>OY856338.1:10052500-20052500 GCA_963693475.1 Ectropis crepuscularia | reverse complement strand
TATTTTGAAGTGAAAACTTCTTTTGGCGCGCAGGCACGCTTTTAGACAGATTTTTCGTGAGGTGATCATCTAGAAATGCGTCAGCCAATGGGAAATGCTGAAAGGGCGTGGCCTAACCATCACGGCATGACTATCTAGAAATGCGTGAGCCAATGGGAAATGCTAACGCATTTCTAGATGGCCATGCCATGATGGTCAGGCCACGCCTTCCGGTACACCCGTGTAGTTTCCAAAGTAAGTATCAAATTCTGAGTTATAAGTTTTCACTTTTATCGGCAGTTCCTATGACTGCCAATTTTTTTTTTGAGAATTCCAATCAAAGATTCTAATATATAGTTTTAATCAAAGAGTATAACAGAAAGAACATATAAGTTTTTATGCTGTGTCCCTGTCGTTCAGAAATCAAGTTTCCATGCATTTCCATTTCACAACCAAGTAATTTCCATGCTCTATGTCGATCGATACCTCAGACACAGAGTGCATTTTTCTTTGTGAGTGACGATTACTGCTTTATTATCACAATCACTACATAGTAAAATCACACTCATTTAAAACCACCAAACAGATTTTGATGCGGGGGGGTTTAATAGATAAAGTGATACAAGAGGACAGTTTACATGTACATATAATATGTGCATAAAATAGCAGAGAAACGTAGATGTTTTAAAGATTTCTAATGAATCACTGCAAACACTGATTGAACCCTATGAGCTAGATCAAAATAATGTAAGTCCAGCGGTATTGAACCCCTTCAAAAGGTACACAAAAAGTCTGCAATAGTATGGTATATTTAGTATCAGTATTGCACCCGTGCGAAGCCGAGGCGGGTAGCTAGTCTTATATATAAAATTCTCGTGTCACAATGTTAGTTACCTTTCTCCTCCGAAACGGGTTTACTCGTTTACTGATTTTTACCAAATTTTATATGCATATTTAGTAGGTCTGAGAATCGGCTACTATCAATTTTTTATACCCCTAAGTGAAAAGGGTTGTTCACTCCAAATTTTTTTTTGATACATTTTTTTGTTTATATTTTTTATATTGTGCAATATAAGATACATACAACCCTAAATTTTTACCCTTTTATGACCAACCCCTATTTTTAATACCCATTTTAATAATTGAATCATTTGACAGTGAACTCCTCCTAAACGGCGGGACCGATTTGAATGATTTTTTTTGTGTGTGTACTAGTGGATTCATTCGAGGATGGTTTAGATTCACAAATAAGCCCGGCAGATGGCGCTGCAGACAGTGTCTAGGTTATGATCCGAGCGAAGCCGGAACGGGCCGCTAGTATCAATATAATAAACAATAAAGTTTTAAAAACACGTTAAAATCATTTTTTTTCAAATTCCCAATCGTAGAACAGATGCACTAGATTTCAGTATAAAATAGTTTCATTTTTAAAATGTGTAAATAAGTTTAGGGCGATACTGTGCCTGCCCTGGCCGAAAGTTCGGTTTCGGCCGTCAAACTAGTTTCGGTTTAACACCAGTATTTTAATAGCTGCAGTTCAGAACCGCACTCCAGTATATGTCCAGTATAAAAGATGCGGTACGTCGCATTGCCCCGTGATTTTATTTGATGTTATTCTTTCAGGTGGAGCTGACGTCAAGAGACGAGCAGAGTGTGCTCGTGGTGACGTACGCAGAGTTGAAGCACTGCCTCGAGGCCTCTTTCGAGGAAGTAATGAGCGTCGCGGCGCGTCCCTAACATCAATCGTATCCGCTGTCGCCCATGGGTGACGAGTGCAACGACAACATTAATTTTATAAATCTATCAAAAAGTAATGTAGAAGTGTCTAAGGACGGTAACGAAGATTTCGAAGTAAGTGCTGAGTATACCGAACCAACACTATATGTTTATGAAGCAGCCTCTGCTTTAAATGAGTGCGGGAACAACTGTGTCACACCGGGCGAATCTACGCCCGACAGTGAAGAGGTACCTGAATTTGATAATGACAATGTCTTAAATAATTTCGTCGAAAATATGTATGAACTTCCCGAACCGCAACTAGCGGAAGTACAAATTAATAATGTTAATGTTCTAGACGAGATCGACGATCATAATGATTCAGATAATGATCACTTAGATAACTTAAATGGTCTAGGTAACGTAAATGCTAACAACCCCATGTTTGTTAATCTTGATGAAGTGAATGCCGCTTCAAGTAATGATCCGGGCATTGTGTCTGATGAACAAATGCAGGCCAATGCATTGAATGTAGGTGACATTGAGTATGTTCAACACACGCTTAACAGAAGTAGTTCTTGCCCAAGCGTGTTTTATTGCCCCGTTGATTCAGATACAGACGGTCTTAGTGCCAGGGAAACACAGTCGGAACCTCCACATCAAACTAGGAATTCAGGTATTAGGATGGTGTCCAATTTTGAAAATTACTACGCTCCTCTGCAAGACGGACAAGATCCAGGCAATATCATGGAAGAGCCAGTTCGCTTTCAAAACCACTATCACTGCAATTGCCCTATTTACAACGCGTCTATGAATCCACCGGCTTACAGCCCTATATACCAACATCCTTATGAAGTTCCAGGCTATTATGGTCCTCCTACGAACTATGGAATACCTGGTTATTGGTGCTTACATTATGCAGTGCCGTTCCATCACGCACAAATATATTATAATAGTTCAGGTCTAGCTTTTCCACAAGCTCCAGCGTATCCGCAAGCTCCAGTTTTTCTGCCGTATGATGCCTTTGAACAAGCTCCGGCTTATGCGCCCGATCACGGTTTTCCGCAAGCTGCAGCATATCCTGGTGAGGCATTTCCGCAAGCTCAGCTTTTTATGCCTTATGAAGAGGCTTATGAACAAGCTCCGGTTTATGCGCCAGATGAAGATTTTCCGCAAGCTGCAGCATTTCAACCTGATTACGATATTCACCAAGCTGCAGCTTATAGGCCAGCTCCACATTATTCACAAGCTCAACGGTTTCCGCCATTTCTTCGAGATTTAAACCGTCCGGTTTATGTGCCCCAACATTCATTTCAAATTCACGGTGAAGACTACGAAGGATGTATCTATGAACACGTAGAATATATGTATTATCCTGACAACCCTGACTTTGATATACCTCCGCCGCAGGACGAGGAATTTGGATATAGACATCTTCCGGATCTTGTTCTGCACAGCCACTTATACGAAGAAGGGGCAAATGAGCCATACGCAATTCCAAATGACATATTTCATCAAGATAATGTGGACCACAGACACCTTGAAGATATCTTAGCAAATAATGATGGTTTAAATGACATACCTCAGCAAGAGGATTTGGATTTGGACGACAGACATATTGAAAATGGCTTGCAAATTATTGACAATCCTAATGTCATACCTCATCAACAAGCGGATGTCGAGCAAGGATGTCTTCAAAATTCCATTGCAGCTAATGAAGGTCTAAATGCCATACCTCAGCAAGAGGTTTCGGAGTACAGATATTTTGAAGATATAATTCCAATTGCAGAGGCCTCAAACGCCACTTTAAATGGCATTCGAGATGAAGATAACTCTATTGTAATCCGAAATATAGACCATAGTTTTGACATTCTAAGTCAAGAAAACGCAACGGTTAACTTAAATGAAGACGATACAAATATTAATCCTACTTATGAAGACACAAATATTACTCATAAAAACGACGACCCCAACATTCAAAATGACGACTCAACTGTCCCCACAAATGAAGACGACCCTGATGTCGAAAACACAAATGTCATTCAAAGAGAAGGCGAGTTCAATGGCATTCGAGATGAAGATAACTCTATTGTAATCCGAAATATAGACCATAGTTTTGACATTCTAAGTCAAGAAAACGCAACGGTTAACTTAAATGAAGACGATACAAATATTAATCCTACTTATGAAGACACAAATATTACTCATAAAAACGACGACCCCAACATTCAAAATGACGACTCAACTGTCCCCACAAATGAAGACGACCCTGATGTCGAAAACACAATAGTAAGTCGCAGTGATGACGGCCAAAATCTTAGTCTAAATAATGAAGACACAAATGTAATCCAATGTGAAGACGACGCGAGTGAAGAAAACGTCATCGTCGTTGTCCATCGTTGTGGCTCAGCTGAGGAAGCCTTACCCAACGAAGGTTCGCGTCGAGAATCGCCTACTATATCCCAAGAGCATGCCATAAATGATAACAACTTCGAAAATAGTCAAGCTAATAGTACCCATACTGTATCAGTTTATTACTCGGGTAGCTCTCGCCCTGCATTTGCTGACATTGAAAGTTCTGACAGTTCTGAAAGTGATGACAGTGATTCTTATGAAACGTATTCCAATTCCAGCGCTGAGGCATTCTACGATGAATGGGCTAGACGACTAAACAACTACGATACCAATGAAGGACCCTATGCTCCTTTACCCACACACACATTCCCCGCAGATTTCTTTGTACTCCGTCCTATTCCATCATCAGAGCAACTCTCTGAACCTCATTGCCGAGTTTACTTTCCGTACAATGATGATGAAAATTTTCTCGAATTGCGTTTTCCATGTTTGTCTTCTCCAGATGAGCAATCTGTGTCATCTACCACCTCTCTGCCTGCAATACGTTTCCACTACGCTTGTCAGGAATGCGACAGTGAGTTAGGTCTAACGGTTTGCTCGAAATGTAAATCCGTTCAGACAATACACTGGTGTGGATGCTATATGTACTGTGTCTGTTATAAATGCGATCGTTCCGACAAATCACTTACACGTTATACTTATTGTCGTGACCGTAAATTTGAGTTTCGCGACGATTTTGATGACGACGGTGCAGGAAGCAGCGTCGTTTTTCACTGTTTCGATCAAACTGAAAGCGTTACAGATGAATTCTTGCCACCTGCTCGTCCTCTTCCTAGTCAATCCCCTACATCCATTAACGAAATTTCTACTGCCTTTGCGCTAACTATCATTCCAGCAGCTTGTAGTTTAGATTTTGAGAATTGTCCTTGTTATTATTTAGATTCAACAAAATCGATGCCTACATCTATACTTACGAAACTTTCAATGTAACTTCTTCATATTTTTCGCTTTCTGAGAATACCATCAATTCATTGGTAGGTGGAGTATTTTCCAATAGAGATTTCCAGTGCTTTATTGGTACTGTAATCAATTCACATCTTCCAGTTCACTTCACTCCCCACCTAAAACTTCTAAAAATCAGAACTACCCTTATGATGATTTTCATATTCCTCGTGATGAAATCCGTTACTTTTTTTTTACATATTTGTTAGTCCAAAATAGGACTATGATATTGTACAAAGTTGCATTGAATTCCGCAAAATTTCTAGATTTTATGGATGTTAAAAAGTTGCTGTCGAGGCTTGTGCCGGAAGTATCTTATACGGCTCTGCACCTCGAAAGGAAAAAAAATACCCTTATAGGATCAATTTGTTTTAAATTTAAAATAACTTTTACTAATCTACGTTTGTACGGAACCCTCGGTGCGCGAGTCCGACTCGCCCTTGGTCGTGTTTTAAATATTTTTTTTCGTTGCAGCTGTTCGATTTTAACAGTCATTTGTTTTGATTTCTTGTGCTATGTTTCGGCCTATCTCCGTCAAGTAAAAAGTGTCTAAAAGGTTTATGCACAGATTACAGAAATAAAACACAGATGGAACCTTCGTGAGCAACACTGTGAGGCCCTTATTTACTTTTGTTGACGTCAAATTGTCATATCAACATTGTCAAATTACTTGTGTAATGTTGTCAGCCTTAAGAAAAAAAGTCCCACTATTGTTGTCTTAGTTTCGGAAATCTTCAAGTATAATAAACACAACAATTAATATTTTAACATTAACATTACATAACATAACATTACGCCGATTATATATCATACAAGGATTTCTTGTTACTACTATTTTTTTTATTTTTTATTTTTTTATAGCATAGAGTGACGAGACGAGCAGGTCATGTGCCTGATGGTAAGCAACATGCCTGCCACATAACAGCACAGTAACACGCAGCTATTGGAACATGATAGTCCAAATCATTACCTAGCACTGCACTGCGCTCGTCACCCAGAGATCTAAGATATTATGTCTCTAAGCCCTGTAATTTCTCTGGAATCATTGCCCTTCAAACCGGAACACAGTAATGTTTGCACATTACTGCTTGGCGGTAGAATATTTGGCAAAGGTGTGGTACTTCCCCAGGCGGACTCTGCTAAGAGTCCTACCACTACATAATTTCATTCTATGAAGTTAAGAATTTTGATTTTGCATGCAATTCGAAATCAACTTGAATCGCAAATAATAAAATAAGTAAAATTTACTCGCTTAGATAGGTTAAACAAAAACTAAAACAATACTCTTTACCACCAAACTATTTGGAAAATATGCATATGGACTACCTGTAGGTCCAAACATCAAACAAAAATAAAGTAGCCAAGTGCGAGTCGGACTTGCCCATAGTTAGCACATATAGTTCTTGAACTATAATTATGTACTATAATATGTATTATGTTACTTGCTGCAACGGAACCCTTCATGGGCAAGTTGTTCATTCATTGCTTCATTCTTGTAGTTCGTTGTAACTTTGATCAAAGTTTTACAATAGTGTATTTATGACGTCCCAAAAAAAACTACTTACCAGATCCAGACCAGTTCAAACAAATTTTCGGTGGAAGTTTTCATAGTTATTCACATCATATTTTTTTTAGATTTATCATTTTCTTACTTTAGAAGTTACAGGGTTACACACATTCTACCAGTTTGGAAGCATCTCTTGCGAAAATTATTCAGTATAGAAAAACATGGTATTAGAAATAACATCATCAGTTTTGAAGACCTATCCATAATAATAGACAACCCACATATACGAACCAAAGCCGAGTTGGTTGGGACATGGAGCTCAAAAGAGCAACGTTTTACCTACAAGCAACCTTTGCAGCAAGGCCAGTATTTGTGGTGACAAAAACGATTGGCCTGATCACAACATATTTTTTGGGTTAGTATACCTATACGCACAAATTAGCGCCGTATAAAACTTCAACAATGTCACTACTGACTCGTCCGGATAACATGAGGTTAACTAAAACGATTAGAGCTTTCAAAAGAACTCGCCTACCTTATTAAACTCTACAGTACATATAAGTATTAAAAACTTGCTTCATAACTATAGTTTTCATCAACACTATTAGTGTTTGTACTAACACTAGCAACGACGTGGAAATTGTAACGGCGTCATATAATGTCCATTAATAATTTGGTCTACGAGTATATTTTAAAAATATTATAATCTATATTTTACCTTAACTTCAGGGAAAATAATTTCAATTTCTTATCGCCACACCAACCTATTTTCGTTGAGGTGTTGTGTTCCATTCATCACCAAAATGAAATCGACTAAATTTTATAAATAGCTGTAAAAATATTAAATTTTTTCTATGAAATGATATTCCTCTTTCCTTATTATGTTTTTGGGAACATTGTTTGCAATGTTTGAAGACACAAGACGGCATATTTTAAAACGAAACTTAAAATCACACGGGACTCCCGTACAACACGGAAGTCCGTTTCATACTGACTGGAGTTTGTATTTGCTCCGCGTTATGTATTTGCTTTGTCTGCTTCAGTATCTCTGTTCTGCGTGCTCCATCTGCGTTTTATTTCTGTAATCTGTGGGTTTATGTATCAAATTGATTATTTAGTTTACTTTCAAACGATGTCTTAAAACATAACAATTCTGTAGAACTTTACTGCAGTATTTACTGCAGACTGGCCTCGTGGCTTAGTTGGTAGTACCTCTGCCTGCGAAGCCGAGGGTCGTGGGTTCGATTCCCACCCAGTGCAAATATTTGTGTGATGAATTCAAATGTTTGCACTGTATCTGGGTGTTTCTATGTATAATAAGTATGTGTTTAAAACTATATAAGTATTGTATCAGCTATCTGGCCGCCATCACACAAGCTTTGCTTAGTTTGGGGTCAGATGGTGTTGTGTGTGAATTGTCCACCAATATTTATTTATTTATTTATTTATTTAAATTTTGAGTGTATAACTTCACCGGGGCGTCACTTCAGGACGATGACTTAGGCTAAGAACTCAAGGAGCTATCTTCAGCCGCGGTTGCCGCGGTTGCGGGCCCGCAGCTTCTCTAGAATGTAAAAATTTTTAGCACAACTCACGACGCGTTTTACGCCTATGTAGAACAGTTGTAAATACCTGTAACCTGTATACCTCTTATAAAATTTGTTTTATTTGTCATTCTCTTTTTTATCTTACTGTCTGTACATAATATTATGTGTGTAACACTTTGTGTAATAAGATATATAAATAGTATTACTGTTAAAATTGTCATAAAATTAAAGGTCCGTTCTGATATTTGAGAAAGATCCTAGAATAACTTGGCACGAAACACTACACTTATACAAATGTCAAAACGGGCCTACTTAATAGTTTTTAAAGACTATAGTGTCTAATTAATCGCCCGCCCCCTTTCAAGAAACTGTTGAACTTGCTGTAAAATATGTATTTAAAACATTACTCAAATTTAGCCAAATCATGTTCTATAATAACTACTTAACGTTTTTTTTAGAATTAATCGTTGCATTTTGAAAATTTTTGCCTAAAATTGGGGAAGGAGCGGATGAGAGAAGAGGGTTGAACCAAATCCCACCAGATCCAATTCTGGTACTGGCTAGAAAAACCTCTGAAATCACATCACGTACTTACTTAATGGAAGTCGCCTAATCTATGTACATATATTTTATCAAAGAACAATTATGTAGAACCACTGCAAGCAAATTGTTTTTGTGGGTCTACCAGTATATAAGGACTAAGTAGGAACATGAGGGGCAAAGTATGCACTGTTAATTTTTTTTGGTTGATACCAAATTCTAGCCATGCACCGTAGTCAAACACGTTTTACTTGCTCAAACTGTGCATAATTTTAAACTCATTAAAACAAGTGAGACTTCTCTGGAGATTATAATTCGTATTGAATCAGTTTATTAGGAAATTACGTTTTTTAATTAATTTATTTTCTAATGTTACTGTTTTGTAACTATTAGTTTTAATGTTAGTAATTTTATGTCGAAAACTGGATAAACTCTTATTACTCGTAAATTTCTTCATGTACTATTTTTTAAGCATAAAAAACAGAAGTCCCCACTTTCGGGGATAATTTACTTAATAGTTTTACACGTAGCCACATAAGCATAACCATCGATATAGACGTTCAGATTCTCTTTTGTAATGCGAAGCGCAGCGTCAACAGTGAAGCCTAACTTTTTTTTAAGTATATGAATAAGCGGCGTCCACTGCGAATGTATTTTTGAAGTGAAAACTTATTTTAGTGCACCACAGACAAATTTTTCATGGGCGGGCTGTGCATTAAATTCTAGCCTCACGCTCGAGAATGATAAGAAATTTTTGCGGATGAACTCGGGACAATGGTCATTGTCCATCTAGAAATACGTTAGCATTTCCCATTGGCTGTATGGCCCTGCCTTCCGGTTTCACCCGCGTAGTTTCCAAAGCGAGCTATCAAATTCGGATTTATAAGTTTTCACTTCTATCGGCAGTTCCTATGACTGCCATTTGTTTTAATTGTTTGCGTTTGCGCGTCGCACTAGGTACTCGCTAGCTCTCGCGCCGGACGTTATGAGCGAGAGCGTGAAAGTCATCAATGAATATATCGATCGGTACAAGAATTAGTTACTGTTGCCGGCTGCAATTTGCAACAAATGCAAGTGCAACATCTAAGGGTATAACATTTTTTTCAGAATACTTACTGTAAAAAAATACCTAAATTAAGCGTAGATTATTGTAAGTGTATTGTTTTCTTTGTAACAAATAAAGAACAAAAACATGAGAATGTTGTTTTATTTTATCCTCGTCTAACGACGTATTTTCCTATTTCGTTCTAAATGGCTGTTTTATCTATTATGAAAATGTTGACTTTTAATGGTTTTAGTGTCATGCGGACCGTCAGTACGGAACGCTCCGCAGTATATAGTGATCTGTGGCTCCGCGCGTACGTGATCCGCGCGGATAGCTCCGCGGCAAGAACGCGCCGTGCGGACGGCTGCGGAGCTATCCGCGCGGACGGTCGTCCGTACGGACCCGACCGCATTACCTATTCTAAACCGCTCCCTAAATACAGACCGATCTGTGCGTAGCGCTCCGTAGGTACTGACGGTCCGCGTGACACTAAAACCAGCCTAAGTGGCCTCAACTGCCTATCAAAATTGGGCTAGCGTGGAAGATGCAAGACTAAACTCTTATTGCTCTTCTTCCGCACATACGTAAAGCATATATCTACCTACTGCTCAGACCAAATATTCTTAGGGGACGAGCCTAGTTCAAACATAGCACGAAAGGGTCGTGCCCGTATGAATGTCAAATGAGCTTTACCTATTGCCAAAAATGGTCAACACCCTTGTGCGACTTCAAGTTTACCAATGTGTGAAATATACGTTCACCCCGCTCCCCGCAAAAAAAATGTGAAAAAGTTTGTTAGCAAGCCAGATGTCTTGCGTCTTCCTATGGTAAATCCTCAAAGACCTACTGTAGTTTTCAGATTTTCAATAGCACTACATCTAGACACACGGTAGGGTGGCAAGCAGGGCCGGATTTAGGGGAGGGCAAACGGGGCATACGCCCCGGGGCCTCCACAACAGACACTTCGCGAAAAAAATCAAATTTCGACAGTAAACATCATTTAAAACCATTTGTAGTCCGAGTTTTTGCTTGAGAAATCTTAAACCAACGAAGCTCTGCCCCGGGGCCTCCACACCTCTAAATCCGGCCCTGGTGGCAACCCAAGTTCAAGTAAATAAACTGGCGAGCCGCACCATGTCACGAATCATTTGGAGCTACTTTTGTCTTCCTCACAACTCAAAAAATCGTTCACATTAACTTCGCAAATTACTCATACTTGCGGGATACCAATACGTGCTCCAAATTTCATTGGCATACCTACTTCAAACGGTTAATTACATATTAACGTCCTGCAATCGTCATTATTAACACTGACTGAGGTATATACCAAAAACATTTCACCCAGTCTCAGACGACCTAGAAAGTTCTAATTCAGCATCCAGATAGCTTATTGTGTCAATACAAAGGGTTAATCAGAAACTAGTGATTTTTAATAATTTCATAATAAAACTAGCTTTAACCCGCGGCTTCGCCCGCGTTCGGTAAGTTTTTTATTGTAGATTCATACTTTGATAGGTAGTTGGATAGCATGAGCGTCGAATAATAACTTTAATAATGATTGTCTATATATACCTAAGCGTAGGCTTATGCGTTAATATGTAAGTTAATTCCCTGTCAGGGGTTGAATTTTGGAAAACTCACGTTGTAATACGTAACTCATTATTTTTGCCATGGTCAATTAATTTAATTTTCAATCAAATAAGTAGGTGTCTTAACTGTTATAGGTTTGCACTTGACCGCAATATTGCCTGAAGTTAAGTGATGATGCGGTCTATGGTAGAGCTTGCTATCCTAGAAGAAGCCGATTCAGTCTCAATTTGAAGACACCAACATTGTAACCGTCATGAAAAACCCATTCAGGCAATGCATAAGAATGTCTACAGCCTAGACGTTCTTATCACAAAAGTAGCCCGTCAGAGCTCTTCGTTATAGTCTTTAGAACATGTTCAAGAAATAAAAGGTATCCGCTACATCACCCATTGGGGTATGAATTTGAGAAAAATCCTTCCGGCTAGCCTGCTTCTTAAAAAAATAATTGGCAGTGCCCAAGCTACCGGTGGTTAGGGCTGCAGAGAGAAGAACCTCCTGACGATGCGCGCTGTGTCTAGGATGACTGCCTTCTGTATCTGACCCTTGATCCAACCGTCTAGCGAAAGCCTCTTGAGATGTTGGTCGAGGCTTTTCGCTATAAGGCCGTTTGCCGACACGACTATTGGGACTATGATCGTCGAATCAACATCCCACATGGCGGTAACCTCATGAACCAAGTCAAGGTACTTGCTAAGCTTGTTCTTCTCGGCTTTCACGAGGTTCTCGTCATGTGGTACGGTGATATCGATGAGCACAGCCCGGCGCTGAGACCGGTCTACCAGCACGATATCAGGCTTATTGGCGACAATAGTCCTGTCCGTGCTGATAGAGCGGTCCCAGTAGAGCAACGCACGACTATTCTCGAGAACTGGCAGAGGTGCGTACTTATAGTACGGCACCTCGGACTCGACAAGGCAATATCGAAGAGCAAGTTGCTGGTGGATGATCCTGGCTACTAGGTTATGTCTGTGCAAGTAGGTACCTACTCGCCGTTAGCAAGATGCGAACAACCGGAAATAACATGACGAAGTGATTCGCCTGGACGGCGGCATGCCCGACAAATGTCGACTGTACCGTCCTTCATTTTGTATTTCCGGTAATTGTTCGTCTTGATAACTCCGTCTGCAATTGCACAGGCAAAACCCTCGGTTTCTCCGAAGAGGGCCCCGAAGCGCAGCCAGTTCACCGACGCGAGCAGATTCACATCGGGTCCCGTCAGGGCCCGATAGAATCGCCCGTGTAGCTCCTTGCTCTTCCATATCTCCTTGCGATCATCAGTGCCGAGCACTGAGGGTTTGCGCCAGTTATCGTTTGCCAATGAAAGAGGCGTGAAGCTGGGGGGTCGAGGCTTTTTAAATGCCAAGAACCTTCACAACCGCGAGGTATGCAGTCTCAGGGATTATTTCCGCAACAGTGAGTCCGGGATGCATCGCGATGTTGTGGGAGTTGACGGACCTTTCTATCCAGGGCGTCGAGCTCAGTCTGAGTCCATCTCAGTATGCCAAAGGAGTATATCATCAGAGGCATTACCCAACCGTTGAAGGCTCGCGCCTTATTGCCGCCTGACAGAAGACTTGTACTTTTGTTAGCCGGCAAAAGAAGCGTTCCTTCACCGATTTCTTAATGTCATCTGCTGAAATACCCAATGACTGTGACATACCGAGATATTTGTAGGTCTCGTCTTCCGAGAGGGATCTGAAAGTTATAGTCTCGGAAAGTTGTAAATTCTCTGAATTTACTACTTTCCCTTGCTGTACATGCATGACCGCACACTTGTCGACACCTAACTCCATCTTGATGGCGTTACTAAAAACCTTTGTGGTTTTTAATAGCTCCAACAAGTCTTGGCGTTCAAGTCTTTTTGGAGCTCTTGTCTCAAGTCTCAAAGAGGCACCGAAGACGCCCTCTATGACCTGGTAGAGCACATCAAAGAAGGAGTAGAGAGTAAAGACACCGTACCTACTCCTAATCTCCCTGGACATAGAAGGCGCCTTCGACAATGCTTGGTGGCCCGCCCTCAAAAATCAATTAGCGAAAAAGAGGTGCCCAACAAACCTCTACGACATGGTAAACTCCTACCTCAGCGACCGTAAAATCAAGGTCAACTATGCAAGAGCAGTCTATGAGAAGGAAACAACCAAGGGATGCGTCCAAGGGTCTATCTGTGGACCAACCTTTTGGAATGTGATCCTAGACTCATTACTACGAATGCTAGAAGCCGAGGGAGTATACTGTCAAGCATTTGCGGACGACGTCGTTCTCGTATTTACAGGCAGCCCGACCATTATCGAACAGCAAGCGAGCAGGGCGCTGAGCATGACAGTGGAATGGGGTAAAACTAACAAACTCAACTTTGCAGCGCATAAAACTAACGCGATGCTTTTCACAAATAAGTTGAAGTACGAAACTCCAAACATAGTCATGTCCGGCGTCCGGCTCGATCTGGTCGAGGAAGTCAAACTGCTAGGCCTAATGATCGACCGACGGCTCAACTTTAAAGCACATGTGAACGCCCAATGTAAAAAAGTGGCGAACATTTATAGACAGCTCGCATGTGCAGCGAAGGTGACCTGGGGATTAAATGGCGAAATCACGAGAACTATTTACGTCGCGGTGGTGGAACCCATCATCATGTACGCCTCAAGTGTATGGGCACAAGCAGTAGACTTCGAGGAAAACAAGTCGCACTTAAACGCGATCCAAAGAGGCTTTGCCCAGAAAATCTGCAAGTCGTACCGTACTGTTTCTCTAAAATCAGCACTTGCCCTTTCAGGTCTGCTCCCCCTGGATCTCAGGATACAGGAAGCAGCAAGTTTGTACAGAGTAAAAAAAAACCTCTCCCAAGATTACCTCCCACCAGAAGTGGAACTCGAGCGGAACGTAAACTACTTGGACAAACCCCATCCGTCCACGCTGACATCCGTAGAGTACGAGCTCATAGAAGACACCTCCAATCTTCCAGAAGGACCTCAAATTTATACTGATGGCAGTAAGATTGAGGGTAAAGTTGGAGCTGCTCTAACATGGTGGGAGAATGGCAAAGAGGTCAAGAACTTGACGTTCAAGCTCCACTCCGAATGCACAGTCTTTCAATCAGAACTCTATGCTCTTTGCCGGGCAACTCAAATGGTGTTAAAGAGCAAGGACCCAGAAGTCAATGTCCTGAGTGACTCCAGATCTTCACTCGAGCTGCTGAGTAATCCAAAAACGAGTCACCCCTTGGCAAAGTGCATAAAGGAAAACATTGGACAGATAAATGCTGAAGGGAGATCTCTTCGTCTTTTCTGGGTAAGAGCGCATGTAGGCACCGTCGGCAACGAAAGAGCTGACGAACTGGCCAAATCGGCAGCACTCACGGAATCGCCCAGGGACTACGAGGGGATCCCTTTGTCCTACGTCAAACGCAAAATCCGCGAAGAATCGGTCAAGAAGTGGCAGGATCGATATGAGACCTCGGACACCGGAAAAGTCACTCAGACGTTTCTCCCCGATATAGCAAACGCATATCGGTTGATGAGAACTACGAAACTGACACATTTCCAGGTACAAGCATTGACGGGACACGGAGGAATAGCAGAATACCTGTACAGATTTAAGCTTAAGAGCAGTCCTGTATGCGAGTGTGACTCTGAAAAATCCGAGAATGTCTGGCACGTGCTGGTAGACTGTCCCCGATTCATGGCTGCAAGACATGATCTCGAATCTATGATTGACAGGAAGCTGGTTATCTCAGATCTCCACAACGTCTTGGCAGATCCAGATAGCAGACCACGGCTTCTGGCTTTCATGGAGAGTTCATTCCGCATAGCGGCCAAAAGAAACTCCACACTTTCTAAAACACAACCCCCTTCACCACCACACCCTACCCCACTGTCTAATACACACCCACCTTCACCACCACACCTTACGTCACTGTCCGTGGACGCCACGCCGGGTGCAATCTCCGTCCAAGATAGCTCCTCAAAGAGCATCTCCGTCCAACAACTACTGGAGAACGCAGACCGAGGAGAGGCGGGGATCCGTGTCCGCGGAGTGGCTCTCTTCATGGATAGCAACAAAGAGAGATTCGGAGTAAGCTTTTGCTTCGCCTGGGAAAGGAAACGCGCCCGTTTGTCGCCGGGATTGTCTTGTCTGCTCAATGGGAGTACCGCAAAAGTCACAATGAAGCGGAAAACCTTCGACGCTATGCCAGTGTGCGAGGTAGACGGCCACCGATTTCGGTTGGTGCGATCGAGAAACAAAACGATTGCACTAATAGAATACTCGGAAGGTCGGACGCCTTTCACACAGGCAAGTGCGCTGCTTGCACATCTAAGCAGAAACGCGGGTGAAACACCCCGGGTGATAAGCGTGGATGCGATGGCAATCGAATATTCAAGAGCGAAAGTCGCAGACCGGCTGGGTTGCATTGAAGCCTCTAAACATCATGAGGTTGTCGTATACGAAGATAGGGGAGAAAATCTGAGCTTCCTCAGAGCCCCTTCGCACGACCTAACAAATGCAACTGACAGCTGGGGACACCCCGTTCCTAGTTCGACCAACCAAACCGGTTCCGAAAGAGCACAGCAGAGGGCAGCCGCGGAAAAAGCCACAGCTCATCAAAGCGGCAGCCGAAGCACCAACACGGCCTTCGTGGCTGCCTTCAACACTGCAGCAAGGAGCGTACTCCGAATCTCATCCCATGCACCACCCCTTTTAACGCCAGGGACCCTCAAAACAGCTTCACAGCAACAAATGAGCCGAACGAGAGCCGACATGGGACAGGTTGAACCGCCCCGCTATGTCACGGCTTCGGAGCCGCGGAGCCATGCACGTAACGCCTTCATCGAATTCATAGCCATACTGAGAGCAACAAGACTAGTTAACCTCAAGATCTGCGAAAACATCATGCAGTTCTATAGGCTAGGAAGTGAAAGCCTCCTAAAGGTGAATCTCGAGGAGGCCGAAGCAGCCATTTATAATAATGTCACATCCCGGGTCATCAAGGGAACCATGACAGGACAGTATATGGCAGCCTACAGTGCAGAAAATGGCTTCGTGACACTGAACGAGAGTGAGACAGAGCGCGCGGGAAGGCCCGTTTATGCGACACCACTAAACGACCCAATTGTAGTTACCGCCCGATGCACCAAGATTATGCTGGACGACAAGATCCTCGAGGTGGCCAAGTCCATTGAAGGGAACTCAAACGTCAAAGCGTGTTGGGAAAACTGGGAGGTACCAAGAATACAGTGGGTCAACGGAGTTCCAGGATGTGGAAAGACAACGTGGGTGATTAGACACTTCGACGTGGACAAAGACGCTATCATCACCACAACAACTGAGGCAGCAAAAGATCTAAGGGAGAAGCTATCGCACCGTATCGGAAACCTGGTCAAAACCAGGGTGCGAACTATGGCTTCTGCTCTGGTAAATGGTTTCGGAAAAGAGAAATTCAGCCGCCTCCTGGTGGATGAGGCTCTCATGAACCATTTCGGGGCCATTGTGATGGTCTCACGGCTGTCTGGTGTTGGCGAAATTGTCCTCATCGGAGACGTCAATCAGTTGCCTTACATCGATAGGGAAAATCTCTTCGAAATGAGGTATCACCGCCCGAACCTGGTAGCAAAGATCAGCCAGGAGTTGCTCTGCACACATCGCAACCCGATGGATGTTGCATATGCGCTGAGGGAAATATACTCAGGTATGTACTCCTCAGTACCCCGTATAAAGTCCCTGGAGCAGAGAAGGTATAAAGGAGCGCAAATACCCGGCACCCAACCCAACACCCTCTTTTTAGTGCATACTCAAGAGGAAAAGGAGACCCTGACAAACCAGGGTTACGGGTCAGGCACCGGGTCACGCATCCTTACCATTCATGAAGCGCAGGGATTGACATACGAGTCGGTAATCGTAATTAAAACTAAGTCAAACATGAAGCTGCACGAGAGCGTGTCCCATGCGGTTGTTGCAATCTCACGGCACACGGGGACCTTCACATACTACGCTGACGACACCGACGACGCCATCGGTCGGTTCGTGCGGCGAGCGTTGGCTGCATCACCAAAGACCATTCAAGATTTCAACCTGCAGATGGCCATTAGAGACAGAAATGCGGCTGTAGTGGAGGCTCTGGGCCAGGAGGAGGCGGCATAGGCAAAAGACGATGTCGAGTCGATTACTATCGGAATCCCAACCGGTAGTGATCGGCTCAACAGACGAAATCGGACTGACTAGCTTTAGAATTACGTTTAAAATGTTTACCACCCCCCTACTCCCCCCTTATTTTCCTCTTCTTCTCCTAATCCAAGAACTATGTAAATAAAAAAAGATTATTGTAATGACAAAAGTCACGGACCCCGGAGTCTGTGGAGTGTTTAAATTAAATAAATATAAAAATAAAAAAAAGTCTTGGCGTTTCGGTGCAAAAAGTTTGAGGTCGTCCATGTACAGCAAATGAGATATAACCTCACATCCTCTACGAAGACGATAACCTAACTCTGAATCCTTCAGCAGAGTGCTGAGAGGATTCAGACTTAGGCACCACCATAGGGAACTCAGACGGTCTCCCTGAAAAATGCCCCTTTCAATCTTTATCAAGTCCTCCGAAACAAACGAGCTGTCTACGATACCTGGCTGACGAAGGACTGTGACCCACTGTCACATGCATTTGCGTAGAAAAGATTTTAAGGTTAGATTTATTTTGTATAACCCTAAAACCTTTTCCAGCCACGAATGGGGCATTGCATCATAGGTCTTCTTATAGTCAATCCAGGCAGTGGAGAGGGCGCCTTTGTTTCGTTTGACTTGTTGGCAAATGGTCGTGTCAATAAGGAGCAGCTCCTTAGTACCACGGGACCCAATCTTACATCCATTCTGAGAGGAGGCCAAAACGTTATTCGCGACAATATGCGCGTAAATTTTTGCTCTCAGAATGGATGTAAGCAGCTTATAGATGGTAGGCAAGCACGTAATGGGTCTGTAGTTCTTTGGCTCCGTGGTACTACCAGACTTATGGAGCAGGAAGGTGACTCCGGTGGTCAAGAAACTAGGAAGAGAACCTATCTCGAGGGCTTCTTGGAATTGTGTTGCCAAACGTTCATGTGAGCATCGAAACCACTTTATCCAAAAGTTGTGCAATCCGTCCGGCCCAGGACTTTTCCAGTTCTGAGCCGTCCGGATGGCACAACTAACGTCCACAGAGTCTATCGAAACAGACTCCATGGGTTCGATATGTTCACATGCACGTTCGATAACACGCATCCAAGCTCCCCCCGTGTGCTTGACAGACACCGACCAGATGCCGCGCCAGAAGTTTTTCATAGCGTTGGCATCCGGTAGTTGCCCATCGTTCACACGTGGACTATTCTCTTCCCAGCTTCGGTACACCTTCCTTTGATCACTCTGGAAGTGGCGATTTTGTCGATATCGATTCACACGCTCTCTGTAGCGGCGAATACGGTTTGCCCACGCATAAACTTTCTGCTTCAGATAGTCAATACGTTCCGTAACATTGGCTAGATAGTACTGGGGACTGATACCAGTCCTAGCAAATGCCTGTGTTACGAAACGCATGACTCGGGGACGACTGTTCCCCTGACTGAAGCAGATTAGCTTTGCAATAAGAGTCCTGCGGGGCTAGCACGGGCAGTGGACAATTACTCCACCGGGAAAGGAAATAATCTCTTTCCCCCTTGTCAATTTTGTCCACTTTCAGAGCACGGACTCGCCGGTGGATAGTTATTCCACGGTGGATATACGGCGTGAGTAGCGTTATCACTTCAGTATTGCCGTTATAAGAAAATTAAATAATAAAGTGGCCAAGTGCAAGTTGGACTCGCCCATGAACTTGTTGCAACGGAACCCCGTTGCAACAAGTAACATAATATACATAGTACCTACACATAGTTCTTGTACTTCCTTGTAACTTTGATCGAAGTTTGATAAGTGTTTTTATGAAATGATAGTGTTTTTATGACGTACTAAAAAAAACTACTTATCAGATCGAGTTCAAACCAATTTTCGTTGGTAGTTTGCATGGTAATGTACAATATCTAATTTTTCATTCTCTTACTTTAGAAGTTAGAGGGGGGGTGGGCAAACATTTTACCACTTTGGAAGTGTCTCTCGCGCAAATTATTCAGTGTAGACAAAAATTATATAAGAAACCTCAATATCATTTTTGAAGACCTATCGATAGACACCCCACACGTGTAGGTTTGATGAGTTTCATTTCTCAGTACGGGGGCAAACCTAATTTTTTTAAATTTTTTTTATAAAAACTTAATGCGGTTCACAGAATACATCTACTTACCAAGTTTCAACAGTGTAGTTTTCATAGTTTCGGCAAAAAGTGGCTGTGACAGACAGACGTGACGAATCTATAATTTTAATAAAGGGTTTCGTTTTTACGTTTTACGGAACCCTAAAAATGACGTATTAATCATCAGTTTTTCTGTCAACGTTCGCTCTTTTTACTTTTATTTTTTTTCTGTGCTGCGTTTTGAGGTTTTATATGTAGGTTTATTTTTGTAAACAACTATAAAACATTTTCTCATCTAAATCACATACCTTAGTATAGAGAACGCATTTAGATATAAAAAATGGTTGTCTGTAAAGTCGGTTTACTGACGATAGCTGAACGTGACAACGTCTTAAGAAAATACTGATTGTGTTAAGCGCCATCTAGGTAAAACATTCTGAAGCTTTTTGAAAAGCTGTTCAAAGCGCCATCTCTGGGTACATCATTGTACTAGCACAAGTTCTTAACTTCATATAGTCGCTTTTCTAAAACATGGACAGACTCCTTGAACGTAATACACATTTCACTCACTAGATGGTGCGAAAAGTAATAAGGCGAGGTAACGACGGTAAGTTATTATCTAATCTATGGCGGTAACGTTACATGACGTCATGTTTTGCGGGCGTGCAGCCGGATCCATCGAATTATAAGACGTTATCACGTCAAAAATGTTAACATTTTTTTTTTATCAAATAAATAGTTCAAGAGATATACCGTAGAAACCATTTCAACCCCTATTTTCAAGATGGCGGCCGTGGGACAAGGGTTGCGACCCCACAAACTTGTTTTTAGCTTTACCCCCCCATACACATCAAATAAATAAAATTGCGTCCTCTAAAAAACGCAAGGTAAGGCCTAAAAATGTAACATTTCAATGGACTAGAACTCAACCCTATTAGGTAATTATACACTTTTTTAACGCTGAAAGTAGAGCTCCGCGAGGCCGCTACGGCATAGACGCAGCGTCTAAAAAAACCGGCATATCATCTGAAATATTGATTTTACAGTATTAAAAATCAATTTAAAAAATAGAAAAAAAAATTACGTCATTTGTTAAGAAATTGTTTATGGAAAAAATTGGATATCTTGGAATTTAATCAGGACCATCGATTCTGAACTCACTGCGAACAACTGATGATATTAAATCAAGAAGTTGAGAGAAAGCGGCCGGAATTAATCAACAGACGGGGTGTGGGTTTTCATCATGATAACGCTAGACCTCATACATTTTTAGCCACTCAGCAAAAAATAAGATAGTTGGGCTGGGATGTGTTAATGCATCCGCCGTATAGTCCTGACCTTGCACCTTCAGATTTCCACCTCTTTCGGTCTCTTCAGGATTCTTTCGGTAGTGTAAGGTTAACATCACGAGAGAACTGCCAAAACCGGTACTTTCATCAGAACGCGGTATTTTCATCAGAAGCCCCAAAATTTCTATAGCAATGGGATCATGTCCGGGACATGATGTCCCTACCTACAAGATGGCAAAAAGTTATCGAACAAAATGGTACCTACAAACCTACATACTTTAGTTAATGTATATCTATCAGCGAGCAACACGGAAGGGAGTAGCCATACACAGGGTTTCCCCTCTGTCAAAGTACAAGTCCGCGTGGACCATGGAGTTTGATAATGTACTGTGTCGTGAGGGCGGGGCTAGATTTGTGAATGGTGCTTTATTTTTATGTGTTAGTGATTTGGTTGTGTGAGTATGATCGGCAATGGATCGGTACAGGTATGTTTTGTATGTAATAGTGCGGCTTTGCGCTAGTGTGCAACTTCCCCTCCCGCAAGAAATGACAGAAAGATTTGAACAATATTTTTTAGCTAAGGCTACTCCCTTCCGTGTTGCTCGCTGATATCTATAAACTATTTAAAAAAATATTTTGAATTTTCTTAAAAAATGCGAAGAAACTTTTCCCCCAACCTAATATCCTCCCTGCCTCCAATGCTGAAACAAGATGGGGCGCTGGCTTACACGGCGATGGAGAAGGCAAACTTGTTTGCATCTCAGTTTGCGGAATCTTCACGTCTAGATGCTGGTAGCGCGATACCTCCTACTCCACTAGACAGCCCGTCTTTAATGTCGGAAATACACATTCGCCAAATGGAGGTTCGTAAAGCGCTACGCAATCTGGATGTGAATAAAGCCAGTGGACCGGACGGTATTCCTTCTGTAGTATTGGAGGCTTGTGCGCCGTCTCCTGTACAGACTCGCCTGTTTAGACTCTTTCTACAGACTGCGCAAGTACCGAAATCATGGAAGGTTGCTAACGTGCAACCTGTGCCCAAAAAGGGTAGTCGTGCTGACCCTGCCAACTACAGGCCCATCTCGGTCACGTTCATACTTTGTAAGACTATGGAACGTGTCTTAAACCACAGGCTCCTGACGTACCTAGAATCTAACGACCTCCTTAGTGACCGGCAATACGGGTTTCGCCGAACCGATCCACCGGCGACATTCTAGCGTACGTCACTCACATCTGGAGTGAGGCCATCGATAAACACGGAGAAGCACTTGCAGTTTCTCTGGATATCTCGAAGGCCTTTGACAGGGTTTGGCATGACGGCCTTATAAGCAAACTTTCTGGTTTTGGTTTGTCTCCTGGGTTTGTTGCGTGGATATCGGACTTCTTGAGGGATCGATCCATACGAGTCGGCATTGATGGCTGCTCGTCGGATCAAATGGCTATCAATGCCGGAGTCCCTCAAGGGTCGGTACTCTCTGCGACACTCTCTCTCTCTCTTTCTGCTACATATCAACGATCTGTTGAAGCCCGGTATCTTTGGGTACGCAGACGATAGCACTGTTGTAGAGAGTTACATATCTAGCGCGAGAGCCAGTGGGCAGCAAACCCAGTTACTGAGAGAGAGTATGATCGAGCGTTTGAACTTGGCCCTTGAGGCAGTCTCTGAATGGGGCTATACCAATCTGGCCAAGTTTAACGAGGAAAAGACAATTTCATTTCAAATCAGCTCGAGGCTTTGGAATCAATCGAGAAACGTGCCAAAAGGCTCATAGGCAATGATACTCTTGTGCGGAAACGACTTCAAAGTCTTGAACATCGCCGCAAAATTGCTAGCTTATCGGTTTTTTATCGGATACATTTCGGCGAGTGCGCGACTGATCTGCATAGGGTTACACAGACTTAAAACATTTTCTTGCGAACAAAAAGACGTGAGTTTTCCCGAGACCCTTTCTCTCGCTTGATTTTTGACTCGATCCCTCCGCCCTTGAACACCTCACGTAATTAATGGACGCCACCAAGGTTTAATGTAGGTACTAGAAAAATAATATTTGCATTATATTTCAAATCACTTTACTTTAAATGCCTTAAATTAGGTACACTTAGACACGAACATGTAAAGGGACTAAAGTTTCCCGAGACTTATAAAAACAACTAAAAATGTGAGTATGATATCTATTCTAAGCCTCACATGACACAGCTGTCAAAGGCAATGAGTTTTAATTTGAAAAAGTTACAGTTTATTGAATTGAATTATGAAAAAAAATAGATTTCCGACTGGCATTTACCAGTAATGTGGACAACTAATGTAATATCCTTGTTAAGTTAAGTTAGTTAATAATATCCTTGATCATCGTCATCACCTTCCCATAAGTTACGGGGTGGGGGTAGTGCATGCGGCAGCTGCGGTATAGCCTCTTTTCCTCGCACCTTGTAAGCAAACAGGGCGTTTTCTATTTTAATAACGTTTGATGCGGTAGTTTTCAGCTTGTTGTTAAACACTGCGTTAACACCAAATAAACCTGAAACATTTTGATATGAAATACATTTATTGCGTATGTGGGTTTACAGAAGATGGTTAGTGGTTTTAAAGTACCTACCTACGTCAAAAACTGCCTTTCGGCATGCAAAGTTAAAGTTAAAGCATGCATGCTGTTCACTAACGTTTGTTAGTGAACAGCATAAATATCTATATTTTGAGAGTCAACTGAATTGTACTTCATAAAACATTGTTTTTGTGTTGATAACTCTTTTTGAGTTAGCTCGTGCTAATACCTTGTGCTAGAGATTGCTCGAAGAGATGTTTACTTAGTAACGTAACTTAGTAACCTTCGTAAACTAGGCCTAAGTGTGCAGAGTTAAACACATAGTGTATAACAGTGTGGAAAAGAAAATGTGTAACCTGTGTTATGTAACCTCTGAATAACCCTGTATGTTAGTAAAGAGAACAAACATATTTTGCATTAATGATCAGGCACGGATTGGGTGAGATTTATAATAAAATAATCAGACATACATACCCATAAATCCAATATACATGTTTCTATTTATGTCACAGGCAAAGTTGCATGCCTGTTCATTACCAGATGAGATGCCATTTATGGCAGTCCTCATAATTTCACCACTCAAATCAGCTAGTCCAAGCATATAATCTGCCGATGTCAAAAATGTTGTCAGTATTCGTTCACTGCCATCTTCTTCTGATTTGATTGTAAAATTCAACTCTTTTCGCACATCGTCGAGTGAGATGATATCTTTTTGTTCCAAGAAAGACAAAAAGGTCCGTGCTTCCACATATTCCTGGAATCCTGGAGCGATGGCCTTGTGATGCAAATATGCAGGGACAGATTCCATTTCTAGAGCTATATCCTTAATGGGACCGTCTATCAGTTTTGCAACGCGATCTTTAGCTTCAACAATTACTGCTGTCTTTACTTTTCCTTTTCTGTAAATGAAAACGAGGAAATAAATAAAACAAAAACAAAAAAATTCAACATACATGTAAGTACCTATAGCATGAATTACATATTTTGTATTAGGCAGGGGCACTGCCATACCCCTAGCCCCTAGATTACTCATATAAACAAGTTGTAACAATAGTAGTAAGGTTTATTATTAAATATTTAAACAAGCTTAGTCCAGAAATAAATATATTAGAATTACCAACAAAATCTCGTTGATCCATCCTTAAGTTTCACCTGCTACTTATTTATATTAATGCTGTAAAATATTACTAAGTATAATGCGAGTAGGAAAATCTTTTATTTCACTACTTAATTATATACTTAACGAGCTGTGACCCGCGGTTTCACCCGCGGCTATTTGAGGAAAATCTCTACTAAAATATCCATTGCTATAAAAAGCTATGATCAGTAAGAGAACAATAACAAAATAATAAAGAAAGGCTACGTAAAAGTACTGCGATCTAGTAAAATGTGTTTTATAGTACAGATATTTTAAAGTAATTACTACTGTACATACGATATTTTTTGTTTTTTAACTCTTGGCGTACCTACCTACATAAGAATAAATTGGTTACCTCTGTAACCTGATGATCTTGATAACGCTTCAGATATCTACGTAGTCCGTATGAAAAACAGTCTTGGCGCGAAGAATCGATTTCTAGGCTTTTTTTTTTAAATAAAGAGTGACGAGACGAGCAGGACATGTGCCTGATGGTAAGCAACATGCCTGGCACATAACAGCACAGTGACACACAGGCTTAAATGTTTGCCCTATGCTTAAGTAGTCGTATGCTGAAACTATTATTAAAATAATAGTTTCAGCATACGACTACTTAACGGGAAACTGTATTATTTTGAAATTAAAAGGCCACTGGTACCATTTTATGTGGAGGTAATGCATTAACATACCATTCCGCTTGAAGGGAATAGTCGATTTGTGTCGGATTCGACATTATGAGTGGTGCCCCTACCGGCTAAAACCTCCGCAGTATTTCATCATTGCCAGAAACCGCGCAAACACTGGGATGCTCTCTCGCTCTTCTACAAACCCGCCGCGGGTCAATGCACACCGTGGTCACCTCGGCGACTAACAGTGGGTACCAGACATCTTCACGTCTAGACACCCTTTGTCTTCCACGGCGGGCCAAGTGGTCGGCCTCATCACCTACCACTATCTGACTGAAGATGACGGGGACAGCAGCTCACCGATTTACCGGCACTCTTCTTCCTCTACACTCCCATCGCGTCCGCCATCATACGATGTCGACCACGCAAGGCCACAGAGGGCAGGGAGAGTGGCGTACCGTTATACCGGTATTCCTCTTCAGTCGGTATTCATCTCATTTTATCTCATTCATTCTCTTCTCTACGGTCACGGTGCATACCACCAAACATCGCCGCACGTCTCATTCACGCCGACACCGTCTACGCCGTGCAACTCCCTCATGACTGCATTGCTAGGACCGCAAGCCTTGGAGCGCACAGCCTTGGTTAGCAGTCCCACTGCGGGTTTCTCTTAGCTTCACCGTGAATGATCAGGCCACGGCTACTGAACCCCTTGCCTCGTCAATGCGGGATCCCCTCGAGAAGGAAGCAAATGGGATTTCGTAGAGCAATCGGCGGCCGCCCGCTGTCTTCTTTCTATTCGCCGCGATCGTTTAATAGTTGAAACTTATGTGCCTTTTTTTACGTGGGAGAATACATTTACGTATGGTCACGCATTGGCATAGTGATGGCCGCGGTTCCGCCTCTGTTGCTACATCGCTTCGAGGACCCTCATCTGGAAGACAACACTAAGAAACTCACTGTACCACGTGCTCACAATAAAGTGGTCTATTATTTTGTTGCAGAGTTGTTTTAAAACTAAGATATTTCCTAAAATATTCATTAAAATCAAATAATACCAAGGGCAATTTTACAGGCCCGTGAACAAAATTTATGGGTCAAATGAACCACCAGGAGACCTATGTAGGATGATAGAAGGGTGTAAAGTAATAAGATTCACCAATATGCCGTCACTTGTAAGCTGTCCAACCACAGAAATCTAAATAATAAGGTACTAGAAGTCGCATGACCGCGTGACATTGTCGCCGCACTGGTGACTTGTAGGCCACCAGTGCTCGAATTGTAGTTTAGTCTTGTTCGAACCGGCAGGCGTGAATCATCTTTAAAAACTTGTGTTATGCAGCATAAACAACTGTGGAATTTCTTCCACAACTTGTAATTATACCAATAATGAGATTACATTTCACCGATAGGTATTTTATTTTATTTTAATTGTATTTTTTAATAAAATAAACGGAGCCCAATGATTCACTATGATAGTTATAAATTTTTGGTGTGATCGTCATTTTGCATACCATTGCTGCATACATTAATTAACTTCTAAAGTGGTACAAGCTTAAACAGCAATGTAATGTAAAATTAAAGATATCGTCATTACCTCTAATCTTCCATGGTACAACCGCAGGTAGCGATTGTGAGTTAGTGCTGTGACTGTCCAATTTTACTTTCCCAAAAATAAACGATGAAAATTTTATTTTAAATTTTACATAGTTTTATCGATAAAGTAACATAATAAATCGATAAAAAAATTGTACGCAATTAACATTACACCCGTACGTACAATCTTTTAATTCGCGGTAAACATTACTTCATAATTCATTAATTATTAACAAAAGTATATACATACTGGCTATAACGCGCGATTGTTCGTCCGTGCAAAATAAATATTAGGATAACTGAGGCAGTACCTTTGATGAAACTAAGTAAACGAAGATAAGGTACGCTCTAATATAAAGATAGCATAATATGCCGAAAATATCACACAAGTATACGCAATGTGCACACAGCTTCACTTGCATCGTGAGAGACGTTTGAATGAATGACAAAGACATCATGACAAGTAGGCAGTAGGTGCAAATGAGATAGCTATACATCACATTTGTTTAGATATTTTTTTCGACAAGAATAGAAAGACATACAAATGCACTGGTGTGAAAGAGACAAAATAGCCGCAACTAACATATCGCCGGTCGTGTTGCACTCTTACGCTGTATGTATATCTGTCTCTTTTTAGAAATGGCCAATTGTAAAATTGTTTACAACAGAAAAATAATTTTAGATGTAGTAATCATTGAACTGTTTTGGAAATAATTAAAGATTTTGTGTACTTACGCATGAAAAGTGATACCATGGAACTTGTTCTTGGTCTTTGAACTGTTTATGCACCTTGCAAAAGCAGAATAAGACATTATTACGGCTCATATCGGATTTTTTTTTAATTGTTAGCGAACGTCCACTCAACTTGTGGCTCCTGTTGCGACTGAGACTGAATCAGGAGACGGCACCTGATTTTGCATTGGGATCGTAGCAGAGCGCATGCCGCTTCTTAGTGTTTTAAGACTTCAATGGGCAGTACTTATCTATTGTAAGCTTTTATTTTTAAGACTTTATTAGTTTTCATACAAAATCAGCGAGCAACACGGAAGGGAGTAGGCATACACAGCGTTTCCCCTCTGTCAAAGTACAAGTCCGCGTGGACCATGGAGTTTGATAATATACTGTGGCGTGGAATACACTGAGGGCGGGGCTAGATTTGTGAATGGTGCTTTATTTTTTATGTGTTAGTGATTTGGCTGTGTGAGTATGGTCGGCAATGGATCGGTACAGGTATGTTTTGTATGTAATAGTGCGGCTTTACGCTAGTGTGCAACTTTCCCCTCCCGCAAGAAATGACAGAAAGATTTGAACAATATTTTTTAGCAAAGGCTACTTCCCTTCCGTGCTTGCGCGGAAGATCGAGTTGCTCGATGTACAAAATATTCAACAACCTTTGTTCTTCAACTATACCTAAGCCCATGTGGTGTCAGAATTACATAGTTCAGTTTTCGAAACAATAGTATACCCCGTGTGACTCACTTATTTTATAGGTAGGCATATTTACTTTGTTGTAGTGTAATACACCTAATTAATGAAATCAATAATAACCTTTATCGAATGTTAAAATTGGACCGTACTTTGAAATATCGATATGTTTTAATTTTTGTCAAGCACTAGCGTATATGTGAAAAATTGTAAATTTTTCAATGTATTAGTAGGATCACTGATAAGCGTTTATGGATGTGTGTGGTGCAATCACAGACCCAGGTTGATAATGTGCAGCTATTGGTGTGTGAGTGGAGCTCTATTTGAATACTACGCGCATGTAGTAGTGATCGCGGGGGTAGGGGAAATGTGGCGACAAGCGTTTTGCAAGTAATTTGAGAGTTATGCCATTTCTATTACCTTATTATTTAGATTTCTGTGTGTCCAACTGACTGCAGTTGAAGAGGGGGGGTTACAATCCTCGATCATTTATCCTTGTCTTATTATTTTTGTACGGCGTTGCGGAATAATACATTAGAAGAAGTATTGAAACTATAAAAATTATAAATTTTATTGTTTTAATTATTAGTTTGTCAGAAAAATTCAGAAAAATTTACAGCGTACGAGTAATTAACAGACATTTGATTATATACGGCATTGGTTCCATACAGTTTCAATACCTCTCCTAATCCATTATTTCGCAATGCCGTACAAAAATCATGCGACAAGGAGAAATGCTCGAGGGTTGCAACCCCCCCCCCCCCCTCTCTTCAACTGTACTCAGTTGGACAGCTTACAAGTGACGGCATAGTGCTCAATCTTATTACTTTACATCCTTCTATCATCCTACATAGGTCTCCTGGTGGTTCATTTGACCCGTAAATGTTGTTCACGGGCCTGTAGTCTATAAACAAATGAATGGATTTCTTAGTAAGTTCGGTGTGTATGAAGCCAACCGTTAATTTTATCGGCTAGGCTAATAAAGTTACAAAATAATGTGCACAGCAGTGCAGTTTTTACTCATTTTGCCAACTAAAAAAGTACTTTTTGTTGGTTTATTTTCTATATTTTCGTTATTAAAAGTGGGTGTAATGCTATTTAGAGTGAATCATTGTATGGAATACAAGCTAAACTAACCAAAGCCTAGTAATATTGACACTTTAGGGGTTTAGGGTGTTTGCCATTAAATCGAGTGATGTTACATGGTGTTTACAACTATATCAGAATTATATCAGCTATCTGGCTCTGCCATAGTAAGTACAAGCTTTGCTTAATTTGGTGTCAGGTTGTGTTGTGTGTGAACGTTTGTTTCCGGTCGTCCCCACCCCGTCGTGCCCATTGGGCCACGAGTGCGAAAAAAAAGTTTCATTTGACCCCAGTGGTGACAACTGTAACTTTTTATTTCCCAGTCATTCCGCTGTAGACCGAGAGTCAAAATGCAATAATAATATTCGAAAATAATTGTTGTGGGTCGTGGTACGTTTTAGGTGTGTATTTACATTTACTTATTTATTAAAAAAGATACCAAGCACAAAAACAAAAATCTTTATTGTTGTTTGCAGGGAAGATAAGATGATAAAAAACATTTTAAAAGTTAACCCATACAAATTGGCCTCTTCTTCTAGAATTGGTATATTGCTTTTTCGTTTGCTTATTTCCTTAATGTTTTCTTAAATTAAATAGTACATTAGGTTGGATGTTTATATTACACCGCGATACATTAAAAAAACTTAGGCCTTTTTAATTATTTTTAACTATAATCATAGAATAGATAATATAGATAGAACGGACACTCCCCACCCCCCGCCAATTTCAAGCTTCCTCCCCCTCGCGGACGCGAGGCGGACTCAACGAAGGGTTATTATATCTGACGATAATTTTCTATGAGAATACGACCATGATGCTGTATTATTTAACAAAATGGTACCAAATTTTTCGTCTATTATACGAAACAAGAATAAGAGATTTTTAATTTCATAAGAATTTCTACAAAGATTGAATCATTTTTAACACGCTTTTATTAGCTTCACCTGTATGTATGTATGTATGTAACCGAACCCTTTGAGCTCGATTTTGTCCTACTTTGTACGATCAGATTTAATTCAAACTTTGCATACCTGTCAAAAGTCGATGACAATGCAATAATCCGATCGAAGCATCCGATTATCCTAATTAGATTCGCCAGGATTAATTAATTTCTTTCCGCATCCTTTGCATGCGAGTTTAACTCCATACAAACTGCTAACGATTCTGCGTATGTATTCTGTTGTGTTTGTGTACCTACAGCGAGCGAGCATGTTTTTTTAGTTTTTTTAAAACTATTATTTTATTATAAACTGGTGAACTTACGTCACAGCTATTCCATAAAATAATTTAGTAACCCTAGATGACACGCACACATGCGTAAATGTGTTCGAACGACATATGCGTAGTTGTGTGAGTGTAGGTATGTCGACTTCACCGTTTGTTTGGAGTTTAGGCCGAGTGTCCGGGGTGTGCTATAATGTTGCCATTATTGCATATTGACTCTTGGTTTACAGTGGAACAAGTCGGAAATAAAAAGTTCCAATCGTCACCACTGGGGACAAACAAAACTTTTTTTTTCCCATTCGTCCCCAGTGGGGACGACGGGGTGGGGACGACCGGGAACAAACCTGTGTGAATTGTCCTCCACCACCACTAACAAAAGTGCAGCAGAGACGCTTAATGGATGAAAGTACAGAATTGGGGTATCAAGTAGGGCATGGATACCGGTATTCGGTAATACCGAAAAACCGGTAATACCGGACTATTTGAGGCAATCCTGAATACCGGTATTGTAATTGCAAATACCGGTTTTTCGGTATTTTGAATAAAGAAATTAAATTCATAAATAAAACACATAAGGCAGCTCTAGACTAAAAATTTTTTCATGGTTTACACGAAATAGTGTAAATGTATTAATAAAAACTTGTTTTGCACTAAAAAGAGTAACATGAAGTATTTTTAACCCCCGACAAAAAAGGGGTGTTATAAGTTTGACGTCGATGTCTGGCTGTCTCTGTGTGTGTCTGTCTGTGGCACCGTAGAGCTCAAACGGATGGGCCGATTATGCTGTTTTTTTGTTTAAAGGTTAATTCCCGTGCGGTGGTTCTTAGCTATGTTTAGTTAATATCGATTCAAGATGGCCGCCTCCACAACGTATCTAAATTTATTAAAAAATATACAATTTTTTTTCACAACCTCCCTCAATATGGGTAATCAAATGATAGGGCTTGACTAGTAAAATACTATACACTGACAAGTTTTGGCCGATCCAAGATGGCCGCCACAACAAATGGCGAATTACATTATTATTTTCACTACTACCTCAATATGGGTATCTAAAGAAAATACTTGACTAGTAGAATGTCGTACAGATTACCAATTTCGAGGTAGTCGGGGGTAAATATTTTTTTTTTTATTTTGGTCTTGTGATGCATATCAACTAAACCAACTTCAAAACCACAAATAGGCACTCAAAAGCGAAAAAAAAAATATTATAACTATTTTAAGCGCTCACTCATGTTTGAGGTCGGTACCAGCCATACAAATCCATAAAAAAATACTATCTACCTACAAGTAATTGCACTACTTACTAGGTACATAACATCTACCTACTAGCTTTTTCACTTGACTGGCTACGACATCAAATAGATGAGTGAGTTGGACTTATAATAGTTACATTAATTTATTTTTCGCTTTTGAGTGCTGTTTTGTGGTTTTGAAGTTGGTTTAATTTTTCGTATAAAACTAAAGAGCGTAAACTAGTTTAAAATGTATGCTTATGTATTGATATTTGTTTAACTTTAGAGTTTGAAATGCTAAATTAAGTAGGTAGGTACCGGATTTACTATACCGAATAGCTGAAGTATAATACCGAAAAAATACCGAAAAACCGGGATCCCGGTTTTAAAAATTTGAATACCGAAAAAATACCGGTTTTGTCAGAAATCCAATACCACCATGCCCTAGTATCAAGGCTAAGTCCAGAAAACTTGCCATCATGAGTAATGTGCAAATAGAAGAGAAAACCAGCTCGGCGTTTTCAGATTGGGCAATCAGTCTTGATACAAAGGTATGGCCCTGGAAATGAATATAGGATGAGGAGGTGATGAATTACATTGCAGACATGTAGTTAGATGCTGGTGCACTGGTGAGTGACGCAACTGGTAGATACAAATCAGAGAAGACTGTCTGGGATCAACCAGACATAAATAGAGAGTACCTGGGTGACCGAGCTTTGCTCGGTTTAAATACTAAATATACTTAGGTACCTACAGATAAAAGACTCCAAGAAACAGATTTTCTTTAAAAAAAACATGAATAAAAAGAGAAGCCCTCTGGATTAGCTGCTACTATATACTTAGGAGCTACTAATTCGTGACCGCTATGACCGCCTGACTTCCCATCTGAGCTAATACGCTGTCGCGTCACGCGGCGAAATTTACCTTCGCATTCTAATGTCTAACGTGACAGTTTTTCATTGTCTAAAAATGCGCATAATATGCGTTTTTTAAAAATGAAACCTAGTTTGATCGATGTATCGTCCCCAAAACCCCCTGCATACATAATTTCATCAAAATCATTCAAGCCGTTTCCGAGATTCAGATTCTATATATATATATACATACTTATATACAAGAATGTCAGATAAAGTCGGTGTTACTACTTCGAAAACCGTTGGACCATGTTCACACATTGAAACAAATTATGGAAAAATATAATGAATTTAGGAAAACATATTACATAGCATTCATTGATTATAATAAGGCATTCAACTCCTTAAACCATTATCACATCTGGGAAGCGCTAAATAATCACAGGATAGAAGAAAAATATATCAATATAATAAAACAAATATATAAGAACAATAGAGCGAAAATAAAACTGGAATCAATCGGAGAGGAATTTGAAATACAAAAAGGAGTTAGGCAAGGAGACCCACTATCTCCGAAATTATTCATTGCAGTACTGGAACAAATATTCAGAAATCTCAATTGGAAAACTAAAGGTTTAAACGTAAAATGGAGAACACATACATCACCTAAGATTCGCGGATGATATTGTATTACTGAGCGAAAAACATACTGAGATACAAGAAATGATACAGCAACTAGATGTAGCGAGCACAAAAGTGGGACTGAAAATGAACACATCCAAAACAAAGATGATGACAAATGGACCAATTGAGAGAATTGAATTAAATGGTATTATTGTGGAGTATGTGGACCAATATGATTACTTAGGGCAAATTATATCACCAACAGACCAAATGGAGAAGGAAATAAACAAGAGAATCTGCAACTCCTGGAAACTTTTCTGGCAAATGAAAGAAATCATGAAAAATAAAGATGTGCCAGCACCAGACAAAGGGAAAATAATGAACATTTGCATAACACCATGCCTCTCTTACGGTAGCCAAACATGGTCTCTTACAAACAAAAATATGAAGAAGCTAGAAGTGTGTCAGAACTCTATGCAGAGGAGTGCTCTCCAAATTAAATTAAAAGACAAAATAAGAGTAGACGTTAAAAGAGAAAGAACGAAGGTAATTCCGATAGCAAAGACCATTAGAAAATTAAAATGGAGATGGACAGGCCATATGATAAGAGGCATACAAAAGTGGTCTCAAAAGGTGACTCACTGGTATCCTAGAGGAGAAAAGAGGAAAAGAGGGAGACAAATACGCAGGTGGGAGCCGTGGGAGGATGATGTGAAGAAGACAGCAGGAACTACATGGACGAGGAAGGTGGGTAACAGAGAGGAATGGAAAAACTTGGAGGAGGCCTATGTCGAAAGACAAACTGGGATGTAAATTATAAAAACTAGATTAGATATATATATATATTTATATGTATACTTGTAAAAATTAAATGAATACCCTGGAAATAAAGGCTATCTTTATCTTTTTATCTTTATAGACAAGAATTTATAGGGGCTAAGAGCACGTACTTATGTGGTAAGATTTAGTATATAAGCAGATGACAGCGGAAGAGCGATTAGTCTCTCGCCCCGCGTCACTTGTGTATTAAGAACAATATAGTCAGCAGTTTATACAGTGACGTGGTTTCATTTCCTCTCCAGTACCAGTAACACCTACAGTGGTGACCCCGACAGAAGACAGAGAATTGAAGATTTAGAAGATTTGTTTTTGGTGTTGCTGAATTAATCATATTTCAATAATGTTTCCGCACGCTGCACCAGTAAGTGGGCAAGTAGGTCAGCAGGGCATGAAAGACGAGCGAACGAATTCCGCTGATTGTGCCCTGGCCGCTATAGGTGTGTCAACTAGACTTCCGGATTTTTGGGTTGACATGCCGCGGTTATGGTTTGCCCAGTTTGAAGCAGTGATGGCATCGCAGAAACAAGGGGATGGAGGAAAGTTCAACATGGTTATATCAAAATTGGGGAGAGACTCATTCCAGACGCCGGTGAACAACAAGTATACGGCGCTGAAGGACCGACTGCTGCAGGTCTATGAGGATAGTGCTGAGCGACAAGAACTTAGCAACAAAAACAAAATTATAGAGAACACCACGTGCTACGACATCGCTGCTGTGTCCGGGAGTAACGAACAGGTACCCCATTTACCTCTCACGGAGCTAGTCAAGCAGATGAGAAAGCTGGAGTTTGAAGTAGCTTCACTGCACAGTAAGGTTCAAGGCCAAGAACGCGGAAGAAGCAGGAGCCAGCAAAGATGGAGCGAAAATAGGACTGGTTCGCGGAAGAAAAGGGCACCAGGTGATCCAGAGTGGCTGTGCAGATTCCATCTCCGGTTCAAGAAAATTGCTATGCGATGTTAAACAGCCGATAATTGGAGCCGATTGTTCAAGGAATTTTAAACTGACTGTAGAGAATTAGTACAGAGGATATAGAAAAACAGCAATTATTACGCGTTTGGTATTTTCGATTACGAGATTGACCTTTGGGTTAACTGGCGTAGAACAAATAAATATTGGTGTCAATGACAGCGGCGGTAGTAGTAGTAATAATGCTGAGCAATCAGTTTTGCTTGGATACTTAGATAACATAATAAATTGGCTCGAAAAATGCAACCTGGCATAAAGAGCATTTGCGTAGGTTATTTGAACGTTTACAGATATATTACATGAAAGTTGAAATAGGTAAATGTATGTTGGGAAAAGTAAAATAGATTTTTTATGTTACGAAGTCTCGGGAAATGGAATAAATCCTTTGCCTGACAAAGTCAAGGTTATTCAGGACTATCTCAAACCGGAGACAGTAGAGTAGTTACGCAGGTTTTTTGGGTATGTAAAATGTTTATAGAGCATACTTACCAAACGCTGCAAGAGTACAAAGAATTTTTGATAGATATTGACAGACAATGTGCAAGGAAAAGGGACAATATGGGCTATAGAGGCAATTAGAGCGTTGAAAAGTAAGGAAAGCTTACAAAATGCTGCCAAGTTATAGGACCCGGGTCCAGGGGCAAGGTTAACCCTTATGACAGACGGGTCAGACATTAGTATAGGCGCGGTATTGCACAGAAGGAAAAGGGTATTTGGAGAACCCTTGATTATTTTTGCAAAGAAGCCCACGGAATACCAGGAAAAGTACTGTGTATACGACAAGGAACTTCTGGCGATTTATTCGGGTATTGTGTATTTTACAGATTGGATTGCAAGTGATATGCGTCATGTAATAGGAAATATAAGTCAATAGTCAATAGTGCAAACTAGAACGCTGAGTAAGCAAAGCGGTTCGATGTCAATAGGGCAAGGTTAGTATGGAAGGAAAAATGTGCTAGCTAAACAAGTGGAAGAAACATGTGACGAGTTGATCGTAATTTTATAATGTAAACAATTTGTGATATAAGTAATTTTTTTGGGTTGTTATCTTATGTTATTAGCTTATGTTTTTCTCCTTTTTTAAGAAAGGGGTGTATATAGGGGCTAAGAGCACGTACTTATGTGGTAAGATTTAGTATATAAGCAGATGACAGCGGAAGAGCGATTAGTCTCTCGCCCCGCGTCACTTGTGTATTAAGAACAATATAGTCAGCAGTTTATACAGTGACGTGGTTTCATTTCCTCTCCAGTACCAGTAACACCTACAAATTGCTCGTTTAAAGGTATAAGATAAAGAATCTGTGGAAGTGATACTAATCAATATTCCGGATCAAAGTCTTGGGCCTGAGGTCATTGGTGTATGCCCTGAATGATATGGGAAGATATGTAGTGTATTTATCTTCTGATTACCTGTAGTTTTTATAATTATGTATCTTTTGTAAATGTATTGAGATCGTACCTTCAATATCTAATAAAAATCTGAAGTTTACTTTACTAACAATATACAAACTTTAACAAAAAAAAATTCAGTAAAAGCAACAGACTAAATGTTGAAATCCAAAATCTCCTCAGTTATAGCCTGTTAGGCGGAACAAAGTTACCTGGTTCAGCTAGGCTTCTTAATTTACATAATTTATGTTTCACAATGTCTGTCCGTGATGGATTACTAAACTACATAACAGACTTTAATCAAATTTTCCCAATATGTGCAGTTTGATCTAACTTAGACATAGGATAGTTTTTATTTCGATTAATAGTTTATTTTATTTTATAACAATATCCAGGCAAAGCCGGCTTGGGTCCCAAGTAGTATATAAGCTAATTTAATAGACTTACGTTACAGCTGAATGCAACAGGAAAATAATCCGTTTGCTTTCAATGGTCACATCTCTTGAGAGTTTTACGAATTTCTCATGCCTATCATGGCGCTCAGTGAGTTGTTTGGATGCTGCTTGAAAGATGGAGAGCACTTCGCTGTTTCCGGTGAAAGAAGTAGCGTCGAGAGGCCTCGCTCCACTCTGCCGACTCCGACCTAAGTATACATTTTTTATAGGTAAGTATAATACAACAACGAAATATCATATATAACTCAAAACAGATCATCATTATTTTCGGTGTACTTATGTGACTTTCTGCGGATGTGAATATCTGCGACCTATTATACGTATGCCAGATTGATGAATAGATGATTATATCCTGTAATTATCCATCAATTGCTCTGAAAAATCATGAAAATTTATTGTAATTAACCGTAGGTACTCACCTCTTCTAGACATATTGGTCGTAAAATTTACAACAGCTTTGCCCAACTGTAGTATTTCCAAATCTTAAAAAGTAAACAATACTACCTACTAACCAAGTACCTAATCGTCTTGAAAATGTTACAATTTAGTAAGGTAATTTTCCAAAATTACTTTATTCTTAGAGTTTTGGATGTGAACCTCATGTGAACTTGTGAACTTGTGAACGAAACTACGAAAACAAAAACAGCGAAAATCGAAAAACAGAAAAGTCAGAAAAACACAGATCACAATATACTACTAGCACAGATAAGTAATTTTACGTTCCCTCATTCATTCTATGCTGCCATATAAAAAATTTAACAAAACTGGCCAAGTAGGCTTTGACATTTTGTGACCTTCGAAACGGAACACAGTGATTGTTGCAAATTACTGCTTGGCCGTAGAATAACTAGCAAAGATGGTAGTTCCCCAGGGGGACTCTGCAAAGAGTCCTACCATTACTAAACTATCTATGGGTGTTGAGCGCTTTGCAGTGTTAGGTAATGATTTAGACATGAAACGATGTCGCTTTTCTAGCGATTATTATATTATATTCTTTCGATAATTCCGATAGAAAAAAGGACAAGGTGGTATTAGATCATGCAAATCAGTAGCACACTCTCCGAAGTGTATCCGATAAAAACCCGATAGACCCGATGGGTTTATTGCGTGGATCTATCGGAGATCCACGCAATAAACCCAGGAAATAAACCACAACTAGAAAGCTTTCTTATAAGGCCATCATGCCAAACCCTGTCGAAAGCCTTCGAGATATCCAGGGAGACTGCAAGTGCTTCCCCTTGTTTCTCAATAGCTTCACTCCAGATGCGAGTGACGGACGCTTGAATATCCCCGGTAGACCGATTTTGGTGAAATCCGTATTGCCGGTTACTGAGAAGGTCGTTTGATTCTATAGGTATGTCAGGAGCCTGTGGTTCACGACAAGACACGTTCCATACCATTGACTTGCAGAGTATGGACGTGACCGATATGGGTCTGTAGATGGTAGGGTCAGCAGGACAATCCTTTTGCACTTTACATTAAATATACATTACGACTGGTTGCACATTAGCAAGCTTCCCAGACTTCGGTACCACCCCAGTTTGGAGAGAGAGTCTAAATAGGTGCGTCAGTATCGGAGACAGGAGCACACTAGGCTACCTTCGACACTAGGGCAGTTATGATATGATTAGCACATGGGGCAGCATGGTAGTTCTGCTGATGGAGTGTGAGGTGACAAATATTGAATGGCTTCAGGAATGGCCGTGGCCTTGCCAGTGAAAACTGAGGCCAGTTAGGAGCACTTGTTACTAAGAACTATAATTCTATGTTTGGTAATCCCGACAGCAGAACCAACATCACCGTCCTAAGTCAGTTTGGAGGCATCTGTAAATACTCTTAGCCAATCAGTTCAATTATTGCCAATAATTTCAGAGAAAGCCCTGTTGTGCTGTAGTGATTCTTAATCAAAAACCATATTGAGAATGACATGGGGCTTGTAGGTTATAGCATGGTAAGTGGTGAAGAATAGACGGTTAATGAGGAAATAACAACGGAGACAGATATTTGATAATTTTGATTTTCTTTTGGAGGCGTGGTAGTTGTGTCGTCCCGTAGGACGGCCTCCCGCTCGGAGGATTGACAACCTGAAGAGATTGGCGGGAAGCAGATGGATGCTGAGAGCCGAGGACCGGATTTGATGACGTTGATTTGGAAATGCTTATGTCCAGCAATGGCGGATCCAGGTTTGGCTCCGGGGGAGAGGATCATGATCTGGTTTGACGCTTAAGGTTTGGTCTGGTGATCATGACGCACAACGTTGCGGTGTGCGCCGCAACGCAGCGTCACGACGCAGCATTTAGCGACCCTGCGGAGAGGTGGTCAGTTGATTTTGCCGCAGCTACCAAGGTAGACGTGAACATGAACAATTTTTCTGTAAATTTTTATCAAACTTGGAAATTTCTATCAAACTTTTATGTGTTTTGTCTTTATTTTTATATAAAGAAGGATAGTTGCGAACTAATTCTATTAAATTGTCTTCGAAAAAATCCATATTGGCCCGTGACGCACACCGCACACCTTTACCGTTGGTTATTACCGTTTTGAAAAACGGGGCCGTTTTGTAATGCGGTGGTTCAACGATTAGCCGCATTGTCATTGCAATACGTTCTTCAATAAGGCGGTCCACGTTCAGCCGCATTGTATTACTGCTTATGTTGTAGGAAGACCATATTTAAAAAAATAACAACACAAAATCTAAATTAATTTCATTTATCTGAATAAATTGATCGATTATTTCGTACGATATTCCGTACTATTTTTTTTACAACATTTTACCTCTCACATAAAGTTTGAAAGCCCATAACTTGATATCGGTGACGGTACACCTAAGAAACATGGTGAACTTCCATAGACAAGGGTCTATTATCGAAACATGTTCCATCGTAGATAGCATCATCGCTTAACATCAGGTGAGATGGTGGTCAAGTTACGACCTATTATAGTTTTAAAACTATTTGCATGGCTCGCTCCACTCAGGACCTCCCTTGAGCTTCTGGCTCCCGCATTCTTTTAAATACACTCTAGGGGTAGTAGCGCCAAGACTAGGTGGAGTCGGGGTGCTCCGGGTCGGATCTGGGTCTCATGTAACCTACCCGGTCCGATTTAGTCTTAACAAGGTGGACGGTGGAAACGAAATAGTATCCAAGTAACGCCCAGGGTGATAAGTGCCACCCTAATAATATTGTGTACGATTCCTCCAAACTCCAGAATCCACTGTCACTTTAGCAATTTAGGAACACACAGTATTCAACGCCATAGTTGTTGTTATATCAGGCAGCGCCATGAGTGTTAAGAATCGGAACTAAAAATTAGCAAAGAAGCGGCTAACCTCTCGCTTTATTACATTACGGGTAGCCGTGTTGAATAACGTATGGCGTTGAATACATTCCAGTGGTTTTTAAATCAGCTGTATTCAATCCGGCTGATCGTTAAACCGCCGCTTTACAAAACGGCCTTTAACCAACTAAGCCACCAGGGTAGCGATTCTGAAACCATTCGGTTGCATCCGACACAGAATCTCATCTCTCGGTCTTTGTCATGCTAAACAGATAAGACAAAGACCGAGAGATGAGATTCCGTGTCGGATGCAACCGAATGGTTTCAGAATCGCTACCCAGGCCAGGCAGTTTAATGTTTTTGAACTTTAAAGTTTTGGTTTTTAATTTTGATCTTTTGGAAAAATTTGGTCATGTACATTTCATTTAGCATACCTACTTAACAAAAAATTTGACCCCGTGCGAAGCCGGGACGGGCCGCTAGTATATTATATGTTTAAATATAAACATAATAACATTGTCAACTAATTGCTCGTTGCTGTTGTGTTCCTGAGTTTAGTAGTTTTCTGATATTTATCCCTCCAAAATATTTCAACAACTTAACAAACAAACACCAAATCAAATTTTGTTTTGAGCTTACTGTGATCTTTATGGCCTAGTGGGAAAATAAAAATTAACTTTAATTTCTGGCTTGTTTTATGCTTTCCAGTGCCAGTTTACATATTTTCAGTAGGTAAGCATTCCAGCGCTGGATTCGATCGCTGGACTGGAATAATGTAAACCGGGCATTATACCTACCTAATACAAAAATCAGATAATGAAGTTTTCACTTCTGCCGTGTGGTCTTAAGCACACACACTTTTTTTTAAATTATTTATTTTATTCAGACTGGTGTAATAGCGAGCTGACAAGTTAGACTCTAAGACAGTCTGCATAACGAGTGCTGAATAACGCGTAGTCTAATAGGCGCTTAATTCTGAGACTATTCTCTGTATTGGATGAAAATATTATAATGGGGCGTTTTCCAGATGAAGATAGACTTGTCAAAAATAGTTCTAAATTTTGCCAAGTGTGGCACCACTGTTTGTTTTTGTGAAATTTCTCTAACAAAATGGAACATTGGCGCCACTTATGGTGAAATTGGGAACTGTCTTTGACAAGTCTATCTTCATCTGGAAAACGCCCCATCACTTTACTGTCAAACACTTCACTTACCTATGTCGAAATTTTCATCTTAGTGTCACTGTTAATATTATTTTATTGTTACTGTCTAATCAAAAACTGCAGGAGTTTAGTCTTTCTGCTATTTATACGCAATTCGTTCATTCAACACTGGCACAGATAAGTAATTTTACGTTCACTTATTCATTATATGCTGCCATATAAAACCTTAAAAAATTAACACTAATATCAATATAATATTATAATGTATTGTTAACTGATTTATGGCTCTAATTGGGGTTTAGGCTAAACCCCAATAAATAATAATAAACCGTTTAGCCTCAGAATTCCGCCTAGCGTATTGTTGAAAACCTATGAATGATTTAATGGAAATAATGTAACCGTCGTTGTCACCAAGCTTTTATTGTGATTCAACAGTGTTAACTTAACAATGTTTATTCTCCAGCCAGATATTCCTAGAATACCATGGTTTTACAAATTTCGACATGCCAACAAAGTCACCTACATCTACACTTTGCCGGTTGTGCCTGACATGTTTGTATTACCCATCACCATCCAGGCGAAGAGGACAGGGACAGCAGCTTACCGAAATGCCGGAACTCCTCTATCCGATATACAGCCCCACCGCATCCGCCATCACACTGCAGTGGGCAGGGAGTACGGCGCACCGTAATTCCGATATTCCTCTCCAGCCGAGGTCTCTTCTCTACGACCACAGTGCCTACCACCTACCATCAAGCATCACGGCACGTCTCAGTCGTGCCGGCACCGTCTGCGCCGCGCAACTCCCTCCTGACCGCGTCGCTTGGACCGCAAGGCTTGGAACCCATAGCCCTGGCGAGCAGTCCCACTGCAGGTTTCTCTTAATCCCCGCCTCGTCAATGCGGAAACTCCTCGAGAACGAAGCAAATGGTATCTCGTAGAGCAAACGGCGGCCGACCGCCATCTTCTTTCCATTCGCCGTGATCTCTTATTAGATAAGTAGTTAAAAATTATGCGCATTTTTTTACTTGGGCGAACAATTACGCACGGTCACACTTTGACATAGTGGGATATGTTACGGACGGATATGGTAACCCTACCGACAAAAACCCCCGCACGTTTCTACAGCTGTTGGTTGGCAGCATAGTCTTGGGACCGTCATCGCACTCGACCGCGACTCTGCCATTTCCGCCGCCTTTTGCGAAAACACCTCGCGGAAGGCGTCCACACCACCGCATTTGGTTCCAGTGACGCGTCAGAAACCAGCGACGCGTCACGTCCTCGGGAAATCATATCCCTAGGTGCGGTGCCGGACCACCCTAAACGACCGACACCACAGACCTTCCAGGGGAAACAGGATCCGAGTCAAGTGCACCTCTAGGATCGCTCGCGTGTCCACTTTCACCACATTGGATGAGTGAAAGGTCATGGCGTGCTCTCGCTTCTCCAACTTACAGGACCTTACACTGTCCAGCATCTTGGCTAAGATGGTCGAGAGCGAGGGGTTCGCCCTCACGACCGTGGCTAGAAATGACCGTGGTTCCGCCTCTGTGGCTCCGTCACCTCGAGAACCTTCACCTGGAAGACAACGCTAAGAAACATCACTGGACCACGTGACCACAATAAAGTGGTATATTATTTTGTTGCAGAGAAATTGTTTGTGATAAATAACGTATTTATTCGGATAAATATTAACATCATGTATATGAAAATTCCTATGCAAACAATGCATTCTTCTTCTTTTCTCTTATGGCTTCCATTCGGTAATAGGTATCACCGCAATTTTATTACTGTTAATGTTGTAGAACTTTTTAAATAAAAGTAGAAACATATTCAAAAATTTGTAATTGTGTCATTGTGAGTGATGTCTAAAATTGTAAAATAAAATGCGATCGAATTTTTGCAAGAATACAGAAACATTGTATCTTACAAACGTTTTTTTATTTAAAGTGTTGTGTATATAGAACCGTATCAGAATAGGAGTCAGAACAGTCTAACAACTGTGGCAACTTCCTCTCAACTAAGGCCGAAGCCACACACGCTTCTTTTTGCAGCGAAATCGTGCGATTTAGCAGCTGACGCGAAAACGCGCGCTTTAGCAGCTGAAGCGAAAACACGCGATTTAGCAACTGTTTGCGACTGTTTGCGTCTGTTGCGGCTGCCGAGCAATTGTTCCATTCAGTGTTGCTAACTTGGATTTTTAGAAGTGAAAACTTGTTTAGGCGCGCCTAGACAGATTTTTCGTGGGCTGTGAATTTAATTCATTTGTCACGATCGGGTATGATAAGAAAGCTTCGGGTAAACTCGGGACCATGGCTATTGGCCATCTATAAATACGTCAGCCAATGGGAAATGCTGAAAGGGCGTGGACAGGCCATCATGGCATGGCCATCTAGAAACGCATCAGCCAATGGGAAATGCTGATGCATTTATAGATGGCCATGCCAAGATGGCGAGGCCACGCCCTCCAGTTACACCCGTGTAGTTTCCGAGGTAAGCTATCAAATTCTGAGTTTTAAGTTTACACTTCTATTGGCAGTTCCTATGACTGCCAATTTTTTTAAAAGCGTTGGTATGTTTGAAAATTCGTATAGTATTTTAAATTATGTGAAGTTTGAAGAACTGCGTACTTCTTTTTTTGAAGTAAAACGAAGATATTAGGTTTGGTGAATTGTTTTTTTTAATAAAGTATATATTGTTAAATATTAGTTTGTTAATCAGGCACGTTGCCTTATATGTGATAAATAAACACTTTGTCTATCAATACTATTTAGTGTAAATTTTCATCAGATTGAGCAAAAAAATGTTTGTCTGTAAAGTCGGTTTACTGACGATAGAACGTGACAACGTCTTAAGAAATCAGTACGCTGATAGCGCAAGTAGTGATACCGCTCGACTCGGCGGGTGGCGCCCTCAGCGCTCAGCTTCGTCCGCATGGCACGGAAGACGAACTAACGGTAACGGCGGAACGTTACAGTTTTGCGGGCGTGCAGCCGGCTTCATCGAATTATAAGACGTTATCACGTCAAAAACCGATATAGATACAGGCCTTTCTTTGTCAATTCTTTCTTGGGCGCACGCAACGAAAGTTGTAAATTTGTAATGAATTGGAAAACTCGGTGCGCCTCCGGTGCAACTTTGGGGGTATTGCGCGCCCACATAAAAAACAAAATATTAGGATGTAAAAGAAAAAAAATGATATTTGAAATTTCGCTACATACTATGTATTAAAGTGTTTGGACCAACGAAGAAAGAAAACTATACCCGCGAATATATTTTTATTCTGCAAATATCAAAAACGCGAATGAAGAAAGCGCGAATAAGGAGCTATTACTATCTTTATAGTTAAAGCTCCTTATTCGCGCTTCCTTACTGTACGTATAGAAATAGATCACAATATATGAAATTTTGAGAATCTTACTAATATTTTTCCTCAAACGTAATAGAAATAATATATAATATATATGCTCTATAACTAAAATACTTTTAGATACACACCCTGCTTTTAAAAGTATTCTTAGCAACCATTTCCATCCTAAGGTTGCCTGAAAGAGATCGCGTTTAGCGATAAGGCCGCCGTTTGTAACACTAGTTTTATTGTTATTCTCTCCTGTATAAGTATTTTTCTGCTTATGCTGTGCAAACGTGGGATGGAAAAGAAATTTAACTAAATATAGACGGGAGCAATCACATAAACAGTAAATTAATACGATAATTAAAAACTATTCAAAAAGGGTACTAATTATTGCCTAAAATATAATAGACATACATTATAACATATGTACATGCACCTTCTTACATATTCTAATACAAACGCAATTCATTCAAAATGTTAAATAATAAAGATGTAAGAGCTTCTATCAGATTTTAGCAAGCTTTCGACATAATGTACTGATTTTTGCCTTAAACTTTAAATACGAAAAGTGACGGAGCTTGTCTTATTTCCACGGGCATGACATTCTACAACTCAACTGCTTGGAATGCAAAAGATTTGCCGTAGAATGTTTTGCAACGTGCAGAGGCCGCTTGCAGGTACAAATTATAGTTTGATCTAAGATTACATGAGAATACGCTACTGTCATAGCTGGCCACCGTTAATCAAATAGTTGACTTCGTTAATCGTTAATCCGCTACAAAAAAAGTTAGCTTCGTTAAACGTTAAAGAGAGAAGTACTTCTTAGCATTCCATGGATTCACCGTGCGGGTGCCGGGTCCATCATGTGGCAGAGAGAGAAATCTCGAATAGACCCTAAGACTTGTGACTCGGGCGTAGGTTTAAAAGGGGCCCCTTATATTGACGTACGTCAACACTCACCTTCACTACTCGTATTTCTCTCCCTGCCCAGCCAAATCCGATATGATTCTACTAGTGCAGCTTTAGATACTCGTTCTATTATAGAGCTTACTGCACTTCTGGACAATCCAAGGTCTCTAAGCAGGTTATAGAGAGATTTTGCTGGTATACCTCTCGCTCGTACTTCTACAGCGTATAAATTAACTACATAGCCATTTTTTGTTAATTCGTTTCGAAGGTCGTAATACTTATTTTGTTTCATCGCGTGGTCTTTAGGTATATTTGTTTTCGTAAGAATTAACGCAAATTAACGTTAATCGTTAATCCGTTAATTTGCGTATTCGATTTTTAAATCGTTGCGTTAGTGAACTTATGATACCTTTTGGTTTAGGTTCTGGAAGTTAACAGGTACCTAAGGAAAAAAACCAAATACTTTTAATTTAATGTGTAATTTAATCGTCGGGCATAATGTGCATAGGCATTTCCCCTCATGAACATTAACATGACGAAATTCTCGTCTGAAAGCAAGGCTCGCTTTGGTGTTAAAATGTCTTCACCCGTGGATAACAGACGTTCAACTGCATCGCTCGAAGGCTGTTTTCCAAATTTTAACCCAATCTGTTCCCGTTCCCAGACTTTCTGACGTGATGAAACAACAAACATAACATTACAACATTCAAAAATTGCCATTTATAATATTAGTAAGATGTTAAACATTGGAATTTTCATTGTTAACTTCCATTTCTTCATAAAATGAACAAATCAATGTACTGTACATTGATTTGTTCATTTTATTTAACTTTTCTTAGATGAAATGAACTACCATCGGTTTTATTAAAAGAAAGTTATAATGCAGACAAACGAAATAAACGATCGAAAAAGTATGATTGAATTTATCGGGGAGATCCCCACTAGCTATGGAAAGCTACAATCTACTGGGTTCAATAGGAATGTGTGAGAAATATTCAACTAAATTGAAAACGTCAGTCAACTTTGATTATGTCTATGCTCAAATTTTCAGTCAAAAAATACTCAAGGTGGCTATAATCGGAAATATGACTTATGATAACAAAATTATTTTGGATCCACCAATACTGCCAAAAATTGACAGTTTTCATGTAACTTTAACCGATCATGCCACAGACTAAAATGACGCCTCAATCCGGCCAAAATTGTAGGAACTTGCCACATATGGTCGCACTGCGCTCAGCACTTTTCGTTCCATACTTGTCTGTACCTGTTTTTCGCGCCGCGCCGAGGTGCCGTGCGGTGAATAGTAGGCATTGGATTAACGATTAAAGGACTTCTGCATAATTAACGGAAGTTAACGTGTCCGTTAACATTTTTAAAAGTTAACTTTAAGTTAATCCGTTAATCAAAATGTTAACTTCGTTAATTAACGATAAACGGGTTAACGGGTTTATGCCCAGCTATGGCTACTGTACAATGTAAAGCAGTCTTTCAGATATCGTGGTGTGGCAGTGTTAAATATAACATTGTAAAGCTGTGAAAGAATATGAGCATTCCAACGAAAGCAAAGTACCACCAAAGTACCACTTGAGCTGTAGTAAACGAAATTAACAAATAGTTCCAAATTAGGTATTTGAAAACTAGCCAAGTCAGATCTTAGTTTTCAACCAATTATCCTGAGTTATAAAAAAAAATGGCAGTCATAGGGACTGCAGATAGAAGTGAAAACTTATAACTCAAAATTTAATAGCTTTCTTTGGAAACTACACGGGTGTACCGGAGGATGTGGCCTGACCATTATGGCATGGCGTTAGCCCTCTAGAAATGCGTTAGCATTTCCCATTGGCTCACGCATTTCTAGATGGTGATGCCATGATGGTTAGGCCAAGCCCTTTCAGCATTTCCCATTGGCTGACGCATTTCTAGATGGCCAATGGCCGTGGCCCCGAGTTTACCCGAAGATTTCTTATCATACCCGAGCGTGACGCTAAAATTCAATTCACACCCCACGAAAAATCTGCCTAAGCGCGCCAAAAGAAGTTTTCACTTCAAAAAACTTGGGAGGTGTCAAGGGACATTCGGATGGAACGAAGTTGTACAAAATATTGCAACTCTTTACTGTTTCTGTTGCACTGGTAATGGTACCTAGGGGCAAACGCAACTCTTTCATATTTCTGTTGTCCTGGTATCTGGAGATAAACGCTGGTGTGTTGGAGGTACGAGTAGGTAATCGAAACTCTTTACTGTTTCTGTTGCCCTGGTACCTACCTGGCCGTTTTTACCGAGTTTACCCGAAGATTTCTGATCATATCCGAGCTTGACGATTGATGAATCCATTTCACAGCCCACGAAAATTCTGTTTATAGCGCGCCTAAAGAAGTTTTCACTTCAATAAATTATAGTTTCATATATTATAAATAGTTTTCAGGATCGCCCATTGAACTTTTCACCCAAGCACCCACTTAGACTTCACTTCTTTTGTTGTTAAATTCATCAAGTAATATTGAACTTGATTTTAATTTCACATTTATATTCTTGATGGGATATTGTCGTCCTACTGGTAGTTTTTCATTATACTGTGACTGAGTCGCCAGCAACTGGCGTCTCGTAGCCGCTGCATCACGTTTCCGAAAAACGCGAGTCGCGGCTACTTTTTGAAGCGAGATGCAGTGACTAGACGCCAAGCGCAGCTTCTTTTTAAAGCGGGATACAGCGACTACACGCCTGTCGCAGCTTCAAAAAGTAGAAGGTGTGAACAAACGGTAACATTAACAGGTTAAGGGACCCAAGCACGATGGAAAACACAACGGGACAGTTGCAAATCGGTCTTTTAGAAGGAAAAACAAATTGGGACACTTTGAAATATAAAGTCTACTCTATGTTGCGCACCTTTCCGAAAGCACTAGAGGTAGTTGAAGGCTTGTTCCAAAGACCCACCGAACCAGCCGCAGGTGCTGGAGACGCCGAGCTTTATACCTACAACGCAAAGTTAGAGCTTTACGAAAAAACTGATGCAAGCGCTATTCTGATACTGACCATCAACATGAATGAAGACACACTACGGAAAGTAATGCGCTTTAGACATGCTCGTGATGTATGGCTAGAACTTCATCGCCTTTACGACGGCTGTGATGAAGATAAAACATACAATCTTTGCATGAGTTTCTTTGGCTTCAAAAAGGACCCGACGGATGACGTAGCCAAAATTAAAAAATATGTGGACAGATCTGAGCCAAGAACTTATGAGGGACAATTACAAGGAACTACTTGAGTTGCTCCTGATTTGTAAATTCCTTGATACGCTGGATTAATAGTATTTTTCATTTAGAAGCAGCCGGCTACTCATTCCAAAGGTGGACCGTACGATAGAAAGCTTGACGAGCCACTTATGCGCCTATGAACGTACACGCCGTGGTAATTCCGTATCACAGCCTGAAGAAGCTGTAGGAACCCCATTATTATTTTAATTGTAATAACAAAGTTTACTTAAGCGCATTGTAATTCATTTAATTTCTAAAGTTATGTTTACTTAATTACAAACATAAAGGAGACGGCTCATTTCTGCCCCAAGTCGTTTCAAGTTTAGGTACTTAATTAGCCCCGGAGACCTAAACAAGTTATTTAATTAAAATAACATATAATTAAATAATTCGAACTGTACATTCAATACTAACCTGCCAAGCGGGGATTGCAAATTGGTGATTTAAAAGTACCTGAATGACTATGTATAAGTAATTTTGTATTAAGGTACTGTAGTTCCATAAAACCAAACTAGATGGCGTTGTACGGCGCTAAAACACGCTTGCGAAGTTTTTGTGAATTTAAATAAGCCTGTTAAGGTTTAGTTCGTAATTTGTCTTCGGGTCAGTACCCAATTAGAACATTCTTATTATGTGTACCTTGTACCTGTGTGTACGTGGTACAGATTATAGTCAAAGTCAGCCATGTTTTTCTCTTTTATTGTTTAGTTGAACTTTACGTACAGTAAGAATTCGTTCGAAAATCGATTCGCTCGAAACTCACACAACACATGGAATTTCTTGAATTTTCCAAAGGTTTCGTTTTTTTTTTGTGGTTTGGCCGAATCTCCGGTCCTTTTCTGTGTTGAGTTGACATTATTTTGAGCACAGTACCTAAGTCGCAAAGTAATGAATTTACTACCTTCTTTTATTAGTAAGTACATAATCACGTTCTTGATTACCGACTTGCGGCGTTATTTTTTTTCAATGTTTTAGTTGATATCTTTCAAACCCCGCTATGCAGGATAAAAACATAAACGGTTCCTCAATATATATTAAAAATCCTATACAATGATCCAATTTTGGTCAAGTCACTTACACTTTTTCTGTGGGGCAAATGCCCATGGAAAATGGGCCGTCTCCTTTATATTAACTAATCTCAACTTGATTTGCATTATATAAAATCAAATTTAAATAAAATAATTGCGGCAAGCAAAACCGGCGCGCGCGCATTGTTAACCTCATCTTTTGTTTAACTTGCACATCGATCTAAGTTAAAATCGCTAACGCTCAGACGTCCAGGACATTCACTCCGCCTATGCGACGGCGAATGCACGCCAGTTTTAGCTCCCGCAATTAACACGTTTTTATTCATTTCTTTTTCGTTCTAAATATTCCAAATTTGTTCCGTTGTTCTTTTGAAATCGTTAAATATCTATAAATCGAAGTTAAAATTTAATCCGGTATTTTATTCAAAACCTGGATAGACAAAGGTTAAGTTAAATATAACTTCAAAGCCTTAATAACTACAAGCGCACCGTACAGTGAGAGGAATACGGACAAAAAGTTGAAAAACAACTATTGTTTAGGTATCGGCTATCGTGTCCGAAACTGCAAGAAGTGGATCCGAGATGGCAAACCTCCTAAAAACAGCAACCCCTCGACCTCAACCTCCAATACTGCAAATGCCGTAACTGTAGTCGGGCAAAGGCTGGTGCATTTCGGTACATGCTCCAGTGTCACCGCGCCGAGTCGAGCATGTTTTGTCAAACTTATCAAACAAGCGAAAATTCCGCCTCCCTGAACGGTACAAGTTTCGCTATAGTTACGGGTGGTATTGCCTCTCCCAAGCCTCTCCCACACGCGTTTGCAAGTAATGCTGAGGTGCTAAACAAGCCTTGCAATAGGCACAAAATCGTTACGAATTTTATAAAGTTTATGTTACCCTTAATTCGACGAAGTGTAATATACTTCCCGAAAACAGCTTTTGTCAAAATGTCCATTTTACTGTCACTGTTAGTGTAATTTTAATGTTACAGCCAAATCAAAAACTGCAGGCGTTTAGCCGTTCCGCTATTTATACGGAGTTTGTTCATTCAATACTAGCACAGGTAAATAATTTTACGTTCACTTATTCATTATATTCTGACATTTAAAACAATAAAAAAAGAACATTAACACGTGTTGACATTGATACATTGTTGAATGTCATTGAAAGCATGATGACAACGATTTTTATACTGTTTTCAAAAAAAATAGTGTTGCAAGTGTTCTTTTTTTAATGGTTTATATGGCAGCATATAATGATGAGCGAACATAAAATTACTTATCTGTGCTAGTACTAAATGAACGAACTACCCTAACTACCTACAGACTCTACACTACAGACTATAGATAGATAAGATAAAGATAGGTGCTGCCTATTTTTTCAGTTGTGGCGTTGGACCACTCTGGACTGGATTTTGCTTTTGTCTTTTTCTGTGTTTCAGTAGAGTTCTATAGTAAAGCGATTTTTTCGATATCGGTGTTATATTCACTAGGTGTGTAAATCTTCAGCTAGTTTTGATTGTATCAGGTAAAGAAGCTGATTATAACTAACCAAACATAGTAGGTGTCTGAGAAAGCAGGCACGTCATAACTTCATTTGCCTCATAATTACTAACTTGATTATAGGAAAATGTGAGCACGAGTGCTTGTCAATATTTTTTTTATCATTTTCCCTTGAGATATGAACGTAAAAGTCACTTGGTCTGCGTTCTCCTAGTATACCAGGGCATAAATTTTGTAGTAACAACTAAATATCAAACAGTATTTGTTCGTTACTACGTTGGTAATGAATTTACTCTACTTCATCTAAACATTCAACGTTAATTATGAATCAATCAGCCATTCTTCATTGTCAATGCTGCTGTATTTCATGTGTCCTTGTAGTCTTCTAGTCTCTAACTTTGATCAAATTGTATTATTTTGATATACTCCCATTTATTTTGTATACTTGCTTTTTTTTAATTTGTAGCGCATAGTGCATAATGGAGTCTTCATACCAAGGAGGTATGTCATACCAAGGGACACCCACCAACTTTCAGGACCAGTCCCAGAATATTGCAAGTAACATAAAGAAAATATCACAAAATGGTGAGTAATCCTTTGTTTTGGTCCTATCTGATAATAGGCATCTTGAATAGTCATTGTAATGTGTCATCATGTAAACAATAGGTGTACTGCCTGATATTCTTGTGTTATCCATTTGGAATAAATGTATTATTGTAAATGAAATTATGATATACAAGCTGTTCCCCACAGTTCCCAATGGGAAACTGTTTTATTCTAATATTATAGGTACAAAGACAAAGGATAATTTTATATCTTAGATATTAAGACGAAGAGGATAGAGCAGGAGCAAAAAAATATGCAACAAAGTTTTATTTTACACACCAAATGACAAAATCAAATAGAAATGTGATTTCAGTAAGATTTGGGATATCACAGTACTCTGTTTTGGAAGAACATTCTAAAGTTAAGAAGCCACTTATTAAAAATATTACTTTCATATACCTAATATGTAGTTATCCAAAAGACGTCCTTGTCAGTAAACATGAGTAATATTATATTTTCTAATATTAGTAGGATTGCCTACTAATATTAGAAATATAATATTTTCTCGTTCATGTAAAAACTCCTGAAGGGATTTTGTTGAAATTTGGTACATTGATAGATCACGGTCTGGAATAACATGTAGGCTATTTTTATCCCTGGAAACTTAACTATGCAAGTGAAACCACGGGACGTTGCTAGTTTTAAAATAGACATAATTCTCCATTAATTGCGCTAATATAATATCCTATAAACGTTTTGTTTACAATTTCAGTGTCGTCAATGTCTAAAATTGTTAATCAACTCCAAACTCCACAAGACTCCCAAGAGTTGAGATACCAGCTGTGAGTAAAGATTTATAATTTTTCTGACTGATTGTAACTAACAATGTGTTGTAGACTGCAAAAATGCTGCTACTTTTGATGCTGAATTAGGAGGGGCATTTCACGCCAAGCGGACAACCAAAAAAATATGAGGTCGTGAATTTTGTTTATATTCTGGTCAGTTATACTTCTAGTAGATGTGGGTGTGTAGGCACAATTTTTTTTTCGTGTGTTGCTTTATTGCTGAGTTATGAGCTTTTAAAAATTTACTAAAAATAAAATTATTAATTTTTGTATGCTTCATATTTGTATCAATTTATTGTTTAAAAAAATAAAAAAGTATTGTTTCTAATAGTTAAAAAGTTGTACATTTTAATTATTTTGTCGAATTCGAAATTTGAATTTTTTTGCGTATTGTGAACCGGAAGTGAACATTTCATATCTATTTTTGAGTAACTTGGACAGATTTTTTTTTAAATGTTTAATTCTTGAATTGACGCTCTAAATGTACTTAATCTTCACAAAAAATATTAGAACGTGATCTGTAATAGTTTACGAATTAGAGCAAAAAGAATACATACACATCACTATGAACACGTTCAAAGCAATCGGGTTTATGCGCTAAGATGCTAAAAACTATGCTATAAATATTTTATTCCTTCATTGTGACACGCGAAATTATAGAAATAAACGATTTTTTTTAAATGCAATATGATTAACAAAATAAAATCAGAAATTAGTTTTTTTTTACGTTTTGTAAACCGGAAGTGAACGTTTTACAACAAACCTGATTTTTTACCATTTTTTGCTATATACTAATAATGGTGACAGGTAGATGATTTAACTATTCACTGTATATGTAGTTTTAGGTTCTCTTTAAATATAATTAGGTACTTGGCCGGTTTTTTTACACATACGATCTTGGATTAGGAGAAGAAAAGGAAAATAGGGGGGAGTTTGGAATATTTTCAACCCAATTCTAGTAGTCCGATTTTGTCTGTTGATCCCGAGCCTGAGCCGAGCACTACCCATTGGGACTCAGCTAGTAACCAAACCGACATCGTCAACTCTGGGTTATCTTAATTACCAGTTTCGGATGGTGATACCTTCTTTCGAAGTGTTTTTCCCTATCGATGTAAGGCAACTGATTGATGTCTCCAATGAGGAAGATTTTACCAACACCAGACAGCCGTGTGATTATCACAATGGCTCCGAAGTGGTTCATGAGAACTTCATCCAACATGAGGAGGCTGCAATTCTTTTCTCTTTTTCCCGAAACCATTTACCAAGCAGAAGCCATGGTTCGCACCTTGGTTGTGACCAGGTTTCCAATATGGTGCGATAGCTTTTCCCTAAGATCTTACCTTGAGGATGTCTAGCATAAAATTGGTATATTGGGAGGTAACTACAATAAGGTCGTTTGGTGATGTCACATAAACAGGTCTTCCTGAGCTCCTCTGAGGAAACTCAGACTCCCTATCCTCATACATAAATATAAATACAAATAAATATTGGTGGTCAATTTACACGCAACCATTAGATAACCATCTGACCCCAAACTAAACAAAGCTTGTATTATGGCGGCCAGGTAGCTGATATAATACTTGTATAGTTTTAAATACATACTTATTATACATAGTATTAAATACGCATATATATGATTAAAATAACTGAGCACAATCTTACTTGGTAGGATGGTAAAACCAGACTGGAGTTTTATAGAACTACCCTCAGTCAGGACATAACATGCCTTTCCCCCAGGATAGCTCCATCTCACTTCACTTTAAACTATGCACTACACTGTGTTCATCTTATCCTATGTGTAAAATAGTCTATTTTGTGTTCTTACTAACTATGGGTATATTGTTTTTTAATGAGTAGATGTTGTTTATTCCTCATCAAGGTCTGTCTCTTCATCAGATTCCAATATCTCTGATCTTATCTTCTTGTTTAATGAAGAAGGTGGGGACACCGACAGTGCTCTCTTAGTCCTGACTGTCGCTCCTGATCCACCAGGCAGAATCATTTGTTGTTGATCTGTTACTCTGATAATGTCTGGCCATTTCTGTGGTGGGGGTATATCTAGATTATCGCCTGTTTCACTTTCACTATCATATCCTTGTGATTCACTTGTTTCTTGTGCTTCCTTTTGAACTGGAGTCCCTCCACTCAGCATCTGGTTGACGTGTCTTGTCAGTAACCTTCCATTCCATCGCACTAAGTATCTGCACACACCAATTCGCTTTTCTACTACCCCCTGTAGCCAACGTGGTCCTTTAGCATAGTTTCGTATGTATGCAGTCTGTCCTACTTTAAACTCTCGCACTTTGATATCTTCATTTCCTTTTTCTTTTAAACATTTGTATGACAAAGGATTTAGAGAGTCAAATTTGGTTTTAAATCGTCGGTTGTTCAAAAGCTCTGCTGGTGTCTTTTCATTCACTGTATTTGGTGTAGAACGCAATCCATATAACATATTAGGTAGGCGTATGTGCCATGGTTCATCAGTTCTTTTCTTCAATTTATTTTTTACTGTCTGCACTGTACGCTCAGCTTGCCCATTAGAAGCTGGATGATATGGTGCAACTAAAATTTGCTTTATACCATTTTCCTTAAGGTAACTTTTGAATTCCTCTGATATAAAACTTCTTCCATTGTCAGTTACTATGGTATCTGGTAACCCTTGTCCTGCAAATATATCCCGGAGAGTTCGGATTAATGTAGAGCTACTCATGTCATGTACAATTTTTACTTCTGGCCATTTTGAAAATGAATCTATCAGGATCAAAAAAGTTTTCCCTTGAAAAGGGCCAGCGTAATCTAAGTGTATTCTAGACCATGCCTTATCGGTTTTGAGCCAATGGTGAGTTACTTGTGCTGGCATATTTCTGTTTTCAGAGCAAATAGTACAATTTTTTATCATTGCTTCAATCATCTTATCCAAAGATGGCCACCAAAAATAGCTTCTTGCTAGAGCTTTAGTGATGACAATTCCATCATGATTTTTATGTAACACTCCCAATACATATGATCTTATTTTTTCTGGTAATATTACTCTGCTGCCCCATAAAATACAATTATTGTGTACCGACAATTCATTCCGTTTTTGCCAATATACTTTAAACTCTTTATCTACTCGGGCAGGCCAACCATTCCGAATCCAATACATTACTTTAGCTAATGTCTGGTCTTTTTTAGTCAGTTGGGCCACTTGAATTGCAGTAAAATCTAGCCCTACTGGAGTCTCTTCTATCAAAAGGACCCCGGAATATTCTTCCTCCTCTTCACATTTTTCCTGTTCTTCAGATGGCCAGCGACTCAGTGCATCTGCATTTCCCAGTTTTTTGCCCTCTACGTATTTAATTTCATAATCATATTATGAGCCTAATAATAGTGCCCATCGTAACATCCTTGGAGAAATAATGTTTGGAATCGGTTTTCCAGGACCAAATATCCCCAACAAAGGTTTGTGATCCGTTTTAATCACAATCTTCCGCCCACTGATGTATTGATGGAATTTCTTTAGACCAAAAATGATCGCTGCAGCTTCTTTGTCTATTTGTGCATAATTCCGCTCATGAACGTTCATAGTCCTTGAGCCAAACATTATTGGTCTTACTGTCCCGTCTGCCATTTCATGTTCTAGCACTGCCCCAAGTCCATATTCAGAGGCATCACAAGACATTATCAGCTTCTTCCTACTATCATAGTGTACTAAAGTATCTTCACTAGAAAGCATTGTCTTTAAATTTTCAAAAGCTGCATGACATTTTCTATTCCATATCCATTTAGATCCTTTTTCTAGTAATCTATATAAAGGTTCGGCTATGCTAGCTTTATGTGGTAAAAATCTATCGTAAAAATTTAATAACCCCAAAAACGCTTGCAATTCCTTTAAGTTTTTTGGTGCATTTGTTTTCAAAATAGCTTGTATTTTATCCTCAGTAGGGTGTATCCCAGATTCATCTACAATGAATCCTAGAAATTGTACCTTCGGTACTGCAAAAAGGCATTTCCCTTTGTTTACCCGTAGCCCAGCTTTTTGTAATCTTTGTAATACAATTTCTAGTCTAGTATTATGGCTTATAATATCACTACCACACACAACGATATCATCTAACAGTACCGCTGTCCCTGGGATACCTGCGAGTAGAGAAGACATTAACCTTTGAAAAGTCCCAGGGCAAGCTTTAACTCCAAAAGCCAAACGCTTTACCCTGTATAATCCCTTTGGTGTATTGAGGGTAAGTAGATTTGCAGTACTCTCATCGACACGTACCTGGGTATACGCTTGTTCCAAATCAATTTTTGAAAATACTACCCCACCCTGCAGTTCAACAAAAGCTTCATTAAGGGTAGGCAATGGATATGTATCTGTATTAGTGACTTCATTTACTGTTGAACGATAATCTCCACATAGCCGTACCTTGCCATTTGGCTTTGGAACAACCACTATTGGTGTTGCCCATTCAGAGTGAGTAGTTGGTTCCAAAACATCCTCACTCACTAGTCTCTCAATCTCCTTATAAACCTCTTGTCTTTGTGCAAATGCAACCGGTCTACTCCTCAGAAATCTTGGGCTTGATCCTTCTTTTGGCGTAATGTTGACTATTGGTCCAGTATATGTCCCTAGACCTGGTTGAAATACCTCTCCATATTTATTAAGTACTTGCCTTACTCTATCTTTCTCAAATGAAGTTATTTTGATACTATTAACTCCTTGTATAATAATGCCTAGATCAACAAACCAATTTCTTCCAATCAGGCTTGTACCACAACCTCTTGTTATCAATATTTTCATATGTTTACTAATGTTTTTATAATGTACTTGAACTAATGCCTGTCCAAGCAAAGACAATTTACCATCTGTATATGACTTTAAAGCAATATATGTTGGTTCAAACTGTGGTAGCTTCCCTTTCCATATGAGTCTGGCTATATTTTCATTAATTATTGAGTACGGGCAGCCTGAATCAACTTCCATCAGTATCTCTGTTCCATTCAGCAACACTTTAATTTGAAATGGTTCCACTTTATCTTGCCTAATACTATTTAGACCAACCTCATACAATCCATTACACTCAGATTTGTGCTTTGTTTGTCTATCCTTCATCCTGCATGCTGCTTCTATGTGTCCTGTCCTGCCACAGTGATGGCATTTACTCCAACGGAATCTACATTCACTCTTATGCTGCCTGCCACAACGAAAACAATTAGCATCGCTTGATTCTTTTCTACCTGTCTTGAAATTAACTTTAATTATTTCCATCGGAACCTCCATTTCCTGAGGTGTATCATTTGTGCTTGGCCCAGCCTGTATAATGATACTAGCATCCAGGTTAGCAGTTTCATGTGACAGTGCAATATCACAAGCTTGCTCGAATGTTAATTGTCTTTGTTGTAACAGCTTTTTTTGAATTTCTTTATCATTTATGCCACATACTAATCTGTCTCTTAGAGTACGATTTAAGTCTGTGAAATTACAATGTAGACTTAACTTCCTCAACTGGGCAATGTAATCCCTCACTTTCTCAGTTACTTCTTGGTTTCTGGTGTGAAATTTATATCGAGGGGTGAAAGGCTATTTGGTTTAAGCGACATTTTGACAACTTTACAGGAGAGCCATATAAAGTAAAAAAAACATGAAAAAAAATCATAACATAAAATCTACTTAAGCTATTTGGATAAAATAAATTTTATTTAATTTTAATTAAAAGCCTTGAGTTTTTGATGCTAAATACAAATGAATTGGACTTATATTTATGAAAATAGTTGTCGTTTAATGCAAATTGCCATTAAGTATTAATTTTTAGAATATGGAAGAAGGTTTTAAGTGTCTCTATAACTACTGTTAGAGTCCGGATAAAAGGTTTAAGTGACAATTTAATTCATTTTATAGTAAGCCAGAAAGTGTGATGAGACATAGCTCTAAATTAATAGCAGCAAACTATTTATCTTAATCACCATTTCAAATATAATGACTTCCAGGCTAAACTGTTTATACGACAAATTATTTTGAAGACGTAATGTTTCATGTTCCAATTAGTGCAATGCTTAAACTGATCTTTGGTTGTTGAAATAAAATGGATTAATCGTTATCATTACAAGTGAAGTATCAATCCTCAATAATAATGATTTACAATTTCCAAAGAGGGCTTGTAGGAATTAGGAATCTTTACAACAAAACGACTGAACCAATTTTGATGAACATTAGTTTTGAAAATACATTCAAGAAATTTATATTACGTAAATATGGATAAAATCTACAGGAAAATAGCTGGTCTTGTATAAATAATGAACTACAAAATATCAGTTAAGCATTTATTAGTAATTAATTAATAACACAATTAAATCAGTCTCAAAGGAATTTAAAAAAATATTTAAGAGGACGTCTAAAATTGAACAAAAAAGTATTAATTATAAGTAGCAGGTATAAAATCACAATGTACTGTTTCTAATAATAATTATATCCAAAACAAATGTAAAATCAACAAAGATGACTTCTTAACATACTTCTTAATACTTAACAAAAATATGAATTGCAAATAAAATCATAATTAAAATAATCACAGAGAAATAGCAGGTATTTTCATCATTCATTCATCATTTTCATCTACATCTTCAATATCTGTGTCAAGTAACACATCTTTACCATTACAAGTTTGAAGTGTTAGGTATTCTTTATGAAATATTTTTGGAATGATACCAGCTTCGCATAATTTTTTTAGATCAGTGTAATTGGCTTTGGTAATTGGCAAGCTTGTACTGTATTTAGGATTGATGACTTTAGGTTTTGCATTAACTAGAATAACCTCTTCTTGCGCATCGTCTTTCATTGCCAATTTAATTTTCATTTGATGTCGGTGAGATTTCTTAAAAGTCGCTGTACGTATTTGACTTATTCTACCAACAAGATTTCCTTTAAAATATGTTACTGCTAATTCTTCAAAATTTAGGAAATCTTCATGGGTTAGATTTTCAACATAATAAGGTGCCGGCTCTTTTCTTGCTACCTGGCATAGAGTTGCCCACTGCGAAGCTGCCCAAACGGTTATATTTCTAACAGATTGTTCAATCGTAGAATGCATGCTGTCTACGGACATTTCTGTGTGACCTGGGAGCAGGTAATTAATTTGAATAGTCTCTAAATTTGTAGATTTCAGTAGAGAATTATGTATAGTTGACAGAACAATTTTATTTTTGTTCTGTCCAGGACCGGAATCCGAATATAATATCAAATATTTAACTGTACCACGAGAATCAACATTATCAATGTATTTTTCTAGGATGGTGGCAACTTCATTAGCACCTCTTTTGGCTTCAGACTCTCCCCAGACGTAACAAAAACCGTTCCTGGTAATACTTTCGTAAAAGCATAAGTTATAAACAGCATATTTTCTGAAATAAAATAGTAGCATGTTATTTCCATGAGGTGTATTCAAGACTTTTTGTAAGTCAAACGATGTGCACAGTATTGAATTTTTTTTTTTGTGGATATTTCTATGAAATTCTAAACGTTTTTTCGATGCCTTTTTCTTCTAAGTGAAGTTGAAGCTCGGCACAATCTTCTGGCCTCTGGCCTTCGAATTTCAAGCATTTTAGACATTTATCTTTTTTTGGGATGTGGAACCCTAAGTTAAAATCCGTGTTAAAAATTTGACGGAATAGTTTTTCACTTAGAACATCGACCCCTTTATTAGTTAGCTCTTCTTTATAAATGCGATACAAGTTTTTAATGTTTTTAAATTCAATAGGTAGATATAGTTTAGTGCTATCCTTTCGACAGTAGTGCGACGGTAGGGCAGGTAACCGTTTAATAAATGATTTTGAGGTAACTATAAATTGGCGGGACTGCGCGTCACGTCACTCCTCCGAGCGGTTTGAAGTTCGAGTCGACTGAAGCTCCACCCCGCTACGGTTCGCCTTGTCGATCACAATTTTCAAATCCCAGTATTCAAAATAAATACTGTATTAAGTGACATTAATTAATTGGGTCATATAAAAATCGTATGCTTCAAAGATGGATCTTTATTTTTTTTGAATACAGGAAAATTGATTCAAATTCGTGATTTTGTTATAACTTATGTTTTAAAAGCCATCCGTTTTAAAAAATGTTTAGACAAAAGTGTTTAAACGACTACGCCAAATGTTTTAAAGGTAAATCTATTTGCTTGTAGTAACATACTGAGTAAAAAATAGAAAGAGGCAAAAGAGCTTAAACGACACCCCATGTCGTATTTCGTGGAGGGACAAATGTTTTAAGCGACATCACTCTATCTAAAGTTGCAAAGCAAAATGACTTACGTTACATCCCAATGAAAAATAGGCACAGGAAAAAAGATTTAACTCTCATTAACCTATTTATTCAAAAAAGGCAAATAGCTTTATGTCCATTTTACTTGTATAAAAGTATGGTTCAAAGACAGTGCTTGGAAAAAAATTGGAAACTAGGGTCGTATCACACACAGCCAATGGCAAACGAGCCCTAAAATTACATTGTTTCAAACGCCAAAAAAGTGCTCATATTAAAACGAAACTGGGCTCAAATGACGCAGAAAAAATAGCTGATTCCGAATATGTATATAAGTCAATATCTCATAAAATGTCGCTTGAGTCAAATAGCCTTTCACCCCTCGATATGATTCTACAGTTTCGTTAGGTTTAGGATGAAAATGATTGTTCAAAATGGCTACCACATTTGAAAAAGAAACTTCACTTACGTTTTTTGGTGAAACTAATGATGTTACCAAATCATACAGATCTGAACCACACACTGCAAAAAAATTTGCCTTCTTCTTTGCATCTTCCTTTATTTCACTTGCTTCCAGGCAGTATCCAAACCTTTCTATATAATTTTTCCAACAACCATCATTCACATTAAAATTATCAAACTTTATACCCATAGCTAAGTCAAATAATCTAAAGTGTTTATCACAACAGAACACAATTTTATTACACTTTTATACTGTTTTTCCTCGTCGCCACTATTAAATACGCATATATATGATTAAAATAACTGAGCACAATCTTACTTGGTAGGATGGTAAAACCAGACTGGAGTTTTATAGAACTACCCTCAGTCAGGACATAACACATAGTAACACCCAGACGCAGTACAAATATTGAATTTGTCACACAAATATTTGCATTGGGTGGGAAATCGAACCCACAAACCTCGGATTCCCAGGCAGAGTTACTATCACCCGGGGTGTCACACCCGCATGTCTGCTTAGATGTGTGAGCAGCGTACTTTCCTTTAACCCTCAGAGTACATAAACTACTTCAACACCTAATGGGTTTTTCATACCATTGTCCATTAGTTATTTAGGATCCATTTAATTTTTCCATGGAATTTGAGATAATACAATCGAAATAGCAGATTAAGTGATTGACAGATTAGTTTAATTAACATAATATTATATTTTTATGGATATGTGTATGTGTAGAAAGACCGACAAGTGGTCCAAAATCCAAAAAGTAGTGCAAATAATGATACTGCTACAGGTTTGAACAAAAGTGTTTTTACAGCCGCCAAATCCAGAACTACACCCAGAAACTGGCAAAGGACACATCCTCGATGCTGATGACGTTGATGAAGCTGCCCACCGACCAGCCAGCTCAGCGCCTCTCCCGGGACCGCCTGTCTGATGAGTACATGACCACACTGAACAGTTTCCAGGTAAGGCATTTTCTCCCTTAATTACTATATATTACATTACATCACTTAACTATTCCTAATTACATAAATTTACAGTAAATGTTACGTTGCAATTTTACCCGATGCAAATATTTGTGTGATGAATTGAAATATTTGTACTGTGTCTGTGTGTTTCTATGTATAATAAGTATGTATTTATAACTATATAAGTATTCTCTGCCTACGTGGCTTAGTTGGTAGCAGCTCTGCCTGCGAAGACGAGGGTCATGGGTTCGATTCCCACCCAGTGCAAATATTTGTGTGATGAATTCAAATGTTTGCACTGTGTCTCGGTGTTTCTATATATATCTAAGTATGTATTTAAAACTATAATATAAGTATTATATCAGCTATCTGGCCGCCATCATACAAGCTTTGCTGAGTTTGGGGTCAGATGGTGTTGTGTGTGTATTGTCTTCCAATTTAATCTGATTAATTTAACTAAAAAATTAGTTCTCAAAATAAAGTGTATTATTATTGAGTACAGATTATCTATAAGCATAAAAACTATCTCCCTCTCAGATGAAAACTTCAAATGTCAACACAACTGCAATATCTTAATGCTAGACTGAAAAACCCATAATGTAATACTGATTTACGTTAATAGCTATCCTGTAGTATTTCCTCTAACATTGGAACGTACAAAAATAAAAACCATTAGTTAAAGTGTGTGGACTACTGTGGAAACTGGACATAGGCCTCTTCCATGCTCTACCTAACATCTCGGACAATAAGGGTGATCTTGCGTGCTATTCTTAATAGAAAAGCTCTGTAACTAGTTTTTACTACAATATAAAATTGACCTTTGCGAAGTGCGTTTTGATTTCTTCTTCAAAATTATGTTGAAGTACAAGGCGACAGCGTGACCGTACAAGGGCCGTACATACCTATTTTATTGCTTGCGTTTTTGTTATAAATTTGATTTTTTCATTAATATTTTATGTAAGTTGTTTTATTATGTTGAGTTGTTAGGGTTCCGTAAAACGTAAAAACGGAACCTTTATAGATTCGTCATGTCTGTCTGTCTGTCTGTCTGTCCGTCCGTATGTCACAGCCACTTTTTGCCGAAACTATGAGAACTACACTGTTGAAACTTGGTAAGTAGATGTATTCTGTGAACCGCATTAAGATTTTTACAAAAGTTTTTTAAAAAAACAAAAACTAGGGGTGCCCCCCATACTGAGAACTGAAACTCAACAATTTTTTTTTCATCAAACCTACACGTGTGGGGTGTCTATCGATAGGTCCTTAAAAATGATGTTGAGGTTTCTAATATAATTTTTGTCTACACTGAATAATTTGCGCGAGAGACGCTTTCAAAGTGGTAAAATGTGTGTCCCCCCCCTCTAACTTCTAAAGTAAGAGAATGAAAAAACTAAAAAAAAAAATATGATGTACATTACCATGAAAACTACCAACGAAAATTAGTTTGAACTCGATCTGATGAGTAGTTTTTTTTAGTACGTCATAAATACACTATTATTAAAACTTCGATCAAAGTTACAACGAACTACAAGAACTATGTGTACTATGTATATTATGTTACTTGCTGCAACGGAACCCTTCATGGGCGAGTCCAACTCGCACTTGGCTACTTTATTTTTTTTATAATATAGGGTGACGAGACGAGCAGGACATGCGTAAGCAACACGCTTGCTCGTTTGTTAGTTAGTTTAGCGGGGCCTTTTCCGCACCTAGCCTCTTTATTGGGCCATTTAACGCCTGCTCATAACAGCACAGTGTTACGCAGCTATTGGAACACTAAGAGTCCAAATCATTACCTGGTACTGCACTGCGAATGTCACACAGTGGTCTTTCACATTTTTGCTTGGCGGTAGAATTATGTACCTGCAAAGGTATTTTAAGTCCCCAGGCGGTCTCTGCAAAGAGTACCTACAACTACAGTATACTAATGGAAATGTCCTGTTTTGTGCGTACTATAAATAAATCAATTTAGTAAAATATAATATGACTCTTGCGTTCCTGGAGCAAAGGTTGGCCATAGCCATTCAACGTGGAAACGCGGCGAGCGTCATGGGGCACCTTTATAGCCGGGGGGTCTACCGCCGAATGAAAAATGTCATAGCTTTGACGTTTTTCTCTCTTTTCTTTTCGCTTGAAATATATAGAGATAGAGACAGAATTAGCAAAGCGATAGCCGATTTAGTTAGGCGGTAGAAGCGCGGGAGCAATTAGGGGTTATTCGTAGATTCATTTTAATATTATTTTTGTTTTTATATTTTGCTTTTGATCCAAATGCTTTTTTTATATGACTCTGTTGTTAATTATTTGTTTGATTGCTTTGGTTAGGTAACCTGACGTAATACCTAGGTCTAAACAACGAATAGTGAGGCAATAGCTGCTGGCGTCATTTTTTTTAAAGGGAACTATGGCAGTTGCCCTTTGGCATCACCTACCTACTTACCTACCAAACTACCTAGCAAACTTTGGGGTTTCTTTCAAGGTTATGCGTCATCCACCAACCCGAGCTGTGCCGCCAGAGTGCGGTGGGTTATGGTCTTGACTCAACAAGCTTTGCTTAGTTTGGGGACAGATGGTGTTGTGTCTGAAATGTACATCAATATTTATTTATTTAGTGGGCTGCTTATGCTGTAAAAGTAAAAATGTAGCGTACTCGATCCATACTCCATACCTGAAAGTTTTCCATATCCTACTCACCGTTTCCACTAGTCGTACAGAAATAGCTGTCGATTGGATTTAATCGATGACCCACTTAGCACTGCTGTAGACACTAGGTCATTACAAATGACAATAAAATGCAATATCTTTTCTGAAACTTGCTTGGAAATGATTTCTTTTTGTAAAATAATAGTTAAAACTATAGTTTTATTAAATCCAATAGTATTGTTTGATCACCTACTCGCCTATTGGTAAGCTGTGGTCGAAGGTGAAGCACTTATAGTCCATAGTCCATTCTAGCACGAAACATAATAGTGATAATTGCAATCACTAGCAGAATGAAAGATTTTATAATTCTTCTTTAACAGTTTAATGTTTGTGGTTGGGCCACGGTTGGGACGATATCGAATATCGTCTGATTTATATTTGTGCTAATAAAGTTTAGCTTATGTCCATCTCGAGAACCTTTAAAATTATGAAAGATTATTTTTAACCCCCGACCAAAAAAGGGGTGTTATACGTTTGACGTCGATGTCTGTCTCTGTGTGTGTCTGTCTGTGGCACCGTAGAGCTCAAAGGAATGGACGATTTCCATCCGTTTTTTTATTTGAAGGTTAATTTTCGTGCGGATGTTCTTAGCTATGTTTGGTTAATATTAATTCAAGATGGCCGCCTCCACAAAATGGGGACAAAATATTTCTTCACAACTTACCTCAATATGGGTATTAAATGAAAGGGATTGACTAGTAAAGTACTAGGCACTATGACAAATCCAAGATGGCCGCTACCACAAAATGGCAAAATACATTTCTTTTTTCATAACTCCCTCAATATGGGTATCAAAGGAAAGGGCTTGACTAGTAGAATGTTGTATAGATTACAAATCCAAGGAAGTCGGGGGAAAATCAAAATTTTTAATTTTGCTCTTGAAACTAGAAGCCTAGAACTGAGTTCCTAGAGAAGCGACATCTTCTTCACGAACAGGATTGTCAGGGGTTGCTGACTTTTTCTTACAAAACAATGTAAACTTATATTGCATCATAATCTATGCATATACATACATATTTTTCTACTATGTCAGTTGTTAGTTATAATTTGAATACAGTCCCAATTTCAATTACATGTATTGAGTTACGAGTAGATGTATTGCTATTGGTGTGATAGTTTTGAAGGTACATATAAATACAACAATTTCGTTCTCTATTTAAAATATTTAAACTTTACCATTTAGCCACCGTAAAATGTTACGTAATTTCACTAATATTATAAATGAATATTTCGCTGTTTGGATGTTTGTTGCTCAATCACGTCGAAACGCCTAAATGGATAAGTTGAAATTTTTAACCTAGATTATACTACCTGGACTAGCACGTAGGGTACTTTTTCATCCCGGGAAAATAACTGAAACGGGAACTACGCCGCGGGAAGCCCCTACATTTGATAAACAATAAATATATTAGTAAAAATTCCATCAATTTTGTTTTTCGTTTATGTTAATATGTAAAATTGTAAATCCTACAGCGATCCTATTATCCTGCTAGTAGCGCCGATAAGGCCGATAACACTACGATAAAGTTTAACGACACATTAATTAGCTTAGATTTGAAATTCAATAATAATGTTTTGATTGTCGATATTTTAATGAATTAGCGAGACCGAACATCATGTTTTTAGAATATTTTAATAACACACCAATTTAGGTAGCTAGTAACACTCAATGCTGCGATGTATTTTCATCGAGAATACTACAAACCATTGATGTAAATATTGCTCGTTTTCCGGAAATGTAACTTGGATTATCTCATTTACAACTATAGGAAACAAAATTAATACTCCCTGGTCCCGGAGAATAGAAAGCCTCCCGATTGGCCCAGAAACAGGTGGAAAGATGAGATTAACGCCCACAGCAAGGATGGGCTCACAATAGCTTCAGATAAATATAATTGGAGGGAACTTAGGTTTCTGGAATATGATAAGCTAACATTTACTTACAATCAAATAATTGGAAAACTAGACTATGCTCGCGACTTCATCTGCCTATACGTCATTCAGATTTATCATCCGTTTTTAAGTAGGTTTCCTAATTCATAAATTTAGAATTTTATTACTTTATTTATAGATTACTAGTTATCGTTAGATTTAGCTGGCGAAAACTAGAACTCGAGGCGAGAGATCTGCCAAATAATGTTAAATACCTAAAGAAATAATGTCTTTACTAGAGTTTATATATAAGATTGAAAAAAGTGGAAATTGCCACTTATGTGCCTAATCCCTTAGTCTAACAAAACTCAATTTCGTTCAGCTGGTGACTTTCACTTTGACGTAGAGTCAAAGAGACAGCAGACTCTGATTGTTTGCCCCTAACTAAACGTTATTAGTAAATAATACTCTATTGTGTTCAAAGGAAATTCATTTTGTAATGTATATGAGACAATACTTAATCGCATTTTACCTTGGACACTTACAACAGTTTTGAGCCAGCGAATGACCCAATGTTGTTTCTTATTTTCAGGCAACTCAGAAGCTCGCAGCGCAGAAAACAAAAGAGGATGTGAAGAAAGTCAAAAATGCTCAACCCGTCTCCATTGCGGAACCATTCTCTTCGAGCAAACGTGAGCATCATGAAAATTTTATTTCTAACTGCGTTTCGTTTTTCGAGCAGGTTTTAATGCGAAATATTATATTGTCAACGTTGTACAAAAGGTACAAGGTGATCATTTTAAAAAAGGTTTTTTTTTGTACACATGAAACTGAACACAAATCAGTCATTTTCAACAGTCTCGTGCCTCGAGCAGATTTTGATGCGAAATATAAATTTCGTTAACTTTCAATTTTGTACTAAGGAACCAAGGTAAATAGGTTTGAAAAATAGGTAAAATAGGTTTGAAAAATAGATTTTTATAAAATATCAAACACGAAATAAATCAATCATTTTATAAACCTTCACAATCTTTTATATATTAATTTTATAACTTAGTCGTGTTTTTATAATTTGCTAGATGTCTGCTCCGGAATCGCCCGCGGTATAAATATAGCCTATAGCACTCAGGGATCTCGTACATATCCAACGGTGAAAGACTTCTTGGAATCGGTTCTGTAATATCTGAGAATATCGCGTTCAAACAAAAACCCTCTTTAGCTACCTGCTACGCCATCTGTTGAAAATTGGTCGTACCAACTCAGATTTAGAACAAATTTGATTGGCAAAGGTTTATAATGATGCAATCTTAAGACGTTAGGCACGTCAAGGCACGGTACGAAAGCTCTCACAAAGGAATATTTATTCCCGTTTTTGTTATATTCTTCATTCATGCTCCGCTCCTATTGATAGTAACGTAATGTTATATTTATTTATAGTCTATAGCCTTCGTTGATAAATGAACTATCCAACAAAAAGGGAATCTTTTAATTTGGACCAGTAGTTCCCGATATCCTAGCTAGCGTTCAAACAAACTCTTCAGCTTTATAATATTAGTATAGATTTATTCACAAATAATTACAAAATTACTTTAATTTACCTTACAAAATCGAGAACTTTCAAAATATTATTTCACTGATAATCTCATTTAATTAATACATATTTTTTTTTAAAATCTGATCACTTAGTTCGTTTTGTTTTTTTGACGTGCTAGAGTAACGAAGATCCAAACATCTCAACTTTAAAGTTTATAATAAGTAGAATTTGTGTTAAAGGTTGAAAAAAAGTAACGAACGATAACGATTACCTCCCTCTTCTGTCCTATTAACACTCTTGAGCCGGTCGGTGATTCCCTCGGATCCATTCTATTTTAGTGGTCAAACCATTCCCTCGGCAAATACACCAAATACCCTCAGTGTAACCCTTTATTATCGAACCACTTTTTACCAACATATCCAAAAAAGAGCATTATCATTCGGCCATTTTAAAGCGTAGTAAAATGTCCCTTAAAAATAAGGTGACAAATCATAAAACGGTGTGTTTGGATTATATGCCATTATACCAACAACAGGAAAACTCTACTTAAATGATTTTTCCTGATTCACTTCATACATTTGTTCTCTATTATTTTAGTTCAGATTTCTTTGCCATCATAGAACTGTGTGATTTGCATAGCTTTGCATAATAAATATAAATCTTTAAAATATAATAATAGTTGAACTGTGCTGTACTAGTTTGTCTAACAGGGGCGTAAATCGTAGGCTTGTCTGTTGATGGATTTTACTAATAAAAATATGTTTTAACATTGTTTAAGTGACAGTATTCAATTCTAGGAATTGATGTACATGTGGTGATTTGATATGTATGTGCATATTTAAAAAGACTTCTTTGTTGAATTACAACAAAATACAAAATCTTTTTGTTGGCAATTAACGAAATATCTATGGGTGTAAAAGGTAATATACACATATAGAATATTTAAACCTTTACGTTTTTTCTCGCTCTGGTTTCTTGGAACCCGTAAATTTCCGACTCCTAAGACGCGTTTAAGTTTTATTAACCTGACTAGAAACATAATTTTTGCTTTTAATATATTTTTTGTGAACAAGATAACATGGGCTGCTAATATCGTGCGGTTACAGTTAGTCATACAGATATTCATGTTGTTGTAACCTATTTAGTATTTATAGCGTGTTAATAAAATCGATCTTGAATTTGCGTTTTGTACATTCATCGTTAAGATCGGCCGTACATGAAAATTTGTGATCCGTCTCGCTTCCACGGCTCGTGTCACGCGGATCCCTTTTAGTAATAAAACCTATGGGAAAAGGGACTTATGTCAGTGGGCATCTACTGCCTACCGTACTTCATGAGTCACTGAACCTCGTTGTAAGGCCTCGAAACATAATAACCAGAGCCATGACTGGCTTTTGAATTGTTTTTTCATGCCACTGCATTGAATTCAAACATTGTCTCAAACATTAGCGTGCTACATAAGCCGCGGTATTGCTTGACATCATCAGTCAGTTCACGATCAAACCCCAGTGTAAAATTATGTGACCGAAAAATTGTGAATAAATACCTACTGTCAGTTTTTCATCTAATTACTAACTAAATTACTGTAGGTTTATACTACTCTTACGCGTTTCATTGTACTGACGGGGTTTCCAATTTTACGGTGGCATACTCATATGGGTACATATTTGTACAATTGTACATCATATGTATATATATATACTAAAAAACATGAACAGGTTCAGTCGGAAGCATATTTGTATTCTACGGTACTTTTATTCCTTCGCAAATCAGCCTACTAAATGTTCTCACTACGACTCGGGGCTTTCTCTAACAAGGAGAGAATCATGGGCATAATCCACCACGCTGGTCCAGGCGGGTTGGTAGATGACAGATGACCTCGAATGATTCTAGCTACATGTCGGTTTCGTCACGATATTTTCTTTCACCGTTTTTAAGTTAGCAGCATTACACACATGACTTCGAAACGACAGTGCTGCGCGTAGGTTTAGAACCCGGGCTACGGATCGGCAGTCGCCGTTTTCCCGACTAGACCACATCAGCACGAAAATTATGTTAATAAAATAATAGCTAAAGATAATATGAAACTGCCCTAATATGAAATTACCATGCAAACATTGTTCTGACGTATAAATTATCAACCGAAATGTCGAAATGACCTGAATCTTCACATTGATGATTTCTCGTCAAACGTCGTCGTCACTCGTCAGGGACGTGAAAGTGTTCTCGAGTGTTATTGTAATGCTGTTTTTACCAAAATACATGTTTGTATGTATGTGCAGAGGGTCGCGAGCTGGTCGAGATGGAGGAGAGCCGCATGCAGGTGCAGCTGGAGGCTCAGGACCGCTCGCTGCAAGAACTGGAGCAGCGGGAGCAGGACTACAGGCAGCTCGAGGTACGCATTTCAATACGTACATATTAGAACAAGAACTAAATTAAAACTTTTGACTACCTTGGATTTGAAATTTGTACAATATTATACTAGTCAAGTCCTTTCATTTGATACCCATATCGAGGGAGTAGTGGACAAAAATGTAATTCGCCATTTTGTGGAGGGCGCCATCTTGAATTAATTATCGAAATATCAAAAATAATCAATCGAAATATAATATCGAAATACAGCTATGAAACACCACAAGAAAATAAACTTTCAAATAAAAAAAAACTGCATAGAAAGCGGTCTGTCCGTCTGTCCGTGACACACACAGTTAGACATACATACATAGACGTCAAACTTATAACACTCTTCTTTATGGTCGGGCTACGAAACGAATGCTAGAGATATGCGTCGTCACGACTACTTATTTTTAAATCCCGACGCAAAAACGACTGGATGTTATAAGTTTGACGTATCTGTGGCATCTTAGATCCGGCTAAATGAATCCCAAAATTTAGAAAATAAGTTTTTTTTCCAATTTTAAAACCCCGACTAAATTGCCTGGTATATTGCCTCAAGCATATTTTTCGGGATATAAAAATACTACTGTTAAACATGTAGAGATTCATTTTGCCCCGTGTTATTAGTATAATATGACTATGTGACAAGTTTCAGCTTGTCTCTAATACCTACCCAAAAATGTCTGCCATCTCTCGGAATATACAGATGAACCGATACTTTGATTATTTTGTTTGAAAGGTGAATTAGGAAGTGTTCTTATATCTAAGAAGTGCTTTGATGAAAATCGATGCGAGATTGCCGTCGCAACTAAATGGTGAATTACATATTTTTACACAATTCCTTCAATATACATAGGTAGCTAGGTATCAAATGAACGGACTTCGCTGATAGAATTCTGTACACCAGGCGTCGGCAATATTTTGGGAGCCATGCCCCACATGGTAAAAAAGTAGATATTGGCGGGCCGCACTTCTAAAACTTTGTGATTCGTTTGCAATAATAAACGCGAAAGCTTGCAAGTATGGATGGATATTTGTTACTCTTTCGTGTAAAAACTTTTAAAGGGATTCAGATAAAATTTGGTACATACAAGATAATGGTCTGGAAAAACGCATATGCTACTTTTTATTCCGGGAAAATAACGGGAAGTACACGGGTAACACCGCGCTGCTAGTCTATACTAATATTATAAAGAGGAAAGATTTGTATTTTTGTATTTTTGTATTTTTGTATGTATGTAATAAACTCAAAAACTACTGAACCGATTTCAAAAATTCTTTTACCAAAAGAGAGCTACATTATCACTGAGTAACATAGGCTACTTTTATTACGAGAAAAAATTAGAATTACTTTGATTTCTTTACTAAAACCAACGCAAGGTATAAAAAAACAGCCATAAAATGGCTTTCATCGCATACGCTGCGGAAAGTACCAATGATAGAACAAAACAATGTTCTACAATATTATAAAACGTATTAAAATCTACAAAAAACCTCGCGAGACCTTATGTCTAACTACTGTAATTACGTCGCTACAACTGCTTTTTTACATTTTAAAAGAAGATAAAAATGCCGATCAAATTCAGACCATGTTATCCATACATTTGTATTAATTCTTATCCAAATAAACTATTTCGTATTCAAGATTGCTTTAATACCTACCGATTCCTTTTTGAATTATTAAAATCGGACATTGCATTCAAAAGATACTACGAAGTTAAAAAATTCCATCCTGTCGAAATAATAATAAACGACGCGACGGGCCGGCGCGGCGCGCCGACTGTAGCGCGGCGCGGCGCAACGTGGCGGTACATGCCATCGATACAAATCAATGGATGTGCTCTGAGAACCTTGAAATTGGTAATAAATTGCGTCTCAGTGTGTATCGTAAGTGGCTTACAAACAACCAATCTACTTGACCCGTACAATCGCTAGCGGCGAGATTTGCTGTGGTTCTACTTATTTTGGTTGTTGACACCGAATAATGATAGGTAAAAACGTCCGGCGTCCACCTCGTCCTGCAACCGACTAGAACGGAAAGAGTGAGCTCACTCTTCCCAACGTTGACATGATTGTGTGCGCCCTGAAGTTTGGTAGGGCCTATCTTAGGTTCTACGATTTATGGTAATATTATTATTTTGTTTCCGCCGTAATACATTACAGCTAGCCGTTCTGAAAAACAGTGCCTTTTTGTAATGCGGCGGTTCAACGATTAGCCGCATTGTCATTGCGATACGTTCTTCAATAAGGCGGCCCACGTTCAGCCGTATTGTATTACTGCTTATATTATAGGGTGACCAAATTTAAAAAAACATAATTTAAATAAACAAAATCAAAATTAATTTCATTCATCCGAAAAAACTGACCGATTACTTACGGTATTCCTTAATAATTTTTTTACAACATTTTACCTCTCTCATAAAGTTTGAAAGCCCATAAATTGATATCGGTGACGGTACACCTAAGAAACATGGTGCACTTCCATAGACAAGGGTCTATCATCGAGATTTGACTCCGGGTGGGCTCCCGCCAGAAGCTCTGTGGTCAGCCCTGAGTGTCGCTTCTCCATACTCGGCCTGCGATACACTTCGGCTACTTGCCATGGCTTGCTCCACTCAGGACCTCCCTTGAGCTTCTGGCTTCCGCATTTTTTTTAATACACTCCAGAGGTAGTAGCGCCAAGACTATATAGTCGGTATGCTCCGAGTCGGATCTGGGTCTCATGTAACCAACCCGGTCCGATTTAGTCTTAACAAGGTGGACGGTGGAAACGAAATAGTTTCCAAGTAACACCCAGGGTGACAAGTGACACTCCAATAATATTGTGTACAATCCCTCCGAACTCCAGAATCCACTGTCACTTTAGCAATTTAGCAACACACTTACAGTACCTATTCAATGCCATAGTTGTTGTTATGTCAGGCAGTGCCATGAGTGTTAAGAATCGGAACTAAAAATTGTGAAAGAGGCGGCTAATCTCTCGCTTTATTACTTTACGGCTAGCCGTGTTGAATGACGTATGGCGTCGAATACATTCCGGCGGTTTTTTAATCAGCCGTATTCAATCCGGCTGATCGTTAAACCGCCGCTTTACAAAACGGCCCTCAACCAACTAAGCCACCAGGCCAGCCAGTTTAATGTTTTTACACTTTAAAGTTTTGGTTTCTAATTTTGATCATTTGGAAAAATTTGGTCATGTACGTTTCATTTAGCATACCTACTTAACAAAAAATATTGACCCCGTGCGAAGCCGGGACGGGCCGCTAGTAAACAATAAACTTCTCAAGGGCAGACTTTCCAAAGGGGTAACCCCTTTGGAAAGTCTGCATCTACATCCACTCAAAGAGCTTACATATACTACGTATAGGGTTAGAACAAACGCTTTACACCGAAAGCACGGGTCTGATCGCTCTTGTCTTATCACTCTTGTGGAAGTGTCATACTTTTGTCGCGGCACATCACTATGTCGCCATAGCTAACATACACCTCATCTGCTTACGATTGGTACAAAGAAACCGTGCGGAAAAACCTGATCTATTCACTTATTCTTTATCTAAGCTTCCACTATAGATCAATTAGAAATGTGTGACGAAGTGATATGTAATGTTTGCAGAACGACATAATGGACGTGAACCAGATCTTCAAGGAGCTAGGCACGATGATCCACACGCAGGGCGCCACCGTGGACTCCATCGAGTCGCACGTCGAGTACACGGCGCAGGGCATCGAGGCGGGCGCGCATCAACTGCGAGAGGCTCACAACTACAAGGTAACAACATAAACAAATACTACAATACAAAAAATGTGGTGTCATGGGGCTCGAGGTAAGCACGAAGTTCGTGAAGTTAGTTGCTCCGTTGTTTCCGTTGGACCTATGCCAGTTGGCCTCTATTTGCCTCTACTGCTTTGAGATAGTAATTAATTACTTAAGTACTTAAAACTTAGTAATCTATATTCTATATTATATAAAAGCGAAAGGTCACTCATCAAGGAATCTCAGAAACCACACATGCTAGGATTCTGAAATTTTGAATGGAGGTCCCTTTTTGCACGTAGGCGCTCGCTAAGATGGGATTTTGCGAAATTCAACCCTTAAGACTCTTAAGGGTCTTAACTTAAGAGGGTAAAACAAGGGATGAACGGTTGTATAAAAATTCGTCAGTTTTAAAGTTATCAAATTTTGTACCTTGACACTTGACACGAAGGAATAAAATGTTTGTTCTGTCAGTTTTGTAATTTCGAACTGTACGGGGGTGAAATTGGGCTTGAAATGGGGGATGAATGTCAACATGGAAGATCCCAACCGTTGAAGATAAAACCACGAAACTCTGAATATAGACACTTGACACGAAGCAAATGAATGTTTGTTCTATCAATTTCGTAATTTGGAACTGTACGGGGGTGAAATTGGGGTTGAAATAGGGTATGAATGTCAATATGAAAGTTCCCAACCGTTGAAGATTAAACCATGAAACTCTGTATATAGACACTTGACACGAAGCAAACGAATATTGGTTCTAGCAATTTTGTAACTTCTAACTGTACGGGGGTGAAATTGGGGTTGAAATGGGGGATGAATGTCAATATGAAAGTTCCCAATCGTTTAAGATAAACCCATGAAACTCTGAACTCTGTATTATATAGACTGTATTATATACTCTGTATTGTATAAACACTTGACACGAAGCAAACGAATGTTGGTTCTAGCAATTTTGTAATTTCGAACTGTACGGGGGTGAAATTGGGGTTGAAACGGGGGATGAATTTAAACATGGAAGATCCCAACCGTTGAAGATAAAACCATGAAACTCTGTATTTAGACACTTGACACAAAGCCAAGAAATGTTTGTTCTAGCAATTTTGTAATTTCGAACTGTAACGGGATGTAATTGGAGTTAAAATGGGAGACGAATGTCTCTTACGTTTTCACACCTAAACAACTGAAGCGATTTTGATGAAATTGTATGTTTTTTTTTATTATAAGCTGTTTTTAGTAACCGTAAATGTGTCTGGGTTACCGGAGTTATCTTAGTATTAGTTTATTAGTTATTAATTTCGCGCGAACGAAGTCGCGGGTAACAGCTAGTAAATTGTATAAAAGTAATAAAAACGAGAAGTTCTTACATATGCCGTGCTACCGTGAAATTGTCTGTAACGTCAGATTATAATTTAACGCGTGAGATTATAACCTCATGGTAGGTAGGTTAGTTTAGTTTGTAATCTGACGGATTTTACAACTTTACAACTAACTCAAAGCGTTGAGTAGTAATTTGCGACGCCAAATTTTTGATGAAGCAAACAATTTTCACACAGACCACATCTTAAATTGTACGCGGACGAAGTCGCGGGTAACACCTAGTATTTTTTAAATAATATTTTGGGTTATATATTTGTTTCAGTTTCAATTGTCCTGTATTCAATATTTTGTTGTTTGTTTTCAGAACAAGCTGAGAAAGAAGAAAGTGTACATTGCGATCGTCGTAATCATCATTGTATCCATCATCCTCATACTTGTTTTCAATCGTTAACTTTGTTACACTGTTTAGATTTCATTCCACTCGCATTCAGCCGCCCTTAGTTCTGTGCAATGTACCTAAAACTTATTTCGTAATATAAACAACAAGCGAACATGTTGAATTAGTTATACACTACATATTTAGGTCACAATTACACATTCATGTTTCCTTAAGTTTTCTACCCAACATTCTTTAACGGCCATTGTCACTTCTAGAGAAATTCCTTCTTTAGAGTTCTGTGTTTAATTTGTCAGAGTTTACTTAGACCTGGATTGTACTGAGCTGAAAGTAGTTGGGAGATTGAAAGGATTTTGGCGTGACATTTTTATTATTACTCTGCGCCTTCTAGGCTGGGTCCACTTTTGGTTGGCAGTACATGCCATTTGAGCCCAAAACCTAGATTATTTTAAGAAAAAAAAAGTTACATGGTCACAAATTAAAAAAGTTACTCCAATTCTTCAAATTCGAAATCTGAAAAATGAAATAATTTAAAACGCAGTGACCCAGTGGCTAGAACATCTGATCTCACAAGATAGATTCGAAGCCCGCTAGCATATCTGGGTATTTTTCCACATACATACGTAATGAAAAAAGTATTTGACCATAACGAACACACTGTGTCATTTGATAGCAGTGTTTCCAGTTTTAGGGATTTCTCCTCATTTTAGGACTAAGACTAACTAAGAAAACTAACTGAAATTATGCAAGACTAGGGATCATTTTAATAAGACAGGGATTTAGAGAAAAATCAAAGCCCATGGTACCACTGCCACTTGCCAGTATTATGAACCTTATGTATTATAACCGTTTTAACAGTAGATTTGATGTTTTCACATCGATATCTGCTTGTGTTTTATCCCTAATTATTGTTACTGTTTTATTAAATTAGCATTCGGCGCAACCTATAAGAATACTACGTAAATGTTTTGATTACCACTTAAATTTATAGTTGAGTAATATAACGAGGTGAAACTTAATTGCAATTTAATTTTAGCTCCGTTCGGAATTCGAGAGTATTCCCCGACCATAGTCTATGATTGGCAGTAATATATTGTATATATATTATCTATAGGCATCTGTAGTCTATAACTTCATTTAAAATAAACTCTGTAAAAACAGGTTTTTTAAGATCATCTAGGGAATTTTAAGGACAAATCTAGATTTTTTTTGGGACAAACAAAAATACTATGTGGAAACATTGTTTGATAGCTGTCTATGAATATTGTGTGTATTAACTATGAATATATTATATTCCTTACTGCTCAGTACATCTGGTCTGTTCCACCCTATTAAATCAATAAGGCAAATTCACTTTTTAGCAGAGAAAATATTTATATTTCTTTGTCAACGTCACTTTAGAGACTGGGTGAGCTAGATGTTATTTTTTATTAATTATTATCCATTACTCACTTGTGATATAAACTCCCGTTAATTTTAATTTATTGGTGTGTAATAGCCACGTTATTTTTTGATGTGTTAAAAGTATCTATATAGAGTGTTTGGATATAGAACAGTATATATTTCGCCCGATACGTCACGCATAATAACTTGATTTGCACTTGAATCACAGTTCTGTGTCGGGTTGTTTCTATGTCTCATAAGTTTTTACAATTACTGGTAAAGGTATCTGCCTCCTATAGTACACGCTGTGATTACTTTGGGTTTAATTAGTGAGAAATGGCCAACATTGTATTTATAGTTCTTACTTAGAATCTTTTATAGTAAATATTACCAGCCCGTCTTAACCGAACGCTCTGTATGGAACGCTATGGGATCGAAATGTATGACATTGAATAATATACACACAAATAAACAGGTAAAGATATGTATATTGTTGTAAATAGTTCTTCATTTGTGTGTAATCTTTAAGCTAAATGATATACAGGGTTATTGGCAATCACGCTTCATCCTTTTAAGGGCATTTTAAGTACCTACATTAAATATGTCAATTTTTGTTGTACAGTTTTTAAAAAATCGTCAATTTTTTTCCATAAAAAATAAAAGAAGTGTATTTGCCCGGTCTGAAAACATCGAACTCTTCGTAACAAGAGCGCGGACACTCTTTTGCCGCATATGTATTGAGTTTTGACAAAATTGTAGAACAAGAGTTGTTAGTGTAAATATACAGAACATACCCTTAAATAGATGTAGGCTGATTACCAGTAACCTTGTATGTACTTGTTTTTACCAACAGCTAGATAAGTTTGAAGTTTTGACAACATCAAGTGTGTAAAGACTAGTGGCCCACATACATACCTATGTATAATACGACGATCTTTTAATACAGGAATATATGAATAGTGGGATGATGCTATTCACTAAAAGGTTTAGATAAACATGTATAGGCCTACATTAACTAACACTACGGGCATATTTATATACTCTGCTATTACTAGCAATTACGTATTTAAACTATATAATATATTGTATTAATGAAATAAGTTATTTAACCGTTTTAAGGTGTGTAAAATACAGGGTAATGCAGGAAGGGTACACTACGCTAAAGGACATTGATTGATAAATTATTACTATTGTCAATAAAAATCGAACTAAAGTTATTCGTTCCAACAATGTCAATCACACCGTAAAATGGTTGAAACAACTGGTGTTTGATAATTTAATTTATTTATCATTCGAAACAGTTCTGTCGCTTACATGAAAAAATAATTAAAATACCAATTTGTAATTTCGTCGGTACGCTTTACATACCGATAAGTATAAACAAATCTTATCAGAATTTAAAGAAAAGTAGGTGAAAACTTGTTTATATTGGTCTCACAGCTTAAACCCTTCCTGTATAACACTGTGTCTCAATATTACTAACGTAAGTTTATAATAAACCTGTTGAAATTAATATCCAACGTGTAGGCTTGCTAGCTATTGAATAGGGCTTATACAAGGGTATATTTTCATCTATGTCATCTTTTCTAGAGCAATACTCTACATATCGTCATATTTATAGGTTTATGTCAAAATAAGCCAACAAATAACTAGAGGACGCTTGTAATTCATTAAGTGTAATACATGTTTATAACTTACTCAAATAAAATATTCCTTGATGTTCTCGTTCTTTGTGGAGGGTCACACAGAACGCTTGCGTGATACGAAAAGGGCATGTGTTCTTTTTTTTTATTCTTGGCCATGGATACTAGTCTTTCAGCGTTGTTGATCGTCATAAAATATGTAGGTGTTGCCATCTGTCCAACGCTGAAGACGCCCTAAAATGAACTGTTGACTCGGCAAAACATATCGAACTGCTACTTTTATTATTTTTATATTAAACATTATGAATTTCACTATCTTGTATAGTCCTATAGTAGAATTAGTCCATAAAGACTAGTAGATGTACAATGAGTCCTTTTTGACTTAGTACAGGCGTTGTGTGTAACTCTGTATAAAACTATCGCGCTTTATTTAATGAAATGTAACGCTTTACAAGTAAAGCAGTGAATAATGAACTATTGGCGTGAATATATTAATTTAATTCTACTTTATATCTTCTTTTTTTAACAATGTACTCGAGATAAATATCGCACAATCACTACATATTGCAAAGTTAAATCCCTAAATTCGCTATTTGTATGTTCTTGTTCAGTGTAGAAAGTGATATACTTACACTGATTGAATTTGCATTGATGAGAAGAGGATTTTCTGGGCAACGTTGATATTTTATGTTAATGGTGGCGACAAAAATCGGCAGCATAGCTAACTGCGCTAACTGCATTAACTACGCAAAAGTGAACAACTATGTGGCAATAATTATTTTGCTCTACAGTATTTGAATTGATTCAACTTTTGACGAAGTCGGAGCGAGCTGCTACTATTCAATGTATCTAAAATCTAGATACTAATGTTATTTCGGACCTTTAAAGTATTGCCTAAGCACTAAGCACCAAAGATGGTGAGCTTTTTTGTGATGGTTGGTCGAACCGCCCTCAATGTCGATCTTTAATTATTTATTTTTGTTCATTCGTTTTTTAATTTCCTAAACAATATAAAATGTATAGACGACTTATTTATTTAAATTATTTTTTTATTATATAATTCGCTGCGTTCCGCTACTTGTTTATTTAATGTAATATATTATGTGTATGATCTTTTTTCTGTTAATTATATAAGATGTTAGTAGTTAAATATTCCGGTTAAAAATGACCTTTTGTTATTTATGACAGCAGTTTTAATATTTTAATTATTTTTTTCTTCGGCAACAGTAAATTTCCTCGCCTTGTGTAGACCTTGTAACCTTGTAGGATTATAAAATAAATAGTGGATTATCATCGGTTTGTCATGCATTGACGTTTTTCACTTAGTTAAAATTGTTTTGAAAAACATACCTACATGTGATTAATATCAAAGCTAAAGTCTAGATCTCGGGCCTTTTAAAGCGTATTTTACTCTACACTTTACACAAACGACGTGTCAAACGCGAATTTAAATCGAAGTTCATATGATTTAAGTTTTTCAGTAAGTATTGTTTCTGAGTCTATATTATCCGATCCGATATAGTTTTTGTTACAGTTGTCTGACTTCTAAGTTGTGTACCACTGATTATAAAGGCGAAGAAAAATATGGTGAGGGCACAGATGTGTTTAACATTTTTTTTTATAACATCTAACCTGCCAATTTGCTTTTAAGCAGTGGAGAGTTGGTCTTGACTCTCTTCTTGTGAGAGAAAGCCCCCCATTTCCAGCAATGGGAATTTATAGTGGATTGGTCTGTTTGTCGTCGCGATTCATTTTTTTATGGGTGCTATTCATATAATATTAGAATATACGAGTGCAAATAATTTGTAAAAGACAAATTACACCATCCAAATCGTACAATCTATGTGTCAATAATATCTATATAATTATTATTTCGCAAAAAAAAATAACATTTGCTTCTTACATTCGTTGTTGCTCTCTTTTACTGACGAGTTTATGTTGCCTATGTTAGAGAAATGTGTCGTAATAGGGATGTTAACACTAATTACAAATTAATGATATACGGTTGTTTCTACAAACAGTTTAGTATTGCCGCCAATACTCGAAAATATTTAATCTTTGAACACTATTTTGCTCGGATTTCAAGACAGATGCGGTCACTATGCACTAAATTTCGTTATGTGTAGGTAGTACATACACAATATTACGATTTATGTGTAATTAAAGTAGAGTAAAACACGTTAATATCATACGGATTCACTGTTTTAGTGTCATGCAATAATACTTAAGTATTTACATGTAAATAAATGTCCATGTTATTTTAGAAATAGAAACACTCATGTATCATGAATATAACTATTTAATCACCAAATTAGTAGTTTTTTTTCAATGCGCATACCTCATGACACCTGACCTTCACTAATTCGTGTACATTCTTATGGGCCCTACCTCACCGAGACGCCATGGCGACGTCGCCGGATACGTAGGTATCGAAACAATTCATATGACAGTATACACTATACAAGAACAAAATTAAAAATTTTGATTTACCCCCGACTACCTCAGATTTGTAATCTGTACAACATTCTACTAGTCAAGCCCTTTCATTGATACTTGATACTCATATTGAGGTAGGTTGTGAAGAAATATTATGTCCACCATTTTGCGGAGGCGGCCATCTTGAATCATTATTAACCAAACATAGCTAAGAACCACTTCACATTAATTCGATTCTTTATTTGCGTATATGCGTTTTTACAGATTTATATATCTATATATATAAAAATCAATGCCACTTTTCGTTGTTATTGAACTCCTCCTAAACGGCTGGACCGAACTGAATGATTTTTTTTGTATACGTTTGGGTAGGGCCCTGGAAGGTTTAGATTCACAAATCAGCCCGGCAGATGGCGCTGCAGTTGATATCTAGGTTATTATTCGAGCGAAGCCGGAGCGGGCCGCTAGTATATATATATAACAGAGCTCCATATTCTGCTTTTCAGCATTCAAAAACACTAAAACAATAAAAAAACTTAGCAATGGTAAAAAAATGTTGTATGATTATAAAATAAGCACAAATCTACATTAACGTGATTTCCAATAATGTAAGTTTCATAATATGTTGTAATTATCTCAAAATTATAAAATAATAGTAAGTACCTGTGTAATAAATGTCAATAATATAAGTAGTTGTCCATACAACCAATTTTCACATTAGGTCAAGTGAAGCAAACTGATTTGTCATTTTTTTATATATTCTTCGACACTGTAGGATGCCTTCTCCATGATATAGCAAAGACATTTAGGTAGATGGTTGTAAATGATGGGTGCCATACAAATATCACTGTTATTGAGCAGTAGGTACTCGTCGTAATCAGTCTATCCGTTTGAGTTCTACAGTGCCACAGACCGACACAGACACCCTGACAGACATCTACGTCATACTTAACACCCCTTTTTTTGGTCAGGGTTAAAGCGTTAAACATATGACCGTTTTTTCCTACTTCCTACTGGATCCTCTAAGGGTGTGAGAGAGCTAAGCGAAGCACGCGGATAATATAGTACAGATAACCAAAATTGTACCCAATAGTCTCCAATGAAAATTAGAGTTTATGATCTCATGTTACTATTGCGGGGTTTTATCCAGACGTAGGTATTGCTTAACTGCCTTAAGGACGAAGGAAACTAGCGCCATGTGTGCCAACGTGGGTTATATTGCCACCGAATTGCAAATATTGTCAAATGAAAACATCGGAGAGAAGAAATATCTTTCGAGGACTTGATACATCAACCAACCAACACTTACCTACCTAGTGTGATGGATTGTGAATTAGAATCCTTGCGAAGAGTTAGAATCTTATGCGAAAAGTCCGCGAATTTCAGAAGGAGAAACATGTACGCAGGGATGTATATCGGAGGTGATCTTATCGGAACCAAAGTCGGAGTCGGAGTTTTTAAATTTGATTTATCGGAGTCGGAACCAGAGTCGGAGGCGGAGGTAGGGTCAGAAGTAGTGATAGAAGAGAGATTTTTATTTTAGGACAAATAAAACATTTATTCGAACTTTTCATTGTTTGTGTTTCATAAAATATCACACAAATGAAAAAAAAGGAATATTAAAAAATAAACAAAAAGTTATATTAAGTAATTAAATCACAAAGTTGCATAAGTATTAAGTATGTTAAATGAACAAAAGCTTTGAAACAAATTAAATTAAATAAATTGACACCAAAAGTGTGTATATGTACGTCATGAACATAAGCTTTGAAGCTGTCTCAGTCAGATATATTTCTCGAGTCTACTACTCGTACAGTCGACGCCACCAAAAAGGTGTTTGCTCGCTAGGTACCGAGTCTGGTGGACACGATAATATTGACGGGCATTTAACATAAGGGGCTGGAATATTGCGTTTTTCTATGTTGTGCTCATTTAGTAGGTAGGTATACCTACTTTTCATTACACTTGTGTGCGAGAGATACCCTGCGCGTCATGTATGAAATTGTTCGTTACTGTTGGCGCAGGGCGCCGCCGCTAAGTTATGCTTCGACATCCGATTAAAACCTCCGATTCAAAAGTTTCAGAACCGGAGGTGTAATATTAATCGGAACTTTCGACTTAACGGAGTCGGAGTCGGAGCTCCGTAACATCCCTGCATGTACGTACCTACTCCGTAGTGGAGTGGTTTTTTGATGTGTTACATCTTTCCTTTCCGTTGCTGGTTTTTTTGTGGGTATGATTTCGCGAAAAGGACGGAAATGATTTAAAGGAAACCGCGGAAGCGCGCGTGATTTGATTAGACGAATGAGCGCGCGCAGTGGCGGTCATGTGGCAGATGATTATGTACCTACGAGGTTGGCACCATGTCGTTCTGTTGGGCAACATAAGTGTGTACCTACGTGATTGTTCCGAGAAAGACAAGAACGCAGCAACTGTGGCCTTTAAAACATATAACATAACATAAATATGTAAGTATGTAACACATCAAATGCGACTACTGTTAGCTACGTTGTTTTTAATGTACCATGTACCTACTAGAAACAAAAGTCTTGCTGCCGTATTTAAAAGTTTTACTCAAGGTTCGCGCGAGCGAAACCTCTATGTAACTTTTTGAATAAAAGGCTTATCTTTTTACAACAATAAATTACTTGCTCTATCTATATCAGGCACAAGTTCGTTCGTGTGTGGAATACAGCTGCTACCTATGAGAAGGATAAGCAAAGTACCAGCTCGAAGCCCTTAACTCGGTAGACCGGCGTGCTGTTAGGCTAATAGGTGATGGAGACTAACAAAAAAAGCGGCTCAGCCTAGAACATTGTCGAAAAGTGACTAGTCTGTCAGTATTTTACAGAATACCTACATTTCGGAGAGTATGCAGCGGATTTTTATGGCCTAATATTGCCTTTTCCTCTTTCCACTACAGGACAAGTCGTAAGCCGGCCCACTACCACCCATACACTGTGGATATTCATAAAATTCGTACAAAACGGTTTGAATCCACTTATACATACAGCTTTAGAGTGGATTAAGTTGCCGGCCTCCTTGTTCCCTGAGAGATACTATCTAGAACTTTTCAAAGTCAGGGTGAATAGGTAGGTAATTTTTTTTTTTTTTTTACTAATATCTAGGTGGACTTGCGTCGTCTTCGACAACATCGTCGCGTCGCTTACCATCGCGATAAAAAAAACAGAGCTTATATTTAGTTTCACCTGTCCGATGTCTGTGTAATAGATTCTTACAATTTAAGTTTGATCCACTTCCCGGTTACCGATTGAGCTGAAATTTGGTACACCTATGTACCTATGTAACTTGGATGAGAATGCATGAATATGGTACCATGGAGCTGAAAGATGTCCATGAGGACTCGGTAATTAAACGACACAACCCCATCGAGTTTGAACTCGTATGTACTTGACAAGTAGTAGGTACTTTGGTGCCAGATGGTCGCCAGAGTCTGATGTTGGAAATGGAAGATAGCAGAACAAAAACTTATCTAATTGTCTCCGTCTGGAAATACGTACCACACTTTTGCCAGTTGCTCTATCGCTAAGCAGTAATATGCCAACACTGTTTTTCGGTTTGGATGGCAATATGTTGGCGAAGAGATTAAATACATACATACATCTTCGTCTTTAAATTACTGTTTGCGGAGCTGCGCAGTAATTGAACGACACAACCACACAACCCCATCGAGTTTGAGGTCGTTTGATTCGTCTTGACGTGTACTTTGGTGCTAGATGGTAAAGGGTCTGATGGTGGAGCTGGAAGATGGCCATAAGAACTCGGTAATTGAAAGGCACAACCACATCGTGTTTTTTGTTCCTATGATTCCTCTTGACAAGTACTTTGGTGCTAGATGGTCACCAGGGTCTGATGATGGAGCTGGAAGATAGCAGGGCAAAAACTTATCTATTTGCCTTCGCCTGGAAGTACCATCCTTTTCCCAGTTGATCTACCACCACGCAACAATATGTCTCCACTGTTTTTTGGTTTGGATGGCAATGTGTTGGCGAAGAGATAAATCATCTTGTATTATATCTCTTCATCTTTAAAGGACTACTTGTGTAGCTGCGCAGAGCAGGCGTGTTAACTAAGTAGGTACTATCAGGTGCTAATTTTGGTTGTCGCGTCACTGTATCCGAAAATCGAATAACGGCATTTTGATACGGCATCGGCAGTTAGTTGACATTTTTAAAGTGAAAACACCACACTGTTGACGCACTACAGACATATTTTCCGTGGGCTATGAATTCAGCTCAAGCGTCACGTTCGTAAATGAATTAATATTCAGGTAAACTCGGGACCATGGCCATTGTCATGGCCACGCCCTCCGGTTTCACCCGCGTAGTTTCCAAAGTGAGCTATAAAATTCCGAGTTATAAGTTTTCACTTCTATCGGCAGTCCCTATGACTGCCAATTATTTTTCTTCGGCGTTTTCAACAGGTACAGATAAATTTAGGTACCTATTCAAGGTATTGACAAGTTATTGGCTAGCGCAATCCTCAAGCAAATGTTTAAATACAGTTGGTAAGTTGGTCGTGTGTAATTTTGTGAATCTAGTCATGAACCTTGGAATAAAAGATTAGCCAGTTTGTAGTGGTAGAACTCTTTGCAGAGTCCGCCTGGGCTAGTAGCACACCTTTGCCAGCTATTCTACCTGCAAGCAGTAATGTGAATACATCACTGTGTAAACTGTGTTCCGGATTGAAGTACAATGTTTCCACTGAAATTACAGGGCAGATAGATACAACAACTTAAATCTATGGATGACGACCGCAGTGCAAGGTAATAATTTGGACTTTTCATAATGCAGGCATTGTTGCTTACCATCAGGCACATGTCCTGCTCGTCTCGTCATTCTTTACAACTCTGTGTTCCGGTTTGAAGGGCAATGTTTCCAGAGAAATTACAGGGCTTAAAGGTACAAGTTCGTGCCGCGACCGCGACGCGAGACCGCGACCGGAGACCGCGACAGGCACTTGACACTATAGAATTGTATGGACGCCAGTTCGCGCCGAGACCGCGACAGGAGACCGAGACAGGTCGCGGTCGCGGTCTCGGCACGAACTGGCGCCCAATTCCATAGTGTCAAGTGTTTGTCGCGGTCTCCGGTCTCGGTCTCGTGTCGCGGTCTCCGCGCGAACTTGTACCTTTAGAGATATAACAACTTAGATCTCTGGGTGACGAGCGCAGTGCAGTGCTAGGTAATGATTTGGACTCTTCATGTTCCAATAGCTGCGTGTCACTGTGCTGTTATGTGTGCAGGCATGTTGCTTACCATCAGGCACATGTCCTGCTCGTCCCGTCAGTCTTTATTAAAAAAAAAAAAAATGAACAAACAAAAAAACTTGATAGGTAGATTGTTATCAAATTATACTTAAATGTATGAATGAAATAAAAGTCAGCAGTATCATTAGAAAATCACCATTTAATCAATTCACACAAATGGTCAAACAAAATAGAATTTGTCTAAATGTCCAAACACTGCGGACAAAAGAAACTGTGCTCCTGGAATGACAATTATTATTAAAACTAAAACCAAGTAATGTGTATATTAAAATACTGTATTAATCGGCGGAAAATGTTTAATTTTATTCTGTGAAAAAGTTAATCGATAACATATATTTAGTAACTTAAATATTCATGGCACTGCGCTTCAAACTTCGTGTAGGTACTACGCTGCATAAAATGTACATAGGTATATATTTTTAGTACGAAATGCATATTTTCACACGACTAAAACAGTTGACAAATTTAACCGTTGAATGAACATCGGCGGCTATATTCGGTATTAAAATATGTACCTACTTCTGGAGACTAATATTTTTATTTGAATGATCAACATTTGGTACACTTTCGTAACTAAACGCTTATCTGCCGATCAATATGGTACGATCACTATAAAGCGGTAGGAATGCAGAGATTCTACGGAACCCATCAACTTCTACAGATCAACACTATTATCTATGAAGAGAAAAGTTCCATTAACATTGTTACCATCGATTAAACATGTAAAGTATCATACGAAAGGCTTGTATCTAATTCTATTCAAATTGATGATTACTCGTTTGTATTTGTTGGTTCAGAAATATAGGTATAACTATCGAAAAGCACTTATTATGGATCATAGAGAGGACGATATGTCTCTGCCGTGTTGTTACTGGAATACCAACGTAGCAATCGAGTAATCACCAATACCGGAACTGCACACATCGAAGCAAGGATTCAACGACGGCGAATATTCCCCGTAGCACACCTACATATATATCTACCTATTACTAAAGCGGTGAGATACTTAGTAACGCTTACAATATAGACATAAACTAACCAACGAGCAATAAAACGTTCTACTAATACTGACTATAAGTAAAAAAAACTTAAGTTACGATGAAAAAATATCCGTGATTACGCATGCATGTTTTCATAAAAATATGAAAAAAAAAGTATTGAAATTGTATGCTCATTACTTAGAAATGGTGTACTGAGTTAAAATTATCCAATGTATTCGTCCTTACATCAACCAATACAAAAAACAATAATATTAGTAAAAAGTAGATAGGTTTATATTAATTTTAATAAAAAGAAATTAATTACACGTACAAGTAAATAATGAACAGCCGATTGTATTTCAGCTATTTATTGGTAAGTCTATGACGACACTGAAACAGCTGCTATTGATTGAGTAGGAACACCATTATAATGGTTCCCATATTTCAAATTTAAAACCAACAACAAATACGAATAAATAATTTCCAAGCGAGATGTCTTAAAAAACCTTACGTAACACAATTAAATTACAATAAAATTAGTAAAATTACTAATACTGATTTGCGTAACTTTTCAATTAAACCAATTAATATCAAGTTTAATTTATTAAAAGCGAACCACAGCATACAATCTAAAATAACAATAATACAACACGATTACAACAATATAAACTAATCATTGGTAGTCCGAGAAATTAAAAATCACCTCGTGTACTACCTAGGCCGTGACGCGAAAAATGAATCGACACGAGGCGATGGTTTCAAATAGTTTTTAGCTTAGTTAGCTGGGGCCTAACTCTCGATGGACAATAATCAAAACGCAAATTCACGCCAGTGTAAGTTGATTTCCACTTTTAATCTCGAGCGTGTCTTACAAACATGGCCTTAGACATACCTATATGACAGACGATTCAAACAGTATCTTCTTTATAGTCACTTCCTTTGGTGACTATATAGATCAATACGAAAGCGGGAGTTTTGTCTAGAAGCGAAATGTAGTGTCAAAATGTATCAGCAAATTTACACGTTTTAGTTATTATTAGCCACCAAGAATACGAGCCCTGATATTATATGAGCGCTCAACGCACGCGACTTGCACTCTTATTTTGTAACTAGAATTGATTTAAATTGGCTGAGAGTGGGTATCAAAAAGTTTGTTCACAAAATTTTAGGTGAAGTTTTTTTTTAATTCAATCTTTTTGACAGGTCAGTCACATTTTAGTTATTTTAATGTATTTTTAATTAAAGAAACTGATTGACATTTTTTTAAAATATCCTTCACATACCCCACATCAGGTACGACTTATGTTTAGACAAAATACGAGAGCGAGATAGCTGCGCGAGTTAAGCGCCCCGTTCAATCACACTTTCTTTTGAAGATATAACTTGGTCTTTGCATAGCACCCAGCGTGTCGCTGTGAACGCCGAAACGCCCACAGCCCCTCATGTTACATTATCACAATATTAAAAATACAAAAAATCAAAACAGGCTAACTTCGTATCGCGTAAATTAACTGTGAGACGTTAGCCTAACAGAACTTTAACGCTTGATAGTGTTACTAGTTTACAATTTCAGTGGCTCTAAAATTCTTAAAATTAACTATCCGTGATAAGTATTGGTGAGACCGTCGCGCGGCGTCCCCGCCCCGCTCGTGAGATATCGGCGCGTGCGCATTGACCTCACACACGAATGATCCGTTTAATGTGACGATGCGACGATTCTCTAGGATAGGTCTAGTTCTAGGTGAGAATGTGTGCAATACTAATCTATGTATTTTGTTAATTCTTTGTTCAAATAACAAAGAAAAAGTAAATGCAGCATTTAGCGACGCAAAATAGATGCAAGTTTGAGTAAAGATGGCCAGTTTCTAGTAGCCCACCAATCTAGTAACGGTGCTTATCCTAAGTGCAAACACAATGACGTCAGAAGCCAAGTTAGCGTGTGTTGTTAAGTACTTTTTAACATCGAATTACTGACAAGAACCGGCTTGCAATAAAGGTTTTGTTTGTTAACTTTTATCTAAATGTGTAAAACAACTTTTTTTTTATCTAATATTTCTTTGTAAGTTGTTTATAAATAAAACCGTTGCCATGTTCTTACAATATTTAGATAGAAACAGAAACTGACAACACACGCTCACAAAGTTCTTGACATTCCAGTGAATTAACATACATACATAGCTTGCAACATACACGCAGTTATATAATTTAATTAAATAGTGATAATAACTTTTGATGCACATCGAGACGTTGAGTGGAAAGCTAGTGTCACTGCCTGTGCGTACGTGATGCAGTGACATATGTATATTTGATTATATGATGTATATTTGAGATTAGCGTATGTATGAGTGATTTAGCCAAGCTTTGTGCGTGTGAGTGAGCTGGCAAGACATTGTGGAGGCGTGAATGAGGCGTGATGCGTTTGCGTGAGTGATCTAGCAAAGCGTGGTGCGTATGGTATGACGTTGCGTGACGTGGCGGTGTGTGGGTAGTAGGGGCGGGGGTGTGGTGAGCGAGTGTGGGTCTAGCAGACCACGGCCTCAGAGATGGGGTTCTCGGTGATGCGGATGACGGGCGAGAGGCGGCACGCGCGCCGCGCGCACACGCGCCGGAACGCGTGCATCTTGCTCGGCGACAGCGGAGCCACTGCGGACATTATACAAACACTATTCACTTTTTGTTTGGAAACAATCGACTGTTAAGGTACAAGTTCGCGCGGAGACCGCGACACGAGACCGCGACCGGAGACCGAGACCGGAGACCGCGACCTGTCTCGGTCTCCTGTCGCGGTCTCAGCGCGAACTGGCGTCCATACAATTCCATAGTGTCAAGTGCCTGTCGCGGTCTCCGGTCTCGGTCTCCTGTCGCGGTCTCGTGTTGCGGTCTCCGCGCGAACTTGTACCTTAAGTAAACAAGTTATAACGACACATCGCCGCTTACTATCAGGCGTGTTGGTGGTCACGTGGACCAATGTGCGTTAAAAACTATGAAAAACAAAGGCACAAATACGCTTCTGAAGATTTTTCAGGTCAGCAGAAACAGTTTCTTTGGCAATTACTACAAATCCTGACTTTCCTTCCTTACATGTACCTATATTTTTTCAATCAAGATTTTGTATGGTATTTTGTACAATCATAATTTAGAATGTGGAAGGTCAGAAAGTCAGAAATATAACAAACTTCACAGATGAAATAATGTTAAATGTACATTTATAGCTTTTTTATACTTAACCATTCCTGTAATGAGCAAATTTTTACACGATAAAATCATTGTAGCAACGTACAAACACATTCTACTTAATAAACCTATTTGTGATTTAATTTTAAATATCCATTTTTGGTAGTTTACTTCATATACACAAACTAATACTTTAGCACAAACACAATAATGCTTGATAATTAGGTCCGAATCATCTAATGTGGATAGTTGCATCTAATTCTTTGATACATAGAATAAAACAGTGAGCAATACTACATTAAACACTCCAAGGACAAACTAAGATAACATAAGGACATAAGAAGTCTTGAACTTTACACTTAAGGACATGACTAAGAAAAAACTTTCTATTAGTAAATTCTCAAAAAAAAAACGTGCGCTTTAACTATTCAGATTATTAGACAAAAAATATGACTATCGTGATCAATAATTCTGATTAGTCAATTCTTTCACTTGGCACACTGCGAATGGATTGTAACTTTAATATTATTACCGAAATTACAGGGCTTAGAAATATAACATCTTAGATCTCTGGGTGACGAGCGCAGTGCAGTGCTAGGTAATGATTTGGACTCTTCATGTTCCAATAGCTGCGTGTCATTGTGCTGTCATGTGGCAGGCATGTTGCTTACCATCAGGCCCATGTCCTGCTCGTCTCGGCACTCTTTATTTAAAAAAAAATGTAATTATATGGTCGACACTGCCATTTTACGGTCAAAGGATATTTATAAATCTCAATTGAGTTACGATACATTTTCTTCCTACTTATTATATTTGTACCTATTTATTACCAATTTGATTGTGCTCAGGAAGGACATTTTACAGCTGTTTGAGATTATGTAGATAAATTTATGTTGGCAGTTCAAGTTATTCAGATGAATACAATAGGCGCTCGTAACTAACTCGTACTAATACCTACACTCTCATTGCGTAACTTAACATACTTAGCGTTACCCTATATCAGGTAAGCATTCAGTATGCTATCCGAGTGTGAGTAATAGTTAGTCGGAGAATTTAGAAAGGCTCTCTGCGCTTTTTGCACTAGCCCTGTGTTGGGTAGGGAGTAAGTAGAGTTAATAACATGAGGCCAACTGCTATAGGTATCTTACAAAAATCCTATTTGTAGTGAAATATCAAGCTTACACTTACAAAGCGTTCTATGTGCGTCTAAACAGTTTGTTGCAACTCGTCCACATTGCAGTATCGGGCTTCATGGGACACTAGCTTTTGAAGCTGCAACACGGCTACGCAAAACAAAAACGAACACAAAATAAAAATCAACAGAACAAAATGATATAAAAAAAAGAAAGAGACGGAAATAACATAAAAAGGGCAGGCATTTACATTATAGCATTGTTTCATAGCATTCGTGAACGGGAATGTATTTTTCTCACCGTAAGTTTGATTCAATAAAACTATAAATATAGCAAGTTAAAATGTTTGTTAGGAACTACAAAACGTGCAAATCTAGGATTAATACATTCTAATCACGTTCACAAATAATCTGGAAAGATAACTAACAAATATAATAAGCCATAGACAGAAACAGCAAACAATACACTCAATATATCGACACACAAAAAGCGTTCTGCCCATTCAATGTACATACCATGTCAGAGGCGGTGTACGCATTCCACGCTCAACGCTTAACTTAAACCTCGAGAAAAGAAAACGGCTTCAGACCAGGCAGTGACCACCGAGGCACATAGGGGATACGAGATTTAGTACAAGGAGAACAACCGTGTACTCGTGTGTAGGTTTAATTTTAAATAGCTGTACCTACCTACCTATCGTTGTTGACGAATTTATTACCACTATAATAGGGTACCGGACTGGGTCAAAAATACGCCATCCTAATTAGTCCGTCAGCTAGATCATGGAAAAATATTGGACACGTATTTTTTGTTTTTTCATAATATTAAAAATCGTCAAAGATATAGATCATCAAACTTCGAGAGTGGGGGGTCGCGACGTCACTCGTGAGTAAAAATCGTACTCACAAGTGACGTCACACGAAACTTCGAAGCGCTGTATCTTCGTCATTTTTTGTTTGTGAAACAAAAGAAAAAATACGTGTACAATATTTTTTGGCAATCTAACTAACGGGCTACTTAGTTTTTTTGAGGATTGTACCCTATTGGGATGATCAACTATTAATCACGACATATGCAAATCTTAACATCAGATGGCGGTCAACTACCCGCTTATAATTGATAAAAAGATTTGAGATGTACGCTAATTGTACAACAAATCGTTTGAACATTTTAGCATACATTATAACAAAATACTTGATTCTACAGAGAACATCAATAAGATGGTTGGACCCATATGAATTGTTTTGCCACAGATTTATACATCACAGGACTTCAAAATGATCCACCACAATCCTCAGATCTTTCGCATACAGAGGTCGAAAAAATAAAGACGGCCCGCGTATTGGTAAGCGGTAGGCTCCACTTAGGGATACCCGCTATATTAGATTCGTTGACGATGCTTAGCTAACCTAGAGGAATTTTAACATATTTTTTTCAGAATGTAGAATTACGTCTCAAATTTTCCACTTGGATATTTTCACCCAGTTCTGCAAATGGACAAAATATTAAGTATTTGTGATATTTAGAATCTATACGCAATTATTTAGAAATACAATAATTTGAGTATAGTTTCCCTCGGATCCACTTTGGCCAACGGTTGTTTTGATAGAATAGAAAAGAGATGTTATGGAGCTGCGTAACCGTAACTACCGGATTTCCGAAATAAAAATATAACCGTATCCGTTTCATAAGTTTCGGACAGATTCGACCTTCTGGTGATAAGGCAACAAAATTACTTTTTGTTAAATATAATCTTCCTCAGCTCAGTTTTGACTACTAGAACTATATTCAATCCAAATCCGTAACCGAAACTATCCGAAACTAACGGATAGTCCGATATAATTTTATTCCCATATCCATATCCAAATCTGAAATATCATATCCATAACATCTCTAAAATAGAATAGTATTACAATACTAGGACATTTAATTAGACGAAATAAATTAAAGACAGCATTCACGCGATTTTATCAGGACAAGTAGATGACACAAGATACTACAATAGTTTAGATGTTTACCTAGTCTTACAGTAATTGAATGTCTTAGTTTTGGTCCATTAGTGCGTATATGTTATGCTAATATACAAATAAGCTTCGTTTATGCATTCATACAGAATTTGGGGAAAATACGCGAAACCATATCTGTTTATCCGATTCACAAAAAGTAAAATCTGTATTAATGTATTATTATTCACTTGTACACTTAATTTTATGATTAGTAACACTAAAACCACCACATAAGTTGTACACTGTAAATTGTTATAAACTTTATAATTTACAAGAAAGATTTAGATTTTGACGTGACAACGTCTTATAAATTGGTTTGCCGGGTGACACTTCAAGAAACTGCGTTACGCTCCGCTCACGTTATGCGCTCACAATGAGAGCGAGTGAGAGGTACGCGTGCCTTTCACTTTTTATGTCTGTCTCTCTCGCTCTTAGGCGGGCTAACCATGCCTGAGTCGCCGATTCGCTTAGGCGCCTGCATACAAGTTTACACGTTGCCAGTTAATTGTAAAACGATTGTGTAGTGATAATGTGAAGGTAGTTTATTTTAGTAAAATTATTTTACCACTCAAAGTTGTCACGTAAAACTTTCGCCCGTATACCGACTTTACAGGCAACCAATATTTTTTTTAAAGAAATACATTTAATGGGCCCAACATAATTTGGTACACCTTATGTGGTGGCTAATAAATATCATTACCGTTGCAACAATTGGCTAAATGACTTACAGCTAAATATATATAACACCCAGATACTGTACAGGCTTCGATGGACTTGTAACGGTGATAATCTATATTTTTATAACTTGGTGTGTGGTGGTGTGGTTAACCAGCCTAGATTTTTCCTGACAACCAAATCGACAAACTTTCCAAATAATAAATTTTACCTGATATTTCTAATACCAAAGGAAACGAAATCTATTCTTGAGAGCAAAAACTACGAACGAAAACGAATTAGACTACCAGGCGATCCATACATTAGTGTAATAGGTAATCGTTTAACTATAATTACCAACTGATTTCAGGGTTGGTTGTGTAAAGATAATTGTTTACTGTCGATTGTTTACACAGGTTATCAAAAATAACAGAGTTTTTGTAACAATTTATAAACCTTCTTTTCTGGACCAGCGGAGTCTAAACTTTCTCATTGTGAGAAGAAACTCGAGGCCATTATGGAGTGTTCTAGTGAATTCTAGCAAGGGGTAGCATGAACCCTCTTGGTATATATGTATAATTGTATAATAGTTATACACATTTTGAAATCTGACGCTCCCATTTTACAGGCTTAGCTGTCCATCGAAAAGTGTCATACTCAGGGCAGCCGAGTACGCTGTTTTAGAAAATCGATAAGTTTTTAGTCAGACGATCAACAATTATTATTAACTGGGTTTTATGCGCGTTATCACAATAGTGATCATACAAACGGTCTACGCCAGATCCCACGTTTTAAAACGGCATGTTTCTTCACATTCTTCACACCACACTAACCAGCCGCGAACTAATCATAGCTTGTATTATGGGAGTCAGATAGTTGATATAATACTTATATAATTGTAAATACATACATTTCATAGATAGAAACACCCACACAAATTTGTAAGGTTTGTTTAAAAGCTGGGCATCATAAAACAACATCAATGTAAATTACACTTTTACAACATTGCATTATGGTCAAATCGTCGCTTAATTTAAGGCGAGATGATAAATTATTTAGTAGCACATCCCTAGAAGAATTCAATTCACTCTTTCTTTAAATAAACTCAGACAAAAGGGTGAGCGAACTGTGAGTAATTCATACTTGTTTGTTTTCTGGCATAGAAAATAAATTAATACGAAGACTAAAACATTATTTTGTATTTTAAAACTTGAGCATAGTTTCCGCAATAAGAGTAAAAACATAGACTAGTCACGATTCACGATAATGACATCATTAATTGCATTGCATTATGCAGTAATTTTTAATTAACAGTATGTAATATAATTGGGTTAGTATTATCGCGTATTACCAAACCCATATTTATTAAGTTAGGGCTTAAAAAAGCAGATCGCAATAAACTTTTTTATAATCAAATCTCCTGATTCGTGAAAGGTAATGGCAGGTTATGGTATGTCTTTGTTGTATAGAATGATTTGCTACAAAAAATCTCAAACTGACTGAGACTGTCAGTTGTCTTGTAAAATGCTTTGTGAAATTTAAAAATAATTTCTTACGTTAAATCAAACAAGCTTCATTGAAATTACTTTTAAATATTGCATGATACAAGTGGTTGATCTGGAATGAGCTCACTACTGGCCGCGTTATAACTGTCTTAAGCTTGTTTAGCTGTGCTGTTGGCCTAAGTCTTGCCATCATTACAACTTTTTTACTTTTTCGATCCTCTCCGCGGTTTTTGAAAGTTTAATTCAGCTCATCCATTATAGCCTGTTATGCTGATTGTACCGTACAGATGTCGAGCAGCACTTTCAACCATCATCAGCGCGATTAGCAAAATACTAATTACAGACCACATGAGTAAGACTAGAACGAGAAAGTTTGACTCCATTTTTGTTATAAGAAGAAGCTGTAGAATGCTCTGCCGGGTTTCCCGATGGTTACAATCTTGGTATCTTCAAGTAAAGAGTGAATCGGTTTCTTCTTGGTAAGAACGCTCAATCGTGGACCGCATCGTCGCTTAACATCAGAAGACAAAGAGGTCTAGTCAAATCAAGGCACACCTAATAAAAATGTGTAAAACTATCTTTTTTCTTTTATATGGTCTTTTCAGTTATTGCCCTAGCTAAGCTTGCGTTTCTTTTGAAGCGAAGATGGATACAGCTAATAGACTTTTTAAATGCAATAAATTATGGTCCCTGGAAAAGAAATTGTCTGCAGCAAAAACTTCCCTAGTCGCCGCCCTAGTTTATAAGTGTTTTACTGTCATATCTATATTTGTTTGTGTCACAATCCCACAATAATCTATGAGTCTATAGTTAGGTGCTTAATAATTTCTCGATCTGTATCAGTCTATGAGTAATTCAGATGTGCATATTGTAGTTACTTTAACTAGTGTAGATCTTCGTTAATATTAAAATTAAGCTTCATTGGCAGCGAATGTGTTTAAAATTAAAAGAAATTGAAACAACAAAGCAGATACTTCCATTGCCCACCTTCTGAAAAATAAATCATTCTATGTGACAGAATCTTTGATCATTAAAAGTTGTCTACTGCTAAACAAAACAGGTAAACTTAAAATCTGCTGATCCACTAGTCTCTCAGAATGCCATAGAAATTAAAAAATAGAATTTACTTAGTAAAAAAATAAATTTCCGCCTTAACAGAAACGCAACAATACCTACTTGCTAAGCCCGTGTTGTTAAAAACAAGTTTAGAAACGTCAACATAAAGATATATCATAACAAACGTATATTATAGTGTTGCGTAAAGCAAGAAGCTGTTATACTATCTCAATCGTTTTTTAAAAACACCGCTTATACCAGTGGATGATGATGGTATAATTTGTCGCACAGGATAATGATCTATAATCGTGTTCTCGGAAGGTCGAGAGTGGTCGGGCGGTGCTGTGGGACGCGCTTACCGTAGCCCTCTCCTTGCAGGAACAGACGGAATGCTTCAGAGAGCTTCCCCGGCTGCTCGTCCATCACCAGCCCCGAGTCAGAGATCTGGAAATACAACAACATTCTGATATAGAATACATATGATAGATAATATACGTGGGACACTCAGAAAGTTTTGAGAAACTAAAAACTAACTTGTATGAAAAAAATTTTTTTACTAAATCTTTTCAAAGAACTCTCCACCAGCCTCTATACAAAGTTTCATGCGTCTGAACCAATTTTCAAAACATTTTTTCCAGTCCTCCTCACGCAGACACCTCTTCCACGGCCTTCTCAAACGCCGTTAGCGCGTCTACCGGGGATGAAAACTGTATCCCTTTGGGCTGATTTTTAATTTTAGGGAATAAAAAGAAGTCACACGGAGCCAAATCAGGACTGTAAGGAGGGTGCCTCCAGACTCTGACCGGTGTGGAGTCCAGGAAGTCCCTTGTTTTGATCGCAGAGTGCGCGGGCGCGTTGTCGTGGTGAAGAAGGACCCCGCGGAGCCCGGTGTTCGGTCGCTTGTTGCTCATTGCAGAAGAAACTTCTGGCACGCATTTTATGCTTTACCATTCGGCGTTGATACTGCTTTAGTCTCGAAGTGGAATTGAAATTAGGTACCTCGCCAAAGTGAAGAAACTAGCGATCAAAATTTTCCTTGCGCTCCTCGATCGCTTCACTTTCGTAGGTTTGGCTGCTTCATTTTGAAACAGCCAAACTGTCGACTGACGCTTTATTTCTGGATCGTATTGATAAATCCAGAATTCATCACCTGTCACAATGTCGCAAACGCGTCGTGACGAACCTTCATCAAATTTTTGTATCATATCACGGCACCAATCTACACGGGCCTGCTTCTGACCTTCGGTGTGGTTGTGCGGCACCCAGTGGGATACTATCCTCCTTACGCGAAGGTGCTCGTGCAAAATCTTGTGAACACTTCCTGAACCAATCTGCAGAGTATGCCGAATCTCTTCGTACGTAATGGGTCTGTTTTCTTGAATTAATTTTTTTACTACCAGCACACTTTCTTCGGTGACAGCCGTCGTAGGACGACCACTCCTTTATTCATTCCCCAAAGTAAAACGTCCGCGTTTGAACTCGCTATACCAGCGGTAAATGGTTGCTTTTGAAGGTCCTTCGTCCATAAAACCAATTCGAAGTCGATTAAATGACTCGTCGGGTTTTAAGCCACATTTGAAATCGCAAAGAATCATAGCACAAAAATGTTCTCGACGCAGATCCATTTTTAATGAAACAAAAAAATTTGAATTGGCTCTCAAAAAAATGCGGAGGGAAATTTGAAAATCAAACAGATGTCATTTTACTTTTAAATAATCGAAGTTTTCAAAATAATCGTCGGTCCATCTTGTGGGAGGCCTGCCAACGCTGCGTTTTCCGGTACGTGGTCGCCACTCAAGAACCTTTCCGCCCCAACGGCCGTCAGTTCTGCGAGCTATGTGACCCGCCCATTGCCACTTAAGTTTGGCAACTCGGTGAGCTATGTCGGTCACTTTGGTTCTCCTGCGGATTTCCTCATTTCTGATTCTATCACGCGGGGAAACTCCGAGCATGGCTCTTTCCATTGCCCTTTGGGTAACTTAGAGATTTTTTACGAGACCCATTGTAAGCGTCCACGTCTCTGTTCCATAATGTCATCACTGGTAACACGCATTGGTCAAACACTTTCGTCTTGAGACGCTGCAGTAGTTTGGATGAAAAGATATTACGTAACTTCCCGTTGCTCAACCAAATTGGATCCGATGAGTGATCTCTTTCTAAAAGTTGGATCTACCCAACTGGACCGTTTGTCCTAGGTAGACGTATTCGTCAACAACTTCGAGCGTAGAGTCTCCTACTTTTAAAGGAGTGGGTATAACATGGTTATTCAACCTGATTTTCGTCTCGTCTATGTTCATTTTTAGACCCACTTTTTCGGAGGGTCTGAGGTACTGAGGTCATTCAGCATCCCGCTTAAGTCCTCCAGGGTTTCAGCCATGACTACAATGTCATCGGCAAATCGGGGGTTAGTGATGTACTCGCCATTGATGTTGATGCCAAGTCCGTTCCAGTCCATAAGTTTGAAAACGTCTTCCAGTGCAGCGGTGAACAGTTTCGGGAATATGACATCCCCGTCTCACACCTCGCTGCACTTGGATCGGTTTCGAGTTCTGGTCCTGGAGACGGACTGACTTTTTTTATTTTTTTATAGCATAGAGTGACGAGACGAACAGGTCATGTGCCTGATGGTAAGCAACATGCCTGACACATAACAGCACAGTAACACGCAGCTATTGGAACATGATAATCCAAATCATTACCTAGCACTGCACTGCGCTCGTCACCCAGATATCTAAGATATTATGTCTCTAAGCCCTGTAATTTCTCTGGAAAGACATGGTGGCGTTTTCATACAGACACCTTAACACTTCGACGTACCGATGGTCAATTTGGCACCGCTGGAGCGACTGTAGCATAGCCCAAGTCTCGATGGAATCAAAGGCTTTTTCATAGTCCACAAACGCCAAATATAGGGGCTGGTTATACTCTTCGGTCTTCTGTATAACTTGCCGCAGCGTATGTATGGTGTCTATGGTGCTGAAGCCTTTAGGGAATCCGGCTTGTTCGGGCGGTTGAAAGTCGTCAAACCTGCGAGCGAGACGGTTCGAAATAACTCTCGAAAACAGCTTATAAACATGACACAGAAGCGTGATGGGCCTGTAGTTCTTCAACAAGGTCTTGTCGCCCTTCTTAAAAAAGAGTATAACCATACCTCTGTGCCATGCTTTTAGCGATTTGCCTTCGAGTGTGACGGAATTGAAAAGCTTTTGCAGAGTCCTTAGCATAGGTAACCCTGCTGCTTTAAGGAGCTCCACGGCCCGCTAAAACCTCTGGTGCTGTGCCGCCAGAAGCCCTGCCGCGGTAAAGAGGTAAACCTCGAGGCCGCTGTCCTGACTTCCCCCGCGGGGAGGAAGAAGAACAACGATATATAAGGAGCTCTGATGTAATTCCGTCATCACCCGGCGCCTTGTTATCTTTGTGCTGTTTCAGGGCCATTCGAATCGTACAGGCTAACGTCCGGGATATCTTCGGTGTAATGTCGGGTCAATTTGGGTCTTGGGTCATGGGCCAGACTTATGACAGGCTGCTGTGTTGTCGTATATAACTGTCCGTAAAACTTCTCCACCTCTCCCATCAGCACGGATTTAGACGATACGATCTTTCCATCCTCGGTCTTCAGCTTCATCAGTTGACTTTGACCAATAGACAGATCCCTCACGAACACTTTCGAGCCTTTGTTTTTCTCGATAGCCTTTTCTACACACTTGGTGTTGAATCGGCGTATGTCGCGAGTTAATGATCTTGAGATCTGCCTATTGATTCCTCGATACTGAGAAGCGTCACCTGCGGATTGCAAGACTATCGCGCGCCTTTCCTCCATTAGCTTTAGGGCTCTACCCTATCTTGTTGGTTCTTTTTGCACGACGACTATTGTAGTGTTTGGATCCAATCGTGTGGACAGCTTCCACGATTCTGTCGCTAAAATCGTTCACGTCTACACCCTCACCTAGGCACTCGAGGCGGTTCTGTAGTTTAAGCTGGAAGATCTCTGAATTTTGCATATGGATAGGTGCTGGTCGGAGCGTAGACTTCTTTAGTCGCGATCGTTCGAGTTTCACATTCAGATTCAATGTGCCTCTTACCATTCGGTGATCACTCCCGGTTTTCAGAGCATTGATCACGAAGACATCATTAAATATATCTCTCCTGCTGGACTTGATGAAGTCTATCTCGTTTTTTGTTACATCATCGTGGCTAATCCAGGTCCATTTGCGATGCACCGGTTTCTGATAGAAGGAGTTCATCATATAGAGGGGAAGGAGGGATCCTTCACCAAAAAGTCGGCTAGCATCTGGCCCCGTGGATTCCGATGCCCGATTCCGTAATTTCCTATCCTACTCTCATTGCCGCTTCGCTTGCCCAGTTTCGCGTTAAAACTATAACCGACGTTGAAATGACCTATAACAATTTAACGAGTTGTCATTTTAATACCTTCGACATATTACATAACTGCGAGTGTTTGTAAACTAATTGCTCGCGCCAGATACATTTTCAACAGAAACAATATACCTATCTACACATTTTTAAAATGCTTTTGTCACACTTGGAAATCGAATCCGCAAAAACTCGAAAAAATAACGGTTCGGTTGATAAATTACTTTCTAATCGAGAACATCGTTTGCAGGGTCTGCTAGTAAAATGTTAACAATGTTTTTATTGTGTTACTAAATGTAAATATTGTGTTACTATTGCTCTCAGTTATGACAATAGTAGCTGCATCCCACGAGATAACCACCGTTTCAAAATCACTAACTGTAACAGCGTAAAAAGTAGCCTATCTGTTTTTTTAAGGGACTTAAGGCAGTTAGCCTCATGTGGGCTCTACTGCCTGCCGAATTTTGGGTTACAAACTATACTCAATTGTACGACTCTGTGAGCAGTGCTACCCTGAGCCAGGTGGCGTCAACATGCCGATCGTGCACTCCGTAGTGATACCTTGAGCCAGGTGGAGCTCTTAGGCTCGAGGCGGCCGTTGAAGGCCACGGTGTCGTCGACGTGCGGGGAGTAGGTAGGTAAGCTAATGGAGAGTAAGAGAACGGGGACTACGCCGGCAGTGCTAGTGAAAGATAAAGCTGCGATCGTGCACTCCGTAGTGATAAATTGAGACAGGTGAAGATCTTAGAGTCAAGGCGCCCGTTGACGGCCACGGTGCGTATTTCCATTCTATACAACGCCAGAACGCAGCCTAGGAAGCAGAATAGGAAACTGCTCGCGTACCTATATATTGTAATGTTGTTTTAAAATCTGTTGTTATTACAAACCATACAAGAGTTTTGCGTACTGATGGATGCTCGCGTCGCATCTTTCCATTCTATACAACGCCAGAACGCAACCATAGGAAACTGTTCGCGTTCGAGTATATTATAGTGTAATGTTGTTTTAAATCTGTTATTACAATGCATACAAGATTTTCCCGTACCGATTGTGTAGGTATGTTGTCGATCCGATGAGGGGCTATCACTGAGATTTGACTCTGGGTAGGCTCCCGCCAGAAGCTTTGCGGTCAGCCCTGAGTGTCGCTTCTCCATACTAGGCCTGAGCTCCACTCAGGACCTCCCTTGAGCTTCTGGCATTTTTTATATACACTCTAGGGGTAGTAGCGACAATACTAGGTGGAGTCGGGGTGCTCCGAGTCGGATCTGGGAAACCAACATCTACAATAAATCAATTAAGAGCTAGGTCAATAAATCAAAATGGTGAGCATGCAACTGCTCACGTACAAATTGTAATTTTAGAGTTTTGCGCGCCTATTCCAAAACATACACGATTAGTCCGTATGCGTACTGGCGCTGTATATTTTGGAATAACATAATACTTCTACGTTACTACAAAGTATACGCGAGTATTTGCGTACCGCTCTTTCATGGTTTGGAAGAATTTAGTAAAAAACGTATTTCCAATCTATACGTGATTAGTTTCATACCCTAGCGTTCTGGCCTTGTATAGAATGGAAAGACGCGGCCACGGTGTCGTCGACGTGCGGGGACTACGCGGGCAGTGCTAGTGCAAGATAAAGATGCGATCGTGCACTCCGTAGTGATACCTTGAGCCAGGTGGAGTTCTTAGGGTCGAGGCGCCCGTTGTAGGCCACGGTGTCGTCAACGCGCGGGGACTACGCGGGCAGTGCTAGTGCAAGATAAAGATGCCATCGTGCACTCCGTAGTGATACCTTGAGCCAGGTGGAGTTCTTAGGGTCGAGGCGCCCGTTGAAGGCCACGGTGTCGTCAACGCGCGGGGACTACGCGGGCAGTGCTAGTGCAAGATAAAGATGCCATCGTGCATTCCGTAGTGATACCTTGAGCCAGATGAAGTTCTTAGGGTCGAGGCGGCCGTTGAAGGTCACGGTGTCGTCGACGTGCGGGGATTACGCGGGCAGTGCTAGTGCAAGATAAAGATGCCATCGTGCACTCCGTAGTGATACCTTGAGCCAGGTGGAGTTCTTAGGGTCGAGCCGTCTGTTGAAGGTCACGGTGTCGTCAATGCGCAGGGACTACGCGAGCAGGGCTAGTGCAATAAAAATATGCCATCGTGCACTCCGTAGTGATACCTTGAGCCAGGTGGAGTTCTTAGGGTTGAGCCGTCCGTTGAAGGTCACGGTGTCGTCAATGCGTAGGGACTACGCGAGCAGGGCTAGTGCAATAAAAATATGCCATCGTGCACTCCGTAGTAATACCTTGAGCCAGGTGGAGTTCTTAGGGTCGAGCCGTCCGTTGAAGGTCACGGTGTCGTCGACGTTCGGGGACTACGCGGGCAGTGCTAGTGCAAGATAAAGATGCCATCGTGCACTCCGTAGTGATACCTTGAGCCAGGTGGAGTTCTTAGGGTCGAGGCGCCCGTTGAAGGCCACGGTGTCGTCAACGCGCGGGGACTACGCGGGCAGTGCTAGTGCAAGATAAAGATGCCATCGTGCACTCCGTAGTGATACCTTGAGCCAGGTGGAGTTCTTAGGGTCGAGCCGTCCGTTGAAGGTCACGGTGTCGTCAATGCGCAGGGACTACGCGAGCAGGGCTAGTGCAAGAAAAATATGCCATCGTGCACTCCGTAGTAATACCTTGAGCCAGGTGGAGTTCTTAGGGTCGAGCCGTCCGTTGAAGGTCACGGTGTCGTCGACGTTCGGGGACTACGCGGGCAGTGCTAGTGCAAGATAAAGATGCCATCGTGCACTCCGTAGTGATACCTTGAGCCAGGTGGAGTTCTTAGGGTCGAGGCGTCCGTTGAAGGTCACGGTGTCGTCAATGCGCAGGGACTACGCGAGCAGGGCTAGTGTAAGAAAAATATGCCATCGTGCACTCCGTAGTGATACCTTGAGCCAGGTGGAGTTCTTAGGGTCGAGGCGTCCGTTGAAGACCACGGTGTCGTCGACGTGCGGCGAGTCAGCGCCGGTGATGTTGAGCACCGGCACCAGCAGCGTGCGGCCGGAGCGCTCGATGCCCAGGTCCGAGCGGCGCACGTACGACTCCGTCAACAGAGACAGGTTGGTCGGGTTCACGTGGCGGGTGAAGTACCCGCGGTACGTCTCGACCAGATCCTGGTTCCGCTCCTCGGTGAACTGACGACAAAATATTCACTAAATTAATATATATCTTAAGTAAACAAAATGTGTGTACGCACGCAAGAAGTTCTCCTTTGTGGATGTAGTTAGACTTCTTACCACAAGAAGTCTAACTACAATACAAAATATCTTCAACGCAAGAAGTATTAACATGAGAGGGGAAACTACAATGTTTAATAGCTAACTTCAGGTGTCGGTTTTTAGTGACGGCGATCGTAAAAAATTACTGTCATCATTTTTCCCTAATGCGCCAAAAGTAGTATTTAACTTCAATAAATAAATTTCACATTTCTCACACAACACCATCTAGTCCCAAGGCCCTAAGCAACGCTTGTACTATAATAGCTGATATAATACTTTTATAATTTTATTGTAAATACATTCTACACAGAAGAAATAAGTATAGGTATGTTTTCTTTCATCACACAAAATTTGCACTTGGTGGGAATCGAACCCACGACCTACGGCTTACCAGGCAGACTTATTACCAACTAAGCCATAAGGCCAGGCGTTTATTTACTTTGTATACAAATTTTTCATTACCCACCAATTTATGTAAAAAAACTAATTCTTGCGAAAAGTTATAAGATACATCTTTACATATAGTTATAAATACAGATGTAATTTGGCACAATAGGCCGCACGAAACAATGCAACAACGGGAACCCGTATGAACGTCTCATTGACGGCTGAGCTACTTAGATAATAATATTAATTTGTCGGACCATGGAGTTGTACTCATTCAACAAATTCAGGTTTACGATAAAATATTAAAGATTTAAATCAAAAAATGGTCACAAACGCCAGTAAAATAAGAAACACAAATCAATTTAAAATTAAAATTGCACAGCATGTTGGATAATGAACTTTCAGCAGTCAAGTTGCCTTCGCTGATGCAAATTTTATGTGACGCAGTTTCGTGCAAAAACATAAACAATTTTATTTATACAATTAATTAATATTAATAAGAGAGATGGGACGAGCAAGATATGCACCTGATGATAAGCAACATGCTTTACCATCAAACCACAATTCTACGTGACTATTTGAAAATTACTGTCTAGCGAATGAAGTACAGCCACTACACTCGTCATCCAGATTTATAAAATAATTATGGAAACACATTTCCCATGACTTATCTCTTTGCCCTTTTTTTTTTAATCTAAAAGACAGTGATAAATATAGGGTTGAAATGTACAATAAATATATTTTATCGAGGGGTGAAAGTGCACAAGTGAAAATGTTGTTTTTTTTTAATTCGCAATGTAAAGTGGCCTTTGGCCTCGAGCATGTTGCAACTTTTTTGATATTTGAATTATGAACCGGTATCGACACCTCTATTATGGTGAATAACATCTATACTAATATTATAAAGCTGAAGAGTTTGTTTATTTGTTTGTTTGATCGCGATTTAGAACGAGATTTAGAAGTACCTGACACAGTTTTTGTTTCGTAACGTCAGTTTTTGATTTAGTTACGTTGTATTACGAAAATAAATGGTGGTTGGTAAGGACGATATATTTTTAAATATAGGTTATTTCTTTTTAGTGGTAAAGACATTCACTACGAAAGAATTTGTCAAAAAATGCGCTTAAGTCATTGTATAAGTAGATAAAGCCGTCAACGCATCTCATTCTTCTTATTCTTCTTATTCATCAACCTACTACCTAATAATATAAGATCTGTTTCGTGATATCTCAAGGGAGTTTAGAGCAGCCTCGCCGGATAATTGAAAACAAATAGAATTATCTTCGGCCAGCGGTATTTTTACGGCATCTCTATTGATGAATACTAATACGGTTAATATTTAATCAAATCAATTCCCATATTTACTGTCGATAAGAAGAGACTCAAATCGTATATGCATCCGTAAATATTGTAAATACATTTTATGGAGACAAATACAAAAATACAATTCGTCAGTTTACATTATAACAAAACGCGTGAGATTAAAATCCTACAGTGTGTAATTATCAGTGTATGTTAGAGTGTGTATGTTAGTTTATGATTATGACTTTATTGATTTGGTGTTAATATTTGATTTATTTATTTATTGATTAATAGGCGAGCAGCATTAGCTGATATGATATAATCCCTATGTTTTATAACCGGGAGGTTATAAAACCAATTCAGTATGTTAAATGTTTCAATCAAGTCTCCCCGCAATCGTCTCTGTTCCAATAAATATAGTGAGCCGGAGGGCTTTTAACCTGCCTGTGTAACATTTACGTCGGATACAATATGAAATGTCAATTTTGTCGCTTTTCTTTTGACACTTTCAAGTATCTAAATCAACATCTTTCTTGAAGTAGAGGTGTGTAGTGAAGTAGGGGGCTCCAGACTTGATAATTGATCCAATAATGGCCTCAAATAACTTTTATACATTAAAAAAAATATATAAAAAAGATTTCTACAGTTATAGATTGAAAGGATCCACGAATGACATAAAGCAAAAATTTTGTTTTCTTTACAATTGCAGAATTGTGTTCTTCCCATTTTAAATTTGATGTAATTATAACACTGAGGCCTTTTTGTTGAGTTACTGAAGGCAAAGCAACACGATTAAGATAATAAGTGACTAGTGGGTTATTCTTGCCTAGATGTAAGACCCCACACTTCGCAACATTCAAATTAACAACCCAGCTCATGGTCCAGTCTTGCACTTGGTCTAGAACTAGATCCTCCTGGAGTGGTCTAGAACTGTCCAGTTGGTTTGTAAACAATTTATCATCATCAGCGAAGAAGGCAGATTGACTGTCAATTGTTTCAATTAGAACAGTTTTGTAGATACCAAAAAGTTGTGGAACAGTCACCGATCCTTGCGACACACCACTGGACACGTTCCTGTGCTGTGATATGAATCTGCAACTCGAACTTGAAAAGTTCTTCCAGTCAAGTAATGCTCTATCCATTTCAGTAGCCTGCCACGTATGCCATAATGGTATAATTTCACCATGAAACGCTGATGAGGGACTCTCAAAGTCTATTTTTTTTAAATTGTAATTTATATGACGATATTTACAATTTTACGGTAACATTTACCTATACGCGATCACGCATTATTTATAAACAATAAAATTTACGCACACAATTTCAAGGGTGCAAAATTAAACTTTTAAATTATCCGAAGCAATTTCCGAAGATTGTAAAAACTAGGACGTTTTGAACCTGGATTAGAATATTCAAAAGATCACGCAGAGTAAAAGCGATACATCTAAGAATAATCTGTTTCAAAGTGCGTGCAATTTACTGTGATGCCATATTTTGTTTAAAACATATTTTTGTTTACAACATTTGCCATATTTTGTTGGGGGTAACATTTTCCACCAACATTTAATGCTAGTTTACAACGAAGTACCCGGTTAAGCTTCGACTTCAATTTAATGTCAAGACATAAAAGTCTTTTAAATGTAATCCGCAACGTCCCAAGACTCTTGAAGTATTAGTTGGCAGCCTCGGGGACACTCGGACGTAAATACAGCAATCTCCGACGCAATTGCATCACGGGCCTAGCCGCCGCTGGCCTGTCGAGATTAAATACCAATCTTGGAAGGATTTAACGCGGTTGACTAAAAAATAAAACATATCATTTAAGTTTTTTTTTTGTAGGCGAAAGCCCTATGAGTTCGCTGCACATGACATGCGTATAGCAGTGTATAGGTGAAGTATTGTGCATCATTAGTGTTCTTTAATACTAAAATTCTAAGTTATAAGTATTCACTCTTATGGACAGTGCCTACGATGGCCAATATTTATTTATGGCGCTGTTATATTTAGGTTGCTGATCGATCAGCCAGTCAGTCAACAGAAACATCATACTTATATTACTAACAGCTATAGGTAGCTATTGATTCTAGGTCCAAATTAATCACTTTGTACGTTAATATAACTTTTATAACATTAATGGATTCAAGACTGGTACCTTTTGTATTACAGTATTCAATACATAGAGTAGTTAGTATATTTACTCTATGATTAAATACGACGAAATACATTCACGTAAAATTATCGTTTCGCTCACCTCGAAAACGCCACATTCATTGCTATTGAAAGGCGGGACCGTCATCAAGTTTGCAAAATTTAAATTTAATACGAACTATGTGACTATTTTAATTAAGGCACCTATAAATTCATACCCGTTTGAGCTTCGACTAATCAATCGTTCACAGTACGTGGCTTAAGCTTAATTATGTCTCTTTGTGCTCGTTTGACGTACAAACGACAGAAAATGTATATTGCTTTGAAAATGCACTAAAATTTGACAGATTTTTGGCTCGCATAAACCTTGCACATTACGGTGGTTAGACGTTATACTGGCAACTAATTGAAACACGTAACTACTGACTATATCTCGAGTATTCCCAACATTTGTGCGATGAATACGGATGTTTGTTTCATGTTTAAAAAATGTATCATAAGTATAATTTATAAAATTATATTTGCAATAAATCAGATACCTGGTTTCCATAGTACCTACCAGCTTTGTTCAGTTTAGGGGCCAGATGCTTTGTTTAGTTTGGGGCAATATTTATTTATTTTCATACCTGCAATCTAACAACATAATATGATAACAAAAGCTGAGATTTACATTGTTTTTAAATTAGTTGTGAATTTGTTGATGTCATTTAATTAAATTTTATGTAAAAATACGTAATTTTGTCTTAAGAAATCAGTACGCTGATAGCACGAGTAGTGATACCGCTCGACTCGGCGGGTGGCGCCCTCAGCGCTCAGCTTCGTCCGCATGGCACAGACGACGAACTAACGGTAACATTACATGACATCATGTTTTGCGGGCGTGCAGCCGGCTTCACCGAATTATAAGACGTTATCACGTCAAAATGAACATAAATATTGCCATAAACAATTATGGCAGACGGTGCACAAGTAAATACAGCTGGGTTGGGTGCGAGAAAGGAAAAGGAAGACCGAGACATAGTAGAAACCTTTCTACAACAAGACAAAAATGACGGTTACAAAGTGCACGCTATGAATTTAGAAATGCAAAGGGAGTGGTTAACCATACGCGTGTTTTGTATCCCATTAGCTCTGAAGTGGCGCACCTTGCTCTATGACTAGCCTACTGCCTTATTAAAATTGTATCTAAATGTTTTCCAAATGACCCTCCCTGACCAGAGTAACTTGGTGGGCAAAAGCCTGTGAAAAATGTTGCTATACTTGTGGAGAGGCGATATGTACAGCAAGGCACATTTTGTTGGGATGCTTTGGGATTGGGATTGGGATTGGGATGTTGGGATTTTGTTGTGCTCCTTAATAGAGGTCATTACTCACAGCGCCATGACAGAGTACTTGTAATCATACGTGAAGCCATAGGCCTTTCAGTAGCTAGAGCCCAAAAAGGATTGACGACAAACAAAAGACAAATTAACTTTGCAAAAGAAGCCTCAACTTCAAACTCCAAGAACAAGCCTTACTCAATCCTGGGTATTTAAGTATTAACCTAAAGTTAGTTACAATGTTTAGCTAACTTCAGGGTGTCGGTTTTTCATGACGAAATGTGAAATGTACTCTCATCATTTTTCCCAAGCGCCAAATGAAGTATAACTTCAAAGATAAAACCAGAATGCAGAGAAGACGGCGTCCCAATCGAGCCTCGATTTATATTAAATTGCAAGAAATGAAAGTCTTTCATTTCAAATCCGCTCGGTCCCAAGAGTCTAGTGGCATTAGCAGGGAGCCTCGCAGACACTCGAACGTAAATACACCAATCAGCAGCGCAATTGCATTTCGAATAGCCTTTAACCCCGATAAAATTAACTACAGATCTTGGAAGGACCAAAGACGTTGGTACAAAAAAAAAAAAAAATTGATGGATTGATTTAGCTACGGAATATAAATTTCTATTCAATCAGTAGCTATTGTTTGTAGATTACTTGCTGATTCAAAGCTTGATAATCACGGTTGATTTTCTGTGTTGTCGCCAAATATAACAAGGTGTACAGTCTACTACTGTTCTGTGTAGTTTGCTTCTTCATTATAAAATAACTTTAACTATGCCCGAAATGACAAAAGTCGGACTTTTGTCACAAGTAACAACCTCTGTATTTCGAAATATGCATTTCACAGCATAAGCACCCTGCTAAATGCCCACTGCTGGGTGTCGGTGTCTTCTGTTGCACGGAGTCAAGGCCAGGCCAAGGTCAAGTGCCAGTTGAGAGATGACACATGATCTCGAAGGATTCTAGACAAATTCTGGTTTCCTCACGATGTTTTTATTCGCCCTTAAAGCCAGAGGTGATTACACACTTCTGCACTTGTAAAAACGCTTAGAGACGCAGTCGGTATTCGGACCTACGACCTCATGTTTGTGAATCACACGCACAATCAAGTCAGGGCCACCACGGCTACGGCAAATATTTCGAAACACTTGTCTCTTTCAGTTATTTCGATGTCTAAACGTCAAAAACTCTTCACCGATTTCACTTCTACTCCTTTTAAACATATGCGTACTAGCAGCGCCCCGCGGTTCTCCCTCGGTTCCCATTCCCGTAATTTTACCGTGATAAAAAGTAAGCTATGTGCTACTCCATACTATAGTCTCCATATAGTATGCAGACCTATGTTCCAAATTTCAACCCGTTTAGATGTTACGACGTGATTGAGCAACAAACATCCAAGCTTTCGCATTATAATATTAGTAGGATTTTACATATTTATTAGCTTGCGGCAGGATTGAGTTAATGTCATGAATACCCGGTTAGCGGGTTTGTTTTGAACTGTAAGCTGAGTGCGACTTTGTCGAAAACAATACGCGTTCTATCGTGAGCGCGTAAATGTGAAATTTGTATGAAGAAATGCATAGCGCGTCTAGCGGCGCTAGAGTCCTTCATGCAAATGTCATGTTTACGCGGTCACGCGTATTCTTGTCGGCAAAACTCGCACTCAATACACACTGTTATGTTGCGAGCAAACGCGACGCTTCGTATGAATGACTCATAATCGAAAATGAACGATGTGAATAGTTTTAAAATCAAACAATAAAAATCGCAACTGCTTAAACACGCACTTTCGCTTTGTTTGCTCAAACAATACTTAAAATTAAGAAAATCAATGCACTAATTTTGATACTGCTGTGTACACATATTTTCCAAGCGTTTGTGACCATGGTTGTAGTTAATACTTAATGATTTGGTTCTAAATTCGATTGTATGTTTTTTGCATGTATGTTACGCGATAGCTCCGCCAATCCTGAATCAATTTTGATGGATATTTTTTTATTTGGTAGATCAGAGCTCAGAGGTCCCAAATGAATTTTATCGCAATCGGTGGTGGTCGTTTTTGAAATATGAACAAAAAAACTAAAATTTACTTTCATATGCTAGTGATGTTTTCTTATGAAATTTGGTCGAGTGTCTGCATTTCATTTTAAACTGAAGTCGATTAATGTTTTCTGCAGAAAAAGTGAATAATTATAATTCATCTCAAAATAAGTAAATGGTAATGGCAGATAACTTATCAATGACAGCTTTGCTTTTCGAGATCACGTTTCAATGTCCCAGTGGCGAAATCAAGGCGAAATCCTTGAAAATGTACACAGTAATTTTGACAATTGTTTGGTATGAGACATTTTTTACATTTATGGGTTTACACTTGTCCTCCATCTTCCATCTCATCTAATGTTATGAGAAGACGCGATTTGCGATCGAGCGTGGTTACCTAGAAAATAAAACTGATAACTGTTGACGCCATAACGCCAAATTTTACAACAGGTAAAGCGTTAGAGAGAGAAAATACAGTGTTTCTATGTACGAGTATAATAAGAACATATTAACAACAATTTAAGTATTACATATATCTGGCTCCCATAGTACATGCTTTGCTTAGTTTGTGTTCAGATGGTGTTGTGTGTGAATTGTCCACCAGCAATATTATATTATTTACTAGCGGTCTACCCCGACTTAGCTCTTGATAAATAAATATAGCCTATAGCACTCAGGGATCACGTACACATCCAACGGTGAAACAATTTTTGGAATCGGTCTTGTAGTTCCTGAGATTAGCGCGTTCGAACATACAATTTCTTCAGCTTTATAATATTGGTAAGTATAGTTTTTTACATTTATAGGTTTACACTGGACCGCCATTTCGCCTGATGTTAAGCGACGATGCGGTCTGCGATAGAGTGTGTTTACCTAGAAGAAACCGATTCACTCTCAATTTGAAGACACATTGCATGTATCGATCGGGGGAAACCCACTCAGGCAACGTATCCCACAGCCTAGACGTTATTATCACAAAAGTAGAGTCAAATCTCTTCGTTCGTGTCTTTGGAGCATCAACCATGAAACGATGTCGCTTTAGCTTTAGATTGATTTGCAACTGCGCCAGCGTCAATGAAAGCAACTGACCCGTCCGAAGTGGTGCCACATGAGGTAGTCGAGCACGCCCTGGGTCATGCCGCGCGTGCGCATGGACCGGCTGTTCAGCTTCTGGTAGGTCCACTCGATCCAACCCGCCTGCGACGACGTGCAGTGGATCAGGACCAACGCGTCCACCTGGAATGGCAACATTTATAAAATACATTCATATAATAGCAGTTATAGCTGCACAGTTCTCGTTCCTATTTTTTTATTATGATAAAAAGTAGCTTATGCTGTAAAGTAGCTGGAATAGCACCAGACTTTAATCTGGGTTCTTAATTCACCCGATCCGTTCAGACGTTTCGGACGTTCAAACAAACGTTCAAAATTTCGCATCTATAATATTAGTGAGTAGGACTAGCACAGCACCCGGAGGTTTTGCCCGCTTAGTTCCCGTTCACGTCTATTTTTTCCGTGATAAAAAGTAGCCTATGTATTATTGCGGACTATAGTGTAACTGTATTCCTAATTTAAATCCGATCCGATACGACGACGACGTTCCAAAGTGACTGATTTTCAAAAAATCTAAATTTCACATTTATACCACACTAGCAGTGCCCCGTGGTTTTACCCGCGTACTTCCCGTTCCCGTTATTTCCTCGGGATAAAAGTTAGCCTATGTGTTCTTCCAGACTATAATCTAACTGTATTCCAAATTTCAGCATGATCCGTTCATACGTTACGGCGTGATTTGTCCACCAATATTCATATTTATTTATCATTATTTATTTATTGAGCAACAAACATTCAAATATCCAAACATCCATTGTTTGGATATTTGAATGACTTTGACATTTATAACAGTAGTAGTATATTAGTAGGACTAGGAGCTCCCCGCAGTTTTTTACGCGTACTTCCCGAACCCGTTATTTCTTCGGGATAAGCAGTTTGTTACTCAGCCACGTCAGAACAACTGAACGGGTTGGATTAAAATTTAGAACGCATAATCATCATCAAAATAATTTATTGCATAATATGGGTGAATACATATTAAGATGTTAGTACAGTTATTTTGGGTCGCCATATTTAGCCTTACTTTACGCAATTTTTACTTACGCAATTAGATTATAGTCTGGAATAGCACACAGGCTACTTTTGACCGCAGTAGAATAACGGGAACGAGTACTGTACGAGTAAAACTGCGAGTCAGTGTCCATTATATATAATTTAAGAAGACAGTCAGAATGCATCAACATTTGAAGCAGTTCCAGGATATGACCAATTAAGTATTTAACAGGAGGCGAGATGTAAAGTAAAGGTTTGAAAAGGTCAACAACTCTACTGCCCTACTTTACACTTGTGCAAACGAGAGACGCCGGACACTGAAAGTTTGAGTCGCAGCCGTCTTTGCCAACATCTGGGTCTTTCGCTAATTGGTTCTTTCGACGTACAAACCGTTTCAATTATATCGTTGTAAGAACTTACGACTAATAAGAAAAGTATAGTTAATCATGCCTTTTGTAGGTTGGTATAACACAACACACCTTAAAATAAAATTAAAAATACTCAAGTTAGAAGTGTTTTTCTAATGAGTAAGAAAGCATACTGAAGCAAAGGATGTGGTTGGAAAATTACTGGGTGATGAAATTGAAGTTCGTTGAAAAATAGGCTTTATGTATCATCCAAAAATAAAATACTAGTACTATCATGATAGCAGGCAGGTGGCAGGTAAGTAAGGAATAGTCTGGTTTGTGGACTAATTAGAGAAAATAATTAAGTAGGTATGTGGGATCTTCTAAAATTGGATCGTGGTAGATTACTTAGGTACTGATAGTACGTCCTTTATTTGATACTAATATAATTAAGAAAAAAAGGAAGAAATGGGTTACCTTATCTGGGTGATTGAGCGCGAACTTTGCGAGGATATGAGCACCTGCGCCCACGCCGAATCCAACGCACGATTTCAGCCCAAAGTGACTCAGGACGTAATTTAACTGGTTGGCCAGATCATCCATAGTTGGGTAGACGTAACTGGAACAATTACAAAAAGACAATTAAATAATACATTTAAAAAGCCCCGATATTTTGTGGCGGCCGGCATATTTGATTTGACGTTTATCATTGAGTCACAGTGTAAGTAATTCAGCTAGATAAGTCCTTTCATTTGTTACACACGTTGGGAGTTTAAAAAAAAATATAGGTACAAGTATTCCGACATTCTGTGGCGCCGGCGATCTTGGATCGATTTTCCGTTCGAGAGCTGCGAGGCTACATACAGTCAGACATATACACACACGATGACGCGTAAAACTTGTTACATTCCGTCTTGTATATCGAGAATAAATTTCATATATTAAAAATTTATTTTTTATCCCCGGTTAAAATTTACAGCGCAATATCACGTAAAGAAGTAACAAATCCTACACACATACCTACAAACACATTTAAGGTTTCTCAGCTAAAGGGTAGATCGGGACTCTATGTTTAAGATACCGGTGTCCGCCTGTCACCAGACAATAAAAAAAATCACAGATGATGTATTTCTGTTGTCGCTATAACAACTAATCCTAACAAACAGAAAAAAAATCAGAGGGATCCCATAGAACAATTCTGTTTTTGCACATTTTTGCTCGATATTGATAACGGCAACAGCCTCGCCAATGTACATACATATAATATATATTATGTATATTCACTTTAAAATAGGTAGTGGTAGGACTCTTAGCAGAGTCCGCCTGGGGAAGTACCACACCTTTGCCAGTTATTCTACCGCCAAGCAGTAATGGGCAAACATTACTGTGTTCCGGTTTGAAGGGCAATGTTGCCAGTGAAATTATAGGGCTTAGAGATATAACATCTCAGATCTCTGGGTGACGAGCGCAGTGCAGTGCTAGGTAATGATTTGGATTATCATGTTCCAATAGCTGCGTGTCACTGTGATGTTATGTGGCAGGCATGTGCTTACAATCAGGCACAGGTTCTCACCTCGTCAATATTTATAAAAAAAAAAAAAAATACAGTTAATTAAAGGGGCCTCGCATTCAACAGACATCATGACTTTTTGACGTTTTTATGGATAATGGTACGGAGTTCTTCGAGCGCGAATCCGACTCGCACTAGGCTGGATTTTATAACATCATTGTGATATTCACAGGACTCGACGCATTTTTGGCGTAAATGTCAAACATACACTGAATACTGAACTAGCGCTCAATTGTGGTTACTTAACTTAAAGTAGGGTAAATTCATTGTCAAACCTGTGTTAAAACTAATAATCACAACTAATAATCACAATCGCTCATTAAAAAACTAATTTTAATGAGCGATTGTGATGGACATTGTATTGGAAATGTTTGGATCAATATAGGTAATCAAATCGGAAAATATGGCTAGTTAACGCCACGATGTTGGGTATTAATATGTTAAACTTAAATAGCATACATAAACGGTGGCGCGGTATTATTACATTTTAGGCTTAAATGCGTAACGCATATATACAATGGAATTGACGTCCTGATTTTAGGTTCCCTAGTGCTTGCCGAATTCGTAAATTCCAAACGAGATCGTGCTGGCAACATGTGTGACGCCTGCGAGCTATCAAATTGCATTCTGATCAGAATTCGATATGAACGCCAATTTAGTGGCGATTTCGTTATTGACATTTGGAGCGACAACTATACTCTCCAACGTTGCAACCATTTAATTTATAGCATTGATGAATCCTCCGCTACTATGCACATTTCGATTCGCTTTGTGAATTCGCTTTCTGCAAATTATGACGAATTGCCGTTGCCATAGGAAACAAAATGAATAGGCAAAAAAGTTGCCATTCCACACATTTTGTCGAGTTTAAAAACAATTTGGACAGCATCGCGGAACAGTAATTCTTTTGCAATTTCAGAGTTGTTTGTTTCGTTAAAATTGTTTATAATGTACCTATTTGTGTTGTGTTTTTCGGCTTAGTGTACACGTATTTCTAGGTAGTAGACCTAATGGTAGATAATGGGAATAAGACATTTTATAACGTAAAATATAAGAGAGTGTGGGAGATGTATTATGAGAAAAGGCTAACGACAGGCGCTTACTACACCAACTAATCTGATAACTATTTAAATACTAGCAGCGCCCCGCGATGTTACCCGCGAAGTTCCCGTTTCCGTTGTACCCGTTGTTTTTCCGGGATAAAAAGTAGCCTATGTGTTCTTCCAGACTATAATCTAACTGTGTTCCAAATTTCAGCCCGATCCGTTAATATGTTACGACGTGATTGAGCAACAAACAGCCAAACATCCAAATATCCAAACATCCATACATTGACATTTATAATATTAGTAGGATTATCCCATCGCAGCCTAAGAAAGCTGCTAAGCATTGACTGAAAGCTTGCACAAGCCTAATTGTTATCACAAATCACAAAATTTCGATGATAGTCAAATCGTCCTATCCGATGCACAGACGAGGTAGAGAGATACTCTCCGATGTTGGGCATTGTCGTCCAAAAAGATTTAATTAGATAATTGCATAAAGTGTAGTTTTTGAAAACTCAGACTAAGTTACTCTTAGTTTGAAAACGGAAGAATGTCGTTCTGCATCCGCTACAGACAATATTCGTAACTTTATGTGAGTATTTAGAAGGTATTTGACCATCCTGAATAAGTGACTCTAGTTCATAACCAACAACGAGATTCACAAGCATTCGCCGCAGTGTTATGTAACCGCTTGGTCGGCCCCACGCTACGTTTGCATACTATTTGTGTCTGCACGTACATGTTTATACAAATATAATGCATAGCTACGTTATTCAGCTCCCGCCTAACTTAAAACGGTTAAAGTTAGGCGGTGATATAAGTTAGGCGGACGAAGAGCAAGAGGTCTACCGTCAAACTAAAATGGTAATATGTTTACTATTTACTATGTATCTCTATTAAATTTAAAGCGAATAAAAAAGAGCATTACTAGCAAGACTATATAATTGGACAGTAAAGGCCACGGTCTCGGTCTAACAATACCTACTGATAAAAATACGAAGAAGACCAAAAAGATTTATGAACTAACGAAATAATAAGGGTATATTTTTTGGGACATAAATAAAATAGATAAGCTATAACATTTACTAGATGGCTGTTTACGAAGCAATGCGTGGTGGCTGCTTCGTAAATGTGACTAAAATGTATTTATTGAAATGCAGGAAGTAAAAACCAATTTGGTGGAAATAAAAGAAACCTAAGCCAAACAGTAAAGTTCTATAGTGGATATAGATTAGATTAAGGCATAAGTCACAGGACAGAAACACTTTGTTGCGCACACCAGAAAAATAACATCCAATAATAGCTATTTCTTCTATACAACCAGTAATAGCAAGAAAAGTAAGTAGGTAACTAAGAATAGAGTGAGCTAAGCTACAAACTAAGCTAAGATCACACTTAATATTATAAACACGTAGGTATCTCTGCTACGGCGAACGGATTTGAATGCGTACGTACGTAATACGTAGTAATTATACATGGGGCACACTATTTCGAACTTCTAGCTAATTAGAACTACATGGACGGGAAATCATTTGACAATTTTTATCACACATCCAAGTTCTACGTACGCAACGAAAATGGAATTAAGTCAAAAAGATTTTAGAGCGATAATTTTTTATGATTTTAAAAGTTCTCTCTCTCCACAAGACTGTGCAGCTCGTCTTCAAAGTGCTTTTGGGAGAGAAGCACCTTGTTTGTGCACCGTAAGGCGATGGTTTGCTGAATTTGAGAGAGGTCGAGTTTCTTTACATGACGAATTTCGTGAAGGGCGGCCTCCATCTGGCATCAACGAAAATAATGTGGCTACTGTTAAGCAGCTAATTGAAGAAAACCCGCGGATTACCTATGAGACAATTCGATGACTATTGTATATGTTGATGTTATAACATGTTTTTTTTAAGTTACGCAAAACTTATAGTGTGACGTACGTATCACTAGGATTCACATGTAGGCTACTTTTATTAACAGCTTGTATCTAATAAAAGGTCACCGTTAATTAAGTAACAAAATATCTGTATCTTGTTTCAATTAGTGGTTGATTAGTGTCCACATTCTACACAAAGTACCTACGTGATATTTATGTGTCTACCTCTAATTGGGATGACGACAGAGTCAAAAATACACCATTCAAACTAGTCCGAATATATCTGATATTTAGGAAAAATATAGGAGACATATTTTTTGGAGATATAGATCATTAAACGGAGTGGGGGGTTGTGACGTCACTCTATAGTAAAAGTCGTACCATGCCGTGATGTTACTCGAAACTTCTAAGCACTGTAACTTCTTAATTTTTTGTTTGTGAAACATAAGAAAAAATACGTGTACAATATTTTTTAATTATCTCACTGACGAACAATTTTTTTTTTCAGCCGTCTTGCCTATTATGTCCAGCAGTTATTGTCTTATTTGTGTTTTTAGGTGAAAACTTCGATAGCCACGTTGAGTACTTTTTGGTAAGCGACAATTTCACAGGTTCGCGTCACCTACAAGCATAGAGAAAAAAAACTAAAGTCTGCCCGAGGTCTGAGCTATCTGACTCGCACTGATTGGTTCTGCCGCGCGTGACGAGAACTTTTGACCAACCAACGAACCCTAGAATATACAATGAATGGAGAGAGTCAAGACCACAGTCTATTAAATCATACAATCGTTCGACGAAGCCGTCTAGATGGGGCAATCGTGCGGGCCGTGCGGGGTGAGACGCGGGATGCGAGCTCCTGCATTGCCTACATTACAATGTGAGAATTGCAGGAGCGCGGTTCAGGACTGACGTCTTCAGTATGTTTTAATTTTATTTTGGTGCCCCGTTTTTACAATTGCGACAACCCTACGTGCCTAGACATTCTCGGCGTTTCTCCCAAGATCAAAGGCGATGAACTACTGCTAGTATTTCTATATACTGTGTCAAGACAGAGAGTGTGAATGAGACGCAGCTAGCAGCCGGTCAACATACCTACTCGTGCACGTCAGCGTAACTAAACCTAGGCCTCTATGATTTCGGGAATTACATGAAACGAAACCAATTATATTAATTTTACGTAACAGTGAAAGATGAAATCATTTTTCTGATAACTGGAAGTATTGCTGTTGTTCCCACATTATTTTATAGAACAAAGAATTAATTTTTATCAATTTACAAAAAACTTTTTTTAAAACAGAAACAACAGAACGAATGCGCACAAGTCGAAGTTCTAGTCACAATTAATAATAAGTCATCGTTTGCCCGTGCGCCGATTGATATTGCTCGAAATTGCCTTATTGTGGCAGAATTGCAATTTTTGAGTTGTAAAACGTTACAACTCGCGGAATATTTTCTCTATATTGAATCTTATTACTTTATACCTTCTAACATCCTACATAGGTCTCCGAGTGGTTCATTTGAGCCATACATTTCGTTCACGGGCCTGTAGTCTACAATGCCTACATGCTAATGTAGCGCTGAAACGGTGGCGGACCAGCGGAGCGGTATATTACGCGTTAGCTCTGCTTGGATGGGTGAAATCTTGTTAGTTCGTATCACTGACATGTATGTATACAATCAGTATCCGTGGCTATGCAAGTGAAATAGTTTGCAACATTAATGCTGTTTAATACTGCACTTCTGAGTTACTAGTTTTCACTTCTATCGATAGTCCCTAATACTATCATTTTTAGGGTTCCGTTAAACGTAAAAACTTATAGATTCGTCATGTCTGTCTATCTGTCTGTCCGTTCGTATGTCACAGCCACTTTTTGCCGAAACTATGAGAACTACACTGTTGAAACTTGGTAGATAGATGTATTCTGCGAACCGAACCGAACCGTGTTTTGTAAGATTTTAACAAAAAATAATAATTAGGGATTATGTGTATGAGTATGGGGGCATCATACGTAGGAGTATGGGGGCACCATACTTAGAACTGAAACTCAAAAATGTTGTTTTCATCAAACCTGTATATGTGTGGGGTGTCTATCGATAGGTCTTCAAAAAAGATGTTGAGGTTTCTAATATCATTTTTGCCTATACTGAATAACGCGTGAGACACTTCCAAATTGGTAAGATGTGTCCCCCCCTCTAACTTCTAAAATAAGAGCCATGATAAATAAAAATAAAAAATAAGATGTAAGATGTAAACTTCCAACGAAAATTAGTTTGGACTCGATCTGATGAGTAGTTTTTTTGGTACGTCATAAATACATTATTATTAAAACATCGATCAAAATTACACCGAACTACAAGAATTTATTTATTATGTTACTTGCTGCTACGGAACCCTTCATGGGCGAGTACAACTCGCACTTGATTGCTTTTATTATTATATACGAGCAGAGCCTTTATTAATTAACATCACTAAATTACAATGATAACTACTTTGTATGACTGGCCTCGTGGCTTAGTTGGTAGTAGCTCTGCCTGCGAAGCCGAGGGTCGTGGGTTCGATTCCCACCCAGTGCAAATATTTGTGTGATGAATTCAAATGTTTGCACTGTGTCTGGGTGTTTCTATGTATAATAAGTATGTATTTAAAACTATATAAGTATTATATGAGCTATCTGGCCACCATCATACAAGCTTTGCTTAGTTTGGGGACAGATGGTGTGGTGTGAGAATTGTCCACGAATATTTATTTTCAATATTTGTTACGACTGTATTGTACTATGTTACGATTGTATAAATGACAATGATCACAACATCTACCTAGCCCGTGGTGCCCTGGCTTTGCTCTTACTAATATTATAAATGTCGATGTTTGGATGTTTGTTGCTCAATCGCCTCGTAGGATATATGGGGCGTTTTCCAGATGAAGATAGACTTGTCAAAAATAGTTCTAAATTTTGCCAAGTGTGGCACCACTGTTTGTTTTTGTGAAATTTATCTAACAAAATGGAACATTGGCGCCACTTATGGTGAAATTGGGAACTGTCTTTGACAAGTCTATCTTCATCTGGAAAACGCCCCAAACCCTTTATATTATCGTGGGACAGTACTGGTACATACCAGATTTTTCCTTATAAAATCTAAAGTAAATTATTTTTTCGATTATAAAACAACGTTCCCGCTCCGGCACAAATCGCGCTTCATTATTTAGTACAGCCGATACTCCAGAGATGGCGGTGTTTCGACACAGACGAATTTGAATCAAACTGTTCCCGATTTCGTGCATTACAGTAGTTCTCAAAATTTTGAAATTCTATAAAAAATATTTAAACACTAAAAACCGTGTGTTTGTGCTGTGAATCCAGCAGGTAAGTGTTTGTTAACTGCTATTTATTATAGTTATTGAATAGTTTTGAGTAATTTTTGAAAATAATTGCCTAATTGTGTTTGTACCAGTTCTGGCACATTGTATTACTAAGTGTATTTAGTGCCATACATTGACCGTTTTCACATTCTTGCTGCAGGATGGCTTCCAGAAGCCTAAAAGACGAGGAGATAGAACAGTGCCTCTATAATTATTCAGAGAGTGAAGATGGATTCGACGGAGATGACGACAGCATCGCAGATCCTGATTTTGTTCCGGATTTGGGGATTCCCATGGAAGTTGAAAGTTTTGAAGAGGTTGATGGAGTGGATATTGACACTATCATTAAAAACATTGAGAATCCTAGTAGTACTACCCAACCGACAACTTTTTTTGAAACCTTGCCTGAACCAGGACCTTCATCTAGACCTGAACCATCAAGACGCAGTCAAGTCAAGCAGAAATTGAATCTGCGGTGGAGAAAAAATAACCTCGAGCTAAATGAACAGCAACTTTGCTTTACAGGTAATGAAGACTTGCCAGCAGAGTTTCTAGAACTCGATAGTCCGGTACAGTTCTTCTTCAAAATATTTCCCAAAGAACTTTTTGAAGAAATTGTTAGTCAAACTAATCTTTACATTGTGCAGAAAGACCCAAATATGCCTTTCCGGGTCACAGAGACCGATATTCAGCAATTCATTGGTCTGGTTTTCATCATGTCGTTGGTACAGCTTCCAAGAGTGACGAAACATTGGAGTGGTGGTTTAGGTACACCTCTAGTGAAAGAGACAATGGCAGTAAATAAATTTGAAAAAATCAGAAGATTTATTCACTTCAATGATAACTCCAAAATGCTTTCTCGCGATCACGCAGACCACGACCGACTGTACAAAATCAGACCAGTTGTGAAAATACTAAATGGAACTTGCCTCAATGTCCCATTTGAGAAGTACCTCTGCGTAGATGAACAGATCTGTTCCACCAAAGCCAGACACAATCTAAAGAGGTACAATCCTAAGAAACCCCATAAATGGGGCTACAAAATCTACGTCTTGAGCGGCGTGAGCGGTTTTGCTTACAAGTTTGAGCCAGAAACAGGAGGTGAGAACGTAGTTGCGCCTAACGAGCCGAACTTGGGCGCTGCCTCAAATGTCGTCGTCAGACTTAGTCGTGAAATACCTCGCAATCAAAATTACCGCCTGTATTTTGACAACTACTTCACGTCTTTGCTACTTCTTGAGTATCTAGCCAAGCAAGGAATAATGAGTTTGGGAACCATTCGACGCAACCGTATACCAGATTGCAAACTACCCACGGAAAAAGACATTTCCAAAAAAGAACGTGGGTATTCAGTTGAGTATGTTGCTTGTGTTGAAGGTACAGATATATCTACAGTGGCCTGGAAAGACAACAAAATAGTCACACTTGCGTCCAGTTTTGTGGGTGAACTACCCAAGTCACAAGTATCTAGATACGATAAGATTCACAAAAGGTACGTGACAATTGATAGACCAAATGTAGTTGGAGAATACAACCGACATATGGGCGGTGTCGATCTAATCGACAGTATAATGGGAAGATATAAAATAAAACTACGAAGCAAGAGATGGCAGGTTCGCATGTTTTATCACTTTTTGGACCTGGCCATGTCCAATGCGTGGTTGCTGTATAAAAGGGTTCGTAAGGCCAAGAACATAAGTGAACCAACGCTGGCATCTGCTGATTTTCGCGAAGAGATTGGAATGGTGCTTTGCAAGATGGGGACGAAAACACCCGTACAACGCCGAAGCATTGAATTGGATATCCAAGCCAAAAAACGCAAGGGTCCAGCTCAATTCGTGCCTCCAGCAGCTGTACGCCAAGACCAAATTGGTCACTGGCCCGTATGGGTGGAAAATAGGATCCGATGCAAGTTCCCTAAATGCTCTGGCAAATCACAGACCATTTGTGAGAAGTGTGGTGTTGCATTATGCAACAACAAACAAAATAATTGTTTCAAGGCATTCCATACTTCCTAAAGGAACACATTGCTGCAATGTACCCGTTCTGTCACACACCCCTTTTTTTGATTTTGTGGGGTTTCTAATAAAAAAAATTGAAAATTAAAAAAAAACGTGTTTTTATACTTGCCTAATGCTACTCAAAAAGCTATTTTTATTATAAAATACGTTGTTGAGTTATGAAGGGTTAACAGATCGGGCTGAAATTTGGAGTACACGTAGATTATAGTCTGGAAGAACACATAAGCTACTTTTTATCCCGGCAAAATAGGTACCTAACTAGATCAAAACAATGTAGAAGGAGCCTGGATTCCCACAACACAGGTCACCCTAGTGTGGGGTCCAGTGCACACTAACACTATTTGAATCCGCACTGCCTAGGTACTTTATTTTATTGATTATCTTTTTTCTTGTGTTTTTATTTTGTGTGTATGTTGTATTGGCACAATAAACGTTTTTTCATTTTTTCATTTTCAAAATAACGGGAACGATAACTACGCGGGTAACACCGCGCGGCGCTGCTAGTTAACCATAGAATGATACTGCCGGTATTTCATCCAAGCGGATTCGTTACGATACACTTTCCTACGTATCCCTAAAAGTAACATAGGTACACTTTATTTTAGATAAAGACAAGTGGTTCCAGTTCGTACCGTGCGAGATAGTTAATTAAAGAAGTTAATTTTCTCGTAGTTGTGAAGTTTATTCAACGGTCGACGTTACAACTCACAGGATAACTTTTAATAAGTCATAAAACTAGTTACGACTTGGATACTTACCGCCGTGTCACACAACCTGGCTTCAGCTCAATTTTATCTAATTGAGTTCGTTTCAAGTCACAAATGTCGAAAGATTTCTGAAGTGAAAACTTCTTTTGTTTGCGCGCCACAGACAGATTGTTCGTGGGCTGTGAATTGAATTATAGCGTCACGCTCGAGAATGATAAGAAATCTTCGGGAAAACTCGGGACCATGGCCATTGGCCATATGTAAATGCGTCAGCATTTCCCATTGGTCATCTAGACATCCGTTAGTATTTCTAAATAACCATGCTCATGGTCACGTGACCCACGACTCAGCACACTCACGATGGAGCCCCGAAGCCAGTATGTAGGTGAACTCCTACATGGTAAAAACTTAATTCTTTCTAGATGTTTCTTAAAAATATCAAATACCTAAATACTACATACACAAGTTTAGAGTCATTAGACTAAAGGCACGTGAACAAAATTTACGGGTCAAATGAACCACCAGGAGAGGAGGGGGGGGGGGGGGGGGGGGGTTGCAACCCTCTACCATTTCTCCTTGTCGAATGATTTTTGTACGGCATTGCGAAATAATGGATTAGAAGAGGTATTTCAACTGTATGGAACCAATGCCGTATTTAATCAAATGACCAAATTTACTCTGTAAATTACTCGTACTCTGTAAATTTTTCCGACAAACTCATTATTAAAAAGTTAAAATTTATATGTTTTATAGTTTCTATACCTCTTTTTATCTATTGTTCCGCAACGCCGTACAAAAATAATGCGACAAGGAGAAATGATCGAGGATTGCAACCCCCCTCTCCAGTTGCACTCAGTTGGACAGCTTACAAGTGCATAGTGCTGAATCTTTTTACTTTATACCCTTCTATAAATAAATAAATAAATATTGGTGGACAATTCACACACAACACCATCTGACCCCAAACTAAGCAAAGCTTGTATGATGGCAGCCAGATAGCTGATATAATACTTAGGTATATAGTTTTTAAATACATACTTATTATACATAGAAACACCCAGCCACAGTGCAAACATTTGAATTCATCACACAAATATTTGCACTGGGTGGGAATCGAACCCACGACCCTCGGCTTCGCAAGCAGAGCTACTACTAACTAAGCCACGAGGTCACTATCATCCTACATAGGTCTTCTGGTGGTTCATTTTACCCGTAAATTTTGTTCACGGGCCTGTAGTCTACATTTCTTTAGTCTCCACGCTCGTCAAATCGCCGAGCAAAAGTGCATCAGACTGGCGCCATTTCCACGGTGCATAGCCAGGGAAATGTTTTGAGCCAGACAGAGACCTGGGCGATTGCAACTTGTGGCGTTAGATCAATTGTTTTACTGTCTGTACGTGTCACAATAAAGGTACAAGTTCGCGCGGAGACCGCGACGCGAGACCGCGACAGGAGACCGAGACCGGAGACCGCGACAGGCACTTGACACTATGGAATTGTATGGACGCCAGTTCGCGCTGAGACCGCGACAGGAGACCGAGACAGGTCGCGGTCGCGGTCGCGGCGCGAACTGGCGCCCATATAATTCCATAGTGTCAAATGCCTGTCTTGGTCTCCGGTCGCGGTCTCGCGTCGCGGTCGCGGCGCGAACTTGTACCTTAAAGAGTTCTCTTTCTATCTATATGTGTAACAAAATATAGATTTAAGAGAACTATTTTACGGTTAAATACATCACAAATTACAGGACAAATTTTATTAAATGTTTGGTACGGTTCATAATTAAGTTTATTTAAAAAAAAAAAGTATAAGTATAATTAACAACCATGATAGCTAATAATTTCATTTTCTCTGAGAAAATAAAAACAAACGCCGACTTTATTCTAAGCTCTCATACTCGACAAGACGTGTACATTAACAAAATTTACATGGGACCACCTCCAAAAAAACCATAATCACCACCAAACAAAAAAAAAGTCATCAAAATTGATTTACAATTGGCGTCGCTATAAGCTATAAAGTAACATATATAAAATCAACAAACATCCGATAGAAGAACATCCTTCCTTCATTGACGTCGGTTAAAAACGTTAGATATTATTGAATCCAATCGTCTGGCAACCCTTCCTAGAGCGTATATCTATTTCATGATCGACCTTCAGCCGGCGTTACTAGCCGTTGTTCCCCCGCGGTTGTTGACTCACGGTAAAGCAAATCTACAAGGCAATTACGTCGATGGGCGATGCGACGCAAACACGACACGAGCGCGACATGCCATTTTCAAATTAAAAGGACTTGTCGAGGGCATCCGGGGCCATGTACGAGAAATGTTGTATTAAATGTAGCAATACGTTTACTTTACGATGAAATAAAGAGTCAATTCTAGCCTGTGGAACGCGTTGGCTGAGTGGGGTTTTCTCGATGGTACCAATCTTAGTGTCTTCAAGTCGAGAGTGAATCGTTTTTTTATAGATTAGAGTGATGAGACGAGCAGGACATGTGCCTGATGGTAAGCAACATGCCTGCCACGTAACAGCACAGTGACACGCAGCTATTGGAACACAAAGAGTCCAAATAATTACCTAGCACTACACTGCGCTCGTCACCCAGAGATATAAGATGTTTCATCTCTAGACTCTGTAATTTCACTGTACACATTGCCCTTCAAACCGGAACACAGTAATATTTGCACATGCTTGCTTGCTTGGCGGTAGAATAACTGGCAAAGGTATGGTACTTCCCCAGACGGACTCTGTAAAAAGAGTCTTACCACTACCAGTTTCTTCTAAGTAAGCACGCTCTATCGTAACCCGCATCGTCGCATAACATCAGGCGAGATGACTGAGATAACCAAAAAATTATCCCAAACTCACAGGACAGAAATGCGGTCGTGGTGGAGGCTCTGACCCGGGAGGTGGTGACTTGGTAGATAGTAAAATCACACTAAATAGCTATAGAATAAGGTTAACAATGTTCCCTACTCCCCCTTATTTTCGTTTTCATCTTCTAATCCTTGGATTAGAAAAACCTATAGTATATCTAAATGTCAATAAATAATCCAAAGGCCAAAGGTCACGGACCCCGGAGTCTGTGGAGTTGCTAAATTTTAAACAAAAAAACAACCCAAACTCACAAGCTCATTCCAGTTCACATACTACGCTGACGACATCGACGACGCCATCGGTCGGTTCGTGCGGCGAGCGTTGGCTGCATCACCAAAGACCATTCGAGATTTCAATCTACAGATGATCATTAGAGACAGAAATGCGGCCGTAGGCTCTGGGCCGGAAGGAGGCGGCTTAGGCAAATGACGATGTCGAGTCGATTACTATCGGAATCCCAACCGGTAGTGATTGGCTCAACAGACGAAATCGGACTAACTTAGTACCAGAATTAGGTTCGAAATGTTCACCCCTCCCCACTTCCCCCCTTGTTTTCCTTTCCTTTTCTTTTCTTTATCCAAGAATAATGAAATAAAAAATAGATTATTATTATGACAAAGGTCACGGACCCCAGAGTCTGTGGAGTGTTTAAATGAAATAAAAAAAAGGTCATTCCAGCTTGATCAATATGTTCGTGGCGTCGTAGGTTCTACTCTCGCCAGCACTACTGAGTATTTTGTAAGTGGTGTGTACAAATTTGTGATTACCACTGGCTTTAGCGGTTTTAACAAAATCGTGAGAAATCTGGTTCTTTCCAAAAAAGACATCTCAGCTGTCCATCCGGACTTCATACAGCATGGTGTATTTTGACATTGATTTTTTTATAGTAAAAAGTGAGACGAGCAGCACCCAGATGGTAAGCAACACACCTGCCCAGAAGAGTGTTACATAGCTTTTGGAACATGAAGAGTCCAAATCATCGAGCCACCCAGAGACATAAGATAGTTTCTGTCTACGCCCTGTAATTTATTTGGAAACATTGTCCTTCAAACCCTTTAAATACTCAGAGTTCGAACACAGTAATGTTTGCACATTACTGCTTGGCGGTAGAATAACTTAGATTTGATTTTCTCCTTATGGGAGAAGGCCCAGAGTCCGAGCAGTGCGAAGATAAAGCGGGCTGCTTGTCAGCATCCCTACCAGTTCATTATTAAATCAAGCCTGTCGCCAACGCCATACAACATAACTAATAGTAATTTGTCTTCGTTAACTACCGATCCTTATCGATCGACGTGGTTCTTAACTGTGGGTCTCATAACAAAGCTCAAAGTCACACAGCGAGCTATGGAGAGAGCTATGCTCGGAGTTTCTTTGCGCGATAGTATCCGTAATAAGGATATTCGCAAAAGAACGAAAGTAGCCGACATAGCTCGAAAAGTAGCTAAGCTGAAGTGGCAATGAGCAAGCCACATCGCTCGCAGAACTGACAACCGATGGAGAAGAAAGGTTCTCGAGTGGCGACCACGAACCGGAAGACGCAGTGTTGGACGACCTCCCTCTAGATGGACAGATGACCTCACAAAGGTCGCTGGAAACCGCTGGTTGCAGGTTGCGCAGGACCGTTCGTTTTGGAAATCTAGGGGGGAGACCTATGTTCAACAGTGGTCTTGCGGCTGATGATGATGAACTACCGATCAAAATCTGTACTACGGGGTAACACTATTCTCATCTATTTAACATACAATAAAACAAACATAATAAGTTCCTTACATTTTTTCAGGTAAATATATAAAATATTTAATTTATATAATAGACTACAGGCCCGTGAACAAAATTTACGGGTCAAATGAACCAGCAGGAGACCTATATAGGATGATAGACGGGTACAAAATAATAAGATTCAGCACTATGCCGTCACTTGTAAGCTGTCCAACTGAGTGCAGGTGAGAATTCAAAAGTGCAAGTAGAGTGGGTACATTTTGGTCATTTGTTTCTGTACGGCATTCTTACCATCCAATAGATCCATGAAAAATAATGAGAAAACGCGTAGTGCCGTACAAAAATAGTCGTCCACGAAGTCGGAAACATTATTGATAATCCGGAAATTTTGAGGGAAAATTTGGTCATTTGATACAGTACGGCATCTATTCCATACAGTTGCAATACCTCTTCTAACCCATTATTCCGCAACGCCGTACAAAAATAATGGTCCGAGAGGAAATGATCTGGGGTTCAACTTCCTCTTTTCAGTGATCCGGAGGGGTGATTTGAAAAAGTACGGCATCGGTTCCAAATGATTATCTAGCACTCAAACGAACAATTAAAAATAATGCCGTCTAAAAATTACTGTTCATTTGAATGTTTATCGATAATTACCTTAATTTCATCGTATACTTCATTTATAAAGGTAGTAGGTCATTTGATCCTGTACGGCACCTTATTTTTCTACATGACATTGCTAAAAACTATTGTTGTATAATAATGCCGTACAAAAGAAAGTGTTCTAAAAAAAGTTACAGAGGAATACAAAACATGCAAGTTTTCATTTATTTGAATAACCATAGATTAATTAACTATAGCAAAGTTCAACATATTATCATTGTTTTAAATAGTATTCATGTAAATAAATTTGAAAAAAATAATGCCGTACATTTTAACCCTTAATCAAACAAAATATGTACCACTTAGTTAGAAACTTGGAAACTCAGAAACTATGTACTTTAGGGCAAAAATGATTGAGCTAACTATTGTAGAAAATAAAATTTTACACTTTTTGTGCCGAGAAAACTTTTTTGTGAAACGTACCGTTTGTGATTTATGACCCATTTAAAATACCAATTTTTCTATCACGGCCGATAACTCTTGAAATATTTGATTAATCAATAAAACGCATTGAACTATTCTTAAAGATCAGTTTATTTTCTACAACTTTAGTAAAGCGCTTTTTTTGTAATGTCCATACGTTTTGATTTATAAGACGTTCAAAATCTGTTATTCCGCCAAAAATATTATAAATCGTATTAAAATAAACAATAGTTTTGTTTGTGGTGGGTTATTAGACGATGAAAACTTTGATAAAGAATAAGTAAATAAATAGATCAGGTTTTTCATGCAGATGAGGTGTATGTTAGCTATGGCAATATAGTGATGCGTTCAACATTAAACTTCTTATAACTCAAAAAGCACAGACTTTAAAAAAACAATTTTGGCAAAAGTTGTAGAGAATAAACTGGTCTTTAAACATGGATTGATGCGTCTTATTTATCTAAATATCTCAAGAGTTATCGGCATATCGGCGATAGAAAACCCGGTTCACTAAATGAGCCGTAAACGGTAGGTACTTTTAACAAATAAGTTTTGGGCAACAAAAGGTGTAAAATTATATTTTATACAATAATGACTTCAATAATTTTTGCCCTAAAGTACATAGTGCCCGAGACAACGTTTTTTCAAGATGACGCTTAAAGATCCACCTGAATCTGTCAACATTTCGTGATTTTATGCTCAGTAAGTGATCATACTTGAAAATTTAAAAGTTAAATTCTATTTTTACGGGCCTTTAATATGAACTTTCAGATTTGTACGGCATTAACTTTTCTTAGACATATATTAAATTCAAATAAATTATCAGAATGCCGTTAAAAAATCGTACCAACTATCACCCTAAAGTACATTTCGTCATATGCAATGTTCTGGAGGTTTATTGCCATTTACTGACTATTGGACTAACAAAAATGTACGGCACGTATAAAATTTGTATCTATGCACAAAATACTTTCGGAATAAATTAATTTTACGTTGTGTCAAATCACCCCTCCGGATCACTGAAAAGAGGAAGTTGAACCCCCGATCATTTCCTCTTGGACCATTATTTTTGTACGGCGTTGCGGAATAATGGGTTAGAAGAGGTATTGCAACTGTATGGAATCGATGCCGTACTGTATCAAATGACCAAATTTTCCCTCAAAATTTCCGGATTATCAATAATGTTTCCGACTTCGTGGACGACTATTTTTGTACGGCACTACGCGTTTTCTCATTATTTTTCATGGATCTATTGGATGGTAAGAATGCCGTACAGAAACAAATGACCAAAATGTACCCACTCTACTTGCACTTTTGAATTCTCACCTGCACTCAGTTGGACAGCTTACAAGTGACGGCATAGTGCTGAATCTTATTATTTTGTACCCGTCTATCATCCTACATAGGTCTCCTGCTGGTTCATTTGACCCGTACATTTTGTTCACGGGCCTGTAGTCTATAAGTATTTGAGAAAGTTTGTACCTAGTCATTTACGAAGTTGCCAGTGATTAGTATTAAGCAAAATTATCTAATCAAATCTGAGCACAAAAAATATTTGTCGACTGATTGAAATGAATTATTCTGATTGAACGGTAATGACAATAATTTGCTCAAAATGGACTATTTACTCAATTTTGAGCAAACTTTTACTACAATGACAGTTTTCAAAATTTACTGTTATGTGTACACTGAAAAAAAGTGGCCAAGTGCGAGTTGGACTCGCCCATGAAGGGTTCCGTTGCAGCAAGTAACATAATATACATATTACATATAGTTCTTGTGGTTCGTTGCAACTTTGATCGAAGTTTCAATAATAGTGTATTTATGACGTACTAAAAAAAACTACTCATCAGATCGAGTTCAAACTAATTTTCGTTGGTAGTTTATATGGTAATGTACATCATATATTTTTTTTAGATTTTTCATTCTCTTACTTTAGAAGTTAGAGGGGGGGGGGACACACATTTTCCCACTTTGGAAGTGTCTCTCGCGCAAATTATTCAGTGTAGACGAAAATGATTTTAGAAACCTCAACATTATTTTTGAAGACCTATCGATAGACACCCCACACGTGTAGGTTTGATGAAAAAAAATTTTTTGAGTTTCAGTTCTCAATATGGGGAGCAACCCTAATTTTTCTTTTTTTTAAATTTTTTTGTTCAAATCTTAATGCGGTTCACAGAATACATCTACTTACCAAGTTTCAACAGTGTAGTTCTCATAGTTTCGGCAAAAAGTGGCTGTGACATACGGACGGACAGACAGACAGACAGACAGACAGACATGACGAATCTATAAGGGTTCCGTTTTTACATTTTACGGAACCCTAAAAACCTTGAATTTTCTCTGGAAACATTGCCCTTCAAACCGGAACACAGTAATATTTACACAGAACTGTTTCGATATAATATTCCCAGTCAAACTCTCCAAAGAGTTCTGCCACTATTACGAAAATGAACTTGTGGTCTATGATTGCGGTTCTAACTGTAGTTTTCCAGGTAAATACGAAAAAATTGCCGATAGAGAAAATTGTACCAGTGTCTTGTGTATGTGTAGTTACTTGATCCAGCGTTAACATAGAGATTGAAAACATATCCACATCCACAATCCTGCAACTTTCCCTGGCGATTTATAATTTTCAACGATCATTTCTTGAAAACTTTTTTGTGAAGATTATGCATTTTTTTTACAAAACTATCAAACATGTGTCTTCAATTTTATCATTTAACTGATTCAGAATGTCTTTTTGGTGTGGATAGTTGTAACTATCTGAAGACACGTGGCAAGACGTCTACCGCGTGGGCAAATACTGAGGTTCTTGTAGAAAGTATCGTTTAATCTGTGGCCCCAGTGGGTAAGAGCCGGTCTATATCGAGCGGCACTGTTACATAACACTGCGGTACGAGACCCGCCGACGATTTCATTCCGGCTTGCGAGTCCGGCCGGCTCCTTTGTAACCCCTGAATCAGCTGTTCGGCGTTCGCCCCTACCCGCCGCGCCCCGATGACGCATTCTTTGTGCGTCAACGTCCGGTTCCGATTATCAAATCACTATTAGCTTTTCCTACGAAAAAACTACATTTTAACTGCTTTTCAAAGCAAGCTTGAAGCAAACGCTAATTCATGTTGTTACTGTAGAAAGATAAGTTCAATTTATATCTAAAAAAAAACAGTGTGTGATGATAGTTATACTCGTGGCGCATTGATAGCGCGAGGCCATTTCGCACGTCAAATAAATTTGTACTCATTGAAACATCTCACAGCGGTTTTAATACGTAAAACTAGTTTAAGGTACAAATTACAAAAATATAAAAGTATATATGAATTGGAGTGTATGAGTGAACAAGTATTGAGATAATCTTTGCGTAAAACTCGGCTCTTCCGGTGTTACCAAGTAAACTCCGAGGTAATGTATTACATCAGAAAACAATATAAACGCATTAGAGAAGCGAATGTGAGTGCCACCACACTCACAAGTGACTCGCTAAAGCTGTTGCCCGTACAGAATTATTTACGGAGTTAGAACACCTTTTAGCACTTTGAGATTCAATAGCTATGGGCCAAAAATAGCGCCCTACTTCAATCCAGATTTGTCGGGGGAAATTCTTATTCAACGTTTGAATTGTAGGTGATAACACTCCGCGACATCACAATGGCTGTACCTATTTGCGTCAATGGTAGATGAAAATGTAAATATTTGGTTTGGTTTGGTACACACAGTTCAATGGTTGCAAACCAGTGGCCTTATTCTGTCAAATACAGACATTTTAGTTAATATATCAAAAATGTTTGACGTAAACTTTCCTGTCTTTGAGAAAGAAGATGAACATATTCGTCGTAGAATATTCACCACTATAAAGTTGAAATGGACGCTGTTCCATTCAGCAACTTACTCTACAGAACTAACCTAGGGTTATATTTTCTGCTCCAATGTAAATACCAATGTATCTTGTCCAGGACGAACACAAATAGTTTTATGATAAGTACTAAAAGTTTAGATTTGAACTTTGTCGGTCGTCACTTACATATTATCCAAATCATATCTATTTATCCAAATTTTATGTAGGTATCGTTTTTCTTTATTAGTATGAAATTCAAATACTAAGGAATACAAATATTAATTTACACATATTACGATGGAATATATGACAAGAAAACGAGATGAGAAAATAAATTTTAGCACATAACAAAAATTAAATTACAACGTATACTATAACAAAAGTTGTGAGTATTTGAAAGGTAGTTGTACTTAGGGTACTGCACCACCGGCATGATCCCAAAGTTCGGTAGGTAAGTAGCTAGGTAGAGACTATCTGGGCCAACTGGCCTGCATGGTGGTATTGCCTTCGCTTTCTCCTTATGAGAGAAGGTCCCAGTAGTGGAATATAAAGTGTGCTTCTCAGTCTACCGACTATAACCTCGCACGGATAAGCACAACGTACAAAATCGGTTTTCCATAATACTGATACGGATACGGAAAATAGGTAGAGCCACATTGTATGTGTCACCTATACGACCACTGACAGAATCGATTATTAACTTTGTTGATTGGGTTACGAGCAGGGATCAAGGAGGTTATAAACAAGCTGAAAGGTTGATTGAGTTTATGTCAGATAATGTTTGGTGACAAGTCGAGGTTCATGGTTTTGTTTATTTTATTTGTCAGATAAGGGTTGACCTATAACCTCTGTATTTTTTTAATGAAAGACTTACGCGAGCCAAATATCTGTTAAATTTTGAGCACCGACCGATTTTTTGACATCACATGATGTCAAATTAACTCTAAAGACGAAATTTTAGCTTAGGTTTGGTTTCATAAGGCGAAAGACTCCGCTTTCGTATTTTCTGTGTAGGTACCCTTCTGATAAGCAGACTTATCAGATTCATTTCGATCTAATTTGTCACAAAAATAAAACTCTGTTAAAAAATATATATTTGTGGGTCCAGCCTCCATTCTGTTTAAAATTTTCTTGGGGAATTACCAACGAGGCCGTTACGAAAACTGTCAATCGATATGGTAATTCTATTCCCTCGGTTTTGTATGTGGCGTGGTCTTTTTGGCATGAACAGGATTTTAAGACTTCAATTCCAATTGACATTTATCGTAATAATCTCCATGGTTTTGAGATACTGGCCGCCTATTTCATACAAAACTTACTCGAGCTATAAAGTGTTTGTGTCCAGCCAAATAAGTCAAGAATGTATTATATTTGTGTATTTAAATATGTTTTAATCGTCAAATTAACTCGAAATATAAAATTTTGCCATACAGAAGTTGGTCTCCAAGACCTATCCTAAAGCACTACCTAGACTACGTATTAGTAATGTCACCCAGTTTTTTTACCTTCTATGGGTAACCCCAAATCTTGATTATCTAGCCTAGCCCTTCATAGCTAGCCCGATAGCCCTTCATCGGTCTATGGATTATTCAGTTGTGCTTAGTGTAAGTAGTTAGTTCAGTATGTAGAGTAGTGTAGTTTTAATTGTAATTTAGTTTTCTTAATGAAAACTCTGCCCGCTAAAATAAGGTACAAAGTATATTGTCTCAAAGAACGCTGAGCTCATACTCCATCTTGCTGGCTAAGAGAGGGATGACGGATTTTGCATGCTCTCGAAATATGTTTTTCTCGAATCATGTCACTTTTATTACAAAGTTTTTGACTATTGATAAATCTGTGGAAATCAAACCTAATAAGAAGAAGAACCTACCTATAAGAACTTTCGTATGATATGTCGCTAGTTCCTTGCAGTTATAATTGAGGTAACATCAGGAAACTTTGTTATCATCGCCTGTCACTGTTGCATAGCCTGTATTATCATATTTGTCTATAAGATTGCCATAATCACTGAAATCCTCAGCTGACATCTCTACAAAAATTTGAAAAACGTTTGACAGTTTAAAGTTGTTCTAATTTTTAAGGGTTTGATTGTCTTTGGCTGGTGTTGTTAGTGTATTAGTTCTTCGCCTTCAGTTCGTACCGTGGGCTCTTATTTCGATGGCATTATGAGACAATTTACGCTAATTAAGGCTAAGAACGCACGGGATGGTCCGGAATGGGGAAAAGTAAAATTGTGGACGGTGAAATTACGTGTAGTGAAGAAGCCAGACATGGGACAGTAAAAAAATCAGACTGCCGGACGGTAAAATTCCGTGTAGTGCCACACGCCAAACGCCTTAACTATTCGAGCATCGCAAAGAAGAATATAGTCGCTGGGCGACTCTGTCCACAATAGCAATGCACGAACAATCATGTCAAAATGGCAAGATAGTGCAGACTGCGGGCTGCAAGGAAGTCGGGGTACTTAATGTATAATAAGCATGATGACAAATAAAACGAATTAGACTGTCATTTAGGCCATTAAAACTATTACATAAAACTAGTGCAGGTATTTTTTGTTATGTTTCACAAACAAAAGATGACGAAGATAGAGCGCTCAGAAGTTTCGAGTGACGTCACGTCATTGTACGATTTTTACGAAGACGTGACGTCACAACTCCCCATTTCTGAAGTTTGATGACCTATATCTATGTCGATTTTTAATAATTTGATAAAATAAAAAAATCGTGTTCACTATTTTTTCAAAATCTTCCAGATGGACTAATTAGAATGGTATATTTTTTACCCAGTCATATCCCAATTGACGCTCAACTCTCGAGCGACACAAAGAATCGTGTCGCTGGACGATACTGTCCTTGATATCTGTTCTGTGGTCCACAGTATCGGTGCATGAACAATAATGTAAATATTATACAATCTGCAAGGACGACGTAATCCTACCAATATTATAAACTCGAAAGCGAGTGGATTTATTATGTTTGTTACTCGTTCACGCAAAACCTACTGAGGGGATTTGGATGAAATTTGGTACACAGGTAGGTAGATCATTATGATCTGGAATAACACAAAGGCTATTTTTTATCCCGCAAAAATAACAGGACCGGGAACTCCGCGGGTAAAATCACGGGGCCTGCTAGGGCATAATTGTGTGGTGTGGTGATTAACGCGAAGGCTCCGAGGGACTGCGTGTCACCAAGCCCGGCGCCGCGCTGGCCCGTCGCGCCGCCGCCCCACTAATGCAGTTTATTCACCTTCACCCCTCACCACCCTCGCTCCCTCCAGACTGGGGTACTGTGGCTGTCAATCAGGGATTTTCTTTCCTGTCTCGCAATCCCTACGAGACGAGTTCGGAGGGCCTAAATAACTGTCGAAATGTGTTTCTTTCGATACACGAGCAGAGAATGTGACATCGCAGTATCAATCGTCTTTAAGCCCCGATGTAAAACGAGATGTTTTATATGTCTGACGTCTATTTTCGTCTGTGTTTGTGATGCAAAGGGCATAAGCTTTTTATTTATTTAACTTTTGCATAGAAAACATGGAGATGAAGGCCGTACAAGCAAGTTTAATTCATCACAACAACTTGAAGGAGGTACTCAATTCAGTAGTTTCCAGAGAGAGCATAATATATACTAATATTATAAAGCTGAAGAGTTTGTTTGTTTGTTTGAATGCAAGGATCTCTGGAACTACTGGTCCGAATTGAAAGATTCTTTCTTTGTAGGATAGTCCACTTATTGAGGAAGGCTATAGGCTATTAAATTTAACATTACGGTACTATGAGCCGAGCATGAATGAAAAATGTAACAAAAACGGGAAAAAATATTGCTTTTTGAGAACTTTCGTTGCGTGACAGCATATGTCATATATTATGTGAAGGCCGATTTACATCAGACGAGCGAATGCTCATTCTATCCCCACTGTATCAAATTCATTTGGTGTAAACAAACGTAGAGCATTGTTTCGTTGTTTTGTTTTTGCGTTCGCAATTCTAGCTTGTTCCAGCTCTAGCTCTATGCTCATTCAGTTTAAATCGGCCTTTAAAAGTTGCATCATTACAACCTACAGTAACCAAATTTGTTCAAAATTTCAATTGGTACGACCAATTTTCGATAGATTTTAGGCGAAGATTCGAAGAATTTAGGCGTAGCAGCGCGCGCGTTCAGCTAGTATGATTTATAGAGATAAATATCTCTGGGTGACGAGAGCAGTGCAGTGAAGGGTAATGATTTGGACTCTTCATTTTCATAGCTGCGTGCCACTATGCTTACATCAGGCACATGTCCTGCTCGTCCTACCATTCTATACTATAACATTAAAACAAAGTATTTTTTATTAGTTCCAATTCCCCAAAGATATTGTACCGGTACCTATATAACTATTGCGGTTTACGTTTCTGCGAAATTTATTATCGAAAAATCACTCCACTCGACACTTACTTCACTACCTTCTAAAGATATTTTCATCAAAGTATGTACCTACATATTTACAAATTGAGAATTTCTGAGGCTATGTAAATTTTGTGGAGGCGGGTGGTTGTGTTTTACAGATTTTTTTGTATATATGCCCTTCACCCTTCGATCTCGCTAAGTATACAGAGAACTGGGGTTCAATGCTACCATCCGCTTATTAACAGCCCCCAAACGGCAATACGCTGTTTTATGAGCTGTCAATGGCGACAGAACGACATCAATTCCCCTTTTATGAGTTACTAGATGAATACCGTGGACCTGCTCATTAGCCAGAAGGACTTAATGTTTCCTAAGCGAATTTACATTTTTAAGCTGGTGAATGCGTGACGAGTACGTTACGAAAAGTGTGATCGGATGAGGGGAACGGAAGTTGAGAGGGAGATATAAGTTAGGGAAAATAGAAAGAAAGAGAGATAGTTATGTTTCGTATTTTACTGTAGAGAGAGAGAGAGAGAGAGAGAGAGAGAGAGAGCGAAAGAGGCGAGCACACTGTTTCCTTCTCTCTTAGCCAGTTAGCATCTAAAGGTTATCTGGAAGAGATCGCTTTTTGCGATAAGATCGCCTTTTGTGCCCATTATGTTCTGTTGTTTTATGTTGTGTTACTTATTGATAACTTTGTTTGTGGTGTCGATAAAGTGTTTTTGTAGATATTGTATTGTAGTATTCATCTCATATCGTTACGTATATCTAAGAGCAATAGGTTATGAAAATGAAAATACAGAATTAAAACTATTAATTTAGTAATGGAACAAAAAACCCGTAATAAATATAAACATTTGTAGAAAATTAACATGTGTATTATATCTTAAGCACTAGCAGCGCTTTGCGGTTTCACACGCGAAATTCCAGTCCCCCAACTTTTTTGCAATTAAAAACATTAAATTTTTTATTTCCGACGATAATCTATCTGTGTTCTAAATTGTAACTCTATCCATTCAAGCGTTCCGACATGATTTAGTAACAAAGATCCAAACTTTTGCATTTATAATATTAGTAGGATATATACATAACTAGCGGCCCGCTCCAGCTTCGCTCGAATAATAACCTAGATATCAACTGCAGCGCCATCTGCCGGGCTGATTTGTGAATCTAAACCTTCCAGGGCCCTACCCAAACGTATACAGAAAAAATCATTCAGATCGGTCCAGCCGTTTAGGAGGAGTTCAATAACAACGAAAAGCGGCATTGATTTTTATTAGGGTTCCGTAAAACGTAAAAACGGAACCCTTATAGATTCGTCATGTCTGTCTGTCTGTCTGTCTGTCCGTCCGTATGTCACAGCCACTTTTTGCCGAAACTATGAGAACTACACTGTTGAAACTTGGTAAGTAGATGTATTCTGTGAACCGCATTAAGATTTGAACAAAAAAAAAGAAAAATTTGGGTTGCCCCCCATACTGAGAACTGAAACTCAAAAAAAAATTTTTCATCATACCTACATGTGTGGGATGTCTATCGATAGGTCTTCAAAAATAATATTGAGGTTTCTAAAATAATTTTCGTCTACACTGAATAATTTGCGCGAGAGACACTTCCAAAGTGGTAAAATGTGTGTCCCCCCCCCCCTCTAACTTCTAAAGGAAGAGAATGAAAAATCTAAAAAAAATATATGATGTACATTACCATGTAAACTACCAGCGAAAATTAGTTTGAACTCGATCTGATGAGTAGTTTTTTTTTAGTACGTCATAAATACACTATTATTGAAACTTCGATCAAAGTTACAAGGAACTACAAGAACTACGTGTACTATGTATATTCAATTCAATTCAATTCAATTCATTTATTCGAACCATAAATTCATAAGAACACTTGGTAACGTCATTAACAAAAAGGCAAAGAATCCGTGTACATAATAAGATAAAATAACAATGTCAAAATGAATAAAGCGGCTGTAAAGGAGCCTCGTCAATCAAATGCAGCTGTAAAAAGGCTTTGTCAAAGACAAACTAACAAATAATGAATACATACAGTATACAGATACTACATGAGTACAAACAATGTTCCATCAAAAGTTTTATAAATGTATTATTTTACCTTATTACAAGATTCCAGTTTCAACACATTTCTCTTCCATACGTTACTATCTTTAGCAAAGTCATCTATATTATAATATGCCTTGCTCAATAGGTAGCTTTTTATTTCATTTTTAAACTTTGTTTCATTAAGACCTTCGACTTGTGCAGGGATTGCATTATAGAAGCGAATACCATTACATTTGAAAGAGTTATTTGTTTTCTGAAGTCTGCACTTAGGAAATACAATTTTGTGCTTATGGTGCGCTTTTGGATTCAGATCAGTTAGTTTCTTCAGTCGACTTCGATTTTTTCTTACATACATTATACATTCATAAATATACAATGAAGGGACTGTTAATATGTTTATAGTTTTGAAAATCTCCCGTACTGAATCTCTAGCTGATAAATTATATAGACCACGGATTGCTCTCTTTTGCAATATGAAAACTGAGTTTCTGTCCGCAGCTGAACCCCATAATAAAATCCCGTAGGACATAATACTATGAAAATAGCCAAAATAAACAAGCCTAGCTGTTGCGACATCCGATATTTTTTTAATTTGACGAACAGCGTGGGCAGCTGAACTAAGTCGGTCAGCCAGTCTCTCTATGTGAGGACCCCATTGAAGCTTTGAATCTACTGAAATACCCAGAAATCGAGTAGATTGTACAGGTTCGATGAGTTCATCTTTCAGTCTTATATCAAGTTTACCGCACATTACATTGCAGAGTGAGAATTTTATACATTTCGTTTTAGTTGGATTAAGTACTAGATTATTTGCTTCAAACCATTTGTACGCAATGTCTAAAATTACGTTAATTTCTGTGAAATCGTTTATTCCTCTCTTCACTTTGAATAGAAGTGATGTATCATCAGCGAACATAACTATTTCTATATTTTTATGTTTCTTTATCATGAAAGGTAGATCATTTATGTAAATAAGAAACAAGAAAGGTCCAAGTATGGAACCTTGTGGTACACCCATTCTTATAGGCGACTCATTTGATTGCACACCGTCAACATCGACTATCTGTACACGGTCTTTAAGATATGAAGAAATGAAATTTAGAGCTGGTTTCGATACCCCATAGAACTGCAGTTTCTTCAAAAGAGTTTCATGATGAACACAGTCGAAAGCTTTTGATAAGTCACAAAATACTCCTAGAACGTCATGATGGTCTTCCCAGGCTTTCAATATATAATTAGTTAGTTCAATACCGGCATCGGTAGTGGAACGTCCTTTTGTAAATCCAAATTGGTTACTATGTAATAGGTTATTAATATTAAAGTAAGACAAAAGTTGCCTGAGAACTAGTTTCTCGAATATTTTGCTGATGCAGGGCAAAACCGAGATGGGTCTGTAGTTTCCAAGTTCGTTTTTGTCTCCAGATTTAAACAAAGGTATCACTTTACTATACTTCATCATGTCAGGAAATGTGCCATTTTTGATACATTCGTTAAATACTTCTGCTAAATATGGAGCAATGTTATTAATAATCCCCTCAAGTACCTTAACAGATAAACCCCATAAGTCCTCTGTATTCTTAACTTTAATGTCTTTGAACGTTTTTAGTATTGCAGTGGCAGTAACATGATGAAACTCAAATGTAGATGAAGGACAATCAACATTTTCTGTCAACATTTCCTCTGCAAGAGAGGGAGACGAAGTTAGGTGTTTAGTTGTCTCTAAGGGAATATCAGCAAAATAAGCCTTGAAAGCATCTACAATGTCCGATTTTTTTGTAGTGACATTTTCGCCAACCCGAACTGCGCGCATCATTTCACGACTTTTAGTTTTACCAGACTCCTTGTTTATTATCTTCCACGTGCTTTTTATCACGTTGTTGGAGTTTTTAATTTGATCCCGAATGAATATTGCTTTTGCTCGAATACACAAATTTCTAAAAATATTTGAATACCTCTTAACATAGACTTTTGTTGCATCGTCGTTGCAGTATGTCTTTAGTTTATATAAATTGTAAAGATTGTTTCGACTTTTAATAAGTCCTGGTGTTGCCCATTCGGCAAACTTCGGTTTTGCGTTAATATTTATTAATTTGGTATGAAAAATATCATTATATTGTGTACTCAGCATTTTAAAAAAATCAGAATAATTACGATTAGGATCATTAATAGTCATATCGAAAAAATTGTTCGAAAAATGATTAGTTATCGCGGTATTTAAAGCTGACATACGGGACAATGTAATGGGTCTAACAAGCACTTTCTCTTCCGCCCTTTTCATACAGGCAGGAAGAGAAATGCTCAAGCCCCTATGGTCCGAACGCAAACAATCTAGGACTTCAGAATGAATGTATTCACAGTTTACAAAAACATTATCAATGCAAGTTGCAGAACAACCTTTCTTAGTTACTGCGACCCTTGTGGGTTCAGTGAACACTTTTGTCAAATTAAAAGATTGGCATAACATTAATATATTGCTCTTATTACGAGATTCCGAAAGTATGTCTGTGTTGAAGTCTCCACACATCACAATCTGTTTACTTTTCTTAGATATTCTACTCAATGCTTCTTCTAAAGTAGTTAGGAAGATCTCAATTTCGGCACTAGGTGGCTTATAAACACATAAAACAACATATCGATCCAATTCTACGCAAGCTAGTTCACAATGGCGTTCAACAGTTATATTTTCTACATCTTTTCGGGACTTATATTTCACATTATTGCGTACAAAAATTATGCAACCACCTCCTATTGCCAATTTTCTATAGTATATACTACCTATTGTATAATTGTTTAGACAAAAATTCAATTCACATTTCGATAGCCAGGTCTCAGTGAAACAAATTACATCGTAATTGTGTGAGCTTTCCAAGAATAGCTCTATTTCTTCTAGTTTACCTAACAGCCTGTTTATATTCTGGTATAAAATATAAACGGTGTTCTCTTGAACCTTCTGAGTAACAGTTCTTTTGTTGCAAGGGGGACCTAGTATATTACGACGCTTTGTTGTAACATAATGAGGCCTCTCTGTTGTCAGGGATTTCAGTTTAAACAGTTACTGTTGGTTGTCGCAATATTTGTCAAGTTTTGAAATTTCCTTTTTCGCTCGTTTGACAATGTAAAAACAATCAGTTTAGCTATTTTAACTTTTAAGTGTCGGGCTAAGAATTGTTTCCCATTGGACAATACAAAATTGTGTATAAAATTATTAATATCAAATAATATAAAGTCTCCGCTTTTGTTTGAAATGAGGTTGTGTAAAATAACATTCAAAGAATATATTTTTTGATTTTGTCTATCGCGGTTTTGTATATATATTATGTTACTTACTGCAACGGAACCCTTCATGGGTGAGTCCAACTCGCACTTGGCCACTTTATTATATATATAGATATGTACATTAACCAGATACATGGAGCATGAATATATAAATGAAGCTAAAGAAGTTTTTATTTCAGTCGTTATGAGATAAATATAAAGCACACTCGTTTTTTAATCAATAATAATAATTTAGTTACTATAAACTTAGTTGTATATCTGTTGGAAAATTTATTTATCCAGTAACCTTCTTATATATTCAGGTTAGAGGGTCCGGACAAACAAACATCGTACCTATATGTATATGTGTGTGCTTTCATCGTCTTGTAATCTTTGTGGCTTGAAGATACACATCATAAAAAGTTAAGTTCTGATTGCCTTTCAAATAATAATTTATACATTTATAGCATCATGTACAATAATTCAGTAGCTTAAGGCTGATATCAAATTTTAACATTACTCATTTGAATGGTGTCATATAGGTTCTTTTTTCTAAGAACAGTTTTTTATATAGACCTCCGAAAAGGTCATCAATACACATCGATCAAAGCGACAATACGAATATGAAACTCAAATTCGCAGACATAGGGACAAAATACATGGTATTTTATGTTCTGTGGTATGAAACAACATTTATGCTGTGCTAAAATATGAAAGCGCGTGTTTATGACAGAATATTTTTGTTTTAACCGCCGACGCAATGTAGAAAGGAGTGCTATTATTTTTAAGTCTTTGACTGTCAGGTGTGTGTATATTCGTATGTGTGTGTGTCTATCTAAACTGTCGTAGAACGGTAAGCCGATCAGAAAGAAGTTTTTTTTTAAATAGATGTAAGTTGCTTGGTTGTTTTTAAACATAGAAGTGACATTACGAGCCAGAGGTGCGCCTGATGGTAAGCTATACCAGTGCATCATCACTCGCTTAAGGTCGCGCGGTTTTAGCCTACAGCTAGACCGTTCCTCCCAGGGAACAAGTGCCAGTCGGTTGTCGGACGCACGGCTGAGCGCTCGCGCAACACGTTTCCCGCGCATATTGTTATTAGATATATGTCGACAACCCTCCACGCTAGACAGGGACAGAGTTACGCGTTAGAAAGAGCGCAAATGTTTATTTGAAAATCGCGACAGGTATTGCGAGCTGAATTGAACTTTGTTGTGTCCCAAGAGTCGCTATTTATATAATTGTTTTCGGTAAGTGAGGCTTCTGTACTTGTACTAATATTTATTCTGTGGCTATGGCACGTTTTTAGTATAGCACACAGGTTTGTGGAAACCTTCGGATATTTTCTTCACAGACGGGTAGATAAATGGGGCTGATTGGATGCACATGAATAAGTCGGGACTGCGACGTTGTTATTACTGTTCTCCGCTTCTCATTCTAACCACTTGATCCAGACTACTCATTGGTCGAACGTTTAACTTACAATATGTTGCTCACGGTCAACTAATTTATGACGCTGTGCCAGTATCACAAGAATAATAAAGTGGCCAAGTACGAGTCGGAGTCGCCAATGAAGGGGGGGGGGGGGGACATTTTACTACTTCTCGCGCAAATTATCAGTATATAAAAAAATAATATTGGAAACTTCAATTTCATTTTTGAAGACCTATCCTATCCACACACCGCACGTATGATTTTGACGAACCCCCACCCCTAAAATTTATGTTTTTTTTAATATTTTTGCATAAAAATCTGAATGCGGTTCACAGAATACATTTACTTACCATGTTACAACAGTAGGTATAGTAGTTTCGAAAAAAAGTGTCTGTGACATACGGACGGACAGACAGACATGACGATTCTATAAGGGTTCCGTCTTAACGTTTTACGGAACCCTAAAAACCTGATATATTTAGCCTTCTGCTAATTCGACATTTTTAGAACCAAAGACACAAATAAACCAAAGCACATAACAATCTTTAAAATTCAACTAATTAAAATGATTTACTAGTCAAAAGCCGGTAAATGTGAGAAAAACTCACGCAAATTCTTAAAACGAAATACTTTTACGTTATAAAAGAAATGTTCTAAGAAATACCCTTTTGGTTACAAACATTCATCATTTCCCTACATAAATTAGATTTTAACATTTAAATTAGGTATAAAAGCTTGAAAAGGTCTGAGGGTGAAGGCGCCCTTTCGTTTGATCTTTCCTAAATGGCACAACGACCAATTGACTGCAGTCACCGTGGTTTGTTGATGTGCTGGTAACTAAGCGACGGTACCAGTGAACGACATGTTCCTTCTCAAATTTAATTCAAAGCAGCTATTATTCACTTTATTAGTTGATTTATATTGTGTACAGGCATGGCGTAGTAGTTATTTAGAAAATTGATTAAATATATTGAGTATTGGTTAGAAGAATTATCATTAACTAGCGGTCTGTCCCGGATTCGCTCGTGGTACATAATATATAGCAAAAGTGCAAGAAATTTTGAAATCGGCCCAGTAGTTCCTGAGATTAGCGCGATCAAACAAAAAAACCTTTTCAGCTTTTTAATATTAGTATAGATAAGCACACAGTATAAAACTGAAATATTCTGTGATTGGCTGTTACGATGTCTAATAAGTATTGATTTACAATTACATTACTATTATATCAGCCATCTGGCTCCCATAGTACAAGATTTGCTTAGTTTGGGGCTAGACGGATTGTGTTAGAAATGTCCATCAGTATTATTTTTATTACTCACGAATAATGTAGGACTTCTTTTAAACACGTAGCCCGATTTGGGAGGCAGAGATACTCTGGCCGCAGTTAGGAGTAATTGCGCACTAATCCCACAGGAAATTACGAAGCACTCTATCACAAAATGAGCCAAAAACTTCCTCATTTGCTGAATTAATAGCTCTCTTGTAACAAAAGACGACCTTTTTTCGTAGCTTCAATTCTCGACGGTTATATTTTTGTTGTTAAATTAAAAAGTTGACACGGAGCAATACTATCTTAAGCTAACATATAACCTAGCTCGTTGCAAGCCGTAATGTTGTAGAGTTATTTGGTTAACTAATTAAACTAAACTGTAAAACTTGGCGCCAAGTGCTTGAAATTCGACCATAATAGTATATTATGATATAAGTGCGCTAAGTTGATAATTACAGCCGAGGCTTTATTGCTTAATTGCTATAATTTAGTAGAGGCTGTAATTATCAAAGCGCACGTATGTCATACGACGTTTTATAACATATTTGCGAGGAAATAAACAAAACTCTGACGACATTTTCAAATAAAAACAATACAGCGAAAAAAAAGGCGCGGAATAATATTTATTTTATCACAGATTAGCAATACACGCGCATCGGCGCCTTTTTTTTTTAAGCAACGGCACAGAACCAGCCGGTAGGTATGCTATTAGTAATAAAGTAAATTAATAAAATGTAAATAAAAAAATAAATTAATATTTTTGTGTTTTGTTACAGAAAAACTTTTGTAATTTATGGTCAAAATTAATTAAATTAACGAATTAAATAATTCTTTATTATATTTTACCTCTCAAAGTTAATTTTATTCATAAAATGTTGACCACACTTTACTGACATAAAACTCTTTACTAAGATTTAAAAAGGAACCGTTCGTTTTAGACTGAGCATATCTGTCTACCTGACTAGGTAGAGAGATATGCTCCGAAATGCTCCGTTCACAGACTTGTGAACGGAGCATTTTGAAACCGTGCGTTTTACGTTATACATTACCGCACAAGTACGTAATGAGATACGTTACGATACAGAAATTGGTGCAATAGGAGCCCCTTTACGAGCAAATGTGTTATAAAGTAATATTATTCTATTCTCAATTTGACCACAGCCTTTAATAATAAACAAAATGTGTGTGTGTCACATACATGGCAGTGCGTTTTGTTTTTTTTATAGATTTAATGTCTTTATACATAATTTAAAAAATATATTAGAATTCTGCACTCCTTCTCTACATAAATTATAAATTGTATACTCCTCCGTCAGCGACATTTTCGTACAAGGGCGTACGTTTTTGTTTCATATTAATATATAGATTAATCGAGTAGTGTATACCACAAGAAATGCGGCCGTTAAAGACTCACTTAAGCGAATAACCGTTGATTGAATTTATTGATATCAGAAAATATCAAGGCCACGAACTAAACATCAATATTTAAATACTTCGTTCGAGGTCTTGCGGGTGAATGTCAAAACTAAAACTATTTCGATTAAAAACCGATTTTAACCGACTTTGAAAAAGAAAGAAGTTTGCGGTAACTTGATGGCACAAATTATAATGGCAGATAAATTAACTATGGAATGATATTTCACTTACTTTGATAACAACTATGGATTAGGGGCCGTTTAACTAAGCCTAAAACCTAAAGCCCATTCAACTAAGTTTTTTCACATTTGTATGAATTCAGTAAGAAAACAATCGTTCTTTTTTTTTAAAGTTTTACTACAATGCGATGCGATGTAACATTTAGAATGGTGAAATAAAATTTTAACATACATTTCTAGTTTCCAAAACTGTATGTAAGTAAATATTAAAACGTAGAATTGAGTAATATAATCCTAGATATTATAATACCTTAAAGGTTTAATTCACTTGGCTAAGTCTTAGTCTACTGCTTGGAATCGAAGGGTTCGAACATTGACGAGGCCGGGGGGCTCAGTAGTCGGGGACGTCTGGCACCCACTTACTGGTTGGTCCCTGAGATGGTCACGGCCTATTTTGGGTTTGGGTGCGTCGGTGACGGGGTTGTAACCCATAGAAGGGTTCGGAGACAGGCTAACCGCGGCGGGTTCACGGAAGAATTAAAGATGAAAACGACGAAGACAAAGATGGAACCCCTTGGAGATTTAGTCGGTAGAGGCGCCATGTCCGCAAGGTGTCTAGTCCCCAATAACCCATCCATCTCCCTCAGGCGGAGGTGTATGCGTAAATGCATTGTCTTCAAGTACAAAAAATGCTTAGTCGACTGAATTCAGCAGCAAGTTTTTAGAAGCAAGCAATCAAAGCAATTTGGAAGCGATTCCAAATTTCGAATACTAGCTGAATGCCATTAGTCTTTACTGAATTCAGTGGCGACAAAATTTAGCCAATAAGTCTTTGACAGCGGTAAATTAGTCATTTCGGAGTCAGGTAAGTAAGAACCTGAATTCATATTTTCTACGGCTATATTCAGGTTGGGCTCGGTTAAATGTTTTTTTTTTGGGATAAAAAGAATCCAGAAATCTACCTTGGAGTGTGATCTCAAACCATGAGAAGTTTCACTCGAATTGTTTTGTAGTTATGGCGTTATACGTGGCCAACATACAAACAGACAGACGTGAAAATAAAATGCAGTTTTGGGAGCCGTCACAGTTTCATGGTTGTTGCCTAATCACGTTGTAAGAACTGAAAATATTAATTGAGACTTGATGTTTGAAATAGAATATGTTTACGAAAAAAAATCGTAATACGAAGTTCGCCAGGTCAGCTAGTTTATTAATGCACTTTGACTATCACAAAGACATCGAGCTAGCAGTTTATTCATGCCAATTAAATGCCGTTCCATTTTCTTTCAACTGGGAACCAAAACGGTATTGTCCTTATTTGAATTTGTAGCCCTTTATGCTGTAATGACAAGGCGGAACGACAAGAGCGGCACTCGATTAACATCCGCCCTGCTGACACTGACACGATAAACATCGCTTTACAAATAGATACTAAACAAAGAACTTAAAAACTTAGAAATAGAAGTTAAAACTTAAAGAATTAATATTACTGTCGATACATCTAGTTGCAAAAGCGTCCTTAAGAGAATTTGTACATGTCGGTAGAAATAGATGGTAGTACAATTTTACATTTCGCTAAATGTGAGGGTAAGGCGAGCGTACAGTTGTTTTGTATTCTTAAACTTACGAATATATCGACTAGTCGGTAGTACGACGTTACAGTGAGCGGACGTTCTACTCAAATGTAAAATATCATCAGCAGTGGAGCTAGAACCTCGACGCTAATATTGCTTAGCATATTTTACCCCTTCAAAGCAAGTGAAATGAATCATGTACTAATTAAAACTTAGGGCTTTAGAGGCGCGGACTGTAATTTTCGATGCAGACGGGACAAACTCAGATTTGTTCTAGAAAAAGATTTTAGCTAGAGTTTTGCAACGAGCCACACATTCATTACTGCGACTTTATGAGCCGTCGCGTCGAGGACGGTAAACTGCATTTCTCTTGCTTGTTTATGGAATACTCCGACACTATTGGCAGCACACAGACATGGAAATAATTCGTTCCTGGTTTCCTCGAATTTTCAAATCAGATTGGCATTTCCTAGAATTATAAACCGAAAAATGCGAAACACGCGGTGAGCTTCCAAAGAATGAAATTAATGTGCCGAATAAGCCGATTCAATTCACGAAAACAAAAAGAGAAATATTGCGCATTCGTTCGCGTAGGCTGGGCACTGGCGGGCATCGAGCCTCAATAATTTTACACGAATTTAAACAACCGATGCGTACCGTACGACCGAACGTTCGTTCCGATTTCCGATGCGATTTATAGAGCAAAAATTAATATCTGAAGCGCCATTATTATTACATCAACGTTTAAAACATTACTCTTATTTGGCACCATTATTAAGAAGAAAATAAAAATCTTCAATCTTTACTATGAAATGCATAATTTAGAATTACTTAAATGTTAAATGTACAAATTGACTTTGGTCTTTAGTTTGCAAATATGTTGTTAGATTTCGTGCGTAGGAAATATCCCACTATCCAGCTAGTAATTTCTGTCTTCAGATATTTTGTGTGTAGATAACAAAAATCTTGATATACCTACTCGACACTCTAGGGGCAAAAAAGCACGTGCGCTCTTCTTCTGAAAAAGACCGTCGAACGCAGTTTGAACTCCTTCAAAACAAGAGTAACAGGACAACTAATAGACGTGTATAACATAACATCACATAAATATGTGATGTAAGTTCTAGCAATTTAATAACCTCAAAATGTTTCAAATATTCACGTTTGCTCTAATTACTTTGATTTTGATATTCTTGAATTATACTGAAATCACAGCTGTTATTAGTCCGCCTTCATGTATTATTTCCTAGACTGCAATTAATATTCTAGAAATACGGCGTACATGACGTTTACCGTTCGTCACCAAGATACCTATTTACACGTAAATATTTTATTAGGACGTCCTGACGTCGACGCGACGGTGTGTTGTAAATTGCAGTAATTTTTTCACAATACTTTTTTGAAATATGAATAAATAAAAATTATTTATTGTTTCCGCCATTAAAATATGTAATATATGTATAGAAAAACAGTAAAACTAGTGAAACAACTGGTGGCCTTATCGCTGCAAGCGATTTTTTTCCAGAGGGGGAACCTTGGGATGGACAAAAAGCTTGGAAACTCAAAGCGTGGTGCGCAACGAAGACTATTGATGTAATAATACTTCCAGATAAACCTACATTATAATAGTATTACATACAAATACACTACACAATATACAAAAATAAATAAACAATATACAAAAAATATGAGTAGAACGGAATAAGTACTTAATAAATAAAAATAACAAAACTAAGATAAATATTCTTTGATGATAAACTAATCGGTAATGGGTAATAGGCAAAGAATATGCATACTGTATGTAGTAGGTATTTGAAGTGATCACAGAAAGCGAGCAAAAATAAAACAAATAATAAGTCATTTAAAACATCACTAGGTACATAGTATACAGCAAAGTCATATCTCGCGTCTGTCCGTCCCTATATATGTTTAGATCTTTAAAACCACCATATTTTTATCTATTTATTTTAATGTCATAAATAAATAAATAAATATTGGTGGCAATTCACACACAACACCATCTGACCCCAAACTAAGCAAAGCTTGTGTGATGGCGGCCAGATAGCTGATATAATACTTGTATAGTTTTAAATACATACTTATTATACATAGAAACACCCAGACACAGTGCAAACATTTGAATTCATCACACAAATATTTGCACTGGGTGGGAATCGAACCCACGACCCTCGGCTTCGCAGGCAGAGCTACTACCAACTACCAACTAAGCCACGAGGCCAATAAATAGATTTTTCATCCCACCAGCTCGGAAAGAGTACTTTTGCTCCTCGATATCAGGACGCAAAAGTCGTTTTTACCCTCTAGAGGTTAAAGTAAATTTGAATTTAGAACATCGGGTGTACTGAGGTTTTGAATTCAAAACATAATTTAACCTATTTATTTCTACCTCCTTGGTGCCGAATTCATCATACATTTATTTTTAATTTGTTAAAAACTCATACTCGGAACCTCTTTGGTGTACTTTTTTTTAAATGCTTTGCGCGCAATTTTCTTTTCACGTGTGGAGGATAGAGGTAAAGAATGTTATTTCAAATGGCAAAATATTTTGAAATGCTATGAATGAATCAATTGTAATCGAATTGAAGTATGCCGAGTTGCCGAGTTAAATAATTAAATATTGTTGACTACTAAAATAGTAACTAATAGATAATTTCAACTACTTGTACAGTACAAAATAATGTATAAAATTTAACATCAAATAAATAATTACTATTTTGAGAAAACATGTAGGTACAATATATTTTGAAGTCAAAACTTCTTTTGACGCGCCAAAGACAGATTTTTCGTGGGCTGTCAATTTAATTCTAGCGTCACGCTCGGGAATGATAAGAAATCTTCGGGTAAACTCGTGACCATAGCCAATGGCCATCTAAAAATGTCTCAGCCTATCCCATTGGCCATTTAAAAATGTGTCAGCATTTCTAGATGGCCATGCTCATAGCCACGCCCTCTGGTTTCACACGCGTAGTTTCCAAAGTAAAAATCAAATTCTGAGTTATAAGTTACCACTTCTATCGGCAGTGCCTATGACTGCCAATATTTTATCTTCTATTATATTCAATATTTTTCTTTCAAGAATTCTGAATAGTACGTTTATTAATTTCCTTTAAAATGTACCTTGATGCAAATTTAGCGCTACTATAATTTAATGCATTTGGGCGGACACTTTTTCATGTACACATGAAACTCCTTACCTCAATCGGTCAACTCTCCATATTTTCATCACAATAATACACCAAATATACAACTCTCGTCATATTGTTATTGTTAAAACCATGGCTAAATAAACTTAAGTTTAAAACTTATAAAATTGAATACAAGTGAAAAACCGAAATACCATAATAATAAGTGATTCTAGCGACCAAGAAGTTTATTTAACGCCAACAGAATCGACTGAAACTGAAAATGCGCAAAGTGTTTAGTAATTTCCTCGCTAGGGGGGGATGAAAAATTACGTGTTACACTCGAGTGCAAAGATTTTTCACCTTGTGCCCTTTTGATTCCCTTGCTACGCTCAGGATTCTAATTTTTGAATCCCTCGCTACGCTCGTGATTCAACTTTAGAATCCTTCGCTTGCTCGGTCATCAAAATTGAGCACGCGGTTAAAAAGCCACTTTGCACTCTTGTATAACAAATAACTATTGTGCGCTTTCACTGCAAACGCTGGCTGAACCCTATGAGCTACATCAAAATAGTGCACAAGAGTGGTGTACCCCTTCAAAAGGTCTATAAAAAAGTTTGCAATAGTATATGTCTATCTCTTAGGAATAACCCATTTTTATTAGTAGGTATATTTAGTAAGTATCACCCGTGCGAAGCCGGGGCGGGTTCGCTATACAAAACGCAAACAATCACAAAGATTGCAGCTCCGACAAATAGAACTCTTTCAATTGATCTTTAAAAGTGGACAACGACTGCAATTTTCTAATACAGACTGCCAGAGCGTTCCACAATTGAATTGCCTAGAAATAGGGCTTCCAACATAGCATTTATACCAATGACCTGACGTTACACAGTGCACAGTACACACACACACAGCAATATCTAGTCAAAGTAAAGATAGTTTAAACATACTTGTGGTTTATGAAAACCGGTTAACGGATACAATAAATAAATAAATATTGGTGGACAATTCACACACAACACCATCTGACCCCAAACTAAGCAAAGAATACTTTTTATTAAAGACTACAGGCCCGTGAACAAAGTTTACGGGTCAAATGAACCACCAGGAGCCTATGTAGGATGATAGAAAGGTATAAAGTAATAAGATTCAGCACTATGCCGTCACTTGTAAGCTGTCCAACTGAGTACAGTTGAAGAAGGTTCAAATCCTCGATCATTTCTCCTTATCGCATGATTTTTGTACGGCGTTGCGGAATAATAGATTAGAAGAGATACTTCTAGAAACTATAAAAATTATAATTTTTAGATTTTTTATTATTAGTGTGTCGGAAAAAAATATGCTATGCCGACGATTCACAGAGTAATTTTAGTCATTTGATTATGTACGGCATTGGTTCCATACAGTTTCAATACCTCTTCTAATCCATTATTTCGCAACGCCGGCGCCGTGCAAAAGTCTTGCGACAAGGAGAAATGATCGAGAATTGGAACCCCCCCCCCCTCTTCAACTGTACTCAGTTGGACAGCTTACTAGTGACGGCATAGTGCTGAATCTTATTACTTTATACCCTTCTCTCATCCTACATAGGTCTCCTGGTGGTTCATTTGACCCGTAAATTTTGTTCCCGGGCCTGTAGTCTATTATGATCTATACTAATATTATGAAGCTGAAGAGATTTTTTCAATTAGGAAAAAATGCGTCTTAAATAGCACTCGTTATATTACTGTGTTCCGGTTTGAAGGGCAATGTTTCCAGAGAAATTACAGGCCTTAGAGGTATATTATCTTGATCTCTGGATGACGAGCGCAGTGCAGTGCTAGGTAATGATTTGGATTCTTCATGTTCCAATAGCTGCGTGTCACTGTGCTGTAATGTGGCAGGCATGTTGCTTACAATCAGGCACATGTCCTGCTCGTCTCGTCACTCTTAATTTAAAAAAAAAAAACAATACATGAATTAGATTTGACAAAGTTACATGAAATGTTTTATCACTACAATAAAATAACACATATTATGCAATAAATTTATCAACATTTGTGAATATTATAAATGTTTAAAACAATAGATATATCCATTTACTTTAAAACATAGGAGCCTCGTAAACAGGCTTACGTATTTATTTCATTTTATGTGTTAAATATTGTGTTATCATAGTTACTAGGCGTTGGTCTTAACAGATTTTTTTCTGCATGTTGTGTTGATTGTGTTTTTTTTTAACTTTTATAGGTTTACACTTGACCGCCATTTCGCCTGATGTTAAGCGACGATGCGGTCTACGATGGAGCGTGTTTACCTAGAAAAACCCGATTCACTCTCGATTTGAAAACACAAAGATTGTAACTAACGGGAAATACCCACTCAAATACCTACCCACCCAGTCTTGACGCTCTTATCACAAAAACAGAGTCAAATCTCTTCGTCGTGTTTTTGGAACATCAACCATGAAACGATGTCACCTTTTCGAGCTGCGAGCATTCCGATAGAAAAAAGGGCAAGATGGTATCAGATCGTGCAAATCAGTCGCACACTCTCCGAAGTGATTGTGATTTCATTTTGAAATTTCAGCGTTATCATTAGTATTTATCTACCTATTTACGTATTACCTATTTAGTACTAAATTGCATCCTAATCTAAATTGACTCTACAATCCTACTACGAGTAATAAATATACGTATATATACAAGTAATATATGTTAGGATGTTTGAAATATGGTTAGATTATACCCTGGAATTGCACATAGGCTACTTTTTATCACGGGAAAATAACGAGAACGGGAAATGTGCGGGTAAGACTGCGGGGCTCTGCAGCGACGATTGTGACGTAAGTAAAGTATCTCATTATATCAATGCACCAAAAACAAAGAAAGATAAAGAAAATAAACTGCATAATTATCAACATTTAAAAATAATCGATCTTATTAGCCGCTTTGCTCTGGTTGGCTTGTCTCTGAAAATGATGCAGAGATAAAACAATGAAATTGTGACTGCAAAAAGGTTTGTCAGGTGTGGGGTTCGAACCCACGCTCCCTCTCGGGAACCAGAGCTTAAATCTGGCGCCTTAGACCACTCGGCCAACCTGACCTTACATACGACGCCAAATATTAAAGCCATTTTTATTTTTTTTCCTCTTCAAATAAATGTAAAGGCTATTGCACCCGCAATTTTTAATCCTGATCGATGCAATGCAAAGAGGTTTGTAGAATATTAGGATGGTTGATAACCCTATGTCTGCTGAGTATACATAATATGTATATTGCTTGGTAGTCTAGTCCTCTAGTCAACAAGTTCAAAAACGTGCAAAATAGAAATAAAGCTCCTAGAAACATGTGCGATACCTCATTCGATTCGGAATCACGTTTACAAAAAATGTTTTTAAGGGTTTATTAGCACATAAAAAATTGCGATAGTTATTTACAAATTAAGATTACAAAAAGAAGGTATTTAGTTATTCCTTAATAATTTCTTAACTAATGATACTGAAGAAATTTTGAAAAAAGATCCTGAAAGAGGAGGAATTTTCCTATGTAAAGCTTTAACTTCTAGAACTCAATCTTTATTACTTTTATACTTTTTTTAACGCTGAAAGTAGAGCTCCGCGAGCTCGCTATGGCACAGACGCGGCGTCGGAAAAACCGGCATTATTATATTATACTATGCGGCTTAAAATGAAAGTCTTGGAAAGATGGTTTCCACCACAAGATAGCGAATCATTTTTTTTAAACCTCCTGACTATGGAATTTTTTGAACTATTTTATTATAGCAAGTAGGTATCTAGTAAAACCCTGCGCCTTCAACACTAAACCAAAGTTCGGTGGGCAGTAGATACTACCGGAGGCCAATTGCCACATCATCATCATCAACAGCCCACTAAACGTTGCCACTGCTGGGATTCGGGGCCTTCTCTTGCAGGGAGAGTTTTGTTACAGGACATTTAAAAAATATAATGAACCTAACACGTACTAGGTATTTAAAATTAACTTTTGATCTTATTTGGCGTTTTAGCCCCGCACTATATCCAGAATCCCATTATTGATGTGATAGGTCAAAAATTTACCTACCAATCTAAGTAGTCCGTCAGCTAGAAATAAAAATAAATAGAAAAATATGGGAACTTCTGGAGAGGGTTGTGACGTCAATTTTTCAATAAAATGGTATATAGTGACGTCACTCGAAACTTCAAAGCATTTGTTTTTTGCGAGCATGCTCTAACGATCATGATTATCAGGGGTAATTTTCGTTTTTTCATTTCCATGTCTTGATTTGTCTGGAATATTTCAGGGAAGGAAAGGTATTCTAAATCTCTTGACTTCTAGCATCGTATTTTCGTCATTATTTGTTTGTGGAACAAGATCAATTTAATAATATAACTGACGGACTAATATGTTTATATCATAATATTTAATTTACTAAAATAAAATAAAGTCTACAACAAATTAATCAATTAAAAACCCACTCCTAACAGTACCCGGCACAAAAGTGCCCATTACGCTGGCAGCATTACCACGCTGAATAGCGATTGACAATCTTTGTGCCAGGTACAAGCCAGAGCGGGAGTCACCTCCATTTTCCCTCATTCGATGTCCTAATTCCTTAACTAGCTCCCTCGCCTCAATGCCCCAACTGTCCAGCGTCTCCACTGCGATGGGGACCAAATCATAACGGACTAATTAGTTTTTTTAGTTGTCTCGTCTATAATACGTATGATAAAATACAATGTATAGCTCCAGAGCACGTGGTGGCAAAGGCAGCAATGAATAAAAATTCCATGCCGTAAGCGTTCGCTAAGTGCTATGCTCCTACATTTATCATGGTAACGGGCAGGGCGTGAATTCTTAGCGGTGTTTACGTGCTGGCAATTTCTGGGGTACGCCTTATTAGATGTTCTTTTAATACGTCACTTAAAAGAACAACGACATTTTCAACACATTTGTAAAGGCAGAATTTAATTTGGGCTTATCAAAAATAACTAATTGTAGCAGTGTGTCAAATAAGACGACAATACATTGCTACTCCAGTGCAATTATGAAACGAAGTGAAGTCCATTCTCGCCTGGTGGTTTAGATACAATGTAAAACACTACAGGTATTATACCACAACATAATACAGAAAAACAACGATTTAACTTAAAATATTTTGGGGACGAAAGACGATATTTTTGCTATATAATAACAACAACTCCGCTAAATCAAAATAATAGTATGGGACCATTATAATAGTATGGAAATAAACCTTTCTAGTAGTGAATTTTATGCATATTCACTAAAATATCCGTGGTTCTTGTTATCCAAACATTTACTTACGGTTTACGCGAGAGTAAAACTTGTCAAAGTTTGAGGAAAGTCAAATCGGAACAGAAATTTACGATGTTTGTGTCGTCAAACCAACTCGAAGGGACAAAACTAAGCTTATGACAAGTTTTGGGGTACGGCGATTATACTCGTATTTTAGTTCTTTTCCTAAGGAATAAATCATATCTTTATAAATAATAACATCTCTGGGTGACGAGCGCAGTGCAGGTAATGATTTAGGCTTTTCGTTCGTTTTTTTGTTCCAATAGCTGCGAGGCACCATGCTGTTGTGAAGATGCGTGTTGCTTTCCATGAAGCAGATGCCTTGTTCGTCCCCTCACTCTATGTATGTATAAAAAACTCCAAAAAAACTTCATAATTTAGTTTGGCACAAGATTTGCACCATGATACGTTTCACGGGCACGCATCGAAATCATTTAATTGACAAGAAAAGTGTCAGGACCTATACGTGTTACAAGTTACAATGTTTTCCGTCCACGTGCCAAATTCCAAGGCGGATGATGTAATTTAGACGTCTTTCGTGAGAAATTCTAATTTTCTCGACGAGTTCTGCATACTAATGTAATCTCTGTATCGATTCTCGGAGTAAACTCTAAATAAATCCGGAGAAATCCCACGGGATTATTCGATGCTACCCCGTCGTGGAAAACGCGCCAGTTAAATAGGTGTTCAAATAAATTTATGTCGAAAAACTAATACGGGTTAATTTCCCTCGCAAATCGGCGAATATTGTTGGTAGCTTGATGAATCGGCCCCAAGACATTAGACTTACATCGTAAAGTGATAAGTATCCTTTGAAATATTTGTTAGAGCAAAACTTTAGCCAACTATCCTAGCAGTATGAATGACTAATTAGGCACTGTATGATAAGCTGTTTGTACGAACATGACAGCTTTCCAGTTCGAGAAGCACTTGTGTTACTAGCGGAATTATTCGTTACATTATTTATCTTTTATATCAGAGTGACATGCCTACGGTGCTAAACACGTGTACCTACTATTTGTAAATATCCAGCGATAATTAAAAACTAGACACCTATCTAGCGGTCGCTAGGATATGGCGACGAAATGCTTGTTTCGTTATTGTTTCCTAAAAAAAATTCTGAATTTTTTTCTTATTTTTTAAATCCTTGACAAGAACGAAAGCCTGGTGAAGGATTAATCGCGTCGAACAAAAAAAGTCGAGTTCACACACACTTTGATTTCAATAAAGAGCTGGGTGTACTCGACTCGATTCAAAGGTATAAGGCCTGTCATCGGTCTCGATTGATCACGGGGATCCAGACACCCGGCTCGGTCGTTGAGAGCGTTATCCGCTGAAATATGGACAGGAAGTTCTCGAAATTATGAAAAAGATTGAAGAAAGTTGGTATTATTCAAATGGTAGCTTGGCCGTGGTGGGTCGCGCGTGCCTTTCAAAAAAATCAATACTACCCGCAGGTCTCGAGCCGAGCGCGCTCGCAAGGACGCCGAGCAACACGCTTAACTAGCTAAATGTTACAAAAACTTACGTCACAGTGCTCCTAGCCCTCTGTTACTTAATCTGTGATGTGACGGCGACGAACGTTCACTACCCCTCTTAGCTTATTTCACGTGGAAAATGGACATTAAATTTTTTTTTACTAGCTGTTGCTCGCGACAACTTATCATTGGCTCTATTTGTTGGTAGTGGAAACGTAATTCGCGGGAACGAGTGAACTATTCCTGCATATTATACGCGCTAGTGATTTTATGTCGCCTACAGGTCTCAGGTCTCGGATCCGTTGGGTATTTTATGAACGACGCTTAGATTATTTTATACCTAGCCGCCTAAATCTTCCGATTGTGCCTGTGATACCTGAATGTACGGTACATATTCTGAATCTATATTCTCTCAATCTACAACTCTGTACTCCTTTTTATGAAATTTGCGTGGACGGAGGCTAATGAAATTTGGCATACTTATAGTTTACATAGAAAAGGAGAGCAGAGTGCTAATATTTTTGTTTAAACTTTGCATAAAAGTCTGTAAGAAAAACATACACACTACCATGAATTTGTAACACACACACATAAATATACTGGTTTTTTTTCAAGTGATGAGTGAAAAATTCGACCTCAAATTGAGAATAGATTAATATAGCTTTATGGCCGAATTTCAACCACAAACAACTACTAATAACTTTCAGTAATTACGTTTACGGTGTTGCGCAAAACTAGAAAACTTTTAATTTCTTTGAATAATTTTTGTTTTCATTTAGTCACAAAGGTTTTTATTGAACAAAATATAAAAATATCTGGGAAAATAGTAAAAACGCTTTATTTTCCTGTAGAGTCACAGAGTGAATAAAAAATTGGCTAAGTTTTAAGTTTTCACTTCTATCGGCAGTTCCTATGACTGCCAATTTTTTTTTCATACATAAAGCTTGCTATATAGAAAGCACAACAATTATGTGGTTTTATTTTATTCTCTACTAGTAGCATTCAGCGGTTTCACTCGCGTTGTTCCCGATCCCGATACCTTATACCTTATACCTACGTTCTGATACCTTAGGCGCAATTACTCCATTTTAGACAGGAATCCCTATTTCTTTAAACATAATAATATGTCCTATAACACTCAGTAAAAATGTGGTAGAATTTATCAAATCGGTTTAGCAGTTTTTGCGTGGTCTACTATTATTTCACACAAACAAACAAAAATCACATCTTTCCTCTTTATGATATTAGTTTAGAAGTCTAAATAGGCTACTCGTTATGAGTCCATGATTGTATAGAATCAATCAATGGCGTTTATTACTATATTATACATAATTTCACACTAATATTTTCAGGTGACACCTAAATCAGAATTAAACGCAATCAAGAGATTCACAGTAAGATGGTTATGGGAAGAGAGCAACAGGTTGTTGGTGAATGGGGTTACTGGAGTTCGCATAATGCAACTTTATCACATCTTGATAAGGTTTACTTGTAACGTCCAATTTAACGTTCTAATTGTTATTCGCCTGTCTATACTAATATTATAAAGAGGAAAGATTTGTATTTTTGTATTTTTGTATGTTACTAATAAACTCAAAAACTACTGAACCGATTTCAAAAATTCTTTTACCAAAAGAGAGCTACATTATCACTGAGTAACATAGGCTACTTTTATTACGAGAAAAAATTTGAATTACTTTGATTTCTTTACTAAAACCAACGCAAGGTATAAAAAAAACAGCCATAAAATGGCTTTCATCGCATACGCTGCGGAAAGTACCAATGATAGAACAAAACAATGTTCTACAATATTATAAAACGTATTAAAATCTACAAAAAACCTCGCGAGACCATATGTCTAACTACTGTAATTACGTCGCTACAACTGCTTTTTTACATTTTAAAAGAAGATAAAAACGCCGATCAAATTCAGACCATGTTATCCATACATTTGTATTGATTCTTATCCAAATAAACTATTTCGTATTCAAGATTGCTTTAATACCTACTGATTCCTTTTTGAATTATTAAAATCGGACATTGCATTCAAAAGATATTACGAAGTTAAAAAATTCCATCCTGTCGAAATAATAATAAACGACGCGACGGGCCGGCGCGGCGCGCCGACTGTAGCGCGGCGCGGCGCAACGTGGCGGTACATACCATCGATACAAATCAATGGATGTGCCCTGAGAACCTTGAAATTGGTAATAAATTGCGTCTTTGTGTGTATCGTAAGTGGTTTACAAACAACCAATCTACTTGACCCCTATAATCGCTAGCGGCGAGATTTGCTGTGGTTCTACTTATTTTGGTTGTTGACAACGAATAATGATAGGTATAAACGTCCAGCGTCCTCCGCGTCCTGCAACCGACTAGAACGGAAAGAGTGAGCTCACTCTTCCCAACTTTGACATGATTACGTGCGCTCTGAAGTTTGGGAAGGCCAATCTTGGGTTCTACGATCTATGGTAGATGCAGAATTAGGAAGAGTGTACAGCGTTCATCCTTCCCAGTCAGAGTGTTTTTATTTCAGAATTCTTTTTTATCATGTACCACGTTGGTACATGGTTCCAAGACTTTAAAATCGTGTAAAAGAAACTTACCAAGCCGCATGCCGAGACGGGGGTTTGTTACAAAATTATAGCCAATGGGAAATCCCTTTGAGAGAAGCTTCAAGCTTCCCGGTGTCCGTTGAGGATGAGAGTTGTTTGTGGTAATATTCATCGATATAAATCAATAGATGTGCCCAGAGCACCTTGACATCGGTAATAAACTGCGTCTCTGTGTGTATCGTATCTGGTTTACATAAAACCAATCTACTTGACCCGTACAATCGCTAGCGGCGAGATTTGCTGTGGTTCTACTTATTTTGGTTGTTGACACCGAATAATGATAGGTAAAAACGTCCGGCGTCCACCGCGTCCTGCAACTGACTAGAACGGAAAGAGTGAGCTCACTCTTCCCAACGTTGACATGAGTGTGTGCGCCCTGAAGTTTGGTAGAGCCTATCTTAGGTTCTACGATTTATGGTAATATTATTATTTTGTTTCCGCCGTATTACATTACAGCTAGCCGTTTTGAAAAACAGTGACTTTTTGTAATGCGGCGGTTCAACGATTAGCCGCATTGTCATTGCGATACGTTCTTCAATAAGGCGGCCCACGTTCAGCCGTATTGTATTACTGCTTATATTATAGGGTGACCAAATTTAAAAAAACATAATTTAAATAAACAAAATCAAAATTAATTTCATTCATCCGAAAAAACTGACCGATTACTTACGGTATTCCTTAATATTTTTAACATTTTACCTCTCACATAAAGTTTGAAAGCCCATAAATTGATATCGGTGACGGTACACCTAAGAAACATGGTGCACTTCCATAGACAAGGGTCTATCATCGAGATTTGACTCCGGGTGGGCTCCCGCCAGAAGCTCTGTGGTCAGCCCTGAGTGTCGCTTCTCCATACTCGGCCTGCGATACACTTCGGCTACTTGCATGGCTTGCTCCACTCAGGACCTCCCTTGAGCTTCTGGTTCCCGCATTTTTTTTAATACACTCCAGAGGTAGTAGCGCCAAGACTATATGGAGTCGGTATGCTCCGAGTCGGATCTGGGTCTCATGTAACCAACCCGGTCCGATTTAGTCTTAACAAGGTGGACGGTGGAAACGAAATAGTTTCCAAGTAACACCCAGGGTGACAAGTGACACTCCAATAATATTGTGTACAATCCCTCCGAACTCCAGAATCCACTGTCACTTTAGCAATTTAGCAACACACTTACAGTACCTATTCAATGCCATAGTTGTTGTTATGTCAGGCAGTGCCATGAGTGTTAAGAATCGGAACTAAAAATTGTGAAAGAGGCGGCTAATCTCTCGCTTTATTACTTTACGGCTAGCCGTGTTGAATGACGTATGGCGTCGAATACATTCCGGCGGTTTTTTAATCAGCCGTGTTCAATCTGGCTGATCGTTAAACCGCCGCTTTACAAAATGGCCCTCAACCAACTAAGCCACCAGGCCAGCCAGTTTAATGTTTTTACACTTTAAAGTTTTGGTTTCTAATTTTGATCATTTGGAAAAATTTGGTCATGTACGTTTCATTTAGCATACCTACTTAACAAAAAATATTGACCCCGTGCGAAGCCGGGACGGGCCGCTAGTATTTAATAATACGGTTGATAATATTATTACTTTAAAGCAATTTGGGAAAACGTAGAAAACGTACCTTGTGGTCTGATGGAGAGGCCATCTACGTAAGGTAGCGCACAAAAAATGGACGAAACTACTTGGCAAGCAAGCACAGTAGCAGTGCATTAGACAAGGAATCTACGTCCAGTTCGGTAGGCAACAGAGACCTCCGTAGTACGTTGACGGGTTTTGTGGCCAACTACCATCGGTCCCTTTCACAGAAATCTAAATAATAGTACCTTATTATTTAGATTTCTGTGGTTCCTTAAACAAAAACCTACGCCCAACAGTGGACAACAGGCTGTGATGATTTGTGTCGTTTATATATAGCAAAATGGCAGAAATCTATCTATCAATTCTTCTTCGTGTCGATAACATTATTTTGTTATTAAACCTAACTTACTAATCTAGGTTTCCTACAATGTAAAAAATTATAATATTTAAAAATTATTATTATATATTTTTTATTTGCTTTTAATTTGATTTTGTGTATTTTTTTTAGTGGTTTAATAATTCAAATACAAGATAATAGATAAATTAAAAGGGTTTTCAATTTAGATGAATGGCGCCCAATACTCAGCAATCTATCAATGATGATTACTAACTATATAAAATAATTGATTGATTGTGATTGATGAAATTGTACATCCGAAATGTCTCTCTACCAACAAGAAATCTTAAATCTATACGCACGCGAGTGCGATTTAAGATTTATCCTACTAATGTAATAAGCACGAAAGTTTGTGAGGATGTACCTATATAATTATGTTTGTTACTTTTTATGCAAAATCAAAACCTATTGAAAGGATTTTTTGGAACGAAGGATGGATGAATCGTATTAAATACGTTAGATTTCCGTATTTTGCCATAAAAAGAGCACGGCTCATGAACGGACGCCATTGGACGCATTAAATAGAAAGAGTTGTTTATCCATTCTTTCTTGCAAAAAATCCTGACTAACCCAAAGAGGGTTAGTGAGGACTTGAAACTTGTACGGGGTCTTCAAAGAAACAACAGAATGAAAAGGCAAGCTACACGATACAACTAAGCAGATTCAGAAAATACTCACATTAATATGTAAAATCATTAGGTCTGAAAGCTCAGGCGAGAATAGGGGTATCTTTGTGTGGACACTATCTTCTAAATAACCTAAATCTACCTCAGGCAAGGAACAGATGAGCCCCGCCTAAATTAGACGAGTCCCTTCATTCAAGGCCGCTTCGCATTTGAGACTGACCTGCAAGTGAGGTCGCAGATTTACCCACGAGAAAGCTAAGTAGATTTCTAGGTATCGTATGAAAAGACGTGATATACTGCTCGTGTATGTTTTGGTTTAAGTCACAAGAATAGATATTTTCGCCTCAATAGTGGCCTCGTGTCTAAGTCGATAGTGAGTCTGGTCACTAAGTCGTAAGATGTGGGTTCGATACCTACCCAGGACAAACATATGTATGTGATATGTTAAATACAAGTATAAGATACGTTCCTACGTATCTTATACATAATGTATTTATATCTTATATATAAAATTCTCGTGTCACAGTGTTTGTTTCCTTACTCCTCCGAAACGGCTTTACTGATTTTTACCAAATTTTATATGCATATTTAGTAGGTCTGAGAATCGGCTACTAGCTATTTTTCATACCCCTAAGTATTAGGGATTGTTCACCCCAAACATTTTTTTTTTAATTTTTGGTATTTTTTTTTTGTTTTTATTTTTTTATAATGTGGCGTTAAAAAATACATATAACCCTAAATTTTTACCCTTTTATCACCAACCCCTGTTTTTTTAGAGCCATTTTAGTAATTTAATCATTTGACACTGAACTCCTAAACGACGGGACCGATTTGAATGTTTTTTTTGTGTGTGTATTCGAAGATGGTTTAAATTCACAAATAAGCCCGGCAGATGGAGCTGCAGACAGTGTCTAGGTTATGTCCGAGCGAAGCCGGAACGGGCCGCTAGTTATTTCATATATGGTTTCCACAGTACAGCATTTGTTAAGTTTGAAGCTAGAAGATGTTGTGAGATAAAATGTCAATAAATATTCATTGACGTACTAAGACATAACCAAAATCGAAATTAAAAACAAATAGCTGGTCATTGATATCTTTAAATAATTTAAACCATGGTAGGTATGTAGTTAGATAACACGACAATGGAAGAGACAGGGTTTTGCGGATAATAAAATATCTGTAATCGTATACAACACTCAATCTAATATATTGAGATCTAGTCCATTTAATAGTAGGCAGTAATTGAATAAATACGTTTAGCTATTTTAATTTAAACTGAAACTACATCTAATTTTATCGTCTTGGATTTAATTAATTAATTAAAAGGTAATCCTCAAAACAATACGTTCATTCAGAAAATACGATAGGAACTTTCCGACTTTGTTCTTAGAAAGTTGTACCAACTGTTACCAGGTTAATTAGTCAAAAGAAACACGGCGTAACTTCAATGAAACTCAATAAGGAGCAACCTCAATCATTCCTGAGAAGCAGAGTTGTGCGAACTTATCTTGTTAAAGTTTGTTACGGAAATATGAAAACTGTAACTTATCCGAAGTAGCCGACTTTCAGCGACAGGGATAGTATCGCTGATAATAAGTAAGCGACCACTACTTCGTCGAGCAGTCGGTGGCAAGAAACTGTGTTCACAACCTAGTAATACTTTTTTTTTTTTTATTCAAAATTGCTACTCCACAGGCTCCGGGGTCCGTGACTTTTGTCATTTAAAATCTTATTTCCCTAGTAATACTATAAATTCAAGTTTGGATGTTCGTTGCTCAATCACGCCAATACGTTTGAACGGATCACGTTGAAATTTGGAACATAGATCATAGTAGGGAATCTTTAGCTCGGGAAAGGGAATTACGCGGATAAAACCACGCAGCGCTCCTAATTTTAAAATATTTTTTAAACTATTTCTAATCCATTTTAATGCGTAGGGAAATTTCAATATGCATTTAAATTTGTACTACTTAATAAATATTATAAACGAGAATTGCAGGTTTATTTTATTTGTTTTGCATAAACACAAAAAGGACGTAACCAATTTTAATAACTCTATCACCAATCAAATGGAAAGAAACATGTCCGAGTACCGTAGATTGTATTGTTAACTAAGTAAAATTGGGGATGTCTACAAAAACACTTTAAGGGTGGGTTCGTCCATTAATTACGTGAGGCTCGATTTGGTTCGAAAAAATCACGAAATTTCACTTGGGGGTTGTAATGAGATATCACGTGTAGGTATTGTTTGAACGCGAGATTTCTGAATTCAAAAGCGGTGCTTGTGACCTTGACTAGCTGGTGCTAAACAATTTTTCTCCGCACGCCGCGACTTCTGCCACCGCCTCCCGCCGGCTATAATGATTTTTAAGATACTAGATTAGGTACGAAATAATACACGTGATTTTTGGTGGTGGGGGGTGGGAGAAGTTGCTCGTTGCTCAAAAACATCACGTGATTAATGGACGACCACATATGTGTGGGAATTATTTAAAAAAAGTTAGGTGAATATATATTTTTTATTTGTGAAGTCGTTGTTTTTTTTTGTGTTACCCATACGAAGCCGGGATAAGACGCTAGTCATTAAAGTTGAACGTTATAGTCTCAAAGTGCATTCTTAGTACACATTGTTATTAGTCAGTCTCATACGTAATAGCTAATAACAAATGTTTTAATAACCCAGTTTGGTGATTTCGCCACCTACGCCCAACCGAACCAAACAAGCTGCGCGAGTGAAATTTAGATACTCGATCCTCCAGTAGTGAAGATGGCGATGATAATGTTTTCGATTTAACACTACACTCTATACTTCTCGGAATACCTACCGTTCTTTAACATCGCATTCCAGAAATGCTTCGAAGGAACGGAACGCTTAATAAAGAAATGCAACGAATCGATTGTGCAGTTCCATTACCGCGCTAAAGCAGAGTAGGAAACCTACGAAGAGTCTAGCTAACAACATATTAGATACTAGCGGCCCGCACCAACTTTGTTTGAGTTGAACACCTAATCTATATAACCCATTGAGGCACCATCTGTTCGAGACTTCGAGACGATCAATAGAAAAAATCAACATTATTAATCAGCTAATTGTTGAGAAACATTATTGAGACCATTAATCTAAATAAAAATAAAGTGGCCAAGTGCGAGTTGGACTCACCCATGAAGGGTTCCATTGCAGGAAGTAACATAATATACATAGTACACATAGTTCTTGTAGTTCGTTGTAACTTTGATCGAAGTTTTAATAATAGTGTATTTATGACGTACTAAAAAAAAACTACTCATCAGATCGAGTTTAAACCAATTTCCGTTGATAGTTTGCATGGTAATGTACATCATATATTTTTTTTAGTTTTTTCATTCTCTTACTTTAGAAGTTAGAGGGGGGGAGGGGGGACACACATTTTACCACTTTGGAAGTGTCTCTAGCGCAAATTATTCGGTGTAGACAAAAATTAAATTAAAAACCTCGACATCATTTTTGAAGACCTATCGATAGACACCCCACAAGTGTAGGTTTGATGAAAAAAATTTTTTTTGAGTTTTTGTTCTCAGTATGGGGGGCAACCCTAATTCTTTTTATTTTTTATTTTTTTGTTCAAATCTTAATGCGGTTCACAGAATACATCTACTTACCAAGTTTCAACAGTGTAGTTCTCATAGTTGCGGCAAAAAGTGGCTGTGACATACGGACGGACAGACAGACATGACGAATCTATAAGGGTTCCGTTTTTACGTTTTACGAAACCCTAACTATCCTATCTCTCAAGTTGGACCCAATTCTACTAATATTTTAAATGTCAATGTATGGATGTTTGGATGTTTGTTGCTCAATCACGTCCTAACGTATGAACGGTTCGGGCTGAAATTTGGAACACAGGTAGATTATAGTCTGGAAGAACACATAGGCTACTTTTTATCCCGGAAAAACAAATGGAACAACGGGAACGGGAACTTTGCGGGTAACACCGCGGGGCACTGCTAGTTACACATAAATGCAACATTCGTGAATATCAATTCACTTGGTGAAGAGTTTACCGGGAGCATACATCATGACACTGGGTTTTTATCTATTAAGCGTGTGATATTTGAACGTGTCTTCCTTGACTATAGTGGTAGGACTCTTAGCAGAGTCCGCCTGGGGAAGTACCACACCTCTGCCAAATATTCTACCGCCAAGCAGTAATGTGCAAACTTTACTGTGTTCCGGTTTGAAGGGCAATGATTCCAGAGAAATTACAGGGCTTAGAGACATAATATCTTAGATCTCTGGGTGACGAGCGCAGTGCAGTGCTAGGTAATGATTTGGACTATCATGTTTCAATAGCTGCGTGTTACTGTGCTGTTATGTGGCAGGCTTGTTGCTTACCATCAGGCACATGACCTGCTCGTCTCGTCACTCTATGCTATAAAAAAAAAAAAAAAAAAACTATGCTAAACCGTTGTAACCCAGTGGCAAGGACACGCCCAATTTTTTAAGTCTTACTTTCGAAGTTCGTCTATACCCTTTAACTACCTCTGAGCATTTGTCCAATTTCACCATTACATTACCAAAACGTTCTTACAAATCTTATAGAGTAAGATCCCAGAGCTCCCAGACGTCCCCTATTTTCTGATGAATGAAATGTGGACGATTGAGTAGAGTTAGTAAGTACTAAGAACACATGCTTACTCGCTAACTTGCTTAGACGGCCAATTTTGAGATATGGGGTAATGAAGGTACGTACAAACATTACGTACTTCACGTATTTTCTAACACGTGAATTTCACGGGTGTTGTAGGCAATATCCTTAAAAACAAGGTTCCAATACTCCCAGACATTTTCCGTCGGCCGTTTTGCTTAACAACTCCAAAATAATGATTTAACTTTACTTAAATTCTCATGCTCCATTTGTAAATATGTTCGTCAGACAACTATTTTAAAGCTTTTTCCAATAAGACAGACCAATCTAAGGGGTCAATCATCCCCTATACTCAATTTTAAGTCAATATTTCCTAATAAATGTCTCACTCAGTCTCCCGCTCTTACCCATAGAACATAGTTGAGTTTAGGGGATGATTGCCCCTTTAGATTGGTCTTATTGTAAAAAGCAACAAAATAGTTGTCTGACGAACATATTTACAAATGGAGCATGAGAATTTAAGTGAAGTAAAATTATTATTTTGGAGTTGTTAAGGAAAACGGCTGACGGAAAGTGTCTGGGAGTATTGGAACCTTGTTTTCAAGGATGTTGTCTACAACATACGTGAAAATCACTGATTAGAAAATACGTGAAATAATGTTTGTATGGTACCTTCATTACCCCATATCTCAAAATTGGCCGTCTAAGCAAGTTAGCGAGTAAGCATGTGTTCTTAGTACTTACTAACTCTACTCAATCGTTCACATTTCATTCATCAAAAAATAGGTGACGTCTGGGAGCTCTGGGATCTCGGACTATTATACCTTTCTCGAAATCTCGGAAACGGCTCGAACGATTTTGATGAAAAACTAATTAGGTTTCATTAAAAAAAACGCATATTATGCGTGTTTTTAATCAAAGGAAAATCTCTCACATTAGACATTAGAATGCGAAGGTAAATTTAGCCGCGTGGCGCGACAGCATACTAGCTCAGACGGGAAGTCGTGCGGTCACGAATTAGTGGCTCCGGGTTCGAATCCAGACACGGCTTCTCTTTTTTTTTAATGTTTTTTAAGAAGATCTTATTACTTGGTGGCTTTTAAATGTAGGTATCTGAGTACTTTTAGTATTTAAACCGAGCTCGGTCACCCAGGTACTATTGTATTTAAACATTATAATGAAATCCAGTAACCAGTTTCTCTGTTAGTTTTGTACTTATTGCAAACGTGTGCCTCCTGCCTCCACAAAGTCAGGCGGCCCCGATTCCCGACCTGCTTACAATTATTGCGTTCCCGCCATTCATTAAGAGGGCACGGCATACGAACGCTGCTCTAGCCGCTCCCGGCGTAACCTGACCCTTTTCCCGACACTTTTTCCGTTTATTTCTCACGTCAATAATTAGAGGACTCTACCTTGATTTTTGCTTTTGAAACTAAGGGACTTATTCAAAGAGTTGAGAGTCGGAAACCATGTTTCGAGGTTTGATATTACTCCGCTGATGTGAGGTCCTGAATGAAACATTTTAGCGCCGGTATATTTGGGACTTCAATATAATGTTGTCCAATTTCTTTTTGAAGTTATAGTTAGTGGAAAATTATGACATTTTCCACTAACGCGCCGAAAGAGAACATTTTTACTATGCGCGCGTAACGTAAAAATTGTCATTCTGAAGTTAGCTAGTCAAGATATTATCTATTTTATGATTGAAGTTAGACTTCATAGCACGAGGAACAAAGAGAAGTAGTATTAATTACTTGTGTGGGTACCTATATCAGTACACACACACACACTTTATTATTCCATTTTTATTAGTTTCTTTGCAACACTTTCTTTCGTATCATTTAGAATTATAGTTGAGGTATTCAAGCAAAAAGAAAGGTAATTCTAACTTATACTAAACTAGTAAAGTAAGAATTGATAGCGGATTTTCAGTTTCTGTCATAGAATGCGCGGTCAGTGAGACCTACACTTTACACAGACCCAGTCACATTACGTAACCGGAGTTTTGAGCAACCTTTAACAGTTGCAAACTCATTAATCACGAGCCAGGGATAATGAATACTTTCCTAAACTATCAGAAACATGAAGGATTCCTATCCGACCAGCGATGAGGTTGTAAAAGGGAATCACGTCTTAAAAGGGGTTATTTCTACTGTGTAAATACAAAGGGTTCATTTCATCGCCGGTTTTGTTAGTTTTATATTGTCCGTTGTTGATGTCGTTTGGTGCGAGATGAAGGCCAGTCGAGTGGGGCCAGTTATCGCGCACTCCAGACGCACGCTGCCTGAATTATTATCTGTGGAAGCAGACAGACAGGCGCGTCCGGTGTTCTGTTAATGGTCAGATTGGAATTTCCTTGCTAGCAGAGAAGACGATTTTAAAGATAAGTAAAACTTTAGTCTTTAGTTGTGTTGACCACTTTTTGAAATAATAATAATAAAATTTAATGGCGCCGCCGGTAGCGTCGGAGCGGGCCGCGCGCGTAAGACGCCGTTTGGATCGGTGAAATCATGTGAATTGGCGTCACCGATTTACGTAAATTTTAATAATTGTAATTGATATCAAAGTGACATCAAACTAAAAATATCACTCAGTTGTAGTATTTTCGCAGCTTTTCTTTTATAGTCTATAAAAATATAATTCTGGTTTTGAAAATTGAGAAAAATGTGTACTCCAAAATACTCCAAAACCACTTTAAGTACGTAACAAACTATTATTTCATTGTATTTTTTTCAGATTTGTTCCAAGTTTCATAATATCATCAAGTTTCATAATATAGGGGGTCATCGTAGGGTTTCATAAATTCATAAATAGTAATTCTTTTTCTTTTCCTTAACTGTGGGCCTCATAACAAAGCTCAAAGTCACACAGCGAGCTATGGAGCGAGCTATGCTCGGAGTCTCTTTGCGCGACAGAATCCGTAATGAGGATATTCGCAAAAGAACTAAAGTAGTCGACGTAGCTCGAAGAGTAGCTAAGCTGAAGTGGCAATGGGCAGGCCACATCGCTCGCAGAGCTGACAACCGATGGGGAAGAAAGGTTCTCGAGTGGCGACCACGAACCGGAAGACGCAGTGTTGGACGGCCTCCCACTAGATGGACAGATGACCTCACGAAAGTCGCTGGAAACCGCTGGTTGCAGGTTGCGCAGGACCGTTCGTTGTGGAAATCTAGGGGGGAGGCCTATGTCCAGCAGTGGACGTCTTACGGCTGATGATGATGATGATGAATTCTTTTTCATACATCAAACGGACCTCATATATGTAGAGAACTATAGTAGTATCAATGTTAAGATTAATTCATACGAGTTCATGTAGTCCACAGTAAACAAAAACCAATTTAACAATGGGTTCCCTACTTTTAACAATAGGAAGAGGTATGATGCTGGTCGGAACGAGGCTTAGGCTAAGATCTCATGAAGCGGTTTGTAGATCGATCCATGGTCGGTCCCGAGCGCAGCTTCTGTAGAATACAGATACATTCGTATTTGTAAAAATTGAAAGCACAACTCACGACGCGTTTTACGCCCGCGGCGCGCACAGCAGCGCGCAGTTCCCGCGCGCCGCGGATCCGCAACCGCGGCGGGCGCGGGGGAAAATCACTCCATGAGTTCTTAGCCTATAACGGCTCAGCGCTGTTTATTTGAAGGTAAAACTATCTGTTTCCGTTTACTGTCACTCCTCGTCGGCTGAAATGGATATGGGTCCAATTCCGGTGCTCTGGCAGCTCTTTGACAGACATTGAAAGTTTGAAAACTGCTATGCATACCGTGCTTTTTTATTAGTTTAGGAACACAGATATCACAAAACAAAATTTTGCCGTTAACCATCCACGTGATAACCTGGACAACTAGAACAGATCGCTTTTAGCGATAAAACCGCCAGCTTGTAACGATACTTTTAAAGTTTATCGTTAGATAATTATTTTTGTTTTGGTGTGTCAATAAAGAGTATCTATCTATGATTACAGGGTGTCTTTGTCTGTGTGTGTGTGAGGGTGTTCGTGTGGATAGTGTGTGTGTATGTACTTATGTACCTACGCACGCAATAAATTAATACTTCTTCTCTTTATTCAAGTCTAACTTCAACCATGAAATAGATTAAATCGTCAAGAAGTATTAACCTAAAGTTAGTTACAATGTTTATTAAAATGTTGCCTAGCTAACTTGAGGGTGTCGGTTTTTCGTGGCGGCGTGCGAGCATCGTACTAATTTACTCTCATAATTTTTCACCCAAAGTATAACTTCCATAAAAATGTTCCAAATTTATTCATAAAAATCTATATCGGCTTGACCGCTAACTCCGCTGGTAAAGCGACATGATCTAGAATAAATCGATTCGATCACTTGCAGCTATCAGACAAGTATAGGCAGTGTCTAAGCACAGTGTCTGTCTTCTAGGCTTGTGTTGTCTAGATACGGCATGGGGTGACATGTTGGCAGGAGCCACGTAGTAGGCACGTACTCGAGGCACGGGAAACATTCGAATGGCGTTCCCGAAAATGATTTATTAAACTTTGACGTTCTCGTCTAGACACGGCTAGAAGCGGCAGCAGAATTTGTAATCGTACTATTTATTGTTAGTTCGACAGTGTATTGTTGATTATCCTACTAAGATTATGAATACGAACGTTTGGATGTTTCGATGTTTGTTGATCAATCACATCGGATGTCTGAAAGGAGCGGGTTGAAATTTGGAAGACAGGTTTGGAATAACACAAGCCTATGGATTTGAAATTAGAGTTATTTGGGAGTCGATCAGTGCCTTCTTGATACCTAGCTTGAGTCTGGCATTGTAAATTGCAAAATTATACAAACATAATACCAATTCCTATGCAATCAACAATAAAAACAATTTCATCGAACAAAAACTTTTTTACTTGGATTAGCGCACTTATTTACGTATAAAGTAATACAATAAAGCCAAAGAGATCATTTTTACATTTATAAATGAACAAATTGAATGAATACGATAGGCTCTACATTCGAAAATTAATATTCATGAGAGAAAGCTGTAAGAACACTAGACTTACGCATCCCTGACAAGGTTATTAAAATTCAAACAACCGCTGAGTGAATTTAAAATTAATAAAACGGTTTACACATTAGGATTCCGCCCGTAGGGGCGCCTGAGACAATGAAATCAGAACAGCTTGAATACGGCGTGCTGATAATCAAGGCTGATCATTTTCATTTATGCTAGATTTTGATCACATGTGACTCGTTATTTTGATTTAATCTGTCATGGTTGTTTGAGTTCGAATATCAGTATAAAGTCGCCCCAAAGGACTAACAAAGAGGGTTTTATATGTCTTACTTTGATTAGAATTTTTCGTGTCAATTCCCTCCATACGTCAGTCGTCAGACCATGGCGCACGCAACTGCCTCAAAATATCTGGAAGCATTTCACTATTACACTTCATTAACTTCTGGTGTAGTTAATGAAGTGTAATAGTGTAAAAATGCCATAATTGATTACCATGAAAAAAATCGGTATAACCCTATCTATTGATGTAAAACATTGATAAGCCGAAAGTTAGCCGTAAGCCGAAAATAAATGTACAGAGGGATGTTATTGTCTCCTCGCCTTGCTAGCCCAATCTTTTTCTTCGTATTCACTAGCGATGCTCTACGGTCTCAAGAAGAGATAACCTTCTTCGCCAATGACACTGAACTCCTCTATCGAGGTTACAGGGTTGCATACGATGATTGCTCCAAAACTATTTACGTGTCTAGGATAATTCGTTTGGGAAATAGAGCGTCACAGTATAGTGTAGCGATATTTATTGAAAACAGAGTCCGCCGAAAATGACCGTGTAAAGATCTAGTACTTCGTTGACAACTATTTTTCTGCAGAAAAAATAAACAGACCAAATATCTCGACGTGAACTCGATTACTGACTTATCTTTTCCCAATGTGTCCAAATAGTTCATAGTCGTGCGGTCTTTTATCTGCGCAAGTCAATATCCATAGTCCAATTCATAGTTCAATTAAATATTGTCCCTTAAAATAAGTCGACAATTTACAATGCTTGCATTCGCGCCGTCTGACTTAAGCCGCTTTCAGACATCGCTCATGCTTCTCTTCACTCGACTTTGTAATAAGTTCCAGGCCATTCATAACAAATTCATCTATACTGCAGATGCGCCCGCTCGCTGGTACGAGCGAAACATGCATTCGATCTCGAATGACTTTCGATCACTATGTACATGAAATTCTGGTGTTGCTGTTTTGATGTGTCTTCTTGCAACCCAAACTCTCTCGTAGTCTCTGAGCGTTTAATTCAACAAGCAAGCAATACACTTTTGATACACTTCGGAGAGTGTGCAACTGATCTGCATGATCTAATACCACCTTCACATTTTTCTATTGGACTTCTCGTAGCTCGAAGAAGCGGTACCGTTTCATGGTTGATATTCCAAGACAAGGACGAAGAGGTTTGACTCTACTTATGTGATAAGAGCGTCTAGGCTGTGGAATGAGTTGCCTGAGTGGGTTTAATCATGATGTGATAGTATAACAATTCTTTTAGTTTGTTGTAACTTTGGTCAATGTTTTAATAATACTGTATTTATGACGATTACAAAAAAAAAACTACTTACTAGATCTTGTTCCAACCAATTTTCCGTGGAAGTATGTATGGTAATGTACATCATAGTTTTTTTAGTTTTGTCATTCTCTTATTTTAGAAGTTACAGGGGCGGGGGGACACATTTTACCACTTTGGAGAGTCTTTCGCGCAAACTATTCAGTTTATATAAATACCACACACGTAAGGTTTTGAAAGATTTTTTTTTTAGTTTCAGTTTTTTTAGTTTGGGACACCCTAAAATGTATTGTTTTTTTTTTTCAATTTTTGTGTGAAAATCTAAATGAGGTTTACAGAATACATCTACTTACCAAGTTTCCACAGTATAGTTCTTAAAGTTTCGGAAAAGTGCCTGTGACACACGGACGGACGGACGGTCAGACAGACGGACGAATCTATAAGGGTCCCGTTTTTTGCCATTTGGCTACGGAACCCTAAAAAGTAAATGCTAGAATATTCATAAATGCAGTTTGATCATCACAAAGACATCTAGCTACCAGTTTGTTCATGCCAATTAAATGCCATTCCATTTTCATTCAACTGGAAACCAAAACGGTATTTAGCAGCCCTTTTACGTTGTAATAACAAGGCGGAACGACAAGGGCGGCACTCGATTAACATCCGCCCTGCTGACACACACACGATATAAACCAGGCTTTCCAAATACCTCGTAACAATAAAGTGGATTTAATAAATTAACAATATAAATATTATTTATTTCACAGTCAGTAAGTTACATTAAATAATTAACATGATCTCAAAACGACGAATATGTTTGTTAATAAGCAACTCGCTAGACATAATACAGTGCCAATAGTAGCTATTTGAATACGAAGAGTAGAAATCAATGTGTACTAACTACAATGTGCTTGTCACCCAGAAATATAAGATGATTATATCCTTGTTCTGTAACTTCACTGAGACATGCCCTTCAAACCGGAATACATAATAAAATATTTGCAAATTGTTGTAAGGGACTACAATAACTGGCAAAGTTAATACTTACTGGCAAAAATACTTTCCCAGGCGGACTCTGCAAAGGGTAAGTAACAGAAAACCTGACATTATAACAAAACCTGACTTACGTTTAATTTTGTCTCTTTTAGTTTGTCTCATAGAATAAAAGTATGTATTTTATGACACTAATGTCGAAAATATCTATTTGAAATACTCAAAAATGTTACAGGCTTTTGGATATATAAATATTTGTGTCGCAGCCGGATTGTATAATGCGCCGTATTACATTACGGCTAGCCGTTTTGAAAAACAGGGCCGTTTATGCGACGGTTTAACGATTGGCCGCATTGTCATTGCGATAAGTTCTTCAATAAGGCGGCCCACATTTACCCGCATTATATTATTGCTTAACCTATATGACCACCTTGCACCTTGCTATATGACTGGTCTCCTGCCTTATTAAAATTTTATCTGAACGCTTTCCAAATGACCCTCCCTGACCAGAGTAACTTGGTAAGGTGGGGAAAAGCCTCTGAAAAATGTTGCTATACTTGTGGTGAGGCGATATGTACAGCAAGGCACATATTGGTGGGATGCAAGGTGCTCCTTAATAGGGGTCATTACTCACAGCGCCATGACAGAGTACTTGAAATCATACGTGAAGCCGTAAGCCTTTCGGTAGCTAGAGCCCAAAAGGGATTGACGATGAACAAAAGACAAATTAACTTTGTAAAAGAGGGCTCAACTTCAAACTCCAAGAACAAGCCTTACTCAATCCTGGGTTCAGCACCTGATTGGACAATTTTAATGGACACGTATGAAAAGCACTACAAAATCCCAGAGGATGTGGGTGTTTCGTCATCCAGACCGGACATTTTCCTTTTTTCTAGGGCTACGAAACGCATAGTCCTGGTAGAACTTACCGTACCGTGGGAAACTAATATACCTAAAGACCACGTGATGAAACAAAATAAGTATTACGACCTACAAAATGAATTAACAAAAAATGGCTATGTAGTTAATTTATACGCTGTAGAAGTAGGAGCGAGAGGTATACCAGCAAAATCTCTCTATAACCTGCTTAAAGACCTTGGATTGTCCAGAAGTGCAGTAAGTTCTATACTAGAACGAGTATCTAAAGCTGCACTAGTAGGATCATATCGGATTTGGCTGGGCAGGGAGAGAAATACGAGTAGTGAAGGTGAGTGTTGACGTACGTCAATGTAAGGGGCCCCTTTTAAACCTACAGCCCGAGTCACAAGTCTTGGGGTCTATTCGAGATTTCTCTCTCTGCCACACGATGGACCCGGCACCCGCACGGTGAATCCATGGAATGCTAAGAAGTACGTCTCTGTAGGGTGACCATTGACCATAATTACACAATAAACAAACAATGTATAAAATGAAAATTAGTCTTATTCATCAGAAAAAGATGACAGATTACTTCTTACGATATTCCTTACTATTTTTTTACAACATTCTACCTCTCAGATAAAGCTTGAAAGCCCCTAACTTGATATTGTTGACGGCACACCTAAGAAACATGGTGCACTTACATAGACAAGAGTCTATCATTGAGATTTGACTCGGGGTGGGCTCCCGCCAGAAGCTCTCGCATTTTTTAAATACACTCTAGCGTGCGTAGGTAGTAGCGACCAGACTAGGTGGAGTCGGCGTGCTTCGAGTCGGATCTGGGTCCTATGTAACCTACCCGGTCCGATTTACTCTTAACAAAGTGAACTTGGAAACTAAATAGTTTCCAAGTAACACCCAGGTGGACGAAGGTGAGCCGTCTTAAGAGGTGGACGGTGGTAAACCACCCCAATAATATTGTTTAAGATTCCTCCGAACTCCAAAATCCACAGTCACTTTAGCAATTTAGCGACATACTTACTGTATTCAACGCCATAGTTGTTGTTATGTCAGGCAGCGCTATGGCTGTTAAAAATCGGAACTAAAAATTTTCAAAGAGGCGGCTAATCTCTCATTTTATTACATTACGGCTAGCCATGTTGAATGACGTTTGGTGTCGAATACATTCCGGCTGTTTTTTTAATCAGCCGCATTCAATCCGGCTCATCGTTAAACCGCCGCTTTACAAAACGGCTAGCCGTAATGTAATACGGCGGATTATACAATCCGGCTGCGACATATGCAATACGAGTACGACGCTAATAATGGTTATAACGTAACATACATGATTAAAAGGTATTGTCAAATGACTCAACCAGGGTAGATGTTACTTTCATTTGCAGTTGAGTTACCACCAAATAATACGGATTCGAATTGTTTATCTCCATCAAAACGAGCCACATATTTTTTTAATGTGTAAGTCCTTATCGAGAGCTCTCAACTTGAGCGATATCTGACCGACAAAGAACGAAAAAACATTTTTGCTACCCAACGGAAAACAACCGTCAGTGTAATCGGCATTCCCGTCACTTTTCTCTCATTTGTGACATGGCAATATCTGATGTAATGGGTAACACGAACATAAATCATTATATTTAGAATTTCGACACTATAGAGGGTAGATCTACTGGGCTGTTATTTTCTTGTAAAGTGAATAATACTTACTCAGGCATCAATAGTGGATATAATTTTAATAGAATTTAGTCATTTTACTGCTGTCTGCACGTGACTGCATTCGAGCTATTTAGAAAAGGGCAATTCGATAAGAAACTCTGCGTCTTTTCAGAATCAGCATAGCATATACGTTATTCCAGACACCAATCAGAGTTCCGAATTTCAATGTCATACCTACAGATATTACAACGTGATAGGCAAACTTCCAAATTTGCAACTTTAATAGGATTATTTTCGGCAAATTGATTGACTGACTGCTCGTGACTTGAACCGTTGAAATGCGGCCGAAATCCCGCCGATGTATTAATTATCTCGGCGAATTATTATACTCAACACAGTTATGAATTAAAAAGCGCCAAGCCCCATTGAAAAATTAAAGCATGATGTATGATGCTCTGAAATATCCTAATTAATTGTGTCAATATAAAGATGTGTTTTATTACAGTTTTTTTGGTTTTATAGCTTTTTTACGCTTACGTGCTGCAAAGGTGCGATGTGTCCCCATTATTTGATATGAATATCGATAGAGTTTGACTAATCTCAAGGACAAATATTTTAATTCTATGCACAAATTCCAACACATTGAACTGAAGCGATCTAAAAATGCAATCCAACGAAGTAGGTCAAGGTGGCGTTGTGGAAACTTTAATGTAATTCACGACCTTTCGAATTTACTGAAAACGGGTTAATCGTTTCCACTTTTACAGGTACTTAGATTTACTGCGAAGTTTCACGGTTTCTTCAACTCATTTATATTAAAACGTCTTTGAGGTATTTCTATTTTGGGTGACTTTTCAACTCCGAAGGCTTTAAAAACTTTTACCCTTTTCAGCTGTCTCTTTCAATGTGATAAATCTTTTAAAGTAAACATTTACGAGTACGCAAATGGCATTCGACCTTGATTAGAAGTTAAGTTTGTTTGGTGCAGGGTAATATTTTAAATTAAGAAAGCTTTATTGATTAGTCATCGTTGTTGATCAATATCTATGTTCTATGAGGAATACAGATAAGTTGTCTGAAAACGATATCATAATATCTCAAGATGAAGTTAAAATGCCGTTCGCACTACCAAAATCGATCCACCAAAAACTGATCCACCTCATTTGATAATGTATACGTATAAGCGAAATTGAAGTGACTGTAATTCCAAATTAACAGATTTTTCATAAATATAAGTGTTTAATTTACAAACTAAACATATGTATATTAAAAGTATTACTCACTCTTCAGGCAGAGTGGGGGCTCCCTCCTCCTGACCTGGTGCGTTCACATGATAAACGCAGAAGTTCTCCAACATCGCGCGCATGTCCACATAGTTGAAGAATGATTGAAAACACATATCTGAAACAAGAAAGGGTTTAATTCAACAAAATAATCGGTGCGTAAAGAAACCTGGTGTTACACGACTCACTGCCGTACTTCGTACCGTAAACATTTGATTAAATACTCCACGCGAGCCAAAAACTTTTTAGTCGAGTCTTATAAGTACAGAGCAGCGAGCAACACGGAAGGGAGTAGGCATACACAGCGTTTCCCCTCTGTCAAAGTACAAGTCCGCGTGGACCATGGAGTTTGATAATATACTGTGGCGTGAGGGTGGGGCTAGATTTGTGAATGGTGCTTTATTATTTTTATTTATTATTATTTTGATTTTATTTTTTGTACCCAATGTAATTTAATTGATATGGAATAATGTAAATTCTGAAATAAATGATTGATTGATTGATTGATTTATTTTTTATGTGTTAGTGATTTGGTTGTGTGAGTATGATCGGCAATGGATCGGTACAGGTATGTTTTGTATGTAATAGTGCGGCTTTGCGCTAGTGTGCAACTTCCCCTCCCGCAAGAAATGACAGAAAGATTTGAACAATATTTTTTAGCTAAGGCTACTCTACCCTTCCGTGTTGCTCGCTGGTATAGAGATTAACGACTTGACGTAAAACGACAATAAAAATAACTTATTTTCTCAGAAAAAACAAAACCCAACAAAAATTAAAATTAAATTCAGACACTCGAGCAAATTTTAAAAGACGCTATCAAAGTCATCCAGATAAATGAAAGCAAACTTTAGATTTTTATTGATATTTCAAAAACCGCCACACACGTTTCGATAAAATTTAAATGGGAAACTCCCCTGAACTATGACCTACCAAACACAGAAAGAACTATTGAGATCGATACACAATTGGCGGAGCTATTACAGCAAGTAAGATAATACATAAGTACTTGTAGTTCGGTGTAACTTTGGTCGATGTTTTGATAATAGTGTATTTATGACATACTAAAAAAAACTACTCACTAGATCAGAGTTCGAACCCAATTTTCGTTGGAAGTTTGCCTGGCAATGTACATCTATACTAATATTATAAAGCTGAAGAGTTTGTTTGTTTGTTTGAACGCAAGGATCTCTGGAACTACTGGTCCGAATCGAAAGATTCTTTCTTTATAGGATAGTCCATTTATCGAGGAAGGCTATAGGCTATTTAACATTACGCTACTATCAACAGGAGCCGAGCATGAATGAAAAATGTAACAAAAACGGGAAAAAATATTCCGTTTAGAGCGCTTTCGTTGCGTGACAGCATTTGTCATATGTTAAAGGTTGCGTCATTAGAACCTAAATTAACCGAATTTGTTCAAAATTTGAATTGGTACGACCAATTTTCGATAGATAGCGTAGCAACGCGCGCGCTTTCAGCTAGTCATACATATATCTTTTTTAGTTTTATCATTCTCTTATTTTAGAAGTTACACTCACATTTTACCACTTTGGAAGTGTCTCTCGCGCAAATTATTCAGTGTAGAAAAAAAAAAAATTAGAAACCTAAACCTCATTTTTGACGATCTATCCATAGACACCCCATGATACACGTATAGATTTGATGAAATTATTTTTTTGAGTTTCAGTTGTAAGTATGGGGCAAACCCAAAGTTTATTGTTTTTTTATATTCTTTTGTAAGAATCTTAATGTGGTTCACAGAATACAACTTGCAAAGTTTCAACAGTGTAGTTTTCATAGTTTCGGCATAAAGTGCCTGTGACATACAGACAGACAGGCATGACGAATCTTACGGGTTCCGTTTTCACGTTTTACGGAACCCTAAAAATATAACCGAATTGAGAACCTCCTCCTTTTTTGAATTCGGTTAAAAAGATACAACATTAAGCCTATTTTAGTCAGGACGTCTACTCTCTTTCTACGAAAATGATTCTACTTCGATCCGTCGTTTTGTCCGTTTAAATGTTCTAAGCCTACTCTAATTAGAGTATGCTTAGAACATTTAAACGTCAAACAAAGTTGTATCGGACGAAACTAATTAGTACAGTCGAGGTAGACATAAAACTAGCCTGAAATAGAAAAAATTCCGGGGAGCGATTTTTTTTTATGAAACGTCGGGGAGGGTTGTTGGAAGTATAAATCTCGATTTTCTAACTTATCCCGGTAGAGGGTTCGCCACCATCTTGTTTGAAAGTTTTTGTGAAATAACTCGTTCATTTTCAACTTTAGAGCAAAAAATATGGTCACCAAAGTTGTTGGAAATTTAATTTCTGACAAGTTTGCTTCATATAGTTTTTACGCTAGGATCAATATTTGCAGAGTTATACTATCAAGTATATAAAAAAAATCGTAATGGGTGAAATTTTATTTTCTTCAACTTTGGTTCTCGCACATTTTTTACTTATTTTATTTTTAGTATTTGTTGTTACAGCGGCAATAGAAATACATCATCTGTAAAAATTTCAACTGTCTAGCTATCACCGTTCTTGAGATACAGTCTGGTAACAGACGGACGGACGGACGGACGGATGGACAGCCAAGTCTCAGTAATAGGGTTCCGTTTTTACCATTTGGGTACGGAACCCTAAAAAGTGCGAGAACCGAAGTTGAAGAAAACAAAATTCCACCCATTACGATTTTTTTGGATAAACTTGATAGTATAACTCTGCAAATATTGATCCTAGCGTAAAACGTATTTGAAGCAAACTTGTGAGAAATTAAATTTCCAACAATTTTGGTGACCATCATTTTTGCTCTAAAGTTGAAAATGAACGAGTTATTTCACATAAACTTTAAAACAAGATGGCGGCGAACCCTCTACCGGGATTAGTTCGAAAATCGAGATTTATACTTCCAAAAACCCTCCCCGACGTTTCATAAAAAAAAATCGCTCCCCGGAATTTTTTCTATTTCAATGTCTGCCTCGACCGTGCTAAATAAGAACGAAAGTAAGAAAGTCGCGAGTTTTTTTTTTCGAAATTACGTTTTCGTAGAATTAGCGTAGACGTCCAGGTTTTGCATAGAGCGATTACAATTACTATAACTACTAATAACTTTACATACAATGAATTAATAACTTCAATCTAAAAATATACGAATTTAATTCTTTTGAAGGTGCACTTACGTTGTTACATTAAAATTTATTTGCCAATGTAAGCTGTTTGATATTCGAGAACTCTTAAAAGCAAATCGACGGATATTCGCAAAGCAACGACATCTCAATAGCGACGGTCGGAGTCCGGCTGTATTTAATCCTTTAAAGGGGCATGGACTTTGACGGTAATCCTCCATCGAGAACGATATAAAGGCTATTTAAGTTTGCAGATAGTGAAGTTTTAAATTCCATCCTAATACTGCAATTTGAGAGCTGGCGTTGTAAGCCCGAATTATAATTAGTGCAATTTTATGTTACATGATTTTGATGTGATATTTACGTAGACTTTATACAGTTTATTAATTTGCTATAAATGCGATGAACAATTAAATGTTTCAAAATCTTATATTGTATTCAATTATTACATTGAAATTACCTGCTTACTTTATGATCTCTTGTATTCCACAATCTTACTATATTGTCAAGGAAACAAGTACCTAATATGTTAGCTTAATAGAACCTATTTGTTCATCTGGTCTGGTGACACAATATTTTAAGCACGACACTAATCATAAAATGTATTATTCACTACGAAAAAAAGTGTTAAGAACATAGGTTGTATAGCACGAGTGAATTGCGAGTAGTCCTTGCTCTACCGAATTTTTGTTTACAACCATAGTATAGGAGCCGCCAGCCATTCGATGGAAGTATTCGCATCGCTTGCTACAATTCCACACCGATATTGCTTTCCGAAAGGTAATTTGAAGCCCAGTCTGGAAGTTGGTGCATGAATCAAATATCACATCCTGACCAAAACTGATATATAGTCGATACTGATGTGTCTATCAATTTCTTAATGAATACAGAATAAGTTTTAGAGTGCTTTTTAGAGATAAATAGCTATATACAAATGAAATACTAGGTAACTAATATAATACTTACATTACTAGTATTTAGTAAAATGCTGTTATTTAATGGTTTTTTTAAGTATTGAGCTACAAAGAACTTAAAAGATAACGTATTGCATTATATTATTATGCTTTTGTATCTCTACGGAGAACAGAATTACAGTGAAAAAAAAAACTAAACCTGTTGTCTGTGGTTAATAAATAATTTTAAGCCTGTGACTCAACGAGTCATAAGTACTTTTATGGTATTTTTGTAGCAGCTCAGATCTGAGTTGCACACGTCTACCGCTTACCATTACGCAGACCGTATTCCACTCTTCGTATAAAAAAGCAACGGTTCTTGGAAATCTATATATATAAAACTCAAAGGTGACTGACTTAGTGATCTATCAACGCACAGCTCAAACCACTAAAGGGATCGAGCTGAAATTTGGCTGCAGGTAGATGTTATGACGTAGGTACCCGTTATGAAAGGATTTTGATAAATTCGACCCCCAAGGGGGTTAAATAAGGGATGAACGATTGTATGAAACTTTTTATTCCTTTGAGATATTTGCATGAAATTTACATCTTGAAAACTTGAAACTCAACATAGTTACAAATTACGCTTAACGCGAGCGAAGCCGCGGGCAAAAGCTAGTGAGTTATATGAACCGACTTCACACGACATGTTCAACGAATAAAAATAGTTCTCGCTCAGAGTCAGATCATGGTTAATATCTGACTCTGTGACTGTAGACTACTACACTAGTAGGTACTTTCTGCCTGCAGAACATTTTATACTACTGTACAGAAGGTACAGATTCTACAGAGTATCTTTGTATACTTTTGAGCAGATCTGTAAGCCGGTTCACGAATGCAGCTCAAAAGCTGAGCCGTGAGCTGAAGTTTTTCTAGTGAGTTCCTCATGGCCAGTAAGCGGTAGCCGTCGCTTAAAAACTCCCTCATAAGGAATGTTGGCAACGTTTTGCCAACCCGGAGAGTTGCTTAAAGATACCTTTTTTAAGCTTTGTCTTGTTGAAGTGAAAGAAAGTTATGCTGGGCGTAAGTCTACTTATATCATCCCCTGGTTGCCTATCGCTTATTGGTCTTTGTGAACGAGCTCTTTGAAAGGGAACCATTTACCCTTCACCATTTTCTTGTTTGAATTTTATGTCCATAATTGTTGTTCAGCGCAAAATTTTCTGAGCAGGTATATGAACAAAATTTAACATTATTTAACGGTATGTTCCAGATTCTGTTTAAGCAGTCGGCGCGGCATTGCCGCGAGCGAGCAAGTAACAAAAGTAAAGCTTGACCCAACAAACAACCCCATTTGTGTTGGTTTAAATTTTACTTAGATGGTAGCAGCTGTATTTGATCAGAATATTTACTATTCTTCCCACATTTTAAAGATTGACGTCATTTTAGAGGTTATTTTGTACTTATTTATATTCGTTTGTTTGGCTATTTCCTGCGATTTCACGCACCGTTTAATTTTAAAGCGGCTTTTAGGGATCGTAGGGTCATATTAAATGGCCGATAATTTTTTTGTAGTGTTTGAAGGACAACTGGTAGTTTTAGAGATCAAACAAACTTCGGCTTTATTATAATAGCAAAATTTAAACCACCGTACTTTAGTAATATTATTTTGGTTTTAATATTCATTTTGCTCATTTTGTTGTTTTGTAAGTAACGCCCATGGCAAATTTTCTAGTTGCTATGTTTTCAGAGGATTTTACGAAGAAAAGGAGATATTAATTTTACATCTTTTAATTTTAATTACATTAAATTGTAATTTAACATCTTTTAAATTTAATAGGTTTACACTTGACCGCGATCTCGCCTGATGCTAAGCGACGATACCGTTTACGATAAAGCGTGCTTACCTAGAGGAAACTGATTCACTCTTTACTTGAAAACACCAAGATTTTAACTATCGGGAAAAACCTACTCAGGCAACAAAGAACGCGAATCTCTGGGTGCCGAACGCACTGGAGTGCTTTGGTTATTGGACCCTTCATGTTCAAATAGTTGTGTGCTTGCAAGGTGTTGCTTACCAACAGACACATGACTTGCCGGTTTTAGCACGCACTAAAAATTACAAAATTATTTTCAGCAATCCCTTTCATTTTATATCTAAATCATAGGGCTGCATTTCAAATAGCCAATCCACCAGCCAGTCACCTTGGAACGGTCGCCATGTTGGATTTAGGTTACGTGATTTATTTTTCGTATCCCATTCAGCAAACCCTTTCATTTAATACCCATATCATGGGGGTGCATTTCAAATAGCCAATCCGCCATCTTGAATGTCCGCCATGTTGGATTTAAGTCATGTGACTATTTTTTTCGTATTCCTGACAGCAAACCCTCTCATTTGATACCCATATCATGGGGGTGCATTTCAAATAGCCTGTTCGCCATCTTCGACGTCCGCCATATTGAATTTAAGTCACGTGACAATTTTTTTCGTATTTGTGACAGCAAACCCTTTCATTTGATACCCATATCATGGGGGTGGATTTCAAACAGCCAGCCCGCTATCTTGGGGAAGCCGCCATATTGGATATGTAATGACGTTTCCTAGCTAGTCATGTATTGTCATCAGAACTCAGAGCGTGTGCAAAAGTTCATCCTAATCGAAGACCGGGAAGTGTGACCCATTGAAAACAAACAGATTTGATGAAATTTGGGATACAATCGAAATGTCTTTACGGAAAGTTTCTTCTGGGATAACTCGCATTAGATAGAAAGAAACTTTTTATAGTCTTCAATACACAGAATTCTAAATAATAAGATACTAATTATTTATGTAGATTTATGTGCTTCAAGCAATCGAACCGATCGATACACCGTCGTTATACATCAATTGCGAAAAAGGACGCGCGTAAGTCTGTGTATGGTAAAAGAAAAATGTTTGCAACAATCTAGAATAATGTCTCAGTTAATCAAACTAGCTACTCGTAGTTTAGTCCAGTCGGGGCAGACGTTTAAATACAAAAAAATCCGGGAGCGTTTTTTTTATAAACGTCGGGGAGGGTGGTTGGATATATAAATCTCGTTTTTCTAACTAATCCCGGTAAAGTATTCGCCGCCACCTTGTTTTAAAGTATTTTTTTTTTGTTTTTGTGAAATAACTCTCGTTACTAACTACTACTAACTTTGGTTCTCGCACTTTTTTTTCTTCAAAAAAATTTCCAACAACTTTGGATACGGTCATTTTTGCTCTAAAGTAGTAAATTAACGAGTTATTTCACAAAAACGAAATTGAACTTTAAAACAAGATGGCGGCGAATCCTCTACCGGGATTAGTTACAAAATCGAGATTTATACTTTCAACCACCCTCAAACACACCCTCAAAGACAGTAAAAAAAAACGCACCCCGGATTTTTTTCTATTTCAGGCTAGTTTTATGTCTGCCCCGACTGGACTAGTTACGGCAAACAGCAAGTTACGGCTGGTCTAGTCGGCAGAACGGCGACTGCGGATTCGGCTACTCAAAATTTTCGAAAAAAATCGGCGACGAAAGCTCAGACGGGCTTTAAACCCGGGGTCTCCACATTTTTTTTTGGGTGACCACTTTCTTTTCGAAGTCACATGCGTAATGTCACTAAATTAAAAACGATGAAGGAAAACATCGTGACGAAACCGAAATGTACCTAGAATCTTTCGAGGTAATGTGTCATCCACCAACCCGCACTGGGCCAGCGTGGTGGATGGCGCAAGGCCGTACCTTGACTATCCTTGCGAGAGAAGGCCCCGAGTCCCAGCAGTGGTAACATTTGGTGGGCTGCTTAACTTATACTTATGAAATTAATTAAACCAGCGCACAGTGCAGTCTTCACGCAGTATTTGTTTATCTTCACAGATGTTGCGTAGGTGTTATCAGTTTCAAAGCTTTCTGTGGTGTGAGGTGAATTACATTTCACTAATTAAAAGTGGTTTCAAACGAAATTCGCTTCAAGCTATATATATATATATATTCATCGTAACCTCATTTAAAAGGCAATATATTTGCCGTCTGCCGAGATTTCGGAGTAGCAACTCCCAGCTGAAATGTTTACAATTTCACAAAGGATTTATACAAAGAAGGCAAGATGTAAATTTAACTAACAACATCTTTGACTTGTGTAATAGATAATTGTATCAATAATTTATATTATATCTTTGGATCACAAGCTCGGTATTGTGGTAGGCGGTAATTTTAACTCTTTATAGTGAAATGGCTGCGTGCACTGTTAATTTACAGGCGTGTTGCACCATTTTTTTTATAATATAAAGCGACGAGACGAGCAGGACATGCGCCTGATGGTAAGCAACCCGCCTGTGGTTGATTGTTGACGAACCTGAGGTCACAAAAAAGTTAACCCACTTTGTTTCCATAGGGACTTTCAGTTTGTATTTTCTGCCGAATTTATTTTTGGGGAATGTTCGTAAGACCTTTTTGATATAATAGCAGCGCCGGAATTTCATTCATTGCGCGACAACAACAAAAACCCATGTCCATATCCTGCCAAACTGGAAATGTCAAACCGTCCAGTTTACCCGATCATTTCTACCGCGGACCTACAGCCTGTGAAATTATCTTATCTTTAAAAGTAGGTATTTCTGACAAGGAAAAGTTTAAAAAGGGTATCTTTACCCACCACATCAAAATGACAAAACGTCGACAACATCTGTTATGTTGCAGATGTTAATAAGCGACGGTTACCGCGTACTTAGTGAGAACTTCTTTTTGGCGCACCACATACAGATTTTTCGTGGGCTGTGAATGAAGCTAATCGTCACGCTCGTAAATGAAAGAAATGTTCGGGTGAACTCGGGACCTGACGGATTTCTAGATAGCCATACTTATAACACTAATTTAGATGGCCATGCTTAGAAGACTTATCTAGACGACATGCTTTGAAGATTTATTCCAGACTAGCAGCGCCGTCCGGTTTCACTCGCGTAGTTTCCAAAGTGATCTATCATATTCTGAGTTTTAAGTTTACACTTCTAGCGGCAGTCCCTGTGACTACCATTTTTTGAAGTGAAAACTTCTTTAGGCGCGCTATAGGCAGAATTTTCGTGGGCTGTGAAATGGATTCATCAATCGTCACGCTTGGATATGATAATGGATCGGATCGGATATGAAATCTTCGGGTAAACTCGGTAAAAACGGCCAGGTAGGTACCAGGGCAACAGAAACAGTAAAGAGTTTCGATTACCTACCTCCAACAGCCCAGCGTTTATCTCCAGATACCAGGACAACAGAAATATAAAAGAGTTGCGTTTGCCCCTAGGTACCAGTACCAGGGCAACAGCAAGTTTTCACTTCTATCGGCTGTTCCTACGACTGCCTTTTTTTTTTTCTATTGTGACTCTTCGTATAAAATAAATCCAAATTAAATTAAAGAGCGCAGTGCAGTGCTAGGCAGCTAGCACTGCACTGCGCTCTTTACCCAGAGATATAGGAGTACATAAATATGTACATATGTGCTGTCGTATTTTTCCCTGTAATTTCTCTACAAACAATGCGCTTCAAATCTAAACCAGTAATCCCACCAGCATGGTGGCCACGCTCCCGACTGGTAGTGGGCTTAATCATTTAGATTATTTTTAGACCTGCATCGGTCTATGTAGCGTAGCGTAGTTCTCATTGTACTTTTGTTAACAAAGGCCCAATCAGTAATATTTGTACTCACATTACTGCTTAGCGGTAGAATAAATGGGAAAGGCAGACCCGTGAAAAGAAGCAGCCAGTAATTCTTACATTATTATGTTTCTCCTCGCACTCTATGAACAAATTTCATGAACGATCGAACTCATACACGCGACTCATTATAGTCTTGAACACTTAAAAGTTAGGTCTTTTAGGTTTTATTAACCAGGTTAATGTTCATAAAGTTCAGACGAGGTGCGATATAAAGAGATCGAGAGTAGGCGCGGTGTAATTACTTGTGTGGAAAACTTAAGCACTATAATTTTATGTTTCTCAGGCCGCCTCATTACTGTAACTTATCATCGAGGTCCTAATAATTCCAGCTGGGACCATATTTAGCTTCAGAAGTTATAGATCGATTAGCTTGTTCCCAAATTGTAATTAAGATATATGTATTTAGGGCAAACGTGTGTGGTAAATTCTACAACTACGTGCATTAAGTTACGGCTGGTATATTCAGGAGAAGAACTGCCGATCCGAAACTCCGGATGGTTCGAATCCCACGCGCTTAACTGTATTTTCGAAGTAATGTGCGTAACTTAAAAACGGTGAAGGAAAACTTCATAAAGAAACCGGTATCTTGCTAGAATCTTTCGGGGTCATGCGCCATCTGCCAACCCGCACTAGGCCAACCTGGTGGATTATGACATTGATTCTCTCCTTGCGAGAGAAGGCTCCGAGTCCCAGCATGGGAACAATTAGTGGGCTGCTTATCTTGTGCTTTATTTTGATCACATCGTGCCTCCCTAACAGGCGTGTTGGTGGTTCAACGCAGACTGGTTCATGATGATGATGCGTGTCGTATGAGTATGTCTTATCATTATGGTTCTATTTATAGTCGTAGCACTAGCAATGATCTCTAAGGACCAACCCAAAACTCGGCGAAAAAACCGTGTAAAAGCCTAGTGCCGAGTAAGTTGGATTTCACAACCGTGAGGTATAAGTTCAAAACCCTCTGACTATTTTAGTAGACATACACTCATCCTCATATAGGTACTTGTAAGAAATAGATTTAATGGTGCACATAAATACTGTGTATATTACTCTAAGAAAGACAGAATAACATACAATATCAACCCAGTGTGAGTCGAGCACAGTAAGAAATTCGAATTACTTAGGGTGTTATTTTATAGGCTTACTAAAAAAAACAATGTTATATTTATTATCACAGATCACAGAACGTTTTATTTCTGTAGTCTGTGTTTATTATATTGCTGTCGGATTCCGAAACGAATTCTAGAGGCGGACGCGCATTTGTCCGGTTTTTTTAATAAACTGAATGACCAAGAGAGACAAGACCGATCCGGACTTGAACAATGTGGAGAATTAAGGCATCGACTTCATTCATTTAGATCGATTCGTTGAGAATGAAAGCCCCCAGTCGCCGCATTGGGAAAGAAAAGCGGGCTGTCTATATGATATAATACCTTTAAAACAAGACTAAAATGAAGCTTATGCATAAAGCATAGCATTTCTGTTTGTCACCTCCGTACTCCTGAATGAACAGAAATGAACGAAAATTATATTAGTCTGCAACTATTCAGATAGGTTTTATGATCAACTCTCGCACATTTCCAATAGCGTCTTTTCTCATTCCTATGTTCGGCACATATTGGTGTCGACTAGATATTCGCTTGAAAAGGACGAGCCGTGACGAGTTTGTATGAGTTAAAAACGATAGCTGAATACTGAATACTCTTTTGAGAGATTTTTGGGTCACTTATATTCTACTTGGGTATTCGAAGAGGTTTTTTGATACATCGTGCCTATTAAAATAAACATCCAATAACAATCTGAATCAATTACATCTTGAAAATATAAACAAGCTTGAAAATAGTATTTGAATATTTTATATAATCGACTTCGTATATTCGAGTAAAAGCAGGTGATTCGAGTTTAGCATTTCAAAAGATCTATCGCGTTAGATATTCAGTGTACCGGCTGCTGGCACCGTCTGTTATAATACCTTTGGGAACAGTATATAGAGGAAAAGAAGTCTAAAACAACATTATAAATATAAGGACACGTATATCGAAGTTCTCGTTTAAAAGTTGATTGTTTGCAAAAGTAAGAGAATGTTTGCAAGGAAATTATTTACGAAAATGTAAATCAAAATGAAGAGTCAGTTTATTTTAAAGCCGAGAACGAAGAACGCGGCATTTTATCTTTTTACCTTATGACAAAACGGATGCATGAACAATAATCACACAAAAATATAACTATATTTGTAAGTAAGTAACTGACTCGACAAAAATTTATATGACAGATCATATAAATTTTATAAACAAGGAAATTTCAAAATAACGCGACATTTCATGGTATCACGATTTTAATTTTGGATTCAAGGGACGGTAAAATTATTTTGATATTAGTCATACGAAAATGCTAAAATCGCTGTTTAATAAAGCGTCCAAGTGCGAGTTGGACTCGTCCATGAAGGGTTCCGTAGCAGCAAGTAACATAGTAGCATAGCTGGGCATTAACTCGTTAATCCGTTAATCGTTAATTAACGAAGTTAACATTTTGATTAACGGATTAACTTTTAAGTTAACTTTTAAAAATGTTAACGGACATGTTAACTTCCGTTAATTATGCGGAAGTCCGTTAATCGTTAATCCAATGCTTCCTATTTACCGCACGGCACCTCGGCGCGGCGCAAAAAACAGGTTGAGAGAATCGATTGAGAGACGTGCCAAAAGGCTCATAGGTTATGAGGTAATGACATTTATCGGATGGTTTATTTTTATCGGATACACTTCGGAGAGTGTGAAACTGAACTGCATGATCTAATACCACCTAGCCCTTTCTTCTATCGGACTTCTCGCATCTCAAAAAAGCGACATCGTTTCATGGTTGATGTTCCAAAAACACGAACGAAGAGATTTGACTCCACGTTTGTGATAAGAACGTCTAGGTTGTGGAATGAGTTGCCTGAGTGGGTTTTCCCTGATAGTTACAATCTTGGTGTCTTCAAATCGAGAGTGAATCGGTTTCTTCTAGATAAGCACGCTTCATCGTAGATCGCATCATCGCTTAACATTAGGCGAGATGGTGGTCAAGTGCGAACCTATAATAGTTAAAAAAAAAAGGTTCAGACAAGTATGAAACGAAAAGTGCTGGGCGCAGTGTGACCATATGTGGCGGGTTCCTGCAATTTTGGCAGGATTGAGGCGTCATTTTAGCCTGTGGCATGATCGGTTGACGTTATATGAAAAGAAATATAATTCTGTTATCATACTCGAACTTGACTGACGTTTATAATTTAGTTGAATATTTCACACATCCCTAGTAAACCAAGTAGATTATAGTAATCCATAGCTAGTGGGGAACTCCCCGATAAATTCAATCATACTTTTTCGATCGTTTATCTGTATTGTAACTTTCTTTTAATAAAATCGGTGGTAGTTCATTTCAACTAACCAAAGAAAAGTTAAATAAAATGAACAAATCAATGTATAAGAATGAAGAAATGGAGGTATACAATGAAAATTCCAGTGTTTAACATCTTACTAATATTATAAATGGCAATTTTTTTGATGTTGTAATGTTTGTTGTTTCATCACGTCAGAACGTCTGGGAACGGGAAAGGATTGGGTTGAAATTTGGAAAACGGCCCTCAAACGCTGCAGTTGAACGTCTGCTATCCACGGGTACGGGTATAGCGAGCCTCGCTTTCAGACGATAACTTCGACATGTTAATGTTTCAGCATTTCCCATTGGCTGACGCATTTCTAGATGGCCAATAGCCATGGTCCCGAGTTTACCCGAAGATTTCTTATCATACTCGTGACGCTAGAATTCAATTCACAGCCCACGAAAAATCTGTCTCGGCGCGCTTAAAGAAGTTTTCACTTCAACAATAAAACTAAACTCTACAAGTATTTGGTTTTTTCCTAACCTTTTAACTTCCAGAACCTAAACCAACAGGTTTTATAAGTTTACTAACGCAACGATATAAAAATCCGTTTATTTCCCTTGACACTACTGCTTGGCACTACTGGTAGTGTCATGGGAAATTTTACTTGCCCGTGGCACTACTGCTCTTATTGGCTGATTAAACGCCTACTGTAAAATTTCCCGTGGATTACCTCATTACCCATGGCACTACTAAAGTTTACAAAAAATAAAAGGCCCGTTTAAACATTATAGAAAGAATGTTAGGAAACAAAACTAAACTAAAAGAAACAAACTTTTTTTTTAATTTATTTCAAAATTTTATTCATAACAAAAGAAGAATCCAATACGCATATTAACGGATTAACGATTAACGTTAACTTCCGTTAATTCTTACGAAATGTAACGCTTTAACGTTTAACGAAGTTAACTTTTTTTGTAACGGATTAACGATTAACGAAGTTAACTATTTGATTAACGGTGCCCAGCTATGCATAGTAGGTACATAAATTCTTGTAGTTCGTTGTAACTTTGATCGATGTTTTAATAACACTGTATATTTGACGATTACAAAAAACCTGCTAACTAATATGATATTCTTCAGACCAACTTTCGGTGGAAGTTTGCATGGTAACGTACATCATTCATTTTTTATTTGTTTTGTCATTGTCTTATTTTAGAAGTTACAGAGGGAGGAGGGGGGGGGGGCTTTTACCACTTTAGAAAAGTTTCGCGCAAACTTTAGTTTAGAAAAACAAGATATTACTAACTTGAATATATTTTTTAAAGACTTATCCATAGATAAACAAGCAAGGATTTCATGAAAAAAAAATTGTTGAGTTTCAGTTTTAAGTATGGAATTTTTCCAACGGACAGACAGACATGAGGAATCTGTATGGGTCCCGTTTTTTTGCCATTTGGCTACGGAACCCTAAAAATGAACGCTCAATGCAAAATCCCTTTACGACCAAACAATAAATACCTATTTATGATAGGGTTTAGATTAAAGAAACTAAATGTGAAGCTAGTTCAAGATATTCCTAAGGCAACAGGTGATCTAACAAATTTATTCTGCTGCTTATGCTTGTTTTACTTAATCTTTAACAGGATTTTGAAAGAACCTTTGCGAATAATTGTATATCCTAAAGCAAAATAACTCCAAGAAACAACATTTGCGAGCCTATATCGCGACAGTCTTTGAAATTGATAATTAAAAATCTCACTGAAGGTTTCTATTTGCCTACATGTAAGGTCTGCTCTTTGTATCTTGGTTTCTGAAATTTGTTTGTTTTGTACCTTCAAAGACTTGAAACTTCAAACGATAATTATACGATACACATTTTTATCTATACTAATATTATAAAGAGGAAAGATTTGTTTGTTTGTTTGTTTGTAATGATTAGGCTCCGAAACTACTGGACCGATTTCAAAAATTCTTTCACCTTTGGAAAGCTACATTATTCCCGAGTAACATAGGCTACGGCAGATGGCGCTGCAGTTGATATCTAGGTTATTATTCGAGCGAAGCCGGAGCGGGCCGCTAGTCTTTAATAATTTAAAGTAGTAAGTACTTACTTTATTTTATAATACGCCTGTAAAGTAATATTTAGCATTTACAAAAAAAAAAAGCTTTATTTTCTACCTACTATTTATACAAAAAAAAACATTAAAATCTATTTCAGAGAGTACAAGATAGTGCGAGAGTGCGATCGATTCTGGGCCGATTGTTAGCGATAAGGAATCCGCGAGATAAGGTAACCTCGGCAACATCCCGTTACGTAACCAGCTGACAGAGCTGCGTCTGTATTCCGTCATACTCAACTTTATATCGCAAACCCGTGAATTCACTGCGAATTCTTTAATTATACTAAAATTAGCGGCCCGTTCCAGCTTTGCTCGGATCATAATCTAGACACTGTCTGGAGCGCCATCTGCCGGGCTTATATCTCTATGAAAAATAGCTAATAGCCGATTCTCAGACCTACTGAATAAGCATATAAAATTTGGTAAAAATCAGTAGAGCCGTTTCGGAGGAGTAAGGAAACAAACACTGTGACACGAGAATTTTATATATAAGAGATACTAACATTATGTAGCTGAAGATGATTTTTGTTTAACCGCGCTAATTTCAGGAACTACAGGATCGATTTAAAAAAACTGCTATTTCTACCATTGGATATTTACGTTTGTACGTGATCCCCGAGCGCTATAGGATCTATATTATGTACCACGGGCTAACCCGGGGCAGTCCACTAGTGATAATATATTCTGCGAGCTGGCACTAAATTTTGGGTAGCTATTTGAGGCAAACTGAAAACTTGTCACATACTTCTCCTTTTATAATTGGGATGACGAAGAAAGGAACGAAATTTCCTAATAAAATGTTTTGCTTAGTTTTCTTATTTATGGTGCGATCACCTGAAAAATAAAGTTGGCAACACTATCACGGGCATTTTTACGCGTCACTTCCGTTACCTGTTCGTTTCCGTTTCCGTTGTCCTGGGTGGGAGGAGTCGAACCCATGACCTCCAGCTCCGCCGGGCAGATATCCCTACTACGCCACGACGCCAGTTTCCAGTTCGCCAGATATCCTGGAGATTCGATTCGATGCCATTGAAACCACAGACGGCGTTGAACAAAAACTCAATAGAGTAGTAGAAGTCTTGCAAGATAAGGGCACGAAACGATGCGGTGTAAGAGCAAACAATGGAAGCTTTCGAGAGAGACACTAGAACTGATGGAAGAACGGCGGAAAATCAATTATTGTCAAAACAAGGGGCTCCCAACAAAAGAATCACGAAGCTTGTACGATGTGACCTCCGATCCGCTAATACTCTCTTTACAGAAAAATCAATTGAGCAGAATCGGAGGTCGAAACTTTTCGTCAAGCTTCTTTGTAGAAGCCACCTGACAAAGTTATCACATAAACAGGAAATGTCGCAACTTCTGAACCATTTAGATTGATCCTCCCAAAAGTGAAGATATTATTTGGCCAGTTAGTTTTCCGCCTCGCATGCCTCACATTTCCCACAAGCCACAACAGCCGAAAGAGCCACTCTAACACGACATTATTCCGAAGACATATATGAAATAAGTCTTGAAGAAATCGTTCTGGCTCTTTAAAAATGGCAAAGTTTTGGGCGAATCACAACAAATCCCTTGAGAGTTGGTGTATTGGAACACCACTACTAAGAAAGCTCCGAGGGTTGTTCCATTCCGTCCTCTTCGCTCAGAGAACTCCTAAGGCGTGTCGTAGGACAGATAACCGTTGGGGTAGAAGTGCCCTAAAGTGGAGACCGCGAATCGGGAAACGTAGCGTAGGACGCGTTGAAATTCGGTGGAGTAACGGTATACGGTATAGGTAGTGGGTGGTGAAGAAAAAACGAGGATATGGCTGGAGTGGTGTATAAAAGGCGAGGCATACGTAGGCTGCTGATGATAATAATTTATATCAAAGAGATTTTGAAAAGATGGTGCGGTAATCATTATCATCATCATTAGCTGCAAGACGTCCACTGCTGAACATAGGCCTCCCCCCTAGATTTCCACAACGAACGGTACTGCGCAACCTGCAACCAGCAGTTTCCAGCGACCTTTGTGAGGTCATCTGTCAATCTACTGGGAGGCCGTCCAACACCGCGTCTTCCGATTCGTGGTCGCCACTCAAGAACCTTTCTTACCCATCGGTTGTCAGTTCTGCGAGCTATGCGGCCTGCCCATTGTCACTTCAGTTTACTTACTTAGTCTGTGAGCTATGTCGGCTACTTTCGTTCTTTTGCGAATATCCTCATTACGGATTCTGTCGCGCAAAGAGACTTCGAGCATACGTCTCTTCAAGGCTCGCTGTGCAACTTTGAGCTTTGTTATGCGGTCCAGGTGCGATAATATCGAAGCGCAAAAAGAAACTGGATGAATACAGCTCAGGATTGAATAAAATGGAGGAAGGCTAAAACGCATTTGCTATACAATGGGACAGCAATGGCTTACAATAATCCTACTTCCTACTAATATTATGAATGCGAAAGTTTAGATTTTTGTTGCCAGTCACGTCGGAAAGTTTGATCGGGTTAAAATTTGGAACATAGATTATAGTCTGGAATAACATATATGCTACTTTTTATTACATGAAACTAAGAGGAACGAGAACAGGAACGCGGGTAAAACCGCGGGGCGCAACGGGTAAATAGGAAGGGGCCAAACCGTCAAACTACATGTATACCAAATGGCGTTAATACTCGTAGCAGGGCGTTCTGGAGTCAAAACATGTAATATAAATATGGGTTTGCGTTCTGGTTTTGACAATTACGAAACACAGGACCTTTGCGAACTTTGATATAACATTAGAATGAGGCAAGAGTGTTTTTCGAAAAGACAAATAATCCAGTGTTGTAACAACGAATATATTATGTTTTATTATCTTTAGTACGAAAGTTTTAACCAGTTTTAGGATGTGAATACTCAGAGCAATAGTTGTGGTAGCCTAATGACGAAGACGTCCGATTAAACAAGGGTAAGGTCGTAGGTTTAAATCCCGTCTGTGCCTCTGAATATTTTTCTAAGTGCATAAAAATCTATCATCACTGCTAGCTGTAACGGAGAGGGCAAAACGCGTTGAGGGAAGACACCTTTCGAGGACATGTGTTACCCGCTAAGCCGTTAGTACTTGTTTTTTTTTAAATCTCTATGTACTTACATTCTTGGTTAAGCTACCACTAAGCCATATTATGCTATAAGGTTAATTTCGACTTTATTTGAGATCAATCAAACTAATATTATAAATGTCAATATTTTGATGTTTGTTGGTCAATCGCGTCGGCACGGCTGAACGAATTGAGTTGAAATTTGGAACACAGATCATGATGTGGAATAACACTTTTTATCCCGGAAAAACAACGGGAATGGGAACTACGCGGAAAAGCGCGGAGTTCCCTCCTTAGTTATTGTTTAGGAAATGTCCACGTCCTGTTGTAAGCTGAGAAACAATTGCACTGTTAAATAATTTGTTGATTTAACTATATCTTTTAATTATAATTATTACATTAATATATCATTCCTCTCTACGAGTATAACGAACACTTTTCATGACGAACACAAATGCCCGGTGCCTTGAAATTCATTATAGTTGAGTGTTTGTACTGTTTTTATATTTTATTCTCCGTAACCAACTAAAGCTTGGTTTTAAAAGATAAACTCTTTGTCTCGATGTTAAAAGACCATTAAAATGGTTGTAGTTTCAGGTGGCACTATTTTCCTACCTAGACTAAGATTCTATTGATTTTCTTTCCAAGTTCAATAGACTCATTCGTTTTGTACTACGAAGTTTCTGTAAAATCCTTTTGTGCAAGTAAAATTAATTAAAACAAGCTATTCTATATTTCAACAACACAGATGATAGCGAATTAGGAAATACAAATAAAATTGGTAGTGGTGGGATTCTTTGCAGAGCTTTGCAGACTCTAGCCTGAGGAATTAGCACACCTTTGACAGTTATTCAACAGCCAACTAGAAATATGCAAATTACTGTGTTCTGGTTTGCAGGTCAATCTTTCAAGACTAATTTCAGGGCAAAGAGATTAATCATTTCAAGTCTTTGACGAGCTTGGGTAAAAATGTTGAGTTTATGAGTTCGTTTTTTTTTTTTACAAAATGGCGTTTTTTGCTCTTTGCTCAAAAATTTTGCAAGCTTTGGGCTTTGGGTATGGGGTAAGCGTTTGGTTCACAGCGACTTCATTATAAAAACCTGGATGACAAGCTTTGCTCTTTAGTATTATAATTAACGTGGTTGTTACACATATTGATTAGGTAAACGGGTAACTCACGTGTAATGAGGTCGGTCAATCCGACTCGAGTTTCGGCCGCGTCCGGCGGCCTTTTTCAAGGAGAGTGTACGCGCCCGATGGCTTCCCGTTTGGCACTCAAGCTTTGCTCTGTTTTTCATTTTTTAAAAAAACGGAAAAACGACGTTTTCTCTTTAAAAATGAAATCTAGCTATATCCATTTGTCGCCTTCAAAACCCCCTGCTTACTGCATTTCCTGAAAATCGCTGGGGACATTTCCGAGATTCAGGGCATATAAATATGTACATATAATACAAGAATTGTTCGTTTAAAGCATTACAAGGCTCATTTCGTGGGGGCACGCGGGCCACGCAGTGTCCCCAAAGACCCACCGGTGAGACACCGAGTTCTCAAATAAATTATCTACTTACAACTTTCGAGAAATAACGTATCCCAAAAAGAATTGTCAAAAATTAGGCCTATATAGATATACATACATATATACGATGACGGGATGAGCAAGGAATGCTAAACCACTGTCTGGCACTGTACTTTCTTTCGTCACTCAGATATGTAAAATAACTTTTCTTTTTCCCCAGTAACTTATCTGAAAACATTGCCCTTCAAAGAGAGTCACAGTCATTTTTAGGGTCCCGTAAAACGTAAAAACAGAACCCTTATAGATTCGTCATGTCTGTCTGTCTGTCTGTCCGTCCGTATGTCAAAGCCACTTTTTGCCGAAACTATGAGAACTACACTATTGAAACTTGGTAAGTAGATGTATTCTGTGAACCGCATTAAGCTTTTTACAAAAAAATAAAAAATAAAAAAGAACGGCTAAGTGCGAGTCGGACTCGCCCATGAAGGGTTCCGTAGCAGTAAGTAACATAATAAATAAGTTCTTTTAATTCGATGTAACTTTGATCGATGTTTTAATAGTGTATTTATGACGTACTAAAAAAACTACTCATCAGATCGAGTTCAAACCAATTTTCGTTGGTAGTTTGCATGGTAATGTACATCATATATATTTTTTTAATTTTATCATTCTCTTATTTAAGAAGTTAGAAGGGGGGGACACATTTTACCACTTTGGAAGTGTCTCTCGCCCAAATTTTTGAGTGTAGACGAAAATAGTACTAGAAACATTAATATAATTTTTATAGACCTATCGATAGACACCCCACACGTGTAGGTTAGATGAAAAAAAAATCTGAGTTTCAGTTCTATGTGTCCCTAATTTTTTTTTGTTAATATTTTGATGCGGTTTACAGAATACTTTTACTTACCAAAGTTTCAACAGTGTAGTTCTCATAGTTTCGACAAAAAGTGGCTGTGACATACGGACGGACAGACAGACATGACGAATCTATAAGGGTTCCGTTTTTACGTTGTACGGAACCCTAAAAAAGAATAATTAGGGTTGCCCCCCATACTTAGAACGGAAACTCAAAAATGTTTTTTTCATCAAACCTACACGTGTGGAATGTCTATCGATAGGTCTTCAAAAATGATGTTGAGGTTTCTAATATAGTTTTTGTCTACACTGAATAATTTGCGCGAGAGACACTTCCAAAGTGGTAAAATGTGTCCCCCCCCCCCCCTCTAACTTCTAAAATAAGAGAATGAAAAAACTAAAAAAAAATATATGATGTACATTACCATGCAAACTACCTACGAAAATTGGTTTGAACTCGATCTGATGAGTAGTTTTTTTTAGTAGGTACGTCATAAGTACATTATTACAGATAGTGCAATCCACGAAGACGCGCCCCACCAATTTTTTCTCCACTAATCGCGTTTGCTCCGAGCGTCAGTCGCGAACCATTCACCAGTCATTGTAGTATGCGTGTGCGTTCATAGGTAATTAGTGTGTACCGATAACACTCAAGTATTGACGGAAGCTTGCACACATATACTATAAACGGATAGGAGGAATAGTGGGGTGCGTCTTCGTGGATTGCACTATTTATATTAAAACTTCGATCAAAGTTACAACGAACTAAAAAACGATGTGTACTATGTATATTATGTTACTTGCTGCAACGGAACCCTTCATGGGCGAGTCCAACTCGCACTTGGCCACTTTATTGTATATTACTTGACTGTGAAGGATTCTCCAACGAGTCCTACCACACATTTTGTGGTGGTAGGATTCTTTACAGAGTATGCGTGGCAATAAAAAAAAAGTCAGGTATCAATTATTTTAGGTTTATGTATCAGGATATAATCTACATTAATACTTAGGTATCTAATTTAAAATTGGCACATTTCATGATAATATAATCATTCACAAAGAAAACCAAATTGAAGGTAGGAGCGGTAAAAATAAATCGCTTTTCAGTGCGAAATCACGTCTCTCAAGACAAATTTACTGAGAGCGTCGAACTTTGGCAAGTTAAAATACTTTTTGAGAAATTACATTTCCATCTGTTGGACCAGTTTAAGACTATGGCAGTTTATGTACCGATGTTATTTTTGTCCTTAAACTTTTTGATAAAATTGTATTAATGAAGCGTTAGTCCATTGTAGTAATTCGAACTGATTGATTACTTTTAATAATATACGGGAAACATTAAATCAATAATTATTAGTAGGTTTTTTTTAAATAAAGAGTGACGAGAGCAGGACATGTGGTAAGCAACATACCTGCCACATAACAGCACAGTGACACGGAACAGGAAGAATCCAAATCATTACCTAGTACTGCACTGTGCTCGCCACCCAGAGATCTAAGTTGTTATATCTGTAAGCCCTGTAATTTCTCTGGCAACATTGCCCTTCAAACCGGAACACAGTAATGTTTGCACATTACTGCTTGTCGGTAGAATAACTGGCAAAGGTGTGGTCCTTCCCCAGGCGGACTCTGCCAAGAGTCCTACCACTACAAAAAGGTAAGAGTACATATTGGTTTACAACCTATGTGAACGGGATTTTTGTGATGTAAATATTACTTTAAATTACTTACTTTATTTTTCACAGTGTTCGTACGAATGGCGACGTATTCATTTTTGAAAGTCGAAAGCACGTATATGTACATTACAAATATATGTTGTGGAAGTGATAAATTGGGCATCATTCATAATGACCGGGCACTACGAAAAAAGCCCACTAAGAGAGGGAAATTTGATAATCATTATTGAAATAATAATCAAATTGACTGGGCATTATATACAATGCACATAATCTTTTGGCCAGAGTAATGCAAACATTTTAATTACTTTTTTTACTTTTTTTTTATTAACACGTTTTTATTAGCTTCACTTGTAACTAATTATGTATGTAAGAAAATCTTGGAATCTTAATTTGACCCACTTCCCGGTCTTCGATTAGGATGAAATTTTGCACACGCTCTGAGTTCTGATGACAATAATTACATGACTAGAACAATATATAGAAACGTCATTACAAATCTACATTACAAATATGGCGGCCTTCCCAAGATGGCGGACTGGTTGTTTGAAATCCACCCTCATGATATGGGTATGAAATGAAAGGGTTTGCTGTCAGGAATACGAAAAAAATAGTCACGTGACTTAAATCCCATATGGCGGACGTCTAAGATGGCGGACAGGCTGTTTGAAATGCACCCCCATGATATAGGTATCAAATGAAAGGGGTTGCTGTCAGAAATACGAAAACAAAATAGTCGCGTGACCTAAATCCAACATGGCGGACATCCAAGATGGCGGATTGGATATTTGAAATGCACTCCCACGATATGGGTATTAAATGAAAGGGTTTGCTGAATGGGATACGAAAATTTGTAATTTTTAGTGCTTGCTAAAAGCGTGTGTTTTAGTTTTTAAAACTATTAATTATTTAATTAATGCTGTCAGTTAGGGTCTATTACTGAAATTTTACTCCGGGTGGCCTCCCGCCAGAAGCTCTGCGGTCAGCCCTAAGAGTCGTTTTTCCGTACTCGTCCTGCACTCCACTACGGAGGTCGCCGGATACGACTACGACGACAACTACGAAAACTTGGTCAATTTGCAATACATCTCCTAACCTATTATTCCTCAACAAAAATAATGGGACAAGAGGAAATTATCGAGGGTTCAACTTCATCTTTTCAGTGATTCGGGGAGGTGATGTGAAAAAGTACGGCATCGGTTTCAAATTATTATCTAGCACTCAAACGGACAATTGAAAATAATGCCGTCTAAAAATTACTGTTCATTTGAATGTTTATCGATAATTACCTTAATTTCATCGTATACTTCATTTATCAAAGGTAGTAGGTCATTTGCTCCTGTACGGCACCTTTTTAGGGTTCCGTAAAACGTAAAAACGGAACCCTTATAGATTCGTCATGTCTGTCTGTCTGTCTGTCCGTCCGTATGTCACAGCCACTTTTTGCCGAAACTATGAGAACTACACTGTTGAAACTTGGTAACTAGATGTATTCTGTGAACCGCATTAAGATTTTTACAAAAGTTTTTAAAAAAAACAAAAATTAGGGGTGCCCCCCATACTGAGAACTGAAGCTCAAAATTTTTTTTTTTCATCAAACCTACACGTGTGGGGTGTCTATCGATAGGTCTGAAAAAATGATGTTGAGATTTCTAATATAATTTTTGTCTAAACTGAATAACTTGCGCGAGAGACGCTTCCAAAGTGGTAAAATGTGTGTCCCCCCCCCCCCCCTCTAAATTCTAAAGTAAGAGAATGAAAAAACAAAAAAAAATATATGATGTACATTACCATGAAAACTACCAACGAAAATTAGTTTGAACTCGATCTGATGAGTAGTTTTTTTTAGTACGTCATAAATACACTATTAGTAAAACTTCGATCAAAGTTACAACGAACTACAAGAACTATGTGTACTATGTATATTATGTTACTTGCTGGAACGGAACCTTTCATGGGCGAGTCCAACTCGCACTTGGCTACTTTATTTTTCTACATGACATCGATAAAAACTATTGTTGTATAATAATGCCGTACAAAAGAAAGTGTTCTAAAAAAAGTTACAGAATACAGAATGAGGAATACAAAACATGCAAGTTTTCATTTATTTGAATAACCATAGATTAATGAACTATAGCAATTTTCTACATATTATCATTGCTTTAAATAGTAGTACCTGGCTGACCGAGCTTTGCTCGATTTACATACTAAATATACTTAGATACCTACAGAAAAAAAAACTCCAAGAAATAGATTTTCTTAAAAAAAACGAATCGAAAAAAAAAGTCTGGATTCGAACCCGGAGCTACTAATTCGTGACCGCTATTATGAGCGCCCGACTTCCGTCTCAGCTAATTATGCTGTCGCGTCACGCGGCGAAATTTACCTTCACATTCTAATGACTAATGTGACAGTTTTTCATTGTCTAAAAACGCGCATAATATGCGTTTTTTTTAAATAAGACCTAGTTAGATCGATTTATCGTCCGCGAAATCCCCTGCATACATAATTTCATGAAAATCCGTCGAGCCGTTTCCGAGATTCAGATTCTATATATATATACATATATTTATATAGGTACAAGAATTGCTCGTTTAAAGGTATAAGATTCAAGTAACCGGGCAATATGATATATAATGAAGTTTAAATAGTAATCAATCAATAAATAAATTAAATAGTAAATTAAATAATAATTAATTAATAGTAAATAGAAAATAAGCAGATAATTTACATTAATAATTCAAATTAATCGAAACCAAAAAACAACCATAACAAAATCATTGGCCAAATTTTTGTATGTTTGAAACGTATCCAGTGATTTCTACCTATTGTCAATTGTACAATTTCATTAGCTACTCGTATTTAAGTAAAAAGGTTCTTTATTACTTTTCTGAATGTTGGTCGTTTTTATTGGTCCAGTCAAGTTATAAATCACAATAAATATGTGATGCTATTTTTAACGAAATATTTATCCGTCTGCGCAAATCTATGTGCAGGTACAGCAACCCCATGCTTGTCCTTTGTGGACAACCTTTTTCGTTTGATCTTGTCAAGATTCCGACGTGCATACATAATGTTCTTGAAAAGGTACAATTGTGGTAAAGTGTTGGCGTGTACCCACAGAAATCTAAATAATAAGGGAATTATTTAGATTTCTGTGCGTGTACCTGAGGTAAGATTTCTATACCTCTGTATAGCATACGTATCCGTAATTGACTAGATTACTGTGATAAATTTGAGAACATAGGATTTATTAGATTCTGATCATGTAACTACCAACCAAAACAAAATGCACTGTAAATACCAGTTTAAAGGCTCAAATTTGAACTCAGGCTTAACGAGTATACTAATTAAATTATTCTTTAAAAAAAACTCGTTTTACATCGTATTAAAAACTAACATCGTACAACAATAAAATAAATATCGGTTCAAACCCTAATTGACGACTCTCAATTAGATATATCTGAGCGAGCATACTAATGAACTGTATCGCAAACCACAGACCCGCAAATTTGTATATTGTACCACGTAATCGTATAGTCTACGTTAACAACATTAAATCAATACAAGTTTAAAAAAAACAATACAAGTGGACACACTGATATAAATTGAAAATATCAGTAACATATACCTACATTAACGACATACGCTTTACGAGTATATCACTCCAGGGATTATTAATGGCTGCATCGCTGCATCGGGCCATCCAGACTCGTTATAAAAAGTAGCTTCGAACATAAGGGCAGGTCCAGCTCGCTCGTTTTATATAATGCCGTAATTAATGTTTTGACGGTTACCCACCCCTTCCGTCGTATCCATAAAACATTGCAAAAACCTATTTCTTTTCTTCATTTTTAGGGTTCCGTAAAACGTAAAAACGGAACCCTTATAGATTCGTCATGTCTGTCTGTCTGTCTGTCCGTCCGTATGTCACAGCCACTTTTCTCCGAAACTATGAGAACTACACTGTTGAAACTTGGTAAGTAGACGTATTCTGTGAACCGCATTAAGATTTGAACAAAAAATTTAAAAAAAAAGATAAATTAGGGTTGCCCCCCATACTGAGAACAGAAACTCAAAAAAAATTTTTTCATCAAACCTACACGTGTGTGGTGTCTATCGATAGGTCTTAAAAAATGATGTTGAGGTTTCTAAAATTATTTTCGTCTACACTGAATAATTTGCGCGAGAGACACTTCCAAAGTGGTAAAATGTGTCCCCCCCCCCCCTCTAACTTCTAAAGTAGGGGAATGAAAAATCTAAAAAAAATATATGATGTACATTACCATGTAAACTACCAACGAAAATTAGTTTGAACTCGATCTGATGAGTAGTTTTTTTTAGTACGTCATAAATACACTATTATTGAAACTTCGATCAAAGTTACAACGAACTACAAGAACTATGTGTACTATGTATATTATGTTACTTGGTGCAACGGAACCCTTCATGGGCGAGTCCAACTCGCACTTGGCCACTTTATTTCATCTTTATCCTTACAAACACTACATCACTTAATTTTTTTTCAAACCATTTTTTTCGTCTCAAGATGCAAATAGCTATCATAAATGCCTACTCCACGCAAGCTACAACGTTACAAAACGCTACGAATATAATTCATGAAACACACTTTTGAAGATATCATCGTAGCAGACCCGTAGCACGTAGCGACCACCCAGACAATATCACTTATTAAAACTCCAAAGAAATTGACAAAGTCATACTTCTACTCGAAACATTTCAAAACGACACGTGCCGTGTTATCGAAGACCGAAGTTTTGAAGTAATCTTCAAAAGTGCTCTTCGTTGCCGCGTTTCAAGTTTCAACAGCGCATTAATTAATTCAAAGTAGCGGTAGGTGCAGTAAAGTACCTAGTAGGTACACAGCCTGACTGCAGTAGCTAGTTGCATAACATGCAGCGCAGTGTGACGTCACCACTTGCTGGGCATCTGACGTCAGAACTTCACAGCTGGGGAAAGCGACCAAAGTTTTGCTAAGCTTTACCTCGGTAAATAATATAAGCAAATTGTTGTTTTTACCATAGTCCCACAGATTATTTGTAAGACTGCCGTTCATTCAAACAAAACCAGTTTGAGAAAAATATCTTCGCTGTTCTGTAGACGGGATGGTACTAGCTAAGCCTGGAGCCCCACAACTTCGTAACAAGAGGGAAACTTAAGACAATATTGATATTGTATTGTTAGCGGCGGATCATCCCGACTCAAATGTTAAGTTTAAGTTAGATTTAAGCCGAGGATTTGGTACTAAGGCGGTAAACACCGTAGTTATATCGCGTAAGAAATGCTTCCAGAGAGACATAGATTGTAAATTGTAACTACACACATAAGGGTGGTAAACATTTAAAAATAACTAAATCGAGTGATTTACGGTTGTCTGTTTTTTACCCTTTTTAACCGACTTCCAAAGAGGAGAAGATGATCAATTCGACCACCATTTTCTTTTTTGGCAACGACTTCAAATAGATGAGCTGGAAGCGCTTGCAACAATAATTATATTAAATTTACTTTTCGCTTTTGAGTGGCTAAAGTCGATTTTTTTAAACATTGTTTTTTATTGATAATAGTTTTGCTTTTAATCGCCACGCCACCTCTGTTGTTAAGCGACAATCAAGTGATCGGAAAGTAAGACGACGATTCATAAAATCTATAAATATTCAAAGTTATAAGCATGAAATCTAATGAACCGATTTTAATGAAATTTGGTACACAGATTGACTAGATCTCAAGAAAAGACATAGGCCACTTTTTACTATGGAAAAAAAGGTTGAAGGGGTTGAAATAGGGGATAAAAGTTTATTTTTAATATCATAATTGTTAAAGATAAAACCGTTAAATTTTGCAACTAGGCACTTGAAATCCATATTATTATAGAGGTAGGTATTATTATAAACATGAAAATAAATCTCTATCTCCAGGCTATCTGTTACGCTTTAACACCTAACTTTAACGCAACTGCCAATTTTAATGGAATTGTTTTAAAATGTTTTATAAATAAGCTGGTTTTTTGTTAAATGTAAATTTGTATGGTTGTACAAAACATATTTATTTCGCGCGGACGAAGTCGCGGTTAAAAGTTAGTATCCAATATTGAATTGGTTGTTGTAAAGACATCGAACTTGTCTTTCTGCAAACTATCCTACTCATTAGATACAATGCCGTCCTCGCCGCGGGAAGACACCGATCAATGTTTGTTATCCAACAACATCAAAACCGAGTTTTCTGCTCCAATGATATCAGTGGACATTGAATTACATTAGTTTTAGAGTGTGGTTGTTCGTTGGTTTTTAGTTTACAAGTACTTAACAATTTACACACTTTACCCGCGTGGTTCCCCGTCCCGTTATTTTACCCGGATAAAAATTAGCATATGTTTTATTCCAGACTATTGTCGATCTATGTACCAATCTTCATCCATCTGGATGAAATTTAGTATAAAAATTTGAAAATTTTGGTATAAAAAATTTAATTGAAATTTTCCTTCAGTAGTTTTTGGGTGAAAGAGTAATAACAAATACATGAATTAATTCTCAAAAACTTTCACACTTATAATATTAGTAGGATATCTCAATCATACATCGAATCAATAATAGAAAAGAAATTTGAAAGTGCGTATATTTGGTCCCACATATCTTTGAAACGGCGGATTTGAATGAAATAAAATAAACAACATCTGGATTAACACATAAACAAGCTACTGTCTATCCCTTTAAAGTTAGTGGCTGTTATTCCGCAGGTCGTCCACACCGCTGGATCGATTTTATAAACTGTTTCACCATTAGATTTCTACATGTTTACTCAGTGCTATAGGCTCCTATAATACGCCACTCAGCCCGATCCTCGGTCTTACGTTTCCAACTGCCACCAGCCATCTTTCGTATATCGTCACTCCATCTGGTCTCAGGGCGTCCTACACTACGTTTGCCGATTCGCGGTCTCCACTCCAAAACCCGTCTATCCCAACGGTTATCGGCTACTAGTTTAATATAATTTAATTTAAAACATTCGACTAAAAACTTTTACGTCGGTCACAGAAACAATGACTCGCCAAACCAAAAACTACTCCGATGACGCGGTTAAACCTCACCACAAATCGATAGTTTAAAGTACGAACGTTAAACGGCTAGATCAACAGATAAATCTATCGCCTCGGTCCCGCGGAATTAACTCTCGGAAAATTAAGCTTTGGATGGATATTGAGAGGTATTTTCGATTTGCTAACTTGGACGCTACCTAGTAATTCACTTGTGAGTAAATGACTGACTTGCTACGTAATTTGTAGGAGTGGATTAGTATATAAATTGCTATGAGTAAAAAAATACTGTTTTATGGTCTACCGCCTAAGTTTTTTATATATAATAGTGACGAGACGAGTACGACAAGTACCTACCTAATAGTAAGAATCACGCCTTCCCATAACAGAACAGTGTCAAGTAGCTATTGGAACATGTAGTCTAAATCATTACTTAGTACGGCACTGCGCTTGTCACCCAGAGATATATGACGATTTATCGATGTGCCCTGTAATTTATCTCGAAACTTTTCGAAACTTTACTAATGACAAAACTGCATTTTTTTCCTTCGTGTCTGCCTGTTTGTCTATGGGGAACACGTATCACGCCGAAACAGATTCATTTCAACTGAAACTTGGCATAAGTTGAGTCCATACTCAAAGGGTGGTGTGGTAACTTGTGGGGAATTTTAATCCCCAAATTCTACACAATTTTCTCGCACGAGGGGGTGAAAGTTAGAAGGTGTATTCGGTTGTTACAAGAGCGGGCCTAGTGCCAGGAAAAAATCAAATTTCACCCGCGCGTCGCCCTTCCCCTCTCCAATACGCCGCGTCGCTGCGAGTAAGATAGAAGCTACGATCATTCAAGGTCATCGTTCCCCGAAATCCAGTATATGAAAACAATCAGATTAATCATCGATGTTTTTAAAAAAATACATCAATTTGTTTTTTATTGTCTATATACACACAATAAACCATTTATTGAAAAACAGTCGAATGAAAGAAATGAAAACTAAATATGACTGAATCACAAGATTTAGTCATTTATTTATTTAATATGTAGTCGTGTTTTATAATTAAATAGATGCGTGTTTTACGATATCATATATAAAAAGGGCATCAGTCTATTGCTTTAAAAAAATGTGTGCACTTAGACCGCACAGTAGAAGTGAAGTTTCAACATTGTAGTTCTCATAGTTTCGGCAAAAAGTGGCTGTGACATACGGATGGACAGACAGACAGACATGACGAATCTATAAGGGTTCCGTTTTTACGTTTTATGAAACCCTAAAAAAGTATTGCTGAGGTAATTACCATCTAGACACACCGAACCCCATGTCATCAAAAATAAGTAAAACTCGAAGCCTACCCGCCCACTATAGTGATAACATTATACATGTAAATAGAAAACATCTGTAAAAGTATAAACGTCACGTGTCAGAAAACACTTTTCAAACAATCTCGATTTAGGAAAGGATTCTTAACATGATTTTAATTTCCAGATAGCTAATGTTACGTATAACTTAACTACCCATTGTTGATATCGAAAAATACAAATATGTCTAAGAGAAAATAAAACCAATCAGAAAGTGAACAAATTCACAGGCAACAGCTTGCTAGTATTATTTATAATTTTAAACCAACAATTTTATAAACAAGAAAGATCACATTGTTTGTAAGGAGTAACCTTCAAAACTACTGGACTTATTTCTTTCTTCATTATATTACTACGTTATTCTTAATTACCGTAGCACCATTAGCCCTTCACGTGCTTTACGCAAAGCATAGTTGCGTAAGCAAAGCTCGCTATTGGAAGACGGATTGTGACATGTATAGGTACGTTTTAACACGTTATAATGTTGGTACTAGCCTGTTCGGAATTTCAATTACGCAAAATTTACCACTATTACAATAGAAATAAAGGAGACGGCTCATTTTTGCCCCACGTCGTTTCAAGTTTAGGTACTTAATTAGCCCCGGAGACCTAAAAAAGTTATTTAAGTAAATTAACATTTAATTAAATAATGTAAACCGTACATTCAAAACTAACGTGCCAAGCGGGGATTGCAAATTGGTGTGATTAAAAGTACTTTAATGACTGTACCTAAAGCCAGCCATGTTTTTTCTCTTTTTTTCTTCTGTTGACGTTTACGTAAAGTGAACGTGCTTGTGTCATTTTGCCCGGATTGCGACATTCTAGTTTTGGCGCCAACGTGAAAAAGACATGTCGCCTCATTGTATTATTTTCTTTAACTTGTGTATTTTCGAGTGGCAATGTGCAATATACTCGTAATTATTGGGTGGGTTATTACAAATTACTATTTCATGTTCGTGAACGTACTTCTTTGACGGTTTTTAGTAAAACTTGAAAATATTGAAATACGTAATATGTGAAAACACAAAAGGCGTGCGACGCCAAAATAAAAAAAAAGTGAACAAAATTTACACAACATCCGATTCGTTCGAAACTCGACTCCAACAAGAATGTAAAATATGCTCGATTCGTTCGAAACTCACACATCGCGTTTTTTTTTTTCAACGTTTTAGTTGATATCTTTTAAACCCCGCTATGCAGAATAAAAACATTAACAGTTCCTCAATATAATTATATTTAAAATCCTATACAATGATCCAATTTTGGTCGAGTCTCCTGCACTTTTGCTGTGGGGCAAACGCCCATGGAAAATGGGCCGTCCCTTTTCATTTGGCCTGAAAAAATAAAATATACGAATGGTACTCCGCCATTTCTGTGTCGCGATCGTCCGACGCCATTTTGCCCCAGGGCAAAGAACATTTTTTTTTAAACCGAAAAATGGGAATACTGTTTGTATTTTATTGTAATCTACTAAAAAAACTATGCAATGCAAATAATAGGCAAACGTGGTAAAGTTAATATTATTTATCACATATTTGCTCGTAAAGGGTCTCTTATTGGACCAATTTCTGTATCGTAATTTATCTTATTACGTACTTGTGCGGTAATGTAACGTAAAACGCAAGTTTCAAAATGCTCCGTCTAAAACGAACGGTACCTTTTTAAATCTTAGTTAAGAGTTTTTATGTCAGAAAAGTTGTAAACATTTTATGTATAAAACTAACTATGTATGAGAAATAAAATATAATGAGAAATATTTAATTTATCAATTTAATTAATTTTGACCATAACTCACAACAATTCATTTATAACAAAACACAAAAATATTAAATTACTTTATTACTAATGTCTTAATGTCATACTAGCTGGATCAGTGCCCTTGCTTTAAAAAAAAAGCGCTGATGCGCGCGCATTGTTAATCGGTGAACAAGAAATATGCCAGCCAATGGGAAATGCTGAAAAGGCCTAGCCTCTGCTAATTATAGCTCTCGCCTACGGCTCGAGCTAGCAATATCGCCTCGGCTGTAATTATCAACTTAGCGCACTTATATCATAATGTACTATTGTGTCTTGTGTTCTTTTATTAGTGCTGTGAAATCCAAAACTTTTTTACAACGGGCGTAATATGTAAACTTTGGATTTCGTGATAGGATTATTTAATGTAGTAAGTACCTAGAAGTTAATATAATAGTAAACTATATTTCAAGGGCTTTCTGGTGAAATATACTATACATATAGATATATAATAATACAAATAAATAATAATAAAACAAATATATAATAATATAATATAACATTTAATAAACACTGTGAATATATAATAAGAATATGTGATAATGATCTAGCCGGTACGTACGGACCGTTCCACGAGTTTTCTTCAAACGCGTGCAGGGTTAACCAAAAACATATATATCAAGACACATGCTGGAAAGTTTACCATGAAATATACATTCTCCTTTCTCCCTATTTTAATAGATCTAATGCTCAGCAGACGTGCCACGATGGATCGTCTGCTGATAAACATATTCATCAAGTTTGCATTTCTTTAATCTGAAAAGTTTATGTTAAAAAAATACTTAAAACATTATTTTCCGCAGACCTCAATTCATAAATATTTTCTGATCGTTTGTTTCAATTGTCACTAAAACTTAAAACTATTAATTTATTCATCATACAAAATTTATTATGTACACAATGACTTGTTTGGGTTTTTGCATATACTACCACAGATTGCTCTTTTATTAAATTGAATTTTTAAAATTTATGAAATTTATTAAAAATAATGTTGGTAAACTTATCTTTTTAACAATAATAGATACCTACCTACTTTTTTACCTATTATTGTACATACTACGAACCTATTCCAAAACAAAATTTGACTTACCTAACTAAAACATACATTAAGTACCTGACTAAAATTCCAAAATGTTTACGTTTAGTTCTCTTTTTTCGCAGAAAACTTATTTATCGCATTATCCTTTCATCCCATTTTTTAAATTCACGCACGCATTTGCCTGACAGAGCGTCCGTAAACAACCTTCCACATCGAGCGTTGCCCGACAACTGACCAGGACCCAAAGGTCTATTTAATATCTAACCTGGTACGCATAAAGTCGAGAATAGCATGACACAGTTTAGAGTGGAAATTAATTTGAATTCGGGAGTCAGTTTTTGACCAAGTTTTATTTAATTACGCAAAAATTGAACATAAATTCAAAAAACTATTCGGTTACTTAAGTAGAGCGTAAAATTAGACATTTTATTAGGGAAAAATAATGTGGGGTCATCGCTGATAATTTCGAGTACTCGAATTAAAATGGGTTTTTTCGGTGTCATTTTTATTTTTTTATTGTAAAAAAATCTGATCTATTTTTAAAATTCTATTCGGTCATTGTGCTTCTCCTTGGTTGTACCCACACGTCAATATTTTTATTGTTATAGTTTTATCTTTCTTAACGACGGTGAGTGGCGTCGAAAATGACCTTTTTTGCGTTTTCTGTCTTTAGGCGCGCTCTTAAGTAATCCAATTTCATTAACTCTTTTGTTGTAGCAAATAATGCAATTTGAAATTGTTTTTGCTGCTATTTCATCATCATCGGTTCGGTAGTACAGATATTATAGACATTTAACAACATCATTTGCATTCGTTAAGTTATTTACATTGCAATTATACAAAGGTTTCGTTCGAAGTAAGGTAATGTTAGTGCTGTGGCTCTGAAATATCACAATGGGGCCTTATGTTCACTGCAGTTTCTTTTATAGTATAGTTGACGAGACGAGCAGGACATGATGCTTGATGGTAAGCAACATAAAAGAATTGGAACATGAAGAGTCCAAATCATTACCTAGCACTGCACTGCGCTCGTCACCCTGAGATATAAGATATTATATCTCTACGCCCTTTTGTTTGGCTAGCCAAATAGTGTTTTCACTAAGAAACAAATAAAATATATAGATAAGTACCATAAAACTAATGGGAAATCACTTCAACAGTACAGAAAAAGATTGTTTAACCATACAATTATTTAACAACTCGAACAATTATTTTCATCTGATAAGGGATAATGTTATTTTTTACAAGTTTGACTCAGGCAAATGAGAAAAGATCATTCTATTATATTCTATTCAGTTTTCTGATATTTTACAATCTGATTCTATGATCTGATTACAATTTTCTGATATATTAGGTAGAACCGTAATTCCAAATTATCGTTCTACCTACTAGCTCAGCCAATCGGTGTTAATACCCGCGGTATAACAACCTCTAATTTTAACGTGACAAAAGGTAGCCTGTGTTAATCCAGTTAATGCATTAACTATGTTATTTAATTTCAACCGAGTTTCGTTCAGAGGATACAGAGATACGTGTGAACAAACACATACAAATCTACACACTTTGTCTTAATGATGATGATGTCCTCCTTGACGCGTCCGTCAACGGCGAACCCGGCTTATTTCTATTGTGAGCTCTAATACAATACAATACAATACAAAAACACTTTATTACACCACAAAACAATACAGAAAACAGTGATTAAACTTAAAATTAAAACATTTTGGGTACAAAAGGCGATCTTATCGCTCATAGCGATCTCTTCCAGATAACCTTTTAGTAGCACTAGAACAAGGTGAAAAGTACGGGCAGTGGTGTGGTATCCTTGGTACACAATTAATAATCGAGCTCTAAAGGTACAAGTTCGCGCTGAGACCGCGACGCGAGACCGCGACACGAGACCGCGACCGGGGGGTCTACCGCCTAACGAAAAACGCTTTGACGCTTTGATGCTTTGGCATTGCCGTCTCTTTCATTTCAAGCGAGAAGAAAAGAGACAGCAACGTCAAAGCGTCAAAGCATCAAAGCGTTTTTCGTTAGGCGGTAGAGGCCCGGAGACCAAGACATGCACTTGACACTATAGAATTGTATGAACGCCAGTTCGCGCCGCGACCGCAACAGGAGACCGAGACAGGTCGCGGTCGCGGTCGCGGCGCGAACTGGCGCCCATACAATTCCATAGTGTCAAGTGCCTGTCTTGGTCTCCGGTCTCGGTCTCGCGTCGCGGTCGCGGCGCGAACTTGTACCTTTAGATGGCTCGCAAATTCAAAGGGTATAAAGATAAATCATATTAAATCTCTGAATGATGAGTAATGATTTGGACTCTTCATATTCCAATAGCTGGGTGAGACTGTTATGAGCAAGCCTTTTGCTTACTTACGCACAAATCGAGTGAATAGGTTTCTACTAGGTAATCACGTTCCATCGTAGACCGCATCGTCGCTTAACATCAGGCGAGATGGCGATCAAGTGTAAACCTATAAAAGTTAAAAAACTGTTGATAATTATTAATGTTAGTGAAATAAACATGTTTATGACATTTAGTTATTCATATTATGGAGATGTGAATGGGGGCAGGAGCACTCACCTCTAGCCGTGACACGTAAAATGGAGTGACAGAATTAAGTATGCGTGACAGTACACATTACTGCAACATGATTTAACTTTTTGAATATTCATACATTAATCACATTCACATTATGTAAAACGATGTTAACTATTTGCCTATTGACTTGGAAAGTACGGGTGCCAGATAGGTAAGCTTAGCATAATTATCTACACGTCTTGGCATCCTCTCAAGTGTGAAGCGTCACTTTGATTCTGAACAACTGTTCAGCTTAAACAAGGCTAAATTAAGTAGTTTAGGTACATGTATGAAGTACCTATTGCGACTACCTTTGGGAAGGCGTCGTCAAATAGCAACCTTGATAGGAGACGAAACTATGATTAGAAGCCGGTTGCAAATTCTTGAGAATCTCTACAAATCAGTGACCTCTCGGTATTTTGTTTTTTTTCCCCTTTCTACTACCATCGGACAGTCAAGCTAACTCTAGAAGTTCAATGTGAAAATTTTAACAAAGCGCTTTGAATTCACACTTATCTTTCGTAATGCGGCTACCTGAGTCTGTGTTTCCTGATGCGTGTAATCTGAGAGTGTTAGAATCGAGTAAATAGATACGTATTTTCTAATACGCGTCCCAGCCTGAAATATTGCTTTATATAATAAGGCAATGGTGGTCAAACGCTTGCTTTTCTCGTATAAAACAGAAACTAGAAACAGTTATTTATACATAAGCTATAAGAATATCTGAATTGAACTGTATTAAAGTGGTATTAAAGTTACGGTTGGTCTAGTCGGGAGAACGGCGACTGCCGATCCGGAGACCCCGGGTTCTAACCCCACACGCACCACTGTCTTTTCGAAGTCACGTGCGTAATGCCGCTAACTTAAAACGGTGAAGGAAAACATCGTGAGGAAACCGACATGTACTTAGAATCTTTGGAAGTCATGTGTCATCCACCAACCCGCACTGGGCCAGCTTAACTCTCTCCTTTCGAAAGAAGGCCCCGAGTCCCAGCAGTGGGAACGTTTAGTGGGCTGTTGATGTTGAAAGTGGTATTTATGACTAAAGATATAAGACACATCACTTTGGTGTGACTTTCTACCTACCAGGTGATCTAAATTTAGGGATTCATTTTGCCCCGCTACTCACCAGCCAGGTCTGTAGCTTCATGTTGCGGTATAATAGGAGAGCTGTGACAAGTTTTCAGCTTGCCTCAAATACCTACCTAAAAATTGGAGCTAGCTCTCAGAACATAATGTTTGGCATCAGACTGTTTAAATATGAACAGACATTATGAGATAATTAATATATTGCAAGCTTGGTTATGATATCGCCTAGATACGTCAGATTAAAATACGACTCAGTCTGTTATAAATAGCTTGGAATAAAGTGGCCAAGTGCGAGTTGGACTCGCCCATGAAGGGTTCCGTTGCAGCAAGTAACATAATATACATAGTACACATAGTTCTTGTAGTTCGTTGTAACTTTGATTAATCACTTGAGCCCCAAGAGGCCAAATTTGGGCAAAACCGGTTTTTTGACTTTAAAACCTTATTTTTTCATGATAAACATACTCGATTATTAGTTTATTTTGATGCCTAAGAGATAGGTGATAATATTTATCAGTACATTGTCGTTTACAGACACACAAAATTTGATTTCATTTTTTAGTTATGATTTTTTGTGTGACGTCACGACGCCGGCCGCGTCGCGAGTCGGGCTTAATAGGCTAGCTTGCTATCCTCGCTTGAAAAACTAGCCTCGTGTCGCTCGGGCTTAATTCTGTTCGTGTCCAAATATGGGTTTTAGTGAGAAAATATATGAAACCGCAACCCAAACGCAGTATACGAGGTACTTCGGGACTCATGGTGTGAAAATGTGGGAAAGCCGTATGAAATCTTAATCTGCGGCAAGTGGCCGTCAGAACAACGTTATCCGGGCGTGGGAGCCGCACCTAATCTGTCGCTATAATATGAGGCTTAAACAGATTTCTCCCTACCGGCCAGTAGGCTCTTCAAAAGTGACGAGTGTCACTGCAATTACTGGGTCTAATGATACGTATTGTGATTACCCAATCACAATACGTAACCATGTTTGAACGACTAAAAATCTATTGTAAAGTATTGTAAATAAACTTTAAAAAAATATACTTCGACTATATGGCTACCTTAGTATAATATTTCTTTAGTTAGGGGCGATATGGTGTTGTGTGAAAATATTGTCGATAAAAAAGATAAGCAGTCTATTTTGGTTCCACGTTGCTGGGGTTTAGGATTTAATAACATGCTATAGTCAAAGCTAGGGATTTGTGCCACCACAGTGACTAAATAAGGATTGGCAAACGCCACACGTTCTCGAAAGATGCTTTTTTTAAACAAGTCGGTTTCCTCAGTGTTTTCCTTTGTCGGAAGCTGAAGTTTAGGGGACTGAATCCCCGAATATTCGTTTGACATGGTGCGAGATTTGATGGCTCTTAATTCTAAGCTATCATTGCTCCATGAATTCTAAAGCAGCTTGTACATGTTTTCTGTTTACTTGTAAGATATTTAACCCATATGTATTATATATAGCATACTAGGATACGTGTGACTTAAGTAGTCGATTATTGCACGGCGTGAAGTTAATAGGCAATGTATACGAGTATCGTATACTATTCTACAGCAGTGTGACATAAACCCGCACTTAACGCACGCTTTTCCGAGACTTAAATAGTCCTTTTTTACACTGTACATGAGTCAACTAAAGGCACACACATCGTAACGTACTAATTATACACGGTGTAAAAAAGGACTTTTTAAATCACGGAAGAGCGTCCGTAAAGTCCGGGTTTAGCTCACACTGTGCTATGAAGATATAATAAAGAGGAAACTTTGAAATAATTTTGTTCACATTAGATTACAATATTTTTCAAATAACTATTCATAAAACTAAGCAAAAGAGTGAAGAGAACGCTAGTGCAGTAGCACACCAAATATATTTAATATTTATGAACAATACTCTTACGTTGCTCTAATATTAACGACGTATCGTTCAAATTCGTAACCAAACACTTAATATTTATAAAGTTTGCTAACAAAAGCATACTGTTGATGTTATTCAGGGAAATGTATTATCACAATCCCATGGGTTACAGATATTTCTAGTACGAGTATGTCATAGTCCGGGACGAGTCAACCAAAAACCGCCTTTACCTGTGGTGATTTTACTGGACGAAATAAGAATACCTCGAAAAAAAAGCGGAAAAAGATTGTGGTTTAGTTATGTCGACAATCTCACAAAGTTTTCCCCAAATACATCAAGTTTATTTTTTAGGGTTCCGTGAGTAAAATGGGAACACCTATTATTATTTATTACTGGGGCTTATGGTATGTCCTACTTATTTGCATCTACCGTACCGTAAACGGTAATTTGAATTATACTACACTGTACAGAGATACTAAAAAGAAGTTTACGATGAATAAGAAACCAATTCGCTCAAGATCTACGAGTATAACACTATACTGATATAGAAAATCAGGATATTGTACATGTTTGTTTTTGAACCTTCTTAAGTACAGGTAATCATCGCTGATACGGATATGAACATTTGCATAGGCTTATTGGTTATTTAGCATTGAAGAGCGAGGACATCGCCGTCGCAAAAATGGATTATTTTAGTTATAGAGCAAAGAAATAGATTTGATATAAATGATATGCAAATTGCGCATAATTCACTATACGATATAAAGCAAAACAGGCGCGACGGCGAACCGAGAAAATAATGAGTTCTAGTGCACTGAGTTGCAATTCCGGCGTTTATGTACTCAACAAGCAGAATTAAGGGTGCTAAGCTTCTAGCACAGTGAAATAACAATCACTTTTTTGATCTTTATGAGTAGGGTAGTTCATCGAATAGTTTTTATTGCTTTGGATCTGGGGCTACAAGCAAAACAATTTATTTTGTTTGAGAAATTTAGTGATGTTGTCAAACCCCTAGACAACATGATACTAAAATTAGAAATTAAGCAAACTTATCTGAATTGTAAGTTCTATGAGAATTGTAGGAATCGCTCTATAGGAAGAGATTATTATATATACATTGTATTACTTCAGGTAAAGATGTAAAGATGCTCAATGCTCATGAACAAATGTAAGTCCCGAATCAAAACCGAAATTCTTTATCATAGTGCTATAAATAACGGTTTTATCGCTAAAAGCGATTTCTTCGAACAAAGAAAGTGGTGCGTACCTACGTGGTACGTGTTCATTTGAAAGGTGGCCATTAATAAACGTGCATATTCATTCGCTAATCGCGAAATGAAGAAATGAAAGAGTATTGAAGTAGTGTTAATTAATTAACAAACTTAATTAATGTTTTACTTTCTGTTTCTTGTGTTACAAGGTGCTCCTTAATAGGGGTCATTACTCACAGCGCCATGACAGAGTACTTGAAATCATACGTGAAGCCGTAAGCCTTTCGGTAGCTAGAGCCCAAAAGGGATTGACGATAAACAAAAGACAAATTAACTTTGTAAAAGAGGGCTCAACTTCAAACTCCAAGAACAAGCCTTACTCAATCCTGGGTTCAGCACCTGATTGGACTATTTTAATGGACACGTATGAAAAGCACTAAAAAATCCCAGAGGATGTGGGTGTTTCGTCATCCAGACCGGACATTTTCCTTTTTTCTAGGGCTACGAAACGCATAGTCCTTGTAGAACTTACCGTACCGTGGGAAACTAATATATAAAACCTAAAGACCACGCGATGAAATAAAATAAGTATTACGACCTTCAAAACGAATTAACAAAAAATGGCTATGTAGTTAATTTATACGCTATAGAAGTAGGAGCGAGAGGTATACCAGCAAAATCTGTCTATAACCTGCTTAAAGACCTTGGCTTGTCCAGAAGCGCAGTAAGTTCTATACTAGAACGAGTATCTAAAGCTGCACTAGATCAAATTTGGCTGGGCAGGGAGAGAAATACGAGTAGAGAAGGTGAGTGTTGACGTACGTCACCAAAAGGGGCCCCTTTTAAACCTACGCCCGAGTCACAAGTCTTGGAGTCTATTCGAGATTTCTCTCTCTGCCACACGATGGACTCGGCACCCGCACGGTGAATCCATGGAATGCTAAGAAGTTCGTCTCTCATAAACTCAGAAACCATTATTTAGAAACATATTATAGTATATTAATAACATCCAATATGACAATGAAAAGAAACAAGATTTTTATTACATATACTCCTTTAGTCTCTATTTAGTTTTTTTAGATAAAAGGAAGGAAATCGATATAGGGATTATTACAATGTTTCCTGGGTCGTAGACCGATATATCATGTGATACTACAAAGCTAAACATGACTGAGCGTAGTAGCGCCTAGCTGGCACAGTTCCAGAGCTTATCTTTGTGAGAAATCACGAAAACTGGCCATGTACGTAATACACAAATAAATTCGTCCGACTGTGGGTCGGTCTCGCATACCCTGGGTTCTATATTAGAAATCCAGTGCACAAATCCACATATTTGCAAATCGCAATAGAATCGGTTTACAATAAATTAAGCATAGACATATTAAGCGAAAAGTTATAGCGGATCTTTTTGATTTATACTTTCTAAGCCCGGAACCCTAAAAAGAGCAATATTTCAAAGGTCACTCCCAAACATTTGCCCGGGATCCCGAACTACAAGAGGTTATCAGCATGCTTCATTCGAGCGCGATACAAGAGCAAGCATTCTGAACAAATGCTTCGTGAAAACGAAAGCTGTTCCAGTATTATCAGTGTTTTCACCCGTCCACCCGTCTAACCCCGGTATTTTTATACTATCGTGTCTTTCTTTCTCACAAAAAGAGGTAGCAGGCGTTCTGTACTCGAATTACGTAACCTCTGAAAAAACTGACCGAAAACATTTGAAGCTAGTATGCTTTAATACTCTTACTAACTGACTTTAGCGATATAGATTGTATGTTGTTTCAGGTACAACATTTCTATTTATAAGACAATAATGGGCATTAGAGAACGCTACGTGCGTCATATAAGTGTCCTGGGGCAAGGGAATATTAATCCCTGTAGTGGTGTCCATATAAAAATAGTCTTTAGTCTTTACACAAAGCCCATTGTTATTTTAGTTCGCAGGGGTGGCATTGTTTGTCGGGTAAGACCCTATTATGATGCTCGTAAGCATGCATTCTCTCGCAGAATCCCATTTGTGAATGAACCAAATTATGAATTTATGCAGCGACTACTAAAATCACTGCAAACGATTTGTCTGTCCTTAAATTTTGAGCATACATTTTGTTGATTTAGTTCCATGCATAATATTTTGAATAGACGATTTAAAAGTAAAATTTAGAACGTTGAATAATTCTAGAAAAAAGATTAAGGAGGCTACATGGCATCAAGGAAGCCGAAAGTTACAGACCGAAAAAGTTCTTGGCACTGTGACATGTAACATAGTCAGTAACTGTTGAGCAAGACCTCAAATAGACTCTCAAAAGAGAGAATTATCTTTTACCAATTGGTAATCAAAGTTTCACTGAATGAAGAGAGGCACTGAAATAAGAATAGGCCCATTTTGCCGAGGCACAGTCGTAATAACTACGACGTTCAAAGGGCCGCTTTAGTCCCGATCGTTGTCATACGAGCCGTATTATTCAAGACCAGCACGCCATGTTACACAACAAGGATCAATAAGGCTCATTACGATACAACCCAGGTTGTGCCGGCACAACTTGACTGCTATGCGGCAGAATGTGTTGAGCCTATTATGTCACTGTTTCATGTCCAACGATCGAAATTCCAAATGGAAAGGTCACGATTGTTTCAGCGCATCTTTATGCCGTTATCGTGTCTTGAACATTTTCAAGGTTTAACATGAATAAATTATGAACTTTAATATAATACGATGCTGTAAATAGTGCATTCTAAAAATATTCCACTTTTTAATATAACCTACACAATAGGCCAGCGTAGTGGATTATGGCCTTGAATGTCTCCTTGTAAGAGGCTATCGGGTGCCTATTATTTACGTCACCGTAAAATTGAAACCCCCGTCAGACTATAAATTAACGCGTGAGATTGTAATCTGACGGTAGGTTAGGTGTAAAATTGTGAAAACTAACTAAACTAAATTAGTTTTCACAATTTTACGGCGTCATACCTACATATACATATATGTATATCAGATTTGTAGTAGCGGATCGTTCACGCATACATACAATACAGCCTGTTCACACTAGCTACTTTCAGTAGCTGCGACAGGCGTCTAGCTGCTGCATCTTGCTTCAAAAAGAAGCTGCGACAGGCATCTAGTCGCTGCATCTCGCTTCAAAATGTAGCTGCGACTCGCGTTTTTCGGAAGCGTGATGCAGCGGCAGCTGCAGGCGACTCAGTCACAGTATAATGAAAAACCCAGTAGGACGACAATATGCCATCAAAAATATAAATATGAAATTAAAATCAAACTAAATATTACTTATAGAATTTATTACAGAACAACAAAAGAAGTGAGATCTAAATGGGTGGTTGAGTGAAAAGTTTAATGGGCGATCCTGAAATATTTTCATAATAAATGAAACTACTCTCAGGATAATTGGTTCAAAACTAAGATCTGACTTGGCTAGTTTTCAAATACCTAATTTGTAACTGTTTATTAATTTGTTTTCCTACAGTTCAAGTGGCTCCCCATTTGCTTTCTTCGGAATGCTCATTTTCTTTCACTGCTTTACAGTATTATATTTAACACTGCCACACCACGATATCTGAAAGACTGCTTTACATTCTACAGTAGCGTAAACTCATGTTATCTTATATCAACCTATAATTTGTCTCTGCAAGCGCCCTCTGCACGTTGCAAAACATTCTACGGCAAATCTTTTGCATTCCAAGCAGTTGAGTTGTGGAATGCCATGCCCGTGGAAATAAGACAAGCTCCGTCACTTTCCGTATTTAAAGTTCAAGGCAAAAATCAGTAGATTATGTCGAAAGCTTGCTAAAATCTGATTGAAGCTCGTACATCTTTTTTACATAACATTTTGAATTCATTGCCTTCGTATTAGTATATGTAAGAAGGGTCATGGACATATATTAGAATGTATGTCTATTATATTTTAGGCAATAATTAGTGGGTACCCTTTTTAAGTAGTTTTTTACTTCTCTGCATTTTTATTATAGTTTGCGATCTTAGCGACGACAATTTTGATTGTGTGTATTCAAGTAAAAGTACCTACGAAAACAGATAAACTGGACATGCAATCACAGATCATTTCCAATGTTTTGCGGTTAGTGACGTCATGTCAGTCGTTAGTATTTTAGCGGGGAAAATCTGAATTACATTACTATTGTATTTATACTTATCAAAAATACACAAATTTTCAAACATAATTTTTTTAGTAAACAAGCAAACAAGTATAATCTTTAAGAAATAAAAGCAATTCCGAAAAATTGTTAAAATCCCTATTGGGTCAGTAAATTGCTCAATAAATAGTTAAATAATAATTAGCTTTAATATAGTAGAGCCAAAAGTAGCTACGAATAGTAGATAGATAGATACTCTTTATTGTACACCATAAATAAAAAACACGTATACAGGAGAGAATAACAATAAAACTAGTGTTACAAGCGGTGGCCTTATCGCTAGTAGATAGCATTGTTAGCATTTCTCCCAAATGAAAAAAACTAGTCGTCCTACTGGTATTTTTGTTATACTGTGGTTGCTCTAGAGTTTGACAAAAGTACACTTTCGATTCAGTGTGACCAACTTTACGTGTTTTTGCTTTTAGCGTATATCTACAATTATTAATGTCTGTTCTTAACACGGATAAAAATATTCTCGGGAATAAATTAAAAGTTGTTATGCACTTTAGTGGTATTTATTTTCCAGCGTACGTCCATGATCGTAAAGTTATAAATTTATATAATTGTAAATCCTCAATCAATTAGCAAAAAGACCTCGGTGTTATAATTACATTTAAATACAACAGCCGTACTCGAACCGTCTTGGGCGTGACGATGGCAGAAGACCTGACGGCATGACTATTGTGCATGATTATTGCAAGTATGCTGGGTACGCTCCCGATTGGTAGTGGGTTTGGATATCTTGGTATCTGTAGTCCTTCATTGGTCTATGGATAATTCAGGTGTGCTTAGTGTAAGTAGTTAGTTAGGTATGTAACGTAGTGTAGTTCTCATTGTATTTAAGTTTTGTTAATAAAGGCTTTTTAAAATATTAAATTTAAAATGCGAAGAACACATTTCTGCAATTGTACAGAAAGCAAACTATTTTCTTTACGTTATTCTGATTCCTTTTAATCTATAACTGTAGAAATGTTTCTTAAAATTTATGAAACATATGTGAGGACTACTTCAAAAAAGATATCGATTTACTTGAAAGTCTGCAAAGAAAAGCGACAATATGGCCATATACTCTTCGACGTAAATCCTACACAGACAAGTTAAAAACCCTGCACCTAACTACATTGGTACACTACATTTACTACCTTACTACTTCAAAAAAAAGTACGCAGTTCTATAAACTTTACATAATTTAATATTACTCTACGTATTTTTAAACCTGTCTACACTTTTTAAAAATCCAAGTTAGCAACACTGAACGGAACAATTGCTCGGCGGCCGCGACAGACGCAAACAGCCGCAAACAGTCGCTGCATCGCGATGCAGCTTCTTTTTGCAGCTAAATCGCGCGTTTCCGCTTCAGCTGCTAAAGCGCGCGTTTCCGCGTTAGCTGCTAAATCACGCGATTTTGCTGCAAAAAGTAGCATGTGTGGTCAGGGCCTTACTGTGCATGTGCATCAACAGTACGGTGGACATGACGACATTGCTCTGAACGATGACAACGCCATTTGTTTCACTAGTTTTAAGTTAAGAATGGTTATTTTGTTACTAATTGTATTGTGGACAATAAAGAGTTTCTATGTGTGAAAAAATATTATTAATAGCAATAATTCACGGATATCAATACTTATATTTTTGAGCAAACTTATAATAGCAATAGTTATATTTATGTGTTATCTACATTTCCCAATTACAAAAGTTTTATTATAAATGGGAAATGCTTCATGTTAGAAATAAATGACAACTTCGGGAGTGCAGCCAATGCATGCAGCCATCATAAAAGTTGTCCAAGTTGTTTGGACTTAAAAATATTGATTGAGGCGACCTACTTTTCAGTTAGTCTGCAGAAACAGAGAATGTTGTAAATCGAACGCAATACGCGACGGCATAAATAATAGATAAAACATTGTTGCCTCAATAACAATTTTATTTAAATTAAAAAATTTGGAAACTACTTTTGCGATTGCAGTCTTTTGGAACCTACTTCAAAGAAGGAGATTCTCAATTCGACTTTTTTGAATGCTTGTTACCATGTAACTTTGGATTTGGTGATTTTGATTTTTTTAATTGACGGATTTTGTTAATTGTTTCTTTTTGTACGAAAGCGTAGATTTCTCGAACGGTCACTTATTCCGCCACTCCGCTAACCGCTTTACCGAATACATTTTATCAATATCGGTCAAGCGGTTTTTGTAATATCAACAAAAATAAAAAAATACATCGTCGATGATAATAATATATTAGTTTTCGATAGTAAATTGAGGTCTGTTGTTTATATTTTCAGAGAAAAATTGTTTTATCACTTCGAAGTTCCCGTTGCATAGGACATATTTTCCTTTTGTTTACTCGCTGTAGTTTTCCCCGATCCGTTCGCTGCCGACGTCATAGCAAACATCGAAAACCTCTCAACTGTTTCACAAAGGTTTAGAACAAAGGTAGGATGCATACCTATTCGATGGCACTACCAGCTAACGGTTCTCTTATTTAATTTTTTTCCATGGACAGGTAAAACTATAGTTCGAGTTTGTTGTTACGTTTTGTTTATGGGTAAAGCTTATATTAATAGAGCTAAATAACAATAAAAACTCCACTAGATACGTAACTACACACTTAACAGATTAGAATTATCCATAGGATTATTAAGGTGCTGAGATAATCAAAAAGATTATCAGTACCAGTCAGAATCGTGCCCAGCATGCTGGCGACATTTCCACGCTAAATAGCGAAGCTTATACGTTGAGCCAAATAAACGCCGGCTCTTTATTCAGGCGTCGTGTGGACCAAGCTTTAGGAACGATTAAAAAAATATTTTTTTGACCCGAACCCGACATTTGAAAACACGGATATGATGAGATTAGTGTGAAAGACTCGCGGTTTGAAATATACCAATATTATACACCGTTATTTATTCGCAAGTTTTATAACTACAAAATATGCGGTCTAGGACGGAGCGCTTAAAGTAACTCTTTGATGAAGCGTGTTACCAAGAGTCAAACCCCTTCGTTCGACTCTCAGGAACATCAATCATGAAGTGATGTTCCTTTTTCAAGGTACAAGCAGACAAATAGAAAATAAATCTTGAACAATTAGCACATATTAAGTACTCTGTTTCGCCATAAATATTCAATTGCCACATCATCCTTCAAAATTCGAAATTCATGAATTAACGAATTAAAGACATCTACATTCAAATATATGTACGTAGTCGAGAAAAGTACATTCACCTTGCCCATTGTAACGAGCCAAGGTATAGCCTCGTTCAGAAAGCAAAGCAAAACCTTCTTTTCAAATTTTCAGTATAAAGTATTCGAATTTTTTGGAGTTCTTTTTGTTTGACGGAAGGAAAAAATTTGATGTCAAATAAATATTTACTACGTGGAAAAAGTAATATTTTCTATTATAAAATTAAGTAAAGAAATTTATCTTTATTGTAAAAAGAAAGATCAAATGGAAAAAAGGGGTAAAAAAGAAAGAATCCATCAAATGTAAGTACAAGTTTGCTCTTTAGCTCTTTCATGGACCAGTAGCTCTTCCAGGCGTTGTCTATTCGACGACTGATCTCCTTGTCTTACCTGTTATCGAAAGAAACTATCTGGCCCAAGTAAGTGTACTCATTGACATAAAGTATTGCTTGCCCATCTACCTCGACCCTACGTTTTGTGCTATTAGTCATGAGTTGTGTTTTTGACCAGTTCATCAGAAGTCCCACTTCACGGCTAGCCCTGCTCAGATCTTAGAGCATGAGCTCCAGTTGTGGTGCTGATGTGGCAAAGAGAACAATATCGTCGGCAAATCTGAGATTTGTTAGAAAATTGCCTCCGACATTGATGCCGTGTGTTGTCCAAGATGCTGCCAGTGTTTTGAAAACCTCTTCGAGAGTGCTTGTGAATAATTTGGGAGAGAGTGGATCGCCTTGTTTAACACCTTTGGATATTTTAAACGATGGGCCCGAAGATTGTAGTTTTATGTTAGCAGTACTGTGATTATAAATAATTTTGAGGAGATCTATGTAAGTTGGCTCTACGTTTTGTTTTAGAAGGGAAGAAAATATAGCAGTGTGCGTTAAGCTATCGAAAGCTTTCGCATAATCCACAAAAGCTAAATATAGTGGTTTCTTGTATTCTTTGTGTTTCTCTATTATTTGATAAACGCGATGGAAGGACGAGCTCGGAGCGTTTAAAAATGATTGGACGATGGTAGCTCAGGACCGGATAAAGTGGAGGGAATTGGGGGAGACCTTTGCCCAGCAGTGGGACAAGCCAGGTTAAACTAAAAAAAAAAAAAAAGATTTGATCTGAAAAGGTAGATCTATGTTGATCGAAAGATAATCGGTGGGTTAATATGTTAATATAGTTTCATGATTTTTCCGACTGCCGAGTAGTTAAGGTGAGTGTGGAAGTGCTTCACAAAGGGATCCCTTAAACCCACACCCAAGTCACAAGTCTTGGGGTCTACTCCAGTTTTCTGTTTTCTCTCTGTGTTGCACGATGGACACCAGGCTCCCGCTCGGTGAATCCATAGAGTGCTAAGATATGTGTCTCTTCTCGCGGCTAGGATTGCGAAATAGTGTTGAAGCGAGGGCATCCCCGTGGACTCCATCTAATGCGGTTTAAGAAAAATAATAAACTAAACTAAAATTCATATACAAGCTTTTCGTTTGTAGCAGAAAGCAGTTCGCTATTTAATTCTATAGGTAGGCAGGCTAATCAAAACTAATCAATTTATGGTACACGGTAATTTTCATTTTCAAATACCTATTGATCTCAAACATTTGTTACCTATGTAAATTTTGATCTATAATATTAAAATATCCATACTCCATATACTCTCTTTGTAGATAGAATTATCACTTTCTTTTCAGCATCCTAGGTATTTATCTAACGTCTTTTTAGTAAATTATAAGATGTATCTCGATTTTTTATTTCTTAGGAACAAATAGGTAAACCGGTTTTTTCGTAGAACCTCGGGTAATGCGGATACAACGATGGGTTCTATATATCCCACTAAACGACACGTTCACTTGGTCAATTTAACAATATGTATATTTATCTACTCTTTATTTAGGTTCTTTAACTATCATTAATTATATCCAATATATATCTATTTATCTATACATTTTTTTAAAGCCTTAATTTTTTTTAAAGCCTTCTGCTTATGTTTTTTTACGGCCTTCAGCCAGAGTACTTTTTCTATTTAGTCCAGGTCCAAGGCAGTCCAGTACAATTTGGCGCCTACGACCAGGATTAAAAAGCACATTACACTAACTACATTATACTTTAACATTAAACTATTCGTTTTTATTTAGTTCGAAAATTATATGTTACGCTCGAGTCATCACACCATATGAGAAAAACATTATCAACGATCTTAAAACCCTAAGCAAATACATACAACATCACCCGCGCGAGATTTCTAGTGTGTGCTGAGGTACCTGAACCAGGGATGTTACGGAGCTTCGACTCCGACTCCGATAAGTCGGAACTTAAGATTACTATTACACCTTCGGTTCCGACTTCGGCTCTTAAACTTTTAAAACGGAGGTTTTAATCGGAGCTAAGGTGTATAAATATTGCAGATAATCCCTTATTGTGGTGGATAGAAAATGGAAATACAAAATCCCAACTCTCTAAATCAAAATTGCTCGTCAATGTTTATCGTGTCCACGTGTTTGGCAAAAAAAATGTATATCCAATAAAATTGTATCTCCTGGCACCACTTCTGATCCTGCCTATGCTTCCGACTTCGGTTCCGACTCCGATAAATCAAATTTGAAAACTCCGACTCCGCCTTCGGTTCCGATAAAATGACCTCCAATACATCCCTGAACTGAACTATATGTATGTAGATAGGAACGCCCAAGGGATGTAACGGATTTTTCGGATTATGGATTCGCTTCTTTGTGAGTGCATATTCATAAGTTTTCATTATTCATAGTTTCGTGTAATCTACATTTTCCTAATCTATATTTTAATGCACGAAGCAAAACCCCTTTTTAGGAAAATTGTGCGACGGATGAGTATGAAGTTTCGCATACTTATCCTGCTTATCCTACTAATATTACGAGTATAAATGTCAACGTTTGGATGGTTGGATATTTGAATATTGATGATTTTCGTCTTATTATATTAGCGGCAAATTGACTTTTAGTAAGTTACATACCACGTACACATTCTAATCTATATATAATAATAATAATAAATATTGGTGGACAATTCACACACAACACCATCTAACCCCAAACTAAGCATAGCTTGTATGATGGCGGCCAGATATATATAAAAGCCAAGCAAAGCGAAGATCCCAAGAAAGGACATAAGTTACTTTTTATTTCGGAAAAATAATTGAAGGGGTTGAAATGGGGGATTAAAGTTCGTAATTGTTGAAGATAAAACCATGAAACGTCGTATCTAGACACTTCACGTGTGAAGTTAATAAAAGTTTATTCTAGCAATTTTGTAATTTCGAACTGTACGGGGATGAAATAGGGGTAAAATAGGGGATGAAAGTTTTATGTGGAAATCCGTCATTATTGTAGATAAAACCATGAAACTTTGTGTGAGTCTAGGCACTCGACGCAAAGCAAATAAAAGTTTGTTCTAGCAATTTTGTAATTCAGAACTGTACGGGGATGAAATAGGGGTTGGAATGGGGGATGAAAGTTCATCTGGTAGTTCGTCATTGTTGAAGATAAATACTAATATTATAAATATAAAACTCTGTCTGTCTGTTACGCTTTAACGTCCAATTCACAGAACTGATTTTGATGCAATTTGCTACACAGATAGACTGGACTTAGGAAAGGACAAGGGCGACTTTTTATCACAGAAAAAGTGTTGAAGAGGTGGAAATCAGTAATGAAAGTTTACATGGACGTTCGTCAATTTTGAAGATAAAAACGTTGAAACTAGAGACTTCAAATCAATATTATTTTATATTATAAATGTGAAAGTGACTCTGTCTGTCTGTTACGCTTTAACGTTGAACTGTTTTTGATGAAATTTGATTTTAGGCAACGTAAATTTGTCTTGTAAGTACAATAAGTACTGTCTCAGTTACTATATTTTTTCTGTTTTTTGTGTCACAATAAAGAGATATCTTCTATCTATCTATAATTTATTAAAGCTCTAAATCTATATTTTATGCAAAAACTACTAGACGAAATTTGGCTCTAAGATTTGATTGGTTAAACCGAAATTGAAGAGACATTGTATCGTAGAAAGTTTATGTCTAGATGTGGTGTATTTTTACGAGCGTTGTCTTTGCATAGGGTTAACGTACTAAGAGGAAGGTAGAAAAATATTTTTCGTATTTTTATTTCGGCGCAATTGCGTAAACAAATTCATTATAATGAATAGAGATGTCTAATATGTTTATGAATATATGTATCTATGTTATGGACCAAGTGATAAATTGGACATTATTCATAATGACCGGGCACTATGAAAAATGCCCACTAGGAGAGGGCAATTTGAATATAATTATTCATATAATCAAACTGACCGGGCATACATAATGCACATCACCTTTTAACATAAATATGTTTGTATTACTCTGCCCAATTACTACTTTTTTCTATAACTGCAGTCAGTTACGGTCTATCACTGAAATTTTACTGTCCCGTGGGGCTCCCGTCAGAAGCTCTGCCGTCAGCCCTGAGTATCGCTTCTCCATACTCGTACTCGTAGCGCTCCACCACGGAGTTTCGCTTCGGTCGCCACCTCACCCTTCGCTACGCTTGTCCTCGCATGGCTCGTTCCACTCAGGACCTCCCTTGTACTTCTGGCTCCCGCATTTTTTTATACACTCTAGAGGTAGAAGCACAACACTAAGCGTAGTCGGTGTTCTCCGAGTCGGATCTTGGTCCTAAGTAATCTAACCATTATTTGGTTACTTAGAAACTCAAAAATTAGAATCAACTTATGTGGATTTTTTAAAATGAAAACACGGGTAGCTCACTTGATATCCATACAGTCAGTCTAGTCCGACTTAAGTTACAGAGTGCCAAACGAGTAGCGCCAGCGGTCGCGCGCGTGCACTCGCCTTGAAAAAGGTCGCCGGACGCGGTTGAAACTTAAGTCGGACTAGACTGGCTGTATATCACGTGAGTTACCCGTGTTTTCATTTAAAATGTGTAATAACCACTTTTCATTCAACTTATGTAGATTTATTATCAAATTGCCCATTTGTCACGTAACGATATAATAATGACCGAACAATATGATAAATAGTGAAGTTTAAATAGTCATTAATCACTTTGCCCGACAGAGATAGTTATGAATAGTGCCCGGCCATTATTAATAATGCCCGCATTAATTGTCATACATTAAATTAATTAATTTATTAATTAATTGTCAATTAATACATTGTCTATAACATATACCTCTAACCTCTACATATATGGGAATATATCACATTTGTCCTAATTAGCCATAAATATGGAAAACGACAATACATTTCGTCGGCACATAATTACTTTGTGCAAACAATCGTTAACGGCCCGGAGCACTAATTGAGGATACGCTTTCAAACAATCTATTTGTATAGAATTTGATTTTCGTATCTCGTTTGCACTATTAATAGTTTATAAGCCAATCTGATGAGTTTCATCGTATTTAGATACTAGTGGCCCGTCCCGGCTTCGCACGGGGTCAAAATTGTTTGTTAAGAATTGAAAATGCTAATTGAAACGTACATGACAAAATTTTTCCAAATGTAAAAATTAAAAAACAAAAATAAAGTTTAAAAACATTAAACTGGCTGGCCTGGTGGCTTAGTTGGTTGTAAGTCTGCCTACGAAGCCGTGAGTCGTGAATTCGATCCCCACCCGATGCATTATATTTGTGTGTTGAATTCAAATATCTCGTTAACATCATAAATATATGCAGCACGGTATGGCATCGATTATATTCTGTGAGCGGTTCAGAGAAGGTAATCCAAAGATTCCAAAGTCTCTTAAAGGACAATGTCCATTTTTGACCCGCCAAAATAGTTGTCGTACAGACATATGAGTTATATATTTAAAAATCGGTGATTTTTTGTTGTACTCGTGTGCGAAGTTATATAACTTTCTAACATTGTAAAATAAAATTATTTGCATTTGTTTAAATTAAACCTACCATTTACCAACAAAGCTGACTTGGAAAGTATTGCAATAACGAAACGGTACCTACTTGCGTTTTGTTTTAGTGATTCGCGTTAGATTGAAATTGAATATGGATGTTATGTATATCAATTTCTTTCACAATGTCGTTTATTTACTACTTTTACATATTTAAATAACGATATGTATAAATACGGAGACAAGGAAACTATCAAAGCTTTTTACAGCAATGTAAACGAGGAAGACGTTGGCATGCAATTGTCCAAATAGGTCAAAGGTCAATGTCAAATTGTCTAATCAAAAAAAAGTAAACAAGCAAAATGAATGGTTTTCTCCTTGTTTTCTAAGCAGTGTAATCTCGGTGTAATATTTAAGTATGCATTATTCACTACAACAAACTCCGATTACCAGATCAAATGTTTCAATGACGGAATTTATATTGGTTTTTACAAAACTGAGAATTATGTGATTCAGTGCTCCTTATTAACTCTGACTATGTGACTGTCAAAGAGGCCGGCAAAACATTCCACAAATGGATTCTATTATCTACACTGATTTAAGTAATTTTTTAGTAAACAACTAGCGGCCCATTCCGGCTGCGCTCGGATATTGTCATTTAAAGACTATTCATCGAAATAAAAACTATCCTATCTCTCAAGTTGGACCAGACTGCTCACGGTGTGCCAATTTAATTTAAAATCGGTTAAGTAGTTTAGGAATCCATCGCGGACAAACATCGTGACAGGAGATTTATATATATTAAGAAGATAAGATAACATAATAGGATGAGCGATACATGTGCCTGATGGTAAGCACGAAAACATGCTTGCCTATAACAAGACAGTGTCATAAATTATTGGAATATGAAGACAAGTCCAAATCATCAGAACTAGCCCTGCACTTAGTTTGTTTAAGCCTTGTGATAATTCCATCCGAGAACTATTTTATGGTAATCCGTTGGTAGTTAGAAGTACCATTATTCCTATTTATTCTGATAAGAAATATGTTTTGAAAGATAATACCATAGTTCTTTCTTTTCTGTTCTAATCCAAAAGAAAACATAACTCTAATGTATTTTGACAGTAAACATAACCTTACTTTTGGTTTAACTGTAACAAATTTTTGGTATTTAGGAAATGAAAAACACCAACAGAAAACGTTTTTAGAAGCATTAACAATCCTAATTAGACACTATTCATCTCTACGCACTTTCAGTATCAAAAAAAGTTTGATAGGTTTTTTAATGTCCCATACATTGTCGTACGTACATACTCGTACGTGGGCATTGTCCTTTATATCGTTCAATTCTAAAAGTTTATTTTTTATCTGTATCAAGCCATCTTTATCCGGATCTCGTTGTTGGGCTGTATGTCTGATGTCTTGACATAATTTGTCTTTAAAAGTGTGCCGTAGTTTAAAAGGTTCCGAGGGAAAACAAAATAATAATATTACCAAAAAATAAAGGTATAAAGGTGCGAAAGTACTTCAAGTCTGAACAACTTTTGTTATATAAAGCACACATTCGCTCTTGTATGGAGTACTGTTCGCACCTTTGGGATGGATCGGCTAAGTATCAGCTTCAGGCTCTGGAATCGATCGAGAGGCGTGCTAAAAGGCTCATAGGCAATAACACTCTTGTGCGAAAGACTGCAAAGTCTTGAACATCGCCGAAAAATTGCTAGCTTATCGGTTTTTTATCGGATACACTTCGGCGAGTGTGCAACTGATCTGCAAGATCTAATACCACCAAGCCCTTTTTTCTATCGGACTTCTCGTAGCTCGAAGAAGCGGCATCGTTTCATGGTTGATGTTCCAAAGACACGAACGAAGAGGTTTGACTCTACTTTTGTGATAAGAACGTCTAGACTGAATGAGTTGCCTGAGTGGGTTTTTCCCGATGGTCCTTGATGACTTTGAGACGATAATCGAGAGTGAATCGGTTTCTTCTAGATAAACACGTTCCATCTTAGACCGCATCGTCGCTTAACATCAGGCGAGATGGCGGTCAAGTGAAAACCTATAAATGTAAAAAATTAAGTGGCCAAGTGCGAGTTGGACTCGCCCATGAAGGGTTCCGTTGCAGCAAATAACATAATATACATAGTACACATAGGTAGTTCTTGTAGTTCGTTGTAACTTTGATCGAAGTTTCAATAATAGTGTATTTATGACGTACTAAAAAAAACTACTCATCAGATCGAGTTCAAACCAATTTTCGTTAGTAGTTTACATGGTAATGTACATCATATATTTTTTTTAGATTTTTCATTCTCCTACTTTAGAAGTTAGAGGGGGCGGGACACACATTTTACCACTTTGGAAGTGTCTCTCGCGCAAATTATTCAGTGTAGACGAAAATGATTTTAGAAACCTCAACATCATTTTTGAAGGCCTATCGATAGACACCATACGTGTAGGTTTGATGAAAAAAAAAATTGAGTTTCAGTTCTCAGTATGGGGGGCAACCCTAATTTTTCTTTTTTAAATTTTTTTTTGTTCAAATCTTACATACATCACAGAATACATCTACTTACCAAGTTTCAACAGTGTAGTTCTTATAGTTACGGCAAAAAGTGACTGTGACATACGGACGGACAGACAGACAGACAGACAGACATGACGAATCTATAAGGGTTCCGTTTTTACGTTTTACGGAACCCTAAAAAAACACAAACAATTCTCTCAGCCTCAACAGACACTGGGAAATTGAAGGCATTTTTATCTACTTTTAAAATGTAAAAAAGTAGTTGTAGCGACGTAATTACTGTAGTTAGACATATAGTTTTACAAGGTTTTTTGTAGATTTTAATACGTTCTATAATATTGTACAACATTGTTTTGTTCTATCATTAGTACTTTCTGAAGAAAGTATGATGTATGAAAGTATGAAGTATGATTCGCGATGAACGCCATTTTATGGCTGTTTTTAGGGTTCCGTAAAACGTAAAAACGGAAACCTTATAGATTCGTCATGTCTGTCTGTCTGTCTGTCTGTCTGTCCGTCCGTATGTCACAGCCAATTTTTGCCCAAACTATGAGAACTACACTGTTGAAATTTGGTAAGTAGATGTATTATGTGAACCGCATTACACGGTTTGTACGCGGTACGCGGTTTGTACAAAAAAATAAAAAATAAAAATTAGGGTTGCCCCCCATGCTGAGAACTGAAACTCAACAATTTTTTTTTCATCAAACCTACACGTGTGGGGTGTCTATCGATAGGTCTTCAAAAATGATGTTAAGGTTTCTAATTTAATTTTTGTCTACACTGAATAATTTTCGCGAGAGACACTTCCAAAGTGGTAAAATGTGTGTCCTCCCCCTCTAACTTCTAAAGTAAGAAAATGAAAAAACTAAAAAAAATATATGATGTACATTACCATGCAAACTACCAACGAAAATTGGTTTGAACTCGATCTGATGAGTAGTTTTTTTTTTAAAACGTCATAAATACACTATTATTAAAACTTCGATCAAAGTTACAACGAACAACAAGAACTATGTGTACTATGTATATTATGTTACTTGCTGCAACGGAACCCTTCATGGGTGAGTCCAACTCGCACTTGGCCACTTTATTTTATACCTTGCGTTGGTTTTAGTAAAAATTTACGCGGATCTCTAATTTTTTCTCGTAATAAACATACCCTATGTTACTCAGAAATAAAGTAGCTTTCTATTGGCAAAAATTTTTTTGAAATCGGTTAAATATTTTTTGAGTTTTTCGTAACATACAAAAATATAAAAATACAAATGTTTCCTCTTTATAATATTAGTGTAGAAGTGTAGATGAATGCGATATATAGGGCAACGAGATAGTAACACAGATTTTAGTACAAGCTTAATTATTGACCATTTAGTAACGGGCATTCTTTACTGTGTTCAGGTTTAAAGAGCAATATTTCTAGAGAAATGATAAGGTAAATAGAAAGAAAAATAGGGGAAAACTACTACTTCAGCCGCATTGAGACATTTTTGGAAGAAGAAAATCTTATCGGTTCGCGTCACCGATGTCGGGTGGTGGCGACGTAGCACCAGGATGTCTACTCTCTTTCTACGAAAAACGTAGTTTCGAAGTAAACTCGCGACTTTCCTACTTCGGTTCTAATTCGATCCGTTGTTGCGTCCGTTTAAATGTTCTAAGCCTACTCAAATTAGAATAGGATTACCGCCGTATTTCAAAGACATGCTCAATAACATTTTTTGAGAACGGTTTAGTTTCGTAAGGTTGCACTACTTTTAGAACATATAAACGTCAAACAATGTTCGATCGGACGAAATGAAGTAGAACCGGGGTAGGAAAGTCGCGAGTTTATTTCGCAACTAGATACGTTTTTCGTAGAAAGAGAGTAGACGTCTTGGGCGTCGCGGCGGCGGAGCAACGAAGCGGAACGTGCGCGTTACACGCTTTTTGGCTAGATGAAATCTTGTGAGTTTGCGTCATCGACATACGTAATAACAGTAATAATTGGTGACGTATTGTGCAATGTTAGTGCTGTTTTATACTACGATTCTGAGTTGTAATTTTTCATTTCAATCGGCAGGCCCTATGACTGCTATTGTTTTTTTTTATAACTATTTGTGGAGATAAAACTCTTTGCAGAGTCCGCCTGGGGAAGTGTCACGTCATGTGTCTGATTGTGTTCCTAAAGTAACTTTCAGTTGAGGCGCTCAGTAACATAGCAATGGCGTTCCGAAAGAAATGTTCTATTGTAGAAATTGAGAATTTAAACATCGCGGTCCGAAAAATCTTCGAGCACTCACTGTTTAGATGATCGGTAACCGCCGAAGCATTCTTCCTAAGGCCCGAAACTGCTTGACACAGTCGCGCGGTTCCATACAAAACTGTGTGGAAACTGTAACAATCGTTTTTGTACCGTTTGGAACCGCGGGGCGACCGCATCACGCAGTTTCGTGCCTAAAGTAACTTTCAGTTGTGTCGCTTAGTAACAGAACGATGGAGTTCCGAAATGTTCAATTGAGACCCACAAGAATTGAATCATCGCGGTCTGAAAAATCTTCGGGCACACTGTTGAGAAGCTCGGGAACCGAACCGAGCATTGTGATCCTAGAAGGGTGTTTAGCTTTTTAGTTACTCACAGTTGAGGCCGAGGTCGTGGTAGGTGACGATGGCCGGTTTGGAGCGGTCACCGCGCACTGCCACCAGCAAGTCGCCGCGATCGGTGCGCACGCGCGTCTCTGTGCAGCCGCTGTCAGTCAGGCGCAGTGCGCTCGGGAACTGAAGCATCGAATTCTTCAACTCCACGTCATCCATCCTGCGTTTTAATCATTAATTATTACATAAATAATCTAGTATCTAAAACATGTTACAAAAATATAATCAGATTATTTAAATCAAGTTTGAATAGAGATCAATTTCTAACTAAGGCCGAGATCACAAAGTAGTTACGAAAAAGCCCATAATATGGTTATTTAACTTCTTTGAAAGAGAACCCTAATATTACATAATTATCTTGTGTTCTGAGATTCAAGATATAATTTTGAAAAACGACTCGACGGGGAGTATCATAAAAATATAGCTCAGATATCCAAAAGCCAAAACCAACTGAATAAAGCCAATTAGCTTACACGTGGAAGGTAAACTACGATAAAACCGAATATAATTTCTAAAGAATAAGCAGCTCGTTATCTTCCGACAAACATCATCATCGCAGCGGGACTACTCAATATTAGAGAATTAATTCGACTAACTGATCCAATTATCCCAATTTTTTGTATAAAAATACTTATTATTCGAGAGAATATGAATTATATCTATTTACCCTTTTTTTTCCTTGGCAATAATATGATTTGATGAAACATCAACAAGAATACCAATTTCGACTCCTGTAGATTAGTGATTTTTTATAGTGGCTTTTTCTATATGGAGTATTTACCATTTGAGAATTTCAAGTCACTACTTAATACTTAGTGCTGCACTGTTCTCGTCAGCTAATGATTTAAGAAGGTTAATTTAACTGTTATTGCCCTTAAATTACCCTAAAGTTGGCACATTTATGTAGTTTGGCCTTAGACAAATTATTCTTTGCTCTAAGAGTTTGGCGGTAGAATAACTGGCAATAACGTTATTCTTCTCCAGGCGAACTCTCCAAAGAGTCCTATTAGTACAAAAATATAGGTAGTTCAGAGTAGCTCACAGTAAAAGTTGTTAATTATGCTTAAAATGTTCGGTTTAGTCAAAGACAACGGACCCTGGGTTCAGTACAACCATAGAATAGATAATACAGATAGAACGGACACTCCCCACCCCCCGCCAGTTTCAAGCTTCCTACCCCGCAAGAACGCGAGAAGCACTCAGCGACACGACATAGATGACACGCACACATGCGTAAATGCGTTCGAACGACATATGCGAGATGTGTGAGTGTAGGTATGTCAACTGCACCGTCTGTATAGATTTTAGGCCGAGTGTCCGGGGTGTGGTACAACCTTATCATAATATAGATTTTTATAGATAGATACATAGATACTCTATTTTGATACCAAATAAACACACACAAAAAAAATGCCCAATACTTTGTTTTTTTTTATTGCGGCAGTTGGCGGCATTATCGCTGAAAGCGATCTCTCCGAGGCAATGTTATGATGAAATATCACTTTTTATGTATAATTAGCGATCCGTTCCGACTTCCCTCGGATATTGTCATATAAAGACCATTAATCGAAATAAAAACTATCCTATCTTTCAAGTTTTATCAAACTGCACACGGTGTGTAAGTTTGTTTAAAATCGGTTAAGTACTTTAAGAGACGAACAACGTGACGCGTCTTTTATATTTACAAATTATTTAAATTCAAAGTTCGCATTTGCCGTGAGGAATTCTAGACAAGGTTATTTTGGTTAAATCCTTTTTCCACCCAAAAGGTTTGTAGTCGAGTGTATGCATACTTAGTTTTACAACTGCACTAGTTCTAAGAACAGTTCACCATGAAATTGCCTGCACTGTCGGGACTGCACCGATGTTACAAAGTTTACGAGTTCAGTGTTCGTCTGTTCGTGCGACACGCTAGGTTACTGTGACAAACAAGCAGTTTGTTACACATCGCTAGAATCTAATCTTCTTTACTACAAATGCAAGTTTCTTTTTTATTTTGTGAGATACATTTTTGTGCAGTTCATATTTTTACAATATGTTAAGCGGAAAATGGAACCCAAACTCGGCTAGGCCAGTATTTTGGTATTCCTCAGTTTGATTTATAAAAATACCGCGTAAAATATTACAGAATCTAAACAAAAAATGAAAATTAAAATTACAGTTGGATATTAAACATAAAATTACAAGTAAATGATTATATGAAGTATTTTGTCCTCTATATGTTATATAATATGATAGAGTAACGTAACGAGCAGGACGTGCGCCTGACGGTAGATAGCGATGCTGTGCTGGCAGACGAAGCAGCACGTCTGCCCATAACAGCACAGTGCCACGCACCTATTTGAACATCAACGGTTTTATTGCCAGAACAGCGCTCTTGGTCCGGATGATTTTTCTCTTTTGTTTGTAATAATTCCTACCCACAGCAAGCTTCAGTGACCAAAGCAGACCGTTGTTTTTCTAAAATTGAATAAAATATTATTTTACTATATGTATACTATGTAAAGGTATGATTTGGTTGAAATTTGAAACACAAATAGTTTATAGTCTCATATACTACCTATAATATCGGAAAAAGCATGTACCCTATAAAAATCCTACAAACTTAAAACTGCGGCTATGTTCGATACTCCACAACCTTACTACGAGTATGTTTGATGTTGCTAAAAATATAAAATATGAAGTTGCTCAACTCGAATAAATATATTTTTGTGTGGAAAAACAAATTCACTCGGTTTGTGTAATGGCCACCCATCCAAATATTTTTAGGTAAGTACTACTAATGTACTAATAAAGTCGCAAGATCAACGTACGTGAACGAAGTAGCGGGTTCAGCTAGTCTATAATAAGTATGTACTTACAAGAATTTATCTATCTATATTTATAAGCTATATATATATATATATTTATAAGCTATCTGGCTTCCTTTTTTTTGTTACGTGGAAAAGCATTTACGCATACCCTTCCACTTGTGAGAGACGGTCCGGTTATGTCGGACTCGATACCATGCGAACATGGTGCCCGTGCCGACTAAAACGTCCACGGGGTTTCAACTCTGCCGCTGACGGAACACAGGACCGCTCTCGCATTACTCCGCGAACCCGCCACGGCTTGCCCGGTCTCTGGGCTCTTCTCTGGGGCATACCCCCGTTAACGACGCACCGGAACCCAGCATACGCCGTGATCACCTCGGGGACTAACCAGTAAGTGGGTGGGCGACAGACACCCCTCCCGCGACGGGTCAGGTCTGTGGCCACGCCACCTACCACTTTTCGGCTGCAGAGGATATGGGAGAGCAGCGCAATACCAGCACTTCTCTTTCCCTGCAGCTCCACCGCATTCGCCATCTAACTGTGGCGACCCCGTCAAGGCCGTGGCGGGCAGGGAGAGCGCCGCATCGTAATACCGACGCGACGCTCCTCTCCCGCCGTGGCCTTCAACACACAGCCGCGATGTTCAACCCCCAACATCGCGACCCACCTCAGTTGTGCCACGACACAGCGCAACCTACATGGCCGCATCGTCGTTGGCTTGGAGGCAAAACCTAGACGAGCAACCCCACCTCGGGATTCGTCTTCGCTTCACCGTTGGAGACCAGGCCACGGCTACTGAGCCCCCCGCAGCGTCAATGCAGGAACCCCTCGTGGGAGTTATCGATCTGGCTTCCATAATACAAGCTTTGCTTAGTTTGGGGTCAGATGGTGTTATGTGAAATGTCCATCAATATGTATTATTTTATTATGAATTTCTTTCTTTATACCGGGACACATTAATGTCTGCACATTATTGCTTGGACAGCATAATTGACAGCTATGTGGTATTTTCTTAAACTGACTCCAAAGAGCCCTAACACTACAAAATTCCTGCCTACTTCAATAGTTGACTACGATTCTTTCATTTCTAGGGTGCTTTCTGCCGTTCTTTCCTCTTCATATCTACCGAAATAAAATATATTTCGGTAGGTATATTGTCAAAAGTTAAGCCATAGATAAAATGTGGTGAACGTGCCTGCCGTATTATTAAGGCTTATTCCACACGTAGCCATGTCACACAATATAAATAGGTTGTTAGATTTCGCGAACCATTAAGGAAGGTAATAATAGAGTACCAGTCATGAATAAATGAACAACAGTAGTAGGTAACGTTTAAGACCAACAATATCGACTGTTACTCGCCAAGATCATATATAATTAACGCTAGGAGCCCATCAATATATGCGGTAATGGAAAGTGCATTAGTATTACAGGCCTTTGGGAACCATTTCAAACACGCTGAAGCCTATTTTGTAGGAGTGAGAGTTCGCTCGCTCCTACAAAGCCGGATTTTTTTTAGGATAAAGCTATTATGGCACTGGCGAGCTACCGCTTCAAAAATATAGCCGGTGAAAAAATGTAAGAACCATTTTAAAACCGCTGCTAAAATTCCAATGCTTATAATAGATCCAGCCGTTCATTTTCTTTTTGACAGCACCAATAGAACGTAACTGCGTCATGTTACGCAAAAGTTCACTTTTAAATCCGAGGTTTTAAAAAATATGGCAACTGCTTAAATTTGCTCCTTGATCCCGTATAACAATCATCTTTGACAAATTGAGTCCATAAGTGCAGTAGTTTTTTTATAAATTACATAAAATAACAAACGTTTCTAAAAATTTACGTTCTATGGGTGATGTAATAAATAAACGGTTGGATCTATTATAGTGAAGAGATTACCTGCCAGAAATTTAGTTCACATTATCGGAAGTATTGTTTTCAACAGCACATATGTCGCGAGTATATCATCTTACCGTTGCGTTAAGTCGGAACGGTGATTATTTCTGACTATATTTTGGGGACAGGGACAAGGGGCTAAAAATGCAATTTTAAACAGCGGTGAAACAACTGTCAACATTTCGTAATTTTGTTTGACTTTGGTCTATCTACAATCTAGACAGTTGATTTCAACTAACAACGACCTCATCAGACTCCTTCCTCTACACAACCGACGTCATTCTTGGTATTTTTTATTCCATTTCAACAGACATCGTATTGTTTCCTGAGTAGTATGACACAGGAAGAGATAACTGGTGTAATGGGAATCCTCGAGGATACCCCGAGTCGTAAACGACGTAACACGACGAGGCAACTAGTCACCCCGAGCTAAGAGCCCTTCTGACCCGGTCGCGAGCTTATCGACCGCTCTTAATTAACCGATGCTCTAACTCTATCAGAGCAATAGACACTTGGATCTAAAAGAGTTTAAAGAAAACAGTTGAGTAATTGGAGTGGTATCTCATATTGTTCGAATTGTACAATATCCCTACATGCAAACCAAAAGCGGTTTTGAAACATGTGTACCTTATATGGCCTGAAAAAAAAAACAAAGTATCTATTGATACAGGTAATTGTGCCTCTGGCATAAATTCAGTGACCGATAAAATTGGCTATTACCAGAGATATTAAAAAAACAAATCAAGCATAACCACGTTAATAAAACGTAAAAAGTAAATTGGAAATTTTCTTATCAATTCAGAATCTTGATTTTGATACAATTCATATTTCAAAGACCATTTTAGCTGTTCCGAACTTAATGGGTGTCAATAGGACCCTTAACAAGCTTCAAAATCAGTGTATCTGTCTGTTCGTCCAAGGTATAGAACCGGTAAGATGTATTTCCGAATTTGAAATACGATTAGCATAGAAAGAATATCCTTAGAATGTGGATCACAGGTACGAATTTACTAAATGAAGGAATTGTTATTCGATTTCCTTTAAATTTTCGCCATGTTAAAATGTGTTTAAATGGACTCCAACCCACAGCCGTGAGGTTGATAAGTTTAGGTGCTGTTCCAAAAAACATTGTATGAAAACGAGAGACTGCACTTTCCTTTCGATAGTGCAGTGTTGTAAGCCAAAAAGATAATTAATACATAATTATGTCACGTGACAGAGAGAAGTCTACGACTAACAGTAGACTGAGATAGCTCGATGATATCGATGGAGCCAAATTAGATGCCTTGTCACCAATGAACACTAATGCCGCCAGGCTTAAGAGTACCTATGTTACACTTTTTCCGAAGATCCTACAGAAGCTAGCGAAGATCAGATTTAATTATAAAGTAGATTTACTATAACAAAGAAGTTTATTTTTTAACCTATTCTAGATTTATCTAGCTAGAAAAAAACCGATTCACTTTCGATTTGAAGACTCCAGAAAACCATCGGGAAAAAACAACTAAACAACCAAAAAAAACAACGCATTCCACAGCCCAGACGTTCTTATCACAAATGAAGAGTCAAATCTCTTTGTTCGAGTTTTTGGAACTTCAACCATGAAACTATGTCGCTTTTTCGAGCTACGAACAGTCCGATAGAAAAAAGGGCAAGGTGGAATCAGATCATGCAGATCAGTCGCAAACTCTCCAAAATGTATCCGATAAAAACCGACAAGGTAGCAATTTTTCGGCGATGTTCAAGACTTCGAAGTCTTTTTAGCACAAGGGTGTCCTTGCCGTGTGTGATTATGATCCTTTTGGCACGTCTCTTTCGCTTCGCACGTTTGAGAGGACACCTAGTTTCTTGGACCCTAATTTGGTCTATACTTGATGAAAGAAACTAAGTTGAGTGTGGATGTCAAAGTGACGCCTAAAAGTTCGAGATGGTCAGTGATCGAAAGAGATCCACCCCGAAAAGAAAGAGCTAGTTGAATTTGACTCTTTTTTGCAGCGAACAGACACGCCTGCGTCTTTCTTACATTAAACTTGACCAGATTGGCTTCGCCCCATTCAGAGACAGCCTCTAAGGTCAAGTTCAGACGCTCGGTCATACCCTCTCTCAGGTGAAGTTTGAAAGAATCATCAATTTCATGGCGTCCTCTTTTATTTCTTAGCTTTCAAGGAAACAATTCCGTCTCGACTATCAGTGTTGGATCGTATGGCAACCACTTTCAAGTTAATGTGATGCTTTACAATGGCGCGCTAAAAGCCGACATTGCGGCCTTTCCAGCCCAACGCCGCGCCGCCTCAGTAATCATACACTCGCTACCATGACGGTGGCTTTTCCGGACTTAATAAACTATTTCAATCCGGTAGTTAGCCATTCCATCTAGCTTGAGCTGTAAAGAGTTATAGGTAATTGCTAATAAAACCTACTTCAATTTATGAACCCGAAAGTTTGTAAGAATGTATGTTTATTGCCTACTTTTTCACGCAAAAACTACTATAGGTATAATTGAACCGCGGGCCACTACTAGTTATAAATTATAAATATTTTCAATAGTGCGAGTCGTTCTTGTTATCTTATCTTATTATAATATAGTACCTGGTTGACCGAGCTTTGCTCGGTTTTTATCTTTTTATGAAATTATATTTAGGCAGATACAATTAAAAAAATGCATTAAAATTTGTTACGTAGTTCTAAAGATTTAAAAGCCGGGTCACACAGAGGCGATCCCATAGCGATAGCGATCCGATAGCGAGACGGGATTTTTTGTACCACAACCTGACACACAGCAAGCGGGTGCGATCCCATACTCGGTATCGGATCGCTATCGCTATCGGATCGCTATCGCTACCGGATCGCCTCTGTGTGACCCGGCCTTAAGCATACATAGGTACTTAAAAAATAACGCAAAAAAGATGAGACGTAACCATTAGGATTCGAACCGAGGGCGCAGTTTTACCACCTGAGCTATTTAGCCTTTGAGCATTATGGCGAAATTAGCTATCGTATTCTAATGATATTCTAGGAGTATTTTACTGTCTGAAAAGGCACATAAAATGTATTTTTTTTGCAATCTAGCTAATACGATCGATCGTCTGCTTACATAATTTCATGAAAATCGTTCCAGCTATTTCCGAGATTCAGATTCTAATATATATACAAGAATTGTTCGTTTAAAGGTATAAGATATATTACGCGTCACGTTATTTGTCCGCGATAAACTCCTAAGCTACTAAACCGATGTTAATAAAATTTGCACACCGTGTGCAATTTGATCCAACTTGAAAGATAGGACAGTGTTTATTTTGATTAATAAATAGTCTTCATATGAAAACATCCGAACGAAGCCGGAACGGGTCGCTAGTAGAGAATAGAGATTTATAATCTATCCACACCAGAAAATGAGAGCACAGTAATACGTTCTATGTACATAGGTACCCGATCAATTTGTTCAGATTCCGGACCAGTGAATCGCTATCATAAAATTTTAATTGCAACCGCATGTACGAGTATATTTTGCAAACAAACTTAACTCCATTTTATTTTTTAGATGGAAACACAAGGTTACGAATATTATGAATTTAACGACTTTTATGTGCCGAAATAGCATCAACGTAATTAATATACGCTAATGAGATATAATTTAAAACTCAATTCCCCAGCTTGCGACCTCGCACCGATAACCGCTCAAGTGCTCCGATTAAATTAATTAACGGAATTTATTTTCCGTCGAAGTCAGCGAAAATATTAATCCGAGAAGCGGCGTCGATAGCGAGGTCTGTAGGAGTGTTGGCCGGCTGTAACTCGGTCTATCTAGTTGTCTGTATCTTTTAATTCGATTAAAGGCAGCAGTGTACCTTTGTAGGGCGGGCGGTGGAGACGGGTGGTACTAGTTCGCCGACCCGCCGTCGTTGTTCGTTCTACTTGAACTACGCGACTCGCGGAGAAATAACAAATGTACCTATGTCGACACAGGATGTACCCGAGTTGGCAACGCGACGTCAAGTCTTTGCAAATAGCGAACATAAACTTTTGCACACGATTGCATAAGTAAAAGAACAACTAAACTTTATAAATTGATTTATAGGTAGAATTCTTTGACTTCAAATAAGAGTAGTAAGTAATATATACAATCGTGGAGTACACATTACCTTGAAGAAAACGGTTTTACTCTCGATTTGAAGCCTTAAATTATATTCATTAAAAAACCACTCAAGAAAAACAGCAGTAATGTTCTAAGCCCGAGTCAAATCACTATTGTACCTACTAGTTATACGAAAGTCAACATTGAGCAAGAATATCAATTTTGATCTTAGAAAAAATTAGGCTAAATTTCGGTTCGAAGTCTGTAAGACAAAGACTAGTTTTCTCAAGTACGATTGCAATTAAAAGAGCGAAAGTGAAAATTAAATAAATAAATTGGTGGACAGTTCACACACAACACCATCTGAACCCTAAGCAAAGCTTGTACGTACTATGCACAATATACGATTGTACTTGAAGGCCGATTTAAACTGAACGAACATAGAGCTAGAGCTGGAACAAGAGCATTTTTTCTCGATCTTTTAGTGTAAACGAAAGATCGTTCTTAGCGTTTTCCATATTTGATATTCCATAGAATCTTTGCGAACGCAAACAAAGCAACGAAAGAATGTTGTACGTTTGTTTACACCAAATGAATTTGATACAGTGGGGATAGAATGAACATTCGCTCGTCTGATGTAAATCGGCCTTTAGATGTTACCACGAATTGTAGAAACGGTGTAGCAACGCGCGAGGCATAGGGTACCGTACCGGGTACTCGGCCTACCTAGCACAGCTGGGGGTGCGTCATCGACCGGCGTTGGCGCCGGGCCAGCTCCGGACCCCCAGAACCACCTTCACGCTTTTACACTAATTACTTTCCTATTAATTTGAGCCTATTGTGATGCCGCCCCACGCCGCAGCTGTCGCACTTGATTTGCTATTTATTTGGTTGGTTTGCGTTCTAAAAAAACAATCGCTGCGTGGGAACGATAAACGATGTACTCAATACGATCTTACGTTTTCAAATTAAAGGAAAACATAGAATCAGTAAGCAACAGGAACAATAAAATTAATTAAAAAACAACGTAACACGAACATACTTCTCTCTGATCTTTGAGAAGTCTGAGAAATCCGATGGATTTAATGACGCGCTACGTTACCTCTTCAACTAAAATATTATGGCTCTGGTTAAGTAGAAACATTTTATCAAATTTCAGAGCTAGTCATATTTCCGTTTATTTTCTATACCAATGTCCGAATAGTCCATTGAAATGTTACAATTTAAGGACCTAAACTTTTTTGCTTCAACTTCTTCATTTCTGAATTTTCAGGAAAAAGTAATATAAGCAAACCCGAACAAATTATATCTCAATATTTTTTTGAATTTTATTGTTTGAAATTGGTATATCAAAAAATACGTTTTCCAACATGGCGGCCTAATTTCGGAAACTAATTTCTAGATGTAAATTGCAACAAATGCGAAAAAGTGTGACAAGGACGGGGGAAGGATAAAAAGTCACGAATTATGCGACGTACTTTTTAAATTACCCTAAATGTCACAACCAAACTAAATACGCAGAAAACATTCTGATACACATCAACTTGGACCCCAGGACTTGATAGTACTTTACGAAATCACTTGCAAAATAATTCAAAATACATTATAAAAAAAAAATTGATGGACAATTCACACACCATCTGACCCCAAATTATCTATTCTATGCCCCAAACTAAGCAAAACTTGTATGATGGCGGCCAGATAGCTGATATAATACTTATATAGTTTTAAATACATACTTATTATACATAGAAACACCCAGACACAGTGCAAACATTAGAATTAATCACACAATTTTATTTTTGCACTGGGTGGGAATCGAACCCACGACCCTCGGCTTCGCTGACAGAGTTACTACCAACTACGCCACGAGGGCAGTCAATGACCTCTAATTACGAAAGTCGTAACAAACTCTTGGGATTACATTACATCAGAGGTTACTCTACATCTAGAGTTTGATATTAATACTGAGAAGGGAATAGTGACTCAATTGCAGAGCGACCGCGACCCAAATACTTGGCTTATTTAGACGCAGCTACCTAGTTCCAGCGTAGCAGTCTGCTTGGTAAACATCTGACTTGCTAGATGATGAATGATGAGCCAACCTACTTCGCACTACGGTTCTTTTCAAATTGACGTGTAGTACGCGGTATTTGAAATGTTGGAAATGGAAAAAAACACATCGGAACAAACTATCAATGTAGATTTATTAAAATTTAAAAACAATGGCACAAGACAGATGCTTTAATCATTTCTGGCCTTCTTGGCTTAGTAGTAACTCGGGCTGCTGACCCATAGGTCGTAGGTTCGATTTTCAAATAGGAAAAATATTTGTATGATCAATTTATACATGTTTAATTCTACATTTCCATGTAGTACCATAAATATGTCTTAAACAATATATCTACATATATGTATAAGATTTATATCAGCTAACTGGCATCCATGGAAGCTTTGCTTAGTCATGTTATTATGTTATTTAAGGAATATCCATCGATATACTATTATTTTGTGTCACGTAATACTGGACAACGCTAAGGATATCTAACGATATGATAGATAACGAGAAAAAACTTCTTCGCTAACAAAGGAGAAGTACCAGGTGAAATTAATTAATATTTTTAAAAAATGTGGGTCGTTAACAATTTCCAATTTTTTCTTTATAAAAATTGAATTAATTTACTAAAACGCTGAGTTGGAACCTTGATCGACATTTCTAATTAACAAATATTCAACTTTGTAACAGTGTTGTATTTTGTTGCGTTCAATGAATCAGAATGAGATTAATTTAGTGTCAAATTTAGTGTTAATCTGTTAGGCACAACGGGTGGGATTACATATATAGAAACTAATAATACTGGCAGATGTGATCCGGGAAGAATATTTATTATTACACAGGTGTCAAGAGAAGACATACGAAAACTCCGGGAACATTATGTTATTCCTTTTGTGACAAGACCTTCAAGGTTCCTTGGCGTTACGCGTGAGAGAATTCTTTTATCGACGAGATCTCTCCTTGAATGTGTGTACACATTCACTGGTATCTTATTAACGTATGCGACCTCTTTTATAATACTCCCAATCATCAACCCTGTGAGAGCTGGTTACGAAGTGGAAAATTAGTCTATAACCATCAAACATCTGTTTGCTTTTCGTCGAATAATATCTCCTAATTACAAAGTTAACAACCGAATGTTATTATACCGAGCACCTACTTGTTCTTCTCGACTTTTCGTTGCCAAGTTTCTTCAAGATTGCTCGAAGAGAATCGATTTAATTGATAAATTACGGCTGAGCTCCGACTTTAACTAAGAGTAATTCTTTTTTTTTTAACAAACTCTTAAGATTGTAGAGTTTTTTGAGGAATACTTGTTTTTTTTATACTTCGTTACTGATAGGTTCATGTATTATTTAAGATACGCTCTATGTATGGTTAGTTGATAAGTTTAAGTTAGTAGGGTCCCGCGCCTTCTGCGATAGCCAAAACTTCAGGAGGCAGTAAAGGTCATATGAGGCGAACTGCCATTAGTCCCTTAAAAAAATCTATACTATTATTATAAAGCATATATATTTACACAGTTTATTTTTTGTTTGAACGCGTAAATATTTAGAAATTCTGCACTTAATGGAAAAGTATTGGTGCATTTCATAGTCTTTAGGCATGAGTAGTCGCTACACGCAGGGCCGACATTTTAATTAAACGGTGTTTCAGCATCCTACATGCAGTGCAGAGCTTAAAATAACAAACACTTTAATCATTCGGAAGCCTATCGGGAAAAGCCACGTAGATGGGAGGATCGGAACGTAAACTATTCAGCACTAGCACATCCACGTACATTATTACAACAATACCAGCAAGTGAATATCAAAAGCTTTTAGGTACCTAAAATGGAGATCGTACCTGCAGTGGTGCAGTGCACCATCATTGTTTATATTGAATCACATTTTAACACAAATTAATCTCAAAGTAGTTTGTAAAATTGTCAGTGGGGCAAACAATTTTGAGATAAATCTTGTAAGACTCTATTCTTGTTCAAGCAAAGATGGAGATAAATTAAACTTTGACATGTGGATTAAAATTTATGTCGCGTTCATCCAGTTTTCCTGAACCATGTGAAATATATGAAATGCTCTCCTTATTCCGAACACAATTTAACAGTACACCTTCCAGTTTAGATGAAACTTCTGTGACGCGAACTGTGTCAATGGTGCCAACTTTCATGCATACTTTGAATAGCTACGAAGTTCCTTTCCACGTAGTTGACTGACATTTTTATGCAGACCTCTCGGGCGCATAACTCGGGAAAACTAATAAAAGCGTTTCCGTTAAATTACGTTTGAAAATTTAATCGGAACATCAAGAATTTCACTTTAAAAGTTAGGTTGGGCGAGTCACTCATCATAAAAATTGGCCTATATAATAGTAAGCATCAAACTGTCTAACCGACCGTAACCTTGGAATGGTTTTATGAATACGACGCAGTAAGGAATTTATCTAATATAAATAGTTACACAGAGAGCGTTTGCTAAACCAAAATAATGTAAGGAATACACTCAAGTATATTAGTAACTTTTACTTTGAGAACGACTGTTTGACGCAAATATTAAACTGCAGGCCCGTGAACAAAATGTATAGGTCATATGAACCACCAGGAGACCTACTAGCGACCTACGCGCTCACGGTAGAGCGCGTTTTGTTCGACAAAACTCGCACTCAGCATACTGCTGTAGTCTACATGTCTAATACACAAGTATTTTAAATTTACGATAGCAGCACTGAAGCGGTAGAGCAGTTTAAAAATTCACCGTTAACGCATAAACATAGTTTTGGCACAGTAATTTTTATTTTTATTTTGCCTTAGCTTTTACTTTATTTTGACCTTTGATTTTCATTGTTAATTTATGGGTATAGTTACAGATTAGTGAATATGTGGGTACAGTAACCTCAAATAAATAAATTATATTAGTAATACTTCTTCTGTTTTTTAATTCTCGCCCTCAGAAGTCTAACTTTAACGCAAGAATTATTAACCTGAATTAATTATTAACCTTAATGTTGGCTAGTTAACTCCAGCGTGTCGGTTTTTTGTCAAGGTGTGCGTGGTGTGTGTGTGTGTGTCGTAATAAATACTCTCATAATTTTACCATAACGCCCCAAAAGAACAATAACTTCGAAAAAATCTGTGTTCAGAAATACATTTTGACACTGATTGAAGTATCACTTCTTTCTGATCAATGGATAAGTGAGTGTGTAATAATGTTTACAGAAGTCCTACTAGTTATAGGATTATCCTGCTAAGCTGGTTCATAGTTGTTGAGACTCAACTATGTTCTTAGGCAGTCAGCTCTAGTCATGATACTCACTGCAAACTTAAATCCTATGCGTCTTTTGCTCTCATATAGTAGGTAAACAGTGTACTTGTAGAACTCTAGCCCTAGTAAATTATTCTGTACGGCACGTGAAACTTGGCGATAGTGTAACTATCGTCCATTTGTTACAGAGGGGAATCAACTTTGGCAAACGAGAAAATGGAACCGTCCGCCAACGCTGCGGGGATGAAGTTGACACAAATGTCATTTGTTTATACTGTATTTTGTATAATAGTTATGCGGAGGCCTATTTAAGTAATTAAATAATATCATGGAATTTTGTTTTATGGGACCTCCATTTTGTTCTACACATGGGAAAATTTTTACTGCTATGAAATATATTTGAAATATAATATATTACTTCCTATGGAAGCTCAGGACCAGAATAGGTTATGCCCTAAATCTATTCTGGTCCTGCGCTTCCATCGCATAAACGCTCAAAAGTAAATTGTAGTGGCCAAATTATCAAAATTCATAAATTCATATTCTTCGACAGGCATACATTATAAGCTAGCTAAGGTATCCAAATGGCTCGATCGTACGATCCACATTCGTGAGGTCGTCAGTTCTATTTCATTTTACATTCCATCTGCACCTCTACCAAGAATCTTTCGAGGTCATTCGTCAACCAACGTTGTGGATTATGCCATCGACTCTATTTTTGTGAAGGAAGGCTACGAATCCAAGCAGTGGAAATATGGATTCTAATGCTTAGACATTTTTCGGCTCAGTGAATTGTTATTATATCAAAAATTCGTTCAATTCACAAGTTAAGGTAAATTTCATTGTAACGTGTCTGAAGGAAGAGCCAGCTTTTAATGAACTGTTACAATAAGAACGGGATAAATTATTATTCGTATGAGCTCTACGAGTACCTACAACGGATGACTTATTTGCCCCTACAAGGCCGCTCGCTAATCACTAACTACACTCACACACACACGAGTCGGCGGAGTTCGCTTGCAGTTACACTATGATCACTATGTAGGTCTAGTAGGTATTCGTGACTCGCTAAACGGAAATGTTAACTAGGAAGACTGTCAATAACCGAAATAATACACAGTAGATTTGAAGTACAATGGGTATCTATACTTAATATTATTAAGCTCAAGAGGTTTTTGTTTGAAGGCGCTAATCTCAGGAACTATTAGACCGATTTCAAAAATACTTTCACTGTAGGATATTTACGTGATCCCTAAGTGCTATAGGCTATATTTATGTTATGTAATACGGGCGAAGCCGGGCGGCTAGTTTATAAAAACCAAGACTTCAAATTAAAGGTTTGATTAAATAGTATGCAAATTAGATTTTTCTTATCTGATTGCAAACCTTTTCTATGATTTATAAAAAGTCGTGGTAACCTAGTGGCATTTCACAATCCTGTGGTTGTAGGTTTGAATTCCGTCGGCAATAAAGATTTATCATCACCACTGTGATTTAACCAAGATAAACATCGTGAATAAACTGGCGTCTCCCAAGTATATTTCTAGCTCATGCGTCATCCACCAACCCGTACTTGGCCAGTACGATGGATTATGGTCTCGACTCAAAGAGAGAATGTCCCGAGTCAAAAAGTGCAGTGGGAATTTGCCATTTATACTTTTTTTTGAACCACCTCTTATGAACAACAATTAAGTACAGACCATTTTGAACTTCTCGATAAACAATGAAACAGACTCGGTAACGAAAATACATCTATCTACACTGTTACTTTAAACTTATCGATCTCACTTCAGACTCCTCACAATAACTTCGCTCTCAATAGAAGTAATCTGAGATTCTGTGCACTTCGTAACTGCAGCAAAAGGCACTTCCCTCTTGGTTCTTGGTCAGTTTAACCGGTACCACATTTGCGATCGCAATAGAGGATTTTGTTTGAGAGCGCCAAAATTGGATGATGATTAACCTATGTCAAGACGAGAGTACGTTTTTTAGGGTTCCGTAGCCAAATGGCAAAATACGGGACCCTTATAGATTCGTCATGTCTGTCTGTTCGTCTGTAAGTCCAAACCAAACTACCCCAAACTAAGCAAAGCTTGTACTATGCCGGCCAGATACCTGATATAATACTTGTATAGTTTTTAATACATACTTATTATACATAAAAACACACACAGTACAAACATTTGAATTCAGCACACAAATATTTGCACTGGGTTCGAATCGAACCCACGACCCTCGGCTTCGCAGGCAGAGCTACTACCCACTAAGCCACGAGGCCAGTAGATGGATTCTGTAAAAACTCGCATTAAGATATTCACACAAAAATAGAAAAAAATACAATAAGTTTTGGGGTGCCCCATACTTAGAACTGAAACTCAAAAAAAATGTTCATCAAAACCTTACGTGTGGGGTATGGATAGGTCTTTGTAAAAACTCTTCCAAAGTGGTAAAATATTCCTTATTCTGAGGGTAAAATGTACCCCCCCCCCCTGTAACTTCTAAAATAAGATAATGACAAAACTAAAAAAAAAAGGTTTGAACAAGATCCAGAAAGGCAGTTTTTTTAAACGTCACAAATACAGTATAATACCCCGTTTACATGATTCCAGTCCAGCGGCCGAATCCAGCGCTGGATTGCTTACTGGAATAATGGAAACCGGCACTGGAATGCATCAATCCAGTGCCAGTGCATTCCAGTGCCGGTCTCCATTATTCCAGTAAGCAATCCAGCGCTGGATTCGGTCGCTGGACTGGAATCATGTAAACGGGGGTATTATGAAAACATCGATAAAAATAACAACGAACTAAAATATTTTTTATATTATGCTACTATGGAACCCTTCATGGGCGAGTCCAACTCGCACTTGGCCACTTTTATTTATTTTTTAAAGAACCTATTGCAGTGTTGGCTCCAAGTGGCCTCTACTGCCTTCCGAAATTTGGGCTAGCGCAGAAGCCACAAGACACAGGAGCCCTACTAACAAATGTTATGGTACTCAACGAGTAAGTACTAAATCTCGTACGACCGTTAGCGCAAGGCCACCACGGACGATACGACTTTTGCTAGGGGTGTCGCCTGTAAGGAAGATCGAGCAACGACTCGCCATCCCAGAAAGGGGTGCCCTACGTCCCTAGCAGGGAGGTTGTATTGTTGAAGAGTCTGACTTTAAAAAAGATAAATATGTTAATAATATAAAATTAGGTATTTTAAGGCTTAAATTTAATGAACGTGATAATAAACATTACTATTGGATATCCGAGAGTTTTCCCAAATACGAAGTTTACTCCAAAATCCTCTAAGCGATTTAATTAAGAATCTAATACGAAACGTGCACCTGACGGAAACACCCGAATACTTTCAAATCATCTAAAAGAGAAATAACAATTTTCTAGAGAAATATCAGAGTTTCAATTTAATGAACGACTAGAGATTATAATAGGCCGGCTTATCCGGCAAAATTAAGTTTAAAAGATTATTATTCACCGTTAATGAAGGTTTTGGTAGAAAAGGAGCTTCGCAGGGCAAGTTTTACGACACGGATGGTTTTATTCACCCCAATATTGTAAAGGAAAAAACGATGTTATATGAATTCATTAATAGTATAATTTCGTTAAGCTGCAAGGCCACTTATATAATCTCCAAGTGCCCCTTGTTCCAATTGCTTTAAAGTTTGGTGGTTAGGTTCTTGGATACCTTGATTTTACTATAATTAAAATGTATAAAAAAATTCGTCACTCAGGTAACAAACCGCTACATTCGAAATATTTGGACATTCTCTTCAGGGCCGCCATTTTATGTGTTTCGCGTCACATAGCGGGTCAAGACGCTGCAAATACGTCACAGAATTCGTCGCGTGAAATTATTATTTCCGATATTTGACAAAAATCTGCGATGATGGACGGTACCTATTTTACGTTAGCTTTTTGTCAAATAAAAATACATGAGAATTGCTGTTACTGTCATTTATTTTTCGGGTCCATGTGTGTACGTATTGCTTTTTTTAGTATTTGAGTACGGCAAAAAATTAGGCGCATACAGAGAACTTCGCGAAACGAAGAGCAATCAATCATAACTAAATAATAATTTGATAATACTTTCTCCCTTTGGCTTCTCCATAGTCATGTCAAATTAGAGACATTATAGTTAGCAGTAAGGATTTTAAAATTCGATTTCAAAGCTGGACTGACGTGTACTTACCCGAGTAGTGCGGTCTCCTCCATTTTAGGGATGGGCATTGGGCTTGGTTTAGACTTTTCCGGGAACCTGAAATTGTGCCGGGTGATGAACATGGTGTCTGTGGTAATGTTTGAAGAACCCATTTTTACATGCAAATCACTTGCACGAAGCACATGAGTGAATTTTTACAGTGAGTTACAAAAAAGTTATCTCTATCGACCAATGACCACGTGAATTTTAAGCCATAATAACTATAGCTAGCTATTTACGTGAATTGAAGAAATCGAAGCAATGTCGAGTAAATATTTCTGCAATTGCAGCGCAATACAGCTTTTTACAGCTGCACCTAATTCACAAGGCCCCTTTTACAGCTGAATAGTATTTTTTTTGCGTTTGACATTATTTTTGCTACTATTTCATCACCTACACAGATTCTTCATCTATAATTATTGTAAGTGACGTTACCAAATCTTGTTTTAAAATAATGGTTCGATTAAATAAATTGAATTGAATAGTCAAACAACCACTATTATTAACAATAAAAACAGATTGATTAATAACTAATATTAGCACCGGAAATATCACATTTCCCGTAATTAGTAATCGTGCATTTATAAAACGGTGCATGCTATTCGAACTATTATTAATTTAATGGAACATTTACGTTTTATGGTGGAACTAGACCCGATATTTAGTAAAATATGACATTTACTATTATTGTGATATCGAAATTACATACGTTTTTTGATTTAACAATACAAGGATCTTTAGGTAAGCCAAAAATTGGTTTTCTACTAAATATTGTGAACAATTTTGGATATTGTTATACTTGTTAAACTTGTTCAACCACAATTTTTACCAAAAAGGTTCTCAATTGAACTGTATTTTGATTTATGTTTGTTAATCCTCATAAGTTTAGACTGTTTGAGCCGATTTTGATAATTGTTTTTTGTTCGAAAATACACCTTCCGAATGGTCACATTATAAATCGGATTTTCGAATTCAGTGTAGCGGTTTTGAAATTACACTAAGTTTATCTATCAATGTCATAGCAAATCTTATTAAAAGTACTTTGACAGCTAAAATTGGTTACATTTAAAAAAAAAAACATCTTTATTATGTAATCTGTCATAAATTGATAACACTACAATATTTACAAATAATAAATAAAAAAATATTATAAAATGTAGCGGTTTTAGTAATATCGACAAAAATATTTAAAAAAACATACGTAGATGATTTTATATTGGTCTATTTTAACTCTATTAGTGAACTATGTGAGTTGAATTTTTAAATGGAAATAAGTGTTTATTTAAGAGAAAAATAATTATTTTTAAGTTTTGGGTAGAACGGCTTTTTTCGTAATTTTAGGGTTGGTGACATGGTAAAAGTTATTATACCGTAATAATAATATTAAACCACTGTATATTTTACATCCGATTCTAACATATTATAACCAAAATAACTATTCACTCATGCGCCTGCGCAAAATTGCAGCGGTTTGAAATGGGTTCTGATGGAAAGTGACAAAGATGAATAGAAAAGTAGGTAGGTTTATTGCTGAAGTAATACAATAACCCATTTAAAAATAAGTGAGGTAATTACTATGTATAGATTTAAAAATATTCTGATGGTACATTTTAAAAATGTTGTTTTAATTATTTATTAATTATTGAGAGAAAGAGAAGCATAAACTGATTTTTTAGCTATTGATTTGCCTGGTTTTTTAGCTATTGATCTGCCTGTTTTTTTAGCTAATGATCTGCCTGTTTGATTTGTTTAATTTTAAATATTCTGATTTTAAAATGTACCAACACAACAAATAAAATCTACGATTAAACATAACACAATATATCAACATCAAATACTTAGTACTTCTACTAAAACCAAATACCTAATGTCGAAATTAATGTGAAAAAATAGCTCTATCTACATTTGAATTAATTAAATGTTGCTTGAGTAATAGTAGTATCCAGAACATGAATATTATATTATAATGTAATAGTGAGTAATGTGTAAATAATACCTACAGTATTGATATGAATGATATTTACTACTTAATTTAAAATAACTATGTACCTTTCTAATAAGATTTAGCCTGCTAAAACTTGTTAGAAACTCGATATCTCAAAAAATGGCTAAAGATTAAACCTTATATTATTATTTGTAATAAAATTGAGACTCCTTTGGGTCATTTTGTTAGTTGACACATTACGTGACAATCTTAAATAAAATTGCATGTCTCTAGAATAGAAAATACAAGGGTAATGTGACTATGTTTGCAAAAATCTAGACATATGGAAGATAGACAGAAAACTCTATATTGTGATTGTGACACAAACAAACAGAAACTTATTTTTTCTTACACAAGACCTATAAAATTCTATTTTTTTTAATTCAAAAGTGTTTAGTAATAGGGTATCGGACTGTGTCAAAAATACACCAGTCTAATAATTAGTCCGTCAGCTAGATCATGGAAAAATATTGGACACGTATTTTTTGTTTTTTCAAAATATTAAAAACCGTCAAAGATATAGACCATCAAACTTCGAGAGTGGGGGGTCACGACGTCACTCGTGAGTTAAAATCGTACTCACACGAAACTTCGAAGCGCTGTATCTTCGTAATTTTTTGTTTGTGAAACAAAATAATAAATACGTGTACAATATTTTTTGGCAATCTAACTAACGGGCTATTTTTTTTTTTTGTGGATTGTACCCTATTAATAAAATAAAAAACATAATAATGTGATAAAAGACAACAAAATATTTGCCATTTGATTGATATAATTGACTGTTACTCATTTTTACAGTTAGGTTTTTGAGCAATGTTATAAAATTTTTTTTGAAGATGTTTGTGTTAACATCAACAATTAAATTTTTCAGATATTATTTTGTATGCGTGAGCTGTCATGCGAGCTATCTAGACCTACATTTTACACCCACATACTCATACATGATAATTGGCAAACATCTGTGCAATGTACATGTGGCACTTGCTTCCCTTGTATTTTCTATTGTATTATGTTTTGTATTGATAGTCATCAGACAGGTACAGAGTTAAACAAACCAATTCTACATAATAATATTATGAGTTAACACCCAATTTACCAAAAAATATTCTTGGACTAGCATAGGCCTACGACTTTGCCTGTGTAAATGATACCCGGATAATATAAATGTGTATGTAATATTCAAGTATTTATTAATTGTACCCTGTTGACATAATTTTCAATTTTAATTGTAATGTAGTTTAATTGACATTTAATTTTAGATTTTAATTGTAACATAATTTAATTGACATGTTATTTGTATAGTTTACTGAATTGACATGTAACTTTTATTTATTATTGATTTGGAATTGTAATTATTTTTGAATAGCCTTTAATATGACATGTAACTACTCGTTATCAATAAAAGAGTATGAGTATGAGTAAAAGACAGGTAACATCAAAATACCATGCTTAATCGCAGGTGAGGGGGACAGGTGATTTTATTTCACTTATTATTTAGGTATTTACTCTTGTTGCCTTTTGGTAAGCTCTGAATAAAGAAGATTTAACATTATTTATTTGTCATTTTGTTAAATAAGCCATTTAAGAGCTCACAGCCAAGTTTCCAGTTGAACAAAATTAATGAAGAAAATATGAGCCAAATATCAATTTTTAACTTTTTTCTAGCATAAAATAATTTAAAACCCAAAAATAATAAATGGGTTGTATAGTATATGCCTCACAATTGCGCCATGTTGGTAGTTAATAAAAAAAGTTACTTTTTGTTTAAAAGTAATGTCTTTGGTATTTAATTAAAATTGTCATATTACTGTATTGTTCATGAAAAAATTAAATACTTCCAGGCCTTTAAAGCATACAATTAGTATGTATATTCTTTAACATAAATGTATCTATTAGATAGATAGATAAGTAAATAAACACAAAAATCAGAAATATTGCCTACAGTAAAAACATTTATGTACCTAAATATATTTATTTATTTATCAACTAGCTTTAAAAAGTAACTAACACAAACATTACTTACTACATAAAAGCTGTAGTTTTGTTACTAATCGTGAACTCTGTAGCTTAAATAAGCAATACAACAACTACTCCAGAGTTTGTCGAGGTAGTGAGAGTTAGGATTACACTACTCACATACTAAAGTCAAGGAATCTCCTTGCGTTGCTCATTCTTAATATTCTGTTTAGGTGTGTATTGCTGGATATGGTATGAATAGTTCTGGCAGCTCTGGATACTTTGTTGAGGATTTTGTAGTGACCCTCAGACATTCTGATGTACTATGGTAATAAGCAAAAATACATTCAGCAAATCATAACAAAATGTTTCTTTGAACCGTACAATGTGTTACCTAAAATAATAAATTCTATTTCTTTGCAATGAGATGATTTAGTTAATTTTATTTGTCAAGCTTCAAAAAATATTTCATGTAGGTACCAAAACTTTATTTAAACTAAAACATAATTTAAATCATAAAACATAAGTGAAATCTGTTAAACCATGTTCTAAACTTTTGATGTATCAACATCACAAAACATTCAGTACTTAGTTAAAGAGTTGTAGAGTAAACTAAACATTTTTAGTTCAATTAAGTTTAAAAAACGGATATTAACAGGCTCAGCTCGATATTTTCGTGACAATTTCTAACTCTAAAACTGTTTCAAAGTTAGTGAAGTTCTAAATTGAATAAGGAAGTGTGCGCGCGCTCACCTGATCTTCGTAATATGTATGGTAGCAAGTCGCGACAGTCGAAACGCGAGCGGACAGCCGGTTACGAGCTGGATACTGACAAAGTGACGGCGCGAAGCAACGGCGACGAGCGAACACAACCCACGCAATCCGAATGGACAGGCTTCCTACACCAGCGCCAGTTTGAACACCGAACTGCTTCAATTGACGCATGCGTACACAACTTTTGGATCAGCCGGGGAACTTTCGAATTTTTTAAAGTAAGTATTTCTTCAGAACTTCAGATCATATCCAGTTAAGACTCCTTATTAGCCCTTCAATAAAGTAAAATGACGAAGAGAAGTTTTCCAGAACTAGTTGTAGCTGTGGAAACCCAACTCGTTTTGTAAAGAATCCTCGCAATAGTATAACTATACCATGAAGCCATCACAGATCGGAACATCACAGAACAGATGGATATAGGTACTATGGGAGCCATGGACGTAAAACTTTTTATACGTCCATCTACTACCTATAGCAACTAATATTATAAACTTACTTCGGGTACGTGTGGCGTATTTCAAAGTTTATAGACGACGTACGGTATGTAGAGTATGTACCTATAAGTATTGTATATCACAAAAATATTAACTTCACAAGCACAACGTTTAGCATTTAATAGCAAAATAATTACAAGATATATATATATCTACATACCTACAGTGTTGGTATAATACCTACCTACATACATACCTTTCAGGTACTTACATGGAAGTCATGGAAGGTTTTTTGAAAATTCGTAATTTCGGAATTCGGAACTATCGGTGCTGTCAGCGATCAATTGTGGAAATTCGTCTTCAATACAAAAAAATAACTTTTTCCTCGCCAATTCCCATTATAAACGAGGTATGTAGGTACAGACCTATTATAGAAGTAGGTATCGTAAATTCCTAAAAAAATAGTACATAACTAATTTTCAGACTGTATGATATCTAGTAAATAAATACTTAAAACCGAAAACTCTCGAAATAACCTGATTTATTCAAAATTTGCCCAAAATGTTAAAATAGTCAAAGTCCTGGCAGCTCCAGTACAAAAAACAAACTCACATTTATGGCGCTGAGGCTCTCTAAAAATAGGATGTTTTAATTTCACACTTGTTTAACGACATCAAGCGGCAAATACTATATAATTATTTTTAAGTTTTCTACTTGTGACTTTTAGTTGAAACCATTGATATAATCTCTATTACACCTACTACCTACTACCTAATATATTATATTCTGAGACCTTACAATTATTTTAGACCTGACAATTATTTTCGACGACATCTAACGGCAACTAGTATAACTATTTATTTTTGTTTTCTACTTGTGATTGTGACTTGAAACGCACTTTGTATTTTATGTTGTCATGGCAATTTTCGCAACGACATCTAACGGCAACCCTTAAAAACATTATAAAGCAGATCAAGGGCTAGCGCCATCTAGCGATTACATGAGATAATACCTGGTGTTCGTTGCCACCGGATTCCTCAACAAGCAATGAATCCATTTACAATGTCAAGTTAGTCAATCAATGTTGTGATAGATGGCGTTTGATCCAATGTTTAATGAGACTTCTTCAGAACAAATATAGAAATTTAGAAATAGTTTATATTTTAAGCCCCCTATACACACTGGCCCAGTGGAGGCCAACGCGAGTGTCGACAAAACGGCACGAGACGAAAGATAGCATCCACACACTGGCCCAGCGCAGGCCAACGCGAGCGCCGACAAAACGGCACGAGACAAAACGTAGCATCCACACACTAGCCGAGCGCAGGCAAAAGCGAGGTAGGGCAATAGGAGAATAGGACGCTACTCGCCGAGCGCCTTATTTTATGAATAGTCTTGTTAGGACGCCACGTTATGAGTTTTTCTAAGGTTGTTGCTCATACCAAGGATGCCTGGAAGAAATCGCATTCAACGATAAGGCTGCCAGTTGTTTCCCTGGTCTTGCTGTTTTTCTATAGCTGTATGTATCGTTTGATGTTGTGAACAATTAACTTTTTGCATTCATTCTTATATGTTAAACCAGACTAAAACAAACACAAAATTATCTGAATTTTTCATGCGGCGGTTTTTTTTTAAGGCTTTTTCTTGCGGCGGTTACATGTGTCGGTCTTATTCCTAAGTATTTTCAGTACATATTTTAACCACCTTCAAAAAGGGAGGAGCTTCTCAATTCAGTTGTAAGTTTTTTGAAGATAATTTTATTATGTTACTCGATAAATAAATTGCATGTCATCATCAACAGCCCACTAAACGTTCCCACTGCTGGGACTCAGGGCCTTCTCTCGCAAGGAGAGAGTTAAGGCCATAATCCACCACGCTGGCCCAGTGTGGGTTGGTGGATGACACATGACTTCGAAAGATTCTAGGTACATGTCGGTTTCCTCACGATGTTTTCCTTCACCGTTTTAAGTTAGCGGCATACAATTCTTTAATGTCAAGTGCCTGTCGCGGTCTCCGGTCGTGGTTTCCACGTGGTTTTCTTCTACCGCCTAACTAAATCGGCTATCGCTTTGCTAATGCTATCTCTATCATATCAAGCGAAAAGAAAAGAGAGAGAAACATCAAAGCTATGACACTTTTCGTTCGGCGGTAGACCGATGGTCTCGGTCTCGTGTCGCGGTCGCGGCGCAAACCACCGCCTTTACATAACTGCTACACACAAATAAGATAATTTAAGTATCTTAAATCTTAATAAAGACGAAAGATTTATACGTGTTGTAGTCATGTGCGTAATGCCGCTAACTTAAAACGGTGAAGGAAAACATCGTGAGGAAACCGACATGTACCTAGAATCTTTCGAAGTCATGTGTCATTTACCAACCCGCACTGGTCCAGCGTGGTGGATTATGGCCTTAACTCTCTCCTTGCGAGAGAAGGCCCCGAGTCCCAGCAGTGGGAACATTTAGTGGGCTGTTGATGATGAAATCTTAATATCTCAATCAATCAGACAAATAAATCATCTTTGTGTGACAACCGCAGTGGGCGCAATTGTATAGTAGTAGGTAATGTAGCTTAGATAGGTGTACCTATATCAAAAGAACTCGTAGGTACATTTTATCCGGAAACAAAAAATGCTGATAGTAGGTAGGTAGGTATTTATGTAACTTACAATTTTAGTACAGCTTTATGTGGCTCATTACGTCACCTGTATAGGTGCCTGTATTATAGCCTACAGGGATAAGTACTGCTATTACGCGTGTCGGTTCGCGAACTTACAAGTTTTCACTCATTATTACATCAAAATTTTGTAAACCCTTTATACAGGGTTATTGGTAATCAGCTTGCATCCTTTTAAGGAGATGTTAGGTACATTCAATACGTCAACTATTGTTCTACAGTTTTAAAAAAAATGTGTTTTTTTTCTTTTACAAAAAAAATAAAAAAATATTTGCACGGTCTAAAAGCATCGAACTCTTCGTAACAATTCGTAACAAGAGCGCGTACGCTATTTAACACGCAAAAAATGATGTGCCGAAGTGAATAAACACTAAAAAGTCGCTAAACAGTACAAAATAAAGTAGCCAAGTGCGAGTTGGACTCGCCCATGAAGGGTTCCGTTGCAGCAAGTAACATAATATACATAGTTCTTGTAGTTCGTTGTAACTTTGATCGAAGTTTTAATAATAGTGTATTTTTAAAACTTCGTTCTTTTATGACGTACTAAAAAAAACTACTCATCAGATCGAGTTCAAACTAATTTTCGTTGGTAGTTTTCATGGTAATGTACATCATATATTTTTTTTAGATTTTTCATTTTCTTACTTTAGAAGTTAGAGGGGGGGGGGACACAAATTTTACCACTTTGGAAGTGTCTCTCGCGCAAACTATTCAGTGTAGACAAAAACTGTATTAGAAACCTCAACATCATTTTTGAAGACCTATCGATAGACACCCCACACGTGCAGGATAGATGAAAAAAATTTTTTTGAGTTTCTGTTCTCAGTATGATGGGCAACCCTAATTTTTATTTTTTTTAATTTCTTTTGTAAAAATCTTAATGCGGTTCACAGAATACATCTACTCACCAAGTTTCCACACTGTAGTTCTCATAGTTTCGGCAAAAAGTGGCTGTGACATACGGACGGACAGACAGACAGACAGACAGACAGACATGACGAATCTATAAGGGTTCCGTTTTTACGTTTTACGGAACCCTAAAAAGGCAACAAACACTATTTTTTTTTGGGTTATCTATTGAGTTTTAACGAAAGTTGTAGAACAAAAGTTGTTTGTTTAAATATACAGAACATGCCCTTAAACGGATGCGGGCTGATTACCAATAACCCTGTAGTGTAAAAATAAATATTTTTGTATTGACAAAGCGTCTAACACGTGAAACGCGTCCCGTTCCGCTGCTCCGCCACTGCTCCAACGCTACACCGATACGCCGTCGCGGCCCGATATTACCACGTTGATGACGCGTAATTCATAATATTGTAAATTGAAATTGTGCCAAAAGAGGCCAACGATGTTTCATAAAAAAAAATAATCCTATGGTAAAACAGACGAATGGCAGGATGCAGATTGTCAATTATTTATCTCTCTCTCTTGGGTCGGTCCCTCATGTCTGAGGATCGTGGTCAGCATCTGTAGCGGACGATCTGCCTCCAACGGTTTCTGTCCCACGCGTCTCTTACGACCGAGTAAAATTTGGAGGGGTCTTTTACTTGATCGGTCCATCTGGTTGATGAGCGACCACGCGATCGTTTGCCCAAGGGCAAAAATCCCACTAACATTATAAATGTCAAAGTATGGATGTTTGGATATTTGTTGCTCAATCACGCCGTAACGTATGAACGGATCAGGCTGAAATTTGGAATACAGTTAAAATATAGTTTGGAAGAACACATAGGCTACTTTTTATCCCGGAAAAATAACGGGAACGACGGGAACGGGAACTACACGGGTAAAACCGCGGGGCACTGCTAGTAATTATCTATATCTTCTATTATATAAAGGCGAAAGGTCACTCATCAAGGAATCTCGGAAACTACAAATGCTAGGAATCGGAAATTTTGCATGTCCCTATTAGCCAGGGCCGGATTTAGGGGAGGGCAAACGGGGCACAGGCCCCGGGGCCTCCACGACAGACAGACACTTCGGAAAACTTTACATTAACTTTAACCCCATTTGTAGTCTGGGTGTTTGCTTGAGAAATCTTCCCTGCTTTTACGCTAAGACGGGGTTTTGCGAAATTCAACCCCTAAGAAACAAGGGATGAACGGTTGTATGAAAATTCGTCATTTTTAAAGTTATCAAATTTTATATCTAGACACTTGACACGAAGCAATTAAATGTTTGTTCTGGCAATTTCAAACTGTAAGGGGATAAAATAGGGGTTGAAATGGGAAATGAAAGTTTATATGGAAGATTGGGAGTTCATCATTGTTGAACATAAAACCATGAAATTTTGCAACTAGACACTTGATATCCATACTAATATTATAAAAATGAAATGAACTCTGTATGTTTGTAACGCTTTAACGCCTAAACCACTAAACCGATTTTGATGAAATTTAGTGCACAGATAAACTAGACTCAGGAAAGACAAGGGCGACTATTTATCGCAGAATAAAAGGGGTGGAAATCAGGAATTATCGTTTACGTGTAAGTTCGTCAATGTTAAAGATAAAAATTGTACAACTAGACACTTAAAATCCAGACTAAAATAATTATGTATACTTATTATTATTAACTTACAGTCATAAAGGTCGCTGGAAACCGCTGGTTGCAGGTTGCGCGGGACCGTTCGTTGTGGAAATCTAGGGGGAGGCCTTTGTTCAGCAGTGGACGTCTTGCGGCTGATGAAGATGATGATGATGATTATTATGAATGAGTATTACGGTTTATCGCCTAAATCACAAAACAGATTTTGATGAAATTGAATTTTTATTTTTTCAATGTATGCTGTTTTTTGTAAGCGTAATTTGGTATTGGTGTTCAAATACTGCCTCAGTTACTTTAAAATATTAATTTTGCGCGGACGAAGTCGCGGGTAAAAGCTAGTCTAGTTATAAGTGTGTAATTCAATTATCCTTGAGTAGCAGTGCCCCGCGATTTCACCCGTGTCATCCCGTGTCCCGTTAGTTTCCCTGGATAAAAAGTAGCCCTATGTGTTATTCCAGACTGGCCTCGTGACTTAGTTGCTAGTAGCTCTGCCTTCGAAGCCGAGAGTCGTGGGTTCGATTCCCACCCAGTGCAAATATTTGTGTGATGAATTCAAATGTTTGCACTGTGTCTGGGTGTTTCTATGTATAATACGTATGTATTTAAAACTAAATAAGTATTATATCAGCTATCTGGCCGCCATCACACAAGCTTTGCTTAGTTTGGGGTCAGATGGTGTTGTGTGTGAATTGTCCACCAATATTTATTTATTTATTATCTGCCTATTAACCAAATCCGTTCAGTAGTTTATGGATGAAAGAGTAACAAACATGCATCCATACATTCTTAAAAACGTTCGCGTTAATAATATTAGTAGGATTGGGTTACTTACTTGCCGTAAATCGGGACTCCACACTCTGAACTCTCGCCAGCCGTCAAACAATGGCAAACTTGGAAATTTTTTCCGCTTCTGTACACAGCAACACAACTGTTCCGATAGCTATAAGCATGTCCCACCACATCCAGTTTTTCATCGACTACAAACCCTTGGTTATCCATTGTATTTTAAAAAAAACTGACCCGAAACACTGATTTATAAGAGTGAACAATAATATTTGAGTATTTGTAGTTTAGTGATTTAATTAAATTTTTCCCGATGCCTTTGCCAAGCCAAACGTGAAATAGCAACTGAAATAGCAACTTTACGTGGTCACATTGATATCGAGCAATGGCTTTGTCAACTAACACACATAATCGCCCAGTCAAGTGGAAAACGAAAAGGCGTGCCCAAGCATAATCGGTACCTACGACTAAGTGTGGACCATGTCCAATTCACTATATTTACGACTTGGGCATAATTACTGTTTCTAAAATTTATTAGGATTATGGGTATAATCTATACTCTTTCCATGTGAGAGAATAACCCAGTAGTTGAATTTAATGATTCCTCCTTTTTATGAGAGAGGTATACCTACTAAAATAAATTGGCATCAATACCTATAAAACACTGGATGTGCCCTGAGCACCTTATGAAACTGAAATTGGTAATAAACTACGTCTGTGTGTGAAGTGTAAGTGATTTCCACATTTTTTTTTTAACTTCTATAGGTTTACTCTTGACCACCATCTCGCCTGATGTTAAGCGACGATGCGGTCTACGATGGAGCGTGTTTACCTAGAAAAAAACCGATTCACTCTCGATTTGAAGACACAAACATTGTAACCATCGGGGAAAACCCACTCAGGCAACGTATTCCACAGCCTAGAGTTTCTTATCACAAAAGTAGAGTAAAATCTCTTCGTTCGTGTCTTTGGAACATCAATGATGAAACGATGTCGATTTTTCGAGCTACGAGCATTCCGATAGAAAAAAGGACAAGGTGGTATCAGATCATGCAAATCAGTCGCACACTCTCCGAAGTGTATCCGATAAAAAACCGATAGGCTAGCGATTTTTCGGCGATGTTCAAGACTTTGAAGTCTCTTTCGCACAAGAGTGTCGTTGCCTATGAGCCTTGTGGCACGTCTCTCGATCGATTCCAGAGCCTCCAGCTGATACTTAGCCGATCCATCCCAAAGGTGCGAACAGTACTCCATACAGGAGCGCATCTGTGCTTGATATAATGTGAGCAACTGTTCAGACTTGAAGTTACCTTTGAGAGGACACCTAGTTTTTTGGCAGCAAGTTTGCCTTGGACTCGATATACGAGCCAAAGTTGAGCGTAGAGGTCAAAGTAACGCCCAAAAGCTCAAGACGGTCAGAAACCGGCACGGATACACCTCTAAAAGTTGGAGTCAGTTGGAAAAGACTCCTTTTAGCGGAGAACAGACACGTCTGCGTCTTACTCTCGTTGAACTTGACCAGATTGGCATCGCCCCATTTAGACACCGCCGCAGTCAAGCTCAAACGTTCGATCAGACTCTCTCTCTGTACTAGAGTTTGCTGCCCAGTGGCTCTCGCGATAGATATGTAACTCTCTACAACGGTGCTATCATCTGCGTACGCAAAGATACCGGGCTTCAACAGATCGTTGATATGTATCAGGAAGAGCGTTGCAGACGACCCAGCGACCCTTGAGGGACTCCGGCATTGATAGCCATTTGATCCGACGAGCAGCCATCAATGACGACTCGTATGGGTCGACCCCATAACTAGAAAACTTGCTTATAAGGCCATCATGCCAAACCCTGTCGAAAGCCTTCGAGATATCCAGGGAGACTGCAAGTGCTTCCCCGTGTTTCTCAATAGCTTCACTCCAGATGTAAGTGACGTACGCTAGAATATCCCCGGTGGACCGGTTTCGGCGAAATCCGTATTGCCGGTCACTGACGAGGTCGTTCGATTCTAGATACGTCAGGAGCCTGTGGTTTAAGACACGTTCCATAGTCTTGCAGAGTATGGACGTGACCGAAATTGGCCTGTAGTTGGCAGGGTCAGCACGACTACCTTTTTTGGGCACAGGTTGCACATTAGCAAGCTTCCAAGACTTCGGTACTAGCCCAGTTTGGAGATAGAGTCTGAATAGGCGCGTCAGTATCGGTGACAACTCAGGCGCACAAGCCTTCAATACTAGAGCAGGAATACCATCTGGGCCACTGGCTTTATTTATGTCCAGATTGCGTAGCACTTTGCGAACCTCCTTTTGGCGAATGCGTATCTCTGACATAAAAGTCGAACAGCCAGGTGGAGTAGGAGGTGTCGCGCTACCAGCATCCAGACTGTAACGAGCCAAAGGTATAGCCTCGTTCAGAAAGCAATGCAAAACCTTCTTTTAAAATTTTCAGTATAAAATATTCGGATTTTTTTTGGAGTTCTTTTGTTTGACGGAAGGAAAAAACTTGATGTCAAATATTTATTTCAGTTGTAAAAAGAAATATTTTAATCTAACTAAATTGAAAAAAAATATACAAAACTTTGGAAAAACTAATACACAGAAAAGACATCACCGATTTAGACGATTCTATCTTTCGACGAAACTGTAAATAGAGAGACCACGAAAATAATTACTTTTGAGAAAGGCAATACTTGGAGAAACCAAGGTAACAGAGTTACCGCAACTGTAAGTTTAAATTTTAAAATTTTGTTACAACTATTATTTTTGATCCGGAGATCTGGTGCGAGTCCAGATACGTTTGAATCGAGCGAAACATAGCCAATACACATAGTTTCATGATTTCATGAAGATTGCTATCTGTAACAAACATACAGTTTTCAAAAAACCCTCAAGCGAGGATCTTTATTTTGCACTATGTATTTATATAAAACCGTATACTTTAGTCCTATAGAGACATTAAAGTAAATTAATAACTTCGAGTACATGGTTATCAGTACTAATAATACTTAGGCTCTAATGGGATGAGTGTTTTGAGCTACAAGGCTTCGAAGTCAGTCCTTGGGCTAGATAAAACAAAGCTCGTCGAATTTTTGATTACTTATACAGAACAAAAATTTGACACAAGACTGTTCTTCCGGACTTGCAGAGCAAAATACTAATTTTATTACTGTCTGAAGTAATCATAGATTTCGTTCATAATCTCTAAAAATACGCGATGAGACGGAAAAAGTATTACAACTTTCTAACAAATTGATGTAGATTTAGACTACATGTAATCTATAAAGAATACGCGAAGAAGCAAAATAAGTGTTATAACCTTCTAAACAAATTAACGTAGATTTAGACTACATAAAATCTCTAAAGAAAATGCTATAAAACAAAGTAAGTATTTTAATCTTCTAAACAAGTTAACAAAAACGGCAATGTAGTTAATTTCTACATAGAAAGTTGCTGTAGAAGTAGGAGTGAGAGGTATACCAGCAAAATCTCACTATAACCTGCTGAAAGATCTTGGCTTGTCCAGAAATGCAGTACGTTCTATGCTAGAACGAGTGTCTAAAGCTGCACTGGTGGGTTTTTGTCGGATTGGGCTGAACAGATGAGAGGTCTGCCGAGTAGTTAAGGCGAGTGTTGATGATCATCGAAGGGACGTCCCTTAAACCTACGCCCAAGTCACAAGTCTTGGGGTCTACTCCAGTTTTCTGTTTTCTCTCTCTGTTGCACGATGGACACCTGGCTCCCGCTTGGTGAATCCATAGAGTGCTAAGATATGTCTCTCTTCTCGCGGCTAGGATTGCTTAATAGTGTTGAAGCGAGGGCATCCTCGTGGAGTCCGATTAATGCGGTTTAAGAAAATTATAATAAACAAAACTAAAATTCATAAACATGCTATTCGTTTGAAATAGAAAGAAGTTCACTATTTAATTCTATAGGCAGGCAGGCTAGTTAAAACTACTCAAAATGTATTTATGGTAAACGGTGATTCTCATTTTCAAATACCTCCCTATTAATCTAAACCTCTTGTTTTGTGATTTTGATCTATAATATTAAAATAACTATACTCCATAAACTCTCTTTGTAGATAGAATTATCACTATCTTTTCAGCATCCTAGGCATTTATCAAAATTATCTCTAACTGCGTTTTAGTAAACTATAAGATCTGTGTCATTTATTTATTTCTTAGGAACATATAGGTAAACCGGTCTTTTCGTAGAATCTCGGGTAATGCGGATACAACGTAGAGTCCTATACTTTCCCCTAGACCTTCACTTGGCCAACTCTATAATTATCTTCTCTTTATTTAGGTCCTAAACTATCATTAATTATATCCAATATACATCATTTTTTTTATTAAGCCTTCAGCTTATCAATCTTTTGTTAGAGGTCGGAATTAATACATCTTGGTGCCTTAGTCCAGGATATATATTTTTAAATTAGGTATAGCTTTAAATTTTAGTTTTTGCGTTTCATTTTCTCGAATCCAATGTTAAGATAATGTTGTCGACTAACCAAACATACTTACACATTTTGCCAAGGTAAAAGTTAGTTTTATATTACAATTCTGCTCTCCAGACTCGGTCCATTACAAGACGCGAAGATTCCGCAAACTGAGTTGCAAACAAGTTTGTTTTCTCCGTTGCAGTGTGAGCCAGTGTCCCATCAGGTTTCAGCATTGGAGGTAGTGCGGAGCGGTAGAAGTTCGATTCGACTGATTTAGCTAGGGACCAAAACGCTTTGCTGCCCGCAGGGTACGAAGCTAGTTTGTTCCCTATTCGACTAATGTGGTCAAAACGAGCCCTCTGAAGAACCTTTTAGCAGCCTTGTTGAACGCTTTCTTCTTCTGGTGTATGTCCCTTGCCTTACGCTGTCGAGCATCAACCCAGGCTAGGTAGGCCTCATGTTTAAATGCTTCAGCACTTTTACATTGAGAACCAAACCAAGGGCGAGCTTTGCTGGATAATGGGATGTCGGAGTATGGAATGCAATATTCCATACCCGTACGTATTACATTAGTCACAGCATCCGCGCAGACTGAGGGATCACCAGAAGCGAAGCACAATGACTGCCATGGGTAAGATGCAAAGAAAGAGCGCATCTCGTCCCAATCTGCTGACTTGTATCGCCACAACCGCCGGTTGCCTCTAGGGCTGGGATCAGGCGGATGGTAGATACAGATTTCACCAGACAGTGGTCGGAGCTGCTCCCTGGATATCTCGAAGGCTTTCGACAGGGTTTGGCATGATGGCCTTATAAGCAAGTTTTCTAGTTATGGTTGGTCTTAAGGGTTCGATCCATACGAGTCGTCATTGATGGCTGCTCGTCGGATCAAATGGCTATCAATGCCGGAGTCCCTCAAGGGTCGCTGGGTACTTTTAGGTACCCAGCGTTCCTTCAATATTTTACTATATTTCCACGTAGCGTTCCAACATACCTACTTACCTACCTAAAATAGCTTTTTAAAGTAATACAATAATATTAATACAACATATTTTTGTAGGTTTTTCTTCAATTTAACGCAGGTGAAACCGCAGGTAGTAGCTAGTAATTATTTATATACCTACTTATCGATATTGTTATTTATTTATGAAAGTATCAAATAACGCAAACAGAACATTTCTTTACGAAAATACTTACCTAGGTATTTTCGTTTCGTTATTTGATACTTTCATAAATAAATAACAATATCGATAAGTAGGTATATAAATAATTACTAGCTAAGTGTACGAGTATGCAAAGAATCATAAATTACCTCCATTATTTAATTTTCTCTACATAGTGCAGTAACTTTATACATTACCGTATGCGTTAAATCCGGTAGATCTGATTTTTTGCAGACTTGTTTATGGTGTTGGCCTAATGATTGTCCCAAGTTTGTGACCTCGAGCGACGAACGCAACTTTGTCAAAAATCGAAATAATAAAGTAGCCAAGTGCGAGTTGGACTCGCCCATGAAGGGTTCCGTTCCAGAAAGTAACATAATATACATAGTACACATAGTTCTTGTAGTTCGTTGTAACTTTGATCGAAGTTTTAATAATAGTGTATTTATGACGTACTAAAAAAAAACTACTCATCAGATCGAGTTCAAACTAATTTTTGTTGGTAGTTTTTATAGTAATGTACATCATATATTTTTTTTAGTTTTTTCATTCTCTTACTTTAGAAGTTAGAGGGGGGGGGGGGGGGACACACATTTTACCACTTTGGAAGCGTCTCTCGCGCAAGTTATTCAGTGTAGACAAAAATTATATTAGAAACCTCAACATCACTTTTTAAGACCTATCGATAGACACCCCACACGTGTAGGTTTGATGAAAAAAAATTTTTGAGCTTCAGTTCTCAGTATGGGGGGCACCCCTAATTTTTGTTTTTTTTTAATCTTTAATTAAAAATCTTAATGCGGTTCACAGAATACATCTACTTACCAAGTTTCAACAGTGTAGTTCTCATAGTTTCGGCAAAAAGTGGCTGTGACATACGGACGGACAGACAGACAGACAGACAGACATGACGAATCTATAAGGGTTCCGTTTTTATTTTACGGAACCCTAAAAACCGCGAAAAAAACGTTTATTTTTCAAATTTTGGCGATTATAACCCTAAACGACTAGTTTTTGTAAAAACTTTCTTATGGCGTTTATAAAGTAGACTAAATTTGCTACAATATGATACGAGAATTGTCTCTGTGCACCCAATTGTTTCTGAGGATAAGTCTTTCAAAGTTTATAATTTTTTTCGTACTTCGCAATTTTTAGGGTTCCGTAAAACGTAAAAACGGAACCCTTATAGATTCGTCATGTCTGTCTGTCTGTCTGTCCGTCCGTATGTCACAGCCACTTTTTGCCGAAACTATGAGAACTACACTGTTGAAACTTGGTAAGTAGATGTATTCTGTGAACCGCATTAAGATTTGAACAAAAAAATTAAAAAAAAAAGAAAAATTAGGGTTGCCCCCCATACTGAAAACTGAAACTCAAAAAATTTTTTTTCGTCATACCTGCACGTTTGGGGTGTCTATCAATAGAACTTCAAAAATGATATTGAGGTTTCTAAAATCATTTTCGTCTACACTGAATAATTTGCGCGAGAGACACTTCCAAAGTGGTAAAATGTGTGTCCCCCCCCCCCTCTAACTTCTAAAGTAAGAGAATGAAAAATCTAAAAAAAATATATGATGTACATTACCATGTAAACTACCAACGAAAATTAGTTTGAACTCGATCTGATGACTAGTTTTTTTTTAGTACGTCATAAATACACTATTATTGAAACTTCGATCAAAGTTACAAGGAACTACAAGAACTATGTGTACTATGTATAGTATGTTACTTGCTGCAACGGAACCCTTCATGGGCGAGTCCAACTCGCACTTGGCCACTTTATTAGCAATATTTTAACTCCTACTTGACCACTTTATGGCACTGTTACTGCGGTTTTTAACCTCCGACCAAAAAAAGAGGTGTTAGAAATTTGACGTCGAAGACTGTCTGTCTATCAGACAGACACACATACAGGTCTGTCTCTATGTGTATCTGCCTGTGAGTGTATCTGTCTATGGCACCGTAGAGCTCAAACGGATGAGCCGATTTCGATGCGGGTTTTTTTATTTGAAGATACATTTTTGTGTTGATGTTTTTAGCTATTTTTGGTTAATATCAATTCAAGATAGCCGCGTCCATCAAATGGCAGATCAAATATTTTATCACAATCTACCTCAATATGGGTATCAAATGAAAGGGCTTGACTAGTAGAGTACTATACAGTATAACAAATTTCAAATCACAAAATGGCGAACTACATAATTATTTTTTCACTAATGCCTTAATATGGGTGTCAAATGAAAGAACTTGACTAGTAGACTACTATAGTAGGTCAAGTAGGAGTTAAAATATTGCAAAAAATTGCGAAATTCGAAAAAAATTATAAACTTTGGAAGACTTATTCTCAGAAACTATTGGATGTACAGAGATTATTCTAGTATCATATTGTAGCAAATTTAATCTACTTTATGAACGCCATAAGAAAGTTTTTTCAAAAACTAGTCGTTTAGGGTTATAATCGCCAAAATATGAAAAATAAACGATTTTTTCGCGGTTTTTTCGATTTTTGACACTATGTGTATCTGCCTGTGTGTGTATCTGTCTATGGCACCGTAGAGCTCAAACGGATGGGCCATAATATAAAGTGTAAAGTGTTTATATTAAATTATATGAAATATTTTAAATCAATGGCGAACGCGGTGATGAGCTTAGCAGCAGTGATTTACGTTCAAAGTACGTGCATAGAAAATGTATTTTCTTCATTACGTGCACAATTTCATCTTTACTTCTACTTAACGTTATTATAATTTTTTACTAATCATAAAAAATAATACCGGCCGAATTGGTAACCTCGTCTCGTTTGAACTCAGTTAACTCGGTTAACCGGAGTCGGAACCGAAGTCGGAGGCATAGGCAGGATCAGCAAGAAGTAGTAGCAGGAGAGATATTTTATTGGGGACAAATAAAACAGTATTTTGTCAAACACATGGGCACGATAAACATTGGCGGGCAATGGATTTAAGGGGTTGGGATTTTGTATTTCCATTTACTTTCCACAGCAATAAGGCATTACTTCAAACACCTTACTTCCGCTTAAAACCTCCGTTTTAAAAGTTTCGGAGGCGAAGTCGGAACCGAAGGTGTAATAATAATAATCGGACGCTCCGACTTATCGGATTTGGAGCCGAAGCTCCGTAACATCTCTGGTTTGTTCGTTTGTTAGTTTGGGTGTAGGATCACGTCGGAACGTCGGAACGGATCGAGTTAAAAATTGGAACACAGATAAATGTGTTGGTAGTAATACTATGCTATGGCTAACTATTTATCGCGGGATAATAACGGGAACGGAAACTGCGCGGGTAATATCGCAGGGTACTGCTAGTTCTACAGCCTACGGGAAAATGTCTCCGCAGTGTACCAAAACAAGATTTTGCTTGAAAACCGCGCCTTTTAAAATTTCGTTTCTACCTGGTGTCGTGATGTCCCATGACACCATAACTTTTTCCCAAACTCCCTCAATATGGGTATCAATTGAAAGAGCTTGACTAAACACTATGACAAATTTCAAATCCAATAGGGCCGCCATCACAAAATGGTGAATTATACTTTTTTTCACTAATGCCACAATGGAAAACAAGGGAATATTGACATCACATGACAGGACTGGACTAGTAGAATAGAATACTGTAAGTACAAATTTTAAATCCGAGGTAGTCGGGTGTAAATAAAAAAATGTAATTTTGTTTAATTTACTTGACATAGATAGGTACTGTTTCGAACATCACGAGAAGCAAAGTTTTCTTTTCTGATATAAATAAATCTCCCATTACCAATTTCCTTACCGCCGAAACATCCTAAAATCGGGCAGTTCCTGTACACCAGATGTCAAACACAAGGGGTGTCGTTCAGGATGCGAGTTATCCGTTCCCTCGAGTCCTGGCAGTCCTTGTTCGCTAACACAATTATCTTCTGGATTATGAACGTACTTTTTTATATTTTAAACGAGACAATGATAGGCTCCGATGTCGCATAGGTGACTAAAGTGAAATGCGGAATAGAGGAAATACCGAATGCTACAATTGTTTTATTATTTTCTTAGTAAAACTCTGTGGTTTTACGCGCTATGCCACGAGAGATTTCTTTTAAAAGTGTCCCGGATAATGTTCTGGGTTTGCTGTGGTCGAATAACTTTATTAGACTAACTTTACCTTATAGTAAAATTATAAGAACAAAAATCGGAATAAATACAATTAAAGCACAACAAATATACAGTTCTAAGCTTTCCACTCACGAAAATATCTGCTTCACGCACGAAAAATGCAGCCACTGAACCAAGATTTGAAATAAAAAATGACCCAGAGTACATGATTATTAATAAAGTGGCCAAGTGCGAGTTGGACTCGCCCATGAAGGATTCCGTTGCAGCAAGTAACATAATATATATGGTACACATAGTTCTTGTAGTTCGTTGTAACTTTGATCGAAGTTTTAAAAATAGTGTATTTATGACGTACTAAAAAAAACTACTCATCAGATCGAGTTCAAATCATTGTTTGTTAGTTGTTTGCATGGTAATGTACATCATATATTATTTTTGGTTTTTTCATTCTCTTACTTTTGAAGAAGTTAGAGGGAGGGGCACACACATTTTACCACTTTGGAAGTGCCTCTTGCGCAAATTATTCAGTGTAGACAAAAATTATATTAGAAACCTCAACATCATTTTTGAAGACCTAATCACCTTCACATCTACATAACGCCAGTCAGTTTGACAACACTGTAAGGATTCAAGGACAAACCAGGTGAGTCAAATGCATTCTCATAGTCCTTAAACGCCAAGCAATGGGGCTGATTGTACTCGTCGATTGTCTATTGATCGATTGCTTCTGTACAATTTTGCGGCACGGTGTGATAGATAGATAGATTAACTCTTTATTGCAGTAAAATAAAATACATAAAAAGTAAAAACTTAAAGACTAAAATTTAAGTAGCAATGGGCGACCGTATCGCTTAAAGCGATCTCTTCCAGGCAACCGTAGGATGGAAAAACAGATACGAAAATAGGAAAACGGGAAGTACAAATAAATAGAGGTGGATACTTCTATGACATTACTAAAATAAAGTGGTCAAGTGCGAGTTGGACTCGCCCATGAAGGGTTCCGTTGCAGCAAGTAACATATTATACATAGTACACATAGTTCTTGTAGTTCGTTGTAGCTTTGATCGAAGTTTCAATAATAGTGTATTTATGACGTACTAAAAAAAACTACTTATCAGATCGAGTTCAAACAAATTTTCGTTGGTAGTTTACATGGTAATGTACATCATATATTTTTTTTAGATTTTTCATTATCTTACTTTAGAAGTTAGAGGGGGGGGGGACACACATTTTACCACTTTGGAAGTGTGTCTCGCGCAAATTATTCAGTGTAGACGAAAATGGTTTTAGAAATCTCAACATCATTTTTGAAGACCTGTCCATAGATACCCCACACGTGTAGGTATGATGAAAAAAATTTTTTGCGTTTCAGTTCTCAGTATGGGGGGCAACCCTAAATTTTCTTTTTTTTAATTTTTTTTGTTAAAATCTTAATGCGGTTCACAGAATACATCTACTTACCAAGTTTCAACAGTGTAGTTCTCATAGTTTCGGCAAAAAGTGGCTGTGACATACGGACGGACAGACAGACAGACAGACAGACATGACGAATCTATAAGGGTTCCGTTTTTACGTTTTACGGAACCCTAAAAAATACAGTAACATGAATAATATACTGATAAACCTTTATAAAAATAAATGTACATTCGGATGTAATACATAAATATACATAAATACTAAATATAATCATATAAATATAATAATACTAAATATATAAGTGTACTAATACATAAAAATAAAAGTTTAAGTATGGATACACAATTAAGAGTAATTACTTCAACTAGGTGACGACACAGCAAGCGATGGAGCTTGTCTAGTAGACACAGCCAAAGCATTTCATAACTGAACAGCCTGAAAAGCAAACGACTTGCCGTAGAATTGACTGTGTGCTGAGGACGATTGAAGCGACAACTTATGTTTCGATTTGAGAGGCAGAGAGTCCGCGATGCTCCAGAATGTAAACAGGTCTTTCAAATACCGTGGGTACGAGTGGTTAAACGGTACATTATAGACAATAGGTAAAATATGAGCATTCCGACGAAACCGAATGGGAAGCCACTTGAGCTGCATACGAAACTGAGACACATGATCATAGGTGTGATGTGGCCAACGATGCTATACCCGCTTTGAAACCCAGCCTGTTCCCAGATCGTTGAACCAAGACGCACTCGTCTTTGAAACTCTTTGAACAACACAACTCATGACGATCCTTTAAAATAACTTATAGACATGGCTCACAAGGTATCTTGGTCGATACTTCTTGAAAAACGTTATCACCCTTTTTGAATAACAATAAGACTATGGTTCTGTGCCATGCCTTAGGAGTTTTTCCGGAAAAGAAGATCAAACAGCCCTAGGAGCTCTTTTAGTAGTGGTGTCCCACCAGGAGGATTTTGGAGCTCCGTGGTGATTCTATCCTTGCTCGTGGCTTTTCTATTTTTAAGCTGTTTAGGGGGCAACACGATTTCATCGAGACTTAGGTATTTCAAGCAGTTCTTCAGTATAATGGCGTGTAAGAGTGGCTTTTTTTCTATTATATCCGATGGGAGAAGAGTATCGTGCAAAGCGTAAATTTTACCACTGCCGAGAGCATTCCTAGTTGCGACATTTCCCGTTGATGTGATTAACTTCGTTAGGTGGCTGCAATCAAGAGGCTTGATGCAGCTTTCGACCCCCGGTTCAGCTCAATCGATTTTTTTTTATCAAGAGCGTATTCACATCGTACAAGCATCGTGATTCTTTTGTTAATACTCCCTTATTTTGACGAAGTTACAATAGGATTATTCCGCCGTTCTTCTATCAGTTGCAGTGTCTCTCTCGCAAACTTTACTTTACTTTTTTAAACTTTGTTCCCTCACACCGCAAGACTTCTGTAGAAGTCTCCATCAAGTTTATGGTCAACGTCGTCTTTGTCAGAATGTACATACTACAAATCCCCGAATTCGTCACAGAATCAATAACGAAAAACTTTGCTCTTGTTCGTAATCCAAATTTGAAATGGCGATAAAAATTTGAAATGGTTAAAATATTTTTATAATTTATTGTTTTGCCGTCCCCTAAAAAGTACCGATTGGGGCGGGCCGCACCCGACTTGTAAAGTTTTCTAAGTGACCTTTAGTTCAAAAATTGTATATAGATAAGTACATAAATGTACCTACCGCGGAAGGACATAAATATTATGTACCTAACATCGATATAAACCATTTAATGTGCCCTGAGCACCTTGAAATCGGTAAAAAGCTGCGTCTGTGTGTGTAGTGTAAGTGGTTTACACACCACCATTCTACTTGACCCCTAAAATCTAGCGCGCTAGCGGCGAGGTATATTTCGGTTGTTGTTGCGGTTCTACTTATCTTGGTTGTTGACAACGAATACTGATAGGTAAAAACGTCCGGCGCGGCGTTCACCGCTTCCTAGCTTCCTACAACCGACTAGACCGGAAAAATTGGGCTAACGATGACATATTTCCGCGCGCCTGAAATTTGGGAACCTCTTATGATTTAACCTAACCTAACCTCCTATTTTGAAGTCGGTTAAAAACAGGAACAGTGAGGTAGGTGGTTTAAGAACGCAAAATAACTTCCTACTAATTATAAATGCGAAAGCTTGGATGAGATTGAAATTTGGGACTCAATTAGATTATATTCTGGAGTGGCAAGCACAAAGGCTAGGTAATTTTAATCGCAAGAAAGAAAGAAAGAAAGTGACGATGCTAGTGTTAAATTAATTCTCAAATGCGCCACAGGCGGCGTTCGTTTTTTTTTAGAACTTCTTTTGGCGCATCACACACAGATTTTTTCGTAGGCTGCAAGTGAAGCTGACCCGTCACGCTCGGAACTGAAAGGCTCGGTCCAGGTGAACTCTGGACCGACGATTTTACCTGAGCGACAAAGATACAGTCAGCTGCTGCTCTTCACTATCGTGTCGCTGTTTTTAGTTTTTACTAAATACATTCAATTTAAATGTACTTAATCATTTTTATGATTAAGTACATTTTAACTATCACGTACCTATTCCTTTTTGAAGTGAAAACTTTTTTAGGCGCGCCTAGACAATTTTTTTGTGGGGTGTAAATTGATTTATAGCGTCACGCTCGGGTATGATAAGAAATCTTCGGGTAAACTCGGGAGTTGTCGATTGGGCATCTAGAAATGCGTGAGCCAATGGGAAATTCTGACGCATTTCTAGATGGCCATCCCATGATGGCGAGGCCACGCCCTCCGGTTACACCCGTGTAGTTTCCAAGGTAAGCTATAAAATTCTGAGTTATAAGTTTTCACTTCTATCGGCAGTTCCTATGACTGCCAATTTTTTTTTATTTTCATTCACTCATTCACACTTTTTTTCATTCACTTTTCACTTCTGACTCTTTTATAGTGTAGACAGACGTGTAGAGTGTCGAGACGAGCAGGTCAATATGCCTAATGGTAAGCAACATGCCTGCCCATTCCCCATGCCCTGTTATTTTTAAACAAAACAAATTTTTCATTTCATTTCAGATAATATATCGTTTCATTGTAAAAGTGTGGCATTCTCGGTCATCATATAAATGACTCTTTACTGTGGCTACCTCTAGAAATGCCCGTGGCGTAAAAGCACAAGGGTAAGTGTAGTGTATTTGAATAATACAGAAGCAGTGGCCTGACGGACGCATCTTCGGCGCTCCTAGCGGAAGGTGGCTTGGTGATGAGCTCAAGAGCCAGTGGCGTACGACCTACGGTTTTTTTAACCACAAACAATTGGGCGGTGTTATAAGTTTGACGTCGAAATCTTTCGTGTGTCTGTTTGTCTGCGTGTGTGTCTGTCTGTGGCACCGTAGAGCTCAAAAGGATGGGCCGATTTCAATGCGGTTTTTTTTAGGATTAATTTCTGAGCGGTTGTTTTTAGCTATGTTTGTTAATATCGATTCAAGATGGCCGCCTCCACAAAATGGTGGACAACATATTGCTTTACAACCTACCTCAATATGGGTATCAAATAAAAGGGCTTGACTAGTAGAATTAGTCGGTGATGTGTTTTCACTTCTATTGGCAGTCCTTATGGCTGACATTTTTGGTTTCAGGCGCGCCACAGACAGTTTTTGTGTGGGCTGTGAATTGAATTCTAGCGTCACGCTCGGGAATGATAAGAAACCTTCCGGAATATATAATATAGAAATGCGTCATCAATTCTCATTCACCCGCCCATTTCTCTGGTTTCACCCGCGTAGTTTCTACTTTCCAAAGTGATCAAATTCTGAGTTATACATATTATTTGTTGTGGTAGGACTCTTGGCAGAGTGCGCCTGGGGAAGTACCACACCTTTGCCAGTTATTCTACCCCCAAGCAGTAATGTGCAAACATTACTGTGTTCCGGTTTGAAGGGCAATGTTTCCAGAGAAATTACAGGGCTTAGAGATATAACACCTTAGATCTCTGAGTGTCGAGCGCAGTGAAGTGCTAGGCAATGATTTGGACTCTTCACGTTCCAATAGCTGCGTGTCACTGTGCTGTTATGTGGCAGGCATGTTGCTTACCATCAGGCACATGTCCTGCTCGCCTTGTCACCCGTTATTTAAAAAAAAAAAACTTCTATCGGCGGTTCCTATACCTGTCATTTTTTTTTCTTAATTTTTTTTAGATAAAGAGTGATGAGACGAGCTGGACATTTGTCTGATGGTAAGCAACATGCATGCCACATAACAGCAAAGTGACACACAGCTATTGGAACATGAAGAGTCCCAATCACTACCTAGCACTGCACTGCGCTCGTCACCCAGAGATCTAAGATGTTATAATTATCTCTAAGCCCTGTGATTTCTCTGGAAACATTGCCCTTCGAACTGGATTCACAGTAATGTTTGCACATTACTGCTTGGCGGTAGAATAACTGGCAAAGGTGTGGTACTTTCCCATTTATTCTATATCTTAGAGTAAAGAGACAATCAAGATCCGAGTCTGATAGTAAGCCGCAGACCTCCTCATAACAGTACAATGCCCCGCTGCACTGAGCTCGAGATTAACTAACTCTCTCTCGAACTCTGAGATATAAAATTACTTTTTATTCATAATATAATACAACAAGTCCATAACACAATAAGTCAATAATACAATAAAATAAAGTCCAAAATAAATCAATCAATTTAAAACCCACTCGTAACAGTACCCGGCACAAAAGTGCCCATTACGCTGGCAGCATTACCACGCTGAATAGCGATGGACAATCTTTGTGCCAGGTAAAAGCCAGAGCGGGAGTCACCGCCATTTTCCCTCATTCGATGTTCTAATTCCTTAACTAGCTCCCTCGCTTCACGTTGAACTCTACATGAGTTTTGGACTGGGTCAAAAATACACCATCCTCATTAGTCCGTCAGCTAGATCATGGAAAAATATTGGACACATATTTTTTGTTTTTACATAATATTAAAAATCGTCAGAGATAGAGTATAGACTATCAAACTTCGAGAGTGCCCGGTCGCGACGTCACTCGTGAGTAAAAATCGTACTCACAAGTGACGTCACACGAAACTTCGAAGCGCTGTATCTTCGTAATTTTTTGTTTGTGAAACAAAAGAAAAAATACGTGTACAATATTTTTTAGCAATCTAACTAACGGGCTACTTAGTTTTTTTGAGGATTGTACCCTATTGTAAGTCAGATTCGTGCACGAAGGGTTTCGTACCGTCAGCTATAAAAACGAAATTCAATTCAAATATTTATTAAGTGTAGGTACAAATTATTGTCTTACTCGTACAATAAAGGTATAGTTAGTCGCCCTTTACGGGCATTGAGAATCTTATACCTTTAAACGAGCAATTCTTGTACCTATATAAATCTTATATATAAAATTCTCGTGTCACAGTGTTTGTTTCCTTACTCCTCCGAAACGGCTTTACTGATTTTAACCAAATTTTATATGCATATTCTGTAGGTATGAGAATCGGCTACTAGCTATTTTTCATACCCCTAAGTGACAAGGGTTGTTCACTAAGGCAAAACAACGTTTGCGGGGTCAGCTAGTATGTATATATATATATAGAATCTGAATCTCGGAAACGGCTCGACGGATTTTCATGAAATTATGTATGCAGGGGATTTTGGGGACGATAAATCGATCTAACTAGGTTTCATTAAAAAAAAACGAATATTATGCGCGTTTTTAGACAATGAAAAACTGTCACATTAGACATTAGAATGCGAAGGTAAATTTCGCCACGTGACGCGGCAGCATAATTAGCTCAGACGGAAAGTCGGGCGCTCATAGCGGTCACGATTTAGTAGCTCCGGGTTCGAATCCAGACGGGTTCTCTTATTTTTTCAATTCTTTTTTTTTAAGTAAATTTATTTCTTGGAATCTTTTATCTGTAGGTATCTAAGTATGTTTCGTATTTAAACCGAGCAAAGCTCGGTCACCCAGGTACTGTTATTAAAGCGTAAATGGTAACTACAAGAAAATGAACATTTTGTACAACATTGAAATAATACAATATCTAATAGTGGCAATTAACTAACAAATAGACAAATAGAATTTAAAATAGATCTAATGATGTTCAAAATAGTTTTGTCAGTGATAGCATCTGCTCTATACATATTTTTTCACATGACCCAAAATTTCACTATTCGTAGTATTGGTAAAAAAATCAATATTTAAGCAATAAAAACTATTTGATGTTTTCTTTGTGGCACAAGTTTATGGTGCGGACTCATATGCGTCCTACGGCGAATATTCGTGTTGGCGCGATTAGTGTGGCCGGGTACATCGTGTTATCGCAATGTATGCGCAACAAGACGATGAAGCATCGAAGAGCTCTTGGTAAACTGGCGCGAATCATAGGGATTTGTCGCGGCAATATTCGCTTGACCTACGTCAATTCAAAATCTAAATTCATTTATTTCAGGTAAGGTTCCCCATAAATTATACAATTCATACAATCAATTTCAAACGTCACAAAAGGAATGTTAAAGACTTAAGTATTGGATAGCTTTACTAGCTTTTCTGAATTTCGTACCTTTTTTAGCACGCTTTTGTTAGCTTCACTTTTAGGTAACTACGAGTATGTATGTAGAAAATCTTGGAATCTTAATTTGACCCACTTCTCGGTCTTTGATTAGGATTAAATTTTACACACGCTCTGAATTCTGATAACAATACATGACTACTAAAGGAAACGTCATTACAAATCCAATATGGCGCCCTACCCAAGATGGCGGACTGGCTATTTGAAATCCACCCCCATGATATGGGTATCAAGTGAAAGGGTTTGCTGTCAAAAATACGAAAAAAATAGTCACGTGACTTAAATTCAATATGGCGGACGTCCAAGATGGTGGACAGGCTATTTGAAATGCTTTGTAATTTTTTGTGCGTGCTAAAAGCGTGTTTTTTCGTTTTTAAACTATTATTGGTAATTAATGGTGCGACGTTTTGTAGCAGTATTTCAAAGCCAGATGTTGACATACGTAAAAATCCAGGAAATTCCATGCCACTCTCTGCGGCTAAGTAAGATAACATACATACTTTCCATTCCTGTGCTGTACATGAGAAAAACAAAGTGAAATTATAATTATTGGGGAGCGGTAGACTGTAACTAGCTGGTGAATATAGGAAACGAGAATGGCGCACAATGATAGTAAAAATATTAAAATTACTTAAAACATTTACAAAATTAAACCAAAACGCTCCTAAACCAAGGTAACTAAAGCAACAACTGAAGTCACAGGAAAAATAGAATATAAAATACAATTAAAAATAGAAAAAGAAAATGTTCCAGCCAATCGTCAACAATTATTATACACTCACGGCTATCTTCTTGCGCCTGCGGTAAGAGGAGATTACTTTCCAGAATACTTACATCGTTCGGTTTCTATGAATAGTAGTCATCCACCATCTCCTCATTCTTCTCTTTTTCATATTATTTCGTAAATGATACTCGTACAATTTTAATAAATGATAGTTTACTGACATATTTATGATGCAAAACCACAATTTCCTTCATTTTTAAATTACTGCCTACGTCTCGACGCACAACAATCTGAACAACCCTATTCGGCACAATGCCTTTGATTATTGACTTGTCTAGATGACGCGTTAAGCTGTAATTGCGACAAAAGTACGAAGCCAGGTTTCAAACACAAGTTTAACAATTGTCTGTCGCTGTCCCTGCTATTACTGTTCTTATGTCAATGGTATGCGTGCTAAGTGATACAGGCTCCCCAAGTATTTCCTGTTAAAGTGGGTAAAAATATATTTCGATTTAGAGATACCCATAATTTGTTTTAATTTAATTCATGGCCAATAGCCATGGTCCCGAGTTTACCCAAAGATTTCTTATCATATCCGAGCGTGACGCTAGAATCCAATTCACAGCCCACGAAATATCTGTCGAGGCGCGCCTAAAGAGGTTTTCACTTCAACAAGGCGTTAGAGACTGATGAACCCTGCGCAACACCCATTGTACCACTCAGGCAACGTATTCCACAGTGTAGACGTTCTTGTCACAAAAGCAGAGTCAAATCTCTTCGTTCGGCATTGGAACATCAACCATGAAACGATGTCGCTTTATTGAGCTACGAGCATTCCGATAAAAAAGGACAATGTGGGATAAGATCATGCAAATCAGTTGCACTTTGGACAAGTTGCAGAAGATGACGGCGACCTGCTCCCGACGCTCGCGCGCATTCAGGATCTCGCAGAGTAGCTCTCTCGTTCTCGTTAAAAAATAACAGTACACTAACGGAAAATTTAATTCAAGAACAGGCAACCCTGTAAATTTGGCGGCAAACGACGCCGTCTTGAGACAAAGTTATATGTATTAAAAATCTATCGTTTACTTATTTAACTAAATAGTAATGTAAAGGTTACTTACCGATATCAGCTAATATTTTTAGTTGTTTTTAATAGTCCTTGGTAATTTATGCAGACTTTTATAGCGCAAATATTCAAATGTCACAAAACCGCGCAACGTCATTGTTGCGACAATTAAACCGACAGGACGAACTTATCTTAACTTAACTTATATTTCTGATGTTTCTACGCGGAGCGGTCTATCTAGACAAGTAAATAATCAAAGCACAATACATCGCACCAATTTGACATGAATATTCGCCTGCTAATGTAGACACCAACATCGTCTTAGTCAGAATACGATGTTTTTGTTGTGCCAACACGTTACGAATATTCGCCTCATAGGTGGGGCCGCAGCATTTACTGTGCCTGCTTACCTTGCAAAAACAATGATCGTCCATATTTGACAAATTTTCAAGTGGTAGTAGTGGTCTAGTGGTGTATGAATTCATACTGTTATTATTCCTAATTCTTTATGTCTTTCAGCATGGCTCAGTATTATTTTTAGATCTATTTATAACGTACTGGTCTATTGTTCGTTTTTGTAGATTAAATATTCTATTTGGGTGACAATTTTCAGCTGAACCCCAGAAATAATTCTAAATATGATGATAGAATGGAAGTAAGCAAAATTGCCTAACATTCAAAAGCTTCTCATGATTCTCATCGCTCATGAACGCCATGAGCTCCTCTGTATTGTACTTCTCGAAAACTTTACTTACACTAGGAAAAACAGAAACGGGATCATCATTATTATAATCTCTAGGTTCACTTATTTTAGAATTGAGAAAACTTTGGCCATCATTCTTTCATCTGGGGAAAATCATAGATAATAACGGTTAGCATTGGCAACACGATGACACTTTAAAGTCTTTTCAATAGATGTGGTGATGTACCAGCAGTAACTTTTTTATTTTTTTGTTTCACCCGTCTCACTATTTTTCAGTTTTTTTAAACATTTATATCATGAGTTGGAATAAAATCTCTTAAAAATGTCACAATGGGTCTTCAGTGGAACAATTCAAATGTTGCTTATTAATTGCGATAACAATACAAACTTATTACATTTGATACATTCTTGATTCCTATATATCAAATTGACACGTTCGTTGAATATTTTAATTAAGGAGGTGTGCGGTCTGATTTAATTCCCGGAGATAATTATGTTGTGCCAACAGTACTTACTCTGAGAGTTGGTGAATATATCATCTACTTATACAACTTCTGGATTGACCCGCAATTCCAGTTGATTCGTTTCTAAGCTTTTTTAATCAAAAACTATCCAGAGCGTCCGTAATATTACTATTCTGTTCTTTATATAGAAAAAAATCAACGTTAAAGTCTCCTCAAAGGATTACAGTTTTGCTATTGTTTTGCGTAATTTTTTCGAAACTCGAAACGTAGTTTATCTGAAAAAAACATTTAACATTCCGAGGGAAGAGAACTTAACATAAGTACTACGCTGACGACACCGACGACTCGTCGATGTCTCGTCGGTTCTTACGGCGAGGCGTATTTCCAATCTATACAAGGCCAGAACGCAAGGGTATGAAACTAATCACGTATAGATTGTAAATAAGTTTTTTTACTAAGATCTTCCAAACCATACAAGGCCAGTACACAAATACTCGCGTATACTTTGTAGTAACGTAGAAGTATTATGCTGTTACAAAATATACAGCGCCAGTACGCATACGGACTAATCGTGTATGTTTTGGAACAAGCGCGCGAAGCTTTATTGTAGATGTTGGTTTCCCAGATCCGACTCGGAGCACCCCGACTCCACCTAGTCTTGTCGCTACTACCCCTAGAGTGTATATAAAGAATGCCAGAGCCAGAAGCTCAAGGGAGGTCCTGAGTGGAGCGAGCCATACGAGGCCTAGCGAAACGCAGGGGGGAGGTGGCGAGCGAAGCGACCTCCGTAGTGGAGCTCAGGCCGAGTATGGAGAAGCGACACTCAGGGCTGACCGCAGGGCTTCTGGCGGGAGCCCACCCAGAGTCAAATCTCAGCATCGGATCGACAACATAGACAATCAGTACGAAAAATTATTGTATGCATCGTAATAACAGATTTATAACAACATTACAATATAATATACTCGTACGCGAACAGTTTCCTATGGCTGCGTTCTGGCGTTGTATAGAATGGAAAGACGCGACGCGAGCATCCACGTTACAAACTATACACCATCAGTACGCAAAACTCTTGTATGGTTTGTAATAACAGATTTTAAAACAACATTACAATATATACTTTAGCAGTTTTCTATGGCTGCGTTCTGGCGTTGTATAGTTTGGAAATACGCTACGGCGAGCGTTGGGTGCATCACAGAAGACCATCCGAGAATTCAACTCACAGATCGATCAGGGACAGAAATACGGTCGTGGCGAAGGGTCTGAGCCGAGAGGAGGTGACTTAAAAATAGCAAAATCGGAATATAGAGCACTAGAATTAGGTTGAAAATATTCCCTACCCCCTATTTTCCTCTGCTTCTCCTGACCCACGATATTTAAAAAAAAACAAATTACAAGGTCAACCAACGTCACAGTCTCCGGAGTTCCTAAATTTTATATTATAAAAAAGTCTCCAGATGATGACCTACATATCAAACATCATTCATTTCGGTACAACTACTTAGACTCAAGGTGTTTTTAAATTTGTATTTTATTTATGGCATGCCTGCATTTTAACTTATTATGTGTTTACACTAGCGGCCCGTTCGCTCGGATATTGTCATCCTATTTTTAAAGTAGGATCAAACTGCACACGGTGTGCAAATTTGATTAAAATCGGTTTAGTAGTTTAGGTGTCCATCGCGACAAATAATGTGACGAGTATTTTTTATAAATTAAGATAGTATATACTTTTCATTTAAACTTAGTATTAGTTTTACTAACACTATGCATAAATTTTCTAACCTTCTACCGTGAAAGTATTCAATTTGGTTCCCTTTGGAAAGATGTGTGTCCTGCACAATGCACACTACGCACTGACTCGTTTTTAAAGAAGAGGTTCAACATATCAGCCTTTGTGTACACGCTCTGTACGTTTTGATGACATAATTTCATTTCATACTCTGTACACTTATTAACCGAATTGCAACTTGAAAATGCTTAATATTGTAATTTAATTATTATTTACCTAGTGTTGTGGGGTAAGTATATTTAATCAGCCAATGTTAATTAATTGTAGTGTATCAAAATAAAGGTTTATGCCAGTTCGTAGCTGACTTTATCTCATTGAAAGCTTTAATATTCCTGGACGTCTACTCTATTTCTACTAAAACGTAATTTCGAAATAAACTCGCGACTTTCCAACTCCGATTCTACTTCGATCCGTCGTTTTGTCCGGTTAAATGTTCTACTCTAGTTTACTATGCCTCTACTACGCCTACTCTAATCAGAGTATACTTAGAACATTTAAACGTCAAACAATGTTGTATCGGACGAAACGAAGTAGACCGAGAGTAGGAAAGTTTTTTTTACGAAATTACGTTATCGTAGAAAGAGACTAGACGTCCTGGACGAATAGTACTTTCACTTTAAATCGCCCGCGCTGCCATGAAAACGCTACGCCAATGTTGGAAACCGCACCCTACTCTTAGGTACTTCTAAAAGCTCTCTAAGAAATTATAGCCTCTGCCTCAACCGCTTGTAAACCGAACTTTTATAGAAGTAAACGTAAATTGTTTAAACCAGCTAGGCGCTACCGGTTTTATGTGATAACTATCCAACGAAGAGGGTTTAAAGTTAAAAGTTATCTTAGTTGAGTGTCTAGCCTTTTTACTAGACGTCCTGGGTTCCTGGATTCACATCCCACACGCATATCGTGTTATTTTAAGTGGGTAATGTGTATTAACTGTTGTCGTGTTTCAGAGTCTGGACGTCTACTCTATTTCTACGAAAAACGTAATTTCGAAATAAACTCGCGAGTTTTCTGCTCTTGCCCTACTTTATTTCGTCCGATACAACATTGTTTGACGTTTAAATGTTCTAAGCATACTCTAATTAGAGTAGGCTTAGATAGATAGATACTCTTTATTGTACACACCATAAACAAAAAACCACTTATACAGGAGATAATAACAACATTAACAACATAGAACATTTAAACGGACAAAACGACGGATCGAAGTAAAATCGGAGTTGGAAAGTGGAGAGTTTATTTCGAAATTACGTTTTCGTAGAAAAAGAGTAGACGTCCTGGTCTTGCACCTATATCTGAAGGCCAATAGGTGAAACCAAGGTCTGACTGGTGTCGTGGGTTAGTAGGAAGTAACATCCAGATCCCTTCAGTAGTGTAGTTGTTGCGCGATACAGTAACACACATGCAGACTGCTCGAAAAATCAACATCATAGTTGACGTTCCAAACACTTGAACGAATAGGTTTGACTTTATTTTTTGTTATAAGAACGCCTAGCCCGTGGAACGCGTTGCCTGAGTGGATTTTCCCGATGGGTACAAACTTGGCGTCTTCAAAGTAAGACTGAATTGGTTTCTTCTAAGGACGCTACATCGTAGACCGAATCGTTGCGTTCATGGCGTGATGGGGATCAATTGTAAACTTATGATAGGTATAGTAAAATAAGGACGTTATCAAATAATTATATTGTGAAAACGTAAGAAAGACTGAATCGGATGATATAACAGGAAATGGAGGATGATATAAAAATTATATTTGACGCCGTGTTTTTAAACTTAGCTGTATCCACAGAAATCTAAATAATAAGGTAGGTACTAGATTTCTGTGGGTGTATCGTAGGTACTGGACGTCTACTCTCTTTCTACGAAAACGTAATTTCGAAATAAACTCGCGGTTTTCCAACTCCGATTCTAGTTCGATCCGTCGTTTTGTCCGTTTATATGTTCTAAGCATAATCTAATTAGAGTAGGCTTAGAACATTTAAATTTAATGTCAATCAATGTTCTATCGGACGAAACGAAGTAGAACGAGAGCAGGAAAGTCGCAAGTTTTTTTTCGAAATTACGTTTTTGTAGAAAGAGAGTAGGTAGACGTCCTGGTGGTTTTCTACATCTATAAAGTTAATTAATTCTTTACAGCTCTATAAATCTGTAATAAAAGTTTCAAAGGTGAGCATTCTATTCAACTCGTTGTTCCTGCTAACTTCTTCTTGCATAAGTAGTAACACAGTAAATATTCCGAACGGACAAGCGCTATCGTCCGCCCTCCGCCTGGTGCTTTCATCATTTCAGAGATCCCTGAAGCCAGATTATCGTTAACATTAACTTAGTACCATTTCACCAACTTTTGATTGACAGTATCTATCGCCTCGCAAACTTAAATAGGTAAACTCGACCAAAGTTCGCCCGTGACACTGAGCTCCAAGCTCATGAATACGTAAACTGTCAGGAAACAGCAGCGTCGTCATGGGACAGGATAGAGTGGCTTCGAAATATAAAATCCGGCTCCGCGACATGGCCCTTTTTAATGAAATTATTTATTAAATAATTATTTGATAAGTTGGCAAGTTTCAGCCATCGTAGAGTATGACGAGCTCGCGAGAGTCGCGTGGCGATTTCGCGGAGGCGCTACGTTGTCAAATGTAGCGAGGTATGGCGAGGCGAAGAATAGCATGCTGTCGCTGTCACGCTTATACCACAAAGTCAGCGTCGAGACAAGGACGGCGGCTTTAACTTGTTTCTGTGCCGCGTCACCTCGCAGTACGATAAACTTTATCTGGATTCAAAGTTGGCGCGCGCTGCTGTTGTTCTAGTGCTACCAGCTACAAACCATTGCGGTAAGTTTAGATATTATTTTTCGATCTGCTTAAAAGAATATGGTGCAAGTTGGAGAATATCTTATTTTTAAACAGTAAACCGTTGCAAGAAACAAGTTTGTTATATCTTGTTTTGAAATTGATTATTAGGTATTGTTTCCCGTAATTTCCTCAGAGAATAAAACAATACGTTAGTGATAGTTAATTATAATAGTTAATAGGTCGGGTCACACAGAGGCGATCCGATAGCGATAGCGATAGCGATCCGAGACAGGATTTTATGTAATGTTCGAATTTGTATGCAACCTGACACACAGCAAGCGGGCGCGATCCCATACTCGGTATCGGATCGCTATCGCTATTGGATCGCTATCGCTATCGGATCGCCTCTGTGTGACCCGGCTTTAAGGTCTGTTCACATGTTGACTATTGCGAGTGCAAGTGAGCAATAGAACACACTTCTAATCACTTCACTACGCAAGCTACTATACACTCGCACTAATCAATTCAATTCAATTCAATTCAATTCAATTCATTTATTCGAACCATAAATTCATAAGAACACTTGGTAACGTCATTAACAAAAAGGCATAAGAATCCGTGTACATAATAAGATAAAATAACAATGTCAAAATGAATAAAGCTGTAAAGGAGCCTCGTCAATCAAATGCAGCTGTAAAAAGGCTTTGTCAAAGACAAAATAACAAATAATTAATACAAACAGTATAATCAATCGGTGTCCACACGTGTTTGCTACTAACTACTAAATACCTGCACTAATGACTCGCACTCGCACTAATTAAAATGAAAACAGGCTTATAAAATATTGTTCACAAAATTGATAAAAGAAAGTTAGGCTAAATATGGTTCATTCGTTTTTCGTTTTAAAGAAAGTTTCAGTAGTCTGTCTGTAGTTTCAGTCGTAAAAATCTGTCTTAAGAATATAAGAACATAACTACCTATATATTAAAAACGAATATAAAACTGAATTATTTTAATAATTGAAAATAAAAACGATTACCTACTTAAAATAAATTGAATATAGTTAAGACAGACATACTACTGTGGCCAATAACAGATGCGGCTGAAGCAGTATACATGGACAAGGATATATTATTTAAATTTAATTTCAAAAAATCCCTGTCTCTGTCATGCTAAACAGATAAGACAAAGACCGAGAGATGAGATTCCATATCGGATGCAACCGAATGGATTTAGAATCGCTACACAGATAGTAATCGTAAGAGTATAGTAAAGTTGTACGTTGTACATCGTAGCGTGGAAAATAAAAATAAAGCAGAATTAAAAAATGTTAATTAGGTTTGGTATTACTTGTAGAAGCCAGCTGGCAACACAGAGCGGCTTGACTCAGCCAGTCGTACCTCGACCGCCCGTGGTGTAACACGCATCACATTTTACCAGATAACTTTTCGTAAGTTCGCTATGACGTTACGCTGCGTGTTGGCGGTGCTGGCACTCGCCGGCGCCACATTCGCGGGCCCCGAGGTCACCGACCTGAAGGTTGAGGTCGAAAGCGTCCCCGAAGGCTGCACGACGAAGTCCAAGCATTCAGATATGCTGACCATGCACTACACCGGCACGCTTGACGACGGAACTAAGTTTGACTCGAGGTATGTGCTGTGACCATGATTTTCCTCTTTCATGCCCCTCATGCCACGACCAACTCGCGCGCAACCTAACGGCACGTTCACGATTTTCAAAAGTTGCTTCGCAAGTTACGCGAGGCTTAGCAACCTTGACATTGCCCGTTTAAAGCACAGATTTTCTCGTAAAATTGTTATTTTTTTGTGTTTGTAACTTGATAGGTACCTGTTTTATTTTGCATTTACTTCGTAATTCTTGTTATTCTATTCGAAGTTGGAGCCTTTGCGAGTATAATTTGTGTCTAGGTACTAGGTACCTATGGCCGGTTAAAGGCTCATGTTGTAAGTTAATTTACAAGGTATAGAATGATATCGGGTAGGTAGTAATAACGTGATAATATATTATGTACTTACTCGTATTTACTTTTCTGGGTGACGACCACAGTACATTCAGTGTCGCTTGGAACCATTTCCGAAGTTCCGAAACAAGGTAGGTAACATATTGTCAAAGAATCGTTAACATTAACACTCCGTGCTCAACTCGCATAGTTTCACAGCAAAATTTTATAAAAATTAAGTTTCTCTTATTCATTACAGTATCGAAAAAATCGGAGAAAAGTCACTACTGATAATGGTTTTCTGGCGTTTTTGAGGAAAAACATACCTACTATCCAGTTTTATCATATAAATGAAAGTGGATTTGGTTACCTACTTTGCGCACTCAATTCTGAACTTCAATCCCGGAAGTAGGTACCTACGTTCGACTGTACCGCCTACGGCAGCTGTGCCTAGCCTATGAAAGAGAAAAGAGTTCCTATACTAATCAACTTTGTATAAATTCTTATACCTTGGTAGGTAGGTATATATACATCTTTACAATTGTCCTACCTATGTGCCACTTATTTTCCTTTCACTATGTCACATTATTATTATTATGCTTGAAACAGTACCCAAGTAAGTAACTAAATACATACCTATGTCTTTGTGCTATGAACATTTAGGTAAATAAAAAACGCGATTATAACGACGACCTCATCTGTTCATGCTATGAGTGTAAAACATGGCAGATCAATTACCTATGTTATAAATAGGTACCTATAACCTGCTGGAGGAAAACCAACAAGTTAAGAGTATTATACCCCGTTAAAGCGAAACTAAGTGCATATTGTAACAAAAAAAAGTATAATAACTATCTAACAAAAACTATACAGGTAATATGTGTTCACGCAAGTTCACTCAAATGAACCCTACACAGGTAGGTAGGTAGGTAGACCTACAATCTAACAAGCCGACGACGAAGCGAAAATGTGCTAAACAGATTGGACATACCTAGGTAGGTAGTTTGCGAAACAACTCATTTTTACTAAACAAAAGTCATCAAGGTTATCTTCCAGCTCCATCGTCAGACCCTGGTGACAAAGACAAATCATACGAGCCCAAACTCGATGGAGTTATGTCGTTTAATTACAGAGTTCCTATGACAATCTTCCAGCTCCATCATCAGAAGCTGGTGACCGTCTAGAACCAAAGTACTTAGGTACTTACCAAAACGAATCATACGAGTCCCAAACTCGATGGGGTTATGTCGTTTAATTACTGAGTTCCCATGGCCATCTTCCATCATCAGACCAGCTCCATGGGACCATATTTAATGCATTGTCATTCTATGTTACATAGATGTAACAAATTTCAGCTCAAGTAACCGGGTAGTGGTTCAAATTTTACTTGTTAGATTTTATAACAGACAGAAATCGGACAGGTGAAACTAAATAAAAGCTTGTAAAAATACTCGTCTACGCCACTTTGCGTACAAACGTCCGATCAATAAAAAATACGCTACTTACATTCATTTTAAAATTGAAACAATATGTTTCTTGGAAAATCGGTAATTTACCTACCACATCTCGGATTGAATTAGTAAAACGACAATTTAATTGTTTCCATGTTTGCGTTATACTCGTATTTAATTAATTTTCTCAGATTACTACGACTTACACAGATAATATTTGTATGAAAACTAGAATAGCTTTTACCAAGTGAATTACTTTTTGCCGTAAAATAAATGTAAGGTATCTAAAATGTATTACGAAATAAATAAGCATTGTCAGAATGAAAATCGCCAAAAAAATTGTTCAATATTCCGAACACATGGAAACTGACGATAACGTGATAATTGTTATCTTTGAAACCCGTTCTCGCCTTCTGATTACAGTTCAAATTACAATTAACTCGATTACGAATATCAGAACAACAATTCCAACATTATTATTGTATTTAAAACCGACAAAACTGCCACTTTGAAAGAATTTGGGGCGTGACCTACTTTGATATAATTAAACGGTTTTATGACAAATTTTTCATCAGATCCGAATCAGAGTACACAGATTTTTACTTCTTACGTATTGCTGGCAAAAAGGGCTGGGCAAAAGCTACATCCAGCCTTCCAGATAGCTATTTTAAACTGGACCGTCATCCGGCAAACTACCCACCCATAATGCTAATTTTATTTTTTATCTGGTAGAGCCTTTGTTCATAATAAAAGTGGCCAAGTGCGAGTTGGACTCGCCTATGAAGGGTTCCATAGCAGCAAGTAGCATAATATAAAAATTCTTGTAGTTGTATGACGCTTAAAAAAAACTGCTTACTAGATCTTGTTCAAACCAATTTTCAGTGGAAGTTTGCACGGTAATGTACATACATCATACATTTTTTTAGTTTTTTCAATCTCTTATTTTAGAAGTTACAGGGGACACGCACACATTTTACCACTTTGGAAGAGTAAACGTCAATGTTGTTTTTAAAGACCTATCTATAGATACAATGCAAGTAAGGTTGATGAAAAAAAAAATAAGTTTCAGTTCTAAGTATGGGGCACCCCCAAAATTTATTGCTTATTTTCTATTTTTGTATGATATAGTTCTCATAGTTTCGGAAAAAAGTGGCTGTGACATACGGACGGGCAGACAGACAACACATACATTACGAATCTTTATGGGTCTCGTATTTTGCCATTTGGCTACGGAACCCTAAAAATTTCAAAACAATAAAAGCTAATTGACATTGTTTTCTATATTACTATTGTTCTGCAATAAAACGTTATCATGTCATTTATAAAACAGAGCGCCCGGTTATTTCGTATCTCCGATTCCGTTATCATCACGTGTTATTTCACAAAACTTGTAGCTTGGAACCTAACAACAGGTTAATTTATTCTTAGTGTCGATAGGAGTGTAAACTCGGAACGAGCGAACGAAGAGTAGTAAACGTCACAAGAGGGGGTTCTCAAGCATGCGTTTTCCAAAGAAGGCAGGACATAAACCGGGGTGTGAAAATTTATTGCTTGCCGTAGAGCGCAAACCTGCGAAGTACCAAGCACCCTGGCACCCTGGCTTCCCGTAAATGTAGACAGCAGGACGTGTTAATATTAATGAAGTTGAAAGGGTGTTATGAATGCTGCATTCGTCACCTTCGAGCTGTCATGTTGAATGAGCTGGAGGCGCCTTTGTCTTCCATGAAATGTAGGTCGTGTGTTCTAACCTGTATCGAGGACCAGATGATCGTCAGCTCACCTAGATGAGCTATAAGAAGAAGATAGAAAACGCATGATTAAAAGCTACAATGCAGTAGGATAAAATAAAATTAACAAAACAAAACAAATATATATATTTCGATTGGCGGCCTTATCACTTATAGCGATAAGGAAAATGTTTAAAATAAATATTTGTGTGATGAATGCGGATATTTGTTCTTATTGTGTTTCTAATTTTTGAAGTAAAAATTAGCCTATGTTCTATCAGACTCTGTTCCAAATTTCTTCAGTTTCAAAAATAAAACAGATACGTACTCGTATTATGGTACAAATAAATATATTTAAAAAAAACTGTATATTTCAAATGAATTAAGTAAACTCGGATATTAATATTTCTTTTGTACCTCATATACTTTCTCTTTTGCAAGTCTAGAAAATAACGTATATAAGCAGCTGACAATTAAAACTTAAAAATATAAAACAAAAATTCTTTAACAACTTAGATTTTATTTTAAAAAAATATGCATTATGACGTTTATAATGCCTTCATAGGTACCATAAATTAGTGAAACTAGGAAAAGCATGAATTCGTTTTCCTTCCTGTGCCATTAAGATCCTAGTTATAATAATACTTTAGTACCGTATCTTAGTTAACGTATTTGTTTTAGTCGATAACTAAATTTCATTTGACCGATCTCGTCTTATGTTAAGCGACGATGCGACGATACGGTCCACGATTGAGTGCGTTTAGGTTACCTAGTAGTATAGAAGAAATAGATTCATTCTAGGAGATGCATTCTTGCGATTCGGAGTAAGCTTTTGCTTCGCCTGGGAACGGAAACGCGCCCGTTTGTCACCTGGATTGTCGTGCCTGCTCAATGGGAGTACCGCTAAAGTCACAATGAAGCGGAAAACCTACGATGCTATGCCAGTGTGCGAGGTAGACGGCCACCGATTTCGGTTGGTGCGATCGAAAAACAAAACGATTGCACTAATAGAGTACTCGGAAGGTCGGACGCCTTTCACACAGGCAAGTGCGCTGCTCGCACATCTGAGCAGAAATGCGGGTGACACACCCCGGGTGATAAGCGTGGATGCGATGGCGATTGAATACTCAAGAGCGAGGGTCGCAGACCGGCTGGGTTGCATTGAGGCCTCTAAACATCACGAGGTTGTCGTATACGAAGATAGAGGAGAAAATCTGAGCTTCCTCAGAGTCCCTTCGCACGACCTAACTAATGCAACTGACAGCTGGGGACACCCTGTTCCAAGTTCGACCGCCCAAACCGGCTCCGAAAGAGCACAGCAGAGGGCGGCGGCGGAAAAAGCCGCAGCCAATCAAAGCAGCAGCCGAGGAACCAACACGACTTTCGTGGCGGCCTTTAACGCAGCAGCAAGGAGCGTACTCCGAATCTCATCCCCTTCATCATCATCAAACCCCTTGACGTCAAAGACCCTCAAAGCAGCTTCACAGCAACTAATTAGCCGAACCAGAGCCGACATGGGACTGGTGGAACCGCCCCGTTATGTCACGGCCTCGGAGCCGCGGAGTCATGCACGTAACGCCTTTATCGAATTCACAGCCACACTGAGAGCGACAAGACAAGTCAACCTCAAGACCTGCGAAAACATCATGCAGTTCTATAGGCTGGGAAGTGAAAGCCTATTAAAGGCGAAACTCGAGGAGGCCGAAGCAGCCATTTACAACAATGTTACTTCCCGGGTCATCAAGGGAACCATGACAGGACAGTATATGGCAGCCTACAGTGCAGAAAATGGCTTCGTGACACTGAACGAGAACGAGACAGAGCGCGCGGGAACGCCTGTATATGCGACACCACCAAACGACCCTATTGTAGTTACCGCCCGATGCACCAAAATTATGTTGGACGACAAGATCCTAGAGATGGCCAAAATTATCGAAGGGAACTCAAGTGTCACAGCGGCTTGGGAAAATTGGGAGGTACCAAGAATACAGTGGGTCAATGGTGTTCCGGGATGTGGAAAGACAACATGGGTTATTAGACACTTCGACGTGGACAAGGACGCTATCATCACCACAACAACTGAGGCAGCAAAAGATCTAAGAGAAAAGCTATCGCACCGCATTGGAAACCTGGTCAAAACCAGGGTGCGGACTATGGCTTCTGCTCTCGTAAATGGATTCGGAAAAGAGAGTTTCAGTCGCCTCATGGTGGATGAAGCCCTCATGAACCATTTCGGAGCCATTGTAATGGTCTCACGCCTGTCTGGTGCTGGCGAAATTGTCCTCATCGGAGATGTCAATCAACTGCCTTATATCGATAGGGAAAATCTCTTCGAAATGAGGTATCACCGCCCGAACCTGGTAACAAAGATCAGCCAGGAGTTGCTCTGCACACATCGAAACCCAATGGACGTCGCATATGCGCTGAGGGAAATATACTCGGGTATGTATTCCTCGGCGCCTCGCATAAAGTCCCTAGAGCAGAGAAGGTATAAGGGAGCGCAAATACCCAACACCCAACCAAACACCCTCTTTTTAGTTCACACTCAAGAGGAGAAGGAGACCCTGACAAACCAGGGTTATGGTTCAGGCACCGGGTCACGCATCCTTACCATCCATGAAGCTCAGGGACTAACATACGAGTCGGTAATCGCAATAAAAACTAAGGCAAACACGAAGCTGCACGAGAGCGTGCCTCATGCGGTCGTCGCAATCTCACGGCACACGGGGACCTTCATATATTACGCTGACGACACCGACGACGCCATCGGTCGGTTCGTGCGGCGAGCGTTGTCTGCAACACCGAAGACCATCCGAGAGTTCAATTTGCAGATGGCCATCAAGGATAGAAATGCAGTCGTGGTGGAGGCGCTGAGCCGGGAGGAGGCGACTTAGAAAATAAAATAGTCCTAGAATTAGCAAGAAAATGTTCCCTACTCTCTCCTATTTCCTTTTCTTCTCAAATCCAAGATTAATGTAACAAAAAGAAAACGATTGACAAAGGTCACGGACCCCGGAGTCCGTGGAGCTGTAAAATTTAAATAAAAAAAAAAAAAAAAAAAAAAAAAAAAGATGCATTCTTGCTCGGCCTATCACACTATATTCGAAAAAAAAAAACATTTTTAATAGACCAAACACTATCAGAATAACTTCAAGTCAATACAGTACCTATGTATAGAGAAGTCACGTTATACCGGCTTATGTTACGCTAATAAGCATACGCAGCCCACTGCTAACGGGATTCGGGGCCTTCTCTCGCAAGGAAAGTGTTAAATCCTACTAATATTATAAATGTGAATGTATGGATGTTTGTTGCTCAATCACGTCCTAACGTATGAACGGATCGGGCTGAAATTTGGAACACAGATAGATTATAGTCTGGAAGAACACATAGGCTACTTTTTATCCCGGAAAACAACGGGAACAACGGGAATGGGGGTTCGCGGGTAACACCGCGGGGCGCTGCTAGTAGGCCATAATCCAGCTGACCTAGTGCGGGTTGGTGAACCATGACCTCGGAAAGTATTTAGGAACATATTTGTTTCAGTTTTTCCGTTAGTTTTTTTAAGTTACGCACAAAACTTCGACAATACAGTAAGTAGTGCAGGTGCGATTCGAACCTGGGGCTCCGGATAGGCAGTTACCGTTGCCCACAACTAGACCAGCAGTAACTTCTTTCGCTAGTTGACAATCGTTGTACAATTTTCCAGCTACACGTATAACGCTAGTAGTAGTAGTAATACGTTATATATATAATATATATATGTTATATATATAATACATAACGTATTACCCGCGAGTGGTGGGAAAATAACTGGCAATTGTACTTCCCTAGGCGGACTCTGCAAGGAGTACCTACTAATGCTACAAAGCTAAGAGCTGAAAGCTTCCAATAATGCGAATAAATAATATTGATTTATTAGATTTCCATCAATAGAGATTAATTTATTTAAAAGAACACACGTAAATAAAGGAAAAAGGCATCTAATTGTGTGGCCCATGACTAATGAAACGTTGCCGACACCAGATCTAAACCATTCTCAAATTCATTTGAAAACACACAAAATTTTCGTCAAAACCGGTCCAGCCTTTTAAGAAGAATTTAATTACAAACACACTCACAGAATATTCATATTATACAAATATAAAGATTTCCACGAAGCAAATAAATGCTTGTTAAACATTACAATTAATAGTCGAATTGTACAGAAAACAATGAAGATCTATAGCTAATTCAGTATTCTTAGCGTGCGTCAATAAAGACGCAATTATGAGAAAAATATGTTTGTAACGCCGTACTACATATTATATTTGTTAACTGTACACAGACTCGACAGCTGTATAAGCATAGTACGGTACATTACCCATTGTGTACCGTACACTAACTATCGTGTTAACTTGTCTTTACAACAATTAGTCAAAATGGAAAGTTAAAAATGCATATAACTTTGTAATAACTTACTTCATAAATATGATATATTAATTTACTGTTAAAGTTTGGATATATGGATGATTGTTATTTTTTACACAAAAACTCCTGAAGGGATTTGGATGGTGCATATAGCTAGATTCCGGGAAAAGAACTGTATCGGGACCTACGTGGATGAAACAGCAGGGCACTTCTAGTTTCAAATAATTTTGTTCAAGTTTCTAGGTGAGTTAGTACAACGCGCACTGCAAATGCTGCGTAGATACACGAGTATAAAAATGCTATGCCGTTTTTTTTCTGAATATTTGGCCCACTTAAACGAGTGGTTTCATAAAGCATTAACTGTCGTGGTTCCTAGTAAACTTTTAAAGATAAAATATGCCAGATATCCGTAGAATGTTCGTTAGTTTAAGTATACAATGTAGGTAGAGAAGAGCGCTGGTTTGTAGAGTAAATAACGGGTCTCCGCTCGCTTTCCGTGAGGCTCGTGACCGGCACAGGCCACTAAACTCCACAGGACACTGGACGTACGTGTCAATGGCATTCTCTCGCACATAAATAAATGATAAATATTTATGAACGTTTCTCACACAATACCTTCTAGCCCCAAACTAAGCAAAGCTTGTATTATGGGAGCTAGATTGCTGATATAATACTTACATTACATATTTAAATACATACTTATTATTTAAAGAAAACACCTAGGCACAGTACAAATATTATTAAAATATTATGTAGTGGTAGGATTCTTGGCAGAGTTCACCTGGGGAAGTACCACACCTTTGCCATTTATTCTACCGCCAAGCAGTATGTTTCCAGTGAAATTACAGGGCTTAGAGATATAATATCTTAGATCTCTGGGTGACGAGCGCAGTGTAGTGTTAGGTAATGATTTGGACTTTCATGTTCCAATAGCTGCGTGTCACTGTGCTATTATGTGGCAGGTATGTTGCTTACCATCAGGCACATGTCCAGCTCGTCTTGTACGCTATGCTTTAAAAAAATTGTATTCATCACTACAACGGGTATGGATTGATCCCACCACAGATTTCATTTTTTTTTGCTAACCACGACCTACGGCTTCGCAGGCAGACTTGTTACCAAGTTACTAATATTTTTTAACATGATATTTTTGATCTCATTTTTGTTAGTTTCGGATAAATATATCTCAGAGACAAAAAATAATATCTAGATTGTCGTAAATTGCTTTCATTTTCTTCGTTTTATAGTATCTGACGAGGGAAAGACATCAACGCACGCTTTGTTATAGTAATTTATCTAGATTACAACTACGTTTATTTGTAAAATATTACATATATATTATATCTTACCTTTAAACAAGCAATAATTCTTGTGTATCGACATATTACAATCTGAATCTCGGAAATGGTTCCACATATTTTTTTGGACGACAAATCAATCTAAATGAAAACTAACTTCATTTTTAGAAAACGTTCTTTTATCCGGATTTAAACCGAACAAAGCTCGGCCATCCAGTTTCTAAAATATAAAACTGAATACTTTATTGAGAGTTAATTTTAAACCACTAGGTATACAAATATGAAACATTGATATTTAATAATAGCAGTGTTCCGTGGTTTTACCCGTGTAGTTCCCGTTCCTGTTATTTTCGGGATTAAAACTACCAGACACCTGTGTTCCAAATTTCAGCCCGATCCGTTCTTACGTTACGACGTGATTGAGCAACAAACATCCAAACGTTGATATTTATGATATTAATATGATTTGTATGCTTATCATAGGGACATAAAGCGTAGAAGTGATTTTCTCTGTAATTTTACTTATATTTAATTTGAAAAGGAGGTTAATCCTACCCGTATGTTGTGTTAAAATTTCAGAATACGTTGTTTTCGTTGCAGAATTTGTAGAAAAATAGTGTATACTAGTTTATTTGGGCTTCTAAATGTCTAATTTTACGTCTGCACGTTTTTGAATAGCTATTATTAATTTTTCGCTTTTAGGGGAACTTACTTACGTTTACTTTTTAAGCTTCAAGGAAGTGGTAGTCACGTTTTTCAAAACAACCGGTTTAGAGCAATAAACCTAATCACATTATCAACGGAAAACTGTTGGCTGTTGTCCTCGAAAAAAAAAGGTAAAGAGCATTTAAATAAGGTTGCGTATACCTATACATAGCATTCATACTTAGCATCGGAAGCTCCTTCTTGCGATGGCATCGTGTGTTGAGGTTTTTCTCTTCCTCAAGATATGGTTGAGGAGTGCGATTGCTGGCACATGCGTCAAACTCGTGATCGAACGATGCTAGCAGGTCGATGATCTGCTCGCGGTATACATGTAACGGCTGCAGTTCGTAGTAAAAATAAATGTTCCCTACTCCCTATTTTCATTTTCTTCTCGTAGTCCAAGACACAAAAGAAGAAGACACGTAACTCGTTAGAAAAGAACCCAAATGATAAAAATCACGGACACCGGAATCCATGGAGAGGGTAATTCAAATTTTAAACAATATTGTTTGCCTCTATTGATACCGTAGTTTACCAGTCTAGCACTGAGAGGCCATATCTGGCCGCCAGGTCGAACGCTTCCAAGAAGGGACGCGCAGAACGTTAGGCCGAGTGGGTCAGATTGGGAACTGATGATTCAAGAAGCTAAGTACTCGTTTGAAATAAAAAATCCTCATTTACTGTGTTGACTATACTATAAACAGTATAGTTAACCTGTTACACTGTTGTAACAGTGTGTACAGTATAGTCTACTGGGAATATTCTTTTTGCTCAAATCACCAATAACGAACTGGTACACAGCTATTCGTTCTTCACAAGATTTATTTATAAATCGAATGTTCAATTTCAAATTGTTACATTTATGTGTACAATAAGAAATCTTAATAGACTTAAAATAAATATAATTTAAAATTGTTTATTTGGCGAAGCGATACGCCAGAATAGACAGGAGGTGGAAATGAAATGAGCTTTGTTCCAAAGGACGAGGGTGCGTGATTAACTGTGGAAACTTGTACTGGTAAAACGTACGCCAAACTTTTGTTATTACCGCTTATGAGTGGCTCACAACAATTTACCGTTTAATTATCTACATTCTTAGCTTTTACGCAGCTTGTTTTAAAGATTGTACTCGTTTCAATTATCGTCGGAAGTAATGACTTTTCCCCCGGCCCTAGTCGCGGTTTACCCCACCTCTTCGTTTGCGCAGCGCTATGATCGCTCCGCCGCCCCGCTATCACCAGCGCTTTTGAAATATTAATCGCATCGCATTTCTGTTTTCTCTAGCTACTGTATTATGTCTACGGAGACAATTGCACATGATTTTTTACCTGATGTACCTACAGTTTATTTGTGGGATGAACTCGTATATTCTTTATTTTCTTGTAAATGTTTACTTGAAAGAAATATTTTATGTTGTCGAGCCTCTATGTTTTCTCAGCTTTCTTATTTTGGTCAATCAAATAAACCTCGGGCGTGAACGTTCAGTTGTTCCAGTCTTCGATACGGTTGTATTTTCGGAAGTATGTTTTTTTTTTATAAAATACGAGCTGTCCCGAAACAACGTCAATATTTCGGGCAATTGTTTGTAAGTAGAGTTTGATTATCTTTATGTAATCGAACTGTTTCAAAACTCGTAATAAATAAACCACCTCACGCACCAACATGTCATAGAAGGGTTTGAAGATGTTACTTCGTTACAACCTCGTCCCGTTGAACCCGGTAAAAATATCAATTGTTTGTTATAAACAGCTACTAACTGACAATAATACTATGCAAATTAACATTTCAGAAAACATCGAAATTTGCTAAACGTTCTGTGTAAAATTTTGTGAGAGAGCTCTTTATATTGTTTGAGAACCTCTTCATTTTTTGAAGTCTGTAAAAAACAAACAGAGGAAGCTAAATAAAGCCTTTTAAAAATTTAGAGATGCTAAAATAAACCATTGTCTGCTAGAATTTCGAAAAAAAAACCCATTAGGCAACATGCGGTTCTGTGTTAGTAATGAAGGGTTCGAGTTTGACTGTAACTCAAATATTTACGTATTCCATTTCCGCAACGCCTCTCAATACTTTCCGAGATTCGATAGAACAACACTTAACGAAACACTTTAACAAAGTAAGTACAAAACGCTGTAGGCCCCTCGTGGTGTCATGTGGTTGGAATATATTTAGCGTCTTGAATTGTAGTCGATGTGGCATTTTTATACGACCTCAATGAACATTATTTATCGCTGGCGCAAAATATTTCGATGTCGGTTTTGGTGTAGCGAAGTTGCTGAAAGTTAGATTTTCCGTGGGATTAACATGCAATATAGAGTAAGCGAGGGAGTGTCTGCATGAGCGGGTCACTCGCAACTTTGTTCAGCCTCTCAGTGGACCACCATCGCATTCATGCACGTAATGAGAACCCTGAGCTGGCATGAGCATCTTGTCTCTCTATTTTTAATCGTCTGGGTTTTTAAATAGCCTGCTTTATGATGGTCATCTATTTTATGAAGCTGAAGAGTTTATTTGCTTAAACGCGCTAATCTCTGAAATGACTTGACCGAATTAAAAAAATATTTCACCATTGGATATGTACGTGATCCCTGCGTGCTATAGGCTATAAATGTACCACGGGCGAAGCCGGAGCAAATCGCTACTACCATATAAAAACCAACTTTCTTTTTCTCAATTACTAGATTAAAAGTTAAGAGCTCGTTTCCTCAATGTTATCGCAGCATTGTAATTCTACGACGGTGCCACCTGACATCGTTTACGGAGAAAGTGGAGTGCATTTGATTTTCTAAAACAATGGTGTGACGCGCGTAGTCGCAATTAATTGTAGTACCCCGTATCCGCAGACTAGTTACTGCAGCTCGCTAACTACTACAAACACTAACTAACAATGTGTACGCTACACACTACACACTCCGTGCTAGCTTTCTGCGAGGATTGAGGTATTTCGATATCTAATATACCGAGAAATTAATAGCTTTAGAAGCTGGGAGCGACGGGAGCGTGTGAGGATGAACGGGTATGCGGATCGTAGAATATTTACCTACGTTCGATTCATAAATAGCAGCAAAGTGCAGGAAGCTATACTTAATCTTATCATAAAAGTTCTTGATGGAGCTCGCGTTTCTCCGTAACCTGTTAGCTGAACTTGTTACGCCGCCTACCGTATGATTAAACTTCATAATTAACTCTATAACTTATTTATTTTGAAATGTAATACGAGTATTTGGTACATACTGTGATGGAATTGAAAAGAGAATAGATAAAATTATATGCTTTAGAACGCATAATGATTTTAAGGAATAGGTCAGCGTAGGAGATTTCAGAATTTAAAATAAATAGTACATCTGAATTTTGTTAGTACCTATAGTAAAACTCTTTGTCTTCAAAATAAAAAGGCTTTCCTGAACTTTACTGCAGCATACATTAAAGTTACAGAGATCGTTGTACTCGGTATCGTTCCTCAACTACAAACGACTTATCGACTTACTATATTTTCAAGTAATTGCCAATTTACTGATATTTCCAATCCAATTAAGCAAACAACTACTACGTAAATGAAATGCGTATATGTGTTTTGCTATTGCGATGGCTATTATAACTTTCTATTTGAGCTGTTGGCGGGGGTCACTAATAGAAATTGAAAGCTACTTTCGACTGGCGACGATGCACTCTTAAAAAAAAACAGAATCAAATATCATCTTTTAATTTATTTAAGTTATCCATGTATAAAAGCGCTTTATCATTTTAGATTTTGCGGTAACAGACAACATCTTTTGCGTGTCTTCATCATCAGCCTCTGTTCGTCCACTGCTGGACATAGGCCTATCCCATAATACACCACTCAGCCCGACCCTCAGTCTTACGTCTCCAACCGCCACCAGCCGTCTTTCATATATCGTCCCTCCTTCTAGTCTCAGGGCGTCCTGCGAAAATAATGTTCTAAAACCATTTATTAAAATGATACCTGATCCCAACAGTGAGATGTATGCTGTAAATCACAGTGTACGTAGATCTAACGTAGAAAATACGCCCGCAGTCTCTACTGGCTCGAATCTTGAAGATCACACAAATTAATTGAGTAAACACGACTAGTCCAGTAATCCCTCTCCGATAAATGAAAATGTTCATTTCGATCTATGATTAAATTCGTGTAAGCGAAGACGACCCGCAAACTGCGGACTCTATTAAACTCCACGGACTATATTAATTGCAGAGCTTACTTTAATTTGATCGGGGGTGGGGCATCGAGACTGGCGGCGCGTGCTGCGGCCGCCCGTGAAACGATCGGGCGGTTTGTACTGAATACCCTCATTATGTTTATGTGTGTGAATCACATTTCAGCGGCACTTTAGCGCGCCGTTCGGTTGCATTGTACCCGCTGCTATTAATTTCGCTATTGTTGTGATGAAACAAAAGGCTTCGCGTTCTCAAGGTTCTGATAAGTGCAATTATGATTCTGTAAATTCATATTTATCTGATCTGAAAATATCCATTCACTGGGTTTCCGGAGGTTCATATCCTTGAGTGAGTATGGGGAGCTATTCGTCGGAGTGGTCGGCCGCACGGTCGCGGTGGAGCGGTAGAACAGCTGAGGTACTCGATGCATATTGCTTATAGACGGTCACATGACCTCATCTCATTCGGGATGCCATTTAATAAGACGTGGGAAGAGCGGTCCACTTCCACAGATGTGCTCCGTGTCGTGGCGACCTCGTTTGCCTAAAGTATTACAGCAGTATACTTTACCGTATAATAAGCGTTATCGTACGGTATAATATTGCAGAATAGAATTAATTGAAAAATGTAAGTCGTTTTGTATTAATATTATGTCGAGCATCGGTCATCGATTCGTGACGGGTGGCGCGATTGGATCGATAATCGGTCGCGTGTCGAACTGATTAGTGTGTACTGTGTGCGTCGTGTTGGCATCGCCTGCGCACTGTCGTGACCGAGTCCTGACGTGGCCTAACGATTACGATCTTACGACTCAAACCTCAATATTTGGAATTCAAAACAAAATATTTACATACTTTTGCCAATGATTGATTGTAAAGACAGATTTTTGAAGTGAAAACTTCTTTAGGCGCGCGAGAATTGAACTGAATTGAATTGAATTTATAAAGATTGCAAAAATTCTCTTTTGGTTAAGAACTACGTCAAAAATAGTGAAATGATGAAAGTACCTATGTACCTAGTTGAAAAATAAAATATATTTTAAGTTAATTGTGAATCAAGTGCAAACCTATTAAAACCTTATTAAATAAATCTTTGGCAATAGGAACTAAGCTTATAAAGTTTGCAAAGACATTGTAATTGGATTTGGTATCTAAATAAGTGGATATTTTCACCAGTCTGAAAAACGATACTGTGAAAAACCCTATACCAAAAACCAAATTATTCGCATAGATTCGTATCATCAATAATAGGGCCTATGGATGTAACAGTTTAAGTATCATGTTTCTGTTTTGAGAAAACAGTTGAATTCAAAATGTTTGTAAAAGCAATTAAGTTTTAAATTGTTTTAAAATACGATTTCTAATGAACTTCTAAGGAAATTGATTTGAGGTCGATCGATTCGTCCTCGATTACGTCGGTGAAAAGGCATACGTGCATTCAACTTAATTGTAGATTACCTAACTGATGGAGATTAATGATTATCGCTACTCGACTGAAGTGCTATTCACGTATGTGGTGTCCGACACCTACTAATAAAATAAGTATTTTATGCGTTCTACTTACTATGCATGTTTTTGAAGCTCCATGCAACTATTCGTTTTTAAACGGGTAGAGCCTTTATTAACAACTAGCGGCCCATTCCGGCTGCGCTCGGATATTGTCATTTAAAGACTATTAATCGAAATAAAAACTATCCTATCTCTCAAGTTGGACCAGATTGCTTGCGGTGTGCCAATTCAATTTAAAATCGGCTAAGTAGTTTAGGAATCCATCGCGGACAAACATCGTGACAGGATATTTATATATATTATTACACCTTATGTTACATTATTGGAGTTTTAGTAAGGATACCTAATTTTTTTTAAATATGATATAGCCTATGTTACTCGGGAATAATGTAGCTTTCCAAAGGTGAAAGAATTTTTGAAATCGGTCCAGTAGTTTCGGAGCCTATTCATTACAAACAAACAAACAAATCTTTCCTCTTTATAATATTAGTATAGATATAGATAAACTATACACCAATAAGAACTAAACTACGCTACATATCTAATAACGTGTCTTTTTCACATATAAAACAGACATTATATAGTCATTATGTAACTGAATGGTGTTTTAGCTTCTTAGCTGTTCGGTAATTTTTTCTTAAATTAATAGCTCGTTTTCGTTAATTTATGTTCCCACTGCTGGGACTCGCGAGACCTTCTCTCAGAAAGAAAGAGGCAACCATATAGAGAGTCATAATCTACCACGATGACCAAGACTTGGAATGGAATGTGTCATTCGATACTATTTTTTTAAATTACTCAATCTTCGAAAGATATCTTTTTTGTAGAACACCACTTTCATGACGATGTTTTCCTTCACCGTCAAAGTCAGTGGTGACACCAAACTTACACTTAGAAAATAATCATACGTGTGCGTCGAATACCGGCCGGGATTCGACGCTACGACCCGAAGATGATTAAATCCGACGTCTTCGGCACCAGGCGAATACTGTTTTTAGGGTTCCGTAAAACGTAAGAACGGAACCCTTATAGATTTGTCATGTCTGTCTGTAAGTCCGTATTTCACAGCCGCTTTTTTTTCGAAACTATAAGAACTATACTGTTGAAACGTGGTAAGTAGATGTATTCTGTGAACCGCATTAAGATTTTTTACAAAAATAAAACAAAAAAATTTGGGAGTGCCCGATACTTAGAACTAAATATTTTTTTCTTCAAACCCTTCAAATATATATGACTAGCGGCCCATTCCGGCTGCGATCGGGTATTGTCATTTAAAGACTATTAATCGAAATAACAACTATCCTATCTGTCAAGTTGGACCAGACTGCTCACGGTGTGCCAATTTAATTTAAAATCGGTTAAGTAGTTTAGGAATCCATCGCGGACAAACATCGTGACAGGAGATTTATATATATTAAGAAGTTTATTTAGTTCGTCATAAATAACCTTTAATTAAAAAAACATCGATCAAAGTTACAACGAACTACAAGAACTTATGTATTATGCTACTTGCTGCTGCGGAACTGTTCATGGGCGAGTCCGACTCACACTTGCCCGTTTTTATTTTATGCTTAAATAGATTAGTTGTGTTTGATAACAGTAAAAAAATATTATATCATGTTCGAAATGTTAAACAATGTGTTTAGAGTAAAATAGACCAGGGATAAATAATGAAGAGTGACCCATCTGACGTCTGTCCCTTGACTTTCGCTTTGTATAGCGTTAACTTGTTGTATTTAGATTGTTGATACTGTCAACATTTGTTCGCTTGTTCCTCGACATGTGAAGTAGGTAAGTGTGGCATTGTCCTGCTATCCCATTTTATCTATATGTTCTAGACCAAGTGATAAATCGGGCATTATTCATAATGACCGGGCACTATGAAAATGTCCACTAAGAGGCTATTTGAAAACAATTACTTAAATAATCAAATTGACTGGGAATTATACATAATGCACATCACCTTTTGGGCAGAGTAATACGAAAATATTTAATGATTTATTATTTTTTTATTATCGCAGTGATATTTTATTACTATTTCGGTCTATTACTGAAATTTGACTCCTGGTGGGCTTCCGCCAGAAGCTCCGCGGTCAACCCTAAGTCGCATCTCCATACCTACTCATCCTGCGCTCATCGCCATGACTAAATAATTAGCTTCAGTAAAGGTTACTTTTATCCCCGAATATTTCATCGTACAAGCGGCTATAGCTCCCAATGCAGATAATCTCTCATATGCCATTGATGAGAGATTAGATATTAGATCATTCAGATCAGTTGCACACACTCCAAAATGTATCCGATAAAGCCCGATAAACCTGCAACTTTGTGGCTTTGTTGTATACTCAAATGAGTATGATACTCATAGGAGTTCTTGCTTATGAACCTGTTGGAACGACTCTCGATTGAGTCCAAAGCCTCCAGCTGTAGTCGTCATCTAAAGATAATTCTGTGTGACGAGCGCAGTGCAGTGCTAGGTAATGATTTGGACTCTTCAATAACTGCGTGATAATGCTGTTATGAGCAGGCGTGTTGCTTGTTTTTTTTATCTTATAAGTTAACTTATAGGTTCGCACTTCACCACCATCACGCACATATCCCGTTCGTCCGCCCAATCTATACAATAAAAAAAAATGTTTGTCTGTAAAGTCGGTTTACTGACGATAGAACGTGACAACAACGTCTTAAGAAAATACTGATGGAATGGAAGCATTTGTTCAAAAGAAAATTTTAATTTCATTTGTTTAATAGATTTGTATGTAAAAAGTGATCAGTAGAATTTAGTCATTTTCAATCAAAACAATGCAAAAAAGCTTTTAGATGCCGAGGATCGAACCCGGGGCATTTCACATGCAAAGCGAACGCTCTACCACTGAGCTACATCCCCGCTTGAACTACTGGTCGAAATAATTAATACAACTGTAACATACATGCGGCGAGGTAACGACCGACGGTAACGACCGACGGTAACGGTACATGACGTCATGTTTTGTGGGCGTGCAGCCGGCTTCATCGAATTATAAGACGTTATCACGTCAAAAAGTCATCGGTCTAATGTTTGGATGTTTGTCGTTCAATCACGTCGTAACGTATGAACGGATCGGGCTGAAATTTGGAACACGGTTAGATTATACTCTGGAAGAACACATAGGCTATTTATCATCCCGGAAAAACATCGGGAACGGGAACTATGCTGACAAAACCGCGGAGCTGCCAGGTTCATGATAATAGAGGCAATCGTCGCTCAGCAGCCGTATTTAGCAATTACTGACGCCTGCGCACGATTCGATATCAATGCCAGTTATCACCGCCGCGCGATAACAGCCCGTAAACAATCTGATTCCGAAACAAATCGCAAATACACACGTATTTATTACGCAACTGATAAGAGTAAAGTAAATACATTATCTGCAATTGTAGACGCAAAAAATGTAGGCAGGTTAAATCAGTTTTCCCACGAATCGCCACGGCTCTGATTGGAGGTTCAGTTGAAAAGAAAAACTGAACAGAAAATGAATCAATATTGTAAATATGACACAGGACTTAATCATGAACTAAATGATTATTTAATTACCTGGACGTTTCTGCGTTACAACCGCCGCGGTTATGAAGAGACTTTACAATATGAGATCAAAAAAAAATTGCCATTCCTTTTTTAATCCAAATGCCCTTTTTGTATGAAATGTTTAGCAAAATTTCTTCATCATGTTGAGTAACATACGTACATTAGCAAACAAACATTATTTGTATGTCTAGCAGTTTTCCAGGATAAAAAGATACCTTGAAAATATTTTAGTTCGGCTTACTGCTTCTTAGCAAAGACAAATTTAAAATTGTTGAGTGTTTTAACGCAACCAAAATCCAAGAATTATCTTGATTCCTACAGCATAATGATTTTCTAGTTAGGGTTCCGTAAAACGTAAAAACGGAACCCTTTTAAATTCGTCATGTCTGTCTGTCTGTCTGTCCGTCCGTATGTCACAGCCACTTTTTGCCGAAACTATGAGAACTACACTGTTGAAACTTGGTAAGTAGATCTATTCTGTAAACCGCATTAAGATTATTAAAAAAAAAAAAATTTGCCGGGGGGCAACCCACATTTTTTTTTTAATACTGAGAACTGAAACTTAACATTTTTTTTTTCATCAACCCTACACTTGTGATGTCTATCGATAGGTCTTCAAATATTATGTTGAGGTTTCTGATATAATTTTTGTCTACACTGAATAATTTGCGCAAGAGACACTTCCAAAGTGGTAAAATGTGCCCCCCCCTCTAACTTCTAAAGTAAAAAACTAAAAAAATATATGATGTACATATTACCATGCAAACTAGAACTCGATCTGATAAGTAGTTTTTTTAGTACGTCATTAATACACTAATATTAAAACTTCGATCAAAGTTACAACGAACTACAAGAACTATGTGTACTATGTATATTATGTTACTTGCTGCAACGGAACCCTTCATGGGCGAGTCCAACTCGCACTTGGCCACTTTATTTTTGTTTTCATTTCGTACATTATTTTACAAGACGAGCACTTTTCAGTCATTTGATACACATAAAAAAAAACTTAAAATACATGTGATTTTGTGACGGCGGGCATATTGTATTTGAAATTTACCATAGTACTCGTATAATACATGATTCCTACTAGTCAAGCTATAATTCACTTTTTTTGGTGGCGGCCGTCTTGGGTTAGAAATCTTGGATTTTCATTATAGCTATGCATAATTTAAGAGCACTCCCGACTAATTTACTTTAAAAAAACAAAATTGGTTCGGCCTTTCTGGAGCTACGATGCCACGCACATATACTCACCCTCACACATTCGCACACGTCAAAGTTATACCATAGAATAGATAATACAGATAGAACGGACACTCCCCACCCCCCGCCAGTTTCAAGCTTCCTACCCCGCAAGAACGCGAGAAGCACTCAGCGACACGACATAGATGACACGCACACATGCGTAAATGCGTTCGAACGACATATGCGAGATGTGTGAGTGTAGGTATGTCAACTGCACCGTCTGTATAGATTTTAGGCCGAGTGTCCGGGGTGTGGTTATACCCTCAAACTTTGTTCTGCAATGTAAATTTCATCAACAGAAAAAATATAAAAAGCTGCCAAGTGCGAGTCCCTGAAGCCATAAAGGGTTCTGTAGCAGCAAGTAACATAATACATTCTTATATTATTACATTCTTACATTCTTACATAATTCTTGTATTATTACATAATTACAATCTTGTAGTTCGATATGGTTCGGTGTAACTTGATCGATGTTTTAATTGGAAGTTTGCATGGTAATGTACATCATATATTTTTTTTAGTTTTATCATTCTCTTATTTTAGAAGTTACAAGGGAGGGGGGGGGGTGGACACATTTTACCACTTTGAAAGTGTCTCTCGCGCAAATTATTCAACGTAGAAAAAAATGGTATTAGAAACTTCAACATCATTTTTAAAGACCTATCGATAAACAGACACCCCACACGTATAGGTCTGATAAAAAAAATATTTGAGTTTCAGTTCTGAGTACGGGCCACCCCCAACACTTTTTGTTTTTTTAAATATTATTTTGTAAAAATCATAATGCGGTTCACAGATTACATCTACTTACTAAGTTTCAACAGTGTAGTTCTCATAGTTTCGGCAAAAAGTGACTGTGACATACGGACGGACGGACAGACAGACAGACATGACGAACCTATAAGGGTTCCGTTTTTTTTTTAAGGAACCCTAAAAACCGAACCGCTTCACACGTAAATAACTTCACTTTAATGAACGACGCAACGCGAATATTGTGCATACAAAAATAAAAAGTCGCGTTTAAAACTAAAAGCAGCAGGAGTTTGAAAAATATATTACGATCTTTTGATTTGCTAATTATACTCATCATACCCATTTTTAACACGCTTTTATTAGCTTCACTTGTAACTATGTATGTAAGAAAATCTTGGAATCTTAACTTGACACACTTCCCGTTCTTCGATTAGGATAAAATTTTGCACACGCTCTGAGTTTTGATGACAATACATGACTAGCTAAGAAACGTCATTACAAATCCAATATGTCGGCCTCCCCAAGATAGTGGACTGGCTGTTTGAAATCCACCTCCTTGATATGGGTGTCAAATGAAAGGGTTTGCTGTCAGGAATACGAAAAAAAATAGTTACGTGACTTAAATCCAATATGGCGGACAGGCTATTTGAAATGCGCCCCCATGTTATGGGTATTAAATGAAAGAGTTTTTTAGTGCGTGCTAATAGCGTGTTTTTTAGTTTTATTAACTATTATTTATTTACCTACTACAGTCATACACAACCACAGGTCAGATACACAACAAAATATAAAAATCAGTCGAGTCGTTTTGCACGCACGAACTCAAACATCGTGACACGATATTTTTTTAATAATAAAAGATTATTATCGTATAGCGCGGTCCCACGTGTCTAAATGGAAATAAAAAATACAGTTACCATAAATTTCGTCGTTTAACAAAGTGTGAGTGATTGTAAAGTCAATTAACTATCTAATTGAAACACGAACAACCGCACGGGTCTGGAACTGCACCGTTCCTCGCATGAGATAAACTTGCAATGAGTTTAAACAAACTCCACGTTTCGGGAGCGCAGCGGATATTAAAATTAAAACTGTCAATCAAATGTGTCTGTCTAATGATAGGACTACACAACAAATCCCCAACATTATTCAAATTGTGGTATTGCGGCTTTCATGTTTGAACAGTATCAAAAGGTTTGTGCTCGCTTAGGTCTTATAAGATTTATGTGTTTACATTCGAGAGGGTATTGAGTGCCTAATCTTCACAGTGTCTGTCACCACCACTCATAACAAGGTTCTAGGTATTTAATTGTACCTACACAAATATTTGTATGTGCAGAAATGTTAATAAACAGATTGATCGTAATTTTTAACACAACACCGACTAGCCTCAAATGCTTGTGGAAGGCTGATATTCATCACACAAATGTTTGTTCTGAGTGCAAGACAAATAAGTCAGTAAGCAGACTGACTACCGTCTCAACCACAAGGTCAGTCGATTCAGTTATCTTCACAAGTAATTGGGATTGTGGGCTCTAGCCGGGAAACTTTGAGATTAATCTACAGCCTGCAGACGTCCACTGCTGGACATAGGCCTCCCCCAATGATTTTCATAATGACCGGTCTTGTGCCGTTTCCATCTATCGACTTCCCGCGACCGAGATTAAGTTTGATTAATTTAAGTATGTATTTATTTACCTATTTACTACATAAAATAATCATTCGACCAAAATATTGGACTTTGACCTAAATGCAATTTCGGATATTATAGTTTTGTTTATTTGCAAAGTCGTGGAACGAAGATATGCTCCTATCATATTTTTACCTCTATTTTTGTTATCAGGGTCAGAAGTGTCGATACACTCCTGTCATTGAGGAAGGGCGTTCTCTCATTTCGGTGATAGCTATTCTCACAAAGTAACATAATCACAATGGGACTAAATAGGTAGAGATTCATGCTGGGTTTATCAAACAAAATACTGCTGGAAATTTGATGTCTTCCGGGTATTTATTTGGGTAAACACTTATATTAATAAAATAATAAAATTAAAGGCACATCAAAAGAAGCATACTTTTTGCATATTTCCACTGCTGGGCCTCGGGACCTTCTGTTACTAGGAGAAAGTCTGAAGCTATAATTCACCACGCTGACAAATTGTGAATTGGCGGATGACTAGGATTCTAGGTGCCGACGTGCCTGTCTCCTCGCGATCTGTAGAAAACACCGTTAGAGCCAGTGGTAATGACAGAACATGTACATCTGCACTATTATGACAACTAATAGGACAAATACTCAGAAATGTAATGAGGCGAGATTCACCCCAATGACTGTACGATTGTGAAATCTAAGTTCACGCCTCCAGGCCAACATGGCTTTTAAACGAAGATACAACTTAAATCATTAAACTAAATCTAACTTTACATAGTAACTTAAAAACAGTGCTATTGTTTAGACCCATCCAACTGAAGAAGGTTGCATTGATGCAAATGACGCAACATATTAAGTCTCGAGTCGAATTCACACAGGTTTTGAAAAACTTCGTGCTTCCAGGTTATTCTCAGTCAGTTTATTAAGTATGAGCATAAAAATAAAATTACCCCAATTAATGCTATAGAGAATATGGCTTAAACAAATTGGCTGGTGTGCAAGTTCGATAAAACCGCGCTGCAAACTTCATTGTTGTTGCAGGGAACAATTTCAGCTGGCGATCGCCCTCAACGCCCAATTCTGGCCATGAGTTATGATGATAGAAGTTGCGCTATGCATGAGGCTTCTATTGTAGTTCTCAGGTCGTGAAAGGATCAGTTCTCTGAATAGTAAACATTAAATACAGGACCAGATACGGCTATGGTGCACCTACTTTTCGCTACACTAAAAGAGCTTGCCTTCAAGACCATGGAATGCTAGTCTCCATTGATAAGGAGAAGTTCAGTTCAGTTTACCGTGTTACTTGTGTGTATTATATAATTTGTAGTCTGAAATTAAGAACACAAATAAACTTACATATTTTCAGCATTTTCCGAGAATTCTTACGTTAGTCTCTGTCGTTTACGTACATCTAAAAGGAGACTACATCTAAGTTGCCTGACGGCTATATGAGTGGTACGTAAACATTTTTATTCTTACGACGGTCAAACCTCTAACAAAAAGCATACATACAGTAAAGTTAGTGCGCACTGCGAATGCTGCACCTGCGAATTGAATGAATGGCTTGCGTTTTGATTGAAATAAATAGCACATTGAGATAAAATGTGTGCTTTTTGATAGATGGCGTGGTCTTGCGGTGTAGCAGCTTTAAGTCAGCCTCGGTTTGCTGCGCCCGCCAACCCATTCAAGGTACTTAATTTGCTCGCATTACAACTTCACAGCATGCATTCAGTCTGCGAAGAGTACAAGAATATAATAAGCCGCTTCTTAGGTAGAAACCACTCGGTCGCAACCGGCAATTTATATTCCATCAAACATTAAATACAAATTTATTAATTTAGTCAATGTATACCTGAGATTTATACCACACAAATATGTAAACATACATTAATTCTTTCAAATAGTTTTATTACAATATTTGAAAAGTCAAGAGATTTTATTTGGATCTTTTAGTAAAGCATTAAGCCATACTAATATAATAAAGCTGATACGTCCATGAGGCTATATAATATATTACGAGCTACGGGAGAAGTCGAGGCGGACCGCTAGTGATTAATAAAGTCTTTATTTTTTTGAAGTGACTACTTCTCTAGCAGCGATGAGCAATTTTCGATAGAGGAAATAATGTTATTGGATTGCATCACCGACATACTAACACCGGACGGCGACAGCGTACGTATCATACAAGTTTTCTATCGATAGTCCCTGTGACTGCCAATTTTTTTTATCTTCATTATGTTATAGTACAAAATTGGTAGCTACTTGTAGCTCCCAGAAGAGTATTGGATAAAGGCACCAAGATATGAGGCATTCGGTGCGTCTAGTTCCCTTGTTCGACGGCCCCCCGGCGGGAATCAAAGCGCGGAGTGATACGATTGGGTCCGATTTATGTGTGTAGTTTCCCGCTACGAGCCGCAGTGAGCTCACCTTTGCTCCGTAAATGGAGTCTTTCCGTGGATTGCACGCACTCGGGATTGCCGGCAATGGGCGCGGAACGTATTGCCGCCGTCATCCGAGCCAGCCGCCCGATAGGGATGGGATCTAGATAACGAGATGTGTGTGTGAAATGTCCACTGATATTTGTCTTCCAATACAATGATGTTCTTGTTACGGACGTAACTGACGATACACATTCTTTGTTTACGACGGTTATTTTCAGAGCTGATGTGTGTTTGCTTTTATCAATTCCATCATAGTTGCCATGCCGGTCTGTTTTTAGCCTAAATCTAATTTTCTTTTTACAGTATTTGGCTGTTACATTTGTTTAAGTTTACAAACATTCTAGTATTCACATAAAAGTGGATGTAGCTCCACTTCCCCAGGTTACTTTTATGTGTATCGCGCGAATGCGTGACGTAGATTGTGTGGGTTACATTTCGTACATCGTGTGCAAAAGTGTTTACTATCTTGCAAAAATATTTAAATTCTATGATTATGATGTCATTCAATCACATAAAGGCATAGTTTCGAAATTCGAGAAAGCCATGTGAAGATACAATTACGTTGAAGTGGGTGTTATTAAAAGTTACGTAAACAAGTCTCACGGGTCCGTAGCTGTGTTGAAGTTTAAAATGTTCAATAAACAAGGTTTTCAACATCGACTCGGGACCAGTTGGCATATCAGCATTGTTGTCATTGACGTATGAGCCAACACACCGGTATTTTGATCGTAACTATAAACTATTCGATCCGATAGATCGAAACAAATATTTTGTCGTGAATGTTAGTTAAAACCTTCGAATTTCGTCTCAGGATGAAACATTACCGAAATTAGTATGTTGTACTGATGTCAAGACAACAGTATTCTGCAAGTTAAAAAAACAGTCAGTGTATATGTTGTGTGTGAATTGTCCACCAATATTTATTTATTTATATACAAGAACAAAATTTTTTTTTTACCCCCGACTATCTAGTATTAGTAATTTGTATGTTCTTGTAGTCAAGCCCTTTCATTTGATACCCATATTCTACTTAAAAAAAGAAATGTAATTCGCTATTTTGTGGTGGCGGCCGTCTTGGGTTTGAAATTTGGCATAGAGTTTAGTATCCTTTTAGTCAAGCCCTTTCATTTGATACCCATATTGAGGGAGGTTGTTAAAAAATGTTTTGTCCACCATTTTGTGGAGACGGCCATCTTTAATCAATATTCATCAAATATAGCTAAGACACCGCACGGAAACTAACTTTAAAAAAAAAGGTGTGTGCTTAAGACCACACGGCAGAAGTGAAAACTTCATAAGCTGGTTTTTGTATTAGATAGGTATGTCGTATTATAATAAAATATTATGGATCGTATTAGTTGAATAAATGAGTAAAACAAGCCAGAAATTAAAGTAAATATTTATTGAAATTTTATTTATATACAAAGTAGCTGTTACCCGCGACTTAGTCCGCGCGAAATAAATACTATGGTTACTCAGGCAGTACTTATTTGTATACCCAGATTGTATACACATTTATGGTTAGTAAAAAAAGTGTCCATGTTCAAAAAGTTGTTGGCCGGGGCCGGCTTTTTAAAAGTTACTTCAACTTTGTATGCATTCACACGGTGCACCCCTATGATGCCCCTAACATTGTCCGCAAAAAGGTTGGTGAGTGTAATAGGATTTTTGTTACCGACTTTCTCCTGTTCCTTCGATTCCACATACACTACACAGTCTCCACTACGATTTTCTGAGAATAGTCTCTTTCTCTTATAAATAGTTTGTAAGAAACACACATACACACACACAACACTTGGATTTGGCTTCAATAGTTTTCTTTTTCTGGTGTGTTCGACGGGGTCACCCCCGTCGCTAGCGACGCTCATATTTATTTATACTATTGACTATATACAAAACTAAATATTTACACGAAAGAAACGAAATATTTACACAGCAAAACTAATTAATTTGATTTTGAAAATTTTAAAGCACCCGTCGTGTTTTCCCGCCCAAAGAAAAGTCTTTTGGAGTTGGTAGCCGTCAGTGTTGCCACTATGGTTTTGAGCTTGTCGCCAAATAGTTATGAAACAAAGTCGCCGGTTTTGATCGAATTATTAAGGGAATAACAGTCTGGAAGAATCGAAGAATACATAAGCTATTTTTATCCCGGAAATAAAGCTGCTAGTAAGAATATAAAATGGCACTGGTCTAAGTACCTACAATGTTAAGCAATTTAAATTAAAAGGGAAAAGGTATAACTTAAGGCAATAATTGACATTATTATCACGTAAGATTCAAACGAAAATACAAATGATTGAATAAAATGTTAATAATATAATTGGGAAAGTTCCTGCTATATAATGTGCGTATATTTATCTGTATGTATAGAAATTGGAAGTAGAGTTTATGGTAGACTTTCATGTTGTATATGTTTGAGAGAATGAGTTAATTTCCTTATAAATATGATCTGACTCCCAATGACCTTGTGTTTTTCCTTCTCCAACCTTCTACACTACACTAGTATATTCCCCTTTGTCGGTAGCACGTCGTCTAAATCCGCTAAAAGGTTTTAAAAATTCGCCAGTTTCAGCGACAATGTCGCTAAGGTGTCAACACTGGTAGCCGGTAGCGAGCAGCGAGAGAGAGAGAGAGAGTATCTATTGTCCCATGTCCTCCTCTAACAATTATCTTTCTCGGTCTGGCACGTTTGTTGACCACATTATCTTTCTCGCTCTAGCATCCCGAGTTTACCCGAAATTTCTTATCATATCCGAGCGTGATGATCACGTGATCATGAATCCATTTCACAGCCCACGAAAATTCTGTCCATAGCGCGCCTAAAGAAGTTTTCACTTCAAAAAATTATCCGCATCGATATCGGTACATTCGTTTGAGTTCTACGGTGCCACAGACACACACACAGACAGACAGACATTGACGTCAAACTTATAACACCCGTTTTGTTTTGTCGGGGTTTAAAAAAGTATGGAGTTAAATATTATTTTAAGTACTATCTCATTATAATAGTTTCTGAGATCTGAACCGATAAAAAAACGCGCATCGTAGCTCAACTCTAGCAATAAAATAAGATTGTCGGTAGCGGGTAGACGGTAGACGCGAGACCCAGGTGATACATGTGGGCCAAACTTTATAGCCCGGGTGAGGTTTGCCGCCCTTAAATATTTAATATTGAAAAAAATATACTTATAGCGAACCATCCATCGTGTGTAGATCGAACTTGTTTATAGCTCGTGTTCGGCGGGCAGAGTCACGTGCGGCTAATATACTTCCAATACCACATTCGTATACGTAGAAAGTTAATGTGATTGGCACAAGTTCGTATTTGGTATGCCTTGGCGTATGATTCATAGGATTTCTTTTTCTCGATGATGTCAATGAGCAGTATTATACAAGAGAAAGTTTATACAACTAAAAAGAGTCTCCTGTTGTCCATAAGTATGTCTTTATTATTTCCTTCGCGACTCCTGCACGAGGATGTCTATTTTGATATAATTGGTAAAGTTTTGCTGGTAAGTTTGTTTTATCCATATCCACACATAAGAGGGAAGGGAGAGCATTCTACTATTAAGCCAGCACTTGTTATCTTTTTATTCTAATCAGTGTAAAAAACTCGGGCGCAACTGATTTTCCATATTATATCAAATATAAGTAAATTCAATGTCCATATCTCATGTGTAGAATTTATCTGATAATTTAGTACGGTGTAGCTCTGAGATAAGATACTATTAATCGCAGTATTTAATAATTAAGTAGGCTTTTGGTTTTGAATTAAACTGTTTTATTTATTCGCGATTGCGTAGATTCCGTCGCATTAGTCAATAAAGATAGATAGATAGATAGATAACTCTTTATTGTGACACAAAAACAGAAATATTACAGTAAAACACTTACGAACTAGCACCACAAATGGCGGCCTTATTGCTTAGAGCAATCTCTTCCAGGCAACCCGCTTAAAGGAAATTCGCCTACATACATGGTTAGGCGAACCGAGGTAACATTCTTCCCAATACTACTAATTTGATCCAACTTGAGGGATATGATAGTTTTATATGTATGAAAATGAAGTCTAGATCACGATCAGGTCATGTAGTTTCCCTGATCACATCACGTAGGTAATTAGCAGTTAGTATTTACCTAGAGGCCGCGTGAATCATTAAAGTGTTATTTTCAATAATATGTGAACTAAAAAACCGATCACTCTACCAAATATTAACAGGACAAAGACCAAAATACGTTCATTGTACCAAAAAAATTTACAAAGTTTAACTATGCTTTAATAAGTTACAACCAAAAACACCTTTAAGTTTCTCCCACAAAAAGCTGTATCGAATTTGTGGATAAAAAGTAAGTATCCGGTACTTCGGAGAATTAACTCAGTTGCAGTTTTGGCATCCGTAGTATATTTGATATTTTCAAAGTACAGAATTTGACTCATTGATAGGTAAGCACGCATCCCAAGTATGTTGAATTTGGCTACAGTGTCAATCCAAACGAATTAAGTTTAATAAAATCAGTAAACATTTCAACAAACTGGTATTATATAGTCGGTAGCATCTTAAAAAAAAAACAGAGAAATCGATTAGAGTTTGAGTAGTTAACGAAGTGCATTAGAATGACCTAGATGTAGAACGTTTTAAATCGATTTACAAGCAATTAGTCGCTGTGTTAAGTTTCGATACCAGTTACTTGGAAACATGTTGCTAACGTATCGTAACTTATTATTTATTTATGTGACGTGACAATTATCGGACTCTGTAATGTTGTTTTCCGTCGTTCGTTTGTATTCCGCATGCAAATGGCTCTATACATCGTCAACTGCTAAAAGATTTGTAATGATTCTTTTTTAATCGCATTTTTTTAATTTAACTGTGACGAAGTGTAGAGTTTAGTAGTTAATTTTGTTTTGCACTCGCGTTAGGTGCTTCGATTATTTGAATTGCTAAAACTGGTTTCATTTTTAACATCGTCCTACCATTTCCGTCAAAATCGTCGCAAAGCATCCCATTGCAGGTTAGAAGACTCACTTTCTTTTAAATAGATAAAACTTTGAAGAATGAATTACTCATATATGTTTTATGTAAGGCGTAAGGCAGAGATTCAAAATTTGAATCAGGTTCAAAACAAGATATGTAATTAAGTTTACCACTGTGTGTTAATCAAAGTCATCAATTGCTTCTATACCTACGCTACACATCTATACTGTCGGGAGTCGGCCTCTGCAGTCGTAAACTTGCTGGTTTGACCAATTTGAACCAACTTTGAACCAAAAACATCTACTAATATTATAAAGTTAAAGAGCATATTTGTTTGAACGCGCTAATCTAGGGGCTACTGGACCGATTTCATAAATTCTTTCTCCGTTGGATATGTGATACCTGAGTGCTTTAGGCTATGCATAAGCCGGGCATAAGCCGGGGCGAACATACAAACTAAATTTGGCTAATGTGGCATACTGCCGCATTCGCTGAAAGCGAAATTTCGATTTAAGGCTGGACGTCTACTATCTTTCTACGAAAAACGTAATTTCGAAATAAACTCGCGACTTTCCTACTGCGTTTCTACTTCGATCCGTCGTTTCGTCCGTTTAAATGTTCTAAGCTTAAGATTAGAGTAAGCTTAGAACATTTATACGTCAAACAATCTTCGATCGGACGAAACGAAGTAGAACCGGAGTAGGAAAGTCACGAGTTTATTTCGAAACTATGTTTTTCGTAGTAAGAGAGTAGACGTCCTGATCGTCAACGAAACATTTCCTTCTATTGCAGCGTCACATGTTCGCCAAATAATTGGAAGGAAAAGCGAGAAATCTCTATCACTATCTAAGTTACTGAGTTCAGTGCAGCGTAATAGCATTCAGTAACCTAGTATACCAAATTCAGAAGCGAGGATTTGCTTGCTTCTAACTTGTTTCTAAACTTGCTTCTGAATTTGGTCGACTTCCTTGCTTATAAATTTGCTTCTGAATTCAGTTCAGTGACAAAATTTTGCCTGTAGTAAGCCTTATAGGTCCGCGGGCATTGCGGCTAGTTCGTTTCGCAACCACGTGCCTAATAATTCATACTTCTCGCGAGCAAAGTTTTTCCCAACACATTACAACATAGCATTCCTCCCTGCGGGCTCGTAAATAAAACATTTGCATGTCTATAGAGCCGGCTTGTTATCTGAATGCGTAGACGTAATATTTCATACTTCGATATCTAAATGCAGCGTCTCGCGTTCCCAAACTTGAACGAAATGTGCCGAACTTACGTCTCGGTTTTAAAAGTGTACTTTTTACGGAGGAGATAAATAACGTAGTCGGTTAAAGCAAACGTGTAATTTGTGTCATTGATTATGCAGTGAGCATTACCGGCGCGGGCGCGGTTGTGGGGTTGGTTTTTGAAGCTAGCCGTCTGAATAAAACACCAGTTTGACCCGAGCGATCTCCGCCTGCTTTATTGCGGACGATTGGCCACCTACCACCCGCTTTCGTCGCGATTGCTTTGAAAAACTACGGGGTAAACGGAAAGAGGCATCTTTCCGCTGAAAAGGTTAGCGACGCGTTTGTCGCGGCGCGGCTGCGTAGCGTAAATAATTAAGAGCACTTTTCCACGCGCGACGACGCCGATCCCGCGGGCGCTCTGCCGCCGGAGACACTCTTGGGAGCGGCGGAGAACCATAATTGTTTTCTAGAAAATCCAACCAAACGTAACAGGAAATACGAGAAAAAAATCTTTTGAAGCACAGGCATTTTTTATCGTACAACCAATCGTTTATAATAATTGCAGTTAAGATTTTTTTTAAGTGTTTGTTTTGATAGTCCATATATCGATATCGTAACTATCGTCCATATCAGAACTAATTGCATTTATTTGTAAGTATGTGAAAATCGATTCATCAGCGGTATTCTATAAACATCCATATATGTAGTTTACTAACTAATACTAGGCGATAAATGCCTTCTTTCTACTCGTTGCTGCATGACTTGCAATCGATTACGATAAGGGAAGAAATTACTCTCACTATACTATTTAGACTTACTGCTGTTTTTTGAAACCGAAAGTCCTTTTTCTGACCTTTTTAAAAATGCACGAGGTGGGGCCAATGTTCGCAATTGATAGCATTCAACCGTCCGTTGACAAAACCAAACAGAAGATAGTACCTGCTTTTGTTAGCCTTACACAACATCGTCCACGTAAAAAAAAATACCGAATGAAATAATTTAAGAAAAAAAAACAACATTTAGAGTTTTAGAGTAATATTAGGGGTTTAGTAGGGATTTCGAAATATTAGGGGTGTACATCATTTTACTATTATAAAACTCTGTTTTTAACTGAGTTCAAACAGGGCGAGGTTATCAATTTGCCCGTTTTTTTTAAAGAGATTCAAGACTCATAAGTCAGATGATTTTTAGAAGTAGTCTACCAGGCGGTGAATATGAAACATTATTGCGCGAAACATGCGCGTTCCCAAGCAGGTAAATATCTCAACCACGCACAGGGGATCCTAACAACCAGTAAGGGCCAATCAAATGACTTGAAAGAAGCTACTCGTTGCTAGCGAGAATACGTATTTACTGGTTATTAATACGAATTTACTAAAACTAAGCTATACTTTAATTTTAGCCAAAAAAAACGTGAATGTTATAGAACCAAATGTTTCGTTGTCAAAATAATACCGGTCGTCTTTGGTGAATATTTAAGATATTATCACGTCGCTCATTGTTCACGAACTGACGAAAAAGATCGAATCTCAGTCACCTAGTTACTTAACAGTAACAAACATCCATCCATCGATACCACAGAAATATAAATAATGTACTTTATTATTTAGATTTTTGTGATCCATCCTCACAAACTTTCGCATTTATAATATTAGTAGGATTGTAAAACCTTAACTAAGTACTTCTTTAATCGATTATTATCGATAGGTTTGCGATTGTAAATACACTTAGTAAAGCGCAGCAGTTACATACTTGTAGGTACCTACTTAATCATTTTGTAGTAGTAGGACTCTTTGCTGAGTCCGTCCGAGGAAGTACCACACCTTTGCCGATAATTCTACCGCCAAGCAGTAAAGTGATACATCTCTGTTTTTTGGTTTTAAGGGCAAGTGTTTCCAGTGAAACTACAAGAAATAGAGATAAAACATCTTAGGTATATCTCACGGTGATGAGCGCAGTGCAGTGCTAGGTAATGATTACGACTCCATGTTCCAATAGCTTCGTGTCACTGTGCTATTATGGGGATTTTGCTTACCATCAGGCACATGACCTGCTCGTCTTATCACTCTATACTATAAAAAAAAGGATAACATAAGCTATGATAACTCTGTTCTAAACGGATAGTGCACGTTCTTACTGTTACTAAATTGTAGGAGGCGCGTAAGGCGAGTGTTCCCATACATTCTACGGCACGCATTTCCCTACTAAGTTAACGTAAGCCTCTCTTGACAAATGTTTAAGATGAACGGTTATTTTGCACTCTGTTTATGTTTTTCCACTAAAAAAATGTTCTTTCTCGTTGGAGGGCTTGGATTAAGAGTGACAGGAGGATCAAGTCATGCGATTGATGGCAAGCAACACGCCTGTCCATAATAGCGCCATACCATAAGTTCCATGAAGACACTGCAAGGAAACAAACACTTGCTTGTTACAAAGGTAGATAAGTAATAATGTTCTAAGAATGTACCAGAATCTAGTTCTAGGATCAGAATCTAGTGTGACAACTTTAACACGCCATATATTCATATGTGTTACTTTATCGCCGGGACAATAACGCGATCGGAAACTAAATACTCGGGTAAAACTTTGGGGCGTTGCTAGAATTCAATATATCGCAATACTTTATTACGTTTGACAAAGGACACTTCTAGCTTAATCAACGGTCTCAATCGAACCAATATAGGAAGACTTAAATTTTAAAACTTTGGATGAGTGTTTTCTAAAGCAGTAACGTCGCCATCCGGGTTGATTGATCGGCCACCCTTCTTCGCAATACATAATAAATAGTTTGTCCGTACCGGTTAGTCGCGAGAAATGATATATTAATAGTGAGGAAGATGCATCACCGGTCGCGAGGGGCAGGTTATGGTCGCACGTGCTCCTCGCTGGCAGCGTCCTTTTATTTTGCTACGAACTTTACGTTCGCCACTGTGGGAACCACTCCCTATATAAGACTTGCAGTGCCCCGTTTTACGCGCGCAGTAAACGTTATTTTCCCATGATATAAGTTTAATACCCATATGCTATTACAGGTTATAAGCTGTGTTCCTAATTTCAATCCGATCTTTTCTGATGTTCCGACTTGATTGACCAACTAACATCAAACAATTCTCACCTTTTATTAAACTTTTCTAGCCGACTTCAAAAAAGTTGGAGGTTCTCAATTAGCTTGTATGTTTTTTTAATATGTTAAGGCCGATTTACATCAGGCGAGCGAATGCTCATTCTATCCCCACTGTATCAAATTCATTTGGTGTAAACAAACGTAGAGCATTCTTTCGTTGTTTTGTTTGCGTTCGCAAAGATTTATAATATGGAAAACGCTAAGAACGATCTTTCGTTTACACTAAAAGATCGAGAAAGAATGCTCTTGTTCCAGCTCTAGCTCTATGTTCGTTTAGTTTAAATCGGCCTTTACGCGATAGCGCCGCCATTTGTGAATCGATTCTGATGGTTATTTTTTGTTTGGTAGATCATAGTTTAGAGGTGGTGCCATATATGCGACCACCCCTGTAATAAATTTTACCGGAATTGGTCAAATTAGCGGTTTTTTGAAATGTTTACAAGCAACTAAAATTTATTTGGCCGACTCAGTGATAGATTTTGTTTTTTCGTAGAAAATATACTAGTTGGCAGCCATCTTAGATCTATTTTCATTCAAACATAGCTAAGATCACTCCATACTAATTCACGTTTGATTTGATGCCTCAGACACACATTCACACAAACGTTAAAATTATATCACTCGGCCGTCTTTTTTAAGAAGCGGTGGAGGGTTTTAATACAAAAGTTGTAAGACTTTGGTCGTATGCTTTCATTGCGTAAGTCTATTGGTGTAAGCATGACATGCTCTCACAAGCATTACTCGTAATAAAATGAAAGTGAAAGTTTCCTTCGGTTGCTCTTGTCTGTTGGGTGCGCCATGTATGCGTCTACAAAGTTTGGCCTGGAATACACCATGTCTCTAGCGGAAAACTCCCGAGTAACATCAAAAACTCGTTTTCTACAGACAACTAGACTGAATTTTCCTCAGGCTTGCAGACCATCGAATAGTGAAGACTTCTTAAATAACTTTTTCGAATACGAGTATACATAGTTGGATTTTACAACAACTTTCCGAAATTTAAATATTACTGTATGTATAGAGATTGGAGCTTGATGTTCGTAATTGTATGATTATGAAAATAATTGTAATCTATATTGTTATAAAACATGGGGAGAACAGTAGGTGAAAATTACATTCTCCAGATTGAGAGTGATTTACTACTTACGACACACAATCACAACACATCTGCCCTTTACAGCACAGAGGCACGCCGCTAATTGAACATGTGAAGAATCCAAATTGCTGCTTAGTACTGCACTGCGCTCGTCATTTCACTCTTCATCGCTGAAAACATTTATGTTTGCACATTACTGCTTAGGGGTAGAGTAACTGGCTTAAGTGTGGTACTTCCCCAGACAGCGTCTGCAATGAAACTTACCACGACATAACGTATGCAGTAAACATTCAATCATAATTTTGCTACTAAATACGACTTTATCCATGTAAGGTATGATATATATAAAACCTAATTATTATATTATATTTCATATTCAGATCGAATCCCTAAAAATTCATGTTTTGCGAAAGTCTGTAGCACGTAACCAAAAAATTTGTATATAAATCTATAATAACATCCAGCTTTTGATTCTGGATGCTGGGACGCTATCTCCCAGTAAGCTAATAATTCAGAACAAAGCCTATCAACGTCAGACGTTAACCAGTTTTACCATTCACATAAAACCACGTATTTTTCACGGGAAAACTCAACGAAATGCATTTACGACGAATTAGCTTTTATTATTAGTTCAGCTAATTTTGTTACGTAACTTCACGTTGTTTACTGAAATTTTTAATTGTAACTCTCTTTGTTGGCTGGAGCTTTTGCCTTCAATTCCCCTTTCGGGATTTCGCCTGTTCCCGGAGCTGCAGGCTTTCCGCATCATAAGAAAGGCAGTTTCAGAATATTTTCATCACAATAACATCCCATTTTGCATTTAAACAACGTTAGATGCTTTTCCGGACATTTTCGATAAAAATATCGAGGGTAAGTTTTAGCAAAAAATATGCGGGTAGTTGAAAACGCGTGCAAGCCGCGCTGTCGGCCGCATAGGTTGTTTATCTCTCGTCGTTGGCCGTCTGCGGCGTTATGAGCATCTTCAAAGCTTTGTGGAGTGTTCCCCGTAATTCTGTTACAGACTAAAGGATATCCGGCGATGAAAATTGCTTTTCTACCAAACAATAAAAACATTTTATTGGCGAACCTACCTATACGGATATCGACCTACAGATTCCGTGGAAAATAGCATTTTCAACAATACAAGTATGTCAGGAATGTAGTTCGAATTAACTTTGTTTTATGAATATACACAATACGATAACGGGAAAGAGCAGCGATTTAAAGGACAATGCCAAATTTTGACCTGTTAAACCAGAATTTAATCATTTGTCTTCTAATAATAATTGCTTTGCAATCAATTGTGATTGTTTTTACCCGATTGCGCGACGCAAAGGAGTGGTAATGTGTTTAACAGTCTATGTATGTATGTATGTATGTATGTTTGTATGTTCCTTTGAGGCACTATACAGACCAAACGCCTGGGCCGATTTTTATGATTCACACGTCAATCGATTCCTCTTAATCTGGCGAGTGACACTAAAGACATGACATTAGTGTAAGTCCAATATGGCGGCTTCAGGACGCCATATTGTCCAAATAAAAAAAATGAAAATCACCAAAATATGTCAAAAGGGGTATCGTTGAATAGGTATTTCAAAATAATGTTTAGCTTTCTCTCAATGTTTTTCGATTCGACTGACCGTTTAGGATGTATATCGATTTAAAGTTGAGTAACAACCATTCTCACATTTATAGGTTTTTAGGTAGCAGAAAACTTCGTATAACTAACTGTACGTGTGAATGTGGATGGACATTATATACTAATGTATCTAGTAGGCATCGATATAAATCAATAGATGTGCCCTGAGCACCTTGAAATTGGTAATAAACTGCGTCTCTGTATGTATCGTAAGTGGTTTACAAACAACCAATCTACTTGACCCCTATAATCGCTAGCGGCGAGAGTTGCTGTGGCTCTACTTATTTTGGTTGTTGACACCGAATAATGATAGGTAAAAACGTCCGGCGTCCACCGCGTCCTGCAACCGGCTAGAACGGAAAGAGTGAGCTCACTCTTCCCAACGTTGACATTATTGCGTGCGCCGTGAAGTTTGGGATGGGGCCCATCTTGCGTTCTACGATCTATGCTAGTAGGTATATTGGACTACCTTTTCTTCGTACGTGCAGGAAATGTATTTACGCATACCCTACTGCCCCGCCCGGGACACACAGCCAGGTTATGTTGCACTCTATATCATGTATGGATATGGTGCCCCTATCTACTAATAAACCTCTATGGGGTTTCAACTCTGCCGCTGATAGTTGGACCACGGAACCGCTCTCGGATTGCTCCGCCTCGGTCGCCCATCTCCAACTTCAAACGATTTAGTAGGTACTCAACGTCAATCGAAAGCCTAAACTAACACAAAACTATAAATATGAATTACATGCAGTAGAAAATCCTACATATTATATCAGTAGAAACGAAGACATTTGGTCAACAACCAAAAGATGCATATTATTATGTTGAGCATATTAACATTCACAACATTGTTCATAACTAAAAAGTATAAAAAAAAAATATAATTTAAAAACTCAAAAACCCAACTGCGTAAAAAGTGAACAAGTTCTCGCATACTAAAAAAAACTGAAAAGAATAAAACAAGCATTTAGATTTCTGGTGGTCTAGAATTCTATAATATGTTATTGTATTAATACTATTGAAATATATACAATATTTTCTAATAAAAGAACATTACAACTGAACAGTCGGGATCCATTGAACAATTACATTGTATGTCGAATAATAATGAATCCCGACTCTTCAGTTGTAATGTTCTTTTATTAGAAAATATTGTATATATTTCAATAGTATTAATACAATAACATATTATAGAATTCTAGACCACCAGAAATCTAAATGCTTGTTTTATTCTTTTCAGTTTTTTTTAGTATGCGAGAACTTGTTCACTTTTTACGCAGTCGGGTTTTTGAGTTTTTAAATTATATTTTTTTTTTTTGACATTACTGTCGAATAAACATCAAAATTCTGACCATCTATCACGATTGTTCATTACCCTGGTAATATTTAAATCAATAGGGTTTATCCTATGAGTAGTGATAGATTTTTTTTCACAACTAAATCGATTTACAAAAAATTAACTACGTTAGTTAACAAGAACTTTTCAACCAAGAAGGGTTCTAATCAAAAATATAAATTTGATGACGCGATTGCATATAATTGCGTTATCGAACCAAATCAAGAGCTAAAATACATGTACATATTTTACATTACACAGAATAACAAGTAGGTCTAAGTCTTGTTTTAAATTTTTTTCTCTTTCAAAATTTCAGTTATACAAAACAAGTATTTTATCTATACTAATATTATAAAGAGGAAATATTTGTTTGTTTGTTTGTAATGAATAGGCTCCGAAACTACTAGACCGATTTCAAAAATTCTTTCACCTTTGGAAAGCTACATTATTCCCGAGTAACATAGGCTACGGCAGATGGCGCTGCAGTTGATATCTAGGTTATTATTCGAGCGAAGCCGGAGCGGGCCGCTAGTCTTATATATATCCCTTTCGATAACTAGTGACACGTTGACTATATTCCTTTGATATATAAAGTAAATCTTGTGTAATTAAACATTACAGACAAATAACAATGGAACACCAGTGGAGATAGTGTTATACGTTTGATGAGCTTATTTCCTTTATCAGGATAAATACTAATTTACTATCAGTTCAGACGATCACTTGCGTAATGGTAAGCAACGCTGGTCGAATATGGCGTGCGCTGGCCTAGAAAATACCCACAAAAATAATAAGGTAATTTAGATTTCTGTTAAAATACCTATTAACTCTGATCTAGTCGCAAATTTAAATCCACAAATCAAAATGTACACATTTTACATTCATGTAGAGTTATTAGTATCTCACTTGATATTCGTAATCATTCTGGGATTACTGCGCGCTTCGGAACTGACTCCGTAATTGCGTCTGATGCAATTTTCACCATCACGTCATAGCGAAAATTGCAAAAGACGCCAAAAATTGCATCAAAGAGTAAAATAAAAATTAAACGAAAAATAGAATAAACGGATATCAAACGAATAACACTTTAATCTTCGTTTTGAGTTGTGAATTTCAATTTGCGACTAGGTCAGAGTTAATTGGTATGTTCTAGGCCAGCGTGCGAAATATTCGACAAGCGTCGCTTACCATTACGCGAGTGGTCGTCCTGAACGTAGTAAACTGATCCGTTTCAAATGATATTTGGTACAGATTTAGTCTTGATCCTGAAAAAGGACATAAGCTCATCAAACGTACGACATTATCACCACTAGTGTTAAATTGTAATTTGTCTGTAATGTTTAAACACACAATATTGCTTCTATCTATCAATGAAATATAGTCAACGTGTCACTAGTCATCGAAAAGGGTATCCTATGGTTTTTTTATAAACTAAAATACTTGTTTTGTGTAGCCTAAAATCTGAAAGAGAAAAAAAATATTAAATTAGAAGTAGGCACTTGTTATTCTGTATCTGGGGTTTGGCTCCATAGTGTTATGCCTATCACGAGTCCTGTGCCTCAAGGGTTTGAGTCCGGATCAGTGCTTCGCGTCATAACGTTGCAAACAAGGTGTCGTAACTATAAATATTAAATTCGCGTATTCTGCGAGTTTGGCCACCGCATCTGGCTCTCACTAACCGGGCCGTTAAAAATTCAGAGGAACGTTATCGCTGCGCAGTCTTGTCCTGGCAGCATGCGATCGGAATACACCAACCCCTTCTGAAGCCGTTTAACTTACGAAGTCACACCTCATGCAAATTCGTACATTCTGAACAAAGTTCAACAAAGCTCGGTCATCCGGGTGGATGACCGAGCTTTGTTCGGTTTTTCATAACTTGAAACATAGACTTGTTTCCTAAAAATGAAACCTAGTTAGATCGATTTATCTTTTCCGATACTCCCTGCATACTAGATTTTATGAAAATCGTTTTGAACCGTTTCTGAGATTCAGATTACAATGTACTTACAAAAATTGCTTCTTTAAAGGATAGCCAGCAATTTCGGTAACATTTTCGCCCGCAGCTACGATTGGACGTCGCCGTAGAAGCATATTGATAAAGATGGTGTTATTTTATAAGACCCAAAAGACGCATTAGTTCTAAAATGTATGTGTATATAATCAGAGGATACTGACTGACTTTAGCTGACCCTAACAAAAATATTAAAAGTTTGAAAATTTATCGAGTGAATATAAATTGATAGTGATGGCAAAGCTATAATTTATTTAGTTCTGCGGTAGAAGCGTCAGTCGCAGGTTTTAAAAATTGAAGCTTAAAAATATCTACTGTGGAAATTCATGTTTGTATACGTTTGCGGGCAGTGTAAATAGTTTTCCTGGAAACGCATTTCGATGTGTACAGTAATTCGTATTTTTCCGAACACAATTAACATGTAGAGTTGATAGTAAAATATATATGTAGTAAAATTATTCGATTACACAGAAATGAAAATATCGAACCTCAAATTTTGTATGGGGTTGGAAAATTGTTCACGTATCACAATGTTCATGGAAGATAAACTTGTTATCACACTTGTTTTCATAGTATCCTACGAAAACGTTTTCATTTATTTGGTTTAAAAACAAACATTGTCGAAAACTTCGTTCAAAACGAATTATCGAAATCGTCCGAAAAATAATAATTAGCCGTCGTAAGTCGAATTTAAACTAAATGTTCAAATACAGTAGAATAATGTAAAGGATTTACACAAGCCAAAAAAACTGGCTAACATTCAAGTAATGTAATAATAAATTAGCATATAAACTATTCGAAGTTTATAACATCTAAAGGTAGCAGTTCGCGCGGAGACCGCGACACGTCGCGGTCTCCACTCTACTTGGTATGTGGCGGTCTCCTATCGCGGTCTTAGCGCGAACTTGCACCTTATTATCAAATTCAAAGATACCAAATCCGTGCTTAGGAAAAAGCCCTGGTAGCCAATAGGCGAGAAAGTACCCGGTTCAGGTTTTTACAAGTTAACGTCTTTGCAAGTTTGTAATCATCATTGGCTTTAACGGTGTGGGAATACCGGCCTGTTCCAATAAAGAAATTTTTCTAGGACATTTTTCATCCACCAATTCTCACTCACAGTGTAATAGATTACTTTCTCCTTGTGAGAGGAGGCCTCGAGTCATAGTAGTGAACCATAAAATGGACTGCTTATGCACATGATGTTTTTATCGAAGGTATTTTATTTTAAAAATATTTTCCAATGAAACTCACTCAAACGTCTTTGCAAGTTTGTAATCACCATTGGCTTTAACGGTGTGGGAATACCGGCCTTTTCCAATAAATATTTTTTTCTCGGACATTTTTCATCCACCATTTCTCACTCACAGTGTGATAGATTACTTTCTCCTTGTAAGAGGAGGCCCCGAGTCATAGTAGTGAACCATAAAATGGACTGCTTATTATGCATATGATGTTTTTATCGAAGGTATTTTATTTAAAAAACATATTCCAATGAAACTCACTCATGAATGCAGCTCACGTGTTTGTAAAATTCCTGTGTATTTTCATATTTTAATTTAGTGTTAACGTGAATATGTTGTAAGTAATGCTCTTTAAATGAAAGTTGAATGTAGTTTCAATTAATTATACACAAGCGCTAATGGAAAAGAGCTTCAGAACTACCTACTTGACCTATGAGAGTTTTTTTTATTTAAATACGTACGCAATACTAATACGTTATGTGTTTCTAGGGTCTCTTGACCCACTTTTGTGTTTACCTTCTACAGCATTTAAATCATCTATAAACTAAAAACTCACGTAGAGAATTCTCTGGTTAGATTTCAACGTAAACGTAACGTTTGTTGTACACAACGCGGACATTTCTCTCAAACCAGTTTAAGAGTTAATCGCCATGTTGACATATCAAGGCCGATTTAAACTGAACGAACTTAGAGCTAGAGCTGGAACAAGAGCATTCTTTCTCGATCTTTTAGTGTAAACGAAAGATCGTTCTTAGCGTTTTCCATATTATAAATTCCATAGAATCTTTGCGAACGCAAACAAAACAACGAAAGAATGCTCTACGTTTGTTTACACCAAATGAATTTGAAACAGTGGGGATAGAATGAGCATTCGCTCGTCTGATGTAAATCGGCCTTTACAGGAATGTACGTTTCGAAACTTCGCTTTACCACAGATAGGCGGTGACTTAAAGATCTGAAATATTTCTGCAATAGTATCAAGCTGACGAAGACAGTGTTCGGTTTACATAAATACCATGTCCTCTTATATTGTAATTTGAATATGTTCTGCATTTTAAAATAAATTAATTCCTATGCAGATCATGTCATGCCTAGTAGAGTTAACTGGTACTTAGTTATCAATTTTCTCTGCTAGACATCTTTTTTTATAATAGTCTGGTTATTTTTTTTTTGTTTTGGTTGATTAGTTAATTTTTGAATCTATCTATCTACTTTTTTTTAAGTATAGATTCACAAAACGAACAGGGCATGTCCCTGACAGTAAGCAACATGCCTGCCCATAACGGCACAGTGAAATGCAGCTGTTTTAACATGAATCATTTTGTCCCGCTACTCACCAGCCAAGGAGCTTACCAGCTCTCGGAATATTTACCTACATAATGTGGAGTCGCGTGTTGCAAAACTTTTTTTTTTTACTAGGGGCAGAGCCTTTATTAACAAAACTAAAATACAATGAGAACTACACTACGCTACATACCTAACTAACTACTTACACTAAACACACCTGAATTATCCATAGACCAATGAAGGTCTACAGATAATCAAGATGTTCAAGCCCACTACCAATCGGAAGCGTACCCAGCATGCTGGCGGCATTACCACGCTGAATGGCAATGCTTATGCGTTGGGCCAAATAAACGCCAGCATTTTGGTCACGCGTCGCGTTTACCAAGCGCTCGGAAAGGCTTTTGAAAATGAGGTGAGCTCCCGGCCCCAAAACTTTCAGATATTATATTTGATTTCTTGATTCATTTAATTGGCAGAACTACGTTTGTCAAGTCAGCTATAACAAAAAAAGAAGTATGGACTACTATGTATGGAAGCAAGAAGTTATAGGTACAAATATTTTAAGAAATACTAACGCTAATGCTGCGGTTATCCCATAGTTGACTAGGCAGTATAGGCCACATGAGGCCAACTACCATAAGTCCCTTTGCAATAATAGTTACAATCTTGGTGTCTTCAAATCGAGAGTGAATCGGTTTCTTCTAGGTAAGCACGCTCCATTGTAGATCGCATCGTCGCTTAACATCAGGCGAGATGGTGGTCAAGTGCGAACCTATAATAGTTATACGACGAATACTTAAACGAATACGAAAAATAAATTCAATGTGTTTTTAGGTAGGAATTTAGGTGTAGCTGTGCGCGCGCATCGCAAATATTCACACTTAAAAGACAGCTGACAGCCAATATCATCATGTTGTTTTTTGAAGTGAAAACTTCTTTAGGCGCGCTATAGACAGAATTTTCGTGGGCTGTGAAATGGATTCATCAATCGTCACGCTTGGATATGATAATGGATCGGATCGGATATGAAATCTTCGGGTAAACTCGGTAAAAACGGCCAGGCAGGTACCAGGGCAACATAAACAGTTAAGAGTTTCGATTACCTACCTCCAACAGCCCAGCGTTTATCTCCAGATACCAGGACAACAGAAATATAAAAGAGTTGCGTTTGCCCTTAGGTACCAGTACCAGGGCAACAGCAAGTTTTCACTTCTATCGGCAGTTCCTATGACTGGCAATTTTTTTCGTTGTCGGTGTGCTCAGGTATCGTAAAAAATTACTCTCATATTTTTCCAAGCGCTCCATAAGAAGTATAACCTCCACAAAAATATACAGTCATAGTATAATATAGTATAGTCAGTAAACGGATTAGCAAGACTAAGTATGATGGTGAGATCATTAAACGATAGAATGAAAACATGTTTTATGAATACCATTTCTTAACCTCTTTTAGCCAGTTTGATTAACAACTAGTGCTGTTATTCTTTTCAAATTGTTCTAGGCATTTAGACAGCTAGATGAGTCGAGGTACTTTCTCTTGACCGAATGGGTAATATGAAAGCAAATAGACACGAATTACGGCTTCTATGCGCTGGAACTTTCCAAAATTGACGTTACTGTGTTGTTTTAGGTACTTAGGTATACTTATTCCACATTATAATATAATGTTTCTACGTCATATAGGACATAATTTTGCTGAAAAGTATTCATTATGACGAACTTACTACGAACCTAACTTCAAAACCACAAACAATTATTAGCTTTTATACAAATTTCATGTTTTTTTTATCGATAATAGTAGTTGGCTGTAATTTCATCTGGTGCTAAGCAACGATGGATCTACAGTAAGAAGCACAGTGCTGTGCTAAGTAATGATTTGGACTCTTCATGATCCAATAGCTGCGTGACACTGCTGTTATGAGCAGGCGTATTGCTTTCCATCAGGCCATCATCTTACATGTCCTGTTCGTCCCGTCCCTCTATACTTTACAAAAAAAACCTCCCAACTCCTTTTACAGTGCCTCTGAATATCTGAATTAAATATCTTGCTATAACTGTCACCGCCAAGCAACCGGCCGTCGTTAAACATATAGAAAAAGTAGAGTTTATATTTTTGAAATGTGACGAAGTCTGCCCTGATATTTTATTAAGCACAGGGTGGCTGGCGGTGGTGGCAAGGAGTGTGAAAAATTCAGTATTGAGCACGGCTGCGATCCTTCCAGTTGCGGTATAGTCTTCCTTTAATATGTATTTTTATGTCACAACCCACTTAATACATTTACGGGTATATAGCCGTCCTACTAAGACGTACCTGATATTTGCACAGTGCGCAAATAGTGAGGACTCCGAATGTGTACAAAATATTGTATTAGCTGCAAAATATTTACAACCAAAACTGAATATAGATCATAATGTTTCGTCACTTAATACAGTAGTTGAATTACAGTTAATACATTTTCTGTCTACAGGGGCGAAACGATCAATAATAAATTTATGATGTCTCAAACAATAAGAAATAGAATGTTACAAATAAAGTAAGTCGTTGTCACAAGTAAGTAGTATGTAAGTATGTATCAAACATACGTAGAACACACTTGCAATAGTACTTAAAGCACACTCGAAGCTAATTTTAAATCATTCCGTTCCTATAGGTACAGTGAGTATGGTAACACTTGGACTGGGAGGGGGAGTCGTGGTCAAGTCACCAAGATTGTGCGATAAGAGCTTGCGTACGTTTTAATTAGTGGTGCTCCCAGGTACTGGATCCAGCCCAGGGGGGCATGACCTCATGACCACCCCCCCTGGATCCGCCCTTGACTGAGAGTCCACTAAACAGGGTTACATCAATCGCGTGCCAACTCTGCCATGCAGGGGCACACAGTTTATTACCTTCTTACTTTTTAATCTCATGACATTGGTAGAGCTGCCGAGCTTTTAGTAGGTACTACAGATAGGTACGCGACTACTGACGTCACTAGACTCTAGTTGGGATGGGATGGGATGTTGGAGTTCGCTCGAATCGACCGAATCAACGTTTTCATGGAATTAGGCTAATTATAATCTATTTATTACTAATAGCTCTCTTCGGTTTTACCGGCGTAGTTTCATTTTCTGTTATTTTTCGGTGATAAATGTGTTATAAATAAGTCCATGTGTTATTATAATATATGTGTTCCAAAGTTCAAGCCGAGCCGTTACGGCGTTCCGACGTGATTAAGCAATAAGCATCCAAAAATCCATCCAACAAAATAAATCCAACTTGTCACATTTATAATATTTGCAGGATAACATCGACTAATAAGTCAAACTCGAGAACCGTTACCGCTTAGAGCGTCTAACAGTACCTAATTGTAAATCGGTCCAGCCGTTTTAGAGATTAACCAGAACAGACAAACCAACAAAATGTTATTACCGAAAACCTGTTAATTTGTAATAACAAACAGACACTTTAATTTTATTTTTATCAATAGATCTGAAACAAGAAGGCGATAGTTATCTTGTATCATTAACCGACTTAAAAAAATGAGGTGACTGGGTGAATCGATTTCAATTAGTATTTTTTTGTTCGTAAAATGTAGACTTTCCGAATGGTCCCATATATGAAATTGGTCGAGCAGTTTTAATAATATCAACAAAAAATTAAAAAATATATAAACATCGATGATATATTACTTTATTACTAGTTGTATTAAAATTAGTGAACTGTGTTAGTTATTTGTACCGAAGTCGGTTGTTTTGATGTAACACGCTTTTATTAGGTCGGCCTGTATGTAACTAACTACGAGTATGTAATGAAATCTAAGGTAACTAATTTAACCATCTTCCAAGGAACGTAGCGTCATGAAAATTGGCAGCTGTATGAAGTTCTGATAACAATACTAAAAATATTGACAATATGGTACTGTCGAACTGATCTGATGATGGAGCCGGAAGATATGAACTGAAACTTCATGATAGAACATCGTATCATAGCTGTGTTTGGATTTGTTGGAAAAGTCTTGTAATGAACTTTGGCCACGATTAGGTTTCAAGGTCTGATGATGAAGCCGGAAGATAGGCAAGCGTGTTTTTCTAGTGTTTTTAGAACTATACATTTATTTCAGATAAAAATAATTATTGGAAATAACTAAAACACCAAGGACTGCTTTGGTTCCGCCTTGTATCGCCTATCGACGTAAAACATGCCACTACCGGTTTTCCGCAGTAGGAAGCGTCCGAATCTGAATAGATCGTCCGATTGGATTCCTCTCACAGGACCTGTTCGTCCGGATTGAGCACTTTCACCGCTTCGGGCCTAGAAGCCACGGAACATATGTATAAACATCGCGTAATTTGAGATAGAAAACATAGTTCACACAGCGTTGTCTTTATAAACACACGAGTATTTACTCATTTAAACCTCTTTTGTGATTTGCTAGATTTTTCATGATTTTTGACCCTGTCATTTCACAGGACAAGCTGATATTTTTAGTAAAGTAAATAATAAGAAAAAAAGGCAGACATAGGAACTGCCGATAGAAGTTTTTGCACTGCACACAGATACAGCTACAGATAAAAGTACTGATGTTACGCAGATTGGTGACGCGAACTCGTAAGATTTTCCTCTACCAAAACATGACTCAAACCAACTAATTAAAGAAGGTTTTACTTTAAAAAAATGCTCGTTGAACTTGCTAATTTTAACAAACTTAAACTGTAGGTACTATTCTTAAGAAATGAAGAGTTACGTAAATCTTTCTTATTATGTTGTGACGTTCTTCTCAAATTTCAGTTTAGTCAGGATAGTTCGTAAATAACTAATTACCTACTTTAAAATATCACAACATTCTAAGTTTTCAACTAAATCTATGTCCTAAACCTCAATGTCCTATAAATAATTTGTAATACTTCGTTGATGTACTTACCTACATACATTTATGAATACTCAGTCAAGAACATCAAAATTAGTTAAAAGTAGTGTAGTTATCGGAGTTACTTAGTTATGACTTGCCTCGACTGCCTTAGCTCTGAGGCGCGCTCTAATTTTCTCACATGAATTAGCCTACGCCCGTAAACCTAGGAAGCTACGTGGATCAAGATACAACCACCACTTTGAATAGGGTACCTACCTTTTTAAAAATTTCCATAAAACTGATGCTGTCTGATACTTTAGATGAGCTGTGGAATAATAATTTATTTAGTTCCAGTATGAAGGGCAATGTTTCCAGAGAAATTAGAGAGCATAGAAATAAATTATCTTGTTTTTCTGGGTGTCACGAAATCTATATATATATAAAAGCGAAAGGTCACTAATCACGAAATCTCAGAAACTACAAATGCTAGGAGTCTGAAATTTTGCATCGAGGTGTCTTTTAGCACGTAGGTGCTCGCTAAGACGGGGTTTTGCGAAATTCATCCCCCAAGAGGGTAAAACAAGGGATGAACGGTTGTATGAAGATTCCGTAATTTTCAAAGTTATAAGCTTTTTATCTAGACATCTATGACCGGTGTGAAGTTGGCAGCCAAAAGTTTCTGCCATATTATCCGACCAAATTAAAATGTTTTTTTTGTAAGATTTGCTTAAATCAATTAATCTTGTGCTTATGCTTCAGATAATTAAAGAAAAATGGTAAAACACGATACTTAAAACTTGATAAAGCTTAAAAACAAACCAAAAAACTATATAAACCCAGGCGCACTTTTTTCGCCAAGCCCTAGTTTCCTTCAATAATGTGACCTGACGGCCCCTGAAATTCTGAAATATTATGTATTATTATTGTAGCGTGTTTCATGCGCTATCACAAAAACATAGTAAAAATGTGGCAGAATGGTTTCTATTTAGAGAAATTATCATCTGAAATCGCTCGGGTACCGAAATCTTAGGAGGAAAAGTTGGCTGCTGACTCATTGTGTACTCCCATAGCTGAAATTAGCCAAAACTCTTATCACATAATCAAGGCCTATAAATATTCTATCGAAGTGAGTCATTTCAGATAACAATTCATGCCGTTTTAACCCTAAACTTTCCACACAAACAAAACTAGTGAAAGAGCTAAACCTTAAAACACAACATGCTCGATTACGACCCGTAGGCCCCTGAAATACTGAAGTTTTTAGGTTGTATTCTATAAAATGATACCTAGTCTATCTAAAAAACATAGTCAGAATGTGGCAAAACGATTGCTTAACCCTCAAATGTTTTCATGAAAAATTTACAAAAAAAAATTTTGCCCAAGTTCAAGTTTCCTTTAATACTGCGACCTGACGGCCCCTGAAATTCTAATATATTATGTATTATTATTGTAGCGTGTTTCATGCGCTATCACAAAAACATAGTAAAAATGTGGCAGAATGGTTTCTATTTAGAGAAATTCTCATCTGAAATTGCTCGGGTACCGAAATCTTAGGAGGAAAAGTTGGATGCTGACTCATTGTGAACTCCCATAGCTCAAATTAGCCAAAATCCTTATCACATAATCAAGGTCTATAAATATTCTATCGAAGTGAGTCATTTTCGATAACAATTCATGCCGTTTTAACCCTAAACTTTCCACACAAACAAAACTAGTGAAAGAGCTAAACCTTAAAACACAACATGCTCGATTACGACCTGTAGGCCCCTGAAATACTGAAGTTTTTAGGTTGTATTCTATAGCATGATACTTAGTCTATCTAAAAAACATAGTCAGAATGTGGCAAAACGATTGCTTAACCCTCAAATGAGTTCATGAAAAATTTCCAAAAAAAAATTTTGCCCAAGTTCAAGTTTCCTTTAATACTGCGATCTGACGGCCCCTGAAATTCTGATATATTATGTATTATTATTGTAGCGTGTTTCATGCGCTATCACAAAAACATAGTAAAAATGTGGCAGAATGGTATCTATTTAGAGAAATTATCATCTGAAATTGCTCGGGTACCGAAATCTTAGGAGGAAAAGTTGGCTGCTGACTCATTGTGAACTCCCATAGCTGAAATTAGCCAAAATCCTTATCACATAATCAAGGCCTATAAATATTCTATCGAAGTGAGTCATTTTCGATAACAATTCATGCCGTTTTAACCCTAAACTTTCCACACAAACAAAACTAGTGAAAGAGCTAAACCTTAAAACACAACATGCTTGATTACGACCTGTAGGCCCCTGAAATAATGAAGTTTTTAGGTTGTATTCTATAGAATGATACTTAGTCTATCTAAAAAACATAGTCAGAATGTGGCAAAACGATTGCTTAACCCTCAAATGAGTTCATGAAAAATTTACAAAAACAATTGTTGCCCACGTTCAAGTTTCCTTTAATACTGCGACCTGACGGCCCCTGAAATTCTGATATATTATGTATTATTATTGTAGCGTGTTTCATGCGCTATCAAAAAACATAGTAAAAATGTGGCAGAATGGTTCCTACTTAGAGAAATTATCATCTGAAATCGCTCGGGTACCGAAATCTTAGGAGGAAAAGTAGGTTGCTGACTCATTGTGTACTCCCATAGCTGAAATTAGCCAAAATCCTTATCACATAATCAAGGTCTATAAATATTCTATCGAAGTGAGTCATTTCAGATAACAATTTATGCCGTTTTAACCCTAAACTTTCCACACAAACAAAACTAGTGAAAGAGCTAAACCTTAAAACACAACATGCTCGATTACGACCCGTAGGCCCCTGAAATACTGAAGTTTTTAGGTTGTATTCTATAAAATGATACCTAGTCTATCTAACAATTATAGTCAAAATGTGGCAAAACGATTGCTTAACCCTCAAATGAGTTCATGAAAAATTTACAAAAAAAATTTTTGGCCAAGTTCAAGTTTCCTTTAATACTGCGACCTGACGGCCCCTGAAATTCTGATATATTATGTATTATTATTGTAGCGTGTTTCATGCGCTATCAAAAAACATAGTAAAAATGTGGCAGAATGGATTCTACTTAGAGAAATTATCATCTGAAATCGCTCGGGTACCGAAATCTTAGGAGGAAAAGTAGGCTGCTGACTCATTGTGTACTCCCATAGCTGAAATTAGCCAAAACTCTTTTCACATAATCAAGGCCTATAAATATTCTATCGAAGTGAGTCATTTCAGATAACAATTCATGCCGTTTTAACCCTAAACTTTCCACACAAACAAAACTAGTGAAAGAGCTAAACCTTAAAACACAACATGCTCGATTACGACCCGTAGGCCCCTGAAATACTGAAGTTTTTAGGTTGTATTCTATAGAATGACACCTTGTCTATCTAAAAAACATAGTCAGAATGTGGCAAAACGATTGCTTAACCCTCAAATGAGATCATGAAAAATTTCCAAAAAAAAATTTTGCCCAAGTTCAAGTTTCCTTTAATACTGCGATCTGACGGCCCCTGAAATTCTGATATATTATGTATTATTATTGTAGCGTGTTTCATGCGCTATCAAAAAACATAGTAAAAATGTGGCAGAATGGATTCTACTTAGAGAAATTATCATCTGAAATCGCTCGGGTACCGAAATCTTAGGAGGAAAAGTAGGCTGCTGACTCATTGTGTACTCCCATAGCTGAAATTAGCCAAAACTCTTATCACATAATCAAGGCCTAGAAATATTCTATCGAAGTGAGTCATTTTCGATAACAATTCATGCCGTTTTAACCCTAAACTTTCCACACAAACAAAACTAGTGAAAGAGCTAAACCTTAAAACACAACATGCTCGATTACGACCTGTAGGCCCCTGAAATACTGAAGTTTTTAGGTTGTATTCTATAGCATGATACTTAGTCTATCTAAAAAACATAGTCAGAATGTAGCAAAACGATTGCTTAACCCTCAAATGAGTTCATGAAAAATTTACAAAAACAATTTTTGCCCACGTTCAAGTTTCCTTTAATACTGCGACCTGACGGCCCCTGAAATTCTGATATATTATGTATTATTATTGTAGCGTGTTTCATGCGCTATCAAAAAACATAGTAAAAATGTGGCAGAATGGTTCCTACTTAGAGAAATTATCATCTGAAATCGCTCGGGTACCGAAATCTTAGGAGGAAAAGTAGGTTGCTGACTCATTGTGTACTCCCATAGCTGAAATTAGCCAAAATCCTTATCACATAATCAAGGTCTATAAATATTCTATCGAAGTGAGTCATTTCAGATAACAATGTATGCCGTTTTAACCCTAAACTTTCCACACAAACAAAACTAGTGAAAGAGCTAAACCTTAAAACACAACATGCTCGATTACGACCCGTAGGCCCCTGAAATACTGAAGTTTTTAGGTTGTATTCTATAGAATGACACCTTGTCTATCTAAAAAACATAGTCAGAATGTGGCAAAACGATTGCTTAACCCTCAAATGAGTTCATGAAAAATTTCCAAAAAAAAATTTTGCCCAAGTTCAAGTTTCCTTTAATACTGCGATCTGACGGCCCCTGAAATTCAGATATATTATGTATTATTATTGAAGCGTGTTTCATGCGCTATCACAAAAACATAGTAAAAATGTGGCAGAATGGTTTCTATTTAGAGAAATTATCATCTGAAATTGCTCGGGTACCGAAATCTTAGGAGGAAAAGTTGGCTGCTGACTCATTGTGAACTCCCATAGCTGAAATTAGCCAAAATCCTTATCACATAATCAAGGCCTATAAATATTCTATCGAAGTGAGTCATTTTCGATAACAATTCATGCCGTTTTAACCCTAAACTTTCCACACAAACAAAACTAGTGAAAGAGCTAAACCTTAAAACACAACATGCTCGATTACGACCCGTAGGCCCCTGAAATACTGAAGTTTTTAGAGTGTATTCTATAGAATGATACCTAATCTATCTAACAATTATAATCAAAATGTGGCAAAACGATTGCTTAACCCTCAAATGAGTTCATGAAAAATTTACAAAAAAAATTTTTGGCCAAGTTCAAGTTTCCTTTAATACTGCGACCTGACGGCCCCTGAAATTCTGATATATTATGTATTATTATTGTAGCGTGTTTCATGCGCTATCAAAAAACATAGTAAAAATGTGGCAGAATGGATTCTACTTAGAGAAATTATCATCTGAAATCGCTCGGGTACCGAAATCTTAGGAGGAAAAGTAGGCTGCTGACTCATTGTGTACTCCCATAGCTGAAATTAGCCAAAACTCTTTTCACATAATCAAGGCCTATAAATATTCTATCGAAGTGAGTCATTTCAGATAACAATTCATGCCGTTTTAACCCTAAACTTTCCACACAAACAAAACTAGTGAAAGAGCTAAACCTTAAAACACAACATGCTCGATTACGACCCGTAGGCCCCTGAAATACTGAAGTTTTTAGGTTGTATTCTATAGAATGACACCTTGTCTATCTAAAAAACATAGTCAGAATGTGGCAAAACGATTGCTTAACCCTCAAATGAGATCATGAAAAATTTCCAAAAAAAAATTTTGCCCAAGTTCAAGTTTCCTTTAATACTGCGATCTGACGGCCCCTGAAATTCTGATATATTATGTATTATTATTGTAGCGTGTTTCATGCGCTATCAAAAAACATAGTAAAAATGTGGCAGAATGGATTCTACTTAGAGAAATTATCATCTGAAATCGCTCGGGTACCGAAATCTTAGGAGGAAAAGTAGGCTGCTGACTCATTGTGTACTCCCATAGCTGAAATTAGCCAAAACTCTTATCACATAATCAAGGCCTAGAAATATTCTATCGAAGTGAGTCATTTTCGATAACAATTCATGCCGTTTTAACCCTAAACTTTCCACACAAACAAAACTAGTGAAAGAGCTAAACCTTAAAACACAACATGCTCGATTACGACCCGTAGGCCCCTGAAATACTGAAGTTTTTAGGTTGTATTCTATAGAATGACACCTTGTCTATCTAAAAAACATAGTCAGAATGTGGCAAAACGATTGCTTAACCCTCAAATGAGTTCATGAAAAATTTCCAAAAAAAAATTTTTGGCCAAGTTCAAGTTTCCTTTAATACTGCGACCTGACGGCCCCTGAAATTCTAATATATTATGTATTATTATTGTAGCGTGTTTCATGCGCTATCACAAAAACATAGTAAAAATGTGGCAGAATGGTTTCTATTTAGAGAAATTCTCATCTGAAATTGCTCGGGTACCGAAATCTTAGGAGGAAAAGTTGGCTGCTGACTCATTGTGAACTCCCATAGCTCAAATTAGCCAAAATCCTTATCACATAATCAAGGTCTATAAATATTCTATCGAAGTGAGTCATTTTCGATAACAATTCATGCCGTTTTAACCCTAAACTTTCCACACAAACAAAACTAGTGAAAGAGCTAAACCTTAAAACACAACATGCTCGATTACGACCTGTAGGCCCCTGAAATACTGAAGTTTTTAGGTTGTATTCTATAGCATGATACTTAGTCTATCTAAAAAACATAGTCAGAATGTGGCAAAACGATTGCTTAACCCTCAAATGAGTTCATGAAAAATTTCCAAAAAAAAAATTTTGCCCAAGTTCAAGTTTCCTTTAATACTGCGATCTGACGGCCCCTGAAATTCTGATATATTATGTATTATTATTGTAGCGTGTTTCATGCGCTATCACAAAAACATAGTAAAAATGTGGCAGAATGGTTTCTATTTAGAGAAATTATCATCTGAAATTGCTCGGGTACCGAAATCTTAGGAGGAAAAGTTGGCTGCTGACTCATTGTGAACTCCCATAGCTGAAATTAGCCAAAATCCTTATCACATAATCAAGGCCTATAAATATTCTATCGAAGTGAGTCATTTTCGATAACAATTCATGCCGTTTTAACCCTAAACTTTCCACACAAACAAAACTAGTGAAAGAGCTAAACCTTAAAACACAACATGCTTGATTACGACCTGTAGGCCCCTGAAATAATGAAGTTTTTAGGTTGTATTCTATAGAATGATACTTAGTCTATCTAAAAAACATAGTCAGAATGTGGCAAAACGATTGCTTAACCCTCAAATGAGTTCATGAAAAATTTACAAAAACAATTTTTGCCCACGTTCAAGTTTCCTTTAATACTGCGACCTGACGGCCCCTGAAATTCTGATATATTATGTATTATTATTGTAGCGTGTTTCAGAGCGATTTCAGATGATAATTTCTCTAAGTAGAAACCATTCTGCCAAATTTTTACTATGCTTTTTTGATTGCGCATGAAACACGCTACAATACTAATACATATTTCAGAATATCAGGGGCCGTCAGGTCGCATTATTGAAGGAAACTTGAACTTGGCGAAATTTTTTTTTGTAAATCTTTCATGATCTCATTTGAGAGTTAAGCAATCGTTAAGCCACATTCAGACTATACTTTTTAGATAGACTAGGTATCATTCTATAGAATACATCCTGTAGGTGTTACTGGTACTGGAGAGGAAATGAAACCACGTCACTGTATAAACTGCTGACTATATTGCTCTTAATACACAAGTGACGCGGGGCGAGAGACTGATCGCTCGACCGCTGTCATCTTCTTATATACTAAATATGACACGTACAAACGTGCCCCCACAATCCCAAAAACTTCAGTATTTCAGGGGCCTACGGGTCGTAATCGAGCATGTTGTGTTTTAAGGTTTAATGATTTTACTAATTTTGGTTGTGTGGAAAGTTTAGGGTTAAAACGGCATGAAGCCTTATCTTAAATGACTTACTTCGATAGAATATTTATAGACCTTGATTATGTGATAAGGATTTTGACTAACTTCAGCTATGGGAGTACACAATGAGTCAGCAGCCTACTTTTCCTCCTAAGATTTCGGTACCCGAGCGATTTCAGATGATAATTTCTCTAAGTAGAAACCATTCTGCCACAATATTACTATGTTTTTTTGATAGCGCATGAAACACGCTACAATAATAATACATAATATATCAGAATTTCAGGGGCCGTCAGGTCGCAGTATTAAAGGAAACTTGAACTTGGGCAAAATTTTTTTTTGTAAATTTTTCATGAACTCATTTGAGGGTTAAGCAATCGTTTTGCCACATTCTGTTTATGTTTTTTAGATAGACTAAGTATCATTCTATAGAATACAACCTAAAAACTTCAGTATTTCAGGGGCCTACAGGTCGTAATCGAGCATGTTGTGTTTTAAGGTTTAGCTCTTTCACTAGTTTTGTTTGTGTGGAAAGTTTAGGGTTAAAACGGCATTAATTGTTATCTGAAATGACTCACTTCGATAGAATATTTATAGATCTTGATTATGTGATAAGGATTTTGGCTAATTTCAGCTATGGGAGTACACAATGAGTCAGCAGCCTACTTTTCCTCCTAAGATTTCGGTACCCGAGCGATTTCAGATGATAATTTCTCTAAGTAGAATCCATTCTGCCACATTTTTACTATGTTTTTTGATAGCGCATGAAACACGCTACAATAATAATACATAATATATCAGAATTTCAGGGGCCGTCAGGTCGCAGTATTAAAGGAAACTTGAACTTGGCCAAAAATTTTTTTTGTAAATTTTTCATGAACTCATTTGAGGGTTAAGCAATCGTTTTGCCACATTTTGATTATAATTGTTAGATAGATTAGGTATCATTCTATAGAATACACTCTAAAAACTTCAGTATTTCAGGGGCCTACGGGTCGTAATCGAGCATGTTGTGTTTTAAGGTTTAGCTCTTTCACTAGTTTTGTTTGTGTGGAAAGTTTAGGGTTAAAACGGCATGAATTGTTATCGAAAATGACTCACTTCGATAGAATATTTATAGGCCTTGATTATGTGATAAGGATTTTGGCTAATTTCAGCTATGGGAGTTCACAATGAGTCAGCAGCCAACTTTTCCTCCTAAGATTTCGGTACCCGAGCAATTTCAGATGATAATTTCTCTAAATAGAAACCATTCTGCCACATTTTTACTATGTTTTTGTGATAGCGCATGAAACACGCTTCAATAATAATACATAATATATCTGAATTTCAGGGGCCGTCAGATCGCAGTATTAAAGGAAACTTGAACTTGGGCAAAATTTTTTTTTGGAAATTTTTCATGAACTCATTTGAGGGTTAAGCAATCGTTTTGCCACATTCTGACTATGTTTTTTAGATAGACAAGGTGTCATTCTATAGAATACAACCTAAAAACTTCAGTATTTCAGGGGCCTACGGGTCGTAATCGAGCATGTTGTGTTTTAAGGTTTAGCTCTTTCACTAGTTTTGTTTGTGTGGAAAGTTTAGGGTTAAAACGGCATACATTGTTATCTGAAATGACTCACTTCGATAGAATATTTATAGACCTTGATTATGTGATAAGGATTTTGGCTAATTTCAGCTATGGGAGTACACAATGAGTCAGCAACCTACTTTTCCTCCTAAGATTTCGGTACCCGAGCGATTTCAGATGATAATTTCTCTAAGTAGGAACCATTCTGCCACATTTTTACTATGTTTTTTGATAGCGCATGAAACACGCTACAATAATAATACATAATATATCAGAATTTCAGGGGCCGTCAGGTCGCAGTATTAAAGGAAACTTGAACGTGGGCAAAAATTGTTTTTGTAAATTTTTCATGAACTCATTTGAGGGTTAAGCAATCGTTTTGCTACATTCTGACTATGTTTTTTAGATAGACTAAGTATCATGCTATAGAATACAACCTAAAAACTTCAGTATTTCAGGGGCCTACAGGTCGTAATCGAGCATGTTGTGTTTTAAGGTTTAGCTCTTTCACTAGTTTTGTTTGTGTGGAAAGTTTAGGGTTAAAACGGCATGAATTGTTATCGAAAATGACTCACTTCGATAGAATATTTATAGACCTTGATTATGTGATAAGGATTTTGGCTAATTTGAGCTATGGGAGTTCACAATGAGTCAGCAGCCAACTTTTCCTCCTAAGATTTCGGTACCCGAGCAATTTCAGATGAGAATTTCTCTAAATAGAAACCATTCTGCCACATTTTTACTATGTTTTTGTGATAGCGCATGAAACACGCTACAATAATAATACATAATATATTAGAATTTCAGGGGCCGTCAGGTCGCAGTATTAAAGGAAACTTGAACTTGGGCAAAATTTTTTTTTGTAAATTTTTCATGAAAACATTTGAGGGTTAAGCAATCGTTTTGCCACATTCTGACTATGTTTTTTAGATAGACTAGGTATCATTTTATAGAATACAACCTAAAAACTTCAGTATTTCAGGGGCCTACGGGTCGTAATCGAGCATGTTGTGTTTTAAGGTTTAGCTCTTTCACTAGTTTTGTTTGTGTGGAAAGTTTAGGGTTAAAACGGCATGAATTGTTATCTGAAATGACTCACTTCGATAGAATATTTATAGGCCTTGATTATGTGATAAGAGTTTTGGCTAATTTCAGCTATGGGAGTACACAATGAGTCAGCAGCCAACTTTTCCTCCTAAGATTTCGGTACCCGAGCGATTTCAGATGATAATTTCTCTAAATAGAAACCATTCTGCCACATTTTTACTATGTTTTTGTGATAGCGCATGAAACACGCTACAATAATAATACATAATATTTCAGAATTTCAGGGGCCGTCAGGTCGCATTATTGAAGGAAACTAGGGCTTGGCGAAAAAAGTGCGCCTGGGTTTATATAGTTTTTTGGTTTGTTTTTAAGCTTTATCAAGTTTTAAGTATCGTGTTTTACCATTTTTCTTTAATTATCTGAAGCATAAGCACAAGATTAATTGATTTAAGCAAATCTTACAAAAAAAACATTTTAATTTGGTCGGATAATATGGCAGAAACTTTTGGCTGCCAACTTCACACCGGTACATCTATGACAGATCTACGCGAAGCAAGTAAACGTTAGTTTTTTGCAATTTTGTAATTTCGAACTGTAATAGGGGTTTAAATGGGGGATTCCAGTTTATATGGAAGTTCGTCATTGTTGAAGATAAAACCATGAAATTTTGCAACTATACACTTGATACACAAACTAATATTATAAATACGAAAGTAACTCTGTCTGTCTGCCTGTTTCGTTTTAACGCCTAAACCACTGAACTGTCTTTGATGATATTGTATAAAAATGTTTTAATATCAGCTGTTTAGTAAACGGAAATTTGTATGGGTATACACGTATACAGCCTCGGTTACCTTAATATTTATTTTGCGCGGACGAAGTTGCGGGTAAAAGCTAGTATAAGATAATTGAGTGGGTGGCTTGATTTCAATATGAGTTTCGTTTCAATGAGCGGTATTCCATGGATTGTCTAGCTTTGGACAACCCTAATTATTCTTTGTTCACAAGCTCAAAATTGGAGCATTATTAGACTTAATTTAATGTATTAAATAAGTAGAAATGTATTAGACTTAACAACAAACACCAAATATTAGACAAGTGCGGCTCGAGGGCACGATATTATTTTCGACGAGTAGCAATAGTCACGGGCACATTTAACCCAAATAGCCCACCTTGTATTTCTTCCTGTTTGCGGAAATCGTTAATTTTAAAGCTAATTTAATTAAAGGTACGTTAAAACTTATCATTAGGCAATAAAAACAAAAAAAAATATTGAAAAAATAAACGGTTTTTGAAGAATAATCCACAAAAGCGATTTGTTAAAAAGATCAGAGCGACGAAATATATAGAGCGGTTAACTGTGCCTGTGTGTATATTAATACTAGCTGAGTCCCGTCCATCACAACACTAAATAACAACCACTAAATTTTACTTAGCTTATTAACCAACTTATGGCAATTTTTGTCTTCCGATGAAAATTAATACTTCATCACACTTCTCATTATTAAACACCTCTCCAGTTTTGACCGGGAGCTCTAGTCCTAGCTCCTAGCTTGTATGCAGCGATAGAATATATAACAGTTCCGAGCTAAGCTACATAAGGAACTACAGCTCCGAGGCCGAGGGTGCTACAGGTGCAAAACTAAATTTCCATGTAAATTGATAGTATTACAGCTAAACTTTAAACACGTACCACGAAGCAGATAAGTATTTCCCACATATAATCGACTTGGTCTAAGCGTGCGGTATTGACTTAAGCTGTGTAAGTGAAGCTGAAGTGCAGTTTAGGACTCTTTGCAGAGTCCGTCTGGGGAAGTACCACACCTTTGCCGGTTATTCTACCGCCAAACATTGTTTCCAGTGAAATTACAAGGCATACAGATAAAACATCTTATATCTGTGGGTGACGAGCGCAGTGCAGTGCTAGGTAACGATTTGGACTTTTCATGTTCCAATAGCTGTGTGTCACTGTGCTGTTATGTGGCAGGCAGGTTGCATCAGGCACGTGTCCTGCTCGTCTCGCCACTCAATATTATATAATGTATTTTTTAAAGCAAGTTTTTTTATAGTATGTTCTTCGATTACTCGAAGATTCTGAACCAATTTATAAGATTGTTTTTGAGTTTCAGAGGGTATATTTCTTGAGTCCCATTAAAATATTATCGTAATCGGTTTATAAAATAAAACATTTTTTAATTGTAAAACTTCGATAATGTTAAAGTTTACTTAAAACCTCTAAAAATTAGTGTGTGAATTAGATTTTGGACTTGGATTCGTTTTTTAAGTTATTCGGAGATAACTAATAATAGACCATGAAAAAGTAAGGTTTGATCATTTCACCACACAGTTAATTTAACAATGTTCCTCCGATTTAATCGAATCAGTGTCAATCGATTCAATAATCGGTTATTCTGGGAAAAGCGCTGTATCCTAATTTAACTCCCTTTCGCAACTTTTTTTCACATTTAAATGTGGAATTTACTTCACAAAGTTACTTTTTGAGGCCGCTATGTTAAGATATTTGTCTTTGTACAAAGTGGTGGGCTACGTTCTTCATACGGGAAGCCGTGGAACACTCGTGACCTACGTACTGTAAATTCATCGATTTGTTATCATAATACATGATATTAAATTGTAACAACATGAATTTAGTTTTGTACATTGTAGTGGTGTATGACTCTAAGGCCTCTTTGGTCTATATCACCTGTGAAAATACCACGTTTTTCCATTTATCCTACCGTCTAGCAGTAACGTCCAAACATTACTGTGTTCCAACTTGACAAGCAACGTTACCAGAGAAAATTACTAGTACGAGAAAATTACTCCGGGTAGCGAGCGCAATGCGATGCTTGGTTGTAATTCGGGCTCTTCATGTTCAAACACAGAACAAAAATGCGCCGGACGTTCGCACATAAATATGAAATTATTTGTTTCCGCACATTGCATTCAAAGTAGAGAGACCACTAAAACACCGCGGTGCCATTTATTATGACGAAAACGTGGGAATTTCTTTGTCTCCCTCAATTAGTCAAGGAAATTATCTGTGCACACAACGGAACATAATATTTGTCGTCAGAAAAGGAATAAAATAAAAAGTATGTATTTGTTCGTTAGTGATACCAATGTAATAGTGTACTGAATGCAATTTATAAAAATTATATTTGTTCTAGAATTTAATCAACGCTGGTATTATTGTTTTCGCGAATTCATTTCGGCCGAACATGTTGTCAAATAAAATTTAGCACTCATTTCCAATGTTATTTTACAAATTAATCAGACGAACTGCCGATAAAATTGCATTGAGTGTTTTTATTTTCTATTTAATTGTTAACCAATGTCTCATAGGACCTTGTAAAATAGATTTGAATCAGCATTGCTTTGAAAGATTTTTTACGCCTACTTCACCTTTTTTTGCGAGCTTTAAAGGGAATGTTCTAGTCGTTCTTTTAGTTTTTAGTAGTTCCGAGGTAAACCTCACTACCGGGGTTGGACTCACAGACCCAGGGGACCTATCTAGTCGGTATATTGTTTAGAAACTCGTCTATACAGTCTAATAAATCGTTTCCAATATCTAAAACTAATGTAATTTTAATTCGAAAGTTACGCTGATGAAAGAAATTTCCCTCTATAACGAGTTACATCACATAGGACGTCTCGGGTCAGATGGTCGAAGTTGCATAATCGCATTCAGCACACGTCTAGGTTCTTCAGTAATTGTGCAACCAAGAAATACATGCTAATGTCGATTCTTGAACATTGGAGTGAAAGTGTATTCGTGCGTGTCCGTGTATCTAATTGGTGCTTACATGGTTGACTTGTGACTGTAACTTGGCCGAGTTGATTTCGTGAGGATTATCATGATAGCTTGGCTATTTTTAGAATGGTATTCATCGCTCTTCGACTTTTTGCAGAGTTAGAAAAACACGACACTTTTTCCATTTTTATTGTTCTATTGCCATTCTATTGTTGATCAGTTATTTTTACTCACACAAATGACTCATCATGCTAATGATTTTGTTCACATAGAGCTTTTCCATTTCTTTAAAGATATTATAGAAAGATAAACTCTTCATTGAACTACATTAAAAACAAAACTTAAATGAAAAAAATAACCTAAAAATTTAGAAACAATTGGCGGCCTTATCGCTAAAAGCGATCTCTTCCAGGCAACCGTGGTATGGAAAGGGATTAAAAAATAAAGGAAGGCGGGAGTTCACAAACCAAGAGTACACATTATATACCAATTAAAACAAACAATTAATTACTATTCGTTACCATAATGATAAACATACATTCCAATACATAAATAACATTATATTATATAGTTACTAATACTTGCACAATACCAACGAATAAAAGAGTATCCAGAGTATTTTTATTGAAAAGTAACAGTGATTCACAGAGTGACTTCAGCTCCTTGTCTTGGTCAAATAAAGGCTTTTCACATGTTCATTGAATACAGCAAGCGAAGGAGCTTCTCTGACTTCCACAGGCAAGGAGTTCTAAGTATTTATTTGTTTCAAAATTAATAAGAGTTATACTGTTAAATCAAATAACAATATTAAAAAAATTGACAGTCATAGGAACTGCCGATAGAAGTGAAAACTTATAACTCAGAATTTGATAGCTTACTTTGGAAACTACACGGGTGTAACCGGAGGGCTTGGCCTGGGCATCATGGCATGGCCATCTTGAAATGCGTCAGCATTTCCTATTGGCTGATGCATTTCTAGATGGCCATGGCATGATGCCGAGGCCACGCCCTTTCAGTATTTCCCATTGGCTGACGCATTTCTAAATGGCCAATAGCCATGGTCCCGAGTTTACCCGAAGATTTCTTATCATATCCGAGCGTGACGCTAGAATCCAATTCACAGCCCACGAACTATCTATCTAGGCGCGCCTAAAGAAGTTTTCACTTCAATAAATAAACCGTTCATTTCGACAGACTTTGCAGACTAAATCCACAAGGTTGACACTATCGTTCCTGCCGCAATAATTTCTATTCCTGGAGCATTGAGGTTGTGCTTTGCGCTCTGCGATGCTGCAGAATCGAAAATATTGACTTTTACTATATTCGCCAGTCGGAACCAGAACGATGGCTACTGCCATCGGTCTGGCCACCAGTAAACCGATTCTAACAAGTTTCCACTAATGAAGTCGCTTCGACGAAAACTTAATAGGTCCTACTCGATCCAGATCTATTCCTTTTATTGCATGGTTTTAAACTATGGCGGTTATTTACGGCACTAATGGTATTAATTACGGGATTTGATGATGATATAAAAGCGAAAGGTCACTCATCAAGAAATCTCAGAAAGTACAAATGCTAAGAGTCTGAAATTTTGCATGCAGGTGTCTTTTAGCACGTAGGCGCTCGCTGAGACGGAGTTTTGACCAACCCCTAAGAGGGTGAAACAAGGGATGGACGGTTGTATGAAGATTCCGTAATTTTCGAAGTTATAAGCATAAAATCCACAAAACCGATTTTGATGAAATTTGGTACACAGATACACTAAATCCTAAAAAAAGAAATATATTACTTTTTATAACGAAAAAGGGGTTAAAGGGGTTGAAACGGGGGATTAAAGTTTGTATGGAATTTCGTAATTGTTTAAGATAAAACCATGAAACTTAGTATCTAGACACTTGACGTGAAGCCAATAGGTGTTTGTTCTAGCAATTTTATAATTTCGAACTATACGGGGATGAAATGAGGGATGACAGTTTATAATAAGTATAATATGGAAGTTCATAATTGTTGAAGATAAACCCATGAAACTTCGTATATAGATACTTGAAGCGAAGCAAATATATTATGTTTTTCTAGCTATTTTGTCATATCGAACTGTACGGGGATGAAATGGGGGATGAAATTGTATGTTAAAGGTAGTCACCACCATCGCAGATAAAACCAAGAAACTTTGTATCTAGACATTTCCCGCGAAGCAAATAAATGTTTTTCCTAGCAGTTTTGTAATTTTGAACTGTACGGGGATGAAACAGGGGTTGAATTGGATGATGACAGTTTATATGGAAGTTCATAATTGTTGAAGATAAAACCAAGAAACTTTGTATCTCTAGACACTTGACGCGAAGAAAATAAATGTTTGTTCTAGTAATTTTGTAATTTCGAACCGTACGGGGATGAAATAGAGGTTGAAATGGGGGATGAAACTTTACATGGAAGTTCGTCAATGTTGAAGGTAAAACCATTAAATTGTGTAACAAGACACTTGAAACCCATACCACAGATCAGGAAATAGTTCTCATACTATTTGATATTATAATGTGAAAGTAACTTTGTCTGTCTGTCTGTTACGCTTTAACGCCTTAACCACTGAACTGATTTTGATGAAATTGGATAAAAATGTTTTAATATAAGCTGTGTTTAGTATCTAACACTAAATTTTATGGTTATGGGGAATTGTATGGGTGTACAAGTAAGTAGGTATTGCCTCAGTTACCTTAATGTTTATTTTGCGCGGACGAAGTCGCGGGTAGAAGCTGGTAGTTATTATGTAACTATTTAGTACAGTTTGATAACAAAAAGTTACGGCTGGTCTAGTCGGGAGAATGGCGCCTGCCGATCCGGAGACCCTGGTTTCAAACCCCACACGCACCACTGTGTTTTCGAAGTCATGTGCGCAATGCCGCTAACTTAAAACGGTTAAGGAAAACATCGTGAGTAAACCGGTATGTACCTAGAATCTTCCGAAGTCATGTCATCCACCAACCCGCACTGGGCCAGCGTGGTGGATTATGCCCTCAACTCTCTCCTTGCGATAGATGGTCCCGAGTCCCAGCTGTGGGAACATTTAGTGGGCTATTGATGAGGATTGATGAGAACGAAAAGACCAGTATTTACCTATTTCGTGCCCATAATTCGTAAGCTTGCTAACCCTATTCAGAGCTAGTGCGGGTGGCACTCGAGAATTTATAACTCAATCAATTTAGAATAACGTGCAACGCCTGTCGTGTCTTTGTACCACGAAATTACTAGTTCTGGAAAGCACATTGCCACCGTGCTTCATATGCGTTGCATGCATGCAATGCTTAAACTCTAGGCCCACAGCAGCTAGCTTGCCATGCTAATTTCTACACAAATTATTTTGGCGTCAAACGAATTCAATCGTATATCTAATTTTTGAACCTTGCATAACAAAGTTTCTACGTATTGCTGCTTCTCTTTGGGATATAATATAGCTATGTGCTGGTCGAGACTATTGTCTAGTTCGTTTTTAAACTTGTCCGCTAAAATCGTTCTGACAATTGAGCAACAAATACCTAAACTTTCAAAACTAAACAATAGTAGGTATAGTAAGAATTTTTGCAGGCATTTTATCGGAAAAAATATAATACATGCCATAATTCAAAAACACAACAAAATACCCTTCAAAAGTATTCAAACAAACACATTGTCATCTCGACAAACATACAGACAAAATATGTATATGTACCGCTATATTATAGCATTTGATTTTAACTGAATCTTGACTCCTCGAGCTCGTCTGATGTCGAAAATTTCCACACTAATATGAATTTACTCAACAATTTTGACAGATTTATTGCTACAGTTGAGTAAATATTTGAAATACAGCAGTTACTGTTGAATAGAGAAATAGAGAACCTCCTATGGGAAAAATAATTCTTACAATAGAATTATTTTGGTTGAAAAATTTGGTTGTTTTAGTGAGAAAATATGAAACTGATAAACGGCCTACATCGATAATACTACAAATATTACAAATGCGAAAGTTTGGATGTTTATATATTGGGATGTTTGTTACTCAATCACGTCGGAACGCCTAAAGAGATCAGGTTATGGAACACAGATAGAATTCTGGAATAGCACATAGGCTACTTTTAATAGCAGGAATATTACGGGAACGGAAATTACGCGGGTAAAACCGCGGGGCGATGCTTGTATTTATATACGGCTTTTGTTAATGAAGTCATTACCGTATTAGCCGGGGTTTATTACCCTATCATTTTAAAGCTACCGCTGAATTGCTTCTGATGCATTTTCAACAAAATCCATGCGCCGCGGCCGAGCTTTATTCTCTCCCATAAATGTCAACGAGATTTTATCATACTGCTCTCGATTCCCTGCTAAACCACTAATTAACAATCAAATTGGCGCGTTCATGGTTCCACTGATCACTAAAGACAGAAGTTAAGCTTTTTAAAAGAAACTGTTTGTAGTGGTAGGACTCTTGGCAGAGTCCGCCTGGGGAAGGACCACACCTTTGCCAGTTATTCTACCGCCAAGCAGTACTGTGCAAACATTGCTGTGTTCCGGTTTGAAGGGCAATATTCCAGATAAATTACAGCGCTTAGAGATATAACAGCTTAGATCTCTGGGTGACGAGCGCGGTGCAGTGCTAGGTAATGATTTAGACTCTTCATGTTCCAATAGCTGCGTGTCAGTGCGCTGTTATGTGGTAGGCATATTTTGAATACAAATCTATATATATAAAAATCAATGCCACTGTTCGTTGTTATTGAACTCCTCCTAAACGGCTGGACCGATTTGAATGATTTTTTTTGTATACGTTTGGGTAGGGCCCTGGAAGGTTTAGATTCACAAATCAGCCTATGGCAGCCTATCGGCATAAGGCGCTGCAGTTGATATCTAGGTTATTGTTCGAGCGAAGCCGGAGCGGGCCGCTAGTATATTGTTATAAAGACATTACACAGGAATAAAATATTGAATAGGGTTACGTCCTGTTGATTTTTATCAACATGATTTCAATTCAAGTAACGTCAGCTCACGAAATGTACGTACATTTATGAATTGAGTATTGAGGAATTACTATTGTTAAAATTATTGTTTTCGAATGTTATTGATTATAATTATTGGTCTATTTATGTAATAATTAGTAAACTTACTTTAGTAGGGCCCTGCACTTGCCTAAAGTTCGGTAGCCAGTAGAGGCCATCTTAAACGAACTGCCGTAGATTGCTTTTAAAAATTAAAATTGTTAAGTACCACTATTCGCAGTAACCAAGTCTAAATGCTGATTTTTTATCCTTTACCGTGTTTGGTTTACGTGGAATGTTGCGAAGTTGACGCACAAAACCACTTTTACTAAGATTACGAAAAAATGTGAATTTTATCGATTTAAGTGATGTCACGGTTAATTCACATCGTAATCAATTTTAATTGTGTACCCTCTTTTTTAATTATCCGGTTTCTTTTAAAATAATTATCATATTTAACTACCTACTATCTCAAAGTGTTAAACGAGTAGCCCACGTCTGATAAAAATGTTGTGTGGTAGACCTTATTACACAATCTATATATCATATGTATTAATATTATAAAGCTGAAGAGTTTGTTTGTTTGTTTGACCGCAAGGATCTCTGGAACTACTGGTCCGAATTAAAAGATTCTTTGTAGGATAGTCCATTTATCGAGGAAGGCTAAAGGCTATTTTACATTACGCTACTATCAACAGGAGCGGAGCTTGAATTGGTACTACCGATTTTCGATAGATGGCGTAGCAACGCACGCGCGTTCAGCTAGTATAATATATATTGTTTCGATATTAATTAGTACTTACACGGTATTTAAATATTGATATACTTACAATAAATATCCGTTTTTAAATACCTACTTAATGGCTGTTAAATCGAAATCACGAGTAATTTTGAAAGCAAAACACCGGTAAATTACTGGATAGGTTTGCCGAGTAAAGACTGATAATCACTATTTAAATGAATACTTGGCATCTTCTTCATTTCTCCAAAAGCCTTTACAACAAACATTACTTCAAAAATAGGTTAACGTGAACGCGTAACTATACTGTAGAAGATTTAAGTATAACGTTACATCTGTTTACAATTCATATGTCCGCAACAGACGCGAGAGAATACAACTTAATTATTCCATTCCAATACGCAATATAACCGTTAGACAATAGCTTTTAATAGAATAAAGGAGCGATGTACATTGAAATTCTTTGAGGATGGCCTCGTTTAAGCCGAGATATTCTAATGTTGCACAACAGAGAGCTGGCTGTTAGTACCTAGTTTTAGAAATGGTCGTCAACGACTCAGTATGCAGAATATTCCATATTCATCACACCGATTCAGACACCGGGATCAACTACCTTTGCCACTTTACAATTTAAACTAGCGATGTGTGACTGGAAATAGGATTCGAAATTTTAATTTTTACTGTTCTTGTTTGTTTTTTTTTAAAGTTTAAAATTTAAAAGGGCTGTTCTATTTCAAGTGTACACCGAATTTTGATTGTGCTGTTGTGTTTTTAATATAGTTTTAAATGTGTAAAGGCCTGTTTTCATTTTGATTAGTACGCGTGCGAGTGAGTAGTGCAGGTGTTGAGTGATTGGTAGCAAACACGTGTGGACACCGATTGATTATTGCGAGTGCATAGTAATCAGTCACTCGCACTCGCAATCGCACTCGCACTCGCAATAATCAAAATGCAAACCGGCCTTAATGCACATTGAAAATGTGGCACAATCATTTTGATTTAAGGGAGTTAAAACACTTTGGTAATCTGCTATTTTGTGGCGGCGGCGGCTATCTAGAATAAATTTTCATCAAACATAGCTACGATACGATACTTTCATCTGTGAAACAAAATCAATCACTTCATCCGTTCGGTAAGTTCGGTTCCATTCCGATGCCATATACAGACACGTAGAGAGAGAGACGTCAAACTTATAAAAACCCCTCGTTTTTCGGGTTGAAAAAGGTTAGTTTTATGATGTTCGATACATGTACGAGTACAATGTAAGTACATATAAGTATTATGATATTGTAACAGAGTAAACACAGCAGTTATTAAAAGGCCATAATCAATCTCAAGAAAATTAAATAACGTTAGCCAAATAATTCCAAAAGTCTACGCTAAACGCCAGTTTTAAATTAATTAACGTACCAATGCTAATCTAACTTTTCTATTGTTCCAGCTACGACCGCGATCAGCCCTTCACGTTCCAGCTAGGAGTGGGCCAGGTCATCAAGGGCTGGGATCAGGGACTTCTGGACATGTGCGTCGGTAAGTTCAACTATTTTGACTTATTTATTAAATACTGTAAGCTTTATTACCCCACTTATTCCCTTTCGCGGGGCAAAAAGTAATTGTATGTGTAATTCCAGACTATTTACTATTTTTGTACAAATTTCGTCCAGCTCCTAGATCTGATGTGCCGGAGTACCTTGAAATTGGTAATAAACTATGTCTGTAGCATAAGAGGTTTATAGCCCCCCAATTCACTTGAATCCTAAAATCGCTTGCGGCAAGGTATGCTGTGGTTCTACTTATTTTGGTTGTTGACATCGAATGGTGATAGGTAAAAACGTCTGGAGTTCACCGCTTCCTGTAACCGACTAGAACAGAAAGAGTCAGCTCACTCTTGTCAACGATGACATAATTCCGTGCGCTGGTAGTTTGGGAGGGCACATCCGATGGTTTATATCGATGTCTTCAGTAGTTTTTGGTTGAAAGAATTACAAGCATCCATAATTTTGTATTTATCATATTAGTAGGATTTGCCTCTTCAGTCATCAGCGGTCATGGGCTGTCAACGAAACTTATCCAGAAGCGCCAAGAAAGACTAAAGTAAATTACGGGTCACGACTAATTAATTAATAATTATTTTTGCCCCGCTACTCACCAGCTGCACCTCCGTGTTAGTACAGTAGGAGAGATATGTGACAAGTTTTCAGCTGCCTTCAAATACCTACCCAAAATTTGGTGCCAGCTCTCGGTATAATGTGTAATGACCACAAATACCTAATAACAACATGTATTGTATTATTCACTAGCAGTGTCCCGCAGTTTTACCCCTGTAGTTTTCGTTCCCGTAATTTTTCTGCGATAAAAGGTAGCCTGTGTAATTCCAGACTATAAAACTGACTGTGTTCCAAATTTCAACCACATCCGTTCTGATTTGATTGAGCAACAAACTTTCGCATTTGTAATAATATAGTTGGATAGAATGCAATAAATATTTGAGTATTGAATATTCATTGCACCAATGTGTGTACAGAGTGTAATCGAAACTTCGTAGATCGTGCCTGCGCTGCGGCTCAGTGCCCAGGAAGGATTAGACAGGCCTGTCAGTAGCTAGGAATTGTGTAATTTTAACACGAATGGACGGAACTGCGAATCTCAACTGTTATCCATTAATAAAGTATTGATACCGAAACCCTATGTCCATAATTTGGTCTGACACATTTCCACCTAACATGACACCTGTTGTTACAATGTGCTGTGTGATTGGGTTCTGCCGGATTAATACATTATTCACGATGGTACTATTTATTCACAAATATTACAACTTGACATAGAGACGTAATATAAATAATAGGTAACGTCTACGTAGTTGTCCGACTATGCCACCAAAATCACATTACCTATTTTACATTTCATTCGGTCTAATGATAGAGTAAAACGAACTCGTGACATATTTTAAGGTGCATCTTCCTTTGTCCTTTTTTTGTTGGGTGGATCATAGATCAGAGGTGGTTCCATAAACATTTTATCGTAATAGGTATAGCTGTTTTGGAAATATGAACAAAAAAAAATTGTTTCATGTATTTAGACGATATAGTGATAGATTCTTATGAAATTTGGTCAAGTGTCTGAATTTAATTTAAAATAAAAGTCGGTTTTTTTTTTTTTTAAAGAGGATTTTAGTACTTATAGAGTGACGGGACGAGCAGGACATTTGCCTGATGAGGTAAGCAACACGCCTGCCCATAACACCAAATTATCGTGCTATTGGAACACGAAGAGTTTAAATCATTACCATTAGCTCTAGCGATGCGCTCGTCACCCAGAGTGATTTATCTCTATCCCCTGTAATTTCACTGAAAAAATGCCCTTCAAACGGGAACACAGTGATGTTTGAAATTAGGTACAGTCCGCGAGGTATAAGCTGAGCTTTGCATTAGTGTGAGTGATCACCAAAAGTACAGTCAGACGCAGGACGCTGTGACCATGTTCTCTTAATAAGGTGTTTCTTCAAACCAGAAGTGCTGCCATCTGAATATGATTTTGATGAAGTGTGAGTGGTGTCAATATATGTTTCATCGGTATAAACGATAGGCCTGCCCTGAATACGGTATTCGGAAATTTTAAGTAAATAAGTTATACGTAGGTGACGGATCTCATGCTTTTCCATTAAAATTTTTCTGTTATTCTCTGTCCTTGACCATTTGAATCCTAAAAGAGATACTTCTTTTCGCAATGACCATATTGATCCTGGATAGTTAATCAGTCAGCTTGTTGTTTAAGAGTTTGTTGTCTGACTGTACTTTTGGTAATAGATGCGTATGCATGTGATCACTCACACTAATGCAAAGCTCAGCTTATACCTCGCGGACTGTACTGCTCGGTAGAAAAATAACTGGCAAAGGTATGGTACTTCCCGAGGCGGACTTTGAAATGAGTGCTATCACTACAAACTATACATAACTAGCGGCCCGTTCCAGCTTCGCTCGGATAATAACCTAGATACCAACTGCAGCGATTCAAATCGGTTCAGCCGTTTAGGAGGAGTTTAGTAACAACGAAAATGGCATTGATTTTTGTATATATAGATAGATATGTATTATCAACCGATATTAACTATAGATGTACATGTATGCTGATTTGCTGATCTGAATACAATGTCAAAGTAATATCACGCGAACATTCAATTAAATATATTTCGCTCATCGGATTTATACGCTAGAAAAGCATTAACCCTCTCGCTGGTATAATCGGGTAAAAAAAATTAATTTTCTTTCCTGACAGAGGGTTGCAAGTGCACCCCCTTGCACCCTCCTACCGGCGCGGCGCCTACACCATACCTACAAAACACAAGTATAAACTAGAAATGCAAAAGAAATTCGTGAAAATTCATCCAGCTTTTTTGGAGGAGTGCATGTTTGCAAACAAACAACATTATAAGTCAAGATTTTTATAAAAAAGGTGGTATTTTGGGCTCGAAAGTATCGAATAGATGTATTTCTTTCGCGCTTGGAATTGAACAAATTTGTATCCATAGTAAAAGTAAATATAGTAGGTACTCTTTCGGCGTATTGCGGACATTTTTCGTTACTCGTACTCTGTATCTAATGAAATAAAATTCTGAGATATTACGAATTGATGACCTTGTATGTGAGAAGTAAGTAAGTGTCGTCTATATTATAAAATGCCTCTATGACTGTGTTTTATGGTGACAGTTACATAATGCGATGAAGCGAGTCTCAGACTCCTCAGGCTCGAGACTCCTGAGAGTCTGAATCTTAACTCTGACTAAACTGATTTAGTCAGTGTTAAGATTAAAACAATGTTTTTCACCAGACATATTGCATGACATGCCAAGATGTGTCCAGTTTCTATGGATTAATTTGTAAAATGTTTTGTATCATCTCAACTCACCTGGAAACAGCAATAAATATATTTTTATTTGAGTCGCCGATATTTCGATGCAGATTTGCGTAAATATTCCGATCTATTTTTCTTATTTCATCTAGATTTTAAAAAGTATTTTTAGTGTTACGACATTGAGACCTGTTGTTCCAGAAAACTGAAATATATAGTACATTTTTAATAATTCAAAATCGCGATCATGCCAAGCAAGACCTCTGCGTACAGATCACAGAATACTTTGTAGTTAGTATATACCCAACGTGGCGCGCGTTGTTACAGCGTTATGTCCGCGATCCTCCTCCGAGAGTCGTATTCCTCATGTCTGAGGGTCGTGACCACCACGTCTCAACAACTTCTCCACGATGAAACTACGCCATCTCCCTCTATCACCGGCGACCTGTAGGGCGTCGTAGACTGATGTGTCTAAACTTCTCGAGGTTGTGACCTTCCTTCCTGGCTATATGCCCAAAGTACTGTAGCACTCGTTTGAGGCAGATGGTAGAGAGCCTTGTCTTGATCTTTAGTTGCTGAAGTATCGAAATATTGGTCCGACGCGCTGTCCAAGGTATCCTGAGCATTCTTCTCCAACACCACATCTCAAAGGCATCAATACGGCCGCGGTCTGCTGATTTAAGTGTCCAAGTCTCAGCTCCATAAAGAAAAATAGAAAAGACCAGGGTCCGGACTAATCTCATTTTCGTCTTGAGATTTATCCCTCTGTTCTTCCATATCCTACTAAGCTGCAGCATGGCACCCTTTGCCATTGCTATATGCCGCCGAACATCTGTTTCGCTGGAGCCTTTGTTGTTGATGCCGGAACCAAGATAGATGAAGTCCTCGACCGTCTCCAGGCCCAACGCACCAGTGGAGCTCAAGGAACCAGCACGATCTACCACCATGAGTTTGGTTTTTGCTCTGTTTATGGACAGTCCAAGTTCAGCGCTGACATGCTTAGCTCCATACGACCTAACAATAGCGACATTTCGTGTTCACTGGTAAATGTCCGCGATAATGACATTGAAATACTGACGGTCAATATTTAAAGTACATTCATACTAAAAAAAGAAACGAAATGGGACTATGCGATCATGAGTAACAACCAATTAAACAATTCAACTTGAATCAACCCCCTTTCACAAGAAAATCGTGCCGAATTTTACAATAAAATACCTCCAGTGACCTCCTACCTCGGAGTATGAACTTAAATCATGCTAAGTTTAATGAAAATTGGATCAGTAGTTTTGGCGTGATGCTTGGTCGACATAGACAACCAAAAATGAAAGAACAAAAATGCAGTCCATTAGTGTCCTCGAAAAAATATTCCTAATCTTCTAAGCGCAGAATTCGACCCGTTACAGTTTTATTATGTAGGTATGTGCTGTTATTTATTTCATGTTTAATAGTAGCTACCTAAGTTTAGAACATGAAATTTAATGTTTGTAATGCATAAAACTTCGGATAGAGTGCAACTGATCTGCATGATCTAATACCACCTTGCCCTTTCTTCTATCAGACTTCTCGTATCTCAAAAAAGTGACATCGTTTCATGGGTGATGTTCCAAAAACACGAATGAAGACATTTGACTCCACGTTTGTGATAAGAACGTATAGGTTGTGGAATGCGTTGCCTGAGTGGGGTTTTCCCGATAGTTACAATCTTGGTGTCTTCAAATCGAGAGTGAATCGGTTTCTTCTAGGTAAGCACGCTCCGTCGTAGATCGCCTCGTCGCTTAACATCAGGCGAGATGGTGGTCAAGTGCGAACCTATTATAGTTAAAATAAAAAAAGCGAAAAGGAGTTTTTTGCAGAAATGTATCTGTGATCTTACTGATAAATAAATCCATGTGATTCCAGGTGAAAAGCGTAAATTGACGATCCCTCCTTCCCTCGGCTACGGCGAGCGTGGGGCTGGCAACGTGATTCCCGCGCACGCCACCCTCCACTTCGAAGTGGAACTAGTGAACATCGGAGACTCCCCACCAACCACCAACGTCTTCAAGGAAATCGACGCTGACGCTGACAACATGCTTTCCCGCGAAGAAGTGAGTATCGAGTTAGCGTTCAAGGCGATGGACGCAGACGGAGATAGAGAACTCTCTCGAGAGGAGGTCAGTGTTGACGGCTCGGTCACGGCACGGATCAAGGTGGAGGTCCTATCGCTTCTATTTTCTTTTTTCTCTCGGCCAGCGCGCTTTGGGCATTCTGCCAGTATCATTTTAACATTCTATTTCTATTTAGTAAGAAACTTTAATTGAAGTCAAACAAAAATCCAACGAAGCAAAAGTTATTTATTAACTTAAAATTGTGCGTACAGTAAGGATGTTTTTGTAAAGTTTAAATTCAGCCTTTAAAAAAATCCACAAATCCCCTGGCAGGGGCAAACCTAAGGGGATTTCGGGAATAAGCCCAACAAATAACTTGACGGTAATAAGTGACGATTGACACACATGTGTACATATGCGTGCGAAAACGGTAAAGAAAAAAAAATTCGTATCGCAGTCAACGCCGAAATCATGATACCACAGGTACTTATTAAAAACAAACTGGACCTTAGAGATTTTATTATATTATGATGTAGTTTTGTTGGTCACGAGAAAAATAAACCTAATCCTCCGTCACTAATGGTCATATTCGACTTGTATATATTAACATACATATTTATTCAATGAGCAAAGTCAAAGGAAGCTGAACCTAAGTCTCAATAAATTGTAAGCGACGAATAATAATCGGTGTATTTAGTAGCAAAAAATCCTTATCCCAAACTTTTACAGATACTTTCAAGATTGTTGAAATTAGTTGTAAAACTGCGAAATGTCTTTCTTACCTAATCCAGTCGCGATAAAATTGGCACTGAACGAACAAGTAGGTACTTTATGTTATTTTACACGCTTCTCTGGTTAAAAACTCTTATCTCTAACTTCTTGTGCTTTTCTTTGTCTAGTCTATGAAATTATCTTTGTACCGGTTCTCCTTGGTACACACATACATCGTATTAATTTGCATGCTCTACTATCAACACTGGTTGTAAATTGGCGGAAATTGTGCATGTTCTTTATTTTCCAAAAATTGATACGGTGTCGCGAATATAATTAAATTCTTACGGACCAAGTCTAAGTAATTTATTCGCTAAAAAAATTTGGTTACAATAATTGTATGTTATCTTAAAATTAATTACTTACATAGTGTAGCGTTGCACAATTTCAGTCTAAAAGGCATGCGAAAATGTTAAACGTTATTTATATAAGTATATAATTTCCAAAACATCTTAGTATACAATAACAATAATTCAATAAATAGAGATATTAATCGCCTTAATACCAAGTAACCACTTTACTTGGTAGTAAGGCGACTGAACTTGACTTGAGACTCAAAAAAAGTAACTAAGTCTGTCTGTTAAATTGTAAAAAAAATATTGGACACGTATTTTTCTTTTGTTTCTCAAACAAAAAATACCAGAATTTTCGAATGACGTCTCTTGAGTGAAGATCTTCTGTGTACGATTTTTAAGTAGATGTGATACGTCACAACCCCTACTCCGAAATTCGAGAATTTTTAATAATTAGATAAAACGAATAGAAATACGATAAATCAAGTAAAAAGACTTTACTGTTAGCACCGCACGATCTTACATTCGTGGATGCCGTTCCAGTTGTTTCCTTCGTTAAAGAATAGTCAAAGTACTATTACATTTTTTGAATTTTTGTAGATTTTTAACTTAGGTATACGATTTGGGGGGGGGGGGGGTCATCTCCCCTGTGACCCCCCCCCCCTCGGACCGCGCATGAACATCACTACATCACCTAGCCCTTTTTTCTATCGGACTTCTCGTAACTCGAAGAAGCGGCATCGTTTCATGGTTGATGTTCCAAAGACACGAACAAAGAGGTTTGACTCTACTTTTGTGATAAGAACGTCTCGACTGTGGAATGAGTTGCCTGAGTGGGTTTTTCCCGATGGTTATAATCTTGGTGTCTTCAAATCGAGAGTGAATCGGTTTCTTCTAGGTAAGCACGCTCCATCTTAGACCGCATCGTCGCTTAACATCAGGCGAGATGGTGGTCAAGTGTAAACCTATAAATGTTAAAAAAAAAAAAAAAAAAAAAAAAAAACTACAACAATCTTCAAGACTTAGAGTTAACATAAGTGTTTAAAATGTTGTCTTACAATTTGTGGGGTGTTCTAAAGTACAAAATCGTACTACAGAGTCAGAATGACGACTTACTACGTATGATATTGTAAAATTGTCTTAAAAATGCCTACTCTATCAAGACGTAACTTTTGTGTAATACGAACTAACTTTATCTTTGCTTACTGTGCATTATAATATGCATACCTACCTACAAATTAAAAACTAGGTTTAGATTCTAGGTATGCTCCGTACCGCACACGACGCTGTAAAATATGTCTACGCAACTTGAACAATAATTTGTTACTGTGGTTTCATGTTATTATTAAAAGGAATATTTTGTATATTTTGCAATGGAACAATTCTAATTTTACAATTAGAAGACATTAATAGTTGTTATTTGTTATACAAGAGTGCAAACTTGTTTTTTAACCGCGTGCTCAATTTTGATGACCGAGCAAGCGAAGGATCCTAAAATGAATCACGAGCGCAGCGAGTGATTATAAAATCAGAATCCTGAGCGTAGCGAGGGGAATTCATAGAGCACAAGGTGAAAAATAATTTCACTCGAGTGCAACACATAACCTTTCATCCCACATTAGTAAGGAAATTACTAAATACTTTGCGCATTCTTAACAGTTTCAGTCAATTCTGTTGTCGCGAAATAAATAATATTATTTTCGTCGCGTCCCTAGAATCCGCTTATTTTAGGTTTTTCACAAATATTTTCAACTTTCCTGTTTTTAACCTAAAGTTTCAACAAAACAAAAATTGGCAGTCATAGGTACTGCCGATAGAAGTGAAAACTTATAACTCAGAATTTGATAGCTTACTTGGGAAACTACGCGGGTGAAACCGGAGGGCGTGGCCGAGCATGGTCATCTAGAAATACTGACGTATTTCTAGAAAGCCAATGGGAAATGCTGACGCATTTCTAGATCCCGAGTCCCGAGTTTACCCGAAGATTACTTGTCATTCCCGAGCGTGACGCTAGAATTCAATTCACAGCCCACGACACATCTGTCTGTGGCGCGCCGAAAGAAGTTTTCACTTTAGAACAATATGACGTGAAAAGAAAATTGAGCGCAAAGCCAAAAAAAATTGGCAGTGGCCTGCCGAGAGAAGTGAAAACTTGCCTTAATGTCAGTAGTACCATTGATGGTACAAATGACACAACTTTGTATCCTTAGTACCATTAAAGAAAAATGACTTAAACTTAACTTAAAATTTAATAGCTCACTTTGAAAAATACGCGGGTGTAGCCGGACGGCGCGCGGCGTGACCGTGCCGTGACTATGGCCATGGTCCTGATTTTACTCGAAGATTTATTTTATACATTATAAACGTGATGCTTGAACTCAAATCACAACCCACTGGACCCACAAGAAATCTGTCTGTGGTTCGCCAAAAGAAGTTTTCACTCCAATGAGGTTCCGAGTCGGAGTAATATTAACATATTAAAAAAAATGTATGATAAATTTGGCACTGTGTAGGTTGAAGAAAATAGGTTTAATTATGTTTTTAATTTCCAGAGTTAGTACCCACGACGTTCTAAATTCAAATTTACTTTACTCTATAGATCTAGAATTCTAGAGGGTAAAAACTACTTTTGCACCCAGATAGCGAAGAGGAAAAATAATCTTTCCGAGGTGGTGGGATGAAAAAAAAAATTGTCTGTGTCAAATCGAATATTTTTTTATAAAGTTTTTTTTTTATGTTCTGAATCCGAAGTAAAAATCAAATTTCTTAAAATTTGTAAAACGTTTCAGGTGAGCGAATACTTGAAGAAACAGATGGTGCCCCCTGACGGTTCGGAAATGAGCGATGACATCAAGCAGATGCTGGAAGGACACGACAAGTTAGTCGAAGAGATCTTCCAGCACGAAGACAAGGACAAGAATGGCTTCATCAGCCACGAAGAGTTCTCCGGCCCTAAGCACGACGAGCTCTAAGCACTAAGCTCTCAACTACACAAAGTCCAAGACTCCAATCCCTTATTACGAGATAACTTGTACACGAAACTAAAATATTGATTATAATCTTTTTGGGTGTTGTGAAATATCACGTAGGTACACATTTATTTTTATTTTTCTTTTTTGGTGTTGCCACACATGGCGAATGCGTGTGATACCACAAAAAAAACAAATGACGGTATCAAAATTGCACAAGGAAAAAGTATGTAAACCTATCCACCGGGCTATCCTATTGCAGGATGGAAAAAACGCAGCCGTTTAATAATTTACGACTGGCTACTTCTGCTGTGGGACCAATTGTTTTTTTCACACGCTCTATGTCATATTAGTGATCATAAAAAGATTAAGTAACTGAAAATGTAAAACTTAAACTTTGTAAAAGTGAAACTTTCTAACACTACTTGCAAATCATATCGATAGACGGAAATTTGCTATTCAGAATCAACTTTTAGTTCAGCTAAAACTGATCTCGTAACAAGGAAATTAACAGTACCATAGGTCTTTACAATACATACTTATATCAATTATTCAGAATGTTTCAGCAACCGTAAATATAATAATGTTCTAACTACAATAGCGTAAAGTCTCGTTGGACGTGAAAATCGTCTCGTTGAGTTGTTTTGTAGGTACTTAGTTATTGAATTGTTGGAGAGGTTTGTTATATTTTTTAAGATACTGTTTAGTTACATTTACACTAGTTTAAGATTTTCTATGTTGCATAATATTATATTTCTTTTTATATCTCTCATGTCCGATTTCAGTTTTGATCTCTTGACTTCATATCCATGACTTAATTCACAAATAGATATTATAATAATTCTGTACAATTGTCATCATTATTTTCATTTGTAATATGTATGAGGCCAAACTATAGGTTGATGTAATACGTGAAAACTCAAGTTTTCTACAAAGGAACATGTTCTTAAAAAGCGTTAAATACATCAAGTTGCCAGAACATATAGCTATAATAAACAATCAATATTTTAATCACAGTTTAGCTCCGAACAAATGTAGAAGACTTTCATCCACTACTGATTTGGTAGATGCTTTACACATCATAGGAGTTTTGAATGTGTGTTTTGGTGTGGTAAATAGTTTATACATTTTGTTTGCGATCGAAATTTGTATGTTCGAAACGACTGACGATATATACGAGTACCTTTGTATTTTTAGATTGTGTCAATTTATTTACTTAAACTTTTTTTGTTTGGTATACATTCCCGACGTACTTCATTCTAAATGGTTAAATAAATTGTATTAATAACATTGTGTTTTATTGCACCTTTAAAAGTATCTACCTATTCGTATTACACAGTAATAGACTACAGGCCCGTGAACAAAATTTACATAGATAGTAAATGAAACACCAGGAGACCGAAGCCTACTTCGGTCTCCTGGTGTTTCATTTACTATTTCTATCATCCTAATGATAGAAAGGTAGAAAATATTAAGATTCAGCACTATGCCGTCACTTGTAAGCTTTCCAACCGAGTACAGTCGAAGACCCCCCCTGGTTGCAACCCTCGATCATTTCTCCTTGTCGCATGATTTTTGTACGGTATTGCGAAATAATAGATTAAGAGAGGTATTGAAACTGTATGGAACCAATGCCGTACATAATGAAATGCCCAAATGTAAGAGACGAATTTCTTAGCATTCCATGGATTCACCGTGCGGGTGCCGGGTCCATCGTGTGACAGATAGAGAAATCTCGAGTAGACCCCAAGACTTGTGACTCGGGCGTAGGTTTAAAAGGGGCCCCTTAGTGACGTATGTCAACACTCACCTTCACTACTCGTATTTCTCTCCCTGCCCAGCCAAATCCGATATGATCCTACTAGTGCAGCTTTAGATACTCGTTCTAGTATAGAACTTACTACACTTCTGGACAAGCCAAGGTCTTTAAGCAGGTTATAGAGAGTTTTTGCTGGTATACCTCTCGCTCCTACTTCTACAGCGTATTAATTAACTACATAGCCATTTTTTGTTAATTCGTTTTGAAGGTCGTAATACTTATTTTGTTTCATCCCGTGGTCTTTAGGTATATTTAGGTTATATTTTTTTTTTGTTATATTTAGGTTTCCCACGGTACGGTAAGTTCCACAAGGACTACGCGTTTTGTAGCTCTAGAATAAAGGAAAATGTCCGGACTGGATGACGAAACACCCACATCCTCTGGGGTTTTATAGTGCTTTTCATACGTGTTCATTAAAATAGTCCAATCAGGTGCTGAGCCCAGGATTGAGTAAGGCTTGTTCTTGGAGTTTGAAGTTGAGCCCTCTTTTACAAAGTTCATTTGTCGTTTGTTTGTCGTCAATCCTTTTTGGGCTCTAGCTACCGAAAGGCTTATGGCTTCACGCAGGGACGCCGCTGGCTGTTTTGTCGCCCGCGTGCAATACCAATTATGCCGCCCCAAGCCCCAATACTCTTAATTTTGTCAATACCAAGAACAAAATTATGATTTTTAATTTATATCGACTACTTTGGATTTGAATTTGTACAGTATTCTACTAGTCAAGCCCTTTCATTTGATAACCATATAGAGAGAGTAGTGAGCCAAAATTGTTATTCACCACTAGCAGCGCCCCGCGGTGTTACCCGCGTCGTTCCCGTTCCCGTTGTTTTTCCGGGATAAAGAGTAGCCTATGTGTTCTTCCAGACTATAATCTATCTATGTTCCAAATTTCAGCCCGATCCGTTCATACGTTAGGACGTGATTGAGCAACAAACATCCAAACATCCGTACATTGACATTTATAATATTAGAAGGATTTTGTGGAAGCAGCCATCTTGAATCAATATTTACCAAACATGGGTAAAAACGTAAAGTGGCTTTCTAACGAAAGAAAAATTGGCAGTCATAGGAACTGCCGATAGAAGTGAAAACTTAGAACTCAGAATTTGATAGTTTACTTTGGAAACTACACGTGACCACTACATGTGAAACAACCAGAGGGCGTGGCCTGGGCATCATGGCATGGGCATCTAGAAATGCGTGAGCATTTCCTATTGGCTGATGTATTTTCTTTTTTATAACAATTGTTCTGACCCATGTCAAATTTTTGTATACATTTTTATAGGACTTTGCCATCACTCTCTAAAAATTCGGCGTAACTATAAAAAGTTTGATCGATAAGCCAGCACTTTACCTGTTTTTGAACTATTTTGGGAAGAGTGTTCTTGTGTGAAGTGTGAACTTCAGGTCCCATTATGTGAGTTAGCTTCCGTGACCTTGTGAGAGAGTGTGATATAACATCCAGCTTGTCCGCGTTACGTATGTTGCAAGAATGTCTCTCTCCTCGCGTATTGTATGATGCTAGATTATTTATAGGCTGACATACACAGCCACCTGGTAGATCAATATAGCAGGTAACGTAAGTATGCCAAGCTCTTTGAAATACGGTCTGACGGATGTGCATTGCGATACGCCAACGATGGCACGTACGGCACGTTTTTGGGCGCGGAACGCACGCTCCAGTCAGCAGTGCGCGCATATAGCTCAGTGCCGAATTGTAACCGAGAAAGCACTGTGGCGAAGTAACACGCACGTGCCACTTCCGCAGACACCACTCGGGATACTCGTCTTAGCGCAAAGCACACATCTTGTCGATGTGGTGTTCCCACGTCATGCTGCGGTCAATCTCGAATCCCAAAAATGTAGTGTTCTGTACTTGCTCAATCCTTACACCATTTAGCGAAACTTTAAGTGGTTTTGTATGATGGCCCGACAAACAAAAGTGACCGAAGTGAGTCTTTTCTGAATTTAACATAAAACCATTAGCTCTAAACCACGGATTTAAGCGGTTAATTCCTGCCAACGCCTGGGGCAAAAAATTACAAAATATGGCCAACCACACTTATCGTTGTAATTATCAAAGAAAAACCATAAATACACAAGATTATGTCGTAATAACAACGCCCTGAGGTTTACCCGCACGGTTCCCATTCCTGCTATTTTCCCGGGAACCCGGGATAAAAAGTAGTCTCTATTTTATTCCAGACTATAATATGTATATTGTATATCTGTGTTCCAAATTTCAACTAGATCCGTTTATACGTTACGACGTGATTGAGCATCAAACATTGACATCTTACTAATATCATAAAGTAGCAGTGTCCCGCGGGTTTACTCACGTATTTCCCGGCTCCGTTATTTTTTCGGGATAAAAAGTAGCCTAAGTGTTCTTTCAGACTACAATTTATCTATGTTCCAACTAACAATTTAATCTCTTCAAACTTTCAAACATAATTCCGACATTTAAACATCCAAACATTGACATTTATAACATCAGTGGGATGTTAAACATTGCAATTTTCATTAAATAGCTCCATTTCTTCATCTATATTACAAATATTGATTTATTCATTTTATTTTACCTTTGGTTGGCAAAAATGAAATACAACTGTCATTGCGCTGAGTGTAACGAAAGTTACAGTACATAAATGCAAAGGAACGAAGAAGTGTGATTGAATTTATCGGAGAATTCACTAGTGGAGTGACGCATTACTATAATCTACTGGGTATAATAGGAAGGGTGTGAGAACTAATCAACTAAATTGAAAGCGTTCGTAAATTTTGTCTATCTTTGTGCTCTAATTTCCAATCCCGGGGTGGTCATTTTCGGAATATTAGATAAGGTAAGAAAAATTATTGCCGATCCACCAATACTGCAAAAAACTGCCAGTATTCATAAAACGTCAACCTATCATACCAAAGGCTAAAATAACACCCAATCTGGCAAAAACATGCCACATATGGTCACACTGGAACTGACGCCGCCGCCAAGACACAAAGGATTGCCAATACCCCATTTCCGAATTCCCCAAAATATGCATTTTAATACAAATATTCGTACTGTGTGTTTGTACTGTGTTTCTTTGTATAATAAGTATGTATTTACTACTACATTAGTTTTTTTTTTTTAATAAAGAGTGACGAGACGAGCAGGACATGTGCCTGATGGTAAGCAACATGCCTGCCTCATAACAGCACAGTGACACGCAGCTATTGGAACATGAAGAGCCAAAATCATTAACTAGCACCGCACTGCGCTCGTCACCCAGAGATCTAAGTTGTTATATCTCTAAGCCCTAGTTTGAGGTCAGATGGTGTTGTGAAAGATATATTTAAAGCGGCGCAAAGTTGCCGGAAAGAAGTAGTGGCCGGCAAACCGGTGTGTTTACCTGTTTACCCTATTTTATAAAAAAAATAACTTTACGAAAACAATTTAAAAACCAGAGTGCAAATCATTATAAACTATCGAAGGACACTTGGGTGATTGAGACAAATCTAACGATGTCTTAACTGTCAAAATCCATCCAACCGTTCGGAAGATACGTGGGAATAAAGAAACTTACAAACATGCAAGATACGCGTGAAAAACAAAACCAGTCTTTCAGTCGGGTAATAACCTCTTCACGTTATCTAGGTTTTTGGTCGAAGTGTAACTTCAACTTCAACTTTTTTTAACTGCCTCAATTCGGTAATGTTCCGTAATTTTGCCAATGTCTAGCGTTTGATCATTGTTATAGTTCTCTGAAGTTTATTTTGTAGCAGAGATGGGAGTCTGGCCACAGGTGATCAGGGTAGCGATTCTGAAACCATTCGGTTGCATCCGACACGGAATCTCATCTCTCGGTCTTTGTCATGCTAAACAGATAAGACAAAGACCGAGAGATGAGATTCCGTGTCGGATGCAACCGAATGGTTTCAGAATCGCTACCCAGTTCACTTCAGGGTAGCGATTCTAAAGGTGCGCCCGCACTGGGCGACGCGACGCGACGCGACGCGCCGCGGCCAAATCGTCACAGATCACAATATAGACTCCGCGCCACCACTCGTGACCGTTGGCGAAAGGAGTCACTGTTGTATTACACAATGACAGATGAAACCTATGATATTATAGTGGCTTAGTTCAATAATTTCGCCAAAGTACTTCAGTGATGGCACGGAGTCTACTACTAGCACAGATAAGTAAATCTTGAGGCTGCCGTCATTTTCGAGATATAATTAAATGTCAGTGTCAGTGAATCAGTGACAAACATTACTGTTACGAACTGTGTTGCCAAACGATACGAGTTAATACGATTTAAATCGTATTTATAAGATCTTTTTGGCTCATGTACGATGTACGATTGCAAAGTCGAAATCGTACGCAAAATATACGATCTTTTGAATGGAATCTTACGAAATTTACAATCACCATAAATTATTTTTTGAAGTTATAACTTCTTCAGGCGCGCCTCGACAAGTTTTTCGTGGGGGGGGGGGGGTGAATTGATTTCTAACGTTACGCTCGGGTATGATAAGAAATCTTCGGGTAAACTCGGGACCTTGGCGATTGGGCATCTAGAAATGCGTCAGCCAATGGGAAATGCTAACGCATTTCTAGACGCAATGCCAAGATGGCGAGGCAACGCCCTCCAGTTACATCCGTGTAGTTTCCAAGGTAAGCTATCAAATTCTGGGTTATAAGTTTTCACTTCTATCGGCAGTTCCTATTGACTGACTTGATTGATATTATATTATTATACCGGAATATCTCTACGTAGTTCCTTTATAAATATATAGCGTTTTATTGTTAACACAGTCGATATATAGTTAAATTGTGGTATTATCTTGTCAATTTGGCTATGCAACCAGTTGAAGTTGTTTTTGATCAAGTTTCGGAATAAACCTAACAGTTTTCTAATCTGAAAAAGTTTGATATAACTATATCTTAATGCCATAATGTTTCATCCTATATAAAGTGAGGCATATGTATAATGCGTCAATAACAACCTAGCGTCACGCAGCGTTTGAACATGATTTGGACTCTTTAAGTCTAAATCATTACCTAACACTGCAAAGTGCTCAACACCCATAGATAGTTTAGTAGTGGTAGGACTCTTTGCAGAGTCCCCCTGGGGAACTACCATCTTTGCTAGTTATTCTACGGCCAAGCAGTAATTTGCAACAATCACTGTGTTCCGTTTTGAAGGTCACAAAATGTCAAAGCCCACTTGGCCAGTTTTGTTCATTTTTTTATATGGCAGCATAGAATGAATGAGTGAACGTAAAATTACTTATCTGTGCTAGTAGTATATTGTGATCTGTGACTATTTGCCGCGGCGCGTCGCGTCGCGTCGCGTCGCCCAGTGCGGGCGCACCTTAAATCCATTCGGTTGCATCCGACACGTAATCTCATCTCTCGGTCTCAGTCATGCTAAACAGATAAGACAAAGACCGAGAGATGAGATTCCGTGTCGGATGCAACCATGCAACCGAATGGACTTAGAATCGCTACCCAGGTCGAAGGGTACTTTTCCCGATCGCAAGTGATTGGCAGCACACTGGCAGCACTCCACTACTAGTTGTCATTTGTCACAACACGGAAACTGTCACTGTCTCACTGTCACTGTTGTACCTATCTATTTGGTAATTTTGGTATTATATGTTATATTTATTGTTGTTCGTTAGACACCGATTCAATAATCATAAGTCCGTGTAATAAAGGTTCTTAACTGAGTGACAGTAGTTCAGACAAATAATTTTAAACTGTCAACAGAAAAACTTTTAAAATAAATGTGATAGTGTAATCTATGTTCAGACAGAAGCAGAAGTTCACTTAGGAAACACAATATGCTCTCCAACAGGCGTCTAGTGGCATCTTGTGCTGTCGCCTTCATCAGTAATTTGGTTGTACTAGGTCTATTTTTGAAATACTTTACCGGTCATCCATGCTATATTACTATTAACGAGCATCAAAGAGTAGTGTCTGTAATCCCGGACGATTTTCTCAGTATTGGAATAGATGCTCTCGAGATGGAACATTATGACAAAATAGATTTCAAGAGCACTCGATTGCGGCAGCTAGCGTCGGCTCTAGCACCGGCACGGCTGCGGCTCGGCGGCACGATGTCTGAGCGGCTCGTCTTCAGCCGCGAAGCCGAACACGAAGTACTCAGCTGCGACCAAATCTGCCACAAAGGCACCCATCATAAACACTGCTCCTATCTCAAGAAGCTATGTAAGTACAAAAAATTGCCAATAATTATTATGACTGGTAAAAAGTGGACAGATATAAATAATTTTTGTAACGCCACCAATATGAAGCTGTTATTCACTCTAAATGTTTTGCTGCGAGACGAGCACGGCTGGAACTCTCATAATGCTAAAGAGCTTCTTGAATACTCCAGGGAAAATAATTTTCACTTAGACTGGCAGCTTGGAAATGAACCAAATTCATTTCGTCATGAGTTCAATGTTTCTGTGACTCCATCTATGCTAGCCCATGATTTTGAAAAGCTACGTAAGCTATTAAATAACACAGGATTCAATGAATCAATGCTGGTTGGCCCCGATACCACTAGACCACAGCCTAATCGTCCAGAATGCCTTCAGTATATGTTGGAGTTTTTAGGAAATGGCTCCCACAGTATTAGTGCTAGATCTTGGCATCAATACTATGTCAATAGCAGAACTGCAACTCTAGATGAGTTCTGGAATCCAAAAACATTCCACTTGTTATCAGAACAAATAGCAGTTATGAAAAATCATACGATGAAATATAAACACATCCCAATGTGGCTCACAGAGACAAGTAGTGCTTATGGAGGCGGAGCACCGGGTCTTTCCAATACGTTTGCTGGTAGTCCTCTGTGGATAGACAAGCTTGGGCTGGCTGCTAAAAACAACATTACCACAGTTGTAAGACAGAGTTTCACTGGAAAACACTATGGATTGATAGATGAAGAAATGGAGCCACTTCCAGATTGGTGGCTTAGCCTACTCTACAAGAAAGTAGTAGGCAACAAAGTTCTGAACATAAAATGCAATTGTTCTCATCACTTAAGATTGTATGCTCACTGTGCTAATAAAAACTACACAAATGACTCATCTGCTGTTACAGTATATGCTATTAATTTAAAAATGGAGAAGGCAAACTTTGTATTAAACGGGACTGCATTACACGGAAGTGATTTGAATATAGATGAGTTTATTATTAGTGCTCCGTCAAACAACAGGAAGTCTAAGAAAGTGCTTTTGAATGGCTGGCCACTTTATTATGAGCATCCCTTGCCTGATTTAGAGCCACGCCATCTCAAGTATGGGAACCATGTTGCTTTGCCTCCTTACTCTATTGGTTTTTGGGTTATCAAAAACACATCAGTCAGAGTATGTAAGTAATTTTGTTTCATTTCGTTATAACTTATTGTTGCTGCAATTGAAATAGTTTTCTAAGGTAATAATCAGCATAATATACTCTGTGCTTCGCTACTTATTAGCGCTATTAATCTGTTTGAAATGTAGCCAATAAATTAAAACATTCCACTAATTATCAACTCCAGTGTATCCACACTAATTAATGTTTGTGTGTGTGCTTACTGCCTACCATAATTACTCAGTAGACATTTGTCTCGAAATGTTGTTTCGAATATTATAATATTGTCAATGTTTAAATAAAAAAAAACTCTTGTTAATGTTAAAACTCTCTCCTTGCGAGGGAAGGCCCGGAGTCCCAGCAGTGGGAACATTTAGTGGGCTGTTGATGATGATGATGAATGTTTAAATATATCTCCATTTTACTCTTAACTGGCAAAATAATAGACAATGTTGTCCTACAACCAATGAAATTTCTTAATTTCTCATGTCTCAATAAATGCTTGATTTTTGTCAGTCCACTAAGTACTGCTGTTTACCTGATATGGGGGTCTTTACCTAGGCTAATTTATTTCTAGAGCATGGTTTTGGTGACACTTTTCACTAACTCATAATATCCATAGTTTATATACAAAAATGTGAATAAATATATATATCTTTGTAAATAAATGATGGTTGTTACTGAACTTCGATTCTGTACAGCACATTTTCCAATTCATAACAAACCTTCCCTTGTTCTTTGGTTCTTAATAGAAACTTGTGTTACCTTAATCATGCATAATAATATAACATTCACTCAGTCACTCACTCTAAGTTGAATAGTAAGCATTCAATCAACTCAGAATGTATGCTTACTTATGTAACAGTGAGCCTTAATGAAATATGCATTTACTGGAAACATGGTCTTAACATCTCAGCTATATGATAGTTGAATGTATTTAAATTTGATTTACGTACCAATAAATCTCATGAGATTCAAGTGAAAAAGAAATCTCACAGAATGTGTCAAATGTGTAAAGTGTAAAGAAAGTATAATAGCATTATTGTGTTGTACTATTCTCTGTTTTAATGTGGAGTATAGTCTATCTTATTGTACTTGTTGAAATGTCAGCAAAACATAGATATTTGTTCAATAAACGAGCAACATACCATTTACAGAAAAATGCTTGTCAACTTTTACATAAACCACCTCAATCTGCAATAGCAAAAGCAATTACATGTAATCAGTTAGTGAAGATATATTTTGTCCCTTAGTAATAAATAATATCTAAAATAATATGTTCTCAAAATTATTTGCAAATAAATAAATATAAACTTGCACTTACAGCTTTGTTATACAACATTACTTAATAAAGAATGATTCAGCAAAATTATATAATTATGAATCTAAGTAAAATAAGGTTGTTAACTGAGTGTGCTACTTTGCAATGTGACTATTTAAAGTGTCCTTCAAATATACAGAATAATAAGATTTATACATTATTTACTTTAGATGTGTGAAGGTGACTACTATATTTAACAGAATTATATTTAAATAGTTCCTGTTAAGTATATATATATTAAGTATGGTTATAAAATATAAATGTGTAAGGCTAAAGTTATTGTTGCTATAATGATGTAATACCTGCCTTGGTACCATAGTTTATTACATGTCTGTGCCTTTTAAAAGCTTAGCCACACATATATCTGCACAATTTCTCAAAGTAATGCTAAGATTTATATACATGTGAAGGTGAAAATAGAAATGTAACATTATATTTTATTTAATGTCTTTTTGTATGATCTTTATTCTTTGAGGCTTCTTTTCTATTTTTGACCAGAAAGATGGTGATATGTTTTAAAATATTACCATTCTCGCAGCAACTTCCTGTGTAACAACTGGTACACTAAATATTAAATTTATAATTATACATTTTATACACTATTATTACTTTTAATTTTAGCATTTTACTAAAAGTGAAATGAATGACCAACTTCCTTTTAGTAGTTACTCAGTATAGCTACAGTTCACATGTAACAAACATACAAATTTTTCATCTCAGCTGATTGACTAAACTGTCTGTAGATTTGTTTCCCACCAAACATAAATATTTGTGTGATAAGTATAGAAGATATTTATTCTGATTTTGGATGCTTCTATAAATCATATTATGTAAGTTTTATGTCATATATTTGGTTCAGATGTTAAAAGCTTTATTTAATTTCAGTTTTGATAGCTTTGTGTAAAAAAAAATCCCCAATATAATATACATATTATAATATGTTTATTATTATTATTTATTAATTGGCAGAAGACCAATTATTATTATTCATAATAATATATTTAAAACATACTCTTTTATTTTACAACTCCTAATTTGTTTTTGTTTTATTTCTTTGTATTTGATTTTATTATATGTAAGTACTAATTCAATGAATAAACTTACTTATACTAGAGATGTAAAACATAGACTCATAAAGTGCATTATTAGGAATAGGTATTTGCAATTTGTCTCATGATTGTACTCTCGGCCAAACATGTTATTATCTCATTCTGAAGTGGCCGCCTTGCTCTCGTGCCAAGGACACCTCCATTTGACTTTGAACCTCTTGTCATGTGATAACACTTGTAGAGAGTTAACCCTCTAGATGCGCTTTATATTGATGATTAGGTAAGGTAATATAATTGATTACTAAAACTATATATTTCACATTGTTAATTTATATATAAGTATATGATCTCGAATTATATTATCTGTCCAAGTAAAACAAAGAGAAAAATGTATTACATGTTAATTAATATTTGCCAATAAGTGTAATATTTATTTATATCTCAAAAATATAATGAATTTTCCCTTAATTCTGTCAACAACAACTTTGTGAATTCATATATAAAATAGATTATAGAAATGTGTTCAACTCATTTCCTTTTATTTTATACAAGTGGCTCTCCCAACTTATTTTGGGTTGAACAACTAAACTAGGTATATAGCCTATATTACTCAGGGATAATATACATTTTTTTTTGTTTGTTACAAGAATACAAATCTTTTCTCTTTGAAATACTATTATAGATATAATACATGGTTTGATTGTATTGGGTAATTCATTATCCCACTGGAAGTGTTTTAACCCTTGATGTTCAAAGAGGGTATCTGTCTTTCACACTGTTAATCCAAGCATTTGGTAGGATTAATTTTGATGTGGTTTCTTGATTTGGAAGCAACATACTAGAGATTATAGCAAGATATACTTTTGTACCAGACAACTTTTTCAACAAATGTTTTTTTTTAATTTTGTCACATTGGACATTGGCTGGAGAAGATTTTTATATCTCCTCAGTTTTTATTTATAAATTGATTAAAACAAGATTGAAAGTATAAGTTATATTTAACAATATTATGTAACTATAATGTGTAATGGACTAAGAGCCCATGAACCTCAGACCTTCAATTTAAGCAATTTAAATGTAGTTAACCTTTATTTTAACTAAGCTGAAATTTTGTCAGCGCACGCTCCAACCTTCATAATGGTCCATCGTTCTTATATATATACTTACATACATATGTCGGGTGCATGCGCTGACTTACTTTCAGCTTTGTTAAAATAACGAAAGTCTGGGGTTCACGGACTCTGTAAGTAATTATTCCACCCAAATGTGCCATGATTATTACGTAACAAGAACATTATGACATGCTTTCTCATGCAGATTTCTGTTAATATTTTTAGTTTTATTTGCCTCTATGAGAACTATCAACACTTACTTGTGAAAGTACCAATGAGGTTGTTATTGCTAACTGCTAACTAAATGAAACAATGTGAAATATGAGAGGAACTAAAGCTTTTTATTGTCGTCAAATAAGTTGATTATGAATCAACGCCATTGCTTCTTTACAGAGCTTACATTTGGGTAATTTGTTTCTTCATATTATTAGTATTAGTGAGTTCTAATTAACAACTTTGTTTTAATTAATGATACAAACAAATATTGATTTGTTTACAGGGAGTTAGTCCATTGAAAAGTTACATTTTGGGTTGCGTTTTTCAAAGGACGTAATTCATTTATTTTTATGTGTAGGGTTGTAGGGGGCGTAAGTAAAAGCTTATGTTTAAGTTCATGGGGTCGCCACCCTTGTCCCCAGGGGTGCAAATGGTTTCTGATGTGTATATCGTAAATTAACAACCCGACAGAAAATTTAAACCACGTTATTTGTTTTAAATATGATGTTATCAAATATCTTTTTAATCTATTATGGAAAAAAAAACAAAAATAACTGAAATATTTTGAACAAATTTATTTAGGGCGTTGTAACTTTTTATTTAATTAAACGTTAAAAAACGACATCAAAGCAATGTAATAATAATTTGGACTACAAATTTGTTTAATTAATTAATTTTGCGGGTTATAACAGTGTTGGCAGAGTTCTTGAATACTCTTAAGAATACGATTGAGCGAACCATTAGTTATCTTCTTATCATCTATGCCATTGACAAGTTTATTATTAAATATTTATGAAGTAAGAACTTCTTTAGCCGCGTTGCGCACTTATTGGTAGGAGCAAATCTCCGCTCGAATCACTTTAGGTTCCAGAACCTATCTTGCTTCTTCTTTCTTCTAAATTTTCATCTGAAATCGGTCGACTAAACTTGCTTCTGAATTCAGTTTCAGTTTACTCAATTTAGCCAAGTGTAATAAGCCTTTAACCTTAACTTTTCGGTCGCTTTTTTGGCGGGAAAATAAGGTCTTTTTGTTTTGGGCAAGGATGCACGCCCCTAAGTTTATGTTTAATGTCGTCTCCTTGAATCGATTTTTATTTTGTTAGAGCATAATAATAATATAATACTTTATTACAACTATAAATCTTAAAAATAGGTCATAACCACAGAAATCTAAATTGTACCTTATTATTTAGATTTCTATGGTCATACCTAACATTAATAACATTACAGGACAGATAAATAAATTTGCAGAGTAATTGGCGGCCTTATCACTTAAAGCGATTTCTTCCTGGCAACCTTCGCGTAAAGTGGCGAATTCAATAAATACTTTGTAGTGTAGGTGGTGTTACTTACTATAACAATAATATTCATTCATACATAAAAATACACATACTTATAGTACATAAATATATACTTAGATAAATACATATTCATATAAACATACATAATATATAAATAACCAATATGAGAAAATGTACCTAATGTGAAGAAGAAAGACACGATTTTTGAAAATAGGAAAGGACTTGGCTTGTCTTATAGGAAGAGGAAGAGTATTCCACATCAAAATAGTTTGTATTGTGAAAGATTTATTATAGGTATGAGAGCTTAGAACGGGTAGAGGTAGGAAACATGAGTTTAAGGTAAGGTGGTGCGGAGAGGATACGATTTAGGCTCAATTAACTTAAATTGTTTTTTAAGTATGTAGGAGTAGTGGGATTGTACATAATCTTTGCTTTGCTTTACGCGAAGAGAGAATGTGAGCATTACGGCGAAGGCGGATAGGTAGGTAACCATTTGAACTTTTGGCGAAACTGAGTAATGTGATCAAATTTGCGTAAACCAAATATGAATCGAATAAAGAAATTTTGCAGTCTTTCCAGTTTGTCTAACTGCTCTTCGGTAACATCCAGATAGCATACGTCAGCGTAGTCCAATATAGGAAAAGGAAGAGATTTTACGTGCGCAGTTTTAGTAGAGATAGGAAGGAAATTGCGTAGTCTCCTAAGTGAAGCAGCAGAACCAAATATCTTATGGCTCATTTCTGTCAATTGCGGAACCCACGAAAAATGTATGACCAGATTTACCCAGATTTTTGACCACTTCACTGATGGTGATAGGAATACTGTCAAAGATCAGTAGGGAAGATGGAACCAGTCATACTCGAGATCATACGTGAACTGCCGACAATAATAGTTTGTGTTTTCAATGGGTTCACAGTGAGGCCGAAAGATCGATATTAGTAGTTTGAATAGCTTCATGCAGTTTTTCTAAAGAAGCTTGGGTAGGCCTATATATTTGTAAATCGTCTGCATTCATATGGTAGGATGAAGTCAATTTTTTTGAGAATACGTTTATAAAGAATTGACATGACAGAAAAATCGTAAAGCTAAAAAAAAATGTTCACTGACATGCTATATCTGTAGCTATACAGGTGACGTTTTATGCAACATTACTGCTGTTTATTACTACAATTTCACTCATAACTCATAAGTTTTCACTTCAGTCAACTGCCCATTTTTATTTTACTAATATAATTTATCCCCAATTATCCAAATACCATTTATCCAAACAAATGAAATTGCGCCCTCGAAAAACGCACGCTAAGGCCCAAAGATGTAAAATTTCAATGGACTAAGTCAAAAATATCTGCTTTAGAGTGATCATCTGTGAATCATGTGTCGAAGTGGCCCTTTGACTTGATTAATTTTGACAGATTATCTTCTTAAAGCGGCCTTTCTAAGCCCCCTAAATGTGTTTCTACTTCTAGAGTGAGAAAACAAATTAGGAAACATTAAAATGTGAAATGTATAATGATGGTTAGTATAGTGAGTCTATTTCGGCTTAGAATACTTTTCCTACATAACCCTGTGTAAAATAATGATTAATTTTATAATTATTATAAGGAACAGTTACTATGCTGGTATAGGTATCACTTTTTACGACGTAATTAGTTCCATTGGTATTATAAATCAATCCACAGTACGTTCTTTGAAGATCTTCAACAGTTTAACTAGGTGCCTAATTTTAAGACTGATTAGGTTTACAATATAAATATTATTTACTTTCACAAGTGCCTATTAACTGTGCAATTAATACTTTTGCATAGTTTTGCAGTTTAATATTGTTGTGTTTTATAGCGTAGTATCTTCGGATTTTTGCTGTAGTTAACTTCTTGGAGAAAATACTGAAAAAATGCTTGGAGAAGAGGCCTTTGATTTTTTGTTACAACAGTACTTACATATTATTACATACAGACAGTACAGATGGAGCATTAGAAAAAAATGTTTTTAGAAAAATGTACGTGTTGTGTCACTTATTAAAGTCTGTTGGGTAACTTCAATCATCGAGAGATGCTACGTAAAGTGTATTAAGATCATACTTTGTTTATATATATATATATTGTATTTATTTCTGATGTTTTCTATAAACATCACTTGTGTAAAAAGTAATATTTGTGATGACAGATACCCTGATTACTTGCCAAACTATATTTACAAGCATTTAATAGATTCTAGATTAATTAACTGTTGGTGTAGGTACATTTAATTTAAATATGTACTTACAGGCCAAATAGAGATTTGACGAGTGATACAGTTCTTTAAATTTCTGACTAGACCAAGACTACGGAAACTATTCAAACCTATGTAGGTACCTAATTGATAATTTTTAAGGCTTTCATAATGCCCAAAAAATAATACTATTTTACGTTAAAACTATGTTTCTATTTTATTCAAATTGGGTTACGGAACCCTCAATGTTGGGAGCCCAAGTCATATTCTACGAGTTTATAAAAAAATCACTCATAGTCAATTGCCCTAGCTTGGCCTAAAATACGAGGAGATGTATTTTTTTAAAGTAATTAGGAATTTAACTCCGTTGTGGCTATTTCTAAATAAAATAAATTGAAAACAATACTTACAAAACAAACATGTTTATTTAAATTGTACCTAATCATAGTAACTTAAGTAAGTACCTACCTATCATGTTATTAGTTGTAACCGTAGGTAGGTGCTGTAGGTAAAGTGTGTAGATACCTATGCACTATTTTCACAATGTGGCTAATTCTGAAGCTAATCCTCAAAAAAATGCTGAGTGCCTACCTATAACAATGTACCTATACCTACATACGAATATAATGAGCAGCAAATAACTTGAAAAAACAACTTTCTTCCTTTGCGTCGCCTACCTCCGACCCTCGTATAATATCACTAATTTTGTCTTTAATTTTATTCGATTAACGATTAAAAATCGTATAGCAGGACTTTTCCTGCTATGAGATTTTTAATCGAGACTTTGCTCGAGACAGAGAAGAGTGGCATCTATTGTTGTCAACGGCCAAGACCCACTTTGGGTCGATGAGCCAAGTTAATGTACAGTCAATATCCATTTTCAAGTTGTTTGCCGTAACTTCTCTACACTAAAAGGGTATAATCTTATACCTTTAAACGAGCAATTCTTGTACCTATATAAATATGTATGTATATATAGAATCTGAATCTCGGAAACGGCTCGACGGATTTTCATGAAATTATGTTTGCAGGGGATTTCGGGGACGATAAATCGATCTAACTAGGTCTTATTTAAAAAAAACGCATATTATGCGCGTTTTTAGACAATGAAAAACTGTCACATTAGACATTATAATGTGATGGTAAATTTCGCCTCGTGACGCGACAGCATAATTAGCTCAGACGGGAAGTCGGGCGCTCATAGCGGTCACGAATTAGTAGCTCCGGGTTCGAATCCAGACGCGTTCTCTTTTTTTTTCAATTCGTTTTTTTTAAGAAAATATATTTCTTGGAGTCTTTTATCTGTAGGTGTATCTAAGTATATTTAGTATTTAAACCGAGCAAAGCTCGGTCACCCAGGTACTAATCTCTTATGTATGGAATTGCTATTGTTCTTTCTTTGTAGAGTCGACTGATCGAGATAGCACTAAGTACCAATAACATAAACAATTTAAGGCAATAAACCATGAAACCTTGTTGTGAAACCCGTTTCATGTGTTCCTAAGGGGGAATTTTTGAAAACGTAACTGATGTACCTAGTTTGATATTTATTAATACTGAAATAAAGTCGTAACGTCTGAGCTCCATTTTTTGTCTAATCTTCTTTAGACGAACGCCTAAAAGCGGCTGTTTGAGAATAGCTCTACAATAATTTTAAAATTTCCTTATTTCATAAACAGTAGCTGTCGTAAACGTAGCTGTCTAATTGGATATTGATTTATTGTAGAGAAATTCTCAAAACAGCCGCTTAGGTGTTCTTCTAAAGGGGATTAGACAAAAATAGACCTATCTATTCTATGGTGCAGGTGAAGATAGGCGTTGCAACCCTGAATCATTTCTCCTTGGCGCATGATTTTGGTACAGCGTTGCTTCCGCAACGCTATACATATTATAGGTACCTAATGGAGTAGACGATTAGAAGAGGTATTGAAACTATAAAAGTTGTAAATTTAAAAATTGGTGATTAGGTGCAAGGTCATACGCATTTATTGTAATAAATATAATATGTTTATCAAATTGGCTGTCGCCTCGCCGGCGTGGCTAGTCTCAATTAACTGGATGTGAGGAGGGCGCTGCACGTCGACACAGGCCTTGAGCCTAGTTCAGTTCGAGTTTCGTATTAAACTTATTTTTAAACAATTGCTAGCCACTTTTATTTATATTAGAAGATATCTATATTTATAGAATCTAAATCTCGGAAACAGCTTTAACGATTTTGATAAAATGTTGGAGGCCGATAAATCGATCACACTAGGTTTCATTACAAAAAAAACGACATTTCAAGCGCATTTTCAGGCAATGAAGGATTGCTTCAATATCATTAGAATGTAGCTGAAAACATATAATATATACCTAGTTGCAAAAAGGAGACGGCTCATTTCTGCCCCACGTCGTTTCAAGTTTAGGTACTTAATTAGCCCCGGAGACCTAAACAAGTTATTTAATTAAAATAACATATAATTAAATAATTCAAACTGTACATTCAATACTAACCTGCCAAGCGGGGATTGCAAATTGGTGATTAAAAAGTACCTTAATGACTATGTATAAGTAATTTTGTATTAAGGTACTGTAGTTCCATATAAACAAACTAGATGGCGTTGTACGGCGTTAAAACACGCTATCGAAGTTTTTGTGAATTTAAATATGCCTGTTAAGGTTTAGTTCGTGTTTTACCCATTAGAAAAGAGTACTACGCTAAATACTTATTTGTTCTTTCATTTGTACCTATGTGTACAGACTATAGTCAAAGTCAGCCATGTATTTCGCTGTTTTTGTTCAGTTGAAGGTTGAAGTTTACGTAATACGTACAGTAAAAATTCGTTCGAAAATCGATTTGTTCGAAACTCCACTCAACACGGAATTTCTTTATTTTTCCAAATTCCAAAGGTTTCCTAATTTTTTTGTGGTTTGCCCGAATCTCTGGTCTCTGGTCCTTTTCTGTGTTGAGTCGACATTATTTTGAGCACAGTAAGTCGCAAAATAATGAATTTACTACCTTCTTATAGTAGTAAGTACATAATCACGTTCTTGATTACCTACTTGCGGCGTTATTTTTTTTCAATGTTTTAGTTGATATCTTTAAAACCCCGCTATGCAGGATAAAAACATAAACGGTTCCTCAATATATATTAAAAATCCTATACAATGATCCAATTTTGGTCAAGTCTCTTGCACTTTTTCTGTGGGGCAAATGCCCATGGAAAATGGGCCGTCTCCTTTGGTATGTTAATTGAAGCTGCTGTAGGTATCTACGTAAAGGCCGTTTTGAGCGTAGGAAGAAGCGGTGTCCCCTGCGCAATGATCAATTCCCGACTTAGAATTTGTAGGAAATTATAGGTTTAGCCGGGAATAATAATTGTTTGACAAGTTGTGCCTGGAAAGTTACTTACCGCTGGTCGGCTGGTCTAGTCGGGAAAACTGCAACTGTTAATCCGGAGACACCGGGTTCAAAACTACACGTTCCACAGTCTTCTCGAGCTCATTGGCGTAATGCCGCTAACTTAAAACGGTGAAGGAAAACATCGTGGGGAAACTAAACTGACCTAAAATCTTTCGAAGTCAAGTGTCATCCACCAACCCAAACTGGGTCAGCATTGTATGTAAGAAAAAATCGAAGTCAACTAAAAAAAATGTCTGATTTGAATCCAAAAGCACATCATAAACATAAAATTGTGTTTCGTAACTGCAGACTGCAAAAAACAATTTACTCTTTTTAATGTAATGGTATTCGCTTCTATAATTTAATCCCTGTACAAGTGGAAGGTCTCAATGAAACAAGGTTTAAAACTGAAATTAAAAGCTACCTAATGGCACTAATGGGCAAAGCATATTACACTGTAGATGATTTTGTAAAGGACAAGTAGTGTTTGGAAAAGGAATACCTATGTCGAAAATGGAACAATTTAATAAGGTCAAATAATACTGGACATTAATGTAAAATTTTTATAAGTACTACCTATTGTATGTATTGATTATTTTGATAATTTGCATTTTGTCAGAACAGAGCCTTTTTACAGCTGCATCTAATTGACAATTTGACAAGGCCCCTTTACAGCTGATTAGTTTTTATTTGACATTATTTTATTGTGTACCTACACAGAATAATTAACTATAATTATTAATTACCCGACTGCGCGACGCAAAGGAGTGGTAATGTGTTTAACAGTCTATGTATGTATGTATGTTTGTATGTTCCTTTGAAGCACTATACAGACCAAACGCCTGGGCCGATTTTTATGGTTCACACGTCAATCGATTCCTCTTAAGGCCGGTTTGCATTTTGATTAGTGCGAGTGCGAGTGAGTAGTTCAGGTGTTGAGTAATTAGCAGCAAACACGTGTGGACAACGATTGATCAATGCGAGTGTGAAGTAAATTGCGTAGTGAAGTGGTTAGAAGCGCGTTCTATTTTTTTGCGAGTAGCCTCCTCCCGCGCGTTTTTCCTACCCCCTCACTCGCAGTTTGCCTGCCAGTAAACAGCGGCGTTGCCATATATACAGATTTCTCCGTATTTATACAGATTTTTAATGTGCGATATTGATTAGCATTGGATACAGATATGTTTATAGGGTTATTGGTAATCGGCCTGCATTCTTTTAAGGGGATATTAAGTACATTAAATTCGTAAGTTCCGATTTCAAATTATTTTCAATTTCCAACGCCACTGTGTTTAATATTTCTTTCAGAATTTCTTCCAATCGCAAGCGCGCTTCTTGACTTTCATCCATACTTGCGGGCCGACGGCTGGCAACTCAATGAACTAAATACAGCTACTATCGCTACTATACAGAATTGGACAGTACTCGCACTACACACCTGCACTCATCAATCGCGATTTTTCACTTCCACTCGCACTCACACTAATCAAAATGCAAACAGGCCTTTAATCTGGCGAGTGACACTAAAGACATGACATTAGTGTAAGTCCAATATGGCGGATTCAGGACGCCATATTGTCCAAATTAAAAAAATGAAAATCACCAAAATAATATGTCAAGAGGGGTATCGTTGAATAGGTATTTAAAAATAATATTTAGCTTTCTCTCAATGTTTTTCGATTTGACTGACCGTTTAGGATGTATATCGATTGAAAGTTGAGTAACAACCATTCTTACATTTATAGGTTTTTAGGTAGCAGAAAACTTCGTGTAACTAACTATACCTACGTGTGAATGTGGATGGACATTATATACTAATGTATCTAGTAGGCATCGATATAAATCAATAGATGTGCCCTGAGCACCTTGAAATTGGTAATAAACTGCGTCTCTGTATGTATCGTAAGTGGTTTACAAACAACCAATCTACTTGACCCCTATAATCGCTAGCGGCGAGATTTGCTGTGGTTCTACTTATTTTGGTTGTTGACACCGAATAATGATAGGTAAAAACGTCCGGCGTCCACCGCGTCCTACAACCGACTAGAACGGAAAGAGTGAGCTCACTCTTCCCAACGTTGACATGATTGCGTGCGCCATGAAGTTTGGGATGGGGCCCATCTTGGGTTCTACGATCTGTGCTAGTAGGTATATTGGACTACCTTTTTTTCGTACGTGCAGGAAATGTATTTACGCATACCCTACCGCCCCGCCCGGGAGACACAGCCGGGTTATGTTGCACTCTATATCATTATCTATATCACTCTATATCGTTGAACAATTACATTGTATGTCGAATAATAATGGATCCCGACTCTTCAGTTTGTAATGTTCTTTTATTAGAAAATATTGTATATATTTCAATAGTATTAATACAATAACATATTATAGAATTCTAGACCACCAGAAATCTAAATGCTTGTTTTATTCTTTTCAGTTTATTTTAGTATGCGAGTGCGTAGTTTGGTTCACTTTTTACGCAGTCGGGTTTTTGAGTTTTTAAATTATATTTTTTAATTACTTGATGCTAAGGTGAAGAAGAGATATCGAGTGTACCTATTGGGTACATCCCATCTACAGTAATAGATTAATGCAAAGGAAATTTCACACGATTCATACTAAATTTACCCGAACATTTTTTTTCCAACTCGTACTAGATACGGTAATGAACAGCCTGCCGTATAATGTAAAAAAAACGTGAATTTGCTGTATATCACGGCAAATTTTGATTTATATGTTATCACTTCTATCGGCAGTTCTTATGACTGCCATTTTTTTTAGGGTTCCGTAAAACGTAAAAACGGACCCCTTATAGATTCGTCATGTCTGTCTTTGTCTTAGTCTTATCTGTTTAACATGACAGAGACCGAGAGATGAGATTTCGTGTCGGATGCAACCGAATGGATTCAGAATCGCTACCCTGATGAGTAGTTTTTTTTTGGTACGCCCTAAATACATTATTATTAAAACATTGATAAAATTACACCGAACTACAATAATATATTTATTATGTTACTTGCTGCTACGGAAACCTTCATGGGCGAGTCCAACTCGCAATTGGCCGCTTTTATTTAATTGATTTTCGTAATTTTATTTAAATCCCATTGCGTACTATTTTTTCTCTTGATTTCTTGTCAAAATACTATCTTTTTCAGCTTATGGTAAGATTATCTGAAAAATAAGGTTGGCAACACTGGTTCAGTTATCAGTGAGCCATCCAAGCCATGTATATAATAAATTTAAAAAAAAAAATATATCAGTGAGCAGTGAGCCCAGGGGTGGTCGACTCTCTTAGGGCCAGGTGGGATAAAAGTACATACACGAGGGGGCTCCAAACGAGTAGTGGCAATATATACGCGCGTCTCTTTCTAACGTTTCATTTTAGAGATAAGTAACCTGTGAAAAATTACGATTTTTTCGTCTATTCATTCGATTTGTCTAACGATTTTGTCGTTCGACGAAGCCGTCTAGACTCTAGACGGGGCAATCGTGCGGGGCAGATGTAGCACATCTGAATTTTCCTTATTTTGCTTATTTTTGTTGAACCCACCCATGGGTGGCGGTTCTATATGGAGATTACGTCAGCAATAGTTATTTATTTTTGAAGTGAAAACTTCTTTAGGCGCCTAGACAATTTTTTTGTGGGCTGTGAATTTAATTCATTCGTCACGCTCGGGTATGATAAGAAAGCTTCGGGTAAACTCGGGACCATGGCTATTGGCCTTCTAGAAATACGTCAGCTTATGGGAAATGCTGAAAGGGCGTGGACAGGCCATCATGGCATGGCCATCTAGAAACTGCATCAGCCAATGGGACAATGATTCATTTCTCATTTAATTTTCACGCATTTCATGGTTACACCCGTGTAGTTTCCAAGGTAAGCTATCAAATTCTGAGTTATAAGTTTTCACTTCTATCGGCAGTTCCTATGACTGCCAATTTTTTTAACACAGTTGACAACCCACACTTTATCTAGACCCGAAAACGGAACGAATTTTCGGGGGAATGGGTACAAATTTTACGTAAGCATGCGAGGGCAGGCCAGGCAGCTTATTGATGACAAGGGGGAGAGAGAGGGGGGTCAATAATTGCAATAAATCAGCTGCCGTAAAACTTCAACGGCCCCTTATGGCCATAAATTTACCAGAGCTTTGATCAAATTGAAGACTTACCGTACTTGTCGCATTTTCTGGCGAAGAAGATATTAACATCATGGCTATTGAGCGATTTCATTGTAATTATAATAAAATTACATATACATACAAATTACCTATAAAAATTCTCTTGATAACTCGATTAGTAAAATAACAATAAAAATAAGTATCGAGTCAAACATTTTCGTGGTGTCATTACGTAGGTATCTCTAAAAGTCTAAAACGACCACAAGAAAATGGCGTCGTGTTTTGTTTACGTGCTTTATTCTTGTTTTTTTTGCTAAAATCCAGTTTATTTACACTTTATCCATATATTTCCGCTGTATTTCGTCATGAAAGAGAGCCAACGAAAATGTGCTAAGTGTGGCAGATCGCCTGCTGGTGCTAAACCTAAAAGGAATCTTTTACGGTAAATACAACTTACGTTGTTCACGCTACATCGTTTTCCTAAACCTAAAAGGAATCTTTTACGGTAAATACAACTTACGTTGTTCGCCAGATCGCGAATATTGTTATGAAATTGTCATAAATTTGACGACGTATGGGCGCCCGGCGGAAACTAAAACACATTTGTAAATTATGCTTTCAGTTCCGGGTTGTGGGCCAAGTAATAAGTATATGCCATCCTAATGAAGAATGGGCCTCAAAGCTTCAAACCAATTTCAAGAACAGCTGTACACGAAGGATTTTATGCTGTGTAACCATCACTTCAAGCCATCTTCTTTAATTTCTGGTGGAAAATAGCTTATAACATCTGCTACACCTGATGAAAGCTATGATGAGGTAAATATATATATTTTAATTGTTTTCTAAAAGATAAAAATAATAATTTAGTGTATGTTGTGCTTGGTAAAATAGCATAAATTATTTAATTTTAGATGCTGAACATTACTGAACTGAAGCAGGTTCATCTACAAAGCAGCCCCTACTAGAAAACTTCAATATGTTGAATACTGACATACTGCAGTGGTCACTACTACTGAACATGAAGCAGGTCCATCAATGAAGGCTGACATAAAGCCAGTGACTACTATACGAGAAAATTATGAGGTTGGTATATCGAAGTTATCTAAAAATAAAGCTGAAATCAGAAAAAATAACATCTGTGTTAGAATTTGGTGTCGGCATCATAATGTCTACAATTTACTAATTCAATACTACTGTGTCTTATAACAAGCTTCTACCCATGACTTTTATTTGTAGTTTAGAAGGATGAGCAGGACATGAGTCTGATGGTGAGCAACACGCCTTAGTTACACAGCTACACAGTTACACAGCTACATAAATAGTCTAAATCACTACCTAGTGCTCTGCTCTCGTTACTTAGAGATTTAAGATGTTTTATCTCAATGCCCTGTAATTTCTTCGGAAATGTTGCTCTTCAAACCCTTGATTTGCAACACTAACAAATAAATTTACTAGTTTCGAATGTTTAATGATGAAATAATATAATCATGGGGAAAATAAAACTTTCAGATGCTGGGATGAACTGAACTGAAGATGGGAAACAAACACTCAAGTACTTTAAAAAAATTACAAAATGTGTGGAAGAATGTGCTTCTACGAGTATTATAAAAATATTGTTATAATATTTAATTTATTAATGGGTAGTGGTGTACATGTTCTGATCAAGATTGTATTTTCCAAATACCTAATTGAAATAAATGCATTGAATCTCAATACACATGTTTTTTTCTACACCACATCAAGCCATGAATTTATTTAAGACAAGAAAAAGAAAAGGTAGGTTATAAACCACATGGAACTATAGCCTAACTAATATAAACAAAACTTACTTGCAAGTAGTAAGCAAGTACGTTTTGTTTATATTAGTTGGGCTGTAGTTCCATGTGGTTTATAATCTACCTTTTTATCTATAACATTTTGAATTTTCCCGCCTACGCAAATGGTAGATTTTAAAATTTCCCGCCTTGCGCACTGACAGAAGTTTGAAGGGGGCTGAAAATAGATGGAGCCACTTTTCTACGAAGTATGGAGTTGACATTCTTCTCCGTGAGTATTTGTTCTGTGAGTGAGCCTGTGGTCTGTGATTTGAATGATTTGATATTGTGATTATTGTGAAACAAAATAGGCAGGTCTAAACAATATAAGAGTACTACCATGTTTCATTTGATTCTGCTTCTCATGTTATTCTCTTTCTCTTCTCTACCATCATGTTTCTGCGAAGAAAGAACTTCAGAATCATATTTACAAGGTAATTACTGTTTGCTAACATTGTAGCTATTCAGTTTGGTAATAGATCATGTGAAAAGTTTTTGGTTTCAGATGATTTCAAATGTTCCCTGCCTGATGTCACAAGCATGGATATCAATTTGGATGTTACTAGATTTCGCTCCGACTTCTCTAAGATATCTGAGGTGGGTTTATAAACTGTTATAATATTATACCTGATTGATAACTTCTATTAAAACAAACTTGAGTGGAAAAGAGTTATAAATGCCTGAATTCTTTAGTTCCTAAGCAACAAAGATTATTATCACGAATTACTGGCTCTGGCGTGGGTGGGCCGCAAGACTGAAAATGTGTAATAGGTCTTTATTTGATACTTCTTGATATAGGTAGTTAAAGCTATGTATGATTTCATACCAACCCGGGGTCCATAGACCTCTCATGCCTTTTTTATTCAGAAATAAAAATAGCATGTTTGTGAGTTCACTCAGATTGTTTTTTGTATTTTTTTTAAATAGATGAGTAGGACATGCTCCTGATGGTAAGCAACATGGCTGCCACATGACAGCACAGTGACATGCAGCTATTGGAATATGAAGTGTCCAAATCATTACCTAGCACTGCACTGCGCTATTACTCTAATTTTACTGAATAGTTTTTCACCTATCAGTGTTCATTATAATTTATATTGTATTCAGTACTAGCAGGGCCCTGCGTTGTTACCCTCATAGTTCCCGTTACTTTTCCAGGATAAAAAATAGCCTATGTCACAAGCCGAGTCACAAGTCTTGAGGTCTATTTGAGATTTCAGACTTGTTTATGATGTTGGCCTAATGGATTATAACCCTAAACAACTAGTTTTTGAAAAAAACTGTCTCATGACGTTTATAAAGAAAACTAAACTTGCTATAATATGGTACTAGAATTGTCTCTGTACACCTAATAGTTTTCAAGAATAAGTCTTTTAAAGTTAATTAAGAAACTTAAAAAAACCGGCTTCGAAATCGGCCCATCCGTTTGAGCTCTACAGTGCCACAGACAGACACACACACAAACAGACAAAGAGAGAGACAGACCCGTATGTCTGCCTGACAGACAGACATCGACGTCAAACTTTTACCATCCCTTTTTTTGGTCGGGGGTTAAAAAGTGCAGTAACTGTGCCATAAAGTGTTCAAGTAGGAGTTAACATATTGCAAAAAATTGCGAAACTCGAAAAAAATTATATACATTGATAGACTTTTTCTCGGAAACTATTGGGTGTACAGAGACAATTCTAGTACCATATTGTAGCAATTTTAGTTTCCTTTATAAACGGCTCGAGACAGTTTTTTCAAAAACATTTCGTTTAGGGTTATAATCGCCAAAATTTAAAAAATAAATGATTTTTTCGATTTTACACAAAGTTGCGATCGGCGCTCGAGGTCACTCACTTGGATTAATCATTAGGCCAACATCATAAACAAGTCTGCAAAAAATCAGATCTACCGGATTTAACGCATGCTACTCCAAACTTTCAGGTGACAAAGTTACTGGACTATTTATAGTATTAGTGAAATTTACTAAAATATATTAATGTTTGATTATTTCATTCCAGGTTAAATTTCCAGGAGTGATTGGACCATTGAATGAGCGACTCATTTGCAAAATTAAGTGCATCGATGGCAACTGGGTAGGGCCACTGTGCTCCACAACTCCAGGTAATTTATGTTTTCACCTTATTTTTTACTGACTTCCAAAAAGGAGGAGGTTATCAATTCGAGCACCATATTTTTGAAGTGAAAACTTCTTTAGGCGCGCCTAGACAGATTTTTCGTGGGCTGTGAATTGAATTCATTCGTCACGCTCGGGTATGATAAGAAAGCTTCGGGTAAACTCGGAACCATGGCTATTGGCCATCTAGAAATACGTCAGCCACTGGGAAATGCTGAAAGGGCGTGGACAGGCCATCATGGCATGGCCATCTAGAAACGCGTCGGCCAATGAGCAATGCTGACGCATTTCTAGATGGCCATGCCAGGATGGCAAGGCCACGCCCTTCGACTACACCCGTGTAGTTTCCAAGGTAAGCTATCAAATTCTGAGTTTTAAGTTTTCACTTCTATCGGCAGTTCCTATGACTGCCAATTAATTTTTTTTTTTATTTATATGTCTTGATATCTCGGGAACGTTCAAACTGATTTTGATATTTAATTTTTTGTTCGAAAGGGTATGATCCCATCATTTTTAGGGTTCCGTAAAACGTAAAAACGGAACCCTTATAGATTCGTCATGTCTGTCCGTCCGTCTGTCCGTCCGTCTGTCCGTCCGTATGTCACAGCCACTTTTTGCCGAAACTATGAGAACTACATAATTGAATAGTTTATTCCTAACCTGACCCGAAAACCTAACCCGCTACCGGGTTAGGTTAGGAACACCAAAAAAATTAGGCAGTCTCATCTTTACACAATTATATGTGTAAGTAAAGATTTTTCAACCTCAACTATTCTTATGGCTTCCATTTGACGAAATGCCGGTAGTAAAAGTAATTGTCAGGTTTCCCATAATCTCTGGTAGTGGTAGGACTCTTTGCAGAGTTCACCTGGATAAATATCACACTTTGTGAGATAGATTTACTCATTATTGCACTTGATTTTAAAATGAAACATAAAAACTTAGCAACTAAAATGAAAGTAGCAATAGGCGACCTTATTGTTACCTGTTTAATTATAGCTGTTTAAGTCTGTACAATAATTAGCGGGGAACCTGGATCCCACAACACAGGTAGCCCTAGTGTGGGATCCAGTGCACGCTGGCAAAACATTGCTCACTGGTCCTTGCCATGTATTGGTACCTATTTAAGCAGTGCTTGGATGGGAGCCTGGACCCGGCAATAGCTAGTACCAACTTGGGTCGGGTATCCGGGAATTGGCCCTTGGTTGGTGCTAATCTCCAGATCCTGCTATAATAATAATGCTACGAAATTTGTCAGTCAACATTTGTGAACCCAATATTTGTTTGAATAAACGTTTTTTCATTTTCATTGCAAACCAATCTCTTCCAGGCAACCATAGGATAGAAAAAGATATATGAAAATAGATATATCATCTTATAACTCTGGGTGAAGAGCAAGAAACTCCAATATAGCAACTTTTGTTTCCTTACAGATGGCAGGTTCCAGCCCATTCTCCGTGAATGTCTCTACCGGCATGATCATCCTTTACTTGCAATGACTTTTAAAAACTCTTCAATAGAAGTTAGTATATATCTTTTTTGAAACATTTCGCATTGTAATAATAAGGTACCAGTGTAATTCCCATGCATGTCTTTTGCAAACAAATACTTTTAGAAAAAAAATATGATACCCTTTGGAGATTGTCCTACGAAAGTTCTATAAACATTACTGAATATTTTTTTATGCTGTGGTAGCCTAGTGGGTAGAATATCCGACAAATTAGATCACCTGCCAGGTAGATAGTCCCTCCAAAATGATCCCGCATTTTGAGAATCCCTATTTTTAGTTATAAATAACACCCAATTGAAATTTCAAATTGCCTCAAACCAATTTTTTTTATTTTTGCAATACATATTTGCACGCAGCTGGTAAAGTTAAACCCCCAACTGAATCGTCTGACTTATTCTTGTTTTATTCTTTAAACGTTAAACTACAACATATAAAAATTGTATATTGCCTCAAACATTGTCGGACGCATGGCTGAGCGCTCGCGCAACACGTTTCCCGCGCATATTGTTATTAGATGTGCTGATGTGATTGTGTGTGATGAGCGCAAATGTTTATTTGAAAATAGCGACAGGTATTGCGAGCTGAATTGAACTTTGTTGTGTCCCAGCAAGAGTCGCTATTTAGGTATATAATTGTTTTCGGTAAGTGAGGCTTCTGTACTAATATTTATTCTGTGGTTGTGGTTTCAGAAAGAGACCTCATTCCCGCATGGGTCAGAGATGGAGGCTCGATGTCGACACTTCGGACTCTACAAGATGAAGGGTGAAGGCAGATTGCGCTGTGAAAATGGCCAGTGGACACCCGAATTCCCAGAGTGTGTGCCCACTTCTCTCATCACCAATTTCACGGGTATTTGAATTTAGTTTTGTTACTGAGAAATAATTTGATGTAGAATCTGAAAAACCTGGCTATGGAGCTAAAGATGTATTTTTACTCTAACACTAAATACTGACTCCTGTCAGTGACCACATCACATCACGTCACATGGATCTAACCAGTCCAGAGTCCAGACGGTGCCATAGTGTATTTAAGACTATGCAATAGGTAATTGAAAGGTCTGCTGTAGTTGAGATTTTTTTTTAAGTGAAAACTTCTTTAGGCGCACCACAGACAGATTTTTCGTGGGCTGTGAATTGAATTCTAGCGTCACGCTCGGGAATGATAAGTAAACTCGGGTAAACCAATTTTGCTTTAGCTAAATAATAATCATCATAAAAGCAGTGATCTAGTAAATAAGCTGTGAATGTATGCTTTAATTTAAAGTATGTTAGCATTTCGTTGTACTTATAGTAAACGGCAGTAACGCCGCAGGTGACGCACCCCCGTCGATCCGCTACCAGTTGGCGGCGGGTTCGGGCGTGGTGGGGCCGCAGGGCGAGCTGCTGCTCTACCCCGAGTCGGCGCTGCGCCTCGACTGCGTGACGCCGCGCGCCCTCGGCGACCCCGAGTGGAGCTGGCACGCGCCCGGACATCACTCCGCTGGTCAGAACCTGATCTTAATCGACTTCAAAAACAGATGAAGTTTGCTCATTACTGCTTTCATTATCGTCATGTAATAGTTAGTCTTAGTGTCATGTTCACTGCTGGACATAAGCCTTTCCAATATTGTGCCACTAAATCCGGTCCTCCGCATCCATCCGCTTCACGCCACGCTCTTCAGGTCGTAGGTACACCGAGCGGGAGGCCACTGGTGGTGTCCACTCCAAAACCCTTCTGCCCCAACGTCCATCGGCTCTGCGACATACCACCGCCCTTTCTCGATGACAGCATTAAATAGCTTCCGAAGCTGTTCCAGGACTGGACGCCCACCAGCTCTTAAGAGCTCAGATCGCCAAGGGCCTTGTTGTTCTTAAGCTGCACAAGAGGCATCTCGATTTTGGGAGTCTCTATTACCGGTAGCTCGTCCGTGAAGTGGCGGGTTAATCTAGCACGTCTGTCGTCCGTACTCCGAGTTGTGGGCTTCGGTGTGTGTGAGGAGTATAGTTGTCCGTAGGACGTCTCAGTTTCTACAGGTAGATCTAGTTTTGTTGCAAGGAGTCGACCATCAGATGTCGGTCAGATGACCCCTTCCCAATGGCTTAGCGAATACTTTCGAACCTCTATTTCGACCACATTTTACACTAATACTTATAAATATATTGTTTATGTATACATTAAACCGATAAAATCATTTCATGCTGTAAAATTATCAAATGTCATTATTTTGTTTTTGTTTCCAAATTTTTTTTTTGTTCGTCTAATTGCATCTTCGATTGCTCGAATGTTGCTTTGAAGTATGACGAATCGTATTTGCTTCTTTACACACATACTGAGAAGGCGATAGTCGTAACGAATCCGCTGACATCTCCAGCCTCTGCCTCATCAGATCCACTGTTTCTGTCGAGAGCTTGGACACTTTACTGAAATGAGTGCATTCCCGTTGGTAGAACTTCTCTCCTACCTCTCGGACAACAGTCGCAAACTCGTTGACATATTGATCAACGTCCTCAGTGGTTTCCAGCAGACTGAATGTTTCGCAATTCTAGCTGAAATTCTTTGGATGCTGCAGAGATATGGCACAGTGACGGGCGGAGCGTAGACTTTATCAGGCGATTTCTCTCGAGTCGGAAGTTTAAAGTAGCGCGGACAAGTTGGTGATCGCTTCAGGAGTTAAACTTGTTGATCACTGGGACATCTTTGAATATATACCTCGTATTCTTCATAATAAAGTCGATCTCCTATGAGGCTTTTTCTGGAAGAATGAGTTCATCAAAGATAGCCTCTGATTCGAGGATTCATTACTGCTTTGTAGTTAAATAATTGACAAAGGTGTGGGACTGCCTTGGGCGGACTCTGCAAATAGACCTACCACTACAAAAGTATAATTATGGTATGTGATCAGCTAGTAAAATTTGATTTATGTTATGTGGTTAGCTAGTAAAAGTATAATTACCGTATGTTCCAGCGTGGTCCAGCGAAGAAGGAGAGAAAGAGACAGTGTATCGTCTGTCGCTGAGCAAGTTGCCCGCGCGCCACACCGACCGACTGACGTGCACCGCGCCCGGGGGACACACGCACACCGTGCTTGTTAAAGTTGTTAGTGAGTCTGTACACACACAAGCTTCTACCAATAGTCCAAGATCCCAGAGCTGCCAGACGTCACGTATTTTCTAATGAATGAAATGTGGACGATTGAGTAGAGTAACTACGTACTAAGAGCCAGGCGCGGTCCCAGTGTCGAATTTTGGAGGGGGTCACCAGTACAGAGTCTCAGATTTTGGGGTGGTCACGAGTAGAAATACAATAAATTAATAAATAAATGATTGAATTGAATTGAACTAAATCGAGGAAAAAAGACTACTAGTAGGTAGCGCCCCATTTTAATGAAACGTATACGATTTTGGGGGTGGTCGTGACCCCCCCCCCCCCTTCTGGAACCGCGCATGCTAAGAGCACATGCTTACTCGGTAACTTGCTGAAACGGCCAATTTTGAGATATGGGGTAACGAAGGTAGAGATATACAATATACATAAATATATTACTAATTTTATGTATATTCTAATGCCGGCGTGTCACACCGAATAAGGAGATCTCATCCCCTCCTATCCTAACCTCATTTAGTCTTAAAAACTCGTAGGGTTGTCACCATGACTTCTAAAATTTCTTCTTAAAGAATACGAATATACCTGATCAGCCCTCCTGACGTACCTACTGCGTAATCCTCTATACTCTATACAATGTGGTTTATGTTTAGAGAAGGAACTCCGTTTCGAGTTCTATACAATATTATGGTTTATGCTTAGAAGAGGAAATTAGTTTCGAGCTCTACACAATATGGTTTATGTTTAGAGAAGTAACTCAGTTTCGAGGTCTATACAATATGGTTTATGTTTAGAGAAGCAACTCAGTTTCGAGGTCTATACAATATGGTTTATGTTTAGAGAAGAAACGCAGTTTCGAGCTCTATACAATATGGTTTATGTTTAGAGAAGGAACTCATTTTCGAGCTCTATACAATATGGTTTATGATTAGAGAAGTAACTCAGTTTCGAGGTCTATACAATATGGTTTATGTTTAGAAAAGGAACGCAGTTTCGAGGTCTATACAATATGGTTTATGTTTAGAGAAGGAACTCAGTTTCGAGGTCTATACAATATGGTTTATGTTTAGAGAAGTAACTCAGTTTCGAGGTCTACACAATATTATGGTTTATGTTTAGAGAAGGAATTCAGTTTCGAGCTCTATACAATATGGTTTATGTTTAGAGAAGTAACTCAGTTTCGAGGTCTATACAATATGGTTTACGTTTAGAGAAGTAACTCAGTTTCGAGGTCTATACAATATGGTTTATGTTTAGAGAAGAAACGCAGTTTCGAGCTCTATATAATATGGTTTATGTTTAGAGAAGGAACTCATTTTTTAGCTCTATACAATATGGTTTATGTTTAGAAAAGGAACGCAGTTTCGAGGTCTATACAATATGGTTTATGTTTAGAGAAGGAACTCAGTTTCGAGGTCTATACAATATGGTTTATGTTTAGAGAAGTAACTCAGTTTCGAGGTCTACACAATATGGTTTATGTTTAGAGAAGGAATTCAGTTTCGAGCTCTATACAATATGGTTTATGTTTAGAGAAGAAACGCAGTTTCGAGCTCTATATAATATGGTTTATGTTTAGAGAAGGAACTCATTTTTTAGCTCTATACAATATGGTTTATGATTAGAGAAGTAACTCAGTTTCGAGGTCTATACAATATGGTTTATATTTAGAAAAGGAACGCAGTTTCGAGATCTATACAATATGGTTTATGTTTAGAGAAGGAACTCAGTTTCGAGCTCTATATAATATGGTTTATGTTTAGAGAAGTAACTCAGTTTCGAGGTCTATACAATATGGTTTATGTTTAGAGAAGGAACGCAGCTTCGAGCTCTGTACAATATGGTTTATGTTTAGAGAAGGAACTCAGTTTCGGCCCTTTACAATATGGTTTATGTTTAGAGACGGAACTCAGTTTCGAGGTCTATACAATATGGTCGTATGTTTTCAGATGTGTCGTGTCCAGCAGTCGAATCGAGTTCGTCCCATCTGAGCGTGGTTGGACAAGGCTTGAAGCTCGGACAAACGCAGCACTTTTCCTGTGCGCCGGGGTTCCATCTCGAAGGCGACAGCGTCTTGACTTGCATGGGAGATGGTCAGTACCCAAATATCACTCAAACTTAGGGAAACATTATTAATACTAAGACCATAATAAGTCTAACAATGACAGGTTTAATTTCGATAAAACTGGTGCCCTAGTGGCTTAGTTAGTAGGAAGTCTGCCCTAAGGGCTCCCACACAAAACTGCGATGCGATGCGATGCGACGCCGCATCGGAGGAACTTGCGATGCGAATTGCTGCGATGCTATTTCGTGCGGCAAACCGTTGATTAGGGCAACCATAACTTCAACGGTTGTCAGCCGTGTTGGACGTGTTTTTCGGAAGCGTAACATGGATCGCAAAAAGATTGTTGCACTTCTGTTATTGTTAAATATATGTGAAAGAAAAAGAAGATTTTGGGTTCATCCCTTTATTACGATTATGAATGTTGATGGGAACTATTTTACTCGCAAGTATTATGGGTTGAGAATAGAAGAAGATATTATTTTTGATTATTTTAGAATTAGCATCTCTTCATTTGAAAAGCGTCTGTCTCTTCTTCTGTCTCAGAACTGACTAAATTGGTGTCACCAAATGTGACGTAATATGGCAGAAATGCGCGATGCGAATCAAATCGGAAGTTCTTGCGATGCATTCGTGCGAATTCGAAGATATTTGCGATGCTATGTGAATTCGTGGTTTTGTACGGGAGCCCTTAAACTCTAAAACTCACTTGTGATAATAGTAATGAAAAAGTCACAGTTTGATTACAGGTGTCATTATATATCTGATTGCGGTGAAATTAGAGTCACTTTATGAGCAAGTGTGTTGAAATAGTAGATTATCTGGTCCGAGCCGGAGGCGAGGTTTTTAATACAGCCGAGGGCGGTAATCATCAATACACACGTGTATCATACGACATTTTCAACACTCTTGTGAATAAAAAAATCATTTAAAAATGAAAACCAGTTATGGCGGGTAAAAATAAATCAGTTGTCAAAAAATGCGCGCGCAACTAACAATGGCGACCAGTCACAGGTTTCTTTTTTGTGTTTCTACGGATTTTAGCCACGTATAAAATGTGGAATTTAAAGTTTAACTTTTATGTTCTTTATTACAAAGAAAATAAAAGTTATATTTGAGTAATAGTTTTAGTAACACGTACAAGTTGCACAAGCAATAGCTACATTAATTCTTTTATTCCATTGAACACGATCTTTTTTGTATCGCAACTTTTTTAAGAACAAATCAACTCGACCAATTAAAAAAAACTATACCTATAGCTCACTTGTGAGTCATAATAATGATAAAGTCACAGTTTGATTATAGGTGTAATTATATCCCTGATTGCGGTGAAATTAGAGCCACTGTATCCACGTCATCGGCTCTATTAAGACCCTCGCCTTCGGCTCGGGCCTCGATGGCGCCACAGCGGTGATCACGAACATCACACACGTTTACCACGATCTAGTATTATTTGTTATGTTCGTCGAGGTCGTTGGTCGGGCGACGTCCCGTCGTGCTCGGAGACGCTCTGCCCGGCGCTGGACGCGCTCGACGCGCACCTCAGCGTGGTGGAGTTCAACGCGTCGTGGGGCGGGCGCGCCGTGTTCCGCTGCGGCTGGGGCTACCGGCTGGCGGGCCCGCCCGGGCTCGAGTGCGAGCGGGACGGCAGCTGGTCCGCGCCGCCGCCGCACTGCACGCGTAACCACCTCACTGTTACCACTGTATCAAGAAACCAAAACAAACTAAAAATGTTGATTTACCCCCGATGATTTACCTTGGATTTGAAATTTGGACAGCATTGTATTAGTCAAGCCCTTTGATTTGTTACTCCAATTGAGGGAGGTTGTGATCAAAATATTTTATTCGCCGTCTTGTGGAGGCGGCCATCTTGAATCGATATTAATATAAAGAAAAAGCTCCATTGCAATCGGTCCATTCGTTTGAGAGCTACGGTGCCACACACAGACGGACATTAATGTCAAACTCATAACACCCCTCTTTTTGGTCGGGGTTTTAAATCAAAACAAACATTAAACGTTAGCCTTGAACCACGGTCCCGAATTACTAACATTTTCGTGTTAGTAATTCGGGAGCGCGCTTCCCGCGTCTCACCCCGTTTAGATCTCTTCGTGGTAAAGTTTAACGCGTCCTGGAGCGGGTATGTAACTTACTACTAGTATTATAACCTAGTAGCGCCCTGTTGATATACCCGCGCAGATCTCATTCTCGTTATTGTCCCGAAATAAAACAGAAAAAAAACGTAATTAAAACAAAATATAGCAACGATAATTTTGATTTAAGAACAGCATCGTTAGAATAGGAATCCAAATAAACCTATTCTAGTTTTACAATTCAATTTTTCCAAGGAAATACTGCATTCTCCTTGAAAAAGGCCGGAAACTGAAACTTAATTCGGACTGGACTGTCATATGAGTTAAAGCCGGGTCACACAGGGGCGGGAGCCGCGAGAAAGCGATCGCGATCCGGGACGGGTTTTTTTGTAATATTCGAATTTGTATGCAACCTGACACACAGCAAGCGGGCGCGATCCGGCGCGATGCGGTCTCCCGCGTGACAGGATCCGGACGACAAACAGGAGATCGCTTCGCTTCCGCAGCGCGGGACGGACGGCCGGCGCGGGCGCTGTATTCTACGGTAGCCAGTGCAAGCTGTCACACAGGGCAAAGCGATCGCGATCCTATCTCACGAGTTGTAGTTTTTGACGTGATAACGTCTTATAATTCGATGAAGCCGGCTGCACGCCCACAAAACATTACGTCATGTACCGTTACCGCGTTACCGTCGGTCTTTACCTCGCCGCATGTTTGTTACAGTTGTATTAATTATTTCGACCAGTAGTTCAAGCGGGGATGTAGCTCAGTGGTAGAGCGTTCGCTTTGCATGTGAAATGCCCCGGGTTCGATCCCCGGCATCTAAAAGCTTTTTTGCATTGTTTTGATTGAAAATGACTAAATACTTTTTACATACAAATCTATTAAAGAAATGAAATTAAAATTTTCTTTTGAAAAATGCTACCATTCCATCAGTATTTTCTTAAGACGTCACGTTCTATCGTCAGTAAACCGACTTTACAGACAAACATTTTTTTTACAACGTAATCGTGCGATACAGCTCGTTTCACGGAGAGGTGTAGAAAACCAAAACAAAGGTGATGCCGTAACATAAAAATCGTTAATCTTAGTATTTTTATGAAACTGACTTAAAGTATTTTTTACATATGTTGTATTTAAGATCGTAATCTTAAATACAACATTTGCACAACAATTTGATCGCTTTTGGTGTCACACCGGCTGTGTTCTCGCCACCTTCCCGCCGCGGGCTGCGGGCGGTCGCCCTGTGTGACGTGGTACGGACCGCTATCGCTTCGCACTGGATCGCTATCGGATCGCTTTCTCGCGGTTCTCGCCTCTGTGTGACCCGGCTTTTACACGGGAATTAATCTTACTAATATAGCAAAGACGTAAGTTCGTGAGTGTGTATAACGAGGACTACGCGGTTTTACGCGGCGCACTATTAGTTTAAAACATCCATCAATGTTCGGTGTTCCAGCGATATACTGCCCGGAGCCACTGGTGCCCGAGAACGGGCGACTGCTCACGGAAGCGTCTCCGAAGCACGGCCACTACGTCGTCGGCGACCTCATGATATACTCCTGCTTGGACTCTTACCACATCCTCGGGGAACCCTCCATCGTCTGCACTGAAAATGGGTACATCTTTCTTTATCAATTTGTATGATGACTGAGTCAATGACGGACTAATTAGAATGATACGAGTATATCATTCTATTTAGTCCGTCAGGATTATGGAAAAATATGGGACACGTATTTTAAAAAAATCAAATTATTGAAAATCGACATAGATATGTCATAAATGAGTGGGGGCTGTGACGTCACGTCTACATTAAAATCGTATATACTTGAAATTGTATGACTTGACGTCACTTGAAACTTCTAAGCACTATAATATCGTTGTAATTTTTTGTATGTGAAACTAAAGAACTGAATATTGTGTACAATACAATATTTTTAAATCAACCCCACGACTCGACCTGGCAACGTACAACGCACGGACGCTGAGGGCTGACGAAAAGATTGTGGAGGTGGAAGAAGAAGTGGACAAGTTGCGCTGGGATATCATAGGGTTATCCGAAGTCCGTAGACAGGGTGAGGACAGGATAACCCTCGAATCCGGCAACTTGTTCTACTACCGGGAGGGAGATCAACAATCCCAAGGGGGTGTCAGGTTTATCGTCCGCAAGTCTCTTGTCAACAACGTGTTAATGATCGAGAGTGTGTCGAGCAGGGTTGTATACCTTGTACTTAAAATAACTGACCGGTATTCATTACAGGTCATACAGGTATACGAACCGACCTCGACACATCCCGACGAAGAGGTTGAGACCATGTATGAGGACATCTCCAAAGCCATACATGTCTCGCCAACACATTTGACAGTTGTGATGGGAGACTTCAACGCGAAACTAGGCAAACGTAGCGGTGATGAGTTGAGAGTGGGACAATTCGGATATGGGCAGCGGAACCCAAGAGGGCAACGTCTAGCTGATTTCTTGGAAAGGGAGAGCCTCTCTGTGATGAACTCCTTTTTCAAGAAACGGCCACAACGAAAATGGATCTGGATTAGCCCAGATGGTTCCACAAAAAATGAGATCGACTTCATTATGACGACTAAACGGCAAATATTCAGCGATGTCTCTGTGATCAGTAGGGTTAAGACCGGCAGCGATCACCGTATTGTAAGAGGCACGCTGAATCTAAACATTAAGTGCGAAAGATCACGTCTAATGAAGTCCACGCTCCGACCAAATCATGCTCAATTCGAAGATCCCGATAACTTTCAACTCGAACTTCAAAATCGCTTCGAAGCCTTAGATAAATGCGTAACGGCGGACGAATAAACGACAGGTTGGTGGAAACTGTTCAAGCAGTTGGCAGGAAATTTTATAAGAGCCGACGCCAGAATAGAATCCAAAAGCTCTCCGATCATACTCTGAATCTCATGGCGGTTAGGCGAGATATGCGAATGCAGTCTTCGGTCGACATGACGGTATACAGACGGCTCAATAGACAGATATCTACTTGTGTGCGACGCGACATACGCAGCTTCAATACTTCGAGTATTGAGGAAGCGATCAAGCGTAACAAAGGCTCGAAAGTGTTCTCAAGAAATCTGTATCTTGGGCAAAGTCAATTGACCAAACTGAAGACCGACAGTGGTAACGTCATCTCGTCGAAGCCAGAGATTTTGGAGGAGATTAAGAGGTTCTATGAACAGTTATACACCTCTACGCAAGCACAACCTGTCGTTAGCATGGCAAAAGACCCCAGAGCCAAGCTGACCTGACACTTTACCGAAGACATCCCGGAAGTCAGCCTGTATGAGATTAGGATGGCCCTCAAACAACTTAAGAACAATAAGGCACCTGGCGATGACGGAATTACGACTGAGCTTCTGAAAGCGGGTGGAAAACCGGTACTTAAAGTCCTCCAGAAGCTGTTCGACTCTGTCATACTTGACGGTAATACGCCAGAAGCGTGGAGCAGAAGTGTGGTGGTGCTCTTCTTCAAAAAAGGTGACAACACTTTGTTGAAGAACTACAGACCCATCTCTCTTCTGAGCCACGTTTATAATTTGTTTTCGAAGGTAATCACGAATCGTCTCGCACGGAGGTTTGACGACTTCCAGCCACCCGAACAAACCGGTTTCCGAAAAGGCTATGGTACCATAGACCACATCCATACGCTTCGGCAGATTATACAGAAAACCGAGGAGTATAATCGGCCACTATGTATAGCGTATATGGACTATGAGAAAGCTTTTGATTCCATCGAGACCTGGGCAGTGCTTCAGTCTCTCTAGCGATGCCGCTTCGACTACAGCTATATCGAAGTGTTGAAGTGTTTCTACAGCAAAGCCACAATGTCTGTCCGATTACAGGACCAGTGCACAAAACATATCCAGCTACAGAAGGCGTGAGACAGGGAGATGTTATATCTCCGAAACTGTTCACTGCCGCGCTGGAAGATGTTTTCAAGCTACTGGACTGGAACGGATACGGCATCAATATCAACGGCGAATGCATCACTCACCTTCGGTTTGCCGACGACATAGTCATTGTGGCGGAGTCGCTGGAGGACCTCGGTGCTTTGCTCAGGGACTTCAGTAGAGTATCCCAACAGGTAGGTTTGAGGATGAATATGGACAAGACGAAGGTCATGTCAAATGTTCATGTCTCACCTGTACCGGTTAATGTTGGGATTACCACACTCGAAGTTGTTGACGAATACGTCTACCTGGGTCAAAAGATCTATTTAGGTAGATCCAACTTCGGCAAAGAGGTCCAGCGAAGGATCCAACTCGGATGGGCAGCGTTCGGGAAACAACTTAGAGTCCAAAATACCCCAATGCCTAAAGACAAAAGTCTTTAACCAGTGCGTGTTGCCAGTGATGGTTTATGGAACTGAGACGTGGTCCTTAACTGTGGGCCTCATAACAAAGCTCAAAGTCACACAGCGAGCTATGGAGAGAGCTATGCTCGGAGTCTCTTTGCGCGACAGAATCCGTAATGAGGATATTCGCAAAAGAACGAAAGTGGCCGACATAGCTCAAAGAGTAAGCAAGCTGAAGTGGCAATGGGCAGGCCACATCGCTTACAGAACTGACAACCGATGGGGAAGAAAGGTTCTCGAGTGGCGACCTCGAACCTCGAAGACGCAGTGTTGGACGGCCTCCCACTAGATGGACAGATGACCTCACAAAGGTCGCTGGAAACAGACTCCGGGGTCCGTGAGTTTTGTCATTACAATAATCTTTTTTTTATTTACATAGTTCTTGGATTAGGAGAAGAAGAGGTAAACAAGGGGGGAGGGGTAGTAGGGGGGGGGTGAACATTTTAAACGTAATTCTAGTGCTAGTCAGTCCGATTTCGTGTGTTGAGCCGATCACTACTGGTTGGGATTCCGATAGTAATCGACTCGACATCGTCTTTTGCCTAAGCCGCCTCCTCCTGGCCCAGAGCCTCCACTACAGCCGCATTTCTGTCTCTAATGGCCATCTGCAGGTTTAAATCTTGAATGGTCTTTGGTGATGCAGCGAACGCTCGCCACACGAACCGACCGATGGCGTCGTCGGTGTCGTCAGCGTAGTATGTGAAGGTCCCCGTGTGCCGTGAGATTGCAACAACCGCATGGGACACGCTCTCGTGCAGCTTCATGTTTGCCTTAGTTTTCGGCTCTCGTTCGGCTCATTTGTTGCTGTGAAGCTGTTTTGGGGGTCCCTGACGTTAAAAGGGGTGTTGCATGGGATGAGATTCGGAGTACGCTCCCTGCTGCAGTGTTGACGGCAGCCACGAAGGCCGTGTTGGTGCTTCGGCTGCCGCTTTGATTGGCTGCCCTCTGCTGTGCTCTTTCGGAACCGGTTTGGTTGGTCGAACTAGGAACGGGGTGTCCCCAGCTGTCAGTTGCATTTGTTAGGTCGTGCGAAGGGGCTCTGAGGAAGCTCAGATTTTCTCCCCTATCTTCGTTTACGACAACCTCATGATGTTTAGAGGCTTCAATGCAACCCAGCCGGTCTGCGACTTTCGCTCATGAGTATTCGATTGCCATCGCATCCACGCTGATCACCCGGGGTGTTTCACCCGCATTTGTGCTTAGGTGTGCAAGCAGCGCACTTGCCTGTGTGAAAGGCGTCCGACCTTCCGAGTATTCTATTAGTGCAATCGTTTTGTTTCTCTATCGCACCAACCGAAATCGGTGGCCGTCTACCTCGCACACTGGCATAGCGTCACTCGCTTCATTGTGACTTTTGCGGTACTCCCATTGAGCAGACAAGACAATCCCGGCGACAAACGGGCGCGTTTCCTTTCCCAGGCTAAGCAAAAGCTTATTCCGAATCTCTCTTTGTTGCTATCCATGAAGAGAGCCACTCCGCGGATACGGATCCCCGCCTCTCCTCGGTCTGTGTTCTCCAGTAGTTGTTGGACGGAGATGCTCTTTGAGGAGCTATCTTGGACGGAGATTGCACCCGGCGTGGCGTCCACGGACAGTGGGGTAGGGTGTGGTAGTGAAGAGGGGTGTGTATTAGAAAGTGTGGAGTTTCTTTTGGCTGCTATGCGGAATTAACTCTCCATGAAAGCCAGAAGCCGTGGTCTGCTATCTGGATCTGCCAAGACGTTGTGGAGATCCGAAATAACCAGCTTCCTGTCAATCATAGATTCGAGATCATGTCTTGCAGCCATGAATCGGGGACAATCTACCAGCACGTGCCAGACATTCTCGGATTTTTCAGATTCACACTCGCATACAGGACTGCTCTTAAGCTTAAATCTGTACAGGTATTCTGCTATTCCTCCGTGTCCCGTCAACGCTTGTACCTGGAAATGAGTCAGTTTCGTAGTCCTCATCAACCGATATGCGTTTGCTATATCGGGGAGGAACGTCTGAGTGACTCTTCCGGTGTCCGAGGTCTCATATCGATCCTGCCACTTCTTGACCGATTCTTCGCGGATTTTGCGTTTGACGTAGGACAAGGGGATCCCCTCGTAGTCCCTGGGCGATTCCGTGAGTACTACCGAGTTGGCCAGTTCGTCAACTCTTTCGTTGCCGACGGTGCCCACTTGCGCTCTAACCCAGAAAAGACGAAGAGATCTCCCTTCAGCATTTATCTGTCCAATGTTTTCCTTTATGCACTTTGCCAAGGGGTGACTCGTTTTTGGATTACTCAGCAGCTCGAGTGAAGATCTGGAGTCACTCAGGACATTGACTTCTGGGTCCTAGCTCTTTTAACACCATTTGAGTTGACCGGCAAAGAGCATAGAGTTCCGATTGAAAGACTGTGCATTCGGAATGGAGCTTGAATGTCGAGTTCTTGACCTCTTTGCCATTCTCCCACCATGTTAGAGCAGCTCCAACTTTACCCTCAATCTTACTGCCATCAGTATAAATTTGAGGTCCTTCTGGAAGATTGGAGGTGTCTTCTATGAGCTCGTACTATACGGATGTCTGCGTGGACGGATGGGTTTTGTCGAAGTAGTTTACGTTCCGCTCGAGTTCCACTTCTGGTGGGAGGTAATCTTGGGAGAGGTTCTTTTTTACTCTGTACAAACTTGCTGCTTCCTGTATCCTGAGATCCAGGGAGAGCAGACCTGAAAGGGCAAGTGCTGATTTCAGAGAAACAGTACGGTACGACTTGCAGATTTTCTGGGCAAAGCCTCTTTGGATCGCGTTTAAGTGAGACTTGTTTTCCTCGAAGTCTACTGCTTGTGCCCATACACTTGAGGCGTACATGATGATGGGTTCCGCCACCGCTACGTAGATAGTTCTCGTGATTTCGCCATTTAATCCCCAGGTCACCTTCGCTGCACATGCGAGCTGTCTATAAATGTTCGCCACTTTTTTACATTGGGCGTTCACATGTGCTTTAAAGTTGAGCCGTCGGTCGATCATTAGGCCTAGCAGTTTGACTTCCTCGACCAGATCGAGCCGGACGCCGGACATGACTATGTTTGGAGTTTCGTACTTCAACTTATTTGTGAAAAGCACCGCGTTAGTTTTATGCGCTGCAAAGTTGAGTTTATTAGTTTTACCCCATTCCACTGTCATGTTCAACGCCCTACTCGCTTGCTGTTCGATGATGTTCGGGCTGCCTGTAAACTCGAGAACGACGTCGTCCGCGAATGCTTGAAAGTATACTCCCTCGGCTTCTAGCATTTGTAGTAATGAGTCTAGAATCACATTCCAAAAGGTTGGTCCACAGATAGACCCTTGGACGCATCCCTTGGTTGTTTCCTTCTCATAGACTGCTCTTGCATAGTTGACCTTGATTTTACGATCGCTGAGGTAGGAGTTTACCATGTCGTAGAGGTTTGTTGGGCACCTCTTCTTCGCTAATTGATGTTTGAGGGCGGGCCACCAAGCATTGTCGAAGGCGCCTTCTATGTCCAGGGAGATTAGGAGTACGGTGTCTTTACTGTCTACTCCTTTTTTGATGTGCTCTACTAGGTCATAGAGGGCGTCTTCGGTGCCTCTTTGGGGCATGAAGCCGTACTGTTTCCTACTGATGGTTGGGAGGAGATGATGATGATGTTCAAAAACGGTATTAAAAATGGTTTAACAATATTCTTTTTCAGTTTCTGGTCACACCCGCCGCCATTTTGCCTGCCACTCTCGGAAATCAGGAAAGCTGATACAATTTACGTGGAAAACACTACGTTGGTTCATGTCGAGGAATGATTAATTGAAGTGCCTATATTACAAAAAAAATCTGCGTCTAATCTTTGGTTTCTACTAGAAACCAAAAATAAGACTAGAAAAAATACACCCCTGGAATACCCCTAATTTTTTAAAGTCGGTTGGTTGAAAATTGCCCCAACTTTATAACTTTGAGTGATCTCGTATGCCAAAGATGAGTATTCAGTATTATATCATGTTATTAATTATTATTTACAATTGTGATAAATATTATTTAGTTCCTAATCTCTTATTATAAGTAATGTTATTGTATTCATAAAAGATAAATAAAGGTTAATAATGTATCGCCTGGTTTTATTTTTTATATATAGCTCTCTTCTATATTTTGTAGAGTCTAAAATTCTAAGGGCGTTGCAAATACTGAAAAAATACGCAGAAACGGTTGGTATGGAACGGTCGGAGGCTCTGGAATCTCTACATGATGCACCCTGGACATACACAACTTGACTCTGTGGTATCTTGATGTATAATGGCTATTCCCGGCCGGTGAAGGACGAACTTCGAACGTATAGATTCGTTGAGGGACTGAATAGACTTTTCAGTCCCTCGCCAACGAATCTCTACGTGTACCCCTCGAAGAGCGACGTTCAAGTACAGAAGTTCGAACGTTACTCTATCGTCTATCTTCTTGTCGTGTCAGCATCGTTCTATCCGAGAAACAGTCCTTCATCAAAAGCGCTCGTGGGTCTTCGGACCTTCGGACCCGGGTGGGGCCGCTCGCCAGGGCTTTGGGCTCCAAGTAGACTGCGATGCGGCTCATTAGAAGTTGCGCGACGTAGGCCGGTGACCGGCAAGCCCGAGATATTCTGGCTCGCACCCCGTCTCTACTTGAAGGGTCTGGGGTGACGGGCGCTTAGAGCCTGCACCATAATTAGGGATATGCCCTCCCGAGGAGGTGACGCGCCGGAAACAAGAGGCGGTGGCGGCACTACCTAATTAATAGAAATAGTATATGTTAAGTACCGAATACCTATCACTATCAATTCCCTATAGGTAAGCGTGCTCCATCGTAGACCGCTTTGTCGGTTAACATCGGGGAGATGGCGGTAGAGTAGGTAGAAAAATGGTATGGTATGGTTCAAGTATTACGTACTTCATGCAATTTGGTCCCCCAAATTGCACACCTCCCGGTGTCTAGTAAAACGTTACGGTCTGTCATGTAGGATTTTTTTGTAAACTGGCACCACAAACAAAGTTGACAATAAGTAACACATAAAAATAACAACATAATGGGCACAAAAGACGATCTTATCGCTAAAAGCGATAAGATCGTCCATCTTTTCCAGATAACCTTTGATTCATAAGGAAACTAGATTTTTAAGATTTTGGGCAGTAGTGCGCTGCAGTGGTGGACTAACAATATAAATAAACACGCGTATTAATGAGCCGTTTTCCGACGAGACAAAAAGACATGGTTTAATAAAACGATAATAGGAGGCGCTTGTAGGTCTTTTGGTTTGTTGTCAAAAGCGGTAGGCATAATGGGACTCAATTCATTAAATTTGCGAAAGCACGACTTCTAGTCATAAATAATAAACTACTTTATCCATGTACGCATTTTATTCGAATGAAAACTATATCAAAATTTCAAAACAAATTCGTAAACCTGATGAAAGACAAAATATATATTTTTTAAATTTATTCTTGGCTATGGATACTAATCCTTCAGCCGAGAGAGTATCTCTCTACTTAGTCTGTGGATAAAATATTGTCGTATCAGTGTTGCTATTTATATCTTTGAATTTTCCTTTTACTTGGCTTAGTTGGTGTCTATTGCCTCGGGAGTTCTAAAGATTTTCACTGAAAAGGGATTGTGATCAGTAACGGTTTTTTATTACATTATGAACCTAATTAGCTATTTTTATTCCCAATATTTTAAAATTAAAAAATACACTTTTTACACTATACTTTTTCCCTGAAAACGGGTAGGGTCTCTAAAGGGATTACACTGTTGAGAGTATATGGTAGAGACAGATCTATCTGCATCTCGAACAATCGCCATCTAGTGCGTCCGTTGGAACTATTTTTGTCTCGTCGGAAACTCCCTCATTATTTATAAATGAAATAGACATAAAAAATAACAAATTACATGCAATAAATAAATAAGTATGTATGTATAACACAAAAAGCCAAGAAAAATAAACACAGGTCAGTGAACAACTTTTGTCAGAAAATGCTGCCGAATCTGAGTCCTGAACGAAGCTAACATACAAAATACTTAGTTATATTCCACAGCTTCCATCTGGATGTACCTGCCTGTATGAGCACGTATTTAAGTGTCAGCTTTAGTATACAAGGGGATGGCCGCGGAGAGCGAGCAATCTCTCGCCCCGCCACACCCCGGACACTCGGCCTAAAATCTATACAGACGGTGCAGTTGACATACCTACACTCACACATCTCGCATATGTCGTTCGAACGCATTTACGCATGTGTGCGTGTCATCTATGTCGTGTCGCTGAGTGCTTCTCGCGTTCTTGCGGGGTAGGAAGCTTGAAACTGGCGGGGGGTGGGGAGTGTCCGTTCTATCTGTATTATCTATTCTATGGCCCCGCGTCACTTGTACAGTTAAGATCAATATAGTCAGCAGTTTATATAGTGACGTGGTTTCATTTCCTCTCCAGTACCAGTAACACCTACATACCTATGTGTCACTGAAGCTGTAAACACCGCCAGTCACCTCTGTCTGTCCGTCTAAACCGCCTAAACCACTGAACTGGTTTTGATGAAATTTGGTACATAGATGTATAGATCCCGAGAAAGGACATAGGCTTCTTTTTATCGCAGAAAAGGGGTTTAAATGGGATATGAAAGTATAAAACGGAAATTTGTCATTGTTGAAAATAACACCATGAAACTTTATTTTCATAGAGACTATCGATGCTAATATTATAAATGCTCTATATGAAAGTATCTCTGTCTGTCTGTCCGTATTTACCACCTAAAATACGGAACCGAATTTTATGAAAGTTGATATCTACTTGGTTAGAATCACAGAAATCTAAATAATAAGGTAATTATTTAGATTTCTGTGGTTAGAATAGATTCCGAGAAAGGACATAGGCGACTTTTTATCGCAGAAAAGGGGTAAAACACTTGACATGAAACAATCCATACAAATACTAAAGTAACTGTGTGTCTGTTATGCTTTCACACCTAAACAATTGAAACAATATGGATTCAATTGTTTAAAAATATTTTAAATATAAGATGTTTGTTTTTAGGGTTCCGTAAAACGTAAAAACGGAACCCTTATAGATTCGTCATGTCTGTCTGTCTGTCTGTCCGTCCGTATGTCACAGCCACTTTTTGCCGAAACTATGAGAACTACACTGTTGAAACTTGGTAAGTAGAGGTATTCTGTGAACCGCATTAAGATTTGAACAAAAAAATTTAAAAAAAGATAAATTAGGGTTGCCCCCCATACTGAGAACTGAAACTCAAAACATTTTTTTTCATCAAACCTACACGTGTGGGGTGTCTATCGATAGGTCTTCAAAAATTATGTTGAGGTTTCTGAAATCATTTTCGTCTACACTGAATAATTTGCGCGAGAGACATTTCCAAAGTGGTAAAATGTGTGTCCCCCCCCCCCCCTCTAACTTCTAAAGTAAGAGAATGAAAAATCTAAAAAAAATATATGATGTACATTACCATGTAAACTACCAACGAAAATTAGTTTGAACTCGATCTGATGAGTAGTTTTTTTTAGTACGTCATAAATACACTATTATTGAGACTTCGATCAAAGTTCCAACGAACTACAAGAACTATGTGTACTATGTATATTATGTTACATGCTGCAACGGAACCCTTCATGGCCGAGTCCAACTCGCACTTGGCCACTTTATATATATTTATTTAGTAAATATACTTAAATGAGTCGCGGATAAAACCTAGTTAATTTATATTTAAGTGGAGCAGTACCTAATTGAAACGTCCTAGTAACGTAGTGAACGTATGTTAGTAGTCGGTGACACCACAACATTTATTCAATTAGGTACCCACTCTGCGATAATAAAAAAAATAGACAAAAATAGAAAACCATTCCAAATAATTGACTGGCCTCGTGGCTTAGTTGGTAGTTGCTCTGCCTGCGAAGCCGAGGGTCGTGGGTTCGATTCCCACCCAGTGCAAATATTTGTGTGATGAATTCAAATTTTTGCACTGTGTCTAGGTGTTTCTATGTATAATAAGTATGTATTTAAAACTATATAAGTATAATTATCAGCTATCTGGCCGCCATCACACAAGCTTTGCTTAGTTTGGGGTCAGATGGTGTGGTATGTGAATTGTCCACTAATCAATATTAATAAAAACAACTTTTTTCAACACACTTGCTCATAAAGTGGCTCTAATTTCACCGCAAACAGGCATGTAATAACACCTTTAACCAAACTGTGACTTTTTCATTACTATTACTCGTAGATATAAATCAATGGCCTCCCAAACTTCAGGCGCACGGAATTATGTTATCGTTGGATAGTGTGAGCTCACTCTTTCCGTTCTAGTTGCTTGTAGGAAGCGGTGAACACCGGACTTTTTTACCTGTCACTATTCGATGTCAACAACCAAAATAAGCAGAACCACAACATACCTCGGCGCTAGCGATTCTAGGGGTCAAGTAGATTGGTAGTTGTAAACCACTCATGCTACACACAGAGACGCAGTTTGTTAAAAATTTCAAGGTGCACAGGCCGCATCTTTTAATTAATATCGATGCTATTACTCACAACTGAATTATAGAGTTTTTAGGGTTCCGTAAAACGTAAAAACGGAACCATTATAGATTCGTCATGTCTGTCTGTCTGTCCGTCCGTATGTCACAGCCACTTTTTGGCGAAACTATGAGAACTATACTGTTGAAACTTGGTAAGTAGATGTATTCTGTGAACCGCATTAAATTTTTTACAAAAAAAAAAAAAAAAGGTTGCCCCCCATACTGAGAACTGAAACTCAAAATTTTTTTTTATCAAACCTGCACGTGGGGGGTGTTTATCGATAGGTCTTCAAAAATGATGTTGAGGTTTCTAATATCATTTTTGTCTACACTGAATAATTTGCGCGAGAGACACTTCCAAAGTGATAAAATGTGCCCCTCCCCCACCCCCCACTAACTTCTAAAGTAAGAGAATGAAAAATCTAAAAAATATATATGATGTAGGTATAATAATCGCAAAACATCTAGTCCGATCTGAACACCGTCGCGGGCCGCCATGTTGCAACTTCAGATCGGACTAGATGTATAATCGCAAAACATCTAGTCCGATCTGAACACCGTCGCGGGCTGCCATGGTGCAACTTCAGATCGGACTAGATGTTTTGCGATGATTATACATTACCATGCAAACTACCAACGAAAATTGGTTTGAACTCGATCTGATTAGTAGTTTTTTTTAGTACGTCATAAATATACACTACCTACTATTAAAACTTCGATCAAAGTTACAACGAACTACAAGAACTATGTATACTATGTATATTATGTTACTTGCTGCAACGGAACCCTTCATGGGCGAGTCCGACTCGCATTTGGCCACTTTATTAATATTGGTTGAGTTGCTTTGTCCTAAAAAAGTTTCGATACAAAAAAGATCGTGTTCAATCTACGGTATTGAAACGACTTATTTCTACGTCAATGTGTTCAATAGAACAAATAAATAACTAATGTAGGTATTTCCTACTTGCTCACTTCATATAACTTCGGCTTTAAATAAATAATTTAAACTTGGACGTTTTATACAATAAATGATTCACTAAACTTTTAGTTTTTTGTAATAAAGAAAAAAAAAACACATTTTGTAAGTGGCTGAAAAACGCTAAACCATCACGAGAAACAAAAAAAAGAAAAAATATGTTTTAGTCTGTGGCTTTAAGTATTATCTATCTATAGTGCTCGCAATATAACTCTGCGCGTAGCAAAATATGGAACTAATTGACAGGCCGTCAACTTCTTATTTACGTCAGTTGCCAAAAGTTTGTTTACGTTTGGTGTATTTATTAATTTCCAAAATAATTAATAGCTTTTATTATGCCGAAAGTGATTAAAAGTGCTGGCCGGGGCTGGTTCTTGAAAATCAATCATGGTTGTGAAGAAGAACGATTCAATAACGGGCCAAAAGTGCAGTTTTCCAAACGCAGAGCTATTTGACAACTAACATGTAGGGATACCATAGCAATCAAATCTCCACCTATTATCGGCATATTTTAAAGCTGAGGCTTTAGGTTGAGGTGCGGCTTTGGGTTTGATTGTTTTATCGCCAATTTACCCGTGGGAAAAAATGTGTGTGCTTAAGACCGAATGTGAGAAACTAGTTATAAATTTATTTTTTTCATAATATACAAATCAAAATAGAAAACACAGTGACACAGCAGTGAAGATCAGCTGATTCTACTGTCTGTATCTTTCGCGCTCGGGTACACTCGGCGGTTCCATGTTCACCCGATCGACCCTTTCACCTAACAGCGGTGCGCCAAAAGAAATTTTACTTAATTTTTTTTTCAACGTTAGCTTGGATGCTCTTTTATCCTTAACTCTGTATTCATTACTGTATTTTTATTGTAGGCGTTTCAGAACGTACTGTCACGTGGTAATGGACAACGCATTATACCACTGCACTCAGATAAATAAAGCGGCTACAATGGGCAATGTAAAAGAAGAAAGCCAAAAGTGGCTTAAGAAAAATGAAATAGATTTCGACGATTGTAGGACAAATCCGCAGTTACTCGAATAAAGAGGCACAAAGAAGACCCACAATACCAAGTAGAATAACTATTAAAGGAACATGGACAGGAACTTTTGCGGTTACCGCCGTGATTCATCGTGATTTTAACCCTATTGAAAAAAGAAGATGATTCTATGGAAGCCAATGACTCATTAAAAGAACGTTTATGCGCCAAATTTTCAAATAGTGTTATTTATGGTCTCAATAAAAGATTTACAAGTTTAAATTAAATTCTTGTTATTTCGATGTTGGTGTAGGTTGAAAATGACAGATTTTTTATAATGTAATAAACTATAATAAAGTTTTCCTGGTGGTAAGAGTAAGTAAGAGTAAGAGTTTCCTGTACCAATTACCAATGATACTTGGTCATACTGAACCAAACCAGCACTGCAAAGGCGTTCATTACTTCGAGACATTCGTTCTTGAGTCTCAGTTGTCGTGTAGTTACTTAAATTGCTTCCCTGAAAAATCCCTTCCCGTACCTGTTTTATGAAGTTGTACGTTCCCAATGAACGGGAAGGGAACCTATTAGCTTGACCTGGCAACATTAAGTACGCCACCAGTCGCGCGCAGACTTATACTGCGAGCACTATACTACCCGTACTACCCTCAGAGGAAGGAATACACTACTCACTACTACCTGTTAGACTTGGCTCTTGGCTGGCACCGACTTCAAATAGTTGAGTGATAATTAAATTAACTTATTTTTCGCTTTTGAGCGCGTATTTGTGGTTTCGAAGTCGGTTTAATTATTTGTATAATAAGAGGTTATTTATTATTTTATTCGCAAGTGTTTATTAAAAACATCGCATGATCTATCGTCGTCATCGTCGTTTCATCGATATAAATCCAAAGATGTGCCCCGAGCACCTTGAAATTGTTAACAAACTGTGTCTCTATGTGTTGCGTGAGTGGTTTACAACTACCAATCTACTTGACCGACCCCTAGAATCACTAGAAGCAAGGTATGTTGCAGTTCTGCTTATTTTAGTTGTTGACAACGAATAGCGATAGGTATACACGTCCGGATGATTACCTACCGTCTCCGGCTCTCATAAGGCGAGGGCGCTCAGGCCTTAATGGTGCCTCAGTCGTAATCACCAACTTAACACTTGTAGCATAATTTGTTCTGCTTTTACAAGAGACATTATAGGAAAATAACTTACGTACAGAAAACTACCAAGCAATAAAAATCACATTGGGTGGTACGTGGATTAAAATAAAGGCTTATCTTATCTACTTATCCTATCCTATAGACCCTATTAGTTACTTACCAATATTATAAAGATGCGAGTTTTTGAATGTATCACAGTTACGTCAGAAGTCAGAATAGCTGAACGGATCGGGTCGAAATTTGAAACTCAGTTGGAGTATAGCCTCAAATAGCACATTATATTACTTTTTATCGCAGAAATATATGGGAATGGGAACTACGCGGATAGATAAAACCGAGCGCTGCTAGTATAACATTATAAATTTGAATGAAAGTTTGTTTTTTACGCTTTAACGCGAAAACTACTAAACCGATCATCATGAAACTTTGTACACATATTGTTGGAGGTATTAGAAATAACATAGGCTACTTTTTATCCCGGGAAAATAACAGAATCGGGAAATACGCGGGTGAAACCGCCTGACCTGAATGCTCGAAATGACCTGGGTGTTTCCACATTTATAGTTGGTAATTCAGTTTCCTTAGGTAGGTATTCTGTATGTAAAAATACAATAAATAAAACCAAACAACCAGACCTATTTTTGCAATACATATTTTTCACGAAGGTCAAAGGTCCTTGCAAAGACCTCACGCCCGGGGCCTCGCAATGGGTAAAGCCGCCACCGGTGAACTCACTCCAAAAAGCGTCGCAACACGAGACCGCGACAGGCACTTGACATTATAGCTTTGTATGGGCGCCAGTTCGCGCCGAGACCGCGACACATGTCTCGGTCAGCTGTCGCGGTCTCAGCGCGAACTGGCGCTCCACGGTTTTACCTGCGTAGTTCTCATTATTTTCATAATACCCTATGTGTTATTCCAAACCATGACTTATCTGTCGAAATTTCATCCAAATTCCTTCAGTGGTTTTGCGTGAAAGAGTAACAAACATCCATCCATCCATTCTTACAAGCTTTCGAGTTTATAATAGTTTTATTAGTTTAGTATCAGTACCTTTTGCACCCGTGCGAAGCAGGGGCGGGTCGCTAGTACTTAAATAAAATTGCTATTTAGCGTTAACACATAGGTTTCATAATTTGTTGTTAAAGTTATAAGCTATGGAGCTTGCTATGAGAAATCTAAACTGTATAGTCGTTTAATATATACCTACCTACCAACCTACATCCAATTTATAAAACCTCCTTTGTGAAACTTGCCGGAAATATTATTTCTTTTCAGTACAAATTTCAAAAAGACAAGGGACAGTGTCGTCTCGTTGTCATTTGTCTCGAAAGAGCATCGATTTTCAAAACAATGAAAAATTATGTAAATTTAGAATTCATTTCGAATCAAACCGCGTTACATATAGCATCGTATTACGTATTTTCTAAACCGTATGTGAAGCTGTTTAAAATTATTTCTTTTACTTGTGGGTAAAATAACATGTCAGTTTGATTTACATTCAGTGTTTGTCACGTGTTGTCAACAACACGAAGTCCGGGAGCCGGGAGTTTCCTCTCGTTGTAGTGACAACGTTGCAATCATCACGCAGGGACAGCGAAGATCGGTCATCAAAGTAATGAAGATAAAACTGCGTGAGTTTCCTTCTATACTATAAGAACACACAGTTTTTAAACAGTGCGAAATCTGCTTACGTGACAGACTAAATTTATCTATAGGTACGTTAATAAGAACTTGTTTATGACTTGGCGGCAATTTCGGTATCGAGAGCTATCCAAAGAGGCGGTTCACCGGCAGCCAAGGTGATCCCTGAAAAGACGCACAATGGATACGAAACACAATTTTACGGAAGTTGTTTTTGAAGTGAAACTTCGATAGCCACTTTTAAGGTAGTCAAAATCCGTCTCCGACATGACCGACTGATGGTGGGTGGTGGCGGCAGCGTAGCGTCGGTTGTCGGTTGTCGCAGTGGAGCAGCAGGCGTGTGTGCGTGAGACGTTTTTTGGAGTAAGTTCACCGACAAATAGCAATATATGTGTAGCTGTATATGTAAAATATTGTGCAACAGTAGTGTTGTTTAGTACCAAACTCTAGGTTGAAATTTTCACTAACTTCGGCCAATTTTTTTTTAATTAAGGTAGACTTGCGCTTGACCATTAACTCACCTAATGAAGAGCGACAATGTAATCTGAGATGAAACGAGCTTACCTACAAGAAACTGAATTACTATAGATTTGGAGACAACCAGGTCTTATCCATTCGGACCCATTCGTGCAGCATATTAGCATGTTTCCTTGTAGGTCTTCTCTAAAGTGGAACAATGTTTGAAATTATGTTTAGGTGCCTAGTAACGATACCATTGTCTTCAGAACACTACCTTTATCCTTTTCGAGAACCTAGCTAAAAGACAGTCCGTTGTGGCCCAATGCTGAGCAAAGGCCCAAACTTCTACGCTCCTTTCATTTCTTTCTGTCTTGAGTCAAAGTAGTCCAGAATGTATATTCGGAAAATTCAAGAATTACTTATGAAATCAAGAATTACCTATGTATCTTGATGGGGAAAACAATATTAATTTATCAATGTCTTTTCGTAGTATAATTTTCGTTCGTACGTGGTCGTGGCGAAACACGCAAGAAAATTTCCGATATAACCTTACCATTAGGCCATCCTTTTCAGAAAAAAGGAAAATAATTCTTACTAGACTCTTGCGAGCTCTATTGTGTAAGCATAAGCAGCCTATTAAATTTTCCCACTACTGGGACTCGGGGCCTTATTTTCTTGCAGGTTAATCTCCTAGGCTCCTAAATCTAAGGCTACGCGCGTACAATTAATACCGAATAAGCCACAGCAGTTTTTGCGTTGCAATCATTATTCTAATAATTCTAAACGTAATTATTTTGTGCATAATTGATAAACTACGATGATCAACATTTGGTAGGGTGCAGGTTTCCCGTAGAAAAAATTAAAAAGTTACGGCTGACCTAGTCGCGAAAACGTCGCCCCTGGCATCCCCTGGTTCAAATCCGAAGTGCAACTGGCAAATACAGTGGTAGGATTCGAGTGGTAGACAGTCGTTATTCTCCCGACTAGGCCAGCCGTAACTTCAGCTGTCTTGTATTCACAATTCCAGCTCGTGACCGCTTCCCCTCAACGTCATCGACGGACGAGATGGGCAGCGGGCAGGAATGGGAGTTCTTGGGTCAGCACAGCTCATCGCGACCCCTGGACTCGCTCCCGCGGCACCTGCCCGCTTTGCCTGCCCCGCCGCCGCCTCTGCACGCCGGCTGCGTACGGAAGCGCCGAGGAAACCTTCCCAAGCACTCTGTCAAAATTCTCAAGCGTTGGCTCTACGATCACCGATACAACGCTTACCCAAACGACTCGGAAAAACTAGCTCTCTCTCAGGAGGCTAACTTGACAGTGTTGCAGGTAAGCTCTATTAGTTTTGACGGTACCTACTATACTAATGTATTAAGATGTATCATATCCTACTTCCTACTAATTAATGTTATAAACGCGAAAGTTTGTAAGTATGGATGGATGGATGTTTGTTACTCTTTCAGGTAAAAACTACTCAAGGGATTAGATAGATAATGGTCTGTAATAAGGCTTAGACTGCTTTTTATCCCGAGAAAATACCGGGATCGGGAACTACGCGGGTGAAACCGCGGGGCGCTGCTAGTAAATTTTAATATATTGGACTATTTAATAGTCCAATATATTAAAATTTATACAATCCAATATATACACATAGTCCAATCACATACAAACAAATAGTCCAATATATACACACAAAAAACAGGCATTAAATTTCGCCTGTTTAAATTGGTGAAATGTGGTTTTAAAACAATGTGTTCTACCTTTGAACCATGCTTGTATAATAAAATCAATATTACTGTGGTTTTGTTTCGAAGGTTTGCAATTGGTTTATAAACGCCCGACGCCGCATCCTGCCAGATCTCATCCGACGTGATGGGAACGACCCGTTTCACTATATGATCTCACGGCGCGGACGAAAGCACTCCAATCTGTCTGGAGTAGGGCCCATGGCTCCGATGCATGGTGCAGGCCCCTCGGGAATGGCAGGCGTGTCTTCGACCACAGGCGGTGTCACCGTTGCTACCTGGGATGGAATTATCATGGTGAGCATTATAATGTAATATGTAGTTATGTAATAAACGCTTACTCGCTGTGTGGTCGAATTTAATAGATTGCTATCGGTTGTGGTACCACTAGTTCCATAGTTTAGGTCTGAAACTCTTAAGGCGCTTCATCGACTTCAGGTGCTGTCTACGAAGCCACCTAAGGCCAATAACTCATGGAGTGATTTACAGCCGCGGGTTGCGGGCCCATATCTTTTGTAGAATGCATATATATGTATATGTAAAAATAAAAAGCACAACAACGCGGGGGCACATGCGGCTACCGCGCGGTCGCCGCCGATTCGCGGGCGATAATCTCGCCCGCGGCGGCTGTGAAACCGCCAAAATCAACGGTCTCGTGAAGTGTATTGGAAATAAAACCGGCGCCCGCTGCGGTTGTGGAGCCGCGGCGGTCGCGGTTAAAAATCGTTCTATGAGTTCTTAGCCTAATTTGTGATCCAAGATATGAAATGAACCCGGAGCCTGTGGAGTGGCTAAATTAAATTTAAAAAAACCTACTCCTTCATTGAAATCTGTTGAAAATAGGTACATCTGTTTGATGATTTATATTAAGTACTTAATTATAAATTCTACTAAAATTAGTAAACTGTGTGTAACAATTACACCGTAGCTTCCCATCAACCGACTTAGTTTTTTTATATACCTATGTAGGTATGTGACTACAGGCCTGTGTACAAAATTGATGGGTCATTTGAACAAGGATCTATGTAGAAAGATGGAAGAGTATACAATAATAATATACAGCACTTTGTTTGCCGTCACTTGTAAGCTGTCCAACTGAGTGAAGGTAAACATAGGGGATTGCAACTTTGCAACCCTCGATCTTTTCCCCATGGCACATGATTTTTGTACGGCGGCGGCGTTCCTTTTCCGGCGATTTTCAGGGTAAATTTGGTCATTTGTCGTACGGCATTGGTTCTATACAGTTTCAATACCTCTTCTAATCCATTATTCCGCAACGCCGCGCCGTACAAAAATCATGCAACAAGGAGAAATATTCGAAGTTTGCAACCCCTTATCTTCACCTGCACTCAGTTGGACAGCTTACAAATGACGGCATAGTGCTGAATCTTATTAATTTATACCCTTTTATCTTTCTACATAGTACATAGGTCTCCTGGTGGTTCAAATGACCCATCAATTTTGTACACTGACCTATAGTACAGTATTGTAGAGTGACGAGACGAGCAGGACATGTGTCTGATGGTAAACAACACGCTTGCTTTTAGCAGCACAGTATCACGCAGCTATTGGAACCTGAAGAGTCCAAATCATAATCTAGCACTGCACTGCGCTCGTTACCCAAATATTTATACCCCCTATAATTTCTCTCAAAACAAAAAGTGCAATAAAAAGTACTTAAGTAGGTACCTTGTCACTGAAACTTTTTAAATTTTAGGGGGGGCACGATGAATACTCCGAAGGACTGCTGGTCTATCGTTCTGACGGAGACTTGGGCGAGAGTTACTCGAGCGCGCTCAGCGAGGAAGAAGAGGTCAAGTACGATCCTTACGTGTGGCAGTCCGTCATCCGATACGCACCAGCGGACCCACTCATGCACGCAGTCACTCGCCGGAGGTAAGCATAAGCAACCCGCTAAATGGTCCCACAGCTGGGAATCTGGACCTTATCTTGCAAAGAAAAGAGTCGAACCCATAACCCACCACGCTGGCCCAGTGCGGGTTGCTGCATGACGCATGACCTCGGAAAGATTCTTGGAACATGCCAGTTCCCCTTCTATATTTCTGCACCGTGTTTTAAGTTAGCGGCACCACGAACATGACTTGGAAAAGACAGTCTCCGGATCGACAGTCGCCGTTCTACAGACTAGACCAGCCGTAACTTTGCAGCTGGAGATAAAAACACAACGTAACGACAGGACGTCAAAATATTTCTTATTTGTGTTTTTCTTCTTTTTTTTAAAGTTTTATAGGTTTACACTTGACCGCCATCTCGCCTGATGTTAAGCGACGATGCGGTCTACGATGGAGCGTGTTTACCTAGAAAAAAACCGATTCACTCTCGATTTGAAGACACAAAGATTGTAACCAACCAACATAAATCAGTCCCACACTCTCCGAAGTGTATCCGATAATGAAATCCGATAGACTAGCAATTTTACGGCGATGTTCAAGACAAGTCTTTTTCGCACAAGAGTGTCGTTGCCTATGAGCTTTTTGGCACGTCTCTCAATCGATTCCAGAGCTTCCAGCTGATACTTAGCCGAACCATCCCAAAGGTCCGAACTACGTACGAACGAAAAGTACTCCATACAGGAGCGAATCTGTGCTTGATATAATGTTAGCAACTGTTCAGACTTGAAGTACCTTCGCACCTTTCAGAGGACACCTAGTTTTTTGGCAGCTAGTTTAGCCTTGGACTCGATATATGTGCCAAAGTTGAGCGTAGAGGTCAAAGTAACGCCCAAAAGCTCAAGACGGTCAAAAACCGCCACGGATACACCTCTAAAAGTTAGAGTCCGTTGGAATTGACTCCTTTTAGCGGAGACGCTAAAGTCACGCCTGCGTCTTACTCTCGTTGAACTTGACCAGATTGGCATCGCTCCATTTAGACACCGCCTCAAGGGTCAAGCTCAAACGCTCGATCAGACTCCTCTGTCAGTACTTGAGTTTGCTGCCCATTGGCTCTCGCACTAAATATGTAACTCTCTACAACGGTGCTATCATCTGCGTACCCAAAGATACCGGGCTTTCACAGATCGTTGATATGTAGCAGGAAGAGCGTTGCAGAGAGTACCGACCCTTGAGGGATTCCGGCATTGATAGTCATTTGATCCGACGAGCAGCCATCAATGACGACTCGTATGGATCGATTCCTCAAAAAGTCCGATATCCACGCAATAAACCCAGGAGACAAACCATAACTAGAAAGCTTGCTTATAAGGCCATCATGTCAAACCCTGTCGAAAGCCTTCGAGATATCCAGGGAGACTGCAATGTACAATCATATATCTATTTAAATCTACTTCACGAGGAACATGTCGATTGGGGCATTGATAGGTATATATTTACATTTACGCTCCCGTTATAAAACCAGGACGTTCTACTATCTTTCTACGAAGAATGTAATTTCGAAATAAACTCGCGACTTTCCTACTCCGGTAAGGAAAGTCGCGAGTTTATTTCGAAATTACGTTTTCGTAGAAAGAGAGTAGACGTCCATAGTTCCGAATAGCAGCTGGAAGAATTAATTATAGGAATAATAAAATAAGAATTTAGGTACCTATTGCCTAGATAATTCCGGCTTCCCTCAGGTCATTACGTAATTTACGTCTCCATGGTTCAACCAGGTTTTTGGTCCAACAGGTACAATTGGAACACGAGTCTAGTAGCGCACTGAATCGTGAGATCGTGACACCGATGTAGGAATATAACACGTTTTGTTGTAATTGGAAATTTTCTTCATGCTTCATTTCATGAAAATTAAGAAAAATCAATGGTTTCTTGTCAAATCTGCATTATTGCAATTTTAGATAATGTAAGTAGGTACCTATGGTATTTCTTACTAATAATAGTATTTATTGTACACGGATTGATTTTAACATTTTCTGGAGTAGAACCGCGAATCATGCGGGGACTGAAAGTATAAAGGATAGATTTGGTGTAGGTACCTAAGTATCTTCGACCATCGCGCATCTGTCATATAGAATAATATCTATTACCTATATATTTATGCTTATTGGTACTTACATCCTGTATGAATGCTCAACCTAAAGAATCTAAAGATAGATTTTATAAAGTCTTTTATATGTTTTTTTAACTTAAATAGGGTTACACTTGAGCGCCATATCGCTTAACCGACGAGACCTTTATTTAGATGGAGAGTGCTGCCTTAGAATAAATCGATACACTCTCGATTGGAAGACACCAATTTTGTAGCCATCGGGAAAACCCCACTCTGAATAATGAAAAAGATGTACCTACTAAAATATGTGTTGTTTGCGGCAGTGCGCCTGCCGTGCTTAGCGAGGAACCGTTGGAGCCGATGAGCGAGCTGAGTTCGATGACGACGCTGAGCCCGATGACGCCGCTCGGGGTGAGCGAGTGGCGGTCGCTGGCGCCCGCGCCCGCGCCGCCGACCGCCCGGCCGCGCCGCATGCAGGCCAGCTCGCCGGGCCCGCTGGCGCCGCCGCCGCCGCCGCCCGTCGCCGTCGAACTAGAGGTCGCCACCACTGAAATGTGGTGCCATACCACTGAATAACACGACTAGTTTACTAACCCTACCGCGGCACCAACATCGCCCCCTGCGGTACTGACGTCGTCCTTGCTGTATACTGAGGCGTTTTCAAAATGGCATGCGTTATAAATAGATTCATACCACTGAATAACAGAACGACTAGTTTACTAACCCTACCGCGGCACCAACATCGCCCCCTGCAGTACTGACGTCGTCCTTGCTGTATACTGAGGCGTTTTCAAAATGGCATGCGTTATAAATAGATTCATACCACTGAATAACAGAACGACTAGTTTACTACCCCTACCGCGGCACTAACATCGCCCCTGTGGTACTGACGTCGTCCTTGCTGTATACTGAGGCGTTTTCAAAATGGCATGCGTTATAAATAGATTCATACCACTGAATAACAGAACGACTAGTTTACTAACCCTACCGCGGCACTAACATCGCCCCTGTGGTACTGACGTCGTCCTTGCTGTATACTGAGGCGTTTTCAAAATGGCATGTGTAATAAATAGATTCATACCACTGAATGACACCAATACTACCTGCTTGATTACTAACCGTACCGCGGCACCAACATCGCCCCGGCGGCACTGACGTTGTCCGTGCAGTATACTGAGGCTTTTCAAAATGGCATGAGTTACTAATAAACAAATATTGGTGGACATTTTACACATAACACTATCTTAACCCAAACTAAAAAAAAAAATGTACTGTACTTGTACTTTTAGACAAAGGCTGATCCAGCTTTGGCTCCAGGGGGGTTCGCATGGCTCCATGGGGTCACATAGTCGTGGTCAAGTCTCAAAACTGTGCGATAAGCACATGCATGCCTTTTAATCAGTGGGCCACCTAGATACTGGACCCAGCCCACTGGAACAGTAACGCCCTAACGCCACCGCACAGGTGGCGTTACTGGCAATGGAAAATTATTTTGACAGGCTCGTTTTACATTTTGAAAACTCCTCATTACGTAGCGAGAAGTAAATGACACCTAGGTATATAGGAAAATAGGAACAATATTACAGAACCCCTGACGAACTTGTAAGAACATCACTTTCATACATTCGCTAACGTTACCGCTCGTACTTGGGCTTCTGTTATTCAGTGATTGTCCTACTTAGTCTTGTATGTCGATATATTATGTTATGATAAGTTTTAATGTTACCATGTGTCAACCCTCTAAGAGTATGCGAACATTAGCAAATGATAATCGCATTTAGCCTGAGTGGGACAATGGATGATTTAGATCAATTTTAAGACCTACTAACTGAAGGCAGATCTGAAAAGTTTTTCATAATAACCGAAAAAGAGCTTATCCTGCTCTTATAAATCAATCACTTTATTTTGATAAAAAAGAGTGCACCCATTTTCAGTAGAACACAATTTTACTGAGCCTTAAAAGCGTCGATTTTTGCCCAGAAATTTTTGTATTTCGACTGCTCAGTGCAATTTTTTTTCCGAATTTGTCCATTATCCCAAAACTTTGAAAAGACATGAATGTTTGCCTTCATCGACGCAACGTCACGCGTCGCTGTAGTGTATGTTTGTCCGTTCACATGTCTGTATTATATATGTAGCGTCGCGTCGGTGTTAAAACACGTATAATTCTGTGTATAGGAAATTATTCCAATCCAAGTTGTAACTATTTTAAGTTTAATGATATGGTTTTTGTTTTATCTTCTTATAAGTCTCTGATATCCAATAAAGTCTTTATTTACTGAATTTTGCTTTTATTTTTAATCTGTAGAGGTTTTAACGCCGGCGTGACCACCTAGACATTATGGTTTGTTGAGTTCACTGCATGCGTTACGAAAACCAGCGAGTCTGTTATCGTCGCGCACCTATTAAAGCTAAGCGTCCACAGGTCCGCATCGCACGTAACGGATTTTAGTTTTTGCCTTGTCAATGAGCGGTCCGTACAGAAGTTTTTATACAAGACAAACAAAAATCCGTTACGTACGATGGGGACCTGTGGACGCTTACCTTTAGGGTGAAAATTCGTCTTATTATGTACCCTATACACACTGGCCCAGCACAGGCCAACGCGAGTGTCGACAAAACGGCACGAGACAAAACGTAGCATCCACACACTGGCCCAGCGCAGGCAAAAGCGAGGTAGGCCAATAGAAGAACAGGACGCTACTCGCCGAGCGCCTTTGTTTTGTGCACAAAAACCGACACCGGTCACGAGAGACGAGTCGAGACAAAACAACCCTATACACACTGGCCACTTACCGTCACTCGGCCAGCGAGGCGAGCGACGCGAGTCATCACAAAACGACCCACCACACACTGGCGTTGGCCTCCACTCGGCCAGTATGTATAGGCGGCTTTATAGAATTGTATGGGCGCCAGTTCGCGCGACACGTGTCTCGATCTCCTGTCGCGGTCGTGGCGCGAACTGCCTCTCATACAAAGCTATTATGTAAAGTGCTTGTCGCGGTCTCCGCGCGAACTATGTTTATATGTTGGCAAACGGCAAGTCTGGGTAGGTAGTTGATTTGTCATGCATTTGTTAGGGTTTACGATGAATAATTTATATTAACATCTGCTATAGCGTGAGTAGGACTATGCAAAATGCCCTGTAGAAACCTAACAAATTAAGTAGGTGTGTGAGTAAGTACGAAGAGATATATAAATTACGGGTGGTTCCCCACCGTTCACCTACAGACCACCTGGGTGAACCGTGGAAAGCGTTTTTTACAAGGGTTCACCTTTGTCCACCTGGGTAGGTTTACCTTGGATTTTTTTTAATAATTTTGTGACGAGACGGGCAGGACGTGCGTGATGGTAAGCAACATGCCTGCCACATAACAACACAGTGACACGCAGCTATCGAGTCCAAATCATCACCTAGCACTGCACTGCGCTCGTCACCCAGAGATCTAAGATTTTATATCTCTAAGCCCTGTAATTTATCTGGAAACATTGCCCTGGAAATAATTAATTCCCACCGTCCACCGTGTTAAATAACCAAATCGGACCCGTTAGGTTACCTACATAGGACCCAGATCCGTCTCGGATCACCTAACCTTGTCGCTACTACCCCTATAGTGTATATAAAAAAGCGGGATCCAGAAGCTCTGCGGTCAGCCCTGAGTGTCCCTTCTCTAAACTCGGCCTGCGCTCCACTACGGACGTATTCTGGCGGGAGCCCACCCGGAGTCAAAAAGTGCACCATATTTCTTAGGTGTACCGTTATAAGTTAGGTATATCAAGTTAGGAGCTTTCACGTTTAATTTATTAAAGAAGAGATGGAGATATTGTCTTTGAAGCCTTACCATCGTATTTTACAGTTCTTACCCACCGTCCACCTGAGACAACCTGGGTGAACCATGGGTTTTTTTTACAATGGCTTACCTGTCTGATAAAACGTGAAAGCTCCTAACTTGATATACCTAACTTACTATTTGGCATAACCACTACAAACACTTTTTTATCCCACTGCTGGAACTCTAAACTTTGCTCACGAGGCGAGTCTAGGTAATTATCCACTACGGTAGCCCATTGTGGGCTGGTGGATGATATACGTCCTCGAAAGATGTCTTTCTTGGAACACGCTAGTTTTCTCAGGATGTTTTCATTCATTCATTCACCGTTCAATCGGAAGTGCTATGACAAACTTGTACGCACCTGGCACTGATTGCAAATTACACGGGATTTTTAAATTATTCTATTGACTTTTGTCTAAAAATATAAGGGAGTCGTTCCGAGAAGGAATTTGGTTTAGAATAAGGTGATGATGTCGACATAACGCTCATAAAACCAAATTGATTGGAGTGGTATTTAAAAATAATATCTATATATATAATTTTAAGATTTTTTGTGGGTAGGTACTAAAAAATACACGTGATTTTTGGTGGGGGGAGGGGGGGGGGGTAGTATTAAACCTCACCACGTATCACCAAGGAGAAATGGGGGTTAAAAATGTTTAAAAAAACATCACCTGATTAATGGACAGCCCCCGGCGCATTGGAATCTTTATTTTACAGATTTTTTTGCTCGCATCAACACCTCAATTGGAAATTAAGTAACTAAATGAAATGATATTAATGTTCAGGTGGCGACAAGAACAGTGGAGAACTTCGAAAATCTGCACCTTTTGAGCGACGTCGCAGCTACCGTGGCGCAGTTACCTCAAGATGCAGTATTTACAGCCCATATGGTCCCCGAGGCGGGACTCAGGGCCTAAACGAGGAGAGAGTCAAGATTTAATCAAGATGTAGATGGAGAAGTATTTTTGGTACACTGTTATTAACTAATTAGTACTTGGACCATGTTTGGTACAGGATCTGTTAAATGGGAGATCTAAGATAGCTTCCGGGTGATCAACTACACTGTAACGACAATACCTGTAATAAGTCGAAAAGATCTAGCTATATCCACAATTAAAACTACATCTTTTTTTACTACATCACAATACATATTATCAGTACCTAAGTACTACTTATAATGCGAAAGTTACTGCTTATTACAGGTGTTTTACGTAACCTGCGTAGGTAGTGATTCTGAACCCAGTCGGATTGGATCGGATCTCGACACGGAATCAATCCTCTCAGTCGTTGTCATAGCCGTTTAGAATGACAGAGACAAAGATTGTCATTCCGAATGAGTCGTTCGGATTGCGTTCAGAATCAGGGTAGCGATTCTAAATCCATTCGGTTGCATCCGACACGGAATCTCATCTCTCGGTCTTTGTCTTATCTGTTTAGTATGACAGAGACAGGGATTGTCATTCCGATTCCGAACCGTTCGAAATCGCATTTAGAATCGCTACCCAGTAGTACTTATCAGCTGTCAAAAGAGCCGTTTTTAGAACGCAAATATTTCTATAAAGAATAACTCAGTTTTGCCAAAGCTGGCGCCAATATTTCGATTTGCTAAATTTGTCTAACATAATCAAACAATTTTTGCCGTCTCATTGAACAAACCATTACGCATTTATTTAAACACCTATTAAATTGAAAGGTAATTTTTTTGCCTCTGGTACTTTTTCAGGTACTTTGGTCTGGCATTTATAGAAAGAATGCAAAAATCTGGATAAAATTGTTCGCAATTGCACCACGTGCGGCGTTAATGTTTAATTAGGTTAGAAGAATTTATAGGTACGACAATGTCAATATCATTATTTTTTGCCTTTAACTATCACTTTTAATATCATTAAAAAAACGTTTTTTTTAAGGATAAATATAAAATGTATAAACCTAATCGGATAGGTAGGATTCAATTACGATTTTATACAATCATAAGTCAGTATTCCCTGTGCAGTTTCGATAGAGTTTGTAATTTTTTGAGGACATTTTATCGATTGTAAGTAATATCTACGACGTTAGTTGATTAGATTCGCTAGTATGTAAGCATAACTTAGGGTAAAGTTTGCAAACTTGTTTTTGAAATGTAAACTGAGAAAAGGTAAACTTATTTTCGCTTTTTGTGATAGATTTCAACTAGTTGTGATTGATGATTTATTAACCATGCAAATATGCCAGAGACAAAATAAGTAAAATCGATAGGTATCTGAGATGTTATACTTAGGTATTTTTATAAATACATTTTTATATTATACAAAACTATAATTTGACCACGAATTAATTGCCTACTGTTTGGCAAAACCACGAGCTAGGATGGATAACGCATGCATGAATACACCTAGATTGTATCGATCAGGCAACAACCATTGTTCCACAATTTCGCAGGAGTGGTAAGTGAATACACCTTTGCACACGCACGTAGAGTTGTGAATGCCGTGCGCACCGTGTGACTTGTCGTCTGCTTACGCCACTGACTAAACATGCTAGGGTTGTACGAAATTTGATAAGATGTTAAAAAAAACTGCAAATTGTAATTTTCTTTATTGTTTATTTAAATGAAATGAAAATGAAAAAAAAAAGATGAAAAAATTATTCCAGAAAAATAAAGATTTACATCTCTTGTTACAAGTAAACTTTTTTTGGTAAAACTCACCATTTCCGATGTATGGCCCATTCAATGAACCGGTTTTCTATAGCGTCCAAAAACTCTTGAAGTAAGTATTTATTATATATTAAGTATTATACCTCTCCTAACCCATTATTTCGCAATGCCGTACAAAAATCATGCGACGAGGAGAAATGATCGAGGGTTTTAACCCCCCTTCTTCGACTGTACTCAGTTGGACAGCTTACAAGTGACGGCATAGTGCTGAATCTTATTACTTTACACCCTTCTATCATTCTACATAGGTCTCCTGGTGCTTCATTTACTACGTAAATTTTGTTTACGGGCCTGTAGCCTACTGCTGTAAGACCGATCAATCACGCGACGGATTGTGATCCGACGGTTTCACTTCGATAAATTACAATATATGCGTAAAATTGTAAACAGGATGTCCGACAGATTACAATATCGCTAGATAGATTGTAATCTAACGGTGTTAATAATCTTAAGGTGGCATATACATTCTAAATATTTAGCGTTGGTGACACTGCCGCTAATTAAAATCAAGCTACATTGAATTTATATAGAGGTGAGGGGAGTCATCGGTGTACATGAAAAAGTTTCCGTCAAAATGCGTTAAATTAGCGCCATATTAGCATCACGAGAAAATTTTAAAAGAAGAGCCAAATCAATAAACTCTCAATTCACAGTTCACGAAATGAAATCATTCTAGCTACGTTTTCTCATAATAATTCTTAAATAGTGGTAGTCATTTATTGAATAATACAATTGAAAATTACATTCATTATCGAAACACAGGTCCACAAAGTCATTAACTAAATAACCCACCCTGAATCGTTCCTAGTGCAAACGTGCCCAAAACGCTGGCTGCGTTGCCTCGCTGAATAGCGATAGCTATTCTCTGCCTCAGGAACGACCCAGAGCGGGAGTCACCACTTCGGTTGCATAGACGAAGCCCAATCTCTCAGATTAAATTCTTTGCATCGGCTCCCCAACTGCCCATAGTCTCCACGGCCACCGGAACAAAAAAGTACTGCGGCTCCATAGCCGCGTATTTCTGGCGCTTTTAATTGCTGCCTCCTCCGCTGCTGCTGCCGGAGTATGGATGGTGTGACCCAGGTGCGTAGCCGCGACAGTGCTGACACACGTAGCGTCCCACACTAAGCACTTGCCGTGCCCCTAAGGCACCAAGGTCATACCATCCGGACGCTTACCATCGGGTCTATTAAGACCCGGTGGCTCAAGGACGCAAGGAACGTTTGCCGAAATACACGCTCTCCGGACTATATCATTGAGGGCATGGTGACGCGGAAACCTACCTAGGCAACGACGACAACTTAACGCGTGGTGACCATCGGCTTCAACCATGGAACCGCAAGTGCATCTATGGGGTTCACAGACCTTGCAGCCCAGCAAGGAGTCATCGTCTAGTAGGGTGCCCAGGTGAGGTGACGGTAGCGCGTGTAACCATGCCCCGGATTCTGACTGTGATACAGCCCTCAGCCTCGCCAAATCGGCACCCGTGGCATTGCTTACCATTTGTGTGAGGATCCTTTTGGCACCAACGTCATCCTAATATGTAATATGTAGTAAGTGACAAAGCATATTTATATGTAGATAGGTATATAAATATAATTAATATTTTTTATAAAAAGCCACTATACAGCTTTTAATTTTAATTAAATAATTGTTAATTTATTTTGATTATAGTGCAGATCTGAATGATAAATTGTAAAGAAATATTATAAAATGTATTTAAACTGACGAGTTGCAAATGTAACATTTATTATTGTATATAATGATAATTGTGTATATTTTGTAATAATAAATAATATCTTATCTTATCTTATGCTCGTTGAACATGTGGGGTAATTGGACTTGGCACATCCAAATGAAGAGCCGACCAAGCCGACACCGTTCCAGAAACGTAAGGTATACTCGCCTTGCCACCATTTGAACAAAGAATGACAGCGACAAGGTCCGCAACCCCATGAGCCGAAGCCAAGAAGGCCGGCAGGCCCACATCATGTACACGCCGTATCCCAAGACCTCCATGCCGTATTGGTAGACTCGCCTGCGTCCATTGAGAACCGTTTAGAGAGACGTTGAGAATCAACTCAACCGTGTCCTTAAGCACCCCATCGAAGGACGTGACCTCTGCTGGACAAAGCTATGTCGGAGCAGTCCGCAACAGGTATGTGACTTTGCTGCTGTGATGTATTCTTAAATTAAAGGTTAGGTCCATGTAATTACTACTTTGTACTACGCAAGTCGTTAAAATTATCAATAAATAACTACTTTCTTTAGTCGACAATAATATTAAATATTTTATTAACTCGACATACTTAAATTCATTTAAGTACTATAAATAGCTACATTCATACCGTAGCTAGATAGATAGATAGATTAACTCTTTCTTACACTTAATTTAAAAATAAAACAAAAATTACTTATAATAAAACCAAATAAAGTAGCAATTGGCGACCTTATCACTAAAAGCGATCTCTTCCAGGCAACCATAAGATGGAAAGAGAGATTTGAAAATAAGGAGAAGGGGAACTAGGGGAAGTACAAAAGGAGTGGTTAATACTACTACAATTAAACAATAAAATCAATATTAAAAACTAGAATACTAAATAATATATTGACACTTACACAGTAAATTTACATCCTAATACATAAATACGAACATAGGTAATAATATACTAATGCATAAAAACAATTTGTTAGGACATAAAAATAAATAATAAATATTGTGATTTGAACTAGAATATCAGCTTCAATTGGGCGATGATTGCGATAAGTATATTTCTTTTACTTAGTTCTTAAAAACAACGTGTGATTGAGCTTGTCTAGTGGTCACAGGCAAAGCGTTCCACAGCTGAGCTGCCTCAAATGCAAACGACTTGCCGTAGAACATTGCACTACGTGCGGATGGTATTTGCAGCAACAAATTGTTTTTCGATCGAAGAGGCCGAGCGTGCGCATTGCTGCAGAAAGTAAAAAGATCTTTTAAATAATGCGGAGACAATGGGTTAAACAACACGTTATATGCAAGGGACAAAATATGAGCATTCCGGCGAAAGCGAATGGGGAGCCACTTGAGCTGCATACGAAACTGAGATACGTGATCATATTTGCGTAAGCCAAATATAAATCTTATGCAATAATTTAAATTAAATTAAAACCGTACCGTTTGTCTACACCGGGCTATTCTGGTTTATGAATACCTACTGTAATACAGGTAGACACTTTTAAATTTTCGACCTTTTGAAATTACTCTCCTTACGTCCTTACTTCTACCATCCATAGTTGAGGCGTTTAAAGTTACAAATAGACCTGTCAAAGATATTTCTCAATATTAATCTTAATTGGCTACCTATAGATAGGTGACGCCGATGTTTCATTTTATTAGGTGCATACATTTTACAAAATGAAAGAAGCCCATCATTTTGCCTTTCATTTTGTAAAATTTGGCGAACTGAGAACTTTAACACATTTGAATTCTGTAGTAGGTAGTAGATAAGATGTTAACATTTCTAATAGGTACGTATTCAGGTAAAATACTTACATAAAAACCTAAGCGAAAATTATTAAAGCTTAATAAAAAAATTGTATGCGCAATTTGTACCTACTCTTATTCCGAGAGCTCGCAGCAAATTTTGGATAGGTAGATACTTATTTAAGGCAAGCTGAAGTGTCACATAACTCCAATTATACCCCAATACGGAGGTGTACGCCTGGCTGATGAGTAGATCACCTTGCATCAATTTAGATCACCTTGCAGGTAAAAATTGCCACAAAATGAATCGGAATGATAATCCCTGTCTCTGTCACGCGAAACAAATACGACAAAGACCGAGAGATGAGATTCCGTGGCGGATGCAACCGAATGGATTTAGAATCGCTACCCTGATGCCTGCAGCTACCTACTTCTGGCATCTGATTGCACAAATACCCTTAAGATAGAATACTGTTTCAAAAAAGTGGCAACAGATCTTTGGCCGCTAACGGAAATGGCGCCACTAGTCCTTATAAAAATACCAAAAATAAACTTTGAAAGGCCATAACTCAGCTTCTATATTACTTACAGCAAATCTGATTGTACAAATACCCTTGGAGTAAGGTAATGTTTCAAAAAAGGGACAACGGATCTTTGGCTGCTAAAAAAAAACGACGCCACTTGTCCATACAAAAAATCCAAAAAATAAATGACTGTGACAGGCCATAATTCAGCTCCGATATGACTTAGAGCTTGCTTAGAGCAAATCTGATTGCACAGATAGCATCAGGGTAATTTATTGTTACAAAAAAGTGATAACGGATCTTGGGCCGCTAAAAAAAAACGACGCCAACTTTACCCAAACCCCTTTAAAGATTGTATTCCTACTCGGAAAACATATTCCATAGATAACATTTGACAAACAAAAAAGGCTGTAGGTATGTCACTTGATAACAAAACTAAATTACACTGAGGAATATTAGAAAATAAAACATAATATACTGCACAATATTCCATATTTATTACGATTTTACAAAGAGGACTATTATAGAAGAAATTTAATATAATTAATACACAAATAGTGTACTTTAACAAAGGCCCACATATTTTAGGCGTTGGTTATACTGCTTAACTCGACATTTACTCTGATAAAAATGAGACGTTTACAGAAGCAAAAAAAATCATACCAAACGACGCTCTAGATGGTGGTAACGGTTCTTGGATATTTGCTAATTACCATTTTATTTTAAAATACAATAAAACCAGCAGCTTCTTTTTGGCACTGCCACTTAAACACAGTGTAAATGTGTAGGTAAAAGTAAAATAAGAATTATAAACTTCTCATGTAAAACTTCAAACAGGCGCCATCTTTCATATTTTTTTTTACTTATTTGAAAACACCTCATTGTACAAAAATGTATTAGATTTAATTTGTTGATAATTAACTTGTGATGCAGTTTATTACTCATTTTATTTACAAGATTATGAAAATCTTGCAGAAAAACAGAAATGACGCGCTGTAACCATCATTACGAAGAACTTTGTAGGAGCAACCCCGAAACCAGTAAAAACAAAATATCCGTACCTATAAAATAAATATTTGTACTCGTAGGTACGTAAGAAACAGCTGATATTTTTTTTTCTTGATATCTGGTTTGGTCCAGTTCCAAAAGTTGGTCATAATTACGAATACAACATGTCCCTTTCGCCGTACAACAGCTGATGTACTGCACAACCTTGTTTCATAAATATTGATACAAAATTACTTACACAACTCTATCTAGTTCCAAACTAAATAAATCAGCGTGCGGATTCTGAACGCAACCCGAACGACTTAAATTCGGAATGACAATATTTGTCTCTGTCATTCTAAAGTAAGAGAAAGAGAGAAAGATGTTTGATTCCGCATCGAGATCAAACAGATTGCGTTGTGAATCAGGGCGTACCTACTATACTGTGGGAACCAGATAGCAGATACTGCCAACTAAAGCTGACTTAGCTTGGATAATGCTCTCTCTTTTATTTTCATTTGAAATTATAGAAACAGCAATGGCAAAGCCAAAGCCGATTTAGTTAGAAGGGCAGATAATACTTATCATACATATACCTAAACAGACACAGAACAAAGATTTTTAATATTTTTGATTGTTCTGGGTGGGAACCAACCAGCGGCGTACGAGTAAAAGAGCTGACTTACAGCTATTGCTATTGCTTAAATCTAAGGTAGGTAGCTAACACTTTATTAACACACGAATAAAAAATTACACCAAACTCCACAGCCATCCTTAAATCTTTACCCCACAGCTGGGTACCCCGTAACTGGGTACCCCACAAAGGCCTCTCTTTTATCAACCCATCTTCCTCGGTCCTGTGCCAATCGAGTTCACGGTCGACCCGCGATCAAGGATCAAGATGACGTCGTCGACCCATCTTGCAACTAAAATTGCATAGTAGCGAAAACTGCAAAGAAATCCTTAAAATTTATCGAATTGTCCCCGAGTGCAGGCGCACGTTTGTCACCACTACTGACTTTAAAAGTGAAGGAAATCGAAAGGTAAAAAAAACTTTTGAGATAATGCGCCATTCGCTAACGCGCACTGGTGTTCTAAAAACAAAGTAAAAAACCTTTATTTGAGCGAATGCTTCAGATAAAATACAAAAATGCTTACGCTAGGAACGGGTTAGTTATTAGTGCTATATTGCTAAGGGCTCCCACACAAAACTGCGATGCGATGCGATGCGACGCCGCATCGGAGGAAAGGCTCCCTCCCACACAAAACTGCGATGCGATGCGACGCCGCATCGGAGCAATTTGCATCGCATCGCATCGCAGTTTTGTGTGGGAGCCCTATATACCTACTAGGTATAGTGGTGGATTGTCTCCTTGCGAGAGAAGGACCCGCGCCGCAGCAATGGGAATTTAAAGTGGACACTGGACAGCATATAGACCGTTATTATAATAGTTTTTTCCAGAAATACAATACACTTATATTATGTGCTGTGCGTGTGGTTTTACAACCAACAACTGACAAGTATACATTTATGTTTCGTTTCTTTAGGGAGCATCCATAAATTACGTGAGGTAATTTTTCCGAATTTTCGACCCTCTCCCCTCTTGGTGAGATTTTGTTCAAAACCGCGTGAGAATTTTACTCAATTTCTCCCAGTTTTCTCACAGAATGAACATGACGTGAGATTGGAGCCCCTTGAACACCAGACGTAATTAATGGATGCTCCCTTATCAGTGTTACTCTTAATAATTAAACGGATTTACGTCGGAATGGTGTTCTAATCCGATATAGGCGCTTCACATAGGCGTATTATGATACTTCACAACCGTTACAATTTAGAAATAACGTAAATTACTTTTTGTAGAGATCGTTTAAAATATTTATTATTAACACATTGCAGTACCTCAGATTTTACGACCTTTCTGCACATTCTGTAAATAAAAATAATTAAACATCTAATAATAATAATAACAACAAATCAATAAACAACAAAGTTGATTGTTCATCTAACAGTAAAACAATCATCACATAAAAATGCATCGAGTAAGTAATTATAGGTAATAATAAAAATATTCAAAAAATAAATTAAATAGTAAGTACTTTCAATTTTAATATTATTTAATTACAGTCTCTGTTGGAATTTCATTCCTTTACCTACTTTAGTTTTAATTGGCACCATTTTACCCTTACTGTTCTTATACATTGGCCAACCCAGATATGTTTTTAGGTTGGCCAGCTATTCAGCTGCCCTTAGAAAAATCAAAGTACTGCCGTCGATTTTTCCAAAAGGAAGGAAATACGTTATTAGGGTAGACACCTCTCCCTTTACCCTCCCTTTAGCTACACCTATGTTCTGTAACTATACATTTACCTAGCACCATTAGGTAAAAGTATAGTTATAGTATAGGTATGCAATAACAGAGCAGTAATCACTTCGTAAAATTAAAAATGGCGCGCATTTAACTTTATTCCACGATCTATGTATTCTTAGAAAATAAGAGAAAAAACGAAGAAGCTGATAAGTGGTAAATAGATATATTTTATGCTGTAACAGCACATCATTTTAAATAAGTATGGCCTCGCCTCGCGGTTTCACCCGCTATAACGTACAGTTGGTCAAATTTTGGGATAAAAATGTAACCCTTGTGATACAGTATGTTTTTTTTTTAATTTTATTTTTTTGTACGTTTGATCTTCCGTTACCAAGTAGTACACAGGATATAGACATAATATTATATGTGTGTAGTATGTTTCTAAAATAGTGTGTATCTTTGAAATCGTTTGATAATGACATGGCGGGCTAGTAGCTAGAACTAGTTATTTACAATCGTGAGGTTGTAGGTTCGAATCTCGACTGCACTTAAGTATTTTTCAAAAAGCAAAACATTTCTTTTTTTTACAAGTTTAAGGGTGAAGGGAAACATCTTGAAGAGACTGGCGTGTTCTCTCGGCTCGGCAATTCCCACTGAGCTCGTATGTTTTGGTTTACGGTCTCGACTCTTTTCTTGCGAGAGAACCCCACGAGTCCCAGCAGTGGGAACATCGAGTGGCCTGCTTATGCTATGTCGTGATATTTAAATAATGTTAAATCACAGGTTACACCGCGGGGCACAGTTAGTACGAAATAAAATCGGTGACTAAAATTAAATGCGCCTGAAATATAGGGTTTTACGGAACAAAGGTATTAAGCTGATAGGGCCACATTCTACTAATCCGTCTGAGATACTTTTAAAAACTTGAACCTTGAAGTCATATAATAAAATCACCTGGCTGCAAAATCAGCCGATTATTTTAATGATGTCAGGCTTAGTCGCCTGGTTTTTTTTTTTTTGTATAGTTAAAACTGTTCTTTCTGATATCTATAGTACAGCCCTTTCAACTAGTACAAGTATTCCGAATAACCCTCCGTTACACTAACGTTAATTGTGGACATGCTACATCATGATCGACCAAAACGGAACTGCAAAAAAAACTTGCGATTTTTTAATTCTTGCGGCTAATTGTGTTTTATCTTTACACTGTGTTAAATTAATTAAGTTCCCATATCACTGGGTATTTTCGTTTTTTTTTTTTTTTTAGTTAAACTTATCAGAGTGGTTTTTGCAGTGCCTAGGCTTGATATTCACATCATAATGAATTATATTATACAATATTATCTAATCAGACTACATATATCCAAAAAGACAACATTCGACTAGATTAATCTTAGTATACAATACGATTATTAACCCGAGAAATTTGTTTGTCGAACCTCAACCAATAAATGCAATATAATACGTTGAACAAATGACAACGTTATTGGGTATGGTACGTCGAACAACCGAATCAAATAGGTTATTTTAAAATACTGTAAATAATAAATAAGAGAAAGAAACTGACTTCAAAGAAAAAATGTGATTACTGTCAAATATTAAATTTGATGCATATAATACAAACGGTTTATTGAATTAATTCATAGCTACTGGACATACTCATAGTCATGCCAACAACGTACGCCTTGACATGCTTGGCTGAGTATGTCAAAAAGCTATGAGTTTATTAAAAAAATATAGGTACTTGGCATACAGCCAAGCCAATAATTAAAATTATTAGACAAATGTTAATTTATTTTAAAAAGTAAATACAATTGCCTGGAATCCATAAAGAGAAAAATAAGATAAAACGTTAAAGGCGGACTGAGATGCCACCATTGCTAATGGCGACGGGTTGTGGTCATGTGGTTCGACGCCATGGTCGCTCATATTCTAAGCTAGGAAGTCTACTGAAGTATTATTAGTTCTGGTTGGCATCTGAAAAGCGGCTGATAGTATGAGTCACAAAACAATGTATCTAACGAATGAAGTTCCCCAAACTTGATTTTGAATTATTTTCTATGGATATAGGTAACTCAACATTCAGAAGAAATGTATTATGAATTTAAATACCTACGAGAAGACATAGTCCTCTTACTAAGTATGTCGTACAACATCAATTATTTGGTTTGCTGATTTATTGCAATGTAATACTCTTAGTTCTCGTCATCAGAGCTGTCCAGATTGGCTGTATTTAGTAGATGCAGACATTGCTGAAAATAAAGATAGAATTGCTTTGAGAAGAAGTTAAAATATACAACTATTCTTAGTACATAATTTCGTGGCAATGATAAGGCGGTCCACCTTATGTGTAGGGAGGGCCCTATGGTATAATTTGTTCAAGTTCGATATGCATTAGAGGTCTAATGCATATCAAACTTGTGGGAAGCGCAGAAGACGCACAAATCTACTAAGAATAATGAATAATAAATTAATATAGAGGAAGCTTATGACTTGCACTCTTTGGAATCACATGCTGGAATCTCATTTGCTTATATCATGAGTTGTCCAAAATAAATTGATCTCGAATTCTTAAACAGGCATGATTGGTAGATCAGTTAATCACAGATCAGCATCGGCTTGGCTTTTTCAGAAACTTAGCGTAGACCCCTAGGTACCTAGGGTCCTGTTAGACCCTTGCTGTCTATATTATCAACTAGAACAAACATTCGTTTGCTTCGTGTCAAGTGTGGTTTTATCTTCAACGGTTGGGAACTTCCATATTGACATTCATCCCCCATTTCAACCCCACTTTGACCCCCGTACTGTTCGAAATTAGAAAATTGGTTGAACAAACATTTAATTGCTTCGTGTCAAGTGTCTGGATACAAAATTTGATAACTTTGAAAATGTCGAATTTTCATACAACCGTTCATCCCTTGTTTCATCCTCTTAGGGGTTGAATTTCGCAAAACCCCGTCTTAGCGAGCGCCTACGTGCTAAAAGGGACCTCCATGCAAAATTTCAGATTCCTAGCATTTGTAGTTTCTGAGATTCCTTGATGAGTGACCTTTCGCTTTTATATATATAGATTCTCACCTCTCCGTTGCTCTGCCTTGGTTGCGAGATGGTCCTCTTGCGCTGTTTAACAATTTTTTGCAGCAGATGCAGGCACGTCATGTACATTATTAGTACTGCGATTACTAATAATAATGAAATGATTACGATCTGTAAACAATAGTATAACTACGATTAAACAACATGCGTTATGATTACCTTAAACGACAATAAAATCGAAATTTTAAACGGCGACAAATCAGAAAGAAGCATTCGAGAGTGAATCTGTTAATTTTATGTAAGCGCGCACCGTCGCTCAACAAAGTGATGGCGATCTAAAGGAAGCCTATTTGTAATAAGAAACACATCCCAATCATGTTAGTCTAAGAAAAAATTAAAATAATCTCTGATTCGTTCAGTTGCCATGCGACAGACACAAAGACTTGAGTTTGCTAACACCCTTCGTTTTACGATCGGGGTTACCAAAAAAGGTTAAGTTATTAGTTAGTAATAAAGATACATTCTCGTGGATTTATTCGCATCAACGAAAGTAACTTGAAACGGGGAGCGAAAATCACTAGACAGATGTGGGCGAGAAGGGCTATTTATATCGCTATCACAAAGATCGATAGGTACACCGAGAATATTCTTTATTATGTCTGCCTTACACAAACAACATTCGCTCTCACACAAATTACGAGTACAAATAGTTGTTTTCACTTTTAAGTGGCCTAGGTACGGTTTCTCTAAGAGAACCATTACAGCTTTCCCCCAGATTACCTCTACTGCCAACCGAATTTAGGGAATGAATTTAGAGAATGCGAAGACCCTAATAAATTAAACTTACTTACTATTATATACGTAGAGTATTATGTACTTGATATCATAGCCCAGGCATTTCGTATCAGTATCTACGTATCATACTCACTTAGCGTACTCAACATGACCTAGGAATGGCAGTTGGTATTTTGGGCGGAGTTACAGGGCCCTAATCTAAACTTACGAATACTAACTAGGTATACTTGCGTACATACTATCGTACGTGTATCCATTATTCCCTATTCTCTGCACTATTGTTTTTTTTAAAATAAAGAATGACGAGACGAGCTGGACATGTGCCTGATGGTAAGCAGCATGCCTGCCACATAACAGCACAGTGACACGCAGCTATTGGAACATGAAGAGTTCAAATCATTACCTAGCACTGCACTGCGCTCCTCACCCAGAGATCTAAGATGTTATATCTCTAAGCCCTGTAATTTCACTGGAAACATTGCCCATCAAACCGGAACACAGTAATGTTTGCACATTAGGTACTGCTTGGCGGTAGAATAACTGGCAAAGGTGTGGTACTTCCCCAGGCGGACTCTGCTAAGAGTCCTACCACTACAACTACTAGTGGCAGTCTGTCACTATCAGGAAAGTCTTATAATTTATAAGACTTATAAGTTATTTGATATCCAACCTGCATAATTGTAACAGCAGATTAAATACGAATACATTTCGAACATTTCTATTGAATGTTGAATAATAAAGGACGATACCGTACCTCCTTTAAATAGACGCTACGGTTCATATTTCATCTACATCATGAACACATTATAATCCTATCCTACAGTATAAAGATCATTCGGTTCGGTACCGCGTGTGAGAAACATATTCTACATTGTCTATACAAACATTATAAAGCTGAAAAGGTTTTTTGTTTGAACGCGCTAATCGCAGAAACTACTAGACCGATTTAAAAAAATATTTCACTGTTAGATATGTAGGTACGTAATCCCTGAGTGCTATAGGCTACATCATACATCATCATCATGCACCACGGGCGAAGCCTTGTCGGGCCGGTAGTTTATGAATAACAAGTACTACTCTTTCTGAATCTTATGAAAATGTCGTATTGCATTTGTCCACATTTGACTACATAATCGAATAAGCTAGATTAATGTAAGAGACGGTCGAAAGTAACTTACCATAACAACAGTAGTATTCCGTGTTTCGTAGTGACACTCGCACTGAAGACAATATGTGAGAGAGCTCAGGCTGCCGTTGAATTTTTTTTCAAGTCGTGGCAACACCATTTCGTCACAGTTGCTAAACAAAAACAAATAACAAGTCATTTTTATTTTTACTAGCCTCGTGTAGCTCGGGCAATAGGGAAGATAATGGACCGACGTGGCATCCCAGAAGGGTGTGGCGAAGTCGACCTCGATAAATAAAAAGCAATGCTGTGAATGCCAATTTCCTAAACTAAACGTCTCATATATCTACGTAAGGCTTTTTGGAGGCGGGCAAACATCGCGTGCAATTTGTACTGTCATTTTTTTTTATTTTTTGTATTCTTTAGTTTTATGGGGGCTTTTAGACTACAAGCCTATTATTAGGTTACGATGGGGCTGCCATCGTAACCTAATAAAAGATATTTACAATATTTGAACATATTTATACTAACTATGAGGAAACAATAAGTCAACTAGGTATATTAATAGTCAAGCAAAACCAAACAAAACAATCCGCCAAAACAAAACGAAGTTTAGATAAGATAACTTGAAATTAGCCTACTCCTTGACGTTTAATTCATTTTCAATCCATAATAATTTAAGACTTTTACTAAAACAACTGCGATTCCAGGATTCCTAACATAATTTCAATCACCTCCGTATGTATTTGTCCGTTGTATGTGTCAAAATGGAAACTCCTCCCCGTGGATCCATTCTATCCTGTACCGTCAATAGAGTTGCGCGGGTGGCGCCACCGAGTAAACAAGTGATTCCGCGTATCAAATCGTAAATAATCAAATAAAAATAGTTTATTGTCTAACTAGCTGACCCCGCAAACGTTGTTTTGCCTTAGTGAACAACCCTTGTCACTTAGGGGTATGAAAAATAGCTAGTAGCCGATTCTCATACCTACAGAATATGCATATAAAATTTGGTTCAAATCAGTAAAGCCGTTTCGGAGGAGTAAGGAAACAAACACTATGACACGAGAATTTTATATATAAGATAACGTGGTGAAAGCAGCTTAATAACGTGATTTAAGTGTTAATGCTTCTAAAAAAGTGTGCCAGTGACAATAGTTTCAACTATAAAGTGTTATAACATAGTTTTTTCAAAAAGACCGGTAGCATTTTTCAAATTTTCCTACCAAACATTGACTTTAATTTGAAATTGGTGACACTCTGTTGTGATTTTTTACCTAAACTGGATTACAAATTTTACTTTAACTTGTGAACTAAGTTATGGACTTGCTATAATTATTCCAGCATACATTTAATATACCTATTGGGAACAGAAATAACTATGGTGAATGAAAGTTTTCGTAATTGAATCTCGAAATTGATTCAGCATAATTACGTACCTATTTAGTTGCGCTACTCCCCCAAAGAGGGCTCTAAAACAGAATTATAAAAATATCATTGGAACGGGTCATTAGTTATACAATCCGCTCAGAGAGGACTCTTGCAAATATTTATAGTCTTCATATACTAACGAAACAGTACATTGATGACGTCAGATCCCGTATACTTCAATAACAGTACATTGTCAATAAATACCGAACGCGATATTTTGAAGGTCACGCGCCGTTAAACTGTCTAGCGCTGCGTTCAAATACTGTTAAAACAACTTGTGTCCTTATCTATACAACATGAGGAACTGTGCGGCGTGTACACGACGTATTACTTTAAGAGAAATTTTAAACTGTACAAAATGCTGGAAACAATATCACTACTCATGTGCTAACATACAAAAAAAATATTACATTGAGAAACTAGAAGATCTAGAAAAAAATTGGATTTGTCCCGAATGTTGTACTATCACGAGTGATGAAAATATGGATAAACCACCATCGCGAGACGACACAAACAAGTCTCTTGATGAATGCGTCATAGAGGATGATGATTCCGTCCCAGGTGATACCCCGGAGCACAACTCTACAAAAAAAGATTGTACAATAAATGGATCCAAGATAACATGGGAAGAAATAAGTGTGTTATTGGACCAAAAATTGCAGAAAAATGCAGACAACATTTTGACGAAAATTTCAGAATTTAAAACTGCAATACAAGCGGAAATAACTATGGCTGTTCACAAACTCGAACAAGATATTTCAGTACATAAAAAAGAAACTGCTGCAAGACATTCGCAAATTCAAATGGAAATCTCACAAATCCAAAACAAAATCTCAGCTATTGAAAAAGAAAACGCCCAATTAAAGCAATACATTACAGAAATAGAACTACAAAAAAATCCCGTGACCCAAATAACCAAAGTAAATGATATCAACAAAAAGCTAGTTTTATACGGTTTAAACGATTATGGTGAAGACGAAAATGAATTGCATGACCGTGTAATAAGGGTTTTCCAAGATATCATATGTGTAGATCTAACTGGCTACATTGAAGAACTCACGCGCATTGGTAAACGAGGATATAAAAAACCTTTGCTCATTGAACTCATCAGCAAAAAAATGACCAAACACTTGCTACAAAAGAGACAAAATTTTAAAAACTCTGGATTAGCAATTTCAGAATGCCTTAACGAAAATGAAATTAGCGATAGGAAAAAACTCAGAGAAATATTAATAGAAAAAAGAAGAAAAGGACATCATGCAGTGATACGTAACAAAAAGTTATATATTGATGGGAAAGAACATGTAACTAACAAAGACAGTTACAAAGAAATTTTCAAAAATCCAGTTCAAAACAATACGCATATTGAAAGAAATAACTCTGTTTTGCAAGACACATACACAACGAACCCAATTCCTGTAAGCTTCTCACATGAAGACACCCCTAATAAGTATGATTCACAACCACATAAAAATACGCATCCATTTCGTGATTAACTTTGAAATAATGTTTCAAAATGCACAATGCATTAAAAATAAAACTCATCTTCTACAAAATACACTCAACGATAACAAGACTATACAAGCTGTATGTTTATCTGAAACGTGGATCACCGAGCAACAAAAACACCTCATACAGATAGATGGTTTCACATTTGCTTCGGGATACTACAGGAAAAATCATCTTCATGGCGGAGTATCTATCTTGTTGCGTGAAGATATACAATTTAAAAATAGAACTGATATAGTGAAACTCTCCGTAGAATTTTACGTTGAAACATGCGCTATTGAAATACCGGATCAAAATCTTTTGTTGATAACTGTGTATCGAAATGACCGTGGGATTGAGATATTTTTTGATTTCTTGATTGAACTTTTATCAAAATTATGCCAGGAAACAAAAAAACACATTGTCATTGGCGGGGATTTTAATCTGGATAGGAGAAGAAAACCAAATGAATACGTAAGACTGTGCAATACCATGCTAGAAAATAACTTCCACCAAATAGTATCACAACCAACTAGAATTACATCAAAAACCGCATCTTGCATTGACCTACTATTCACCAATAACAAACATAATTGTTCGACAAACGTAAATGATTATGGTATATCTGATCATAAAGCAGTTACATATAAATTTGAAACGACTACAAACTACAACAAATATGTAAAAAAACAAAGTGTAACTAAAAGATTCTATAACGAAAAAAATATAAACAGTTTTAGAAAGGCCTTAACAAAAATACACTGGAACTATGTAATAAATAAAGACGAAAATATAAACATGAATTATGAAAAATTTGATAACATCATTCAAACATTATTAAATATTCATATACCTAAAAACACCATAATAATAAAATCAAAACCCAAAAATACCTGGCTGTCAAAAGGTTTAAAAAACTCGTGCCGCCATAAAAGAGCTTTAAAAACACTGATAAATGAGACCAATAACAAGATATTAACATCATATCATAATACGTACCAGAAAATACTGAAAAAATGCGTTAAAACTGCAAAAAAACTCAACAACATCAAAAAAATGGATACTGCAACAAATAAAACTAAAAAAAATGTGGGAAATAATTAAAGAGATAACAAATAAAAAAGGTACCGGGAAAAAAGCAAATATAAAACTTAAAATACAAAATACAATAGTAGAAGAGCCCCTTTCTGTCGCAAATCAATTTAATCAATATTTTGCCTCCATTGGAAAGCCAAGTCCTCCAAAAAAACAAGATACTACAAACCAAATGAAAATAAAGTTAACCCAAACACCTGTTGAAAACTCCATGTACCTACCACCAGTTACAGAACAAGAAATATTTAAAACTATTAAAAAACTCCCCAATAAACACAGTGCTGGAATAGATGATGTTCCCCCCTCACTAATAAAAACTTGTGCTGCAGAATTAGCTTTTCCGTTGGCTGCTTTGATAAATCAATCAATAGAACAGGAAACTTTCCCTGAAAAATTAAAAATTGCTAAAATTAAACCAATACAAAAAAATAAGGGAAACGTGGACGATATAAGCAATTACAGACCAATTGCTCTGCTGCCTGCAATGTCAAAAGTATTTGAAAGTGTAGTTTCAAATCGGATTTACCAATTTTTAGAAAAATACAAATTATTGGATGAAAACCAACATGGATTCCGAAAAAAATCTTCCACCACTCTGGCTGTGTACAAATACACTAAAAACATCCTAGATTTTATTAAAGAAAAACATAACGCAGTTGGACTCGTACTTGATATGAAAAAAGCTTATGATAGAGTTTCGCATACTATACTACTCAAAAAGTTAAATAATATCGGCATAAGAGGGAAGCCACTAAACTGGCTAAAATCTTATTTGTTCAATAGAAAACAAGTAGTAGAAATAAACCATTTCCACCATGACGGAACGTCTAAATCGGCTGTAAAATCTGAACTGCAAACCCTCAATTGGTCTATTCCACAAGGCAGTGTATTAGGCTGTGTCTTATTTTTAATATACATCAACGATCTCCCCAAAATATTAAATACTCCATGTATACTATTCGCCGACGACATATCGCTTATATTTAAATGTTCATCTGACCCTAGCTCACAAAAACAAATAGTTGACTCCTTCTCAAAAATTAAATCTTGGATGGACCTACACAACCTCGAACTAAACACAAAAAAATCTAAAATTATTCAATTCCATCCTTACCAAAAAACACCTTTAAACCTTTCTTCCATTTCAAAACTATTAGACATCGATGAAACTAACAGTATTACACTTCTTGGCATTGAAATAGACACACAGTTAAATTTTAAAGCTCACATCCAAAAAATTAAAACAAAATTATCACAGTTTATTTATGCTTTATCAGTCTTAAAAACCAACACGAACTTACAAACAGCATTTAGTGCTTATTATGCGTACGCCTATGCTTGGCTCAAATACGGCATTATCATTTGGGGAAATCGGACTGAGGCTCATGACCTATTCATACTTCAAAAAAAATGTATTCGTATTTTAGAAAACTTCCGTGTACCCAACAGCTGTAAGCCACACTTTATTAAACTGGAAACATTAACATTACCCAGCATATATATTTTAGAATCCGCTATGTTCATAAGGAAACATCTCGACTTGTTCGCCTTCAATACAAATACCCGACGCCAAACCCAACTTGTGGCACTAGAACCAAAACTAGAAATTGTAAAAAAAGGTCCCGAATACACAATAACAAAAATATACAACACTTTGCCTAATGATATAAAAAATGAACCCGACCAAAATAGATTTTATAAAAAACTAAAAACACTATTAATACAGAAATGTTACTACAGTCTAAACGAATATCTAGACGACTTTAAATATATCCCATTCTCGCGGCATTAATATGATTAGGTAATATGAATATTAGAAAAAACGTATTTATGTGTATAAATTCTGTACTTACTTTTACTTATGATAATAAATTTTATTGTTAGTTGTATATTGCCATGCCCTTACAGGGTAAATGCTTGGCTTACTTGTATTTTGTCAGCTTTGTGTTTTTGCAATAAATGATTGATTGATTGATTGATTGATGAGTGGATGAGTGGATCAGTGTCATCAGCGAAGGATCCAATCTCTACTCCCCGATAGCGAGAAGCATCGCTTATTAGAAAGGAGAAAGAAATAGGTGCGATCGCGGAACCCTGAGAAACTCCGCCGTTGATTGGGCGAGGAGACGGCACAGCGTCTCCAACACCGTAGCGAAAGCTTCGACCAGTAAGATATATTTGTGCAATACACAATACGTGGGCTGACTTCCAGGCGTTGGGAAACATAGACTTATTAATAGCCTCATTAAAAATGCGAATGAAAAAAAGAAATAAGAGCGGCAGAGAAAACACTTTGTTATCAATGCTGTCGGTACTGGGGGCTTAACGCGGGCGGAATATCTTAGTTATCGACTTAACTTCTGAAGCCGTAACCGGCTCGAAAGCAACGGGAGGGGACGGAGGACACAGAAGCGTTCGATGTCACTATTCATAGTATCGGGATGAACAGGATCTACGGTGTCTACACTGAAGACATTGAGCTTGAAAGCTATGAGCCAGGCTTTCTGCCTTTTCCTCGTCCTTGAAGGCGAGGGGAAAGTTGCGCCGAGAGAGGGGTGGCATATAGCAGTCAGTGTCAGATTTCAGAGTATGAGCCAACCACCAGAAAGCCTAGCGAGTTGGCTTAATCTCAGAAAGTAAGTCGTCCCACCTTTGATAACGTACCTCACGAATCCAATATTTTACGGTACGTTCGTAAAAACACAAGTGGCTGTTCTTATCGGTGCGATTCTTGTCATAAGCTCGGCTAGCTACATGTTTAACTTTAATAAGTTCTCTTACATACTCTGTCAGGTTTAACCGTTTGTCACTCTCGGCCGGGACCTGCCAAGAGGACTTACCAATAAAGCTAATGACACCGTTGATTGAAAGATAAGCATCGTCAGAGGTAATAGACTTACAGGCCCGTGAACAAAATTTACGGGTCAAATGAACCACCAGGATGGAGACCTATGTAGGATGATAGATAAAGTTAAGATAAGTTAAGATAAAGTAATAAGATTCAGCACTATGCCGTCACTTGTAAGCTGTCCAACTGAGTGCAATTGAAGAGGGGGGGTTGCAATCCTCGATCATTTCTCCTTGTCGCATTATTTTTGTACGGCGTTGCGGAATAATAGATAAGCAGATGTAATGAAATTATAAAAATTTTAACTTTTTAATTTTACAGAGTACGAGTAATTTACAGAGTAAATTTGGTCATTTGATTGTACGGCATTGGTTCCATACAGTTTAAATACCTCTTCTAATTCATTATTTCGCAATGCCGTACAAAAATCATGCGACAAGGAGAAATGGTAGAGGGTTGCAACCCCCCCTCTTCAATTACACTCAGTTGGACTGCTTACAAGTGACGGCATAGTGCTGAATCTTAATGCTTTACACCCTTCAATCATCCTACAAAGGTCTCCTGGTGGTTCATTTGACCCGTAAATTTTGTTCACGGGCCTGTAGTCTATAACGATGTAGTCGGGTATTGAGTCAAAATCAGGAGAGCGGGTATCTTTTAGGCTTCGGCTTACGTTTTCTATTCACTACGGTCTTAATCGAAGGAGTTCTGTCAGTCTGGTCAGATCCTAGTCGCATTCGCCGTGACAAAACCGGTTCGTTCAAAAAACATATTTCTATAGTGCTCGCAGTATAAGTCTGCGCGCGACTGGTGGCGTACTTAATGTTGCCAGGTCAAGCTAATAGGTTCTCTTCCCGTTCATTGGGAACGTACAACTTCATAAAACAGAAACGGGAAGGGATTTTTCAGGGAAGCAATTTAAGTAACTACACGACAACTGAGACTCAAGAACGAATGTCTCGAAATAATGTACGCCTTTGCAGTGCTGGTTTGGTTCAGTATGTGACCAAGTATTATTGGTAATTGGTACGGGCTGTCTGAGTCTCTTACCTCCAGGAAAACTTTATTATAGTTTATTACATTATAAAAAATCTGTCATTATCAACCCACACTAACATCGAAATAACAAGAATTTAATTTAAACTTGTAAATCTTTTATTGAGACCTTAAATAACACTATTTTAAAATTTGGCGCATGAGCGTTCTTTTAATGAGTTATTGGCTTCCATAGAGTCATCTTCTTTTTTCAATAGGGTTAAAATCACAGCGGTAACCGCAAAACTTCCTGTTCATGTTCCTTTAACAGTTATTCTACTTGGTATTGTGGGTCTTCTTTGTGCCTCTTTATTCGAGTAACTGCGGATTTGTCCTACAATCGTCGAAATTTATTTAATTTTTCTTAAGCCACTTTTGGCTTTCTTCTTTTACATTGCCCATTGTACCCTCTTCATTTATCTGAGTGCAGTGGTATAATGCGTTGTCCATTGACAGTATGTTCTGAAACGCCTATAATAAAAATACAGTAATTAATACAGAGTTAAGGATCAAAGAGCATCCAAGCTAACGTTGAAAAACAAATTAAGTAAAATTTCTTTTGGCCCACAGATTTTCCCTTAGGTGGTAAATGAAGCTGACGCTGTTAGGTGAAAGGGTCGATCGGTGAACATGGAACCGCCGAGTGTACCCGAGCGATAAAGATACAATCAGCTGATATTCACTGCTGTGTCACTGTGTTTTCTATTTTGATTTGTATATTATGAAAAAAAAACATTTATAACTAGTTTCTCACATTCGGTCTTAAGCACACACATTTTTTCCCACGGGTGTACGCGCCGTTCTTTCTAACATATTCATTATTTATCTATGATTACACACATACACGCACACACACACACATTTCAAAAACTCATTTCTTCATTTCCTACCCTTTAGTCACCTGTGACAATCAGTGTGTCGTTGAACCTCGCATAAAACGCATTCGCGCTAAATCACCTCGTCTCTGTGTAAAATATATTCAAATTTAATAAATCCAATAATTCGCGGCCGCGTGTGCTACAACCCAAATCCCCTTCAGCCACTTTCGTAACCGACTGATTCGTAACCAGCTACGAAAAAAGAATAAATCAACTGTGAGAAAATATATATTAGCGCCAAGGACTACAGTAACATTCGAAGGACTCCAATTAAACAACTAAGTGAGCGTACCTATCATCAAGAAGACACCAGGTACCTACTTTGTCACTCCTATAACTTATCAATTTTCCTCACAAGTTTCAACGGGTAAATTGGCGATAAAACAATCAAACCCAAAGCCGCACCTCAACCTAAAGCCTCAGCTTTAAAATATGCCGATAATAGGTGGAGATTTGATTGCTATGGTATCCCTAAATATTAGTTGTCAAATAGCTCTGCGTTTGGAAAACTGCAATTTTGGCCCGTTATTGTATAGTTCTTCTTCACAACCACGATTGATTTTCAAGAACCAGCCACGGCCAGCACTTTTTATCACTTTCGGCATAATAAAAGCTATTAATTACTTTGGAAATTAATAAATACATCAATCGTAAACAAACTTTTGTCAACTGACGTAAACAAGAAGTTGACGGCCTGTCAATTAGTTCCACATTTTGCTACGCGCAGAGTTATATTGCGAGCACTCTAGGTCGTGCGGCATCCGTCAACCAGAAACGAAGTGGGTTATGATCTTTATCAAACGATAATATCAACGGTATCAACCCATAATATGCGGCGCATTTTTCGTCAGATGTGTACCGACCCTTAATCTCTCATTGTAAGAGAAGACCCGGAGTAGATACCATCGGATGCATCCACCACCCACCGATGCATCGGTGGGGAAAAAAGGTGGGTTGGTGGTGGTTATACAAAGTTTCAAATGTCTAAATGCAATTTTAAATTAATTAAAAGAAGGATGATATTGTTAACATAACCAAGTTGTTTTAAACTTGTTCTTCCGTGCGACCGCCATCTTGTGTGATGTCATCAATACTATCGAACACAAAGGAGACGGCCCATTTTCTATGGGCATTTGCCCCACAGCAAAAGTGCAGGAGACTCGACCAAAATTAGATCATTGTATAGGATTTTTAATATATATTGAGAAACTGTTTATGTTTTTATTCCGCATAGCGGGGTTAAAAAGATATCAACTAAAACGTTGAAAAAAAATAACGCGAGGTGTGAGTTTCGAACGCATCGAGCATATTTTACATTATTTTTGGAATCGAGTTTCGAACGAATCGGATGATGTGTCAATTTTGTTCACTTTTTTATTTTGGCGTCGCACGCCTTTTATGTTTTGCCAAATTACGTATTTCAATATTTTCAAGTTTTACTAAAAATCGTCAAAGAAGTACGTTCACGAACATCAAATAGTAATTTGTAATAACCTACCATTTATATTACACATTGCCACTCGGAAATACACAAGATAAAGAAAATAATACAATGAGGCGACATGTTTTTTTCACGTTGGCGCCAAAACTACAATTTCGCAATCCGGGCAAAATGACATAAGCACGTTCACTTTACGTAAACTTCAACACAAGAAAACAAGAGAAAAAACATGGCGGCTAAAGCCAGCCAGTCATTAAAGTACTTTTATACTACACCTGCTCGGAAAGTACCTTGATACTTTATCAAATTTACGGTAGAAACTACGTCATTGCATATCGAACAAATATGCGGCGAGAAAACGCATCTGAGCGGGAGAGAAAAGTGTATGAAAATCCATTTCTTACGTGGTTTTTCTTTTTTAATTTTGGGTAAGACTATGCGCTGGTAACCTAAATATCAAAAGCCAAAAAGTTTTTACAGTGAGTTTTTATCTCCAAGTTCGCAAAATGACACTGGCCACTAGCTGTGTGTTGGATGGTGTCAAACAATTTGAAAAAAGAACATGTGAAAATTGCAGACGCCATTGACGCCATTTTCAATTTGTGTGTTGTTTGAGGATTCAGTTTTCGTAGAAATTTATTTTCCTCGTAGGTGTAGTATAAAGCACTATGTATCACTCGAGAGAAAGTGCGATTCCCGATCTCGGGTGTTTTAAAGTTTTTAGTTTAAAGTTGTTCAAACGACACCCTCGACGGTAATCGGTCACTTTCTCCTCTCGGTGAACAATGTACTATTGATCACACCAATTTGCAATCCCCGCTTGGCACGTTAGTTTTGAATGTATAGTTTGCATTATTTAATTATATGTTATTTTAATTCAATAACTTTTTTAGGTCTCCGGGTAGTCCGGTCAATTTAGACATTCGAAGTTACCTAAATTCCCACCAAGCTGAAAATCGGTAAGATTGTTAAAAATATCATTAAAAACAAAATTTGAAAGTTCCCCATCTTTCCCCTGTGAGCAAAAAGTTTTATTCAAGGTCAAAGGTAAAAAAAATGAGTTTATCGCGATTTTCAGCAAAACGGTAAGTTTTATCATAAAAATACCACAAACAAAAATTGTAGATCATAAAATTATCTACAAAAAATGTTAACCCTTTTTTTTCTACGAGCCTCCGTTTTTGAGATATAACGATTCAAAAAGTTGTAAAAGTTGTAATCGTATAATTTGCACACGTTTCCTCTCCACCAATGATGATTTTTTTTTAACTTCTATAGGTTTACACTTGACCGCCATCTCACCTGATGTTAAGCGACGATGCGGTCTACGATGGAGCGTGTTTACCTAGAAAAAACCGATTCACTCTCGATTTGAAGACACAAAGATTGTAACCATCGGGGAAACCCCACTCAAGCAACGTATTCCACAGCCTAGACGTTCTTATCACAAAAATAGAGCCAAATCTCTTCGTTCGTGTATTTGGAACATCAATCATGAAACGATGTCGCTTTTTCGAGCTACGAGCATTCCGATAGAAAAAAGGACAAAGTGGTATCAGACCATGCAAATCAGTTGCACACTCTCCGGAGTGTATCCGAAGATGTCTCCGAAGTGTAAAAAACCGATAGACTAGCAATTTTTCGGCGATGTTCAAGATTTTGAAGTCTTTTTCGCACAAGAGTGTCGTTGTCTATGAGCCTTTTTTAAAGTCTCTCTATCGATTCCAGAGCCTCCAGCTGATACTCAGCCGATCCATCCCAAAACAGTACTCCATACAGGAGCGAATCTGTGCTTGATATAATGTAAGCAACTGTTAAGACTTGTAGTACCTTCGCACTTTTGAGAGGAAACCAAGTTTTTTGGCAGCCAGTTTAGCCTTGAACTCGATATACGAGCCAAAGTTCAGCGTAGAGGTCAAAGTAACGCCCAAAATCTCAAGACGGTCAGACAACGACACGGATATACCTCTAAAAGTTGGAGTCAGTTGGAAAGGACTCCTTTTAGCGGAGAACAGACACGCCTGCGTCTTACTCTCGTTGAACTTGACCAGATTGGCATCGCCCCATTTGGACAACGCCTCAAGGGTCAAGCTCAAACGTTCGATCAGACTCTCTATCAGTACCTGAGTTTGATGCCCAGTGGCTCTTGCGCTAGATATGTAACTCTCTACAATGGTGCTATCATCTGCGTACCCAAAGATACCGGGCTTCAACATCGTTGATATAAAGCAGGAAGAGCGTCGCTGAGAGTACCGACCCTTGAGGGACTCCGGTATTGATAGCCATTTGATCCGACGAGCAGCCATCAATGGCGACTCGTATGGATCGATCCCTCAAGAAGTCCGATATCCACGCAATGAACCCAACCCAGTAGACAAACCATAACGAAAAAGCTTCCTTGTAAGGCCATCGTGCCAAACCCTGTCATAAGCCTTTGAGATATCCAGGGAGACTGCAAGTGCTTCCCCTGGTTCTCAATAGCTTCACTCCAGATGTGAGTGACGTACGCTAGAATATCCCCGGTGGACCGGTTTCGGCGAAACCCGTATTGCTGGTCACTGAGGAGGTCGTTCGATTCTAGGTACGTTAAGAGCCTGTGGTTTAAGACACGTTCCATAGTCTTGCAGAGTATGGACGTGACCGAGATGGGCCTGTAGTTGACATTACCCTTTTTGGGCACATTGCACATTGGCAAGCTTCCAAGAATTCGGTACTAGCCCAGTTTGGAGAGAGAGTCTAAATAGGCGTGTCAATATCGGTGACAACTCAGGCGCACAAGCCTTCAGTGGCCCAGATGGCATTCCTGCTCTACGTTAGGTACGCCACATCCGACGGACAACCTATCTGCGTTTCCGTAAGAAACAAGAGTGTCGGCTGCTCAGTCTCGAGGTGATGGTGGACTGCTGAGAGATTGGAGTGCAGACCCCGAATATTAGTGAGGTGCACTTTAACCGACAAGGCGTGCAGCCGCTCTTTAAACTTGATTCTGTAATTGACTTGTTTCATATTTGTTTTGAGAGGGGATCGGTGGGAAAAACGCCAGTAGAACGAGGCCGCACACTACTGGCCATTGGTCACAACACACGACACAACACGAATACACCAGTGGGGAGCTAGTCTGGAGACTGCGGGGACGCCCGAGTCCCCCCGGCGATGTCTACCTGGCGTTGTCATCCGGTCGCCAACCGGCAGGATAGCGCATCCCGGGATTTTTCGCTAGATGGCGAGCCGCCTTTCATGAGGGGCTAGCACACTACTTGGGCCCCTTACTATCTGCGGTCGGTCGCGGCAACCGCGCCTCGGATCCCGCTACCCTCCATGACTAGCTTCCCGATGTACAGTATTGGTGTGTGACAGACCGGTCTTGCAGTTGTGCAGCAACTGATCTAACCCGTTTTCCCCTAATGGTGTCACTAGACAACACGTCGGAACACGGCTAGGCCGCTTGGCGTCGTGACTTAGTCTATACCTCATTCCAAATTTCTGTGAATAAAAGGTAAACAAACCAATGTCACTCTCAATATGACAGACCAGCATTTCTCAACCTTTGTTTTACAAGATAGTTTGTAGTACCCTTCATTGCTTGCCCTTTTAAATTTTCGTCGCAAAACAAGGCTAAATATATATGTATGGATATCATAAACACCCAAATATATGTTCCCACTGCTGGGACTTGGAACAATCAACACATTGCCGCTGTAAAAAATCGTCAGACACAAGAATCTGCAATTGCTGAACATCTGATTGATGCTAAAACTGGTCATTGGATCGAGATCCACGACCCAAAGGTTCTATCTACCGAATGTCATTACTACGCAAGAATGGTTCGAGAAGCATTGGAAAATAAAAAACATAGGTATATATTTCAACTACGACGCGATGACCACGATGCCAATAACCGAAAACTACCCGGTTTACGGTTATCGGCGTCGCGGAATCCTCTAATAAATAAATGTGTGCATAGCGCACTGAGTTTGGAGAAACCTGATATGGTTAGTGTTGTGTGTAGTGTTGGTCACCCTGCGATTTATGAAGCCCAAATGAGGGTAGATGGAGATCTCCTCTAATTTCATAATGTACATTTATAACATATTTGCTCGTAAAGGGTCTCTTATTGGACCAATTTCTGTATCGTAATGTATCTTATTACGCACTAGTGCTGTAATGTGTAATGTAAAACGCACGGTTTCAAAATGCTCCGTCCACAGACTAGGTAGAGAGATATGCTCCGTCTAAAACGAACGGTACCTTTTTAAATCTTAGTAAAGAGTTTTTATGTCAGAAAAGTGTGGTCAACATTTTATGAATAAAATTAACTTTGAGAGGTAAACTATAAAAATAATTATTAAATTCGTTAATTTAATAATTTAGACCATAAATTACTTTAATTTTTCTGTAACAAAACACAAAAATATTAATTTACTTTATTATTAATGGCATACCGGCTGGTTCTGTGCCGTTGCTTAAAAAAAAAAGGCGCCGATGCGCGCGCATTGCTAATCTGTGATCCATAGTGATTACTTACTCTGTGGCTCTGTGCTGTGATCTGTGATCAAGTAAATATTATTCCGCGCGTTTTTTTTCGCTGTATTGTTTTTATTTGAAAATGTCGTCAGAGTTTTGTTTATTTCCTCGCAAATATGTTATAAAACGTCGTATGACATACGTGCGCTTTGATAATTACAGCCTCTGCTAATTATAGCTCTCGCCTTCGGCTCGAGCTAGCAATAATGCCTCGGCTGTAATTATCAACTTACTGCACTTATATCATAATCTACTATTATTTCCCCCACGTAAAAAAAGGAAAGGCAAAGCATTTGAGTTCGGAGAAGAATGTAACACTAGAACCAGTGACTTAGAAAAGTAATTTAGATGTTTCCATGAAAACGTTCATTTTATTTTTAACAATAATTAAATCTCGTTCAAATTGTCCTCGTATTACCCAAAACTGATCATAACACTATGATGTAATATTCTGGAAACACATACAAAAGTTTCGATCAAAATAACACAAAATTTATGGCATTTTAGAGTGAAAATTATACAAGCTTTTGATAGTAAACAGCGTAATTTGGAACACGTATTTAGAGGTTCGCGATTTTCTCTCAACTCGTTACGACACAAGAAACCTTTTTCTCGGAGTTCTTTAGTCATACTCTTACTCTTTTATTGATAACGAGTAGTTACATGTCATAATATTCAAGATATTCAAATATTACCAATACAAGTCAATAATTAAAAAAGAAACAGAGACGTCAATTTAAGATCCCATTACAATAAAAATCAAATAATACATTACATTAAAATCAAATTACATTACAATTAAAAATTCCAAATTAATGACAAAAATAAATAGAGTAAAATTAATCCATACTTGAATATAATGGAAATGGGCATTTTCACAATATGGGCATGAGAGGGGTATGTTAGAAAAATAGGCGCGTCCTTAATAAGAATAATTTGATGAAAAGATGTATAAATGTCTTGAACATTGAGAGTTTGAGAAACACAGATCAAATTGCTAGTACTTAAAATCATTTTTCTATCATCCTACCATTACTTTCTATAACTTTTAAAATAAGATAGTATAGAATTATTTGATCAATACAAATCTAAGTATATGGTATTTAAGATCGCAATAAAGTCGAATCCTATTTGTGAAAAATATTTTAAGGCAATTTCATAAAAATACCAAGATTAAACAATGTTTATGTAATGGTATCACCTTTTTTTTGGTTTGTTTTGGTTTTCTACACAGCTTGCTGGAACGCACTATAGTGGGTGGTCACCAACCACGGCCGAAGCCTACCACCGGTAAATTGTCACCTAATTAGAACCACCCAGGGACCACGAGTGAGGTTTCAATATATAGGTGCTTCCTCACGAACGTACTCATGCATATTATTATGATGATTACAACTTTTTGAATCGTTATATCTCAGAAACGGTGGCTCGTAGAAAAAAAGTATGCAACAATTTTTTGTAGATAATTTTATGGCTTACAACTTTTGTCTGTGGTATTTTTATGATAAAACTTACCGTTTAGCTGAAAATCGCGATAAACTCATTTTTTTTACCTTTGACCTTGAATAAAACTTTTTGCTCACAGGGGAAAGATGGGGAACTTTCAAATTTTGTTTTTAATGATATTTTAAACAATTTTACCGATTTTCAGCTTTTATATAGCTATAGATATAGCAACTTTACTATTATTTTTTGGTCTAATTTGACCGGACTACGGGGATAATTAAGTACATAAACTTGAAACGACTTGGGGCAGAAATGAGCCGTCTCCTTTGTTATTACACATACAGTACACATACGTAGATAAATTATCTACCTATCTAGTAAATTATCAGTTTTATTTTATTTTATCTAACAGCTGAACGAATACCAATTTATAGGTTAAAACTGTGTAAAATAATAATACCAGAGTTCAGGCGTGATATGGTTGTCTTGATAAAAGGTTCTGACTCCCCTGGACTTATTTGAACCGATGTCGAGACTGGGGCATACACAGCTGCATCGTCTGTCTTCGTAGAACTCGGCCTGCAGACAAAATAAAAATTTAATTATTTTTAGTTATTTACATTTCTATTCACCATTTTTTATTAGTAGCCTGCTGTTTGAAGACATTGTCATTGCTTTTTTAATTCAACTGGAAGTTAAAGAGGGCAAGTAATTATGTTGTAGGACAAAGACACAATGCATTTTCTACATAATATGGGTCAAAAGAACTGTATGATGCTGTGCTGTTATGAGTGTGGTACCATCGAGCCACATTAGGGCTCGGAATCGGGGCATACGCTAAGAAACGTCTGACTTAGTCTACCACTGCTTGGAAATAGAGGAGGTGGAAACACAAAAAAAAAACAGAAATATTAAGGGTCGCTGTTGTTAAAAACGATGAAGAGGATCACACACCAGCAAGCCATGAAGAATACAACCTTTATGTGTTGTTAGGCTGTATATGATGCAATTTTTTTTATAAGTATGGTGACGGACGAGCATGAATGATAAGCACCACACCAGTCCAGGGAGTCCAGAAGAAATCATCAAATCACTGCCTAACATCATAGAATAGCTGTTTGATAAAATATATCAAAATTGCAGGAAATTTAATTTCATATCACTTTCGTTGTAACCATAGATATCTGATATCCGTGGTTATAACCAATTTCCATGTAAAATTAAAAATAAATGTGATAATGCAATGATAACATTTTACCTCAACCTCTTGTCGGATAAACAGAATAAGAACAAAATTAAAACTTTTGATTTACCCCTAAGGCCGAAGCCACACACGCTTCTTTTTGCGGCGAAATCGCGCGATTTAGCAGCTGACGCGGAAACGCGCGCTTTAGCAGCTGAAGCGAAAACGCGCGATTTAGCAACTTTTAGACGCTGCATCGCGATGCAGCGACTGTTTGCGTCTGTCGCGGCCGCCGAGCAATTGTTCCGTTCAGTGTTGCTAACTTCGATTTTTTTAAAACCGTAGGCAGGCTTAAAAAGACGTAGAGTATGTTAAATTATGAGAAACTTCTCATAATTATTAATTGAAGAACTGCTTCTTTTAGGTTTGATGAATGGCTTTTTTTTAATAAAGTATTTATTTAACACACGTGGCAACGTGCCTTATGTGTGTCAAATAAATACTTTGTCTATCAACACTTTTTATTTTCAATTTTCATCAGATTGAGCAAAAACCAATATAGATACAGGCCTTTCTTTGTCAATTCTTTCTTGGGCGCACACAACAAAAGTTGTAAGTTTGTAATTCATTGGAAAACTCGGTGTGCCTCCATTGCAACTTTGGGGGCATTGCGTGCCCATATAAAAACTCCCTGGTATTAGGATGTCAAAGAAAAAAAACAAAAAGTGGCCAAGTGCGAGTTGGACTCGCCCATGAAGGGTTCCGTTGCAGCAAGTAACATAATATACATAGTACACATAGTTCTTGTAGTTCGTTGTAACTTTGATCGAAGTTTCAATAATAGTGTATTTATGACGTACTAAAAAAAACTACTCATCAGATCGAGTTCAAACCAATTTTCGTTGGTAGTTTACATGGTAATGTACATCATATCTTTTTTTTTAGATTTTTCATTCTCTTACTTTAGAAGTTAGAGGGGGGGGGGGGGACACACATTTTACCACTTTGGAAGTGTCTCTCGCGCAAATTATTCAGTGTAGACGAAAATTATTTTAGAAACCTCAACTTCATTTTTGAAGACCTATCGATAGACACCCCACACGTGTAGGTTTGATGAAAATTTTTTTTTTGAGTTTCAGTTCTCAGTATGAGGGGCAACCCTAATTTTTCCTTTTTTTAATTTTTCTGTTCAAATCTTAATGCGGTTCACAGAATACATCTACTTACCAAGTTTCAACAGTGTAGTTCTCATAGTTTCGGCAAAAAGTGGCTGTGACATACGGACGGACGGACAGACAGACAGACAGACATGACGAATCTATAAGGGTTCCGTTTTCACGTTTTACGGAACCCTAAAAATGATAATCGAAATTTCGCTACATACTATGTATTAAAGTATTTAGACCAACGAATAACGAAATCTATACCCGCGAATATTATAAGGAATTGGGTCTCATTTTTTTATTCTGCGAATAGCGAAAACGCGAATGAAGGAAGCGCAAATAAGGAGCTTTTACTATAAAGTACTGTACATATAGAAATAGATCACAAAATATGAAATTTTGAGAATCTTACTAAGAACATATTTCCTCTAACGTAATAGAAATAATATATTGCTAAATAACTAAAATATTTTTAGATACACATTCCGCTTTTAAAAGTATTCTTAGTAACCGTTTCCATCCAAATGTTGCCTGGAAGAGATCGCTTTTAGCGATAAGGCCGCCTCTTGTAACACTAGTTTTATTGTTATTCTCTGTGTTATGTTATCTATGTTATTGTTATTATGTGTTGGACATACATTTAACTGACACAACACTTAGTACAGCCAATATCGAATCAAACGTACAGCTTCTCACTGGAACTTTCATAAACAGCTATGAATTGGCATGTCCTGCTGTTAAACCAAATGACGTAGGAAATAGATCTTGGTGGGGGCCAGAACTTGAAAGACTTCGAGGACTTCGAACACTCTATAACCGGGCAAAAAATACCAGGACTAATGAGGACTGGGATAAATATAAACAAGCACAAAAACACTACAAGAGGCGAATCAGATTCAGAAGAACAGAATCTTGGCACAACTTCTGTAGTAGCATAAACTCAACAAACCAAGCCGGAAGAATAAAGAAAATCCTAGCTAAAAGGGAGCCAAATCTTCTGGGATCCCTAAAAAAGGAAGACGGCACTTATACAAACACAGACAATGAAACCAATGCAGTACTCCTGGAAACCCACTTCCCTGGATGTCAAATCATAGGAGATCAGGAGTGGCCAGAAGAACACTGCAGCACACCAACTGCCCCAGAATGGCAAGTGGCAAACAAGATAGTAACTGCAGACAGAATAGAATGGGCACTGAAAAGTTTCAAACCCTTAAAATCTGCAGGTCTGGATGGCATATTCCCAGCATTACTACAATGGCAACCAAAGCAAGCTATAAAGCACTTACTACCAATACATAGAGCCTGTATAGCCTTTAAATATATACCAAAAAAGTGGAGAGAGGCGAAGGTAGTATTCTTACCGAAACCCGGTAAGGAGGACTACACACACGCTAAATCGTTTAGGCCCATCAGTCTAACGTCATTCCTTTTAAAAACACTAGAAAGATTAGTGGACCGATACCTAAGGGAAGGCGCACTAAAGCACAAACAACTGCATCCTCAGCAGCACGCTTACAGGAAAGGCAGATCCACAGAGTCGGCACTACACATGGTAGTACATAAGATAGAATCGGCTACCGCAAACAAGCTTTCAACACTTGCCGCCTTTATAGATATAGAAGGTGCTTTTGATAAAACCTTGCATAACAGCATAAACCACGCCCTCCGAAGACACAAAGTGGAACCAGTGATTAGGAACTGGATTACCGAACTGGTCAGCAAGAGGGCGGTTCAGATAGTGATGAATACTACTACAAGAGCAAAAGTAGTCAAGGGATGCCCCCAGGGGGGTGTCCTATCACCACTATTATGGAACATAGTAGTGGACAGCCTTCTTAAGGCACTCAACGAGAAAGGGTACACTACTATTGGTTATGCAGATGACATTACAATACTGATAAGCGGGAGCGAGGAAAACATGTTATGTAAAGTTATGTGTTCAGCGCTTCAGATTGTAGAAAAATGGTGTGACGAGCATCAACTGTCAGTAAATCCAATAAAAACAGAACTTATTCTTTTCACCAACAAAAGGAAGTTACCAGAACTACAACTACCAAAACTATTTAACACCAAACTCTCCCTATCATCTGAAGTGAAATATCTGGGCGTCACTCTTGACTAGGGCATGGATACCGGTATTCGGTATTACCGAAAAACCGGTAATACCGGACTATTTAAGGCAATTCTGAAAACCGGCATTGAAATTACAAAAACCGGTTTTTCGGTATTTTGAATAAAAATATTAAATTCATGAATACAACCCATAAAGCGACTATAGATTACAAAAATAACAAACAACTTAATTTATTTTGTAATTGTAAACTTGATGGGATGGTAGTCTACGTTTTTTTCATGGTTTAGGTACACGAAGTTGTGTAAATGTATTCATGAAAACTTGTTTTGCACTAAAAAGTCTAAAATAAACTGTTTATAACCAAAATTTCTAATTTTGGTCTTGTGCGACATATGCTATGTTAAATTTGCTATGCTATGCTATGCATAAACTATGTTTTACAAAAAAATTAACCAACTTTTTTAACTTAATTAAACAAAATTTTAACAAAGATATCTCGGAAGTCAGCCTATACAAGATTAGGATGGCCCTCAAACAATTTAAAAACAACAAGGCACCTGGCGACGACGGAACTACTACTAAGCTTCTGACAGCGGATGGAAAACCGGTACTTAAAGTCCTCCAGATGCTATTTGACTCGGTCATACTTGACGGTTATACGCCAGAAGCGTGGAGAGAAGTGTGGTGGTGCACTTCTTCAAAATAAGGTGAACCTTGTTGAAGAATTACAGACCTATCTCATTTCTGAGCTACGTTTATAAGTTGTTTTCGAGGGTAATCACGAATCGTCTCGCGCGCAGGTTTGACGACTTCCAGCCACCCGAACAAGCCGGTTTCCGCAAAGGCTTTAGCACCATAGACCACATCCATACGCTTCGGCAGATTATACAGAAAACCGAAAAGTATAATCGGCCACTATGTATAGCGTATGTGGACTATGAGAAAGCCTTCGATTCCATCGAGACCTGGGCAGTGCTTCAGTCTCTCCAGCGATGCCAGATCGACTATCGCTGTACCGAAGTGTTGAAGTGTATTTACAGCAAAGCCACAATGTCAATCCGATTACAGGAGCAGTGCACAAAACATATCCGGGTACGGAAAAGGGTGAGACAGGCAGATGTTATGTCTCCGAAACTATTCACTACCGCGCTAGAAGATGTTTTCAAGCTACTGGACTGGAACGGAAATGGCATCAATATCAACGGCGAATGCATCACTCACCTTCGGTTTGCCGACGACATAGTCATTGTGGCTTAGTCACTGGAGGACTTTCGTGCTATGCTCAGGGACCTCAGTAGAGTATCCCAACAGGTAGGTTGAGAATGAATATGGACAAGACGAAGGTCATGTCAAATGTTCATGTCTCACCTGTACCGATTAATGTTGGGAATACCACACTCGAAATAGTTGACGAATACGTCTACCTGGGTCAAAAGATCCAATTTGGTAAATTCAATTTCGACAAAGAAGTTCAGCGAAGGATCCAACTCGGATGGGCAGCTTTCGAGAAACTACGGCACATCTTGGAGTCCAAAAGATCCCAATGCTTGAAGACGAAAGTCTTCAACCAATGCGTATTGCCAGTGATGGCTTATGGAACTCAGACGTGGTCTCTATCTGTGGGCCTCATAACAAAGCTCAAAGTCACACTGCGAGCTATGAAGAGAGCTATACTTGGAGTCCGTAAACTAATCGTAATAAAAACTAATCTAATCCGTAAGAAAGGTTCTCGAGTGGCGACCACGGACCGGAAGACGCAGTGTTGGACGGCCTCTCGGTGGATGGACAGATGACCTCACAAAGGTCGCTGACTCCGGAAACCGCTGGTTGCATGTAGTGCAGGACCGTTCGTTATGGAAATCTAGGAGGGGAGGCCTATGTTCAGCAGTGAACGTCTTGCGGCTGATGATGATGAACTTTTACACTATTTAGTGCATACATAATATCCATCTACTAGCTTTTTGACTTGACTGGCTCAGACATTAAATAGATGAGTAAGTAGCGCTTATAATAGTTATAATAATTTGTTTTTCGCTTTTGAGTGCCCATTTGTCGTTTTGAAGTTGGTTTATTTTTCTGTACAAAATAAATAGTTTAAAATATGTGCGTGTTTATTGATGTTTGTTTAACTTTAGCGTTCGAAATGTTTAATTAAGTAGGTTCCGGATGTACCGTAAATTTTTTTACTGCTATTTTATATAGTAGAAGTAAATACCGAAAAAATACCGAAAAACCGGGATCCCGGTTTTAAAAATATTAATACCGAAAAAATACCGGTTTTGTCAGAGGTCCAATACCGCCATGCCCTACTCTTGACAACAAATTAAACTGGGCGAGCCATATTGATACAAAAATAAAGAGGGCCTGCATGACTTTTTGGCAATGCCGGAGACTTGTTGGAAAGAAATGGGGTCACAATCCAAAAATCACACTGTGGTTATACACATCATTTATCAGGCCCTCTCTGACCTACGGATCGCTTGTGTGGTGGCCCAGAACACAACTGACCACAGCAAAAGATAAACTCCAGAGTCTACAACGCTTAGCGAGTGTAACAGCCACTGGATGTATGAAAACCACACCATCAGCAGCATCACCATAAGCATATCTCTTAAACCTGAGACCTCTACATTTAGTCATACAGGAGGAGGCCACGGCAGCCGCCCTAAGACTAAGAGCAAACGGACTGTGGAAACAGAACATTGAAACCCGACACTCAAAAGTTCTACAACGGGTCATGGAAGACATACCGTTTCTTGAGGCACCCATGGATAGAACAATATGCCAACATGTCTTTGATCGTAGATACAATATCCAACTCAATGCAGAATCGAAAGATAGCTCTGGCAGCAGAGAAGTTAGGATATATACTGATGGCTCCAAAACCGCATGCGGTACAGGAGCTGGTGTCTTCTCAAATGACTTAAACATAAGGATATCAAACACCTTAAGCAACTTAAACACAATATTTCAAGCTGAATGTATCGGCATTACCATGGCAGCACAGGCAGTCGCAGCCAGAGATGTTGGAGACCTAAACATCAAAATTGTCTCCGACAGCGCCTCCGTGCTTCAAGCCCTTAAAAATAATACTATAACCTCTGTCCTAATACTGGAATGCCATAATGCACTCCAATCCATAACTGGTGCAAATAAAGTAACCCTCCTATGGATTAAAGGACACAGCGACTCACTAGGTAATGACGCAGCAGATGAGCTGGCCAAAAGGGGAGCAAAGACAAAGGTGCATGGACCGGAACCACTTATGCCTATACCCCAGGCTCAAATAAAAACATGGCTGCGTAGAAATACCGAAGAAGCCCATTTAAATGAATGGAACAACAATGAAGGATGCAGGCAAACAAAAAATGCTATTCCGGAAGCATCTAAATAACTTGCCCGCAACCTCATCAGACTAAACAGGGACAAAATTCGTAAAGTTATAGGTGTAAAAACTGGTCACTGTCCCCTAAATAAGCACTTATATACCATAGGTGTAACAGACAGTCCTCTATGCAGAGGATGCATGGAGGAAGAAGAAACGCCACAGCATGTACTTGTGGAGTGCAGCAGTGTGGCAGATCAACGGGCAGAATTCCTCCAATCTCCATCGTCTGTACCGGATGCCTGTCGCAACCTTAACAGGATGCTTGCCTTCTGGGACAGCCTGGGCTGGTTGGAGTAAAGGGAAGTATGAGTCACGTACAATGGCCCAATAAAGAGGCTAGGTGCGGAAAAGGCCCCGCTAAACTAACTAACTAACTAACTATGTGCTGAACCCAGGATTGAGTACGGCTTGTTCTTGGAGTTTGAAGTTGAGCCCTCTTTTACAAAGTTAATTTGTCTTTTGTTTATCGTCAATCCCTTTTGGGCTCTAGCTACCGAAAGGCTTACGGCTTCACGTATGATTTCAAGTACTCTGTCATGGCACTGTGAGTAATGACCCCTATTAAGGAGCACCTTGCATCCCACCAATATGTGCCTTGCTGTACATATCGCCTCACCACAAGTATAGCAACATTTTTCAGAGGCTTTTCCCCACCTTACCAAGTTACTCTGGTCAGGGAGGGTCCTTTGGAAAGCGTTCAGATAAAATTTTAATAAGGCAGGAGACCAGTCATATAGCAAGGTGCGCCACTTCAGAGCTAATGGGATACAAAACTCACCTATGGTTAACTCACTCACTCACTCACTTTGCATTTCTAAATTCATAGCGTGCACTTTGTAACTATCATTTTTGTCTTGTTGTAGAAAGGTTTTTACCATGTCTCGGTCTTCCCTTTTCTTTCTCGCACCCAACCCAGCTGTATTTACTTGCGCACCTGCCATAAATTGTTTGTGGAATTCAAGTCTAGATTCAAGGTCCGAAGCGCTTTTGTCTTTTGGGAGAGATGCAATTAATTTGTCTTTCGACTTTCCCAAAACATGCGTTTTTGTAACTCTTAGGTGTTTGTAGAGTTCGGATGGTTTTTTTAGTTTCAGGCCAAAACTATTGTGATCCCTAAAGAGAGTAGAGGGATCAACCGGATGTGCCAATCCAAACCATGACTTCAAAATCTTTATGACATTAGCATCTAGTTTTGCGAGGAGGGTTTTACCGATGTCATATACTAGGAAAGGCCAAGTGAGACGTGATGTGAGATAGTTGTCATATATCCATGCTTTTTTGATATTGCTGATAGGCTGTTGGTCTACCTTATTGAGGTCGTTCATGAAATTTCCAACAACTACCTCTAATGAAGGTGTACGTCCTTTCTTTCTTCTTCTTTCTTTCTACCAAGAAATTTGAAAGGCACTGCCTCTGCAATTGTGGCAACTCTTTGGCCACTTATGGAGAGTCCCGGATCGTAAGAATTATATTTGGTATCTCGTCTACCCAGACATAAACAATGACATTTACTTGGTTTTGCCCTCATTCCCTCCGTCCATGTACAGAACTCATCAACATCATTCAACAATTCTTGACACTGTTTGGGATTTCGTGTAAGTATTGCAAGGTCATCCGCAAAGGCTAAAATTGACTCAGTGTACTTATTGTTGATTTTAAACCGGTAGCCCCATTTCTTCTCACGGGATATTAATTTATCTACTAGAATATTTATAACTATATTAAATACTATTGGTGATAAGCAGAGCACCCTTGGAATAGTCCCACATTATATTTAAGTGGTTTTGAGTATTCCTTATTTACTGCTATAATGAATCTTAAGTGATTATAATATGAATGAATTATGTCAATAATTACAGCAGAAAAGTTATACCATTTTAGGGCAAATAACATAAGTTCATGCTGCACGGAACCATGCGTTCTCTAGGTCTATCCAGCAGACTGTGATTTGTCTCTCATGTGTTCTGGCATCTTTCAAACTTTCCCCTAATAATGTATTGTGTTCCAGGCATCCAGAAATACCAGGCAAGAAGCCTTTCTGGTGGTTGGGCCTGAAATACCTATTGCTAGCCATAAATGTGGTCATTTTTGTTTGCAATATACTGTTTTTTTTTTTCGTAATAAGTATTTTTAGTGAAGTAATTTGCGATGGTTCTACTTCATGATCAACTTTGGCCTCCTGCCGTCCATAGGGTTTGTTCTGCATAATGTGTAAGGACCTATATGCGTTCTTTACGAGTACGAGTTTCATCATGGCACCAGCGCTGCGGCTCGTAGGATTAATGATATGTGTGGCGGTGGTGAATTGCAAAAGAAAATAGAGAGCGTTTTTGGTTCCAACGTTTTCGTTCTGTGCATTTGGACCTGCAGAACAAGCCCCGTGAACAGCCGGAGATCAAAGTTGATAATGAAGAAAGTAAGCCTATTGTGGAAAAAAGATCCATCACAAACTACGTCTAAGTTAGCAGTAGGCTGCGGTGTTAGTGTTAAACTGTTTTAATCCACCTCAAGGAAATTGCGAAGGTCAAAAACTTGAAACTTAGTACCTCATGAATCGAGCACTGCAAACCGACAAATCTCTGATTCTTGTACCTAATAATCGGAAACTGATCAGAATGGCTGAATCTGGGCCCAAGTGCCAATCTATACTAATATTATAAAGCTGAAGAGTTTGTTTGTTTGTTTGTTTGAACGCAAGAATCTCTGGAACTACTGGTCTGAATTGAAAGATTCTTTTTTTGTACGATAGTCCATTTATCGAGGAAGGCTATAGGGTATTTAACATTACGCTACTATCAACAGGAGCCGAGCATGAATGAAAAATGTAACAAAAACGGGGAAAAAATATTGCTTTTAGAGAGCTTTCGTTGCGTGACAGCATTTGTCATACATATGTTAAAGGTTGCGTCATTAGAACCTAAAGTAACCGAATTTGAACAAAATTTGAATTGGTACGACCAATTTTCGATAGATGGCGTAGCAACGCGCGCGCGTTCAGCTAGTTGACTAATAAAAGGGGTAGCGTTTGGTGGACTAGTGCCGGTATCATTCACTACAGCTTTCTTAAATCAGACCAGACGATTACAGCAGATACTTATTGTTAGCAACTGCAAGCTATGATGGAAAAGCTAGGCTAGTAAATCGCTCTAGGCCACTGCTGCTTCAAGACAACGCTAGACTAATACACTGCTTGTTGTGCACAAGCGGCTACCAAATTAGGAACTTCAATTGGAATGTTAAGACATACACCATACTCCCTAGACTATACTCCAACAGATTGCTGTTTTCTTCTCAAAATTTTGATAAATTCTTGCAAGGGAATAAATCAACTCCGATGGAGCAATCCAAAGCGCCTTTATAGATTGCCAAAAGTACCGGGATTTAGTTATTAAAATACTACCGGTTCCTAAACTGAAGCTATTTCCCGGGATTTCCCGGTACTATTCACTAGTAGGACTCTCAGCAGATTCCACCTAGGGAAGTACCCAGCTTTGCCAGTTATAACATTATCGCCGGTTGTAGCACTAGTTTTTATTGTTTTTCTTTTACTGTATTGTTTTGTTTTGGTGTTACAATAAAGAGTATCTATCTACCTTTGCCAGTTATTCTACTGCCGAGTAACACTGTGCAAACATTACTGTGTTCCAGTTTGAAGGGCAATGTTTCCAGCCAAAAGACATAGAGCTAAATCATCTTAAATCTCTGGGTGAAGACTACAGTGCATGCAGCGATTAGGACTCTTCCATATTTGAATAGTTGCTTGGCACTGTGTTCTTATGTTGCGATAAGGCCACCAATTAAACTGATACGGTGTTATTCTTTCTTTTGTATATTTTTGTTTTTTTAGGATTTGAGGCTCTTAATAAAGAATTATTGTACCTATTGTACGTTGTTCATTGTTTTGTGAGTTGTTCTCATGTTGCTTACCATTATACCTAGGTTGGCCCATTACTTTAAGGAATAATAAAAAAAATTGAGCCACCTGTTCATTCTATTTTTAACCTCCATTACAAATGTGATATAAGTAATGATATATTTATTTCTGTGGGTGTATGTGCTAAAATTTTTAAACTGATACCATACAATTTTGTTAACCGTGGGATAAAACCCTTAATGCTACCCACATTAGCCCTGACCATTTTTATTGGAATGCTTACAGAGTAACATGCTAGGTATATTGATCAGTGAGGAATTTAAGAAAGAAATCTAAACATACAAGTGAACCATACATACTTACCAACATTTTATTATCAACTATAGGCTATAGGGCCTACAACAATAAAATTATTATTATTAGTGTGAATACAAATAAGTAAAATATAAGAGTAGGAATATGTGTATTAGCAGTAAACACTTCCTAGCCAGACAATACACATATAAAATGCAATTACTTCCCTAACCACACTAAATTCAAATATTAAAAAACAAAAGAGGATAAAATATATTTTTAAAATAAATAAGATTTCTATAGTATACTTACATTAGCGGAAATCATAGAAAAAAGAACCACACTGATTATCGGTATGATAGACATGGCTAAATGTATTTGTATATAACTTTCTCTTCAAATAACTCACAAATATTGTTAGAATAATATTAGCTTCCAAAACGAGACTTCGATAGAAAATTTCTCACTACACTATAGATGGAGCTCACTGACCACTGGAGTTAAAAATAGGTACCAAGGTACCAGAAAAAATAAAGTTACTCAGACTTTGTTGACCTGTGTAAAACTTTGAACAAACACGCATGAAAATATTTATATGGGAATATGCGAAATTACCTACATTATTGCATAATTAAGTCATTATAAACCAATTGGGGTACTCATTTGTAAATTAGATGTTATAAAACATAACAATTTAAATCATTTCTGCTTTCGGCGCAACTTTTAGAAAGGTCAGAAATCAGAAATGCACTTATGTTATTTCACGTACTAACAGCAACACTCAATCAGTGTTGCGACTGTAATTTTTTGAGCTGCCGTATCTTAGAACTGAAAATTGCCGTCTGTAAATAAAAAGTACAAGAAATTGCCGTATAGTATTTCAAATTCAACTTCTTGGATAATGGCTATTATTGTGGATTTGTGTTAGCCTCACAATTCCGCCAATGTCACGTAGAAAGAAATACTGTCAAACGAGGAGATTTAAAGGTGATCTACGGTGGATTTCGTTCTTGAAGCAAGTGTTTTCCCCGTTTTCTTGAATACAAATTGTTAGTTGTAACTAACTACAGACGATCACAGAACAGCACATAAATGTATATCTAGAACACTAAAATAATAAAACATAGAAGTATATAAATATTTATAATTTAATCTTATTTCGTTATATTTTCATAGAGTATTTACAAGGGAGAGGAGACATTTGAAGGAAGTAGGACGGGAAATATTTGAAGGGATGATATCATACAATGAGGACTGCATTAAGAGACAATTTAAAAATATGTGGTCAACGTTTCCTTCCTCTAATCCACATTCGCAAACAGAATGATCCCTAATCCTAAGCACACCCAGGACACTCGGCCTAAACTCCAAACAAACGGTGAAGTCGACATACCTACACTCACACAACTACGCATATGTCGTTCGAACACATTTACGCATGTGTGCGTGTCATCTAGGGTTACTAAATTATTTTATGGAATAGCTGTGACCCGTGAGTTCACCTGCCTGTGGCTTACAATCTTACCTAGTTAGTGTTCGATCTTTAATGTAGGTAAATATAACTTTCATCAACAATCAGAAGGGAGAAGATTTAAAACAAAATAGGAGATAATAAAGGTACCATGTACGAATTGATTTTTAGTTATGTACACTTACCCAAAGATTTCTCTTTGGGTACCTAAGTGTATTCTGACAATTCAATTCTGACAACGAAAGCCGCAGTTTAAAAACAACGAGTTTAATAATTTCGTCACAGGACTTCAGTGTTGGCGCGTACTTCTAACCAGAATAGCTTAACACAGTTTATAAAAATGATTCAATCTTTGTAGAAATTCTTATGAAATTATAAATCTCTTATTCTGGTTTCGTATAATAGACGAAAAATTTGGTACCATTTTGTTAAATAATACAGCATCATGGTCGTATTCTCATAGAAAATAATTATCGTCCGATATAATAACCCTTCGTTGAGTCCGCCTCGCGCCCGCGAGGGGGAGGAAGCTTGAAATTGGCGGAGGGTGGGGAGTGTCCGTTCTATCTATATTATCTATTCTATGTCCTAAGTTTAGCCAAGAAGACAGGGGTACAGCAGTGATTTAGCCGGAGTCGGCATATAGTGGAAGTTGTCAATTTGTCTGTGTTTTGGAATTTAGAAAACCAGGGCCTATGCGGTATTTTAGGTTGAACATCTCCATAGTATTTTCCTTTCTCCAGTTTCAATATCTTCAATTTCTGGGTCCAACATTTATGGAGCATATATTTGGTGTTAGATGGTGCATAGATCGTGAGCATGGATTTGGGAGTATGCAAGAGAGCCTGATTGGACTGCGGCTTTGGCATAGGCATCAGCATGCTCATTACCTAGGACACCAAAGTGTCCAGGAATCCAAGCCAAAACTACCTCGATGTTGAGATTGAGGTATTACAGGAGAACTTCTCTAATTTTTAAAATTATAGGGAAGGTTCCCTATAATTTTAGGTTTTTGAATAAAATGGGTTTGAAAGTATTGTTTGAAGGCAGCTCTTAGAGTCTGTTAAAATTATGGACTTGTTCAGGTTGTGGGATATGACAAATAAAAGGGATTCTATGATTGCAATTGCTTCTCCTGTGAAGACAGAAGTCACAGAGGGGCATTTGAAACTTAAGATTATGCTAGTAGAGGGGATCCATACCGCAGCACCAACTGGACAATAGGGGGACTTAGAAGCTTCTGTGAAGATTTTGATTCAGTCATGATATTCAGATTGAATTTTGTGGGAAAAGGTTTTATCGGCTTCAACAGAATTCTTGCCCACCCTAAAGTCCAATATGATGTTGTTGGGAAGGAGAACAGTTATAGTTATAGAAAGTAGGTTGTACAATATGGGGCTTACAACTGAGCCCTGGGGAAAACCCCTCCATACTCTTCTAGCTGGCATTGTTGAATTGGAGGTCTTAATGTGAATTGTTCTTTCAGTCAGCATGTTGCATATGAGACGAACCAACTTCGGAGGAATACTCAGCTGTGAGAGTTTTCTCCTGAGCACCGGAAGGAGGACGTTGTCATAGGCAGCTTCAATGTCTGGAAGATTGCAACAAGGTATTCCTTTCTAATGATAGCTGTGCGAATGTCGGTAGTTAATATACCGAGGCTATCCATAGTGCTAAAACCCTTTCTGAATCCGTACTGAATCTTAGCTATTATGCTGTTGTGTTCTGCAAACCATTCTAATCTTTGTTAAGTCAGATGTTCTGTAATCTTTGCTAAAGCCGAAGTTAAAGCAATTGGCCTATATCTATAACTATCGGAGACCTAGAATAACCCTTGACGTCAAGGACCCCCAACGCAGCTTCACAGCAACAACCGAGCCGCACGAGAGCCGACATGGGACAGGTTGAACCGCCCCGCTATGTCATGGCTGCGGAGCCACGGAGTCATGCACGTAACGCCTTCATCGAATTCCTAACCACACTGAGAGCGACAAGACAAGTCAACTTCGATACCTGCGAAAACATCATGCAGTCCTATAGGCTAGGAAGTGAAAGCCTCATAATTCTTGACAGAAATTCATCCATCGTTGTTTTTGACGTGACAACGTCTTATAATTCGATGAAGCCGGCTGCACGCACGAAAAACATGACGTCATGTACCGTTACCGCGTTACCGTCGGTCGTTACCGTCGGTCGTTACCTCGCCGCATGTTTGTTACAGTTGTATTAATTATTTCGACCAGTAGTTCAAGCGGGGATGTAGCTCAGTGGTAGAGCGTTCGCTTTGCATGTGATATGCCCCGGGTTCGATCCCCGTCATCTAAAAGCTTTTTTGAATTGTTTTGATTGAAAATGACTAAATTCTACTGATTACTTTTTACATACAAATCTATTAAACAAATGAAATTAAAATTTTCTTTTGAAAAATGCTACCATTCCATCAGTATTTTCTTAAGACGTTGTCACGTTCTATCGTCAGTAAACCGACTTTACAGACAAACATTTTTTTAGGGTTCCTAAAGAACCCTTATAGATTCGTCATGTCTGTCTGTCTGTCTGTCCGTCCGTATGTCACAGTCACTTTTTGCCGAAACTATGAGAACTACACTATTGAAACTTGGTAAGTAGATGTTCTGTGAACCGCATTAAGATTTGAACAAAAAAAAAATTTGGGTTGCCCCCCATACTGAGAACTGAATCTCAAAAACTTTTTTTTCATCAAACCTACACGTGTGGGGTATCTATCGATAGGTCTTAAAAAATGATGTTGAGGTTTCTACTATAGTTTTTGTCTACACTGAATAATTTGCGCGACAGACACTTCCAAAGTGGTAAAATGTGTGTGTCCCCCCCCCCCTCTAACTTCTAAAGTAAGAGAATGAAAAATCTAAAAAAATGGTTGTCTGTAAAGTCCGGTTACTGACGTTAGTTAAACGTGACAACTTCAACTACGCCTTAGAGCGAGGTAACGCCGGCGGCGAGGTAACGGCGTTAACGGCACATGACGTCATGTTTTGCGGGCGTGCAGCTGGCTTCATCGAATTATAAGACGTTGTCACGTCAAAAATATATATGATGTACATTACCATGTAAGCTACCAACAAAAATTGGTTTGAACTCGATTTGATGAGTAGTTTTTTTTAGTACGTCATGAATACACTATTATTGAAACTTCGATCAAAGTTACAACGAACTACAAGAACTATGTGTACTATGCATATTATGTTACTTGCTGCAACGGAACCCTTCATGGGCAAGCCCAATTCGCACTTGGCCAGTTAATTTTCTTTTTAAATAACCTAGTGGCTTGGGCAGCATTTTTTTTGTATTCTAGGAAATTGACTAATGTCATTGAGACCCTGTATGCTCTTTCAGAATCCTACCGTTTCTTGGCAGCATCTGTGCATTCCGCATCAATTTAAAAAGTTTTTTGATAGGGAAATTTTCATCGGCACTAGAGGTTATAGATTTTACAAAATTGCAGTAGTTTTGAAGGACATTGAAGCCATTTGTGGGTGGTGAAGACTCAATTCGGCTTTCAAGGGACAAAGAATAAGAGGACCAATCAGGGTTAGATAGTCTATATTTTAGGAGGGGATTAAAATTACGGGCAGGAACTGTTCTATTGAGAAAGGAGATAGAGATTGGGAAGTGATCACTGCCATATGAGTGAGATAACACTTGCCAGGAAAGAAGCGAAGAGTGAGAAGGAGAACAGACGGTGAGGTCAACTGCACTGTTAGGGTTTTGGCCTGGAGAAACTCAATGAGTAGGAGAACCATTATTGATGACACATAGGTTAGCATCATCAAGAATGTCTAAAAGAGAGAGAGCAAAATCATCGTCAACACAGCATCCCCATGAAGTATGATGAGCATTGAAATCACCCATCACAATCATAGGGGGCTGTATTGACATGAAAAGGAAGAGGATCTCAGAGATCATAGAAGAGTGAGGATGTAAACTGACACATAAGTGATGTCCATGACTTTAGCAGCTACTATGTTGATACCGGGGGAGGTAGGAGGGAGGGAGATTTGGGAGAAAGGAAGAAAGCACCTTATGAGTAAGGCGCTACCAGAGTAACCTTCAGCTCTGTCATCCGGTCATCCCGGAGACACGAGTAGCCCGGGACCCGTATAGTATTTATTTCTACGAATAGTTAAATGCATCGGGTACGTATTTAAATGTCTAAAATTAAAAAAAAACATCACTTTAAAACACCGCCGTTCAAAATACCTAATATCGAAATACCGAATGTTTTAAAATAGGTACCCAAGCAAATAACATCTATACAAGCAATACCTAAGTTCAAAATACCGATCGGACTAAATATCTAACGTTTAAAATGTCTATAGCTATTAAGTTAGATTCACACACGTTTTAATTACCAAATGGTCAAAATACCTAAAATTGTACATCACTTGCTAGCTATTTACCCATTACCAAGATCGTAATTTTTGAATATCTAAGTAACCAAATCGGAATGGGTAGGTTACATAGGACCCAGATCTGACCCGGTGAACCTCGAATCCACCTGGTCTTGTCGCTACTACCTATTTTGATAATACCCGATAAATTGTTTATGAAAACTATCAATTCTGATTTGGTTCCGTCTTTGACTTTTGACAACCGGTCCGATAAGGGTCTATCACTAAAATTTGACTCCGGATGGCTCAGTCCTGAGTGTCGCTTCTCATACGCGGCTTTAGACTTCCGCATTTCTTATAAACACTCAAGGTTTAGTCGCGACAAGACCAGGTGGATTCCGGAAAATAAGAATCTTAGTATTAGGTTAGTTAGTCTTGGGTTTTAAATATTAATATTTAATACGATGCATATCCTTCTAAACAATAATTAGGTATTTCGATTTTAGGTATTTAGAACGGAGGTGTTTTAACGTGCGGTTTTTATAATTTTAGATTTAATTACGTACCCAAATAAATAAATCAAATAAATTACCCAAATAAATCTGAACATCTGAACTGTCTTCACCATAAATTTATAGGTTTCTGATTGACTCGAAAACATCACTCTCTCTTCTAAGTATCTAATTAATGTAATATTCTTCTTTACTTTTACACATATCATTTTCATACATCCTGTTACCTATTTTTTATCTGCGTATCTTGCTCATAAAGCTTTGTCGAGAGTGGATGTTGTTAATTTTTATTATTTAAATCTGGAATTTGTTATCTATCTTTTTCAGTCACATAAAAAGAAAGATGAAACGGTAATTACTCGTCATATACAACCACACTTTACTATAACCTAATGAATGATGCAAGAGAAAAAAATTGGCGGTCATAGGCAGTTGCCGATTGAAGTGAAAATGAATAACTCAAAATTTAATAGCTCACTTTGGAAACTACGCGGGTGAAACAGGAGGGTGTGGCCATGACCATGACCATCTAGATCATCCGAGTTTACCCGAAGATTTCTTTCATTAACGAACGTGACCCTTGAACTCAATTCACAGCCCACGGAAAATCTGTATGTAGTATGCCAAAAAAGTTTTCTCTTCAAAAATATCTACATTGGTGCTTGTGCTTTTTGAAGTGAAAACTTCTTTTGGCGCGCATCGACAGATTTCCCATGGGGATGTGAATTGAATTCTAGCGTCACGCTCGGGTTTGATAAGAAATCTTCGGGTAAACTTGGGACCATGGCTATTGGCCATCTAGAAATGCGTCAGCCAATGGGAAATGCTGACGTATTTCTAGATGGCCACGCCATGATGGCTAGGCCACGCCCACCGGTTACACCCGTGTAGTTTCCAAAGTAAGCTATCAAATTCAGAGTTATACGTTTTCACTTCTATCGGCAGTTTCTATGACTGCCAATTTTTTTTGTCCTTATTTAGCCGTGGTTTATCGCAACGTTGAATTTCCATAAAAAAAAATTTAAACTTTTGTTTTCTTTTTAATAATGAATTGCCGTATAATACGGCAATTCCCGTATCAATCGCAACGCTGTCACTCACTGAAAGCAGTGCTGCCAGAGGACCATGGCAATTTCTCCCTAAAATGTTCTCGAAATCCCTTTTTAACTTTTTAGTGTAATTTTTTAGTGTGATAAAATTCAACATGAGCAGGCGCAGCTAAAGTTGAGCAATCATTAGTATTTTCAAAGAATACTTGATTTTGCCATGAATTTGCCACGTATTTGTCAAACTATAGAAGTGGGTAGGTACTCTGTACTCTGCTGGACATAAAAGAGCATCATCATCATCAATCTTCATTAGTTGACACACCTTGACAAACACATGTGTATCTCTTTCAATCACTCTTTAAAATTTAAAGGGATTCTGCCGTCGCTACTGATAGCTGTCACATGGGAGTCGGGAATTTTAGTACAAAGTACCGATTAACAGTGTATATTTAGCTATTATTAGTGCAAAATATCGTTAATTAGTGTTTTCCCTTGGTGGTGGTATAAATTATACCGGTAAGTGTTTATATGTACTAACATTTTACTGGTATTGTAAGTCCATCATGTCCGATTTGGAGCCGGATCCGCCGGACCCTCCGGATATCCAGATGTCTACTCCCTCCTCTGGCGCGAAACGCCGTGCGACAGACATTTCGGCCAACGAAACAATTCCTAAAAAAACCATTGTAAACCAGGACCTGGCATCTGCCTCGATCCAAAATGTGTACATACACCCATCCTTGGTTATTGGCATTAAGCAATATACGGCCCTAGATAAGGGCCCTTTCTTAATTCACATTTCGAAGACAGACATAGATCCCGCCACAGGCTCCTCGATTAGAGCTATTAAGTTTGGACAATTTTTATGCAAACATCGCGTAACTAATATCTGCCCTGAAGGAGTAAAAAAAGTGGGTAGGAATAAAGTTTCAGTTGAATTTACCACATATGAAGCCGCCAATCTTTTTTTGGATGACCCAATCCTAGAAAATAACAACTTCCAGGCAATTATTCCCACATTTAACATAACCAAAATGGGTATTGTACGCCAAGTCCCCGTGGATCTCTCCATGGAGGAATTTGCAAATGAAATTAATATTCCCAGAGGATGTGGAACACTTTTAAAAGCCCGGAGATTCAACCGAAAAATTATGATTGATGGCAAAACTTCCTGGGTTCCCACCCAAACCATTGTGATGACCCTCCAGGGTCAAGTCCTACCACAAAGGGTATTCCTTTTCCACACATCGTTACCAGTAGAAACATACCAATTCCCTACTATCCAGTGTTCCCAGAAGACAACAAAGTTAAATTCTTGGGTGTATGGTTGGACCGTAAATTATCTGGTGCCCCCCATTATGAATATGTTAATAAAAAAGCTGAAAAGAACATCAACATCCTTAGGTCTCTGTCTGGTGTGTGGTGGGGCGCTCACCCTTTCACACAAAAACTGATGTATAACGCCCTAATACGCAGCCACATAGATTATGGTACTTTCCTCCTTGACCCCGGTAACAAAGCAGGCTTAAGTAAGCTGGACAAATTACAGGCTAAATCTATGCGAATTATTCTAGGTGCAATGAAGTCGTCTCCCATTAACGCGATGCAAGTTGAATGTTGCGAACCCCCACTATCCCTTAGGCGACAATACCTATCCGACCGATTTTTCGTAAAGTTGGCCCAACAAAATGATCATACCCTACTACATAAACTTGAGTACCTGGCTTCACTCTACCACCCAAACCGGCTATTTGATGATGATATACCGTGCCTTCTCCGGAGTTTCATGTTTGTTTCTCGACTTCCATACCCACTTTTTCAATCCTCCATCTTACCTCTTTACTCTACGCCTTTTGATGCATTGACTCTCCTACCCAACAACATCATATTGGACTTTGGGGTGGGCAAGAATTCTGTTGAAGCCGATAAAACCTTTTCCCACAAAATTCAATCTGAATATCATGACTGGACCAAAATCTACACAGACGCTTCTAAGTCCCCCTATTGTCCAGTTGGTGCTGCAGTATGGATCCCCTCTACTAGCATTATCTTAAGTTTCAAATGCCCGTCTGTGACTTCTGTCTTCACAGGAGAAGCAATTGCAATCCTAGAATCCCTTTTATTCGTCATATCCCACAACCTGAGCAAGTCCATAATTTAAACAGACTCTAAGAGCTGCCTCCAAACAATACTTTCAAACCCATTTTATTCAAAAACCAGGTTCCCTATAATTTTAAAAATTAGAGAAACTCTCCTGCAATGCCTCAATCTCAACATCGAGGTAGTTTTGGCTTGGATTCCTGGACACTCTGGTGTCCTGGGTAATGAGCATGCTGATGCCTATGCTAAAGCCGCAGTCCAATCAGGCTCCCTTGCATACTCCCAAATCCATGCTCACGATCTATGCACCATCTTAAAACCTATGCTCCGTAAATGTTGGACCCAGAAATGGAAGATATCGAAACTGGAGAAAGGAAAGTACTATGGAGATGTTCAACCTGAAATACCTCATAGACCCTGGTTCTATAAATTCCAAACACACAGACAAATTGACAACTTCCACTATATGCCGACTCCGGCTAAATCACTGCTGCACCCCTGTCTTCTTGGCCAAACTTAGGATTAGGGATCATTCTGTTTGCGAATGTGGATTAGAGGAAGGAAACGTTGACCACATATTTTTTAATTGTCCCTTAATGCAGTCCTCATTGTATGATATCATCCCTCCAGATATTCCCCGTCCTACTTCCTTCAAATGTCTCCTCTCCCTTGTAAATACATCATTTGTAAATACTCTATGTAAATATATTAAACAAAATAAGATAAAATTATAAATATTTATATACTTCTATGTTTTATTATTTAAGTGTTCTATATTTTATTATTATATATTTGTTATTATATATTTATTTCTTCTATGTTTTATTATTATATATTTGTGTGTTGTTCTGTGATCGTCTGTAGTTAGTCACAACTAACAATTTGTATTCCAGAAAACGGGGAAAACACTTGCTTCAAGAATTAAATCCACCGTAGATCTCCTTTAAATCTCCTCGTTTGACAGTATATCTTTCTACGTGACATTGGCGGAATTGTGAGGCTAATCCACAATAATAGCCATTAACCAAGAAGTTGAAGTTAAAATTTAAAGGTGAGGTTGCATACGCGAGATTGGGCAATAAAAATACATGTAGGTAGGTAGGTTTCATGGTACAATTCTAAAATCATACTAGGCTTCTTAACATTTTAGAGTATAGTAGTCTACTAGTCAAGCTCTTTCATTTGACACCCATATTAAGGCATTAGTGAAAAAAAAAGTTATGGAGTTCGCCATTTTGTGATTTGAAATTTGTTATACTGTATAGTACTCTACTAGTCAAGCCCTTTCATTTGATACCCATATTGAGGTAGATTGTGATGAAATATTTGGTCTGCCATTTGGTGGATGCGGCCATCTTGAATCGATATTAACCAAAAATAGCTCAAAACATCAACACAAAAATGTATCTTCAAATTAAAAAAACCGCATTGAAATCGGCCCATCCGTTTGAGCTCTACGGTGCCATAGACAGATACACACACAGGCAGATACACATAGAGACAGACCTGTATGTGTGTCGGTCTGATAGACAGATAGACTTCGACGTCAAATTTATAACACCTCTTTTTTTGGTCGGGGGTTAAAAACCGCCGTAACTGTGCCACAAAGTGGTCAAGTAGGAGTTAAAATATTACTAAAAATTGCGAAGTACGAAAAAAATTATAAACTTTGAAAGACTTATTCTCAGAAACTATTGGGAGTACAGAGACAATTCTAGTATCATATTGTAGCAAATTTAATCTACTTTATAAACGCCATAAAAAAGTTTTCACAAAAACTAGCCGTTTAGGGTTATAATCGCCAAAATTTGAAAAATAAACGATTTTTTCGCGGTTTTTTCGATTTTTGACAAAGTTGCGTTCGTCGCTCGAGGTCACAAACTTGGGTCAATCATTAGGCCAATATCATAAACAAGTCTGCAAAAAATCAGATCTACCGGATTTAACGCCTACGGTAATGTTTAAAGTTACTGTACTATTATTATTAAATACTGAAAACCGCAACAAAACCTGACAAGTCGTTTTGTTAGACACAGGTGAAAGCAGATTGTAAATAGCGCTACCTATATTTTTTTATTCTACTTAAACTAAAACCTGTATGTAGCATTTTAGAATACATACATATTTTTGATTTATTAAGTATCGTTCTTCATTAGCCATTAGTATAAAACCTGCCTATAACAGAACGTCTAGAAGCTGTATCGTCAGAACGCCGGACGATGCGGCAGAAAAAAATAATTCTTCCCCCACCAGCCCTAAGCATTGAGGGCGAAATCTGCCAAGTGGAGACGGGCATGTCATCTAAGCCCAACTACACGAAAATGGCGGTTAAGCCAATTGTGCCAAAACCCAACCATACTCTTATCGTGACAACAGCGAATTCTACATCTTCCAGGACTGCGGAAAATGTAATAGATAGGATAGCGGTAGCATTGGACACGAAGAAGACTATACACGAAGAAAGGTCGAAACAGGAAAGTTAACCTGAGTTGCGGCGCAGAGGAAGACCTTGGTCTGGTTAGAAATCGCGTGCAGCAGGACAAATCTCTAAAGGTGAGGACCGCGAAAGCGGGTAATCCACCAATCATCATTCAAGATGTCCTGTCTTACCACAAAGACAACGAGATAATGGAAAACCTTTTAGCGCAGAATAAACATAGGAAAAAGGTGCGTAACCAGCATGAGTGCTGTCCAGTGATCGAGGTCTCACCTCGCATTCACAGAGCGTTTTGGACGCCGAAAAGGTCTACATTGAGCTCCAGAGGAGACCAGTGGGAGACCACTCGCCACCCAAATGCAAAAACTACGCGGTTGCTCATCCCAACTGCCCCAACAGAGAACTCGCTCACAACGCCTTTAGTAGCGAATGTCCTGAGAGGGTAAAGTGGGATAGCATAGCGCGCTCCCGAATATCATATTGCTAAATGCATTCATGAGGAACGTGGCTCAGTCTCCCAAATAGTAGGCGATCCAGGTTTGCGTTTCATCTAAGCAAACCTGTAGCACTCCCAGAATGCAACAACAGAACTCTTGAAGGTTGCGAGAGGAAGGGGGGCTTCAGCTGCCCTTGTTCAAGAACCCTATGTGGGAAACAAAGGAGCGATGAAACAATATCCTGGAACTCTAATTATTCAGTGCAGTTTAAATAGGCCAAAGTTAAGGCAGCCATCATAGTCTTCAGCGGCAGGTTGGAGGTAATCCATGACCCCCGCATTGTTACTGATACGTAAGTGGCTGTCCTATTGGTTGGCATAGGTCTAAAACTGATGATGATTTCTGTTTACTTAGAAGGAGACCAAAAAGTCGACTCCTACCTCAGCAAGATCAAAGTATTCAGCAAAAAACTAGCTACAATAGACCTTATTATTGCCACTGACGTGAATGCATGGTCCCATTGGTGGGGAAGTACATCTCAAAACGAGATAGGAGAAGCCATAAACTCTTTCTTCAACGAAATGGACATTTGTACATTCTCAACTCTGGCGATACACCAACCTTCAAGATCGTCAGGGAAGGCAAACTCTGCACAAGCGTAGTAGATGTAGCAATGTGCAGCGTATCTCTCCTGGAAAAATAGAAGGATGAGAGGTTGACAAAAGTATTACAACATCGGATCACAACGCCATCACCTTCAGTTTGCGTCTAGTTAAAGTGTTGGATTGTTCACCCATCAAAAGGGAACGTGAGATCTCCATTTCGCCCAAGCGGCCATATGTGGCCGCATGTGGCCGCCTACTTTAGACCTTATTTTGAGAAAGTTACAGACAACGTTAGTATGAAGAAGTGGTGTTACTTACGCTGTTTTTGACATTATCTAAATGTTGAACAGATAATATTGGCATTATGTCTATGGTCGAATTCTTTATTCGAACTTTAATTTCGCGGTATTCTACGACAGTAAACTTGTAGTTGGAGGATCATCCGTAGTTGTTAATATGGTTCGTCGTTTCAGGTTGCAAGTGGTTAAAGCTCTCAAACAGCAGAGGTCAATAACAACACGCAAATACAACACCAATTTATGTCACAACTAATGGATTCCCTTAAAGAAAGAAACATCTCAGCGGAGTCCGTGGAGAAATGTGAAAGTTTACTAGAACTCAAGTCGATGATAACGAGCTACACAGCCAGTATACATGAAACCTACGAACACTCCATTCCACTTGTAAGCTCACCAAAGGGAAATCAAACCCTCCATGGTATACTAAAACGCTCGAAAACCTGAAGAAAGGAGTTCTCAGAAGAATGAGAAGGATCAGGAATGCCGCCCCTGACAGAGTTGAACTTGTAGCCGAACAGTACCAAATTGCTCGGCAAGACTACAAGGAATAAAAAATATAATTTAAAAACTCAAAAACCCGACTGCGTAAAAAGTGAACCAAACTACGTTCTCGCATAGTTACTAAAAAAAACTGAAAAGAATAAAACAAGCATTTAGATTTCTGGTGGTCTAGAATTCTATAATATGTTATTGTATTAATACTATTTAAATATTTACAATATTTTCTAATAAAAGAACATTACAACTGAAGAGTCGGGATCCATTATTATTCGACATACAATCTCACTGTTCAATGTTCACAAGTTCAATGGATTCGATATTATAATTCGACATACAATGTAATTGTTCCATGGATCCCGACTGTTCAGTTGTAATGTTCTTTTATTAGAAAATATTGTATATATTTAAATCTTATCTTATACCTTTAAACGAGCAGTTCTTGTACCTATATAAATATGTATAAATATGATAATATGTAGGATTTTCTACTGCATGTAATTCATATTTATATTATAACCCTAAACGACTAGTTATTGAAAAAACTTTCTCAGGTCTTTTATAAAATAGACTAAATTTGCTACAATATGGTACTAGAATTGTCTCTGTACACCCAAGAGGGAATTCACTTGGTGGGAATTTAGGTAACTTCGAATGTCTAAATTGACCGGACTACCAATAGTTTCCGAAAATACGTCTTTCAAAGTTTATAATTTTTTTGAAACTTCGCAATTGTTTGCTATATTTTAAGTCCTACTTGACCACTTTATGGCACAGTAACTTTTTTTTTTTTAACTTTTATAGGTTTATACTTGACCACCATCTCGCCTGATGTTAAGCGACGATGCGGTCTACGATGGATCGTGTTTACCTAGAAGAAACCGATTCACTCTCGATTTGAAGACACAAATATTGTAACCAACAGGGAAAACCCACTCAGGCAACGCATTCCAAAGCCTAGACGTTCTTATCACAAAGGTAGAGTCAAATCTCTTCGTTCGTGTCTTTGGCACATCAACCATGAAACGATGTCGCTTTTTCGAGCTACGAGCACTCCGATAGAAAAAAGGGCAAGGTGGTATTAGATCATGTAAATCAGTTGCACACTCTCCGAAGTGTATCCGATAAAAAATCGAAAGGCTAGCAACTTTTCGGCGATGTTCAAGACTTCGAAGTCTTTTTCGCACAATTGTGTCGTTGCCTATGAGCCTTTTGGCACGTCTCTCGATCGATTCCAAGGCTACCAGCAGATACTTAGCTGAACCATCCCAAAGATGCGAACAGTACTCCATACAAGAACGAATTTGTGGTTGATATAACGTGAGAAACTGCTCAGACTTGAAGTACCTTCGCACCTTTGAGAGGACACCTAGTTTTTTGGCAGCTAATTTGGCCTTGGACTCGATATTCGACGACGAACCTAAGTTGAGCGTAGATGTCAATGTAACGCCCAATAGTTCAAGACGGTCAGAAATCGGCACGGATACACCTCTAAAAGTTGGAGTCAGTTGGAAAGGACTCCTTTTAGCGGAGAACAGACACGCCTGCGTCTTACTCTCGTTGAACTTGACCAGATTGGCATCGCCCCATGTAGACACCGCCTCAAGGGTCAAGCTCAAACGCTCGATCAGACTCTCTCTCAGCACCTGAGTATGCTGCCCACTGGGTCTCACACTACATATGTAACTCTCTACAACGGTGCTATCATCTGCGTACCCAAAGATACCGAGCGTCAACAGATCGTTGATATGTAGCAGGAAGAGCGTCGCAGAGAGTACTGACCCTTGAGGGACTCCGGCATTGATAGCCATTTGATCCGACGAACAGCCATCAATGACGACAAACCATAACTAGAAAGCTTGCTTATAAGGCCATCATACCAAACCCTGTCGAAAGCCTTCGAGATATCCAGGGAGACGGCAAGTGCTTCCCCGTGTTTCTCGATAGCTTCACTCCAGATGTGAGTGACATACGCTAGAATATCCCTGGTGGACCAGTTTCGGCGAAATCCGTATTGCCGGTCACTGAGGAGGTCGTTTGATTCTAGGCACGTCAGAAGCCTGTGGTTTAAGACACGTTCCATAGTCTTGCAGAGTATGGACGTGACCGAAATGAGCCTGTAGTTGGTAGGGTCAGCACGACTACCTTTTTTGGGCACTGGTTGCACATTGGCAAGCTTCCAAGACTTCGGTACTAACCCAGTTTGGAGAGAGAGTCTAAATAAACGCGTCAGTATCGGGGACAACTCAGGCGCACAAGCCTTCAACACTAGTGCAGGAATACCATCTGGGCCACTGGCTTATTATTATATTCACATTATTCACGTCCAGATTGCGTAGCACTTTGCGAACCTCCATTTGGCGTATGTGTATCTATGACATAAGAGTCGGACAGCCAGGCGGAGTAGGAGGTGTCGCGCTACCAGCATCTAGACACGAAGATTCCGCAAACTGAGATGCAAACAAGTTTGCCTTCTCCATTGCGGTGTGAGCCAGCGTTCCATCAGGTTTCAGCATTGGAGGTAGTGAAGGGCGGCAGAAGTTTGATTCAACCGATTTAGCTAGGGACCAAAACGCTTTGCTACCCGCAGGGTACGAAGCTTGTTTGTTCCCTATTCGACTAATGTGGTCAAAACGAGCCCTCTGAAGAACCTTTTTGCTTGCCTTAGCAGCCTTGTTGAACGCTTTCTTTTTCTGGTGTATGTCACTTGTCTTACGCTGTCGAACATCAACCCAGGCTAGGAAGGCCTCATGTTTAAATGCTTCAGCACATTTACATTGAGGACCAAACCATGGACGAGCTTTGCTGGATAATGAGACGTCGGAGTATGGAATGAAATATTCCATAGCCGTTCGTATTACATTAGTCACACCATCCAGACTGAAGGATCACCAGAAGTGAAACACAATGACTGCCATGGGTAAGATGCAAAGAAGGAGCGCATCTCATCCCAATCTGCTGACTTGTATCGCCACATCCGCCTGTTGCCTCTGGGGCTGGGACAGGCGGATGGTAGACGGAGCTGCCTAATGGCGAAGATACCGCCACGGAATATCGGTCTGGATCCGTTGTCAGCAGAATGTCCAAGCAATAAGGTGTATGCGACTCAACGTCGGGTACCCTTGTGGCCTCTTGGACCAGCTGGGTTAGGTCTAACGATAAAGCTAGCTTTCTCGTTTCCTGCCCAGCGTGGTCAGTGTCCCGGTATGGGTACAGCCATTCCTTATGATGGCCGTTGAAATCCCCCAGTAACACTATAATTGAGCCGAAGGGTATTTCTGTTGAGCCGCGTCCGCCGCCTCACTTAAATATTCCGTGAGCCTAGTCGTCTCCTGGTCTCCGCTGTGCGACCGATACACACAGGCATATACAATTATGTCGATGCCTGTGTCTATTAGTAGGTACCCAAATAACAGAAAATCTAGTGTCCTCAAGGTTACGGAGACGCCGACAGCAGATGTCGTCACGGGCGTCCAGGCACACTCCAGCACGAGGCCGGAATTTGTGCTCTAGGGTATAACAACCTGGGTACATTAGGTAGGTACGCCACGTCCGACTGACAACCTATCTGCGTCTCCGTTAGGAACAAAAGTTACGGCTGATCAGTCTCGAGATGGTGATGGACTGCCGTGAGATTGCAATCTCATTCTCTGATGTTAGTGAGGTGCACTTTAACAGTCAAGGAGTGCAGACGATGTAATACCTTGTTTCCTTTTATAACGTTTTTCATATTTTTTGAGAGAAGATCGGTGGGAAAACGGAAGTAGAACGAGACAGCATAAAACTTACCAATGGTTACAACATACAACACAAATACATCTATAGAAAACTAGTCTGGAGACTGCGGGGACGCTCGAGCCCCCCCGGGGATGTCTATCTGGCCTTGACTTCCGGTCGCCAACCGGCAGGATAGCGCATTCCGGGATTTTGCGCTAGATGGCGGGGCAGCCTTTCATGAGTGGCTAGCTCACTACTTAGGCCCCCAACTATCTGCGGTCGGTCGCGGCAACCGTGCCTAGGATCCCGCTACCCTCCAAGACTAGCCTTCCCATGTAATGTATCAGTGTGTGACAATCTGGCCTCGTAGTTATGCTGCAACTGTTCTGACCCGTTTTCCCCTAATGGTGTCACCAGACAACAAGCTGAAACACGGTCACCAGCCACGGCCGAAGCCTACCACCGATAATTTGTCACCTGATTGGCACCACCCAGGGACCACGTGTGGGGTTTCTATGTACAGGTGCTTCCCAACTGACGTAGGTGACTCAGTCCCTAAAAACTACTTTTTACTGCGCTTTTTGAGCCCCCATACAATTTACACTTGACACTATAGAATTGTATGGGCGCCAGTTCGCGCCGCGACCGCGACAGGAGACCGAGACAGGTCGCGGTCGCGGCGCGAACTGGCGCCCATACAATTCCATAGTGTCAAGTGCCTGTCGCGGTCTCCGGTCGCGGTCTCGCGTCGCGGTCGCGGTCGCGGCGCGAACTTGTACCTTTACAGGGCAAGTTGAATAAAAGCTTATAATATAATAAGAAATAACCATAATAACATAGTGACAGCAGCAGCTGATTATCTTTCTCGCTCAGGCACAGTCTGCGGTCCCGAGTTCACTCGAACGAATCTTTCACTTCCGAACGTGACGATGAGCTTTATTCACAGCCGACGAAAAATTATGTGTGGTGCGCCAAAATAAGTATTTCCATAATATAACATAGGTACCTATCAATTATTAAATAACTGCTGGTCTAGTCGGGAGAATGGCGACTGCCGATCCAAACCCTCCAAATTGAACCGTTCAAATCCCAAGCGAACCACTGTATTTCCGAAGTCGTATGTATAATGGCACAAACTGGGTAGAGCAAGCAAAGGAGAGAGAAGAGTGGAGAAAAATGGAGGAGGCCTTTACTCGATGAGAGGTCCTTAATAAACAGAGAAAAGGAAAAAAAAGAAAAATAAACGAAAAAAAAAATTGGGATTAACTGTGTATTTTATATGAGTGTTCAATAATTTTTTTAATGTTTTTATTTATTTAATTTTCTATTTAATTTTATTATTCTCAATGTTAATATTTTATTAAGGAATTAAATGAGGTTTATTATATTATTATGTATAATGCCGCTAACTTAAAAACGATGTAGGAAAACATCGTGAGGAAAACGACATGTAGGGGAGCGTGGGTTACAGTGGATCCTGGGTCACAGTGGATAAATCATTGTAGGTGTGTATTTAAAGCAAACAGACGCGTACGCGTTCGCGACGTTGCCGTTCTTACACTCCCCCCGCAACCGAGCTAGTCGCCATCTTAGTATCGGAGTGGACGCACGCGGTACGGAGCATCCGTTGACAAGTAAGCCACAAACTTTTATTTTCCGTGTTTTTGTAAAACGTTTTGCCTTTCCGTATATTAGAATTTTACAAGTGTTGATAATGTGATATGATCTAAAGTTACTGTAGAGAATTTTTGTTACTCTAATATGTTTATTTGACAAATAAATAATTTCGTACGATTTTTTAATTAAGACTTCTCCAACTGGGGCACAGTGGATCGTTTTGAATTGGGGTACAGTGGATCTTGTATCCACTGTACCCCAAAATATTTATCGTAAAATTATTTTGTTTTCAGGGATAATGCCACGAAACAGGAAAAGAAAGACCAATATTGGTCAGCACGCTGAAGAGGAGATGCGGGCAGCTTTGCATAAAATATCGGAGGGCCAAAAAATAAAAACTGTAGCTAAACTAATGAACATTCCATATACAACTCTATACAGGTATAATGAAAAAATTAAAAAATCATTGAATGCCAATCCTATTGATACCAACAGAGTTACACCAAATTACACAGTGCGTAAAATTTTCACGGATGCTCAAGAGAAGGATTTAGTCGATTATTTAACCAGATGTAGCAATATGTTTTATGGTCTTACCTTAATAGATACGCGCAAACTTGCCTATGAAATGGCAGTTGTAAATAATATCACAGTGCCACAAAAATGGCATGATACGAAACTGGCAGGCGTTGAGTGGCTGTACAGTTTTAGAAAAAGAAATCCAGCTCTCAGCTTGCGAACACCTGAAGGGTGTAGCCTAAGCCGTGCAACGTCCTTTAATCGTCACAATGTAACGATGTTCTATGACAATTTAGAGAGGGTTATGGCTAGACATGAGTCATTTGGGAACGGAACTAGAGTGTGGAATCTAGATGAGACGAACACCATGACCGTTCAGAAATCTGCTAAAGTTTTGGCAGTCAGAGGTCAAAAGCAGGTGTCTAAAGTTACCAGTGCGGAAAGAGGGACACTCGTTACTACGTGTTATTTTGTGAATGCTTTGGGAAACACGTTACCGCCTGTTATGATTTTTCCTAGGGTCCACTTCAAAAGTCATATGATTAATGAGGCTCCAACTGGAACTTTGGGCCTAGCAACACCAAGCGGATGGATGAATGGTGAGTTATTCATTGAGACGATGAAACATTTTATAAAACACACAAATAGTAGCAAAGCAAATCCTAGTTTGTTGATCTTAGATAATCACGAGTCTCATATGTGTATTCAAGCATTAAATTTGGCTAAGGACAATGGTGTAACTGTTTTGACAGTTCCACCTCATTCGACGGGGAAAATGCAGCCGTTAGATGTTGGAGTTTTCGGCCCATTTAAAGTGGCATACAATAGGGCAGTCGATAATTGGATGATGCGCAACCCTGGTAAAACATTTTCCATTTACGATGTGGCTAGCTGTGTCAATGTAGCACATCTGAAAAGTATGACCCCAAACAATATATGCAATGCCTTCAAGGCGACGGGCATTTTCCCCTATGACAGAGATGTTTTCACCGAGGTGGACTTCGCTCCTAGCGATGTCACCGACCGGCTCCCAAACAATGAAAATGAGATCCCGGAAAACAGAACTGAAGAAGATCGTCAAACCCACAACAATGAAGACAGAGATAGGACGCGCACTCCATCACCTTCACTTTTACCAGAAATGTATAACATCGATTCATCAACACTGCCCCGTCGTTCTAATGAAGATCTTATGTTGTTATCGGTGGAAGATACCCAAAACGAACCGCTACCTTTGACTTTGACTGAATTACCCCGCATATGCCAGCTTGCTTCTCAGGCCATCGAAACTACTTCTCAAACAACAACCACATCATTGATTAAGCCCATAGAAAGTACACCATCAACATCAAGAGCTGAACCGTCAAAACCTTTTACAAGTCCGTTTGAGTTCCGTGGAATACCAAAAGCTGGAGCAAGAAAGCACGGGAGAGCAGAAAGAAGGAAAGGTAAAAGCATGATAGCAACTGATACTCCAAATAAAAATGAAATCGAGCAAAGAACCAAAGAAAAAAATAAAGGAAATAAAAGGAAAGAGTCGGCAAAGGCTGCCAAAAAGAAAATTTTTAAAAGTGACAGTGAAGAAACTGATACAATAAGTTTATACTCGGAAGAGGAGCCGACTTTTGATGAGGAAGAAGACAAGGTTATCCACATAGACCCTACGAAGTTCTCTCCGCTACAAACTAGTCCAAAAGAAGGAAACTTTATATTAGTAGAATTTAAGGTAAAAGAAAAGAAATTTTATTATATTGCGAAAGTTATTGGGAATAAAGTTGGAGATATAGAGGTTAGTTTTCTCCGAAAATCTGTCAAAAGTAACAACAAGTTTCATATGCCTAATATTCCTGACATTGCAACAATCACACTGCAAGACATTAAAATGATTCTACCTCAACCAGGATTTACTGGGAGCACTAAAAGAGCCCAAGGATTATATTGTTTTGATATAGAATCCACCAAAATAGATCTGCGTTAAATATTAATACTTACTTTTAAGTAATAATTTGATCTCTTATGTGAAGTGGCCATACGCTATTTATTTAGATTTACTTAACTGATTAAAATTGAGACTGAAAACTATAAATATTAAGAGGTTTAAAAACTGTTTCGTTTTGCTTGTTGACTTTATTTCAATTAGTCTATATCTATAGGATCGGAGGATTAAGAATATTATGATTGTAATTGTTTTTTATTGTTTGTAAGAGGTTTAGTTATGTCAACCTTCTAAGTTGAAGGACAGCAGATGTGTTCTATTTATTGATCCTTTGATTTTTTCATATTGTAAAACTAGTACCTAAGTTTAAAGTATTATAGGTACTTTCCAAATACAAAGTCCACGTCTAAATTACCTCAAAGAAAGATTTATGTTATGTTTACAATTAAACGCATGTTTAATGATTAAGAATAAACCATTCAATTTAAATACACGTTTTTTAATTAATATAAATTAATCATTATCCAGTGTGACTCACAGGATCCAGTGTAACCCAAATCAGTATCCACTGTGCCCCTGTTATGGGGCACAGTGGATAATTTATCACTTAAAAAAAAAATAATAAAAAAAAAATACTGAGTGCTTTTAGGTCTGTTTTTGTAATACAGGTTCAAATTTAAATATATTTTCTAGGACTCAGTCAACATGATAGAAAATTTGAGGTAAAAAAAGTAAAGTTACAAGTCATTGAAAGAAAATGGATCCACTGTGACCCACGCTCCCCTACCTGGAATCTTTTGAGGTCGTGTTTCATACAACAACCCGCACTGGGATTATGGATTATGGCCTTGACTCTCGGCTTGCGAGAGAAGATCCCGAGTCCCAGCAGTGGGAAAATTTTGTGGGCTGCTTAAGTTACGCTATTGATATAATTTCCGATATATTTTGGGTAATTAGCACGCGCTAATATTGGCAGCACTGGACTTGTGATGCGCTATTTTGTTTTGGATTTGTAAAATTAATCATTGATTATAAGTAGGTAAATAAAAATTTTAATATTTAAAATGGGGAAATAAGTTATTGAAACTTAGTTATGAAACGTGATTCCTGGATCCTGGACGTCTACTCTCTTTCTACGAAAACGTAATTTCGAAATAAACTCGCCACTTTCCAACTCCGATTTTACTTCGATCCATTGAACTCTAAAACACTTTTACTTAGTTTCATCAAAGCTTCGATCCGTCGTTTTGTCCGTTTATATGTTCTAAGCCTAGTCTAATTAAGGCCGATTTAAACTGTACGAACATAGAGCTAGAGCTGGAACAAGAGCATTCTTTCTCGATCTTTTAGTGTAAAGGAAGGATCGGTTCAGCCGTTTAGGAGGAGTTCACTAACAACGAAAAGTGGCATTGATTTTTATATATAGATATAGTTTTTGATTATAATTGTTATTAGCTCTTCCAATTCCACAATACTAGTTAAAGACGCTTTCGCCCCATCTAGGGCTATTGCGTCTAAAAATCCCAGCTTTCATAGAAACAAAATCAATAGTTCAAATTTAGCACATAGAGTATCTACAGTCTGAAATAAAAAAATATTGAGGCTTCTGCTCCAAAAAATGAAAAAGTCTGAAACCTAGGAAAACCAGGTGAAACTGCTGGGCACAGCTAATTGTGGTGGTAGGACTCTTGGCAGAGTCTTGGGAAGGACCACACCTTTGCCAGTTATTCTATCGCCAAGCAGTAATGTGCGAACATTACTGTGTTTCGGTTTGAAGGGCTATGTTTCCAGAGAAATTACAGGGCTTAGAGATATAACAACTTAGGGGTAAGGTCTAGAATCGAGTCGCCTGAATTTAGGGGGGGGGGGGCTAGTTGTATCTGTCATTGATCACGACCTAACAGGTCAGAGTTGGATTTGTCACTAATTTCGACCTAACCAGTCTGACTTGGACACTGGGTGGGCTCCCGCCAGAAGCTCTAGCGGTCGCCCCTGAACGTTGCTTTGCCACATGAAGTCGAGTTGAGCGAAGGGGGGAGGTGGCGAGCGAAGCGAGCCGGCGACCTCCGTAGCGAAATGACCTCCCTTGAGCTTCTGGCTCCCGCATTTTTTATAAACACTCTAAGGGTAGTAGCCACAAGACTAGGTGGAGTCGGGGTGCTCTGTGTCGGTTTTGTGACTAATTTCAACCTAACCGGTCTTAGTTGGTCTCTGGGTGGGTAATTTGTTAAGTATTGAAGGGAGGAAAACGATTTTCACAAAACTGTGTACGAGTATTTATTTTAATTTATAAACATAATTGATTACACTGATCATGATCAACGTAAAAAAAAAACTTTTTTTTACGTTAGTGAACCTCAAAAATTGCGATCAAAACGTTTCGTTTCACGAACTTAGACATAGCAGACGTTCAAATTAATGAAAAATTTCCTGATATTGCGTTCCATTTCACGCATCCGCAGGTTTGTCGTGTGAATTTACGAAACTTTTAAATATTAATTTAAAATATTTACACGTAACTCCGGCAGCTGAAATCGAATTGGGAGGGTCAAGACAAAGCCCCTTGACCATTTCACAGTAGCAGAATCCTCAAATTCAGGCGACTCGATTCAAAACCCAACCCCAACTTAGATCTCTGGGTGGCGAGCGCAGTGCAGTGCAGTGCTAGGTAACGATTTGGACTCTTCATATTCCAATAGCTGCGTGTCACTGTGCTGTCATGTGGCAGGCATGTCGCCGTTCTCCCGAATATACCAGCCGTAACTTTGTAAGCTAGCATCATGCTAGCATGTGTAAATGCTGATAATAACTATTTATTTGTCAATAAAACAACACATATAATAAGAAATAGAAAACTTTAATTCAGTATAGTACATACTTAAGATAAAATCTTTCACCGCCACCAAATTTTAGTTGTATTCCTTAAATCTAAAGACAATACACCTTTAATCAGTACACAAACAAAGGATAAAAATATATTAACGTTATTTATAGATATAGATACTTTTATAGATTGTTGTTTATGTTATTTTTTACATAATTTTAATTATGTGTTTTCAATCTGCCTAAATAAATATCATATTGTAAAGGTAAACAATTTTATGAAAACAAGCTTTAACAACTTTTAGTTTATGATGTTGCGAGTACCTACCTATACTTAATTTGAATAAGTCATTTTACTTTCACATAATAAGACATTAGGTATAGTTTCATTTGCTTTACATAAAAGATTAACTTATTTTAAATCGAACATTTAAATAAAATACTTCAGTACATAATTATGTAGTCACATAATTATTTTATTTTTATTTAATTTAAAAAGCTGCTGTTGTGAAGGCTACACTAACTAACATATTTATACTGGCCATAATTAAACACAAACTAGGTAACATGAATGCTTAGCATTTGTAATTCCATGAAAGGCAACAAAAAAACACAATTTTATTAGGCACACATCCTACATAGGTCTCCTGGTGGTTCATTTACTACGTATTTTTTGTTCACGGGCCTGTAATCTATTAATATGTATTTGAAAAAATTATTGCAAATAGTCAGTTAACTTTGCTTGACTTTCCTTGCCAGTATTTGTTTTGCATTTTCTTATGTAAAATTACATTCACAGCAGTCCAAAACAGACTAGTCTGACGACCCGAACGAAATGGAGCAGATTCCTACAAATGCAATTTCTAGAAGACTACATTTTAACAGATCGAACTACAATAACACTCACATAAACATATACTTACGAGATGTTTTTTCCCTTAAGCTACGAGTATGTACGACGTTTAACGCCTCCTCACAGACGATTTATGATTTCTATTCGTCAGATAAAACACTCTACCCAAAATAGTTATATCGGCCCCAAGTTGCGGTAGCTTCAAAAACAGAGTGTATAACACTGAACATGATTATTTTATGTGTCTAAATATGTACACATTTCTTCGTAATAGAAAATGGCTGTTGTTTTAGGGTAAAGCAACCAAATGTGTTCTTTTCTACATAATATAGAAAATTAATTGTTATAAGGAATAACATTATAAAGAGTTTGTTATAACTGCGTTTGGCATTGCTGTTGAGATATTTTGTTAGAGATAATACATTTCATGACATAGCATGTGAATATAATTATTTTTTTTCATCTGCAATCGACAATATTGTCATAATCAGATTTTGGCATATTTCATGGTGGGAGGCTCATGCTTCAGCAAGTATTGCCAAAAGTACATTATAAATTGTTCACTCTCATATGTCGAGATCCAAGATATGCCACTACTTTAATCGTACAATCTCTGTATCTCAGTTTAATAGATCCCTTGCTAGGGTATTTATATGTTTTGTGAGTCTCTCCTTGTACTTTGTAGAGTAGTTCTTCGCTTCTTGCAGGTCAGTTGGTACTTGTACATAATCATGTATTTCTGTGTTGCGAGCAAACCATGGTGCATTACATATTGTTCTTAGTACAATGTTTTGGAACCGTTGTAGGATTTCTATATTGGAATTGCTTGCAGAGCCCCACAGTTCAATGCCATATAACCAGATTGGCTTTATAATACACTTGTACACAAGTAGCTTATTTTCGAGTGACAAAGGAGATCCTCGTCCGATTAGCCAGTACATACTCTTATACTGTTTACTGGCTTCTTCCTTTTTTTGCCTTAAATGTGGTTCTTCCATGTCAGCCGTCTGTCCAAATGAAGACCTAGATATTTGACGCTCGTTTTATTAGGTAGTACTTCGCCATTTAGTGTAACAGGACTGCAGTTTCCCTTTCTCAAAGCAAAAGTAAAATGTGTAAATTTTGCTGCGCTAGTTTTTATCGGCCATTTTTGTAACCATTGGTCTACTCCATCCAGTTGTTTTTGTAGAGTTCCAGTTGTCTTGAAGATGCCTTTTGCGGATCTTTGTCGCTAGAAAGACAAGCTGTATCATCGGCGTAAGTAGCTGTTTCTACTCCAGGCGTTAGAGGTAGATCTGCAAGTATAAATTGAGTACAATACTGGTCCAAGGAACGACCCTTGAGGCACTGATGCATTGATATCGTAGAATGCTGATAGTTCATCATAAAATTTTACCTGAAATCTACGGTTTTCTAAGTACGATTTCAGCAGCATATAACTAGAATTTGGCAGTAGTGTCTTTAACACTTTGTGCCACACCTTATCAAAGGCCTGTTGTATATCCAGGAATGCTGCTGAACAAAACTCTTTTTGTTCTAAGGATTGTCGTATGTGTTTCACTATACGGTGAACCTGCTCTATAGTTGAGTGTTTTTCTCGAAATCCAAATTGGTGATTTGGAATTATATTACTTTTTTCCAATTCTGGTTTCAATCTACTCAGAAATATCTTTTCAAATACTTTTAATAACACTGGGAGCAGGCTAATGGGTCTATATGATCCTGGTTGTGTTGGTGGTTTACCAGGTTTGGGTATCATCTTTATTTGAGATATCTTCCAGAGCTTTGGGTAATATTGTGTTCTCAGTATGGAATTAAATAACATGGTGATATAGACAATGGATTTTCTCGGAAGATTCTTTAGAACCTCGCCAGTTATCAGATCAAATCCAGGAGCTTTTTTGTTTTCCAGACTTCGTGATGGTTTTAATCAACTCTGCTGGAGTGACAAACTTTAAGCGTAATGATAATTGTTGATCACTATTAATCAATCTTTCTACTTCATCATCAAATTCTGGTGTGGTGGAATCATTTGGAGTGAAAACTTGGGCGAGATGCTTTGCAAAAGTTTCTGTCTTTTCGCTGGGTTTTCGTGCCCATGTACCATCAGTGCTGCGTATGGGTGGTATGTATTCTTGGGGTCTTTTTATGTTTCTTGTTATTTTCCACAAAGAGTAATTGTCCTGTTTAGTAGCCGAAAGATTTGACAATTTGTGGTGAAGTGTGTCATTCTCTGCAGTGTTAACCAAATCTTTCAACTCTCTCGCTGCTTTGTTTAAAGCAGTTTTATCTACAGACAATCTGCTGATTTGCCATCGGCGTCTAAGTTTTCTTTTCTCTTGCAGTTTCATTCTGATCTCCAGAGGTATATTTGTCTTTTTCGGGTATACCGTCAATGTGGGTGTAGCTCGCCAAGCAGCTTTCTGTATTTTATTGGTGATGTAGAAAGTGGCTTCATCTATGTCTGTTTCAGTTTTTAGTTTTACATTTAGGTCTACCTCGGACTCCATGAAGTCAGAAAATGCGATCCAATCAGTTTTTTTATTGAACAGTGTTAGTCGTGGTTCTTTCAAAATAATGCAGGTGCTGAAGGTTCCTATGACCGCTGAGTGATCGGAGGGGGTATCGAAGCATGAATTCAAAGCTACGTAATATTGGCCTATGTCTTTGGTTATAAAAAAGTCGAGGAGATCAGGAATCTTAGAAGGATCTGTAGGCCAGTAGGTTGGTTCCCTAGTTGAGAACGTTGTTAGTTTTGAACTATTTATGACTTTATTTAGTTCACGACCTCGAGTTGTTATCAGCCTCGAGCCCCAGTTAGTATGTTTACTATTCCAATCCCCTCCAGTTATAAACTTATTTCCAAGTGTAAAGAAATATTTACTGAACATTTCCTGTGAATATAATTAACAAAAAAATCATGACAAAAAATTGTGTCTTCTCATGTTGTTTGTTACTTCCCAATTTTGATAATCCTGACAACCACTGGAGAGACTTCATAAGTTCTCATATTCACCAAAAATAACACTACTATCTGTAATATTGAACTATCACTATCCCTGCACAATTAACATTTTATCATCTATTTATAAGATACTAGCTGTGCCCCGCGGTTTCACCCGCGTCTATTTGAGGAAAATCCATACTGAAATATCCATTGCTGGCCACTTTATTACGTTTTACGGAACCCTAAAAATACGTAAATAAGCAACAATGCATTGTTGTAGAACAAAGGACAATGCCCACGTCCCATACATTGAAAACCCTGTCAAACTTTTTTTGATACTGAAAGTGCATAGAGATGAATAGTGTCTAATTAGGATCGTTCATGCTTCTAAAAACGTCTGCTGTTGGTGTTTTTTATTTCCCAAATACCAAAAATGAGTTACAGTTTAACCAAAAGTAAGGTTATTTTTACTGTCAAAATATGTACATTAGAATTATTTTTTCTTTCGGATTAGAACAGAAAAGAAAAGAAAGAACTATGGTATCTTTCAAAACATATTTCTTATTAGAATAAATAGGAATAATAGTACTGCTCACTACCAACTGATTACCATACGTATGAACATTTCATTTGCATAGAAATATTGTCACAGAAGGGAATATCTTAATTGTGATATAAATATCTCATTATTTTGATATTGGAGACAGTGGTCTTAGAAGGTCCAGAACAATTGTGTACCTAAGTAATAAGGAGCACTGAATCACATAATTCCCAGTTTTGTTAAAACCAATATAAATTCCGTCACAAAAACTTGAGTTGTTGTTGATGTCCGATTAGGAATTAATAATATTCTTCTATAACTAATATAGGAAAACTAAAAGAAAACAATTAATTTTGCTTGTTTACTTTTTTTGATTTGACAATTTGTCAATTTGACATTAATCTTTGACCACAAAGATTGTTTTACCTCTTTGTTTGACCAATTTGGATTTGGACGTTTCGTTTCACAATTGCGTGCCAACTTTTTACTCGTTTACACTGCTATAAAAAGCAATGATAGTTTCTTTGTCGCCGTAATTACATATATCGTTATTTAAATGTGTAAAAGTAGTAAATAAACGACATTGTGAAAGAAATTGACATACATAACATCCATATTCAATCTCAATCTAACGCGGATCAATAAAACGAAACGTAAGTACCGTTTCGTTATTGCAATATTTTCCAAGTCAGCTTTATTGGAAAATGGTAGGATTAATTTAAACAAATGCAAATTATTTTATTTTGCAATGTTAGAAAGTTATATAACTTCGCACACGAGTACAACAAAAAATCACCGATTTTTTAATATATAACTCATATGTCTGCACGACAAATATTTTGGATGGTCAAAAATGGACATTGTCCTTTGATTACTTCAAATGACACAAACTTCAAATGTAGACACGCGCCGTCACAGACTTCAACGACCAAAGATAATTTTAATTCACGGAACTAAAGCTCTCGAAGAGAAATATTTTTCCCCGTTTTCTTTACATTCTTCACTCATACTCCGTACCTATTGATAGTAGCGTAATGTTATATACCCTATAGCCTTCCTCGATAAATGGAGTATCCAACAAAAAAAGAATTTTTCCTATCGGTCTAGTAGTTTCCGAGATCCTAGCATTCAAACAAACAAACAAACTCTTCAGCTTTATAATATTAGTATAGATTTGAGATACACAGTTAACAATGAGCCATTTTCAAAACAAAAATAGTTCCAAAGAAGGTAATAGGTGGTGGTAGTGGCTTTTTAGTACTTTTTTGGGTTCCGTACCCAAATGGTAAAAACGGGACCCTATTACTCAGACTTAGCTGTCCGTCCGTCCGTCCGTCTGTCACCAGGCTGTATCTGAAGAACGGTGATAGCTAGACAGTTGAAATTTTCACAGATTATGTATTTCTATTGTCGCTATAACAACAAATACTAGAAATAAAACAAATATTTCCTATATATAATTAAGTTAGTCCGTCCCAAGCAAACTAGATGGCGCCACTAGTAAAAATAAAACACGCTATCGACGTCTTAGTTAGAAAACTAAGGTAAAATTAAAATATTAATAAAACATTTCGGATGAGAGCCTGTCTGAGGAAACTGTGATAGTCTATGTAAACGGAATTCGGAATAAAGCCAAAGAGGTTTCGCCGTTTATTTGCTAATAGTTTTAGTAACTATTAGTATTTACTTAAATCAAATAGATTGTGAAATTTGATATTTTTTAAGTATGCATCACCATGCATAAAAGCTAAAAAGAAAAAACTTAGCAATCCTAATATAACCAAAACGAAACTTGTCAGTTTTGTGAATGTAATTTGTGAAAACCTAAATCGCCATAAAATGTAAATGCAATATTGAGGGACATTTCACAAACAGCACCATCTAGTCCCAAACTAAACAAATCTTGTACTATGGGAGCCTGATAGCTGATATAATCTTTATGTAATTGTAAATATAAACTTATTATAGATAGAAACACCCAGGCACAAAATAAAGATTTGTATTCATCACACAATTTGCACTAGGTTGGAATCACGAATCGTAGGAATTTGTAGTGATAGCACTGTTTGCAATCTGCCTGGGGAATTACCACACCTTTGCCAGTTATTCTACAGCCAAGCAGTACTGTGAAAACATCACTGTATTCCGGTTTGAGGAGCAATGTTTCTAGTGAAATTACAGGGTCTTCTATCTGATCAGGGTGATGAGTTCAGTGCAGTGCTAGGTAATGATTCAGACTCTTCATGTTCCAATAGCTGCATGTCACTATGCTGTTATGGGCAGGCATGTTGCTTACCATCAGGCGCAAGTCTTGCTCGTCACGTCACACTATACAATAAAATAAAAATAATCAAACCCACAACCTAAACAGCTGTAAAATTATCAAATCGCGTTAGGTGTAAGGTGGGCGTCAACCATTACCATTATCAATGAAAACATCATTTCAAAATTTGCATTTTAAAAATTATGCCGCGTCGAATACTTATTCGTAGGAGAATATCTTATAGGTTCGCATCATCGACATGCTAAAGTAGCGACTTAGTGTCAGAGCGGCGGCGGCAGCGGAGCGGGACGTGCGCATTACTAGCTTGTTTAGCATTAATGTTGTGAGCTTTTGCGTACATGCGTAATAACATGCTATACAGGTGATGTAGTGTATTGCTGTTTAATTCTAAGTTACAAGTTTTCACTTCTATCAGCAGTTCTGATGGCTGAAATTTTGTTTTGTCTTTAAATGGCTCATTCAAAATACACATATTTATTTAAGTCTGCCATCATTACATAGCTATACCTTTAAAGTAATCATAACGGATCCTCCTCTTATCCTGCAGCTGACCAATTTTTGATGCGGCATCACTGTCTCTGCAGACTCCACAAAACATGCTTGTAATTATATGAAAAGGACTTCGGTAGAACATATCAGGGCTTCTCATGTTTTTATTTTTCTTGTGGCAGCGAATATGCAAAAATATTTCTAGTATCATGAGTATAGCACATAAAGCTGGAGAAAACATCAATGTGGGTAGTAATAACAACTGGTGACTGACAGTGTTAGAGCCAGCAATAATATTAGCTTTCAGCGTTTGGAACTTTTTGGTCTTACTAAAATACCCATGTCGTGGAAATTTGCAGTGAACCTTTTCAGTTACATTGTCAGGTTCTACAATGTTTCTTTCTATGCGTGAGGTTGAGCTGTGAGTTTCTATGGCAGGCTCTCCAGTTTCTTCATTGATTTCGTATGTAAGAACCTCGCCTGTTTCATCGTCATAGGAAAATCCAACTTTATGCACCATGATTCCCTGAAATTATAAATCAAATGGTTGAAACGCAACATAATGTTGTCGACTAGTCAGACATTAGTTGGTAGACATTCCATTTGGACCATTTAACTTTTAAGCGGCGGCAGCTCTTTAGTAGCTTTGTTTTGTTTGACGTGTTACTATTTTATTATTCGATGAACGATGGCTATACGCACGAAAGTTCACGTTCGGCTTGAGCCAAGCGTACAAGCGAGATTGCAGAACAAGCGATGGAGGCACGATCTCAACGATGTTATTACGTATCATGTGAATTTTTGTTCGTTTAAAAGGTTGTCTATAAACAGACTTTATAGTAGAGATGAAACGAATAGTGGTTTGGCCGGATACCGGATACCGGATATTCGGCAAGCTACGAGGCCGGAGTGCCGGATATCCGGCTACCGGATATTCGGCCCTTTATCGATTTACGATATGAATATTGGTGCGGTTAACTTAATCGGAAATATTCGGGCGCGTTCAGGTATTATCGCCCGTGAGCGGGAGATCGGGACGACTCGGGGACGTTCGAGTATAGTCGCGCGTGTCTGTTTGTGTTTGTATGGCAGAACGCTTGTTGGAACAAAAAAGGGCTATTTCTCTTTATGTCGCTGAACATGACACACTCACTTATTTGACGTTACAACAGTGGGGCCTAATGGAGCAGTGCATAAATCTTTTAAAACCATTTGAAGAAATAACGTGAAAATGAAGAAATACAAGTTCTGGCCTTTCCTGTATATCTGAGTCAATTCCGCATATTTCTGCATTAAAAAAATGTTTGTCTGTTAAGTCGGTTTACTGACGATAGAACGTGACAACGTCTTAAGAAAATACTGATGAAATGGTAGCATTTTTCAAAAGAAAATTTTAATTTCATTTGTTTAATAGATTTGTATGTAAAAAGTAATCAGTAGAATTTAGTCATTTTCAACCAAAACAATGCAAAAAAGCTTTTAGATGCCGGGGGTCGAACCCGGGGCATTTCACATGCAAAGCGAATGCTCTACCACTGAGCTACATCCCCGCTTGAACTACTGGTCGAAATAATTAATACAACTGTAACAAACATGCGGCGAGGTAACGACCGACAGTAACGCGGTAACGGTACATGACGTCATGTTTTGTGGGCGTGCAGCCGGCTTCATCGAATTATAAGACGTTATCACGTCAAAAAATATTTAGACAAAAACGAGACTGCACAAAGAACACCTGACTTAGCTTGTATGAGAGCTTCTTTGAAAGCTGAATTGGAAAGTCGTTTTAAATCCTTAGAAGACAATCCAAACTACCTAATTGCTACTTTTCTAGACCCGAGGATTACTTAGGAGTCCTTGAAACTGAAAAAGCCCGACAGAAAATCATGATAGAGTATATAAAAAACTCTTACGACGAAACTTCTTCTGACAGTAATAAATCATCACCCTTTTCAACACCTGCTAAACGAATAAAAGAAAATGAAACTGGATCCAATTTCACACGTGAAGCTCATGACAATTTTTGGAACTGTTTCAATGAAGTAGCAAAGGATAATACTAGTGATTGTCGCGATCAAGAGAAACAAAATCCAATTGCTAACGAGATCGACTTTTTTTTAAAGACATCCCGAATCGATCGCAATCACGACCCATACATTTGGTGGTCAGTTAATATGCATCAGTACCCACAGTTATCAAGGTTTGCTAAAATTTATCTTTCAGCACCTGGCAGTAGCGTTTACAGCAAAAGGCTATTTTTAGAAGCTGGTCTGATATACGAAGCCAAGCGGAGTCGCCTCTTGCCAACAAACGCGGAACATTTGGTGTTCATTCATCACAATTTACCACTTGTTAATTTTGAGTATTAATTAATTATAAATATAAAATTATAAAAATGTAAGCGATTATAAAAATAAAAACGGTGTCAATAACCTATTGTCGTATAATTTGCCCTTTGTAAAATAATGTGGTTTTTTAGAATTTTACTATTCGGTATCCGGCCGGATACTGAATTATTTATTTATTTATTTATTTATTGAATAATAGGCGAGCAGCATTAGCTGATATGCCTATATCTCAGTGTTGAAATAACAAATTATAGGTAATTGTCTGTTAAAATGATTTTGTCTTTAACTATCCATTTGTCCAATCTGTTCTTGAAAGAGTTTAATGACTTTGCTGAAATAACATCCTCAGGCAACCTGTTCCAGTTGTAAACCACTCTGTTGCTGAGGATGTGATGTGCAGTGTTTGTCAGTGATGGTGCGTGGGACAACTGGGACTTATGACGCCGACTGTCTCTCTTATGCTCCTTTAATCTGTACAGGTTCTTTATGTGAGGGAGGTTATAAAATCCATTCAGTATTTTAAATGTTTCGATCAAGTCTCCTCGTAACCGTCTCTCTTCCAATGTAGTGAGGTGTAGGGCTTTTAATCTGTCCGTGTAGGATTTACGTCGAAGGGCATATGGCCATTTTGTCGCTTTTCTTTGCACACTTTCAAGCAAATCAATATCTTTTTTGAAGTAGGGGCTCCAGACTTGATAACCATATTCTAGTAGCGGCCTCACATAAGTTTTATATATTTTAAGAAACATCTCTACAGTTATAGATTGAAAGGATCCACGAATGACATAAAGAAAAGAGTTTGCTTTCTTAACTATTGCAGAAATATGTTCTTCCCATTTTAAATTTGATGTAATTATAACACCAAGGTCTTTTTGCTGATTCACTGAGGATAAAGCAACACCATTGAGATAATAGGTTATTAGTGGGTTATTCTTGCCGAGATGTAAGACCCCACACTTTGCAACATTCAAACTGACAACCCAATCCATGGTCCATACTTGCACTTGATCTAGATCCTTTTGGAGCCGTCCAGAACTAACCAATGGGTTTGCAAAAAATTTACTATCATCAGCGAAGAAGGCAGATTGACTTTCAATTGTTTCAATTAAATCAGTTATGTAGATCCCAAAGAGTTGAGGAGCAGTCACCGATCCTTGAGGCACACCACTGAACACGTTCCTGTGCTGTGACAGGGAATTTCCGATTCGAACTTGAAAAGTTCTGCCAGTCAAGTAATGCTCTATCCATTTGAGCAGCCTCCCACGTATACCATAATGGTCTAATTTCATCAGGAGACGCTGATGAGGGACTCTATCAAAAGCTCGCTGAAAATCTAAGTAAATAATGTCCACTGGATTTCGTCCGTCCACTTCTTTACTCCAAGTATGGACACACTCTAGCAAGTTGGTGATAGTAGATCTTTTCTCAACAAAACCATGCTGTTTTGTAGATATGATACAATGTCTATTAAGGAACAGTGTCAGCTGCCTATTTACAATTTTTTCCATTATCTTAACTACAACACTAGTAAGGCTTATAGGTCTATAATTCTCTGGATGCATTTTGTCCCCCTTCTTAAATATGGGAGTGACCACAGAGTGCTTCCAATCTTGTGGTAGTTATCCAGCTTCAAAGGACGCATTCATCAGAACCGAGAGAGCAGGGGCAAGTGTGTGAGCACAATTTTTTAAAACACAGACTGGAAGCTGATCTGGACCTGGAGATGACTGAGTGTTAAAATTTTTAAGAGTTTTTATTACATCTGATTCAGAAAAGGTTATGTCACACAAGCTATCATTTACACGTGGAATAGATGAAACTGTCATACCAGGATCAAGAGTAGGTTCATTTGAATAAGCTTTTACAAATTCATCGGCGAAAGCATCAGCTATCTCACAAGGTTGGGTAACAAGGTCTCCATTGTGATTCCTAATTGCCGGAGGAATGCTAACTTTTGACATAGTACATCGTCTCATGTGGGAGTAGAAAGCTTTGTCACCCTTACTGAGAATTTTAGTTTCATAACTGCTCCGTTGTTGTCTGCATAGTGCAACACATCTGTTGTTCACTTCTCTAAACTTGTGATAGTCATCTACACTCATAGAAGCTCTGTACTTGACCCATAGTGCTTTTTTCTCAGAAATCAATTTAAGAACATTATTATCAATCCATGGCTTGTTTTTTGGCTTGGACGTTACTTGCCTCAATGGGGCATGTTTATCAGTGGTGATGTTGATTGCATTTAAAATACCACTCCATAGTTGCTCAGGGTCATTAGATATAGATATCATTTCCAAATTGTTGCTAAGTTCAGTGTTAAAGATGTCATAATCAATACAATTGTAATTTCTTCTTAGCCTAGGTATAGAATTTTCTTTACATGTTAAGCATTGAATGGTAAAATGTAACACTGAGTGGTCACTTTTTCCTATGGGAGGCAAGTGAGAGACATCATGTATAAGAGTGTCCTCATTCACTAAGATAAGATCTAACATTGATGGCTGCTGATTAACTTGGTGTCTAGTAGGACTTTGAATTACTATCCGGTATCCGGCCGGATAGTGAAAACAAGGCCGGATGGGCCGGATACCGGATAGTTACCGGATATCCGTTTCATCTCTACTTTATAGACAACCCTTTTTTAATAGTGGTTGACATTTTTTTACAAATCTTTAACTAGCCTCAAACTAAGCAAAGCTTGTACTAGAGGTCCACGTAGATGATATAAGTGTGGTGTCCTTACTGACTAAAACCTCCACGGGGTTCCACCTTTGTGGTTTACGGCAGCAATGCGGGGAAGCTCTCGCATTCTTCCGCGAACCCAGCGCGGCTTGCTTGTATCCTGGCCCTCCTCTGGGACACACCCTTGTCAAAGGTGGTCAAAGTATCACCTCGGGAACCAACCAGTAAGTGGGTGCCACACGCCCTCACGTCTGTACACTCTTGGTCCCCCCGCACCAGGTCTAGTTTGTGGTCCCGCCACCTACCACTTGTCGGCTGCAGAGGATATGGAGAGCGCATATTTCGCAATATTGGTTTTCTTTCAGTGCAGCCTTTCTGTGTTCGCCATCTAACGGTGGCGAACTGTAATATCACGCTGTAATATCGGGGGTTCTCTCCCGCCGCGGTCTCCACTCCACAGCCGCGATGACTACCCCAACATTGCAGCCCACCTTAGTTGGACCCGTGCCCATAAAAAAAGCCTAAATATGTACAATACAGTTTTGAATAAAGAAAAGTCTTCCTTCAGAGAAAACATTCCATTGAGATCACTATCACACACCAAGATTCCCAAAATGCTGGTACTGTTGCCCTATTGGATTGCAATACTTTTTTTGGGTGAAATATGGGCTAGCCTTGGGATCCTTGGAGAATCACATTTGTGAGCAGAACATCCCAGTTATATAGCACATTAATTTCTATAGGTGAGCTAACACCACAACACAAATTGGACCAGGCTACTCAAACCTTCAAATTGCAAAGCGTCTTAAACATCAACCCTGGTATTATTTTTGAGTATCATACTCACAAGGCTAACAAAATTGGAATTGCCATGCACAACTTGTGACGGATGCTCACCCCACAAAAAACTGCGAGAAGTGTAGCTTGTACACCCACTAATGTAAATGAAGAATCTTCATTGAAGTCAATTCATAATCAAACCAATTAAATCTATGACAGATATGTAATACATACTTTAGTGCTGAACCACATATTAATTTCATTGGTATATATATATGTATTGATTTACATTGAATTAAAATATTATGAAATTTTGTCTTGTTTTTAATTCTATAGAATATACCTAACTGTAGGTACAATTATCCTATATGTTCCTGTGAAACTGTGAAGCTCAAATCTAGGTGATTTCTTTCTTTAATCTAAACGGAATTCAATCTGCGACTCACAAAAATTCCTTCAAATAGATTTCCTCATGTGTTTGATGATAGGTACATGTAAACATACATTTTAATGCTGTATTTCTATCGATTTTCAGGAAATTTAAATCGGTTACAAAAGAAACTCATTATGAAGTCAAACGTAAATGATACGGCTGAGATTCATAACCATAATAAGAATAATGACTGAATGGACACTAGACACTAGAATGTTTATGGAATTTCAAAGAAATTAGGTTTTTGTTCTATATAGACCATTCTTACCGTAAATTTATATTCAGAGTGATAATTGGTTTAATCTTGTTCCCAGATTCCTGTTCTTGTCATTTGTTGGAAATAATGCTCAATTTCATGAAGCAAAATTCATCGATTTTTCTCAGTTTTCTGTTTATAAATTATTCAAAAATTAATCAATCATTCATCATCAAATTGTCAGTTTCAAGTCAGTTTGTTGTGGACATCACAGAGTAAGTACAATGAGCCGTTTTCCGACGAGACAAAAAGATATGGTTTAATAAAACGATAATAGGAGGCGCTTGTAGGTCTTTTGGTTTGTTGTCAAAAGCGGTAGGCATAATGGGACTCAATTCATTCAATTTGCGAAAGCACGACTTCTAGTAATAAATAATAAACTACTTTATCCATGTACGCATTTTATTCGAATAAAAACTATATGAAAACATCAAAATTTCAAAACAAATTCGTAAACCTGATGAAAGACAAAATATATATTTTTTAAATTTATTCTTGGCTATGGATACTAATCCTTCAGCCGAGAGAGTATCTCTCTACTTAGTCTGTGGATAAAAGATTGTCGTATCAGTGTTGCTATTTATATCTTTGCATTTTCCTTCTACTTTGGCTTAGTTGGTGTCTATTGCCTCGGGAGTTCTAAAGATTTTTACTGAAAAGGGATTGTGATCAGTAACGGTTTTTTATTACATTATCAACCTAATTAGCTATTTTTATTCCCAATATTTTAAAATTAAAAAAGACACTTTTTACACTATGTTTTTTCCCTGAAAACGGGTAGGGTCTCTAAAGGGATTACACTATTGAGAGTATATGGCAGAGACAGATCTATCTGCATCTCGAACAACCGCCATCTAGTGCGTCCGTTGGAACTATTTTTTTCTCGTCGGAAACTCCCTCCTCATAACGTAGGCGTAGGTAGCTAGGTAGAGTGCCACCAACTTAACTGTTCAGGTGGGCGAAATGGGAACTACAGCCGCGTCAGCCGCCATTTTCTAAACGTCATTCCACTGTCAGTTGATGTCTAGTGCGAGTGCTCCCGTGTTATTTTATTGATTTCATTGTGAAAAAAGCAAATAAAATGCCGAAACCTCTCAAAAGTGATGCACGGCTAATTATTTTAAAAGTTTTATTTTTTATGAAAGAAGAGAAACGCCTCCAAGCTCCATTAATACCATTTGAAAAGCTGAATGAACGCGTTGCTGCCGCGACAGGTCAGTGTAGCCAGATATGGAAATTTTAATCACTCATTTAAAAAAAAAACATTTTTATAGCTGGTGATTATATTTTAAAATATATAAAATAAGCTAAACATATTCAAATAAAATTGCCACCTGAGTATATTTTAACCGACTTTAAAAAACAGGATAATAATTATCCTGCTATGTTATTGCTATGTTCGATTGCATGTTTTTTTATGTATGTTCACCGACATCTCCGTCAATTATTATTGTGGATTGATTTAAATTTGTTTTTTTTTTGTTGAAAGGTATACTTTTTAGGTGGTCCACACAGCAATTATTTCGAAATCGATTTCGTAGTCAAAATTTTGTTTATTATTTATCCTGATTGGTCGGAAACAATCTGAAAGTAATGTTAACTTTTTAAAGCGGTTGCTGTATTTTATTTTATGGTTGTTCATTAAAAAAACCTATAAAATATTAAATTGTTCTTTTTGTTACAGGTGTTTCAGAACGGTTTGTCTACAAATTAATCAATGAAGAAAAACAGGCTCAAGAAACTAATTCAAAAATTTCTACCCCTGGCAAGAAAAGGGAAAGAAAAACAGGGAAACTGGATATTGATGATTTTGACATTGGTGTTATAAGAAGAAAGATACATGAGTTTTATTCAGTAAAAAAAGAAATTCCGACCTTACCAAAGTTACTGACTGTTCTCAGGGAAGACATAAATTTTCAAGCAAAACGTGAAACTCTTCGAAAATTGCTCCACAAAATAGGGTTTCGTTTTAAAAAAACAAAATCGAATAGAAAAGTGCTGTGTGAACGCAACGACGTAGTTACCTGGCGGGCATCCTATCTACATAAAATTAAGGAAAATGAGCGAGGAGAAAAAAAGCCTGTTGTTTATTTAGATGAAACTTACATACACTCGTCTCACTCAACTGGCAAATGTTGGCAAGGTCCTGAAGTTGACGGCGATTTGGAACCAGTTTCGAAAGGAAATAGGTGGATCATTGTTCATGCTGGCGGACAAGAAGGTTTTGTCGAAAATGCCCTTCTCGTTTTCAAATCAAATACAAAAAGTGGGGACTACCATGACGAGATGAACAATAGTAATTTCAAAAAATGGGTTCTTGAAAAATTACTGCCAAATCTGCGTCAACCCACACTTATTGTGATGGATAATGCGCCATATCATAGTATTTGCGTAAATAGGTGTCCTAACTCAAACCACACTAAAGCTGATATGCAAAAGTGGCTGGTAGAAAACAAGGTCGAGTTTTACGAACAAATGACAAAGCCTCAGCTTTACGAGTTAATAAAAATAAATAAACCTACACCTGAATATGAAATTAACAACATATTGAAAAGCCATGGTCATGACATTCTTCGATTGCCTCCTTTTCATTGTGATTTGAATCCAATTGAAATGATATGGAGCTCGATGAAGAGGAATGTAGCAGAGAAAAATATCGGAAAATCAAGTGCACATATGCCTCAATTGATTGAAGATGCATTCCGCAAAATCACACAGGCAGAGTGGAAAAACCATTGCGATCATGTAAAAAAAATTGAAAATGAATACAGACAAAAAGATGCGTATTTAGATGAACCTTTTATCATTCAATTACAGAGTGACAGTGAAAGCGATTCGAGTGACTCCGAAGATGAATTGTGGGAATCAGCAGATGGTTCAGGAACATCGACCGGAATTCCTGGAGTGCGGCCGCTTGAGCTCAGAGACCATGACCACAATTATTTTTATAAAATATAAATAAAATCCTATTGTGCCGCATTATTGTTTATTTATGTAGTTAATAAGATTCATAGCTATATGTTATATTTATTTATTTGTGAGCCTGTCGCAAATTTTGACCTGTTTGATCACTATCTCACCTGATGGTAAGTGACGATGTGATCGAAGCTGGTAATTATAATTAAGCCATATTGAATCTATACTATGTTAGTTAGGCTTTGTATGATTGATATTGTAGTTTCTTAAATTTTAATGATATCTATAGACTGACTTGCAAGACATGTTTTAATTACCTTTGTTTCTTGGTGAATTTTTTATATGGCAATACCAAATTCTCCACTAGCGACGCTGTCAACTGAACAGATAAGATGGTGGGACTATAGAATTACTTACTCTTTACTCTGTGGTTGTGGATCACAGACTAAGTACCTAAGTAGCAGTGTTGCCAAGTCACTGACGTAAGAAATGTCCAAACTCTTGCAAAAAGTGGTCAGCATAGTAAAAGCCGGGTCACACAGAGGCGATCCGATAGCGATAGCGAGACGGGAATGTTCGAATTTGGATGCAACCACTGGCGAACAACTGGCCAAGTTGCGGTCACGCCGCCTACAGAAGCCAAAGATAAAAGTCGAAGTGACCAAACTATAAAATTACGTCATATAGGTATTTGTCTCTTTCTTTGAGTATTTAGAAATCGTCAAAGGTCCCTTTCTGTCTTCTAGTATCTACTGCTCACTCGCCTAAGCTACCTCCTGAAATGAAACTACTTGCTTTATGGTGGAACCACACGGGGTATAACTACGCGGCAGCGTATGAGATAGAACGCAATATGCGGCAGCGTATGAGATAGAACGCAATATGCGGCGGCGGAACTACGAGCCGCGACACACACAAATCACTAACATCTGCGCGACAAAGTGGATCAACTATGCAAAAATGACGCGCCATGGCGCGTCGCGTAGTTCCACTGCCGACTGCTGCTAGTGCGGTATAGCAAGCGGCGCTACCGTGACTCGGCGCGCCCAGTTTATGAATTCGGGAAGAAGACTCGTTGAGCAAATTTAGGCTCAATCAACAGGAATTTAGATTTAAATTAACAGGAACGCGGTGGTCCACCGCCGGACACATGCCACCTTTGTTAACATTTGCTTTTGTAAACAGTATAAAGAATTTTCGATTTGTTAATTTTGCATGCCAGTTAGGTAAATGAGGTAGGTATAGGTTTGAATTAATAAATAATTATTAAATACGTTATTCCAGTTTTTTGTTCCCGAATTATTCCCGAAAACAACGGTTTAGCCGGATAAAAAAAATTGGCAGTCATAGGAACTGCCGATAGAAGTGAAAACTTATGTATAAATCAGAATTTGGTGGCTTACTTTGAAAACTACACGGGTGTAACCGGAGGGCGTGGCCTAGCCATCATGGCATGGCCATCTAGAAATGCGTCAGCATTTCCCAATGACTCACGCATTTCTAGATGGCCATGCCATGAGGATTAGGCCACGCTCTTTTAGCATTTCCCATTGGCTGACGCATTTCTTGATGGCCAATGGCCATGGTCCCGAATTTACCCGAAGATTTCTTATCATACCCGAGAAGACGCTAGAATTCAATTCACACCTCACGAAAATCTGTCTAGGCTGCGCCAAAAGAAGTTTTCACTTCAAAAATATAAACCGATAAACTCGTTTTGCATAAACCGTAAAGTTTTGCATGCCCTAATAACAGCCATATCAATTTCATCCATCTTGCTCGAAAGCTGCTGAACTATTGACAGGCAAATATTGCAACGAAATATCGCGCCGCTGCAGTTTAAATACGGTATACTCAAACTGGGCCGCGTCGCGTCGCGTCGCTTCGCTGCCACGTAGTTACGTCAAGTGCGGCCCACCGTATCTCTCTACTTAGTCTGTGCCAAAGTCTGTGCCTTTACCCTCCATATTCCCCACAATGTTTCTAGAGTGCTCGCAGTATAAGTCAGCGCGCGACTGGTGGCGTACTTAATGTTGCCAGGTGAAGCTAATAGGTTCCCTTCCCGTTCATTGGGAACGTACAACTTCATAAAACAGGTACGGGAAGGGATTTTTCAGGGAAGCAATTTAAGTAACTACACGATAACTGAGACTCAAGAACGAATGTCTCGAAGTAATGAACGCCTTTGCAGTGCTGGTTTGGTTCAGTATGACCAAGTATCATTGGTAATTGGTACAGGCTGTCTGAGTCTCTTACCACCAGGAAAACTTTATTATAGTTTATTACATTATAAAAAATCTGTCATTTTCAATCAAACCCAAAGCCGCACCTCAACCTAAAGCCTCAGCTTTAAAATATGCCGATAATAGGTGGATATTTGATTGCTATGGTATCCCTACATGTTAGTTGTCAAATAACTCTGCGTTTGGAAAACTGCACTTTTGGCCCGTTATTGTATCGTTCTTCTTCACAACCACGATTGATTTTCAAGAACCAGCCACGGCCAGCACTTTTAATCACTTTCGGCGTAATAAAAGCTATTAATTATTTTGGAAATTAATAAATACACCAAATGTAAACAAACTTTTGTCAACTGACGTAAATAAGAAGTTGACGGCCTGTCAATTAGTTCCATATTTTGCTACGCGCAGAGATAAATTGCGAGCCAATGAGCCGTTTTCCGACGAGACAAAAAGATATGGTTTAATAAAACGATAATAGGAGGCGCTTGTAGGTCTTTTGGTTTGTTGTCAAAAGCGGTAAGCATAATGGGACTCAATTCATTCAATTTGTGAAAGCACGACTTCTAGTAATAAATAATAAACTACTTTATCCATGTACGCATTTTATTCGAATGAAAACTATATCAAAACATCAAAATTTCAAAACAAATTCGTAAACCTGATGAAAGATAAAATATATATTTTTTAAATTTATTCTTGGCTATGGATACTAATCCTTCAGCCGAGAGAGTATCTCTCTACTTAGTCTGTGGATAAAATATTGTCGTATCAGTGTTGCTATTTATATCTTTGAATTTTCCTTCTACTTTGGCTTAGTTAGTGTCTATTGCCTCGGGAGTTCTAAAGATTTTTACTGAAAAGGGATTGTGATCAGTAACGGTTTTTTATTACATTATCAACCTAATTAGCTTTTTTTATTCCCAATATTTTAAAATTAAAAAAGACACTTTTTACACTATACTTTTTCCCTGAAAACGGGTAGGGTCTCTAAAGGGATTACACTGTTGAGAGTATATGGTAGAGACCAAGGACGTTTAAAAAAAGTCGGACAGAGTCTCGCTAATACAAAGGCTGTGTATATCGAGTCGGCCAGTGCCCTGTCACATACAGGTTGACACTCTTACATACATACATGAGTCGGCCATTACGCGCGCAAACATCAGCCAGTCGACACGTTTCGCGGTAAAGGAAAATCTCATCACACATAATGTCTTGCGTAGTGAAATGCTGTAAAAGCCGTAGTGACAAACGCAAACGACGTCCAGGAATCACGTTTCACAGGTAGGTCCATAATTCAATTACTTATTTCCACGTTTTCAATATTAAAACAAATCTTCATTCGCTAAAACAAAAAAGGGGAATTCCAAATGCAGTGTTGCCAAAGTTAGTCTGTGATAATTACCCGAAATATATGGGACTTTGATTATTATTTGTCATTATTCATTAATAGTTGATTTATTAATTCTAGTAAAATTAGTGAACTGTGTGAATAAAGACTCGGACATTATATCAAATCAAATCAAATCAAAATAATTTTATTTCAGATAACATAATCCATTGAGTTAGTAGAAAGATACTTAGTAAACTATTGTTAGTACATAAAAAAGAGAATACAAATTATTGCCATCTAACGACCATTTGACCTCCCATTTATTCCCGACGCATTCCGAGTGGATGGATTACTGCTAACTCCTGATCACCATCCCCACGAAATGCCTCAGGAAGGGAGCTCTGAGGTCTTCGGCCACTACTTTCAAGATGCCGTTGTGACTGCCTCGCACTCGATCACACTATATCGATACATTTAATTAATTTATATTAGTTGCCACTAGGTATTTAATTCATTAATTTGTTAGCTAGATTTCCTAAAGAAAATGTAGTTTGGCGAAATGACTCGATCAATATAATTAGAAATTGTAACTGTGAAAGCGATTGGATCCCAAACAAATACAGTGTCATTTGCAGTAAACATTTCGAAGCTGAAAATATATATGTAACAAAAGGAGGGCTGCGGCGTATTGCTACATATTTTATGCAATACCTCAAAAGGTAAATTACCAATCTAAGTTAAAACTCGTATGATATTTTATAACTCGTAGCTTAGTTGGAAGTCTGCTTGCGAAGCCGAGAGTCGTGGATTCGATTCCCACCCAGTACAAAAATTTGTGATGAATACAAATATTTGTTCTGAGTCTGGGTGTTTCTATGTATAAGAAGTAGGTATGTATTATATAACTATATTGATGAGTATTATATCAGAGCTAGTTGGCTCTCTATTCAGCATCTGGGATGTTGAGCACTCGGACAAATGTCGATAGAAAGCCTACGAAAAGCACGGAAAACTTCGTTCCAAAATCCTAAAAGTTTGCAACGTGAGCATAATTTAATGTTTATTGGATTTCTAAATGTTTTTGGAGGTACATTATCATAAAGTAAAGGGAAGACAAAATAGTTTTATGTTTTCAATTAATTAAAATAATCTCACTTCACAACAATCACGACAAAACAAACGGCATTCTAATGATATTTTTAATACATGGCTCTTACAAATTTTACGGCAATTTAGTTTTGTTAATTTTTATTTTACGATTTTTCTATGTTATGTATATAATATTAAAACTAGCGGTCAATGGCGGCTTTGCTCGGATATTGTCAGATAAAGAAATGGAATCGAAATCAAAACTATCTTATCTCTCAAGTTGGATTAAACTGCACACGGTGTGCGAATTTGATTATAATCGGTTAACTAATTTAGGAGTCAATTGCGGACAAACAAAGTGACACCATAATTTAAATTTATATATTAAGATAAAACTAGCTGTGCCCGGAGCTTTACGCGCTTTTCAAGGTTTTTTTGTTTATTTCGCGGAACACTGTTTATTTTCTTCATGTCAGCGTAGCCTAAGTCATTCATTACTACGTCAGCTATCTAGTAGAGAACCCCGTCGTAATTGGTATAGTAATTTCTGAGATTAGGAACAAGCACAGAGACGGACAGACAAAACAAAAAAATCAAACAAGTCCGTTTTATTGTTTATATATTCATATGCATTTAATAAAAAGCTGATATTTTAATATTATAAACATATATTCCAACATTATTTATCTGTAGTTATAGATTGCCATAAAAGCGACCCCAGAGTAAAATTTATTCGTTTTTTAATTTTAAGTCCCGAAAGGAACCAATTTGCTTTGCCGGTCTTACTTTACTGTCTAAGATCTAAGATAATTAGTCGTGAGTAAATTAATTGTACATTGATTTATTTGTAAACAGGTTTGTGATAAAGCGTAATAATATTACTATTAAAATAATATTAGGTACCTACTATAATTATCAAAGAGAGATTTGTTGCTTTTGTGCGGGTTCCAGTTTAAGTTGTGTGATTTATACGTTTCCCCCGCGCCCCGCAAAATTGTGATAAAGTTTTTAAGGAAGCGAAATTTCTTACTTCCAATTTACCTCCGTCGAATAGCTAAATGTTCTATCTAAGATTCAGCAGTAAGAAAAATAATATATTACTATTGATTACATGTATGTGTTTTTTTGTGGTGTAAATTTTGTCATCATGGCAACCCAGAATTCATGCACACATAAGTAGCCGCCGCAAATTTCGTGCCTCAGTGTTGTCGTTGGATGGGTTCTGTCCGCGTTTTTTTTTCGTCCATGGGAAGAGACAGATCTATCTGCATCTCGAACAATCGCCATCTAGTGCGTCCGTTGGAACTATTTTTGTCTCGTCGGAAACTCCCTCATTGCGAGCACTTTATGTATCTCTTTACTTTTAGTCTGTGGTTTCTATCTATTAAGCACAGAAAGGCTCTGTGGTCTCAATTTTTCTCAATACTCTGTGGTGCCAACAATTGGGTGATTGGGTGGTTTACCCTTATATTTTGTAAAAAAAACTGAATAGATACATTATTATTCTAATAGTTACTTGTAAAACTCATCTGTTGGTACCACTTACACGTTTATGTAAAAATTATAAATTTACCTTCAGCACTTCGCTCTTCAATAACTATCAAGGAGTACCTATTTAGTAAAAGTACGTGCAAATTGTGGTAAGTTGACCTTACGCATACCTAAACTTTTGTGATCTGGGGTTATTTCATGTTAAATTTAATCATACAAATATATTAACTTCGAAGACTAGTGACTTATGTTCTGTTGTTTCCACTTGTTTGTGATTGGTGACGCTACCATTTCGTTGTGAGGTTACTTCTTTCGATTCACAACAAAAACTTTGACTAAATACTTTTGGAATTGTTGAAAGCCTTACTATTAGAAGCTTGTTTGACACCGAAGAGACGGTAAAAGACTTATAAAGGGATTTAAATTGTCTTCACAGACTAAATAACTGCTGGTATGATAATATCAGATCAAAATTAAATTACGATATCACTATAGTATGCTACACACATACCTAGCTTCATGTAATGATAAGACTCTTAACATAGTGACTGGGTAAGTACCACACCTTTGTCACTAATACTGTATACTGATTTGAAGGACAATGTTTCCAAAGTAGTTACAGGACAAAAATAAAAACCATGATTTATCTGCGGGTAAAGAAGACTGCATGGTCCTAGGAAATTAATTGAACTCTGCATGTGCACTCTGCTGCTATGGGCAGGAATGTTGTTTAACAAAACACGAAACCAGGGTTGGCACAATTAAATCATTTTGATTTAAATCAAGATTTAAATCAAACGATTTTTTCGCAACCGTTTTTTCTTGTAAATTTTTTGTATTTTTATCCAAAACTTATTAATTGTCTATCCAAAATGCAGTGTTTGAAGTGTGAAAGCCAATTAAATAATGACGACAACAATATGCAATGTGATGGATGAAAGCGGCGCATCTGCTTGTCGCCGTGAGGTGGGGAAGCAGAGGCCGAATTTTTAGTAAATTTTTAAAAGCTCATAACTCGGCAATAAAGCATCACATGAAAAAAAATGTGTGTTCTCACCCATATCTACTAGAAGTACAACTGACCAGAGTATGAACAAAATTCACGACCTCATATTTTTTTGGGTGGCCGGTTGGGGTGAAATGCCCCAAAGGTCAAATTTGTGCAGAATCTTTTATCTGCCTCTCAGCCTAACACTGTGTTGATAGCTGAGGATTTAAATCATAGGCACCTAAAATGGCCTATCCAAATCTAACAATCCATATCATATCTAATCCATATCTAAGAAAAATCCAAATCCAAACATCAACATGAATCTATCCAATATTTGATCAACAACCATCAATGTTAGATCTTATCTTGGTGAATGAGGACATTCTTCATTGTTCAATTAATTATATGGATATTATCTTATACCTTTAAACGAGCAATTCTTGTATATATATATATAATATAATCTGAATCTCGGAAACGGCTCGAACGATTTTCATGAAATGATGTATGCAGGGGGTTTCGGGGATGATAAATCGATCTAACTAGGTTTAATTAAAAAAAAACTCATGAATACTCTGTCGGCCCTGATGAAAGTGTCTTTTGAAGCTGGACGTCTTCCTCAGGAATGGAAGCATTCTGTGATCACTCCCATATTTAAAGTGTGAAATGTGAAAGGCGACAAAATTGCCATAAGCCGTTCGACGTAAATCTTACACAGACAGGCTAAAGGCCCTACGCCTCACTACATTGGAAGAAAGACGGTTGCGCGGAAATTTGATCAAAACATTTAAAAAATAAGTACTGAATGTATTTTATAACCTCCCCCTGACATAAGTAACCTGTACAGATTAAAGGAGCATAAGAGAGACTGTCGGCGTCATAAGTCCCAGTTGTCCCCACTCACCATTACTGACAAACACTGCACATCACATCCTCAGCAACAGAGTGGCTTACAACTGGAACAGGTTGCCTGGGGATGTTATTTCATTGAACTCTTTCAAGAACAAACTGGACAAATGGATAGCAGAAAACAATATCATTTTAATAGGCAATCACCTATAATTTGTTATTTTAACACTGAGATACAGACATTTCGGTTAATGCTGGTCATCTATTATTCAATAAATAAATAGATTTGAGCTTCATTTGTACAGTTATATAAAGAATTAAAACAAAGACCTAAATTAAATCCTGTCTTGCGATCGTCATCCGCCACGTTTGCGGGTGATAATCTCAACTGCAGTGGCTGCGATACCGCGAAAATAAGCGGTCTCGTGAGTTTTGAAATAAAACCTTAGTTCCATAACCCTGGTGGGCGCGGGTAAAAATCGCACGGTCAGTTCTTAGCCTGAATGTATGCAATTCAACATGTAACAATTTTATTGTAAGTATAGAAATGCATCTTGATTACTTGAAAGACCAAGCAGAATGATATGTTTCAGGTAATGAACATGATTAATTGATACAGAAAATTGACATATTTCTAAATTAGCCATGCTCAATCATGCCAATCATCATTAAGAGTCATTTTTGTCTTAATAATAATCTGTGCATGTAAACTTATTAATGTAATATAATAGCAGCAGTAACATTAGCTGATTAATATATTTATTTATGTAATGATAAAAAGTTGGTTATTGGTAAAGTCGTCAGTAATTTAGTTATACTTTCTGAGATTCAGTAATTGTGAGATTGTTGTTGGCGAATGTTATGTTAAAATTGTTATTATAAAAGTCTGTAATTGTGGTTGGTACTTATCTTCAACTTTTTAATGAGTGAGTTTTGACCTTATGAGTGAATCATTTCCCGTTTTTTCAATATGTATTCTTAACCCTCGATTCAATTTTGTCACAAACACTTCGATTTTAACACCAAATTTATAATCAATGTTTAATTGTTAGGTCCCTGAGGCCAACTGATATAATTATAAAATTCAATTCCAAATATAATATTAAAAGGCCCTTTATAAATTTCCTATTCTAACGAGTTTGAATGTCTAATGTACGTCTAACGAGTTTGAATGTCTAATGTACGTCTAACGAGTTTGAATGTCTAATGTACGTCTAACAAGTTACGGTGGTCTAGTAACAAGTTACGGTGGTCTAGTCGGGAGAACGGCGCCTGCCGATCCGGAGACCCCGGGTTCAAACCCCACACGCAACACTGTCTTTTCGAAGTCATGTGCGTAATGCCGCTAACTTAAAACGGATAAGGAAAACATCGTGAGGAAATCGACATGTACCTAGAATCTTTCGAAGTCATGTGTCATCCGCCAACCCGCACTGGGCCAGTGTGGTGGATTATGGCCTTAACTCTCTCCTTGCAAGAGAAGGCCCCGAGTCCCAGCAGTGGGAACGTTTAGTGGGCTGTTGATGTGATGTGTCTAATGTAATGTTGTCAAGTGTTGGTTTAGGAATATTATAACACAAATATGTTTTTTTTCTTTTGCAGATTGGGTTAACGGCTGTTGCTGCATAAGCTTCATTTAAAATGGGAAGAAATAAAGAGTAAGTACAACTTAGTGTTCATTATTTTCATAAAAAATAGTAGAATAGGTATATTAAAATTAGTGTATTTGTTTCAAAGATATACATACACATACATACACGTACACATACATATACGCTGTTGTTACATTTTTTATATTAAGACCTATATTTACACAGTGCAGCAATAAATAAATTCTTATTCTTTTGCATATTAGTGTATGTCGCTAATATTATAAAGGCAAAAACGTTTGTTTGTTAATATCCTCATTTCCTTGTAATGGCTGAATGGATTTGACAAAAAATGTTGTACTTAAGAATATCACCTGAATTAGAATATAGTAGGTATATGTATAAAGGTAACATATAGGTATAAACTACATAGGTATGTATACATTTTATACATAACACGAATTAACATATATAGTGCGTTCCAGGAAGATGTGTAGAAACAAACATCGTTTAATCTTAGTATTTTTATGAAACTGGCTTACAATATTTTTCACAAATATGTATGATTAGAGTATAGAAATATAATTATAGAAAGTAATGGCAGGATGATAGAAATATGATTTTAAGTACTAGCAATTTGATCTGTGTTTCTCAAACTCTCCATTTTGAAAACAAGATATTCGTACTTCTTTTCATTCAATTATTCTTATTAACGATTATTTATTTGGTTTTTTTATTATAATGTTTTTTTTAATTGTAATGTATTGTACATTGATTTTTATTGTAATGGGATTTGAAATTGACGTCTAATTTGTTTTAATTATCGTCTTGTATTTGTAATATTTGAATATTTTTAATACGTCATGTGACTACTCGTTATCAATAAAAGATTATTTAATTATGGCTAAAAAGCTCCGAGAGAAAGATTTCTTGTGTAGTGACGTCGTCGTAGTTGAGAAAAAATCCCAAACCACTAAATACATCTTCCAAATTATGCTGTTTACTATCAAAAGTATGTGTAATTATCACTCTAAAATGCCATACATTTTGTATTATTTTGATGGATACTTTTCGGTGTTTTCCAGAATATTGTCATAGTGTTATGATCAGTTTGGGTAGTGTAAGGACAATCCCACCAAAAACATTCTGTAAAAAACTAGCCAAGTCTCGATGAAGCTGCATATTTATCTCTAAAAAGTAATGAAATCTAGACAAAACCTTGCCAAGTCTAAGGTTCCTTACTGCGATTTCTTTATTATTATAGTTAATGTTGTGTAAATTGGCCGTTGAAAGGTACACAAGGGTACAAAACCAGGTGCTCCATGACACCATTGCACCAATCTGTCGCCAGAACCGCTACCTTTAACGATGGAAAATGGCCACTTGGAAAACGTTGATTCAATAACCAGTAAATTGTTTTTGTCTTACTATTTTCCCTAAATTGTATGTATCCTATATGGTGTGAACAATAAAGAATTTCAATAATGCTTATGTGTAGGCGAGCCGGAAACAAACAGTAAAAAAAAAAAAACCAGTCCAGACAGTCTGTACGTCTATTTTATGATAGTTAGGTGGTCGATTTGACGCTCCAAAAAAATAGAGCAGAAGTCAGCATTCGATGCTGAACGCAGGTGTTGCTGTTGAATGCATGCATGTGTTGTTGTTGATTAACAGCAGCCTAATATGAGACACTAGCGTCCAATTACCAATACCAGTATAGGGTATTATCTCGCTTAACAAACATAAGTAGTTACAACAGATACAACATCACGTGTAAACAAAGTTGACTTGTATCCACTAACGGACTAACGTGTAAAGAATGTTCAACGGCCAAGTCACACAACGTTAACTATAATAATAAAGAAATCGCAGTAAGGAACCTTAGACTTGGCAAGGTTTTGTCTAGATTTCATTACTTTTTAGAGATAAATATGCAGCTTCATCGAGACTTGGCTAGTTTTTTACAGAATGTTTTTGATGGGATTTCACTTCTTTTTGTAGAAACGTGGACTTGTTGATTTATTATATTAGATGTATTATTTGACACATATTCTTTTTTTTCCGGTTCTGATTCTTGTTGTTGACATTTGCCCAGTAGTGGGAAGCAATAGGCTAGATTAAATTAGAAGATGTGTCCCACTATGCTGGATTTTTGCAATGACAGTCGATTTTTTTGTGTACCAATAGTTGAATGGGGCATTACTACATCTCTTATACAGCTGGGACCAGCTGAGGGTTCTTCATCAGATACTTCAGACCTTCGATTTTTTATATGAAATGAAGAGGCAAACAAAGTTGAATATATTTTGTAAAGGCGTGTTTTCAAATAACCAGGTATACCACCAGGTACCCCAGATTTCGATATTCCTAGTTTTTAAAGTATTCCCTTTATGTCGTCATTAAATCCCAAGTCTGTACCAAATTTCAGCTCTCTGAGTTTATGGGAAGTACTAGTTCTATTTTGATGATCATGAGTGAGTGAATGAGTGTCGTAAATGCGAAACTTTGCTTTCGCTTAACTATGGAACTAAATGACGTACAGACTTGAAATTTTGGGTTTTAAGTACGTGAGTATAGCTTACTAGATGACGAAAATTTCAGCGTTCTGGTCTTATCCAGAGGTTCTCAAATAGGGGCCTGAAAATGCGGCGAAATGGTTCCAGTAAAGGATGGTACGGCAGTGTTTGCTTCGCGCTCGACTTGGCGAACACTCAGATTCGAACGAGATTTAATTATCTTTAAAACCGGTTACTTTTTATCCCACTAGTTGTTAAGCCGTGGGTTACACAGTTTGTCGAAGCTAGTAACAGTTATAGCTAGTAATGTAAAATTGTAAACGTCATCAGTTTCTAATAAAACTCGTGATTATTAACATAATTATGGTAGGTTAGGTTAGTTTAAAATCTAACGTTTTTTTTTCATCATGGCTTCCATTCGGTAATGCTACCTCAATTTCGCCAGCGTCCAACGTTTGAACATTGAGAGTGTTTTTGTTCTATAAATATAAATATGTTCGTAATTCAGGTGATCATTGTTAGATTGTAAACTGACAGTATTGACTATTTTACGGTGACATACACAAAATGCAGATAGATGTTGCAAACTTAAAATACTCTTAATTTTAAGTTATTGGAAAATATTGTTATTTATAGCTTGGTTAATTGACTTCATAGAGTTTGTGTTAACTTTATCTACCATAAATAATGTTTGGAACACCACAAAGTGGATATTGTTCAACTTCAACTCTTGATTAATGGCTATTATTCTGGATTAGCCTCACAACTCCGTCAAAGTCACGTAGATAGATAAACCGTGTCGGGGAACTTATAACCTGTCTAAAAACAACCAAAGAGAAAAGAGGTAAACATTGCCAGGGGTCACAAACCAAATACTATAAGTTTTTTTATGAGTTAAAACCAGGGGGGCACAATAAGTGACGTCATGACTTGCGGAAATGAGATAGTCTAATTATCTATCACTTGTGAAAAAAAGAGAAAGAGATACTGATTTTCCGTCCTTATCACCGTGGCCGGCTTTTTCTCTGGCTAAATTACAAATCTGACATGGCGTTGCCATACAAAAGTCTGTTCAAAGCTCAGACTCGGATTTTTTATGTTTTATTAAATATTGTGTGTATTTAAAGAAGATTTAAAGCTTGTTTGTGAAAGACTGTTAAGAGATTGGTGATATTTATGCCAAACAATGTGCGTTGTGTAGTGTTATAAGCTGCAATAGCCTCTGTGAAAGAAAAATCAGTGGAATCTCATTTTACACGTAAGTAGACAATATTTGTTATGACGACTTGATAGAAATTCATATTAATGCCTTCTAGATATCTACGTGAATTAAATTTATACAATAACGGCAGTATCTAATCCAAAATTTGCAAAATATGTAAAATGTAAACATAACCTAAATAACAAAACAAACAAAAAAGTGTGACCAGTTATTTCTTACAAAATTACCAACGAAATATACAAGTCGGTACATAATTGACAGTTTATTTACTGACCGTTTACTAATAATACGTACTAGATTTTGCCTGCGGATTCGCATTTGTTAGTTTTTTAAGTGAAAACTTTCTTTGGCGAACTACATACAGATTTCTCGTGAGCCGTGAATTGAACTCAAACATCACGCTTGGGAATGAAATAAATCTTCGGGTGAACTCGGAGCTATGGCCACAAATGCGTAAACATTTTTAGATGGTCATGGCGTGTTACCATGGTTACCATTATACATATCTAGTCTAGATGGTCATGACGCTTCTGTTTCTACTCTACCACTGCCATTCCAACTCTTGTTTTCTGGAGTAGGAATTGCATCAAACTCCCATTAACTTACACTATCTCATCTCGCTAACAAGATAACATCATGCTTTTAGTATAAACCCTACTCACTACACCTACTTCATACCCACTCACACAAGAGACCTATCTATTGTGTGAGTAGATATGAAGCTCTAAGCTTTCAAAATAAAAGATTATTCATACACATTTTCACCTCTGATTTAACCCTTTTGTTTGAACTTTTACAGAAATAATTATGCAACTTAAATGTATCACTAGATTTCTGGTAATAATTTGGGTTGTTTTATTTATTCAAATTAATTATTATTTCGCAGATGTGCCGTTCCGAAGAAGAGGATAAAATATTGTGTGAATAATAAAGCAATATTTTTCATGAAGTACAGATTATCAAATAAATCAATCATTCTGAATTACCACAACATCTAAATAATAGTAGCCTGTCTACTACAACAAGGTCTACTAACATTGAAATGTTTTATACCTAAGTTCCGAGTTGCCCCGTGCGAAGCCTGGGCGAGCTGCTACTATGATATAAATATGACAGGCAAACTATATTTTTATAACGTTGAATGTAAAGTACAATTTGAAATAAATGTTTTATTGCCCTGTTTTTGATTAGGTATTTATTTAAGTACCTCCTATTTTAGTTATATTATATTAAACCCCTTTTCAAAATGTAATTTTAGAATGCATAGAACACAGGCTGAATTCATCGAACTATCGCAGCACTACCCTTACCTAGTGGAATATTTTCTTTATGGCAATACTTTTTGAGTATTGAATTGAAAATTGAATTGAAATTGAATTGTAATTGAGAGAACGAGAAGCACTATAGTAGTCAGGAACTTTGTAACTCTATATTGTATTCCATACTCTAAGCTGACTACTATAGTGCTTCTCGTTCTCTCAATTACAATTCAATTTCAATTCAATTTTCAATTCAATACTCAAAAAGTATTGCCATAAAGAAAATATTCCACTAGGTAAGGGTAGTGCTGCGATAGTTCGATGAATTCAGCCTGTGTTCTATGGATTCTAAAATTACATTTTAAAAAGGGGTTTAATATAATATAACTAAAATAGGAGGTACTTAAATAAATACCTAATCAAAAACAGGGCAATAAAACATTTATTTCAAATTGTACTTTACATTCAACGTTATAAAAATATAGTTTGCCTGTCATATTTATATCATAGTAGCAGCTCGCCCAGGCTTCGCACGGGGCAACTCGGAACTTAGATATAAAACATTTCAATGTTAGTAGACCTTGTTGTAGTAGACAGGCTACTATTATTTAGATGTTGTGGTAATTCAGAATGATTGATTTATTTGATAATCTGTACTTCATGAAAAATATTGCTTTATTATTCACACAATATTTTATCCTCATCTTCGGAACGGCACATCTGCGAAATAATAATTAATTTGAATAAATAAAACAACCCAAATTATTACCAGAAATCTAGTGATACATTTAAGTTGCATAATTATTTCTGTAAAAGTTCAAACAAAAGGGTTAAATCAGAGGTGAAAATGTGTATGAATAATCTTTTATTTTGAAAGCTTAGAGCTTCATATCTACTCACACAATAGATAGGTCTCTTGTGTGAGTGGGTATGAAGTAGGTGTAGTGAGTAGGGTTTATACTAAAAGCATGATGTTATCTTGTTAGCGAGATGAGATAGTGTAAGTTAATGGGAGTTTGATGCAATTCCTACTCCAGAAAACAAGAGTTGGAATGGCAGTGGTAGAGTAGAAACAGAAGCGTCATGACCATCTAGACTAGATATGTATAATGGTAACCATGGTAACACGCCATGACCATCTAAAAATGTTTACGCATTTGTGGCCATAGCTCCGAGTTCACCCGAAGATTTATTTCATTCCCAAGCGTGATGTTTGAGTTCAATTCACGGCTCACGAGAAATCTGTATGTAGTGCGCCAAAGAAAGTTTTCACTTAAAAAACTAACAAATGCGAATCCGCAGGCAAAATCTAGTACGTATTATTAGTAAACGGTCAGTAAATAAACTGTCAATTATGTACCGACTTGTATATTTCATTGGTAATTTTGTAAGAAATAACTGGTCACACTTTTTTGTTTGTTTTGTTATTTAGGTTATGTTTACATTTTACATATTTTGCAAATTTTGGATTAGATACTGCCGTTATTGTATAAATTTAATTCACGTAGATATCTAGAAGGCATTAATATGAATTTCTATCAAGTCGTCATAACAAATATTGTCTACTTACGTGTGTATGAGATTCCACTGATTTTTCTTTCACAGAGGCTATTGCAGCTTATAACACTACACAACGCACATTGTTTGGCATAAATATCACCAATCTCTTAACAGTCTTTCACAAACAAGCTTTAAATCTTCTTTAAATACACACAATATTTAATAAAACATAAAAAATCCGAGTCTGAGCTTTGAACAGACTTTTGTATGGCAACGCCATGTCAGATTTGTAATTTAGCCAGAGAAAAAGCCGGCCACGGTGATAAGGACGGAAAATCAGTATCTCTTTCTCTTTTTTTCACAAGTGATAGATAATTAGACTATCTCATTTCCGCAAGTCGTGACGTCACTTATTGTGCCCCCCTGGTAGTCAGGAACTTTGTAACTCTATATTGTATTCCATACTCTAAGGTTAAAACATAAATGATGACAACATATTTTAACTGTTATGTTGTCTGTCACTGATTTGAGAAAAAGCAAGAAAAATGTAAACATTGGTTATTTTATAATGCCGTGATTTTCCTCTATAAAACACAAAATAGGTACCTATTTTAAATTAAAATACAATCGCGTGAATCGTTTTTATATAAGTTATTTCTTCTTTAACTATGGATTGTGGCAAAAAGTTCTCAATCGATATATCAATTGACTTATTAGATTTCACTAACCGCAAATCAAGGTAACAATTATGAAAATGGGATCATTGTGTTCTGTTGTATGTCTTATGAATGATCATAAAAGAAATCATTATTTTGGCCTGATCTTACAGAGTTGTACACTATGTTGTAAGGAAAGAACGAGAAAACGAGGGAGTGGCTACAACCTTTGTAAGTACTTTACGTTATGTTTGTTTACGTTTCACAGGAAAGAAAACTCTGAACTATCTCTTTCAAGTTTCGAAGAAGACAAAAAAAAGAAAAAAGCAAAGAAACCCAAAAAGCGAAAGCGTCAAGAAAAAGATTCGGATATCAAGCGCAAAAAGAAAAAAAAATCGAAAAAAGCAAAATACGAGGACCCCAAATCGGAAAGTGAAACATCTCTTTCAGACGTCGAAGATTTGATTAGAAAATCTAAACAATGCCAACCGAAAGGAATATCCATGTACGAAATCACGATAAAAGAATCGGGATTAAAAAATGGAAACGATGTATCAACAAAGGACCACATTACGAAGAGCCAAACTGATTTCAAGGACGACGCATTAGAAGTCATATCTTCAACGACGGGGACTGAAAATTACCAGGATGACTGTGGTAGTCCTGACCTCAACATGGTGGAAGATGACCTCAACTTAGAAGAATTGATGAAACAAAAAGAGCTGTTGCAGGCTCGGCTCGTGGCCTACAGCTCAGACAGAAGCGACCAAGAACAAGAAAGAAGTAAATCGAGGAGTGTTGTCTATGTAGATGACGAGGCTAAATCACCAAGCCATTATTCTAAGAGGGACAAAGAAGGAGATCACTACAGGCACACGTCGAGTAAGGATCGTTCATCAGAAAAGGATAAACATGCACGGCGACATCATGAAGTGGATTTGCGGGATGTTATTAGAAAAGAGAACAGGAAGGAAATGGAGAGAGAGCGGCGGAAGGCTAGTTTGCGCGAAAAAGAACGCGAACGTGAAAAATTAAGGTTACGGGAACGTGAACGGGAAAAAGAACGGGAAAAAGAGCGGGAAAGAGAGCGAGAAAGGGAGCGGGAAAGGGAACGGGAAAGAGAAAGGGAAAGAGAACGGGAAAAAGAGCGGGAAAGGGAGCGGGAGAAATACAGAGAACGAAGGGCGTCGGAATTGAGGGAACGCGAGCGCAGATCTGCGGAGAGACGTCGGCGGGAGCGCGACATTCGGTCGCACCGGCGCTCGCCGGAAAAGCGCGACCGGCGTTACGGCGAACGCGACCGGCGCTCGCGAGACCGATCCAGGTCGTACCGCTCCCGAGATGGTCGCGGACGTTCCCGCAGTAGAGACCGAAAGGTAATTTACCGTAAAGAATGTAACCAAAAGGTTGCAAACTTCAATTCCAATATACTAACTACTATTGCTGTTGGTTACCAGGAACTTTATTCTAAATGTTTATGAATCCCTTTTAAGAATCAGTTTTACTCCTATATTTATTATAATTATCCGCTCTCAATACTCATCTACATTATTTAAGAAAAGAACTACTACGCTACTACAAGAAATTCCATTCTTGTATCTAAGTATTTGTATGTAGGACAACTTAGTCTTACTTACTCATTTGACCTGTAAATAAAGAAATTCTTGATTGTTGTTCGAAACAGACACTACTAGAAAAGCAAGGTTAATTTTAACATTCCAAGCACTTACTTAAAATATACTCTAGGCGAGTTTTTTTATACGGTGATGAGACGAGCAGAACATGTGCCTGATGGTAAGCAATGATGCCTGCCCATAACAGCATAGTGACACAGCTATTAAAACATGAATATTCCAAATTATGAATGGACACTTCACTGCGCTTTGCGCTCGTCACCCAGAGATATAAGGTGTTTTATCTCTATACCATGTAATGTCACTGGAAACATGGGCAATGTTTTCAAACCTTCACAGTGATGTTTTCACATTATTGCTTGGCAGTAGAATAACTGGTATAGGTGTGGTATTTCCCCAGGCGGATTTGGCAAAGAGTCTTACCACTACAATGAAAGTGTTATTTTTTTAACTGAGTTAGGGATGTGTGGATTTTTAAATAAATGTGTGGTTGCAGCACTCCATAGATCGTCCGCAGCTGGTTCATAGTTCCAGTGATGAGGAGTTCAACATGTCTATCAATTCTGATGATGAAGAGGAAACCGAGGAGCAAATCATTGAGCGCCGGCGCAAGCAACGTGAACAGCTAGTTAAGGTACAAACCAACACTGGTAATATCATAGTGTTATCACTTGGGCTAGTTAGTATTACGCACGGATATCGGGGGATATGCCTTGGGGCTTGGGGCGTTACACGTGTCTCCTACAAGTAGATGCAGTCAATCTGACCTCAAGGCAGACGAAAACTTTGCGCTTCAATCAGTCGCTCTGTAAGTACCAAGGTGTATGTGTAAGTCTGTACTGCAGCACACATTAGGGCTATTGAAATAGCACAATTTGTAAACTTCTTATAAATTTGTCAGTCACAGTACTATGCACGCCCGGCACCAAAGGCACACCCATCACTATTCAATAAAATGTGTGCAAAAATTTATTCATAATAAAAAAATATATCTTATTCCAGCGTCTCAGCGGTGGCAAGAATGTTTCACAAACGAACCAACATAGCACTGTCGAAGTCACAGCTACTAATGTTCTAGAGGAGAAATCTGAATCTATTATTTCTAAACAAGAGTCAAAACTAGAAGTTAGCCAGTCTATTAAAGAAGTAGAGACGAGGAGTAGCAAATCGCTTGATATAAAAACGATTGACAGCAGCAAGAAGGAATTAAGTTTAACAGTGTCTTCAGCTATGAAGACCGTGTCAAGAGAAGATGAAGACATTATAAAAGATAAAAAATATTCTGGCGAATGGGACATGTTTGCTGATCAGGACAACTTTGAAAATGTTGGTGTAAGTGTTGGTTTTAATTTCCTTTTTACCCGACTGAAAGAAGGGTTATTGTTTTTCGCGCGAATCTTGTATGTTTGTAAATTTCTTTATTCCCACGTATCTTCCAAACGGCTGGACGGATTTTGACGATTCAGATATCGTTACATTTGTCTCAATTACCCAAGTGTCCTTAGATAGGTATTAAATTAAAAAAAATCAATATAGCCGATTTTTGAGGCAAAATTGTGAGTAATTGAAAAAAAAATGTTATCTAGCATATCGAGTAGGGTATCAAAATACAGAGAATTTAAAGAGCATTACAAATATGTAAATATGTTGTGTAGTTAAATGCCATTTGGAATAATTACAAGCATTTTAATTCAATCAACAGTGTTTTTCTTACGTGTTGTTTTTTAGTCGGGTTTTATAATTTTTTTAATTATTCTTGTTCATATTAAAAGTTATCTTTTGTAACGAAGTTACTTACGGTAGGCTCGGAGATACAGAAAAAACTATGAGACTAAAACCATAAGAAAAATATACAACAGAAATGGCGAATAAAAACTGCCCGTGACCAGTGCTGCCAACTTTATTTTTCAGATGATCGTAGCATAGGTAATAAATTTAGCAATATTTTTTGCAAATTGTGCTGCTTCTATATCATCCAAAGGACAATACCGTACGTACTTCGTTCGTGCCTGGTGTCCCGTGGCACCACATCTTTTTAGGGTTCCGTTAAACGTAAAAACGGAACCCTAATAGATTCGTCATGTCTGTCTGTCTGTCTGTCTGTCCGTCCGTATGTCACAGCCACTTTTTGCCGAAACTATGAGAACTACACTGTTGACACTTGGTAAGTAGATGTATTCTCCGAACCGCATTAAGATTTGAACAAAAAAAGAGAAAAATTAGGGTTGCCCCCCATACTGAGAACTGAAACTCAAATTTTTTTTTTCATCAAACCTACACGCGTGGCGTGTCTATCGATAGGTCTTCAAAAATGATGTTGAGGTTTCTAAAATCATTTTCGTCTACACTGAATAATTTGCGCGAGAGACACTTCCAAAGTGGTAAAATGTGTCCCCCCCCCCTCTAACTTCTAAAGTAAGAGAATGAAAAATCTAAAAAAAATATATGATGTACATTACCATGTAAACTACCAACGAAAATTGGTTTGAACTCGATCTGATGAGTGGTTTTTTTAGTACGTCATAAATACACTATTATTGAAACTTTGATCAAGGTTACAACGAACTACAAGAACTATGTGTACTATGTATGTTATGTTACTTGCTGCAACGGAACCCTTCATGGGCGAGTCCAACTCGCACTTGGCCACTTTATTTCTACGAGTATTTATTATACTTTGTATGATTGACAAGCAACATAAGCAAATGTGCTTACGCTGCTCCGATGCGAAGCCGGAACGGGGTATACTCCAGTACATTACATTTTTCCAGTCTATTTCCGAAAAAAAAATTACGATATTGCTGAAATAACTTCTTCTAGTGATGAGTCTAACATAATTATGCCTTTTCTTAAGAAAGCCATGTTGTTTAGTAGACATTATACAATGTAGTACTATTTTTTTTTAAATGAAGAGTGACGGGACTAGCAGGACATTTGCCTGATGGTAAGCAACATGCCTGCCACATAACAGCACAGTGACACGTAGCTAATGCAACATGAAGTGTCCAAATCATTACCTAGCACTGCACTGCGCTCGTCACCCAGAGATCTAAGATGTTATATCTCTAAGCCCTGTAATTTCTCTGGAAACATTGCCCTTCAAACCGAAACACAGTAATGTTTGAAAATGTTTCTTATAAACTGATAATTTCCCTATTCAGTATTATTTCATCGTCATCATCTTCCACTACTTTTTTTATCGCACTGCTTGGTACATGCCTCTCTTTTATCACGCCATCTTCCCCGGTCCTGTGTTATTTGAGTCCATGTTTGATCCACGATAAAATGATATCGTTGACCTTGCAGCTGGACATCCTACAATCCGCTTATCTTGACTCTGTTACAACACTACTCTGCCTGTTTGCAGCAACTTTTTATTTAGCTTTGTCTAGCAACGTGTCCTGTCCAACTCCACTTCTACATTACCGTAATACCAACGTCCTGAGCTTTCGTTCTCTGTCCCGTCTCGGTATTTCGGATAGGAGTTATTATTACTTAGGCCAATTGTCCACGTAGCTGCACGACATCCGCACGATTTCGACAATTGTCGGATGCAAGACGAATGCTTGCATCTTGCGTACAAATAATGCAGTCTGTGTCCACGAAACGACAACGACACGACAGCCGCACGTCTTGCGTTTGTTCGTAGGATGCATGCATTCGACAAAAGACGCGTGCGTGGACAGTAGGCCTTACTCTCAGATAATTCATGTAAGTATTTTAAAATTTGTATTCTTCCAATTTCAGAATGTCAGCGGAAAGACTAACAAACGTCTAGGCTTGGAAAATCCATCTCTGACAGACAACTGGGACGACGCCGAGGGATATTATAGGTATTAAAATGTTAACTTAATTTATGTGTTTAGTACCTGGGTGCCCGAGCTTTGCTCGGTTTAAATACTATAAATACGTACAGATAAGAGACTCCGAGAAATAGATTTTCTTAAAAAAAAACAAATTGAAAAAAAAAGAGAACCCGTCTGGATTCGAACCCGGAGCTACTAATTCGTGACCGCTATGAGCGCCCGACTTCCCGTCTGAGCTAATTATGCTGTCGCGTCACGCGGCGAAATTTACCTTCACATTCTAATGTCTAATGTGACAGTTTTTCATTGTCTAAAAACGCGCATAATGTGCGTTTTTTTTAAATAAGACCTAGTTAGATCGATTTATCGTCTCCGAAATCCCCTGCATACATAATTTCATGAAAATCCGTCGAGCCGTTTCCGAGATTCAGATTATATATATACATATACATATATACATAGGTACAAGAATTGCTCGTTTAAAGGTATGAGATGTGGTATTTGCTCTGTAGTCATTTTTATCCAGGATTTTTGTGGTCCTGGATAAAACGTTGCATGGTTCAGCTGAGTTCAGAATCTCCTAAAATGTTTGTATAGTAACATAGTGAACTATGAACTATCTCAAGAGTTATCTAATACCTTAAAATGAGCAATTCTTGTATAATACATACATTCGTATATAGAATCTGAATCTCGAAAAGGGCTTAAACGATTTTCATGAAAATTAGTTTTCGGGGGCGATAAATAGATGCAGCTAGGTTTAATTTTTAGACATAAGTAGTTTTAACCGCGTTTTCAAGCAATGAGAACTCGAGCAAAGCCCGTTCATCCAGGTACTAGAATACTAACAAAACTCACAACTGTTGTTCTGACATATTAAGTGCAGAAGTAAACCTATACAGTATAAATACAACCGATTGAAATGTCAGGAATGTGACCCTTCTATCTAAATGACTTCACGGTCAATGAACGACGCCTTTCAAACAATATTATTTACAACAATATTGTTCTTACAAATATGATAACATTGCGATTAAACAATAAATAGCCTATTCATGTGAATAGGCTCCAACCAAACCTACCAAATACATATAAAAACCGTAACCATTTATTGAGTCCCCTTAAAGGATTACAAACACATCGTGATACGGTTTGATATATTATATGAGAATTATTTTCATAGTTTTATAAATCTTAATCTATAAAAATCTAGTATTATGTTATTGGTTCCCAGTGAACTCTTCACTAAGTCAACAGATATTTATGAAAGTTGCCATTTATGTGAATAATAATTAAATTTGGTCTACCTTGAGAGATGATAAGATTGTAGCTCAATTTATAGTCACAATATTTTTTTATTACAAATTATTTCTTGTAATAAATGACATTACCCGTTTGAAACCGAAATGGGCCGAAATCTTAATAAATACTCAACTGTGATATACATTTCTTTCTGTGCTAATTTATAGTGTAAGGTTAGGCAACTAGATCATACTCTGCCCTAGTGTGGTAAATTTATTATTAGTGTTAGAGCCTAAAAATCCCAATACTGGGCAAAAGTCTCACTGGCCTCTTTCCACTTGTCTATATCCTCTAAGTTACGGCTGGTCTAGTCGGGAGAACGGCGCCTGCCGATCCGGAGACCCCGGTTTCAAACCCCACACGTACTACTGTCTTTTCGAAGTCATGTGCGTAATGCCGCTAACTTAAAACGGTGAAGGAAAACATCGCGAGGAAACCGACATCTACCTAGAATCTTTCGAAGTCATGTGTCATCCACCAACCCACACTGGGCCAGCGTGGTGCATTATGACCTTAACTCTCTCCTAGCGAGAGAAGGCCCCGAGTCCCAGCAGTGGGAACATTTAGTGGGTTGTTGATGATGATGATGGTATCCTCTATGTTAATTTTATTATTATTGTTTTACAGAGTGCGTATTGGCGAAATCATGGACACACGATATAATGTCTATGGGTATACTGGACAAGGAGTGTTTTCGAATGTGGTCAGAGCGCGGGACCAAGCTAGAGGCAATCTAGACGTAGCTGTGAAGATCATCAGGAACCATGAGATCATGTATGATATATTTATTTTTTAGACTATAGCGAGCAGGACATGTGCCTGATGGTAAGCAACACACTTGCCCATAACAGCACAATGTCACATAACTATTAGAACATGAAGAAGCCCAAATAATTACCTAGCACACTACACTGATTTCGTCTTTCTTTATGAAATGGTGATAAGCTGATAGACCAGCAATTTGGTTGCTTGAAGAAAAGCAAAAGCTTTCACAGCAGTTTAATTTAGAGTTTTGGACATTTGTAACTCAATCACGACGGAACGTCTTAATTAATCAGGTTGAAATTTAAAACGCAGACAGATTATTATGTAAATATGTAAAATAGGAAATCCTTGACGGATAGTTTTTTTCCTTTCAAAATTATGCGTAATCGAAGTCAAACACTAGTCCTAAATTATTATTAATTTTTTATCTCCACATGGGTCACTGTTTAGCTACATTTAGTTGTATGGAAGATGATGATGTGGTCTAAGATTCACTCTAGTCTTCAACTTGACCCTGATTGTGTTTTTAAGAAAACACGGAGACTGGGAGATTAACCACTCCCATATGTAGTATTCATTTATTCCTTGCAAAATATGTTCACCCCGGCTTCACCTATAGTAAAAATATAGCCTAAAGCACTCAGGGATCACGTACATATCCAAAGGTGAAAGAATTTTTGAAACCGATCCAGTAACTCCTGAGATTAGCGCGGTCAAACGAATAAACTCTTTAGTTTTACGAAATCATACCCGACCGTGACGCTAGAATTCAATTCACAGCCCACGAAAATCTGTCTATAGTGCATTCCAATAAGCTGTGTAGAAAACCAAAACAAACCAAAACAAAGGTGATACCATAACATAAACATCGTTTAATCTTAGTATTTTTATGAAATAGCCTTAAAATATTTTTCACAAATAGAATTCGACTTTATTGCGATCTTAAATACCATATACTTAGATTTGTATTGATCAAATAATTCTATACTATCTTATTTTAAAAGTTATATAAAGTAATGGTAGGATGATAGAAATATGATTTTAAGTACTAGCAATTTGATCTGTGTTTCTCAAACTCTCAATGTTGCATTCAAGACATTTATACTTCTTTTCATCAAATTATTCTTATTAAGTACGCGCCTATTTTTCTAACATACCCATATTGCCCATCATGCCCATATTGTGAAAATGCCCATTTCCATTATATTCCAGTATGGATTAGTTTTACTCTATTTATTTTTGTCATTAATTTAGAATTTTTGATTATAATGTAATTTGATTTTAATATAATGTATTATTTGATTTTTATTGTAATGGGATTTTAAATTGACGTCTACTTTTTTTTAAATTATTGACTTGTATTGGTAATATTTGAATACCTTGAATATGACATGCAACTACTCGTTATCAATAAAAGAGTAAGAGTATGACTAAAGAACTCCGAGAAAAAGGTTTCTTGTGTCGTAACGAGTTGAGAGAAAATCGCAAACCTCTAAATACGTGTTCCACATTACGCTGTTTACTATCAAAAGCATGTATAGTTTTCACTCTAAAATTACATACATTTTGTGTTATTTTTAGAGATGCGCCGAGTAACACTTTTGCCGAGTAACGAGTACCGAGTATTACTCGGTTCCATTTTTTTTCAACCGAGTACTCGGCCGAGTAACTCGGTTCAATAAAATTCCCATTTCGCGCGGGTGAACAAGTACAAACAGGTTACTATTACTACTAATTTATTAGCATAATTTTGATTTTATTGATTGAGATTGTCAAAGCTTTCCTAAATTAGTAAAAAATACTTTTGAAGTGAAAACTTCTTTAGGCGCGCTATAGACAGAATTTTCGTGGGCTGTGAAATGGATTCATCAAGCGTCACGCTTGGATATGATAATGGATCGGATCGGATATGAAATCTTCGGGTAAACTCGGTAAAAACGGCTAGGTAGGTACCAGGGCAACAGAAACAGTAAAGAGTTTCGATTACCTACCTCCAACGGCCCAGCGTTTATCTCCAGATACCAGGACAACAGTAATATAAAAGAGTTGCGTTTGCCCCTAGGTACCAGTACCAGGGCAACAGCAAGTTTTCACTTCTATCGGCAGTTCCTATGACTGCCAATTTTTTTTGATTAACTGTTGGCTTAATTATATCTACCTAAATGGGATACTGACTTTTCGCCGAAAAGTGATTGGCCGATTATCACTGGCCAACAAACAGTTCGTCTATGTTTCACTTTGACAACTAACGATTGTCAACTTTTTGTATGGCAACGTTTCATTTGGCAGAATTTTTGTTAAACAGATTTTTATAACGACTCAATACGTTCAAGGCACTTATCATTTGTCAAATCTTTCACTACGCCAAACAGCTTTTAGACAAATAACGTTTCGTCTGTGTATCAGTTCTCTTTTGTACATTTATATTATATTAGAAAATAATTTATTTTTACATGTAATATTATAACCACAAAAATCTCCAACTCCACAAATCTACACATTTGCAAAATTTCAAAGTTCGGAATGGAGTTAAGGTGAAATAGAAAGGAATCGGTTTGGTTAGGTTAGAAGTTAGAACTCTGACCAACAAGGCACAAGCCAAGCGAGCGAAGCGAGCTTTCCGCGGCAACGGCCGGCGAAGTGCCAGAATCAAATCGCTTTTGTTTCAGTACATAGAGCACAAACATGAGAAAAATAATTATGAAAAAAATACTCCAATAATAAAAAAACAACCTGTATAATGTTAGTTCCAAATGAAAATGGCATCCCTGTAAATAAATTTCGGCGAAAAGGCAGAGAACCCTACCTAAATATATTGCTTTTCTTAAACCGAGTATACTCGGCATTCAAACCGAGTACCGAGGCCGAGTACGAGTATCGAAAAACCCGCCGAGTATGCCGAGTACCGAGTATCAACCGAGTACTCGGCCCATCTCTAGTTATTTTGATCGAAACTTTTGTATGTGTTTACAGAATATTACGTCATAATGTAATGATCAGTTTTGGGTAGTACGAGGACAATTCGAACGAGATATTTTTTTTATAAATAAATACTGGTGGACAATTTACACACAATACCATCTGACCCCAAACTAAGCAAAGCTTGTGTGATGGCGGCCAGATAGCTGATATAATACTTATATAGTTTGAAATACATTTTTATTATACATAGAAACACCCAGACACAGTGCAAACATTTGAATTCATCACACAAATATTTGCACTGGGTGGGAATCGAACCCACGACCCTCGGCTTCGCAGGTAGAGCTACTACCAACTAAGCCACGAGGCCAGTCTTATTTAATTATTGTTAAAAATAAAAGGAACGTTTTCACATAAGGAAACATCTAAATTACTTTTCTTCTAGTGTTACATTCTTCTCCGAACTCAAATGCTTTGCCTTTCCTTTTTTTACGTGGGGGAAATAAATGTACGTATGCCCGCCATATTCTCATTATGAAATGAGAGGAAATCTCCATCTACCCTCATTTGGGCTTCAAAAATTGCACGGTGACTAACACTACACACAAGACTAACCATATCACCAGGTTTCTCCAAACTAAGTGCGCTATGCACACATTTATTTATTAGAGGATTTCGCGACGCCGATAACCGTAAACTGGTTAGTTTTCGGTTATTGACATCGTGGTCATCGCGTCGTAGTTGAAATATATACCTATGTTTTTTATTTTCCAATGCTTCCCGAACCATTCTTGCGTAGTAATGACATTCGGTAGATAGAACCTTCGGGTCGTGGATCTCGATCCAATGACCAGTTTTAGCATCAATCAAATGTTCAGCAATTGCAGATTCTTGTGCCTGACGATTTTTTACAGCGGCAATGTGTTGATTGTTCCAAGTCCCAGCAGCAGTGGGAACATTTATTTGGGTGTTTATGATATGCATACATATATATTTAGCCTTTTTATGCGGCGAAAATTTAAAAGGGCAAGCAATGAAAGGTACTACAAACTATCTTGTAAAACAATGGTTGAGAAATGCTGGTCTGTCATATTTTGAGTGACATCGATTTGTTTACCTTTTATTCACAGAGATTTGGAATGAGGTATAGGCGCGCCAAAAGAAGTTTTGCCTTCGAAAACTTATATACTCTTTGATTACATCTCTCGAAAAAAAAAATGTTTAATAGGTAACGTCAAACGTTTGACTGGAAATTATGTAGAACAGTTTGTATGAGAATATGAAATTGTTGTTTTTACTATCTTCTTCGCAACTTTTCAATATTTTCTCACCGTTTAAACCTTCCGTTAGCTACGACAAACATTTCTAAACCAAAATCAGCCAAATCGGCTCAGCCGTTGTCGAGTTTTAGGAGACCCACAAACAGCAATTCATTTTTATATTATATAGATTGAATTTATAAAATTGTTCCAACATAGAAACCTAGTAAATATCCTACTAATATTATAACCCAATGCAATTAGGCAAAAAAATGGAATAAAAAAACATTAAATTATGTAGTTTGGGGACTATAAAGGATCGATAGAGGGGTGCATTCTGAGCTTATATTCCAATTTGAAGGATTCTGGCATGGTCAGCTCAAGGTCATTTTGATGAAAACGCGTTTAATTCGATATCTCGAGAACTGTTAGTGTTAGGCAAAAAATTGTGGAGACCTTTTCTCTTCTAAATTAAATTTACTAACTTTTATAGTAACCACTTTTCTTTCTTTCATAAATTTTTTTCAAGTTATTGCTTCCGAAAGGCAAAAATTTTACATTTTTTCCTCCCTTTCGCCATTTTCTCCCCAACCGTTCAATTTTATGAAACTTTATCAATAATCAAAAGTGTAGATCTTATAATAATGAACAACTTTTTCCTTGAACTTTTTTCAGTAATGACAATTTAGTATTTAGATAAAATATTCTAGAATAACACAAATCCACCTTTTGTCCCGGGTAAAATGACAGGAACGCCAACTACACCGGTGAAATCAGCGGGTTGCTACAAGTCTAAAATACAAAATAGATTCCTGTTGGTTTCATGATTAAAACTTGATTATTATTAATGTTACAGGCATAAGACTGGATTACGGGAACTGGAAATTCTAAAACGATTGAACGACGCAGACCCAGATGATAAATTCCACTGTCTCCGGCTCTTCCGCCACTTCTTCCACAAACGACACTTATGCATGGTCATGGAACCACTTTCTATGAACCTCCGCGAAGTGCTCAAGAAGTATGGCAAGAACAGTGGGATCCACATTAAAGCAGTGCGGAGCTATACACAACAGATCCTGTTAGCCCTCAAGCTTCTCAAAAAGACTGGCATTTTACATGCAGGTATGTAAAGGGGTCAAATTAATTTGTTTAAGAAGTACATAGTATATTAATTGCTATACTCGGTAAGTACTGGCTATGCGTAACTATTTTTTGTATTACTTATTTTTGTATCCCAAGGTTTATAGTGTGAAGTTAATTCGTTTTCTTATGTTATTCATTAATGATGTTATGAATAGGTAGTTCTGCCTTGCAATTTCATTTGAATGCGATTGTCTATTATGGTCAAAGCGGAATGTTAATGGAAAAACAATATTTTCAATCATACTGGTAGTTTAATACGTTAGCATATTGCAACAGATAACCAACTTCATGAATGCAGTGTGTGTTTTTTGTCTCAGCAATTTTTTTTTAAACAATGCTCACAATTTGCTCTTCATTTGCGATATCCTCGTAACAACACCCATACATTTATTTAATTTTGTGCGAATTTATCACAACTGTTTATTATTCTACTTCATATCCCACTAATTGTATAAACGCGAAAGTTTGTAAGAAATGTTTGTTGCTCTTTCATGCAAAAACTGCTCGAGGGATTCGGATGAAACTTGGTACATAGATACATAACAACACACATAATGGTCTGGAATAACACATGCTATTATTTCCCGGGACGTTAACAGGATCGGGAACTACGAGGGCGAAACCGCGGGACGCTGCTGGTTTTCAATAATATTACCAATATTTTAAAAGCGAAGTTATTGAGCAATGGCGATAAACATGTAATAGTTTTGCGGTCTGCGTAGCGAACCTGTTAAAAGCTATTTTATTTTGTTAATTTTTTATTTGTTTAAAGGGCAATTCGCATTTTTTTTTTTACTTTTTATTTGTTATCTATGGTTATTATTTTTTACATCGTGCGGTACATTAATACATATTGGTGGGTTGCTTCTGCATTTATGCTAAAAAAAGTTACGACTGGTCTAGACGGGAGAACGGCGACTGCCGAATTGGGTCCCCCGGGTTCAAATCCCACCCGCACTGTATTTTCGAAGTCATGTGCGTAATGCCGCTAACTTAAAACGGTGAAGGAAAGACAGTGAGGAAACCGACATGTTCCTAGAATATTTCGAGGACATGATGTGTCATCCACCGCATTTAGTTAGCTCTGTCCTTGCGAGAGAATACCCCAGTCCCAGCCGTGGGAGCATAATATAATGTTTATGTTATGCTAAAAACGCAGTTTGTTTGTGAATAGGCTAATCATATCGAACCTAACGAAGTCCGTTGAAGTGCTCTTTTTATTTTAGCCCTTTATAAATGTGAAAGTTTGGATGTTTGTTGTTCAATCTTGTCGGAACGTCCGAACGGATCAGGTTGAAATTTGGAACACAGTTGGATAATAGTCTGGAATAGCACATAGGCTTTTTATCGCTGCAAAATGACGGGAACGGGAACTCTGCGGGTAATGCTGCGGGGCGTTGCTAGTTATGTATACAACTGGCAGGCTATGGGAATGAGATCTTTTGTCAGTCTGTGCGGTAATGGAATTTTGAACCTGCTAGTATAGCCCAAAAGATCTCCGGAGTATTTCCCAAAATAAAACGTTTTTTTCAAATAAAAGTTTTGTTTTTAACGGTTAAGTATGTGTTGCATACCGAAGCGATTTTTTTAAATAACTGCTTTATAACTTGTGCGTTAACATAAAATGTATACCTGACCGAAAGCTGTGTTTAAAAAGCGACCGTTAAGTTTATATTGAAGTAGTGCGAGGTATTTTATTTTAATGCGAGATCATAGAAATATCGAGCTATGCTAATTAATGTTATGCTATTGCTATGCTATACTCTATTTTTCTTTAGAAAGGGGATTTCGTATAAAATTCAATATCCATAATCGCCTTAATTGGATTATAATAAAACTGTAGCATTGACACTACTGTTATTTTAGTTGGGAAAGTTTGTAGCGATGGCAGATGGCGATTTATTGTGACACAAACAAATAGAAATATTACAGTAAATCACTTATGAATTAGCGCCGCAGCTGGCGGCCTTATTGCTTAGAGAAATCTCTTCCAGGCAATCATAAAGAAAATTTTCCTACATACAGTCATAGGCAGGGATGGATGTCTCTGTGTATACAATTTGTTTCCCTCACGCACTAGTCCACATTAAGAATAATGTGCAAGCGGAGTTACGGACGGATCATAGTAATTAATATGGTACCTGACTAGATTATCTTCTTTTTTAAATAGTGTTAAAACAATCTGTAGAATATTTAGAAATAGTGGCGTTATTCGTAATGTAATTGTGTGGCTTTGATAAGAATATTTAAAATATGATGTGGGTATATTTCAAAGCGTACCATTTTTACCGCGAATTTGTCAAGATGGCTCTATTTCTTAATTATTCAATGTACCCAATAATAATAATGTACAGTAATGAAGGACAGTACGGTCGACATTTGTCGGGCAAGCTGCCGTACAATCGAATGTCTTCGTCATGTTATTTCCGGTTGTTCGCATCTTGCTAACGGCGAGTACTTACAGACATAACCTAGTAGCCAGGATCAACCACCAGCAACTTGCTCTTCGATACAGCCTTGTCGTGCCCGAGGTGCCGTACTATAAGTACGGACATCTGCCAGTTCTCAAGAATGGTCGTGCGTTGCTCTACTGGGACCGCTCTATCATCACGGACGGGACTATTGTAGCCAATAAGCCTGATATCGTGCTGGTAGGCCGGGCTCAGCGCCGGGCTGTGATCGTTGATATTACCGTACCACATGACGAGAACCTCGTGAAAGCCGAGAAAGACTAGCTTAGCAAGTACTTACCTTCATTTGGCTCACGAGGCTACCGCCATGTGGGATGTAGATTCGACGATCATAGTCCCGACGGTGTCGGCAAACGGCCTTATAGCGAAAACTCTCGATCAACATCTTACGAGACTCTCGCTAGACGGTTGAATAAAGGGTCAGATGCAGAAGGCGGCCATCCTCGACACAACGCGCATCGTCAGCGGCGAGGTTCCTCACTCTGTAGCCCTAACCACTGGTAGCTTGGGCCCTGCCCCGCTGGTGGTGGCACCCTAGTTTTTATAATGTTTATTTTTGTATAATACTTATTGTAAAAAACTTAGAAATTAGAAAGAATGAATAAATAACTGAATGTATAATCCCTATAGTTGTGTTGGCGAACTGGCTTATAACGAAAATTTTCGACCAACGTCTTAAGAAATTTTCGCTAGACGGTTGGATCAAGGGTCAGATGCAGAAGGCGGTCATCCTTGCTCCATGCTTCCATCCTTCTGTGTCCCCAACCACCGGTACCTTGGGCTCTGCCCCGCTGCCGGCTGTAAATATTTTGTAAAATCTATAATTAAGAAATGAAAACAACTGAAAATTACTGAATAATGTATAGAGTAAAGTTAAATTAGCGTGGAGGAACTGTATTCGCCGCATCCGAAAGCTTGTGACCCGTTACTGGCAGAATCTTGTTATCCTGAGTGATCAAAGAATGGTTCACCGAACCTTAGAAGGAACTGACCAAAGTGTAAGAGATGAATGACTACCGGATGAACAATTCTGTTGCAGCATATGGCTGGTTCCCGTCGAGAGCACGGAGGGTGATTTGATACGTGTTGTTGGACGGTGGCATGTGAGCCTTTCGAAGCCATGTAATCTATTTCAGTAGACGTCGTGGATGTTGGTTGTCATCATCATCATTATCCGCAAGACGTCCTCTACGGAACATAGGCCTCCCCTAGATAGATATCCACAACGAACGACCCGTGCAATTTGCAACCAGTGGTTTCCAGCGACCTTTGTGAGGTCATCTGTCCATCTAGTGATTCTAGTGGAAGGCAGTCCAACACCGCATTTTCCGGTTCGTGTCGCCACTCGAGAATCTTTCTTCCCCATCGGTTGCCAGTTCTGCGAGCGATGTGGCCTGCCCAATGCCACTTCAGCTTGCTTACTCTTTGAGCTATGTCGGCTACTTTCGTTCTTTTACGAATCAATAAGAGTCAATGGGGATCATTGCGGATTCTGCCGCGCAAAGAGAGAAAGAGACTCCGAGCATAGCTATCTCCATATGTTGCTGTGCGACTTTGAGCTTTGTTATAAGACCCATAGTTAAGTATAACGTCTCAGTTCCATAAGCCATTACTGGCAACACGCACTGATTGAAGACTTTCATCTTCTGGCATTCAGCGAGGGTTTTCCCCCCACTGTACTACTCTAACGATTGAAGAGTGCCTTTCCTGGTACACCATACTCCTTGGGCATACTGAAATGGATTCAGTCTGAGCTGAATTTTCTAGATAGAAAGGGTCTGCTCACAACGATCCTATTACCTCCTCTCATCTGTTTTGAGACTGCACATTCCGTGGAAGTTGAGGTCGTGGCTTATTAAATGCCAAGAACCTTCAAAGTCACGAAATATGCAGTCTCAGGGATTATTTCCGCAACAGTGAGTACGGGATGCATCGCGATATTGTGGTAATTTATAGGAGCTTTACACCTTTCTCTTAAACTTAAGCAATCGAAAATTGGCGCAAATCATCGGCGTTGAGCACTGGGTGCAAGGAAGTACTCAATGAGCTATGAACTACACGGGCGATTATATTTAGCTCAAACAGGTCCCGATGTGAATCTGTTCGCTCCGGTGAATTGGCTCTGCTCGGTGAATAGGTTTTTCTCTTTTTGCAATTGTGCGCGAAGCTATCAAGATCAGCAACTATCAGAAACATATAATGAAGAACAGTAGATACGCTGAAAATCTTCATCTTCTCTAGCTTTCGCTTCCCATGACCTCTTACTGCCTGGCATCTTAGTTTGGTGAGCGGTCCGAACCACGACCGCGGCTACGGACGACCTCGGTTCCGCCTGGTATCTGTTGCCGTTGAAAAATGAGTATGTTACCAGTCCGCAGTTGCAACCGAGTGGAGACAGCGATATCTAGTCAGATATCACTGTCTCCACTCGGTTGAACCGGCACCGCCTACGCTGGGCAAAGCCCTGGCGAGCGAACCCACCTCGGGTCCGAAGATACGCGCTCTACGAACGCCTTTCTGGAATGACTTTGTTACTCGGCCAGATAGAACCATCATCAGACTTGGAATGGTCTCGGTACTCGACCGAGACCATTCCAAGTCAATCCCCCCCACGATTTCTCCACGCGACCATCGATGGGGCGATTTAGAAATTCGTAATCACAGCCGGAATAAGCCATCAGATAAGAAGAAAGCCGATGTGAATGGTTGCCTGATGCGCCCAGGGTGCACCACGTGTATGTTCCCGAGATCCGCACTCCTTAGCGAAAAGCCGCGACCAACATCTTAAAAGGCTTGCGCTAGACGGTTGGCTCAAGGTTGAGTGACAGAAGGTGATTATCCCTGACACAGCGCGCATCGTCAGCACTGGCCCACTGCAGAACTAACCACTAGTAGCGTGAGCCCTACCACGCTGCCGGCGGCGATCTAGGCTTAAATTTTTATGTATTGTAATAACTTAAGCTTTATAATATAAATAACTGAATAATAGATATTGTTGTACATTCCTCACACAACTGTAATAACTAGCTTCAAATTAAGCAAGTCTTGTATTATGGGAGATAGATAGCAGTTATAATACTTAGTATAATAATAGCATAAATGTTCCCACTGCTGAGACTCGGGGCCTTCTTGCAACGACGAGAGTCAAGGCCATAATCCACCACGCTGGCACAGTGCGTGTTGGTGGATGACTCATGCACTCGAAAGATTCTGGGTACAGGTTGGTTTTCTCACGATGTTTTCCTTCACCGTTTTAAGTTAGCGGTATTACGCACATGACTTCGAAGAGATAGTAGTGCGCATGGGATTTGAACCCGGGGCCTCCGGATCGGCAGTTGTCGTTCTCCCGACTAGACAGCCGTAACTTATAATACTTATATCAATGTAGAGGTACATATTTATGATACATCGAAATTGCAGCAATATAAATAACTAGCGAATTGTCGCGGTTTCGCATGGGTAAACAATTAGGATGATGACTGGGACAATTCAATAATATACCATTCCAATTAATTAGTCCGTCAGGTAAATTATGGAAAAATATAGGATAGGAACGTATTTTTTGGTTTATCAAGTTATTGTTAAACATCGACAAATATATATATACCCCTAGATCATCAAACTTCAAAATTAAACGGGGAGGGTTGTAACGTCACGTCTCGTCTGCGTAAAAATCGTACTATGAAGTGACGTCACTCGAAAGTTCTAAGCACTGAATCTTGGTCTTTTTTGTTTTGGAAACAAAAGAAAAAGTACGTGTACAATATACTTTAATAATCTAACTGACGGACAATTTTATTTTTTTGCTAAAAGTAAGATTTGTTTTTTTTTATTAGGGTTGTATGTAGGCGAACTTTCTTTAAGCTGATTGCCTGGTCGAGATATTTATGAGCAATAACTGCCTGTGCCGATAGTGTAGAAATATCTGTTTTACTGTAATATCTCTTTGTTTGTTTGGATCGCAATAAAGAGTTATTTTTATCTTAGTTTACACTTTGAATAACATTATTGCACCTTTACTCAGTGATAATGGAGCATATTTATTATTAATATAATGGCCATCTTGTATTTGAGTTAATTCAATTCAACAAAAAATACAAACATTCTGGTTTTTGTAGAGGTGAAGATGTATCTACTATTGCTATGCAGTTTTTAAGCGTAGCTATGCGGTTCCTGCTGTGCCTTCTCTTAAACAACCCGTAATATTTCTCAAACGATGGTATATTGCAAAAAGTTTTGACCGGTAGTCAATATTAGTCAATTAAATCCCATGGTAATGGTGTATAACAAAGCATTCAAAGTCAATACTATTTTACGCCATTTTATAGAGTTAAGTCCAGCTGATGCGCATGAAACTAAAATGCTTTCGGCGCGAAAGTTAAGTTAAACACTGTTACTTTGTTAACCATGTATTGAATTATAGTGAACTTTGACACCTGATAGGTAATAAGTAATATAAATAACTAGCGAATAGGTAATAAGTTAACCTTATATCTTTTACAGATATCAAACCTGACAATATTCTAGTGAACGAGAGTAAACTGATGCTGAAGCTGTGCGACTTCGGTTCAGCTTCCCACGTGTCTGACAACGATATCACTCCCTACTTGGTGTCACGTTTCTACCGAGCGCCTGAAATCATTCTGGGTGTACCGTACGATCACGGGATCGACATGTGGTCTACCGCTTGTACGATATACGAACTGTCAACGGGCAAGATCATGTTCAGTGGCATCTCCAACAATGATATGCTCAAGTTTTTCATGGATTTAAAAGGAAAGATACCAAATAAAATGATCAAGAAAGGACAGTTTAAAGAGCAGCACTTCGATGCTAACTGCAATTTCTTGTATCACGAACTGGACAAGATTACCGAACGGGTGAGTTGCATTTTATGAAGTGTATATTTATGTCGTGTGTATATTTAGCGGTAACGTAGTGTCGTCGAAGCCCGAGATTTTGGAGGAGATTGAGAGGTTCTATGAACTCTAACTAATACACCTCTACACAAGCACAACCTGTCGTTAGCATGGCAAAAGACCCCAGAGTCAAGTTGACCCGGCACTTTACCGAAGATATCCCGGTTGTCAGCCTGAATGAGATTAGGATGGCCCTCAAACAACTTAAAAACAACAAGGCACCTGGCGACGACGGAATTACGACTGAGCTTCTGAGAGCGGGTGGAAAACCAGTACTTAAAGTCCTCCAGAAGCTGTTCGACTCTACGTTACTATTAATAATACGACGTTACTATCAATAAGAGCGGAGTATGAATGAAGAGTGTAACAAAAACGGGCAAAAATATTCCTTTTTGAGAGCTTTCGTTGCGTGTTGACGTGCGCTTAAGTCCGTGACAGCATGTGTCTATCTTTTAAGATTGCGTCATTAATCCCTTTATTAAATAATTAACCTTTGCTAATCAAATTTGTTCTAATTCTGAGTTAGTACGACCAATTTTGAACAGATGGCGTAGCAACGCGCGCAGGATCAGCTAGTTCAATAATAATAATAATAATAATACACACTTTGTTTATTGTATTACAGGAGAAAATCGTGATAATTTCAAGCATAAAACCCACCCGAGACTTGCAGAGCGAGCTTGCGCCGCCTCACCACCGGCTGGGCGCGCCTGAAGCCAAGAAGCTCACCCAACTGAAAGACTTACTCGAGCGGATGCTGATGCTCGACCCCTCGAAGCGCGCCTCCGTCAACCACTGCCTCACTCATCCATTCATACAAGAGAGGATTTAGCAGTGCGAGAATACTTCACGCACTATTCCCTGATTGTCAAAGATCCGATGTAACATACAAAATAATTTTCGTCCATTAAACACATGGGTGTAGGTCGATGTTACTTCGGATCCTCTGCTATTAGAGAAACACGTATGTCAGACATTCTCATACAGATATTAATTTAATTCATTGATATGTATGAGTACTTAAACTTTGTGAAATTGTCTACTTTGTCTTCAAGTCTCGACTCCGGAATGAAAATGACTTTACAATGTTTCAATACCACTACAAATAAAAGTTACATCATAATTTGTAAACCATAAACAGTGTAAAGTTGTTTGATTTTAGTTGTACTGTTGTTTTACGTATACCTTTCATTTCAGAGTTTTAGTACAAATCGATTTGGATAAAAAAGTTTGGTGTCCGATGATAAGTTAAGATAAAACATCAAAAACGTGTTTGTACAAAGAAGTTACTTTAAGACTTATCAATTTAGCCCATATATACACTTATTTATTACAATACTTTTAGAATTTTGCACACAGTTTCGCTGGCATGCTTTGAATGTTTTAGTTTAATGGCAGAATTTGACGCACAGTTTCGCTCACATGCTTCAATAACACGAAAAAGAGTTATTTTTAGTACATTTAATGATATTTTTTAAATTAATATTTTTTTGCAGACTAAGCAATGGCTTAGGTTTTTTTTCGAATAATTGTTTTATGATGTCTGTCGTAGTGTGTGAGGTAGGAAATGACTAGAACAATAAGAAAGTGTTTGCCCCCTGAACGTAGTGTATGAAATTTCGTCGAATCGCGGATTCACTCTAACATAATATAACTAGAAACAGAGTCAGAATAAAGTCTCAATTAAAATAGTTGTACTGATTGTTGACAGTTGTACGTATTTTGTATAATCGCTCTCGCCTTGTAGTCTACCGAGGTAGCGTGACGAGTGTAGAGAATTCGTGATATTAAATATGAGTTGTATGTACCCTTACTATGTAAGAAGTACACTTTTTGAAGTTGAGCCACTCATACATCTTGTCGTTTTGTATGGTACAAATGTACATGTTATATATCTAATAATTATTATCACGCGAACCATTAAATTATAGAAATCCAGTAAAATTCTTCCGCATCTGTTTTCTTAAAATATTTTATTCGCCTTGTATTTGTATATAATAGCTCTCTGCCTTACAAAAATCCTAATAAAAGTTAAGAGCCCATATTATAGTCTTGCACTCTTTCAGGCAAATCATAGTTTTTAAAAGTTTCTGTTAAACCATGAGTGTGATATGTAAACAAATAACAAAAGGTTTGTCATTAATAAATAGTTTTTGTAAATAATCAGATGCTATAATTAATTAAATATTAGCAAAAAGTTATGGTCCTAATCATAAAATTCTAATAGGAAAAATTGTGACAATGAATTTGTATTTTTTTTTATTCGGCGGCTGACCCAAAAGCATCATATCGACTGCAATACGTAGCTTTCCTCGCAATTTGTTTAGCGTGGTTATATTGTTACACACGCTTTGATGTGTTTTCTTATTGTAAACGTTGTAGTAGGATTATGAAATAAATCGAACGAGGCATTATAATTAAACTAGCGCCTAGCGCTACTCGTTGTCCTAGTTATTTGCGTCACTTGATTGGTGCAAAGATATCCTGTATAGTAGTTTTATCTCATGAAGCGACGTGCGTATTCTACTCGTACTATGTGTAAAAACACGCTAAGTATGTGTGCGTGAAAACGAATACCTTCGCCCGCGTCTCGGGCGGCGCTGAGAGCGTCCGCGGGCACCCACACATTCACACCGTGCTTATGAACATCGTTGTGTTAGAAGATAAGCTCGCGTCGCTTCGTGAGATATTAGTACGTACTAGAGATGGGCCGAATACTCGGTTGATACTCGGTACTCTGCGTACTCGGTCGGCGGGTGTTTTGATACTCGTACTCGGCCCGAATAACTCGGTTTGAATGCCGAGTATACTCTGTTTCAGAATAGCAAAATATTTAGGTAGATATAATTAAAACAACAGTGTTAATCCAAAAGTATGTATTACTGATTTAGGAAATCTTTGCCAATCTGAATTAATAAAATCAATATTATGCTAACTAATGAGTAGTAATGTAACTTGTTTGTACTTGTTTACGCGCGCGAAATGGGAATTTGATTGAACCGAGTTACTCGGCCGATCAGGTACTCAATTGAAAAAAAATTGAACCGAGTAAAACTCGGTACTCGTTACTCGGCGCATCATTGGTACGTACTATATCCAGGATCGGATTTAGGAGAGGGCAACCGGGGCATACGCCCCGGGGCCTCCACAACATAGACTTCGGGGGAAAAGTTAAAAAATGTCCGACTAGTAAACATCTTTTGCTTGAAAAATCTTAACCTTGGGTGTATTCCAACGTCCCCAATGGAGCTCCGGCCCCGGGGCCTCCACACCTCTGTATCCGGCCCTGACTGTATCTATTGATGTTCGCGTTCTGAAAATGTCAGCTTTGTTTAAATACAGTTAAACATGTCAGCAGAACATACAACTGTACAGATAAAGTTTTAAACTTGTGTTGATGGGCGGTAGTACATTAAAGTATCTACTATAATCAAGAAAGATATCACTGGAATTATTCTTGTGTCGCTAATAGTTAATACTTGTCAATTATTATCGTGGGTTCGATTCCCACCCAGTGCTATTTGCACTGTATTTTTTATATTTGTGTGATAAATTCAAATATTTGTGCGGTCTGGATTTTTCAATGTATAATATGTATGTATTTACAACTATATAAGAATTACATCAGCTATCTGGTCGCCATAGTACAAGGTTTGCTTAGTTTGGGGTCAGATGGTGTTGTGTGTGAATTGTCCACCAATATTTATTTTATTTTATTTGAGCGTACATAAGTAAAACTGTTGATTTCAACTAGTTAGTTGCGCAACATTATCTCGTAAAGTGCGTACCACGTTACTGCTCGATATGTAATAACAGCAATATCTCATGGAAATGCCAATATAGTTCATAAGCTGTATGGCATGCGATGGTTATGTCACAGTAAGATTGCGTTCACCATCAGCTTTATAATAGAATACCCGGTTTACATTATTCCAGTCCAGCGACCGAATCCAGCGCTGGATTGCTTTCTGGAATAATGTAAACTGGGACTGGAAATCACTGGCACTGGATTGATGCTTTCCAGGGCCGGTTTCCATTTTTCCAGTAAGCAATCCAGCGCTGGATTCGATCGCTGGACTGGAATAATGTAAACCGGGTATAACGCGTGAGATCCTTTCTCACGGTAAGTTAGGTTAGTTTATAATCTAATGTCATTAAATTCTAACCTAACGGTTTTTACAATTTTCCGGTGACAGTTATAAACATTTTGCTAATTTTCGTCGCATATCCGGTAGTGTGTGAAGCTAGAGTTACGTTGGCTACGTGCTTGTATGACTCAGAAAGGGGTTGGAGAATCATGTTTTAATCGCGATGCATTGCAAGTCTGCAAAACTTCATTGAGTACTGTTAATATAGAGATGCTGTGTACAAAACTGTAATTGAACTTGTAATCATTGCAATTTTTAATCAATGTTTATATTTATGTTCTTTATGTTTTTACTTTATGTTGCTGTGTTACCATATTATTGTCCGTAAAAACGATTTAATGATTACTTAAACAATACAATTAAATTAAGTATGTTTTATAAATTCAGTTTTACTTTGAAAGTGCTGGCTGCTGTTTATTGTTATAGAATTCATGGTCCTACGTAGGACCAAGAATCTTTGTATAAATTGTACTCAAACAGTACTGGCAGTGCCATTTTTATATCCGAGAACAGAGGCGTAGTCGGTTACTAAAGTCTAAAACTGAAACGCTACGTTGATTATGATGAAAGTGATACAAAATTCAGATTTAATGCTAATTTATTAATTGGAACTTGATACACAATACTTATAATCATACTAATATTATGACAGGAGAAATTTGGGTGTTTGTTGTTAAAATATGAAAATGTGGTGTTACAACCGTTTCAAAGACTATTTCCGAAACGATTTTCCGATTTTAGTTTTTTTTCTTTTCTTTTTGGTATGTATGAGAAAAGGTCGTAAACTTTTAGATAGGCAGATAAACTAGATTGAATGTTCAAAAAATCAGAAGATAAAACAGTAGTACTATTACTAGTTAATATACTTAGACCTAGTGCGACAGATGACTGCCTTATCGCTAATAGGGAATAAGTAAATTATTAAAATCAATTTTATTAAATTCATCCCCTATCCTCCATTTTTTTATTGCAATTGTGGTATTTTTTTTCGACAATATCTAAATAATTTAACTGTAGTTACTTTATGCAACGTTTTGCCTAAAATGTAGTATCACTTATACACCTTTCATTCTGTTAGATCAATATTTATATGGCAGAACAATGTTTGCTGGGTCAGCTGGTAGTCATATAAATTAATTAGTGGTAGGGTTATTCTTTTGAAATATTTGTACAGGTGTGTTGTTGAAAGGTTTAGATAGATATGTCTCAAAAATAATTTTATGACTACATTATACTTTTATTTACGACCAAAATGTACAAGTCGTAAATAAAAAACATAATATTTGTAAAACTGTTTCATAAAATGATTGTTATCTGTCTATGTACATTTGCACATGCACCATGTTATAAAATCAATGAAACCATAATAATGACGATATTTTGAGAAATATAAAATTTATATTTTTTTAATAGCCCTAGACTTTGTCCAATGAATATATCTGATACGTTTTTCAATGTACATTCTGCTCTATTTTGCTGAATTTAGATGTTCAGAGACGGAACTTATCATTTCAGTGTAAAAATATTGAGAATTTAAAAATGTTATCTTACAAACACAATTTAGTAAAAATGTTTTTCCAAATTGAAAATATTAGTGTATTTATTTGGATGAAAGTAATTAATGTAGCGTTTTTATACTAAACTAATACAAATAATAATGTATTATTGTAGTAAATTTGTTAGGTTAAAAAGTCCGTCTGTTATCTATGCATTTAAAATGTAAATTGGCTATGTAAAATGTTAACGTAATGTACATATATAGTGGTGACACAGCAAACCTCTCTCTATGGAGAATATTCCTGTAACAATTGTTGAACTAGTGTCTATGTTGAAATACATATAATAGGTATCTAATTTGTTTTAGTTTTTTGTTAATAAACGCGTTCTGCACGACGATGTTTAACAGTTTTTAGGAAACTTCATCGAGGAACCCATCCCCCAGTTTGAAGCCAAAAGTATTTAACCGGTGCGTACTACTCGTCACGACTTATGGTGCTGAAACGTGGACATTGACGGTGGATGCGGTCTGAAAGTTCAGAGTAGCTCAGCGAACTAATGAAAAGACAATGCTTGGGGTTTGGGGAATTGCATTCACAATGAGCGAATTTGTCAGAGAATTGAAATCCGACATAGCTAAGCACATTATCAAACTGAAGTAGTGGTCCAGATATATCTGTCGCAGACTGCAACCGTTGGGTTGGACCAGTTCTGTAACAGTTATCGCGAATCGATAAACCTAGTGTGAGACTAAATGAAGATATACGGAAAGACACTGGTGGCCGTTGGAAATGTAAGACCGAGGATCACACTGAAAACAGTATTATTTAAAAGGCTTAAATCCGGATGTGGGTAGACTGATAATAAACCTGTTTTAATTTACGATAATGACATTTATACACGCGGTAGCTTGTCAAGCCAAGTTCAAGCTCTTGTACCGTGTGCACCTAATAGGTATTATTTTATAGTACTTTAGTTTATAAAATAATAAGTATTATTCTCTAATGTTTTTAACCCCCGACCAACAAAATGTCTGTCTGTGTGTGTGTGTCGGTCTGTGGCACCGTAGAACTCAAACGGATGGACCGATGTTATTATTTGATGCGGTGTTTTTATTTGAAGGTTAGTTTCTGTACAGTGGTTCTTAACTATGTTTGGTTAATATCGGTTTAAGATGGCAGCCTCCACAAAATGGCGGATAAAACATTTTTTCACAACCTCCCTCAATATGGGTATCGAATGGACTCTTTGGAGATTTCTCTTAGCTTCACTGTGGAAGACCAAGCCACGACTACTGAGCCGCTCAGTTGTCGTGGCTTGGCTTGGTTTGGGTGGACATCGTGGTTATGGGTTCTGCAGCAGGATAGCACAGTTAGTATTAGGGTAAACCGCTCACCCAGCGCGCCATAGCCTTGACGGGGGGCGACAACGTTAGGTGGCAAACGCGGTGGGGCTGCAGGGGATCAAAATACGCGGGGGCGCCTGGCACCCATTTACTAGTTGGTTCCCGAGGTGGTCGCGTCGTATCCTGGGTTCATGTGCGTCAGTGACGGGGTTGTACCCCATAGGAGAGCCTAGAGACGGGCAAGCTGCGGTATCGCGGAGGAATGCGATAGCAGCCCGGCGTTCCCGTCGTCAGCGGCAAAAATGGAACCCCGTTGAGGTTCTAGTCAGTACAGACACCATGGCCACCGATGATATCGAGTCCGACATAATCCGACCGTCTCTACCAGGTGGTGTAACCACACCCCACAAAATCCACCACAAAAAATAAAGTGAAAGACCAAGTAGAGTAAAAAGTAGAAAGAGTAAAGGCCAAGTGCGAGTTGGACTCGCCCATGAAGGGTTCCGTTTCAGCAAGTAACATAATTAATATACATAGTACCTACACATCATTCTTGTAATTCGTTGTAACTTTGATCGAAGTTTCAATAATAGTGTATTTATGACGTACTAAAAAAAAGTACTCATCAGATCGAGTTCAAACCAATTTTCGTTGGTAGTTTATATGGTAATGTACATCATATATTTTTTTTAGATTTTGAATTCTCTTACTTTAGAAGTTAGAGGGGGGGACACACACATTTTACCACTTTGGAAGTGTCTCTCGCGCAAATTATTCAGTGTAGACAAAAATGATTGTAGAAACCTTAACATCATTTTTGAAGACCTATTAATAGACACCCCACACGTGTAGGTTTGATGAAAAAAAAATTTTTGAGTTTCAGTTCTCAGTATGGGGGGCAACCCTAATTTTTACTTTTTTTTAAAAAATTTGTTTAAATCTTAATGCGGTTCACAGAATACATCTACTTACCAAGTTTCAATAGTGTAGTTTTCATAGTTTCGGCAAAAAGTGGCTGTGACATACGGACGGACAGACAGACATGACGAATCTATAAGGGTTCCGTTTTTACGTTTTACGGAACCCTAAAAAGAGGTAAGATAGAAAAAATACATTTCGAATTTGTTGTTCGCCGTCGCCATTTTAACAGATTAGGGAGTTTCGGCATTAGGAGGCAGACAGTGAATCTAAATGAAATGAACAGGCTAGGCAAGTAATTACATATCAGTAACGGCGTTAGGGTAAAGCTAAGGTAGGACGACCACCCAGAGCGCCGTACACAAATTTCACTTGCGGTGCGGCGCCCTTTCCTCCTACGCGTTTATAAAGTAAGGGGGTGCCGATAAAAATCTCGTAAGTAGTACTAAAACTGGCCTTGTCAGCGATCCAAGTTATTTGCCTAGCTGTTTGACGAAATTGCTGATTTAATAAACGGGATAGGCTGTTAAAAATGCTTTTATATCCTACTAATACGCCCACAACACCTGTGTACGCGAATGAAGTAGCGGGTTAACGAAGTAGTAGGTAGTTGAAACTATAGCTAAATAAGTTAGCGTTTGCTTGAACATGGTAGATCGTAGCATTGTAAATCATAATTTGAGAACTTTTAATTTTGAATTGCGTGATTAATCCCTCGATTTGCCGCCCCCCTGAGTGAGCCGCCCGCATGCTATGCACGCCTTGCACGCGTGCTTACGGTGGGCCTGACTGAGCCCTCCACTTCGTCAATGCGAGAACTCTTCGGGAGGGTTTCGAAATTTACCTAACCTAATTTACGGGGTCCGAGTCACGGCGTCACGTCTCGCATTCGACCAACCTTGGCCTACTTTGCTGGGTAGGCCTGGCCTCACTGGGGGACGGAATCCGCGCATTTAGCTCCAGTGATGCGCCGGAAACCAGTGGCGCGTCACTGTCTCGTCACCGATGTACCTGAACCCAGGATACGCCGGAGACCTACCAGTAAGTGAGTGTCAGACGCCCCCTCATCTGGACACCCCTGGTCCTCCGACGGGTCAGGGTAGCGATTCTGAAACCATTCGGTTGTATCCGACACGGAATCTCATCTCTCGGTCTTTGTCATGCTAAACAGAGAAGACAAAGACCGAGAGATGAGATTCCGTGTCGGATGCAACCGAATGGTTTCAGAATCGCTACCCAGGTCTCTGGTCCCGGCGCTTACCACTTTCTGGTTGCAGTGGATAGGAACAGCGGTGCACCGCAATAATGACAGTCCTCTTTCCCTGCAGCCCCACCGCATTCGCCATCTAACAGTTGTGACACTGTCAAGGCCGTGGCAGGCAGGGCGAACAGCGCAGTGTAATTCTGACCATCCTCTTCCGCCGTGGCCTCCACCTCACAGCCGCGATGCCCACCCCTAACCGTGCACCGTGCAACCCAAGACCGCGTTGAACCGATTTTGATGTTTTTTTTCATTTAAAGTTTCCTTGCAGTTGTTTTTAGCTATGTTTGGTTAATATCGATTCAAGATAGCCGCCACAAAATAGCAGATTTCATTTTTTTTCACTACTCCCTTCCATATGGGTATCAAATGAAAGGGCTTGACTAGTAGAATACTGTACAAATTTCAAATCCAAGGTGAATTACATGATCTAGTACCACCTTGTCCTTTTCTCTATTGGAATGCTCGTAGCTCGAAAAAGTGGCATCGTTTCATGGTTGATGTTCCAAAGACACGAACGAAGAGATTTGACTCTACTTTTGTGATAAGAACGTCTAGGCTGTGGAATACGTTGCCTGAGTGGGTTATCCCTACAGAAATCTAAATAAACCTTATTTCTTAGATTTCTGTGGTTTTCCCCGATGTTTTTTTTTTTCAATTACATTACAATCTTTGTGTCTTCAAATCGAGACTGAATCGGTTTTTTTCTAGGTAAACACGCTCCATCGTAGACCGCATCGTCGGTTAACATCAGGTGAGATGGCGGTTAAGTGTAAACATATAAAAGTTAAAAAAAAGGTAGTCAGGAGTTAATCGAAAATTTTTGTTATTGACAAAACTTAGAGTAAGTAGTCTTGGGGCGGCATAATCGGTATTGCACGCGGGCGACGAAACACCTAGCGGCGCCCCTGCAGATATAATAAAAAGAGATATAGACTACAGGCCCGTGAACAAAATTTACGGGTCAAATGAACCACCAGGAGACCTATGTAGGATGTTAGATGGGTGTAAAGTATTAAGATTCAGCACTATGCCGTCACTTGTAAGCTGTCCAACTGAGTGTGACTGAAGAGGGGGGGGGGGGGGGGGGGTTGCAAACCTCTACCATTTCTCCTTGTCGCATGATTTTTGTACGGCATTGCGAAATAATGGAGAAATTTTAGAAGAAGAATTAAAACTGTATGGAACCAATGCCGTACTTAATCAAATTTGCTCTGTAAATTACCTACTCGTACTTTGTAAATTTTTCCGGCAAACTAATAAGTAAAAAGTTAAAATTTATAATTTTTATTGTTTCAATACCTCTCCTAATCCATTATTTCGCAATGCCGTACAAAAATCATGCGACAAGGAGAAATTATCGAGGGTTGCAACCCCCCCCTCTTCAACCGTACTCAGTTGGACAGCTTACAAGTAGTGACGGCATAGTGCTGAATCTTATCTCCTGGTGGTTCATTTACTACGTAAATTTTGTTCACGGGCCTGTAGTCTAATACTTTTTATTAGCACTAGGTAAAACCAAAAGCCTTATTACCCTTGGCTAAATTTAGTCGGCTGAATTTGGTCGCCATTGAATTTAGTGAAGTGTTAAGGTCTGTTTTCATTTAGATTAGTGCGAGTGAGTAGTGCAGGTGTTGATTGACTAGTAGCAAACACGTGTGGACACCGATTGATTATTGCGAGTGCATAGTAACCAGTCGCGATTACTCACTCACACTCACAATTGCACTCGCATCCGCACTAGCATTAATCAAAATGCAAACCGGCCTTTAACTAGGTTTATTCCCGTTCGTCCCCACATCGTCGTCCCCACTGGGGACGAGTGGGAATAAAAAAGTTTCGATCGTCCCCAGTGGGAACGAATGGGAAAAAAAAAGTTGCGTTCGTCCCCAGGGTTTATTCCCGTTCGTCCCCACATCGTCGTCCCCACTGGGGACGAGTGGGAATAAAAAAGTTTCGATCGTCCCCAGTGGTACCTAACGATTGGAACTTTTTATTTCCCCATTCGTTCCGCTATTAACCGAGAGTCAAAAAGCAATGATCACAACATTATATTAATTAAAAAAAGGAGTAAGTTCTAATACTTTATTGTGGTGTAATATAAACATTCATTGTAATCCCACTAATGTTATAAATGTCAAAGTATGGATGTTATGGTTGGATATATGGATGTTTGCTGCTCAATCACGTCGTAACGTATGAACAGATCAGGCTAAAATTTGTAATACAGTAAGATTAGTCTAGAATAATACATAGGTACTTTTTATAAAATAACAGGAACGGGAACTACGCGGGTAAAACTGCAGGGCACAAATTCCAATAATTTAAGCAAACATTAAATAAATACAAACGTAAAAAAAATCGAATTACCTCTGGACTAATTACCTCAGTTTTTTTTAAGTTTTCTCAATCAAAAACATCAGTGTTGTCCAGAACGTCATAATTAAAGCATTTTAACAATCCGTGAAATCTCTTATTGAAATTCCCATTTGTTTTGTTTCTCGGTCAATAGCGGAACGAATGGGGAAATAAAAAGTTCCAATCTTTAGGTACCACTGGGGACGATCGAAACTTTTTTATTCCCACTCGTCCCCAGTGGGGACGACGATGTGGGGACGAACGGGAATAAACCCTGGGGACGAACGCAATTTTTTTTTTCCCATTCGTTCCCACTGGGGACGATCGAAACTTTTTTATTCCCACTCGTCCCCAGTGGGGACGACGATTTGGGGACGAACGGGAATAAACCCCTTCAAACAATATTAGACAGGAAGGAATGTCAAATGGGGAAATAAAATACTTAGTTCTTGCAGAATCTATAAAATGCAGATGATTAGAATCAGGAAAAAAGTAAAAAACTACAAAATGTTTTTTAAAAGTCAACGTCTCAATAAAATGATGTGAAGTTGACAGTAACTGAGAGAGTGACAATTCGATTAAAACCAGTGTTGCCAAAAGTAAATTATTAATGCTAAATCTAGCAAAATAAATGACAATGTCCATTTTGACCCGCCAAAATAGTTGTTGTGGAGACATATGAGTTATATATTAAAAAATCGGTGATTTTTTGTTGTACTCGTGTGCGAAGTTATATAACTATCTAACATTGCAAAATAAAATAATTTGCATTTGTTTAACTTAAACCTACCATTTACCAAAAAAGCTGACTTGGAAAATATTGCAATAACGAAACGGTACTTGCGTTTCGTTTCAGTGATCCGCGTTAGATTGAAATTGAATATGGATGTTATGTATATCAATTTCTTTCACAATGTCGTTTATTTACTACTTTTACATATTTCAATAACGATATATGTAAATACGGCGACAAAGAAACTTTCAAAGCTTTTTATAGCAATGTAAACGTGGAAGAAGTTGGCATGCAATTGTGAAACTAAACGTTTTCACCAAATCCAAATAGGTCCAAGATCATTGTCAAATTGACAAATCAAAACACAGTTCACAGAACACATCTATTTACCAAGTTTCAATAGTGTAGTTCTCATAGTTTCGGCAAAAAGTGACTGTGACATACGGACGGACAGACAGACAGACAGACATGACGAATCTATAAGGGTTCTTTAGGAACCCTAAAAAATGTTTGTCTGTAAAGTCGGTTTACTGACGATAGAACGTGACAACGTCTTAAGAAAATACTGATGGAATGGTAGCATTTTTCAAAAGAAAATTTTAATTTCATTTGTTTAATAGATTTGTATGTAAAAAGTAATCAGTAGAATTTAGTCATTTTCAATCAAAATAATGCAAAAAACAATGCAAAAAAGCTTTTAGATGCCGGAGATCGAACCCGGGGCATTTCACATGCAAAGCGAACGCTCTACCACTGAGCTACATCCCCGCTTGAACTGCTGGTCGAAATAATTAATACAACTGTAACAAACATGCGGCGAGGTAACGACCGACGGTAACGGTAGGTACATGACGTCATGTTTTGTGGGCGTGCAGCCGGCTTCATCGAATTATAAGACGTTATCACGTAAAAAGTAAACTAGCAAAATGAATGGGTTTCTTCTTGTTTTCTAAGCGGTGTAATATTTATGGATTATTCACTACAACAAACTCCGATTACCAGATCAAATGTTTAAATGACGGAATTTATATTGGTTTTAACAAAACTGAGAATTATGTGATTCAGTGCTCCTTATTAACTGTGACTATGTGACTGTCTCAAAGAGGCCGGCCAAACATTCCACAAACGGATTCTATTATCTACACGGATTTAAGTATTTTTTTTTAGGAAACAATGATAGGATGAGCGATACATGTGCCTGATGGTAAGCAAGAAAACATGCTTGCCTATAACAAGACAGTGTCATAAATTATTGGAACATGAAGACAAGTCCAAATCATCAGACCTAGCCCTGCACTTAGTTAGTTTAAGCCTTGTGTATGTAGCCTATGATAATTTCAGTCGAATATTTCTATTTATTCTGATAAGAAATATATTTTGAAAGATAATACCATAGTTCTTTCTTTTCTTTTCTATTCTAATCCGAAAGAAAACATAATTGTAATGTAAAATACATTAACAGTAAACATAACCTTACTTTTGTTTTAACTGTAACTAATTTTTGGTATTTAGGAAATGAAAAACACCAACAGCAGACGTTTTTAGAAGCATTAACAATCCTAATTAGGCACTATACATCTCTACACACTTTCAGTATCAAAAAAAAAATGGTTGTCCGTAAAGTCGGTTTACTGACGATAGTTGAACGTGACAACTTCAACTACGCCTTAGAGCGAGGTAACGCCGGCGGCGAGGTAACGGCGTTAACGTTACATGACGTCATGTTTTGCGGGCGTGCAGCCGGCTTCATCGAATTATAAGACGTTGTCACGTCAAAAAGTTTGACAGGTTTTTCAATGTATGGGACGTGGGCATTGTCCTTTGCTCTTTTCATTTAGTATATTGTGCCTATTGTTTTATTTTTAAGTGATTTTCGCTAATATGTTATAATATGTATATTTCTCATTTAAGTAGCCAAACCTTAGTTTTCAAGTAAATATTATCTCATTAGTGTTGCTTAATAGACATCGAAGGCTTGTTTAATTGAAAACTTATTTTTTGCCACGTTTAGCTCTTTAGAGTAGGAGACATTCATATGGGTTCGTGTTACCATCATGTTAATGTAGGATGGCAGCGGGGGCGGACCAGTCCCACAGTACAATAACAGCTAGTTTTTGAAGTGAAAACTACTTTTGGCGCGCCTAGACAGATTTTTCGTGGGGTGTGAATTGAATTCTAGCGTCACGCTCGGGTATGATAAGAAATCTTCAGGTAAACTCGGGACCATGGCTATTGGCCAACAGAAATGCGTCAGCCAATGGGAAATGCTGAAAGGGCGTGGCCTGGCCATCATGGCATGGCCATCTAGAAATGCGTGAGCGAATGGTAAATGCTGACGCATTTCTAGATGGCCATGCCATGACGGCTAGGCCACGCCTTCCGATTACACCCGTGTAGTTTCCAAACTAAGCTATCAAATTCTGAGTTAAAAGTTTTCACTTCTATCGGCAGTTCCTATGACTGCCAATTTTTGTATATACAATAAAAACTCTTTATTCACGGCATATACGTACCGCAAAAAACGACGAATACAGAATTTTACATTTTTACATTTACATGGGGTTTTAGGGGATACGTTCTTAGGTGACAACAGAATAAACAAAAAGTTTAAAAAATCTGGTAAAATTTTTGACCGTCATATTTACTGAATTTACTAACGAATGGAAAAATTAAACAATAAAACAAGCAAAGTGGCTCTTAACAAAAGACAGGACGCCTAATATGTGGTAGCAATTAACAATATACCATGTATATGTATTAGTGAGTTGTTTGGTTGCTTTACTTATACAATGACAGTGAATCGGTATCTCCGAGGTATTAGGCACGTTTCTTCTTGGATCACATTGTCGCTGAAAAAAAAACGATATCGCTAGAAGCGTCTTGAAACGCCTGAGAATAATTTATTTATTGAATATGTGAGGAGCATTAGGTGATATGCCTACATTTAAAAATTAAACAAGTACAAATAAGGCAGCACTTCATAAATGCTAAGGCGTAAACAACGCACTTAGGTAACCTGACAGCCGGTTTCCCGCCAAAATTGTAAGCGCAAGTGACCGCCAGAGACGCTAGAGTATCAAGCGACTAAGCATCAAGCTAGATGGCGGTCAAGCGGGTCAAGTCTGCTGGAAAAAATTTGGTGGTATGCCGTGCGCCAAAAGCAGTTTTCACTTCAAATCAGTGTGACCATATGTGGCAGGTTCCTGCCATTTTGGCAGGATTTGGGCGTTATTTTAGCCTTTGGCATGATAGGTTGACGTTTTATGAAAACTGGCAGTTTTTGGCAGTATTGGTGGATCGGAAAAAATGTTTGTTACCATAACTCATATTCCCGATAATGTACCACCCGGGGGTGAAAATAAGAGCATAACGATAGACAAAATTGACTAACGCTTTCAATTTAGTTGATTAGTTCTCACACATCCCTAGTAAACTCAGTAGATTATCGTCACTAGTGGGGAATTCTCCGATAAATTCAACTATACTTCTTCGTTGTTTTGTAGGTATGTACTGTAACTTTCGTAAGTCGTAACATTCAGCTCTATGACGGTTGTATTTCATTTTAACCAACCAAAGAAAAGTTATATATAATGAATAAATCAATGTATAAACATGTAAAAATGGAGGTATACAATGAAAATTGCAATGCTTAACATCCCACTGATATTATACATGGAAATGTTTGGAGATTTTAATGTCAGAATGACGTTTGTACGTCTGAACGCATCGGGTTGATATTTGGAACACAAATAGATTATAGTCTGGAAAAACACATAGGCTACGTTTTATCCCGAAAAAATAACGGAAACGCGAAATAATCGAGTAAAACCGCGGGGACTGCTAGTTTATGATTTTACTATGATGATGTCAATGTTTGGATGTTTGTTGCTCAATCACGTCGTAAAGTACAAACGGATCTTGTTGAAATTTGTAACACGGTTATATTACAGTCTCGAAGAAAATATGGGCTACTTTTTATCCCAGGAAAATAACAAGAACGGGAACTGTGCGGATAAAACCCCGGGGCGCTGTATTACGCCATAATCTTGTGTATTTATGGTTTTTCTTTGATAAATACAGCGATAATTGTGGTTGGCAGTATTTTGGCATTTTTTGCCTCAAGCGTTGGCAGGATTTGGCAGGATTTCACCCGCAGTATGGCAGGATCCGTGATTTAGAGATGGTCACACTGCTTCAAATATCAAAGTCTAGCAACTTTTGCGCGTAATTTAGCAATCTATACTTTTTTTATAGTGCACCAAATAGATAATTAAAAAAATATATATGTCAGCGATTGACTTTCGCAACCGTAGTTTTTTCGGTTTCAGTTTTCAGTACTTTTATTTATTAATTTTATGTTTTACTGTTTTAGGCAAATCTAGTAGAAATTGTGTGATGTAAATGTGAAGTACCCATACAATTATGTAAGAATGTAAAATATTCCATAGCGAATACTTATAGTTGAAAACAAGATACAGGTACGAGAATTTTCATGAAATTGGCTTAGAAATAAATATTTAATGGCTGTGTCGTAACAGCTAATACTCTCCAACTAATTTCGAACTAGTTACAAAGCAATTACTTGACTAGCAATTAACTAATCGAACAATACCATGTCTAGCAATTAACTAATCGAACAAAACCATGTGATATTTTCTCACAGCCATTAATATTTTAATAGTCAGTGAAGGTTTCGACAATTTGTAATGTTTTCCAGACGATATCATTACATTCTATCGAAGTTATCTACTTAGTGTTTTTTCATAGTTTTGTTTTGTGCAATAAATTCTAGAAAGTGTACAGATAGATCACATTCTTTGTTGTTTTAGTAGGGTAAAGACTGTTTAGAAATTTAATAAATAGGCAAATAGAATGGAAATTTAGAAACAGTACGATTTATTTTGGAATGGTAAAAGGTCTGGAAGATTTTGGTCTTTCAGAACTCAATTCGGGTAAGGTTTTGAATCGAGTCGCCAGAATTTAGGGGGGGAGGGGAACCCCCCCCCACCATTTTCGCCTGCCGGAACCGCATAGTTTTATTAAAATTTAATGTCAAAGATTGTTTTATCTACTCTATTTAAACACTTTTACACCTAGTCTTGGGGGAGGGGGAGTGGGTAGGAGGAGGGGTAGTGGAGGGGTTAGGGGCAGGGAACCCCCCCTACCATTTTCCCCTGCCGGAACCACATAGTTTTTTTAAATTTAATATCAAAGATCATTTTGTCTACTCTATTAAAACACTTTTACACCTAAATTTAGGGCGGGGGGAGAGGGGTAGAGAGTGTGGCTAGTTGTATCTGTCATTGATCTGGACCTAACAGGTCAGAGTTGGATTTGTCACTAATTTCGACGTAACCGGTCTGACTTGGACTCCGGGTGGGCTCCCCCCAATACACTCTAGGGGTAGTAGCCACAAGACTAGGTGGAGTCGAGGTGCTCTGTGTCGGTTTTGTGACTAATTTCAACCTAACCGGTCTGAGTTGGTCTCTGGGTGGGTAATTTGTTAAGTATTGAAGGGAGGAAAACGATTTTCATAAAACTATGTACGAGTATTTGTTTTAATTTATAAACATAATTGATTACACTGATCATGATCAACATCAAAAAAAAACACTGGTGTTTTTTTTTTTACTTTAGGGAACCTCAAAAATTGCAACCAAAACGTTTCGTTTCCCGAACTTAGACATACAAGACGTTCAAATTTATGCAATATTTCCTGATATTGCGTTCCATTTCACGCATCCGCGTATTTTTCGTGTGAATTTACAGAAACTTTATTTTAAGTTAAAATATTTTTGCGTAACTCCGGCAGCTAAAATCGAATTGGGAGGGTCAAGACAAAGCCCCTTGACCATTCCACATTAGCAGTATCCTCAAATTCAGGCGACTCGATTCAAGACCCAACCCCTCAATTCTGTTGCTATATTTTTCCTAGTAATAGACTTTGCATGTGGTCTACTATAGTGTTGTGGAGCTATAGCTATAGCCAGGTCTAGGAAAAACCCCAAAAACAAACTGCTTTGGTGCAATCGTCTGATATCTTAATTCAAGCATTCTGTAAATAGAGCATTGCCTTCAATAATAGCATACACAACCCGTAATTATTCCAGAATGTTTGGACCAGAACATGTGTTTCGTGTGAAGAGATTGTACAAGCTGATCTTAAGAGTACACAGAGCTCTGCCCCCTGAACTCCGTATAATGGGAAACAACTACGCTCGGGATGAATTTAAGCGCCATAAAAATTGTAAGCCAGAAGAAGCCCAAATATTCTTAAAGGAATGGACGGTAAGTTTTTTGGAATGCAATTTCTGTGCTTATTCTTATATAATATGGGAGGTCTTGGTCAGGGTGTTTTGTTTATTTCCCTCATTATTACTATTTTAGGGTATATTCCTCAGTTCTATGTTTGAGGTCCCTGGAACAGGGACCGTACACGGGTGCTAACATATCACTCAATATCCCAAACACCCCCTACATACGTTCTGTGTACTAAATATCGGGAATTTGTCAATGAAACAAAAAATACAAATTATGCATCTAAATTTATTTTATCGCCTTCAAAGTAGGCCCCATCGGTTGCAATAAAACATCTCCAACGCTTCACTCAGTCTTCCATACATTTTTCATAGGCTATTTGCGGTATGGCCTTTAGCTCATTCAGCGAATTTTCTTTTATGGCTTCTATCGACTCAAAACGTTTTCCTCAAAGTGGTAATTTTAACTTGGGAAATAAAAAAAAGTCAGACGGAGCCATATCAGGTGAATACGGTGCTTGGTCGAGAACTTTTGTTGAATTTTTCGCTAAAAACTCTTTGACTATAATGGCTGTGTTTGCATTATCATGGTGCAGCATCCATGAGTTGTGTTGCCACAAATCTGGTCGTTTTCGGCGGATACTCTCACGTAAACGCTCCATGACGTCTAAATAATATTCTTTATTCACTGTTTCTCCCTCTGGAAGGAATTCAGATTGAACCACACCACGGTAGTAAAAAAAAACTGTCAGCATCACCCTGATTTTGGAGCGACTTTGCCGCGGTTTTTTGGATTTCGGCTCGTGTTCGAGACGCCATTCTGAAGACTTATGGCTTGTTTGCATGTCGTACTCATAAACCCATGTCTCGTCGCCAGTTATTATACGTTTCATAAAGGTCGGATCCGTAGAAGCTCGGGAAACTATGTCTTCAGCGACATACAGCTTTCGCTGCGCTTTTTGAACAAAATTGAGCTCTTTTGGAACTAGTCGAGCGGCGACGCGTTTCATGCCTAAAATGTCAATGAGAATGTTGTGGACGGACTTAAAAGATATGTTCACCTCACTAGCCAACTTTTCGAGCACTAGCTTCTTGATTCTGTCGATGTTTCCTTTGGTCGTAGCGGTTGAAGGTCTACCAGAACGAGGCAAGTCTACTACTACTTCTCGGCCTTCTTTAAAAACCTTATACCATTCATAAGCCCTTGTTTTCGATATACACGATTCGCCGTAGGTATTTCGCAACATTTTTAGTGATTCAGCACATGAAATATCATTTGAAACACAAAATTTAAGGCACCCTCTTTGTTCAATAATATTTTCCATTGTAAAAATCGCCGAGAACTCAAAACTATGACCAACAAAAAGTGTTGTTTAAAACAAATTAAATCACAGATTCCGCTCAAACTTTGCACGCTAAATCAGTACAGTGCTACCAACATGCAGTAAAAAAATTAGAACAACCTCTTTTACACGGGTCTTTATATTGACATATTCCCGATGCTTTTTACACAAAGTAGTATATTTAGTTTATAGGTTCATACCCAGGAAGAGAAGGAGGCCCTCAGCCAGGGCTACGAGGGAGGCACCAGGCGCGGTCCCAGCATCGAATTTTGGGGGGGTCACCAGTACGCAGCCTCAGATTTGGGGGGGGGGGGGGTCACGAGTAGAAATACAATAAATCGAGTAAAAAAGACTTTACTAGTAGCGCCCCACGATTTTATCCGCGTAGTACACGTTCCAGTTGTTTTCCCGCGTTTAAAAATAGTCTATGTACTTATTAGACATTTCGATTTTTTAAAATTTTTAATCTAATGTATATGATTTTGGGGAAGGTCATGTCCCCCGTGACCCCCCCCTGGAGCCGCGCATGGGAGGCACGGAGTCTTTCACACTGACAATAAGTCAGTAATCTTCATTAAGATCAAGGCTAAGCTGAACATATACGAGAGTGTTCCGAATGCAGTTGTGGCGTTGTCTTGGCACACTGGGACCTTTAATGACTACACTGATGAAATCGAGGATGAATCGATTTGTCGTCTTGTTTTGCAAACGTCACCGTGCCATCAGAGACTATAGCTTTTTTATCCATGTATAGATTTGCAATCAGTCCAAGGACTTTAAGCGGATTAGCTGTGGGCGGCTAACTTTGTGAGAGTGCCCTCCAGTGAGGAACCTCTCTTTTTATTCCAGTGAGGCTGCTCTGTCCTTTAACCTCAAGATATCATGTCTTTTAAGACGCTTAGGATAGTTCTGGCTTTTCAGTTGCAGCGCGAGGTTGTTTGGATGTGCTGATAGTCTTTGCTGGTAGTTTTTTTTAACTTTAATAGGTTTACACTTGACCACCATCTTGCCTGATGTTAAGAGATGATGCGGTCTACGATGGAGCGTGGTTACCTAGAAGAAACCAATTCACTCTCGATTTGATTAGTTTTTGGAATGTAGCTTGCTTTCGTCCTTAATAGTGTTCAAGTCCAGGTTGTCATGGATTTCATTATTAGTTAGAAACCAGGGAACATCTGATATAGTGTGCAAGATTTTCTTTTGCATTCTTTGGATGACATTGGAGTTACTGGCACTACCCCATAACTTCCACATGGCCATTAAAGATAGAAATGCAGTGGTGATGGAGGATCTGGGCTGGGCTGAAGCTATTAATATCTCAAAATAGTTTAGGGATACTTATTTTTCGAGAACAAATTTGATATGTATTTAAGTCTTCCAGCAATGGAAAAAAAAAAAAAATTTCAAACAAATGTTTATGTAGGTATGTAAGAAAAGGGCAGTCCTAGGGATATAAATAAAATAAAAAAAACATGCTGCATTTTATACCATTAAATAAAGAATTCTTTATGTCAGATGTTTCATATTTTTTATTTCTGTCATATGATCGCCCGATTGATCTAACCATTAGCCAGCTAGATTATTAAATGTAGTAACAAACAAAATGGCTGAATATCATTCAGGCTACTAGTTAATAGGTTCTGTTTAGTAAACAGGCTAGGCTGTTAATTGAACGGCTGATGGAGCTAGTTGGCTGCAATATATCACCACAAAATTGGAAATTTCATCAGCTTAAAAAAAAACATGTGTGATTAACAAACCCATGGCAGTTAGGCAGTAGGTTAATTTATATTCTAATGTCATTAGACTATACTGATGGTTAGTTTAGAATTTTATGGTGACATACATTTCGTATGTCGCTCTATTATATGTATTATTAATGACTGGCTGAAACGTGCGGTCGTTGCTACGCCATCTATCGAAAATTGGTTGTACCAATTCAAATTTTGAACAAATTCGGTTACCTTAGGTTCTAATGACGCAGCCTTTAAAAGACAGATACATGCTGTCACGCAACGAAAGCTCTCAAAAAACAATATTTTTCCCGTTTTTGTTACATTTTTAATTCATGCTCCGCTCCTGTTGATAGTAGCGTAATGTTAAATAGTCTATAGCCTTCCTCAATAAATGGACTATCCAACAAAGAAATAATCTTTCAATTTGAACCCATAGTTGCCGAGATCCTTGGGTTCAAATAAACAAATTCTTCAGCTTTATAATATTAATAGTATAGATGTGAAAAATTCTGTATCATGATACTAACGTTTTGTTCTAGGATTATGCCATTAACCTGGCAAAACAGATGAAGCCACTTAACCAGGTGAAAACCAAAACTGTAGGGAAACCGCTCGAGGTGCAGATGCTGGACTACATGACGGAGGAACAACTAGTGCAGCTGTATGAACTGCACAAAGCAGCTAGTGGAGATGATGATAATGACCCCGTTAAAATCCCCCAAGAAACTAAAGTAGGTGACACTGGAAACTCAAAATAAATGAACGTCGAATAGGTAATAGGTTACCACTAGTGATGTGCCAGATATCCGAAGCCGTATCTGCAGATCTTGAAACTTGAAACCAAACATCCATATTCAGATCCATGACCGTATACATTTTTAACGATCTGGCACATCACTAGTTACCACCACATATATGTATAGAAAAACAAACAGTATTGATAAAAATCCTACTTAACTCTTCATAACTCGACAACTAAACAACAGCCGACTGATGTAACATAATGGAAAACCGGTTCTATGGTGCTCTATGATATTCATCTTATTTTTGTGATTTGGGGTGTTTTATTTTGCAACTATCTTCCTATTGAGATGTCTTGTGCATTTTCTCTTACCAAGGTCCATCCAAACCAATCAAATGCCTTGATACTGGAGTGAGGCTAATACATCAATATGGCTCCTTTAGACTGCACCCCTTTCAACATAAAAACCCTCTTAGCATACACTTTTATGGATACAGCATTTTCATTATGATTATTTCATCATAATTATCAACCCACGGTTATCCAGACATATAGGTGTCTCCAATAACTGGAGACGAGACAAACTTAGCATTCCATTGATTCACCGTGCGGGTGCCGGGTCCATCGTGTGGCAGAGAGAGAAATCTCTCGTAGGTTTAAGGGGCCCCTTTGTGACGTACGTCAACACTCACCTTCACAAATATATAATAAGTAATAACTCAACCCGAATCACTAAGATTTATAGTAGTATAGTAACATATTGAAACAAATTATTCTTGGTGATCACTACTATGATTAGAATTTACCATAGAGCCAGTTAGCACACAGGCAAGTAGTAGCCGACAGTTGTAAATGATATTACTGGTAAATATCACCAGATAACAAAACACTTTTTGTTTTATGAGTTTGAAACATGGAAAATATGAAAGTTTTAATAAGGCTTCAACATAAACACTTTGCCGAGCTACACATAATACGTGGAATATAACATTGCACATTGGTGATGAAACACTGTTACTATTAGTTCTTGTTATCATTAAGATTAAATAATAAGCATTTAAGTGTAATGTATAGTATAGAAGTATAGATACCATGAAACGTTTTATGTTTTTAATTTATTTATTATAGGACTAGCTCTGCCCGTGGTTTCACCTGCTTTTTTTCTTCGAGAGTTCTTCTAAAGATTATCTTCTTTTTCCACAGATCCCTAATTATTTTGTTCAAGTAAGAGTAGTCTATGTTATGCCTTAAAACAACAGCAATCTGGCAGTGAAAGTCTAGCCGTAATCGGTCCAGCCGTTTCGGAGATTAGCTGGAACAAACAGTCAGACAAACATTTTAACAAATGTTATTTTGGCTTTTAAACCGGGGTCTCCGGATCCGCAGTCGCCGTTCTCCCGACTAGACCAGCCGTAACTCTAGACCGGCCGTAACTGCTAGACTTTTTTTTTTTTTTTTTTTTAAATAAAGAGTGACGAGACGAGCAGGACATGTGCCTGATGGTAAGCAACATGCCTGCCACATAACAGCACAGTGACACGCAGCTATTGAAACATGGAGAGCCCAAATCATTACCTAGCACTGCACTGCGCTCGTCACCCAGAGATCTAAGTTGTTATATCTCTAAGCCCTGTAATTTCTCTGGAAACATTGCCCTTCAAACCGGAACACAGTAATGTTTGCACATTACTACTTGGCGGTAGAATAATTGGCAAAGGTGTGGTACTTCCCCAGGCGGACTCTGCTAAGAGTCCTACCACTACAAAAACTAGACTAGACTAGTAGACTAGTCGTAACAAACAAACACTTGAATTCTATGTATTTGTATAGATGTTGTACTTGCTTGTCTCCCTGGGCATAGTATTTATAAAAAGTGGAGTGAATATTTTGGTGAACTGTGACACGCTGTTGTGTGCTTGTTAACTGTGAAAACATCGTAGGGAAACTGATGTGATACAAAAAGAAATGCTTCAAGGACATGCAACTTCTTCCACCCCGATTTGTTAGCGTGGTGAATATTGACCTTAACTCTCTCCTAGTTGAGAAAACCCCGCGTCCCAGCCGTGAGAACATAAACTTCGATTCCAACTTCAAATTCTTATTTTGGCTTTTATTTGCTTACATCACCGAAACTTCGCCAGTGTATAGGTAGTATTTACTTATTGAAAGAGTCTTATTATTATTCATGAGAATACAAAGATAGCTGTTTATTATCTTTTTTACATAATTGTGAATATGTTTGTACTGACAGCGTGTTGGTCCATGGCCACTGCAATACTGTCATCGGACCACTCTCTTAAATTGTCATATATGGCGCCTAGTGCTTATAGCTACAATCGGTGATCTACACAATCCTATGAGATTGAAGTGAGACTTTGGTGCCGATTCACAAAGCAGTCGGAATGGTTCCGGCACGGATTCCGGTAAAGCAGCAATATTTGGAAAAGGAAAATGTCAAAACTAGAACTAATTGAGTAAGTTAAAATAATACTAAACATTTATGTAAATTTGTTTAAGTACTGTATGTATTCATTATTTGGATAATTTGACTTTTCACAATGACAAAGCATTTTTACAGCTGCATCTAAATGACAAGGCCCCTTTACAGCTGATTATTTTTTATTTGACATTATTCGTTGGTATTATTTTATCATGTACACAGATTATTTATGTATAATTTTATTTAAGTGACGTTACCAACTGTTCTTTTGAATTAATGGGTCGAATAAATAAATTGAATTGAATGACAATCCTTGTCTCTGTCATTCTAATCGTATACGACAAGTTTGATTCCGTGTCGAGATCAATCCGATTCCGTTGTGAATCAGGGTACTTGTTTATGAACATATGTGTTATGGATGTGACTTAGTTTCCGATTCCAATTAAGAAAAGACAGAACTTGAGACTGATTTCAAGCTTCTGATTACTTCGAATCGTGTTATTAACGATTATTGTGTTATGATTACCAAATACTTGAATTATCGCAATGCAATTCATAATAACAATACTTATTGAACAATAGTTACTTACTAACTTACCGCGGTGTGGACACATACAACACACAAGAACACAGTGGTATGTAACTGAAATAGGTGCCCTAATGATGTTATTCATTCATTCATCATTATTAATGTTTGAGTTATTTTGGCATTGTTTTTAAATTGTCAAAAACGAAGTGGATAGATGGATATTGAAAGATTAAATACAATTACCTACTTATAGTTTTTGATACTGTGTGAAATAGGGACATGTTACACAGGACAGGTTATGCTACTCGCTTAAATCATTAATTAAATAAATTACTATATTCTCACCCCCACCGCTTGAGGCATCCTCACCTATTCACCGAAGTAGAGGTTTCGAGACAGCAGTTTTTCGCGATGCCATCTCACTCACACCTCACACCTATTACATTTCAGTTTTTTTTATCAGGCCCTAAATTACTTTCACTACAAACTAAAGTTTCAAACACAGGTACGAGAAGGACGTAAAGTGCGCATTGAGGGAACTTATATGCTTATTTTTTCTAATATTTCGTAAGTTTCTCTTAAGTTCTCATTTCATGTCTATCTTCTATTTTACCGTCTAATTAATCAAAATCCAAACAGGTTTAAAACCCCCGATATTTGACTCGTTGTATCATTGATTTATTCTCTCTCTCTCTCTCTCTCGACAGTGGTTGGAGGCGGTATCGAAGTTCCTCCTAGTCAGGGCTCTTCTGTACCAGGGAAAGTAAGGCAAGGCACAAGTGGGTGGACACTTGCTGCCCTTCGTAATCCCATCTCAGTAACTTCGTTAACATGTATTAAGTATTATATATCTATTCTAGAAAATATTGGATCTATTTATAACAAAAAAAATTGTATATATATATGTATTAAGAATGAAATTGCTGACAGTTGCTACCTCAATCATTAGAAAACACAGCCTCATCTGTTGAAAATTGAAACCATTCTCTTAGGAATGGTTAAAATTTTGCTGCACTTGAGGAACTGTGGTAGTTGTAATTTTTTTTCAAATTATAAATGTGGCGGTTAATTTGGGCTTAGCTTGTATAAAATATATTAGCAATGCTTGTTAGTTGTCTTGGAAACTGGTTTTGTTAAATTTTAAACGTATCTTGATTCCGCACATCCAGAGCAAAAACAGAGGTTAACGATTCTTACTCAAATTCGTAAAATATGGCAGCTATTTTTTATATTGAATCTTTAATAATAACTATTAACTAGAAATATATTGGTGGACATTTCTGACGCAACCCCATCTTAGTAGCACCTATGTTGGACCTATATTTAACAGGGTACTTAGACGAAATGATACTCATAGTTATGAAAAACGTTCTAGTTGAAGCGCTTAATCAACGCTAAAGTTGCGTAAAGAAAATCGGTTTCCTTAAACGAGTAGTATAGTATTTTTATCGCTAGCGCTGAAGGCGCAGGACCCTACTAACTCAAACTTATTAATTGTACTTAAGCACAGGCGCATATATCTGAAAACATAAATGAAACAGACTCTCAAGCTAAAACCATACTTGTATGTACCTGAACGTAATCTTTATATTATTAAACCATACTGATACGAGTACGTATATTGACATAACTTTGTATTCTGAATAGAAATCATTATGATAATAGCGTTTCGCAGTTAAATTTGAACTATACTAATACCTATAAAGCATTAAATAATTTCTAAAAAAAAAAAACATTTAATCGTTAACACACAAACCAATATACATTTTAAAGAATATTTATTAAATCTTTATCCTTAAAATAACAGCTTTCATTGAATTCTGAGTCATAACTTATTAATATAAACATTTAAATAATACACATTTAATCAAGAACGTCATGTCTGTTATATTAAAAATTTAGAATAGTTAAAAAAAATAAACCTAAAAAAAAATTCTAAGTATATAAATTTGCAAAAATTCAACACTGAAAAATAAGTGCTGCCAGGTCAAGCCTAAGTAAGTAAGAACCGAAATCATGATATTTCCTACAAAACTACCAACGCGGTGGTTACAACATCTAGCCATCAATGTATGTACAAAACACTTAACTACTTAATTTAAAATTACAAATATTTCGTTCAATTAAAGCGAGATCTTCAAACTTGTAGTTTATATTGTTGCTTCATATTATTGATTTATCGTACATAATATTTTAATATAATATTAAATGTAATTTTATTAATTTTAAGAAGTGGCTTAGCCCGTCGTGTTTAGAACTTATTTATGAATTAAAAATCGTTAAATTTTAACGTTAAAAATTCATGTAACTAATTAATTAAGACATGTATAAAATACATGATTAGCGTATAGTTTTAAACGAAAAGTATTGAGTTTATAATTAACCAAAAATCAACCAATTAAACAGGTGATTGAGTTTACAATGTAGCATACCGTATGTAGGTACATATATTTATATACCATACAAAGTTCACCACAAAAGACAAACTAGTCATTATTGATATGAAAAACAAATTGTTTTTTTAATAGGTAATTTGATTTAAAATATTTTGATGACATTTATTTATACAAAAATTCTGATTATATCCAGAGCTTGAATTCGCACAGGCGTGTCGAACATGTTGCATGTTCTTTTTTTGTAGAATTTAAAATAAATCAAATCGAATCTTAAATTATTTCTCAGTGCACAAATATATTATGTAAAATGTTACTTCAATTTGGTATTATGATGGCAGTGAAATGAAATTTGTAAGATTTAAAATACACACGACGAATACCGAAATAAAGCAAACTTGTAAAAATATGCGAAAGCTTGTAAAAAAAGATATAAATATTATTAAAAAAATGAAGGTAAATTAAAAACGTGGTAGTAATAAGTTACAGTAAATGCTACTACTCTCCAAATCAGTCAAAAATGATGTTAGACATAAATAAATATCGGTATAATCAATACAGGTTATAATCAATAAATAATCTATTCACGTTGTAAATATATTTATACGGCAATGCAAATTTATCCATAGATTGTGTGGCACGTAACTCCAAGAAGAAGCAATTTGAAATACCAATCCAAAGTCCATTCAAATCAAGCCAGATATGATTATGACATATTAAAAAAACCGACCGAATTAATAACTTCGTCCTTGTTGAACTCGGTTAAAAAGGAGCTTTGATTATTAGCGCACGAGCACTGAACATGTAGAGTTCAGAGATTGTATGATAATTAAAGATAATATATTTAAGGTAGTGTAAGGGCCCAGCGAGACAATAGTAATGTCCGGGGTTAAAATCCGGAGCTTCCTGACTTGTAACATACTGTCGAAAAGCCGACATGTAGAATAGGAATAAGGCTTCTTCCTTTATCGTTTGCGTCTCGTCAACACATGAACGCGCTGTGTAGCCACTGAAAAGAAAAAAACGGATTAGACAACCATGTTAATTATTGCAACCTATTCGTAGAAGTAATCAGGATAGAGCTTATTTAGAGAAGTGATTATGATAGTTGACGCTTTTTGCCTCAAGTTAATAAAGTATAAATATGTGACTGATGTGTGTGTGATGTTTCTTTAATTAACGTGTCTTCTAGTTGTTCAAAGCAAAACGATCAAAGTTAATGAATTATCAGCTGCCATTCGGAAATAATAAAATAAACCTAATCGTTCGTATCAGTTCTGCGATAGATATGACAAGCCCACTGCCACTTCAGCTTGCGCTGAGCTTGCCAGTACCTCATTACTAATACAATCCTGCCGAGAAACCCCAAGCATAGCTCTTTCCATAGCTCCCTGATCGAACCCGAACTTGCGAACCGCTTCCACTGTCAAAGTTCACGTTTCTGCACCGAAGATCATGGCCAAGAACACTGATTCTATAGTTTTGTCTTATGACACTGGGATAAATCACGAGAATATAAAGTTTTCTAAATGTTGCCCAGCCTCGCTGGATTTTTCTCATGATATCACTATGAAAGCTATTTCTATCAAGTTCGAGCGTCTGTCCTAGGTAAACATATCTCGGGACAATCTTCAGAGTGACTTCATTATGTCAATCGGTCCCAAAATACAGTTTTTTATAGCTGTTTGCAGCTACGATGATACAAAACATTTTAAAAGTTGATCCATACAAATTGGCCTCTTCTTCTAGAGGCGCGCAATATGTCTGTCTAAACATTTGTGTTTGTCTTAATTTATACAATGAAAAAGGAATAAGTAAATAAAATAAGAATCAGCTGATTAAAGTCTTCTTCGTCTTCTTTTCATTTCTGGCTTTTATTTGGTTGTGATATTTGTGTCAACTGATTCTGCATCTTCTATTTATTTCTTGGTTCTATTTGGTTGTGCTATACCTATATGTGAGATATGTTTGGTAAGCACAATAGCGCCAACGTCTTGTTTTTCAGCAGGATGTTGTTTTGGGACAAAACCACGAATTCGCATCGCATCGGAAATATCTGCGAATTCGCACGAATGCATCGCAAGAACTTCCGATTTGATTCGCATCGCGCATTCCTCCGATATTACGTCATACTGGTCAAAATATTGTCACTATAATTTTAGTTTTTTTCAAATGAAGATATACTATTCATAAATAATAAAAAAAATCTTTTTCTATTCTCAACCCATAATACTTGCGAGTAAAATAGTTCCCATCCGCATTCATAATCGTAATATGTATATGAAAGCAAAATCTTTTTTTCTTTCATATCTACTTAACAATAACAGCAGTACAACAATCTTTTTGCGATCCATGTTACGCTTCCGAAAAACACGTCTATCACGGCTGACTACCGTTGAAGGTATGGTTACCCTAACCTTGCCGCATTGCAGCAATTCGCATCGCAGCAATTCGCATCGCAAGTTCATCCGATGCGGCGGCGCATCGCATCGCAGTTTTGTGTGGAAGCCCTAAATCCAAGTTCTTGCAGTAGTAGATCTTGCAGTTGATCCGTGTGAGTAATGTCAAAGAATGTTAATATAAATTATTCATCATCATCATCATCATCAGCCCGTGTTCGTCCACTGCTGGACATAGGCCTCTCCTATATTTCGCCACTCAGCCCGATCCTCAGTTTTGCGTTTCCAACCGCCACCAGCCGCCTTTCGTATATCGTCACTCCATCTAGTCTCAGGGCGTCCTACACTACGTTTACCGATTCGCGGTCTCCACTCCAGAACCCGTCTACCCCAACGGTTATCGGGTCTGCGACAGATGTGACCGGCCCATTGCCACTTCAGTCTGCTAATACGCTGAGCTATGTCGGTGACTTTAGTTCTCTGACGAATTACTTCATTGCGGATGCAATCCCTCAGAGAAACCCCAAGCATAGCCCTTTCCATAGCTCGCTGAGCGACCTTGAGCTTTCGGACCATTTTCACTGTCAGTGTCCACGTTTCAGCACCGTAGGTCATAACAGGTAGAACGCACTGGTTGAACATTTTTGTCTTAAGACTTTGTGGGATGGGTGACGAGAAGACTCGACGAAGTTTTCCAAATGCTGCCCAGCCCAACTGGATTCTTCTCATGGCCTCACTCTCAAAGCTACTCCTACCTAGTTCGAGCGTCTGCCCTAGGTAAATGTATTTCTGGACAATTTCAAGAGTGATTTCATTTACGACAATCGGCCCCGGTGCAACGAACTCGTTACACATGACCTTGGTTTTATCCAAATTCATCCGGAGGCCGATGCGTTGAGAAGCGTTAGCCAGGCCATCCAACATCCACTGCAAGTCCTCCAGCGACTCTGCCATAATGACGATGTCGTCTGCAAACCGTAGGTGAGAGATGTACTCGCCGTTGATATTTAGGCCACGTCCAACCCAATCCAGCGTCTTAAACATATCCTCTAGTGCGTTTGAGAACAATTTCGGGGAAATAACATCCCCTTGCCTCACGCCTCGATGCAGAGGAATTTGTTTAGTCTGCTGGTCTTGAATTTGAACCGCCATCGTAGCGGCGTCGTACAAACACCTCATCACCTCGATGTATCGCCAATCGACTTGGCATCGCTGTAAGGAATATAAATTATTAGGGATAATCAAATAATGTCAATATGTAAAATGAAATATACTCAAAAAATTACAAATTGGTAACATAGTAACGATCTTGTTGCACATGACTTTGGTTTTGTCCAAGTTAATCCTGAGACCGATGCGTTGAGAAGAGTTAGCCAGGCCGTCCACCGGAGTGTAGGTACACATCAGTGACTACGTATTTTATACGAAACTTACTACCTCGAACATAATGACAGAAAATACACTTAATATTATGTTCACACTAAATGTAAACTTAAAAAACGTCGGAGGTCGGAGTGAACTTTTAATTGAAATTTTATCACACTCCTTAAGTTACTTATTGTATGATGTTAAATATCGCAACAAAAAAAAACCTTCGGATCGAGCGGTTATGCTGCGTTTCCTTTTATTCATTTTTGTCGGACCTATGGTGGTTTCTTCGGTAGTCTTTACTGCCCTAAATACTTTTGGGTTAGCGTAGAAGGCGCACCATTAAAACAAAAACTAACCCGACCAATCAAACTTTGTTACACACATGAGGCATACCTAATAGTTTGAAAATCATCGAACGATTGTATTCTATGTTACCGTTTATCAATTTGTTATGAGCACGCAGAGTATTCGAATTGTCGCCAGGATTAGTATCGAGGGTTGAGGTGTGAGTAGAGCAGGTGGTGTGTGCGGGGCGAGAGAGGGATCGGGGCAGGCCGGCCGTTGCAGATGTTTTCCGGTATCTTTTTCTTTATTTTAATGGACGCATATACAGTGCTATAATAGTAAGTACGCACAGTTAAATATTATATTTTTCAAGTGTAAATATGTAGACTCGTAGCCTGGCCAGTCAATGGTGCCAATTTAGATTCCTATTTACTTGTAAATAGAGCGCCAAATTTTTATAATTTTAATTTACGTTTTTAATTGTGTTGAGATGGGTTAATATAGGTAATTCCGATTTTTTTAAATATATTTATAGAAAAAAAATATAATTTATTGATTTATTTGAATTGAAATAATGATTGATCTTAATAACTAGATTAAAACAGTACGTATACCAACGTCGTACACATTTTAAATTTATCATTGGGTTACTCACTTGTGAGGTGGTCGATCCAGCTGGCTTAAGTTTCAATCGCTTTAAGCGACCTTTTTCAAGAGTATGTATCTCGCGGAACCTCGTTCCAATTGCCCTCCGAACGGGCGAAGAATGCGGTCGAAATTACACTCGTGAGTAACCCGTTAATAAACTAAAATGTGGTACAACCACGTCAGTATATTTTTTTATAATTTCGGTTGTATTTAATTGTTTGACTGCATATAGATTGATTTAAGGATTTACAAAGTTTGTCTGAGGTTGTAAGGGAAATCGAAAAGGAGTTACGCTGTAAGCGAATAATTATTATAGCCATTAACTTTTAACTAAGTTAATCCTGGAAAAATAATTGTTTGTTCTATACTTCTCTTTTCTTCTTCTATTTCAAATAATGCAAAGGATTTCAATATATTACTGGGCCTATCGGAGCGTTTCCCTTACACCTAGGATAATGTAAGGTTAAGTTTTAATCAACATTTTTGTAGAACAATAGTTGTGTGAGTGCAATATTTGCATTTATTTGGATTGTACTTTTAATTATTTAGATACACATTTCACTGCCTGTATAGTGTATCTTCAATAGATTTTCAGTAAATAAATGTCCGTGTTGTAGCATATTGTTTTATTTTTGGCAATAGTTAATAATGTTATTGTTCCAAGTTTGTAGAGCTCTGCAAAAAATATTCCCCTGAATATTTTTACAGATTTCTATGTTTTCAAGTGCAAACCTTCGAATGATGTTACCGATTGTACTAGAGTACTAAGAGTACAATACCTATATATTTATATTTTTTGTCTTCTCTTTCGTCTTTTAGGAGGGATGTCACTAAAGTGCCCCATTGGTTAAGACAAAAAAATCAAGGCAGATCAAAAAGTCGATTGATTCACAAAATCATTGATAGTTTCAAAATGCAATTTTTTTAAAAAGAGCAGTAAACCACTGTTGTTCTATTTTCTTGACGAACACGTAATGGACTACAGGCCCGTGAACAAAATTTACGGGTCAAATGAACCACCAGGAAACCTATGTAGGATGATAGAAGGGTGTAAAGTATTAAGATTCAGCACTATGCCGTCACTTGTAAGCTGTCCAACAGAGTGTGATTGAAAAGGGGGGGTTGCAACCCTCTACCATTTCTCCTTGTCGCATGATTTTTGTACGGCATTGCGAAATAAATTGCGAAACCCAACTAATATTATAAACGCCAAAGTGTGTAAGAATGTATGAATGGATGTTTTGGATGTTTGTTGCTCTTAAAACTACTGAAAGGATTTGGTACATATAGATAGACAATGGTCTGGAATAACACAGGCTATTTTTTAGCATGGGAAATTAACACAACCGGGAACTAAGGAAACCGCTGTTAGTGTAACATACATATAAAGAAAATCAAATGTGTGTGTGTATGCCGTTTCGCTCTAACGTAATTTATGAGAATAGTTGCGCATACTTGGTTAACATATTATTAAAGGATACTAACCTCACTTAAACTGACTTGTATCGTGTTTGAATGTAGGCTGTCGTTTGTGTAGAACAATTCTGGAATGGGATAAAAAAGGGATTAATGTATAAAAAAAACAAACAGTATTCTAAGAGAGTACGGAGTTCGTCGACCACGTTTACTAAATCGAAAGGGACATCAATAAATGAAACATTGTGCTTGGAGAAAACATCAAACAAGTACTGCAACTTTACGTTACAGTAGGTACTGGTAGGCCAGTAAAAATAGACGTTTTTTTTGGTGCAATACATTTCCGATCCAAATTTCCTTTTTTGATGAGGTTAAGGATCACTTACTGAGCATAAAATCACAAAATGCTGACAGATTCAGGATGAGCTTCAAGCGCCATCTTGACTTAAAGTTTTTGGCCGATATCTCGGAAGCTATGCACATTAAGGCAAAAACTATTGAAATCGTTATTGTAAAAAATAAAATTTTGCATCTTTTGTTGCCGGGAAACTTTTCTGTGAAACGTACCGTTTACGATTTATGGTCAATTTAATGAACCGGTTTTTCTTTCGCGACCGATAGCTCTTGAAATATTAGATGAATTAATAAAACGCCTCTATCCTTTTTTAAAGATCAGTTCATTTTCTACAACTTTTGCCTCAAACTTTTTTTTACTAATGTCCATACGTTTTGAGTTATGAGACGTTTAAATTCTGTTGTTCTGCCAAAAATATTTAACATTAATGAATTGTATTAAAATGTACAATTTTTTTATTAATGGTGAGTTTTTAGACGATAAAAACTCTGTTTTTGTAAGAAAGAAACGGATACTGAGTCTAATTAAGCCAACATTAGACGAGGCGAGAGTAAACATGTAAGCATGCTATAGGAGCTTGAGATGCGTTTTATTATCTAAGTAATCTAATATTTCAAGAGTTATCGGCCGCGAAAAAAAATCGGTTCATTAAATGGGTCATAAGTCGTAAACGGTACGTTTCACAGAAAAGTTTCCCGGCCATAAAAAGATGCAAAATTTTATTTTATACAATTTCAATAGTTTTTGCCTTAAGTGCATAATAGTTGCCGAGATATCGAAGAAAAACTTTAATTCAAGATGGCGCTTGAAGCTCATCCTAAATCTGTCAGCATTTTGTTATTTTATGCTCAGTAAGTGATCCTTAACTTCATAAAAATGGAAATTTGGATCGGAAATGTATTGCAAAGATAAATTCTATTTTTACTGGCCTATGGGCAGTACTGCAACGCTAAGTTGCAGTGCGCTGCACTGTTCTCGTTACCCAGATATACAATAATTATAATGTACCTCTTTGCTCTGTAATTTCTCTGGAAATACTGCTTTGCAAAACGGAACACAGAAAGGTTTGCATATTACTGGTTGGCGGTCGTATAACTCCACATACTCTGCAAAGAGTCCTACCACTACAAAAGTTTTCATGAAAAAAGTGGTCAGTTATTTTTATAACATACAAATAGCTGGTAAAACTGATAGAGTAAGATCCCAGGGCCGCCAGACCTCACGTATTTTCTGACGAATGAAATGTGGACGATTGAGTAGAGTTAGTACGTACTAAGAAGACATGCTTACCCGCTAACTTGCTTAGACGGCCAATTTTGAGATATGGGCCAATGAAGGTACACAAAAACATAGCTTACTTCACTTATTTTCTGACAACTGGTTTTTACGTATATGTTGTAGACAATATCCTTACAAATAAGGCCCCAATACTCCCAGACACTTTCCGTCGGCCGTTTTGCTTAACAGACGCTTTAAAACTCCCAAAATAATTACTTCACTTAAATTCTCATACTCCATTTTTATATATTATATGTTCGTCAGGCAACTATTTTAAAGCCTTTTCCAAAAAGACAGACTGATCCAAAGGGTCAATTTACCCCTAAAGTCAATTTGAATGCCGCTCTGGGTAGGAGTGCGAGTGCATTATCCACGCTTGTGAGACTTGTATAAGGATAAATGTACAGGGTTACTGCTAATAAACCTGCGTCCGTTTAAGGGCATGTTCTGTATATTTAAACAAACAACTTTTGTTCAACAACTTTCAGTAAAACTCAATAGATAGGTAACCAAAAAAAAACTAATGTTTGTTGCCTTTTCTAGCACTGTTTAGCGACTATTCAGTGTTTATTCACTTCGGTACATCATTTGTCGAGCGTTAAAGAGCGCACGCGCTCTTATTACGAAGGATTCGATTCTTTTAGACCGGGTAAATACATTTCTTAATTTGTATGGATAAACACAAATTTTGAAAAATTTTAGAACACAAGTTGACGTATTTAGTGTACTTAACATCCCCTTAAAAGTATGTTGGCTGGTTACCATTAACCCTGTATATTCACTCTAGGTTTCGCTTTCACTCTTAGAGCCGGTTTTCACGGCGCGGCTGCTAACCGCGCCCGGGCGCGGGCGCGGCAGTTTTCCATATAAAATTGAATTCAACACACACGACGCGGTTTACGGCTGCGGCTGCCGCAGCTGCGGCAGCGGTAGAAACCGCGAAAACCTGCGGTCTCGTGAGTATTGAAACAAAACCGTCGCGCCGCGGCGCCGCGCCCGGTTTGGAACCGCGTCGTGAAAACTGGCTCTTACAGTTTACTCATATCAATTATTTTAAATTAAAATAAACTTTATTTGCGAAAATGGGTAATTACAATAAGATCTTAAATGTTTACATTGCAAATATTAGGTTGTCTTTTTTTTTTTTATTTAAATTAGCCACTCCACAGACACCGGGGTCCGTGATCTTTGTCATTACAATTCTTTTTTTTTTTTTTTTTTTACATGTGTCTTGGATTAGGAGAAGATGAGGAAAATAGGGGGGAGTTAGGAACATGTTAAACATAATTCTAGTTCTAATAATAGCTCGTCTGTTGAGCCGATCACTACCGGTTGACTATTCCGGGAGTAATCGACTCGACATCGATTCTTTGCCTAATTGTCATCTGCCTAAGCCGCCTCCTCCCGGCCCAGAGCCTCCACAACGGCCGCATTTCTGTCCCTGATGGCCATCTGCAGGTTGAAGTCTCGGATGGTCTTCGGTGATGCAGCCAACGCTCGCCGCACGAACCGGCCGATGGCGTCATCGGTGTCGTCAGCGTAGTATGTGAAGGTCCCCGTATGCCGTGAGATTGCAACAACCGCATGGGGCACGCTCTCGTGCAGCTTCATGTTAGCCTTGGTTTTGATTGCGATTACCGACTCGTATGTTAGTCCCTGAGCTTCATGGATGGTAAGGATGCGTGACCCGGTGCCTGACCCATAACCCTGGTTTGTCAGGGTCTCCTTCTCTTCTTGAGTGTGAACTAAAAAGAGGGTGTTTGGAAGGGTGTTGGGTATTTGCGCTCCCTTATATCTTCTCTGCTCTAGGGACTTTATACGGGACGCTGAGGAGTACATACCGGAGTATATTTCCCTCAGCGCATATGCGACATCCATCGGGTTGCGATGAGTGCAGAGCAACTCCTGGCTGATCTTTGCTACCAGGTTTGGGCGGTGATACCTCATTTCGAAGAGATTTTCCCTGTCGATGTAAGGCAACTGATTGACGTCTCCGATGAGGACAATTTCATCAACACCAGACAGCCTTGAAGCCATCACAATGGCTCCAAAATGGTTCATGAGAGCTTCATCCACCATGAGGCGGCTGAAACTTTCTCTTCCGAAACCATTTACCAGAGCAGAAGCCATGGTTCGCACTCTGGTTTTGACCAGATTTCCTATTCGGTGCGATAGCTTTTCTCTGAGATCTTTTGCTGCCTCAGTTGTTGTGGTGATGATGGCGTCCTTGTCCACGTCGAAGTGTCTAATTACCCATGTTGTCTTTCCACATCCCGGAACTCCGTTAACCCACTGTATTCTCGGTACCTCCCAATTTTCCCAATTCGCTTTGATGTTTGAGTTCCCTTCGATGGTCTTGGCCATCTCTAGGATCTTATCGTCCAGCATTATCTTGGTGCATCGGGCGGTAACTACAATTGGGTCGTTTGGTGTTGTCGCATAAACAGGCATTCCCGCGCGCTCTGTCTCTTTCTCGTTCAGTGTCACGAAGCCATTTTCAGCACTGTAAGCTGCCATATACTGTCCTGTCATGGTTCCCTTGATGACCCGGGAAGTGACATTATTGTAAATGGCTGCTTCGGCCTCCTCGAGTTTCGCCTTTAAGAGGCTTTCACTTCCTAGCCTATAGAACTGCATGATGTTTTCGCAGGTCTTGAGGTTGACTAGTCGTGTCGCGCTCAGTGTGGCTATGAATTCGATGAAGGCGTTTCGTGCATGGCTCCGCGGCTCCGAAGCCGTGACATAGCGCGGCGGTTCAACCTGTCCCATGTCGGCTCTCGTTCGGCTCATCTGTTGCTGTGAAGCTGCTTTGGGGGTCTTTGACGTCGAGGGGGTTGATGAATGGGATGAGATTCGGAGTACGCTCTTTGCTGCTGCGTTGAAGGCAGTCACGAAGGCCGTGTTGGTGCCTCGGCTGCCACTTTGATTGGCTGAAGCTTTTTCCGCGGCTGCCCTCTGCTGTGCTCTTTCGGAGCCGGTTTGGATGGTCGAACTAGGAACAGGATGTCCCCAGCTGTCAGTTGCATTTGTGTGGTCGTGCGAAGGGGCTCTGAGGAAGCTCAGATTTTCTCCCCTGTCTTCGTATACGACAACCTCATGATGCTTAGAGGCCTCAATGCAACCCAGCCGGTCTGCGACTCTCGCTCTTGAGTATTCGATTGCCATCGCGTCCACGCTTATCACCCGGGGTGCTTCACCTGCATTTCTGCTCAGATGTGCGAGCAGCGCACTTGCCTGTGTGAAAGGCGTCCGACCTTCCGAGTATTCTATTAGTGCAATCGTTTTGTTTTTCGATCGCACCAAACGAAATCGGTGGCCGTCTACCTCGTACACCGGCATAGCGTCGTAGGTTTTCCGCTTCATTGTGACTTTTGCGGTACTCCCATTAAGCAGGCAAGACAATCCAGGTGACAAACGGGCTCGTTTCCGTTCCCAGGCGAAGCAAAAGCTTATTCCGAATCTTTCTTTGTTGCTGTCCATGAAGAGAGCCACTCCACGGACACGGATCCCAGCCTCTCCTCGATCTGCGTTCTCCAGTAGTTGTTGGATGGAGATGCTCTTCGAGGAGTTATGTTGGGCGGGAACCGCATTCCACGCGGCGTCCACAGACAGCGGGACAGGGTGTGGTGGCGAAGGGGGGCGCGTATTTGAAATAGTGGAGTTTCTCTTGGCCGCTATGCGGAATGAGGTCTCCATGAAGGACAGAAGCCGTGTTCTGTTATCAGGATCTGCTAAGATGTTGTGGAGATCCGAGACAACCAGCCTTCCGTCGATCATAGATTCGAGCTCATGTCTTGCGGCCATGAATCGGGGACAATCGACTAGCACGTGCCAGACAGTTTCGGGTTGGTTGGGGTCACACTCGCATGCAGGACTACTCTTGAGCTTAAATCTGTACAGGTATTCTGCTATTCCTCCGTGTCCCGTCAACGCTTGTACTTGGAAGGGAGTCAGTTTCGTGGTTCTAATCACCCGATATGCGTTTGCTATGTCGGGGAGGAACGTCTGGGTGACTTTTCCAGTGTCCGAGGTTTCATATCGATCCTGCCATGTCTTGACCGATTCTTCGCGGATTTTACGTTTGACGTAGGACAAGGGGATCCCCTCGTAGTCCCTGGGTGATTCGGCGAGCGCCGCCAATTTGGCCAGTTCGTCAGCTCTCTCGTTGCCGACGGTGCCAACATGCGCTCTCACCCAGAAAAGACGAAGAGATCTCCCTTCAGCATTTATCTGTCCAATGTTTTCCTTTATGCACTTTACCAAGGGGTGACTCGTTTTTGGGTTACTTAGCAGTTCGAGTGAAGATCGAGAGTCACTCAGGACATTAACTTCAGGGTCCTTGCTCGTTAACGCCATTTGAGTTGCCCGGTAAAGAGCATAAAGTTCCGATTGAAAGACCGTGCATTCGGAGTGGAGCTTGAAGGTCGAGTTTTTGACCTCTTTGCCATTCTCCCACCAAGTTAGAGCAGCTCCGACTTTACCCTCAACCTTACTGCCATCAGTATAAATTTGTGGTCCTTCTGGAAGATTGGAGGTGTCTTCTATGAGTTCGTACTCTACGGATACCTGTGTGGACGGATGGGGTTGGTCCAGGTAGTTAACGTTCCGTTCGAGTTCCACTTCTGGTGGGAGGTAGTCTTGGGAGAGGTTTTTTTTTACTCTGTACAAATTTGCTGCTTCTTGTATGCTGAGATCTAGGGGAAGCAGACCGGAAAGAGCAAGTGCTGATTTTAGAGAAACAGTACGGTACGACTTACAGATTTTCTGGGCAAAACCTCTTTGGATTGCGTTCAAATGAGACTTGTTTTCCTCGAAGTCTGCCGCTTGCGCCCATATTAGGTTGTCTATGACAATTTGTTAAAAAACTTCACAATTCACTTCATATTTCATCACTTTAAGCTGCCTATACATTATACAAGGACTACCAATTACGCATTATTATTGTTTACATTACATAATTATTATAAAATATATAATAATCCAATGATAATGAAAGCAAAGTAATAAATGAGTAATGAAAAATGATTATATATTTGATTATTAATGTTTAAGAAAACAATCAGCTAACATTAAAAAAAAAGTGTGTGCTTAAGACCGCACTGCAGAAGTGAAAATAAGAAATAAAAAAGAAATAACGACTAAAAAGCTTTCGAATTGTTTTGATATCTAAATAAAAATATAAAATATTATATATAAATTGAACATAGTAAGCGAATAGTACATGAGACATAGTAGTACAACATAGGAATTAATGTACATCATATTTTTATTTTATTTTATCATTCTCTTATTTTAGAACATGCATTGGGCACACATTTCATCACTTTGGAAGTCTCTCGCGCAAATTATTCAGTATAGAAAAAAATTATATTACAAACCTCAACATGATTTTTGAAGACCTATCCATATACGGGTTTGATGAAATAAAATATTTTGAGATTAAGTTCACGCACCCCCAAAATTGATTGTTTTTAAATATTTTTGTGTAAAAAATCCGAATGCGGTTCATAGAATACTTACCTAGTCAGTTTTTTTATAGTTTCGGAAAAAAGTAGCTGTGATATACGGACGGACAAACAGACATTCTGGCATACAGACATGACAACAATCCTTAAGGGTTCTGTTTTTAAGTTTTATGGAACCCGTTTTAATGGAGTATGACAATTTAAGTGAAGTGAAGTCAATATTTTGGGAGTTTTAAAGTGTCTGTTAAGCAAAACGGCCTACGGAAAGTGTCTGGGCGTATTGGGGCCTTGTTTGTAAGGATATTGTCTACAACATACATAAAAACCAGATGTCAGTGTAAAATAAGTGAAGTAAGCTATGTTTTTATGTACCTTCATTGCCCCATTTCTCAAAATTGTCCGTTCAAGCAAGTTAGCGGGCAAGCATGTGCTCTTAGTAGGTACTAACTCTACTCAATCGTCCACATTTCGTTCGTCAGAAAATACGTGACGTCTGGTGGCTCTGGGATCTCAGACTATGATCTTTCATCATTGTAATCTTTGAAAAAGAAATTAATTTTTACTTTGTAGTCTTTTTTTATATTATTTTTAACCGACTTCAAAAAAGGAGGAGGTTCTCAATTCGGTTGTACGTTTTTTTGTATGTATGTTACGCGATAGCGCCACCAATTGTGAATTTATTTTGATGGTTCTTTTGTTTGGTAGATGATAGTTGGTCTGATATAAATTTTATCGAAATCGGTGTGTTGGTTTTTGAAATATGGACAAAAAACTAAAATTAGCTTTTATGTGTTTAGACGCGACGTTGTGATCGATTCTTACGAAATCTGGTCGAGTGTCGTGAGTTTAATTTGAAATTGAAGTCGGTTCTTGTCTTTTCGGAGAAAATACATTATGTCGTTCTAAAAACATGTTTAGCAAAAAAGGTTATTTACCAAACGCTCTATGTAAGTGTAAGACCGCGGAGACATAGTCTCCGAACCTAAGCATCCCGTCTTTCCTCATGTACCGAAGTACTAAGAGGGTCATGACCCGTTCGGGCACGACGAAGCCGACGTCACGGAGCGCGTCGCGCAGCCTCTCCGCGCGCAGCACGCCCATCTTCTCCCGCGCGTGCTTCTTGAACAGGATCTGCCAGTGCTTCAGGCTGCACATCAAGTCTTTGAAGTCGGGCAACGAGATCCGACCTGTACCTTTTTTCTGATGACGCTGTTAAGGAGTCTATTTTCAGTGGTTTCGAACCCGATATACCCAGCGTTGTCCCTGTATGGTTGGTATGCGTTAGTAGGTAAAAAATGGTTAGTTCAATGGTCGTTAGGCATGCGCCATCTATTGAGTGTTAGTTTTTCGTATCAAATTTATAGAACGAGAAACTGCTAGGCAGCGATTTTGGCCCTTGCTGTTGAATTAGCTTCGTCGTACTTTGTTGTTAATGACAGGCGTGGCGCTTACTATCAACCTTAGCTCGCACCGTTACTATTTAAAAAAAACTCATCTGAAGTCTTTTCATTGGGTAGCAAAATAACAGAAATGTCGCCATTAGGAAAAGAAATGGAGTGATGTTTATGAAACATTCGGTGCAATTGCAGTAGATATTCACAATCTTTTATAACAAGAACAGAGAAAACTATCTGATAGGTAGGTATTTAAAACGATAGTTTTTAAAATGCCGTGTTTATAACTTAGAACTTATCAGTGTTTAAAAGGATACATCTAGAGAGAGCACGAACTGTCGACAGGTATCGATGGAGGCGCAACTTTTGATATAGTCATTCGGCAAGCAGGCATCAAGTAACTCTTGAAGTTCAAATATATTGATCGTCCTGTGTTCATCGGCCAGTTGTAAGAATAGAGCTTCGTACTGGGCAAAGCTGTTGGTCTCAGCCCCAGGGGGCGCCTTGAAAAGTGCGGCTTTCGTCATCTGCGGCGGGTCGTCTAGAATCTTCATCTTGTTAGACTTGATCGAGAATATTCGAAGTGTGAAATTAGCTTCTTCCCGTGGCTCGAACGTCGTTGGCAATATGAGGTACGCTCCTGCGTCCAATTCGCATCTAAAACGAAAATGCGGTAAAGTAAAACTCCCGGGGATCTAACGCCCAACTAAAGCTCTTATTTTTGATATTGCTCGCTCTCTCTATAGATACAGCTATAGCAAAGCCAAATCCGATTTAAATAGGCGGTAAAAACAGTGCAACATCAATCGCTCAAGGTCGCGCGGTTTTAGCCTACAGCTAGACCGTCCCTCTCAGGGGACAAGTGCCAGTCGGTTGTCGGACGCACGGCTGAGCGCTCGCGCAACGCGTTTCCCGCGCATATTGTTATTAGATATGTCGACAACCCTCCGCGCTAGACAGGGACAGAGTTACGCGTTAGAAAGAGCGCAAATGTTTATTTGAAAATCGCGACAGGTATTGCGAGCTGAATTGAACTTTGTTGGTTCCCAGCAAGAGTCGCTATTTATATAATTGTTTTCGGTAAGTGAGGCTTCTGTACTTATATTTATTCTGTGGTAAAAGGACAGGTTACGCTCAGTTATTTGCATAGCAGTGATACACAGCAAAATCTCGCAACTAAAATAAAATTTGTTCGGATCAAATACAACACAAATTTGTAAAAAGTACACAAAACAAAAAGGGTACGCAATAGCAAACTGATTTCTAGTACATATGTAATACACGTTGGGATATGAGCTAGGTATTGCATACCTACTATATAATATAGAGCTAGCCAGCTTATTTTAAAAATATGTTTTAATCCAAATAATTCTAATATGATAAAGCTGAAGATCTTTCTGTTTGAACGCGCTAATCTCAGGAACTACTGGACCGATTTCAAAAAATATTTTACCGTTGGATATGTACGCACGAGATCCCTGAGTGTTATGGGATATATGTAATGTACCACGGGCGACGCCGGCGCGGACCACTAGTTAACAAAAAGTATAAAACAACTAATTTTATGTCCCCACTACTGGGACTTGGGGTCTTCTTAGGTATACATTTGGAAATCACCGTGTTCTCCAAAGATCCTTCTTAACTTTTTATTTTCTTAGGATGTTTTCCTTTACCGCCATAGCCAGTGGCCAACACAACTTTTAATCATAATAAAACTAGAGGAAAATACACAAATCGCTTTTTCTAAACACAGATCATAGTTCGCATTAGCAACGCAAACAAATAGGTAAATGATTGAGTAGATTTTTATGCTGGTGCATTTATCAAATGATTTTATTTATAAAACGTACCTGTGACTGACTTGTCGGCTGTTAGTATATTGTGAATTGATAGTACTTTTTGTGCTTCTGAAAAATACAGGAGATGCTGTCTCTGGAAGAGTCTTTGGGGTCTTGTAGATGCTGAAGCCGATGACTTTTGGCTCCATAATGCTGTGTTGATTCAACGATACGACCACAACATCCGGCTCATTTAAGACTATCTGCACTTGAGGATTCAAGTGGAAGAAATCTGGAACCAGTTGAAATAAGGATTACCGTCGTTTCCATTAATGCTATATCGTCATGTCTCGTAGTCAAGACAGATGATTTTCTTCCAAAGTACACCAATACCTATACTCACTGACGTGGTTCCGGCAGCCGCCGGCTGAGACGCCGCGTTTCCATCCGCTTTGGTACATTCGCATTTGCCATTTAGTCTTTTGCAATAACGACGTTTCGGCCTTACTAGTTTCGGCGTCTAAATGAACCATTTCGACTCTAGGGAAAAGGCGTTGGAAGTCACTGAACATGACCCAGAAACCTTTCACAGAAGATATCAGCCGGTCACGTTCTCGTGGCGGTATAGTCAACCATCTAGAAATGAATGTTAAGTTTTTAATGGTTATCCGTTATGAATGCTAGTTTCATTAAATATTGGTGATGGTGATGGACAATTCACACACAACACCATCTGACCCCAAACTAAGCAAAGCTTGTATGATGGCGGCCAGATAGCTGATATAATACTTTTATAGTTTTAAATACACACTTATTATACATAGAAACACCCAGACACAGTGCAAACATTTGAATTCATCACGGAAATATTTGCACTGGGTGGGAATCGAAACCACGACCCTCGGCTTCGCAGGCAGAGCTACTACCAACTAAGCCACGAGGCCATTACTACATAGTCATCATCATTCGCAGCTTTCTTGATGCCGCTGGCGGGTATGTATCTTCCTCTATTCTGTCCTGTCCTGTGCAAGCCGTATCCAGGTTATTTAATTACGAGTACATATTTAATTCTTACTTATATCAGTCACGACTGATGGACGTAAGCAGTGACGAAATCGTGGGCGAGGTAAGGTAAACGGAGCGTCGTTATCCTCTAGCAAGATGGGTTGACTATATGTATTACAATTTATTATTGCCAAAGTCAAAGTATTTTATTGATAAATGTACAATTTACACGTCAATTGCTGGTCGAACCTGTTGCATAGGACTAAGGTATGAGGCCTATAGTAACGTAAGAGAGAGTCCTATAATCAGCAGTATGATAGAGAAGGCTGCGGATGATGATATTTAATATCAGATCAGAAAATCGATAGTTTATAAACTCTTTATTGCACGTAAATAATAAAAACAAAATATAGAAAAACCTTAAATCAAAGTAGCAATTGTCGACCTTATCGCTATGAGCGATTGCTTCCAGCCAATCGTAGGATCATCATCATCATCATCATCATCAGCCGCAAGACGTCCACTGCTGAACATAGGCCTCCCCCCTAGATTTCCACAACGAATGGTCCCGCGCAACCTGCAACCAGCGGTTTCCAGCGACCTTTGTTAGGTCATCTGTCCATCTAGTGGGAGGCCGTCCAACACTGCGTCTTCCGGTTCGTGGTCGCCACTCGAGAACCTTTCTTCCCCATCGGTTGTCAGTTCTGCGAGCGATGTGGCCTGCCCATTGCCACTTCAGCTTGCTTACTCTTTGAGCTATGTCGGCCACTTTCGTTCTTTTGCGAATATCCTCAGAATATATAAAGCGGCTGCACTCCTCGTCACTCAAAGTGCACCTCACGAATATTCGAGGTCTGCACTCCAATATCACCGCAGTCCACCACCATCTAGAGACTGAGCAGCCGTCGCTCATGTTTCTTACGGAGACGCAGATAGGATGTCCGTCGGACGTGGCGTACCTAACTTATCCAGGATACACCCTGGAGCACAAATTTCGGCCCCGTGCTGGTGTGTGCCTGTACGCCCGTGACGACATCTGCTGTCGGCGTCTCCGTAATCTTGAGGACACCAGATTCTCTGTTCTTTGGGTGCTGTTGGACGCAGGCATAGACAAAGTTGTATATGCCTGTGTCTATCGGTCGCACAGTGGGGATCAGGAGACAACAAGGCTCATGGATTATTTAAGTGAGGCAGCGGACGCGGCTCAACAGAAGTACCCTTCAGCCCAATTGGTGTTACTGGGGGATTTCAATGGTCATCATAAGGAATGGCTGTACCCATACCGGGATACCGACCACGCTGGGCAGGAAACGAGAAAGCTAGCTTTATCGTTAGACCTAACCCAGCTGGTCCAAGAGGCCACACGGGTACCAGACGTTGAGTCGCATACTCCTTATTGCTTGGACCTTCTGCTGACAACGGATCCAGACCGATATTCCGTGGCGGTATCTTCGCCTTTAGGCAGCTCCGACCACTGTCTGGTGAAGTCAGTATCCGTTTACCATCCACCCGATACTTGCCCCAGTGGCAACCGGCGGCTGTGGCGATACAAGTCAGCAGATTGGGATGAGATGCGATCTTTCTTTGCGTCTTACCCATGGCAGTCATTGTGCTTCACTTCAGGTGATCCGTCAGCTTGCGCGGATGCTGTGACTGATGTAATACGAATGGCTATGGAATATTTTATTCCATACTCTGACGTTCTATCATCCAGCAAAGCTCGCCCTTGGTTTGGATCTCAATGTTATAGTGCAGAAGCATTTAAACATGAGACCTACCTAGCCTGGGTTGAAGCTCGACAGCGTAAGACGAGAGACGTACACCAGAAGAAAAAGGCGTTTAACAAGGCTGCCAAGGCATGCAAAAAGGCCCTTCAGAGGGCTCGTTTTGACCATATTAGTCGAATAGGGAAAAAACTGGCTTCGTACCCTGCGGGCAGCAAAGCGTTTTGGTCCCTAGCTAAATCGGTCGAATCGAACTTCTGCCGCTCCTCACTGCCTCCAATGCTGAAACCCGATGGGGCGCTGGCTCACACGGCGATGGAGAAGGCAAACTTGTTTGCATCTCAGTTTGCGGAATCTTCACGTCTAGATGCTGGTAGCGCGATACCTCCTACTCCACCAGGCAGTTCGTCTTTAATGTCGGAAATACACATTCGCCAAATAGAGGTTCGTAAAGCGCTACGCAATCTGGATGTGAATAAAGCCAGTGGCCCGGACGGAATTCCTGCTGTAGTATTGAAGGCTTGTGCGCCTGAGTTGTCTCCTGTACTGACGCGCCTGTTTAGACTCTCTCTCCAGACTGCGCAAGTACCGAAATCATGGAAGGTTGCTAACGTGCAACCTGTGCCCAAAAAGGGTAGTCGTGCTGACCCTGCCAACTACAGGCCCATCTCGGTCACGTCCATACTCTGTAAGACTATGGAACGTGTCTTAAACCGCAGGCTCCTGACGTACCTAGAATCTAACGACCTCCTTAGCGACCGGCAATACGGGTTTCGCCGAAACCGGTCCACTGGAGATATTCTAGCGTACGTCACTCACATCTGGAGTGAGGCCATCGATAAACACGGAGAAGCACTTGCAGTCTCTCTGGATATATCGAAGGCCTTTGACAGGGTTTGGCATGACGGCCTTATAAGCAAACTTTCTGGTTTTGGTTTGTCTCCTGGGTTTGTTGCGTGGATATCGGACTTCTTGAGGGATCGATCCATACGAGTCGTCATTGATGGCTGCTCGTCAGATCAAATGGCTATCAATGCCGGAGTCCCTCAAGGGTCGGTACTCTCTGCAACGCTCTTTCTGCTACATATCAACGATCTGTTGAAGCCCGGTATCTTTGGGTACGCAGACGATAGCACTGTTGTAGAGAGTTACATATCTAGCGCGAGAGCCAGTGGGCAGCAAACCCAGTTACTGAGAGAGAGTATGATCGAGCGTTTGAACTTGGCCCTTGAGGCAGTCTCTGAATGGGGCGATACCAATCTGGCCAAGTTTAACGAAGAAAAGACACAGGCGTGTCTGTTCTCTGCAAAAAGGAGTCCATTTCAACAAACTCCTTCTTTTCGAGGTGTATCCGTGCCGGTTACCGACCATCTCGACCTTTTGGGTGTTACCTTGTCATCTACGCTCAACTTTGGCTCTTATATCGAGTCCAAAGCTAAATTAGCTGCCAAAAAACTAGGTGTCCTCTCAAAGGTGCGAAGGTATTTCAAGTCTGAACAGTTGCTTACATTATATCAAGCACAGATTCGCTCTTGTATGGAGTACTGTTCGCACCTTTGGGATGGATCGGCTAAGTATCAGCTCGAGGCTTTGGAATCGATCGAGAAACGTGCCAAAAGGCTCATAGGCAATGATACTCTTGTGCGGAAACGACTTCAAAGTCTTGAACATCGCCGCAAAATTGCTAGCTTATCGGTTTTTTATCGGATACATTTCGGAGAGTGCGCGACTGATCTGCATAACTTAATACCACCTTGCCCTTTTTTTTATCGGACTGCTCGTAGCTCGAGAAAGCGTCATCGTTTCATGGTTGATGTTCCAAAGACACGAACAAAGAGGTTTGACTCTACTTTTGTGATAAGAACATCTAGGCTGTGGAATGAGCTACCTGAGTGGATTTTCCCCGATAGTTATAATCTTGGTGTCTTCAAGTCGAGAGTGAATCGGTTTCTTCTAGGTAAGCACGCTTCATCGTAGGCCGCATCGTCGCTTTACATCAGGCGAGATGGCGGTCAAGTGTAAACCTATTATAGTTAAAAAAAAAAAAAAAAAAAAAAATCCTCATTACGGATTCTGTCGCGCAAAGAGACTCCGAACATAGCTCTCTCCATAGCTCGCTGTGTGACTTTGAGCTTTGTTATGAGGCCCACAGTTAAGGACCACGTCTCAGTTCCATAAGCCATCACTGGCAACACGCATTGGTTAAAGACTTTTGTCTTTAGGCATTGGGGTATATTGGACTCAAAGATGTGCCGAAGTTTCCCGAACGCTGCCCATCCGAGTTGGATTCTTCGTTGGACCTCTTTTTCGAAGTTGGATCTACCTAATCGGATCTTTTGACCCAGGTAGACGTATTCGTCAACAACTTCGAGTGTGGTATTTCCAACATTAACCGGTACAGGTGAGACATGAACATTTGACATGACCTTCGTCTTGTCCATATTCATCCTCAAACCTACCTGCTGGGATACTCTACTGAGGACACTGAGGTCCCCGAGCATAGCACCGAGGTCCTCCAGCGACTCCGCCACAATGACTATGTCGTCGGCAAATCGAAGGTGAGTGATGCATTCGCAGGATAATCGTAGGATATTAGTCTACTAATTAAAACTTTAACTTGTATCTATATGGATATGCATAATGCAAGTTTATTGTAGAACTAGCTACTCATATTTTTAAGGTTCTTAACTTACGAAGTGTTGTCCAGCACGATATGCGTTACTCCAATATCTCCTTTACCAAGTGGCCTGCGCAGTCTTACTAGGGAAACTGGACCGTCTTGTGTGTCTACCTAAAAACATAATACTTGGACTTTTAGCAAACTACGTGCCAGTACCTACGTAGAAAAAAAAATTGCAATCATTATTCAAATAAAATAAGTTCTTCGATTGATTCATAAGTTATTTATTATTAGCACTTTATTTAGGAACAAAACTAACTCACAATGCACTTTACATTAATAATCCGAGAGCTGATAGCAAAATTTGGGTAGGTATTTGAGGCCAGGTGAAAACTTGTTACATAGTTCTCCTACTATATCCCTACACGGAGTTGCCGACCTGGCTGGTGAGTAGCGGGGCTAAATGAATCCCTCAATTTAGATCACCTGGCACGTAGATAGTCCCTCCAAAATGATGTCTCTTTATGAGAATCCCTATTTTTTTATTATAAATGACACCCAATTTAAATTTCAAATTGCCTCAAACCCATTTTTTGTATATAATTATGTAATACATATTTGCACGCGGCTGGCAATGTTAAAACCCCGACTAAATCATCTTGCTTATTTTTTTTTTATTCTTTCAACATTAAACTACAACATATAAAAATGGCATATTGCCTCAAATATATTCACTGATAAAAAAATATACAAATGTGCACCTCCCAATCTATCTACCTACCCAAGATTTGCTAGCAGCTCTCGGAATGTAACAATTAATATCAAAAATGTGTTTTGATTTTACTGCCGGATAACCAAACTTGAAATTAGTAACATTGTCTTTTTGAAAACGTTAGACGTCTCAAAAGTCCAAAATTTCTATACCGATTTGACTATGTACATTATACACATACTTACAATTCTTCCCAAAATGTCTATCCTACTGTTTGGATTTACTTTCCTCATATGTAGACACAACTTTAGAATGGAATAAGTTGGCACCTTCAGTAGTTCAGGTCAGTGATCAGAGTGAATAGGTATTTTCTAGGTTAGCTTGTGTCATCTTTGGTTACTCCGTCGCTTAATATCAGATGAGATGGTGGTAAAAATAGGACCTTTAAAAAAATTGCATATGGCGTTTATTGATTAAATAAATATTTTGATCACCTGTCTAATTTCACAAATCCTGTAGTTCATTTCCAATTCTAGAGCCTTTTGTCTGTCTTCATTTTCCTGAAAAAAAAAAAAACAATTGATATAAATAAACTAAAAGCGTGTTAAAAATCGATAACGTAGAAATTACTTCGTTACGTTAAAATGTATACACCTATAAATGTCTTAATCAAAATCAACCAGATTGTATTGTAACGGCAAGCTAGTTTGTTTGAACGTGCTAATCTCGGGAACTACTGGACCGATTTGTAAAAATATTTCATCGTTGGATATGTACGTAATTCCTGAGTGCTATAAACTATATAGGTACCACGGGCGAAGGCGGGGTGGACCGCTAGTCTTAATACACAACGTTTACGGCGTTTTTTTATTATACAAAACAAACGCGTTTTTATCTAACCATTAAAAAACCGCTTCAAAATCCGTTGCATAGTTCTAAGCAAACCTACATAGGGACAGACAGATGTGACTTTGCTTAATACTATGTAGTGAAGACTTCGATATTGCCACTGACTTCGAAACTTAGCAGCAGTCAGCTAAATGTTCTCGATTCGGAGCCTTCTCTCGCAGGAAGAGATTCAATACCACAATCCACCATGCTGGCCCTGGCTGGTTGGTGAATGACACATGACATCGAGAAAGATTCTAGGAACATTTGGGGGTCCTCACGATGTTTTCCTTCGCCGTTTCAGTTAGCGGCATTACGCACGTAATTTCGAAAAGACAGTGATGCGAGTGGAATTTGAACCCAGGGCTCCGGATTGGCAGTTGGCGTTCTCCCGACTAGACTAGCCGTAACTTCGAAACTTACAGTGGGGTAATAGTGTGCAGTGACAATGCTAGTGGTGTCCAGTAGGGTCCTGAGCGCCAGCGCGTCAGGTATGTCAGGTATGGGGAGCATCTCTGTGATACCTCCGGTCAGGTCTGCCAACCCGTCCACTAGGCTGCCGTACTTTAGCGCTTCATACGAACCGTGCAGTCTGAAAATTACATCATATACATAAATGAAATGATCTGATCCTACTAATATTCCGAGTGCAGAGATCAAACTTTGCTGCCAGTTCTCGGAATATAATCTATCTATGTAATAGGCACCTTTATACGAGGAATTCTTTGTATAGGTATAGATAATCTGAATGTCGGAAAAACGATAAACAAATATAAAAATCATTGGAAGCATTTATCGATTTTTATAAAATTTATTTTGGATGTAGGGCGTAGGGATGTAGGTTTAGGTGGCAACAAATCGATCCAGCCAGGTTTAATTTTAAAATTTTTAGGAAATATCGTTGTAGCCGTGTTATCTAGCAATGAAAAACCGAGCATAGTTCATTTATCCAGCTACTATAAATGCGAAAGTTTGTACGTATGTATGGATGTTTGTTACTCATTCAAGCTAACACTACAGAAGCGATCTGGATGAAATTTGGTACATAGACAGATAATAGTCCGGAGTAACATACAGGCTGCTTTTTCTCCCGGGAAAATAACGGGATCGGAAGACTCACAGGTAAAACCGCGGGATGCCACTAGTACATAGGTGAATTCACATTCAATAATCAAGGCCGTTTTTTTTTTTTTTTTTTGATAATTCTATTCTGTAAGGCGCATTATTGCCAAACTAAGGTAGACAACAACAACAACAACCAACCAAACTCTCATACCGATGAAAAAAAAACTTTAGTTATTACGTACTAAGCTGTGATTTTCAAAAATGAATCAAAATGACTGGACGTTAGATTTAGATTGACGAATTAGTGGATTGGAATCAGTATTGAGCTGGTTTATTCGATCTTAACTAGCTTAAAGATAGTGGAATCTTACTTGGCGTAAGCTTTCTCCAGTAGCGCTGGCCACAGCTGTTCCGAGTAGCTGGTCTGAAGGAAGGCTAGCTTCCCGTTCACTGTGGGCAGCCGGTCGTCCACGAGAACCTCCATCCACTGGCCACACCACCACAGGCGAAACCTGCAAAGAAACAGTTCAAAACACAACACTTTAGCTTGTCTGAAAATACCATTTTACCTACAAGTTTTATTTCAAAATGGTTACAACAAATTCCATCTTTGTTACAACCCTACTTCTTACTAGTGCTGTTAGTATTATAAATGTGAAAGTATGTTTAGATTGATATGGACATCGATATAAATCCCCAAATTTCAGGCGCACGGAATTATGTTATCGTTGGGAAGAGTGAGCTCACTCTTTCCGTTCTGATTGGTTGTAGGAACCGGTTAACGCCGGAAGTTGTTACCTATCACTATTCGTTGTCAACAACCAAAATAAGTAGAACCACAACATTCCGCTGCTGTAGTTGTAAACCACTCACGCTACACACACACACAGACGAAGTTTGTTAACAATTTTAAATTGCTCAGGGCACATCTTTCGATTTATATCGATGGATGCGGATTGATATTGGTAATGTAATTGGTATCTTAATCACGTCGGAATATCTGACCGGTTCGGGTTGAAATTTGAAACACATTTAGATTATAGTCTGGGAAAATAACGAGATCGGGAACTGCGTGGGTAAAACCGCGAGGCGCTGCTAGTATTATATATAAAAACAGTTCAGTTTTCTGAAACTGGTATCTAGCGAATGTCTAGGCCAATATTACCTGAAAACTCCGGCATATGCTGAGTCCATTCGTTGGTCTGCTGGCACTACCCTGTAGAATAGGCCTTTGCATAGGTACAGAACCCCCAGACATGATACCAGCCATTTGTCTCCTAAAAAAAATGATACATTAAAAAAAAGAATGAATCAAATGTTTTCAAGAGTAGGTACAACAATAAGACGTGCGTATTCAGTAATGTTTAAGAACCTACTCGTATTTATTTCAAACTTTATTTAAAGTTAAAGATTCTTACCAAGTTTTCCCGGCACGACATCAAATGTTTCACTCTTGTCCAAAACAAACGTGGGATTTTGAAAAATCTCCTGGAAAAGAGAAACATTTATTTACTCAGGGATACAGGATATACCTATTTTATAGTCGAGTCAGTAGTTATTATTAGAAATAAACACAAAATATTGTTTCTTTTTTAATCGGCACCAATAATGTTCCTTTCTCAAAACGAACCAACCTCTCTGACTGGGAAATAATTGACAGGGGTTTGAACGGACCATATTGTACTTATATTCCGAGAGCTGGTAACAAAATATGGGTAGGTGTTTGAGGCAAGCTGACAACTTGTCACATATGTTGTTCTCCTATTATATCCCTACACGGAGGTGCAGACCTGGCTGGTGAGTACCGGGGCAAAATGAATCCCTCAATTTAGATCACCGGGCAGGTAGATAGTCCCTCCAAATGAAGATAACACGCAATTTAAATTTCAAATTGCCTCAAACCCTTTTTAACTTTTTTTGGTCAACGTGTTTGCACGCGCCTGGCAATGTTAATACCCTGACTAAATCGTCTGGCTGATTATTTTTTTATTCTGCAAACATTAAACTACAACATATAAAAATTTCATATTGACTCAACGTATTGACTCAATGTATTGACTCAACGTATTGACTCAAACATAGGTTCACTGAATGAAATAATAAAAAAAAAAAAAAAAAATTATAGATCCATTTTGCCCCGTCTCTCACCACCCAGGTTTACATCGCCGTGTTGGGATTATAATAGGAGAGCTATGTAACAAGTTTTCAGCTTGCCTCGAATACCTACCCAAAATTGTCTAGTAGCTCTTGGATTATTATCATAATAACAATGTTTACTGTAGAGAATTCTGAAATTCCAAAAGAGTTAGATTTGTACGTTACCGTCGTATTGAAAACGAAACAGCAAACAAAAATATATCTTTTCATCTCCTCAAAATGTATGAAACAGATTGCTTTTTCCTGATTTCCTTTTTTTTATTAGATAAAGAGACAAGCAAGACATGCGCCTGATGGTAATCAACACGCTTTCCCTTAACGATGCAGCCAACCAGTTATATGAACAGGCTTTAGAATTACTACCTAGCGCTGCACTGCGCTCGTCATTCCGAGATACAAGATGAATGATAACTACTCTCTGTAATTTCTCTGGACCTCATAGTAACAGTTATTTTATCATGAAAAGTACAACTTGTCGTACAACTTTTCGGCTTACAGATTTAGTCTCAAAAAGGTGTGATTCAACAACCAATCACTTTTTGTCCTGTGTAAAAATCCAATCATCTAAGCCGCAAAGCGAAGGTCAGCGCCAGGCATCGAGGCTACCAGAGTTAAAAGCAAAAGTCTCCCAAGTCGTTTTTGCATTATGCCGAAGAATGTTCGAGCAGCGTAGGCCGCGGGTAGGTAGAGCTGTGGCCTTGCAGGCGTGCTATTGACACCTACAAACTTTGCAATATCGGGTACACCTGACTGAAACGGCTAATGATACTTAACACCGGATGAATCGTGATACGTACAATAATATGAACCTTAATATAAAGTACACTACTTTAGTTTGACTAGGCTTTTTAATTGGGTCATTCAATGTGCGTGGGTTATTTTTCCTTTCTCTACTCCAACCAAACCAGGCTATCCCAGAAGGCCAGCAGCCTATTGATATTGAAGTACACTACTTTAGTCAGAAGTAGTAAGTATGATTTTTTTCAGTTGTCGGAATGAACTAATGTATTCCCACTTTTGGTTATTGCAGTAAAGATATTATTTGTTTCAGCTTGTCAGCTCATTCGTAATTTATATTTCAGCAGAAAACGTTGTTTTCAGATCAAGATCAAAGTCATGATCCACACCGTTGGCTAAATGCGTGTTGGCGGAAGACGCTTGTATTTTACGCCTAAACCACTGACCCTATTAAAATTAAAATTTGGTACAGAGACGGTCTAGACTTAGCTCTAGACTCTAGAGCCTGAGAAAGGCTAAAAGGTACCTTTTGATACGAAAAATGGATTCTCAGGGGCTGAAATAAGTCATAAAACTTGTAATGGAAGTATCGGTATATAAGCTTCTGATTTAAATTAATAAAGATGACATTTAAAGTTTGGAATTATTTGACACTTGAATCATATTTAGAGAAAATAAATGAAATAATTAAATTTAAAAATTAAATTAAAGTTTTATAAAATCTGTCACACCACAGGTTAGTCCGCGGGGCGCAGCTAGTAAGACATAGGTACGTATTTGTGCCATAGTATGCATGCGGACATGTGATTTACAAACGGTACTGTTAAGCTGAATGCACCTTGAATGAAGTCATTGATGATCGATCAATGGGGCAGGCACATAAAGCTGCCCACATCTGCCCACACTAACAAACGCACATTCATTGTATTCTGTGTAGTAAAATGTTATCTGTTATGATATTTTATCCATAGCCAATAAATCGGATTAATAGACCTCAGTACTCTAAGATTACCACGTGGCTTTAAGGTGGCCACGTGTTAGAAAAAATATATATTATGTCAATGGACTGACAGGAATAAATCATATGAATCTTACAAAAATGTATATATAAGTGTAATCTTATAATTTTATGAATTTGAAAGTAGAAAGTTAATTACAATGTTTACAAAAATGTTGACAAGCTAACTTCAAGATGTCGGTGTTTTGTTACGGTGTGTGCGCATGGTAAAAATTGACTCTTTTTTTTATTATAACTACAAATAGAGTAAGACACTCTCATAGTCTCATAACAACAATTACTGTGATTGTGATTGTAATGCAAGTAATAATAATCTTTACATTTTCTGTTCTGTTTCAACGTAGTCTCGTGCACTTGAGTTATTGCATACACGTGACACGTGATACGTCTGTACCACATAGGTACGACTAACTTGCGACGTTTTCTCACGTACAGTGTCAATTTACAGGCACACCACGTGCGTCACTGTGCCCGCTACCTTACACTCTGTTATAAGACAGTTCAATTTGTAAGGTCATTCTAGAAAATCTTATCGACGAGGCGATGAACTTGAGCGCAACGATTCAAATAGTCTTCCTCATTTTGTAGTGTAATTAATACCTTTACTGGCGATTCTCGAGTGCCATTCGCTGATACTGGTCATCAATGACATCACCTTCGATCGAGCTTGCGGATATTTTTTTACTATTTGCAGAAGCTTACAATTTGATGCTACGGATATAGTTTATTCAGCTACTTTATTTGATTTTCTCATTTAATGTAATAGACAAAGAATCATTCAGTTATCATTAATATTAGTAATTGCCTCACTTTTGGAACTAATGCATAAATTTTTTACTGTAATATTTACATTTGTTGGTGTCACAATAAAGGGTTTGTGAGAACATTTCGATCTTGGGATATTTGTTGCTCCGCCACGTAGGAACAATTTGATGGATCGGGTTGCAGTTTGGAATACCACTAAATCAAAGTCTAGCTCATAAGCTATAATCATATAAATTGGAAATATGCAGAAATTCTTAGGATGTAGCTAAACAATCGAGAAATGGTAGTTTAAATTCTACGGCTATTTCTAAATAATCAAGAAACGAGTGTCGTCTACTAGTAGCTCTTGTCAAGTTGCTTAGCTATAAGTTTTGTATTGTTTTTGAGACGTTAGATGAAGTTCTGAAATCACATTGATTGCTCTAAAACCAACTATCTCTGTCTCAGTATTAAAATTAACGTGGTTGTTACACATATTGATTAGGTAAACGGGTAACTCACGTGTAATGAGGTCGGTCAATCCGACTCAGTGCCAAACGGGAAGCCATCGAGCGCGTACACTCTCCTTGAAAAAGGCCGCCGGACGCGGCCGAAACTCGAGTCGGATTGACCGACCTCATTACACGTGAGTTACCCGTTTACCTAATCAATATATCTCTGTCTCTGTTCAATACAGTGATTATTATTGACCACCTTCTCGCCTGACGTTAAGCCGCCATGCGGTTTACGATGGAGGACGTTTATCTATTCACTCCCAACTTGAAGACATCATCGGGATAAGCCCACTTCGAAATAACACTACATGCTAGTATATCTGAATAAAGAAAGTCGCATTGATCCTTTTCGTTTGGGTTTTAGGAATACCAAACTGTGGAAACTAGGAATAAAAGTATAATAGGACCTCACAACGGTGTTCTTTTTAGGGTTCCGTAAAACGTAAAAACGGAACCCTTATAGATTCGGCATGTCTGTCTGTCCGTCCGTACTAGTGACAAGCGCAGTGCAGTGCTAGGTAATGATTTGGACTCTTCGTGTTCCAATAGTTGCGTGTCTGTTAACTGTGCTGTTATATGGCAGGCATGTTGTTTACCATCAGGCACATGTCCTGCTCGTCTCGTCATATCTATATACTATAAAAAAAATGTCACAGCCACTTTTACCTAAACTATGAGAACTTGAAACGTGGTAAGTAGATATATTATTCTGTGAACAGCATTAAGATTTTTCAAAAAAAAATTAGAAAAAAACAGTAAATTTAGGTGGTTCCCCGTACTTAGAACTGAAAATCAAAAAATGTTTTTTCATCAAACCTACAGGTACGAGTGGGGTCTATGGATAGGTTTTCTAAAATTATGTTGAGGTTTCTATAATAATAATAAAAAAATCTACACTGAATAATTTGCGAGAGAGACACTTCCAAAGTGCTAAAATGTGTGTTCCCCCACTGTAACTTCTAAAATAAGAGAATAATAACAAAAAAAAGGTGTACATTACTCTGGGAACATCCAACGAAACACATCGATCAAAGTTACACCGAACTACAGGAACTTATGTATTATGTTACTTGCTGCTACGGAACCCTTCATGGTCGAGTCCGACTCGCACTTGGCCGCTTTTTTTTTCGATCTACGAGCAGTCCAATAGAAAAAAGATAATGCAAATCAGCTGGACAGTTTCAAAAATGTATCCGATTTAAAACCTAAGTCAAAGTCAAAGTTCTTTATTCATAAATATATAATTTACACGTCAATAATAAAAAACAAAAAAAGAGCATACAAAGAGTATACATTTTTATAGTTTAAATTTAAAATTTTATTGTACGATAATAAGTATCTTACAAATAAGTGTCAACCATTAAAATATAATATGTATTTATGACAATTGTAATGAACAATGTCATTTTTTTTTTACAATTTTATTATGGGTTTACCATCACTCTTTAAAAAATCGCTGTAACTATAAAAAGTTTGATCGATAAGCCAGCTTTCTAATCGGTTCTTGAAGCTGCCCAAACTCGGGGCTGATTTAACTATTTTAGGAAGAGTGTTATAAACTTCCGGTCCCATAATGTGAGTCAGCTTTTCCGATCTTGTGAGGGAGTGTGGTATACTATGCAGCTTGTCAGCGTTGCCGTATATTGCAAGAATGTCTATGAAACAATTTGACAAATACACCGACAATTACATTTTAATATTAAAATGTGCTAACACAAATAGTATCTTCAATTGAGTTTAAAAAAAAAGTTGTTTCGCACTGAAAAATTTACAGACGGTGTCAAGAATTGACATAGAATCTATATATTAACATAGAATCTATATATATATAAATCAATGCCACTTCTCGTTGTTATTGAACTCCTCCTAAACGGCTGGACCGATCTGAATGTTTTTTTTGTATACGTTTGGGTAGGGCCCTGGAAGGTTTAGATTCACAAATCAGCCCGGCAAATGGCGCTGCAGTTGATATCTAGGTTATTATTCGAGTGAAGCCGGAGCGGGCCACTAGTCTTATGTATACAATTCTCGTGTCACAGTGTTAGTTACCTTACTCCTCCGAAACGGCTTTACTGATTTTTATCAAATTTTATATGCATATTCAGTAGATCTGAGAATCGGCTACTAGCTATTTATCATACCCATAAGTGATAAGGGTTGTTCACGCCTAATTTTTTTTTTTCATATTTGAACAACATTTTTTGTTTTTATTTTTTTCTAATGTAGCATTAAAAATACATACAACCCTACATCTTTACCCTTTTACCACCAACTTTTACCTATTTTCTAATAGCCATTTTAGTAATTTAATCATTTGACAGTGAACTCCTAAACGGCGGGACCGAATTGAATGAGTTTTTTTGTGTGTGTACAAGTGGATTCGAGGATGGTTTAGATTTACAAATAAGCCCGGCAGATGGCGCTGTAGACAGTGTCTAGGTTATGATCCGAGCGAAGCCGGAACGGGCCGCTAGTGTATCTATAATAAAATAATTTGCAATAAATTGCATTACAAACGATTATTTATTGTTATTAATTCTCGTAATTATGTTATTCATTATACTTATTTCACTAGAATCAAAATATATTATGAATTCAAGTTAAATTAGTAGTTTTAGGTATATATCATTTTTAGTTGCGCGAATGTGAGATTATCCTGGTGGAACCTCCTGGAAGGTTTAGTTGGCAGTGGGCACCACTTATGTGGTGTCGAGTCCGACATACCTCGACCTAGACCTAGGGGATACGCCCTCGGTGTAATACCTATGCGTAATAACAGAGACACATAATTTACCCCAAGATTTTCCAAATTTTCACCTTACAGCCGCACCTATTCATATTTTCCATAAAATACACTTCATCAACCATCAACATCCATTTTTAGAAACTTTAATTTCTTAATAAATTATGAGTATCACCAAAATTAGCATGATATAATATGTTTCGAAGCTAATTGTATACCGTAGAGGAATTCTTTCCGACAACTCATATCTTATCATGCAAATAAGTAGTTTCTCTGAGAGCGGAATACGTTATAATTTATTCAAAAATATAAAACAGTGAGAACGTTATTTATCAAGTTAAATTTCACTTCAGCTAATCTCCATCGTTGGCTCATTTGAGTGGCCAACCATATTTTTTGTTATTAGTTGGTGGTAAGTCAGCCTGCAAAGCCGTGAGTTGTGGGTTCGATCCCCACCCCGTGCAAACATATTGTGTGATGAATACAAATATTTGTACTGTGCCTGGGTGTTTTCTAAGAATAATAAGTGTGTGTTTAAAATATATATACGGATCATATATGATTTTGACTGGCCTCGTGGCTTAGTTGGTAGTAGCTCTGCCTGCGAAGCCGAGGGTCGTGGGTTCGATTCCCACCCAGTACAAAAATTTGTGTGATGAATTCAAATGTTTGCACTGTGTCTGGGTGTTTCTATGTATAATAAGTATGCATTTAAAACTATATAAGTATTATATCAGCTATCTGGCCGCCATCATACAAGCTTTGCTTAGTTTGGGTGGTGTTGTGTGTGAATTGTCCATCAATATTTATTTATTATTACTTACTGCTAAGGTTCGAAGCCGTCTCTCACAAGGAGAGAGCTAAGACCACGCTAGCCAGGTGAGAGTTGGCGTATGACGCATATCCTCAAAAATATATTTTCTGAAACATGCTGCTATCCTCACGATTGTTTCCTTCCCTGTTACAACGATATTGATGTAGTTGTATCTCTTGAAAAATGCTCAGGGGTGCACATGGTATTCAAACCTACGACCGCTTTGAAAGGATGTTCTTTCTACCAGACTACAACATCTTGTTAAGTACATAAGTGACTACATTATTAATAAATCAATACTGGTGAACAATTAAAACACAACACCATCTGACCCCAAACTAAGCAAAGCTTTGTAATATGGCGGCGAAATAGCTGATATAATATTTATATAGTTTTAAATACATACTAATTACACATAGAAACACCTAAATACAGTACAAATATTTAAATTCATCACACGAATATATGCACTGGGTGGGAATCGGTTTTTTATTGCGACGGTTTTTGCTTGCTCTTTCGGCGTAGTCAATTCAATCTGCGTGGCCTGGGATATGCTAACTACCATCTTCCTCCGCGGTGACTAACCATGGTTACTTGACCGAAAAGTGAAAGTAGTGGCGCAGGATCCGGACAACTTAGATGAACTTTACCAAAACATTCGAACCGTGACGAAGTATGCTGCTCCCCACTAATAGGCCAGTAAAAATAGAATTTAACTTTGCACTAAATTTCCTATCCCTTTTTTTTTGTAAGGTTTAGGATCATTTACTGACCATATAATCATAAAATACTGACAAATTCAGGTGGAGCATCAAGCGCCATCTTTAAAATACGTTGTTGGCCGATATCTCGAAAAATTATGACATATAGGGCAATGATTATTGCAACGATGGTTGCAATGTATGTAGAGAATAAAATTTCACTACTTACATCAAGGTAATCTAAAAACATCTCATCCTCTAAACAAATAAAGGTATATAGTTACCTTAGCTCTCTTCCAAACGAAGTGGAACGGAGGCGTCTGATAGTAGAAGACCGATGTCTGCGTCGCCGGGAAGTCAGGGTCTTCCCACAGCTCAGACCGTTCCAAGCACGACGCCTTGATTCTCTCGTAATCTGTCATCCTGTGGACATATTAACAAGCCTTCAAACCGGTTCTTAATTTGTTTTTAATTGAGAGACCGTCGTCCCTATAAAGTGGTGCTCGATGATAAACTCATTACTCTCTTTGAAGCGGCGCCCGCTTGGTATCCAGCCCCGCTATAGAGGTTTGCCTAGAGCCAGACCCCAGCCACGCTCCAGTTCGAAACCCCAAGATCAAAAAAGGAAGAATTGAATTTATACAGCACGCCACAATAACACCAATAAATTAACTCACTACAAAACATAATTAAGTATTTGTGAGCCAGAATTTCTATTCTAAACTTATCCACCATATCAATTTAGAATCAACACAAAAAGTCCCCAAAATCGGTGTACTTAAAGGAGTTCAATGACTTTCTTTTCGTTTCAAATTTACGGCAGTCGGCCTCATGGCTCAACTGAACTTTGGGCTTGCGCAGGGCAGGCAAATCTCAGGGTACATCTAACCTGGATTTGCTACTATTATGATATATATATGATAATTATACACACGCACATTAAGAGCATGTCTCATACGTGACAATTGTATTACGGTACTCAATGCATCAAACTATCTCCTTGCGAGAGAAGGCCCCGAGTACCAGCAGTGGGAACGTTTAGTGGGCTGTTGATGATGATGATGATAATGACTCGATGCATCTCGCACGACTTAGTCAGCTCAAGGGCACTTCGACTGGATCTGTCGGGAAAATCAAGGTCCGACGTAGTGACTCTGAAGGGTTCAATGACCCATATATTCGTACAAATTTACATTGGTATAGTAGAACTAATAATGTAATAACAAAAAAGTGGCAGCAGTAAAAAAGTTTTGAAAGTTTCAGAATTAGTTATACACTCAGGTGATGTTATTAGTTATTATAGTTATTATAGTCATTACATATGGCCCTATAAGGGCATGGCAAAAGTGGCAACGGAACGTCTCATTTCTAGGTCATCAAAATTGTCTTGAAAAAAATCTTGTAGTTTGTAATAGCATTTATTCTCAAATATATTCTTTAGACATTCAATAAAACAAATTTACAACATTCTAAAACATATAGTGAAGTAAGAGAGAGTATTTTGAATTTGATAAAATATGGTTTGTGAAAGTTATCTATTTCTTTGTCGGGAGTTTTTATATTAGCCAGGATACGGATACATTTTTTTTGGGCGACAAATAGGCTGGCTGCATCCACACTATTACCCCAAAGAGTAATACCGTATCTGAGCCAAGATGATGCAAACGCATTGTAAGCCGTTATTGCTGTATTCAGATCAGACGCCCGCCGTAGTTCTTTTAATGCATATGAAAAGCTAGACAATTTCAATTTTATTTTACTTATGTGATTTTTCCAATTCAAATGCGTGTCAAGCTCTAAACCGAGTAGTGTGGACAAATTTACACATTCTAGTTTATTATTATTGTAATAAAAATTAATGTCAAGAGGTGATTTTTGTGGGGGTCTAAATTGTATGATTTTTGTTTTTGCGAAATTTAAGTCAAGACAGTGGTCGGCCATATAATTATTTATACCATTAAATATGTCAGTTAATATTTTATTAAGATTTAAATTATTTTTACAAAATGTCAAAATCGAAATGTCGAATTACAACGCTTCATTCGTTTTTTTTTGGTTTTTAACTCCTTATTTGTTGGATTAATTATGAACATAAGAACAATCAGTTTTACAGGCAACTCATTTTCCAGTTTTCATGAGACAACACAAGACAATGAATTTTATGTAAGTATAGTATACGTATAATATAGTATAAGTATAGTATAGTCAAAGAATATACTCACTCTTTTAACATTTAGTTGTAGTGTACAGAGATAATATGAGTACATATACGAGTCGTCGTAAAAGGAAACGTTATTTTAAACATTTAAATTCGTGACCAAGGCAGCTCATCACTTCGTATGTCCTCTTAACATTGGACTATGTAATAACGTTTGAACAATATACAATAACGATATATTTGACGCAACACACATTATTGTTGTAATCGCCAGTAATAGTAATAGCACAAAGACGGATACAAAGAGGTTTGGAAGTGTTGTAACCACAAGCCAGCGAGATGAAAAGCGGTGATGCAAGTTTCGGTAATCCGGTTATCGGCCGCGCGCCCACAATTTACGTCGTGCGGTCATCTCGACTCTCGCTTTCAAGTGCTTTAGACGAAAAAAAAAGTGCGAGTTTTTATGAGAGTCAAGGTCAAAAAAGTTTTTTTAAATGATCAAGAAATTATTAAGAACTGTAGTGTTTTTTCTTTATTTTTCGTATAAGTATCGAATTATGTAGAATTTACAAAATTAATATTCCCTAAGGACTTTGGTATTTCCCAGGTTTTTTTTAAATTATTTATTTCGATTTAGAAATTGACTCATAGCAAGTTAAGTACAACTGCAGAATATTTTTGGAAAGATTATATTACATTTACATTAACACAATTACAATAAATTGAGAACAATTTTTTTACAAATCGGGCTCAAATCTAAGTTCCAAGTTGCTACCAGATTCATTCAAGTCTTCTGACGTGTCTTCTGATAGCATCTAATCGTCCAAACTTTCACATTTTTAATATTAGTATGATAATTAAACTGTATATACCTGGGAAACGTTCTGCCAAATAAATTACTTGATAAATAAAATGACAAAGTGAAATGACACTTCATGTAAATGACATCACGTCAATTAACCATGGGTACTTATTTGGATTTTGTTCATACATAAATTCTTAGAGATTTCAAAGAAAAGTATGTTCAAAAGAGGTAAAAAAAGAAGGGCGTTGAAAAATACCTACTTTGCGACTTTTATTATCATACCTTGTAATCGCCTTCTAAATATACAAAAGAAAATTCATTGAAATCGGCCGAGCCGTTTCGTATGGTCGTACACTAGACCATAAAAATCGTTTTTTTATATTTGGATACAATTTTTAGTTCTAAACTGCCTGTTTGGCTCGTTTGTTTATAGTGTCAATGTATTATGAAGTGAAAAGTAAAATATATAATCTGTGTAAAATATAAAATATATAAACTCGTTTTGTCTTAAACTTATCTGGAACTCCTCAAAATCATAGTGAATAGAGTCTCCTAGGCCATCGTACATCATTTTCCACTTCATCATCGTTTCTCATCAGATGAGTTAGTGGTCAAGCGCGGTCCTAAGTGCGATTAAAATTTTTACATATTTTTGGCTAACCTACGCTAGTTAGAAAAGTTTTTATAAGCTGTAGTAGATACGTCTGTCAGAATACAAAGAATCTATATCAATATTACAAAGCTAAAGAGGTTTTTTGTTTTGAACACGCTAATCTCAGGAACTACAGGACCGACTTCAAAAATTATTTCACCTTTAGATATGTTTGTGATCTTTGAGTGCTATAAAATATATGTTTTGTACACGGGCCAAACCGGGGCGGACCACTAGTCTAATATATGTGGATATGAGATTTTACTGTCGAAAACCTCAGTTCCACAACAACATTCTAAATGTGGCAAATGTTTTCATAGTGTATCCGCGTTCAAAATTACGACATTTCTAGAAACTTTCTGCGTCACAATAACGTGAAAGTGCAAAGAAAAAAGAAACCACATCGAAATCAGCCACGATTACTTATTTAAAATGCGTTTTCCATTGTAAAGTGGAACAATCAGCCAATTTCCATTGAGGGAAAAGTGCGATTACGCTTGTGAGTGGATTCTTGTGGGTTCAGACGCCATGCCATTGTTTTTGCCGGATTGAGTTATGTCCCGTCTTTGCGAACGTGCTGTAAAGGTATAATGAGTGCACAATAATGTTTCCACTGCTGGGGCTTTGGGCCTTCTATCATAAGGAGAGAGACAAGGCATTAATACACCACGTGTTCCAAGTGTAGGTTGGCAGATGACACGGTGACCTTGATTTTTTTCTAGGACTAAGTCCTTTTCTTCTCGATATTTCTCTCTACACGTTAAATCCACTGGCAATGACAAACTAGTCTCATTTTCACTCAAATATGTAGACCGCTGTTACCGGCATCGTTCTAAAAACCTCAACGTTGCATTTTAGAAACACGGAATCAAACTATTGTTGAGCTGATCTTAATAATTTCTTAATCATATTGAAAGTATGTTATCAAAAAATAAAGTACATTTTGAATTAATTCTTGCTTGTAAAAATAAAATATAAACCAAAATACAAAACGTACGCCAATATGGAGTGCGTTGAAGTCTTTTTCAGGTAAACGTGTATAAAACATTCGGTCACGTTGATTCCAACAAACTTATTCGTACTCTCGATATATTTGATGGCCACAATGATAATGGTATAACAAATTAAACGCTTAAACGTATGATACGTCAACTTCTGTTCTGTTCAATCTTTTGTTACTACAATATTGCAGTGTATGTCGTAAGTCTTGCGGCGGCCAATTCTGACAGTAGGGCAACCTACTTGCTCCTACAAACGTGTGTAGTCTCAAAAAACGTAATATCTACATGATTCTAATATTGTACTTGATTTTCTTTTCTATGAACCTAATCTTTTTTTAATGATTTTACCGATTTTACATTTTTTTTTCGTTTTACCAATTATATAAAAAAAAAAAATTGTACTAGGTACAAAAGTTATGAAAATTATTTTAATTTGAATAATGAAATTTACATATACCATTCATAATACATTGCAATGCAGTTTTGAAAAGCATTTTATCTAATTTAATAATTGAAGGCCTGCCCAATATATTGCCATAGTAACCAGCGCGCAGCGTATTGCAGAACTTGAATTAAGCTCTCTTTCGTTTATTTCATCCTTTGATTTGACTTTTGTCAAAAATTGGACAGGCTTTCGCAAATCTTATTTGTCAATGGTTATAAAGAAAGGATATCTTATAATTGCAAATATTTATATAACAAATAGCGCGGTTGTACACCGGTTGTATACCGATGAACGTCAAGAGATAATAATTAATGATGATAAAGCGCGTTAGTTGAAACCGTGCACAGCATGCTGGCGGCATTACCCGCTGAATGGTAAGGTTCATGCTTTGAGCCAAATACGCGTCACGCATCGCGTTGACTAAACGCATGGAAACAAAAAAAAGGCAGTCAGAGGAACCTCTACCGATAGAAGTGAAAACTTATAACTCAGAATTTGATAGCTCACTTTGGAAATCACGCGGGGGAAACCGGAGACCGTTGCTATTCTAGAATAAATCTTCAAAACATTGTCGTCTAAACAAGTTTTCTAAGCACGGCCATCTAGACTAGATAGCCATGGTTACATGTGTTTGTTATGGTAACCATGGTAACACGCCATGGCCATTTTGAAATGCGTTAGCGTTCCTCCCATAGCCATGTTCCCGAGTTCACCCGAAGATTTATTTTATTTTACGAACGTAACGCTTGACCTCAATTCACACCCCACGAGAAGTTTGTGTCTGGCGCGCCAAGAAGATTTCATCAAAAAATAAAAAGACGATAATAAATATTATAGTAATTTATCTCTGTACTAATGACTGACCTAATTTCAGCAACGCTTAAGTCGAATGGCTTTCGTAATAAATCCGGAACGGTTTATGCAACAGCGAGTAACGATGGAGTTGTCAGACGTCTAGGTACAGTTATCGACGTGTTTAATTGACTGTAGAGCACGTGCGAGATAGGTGAATTGCTCTACTTGGTATGAAACCATTATCTAGATTTTTCCAATTGTATTTATTATAACAGTCGTATTTGGCACACGATGTTGTTTTTTACGTGATTTTATAGAAATTATCACTCGTACAAAATTTTACGTTGTTCAACGTGTGTTTAATCTATTCACAACTAAATATTAGTGAACATGAAAGTATTCATATTATTATAGTATTTTGTGGGCTGTGAATGAAGCTCATCGTTCCGTTCGTAAATGAAAGAAATCTTCGGGTGACCTTGGGACCGCCGAGGGTGCCTATGATAGCCCACATACCTACATATAGTGCTCAGGAATTATGTACATATCCAAAGGTGAAATATTTTTTTAATTCGGTCCAGCTCTTCCTGAGATTAGCGCGTTCAAACAAAACACCTCTTCAGCTGTATAATATTAGTATAAAGTATAGATTTTTATTGAAGTGAAAACTTCTTTTGGCGCACCACACATGGCCTTCAGCCGCATCTGTCACTGTCTTGTCGCTGTTTTAACTTTATTAAATGTGTAATTTGTAATCGTTTTTATTTAATGTTTTTCTTACAAATTTAAAATTATCAAATCGTTTTTTATCGTTTCGTTAATTTTTTTATTATTTTCGTATTCTCATTTTAAAATTCACTTCTGCCGTCTTAAGCACACACACATATTTTTTATTTACTTGTTTAAAATATCTATTTACTATTTCAATTATTTTTCTGACATATTTATCGGAGATAATCAAATTAACATACTCGTAATTCCTTCCAAATGATTCAACTTAGAGAGCTCAGAAAGATTTGTCATTGTGTAAAAATGTACAAAAAAATGTAGATGCTTTTGCGTACAATATGCCGGAGAAAACTTAGTTGTTAGTTTATTGCATATAATCTACGTATGCGTCAACTAATTACCTTAACATACCAGAAGCTCGTTGTAAAACGTTTCCACTGCGCGTCGTTTGTACATATTAAAAAAACTCTGCGATTTCCTGAAATTGCAGCTCAAAAAGATTGCAATCGAGCCCACAAACAGACAAAGACATTAATTTTTAATATCGATGTCGAATCGATGTTGTAATAGCATTATTTTGCCAGACAGTGACTATTTTGTTCTCTTGGCCACATTGAACGGGCCATATGCCAGTTGCGAGTACGTTCTAAATGATGTAAGACAGAGCGGCCGAACGCTGGTGCGAAATTACTATATTTGGTTTGTAGTACGAGTCGCATAGCGAGTATACAAACAGTTCTCAAAATCACATCAAAATCTATTTGGCAACCATAAAGAAATATGGTGGGTGTAACATAAACATGTACATCAGAGTACATGTTCTAGTCGAGATACTCAAATGTGAACATAGTCTAGTTGTTTATAGGATTGAAAACTAGCTTTAGTTTTCAATTTATTTATTTTACGTGGTTCAGCGCATTATCAAAATAGAGTGGCAATGGTGGCTAGCGGTGGCAGTACCTGTCGCAGTGCTAATGAGTTAACGTATTCTGGAGTAGAAAATCGAATCGGGAAACGCAGTATAGGACTATAGGACGAATCGAGAATAAGTTGTTGGAGCGGCAAAATGTTTGGTGGTAATTGGGAGAGAAAAGTCAACATTTTTGTACGGCGATATTTCGAAAGAGGTGACAAAATAGATAGATTAACTCTTTGTTGCACTTAAAAAGTGAACAAAGTTACAAAAACTTAATAAAATAAAGTAACAATTGGCGATCTTATCGCTAAAAGCGATCTCTTCCACGAAACTGCTGGATGGAAAAGGAGAAATGAAGAATAATAAGACGGGAAAGCACAAACAATAAGTGAAAGAAATCAAAGAGGAAAATACACTTTTAAGTATACTAATATAAATACACTACAATACTATTAAACATAAACCTTCATATTAATAACTGTGCATTCTAATACATAAAATACGAATTTAATATAAACTAATATATAAATATCATGTTTTACTAAAGAATATACAAATACAAATAACGACGGCGAACATAAGTATAATACCAATTCTAATATACTTTATCTAAGTTGAAGTCGAAAATAAATAAATAAATATTGGTGGACAATTCACACACAACACCATCTGACCCCAAACTAAGCAAAGCTTGTGTGATGTTGGCCAGATAGCTGATATAATACTTATAAGAACACTATATTTACTTTTTTAATCATCATGACAAACTATCAGCGTCTCGCCTGCATTAACCTGCATATTCCGGTTTTTCTACTTTGTGGGATAAAAAATAGCTATGTGTAGCCTAGACCATTATCTATCTATGTACCAATTTTTATCCAAATCCCTTCTGTAGTTTTTAAATGTTCAATCATTTAATCACATCAGAAATACGGCTGTAAATTATTTTACTATCACACTATCAAAATCAAGCACATTTTAAGATATTTCACGAAAACAGTGGTCTTCATGAGATCTCTATACAGAAAAATGAAAAAAATCACAAGTATTCTTTATAAAGGTCAATTACCGTCGACTGCGTACTTGCTTTCTAAGTAAACAGGAAAGTAATTATGCGCAATGAAAACTCTCGCAGCGGAAAAGCGATTTAAAAAGTAAAACTTATTTAGTTAAATGTATAATTTATATTCCTTAATTACTCGTGCATTAGAGAGTGGTCTTAGTGGCCGCTTTTATTTTAATGGTCCTCAGTTTCTCTAGAAGACGTTGTACTGACGGTCGTAGTGTCGGGTGACCTAGATGCTCGGCTCTCCATTATGTTGTGGATACTGAGATTACCTCGCAGTATGGATCAAAAGGAAAAACATGACGATTAAATGTTGACCAAAATGTTTTCATTGTTTTTGCACTGTAATAATAATACATTTGGCTGTAATTGTTTATGCTATGAAAAACATTTTGGCTTTAATTGGATCATTTTATAATGAAGGTCGAAAAATGAAACGTTTTAGTATGAAACTACCTAATCTAGTGAATAATGAATAAATTTTGAAAAATTGCGTTTGGTTTCAAAATGAAATCATACACCACCATATCACAAGTTTACATATTTTCTCGAAGCGAGAACTACACTGTAATCTAAAAAGTTCAGTCTTGTAGCGTTGTCATGTGACTACAATTGTACATGCATACATGTAGTACCAAACAGTCAATCTCCAAACCCTTGTAAAAATACAACAAACTAATCGTTCAATATTGAGTATGCCTTCATCTTTCATCGATTTATCCACAATCAGTCATGCCTAGTGTTAATAGTTAGTTTATCTTAACTTATTGTTAAAACTTTATTGCCGTATGACAAACATTTTCTTTATTTTTTATTGAAGAACCTGTTAAATTATCGAGCAAAGGCAAAATCGGTAGATAAAGAACATTTCGACATTTGCGATATCAACTCAACTTAAATAATAATAATAGTTTAAAAACCCCAAAAACACGCTTTTAGCACGCACAATAAATTACAAAAATCCGCCATGTTGGATTTAAGTCACGTGACAATTTGTTTCGTATTCCTGACAGCAAACCCTTTTATTTTAATGTACAGATTTTATTGAAATAAACAATTATTGATTTTGATTTGATTTTGATTTGATACTCGTGATATGGGGTTGCATTTCAAATAGCCTGTCCGCCATCTTGGACGTACACCATATCGGATTTAAGTCACGTAGCAATTTTTTTCGTATTCCTGACAGCAAACCCTTTCATTTGATACCCATATCATGGAGGTGGATTTCAAACAGCTAGTCCGCCATTTTGGGGAGGTTGCCAATTTGGATTTGTTATGACGTTTCTTAGCTAGTCATGTATTGTCATCAGAACTCAAACAGAGCGTGTGCAAAATTTCATCCCAATCGAAGACCGGGAAGTGGGTCAAATTAAGATTCCAAGATTTTCTTACATACACAGTTAGTTACAAGTGAAGCTAACAAAAGCGTGTTAAAAACAAAATGGAGATTATAAGAGAGCTACGGAATAAGGTTGTAAGTATTTTTCTGTAATTTTATAAAAACTGTCGCAAAAAAACTCCAGAAAATAAACAGCAAAAATAAATCTAATAGAAAAAAAGCCCAACGCACAGGTTTTAAATATAGCAAGATTAAACCGCTCTCTCTTTTTCCCTTGCTCTCTCCGTTCTTTTGCAAAACATCGGATGTGCTGCAAAATGTCGGATGTGCTAAATAGGAAAGCACGTGTTTTACGGCACGGCTCTTTGTGAGCTTGCATCAATTATATGCTGTGAGAATAAGGAGCACGGTCAAGGTAAATGATCTACTGAATAGTCATAAGGCATTGACTCCATCACTATACATATCTGTATCGATCCGATCGAACGATTCGATTTCGCGTAGTATTATTCTTCGCGTAACAAATATGTAGCTTATGACTTAGTTCCAGACTACAACCTAACATCCAAAATTCTAAATAATAAATATCCAAAACTTTCGCATTAATGATATTATGAGGATGTCAAAGTTTGGATCTTTGTTGCTCAACCACGTCGGAACTACTACAGATCCGCTCAGCCGTTTAGAACACAATTAGTAGAATATGGCCTGGATTGATACATAAGCCTGTGTGGAAACCTTAGGTTGTTGGGGGGCAGAGGCTAAAGGGTTCCTCTCAGGATTGGGGCGCAGGCTCAGGGAGAATACGGGTGACTCCCGCTCTAGCGCGTTCCTGGAGCAAAGGTTGGCCATTGCCATTCAGCGTGGGAACGCGGCGAGCATCATGGGCACTTTTGCGCCGGGAGCAGTTAGGGGTGGGTTATTCGGAGATTAGTTTTTTAATTAACAAAATATTTGTAGGGTTCATTTATTTCTGTCATTCAAAATTCATTTAGGCCAATTGTCCACGTAGCTGCACGACATCCGCACGATTTCGACAATTGTCGGATGCAAGACGAATGCTTGCATCTTGCGTACAAATAATGAAGTCTGTGTCCACGAAACGACAACGACACGACAGCCGCACGTCTTGCGTTTGTTCGTAGGATGCATGCATTCGACAAAAGACGCGTGCGTGGACAGTAGGCCTTACACGTCAAGTTATGTTTGTTACCTATTTTTAACTAACAAAACACGTGACTAAAACATTAACATAGTTTAAAACAGTAGACAGAGATACATATACTAATTTTAATCTCGGAAAAATTACGGGAACGGAAACGTGGGTTGCTGCTAGATTAATAATACCTATAAGTAGGATAGTGAAAACATACATACAAAGAAAAATCGCTACGCAATCTTAGTTAATATGGATGAAGAAATGTAAAATTCGTATAAAAATGTTCGACATAATATGTACCTACAGGTGTATGTGATTTACCATCAGGTACAAGTGCCCACATACCTGCTCATAACAACACAATGCCACCCAGATATTCTGACATGAAGACTGCAAAACATTACTTAGCACTTTACTGCACTCGTTACCCAGAGGTGTAAATTGATTTATCTCTTTGATCTCTAATTTCTGTGGGAACATTGCCCTTTACACTAAAACACAGTAATATTTTCACATTACCGCTTGGCTGTGGACTAACAGGCAAAGGGGTGGTAGATACTGCTCCAGGTAGACTCTGCAAAGAGTCCTAGCACAAATGATTTGTAATTTACATAGTGATTTGTTTTAATGATGTCAACTAATATGTACTCGGACGTTGATTGTAAAAACGACAATAGCTTCTTACCTGGATTGCTAATTTCTCATTCGATAAAATACGAATCAACAATAATTCGGGAGAAGTCATGCGGTACGCATAAAACTGAGTACTAAAAAAGTATACAACCGGATTGAGAACCGCTTCTTTTTTTGAAGTCGGTCAATCAACTGTACCTTTAAAATGAAGTAGGTATAGTCAGAATACGTGAAACAATCAAATATCCTATTAATATTTGCATTGGTTGATTATGGAGTTCTGAATATAAACATTTATAGTCCAAGATCCCAGAGCTGCCAGACGTCACCTATTTTCTGATGAATGAAATGTGGACGATTGAGTAGAGTTAGCCTACAACATACGTGAAAATCACTTATTAGAAAATACGTGAAGTAAGTTATGTTTGTATGTACCTTCATTACCCCAAATCTCAAAATTGGCCGTCTGAGCGAGTTAGCGAGTAAGCATGTGTTCTTAGTACTTACTAACTCTACTCAATCGTCCACATTTCATTCATCAGAAAATAGGTGACGTCTGGCAGCTCTGGGATCTTACTCTATTAAGATCTTATTGTAATTATCCATTTCGCAAATAAAGAATTTATTTATTTGTGTCGTAGAATTCTATTAGTATTTTTGTACAAATTAGCTTTTATTCGATTGCACAATTAGTGTTTGATAATGCTTTATTAGTTATTATTTATTTTAGCTCACAATTTTGAAAATACTAATATTTACTATTATGCTCTAGTCACTATTTATTTCCTAAGTTTTCTACACAATTTGTTATTCATGAATTTATTAAATGCAATAAGTAAATATGATTGCACTTGTGAAATGAAAGAAAGCACTTTTCTGTGACTCTACCAATAAATTCGATAACTTTTGCAAAAATAACGTAAAGTATTGAAAGCAACGTACCTATCAACTGCGTTTTTATTGCTTTTTACCGTTAAGTTCTCTTAACTCATATAAACCTCAGTACCTACTCTTAATTGTAACACATAATAAACAATTTAGGCTGTAAAACGCGTTGCTTACATTTAAAAAAAACAGTAGCAATCAAACATGGTCAACTTGTAAAAGTGGCTTATTGACTAACCGGTCAAGCAACTATACCTAATATAGTTAACAGCTTCACTTTACGCCAGGTGTTGTATAAAAGTACAATCCAATAAGTCATATCAATTAAGTTATCGTTTTACCTTGTTTTATAGGAGAAGCATGATCCGTTATGCACGATACACTAAATAAGGCTGTATTTGAAGCACTCACGCGCACCGTTTCGAGTCGCGACGGAGACTGCCCCCCCCCCCCGTGCGCGGTCACCTTCTCAGATCCCAGATCCCCCCTCTAAGTAGAGGTTGTGCTTGAGCGAGCGATAAGCGACGCGGAAAGCGTCTGCACACGCATTCTTGAACATGTACTTGCAAACTTAGAATATGTGTCTTAAAGAAATTGAAACAAGCTACAAATTTACTCTCGTTTTTATATCTCTACCGACCTTTGATTCTGAATTGTTAACCATAAAAAAACATATTAACTAACAGGACGTCTACTCTGTTTCTACGAAAACGAAATTTCGAAAAATAAACTCGCGACTTTATTGTTCTCGTTCTACTTCGTTTCGTCCGATACGACTTATTATTATCTTATTATATACTTATATCTTATTACGTAACGTATTTCTACATTTTAATAATTATTATTAAAATGTAGAAATATGAGATGGGACGTTGTCGATATTCGATAGTGCATACTGTCTTTTATTAACCGACTTCCAAAAAGGAGGAGATTATCAATTCGACCATATTTTTTTTATGTATGTTACTTGATTTATCGAGAGCACACGAACCGATTTTAAAATTTCTTGTTGTGTTCGGATGAGTATGCATCCTGAATAGTCCCATATAAATTTTATCGAAATCGGCCGGGTGATTTTTGAAATATGAACAAAAAATTTAAATTTGCCTACAATTTTGTCTGCATGACATTGTTGCAGATTTCACAAAACCCATGAAATTCGATCCTGTCAACACGAAATTGTGTAAATGCATGAATGAAAACTTGTTTTGCACTAACAAGGATGAAATAAAACTCTTTTTATACAAAAAAAATTGGCAGTCATAGGAACTGCCGATAGAAGTGAAAACTTAAAACTCAGAATTTGATAGTTTACCTTGGAAAATACACGGGTGTAACCGGAGGGTGGGGCTTGGGCATCATGCCATGGCCATCTAGAAATGCGTCAGCATTTCCCATTGGATGATGCATTTCTAGATGGCCAATAGCCATGGTTCCGAGTTTACCCGAAAATGTCTTATCATACCCGAGCGTGACGATAGAATTCATTTCATAGCCCACGAAAAATCTGTCTAGGCGCGCCTAAAGAAGTTTTCACTTCAAAAATAAACCGACTTCAAAACCACAAATAAGCACTCAAATACAAAAATAAGTTAATATAATTACTATAAGCGCTTCTCACTCATATATTCGAAGTCGTTGCCAGTCAATTCAAAAAGCTAGTAGATAGATACTATGTATGTACCACGTAGTGAGTAGGCTTATGTAAGTAGTGTCGTAGTATCTATCTACTTACTACGTGTTCGAATTGGCTGGCATGGTGGCACCGATCTCGAATGGATGAGTGAGTAGCGCTTATAGTAATTATATTAACTTATTTTTCGCATTTGAGTGCTTATTTGCGGTTTCGAAGGCGCTTTAATGTTTTGTTTAAAATTAATTTTATAAAAATTACTTTTATGTCGCTCACTCATGCGCTAGAATTGCGGCTTTTAAGTGATCACGATCAGCGTATCGAGACTGAGTTTCAAGCCCGCGAGCCCTGCGCTTTCTAGATACTTCCTATACTTATTTTCATAATTTTATTCACGAATCTTTACGCAACCAAAGCTCTAGTTTCTAATAAAAGTATTTATGCCTTTTTTAAAAGGTTGTTCTGCATAAGTACGGGCTTGATGATATAGGTACAACGTACAATGGACAGCACTATACAACCTAAAAGCGTTACCTTTACTTATTATTATAAAGCTACAGAGGTTTCTTGTTTGAACGCGCTAATCTCAGAAACTACTGGGTAGATTTAAAAATAATATTTCACCGTTAGATATGTACGTTATCCGCGAGTGCTATAATAGACTATACATATATGTTATGTACCACAGGCGAAGCCGGAGCGGACGGCTAGTCCTATGTATTTTGCCGAGTTCAAGGGGCATTATTTTGAGGAACTTCTGATTGTTTTTTCATGTTTATTAAGTACTAGCATTGCCCTACGGTTTTACCCGCGTAGTTCCTGTTCCCGTTATTTTCCCGGGATAAAAAGTAGCCTATGTGTTCTTCCAGACTATAATCTAACGGTATTCCAAATTTCAGCTTGATACGTTTATACGTTACCGCGTGATTGAGCAACAAACATCCATACATTTATAATATTAGTGGGATTGTATAAATTGTTGTATAAGTTATAAGAAACCTGACCGTTTCAACCTAGTATAGGTAAATATAATAAATATGTTAACCTGTACAACATAAGTAAATACCTACCATTTTTTTTTTGATTTGCCGACGATTTTCATTTTAAATTTGGTAATTTGACTACATTTGTACGACATTGATTCCATACAATACCTCTTCTAATCCATCATTCCGCAACGCCGTACAAAAATCATGCGACAAGGAGAAATGATCGAGAGTTGCAACCCTCTCTCTTCACCTGGACTCGGTTGGACGGCTTACAAGTGAAGGCATAGTGGCTAAATCTTATTATTTTATACCCTTCTATCATCCTACATAGGTCTCCTGGTAACATACAAAATAAATAAACATACAAAACAGTCATACAAAACATAGGCATCCGCCACGTCAGTCTGTTCGCTTTGAACTCAAAACAAAAACAAAATATAACCACTTATACAGGAAATAAAACAATAGAGCTACAACTAGTGGACTTATTACCAAAAGCCATCTCTTTTAGGCAACCTTTATTAGGTAAAATCACAGCTAACATGCAACTAATGCTCCTACTGTGCTAGCTCAAAGTTATCTAGGCAGTAGAGGCCCTTAATTAAACCTTGGCCACTAGGCCAACTGTCATTCATTACAAAAAATGCCCATCGGGTGTCGATGTGCGTGCGCATCGTAATAAAACATTCTAAAGGGTCAGCTGTCAGCTGTCAAAAGTTCTTTGGCAGTTTGTATGCGTGCGCATCGTAAAAATTCCCTCCCATCGTTTTTCCAAAAGAGCTAAAAAGTATAGCTTTAATAATAATCTGATCACTACTACATTGTGAACTCATTCATATGTTTGATAAGTATATTTGCGTATATATAATTTTATTCATGTTTTAAATTAAATAGTTCAACAACATAATAATTAGTTTAACAAGTTCTAGGCCACAACTTTTACCAAGATCGGGTCGACAGATTCGAATTCGGACCTCGAAAGGTTTTTTCTTTGGAAAATGTCGGTTTCCTCACTATGTCTTTACACACAACATTTTTTTATGTTTTATGTGTGCAAGCACTTAGCAAAATAGGTACGCAGAGCAGCAGGTGGAATTAGGATTGTGACGACCATACTCTCCACTATGCTCCTATGACTTCAGACATGAAATTCAGACTCTTTCAACAAATACCATGTACTGTCCCAGTATAAAGAAATAGTAGACTGTAGTACCTACTGTTGTGTAATTCTATAGGATCCATTAGGTACAGTCGAATTCCATACAATTAATAAAACACACATCGAGTGGATATATTTTATTTGTTTCAAACTGTCCAAACATTTCGTTCGCGTCACCGCCGTTTCTTGTCGCAAGACCCTTCGGCAAACTTTTCCTTGAAACAAGCTAAAATATCATCCATCGTGATCACTAAAATACGAATGTGACTAGAAGTGACTAGGTTAAGATTATGACTACTTATAGAGTAAGATCTCAGGGCCGCCAGACGTCACGTATTTTCTGACGAACCAAATGTGGACGATTGAGTAGTTTTTGTTTAAACTAAGAACCCATGCATACTCGCTACCTTGCTTAGACGGCCAATTTTGAGATATCAGGTAATTAAGGTAAAGTCACAAAATAATGACTTAACTTTACGTAAATTCTGGTGCTCTATTTTTAAATATGTCCACCAGACAACTATTTTAAAATGTTTTACAAGAAGCCAGACCAATTTAAGGGGCCAATTATCCCCTAAACTCAATTTTAAGTCAATATATCCTAATGTACTATATCTCACTCAGTCCGCGCTACTACCCATAGATGCATTAAAATTTAGTTTAAGGGATGATTGGCCCCTTAGACCGGACTGTCTTCTGGTAAAAGGTTTTAAAATAGTTGTCTGGTAATATATAAAAATAGAGCATCAGAATTTACGTAATGTCGAGTCATTACTTTAGGAGTTTTAAAGCGTCAGCAAAGTAAAACGGCACACGGAATGTGTCTGGGAGTACGGGCGACACATTTTTAAAGATTTTACCTATAATATACGTGAAAATCAGTCAGGAGAATTTACGTGTTTTTTTTTTTTGTGTATCTTCACTACCTGATCTCAAAATTGGCCGTCTAAGCAAGGTAGCGAGTATGCATGCGTTCTTAGTACATACTAACACTACTCAATCGTCTACAAGTACCTAACGTCACATAATGTAAAGTCATAATTAATTTTGGTTTCGATTGTTTTCGAAATGAGTTTAGTTTGTAATTATTTGAATTGTATACCTACATTATTATAGCACTGTTTGTTTTATTTCCTTCTCGGAATGTAATTTTACCAAAAACCTTTAAAGGAAGCGGATATGCAGTTGATATTTAAATATTTTTTCGATACGCTTGGATAATATAATTATGTAGTCTCGGTAAGTTCTATCTAATTGTTAATTCTGTCTTGAACAGACCTGCGCTTGTCTGTGACCGCGTAACTCTTAGGAAAAGTGTTTTATTTCTACATCGTGTAATGTAGTGTTGTTAAATAAGAATAGTGAAGAAAATAGATGTATCAAAGACAGTGTTCATTGGCGCTTATGTTTCAGTTTCTAACAGAAATTTCACAAAATGAGAACTATTTTAGACAGGTCCATTTACATCTCGAAAACGTCTAATTTTGTGCTATAAAGTTAAAACGCCTAAAGCCAGAAAACGAAAAAAGGATATTTTCGACACCGCTCACTGAAGTTAAGAAACTAAAAACTATGACAAAAAAAATATTGACGTGTGGGTACAATCGAGAAGAAGCACAATAACCAAATAGAATTTAAAAAATAGGTCAGAGTTTTTTTACAATAAAATAAAGTAGCCAAGTGCGAGTTGGACTCGCCCATGAAGGGTTCCGTTCCAGCAAGTAACATACTATACATAGTACACATAGTTCTTGTAGTTCGTTGTAACTTTGATCGAAGTTTTAATAATAGTGTATTTATGACGTACTAAAAAAAAACTACTCATCAGATCGAGTTCAAACTAATTTTCGTTGGTAGTTTACATGGTAATGTACATCATATATTTTTTTTAGTTTTTTCATTCTCTTACTTTAGAACTTAGAGGGGGGGGGGGGCACACATTTTACCACTTTGGAAGCGTCTCTCGCGCAAGTTATTCAGTGTAGACAAAAATTATGTTAGAAACCTCAACATCATTTTTTAAGACCTATCGATAGACACCACACACGTGTAGGTTTGATGAAAAAAAAATTTTTGAACTTCAGTTCTCAGTATGGGGGGCACCCCTAATTTTTGTTTTTTTTTTAAACTTTTGTAAAAATCTTAATGCGGTTTACAGAATACATCTACTTACCAAGTTTCAACAGTGTAGTTCTCATAGTTTCGGCAAAAAGTGGCTGTGACATACGGACGGACAGACAGACAGACAGACAGACAGACAGACAGACAGACATGACGAATCTATAAGGGTTCCGTTTTACGTTTTACGGAACCCTAAAAATAAAAATGACACCGAAAAAACCCGTTTTAATTCGAGTGCTCGAAATTATCAGCGATGACCCCACATTATTTTTTTGGAATAAAATTCCTATTTGTACGTTCTAGTAAAGTAACCGAACACTTTTTTAAATTTATGTTTAGTTATTGAGTAATTAAATAAAACTTGGTCAAAAATGGACGCCTGATTAAATATTGATTTTTCCTCCAAACTGTGTCATGCTATTCTCGACTTTATGTACATCACATTAAGAAACGCGTCGCGCGGGTGAAATCTGATTTTTTCCTGGCTTTAGGCGCACTCTTAAGTGCCTGAGCTCTATGGATACAGTTGTGTTTTACAGTTGAACTACGAAAAACGATAATTATTATAGACAGTGGGGATCGCATCACATATTAAATTCCATCAAATATCAGTTTTCTCTCATCATCAGATCCAGAGCCTCATCATTTCACAGTGTGATTAAAAATACATAACACTTAGTAAAATATTTTCAGAATAAATTAAAGATAAAAAAAAACCTTTAGAACGAGGCGTTTTCAGATTAAAACATATAAGTAAGTACATATGGATAAAACAATATCAAATAATTATTCTACCCACTAGGTAAGTTTAAGCTCATGTCTACTCGTATTTTTAAATGTGAGGGAGCGGTACAAGAATTTATTATTTCTTTAAGAATTGCATTGCCTGTGGTAAGAAATTAACTAATTAAATCATAGATATAAACCATGGATGTGCCCTGAGCACCTTGAAATTGGTAATAAACTATGTATGTGTATGTAGCGTCTGTGGCTCACACACCACCAATCTACTTCTTTTTGTTGTTGACAACGTCTGGCGATCACTGCTTCCTGCAACCGACTACAACAACAGAAAAAGTGAGCTCACTCTTCCAACGATGACATAATTCCGCGCGCCTGGAGTTTGGGAGGGCACATCTAATGGTTTATATCGATGAATTAAACGAAATAGGTTGTCCTTTCGTCTTCGGGGTCTGTGAATCCATCTCTTCCTCTCACAGGCGAAGGGATGGCATGGCCAAGCAGTCGGGCGACCTTGGGAGTCACGCTGTAATACTGAAATAACGATCATATTTATAGAATAATCGCTAGTAAAAAAATTATAGATGTACATATCACACATAACACCATCTAGCCCCAAACTAAGCAAAGCTCGTACTATGGGAGCCAGATAGCTGATATAGAACTTAACTATATATTTTAAATCGAAGCATACTCATTATACCAATATAGAAAACACCCAGGCACAGTACAAATATTTGTATTGATCACACCAATATTTGCATTATAATTTAAGATTTTTTCTTTTGCAATATAGAGAGAAAATATGGGTAAATTACGCAAGTCGGTGACGTGGAATCACAGAGGATTCCACTTATTCAATTGAGTCTAACGTACACGTCGTGATCCACTCCACGCAGCTATAGAAATATTCACTAAAACGTATTTAAAACAATACTAATGGTAAAGGATTCGGTCTTATTACCATATTTATTATGCAATAAAATAGCTATTCTTCAACAAAATGTTTGCGTAGCAGGTACTTACATTCTCACTGTTCGGCATACGCATTATAATGTGAGGACAAGTACGATCTTCCTGCGATATCGGCTGGAATTCCGGTTGTCTATGAAACGAACCTGGGAAACAAGAATTAATTTTTAATATGTAGGAAACACAAACGGCTGATCAGTTTGGAACGATACGTGATATTAAATGATTTTGTTTCCTAATAACATCGAAATATCAGACACTAGTGACGCCCCGCGGTGTAAACCGGGGCATACCAGCCTTGCACGATCATTTGTTTCCGCCAAATATGATTCCAGAGGAAATTTATTTAAGCCTAAAAAATTCAAGCTTCAAAATAGCGAAACTTCTATGCAAAATTTAATTAAGTATCTTACTTGTGGGGAAATGCATTTACGTATTATTCACTGTAGAGGGACTCGGCTGGTATGTTGGGCTCGATAACACACAGTGTGGTGCGACCAAAGAGTTTATTATAATATGTACTACGTATAGAGTTAGAACCACGTTAGAACAAACGCTGGGTCTGAGCGCTCGTGTCTTGTCGCTCTTGTGGAAGTGTCATACTTTTGTCGCAGCACCTCACTATGTTGCCATAGCTAACATACACCTCATCTGCTTCCTATTGGTACAAAGGAACTGTGCGGAAAACCCCGATCTTTTTACTTATTCTTTATCTAAGGGTCCGACTAAGTCTCTCAGAGGTGTCTCCAGCCGTAACTTAGCGGTAGAGTTGCGAACTTTCCCCTCCCCAACTTCAATCTCTGAAAACCCTGTTTTCGTATTTGAACAAGAATAAAACTAAGAATTTTGATGTACTCCCAACTACCTTGGATTTGAAATTTGCACAGTATTCTACCAGTCCAGCCCTTTTATTTGGTACCCATATTGTGGGAGTAGGTAGTAATAAAAAATATCATACGCCATTTTGTAGTAGCGGCCATCTTGGATTTGAAATGTGTCATAGTGTTTAGTACCTACTCGTTTATAACCATCATATTTATTGTAATTTATTTTTCGCTTTTGAGTGCCTATTTGTGCTTTTGAAGTCGGTTTTTTTAAACGTAGTATTTTTTCACTTTTTATCTTATATTTATTATTGTCAGTATTTAAGGTAGGTCAGGTGCTACTTTTTATCACAGGAAAATAACGGGAATTGCGTGGATGCTGTTAGTAATCCTACTAATATTATAGATGTCAATGTCTTCACGGGTAACACCGCGGGGCACTGCTAGTAATATATAATCAGCCTAATGAAAAATTCCAAAAAGCCGTACACAAACTAAAATTACTTTTTGTTTTCATCATGTAAGTTGGATCAGAAATCTCGGAGTAATCGATGTAGATACATAAAAAAATTGGCAGTCGTAGGCCAACTTCCTGATAAAATCTGATGAAAATCTGATCCAACTTACATGATGAAAACAAAAAGTAATTTTAGTTGGTGTACTTACGGCTTTTTCGATATTTTCATTCACCTCCCGATAGAAGTGAAAACGAATAACTCAGAATTTGATAGCTCACTTAAGGAAATTACGCGGGTGAAACTGGAGGGCGTGGCCATGACCATGGCCATCTAGATCATCCGAGTTTACCGTGACGTTTGAGTGCCATTCACAGCCCACGGAAAATCTCTATGTGGTGCGCCAAAAGATGTTTTCACTTCAAAAACATACCGGCCGGATTGATAACCTCGTCCTGTTGAACTCGGTTCAAAATTAATCTTAATTCTAATCCGAAAACATTATGACAGACTAGCAGCCCGACCCGGCTTCGTCCTTGGCTCATAATATTTAGCCTATAGCATTCAGGGATCACATACACATCCAACAGTGAAAAAGTTTTTGAAATGTTTCCTGATATTAGCGCGTTCAGACAAAAAACCACTTTAGCTTTATAATTTTAGTATAGATTAGCTCGTACGAAATTAAGTAAATGTTTAGGCCCGCGATTACTAATAAATAAATCACGTGGCTTATATACTGACCATCAGACCTCATAGGGATTGCGTGGTCATCCTCGGTGTCTATGGTAATCCTGGGAACAGGCCTTCGTAATATCATGATCCAGTGCACACCCAAAACTAGCATGGCGCATATGACTACTGAGCCCAGTATGATTTCAATCCAATGAGTCCCCATGGGCGTTTCCTCTTCGAAATCTGTGAATCACATCAGTAAAAAATCACAATGAAAAAAACCTTGTAAAACAATAAAAATAACACGGTAATTTTTAGGACACTAAATTACGAGACGAGAGTACTGATTGAGATTAGCACAAACCATGGAAAAATTCTCGAAGTCTTAGGCATGAACAAATGCTGACAATGAGAATTATGATGATCGTCGAGATAGAAAAACAATCATTAATAATCACATCGGAACAGTTGCTCATCTGAAATTAAACATAGATTCGCTCTTGCGTACTAAAGCATACTCTAATACATAACCTCATAAGCATCTACTAATATCGCGTTTAAATGGCATTTACGCAACGCGAAAAAGCGCTTTAATAAAGATTAAAAAAAAACTACTAATGGCACAGTATAAAGAAATACTACCAGTAGTTCATCGCTTTTGATCTTGGGAGAAACGCCGATAATGTCTAGACACGGGTAGGGTTGTCGTAATTTTAAAAACGTGGCACCAAAATAAAATTAAAACATACGGAAGATGTCACCCTTGAGCCGTGCTCCTGCAATACCAACATTGTAATGTAGGCAATGCAGGAGCGCGCTTCCCGAGTCTCACCCCGCACGCCTCGCACGATTGCCCCTTCTAGACGGCATCGTCGAACGACTGTATGATTTAATAGACTGTGCTAACACTGTCTAGATGCTTTGGATTCAATGAAGAGATGACCCAAAAGCCTCATAGGCAACGACTCCCTTGTTCGAAAAATACTTCAGTCTTGAACGTTGGTGTAAAGTTCAAATTTTATCAGTTTTTAATTTATACTGTTCGGAGATTTGATGGTGCTGATCTGCATAGTCCAATACCACCTTGCCTTTTTCTAGTTTGAAAGCAACATCGTTTCATAGCAGAGCGGATATTTGCTCATTGATATTACTCGAGATAGCGGTTAAACGCATAGCTATTATATAAGGATTGATAAACAATCTTGGGGCACTGTTAAAGCTATCGTTTGAAGAGATTTTATTGGGATACTTTTTATTCGATCATCGCACCTTTAAATCCAAGTGCTATTACGAAATATTTTGTCCACTGCGATGAACAATTGCCTAGACGTGGATTCTAGTCATTCGCGAAATGTTAAGTGGCATTGCGAGTTGATATACATGTCCCAGAAAATTCTAGGCTAATTGTCCTCCAATGAAGGATGCAGGAGCATGATGACATGCTGTGTCAGCTAAATATCTTGATTGTTTTGGCAGATTAAATTATATTAGGAAGAAAGTCATCGTTGTGGCGGTTTCTTATATGGAAATTCTGTTGTGGTTCAAAGTATCGCAAAGCAAAAATTAGTCGCATATTGAAGAAAACCAAACAAGCCCAGAAAGAAAATTACCGGCTGTCATTTAATAGTAGGAATAATTTCGCTTAAAAATAGTTCCACACAGGAAAGTTCGCAATGCACATTATCTTAGTTATTTACAATAGACAATATAAAATACAAATTTCTTTATTTGACGAACGTGAACATATAATTTCAGAACCCATCAGGTCCGAACTATTATTTAGTTCTGTGTCTCGGTACCTAATTTCTTCTCCCAATTACAGAACTAGAATCGTAATAAACTAACGTGTAGGTAACGGCAGACGGGCAAAAAAGTGTTGGAAAGGAAGCAATAGTCATGTAATAGCCAACGAGAGGCTGTGAATCTGGAAAAATCTGTAGTTTAGTGAATTTTTTAACTTGGAAAATAGACACCACCACGGTCACCTCGGACAAGTGGTACACTGCCAACTATTATTTAGTTATGTGATAACTTATTTTTTTTATTTAATGTTTAGTTTAATTACACCGGCACAAAAAAAAAGTTGTTGTCCTTTGAACCGGACCTAAATTTTCTACTGAAATAATAATTTACACCACACATTGCAAAAATTTACAAAACCTAAAATACATAGTTTATTGTCTCACGTAAATTTTGTGGTTTAAGTATTTGGAAAAGATGATACGTGTAAAGGGTGATTACCTGTGACGTTGTACTCGTGCTGGGTCAGATACAGGACTGTAGTCTCGCTATTCCCTCGACTATTGCTAGCGTATACCACTGCGGTGACGTTTCTTTCTTGCATCTGAGGCAAGGCAAAGTGACCGTAGCTGTCGGAGACGTTCTGCAGTACGGTGCCTTCATGTTGCAGTTCCAAGTGTATTGTCTGCGGTCGGCCACCATCCCAGCCTGCCAAAGAGAAAATTAAATCTAAAACCTGGAGAAATAAAATACCAGTGAATTATTAGGGACTCGTAACACCATAAAGTCACAGCGTTAGGTAGGTTAAATTAGGGTGCAGCACAAATGGATAGACACAATTATTTTTTTAGTTTCGAATTTCTAATAGGGAGAGATTGATGATGATGTAAAAATAAGTATAATTTTTCATTCAATTTAATATACCTTTTATGTATCGTTTGCCTCCGCAGTGACTTCAAAATTTCAAATTTCGTGCATAAAGTTTAAAGTCGTATACTGTGAAATGGTGTGCCCTATTTAGAGGTAAGAAGGTATTAAATGATACATAATGTATGATTTAAACATTTATTAAAGTAATACCTTGAAAAGGAACATGAAAATACTAAGAAGGACGTGACAAATTACAATAATTATAAAGATTGAAAATCCTTTTTTTTGTTGTAGTAGGTATATCACGTTATCGATCATTACTAGTGTAGTGAATAATTGTGATAACTAAAAATTAATGTTTAAAAAGGAATGAAAAAACCGGAGTGCCAATACTTCGGAACAACAGAACAACACGTGCCAACAGAAGTGAAAACTTGAACAATCATTACGTACATGGACAATACACATTATGTACATATAGACTACAAGCCCGTGAATAAAATTTACGTAGTAAATGAACCACCAGGAGAAACCTATGTAGGATGATAGAAGGGTATAAAGTAATAAGATTCAGCGCTATGCCGTCAAATGATTGCGAAATAATGGGTTAGGAGAGGTATTGAAACTATAAAGTTATACATTTTAAGTTTTTAATTATTAGTTTGTCGGAAAAATTCGTGATTTTCCGACGATTTACAGATTAAATTTGGGCATTTGATTATGTACGGATTATATTCTGCAACGTAAAAAAATCATGCGACAAGGAGAAATGACCGAGGGTTGCAACTCCCCCTCTTCGACTGTATCCAGTTGGACAGCTTACAAGTTACGGCATAGTGCTGAATCTTATTACTTTGTACCCTTCTATCATCCTACATAGGTCTCCTGGTGGTTCATTTACTACGTAAATTTTGTTCACGGGCCTGTAGTCTAATACGTCTATACAGCGGTGTCGGTCAAGGTTACAGTACCACAAGTTCAATTGTTTTTCCCATATAAAAAAATATCGGTCCGCCCGGCTTCGCCCGTTGTACATTATATAATATAGGTTACGCCCATAGCACTGGGGAATCACATAACATATCCAAACGTGACATAATTTTTTAAATCGGTTCAGAAGTTCCTGAGATTAGCAGTTCATTCAGTTTCAATTCATCAGTTCATGAGAATCCTCTTCAGCTTTATAAAGCTACTTTCAATTCAAAAACTATTTACCTATGACTGCGCAAAACTTCACGAATTCTTCACACGAAAATAAGAGATGCAATTAAATGCAACCAGTGATACTTTAAAAAATAACGTTTTATAAATATTGTTTTTATTTTTTGAATAAAGTTGGTTTGCGTTTACTTTATTATATTACCTATTTGTAGTTTTGTTGCTAGTAAAATGCAATTAAAGTAAGCGACACTGGTGGCCGAGGCAAGGTAAACCAAATGTACATATTTTAGTACTGTATTAAGAGAAATAAAAAGTCTATAATATGATGTGTAATATTGATTACGAATGTTATTTAAAAAGAAAAAAAGAACAGCTATAATATTATGAGCAGGTAGGATATGAATAATTTGATGTCAGCGTTTAATTCCAAATTCTTAATTTTCCGCATTATATATTTTCCAATTTCTTTATAATACATAATCTTATTTGTCTAAATTATGAATTTTACATATTCCGAATTTTCCACATTCTTCATTTTCACAATGATAACAATTTTGTATGATCAAGACATGGTCGCGTAACTTTTTTCGAATTTTAGAATTTAGTAACTGTTATTAGAGACATGTAACTATAGAGTCATCAATATAAATATTGTTTTGAAAGAACCAAGTGTTCAAGTAACTCACACTTTTTGCAACTGACTTTAATAGTATTCGGATCAGCATTGAACAGCTCGCAGTCGGGTGTCAGAGGCGGGCCCCCAGTGACAATGGAGTACACACAGGCTCTCTTCTGTTCCCCCAACACGTTGGTAGCTCGGCACAGCAGTTCCCCTCGATCCTGGTCATGAGGCTTCCACGTCAAAGACGAAGAGTAGCGATGGCGGTAGCCAGACACCTTCTGCAAGATATAATAACTAATTAAATATAAAATTTAAAAAACCCCCGATGTTTTGTGGCAGATTCGAAGTTGGTATAGTATTCTACTAGTCCATCTCTTTCATTTGATACCCGTAGAGAGTTATGAATTGCTCTAAAAAGTCGCAAAGCTCCTGGGCCTGATGGTATTTCAAACGTTCTCATCAAAAATCTACCTTATAAATGTATAGTACTGCTCACCAAAGTATTCAACGCATGCCTACTACACAATCACTTTCCGCAGGCCTGGAAGACAACTAAGGTTATCGCTGTACACAAACCTGGGAAAAAAGTTACTGACCCCTCATCCTATCGCCCCATTAGTCTTCTTCCGTGTCTGGGGAAGGTTTTTGAGAAGATTATCTCTGTTAGATTGTCTCGGGCTACTGAACGACTATTACTTGATGAGCAGTTCGGATTCAGAGAGGGCCATTCAACAGTACAACAATTAGCTAGAGTAGCTGAATACATATCTCACAACCTTAACTTGAAGAAACCAACTGGCATGATTCTAATTGACATCGAAAAAGCATTCGACTCAGTTTGGCACGATGCTTTGTTACACAAATTAATAAGCTGCAATGTTCCCATGGCGTTGGTAGGGCTGCTGAAATCATATCTCTCGGATCGTTCGTTTCGTGTTCATATGGATGATTTTTCTTCCAATCTTAGACCAGTACCAGCTGGAGTGCCTCAGGGATCTATTGTGGGACCTAAATTATTTGTCATCTTCATAAATGACATTCCTATCCAAACACGCACAAGTATAGCGTGCTTCGCCGATGACACTGCTGCTTACACTTCTTCAGAAGACGTAGATTTGATCATAAGTAGGCTTCAATTGACCATAGAAGAGTTTGTCACCTATTTCCACAGCTGGAAACTAAAAATAAACGCTTCGAAAACGGAAGCTATAGTTTTTACAGGGCAGAGAAGTCTCCCAATTCGTAACTTAGTGATTGAGGGTTACAAAATACCCTGGAGTACTACGGTCAAATATCTGGGCACGATTTTGGACAGAAAGCTCAATTGGACTGCTAATACATCCCATTTATGCCTGAAGGGCTTAAAGTCTCTAAACGCCCTAAGCCCCGTACTCAATAAACGGTCTTGTCTTGGTAGCCACACTAAGCTCGGCATTTATCACACTCTGGTTCGTCCCTGCATTACTTATGCATGTCCAGTTTGGAGCAGCACATGCCCTACGAATATAAACAAGTTACAAATTATACAGAATAAAGCACTAAAGTTTTCCTTTAATACTCCTATGTACACAAATCTCATCCAAAAACACGAAGAAATTGGCTTCCAAAACATATATAAATACATATATAAACTATCGAAAAAATTCTATCTTGAAACAAATCCCAATCATAAAAATAAAATCATAAACAATATTTGCAACACTAGAAAACATGATTTACATTTTATCGATAAATATAATCGCTACAAACTTCCACATCACTTGTTCCTCGATGAATAGACACAACCCACCGCTCATTAGGAGATGAATAGGTTCGGATGACCGCGCAAGTCCGGCCCCGGCGGCCGGCGGCCCGCGCGCAACAACCGCCCTTATAGCATTGCGATTTACGAAACGGATCGGCGCACGCGTAACTCGTCCGAGCTGTGTTAGTTTGCGCGTTCTAGTATATGACGCATCTAGTATAATACCGAGTTACTGCTGCTACCTGGGGATCGTTCTCGGACGTGTGTTTGCGAGTACTACCCTCTAATTAATAAATTGATTAAGTATTTACTTTTTGTAAATAAATAATTAGTGTTTTAAAAAATACCTGTCGTAAATGTAATTCCATTTCGAGGTTTGCATGTTAAAAAATATTTATGATTCTCAATTATTGTTTAGTTTTCTGTTATGCCAAAAACAATGTGATCGACAGTTAATAAGTTTTTAATAAGCCCATACTTTTAAGCTTGTAAAATGTAGAAAAAATTGTTGTTTTGTCACTTCTAGGATTTAACGTACACTAGAAATGTTCAATTTATGTATTTATGGCTAATAAAGATATTTTAAAATGAAAATGACTACCGCGTAAACTTAGTAGTTTCTTATTGTTAGGAACAAAGCACAAGGCTGCTTGTAGCTCGTAAAAGTGACATAGTTAACGTTCCGAAGACTCGAACGAAAAGGTTTGACTCTAGAGTATTTCAAAATATAGCATAGCAACATTTTTTTGACCAATAAAATTGGACTCTAATAAAATTAAATCTACCTTAACGCTAGTGTACAGAGTCTTGGTGTCAGCGAAGATCCAGCTGAACTGCACGGGCTCTGGATAAGCTTCAACCGTGCAAGTTACGCCCTCTGTCTGACCCTCCACGTAACCAATCACTTCGTCTTGATCGTTGACGCATGTTGGCCGAACTGACAACAAAATGCACATTTTATAATTTGAAAATACTATATAAGCTAGAAGAAAGATAAGACTTATATTTCCTAGTAGCTGATAATCAGAATATACATAAATGGTGATGTAATAGTACATTATGATATAAGTGCGGTAAGTTGATAATTACAGCCGAGGCTTTATTGCTAGCTCGAGCCGAAGGCGAGAGCTATAATTAGCAGAGGCTGTAATTATCAAAGCGCACGTATGTCATACGACGTTTTATAACATATTTGCGAGGAAATAAACAAAACTCTGACGACATTTTCAAATAAAAACAATACAGCGAAAAAAAACGCGCGGAATAATATTTACTTGATCACAGACCACAGAGTAAGTAATCACTATGGATCACAGATTAGCAATGCGCGCGCATCGGTGCCTTTTTTTTTAAGCAACGGCACAGAACCAGCCGGTATGCCATTAATAATAAAGTAAATTAATATGTTTGTGTTTTGTTACAGAAAAATTAAAGTAATTTATGGTCTAAATTAATTAAATTAACGAATTTAATAATTCTTTATTATATTTTACCTCTCAAAGTTAATTTTATTCATAAAATGTTGACCACACTTTTTTGACATAAAAACTCTTTACTAAGATTTAAAAAGGTACCGTTCGTTTTAGATGGAGCATATCTCTCTACCTAGTCTGTGGACGGAGCATTTTGAAACCGTGCGTTTTACATTACACATTACAGCACTAGTGCGTAATAAGATACATTACGATACAGAAATTGGTCCAATAAGAGACCCTTTACGAGCAAATATGTTATAATAGTACATTATGATATAAGTGCGGTAAGTTGATAATTACAGCCGAGGCTTTATTGCTAGCTCGAGCCGAAGGCGAGAGCTATAATTAGCAGAGGCTGTAATTATCAAGGCGCACGTATGTCATACGACGTTTTATAACATATTTGCGAGGAAATAAACAAAACTCTGACGACATTTTCAAATAAAAACAATACAGCGAAAAAAAACGCGCGGAATAAAATTTACTTCATCACAGATCACAGCACAGAGTAAGTAATCACTATGGATCACAGATTAGCAATACGCGCGCATCGGCATCTTTTTTTTTTAAGCAACGGCACAGAACCAGCCTGTATGCCATTAATAATAAAGTAAATTAATATTTTTGTGTTTTGTTACAGAAAAATTAAAGTAATTTATGGTCAAAATTAATTAAATTAACGAATTTAATAATTCTTTATTATATTTTACCTCTCAAAGTTAATTTTATTCATAAAATGTTGACCACACTTTTCTGACATAAAAACTCTTTACTAAGATTTAAAAAGGTACCGTTCGTTTTAGACGGAGCATATCTCTCTACCTAGTCTGTGGACGGAGCATTTTGAAACCGTGCGTTTTACATTACACATTACAGCACTAGTGCGTAATAAGATACATTACGATACAGAAATTGGTCCAATAAGAGACCCTTTACGAGCAAATATGTTATAATAGTACATTATGATATAAGTGCGGTAAGTTGATAATTACAGCCGAGGCTTTATTGCTAGCTCGAGCCGAAGGCGAGAGCTATAATTAGCAGAGGCTGTAATTATCAAGGCGCACGTATGTCATACGACGTTTTATAACATATTTGCGAGGAAATAAACAAAACTCTGACGACATTTTCAAATAAAAACAATACAGCGAAAAAAAACGCGCGGAATAAAATTTACTTCATCACAGATCACAGCACAGAGTAAGTAATCACTATGGATCACAGATTAGCAATACGCGCGCATCGGCATCTTTTTTTTTAAGCAACGGCACAGAACCAGCCTGTATGCCATTAATAATAAAGTAAATTAATATTTTTGTGTTTTGTTACAGAAAAATTAAAGTAATTTATGGTCAAAATTAATTAAATTAACGAATTTAATAATTCTTTATTATATTCTACCTCTCAAAGTTAATTTTATTCATAAAATGTTGACCACACTTTTCTGACATAAAAACTCTTTACTAAGATTTAAAAAGGTACCGTTCGTTTTAGACGGAGCATATCTCTCTACCTAGTCTGTGGACGGAGCATTTTGAAACCGTGCGTTTTACATTACACATTACAGCACTAGTGCGTAATAAGATACATTACGATACAGAAATTGGTCCAATAAGAGACCCTTTACGAGCAAATATGTTATAAAAATAATTAAAGTCGAAGAGGCCGAACAGTATAATGAACTTGATGGTTAGACGGTATTGTTATGATGAATTCGTGATAAAATTAAATAGTGCCGCAGTTTTAATTAGTTAACGGTAACTCACGTAACTCACGTGTGATGTGCAACGTAAAAACTTAAGTCGGGCTAGACCAGCCATACCGCAAGTGAGTTGCCATGACTTAATAAAAAATATGTAGCAACCACGTTAGTTTTCATACTAAAAATGATGCAGCATTATGCAAACCAGTACTTCGTGTATCATCGGAGGTATCTACATGTTTGGATGGACTTAAATAATACTTTGTGATTTGCTGATTGTCATATTGTTTACGCAAATAATAGTTTTACTTACACCCAACGTTGATAACGACCTTATCCTCAAAGACCTCCCGAGGAAGATGCGAGTTGTGTGCGCGACAAGTGAGCTTGTGTTTATCATCTCGTAGCGATGGCGCCAACGTCAATGACGACACCGTGAAATTGCCATCGTGAAGCTCCTAAATGAAAAGAAGACGTATTTGCTAATATAACGTTTTCAGATTAATATACAGGGTTATTGGTAATCAGCCTGCATCCTTTTAAGGGGATGTTAGGTACATTCAATAGGTCAACTTTTGTTCTACAGTTTTAAAAAAAATGTTTATTTTTTCTTTTACAAAATAAATAAAAAGTGCATTTGCACGGTCTAAAAGTATCGAACTCTTCGTAACAATTCGTAACGAGAGCGCGTACGCTCTTTAACGCGCAAAAAACGATGTACCGAAGTGAATTAACACTAAAAAGTCGCTAAACAGTACAAAAAAGGGCAACAAATACATACAATATTTTTTTTGGGTTATCTATTAAGTTTTAACGAAAGTTGTAGAACAAAAGTTGTTTGTTTAAATATACAGAACATGCCCTTAAACGGATGCAGGCTGATTACCAGTAACCCTGTATAAGCTCAGTAAGTAAGTAAAAAGCAACCTTTAAACACCTAAGTGCTTATTTACAAGAATATCGTCACTTACACAATTCATAACTTTTTAAACTCTTATTAGATTAGAATGTAGAGATTATTTTTAATCAGTGTCACTTAGGAACGGAAAACACGAGGATAAAACCGCCGGGAGCTGCTAGTGTGTGATATTGGTGGGAGGTTTTTTTTAAGGTTATTATGGATCTACTAGCGAAGATATTTGTTGTTTTCAACATTGCAATTTGTTTTTAAATAAAGAATTATGAGACGAGCAGAACATGTGCCTGATGGTAAACAACGTACCGGCCACATAACAGCATAGTGACATGAAGCTATTGGGACATGAAGAGTCCAAATCATTACCTAGCACTGCACTGCGCTCGTCCCCCAGAGATCTAAGTTGTTATATCTCTTAGCCCTGTAATGTCTCTGAAAACATTGAAACCCAGAGATCTAAGTTGTTATATCTCTACGCCCTGTAATGTATCTGGAAACATTGCCCTTCAAACCGGAACACAGTAATGTTTGCACATTACTGCTTGGCGGTAGAATAACTGGCAAAGGTGTGGTCCTTCCCCAGGCGGACTCTGGCAAGAGTCCTACCACTACAAATGTACCTTATGAACGTTGGGGCGTAGCATGACGTCTCCGAGGTGCCAGGTGATGGTGGGGGGAGGGACGCAGCCCACCACGACGCAGTCCACCACGCGCGGGTGCCCCGCCTCAAAGTCCAGGTTGTTGTTCAGTCGGATCTCTACTGACATGGGCGGCACTGCAAACGTCAAATAGGTTTGTATTGCTCAATAATTACGACATCCATGCAGGCGCGGTCGGTCGGGACGTGGCGCTACTAGTAAAGATAGATAGATAGATAGATACTCTTTATTGTACACACCATAAACAAACAAAAAAGCACTTATACAGGAGAGAATAACAATAAGACTAGTGTTACAAGCGGCGGCCTTATCGCTAAAAGCGATCTCTTCCAGGCAACCTTAGGATGGAAATGGTTACTAAGAAAACTTTTAAAAGCGGGGTGTGTATCAAAAAGTGTGTGTGTAAAGTATTTTTATTCGCCACATTGTACCTATTGTGACCCTCAAAATTTGAAGCTGTGTTCTGGTGGCCCAATACAAAATTTGAGACTGTGTTCTGGTGGCCCAATACAAAATTTGAGACTGGGACCGCGCCTGCATCCTTATTTAAATATAATTAAATATATTTAATAACACGCTAAATGTTCCCATTGGTGGGGCTCTCGGGACGTTTTCTCGCAAGGAAAGAGTCTAGGCCATAAAATACCCCGCTGGCCGAGTGTAGGTAGTGTAGGATGACGCATGATCTCAAAAGATTCTGGGACTGGAAACATAAATATCGATTTCGTCACGATGTACTCGTATTTATTTAATAACCCGTTTTTTAAGTTAGCGAAAGACAAAAAGAAGAAAGAGAAAGACAGTGGGTACACGTGGGATTCAAACCAGGAGCTCGCATCCCTCACGCACACACTACTGGAGGAGGCAGTTGCCGTTCTCTCTGCTAGATCAGTTGTAACTCATTAGACCAGCCGTAGCTTCTATTATACAATTGCAAGTCACGTTTCAAATTGTTCGTAATTATGCTATGACTAGCGGTCCGTCCGGGCTTTGGCCGTGGTGCATAATATATAGCATATAGCACATCACGTATTTATCCAAAGGTGAAAGAATGTTTGAAATCGGTCCAGTAGTTCCTGAGATTAGCGCGTTCAAATAAAAACCTCTTCAGCTTTGTAATATTAGTAAATATGTGTTCTATATTGGTTGCAACAAAAAAGACATCGCTATGGGTAATGCGATAAGTACTCACGATGCATTTTCACAACCACGCTAGCAGTTAGCGGATCAGTGACGTCAGCGTTTTGGGCCAAACACACGTAATGCGCGTTCAATTCGTCTCTTGTCGTGTTCACGACGCGTATTGTGGTCCGAATTACACCGTCTTGCACCGTCTCAGCACGCGCCATCTCAGCTCCGTTGCGCTCCCACCACACAAGTGTCCCAGGTATATCTACGCAGCAAATCAACGTTAACTTTCATTAATTTATTCTAAAAACTACACCTTCTTTACAAAAAAACAAACTCAAAAACATAAAACAATACTAAAGTATCCCTACTATACAATGTGTTTGTCTACCCGTGTCGGAGCCTGAAATGGTAAAATATATCCCACCAAAAACATTCTGTAAAAAACTAGCCAAGTCTCATCAAGAGCTGCATATTTATTTCTAAAAAGTAATGAAATCTAGACAAAGTCGTGCTAAGTGTAAGGTTCCTTACCGCGATTTCTTTATTAGTATAGTTAATGTTGTGTGACTGGGCCGTTGAAGGGTACACAAGGGTACAAAACCAGGTGCTCCATGACACCATTACACCAACCTGTCGCCAGAACGCTACCTATTGACGATGGGAAATGGCCACTTGGAACACGCTGATTCAATAACCAGTCAATTGTAGGCTTAATAAAGCTGCGTATTTCAATAATACTTATGTCTAGGTGAGTCTATTTCACTTCTTTTTGTAGAAACGTGGGCTTATTGATTTATTTGATTAGATTTTCTTATTTGACACATATTTTTTCTTTTTAGGAGTAGTTTTTTTAGTATTACAAATCTTTCTTTTCTTTTTTCCGGTTCTGATTCTTGAACAGTAGCAACAGTTTTTCGTATTGCCCATTCCCGTTCATTATTTAAGTAGACTCTCCATAATAGGCAAAGAACTTTAGAAGATTCGAACAAGACCGCAAATAAATAAAAGCCAGTCTAGTCTTATCCAGAGTTTTCCTTTCATTTTATTTATATGCGTATTAAAAGCAGAAGAGGACGCATTCGCCCAGCAGTGGGAAGCAATAGGCTAGATTAAATTAAAAGATGTGTCCCACTACGCTGGGTTTTTGCAATGACAGTCGATTTTTTTATGTACCAATGATAGAAGAGGGCATTACCATATTTCTAATACAGCTGAAACAAGCTGAGGGTTCTTCATCAGTTACCTCAGACCTTCGATTTTTGACATCAAATGAAGAGGCAAACAAAATTTAATATTTTTTTGTACAGGCTAGGTATGTGGATCTTTAATTGTTTGGTTGGGCTCTTGTGTTTTCAAATAAGGGTCACCAGGTACTCCAGATCTTCGATTATCCTAATTTTTATAGCTTTTACTTTATGTGGCCATTAAACCATAACCTATAAAATATTATTACCTATTCTATGCTATAACTCTGTACCAAATTTCAGCTCTCTGAGTTTATGGGAAGTACTGGTTCTATTTTGATGATCATGAGTGAGTGAGTGTCATAAATGCGAAACTTTTTTTTTTTTAACTTCTATAGGTTCACACTTGACCGCCATCTCCCCTGATGTTAAGCTACGATGCGGTCTACGATGGAACGTGTTTACCTAGAAATAACCGATTCACTCTCGATTTGAAGACACAAAGATTGTAACCATCGGGGAAAACCCACTCAGGCAACGTATTCCACAGCCTAGTTCTTATCACAAAAGTAGAGTCAAATCTCTTCGTTCGTGTCTTTGGAACATCAACCATGAAACGATGTCGCTTTTTCGAGCTACGAGCATTCCGATAGAAAAAAGGACAAGGTGGTATCAGATCATGCAAATCAGTCGCACACTCTCCGAAGTGTATCCGATAAAAAACCGATAGGTTAGCAATTTTTCGGCGATGTTCAAGATTTTGAAGTCTTTTTCGCACAAGAGTGTCGTTGCCTATGAGCCTTTTGGCACGTCTCTCGATTGATTCCAGAGCCTCCAGCTGATACTTAGCCGATCCATCCCAAAGGTGCGAACAGTACTCCATACAGAAGCGAATCTGTGCTTGATATAATGTAAGCAACTGCTTACATGCTTACGTTGCTTTCGCTTAACTTCGAAATTAAATGACCTACAGACTTGAAATTTTGAATTTTAAGGATGTGATTATAGCTTACAAGATGATGAAAATTTCAGCGTTCTGGTTTAATCCAGAGGTTCTCAAATAGGGGTCTGAAAATGCGGCGAAATGGTTCCAGTAAAGGATGGTACGGCAGTGTTTGCTTCCCGCTCGACTTGGCGGGGGCACTACCGTGCCCCCAGATGATTAATTTTATCGACCAATCAGGCTCTAAATTTTTTTTTCCTCCCCGTTTTGTTTTTTTTGTTACCAACCCTTGGGCTATTGTATTAGTTTAGTCATAACTTACCATGTAAGGGGCATATCGATTTAAAAATGATATCATTTGATAGCTGAAGGTACAGGCAATAAAACATTTGCTAAGTTTTTTTCGATAAAAACAAGAAAATGATTCGAAACAAAAAAAATATAACTTTTTTCAAAGAAAAAATCTTGAAAGTAATCTTTTTACAAATATCTAGAACTAGAACCAGTTCGAATACAGTAAAGACACTACTGGCAAAATTATCTTATTTTATTCTAGATATTTATAGAGATTTATTTGTCGTTGTTACCATCAGCGTCAACAACTTCGCAGACGAGGGTCATGTCCGAGCCGAGTGTCAACTGACCAATGTTTCCCGAAAGGTCGAATCCATCCGGATTTTTGATCTTAGGTGTCCCAGGAGAATCTGCACATCAAAATTAGAATACCAGTTTTATTAATCAGGACACATTTTTTTTTATTTCGTGGTACATTTACATTTAAACACTAATAAAATACAAGTAAATAATACATTAAAAGTATGATACCTAATAATTACTCTGGTCTTGAGACTGCACCGAAATATCAGGGACCCACTATTTGGTGATAATAAACCAAAGTAAATATTCTCTTGAAATGAAATGTCGGAGTTTTTGTACTTATATGTTTTTAGTGTTTATCTATAGGTATTATAACTGGAATTTACCACTATCATTAAAAAGTTCAAGTTTTTTTGACTAACCAACAATTCGTAACTCTAAGACATAGTCGACGGCAGGTGACCCTTGGTAGTGGACTCGGCAGCGATAAACCCCTCCATCCTGGTCAGAGACCCGCTTCAGCTGCAGAGACGTGGGGTCCACGCATCGGTCTTCATCGCAATGTGCGCTCAACACCTGCTCTAGAGTCTGAATGGAAGAAAACCTGGAAAATATACAATGAATGAATGAAAATTATTTATTGTTCACACCATTTAAACGATACACACTGTTTAGGAAAACAGTATAAATTAATGAGGGTCCCTCCGAGGGCCGCCCCACGGGACGTCTCGAACGTGGTCTCCACTCCAGAACCCGTCTTCCCCAACGTCCGTCGGCTCTGCGACATATGTGATCCGCCCACTGCCATTTCAGCTTGCTTATTCTCAAGGCTATGTCGGTTACCTTAGTTCTCCGTCGGATATCCTCGTTGCGGATTCTGTCCTTCAGAGATACTCCAAGCATTGCCCTCTCCATAGCTCGCTGTGCAACTTGGAATTTGTGGACAAGGCATTTTGTCAGTGTCCATGTTTCCGCCCCATAGGTTAGGACCGGGAGGATGCACTGGTTATATACCTTGGACTTCAGGCACTGAGGCAGTAGCTACTCAAAGATTTGACGCAGTTTCCCAAATGCTGCCCAACCCAAACGTATTCTTCTATCAGCCTCTTTGTCGAAGTTGTTTCTACCCAGTTGAATAACTTGACCTAGATAAATGTATTCCTGAACAACTTCGATACTGACATTATCGACTGTGATTGCAATTGGATCTGCAAATGAATTGAACATGACTTTCGTCTTGTCCAAGTTCATTCCCAAACCCACCAGTCTGGAAGAAACACATAGGCTCCGCAACATCTCCGACAAGTCCCGCGGCGACTCTGCTATTAAAACTATGTCGTCTGCGAATCGCAAGTGTGAAATGTATTCGCCATTAATATTTATACCCAAACCGTTCCAGTCCAGTGTTCTGAAGACGTCTTCCAGAGCGTTGGCAAAGAGCTTCGGAGAGATAACATCTCCTTGTCTCACTCCACGCTGCAGAAGTATTGGTCTTGTCTGGATATCTTGGATTTGTACGGTCATGGTTGCGGCTTTGTATAGATACTTCAACACCTCTATGTAGCGCCAATCGACTTGGCATCGCTGCAGGGACTCCAGTACAGCCCAGGTTTCGATGGAGTCAAAGGCTTTCTCGTAGTCCACGAACGCCAAGCAAAGAGGGCGATTGTACTCTTCGGTCTTCTCTACTATCTGCCGCAGCGTATGTATGAGGTCTACGGTGCTGTAACCTTTTCGAAACCCAGCCTGCTCCGGCGGTTGAAATTCGTCAAATCTTGAAATTTGAAATTCGAGATGACTCTTGAAAACAGCTTATATACGTGGCTCAGAAGTGATATCGGTCTATAGTTCTTTAGTAACGTTTTATCGCCTTTTTTGAAGAACAAAGTGACTTCGGCGTTACACCTTTCTCGATGACAGCATTAAATAGCTTCCGAAGCTGTTCCAGGACTGGACGCCCACCAGCTTTTAAGAGCACAGATGTAATGCCATCATCTCCAGGCGCATTGTTGTTCTTAAGCTGCGCAAGAGCCATCTCGATTTCGGGAATCTCGATGTCCGGTAGCTCGTCCGTGAAGTAGCGGGTTAATTTAGCACGTCTGTCGTCTGTAGTCCGAGTCGTGGGCTTCGGTGCGTGTGAGGAGTACAGTTGTCCGTAGAACGTCTCGGCTTCTACAAGTAGATCTGGCTTTGCTGTAAGAACTCGACCATCTGACGTCGTAAGCTTCGTCAGATGACTCCTTCCCAATCGCTTTGCGAATACCTTCGAACCTCTATTTCGACTGATTGCAACCTCGATTGCTCGAGTGCTGCTTTGTCGTATGTCGAATCGTATTCGCTATATGATAATCATAAAAATGAGAATTATAGCCATAAAATAACATTTCACACTTAAAATTTCTGTAATTTTCAATAGCTAATTTAACCTAAATTGTATCTTAAAATATTTAATTCTAAATCTTACGCTACTTTAGAAAATATAAAGTTTTTTTCGTTTCCTTTTGTAACACTTTCCGCCATGTGCCCTTTTCGAAACTGCATATTAAATTTTTCCAGGCACGCAACCCGTGACATTTAATTTAATTTTTTCTGTAGTACAATCTTAACTTAGACATTGAAAAGTGTCGTTACTGTAGCATTATATATTACATTTCATTATTGCTTGTTTCGCGTTTGATCACTAGACTGCGGAAGTTTATGAGACTCGAATTTATTTCGTAATGTAAAGAGTTTATGAGACTGTAACTAAAGCGACGACTTAATATTTTTTTTAAATTATAGAGTGACAAGATGTGCAGTACCTACACGTGCCTGATGGTAAGCAACATGCCTGCCCATAACAGCACAGTGACACGCAGCTATTGGAACATGAAGAGTCCAAATCATTACCTAGCACCGCAATGCGCTCGTCATCTGGAGATATAAGGTGTTTCATCTCTTAGTCCAGTAATTTCTCTGGAAATATCTCCCTTCAAACCGGAACGCAGTAATCTTTGCGCGCTATTGCTTGGCGGGAGACATTTTTTTTTAACTTTTATATGCTTACACTTGACCGCAATCTCGCCAGATGTTAAGCGACGATGCGGTCTACGATGGAGCGTGTTTACCTAGAAAAAAACCGATTCATTCTCGATTTGAAGACACAAAGATTGTAACCATCGAGGAAAACCCACTCAGGCAACGTATTCCACAGCCTCGACGTTCTTATCACAAAAGTAGAGTCAAATCTCTTCGTTCGTGTTTTTGGAACATCAACCATGAAACGATGTCACTTTTTCGAGCTACGAGCATTCCGATAGAAAAAAGGACAAGGTGGTATCAGATCATGCAAATCAGTCGCACACTCTCCGAAGTGTATCCGATAAAAAGCCGATAGACTAGCAATTTTACGGCAATGTTCAAGACTTTGAAGTCTTTTTCGCACAAGAGTGTCATTGCCTATGAGCCTTTTGGCACGTCTGTCGATCGATTTCAGAGCTTCCAGCTGATACTTAGCCGAACCATCCCAAAGGTGCGAACAGTAGGTACTCCATACAGGAGCGAATCTGTGCTTGATATAATGTAAGCAACTGTTCAGACTTGAAGTACCTTCGCGCCTTTGAGATGACACCTAGTTTTTTGGCAGCTAGTTTAGCCTTGGACTCGATATACGGGCCAAAGTTGAGCGTAGAGGTCAAAGTAACGCCCAAAAGCTCAAGACGGTCAGAAACCGGCTCGGATACACCTCTAAAACTTGGAGTCAGTTGGAATGGACTCCTTTTAGCGGAGAATAGACACGCCTGCGTCTTACTCTCGTTGAACTTGACCAGATTGGCATCGCCCCATTTAGACACCGCGTCAAGGGTTAAGCTCAAACGCTCAATCAGACTCTCTCTCAGTACCTGAGTTTGCTGCCCACTGGCTCTCGCGCTAGATATGTATCTCTCTACAACGGTGCTATCGTCTGCGTACCTAAAAATACCGGGCTTCAACAGATCATTGATATGTAGCAGGAAGAGCGTTGCAGAGAGTACCGACCCTTGAGGGACTCCAGCATTGATAGCCATTTGATCCGACGAGCAGCCATCAATGACGACTCGTATGGATCGATCCCTCAAAAAGTCCGTTTTGGTGGTTAGGTGGTTTTTGAAATATTAACAAAGAACTTAAACTCCGGATCGGCAGGCACCGTTCTCCCGACTAGACCAGCCGTAACTTCATTTTCTTCTTTGGGTAGGTGCCTCAGATACCTACCCAAAATTTCCTGCCAGGTCTCAAAAGATAAGGTTTTTATGCTCTACAGAAGCGGGGCGCTTAGTGGGCGACCTTACATAACACCTTACAACTCACTGATCGATCTTTTACCTCATTTTTTCCTTACCTGGTATCTTCTTCATTCGGGTAACGATATAAGAATTCCTCGGTATCCTTCATCCAAAGCAAGTATGAGTCTGAGCCGTCCAGAAACACCTTCCCTTGCCCGCAAGGAAGAGTCGCATCGCGGCCTCTTACCGCTCTCAATACGACTTGTTCTGTCAATAATAACATTGAAAACTGGACCATGGCAAATAGTATTGAGTAATTTTATAATCCTACTAATAATATGAATATGGGAGTATGAATGTTAAGAAGTTTATTGCTCATTCACTGAATAAACGGATCAGGTTGAAATTACGATACAATGATGAATAAAAAAAATTGGTGGATATTTCTTAAACAACACCATCTAACCCTAAACTAAGTAAAGTTATGGGAGCCATAAACTGATATAATAGGAATATTTATTTTATTAATACTAGTTGTAAGTATATAATTAAGTGAACGGGTAACTCACCAAACCAACGCCTAAACTAGAGTCGGTCCAATCCAACTCAAGTTTCGGCCGCGTCCGGCGGCCTTTTTCATGGAGAGTGCGCGCGCGTGACCGCAGCCCGTTTGGCTTAACTGGCTTGGACCGACCATATCCCACGTTACCCCATGACTTAATTGAATATGAATAACAACAACGTTAATGATCCTTTATCATTTTGTGAAACTTTGTTCGGCATTGGTCTCACTAGTCCCAACCGTGAATGGTAAACGTACATACTGTTATTGCTTTTGTCATCGAAGATAGTCCTTCAATAACGGAAAACATAAGCGAAGAAATAAATGAAACAGTAGATATGTTTCACAGATAGTTTGTGGTTTGTAACATTGACTACTTCAAATTACAAAACTTTCAGGGATTCTTAAAGAATAAGTACCTGGGTGACCGAGCTTTGCTCGGTTGAAATACTAAAAATACTTAGATACCTACAGACAAAAGGTTCCAAGTAATAGATTTTCTAAAAAGAAAAAAGAAAACTTAAAAAAAAAGAGAAGCCGAGGATTCGAACCCGGAGCTACAAACTCGTGACCACCCGACTTCCGCCTGAGCTATTATGCTGTCGCGCTACGCGGCGAAATTTACCTTCGCATCCTAATGTCTAATGTGACAATTTTTCATTGTCTCAAAGCGCGCTAATATGCGTTTTTTTTATGAAACCTAGTTAGATCGATTTATTGTCCCCGAAACCCCCTGCATACATAATTTCAACAAAATCGTTCGAGCCGTTTCTGAGATTCCGATTCTATATATATATAATATATAGGTATATACAAGAATTGCTATAAAACGGGCAACCGTTTATAAGACGAGCTTAGCGATTATATTTATGACTATTAAGCTCGTCTTTCAAGTCGATTCCCCCAAAAAGGGCATTCAAGTTTGTTTCCTGGAAGTTTCGTCATTTTTGAAGCAACATCCTTAATTATTTTTTTCAATAATAATATACCTACAATAAATACATATTTATAAAGTAACAAATATAGCATTGGAAGTTCGTAAATATTTACCACCGTGGAGCGCATCTAGTATACATATATAATAAGAATGGAGAGAGAGCCATTAAACTCACCAAGATCTGCCGCCAAAGAAAAAGCGAATAAACTGCACAATAGAAGAACAAGATACATGGATTGCATCTTGACGCTGAAAAACATGAAATAAATTAATTCACAGTTCATCATAAGCTAACGAAAATAAAAAATCAAGTAAAGACAGATACATCTTTCAACTCCGTTATTGTTTTAAGATTTCACTGTTGTTCACTACACAAAGTTTTGTTAATATCAGTATTATTAATTGCGGCATATTTACTGTGGTCAAATAGAAGAGCTAGTTACCGATATTTCGATATTTCACGCACATTGTTCACGACTAAACTAAATATCGGGGACTTGTTCCACTATTTAACCACAAGAAATTTCCCGTAAAATTAAAAACTTCAGTAAGTATATATCTTAAATTACTTAGAAAGGTAATGCAAAAAGGACTTATTAAACGTAACAATATCTGAAGTGAGACCTGATTAGCATTTTTCTTTCAAATCACATTTTAAACAATTATAACTTTTCACAACATCACAAACAACATCAGTTGGTCCCTTAGTAAAAGTTGTTTGAATTGATAAGTAAAACACAATGTGTAGCGATTGGCCTGCTTTAACTACGTTACGAATATTATGTGACACCAATGCTAGTAATTATAATTTAATAGAATATATAAAAATCGGTGGACATTTCTCAGACCACACTATTTAGCCCTTAAGTAAGTAAAACTTTAGAGCTTAATTTACACCAGTCTTTGGCCAGTTAAAAATGCTCCCTTTGTTTGTGTGTCAGTAAAAGAAAGGCAGTGAAGCATCAGCCCAAATGGCATCCCACGCTAACAGCTGTCCGACCCGCCCTTCTATCGCCTAACTAAATCGGCTTTAGTATCGTTGTATCTATAATTTCAAGCGAAAAGAAAAGAGAGAGCTACGTCAAATCCAAGACGGTCTTAGTTAGGCGTTAGACCCTTCGAACCGACCGACTTCTATTGCGCAAGAATCCTGGCGACAATTGAACAACTCGTATCAAATCATTAAATTAATATGTTTTAATTACATTACTCACAAACCAATAACTTTGTCGTTATGTCGACGACTAAACAAATTCTACAGGTACACATATGTAGAGACCATGCAACCAGTCATAAACCAATGACTTATTCTTTGATCCCCGATATAACACGTCCAGGTTAACCTGATCTCTGAGCTAAGGAGCGTTCTTGGAGTTTTGCTTAATTAGTAATGAACTCATAGGGGGCGAACGGGTCAAACTGTTCTAGACGACAAGGAAGTGACGCGACGCGAGCGACCCCTTATAAATGACTCACGCGGTCACGCGTATTTTAAAATAAAAACTCTTTGATTTGCAATTTGTGACTCAACTCGTTAATTTGATTTTTTGGGACTTTATTTGTTTTCAAAACGATGTTGTACAATGCAGGAATTTAGACACTGTTCAAGTTAGTACACACTTCCTATCTTAAAATATCAGAACATCAATTTTCACACACATTGTCTTCAAGATCTAGGATCACCTTTGTTTATTTATGAGTATCAATAAGTTTTCTGTTGACTACTGCATAGGTGAAAATTTATTTCAGCATTTTCATAGTTGTAAATTTGAGTAAGTAGCTTCCATAGTTATTCAGGTAGATGTCCACATATTTATGCAAAAAAATACGTGGTAGTACCTACTTTTAAGTTGGAAAATAGACACATTACATATTATACATAACTACCTAGTATCGTATTATTTATATTAAGAGAAGAATAGAATCAAGCAAGCTTACATATCTTTCTGAGGTTAGACAAGATGGCGGCCAATCGTCGTGCCTAAGTGCACAAGCATAGCCTAGTACCACCTATTTATTTCAAGGTTTTATAAACGCCCTTGGACAATGAATCAATATAATAAGGTTTTAAAAAAAAAACTTGACATTTTGTGACGGCAGCCATCTTGAATTAGAAATTTATCAAGGCTTCCATTTCATATCGCCATTTTGTGGTGGCAGCCATCTTGTTATGCATCATAGTGTAATGAATCAATAATGTATTATACTAGCCAAGCCCTTTCATTGGATACCCATCGTGAAAATAATGAAAATAGTGAAAATAAAGTACCTACCTAAGTAATCCACCATTTTGCAGCGGTGGCCATCTTGGATCGATTATTATCTAAATAAATACACCTACCTACACATTAACACTTAGCAAATTATCACCTTTCAACCAAAATCAAAATTGGTTCATCCGTTCGGGAGCTGCGGTGCCACAGCAGACACGCACACATATTACTATTATTGCGTTGGAGGGTTAATAAAATGAAGTAAAAAAAGTATACGTACACGTATTAGCAGTATTTTTTTAAGTTTAATTATTGTGAATTTCGAGCAATATAATTGATTTCTAAAACTTTTTTACTAATAATTTTATACTTATGAATTCAAACCCTTTTTTAACCAACTATTAAAAAAGAGGAGATTCGCAATTCAGCTGTATGCTATTTTTTCGATTTTGGTGTTTTTTTTTCGTAAAACTTCAGAGATTCGTTATAAATTTTATCGAAATCGGTGTTTTTGAATTATCAATTAACACCTTTGCTGCGGGGCCATTTTTCGTAGACTTCCAACTAGTGCGTATGAGGTCTTTTCGAGGCAAAATTGACCTTCCTTGCAGTGCGTATGGGACCTTTTGTGCCTCACAAAATTGTTTCTAAGAATACCTTAAATATTATGTTCATTTATAAGAGTAATTGCTTGAAAATTTAGCAATATTAATTTAAAGAGTTGTTAAAGTTGAATCCAGCTTCGCCCACAGTTATGACATTTAGGTATTGAGTAAATTAAAATTATATATATGACATCTGTTCTGCCTCACATCGCATTGAAATAAAGTTCTATTAGTGTCTCGACTAGTGTTGTGAATAGAGAGAGTTGCAGTATTAAAATAATTTATGTAATAAGATTGATTAATATGTTTTTTATTACAACCGGTCAAGTAGAAAGATTTTTTACGAATTGGACACGAAATACACGAACAATATTTGTTTTGTTTTTGCTTCCTAACTACTTTTTACACAAGTTTTAATTTATCGTAGCAACCTACACAGCTCTTTCGTTGACCATTTCGTCAATTTCGTTGAAGTTGTCAGGAAGAACAATACGACCCCAAAACTCAAAATCTTGCTCGAGATGATAGCTTTCTTTATCTCTATAAATAAGTGTAGTATACGAGTATCTTTCAGGAGTATACGATTTATAATTATAGTTCGACTCGATAGTTCGATATATGTATATGTATGTGATTTATTTTTTATGTATTGGCACAATTTAAGTCGTCCGCGCCACAGTATCATAGATTTATCAATTATCATAATTTTACTAGGACGAAACACCTGTTAAAATCGAGAATTCAACATATATTTGGGGAATTTTATAAAACTTATCCCCAGTATCAATTTATAAGTCGCAGAAACAACATATTAATAAATGTAATAAAAAATCTGTCCCTGAAAATTGCTGAGCACATGTACTAATTTCTATACAATATTTATTTTATTTATTTATATTAATTTCTATACTTGCAGCATGCTTTCGTATCGATACTTTTTATCACGTCACTAAGTTAGAATACGCAGGCGTCTTGTTGCCCGCACCTCACTCCATGCGGCTGTGAGGCCTACAATTTTGAGGCAGATTAGACCTCACTTCGCACTGTACGAAACTAATTAATACTCAGTGCGTTTGAGGCCTTTTAAACCTCATTTAGTTTTAACTTCACTCTTAGGCTAGGCTTTGCACGAGAAGCAATTTCATATATTTGTCTCTGTTATACTCATATAAATGTTAATATAGTCGCCCTCCGCACAGAGTGTAAGAACACGATTTTGACTACCGCACCTGCGAGAAGCTACGCATGTGGCGTTTTCGACCTCATAATGCAGCAAACGTGTTAAAAATCTAAAATTTGCTTACCTTTTATCGTTTTCTCATAATTTCACAAAATTATGAAATTTTGTCTATTGTCTGAGTTTTAAATTTTAATTTGAATTCGGTTTATTTTTTTTCGGAGATAGAGGCAGTTAAATATTCCAACAACCACACTTCGCCATATTTAATAGAAATTACAAATTTGAACCCAAAAAGGAAAAATGAGCACTCCTAAAAATATGAATTAAATTTTCGTCAATCCTCATCTAACGTTTTATAAATAGAAAAACATAATTTATCAATAAAATCGGGAAAAAATTACACTTTTTACGTATTATTAATTCATCCGATAAATATAATTGCCTATCTTCTTTATTCCCTAGTCTAGTTTATTTCTTATCTCCCTAGTCTTTGGTAATTTATTTTTATGTAGTTGTTATTATATACTCACTGTGTAAAACCTTTGTAAGTTTACACTACAACTTTGAAGCGACCGTTTCCGCCACTAACTTTGGACCAACTAAGTTGGTAAGTTGGACAGTGCATCTATAATGACGGGTTGATAAAATAGTGATCGTGAATCTTTATATGGATGCGACAATGAAAAGATTTTTTTTTATTTTATTTCCCGATAACGCAACTAAAGTTAAGAATAAGAAAAAAAATATGGTAACATAAATATCTTGGTACGAATATTTATCATTATCAATTTGATGCCGAAGATAAAAATGATTCGAAAATCATAATTACATCTACTCTCCGAGTACCTAACACACTAATACTTTCTAGGCTACTATTAAAACAGCATTTTTTGGTGCATTGGTTGACATTTTGTTAGCTCATTTTTACAATTTAAAATATATTTATAGTCCTCCACATTTGTGATCCGTATGAAATGTACAATTATTTATTTTAATATATCATGAAATTTACGCTATTGAACCGTGATACCGTATTAAATTGAGCTTTTACCTTTCAACACAAAAAAAACAGCTATGCTAGTATGCATTGGACTCAACAAAATGTGTAGAATATTTATATTTCGTTAACTCAGACTTAGTCTTTTAATAGAAGTCGTGCATAATGATGAGTATAGCCAGATTGTCTCGCATTCCAGAATCGCGGTTTTTTCTCAATCAAAACCAAGAGTCGTATCCACATTCTGCCGTACATAAATTCAATTAAAGCGAAGGGGTATTTTTAAACAAAACCATGCATTACTTATGACCTCAACATTTGCCACTACAACCTACCCTTGTTTCCTCGAGACAACGATGCTTTTCCCTCCAGCCTTTTATAAATGTAGGGGTTATTTTAAAAAAATATCTGGAGTGGTTCCTAAGCCATTTTAGATCTGGCAATAAATGCCCCTAGTAAGTGCAGTAAGTTTTTTTTAACCTGGAGCAACGTGTTCTGTCCTTTTTTTTACCACCGACGCAAAAACGACGGGTCGTTATAAGTTTGACGAGCCTCTCTCTCTCTCTCTCTGTGTGTGTGTTTGTGTGTGTGAAGGTGTGTGTGTGTGCGTGTGTGTGAGGGTGTGTGTGGCTTTTTAGCTCCCGAACGGAAGAACAAATTTTAATTCCTGTTTTTCTTTGTTTGAATTAGTCTTACTAAAAGGGCTACACACTCATATATTTGAAGTCGGTGCCAGCCAATCCAAATAGCTAAGTAGATAGATACTATGCACAAATCTCTCACAAAATAAGTACGTGTTTTTATTTTAAAACGGATAAATGCACTTTTACTGAGACACCCTATGAGACTACATACGTAGTACCTATTCTACCTATTATTTAATATTATTTTATTACGTATTTTGTGAGAGATTTGTGATATTTATATTGGAGTGTGAAGAAGACATGTTCCGAATTCCGAAGAAAATTGAGTATGAAATAAAGGAATAAAATATCCAGGGCTCTGATGACAGGCCATTATTCTTTTCATGAATCTTTCATGACTTTTAAAGAGAGCAGATGCCGTTTTGATGTTTTCGGTTTTTCAGCGACACTCACTTAAGGCCTGTTTTCATTTTGATTAGTACGCGTGCGAGTGAGTAGTGCAGGTGTTGAGTGATTGGTAGCAAACACGTGTGGACACCGATTGATTATTGCGAGTGCATAGTAATCAGTCACTCGCACTCGCAATCGCACTCGCACTCACACTCGCAATAGTCAAAAAGCAAACCGGCCTTTACAGTAGCAAAGTTTTCAATAGACCGACCGGTACGTTGACCCAAAGGATTCTTAACATTCATAATAGACCCAGTTTCTTCAAATTTTTTGACCTCTGTAAGAATGGTTTTGGAACACATTAGGCGCACTTTCTTGACTGAAATTTGGTGAAATTTTCCAACGGTTTTCATTTTTAGGGTTTCGAGCCAAATGGCAAAAAACGGGACCCTTATAGATTCGTAATGTCTGTGTTTCTGTCTTTCCGTCCGTATGTCACAGCCACTTTTTCCGAAACTATAAGAACTATACCTATTGTTGAAACTTGGTAAGTACATGTATTCTGTGAACCGCATTAAGATTTTCACACAAAAATAGAAAAAACAATAAATGTTGGGGTTGCCCCATACTTAGAACTGAAACACAAAAAAAGTGTTTTATGAATACTATACGTGTACGGTATCAATGGATAGGTCTTTAAAAATGATAATGAAGCTTGTAATATTTTATTTTCTAAATTGAATAGTTTGCGCGAGAGACTCTTCCAAAGTAGTAAAAGTAGTAAAACTCCTAAAATAAGAGAATGACAAAACTAAAACAAAAATATGATGTACATTATCATGCAAACTTACACCAAAAATTGGTTTGTACAAGATCTAGTAAGCAGTTTTTTTGTAATCGTCATAAATACGGGGTGTAAGGGGGAAGCGCTAAACATCTAGTTTCCCCAAATGTCAACCTCTCCTGCGCGCGGTACACCCTGCTGCCAACTAACGAGGCTCTGACGACCGAACCAATGGCGGTATATCCATTTAAAAGCCAGTCCTAAATTGACCTGGCCGGTGACGGGCAGCGGCGTCATCGGTGCAAAGGACTGGCTCCGCGGTCACCAACCCGCCTGCCAAGCGTGGTGACTATGGCAAACACCCCCCCATATGATGGCCACAAAAAAGAAACGGCCCCTAGTCCCCGGCGGCTCCGTTATTCCAGGCGTTGGTGGCAGCCTTGGTTCCAGCGGAGCATGGGGTGCTAAGAATCCCCGGCAGACGCCCCGCCACCAAACCCAACGACTCGACCTGGCAACGTACAACGCACGGACTCTGAGGGCTGACGAGAAGATTGTGGAGCTGGAAGAAGAAGTGGACAAGTTGCGCTGGGATATCATAGGGTTATCCGAAGTCCGTAGACAGGGCGAGGACAGAATAACCCTCGAATCCGGCAACTTGTTCTACTACCGGGAGGGAGATCAACAATCCCAAGGGGGTGTCGGGTTTATCGTCCGCAAGTCTCTTGTCAACAACGTGTTAATGATCGAGAGTGTGTCGAGCAGGGTTGTATACCTTGTACTTAAAATAACCGACCGGTATTCATTGAAGGTCATACAGGTATAAGCACCGACCTCGACACATCCCGACGAAGAGGTTGAGACCATGTATGAGGACATCTCCAAAGCCATACATGTCTCGCCAACACATTTCACAGTTGTGATGGGAGACTTCAACGCAAAACTAGGCAAACGTAGCGGTGATGAGTTGAGAGTGTCATGCAGTCTTCGGTCGACATGACGGCATACAGACAGCTCAATAGACAAATATCTACTTGTGTGCGACGCGACATACGCTGCTTCAATACTTCGTGTATTGAAGAAGCGATTATGCGGAACAAAGGCTCGAAAGTGTTCGCAAGAAATCTGTCTCTTGGGCAAAGTCAATTGACCAAACTGAAGACCGATAGTGGTAACGTCGTCTCGTCGAAGCCCGAGATCTTGGAGGAGATTGAGAGGTTCTATGAACAGTTATACACCTCTACACAAGCACAACCTGTCGTTAGCACGGCAAAAGACCCCAGAGCCAAGCTGACCCGACACTTTACCGAAGACATCCCGGAAGTCAGCCTGTATGAGATTAGGATGGCCCTCAAACAACTTAAGAACAACAAGGCACCTGGCGATGACGGAATTACGACTGAGCTTCTGAGAGCGGGTGGAAAACCGGTACTTAAAGTCCTCCAGAGGCTGTTCGACTCCGTCATACTTGACGGTAATACGCCAGAAGCGTGGAGCAGAAGTGTGGTGGTGCTCTTCTTCAAAAAAGGTGACAACACCTTGTTGAAAAACTACAGACCCATCTCACTTCTGAGCCACGTTTATAAGTTGTTTTCGAGGGTAATCACGAATCGTCTCGCACGCAGGTTTGACGACTTCCAGCCACCTGAACAAGCCGGTTTCCGAAAAGGCTATAGTACCATAGACCACATCCATACGCTTCGGCAGATTATACAGAAAACCGAGGAGTATAATCGGCCACTATGTATAGCGTATGTGGACTATGAGAATGCCTTCGATTCCATCGAGACCTGGGCAGTGCTTCAGTCTCTTCAGCGATGCCGCATCGACTATCGCTATATCGAAGTGTTGAAGTGTATTTACAGCAAAGCCACAATGTCTGTCCGATTACAGGACCAGTGCACAAAACACATCCAGCTACAGAAAGGCGTGAGACAGGGAGATGTTATATCTCCGAAACTGTTCACTGCCGCGCTGGAAGATGTTTTCAAGCTACTGGACTGGAACCGATACGGCATCAATATCAACGGCGAATGCATCACTCACCTTCGATTTGCCGACGACATAGTCATTGTGGCGGAGTCGCTGGAGGACCTCGGTGCTATGCTCAGGGACCTCAGTAGAGTATCCCAGCAGGTAGGTTTGAGGGTGAATATGGACAAGACGAAGGTCATGTCAAATGTTCATGTCTCACCTGTACCGGTTAATGTTGGGAATACCACACTCGAAGTTGTTGACGAATACGTCTACCTGGGTCAAAAGATCCGATTAGGTAGATCCAACTTCGACAAAGAGGTCCAGCGAAGAATCCAACTCGGATGGGCAGCGTTCGGGAAACTTCGGCACATCTTTGAGTCCAATATACCCCAATGCCTAAAGACGAAAGTCTTTAACCAATGCGTGTTGCCAGTGATGGCTTATGGAACTGAGACGTGGTACTTAACTGTGGGCCTCATAACAAAGCTCAAAGTCACACAGCAAGCTATGGAGAGAGCTATGCTCGGAGTCTCTTTGCGCGACAGAATCCGTAATGAGGATATTCGCAAAAGAACGAAAGTGGCCGACATAGCTCAAAGAGTAAGCAAGCTGAAGTGGCAATGGGCAGGCCACATCGCTCGCAGAACTGACAACCGATGGGGAAGAAAGGTTCTCGAGTGGCGACCACGAACCGGAAGACGCAGTGTTGGACGGCCTCCCACTAGATGGACAGATGACCTAACAAAGGTCGCTGGAAACCGCTGGTTGCAGGTTGCGCGGGACCGTTCGTTGTGGAAATCTAGGAGGGAGGCCTATGTTCAGCAGTGGACGTCTTGCGGCTGATGATGATGCTGATGATGATAAATACAGTATTATTAAAACATCGATCAAACTTACAATGAAATACAATTATTTTTAAATGAATTTATGCTACTTGCTGCTTTGGAACCCTTCATGGGCGAATCCAACTCGCACTTGGCCACTTTTATTGTAATGAGTTTTCACAATTATAGTACCTAATGCGCTGTTATTTCGAAAAGCGCTCCATTTAAAAGCGAAGGCTAAGCTAAGTGCGAAGTGGACTTCGCCCATGAAGAATTCGGAAGCAGCAATTAACATAATTCAGAAGTTCTTGTAGTTCGTTGTAACTTTGTTCGATGTTTTAATAATACTAGTGTGTTTATGACGTACTAAAAAAACTACTTACCTACTAGATCGAGTTCAAACCAATTTTCAGTGGAAGTTTGCATGGCAATGTACATCACATATTTTTTTAGTTTTATTATTCTCTTATTTTAGAAATTACAGGGGGCGGGGACACATTTTACCACTTTGGAAGTGTATTTCGCGCAAATTATTCAGGATAGAAAAACAATATATTTGAAACCTCAACATCATTTTCAAAGACATATTCATAGGTAGGTACACCACACGTATGGGTTTGATGGAAAAAAAAGGTTATTGAGTATCAGTTCCAAGCTTCCAAGTATGGGAGCACCCCCAAAATTTATTGTTTTATTATATTTTCTGTTATAATCTTAATGCGGTTCACAGAATACATCTACTTACCAAGTTTCAATAGTATAGTTCTTATAGTTTCGGGAAAAAGTGGCTGTGACATACGAACGGACGGACAGACAGACAGACATGACGAATCTATAAGGGTTCCGTTTTTATATTTTATGGAACCCTAAGAACGGAATAACCATAAGTATAAGCCACAGACTAGGTAGAGAGTATAAGCTATCTAATTTCATAGTTGCCACTTGTACAGAAAAAATATGATCCTAAATTAAATTTAAAAAGTGCACTTTTATTGAGACAAATAATTACAGCGTACCTGGCCTACTAATAAGTATGTATTTAAAACTATATAAGTATTATATCATCTATCTGGCCGCCAACATACAAGCTTTGCTTAGTTTGGTGTAAGATGGTGTTGTGTGTGAATTGTCCACCAATATTTATTTATATATTTCATTTTTATTTAATAAAGGTATAAGTAAGCAAATACTTGTAGGTAGGTAGTATCCATCTACTACCTATTAGACTTGGCTAGCACCGACACTGGCACCTTCAAATAGACGAGTGTGTAGCGCTTTTTATAATTATATAAATTTGTTTGAGTGCCTATTTGTGGTTTTGAAGTCGGTTTAAACATTCTATAAAAAATATTTATTTTGTAAAATGTTCCTTTTTGAGAGCTTTTGTCGCGTGCGCTGACGTGCGCTGAAGTCCGTGACAGCATGTGTCTATATTTTAAGGTTGCGTCATTATATCGGTTGCGTAATCAAATCGTGGACAAACAACGTATCGGGTAATTTATCTTATATATAAAATTCTCGTGTCACAGTGTTTGTTTCCTTACTCCTCCGAAACGGCTTTACTGATTTTAACCAAAATGTATATGCATATTCAGTAGGTCTGAGAATCGGCTACTAGCTATTTTTCATACCTTTATTTATATGGCAAAACAACGTTTGCGGGGTCAGCTAGTATATTTATAGATTATTAGATATCCAAGCAAAGCCGGAACGGGAACTACCGTAAAGATATTGAGCGCAAAACATGCGCCTGATGGCAAACAGCACGTCTACCCATAACATCACAATATCACGCAGCTTTATGAACTTGAAGAGTCTTAAATCACTACCAAGCACTGCACTGCTCTCGTCACCCAGAGATATAAGATGATTTATCTCTTGCCTCTGTAATTTCTAATGGTGTTTAGAGACATGACAAGATGAATTTGGTGCCTAGGAAGAACGGCAGACAATGTGCAAATGAACGGCTGTGGAATGAGTTGCCGGAGCGGGTTTACCCGATCGTAATGTCTTCAGGTCGAGAATGGGTCTTATAGGTAAGTTACGCCCTATCGTAGATCGCATCGTCGCTTGGCATCCGGCGAGATGGCGGTCAAGTTTATACCATAAAATATACTTAGAAACTCTGAATAAATGTTTTTACCACGTGCAGATGTACGATCATTGCATAATTTAATAGTGATTAATATATTTTAAGGAGACCTTTGCTTAAAATTTTCTAAATGTATTTTTTTTTTAAATGTGGCATGAAAATAACGGATGATTGGCTTGTTTATCCGTCTTTTTTCGGATCGGAGCGGCGCAGTCTAGGGAGAGCTCTCTTCAAAGCTACACGCCACGCACCCGTAAGGGGGCGTCCATAAATTACGTGAGATGATTTAGGGGGGGAGGGGGTCGAGTCAAATCTCATGTAATCTCACGTTAGGGGGAGGGAGGGTCTCGACAAATATCACGTAATTTTTGTTCTGATTGAAACAAAAAAAGATTATACTGTTTTGTTCCATTCAATCCAAATTGTATGTACATGCTCAAGATTAATCTTGAGCGTCATCGTATTAATACGATTAAGATTATTCACTATTTCGAAGGAGCAGATGATTTTACAGAAAATCATATGGACATGTTGGTGCCAATAGTCTCTCTTGAGACCGCTCATAATTCTCCAGTACCTGGGTAACCGAGCTTGGCTCGGTTTAAATAGTAAATATACTTAGATACGTACAGATAAAAGAAACCAAGAAATAGATTTTCTTTAAAAAAAGAAAACATGAAAAAAATGAGAAGCCGTCTGGATTCGAACCCGGAGCTATTAATTCGTGACCGCTATGACCGCCCGACTTCCCATCTGAGCTATTACGCTGTCGCGTCACGCGGCGAAATTTACCTTCGCAATCTAATGTCTAATGTGACAGTTTTTCATTGTCTAAAAACGCGTATAATATGCGTTTATAAAAAATGAAACCTAGTTAGATTGATTTATCGTCCCCGAAACCCCCTGCATACATGATTTCATCAAAATCGTTCGAGCTGTTTCCGAGATTCAGATTCTATATATATATATATTTAGCTGACCAAGGAGGCGCGGACAGCGAGCTACCGAACTTCGAAGAACGGACCTCTTTCGCTTCCAAGCACTCTGGCTGGATAGACATTATTTACGTCATAATTTGACTCGATGATTAGTAAATTGGATGTGAGGTCGGAATTTCTTAATTAAATTGTAAAAATGTATTATTTGAAGTTAAATATGTTTCAGTTAGTTTATTTCAGAAGTGGGATTCCTATCCTATTTTCTGCCGGCTATATTTAAATCCTGCCGTTGTTTTAAATATTAAAATGTTTTCAAAGTAGCCATTGTGAAAAGTCAGTTGAAATGGTTTGGAAGCCGTGTTACGCTTTATCAATGAATACTAGAAATACAAGGAGTAGTCCGAAACGCAAGGACATGTCTACTCCAACTGTGGAAGCGCAGCTTCAACGAGTTTTAGACCGTCGATATAAACCATAAGATATTTTCTCCCAAACTTCAGACGCACGGAATTATGTCATCGTTGGGAAGCGGTGAACGCCAGACGTTACCTGTCACTATTCGTTGTAAAGATTTTCTCTGCTGTATTGGAGACTATATTCCGAAAGCTGGACTATGACCAACTTGGTTTAAGCATAGATGGACATGTTAAGGAGTACTCAGGAAAAGTGGAGTAAAGTTGTGACAGACTGGTATCCCAGGGATGGAAAAGGAAAAGGGGAAGAACACTTAAAAGATGAGAAAATGAGTTAAAACTTACTGCGGGCCCTTACTGGTGCAGGGTTGCCAGAGATGATTCAAAATGGAAAATATTAGAGGAAGCCTTTGCCAAAAGGCACACTAAACTAAGAGATATCTTCTAAAAGAGGAAGACAAACACCTCATAACAGACATAAGTTCAGAATAGAGGGCTTATTGATTGATTGGTTCGTTGTCAATTACCAAAATAAGTAGACCCACATCATATCTCGCCGCTGGCGATTCTGGGGGTTAGGTAAATTGGTTGTGTGTAAACCACTTACGCTACACACGGAGACGCAGTTTATTGCCGGTTTCAGGGTGCTCAGGGTACACCCATTGGTTTGTATCAATGTTTTAGACCAGTTAATTGTGCTTGAACAAAATTCCAGCGTACGCAGCAAATGACTCCAATTTTGCGGGTACTTCTGTGTCGGCGTTGCTATCGCAGCAGACGCCGTCTACGAGTACAAACGATCGACTTATCGTACCGGCTGTTCCGATGACTGCGGAGTGGAACATGGCGAATTTGGACCTGTCTGTGTCGCTAGACGCTAATGCGACACCGTCGAGCGTTATTGAGGCAGCTATGGTAGAAATGGTACAGCTACTACTGCGATTGGTATAGCTTTGCTGGTAAGATCTAACCTTGTTTTTGTGTCCAGTTACGACCAATCTCTTTTGATGATTTTGAGACTTCGTGTTGCGAAGTAGACCATGTATGCGCTCAAAATATGTCTAAAAGGCGACGCTAAGTATTGGGTTGTTGCATGGGTTAGTAACGATCGTAGGTGGTCGAACTTTAAACGTGATTTTAGACAATTGTGTCCACGTTGTATGGGCGTTGCTAATATTTTATTTGAAGTAATAAAACCTGATTCAGATAATTACGCGACATATGCAGAACATGCTAGGCGATATTATGACTTAGAATTGTTAAAGGCTTCATAAGTGAGGAGCTGATGACCGCCATAATTATTCGTGGCATTACCGATACTCGGATTCGTAGGGCGGCTTTGAATGCGAATTTGATGTGAGATGGTTTGATAAGTTTTTTATAATTTTACACGAAACTAGTTCATGTTACTTCAGTGCAACCACGTGGCTGTAGCAGAAGAGACTATTTGTTGCCAAATACGTGTAAGCGCGAATACCGTGAGACCAAACTTATGTGTTTGATTGTGATGAGTACGGTCACAAGCAAATAACGTGTCCTAAATGCACTAAGGCTAAGCCGTCAGTGTTCATTTTGCAAAAAAATATGGGCCACAAGGTTGAATACTGTTTCACAAAGCAGCGATCAGAGTCGTGTGGTAAGTTTAATGTAAACTGATGCTGGGACACTGCTGATACTTGTAGACAAAACGATTAGTATGGTCAGGTTAGACCGAGCGAGCAAAAGATACAGGCAATAGTAAAGACGTTTTAACATTTTAGGTTTCATTGGTTCGACATTTTAAGGTGTACAGAGATGACGATTATTTTATTCGAAATCCGGTTAAGGTCGGTAAGACCCGTAAACCACTTAGTTATGATCAGACAGCTCAAGCCGCTGATGAAGAGACGAAGGGTTTACCGCAAAAATTAAGTTATGGTACCCTAGACTGTTTTAGATACTCTAAAAAAAATATGCCAATTTGTGCGGAAGTACATACAACACTGTGTGGTAATGTATTTCTCAGAAAAAGTTCCATTTCAACCTTTGCAGCCAATTGATTCGTGGAGTAAGCCATTGTTTTGAGGCCTCTGCTCGACTCAAATGAGTACAAACATGTAGTTCTTACTTGTATGGTTTTAGAAAGTACTGCCTCTTGTACCCGATGCGTAGGTAAGATGCTAATAAACTGAAAAAGATTTTTGAAAAAGTCATTTCTGTTTTGGTACCTTCGAATTGATAGTCACTGATTGTGATCGGATATTTGAGAGTAGTACTTTTATATCGTGGCTCTAAGAATTAAGTTGTAAGTTCTACTTAATAACCCCTGAAATGTTCCAAAGCAATGGTTAAGTTGAGCGCTACTGTCTTACAGTTACGTTATGAATATGATCAGAGTTTAATGAAACTGTAGGCAAGAAAGTTGGTCTGATATTTTGTGGAAGTTGAAGCTCACCTTGAACATAACTTTTTAAAAATGTGCTCTAATGTTCCCCGATTAATTTGTTAATTGACAGAAATGGTACGACGCCCGTCATACGGTCCTTGGAGCGCGATGTGGCTTTCAATGCAACAACCCTGAATCGCGAGATGATCTGACAACGAGTGAGCGAGTTGGAGGATGAAAATTGCACTCATTAGGATGCTTATGTTAACCAAGCACGTAAGCCACGGCGTATATACCGTGGAGGCGAGTTAATCTCTGTACCCAAGACTACTCGGACCACAGGCAAGGTAGACTCTGGTAAGAGAGGTCGTTATAATGTAATACGCACGCTTGTTCGTAGTCACTACAAGTTCAGATTGTTCGCTGGCTCATGTGGTAAAGCTGGCTGCTGCCGAACATGTGATAACATGATGCGGGCAATGGTCCCCAGATGCGTGCTCAGCGTTTTAACAGCGAGTGCTGTGTATTGGTGACGCAGGTGAGTGCCTTGACTGCATGACTAGCAGTTGGAGAGGTCTGTTATGCGTTTTATTGTCTAGTAATGGCATGTCTACCACCTACTTCCTAACACTCAACAAACATTTTTACACAAACATTTTATACATGTGTTGTATGATAATAATTTTACGACATGTAACACTGTTATGAAATCAATGACTGACTATGACTATGACTATGGTGCATCCTGAGGGCTCTGCACTGTGAAGTCGCATCCTGCGGGCTCTGCGCGTTGTATGCATCCTGAGGGCTCTGCATTGTGAAGTCGCATCCTGAGGGCTCTGCGCACTGTACGTCCTGCATCCGGCTCTGCAGTTGACGGTGGCATCACATCTCGAGAGCTCTGTGATGTGGTTGTGAATCCCGAGGGCTCTTCACAGTGAGTACATTCAACGTGCCGAGGGCGATTTAATTATCGTCCTGGACATCCCGAGGGCTCTGTCCGAAGTGGCTGAAAGTACAAATGACTCGCTCTTTCTTTCAGCATTAAACATTGACTGTGTGATTAATGCAAACAATGTGTCTTTCAGATGACTCTGATGATGATGATGACCAGTGTACAGCTGGAGAACGCCATGGTGTCGAGGTGGATGTCCATGCATCCGCAATGTCACTCCACACCGCGGGCGAGGACGCTCCGCCGTCAGGAGAGGCCGATTTAGCTGACCAAGGAGGCGCGGACAGCGAGCTACCGAACTTCGAAGAACGGACCTCTTTCGCTTCCAAGCACTCTGGCTGGATAGACATTATTTACGTCATAATTTGACTCGATGATTAGTAAATTGGATGTGAGGTCGGAATTTCTTAATTAAATTGTAAAAATGTATTATTGGAAGTTAAATATGTTTCAGTTAGTTTATTATATATACATATTTATATAGGTACAAGAATTGCGTTTAAAGGTATAAGATGGACTGAATTAGAGTAGGTATTCTTTTCTTTTTATCATAGTAGATTGTCAAATTACTAGTCTAAACTAGTCGTAAATAAAAGCACGAAGCAAATTGTTTTTTTTTCTTTCTACAATAACAACCCAACGCGTTTACGTAAGAAACCCACATTCTGAAAAATCTCACGTGAGATTGGGGGATGGGGGAGGGGGTTGAACAAAATCTCACGACATCTCACCAACGGGGGAGGGGGGGCCAGAAAATTAAAAAAAACACCTCACGTAATTTATGGACGCCCCCTAATTCCGCCATGACCGAATTCCGCTTTCATTTTACAAATATAATATACATATGTTTGTAGATAGATATTAATGCAATGTATTTTTTATAGCATAGTGATGGGAGGAGCGGGACATGTACCTGATGGCCAGCAACACGTTTGCCCATAACAGTATAGTGTCAAGCAGCTATTGGAACATAAAGAGTCCAAATTATTACCTAGCACTGCATTGCGCTCGTCACCCAGAGATATAAGATGATTTATCTCTATACCCAGTAATATCTCTCAAAAAATTGCCGGAATACAGAAGGAATTGACGATAAATATTGATTGAAATTTATATATTTATTGTACATTGCGTTTTTAATTGATTTAAGTAATTTTGTTGAAATGTAATTGCATACTATTATTGTTTCTTGAATTCTTGGCAAAATACTATGTTTGTAGCCTATGGTACGATATTCTGAAATATATATTTAGTAAAATGGGGACGGCCGATAGAAGTAAAAACTTATAACACAGGATTTGATTGCTCACTTTGGAAACTACGCGGGTGAAAAAGTGAGGGATCTACTAGTCTGGAATAAATCTACAAAGCATTATCGTCTAAATAAGTCTTATAAGCATGGCCATCTAGATTAGTCTTCTAAGCATGGCCATCTAGATTAGTCTTCTAAGCATGGCCATCTAGATTAGTCTTCTAAGCATGGCCATCTAGAAATGGGTTAGGTCCCGAGTTCATCCGAACATTTCTTTCATAGGGTATTTATATACCTACTCAGATTTGCTGTAAGTTATATCGGAGCTCAGTTATGGGCCTTTCAAAGTATTCTTTTGCTACGTATGAGATACACAAAATCCAAATAAGTAGATTTGTTTCGATATGGTTTATATTTGGTTTAAATAAATGCGTTCATAATAAAAATGCTCGCTTAATATGTGCTGTCTTACTGTCCTTGCAAAAATTCAAGTTTCATTACTGGTCGCGCAAATTCAAAACGACGCCATCTTTATTCAAACTCCTTTACAGTCCGCGAGGTATAAGCTGAGCTTTGCATTTGTGTGAGTGTACATGGATAGTGTAGGCGTGACAACCGGCCTTAGGCGCGGCGCCATTTTCGCCCGGTAAAAACCGTTTTAAACTGATTTTGGGTAACCGGCCTGAGGCGCGGCGCCATTCTGTCTCGCCGCGCTCCTGCCGCACTTCACCTCTTGTACAGACTGCAGCGTGACGTGTTTAATATTATTTTATTTTTGTTTGATATAAGTGTTAGTAAAATGGATGCCAACACAAATAAGCGCAAAATACGGAAACCATTAAATAGCCAAGTAAAAGAAATTTTGTGTAATTTAAATAGCTATTTTAAAGACATGTCAAGACGTTCATGTCTTTAAATTAGCTATTTAAATTACACAAAATTTCTTTTACTTAGCTATTTAATGGTTTCCGTATTTTGCGCTTATTTGTGTTGGCATCCATTTTACTAACACTTATATCAAACAAAAATAAAATAATATTAAACACGTCACGCTGCAGTCTGTACAAGAGGTGAAGTGCGGCAGGAGCGCGGCGAGACAGAATGGCGCCGCGCCTCAGGCCGGTTACCCAAAATCAGTTTAAACCGGTTTTTACCGGGCGAAAATGGCGCCTAAGGCCGGTTAGATAAAGACATGTCAAGTGTGACTACATCAGCCCAATTGGTATCGACATCGACAGGAATTCCACTGTCAACTGTTAAAAGAGTCTTATTGGAAGGTAAACGTGTTTTGAAAGATGGAACCAAATTCAAATCTCCGAAAAAGACCAGATGCAGGAAAAATATAATAATCATTGATGATTTTGATAAACCAGTAATCCGTAGAACAATTCATAATTTTCACATTACTGACAAAGAGGTGCCAACAATGAAAAGAATTCATGAAAAATTAAAGGCTGACATTAGGTAACTATCCAGGATCAATATGGTCATTGCGAAAAGAAGTATCTCTTTTAGGATTCAAATGGTCAAGGACAGAGAATAACAGAAAAATTTTAATGGAAAAGCTTGAGATCCGTCACCTACGTATAACTTATTTACTTAAAATTTCCGAATACCGTATTCAGGGCAGGCCTATCGTTTATACCGATGAAACATATATTGACACCTCTCACACTTCATCAAAATCATATTCAGATGGCAGCACTTCTGGTTTGAAGAAACCTATTTCTAAAAGAATCGATTGATAATCGTTCATGCCGGCGGCGAGGACGGTTTCATACCAAATGCGCTGCTGATGTTTAAAGCTAATCAAAAAAGTGGTGATTATCATAACAATATGAATACAGAAAACTATACAAAATGGTTACAAACGCAATTAATTCCCAATTTGAAGCCCAATAGCGTTATTGTAGTTGACAACGCATCTTACCACAATTCGTTAAAAAATCCCGCACCCAACTCAAATAGTCGCAAACAAGATATGATTGACTGGCTCAAGTTACGCAATATCGATCACTCAATATCCATGCTTAAACCACAACTTTATCAATTGATACTGCATAATAAACAACGATTTATTGAATATAAAATTGACACCTTATTAAGAGAACATGGTCACAGCGTCCTTCGTCTACCACCCTATCACCCAGATTTCAATCCGATTGAAAATATATGGGCAATGATAAAAGGATACGTCGCGAAAAAAAAACGTGTCAATGAATTTGGATACAATAATGAGGTTAGCAAATGAAAAAATTGAAAGTATCACTGTACAGGAATGGAAAAATGTTTGTGACCATGCAATAAAAGAAGAAAAAAAGTTTCATGGATACGACGCCGTTATTGACAATATAACGGAAAGATTCATTATTAAAACAAACGACACATCAGACGAGAGTGAAAATGATAACGAGAGTGATAAAGAAAGTGACTATGGTGCAATGTCTGGTGTAGAAGATGTGTAGTTATTTTGTCTTTCAAATTGAATTTTTAGTAATAATCACACAATAATATGTACTCATCAGTCAAATACACAGCTGGACTTTATTTTATCAATTTAGTTTTATTTTATTTTAATACTAGAATACTTCTCCGACTTATGCTATGCCTTAAGTACCTACCTAAAATATAATGATATTAATTTTTAAGAGTTTGTTGTCTGACTGTACTTTTGGTGATCACTCACACTAATGCAAAGCTCAGCTTATACCTCGCGGACTGTACCAAACTTCCACCAATTGGACTTTATTCATTTGACAACTTACAACTTATAATATACTAACTACCTTTAGAATAGAATATAAAATTACGCTTCACATCTATTTCGTATAATAAAAATACTAGATAAAAGGAAAATTTTCCGGTATTTATGGTTAAAATCTTGGTGTCTTTATTTCGAGGGTGAATCGGTTTCTTATTAGCAAGCACGCTCTATCTTAGACCGCATCGTCGCTTAACATCAAGCGAGATGGCGGTCAAGTGGAAATATTAGATAGATAGATAGATAGAAAACTCTTTATTGTTCACAATATACAACTTAAATAACAAAAAGACTTAGCCTAGAACTAGTGATCAAGCGGCGACCTTATCGCTAAAAGCGATCTCTTCCAGGCAACCGAAGGATGGTGAGAAACATGAAGTAGAAATAGACGGGGTTAGGGTACAGTGTGACTAAAGATATTACATAAACATACATATCAATAATAATCATACATGCTAATACTTGGAATAGATATATTTAACCTACAATAATAAACTAATATATATATATATATATTGATAATAATATACCTACTTAAATAAAATTAATAAATAAATATGAGTACTTGATAAGAATAAATTCAGTGTGGTGACGGCTGTGACAGATAAAAGGCCTTGACTTGCTTCTGAAACACAGGTAATGACGGAGCATGTCTGATAGGAACGGGCAAGGCATTCCATAGTAGGACTGCCTGGAACGCGAAAGATTTGCCGTAAAAGGTTTCAGAACGCACAGAGGGTGGTTTTAATGATAAATTGTCATTAGATCGCAAAGGACGAGAATGCATATTGCTCCAAAATGTGAAGTTTTCTTTCAAATAGCGAGGGGTTAAAGGACTAAACAAGACATTATAAACAAGAGATAAGATATGAGCATTCCGGCGAAAACGAATGGGGAGCCACTTGAGCTGATTGCGAAATTCGGATACGTGATCATATTTGCGCAAACCAAATATAAATCTAATACAGTAATTCTGAAGTCGCTCAAGTTTATCAAGCTGGGTCTCGGTGAGGTTAAGAAAGCAAACGTCTGCATAGTCTAGGATTGGAAGAAGGAGAGACTGAGCAAGCGTAACTTTGGTGGCAGTGGGTAGAAAATTGCGGAATTGCGTTGCGAGAAAAGATCCGCCAGACGCGAATATTTTTTTGCTAATTGACTCCAAGTGTGCTTCCCAACTCAAAGTTTGATCAAAAATTACCCCAAGATTTTTTACCGATTTACTGTAAGGTATTGTAATCCCGTCAAAAACAATTTGAGGCACTGTGGCCCAGTTCACCCTAGAAACCATATAAGAACTGCCTATAATAATGATTTGTGTTTTCTGGGGATTAACGCTCAAACCGAAATTTTTACTCCAATTCAAAATTTGGCGCAGATCGGAGTTCACAGCATCAACTGCCACATGCAAGTCGGAGAGTGACGCCAGGGAATAAATTTGAAGATCGTCTGCATAAAGGTGGTAGGAAGAAGTAAGATATAAAGATATAGAATTAATAAAAATGGCAAAAAGAAGAGGTGATAGCACACCGCCTTGAGGGACACCAGCTTCAGTATTACACCATGACGAAAAAATATCGTCTAAGCGAATACATTGCCGGCGTCCGTATAAATAGCTATGAAACCAGTCGATCACCGATGGAGATATGTTAAGGGAGCGCAAGATTGTCAGTAGGATATCGAAGTCAACGGCATTAAAAGCATTACTGAAGTCTAACAGAGCTAGAACAGTAAGCTTGCCGTTTTCCATACCCAGCCGTATATCGTCGGTGATTTTCACAAGTGCAGACACAGTGCTATGCCCAGGACGGAAACCGGATTGTAGAGGATTAAGCAGGTCATGTCTATTAAGGAAGTGGTTAAGTTGTTTGTGTACAAGACGCTCCAAGACTTTGGATAGAAACGGGAGGATAGAAATAGGACGGTATTCAGAAAAGGATTTAGGATTTGGTTTTTTGGGTAAAGGAATAACCTGAGCATCTTTCCAGATAGTGGGGAATACAGCAGACGATATGGAATTATTGAGAAGGATGCATAAGATAGGAAGGATGATGTCCAGAATAGGCACAAGCATGTTCCGACTTATGCTGTCACCGCCGACGGCATTGGAGGATATCGACAATAAACTCTTCTTAACATCACTTTCTGTGAAACGATCAAACGAAAAAGGAGAAAATTCGGGTAAAGGAATGGCAGAAAGATAGTTAATAGTTGATTTTTTTAATGATTCCGGCATCGAAGATGCGCATGAGAAATGGTGATTTAGAGCATTTATATCTATATTACTAGAATTTATAGTTTGACGAGGTTTGCCAATACCCAATGACCTGAGAAATTTCCAGACTTTTGCTGGATTTTCATCATCTACTGATTTGTGAACATGGCGGCGCAGTGCATCCCTACACACCTTATTGCAGCGATTGCGAGCCTGAACGTATTTATCCCTGTTAATATCTGTAGGGCGAATCTTATACTTTGTCTTGGCAACAGCTTTTTTGTGAATTAAAATTTTGATGTCCTCTGTAAGCCATGGTGCCGGAAGGTGTTTTATTTTAATTGCACGTAAAGGAGCATGTATGTCGTACAACTGAGTAATTACCGAATTAAATGCAACAATTTGGTCATTTACAGAATCAGCGTTCATGACCGAATCCCAATCAATCTTCCCAGCATCCTCAAGAAGGGCTTCATGATCCATACCACCAAAATTACGCTGCATGATGATCTGGGGCTTAGATTTAGGTGGGCGAATTTTGTACGAAAGGAAAACGAGGTCATGATAAGAAAAAACATCAGCAGAATATTGTCCATGTTTGGCAATATTGTTGGGAGAAGAAACGATCATCAGGTCAAGTAGTGAGGGGAGACAATTAGGAAAATGATGGGTAGCATTAAGAGGGAGAATATGTAAGTTGCTGGATGTAATCAGTGACTGAAGGGAAGCAGAACGAATATCTTTCTTTAAAAGACAGGTATTGAAATCACCCATAAGAATGGTGTGATTATAGGAAGGAATGAAGTGGTGTAAAAGAGTTTCAAAGGAAGCAAAATAGTTTATATTTATAGAAGGGCTATAGTAGACTCCGAGAAGAACTTTAGTGTGTGAAAGAAGTACTTCAATAAGAAGATGTTCGCCGGCATTCGCCGGCGGCGGTTGTGGCGATTGGTTTAGAATGGAATAAGGAATATTAGCCTTCAGGTAGATAGCCACCCCGCCGCCAACACGGCCGATACGATCATTTCTTATGAGAATGAAACCAGGAAGGGAATACGACATCGTAGGAAGGCATGGCCGTAGCCAGCTTTCGGAGACTAATATAGCATGAATATTTTTTTGGTCTAGAGACGCCAGCATTTCAGGATATGAAGAAGGAATGCTCTGTGCATTTATATGAACAACGTTAAAGTTTTTTGGAACATCGGAAAAATTACTGTCCAAAAAGTCAGATAAAGGAAGAATGCTACAGAAACTGGTATCACTGCTGTTTGTTTTATCAGAGGACAAAAATGACAAGTGTTCATCATCATTGTCACAACTATCTTTACTGAGTTCACTAAAAATATTAGGCATAAGACTTAAATACTTTACACAAATAAAATAATATATACAAATAAATAAATAAATTTATGTTATATAACCTAAGCTAAGTTAATTAATATATAAAATAAAAACAAAACAAAAATCATCCACCTGTCGGGTCGTCTATGAGAGAGATTGCGCACCTACCTAACATAAAATAGCAATGAATACACTGGCAAAACGACAGACGTGCATATGCAAGCCAAACAAAACAACCAAAAAACAATTATAATGAAAAGGTATAAATGACGCTATCAAATTGCAAACTTAGAGAATAATAAAATAGCAATGAATACACTGGCAAAATGACAGACGTGCATATGCAAGCCAAACAAAACAACCAAAAAACAATTATAATGAAAAGGTATAAATGACGCTATCAAATTGCAAACTTAGGGAATAATAAAATAGCAATGAATACACTAGCAAAACGACAGACGTGCATATGCAAGCCAAACAAAACAACCAGAAAACAATTATAATGAAAAGGTATAAATGACGCTATCAAATTGCAAACTTAGGGAATAATAAAATAATAATGTTGTAAATTAATAAATTTCTAAATTAAAATTAACGCACGTAGTGAAAAAATTAAAGACATGTATGTACACAAAACAAGCTAAACTAAGAAAAGTTTTACCTAACATTAAATAGCATTGGCAAAATAATGTGCATGCAAGCCAAACAAATATCAATAAAAAAAAGCCTCAGTGAAAAGGTATTTGACGCTATCAAATTGCAAACTTAGCGAATAATAAAATAATAATGTTGTAAATTAATAAATTTCTAAATTAAAATTAAAGCATGTAGTGAAAAAATTAAGGACATGTACACAAAACAAGCTTAACTAAGAAAAGTTTTACCTAACATGAAATAGCATTGGCAAAATGATGTGCATGCAAGCCAAACAAAATATAAATTAAAAAACGGCCTCAGTGAAAAGGTATTTGACATTTGACGCTGTCATGCTGACAAATAACAATTGTAAATAAGGTTTCTGTAAAATCTAGTAAATGTATAAATAAATTGTAACTTTAACTAAAATAATGTAAATGTACCTACATAAACAAACTTTGTAATTAAAATTATGGCAGGTAGTGAGAAAATTAAAAACAAAAACATATAAGTACACAAAACATGCTCAACAAAAAAGAAGAAATCTCGAATTATCAGGCTAAGACTTTAAAGGACCCCTACGTGTCGCTTTTGATGACTTCTTTTCGGAAACTGCTGCACGCTTCTTCAGCTGCAATGCGGCGGATGACTCCGGAGGGTCAATCTTCTCTAAGTCGGCGAGAGCAGAGATTCGATGGCGTGTTCCATTGGTCCCCATGACGTACACCATGCCATCCCGCGTCCAACACTTCGAGATGCCGAACCGTTCGCGAGCTGCCATGAATGTATCATGTCTGGACTTGATTAGAAACTCAGACAAGACCACTCCAGTCCCTCTTAAAGTCGTTTTGGAAAACCAAATTTTCTGCCGCATAGTTAGGTCACGAACCTTTAGCAAAATAGGCCTGGGTTTATCCGAAGCCACCGTGCGACCCATGCGATGGCACCTATTGATGCTGGCAGCTGTAAACTCAGAAATCCCAAGCTGTGTACTCACCACCCTCACAACTGCCGCCTCTGTGACTTCACCCTTCACCTCAGGGACTCCGTGAATGAGTACAATTTTCCTCCGGGCTCGCATCTCTTGCTTGTCAGCCTCCTCCGCAAGCAGTGCAATCTGATCTTGAAGAGATCTAAGTGCTAATAAGATGTATGCACGGAATGATGTGAACTCTTCAGCCAGTGAAGATGATTTGCTTGTTGATGGAGAGAGCTGCAACTGACCTTGGAAGGCATCCATTTTCTGCAGAAATAAGGCCTGTAGTTGTTGCTGTGATTCCAATATTGCCTCCATTTTGCAGTGTTATTATAGTGCTTTGTTTGTGTTGTGTTCACAAAAATATTGTAAGTGAATATATTATAGAGAAAACGCACCCAGACAGGTATTTGATCTCTAGAATTTGTTGGACATATAGATTATTTCAATAATATTAAAATTTATATATTTAAATTAAATTCTTTTAAGAGCTTGAAAAAACTGTTGTTGTCACTGTGACTACCCACGTCCGAAAAAACATATAATATAACATATAACATAAAATATTCAACAGTTATAAAAATCTTTATTTATTCTATGGTTTACTCAGGCGCGGTCTGAAGGGGGGAGGGGGGTGGGTCATAGGGGCCATGACCTCCACCAAAATCGAATACGTTATATTAAAAAACTAAAAAAAAATCAAAATAATACATAGACTATTCTTAACGCGCGAAAACAAATGGATTTCTACTGGTGACTCCCTCCAAAATTCGAGGCTGAGACCGCGCCTGGGTTTACAATAACCACAAGATGAGTGGCAGTCCCTAAGTATACGGTCGTCGCTTATGAACATCTGCAAATATGCAAATCTTGTGCAAAAAAGACTGCAAAGTCTTGAACATCGCCGAAAAATTGCTAGCTTATCGGGTTTTTATCGGATACACTTCGGAAAGTGTGCAACTGATCTGCATGATCTAATACCACCAAGCCCTTTTTTCTATCGGACTTCTCGTTGCTCGAAGAAGCGGCATCATTTCATGGTTGATGTTCCAAAGACACGAACAAAGAGGTTTGACTCTACTTTTGCGATAAGAACGTCTAGACTGTGGAATGAGTTGCCTGAGTGGGTTTTTCCCGATGGTGTCTTCAAATCGAGAGAGAATCGGTTTCTTCTAGGTAAGCACGCTCCATCTTAGACCGCATCGTCGCTTAACATCAGGCGAGATGGCGGTCAAGTGTAAACCTATAAATGTAAAAAAAAAATATTTATACTAGCGGCCCGTTCCAGTTTCGCTCGGATAATAACCTAGATACCAACTGCAGCGCCATCTGCCGGGCTGATTTGTGAATCTAAACCATGGAAGGCCCTACCCAAATGCATACAGAAAAAAACATTCAAATCGGTTCAGCCGTTTAGGAGGAGTTCACTAACAACGAAAAGTGGCATTGATTTTTATATAAATACTAGCTGACCCCGCAAACGTTGTTTTGCCATATAAATAAAGGTATGAAAAATAGCTAGTAGCCGATTCTCAGACCTACTGAATATGCATATAAATTTTGGTTAAAATCAGTAAAGCCGTTTTGGAGGAGTAAGGAAACAAACACTGTGACACGAGAATTTTATATATAAGATAGATATATATCAAAAATATTGAAGACGTTTTGCTAGCCCGCAAAGGTGTTTAAATAAGTACAGCTAGTTAGTAAAATAATATGCTAGTCTAATAATACCTATTCGCTGACTGACACACGTGCAGGTACCATGCAATTCACAAGGCTTGGGCTTCACTTATCGCGCGCTGGACGAATGGTTTGCAGTAATTTGCACTGATTTGCTTGACTAGGCTATACCGATGCTAGTACTGAATGACTGATGTGATAACAATTATTTGTACAATGAAGAGTCCAAATCACTGTTAGTCCATTGAAATGTTAAATTTTTAGGCCTTACCTTGCGTTTTTTAGAAGACGCAATTTAATTTATTTTAGTTTTTTAAACTATGTTTATTTTTATTACACTATAAGAATGAGTTTTGTATGGGGGCCAATGGCACCATAATTTATTGTCTAATGTATTCACCTACTATAGAATTAGTGCGGCCATCAATACTAAGAGATTTTGCATTTAGTAAGACCATAATGATTTTTTCAACACACTAACTAAATTGGCTATAATGACACCTGTAATCAAACTGTGACTTTTTCATTACTATTATTCACAAGTCGATTATAGAGTTTTTTTATTGGTTTTTTTTATTCCTTTTTTAAAAAAAAAAGTTTGGATATAAAAATATATCCTGTTCAATAGAACAAATGAATTAATGTTGCTATTGTTTGATCATTTCATGCAACTTCGTGTTTAAATAGATAAACTCAACTTGTACGTGTTTAAAAATAAACTTTCACTCAAATATTTCCGAGCGTGATTGAAGCTCAGCGCTTCATTCATAGCCCAAGAAAAATCTAGGTGTGGTACGCCAAAAAAAATGTTTACTTCAAAAGGAGAGAGATACCCACCCCGTGTGTACCCGAATAATACCGATTAAAACGGATTCCGGATGCAACAAGCTTAGACACGATTTTCATTGCTGCCATCTCGGATCGAAAAAAGCCAGTCCGGAGTGGGGAAATGTCGGACGGTGAAATTATGTGTAGTACAAAATTACAAAAGCTAGTATGCACATTGCACATGCATGAGACGCCACATCGGACCGTAAAAATCGGGCTGCCGGAAGGTAAATTTGCAATAAAGTGTTCAAACGTTCGTTCGTACCGTGTAATTAACAGGGCAGTCTTTAAAACAGCTTGAATTAAAATTATAATTATTTTTGCACTTGCCCAAATCTTACAGAAACATCACGCCTTTGCGATCCAAACTTCGAAAAGTATGACGAGCAAAGACGGGCAAGCGGGGAAAACCCTGAGTCACATCTAGTCTCAATATTAGGTAATTTCAAATGGAATTGGTATTTTGTCGTACTGGCTGGTAAACATTGACTTAAAATTGAGTTTAGGGGATGATTGCCCCCTTAGATTTGTCTATCTTATTGGAAAAAGCTTCAAAATAGTTGTCTGACGTACATATTTACAAACGGAGCATGAGAATTTAAATGAAGTTAAATTATTATTTTGGAGTTGTTAAACAAAACGCCCGACGGAAAGTGTCTGGGAGTATGTATTGGGACCTTGTTTTTAAGGATGTTGCCTACAACATATACGTGAAAATCACTTATTAGATAACGTGAAGTGTGTAACGTGAAGTAAGTAATGTTTGTATGTACCTTCATTACCCCATACCTCAAAATTGGCCGTCTAAGCAAGTTAGCGAGTAAGCACGTGTTCTTAGTACTTACTAACTCTACTCAATCGTTCACATTTCATTCATCAGAAAATAGGTGACGTCTGGCAGCTCTGGGATCTTGGACTATAAGACTTTCACAAAAAAAAAGAAAAAAACCAATAAATTTTGGGGGTGCAACATACTTAGAACTGAAACTCAAAAAAAAATTTTTTTTCATCGAAACCTGACGAATGGATTTATGGATAGGTCTTTAAAAATCATATTGAGGTTTGTTATATTCTTATTTTCTAAACTGAGTAGTTTGCGCAAGATACTCTTCCAAAGTGGTAAAATGTATCCCCCCCCCCCCCCTGTAACTTAAAAATAAGGGAATGACAATACTAAAAAAAATATATGATTTACATTGCCATCCAAATAAATACAGTATTATTAAAACATCGATCAAAGTTACAACGAACTACAATATTTTTTTTTTTACGTTACTTGCTGCTGTGGAACCCTTCAAGGGCGACTCCAACTTGCACTTGGCCACTTTTATTTTAGTGAAGGGATCAGTGAACTACCTATGAAATGGCAAAAGTGCATAGATATCAATGATACTTACATACATACTTTGATTAAATAAACCTTTTTTTTTTTTTAAATATTCTTTGTGTTCCTACCTTACAAAATACCAATTTCACATCTACCTAAGGACTTTATATCAATTATTTTAATAGAGGATTGACTTTCACACTGAGCAAATAGATGTTACATTATTAAGTAGTATATAGAGCAAGAGCCCGTGAACCCCAGACCTTCGTTATTTTAACAAAGCTGAAACTTTGTCAGCGCATGCCTCCAACAAAGGTGAGAACGATGGACCATTTTAAAGTTTGGGTCATCCTGGCTTTGACAGATAAAGGGTACTTACTAAAGGTGTGTGAAATACCGATCTAAATTTGTCAAAGTCTTAATTGGTATTATGGCTTAATATTGGTATCAAATGAAAGGGTTTTACTAGCAGATTCCTATACTATTAAGAATATCACCCAGATAAGGGGTGGGGTCAAGCAGTGCGTGATGAAATAGGAGTGGTGTGATGAGGGTAGCGGCCGGTTTGATAATGTCCGGAGCCTTCGTCTCATTTTTGGAGTGGCGCTGGGTTCTGCGGGTTCTGCCAGACGTGCCATTTATAGTAAACTAGCGACCCGCCACGGCTTCGCACGGGTGCAATACTGATACTAAATATACCAATAAAAATGGTTATTGTGGGTTGTTCCTAAGAGATAGATTTTTGTAGTGGTAGGACTCTTGGCAGAGTCCGCCCAGGGGAGGACCACACCTTTGCCAGTTATTCTACCGCAAAGGAGTAATGTGAAAACATTACTGTGTTCCGGTTTGGCTGGCAATGTTTTCAGAGAAATTACAGGGCTTAGAGATAAAACAACTTAGATCTCGGTGTGACGAGCGCAGTCCAGTGCTAGGTTATGATTTGAATTCTTCATGTTTCAATAGCTGCATGTCACTGTGCTGTTTAGTAGCAGGCATCTTGCTTACCATCAGGCACATGCCCTGCTCGTCTTGTCACTATTTATTTAAAATAAAAAATAAAATAGACATATACTAGTACAAGGTTTTTTGTAGACTTTTTGAAGGGGTAGATCATAGGGTTCAGTCAGCGAATGCAGTGTAAGTGCAAAAAATGTGTTTATTTATGACATTACATTAGAAATCTTTAAAATGATCCGTATTTCACTGCTATTTTATGCACATATTTTACATCTAAACCTTCCTCTTGAATCACTTTATCTATTAAAAACCCCGCACCAAAATCTGTTTGGTGGTTTTAGAGATCTAAGCATATATAGGGACGGAGAGACGCGGGAAGTGACTTTGTTTTATACACGTACTATGTTGTGATAGTGATTTTCCTGATTGCTGCTGTTTCGTGATTGTAAATAATAATGTTTTTATTAGAAGAGAAGGTCCCGAGTCCCACCAGTGGGAACTTTTAGTGGGCTGCTTATGATAATTAGGCTGCTAATTATTACCCAAGTATTATATATAAAAATCAGCGCATATACTATACCTTAAGTAGAATTATAATTGCATGAACATTAGGGTGTCTAGCAAGTGGTTACCACGATATGAAGTGTTTGGGAATAAATGATGCGATTTTTAATAATATTCTGAAGGTAATACCAAAATATCAGACCTTATAAATCGACAAATTTAGATCGGTATTTCATAGGTACACTTTCAGTACCGTTTATCTGCCAAAGTCAGGATGCCCCAAACTTCATAATTGTACATTGTTCTTACTCGTACCCGTGTTGAGAGTATGCGCAAAGTCAAAGTACTTTATTTATAAATGTACAATTTACACGTCAATTATTAAAAAATAAAAACAAAAGAAATAGCATACAAATTGTACACATGCGCTTACAAATATTCAGCTTTGTTAAGATAACGACGGTCTGGGGTTCACGGGCTCTTCGTCCATTATTTACCATACCTTCAAAGATGTCATTATGTAGGTACAGTCAGGCGCACTTGCGCCATTACTGTTGGTATTTAGAGCCGTTACTCTTACAAGGAGAGAGTTAAGGCCACAATCCACCACGTCTAATCTAATCTTTTGAAGCTGGCCAAGTCCGCACTTGGTTGTCGATCATGATGTGGCATGAGAGATGATCTTCTTGAAATATATCCATAGATTTTCGAATCTCGTACATATGAGGCGAAGATGTTAGGGTAGGTACGATACCTATTGGGGTGCGTGGCTCGGGAACCTCCACGTGGTGCACCCTGGGCATCACACAATAACTTGCCTCGGCGGCATCTTGTTGTGTGATGGCAAATCCCGGCCGGCGCTGGGAAATTCCACACGCGCTCCTCACCCCCTTGAGCAGTGCGTGTATAGGTTGGGGAGAGGGACTGGATGACTTGGGAAGGTTACTCGGCTGATGTATCAGCCAAGTAAAATTCCTAAGCCTTCCAGATGAGGGTCCTCCACGAGCACTCTGATTAGCAGAGTGCTCAGTGGAAGGACAAGGGCTGCAAATTAAGGCGGAACCGCGGCTATCCCTAGCAGCTGTATTTAGGGCGGATCTCTCGCTGCCGATCATCATAGCCGTGAGAGGTGAGGACGTCCCCCGCGAGGCGGGTCCGCAAGGGTAGTGGCAAGGGTCAGGGTCGTTGACGGGAGTGCAAAAAGTGACCCCGCGACCCAGACCCCTGGCCATGCAGAAGAAATCTGTGGGGGTTTTAGTCGGTAGGGGCATCATGTCTGTCGTCGTCATGGTGTCGAGTCCGACATACCTCACCATGTCCCTGCATGGTGGGGATACGTAAATGTATTTCCCCCACATAAAAAATAAAGGTACGATACCTATTGAGCTTAGACTCCAGTGAAAAAAAGTTTTACTAAGTTAGTACGTAGTAAAATGTTTCATTATCACATTTTACTACTAATAGCTTCGTCTAAGACAATTTTATTTTTTGTTTCGGGCCTAATTTAAACATAATGGTTGAAAATTTGTTAGCGATCAAAATCGAACCTTGAAGATGTTTTAGTTAGTATTTTTTATAATAATTGTAAGGATCCTTTTAGAATGGTGTCTTATGCTCATTCGAAATTTGCTCAAAGAATTCGAAACAATTTATTAGGTCTTACTATTAATCGTTTAGACCGGGCGCAGAATGGAGTAGGCATTTGGTGTATGGTTTTGCACTTAAAAACGCATGCAAATTATGATTCTGTACCTTATGTTGTAAGAAGGTGTATCGGTCCATTTTTACAGGGGGTGGCCGTGAAACATTAATGGAGTGATCAGTGAACACATACTTTGGTATCATTATAATAATTGCTTTAATCACAATATCAAATAGTTTTTACAATGTGGCTAAAACAATTTAACGGTCTGCAAAAAGTCGTCTTAGGGATAATCCTGTAAAAAGGACAAAACGCTACTGGTAACTTCCAAAATCATAATATGTAGAGATGCGCCGAGTAACACTTTAGCCGAGTAACGAGTACCGAGTATACTCGGTTCCATTTTTTTTCAACCGAGTACTCGGCCGAGTAACTCGGTTCAATCAAATTCTCATTTCGCGCGCGTGGTTACAGGTGACTATTACTACTCATTCGTTAGCATAGTTTTGATTTTATTGATTGAGATTATCAAAGCTTTTCTAAATTAGTAAAAAATACTTTTTGATTAACTGTTGGCTTAATTATATCTACCTAAATGGGATACTGCCTTTTCGCCGAAAAGTGATTGGCCGATTATCACTGGCCAACCAACGGTTCGTCTATGTTTCACTTTGACAACTAACGATTGTCAACTTTTTGTATGGCAACGTTTAATTTGGCAGAATTTTTGTTAAACAGATTTTTATAATGACTCAACACGTTCAAGGCACTTATAATTTGTCAAATCTTTCACTACGCCAAACAACTTTTAGACAAATAACGTTTCGTCTGTGTATCAGTTCCCTTTTGTACATTTATATTATATTAGAAAATAAATTATTTTTACTTGTAATATTATAACCACAGAAATCTCCAACATATGTACACATTTGCAAAATTTCAAAGTTCGGAATGAAGTTAAGGTGAAATAGAAAGGAATTGGTTTGGTTAGGTTAGAAGTTAGAACTGTGACCAACAAGGCACAAGCCAAGCGAGCGAAGCGAGCATTCCGCGGCAGCGGCCGGCGAAGTGCCAGAACCAAATCGCTTTTGTTTCAGTACACAGAGCACAAACATGAGAAAAATAATTATGAAAAAAATACTCCAATAATACCATCAACCTGTATAATATTTGTTCTAAATGAAAATGGCATCCCTGTAAATAAATTTCGGCGATTAAGCAGAGAACCTTACCTAAATATATTGCTTTTCTTAAACCGAGTATACTCGGCATTCAAACCGAGTACCGAGGCCGAGTACGAGTATCAAAAAACCCGCCGAGTATGCCGAGTACCGAGTATCAACCGAGTACTCGGCCCATCTCTAATAATATGCATGCTTTACTGAATCCAAAACAGTACACCGAGTTCGGTCCTCATATTTTGCACACTCAAGCTCTGCTTAGAAAATTATTTAAAAAAATGTTACTAACTCAAATCGTGTTCTAACGATACCAAATGTACCAAAACCAACAAAGTCGTTCAAAAAATACGGAGGACAAATGAAACACGCATCATTAGGTACATGCACAAAATCTTAAGGCCTGTTTTCATTTTGATTAGTATGAGTGCGAGTGAGTAGTGCAGGTGTTGAGCGATTAGTAGCAAACACGTGTGGACACCGATTGATTATTGCGAGTACATAGTAATCAGTCGCGTTTACTCATTCGCGCTCGCAATCGCACTCGGACTCGCACTTGCACTAATCAAAATGCAAACCGGCCTATAAAACATTATAATACCTACGTAATAAATACAAAAATATATATTGTTGTTTGCAGGTAAGTTATAATAACGCAAAACATTTTAAAAGTTGACCCATACACACTGGCCTCTTCTACTAGAGGCATGCAATATGTCTGGCAAAATAAATTAGTTCACTTTGTTCAAACAATTTCAAAATGTAAACAGTGCAATCTAATTCAACAACAGTACCTAAGTATTTCTACTAACTACCACCCCGTGGTTAACCAGCGCTGCGGCTTACATAAACTAAACATCTCTCATAGGAGTTCTACCCCCGCAATCAAAAGGTATCATTTTGATAATCTTTAAATGTCACATTAAAATGTAAGTATAAGTAGTTAGCTATGTTCGTTCCCAGGGCATGGGCGTTCAAGGTGTACGCTTCGACATGATGGCTAAAAAACTGTATGTCAGATAGATTATTATTATTAGGTAATACGGTAAACGTATATTTTTTTGTTTCACAAACAAAATGTGTCGAAGGTACAGAGCTGTGAAGTTTCAAGTGACGTCACTTGAAGTGAAGTGACAACCTCCGGTGCTACGGAAGTTTGATGATCTATAAATCTAAATCTTTGTCGATCATTAATTTTTTGATAAAACAAAAATACGTGTCCCATATTTATCCATAATCTACCTGACGGACTAATTACTAGCAGAATGGTATAGATATGTTGAGCCAGTCGTCAACTCAATTCTTTAACAATTTTAATTTAAAATAAAGTGGCCAAGTGCGCGTTGGACTCGCCCATGAAGGGTTCCGTTGCACCAAGTAACATTATATACATAGTACACTTAGTTCTTGTAGTTCGTTGTAACTTTGATCGAAGTTTCAATAATAGTGTATTTATGCCGTACTAAAAAAAAACTACTCATCAGATCGAGTTCAAACTAATTTTCGTTGGTAGTTTACATGGTAATGTACATCATATATTTTTTTTAGATTTTTCATTCTCTTACTTTAGAAGTTAGAGGGGGGGGGACACACATTTTACCACTTTGGAAGTGTCTCTCGCGCAGATTATTCAGTGTAGACAAAAATTATTTTAGAAACCTCGATATTATTTTTAAAGACCTATCGATAGACACCCCACACGAGTAGGTTTGATGAAAAAAAAATTTTTGAGTTTCAGTTCTCAGTATGGGGGGCAACCCTAATTTTTCTTTTTTTTTAATTTTTCTGTTCAAATCTTAATGCGGTTCACAGAATACATCTACTCACCAAGTTTCAAAAGTGTAGTTCTCATAGTTTCGGCAAAAAGTGGCTGTGACATACGGACGGACAGACAGACAGACAGACAGACAGACAGACAGACAGACAGACAGACAGACATGACGAAACTATAAGGGTTCCGTTTTTACGTTTTACGGAACCCTAAAAATGGCAGTCATAGGAACTGCCGATAGATGTGAATACTTATAACTCAGAATTTGATAGGTTACCTTGGAAACTACACGGGTGTAACCGGAGGGCGTGGCCTCGCCATCTTGGCATGGCCATCTAGAAATGCGTCAGCATTTCCCGTCATCATTGGCTGATGCGTTTCTAGAAGGCCATGCCATGATGGCCTGTCCACGCCCTTTCAGCATTTCCCATTGGCTGACGTATTTCTAAATGCCCAATAGCTATGGTCCCGAGGTTACCCGAAGCTTTCTTATCATACCCGAGCGTGACGAATGAATTCAATTCACAGCCCACGAAAAATCTGTCTAAGCGCGCCTAAAGAAGTTTTCACTTCAAAAATTAAGTTTTCCTGAAGTCAAATTGTTTCTTGAAAGTTAATTTTACTTGGGTACTATTATCGAGCCTACTTGGACTAGTACCGCGAGCCTTTGCAAGACAATGTATTCTCCACATTTTGAACATCACTACCGCGAAGTTAATTTTTTTAAGTTGTGTAGGTTGAGCGCCCTCTCGCCGGATGTTAAGCGACGATGCGAATACGCGATAAAAGAAACCGATTCACTCTCGATTTAAAGACATCAAGATTATAACCATCGGGAAAAACCCACTCAGACAACGCATTCCAAAGCAAAGCGTTCTTATCACAAAAGTAGAGTCAAACCTCTTCGTTCCTGTATTTGGAACATCAACCATGAAACGATGCCGCTTCTTCGAGCTACGAGAAGTCCGATAGCAAAAAGGTCAAATGGTATTAGATCAGGCAACAGTTGCGCACTCCCCGAAGTGTATGCAATAAAAAACCGATAAGCTAGCAATTATGACTCCGGGTGACGAGCGCAGTGCAGTGCTAGGTAATTATTTGGACTCTTCGTGTTCCCATAGCTGCGTGTCACTATGCTGTTATGGGCAGGCATGTTGCTTACCATCAGGCACATGTCCTGCTCGTCTTGTCATTTTATACAATATATAAAAAAAATGGCAGCGATGTTCAAGACTTTGAAGTCTTTTTCGAACTAGAGTGTCTTTGCCTATGAGGCTTTTGGTACGTGTCTCAATCGATTCCAGAGCCTCAAGCTGATACTGAAGCCGAATCATAGGACGATACGGTTCAATATCGCGGTGCATGAATTGTTGAACGTCCTATCATGGCAATAACAGCTGATGGTACATGTTCTGGGGTGCTATACGTGAGGGGTTGGTAGCGTACCGGGTGACTCACCTCTGTGAGTCATGCCTCATGTTACCCCTCCCGCACCATACCCTTTACCACGCTGGTCTATTTCAAAAATATCTAATTAGGACATTTCAATCAACAAAATAATTTAGAAATTGAAAAAACAGTAGAGTTTATTTTTTAAACCACTTTTAAATTCCTCACTTCATGGTCTGTTTTGCTGCCAAGTTGTGTTTTGGTTATTTAATATGAAGTCACATACATCGCTGCTCAAATTTCATGGCCACATAAATGTTATAAACAGTATAAGTTAAAAACAAATGTTGATAATAATTGGTGGATAAAACATTTATTTTACTACAAAATGTATGAAGTTGTTTCAATAGAAGTAATTATTAAAAGGGACTACATACGAACCCTGTCATCAGATGAAGTTACGTAGAAGTGGTGGGTTAGACCCTCAACGTTCCATAAATTGCCTCAATTCCCTGTCTCCAAAAAATCGGACTGAATAATTGCCAACTTTTTGGCTAATTGGCTATGGTACGATATACGATCGAGTAATCGAAATCGTACGCAAAATATTATCTTACCGACTGAAAGAAGGCTTTCGCGCGTATCTTATATGTTTGTAAATTTCTTTATTCCCACGTATCTTTCAAACGGCTGGATGACAATTAAGGTATCGTGAGATTTGTCTCAATCACCCAAGTGTCCTTAGATAGTTTATTGTATTATATGTATAATGGTTTTTTTAAGATAGATAGATATAAACTCTTTATTATGACACAAAAATACTTAAAATATTACAGAGACACACTTATTAACTAGCGCCACAAATGGCGGCCTTATTGTTGAGAGCAATCTCTTCCAGGCAACCAGTATCAAGGAAAAAAAACCTACAAACACTCGTAGGCGGGGGAAGCGACATTAATTTAATAATACTACTAAATATATATTTATATAACTACATAAAATAATAAATATTTCCCTATAAATATGAATTTATATAATTTACTTAATAAATACTAATAATAATAAATAATTACCACCAAAATTGCGGACATGATAAACAGTAAATTAGGACAACACTCAGCACGTTACAGTTTTAACCAGCAGATATGAACAGTGCCACCACCTACAGTTTACTGGTGTCAACAGTCTTACACTGCGACAAATAAAAATCCTTTAATCTTCCTTTAAACATGTTCAAGGACTGCGACTGTCTCAAAGAGCCCGGCAAAACATTCCACAAACGAACAGCCGTAACGGTAAAAGAGTCTCCATAGAAGGTAGTCTTGTGTGATAGTGTGGTAAGGTTGAGTGCTACAGCCGCTCTCAAAGAGCGTGGACGTGAAGTTTCATGACAGAAAGTGAAACGTTCTTTAAGATAAGAGGGAAAGGTAGCTAAACCTACCTAGGTAGGTTAAGCTGTTTTTTTTCAGTCGGGTTTTTTAAATTATACCCTTTTAAACCCCCCTCTTCAATCACACTCAGTTGGACAGCTTACAAGTGACGGCATAGTGCTGAATCTTAATACTTTACACCCTTCTATCATCCTACATAGGTCTCCTGGTGGTTCATTTGACCCGTAAATTTTGTTCACGGGCCTGTAGTCTATAAAATAGCGAGTCAAACGCTATTTCCAGCCCGCGTAAATTTTGTTTTTAATTTATTCTTGTCCATAAGTCCTTTAGCCGCACGTTACTTTTGTGTTGCTGTGCTTCCTAGGCTTAGTTAAGGTATTACATTTTTTGATAGGTACTTATATTCAATTACAATTTATAATTCGTTTTTATTTTTAATTATCAAAATTATTTAGTAGTCTTTAAAAGTTAAGTATTTCTTATTCTAGTTTTCACTTCAGCCGTGCGGTCTGAAGCGGACACATTTTGTTTATAACGTTTATAAGTTTACACTTGACCGCCATCTCGCCTGATGTTAAGCGACGATGCGGTCTGCGATGGAGCGTGTTTACCTAATAACAAACCGATTCACTCTCGATTTGAAGACACAAAGAATGTAACAATTGGGGAAATAGCTCAGTCGAGGCAGACATTGAAATAGAAAAAAATCCGGGGAGCGATTTCTTTTTTTAAACGTCGAAGAGGGTGGTTGGAAGTATAAATCTCGATTTTCGAACTAATCCCGGTAGAGGGTTCGCCGCCATCTTATTTTGAAGTTTTTGTGAAATACCTCGTTAATTTTCAACTTTAGAGCAAAAATGATCGTAGGTACCTATCCAAAGTTGTTGGAAATTTAATTTCTCACAAGTTTGATTCTTGTTATTTTTACGCTAGGATCAATATTTGCAGTGTTATGCTATCAAGTTTATCAAAAAAATCGTAATGAGTGTAATTTTATTTTCTTCAACTTTCGTTCTCGCACTTTTTTTACTTATTTTAATTTTAGTACCTATTTGTTGTTATAGAAATTAGCGGCAATAGAAATTAATAGAATTTTAAAGAAAACAATAAAAAGAAAAGAATAGAAATTAAATTTCCAACAACTTTGGATACGATCATTTTTGCTCTAAAGTTGAAAATTAACGAGGTATTTCACAAAAACTTTAAAACAAGATGACGGCGAACCCTCCACCGGGATTAGTTCAAAAATCGAGATTTATACTTCCAACCACCCTCTTCGACGTTTAAAAAAAAGAAATCGCTCCCCGGAATTTTTTCTATCTCAGGCTAATTTTATGTCTACCCCGACCGTACTAAAAACCCAATCAGGCAACGTACTCCACAGCCTAGACGTTCTTATCACAAAAGTAGAGTCAAATCTCTTCGTTCGTGTCTTTGGAACATCAACCATGAAAGGATGTCGCTTTTTCGAGCTACGAACATTCCGATAGAAAAAAGGACAAGATGGTATTAGATCATGCAAATCAGTCGCACACTCTCCGAAGTGTATCCGATAAAAACCCAATAGCAATTTTTCGACGATGTTCAAGACTGCAGTCTTTTTCGCACAAGAGTGTCGCTGCTTATGAGCCTTTTGGCACGTCTATCGATTCCAGAGCCTCCAGCTGATACTGCTTCACTAAATTCCAGTGTATTTGTACGTTATAAATACTAATGTCATCGTAATAATATACACTTTACACACAAACTACACAAAAAATCCTATTGTGATTATTTTGAAGTTAATACACAAATTCTCGATTTTAGATACTTCAGATGTGCGTCGTACACAACTGATTGTTGAGCCCAGCGACGCCAACCAAACACACATTCTATTCGGTTGATTGTCTGTCGTGGTTTAGCATGACAGGAGTTAGTACGACATAGGTACAGCTAAGACAAAAAAGATATCGGTAAGTTTATACTTTGCACGAGTGTGTCTAGCTGTCTAAAGGTTTGCGTGGACGATTTTTTTGTACATGTGTGTTAGAGTCTAGCTAGTTTATTTCGATACTCTACTCTAGTTGTATTAAGATGTTTGTGTGGTTTTAGTGTAAAACATAACACCTAAACTTCGCCAGATTTAAAAAGGTATATTTTCGTCACCTACGTGACGTCACCTTTGTGGCGTTTTGTCCATGAAGATGAGTTTATGGCCACGAAGGTGAATTTTGGCCAGATTCAAAAAAAAAGGTGGAACCCTGTTAGATCTGTATTGTAATGTAAGTAACGGAACGCCGAAACCAATTTCGATGAAAGTTAATGTTAAGGTATCTTGAACCACGGTTTATGTTATTTTCGCTGAATTTTGCTGGTCGTTTCTTGTTCTTTTAGATCTACAGAACCTTAGATCTACCTATTTATATAGGGTGTGACAATGTTTAAAAATTATTTAATTTCATTAATTGTTTATTCATAAATGTACAATTTACACGTCAATTTAAAATAATCAAAAAAGAGCATACAAAGAGTATACATTTTTAAACTTTAAATTGAACATTCTACTGTACGATAATAAGTATCGTACAAATAAGTGTCAATCATTAAAATATGAGTATTTTTTACATTGTAATGAACAATGTAAGGGTATTGTTACTTTTGTTTTTAAGGTTCCGTAAAACGTAAAAACGGATCCCTCATAGATTCGTCATGCCTCGCAATCAATCAATCACAGCCACTTTTTGTCGAAACTATGAGAACCAAACTGTTGAAACTTTAAAAGTAGTTGTATTCTGTGAAACGCATTAAGATTTTTACAAAAAAATATTTTTAAAAACATTTTAATTTTGGGGGTGCCCTATAATTAGAAATGAAACTCAAACGTTTTTTTTCATCAAACCGTGGGACACTCAGAAAGTTTTGAGAAACTAAAAAACTATATGAAAAAAATATTTTCACTAAATCTTTTCAAAGAACTCTTCACCAGCCTCTATACAAAGTTTCATGCGTCTGAACCAATTTTCAAAACATTTTTGACGTGATAACGTCTTATAATTCGATGAAGCCGGCTGCACGCCCACAAAACATGACGTCATGTACCGTTACCGTCGGTCGTTACCGTCGGTCGTTACCTCGCCGCATGTTTGTTACAGTTGTATTAATTATTTCGACCAGTAGTTCAAGCGGGGATGTAGCTCAGCGGTAGAGCGTTCGCTTTACATGTGAAATGCCCCGGGTTCGAACCCCGGCATCTAAAAGCTTTTTGCGTTGTTTTTTGCATTGTTTTGATTGAAAATGACTAAATTCTACTGATTACTTTTTACATACAAATCTTATTAAACAAATGAAATTAAAATTTTCTTTTGAAAAATGCTACCATTCCATCAGTATTTTCGATGTTGTCACGTTCTATCGTCAGTTAACCGACTTTACAGACAAACATTTTTTTTCCAGTCCTCTGCAGACACCTCTTCCACGGCCTTCTCAAACGCCAAATGCCAAATATGGTATATATTTGGGTAGGACCCTGGAAGGTTTAGATTCACAAATCAGCTCGGCAGATGGCGCTGCAGTTGATATCTAGGTTATTATTCGAGCGAAGCCGGAGCGGGCCGCTAGTCTTCTATAAATATAAAAGCGAAAGGTCACTCATCAAGGAATCTCAGAAACTACAAATGCTAGGAATCTGAAATTTTGTATGGAGGTCCCTTTTAGCACGTAGGCGCTCACTAAGACGGGGTTTTGCGAAATTCAACCCCTAAGAGAGTGAAACAAGGATGAACTGTTGTATGAAAATTCGTGATTTTCAAAGTTATCAAATTTTGTCTCTAGATACCTGATACGAAGCACTTAAATGTTTGTTTTATCAATTTTGTGATTTCGAACTGTATGGGGTGAAATTGGGGTTGAAATGGGGGATGAATGTCAATTTGAAAATTCCCAACCGTTGAAGATAAAACCATGAAACTCAGTATAATATATAGACACTTGACATGAAGCAAATAAATGTTTGTTCTGTTGGCAACCCCGTTTTAAGGCGCAAGGGGTGGCAACATCGTGCGACTTGAGGTGGCGGGGCCTGGCGACGGAGGAGGGACACTTTGGCTCCAGACAGCGCCCACGGCGGACGTACAGTGCTTGCTTTCGTGTCTTTGTCTGACTAATTGATTATGGCTGTTATTAAGATTATATTAAATGTTGTTATGGTATATCGTTTGCTTCACTCTCCCAATCTTCTGATGTAGATTGCTTACATCAGAAGTGGGATACCACGAGGCCTAGCTCGCCATTTAATCTTGAGTTTTATTAAAGTTTTTCAAAGCAAAACTTAGCGTTCGGATTATAATTGGTTCCAAAACGAAGGCGCAAAAGTAAGCGCAGACATGTACCAAAGCGTGGTCGTTCCTCATCAAGTAGCAGCACAAGGGCAGACAGTGACAGCAGCTGGTCTGGGATTTCACCATAAGAACCCTACCCAGAAACTGACAAAGGTATCTCTTACAAACGATGCCGCAACTGTGAGTACAAGTGCCATTACTAAAATAATTATAATACCTGATTTTGATCCATTACGTGAGAATTTTGTTTCGTGGTTGAATGTGTTGGAAACAGGCTTCGACATTCTCATGGTAGTCTGATTGGACATCAGATTTTAAATAAACTCCAAAGGTTCTGAAAATATTCGTTAAGACTCGTTTTCGCTTAATGATTGATAATTTGGTTGGTGATATACACAGTAGGGTACATATAACATAAAACTGGGAAAATAAACTGCTGTTAACACTACTCCCAGAGAGGGTAACGTTATAAAAATTGTCCTACAAGTGTATTCGCCCGAACGCTTAATTTTGTAGGTAGTTCTAAAACAACTAGTTTTCTGATGATTATAACATCGGTTCGAGTCTGTAGAATGTTGTAATTGTGGCGGGAACCACAAAAGAGTTCAGTGCACGGTAAAGCGCGAGTTTTGTAGAAATTCAAAGTGTTATCACCTGCGTGTGATTGTAGTATATTTCACTATAGTATTATGTTTAATGCTGGGATTTGAGTCTAAACATGTGTCGTATAAAATAATAAGTATTTGATTATTTAAAGAAATGGGTGTGACTGATAAAATCTAGTGTAGATGGCACCGGTGCGATACCATTCACTTCTACCCGCCATCTCAAAAGAGTTTTAGAGGGGCTAGCGCTATAAGTGGATGGAGCTAAGCCGTTGAAGGGAAATATGCCCTTTAATATTTGAAATTTTAAAGGGCATATTTGAAATTTTATATGAGAAAGATCGAACAGTTGTCAATATAAATTCTTACATATATTTAATTGGTTTACTTTTACTCAATTGATAACAAAAGAAAAAAGAAATTGAGATGAATTGGGGAAAATAAGAAATTAAGTACGTGCACACGTGCAGACAACTAAAACAAATGACAAATTTTGTAAATAGATACATGTAAATGGTGCAGGTTGCAAACGAGTTCATTGATACGGAGGTGGTTGCTCAATAATATCCTCAAAAGTAGCCAAAGTAATGAACCTTCAAAAGCTCTCGTAGGAACGCCTTGTAACCATACAAGGTTTTTTTTAAAAGAGAGTGTAAGGATAGTAAAGAATATTGCACGAGTGGATTTTAAAATAGATTCTGTTTATGTAAAAATGAAGTCGATGGACGTTCTCGACGAGCTAACCGGATAAGACTTAATATTACAGAGTTGCCCTTTTTATGTGTGTTCGAATAGGTGAAACACTAACATTTGGGTACATCGAAGAATTAGCGGAGGTTTACAGTGTAGTAGTTAATTCAAATCTACTTACACTTTTTGTTATATATGAGGGGTGCATATGTATAATAACTTTTGAACTTGGAAAGGTTAGTTAGTGGTTATGAGATGACTATTAACCTATAGAGCGACAAGCCCGTGCAAGTTAAGCCGTAAACAGTAGGTACAAGTGCGAGTAAGTGCGTAACAGTACAAAAGTATATGAGTCAGTTTCAAAAACATGACTGTGTAAAGATTGATTATATTCAGCATATACGAGTCAGTGAGAGAGATAGTAAATGCCGATAATGGGTATAATAAAGATTGTCAATGTTGATCTGTGGATTGAACTAATAAATAATGTGACGTGTTGGCAAGGTAATCAGTGAGTGGCGCTAATGATAAATATATTCAACTCATGGTGGTTACTGATATTGTGGTGCATACATAAAATTAGAATGTGTATTAAGACGGATATGCTGACTATAATTATTTTGAATCATCTTATCGAATTACTTTGAACTAGTCTGTTCCTTTTTACTTTATTCAATATATTAGATGTTAATGTGATAAATGTTTACTTATTATGTTGAATATGGAGAGTTGAACAACTTCAGAAGATTGAATTGGCACATTGCTAGAGACCAACAGTGAGCTAACACAGGGATTTCCTAAGCCTAAAGGAAAGATACACTGTACTAGGCACTGATTGGCTTTGGTAATGACTGAGTCGTCGTAGGGATTGCCTAAGTTTAAAGGCAACAGCCCTCGCTCTGGTTGTTCAACTTATGTATATATATGTAACGATGGAACTTTCAAGAATTCCTAAGAATAAAGGTATTCGTGAATTGATTTCAAGTTGTCGTTGTCGCAAAAAGGAACTGAATATGTCATGATAGGCCGAGCTTTGTTATTTTTTGCATAGATGGTAATACTAAGTTTTTAACATTATAGATTGATCGTGGCTAATAACTAATTGATTATGGCTGTTATTAAGATTATATTAAATGTTGTAATGGTATATCGTTTGCTTCACTCTCCCAATCTTCTGATGTAGATTGCTTACAGTTCTAGCAATTTTGTAATTTCGACCTGTATGGGGATGAAATTGGAGTTGAAATGGGGGACGAATGTATCTTACGCTTTCACATCTAAACAACAGAACCGATTTTGATGAAATTGTATTATTACCTTAATATTTAATTTTGCACAGACGAAGTTGCGGGTAAAGCTAGTAGCAAGTATGTATTTAAAACTGTATCAGTATTATATCAGCTATCTGGCCGCCATAGTACAAGCTTTGCTTAGTTTGGGGTCAGATTTTCATGTGTGTGAATAGTCCACCAATATTTATTTATTTAGTGTGATTAATTTTAAGAGAAGTATATGACAGTATGATGAGAGTTTGTTTGACTCATTTGATTTTGAGATTGTTTTGAATAATTGCTGTAAATAAGTGATATTTTGTACTTAATCTCTTTGTATAACTTTAACCTTAATGTACATAAGTAGCATTTTGTATTAAATCTTTTGTAGAAATTTTACCTTAATGAGTGTATATTATTTTGTACTCAACCTTTCCAGCATTATGACATAGAATAGATTGATTATGATAAAAACAAATGTGACTCAGACTCAACATTATCCCAAAAATACTGTAGAAATCAAATTAAAAAATATATAATTGCATAAGTTGATAAATAAAGTGGCCAAGTGCGAGATGGACTCACCCATGAAGGGTTCCGTTGCAGCAAGTAACATTATATACATAGTACACGTAGTTCTTGTAGTTCGTTGTAACTTTGATCGAAGTTTCAATAATAGTGTATTTATGACGTACTAAAAAAACTACTCATCAGAACGAGTTCAAACTAATTTTCGTTGGTAGTTTACATGGTAATGTACATCATATATTTTTTTTAGATTTTTCATTCTCTTACTTTAGAAGTTAGAGGGGGGGGGGATACATTTTACCACTTTGGAAGTGTCTCTCGCGCAGATTATTCAGTGTAGACAAAAATTATATTAGCAACCTCAATATTATTTTTGAAGACCTATCGATAGACACCCCACACGTGTAGGTTTGATGAAATAAAAATTTTTGAGTTTCAGTTCTCAGTATGGGGGGCAACCCTAATTTTTTATATTTTTTTATTTTTCTGTTCAAATCTTAATGCGGTTCACAGAATACATCTACTTACCAAGTTTCAAAAGTGTAGTTCTCATAGTTTCGGCAAAAAGTGGCTGTGACATACGGACGGACAGACAGACAGACAGACAGACAGACAGACAGACAGACAGACAGACATGACGAAACTATAAGGGTTCCGTTTTTACGTTTTACGGAACCCTAAAAATGCATGCAATAGCTTTACCGCGGCAGTCCCCGAGTGCCACACGTCTTTTGTTATTGACAAAACTAAGAGTAAGTAGCCTTGGGGCGGTGTTATCGGTATTGCACGCAAGCGACGAAACAGCCAGCGGCGTCCCTGATTTCCACAACCTAGACGTTCTTGTCACAAACGTGGAGTCAAATCTCTTCGTTCGTGTTTTTGGAACATCGACCATGAAGCGATGTCGCTTTTTGAAATACGAGAATTCCGATAGAAAAAAGGGCAAGGTGGTATTAGAACATGCAGATCAGTTGCACACTCTCCGAAGTGTATCCGATAAAGAACAGATAAGCTAGCAATTTTGCGGCGGTGATCAAGACTTTGAAGTCTTTTTCGCACAAGAGTGTTTATGCCTATGAGCTTTTGGCACGTCTCTCAATCGATTCCAGAGTTTCCAGCTGATACTTAGCCGATCCATCCCAAAGGTACGAACAGTACTCGATACAGGAGCGAATCTGTGCTTTGAATAACGTGAGAAACTATTCAGAATTGAAGTATCTTCGCACCTTTGAGAGGACACCCAGTTTTTTGCGGCTAATTTAGCCTTAGACTAAAGTTGAGCGTCGATGACAAAGAAACGCCCAAAAGCTCGAGATGGTCAGTAACCGGTACGGATACGCCTTGAAAAGTAGGAGCCATTTCAAATGGCCTCCTTTTAGCGGAGAATAAATACGCCTGTGTTTTTCCTTCGTTAAACTTGGCCAAATTGGCATCGCCCCATTTAGAGACTGCCTCAAGGGCAAAGTTCAAACGCTCGGTCATATTCTCTATCAGCAGCTGAGTTTGTTGCCCACTGGCTCTTGCGCTAGAAATATAACTCTCTACGACGGTGCTATCATCTGTGTACCCAAAAATACCGGGCTTCAACAGATCATTGATTTGTAGCAAGAAGAGCATCCGACCCCTGAGGAACCCCGGCATTGATAGCCATTTGATCCGACAAACAGCCATCAATGACGATTCGTATGGATCGATTCCTCAAGAAGTCCGATAAACCCAGGTGACAAACCATAGCCCGAAAGCTTGCTTATTAGATGTGGGTGACATACGCTAGAATGTCCCCGGTGGGCCGGTTCCAGTGAAACCCGTATTACCGGTCACTGAGGAGGTCATACGATTCTAGGTATGCCAGGAGCCTGTGGTTTAAGACACGTTACACAGTCTTTCAGAGTATGGACGTGACTGAGATGGGCCTGTAGTTAACAGGGTCAGCACGACTACCTTTTTTGGGCACCAGTTGCACGTTAGCAAGCTTCCACAACTTTGGCACTTGCCCAGTTTGCAGAGAAAGTCAAAATAGGCACGTCAGTACTGGAGACAACTCGGGTGCACATACCCTCAGTACTATGGCAGGAATTCAATCCGGGCCACTGGCTTTATTCACATCCAGATTGCGTAGCACTTTACGAACCTCCTTTTGGCGAATATGTATTTCAGACATTACAGTCGGACTGCCAGGCGGAGTTGGAGGTATCGCACTACTGTGAAGATTCCGCAAACTGAGATGCAAACAAGTTTGCCTTCTCTATAGCGGTGTGAGCCAGCGTCCCATCAGGTTTTAGCATTGGAGGTAGTGAGGGGCGGCAGAAGTTCGATTCGACTGACTTAGCTACGAACCAAAATGCTTTGCTGCCCGTAGGGTATGAAGCTAGTTAGTTCCATATTCGACTAATATGGTCAAATCGAGCCCTCTGTAGAACCTTTTTACATGCCTTAGCAGCCTTGTTAAACGTTTTCTTCTTCTGGTGTGTGTCCTTTGCCTTACGTTGTCGAGCATCAACCCAAGTCAAGTAAGCCCCATGCTTAAATGCTTCTGCATTTTTACAATGAGGACCAAACCAAGGCGAGCTTTGCTGGATACTGGAATGTCAGAGTATGTTATAAAATATTCCATAGCCGTTTGGATCACTTCAGTCACAGCATCCGCGCAAGTTGAAGGATCACCAGAAGAAAAGCACAATGGCTGCCATGGGTAAGACGCAAAAAAAGAACGCATGTCATCCCAATCTGCTAACTTGTATCGCCACAATCGCTTTTTGCCTCTAGGGCTTGGATCGGGCGGATGGTACATTGATACTGACTTCACCAGACAGTGGTCGGAGCTGGCTAACGGCGAAGATACCGCCACGAAATATCGGCTGTCAGTAGAAGGTCTAAACAATAAGGAGTATGCGATTCAACGTCAGGTACCTGTGTGGCCCCTTGGACCAGATGGGTCAGGTCTAACGATAAAGCTAGTTTTCTGGTTTCCAGCCCAGCGTGGTCAGTGTCCCGGTATTGGAACAGCCAATCCTTGTGATGGGCGTTAAAATCCCCCAGCCACATTAGTTGGGCTGATGGGTACTTTTGCTGAGCCACATCCGCCGCCTCACTTAAATATTCCTTACGCCTTGTTGTCCCCACTGTGCGACCGATAGACACAGGCATACACAATTTTGTCTATCAGCCTGTGTCTATCAGCGCCCAAAGAACAGAGAATCTGGTGTCCTCAAGGTTACGGAGACGCCGACAGCAGATATCGTCACGGGCGTACAGGCACACTCCAGCACGATGCTTAAAGTTGTGCTCCAGCGTGTAACCAGGATAGTTTAGGTACGCCACGTCTAACGGGCGTCCTATCTGCGTCTCCGTAAGAAACAACAGGGGCTGCTCAGTCTTCAGGTGGTGATGGACTGCTGTGATATTTGAGTGCAGACCTCGGATATTCTCAAGGTGCACTTTAAGGATCAAGGAGTGCAGCCGCATATTAACTTTGTTTCTATTTTTGCCCTTGTTCATGATTGCTTGAGGGTGAATTACGGTGGGAAAACGGAAGAAGAACGAGGCTACACACTGCTGACCAACGGCCACAACACACAACACGAATACATCTATGGGAAACTAGTCTGAAGACATCGGGGGGCGCCCGAGCCCCCTCGGGGATGTCTATCTGGCCATGATATCCGTTCGCCAACCGGTAGGATAGCGCATCCCGGTATTTTTCGCTAGATGGCGGGGCAGCCTTTCATGAGGAGCTAGCTCACTACTTGGGCCCCCTATTGTCTGCGGTCGGTCGCGGAAACCGTGCCTCGGATCCCGCTACTCTCCACGACTAGCTTTCCGATGTAAAGTAATAGTGTGTGGCATTCCGGTCTTGTAGTTATGCAACAACTGTTCTGACCCGTTTTCCATAATGGCGTCACCAGACAACGTGGCCGGAACACGGCTAGGCCGCTTGGTGGCATGACTTAGTCTTGTGGTTGGTCACCAGCCACGGCCGAGGCCTACCATCGGTATTTTTGTCAGTTGTTTAGCACCACCCAGGGACCACGTGTGAGGTTTCTATTTACAGGTGCTTTCTCACGGACGAAGCTGACACAGTCCCCAAATTGAGGAATGCCATCAAAGAGATAAGGAGAGGTCAATTTCAAACGGGCATGCTGTTTCATAACGATAGGCAGTTGCGATGGCTGCCATTAAGCAAGCAAGCTTCGAATTAGTTGACTACCCTTATTCACCAAACCTAGCGCCTTGCAATTTTTATTGAAAGAACATTTAAGGAGAAACAGGTACGAAGACGATGACGAGTGATGGATGCCGTGCAGGGCTTTTTGCAGGACCAAGACAAAACTTTTTTTGTTTGAAAGGGATTGAAGCTTTGGAAAATCGGTGGGCACTGTAGAGAGACTCGCGAGACTATGTAGAAAATAAATTACTAGGTATATATCAATAATTATTATATTCCATCTCATTCTCACTACTTCTTATGATCCCTTCTCGTATAGGTATACCAATCACTCCATTTATTGCTAAAACCATCGGTGTAAACCACTTGATGTGCCCTCCCCTCCCTTCATGCGTACGTTATTATGTCATCGTTGGGAAGAGTGAGCTCACACTTTCCGTTCTAGTCGGTTGCAGGAAGCGTTGAACGCCGGACGTTTCAACCTATCACTATTCGTTGTCAACAATCAAAATAAGTAGAACCAAAGCATACCTATCTCGCCGCCAGCGATTCTAGGGGTCAAGTAGTTTGGTTGTGTGTAAATGACTTACGATACACACAAATTTATTTTACATGTATTGAATTCCAAAATACAGAAAATTAGTACATATTGGACAATAAAGATTGACCAGATCTATATCTACAACACCCTGAGGGCAGCCAAACTGGCGCAAACAATCCTCGCAGTGCCCGCTGTGATACATCTCTTCATCTTTTAGAGATATATATTCATTAGGGAGCCATTCGAAAAATAGATTTACTCTTATTACCTGTGGCATATTCAAACCATATAGTCAATTTTTCACTTTTTCAATCTAAAACATATAAAAATACAAATAAAATAAAAAAACAACAACAACATAAGTAAAAGTAAAATTCAGTCGACACAAACAATGATGTTACATTTTCCAGGACACTGTCTTCCGGAGAATTGTAAATGATATCGAAGCTTGACTGTAATAACTTTGTTACTCTAATGCTCTGGGTTCCTAGGATTACGTTGCCGTCACATAGCGGACGTAATATTACGGACGTAAAACTACGGCCGTCTTTACGGTGACGACATGTGGAAAGTTCCGCTGCCGCTATATTACGTCGTCAGCCAGCAACCTCAACAAGCAGGAGAGAAAAAGAAGGACCTTGATTTAATCAAGTATGGTATAATATAGCTTTTATCAGTTACTTGGAGGATGAACTATTAAAAGAGGAAAATAATCGTAGGGTAGAAGATAATTTATTCAAACCGAGTGGTTTAGAAGGCGCATTAGAAATTTTAGTACGTCGTCGCAGCTCCAGTTGGAATTTTAATTCCAACTGGAATTGAAATTCCAAATCCCATTCTGTACGTCGTACGGACGTCGGTCCAGTCAAAAAAACTCAAAATATATCGATATGGCTTCACCGCTGTAATCTTACGTTCGATAAAAACGTTCACGAACTATTCAACACCGTCAAGACGGCCGTCTTTCCAATAGCGCCACCGCTTCTTTACGTTTTTTTTTTTTTAACTTCTATAGGTTCACACTTGACCGCCATCTCGCCTGATGTTAAGCGACGATGCGGTCTACGATGGAACGTGTTTACCTAGAAATAACCGATTCACTCTCGATTTGAAGACACAAAGATTGTAACCATCGGGGAAAACCCACTCAGGCAACGTATTCCACAGCCTAGACGTTCTTATCACAAAAGTAAAGTCAAATCTCTTCGTTCGTGTCTTTGGAACATCAACCATGAAACGATGTCGCTTTTTCGAGCTACGAGCATTCCGATAGAAAAAAGGACAAGGTGGTATCAGATCATGCAAATCAGTCGCACACTCTCCGAAGTGTATCCGATAAAAAATCGATAGGCTAGCAATTTTTCGGCGATGTTCAAGACTTTGAAGTCTTTTTCGCACAAGAGTGTGACTATGACCTATGACTATAAGCCTATTGGCACGTCTCTCGATTGATTCCAGAGCCTCCAGCTGATACTTAGCCGATCCATCCCAAAGGTGCGAACAGTACTGCATACAGGAGCGAATCTGTGCTTGATATAATGTAACCAACTGTTCAGACTTGAAGTACCTTCGCACCTTTGAGAGGACACCTAGTTTTTGGCAGCAAGTTTAGTCCTGGACTCGATATACGAGCCCAAAGTTGAGCGTAGAGGTCAAAGTAACGCCCAAAAGCTCAAGACGGTCAGAAACCGGCACGGATACACCTCTAAAAGTTGGAGTCAGTTGGAAGGGACTCCTTTTAGCGGAGAACAGACACGCCTGCGTTTTATTCTCGTTGAACTTGACCAGATTGGCATCGCCCCATTTTGACACCGCCTCAAGGGTCAAGCTCAAACGTTCAATCAGACTCTCTCTCTGTGCCAGAGTTTGCTGCCCAGTGGCTCTCGCGCTAGACATGTAACTCTCTACAACGGTGCTGTCGTCTGCGTACCCAAAGATACCGGGCTTCAACAGATCGTTAATATGTAGCAGGAAGAGCGTCGCAGAGAGTACCGACCCTTGAGGGACTCCGGCATTGATAGCCATTTGATCCGACAAGCAGCCATCAATGACGACTCGTATCGATCGATCCCTCAAGAAGTCCGAAATACACGCAATGAACCCAGGAGACAAACAATAACTAGAAAGCTTGCTTATAAGGCCATCATGCCAAACCCTGTCAAAAGCCTTTGAGATATCCAGGGAGACTGCAATTGCTTCCCCGTGTTTCTCAATAGCTTCACTCCAGATGTGAGTGACGTACGCTAGAATATCCCCGGTGGACCGGTTTCGGCGAAACCCGTATTGCTGGTCACTGAGGAGGTCGTTCGATTCTAGGTACGTCAGGAGCCTGTGGTTTAAGACACGTTCCATAGTCTTGCAGAGTATGGACGTGACCGAGATGGGCCTGTAGTTGACAGGGTCAACACGACTACCCTTTTTGGGCACAGGTTGCACATTAGCAAGCTTCCAAGACTTCGGTACTAGCCCAGTTTGGAGAGAAAGTCTGAATAGGCGCGTCAGTATTGGTGACAACTCAGGCGCACAAGCCTTCAATACTAGAGCAGGAATACCATCTGGGCCACTGGCTTTATTCACGTCCAGATTGCGTAACACTTTGCGAACCTCCTTTTGGCGAATGCCAAAATCTCTGACATAAAAGTCGGACAGCCAGGTGGAGTAGGAGGTGTCGCGCTACCAGCATCTAGACGCGAAGATTCCGCAAACTGAGTTACAAACAAGTTTGCTTTCTCCGTTGCAGTGTGAGCCAGTGTCCCATCAGGTTTCAGCATTGGAGGTAGTGAGGAGCGGCAGACCTTCGATTCAACCGATTTAGCTAGGGACCAAAACGCTTTGCTGCCCGTAGGATACGAAGCCAGTTTGTTCCCTATTCGACTAATGTGGTCAAAACGAGCCCTCTGAAGAACCTTTTTGCATGCCTTAGCAGCCTTGTTGAACGATTTGTTCTTCTGGTGTATGTCCCTTGCCTTACGCTGTCGAGCATCAACCCAGGCTAGGTAGGCCTCATGTTTAAGTGCTTCAGCACTTTTACATTGAGAACCAAACCAAGGGCGAGCTTTGCTGGATAATGGGATGTCGGAGTATGGAATGAAATATTCCATAGCCGTTCGTATTACATTAGTCACAGCATCTGCGCAGACTAGGGATCACCAGAAGCGAAGCACAATGACTGCCATGGGTAAGACGCAAAGAAAGAGCGCATCTCGTCCCAATCTGCTGACTTGTATCGCCACAACCGCCGGTTGCCTCTAGGGCTGGGATCAGGCGGATGGTAGACAGATACAGATTTCACCAGACAGTGGTCGGAGCTGCCTAACGGCGAAGATACCGCCACCGAATAACGGTCTGGATCTCTTGTCAGCAGAAGGTCTAAGCAATAAGGTGTATGCGACTCAACGTCGGGTACTCTTGTGGCCTCTTGGACCAACTGGGTTAGGTCTAACGATAAAGCTAGCTTTCTCGTTTCCTGCCCAGCGTGGTCAGTGTCCCGGTATGGGTACAGCCATTCCTTATGATGGCCGTTGAAATCCCCCAGTAACACTAATTGAGCCGAAGGGTACTTCTGTTGAGCCGCGTCCTCCGCCTCACTTAAATATTCTGTGAGCCTAGTCGTCTCCAGATCTCCGCTGTGCGACCGATACACACAGGCGTAGATAATTTTATCGTTGCCTGTGTCCATCAGCGCCCAAAGAACAGAAAATCTAGTGTCCTCAAGGTTACGGAGACGCCGACAGCAGATGTCGTCTCGGGCGTACAGGCACACTCCAGCACGAGGCCGGAATTTGTGCTCCAGGGTATAGCCTGGATACGTTAGGTACGCCACGTCCGACGGACAACCTATCTGCGTCTCCGTAAGAAACAAGAGTGTCGGCTCAGTCTCGAGGTGATGGTGGACTGCTGAGAGATTGGAGTGCAGACCTCGAATATTAGTGAGGTGCACTTTAACCGACAAGGCGTGCAGCCGCTCTTTAACCGTGTTTCTTTTGTTTACTTTTTTCATATCTACGGCAGTAGAACGAGACCGCGCACTACTGATCATTGGTCACAACACACAACACGAATACATGAGTGGGGAGCTAGCCTGGAGACTGCGGGGACGCCCGAGCCCCCCCAAGTTGACGTTACGTTGTTAATCACCGTCCTCTAACAAACCGCGCCATAGTGTTAACATAGACAACGTTCTCGTGACGTCATTCACCGCTACATTACGTCCGCTATGTGACGGCAACGTAGGTAATCCTAGGAACCCAGAGCTTAAGCAAACATATGGAGTATAATTTTCGAGGTTTACGAGTTAAATCTTATACCTTTAAACGAGCAATTCTTGTACCTATATATGTATATATATATAGAATCTGAATCTCAGAAACGGCTCGAACGATATTCATGAAATTATGTATGCAGGGGGTTTCGGGGACGATAAATCGATCTAACTAGGTTTCATTTAAAATAAACGCATATTATGCGCGTTTTTAGACAATGAAAAACTGTCACATTAGACATTAGAATGCGAAAGTAAATTTCGCCGCGTGACGCGACAGCATAATTGGCTCAGACGGGAAGTCGGGCGTTCGTGGCGTTCACGTATTAATAGCTGCGGGTTCGAAGCCAGACGGCTTCTCTTTTTTTTTCAAGTATTTTTTTTTAAAGAAAATCTAAGAGTATCTAAGTATTTTTAGTATTTAAACCGAGCAAAGCTCGGTGACCCAGGTACTGATAATAATTCATGCTGGTATTCAGTATTCTTGCACAAATTAATATTTTATTTTACATATTATCTTCATGGATGCAAAACGAACAATAACTACACTATGGACTGCACCACGACTGCACAACGACTGCACACAATAATTGACTTTGTCAAAATGATTAGTAAGTAGCTTGTAAGTAGACATTAGTATGAACATCTGAAGTGGTCTTCAAAGAGATTGATTGATTAGCCATAAGTACTCCTTAGAACAGGCTAGTAATAGGTGTAAGTGTGTCCAAGTGGATTCACTCATATTTATAGGTTCAAGTTCCAGTATACTTGGATACATTTGTAAAATACACACTAAAACATATAAAAATTATGAAACAATATAATAATACTTATAACCGATTATAAATAAATAAGTTACAATGAATATTGGAATGGACTCGAGGGACTAGATTTTGTTTTTGTAAGGTTGACTGTGAAAGTGTTAAAACGCATCTGTTTGTGTATCCGCTTATTACTCCCGTAGGTATTTGCGTTTTACAATTTTGGCGGGAAACGGGTGTCAAGTTACCTAAGTGTGTTGTTTACGCTTTCTCATATTATGAAGTGCCGCCGTACTTGTACGTGTTAAGCCCATTATTCTCAAGAGCGTTTCAAGAAGCTTCTAACGGTATCTTTTGTTTATAATTAGTGTACTTGAAATGTAAACTAAAATTTTTGACACTTGACTCGATTTTTTTTCGAGTTCTCAAGTGTTCTGAACCTATAAGATTTAAAATTATAAGATAGACGTAGTGATTTTTTGTTTTAAATTTGTTGTATGTATACAACATAACAAACATGAAAAAATAAAAAACTGCATTCTATAGCATAAATTCGATTTTTAAAAAACATTTCAATACTTCGGGACAATTTTCCCGCCAAAAAAAAACACTCTTTTTAATTTTAATTTTACGAAGTTTCTATGTAATGTAAATGAACTTTAATTTTAAAGAAGTGCATGTCAAAATAAAGACCGGTTCAAGGAGAAGCCATTAAACATAAAAATATACGAAACAACGTAAACATACGAAAATTTTTTTTGGCGCCAAATACCCAACCGCAACAGATAAGCTTGTTTGGTTTGCGTTAGTGGTTCCCAAAGGGACCAGGGAGTTTTAAGCGGGTATGCAACAGTTTTTATTGATTCCTGTTTTAAATTAGGCAGTAGGAGGGCGGGAAGTGGTACATATAATAAGAAACCTAAAAGTATGGGTATGGGTGGCATCTATTCTAAAATAAAAATCAGGTGTACCATCAAAACATGTTTAATCATTAATCTGAAAAATTCACTGAAACAAATAAATTTAAGCAACAAAAATACTATACGACAAAAAATGCAATCATATTGGCTTCAGCCCCAGAGTCAAACTAAACTATTATAGTCACTAAGGCCCGCCTCCACCAAATACAGTAGATATATTATTTGGAACGGACCCCTACCAAAATCACACATTTATATTTTTTTCTTTATTTATAATATAATATTACAAAATACATCCCGACGATTAAGCAAGGGTTACATGATTCACTTTGAAATATTCAAAATTACTTGTACTGACTTCTTATTAAAAAATCACATCACAAAGTATTTGTTCATACGAGCAGACAGACTGATCTTGCGAGGTAGTTTCCTTATTATAATGGACTACTTAATTTAATACGAAGTTAAAGCTGTTATTCAAAAAGCTTCACAGATTTCGGTACAAGTTGACATACGCAGAAATGTGTGACTAACGGGGACCGATCGCGCTGTCTTGTGTACGTCACTCAGAACGTATTAGAGACTATCCCTAAAAACCGAGAAACCCCCAAGTTTAATTCATTTTTCTGTGTAATATCAAAGTTCAAAATTTGTGAAATCATTACGAATTCAAATACGGTTCCTAAAGGAAAATTTAATTGCATAGATACATACAAAAACTTGTTTGGTTCAAAAACGTTGTTAAATGTAACATGTTGTAAATAAGTGACCAAGTTTATTATTATGAAATGGAACTTTGCTATGATGCACGCCACAGAAAAGTCAGGTTCAAATGTCCAAGAGTTAGGAGAGTTTTTTTTTTTCAAAAGATGATTATAAATATTAAAACCGCCGTGTTCTAAATATTAAAAAAAAAACGCAAAGCTTATGTGTGCTGAAAATCAGTAAAAATTTCCAATAAATAACAAATTAGTATAGAAACATAAATTAAGCCAAGTTTTGCAAAACGTTTGTACAACTAATCTCACTACTATTAAAAATAATGTAGTCAAGATGGCAGTCGTTAAGTTAAGTGGTTGCATTAACCTTTCAATCATTTCCATATGAAAATCAAAGGAAAGAGTAAAAATGTCAGGTGACTGCTAAATTGACGTCGTTTTAACCCTTAAATGCATGATTTTTTATATTTAATGCAAAAAAATACTTTATATTCACGTTAATGGGTACAATAATGGAAAAATACTGAAAAAAATCAAATTACATATTTTGATGATTTTTTTTTGAAAAAACCTTGTGTTTCAAAAATGAAACAGTATGCGTTACTGGGTAAAAAAATATAAGCTTTTACCCTATGGTGAATGTTGTTTCAATTGTTATGAAATCGCACAAAAATTATTACTTTTTTAACGCTCGACGCAAAAACGATGGAGTGTTATAAGTCTGACATCTCTCTCTATCTCTATTTCTCCATCTCCTCTCTGTGTGTCTACCAGTGTGTGTGTGTGTGTACCAGTAGCTACCGAACAAATGAATTGATTTTGATTTTGTTTTTTTTTGGTTTGAAAGGTGAATTATAGTTGGAAGAGTTATTTGCTATGTTTGATAAAAATCTGTTCAAGATGGCTGCCGCCACAAAATGGTGGATTAGGTGCCTGTTTTTTCACAACTTCTTCAATATGGAAACTAACAACGCCTTCTTGTATCAGTTGTGATTTATTCATGTCCATCTTTGTCAAGACGAATAGGGTGGCATTGCTAGCACGATACTATTATTATTTTATGTTTCGCTGTTACTTCTTTGCTTTTTCTATACTTACGCTATACTTACCCTTCTTGTTTTTTTGTGTTTTATACATACGTATAACTTTAGCCAATTCAGCGTGACACTGCCACATTCATAAGATTTTTTGGGTGATTTATGTATTTATCTCTATATAAATAATCCGAAAATTTACAATGGGAATATCTAAAAAGTGATACAAAATTTGCAAATGCCATTTTACTATGATTGCGGTCTCGACCTAAAAAACTGTTTATCTGGTTGTCCTTATTCCAATACCAATTATATTCCTCGATCAGTCTTGAGCAAGGAATTGTCACCCGTCCTTTCTCTTTTTTGACGATTATGTCAATGGAATCTGCTTCAACATACGTGCCTTACTTGTTTATTAATTTTTCAGCGAACAGCGGTAATAATACAATAATAATCATCATCTTCTAGTAGCTGTACTAACTTTTATCTCAAAGGAAAGAATTCCAAATCAACTCCATCGGACTCAGTCACTGGCATGTCACCGGCTTCCAATCTTCGAATAATATATTTTATCTGGTCATTCGTGCGTATTTTCAAAGCCATCGTTGTAAAAGACACAAATAAAACCTTCCCCAAACATTCAACCACCCCTAAACGATTCCATACAATAGCACACCAATTATCATGCCGTTACTGCATACTGTATCATTTTTGAGACAGTGGGTTTTTTGGGAAAAAATAATATAATTCAATTGGTTATACCAAAAATACAAGTATAGTAAAAAAAAAAGATAAGTTACCAATATAATTTAATTTTTTGCTTGAAGAAAAGTCTACTCAATGTAATGTAATTCAAATAAAAAAAATGTAAGAAATCATATTTCGCGCCAACTACGTTCCAATATTCGAAAATGACATTTGTAACGGCGTGGTACTCGTTAGCTGTTATTTTTTTTATTTTACATATGGTTTATGAACCAAGACATCAAATTGCCATACAGCCAAATGCAAAGTATAGAAATAATGGTTTGCCAAGGGCTTAAAGTTACTGTTTCATTTTTGATATGCTATGCATTTAAGGGTTAAAATGACACGAAGGCCTTGAAGGTACGTTTATGTAATCAATAGCATTATATATTCCTTCCACGGAAGAATTGTAAATTTCTTGTAAACTTCAACCTTTACACGAAAGAATTGTAAAATTTAGTTTCAATTGTTGAAATATGAAATGTGTTAATTCAGTACCTACAACATCTAGTGTACCCTGTCTCCTGTTTCAGAATCCTGTCTCTATATTCTGTTTAGCCGTAAGGGCGTGCAGAAAAAACACACAATGAGTAAATGAGTTTTAACAGAAAATATACACGCCGGTGCGATTTCCTCAACATTATGGTAAAGCTATTACTTCAAAAGTAATTCTGAAATCCCAAAAATATGTGAAGTGGTTACTTCAGTAAGAATTGTATTTTTGTATTGAACGTCTTTCACAGATGGCCTCGTAATAAAAGTTAGTTCTATGCATCCCTTGGTTTTTATTTCGAGTAATCCGCCTATTATGTAAAGCGTAACATGTATTTAATATTTATTGCACACTAACACATTTAAATTAAGAACGGAAAGCTTAATACTTGATACAAATATTATCTAACAGTAACCCGTAATGTTGGACAGAAATCGTAATATGTCCGTATGTGTATTATAATTATGCAGACTCATCACTCATATTTGGTGGTATATTTATGTCCATATACTATCCTAACATGTTGTGTCAAAAACATGTGAAGGCGTGCTAGATACTGAAGATGACTAGAGATTAAGCTAATAAAAATAAATAAGACCACATAAATATTTTCAGTCAGGTTGTTCAGTCACTCGCATTATGCAGTCTGTCGGCTGGTTGACAAACAACCGTTATAGACCGTGCCATTATAGATTTTATTTGAAAATTATTTGCTCTCGTACTAGTACATAAATTGTGTGGGAATGAGAGGTTAGATATTTTCAAAGGCTTTCTTTAATAGGACGGGCTATAATATCCTTCAACACAATTCAAACTCGCGTTCAAAACGCCAGTTGACATTGATAACGTATGCTAACTTCTCAGACAGGGCGGCAAAGCTTCTGTGATTTTATGAACTAGAATCGATTTTTTAATGGGCCATGGCCTTCGAACAATATTCTCAGATTAGTTTACTATAGCCATTATAGACCAAGGTCGATAATTTTTAAAACCAAAAAATAATAGTAGGATGAAACCCATTGGAAAAGGAGGGGAATATTATAAAAATGAAAGGAAAAATAATTTACGGGCGATCTGAGGTCGGGATGGGGATGGGGGTGAGTTTTTAATTTCATTGAAATATAAATATATTATTGAATATTTAGAATTACAGCTATGCACTTTCGATTAGGTTATTATTATTGGTTGACCAAATGGATGATTTATTTTCTTGCACATCTTATTTACCACAGTACTAGTGGAATCGGGTTTATTTCTATTAGAAGTGGCATGCCTCAATAATATAATCAACCACGGGTGAAAAGAAAGAAATTAAGAAGGCATATATCATATAAATATGAGACATAGGGAAGTCTCGATCTTTAACTGTTTACCTTTTTTGGTTTAATACTGTCACTTAATATATCAGAATGATTGTTAGACAACATTACTTTAATTTAAAGCTTCCTTGCTAAAGTTAAATTTCTGTATAGCACAGACTTGGACGTCTACTCTCTTTCTACGAAAAACGTAATTTCGTAATAAACTCGCGACTTTTCTACTCCGGTTCTACTTCGTTTCGTCCGATCGAACATTGTTTGACGTTTAATTGTTGTAAGCCTACTCTAATCAGAGTAGGCTTACAACATTTAAACATACAAAACGACGGATCGAAGTAGAACCGGGGTAGGAAAGTCGCGATTTTATTACGAAATTACCTTTTTGTAGAAAGAGAGTAGACGTCCAGGTGCGAGGGTGCTTGGTTTATATGTAAGTAGGTACATGTGTATATAAAAAAATGTATCTTGTTTTATTGGAACGAAGTACCTTACGGCAGGCTCGGAGGAGATAGGGACTTTGGATTTTTTTTTAAAGACTAAACCCGTAAGAAAAATATAATTATAACGAAAGTGATTCGTAAAAGCTGCTCGCGACCAGTGTTACCAACTTTATTTTTCAGATGATCGTACCATGATTCATAAAATCAAACCATTTTTTTGCATATTGTATAGCTTATCCGAAGGGACTTCGTTCCTACCTGGTGTCCCATGACACCACATCTTTTTTTTTGTATGAAAATTAGCCAACCCCGTAAACGTAACATTCCGACTTCACGTCTATGAGCGACGATTAGATTATTTAGATTTTGTTGATACTATATCGCTATTAAAAATTGAAACAGGAGCTGTGGACTTTACTACCTTTTCGCAAAAACACAAAAACACATTAAAATCTGTTGATCCGTTTCAGAGCAGTACCTACTAATACAAACATCGTGATACGAGAGTTTTATAAATAAGAAAGCAAATAAATCATCCATAACTGAAATTTATTTCAGAGTCATACATCGTAGTATCTAATTCAATAAGCGTCATAATCCCAGCGGAATACAACTAGCGATCAATATTTGTTGCTCCGTTCGAAGGACTCCGATTGGTTTTACCTTTGTGGCGCTGTCTGAGAATCTGCTTTCTAACAATTGTAATTACATTTACATTAAATCTACCGCTCGCCAACTAAATATATCATACAAAAGGAAATAATTCTCTATGCATTCTTAAACAAATGCTTAACTTCGTCGTTTCATTGGGGACGATATGTCACCAATAATATAATATTATAAAAATAAAACTGAAAGACACAACTCTACGCCATTACATAATTATAATTTACCTAAATGTTCGTTTTGTATAATTTCATTTTATTTACTATAACGTATCTTCCTGATACTGGGGTAAAAGTTGATAAGTTTACAATATTTTTTCTAATATAAACTAAATAATTTAAATTTACATCATGCGACATTCACAGAGCTATATTATATAGAAAAAACAATGCAGCACTTAATTCAAATGAAAAATTTTTTTTCCTGTTTCTGCCCTGACACAAGTCGTGGAACAATTACCTATATAATGGAATGGACAGAAACGATTCTGACATCGGTCATGTAAAAATCTAAAAATGTACCTCAATAGAAATAATAAAATTAAGAAACCTTTTGTAATTCAATGACATATTGTGGCGTTCAAATGGAACGCTATCACACATTATAGTAATACAAAACACTGTTTTTGTTTTCGTGTTTCTAGCAAAACAGCGCAGTGACAGTGAAAGTACCAGAGAGGAAACAGACTATATTATTTAATATAGAATGGGCACAAATAGTGTTTTTTTTCTCTAAAACATGCAAAAAAAAATCATAATTACATCGAAGTATTTATAGTTTATAAACTTGATCGGGCTGTTTCTCTTCAATAATAATATTACATTTAAATATACGTGCTTTATAATATTATTGTCACATCTGTTACTAGATTGCACGTGGAAATCACAAAATAATTTATTAAGCTATGTGGCGTTGGCAGTCCATTTGGCAAAATAACTAATTTGTAACGATTTTACTCTTATTTTTCTTATAATAGTTTTAACTTATTCCGCTTTGTTTATTTGAGGTGATTTTCATTACGATAGAAGATCGTCGAACAAGATAGAAGATAATGTCACTGTTTTTACATACATTACTTCTTAGTGGTATGGAATTGGATGAATACATTTTATTTAAGCTGTTATCACAGCTTCAATTTATAATTAAGTTGTTATATAAAGAAAATATACGGAACTTTGTTTTACAAATAGTTTAAGTTGCAAAACAGACAATTCGCCTGATTGTTTAAAGTCACAATAACTAGTCTAAAAAACGGACCGTATTTATGACCTGTCCTAAAAATAAATCACACCAAAATAAAATTGGTTTTAACTATACAAAAAACAAGCCACGTTTTAACTAACGACATGATATGCCAAAAGAAAAGTACATCCGCCCATACACATAGTGAGGATTAGAAGATCAATCTTTTGTCAGACCACTGCAATTAATTAAAAAAAAACAACATTTTATCTGTTCGTTACGAACAATTTCATCAACATAATCATTAGTGGCTTTTAACAATATAAGTTGAGAATACATGTTGGGATTCAATGAGATCTTACCTAAAATAAACAAATATCTAACGTAATAATAGTGCCTTTGATTTTTTTCTCGCAAATCGCATTGCATTTGATTTGAATTCAATTATACTTAACAACATAATTATACTACAGATGTATACATGGCGTAAATCGACACATAGTATATCTCGAAAAAACTTAAATATTTACAAGGAAAAGAGGCGTCGAGTTGAATCTCCCAGTTACGTCTGTTACTCCCTACATTAGTTCATTCAGCTTAGTACATAGAGAATAAATAGATATCACCAGCCTTAGATATCGCTCCCGACAAACAGGTAAACACTACATCTTAGCAATATTACAATACAACTGAAAAGCGAGCATCGCTACGTTATAAAAAAAACATTAGGTTAAAGTATTACTCAAGATGGCCGTTCAGGAATACTGGACATGGCGACAACGTATAATTGATCTAAAATATGCTCCACCACCATGTATGATCAATGATAAACAAGAGCAATTGTAAAAACGTAATGTAGATCCACAATTTCGCCATACGTGGTGACACGAACTCTAAAGGCAACGCAACTCTTTTGAATATTCTCTTTGTGTTATTTAAAACAACTGCGTGTTTTTCGTTACGTTCAAGAGCAACGATGTTTAACTTTTTAATTTACCTTTAAAATAGGGCATAATCACACTTACGTTTTCATACAAAATTCTAGGCAAGAAATTAAGGACTAGACATAAGTATACATACTTGTACACTTCATAAATCCGAGTTATAACTATTATTGATTGATTTTTGCAGTACTTTGTTAGACGCTGACATAATAGTTTCATCGTGATGCCGCCAGTTCTCATTGATCTATGCGCTGGTATATAGTGTTATATCTAAGTGTAAAGGCATGTTTTTTCTACAAAATCTTATATTATTATTTAGAATATTAAATCGACGCAGTACACATCACAGCCTTCCGAGGTTTCTACGTGAAACGTCAGTTTGTCATTTATTTGTTGTAAAAAGGAAATCTAGCTATCTAAGTGAGCTTAGACATTTTATTACAATTGATCCGCGAATTGATCAATGAGATTATCCTTAACGGCCATCTGAGATACGCAATCAGCGTTCATTCCACATAATTACTAACAGTTGTAAGAAAAGTTTCTATTTTTTGTATTTACACAATGCTGTTGGGTCCTTACGCGTTCGCTATGTGTGAGCTTAGATTTATGTCCGTTCAATATTCCAATGATTATAAAATTGCAGCTTAATAACAATTTGGCATTATGACGAAATTGGTATAAAAGTTTGGAACACGACATATAACATAAATTAAGTAAAATTACTACTACATCTAAACACAAAAATACTACCGTAACCGTATCAGAGTAGTTTGACAACGTTTAGTAATACAAGTTGACTTTTAAATACTTATGTGAGGTGGTAATAACATTAATATAATTAGGCCTTCACTGAAACGCCTATTGGTTGTTTGATTATGGTTTAGACTCCATTTTAACTCTCGCCAAAACACGGATGCCTGGTGTAATGTTTGTTATTCTTAATGTTGTTGGTGGAACGAATTTGTGTAGTAAGCAAATTGATTTCTTAAGCAACTCGAAACAGCATTTTCTATCAAATAGTCAGCCGTTGTTCAATTACTTCTACTTCTAGTGATTATTCTAAGAAATTGTACAGGGTGTCGCAGCAACGTTCAACAATAATTGATTATTATAATACTTATCAAAAACAGTCTGTAAAACACAAATAACACTATCTTTTATTTATGAGTTTTAACAATGTTTTTTGTATTGTATTTTGTGGTGTAATAAACTGATTTTCTATTTAATTGAAAATCATGGTCCATGCTGAATATAAACGATCATTTACAAGCATTAATTAGCTTGTGGATGTAGAATATATTGTTCATAAAATATAATAAATCCAATCAATTTCACAAAATACTAAAAACATAAAACATGTTGTACAGTATACGAAAATCTCTTTGCATAATCATCATCAAATACTGCGTGCTTATTCACTAAAGGGCACAACCCTACCCTTTTTTCCTTATTCCATGTTTTTCATAGTCGAAAATAAAATACAAATCGAATTCAGCAAACTTGTGTTTTATAGAATGTATTAGTCTGATATAAGTTGCCATCTTGAAAGCCAGATGAACCATTCTGTGACACCCTTATACGTCGAAAATACATGATCATGCGTCTATTATCATTGCGAGAAATATGTATTAATTATAATTTAAGAAAAGAAAGATAAAAACGGCAGCAAAATTCCTTTTAACATAAGAGCTAATTCCTAAACAGATAAATAAATTGTTTCATGTAATTGAATTACACATTAAATAACTACGATAAATTAAAATATTTATCTATTAAATAAAGGAACTCTGTTTTTTTAGTATTTTCATACCACATAAAAAAAATGATCCAAAACTTTAAATATCATGGCTATAAAGTAAAATACAATTTAATTTTTCTATCTCAATAATAATTCCGTGTTCCAGAGTAGCGAACGTGCCTGCTTACCATCGCGCAGCCTGGGCCAGGCATCAGAGTACTACCGCCTAACTAAAATGGTCTTTTAACCTAAAACCTAAACCTTAGATATTTCTCTTCCTTATTTCAGCTTGAAATTAAAGAGAGAGAGATAGTACAGCAACAATCGATTTAGTTAGGCGGTCGAAGCGCGGGCGGTCAGAAAGTTGTCAGTTCCTAACAATTGAGTGCTACAATATTATCACATAGTTTATGCAATTATGATCATTGCAATATTCAATAAAGCGTGTCAAATATTTCCCAGGTCTACCCAACAGTGGAAAACCGATCCACTTTTTTAATACCCCATTAGGACGACTATCTTCGATTTTGCCTTCAACTTTTGGACTTCTCTCAAATTGCTACATACGCCAGAAGCTCAGTCGTTTCTGCGAAGTTTTGGTTGCTTCTGCTGCGATTGTAGACGATTACAGTACTTTTTCTTAGAATATCCTGTCTAATCCTGCATAGAAAATGAGTAAATCTTTTCTCTACAAAAGGCAGGATTAATTAATATAGTACTAGATTTCTAAACCCTATCCAAATGTTCTTAACTATATGTATTTAAAATCCATGATTATGTTAGCTACATTGAAATATGTGATCACCTTTTTACAGCGTCATGAGACTGTCTCTAGAAACTTAAACTGTATCCCGATTTAAACTTTGTTTGCAGAAAAACTAAATGTATTTAAAATCCACGCTTATAAACAATTAACAAATTCAGTAGTGTCACATACCTGCTATCCGCAATTTCATAATCTGTCCTTACACGTTTTGGATTAAAAATATATCTCAAATTTCAAAATATGATTTAAATGAATGTATAATTAACTATAGCGGCATGGCATGACGCTGCCGCTAGAAGTTTCTTAAAATGTATGTTTATTTTAGCATTTGCCAGTGAAATTGTATTATTAAAGATAGAACCCTTTGTCTTCAGTTGGACTTCCATGCCTTGCATCAAAGTCATCTCAGAGACAACTGGGGTTGAACCCACCAAAACTATTACTATAGATGATTATGTCATCAAATGCTACTATAGACATCCATAGCATTTATCAACTATTTTATTCTTAGTATAACTATGAATTGACATGATATTGATTCTACTACTAAAAGTATGCGTTGTTATTGCAGTCAGACAACAGGGCTATTTTTGTTATGCTGATATACGTTCGTCGGATACAGCGATCGGTCAAGATGTATGCATCTACAATACGCAAATAGCATTTTGAGACAGTAAAATACTACTTTAGTATGAAGAAGTTAGGCGATATGCGTTATTAGTTAAATGTCCTAGAGTAAAAAACCTGATATTTAATTTACGCTTGTGTGTTGTATTTGTATTCTAATATCGCAGTGTTATGTGTATTGTTCAACCGATGACCTAAGATGAAAAATGACAAAATATAGTATTTGCAGTAATGTTGGAAGAGAAGCATTAGCAGTGGCGTTACAGGGCATAGATATAAATCATATTATATCTCAGGGTGATCATCTTATATCGCAGTGCAGTGTAACTTATGATTCAGACTCTTCACATTATAATAGGTGCGTCAGACTGAACTTTTTATAGGCGTGTTGCTTACCGTTAGGCACGTGTTCTGCTCGTTTCGCCACCATATACAATAAAAAAATACAATAATAAACTAAAATTAGTAGGAAGAATACTATTCATATACCTGATAATTAATACGCTCATCTTGAGCGATCGCGAAATTGTAAATTGTCTAAATGCTAGTGATGCAACGTCATTACCAAACCCCTTTTATCTATATCAAGAATAATACATGCGATCGTATGTTATAATTAAATCTGGTTCATCGAACAATCTATGAATTTTAGGTCTTATAATTATCAACTGTAAAAAATTGCACACAAGTTAAGTAATATTTTACGGAAACACACAAACAAAATTTTACAATAATACTTAGGTATGTATCTAATGCTAAGCAGGATTCACTAACTTAGACATATTCACCGGCATACCCAAAATGTGTACTGCCGTATTAGTCATCCCGTAATACCGCTGCATTAGTAGTAATTCATAAATTAAATCCACAGATTGTATCGAGTTATATATATGTAGAATGTAGATGTTTAAAATGCTGTGTCAGGATTAATCGGTGCTCTTGAATTCTGTGTCGATACGACGCTCCAAAGCTTGCAGCTCCTCTTCCAATTCTTTCTGTTGGTGAAAAGGAAAATTTATTGAACATCGATTCCAACTACTTAATTACAGTAAAAGCTCTTTGTTCGCTCTTGCTTCATTGGCCTTTCCAGTATTGCGGATTAAAACAATGGGACCTAATTCTTATATTTGCAGCTAAGGATTTCGTTAAAAGCGGATATTATTTATTATGTATGTACAACACACCGATGATAATAATGATAGCATGTTCCTGTAGTTTGGAGTAATCCGTATCAAACCATAGCGTCCCCACCGCTGCGGTATGGGGCTCCCCCTAACCAAGTAGCACAGTATAAAGAAAAACCACCAGTAGGACGATGCCTTTGTAATTGCGGTAAATGCTGACAATGCAATGCTGTGACCAATAAAAATGCTTATATTTTTTTATTTATTATCAACATTGTTAAGTGTCAGCAACATTATTAGAAACATATTTATTACTATAAGCAATTCTTAATTATTAACAACATAAAATCAAAACATGTGTAAAACGTCAGCCCCGAACCGAGCTCCCAAACTGCTAGCATGTTCGTGTTCGCAGCTTGGGTGCGCGCTTCCCACGTCTCGCCCGCACGCACGCACGAGTATATTGATGGAAAACATTTTGTGAGACGCGTAAACTAGTTTTTAATTGTGAGTAAAAAAGGTAAATTAAAGGATAAATTATAAGCGAGATATCTTACGTCGTCCATATTGTTGAGATCGGCGACCGCAAGTCGGTCGGCGCCAACAACGCGCCTGTCCGAACCCACGTTGAAAATCTAAAAAGAAGAAACATTTGCGGTTTATTTTTAAGAAAACTTCATACGCGACATTTAAAATAATTTAGCCTGGTGGTAATCAACACGCTATTGCTATGGTGGTAAGAAACAAGCTATTGTAACATGAAGAGTCCAAATCATTACCCAGCACTGCACTGCGCTCGTTACCCACAGATATAAGATGTTATGATATCTCTGTACCCTGTAATTCCTCTGAGAACATAGTCCTTCAAACCGAAACATAGTGATGTTTGCACATTGCTGGTTGGCGGTGGAATAACAGGCGAAGGTGTGGTATTTCCTCAAGTAGACTCTGCAAAGAGTCCTACCACAACAAGGAAATAATTACATTGGTTATAAATTTCAGTATTATAATTACACAGATATGTATAATCTTGGTAAGCCGCTATGTCACATTTAATAATTAAATATGCGAGTTTCTGTACAAGATACTCAGCGTCCTTATTACAGTATTCACGACTATGAGCATAAAACTTACTTCCTCATTAGTATTCTTCCGAGGGAGAGCGCCCACCATGTCGTCGAACTGGAACATCTGTCAAACATTGATTTTCATTAGGAAACCCAACATTTTAGAAATTATCAAATTAATGTTACTGATGTTCATACAATTAAAGTAAAAAAAAGCCAATTAACCCTAATAATAAACGTAATTAAATAAAGTAGCACAAGTAAAATTATAGTATGAGAAATAACGTGGTTGTTAAACATATATAATGAACTCACGGGCAGCTCTTGTATGAGATATGAGGAGGATACAGTTGTTGAGAGAAAGATGCGTCACAACCGCAACGCATAGGCCGATCGTGCCTTTCTATCGCTTGTTTCGCGCTCTCGCTTGCTTACTTGGCTTAGTAAACGTAAACGTTCCCTACGTTACTTTATTCATGTGTGCAACCTGCGTTCATCGATTTATAGACGATGTCACGTCAAAAATCATCACGAGAACAGCTCGTATAGTGGCCGGCAAACAAGTTGACCTAAAATTGACGTGGAAGGGGAAAGTTCGCGCATGTACACTTCCGCCAAAGAGACTTTAAAAACGTTTCTGCGCAGCCATGCTCAGCGAACTTCATTGGGTCAACTTGTTTGCCGGCACCTATACTAGAAAAAATTTCAAAAAAAAAAATCGGTGTGAAAAGCTTGACCATAAAAAATAAACTCACGTTATTGTTGATTGGAGACCAGAGGGCGCCCGGGTGCCTCTCTAGAGGCTGCGGGGGAAAGGTGTTCATTCTGTACATAGGCATCATCTCCTGTCGGTTCTCGCCCGGATCTACAACAAATTATTCAAATACATAAAATTTGTATTCATTGATCTACCTCAGCAAAATCGCCATGGAATTGAAAAATGTTTTTTCTTCATCTCTAGTCTTCAATGATACTTCAACAAGGACGTTTAAAAAAATCGGACGTAGTCTGGCTAACAAACACGTTGTGTCTATAGAGTCGACCAGAGCGCTATTACATACAGCTTGACACGCACACATCCACACACTAGTCGGCCATTATGCGCGCAAAATTCAGCCAACCAACACGTTTCGCGATAAAAACAAGTCTTAACACACAGAATGTGTTGCGCCTTGAAATCATGTAAGGCTTTTAGGTAGTGACCGACGCAATACACCTCCAGAAATCAGGTTTCGTAAGTGATTGAATAATTCAAATACTTATTTCCCCATTTTAAATATTAAAACAAATCTTTATTTGCTAAAACAAAATAGCGCATCCCAAGTCAGAGGCGCATCCAAAATACAGTGGTGCGCCCGGGATTTGAACCCGGGGCCTTTGGACCGGCAGTCGCCGTTCTCCCGACTAGACCAGCCATAACTTAATAATCTATATAACATCTTTACCTTTCACAATTTGACACATGAGGGGTTAAACAATCCATTTAGTTTAAATAAATACTTACGATCTTCGAAAGCGTACGAAGCCACGTCCGTCTCGTTGTTCACGTAATTGACGACGATGCCGGGCGGCAGTGCGGCTGCTATGGCGTCTCCGGCGGGGTTAAATCTGGTTATGTCATTCAGTTTAATTTTATTTATTTATAATCTTATTTATTAAATAGTCTTATAAAACATTATATGTCAAGTGTGTCCTTAAAAAAAATACACTACCTCGAATTTCAGTTAAAAAATGATAAATTGCAATTAGAGTTTATAGTTTTTAGTTCAAAAACTCTCACGTGACTTTGTCAAAACTTTGTCAAAATCTCACGAAATCTCACTAAGAAGGGGAATGGGGATCGAGAACTCGTAAAAGTTACTTCACGTAATTTCTGGACGCCTCTTAGGAATACATACGTGCTTGTCGTAGGAGCGTCGAACTGGTGCGGGAAGCGTGGGAAGTACCGGTCCGGCGCGGCTGGCACCGTGCCGTTCTGGCTGATGAGGCTCGGCCTTTGCCCCGCGGGCGGGTTGTGCATTATGGGCGCGGCGAAACTTCTGCAACAGATTGTTACACATTAAATATATACATCCGATAATCTAGGCATAACGATATGTCCAACGACGAGATGGTGGCTAAACGAATTTATCGACTCTAATCTCTTACTAATATTTACAAATGTAAAATTTGTATTGCTCCGATTGAAATTTGGGACACAGATTATAGTCTGGCATTGTTTTTTTTTTTTACCGCGAGAAAATAATAGGAAAAATAACTACGCGGGTAAAAACCGCGAGGCGATGCTAGTGTAAAATAAAAATATATATATTAAATAACATATTATGTGAATAGTTTTATATTTGTACTAATTAAGATGAAATCACTTACTGAGGTTGGATGTTGTCAACGGCACGCGCACTGTCGAACTCTGGCTTCCGTTCCTGCAGAGGCAAAACCGCGGGCGCAGGCATTGGAGGTAGCGCTGTAACAAAAAAAAAGTTGTAAACCGTTATAACATTCATAAAGTTTAATGTTAATAAAATAATCTAAATGACAAATATCACGGACGACGGAGTCTGAGTGGGTTATTTTTTTAAAACTATATAGTTTTTGGCTGATAAACACGGGGGGCGGACACGCATACTAGTTAACGAAACTTATTGGGCTAACAAGGAAAACGTAACCCATTAAAATGGAGAAGCGACAAAAAGGCCAGTAAAAATAGAATTTAACTTTGCAATAAATTTCCGATCCAAATTTCCTTTTACTAAACTACTAAACTTAACAACAAAAGACGCAAAATTTTATTTTCTACAATAACGATTTCAATAGTTTTTGCCTTAAAGTGCATAGTTTCCGAGATATCGGCCATAAACTTTAATTCAAGATGGCGCTTGAAGCTCATCCTGAATCTGTCAGCATTTTGTGATTTTATGGTCAATAAGTGATCCTAAACCTCATAAAAACCTCATAATGATTATTCGAACCCTCATAGCAGGATTCCCTGTGTTTGTCGGAGTTAGTTGTCTTCAAGTGTGTTTTATAAGATGTTAGAAAAAATAGAGGAAGAGTGAAAGTATGTTTTAAAAAAAAATTGTTGATTTATTTATTTCGTAATATTTAATTCAAAAGATCGTATCGTATTAGAGCAAAAAATAAATTATAAATTAATAAATATTCGTGGACAATTCACACATAACACCATCTGAGCCCAAACAAAGCAGAGCTTGTAATATGGCGGCCAGATAGCTGATATAATACTTATATAGTTTTAAATACATATGTAATTATACCTACATAGAAACACCCAGACACAGTGCAAACATTTTAATTCATCACACAAATATTTGCACTGGGTGGGAATCGAACCCACAACCCTCGGCTTCGCAGGTAGAGGCCCACTAAGCCACGAGGCCAGTCGAAAGAAAAAAAAAGATCGAATAAATACGATTGAAATCGTATGATTAACAACACTTACCTACTACATTTTACCACTTCGGAAGTGTCTCTCGCGCAAATAATTCCGTATAGAAAAAAATGATCTTAGAAACCTCAACATCATTTTTGAAGACCTATCCAAAGACACTTTACACGTATGGGTTTGATGAAGAACATTTTTTTTGAGTCTTAAAAAAATCGTAATGCTATTCACAGAATACATCTACTTACCAAGTTTCAACAGTACTCACAGTTTCGGAAAAAAGTGTTTGTGACATACGGACAGACAGACATGACGAATTTACATATAAGGGTTCCGTTTTTACGTTTTACGGAATCCTAAAAATGGGCTATAAATGTCATAATAACCGTAGAACTTTAGTAGAAAGGCTAGTAGTTGCACATCCACGGTCAATTTACTTGCGGAAAATCAGACAAAAATATCGTTTTTTTTACCATGAATCACTAAAAATATGAAAAATTTGTGATAAATATGCTTTATTTGTGATAATACTGCTTTTTCACGTTAACCTATAATGTAAAATGGTTAACTTAAAGCAGTGTTTCCATTTATCGACACACTAATTATAATGGTCATCAAGAATTATAATTAGGTTACATCACTATCGCATCCCTGAGCTCTGCATTCAAGTCGCACGATATATATATACTTGCGTAGTACAAATTAATGTAGTCAATATAACCTTAAATAATTAATTATTATGGGAAAACGTGTACCTAGAGTGATTTTATTTCGTGAACTATGAATTTTGTTTATATTTCCTTTAAAATTTACCCTGATACTAAAATGGCGCCACATTAATTTAATGCATTTGGACGGTCACTTTTCCATGAATACAAGTGATATTCTTTAGGTCTACAGAACAGACAGACATAACGTACCACAATATTACCTAACGAAGTTGTGTTCGGAAGACGAAACGAGTGCAATAATAATAATGTGTCATATTGTAATACATCTACTGTATGATCAACTTGTCTGTAGAATGTGGTGATGACGCCACAATCGAAATGTGTTGCCACCTATTACGAAGTTAGACAACTCCTGTATATAGTGGGCGTCGGGAGTTCCGCAATTTTGGCCATTCTACGGATGGGTTGGTGGCACAGTTCTTATAATCTGTAGATCTGACAGTGCTACAAGGATCTTATGGCACGTGGCCAAAATGGGAACTAACGCTGCCATCAATCCACCCAGGGCTGCCGATGCCCAATTTCCAAATTCCCCAAAATTTTAAGGAAAATCCATACATTTGAGAAAACATTTATCCCAGCTAATATCCGTGTAATCGTAAGTGTAGCCAATATTTCCAAATTATTGTGAACTTTCTGTTGTGAGTCATATATGTAGTTCAATCTTAGCTAGGGCTTAGCTAGAATTCTTTTTTTGGTATCAGTTGTATGCTAATTATCGTAAGTATGTTAGGCTGTACATTAAGTTTAGATTTCGGGTCGTGCCTCCACGTTGACCCAAAAGTCCGTTAGGTAGTAAAGACATCCCCCGCAGCTACTATAGGTCAGTTAGAAAAAAAATAAAGTAAATTTTGTAAGCCTTTGAAACATATTCTCCTGCAATTAATGTAAATCTAAATATGTTTGTGGTGACAGAGTTTACTGAAACTCCCACAAAACTAAGGACATTTTGTTATCGGGTCACCCTTGATCAGTATAATCCTTGTATAGCTGAGCCAATTCTCTGAACTCTGAACGTTCGTTTGTGTCGGATGAGTCAACGTCAAAATGGAGAGATGGCAAAAATCAGTTTTTTTTTAATTTTATTCTTCTTTTTTGGCATAGTGCACATTTGTCTACTAACCACAAAAATTCAATTTTTTTTTTTTAAACTATGTATATTTACTTTTTATTGTTTGTTTTATATTTATATACTAATATTATAAAGCTGAAGAGTTTGTTTGTTTGTTTGGACGCTAGGATCTCGGGAACTAATGGTCCGAATTGAAAGATTATTTTCCTGTTGGATAGTCCATTTATCGAGGAAGGTTATATAAAATTACGCTGCTATCAATAAGAGCGGATCATGAATGAAAAATGTAACAGAATCTGGAAAAAATATTCCTGTCGAGAGATTTCGTTCCGCGATGACATGCGCCGAAGTCCATGGCAGTATGTGTCTATAAAGGTTGCGTCATTATAACCTAAGCTAACCAAATTTGTTCTAAATCTGAGTTGGTACGACTAATTTTCGATAGGTGGCGTAGCAACGCGCTCAGAATCATGCGACAAGGAGAAATTATCGAGGGTTGCCCCCTCTTCGACTGTACTCAGTTGGACAGCTTACAAGTGACGGCATAGTGCTGAATCTTATTACTTTATACCCTTCTATCATCCTACATAGGTCTCCTAGTGGTTCATTTACTACGTACATTTTGTTCACGGGCCTGTAGTCTAATATAGTAAAGACAAGGAAAGGAGAAAGTCAGATTCCAGAATCACAACGAGTGCGAATGAGACGCAGCTAGCAGCCGGTCAACAGATCGGCCAGCGTAACTAGACCTCTTTATCTTGAGAATCACAGGAAACGAAAACAAAACAATTATATTAACTATACGTACGAGTGAAAGATTTTTTCCTGAGAACTGGAAGTTTTGATGTTGATCCCACAACATTTTATAGAAGAAGCAGACATTTTTATCCTCTACCATTAGGAAAAAACCTTTTTAAACAGAAACAACAGATCTAATGCGCACAGGTTGAAGTTCTGGGGGTCTACCGCCTAACGAAAAACGCTTTGACGCTTTGATGCTTTGGCATTGCCGTCTCTTTCGTTTCAAGCGAGAAGAAAAGAGACAGCAACATCAAAGCATCAAAGCGTCAAAGCGTTTTTCATTAGGCGGTAGAGGCCCTGGTCACTTAGTCTTTGTTTGCCCGTGCACCGATTGATATTGCGCGAAATCGCCTTATTGTGGCAAAATTCAGTAGTAAAAGGTTACATCTTGCGTGAATATTTTTTTACTCTGTGGAATAAATACTTGAAGACATAATATCTACTTATGACCACACCATAATTATGGCGTGATTTAATACCTGCCTGCTAAAGCAAGATTACCGGTCCCGTAAGCTTGTCACTAGCCACGTCTTGAAATTTAACAATACTCCCTCCCACTTAACGCAACTAATAACCCTCAAACCTGTACACCATCTCTTCAAGACTTAATGAATAAATTTAATCTTGTTCTGTTCATGCTGCCAAACAAGATTAGTGTACGGCAGATGATCATTCTCACCACAATTTAATATACCTCTCATGTAAAATTCGACCACCTAAAGTGAAACCCAGAATTCATTTCCAGCGCTGTTTTAGTAGTATTAAAATTGAGAACTTGCGAAAACATGCGTTAAAGACTGATTGATGTTTGGAGTGCAAAGAAAGTAGATGTCAAAATTAAAAAGTACAATGGTATTTTAAACAACATGTTTCATGTTCATGCGCCACACCGCTCTGTAAAAATTAAGCATATGCCAGTCTCCTGGATGACTGATGAAATACGAGTACTAATGCACAAAAAAGAGTCGCTAAAACAAATTTGAGAGACCGTTCTGATGATAGTAAGGAAAAGTATATTGATTATTATCGTAACGTCTACATTAGATCATGTAGGGTAGATCCCTACACATCCAAAATACTGTTGAAAATTAAAACCCTTCAAAAGCTTGGAATTTTTTAAGGTCTTCGGAGTTAGAAAATGTCGTCACGATAACATTCCGAGAAATTTGACATCAATCCGCTTAATCGACACATCCCCACTTCTCCCAGTTTTAACGGAGCACTAAAAGAGCAGACTATCCATTTTCACTGATTGATGATTTTTTTTGACTATCTATAACTCCTAACGATTATGACCCTTTAATCTTTAGTCCATTTACCGCATATGATGTTAAAACGAGCATTCAATCTATCTAATCCAATGCTATTGGTAGCGACTGCATTAGTTACAAAATGCTCACACCTATACTCTACGAAATCGCTCCAGTCGTCTAGCGTATTCTAAACTACTCTGTAACATCAGACGTTTTCCCAACGATATGGAAAGTAGCCTAAATTACTCCACTTTCCCAATCCCGAATCCTATCTCGATTACCCATCTCTATTCTTCCTTTCCAATCCAAAGTTTTAGTACTAACAAGTTTCTTTTTATCTTATCTTATAAAAAATAACCTGCTTAATCCTATTCAATCAGGTTTTCGTGCTGGGCATAGTACTAGTAATAGTTACTGGGCATAGTAATAATCGGTAATTTCCGAGAAAGCGGATGATGTACGGGATGCTATTGGTCATCGTAAGCTGATAATAGTCTTTAGCAATGCTTTTAACAATGTCAATTTAGGCATTTTATTCTTCGCTGTCTTAACTATCTCCATCCGCAATTGATTGGTTTCGCAGTTACCTGTTTGGACGCCGACAGCGAATTCATATACGTATGACTCTTTCTCTACATGGTGCAGTGTCGCTGCCGGTGTTATAAATAAATATTAAATGTTAAGGGCAGTATTTAATATACTTCTTTTACAAAAACACCCCCACGACTTTAATATTTATTAAAAATAGTTCATATTAAAACATTTTTATACAATTTCATCAATACTGTTTCAGTTGTTTAGGTGTGAAAGCGTAATAGACAGAGTTACTTACTTTAAATTTTGTAAGGATTGATTTATGTCAAGTGTCTAGATACAAAGTTCAAATCTTCAGCAATAACGAACTTCCACATACAGTTTCAATTCTCAATTTAACTGCATTTAATATGTTTTAGCAATAAAGGATAGCTTATGTCATTCACCACCATCCATTACATAAATTATATAATATACAAAGAACCGAGATTAACCAAAATCGGTTACGGGTTTAGACATGCAAGCCTGACCCTATGTCAATACGAACTTTCATCCCATATTATCGCTATAAAATTCCAAAATCGTCGGAACAAACTTTTTTTCTTTATTTCATTTTCATAATTTTTCAATTCATAATTTATTCTGATCCAAAATTGCATAGTTCTCTTCATCATCATTCAACAATGACAAACTCCTATTTTAAATTTCCTTATTTTCACACTTTCCGCCTTTTTTCTGTGTTTAAAAAGCTTGTGTCAATGTTTTTGTGGAAATCAAAGATGTCCTTTCTTTGGGTCTAAATCAATTCAGTGGTTCAGACTTTAAAGCGTAACAGACAGAGTTACTTTCACATTTATAATATTAGTATGGATATCAAGTGTCTAGTTGCAAATTAATCTTAAAGTGCGTTTAAACCAAACGAACACAGAACGAGAGCATTCTTTCTTAATCTTTTAATGTAAACGAAAGCACGTGTTTCGTGTTTACATCAAAATATCAACGAGCAAGAATAAGAACCAAGAGCATTCTTGAACGGAAGTTTAGATCGAACGAATGCTCATTTCTCATTCGTGTCGATTCTGTGGTTCGTAGCGCTCCGTTATGGGCGACTTTGACAACAATATCATAATTTTTTGCAAGTGCTGCATTTACTCGTATTATTCTGACTCAAAAATTTAAAAATAGTTTTGCAAGCATTTTGTTTACGAGTGGTATTTTATAATATTCAAAAGTTGGATTCCACAGACATCTGTAATTTCGGTAGGCTTCTAGTATAGGGGTGCGTGGCTCGGGAACCTCCACGTGGTGCACCCTGGGTATCACACAACAACTGGCCTCGATGGCATCTTGTTGTGTGAAGGCGAATCCGGGGCGGGGCTGGGAACGCGCTTCTCACCCCTCTTGAGCAGTGCGTGTAGAGGTTGGGGAGGTGGACTGGAAGACTTGGGAAGGTTACCCGGCTGATATATCGACCAAGTAAAATTACTAAGTTTTCCAGATGAGGGTCCTCCACGAGCACTCTGATTAGCAGTGCGCAGTGGAAGGACAAAGGTCGCGATGCGGCCGTAGAGGCGGATCCGCGGCTATCATCTTCGCCATGAGAGATGAGATGAAACTCTCTCGACAGTAAGAGGTCGTGTGAGTTAAGGAGCGAGAGTTGGAAACATCTCGCTCCTTAACTGAGGAGGAAGTGGACACGGGGGAGAGCCTAGAGAGTCGCCAACTCTGGGCTTGCACCCCATCTCCACAGGAAGGCCTGGGGCGTTGGATGTTTAGGCCCGTCCGACGCCCCACCTAGGGATAGGCCTTCGAGAAGGTGAAGGGCCGCTGATTTCCGGTGCGTCACTGGAGCCAAATGCGGGGGTACTAACGCCCTCGCGAGACGGGTACGCAAGGACAGTGGCAGGTGTTACAGTTTGTCATAGTTGGTAGGTACAAGGAGTGGAGATTGTTGTTAGAGTAGTAGTTTGTCTAGACGTTTGGGATCCGAAAGGATTCAGGCGTAGAAGATTGTTGTACTTAGGTAGAAAGAAATGTTTCAACTCAAAATATGTATTTCAGTGCCTGGTGAGCTACACATGAGCATTGTTGTTGTTTATGATGGCAATTAGACCTAGGGCTTAGACCTATGTCACAGTATAAAGAAATACTACCAGTAGTCCATCGCCTTTGATCTTGGGAGAAACGCCGATAATTTTTAGAGACGTTTTTAAAATTGCGACAACCGGGTAGGGTTGCCGCAATTTTAAAAACGTGGCACCAAAATAAAATTAAAACATACGGAAGATGTCAGCCCTGAGCCGTGCTCCTGCAATACTAACATTGAAATGTAGACAATGCAGGAGCGCGTTTCCCGCGTCTCACCCCGCACGCCCCGCTTAGCCCCGTCCAGACGGCTTCGTCGAACGACTGTATGATTTAATAGACTGTACTTATGTAGTGTATTGTAGTGTATGTTGAATATTGTGCAGTTATTTGTGAAAATATGCAGTGGTTTAATTTTTTCCAGGAAGTATTAAATAGTGTAGATACACACAGGTATGTACAATCTATACTTACAAAATAAACAGTGCTTATTGTTAGCAATACTACAACTGTCATTTCTCACAAATTATTCCAACAAAAATATGATGAACGGTTCGTTTACATTTTGTTTTACACAGGAATATCCAAGCATTGCTTATAAAAAAGCTGTGCTGAATAGTAGTGTTACAACTATAGTTACAAATGTATATATCTACTAATACTATGAACGTTTTGTACTTAACTTTGTGTGCAAACTTTCACTCAGGATGGCACAATAGCTTTATTTAAAAAAGAAGTTGTGTTAATCATTGATAGAACCTCTAGTGTCACAGCCATATTTAGACAAATCTGAGAAACTCTGAAATATGGAAAAGAGTTTACATTTTAAATGCGTAATAACCACATTTGTTTTCATACTAAAAGTTTGTTTAGTATGAACACAACTCAGAATCACACAAATACAGTAAATAGTTTATATCAAAAGTTTCGTGCAGGCATGTACAAACTGAAATTACAAGATGAATCATACTGATTAATAATAATGTCACTACCATAATAATTAGATGCCTGAGGAGCACAGAAAAGCGATTAATTAGCTGTTTACATTTTATATAATGCATTGTTTGCAGTACAGCCTGCAACAAAATTAACGCATGTACAGAACTGATGCGTTATGAAGTTGTATATTATATGTAATTAATTTTTTTTTGTTTGTATAGGTAGCAGTATAAGCGGTGTAATGCATGTAAAAATGATAGCTGGTAAATACAGCATAGCCGATTAAACAACAACAAACACATAACAATTTCATTTTAATTGTTGTTTCACACAAGTTTAATCGAGCCTAGTTTAATCTATACTAATATTATAAAGCTGCAGAGTTTGTTTGTTTGAACGCAAGGATTTCGGGAACTACTGATACGAATTTTTAAATTCGTTTTCTGTTGGATAGTCCATTTATCGAGGAAGGCTATTTAACATTACGCTACTATGAACAGGAACGGAGTATAAATGAAAAAATGTAACAAAAACGGGAAAAAATATTACTTTTTGAGAGCTTTCGTTGCGTGACAGCATGTGTCTATCTTTTAAAAGGTTTTAAAAGGATCTTCGAAATGTCTGTACGAGTATGCTCATAACTTTTGAATGACTGCACCTAATTGGATGATTCTTTGTTTTATGTATTCGTTATTGTAGGGATAATGTTTGTATGACAAAAAATTTAAAACATTTTGACGAAAAAAAAAATGGTGGTACGAAATTATATTTAATTAATAATTAATGTTTTGTTTCATTAATAATGCTTCCGTAAGTAGACTATACCGTGAGATGTCCAGCAGTATTCGTTCTTTTGAGTTTTGGCAAAGTCCCTAGCTAGGTAATGAAAGTGCCTGGCTTTGGGAGTCAGATGACCCTAAAAAACAGCGCGATGTTCGGTCCAACTAGCCCACGGTTTAGTATTCTCAATTTAGAAAAAAAAACTGTAAGTTGTGACGTTTTGCTGAGTTGAGGACTATATGTATATGATATGTATTCAGAAGTGTGCTGGAGAACTCTGCGATTTTAGTTGACGCGTCTTCATTGTTGTTGAACCCGCACTGGGCCAGCGTGGTGGATTATGGTCTTGACATTTTCAAAAGATAAAAATTAAAAGTTGACAAAAGTAAAAAGCACAAAACCCAAAAAAAGGCAAAAAAACTGCAGTTCTACTCAAAACTGGAGGGTCAAACGGACTTCAAATCCGGATTCAGCTGGTCGAGCTACATGCCCGTAGGTGGGTCTGGTCCAGAGTAGGTACAACAGGATAACTTCTTCTTTTTGTTTGCCGTGCCGGTGTAATTCATTGCAGTCGGTAAGCAACTGTCAAAAGTTTCCGGCAATGGATGACGAAATTTCGAAACATACAAAATTGAGCTTCATACTTTGACGAAACTTACCCTAGTTTCCTAGCTTCATTTTATACACCTTTACTGCTTGATACTATGTAGGTAGTAGTAAGTAGGCATGGGTAAGTAGTAGCTATCAATCTACTAGCTATTAGATTTGGCTGACGCCGAATTCAAATAGATGAGTGAGTATCGCTTATAATCATTATATTAATTTATTTTTCGCTTTTAAGTGCCTATTTGTCGGCTTTTTTTTGTATTTTACCCTTTTTAGTGCAAAACAAAGTTTTGTGTGCAAGGTTTTTTGCACTAAAAAGGGTTGTACATTTCGTGTCGATAGGATCGAATTTCATAACTTTTGTGAAATCTACAACTATGTCCTGAATGACAAAATTGTAGGCAAATTTTAGTTTTTTGCTCATTTTCAATAAATCAACCGGCCCATTATGATAAAATTTATATGGGGCCATTCGGGAAGCACTCCATTGTTCAGATGGGGGAATTTGAACAAAAAAAAAATATTAAAATCGGTTCGGACGTTTTTAGAAATCAGGTAACAAACATAAAAAAATGGCAGTCATAGGAACTGCCGACAAACTCAAAATTGGATAGCTCACTTTGGAATCTACGCGGGTGAAACCGGAGAGCCTGGCCATGGCCATGACCATAGTCCCGAGTTCGCCCGAAAATTTCTTATCATTCCCGAGCCTGACGCTAGAATTTAATTCACAGCCCACGAAAAACCTGTCTGTGGTGAACCAAAAAAAAGATTTTACTTAAAAAAAAAAGACATGGTGGTCCAATTGACAACCTCCTCCTTTTTGGAAGTCGATAAACACATTATTCTACGTGATTTCTATAACTAGCCTCATAATACAACTATATTATAGTTATACAAAAAAATATGTTTTTTCTTTTAGTAGGTAGTGGCACGTAACTGTTTCTGCGCAAGTTCGACTTCAATTGTGTGTGTTTTTTTTTTGTTTTTACGAAGCATTTATGAGAAACATTTCTCCCTTAAAATTGGTTATCACAACAAGGTCTGTGGGAGGTGTCTTTATGTTATACTGACGTGGGAGATCGTGCGATAATGCGTGGAAGTTGTCGGGCGCAGGGTGCATCGGGCCGGCGAAGCGGCCGAACAGCGCCGGCGGCGGCATCGGCGGGCCCGCTCCGACCATGTAGCTGTAACTACCGTTCACCGCGACAGGGGCCGTGCCAGCGCCCGGCATCGAACGAAACCTGCCAAATATAGATATTTGATATTATTTTCTTCGCTTTGTTTCTGTTCTTGATGACAGAAGCAGGAGAAGGCTGAATGCGAAATCCATGGTTGGGACTAGTGAAACCTAGTTATGCTCCGTAAAGGTGCAAGGTCGCGCTGAGACCGCGACAACAGACCGATACCGGAGACCGCGATGGAGACCGCGACAGGCACTTGACGTTTTAGCTTCGTATGGGCGTCAGTTCGCGCTACGACCGATCTCTTGTCGCGGTCTCGGCGCGAACTGGCGCCCATACCATTATATAATGTCAAGTGCCTGCCGCGGTCTCCGGTCTCGTTCTCGTGTCGCGGTCGCGTCGCGAACCTGCGCCTTAACACATCATTCTGTACCTAAGTAGACATAGTTTCACAGATTGTTAAAGTATCATTTTTGAATCATTGGTGATTGCTGATCGCCTGGTAGTTTTCTGAACATTCCTGCGGATCGCGGGCCTGTCGTGTTGTTAACGTGCGACCTCTTGGTGATTGCTAATCGCCTGGTAGTTTGCTGAACATTCCTACGGATAACGGCCTCTCGCGCTGTTGCCGTGCGACCTCTTGGTAATTTTGCTGATCACCTGGTAGTTCGCTGAAAATTCTTACGTATCACCGGCCTGTCGTGCTGTTGCCGTGCGATCTCTGTTCCTTGCGTGCCTTCTGATCGCCTGGTGGTCTGTTGAGCATTGCTGTGTATTCTAAACACAAGAGTTCGCCTGTATTGCTCGTCTGTACCAAACATACCTCTGTCGAATTGTAATAACCAACAAAAATAATGGAAAGCGTTATGGATAGGTCACAACTCAGACCCAGACGTTCGGCTGGGTTTGCAAAAAAACTGCTAAAATTGCCGCACGTTACAAAAAGAAGAGGTATGAATTCTTATTATCTTCTTAATATACATAATCTCCTGTCACGATGTTTGTCCGCGATGGATTCCTAAACTACTTAACCGATTTTTAATTAAATTGGCACACCGCGAGCAGTCTGGTCCAACTTGAGAGATAGGATATTGAGAGGTTTTTATTTCGACTAATAGTCTTTAAATGACAATATCCGAGCGCAGCCGGAATGGGCCGCTAGTATAACAATAAAATTCAAATCATTTTAAACATGAAATTAAAGCAATGATGTTAGCTTCATTAAAATAAAGTGGCCAAGTGCGAGTTGGACTCGCCCATGAAGGGTTCCGTTGCAGCAAGTAACATAATATACATAGTACACATAGTTCTTGTAGTTCGTTGTAACTTTGATCGAAGTTTCAATAATAGTGTATTTATGACGTACTAAAAAAAAACTACTCATCAGATCGAGTTCAAACTAATTTTCGTTGGTAGTTTACATGGTAGTGTACATCATATATATTTTTTAGATTTTTCATTCTCTTACTTTAGAAGTTAGAGGGGGGGGACACACATTTTACCACTTTGGAAGTGTCTCTCGCGCAAATTATTCAGTGTAGACAAAAATTACATTAGAAACCTCAACATCATTTTTGAAGACCTATCGATAGACACCCCACACGTGTAGGTTTGATGAAAAAAAAATTTTTGAGTTTCAGTTCTCAGTATGGGGGGCAACCCTAATTTTTCTTTTTTTTTATCTTTTTTGTTAAAATCTTAATGCGGTTCACAGAATACATCTACTTACCAAGTTTCAACAGTGTAGTTCTCATAGTTTCGGCAAAAAGTGGCTGTGACATACGGACGGACAGACAGACAGACAGACAGACAGACAGACAGACAGACAGACAGACAGACAGACATGACGAATCTATAAGGGTTCCGTTTTACGGAACCCTAAAAACAAAAACATTCAAAGAAACATTCGTTGTACAAAAACAAAATAACATTCTTAAAGATATGCAGCTGGGTAACCAGAATATACAATCATCTATGGAGCTCCTAACTAAGCAGAATTAACAATTTAAAAACATAATACAAGAACTGGAGAACGTAATCCGTGAAGCTAAAAAATACACAGTGATATTAGAAGATAAAATGGAGGAGCTGCAGATGGGAAGTAGAAAAGCGAACTTGAGTTGTTAAACGTGCCTAAAAAGTCATCAGAAACAAAAGAAGACTTATTAGACATGGTTGTCAGCTTATCTAGGAATATCGTGAGCAGCTTAAATAAAAATGAGGAGAAATATATTTATAAAGTGCCAGGAAGGAACGATGTTAAAAGCCCTCCAATCATTGAGGAAACCTCATCTACTACACTAAAAACGGAAACGTTAAGAATGTGTAAGAACTTCAATGCCAAGCATAACCAGAACAAAATAAAAAAAAATGATTTACCCCCGACTACCTCGGATTTGTAATCTGTACAACATTCTACAAGTCAATCTCTTTCATTTGATTATATTGAGGAAGTAGTGAAAAAATAAATGTATTTCACCATTTTGTAGTGGCGGCCATCTTGGATTTGCATTTTGTGATAGTGTACAGTATTTTACTAGTCGAACCCTTTCATTTGATACTTATTAAAGTAGGTTGTGAAGAAACATTTTGTTCGCCATTCTGTGGAGGCCCCCATCTTGAATCGATATTTACCGAAAACAGCTAAGAACCACGGAAATCAACCTTCAAAACTGACCTCTCGAGTTCTTCCTCCGTGTGCGCGAAAGTGCATGAGGTCCCGCGTGGACAGAACGAACGCTGCGTTGCGTCGCGACACATTGACACCTTGTACCGACCGTGCGTCGGCGTAGAACCGCCCGTGCCCGGCGTTGCTTGCTCTATACAAACAAATAAAACAATTGTAAGATAGATACAACACTACCTACAAGACACTAGTGTGATAAACATTAAACAAATAAACAACTGGATTTCTGGATTTTTTTGGAGTTATACTTCTTTTAACGCGTTAGTGAAACATGATGCGATGAAGTTTTTACGATGCGCGCGCACACCGTCATCAAAAACCGAGACAGTCAACATTTTAGTAAACATTGTAACTAACATCAGGTTATAATATTTCTTGCGCTGAAGATAGTACCACCAAGGTTGAAGTTGCGACTTAACAACATGTTCTTTTTGTATTCCTCATGAGGAGTACAGAAAATAAGTTTGTTTGAACTTCTCGCGTGCGTACATAATAACACAACACACACACGCGCACACACTCTCGCACACTTTTTTAAATTATGTGACAAAATATTATTATTTTGTGTAGTTCCTGTATTAGTTGAGTTTCGTTTGTTCATCGTGTAACTCAAGGACGTATTTAAAAAGTCGGACGTAGTCTCGCTGAAACAAAACCTGTGTCTATAGAGTCGGCCACATAATATGCACACATAGTGGAAGGAGAGAAGCCTTTGCCCAACATTGGGACAGATCAGACAACGAATAATTGTGATGTAGGTAATAGTTACACCATGGACGTATAAAAAAGTTGGACGTAGTCTCGCTAAAACAAAGACTGTGTCAATAGAGTCAGTTACATATGCACGTGTGCATCGTCACATATAGGCTGACACGCACACATACACACATCAGTGGGTCATTACATGCGCAACCTTGTGTGTATGTGTGCGTGTCAGCCTATCAGTGACGATGCACACGTGCATATGTGACTGACTATTGACACAGTGTTTGTTTTAGCGAGACTACGTCTAACTTTTTTATACGTCCATGGTGTAACTATTACATCACAATTATTCGTTGTCTGATCTGTCCCAATGTTGGGCAAAGGCCTCTCTCCTTCCACTATGTCCTATCGACGACTAAATCATCCGACAAGGAGTGCTTGCAATGTTCAGATGTCATCTTGCCATCGCTTTCTAGGTCTGCAACATCGTCCTGCGCCCCACGTTTGCACCCGCGTATTTTTCGATGCTGTTAATTTACTGGGATAAAAAATAGCCTATTTTGTATCCCAGACTTTTATCTATCTATGTACCAGATTTCATCCAAACTTCTTCTATAGTTTTTGCGTGAATGAGTAACAAGTATACAAGCATACATTCTTACAAACTTTGCCGGTTATAATATTATATAGTAGGATTGCTTTCAGTTTCGTTCCAAGTTAGATTCTAAGGTTTTACCCAAATGTAAAACAGTCCTTATTTAAGTTGTAGTGGTGGGACTCTTTGCAGAGTCTGTCTGGGGAAGTACCAGACCTTTGCCAGTTATACCGCCAAGCAGTAATGTACAAACATTATTGTTTTCCGGTTTGAAGGGCAATATTTCAGTGAAATTACATAGAGATAAAACATCTTGTTTCTCTGGGTGACGAGCGCAGCGCGGTGCTAGGTAATGATTTAGGCTCTTCGTGCTCCAATAGCTGCGTGTCACTGTTCTGTTATGTGGCAGGTATGTTGTTTACCATCAAGCACATGTCCTGCTCGTCTCGTCACTTATACCACAGTATAAAGAAATACTACTAAGTAGTACTACTAAATACTAAGTAGTTCATCGCCTTTGATCTTGGGAGAAACGCCGATAATGTCTAGACACGGGTAGGGTTGTCGCAATTTTAAAAACGTGGCTCCAAAATTAAAACATACGAAGACGTTAGCTCTGAGCCGCGCTCCTGCAATACTAACATATAGTGCGTTCCAGTAAGCTGTGTAGAAAACCAAAACAAACCAAAAAAAAAGGTGATACCATAACATAATAGTACATTATGATATAAGTGCGGTAAGTTGATAATTACAGCCGAGGCTTTATTGCTAGCTCGAGCCGAAGGCGAGAGCTATAATTAGCAGAGGCTGTAATTATCAAAGCGCACGTATGTCATACGACGTTTTATAACATATTTGCGAGGAAATAAACAAAACTCTGACGACATTTTCAAATAAAAACAATACAGCGAAAAAAACGCGCGGAATAATATTTACTTGATCACAGACCACAGCACAGAGTAAGTAATCACTATGGATCACAGATTAGCAAAGCGCGCGCATCGGCGCCTTTTTTTTTAAGCAACGGCACAGAACCAGCCTGTATGCCATTAGTAATAAAGTAAATTAATAATTTTGTGTTTTGTTACAGAAAAAATAAAGTAATTTATGGTCAAAATTAATTAAATTAACGAATTAAATAATTCTTTATGATATTTTACCTCTGAAAGTTAATTTTATTTACAAAATGTTGACCACACTTTTCTGACATAAAAACTCTTTACTAAGATTTAAAAAGATACCGTTCGTTTTAGACGGAGCATATCTCTCTACCTAGTCTGTGGACGGCGCATTTTGAAACCGTGCGTTTTACATTACACATTACAGCACTAGTGCGTAATAAGATACATTACGATACAGAAATTGGTCCAATAAGAGACCCTTTACGAGCAAATATGTTATAAACATTGTTTAATCTTAGTATTTTTATGAAATTGCCTTAAAATATTTTTCACAAATAGAATTCGACTTTATTGCGATCTTAAATACCATATACTTAGATTTGTATTGATCAAATAATTCTATACTATCTTATTTTAAAAGTTATAGAAAGTAATGGTAGGATGATAGAAATATGATTTTAAGTACTAGCAATTTGATCTGTGTTTCTCAAACTCTCAATGTTGCATTCAAGACATTTATACTTCTTTTCATCAAATTATTCTTATTAAGGACGCGCCTATTTTTCTAACATACCCCTCTCCTGCCCATATTGTAAAAATGCCCATTTCCATTATATTCAAGTATGGATTAATTTTACTCTATTTATTTTTGTCATTAATTTGGAATTTTTAATTGTAATGTAATAATTACTGACTTGTATTGGTAATATTTGAATATCTTGAATATTATGACATGTAACTACTCGTTACCAATAAAAGAGTAAGAGTATGACTAAAGAACTCCGAGAAAAAGGTTTCTTGTGTCGTAACGAGTTGAGAGAAAATCGCAAACCTCTAAATACGTGTTCCAAATTACGCTGTTTATTATCAAAAGCTTGTACAATTTTCACTCTAAAATGCCACACATTTTGTGTTATTTTGATCGAAACTTTTGTATGTGTTTCCAGAATATTACATCATAGTGTTATGATCAGTTTTGGGTAATACGAGGTCAATTTGAACGAGATTTAATTATTGTTAAAAATAAAATGAACGTTTTCATATAAGGACACATCTAAATTACTTTTCTAAGTCACTGGTTCTAGTGTTACATTATTCTCCGAACTCAAATGCCTTTCCTTTTTTTACGTGGGGGAAATAAATGTACGTATGCCCGCCATACTCTCATTATGAAATGAGAGGAGATCTCCATCTACCCTCATTTGGGCTTCAAAAATCGGAGGGGGACCAACACTACACACAACACTAACCATATCAGGATTCTCCAAACTCAGTGCGCTATGCACAGTGCACACATTTATTTATTAGAGGATTCCGCGACGCCGATAACCGTAAACCGGGTAGTTTTCGGTTATTGGCATCGTGATCATCGCGTCGTAGTTGAAATATATACCTATGTTTTTTCTTTTCCAATGCTTCCCGAACCATTTTTGCGTAGTAATGACATTTGGTAGATAGAACCTTCGGGTCGTGGATCTCGATCCAATGACCAGTTTTAGCATCAATCAGATGTTCAGCAATTGCAGATTCTTGCTGACGATTTTTTACAGCGGCAATGTGTTGATTGTTCCAAGTCCCAGCAGTGGGAACATATATTTGGGTGTTTATGATATCCATACATATATATTTAGCCTTGTTTTGCGACAAAAATTTAAAAGGGCAAGCAATGAAAGGTACTACAAACTATCTTGTGAAACAAAGGTTGAGAAATGCTGGTCTGTCATATTGAGAGTGACATTGGTTTGTTTACCTTTTATTCACAGACATTTGGAATGAGGTATATTAATGTAGGCAATGTAGGCAATGCAGGAGCGCGCTTCCCGCGTCTCACCCCGCACGCCTCGCACGATTGCCCCGTCTAGACGGCTTTTGTTGAACGACTGTATGATTTAATAGACTGTGTTTATACTACAAAAAAATCTATAAGTAAAAAGTATCTACTGACTATTGTCCATGTTGATTTGCAGATGCTTTGCGTTGTGGTTTACATCGCGTGAGGACGCCTGGTGCTGCAAGTATTGGACCAGCCGCGCCATCACTTCGTTCAGGGAGGACATTATTTCAGCTAGCTGTTGCCACGTCGGACATTTGGCATCTGAAACGAGGCATTAAATGGGAAAAAATAAGCAAATTAAATTATTATTACACTAGTAATTTACTATAGCAGTTTTATCTCACGAAGCGACAGGCGATTTACTTGTGGTGACAAAGTGTAAAAACACGCTAAGTAGTACGTGAAAACTAATTAATACCTTCGTCCGCGTCTCGGGCGGTACTGAGACACGGAGGTCACGAAAACATTCACAGCGTGTTTTTGGACCACGTTACCACAAGTAAAGCTCGCGTCGGTTCGTGAGATAAAAGTACTACAATAAATCACCAGTGCTAAGGCACATTACAAATTTGTGTACCTACATATTTCGGATGGTGTTTTTTCTGAAAAGATGAAAAAGACAACTTTTACCTTTGTTGTTCAAACGAATCAGGACAAAGATGATATTAATTTCCATATATCGATTGCTTTAGTCCGTTTTGTCTAAGATATTTGAAAGGGTAATTATGATAGCGTTTATGATTTTATTATTTTGATCAAAACTTATTTGCAAAAGAACAAATTGGCTTTAAAAAAAAATCAAATCTAGCAATTTATACTTTTTTTTAATACCTACTGTTATGACAAGTGTAGATGGAAAGGTGCTTGTGTTTTGTACATGGGCCTTCCAAAGGCTTATTACTGTGCGGATCATGGAATATTATTGAGTAAATTTATTTCTTACGGTGTAAGAGGAACCATACACAGTCGTAGAGTCATATTTGACAAATCAACAACAATCTACACAAATAAGCTAAATTTGCCCAAAATCAAAGAAAGAAATTTGACACAACTCAAAATATGAGACTACTAAGTGTGGTGTTCCTCGGGGCAGCGTTCTCGGACCACTACTATCTATCATTTATTTCAATGATTTTCCTATGACCATATACAATACTATGCTTCAGTTAGCCACTGTATTTTTGAAGTTATGTGCGTAATGCCTCTAACTTATGAAACTGTGAAAGAAAACGACGTTCCTAGTATCGTTCTAGGTCATGCGTAATCCGCCAACCCGCACTGGACCAGCGTGATGGATTATGGCCTTGACTCGCACCTTACGAGAGAAAGCACCGAATATCCCAGCACTAGGTACAAATTAGTAGGCTGTTTATTCTTATGCTAATAGTACTAGTGTAATAAACCACCGTGATAGCTTTAATAGTGTTTGAAATGTATTGGACCTGGAGCGGGTTCGATGCTCGCTAGTCGTTCGAGATGCAGACTCAGCACGATCAGATGTGCGGGGTCGCCGGATCGCTGTAACGCGATGTACAACTCTTGCACGGACTGACCGAAGGAAGCCGGCGTTTGAAGTTTATCTGTAACACAAGTATGTAAAACTGAAACACTATACAAAGCGACATCATGGTGGACGTTCGTCAAACACGCTTACCATTCAACCGGAGTTCGTAATTGTTATATATCTTCAACAATTACGAACTTTCATATTATACAAATGTTCATCCCCTACAGTTAGAAATTACAAAATTGCTAGAACAAACATTTATTTGATTCGCGTCAAGTGTCTAAAGTTTCCTAGTTTTACCTTCAATAATTACGAACTTCCATTTAAACTTTCATACCCCATTTCAACCCTTATTTCATCCCCGTATAGTTCGAAATTACAAGAACAAAAATTTATTTTCTCCGTGTCAAGTGTCTACATACAAAGTTTCATCGTGGTTTTATCTTCAACAATGACAAATAGCCAAATAGACAAATGAATTTGAAGCACTATTTAATCCCCGTACAATACGAAATTACAAAATTGCAAAATTTTCTTCGCGTCTAGATACAAAGTTTCATAGTTTTGTCTTCAACAATTACAAACTTCCAAATAAACTTTCATTCCTCATTTCAACCCCTTCAAACCTATTTCCGTAATAAAAAGTGGTATATGTCTTTCCTTAGTATCTAGTCTTTCAGTGGATTCAATTTTTATAACTTTAAAAATGTCGTAACTTTCCCAAAACTGTCCATCTCTTGTTCCACCCTAAAAGGCACCTTCATGCAAAATTTGAGACTCCTAGGATTTGTAGTTTCAGAGATTTCGTTGTGAGTGACCTTTCGCTCTTATATATATATTATGTACTAGCTGAACCCTACTTCGTTCGCGTACGTTGTTCTTGCGAACTTAGTAGTACCTACTTACGTAAAAATATTTGGAATGAATTGGTGGCCATTACACAAACCGAGTGAATTTGTTTTTCCATACAAAAATATATTTATTCGAGTTTAGCAACTTCATATTTTATATTTTTAGCAACATCAAACATAGGTTGTGGAATATCGAACATAGCCGCAGTGTTAAGTTTGTAGGATTTTTATACGATACATTACGATGGTGATGATCATTTTGGCTCAAGCTGCGGCGATACTCTGGCACCATCACATCTTCCAGGGACACATAGTAGGGGCCAGTGCAGCGGCTAATTCAGCTGAGCGGGCCAAACGGCGCAAATATGCAACCCTCGGTAGTGGTTTTATATTTAAGCCTTTTGGGGTTAAGACATCGTGCCTGTGGGGGCCAGGAGCTCACCTCATCTTCAAAAGCCTCTCCGAGCGCTTGGCCGACGCAACGCGTGACTAAAATGCTGGCGTTTATTTGGTCCAACGCATAAACATTGCCATTCCAGCCATGCCAGCATGCTGGGCACGCTTTGACTGGTAGTGGGCTTGCACATCTTGTCATCCAGTTTTTGTTAATATTCAAAAAACCGCCTCCCTGTTTTCCATATAATATATGTACATGGTAAAAACGGGACCCTATTACTTAGACTTCGCTGTCCGTCCGTTCGTCCGTCTGTCTGTCACCAGACTATACCTCAAGAACGATGATAACTAGACAGTTGTAAATAACTTTAGCCTGGATCCCAGCTCATACAGGCATTTTAGAAAATGAGTGCGCCGATTTCCATGCTAAACAGGCAACCACATTGGGCAATAAAGACCACTACCATGTGTACTCCCATGACTTATCTGCAACGTGCCAACCTAAGTTACTTGAAAGTTGGAATACACTCTGGTCTCGTACAAAGTCTATAACTGGCAAATTTTATGGTCAAGTACAGCCTACAATTCCCCCTAAGCCCTGGTTTTTTTAATACAAAAATATCCCCAAAGGGACCACATCTACCATTTTCCACTTGCGGTTGGGTTTTTTCTGCACTCCGGTGTTCCTCTCAAAATTAAGAATCCGTGATAACTCTCTGTGTGAATGTGGGTTAGCTGATGGTACCACCGACCACATTTTTTTTAGTGTAGTAGAAATCAATTCTCCCTCTATGACATGATCCCATCTGACCTTCCCCGTCCCACTAACTTTTCCAATTTACTCCCCTTTGATTTGTGTATGTCCCTAGTAAATATATTCAGGAAAATAATATTAAATTGTGATATTTTTTGTGTAAATTAGATATTTATATATCTGTATTTTAATTTTACTATAAGTTATATCTTTTTATGTCTATTTTGTGATGTCATATTTGTATTTGTCCCATACAGTAAAGTTATATCTATCATTTTACATGAAGTACATATCTACTTACAAAAGTGTTCAAAGTTGACTGATCATCAGAGTCACGAATCCTGCCTATTCACCGATTACCAGACGTTTCTGACCATCATGAAACCCAAGACTACCTGAAATGGACTGATCACCTGTGGCAAGACTCTCATCTCTACTACAAAATAAACTTCAGAAGACTATAACAACAATCAAACGCTGGACATTGGCGAAATTACGGTAACATTACCAAAGGCCATACAAAAAAGTTGAAGTAGTTGACGGATGGCGGATTTGACTGCGGCGTGTGTACCAGGGATGAGCTTCCACTCCGATAAGTCGGAACTTCCGATTACAATTACACCTTTGGTTCCGACTTTTAAAACGGAGGTTTTAATTGTAAGGTGTATAAATATTGCAGATTGTTCGGGTTTTTAACGCCAAACACAATATTGTAATGATTTATGGTTTATTTCTAAACCAGTTTTGAAATATTTTACATTTAGGCTCCGAAACTTTTAAAACGAAGGTTATCGGAGGGAAGGTGTATAAATATTGCAGATAATCCCTTATTGTGGTGGATACTGGATGGTAAATGGAAATACAAAATCCCAACTTCCTCAATCAATTGTTCGTCAATGTTTATATTGTCCACGTGTTTTACAAAAAAAAAATATAGCCAATACAAATGTCTCTCTTTCCACCACTTCTAATTCTGCCTATGCCTCCGACTTCGGTTTCGACTCCGATAAATCAAATTTTGAAACTCCGACTCCGCCTTCGGTTCCGGTAAAATTACCTCCGTTACATCCCTAGTGTGTACATTGCCATAGAATACTTAAAAGTTAGCATGTACCGAACTTATTATTACCGTTATTATTTAATTTCTATGTAAGTTCCGAACCACATGACCTATAACGTTAAAATTTTGATGGGACTATATTAAACATGTGTTCTTTCTAACAAAATAAGAATTAACGAAATTGAACAACGCAAACATGAGTTACAACCAAATACACATTCTGACTTTCACCCCTTTCTGCAAGAAAACCGTGCAGAATTTGGGGATTAAAAGTAGACAGCTACCATCTACTTAGTATGATCTTAAATCATGTCAAGTTTCATTTGAATTGAATCAGTAGTTTCGGCGTGATGAAAGTTCCCTATACAGACAGACAGACAGACAGACATGAAAGAAAAAAATTGCAGTTTCGCCATCAGTATCGACTATGGAGTGCCCCCAAAAATTTTTTTTCAAAATATCTTCAATGTACAGAATTCAACCCGCTACAGTTTTATTATAAGTATAGATAATAAGTGTGTACTTAAAAGTATATAAGTATTATATCAGCCATCTGGCCGCCATCACACAAGCCTTGCTTATTTTGGGGTCCGACAGTGTTGTGTGTGAATTGTCCACCAATATTTATTCATTTATATAGGTGAAAGGAGAAGCTGACTGACGTAACCGCAGGGCCTAAACTATAAAACTTGGAAACTTGAAATTTTGCACAGGGGTTTCTTTTATAACGTTTTCTACGTCCTTTCACAAAAACAAACAGTGGTGCCAAACTTGGCGAAATTTAGAACTATTTTTGACAAGTCAATTTGCATCTGGAAAACTCCTCAATACATAAATTCAGTATGAAGGTTCTTCATTGAAAGTCATGAAACACGAGTAAAATATTTTGTCGAGGTTAGTTTGAAAGGTTTGATTTTCAGAGTAATTTGGTAATTTCAATGAAATGTTGTATTTGGGTCGTAAGTTCTTAATAATGATTATTACCGATATCCCATTTTGGGAATTCCATCCCTAGTAAAAGATGGGTGCAGTTTAGTTAGTATACAAGTAGTTTAGTAGGTATAAAGTGTAGTGTTATATTATGTAGTTTTTACCTACATTATTCCAATGACATTTTGAATTTAGGTTATTAGTTCTTAATAAAGTCTGGAAGAACACATAGGCTACTTTTCATCCCTGGAAAATAACGGGAACGGGAATTACGCGGGTAAAACAGCGGGGCGCTGCAAGTGTGGTATACATTAATATCAACCGTATAAGATCTTAAAGTGAGGCGATACCTCATGTTGTAATGAATTAACGTCTATAAACGACACTGCGATTAAATTAAACGGATATTGTTCATCCTACTACGAGTAATAACATGAATGTGAAAGTTTGGATGTCTGGGTTTTTGGATGTTTGTCGCTCAATCACGTCGGAACGATAAAGATTATCGATAGCACATAGGCTACTTTTAATTGCGGGTAAATTACTGGTATGGGAACCACGCGGGTGAAACCGCGCGCGCGGGAGAACAGCGGGTGAAAGATACTTTATTGCCTTTTTCCATATCTACCAAATTTACAAAATAAAACATGCAGGAAAACAACAACCAGTACTATGCAAAAGATTTATAAAAAAAATTAAATCTGCAGCCTGAGTCCTTCAGAATAATGTAATATCGAGACGAGATCATTCAGTATGCATTTATAACGACCATCACCTAACAAATATATGCCGGAATAAATCCTAGACATGATTTCAAGGCTTTCAATTTATCCTTTTCACATTATTTGCATGCTATTGAGTATAAAAACGTGACCTGGAACACTTTGTAACATTTAAATGCATGATAATACAATACAATTTGCAACGAGAAACGATAAAACTCAAAATATTTAAATCCCAAAAAAAAAACAGAATTTTAAACAATGTTTATTGACGTCATTTCACTTCCCTACACGTGTAATATCTACTAGCTAATACCCGCGACTTCGTCTGCGTAGAATTTAAGATGTGGTCTGTGTGGAAATTGACTGCTTTATAAAAAAATGGCGTCGCAAATTTCAGTACAATTCATTGAACCATTCCAATGTGATAATTAATATGCGTTCCTTAGGAAACAATGCATTTTTTCGGGGTAATAAGTCTAAAATATCACATACATAGACTACTTATTATCTCGGGAAAATTCAAATTTTATAAACAACTCATTTTAAAAAGACAGAGACTCGTTAGATGTACCGGGAGTGTACCTACATGATTCCTTGCGACTGTGGCATAAGTTACGAAGGGGAAACACGGAGAAATGTGTACACAAGACTCGCAGAGCACATACACGCAATGAAAAGTGTAGATGGCTCTGCGGTGCCGGAGCATGTTCTCAGGTCGGACGCTCAACAATTCATTCGTTTCGATAAGGCGGAGGTCCTGGAGCCACGGGAGAAATTCTTTGTGCCCCGTAAAGTCAGGGAGGCCATCGAAATAGGTAAGCGTCAGATCTTTAATAGAGATGGAGGATGGCATGTGCTTGAAAACCATGCCTCCATCGTACTCCGCATTGTGTTCGCGATATGAGTGAAGACACATTGAGCTCAGTGTGCTTGAAATTAACCGTACGCGCCGCATGCGTAGAAATTATTTTGTCTATAATATCTGTACTACCGGACCGATATAGATGAAATATTAGCAAAACAATTTCAAATTGCGTTCTTTGCAAAAAAAAAAAAAGAGTTAATGAAATTGGACTACGCAATAAATAGTTACAACCCTATACGGCCTCTTACTTTCACCCCTCTGAGCTTCGTAAACATTTTTATGTCCGTAATATACAAGACACAAAAAGTGTTAGAAGTCGGAAGCTGTTATATGGCACCATTTCATCAGAACAGAATTTTAAATACACTTATAAAATACTAGCTGTTACCCGCGACTTCGTCCGTGCGATATAAACACTTTGGTAACTCAGGCAGTACCTATTTTTATACCCAGACACATTAACGGTTACTAAAAATAGCTTAATATACAACAATTTCATCAAAATTGGTTCAGTGGTTTAGGTGTGAAAGCGTAAGAGGCATTCGTCCTCCATTTCAACTCCAGTTTCATCCCCATACAGTTCGAAATTACAAAATTGCTAGAACAAACATTTATTGGCTTCGTGCCAAGTGCCTGTATAAAGAGTTTCATACTTTTATCTTCAACAATTGGGAACTTCCATATTGACATTCATCCCCCATTTAAACAACCCCAATTTCATTCCCGTACAGTTCGAAATTACAAAATTGCTAGAACTAACATTTATTTGCTTCGTGTCAAGTGCTACATAGTTTCATGGTTTTATCTTCAACGGTTGGGAACTTCCATATTGACATCCACCCCCCAATTCAACCCCAATTTCACCCCGTACAGTTCGAAATTACAAAATTGCTAGACCCAACATTCGTTTGCTTCGTGTCAAGTGTCTATATACAGAATTTCATGGTTTTATCTTCAACGGTTGTGAACTTTCATATTGACATTCATCCCCCATTTCAACCTCAATTTCACCCCCGTACAGTTCGAAATTACAAAATTGTTAGACCCAACATTCGTTTTCTTCGTGTCAAGTGTCTACATACAGAGTTTCATGGTTTTATCTTCAACGGTTGTGAATTTTCATATTGACATTCATCCCCCATTTCAACCCCAATTTCACCCCGGTACAGTTCGAAATTACGAAATTGATAAAACGAACATTCGTTTACTTCGTGCCAAGTGACTATATACAGGGTTTCATGGTTTTATCTTCAACGGTTGGGAACTTCCATATTGACATTCATCCCCCATTTCCACCCCAATTTCACCCCCATACAGTTCGAAATTACAAAATTGCTAGACCCAACATTCGTTTGCTTCGTGTCAAGTATCTACATACAGAGTTTCATGGTTTTATCTTCAACGGTTGTGAATTTTCATATTGACATTCATCCCCCATTTCAACCCCAATTTCACCCCGGTACACTTCAAAATTTTCAAAATTTTTGAAAATGTTCGTCCATACATTCGTGCTCCACCCTAGTGTTTATTTGTCAAATCAGCTAGTAATGATTAAAACTAAAACCTTTTAAAGGATCTAGGTCGACTAAACCTATAACCCTGTATTTAAAAGCGAAAGGTCGAATCTCAGGAACTACAAATGCTAGGAATCTGAAATTCGCATGGAGGTCCCTTTTAGCACGTAGGCGCTCGCTAAGACGGGGTTTTGCGAAATTCAACCCCTAAGATGGTGAAACAAGGGATGAAAGGTTGTATGAAAATTCGTAATTTTCAAAGTTACCAAATTTTGTATCTATACACTTGACACGAAGCTATTAAATGTTTGTTCCATTAATTTTGTAATTTCGAACTGTACGAGGGTGGAATTGGGGTTGAAATGGAGGATGTATGTCAATATGGAAGTTCCCAACCGTTGAAGATAAAACCATGAAACTTTGTATATAGACACTTGACACGATGCAATTAAATGTTTGTTCCATCAACTTTGTAATTTCGAACTGTACGGGGTTGAAATTGGGGTTGAAATGGAGGCTGTATGTCAAAATGGAAGTTCCCAACCGTTGAAGATAAAACCATGAAACTTTGTGTATAGACCCTTGACACGATGCAATTAAATGTTTGTTCCATCAATTTTGTAATTTCGAACTGTACGGTGATGAAATTGGGGTTGAAATCGGGGATGAATATCAGCATGGAAGTTCCCAAACGTTGAATATAAAACCATGAAACTTTGTGTATAGACACTTGACACGATGCAATTAAATGTTTGTTCCATCAACTTTGTAATTTCGAGTTGTACGGGGGTGAAATTGGGGTTGAAATGGGGAATGTATGTCAATATGGAAGTTCCGAACCGTTGAAGATAAACCCATGACACTCTGTACCCATGGCACTTGACACGAGGCAAACGAATGTTTATTCTACCAATTTTGTAATTTCGAACTGTATGGGGATGGAATTGAGGATGAAATCGGGGATGAATGTCAATATGGAAGTTCCGAACCATTGAAGATAAAACCATGAAACTTTGTAAATAGACACTTGACATGAAGCAAACAAATGTTTGTTCCATCAATTTTGTAATTTCGAATTGTATAGGGATGAAATTGGGAGTGAAATGGGGGATGAAAGCATATGTGGAAGCTCCCAATCGTTGAAGATAAAACCATGAAACTCTGAATATAGGCACTTGACTCAAAGCAAACGAATGTGTGTTCTAGCAATTTTGTAATTTCGAACTGTACGGGGATGAAATTGTGGTTGAAATGGGGGTTGAATGTCTCTTACGCTTTCAAACCTAAACAACTGAACCGATTTTGATGAATATGTACAAAATTGTTTTATTATACGCCGTTTTTAATAACCGTAAATGTGTCTGAGTATACAAATAGGTACTGCCTGAGTTACCATATTATTTATTTCGCGCGGACGAAGTCGCGGGTAACAGCTAGTATATATCGAATCTGAATCTCGGAAACGGTTCGATCGATTTCCATGAAATCATGTATTCAGAGGGTTTCGGGGACGATAAATCGATCTAGCTAGATTGTATAATTAAAAATGACATTTTATGTGCTTTTTCAGACAATGAAAAACTCCTATAATATCATTTGTATACGATAGCAAATTTCGCCACTAATGTCATCGGCTGAATAGCTCAAGCGGTAGAGGGCCGCCCTCGGTGGAGACGTGGAGAGAGATCCCGGTTCGAATCCTGATGATTACTTTCTCGGTCTTTTTTTTTTTATGTAATATTTTAATAAGTTTTATACTATGTGATATTTCATGAAAACGTAATTTGTATCTGCCTAAATGTAATAAAAAGAAACCGCACATAATGTGCGCGAGAGACACTACCAAAGTGGTAAAATGTGTCGCCGCCCCCCCCCCCCCCCCCCCCAACTTCTAAAATAAGGGAATGAAAAAACTAAAAAATATATATGATGTACATTACCATGCAAACTACCATCGAAAATTGGTTTGAACTCGATCTGATGAGTAGTATTTTCAGTACGTCATAAACACATTATTATTAAAACTTCGATCAAAGTTACAACGAACTTAACAAACTATGTATATTATGGTACTTGCTGCAACGGAACCCTTCATGGGCGAGTCAAACTCGTGCTTGGCCACTTTATTTCAAAATTCAATCCCTAAATGGCTAAATAAAAAGAAAGTTCTGTTTTCAAGTTTTGATGGAAGTTTTACATAAACGCATAAAATAAACCTCAAGAGCTAGTTATTTATAGCTAAAATACTAGTTATTTAAGTTATTATTCGACAGTCGAGAGTTATCAAAGAGAGAACCTGCTATAAGCTACTTACAGAATGCGAGCGAAGCCGCGGGTTAAAGTTAGTTTTTAATATTTTAATAAAACCAAAAATACGTGTCCCATATTTTTCCAAAATCTACCTGACGAACTAATTAAAATGGTACATTTTTCACCCCGTCATCATTCCAATCGTGCTCTTGTTTCACCGAAGTACGTGTTCTATTATATATAACTCAATAGGCATACATGAAAAAAAAATTGTAATGACAAAGATCACGGACCCCGGAGTCTGTGGCGTGGATAATTTGAATAAAAAAAAACTCTGCATACATGTTAATGATTTAGTAATATTCTTGGTAATGTAACTCACCAATGATGCTCTGCATATGTGACTTGTGTACTGTGTCTCCATACAGCAGGGAGCTCCATTGATCTGGTGCTATCCGCAATCCCGCTTCAGTTGCTATCTGGACGATCTGCGCATCGTGTTCGCGGCGCAATGATTCATACGAACGGAACTCTTCTTTTAGTTGCATCAGAGATGAATCGCACTCTCTTTTCGATACCTGAACGAAACAAATTGATATCATTAAATTTATTATAGCGTGATTTGGCGGAAAACGTTTATCCTCGTCCAAGATTCTTCACATACACTCACATGTACAATTAACCACGCACGTGTAGGTTTTTCTCCTAGTTTGCAGAAATCGTTACTTTAGAGCAAATTTTATCGTAGCACCTACGATGAAAGTTATCATTGAGCAATAACAAATGAAGATGTACAGTTTTCACAGTTTTTAACAATAAACCCACAAAACCGATTTTGTCGAAAATTTCAAAGTAACTAAGGCCAATTGTCCACGTAGCTGCACGACATCCGCACGATTTCGACAATTGTCGGATGCGAGACGAATGCTTGCATCTTGCGTACAAATAATGAAGTCTGTGTCCACGAAGCGACAACGACACGACAGCCGCACGTCTTGCGTTTGTTTGTAGGATGCATGCATTCGACAAAAGACGCGTGCGTGGACAGTAGACCGAAAAATACAGGTGGGCGGTTAAATGTGCCTGTGAGTATACATGTATATAGGTCTCCTGGTCGACCCAGACGAAGATGGACGTCTTTTGCTCTGAAAATGTCTAATAGCCAGTCCAAGTGCAATTTTAAAAAGAGTGAAAAGAGAACGAATTATTAATAGTCGTTACTTTGCCTATATACAAATCGCCACCCCATTGGCTAAACCTCCTCAATTTTTGCCAACGTCATTTTACGGTAACATTTTTTTTCTATCGTGAACTCTCTGTCAAGTTTTGTATAACAGGAAGTAATAAAAAAACGAAATGATACATTAAATGATATATAAGGTTGGAAGTTTATATCCATAGACATTGTTTGCATATTTATTTTGGCATTAATAACAATAGGTAATATTATTATAAATTTTATAAAATGAATAAATCTTTTCTTTTGACGTTTTTTTTAGTTCCACAGATAAAATAAATAACTTACCTTAAAGCATGATGCTCGATATAACAGTTGCACGACATGACCTATGCTGGTTTTTGAGGCTTGAGGGAAGTGGGGCTCTAATCTTTGAACTACGAACATAACTAAAACCTGAAAAGAAATAAAATTACAATGTCATTAACGCAGTAAGTGCACAATACTTGGAAACAAGAAGTTTGAAAGAAGTTGTATTATGGTACTAGCGGTCTGTTAACTAATGTTTATTTATGTTGCTATAAAATTGCATGCGAAATAATTTTATTTCTTATCATAATATTATAAACGTACGAAAAGGAAACTGTAACACAGACGAAACGTTATTCGTCTAAAAGTTGTCTGGCCTAGTGAAGGATTTGGCAAATGATAAGTGCACTTAACGTGTTGTATCAATATAATAATCAGCTTAACAATAATTGTGCCTAACGAAACGCTCCCATACAAAAATTTGCCAATCGTTAGTTGTCAAAGTGAAAAATAGGCGAACCGTTGGTTGGCAAGTGATAATTGCCCAAATAATTTTCTGCGAAAAGGCAGGATCCCATTATAAATGTCAAAATTTGAATGTTTTAACCATTGAAGTCTTAAAACACTAAGAAGCGGGACGCGCTCTGCTACGATCCCAATGCAAAATCAGGTGACGTCTCCTGATTGAGTCTCAGTCGCAACAGGACCCACAAGTTGAGTGGACGTTCGCTAACAATTCAAAAAAAATCCGATATGAGCCGTAATAATGTCTTATTCTGCTTTTGCAAGGTGCACACACAGTTCAAAGACCAAGAACAAGTTCCATGGTATCACTTTTCATGCGTAAGTACACAAAATCTTTAATTATTTCCATAACAGTTCAATGATTATTACATCTAAAATCTTTTTTCTGTTGTAAACAATTTTACAATTGGCCATTTCTAAAAAGAGACAGATATACATACAGCGTAAGAGTGCAACACGACCGGAGATATGTTAGTTGCGGCTATTTTGTCTCTTTCACGCCAGTGCATTTGTATGTCTTTCTATTCTTGTCGAAAAAAATATCTAAACAAATGTGATGTATAGCTATCTCATTTGCACCTACTGCCTACTTGTCATGATGTCTTTGTCATTCATTCAAACGTCTCTCACGATGCAAGTGAAGCTGTGTGCACATTGCGTATACTTGTGTGATATTTTCGGCATATTATGCTGTCTTTATATTAGAGCGTACCTTATCTTCGTTTACTTAGTTTCATCAAAGGTTTTAACGTTAGTTGCTTAGTCACGTCGGAACATCTGAACCGATCTGTTCAGATGTTGACGTTTGTAACAGATTAGTCTGAAATACCACAATTTAATCACGACAAAATACCGGGAACGCGATCTGTGCGGGTAAAGTCGTGGGGCACTGCTAGAACTTATATAATTAGGTAGAGGGTTACTATACAGGGCATAGAGATAAAACATCTTATATATCTGGGTGACGAGCGCAGAGGTAATGATTTTGACTCTTTTATGTTCAAATAGCTGTATGTTCAGTGAACAGTGACACGGTGTCACTGTCCTGTTATGGGCGGGCGTATTGTTTACATGTTGCTTTTCACCAGGCATGTGTCCTGTTCGTTTCGTTACTCTATACTTACTATAAAACGAAACTGCCGCTAGAAGTGAAAACTTTTAACTCCGAATTTGATAGCTCACTTTGGAAACTCGCGGGTGAAACCGGAGGGCGTGGTCATGAGCATGGCCTATGGGAAATGCTGACGCATTTCTAGATGGCCAATGACCATGGTCCCGACTTCACCCGAAGATTTCTCATCATTCCCGAGCGTCACGATCACAGCTAGAATACGATTCACAGCCCACGAAAAACCTGTCTTTGCTGCGCCGAAAAGAAGTTTTCACTTATAAACTGTTGCTTACTTTTCTCGACAGGGCGGAGCCGTCTTCCAACGCTAACAGGACCAGTTTGAGGACTTCCTCCTGCATGGCCGGGCCGAGGAACTGGCAGCCGCGGGCTCGCACCGCCGCCCACAGGTTTGCGCTCAGCTGCTGCGGATTCTGCAAGCAATACAATACATATAGAATAGGCACAGGCGACTAAACAATCTATTTTGTTCAAAAAAAACAACAAAAACAGACTTCAATTTAGTCACTCGACCAAATTTCATAAGAATCTATCACTATGCCGTTTAAATATATGAAAGCAAATTTTAGTTTTTTGTTCAAATGTATTTCTAAAACCGCTACACTGATTTCAATAAAATTTATATGACCATCTCTGAACCATGATCTACGAAACAAAAATAGATCCACCAAAATCGATTCGCAATCGGCGGCGCCATCCCGTTACATACAAAAAAAACATACACCGGAATTGAAAACCTCCTCCTTTTTGGAAGTAGGTTAAAAGATTGGCAGATAGGGACTGCCGATAGAAATGAAAAGTAATGACTCAGAATTTGACAGCTCACTATGGAAACTACGCGGGTGAAACCGGAGAACGTGGCCAAGATCATGGCCATCTGGAACTCTAGATCATCCGAGTTTACCCGAAGATTTCTTTCATACACGAAAGTGGCGCTCGAACTCAATTCACAGCCCACGGAAAATCTGTATGTGGTGCGCCAAGTTTTGAAGTTTTCACTTCAAAAATCTAATTAGTTAGGGGACTTCCGCCCCGGCTCGTACCTGGTGCAAAAGCTGGCCATAGCAATACAGCGAGGCAATACGGCCAGTGTAATGGGCACTTTTGCACCGGGTGCTGTTCGGGGTGGGTTCTTTTAGATTAATGACGAATACTTTTTGATGATATTTTGATGATATGACTGTTATAAAAATAAAATAATATTTATATTAGTTAAGTCAGATTATTAAAAACTACTGTACACGTATTTTTCTGTGTATTTAAAAATTACTCGGCCTACGGTCCACTACGCTTGACCTCGCATGGCTCGCTCCACTCAGGACCTCCCTTGAGCTTCTGGCGGGAGCCCACCCGGACTCAAAACGTGCACCATATTTCTTACCGTACCGTCCGCTTTTCTTAATGAGTGCCTTAATAATTATTTAATAGTAATGGTGATTCTGATGATGACAATCATGATGGTGACTTTAATTAGTGATTACAACACTATAATATAGTGTATCTTGCAAATAATAAAGAGTGTATCTTGAACGTAATCTTTATCCTAAGTCATATTTATGCTATGAGCTAAGTGTGCTGCAATATTCCCGACACGCAGCTCACCAGCGACGAAGAGGTCGAATGCAAACCTGCACAGCCCTCCCGCACCCCCTTACCTGCACCCCCGCAACAGCCGTTGAGCTTGCGTGCGCGCCGGGCCGCCGCCCGCAGTGCCAAACGAGCAGCAGTCGCGCGCGTGCACTCGCCTTGAAAAAGGTCGCCGGACGCGGCCGAAACTTAAGTCGGACTAGACTGACTTTATATTACGTGAGTAACCGGTGTTTTTATTTAAAAAACGTTATGCCTACTTAAATTAGTACAAAAATTGTTATGCTACCACGTATATAGACCTGATATAACATCTTACATCTCTGAACGATGACCGCAATCGACCGCAACGCAGTGCTAGGACTCTTCACGTTCCAATAGCTGCGTGTCACAGTGCTGTGACAGGCAGGCATTTTGCTTACCAACAGGCTGCTCCTGATAGTCTCATCCCTTTATAGACTTTATACTGTAAAAAATCACCTGATGTTGCAGGATAAGTTCTGTAACGGTTCGCTCGCCGAGGGACCGCGCCGCCCGCGCGGCTCTCCCCCGCCCCTCGGCGTCTGTCAGCGCGCATTGGATCGCCGTTATCAACTTGCGCTGCATCGGCCGCGACAATCGGCTGGCCGCTAAGCCATTTGTTCCTGAAATACAAAATCAAAGCCAAAGTTCTTTATGGGAAACATCTTTTCGCGCACCACACACAGATTTTTCGTAGGCTGTGAATTGGGCTCAAGCGTCAATCTCGTAAATGAAAGAAATCTTCGGGTGAAGAAGATATACGTTAGCATTTCTAGATGGTCTCGGCGTGTTGCGTTACGGCGTAGACGACATATTTTTTTTTTTTATAGCCTAGAGTGAAGAGACGAGCAGGTCATGTGCCTGATGGTAAGCAACATGCCTGCCATATAACAGCACAGTAGCACGCAGCTATTGGAACATGATAGTCCAAATCATTACCTAGCACTGCACTGCGCTCGCCACCCAGAGATCTAAGATATTATGTCTCTAAGCCTTGTAATTTCTCTGGAATCATTGCCCTTCAAACCGGAACACAGTAATGTTTGCACATTACTGCTTGGCGGTAGAATATTTGGCAAAGGTGTGGTACTTCCCGAGGCGGACTCTGGCAGAGTCCTACCACTACTACTACCTACAATGCTTCAAAGATTTATTCCAGACTAGCAGCGCCCTCCGGTTTCCCCCGCGTAGTTTCCAAAGTGTGCTATCAAAATACGAGTTATCAGTTTTCACTTCTATCAGTAGTTCCTATGACCGCCAATTTTTATTTCTTAAATTTACAATTTTACGTAAATTATTTACAATTTTACGTAAATTATTAAGGAAAAAATAACAAAAGAAAGATCATACAAATAAAATCTCAATTTCTCACACCCACAAAAACTGTAGATTTAAATTTATTTGACAGAAAAGTAATATATCATTATGCCTTATTAAAATATCTATTTGAAAAAGGAACAAAATGTCAAAAATCTGCTTTACATTTATTTGTATTAAGTAGGTATTTCTTTACATGGATCCTACCAACTGTGCCAATGTAAAGAAGTAGGTAGTGAAACCACCATTGCAGTTGACTCAAGACTGACTGCTTATTCAAATATTACACAAGGTAGGAACCAGATAAGTGTCAATAACTTGTACAACATTTCACAAGTACCATCTATATTACAAGCCTTGCTTAGTTTGGGGTCAGATGGTGTTGTGTGTGAATTGTCCACCAATATTTATTTATTTATTTATTTATTGGAATACATCACAATTTGAAGGGCAAAAAAAGGATATCAATAATAGTTGGAGTATCATACCAGTTCCGCAGCACTTCAGGTAGACGGCAAAGTTCTCCATGCAACGAACGACGACGTCATAGGAGTGCCGGTCCGGTTCCGGCAGCGCTTGGACGCACGGGGGGTGGTACGGCTGAGCAGGGGGAGTGTAGCCCGCCAGCTGAAGGATCGCCGTGTTCGTGACGAGATCATCTAGGTCCATCTGTATTATTGTCTGGTTCAGAGATAAATAAATATTAGTCCACATTGATGATACGATTTGCACATAATTATTTGCGATAAGCTACTTAATCGATTTTAAACGAATTTGAACACCGTGTGCAGTTTGACCCAACTTGATAGATAGGATAGTTTTTGAGTAATCTTATACCTTTAAACGAGCAATTCTTGTATATAAATATGTACCTATATATATATAGAATCTGAATCTCGGAAACGGCTCGACGGATTTTCATGAAATTATGTAAGTAGGGGATTTCGGGGACGATAAATCGATCGAACTAGGTTTCATTTAAAAAAAACGCATATTGTGCGCGTTTTTAGACAATGAAAAACTGTCACATTAGACATTAGAATGCGAAGGTAAATTTCGCCGCGTGACGCGACAGCATAATTAGCTCAGACGAGAAGTCGGGCGCTCATAGCGGTCACGAATTAGTAGCTCCGGGTTCGAATCCAAACGGGTTCTCTTATTTTTTCAATTATTTTTTTAAGAAAATCTATTTCTTCGTGTCTTTTATCTGTAGGTATCTATTTAGTATCTAAACTTAGCAAAGCTCGGTCACCCAGGTACTGGTCTTTATATGACAATATCTAGGCCCGTGAAATTAGACGTTTTTGGCCAACTTTGCACTTATATCGGATTGTTTTTTTAAAGTTTAGGATCACTTACTTAGCATAATATCACAAAATGCTGACAGATCCAGGAGCTTCAAGCTCCATCTTGAAAAAACGTTACTGGCCGATATCTCGGAAACTATGCACTTTAGGGCAAAAGTCATGGAGACCATTATTGTAAAGAATAAAATATCGCACCTTTTGTTTCCACTAAACTTGTTTGTATAACTTGCCGTTTATGATTATATCGCAGCCGAAAACTCGTGAAATATTAGATTAATTAAATAGGCCATAAATCGTACACGTTAAGTTTTACAAACAAGTTTAGTGGAAACAAATTTTATTTTATTCTCTACAATAATGGTATCTATGACTAAAGTGCTGTTTCCGAGATAAAGCCCAAAAACGTTTATTAAAGATGGCGCTTGGATCCACCTGGATCTGTCCGCATTTTATGATTTAATGCTCAGTAAGTGATCCTAAGCCTTATTCAAAAATTGGATCGGAAATTTAGTGCAAAGTTACATTGTATTTTTACTGGCCTAATCCGAGCGAAGCCGGAACAGGCCACCAGTTGTATTGCAAAATGTGAAGTCAGAAACATTTGCATTTATAAATAAAATTGTGCCTTCAGTATTGGTCCTACTAAAAGATTAAGTCTAGTTTTGTTTACCTGGTCAAAGGGGCATTGTCTTCTGTGAAGGTGTTTAAGGCATTGTCTACATAGTGTGTGTCCGCAGCCAAGGCTGACCGGACTGCGCGGCGGGGGCCCAAACTCGCGGCAGCAGACCGGACAGTTCAAATAGTCCGTCCATTGGGGCGCCTGGATCGGCATCCTGTACACAAATACATTTATCTATACTAATATTATAAAGCTGAAGAGTTTGTTCTTTTGGTTGTATGTTTGTTTAAACACAAGGATCTCGGGAACTACTGGACCGAATTGAAAGATTCATTATCTGTTTGATAGTCCATTTATCGAGGAAGGCTATAGGCTATTTAACATTACGCTACTATTGACAGGAACGAATTAAAAATGTAACAAAACCGGGAAAAACAGTGCTTTTTGAGAGCTTTCGTTTCGTGACAGCATGTGTCTATCTCTTAAAGGTTTCGTCATTAGAACCTAATGCAACCGAATTTGTTCAAACATTGTTTTCGATAGATGGCGTAGCAACTAGCAACGCACGCACGGTTCACCTAGCTTAATAATAAATAAAGTAGCCAAGTGCGAGTTGGACTCGCCCATGAAGGGTTCCGTTCCAGCAAGTAACATAATATACATAGTACACATAGTTCTTGTAGTTCGTTGTAACTTTGATCGAAGTTTTAATAATAGTGTATTTATGACGTACTAAAAAAAAACTACTCATCAGATCGAGTTCAAACTAATTTTCGTTGGTAGTTTTCATGGTAATGTACATCATATATTTTTTTTAGTTTTTTCATTCTCTTACTTTAGAAGTTAGAGGGGGGGGACACACGTTTTACCACTTTGGAAGCGTCTCTCGCGCAAGTTATTCAGTTTAGACAAAAATTATCTTAGAAACCTCAACATCATTTTTGAAGACCTATCGATAGACACCCCACACGTGTAGGCTTGATGAAAAAAAAATTTTTGAGCTTCAGTTCTCAGTATGGGGGGCACCCCTAATTTTTGTTTTTTTAAAAAACTTTTGTAAAAATCTTAATGCGGTTCACAGAATACATCTACTTACCAAGTTTCAACAGTGTAGTTCTCATAGTTTCGGTAAAAAGTGGCTGTGACATACGGACGGACGGACAGACAGACAGACAGACAGACAGACAGACAGACAGACAGACAGACAGACAGACAGACAGACAGACATGACGAATCTATAAGGGTTCCGTTTTTACGTTTTACGGAACCCTAAAAAATGGCAGTCATATGAACTGCCGATAGAAGTAAAAACTTATAACTCAGAATTTGATAGCTTACTTTGGAAACTACACGTGTGTAACCGGAGGGCGTCATGCCGTCATGGCATCATGCCATGGCCATCTAGAAATGCACCAGGCCATCTCGAAATGCGTCAGCATTTCCTATTGGCTGGTGCATTTCTAGATGACCATGGCATGATGCCGAGGCCACGCCCTTTCAGCATTTCTCATTGGCTGACGCATTTCTAAATGGCCAATAGCCATGGTCCCGAGTAAACCCGAAGATTTCTTATCATATCCGAGCGTGACGCTAGAATCCAATTCACAGCCCAAGATAAATATCTGTCTAAGCGCGCCTAAAGAAGTTTTCACTTCAAAAATTTAATAAGAGACATTCGCTACGGCTGGTTCAAAGGCCAGATCCAGAAGTCATTAATCCTCAAAAATCGATCAACGATCGAACAATCGCTCTGCGGCCCTAATCACCCGTAACTTGGGCTCTGCCCCGCTACCGGCAGGGATCTAGGTTTAGAAAATATTTTTTTAAACTTGTATTGTACAAAATTATATCTAAGAAAAGAAAATAAATATATGAATAATATTTTTATTGCCATTTATAGAATATCAATACTTTTCAGTTTACTAATATGACTGTGGTCACACCTAACACGATATCGTACTGTGAGTAGGTAAAATTGGAGATACGCTAGAGATGGATAAGACTGGTCAAAAAGTATCGACCAATCGTTTTTTTTTCTATCGTCATCATCATCTGATGATGATAATCATACTATCATTACCCGACTGAAAGAAGGGTTATGTTTTTTGTATGTTTGTTGTATGTATGATGTATGTTTGTAAATTTCTTTATTCCCACGTATCTTCCAAACGGCTGGATGGATTTTGACGATTCAGATATCGTTACATTTGTCTTCATTACCCAAGTGTCCTTAGATAGGTATTAAATTTAAAAAATCAACATAGCCGATTTTTGCCGCAAAATTGTAAGTAGTTGAAAAAAAAATGTTATCTAGCATATCCAGTAGGGTATCAAAATAAAGGGAATTTAAAGAGCATTAAAAATATGTGCATATGGTGTGAAGTTAAATGCTACTTGGATTAATTACAAGCATTTTAATTCAATAATTCGAATATTTTTGTTTAAAATAATAATCTTGGTAGTTTCATTTCTGTTTTGTTTGACACGCCATCAAGAGCACTTACCAATCAGTTTTTGCTACATTTACAAAGGTAATAAAACTACACGCTTCGTTCATAGGAGACTGCCGAAAAGAACACTAAAAAGTACAAAATAAAATAAATAATGAAACCTGACTAAAAAACAATAGATAAGAAAAACACTACAAAGACCGAAACAAGATTGGCAAAATAAAGTATGTATTAAAACATCACTACATTATAAGCTGAAAGTCTAAGTTAAATAAAGTACATTCCCTAAGCACATTCAAGTAAATCCCATACATTTTTTAACGATTAAAAATAATTTACAAATGTAATAATTTTACTTTATTTTGTCAATCTTGTTTCGGTCTTTCTAGTGTTTTTGTTTGGTTCATTAACTAAGCCATAAATCGTAAACGGTAGTTTCTTCAAAAAAATTAACAAAGATTAAAAGATGTAAAATCATGTTTTCTACAATAATGATTTCAATATTTTTAGTACATAGTTTCAGAGATATCAACCAAAGGCAATTTTTCAAGATGGCGCTTGAGGCTCCATCTAGATCTGACAGCATTTTGTGATTTTATGCTCAGTAAGTGATCTTGAACCTGACTAAAAATATTAGATCGGCTATTTAGTGCAAGTTTCCGTGATCGAGAATTCACTTCAAGCCTATCGTGAAAAAACTGGTTTTGGCCGATATATCGGAAAGCAAAAATCAAAAACACTATTATTGTAGAAAATAAAATTTTGCATCTTTTGTTGCCAGTAAACTTTTTTTAAACTTGCGATTTATGACGCATGTAATAGTTCCGAGTTCACCCGTTGATTCCTTTCATTTACGAGCGTGACGCGTGACGATGCGCTTCATTGACAGCCCTTGAAAAATACATAAATATATGTGTGTTGCACGGAAAAAAGTTTTCAGTTCAAGAAGTAGTATTTGTTATGATTTCTAATATTCAATATCAGTACTGTAACGACATATCGGATATAATTAAATATCAGCTAAAATATAGTTAAAAGTTAAAATGATAGTATGATGACGATAGGAAAAAAAACAATTTTGTCGATACTTTTATTAACCAGTCTTATCCATCTCTAGCGCAACTCCAATTTTACCTACTTATGACACGATATCTCTTTTGGTGAGAACACAGCCTATCTATGATTTCCAGGTTTTTAGGGTTCCGTAAAACGTAAAAACGGAACCCTTATAGATTCGTCATGTCTGTCTGTCTGTCCATCCGTATGTCACAGCCACTTTTTGCCGAAACTATGAGAACTACACTATTGAAACTTGGTAAGTAGATGTATTCTGTGAACTGCATTAAGATTTGTACAAAAAAATATATAAAAAAAATAAAAATTAGGGTTGCCCCACATACTGAGAACTGAAACTCAAAAAAATTTTTTTCTTCAAACCTACACGTGTGGGGTGTCTGTCGATAGGTCTTCAAAAATGCTGTTGAGGTTTCTAAAATCATTTTCGTCTACACTGAATAATTTGCGCGAGAGACACTTCCAAAGTGGTAAAATGTGTGTGTCCCCTCCCCCTCTAACTTCTAAAGTAAGAGAATGAAAAATCTAAAAAAAAATATATGATGTACATTACCATGTAAACTACCAACGAAAATTAGTTTGAACTCAATCTGATGAGTAGTTTTTTTTTAGTACGTCATAAATACACTATTATTGAAACTTCGATCAAAGTTACAACGACTAAAAAACTATGTATATTATGTTACTTGCTGCAACGGAACCCTTCATGGGCGAGTCCAACTCGCACTTGGCCACTTTATTTTGAGATATAGTTATTATACAGGGTTATTGGTAATCAGCCTGCATCCTTTTAAGGGGATGTTAGGTACATTCAATACGTCAACTTTTGTTCTACAGTTTAAAAAAAAAGTTTTTTTTTTCTTTTACAAAATAAATAAAAAGTGCATTTGCACGGTCTCAAAGTATCGAACTCTTCGTAACAATTCGTAACGAGAGCGCGTACGCTCTTTAACGCGCAAAAAATGATGTACTGAAATGAATAAACACTAAAAAGTCGCTAAACAGTACAAAAAAGGGCAACAAATACAATTTTTTTTTGGGTTATCTATTAAGTTTTAACGAAAGTTGTAGAACAAAAGTTGTTTGTTTAAATATACAGAACATGCCCTTAAATGGATGCAGGCTGATTACCAGTAACCCTGTATATCTAATAAATAATATCATCCCATATGATGAAGTCTGTATCTTGGACTTCCGCTATCCGTCAACCAATTTTTATATTTTTTATTCAATTCTATCACTGTTAAAAGTGGGAGTTGATTGTAGAAGGGTCAAAATTATTATGTATTTTATAATGCTAAATTATTAAAACATAAAACCAAAAAATGTTGGGATCATCTTTTACAGTAAATCTTAATCTATATAGGAATATAAAAATTAATTGCTGTTCGTGGTCCTGCTAAAACTCGACAACGGCTGGGTCGATTTGACTGATTTTGGCTTTGAAATGTTTGTCGTAGCTAAGGGAAGGTTTAAACGAGAAAATATTGAAAAGTTGCGAAGAAGATAGTAAAAACAACAATTTCATTTTCTCATATAAACTGTTCTACATAATATTAGTCAAACATTTTTGGCGTTACCGATCAAACTTATTTTTTTCGAGAGCTTTCATCAAAGAGTTTAATTAATACGAGTTTGGTGCACCTAGACAGATTTTCACAGTCACAGAATGTATATTGTATAGCATCCAACTTTTCCGAAACAGCTTGACATTGATTTGTATGTGATTATTTACTTAAAAAATCATGAAGAATGTCTTTGATGCTCTCTATCAAACTATTGTTCTACAAAGGTTAAGCATTAAACCACATGTTACACGATAGCTCCGCCAATTGTGATTTTTTTTGTTTTGTTTGGTAGAGCATAGTTCAGAGGTGGTCCCATTTCAAGTGGTGGAAATTGGTTTGTTGGTTTTTGAAATATTAACAAAAAAACTAAAATTTACTTTCTAATAAATACCTCGATGACATAGTGAATAGTGAGTGCTTCTTATGTAATTTGGTCGAGTGTCTGAATTGAATTTTAATTGAAGTTGGTTATGTTTTTTCAAAGAAATTAAATTATGTTTTTTTTTGTTGTAAAACTGTACTGTTTAACTATGTTGTGTGTGAAATGTCCACCAATATAATATACAATATTTTTAAGAGAGAGAGTATGATATAAATGAGTGAATGAATGAATCAAAGTTCTTCATTATTCCCACCATTGAATAATACATACTAATAGGAAAACAGTAAGACGACTGACGCAAAATCCATGTAATAACCGATTTCTTCAAGCCAATCTTAAGATGGGCTATCATCTTAGAAAAATTCATACTATAGTGTGCAACAAAGATTATTGATCAATAATCTTGTTGCATCTATACAACAAAATTAGATGATAAATATATAACTATAATAAAAATGAATCGCAAAATGTGTTGGTAAGCGCATCACTCAACAACGCCTGGACCAATTTGGACAATTCTTTTTTTTTAATGTTCGTTGAAGTCCAAGGATGGTTTTTACGGCGAGAAAAAAACGAATAATTGCCGGGAAACCCCTAAAAACAGCCCTTTTCTTTTTTCCATACAAACGTTTCTAACTAAAATGTTAAGGCAATTTCAGCTTTATTGCTGTGAAATAAAGTTCATATTAAAAAAGTGCTTTCCCATACAAACGTTTTTTAACTAAAATGTTAAGGCAATTTGAGCATTATTGCCATGGAATAATGTTCATATTAAATAACAAGCACTCACTTATGTCTAAGCAAAATATGTGTGTTCCTAACGTCAAGGAGTCAATTTGCACTTTGGTCCCGCTGCACAAAGTTTAAATTCCATCATATCTATCAAAACAGTGGGCATGTTGTGTTGAAGGATAGGAGGAACTAATGTCGCGTTCCGAAACTCACTCTGAAGAAACTCAACAAAAGTGATAATATCGCGAACCAAATCAAACTGAATAGTCACAAAACGTAAGACTCATAGATAATTATTACTGATGTTCAATTTGGTCATCATCATCAACAGCCCACTAAACGTTCCCACTGCTGGGACTCGAGGCCTTCTCTCGCAAGGAGAGAGTTAAGGCCATAATCCACCACGCTGGCCCAGTGCGGGTTGGCGGATGACACATGACTTCGAAAGATTCTAGGTACATGTCGGTTTCCTCACGATGTTTTCCTTCGCCGTTTTAAGTTAGCGGCATTACGCACATGACTTCGAAAAGACAGTGGTGCGTGTGGGGTTTGACCCCGGGTTCTCCGGATCGGCAGTCGCCGTTCTCCCGACTAGACCACCGGAACTTATAATCAATATGTCAATTTGGTCGGCTTCACGATATTATTTATTTTGATTTAGTTTCGGCACGCGACTTAAAATGCGTCAGTTTTCACGTCATTATATCAATCAAGTGTCAGTCAAAAACAAACCACGTTACCAAAAGTGTTTTATTATTTTGAATTGTTAATTTAATATCCCTATCTGTGCAAAATTATATAAATACACACGTTTGCTAAGGGCTGTGGAGCGCAGTATTTTTGGAGTAAAACAGACAGAATACGAAACACCATACTGCGTTCCAAAACCGGAATAGCCGATGTGACTCAAAAACCAGCCGATTTGAAGTGGGATCGAGCTGGACATGTTTGCCACATGTCGTATGATTATTGGGTTATAATTACCACGCCGCAAGATTGCAAACGACGACGCGGCAGACCAAAGAAACGATGCCGATGGCAAGACGACCCCCACAAATATTGGACTGTATTAGCCATAGATAGAGAAAAGTGGAAGGAGGGTAGGGAATCCGTTGCCCAAGAATAGGAAAAGACAGCCACATGATAAATAAATACTAATATTATGTAAATGAGAAACATACAAATGAATTAAATTTTAAAATTCAAGAACAAATTACAGGCGAACTGAGGATTTATAAATCAGTTGATTCGGCATGATGTCGTCAACAGCTATTCACCGGAATTTTCAAACTCGCTGCATTTGCCAGGCTTCACAATTAAAAGTTGGATCGGTAGTTAAAATGTTGCGAAATAGCAACAAACCGCGTCTTTGCAACGGCACACGGTTAGCTATAAAAATACTGAACGACGTGATAGAAGCAACTATACTGAAAGGAAAGTATAATAGACTACAGGCCCGTGAACAAAATTTACGGGTCAAATGAACCACCAGGAGGCCTATGTAGGATGATAGAAGGGTATAAAGTAATAAGATTCAGCACTGATTCCAGAGAAATGACAGGGCTTAGAGACATAATATCTTAGATCTCTGGGTGACGAGCGCAGTGCAGTGCTAGGTAATGATTTGGACTATCAAGTTACAATAGCTGCGTGTTACTGTGCTGTTATGTGGCAGGCATGTTGCTTACCATCAGGCACATGACCTGCTCGCCTCGTCACTGTATATTATAAAAAAAAAAAAAAAAACTATGCCGTCACTTATAAGCTGTCCAACTGAGTACAGTTGAAGAGGGGGGGTTCCAATCCTCGATCATTTCTCCTTATCGCATGATTTTTGTACGGCGTTGCGGAATAATAGATTAGAAGAGGTATGGAAACCATAAAAATTATAAATTTTAGAGTTTTAATTATTAGTTTGTCGGAAAAAAATATGATGTGCCGACGATTTACAGCGTAAATTTGGTCATTTGATTGTGTACGGCATTGGTTCTATACAGTTTCAATACCTCTTCTAATCTATTATTTCGCAACGCCGTGCAAAAATCATGCGACAAGGCGAAATGATCGTGCATCGGAACCCCCCCTCTTCAACTGTACTCAGTTGGACAGCTTACAAGTGACGGCATAGTGCTGAATCTTAATACTTTATACCCTTCTATCATCCTGCATAGGTCTCCTGGTGGTTCATTTACTACGTAATTTTTGTTCACGGGCCTGTAGTCTATAAAGGAGACGACGTTTTGATACCACACATCCCAATGATTCCGACTGATGTACCATTTTAGTATAGACGACTACAGTTTCCAGTGCGACTGACTTTTTCTATAGCAAAAGTCATAGCAAATTTGTCATAGCAAAAGTCAGTCGCACTGGAAACTGTAGTTGTCTATACTCAAATGGTACATCAAAAATTAAATCAAAAAAGTTTTTTAAATTTCCTTTATAAAAAAAAATTAACAACATGATAGAAACAACTATACTGAAAGGAAAGTATAAAGGAGAAGACGTTTAGATACCACGCATCCAAATGATTTCGACTGATGTACCAATTGAGTTTAAACGACTACAGTTTTCAGTGCTTCTTGCTTTTGCTATGACCATAAACAAGTCCCAAGGGCAACCTTAACACGCTCAGCGCCAAGCCCTATATGCAAATACCACCAAATTTTCACAACTTTTAATTTTTGTTTTTTTAGTGTTTTTGAGTTGTGAGGTGTTAAAATAGTAAAGAAAATAATTATACCCCCTCACCCGTCTCAATTGTCTTGTTTGGGATTGAGGATGTGAACAAGCTTACGGAATTCTTAGAAAAAGTGGTAGCCAAAGAACTATTTAAATACAAGATTGTAAACAAAAATGAAATAAGAGTTACAAGCAAAGATACAGGCAAATACCACCAAATTTTCACAACTTTTAATTTTTGTTTTTTTAGTGTTTTTGAGTTGTGAGGTGTTAAAATAGTACAGAAAATAATTATACCCCCTCACCCGTCTCAATTGTCTTGTTTGGGATTGAGGATGTGAACAAGCTTACGGAATTCTTAGAAAAAGTGGTAGCCAAAGAACTATTTAAATACAAGATTGTAAACAAAAATGAAATAAGAGTTACAAGCAAAGATACAGAGGCATATAAAAAGCTCATATCAGCTATTAGAGAGCAAGGACTTATTGGCCACACTTTCAATAGAAAAGAAGAAAGGAACTGTAGGCTTGTCATCAAGAATCTACATCATACAACCCCACATGACTCTATAAAACTTGCATTTGAAGAAACCGGAAACAGTGTTATTGGGGAAATAATCAATGCAAGATACGGGCCGGATAAAAAGCCTACCACAACATTCTTTGTAAATTTGAAATCAGGACCTAACAACAAATCCGCTAAGCAAATAAAATATATCTATCACCAAGTTGTTACTATAGAAGACCCGAAAAAAAGAAATATTATAGTACAATGTCAGAGGTGTCAACAGTACGGACACACCAAAAATTATTGCATGAGGCCAGCTCGTTGCCTTAAATGTGCAGATTCACATCTGACAAAAAATTGCCCAAAAGCTGACCGCTCCACACCAGCAACATGTGCTCTATGCCATGGTCCTCATCCCTCAAACTACAAAGGCTGTGAGGTTTACAAAGAAATACTGGCCAGAAAAACAATAAAACAAGCCCACTTACGATCACGTAAAAGTCCCATAGTAGTAAACAACAAAGTTCCAGAACATACCGCAAATCATAGTCATCACAACTAGGGCATGGCGGTATTGGACTTCTGACAAAACCGGTATTTTTTCGGTATTCAAATTTTTTAAACCGGGATCCCGGTTTTTCGGTATTTTTTCGGTATTATACTTCAGCTATTCGGTATAGTAAATCCGGTACCTACCTACTTAACTTAGCATTTCAAACTCTAAAGTTAAACAAATATCAATAAATACCTAGGCATACATTTTAAATTAGTTTACGCTCGTTCGTTTTATACAAAAAATTAAACCAACTTCAAAACCACAAAAATGCACTCAAAAGCGAAAAATAAATTAATATAACTATTATAAGTCCAACTCACTATTTGACATCTATTTCATGTCGGAGCCAGTCAAGTGAAAAAGCTAGTAGGTAGATGTTATGTACCTCCTAGTAAGTATTGCAATTACTTGTAGGTAGATAGTATTTATGGATTAGTATGGCTGGTACCGACCTCAAGCAGATGAGTAGCGCTTAAAATAGTTATTATATAATTTATTTTTCGCTTTTGAGTGCCTACTTGTGGTTTTGAAGTTGGTTTAATTTTTTGTATAAAAATAGTTGATATGGACATGCAGTCACAAGACCAAAATAAAAAAAAATGATTTACCCCCGACCACCTCTAATTTATAATCTGTACGACATTCTACTAGTCAAGCCCTTTCTTTTGACACCCATATTGAGGTAGTAGTGAAAATAATAATGTAATTCGCCATTTGTTGTGACGGCCATCTTGGATCGGCCAAAACTTGTCATAGTGTATAGTATTTTACTAGTCAAGCCCATTTGATTACCCATATTGAGAGAGGTTGTGAAGTAATTTTGTATATTTTTTAATAAATGTAGATACTTAGTGATACTTAGTGATAGTGATAATTAGTGATTAACTAAACATAGCAAAGAACCACCGCACGGAAATTAACTTTTAAACAAAAAGACAGCATAATCGGCCCATCCGTTTGAGCTCTACGGCGCCACAGACAGACACACACACACTGACAAACAGACATACTGACAGACACACATCGACGTCAAACTTATAACACCCCTTTTTTGTCGGGGATTAAAAATACTTTATGTTACTCTTTTTAGTGCAAAACAAGTTTTTATTAATACAATTACACTATTTCGTGTAAACCATGAAAAAAATGACGTAAGACTGCCGCTCATCAAGTTTACAATTATAAAATAAATTAAGTGGATTGATTATTCATTAATGTTGATTGTTATTTTCGTAGTCTAGAGCTGCCTTATGGGTTTTATTTATGAATTTAATTTCTTTATTCAAAATACCGAAAAACCGGTATTTGCAATTTCAATACCGGTATTCAGAATTGCCTCAATTAGTCCGGTATTACCGGTTTTTCGGTAATACCGAATACCGGTATCCATGCCCTAATCACAACTCTCAAATAGAAAAAACATACTCTGAAGCCATCAAAAACAAACAATCAGATCAATCCTCCAACATACAAACTGATCAAGTTACCTATCAACAGCTAATAAATACAAGAATAGAAGAAATTTTCATCAAGCAATCTCAAAAAATAGATATTATCTTACAACAAATGAGCAACATGCTGGGGCTCTTGACAACACTGGTCAGTAAACTATCCTCGAGCTAGATAAACTAAAAATAGCCACTTGGAACGCAAATGGTCTATGTCCCAACACTGCTCAGGTTGAGATGCTTCTAATGATGCATAACCTAGATGTCTTACTAATATCTGAGACCCATTTCACTAACAATAGTCAAATAAGGATAAGAAATTTTAACATTTACGCAACAAACCATCCAGATGGTACTGCACATGGAGGAACAGCCATCCTAATCAAATCTTTGATTGATCATCACGAGCTTACTCAGTTCAAAACAGACCATATCCAAGCAACCACAATTAATATCCGAGATAGAAATGGCCATTTCAATGTCTCGTCAGCGTAAAGACAAAATAACAGAGGAACAGTTCACTGCATACATCAAAAGTCTAGGACCACGGTTTATAGAAGGTGGAGATTGGAACGCTAAGCATCTACTCTGGGGCTCGAGACTAGTCACCACTCGAGGCAGGGAACTCAAAAAATGTGTTGATAAAAATCATCTTACAACAATAGCCACACCTGAGCCGACCCACTGGCCGACTGACCCAAACAAATTGCCTGATCTCTTAGACTTTTTCTTGATGAAGGGGCTATCGAGACTTTTTTACCAAATTGAATCTTGTCTGGATGGAGACTCGAACCATATCCCCGTTATACTAACAATTAGTGCAGACATCCTAAAGAACCAGAGTAAACCTTGGCTGTACAAAAATCAAACAAACTGGAAACTTTTCCGATCCTTAGTCGAGGATTCCTTGCAGTTACGGGTGTCCCTAAAAAACGAGGATGAAATTGATGATGCTGTCCTAGCGTTCACAGTTGCAATCCAGAAGGCCTGCTAGAACAGCACAGAAGAGATCAATCGTAAGAATGTAAGACATACTTATGTACCTCATGAAATTAGGGAAATGATCCTCGAGAAAAGGAGACTACGCAGAGTGTGGCACTCTAGCCGGCACCCGCAGGATAAAAGGGCGTTCAATAATTACAGTTAAATCCTGAAACAAACCATAAAAGAAAAAGAAAATGCTAAAATGGAAGCTAACCTATTGTCGCTGACTGCTACTGCTCACACTGACTACTCTCTGTGGAAGACATGTAAAAGCATGAACCAGCCTATCAACCCAAAGCCACCAATACGAGTAGAGGTAAACAAGTGGGCTAAAACTAAACAAGAAAAGGCGAATGCTTTTGCTGATCATCTTGCCAAAGTATTTGTTCCTAATGAAGCCACCCCTGGATCTAACGAAGCTGACATATACAATGTACTCCAGCAAGATTTCCAACTTGATTTGCCCCTGAAAGTAGTGACGCCAGGAGAAGTAACAAGAACCATCCGCCAACTAGACAATAAAAAATCTCCAGGATTCGACCTCATAGATAAAAAGGTTCTATCTGAATTGCCGCGTAAAGCAATAGTATATCTGACTACCTTATTCAATTGTATAATCAGAACATCTTACTATCCTGCTCTGTGGAAAGTGTCACAGGTGATCATGGTCCATAAACCTGGGAAGTCACCACATGAACTATCATCCTACAGACCAATTAGCCTACTACCCATAATATCCAAGGTTCTAGAGAAGATATTACTCCATCGTCTATCATGTGCTATGCATGAAAACTCCGTAACCCCAGACCACCAATTTGGGTTCAGACCTGAGCACGGCACCACTGAACAGGTACATAGAGTTTTGTAGTGGTAGGACTCTTAGCAGAGTCCGCCTGGGGAAGTACCACACCTTTGCCAAATATTCTACCGCCAAGCAGTAATGTGCAAACTTTACTGTGTTCCGGTTTGAAGGGCAATGATTCCTGAGAAATTACAGGGCTTAGAGACATAATATCTTAGATCTCTGGGTGACGAGGGCAGTGCAGTGCTAGGTAATGATTTTGACTTTCATGTTTCAATAGCTGCGTGTTACTGTGCTGTTATGTGGCAGGCATGTTGCTTACCATCAGGCACATGACCTGCTCGTCTCGTCACTCTATGCTATAAAAAAAAAAAATACACATTAGTGAAAGTCTTGAGAAGAAAGAATATTGCTCTTCGGTGTTCCTTGACGTTCAACAGGCCTTCGACCGGGTGTGGCATAAGGGTTTGCTCTGTAAGATCAAATTACTTCTTCCTCACAGCTTCTATCAAATAATAGAGTCATATCTGAGCGATAGAATTTTCCAAGTCAGAGAGGACAACTACTTGTCAGGTTTTCATGAGATACTGGCTCCGTTCTTGGCCCAGTCTTGTACACCATATATACATCAGACCTCCCACTAACACCAGGCGTCACCATCGCTACTTATGCAGATGACACGGCAATTTTAGCCTCTAGTAAAGACCCCGCAGATGCCACTGCGAAACTTCAACGGGGCCTTGACGAAATGAGCTACTGGTTTGACAAATGGCGTATAAAAGTGAGTACCAATAAATCAGTGCAGGTCACCTTCACACTGAGACGAGAAACTTGTCCTGTTGTCAACCTTGGTGGTAGGGAGTTGCCCCAGAGTGATACTGTTAAATATCTCGGATTACACTTAGACCATAGATTGACATGGTAAAAACACATTGATTCAAAACGCAAAGAGATCAACCTCAAATACAAGAACCTCTACTGGCTCCTGGGCAGAAATTCAAAATTGTCACTCAATAATAAGCTACTAATATACAAGGCTGTCATAAAACCAGTATGGACCTATGGGATCCAGTTATGGGGTGCTTGCAGCGTCTCCAACAAAAATAAAATCCAAAGAGCCCAAAACTAAATCTTAAAGCAAATCAGTAACGCATTAGAAACAGCGAAGTACACGAATACCTGAGTATTACAACAGTGAAGGAAGAAATAAAGGCATGCTCAAGTAAATATAAAACAAGGCTGGAAAATCACCCGAACCAACTTGCTGTCCAGCTCACATTGCCAGACTGTCTAAATCGCCTGAAACGGCACAGAACGTTAGATCTCGGCGGCGCTGACTGAGCCAATATATTAATATGGTAGATGTTCCTATAGGGGAACATCACCTCACGAGGAAAGTCTCAACAACACATCTGCTCATAGTCGGAAGGACTGATTGCATGATAAAACTATATAAAAAAAAAACCCCTCACCCGTCATCCTTTTCTTTTTTACCGGTGTGTATATTTTTTAATACACGTGGCCTGGGATTTTTTTTAATTTGTATCAATAAAAATACACATTCCGTAATATTATTTATCTTTGTTTCTCTCTTGAATACACATTTATTATTCAACCAAATATTACCTCAAGAAACTTACTATCATTTAATTTAGGGAACAAATAATTAAAGTTTTACTAAAACAATCTGCTCAGTCAGCCGGAGATGAAGTGCCATCAGCCCCCATTATGACAAAAAGGCCATGTAATAGAAAACATTATCTCATAAAGAACAAAGTTGGAGAGAAAATTGTATGCTGAAGATGTGCAGAGGTGCTATAAAAAGTATGACGGGATAATTATTGTTGTCAAGACTTTCAGAGCAGCTCAAACAACTACTAAATGGCATGTATGTGAAAGTTTTCCGTGTCAACTGTTTCAATAATATTCACTAATTTATTCTGAACTTCAAAAATAGATTATTTAGTTTCTAGATAACTTTCTTTTCTTGAATAAAATTATTTAAAGGTGATTTTTATTTATCCCTTAATATCTCCTTTACTGATTGTCCGATTCCCAATCCAAAACCACTGGGAAAATGTATAGAAAGCGTGCGCATTTCGGATACACACTGCTTTAACTGAAAAGGGGAGTGTGTATCATAAACAGTAACAGTGGGTATCCTAAACGATACACATGGCGCTGAGCATGTTATAGTGTTTGTGGTATTAATCTAGAAAACTCATGTTTCTCACATGGTCAATTGTATGTTGCAAATGGCCCTCCCGTGTTCGAAAACCATCAGATTCGTTTGTCTATGTGCCAGGTAATCAAACAAAAAACATTGTATATCACAAAGCAATACAATTAAAATAAAACAGATTTTTGGTAATAGCTTGATTAACAATAAAAGGATTACTTACTTTTAAATGCTTATATACGTTGAAATAAATATGTTAATACTTAATGCGGTTCACATTATACACCTCTTACCAAGTTTCAACAGTATAGTTGTTATAGATTTGAAAAAAGTGGCTGTGACATACCGATGGACAGATAGAAATACATGACGAACCCATAAGGGTTCAGTTAGTACGTTTTACGGAACCCTAAAAATGGGTCTTCGAAATGTATGTACGCTCATAACTTTTCAATGACCATACCATATAGGATGATTCTTTGTTTTATGTATTTGTTATTGTCGGGACAAGATTAATACAATAGAAAATGTAGACGAAAAAATATATGGTGGTACGAAGTTCACCGGATCAGCTGGTATATAACAATAACATTACATGCTTAGCTGCTTAATAAAAAAGGAAATAAACAAGTAAGATTGAAGATAAACAAGGAAGTCCATACATGAGGTCATTAGTGGCTGCAAATGGCTACCATGCTACCAATGCCGGAGCCCCTCAAGGGTCAGTGTTCTCTGTGATGCTCTTTATGCCACAAATCTACAATCTATTAAAACCCAGTACCATTTTTATACACAAATGATATCACTGTTGTAGAGAGTTTCATATCTAGTGCACAACCCAGTGAACAGTCTGGTATCCCCAAAAAGGAGTAAATTCAAACTTATTGCTACTTTACTAATGTATTTATTCCAATTATGGATCTCGAGCTGTTGAAATATAGTCTACTAGTCTACATCTACTCTCAACTTTGGCTCTTTCCTCAAGTCCAAGGTTAATTTAGCTGCCACCTTCTTTTTTTCTCAAAGCCATGGTACTTCAAGTCTGAACAGTTGCTAATGTTATACCAAGTACAGATTTGCTTTGTATGGAATACTGTTGGCACCTTCTAGAGGGGTTGGCTCAGTACCAGTTCGAAGCTCTGGAATCGATCCAGAGATGTGGATGTTATCAAAAGGCTCATAGGCGATGACACCCTTTTTTATGTCCAGAATGAGTTCTAGAAACTCCAGTCTGATTAACCATCCTACCAAGTAAGATTGTGCTAAGTTGTTAATCATATTTATGAGTACATAATAGTGGCGATGAGAAAAACGGAACAAAAATTGTTAGGAAATTGTGTTTTTGTGGTGATTAACAATAAAACATAACTAAGGGTATAAAGTTTGATAATTTTAATGTGATTAATGGATGTTGGAAAAAAAAGTATCTTAGAACAGTTGGGATAGTGCCCGGAAGCAAGTGAAATTAAAGTAGATGGAAAGAAGGGTAACTTTTTTTGCAGCTTGTGGTTCTGATCTGTATGAATGTAAGTAAAGTTTCTTTTTCATATATGTAATAGCCATTTTATTAAACAATCAATCAATCTCATCCTATAGCAAACGAAATTGTAGAATCCCATAAATTTTACACCAGTAACCAAGAACTAACTGAGAAAGTGAAGGAATATGTTGCCCAGTTGAGGAAATTGAGTCTACATTGTAATTTCACAGACTTAAATTGTACTCTAAAGGTGCTTACACGAGGGTAATGGAGCAATTTCAATAAATTGCGGCAATTATTTCGGCGATATTGCTTCTAATTGCTCCAGATATTTGCTCAATGTCGCAGATACGAATTGACGAATATCCAATGGGCTTGGAAATTTCTAGCAATTTTTGTATATATCTCATTCGCACTTGTTTGTTTTGCGGCTTGCCGTCTTGCTTCCGCGGGGAGAGCGAGAGGTCGGGTGGCGCTACAAGCCGCCGCAGCAAGAACAACGTCGTTCATAGCGAGCGAATACTGAAATGCTCGTGTAGGACAGTATTGCCTAGTTGATGAAGTTGCGCCAAATATCTCAATATTGTATTGCGCAGTTTTGATGCTTGTTGCCGTTGCCGTAAATTGCTTGATGTAGTCGTGACGTCATAGTTGACGAGTATTGACTGGAATTGAGGAATTTTAGTTGCCCGTATAAGCACACCTTAAAAGACAGGTTAGTATGTGGCATAAATGTTCAGAAAATTCAAAAAAAGCTAATACAACAAAGTCAATTGGCATTTGAGCAAGCTTGTGCACTGTCACAAGAAACTGCTAACCTGGATGTCATTGTACAGACCAGGCCAAGCACAAGTAAGACACCTCAGGAAATGGAGGTGCCAATAAAAGTAAACAAAGTTAATTTCTAGGTTTTTCTTCTCTACTCACAGGAACCCCAGGGACAGCGATAATGTTAGACAATAATTTTATATGTGGTAACAATATTAAAATCCACAATAGCAAATTAGAAATTGTATTGCAAAGATTACAAGAAGCTGGGCTACAGGTAAATAAAGGGAAATGCTTTTATGCAGTACCAAATTTCTAGGGTTCATTGTAGATGAATTTGGGATACACCCTACTGAAGAGCAAATACAAGCTAGTTTGAAAATAAATGCACCAGAAAACTTAAAGGAATTGCAAGCATTTTAGGGCTATTAAACTTTTATGATAGATTTTTAACACATAGATTATAGATTTATGGATTACTATTAAAGAATTACGCACAATGGCCCAATAAAAAGGCTAGGTGCGGAAAAGGCCCCACCAAACTAACCACTATTAGAGAAACAATCTAAATGGATATGGAACAGTAAATGTCATGAAGAGGTTGAACTTTTACAGACAATGCTTTTTAGCAAGGATACTTAGGTACACTTTGATAGTAGTAAGAAGCTGATAAGGTCTTGTAATGCCTATGATTATGAGCTTGTAGCAGTGTTAGAACATGAGATGGCAGACAGAACAACAGTAAGACCCATAAATGTTTGCTTCAAGGACTATGAACATTCATGAGTTAAATTATCTATCAATAGACAAAGAACCGGCAGCCATGATTTTTGGTTTAAAGAAATTCCATCAATATATTATTAGTAGGCGGCAAATTGTGATTAAAACGGATCACACACTTTTTGTTGGGAATATTTGGAATTGCAAAACCGATTCTAAACATTATTTCTCCAAGGATGTTCCAATGGGCACTATTAATAGGGTTATTATGAGGTTCAATATGTAGATGGCAAAAAACTGAGAAATGGCACCAGTCCATCACCCACTGAAGAAATTATAAAGCTGAGGAAGAATATTCTGGAGTCTTACTAATAGAAGTTGTTGACGAATATGTGTACCTGGGTCAAAAGATTCAATTAGGTAGATTCAACTTCGACAAAGAGGTCCAGCAATGGATCCAACTCGGATGGTCAGCATCCGGAAAGTGTCAACACATCTTTGAGTTCAAAATACCTCAATACGTGAAAATCTGTGTTTTGCTAGTGATGTCTTATAGAACTGAGATGTGGTCCATAACTTTAGATAACTTTGGGCCTCGTAACAAAGCTCAAAGTCGCATAGGGAGCTATGGATAGAGCTATGCTCAGAGTCTCTTTGCACGATAGAATCCGAAATGAAGATATTTGCAAAAGAACAAAAGTGAAAGAACGAGAGTGCCTATATGTGGTGTGGAAGTCAGTTTTTTTAACAGTTTTTCTATTAATTGTTAGTTTTAATGTCTGTAATGTGGTGTTGTAGTTTGTTTTTTTAATATATTTTTTTATAATAGAATAAATGTGGAAACTCTATTCAATTATAATTATGGAGGGATGTGGTATTCTTATATTATATGGTCCCAGCAAAGAGGGAAGGCTCAAAGTGGGTTCCCCCGAAGGGAGAGAAGAAAAACAAGAACAAAACAAACCATATTAGAATAAAGGAAAAATTACAATGATGTTGGTTGTTAATGATGGACACTATGATTTCCTAAATCTAAACTAGTTTTGATAATTTCATCCATAGTAGGGCTGCAACATATGTCAGAATATTGTGTTAGGATTAATAATTTTAAGATGCAAGTCATGTTAGGTCTGATTTTAGTTGATTGTGTCACATTGAAAGAGTGGCTAATTATTTCATCTAAATAAGACAAGAATTATCTAAAAAGGAAAAGTAATAATAAGTACTACATAATATTAAAACTTTAACATTATGATTAGATCACAAATTTTAGAATTATCACCAAATTATAGTGTTAGCACTTTTAATGATCCTCTCTTATGATATTGGCTAACAAACTTTTAGCAATAGAATATGCATTAGTATCATGCAAGACGAGCAATTTATTTAATTGCCAATTTGCTATTTCATGGTGTATTATGTTTCTTGAGTGGACAATATGACAACTATTCTTGATTTACACCTAGAAAAACTATTACAAAAGGTATGATGCTAGAAGCGAACTTTGATCCTGAAATAACAATTCAGATTTGTTGTTACCGCCGGTTTATTAAGAAATATTTAAGAAAAATATGAGGAAAACTGAATATTTTTTTCATTGTGACATCAGAAAATTGCCACCTCGGCAGTGAATTGTTGGGTACAGTGTATTTTTAGTAAGAGCTTTTTGAACGTAATTTGAATAAAGTGGATTAGTAGTATATGTAAAATCAATTTTTTATCATTTACCTTAAAAATTACACGCACAATCATTACAAAAATACACACATTTAGCTTCCATCCTCTTCAAAACACGATCCGTCAGCACTTAGCGCAGTTACAGATCAAAAATTATATAGATAACAAAGACAAAAGGACAATCCACAATTCACCTAGGTATATAAATATATCGGTATATATGAGCAAGTATTTAACTTGTCTTAGTCAAAGAAAAACAATATTATTTATGGAAAAAGAAAAAAAAAATGAATCGATAACCAGATTCTAGCTAAAACCTAAGAACCACCGCAAGGAAACCAGGGTAGCGATTCTGAAACCATGCGGTTGCATCCGACACGGAATCTCATCTCTCGGTCTTTGTCATGCTAAACAGATAAGACAAAGACCGAGAGATGAGATTCCGTGTCGGATGCAACCGAATGGTTTCAGAATCGCTACCCTGCTCACAAATGGAAAAAAGAATAAGCCGCATTGAAATCGGCCTATCCGTTTGAAAGCTACGGTGCCACAGACAGACTGTCTGTATCACAGACTAAGTAGAGAGATACTCTGTCTGTATCTACACAAACGGACAGACATATACGTCAAACGGGTAAAAAAGGACTTAAATTGCCTGATTTAGCAACGCAATCGGATTGACTCCGAGTCTGGGTAGTGATTGTAAACGCAATCTGGGTAGCGATTCTGAAACCATTCGGTTGCATCCGACACGGAATCTCATCTCTCGGTCTTTGTCTTATCTGTTTAACATGATAAAGACCGAGAGATGAGATTCCGTGTCGGATGCAACCGAATGGTTTCAGAATCGCTACCCTGAACGACTCAAATTCGGAAAGCCACTACTTGTCTCTGTCTGTTTAGCTAGGAGATGAAATAGATAGAACGAGTGATGAGATTCTGTGTCGGATCAATCCGACTGGGTTTAGAATCGCGAAGGTGGTTTGAATTTTGAATCATGCTTAAGGAGCATGATTCAAAAGAAAGAAGATGACAGTATTCTTCGATGCAATTTTGTGAGTTTCTGTGTGGTTGCAATAAGGAAGTCCATTATTTTTGTTTTATTTTTAAAATATCACACTAAGGCCAATTGTTCTACGTAGCTGCACGACATCCGCACGATTTCGACAATTGTCGGATACAAGACGAATGCTTGCATCTTGCGTACAAATAATGAAGTCTGTGTCGAAGAACGACAACGACACGACAGCCACACGTCTTGTGTTTGTTCGTAGGATGCATGCATTCGACAAAAGACGCGTGCGTGGACAGTAGGCCTAAGACTACAATAAAACCCAGTGTTTTTATATATTAAATATCTCAACAAATGACGAAGTTATGAAGCTTTTCCTTCCCATTTTAAAATATATATCGCGCGGCCGGCCAAACACCGCGATGACGTTACAAGGTATGATCAGCTCGCGAACGACGCAGAGCCCGGGCTTTTGTTTGCCGCAGCTCGTTGTTAGTACTCGTTAGCTCAACAAAAGAACAGGTATTATCGTGTTAAATAAAACTACAATACGTTGTGAGTATTGCATCGTGCCTAAATAATGTACATGCAAAACGGCGACAACGTCCGAAAACTAGTATTTTACGTTGTCAAAACAGAAAAAATACGAAATACATACGTGGTTGGAAAAATCAGTAAGTAGGTACGTCATACGCATAGCCATTAGATGTAAGTGCTTATGTAAATCTACCGATAGAAATAATAAATCAATATGGTGAAAATTTTATTAAATTCCATGTCTTTTTATGTTTGTTTTTTTTTATTTGTTTCATTTTACTACTTGACTCGTTGATATTTAAATAGACATGTTATGGATTCTTAAAAAATATTTAGTTTACCCAAATGGTAACTGATAGCTTTTAAACAAAAGGCTTACTGACAAGTATTTGGTACGATTTAGGTTGTATTTAAGTTTTTTAAAGACAACGTATTGTTTCTGGAAAAAGACAAGTGTGATTGCTAAATAACCGAGGTAGATACTTATGAACGGTCTGCTATACAGAGCATTTTGAAAAAGTACTTAAGCTACTCTGTTGCCTATCATCATATACCTATAATTTATTAAATGTGTTTAGAGTTATAAAGAAATCTAAGATCCTAAAAGTCTATTTCGGTATCAATGGACTGTATCTACACAAATGTATCTGGAATAAATTATGGCTGGTCTCACACCCCACACACACCACTGTATTTTTGAAGCAATGTGTGTGATACCACTAACTTAAAAAAAATGATGAACGAAAACATCGTGAGGAAACCGACATATGCCTAGAATATTTCGTGGTCATGTGTCATCCACCATCCCGAACTGGATCAGCGTGGTGGATTATGACGCATTTCTAGATGGCCATGCCATGACTTCCTTATTGGTGGATCTTGCTCTTAACCAAAGACGATATTACATGCTGACATTGTTGACCCCATACTTAGGGCATAGAATAGATAATATCTTAGGGTCTAGTGCAAAGTTAGATAAATAGTGTTTAAATAAGAATAATCCATTGTTAAACAAAAGATGAAGGACGACAATATGTAAAAAAAAAATGTTTGTCTGTAAAGTCGGTTTACTGACGATAGAACGTGACAACGTCTTAAGAAAATACTGATGGAATGGTAGCATTTTTCAAAAGAAAATTTTAAATTCATTTGTTTAATAGATTTGTATGTAAAAAGTAATCAGTAGAATCTAGTAATTTTCAATCAAAACAATGCAAAAAACAATGCAAAAAAGCTTTTAGATGCCGGGGATCGAACACGGGGCATTTCACATGCAAAGCGAACGCTCTACCACTGAGCTTCATCCCCGCTTGAACTACTGGTCGATATAATTAATACAACTGTAACAAACATGCGGCGAGGTAACGACCGACGGTAACGGTACATGACGTCTGGTTTGGTGGCGTGCAGCCGGCTTCATCGAATTATAAGACGTTATCACGTCAAAAAAATGGTTGTCTGTAAAGTCGGTTTACTGACGATAGTCGAACGTGACAACGTCTTAAGAAAATACTGATGGAATGGTAGCATTTTTCAAAAGAAAATTTTCGCGGTTGAAATTTCGTTTCCTTTTAATGCGGTCATAGTATTTCTGTTAAGCGCCATCTAGGTAAAACATTCTGAAGCTTTTTGAAAAGCTGTTCAAAGCGCCATCTCTGGGTACATCATTGTACTAGCACAAGTTCTTAACTTCATATCGTCGCTTCTTTAAAACATGGACAGACTCCTTGAACGTAATACACATTTCACTCTCTAGATGGTGCGAAAAGTAATAAAAATACTGATGGAATGGTACTGACTAAGGTAACGGCAGTAACGGCACATGACGTCATGTTTTGCGGGCGTGCAGCCGCCTTCATCGAATTATAAGACGTTATCACGTCAAAAACAAGTAAGAACTTCTTTTGGCACACCACACACAGGTTTTTCGTAGGGTCAACATCACACTCGTTAGTTAAAAAAATCTTCGGGTGAATAGGGTGAACTCGGGTCATGGCGTATCACCATAGTTACCATTATACATTTACACATCTAACCTTCATCTAACCACGTAACCATGACCATTTATATAGTCAAATTTTTTTTTTAATAAAGAGTTACGAGATAGCAGGACCTGTCCCTGATGGTAAGCAACATGCCTGCCACGTGACAGCACAGTAACCCGCAGCTATAGGAACATGAAGAGTCCAAATCATCACCTAGCACTGCACTGCGCTCGTCAACCAGAGATCTAAGATGTTATATCTCTAAGCCCTGTAATTTCTCTGGAAACATTGCCTTTTAAACCGGAACACAGTAATGCTTGTACATTACTGCTTGGCGGGCGGTAGAATAACTGACAAAGGTGTGGTACTCCCCCAGGTGGACTCTGCCAAGAGTCCTACCACTATATTGCCATGTTTAGAAGACCTATTTAGACGACAATGATTTATTCCAGACTAGCAGCGCCCTCCGGTTTCACCCGCGTAGCTTTTAAAGTGTGCTATCCTATTCTGAGATTAAAGTTTTTACGTCTATCACCAGTCCCTATGGCTGCCAAATTTGGCATAGCTGACTACTGTTGAAGGTATTACAGTAAAAAATACCCCACAGAACATCTTGATATCTGTTCTGTGAGTTACCCTAACGTCCCTAACTAACGGTTTGCCGCTTGCCTCACAAAATCGCACCACCGAAATTAGCATCGCAAGTTCCTGCGATGCGGCGTCGTATCGCATCACATCGCAGTTTTGTGTGGGAGCCCATAGTGTTCAATTTCAATTCAATTTTTAATTCAATTCGAATTTGTATTCAAAAGGTATTGCCATAAAAAGAAGTAGGCTGGAGTCATATCTGGTGAATATGGGTTATGGTATGGGTTCCTCGATGGTGTTTGTAGAGTGTTTGGTCAAAAATTCGTTCACAATGATGGTCGTGTGCGACGGTGCATTATCGTGAACCAAAATACAAGAATTGTCTTTCCACAAATCTGGCCTTATTCGTCGAATGTGCTCTCTTAAATGCCGCACAACACTCAAATAATATTCTTTATTTACTGTTTGACCTTCCGACGAGAATTCCGAGTGCACAACACCGCGATAGTCAAAGGAAACAGGAACATCTGCATAAATTAACTGCTGTGTACTTAACAATAGATGGTGTTGCACAACTAAGCCGATGAGTATTTGGTTTGAGGATAGCCCAAAATAATCATCAATTATTGCTTATATTATGACAAACTATTTATCCTTTTAACCGACTTTAAAGAAAGAAGGAGGTTCTCAATTCCGTTGTATTTTTTTGTATGTATGTTACATGATAGCTCCGACAATAGGGTACCGGACTGGGTCAAAAACACACTACGCTAATTAGTCCGTCAGCTAGGTCATGAAAAAATATTGGACACATATTTTTTGTTTTTTTATAACATTAAAAATCGTCAAAGATATATACCATCAAACTTCGAGAGTGGGGGGTCGCGACGTCACTCGTGACTCGTGAGTAAAAATCGTACTCACAAGTGACGTCACACGAAACTTCGAAGCGCTGTATCTTCGTCATTTTTTCTTTGTGAAACAAAAGAAAAAATACGTGTACAATATTTTTTGGCAATCTAACTGACAGGTTACTTAGTTTTTTTGAGGATTGTACCCTATTGAGAGTCGATTTTGATGTTTTTTTTCATTTGTTTGGTATGAAATATTTGACAGATGGTCCCATTTAAAATTTATCGAAATGGGTGTGGTGATGTCCTAATAGTCGACATAGTCATAGCTTCTTATAAAATGTAGTCTTGTGTCTGAATTGAATTGAAGTCGGGTTTGGTTTTTTCAAAGAAAATCCTATCCTATATATTTTATACCTTCAAATACCTTTAAACGAGCAATTCTTGGATGCATATTTATATTAGTAGATATTTATATTTATAGAATCTAAATCTCGGAAACAGCTTTAACGATTTTAATTAAATTTAGGATGAAATTTTGAGGGCGATAAATCGATCAAACTAGGTTTCGTTACAAAAAAAACGACATTTCAAGCGCATTTTCAGGCAATGAAGAATTGCTACAATATTATTAGAATACGAAAACATATTTCGTACATGTGCTTAGTGTCATAATCTCATAATACGTACAACTTCGTTCCATCCGGGTGTCCCTTGACACCTCTCAAGTATGTTTTTGTATATTTGTTAGAAAATGTACCTACTTAGATACGATTTGAATGCGTTGATTAAGGGCTCCCAGTAATATTATTTCTCAGAAAAAAATTAACAGTAAAAAGAAGTCATGTGACTATTAACGTCAGGATTCGAACCGAGGACTCCTGGATTCTGAGACTCCTGGGTAGCAATTCTAACTGCAATCCAAATGGTTCGGAATCGGAATGACAATTCCTGTCTCTGTCATGCTAAACAGATAAGACAAAGACCGAGAGATGAGATTCCGTATCGGATGCAACCGCATGGATTTAGAATCGCTACCCTGATTTCTAAAGCAAGAGGCTTCCCGCATGAGCTATTAAGTCATTAGTTACTTACAGTGGCGAAATTTGTTATCGTTTTCAATCACGTGTCACGTAAGTGTCGTTCCAACTTTTGGTGATAGCAAAAAGTATCGTTACTGTTGGCGTAATTTTTTTCAGTTTCACCCTCTTTTGCAACGCACGTTAAGGAACTTCGTTCCAAAAGACAAAGTGTCCTGCAACAGCTCTGTACTCCATATGAACATGGAGCCTTCGTCGTCACCGGTTTGTATTTTTTAAGATAGGTAGTTAGTATAAAGCAACACTGAAGCATCTATTATACTCTGAGGGCTGTAGCATGAGTCCTATAACAGTTCCGACTAGTTTCGTAACACGAAACGTTTTATGAAAATTGCCGTGATTTACAATATTATTACTTAGTATTACAGCTGCTCCACATATCTAATATTTTGAATCATTAATAGCTACGTTTATTTGGGCCAATTAGTTTTTTCCAGGCAAGACAAGATGCGGAAGTTACTCGTCGCATTGAAAACGCCTGGAGGAGCTATTAAATAAATAAATAAATCCTTGAAAAAGGTCCTTGACTAAAAGTCAGATGTCCGATCTTGCGATCTGTCAAAGGGCTATGGAACGCAGTGTTCTAAACGTAAAGCTAACTGACCGGATTAGAAACACCATACTGCGTTCCAAGACTCAAATAGCCGATGTGACCCAAAAGGCTGCTAGCTTGAAGTGGAATTGGGCTGAACACGTCTGCCGCATGTCAGATGATCTTTGGGCCAAGATCACTACACAACGGAAGCCAGACCGCAAAAGACGTTGCGGTAGACCATCTAAGCGATGGCGGGATGACCTCGACAAACATCTCAATGATTGGTATATAATGGCTCAAAAACATTCTGTAAAAAACTAGCCAAGTCTCGATGAAGCTGCATATTTATCTCTAAAAAGTAATGAAATCTAGACAAAGCTGTGCCAAGTCTAAGGTACCTTACTGCGATTTCTTTATTATAATAATTAATGTTTTGTGACTTGGCCGTTGAACATTCTTTCTCACGTAGTATAGACTAAGCGTTATTCAGCACTCGTTATGCAGACTGTCTTAGAGTCTAACTTGTCAGCTCGCTATTACACCAGTCTGAAAAACGCACGCTCTAGGACTTTTAATACTACTTATTTTTCTTTACTGCGCGCCATTATGGTATTTATTAATTTAAATTAAAAAATAAGAATTTTAGGCAGTTAAGATAGGTATAATAAGAGCAAGACCAAAATTAAAATTATCGGATTCGGAACTCCGAATACACAAAACACAAAAATAGAAAAATAGAAATTACCGCGAATACCAATGAACCAATCAAGAACCAATGAAATTTTATTTTAAAAATATTATGTCAATGTCAGTGTCATGTATTTGTCGGTCTAAAGGTAGACCCGCACTAGGCGTAACTATGCGGCAGCGGAGCGACGCGACGTGATGCGGCCCAATTCAGTATACCGCACTTAAACTGCAGCGGCGAGACCAGTGCCGCCAGTCGGGTATTGTCTTGTGTTTTATTGAAATTGATCCTAGTCGTATGTAACAAAATTGATGGGTTAAGGTCGTCACAGATGTAAGTAGCTATAATATTACATATTTTTGTGACGCAACATATACCACAATGTATTTATATTATTGCATTTGAATAAAGCAAGACATATTTTAAGTGTACAGCATGTTTCAACATTGAAAGCACGTCACGAGTAATTTCTTATTTTTAACCCCCGACGAAAAAACGACGGGGTGTTTGTAGCATCGTAGCTCCCAAACGGATGAATCGATTTTATTTTTGAAGTGAAAACTTCTTTAGGCGCGCTATAGACAGAATTTTCGTGGGCTGTAAAATGGATTCATCAATCGTCACGCTTGGATATGATAATAGATCGGATCGGATATGAAATCTTCGGGTTAACTCGGTAAAAACGGCCATGTAGGTACCAGGGTAACAGAAACAGTAAAGAGTTTCGATTACCTACCTCCAACAGCCCAGCGTTTATCTCCAGATACCAGGACAACAGAAATATAAAAGAGCGTTTGCCCCTAGTTGCAATATTCTGTATAATCACGTTGATATAAAACTAGATGGCGCAACCATCGATTTAGCTGGCGGTGTTGAAATTATGCGAATGTACATAGACCTACGATGGTTTAACAAATAATTTGTCTTCTAACAAGGTAATAAATAAATTGAACAATTCAATTAAAAGTGAAAACATTTGAGTCACAAGTTTTCACTTCTATCGGCAGTTCCTATGACTGCCAATTTTTTTTTTGTGTTTGAAGGATGAATTAGTCGTTTGTGTAGTTCGTTGTAACTTTGATCTTTTTAATAATGGTGTATTAAAAAAAATTGGCAGTCATAGGAACTGCCGATAGAACTGAAAACTTGCTGTTGCCCTGGCACTGGTACCTAGGGGCAAACGCAACTCTTTTATATTTCTGTTGTCCTGGTATCTGGAGATAAACGCTGGGCTGTTGGAGGTGGTAATCGAAACTCTTTACTGTTTCTGTTGCCCTGGTACCTACCAGGCCGTTTTTACCGAGGTTACCCGAAGATTTCATATCCGATCCGATCCATTATCATATCCAAGCGTGACGATTGATGAATCCATTTCACAGCCCACGAAAATTCTGTCTATAGCGCGCCTAAAGAAGTTTTTACTTAAAAAACTACTATACTATACTATACAGTTCAGTTCAGTTCTTTGTTTTCTGGGCTATACGACTTAGTCGTAATTCTGCCAATGTCCGTTTCTTGGGAATTTCGTAAACGGTACTATGTTTTATATCCCACTGTTTACTTATTTGATCTGGATAAGTTGGTTTAATCTAGAACAGACAGACATAACACATAAAATACCCAACACCGAGTTAGAGTTCAAACCAACTTTCGTTGGAAGTTTGCATGATAATGTAAATCATATTTATTATTCTAGTTTTATCTTGTTAAAAAGTTGGAAGCCCTAGGCATTCGTGGTTTACAGCTCCAGCTATTCAGTGACTACCTTTCCAACCGAAAACAGCGTGTCAAACTTGGACACACGCTTAGTGCACCGGAAACCATAGCCTATGGTGTGCCACAAGGCAGCATCGTCGGGCTTACTCTGTTTCTGGGATACATTAATGAACTCTGTAGTCTATCTCTTGTCAATGTAAAAGTACTAACGTTTGCTGAAAATACAGCTGTCATTTTTCGTGGTAAAACATGGGATGAGGCTTTTGACTTTGCCCAAATGGGGTTCAATAGGATAAATTCACTGTTACACAAGCACATACTAAGCCTCAACGCCGAAAAAACCAAAGTAGTGACCTTTTCCATTAGAAACAATACACAACCACCGCCACATTTGAGTTTGGCAGCCCACCTCTTCGAATCATCTCTGTGTTCAGAAAACATCTGTAGGTGTCATAAATTGGAACGCGTGAGTAATATCCGGTATCTGGGTATTATTGTCGACAATCATCTTAGCTTCCAAGGACATATAAGTGCACTATCCGGTAGAGTTCGGAAATTGATTGCAGATTTTAAAAATATCCGGTACGTAGCTGACAAACCACTCTTAAAAACGGTTTACCTGTCTCTTTGCCAGTCACTCCTGATTTACAGCATCGAAGCTTGGGGAGGAGCCGCTAAAACTCATTTAGCTACTTTAGAGAAAGCCCAACGAGCTATCTTAAAGGTCAGCAATTTCTTGCCTTTCCGATATCCGACCACAGATCTCTACAGGGATACGGGTGTACTGACAGTGAGACAGCTTTTCATTCTACGTACTGTTTTAAGACAACATAAGCTCTCCCCAAACATTGATGACCAGAATCTTGGACCTAACGATACAAAACGTCGTAAGTACATTGTGTTTGAGGTGCCTCGATGCAAAACGTACTTCAGGCACAGATTCTTTCCTTTTGTTAGTCGCTACTTATACAATAAATTGTCAGAAACAGAGGAACTGCGCAGACTTAATGTCCACAGTCTTAAAAAAACTGTAACTAACACACTTCTCAAGCGTTAGCTTGTATCTTATACCTTTAAACGAGCAATTCTTGTACCTATATAAATATGTATATATATATAGAATCTGAATCTTGGAAACGGCGCGAACGATTTTGATGAAATTATGTATGCAGGGGGTTTCGGGGACGATAAATCGATCTAACTAGGTTTCATTTTTAAAAAACGCATATTATGCACGTTTTTAGACAATGAAAATCTGTCACATTGGACATTAGAATTCGAAGGTAAATTTCGCCGCGTGACGTGACAGCATAATTGGCTCAGACGGGAAGTCGGGCGTTCGTGGTGGTCACGAATTAAGAGCTGCGGGTTCGAGTCCAGACGGATTCTCTTTTTTTTCAAGTATTATTTTTTTTTTAAAGACAATCTAAGAGTATCTAAGTATTTTTAGTACTTATTTAAACCGAGCAAAGCTCGGTGACCCAGGTACTGTTATGTTAATACCGTGACACTGAGAATCTATTCTTAGTCGTAAGGCTAAATTAGAGTAAACGGCATACGCAAAAACGAGTACTTACACACAAATTCACACCTCCCACACACACCCTCTCACCCTCTCACACACACATCCACACACACCCTCACACATACCCTCATACACCCTCTCTCACACACAGCCTCACACACATACACCTTACACATAGTTTTATTTTAATTTTTAACCTAATTTTTCTTCTTAATTTAATTTAATGTTTTTAAAAGTAAAGTTATGTAATGTGAATTTCCAACAAATAGAAGATTGAGCAAAGTAAGAATGAAGCATCTAACATAGCTTATTTTGGGAGAGCACGGATCTCTGAAACACAAGCTTCAAGCTTAGTTCGGAGATTTGAAGCTCATCGTCTTAATGTTAACAACCTACTACAATATTGTTTCTACCTATGTAATGTTCTACTTAACATTAAGTTCAGTTGTAATCATAACTTGTGACAATAAATCTATTACTATCATTATCTTATTGACGTGATAACGTCTTATAATTCGATGAAGCCGGCTGCACGCCCGCAAAACATGACGTCATGTGCCGTTACCCGCCGTTACCTCAGTACCATTCCATAAGTATTTTTATTACTTTTCGCACCATCTAGTGAGTAAAATGTGTATTACGTTCATGGAGTCTGTCCATGTTTTAGAAAAGCGACGATATGAAGTTAAGAACTTGTGCTAGTACAATGATGTACCCAGAGATGGCGCTTTGAACAGCTTTGCAAAAAGCTTCAGAATGTTTTACCTAGATGGCGCTTAACACAAATACTATGACCGCATTAAAAGGAAACGAAATTTCAACCGCGAAAATTTTCTTTTGAAAAATGCTACCATTCCATCAGTATTTTCTTAAGACGTTGTCACGTTCGTCAACGTCAACTATCGTCAGTAAACCGACTTTACAGACAACCATTTTTTTAGAAGTTACAGAGGGGGGACACACTTTTTACCACTTTGGAAGTGTCTCTCGCGCAAATTATTCAGTGTAGAAAATACTAGGTTTACAAAGTTTATTAAGACATGAAATGATTGTTGAAATCGATCCGGTAATTTTTAATTTAATTTTAAGCTTACAAAAAAAATTGGCTGTCATAGGAACTGCCTATAGAAGTGAAAACTTATAACTCAGAATTTGATAGCTTTCCTTGGAAACTACACGGGTTTAACCGGAGGGCGTGGCCTCGCCATCTTGGCCATCTAGAAACGCATCAGCATTTCCCATCGTCTGACGCGTTTCTAGATGGCCATGCCATTATGGCCTGTCCACGCTCTTTCAGCATTTCCCATTGGCTGACGTAGATGGCCAATAGCCATGGTCCCGAGTTTACCCGAAGCTTTCTTATCATACCAAAGCGTGACGAATTAATTCAATTCACAGCCCACGAAAAATCTGCCTAGGCGCGCCTAAAGAAGTTTTCACTTCAAAAATGATTTTAGAAACCTCAAAATCATTTTTGAAGACCTATCCATAGACACCCCAAACGTAAGGGTTTGACGAAAAAAATAATTTGTATGGCGCAGACGCAAATTTTTTTTTTACTCTTTTGTGTAAAATTCTGAATACAGTTCACAGAATACATCTACTTACCAAGTTTCAGTAGTATAGTTTTGGCAAAAAATGTCTGTGACATTCGGACGGACGGACAGACAGACAGACATGATGAATCTATAAGGATTCCGTTTTTACGTTCTACGGAATCATAAAAATCACTTCCAATCCACCAATATTGCCAAAAACTACCAGTTTTCATCTTTTCATAAAACATCAACCTATCATGATTTTTAAATCGAAAAGCGGCGTTGACTTGCCTTTGTCAGGCAACGAACTAACTCTTCGCGCGCCTAGAATAGGATTAGATTATACTTTGAAAATAATATTGTTAAAATTTGAAGATTCTTTGTAGGTACCAAAAAATACACGTGATTTTTGGTGGGGGGTGGGGGGGGGGGGTAGTTTTAAACCTCACCACGTATCACCAAGGGGGAGGGAGGAGTTAAAAAATTTTAAAAAATCATCACGTGATTAATGGACAGCCCCTATGTGTGCCGACGGTGAGCGTGAGACTAAAATCACTCTAATAAATAATTGATGATTATAATATTTTATGTAACCAACGCGTTTTTTTGACACGTTCATTACGTCTGCTATCTCTCTCACTTTAATTCAGTGGTCCTCTAGCAAAATTTGATGAACTTTGGCGATGTATTCGTCGGTAGTTGTAGCTTTTGGACGTCCCGATCGTTCGTCGTTTCCCAAGCTCTTAGTAGAAGAGTCCCAATACACAGCATCCAACTCACCTTTGATTTTCGTAGCCACATGACATATAGCGCTAGCAGACTTTTTTCCGATCAACTGTACCACGTTGACCCGCTTTGAAAACCGCGCGAGAGGTAGGGTTGCCAACCGTACTCTAAAATAGAGTATTGTACTCTATATCATGAAAGCGTACTCTATAATCTATAACTCTAATAGAGTACGCTAAAATACTCTTTTTCTACACATTTTTAAATTGATTAAAAATGAGCTCTTGATCTATATAAATTTAGAGTTAGAATGTTTGGACTTATACAATTCTTTTAAAAACAATGAAAAATTGTTATGTGCTGCAAAAAGTACAAAAAATACCTTTTTAAAAATATAAAATAAATGATACCTACTCTTTTTTTTAAGTCCATACTCTTTATTTACCTCCTTTGAAATCAGAAATACTCTATTTCTTCTAAAAAAAGTTGGCAACCCTAGCGAGAGGTCGCGCTGTTTTTATATGAGTCTATCGAGCGGCAGCGCAGCGTTGGACAGTTGACCGGAAAAAAGTCTGGGTAGCGCTATCTGTCAAGTGGCAAAGCAAATCAAAGATGAGTTATAAGAAGAAGAAGTTGACGGCCTGTCAATTAGTTCCATATTTTGCTACGCGCAGAGTTATATTGCGAGCACTATAGATGATGACCAGGGTAGCGATTCTGAAACCATTCGGTTGCATCCGACACGGAATCTCATCTCTCGGTCTTTGTCATATCTGTTAGCATGACAAAGACCGAGAGATGAGATTCCGTGTCGGATGCAACCGAATGGTTTCAGAATCGCTACCCAGATGATTGACCGGAAAGAAAAGTCGCACTGTAGTCGCACTATTGTGACATAACTTGACAGCTAACATTTTAGCTGTCAAGCTAAAATGATTGATACTTTAGTGCGTAACTGTAAATGAATGAACCAACAAAATTCACCAGTTGTTATTAACGAGTGTTGCTGTTTTAATTGTGAGGTCGGAAAGTTTTCAGAGTTTCAGACCACCCTCGTATATTTTTCTTACGGTTTTAGTTTCACTTATTTTGATTTTGGTCGCTCAGCAAAATCTCTATCACAAGCCTGCTGTGAGTTCGCAGTCTGTCAAAAACAACTATGCGGAAAACGAAAATCGGCTAAATGGACTTGTTTCCAAACCGCATAAAATTAAAATGGATTTTAAATAGACAAGACGACATGTTTCTTTTTCATTCTGTTCAACGTCTCGGTTGCCTGTGCTTGTTGGTAGATTCGCTCCGTTAAAAATATATTGAAATTCATTTGTTTTTAGAAGCCGGTGAGTAAAACAAATACATTACATACTGTCACAATTTATGTTCTTTGTACATCGAATTTAACGTAGTCTAAGTAGAAATTCGTTACTCTTTTGATTTACACAACGTGTCTTTGTCGGCAAGCTTTTCTTATTGTAGCTAAATAGTGAAATGCTTGCAATGGATTTGTAGCCATGATGTATGTGTTAATTTTTTCTCATATAATTTTGTGTAATACGCCTAAATACTAAATGTTTTGTTCCAAATTGAAATACGTAGTGTATTTTCATAGGAAAATAACGGTTTTCATCATAGGGAGGGTACGTAAAGACTAGTACGCGTTAGATTATGTCAAAATCGATTTCAGGTACCCATGGAATAAATAAAACATTCGAATAAATGTAAATTGTAAATATATTGTTCGAAATTCAAAGACTGTATTTTCGAAGGGTTTTTTTATTATGGGTCAGTATAAACGGCAGTAAATGGTAGATTCGTTAGACATTGAATCGATTTCATGTTATAAATAAAACATTTGAAGAAATTATAAAATGACTTAAGTATAAAAGGAAAAATCTATTGGTTCGCCTTTACTGGGTTTGTTTTGTCGTATTGGTAGGTTTATAATCCTTTAATTTCTTGGTGAAAGTGAGTCTATTTGATAACTTCTACATGACTTTTAGAGCATATTGATCTGAAACTCTCATCCTCGAAACATTCACCTCACCACTACCCACCACCCCCCTACGTATCATGGATATTTAATAATCTAAATAGTGTAGTATTATAAACCATTCTTCAAAATATCACTTAGCACTTGGAAGTGAGACGTACTTCTTAGCATTCCATGGATTCACCGTGCGGGTGCCGGGTCCATCGTGTGGCAGAGAGAGAAATCTCGAATAGACCCCAAGACTTGTGACTCGGGCTGTAGGTTTAAAAGGGGCCCCTTACATTGACGTACGTCAACACTCACCTTCACTACTCGTATTTCTCTCCCTGCCCAGCCAAATCCGATATGATCCTACTAGTGCAGCTTTAGATACTCGTTCTAGTATAGAACTTACTGCACTTCTGGACAATCCAAGGTCTTTAAGCAGGTTATAGAGAGATTTTGCTGGTATACCTCTCGCTCCTACTTCTACAGCGTATAAATTAACTACATAGCCATTTTTTGTTAATTCATTTTGTAGGTCGTAATACTTATTTTGTTTCAACACGTGGTCTTTAGGTATATTAGTTTCCCACGGTACGGTAAGTTCTACCAGGACTATGCGTTTCGTAGCCCTAGAAAAAAGGAAAATGTCCGGTCTGGATGACGAAACACCCACATCCTCTGGGATTTTGTAGTGCTTTTCATACGTGTCCATTAAAATTGTCCAATCAGGTGCTGAACCCAGGATTGAGTAAGGCTTGTTCTTGGAGTTTAAAGTTGAGCCCTCTTTTACAAAGTTAATTTGTCTTTTGTTCATCGTCAATCCCTTTTGGGCTCTAGCTACCGAAAGGCTTACGGCTTCACGTATGATTTCAAGTACTCTGTCATGGCGCTGTGAGTAATGACCCCTATTAAGGAGCACCTTGCATCCCACCAATATGTGCCTTGCTGTACATATCGCCTCACCACAAGTATAGCAACATTTTTCAGAGGCTTTTCCCCACCTTACCAAGTTACTCTGGTCAGGGAGGGTCATTTGGAAAGCGTTCAGATAAAATTTTAATAAGGCAGGAGACCAGTCATATAGCAAGGTGCGCCACTTTAGAGCTAATGGGATACAAAACTCACCTATGGTTAACCACTCACTTTGCATTTCTAAATTCATAGCGTGCACTTTGTAACTATCATTTTCGTCTTGTTGTAGAAAGGTTTTTACCATGTCTCGGTCTTCTCTTTTCTTTCTCGCACCCAACCCAGCTGTATTTACTTGCGCACCTGCCATAAATTGTTTGTGGAATTGAAGTCTAGATTCAAGGTCCGAAGCGCTTTTGTCTTTTGGGAGAGATGCGATTAATTCGTCTTTCGACTTTCCCAAAACATGCGTTTTTGTAACTCTTAGGTGTTTGTAGAGTTCGGATGGTTTTTTTAGTTTCAGGCCAAAACTATTGTGATCCCTAAATAGAGTAGAGGGATCAGCCGGATGTGCCAATCCAAACCATGACTTCAATATCTTTATGACATTAGCATCTAATTTTGCGAGGAGGGTTTTACCGATGTCATATACTAGGAAAGGCCAAGTGAGACGTGATGTGAGATAGTTGTCATATATCCATGCTTTTTTGATATTGCTGATAGGCTGTTGGTCTACCTTACTGAGGTCATTCATGAAATTTCCAACAACTACCTCTAATGATGGTGTACGTCCTTTGTAGTCTATCTTTCTACCAAGAAATTTGAAAGGCACTGCCTCTGCTATTGTGGCAACTCTTTGGCCACTTATGGAGAGTCCCGGATCGTAAGAAGTATATTTGGTATCTCGTCTACCCAGAATCTATATTATACCAATCTATATTGTATTACGGCTATTACGGCTGAATGCCGATGAATTAACAAAAAATGGCTATGTAGTTAATTTATACGCTGTAGAAGTAGGAGCAAGAGGTATACCAGCAAAATCTCTCTTCTTCTTCTTCTTCTTCTTTATTACTGGCTTCCATTCGGTTGTATGACCATAATTTCGCCAATGTCATGTCAATTTCAGTAGGATGCTCTGTTGGAATTTGGTCGGTATTCAGCTTGAATACTAGTCGCTCTTGCAGTTGGTCGGTGCAGTAGAGATTTGTTTGTTAATGGTTAGTATTTGTATATTACATTAGACCTCTGCAATGGACAAACCAGACCGGACATTTTCCTTTTTTCTAGGGCTACGAAACGCATAGTCCTGGTAGAACTTACCGTACCGTGGGAAACTAATATACCTAAAGACCACGTGATGAAACAAAATAAGTATTACGACCTACAAAATGAATTAACAAAAAATGGCTATGTAGTTAATTTATACGCTGTAGAAGTAGGAGCGAGAGGTATACCAGCAAAATCTCTCTATAACCTGCTTAAAGACCTTGGATTGTCCAGAAGTGCAGTAAGTTCTATACTGGAACGAGTATCTAAAGCTGCACTAGTAGGATCATATCGGATTTGGCTGGGCAGGGAGAGAAATACGAGTAGTGAAGGTGAGTGTTGACGTACGTCAATGTAAGGGGCCCCTTTTAAACCTACAGCCCGAGTCACAAGTCTCGGGGTCTATTCGAGATTTCTCTCTCTGCCACACGATGGACCCGGCACCCGCACGGTGAATCCATGGAATGCTAAGAAGTACGTCTCGTCTATAGCAAAATCTCTCTGTAACCTGCTTAAAGACCTTGGATTGTCCAGAAGTGCAGTAAGTTCTATACTAGAACGAGTATCTAAAGCTGCACTAGTAGGATCATATCGGATTTGGCTGGGCAGGGAGAGAAATATGAGTAGTGAAGGTGAGTGTTGACATACGTCAATATAAGGGGCCCCTTTTAAACCTACGCCCGAGTCACAAGTCTTGGGGTCTATTCGAGATTTCTCTCTCTGCCACACGATGGACCCGGCACCCGCACCGTGAATCCATGGAATGCTAAGAAGTTCGTCTCTCTGTTGGTAGCAGGGATGTAACGGAGCTTCGACTCCGACTCCGATAAGTCGGAGCTTCCGATTATTATTACACCATTGGTTCCGACTTCGGCTCCGAAACTTTTATATCGGAGGTGAGGTGTATAAATTTTTGAATGATTGTGCTGAAAAGTAAATAAATATACAAAATCCCAACCCCTTAAATCAATTGCCCGGCAATTTTAATCATGTCCAAGTGTTTGACAAAATAATGTTTTATTTGTCCTGAATAAAAATGTCTTTCTTGCAAAAAATATCACTTTTGATCCTGCCTAGGCTTCCCGACTCCGATAAATCAAATTTAAAAACTCCGGCTCCGACTTCGGTTCCGATAAGATGACCTCCGTTACATCCCTGGTTGGAAGGTAAGGTCTCCTGCCTTATTAGAATTTTTTATTTAGAGAAAATTTCCAAATGACCCTCCCTGACCAGAGTAACTTGGTAAGGTGTGGAAAAGCCTCTGAAAAATGTTGCTATACTTGTGGTGAGGCGATATGTACAGCAAGGCACATATTGGTGGCATGCAAGGTGCTCCATAATAGGGGTCATTACTCACAGCTCCATGACAGAGTACTTGAAATCATACATGAAGCCATAAGCCTTGCGGTAGCTAGAGCCCAAAAGGGATTGACGACAAACAAAAGACCACTTAACTTTGTAAAAGAGGTCGCAATTTCAAACTCAAACTCAAAGAATAAGCCTTCCTTAAAATCCAAAGGATTTTATGGTGTTTTTCATACGTGTCCATTAAAATAGTCCAATCAGGTGCTGAACCCAGGATTGAGGAAGGCTTAAAATCCATACAATCCTGGATTTTATGGTGTTTTTCATAAATATATATATATATACATAAACTGTATATACATAAACTGTACATATACATAAACTGTATATACATAAACTGTACATATACATAAACTGTATATATATACAAACTATATACATATGGTGGTCCGTTCTGGATGTGGGTGTTTCGTCATCCAGAACGGACATTTTCCTTTTTTCTAGAGCTACAAAACGCATAGTCTTTGTAGAACTTACCGTACTGTGGGAAACTAATATACCTAAATATCACGTGATGAAACAAAATTAGTATAATGACCATCAAAACGAATTAACAAAAAATGGCTATGTAGTTAATTTATACACTGTAGGAGTAGGAGCAAGAGGTATACTAGCAAAATCTCTCTATAACCTGGTGAAAGACCTTGAGTAGTGAGTGTGTGTGTTAACGTACGTGACAAAGGGCCCCTTTTAAACCTATATAATTAGCCCTTTATTCTGTGATAAGAAATTAATTTTTTTTTATATACATTGCATTTTTTGTTAAAAAATATCCCTTAGCACAGTGTGCCTTTCGGCATAGGCCTCTTCCAGCAGCTTCCACTGTTCTCTGTCATTTGCGACTCTTCTCCAGTTTGGTCCCGCTGTAAGTTTTATGTCGTCCTCCCATCTGAGGTACTGTTTGCCCCGATTCCTTCTGCCGTCTCTTGGGTACCAATCCGTCACCTGTTTGCTCCACTTCCCCATTGTGTCCCTTAGCATGTGACCGGTCCATCGCCATTTCTGCTGATCGACGCGTGATAAGACATCGGTGACCCCCGTTTTGTTTCGAAGGTCAGTATTTCTCACCCTATCCTTTCTCTTATGGCCGGTCATGCTCCTCTCCATGGCCCTTTGGCAGCTGGCAAGTTTAGACCTTTGAGCCATAGTGAGCGCCCAAGTTTCACAGCCGTATGTTAGGCATGGCAAGATGCATGTGTTGAAGGTCTTCCTCTTGATTGCCATGCTCAGTTCTCTGGATTTCATTATCTCCTTTAGGGACCAATACCTTTTTAAACCTATACGCCCTGTTTATACACCCGAGTCACAAATCTTGGGGTCTACTCGAGATTTCTTAGAATGAGTTTAAAGATTGCTAAAATAACATCCTCAGGCAACCTGTTCCAGTTGTTCAATTCAATTCATTTATTCAAACCATAAATTCATAAGAACACTTGGTAACATCAATAACAAAAAGGCAAAGAATCCGTGTACATAATAAGTTAAAATAACAATGTCAAAATGAATAAAGCGGCTGTAAAGGAGCCTCATCAATCAAATGAAGTTGTAAAAAGGCTTTGTCAAAGTAGTTGTAAACCGTTCTGTTGCTGAGGATGTGATGTGCAGTGTTTGTCAGTGACGCGACTTATGACACCAACTGTCTCTCTTATGCTCCTTTAATCTGTACAGGTTCCTTATGTTAGGGAGGTTATAAAATCCATTCAGTATTTTAAATGTCTCAATCAAGTCTCCCCGCAACCTTCTCTCTTCCAATGTAGTGAGACGTAGGCTTTTAACCTGTCTGTGTAAGATTTATGTCGAAGGCCATATGGCAATTTTGTAGCTTTTCTTTACACACTGTCAAGTAAACCAATATTGTTTTTAAACTAAGGCCTCCAGATTTGATAACCATATTGTAGTAGTGGCCTCACATAAGTTTTACATATTTTAAGAAACATTTATTCAGTTCAGATTGAAAGGATCCATGAATGACATAAAGAAAAGAGTTTGTTTTCTTTACAATTGCAAGAATATGTTCTTCCCATTTTAATTTTGATGTAATTATAACATCGAGGTCTTTTTGCTGATTCACTGAAAATAAAGCGCGTCTATTGAGATAATAGGTTATTATACTATGTGAGCCTTAAGCATGAGCCGCGAGACAGTTGTAAACAGTATGACATGGAAACTGTCAGTATCCACGTATAGGTGCTCATTAATCTAATGGCACGTGGCCAAAATGGGAACTAACGCCGTCGTCAACACAACCAGGATTGCCGATGCCCAATTTCCCTAAGTTTCCCAAAATGTTTATTTAATTGGTTACGGGGAGACTTGATTGAAACATTTAAAATAATGAATGGATTTTATAACCTCCCCCACATATGGAACCTGTACAGATTGAAGGAGCATAAGAGAGACAGTCGGCGTCATAAGTCCCAGTTATCCCATACACCATCACTGACAAACACTGCACATCACATCCTCAGCAACAGTGGTTTACAACTGGAACAGGTTGCCTGAGGATGTTATTTCGGCAAAATCATTGAACTCTTTCAAGAACAAACTTGACAAATGGATAGCAAAAGACAATATCATTTTAACAGACAATTACCTGTAATTTTGTTACATATTTCAACTAATATAACAAATTATAAGTAATTGTCTGTTAAAATTATATTGTCTTTTGCTATCCATTTGTCTATTATATATTTGTTCTTGAAAGATTTCAATGATTTTGCTAAAATAACATCCTCAGGCAACCTGTTCCAGTTGTAAACCACTCTGTTGTTGAGGATATGATGTGCAGTGTTCGTCAGTGATTGAGCATGGGCAACTGGGACTTATGATGCTGATTGTCTCTCTTTTGTTCTCTTTGATCTGTACAGGTTCCTTATGTAAGGGAGGTTATAAAATCCATTCAGTATTTTGAATGTTTCGATCAAGTGTCCCTACAACTGTCTTTCTTCCAATGTAGTGAGGCATAGGGCTTTTAAACTGTTTGTGTAAGATTTACGTCAAAGGGCATATGGCCATTTTGTTGCTTTTATTTGCACACTTTCAAGTAAATCAATATCTTTTCTGAAGTAGGAACTCCAAATTTGATTACCATATTCTAGTAGCGGCCTCACATAAATTTTATATATTTTAAGAAACATTTCTACAGTAACTGTAATTGTTATAGATTGAAAGGATCCACAAATGACGTAAAGAAAAGAGTTTGCTTTCTTTACAATTGCAGAAATGTGTTCTTCCCATTTTAAATTCGGTCACACCCCGGACACTCGGCCTAAACTCCAAACAAACGGTGCAGTGGACTTACCTACTCTCCACACAACAACGCAGATGTTGTTCGCAGATATTTACGCATGTGTGCGTGTCGGCTAGGGTTACTGAATTATTTTATGGAATAGTTAGATGTGACCCGTGAGTTAACCTGCCAGTGTTAAGTGGCCTACAATCTTACCGAGTGTTGGATCTTTTTTTGGAGAAAATTCAAACCAAATAAGTAAAAAGTATTACCTAGCTATTGGTTTTTAGTAGGGACACATTTGAGACTTACCCAAGGAAAAAACTTTGTTTTGACCAAATATTAATCACTCCACACACACACACATACCTATTTCGTTGTAAATCTCAAAACATTGAATTAGATAAAATTACGTGCATACGTTGGTTGCATTTTGTAATCTACGTATAAGGCGCATTGTAATACAGTTCACTCAAATCATACACTAAGTTACAATGCACACACGAATTAGGTATTCACATCTAATACGGCAGCGAACAGTACAAGTATTTAATATGGTTTTGCAACTCAAATTAAAGTTTGTAAACATGCAACTATATAATATTATACTACGCGCGAAATGCAACAAATCGGCAGAATCAGCTGTTGGCCGATTTGTGTTGCCAGTTCCGGATTAATTTTTTTTCCGAATTGGTTCAAGAATCACTTATTTCATGTCAAATGGCAAATTACATAATATTCACATTTGTTGGAAGGAACGCAAAAAAATTTAAATGTTGCGAATAGTGTAGTTATAGTGTATCTATATTCAAAGCACACTATAAAATTAAAGTATATCGCCTGACATGAAAAACTAGAAGTAGAACAAGTGAAGCTGTATAAGTCAAACATAAGAGCCAAAGTCAAAGTCAAAGCTTAAAATAACTTAAGAAGTTTTATTTTTAACCGACTTTGAAAAAGGAGGAAGTTCTCAAATACATTTTTATTTTTTTGTATGAATGTTACGGTATAGCTTCGCCAATTGTGAATAGATTTTGCTAGATCTTTTTTATTGTTTGATAAGATTATTGTTCCAAGGTTTCCATTCCAGTTCCATGCGATTTTGGATTGAAATCAGTGTGGCAGTTTTCGCAATTACAACAAAAATAACTTGAATTTAATTTAACTGGACGACGCTATTGTAGATATCACAGAAATTATAAAATGTAGTCTAGTGTCTGTTTAATTTTAAATTGATGTCAGTTTTTGTATTTTCGGTAAAAACTTAATTATTAGCATATAAATAATTGTAGTTATTATTACATAGTACTCAATTTTTCCAGTTTCACTTGTTTATTGACACGCCTGTTACAAAAACCAGTTAATAGACCTTTAGTGAGTCTCTATATCAAACCTAAACTACACTAAATTTACTAAGCATAACTGAATTATTCATATACCGATGAAATATTTCGACGATTTACAAATAATCAAATAAGTCTAGCCTGCTATCAAATGGAACTATAGGTTTAGTATTTCTGAACGTACATAAAATTACATACAGTCTTTCCTCTCCTCCTAACTAACCTCTTTCCTTTTTTTTGTCGGTTTTTATAACCAACAGCAGTCAATGTATCCTCTTACTTGTTTATTGACACGGCTGTTACGATATCTTAAATAAGTACCTGAACTGTACTGAAACCGTATATTCAGTGTTCACTATTGACGGACATATCCATGGACGCACATAAAACTACATATAGTCTAATATAGAACCTTTTTCTTTTTTTGCGTCGTTTGAACGCTAAAAAATAATCACGCACTAAGAAATCTGAATTGCAGCAATCGTAGTAAATAAATCCACTAAATTGGTAACACTAGTGATTTTGTAAATTGTAAACTTATCAAAACACAGTAGAAAAACGATTCAATCCTAGTATATTATAGAAATTCTTATGAAATTAAAAATCTGTTATTCTTGTTTCGTTTAACACATGAAAAATTTGGTACCTAAATAACACAGCAACACAGCATCATGGTCGTATTCTCATAGAAAATTGTCGTCCGATATAACTCTTCGTTGAGTGCTTCTCGCGTTCTTGCGGGGTAGGAAGCTTGAAACTGGCGGGGGGTGGGGAGTGTCCGTTCTATCTGTATTATCTATTCTATGATTCGGTGTAATTATAACATCAAAGTATTTTTGCTGATTCACTTAAGATAAAGCAACACCATTGATATAATAGTGAATAATAGATTATTCTTGCCCAGATGTAAGACCCCACACTTCGTATCATTCATATTGACAACCCAGTCCATGGTCCAGTCCTGCACCTGATCCTGATCTTGAAGCCGCCCCGAACTAACCAGTGGGTTTGCAAAACATTTACCATCATCAGCAAAGAAAGCTGATTGACTTCCAATTGTTTCAATTAGATCAGTTATGTAAATCCCGAAAAGTTGGGGAGCAGTCACCGATCCTTGTGGCACACCACTGGACACATTCCTGTGCTGTGATAGGGCATCTCAGACTCGAACTTGAAAAGTTCTTCCAGTCAAGTAATGCTCCATCCGTTTCAGCAGCCTGTAACATATACCATATTGGTCTAATTTCATTAGGAGACGCTGATGCGGGACTCTATCAAAAGCTCCCTGAAAATCTAAATAAATAATGTCCACTGGAGTATTGTAGTTAAGATAATGGAAAAAAATGTGAAAATCCAACTGACACTGTTCCATAGACATTGTATTATATCTATCAAACAGCACGGTTTTGTTGAGAAAAGATCCCCGCTATCACCAACTTGCTAGAGTGTGTCCATACTTGGAGTAAAGAAGTGGACGGATGAAATCAGTGGTCATTACTTATTAACAGACAATTACCTATAATTTGTTATTTCAACACTGAGATAGAGGCTAATGCTGCTCGCCTATTATTCAATAAATAAAAAATAAATAATGTCTTTTCTCAGAGATCAATTTAAGAACGCTAACAATTATCCGCAGTTTATTTTTTGGCTTGATGGTCACTTACCACAATGGAGCATGATTATTAGTGGTGCTGTTAATTGTATTTAAAATACTATTCCATAGTTGCTCAGGATCACTAGATATATCCATAATTTCCAAATTGTTGCTAAGGTCGGTGTTAAAGTTGTCACAATCAATGCGCTTGTAATTCCTTCTTAACTGTGGGATAGAATTCTCCCTATGCACTATGCATTGAATGACAAATTGTAATACAGAATCACTTTTTCCTATGGGAGGTAAATGAGTAATATCATGTACAAGAGTCCTCATTCACCAAGATCAGATCTAACATTGATGGTTGTTGATTCACCTGGTGTCTAGTAGGACTGTTCACTAACTGATGCAAACTACTGGATAAATACATGTTGACGAAAAGATCTTCCGGTTTGGATATATGGTCACCACTGTGATGTTGAGTTACAGTGATAGGCCATTTTAGGTCCCTATAATTAAAATCCCCAGCTATCACCATAGTGTTATGCTGAGAGGCAGATAAAAGATTCTGCATTAATTTAGTATCACGAATCTTCCAAATCATGTCCTCCGTATCATTTGGATGGTAGATCCCTACCACCAAAAAATGATTACAGCCATATTGGATATCAATGTAAAGTGGTTCTACCTTGTCACACATGTATCTATGGTTCTTTCTCGCTATGATAGGAACACTATTCAATTGATCCCTCACATACACAGCAACACCACCGCCTCTTGTTTTACCTTCAGATTTGGCCTTTTTGTGTTTACTGTCCAATCTAAACAAAGTGTAGCTCGGTATGTTATATGAGCTGTTACGGTCATTAGAATTAAGCCAAGTCTCAATGATCACTATGACCAACGGATGAGGAGAGTTGACATGGGCCATGAAAAGGTCAAATTTTGAGCGTAATGAGAAGAGGTTTGTGTACATTATATAGTAAAATCACTGTACGGATTTACATTGCTACAATTAGTTAGTTTTTCGGAACGATTTTAGGTGTGCCCTTTATGTACTTTATAGTTATATTAGTATCCCCATTTTCAATTCTATGTTGAAGCACCTCGCGTAATTTGACAAGTTCTGCCCACTGCTCAGGTGTTTTATCATCATATATTCTTACCTCCCGGTTAACCTTGCCTTTGTTCTTTAGTATGCAAAAGGCATCCTGTCGATTCTTCAGCACTATCTTTATCAGTCTCTGCTTCCCCATTTTACGGCTATCGAGACGCTGCACGGCACTACGCTCTCGTCAAAAACGCCACCATTGACATCGTGGAGAATCTTATGGACACATTTTTCGTTAAATGACTTCCTTGCCTTGCCATCATCAGCTGCACTTTCTTTAACGCCGACCACTATAAGTGCGCCAGAGCGAGAAAGATAATATAGTCAACTACTCTTCGCTGTTGTGTCCCTGTGTTTAGTATCTTTAATTATTTATGTTTATTTTTATTGCAACATTAATTTCTAGGTACTTACCACATTGAACCTGTCACAAAATATTAAATTTCCATTCCAGATCCACTGCAAAAAAGTTTTGGTTGTAAATACCTATAAAATAAATAAATGAGCAAAAACTAAATTTGCGAGTCAAACGCTATTTCCAACCCGCGTAAAATTGTGTTTTTAATTTATTCTTGGCCAGGGATACTAAGTCATTCAAACATTTTTGTTCCGAGAGTTTTAATCAAATACTCTAATTTATAGTTTTAATTAAAGAGTATAATTCAGTTATGCGTCATAAATAAACACATACTTTGCGCTTACGCGACGTCTTGCGTGAGCGACCTCGAAGCGAACGCGAAGCGGCGCGGCGCGGTGCGAAAACAACAAACAGTCAACACTAAGTGGCCTACGTGACCAAACGCACATGGTTTTATAGCTTGCACAATATAATCAAACGTTGTAGGCAACATTCGAGAATATTCCTTGAATAACAGGGGTTGAGCCAGTAATTCTTCATACAAATTGTGAAATTCCCCATAAATATCCCTTTCTAAATACACAATATTAGTTTCATTTCTCTGCCGTACCTACATATTTCTTGAATATTTGATATTTCATACGTGAATTTTGCAATAATATCCGCTTGCGTCCGTCCATGACTGAATGGCGGCGGCGGTGCTTGACAATTCTCGCGCATGTAGGACAAAGCTGCCGCATAGTACTCTACATGCGTTGGTCACGTAGGCCACTCAGTATTGACTGTTTGTTGTTTTCGCACCGCGCCGCGCCGCTTCGCGTTCGCTTCTAGGTCGCTCACGCAAGACGTCGCGTTACACTGCAAACGCAGGCTGAACTCTACGAGCTAGATCAAAATAATGTACAGCAGTATTGTAACCCTTTAAATGTCTACAAATAAAGTAGCCAAGTGCGAGTTGGACTCGCCCATGAAGGGTTCCGTTGCAGCAAGTAACATAATATACATAGTACACATAGTTCTTGTAGTTCGTTGTAACTTTGATCGAAGTTTCAATAATAGTGTATTTATGACGTACTAAAAAAAAAGTACTCATCAGATCGAGCTCAAACTAATTTTCGTTGGTAGTTTACATGGTAATGTACAACATATATTTTTTTTAGATTTTTCATTCATGTACTTTAGAAGTTAGAGGGGGGGGGACACACATTTTACCACTTTGGAAGTGTCTCTCGCGCAAACTATTCAGTGTAGAGGAAAATGATGTTAGAAACCTTAACATCATTTTTGAAGACCTATCGATAGAAACCCCACATGTGTAGGTTTGATGAAAAAAAAAATTTTGAGTTTCTGTTCTCAGTATGGGAGGCAACCCTAATTTTTCTTTTTTTTTAATTTTTTTGTTCAAACCCTAATGCGGTTCACAGAATACATCTACTCACCAAGTTTCAACAGTGTAGTTCTCATAGTTTCGGCAAAAAGTGGCTGTGACATACGGACGGACAGACAGACAGACAGACAGACAGACAGACAGACAGACATGACGAATCTATAAGGGTTCCGTTTTTACGTTTTACGGAACCCTAAAAAGTCTCCAATAGTAAATGTCTATCTCTTAGGAATAACTCACAATAACCATTTTTAGGGTTCCGTAAAACGTAAAAACGGAACCCTTATAGATTCGTCATGTCTGTCTGTCTGTCTGTCTGTCTGTCTGTCCGTCCGTATGTCACAGCCACTTTTTGCCGAAACTACGAGAACTACACTGTTGAAACTTGGTACGTAGATGTATTCTGTAAACCGCATAAAAATTTGAACAAAAAAAAATTAAAAAAAGAAAAATTAGGGTTGCCCCCCATACTGAGAACTGAAACTCAAAATTTTTTTTTCCATCATACCTACATGTATGGGATGTCTATCGATAGGTCTTCAAAAATGATATTGAGGTTTCAAAAATAATTTTCGTCTACACTGAATAATTTGCGCGAGAGACACTTCCAAAGTAGTAAAATGTGTGTCCCCCCCCCTCTAACTTCTAAAGTAAGAGAATGAAAAATCTAAAAAAAATATATGATGTACATTACCATGTAAACTACCAACGAAAATTAGTTTGAACTCGATCTGATGAGTAGTTTTTTTTTAGTACGTCATAAATACTATTATTGAAACTTCGATCAAAGTTACAAGGAACTACAAGAACTATGTTTACTATGTTTGTATACTAAGTTACTTGCTGCAACGGAACCCTTCATGGGCGAGTCCAACTCGCACTTGGCTACTTTATTATTAGTTTATTTAGTATCAGTATTGCACCCGTGCAAAGCCGGGCCGGGTCGCTAGTAGCTTATAAACATGGCACAGAAACGTGATGGGCCTGTAGTTCTTTAACAAGGTCTTGTCGCCCTTCGTAAAAAAGAGTATGACCATACCTCTGTGCCATGCTCTTGGCGTTTTGCCTTAGAGTATGACGGAATTGAAAAGCTTTTGCAGAGTCCTTAGCATATATGTAATCCTTTCGTGTCATGTATTTTTAATTAACATATGTAATAATTCCGTCATCACCCGGCGCCTTGTTATTTTTGAGCTGTTTCAGGGCCATTCGAATCTCGTACAGGCTAACGTCCGGGGTGTAATGTCGGGTCAATTTGGCTCTTGAGTCTTGGGTTAGACTTACGACAGGCTGCTGTGTTGTCGTGTATAAACAACTGTCCGTAGAACTTCTCCACCTCTTCCATCAGCTAGGATTTGGACGATAAGATCCTTCCATCCTCGGTCTTTAGCTTCATCAGTTGTCTTTGACCAATAGACAGATCCCTCGCGAACACTTTCGAGCCATAGGGTACCGGACTGGGTCAAAAATACACCATCCTAATTAGTCCGTCAGCTAGATCATGGAAAAATATTGGACACGTATTTTTTGTTTTTTCATAATATTAAAAATCGTCAAAGATATAGACCATCAAACTTCGAGAGTGAGGGGGCGCGACGTCACTCGTGAGTAAAAATCGTACTCACAAGTGACGTCACACGAAACTTTGAAGCGCTGTATCTTCGTCATTTTTTGTTTGTGAAACAAAAGAATAAAGTGGCCATGTGCGAGTTGGACTCGCCCATGAAGGGTTCCGTTGCAGCAAGTAACATAATATACATAGTACACACAGTTCTTGTAGTTCGTTGTAACTTTGATCGAAGTTTTAATAATAGTTTATTTATGACGTACTAAAAAAAACTACTCATCAGATCGAGTTCAAACTAATTTTCGTTGGTAGTTTGCATGGTAATGTACATCATATTTTTTTTTTAGTATTTTCATTCTCTTACTTTAGAAGTTAGAGGGGGGGACACACATTTTACCACTTTGGAAGTGTCTCTCGCGCAAATTATTCAGTGTAGACAAAAATTATATTAGAAACCTCAACATCATTTTTGAAGACCTATCGATAAACACCCTACACGAGTAGGTTTGATGAAAAAAAAATTGAGTTTCAGTTCTCAGTATGGGGAGCAACCCAAATTTTTTAATTTTTTTTTTTTGTAAAAATCTGAATGTGTTTCGCAGAATACATCAGAAGAAGGGTTCCGTAATAAAAACGGAACCCTAAAAAAAATTGGCAGTCATAGGAACTGCCGATAGAAGTGAAAACTTATAACTCTGAATTTGATAGCTTACCTTGAAAACTACACGATTGTAAACGGAGGGCGTGGCCTCGCCATTTTGGCATGGCCATCTAGAAATGCGTCACCATTTCCCATTGGGTGATGCGTTTCTAGATGGCCATGCCATGATGGCCTGTCCACTCCCTTTCAGCATTTCTCATTAGTTGACGTATTTCTAGATGGCCAATAGCCATGGTCCCGAGTTTACCCGAAGCTTTCTTATCATACCCGAGCGTGACGAATGAATTCAATTCACAGCCCACGAAAAATCTGTCTAGCCGCGCCTAAAGAAGTTTTCAATTCAAAACATGTAGGTAATAACCAAAATATTATGTTTACCTTTTCAAAATACTCTCCTTTACATTTGTAAAATTGTTTCATGTATCGATCGAATCATTTTTTTAAAGGATCTGATCACAGATCTGAAGCCATGTTTTCTACGTGCTGATTGAACGCTATCCCTGCCTCTTCGGAGTTGGTAAAAGTGAATCCTCTCATCAAATCTTTCTTTGTAAAAGTGAATCCTCTCATCAAATCTTTCTTTGGGGCTGAGTTACCCACGTCCGTAGGCGAATAGCCTAAATCTGAATCCCTACACGTGGCCCCTGGGTGGTGCGAAGGAGGTAACACTCTAGTGGGAGGCTTAGGTCGTGGCTGGTTACCACCCATTGGACAGACCCAGTGTTTCGATGTGTGGTCCAATGAAACCGGAAAGGAAGTGGGTCTGAGTAGCTGCATTGTTGCGTATATCTAAAGAGTGCTGCTAGTTGTGAGCGCACTTGGTTACTAGTCGTGGAGGGTAGCGGGATCCATATAAAGGTTTCTTCACTGGCCAGCCGCTGATAGTTGGGGGCCCAAGTAGCATGCCAGCCACATGTGAAAGGCTGCCCCGCCATCACGCGAAAATTTCCGGTAATGCGCCATGGTGCCGATTGGCGACCGGACTAGAGGGCGCCATGGACATTCTTGGAGGGATACGGGCGTCCCCGCAGTCTCCAGGCTAGTCTCCTTACAGTGTGTCTTCTTCCAGCGGTATTGAAGGATGCGTTTGCGTTGCCTCATTCAACTGCTACTTCCTGTACCTACAAACACTCAAACAACATTATGAAAAGGAACAAGAAGAATAGTAAGTCGTTTAAACGGTGGAAGCACGCCCTCTCGCTACACGTGCACCTCACCAACATTAGATGATTGCACACTAACCTAGACTCGGTGCACCATCACCTTGAGTCCACAAAACTGCACTTGCTATTCCTCACGGAGACACAGATAAAACGTCCATCCGACATCGCGTACCTCGACTATCCAAGATATATTTTAGAGCATAATTTCAAGCTTCGCGCTGGTGTCTGCGTATATATGCTCGTGACGATATTTGTGTAAAACGTCTCCGTTACCTTGAAAAGACCAGGCTGTTTCAGCACATTAGTGACAGATACAATACAGATACTGAGAGATACAATCTAGAACTTTTCAAGGTCAGAGTGAATAGGTACTTTCTAGGTCAACGTGCGTCATCTTCGACAACACCGTCGCTTATCATCAGGCGAGTTGGTGGTCAAACACGGACCTATGTGTATACTATTTTAATATTTTGGGGAAAATACAGAAATCACAGGGTGCTAGGTCGTGGCTATGCGCAGGATAGGTAACGAGTTGTACTGTTTCATATGATGAGTTTAATATGACTTTGTTTTTTGGCCGTGTGTGAAGAAGCGTTGTCATGATGTAGGAGAACGCGGCTTTTTGGTCGTCTTTCGCGAACTTTTTCTAACACCCTGGGTAAACAAATGGTAGAATACTCGGCATTAACATTTTTCATTCTGAATTGGCTCATACCAATCGCCAATAGTCCTCCAATTATCTCCTAGGTAATCCGCAGGTTTTCTTCAATTAGCCGCTTATTAGTAGCCACATTATTTTCGTTGACGGCAGTTGAAGGCCGCCCTTCACGAAATTCGTCATGTAAACAAACTCGACCTCGCTCAAATTCAGCAAACCATCGCCTCACAATGCTCAAACAAGGTGCTTCTCTGCAGGAAAGCATTTTGAAGACGAGCGGCACAGTCTAGCGGAGAGAGAGAACTTTTAAAATCATAAAAAAATCATCGCTCTACAATATTTTCTATAAAATAAGTGGCCAAGTGCGAGTTGGACTCGCCCATGAAGGGTTCCGTTGCAGCAAGTAACATAATATACATAGTACACATAGTTCTTGTAGTTCGTTGTAACTTTGATCGAAGTTTTAATAATAGTGTATTATTTATGACGTATTAAAAAAAACTACTCATCAGATCGAGTTCAAACCAATTTTCGTTGGTAGTTTGCATGGTAATGTACTTACATCATATATTTTTTAGTTTTTTCATTCTCTTATTTTAAAAGTTAGAGGGGGGACACACATTTTACCACTTTGGAAGTGTCTCTCGCGCAAATTATTCAATGTAGACAAAAACTATATTAGAAACCTCAACATCATTTTTGAAGACCTATCGATGGACATCCCACACTTGTAGGTTTGATGAAAAAAAAAATTTCGAGTTTCAGTTTTAAGTATGGGGGCAACCCTATTTTTTCTTAATTTAAATTTTTGTTGGGTTCCGTTTTTACGTTTTACAGAACCCTAAAAAGGCAAGGACCTTGAGTCCGTGGAGGCTGTTTATATCAATAAAAAAGTGGTCAAGTGCGAGTTGGACTCGCCCATGAAGGGTTCCGTTGCAACAAGTAACATAATACACATAGTTCGTTGTAACTTTGATCGAAGTTTTAATAATAGTGTATTTATGACGTATTAAAACGTACTTTAGAAGTTAGAGGGGGGAGGGGGACACATTTTACCACTTTGGAAGTGTCTCTCGCGCAAATTATTCAGTGTAGACAAAAACTATGTTAGAAACCTCAACACCATTTTTGAAGACCTATCGATAGACACACCACACGTGAAGGTTTGATGAAAAAAAAATTTTGAGTTTCAGTTCTCAGTATGGGGAGCAATCCTAATTGTTTTTTTTTTGTAAAAATCTGAATGCGGTTCACAGAATACATCAGAAGAAGGGTTCCGTTTTTACGTTTTACGGAACCCTAAAAAAAAATTGGCAGTCATAGGAACTGCCGATAGAAGTGAAAACTTATAACTCTGAATTTGATAGCTTACCTTGAAAACTACACGATTGTAACCGGAGGGCGGGGCCTCGCCATTTTGGCATGGCCATCTAGAAATGCGTCACTATTTCCCATTGGGTGATGCGTTTCTAGATGACCATGCCATGATGGCCTGTCCACGCCCTTTCAGCATTTCCCATTGGTTGACGTATTTCTATATTTCTAGATGGCCAATAGCCATGGTCCCGAGTTTACTCGAAGCTTTCTTATCATACCTGAGCGTGACGAATGAATTCAATTCACAGCCCACGAAAAATCTGTCTAGGCGCGCCTAAAGAAGTTTTCACTTCAAAAATTGGCAGTCATAGGAACTGCCAATAGAAGTGAAAACTTATAACTCATAATTTGATAGCTTACTTTGGAAACTGCACGGGTGTAACCGGAGAGCGTAGCCTGGCCATCATGGCATGGCCAGGCCACGCCCTTTTCAGCATTTGCCATTGACTGACGCATTTCTAGATGGCAATGGCCCTGGTCCCGAATTTACCCGAAGATTTCTTTTCATACCCGAGCGTGACGCTAGAATTCAATTCACACCCCACGAAAAATCTGTCTAGGCAGCCAAAAGAAATATTCACTTAAAAAAAAAACTCAGTTTTACAAATTATTAGATATACTGACCATATACTTGTCCCTTTCCGATTTGTTACATATCGAGACTGCACTGTATAATTGTGTAAATACGCTCTGGGTCAATCTGACCTAACGCGAGTAATTAAGGGTTAAAAAGTATTTAGGTACAACATACAATTACTTTTCCAATTTAGTATTTGAAATGCAAAATAGAAAATATTTGTGTTTTTTGTAATAAAATATAAAAAAGGTATTTTCAAAATATTTTGTTTGAATAAAATACATTCTAATGGAATTACTTGTTGTCTTGATTGTAGTGGTAGGGTTCTTTGCAGAGTCTGCCTGGGGAAGTACGCCAGCTTTGCCAGTTATTCTACCGCCAAACAGTAATGTGAATACATCAATGTGTTCCGGTTTGAAGCACAATGTTTCCAGAGAAATTTCAGGGCATAGAGATAGATCATGTTGCTCTCATCAATGCTAGGTAATGATTTGGACTCTTCATGTTCCAATAGCTACGCGTCGCTGTGCTGTTATGGGCAGGCATGTTGCTTAGCATCAGTCAGCACATGTCTTGTTTGGGTGCCTATTATATTAAAACGCATAATTTTTTGTTCCTAATTTACTTTGTCATAATGAATGTAGCATAAAGTATGATAAAGTATAGTGTTATAATGCAACTTTTGCATAATAGTTGTTTGGCATAATGTGTTTTAAGAATAACAATCTATTGTACCACATTCGATTCGACTATTGATGAGACGCAAATGGTATTTAGGCATATTGATGAGACGCATAATAGTCCTGAGGCATTTTTAGGGTTCCGTAAAATGTAAAAACGGAACCCTTATAGATTCGTCATAACTGTCTGTCTCTCTGTCTGTCCGTCCGTATGTCACAGCCACTTTTTGCCGAAACTATGAGAACTACACTGTTGAAACTTGGTAAGTAGATGTATTCTGTGAACCGCATGTGATTTGAACAGAAAAATTTACAAAAAAGAAAAATTTGGGTAGAACTAAAACTCAATTTTTTTTTTTTTTTCATCAAACCTATACGTGTGGGGTGTCTATCGAAAGGTCTTCAAAAATGATGTTGAGGTTTCTAAAATAATTTTCGCCTACACTGAATAATTTGCGCGAGAGACACTTCCAAAGTGGTAAAATTCCCCCCCCCCCCCCCTCCCTCTAACTTCTAAAGTAAAAGAATGAAAAATCTAAAGAAAATATATGATGTACATTACCATGTAAACTACCAACGAAAATTGGTTTGAACTCGCTCTGATAAGTAGTTTTTTTTAGTACGTCATAAATACACTATTATTGAAACTTCGATCAAAGTTACAACGAACTACAAGAACTATGTGTACTATGTATATAATGTTACTTGCTGCAACGGAACCCTTCATGGGCGAGTCCAACTCGCACTTAGCCACTTTATTTATTTTAATAACATTTTAACACAACAATTTTCCCTACCAGTGTAGAATGATTTGAAAATGGCCATAAACGAAGGAATATGACAAAAGTGAAAGGAAAAATAATTTAAGGGCGATCTGAGGTCGGGAAGAGTAAAGCGGGGAAGTGGAGAAGTGGGGAGGGTGGCGTTTTAAGGGTAAAACGGTGTATCTTGATTTCCGGCAAAACTACAAGTCTTATGGTAATAAGTTGTACGACAAAGTTATGACTACCTTTTATACCTTTAATAGTAACTTTATAGCTAATAACTTTATAGTTTTATTTACAAAATACGTACATACGAGTTGATATACTCGTACGTACGAGTACTTTACAATTATTATTTTTTGGATTTGGAAAACCCCAGTGGAATTTCTTGTATTTATTTTTAGGGTTCCGTAAAACGTAAAAACGGAACCCTTATAGATTCGTCATGTCTATCTGTCTGTCTGTCCGTCCGTATGTCACAGCCACTTTTTGCCGAAACTATGAGAACTACACTGTTGAAACTTGGTAAGTAGATGTATTCTGTGAACCGCTTTAAGATTTGAACAAAAATTAAAAAAAAAAAGTAAAATTAGGGTTGCCCCCCATACTGAGAACTGAAACTCAAAAATGGTTTTTTCATCAAACTTACACGTGTAGAGTGTCTATCGATAGATCTTCAAAAATGATGTTGAGGTTTCTAAAATCATTTTCGTCTACACTGAATAATTTGCGCGAGAGACACTTCCAAAGTGGTAAAATGTGTCCCCCCCCCCCCCTCTAACTTCTAAAGTAAGAGAATGAAAAATCTAAAAAAAATATATGATGTACACTACCATGTAAACTACCAACGAAAATTAGTTTGAACTCGATCTGATGAGTAGTTTTTTTTTAGTACGTCATAAATACACTATTATTGAAACTTCGATCAAAGTTACAACGAACTACAAGAACTATGTGTACTATGTATATTATGTTACTTGCTGCAACGGAACCCTTCATGGGCGAGTCCAACTCGCACTTGGCCACTTTATTTCCACTGCATCAGTTGTTCTATAGCGAAGTTTGGCTAAATTTCCCATTGGTTCCAAATAAACGTTTTCTTATATAAGGGCATTTCTCATTTTCATTTTTCCAAAAAATAAATAAAAATGAAAATGTCTTTCTGATATATTTTTTAATGAAATTAGTTACTCTTAGTCTTGCAAAAATGGCAAAAATGATGGCTGAGCTTTCAGCCCTTTTGGATCCGATTTATAGGGGTTGAAAAAAAAACAACCCATGGAAGTGACATTCCATACAAAAAGTTTTACATGGGGATGAGATAGGTGCTGCAGAAATGACGCAGTTTTTAAGATTATGACAAGAAAAAAAACATAGTATTCAAAAAAAAGTTTATTTGTCTTTTATTCACATTCTCGTTTGTGTTGGCGAATTTCTTCTGCAGTTTTGGGGCGTTTTTTGTTTTAGCCATCTAAAACGAAAAATATGGGAAAAAAGCAAAGCATGCTACCACCCATGCAACCATATCCTAATAACATTACAAACTCAAACCATTATTTACAACTAAATCACCTAACCACTGTTGTGACTTGTGACCGCTTATGCTTGACAATTTTTGAGAATAGAAATTCAAAGTGATTTTTTGCGTCGTTTTTGCAACGCCACGCCAGTGCAAACTATCAACTGAATTCAAATATGGCAGATCTGATCTTGCCTCTGCTAAGTTTCATTCGGATCCACGCATTATAGTTTTTTATTCCTGTCTGTTGTGACATAGGTCCATGGATGTGAAAAAAAAAACTATCACAAGCTTTAAAAGAGCACCCAAGATTTGTTAACAGCTTTAGGTTCGTATTTTTTTGCATAAATGAAGTAAAGGTATCATAGTAAAGGTATTAGTGATAATTACTACACAATCTCTAGAACATACAGATCACAAATATTTTTTGTTTTTGCAAAACTGGTGTGATCAGACCCACGGAAGGGAGGGACATTTTACTTGTTTATTAAAATAATTAAAAAAAACTATGCATAAAATTTTAAAAAACCCTGTAATAATTAGTCATTTACTAGTACTTTATTAGTACAATAAAAAAATCACGATATTTTAATTGCAGTAGTAGAAAATTAGCAATCACATGTTTTGTTGTCAAAAATGAGAAATGCTCATAAAACTCCAGCAAAAAATCAATCTCGTTCGTATATAAATAGAAATAATCATTAAGCTCCTTGCTTAGTATCTTTCTTGCTTACTCGTATTATATAATAGATTTATCTATCTCGCTCTGTCACAGCCCTTTTATGTAGCGTATTTGTCGGCACTCATCGGCAGCTTTTTTCCTTGTTTAATTTCTCCGAATCTTTGAAGCAAATAAGTATTTTGATGACCTAATTAGATTTTCATAAGGGGTATGTTTAGGGAAAAAGCGTAATATTTTTTATGAGTAAAAGTTTCAAATTGGTACAAATCTTGCTTTAAATCTTTGACTAAAAAGATCATCTTTTAAAGTTATTTGAATACAAAAAAATGAACCAATACAATCTGGCAACATCCAAAATCATAATCTGCATGCTTTTCTGAGTCCGAAACCTTATACCGAGTGCGGTCCTCATATTTTGCACACTCAACTCCCCCAGCGCCTGCTCTAACTAAACAGAAAATAAATGAATTCCCAAATATTTTTTTTATGAATTATGAGCTATTCTGTCTAAACTAATAAACAATGTGATGACAACAAACAAACAAAACGTAGTGTTGTGTGATTTAACTTGAAAATAAAAATGTTTTTACCTCTAGAACTAGGATTTCAATTTTTTTCACCTGTTTAACCCAAATCAGTTGAAATAACCTCTACAACTCAATTTTTATGCTGTCTCACTTTAAATACGACAAAAAAGGTTCTACTGTTTTAAAATATGGACACTAGACAATATCTAACTTACACAATAAAATATAGAAACATTTAAATACCATTCAAGAGTATAAATTATGATTTCACTCAACAGTAGCACTTTTTCAAAATTAGTAGTACCTACTGAAATTTCCTACACCTAATCAAGGTCACCCACTCAATGATTGTACTTTGGTGGAAGATGATAAAAAAAATACAATCCAATGGGCCCCATTTAATATCACTATAAGCCAAACTAAGATATATCATTTCATATATCACTAGCTTTTGCCCGCAGCTTCGCTCGCGTTCGGTAAGTTTCTTATGGTAGATTCCCATTATGAAAAGACCATGACCGTCGAAAAATAACTTAAAATACGAGTACTAATAAAAATAATCCTTAATAGCCCCAAATAGTTTGTTCCATGCGTTTAAGTAAAACTTCCATCAAATTATGTATGCAGAGGCTTTCGGGGAAGATACATCGATCTAACTAGGTTTCATTAAAAAAAAACGCATATTATGCGCGTTTTTAGACAACGAAAAACTGTCACATTAGACATTAGAATGCGAAGGTAAATTTCGCCGCGTGGCGCGATATCATAATAGCTCAGACGGCAAGTCGGGCGGTCATGGCGGTTTAAGACTTTTTTGGACTGTTCATGTCGCATCATCATTTTACCAAGTACAAACGTCCAGTACCCTTTTCGCTGATGACTGATCATATGATCACTGCTGTAGAATGTTTAACAGTCTGAACGATACAGCCAGAATGTAACTTTTCTCAGCGACAACGACGCACAAACAAAGCCTTATTCTGCAAAATGTCGAATGTGCTTCCATTACCCGACGCAGACCTGTTCAAAATGGAAGAAATACTTGGAAACTCTGTACTAATTAGCTTCATTCCATTAAAAACAATATCTAACGCCTCAATCGTGATGAAATTGTGGTATTATACTAATGTCCAGAAAGTTACATCTCATTCGCGCCACTGTTTGAACCAATTTAACCGAATTGTCATCAATGCTGCTGTTAACTTGGGCTCCTCAGTGGGCAGCAGGCTTTCAAACCTAATTAATTCAACTTTCTTAGAACAGTATGTTCAGAAGCTTTGACGTTAGCATCTTGGAGTTGTGATTGTACCAAAATTGTGGTAGCAAAACCGTTTCCCACACAAATTTTCTCAAATATCTCGACCCTCGGTGTGAAAATCTTTTTTGTGCCCCATTTTTCCTTCGATTCGGACTCAAATCATCCCCAGAATCAACTTTTGTCTTCATACGTACGGACACTTAACTCAGAAATCTCCAATGTAAACATACATGGTACATAAAAAAAAAGAGAAAGTAATCATCAGGATTCGAACCGGGATCTTTCGATACCGAGGGCGCCCTTCTACCGCCCGAGCTATTTAGACATTGTGTATAATGGCGAAATTTGCTATCGTATTCTAATGATATTGTAGGAGTTTTTCATTTCCTGAAAAAGCACATAAAATTACGTTTTTTAATAATGCCATATAGCTAGATCGATTTATCGCCCCGATACCCCCGAAACGTGCTTACATAATTTCATGAAAATCGTAAGAGCCAATTCTGAGATTCAGATTATATACCTATATACTAGCTTTTGCCCGCGACTTCGCTCGCGTTTTGTAAGTTGGTGGCGTGTGGCCTAAGCGTTTATGTGAAATTTCCTCCCCTTTATAAGTACAACGAATAAAAAAATAATGGAAACTTTCATCCCCTATTTCAACCTTTTGGAGATCGAATTTTGATATTATCATTATTTAGTAGGTCCCACATCATAGAGGGAATACGTGTGCGAAATTTTAAGTTTCTAGCCCTAAGGGTTTGCCCTGTGCATTTACGTAAAACTTTCATTCCCCATTTTACCCTCTTAGGGCTTGAATTTCGCAAAACCCAGTCTTTGCCGGCGCCTACGTGCTAAAAGACACGTTTTGTGACTATTCAGTTTGATCTGGTTATGATAATATAACAAACAATTTAGTTAAAAAACGTTTGTATGGGAAAAAGAAAAGGGCTGTTTTTAGGATTTTCCCGGCAATTATTCGATTTATTCTCGCTGTAAAAACCATCCTTGGACTTATACGAACATTTTAAAAAAAGGCTTGGCGTTGTTGAGTTATGCGCTTACCAACACATTTTGCGATTCATTTTTATATTATAGATAATTTTTGCATTTTACGATTTTCTTTGAAAAAAAAATTTATATTTAAAATTTCCAATTATCGTATAAGTAAAACAAAACACAGGAGTTTCGAAGTTTCAATAATAGTGTATTTATGACGTATTAAAAAAAAATAAAGTAGCCAAGTGCGAGTTGGACTCGCCCATGAAGGGTTCCGTTGCAGCAAGTAACATAATATACATAGTACACATAGTTCTTGTAGTTCGTTGTAACTTTGATCGAAGTTTTAATAATAGTGTATTTATGACGTACTAAAAAAAAACTACTCATCAGATCGAGTTCAAACTAATTTTCGTTGGTAGTTTTCATGGTAATGTACATCATATATTTTTTTTAGATTTTTCATTTTTTTACTTTAGAAGTTAGAGGGGGGGGGGGGACACAAATTTTACCACTTTGGAAGTGTCTCTCGCGCAAACTATTCAGTGTAGACAAAAACTATATTAAAAACCTCAATATCATTTTTGAAGACCTATTGATTGACACCCCACAAGAGTAGGATAGATGAAAAAAAAATTTTTGAGTTTCAGTTCTCAGTATGAGGGGCAACTCAAATTTTTTTTTTTTTATTTATTTTGTTAAAATCTTAATGCGGTTCACAGAATACATCTACTCACCAAGTTTCCACACTGTAGTTCTCATAGTTTCGGCAAAAAGTGGCTGTGACATACGGACGGACAGACAGACAGACAGACAGACATGACGAATCTATAAGGGTTCCGTTTTTACGTTTTACGGAACCCTAAAAACTACTCAGCAGATCGAGTTCAAACCAATTTTCGTTGGTAGTTTGCATGGTAATGTACATCATATATTTTTTTAGCTTTTTCATTCTCTTACTTTAGAAGTTAGAAGGGGGAGGGGGGACACATTTTACCACTTTGGAAGTGTCTCTCGCGCAAATTATTCAGTGTAGACAAAAGCTATGTTAGAAACGTCCACACCATTTTTGAAGACCTATCGATAGACACACCACACGTGAAAGTTTGATGAAAAAAAATATTTTGAGTTTCAGTTCTCAGTATGGGGAGCAATCCTAATTGTTTTTTTTTTTGTTAAAATCTGTAGTTCCCGTTCCCGTTATTTTCCCGGGATAAAAAGCGTGTTCTGTGTCGCGTAATGTGTTCTTCCAGACTACTATCTAGTTGTATTCCAAATTTCAGCCCGATCCGTTCATATGGTACGACGTGATTGAGTAACAAACATCCAAATATTCAAATATCCATACATTGACATTTATTATATTAGTAAGATAGGTAGTATAGATTTCAAGTGTTTAGTTGCAAAATTTTACGGTTTATCTTCAACATTGACGAACTTCCATATAAGCTTGCGTTCCCCCTTTTAACCCCAATTTCAGCCCCGTACAATTAAAAATAAAGTGGCCAAGTGCGAGTTGGACTCGCCCATGAAAGGTTCCGTTGCAGCAAGTAACATAATATACGAGGGTCAAACTGAAAGTTCTTAGAACTGGCCACTTATAAACAATATAATAAAAAAATAATTCTATAATTTGAAAATAGAACTCTTTGCCAATATTACTGAGTATATACTTCATTCATTTGTCATTTGTTTTACGATTTGGCGGCAAATTGAAAATTGTCTGTGTCAGGTCAACATGAATTTAACACGAGAAAATTTTCGTGCAATGATTTTTTATGACTTTGGATGTCATTTAAGTCAACAAGAAAGTTATGATAGACTACGATTGGCCTTTCACGATGAAGCCCCATCTCGTGCGACTGTTTACAACTGGTTTAATGAGTTTAAACGTGGTCGCACTAATCTCACTGATGATTTACGTGAGGGACGGCCTTCTACGGCGACGACTGAAGATAACATCTGTGTTGTGCGGCGTATGATAGAGACTGACAAAAGAGTGACCTATCAGCAGATTCGGACAAGCTTAGGCATCGGTATGAGTCAAGTGCACAAAATCCTACACGAACATTTAGCGGTCAGGAAGCTTTGCGCCCGGTGGATACCTCATAATTTGACTGAGGCTCAAAAACTCCATCGTGTGGATTGGTGCCGTAAAATGATTGAAAGATTTAACGGAGGTGACTCAAATGCTGTGTTCGACATACTAACAGGTGACGAAAGCTGGATACTGTTATGATCCTGAAACCAAAAGACAATCTGCTCAGTGGGTGTTTCCTTTCGAGGAGTTGCCAACTAAAGTGAAGAGAGATCGAAGTGCGGGGGAAAAAATGGTGGCCTCGTTCTTTGGAAGGATAGGTCATTTCGCAACAATTGTGTTAGAGGATCAAAAAACAGTTTCTGCAGAATGGTACACTACCAATTGTTTGCCACTTGTCTTGGAAAAAGTTCGAGAGAAACGACCTCGCAGTAGGATCCTCCTTCACCACGACAACGCCTCATCGCACACCGCCAAGCGAACGATCGACTATTTGGCGACATCAAACGTTGAATTACTGGGTCACCCGCCGTATAGCCCCGACCTCGCGCCTTGTGATTTTTATTTATTTTCAAAAATTAAAGAAAAACTTAAAGGAAAGCGGTTTATGAATGCTGAAGAAGCGGTGGCTGCGTATCGCGATGCCATTGAAGAGACCCCTAAGGACGAGTGGGCAAAGTGCTTTTCCCAGTGGTTCCATCGCATGCAGCGGTGTATTGACGTGAATGGACAATATTTTGAAAAGATATAATAAAACTAATAACTGGCTAATGTAATCAGTTTTTGATTTTCTAAGAACTTTCAGTTTGACCCTCGTACATAGTACACATAGTTCTTGTAGTTCGTGGAACTTCGATCGAAGTTTTAATAATAGTGTATTTATGACGTACTAAAAAAAACTACTCATCAGATCGATTTAATCTTACATATGTATATGATCAGAAGAAAAAGAAACTTATAATAAATGAACGAAATACATAATTATGAAACATTAACGAATATAAATTTACACACACTTCACACGTGACAATACAAGACAAGATTTATTTCTGCCAGTAAATAGGACGGTATTATCATCAACAAATAAGATGGTGGAATGTGTATAGGGGGATTTTTTAAACAGATTATGAATAAAAGCTAAAATACTGTGGTATAATACGGCATTTTAGTGGTTGATATTAAGATGCCTGTGTCATTTGTTTAGTGGACTATAGACAAATGCTTGTTATCGCTGTGCATTGAATATTTAAGAATTTTGGCCTTAAAAAATGGCTCTCATCGCTAGGTTTCAATATTTTATTTCAACATTTAGAGATCACGTTTTTCAGTATTGCGAAAGTTAAATTATGCCCCGGTCACGTTACATACAGTAGGCCTTTATAAAGTTTTGACTTTTTGCTTTTATTTATATGGCTGCTGCCATTTCCAAGAAAATTTCGAGCGATGTTATTTATACTCGTTATGTTTATACTCGTTGGGTTAGAAATTGTTTTTTCTATTGTCAGGAAAAAACTTTCATAAAACAAATTTCTTCGCTTGTTTTAAAGAAGCCGGTCAACGTAGAGGCTTGTTTACCCGTTCAAAGTGTGATGAAATAGTAGATTTCACAAGAGAGCAAAATTATTTTTTTACGGCGAGGGCGCTTTTTTGAATCCAGAGCGAAGTAAGAGATTCTTTAGTAGAATCCTAGGGTAGCGAGGGATTCAAAGTACGTCACCCGAGCCAAAAATATGCTTTGCGCCCAAGTGATACACTCTACTTTTCATCATCATCATCAGCCGCAGTAAGACGTCCACTGTTGAACATAGGCCTCCCCCCTAGATTTCCACAAAGAACGGTCCTGCGCAACCTGCAACCAGCGGTTTCCAGCGACCTTCGTGAGGTCGTCTGTCCATCTACTGGGAAGACTCTGCGTCTTCCGGTTCGTGGTCGCCACTCGAGAACCTTTCTTCCCCATCGGTTGTCAGTTCTGCGAGCGATGTGGCCTGCCCACAGAAATCTAAATAATAAGGTAATAGAAGTCGCATAACCGCGTGACTTTGTCGCCGCACAGGTGACTTTTAGGCCACCAGTGCCCGAGTTTTAGTTTAGTCTTCTTCGATCCGGCAGACGTGAATCACCTTTAAAAATTGTGTTTTGCAGCTAATTGCTAACTAATTGTGGAAGTTTCTTCCACAACTTGAAATTATGCCATTAATGGGATTAGGTACATTTCACCAATAAGTATTTTTTTTAGCTTAATTGTGTTTTTTTGATAAAATAAACGGAGTCCAATGATTCACTATGATAATTTATACATTATGGGTTTTATCGTCATTTTGCACACCATGGTACAAGCATATGTAAACAGCAATGCAATGTAAAATTGACGATATTGTCACATCCTCAAATCTACCGTGGTACGGCCGCAGGTAGCAGTCGTGAGTGCAGGTAGTGCTAAAATTGATAATTTATCGATAAAAAAATAGTAAATGCGGTAAATTTTACTTTCTTATTCATAAATGATTAACAAAATGTGTAATGTTCAAATTTATCATTTGATTTTGCCTCAAGATCCTGATATCACTACATAGTATAAAACAAAGTTACTTCTCGTGCCTGTCCGTACATAAATATATGCTTAGATCTTTAAAACCACCAAACCGATTTTGATGCGGGTTTTTTAATGGATAAAATATTTCAAGAGAAAGGTTTACATGTATAATACGTGCATAAATAAGATTATATAATATAGATAGACTAAGGTCTAACCTTGAGGATAATTATGTAATCAACAATTAATACTGGTATATTATGTGTATAAAGTATTAATTTTGCTATAATTTTACCACCAGACTACTACTACTACTAAAGGTAAGCCACGTGGAGTTCTTTTTTCTGAAACTTTGTAATTCTAATACCAATATTTTTTTCACCCAAAGCCGATGGTGTCAAACTTACACAGTACTATCTTTTTGCAACGACTTTGTAATGTTATCACTGTTGGGTTTGGGCGAAATTTGAAGGACAAAATGTATTGCAGAGATTTAGCTATTTTATCATCATACAAAATATACAACAACCTTTTTCTTGAACTATAGCAAAGTCCATGTGGTACAATGAACAGTCTAATTTTAATTTTCGATAAAGTTCATTTTTTAGTTATTTTACAATATCATTATATTACACTGGAACAAAGTCAATATGCCTATAAAATAAGTGAGTCACGCGGGTTATACTACTATTGTTTCGAGAACAGGACGTCTACTCTCTTTCTACGAAAACGTAATTTCGCAATAACCTCGCGATTTTCCAACTCCGATTCTACTTCGATCCGTCGTTTTGTCTGTTTAAATGTTCTAAGCCTACTCTAATTAGAATACGGTTAGAACATTTAAACGTCAAACAATGTTCTATCGGGCGAAACGAAGTAGAACGAGAGTAGGAAAGCCGCGAGTTATTTTTCGAAATTACGTTTTCGTAGAAATAGAGTAGACGTCCAGGACGTCTACTCTAATTCAACGAAAACGTAATTTCGTTCATGGTTTTATCTTCAACGGTTGGGAACTTCGATATTGACATTCATCCCCATTTCATCCCGGATTTCACCCCCGTAGAGTTTGAAATTACAATATTGCTAGAACAAACATTAGTTTGCTTCGTGTCAAGTGTCTATATACAGAGTTTCATGATTTTATCTTCAACGGTTGAGAACTTCGATATTGACATTCATCCCCCATTTAATCCCCATTTTCACCCCCGTACAGTTCGAAATTACAAAATTGCTAGAAGAAACATTAGTTTGCTTCGTGTCAAGTGTCTATATTCAGAGTTTCATGGTTTTATCTTTAACGGTTGGGAACTTTCATATTGACATTCATCCCCATTTCAAACCCAATGTCACCCCTGTACAGTTCGGAATTACAAAATTGCTAGAATCAACATTTGTTTGCTTCGTGTCAAGTGTCTACATACAGAGTTTCATGGTTTTATCTTCCACGGTTAGGAACTTCCATATTGGCATTCATCCCCCATTTCAACCCCAATTTCACCCCTGTACAGTTCGAAATCACAAAATTGATTGCACAAATATTTAATTGCTTCGGGTCAAGTGTCTAGATACAAAATTTGATAACTCAGAAAATCACGAATTTTCATACAACCGTTCATCCTTTGTTTCACCCTCTTAGGGGTTGAATTTCGCAAAACCCCGTCTTAGCGAGCGCCTACGTGCCAAAAGAGACCTCCATGCAAAATTTCAGATTCCTAGCATTTGTAGTTTCTGAGATTCCTTGATGAGTGACCTTTCGCTTTTATATACATAGATGGCGGCCAGATAGATAGATTTTGTAGTGGTAGGACTCTTGGCAGAGTCCGCCTGGGGAAGGACCGCATCTTTGCCAGTTATTCTACCGCCAAGCAGTAATGTGCAAACATTACTGTGTTCCGGTTTGAAGGGCAATGTTTCTAGAGACATTACAGGGCTTAGATATGTAACAACTTAGATCTCTGGGTAACGAGCGCAGTGCAGTGCTAGGTAATGATTTGGACTCTTCATGTTCCAATAGCTGCGTGTCGCTGTGCTGTTATGTGGCAGGTATGTTGCTAACCATCAGGGACATGTATTGCTCGTATCGTCATTCTTTATTTAAAAAAAAAAGCTGAAGATTCCGTAATTTTCGAAGTTATAAATAAGCATGAAATACACAAAATCGATTTAATGAAATTTGATACACATATCCCAAAAAAGGACACACATATTTATTTAGCGCGGACGAAGTCGCGGGTAAAAGCTAGTCTTCAATAATTACAAACTTCCATATAAACTTTCATCCCCCATTTGAACCCCCTTCAACCCTTTTTCTGCAATAAAAAGTGTATTATGTCCTTTTTGGGGTCTAGTTTATCTGTGTACCAAACTTCATTAAAATCGGTTCAGTGGAATAACTTTGAAAATTACTCATTTTTCATACAACCGTCCATCCCTTGTTTCACCCTCTTAGGGGTTAAATTTCGAAAAACCCCGTCTTAGCGAGCGCCTACGTGATAAAAGGCAAATCCATGCAAAATTTTAGACTCCTAGCATATGTTGACGAGTGACCTTTCGCTTTTATAAATATAGATAAAACCATGAAACTTCGTATCTAGAGTCTAGATTCTAGACACTTGACTTGAAGCCGATGTTTGTTCTTGCAATTTTGTAATTTCGTACTGTACGGGGACCTAGCGCGGTCCCAACGTCAAATTTAGGAGGGGGTCATCAGTACAGAGCCTCAGATTTGGGGGGGGGGGGGTCACATGTAGAAATACAATAAATCGAGTAAAAAATACTACAAGTAGCGCCCCATTTTAATGTAACGTATACGATTTTGGAGGGGGGGGGGGTCATGTCCCCTGTGACCCACAAAAAAAAAGTTCACATGGAAGTTCGTCAATGTAGAAGAAAAAAACAGTTACATTTTGAAACTAAACACTTGAAATATGTACTATTATTATTTAACTAGCGGCCCGTTCCGGCTTCGCTCGGACATAACCTAGACACTGTCTGCAGCGCCATCTGCCGGGCTTATTTGTGAATTTAAACCATCTTCGAATACACACACAAAAAAAAAACATTCAAATCGGTCCCGTCGTTTAGGAGTTCACTGTCAAATGATTAAATTAATAAAATGACTATAAAAAAACAGGGGTTTGTGATAAAAGGGTAAAAATGTAGGGTTGTATGTATTTTTTAACGCCACACTATAAAAAAATAAAAACATTTTTTTTTATCAAAAATTTAAAAAAAAAGTTTGGGGTGAACAACCCCTAACACTTAGGGGTATGAAAAATTGCTAGTATCCGATTCTCAGACCTACTGAATATGCATATAAAATTTGGTAAAAATCAGTAAAGCCGTTTCGGAGGAGTAAGGAAACAAACACTGTGACACGAGAATTTTATATATAAGACTAGCTGACCCCGCAAACGTTGTTTTGCCATATAAATAAAGGTATGAAAAATAGCTAGTAGCCGATTCTCAGACCTACTGAATATGCATATAAATTTTGGTTAAAATCAGTAAAGCCGTTTCGGAGGAGTAAGGAAACAAACACTGTGACACGAGAATTTTATATATAAGACTAGCTGACCTGGCAAACGTTGTTTTGCCATATAAATAAAGGTATGAAAAATAGCTAGTAGCCGATTCTCAGACCTACTAAATATGCATATAAATTTTGGTTAAAATCAGTAAAGCCGTTTCGGAGGAGTAAGGAAACAAACACTGTGACACGAGAATTTTATATATAAGATATAAACAATATGAATATAACTCTGTCACGTTTTAACGTCTGAACCGTGTTTGATGAAATTGTGTAAAAATATTTTAAAATGAGCAGCTTTTAGAAAACGAAAATTTGTATGGGTGTACAAGTACTGCCTCAGTATTATTTTGCGCGGACGAAGTTGCGCGTAAAATGCTAGTTATGTATGTATATATGTAGTTTTGCCCCTTTACATCACTTTTACCGTCATTGTAATATCAATTGTTACTTTTTGTACAATGCCAATTTCGTAGTTTATTAAATGTTCATGACAAGATAAATCTATAACTTTATTTACATAACAACACAATGAATACTTTTAAACGAAGTTCAAACAGGACGAGGTTATCAATTCGATCGGTATTTTTTTGTATGTACCTCGATTACTCCGAGATCTTTGAGAATAGTTTGTCTGACTCTGAGATTTATGAACCGGTATACGTGATTATTGTTTAGTTTGTTTTGCAGAATAGCTGCCATAGTATCACTCTACTTAGGCTGTGTAGCTGCCATTATAGTCCCATAATTTTTTTACGCAGTCTGGTTTAGTACTTTTCTTTTTCCGAGTTCAAACAGGACGACGTTATCAATTCGATCGGTGTTTTTATTTAGTGTATGTATGTTAACGGAAATGTACCTATGTAATGCGTCATTGTATACAATAATTCCAAAAATCGCCCGGAAATGTGCGAAATACATTATATTAGACACATTTTCTAGGAAATCTACATTTACTAAATTACTATATCGGAAATGTAAAAAAATGAAGATAGTCCGATTTCACCTAGTCTTGTTGCTATTACCCCCTAGAGTATATTTATAAAATGCGGGAGCCAGACGTTCAAGGGAGGTCCTGAGTATGCAGAAGCGACACTCAGGGCTGACTGCAGAGCCTCTGGCGGTAGCCCACCCGGAGTCAAATCTCAGTGATAGACCCTAATTGGAAATTCTTACAACGTGTTTTTACGTGTTGTTAATTCCTAGGAAATGTATACATTTCCCAAGATATGTCTTAAATAATTTTCAAAGCCACATTTAATATCTACTTTTCCTGAAGTGTTTCGCAATTACTATTCGGTATCTATTATCTGCACTAAAGCATCATGCATTTCCTGATGTAATCTAGAAAATACCTACTGTAGTTAAAAGGACAACCTATTACAGACACTAAAAAGTAAAAATAACAAAAAATATAAAGTATTAAACAACTTAATTGAGACATAATTTAGTACACCTGTTATGCATACCTAATTAATACCTTTTAAATTAATAAAATACTATTTGTATATTAATAGGTTTGAAGTCAGTGCCGGAAGTTATTTAATACTTCTTAATTTTTTAAGTCTTCTTTTTAAACATAGTTTTTTTTTTATAGTGATTGTGATGTGATCATAAGATGTCTCAAACTATTTACAGAACCATGTCGAGCCGGGTGAATTCTAAACGTAAATTACCCAGTGCCAAAAGGACTGCAAAGAGAACGCAGAGGAAGCAACGCAGGGAAGTGTCAGACCATGAGGATTCGGATTCATCAATCTCCGAGTATCAGCAGGGGCAGGATGGGCAGAAAGCCCTGCTCCCATTACCTGATACTACAACTAAACTCCCAGAGGTACTGTATCGTTCCTAAGGTTTAAAGAAAGCTTGGAATACCGACTTCAAAAAAAGACGTGGTTATCAATTCGGTTGTATGTTTATTTAAGTACTAGCGGAACGCGCGCGCGTTGCTATGCCATCTATGGAAAATTGGGCGTACCAATAAAAATTTTGAACAAATTCGATTAGTTTAGGTTCTAATGACGCAACCTTTAAAATATGACATTATGCTGTCAAGCAACGAAAGCTCTCAAGAAGCAATATTTTTCCCGTTTTTGTTACATTTTTCATTCATGCTCGGCTCCTGTTATAGTAGCGTAATCTTAAATAGCCTATAGCCTTCCTCGATAAATGGACTATCCTACAAAGAAAGAATCTTTCAATTCGAACCAGTAGTTCCAGAGATCCTTGCGTTCAAACAAACAAACTCTTCAGCTTTATAATATTAGTATAGATGAAAACGCGCGCGTTGCTACGCCATCTATGGAAAATTGGGCGTACCAATAAAAATTTTGAACAAATTCGATTAGTTCAGGTTCTAATGACGCAACCTTTAAAATTTGACATTATGCTGTCAAGCAACGAAAGCTCTCAAGAAGCAATATTTTTCCCGTTTTTGTTACATTTTTCATTCATGCTCGGCTCCTGTTGATAGTAGCGTAATCTTAAATAGCCTATAATAGCCTTCCTCGATAAATGGACTATCCTACAAAGAAAGAATCTTTCAATTCGAACCAGTAGTTCCAGAGATCCTTGCGTTCAAACAAACAAACATACAAACAAACTCTTCAGCTTTATAATATTAGTATAGATATTGCGCGGTAGCTCCGCCAATTGTGAATCGGTTTTGATGGTTCTTTTACTGTTTGGTAGATCATGGTTACCTAGGTACCTAGTCCTATAACATTTATATACATTTGATCGAAATCGGTGTGCCGGTTTATTGAAATATGAACAAAGAACTAAAATGTACTTACTTTCTTTTATCTGGACGACGCGACGTAGTGATAGCTTCTTATGAAATTTGGTCGAGTATCTCAATTATTAATTTTAGATTTAAAGTCGGTTTTTCTTTCCTTCTTCGGAGAAAATAATTTTCAAAAAACTTTCGATGTGCATTGTTTAAAAATAAATTGTCACAATCTTTATTCATCATGCTCCATAATTATGTAAAACGGGCTATGTCTTGTATGCAGGGGCATTTGACCAAGTTACATTTTGTGGGGTGAAAAAGATTTCAGTTAATAGATTAATTTATAACCCAATTTTTTTAACTATTTTTTTATTATTATAATAAGTATTGCGGGTGATTTAATGGAAATCATAACAAAATATCTTTTTCATAATATTACAAACCTAAGTTTACTTTCATATACATCCCAGCTACAAATGTTGGTTATTCTTTTAACAATAGTGTCATTTTACAGGAGCTATTGAAAACATTCTACAAGACTCCTGGGGTACTGCTGATTGGTGGCATGGTGTCCTGGGACTTAGTAGCCAAAAGGGACAACCAGAAAAATCGCACACACCCAAACCTGTATGTCTTCCACAAGTTCACTGATAAGAAGGTAAGGCATGACTCTAAATTAAATAAACTAGGATAGTATCTTTGCATGTAATATAAAAACAGTTATAGTATAGTAACATTACTCACACACATCACATAAAAAACAGTATAAATATGTATTCAACATCAAAAATACAATAATAATATACATTCTTTAAGTGTGTGCAGTAGCACACTACTACAGAATAAGATTTAATTGTTGGTGTACTATACTCAAATACCTACTTTCAGTGATGTCAAATAGGTTTTGTCTGATCAGTTCATATTAAGAATTATAACTCTGTTTATGTTAAGTTTGGAGATATTGTAGAGTACAATAGTACGTTTATCTCACGAAGTGACGGTAGCTTGTGGTAACGATGTTCACAAACACGGTGTGAATGTGTGCGTGACCGCGGAAGCTCTCAGTACCGTCCCAGACACGGGCGAAGGAATTTGTTTTCACGCACACATTATTATACCTTGTTTGATGGACATACGGTGAAAACCAAAACAACGGTGATACCATAACAATCGTTTAATCTTAGTATTTTTATAAAACTGTCCTAAAATATTTTTCACGAAAATTATTCGACTTAATTGCGATCTTAAATACAACATAGGTAATTGGATTTGTATTGATCAAATGATAAAACTAAAATTAAAAAAAAAAAAAATATAAGTAGAAAGTAATGGTGGGATGTTGCAAATATGATTTTAATGCAGTGCAATTAAGGAAATAAATAAACATTAAATTATGTAGTTTGGGGTCTATAAAGGATCGATAGGGGGGTGCATTCTGAGCATATATTCCAATTTGAGGGATTCTGGCATGGTCAGCTCAAGGTCATTTCGATGAAAACGCGTTTAACTCGATATTTCGAGAACTGTTAGTGTTAGGCAAAAAATTGTGGAGCACTTTTCTCTTCTACATTAAATTTACTAACTTTTATAGAAACCACTTTTCTTTCTTTCATCAATATTTTTCAAGTTATTGCTTCCGAAAGGCAAAAAATTTACTTTTTTCCTCCCTTTTGCCATTTCCTCCCCAACCGTTCAATTTTATGCAACTTTTCCATTAATCAAAAGTGTAGATCTTTTAATAATGAACAACTTTGTCCTTACACTTTTTTCAGTAATGGCAATACCTTCAGAGTTATGTTACTTTACCGAGCGAAATCCGCGCCACTGCGACACCTCCGCGACACTGCGATAAATCCGCGACACCTGCGGACTTAGGGCTGAACACAAATTTCATTGTTTGTTTGTGTCGGTGGGTTTCTTCTACACAAGCTTATGTGGGACAACCACGTCACCTACTCCGATATATGCCAGAAATACACTCAGATACACTCAATCAGACATAGAGGTGAAGCGAGCCGTAGAGGATGCGGATGGTCTGATTATTAGTACGGCTAAGAGAATTTTGCCGGACTCTACGGCTTGCTCCACCTCTATGTCTGATTTGATGAGAAAAGTTTTCAGTAGTTAGATGAATCTGGTCTTATTGCTCTCGTTGCCTAAAAACTTATCTTGAGTTGTGGTGACGGTCATATTGTAGATGAAAATGATATCCGCACATGGCTTCAGCTGGGATCGGCGCAGCCGTTTGGCAGAATTGGTGCCAAAGTTGGAAATACCTTTAGGATAGCCATCGAATACAATTACCACATCTGTACCGTAGTGTTTTTTATGTATGTTACGTATTTCTGGCATATGTCGAAGTAGGTAACGTTGTTGTCCCACATAACCCCGTGTAGAAGAAACCCACCGACACAATCCAACAATGAATTCTGGGTTCAGCCCTAAGACCGGAGGTGTCGCGGATTTTTTGCAGTGTCGCGGAGGTGTCGCAGTGGCGCGGATTTCGCTCGGTAAAGTAACATAACTCTGAAGGTATTGTCATTACAGAAAAAAGTTTAAAGAAAAAGTTGTTTATTATTAAAAGATGTACACTTTTGACTATTGGTAAAGTTTCATAAAATTGAACGGTTGGGGAGGAAATGGCGAAAGGGAGGAAAAAAAGTTAAATTTTTGCCTTTCGGAAGCAATAACTTGAAAAATATTGATGAAAAAAAGAAAAGTTGTGGATGTAAAAGTTAGTAAATTTAATTTAGAAGAGAAAAGGTCTTAACAATTTTTTGCCTAACACTAACAGTTCTCGAGATATCGAATTAAACGCGTTTTCATCGAAATGACCTTGAGCTGACCATGCCAGAATCCCTCAAATTGGAATATAAGCTCAGAATGCACCCCTCTATCGATCCTTCATAGTCCCCAAACTACATAATTTAATGTTTTTTTATTCTATTTTTTTGCCTAATTTCATTGGGTTATTTGAAGTACAACACAAAAAGTAAAAACACATCTGATTTGATTTCTGGTTCTTTGATTACTGATTTAGAAAATGCTGGTCTTTCAAATTGAGAGTGACATTGATTTGTTTACGTTTTATCCACCTTTATCTGAAACAACTTATAGCGTGTTTTTACACTCGGCCACCACGTATAAGAGTCACGTCGCTTCGTGAGATAAAACTACTATAATTCACTGGCCTCGTGGCTTAGTGAGTCTGCCTGCGAAGCCGAGGGTCGTGGGTACGATTCCCATCCAGTGATTCCCACACAAATATTTGTGTGATGAATACAAATTAGTACTGGGTCTGGGTGTTTCTATGTATAATAAGTATGTATTTACAACTAAATAAGTATTAGATCTGCTATCTGGCTTCCATAGTACAAGCTGTGCTTAGTTTGGGGTCTGATGGTGATGTGTGTTAAATATCCAATATTTATTATTTCTATTATATTATTATAATTTGTGATTTCAGTACCGCTTTGTGGCAAGCAGCTGCTCTGCAGGCCACTCTGTGCTTATTGGTGAAAATGGAGAAGCTTACACTTTCGGTATGTTTTACTCTTTGACACTTTAGTGATTTAGTGTGTGAAAATGAATTTATCATCTAATCAATTTATAAAAGACATCACTGCCTTCAGTTTTTGTACCCGTTACTTTCTCGGGATTAAAAGTAGCCTAAGTGCTATTCACGGACCATATTCTGTGTTTCAAAGTCAGTCCGTTCAGACGTGATTGAGCAACAAACATTCAGACATAAAAAACTTTCACATTTATAATATTAGTTGGATTATTATACTTATTATTAAACCTACCAAATGTCTTACAATCAATTTACTTACATCGGCTTGTTGTGAGTAAGTGTACATAATAAAACTACATTAAATCATTAAAATTAAGAAACATTTTTATAGTTTTTAAAATACTGCATAGGGAAGAGGAACACACCGTCCTGTATGATGATAAGCAAAACGTATGCCCATAACAGCACAGTGAAGAGTCCAAATCACATGTCATTTGTCTGGAAACATTGGTCTTCAAACTGAAACGGTGATATTTGCATATTACTGCTACAATAACTGGCAACAAAGTGGTTACACTAAATAAGTTAATATTGTTTTTAAACTTTCGCGATTTGAACACATATTGTAAACCAGACGCGGTCCCAGCCTCGAATTTTGGAGGGGGTCACCAGTACGCCTCAGATTTAGTCATTACCGGAACACAGTAATATGCAAACATTACTGTGTTCCGGTTTGAAGGGGAATGTTTCCAGAGAAATTACAGGGCTTAGAGATATAACAACTTAGATCTCTGGGTGACGAGCGCAGTGCGGGGCTAGGTAATGATTTTGGCTCTTCATGTTCCAATAGCTGCGTGTCACTGTGCTGTTATGTGGCAGGCATGTTGCTTACCATCAGGCACATGTCCTGCTCGTCTCGTCGCTCTTTATTTAAAAAAATATTTAGTAGTAGTTGCCGTTCCAGTTGTTTTCCCGCGTTGAAAATTGTCTATGTACTATTAGATTTTTTTTTTTGATTTTAATTTAACGTGCTTATACGATTTGGGGGGAGTGGGATCATGCCCCCTGTAACCCCCCCCCCTTCGGACCTGTTGTAAACATTATACAGGTCTTAATCACGATTTTAATTGATGTATTATTTAAATAACCTCGATATTTCGTAATGCTGTCAAAATGTCGATGTAATTAAATGATGTTATGGATCACGATTAATTACGTTTTTTTTATATATCATATGTTCTATTAATTTTAGGTCGCAACACGCATGGGCAGTTGGGTATGGGTGATACAATAACTCGCGACGTACCCACGATCGTTCCTGGGTTGGAGGGCAAGAACGTCATCCATGCTGCTGTTGGCAAGCATCATACGCTCTTTGTCACTGGTACGCATTAACACATCTATTTTAAACTAAGTATGTATTTTAAAGTACAGTGTCAACTCCATGTAACGTCAGTCAATTTAACGACAACCTCCCTAAATCGTCAAAATTAGGCTTTGATTGAATTAGCTTGTTTTCCATACAATTATTCACTCTAGTTAGCATTACATGTAACGGTACTCGATTTAACGACAAACTCCCTAAAGCGTAAAAATATATAAGCGTAATAATACTTTGAATGGTTTAGCTTCAGTTACATACAATGATTCACTCTAGAAGCTTATTTTATTACGCTTTAGGGACTTTGTAGTTAAATCGAGTGCCGTTACATGGAGTTTACGCTGTATCTGCATAATATGCGGAATGATTCCCTGGACTACAAATAATTCAAAATCAAAATTAGCCAAATCAGTCCAGCCATTATCGAGTTTTAGCGAGACCAACGAACAGCAATTGATTTTTATATTATACGAGTAGATATAGCATAGCAATAATGGAAGTGGGTTTTAACTGAGGTGTGTTTTTTATATGATGGATAAATGATCTGGGTTGCGTGATATAGTCTATCCACTATAGTATCAGCGAGTAGTGTAGTTAAGTATGTGCAGAGCATTGCCCTCCCTCCGTGCTTTTCCTGCTGTCGGTACATCGCATAGATCACACACAATTCATTGTAATTTTATTACAGTTCAATAAAGTTATACTGGTGAAACAGTTATACTGGTGTCCTTGTAAAAAAATATTACTTCATATATCATATTCTTTGTCAGACACTGGAACAGTCTACGCTTGTGGGGACAACAAGAGCGGCCAATGCGGCATCGGCACTCAATTGCCGCACTCGGTGTTGACGCCTTCACGCATACGTCATGCGTAAGTGATGAACATAAGTATTACAAAAAATGGTTGTCTGTAAAGTCGGTTTACTGACGATAGTTGAACGTGACAACGTCTAGTATTTGTGTTAAGCGCCATCTAGGTAAAACATTCTGAAGCTTTTTGAAAAGCTGTTCAAAGCGCCATCTCTGGGTACATCATTGTACTAGCACAAGTTCTTAACTTCATATCGTCGCTTTTCTAAAACATGGACAGAATCCTTGAACGTAATACACATTTCACTCACTAGATGGTGCGAAAAGTAATAAGGCGAGGTAACGGCGGTAAATATTATCTAATCTATGGCGGTAACGTTACTTGACGTCATGTTTTGCGGGCGTGCAGCCGGCTTCATCGAATTATAAGACGTTATCACGTCAAAAAATTGTTTGTTATTTAAGTTACGTATTCTTCTATTGGCGCCTTAGGAAAGAATGCTGAGAGTAAATTTTTACTCTATGCGTGCGCTAACCGACAATCTGTTCTAACCGTTAGCTAGTCAACATTTTAGGAGACATTGTAACTAACTTCAGGCTAATACGTCTTGTGATGGAGATATTATCTATTATATGCTTAAAGTTAGACTTCCTAGCACGAGGAATAAAGAGAAGAAATTTTTGTGTTTCAGTTTTGTTATGATATTTTTGTAAAACCTAAGTCAGTTAACTTTTTAAAAAAAAATAGTGATCACACAAATTAACCCGAAATATATTTCGAAACAAAACACGATTCTAATACAATTAAAGCACGATTCGATTCTAATACAATTAAAGCACGATTCGATTCTAATACAATTAAATTATCAAGAACAACTTCAACTTACTCAACTTATGAGAAAACCTACAACACTTTAGAGTTTCAACAGTACCACCACGTCCGAACGCCACGCAAAGAATGAGGGCGAGGCCCAGTGCGCGACCGTTTTTATAGGGCCGTGCTGACTTCAGGTATGGGGGAACCCAGAGTCGGTAATAATATTTATTCTGTTAAAATGTGTAAGAAAGTAATTAACAGCCGGACTTATATCTACGGCTTGGGTGATAGTCATTTTTAATTGACAGCGGCGCCCCGATAGTGAAGGTGGGCTGCGGCGCTGAATTCTCAATGATCCTGGACTGCAACGGCGCCCTGCACTCCTTTGGCCTGCCGGAGTATGGACAACTGGGTAATCAAGCACTATAATGATTAAACTATTAAATGAAGTAGCTTCCGCTGTCTGCTCGCTTAGATCTTTTAAACTACTTAACGTATTTTAATTATGTCGCGTTATAACTTACTCTGTGTTTATTTCACGACAGGCCACAATTCCGACGGCAAATACTTCGTGACATCAAACAAGATATCTTTCTACTTCGTGACTACGCCAAAGCATGTCGCTTTGTTCTTCGAGAAAACAAAGCAGGGGAACTTGATCCCTGTGAGAGATGTCGAAATAGTTGACTTCGCCTGCGGAAATAACCACACTGTGAGTAATACATACATGTAACATATAACATCACGCACAAATTATACTAATATCTTAAATATTCCATTTTATGATGTGAGAAGACCCATAATAATATAGACTGCTTAAAATATGTAGTTATATAATTATTATTGTTGGCCTAAACCAGAGGTTCTCAAATTTTTTCTCTCATAGCAAACATATTCAAATGTTTGCTGTTTGTTGTATGTGCAGCTACATTTCAATTGGTCGAATCGATTGGTTAATTTATTGATTATGCTGCGAGTGGATGTCAAAAAAAAAAGGTTGGCCAATCAAAAAAGTTCCATCCAAATTTACTTTTTTACATCACAAAAAACCAATCAATTCTCACTTATTTTAGTTAGAAAATTCCCCGTTCGGAGTGGTAAAAATAAAAAGAAAAACAGTATATTTTCTGTATTTATTTATTTATTAAAATATGTAATTATTACACTGTTAACTAGGCTCGTACTTTTCTGTTAATTTAGACACTTATGTACTCGCAATAAAGACATTGAATAACTAGGCGATCAAAACAAGGAATCAACACATTATTTTCGAACAAAATAATTAATAACTGGAGATAATGCCATCTCTGTAACATTCATAAATGATTTTAACTGACCAGGTGGCGATCGATTCTCAAAAGCGGGCGTACAGCTGGGGCTTCGGCGGCTTCGGTCGCCTCGGGCACGCGGAGACTCGCAACGAGGCCGTGCCGCGTCTCATCAAGTACTTCGAGGCGCAGTGCCGCGGCGTGCACGCCGTCTCCTGCGGCTCCACTTTCAGCCTCGCTGTCAACGAGATCGGTGAATCCGCATTACTTTGTTAATCACCGACGGAAAAACGACGAAGTGGCAGTTTGACATGTTTGTGGCATCGTAGCTCCTGAATGGATAAACCGATTTTTGAAGTGAAAACTTCTTCTGGCGCGCCACTGACAGATTTTTCGTGGGCTGTGAATTGAATTCTACCGTCACGCTCGGGAATGATAAGAAATCTTCGGGTAAACTTGGGACATGGCCATTGGGCATCTTGGAACGCGTCAGCATTTCCCATTGGGTGGGTGGGTATCTAGAAATGCTGACGTCCTTGCTCAAAGCCACGCCCTCCGGTTTCACCCGCGTAGTTTCCAAAGTGAGCTATCATATTCTGAGTTATAAGGTTTCACTTCTATCGGCAGTTCCTATGACTGCCAAATATTTTATTTGTTGATTTTTTTGTGAGTTAGGGGCGTTCAAGTATTACGTAACGGAATTTATAAATATTTCAACACCCTCCCCTTGTAACGCACCACCTCACACACTGAATGTTAAGTAACATCCAAGTGACCAATTTTACTTAAAAGTCACCACACAAGTTGTAAATTTGGGAGATTTTAATTCCCTAGTTATATTTCAGTAAAAAATTACCTCCATGACCCTTCATGCCGTTTTACAAGACACCACTTCCCCCCAAATTGCGTTACGTAGCACTTGAACGCCCCCTTAATCGAGAGTATTCTTAGCTAGGCTTGATGAAAATCTGTACAAGATGGCCGCCGCCAAGAATGGCGGATTTCATTTTTTTACACAACTTCTTTTATATGGGTACACTATGACAGATTTCAATCCAAGCTGTCTCCACAAAATGTTGTTTTTTAAATTTAATTACATTTTATTTATAACATTCAGTAATATTTTGTTATAATGCTGTACAATAATACACTTAAAGCCCTTTACATTTATAGCTCGAATAGGATAAAGAGGTTTCTTACAACTTACAACTATAATTATAATATATTATTATAGCTACGATATTTTAGCTACGAAACTTATGTTAAACGTTATGTCCATAAGGTTGTATTTCTTCGTCTGTTATGTGCAGGCATGTTGGTTATCACCAGAAACAATACTTTCTCGTTTCGTCATCATAGAAAAAAAACTTGACATAAAAATTTACCATTTTTTACAGGTGGCTTGTTCTTGTTCGGACAAACCAAGCGTACTGGGGAAGCCAACATGTACCCCAAGCCGGTACAAGATCTCACAGGTGATACACAGTGTTTACGTTTATAATTCACAATAACACAAACTAAACCGACCTGACGAATAATGCCTTAATAGCATTTTATAACATAAAATATGTCATACAACATTGCTAGTTCCCTTTTTTGATCCTCGAGCCACGTAACTTTGATTCTGTACCTGATAAAACCACAATGAGTGAAACTTCATAATAATTGATTGCTACGTTGGAATCTAACAAACTGTTTGCTTTAAAATGTTGAGTATGTGACAGACTCTTTCTTATGCTATTAAATAAATACAACCAAATGTTGTAAATGGTTGTAAATAAAACTACAACTAAATTTCTACAGAGTTAACAAAAACTAAATTGTAAGTATACTAAGTGAAAGTAGTGCAATATTTTCTCTTCATAAAATATATATGGCTTCCTTACGAGGGCGCAATCGTCTTCAGATAGGACCATGCATAATACAATTTTTCTTGGTCATCGCATCACGGGAGAACAGATAGAAACATTTCGAATTTTCTTTTTGTTGTTTTTCCTACTATTTGTCAAGAGAAGGCTCTTATGAAAAAAAAAACAATATACCAATTCAAACACAATATTCATAATTAAGACAAGACAACATCTGTCAGGTCAGCTAGTTTTATTATATTTTGAATGTTTCTGTAAATTGATATCGAAATTAAAATATCCATACTTTAACTGCAGGATGGAACATCAAGAGCATAGGCTCGAGCAATACTTCTATTGTGGTGGCAGCTGATGATGCAGTCGTCTCTTGGGGGGTGTCCCCAACTTACGGAGAATTGGTGAGTATTCTACCAAAGACTAAATCAGATTCCTTTACTAACACGCTTTTATTAGCTTCACTTGTTACTAACTAGAAAATCTTGGAATCTTAATTTGACCCACGTCCCGGTCTTCGATTAGGACGAAATTTTGCACACGCTCTGAGTTCTGATGACAATACATGACTAGCTAAGAAACATCATTACAAATCCAATATGGCGGCCTCCCCATTAGCTTCACTTGTAACCAAAGACTTGTAACTAACTACCTATGTGTGTAAGAAAATATTGGAATCCTAAATTGACACTAATCGAAGACCGGGAGGTCTTCGATTATGATGAAATTTTGCACACGCTCTGAGTTCTGATGACAATACATGACTAGCTAAGAAACGCCATTACAAGTATGGCGGCCTCCCCAAGATGGCGGACTGGCTGTTTGAAATGCACCCCCATGACATGGGTATCAAATGAAAGGGTTTGCTGTCAGGAATACGAAACAAATAGTCACGTGACTTAAATCCAACGTGGCGGCCGTTCCAAGGTGGCGGATTGGCTATTTGAAATGCAAAAGCGTGTTTTTTAGTTTTTTAAACTATTATAATAATTATTGCTAAAATCTACTTGCCCTTTTTGCTAACGGAAGATTGGCTAGCATGTTAGCATTACTAAAGAATTGTTCATGTCTGATGTTCACAGGGTACTGGTGAGATTAACAAGTCGAGCTCGAACCCTCGCGAAATACCTCGCATGGAAGGCATCACCCAGGTCACCATGGGATACTCCCACACGCTCCTCTTGTGTGACGACTCTACCGAGGCGGCCCGTGAGCATCTCGCTGCCAAACCCATCTTCACACCTTAAGTACCCTCTAACCAAAGTTACTACTGAACAGTTCATCCAAATAAGCTCTACACATAGGATGACACCATTTTGCAGCCATGCTAACATTATGTCAGTTTTTTCCATCACTAGGTTAAGTTTTTACCACAATGATATCACTATGACTTTTACTATTTTATTGACAGGAGGATGTGCCAGTATTCAATAAATATTGCGATTCTAAGCACATTTGCATTTAACACACTTTTATTCTGTATATTTGAATCATTTACTTTTTAAAGCTTTATTTAAGGACTTGTCACAAAATGGTTATGTCGTGAATCATTTAATTGCAATAAAATGCATTTATTAAATAAGATATATGATTTATCATCATCAGCCTTTCTTAGTCCACTGCTGACATAGTTCACTCACAGGCCCAATCTTCAGATGATTTAAATGTAATTTATAATATTCTGTTCTAACATTTGTCTATTACCTGGCCGCGACTTCGCGCTCGTATGACTTCGAAAAGTATCTTTGAAAATACATTCAAAATGGTGACTTGATCTTATGTGTTGAGTTTTAAATTGATATAGGTATTTATGTTTTTTGCGCAAACGTGTTGTCACCAGTGCTACATGAAGACAGGTTCTTTTATACAGGTTATGCAGGACTAATGTATTAGGCTTAAAGAGACGTGTTGTATTTCTCAAAATGATCAAAATTTAGTTTGATTTTTTTTAATAATTAGTTTATACAAAATATAATTTGCATGCACCCCATGAATCACGATTTGATTTAATTTTTTTGTTTGGTTATCGATTGGTTGGTTTAAAAATTGAGAGCGAGTCAGTTTCTTTTATAGACTACAGGCCCGTGAACAAAATTTACGGGTCAAATGAACCACCAGGAGACCTATGTAGGATGATAGAAGGGTATAAATAATAAGATTCAGCACTATGCCGTCACTTGTAAGCTGTCCAACTAAGTGCAATTGAAGAGGGGGGGTTGCAATCCTCGATAATTTCTCCTTGTCGCATTATCTTTGTACGGCGTTGCGGAATAATAGATTAAAAAAGGTATTGAAACTATAAAAATTATTAATTGTAACTTTTTAATTATTATTTTGCCGGAAAAATTTACAGAGTACGAGTAATTTACAGAGCGAATTTGGTCATTTGATTAAGTACGGCATTGGTTCCATACAGTTTCAATACCTCTTCTAATCCATTATTTCGCAATGCCGTAAAAAAATCATGCGACAAGGAGAAATGGTAGAGGGTTGCAACCCCTCTCTTCAATCACACTCAGTTGGACAGCTTACAAGTGACGGCATAGTGCTGAATCTTAATACTTTACACCCTTCTATCATCCTACATAGGTCTCCTGGTGGTTCATTTGACACGTAAACTTTGTTCACGGGCCTGTAGCCTATTAGGTAAGCGTGACGGAAGATCGTTTGACTTCAAAGTCGCTTTACATCGGACGAGCTCGTGTACGTTGTGCCAAGGACAAACCTATAATTAAAAAAAGTTTCATGGCTTGCCCTATAGTTAAAAGTGGTCATATTGATGAGTATAGCGCGTCTCTCGGTTTAGGACTTGACTATAATTCTGGGAAAAAAAGATTATGCTAAGATTATTTAAGATTCTAGTAAACTTCGTATAATTATTCATACTTATCAGCTAATTGTCATCTTTTCTATGGATACATTTATTGAGTGTCGTATCGGTATAATAAATATGTGTACTTTAGTATTAAGCGTAACTTAGCAACTTGATTCAACTTTCGAATAAATAAATAGTATTTTCGTGTAAACTAAAGTTATCCACTATTGGACATGGAATTTCAAGGTAATAATTTTAGTAATATATGACCGAATTTTCTTAATAATCAACAGTAATTTTCGTATATGTTTTGTGTTTTTGCCAACAACGACCCACCTTTTGAAACGCATTAGTATACGAAGTATAGAATATACTTAGTTATAAATAAAAATATGTTTTGCGTATTAAAATAGTTACATGTCCATGGCATGTTTCAATTTCTTTCCATTGATTTAGGTTAGTTTTACTTAAGATTTAATTGTACTTAAATGGTATTATATTGTAGTTTAAAAACGTTTTCTATGGGATGTTGTATCGGGCCATTCTATGTTTCCTCTTCTTGCGACTATTTGCTGAGACGCAAATATTTTAAAATTTATATGTGGTAGTAAGTGTTGACGTTAATATGTGTGACAATCGTTGTAACCAATGCGAAACATTCCCATCTCACTTTATAGACTGAATTATTGTAATCATGAACAAAATTACTAACATTTATGTGTATTTTATTAAACAATAAATAAGAGGACATAAATCTCGCAGCGTCTAATGCATGAATATTTTGTAATGAAATTACCAAAACGTTTTTGTACATTAAAATACATAATAATATACGTTTCTTGTTGGTTTTATTTTACCTTTAAGTATATCCTCATCAATCTTCAAGGAACGGCTTACCACTAGTCCTTTCTATATCCCTCCAATGCATACTTACAATACCACTGGAGGGTGATAAAGCCTTTGTTAAATGTTGGAATAAGAATGTATTTTTAACCCTCGACCAAAAAAAAAAAGGAGTGTTATAAGTTTGACGTCTATGTCTCTCTATCCTTCTGTCTGCCTCTCTGCCTGTTTATCTGCCAACTTAAATTACCAATATTGCGTTTCTTTTGTGTGCAAAAAAGTACCGCTTTTCAATAATTTACTGATGCACATAATTAGTGCCTAAACTCGTGTAAATGTGCCCAAAATTTTAAATTTGTGCCTCCAACGGTTTCAGTTTTATTTAAGAAAAAGATATTCTGCTGCACGAACGTGCTTAACGTACTTTTTTTTCTTCTTTTTCGCTTGTAATTATAGAAACAGCAATAGCAAATCTATAGCAGATTTAGTTAAGCGACAGATCCGCAGGGCCACCGTCAGCGGGGGTGCAAAGCGTACCTACCCCGCTTACGGGCGTCACGCCACACGCTCCAGTAAAGCGACTGAGCGACTCATCACGTATTTCAAGTCATCGTCATAATATCCGATCCAAAATTATCATCATGAATTCTTCTTTCCTCATTTTGGGGGAGGCTAGGCACCGGTTTCGAGACGAACCTCCTTACCGGGGCTGGACGCCTGGAGACACTCCAGGGAAAATATGGTGCTTCTTCTTGCATAGCACGGAACGGGTGAGCATCAGCACTTTTGCGCCCTTAACGAAACCATTTTCTAATCTTTTTCATATGCTTATTTTATTCTCTGTTCTATCATGACTTAACGTTCTCGTAGGCTGCGTCAGGGCATGGGGGAATAATTGGGGATCTATGTTCACTAGGTTGGGTCTCCTATGGAGTCATCGCCTCTTTTCTTTCTTCCTGTTCAGCCAGGAGGATATAATGAGGGAAAGTACGCGAGGTACGTACATCAGGTTGGCATGAATGGTGTGGCGCGATGTTCTGTAGGTGCGGATGTGGGCTATAGTCTGTGTAGTCAAGCATACCGCGTGACAGACTAACTACACCTCCACCGTTTCGATGTTCAAATCTTGGGCGATCACAACATTTCATAAGTACCAGCTGGCTTCTGGAATCATCCTCGGGGCGATATTGTACTTTACTTGCAGTCTATTTTTTGACTGGTAGTACTATAGGTAAAACGCGTACGAATGTAGGTTTAGTAGGTATATGCCCAGTTGGATTCGTAGCAGCAGCTTGGAGCCCAAGATTGGCCCCAGCAATACTCGACCCACCTTCGCTTGCTAGACTTCGTAACTGGTTTGAGAGTGCATGCTCAAGTCTGCGTTGATGTGGGCGCTCATTTGACTGCGTTCTCACCTGATGGCCGGTTTTCGAAGTTACAGTAGTGGTGGTAAAGATGTATTCTATTTAGGCCTGTTCGTAGTGCAGCCGTTTTTCCTACAACGCTACAACATTTACAACGCTGCGCCATTCTGTCAATCCATCCTGGCTGTGAATCGAGAAGCTTCTGTGTTCAAGAAGCTCTGTAAGCGGAAATCTGTGGGTTGCGTGAGTATGTATGTATGGACGCGCTTTCCTCGGCAAAAAGAGCCAGGATCTTTGCCAGGTTTTGATAGTACTATTTACCTTGCAAGTTATCCATATTGAGGGAAAATGTCCGGTTTGAAGAATGCATTGAATATTCGGGCCAGACACACCAAGCTTTATATCGCCATCCTTTTACTTTAGCATTAGGTATAACGTCGTGGCCAGGTGACTTCTTCATCTTAGACTCGTCCTAACTCTGATATTTAATCATATTTAGTCCTGACATCTATAGGTGCGATCAAATTATTTCCTTTCAATGGTGGTGCCAGAGCCAGAAGGTCAAATTCGTCTTACAACTTTTAAAGTTGTACTCCACTCGGGCGGCAAAACAGGTAGCAGCGGGCCTATTAAGATCATTTATCAACTTTTTTTTTTTCATTTTGATAGGCAGTTGGTTATTTAGAAATTGGATAATGGTCAATATAACCGGCATCCGCAATAGAATACAACCCAAAAGAACAGAAAGGAATGAACTGGCTGAGTCCGTGCCATTTTTGGCTTATTTCAGTGTAGTAGTGATGGTAGCTCAGAACCGGATAAAGTAGAGGGAATTGGGGGAGACCTTTGCCCAGCAGTGGGGCAACACAGGTTAAATTAAAAAAAAAACAGTAGTGGTAAGTTTAGGGCTCTTTGCAGAGTCCGCCTGGGGAAATACTACACCTTAGCCAGTTAATCTGCTGTCAAGCAGAAGTGTTTAAACATTACTGTGTTCAGGTTTAAGGGCAATGTTTCCAGAGAAATTACTGGGGTAAAAGATAAACCACTTTATATCTCCGAGTGACGAGTGCAGTGTAGAGCTAGGTAATGATTAGGACTCTTCGTTTTCTAATAGCAACTGTGTCACCGTTCTGAGCAGACATGTCAGTCATACTTGTGTACTGATCGTCTTGGCACTCTATACCAAAAAAGGGGTGTGGCTGTGTTATGGACACGGCCGTTTGTTGTACGTGAATACGTCTCGTAACGGGTAATAGTTTTAAACGACGATCGTACACAATCGATGCTTACACAGCCCGATGTCGATACAGAAGCGATTTCATCATCCATCTGCGTAATTTCAACCGTCCCAGCTGCAGATGTACTGGCACCGTCGTTGATCCGCTCGGCCTCATTCATTACTTTACGTTGCCGGCACTGCTTGACTCGATCATATGGTGTTTTATTGGTATTATTCGATTGCTGTTGAGATGCCCTTTCCAACCGTATACGATCTCTGTATTTCGATTTGGCTCCTCAACGCGTATAGGCCGACATTATATATTTTTAGATATTTTTATTTATTGTAAATTGTAACAATATAATATTATATTCACAGTTACAATTTTACACTAATGTTATATATATATAATCGATAGATTTTGACGAGAGCTGACTATTGAAACTTGAATGAACGTCGTAGCTTCACCGAGTCGAAAATTATACGAAATGGAAATCTCGATACGCTGCAAAATGACCTTCAAAATGGCGGGGCTGCCCCCTCCCCCGCGCGCGATGTGTTAAAGTCCTTACTTAGCGTAATTAGTTCTTTGATTCTTTAGCTATCCAGTGATGTAACTGAAATTTGGTTGGAGATGATATGTAGTTAGAACACTAAACTGTATCCCCCGATTTTGTTATCATTCGTTTTTTTGGATTGCGTCCCTATGGAAGTAATTTTAAAGACGTATTCACGTCAAAATAAACCTTAACCAACCGTAGCCAACATCTTGCAGGTGTTTATTCTGCCTCATCATGCCAAGAAGCCATTAACCTATTCGAACTGATTCAAAAAGTATATTGTTTTATTAACAAATTGCTATGGTAGCATCTCATATGTTGTTCATATGTTGTTCATATGTTGTGTGATAATGATAACCCTGACCGGGAGAGAGGGCTTCTACACGCGCTACTGACTCTTTTGGATAATGTGTGTAGTCAGGGGAAAGGGGCTAGAAGACTTGGGAAGTAATCTTCCCGAGTCTGATACTCTTATCATTCAATAAAAATTCCTTCTAAGTCTTCCAGACGATTGAGATGGAACCGCGGCCACTAGTTGTTTAGCTTCCATAGTAGGTAGGTACTTACAAGCTTTCAAGCTTTGCTTAGTTTGGAGTTAGTCGGTGTTGTGTAAAGTGTACACCAACATTTATAATTACCAAAGCATCATTAGAGCCAAATGCGGGTTTCGCGGGACGCGGGCCCGCAAGGGCGGTACTTGGCAGTGTCGCGGTTACTCGCATCATGTTAGTCCGTGGTGTAGTAGATGCATAGATACCCCCCCCCCCCCAAAGAAAAGAAAGAAAATTAAAAGATAAGTGGGAGGGGCCGGCATTTTTCAGATTTTGCCCCGCCTAAAATATTGAAGATCCGGGGCTGGTTAAGTTAGAAAGTATTTTGTATTAGGGACATGAAATAAAATGTGTGTTGTTTTTAATAATACACTATAATTTATAATGTACCTATCATTAAAGATAAATTGTCCGTAGACAACGGAATTTCGTCAGCTTTTTTAGATTATAATAACTAGGAGTGCTCGCGGTTTTAACCGCGTAGTTCCCGATCCCGTTATTTTACCGGGATATTTTTTTTACTTTTATAGGTTTACACTTGACCGCCATCTCGCCTGATGTTAAGCGGCGGTGCGGTCTACGATGGAGCGTGTTTACCTAGAAAAAAAAAACCGATTCACTCTCGATTTGAAAACACAAAGATTGTAACCATCGGGAAAAACCCACTCAGGCAACGTGTTCCACAGCCTAGACGTTCTTATCCAAAAAAAATAGTCAAATCTCTTCGATCGTGTCTTTGGAACATTAACCATGATACGATGTCGCTTTTTCGAGCTACGAGGATTTTGATAGAAAAAAAGGCAAGGTTGTATTAGATCGTGCAAATCAGTCGCACACTCTCCGAAGTGTATTCGAAAAAAATACCCCATAGGCTAGCAATTTTTCGGCGATGTTCTAGACTTTGAAGTATTTTTCGCACCAGAGTGTCATTGCCTATGAGCCTTTTGGCACGTCTCTTCAGAGCTTCCAGCTGATACTTAGCCGATCCATTCCAAAGAACAGAATAAGTGCGAACAGAATAAGAGCGAATCTGTGCTTGAAATGAAAGTAGCCCGACCTTTTCATATCGTACGACGTGATTGAGCAACAAACATCGAGATATCCAAACGTCCAAAATTGACATTTTTAATATTAGTAGGAGTAGGATGAATGATTTTGCACCAAAATGTATTTCTTCAGATAAAATCACATCTTTTAAGTGAAATAGCAATCAAATTTAGGGAGGTTACTTGGTTACTACTAATAAAAACAGACAAACAAACCTTAGCAATTATTTGTTTGAAAAAGAGCTCCTTAATTATTTATCGAAACGAGCACAATATGTAATTAAAAGAGCAAAAGTTTATTTTTTAAAGACGATTCCACTTTAGTTCGTAACGTTCTACAAGAATCTAAATGATATCGTGTCAATTTAAGAACAATAGCTGGAAGTATCGTGCGACCGCCTTTTAGTGTTCACTCAAATTAAGTCGGTTTATAATCCGAAAATATTACGAATGGTTATTTTTTTATCATTATTATCTAAACTAACGGGTATACAAAACTGATTTTTTGCATACGTACTCTTAAAATAGCGCACTAATTCTTATTGAAGCTTGTAATAAGCCAGCTCACATAGAAGTAGCGTTTGCGTATGCCAAGTCATTTCATTCAAGATAAACTCAAAAACAGACAAAATCGTTATTAAGAACTCGCCAAAGATAACCTATGATACGCCTATGGTAGTAGATCGGCAAAACTTTATAGGATCGTGTCAATATATGATAGGGACCAGTCGGCACTAACGCGATGTCTTTAGTCTTGTGCGTTCGAGAGCCAGAGCCTTTTTCTATTGTACTATGCTAGTCATACTAATGAAAATTCCGGCACAAAAATGCACAAATTTACTGTAGGTATCTGTTTACAAAAAAACATGCACAGTCATGTCCAACCGCTTCCGATATATAGCAATCGCCAAAACATTCGCCCAGCAAAAAACGATATTATATCTCTGAAACCTTAACAGACATACATTTGATAATCACGTAACCTAAATCCAACAAGGCGGCCGAAGCGTGTTTTTAAACTATTTTTATATTATTCTTGAATAGATCTGAAACCGTTGGAGGCACAAATTTAAAATTTCGGGCACATTTACACGATATTTTAGGCACTAATTATGTGCATCATTAAATTCTTGAAAGGGGGTAATGTTTGCTGGGCGAACGCACACGTTTCTTTTTTCCATTTTCGATAAATAAATAACAATAAATTAAATTTGTAATGTAAATCGAGGTTCATCGATGGGTCATTTTATGTTCTCGGTTATGATAAATGACTTATAGTGCGTTCCAGTAAGGTGTGTAGAAAACCAAAACAAACCAAAAAAAAGGTGATACCATAACATAAACATTGTTTAATCTTAGTATTTTTATGAAATTGCCTTAAAATATTTTTCACAAATAGGATTCGACTTTATAGCGATCTTAAATACCATATACTTCGATTTGTATTGATCAAATAATTATATACTATCTTATTTTAAAAGTTATAGAAAGTAATGGTAGGATGTTAGAAATATGATTTTAAGTACTAGCAATTTGATATGTGTTTCTCAAACTCTCAATGTTGCATTCAATACATTTATACTTATTTTCATCAAATTATTCTTATTAAGGACGCGCCTATTTTTCTAACATACCCCTCTCATGCCTATATTGTGAAAATGCCCATTTCCATTATATTCAAGTGTGGATTAATTTTACTCTATTTATTTTTGTCATTAATTTGGAATTTTTAATTGTAATGTAATTTGATTTTATGTATTATTTGATTTTTATTGTAATGGGATCTTAAATTGACGTCTGTTTTTTTTAAATTATTGACTTGTATTGGTAATATTTGAATATCTTGAATATTATGACATGTAACTAGTCGTTATCAATAAAAGAGTGAGAGTTCATACTCTTCTTCATTTTCGGAGTTCATACTCGGAGTTCTTTACTCATGTAAAGAACTCCGAGAAAAAGGTTTCTTGTGTCGTAACGAGTTGAAAGAAAATCGCAAACCTCTAAATACGACGTGTTCCAAATTACGCTGTTTACTATCAAAAGCTTGTATAATTTTCACTCTAAAATGCCATAAATTTTGTGTTATTTTGATCGAAACTTTTGTATGTGTTTCCAGAATATTACATCATAGTGTTATGATCAGTTTTGGGTAATACGAGGACAATTTGAACGAGATTTAATTATTGTTAAAAATAAAATGAACGTTTTCATATAAGGAAACATGTAAATTACTTTTTTAAATCACTGGTTCTAGTGTTACATTCTTCTCCGAACCCAAATGCTTTGCCTTTCCTTTTTTTACGTGGGGGAAATAAATGTACGTATGCTCGCCATACTCTCATTATGAAATGAGAGGAGATCTCCATCTACCCTCATTTGGGCTTCAAAAATCGCAGGGTGACCAACACTACACACAATACTAACCATATCAGGTTTCTCCAAACTCAGTGCGCTATCACACCCCGGACACTCGGCCTAAACTCCAAACAAACGGTGAAGTCGACATACCTACACTCACACAACTACGCATATGTCGTTCGAACACATTTACGCATGTGTGCGTGTCATCTAGGGTTACTAAATTATTTTATGGAATAGCTGTGACCTGTGAGTTCACCTGCCTGTGTTAAGAAGTGGCTTACAATCTTACCTAGTTAGTGTTCGATCTTTAATGTAGCTAAATATAACTTTCATCAACAATCAGAAGGGAGAAGATTTAAAACAAAATAGGAGTTAATAAAGGTACCATGTACGAATTGATTTTTAGTTAAGTACACTTACCCAAAGAGAACTTTATTCTGACAATATATTAATTAATCGTTGTGAAATATGTCAGTGGCGCCAATAACTTATGGAAACGAGTGTTGGCGCCTACCTACTTCTAACCAGAGTAGCTTAACACAGTTTATAAAAATGATTCAATCTTTGTAGAAATTCTTATGAAATTAAAAATCTCTTATTCTTGTTTCGTATAATAGACGAAAAATTTGGTACCATTTTGTTAAATAATACAGCATCATGGTCGTATTCTCATAGAAAATTATCGTCCGATATAATAACCCTTCGTTGAGTCCGCCTCGCGTCCGCGAGGGGGAGGAAGCTTGAAATTGGCGGGGGGTGGGGAGTGTCCATTCTATCTATATTATCTATTCTATGGCGCTATGCACACATTTATTTATTAGAGGATTCCGCGACGCCGATAACCGTAAACCGGGTAGTTTTCGGTTATTGGCATCGTGGTCATCGCGTCGTAGTTGAAATATATACGTATGTTTTTTATTTTCCAATGCTTCCCGAACCATTCTTGCGTAGTAATGACATTCGGTAGATAGAACCTTCGGGTCGTGGATCTCGATCCAATGACCAGTTTTAGCATCAATCAAATGTTCAGCAATTGCAGATTCTTGTGTCTGACGATTTTTTACAGCGGCAATGTGTTGATTGTTCCAAGTCCCAGCAGTGGGATCATATATTTGGGTGTTTATGATATGCATACATATTATATATTTAGCCTTGTTTTGCGACGAAAATTTAAAAGGGCAAGCAATGAAAGGTACTACAAACTATCTTGTAGAACAATGGTTGAGAAATGCTGGTCTGTCATATTGAGAGTGACATTGGTTTGTTTACCTTTTATTCACAGAGATTTGGAATGAGGTATAGGTAGGTACCTGAACATCTCCATCAACAACCCCACCCAGTGCAAATATTTGTGTGATGAATTCAAATGTTTGCACTGTGTCTGGGTGTTTATATGTATAATAAGTATGTATTTAAAACTATATAAGTATTATATCAGCTATCTGGCCGCCATCATACAAGCTTTGCTTAGTTTGGGGTCAGATGGTGTTGTGTGTGAATTGTCCACCAATATTTATTTATTTATTACTAGCGGCCCATTCCGGCTGCGCTCGGATATTGTCATTTAAAGACCATTAATCGAAATTTGACTCCCCCCCCCCCCCGTACCCCAGTGATGCTTACATGGAGCCTACATCGCATGCTGGCTAGCTGAGCGCGGTGAGCGACAACCACGCGACTTTTTTCTAATACTTGCATTTTTAAACTCGTGATATCTTCCGAATTAAATGTCCGAATTGAATAATTCAAAAAGCAATAAAAAGGTATTAAATCCGTCTTAAATATAAAGAAAAAAAATATAATTTATTTTGATGAGGATTAATACCAATAATACCAAGGTACAAATGAAGAGCCTTTTCAAGAGGCGGAGCATATATAAATTAATATTTTAGTTTTAGAATAATATAAAATTCTCGTGTCACAGTGTTTGTTTCCTTACTCCTCCGAAACGGCTTTACTGATTTTTACCAAATTTTATGTGCATATTCAGTCGGTCTGAGAATCGGCTACTAGCTATTTTTCATACCCCTAAGTGTTAGGGGTTGTTCACCCCAAACACTTTTTTTTTAATTTTTGTCAAATTTTTTTTGTTCTTATTTTTTTATAATGTGGCGTTAAAAAATACATACAACCCTAAATTTCTACCCTTTTATCACCAACCCCTGTTTTTTTATAGCCATTTTAATAATTTAATCATTTGACAGTGAACTCCTAAACGACGGGACCGATTTGAATGTTTGTTTTTGTGTGTGTATTCGAAGATGATTTAAATTCACAAATAAGCCCGGCAGATGGCGCTGCAGACAGTGTCTAGGTTATGTCCGAGCGAAGCCGGAACGGGCCGCTAGTTTTAGAATAAAAAACTGCTTACTGTGACATAACTATAATATTTAGGAGTGTATCCCACTATTTCCATGGAAATACAAAATGGAAATAGTGGGACTAACATTTTATAAAAATTGTATCCCATTATTTCTATTGCGACAAAAAAACGCAGAAGAATTTGTATTATTTGAAAAGTACCACTTTTATCGAATAGATTAAAATTGAAATATGACTTCCCGGTATTAAAAAAAATGAAGAACAATTTACTTAATAATCTGCAGTTTTATTAAATAATTCTCCACCACATTCTCGACAGTATAAATCACACAAAGCCACCTCGTCACTACACAGATGTGTGGATGATTGTTTGTGATTGTATTCCTCACATTTTTCCGTTGGCATTATTTCTTCATCGCTTAACGATATTACTCCGTCTGGTATTACTTTAAAAAATAAATCAACCCATATTGTTGTCGGTAGTTTAAGGTTATAAAACAATAATCGTATTTTAAGTAGCTGTAAACAAGACGATATAATATTAGAAATAGAATAATTTCAACATACTTGAAAAACATGGTCGTATGACTTGTTACATTTTCCAGCACCGAGTTTTCATAACTTTGTAAGTTTCCATCTATTTGTGAATGTAAAATGTTTAACACATTCGATAAAGCTATTTCATAAAGTGTCTTTGGAGTCTTTGTAAAAATTTTTTTCACAATTTCATCCATTATACAAAATTGATTTTTATTGTACCTATTGGATTATAGATTTTAAATTTTAACATGTTGTTTTAAATTTTTTGAAACAATTGACTGTAACCGATTTTTGTATTCCACCAAGCAGTATCAAAATTTCCAACATGAAGGTTTTATATAAAACATGCTACCAGAATAAAAAGTAGTCTATGTGTTATTCCAGTTTTACACCTATCTCCATTCCAAATTTCAGCTTAGTTTAAATATAAGGACCATCTTTAATAAAAATTGTCCAGGTGTTACATCGCCTTGGAGAAATTTCATTTGTTCATCTAATATCATCTCATCTTTTTGCACTTCGGCTATTACTCGTTTTCGGGAATTATTTGATACATAGTATTCGTTTGATTTATCACCATCTCTTAATATATGCAAAAGTTGAACAATATTAACATTTTTTGGCACCAGTCTATTTAATTTCCTATTCCAAGATTCCACCGCATTATTAGTGCGGTGACGTTCTCCAAACACACACCACACCCTTGAAAAATCATTTTTCATCCAGTAGTTCTCTATGTAGTTTTTAAATTTATGTTCGGCTTCACTGTCACCCATCTCTGCTAAGACATAATTCCAACCATCTTGTATTTTATTTTTGGGCAAAAGTGGAAGTCTGAAGGAAAGTTGAATTATCAATTTCATGCGGATGGATTTATTCATGCCAAGAGATTTAGCTTTCTTAGCTAATGATTTCACAAAATGAAAATAGCAGCCCTTTATTTGAACCGTAGGAAAACTTGTTGTTAATGCAGAAATCAAAGCTCTTTCAAAATCAACGGTAAATTTAGCAGGTCTCCATTCAGGTAACCATCTTTTAATAAGATAAAATAAAGTGCAATACGCTTTCCGTGATTTACTCGATAAAAGCGCATAAATCACTGGTACCACTTTGCTTTGATTCAAGTCACTGCCAAAATCAGCGTGGATTGACAATAATTGTGTAAATGGTGCTGGACACGCAAAGAATGTCCCGTCAATGAAATAATTACCGCTTTTTAATTCACATCTAGTTTTTTCACGACAAAATATTATTATTCTTAAATCAGTGTCAAGATAATCAGCAAGAACAAAGTCTTCAAATATTACTGGAATTTGTACTTCTTGAACGGTCTTGCAACACACCTTTTTAATATTTAGTACTTTGTTACGACGTCTGTACATGGAAGACTTTTTAGAGGTGTATTGTGGCAATGGTTTACCAAGTAATGGAATTCCTTTGTCAACTAAAGAATTTATAGCGTTATTGAAAGCTTTAGGTATTGTTATTTTGCCCATTGCAGCTTGATCAAAACTACAACTCATTGCAACTTCGATCGCGGATTGGTTGCTGTCGGAAATACAGTGAGAAGAGTGCTCAATGGTTCTCACTATAGTGTTATCCTATAAAATTTCAAATAAGTATATTAATAAAACATACAGTACCTATACAAAATAAATGGCCAACTTACAGCCTCTGTTATAGTGATAGAAACTTACCGGGGACACTGTCATCGAACCTTTACAATTAGTTTTGTGGCGCTTATTGCATTTCCATAACGTATTGTTATTCTTATAAACTATCTGCCTAGTGTATTCATAACCCTCGTACAACAGTATAACACCCTTCCCCCTTTTTATTAACTCCATTATTTAACAATATTTAAATAATTCAAAACCAACGCCTATCCCGTAAAGCAATAATAGCTATGACAGCTGTCTATCAATCAATAACAGTTAATTACAACTATGAGACAACAAGAGGTTTTATCTAAAGAGGAAATAAATAAATAGTTTCTAAGTGCACGCAGTCATACGAGCTAATGCAGTGTTTTTTGTCGCAGCGGACAGCAATAGAAATAGTGGGACAATCAGTCTTAATCAGGCCCAGTATTTCTATCAATAGAAATACAAAATAGAAATAGTGGGATACACCGATATTTAGACATATGCTGTAGCGACACTTTTTGTAGATAATAATGAGTTCTGCAAAGTTGTAGTAAATTATTTTGTTCTATCATCAATAGTTTTCGCAGCGCACGGACGTAAGGAATTTTTCAGGTAATTTTTTTACACCTTATGTTACATTATTGGAGTTTTAGTAAGGACCCTAATTTTTTTTTAAATATAATATAGCCTATGTTACTCGGGAATAATTTAGGTTCCAAAGGTGAAAGAATTTTTGAAATCGGTCCAGTAGTTTCGGAGCCTATTCATAACAAACAAACAAATCTTTCCTCTTTATAATATTATTAGTATAGATTTATCTAAACAAAGCTAAGTGTAAGCCGACAATTTAAAATTGTAGCTAGTGGTTGAAACAGTAGATGACCTTCTGGACCAGGATTGCGAAATCCTTCAAGAAATTAATATAGCAGGTATTGAGATGGTGCTACATCAATAACATGCCTCTTAACATTTCAAAATGTCAAATGATGGGTTATACTCGCTCCTGCTACCCACAGATGTCACCCTTTAACCTTTCAATATCAACTGAGAGGCGAAGATGTCTCTCGATGTCAATCTGTGAAGGACCTAAAGGTATTATTTTCGATTTTAAGCTGACATCTCATGATCAAATTCGCTCCCCTTAGGTACATCTGTTTGTTTTCAGATAGATACTAGGCTTTGTGACACGCGCACAACTGGTTCCCAAATGTTGACAGTTTAGACTGGATGGCCCCCAGCTGCTAAGCGAGGCGAGCCGGCTGTGCGTGCCGGAGTAGCGCGCCCGGTTCCGGGCCGGCCACGTGCCGCTGTTTGCGCCGGTACGGCGGGCGCACAATGGCGCGGCGGCGAGCTAGCTCTCCAATTTTCCGAGCACAGACACTTCTCAATGACTTGCTTGGAGTGTCACACCCAGAACTTGTTCCCACTCACATTTTTTCAGTGAAAACGGCAGATATGGAGAAGGCTTTCTATCCTATTCTGAAAAAGTATCCTGTAATTTTAATGGTATCTATCTACCATTAGGACTTCTCTAGGACTAAACCTTACAAATAAAAGGCAAAATGAAAATTGTAATATATATAAATATTAATAAAACAGTCACATTATTTTGTACAATACTATCCAATGGACAGACGACAGCTGTAAGATTACAAAAATAACAATCGGAAAAATCCTTCTAAGCTAGTATAATGCAATGTTTATCTTTACATGGGTGGTGTAAATCTTCCAAAATATGCACATGTTGTATGTAAACAAATATACATAATATCAAAGTTAATATGTCATTTGGATTTAGCAGAACAAAGGTCAAAACAACACATTCCAGATAACCCTGTGGAAGCAGCTCCTTTTCCGTCTACAGCCACTTTGAAGCCCATAAATGGTTCTGACGAGCTCATGAAATCCGGGAATTCGTATCCGGGACATTCACAATAGACCTTAGACTTTTTATCAAGTTCCTCACAATCACAATCATCGTCGTAATACCCTAAATTTCCATTGCGTGCTTCCAGCTCTTCATAGTACTTAAGAGCTTCCTCAAAACTCATGTTCTCGTCGACGATTGGTCTCTTCTTCATTTGGACATTAAACCCAGATGTCATTTGAGCCATTTCTGATTTGCGTTGCCTTTCTTCCTTTTCTAGTATTTCTTTAGGAATCTGTATGGTAGGAGGTGGCGGCGGTTCATATGGGCATTCGCATGACACATTCTTCCGCTTACGTTTCTTTGTGCAAGTACATTTTTTAGGTTTGGGTCCCTCTGCCGTCTTTTCGACGGATGAATTTATCCCATCGACAGGTGTTTGCGTGTACCGAACGGTGCAGGGACATTCAGACAACCAGAATTTCTTCCACTTTTTGGGCTGACATTCACATTTTATATTTTCTTTACTTCCACACGTGCATTTCATTTTTTGTTTTTTCTTTGGTTTATGGTTACTTGGCAGAGGACCACAAGCACTACAATAGTCGTTATCTTGTGGGCCGGAAACTGTAAAATGAAGTTTACATTACCTACAAAATTATAAATCCCAACTCCAGTATTAATCAATACTGCATTACTGCATTGCATTGCATTACTGCATTGCATTGCATTGCATTACTGCATTGCATTGCATTGCAATACTGTATTGCATTTCAGGCAGGTAATTTTTTATTCCTATTCTATCTACCTATTCTGGCCACGTCTTGAAAAATCCTGAAAGTCATTTTATTAAAAAATGTAGGTTCCTACCTAATGTTCTCAAACTTGAGGTACCCAGGTACCGTAGGTATTATGTACTTATAAATTTTAGAATTTAAACTCGTACATTCGTACATTAGGTTTATAGTTATACGTTCATACGTTACCTACACCTATAATTAATTTACCTTGTCGAATCACTCGAGCGTCGCGTCGTGGGGACTTGTTGAATTTTGGTATAAGTAAAACAAGTTTCACAACTAAAATATACCTAAATTCCACATAACCCAATCTCATGTAAGATGTAAGAATCTCATGTAAGAAGCGGAGCGTAAAGATGTCTTTCACCGTGAGCGCGTAAAGATGTCTTTTGTATGAGGAAATTTCTAGCGCGTCTAGCGGCGTCGGATTTCTTCATACAAATGTTATGTTTACGCGCTCACGGTAGAATGTCTTTTTTTGTCGACAAAACTGCACTCAGCATACAGACAGGTCCGTGAACAAAATTTATGGGTCAATTGAACCACCAGGAGACCTACGTAGGAAGATAGAAGGGTATCTAGGTATACTAATATTATAAAGCTGAAGAGTTTGTTTGTTTGATTTTTCTGTTGGATAGTCCATTTAGGCGAGTCCACGAGAAAGGCTATTGGCTATTTAACATTACGCTACTATCAACAGGAACGGAGTATGAATGAAAAATGTAACAAAAACGGGAAAAATATTGGTTTTTAAGAGCTTTCGTTCCGTGACATCATGTGTCTATCTTTTAAAAGGTTGCGTCATTAGAGACGATTCACACGGCGCGGCTGCCAACCGCGCCCGCGCGCGGGCGCGTCAGATTTCCATATAAAATTGAATTCAATTCACACGACGCGGTTTACGGCCGCGGCGGCTGCGGCAGCCGCGCGGCGCCCGCGTGGCTGCGCGCGATTCTAGCGCAGTAGCTTTCCGGAGCAGAAACCGCGAAAACCTGCGGTCTCGTGAGTATTGAAACAAAACCGTCGCGCGGCGCGGCGCCGCGACCGCGCGCGGGCGCGGTTGGCAGCCGCGTCGTGTGAACAGGGCCTTAGAATCTAAGGTAATCAAATTTGTTCTAGATTTGAATTGGTACGACCAACTTTCGATAGATGGCGTAGCAACGCGCGCACGATTCAGCTAGTAAAGTAATAAGATTCAGCACTATGCCGTCACTTCACTTGTAAGCTGTCGAACTGAGGGCAGTTGAAGAGGGGGGGGGGGGGGGGGGTTGCAACCCTCGATCATATTCTCCTTGTCGCATGATTTTTGTACGGCGTTGGGGAATAATAGATTAGAAGAGGTATAGAAACTAAAAATTATACATTTTTTTTAAATTATTAGATTGTCGGAAAAATTCATGATTCCCCGACGATTTACAGAGTAAATTTGGTGATTGATTATGTACGGCATTGGTTCCATACAGTTTCAATACCTCTTCAAATCTATTATTTCGCAATACAAAAATCATGCGGCAAGGAGAAATGATCGAGGGTTGCAACCCCCCTCTTCAACTGCACTCAGTTAGACAGCTTACGAGTGACGGGATAGTGCTGAATCTTATTACTTTATACCCTTCTATCACCCTACATAGGTCTCCTGGTGGTTCATTTGACCCATTTTTTATATTATTTTTTTAACTATTTTATAGGTTCGCACTTAACCACCTGATGTTAAGCGACGATGCAATCTACGATGGAACCTGCTTACCTAGAAGAAACCGATTCACTCTCGATTTGAAGACACCAAGATTGTAACTATCGGGGAAAACCCACTCAGGCAACGCATTCCACAACCTAGACGTTCTTATCACAAACGTGGAGTCAAATCTCTTCGTTCGTGTTTTAGGAACATCAACCATGAAACGATGTCGCTTTTCTGAAATACGATAATTCCGATAGAAGAAAGTGCAAGATGGTATTAGATTATGCAGATTGTGCAACTGATCCTCTCCGAAGTGTATCCGATAAAAACCCGATAAGCTAGCAAGTTTGCGGCGATGATCAAAATAAATTTAACCCATAAATTTAGTTCACGGGCCTGTAGTCTAATAGTGTAGGTATTACGCTATTAACAATGTAAAACACTAAAAAAAAAAATGGTTGTCTGTAAAGTCGGTTTACTGACGACAGAACGTGACAACGTCTTAAGAAATCAGTACGCTGATAGCGCGAGTAGTGATACCGCTCGACACGGCGGGTGGCGCCCTCAGCGCTCAGCTTCCGTCCGCATGGCACTGAAGACGAACTAACGGTAACGGCGGAACGTTACAGTTTTGAGGGCGTGCAGTCGGCTTCATCGAATTATAAGACGTTATCACGTCAAAATATAAAATAGGTAGGTACCTACTCTTATAATAAAACAGGTTTTAAGGTTTGCATAGCCCCGTCACTATTGACTGTTAAATAACGAATAGGTACAATCTTTGTCATGTAAAAAAATACGATAACGGATTTCAAATGGCTGGTGCATAAAATTTGACTGTAGTAGGTAATGAAAATCTATACAACTTTGCTTGTGTTGTCGAAAACCGTGGTACGGCTGACGTTGTGTAAAGAAGTTTGTTAAAAGAAGGATCTAATTCCATTCTGAGTTATCATCAATGAGATTGGAGGATCGAAAAATCGTTTCACATTAATTACTATTAATGAACATTTCTATACGTAATGGCACAACAGGACACATTAAGATTTCTATATTTCTTGTTGCGTTGTGATTTAATCAAGTATATTGCATATTTATTTTAATTATTTCGAGTTAATAGGTTCTTCATAGTACTACTTGTACGCACTTACTTGAAGGAATCCCAGGTGGAGGTGGTAACGTATTATTAACTGGAGCAACTGGCGCCGGTGTAGATACAGTAGCACGGAGCGGAGGAAGAATGTGGTCTCCACTATATTTCTTGTCTCTATTAGCAGATATCGGCGCACTTAAGCCATGTGGCGGTATATAGAGTGCTTTTGAAGGATATTTAATATTTTGCTCCCCCGGAGGAGGTAACACACAGCCTCCGGTACATTTGTCTCGATTATCACATATACCAATATTCCTGTTAGGACTCTGAGGCCAGATTCCAGGAGCAGCTGGGAGGCGTCGGGTGTTATTGACCTGTCCAAGGGGAGGTAGATCGCACCCAGCGCCACATTGTTCTCTATTATCACATTGATTGTTTACATGAGGGGGTTGCGGTGAGAAGTGAATTGCTCCTGAAGAACGATTGGTGTTTTGTTGACCAAGGGGAGGTAGAACGCAGCCTCCTCCACATTTTTTGTCCCGATTATCACATAGAGGTTCCACTTTGGGAGCCTCAAATTGATGATTAAATCCGACTTGTGGGTGTTTGATTTGTTGCTTTACAAGAGGTTGAAGGCTGCAACCTCCTCCACAGCTATTTCGATTATCACACAGCAATACCGTATTATTTGAGGTATTTGTAACTTGACAACAAATGCTGTTAGTGGGTCTAAGCTTGTTTTTGTCTGTACATGTAACTATCCCACTGAGCGGTCGAATAGAATGTTGAGTTTCTTCGGAATACGGATTTAGATTGTCACCCAGTTTTGTATGTATATATTTTTCATTAAAAGGTTTTTCAGGTAGAATATGGCAGCTTATAGATTCTGGTTGATTGTTACGAATTATAGATCTTTTATTTTCCATCTTAATATCTGATGGATCTATTCGTATACAAATTTTGGCCTTTTGGCCTTGCTGGTAGCTCGCAATTGAAGGTGCGTCACAGCTCGAAAATCTCGTTGTTTTATTCTGTGGCGTGAGATGTTTGGATCCCGTGGTCATCTCTAGGAATGCCTCTCGACTCAAACCTAAAAACATAAAGTGCGATCAAAGTATCAAACTATGCGCTACACTTTTCACACTTCGAAATTTTGATAAAATAATATAAGTCTAAAGAATTCAAATGTATTCCTTGACGTGAGGTTTATGGCAGTACCTAATCATTCGTACCTAAGAGGAATAAAGACATTATTTATTGACTGTAGATTGTTATGATCTGGGGGCACGGGAGTGCCCCCGCCAAGTCGAGCGCGAAGCAAACACTGCCGTACCATCCTTTACTGGAACCATTTCGCCGCATTTTCAGGCCTCTATTTGAGAACCTCTGGATAAGACCAGAACGTTGAAATTTTCGTCATCTAGTAAGCTATAATCACGTACTTAAAATCTAAAATTTCAAGTCTGTACATCATTTAGCTCCGAAGTTAAGCGCAAGCAAAGTTTCGCATTTACGACACTCATTCACTCACTCATGATCATCAAAATAGAACTAGTACTTCCCATAAACTCAGAGAGCTGAAATTTGGTACAGACTTAGGGTTTAATGACCACATAAAGGGAAAACTATAAAAACTAGGAATATCGAAAATCTGGGGTACCTGGTGGTATACCTGGTTATTTGAAAACAAGCCTTTACAAAAAATATTCAACTTTGTTTGCCTCTTCATATGATGTCAAAAATCGAAGGTCTGAAGTATCTGATGATAAACCTTCAGCTTGTTCCAGCGGTATAAGAGATATAGTAATGCCCCTTTCTACTATTGGTACACAAAAAAATCGACTGTCATTGCAAAAATCCAGCATAGCGGGACACATCTTCTAATCTAATCTAGCCTATTGCTTCCCACTACTGCGCAAATGTTGCTTCTGTACAAGAATCAGAACCGGAAAAAAAGAATATGTGTCAAATAATACATCTAATATAATAAATCAATAAGTTCACTTTCTACAAAAAGAAGTGAAATCCCACCAAAAACATTCTGTAAAAAACTAGCCAAGTCTCGATGAAGCTGCATATTTCTCTCTAAAAAGTAATGAAATCTAGACAAAGCCGTGCCAAGTCTAAGGTTCCTTATGCGATTTCTTTATTATTATAGTTAATGTTGTGTGACTTGGCCGTTGAACATTCTTTATACGTTAGTCCGTTAGTGGATACAAGTCAATTTTGTTTACACGTTATGTTGTATCTGTTGTAACTACTTATGTTTGTTAAGCGAGATAATACCCTATACTGGTATTTGTAATTGGACGCTAGTGTATCATATTAGGCTGTTGTTAATCAACAACAACACATGCATGCATTCAACAGCAAAACCTGCGTTCAGCAACCTTTTTTAACATAAAATAGACGTATAAACGGACTTCTATCAATGAATAGAAGTCCCTCTGGACTGGAAATATTTTTTTAACTGTTTGTTTCCGGCTCGCCTACACATAAGTATTATTGAAATTCTTTATTGTTCACACCATATAGGATACATTTAGGGAAAATAGTAAAACAAAAACAATTGACTGGTTATTGAATCAACGTTTTCCAAGTGGCCATTTTCCATCGTCAATGGTAGCGGTTCTGGCGACAGATTGGTGCAATGGTGTCATGGAGCACCTGGTTTTGTACCCTTGTGTACCCTTCAACGGCCAATTCACACAACATTAACTATAATAATAAAGAAATCGCATAAGGAACCTTAGACTTGGCACGGCTTTGTCTAGATTTCATTACTTTTTAGAGATAAATATGCAGCTTCATCGAGACTTGGCTAGTTTTTTACAGAATGTTTTTGGTGGGATACTTATCTACTGCTGGGTTTGTATATGCATGGGCAACAATAGAGAAACTATCTAGAAACTTTCGAAAAGACCGAACCGAAAACAAATCGAGTTATTTTTTAAAATTATTCTACTAATATTATAAATTCGAAAGTTTGGATGTATGGATGTTTGTTGCTCAATCACGTCGGAACGGATCGATTGAAATTCGTTACACAGTTCCTACTGTTCTATCTATATATTAGAAATTACCTGGGTGACCGAGCTTTGCTCGGTTTAAATACTAAATATACTTGGATACCTACAGATATAAGGATACAAGTAACATATTTTCACAAAAAAAAAACTAGAAGAAAAAGAAGCCGCCTAGATTCGTGACCGCCATGACCACAAACATGACTCTCCGTCTGAGCTAATATGCTATCGCGCCACGCGGCGAAATTTACCTTCGCATTCTAATGTTTAATGTGACAGTTTTTCATTGTCTAAAAACGCACATAATATGCGTTTTTTTAAAAAGAAACCTAGTTAGATCGATTTAGCGTCCCCGAAACCCCGTGCATACATAATTTCATGAAAATCGTTCGAGCCGTTTCCGAGATACAGATTCTATATACATAGGTATACATATACAAGAATTGCTCGTTTAAAGGTAGATAGGATAGGATGGAATGCCAGATATGCTTTGAAAATCGGGAATACAATGGAAAGGGGATCAACGTGGGTAAAACCCCGGGCGCTGTTAGTTTGATTTTATACCTATTTGGGAAATTGGCCAGAAAGTCTGTGTCAAAAAACATTCTTCCAATCATATATAATATGCTATCGATATTAATTGGTCATAGGTAACTTTTGAATATACATACATATATGTATATACTACTTTGATGACAATTTTAGATTTCAAATGTTTAGGTCGTTGACGCCAGAGTGCTGTGTTGGTGTATTGTTACCCGACTGCGCGACGCAAAGGAGTGGTAATGTGTTTAACAGTCTATGTATGTATGTATGTATGTTTGTATGTTGCTTTGAAGCACTATACAGACCAAACGCCGGGGCCGATTTTTATGATTCACACGTCAATCGGTTCCTCTTAATCTGGCGAGTGACACTAAAGACATGACATTAGTGTAAGTACAATATGGCGGAATCAGGACGCCATATTGTCCAAATTAAAAAAATGAAAATCACCAAAATATATCAAGAGGGGTATCGTTGAATAGGTATTTAAAAATAATGTTTAGCTTTCTCTCAATGTTTTTCGATTTGACTGACCGTTTAGGATGTATATCGATTGAAAGTTGAGTAACAACCATTCTCACATTTATAGGTTTTTAGGTAGCAGAAAACTTCGTATAACTAACTGTACGTGTGAATGTGGATGGACATTATATACTAATGTATCTACTAGGCATCGATATAAATCAATAGATGTGCCCTGAGCACCTTGAAATTGGTAATAAACTGCGTCTCTGTATGTATCGTAAGTGGTTTACAAACAACCAATCTACTTGACCCCTATAATCGCTAGCGGTGAGATTTGCTGTGGTTCTACTTATTTTGGTTGTTGACACCGAATAATGATAGGTAAAAACATCCGGCGTCCACCGCGTCCTGCAACCGACTAGAATGGAAAGAGTGAGCTCACTCTTCCCAACGTTGACATGATTGCGTGCGCCGTGAAGTTTGGGATGGGGCCATCTTGGGTTCTAGGATCTATGCTAGTAGGTATATTGGACTACCTTTTTTTCGTACGTGCAGGAAATGTATTTACGCATACCCTACTGCCCCGCCCGGGAGACAGCCGGGTTATGTTGCACTCTATATCATGTATGGATATGGTGCCCCTATCTACTAATAACCCTCCATGGGGTTTCAACTCTGCCGCTGATAGTGGGAACACGGAACCGCTCTCGGATTGCTCCGCCTCGGTCGCCCATCTCCAACTTCAAACGATTTAGTAGGTACTCAACGTCAATCGAAAACCTATACTAACACAAAACTATAAATATGAATTACATGCAGTAGAAAATCCTACATATTATATATCAGTAGAAACGAAGACATTTGGTCAACAACCAAAAGATGCATATTATTATGTTGAGCATATTAACATTCACAACATTGTTCATAGCTAAAAAGTATAAAATAAAAAAATATAATTTAAAAACTCAAAAACTCGACTGCGTAAAAAGTGAACCAAACTACGTACTCGCATACTAAAAAAAACTGAAAAGAATAAAACAAGCATTTAGATTTTTGGTGGTCTAGAATTCTATAATATGTTATTGTATTAATACTATTGAAATATATACAATATTTTCTAATAAAAGAACATTACAACTGAACAGTCGGGATCCGTTGAACACCTACATTGTATGTCGCATAATAATGGATCCCGACTCTTCAGTTGTAATGTTCTTTTATTAGAAAATTTTCTATAAATTTCAATAGTATTAATACAATAACATATTATAGAATTCTAAACCACCAGAAATCTAAATGCTTGTTTTATTCTTTTCAGTTTTTTTTAGTATGCGAGTACGTAGTTTGGTTCACTTTTTACGCAGTCGGGTTTTTGAGTTTTTAAATTATATTTTTTTATTTTTATGTCTTTGTACCATCTTACCTGACTGGCTGGCAATTAAGGGTATCATGATTTCGGAAGCTACGCTGTTGTCAAACTTAACACCTGGTTCCTTTGGTTGGCAGCAACAAGGCCGATCCTCAGTTGTATCTATTGCAACTCGATGAGAAATGACTCCTACTATATCGACTTGGCAAATCTTACTTTCCGTTCTTTTCACAAATTTCAATATTGAATCTTTTTTGTTTTTTTTACGCTGTGATTCTGAATTTTCAAAAGTCTTTTCTAATGAGCAATCGTTTTCCCTGTTTTGATACATTGAATCTATTTTTCTATTTCTTTCAAATAGTTCACTAAATTTATGCACATAATCTTCAATTCTTTTCAACTTCCTAAACATTTCAGAGGGTTTATCTGGCACCTGTTTATCATTTGATTGTTCGGTTGAATGAATTGGTGAATGATTGAATTCGTGTTGTTGATAATGTGCTGTTTGATTGATTTGGGTCTGTTTATTATCAATTCCACTTCGCCGCATATTCCTTGCAAATATTAAATCAATATCATTACTTTCTGGTTCAGTGATTTGTCTCTGTAAGTTTTGATTAGGTAGCGGGATACTATAATCAATTCCCAGTGTTTGATCAAACTTTTGATAAAGGGATACATTTTTACTGATATTTTCTGTTTTATTGAAGCTGTCTTCATATAGATTTCTCTGGTCTAAGTTTTTAAATGTTTGGCTTTTACCTTTATATGTAAACCTCAGTCCGCAGTTTTGATGTTGCTGAACTGAAACTAAAACTTAATATATAGTATTTACATGACCGATTCCATAATAAAAAATCACAAAAGTAAAGTTTATGAACTAATACAAAACACATACATATACAAAATATTTTTAGTAAGTCAACAATGGTGGTGGTAAAATGGTGTCACCACCATTTTAGTCAGTTCTGAGACATAAGAAGAGAAATACGATGGTAGATTTAATGAGGTATTTTATAGACATTCAGTAAAAAAAAAATTGTAATTTTGTGAATTTGTAACTTGATTTGATTATTTTGATTTGATGACATGACTTTGTAAAGTTTTCTATTTTTTGTATCTATACAGGCTGACTGTTTGAACACTTTAGATATTCAAGGATATGATGAATCATAGTCACGTGAAGGGCTTAAAAATATATAATTATAAAAATACAAATACATTTCAAAGAAAACCTTCATTACATTAATGTGCGAAGAGACGGAAATTATGGACAACACAGTGCCTATCGGTCACCAGCTACGCCAGTACAGCAATCTTTTTGTGATCCATGTTACGCTTCCGAAAAACACATCCAACACGGCTGACTACCGTTATAGATATGGTTACCCTAACCAACGGTTTGCCGCACGAATTCGCATCGCAAGTTCCTCCGATGCGGCGTCGCATCGCATCGCATCGCAGTTTTGTGTGGGAGCCCTTAATGTGAGCTGTGTTGCAGTAGACAGTGTACGTTCGCGAGTCTAAGCAAAGTAATAAAAAAATTAAAAAGTGTGTTTGTGTGGTAGGTATGGATGTGTGTAGGTGAATGAGGATGCATTTTGTAGCATGACGTTGCACAGAGGTCGATTGTAGCAATTTACGCGGCCAAAAACATTTTACTTTTTATTCATTTCTTTATAAGTTATTATTGTGATTTAGTATAGTTACCTACTTGAAAAATAAGATTTTCAAGTAACGTAAAGTTAAAAAAAAATAAAACCACAAAATTCGATATTTTTTAAAGTATTGGTTTTTTTATTTCGGGGAAATAGTATTTAAAGTAGGTAGTAGGTACCTACAAATAAATAAAGCTTTACACATCATACATAAACTCTGTAAGCCTATTAGCATGCAAACAAAAAAAAGCAACAAGAGTCAATACTCCAGTAACTTTATACATTACAGTATGCGTTAAATCCGGTAGATCTGATTTTTTGCAGACTTGTTTATGATGTTGGCCTAATGATTGTCCCAAGTTTGTGACCTCGAGCGACGAACGCAAGTTTGTAAAAAATCGAAAAAACCGCGAAAAAAATCATTTATTTTTCAAATTTTGGCGATTATAACCTTAGGGTTATAATCTGATGCTGACAGTTTTTTTTGACTACCGTGGTGTGGTTCACTCCGAATTCCTTCCAGAGGGAGAAACAGTGAATAAAGAATATTATTTAAGCGTCATGAAGCGTTTGCGTGAGAGTATCCGCCGAAAACGTCCAGATTTGTGGCAACACAACTCTTGGATGCTGCACCATGATAATGCACCATCACACACAGCCATTATAGTGAAAGAGTTTTTAGCGAAAAATTCAACTAAAGTTCTCAACCAAGCACCGTATTCACCTGATATGGCTCCGTCTGACTTTTTTTTATTTCCCAAGTTAAAATTACCACTTCGAGGAAAACGTTTTGAGTCGATAGAAGCCATAAAAGAAAATTCGCTGAATGAGCTAAAGGCCATACCGCAAATAGCCTATGAAAAATGTATGGAAGACTGGGTGAAGCGTTGGAGATGTTGTATTGCAAGCGATAGGGCCTACTTCGAAGGCGATAAAATAAAGTTAGAGGAATAATTTGTATTTTTTGTTTTAATCACAAATTACCGATATTTAGTACACAGAATGTATATTGCAAAAAAGTTCGAAAAAAAATATTAACTTTGAAAGACTTATTCTCAGAAACTATTGGGTGTACAGAGACAATTCTAGTATCATATTGTAGCAAATTTAGTCTACTTTATAAACGCCATAAGAAAGTTTTTTCAAAAACTAGTCGTTTAGAGTTATAATCGCCAATATTTGAAAAATAAACGAATTTTTCGCGGTTTTTTCGAATTTTGACAAAGTTGCGTTCGTTGCTTTAACGCATCCTACTCCATAATTTCAGGCGACAAAGTTACTGGATTAGGTACAAGGCCGTCTTTGTGCATGATACATTCATTGTTTTTAGGGTTCCGTACCCAAAGGGTAAAAACGGGACCCTATTACTGAGACTTCGCTGTCCGTCCGTCTGTCACCAGACTGTATCTCAAGAATGGTGACAGTTGACATTTTCACAGATAGTGTATTTATGTTGCCGCTATAACAACACATAGGTACTAAAAATAAAATTAATATTTAAGGGGGGCTCCTATACAACACTCTTTATTTTTACCGTTTCTTGTGGTACGGAACCCTTCGTGCGCGAGTCCCACTCGCCCTTGCCTGGTTTTTTTAGTTTTTTTAAAGTCAACGCACATGGCTTCAAAAAGACGGTGGTACGCGTGGGATTCGAACCAGAACAGTCGAGCGTGGGATCGGCAATCGCCGTTCTCCCAACTAGATCAGCCGCTATCTGCGTCTGATTCAGCAGGCCAGGGCGTCTACTCTCTTTCTACGAAAACGTAATTTCGAAATAAACTCTCGACTTTCCAACTCCGATTTTACTTCGATCCGTCGTTTTGTCCGTTTTAATGTTCTAAGCCTACTCTAATTACAGTATGCTTAGAACATTTAAACGTCAAACAATGTTGTATCGGACGAAACGAAGTTAGCACGAGAGAAGGAAAGTCGCGAGTTTTATTCGAAATTACGTTTTCGGAGAAATAGTGTAGAAGACATCTTGATTTTGCTTCAGCTTGTTACAAAATACTTTTCAAAGCATTCCTTTTTCCTTAAACCCGTAGCGTAGGGCGTGTTGCATGAACTTGACATCCTCAGTGAAAGTAGATGGCATTTATTAAGTTTTTCTTCTTGTAGTCCTCTCACTACAATCTTTATATGATTCAGGAGGACGTACCAGTCGGTTTTTCAAAATTTGCTGGAAGTGGAACAAACTCCGAATAACCAAATCTCATTAGTTTTACGGAAGACAGCTTCGTTTCTATGAGCTTTGCACCATTTTTATTAACCAAGGTAATTTTATTTCAGTTATAAAATATTTAAATGTTTGTCTCAAGCTGTTGATATGAGGCTATTTCTCATCGCTTCTCAATGGATTATATTATGGATTCATCATGTCTGTCTGTCTGTCCGTCCGTATGTCACAGCCACTTTTTGCCGAAACTATGAGAACTACACTATTGAAACTTGGTAAGTAGATGTATTCTGTGAACCGCATTAAGATTTTTACAAAAAAAAAAAAAAATTAGGGTTGCCCCCCGGATACTTAGAACTGAAACTCAAAATTTTTTTTTTCATCAATCCTACACTTGTGGGATGTCTATCGATAGGTCTTCAAAAATGATGTTGAGGTTTCTAATATAGTTTTTGTTTACACTGAATAAATTGCGCGAGAGAAACTTCCAAAGTGGTAAAATGTGTGTCCCCCCCCCTCTAACTTCTAAAATAAGAGAATGAAAAAGCTAAAAAAATATATGATGTACATTACCATGCAAACTACCAACGAAAATTGGTTTGAACTCGATCTGATGAGTAGTTTTTTTTAGTACGTCATAAATACATTATTATTAAAACTTCGATCAAAGTTACAACGAACTAAAAAAAAATGTGTACTATGTATATTATGTTACTTGCTGCAATGGAACATGAAGGGTTCCATTGGCGAGTCCAACTCGCACTTGGTCACTTTATTTAGATCTACAGAACGTTCATCATAATCAGCCAACATTCGTCCACTGCTGGACATAGGCCTCTCCAATGATACGCCACTCAGCCCGATCCTCGGCTTTACGTTTCCAACTGCCACCAGCTGCCTTCCGTAAATCGTCACTCCACCTAGTTTCAGGGCGTCCTACACTACGTTTGCCGATTCGCGGTCTCCACTCCAGAACTCGTCTACCCCAACGGTTATCGGTTCTGCGACAGATATGACCAGCCCACTGCCACTTTAGCTTGCTGATGCGCTGAGCTATGTCGGTGACTTTGGTTCTCTGACGGATGACTTCATTACGAATACAATCCCTCAGAGAAACTCCAAGCATAGCTCTTTCCATAGCTCGCTGAGCGACTTTGAATTTTCGGACTGCTTTTACTGTTAGTGTCCACGTTTCAGCACCGTAGGTCATAACAGGTAGGACGCACTGATTATACACTTTTGTCTTCAGACATTGTGGGATGGGTGACGAGAAGACTCGACGAAGTTTTCCGAACGCTGCCCAACCTAGCTGAATTCTCCTCATGGCTTCACTCTCAAAGCTATTTTTACCCAGTTCGAGCGTCTGTCCTAGGTAAACATATCTTCGAACAATCTCTAGAGTGGTTCCATTTACGGCAATCGGTCCCGGAGCAACGAACTCGTTGCACATGACTTTGGTTTTGTCCAAGTTCATCCGGAGACCGATGCGTTGAGAAGAGTTGGCCAAGCTGTCCAGCATCCGTTGCAAGTCTTCCAGCGATTCAGCCATCATGACGATATCGTCTGCAAATCTTAGGTGAGAGATGCATTCGCCATTAATGTTGATACCACGTCCAGCCCAATCCAGCGTCTTAAACATATCCTCTAGTGCGTTGGAGAACAATTTCGGGGAAATTACATTCCCTTGTCTCACGCCTCGATGGAGAGGGATATGTTTCGTCTGCTGGTTTTGAACTTGGACTGTCATCGTAGCGGCGTCATATATACACCTCATCACCTCGATGTATCGCCAGTCAACTTGGCATCGCTGCAAAGACTCCAGGACAGCCCAGGTCTCGACGGAGTCAAATGCCTTTTCATAGTCCACAAACGCTAAACAAAGGGGCCGATTGTACTCCTTTGTCTTCTGTACAATCTGCCGCACCGTGTGGATGTGGTCTATGGTGCTATAACCACTTCGAAACCCGGCCTGTTCCGGGGGGTTGAAACTCGTCGAGTCTTCGGGCGAGACGGTTCGTGATAACTCTCGAAAACAACTTATAGACATGGCTCAGAAGAGATATGGGGCGATAATTCTTCAAAAGAGTTTTGTCACCCTTTTTGAAGAAGAGGATGACCACACTTCTGTGCCATGCCTCTGGAGTTCTCCCGGTGAAGAGGACGTCATTAAACAGCACTTGGAGCTCTTTTATAAGTGTGGCTCCACCAGCCTTTAAGAGTTCTGTAGTAATTCCGTCCTCTCCCGCGGCTTTTCCATTTTTAAGTTGCCCAAGAGCCATCACGATTTCGTCGAGACTTATCTCAGGCAGGTCTTCTGTATAGTGGCGAGTCAGAGTGGCTCTTCTGTCTTCCTCCTGCGTGAGATGAGGAGCATGTGAAGCGTACAGCTGGCCATAAAAGTTTTCCACTTCCGAAAGAATCTCTGCTTTAGATACGACAACTCTACCCGTGGTGGAGGTTAACTTTGTTAGGTGGCTTCTACCCAATGGCTTGACGAAAACTTTTGACCCCCGATTTTGCTCGATTGATTTTTCAATCAGGAGCGCGTTTGCTAACCGGAGGTCACGTCGTACAAGTTTGGTGATTTTCTTATTCAGAGCCCCTTGTTCTGACAAAGTTACCAAGGGATTTCGTCGTTCCTCCATGAGTTGCAGAGTTTCCTTCGAAAGCTTCGACTTTCTGCCTTTGTGTCGCATTTCACAAAATTTTGTGCCTTCATCTCGCAGGACGCCTACCACTCTGTCGAGCTTTTGGTCAATGCTTTCTGTGGTTTCCAAGGCAGTAAATCGGTTCTCCAGTTTTAACTGGAACGTTTCAGACCCAACCACGGTTTGGAGAAGGTTCGGACGGAGTGTTGACTTCATCAAGCGGACGCGTTCAAGCTTGTAATCAATATTCAGGGTGCCTCGAACAAGCCTGTGGTCACTGCCGGTAGCAAACCGAGAGATGACTGAGACATCCCTAAATATACGCTTTTTGTCCGCAATGATGAAATCAATCTCATTTTTCGTCCGTCCATCGGGGCTTCGCCAAGTCCACCTCCTCTGCGGCTGCTTCTTGTAGAACGAATGCATCAGAAACAGAACGTTAGATCCATTTATATACATTTTATGTGGTGACAATATTTATAGATAATCTGATTTCATTAAAACTTTGAAAAGGCATTGTTACTTTTGATTTTAATCATTTTATTTGCTAATTGACATCAAAATTGTACATAAAGTACTTTGATTTGGATAAAACGTCACCTACGTGAACACAAAAAACTGAAAACGTTGTTTTTTCGAACAAGGCTCACGGTTTTACTTACTGAATCGAAAACATTACTTTTCATGTTGAATACTTCATGCACTCGTATGTTTAGAAAACCAAATCAAATAAGCAGTAATTAAAATGTTCCATGAAGGTTACGATGAGAATCGTAGTAAAAGAGGTCAAGTGCGAGTTGGACTCGCCCATGAAGGAACCCTTCATGTAGCAGCAAGTAACATAATAAATAAATTCTTCTAGTTCGGTGTAATTTTGATCGATAATAAAATAAAATAATACATTTGTTTTAATAATAATGTATTTATGACGTAGGTCCCAAAAAAAAACTACTCATCAGATCGAGTTCAAACCACTTTGGAAGGGTCTCACGCGCAAACTATTCAGTGTTGGCAAAAATTATTTTAGAAACCTCAATATCATTTTTGATGACCTTTCGATAGACAGCCCACATATAATATGTAAATAGAATTGATGAAAAAAAAATTTGAGTTTCAGTTCTAAGTATGGGGGCATCCCTATGTTTATTTCTTTTGTAAAAATCTTAATGCGGTTTACAGAATACAGAATACATCTATCTACTTACCAAGTTTCAACAGTGTAGTTCTCATAGTTTCCACAAAAAGAGGCTGTGACATACGGACGGACAGACAGACAGACAGACAGACATGACGAATCTATAAGGGTTCAGTTATTACATTTTACGGAACCCTAAAAATGAGAACTAGCCATGACTAAACATGTCACCATAGCAGATCATAAGGTAGTTTTCTAAATGTTTAAATTTTGGTTGCCTTTATTGTAACAATAACTGAGACACTATTTTACTCCAGAAGTATTTACCTAAATATAAAAAAAGGAACCTTTGAAGAAGAAGAGAGAAAGAAGAGAGAAGAAGAAAGGAAAATTTGAGATGCAAAAATTATTTTATTTTTGTTTGACTTACAATCTTAAAAAACTTGTAAGTCGGACATCAGCAGCTATGCGCACCTAAAATCTGTGAGATATAGTAGCCTGAAATGTCAAGTATTTAAAACAAAATGAATAATTACGCGATCGAAGGCGATAATATAACCAAATAACCATTAAACAAAACATCTAATAAAAAAAACATAAGTATCCCATTTTAAAAATGGTACAGATACTACAAAAAAATTAAATACATCGGAATATAACAAATAAACACTTACCTGAATTACTCGAATCCATCGCAATCTTTGGATAATATCAAGTAGAAAACAACAAAATCGATTGTTTGTCTTGTTCCGCAAAGATTGATAAGAACAATAACGTGTAGTAAGAGCAAATGTCAAGTTTGACCTGTCCCCGGCGCACGGTAAATGTGTTGTTGGCAGGGTAAATTATTGTTATTTGGGTATTTAAGAGTGCGCCTAAAGCCAGGAAAAAATCAGATTTCACCCGCGCGACGCGTTTCTTAATGTGATGTATATAAAGTCGAGAATAGCATGACACAGTTTGGAGGAAAAATCAATATTTAATCAGGAGTCCATTTTTGACCAAGTTTTATTTAATGACTCAATAACTAAACACAAATTTAAAAAAGTGTTCGGTTACTTTACTAGAACGTAAAAATAGGAATTTTATTACCAAAAAATAATGTGGGGTCATCGCTGATAATTTCGAGTACTCGAATTAAAACGGGTTTTTTCGGTGTCATTTTTATTTTTTTATTGTAAAAAACTCTGATCTATTTTTTAAATTCTATTCGGTTATTGTGCTTCTTCTTGATTGTACCCACACGTCAATATTTTTTTTGTCACAGTTTTTAGTTTCTTAACTTCAGTGAGCGGCGTCGAAAATGTCCTTTTTTCGTTTTCTGGCTTTAGGCGCCCCCTTAATCCGTGTTGGTAGCTAACCGTCGATTTTGAAAATTTGATTTTTGGCCGGCTAGAATGGTGAAATCGACCACTGTGCTTTGGTTCTAACGAATAATGTGATGGTCTGGATAAGAAACAATTTGACACTTTCTAAAATATAGCATGCTTGCGGGATAGGAAAATATAATACGGAGTAAAATAAAACCTAGTAAACTTACTTGTTTCTTTCAACGGATTGTTTCTTAAAAAGTATTTCGATAGCCTTAAACAAACGGTAGAACTAACGGACTCGATCGGAGTGTTGATATTGTCATCAGAATTGGACACAATTAGGAATACGGATGATAGTGCGCTAAATTTCTCCTGCATTAATATTTCGTTCACGATTTTACAGACATCTTGATTTTCCAAATCCATATTAACATTTTTGGCATCTGTACTTGGCATTTTTCTGGTATTTGAATTTATAATAGCTTGTGACATTCTAAATATAATAATAGTATCATTGTTGCGCCTAGATTCTTTCGTGTACGCGTAAGTTATTGATTTTGTTGGTCTAGCGCTGTAATTTAAGTCACTGAAATATTCAGAGTTCTTTATTTTTATATCACCTGTTGCAGATTCCGGTACACATAGATAGCGGCTTGAAGTTGATGTTGTGCTGCATCCATCAAGGGATATTACACTTATGGTATCTAAGCTTGAGATACTTGCCGTGGAAAAACTAACTGAAGAATCTGTTTTAACAATTATTGAAATGTAGCTAGACTGCGAACTTGTGAAACTCGCAGTTCTAATAACTGACGTCATGGAAGTAGGTATTGGTGTTTCAAAACTTTCACTACATGTAATCAGGTACCTTGATGCTTCGGGTTTCTCTACACTGAATTCAGAAAGGCTTTGCAATTTGTTATGTATAAGATTGTAACACTGAGTATTATTGTGATATGCCAATGATTCATTCATGATACTATGAGCAGAGTTTAAAAAATTTGCATTTCTTTTGTGAATGAATTGTACATTATCAGAATTATCCTCAAAAGGCGAACCTTTTGCGCCTTCGATACTTGTGTTCGTTAATTCGTTTATATTTTTACTTGAGGCATAATGTTTCTCAATTTTTTGCATATAAAATGAGGGTGCTCCAATTGCTCTACCCACAGTTACTTTGATACCTTCACTATCGGTAAATACACCTCCTTTGACACTGGGTATACATTCATTAGGACACGGGCATAGGGATGATATATCAGGCGAAGTAACTCTAATTTTTACGTAACTGTGTTTAAATCTAATTTTTTTTTTATCACAGCCACAGCCTCGTTCACACGTGGTAGTTTTTACGATCTCTTCTAATTCTTCTGATATGCCAGCTGCTTTTGCTCCACTTGCCTTAGTTGTCTTTTTCTTAGCAAGAACTTCGCCTTCGCCGACTTTTTTGGTTTTAGTTCTAATTTTCCTTAATTCTGATGATGTCGCTTCCGCTGGCAATCCTGCGGTGGCACGAATCTTTTTTATCATTGCCTTTTCAGATACAGTTTTACCTTCTGGTAATGGTAATCCAGCGTCAGCTAATCCTTTTAAAATCGATTCCTTTCGTGCGGCGGTTTTACCTTCTAGTGGAGTCAATAAACCTGCAGCTTTTGCTTTTCGAACCACTTCTTTTTCAGACGCCGTTCTTGCTTCTGGAGGTATTCCTAGTTCTGGTTTTGCCACAGCTGATTCCTTACCTGGCTGGATGGTTGGAAGACCAGCTTCTTCGCGAACTTTTTTTATTAACATTTTTTCTGACGCAGTTTTTCCTTCTGGTAGGGCAACTTTGGCTTTTACTAAACTTTCAAGTATTTTCTGTTTTTGTTCTGGTGTTTTTCCTTCCAATGGAGTCAAAATACCAGCCGCTTTTAATTCCTTCACTTTTGCCGAAGGTAATTTAGATAGAGGAATTGCAGATGCAGTAGCTTTTACTTTAGCTATGAGTGCTTTTTCTGATGGAGTTCTACCTTCTGGTAGAGGAACCCCAGCTTCAGCTTGTGCTTTGAGAATTTTCTCTTTTTGAGCTGCAGTTTTACCTTCTAATGGTGTTATTAACCCCGCTGCTTGTGCTTTAGTATATTTTTGTTTTTGTGCCTTTGTTTCTGGTTCTGGTGGCAATCCCATTTCGCTTCGTACTTTGTCCATAATTTTTTTTTCCGACGCTGTTTTGGCTTCTGGTAGAGGCATACCTGACTTAGCTAAGCCTTTCAAGATTTTCTCTTTCTGTGCAGGAGTCTTTCCTTCTAGTGGTGTTAAAAGTCCTGCAGCTTTCGCTTTTTGTATCTTTTCCGATGCTATCTTTGGTGGTTTTCCAGTTTCCAATGGTGTTTTTTCTGATTCGGGTGTCAATAAGCCACAAATACATTCATCAACAGGACCTTTGCTTTCTTTTATGTTTTTGGCAGTTTTTATATCCAGTTCCTTCGCTTGTTCAGGGGGGAGAGAGGGTTTACCTGGACCCAAAGGTGGAACTGTTTTGGATTTTCTTCTTTCTTCTGGTTCCAAGGGCGGACTTATTTCACTACGAATCTTTGCTATAAGTTTTTTCTCCGATGCAGTTTTTGGTTCCGGTAAAGGTATTCCTTCTTTTGCCAAGCCTTTAAGAATTTTCTCTTTTTGTTCTGGGGATTTACCTTCTAACGGAGTTAAAAGGCCGGCTGCTTTTGCTTTACGCAATTTTTCTGATGGTACTTTTAATGGAGCAGCTTTCGAAGCTTTTACTTTAGCTATGATGGCCTTTTCTGATGGTGTTCTACCTTCTGGCAGAGGTACTCCAGCCTCAGCTTGTGCTTTAAGTATCTTTTCTTTCAGAGACGGAGTCTTACCTTCTAAAGGAGTAATTAGGCCGGCGGCCTGCGCCTTTTCGTATTTTTGCTTTAGTGATGCTTTTTCAGGTTCAGGTGGTAATCCTACTTCAGTTCGTACTTTTGCTATTAGTTTTTTTTCTGAGGGAGTTTTGGGTTCCGGTAAAGGTATTCCTTCTTTAGCTAAACTTTTGAGAATTTTTTCTTTTTGTTCGGGAGATTTTCCCTCTAACGGAGTCAACAAGCCAGCTGCTTTTGCTTTTCGTAGTTTTTCTGATGGAATTTTTGAGGGAGGTGGTTTTAAGGATTTTACTTTAGCTATGACTGCCTTTTCTGATGGTGTTCTGCCTTCAGGCAATGGGAGTCCAGCTTCAGCTTGAGCTTTCAGTATCTTCTCTTTTTGCGCTGGAGTTTTCCCTTCCAGAGGAGTAATTAGCCCAGCGGCTTGAGCCTTGCTATATTTTCTTTTTAGTGACTGCGTCTCTGGTTCCGGCGGTAATCCTACTTCAGTTCGTACTTTTGCAATTAGTTTTTTTTCTGAAGGAGTTTTGGGAATCGGTAACGGTATTCCTTCTTTGGCTAAGCCTTTTATAATTTTTTCTTTCTGTTCTGGAGTTTTACCTTCTAAAGGTGTTAAAAGACCGGCTGCTTTGGCCTTTCTTAATTTTTCAGACGGCACCTTTACAGGTGCAGGTGCTGACGCTTTTACTTTAGCTATTAACGCCTTATCGGATGGAGTCCTACCTTCTGGTAGAGGTAGTCCAGCTTCAGCCTGAGCTTTGAGTATCTTCTCTTTCTGTTCTGGAGTTTTACCTTCTAAGGGTGTTAAAAGGCCGGCTGCTTTGGCCTTTCTTAATTTTTCAGACGGCACCTTTACTGGTGCAGGTGCTGACGCTTTTACTTTAGCTATTAACGCCTTATCGGATGGAGTCCTACCTTCTGGTAGAGGTAGTCCAGCTTCAGCCTGAGCTTTGAGTATCTTCTCTTTCTGTTCTGGAGTTTTACCTTCTAAAGGTGTTAAAAGGCCGGCTGCTTTGGCCTTTCTTAATTTTTCAGACGGTACCTTTACAGGTGCAGGTGCTGACGCTTTTACTTTAGCTATTAACGCCTTTTCGGATGGAGTCCTACCTTCTGGTAGAGGTAGTCCAGCTTCAGCCTGAGCTTTGAGTATCTTTTCTTTCTGTGGAGGAGTTTTACCTTCTAAAGGAGTAAGTAACCCGGCAGCTTGTGCTTTGCTGTACTTTTGTTTTAAAGATTTCGTTGAGGGTGCTGGCGGCAAACCGACTTCACTTCGTATTTTGGCCATTAGTTTTTTTTCTGAAGTAGTTTTTGGTTCCGGTAGAGGTATTCCTTCTTTAACTAAACCTTTGAGAATTTTTTCTTTCTGTTTTGGTGTTTTTCCTTCTAAAGGTGTTAAAAGACCAGCTGCTTTGGCCTTCTGCAATTTCTCTGAAACTGCTTTTGGTAAAACTGTTTTTGGAGCCTCCGCTGGTATTTTTTCAGATTCTGGTGTTAGTAAGTCACAAATACATTCATCAACTGGGCCTTTTCCTTCTTTCATAGCTTTGGCAGTTCTCGCATCAAGATCTTTCGCCTTTTCGGGGGGAAGAGCTGGTCGTGCTGGGGCTAAAGCAGTAATTGCCTTTGTTTTTCGTCTTTCAGATGGTGCTTTTTCTAATTTTTCAGACGGTGCTTTGGCTACTGATGGTGTTTTTCGTTTTTCAGATGGTGTTTTTCCTAATTTTTCAGACGGCTCTTTAGCTGGTGGTGGTGCTGAAGCCTTTACTTTAGCAACCAAAGCCTTTTCTGATGGAGTCCTACCTTCTGGTAGAGGTAGTCCAGCTTCAGCCTGAGCTTTGAGTATCTTTTCCTTCTGAGCAGGAGTTTTACCTTCTAGAGGAGTAAGTAACCCGGCAGCTTGAGCTTTGCTGTACTTTTGTTTTAAAGATTTCGTTGAGGGTGCTGGCGGCAAACCGACTTCACTCCGTATTTTGGCCATTAGTTTCTTTTCTGAAGTAGTTTTCGGTTCCGGTAAAGGTATTCCTTCCTTAGCTAAGCCTTTAAGAATTTTTTCTTTCTGTTGTGGTGTCTTTCCTTCTAAAGGTGTTAAAAGACCGGCTGCTTTAGCCTTTTGCAATTTCTCTGAAACTACTTTTGGCAATTTTGGAGCCTCCGTTGGTGTTTTTTCAGATTCTGGTGTTAGTAAGTCACAAATACATTCATCAACGGGGCCTTTTCCTTCTTTCACATTTTTGGCGGTTTTAATATCAAGATCTTTCGCCTTTTCGGGGGAAAGTGCTGGTCGTCCTGGAGCTAAAGCAGCTATTGACTTTGTTTTTCGTCTTTCAGATGGTACTTTTTCTAATTTTTCAGACGGTGCTTTGACTGCTGATGGTGTTTTTTGTCTTTCAGAGGGTGCTTTTCCTAATTTTTCAGACGGTTCTTTAGCTGGTGGTGGTGCTGAAGCCTTTACTTTAGCTACTAAAGCCTTTTCTGATGGAGTCCTACCTTCTGGTAGAGGAAGTCCAGCTTCAGCCTGAGCTTTCAGTATCTTTTCTTTCTGAGCAGGAGTTTTACCTTCTAAAGGAGTAATTATCCCGGCAGCTTGTGCTTTGCTGTACTTTTGTTTTAAAGACTTCGTTGCGGGTTCTGGTGGCAAGCCCATTTCACTTCGTATTTTGGCTATTAGTTTCTTTTCTGAAGGAGTTTTGGGTTCCGGTAAGGGTATTCCTTCTTTAACTAAGCCTTTGAGAATTTTTTCTTTTTGTTCAGGTGGTTTTCCCTCTAACGGTGTCAAAAGGCCTGCTGCTTTTGCTTTTCGTAGTTTTTCTGATGGAACTTTTGCGGGAGGTGGTTTTGAGGGAGGTGGTTTTGTGGCCTTTACTTTGGCTATAACTGCTTTTTCTGATGGCGTTCTGCCTTCTGGCAATGGCAGTCCAGCTTCCGCTTGAGCTTTAAGTATCTTCTCTTTCTGTACTTCAGTTTTTCCTTCTAAAGGAGTAATTAGTCCAGCAGCTTGAGCTTTGGCATATTTTTCTTTTATTGAAACTGTATCGGGTTCCGGAGGCAAACCTACTTGGGTTCTAACTTTTTCAACTAGTTTTTTGTCTGATGGTGTTTTAGCTTCTGGAAGCGGTAAACCTTGAATAGCTAATTCTTTAAGTATTTTTTCTTTCTGCTCTGTTGTTTTTCCTTCTAACGGAGTTAATAGACCAGCTGCTTTCGCTTTTCGTAGTTTCTCCGAAGGCACCTTAACAGCACTTGGTGCTGTCTCTTTCACTTTAGCTATCAAGGCTTTTTCTGACGGAGTTCTGCCTTCTGGTAGAGGAATCCCCGCTTTCAACTGAGATTTCAATATCTTCTCTTTCTGAATTGTTGTTTTACCTTCTAAAGGAGTAATCAATCCAGCAGCGTGAGCTTTACTATACTTCTTTTTAAGTGCCTTTGTTGTGGGTTCTGGTGGTAGACCTAGATCTGCCCGTACCTTCTCAATTAGTTTTTTTTCTGATGGTGTTTTTGGTTCCGGCAATGGTAACCCTGACTTAGCCAATCCTCTAATAATATTTTCTTTTTGTATTGTAGTTTTATCTGTCAAAGGAGTAAGAAGTCCAGCAGCTTTAGCCTTTTTTACCTTCTCAGGCGGGAATGCAGCTAATGTAGCTTTAGATGGGGGTGGTTTCTTGGTGGTGGTAGCCTTGACTTTTGCGATTAGTGCTTTTTCGGATGGTGTTCGACCTTCGGGCACAGGGGCACCCATTTCGATTTGTTCTTTGATAATGTTTTCTTTCTCTATTACAGTTTTATCCTTCAGAGTATCGAGTAATTTAGGAGCAGATTCTTTTTTTACTTTTTGCATCAAAGCTTTTTCTGAGGCTGTTTTAGCTTTAGGGAATGGTTCTCCTTTAGCGGCTAAATCTTTTAGAATCTTTTCCTTTTCAGCAGGCGTTTTTCCTATGAGTTCTTTTTCAGCTCTTGACGTTTCTTTTGACGTGTACTCTTTAGTAATTTTTTTTTTACTTCCTTTTTCTAGAACTGTACCTGACTTTTGTTCTTCATCTAGTCGGCGCTCTTCCGTTGGCTTATGTCCACACAAAATGCATTTACAATGATCACAATTTTTTTTCTTATAGCAGTCATAAAGACTTTTCATTACTTCAAACATAGCATCAGAATTGCATGAACAGCAACAACTCTCTTGAGCAGTGGCTAGTTGACACCTATAAATTCTGCAGCCGGCTTGGCTGAGGGGTTTGTTGAAGAATTCTAAGCACTTTGAATCAGTACATTCGGTAACCATATTAACAATGTAATTTGATTTGTATGGATATTTACATTTTAACATTGTGTCCGAGCTTCTTTTCCGGGCTTTAACACTTTTGCGCTGGTTCTTTAGTTCAGGCATACTCCATTGTTTCGATAAGCTGTTTCCATCCTTTTCCGACTGACACTGGCCAGGTGGGTGCCATAACACTTTTTTCTTAGTGTATTCAATTAATTTGATTTTGTTTCGATTTCTATGTCGATGGATTTTTTTCTTGTAAATAATTATCTCCACATCGCCAACACCGTTGTGTCGGGTGCTATTTTGATGTAAATATAAAATATCCAGTGGTACCGCCATCGTCGTTATGTTGATAAAAAAATACTGTCTGAATACCCTATTTGCAGTTATTACATTTAGTTACAATTTCTTACACGAAACAGTTGATTAAATATATCGCCTATGATTATTTCATGAAATTGGAAAGTTTTTCTTAGTAATATCTAAATAATTATCCTGCTTGTGTCGATCCTGGTTATGATTCTGAAAAAGAAAACAACATTAATGACCCCAAAGTCTCGTAATTAAGAGTTTTAGAGTGAATTGAGCCTCGAGCTGAGAGATGATCTATAATAAGGCTCAAGAAGTAGGTAGAGGTTACTTTTCCACATTTGTTCATATAATTGATGTAGTGATAGGTCTCTTTGTAGAGTCCGGCTGGAGAGTATCATATTTCTGCCGTATAAAAGCAGATTTGTGTTGTTTTCAAATATTATTATCCATCCTAAGGTTGCCTGGAAGAGATCGCTTTCAGCGATAAGGCTGCCCATTGTCGCACTACTGTAAAATGTATTGTTCTTTATTTTCTGTATTTCTTTTTCTTTGGTGTGTCAATAAAGAGTATATCTATCTATCTATTTGTGCTAGCATTACTGTGTCCCGATTTTAAGGGCTATGTTTCTAGAGAAATTAAAGGGTAAAACTAGCGTTTTACCGTCTAATTTCTCATCATCATCATCAATCATCTTAAATCTCTGGGTGACAAGAGCAGTGCAGTGTAGTGCTTCGCAGTGATTTGGAATCTTCGTGTTTAAAATAGCTGCGTAGCACTGTGCTGTTATGTGCAAGCGTGTTGCTTACTATCAGGTGCTTGTCTATCTATCTATATATATCTATATATATATACTACATATAAAAACTAGCTGTGCCCCGCGGTTTCACCCGCGTCTATTTGAGGAAAATCTGTACTAAAATATCCATTGCTGGCCACTTCATTACGTTTTACGGAACCCTAAAAATACGTAAATAAGCAACAATGCATTATTGTAGAACAAATTTGATTACTTCAAATGACACAAACTTCAAATGTAGACACGCGCCGTCACAGACTTCAACGACCAAAGAGAATTTAAATTCACGGAACTAAAGTTCTAGAAGAGAAATATTTTTCCCCGTTTTCTTTACATTCTTCACTCATACTCCGTACCTATTGATAGTAGCGTAATGTTATATACCCTATAGCCTTCCTCGATAAATGGAGTATCCAACAAAAAAATAATCTTTCGTATCGGTCCAGTAGTTTCCGAGATCCTAGCGTTCAAACAAACAAACAAACAAACTCTTCAGCTTTATAATATTAGTATAGATCAATGCCACTTTTCGTTGTTATTGAACTCTTCCTAAACGGTTGGACCGATTTGAATGATTTTTTTTGTATACATTTGGGTAGGGCCCTGGAAGGTTTAGATTCACAAATCAGCCCGGCAGATGGCGCTGCAGTTGATATCTAGGTTATTATTCGAGCGAAGCCGGAGCGGGCCGCTAGTATTGTATATATTTTTTAAACGTATGTACTTGATATCGCAAAGTCAAAAGTGAAAACTGAATTATTATAATAAATTATAACTGCAGTGACAAACAGTTGACCGTATCTTTCTCGCTCGGATACACTCGGCGGTCCCGAGTTTATCCGATTGAGCCTTTCACCTTAGAGCGTGACGGATCAGCTTTACTCTACGAAAGCCTACGAGCCCACGAAAAAAATCTGCGTGCGGTGCGCCAAATGAAGTTTTCTATTCAAAAATATAAATCCAATGACTGTTTTCTTACCTACGATATTTCTTATCGGAATACTAGAGTCTCTATCAACGTAGTGTAAACGTAAATATTTTTACTTAATAAGATACACTTTCCAAGGAACCCGTACAATGAACGGTTTCATTCAAGGCTATTCTGATGTAGGGATACTGTTTTGATTCATAAGGAGATGCCAGTATTTGCTCTGGTTTAACACGCACGCCATAGTCCAGCAGCTTAGCTAGTTTAACTAATTTGTTCATCACATGTAGATGTTTTCAACACATATTTATGTGTATGTGTTAATTTGAATTTTATAGGTTTACACTTGACCGCCATCTCGCCTGTTAAAGATACTGTTGTTAGAAAGCTATTTAAATGTGAGTGTGAAAAGCAATGTAATTTTTTTAACACGCTTTTATTAGGTCGACCTGTATGTGTGATGTAATTAAATCTAAGGTAACTAATTTAACCATCTTTCATGGACGCTACGAGCGTCCTGAATATTGGTAGCTGTATGTAATTCTGATGACAATACAATAATATAATAGTACTATCGAATTGATCTGATGATGGAGCCGGAAGATATGAACTGGAACTTCATGGTGGAACATTGTATCATAGCTTTGATCTGTTAGAAAAGACTTGTAATGAACTATGACCACGATTAGGTTTCAAGATCTGATGATGAAGCCGTAAGATAAGCAACCGCACTTTTCTAGTGCTTTTGAACTATTAATTTATTATTAAACATTATTTAGTTTAACAAGGATGGAGGGCACCTTTTTTAGAAACTATTGTAAAATGTAAAAGATTTTACACGAAGAAGCTTGACAACTAAATGAGTCGAAGCTAGAGCTTAGTCAGACGCTAACTTAGTAGTCTTCACACTGCCGCTGACTATGAGTGGCCACTTTCTGGGAATACTGATGGTACAAACATGGTGCGTGTGGTGTAAAAAAATAACTTCCCACGGTTCACCCAGGTGGTCTCAAGAGGTGAACGGTGGGGAACCACTCGTTCGGCTCATTAGTATGTATCGTAAAATAATTAAATACCTAAGTAAATAACCTACATTGCAAGTCAAATCCGAATTAGGTGGTCTCAAGAGATGAACGGTGGGGAACCACTCGTTCGGCTCATTAGTATGTATCGTAAAATAATTAAATACCTAAGCAAATAACCTACATTGCAAGTCAAATCCGAATTAGGTGGTCTCAAGAGGTGAACGGTGGGGAACCACTCGTTCGGCTCATTAGTATGTATGTATCGTAAAATAATTAAATACCTAAGTAAATAACCTACATTGCAAGTCAAATCCGAATTAGGTGGTCTCAAGAGGTGAACGGTGGGGAACAACTCGTTCGGCTCATTAGTATGTATCGTAAAATAATTAAATACCTAAGTAAATAACCTACATTGCAAGTCAAATCCGAATTAGGTGGTCTCAAGAGGTGAACGGTGGGGAACCACTCGTTCGGCTCATTAGTATGTATCGTAAAATAATTAAATACCTAAGTAAATAACCTACATTGCAAGTCAAATCCGAATTAGGTGGTCTCAAGAGGTGAACGGTGGGGAACCACTCGTTCGGCTCATTAGTATGTATCGTAAAATAATTAAATACCTAAGTAAATAACCAACATTGCAAGTCAAATCCGAATTCTAAGCAAGACCGTGGGTTAGGTAACGCTGAGTAAAAATGATACTTTTTCTTAGGTGGATAACTAAACAGTGGAATAAGTAACAATTTTATAATAGTTGTAGTCAATAAGTTCGCTCCAAACTTGTACCAAAATGATTGGTTTGGTATGATTACTTAGTTTCGTATTAGGTCATAGAAAAAAAAGTGATACATCTCACTCGCTCGCATACGCTATAACTATATTGTAGAGGTGTATATTAATCTCGGTTTTGTAAGAAGTTTTCGAACTCTAGAGACAGCCTGAAAATGGACTATTTTTCACCCAGGAAAGTAGGTATGTAAAAGTTGGAAAACCGTGCGGTTTCCCCTGGGTTAAATAAAATATTATAGACATTATCTAAGTAGATGAGGGGCCGAACTGCTATGACCACAGAAATCTAAATAATAAGGTACTAGAAGTCGCATGACCGCGTGACATTGTCGCCGCACAGGTGACTTGTAGGCCACCAGTGCTCGAATTGTAGTTTAGTCTTGTTCGAACCGGCAGGCGTGAATCATCTTTGAAACTTGTGTTATGGAGCATAAACAACTGTGGAAGTTCTTCCACAACTTGCAATTATACCAATAATGAGATTACATTTCACTGATAGGTATTTTATTTTATTTTAATTGCATTTTTTAATAAAATAAACGGAGCCCAATGATTCACTATGATAGTTATAAATTTTTGGTGTGATCGTCATTTTGCATACCATTGCTGCATACATTAATTAACATCTAAAGTGGTACATGCATAAACAGCAATGTAATGTAAAATTAAAGATATCGTCATAACCTCTAATCTTCCATGGTACAACCGCAGGTAGCGATTGTGAGTTAGTGCTGTGACGGTCCAATTTTACTTGCCCAAAAATAAACGATGAAAATTTCGTTTATTTCCCTTGACACTACTGCTTGGCACTACTGGTAGTGTCATGTTTATTTTAAATTTTACATAGTTTTATCGATAAAGTAACATAATAAATCGATAAAAAAAATTGTACGCAATTAACATTACACCCGTACGTACAATCTTTTAATTCGCGGTAAACATTACTTCATAATTCATTAATTATTAACAAAAGTATATACATACTGGCTATAACGCGCGATTGTTCGTCCGTGCAAAATAAATATTAAGATAACTGAGGCAGTATTTATCTATTGTAAGCTTTTATTCTTAAGACTTTATTAGTTTTCATACAAAATCAGCGAGCAACACGGAAGGGAGTAGGCATACACAGCGTTTCCCCTCTGTCAAAGTATAAGTCCGCGTGGACCATGGAGTTTGATAATATACTGTGGCGTGGAATACACTGAGGGCGGGGCTAGATTTGTGAATGGTGCTTTATTTTTTATGTGTTAGTGATTTGGCTGTGTGAGTATGGTCGGCAATGGATCGGTACAGGTATGTTTTGTATGTAATAGTGCGCCATTACGCTGGTGTGCAACTTTCCCCTCCCGCAAGAAATGACAGAAAGATTTGAACAATATTTTTTAGCTAAGGCTACTTCCCTTCCGTGCTTGCGCGGAAGATCGAGTTGCTCGATGTACAAAATATTCAACAACCTTTGTTCTTCAACTATACCCAAGCCCATGTGGTGTCAGAATTACATAGTTCAGTGATCGAAACAATAGTATACCCCATGTGACGCACTTATTTTATAGGTAGGCATATTGACTTTGTTGTAGTGTAATACACCTAATTAATGAAATCAATAATAACCTTTATCGAATGTTAAAATTGGACCGTACTTTGAAATATCGATATGTTTTAATTTTATCAAGCACTAGCGTATATGTGAAAAATTGTTAATTTTTCAATGTATTAGTAGGTTCACTGATAAGCGTTTATGGATGTGTGTGGTGCAATCACAGACCCAGGTTGATAATGTGCAGCTTTTGCTGTGTGAGTGAATATGTATTGGAATAGTACGCGCATGTAGTAGTGACCGCGGGGGTAGGGGAAATGTGGCGACAAGCGTTTTGCAAGTAATTTGAGAGTTATGCCATTTCTATTACCTTATTATTTAGATTTCTGTGGCTATGATAAACAAGTCTTAGTGTTAAACAACTATAAACGAGACTTACTTCAGCATGTTCAAGGTTTTCTAGTCTAAAACCAATTTATTTGTATAAACATATAAAAATATTTTTATAAATTTTTCTTTATTTACATTATTTTGGTTGATTTCATTATTTAATTTCTATTTGATTTTTTTACAAATCATTTTTGGGACATTCTGTCAAATACAGAAAAGTCATTGGATTTGACGTGATTGCAATTTTATTTCTTTTTTGCTAGGTGCTTAATAGAGTTCAAAAGTTTATTCCTGTGGTTTATTTATTTAAATTGAAGCAGAGAGCAAGAGGAAACCAGAAACAGGCAATATCATAGACAATACGATATCAAAAGATTTCCATTATCTTTGACCCAAATACCACAACGCTCATTTTTAAAAATTTTGGGTGTTTGGTTGGACCGTAGTAATTTACATTATTTTTGGGTTGGCCTGCAAATACAAAACAATACAAACCAAATAATATACGTAGATGTAATAAATAATACATTTATCTCCATCAGGTACGTAGGTACTGATCATTCAGACGTTGCAACAGAGTATTATATCCTACCGAAGTTGATTACCGAAGTGTAAAGATATACGAAATGAATAATAAATAGAAAACAGAAAACATGCCATGCAATTGTTCAGGTAACATTGTATTCTTCTACCCCCTGATATCTTCTAAAGTCTTATCGACTTACACCTTGACAAAATGGTTTGAACAACATATTTGTGGGATTTCAAAGTAAAGCCATTTCTACGTTATTAGTAAGTAAAAAGATGTTGTTTCAGGAGTTCGTTTGAGGAGGTGCAGCTGTAAAGTCTTCGGATATCCGCTGGCGACCAGTAACACTCAGAACGTGGTCTTAGTGGAACAGGACACCACCACTACTTACGAACATGAGGAAAAACTTAACTTTGTGATCAATATGTTTGAGCGATTCTATGAAAGATGTGCTGGGTATAATTTAAGGTGGGAAAATATAATTTTTAAACACATTAAAGGAGGAATTCTTAGATGGCATTACTAGTGATAATGGAACAATAGCTGCGTGGCACTGTGCTGTTGTGGACAGGTGTGTCTACTATCAGACACATGTCCAGTTCGTCTCATCACTCTTATTAGTATGGAGCCAACCTTGAAACGACAAGAAAAATCAGGTGTGTGTCAGCCCAAAGTTTGGTAGGTAAAAGACGCCGTCTGAGGTCAACTGCCATAAAAAAAAGTAAAGCAAAATGCACCGAAACGCAAGCAAGGAAGGCAGGGCGTGGAACGCAAGCTATGGTTATGATCGACCGCTAGAGCTAATATTTAATTACTTGAGCGCTATAATTTGTCCCATTCTTAGTAAACCACTTATTTATTGTATTATAATTGAATAAATTGTAAGTTTTTAGTTGTTGCTTTATACCAAACGTTACTTTGTTTACAGATACTGCCCTTTACGCGGAAAAACAATACGCGAGAAGCACCTCACGAATGTCGCCAAAAACGTTTTCATCATGATGTGCTTTCTCTTCGCCAACTCGATCGTTTTCCTGAACATCATCAGCAGGATTGGTATTCATATGTACTATGTCTTTTTGGAAATGATAAAGTGGGTTGAACGGTATGCTCTGGTCATGTTTAACAGGTTAGTATTATCTTCGTTTTTTTTGACGCTAGACAGTCTTGTCTACATACTTTGTCTTAGCCACGTGTCTAAGCATGTTGACGGCAGGTAGAGGAGATCCCTAAAGAGAATCCACAGCGGCTAAGGTGGATCTGACCTGGATCGCCTTTGAGCGACGACCAGCCAGATGGGTTACTGACATCATATCCAACGCAATACGTCGATGATTTTCAAGGACAACCTGACAGGTCTTCAATTTAAATAAAGTGGCCAAGTGCGAGTTGGACTCGCCCATGAAGGGTTCCGTTGCAGCAAGTAACATTAGTAGTTAAACACGTAGTTACACATAGTTCTTGTAGTTCGTTGTAACTTTGATCGAAGTTTCAATAATAGTGTATTTATGACGTACTAAAAAAAAACTACTCATCAGATCGAGTTCAAACTAATTTTCGTTGGTAGTTTACATGGTAATGTACATTATATATTTTTTTTAGATTTTTCATTCTCTTACTTTAGAAGTTAGAGGGAGGGGGACACACATTTTACTACTTTGGAAGTGTCTCTCGCGCAAATTATTCAGTGTAGACGAAAATGGTTTTAGAAACCTCAACATCATTTTTAAAGACCTATCGATAGACACCCCACACGTGTAGGTATGATGAAAAAATTTTTTTGAGTTTCAGTTCTCAGTATGGGGGGCAAACCTAATTTTTCTTTTTTTTTAATTTTTCGGTTGAAATCTTAATGCGGTTCACAGAATACATCTACTTACCAAGTTTCAACAGTGTAGTTCTCATAGTTTCGGCAAAAAGTGGCTGTGACATACGGACGGACAGACAGACAGACAGACAGACATGACGAATCTATAAGGGTTCCGTTTTTACGTTTTACGGAACCCTAAAAAGGTATCTTATCTACATAACCGTTTAATTACTCACTGCTAATCTACGCGTACTAAGTATGTAGTACGCGTAATCACACACGCGTACTAAGAAAATCAGCCGGAATCAGATTACAAAAATACTTAATTTTATATCTAGGTACCTAAGCAAATAGTATTTATGTTCCTAGACTTAGCCTTTGGTCCCACACTAGCCTAGGTGGCCCGTGCTGTGGAAGTCACGGAACGAAGTAAAAACAAAGTAGAGGTATCTTAAAATGTTATTGGTCTAATTTCAGTTTGAAGTACCTAGATATAAATCCCATTTTTGTTTTTTTTAAGTAGCTTAAGAATTTATAATGTTTCATTGATCCTGATCCTACACTGTTTATTACCTAACATTGTCAAGTTGGTAAACGTCTTAGTTTATTTTCGTATTTAACAAAACAATTTTCTATCTATTGAAAGACACTCAGATTTTACTCATCAAAGAAATGATGGTAAAAGCTATTACGTTATCGTTTAAAAACGTACTCACCAAAGAGGGTCAAAACAGCAAGATTAGCACTCTTACCTAAGTTATACGACAGTCGTTTGACATAGTGCTGAAACGAACGTATTGCGTGCTACGTAAAATGAAGTTTAGTAGGTAGATTTTTTTCTGAAATAACTATAATACTCTAAAAAGCGAAATAGAGTGATGGTGTATCATTTTTTCAGTTAGAATATCATAAACAATTCTGTACAAATACACAAAATAAACCCGACTAATGAGTAATTCAAAAAGTATATAATAATTGTTAGACTGCTTTCTTAAGGGGGCGCCTAGTGCCAGAAAACGAAAAAAGGACATTTTCGACGCCGCTCACTGATGTTAAGAAACTAAAAACTATAAGAAAAACATATTGACGTGGGTCTTGGGTACAATCAAGAAAAAGCACAATAACCGAATAGAATTTAGATCAGAATCAGATTTTTTTACAGAAAAAAAATTAAAATGGCACTTAGAAAAACTATTTTAATTCATGTATATATAATATTTATTTATTTATTTATTTATGTACTCGAAATTATCAGTTATTAACCCACATTATTTTTTTTAAATAAAATTCCTGATTTTACGCTCTATTAAAGAAACCGAACACTTTTTAAAATTTATGTTTAATTATTGAGTAATTAAATAAAACTTGGTCAAAAATTTACTCCTTACTTAACATTGATTTCCCCTCCAAACTGTGTCATGCTATTCTCGACTCTCGTGAAATCTTATTTTTTCCTGGCATTAGGCGCACTCTTAAATGTCTGAACTCGTCAATCAAAATTATGCTTTACTGTTATACAACAGTGTATTTTAAACTTTTGAGATCGTAATATAGTTAATCTAATTCTACCATTGTGAAGATTGATACGACGTGTTGTATTAACATTACCTACCCAACCTTATGGGTTATAAACGTGGACTTATGTACAAATGTACATACATACGTATGTTTTTACTGAATTCTCTACAATTCAAACTTGTTCGGTTTTAAACTAATCATAATAATATGACTTTTTCTTTGCAGGCACGTGTTGAACTCTAAATGTGATCAAGCGATTATATTTAACCCTCTTCCGCGAGCGTGCCCTGAGTAGTTCTATTTGCACAGCAGGCGCGGTCCCAGCCTCGAATGGGGGGGGTCACCAGTACGCAGCCTCAGATTTGGGGGGGGGGGGTCACGAGTAGAAATACAATACAATAAAAGCCGAGTCACACAGAGGCGATCCGATAGCGAGACGATATTTTTTGTAATGTTCGAATTTGTATGCAACCTGACACACAGCAAGCGCGCGCGATCCCATACTCGGTATCGGATCGCCTCTGTGTGACCCGGCCTTAAATCGAGTAAAAATACTTTACAAGTAGCGCCCCACGATTTTACCCGCGTAGATGACATTCCAGTTGTTTTCCCACTTTAAAAATAAGTAGTTACATAAACTACTTATTTTATTAGATTAGACATTTTGATTTTTTTTTAGATTTTGAATCTAATGTATATGATTTTGGGGGGGGGGTCATGTCCCCCGTGACCCCCCCCTCTCCTGGAGCTGCGCATGGTGCACATAATAACATTTTGTAATATAAAACGGGATTTGTAAATGCGGTCGCTAAGTTCGCAAATATGTTGTTAGTTGTTCCCTGAAAGCATTGATTTGTCAAGAAAAAAATCTGTAATGCTAGACTCAAAAACTGCATATCGTTTAGATTCATATTGTTTTTGTATATCTTTTTAATTATTTACTTTTTATACTAAATATATATATATCCTTTCATTATTTTGTTTTTCTTGGAAACTTTTATTTTTCTAAGCAGTTTCTCTGAAATTCCTACTGTGTTTCTTGTTGGTTTAAAGGACTGTAGGTACAGGTAATAATATGTAGATAATTTGGTGTGCATGTGTTTTATAAAGATAATAGAGCGTGTCATATTTCAGGAAATTTATATGTTTTTCCGCTTTTCTTTTCTAAAACGATGTAGTTATCGCAGATGCAGTCAGACTTACCATACTCATGATTCTGTAAATCTGTAGTGCAGAATGCGCCGTTTTAAGAATACAAAATTTTGTAACGTAAAGGTATGTCGAATGCTGTTCTAAAAGTTAGTAAATAGAAAAACTTTGTATCGCCATTTTGGTGGACATTTCACACAACACCATCTATCCCCAAACTAAGCAAAGCTTGTATTATGGAGCATGTACTTTGGGGTGCGTGGCGCGGGAACTTCCACGTGGTGCACCTTGGGCATCACACAACAACTTGCCTCGGTGGCATCTTGTTGTGTGATGACGAATCCCTGCCGGGGCTGGGAACTTCTACACGCGCTCCTCACCCCCTTGAGCAGTGCGTGTAGAGGTTGGGGAGAGGGGCTGGAAGACTCGGGAAGGTTACTCGGCTGACTATCGGCCAAGTAAAATTCCTAAGTCTTCCAGATGAGGGTCCTCCACGAGCACTCTGATTAGCAGAGTGCTCAGTGGAAGGGCAAGGGCCGCCGTGCGGTCATAGAGGCGGAACCGCGGCTATCTCTAGCCACGATGGTGAGGGCGGACCTCTCGCTACCGACCATCATCGCCGTGGCGCTCGACAGTGAGTTGGAGGAGCGAGAGTTGGAAGCCTCTCGCTCCTTCACCGAGGCGGAAGCGGACACGGGGGCGAGTCTGTAGATTGCGACTCTGGGCTCGCATCCCGTCTCCACTGGGAGGTCTGGGGCGTCGGACGTTTAGGGCCCTCCGGCACCCCGCCTAGGAATAGGTCTTCGAGGAGGTGACGTGCCGGTGATTTCCGGCGCGTCACTAGATCTTTTTTTTTTATTTTTTTTTATTTAAAAGTGCTACTCCACAGACTCCGGGGTCCGTGACTTTTGCCATTTAAAATCTTATTTATTTTTACATGTTTCTTGGATAATCAGAAGAAGAGGAAAATAAGGGGGGAGTTGGGAACATTTTAAACCTAATACTAGTTAGTGCTCGTCTGTTGAGCCGATCACTACCGGTTGGGATTCCGCTAGTAATCGACTCGACATCGATTCTTTGCCTTATTGCCATTTGCCTAAGCCGCCTCCTCCCGGCCGAGAGCCTCCACTACGGCTGCATTTCTGTCCCTGATGGCCATCTGTAGGTTGAACTCTCGGATGGTCTTCGGTGATGCAGCCAACGCTCGCCGCACGAACCGACCGATGGCGTCGTCGGTGTCGTCAGCGTAGTACGTGAAGGTCCCCGTGTGCCGTGAGATTGCAACAACCGCATGGGGCACGCTCTCGTGCAGCTTCATGTTTGCCTTTGTTTTTATTGCGATTACCGACTCATATGTCAGTCCCTGAGCTTCATGGATGGTGAGGATACGTGACCCTGTGCCTGACCCATAACCCTGGTTTGTCAGGGTCTCTTTCTCCTCTTGAGTGTGAACTAAGAAGAGGGTGTTTGGTAGGGTGTTGGGTATTTGCGCTCCCTTGTACCTTTTCTGCTCTAGGGACTTTATACGGGATGCTGAGGAGTACATACCTGAGTATATTTCCCTCAGCGCATACGCGACATCCATCGGATTGCGATGTGTGCAGAGCAACTCCTGGCTGATCTTTGTTACCAGGTTTGGGCGGTGATACCTCATTTCGAAGAGATTTTCCCTGTCGATATAAGGCAACTGATTGACGTCTCCGATGAGGACAATTTCACCAACATCAGACAGCCTTGAAGCCATCACAATGGCTCCAAAATGGTTCATGAGAGCTTCGTCCACCATGAGGCGACTGAAACTTTCTCTTCCGAAACCATTTACCAGAGCAGAAGCCATGGTTCGCACTCTGGTTTTGACCAGGTTTCCGATACGGTGCGATAGCTTTTCTCTTAGATCTTTTGCTGCCTCAGTTGTTGTAGTGATGATGGCGTCCTTGTCCACATCAAAGTGTCTAATTACCCATGTTGTCTTTCCACATCCTGGAACTCCGTTGACCCACTGTATTCGCGGTACCTCCCAGTTTTCCCAACCCGCTTTGACGTTTGAGTTGCCTTCGATGGTTTTGGCCATCTCAAGGATCCTATCGTCCAGCATAATCTTGGTGCATCGGGCGGTAACTACGATTGGGTCGTTTGGTGGTGTCGCATAAACTGGCATTCCCGCGCGCTCTGTCTCTTTCTCGTTCAGTGTCACGAAGCCATTTTCTACACTGTAAGCTGCCATATACTTTCCTGTCATGGTTCCCTTGATGACCCGGGAAGTGACATTATTGTAAATGGCTGCTTCGGCCTCCTCGAGTTTCGCCTTTAAGAGGCTTTCACTTCCTATCCTATAGGACTGCATGATGTTTTCGCAGGTCTTGAGGTTGACTTGTCTTGTCGCTCTCAGTGTGGCTAGGAATTCGATGAAGGCGTTACGTGCATGACTCCGCGGCTCCGAAGCCATGACATAGCGGGGCGGTTCAACCTGTCCCATGTCGGCTCTCGTTCGGCTCGTTTGTTGCTGTGAAGCGTCACTAGATCTAAATGCGAGGGTACTAACGCCCCCGGCGAGGCGGGTTCGTAAGGGCGGTGGCAACGGCCAGGATCGTTGACGGGAATGCGAAAAGTGACCGCGCGACCCTGACCCCTGACCATACAGGAAAAATCTGTGGGGGTTTTAGTCGGTAGGGGCACCATGTCTGTCGTCGCCGTGGCGTCGAGCCGATCTACCTCACCATGCCCCTGCATGGTGGGGATACGTAAATGTATTTACCCCACACAAAAAAATAAATGGAGGATGTACTTTACAAAACAAAAACAATTTTTATCATAATCATAATCATAATAATTTATTGATAACATTTGTTACAAGTCAGAAACATTGGTTAATTATATACAATCATGTGTATTGTGTAGGTACTGTGTACCTACTGCAACATATTGTAGTAATTAATATTACAGTATACTCGTTTATTAATAATACGAAAATTTAAATATTAAATTAATTAATGTCAATTGATTTTTACATTCGCAATGTCAACATAAATTAATAATACATAATAAATTATTAAATAATTCATTTTAACGTTAATGTCTAAAAACTTAAGTTACAATCATTTCAATTGAACGAATTCTTCGTAGCTGTAGAACGACTGCTCGATAAGCCACTGTTTTAAACGCAATTTAAAGCTTCCCATTGTGGGCGCAGAAGTGACGTTTTCTGGGAGTTTATTGTAGACTGTCGGCCCCATGACGTATGTCGATCTGGCAGACTTCTCCATCGTGTGCCGTACCTCAGAGAGCTTGCCCTTACTGCGTGTTTCATTGCTAAGCACATTATACAGAGTTAAGTTTGATCTGACGTAAACCGCGACTTGGAAAATGACTATTGCGGGCAACGTCAATATCCCAAACTTTTTAAATAAGGGCCGTGCAGATTTATCCTGTGGGACTCCCACAATAGCACGGACTGCACGCTTTTGTAGCCTGAACACGCGACCGCGGTCGGCGGCCCGACCGAACATCTCAGCTCCGTACTGTATAAGGGAATGGATCGTGGCGAAGTAACACCCTCTAGCTACCTCAATCGGTACAATTTTGGCGATACGACCCAAAGCAAAGCACGCACCACCCAGTTTGCCACATAATTTATTGATGTGGTTTTCCCATGTTAAGCCCCGATCTATTTCGAATCCCAGGAAAGTGGTGACGTCCGTTTGACACACATTACTCCCGTCCAACGAGACTGTCAACTGTCGCGTCCTGTGACCCGATAGACAGAAATGCACAAAATGGGTTTTGGTCAGATTTAGTACGAGTCCGTTCATGCTGAACCACCGCGCCATCTGACCGGCCACCTCATGCAATCTCCGCTCCAGTAGATCGAGAGAAACCGCCGTAACCACCGCAGCAACATCGTCAGCGTACATGTAAATTTCGGCCTCCGTCACGGCTTCCGGAAGATCGTTCAGGAGTAAAGAAAACAGTATGTTCGAAACCGAAGATCCCTGAGCGACTCCCATTTCCGTACTCAGGATGTCCGATCTCTCCATGCCTCCGCAGCCTACTACAGTCTGGCTTCTGCCCAGCATGAGATCTGTTAGTAAGGCGTGAGCCGCGCCGCCCACGCCATAGTGCTGCAACTTTGCAGCGAGTAAGTCGCGGTCGGCAACGTCAAACGCCCTCGACAAATCGCAGCATAAAATCGCCACCTGTTGTTTTTTTTCCCGGGCCTGTAGCACCCGAGATATAACATCCCGCGTTAGGGACGTCGTCGAGGAACCCTTCCGGTACGCGTACTGGCGGTCGGAGAGAGCGGCCGTGGATGCCAGGAAAACGGTTAGGCGATCGCTAATACCATTTTCAAACACTTTCGCCACCGCTGGTATTATTGCGACGGGCCTATAGCTGTCGACGTTTTCACGGCCCCCCTTCCCCTTATACAGCGGAGATATATTGCTTATTTTCATTGCAGTCGGGTAAGTTCCCTCCATCATGCAGCAGTTAAAACATTCCGCCAATATTGGAGCAAGTGAAAATATTGCAGTTCTTATAAGCATCATTGAGACTCCATAAATGTCTTTAGATGCTTTTGCCGGGATACGAGCAGTAACAATGCGCAGCACTTCGTCCGCAGTAAACCGCAGCAAGCGCAGGGAGCGGTCGGCCGGCGGGCGCGCCGCGCGCAACGCGGCGACGGCCAGCGCGACGTCGGCGCGCGGCGCGCCGGCCGCGGCCGCCGCCTGCACGAATCGTGTATTCATTTCATTCAAAGCTGCTTTTTTATACAGAAACTTCTGTCCGCTAGAGTCCTTAAGGACGTCGGTAAAGTCAAGGGAAGGGGAATTGTATTTTCCCCTTTCTTTATTCACAATGGCCCACACAGCCTTGGACTGATTATTACTCTTACATAATGCACGAGTGTAATATGCAGATTTAGCGTTTCTGGTTAACTTATTGTAATATTCATTCATGTCCGAAATCAATATCTCAATATTATTATTATTCGGATACAATTTACAAATTTCGATAATGTCAAATAATAAATTTTTATAATTTTTTACATCGGGAGTTACCCACGATGAGTCAGCTTTTTTGTTGATCATTCTTTTTAACGGAAAACAAATGTCAATTTTATTTTTAATTATGTTTATAATGGAAGTCACCAACTCGTCCGCAGATTTACGTAGTGACCGAATTTCGGCCCAATCGACGCTTTCTAGCGCTAATATGAAGTTATCCCGATTTGCTTGCGAGAAACCCCGCCCGTATCGAGGAATTTGCGATTGACTACACTTGTTGCTCGACACCTTGCATCTTATTGCGACATGGTCACTGAGATTAGTGACGACGGGCGTGGTCTCCACCAAGCATCCCGGCAACGTCGAATAAACATGGTCTAAGCTCGTGGAGGAAGTGGCGGTAGTGCGCGTGGGGAAATCTACCTCATTTGTCATATTATAATCTACTAGCAGCTTACTTAGCCGTTTTACGTCACAGTCACCGACACTTAATGTATTTACGTTCATGTCACCCACCATGATACAATTAATACTTAATTCATTGATCTTATCGAGCAGACGTTCTAGGTTGTCTATAAATAAACCAGCACCAACTAAATTGGTCCTGTACATACATACAACGGTTAAGCCGTAGTCTATGAGATCGACCGCCGATATTTCACAATATTGTTCGCGTGAGATTTTAATTAATGTTTGATTTTCTACGCACTTAGTCTCGTTTGTTACGTATATACAGGACCCACCGTGCTGGATAGTTTGTCTACAAAAACTCGAAACCAACTTAAAGCCGTCAATTTGCACGCATTTCAGTTTATCTATCGTGAGCCAGTGCTCTGAAATAGCCAAGACATCGCACTTTAAATCACTTTTTAATAATACTTCTAATTTTCGTGTTTTTTCATTCGAAGAAATAGCACGAATATTTTGGTGGCAAATTACTAGCGGCTGCTGAGGTTCACGACCGATTCCACTACCAGCGGCAGCGATCGGTGCCGGGTGACCGCATTCGTTCTGGCGCGAAATGTCGGTATTATTTGCTGACTGGCTCGGATTGTTCTGCATGTCATACTCGTAGTCGTTTTACAATTATATTTTTAAAAAAATGGTAGAAAATGGTGACCTTAAAATCACTAAAAGCAATCCCTTTCAGGCAATCGTGGGATAGAAAAGGAGTATTATATTCAATAGTACCTAAGATGAAACGTAGATGTAAATAAACAACGTTTTTTTTTTGAGAAATGCCTTCACCTCACCCTCACCGTGAAGAAACACGGCAGGCGTGTTGGCTCGACACCGACTAAACCCCCACAGATTGCTCCTGCATGTCCAGGAGTCACTTCTCGCACTCACACCAACGACCCTGACCCACTTGCCACTTCCACCGCCGTTGCGGGTAAGGAATTTTACTTGGCCCATCAGATGAGTATCCTTCCCAAGTCTTCCAGTCCCTATCCTCAACTTCTACATGCATGCTTGCTCAAGACGGAGAGGAGCGCGAGTAGCACTTCCTAGCCCCGGCGGGAATTAGCAACAAGATGCCACTGAGACAAGTTGTTGTGTGGTGGCCAGGGTGCATCACGTAGAGATTCCCGACCCACGCACCCCTTATTTCATATATCTACCGACACATAATGTACGAAAATACTAATAAACAGTACTGATAGCAGCACCTTCTATGGCTAGACAACCATAGACGATCAATGATATTGCGCGATATTGGAAATTGTACAATATTATTGACCGTTTAAGGTCGATTCACATAATATCAGTGACGGCACAGTGCCGACACAGTACCGTCACAGTACCGGCACAGTGCGAAATATTCTTTCATACATTCTCTATGAACGCATACACACTTGTACTGACAAGTTAGTGACGACACAGTGCTCTCAGTGTTAGTGCCGACACCGGCAATCACGGACGGAAGGTTGATTCACACATATCAGTGAAAGCTCCTTGAACTGAGTACTAACATGTGTGAATTGAATCACTGACGCAACACTGAAGCACTGATACTGAACTGAGCGGATACGTTGACGGAACTGTGCCGTCACTGATATGTGTGAATCGATCTTTAGGGTAATTAATATTGAAGATTGCGCGTTTATTGAATGAAAGTTTGAACGAGTTTATTTTTGATTGTACCATGTTTTTTCATTTGATCGAGAAGGATCAGTATTGCGCAATATTTTTAGTCTCTTGCTCGTCTTTACTCGCGTACGTGTACTCCTCACACGTACGCGTCAAAATGGCAGAAAAAGAGAAAGAAACTAAAAATAAAAGTTAAGGAAATATAGCATAACATCTGCAAAACATCTTGCAAATGTAGGTATCCAATTGTGCAATTACCATCTCTGTGATATCAAGAGCAAAGAATATCATGATCAATAAATAAAAAAAAATGCTTCTTACTAAACGTCGTTGTCTAAACACAAAGAGATATACACACAGGCAAGCATACATTTCTAAAAGCAACACTACAGCCGCAGCTTCTTGTTGGGACTCTTGGAGTTGGAAAACTCTCGCTCCTTCACTGAGCGAGCGGACACGGGGCGAGCCTGAAGGTCACATTCAAACTCGCACCCTTTCACCACTGTAGGGTCTGGGGTGTTGGACGTTAAGGACCGTCCGATACCCCGACCTGGGGATAGGCCTCCCCGAAGAGGTGACGCGCTGCTGTTTTCCGGCGCGTCACTCGCCCCAAATGGAAGGGTGTGGATACCCCCCGCGAGGTGGGCCCACAAGGGCAGTGGCATGTGAATCAGGGTCGTTGGTGAGTGCGAAAAGTGATCCCGCGACTCCGACCCCAGGTGATGCTGGAGAAACCTGTGGGGATTTTAGTCGGTAGACACCATATCTGCTCCCATGGTGTCGATCCCGATATACCCCACCATGATGTTTTTGCATACGTAATGTTATGCCTATGTTCAGCAGTGGACGTCTTGCGGCTGATAATGATGATGATGAAACTGTATACGTTTAGTTTGGTTGGTTATTTACGTTTTGGCGATAAAATACATTTTCGTGTATGTCTGTTACGGTATATTTTAGTCCTTTTGTTACAGTACAAGGAATCCTGTTATATATTTCTTTGGGAAATAATTGTTTTTTGAAAACTGAAACTATCATGAAAAAAAAATCGAAGACACTAAAGACGGCATTATTTATTTCATGTCTGTATTTCTGTCTGTTTGTCAGCCGTGTATCACGCCATAAGTACTGATTCAATTTAAATAAAAGTTGGCATGATTTGGCTACTCCGAAGTATAAGGCTCGATATGTTTGTCCCCAATTTGGCACAATTTTCTTGCGAGAGGGGTTGAAAGTTAAAGTGTGCTCAGCTCAACAGAAGTACTTGTTACAAATCATTTAAAGAAAATATTTATTCGTAATAGACTATAGAGTATAGAGATAATTACTATAATATAATTTAAAGGATGATAGAAGGGTATAAAGTAATAAGATTCAGCACTATGCCGTCACTTGTAAGCTGTCCAACTGAGTACAGTCAAAGAGGGAGGGGGGCTGCCATAGATGAAGAATTTTTTTTGCTATGCAAAAAGATCAACAAAGCGAGTGAGCGAGAAATCATTTTCAAGTGGAAATCGCTCGAGAGAAGAAGAGAAAGTGAATGAAGTAACGTCATTACAATATTTTAGTATACCCGAACGTAACAGTCTGATTTCGTCGCGGTGAAAATCGTGTATTTTTTAATTAATCCTTGGATTGCAGACGATTTTATTAAATTATTTATATTATGGTATGTTCTGTGCGTAAATGTGATACAAGACGATATTATAATCCGAATCATTACAGTAGTCACCAACACGTGTAAATATGATTTTTTATCAGGTCTCCGAGCAGCCTTTGTGTGTCTTTTACATTTGACGTCTTTGGGGGTTGCAACCCTCGATCATTTCTCCTTGTCGCATGATTATTGAACGGCGTTACAGAATAATAGATTAGAGGTATTGAAACTATAAAAATGTCGATTTACGATACGACGATTCACAGATTAAATTTGGGCATTTGATTATGTACGTCATTGATTCCATATAGTTTTAATACCTCTCCTTATCCATTATTTCGCAATGCCGTACAAAAATCATGCGACAATGAGAAATGATTGAGGGTTGGAACCCCCAAAGACGTCAAATGTAAAAGACACACAAAGGCTGCTCGGAGACCTGATAAAAAATCATATTTACACGTGTTGGTGACTAGTGTAATGATTCGGATTATAATATCGTCTTGTATCACATTCACGCACAGAACATACCATAATATAAATAATTTAATAAAATCGTCTGCAATCCAAGGATTAATTAAAAAATACACGATTTTCACCGCGACGAAATCAGACTGTTACGTTCGGGTATACTAAAATATTGTAATGACGTTACGATTTCCACTTGAAAATGATTTCTCGCTCACTCGCTTTGTTGATCTTTTTGCGTAGCAAAAAAATTCTTCATCTATGTCAACCCCCCCCCCCCCCCCTCCCTCTTTGACTGTACTCAGTTGGACAGCTTACAAGTGACGGCATAGTGCTGAATCTTATTACTTTATACCCTTCTATCATCTTACATAGGTAGGTCTCCTGATCGTTCATTTACTACGTAAATTTTGTTCACGGGCCTGTAGTCTATAATGGTGCGGACTCATATGCGTCCTACGGCGAATATTCGTGTTGGCGCGATTAGTGTGGCCGGGTACATCGTGTTATCGCAATGTATGCGCAACAAGACGATGAAGCATCGAAGAGCTCTTGGTAAACTGGCGCGAATCATAGGGATTTGTCGCGGCAGTATTCGCTTGACCTACGTCAATTCAAAATCAAAATTCATTTATTTCAGGTAAGGTTCCCCATAAATTATACAATTCATACAATCAATTTCAAACGTCATAAAAGGAATGTTTAAGACTTAAGGTATTGGAAAGCTTTACTAGCCTTTCTGATCGTATCTTTTTTAACACGCTTTTGTTAACTTCACTTTTAGTTAACTACGAGTATTTATGTAAGAAAATCTTGGAATCTTAATTTGACCCACTTTTCGGTCTTTGATTAGGATTAAATTACACACGCTCTGAATTCTGATGACAATACATGACTACTAAAGGAAACGTCATTACAAATCCAATATGGCGCCCTACCCAAGATGGCGGACTGGCTATTTGAAATCCACCACCATGATATGGGTATCAAATGAAAGGGTATGCTGTCAAAAATACGAAAAAAATAGTCACGTGACTTAAATTAAATATGGCGGACGTCCAAGATGGTGGACAGGCTATTTGAAATGCTTTTGTAATTTTTAGTTTTTTTTTTAACTATTATTGGTAATTAATGGTGCGACCTTTTGTAGCAGTATTTCAAAGCCAGATGTTGACATACGTAAAAATCCAGGAAATTCCATGCGGCTACGTAAGATAACATACATACGTTCCATTCCTGTGCTGTACATGAGAAAAACAAAGTGAAATTATAATTATTGGGGAGCGGTGGACTGTAACTAGCTGGTGAATATAGGAAATGAGAGAGGCGCACAATGATAGTAAAAATATTAAAATTATTTAAAACATTTACAAAATTAAACCAAAACGCTCCTTAACCAAGGTAACTAAAGCAACAACTGAAGTCACAGGAAAAATGGAATACAAAATACAATTAAAAATAGAAAAAGAAAATGTTCCAGCCAATCGCCAACAATTATTATACACTCACGGCTATCTTCTTGCGCCTGCGGTAAGAAGATATTACTTTCCAGAATACTTACATCGTTCGGTTTCTATGAATAGTAGTCATCCACCATCTCCTCATTCTTCTTTTTTTCATATTATTTCGTAAATGATACTCATACAATTTTAATAAATGATAGTTTACTGACATATGATGCAAAGCCACTATTTCCTTCATTTTTAAATTACTGCCTACGTCTCGACGCACAACAATCTGAACAACCCTATTCGGCACAATGCCTTTGATTATTGACTTGTCTAGATGACGCGTTACGCTGTAATTGCGACAAAAGTAATTCAAAAGTAAAAGTGGGTAAAATATATTTCGATTTAGAGAGAACCATAATTTGTTTTAATTTAATTCATGGCCAATAGCCATTGTACGGGGTTTACCCGAAGATTTCTTATCATATCCGAGCGTGACGCTAGAATCCAATTCACAGCCCACGAAATATCTGTCTAGGCGCGCCTAAAGAAGTTTTCACTTCAACAAGACGTTAGAGACTGATGAACCCTGCGCAATACCCTCTGTACCACTCAGGCAACGTATTCCACAGTGTAGACGTTCTTGTCACAAAAGCAGCGTCAAATCTCTTCGTTCGTGCCTTTGGAACATCAACCATGAAACGATGTCGCTTTATTGAGCTACGAGCATTCCGATAAAACAGGACAATGTGGGATAAGATCATGCAAATCAGTTGCACTTGGGACAAGTTGCAGAAGATGACGGCGACCTGCTCCCGACGCTCGCGCGCATTCAGGATCTCGCGGAGTAGCTCTCTCGTTCTCGTTAAAAATTAACAGTACACTAACGGAACATTAAATTCAAGAACAGGCAACCCTGTAAATTTGGCGGCAAACGACGCCGTCTTGAGACAAAGTTATATGTATTAAAATTCTATCGTTTACTTCTTTAACTAAATGGTAATGTAAAGGTTACTTACCGATATCAGCTAATATTTTTAGTTGTTTTCAATCGTCCTTGGTAATTTATGCAGATTTTTATAGCGCAAATATTCAAATGTCACAAAACCGCGCAACGTCAATGTTTCGACAATTAAACCGACAGGACGAACTTATCTTAACTTAACTTATATTTCTGGTGTTTCTACGCGGAGCGGTCTATCTAGACAAGTAAATAATCAAAGCACAATACATCGCAACAATTTGACATGAATCTTTGCCTGCTAATGTAGACACCAACATCGTCTTAGTCAGAATACGATGTTTTTGTTGCGCCAACACGTTACGAATATTCGCCTCATAGGTGGGGCCGCAGCATAACAGAGTATGTACCTTAATCATGCCAATTTTAATTGAAATTGAATCAGTAGTTTCGGCGTGATACGCAGCCGGATAAAACGGTATTAAAATGAATACCATTTTCATTTCACTAAAATCATTATAGCTGCAACTCTATTTTTTGTATCCAGTTCCGTGTGTAAGGAAGCTGTGTTTGTATGCTGTCTTCATAGTGAACAATAAGAATGCACCATTTGTATGAAGTACTATTTTATTTAAATTTAAAACAATTAAATTTAAAACTTTAGACTACGGGGTCCGTGACCTTTGTCATTAAAGTTATTTTTTACATACTCGTACATACACATATATCTTGGATTAGGATAAGAAAAAGAAAATGGGAAGGAGTACGGAACATTTTCAAGCTAATTCTAGTGCTCTATAGTCCAATTTTGACATAATTAGAGCCTCCACTTCGACAGTATTTCTATCCCTGCTGGCCTTCTGTAAGTTGAACTGTCGTATGGTCTCCGTTTCCGGTGTTATCCGAGCCTCCGGTGATGCAGCCAGCGCTCGCAGAGTGTGACAAACATTTGTTGTTTTGCAGTGATGAGTGATGTTGTCAAACCAGTGGGGAGTTCTAGTCTCGGATGCTACAGGGTACCGTTAGTCGATACGGGTACCCTATAGGAGACTAGCGATCCCCAAGAACTGGTCGTTTCTTCTGTCTTGCTGTTTTACTTCTGTACCTAGAGTTGTTTTTTTTTGACGAATAAAACCTATCATATAAGTAAAATTAAGTAGTAGTTTGTACACCTTAGAAACTAACAGTAATAAACTTTCCACAGACACTAAATCATTAAGTTATATATATATATATATATATATATATATATATATATCACTGGTGTTGCTTGTTCTGTTTCATCTGGTTTTAGTGAAATGCTTGATCTCAGGCCAATGTTCCATAACACGCTTCTCTTCTACCAGTGTTGGTCATCAACTGTTAGTCACTGGAACTCTTTGACCAGGTAGATGTTCTCTTGCCTTATGGGTTGGAATTCAAAATCCTGTTTGTTGTCCGAGGTTCTGCAAAGCCAACAAAGATAATGTAGCATAGTCCTTTACTAATATTACAAATGCGAAAGTTTGTGAGTATATAAAGAAGTTTATTACTACATTACGCAAAAACTACAGACGGCATCTGGATGAAATTTGGTACTAAACAAATATTTGTATTGATCACACAAATACATAGGTACATACGTATTTCTGGAATAACAGATGGAATAATTAATTGTAACCTCGGGAAAATAACGGGATTGAAAGCTACGTGGGCGAAACCGCGGGACACTGTTATTAATATTATACATACATGGATATAAGAAAACTGTTTCTGAGTAAGAAAAGGATAGTGAAATATGTATACTGTACGTCACTACGAGTAAATACTGTACGGAAGCTTACGGAAGAGCTGTACGAGTTGTGTGTGTAAGGGGATTCGCAGGAGATTATTTTAGTAACAAAATATCGACCAGATACGCGTCGCAGTTCCAAGAACTTGTCCACGCTTTGGACGGCTAAAAAAAGTGTATGTCTAGTAATGTACCTAAGGGTGAAAGAAGTTAATACTTTCTTCTATTTATTCCGTTACGCTACGTGGTGAAAAGTCTTAACTTCAAAAAAACTTTAGGTCCTCATTTTACAATACATTGCCCTTTGCCCTTCAGCGTGACCTGCGGTTCGGCAACCGCTAACTTTAACGGGATAAAAAGTAGCCTATGTGTTCATTCATGTTATGTGGGTACTTACGACGTATTGAATTATCTGATTTTATTGAAATCCAGTCACCACACAAAATTCACGCGGGACAAAGATAGGTCGGAACAAACGCACAAACTTTCGTATTTTTAAAATTAATTTAACGATATTAACTCAGTATCTAAATATTTCATCAAATTTAAAATCTTATGTGAATGTCAGTTAAATTACGTCGTTTAATACCTATTTGGTCTAAAGTGTTATCAAACTCTATGGTATCATCCTACTTCAAACTTTTTTAAATTATTTGTAAAAACTTTACTTGAAATTGGAACGACAATTAATTTCTTCGTTTGTTTTTTCCTTCAATAAGTGAATTGGTGTCAATCTAGCAGGATCCGCTCGATTGCTTTTATTTTTAAGTAGTACTAGGCAAGTATTTTAGTCGAAAATGCGTGAATGTATTTCCATACATGGAGGACAAGCTGGCGTGCAGATCGGAAATGCGTGCTGGGAGCTGTATTGCTTGGAGCATGGCATTCAACCGGACGGCCAAATGCCCTCGGACAAAACCGTGGGAGGAGGTGATGACTCATTCAATACCTTCTTCAGTGAGACCGGAGCCGGCAAGCATGTACCACGAGCCGTGTTTATCGACTTGGAACCGACTGTGGTGGATGAAGTGCGTACCGGAACTTACCGCCAGCTCTTCCACCCAGAGCAGCTGATCACTGGAAAAGAAGATGCAGCTAACAATTACGCGAGAGGCCACTATACCATCGGCAAGGAGATCGTAGATCTGGTCCTGGACAGGGTGCGCAAGCTGGCTGATCAGTGCACCGGCCTGCAGGGATTCCTCATCTTCCACTCGTTCGGCGGTGGCACCGGTTCGGGGTTCGCATCTCTACTCATGGAGCGGCTGTCCGTCGATTATGGGAAGAAATCTAAGCTAGAGTTTGCCATTTATCCTGCACCGCAAATATCCACAGCAGTCGTTGAACCTTACAACTCTATCCTCACCACTCATACCACTCTGGAGCATTCTGATGCTGCTTTCATGGTCGATAACGAAGCCATTTATGATATTTGCCGAAGAAACTTGGATATCGAAAGACCGACGTATACTAACCTGAATAGATTGATAGGCCAAATTGTGTCATCGATCACTGCTTCGCTAAGATTCGACGGAGCATTGAATGTGGATCTCACGGAGTTTCAGACAAACTTGGTACCGTATCCGCGGATTCATTTCCCGCTAGTGACTTACGCTCCCGTAATATCTGCAGAGAAAGCATACCACGAGCAATTGTCAGTTGCGGAAATTACCAACGCTTGCTTCGAGCCTGCAAACCAGATGGTCAAGTGTGACCCTCGCCACGGCAAGTATATGGCGTGCTGTATGCTGTATCGTGGAGACGTGGTTCCTAAAGACGTCAATGCAGCTATTGGGACGATCAAAACAAAGCGTACTATTCAGTTTGTAGATTGGTGCCCGACTGGATTTAAGGTGGGCATTAATTACCAGCCGCCCACCGTCGTCCCAGGTGGAGACTTGGCTAAGGTGCAACGTGCGGTTTGCATGTTGTCAAACACGACCGCCATTGCAGAGGCATGGTCCCGTCTCAACCACAAGTTTGACCTGATGTACGCGAAGCGTGCCTTCGTTCACTGGTACGTCGGCGAGGGAATGGAGGAAGGAGAATTCTCAGAGGCCCGTGAAGATTTAGCCGCCCTTGAAAAGGATTATGAGGAAGTCGGCATGGACTCCGGAGAAGGAGAGGGCGAAGGTGGCGAAGAATATTAGTTTATTTTGTGAGGTTTTATTTTTAGTTCTTTTTTTTTCATTTTTAGGTCCAATGATATTATTATAGAAATATGGTATAATGATGGTGGTAGCGAATAAAATGTACAAGTGAAGTTTTTGTTAATTTTCGTTTTGGAGCATAATTTCATATTTTTATCTTGTTTAATCGAAATTATTATGGAATATAGTTCTGAAATCAAAGCTTTTGAATGTGATTTTGATATAAATATGTAACGTTTATCTGGTCATATCATCAACATTAGTCGTATGTTATCATCTTTCAAACCTGCGTTGAAAGTTGATACCATATCAACGATACAAATCGAAAACACTATTTTTCAGAACGATACAAAATATTATTTAAATCTTGAGTTTGGATCCTCGCATCTTTTCACGATATGGTTTATTGGAGTGCAGGGGTGCGGGTTACATAATTTCATATGAGTGACCTTGACTCGCCGTTGCTAGAGAATTTCCCCGAGCACCGTGACTATCGCCGGTTCGGTGGTATCCTGATTTGGAGACTTTGTTCCAAAAAAAGTTTCTGCCTTCTACAAAGTTCAGGCTCGTTAATTTTTTATGATTTTTTCATACTCTAGGTAGGTAGTTTAAATGTAAATGTTTACAATCTTCATCAAGAAGTAAAAATATGTTTGTTGTTGCAATAGGTATAAGTTTGGCCCACGTTTGGCCCAAAATTGTACCAACCCTCAAGCTCGCGTCAATGAAAACTCCCTAAAACTATGGTATTTGTTTGTTTCTCTTATCTTTTATCGAAAGTTACCCGTCTCTTTAGTAGGTAAGACAGACAGACAGAGGTCAACAGACATGTGGACCTAGTAATAAGTTCCCGTTTTTTGTACAAGGCCCTAAACACTACATACGTACCTACTGCTACGTAGTAAAAAAAATTCATAAAATACCAATAACGAGGTCATTGTAGAAAAATCTTGTCAATCTAACCTATAATATTATTGTCAAGCGAAGACAAAAAGGCGGTATGATCCGTATCGTTGAACTGAAACTGAAACTGAAATATTACCACCAAGAAAACTAACCTACACCTTTATTCTACACCGTGTTCAAGGCAGGCGCGTACTCTACGTACGCAGTTAGAATGCCCCGCATGCGCCACGGGTTATAGCGTTATCTCCATTATATCTGAATTATAAAACTAATGATCTTAAAACATCGAAGTGACAATCTTCAAAGTACGTGCTATGCAATAAAAAAATATTAATCGAGATTATCAAAACTAATATTGGGTTACAAATCATACCTAAATTTCACCCTCTCCTCTTTTCACCTCTCGTGAGAAATCCGTGCCGAGTTTGAGGATAAAAAGTCCAGCGACCTACCTCGTAGTACAAACTAAAATCATAATGAAGTTTAATAATTTGAATTGGACTAGGAAAATGTAAAATCATTAGTGTACGGGATTCGATCCGTTAAAGTTTTATTATAAGTACCAAAATACTATACTAATATTATTAAGCTGGAGAGGTTTTATTGTTTTAACGCGTTAATCTCAGGAACTACTGGACCGATTTAAAAATATCTTTCACCGTTGGATACTTACGTGATCCCCGAGTGCTATAGACTAGATGTACCGCGTGCGAAGCCGGGGCAGACCGCTAGTCGGTTTATAAAAGCGCCGTCGAGTAGGATTAAGTTAAAAATAGTTTAGTGCACACGTCGAGACTAGACAACCTACGAGGGGTAGGACGCGGCGGGGTCGGGGAGAGGGGAGAGAGGGGTCAACCCCCTGGCGGCGTGGTTGCTCTTTTCCGTACCTCTACTCTACGGCGGCGACTCGCAGCCTCGTGGCGTCGCGCGTCGGCCCCCGACCGTGGAGGGGTGGGGGGTGGGGGCCACCTTCCACCCCACCCGACGTTCATCGACCGCTATGGAATCTAAGTACAGAACACAATTACGCGCCGCTCACATGATGCTTACTAATACAGAGAAATAATAATGACTTACAATATACATACTTGCCTCCGTTTTCCTTAAAAGACGCGTGTAAAAATAATTTTGTATTAAATATTGATACTTAACAATTTTACGACTTTATGTCTCGCAGAAATTTTGAGTAAATGTTTGAAATGGGAGGCTTTGTACTTCGGTTCTTTCAGATAAATCGCAGTTGGCGTAGAGAGGCAAGTTTTTGAAAAATATTGGAGCAAAACTGTACCTAAGTGTAAGTGTACCTAAATTACCGCCATTTTCCGAATATTTCTTTGGAGCCAAACAATTCTAAAATTTTTGAAAAAACTCAAATCGTACAATAACCTTCGACACTTATAATAAATGTGATTATCAAATCTGTTAGCGAATACAAAGGTTAAAACAAGAGCTCTGTATTCGAAAATACAATTACGAGTTCGAAAACACAAATGTTGAAAATCCATGATACCGTAGTGTTTATAGATTGTGACTTGATAAAAATCAGTGTCTTACTTCTCAATTGCTATGGCTGTCTCTTTCATATCGTTTTAAAATTAATGAGCAAGCAACAGCAACTACAAAATCAATTTAGTTAAGTGATACGAGCTATGGTTAGGTGAAATGAATGTCAAACGGACAACTCTGTTGTGCCGTAAAAATTACCTTTTTGGACCCATTTTCGTTTAATTTCATTAGTTTAGTTTTAATATGTCAGTATGCAAAAAATGTGTAGGTACTTACCACCGAGAAATATCAAAGTTATGATTGTAATGTCATTAAGGAATAAATCAATAATAAGGATTGTTATAACACTTCAGAAAGTAATATTGTAACATCCGTTAAAACATCTAACAAACCTTTGTTTACAAGTTATTATTATTACTTTGTTTATTTAGGTATCTGATTGGTACAACAGTGTTTTTAAAAAAATGTTTTATCTTATTTTCAAATAATAAAGAATGCTCTTAAAAATGGGCTGTAAATTATTTACTAGTGGAGCAACGATGTGGCCTTCGATAAAAATAACGCAACGAAACTGTAGGACAAAGCCCGCCAAGGCCCGTTCAGCATTGAAGAGGAAGTCGCGCGGCGATCGTGCGGAAACGATGCGGTTCTGTTACGGCCGACGAGCGTGCCGCAGCGGCCGCTGGCTGTCATACGCGTTCGCGACGGCGCGTCACTTGACATTCAATACGCCGATTCGATTTCGTCGCCTGCGCCACCATCCAGCGTAACAAATGGCGGTCGGCGCAGACATCATCGATCAAAAAATATTTCTCGCTTGCCAGCAGCAAGTCACCCCGAACCCGCAGCGCATGCCCGGCGCTATCGATCGTGTGCGCAGACCGGTCGCTACTGGCTCGAAATACCCGGGAACCTGGTCTGGTACAACCGCCCCCGCCCCAGGCCCGGGACCATATCCCCGCCCGTTTCTAACCCGAGACCATGCGCGCTGGCTTAAGACGTTAATGCGAATGTAGGGTAGAGTCGGGTAGAATAACACGCGCGATCGCGCCAAGTAGGCCGGCTCGGTGCGACTATCGGAAGCTCGCAGCGTGTCCGCGCCGCGCTGCGATCGATCTCTGACTGAGCGTAGATGCGCCGCCCCGGGTGCTAGACGCCTGCAACGCGCGCGAACCTCGCCAACGCCGCCCGTGCACTGGGCCGCCCGCCCTGCACCTGACGCATACAGCCTCTTCCCGCCCTCCCTACGACCCACACCCGTTCTCGCCTAGCGCTGCTGTGTGCAATGCAGTATTACAGTACTAACAGTGTCGTCGTGCCTGTATGAGTGTCTGTAGATGCGTGTTACTAACTGAACACTCCGATACGCGATAATAGTATTTATAGCAGGTAAGCGAGACGGCTATCACCTTTATTGATAAGTTCATGCATTCTACTCATCTCTACGCTACTCGGAGAATTAAGTTTTTAATGTTACTAACTTCTAACTGTAACTACATATAAGGTTATTTTATGTTTCGAAATACTAAAAATATGATTTATGCGATTTCCAATGCGAATTAATTGTTTGCTTAGCGAATGTTTTTTTTTCTATAACGTGTATCCATAAAAAAATTACAAATAAAGTGTTAAGCTGTTTAAAATTAGAAAGAAATGTATTATATGCAATACTTCTTGACGGTTAGAATTAGTTAGAAATAGTTTATTTTAGCTGAAAGATAGCACGGATTTTTTGGAATGTTAAATAAATACTCTTACAAAATTGCATTGCTTTCATGGAATTATATATCAAACAACAATCACTGTAGGTATGCATCAGAAATTGATACAAGTAATTAGCGGAAAATTGGAACCCTACATTATTTTTTTACGTAATTTACACAAAAAAAAATCTGAAGCTGAAAGAGTTTTATTAATTTCAATGCATTTTTACTACCTTTAGTTTTAAAAGTGTTTAATAGTCATCTGAATTAAAATTTGTAGTTAATTATCAAAACAGTTAACCAGTTGTTGTTTTTCGTAACTAGATCTCAGGGAAATTAGATTATTTAATCAAAACATTTTATAAAAAAAGTCTTCATTCTGACAAGTAAATTTACATATTTTTTACTGACTTTGGAAATTGATATCCTTGATTTTTTTTTTATATCCTTGATTAGATGTAAAAAAATACAGAAATTTGAAATAATAACTTTTTAGACCACTTTTTATTTATTTATTTATATTTACTTAAATTAACTTCAGCCTTATTATGTGTGACGTCACAAAGGTTAAAATGTATGTTAAAAATTTGATAGGGGTTTGGCTTGCGTAAATGATGATATTTTTGCAATACGACTTCCATGACACAATTATATGTTTTACCAAAAGGTTTTTTTCAGAATGATCAATAAATACTAGATACTAGATCAATAATTACACAGATGGTTGAAACATATGTTATCAATGATGTCGTACGCTTAGCAAATTTCTGTAACGATAACCTCTTTTTATACAAAAAATTAAACCGACTTCCAAAACCACAAATAGGCACTCAAAAGCGAAAAATAAGTTAATATAATTATTATAAGCGCTACTCACTCGTCATTCAAGTCAAAAAGCTAGTAGGTAGGTAACAGTAGTAAGTAGGCATACGTAAGTAGTATTTATCTACTAACTCTTACTTGCACCGACTTCAAATAGACGAGTGAGTAGCGCCTATAATAATTGTATTAACTTATTTTTCGCTTTTGAGTGCTTATTTGTGGTTATGAAGTCGGTTAAATTTTTTGCATAAAAATACCTAATTTTACCCTTTTCAGTGCAAAACAAATTTTCAAAAATGGTTTCACACAATTTCGTGTTGAGTTGCATGTGAAAACTTTTGTGAAATCTACAACCATGTCATCCAGACAAAATTGTAGGAAAATTTTAGGTTTTTGTTCATATTTCACAAACCACCCAGCCGATTATGATTAAATTTATATGGGACTATTGGGAAAACATATATATATCCGAACAAAAAAATGAAACATCGAAATCAGTACGAGCGTTCTCGAGAAATCAGGTAACATACATAAAAAAAAATTACGGTGGTCGAATTGATAACCTCCTCCTTATTGGAAGTCGGTTAAAATAAGCAGTATCTACTTGTGGTGCAATTGAGAACTATTTTATAAGCTTTTCCATTCCGCTAATGATCTGAAAACACCTCTTTATTTTAGCCGAAAGTTTTTAGTTCAGATAAGCAGCTGTCCTTTTCAATAAAAAAATTAAAAATCTCAGAGTCGATTTCACACATCTAAACTTTGATCTCTACAAATTTTGTGATTGATTTTAGTATGAAAATAAACCAGACAAGAGCGAGTCGGACTCGCATGTCAAGGATTCCATACTACTAGAAATGTTGGCGATAAAATTATGTTTAATTTTAAATTCAAAGTTCATACCGAGACCCGACGCACACTTTGTTAATTATTATTGGTCGTCAACATGAATTATATTATTAGTAACGATCCCAACTCTCATCTTCTTTATATATAATTATAATTCTACTGTAGGTACGTGTGTGTCACTGAACTCTACCTAAACGGCTATACTAATTTATTTTTTTTGATGCGTTTAGTTTATTTTTTTATTAGGTTGGCGCCCTGGATGGCTTAAGTTCACAAATCAGCCCGGCAGGTGGTGCTGCAAGGTTTGCTAGTGTTTGTATACATAATATATTATCTACTGTTTTACCTGTAGAATGAACAAAATAATCTTCAAAAAACGTCATAAAATATACTCGTAAGAACCCCTTATAATGTAAATTACTTAGTTAATCTACCCTTTATCTGATCAGCAAATACTATACCAAAAACATTTAGTCTTAATAATTTGACCCCATTTTTCCCCAGATATCATAAAAATAAAACAGTCAACAAAAACTGTGCATAATATACAGTAAAGAAAAGGTAAAATATTACATTTTAGACAGGATTGTCTTAATTTTACTCTTTTCTTGAATTTACTTTAAAACAGCGCTGTTTTAATTTAAAGAAATATGGTTTACATTGTTACGATATTGATTGTATGCCCTTTTTACCTAATATTATTGCATTGTAAGTCTCATGATAACGCAGTGTACTAAAGACTACACTAATTAATATTGTATTTATAAAGCTATTTTTTTTGTCTTTGACTTAAATTTATCCTGGTCTTTTAATCAATAATAATCTATCGATCAAAATTCATGAAACTAGTAATAATTTTGGAACATCCCCTTTGTTGTTTTTGCATGTACTATAAATAACTAGTTGTCTTAGATGTTGACAAAAACAGCATTATTTATTGTAGCAACCTGTTTTCGTGGTAATTGTACACTTGAAACCATAAAAATTTGCAGAGATGCCCAAGGGCCCAAAAAATGTTAAGATGTGTAGAGTTTCAAATGGAAAACTTTATCTACCTATATCTACTAATATTATTAAGCTGAGGAGGTGTTTTGTTTGAACGCACTAATCCCAGGAACTACTGGATCGATTACGAAAATTCTTTCATTGTTTGATGTGTACGTGATCCCTGCGTGTTATAAGTTATATATTATTATGTATCAAGGGCGATGCCGGATCACCAAATGTAGATCAGGAAATCTCAATTCTCTCATCATGTTAGGGGTTATAGCCAGATAAAGTAACAGGACATTTAAAATACGGAACCCTAAAAACAGTCAAAATCCGGTTTTGGGGCACATGCGCCCGTTGCAGTTCCAGATAATTAACCGTCGCTGTAAGCGTCAAGGGAGAGCAATCCTACATATTACTAATATTAAAAAACCGCGAAAGTTTGTAATAATCTATGTATGTATATGTTTGTTGCTCATTTCCGCAAAAACTACTTAAGAGATTTAGATAAAATTTGTTACATAGATAGGTAATTTTCCGGAATAATACACTGGTATAATACACGGAATAATAATAATACACGGAAGAGAGGCCTTTGCCCAGCAGTGGGACAATTTAGGCTAATAATAAAAAAAAAATACACTGGTCATTTTAATCCCGAGAAACTAGGAGGACTCGCAACTACGCGGGTGTAACCGCGGGGCGCTGCTAGTAGCTTATAAGATGTCCATTCTTAAATGATTACGATTAACTCTGAGTTAATCATTACTGGTACCTACATATTTAAGTGTCTTCGTACTTACTATTCACTATTCCATGTCCTAAAGTCACCCACGAAACATAAACATACACCCACACACACTGGTTCATTTATAAACTCAAGCGTTTTACCATATCATCGTAACATTGTACCACAAAAGAGATTACTGTACGACCTTGAACTAGAACTTGAAAAATAATTGCGTTGATTCTTTGACCCAGACGACAGACATCACATCCAAATAAACATAACAAATGTGATATTTCCATCCCTATTTCATCATGGACTTTCAATAGCTAATCACGTTTTGTGTTGGTAAACACGGTTTATTTTAGGAATTTGTTCGGTTCCCACCTATTTATGTGAAATACGTCTACCTAAATTATCCTGTTTTGTATACCGCTGAAAGTAAAATACGTCACATTCGTAGAAAATAAGCGGCTTTTATAGAGACATATTTTGTTGCGATCTAGACGAGTCGTACGTAGTAGTAGAACGTACTACGCAGTACGAAGAAATTTTTACCAAAATAACATTTCCTTTTTTTAAATTATATTTCTTTATGGCTCGTTAAGGAAAAATGATGTAGTGAACGTTGTAACTTTAGGTTAACACTTTTTGCGTTGGAGATATTATGGAGATGGAGTTGGTATTCTAGGGTTCACGTTAGACTTCTTAGCATGAGGAATAAAGAGAAGAAATATTAACTTCTTGCCTGCGTACATAAGTAAGTCCACCCACACTTTTTTTTTTGCTCTTACATGGACCAGGGTCGATAATAATTTTTAAAACCAAAAAAATAATAATAGTAGGATGAAACCCATTGGAAAAGGAGGGGAATATTATAAAAATGAAAGGAAAAATAATTTAGGGGCGATCTGAGGTCGGGAAGGGGATGGGGGTGAGTTTTTAAGGGTAAAAAACGGGTTTCTCGATTTCCGGCAAAACTAAAAGTCCTATCGAAAAAAAAAAAATAATTAAAAACTCAAAAACCCGACTGCGTAAAAAGTGAACCAAACTACGTTCTCGCATACTAAAAAAAACTGAAAAGAATAAAACAAGCATTTAGATTTCTGGTGGTCTAGAATTCTATAATATGTTATTGTATTAATACTATTGAAATATATACAATATTTTCTAATAAAAGAACATTACAACTGAACAGTCGGGATCTATTATTATTCGACATACAATGTAATTGTTCAATGGATCCCGACTGTTCAGTTGTAATGTTCTTTTATTAGAAAATATTGTATATATTTCAATAGTATTAATACAATAACATATTATAGAATTCTAGACCACCAGAAATCTAAATGCTTGTTTTATTCTTTTCAGTTTTTTTTAGTATGCGAGAACGTAGTTTGGTTCACTTTTTACACAGTCGGGTTTTTGAGTTTTTAATTTTTTTTTTTTTTTATACTTTTTAGTTATGAACAATGTTGTGAATGTTAATATGCTCAACATAATAATATGCATCTTTTGGTTGTTGACCAAATGTCTTCGTTTCTACTGATATAATATGTAGGATTTTCTACTGCATGTAATTCATATTTATAGTTTTGTGTTAGTATAGGTTTTCGATTGACGTTGAGTACCTACTAAATCGTTTGAAGTTGGAGATGGGCGACCGAGGCGGAGCAATCCGAGAGCGGTTCCGTGGTCCCACTATCAGCGGCAGAGTTGAAACCCCATAGAGGTTTATTAGTAGATACCACCATATCCGAGAGCGGTTCCGTGGTCCCACTATCAGCGGCAGAGTTGAAACCCCATAGAGGTTTATTAGTAGATACCACCATATCCGAGAGCGGTTCCGTGGTCCCACTATCAGCGGCAGAGTTGAAACCCCATAGAGGTTTATTAGTAGATACACCATATCCATACATGATATAGAGTCTAACATAACCTGGCTGTGTCTCCCGGGCGGGGCAGTAGGGTTTGCGTAAATACATTTCCTGCACGTACGAAAAAAAGGTAGTCCAATATACCTACTAGCATAGATCGTAGAACGCAAGATGGGCCCCATCCCAAACTTCACGGCGCACGCAATCATGTCAACGTTGGGAAGAGTGAGCTCACTCTTTCCGTTCTAGTCGGTTGCAGGACGCGGTGGACGCCAGACGTTTTTACCTATCATTATTCGGTGTCAACAACCAAAATAAGTAGAACCACAGCAAATCTCGCCGCTAGCGATTATAGGGGTCAAGTAGATTGGTTGTTTGTAAACCACTTACGATACATACAGAGACGCAGTTTATTACCAATTTCAAGGTGCTCAGGGCACATCTTTATATCGATGCCTACTAGATACATTAGTATATAATGTCCATCCACATTCACACGTACAGTTAGTTATACGAAGTTTTCTGCTACCTAAAAACCTATAAATGTGAGAATGGTTGTTACTCAACTTTAAATCGATATACATCCTAAACGGTCAGTCGAATCGAAAAACATTGAGAGAAAGCTAAACATTATTTTGAAATACCTATTCAACGATACCCCTCTTGACATATTTTGGTGATTTTAATTTTTTTTATTTGGACAATATGGCGTCCTGAAGCTGCCATATTGGACTTACACTAATGTCATGTCTTTAGTGTCACTCGCCAGATTAAGAGAAATCGATTGACGTGTGAATCATAAAAATCGGCCCAGGCGTTTGGTCTGTATAGTGCCTCAAAGGAACATACAAACATACATACATACATACATACATAGACTGTTATTTATTTATTTATTTCACCAGCCGGAATATAATTAATAAAAACTTGATCGTTTTCGAAAAATTGTACGACATGATCGGCTTTTGTCGAAAAAGCCATTACACTGGTTAAAACGAAGAATTAAAAATTAAACTTAGGTTATAAATCAAGTTCAGCCTTATCAAAAAAAAGATCTTTTCCTTCGTAAGTAGTGAGCGTCGGAGCACCGCACCGTCGCGAAGGGCCCACGTCGAAACACATTACCACTCCTTTGCGTCGCGCAGTCGGGTAAAAAGTCAAATGGCAAAGTTGTAGGTGATAAAAATACCTAAAACTTTTGTCTTGACACTTTTTTTCACATAACCTCAAAATTTATGTGAAAAATTAAAAAAAACTAGTTTTTGGTTTTTTATTTTTATCTTTTACAAACCTTTTTTGTAACCAAATTTGGTGAAAATTTACCTTTTTATGTCCCGAATACGCTGTAATTTATTTGATTAAATTTTTTTATTATTTTGAATTAATAACGAAAAAACACCCTAACTTTCAATCGAAATCTCACCCGTCAAAATATCAGCTTTTTTCAAAAAGTTCGTATGTTTTCTGTTCGTTGAAATTTTTACTTTCCGATGGTGAAAAAAAAAATGTTGACATAGTAAATCTTCTCAGAAAATGCAAAAAATCTAAGAAAACTCGAATTCGTTTTTTTTTTAATTATTATAAAAAATGTTGACCTATTTATTAAAATTAACACTTTAATTACTCGAAAAACGTTAGATTACAAATTAAAATATAAAATTTCACAAAGGAATGCTCTTCAACGGCTTCGCTCCATCTACTTATAGTGCCAACCCCTCTAAAACTCTTTTGAGATGGCGGGTAGAAGTGAATGGTATCCCACCGGTGCCCTCTACACTAAATTTTATCAGTCATACATATCTCTTTAAATAATCAGATACTTGTTCTTTTATATGACACATTTAGACTCAAATCCCAGTATTAAATATAATACTATAGTGAAATATACTACAAACAAATACAGGTGACAACACGACCCTCCTGCGCACACTGCCAACCTTGGCAGTGTCACAGTCTGGTGTAGTTGCTGCGAACAAAATACACAATTTATTCATTTTATCGAAGTTAATTTTACTCTTCCAGTAATTTCCACTTAAGATGAGTAATGAGTAGCTTTCCCAAGCAGTTGCGCTGCCACATTATCGCAACTCAAGGTACGTCACTACATTACCACATTTTCCATAAATCCACTTAAGATGAGTCATGAGTAGCTTTCCCAGGCAGTTGCGCTGCCACATTGTCGCAACTCAAGGTACGTCACTACATTACCACATAATCCATAAATCTCAAACACAACTCTTTCCCTAGCTGCCGACCGCCTAGTAACGCTAAATACGCGGCATTATTTTCACTCTTAATGCTTTCTCTAGCAGTTACACTCTTAGGCTGACACTAGGTACGTCAGTTTATGTCCAAGGTATTACGGTTTCACACTTGCGCTTACGTTGTCAATGGATCGAAACTTGCACTTCACTACGTTATTCAAATGTTAACTCATCAGCAACAATTACATCAATCATAAAACCTGACAACATCCGTGATCCATTGCACGGCTCGATTGGGTTTGACTTTCAATTATATCTCCAAGTCCACTTATCGTATTCAAGGTTTAATAAAATAATTTGTCATACACAATGTTTAGGGCTATCCATCACCTATAACTATTCTTCGATAGGCTTAATAGCAATTCTGTATGTAGCTCGGCATCATCTGACTAAAATCTTTCTAATTTCAATCATAAGGGTTTCTTTTAACTGCACTGAATATAATCACTTTGTAACCCAACTACGGTAACCAAATTCAAATCAAAGATGTAACACTTTATTACTGTATTATGGTTTAAAATGAACCTTGACCATGACTTTTTTCAAACAGTTTCCCTGTAAGATATTTAAACCAATATCTAACTGATTTCCAGTTTTTTCTATAGTTGTTGCGCCTCGCAACAACTCATCCACAAAATAAGCTACCCTCTCATAATAAAGTTTGCTAAAACAGTATCCACAAACTTTAAAAAAAACCGAAGGTATTTCATTCTACGAAATGTTCTGATTGCAGTTCCCGGGATTGAAGGTTATTTTACTCTCACACGATAGTACCCCCTTACGATATAATAATTAAAAGTTTTTACTTGTCGGTGATTAACAAAATTTTCATTTCAAATGCAATACATAACAACAAGGATTAGATAACGAAGTTAAAACAATTTTTTTAAAATAATTTTTACAAAGTAAATCGTTAGATTAAACTGTTGGTTACTTACGTGTACATTACGCACTACTGAAACCACTGATCAAAGAATAACATTTTGCCTAACTGCGGGCGACGCACGTCCAGTGCGTTTTACTTTCCTGTGTCTGGCCGAGTTGATGCCCGAGCAGAGGATTTCTAGGCGTGGTGTTCATAGCACTTCTGATGATATCAATTGAGTAAAAGTAAACCAATTAAATAAATGTAAGAATTTATATCGACAACTGTTCGATCTTTCCCATTTAAAATTTCACAAAGAAATGCTCTTCAACGGCTTCGCTCCATCTACTTATAGCGCCAACCCCTCTAAAACTCTTTTGAGATGGCGGGTAGAAGTGAATGGTATCCCACCGGTGCCCTCTACACTAAATTTGATCAGTCATACCTATCTCTTTAAATAATCAGATACTTGTTCTTTTATATGACACATTTAGACTCAAATCCCAGTATTGAATATAATACTATAGTGAAATATACTACAAATAAAATAATTTTAACAAAAAAAAGAACCGACTTCAAACAAAACTATCGAGCAAATCCAGTCTGAATTTGAAAACATCAATTTAGGGGTCCCACAAGGTAGTATACTTGGGCCCTTGTTGTTCCTAATATATATAAATGACCTACCATCTGTTACTGAATATTTGTGTGTCATGTTTGCCGATGACGCAACGATTTTTATACCGCAGAATGCCCAAATTTCTTCAGATTTTGAAAATGATATCATTAAAACCCTACAAAAAACATCTGATTTCTTAGGTTCAATTAATCTTACATTAAACTTAACTAAAACTAAATATATGCAATTCGGAAGTCGTAAAAAAAATCAATTCAAGTTAAATATTAAGCATAACAACGTCAACATCAATGAGGTAAATGAGGCAACTTTTTTTGGGCGTCACTATCGATCGCCACCTAAACTGGAAAGCTCATCTGAGTAACATTAGTAGTAAAATCAGTAGTTCATGTTACACACTATCTATTTTAAGTGGTATCGCATCGAAAACTGTCGCAATAAATGCGTATTATGGGTATGTATACCCCATGTGCCGTGGGGGCTCCGGCGGTAGAATAAGACCCCTTCCTCTCCTCCCGTGGATGTCGTAAAAGGCGACTAAGGGATAAACCAGGTGATGGGCAGCAGCATTTACCTGAAGTTTTACACCAATAATACTGCGATCACCCAGTAGCTTGCCAAGCAGGGTGATTATTGGCAAATCCCCCCTTATGATAAGTACACCCAACAGACGGCCCCCAGTCCCCGGCGGCTTCGCTATCCCTGGCAAAGGTAGCTGTCATGGTAACGGCGGAGCAGGGGGTGCTAAGAATCTCCGGCAGAGATATGGCTACCAACCCCGACGATCTCTGGACCTGGCAACGTACAACACACGCACACTGAGGACAGACGAGAAGTTGATCGAGCTGGAAGAGGTGGTAAGCAAGTTGCGATGGGATATTATAGGATTATCAGAAGTCCGCAGAGAGGGGGAGGACACGATAATTCTCAATTCCGGCAACTTGTTTTACTACCGGGAGGGTGACCAGCAGTCCCAACATGGTGTCGGGTTTCTTGTTCACAAGTCTCTCGTCAATAACGTCGTGAAGATCGAAAGCGTTTCGAATCGGGTGATATACCTTGTACTTAGAATCACCAAAAGGTATTCATTGAAGGTGATACAGGTATACGCCCCACACTCAAACCGTTCGGACGACGAAGTGGAGGTTATGTATGATGACATTTCAAATGCCATGCATGCCTCGAAAACACACTTCACGGTTGTGATGGGAGACTTCAACGCGCGGTTAGGCATGAGAAAAGGCGATGAACTGAGAGTGGGGCCATTTGGATTTGGACACCGGAACCGTAGGGGTCAGCGATTGGCCGACTTCATGGAGAAGGAGGGCCTCTTTGCGATGAACTCCTTCTTTAAGAAGCGGGCGTCCAGAAAATGGACATGGCTGCATCCCGGTGGATACAAGTTCGAGATGGATTTCATTATGGCGACCAGGAAGCAAATATTTAATGATGTCTCAGTGATCAATGGTGTCAAAACTGGCAGCGATCACAGGTTGGTAAGAGGCTCATTGAATATCAACGTTAAGCTTGAGAGGTCTCGTCTGATGAAGTCTACTCTTCGTCCAAATCCGGACCAAATTCAAAACCCCGAGAGCTTTCAGTTAGAACTCCGAAATCGCTTCGAATGCCTGGCCGAATGCGAAACAGTGGATGAGCTGAATAACGGGCTGGTGGAAACTGTCCATGCGGTTGGATCTGAATTACTGAAGACACACCGCAAAGATAGAACTCAGAAATTGTCGGAGCATACTCTCAAACTTATGGCAGAACGGGATGATATGAAACTGCAATCTTCAGTGGACATGTCTAAATACGGCTTGCTCAATAGACAGATCTCCAAATCGATTCGATACGATTTGCGTAGTTTTAATACAAACTGTATTAAAAACGCGATACATAAAAACAAAGTCTCCAAAGTGTTCGCAAGAGATCTGTCAATTGGACAAAGCCAGTTGACAAAGCTGAAAACTGACAGTGGCAGAATTGTCTCATCTAAGCCAGAAATTTTGAGAGAGCTCGAGAAGTTCTACGGAGAGTTGTACACCTCGTCACAAAGCCCTACTCCTAGCATTAGTGATGTTAGAGCCCGTTTAACCCGACACTACACAGAAGACATTCCGGACGTAAGCCTATACGAGATACGAGCGGCTCTCAAACAGCTTAAGAACAACAAGGCTCCGGGGGAAGACGGGATCACGACAGAACTTCTGAAAGCGGGTGGAACACCAGTACTTAAAGTCCTTCAGAAGTTATTTAATTCCGTCATCCTTGAGGGTACAACGCCAGAGGCGTGGAGCAAAAGTGTGGTGGTGCTGTTCTTTAAAAAGGGTGACAATACCCTCTTGAAGAACTACAGGCCCATTTCGCTGCTGAGCCACGTCTATAAGCTGTTTTCGAGAGTAGTAACAAATCGTCTCGCTCGTAGGCTTGACGACTTCCAGCCTCCCGAACAAGCCGGGTTCCGTAAAGGGTTTAGTACCGTAGACGACATCCACACGCTACGGCAGATTATACAGAAGACGGAAGAGTATAATCGGCCGCTCTGTCTAGCGTTTGTGGACTACGAGAAAGCCTTCGATTCAGTCGAGACCTGGGCAGTGTTACGGTCGTTACGGCGATGCCAAATCGACTGTAGGTATATCGAAGTGTTGAAATGTTTATACGATAAAGCCACCATGTCTATCCGTCTTCAGGAACAAAGCACAAATCCGATCCAAATGCAAAAAGGGGTGAGACAGGGAGACGTTATCTCTCCGAAACTGTTCACCTCGGCATTGGAGGATATTTTTAAGCTTTTGAACTGGAACGGATATGGTATCAACATTAATGGCGAATACATCACCCACCTTCGATTTGCCGACGATATAGTCATTATGGCTGAATCGCTAGACGACCTTGGCTCAATGCTCAGAGACCTCAATGCTGTCTCCCAACAGGTAGGGCTAAAAATGAACATGGGTAAGACAAAAATCATGTCCAATGCCCATGTTGCACCCATACCGGTCCATGTTGGGAACGATAGTATCGAAGTTGTTGACCATTATGTTTATCTGGGTCAGATGATCCAAGTAGGCAGGTCAAACTTCGACAAGGAGGTCAGCCGACGAATCCAACTCGGATGGGCAGCGTTCGGGAAATTGCGACACATCTTCTCGTCAAAAATACCACAAAGCCTCAAGACCAAAGTCTACAATCAGTGTGTGTTGCCAGTGATGACATATGGCACTGAGACGTGGTCGCTAACTATTGGCATGATGTACAAGCTCAAAGTTGCGCAACGGGCAATGGAGAGAGCTATGCTCGGAGTTTCTCTGCGAGACAAAATCCGAAACGAGGAAGTCCGCAGAAGAACGAAGGTCACCGACATAGCTCTTAAAGTTAGCAAGTTGAAGTGGCAATGGGCAGGTCATATAGCTCGCAGAACCGATAACCGCTGGGGAGTAAAGGTTCTCGAATGGCGACCACGAAACGGCAGACGCAGTGTAGGACGGCCCCCCACACGATGGACCGATGATATTGTCTCGGTCGCGGGAAGTCGGTGGATGGAGGCGGCACAAGACCGGTCATTTTGGAAATCATTGGGGGAGGCCTATGTCCAGCAGTGGACGTCTGCAGGCTGCAGATGAGATGATACCCCATATTAAGCTATGGGATAATATTTTGGGGCAACTCTGTCGAAGTGCAGTCCATATTTGTGCTTCAAAAAAGGTGTCTTCGCAACATATTTCGAATGAAAAATACTGACACCTTACGAGAGGTATTTCGAAACAATAATTTTTTAACTTTAACTAGTATATACATTCTAGAATTATGCACGTTTGTTCAAAACAACAAACAAATTTATTTCAATGATAAATCGACTCGTTCAGATAATCTACGCACAAAACACAAATATAATTTATGTGTACATCAAATTAACAACACAGTATACGAAAAAAGTGCATTCGCAAGTGCCATTAAGATCTTCAATCACTTACCACTAAAGCTCAAAACCATGACTGGTAATGAATTTAAAAACAATCTTAAAAAATGGTTGATCTCTGAAGCATATTATGATCTCAAAGAATATTTTAATAACGTAAATATAGTATAAATAGTATAAACTCTTTGTTCCTAAAGATCGACTAATTTTGGAAATTAGAATTGTAAATATTTTGTATAAATATTTTTTATATATACTGTTCAATTCAATTCAATTCAATTCTTTGTTGTTTAAGTATATAGAGTAACGAACATGTTTAATTTTATCTCAATAGTCACGACCAAATGTTCTATTTTAATTTGTGTCATAATGTTTAAAAAGAGTTTAAAATGTTAGATTAAGTAATTATTGTATTTTCTCAACGGTCCAAAATATTGTATGTTCGCAATGGACAAAACTGTTGGCACTCATAAAAAATTGTAACATCATAATATACTCTGTACACAGTTTATACAATAAAGCATATTCTATTCTATTCTATTCTATTCTATAACAGTAAACTCAAAAGTAAAAAATAAATCTCTTTACCACAAAGTAGAACGTATTTTGATTAATTTGAACAGACATGATTAAATAAGTATTTAACAATTCTGAAGTCGGTGCCAAGTAAATGTTGCAACAACCTTCCTGTCTATCATACATATGTCCCCAACAATTTGTCTTATGTTCCAAATGTCAGTTCGATTTACTACTTTACTAATGTTAGCTTCAGCTGTAGTTGTTTTACTTGGCACCGACTTCAGATTTTTTAAATACTTATTTAATCATGTCTGTTCAAATTAATCAAAATACGTTCTACTTTGTGGTAAAGAGATTTATTTTTTACTTTTTAGTTTACTGTTTGAAGTCGGTTCTTTTTTTTGTTAAAATTATTTTATTGCAAGAAAATAATGGGAATATGAACTACCCGGGTAAAAAAAGTTGGACGCTGCTAGCAAATTTTAAAAGTACAAGGTTGAATACAGTTGCGGTATTTCCTTTAAAGAGCGAACTGTTCTAGCCGCGTATTTCCATTCTATACAACGCCAGAACGCAGCCATAGGAAACTGCTGGCGTATATATTGTAATGTCGTTTTAAAATCTGTTATTACAAACCATACAAGAGCTTTGCGTACTGATCGTGTATAGTTTGTAACGTGGATGCTCGCGTCACATCTTTCCATTCTATACAACGCCAGAACGCAGCCATAGGAAACTGTTCGCGTTCGAGTATATTATATTGTAATGTTGTTTTAAATCTGTTATTACAATGCATACAAGATTTTTCCGTACCGATTGTGTATGTTGTCGATCCGATGAGGGGCTATCACTGAGATTTGTCTCTGGGTAGGCTCCCGCCAGTAGCTCTGCGGTCAGCCCTGAATGTCGCTTCTCCACTCAGGACCTCCCTTGAGCTTCTGGCTCCCGCATTTTTTATAAACATTCTAGGGGTAGTAGCGACAAGACTAGGTGGAGTCGGCGTGCTCCGAGTCGGATCTGGGAAACCAACATCTACAATAAATCAATTAAGAGCTAGGTCAATAAATCAAAATGGCGAGCATGCAACTGCTCACGTACAAATTGTAATTTTAGAGTTTTGCGCACCTATTCCAAAACATACACGATTAGTCCGTATGCGTACTGGCGCTGTATATTTTGGAACAACATAATACTTCTACGTTACTACAAAGTTACGGCTGGTCTAGTCGGGAGAACGGCGCCTGCCGATCCGGAGACCCCGGGTTCAAACCCCACACGCACCACTGTCTTTTCGAAGTCATGTGCGTAATGCCGCTAACTTAAAACGGTGAAGGAAAACATCGTGAGGAAACCGACATGTACCTAGAATCTTTCGAAGTCATGTGTCATCCACGAACCCGCACTGGGCCAGCGTGGTGGATTATGGCCTTAACTCTCTCCTTGTGAGAGAAGGCCCCGAGTCCCAGCAGTGGGAACGTTTAGTGGGCTGTTGATGATACTACAAAGTATACGCGAGTATTTGCGTACTGGTCTTGTATGGTTTGGAAGAATTTAGTAAAAAACGTATTTCAGTAAAGAACGTATAGATTATACGTGATTAGTTTCATACCCTTGCGTTCTGGCCTTGTATAGAATGGAAAGATGCGTTCTAGCCTACGTTAGATCTTGTCTTCCGATTGTCATTGCATACCAAAGTTGGTGAGCGAACCCATCGAAATTTCGAAATATCGGAATTTCAATCGTGATTACGGTTGCAGATTCAAACCCTCAAGTGCATGGAATTCTGTCTCAGGATGATTTTGTAAATTTATGTTATTACATAAATTTACAAAACCTGACTGCAAAAAATCAACAGGTAAAAAACATTAAATACTATCTAAACTAGTACCTACATTCAGTCAAAACTTATTGATTAGGTAAACGGGTAACTCACGTGTAATGAGGGCGGTCACTCCGACTCGAGTTTCGGCTGCGTCCGGCGGCCTTTTTCAAAGAGAGTGTACGCGCCCGATGGCTTCCCGTTTGGCACTGTACCAAACGGGAAGCCATGTGTAACAACCACGTTAATTATAATACTAAAATCAGTCAAAACTGTTAAAAAAATCCAACGAAACTGTTTCTAATCTTGAGTCACAGTATGTTTGCAATTAAAACAAATTCCCATTATGCGTTCCTATAGAAGCAAACAAGAAATGACAAACTTGATACACCTGAACTGATTTTTATGAAAAGTTACTTACGTTTAGAGCACTCTCGAACTTAAATATTCGAATATTTCAAACAATAAATCAAAATTGGTCAATCCATTCGGGATGCCACAAACACAGAGTGAGAGAGAGAGGCACGTCAAACTTCAATAACATCCCATCGTTTTTGTGTCGTGGGTTTAAAAATCTCGTATCACATTGTCCGAAATAGCATAGTGTAAAGAAATACAATAGACAATGGAAACAGCTCAAAAACGGCTTTTTTGGAAATAAAAATATTATTACCTAATTGGTAAAAACAAAAACTCTATACAAAACTGGTAAACTGGTAAACTGTATACATTTTTAACTCGCTCTTCAATATTTTTTGTGGCAATTTTATTATTTTCAAAGAATTTTATCCAAATATTTACTCCGTCGTTTATCGACGTGGTTCATTCGGTTCATAATTTAAATTAAGAAATAATGTTTGTGGATCGGTTAGCATTATAACATCGTTAACTTTAACAAATTAACAGCTGCTATACATAAACGTTGAAACAATCGAAACAGGGGCTAGCGAACTTTCCCAGCATTGCAACCTTTTCATAACCTTTCTGGAACATTTGCTCAAATTAACATACGTAGGTACATCATAGAAGCTGTGTTATTAAAGCATTGCTACTAGCTGGATAAGGTCAAGCGATTTGGAACTGTATGTAGTAAGACATTTAGCCGAATTGAGTTATATATGCATTGTGTTCTCGACTGGGTAGACTTTGGTCGTTTGGGTTTTTGATTGACGATTTAAAAGAAAATTGATACTTACTTACTCCAGCAGATCTGGAAATCCACTATTTGTAACAAGTAGGAAACTTTATTTAGCTCTTGTAAAAATTACTGTTTTCTTATTTGAAAATCCATGTTCACATATACATTATACGGGGGTGAAGGAAGATAAATCGTCTCATATCTCTGAGTGACGAGTTCAAGACAGTGTTATGCGACGAGCAAGCGATTGTTTAGCAAAAAACACAACTGACTATAAAAGCAAGGTAACCGCTATGTGAACATGATTAAAGCTAGCTACTAACTAAAACCTAGCTCTCTGCACTGCGCTCGTCTCCCGGAAATTTATGAGATTCGTCACTTGGCATTGTGCGTGTTAGTGAGCGTGTGCGTATTATCGTGCTTGTGGGTGCGTACGTGTGTGTACGTGCGTGTTCATGTGTTTACGTGCATGAACGTACATGCGTTTACGTACGTGTGCGTGCGTGTGTGTGCTGTTTGTAAATACATACATGTGGTTAAAATTACAATACTTGCAATTTTCAGATATAGTAATTCAAGAGGAAGGTTTATATGTATAATACTTGCATAAAATAGAAACAAAACACTAATAATTTCGTATTGTCATCCATTTACAGATTTTTTGCGCTAACATTGCAAAGGTTAGCTGTACCCTACAAGATAGATCAAAATAATGTACTGCAGTATTATACCCCTTAAAAAGATCTACAAAAATATCCGTGACAGTATAATATCTAAGGTCTAAGGTCCAGAACAGACGGCGAAATGCGACTGAAATGAAACCATTTTGAAATTATTAGAAATATTATTAGTTGGAAACCAGTTTCAATACTTTTCTACTCTGTCCATCCTTTATCAGCCTCTTGCCACTCTAGTCTTGCGAGAGCAGTTTGATATTGTTGTATTGTACGAGCAGGGCTACTTCTCAACGTCTGACACAAATGGAATGTTTTATTTTCGTCGTTTTCAACGCAAATGATTTGCAATGCGTTTCAAACTGGTTTATGACATGATAGTGCCATGAGCTGTCTCTCTTAGGAGTCTATGGCAGAAGCTCAAACGAAATTATTCAAAAGTAACTAGAAGTTGCGCCTGCGCCGTCTGTTCTGGGCCTTAGAGATAACTCACAATAACCATTTTCGTTTGTATATTTCTAATATCAATATATATCTATTAGTATATTTAGTATAGCATCAGCAAGGCACCTGTGCGAAGCCGGGGCAGGTCGCTAGTTAATCATAAAATAATTTTAACAAAAAAAAGAACCGACTTCAAACAGTAAACTAAAAAGTAAAAAATAAAACTCTTTACCACTAAGTAGAACGTATTTTGATTAATTTGAACAGACATGATTAAATAAGTATTTAAAAAATCTGAAGTCGGTGCCAAGTAAAACAACTACAGCTGAAGCTAACATTAGTAAAGTAGTAAATCGAACTGACATTTGGAACATAAGACAAGTTGTTGGGGACATATTATGTATGATAGACAGGAAGGTTGTTGCAACATTTACTTGGCACCGACTTCAGAATTGTTAAATACTTATTTAATCATGTCTGTTCAAATTAATCAAAATACGTTCTACTTTGTGGTAAAGAGATTTATTTTTTACTTTTTAGTTTACTGTTTGAAGTCGGTTCTTTTTTTTGTTAAAATTATTTTATTTTACGATTTTAAGTGATGGTTAGATGAATAATTCTTTAATTAGGTGAGAAGATAAAGAAAAAACTTGACTAGTAGAATAATATTCACTATGATAAAGTGTTCAAATCCAGGATGGTCGGTGTACTCAGATCTGTAAAATGGTCCTCAGTACCCATGTGGGTGTACCCAAGTTCTCGTCAATATTTAAGAGTACATGAATCAAGCACAAACACTAGCTACTGTAAACCGTTAAACAGTTCACATAACTGTCCTTTGTCTTCATCGTCAGACCCCTAATAACAGTCACATCCCACCTAGTTATGTGTAAAGTGCTCATCGATACAGCTTTATCAAGCCTATACACAAGGTAACTGCTGTAGATCGTTGAGGAGTAGCCTCGACTGTCTTTCGGCTCCTTCATCGGATCGACTCTAGACCTTCATTCAATTGAAGTGCTTTAAAATACTTAATTGAAACATTTTCAAACGCACTAGTCTACACTTGCAATTTTTAAAGATCTAACGATTAATTAATTAGTTACAACGCGATTGAGCAACAAACATCCAAACATAGACATTTATAATGATGATGAAAGGACTGTCCCAAGACATCTAGACGTAAAGTGCTCATCAATACATATTAATCAAGCCCAAACACAAGATAACTGCAGTAAATCTTTGGGGAGTTTCCTCGACAGTATTTTGGCTCCATCATCACATCGCTTCCAAATCTTCGTAGTGCCAAACCAAAATAAATTGTAGTGCTTGTAAATACTTAATGGAAGAAAAATGAATAATCGCGCTTGTCGCCCCTACAATTTTTGCAAGTTCTCTTCAATTTCTGCAGGATTCCATCATCAGATCCTGGTTTCCTTATCATGGTACCACCCTTGGAATGTCTCCTATCCAACAAAAAAAGAATCATCCAAATCGGTTCATAAACAACGAAGTTATCCGCGAACACACATAAAAAAAAAAAAAAAAAGAAATATACGGTCGAATTGAGAAACCTACTTTTTTTTTAAAGTCGGTTAAAAAAAATACAGGTGACAACACTACCATAATTCTCGAAACCCGAAAATACAGATTCGGAACAACGAGAAAGGTCTATAACCTAACTGATAATTTTCAGGTATCCGCTTTTTTCACAAATCGACATATGATAATCAATGTACGACAAACTCACGGGTCGTCAAATAATTAGTACACAAATATTATTTAAAAAAATAGTTACGTCTCAAAGTAATTATTTGACTGTACTTCGTTCCAAATAACGGTGAATAAAATGTAAAAAAATCAATGTCACTCTCAATATGACAGACCAGCATTTCTCAACCTTTGTTTTTGCAAGATAGCTCGTAGTACGCTTCATTGCTTGTCCTTTTAAATTTTTGTCACATAGCCAAGCTAAATATATATAATATGCAAAGCATAAACACCCAACTAAATGCTCCCACTGCTAGGACTCGGAACACCGAACACATCGCCGCTGTAAAAAATCGCCAGACACAAAAATCTGCAACTGCTGAACATTTGATTGATGCTAAAACTGGTCACTGGATCGAGCTCCACGACCCGAAGCTCTCTCTACCGAGTGTCATGAGTGAAAGTTACGCGAGAATGGTTCGGGAAGCATTTGAAAATAAAAAACATCTAAATTTCAACTGCGACGCGATGACCACAATGCCAATAACCGAAAACCACCCGGTGTTTGGTTATCAGCATCGTGGAAAGAGTGCATCGCGCACAGAGTTTGGAGAAGCCTGGTGATACGGTTAGTGTTGTGTATCGTGTTGGCCATCCTGCGATTTATGACGGCCAAATGAGGGTAGATGGAGATCTACTCATTTCGTAATGAGAGGACTCGCAATTTCTTCAGTCTTCTCGTGACCACGGCGATTGAAACGCTGCTGAAAGGTCGATTAAGTAATAATTCTAATCGCAATAAAGTCTCGTATATAGTGTTTACATTAAGGGTTCAAATCGCGAAAGTTTAAGAACAATACCTTTTATTTAATAGATGGCATGTCAAAAGCTGGATGAACCCTAAAATTTCTATAAAAATACGCGATGGTCTAAGGATAGCAGCGGTGGTGAGGCATCTTAGCAGGTTGTGTGAGGAGCGAGAGTTGGAAACTTTTCGATATGGGCCCGCAAGGGCGGTGGTATTTATGTCAGGATCGTTAATGAGTGTGCAAAGTAACCACAAGTCCTGCCAGAGAAACCTGTGGGGGGAGGGGGGGGGGGGATTTAGTCGGCAAGGGCACCATGTCCACTCCCATGGCGTCGAGCCTGACATACCCCACTAAGTCCCTGTATGGCGGGCATACGTAAATGTATTTCCCCCACGTAAAAAAAAGGAAAGCAAAGCATTCGAATTTGGAGAATAAACACGAATGTAACACTAGGACCAGTGACTTAGAAAAGTACTTTTAATGTTACGTTTTACGAAAACGTTTCTTTTAGTTTCAACTATAACTAAATCTCGTTCGAATCCTCGCACTACCCAAAACTGATCATAACACTATGACGTAGTATTCTGAAAAAAGTTTCGATCAAAATAACACAAAATTTATGGAATTTTAGAGTGAAAATTATACATGCTTTTGATAGTAAACAGCGTAATTTGGAACATGTATTTAAAGGTTTGGGATTTTTTCTCAACTACGACGACGTTACGACTCAAGAAACCTTTCTCTCGGAGCTTTTTAGTCACACTTAAATACTCTTTTATTGGTAACGAGTACCTAGTAGTAGTAGGTACATGTCGTATTCAAAATATTCAAATACACGATAATTAGAACAAATTAGACGTCCATTTAAAATCCCATTACAATAATCCCATTACAATATAAATGTTATAGTAACTGAGACAGTATTTGTACACCCTTACCAATTTACATTAGTAAAATCAGCTTTTATTAAAACATTTTACACAGTTTCATCAAAATAGGTTCAGTGGTATAGGCGTTAAAGCGTAACAACAGACAGACAAAGTCACTTTCACATTTATTCTAATGTAATATGTAGTATGGAATTCAAGTATCTCGTTGCAAAATTTAAAAGTTTTATTATATCTTTTTTTTTAAATAAAAAGTGACGAAATGAACAGGACATGCCTGATGGTAAGCAACATGCCTACCACATAACAGCCCAGTGACACGCAGCTATTGGAACATTAAGAGTCCTTTATCATCATTACCTAGCACTGCAATGCGCTCGTCACCCAGAGATCTAAGATGTTATATCTCTAAGCCCTGTAATTTATCTTGATACATTGCCCTTCAAACCGAAACACAGTAATGTTTGCACATTACTGCTTGGCGGTAGAAAAACTGGCAAAGGTGTGGTACTTCCCCAGGCGGACTCTGCTATGAGTCCTACCACTACAAAAATCATCAATATCGACGAACTCCCATGTAAACTTTAATTCCTCATTTTCATCCCTTCAACTTTTTTTCTGTGATAAAAAGTCGCCCTTGTACTTTCCTAAGTCTATCTGTGATTCAAATTGCATTAATATAGTTTCAGTTGTTTAGGCGCTAAAGCGTAATTGACAAAGGTACAGAGTCACCTTCATATTAAATTTATAATATTAGTATATCCTCAGTATTATATCAAATGTGAAGTTGCAAAATTTCATGGTTTTATCTTCAACAATGACAAACTTTCAACCCCTATTTCCTCTCCGTACAGGTAAAAATTCCAAATTGTTGCTTTGCGTCAAGTGTCAAATATGAAGTTTAATTGTTTTATTTTCAACAATTACGCACTTCCTACAATTTTTCATCCCCCATTGTAACCCCTAGTTTATCCTTATAGGTACAGATGGAAATTGCAAAAGTGCCAGAACGAACATTTATTTCATACGTATCAAGCGTCTAGACACAAAGTTACATGGTTTTATATTCAACAATTACGAACTTCTTAATAAACTTTCATTCCCTATTTCAACCCATTCAACCCTTTTTTCCGTAAAAAAAGTGTCCTTTGTCTTTTTTTAGGGTCTAATCTATCTGTGCACCAAATTTCATTAAAATCGGTTTTATGAATTTCATGGTATTAACTTTGAAAATTAGTGAATTTTCATTCAACTGTCCAACCCTTGTTTTACCCTCTTAGGGGTTGAATTTCGCAAAACCCCGTCTTAGCGAGCGCCTACGTCTCAAAAGACACCTCCATGCAAAATTTCAGACTCCTAGCATTTGTAGTTTCTGAGATTTCGTGATGAGTGACCTTTCGCTTTTATATATAGAAGAAGAAGATAGAAGAAGAAGATAGAAGATTATGATATTATATAGATGATTATGACATTATACATTTATGACATAAAACTTTATGTTTCTCAATAGTTATGGCGTTTAAGGTTATTAATATTATTATATTATAAATATTGGTAATACTAACATTATGACAAGTGATATTAGGGGCAGTGATATTATGTGTTGATGTTTAGTTGTAACTAATATTAGGAGGTAATTTTTATGACATTCAATTTTAGGGCTAAAGATACAAAAACTCATTACCTATTTAACTTAACCAGCCGTGAATGAGGTGAAAAATTGTCACACCAGCTGCGAGGGCAGTATGTCATACCCGTATATAGATTTGTCGATTTTGAGAGCTGAAATTACTTTACAATAATACTTATTTCAAACTCATAATAAAGCTCAAAGTCACACAGCTTGCTATGGAGAGAGCTATGCGCGACAGAATACGTAATGAGGATATCTGCACAAGAAGGAAAGTGGCCGACATAGCTCAAAGAGTAAGCAGGCTAAAGTGGCAATGGGCAGGCCACATCGCTCGCAGAACTGACAACCGATGGGGAAGAAAGGTTCTCGAGTGGTGACTACGAACCAGAAGACCCAGTGTTGGACGGCCTCCCACTAGATGGACAGATGACCTCACAAAGGTCGCTGGAAACCGCTGGTTGCAGGTTGAGCTGTTCGTTGTGGAAATCTAGGGGGCGGCCTATGTTCAGCAGTGGACGTCTTGCGACTGATGATGATGATGAATATTTATTTCTGTAATATTTTATTTCTAGTTGAACCGTGGGTGCGTTGCTAGGCCATTTATCAAAAATTGGTCGTACCGATTCAAATTTTGAATAAATTCGGTTACCTTAGGTTGTAATGACGCAGCCTTTAAAAGATACACATATATAAGTATGCTATCACGCAACGAAAGCTCTCAAAAAGCAATTTATTTTCCCGTTCTTGTAACATTTTCATTCATGCTCCGCTCCTGTTATTTTTCCGCAATAAAAAGTAATCTAGTAACCTCTTCCGGACAGTACTCTAACTGTGTTTTAAATTTCAACTCGATCCATGCCGCCGTTCCGACGCGATTGAACAACAAACATCCAAACTTTCGCATTTATTATATTAAGTAGTAGGGTTATTTGACTTAGCCTAATTTGCCTTACTACTATAATATTTACTTTTGTAGTGGTAGGACTCTTGGCAGAGTCCGCCTGGGGAAGGACCACACCTTTGCCAAATATTCTACCGCCAAGCAGTAACGTGCAAACATTACTGTGTTCCGGTCTGAAGGGCAATGTTTCCAGAGAAATTACAGGGCTTAGAGATATAACAACTTAGATCTCTGGGTGACGAGCGCAGTGCAGTGCTAGGTAATGATTTGAAATCTTCATGTTCCAATAGCTGCGTGTCACTGTGTTGTTATGTGGCAGGCATGTTGCTTAACATCAGGCACATGACCTGCTCGTCTCGTCACTCTATATTTAAAAAAAAAAAAACTGTTTCAAATATAATACGTATAGACGAACCTTTTAAACAGTGCGTTAACTGTAGCCAAGGTGGATATTACTATTACCCAGCAGGAAAAACTCGCTCAGCAACTCGGCTACGAGAATAGAAAGGTGTAAGCCCGAGGCAACAAGTAAGTACTTTTAAACATAACTCCCTCAGTCCCCATTCCACTGTAAGCGACCCCGCTTACCCATATCTTTATCCGCCCTTTCTTCTCCCAACCCTGGTAACAAATCCAACCATTCTACGAGTATAACGTCACACGTCTCTTCCGTAGTAATACTACTAATATTATAAATGAGAAAGTTTTGATGTTCAGATGTTTGTTGATCAGGTACGTCGGAATTAACTAAACAAATTACGTCTGATCAGATCGGGTTGTAATTTGGAACAAAGTTCGATTATAGTCCGGAATAGCACATAGGGTACTTTTGAAGTGAAAACTTCTTTAGGCGCGCTATAGACAGAATTTTCGTGGGCTGTGAAATGGATTCATCAATCGTCACGCTTGGATATGATAATGGATCGGATCGGATATGAAATCTTCGGGTAAACTCGGTAAAAACGGCCAGGTAGGTACCAGGGCAACAGAAACAGTAAAGAGTTTCGATTACCTACCTCCAACAGTCCAGCGTTTATCTCCAGATACCAGGACAACAGAAATATAAAAGAGTTGCGTTTGCCCCTAGGTACCAGTACCAGGGCAACAGCAAGTTTTCACTTCTATCGGCAGCTCCTATGACTGCCATTTTTTATCACGAGAAAATAACGGAAACAGGAACTGAAGCATAACTGCGGGGAGCTGCTAGTCTATAATAATATTATAAGGCCCAAGAGGTTTTTTGTTTTTCACAGTTGGATTTGTACGTGATCACTGAGTGCTACAGTCTATGTATATACATATACTGTGTCTGGGTGTTTCTATGTATAACAAATATGTATTTAGAACTATATAAGTATTCTATCAGCTATCTGGCCACCATAGTACATTGCTTAATTTGGGATCCGGTGGTGGGTATATGAATTGTCCACCAATATGCGCCGGCGAATAATACATAAGAAATAGTTCGCCGGTCAGGCTTCTTACAAAAGTAGGAATCTATCATAAAAACTTACAGAACGTGAGTAAAGCCGCGGGCAATGCTGGTATTAATATAAAATAATAATAATAAGACAAAAGGGTGGAAAGCATTAATTTGCAAATCTTTATTTAAATTTTGCCTTGTTTGCAATGAAAATACAAGCGCGAGTAAAGACGCGTACACTTAATTATTTTGTTAAACATGGATTGAGAAACGCTGGTCTGTCACATTTTACATTTTAGCAGTATCTGTATGAAACAAGTGGCCAAGTGCGAGTTGGACTCGCCCATGAAGGGTTCCGTTGCAGCAAGTAACATAATATACATAGTACACATAGTTATTGTAGTTCGTTGTAACTTTGATCGAAGTTTTAATAATAGTGTGTTTATGACGTACTAAAATAAAACTACTCATCAGATCGAGTTCAAACTAATTTTCGTTGGTAGTTTGTATAGTAATGTACATCATATATTTTTTTTAGTTTTTTCATTCTCTTACTTTAGAAGTTAGAGGGGAGGGACACACATTTTACCACTTTGGAAGTGTCTCTCGCGCAAATTATTCAGTGTAGACAAAAATTATCTTAGAAACCTCAACATCCTTTTTAAAGACCTATCGATAGACACCCCACACATATAGGTTTGATGAAAAAAAAAATTGAGTTTCAGTTCTCAGTATGGGGGGCAACCCTAATTTTTTTATTTTTTTTGTAAAAATCTTAATGTGGTTCACAGAATACATCTTCTTACCAAGTTTCAACGGTGTATTTCTCATAGTTTCGCCAAAAAGTGGCTGTGACATACGGACGGACAGACAGACAGACATGACGAATCTATAACGGTTCCGTTTTTACGTTTTACGGAACCCAAAAAACTGTGTACTCTGTAAATTATGTTACTTGTTGCAACGGAACCCTTCATGGGCGAGTCCAACTCGCACTTGGCCACTTTATTTATTTCATAAATTATTCATTTCACAAATTTAACATTTACCAAAATTAAATTTGGAACAAATATTTTGAAAGTAACCAATAAATTGTCTATCAATTCTGATTTGGTTCTATGATTGACTCTTGACATCCGCTCCGATTCAAGGGCGCATTTAGTTTGGGGGGTTGGGTCACATGCTTGTCACAAAACCTTGCGATAAGTACATGCATGCTTTTAAATCAGTGGTCCACCTAGGTGGCCCCCATGAACTCCCTCCCCCCTGGATCCGCGCCTGGTCCGATTTTTTTAAAATAAGTAATGACGAGCATCTTGACAAGTGCGTGATGGTAAGGTAAGAAACATGCCTGCCACATAACAGCACAGTGACATGCAGCTATTGAAACATTAAGAGTCCAAATCATTACCTAGCACTGCACTGCGCTCGTCATCCTGAGATCTAAGATGTTATGTTATATCTGTGAGCCCTGTAATTTATCTGGAAACATTACCTTTCAAACCGGAACACTTTACTTGTTACTTCATTACTGTGTTCCGGTTTGAAGGGCAATGTTTCCAGTGAAAATACCCCGAGGTGTAAGAACATCTTATTTATATCTTTGGATGAGCGCAGTGCAGTGCTAGGTAATGATTTGGACTCTTCATGTTCTAATAGGTACGTGTCACTGCTGGTACTGTTATGTGGCAGGCATGTTGCTTACCATCACGCACATGGCCTGCTCGTCTCGTCACTCTATAAAAAAACCTAAAAAGGTCGTACCTACTTAAGGGGGCGCCTAGTGCCAGAAAACTAGAAAAGCACATTTTCGACGCCGCTCACTGAAGTTAAGAAACTAAAAACTACGACAAAAAAAATATTGACGTGTGGGTACAATCAAGAAGAAGCACAATAACCGAATAGAATTTTAAAAATGGATCAGAGTTTTTACAATAAAAAAATAAAAATGACACCGAAAAAACCCGTTTTAATTCGAGTACTCGAAATTATCAGCGATGACCCCACATTATTTTTTGGTAATAAAATTTCTAATTGTACGTTCTAGTAAAGTAACCGAACACTTCTTAAAATTATGATTAATTATTGAGTAATTTAATAAAACTTGGTCAAAAACGATTAAAAATTGATTTTTCCTCCAAACTGTGTCATGCTATTCTCGACTTTATGTATCTCTCATTAAGAAACGCGTCGCGCGGATGAAAACTGATTTTTCCCTGGCATTAGGCGCACTCTTAACCAGTGACTTATTATAGGCCTGTTTTCGTAGCACTCGCATCAAACTAATAAAAATCTCACAGACTATATAAATCTCTATTTACATAGTTTGTGAGTAAAGCACGGGGCGAAAGTTACTATAAAGTATGTAATATTATATTTCATATAATATTTTAGAAATTTTTAAATTTTATCGTTCACACTTGACTGCCACCGACTAACATCGCCTGATGTTAAGCGATGATGCGGTCTACGATAGAGCGTGTTTAATTACCTAGAAGAAGCCGATTCACGCTCGATTTGAAGACACAAAGATTGTAGCCATTGGGAAATCCCCACTCAAGTAACGTATTCTAGAGCCTAGACGTTCTTACCTAATATCACAAAAGTATAGTCAAATCTCCTCCAAGAAACGGTGTCGGGTTTTGAACCTACGAGCATTCCGATAGAAAAAAAGGGCAAGGTGGTATTAGATCATGTAGATCTGATGCACACTCTCCGAAGTGTATCCGATAAAAACCCGATAAGCAAGCAATTTTTCGGCGATGTTCAAGACTTTACTCTTTGTTTAGTCTCTCTACTTCACTAAAATGTTTCACTGTGGAGAAATTGCATATATATAATATATAAACGTTAAAATCTATTTAATTGAGAATCTTCGTCTTGTAACGTTCAGACCAAATTGCAAAACTTCTAGCGGTTGGTGGTTTGTAAGATGTGGTCTGAACTCGCTTTAAATTAAATGTAGTTAAATATATTATATAAGTTACGGTGGTCTAGTAAGTTACGGTGGTCTAGCAAGTTACGGTGGTCTAGTCGGGAGAACGGCGGCCGCCGATCCGGAGACCCCGGGTTCAAACCCCACACGCACCACTGTCTTTTCGAAGTCATGTGCGTAATGCCGCTAACTTAAAACGGTGAAGGAAAACATCGTGACGAAACTGACATGTATCAAGAATCTTTCGAAGTCATGTGTCATCCGCCAACCCGCACTGGGCCAGCGTGGAGGATTATGGCCTTAACTCTCTCCTTGCGAGAGAAGGCCCCGAGTCCCAGCAGTGAGAACATTTAGTGGGCTGTTGATGATGATTGATGAGTTAAATATAGTGACGGACCGAGCTAGTCGTGCGACTGATAAGCAACACGCCTGTTTACTTGTATATCAGCACAGCTATTTCAACGTTGTAAGTTGAAAACTGCCCTCGTCACCCAGAGATATAGTCTAGTTAATAACTATCGCAATTTTTATGTGCTAAAAAACCCTCAAAAACCTTTTTTCTAGACGTCATTCCGAATCGAATGAGGTATCGCATATGTTTCTAGGAGCTATATGTCTAGTACCTGGGTGACCGAGCTTTGCTCGGTTTAAACACTAAATATAAACACTAGATACCTACAGATAAAAGGCTCCACATAATAAATTTTCCCAAAAAAAAGAAGGAACTTCTTTAAAAAAAAAAGGAAACCGTCTGGATTCGAACCCGGCACTACTAATTCATGACCGCCCGGGTTCCCATCTGAGCTATTATACTGTCGCGCAACGCGGCAAAATTTACCTTCGCATTCTAAAGTAAAATGTGATAGTATTTCATTGTCTAAAAACGCACAATTACATACCTTTTTAAAAAATAAAACCTAGCTAGATCGATTTATCGTCCCCGAAACCCTCTGCATACAAAATTTAATGAAAATCGTTCCAGCCGTTTCCGAGATTCAGATTCTATACATGTGAGAATTGCTCGTAAAGGTATAAGATTTAGCACGTTTTTGAATTTCTTGACTAGACTATAAGATGACTAGCACCAACAAACATTAAAACATCGAAACTTTCGCGTTTACTTATATTTTATTAGTTTCATCTTATATTTTATTAGTTACATTCATGGTTCATCTCTTTACGCTGTAATTTCCCTATAAAGAAATAGAGGCTTTCACAACACTGCTATCACATAATCTTTCTATCTTTAAATAAAAATGAACCTCTATTTTTCTCTGGTGATCCTATCCTACTTGCGAACGGCTTTACCGCTTTCGTTAATTATTTTTTTAATAGCTCATGGAAGGTTCTTACACTAAAAAACTTAGAAAATTTAAGAAAACTTTACGACTACCTTTATTAAAAACTCATTTGATGTGACTTTAACCCCAACGCTTTATACTAACTTTTACTTGTTAGTCAGTAAGAGACAGTTCGTATACCGCCAATATCGATTCGACATTTATAGTTTGTAAAAAATTTACCTCTGAATCGTATTTAGCGAAAACAAATTACCGTCAAAAGCTACTGAGCCGTGAGTTTCACGACGGGGCGCAGCCAGTACTAATATAACGATCGAACGAAAACGATCTACAGCTGTATACCTACTTACAGCTCACTAGATACTTGTACGTAGTATACACCCCACTACAAAGTCAGACGTAATTATTGATTTTACGTTAGGACATTGAACCAATTGTAGCTGGGGAGCTAGTGAACCCTCCTAGTAACGGTCTTCCTATAAGGTTAGAAATTTGTACACTTATGATTTGTAGCATGCTAAGGGCAATAGCCATGACCTGGCAGGCGAAATACTAGCACGTCATCAGCTCCTTTATTTTTTATATTTTAAAATAAATCGAGTTTAAAAACTTGTTTCTGTTAGCTTGAAAATTTAATAGAATGTAGTTATTTATTGTAAATCTTGAAAAAAAAATTGACCAGCGATTACCATGTGCAAAAGTGTTTAGCACTGAGCAAAAGTGTAGCAAAAACATTATCGAAGAGTCAGATGATGATGAAAACAGTAGTAGTGAAGTGTCGGATAATGATGAAGAAAACTAATGTAGATTACATTAAAACAAATAAAATATAGGTAAGTACTGTATTTGTCATTTTTATTTCATGTCATTCGCACTAAATGCGTTCACGTAACAACTTTTGCTGCACGCCCTTAGCAAGTCTCGCCTGTCAAGGTCTTATGCTATTGAAAACCGCCTGTCATTGTACATAATTATTTATTCTAAATCGTTTACTCAAAAACATAACCAAATTTCACTATACAGGAGAAAGTTTATTTTCTCTCATCAACTGTGCTCCTTTCAATAAATCTGTCATATACTTTTGCTCATGGTATTTTTTTTTTCAAGATTTACAATGAATAAATCATTTCCTATTAAATTTGTAAGCTTATAAGAAACATGTTTTTAGACTCTATTTCATTTACAATTTAAAAAAAATTGGCAGTCATAGGAACTGCCGATAGAAGTGAAAACTTATAACTCAGAATTTGATAGCTTACTTTGGAAACTACACGGGTGTAACTGGAGGGCGTGGCCTAGTCATCATGGCAAGGCCATCTAGAAACGTCTCAGCATTTCCCATTGGCTCAGATGGCCAATGGCCATGGTCCCAAGTTTACCCGAAGATTTTTTATCATACCCGAACGTGACGCTAGAATTCAATTCACACCCCACGAAAAATCGGTCTAGGCGCGCCAAAAGAAGTTTTCACTTCAATAAAGGGAGGGGCTCATGACGTGCAGTAACGCTTGCCAGGGCTTGGTTATTACTTTTAGCATGCTATAAATCATATGTGTACAAATTTCTAACCTTACCGAAAGACCGTTACACGGAGGGTTCACTAGCTCTTGGACTATTGCGAGAGAGAGCAGCAACCATTCATGTTCTTTCTGTCACCTACGTTGTTTTGGACTCCCTCCCTAGAGCGAGATGGACTGATATAGGGCCAGACGCTCTGGCCCCGGGGATACCTATAATAATATGTAGATAGGTAACGGTAAATCTGTGATTGCTTTGACATTGAAGAGTTCTGAAAGCAAGATTTATTATAAGAATATATATATAAGAATTAGAACGAGAAATATAACATTTTTGTTTCTTTTTAACCGAGTTCAAAGGTTCAAACACGACGAGGTTTTCAATTTGATCAGTTTATGTATGTACATCGATTACTCCGAGATTCATCATCCGATTTACGTGATTGTTTTTTTAGTTTGATGCAGAATAGCTGCCCATTTGGTCCCATAGAAATTTTGTTCAGTTTGGCTTAGTAGTTTTCATTTCGTGCACATTTTTTATGAGTCTTTGTTTGTCCGGACGATGTACCTAATTATAGTTTGTCTACGGCTTTTAAGAAATTTTCATTTAGGCTGATTAGATATTAATACTAGCAGCATCCGCGGTTTTACCCGCGGAGTTTCCGTTATTTTCCTATGATAATAAATAATCTATAATTTGCAGTAAAACATCATCAACCTGATGTAATGTAGAAAAAAACTACTGTAACTAACAGACCTATTAGACACTAAACTGTAAAAATATATAAAAACTACGTTTATAACACATTTGCTCATAAAGGGTCTCCTATTGCACCAATTTATGTAGCATAATGTATCTCATTACGTACTTGTGCGGTAATGTATAATGTAAAACGCACGGTTTCAAAATGCTCTGTCTAAAACGCACGGTACCTTTTTGAATCTTAGTAAATAGTTTTTATGTCAGAAAAGTAGTCAACATTTAATTAATAAAATTAACTTTGAGAGGTAAAATGTAATAAAGAATTATTTAATTCGTTAATTTAATTAATTTTGACCATAAATTACAACAATTTATATGTAACAAAACACAAAAATATTATTTTACTTTATTACTATACCTCATTCCAAATCTACGTGAATAAAAGGTAAACAAATCAATGTCACTCTCAATATGACAGACCAGCATTTCTCAACCATTGTTTTACAATATAGTTTGTAGTACCTTTCATTGCTTGCCCTTTTAAAGGACAATGCCCACGTCCCATACATTGAAAAACCTGGCCAACTTTTTTTGATACTGAAAGTGTATAGAGATGAATAGTATCTAATTAGGATTGTTAATGCTTCTATAAACGTCTGCTGTTGGTGTTTTTCATTTCCTAAATACCAAAAATGAGTTACAGTTAAACCAAAAGTAAGGTTATGTTTACTGTCAAAATATTTTAGAATTATGTTTTCTTTTGGATTAGAACAGAAAAGAAAAGAAAGAACTATGGTATTGTCTTTCAAAACATATTTCTTATCAGAATAAATAGGAACAATAGTACTTCTCACTACCAACTGATTACCATAAAATAGTTCTCGGATGGAATTATCATAGGGTAAACAAGCCTTAAACTGAGTGCAGGGCTAGGTCTGATGATGTAGACTTGTCTTCATGTTCTAATAATTTATGACACAAGACAGTGTGTCTTGTTAAAGGCAAGCATGTTTTCTTGCTTACCATCAGGCACATGTTTCGCTCATCCTATCATGGTTTCCTGAAAAAATACTTAAATCAGTGTAGATAATACTGTTCACCGATATCTTTCTACTGAATCTATATTCAAACCAATGCAAGAGAGGATAAATAAAATATATTATTTGCTATCATATAATTATATTTACATTTAATAATAACTTTATATATTTAATAGCCCAAAACTAGTACATAGCCAAAATACTCTGCTCGTGGATTTATGTGGTCCTGGTGTCTGGCCATCCTAGAAATCTCACGAAGAACTCTGCAATGCAAGTACAGCAGTACTGAAAGATGACCTCTGCTGGTTGTCCCTATCATTTTCAACTAAAATATATACATATTATATCTATTTTATTTGTTTCAACTTGTGCCTGTCTTCTAAAAGCAACTCAGGGTTTTAAAATTGGTAATTGCATAGGTTTTGTAGCAACTTAGCGCTATCCCCGTATTTGCTGTAGAGTATGAACACTTCATTCGCATAGAAATATTGTCACAGAAAGGAATATCTTAATTGTGATATAAATATTTCATTATTTTGGTATTCGAGACAGTGGTCTTAGAAGGTTCATAACAATCGAGGGTTTCCATCAGAAAACACAAGCAAGCCATCACAACAATATATGGTTTTATGTAATTATTACCACAATTATGTAAGTAATAAGGAGCACTGAATCACATAATTCCCAGTTTTGTTAAAACTTGGTTAAAACCAATTTAAACAAGAAGAAAACCAAAGTTAGGAAGAAAACCATGCATTTTGCTTGTTTACTTTTTTTTGATTTGTCAATTTGACATTGATCTTTGACCAATTTGGATTTGGTGAAAATTGCATGCCACCTTTTTCCTCGTTTACATTACCAAAAAAAGCTTTGATAGTTTCTTTGTCGCCGTATTTATATATATCGTTATTTAAATATGTAAAAGTAGTAAATAAACGACATTGTGAAAGAAATTGATATACATAATATCCATTTTCAATTTCAATCTAACGCGGATCACTAAAACGAAACGCAGGTACCGTTTCGTTATTGCAATATTTTACAAGTCAGCTTTGTTGGTAAATGGTAGGTTTAATTTAAACAAATGCAAATTATTTTATTTTGGAATGTTAGAAAGTTATATAACTTCGCACACGAGTACAACAAAAAATCACCAATTTTTTAATATATAACTCATATGTCTACACGACAACTATTTTAGCGGGTCAAAAATGGGCATTGTCCTTTTCGTCGCATAACAAGGCTAAATATAAGTGTATGCATATCATAAACACCCAAATAAATGTTCCCACTACTGGGACTTGGAACAAACAACCCAAATTGCCGCTGTAAAAAATCGTCAGGCATAAGGATCTGCAATTGCTAAACATTTCATTAATCAACTGGTCATTGGATCGAGATCCACGACCCAAAGGTTCTATCTACCGAATGCCATTACTACGCAAGAATGGTTCGGGAAGCATTGGAAAATAAAATGCATAGGTATACAGGGTTATTGGTAATCAGCCTGCATCCTTTTAAGGGGATGTTAGGTACATTCAATCCGCCAACTTTTGTTCTACAGGTTTAAAAAAAAAATGTTATTTTTTCTTACAAAATAAATAAAAAGTGCATTTGCACGGTCTAAAAGTATCGAACTCTTCGAAACAATTCGTAACGAGAGCGCGTACGCTCTTTAACGCGCAATAAATGATGTACCGAAGTGAATAAACACTAAAAAGTCGCTAAATAGTACAAAAAAGGGCAACAAATACATTTTTTTTTTGGGTTATCTATTAAGTTTTAACGAAAGTTGTAGAACAAAAGTTGTTTGTTTAAATATACAGAACATGCCCTTAAACGGATGCAGGCTGATTACCAGTAACCCTGTATATTTCAACTACGACGCGATGACCACGATGCCAATAACCGAAAACTACCCGGTTTACGATTATCAGCGTCGCGGAATCCTCTAATAAATAAATGTGTGCATAGCGCAATGAGTTTGGAGAAACCTGGTGATATGGTTAGTGTTGTGTGTAGTGTTGGTCACCCTGCGATTTTTAAAGACCTCTCATTTAATAATGAGAGTATGGTGGGCATACGTACATTTATTTCCCCCACGTAAAAAAGGAAAGGCAAAGCATTTGAGTTCGGGGAAGAATGTAACACTTGAACCAGTGACTTAGAAAAGTAATTTAGATGTTTCTTTTTATGAAAACGTTACTTTTATTTTTAAGAATAATTAAATCTCGTTCGAATTGTCCTCGTACTACCCAAAACTGATCATAACACTATGATGTAATATTCTGGAAACACATACAAAAGTTTCGATCAAAATAACACAAAATTTATGGGATTTTAGAGTGAAAATTATCCATCCTTTTTATAGTAAACAGCGCAATTTGGCACACGTATTTGGAGGTTTGTGATTTTCTCTCAACTCGTTACGACACAAGAAACCTTTTTCTCGGAGTTCTATAGTCATTCTCATACTTTTTTATTGATAACGAGTAGTTACATGTCATATTCAAGATATTCAAATAATATCATAACAAGTCAATAATTTAAAAAAAATAGACGTCAATTTAAAATCCCATTACAATAAAAATGAAATAATACATTAAAATCAAATTACATTACAATTAAAAATTCCAAATTAATGACAAAAAGAAATAGAGTAAAATTAATCCATACTTGAACATAATGGAAATGGGCATTTTCACAATATGAGCATGAGAGGGGTACGTTAGAAAAATAGGCGCGTTCTTATTATGAATAATTTGATAAAAAGAAGTATAAATGTCTTGAATGCAACATTGAGAGTTTGAGAAACACAGATCAAATTGCTAGTACTTAAAATCATATTTCTATTATCCTCACAGAAATCTAAATAATAAAGTAAATTATTTAGATTTCTGTGATTATCCTACATTGCTTTCATTGCTTTCTATAACTTTTAAAATAAAATAGTATAGAATTATTTGATCAATACAAATCTAAGTACAGTACCCGGCGATAAATACTGCACATCGACACCTGGAAAGAGACAATCGGCCAACTTCGGCTTCGTAGAGCGTCATCTCTGTAGCACGAAATACAAACAGTGCGGTATCTATTAGGAGCTGTTAAAACAATTTTAATTTGCTTCTTTTAATAATTCTTTTTATTCTTTGTATAAAATACACCAATAAGTGTTCTATAAGTGATGGCTTTAGGTTCGAGTAAAATAAAATAAAAAAGTAGCCAAGTGCGAGTTGGACTCGCCCATGAAGGGTTCCGTTGCAGCAAGTAACATAATATACATAGTACACATAGTTCTTGTAGTTCGTTGTAACTTTGATTGAAGTTTTAATAATAGTGTATTTATGACGTACTAAAAAAAAACTACTCATCAGATCGAGTTCAAACCAATTTTCGTTGGTAGTTTGCATGGTAATGCACATTATATATTTTTTTTTAGTTTTTTCATTCTCTTACTTTAGAAGTTAGAAGGGGGGGGGGGGGACACAATTTACCACTTTGGAAGTGTCTCTCGCGCAAATTATTCAGTGTAGACAAAAATTATATTAGAAACCTCAACATCATTTTTGAAGACCTATCGATAGACACACACACGTGTAGGTTTTATGGAAAAAAAATTTAGTTTCAGTTCTCAGTATGAGGGGCAACCGTAATTTTACTTTTTTTTCTTTTTTTTTGAAAAAATCGTAATGCGGTTCACAGAATACATCTACTTACAAAGTTTCAACGGTGTAGTTCTCATAGTTTCGGCAAAAAGTGGCTGTGACATACGGACAGACAGACAGACAGACAGACACGACGAATCTATAAGGGTTCCGTTTTTACGTTTTACGGAACCCTAAAAATATGTTCACATTATGTTTACGTATTTAATTATTTTGGAAAATTACAGCTGTAGTGTACATAATAAACACCATTGTACCTATTGTTAAAGTGAGACATTGTAATAAAAATAATAATAATTCTTATTCTCAATTACTTCCATTTCACTATCTGTGCTCTCAAAGAGGTCAATATCACTGTCACTATCACTACTTTAATATATTGTTCAAAGTTCTTCTTGAAATTCCAGTGGCATTTGCAACTCGCGCTTGAACCTTCTTAAAATAACAACTTACAGTTTTATCTTCATTTTTTTTAAATCTGTCAGCTTAAAAATATTAAAAAGGTTAGAAAATATTTATAAACATTGTAGATAATTTGGCGTGACTGACCTCGTAAAGGTTTCCCTTTTTTTCCTAAAGATGCCATAGTACAACTTTAAATTATTTAAATTTGGGGGTGTTAACAACTCTATATATATTTTTTTAACTGGACGCGACCGCACTTGAACAACGACTGACAAAACGTCACATAGGTAGTGTGTGACGGAGAGAATGCTCTACGAAGCCGAAATCAGCCGACTGTCTCCCTCCAAAGGCCGATGTGCAATACTTATCGCCGGGTACTGTATATGGTATTTAATATCGCAATAAAGTCGAATCCTCTTTGTGAAAAATATTTTAAGGCAATTTCATAAAAATACTAAGATTAAACGATGTTTATGTTATGGTATCACCTTTTTTTTGGTTTGTTTTGATTTTCTACACGCCTTTATGGAATGCACTATAATGGCATACTCCAGCCAGTATTCTGAGCCGTTGCAAAAAAAAAGTCGACAATGCACGCGCTTTGCTTATCTGTGAACAAGTAAATATTATTCTGTCCCCTTTTTTCGCTGTATTGTTTTTATTTGAAAGTTTCGTCAGAATTTTATTTATTTCCTCGCAAATATGTTATAAAACGTCGTATGACATACGTGCGCTTTGATAATTACAGCCTCTGCTAATTATAGCTGTCACCTTCGGCTCGAGCTAGCAATAACGCCTAGGCTGTAATTATCAACTTAGCGCACTTATATCATAATGTACTGTTAAAAACCGACTACAAATATGCACACACAAAAGCGAAAAATGAATTAACATATTGCTGTAAGCGCTACCCACTCATATATTTGAAGTCATAGAAAAAATGTATGTTACATTTATTTTATGCATTCGAATACTTTATGTCATATTTATAGTCCGAGATCCCAGAGCTCCCAGACGTCACCTATTTTCTGATGAATGAAATGTGGACGATTGAATAGAGTTAGTATGTAATAAGAACACATGCTTACTCGCTAACTTGCTTAGACGGCCAATTTTGAGATATGGGGTAATGAAGGTACATACAAACATTACTTACTTCACGTATTTTCTAATAAGTGATTTTCACGTATGTTGTAGGTAATATGCTTAAAAACAAGGTCCTAATACTCCCAGACACTTTCCGTCAGCCGTTTTGCTTAACAACTCCAAAATAATAATTAAACTTCACTTAAATTCTCATGCTCCATTTGTAAATATGTTCGTTAGACACCTATTTTGTTGCCTTTTCCAATAAGATAGACCAATCTAAGCAAATCGCAATCATCCCCTAAACTCAACATGTCCTATGGGGAAGAGCGGGAGACTGAGTGAGACATTTATTAGGAAATATTGGCTTAAAATTGAGTTTAGGGGATGATTGGCCCCTTAGATTGATTCGGACCTTGAATCTAGACTTCAATTCCATAAACAATTTGTGAAACAAACAACGTCTCCGTTCCATCTCCGCTTGGAGGTCCTGGGCCATCGGGCACCGCCTGATGTTCCACTCTCCTGAGGTGAGGACGCATTGTTATTGGTTTTCAGCGCGTCCCTGAAGCCAAATACGGGGGTTCCGACCACCCGCAAGGTGGGCCCGAAAGGGTGATGGTGGTGTGTCAGAGTTGCGCGAGCTAGTGTGAAAGCGGTTCCGTAACTCTGACACTGTGCCATGTCGAAGAAACCTTGTAGAGGGTTTTAGTTCGTAGAGGGGCTTTCTGGCACCGAGCCCAACACTTCGTGCGTTAATGCATTTCCCTTCACAAAAATAAAGGACATGCCTCTAGTGCGTGTTGCGCGGTGTCTTTCGCGCAACCGCACCTGTGGCATACCGGGGTCTCCTCCCTTCCGGAAATCCTACACAGATACCTCCCGAAACAACCAGGTCCCGTGAGCATCTGTGTAGTCCGGAAGGTGAGTACCCCATGTTCTCTCTGGACCCACTCAGTGAGAATGGGCCGTATCGCTTCGAGGAGCCGTCGAGCGCCGGCTCCCCTCTGAGTGGATCCCGAGAGAATCCGCTCACTGCACCTTTCCAGAGCCCTGGCCTGGCCCTGGTATCATTGCGCCACTGGACCACCTCCTGTGGACGGGGCGCAATTCCTCCCTCTCCGCTTACACCCGGCGCCTAGTAGTTTTGCCTAGGCTAAACTAGTTCTTCCTATACGTGATAGGATAAACCAGTTTAGCCTAGATCAAACTAGTTTATCCTGATATAGCTAGGTTAGGTTAGGGTTGTTTTTAACTTAACTGTTCCGGTGCAACGACCGGGCCCGCGAGTTGTGTCTCTAACATGGGTGGTTAGGTTAGGTTAGGTTAGAGGAGGTCGGTGGCCACCATAACATCGGTGGCCACCAGGTCAGGAAACCTGAAGGGTACGTTCGTGCGCGCCTTGAAGGAGGCAGCAACTGCGGTTGATGCCTCCTTCAAGGAGCTCAACGAACGTACGGCCACAGAGGAGGTGGCTCTCTTGAGGGAGGCCAATAAGAAGCTCATGTCGGAACTCGCAGAGATCCGACGTGAGCTTGCGGAGCTGAAGGCTGCACGGGAGAGACCGACTCCGGCCCCGGCAGCTGCAGTTCCGCCCCCTCTCTCTGGACAGTCGCCTCCTCTGGAGGATATTATGCGGGCGGTCATGGTGCAGGTGGGCACCATGATCTCCGCCCGCTTCGCGGGGTTGGAGGAGCGGCTGCTCCCTCCACAGCGCCTCAGGCCGCCTCTTGCGGCGGATAGGCGCAGGGAGGAGCCGCCGCCGGTGCCAAGCACCACGGGGCCTGTGCTCAGCTCTGCGGTTGCGCCAAAGCGCCGCAGGCGCAAAGCTGGGAGGCCACAGCCCCCACCACTGCCTGCAATGGAGAATCTTCTTTGTGAAACCGTGGCTGCGACTTCGCGACCGGCTCCCCCGCTGGAGACCTGGTCGGAAAACGTCAGACGCGGTTCCAGAAAGAAGAACAAGAAGAAGGCGGCGGCGCAAGGGCCGCGGTCAACCCCGGCTAAGGCGAAGACCCCTAAACTCCGCCCCCCCCGTACTGCAGCGGTGGTCATCACGCTGCAGCCGGGAGCGCAGGAGAGGGGTCTCTCCTACGCCAGGGTGTTGGGGGAGGCCAGGGGTCGAATAGACCTCGCGGCCCTCAACCTCCCGCCCTTGAGAATGCGTACTACCATGACGGGAGCGCGCATTCTCGAGGTGCCGGGAGAAGAACGGGAGGCCAAGGCTGACTGCTTGGCCTCAAAGCTAAGAGGGGTGTTCGGAGACTCGCAGGAGTTGACGGTGTCGCGCCCGACCCTCACCGCGTCAGACTTGCGTGTGAGTGGTTTGGACGACTCCGTCGACTCCGACGAGTTAACGAGAGTTCTGGCGCGGGCAGGGGGATGCCCAGCGCCAGACATTAAGCTGGGAGAAATAAGGCGGGGCCCAGGTGGCATGGGCACCGCCTTTGTCAGGTGTCCCGTCGTTGCCGCCAAGAAATTGGTGGCAAACGGCGGGCGCCTGCTGGTGGGATGGGTGGCGGCGTCGGTCAAGCTCTTGGAAGCGAGACCACGCCGCTGCTTCCGCTGCCTTGCACTGGGCCATGTTCAGGCCCAGTGCAAGTCAGAGGTTGACCGCAGCGAAGAATGTTATCGCTGCGGTCAACTTGGCCACAAGGCCAAAGCTTGCTCGGCCGCCCCCCGCTGCTCCCTTTGTGCAGCAGCGGGAAGGCCTGCGGGGCACCTGTCTGGGAGCAGCGCCTGTGCTGAGCCCCCATCAAAGACAGGTGCTCCCAGGAGGCAGTCTGCTGCGACCAGCTCCGGGTCGCAGCTGACCGGCTCCACTCCGGAGCAGCGAAACAGCATGGAGGAAAGTTAGTATGGCGCCCATACTAACTTTCCTCCAGGCCAATATCAATCACTCCGCCCGTGCACAGGACCTTTTGCTCCAGTGCATGGCGGAGCGATTGATTACGGTGTGTGTGGTGGCTGAACCATACCGGGTCCCCCCCAGGTCGGACTGGGTCGGGGATCTGGATGGTCTGGTGGCAATCACCACACAGTCGCCGGCCCTCTCGCCCACTCTCGACAAAGTCACTAGGGGAAGTGGCTTTGTCGCGACTGAGGTGGGAGGCACCGTGGTAGTGGGGGTGTACTTTTCTCCCAACAGGGCCCTTGCCGAGTTCGAGAGATTTCTCGGCGAGGTAGGGACCCTGGTGGGACGGAGTCGCCCCCGCCCAGTCATCGTCCTCGGTGACCTCAACGCCAAATCTGTGGCGTGGGGGTCATCGACGACAGATGCAAAGGGTAGGGAGCTGGGGGAGTGGCTCGCGGAAGCGGGGCTCTGTGTCCTCAATAGAGGCACAGAGCACACGTGCGTGCGGCAATGGGGAGGGTCGGTGGTCGATGTGACCTTCGCCACCCCGGAGCTCGCACGCCGTGTCCACAACTGGAGGGTGCTGGTCGATGAGGAGACACTATCCGATCACCGCTACATATCGTTTAGTGTCTCCCCATCGACAGCGGACGGAGGACAGGGAGCCTCCCTGCCGGTGACGGGCCCGCGATGGGGGTTGAAGCGCTTGGACTTGCAGAAGCTGCAGGAGGCAGCGATTTTCCAGGCGTGGAACCCTGCTCCATCACCACTGGCAGACCTAGACGCGGAGGCCGATGCGCTGTGTATGGCGATGTCGCACGTTTGCGATGCCGCCATGCCCCGCGTAAAGACCCTCCCAATGAAGCGTCAGGTCTACTGGTGGTCGGAGGAGATTGCGGAGCTCCGGCGGTGCTGTGTAGTAAGGAGGCGCCACTACCAGCACTACCGGCGGAGGAGGCTCCAGGAGCCGGCGGAGTTGGACGCCCGCTATGCTGCCTACAGGGCGGCGTCGCGGGCTCTCCGCACTGCCATCGCCGAGGCCAAGTCGGCATCGTGGAACCAGCTGCTGGAGACACTGGACCGAGATCCGTGGGGGCGTCCATATTTATTGGCGAGGCGAAAGCTTCGTGAAATGGCGGATAACTTAGGTTTTATCAATCCCATCAACATGGGTATCAAATAAAAGGGCTTGACAAGAAGAATACAGTGCACTATAGAACCTCAATATTTAAGATGGGCGCAGCCACTAAATGGCGTATAATCAAGCCTACGTGGCTCTTAGTATAGTAAGATCTTTGCAGGGACTACGTATAGAGGAGTTGGACTGCAATAAACTAACGGGCAAGAAACCTTGCAATAATGAAGCACTAAATGAATTATACAGAATGCGAAATAAAAACTAAAAACTAGAAAATAAAAATAGGTAAAAAAACTTTTTAAGTTAAACGGTTTTATGTTAAACATACATTGCAATGTTTAAAATAAATGTACTAAAAACAAAAAAATAATAAAATAGATACAGTCGTGGGAATTATAAACATATGCATAGACTAGACTAAAATAAAACCGTGGGGCACGTCAATTGTCTACAATCGTTGATTTTGAGGTTTGATTGTTTTATCGTCAATATCAATACCAGTGGGAAAAAATGAGAGTGCTTAAGACCGAATGTGAGAAACTCGTTGTAAATGTTTTTTTTTTTCATAACATACAAATCAAAATAGGAAACACAGTGACATAGCAGTGAAGATCAGCTGATTATGTATTTCTCGCTCGAGTACACTCGGCGGTCCCACGTTTACCCGATCGACCTTTTCACCTAACAGCGTCAACTTCATTTACCACTTAAGGGAAAAACTGTGGGCGGTGCGCCAAAAGAAATTTTACGTAATTTTTTTTCAACGTCAGCTTGAATGATCTTTGTTCATTTACTCTGTATGAATTACTGTATTTTTATTATAGGCGTTTCAGAACGTACTGTGACGTGGTAATGGACAACGCATTATACCACTGCACTCAGATAAATAAAGCGGCTACAATGGGCAATGTAAAAGCAGAACGTAACTTAAGAAAAATAAAATAGGTATCGACGATTGTTGGACAAAACCGCAGTTACTCGAATAAAGAAGCACAACGAAGACCCACAATACCAAGTAGAATAACTGTTAAAGAAACATGGACAGGAAGTTTTGTGGTTACCGCCGTGATCCATCGTGATCTTAACCCTGTTGAAAAAAGAAAATGTCCCTATGGAAGCCAATTACCCATTAAAAGAGCATCCATACGCCAAATTTTCAAAGAGTCTTATTTATGTTCTCCATAAAAGATTTACATAAAAGGAGATAAAATAAGATTTAGGTAAAAAGTTAAATTAAATTCTTATTTCGTTGTTGATGTAGTTTAAAAATGACAATTTTTTCAATTATGTAATACACTATAATAAAGTTATCCTGGTGGTTGTAGTTATCGATCTGGCCATAGCCAGCGTTCGCCTCCGCACCCGCGCCCGCGCTAGGCTCCTCCTCCCGCTACCGCCCATGCAGCTCAGAAAACATAGTGCTCATCTCTCTACTTAAGGTGCGCTTATACGGGCAATTAAAATTGATCAATTCCAGTCAATACTCGTCAACTATGACGTCACGACTACATCAAGCAATTTACGGCAACGGCAACAAGCATCAATACTGCGCAATACAATATTGAGCGATATGGCACAACTTCATCAACTAGGCGTCACCCGACCTCTCGCTCTCCCCGCGAAAGCAAGACGGCAAGCCGCAAAACAAACAAGTGCGAATGAGATATATACAGAAATTGCTCGGAATGATTTAGGCGATATTGCTTCTAATTCCTCCAGATATTTTAAATTGCTCAACGTCGCCGATACGAATTGACGAATATCCAATGGGCTTGGAAATTCCTAGCAATTTTTGTATATATCTCATTCGCACTTGTTTGTTTTGCGGCTTACAGTCTTGCTTCCGCGGGGAGAGCGAGAGGTCGGGTGGCGCTACAAGCCGCCGCAGCAAGAACAATGTCGTCCATAGCGAGCGAATACTGAAATGCTCGTGTAGGACAGTATTGCCTAGTTGATGAAGTTGCGCGATATCGCTCAATATTGTATTGCGCAGTATTGATGCTTGTTGCCGTTGCCGTAAATTGCTTGATGTAGTCGTGACGTCATAGTTGACGAGTATTGACTGGAATTGCGCAATTTTAGTCGCCCGTATAAGCGCACCTTTAGTCTGTATAGTGCTCGTACAGAGCACTATGTTTTCTGAAGCATGTACTCAATGTGCACGCGTGTAATGAGCGACGCATGAAATAGTCACCACGTCAAATTTGACAGTCGTAAGTCTCAAAACAGAGGTTAACATTGTTGACACTTGTATTAATTAATTTGTTGATGTAATTTGACGTAGATTAAGTGCTTTTTAGAGTTCCGTACCCAAAGGGTAAAAAGGGACCCTATTACTGAGACTTGACTGTCCGTCCGTCCGTCCGTTTGTCACCAGGCTGTATCTGAAGAACGGTGATAGCTAGACAGTTGAAATTTTCACAGATGATGTATTTCTATTGCCACTATAACAACAAATAAGTACTAAAACTAAAATAAAATGAATATTGAAGGGGGGCTCCCATACAACAAACTTGATTTTTACCGTGTCTTGCTCGATTAGTCCGGCCCAAGCAAACTAGATGGCGCCACTAGAATACTAAAACGCGCTATCGGCGTCGTTAGAAACATAACTTAAAATCAAAATTTTAAAAAAGATTTTGGATGAAAGCCTGTCTGCGGAAACAGCGATAGTCTATGTATACGGAATTCGGAATAAACCCAAAGAGGTTTTCACCGTTTATTTGGTAATGGTACGGAACCCTTCTTACGGGAGTCCTACTCGCACTTGGCCGGTTTTCTTATTATATAAAATTCTCGTGTCACAGTGTTTGTTTCCTTACTCCTCCGAAACGGCTTTACTGATTTTTACCAAATTTTATATGCATATTCAGTAGGTCTGAGAATCGGCTACTAGCTATTTTTCGTACCCCTAAGTGTTAGGGGTTGTTCACCCTAAAGATTTTTTTTTTAATTTTTGGTAATTTTTTTTTGTTTTTATTTTTTTATAATGTGGCGTTAAAAAATACATACAACCTTAAATTTTTACCTTTTTATCACCAACCCCTGTTTTTAGGGTTCCGTAAAACGTAAAAACGGAACCCTTATAGATTCGTCATGTCTGTCTGTCTGTCTGTCTGTCCGTCCGTATGTCACAGCCACTTTTTGCCGAAACTATGAGAACTACACTGTTGAAACTTGGTAAGTAGATGTATTCTGTGAACCGCATTAAGATTTTTACAAAAGTTTAAAAAAAAAACAAAAATTAGGGGTGCCCCCCATACTGAGAACTGAAGCTCAAAAATTTTTTTTTCTTCAAACCTACACGTGTGGGGTGTCTATTGATAGGTCTTAAAAAACTATGTTGAGGTTTCTAATATAATGTTTGTCTACACTGAATAACTTGCGCGAGAGACGCTTCCAAAGTGGTAAAATGTGTGTCCCCCCCCCTCTAACTTCTAAAGTAAGAGAATGAAAAAACTAAAAAAAATATATGATGTACATTACCATGAAAACTACCAACGAAAATTAGTTTGAACTCGATCTGATGAGTAGTTTTTTTTTAGTACGTCATAAATACACTATTATTAAAACTTCGATCAAAGTTACAACGAACTACAAGAACTATGTGTACTATGTATATTATGTTACTTGCTAGAACGGAACCCTTCATGGGCGAGTCCAACTCGCACTTGGCTACTTTATTTTATAGCCATTTTAGTAATTTAATCATTTGACAGTGAACTCCTAAACGACGGGACCGAATTGAATGGTTTTTTTTTTGTGTGTATTCGAAGATGGTTTAAATTCACAAATAAGCCCGGCAGATGGCGCTGCAGACAGTGTCTAGGTTATGTCCGAGCGAAGCCGGAACGGGCCGCTAGTATATTTATATGTTTTTCATACCGAAAGGCACTGTATGGCGAACTATTTTTCGTAACCATTCCATCGATTATTGTACATATGATATCTTTAAGGCCTGTTCAAACCGAAGCGGTATTTGCTACCGATGTGGGTAGAGGTAAATACCACCGCGAATTTACCTTTACTCTTGTATGGACTTCCGCGACTAGAGCGAAAGTGGTACGTACCGACTGGGTACGCGGGATTTTTGCGTTTGGCGAAACATTCCGCTATTGCAGGTGACAACAATCCACTTTTGTGTGATCAGTAACATTACCACTTACCCACTCGGTTTTCTCTACCGCAGACGGAAGTGAATACAGCTTAGGTTTGAATAAGCCTTTAAACAAGGTGTTGCAGAAAGGTGCAACAATATTTATGGTAGTTCATCTACATTAAGTTTAGAATCATGTATGTGAAAATTACGTATGAAAGATCAAAAAATTTTTTCCATAAAAAAATGTTTTTTTTGATTGTTATTTCATTTGACATACCCCTAATGGCCAGATCTCCGCACTGATTTTTGTACGACGCGACGTCGCGGCGTCGGCGGCAAGGTCGTTTGCCTGCTGTACATGCTTTAGAGTTGAAGCTGGTGATTTGGTGGAAATTTTACGTCAAACTTTGACTCGAATTATCTCGTGATCTACCGTGCTGAGGAGAAAGAGACCTTGGGTGATGAAGTCTTCATCAGTGTAAAGGTACAAGTTCGCGCGGAGACCGCGACACGAGACCGCGACAGGAGACCGATACCGGAGACCGCGACAGGCACTTGACACTATGGAATTGTGTGGGCGCCAGTTCGCGCCGAGACCGCGACACGAGACCGAGACAGGTCGCGGTCGCGGTCTCGGCGCGAACTGACGCCCATACAATTCCATAGTGTCAAGTGCTTGTCGCGGTCTCCGGTCGCGGTCTCGTGTCGCGGTCTCGCGTCGCGGTCTCAGCGCGAACTTGTACCTTTAGAATGGACTGTTAAAATATTGTTGGGGGTAAATCCACCACGTTGTATATGACAACATGAACCTTATGATGGAAAATAAAATTAACGTTTAGAGAGTGCCCAGACACGTTTTGTGGTGTGGTTCCGAAACAGAATCAATGTAGGTACGATCACATTTACAACTTGTCACATTTAAGCGTCATCATCATCATCTATCGCTATAACTTCTGTAGTTGTCTTCTAATTGCGCACAAACTAATTTTTCTACCGAGTATTCAAGAGCATGAAAAGATTCAAATACAAAAATCTTTGCTGCCGTTTCGTAAGATAAGATGATACAAAACATTTTAAAAGTTGACCAATCCAAACTGATCTCTTCTTCTACAATAATTTTATGATTCTAGCCAGGCCTTGTTAGATTCTAGTTTAGATTTTAGATTCTAGTACATAAAAGCATATAGTGATTTTACTATACTGTAGGTACACAGACCATTTCAATTTTCAGACTCAATACGCCCCAAATATGACTTTTTCATGGGCCATGTTAACTCTTACCAAGCATCGGTGGCTGCAATCACTGAGAATTGGCTTAATTCTAATGACAGTAACAGCTCGTATACATTATCTTCTTATATATAAAATTCTCGTGTCACAGTGTTTGTTTCCTTACTCCTCCGAAACGGCTTTACTGATTTTAACCAAATTTTATATGCATATTCTGTAGGTATGAGAATCGGCTACTAGCTATTTTTCATACCCCTAAGTGACAAGGGTTGTTCACTAAGGCAAAACAACGTTTGCGGAGTCAGCTAGTCATATATATTATATATACATACCAAACAACACTTTATTTAGATTAGACCATAAACACAAAAAGGTTAAATCTGAAGGTAAAACGTGGAGCGGACTAATTGAATGGTGTTCCTATTGTAGCGAGAAAGACCCATATACAGGGTTATTGGTAATCAGCCTGCATCCGTTTAAGGGCATGTTCTGTATATTTAAACAAACCACTTTTGTTCTACAACTTTCGTCAAAACTCAATAGATAACCCAAAAAAAATGTGTGTTTGTTGCCCTTTTTTGTACTGTTTAGCGACTTTTTAGTGTTTATTCCCTTCGGTACATCATTTTTTGCGCGTTAAATAGCGTACGCGCTCTTGTTACGAATTGTTACGAAGAGTTCGATGCTTTTAGACAGTGCAAATATTTTTTTATTTTTTTTTGTAAAAGAAAAAAAAACATTTTTTTTTTTAAACTGTAGAACAAAAGTTGACGTATTGAATGTACCTAACATCCCCTTAAAAGGATGCAGGCTGATTACCAGTAACCCTGTATAGATGTGTGATGAGGTGGAAGCACTTTCCATCGATATCCAATATGGATCTAATCAATTTTTAGTGGTTGGTGTCCATCGCCCAGACAGTCTGTAGCAACAGAGCTTAACATGACTTGGACATTTCGTGATAACAAATTAATGCATAATCTTTTATCTGCCTTTCAGCTCTCAGCATAACACTGTAGTGATAACTGGGGACTTTAATTAAATACCTACACCTAAAATGGCATATCACTGTAACTCAACATATCAAGTGTTAACCAGATGGTCAAACCTGAAGATTTGTTCATTGACATGTATTTATCCAGTAATCTGCATCAGTTACTGAAAAGTCCTACTAGATCCCAGGTTAATTAAGAGTCTTCAATGTTAGACCTTATCTTAGTGAATGAGGACACTCTTATACATGATGTCGCTCAGTTACTTCCCATAGGAAAAAGTGACCACTCTGTGTTACATTTTACCATTCAATGCTTAGCACATAAAAAAAGGCTGAGAAATACTTGAAGAACTGAGCAACATAGCAATTTGGATATGATATCTATGTCTAATGATCCTGAGCAACTATGAAGTGGTATTAAAAATGCAATCAACGTCGCCACTGATAACCATGTTCCAATGTAGCAAGTAACCTCCACGCCAAAAAATAAACCATGTATTGATTCGTGTTCTTAAATTGATTTTGTGTTCCTAAATTGATCTCTAAAAGCACTATGGGTCAAATACAGAGCTTCTATGATTGTAGATGACTATCACAAGTTTAGGGAGGTGAATAACAAATGTGTTGCACTGTGCAGACAACAAAGGAGCAGTTATAAAACTGAAATTACCAGTAAGGGTGATAAAGCTTTCTTCTTCCACATGAGACGATGTGTTAAATGCAAAAGTTAGCATTCCTCCGGCATTTAGGGATCACAATGGAAACCTTGTAGTCCAACCTTGTGGCATAGGTGATGTTTCGCTGATGAATTTTAAAAAGCGTATTCAACTGAACCTACCCTTAATCCTGGTATGACAATTTCATCTATTCCACGTGTAAATGATAGCTTGTGTGACAAAACTTTCTCTGAAACAGATGTGATAAAAACTCTTAAAAATTCTATCACTCAGCCATCTCCAGGTCAAGATCAGCTACCGGTCTGTCATCTTTATCTTCAGTGACTCAGCAAAAAGACATCGGTGTTACAATTACATCAAATTAAAAATAGGAAGAACACATTTCTGCAATTGTAAAGAATGAAAACTCTTTCTGTATTATGTAATTCTTCTATATTATGTAAGTCTCTTATGTAATTCGTGGATCTTGTCATTTTATAACTGTAGAACAATTTCTTAAAATATGTAAAACTTATGTGATGCCACTTCTACTAGAACATGATTATCAAATCTGGAGCGCCTACTTCAAAAACTATATTGATTTAAGTACTTATTGAAAGTGTGCAATGCAAATCGACGAAATTGCAATATGCCCTGCGACCTTCGAAAGATTTGAGACCACAATCTAATAAAGAAAAATGTAACGCTGAACGAAGTGCTTGCTTGCTGTAACACAGGTTCTAAAAATAATTAAGTTAAAAATATACAATACAATATACAATTTCAGCGAGTTTCGCAAAAACAGCGGTTACTGAGTTCGTTTTCTACTGTTACAATTACTTTTTTACATTGAGACTCTTAACTTATGGCTATTAAACTACAGGCCCGTGAACAAAATTAATGGGTCAAAAGAATTACCAGAATATCTACATATGTACTCGTAGGATAATAGAATATATAAAAAGTATAATAGAAGTATAAAATAATGAGATACAGCACTATGCCGGCATTTTTAAGCTGCCCAACTGAGTGCAAGTTGAAAAGGGGGGTTGCAAGTTGCTACCCTCGATCTTCTCTCCTTGTCGCATGATTTTTGTACGGAATTGCGGAATATTGGATGAGAAGAGGTATTGAAATTGTATGGAACCAATGCCGTATATCATCAAATGAGCAAATATACCCTGAACATCGTCGAAAAAGCATGATTTTTTCCGACAAAAGTAATAATTACAAAATTAAAATTTACAATTTTTATAGTTTCAATACTTCTTCTAATCCATTATTCCGCAACTCCGTGCAAACACTATGAGGCGAAATGATCGAGGATTGCAACCTCCCATCTTCACCTGCACTCAATTGGACAGCTTATAAATGCATAGTGCTGAGTCTTATTATTTTATCATCCTACATATGACCCAAAGACTCAAGAGTTTTTAATCTGAGATATGACCCGTACATTTTGTTCACGGGCCTGTAGTCTAAATGTTTTTATCTACAATATGTTTGCACTTCACCGCCACTTCACCTGATGTTCAACGACGATGCCGTTTGCTTACTTGGAATAAACAAGAAAGCTGTTCACTCTAGGCTAGAAGACGTCCAAATTATGTCTTTCAGATCTTTAAGTTTAGAAGCCACTTCTTAAAGAAAGGTTTACTAGTCATGAAATCATACATTTTTCCGACAAACTAATAATTAAGAGATTAAAATTTATAATTTTTATAGTACTATTTCGTAACGCCGTACAAAAATTATGCGACAAGGAGAAATGAATGAGAATTCCAACCCAGGGGGTTTGCAATCCTCGATCCTTCAACTGCACTCAGTTGGACAGCTTACAAGTGACGGCATAGTGCTGAATCTTATTACTTAATACCTTCTATCATCCTACATAGGTCTCCTGGTGGTTCATTTGACCCGTACATTTTGTTCACGGGCCTGTAGTCTAATTCAGTATTTGAGTGGATTAACTTAGCTGTTTTAACGGATCAGTTTGCGATAATGCGACGCTATTGCATACAGCATGCTCAAGAGTGTAAATTAAACATTTCATTTTGAAGTGTAAACTTCCTTTTGGCGCACCACACACATTTTTCGTGGGCTGTGAATCATGCTGGGTCATCGTCAAGGTCGGAACCGAGAGATTTGTTCGGGTGAACTCGGGACCGCCGAGTGTGCCAGAGCAAGAAAGATAGTCAGCTGCTGCTGATTGTCTACTGTCGCTGTCTTTTTATTAAATTATTATTTGCTTTGGATACTAGTCCTTCAGCCGCATCTGTCACTGTCGTGTCGCTTTTTTACTGTATTTAATTTAAATGTTATCATTTGTAATTATTAAAATTATTCAATAGATTTTAATAATTATTTCTAATTTTACTCCTATCGTCAGGTCTTTTTGGCTAATATTGTTGATTTTTAGTATTCAGTTATAAACTATAATTCATCTAGTACACTGGATTATTTTTGTTATCTAAATCCATGGACCCTGAAAATATAACAGTATTTTAAGCCTTTGTGAGGTAAATTTCCTTACTGGAATTGTAAGAGTGTGGTCAGTTACTGCGCAACTCAACATTCCCCTTCTATACGCAAGGTCCCCCACGCCACAGCTATAGTACGTGTGGCGCATTTTTTGGGGTTATCATACCGAGGGCGCAAATGCAGGACTAATCAATGACTCACAGAGTTTTCCATTTAGTTTCTTTAGAATTAGAAGTTAGTGTTCGAAGAGCATGTTTTACATGCGCTGTGTTAGCAATTTAGCTAACACAGCGTGTTTGTCTTTGGCTTAGTTGCCTTTGAGGATTTTTACCATTTATTGTACATTCTTTCGGTTTGGAACACGAATTTTGAAAGTAGTTTTAACTTATGTACGCTTGGATAACGAGGACATCTTTATGTTGACTTCTTGTGTAGAGACCAAGCACCAGTTTTGTGCTTACGTATTAAATGAAACGTGGCCCCGTCGCAACCTGATGCCTATGTACAGTTAAAAAATTAAAATAAACTTGCAAGTATAATAGTGTAACTGTCGATTTGAAATTAAATAAACTATGTACCGTAATTACCTACGTCAAAATGTGTTGTGCGAAATGTTTAATAATTTATTGCTATTTCTCTAATGGCTTAAAATCTTCTGATGCACTTTAGAAGTCGTTTATAAGGTCTTAAGGCCTTTTTTACACTTATCTTAATTTAGTGGCTTAATTCAGTCGCTACTGAATTCAGTGAAATGTAATAGCTTTCAGTAGATAGCATAGGTGCTAAATTCAGAAGCGAGGATTGTTTGCTTCTAACCTATTTCTAAACTTGCTTCTGAATTCAGTCATCTAACCCTGCTTCTAAATTTCCATAAGAATTCAGTCACTAAATTAAGCCAAGTGTAATGTAGACTTTCGTCTTCCATGCCATTCTTTCATATTGTTTTGGCACAATACATTTTGAAACTAACACAAAAAATGTTTTTTCATTTTCATTCCTTTCGTTTCATGACAGAAAATTACTATGCTGTCAGAAAACAGTTTAAAGACTATTTGTGAAGTTGAAATTTAGACAGAATAAGTAGTTTACAACAGGTTAACTATTATATATAATTTAATTGGTATCCGTTCTTTCCATAAACTTTTTTTCACAAACCGACATGTATTGTGATAACCAACTTTAGACAAACATTCGGGTAGTGAATGATTTTTATACAAAAAAATATTTAACACATTGCTTATATCTCAAACTAATTATTGGACAAACATTCATTCTATAACGTATTATTTGACAAATGATTCTTTTAAGATTTTTGTTAACTACCAAATGCTTAAAAACAAAACCAACGCTTGACAAATTTTCATTTTATAATGTGTTGTTTGGCAAACAACTAAATTTATAAAACAAACATTTATTAAATTGCATAAAAATTGATTGTAATTTTTGAATATCTAAGTAATCACACCGGTACGATTAAGTTACTTAGGACCCAAATCCAACTCAGAGCACCCCGACTCCACCTAGTCTTGTCGCTACTACCCCTAGAGTGTATGTAAAAATGCGGGAGCCAGAAGCTTAATGGGAGGTCCTGAGTGGAGCGAGCCATGCGAGGCCAAGCGCAGCAAAGAGGGGAGGTGGCGAGTGAAGCGAGCCGACATCCTCCGTAGTGGAGCACAGGCCGAGTACGGAGAAGCGACACTCAGGGCTGACCGCAGAGCTTCTGGCGGGATCCCACCCGGAGTCATATCTCAGTGATAGACCCTAATCGGAGCGGTAGTCTAAAGTAAATAACAGAACCAAATCAGAATTGATAATTTACACAAACAATGTATCGGGTACTTTTAAAATATTTGTTATTTTAAATTACATTTTGGTAAATGCTAAATTTGTAAAAAGAATCATTTATGAAATGAAAAATGGACAAAAAACAAAATGTCATTTGATACATTGTCTAAGTGAAACGTTTGCCATGCAATTGCTTATAAAATAATGATGGTTTGTAAAATAAAACATTTGTTGATGTAAGGTATTTTTGAAATAAATAACATGCGAAATGTTGTTTGTTAAATGGAACATTTTTGTATTGTAAAGTTTTTGCAATGAATATTATACGATTCGTTGGTTTTAAAGTGATGTTATGTCAAAAAAATGGTTGTCTGTAAAGTCGGTTTACTGGCGATAGTTAAACGTGACAACGTCTTAAGAAATCAGTACGCTGATAGCGCGAGTAGTGATACCGCTCGACTCGGCGGGTGGCGCCCTCAGCGCTCAGCTTCGTCCGCATGGCACTGACGACGAACTAACGGTAACGTTACATGACGTCATGTTTTGCGGGCGTGCAGCCGGCTTCACCGAATTATAAGACGATATCACGTCAAAAATGTTTGTGAAACATTAGTGAACCAATTTAATTCTGTGACTTTTGCTATACATTAGAAAAACTCGATCTAATCGCGATCAAAAGCACTATTTTTAAGCACTTCTCGACGTTTCAGCAGCGTTATAACGGCTTCTTTGGAAATGAGGAAATCTCATGGTCGTCACCACGACACACAACACTAACCGAATCAACTCGCTTCTCCAAGAAGCGAGTCCTACGCAATCACTCACTCGGTGACTGATTGCGTAAGACATTCTGACAGGTCGCCGATAATCGAAAACCATCCGGTTGAAATAACGAAGTTTTTATATCGGAACGAAGTTCCTTCAATAGGCTCGGAGGAGACAGTTTGTTTATGTAGTGGGCTCTTGGCAGAGTCCGCCTGGGGAAGTACCACATTTATGCCAGTTATTCTGGCGCCAAGCAGCAGTGTGCAAACATTACTGTGTTCCGGTTACAAGGGCAATCTATGCAGATAAATTAATGGGCTAAGAGATAAAACACCTTATAACTCCGGGTGACGAGCTCAGTGCGGTGCTATTTGGACACTTAATATTCCAATAGCGGCGTGTCACTGTGCTGTTATGGGCAGGCATGTTGTTTACTATTAGGCACAAGTCCTTCTCGTCTTGTCTACTATAAAAAATTGGGATATTGCTACGCGACCGGAACTGCGAAAAATGACAGACTATGAAACGCAAAATTAAAAATTTCGAGAAAACCAACGACGGTTAAAATGTAATTGAAAAAGGTTAAAATAATTTTAAAATTCCCAACTTAAACAAGAATTGAGTGCAAGATCTCTAATTAACGTAAAGCTTTAAAAAAAATAACGATAATATCCGTCCGGGACTGCCATTAAATGAACTACATAGTTTTGCAGTTCCATAGTATCGTGAATAAATTGAGATTTTTAGAGCAATACTTATACTCTTCATGGGCAGACCGTGTCCCAACAGTGGGACCTTTAGAAGTTGATGATGATATTTATTATTACTTACGGTGAAATTGTATAAAAGTGATGGCAAGCCCCAACGGATATTATTGTTTTTTTTTTAAGTTTAACGTTGATTAGGGATTTCGCGCTACATTTTTTGTTCATTGAGAGCTCCCGCACAAAACCACGAATTCGAATCGCATCGTTAATATCTCTGAATTCGCACGAATCCATCCCAAGAACTTCCGATTTGATTCGCATCGTTTAGTCAGCTCTGAGACAGAAGAAGAGAAAGACACTCTATAAATGAAGAAATGCTTATTCTAAAATAATCAAAAAAATATCTTCTTCTATTCTCAACCCATAATACTTTCAAGTAAAATAGTTCCTATCAGCATACATAATCGTAATATGTGTATGAAACCAAAATCTTTTTTCTTTCATATCTACTTCGAAAGCGAAAAACGTAATGGAAAAAGGTTAAAATAATTAAACAATCCCCAACTCAGGGGTCCCACACAAAATTGCGATACGATGCGATGCGACGCGACGCCGCATCGGAGGAACTTGCGATGCGGCGTCGCGTCGCATCGCATCGTATCGCAATTTTGTGTGGGACCCCTGAGTTGGGGATTGTTTAATTATTTTAACCTTTTTCCATTACGTTTTCTCAAAATTTTTATTTTAGCGTTTTATTTTAAACTTTTTAGAGAGCATAGATAATTTTCATTTTATTTTTTTAAGTACTTACCTACTGTTGTTGTTCTTCTTACTTGTCGAGTTCTATCGAGTTTCCTTATTGAATAGTAACTACGACAAATTTAATGCAGTACCCCGTAGCGACCTAATATCGTAACTTCAAACCCACCACGGAAAACCGTGCTCAATTCATTAGAAATTACATGCAAATATTATGCCCTAAGCCATAATAATATAAAGTTTCGTATAAACTTTTCACCTCTATTTCATCCCCTCAAGGGTATATATAACTTTGGAAAATGCTGTAATACGGAACTCATTATTTTACCCGTACTCAATTGGTACAAAATTTCATGCAAATATGTCCAAGGAATAAAAAGTTTCATATAATCGTTCATCCTCTATTTCAACCCCTTGGGGGTTGAATTTCGAAAAAATCCTTCCTCAGTGGGTGCCCATAGAATAAAAAATTTGCTCACACCGGAATGATTCGGAACTTGCAGAGGTTACTTTTAATTATGTTTTAAACAAGTACACGCACTTACAGCTTGCTGTTAATTTATGTACCTTCAAATGTCTAAATTGAACGGAATATTGGTCAAGATCAAGATGCTCGACAGTAAGAGGTCATGTGAGGCGGAGGAGCGAGATGAGGCCATAACTTCTCGCTCATCTACTGAGGCAGAAAGATGTGGACACAGGGGAGAGGCCAAAGGGGCACTCCGGCTCGCATCCCATCTGCATTGGAGGGCCTGGGGTGTCAGATGTGTAGGGACATCCGGCTATCCCATCTAACGCTCTGTGATTTCGAGCCCGACATACCCGCCGTGTTCCTGCACGGCAGACGATGCGTAATTGCATTTTCCCCACACAAAAAAAGGATTGTTATTAATTTACTTTCGGTAGACCGCACAATTTTTACAACCCTAAGCCCGCAAAAACTTCCTTATAATCCATAATAATGGCCCGTATACGACGTGTTACTTGTTTCATACGGTTATATGAAACCGGATTAGATAAGTACACCAACATCGTTTAACAAGCTCCGCAATATGGATGTAAGCACTAATCACAAATTAATGTTCAGTGTCAATTTTATGATAGTTTGCATGTAAAATAATCTTTGGTTTGGATTAATACAATATCGAAAATGTTATTTTTATAATTTAACTAGCGGCCCGTTCTGGCTTCGCTCGGATCATAACCTAGACACTGTCTGTAGCGCCGTCTGCCGGGCTTATTTGTGAATCTAAACCATCCTCGAATCCACTTGTAATCCAGTAACTTTGTCACCTGAAAGTATGGAGTACGATGCGTTAAATCCGGTAGATCTGATTTTTTGCAGACTTGTTTCTGATGTTGGCCTAATGATTATCCCAAGTTTGTGACCTCGAGCGACGAACGCAACTTTGTCAAAAATCGAAAATACCGCGAAAAAAGCGTTTATGAAGTAGACTAAATTTGCTACAATATGATATTAGAATTGTCTCTGTACACCCAATAGTCTCTGAGGATAAGTCTTTCAAAGTTTATAATTTTTTTCGTACTTGGCAATTTTTAGCAATATTTTAACTCCTACTTGACCACTTTATGGCATAGTTACTGCGGTTTTTAACCCCCGACTAAAAAAAGAGGTGTTATAAATTTGACGTCGAAGTCTGTCTGTCTATCAGACAGACACACATACAGGTCTGTCTCTATGTGTATCTGTATGTGTGTGTATCTGTCTATGGCACCGTAGAGCTCAAACGGATAAGCCGATTTCGATGCGGTTTTTTTTATTTGAAGATAAATTTTTGTGTTGATGTTTTGAGCTATTTTTGGTTAAAATCGATTCAAGATGGCTGCCTCCACCGAATGGCGGACCAAATATTTCATCACAATCTACCTCAATATGGGTATCAAATGAAATGGCTTGACTAGTAGAGTACTATACAGTATAAAAAAACTAGGGGTTGGTGATAAAAGGGTAAAAATTTAGGGTTGTATGTATCTTATCTTATACCTTTAAACGAGCAATTCTTGTACCTTTATAAATATGTATATATATATATAGAATCTGAATCTCGGAAACGGCTCGACGGATTTTCATGAAATTATGTATGCAGGGGATTTCGGGGACGATAAATCGATCTAACTAGGTCTTATTTAAAAAAAACGCATATTATGCGCGTTTTTAGACAATGAAAAATTGTCACATTAGACATTAGAATGTGAAGGTAAATTTCGCCGCATGACGCGACAGCATAATTAGCTCAGACGGGAAGTCGGGCGCTCATAGCGGTCACGAATTAGTAGCTCCGGGTTCGAATCCAGACGGGTTCTCTTTTTTTTTCAATTCGTTTTTTTTAAGAAAATCTTTTTCTTGGAGTCTTTTATCTGTAGGTATCTAAGTATATTATAGTATATTATTAACTAAGTATAGTATTTAAACAGAGCAAAGCTCGGTCACCCAGGTACTTTGTTAATAATGTGACAGTATAAAAAAATTAAAATTTGTCCAACAATTAAAAAAATATATTTTAGGATTAAAAACAATTATCACTTAGAGGTATGAAAAATAGACAGTAGCCGATTCTCAGACCTACTGAATATGCATATAAAATTTGATAAAAATCAGTAAAGCCGTTTCAGCCGTTTCAGCGTTAAAAAAAGTGTATAAATAATAAAGATAGAATTCTAGGAGTTAAACTTTTATGTTGGAAATTTCCTTCTCTTTCAGGATCTTTTTTAAAAACATCTTAAGTATCATTAGTTACGAAATTATTAAGGAATAACTAAATACCTTCATTTTGTAATCTTATTTTGTTAATAACTATCGCAATGTTTTATGTTGTAAAAAACCCTTAAAAACGTTTTTTCTAGACGTCATTCCGAATCGAATGGAGTATCACACATGTTTGTAGAAGCTTTATGTCTATTTTGCACGCTTTTGAAATTGTTGACTAGACTATATGAGGACGACGAAAGATTGAGTCCTTCCTTTTCATACTCCAGTAAAAGTGTGTGCTCAAGGTGCACAACAGCTTTGGTAGTGCCTATATTGGCCCAAAAGGAGCGTGCTAAAAGATTCAAAGAACAAATCGAGGCTGTTTAAAATTGCCAGACGTAAAATATTTTCGATTGCTGTGCATTTTCTTGAGGTGCGGAATCTAGTCGTTGGATCAACTACTGAACGACATTACTACGCAAGGATAGTTTGGGTACCCTTGGATATTAAAGAAAACAACGTAATTTCAACCAGGAAGATGGTTTACGGTTATGGGCGTCCTGCCATAATGTCCTGCACAATCAATCACGGAGTGAGTTTGGAGAAGCCTGTCGATATAATGATGATAAGAAAAAAATTAGGGTAGATGGATGTTTCCTCATTTCCCAAGGCGACGACTCGCAATCTCTTCAGCTCTCTTGTGTCCGCTGCCGTTACAACCCTGCCGACACATCGGAGATAATTCAATAAACTACCAGAGTGTATACAGGACGCAACCTTAGATAATCCATTAAAACCTAGATTAGAGCTTCTTTTAGAAGAAAAAACGTTTTAATCTCTCAGAGAATTCTTAAATGACAAATGCGTAAATAATGTATGTACAAGCAGTACCCCGCGGTTTTATCCGCGTAGTTGCCGTTGTTTTTTCTTCGGGATAAAAAGTAGCCTATGTGTTCTTCCAGACTATAATCTAACAGTGTTCCAAATTTCAGCCCGATCCGTTCATACGTTACGAGGTGATTGAGCAACAAATATCCAAACATTGACATTTATAATATTAGTAGGATGTACTCTGTAAATTACTTTGAGTTATTAATAAAAATCTGTATATGTGTAAAAATGAGTCGCCGAAATGTATGTTTCCCGAAGAATAATATCATAACAACTGTAGCAAATAAATTTTATTTATAATTAATAAAAATCCTAAAGATTTTTTTTGTGGATGTCATGTTCAAGAATTGATGTCATGTCATGTCAAAGTTGAAAGTAAGAAAATTTAAAAAATCGAATTGTTAAACCTGATCATTCAGTCGTAACGTTCGTGAACGTTCTTCAGACAGCTGAATTAACTGTAAAGTAGATAATAAAAATTAAAAACTAAAGGTGCATTATAAACTAAATAGTATAAAAAATAAAATAGTATATACTACCGCCTAGTATATACTAGTATATTTTACCGCCAAGCAGTAATGTGCAAAGATTACTGTGTTCTGGTTTGAAGGGCAATGTTTCCAGAGAAATTACAGGGCTGAGAGATATAACAACTTAGATCTCTGGGTGACGAGCGCAGTGCAGTGCTAGGTAATGATTTGGACTCTTCATGTTCCAATAGCTGCGTGTCACTGTGCTGTTATGTGGCAGGCATGTTGCTTACCATCAGGCACATGTCCTGCTCGTTTCGTAATTCTTTATTTAAAAAAAAAAAACTTAAATTAAGTGGCTGACCAACCTCGTGGCTTAGTGGGTAGTAACTTTGCCTGCGAAGCCGGGGGTCGTGGGTTCGATGCCCAGCCAGTGCAAATATTTGTGTGATGAATTCAAATATTTGTACTGTATCTGGATGTGACTAAGTTTGTATTTAAAACTATGTAGGTAAGTATTATATCAGCTATCTGGCCGCCAAAATACAAGCTTTGCTTAGTTTGGGGTGAGATGACCTTGTATGTGAATTGTCCACCAATATTTATATTTATTAAAGTAGGTATAAGATACGTACAATAAAGGAGTCATTTCAATTGGTTTTTCAATTCCCTCTACATCTCAAACTATAACACAGAAAAGCTGATTTAAGCTTAGCTGCCTGTTATTATTAGGCATGTTTTGACATTTAACAAAAATGCCAGCAAAGTGAGAGTTAGGCACACATTGTAAATTTTGTGTTGATTGAAGTGGACGATGTGATGTATCCAATGAATATTGTGGCGCTATAGAATTCTGTGTACTTATGAAACTTCTACTTGCCATGGGCCAATTTATTTCAGTTAGTTAATTACACGTGTCACTAGTTACGTAGGTACTAGCTAGCACGTGTAGGTAGTTCTCATTTCCATAATTTTTCATCAATATTCGTACGAGCAGAACATGTGCCTGATGGTAAGCAATATGCCTGCCCATAACAACAAAGTGACACTCAGCTATTGGAGCATGAAGAGTCCAAATCATTACCTAGCACTGCACTCAGCTCCAAGATGTTTTATCTCTATGCCCTGTAATTTCACTGGAAACATTGCCCTTCAAACCGGAACACAGTAATATTTGCACATTACTACTTGGCGGTAGAATAACTGGCAAAGGTGTGGTAGGTACTTCCCCAGGCCGACTCTGCAAAGAGTTCTACCACTACTAAATTGTAACCTAAATACTATTTTAGACAATGATCTGTGTACCAAATTTCAACCCGATCTTTTCAGCCATTCCGACGCGATTGAACAACAAACATCCAAACTCTCGCATTTATTATATTAATATTAGTACGATGACAGCATGAAACACAGATTATGGGGCTTTCTACTGGTAAAAAAAATCTAAATCGGTTCAGTAGATCCAAAGATTACCCACTACAAACCACACTAACTTTACCTCTTTATAAAATTAGCATAGATATAGGAGATAAAAGAGATAAAAAGTACATCTCAATTTATTCATGCACCATGCACCCAGCGCCATCTCGCTTGCTTTTCCAGTACTTACTCTAGCACTTTAACGCTAGGCTAACGTTCAAATAGGAACCTAAGGTAAACCTAGGTGATAAATCGTTGTCAGCCCCGTTTTATAGATGGCAGCACTTTGAAAATTCGTGTTGGTTCAAGTTATTTACGATGTCGAATAAAAAATATTATATTATATTCTCAGAAGCGGTACTTAATTTTTGAAATATTTTTTTAGTATCGGATTTACATACATTAATTATTTATAAACAAGTAGTTTTGGCGATGCCACCTGTGTCATAGATGTGTGTTTACTTTTTATGAAGTGTCGTTTAGTTCACCTAGATGGTAGCACGTTGCACATATTTCGGAAAGTCTCTTGATCTAACCGCGGTAGTTTTAATGGCAATAATAATGATTTTCATTGATTGATAACATCTGTAACACGTCGTTTAACATATTAGTCAAAGTAAATTAATAATGTACAGTTATTATCTACTGTTGTACTTATAACATGATTTTAAATAATATATTTAAGTAAAAGATTAACTTTTAAGGTCAATAAATATTTTAAATAAACTTTCAAATGTCAAGTTTAAAACAAAAGAAAATAGACACTTTCTTTACAATGTACACTTAGCCCAGTGCAATTACGGAAATAAATAAACATTAAATTATGTAGTTTGGGGACTATAAAGGATCGATAAGGGGGTGCATTCTGAGCATATATTCCAATTTGAAGGATTCTGGCATGGTCAGCTCAAGGTCATTTCGATGAAAACGCGTTTAATTCGATATCTCGAGAACTGTTAGTGTTAGGCAAAAAATTGTGGAGACCTTTTCTCTTCTAAATTAAATTCGCTAACTTTTACAGTAACAGCTTTTCTTTTTTTCATCAATATTTTTCAAGTTATTGCTTCCGAAAGGCAAAAATTTTCCTCCCTTTCGCCATTTTCTCCCCAACCGTTCAAATTTATGAAACTTTACTGATAATTAAAAGTGTAGATCTTTTAATAATAAACAACTTTTTCCTTGAAGTTTTTTCTGTAATGACAATACCTTCAGAGTTATGTTACTTTACCGAGCGAAATCCGCGCCACTGCGACACCTCCACGACACTGCGATAAGTCCGCGACACCTCCGGACTTAGGGCTGAACCCAAAATTCATTGTTTGATTGTGTTGGTGGGTTTCTTCTACACAGGCTTATGTGGGACAACAACGTTACCTACTCCGATATATGCCAGAAATACACTCAGACACACTCAATCAGACATAGAGGTGGAGCAAGCCGTAGACGTAGAGGATGCGGATGGTCTGATTATCAGTACGGCTACGAGAATTTTGCCGGACTCTACGGCTTGCTCCACCTCGATGTCTGATTTGATGAGAAAAGTTTTCAGTAGTGTGATGAATCTGGTCTTATTGCTCTCGTTGCCTAAAAACTTATCTTGAGTTGTGGTGACAGTCATATTGTAGATGAAAATGATATCCGCACATGGCTTCTGCTGGGATCGGCGCAGCCGTTTGGCAGAATTGGTACCAAAGATGGAAATACCTTTGGGATAGCCATCGAATACAATTACCACGTCTGTACCGTAGTGTTTTTTATGTATGTTACGTATTTCTGGCATATGTCGAAGTAGATAACGTTGTTGTCTTGGTGAATAGTCTAGTCACCAAGTGCTTTTTAGATCAAACATTTTTCGCCTTCTCCTATCATTATGATTGAGGTGTCATTCGATTCGGAATGGAATTTAGATATTTTTTGACAAAATTTGAAGCCCGCTTGCAAAAATTACAATAGTTGTAAACAATTTAGTGAAAATAAAAAACTGTGTTTCGTTATTTGCCAATATGTTAAAATTATTTAAGATACTTCCAATTTAAACAAAGATTCGAAAAGAAAGGGGTATTTACTAAAAAGTAAGTAAAAGTCTTAAATTCCGGAACTGTAGAACCAATATTTATAACTTTTCCAGAGGGTTGAAAATACGTCCGGAAATGGAACCGTTTTCGGGCGTATTCTAAAGTATAAATATTGGTTCTACCTACAGTTCCGGAAGTCAGGACTTTTTTTAGTAAAAAATACTCTCTTCTTTATTAATCTTTTTTTAAATTGGATGTATCTTTTGACATATTAGCAAATAACCAAACACTGTTTTTTGTTTTCACTAAATTGTTTATAACTATTGCAATTTTTACGAGCGGGCTCCGAATTTTTCCCAAAAATATCTAGATTCCATTCCGAATCGAATGACACCTCAATCGTAATAAAAAATATAATAAAAAAATAAAAGGCGAAAAAATGTTGACTTAAAAAGCACTTGTTGACTAGAAGGTTCGATAAACCAACGTTTGAGCCGCAATTTAAAACTTTTAGAAGAAAAGAAGCCAAATTACAATCAAGCACGGCTCTGCGCTCGTCAATTAGAGATATTATGGGATACTTTATCTTTATGCCCTGTAATTTTATACTGGAAACATTGCCCTTCAAATCGGCACACAGTGATGTTTAGACATAACTGCTTAGCAGTAGAATAACTGTTTGCAGTTAAGGTGTAGTACTTCCCTAGGCGGACTCTGTAAAGAGACCTACCACTACAAAAACTGTGGAATACGCACGCCTGAGTAGGTATTTATATTACATTTAATTATATTATATTTAGTTATATATATTTACTAGCTGACCCCGCAAACGTTGTTTTGCCATATAAATTATTACATGATGTTATAATTTATATGGCAAACTATTACATGATGACAAAAAAGACGATAATTGATCAGTTATAGAATAGGATGAAAAATTATTCAATTACTAAAATGGCTATTACAAAATAAGGGGTTGGTGATAAAAAAGTAAAAATTTAGGGTTGTATGTGTTTTTTAACGCCACATTATAAAAAAATAAAAATAAATTGTACGAAAATTAAAAAAAAAAAATTGGGGTGAACAACCTACTGAATATGCATATAAAATTTGGTAAACATCAGTAAAGCCGTTTCGGAGGAGTAAGGAAACTAACACTGTGACACGAGAATTTTATATAGGTACAAGACAAGATATGGATATCGCCGTTCGGCTGCAAAAAACAATTATCTCGTGATTTTGTTAAAATGACTTACTCCATTTCTTAACTTTATGACTCGAAATGTCATAAACAGATAGTTATGATGGCTAATGGAATACTATAACCTATTAGTGTGTTTCATATTAATTCAGCGTTTAAAATATTAATTAAAAATCTTTGACTAAACCAGGTGAAAAATATGACTTAATAATTAGAGAGCCTCAGTTAATTGGTTTTACCTGTTGACCTGAAAAATGGCATTTTCTAGTTGTTATACTTATTAAAATACTGGCCTTTGAATTCATTGGTACAATAATATTGTAACATAACTTACGATCAAACATGATCACTAAAAGGAGTCACGGTTATCTTTGTTTTTAGGTAAAATTAATGAGATAATTGGTTTTGCTTGAAGATCGATATCAGATCATCATAATTATAAACTATTATCGTTGGTTATTTAATAGAATAAAAAAGGTGCTAAATATTTTTACAGTTTTTTTTATTATAAAAACGATGTACACACACGAACATACTGAAATACGACTAAGGTTCCCCATCAAGTTATAATGGGTCTAAACGCCGACTCTTCTAAAGAAGATCGAGTACAAAACCCATTAATAATGGGCTGTATCACTCGTCTGGAGATTCATCATCAGAAACATTGAGATCAGGAACTCGATCTTTTTTAGAAGAGTCAGCGTTTAGAGCTAAATACCAGCCGTGGTACTTTTCGGGTATTACTCTTTTGGTACAGAGGTTTACCAAATCTTTTTTCTTGGCGAAACTAATAGTTAGTGGGGCATGATACAACTGTACAAGATCTGGTAAACCACATTCCTGTGAAGAAGACGCTGCGGATACATCAACCGAAGAGTTTAACCTCTTCGATTGGTTTCTGGTTGAGTAGTTGTGATTTCCTGTTTGTGTCTGTTGCTCTGGTTGGTGCGTGGAAGGATCAATTATTAAGAAACTGTTACTCATATCGTAATTATAATAGATTTTGGTATCATTCTTTATATATTTCATTCGTTTTATTTTCAACCACTGAACTCTCTCTCCATCTACATTCTTGGTCGTGTTTTGCAATATTTTTTCTGCAAGGTGTTTTAGGTCATAAAAGTCATCGAATTTAAATTCTTTCACGTGGTAAGGCTGTTTAGCCACTTTTATCGTACCTTTTTTAAATGCTGACTTAGACCTGGCACGTCTAAATACATTCTTCCATTCATTCATTGAATAAATAGATGTATGTTTTTGAGCAGACTCAATGCTGCTATGCATTGAGTCTGCTTCCATATACGAATGCCCAGATTCAAGGAATTTTTGGTGAATTATTTGAAGGTTGTCAATTTTCTGGACAGCCCATAGCAGCACTGCTGCTACATATTTATTTCTATTTTGTCCCCCACAAGTATCTGAAAATAAACTTACTTCCGTAATTTGTGAGGGGACGCATTTGGACAAGTAATGTAATAATATGCTGCCGATTTCTGAGCTGCCTTTTTCCCATTAATCTCGGACCATGTAAAGCAGTATGCTTCGTTAGGTATGGCACTTTCATAAACGGTCAAGTTGTATATTGTCAATTTTCTGGTATAGTAGAGCAATCCTACATCTCCACTGGGGATCTGCAAGATTGCTTGCAAGTCAAATGAAGCAGACAAAAATGACTCATCTGCTTCAGCTCTAGTTTTGTCATCACTTTTTTCTTTGTTACATGCGTGTTTCCTGTTTATGTGCCGTTCATAGTCTTCTTTCAAATCTGCAGAGTGGTCACGAGCGTATCTGGTGCATATCAAACATTGATCTTTTTTTGGCAAGAAGAATCCTAGATTGAAGTCGTTGCAAAAAATGCGTCTGTACGTGGTTTCTGATACAGGCTCACTTCCTTTTTCTTTGCATTGCTCAGCATACAGGTTAAACATTTTACCTATTGATAGTTTACTGTCTAAATATCTACGTTTGGAGTCTTTTCTAATGTAGTGACTTTCCATCGTCGGAAAAGATTCAATATGTTTTTTGACTTCTTCTACTTTGGCCTGTGGTGTTTTGTTTATTGGTGTATGTTGACCACGAGGGTCCTTATCCACAGAGCATTGACCTGTTGAATCTCGTAATTTGACAGCATTTGCAAGAACAGATTGAGAGATGCTCAAGGTTTTACAAAAAAAGCTTTGACACACTTTTACTTTATCATCGTTCAATTTAAATGAGCAATGAGTTGTGTAAGCTCTTTTAGTGGTCCTTTTCCTATCAAGTAGAGCAGTTTTTGTTTTATTTATCTCGATGTTCGCTAGTATAAAGTTTCGTTGTCCAGCAAAATGTAAGCTCCAGTATTTTCGGCATAAAACCAGCCTATGCTCCTCAGTAAACACTTTAGTGCATTGAAAGTGACACTTGGAGCAATCAATTGGTTTCGGTAATTTTTGAGTTTGAACCTTTTTGTTTGTTTCATAAGGTAAACCATCAGCCCTTTTTTTTTTACTACATTTCTTTTCCATGTTTCAGGAGCTGCTGTACGTTTTCGTTTCAAAGGCTTGATTCTTCTCCATACTGTATCAAATATTTCCATAACAATTATGGTCACATTTGTAGAAGCTTCATTAAGGTCAACCAAATGATCAGGTTCAATTTTGGAGGAACTCGTTTCTGCACAGCCCAACTCAAGATCAGCAATGATATTGGCGTCTGGAATATTGTCAGTTATTTCAAATATAACCTTTTTGTCAACTAGATCAATTAAGTTCTCGTTAAATAGTTGTTGCAGCAAAGAAGGTGACAGAGACTCTTCTATGTTGTTATGTGTTGCATCTTTTAATTCCTGATCGGGTTCTATTGACTTCATTCCATAAAGTAGCGACACTTTCTCGACCAATTCATTCAATAACTCCTTTGCATCAGATTCTATTATAAATTCCATGCGGAAGTCTCTGGCATCGGGTATAGTATGATCTTGCGACAAGGGTGCTAGTAAATCTTCCAAAGTAATTAAATCTTGCAAGTAGGCTAGTTTCGTATTTTCAGTCTTTGTATTTTGGTCTGTAACAAATAATACATTGTATAAATTACATTCAATGTTTGATTATGTTGTCCTTCTACGCAACTACGCAACGCTTACTATTTTATAACAATTATTACTACTAATTATACAACTATACACTTATATTACTTTAAATTTGTTGCTGCCTAAGAAAACGAAAAGTCAATAAACACTCGCAAAAGTGTAATTAGTTCCTAACTTCCTACTAGAATAAATAAGAGACTCACTTGGAACCGAACATGGTGCATATTGTTGTTGATCATTCTCAGATTTTGATTGTGATATAAAGTGGTCATAAGCTTGTGTAAGAAGATTATCTGAGCAATCGTCGTCATCGTCAAATCCTGTCTTGGATGCTGTAACATAAACAAATCACGGTATTGGGTTTCATATGACATAACGAAACTATAAGGATTTGTAACTACGGAGCCCTAAAAAGGGACAAACTTACCAGGGCCCTTACTCTGTATCTCCTAAAATCATTTCTTGCTGAAAACGCGTTACCCCTGAACATGCTATTACTAGTAGTTCTACGAACAGTAGGCCTCGCGAGCTGTAATGTTGGTGAGTTCACGTTTACACGCAATCTCATTTTGGTTATATCTCGACAACCTGTTGACCAATTTCTTTAATTTTTACTACAGCTTATAAAAGTTGTATACTTTATCGATTCGTCAAATTTCAAAAATCGCCCAGTAAACAGTGGTACAGCAAACTTCCCCCTTTTTTGCGGAGACCATCCCCCCTATCAAAAATGCCCGACGACTAAAAATACACGGAACCTGTATACCGAGTTTCGTTAAGATTGGTTCAAAGATACAGTTGAAATGCTACTCTAAGTAAACATGGTTAAGGTTCATAATAGCAAGTTTAGGCAAAATGCGTTTTCGGCAAGAAATGGTTTTGAGAGATACAGAGTAAGGATCCAGGACCTAACAAACAATGTATAAAACTCATAAAAAGTATAACCAGCACCCCAGTAGTGCCTTTGATCCCCGTGGAAAAGAATAAATAAAAGAATATACGACCAATTGCAAATAATACAATATAATTTAAGTTGTGTAGTACCAAAAATGACGTTATAATTTAGCCGTATTATCTTCTAAATTTAAATTTTGTAAGTTAGATATAGGTACACAGTTTTATTCACTACCTGTAATAGAGGGGCAGGAAGAACTATATAAATTACGTTACACAAAGTATTATAAACCAAGAAATCACTAACTTCACATGACAATCATAACCTAAAAAATGTGACTCAAAACCATAACATTTTTGTTGTACTTACCATCTGTATTCTCTAACGTGATGTTAAATAACTGCTTTTCATCATCATCAGTCATCTTATGCTTTGAATAGTTGACAAATTGTAGAAATCACAAACTATAAGCAATTAATAGACATTTATTGCGAGTGTCCTTTAGTGTAACACGTCCGCGTGCGTTTGCTGCCACGCGCAAATGATGTTACCGCGTGATAATTGGTTTTGCTAGGAGCTATATCGATGATACGGCGGTTTAAAATTGTCAAGTAAAATATAGTTTCCGAACGTATGATTTTTTTACTGATGATTTTTTTTTAAACCAGGTAAGTACTATAGATTCAATAAAATCACTTATATTATTTTAACTTATTTTGGCTGGTACTCAAATATTGTTGTAAAAATTTATCTGATTTTACCATTTTTTACCAAACGGTTTAAAAATAGCGGGTAAACTAATGTTGGCTGAAAAAATCTCTTAAATAAACATAACCCTTTTAAGCCCACGAAGATTTCCTAGTGATATATATTTAAATATACATAATATATTTGAAGTGGAGTGGAACGGTTTAATTAAGTCATTTACTCGGTTTTCGCACAGGCTATCTCGGCATTTAAGCGTTTCTTTAAATAATTGGTTTTACATGCAGGTAGAGAATGAAAAATTTAGTCGATGTATATATTTAACTTATTTTTGACCAAACCATCAGATAATTGGTTTTTGCAGCCGGACGACGATAAATATAATCTGGGTAGGTATATTCAATTCTGGAGTGAATTGCGGTTTAAGCGCGCTCCATCGTAGACCGCGTCGTCGCTTAGCATCAGCGGTTTAGTGAAAACCTATTGTTTTTTATTGTCGAGTTAATATTTTAGGTCCCAGATTTTGCGACGATGCGTGCTATGTCAAGGATAACGACCTTCTGCATGCTTATTATTACTATAATCGACAAATAATAGTGAGGCAATACCAGTGGAGTACAAATTCAGTATATGTCAAATTCATAGGGAATCATATATTATTATGCCTTAAAAAGTCGTAATACACAGTCTAGCATTACGGGAGACAATGGATCATATAGATCCATTTTGTAGTACAAATACAAATACAAAAATCTTTATTGCTGTTTGTAGGTAAGATAAGATAATACAAAACATTTTAAAAGTTGCCCCATACAAACTGGCCTCTGCGAGAGGCATGCAATATGTCTGGCAAGACAATTTGTTAGTCTTAATTTTTAAATAAAAACAAAAAAACAAACTAGTGGTAGGGCGCTTAGCAGAGTCCGCCTGGGGAAGTACCACACCTTTGCCAAATATTCTACCGCCAAGCAGTAATGTGCAAACATTACTGTGGTCCGGTTTGAAGGGCAATGATTCCAGAGAAATTACAGGGCTTAGAGACATAATATCTTAGATCTCTGGGTGACGAGCGCAGTGCAGTGCTAGGTAATGATTTGGACTATCATGCTCCAATAGCTGCGTGTTACTGTGCTGTTATGTGGCAGGCATGTTGCTTACCATCAGGCACATGACCTGATCGTCTCGTCACTCTATGCTAAAAAAAAAAACCAATGTCTCCCAAAATGGTACACTCTCTGAACTAACGCTATTGTGTTTCTTTGAATTAAATATTATTTTGAAGGGAAAACTTCTTTTGGCACGCTACAGACAGATTTTCAGTGGGCTGTGAATTGAATTCTAGCGTCACGCTCGGGAACGATAAGAACTCTTCAGGTAAACACGGGACCATGGCCATTGGCTATCTAGCATGCTCATGGCCACGCCCTCCGGTTTCACCCGCGTAGTTTCCAAAGTAAGCTATCAAATTCTGAGTAATAAGTTTTCTCTTCTATCGTCAGTTTCTACGACTGCCAAAATTTATTACTTATATACTATAGAGTGACGAGACGAGCACGAGCAGGACATGTACCTGATGGTAAGCACACATGTCTGCCACATAACAGCACAGTGACGTCACCCAGAGATAAAAGATGTTTTATCTCTATGCACTGTACTTTCACTGGCAACATTGCCCTTCAAACCGGTACAGTAATGTTTGCACATTACTGCTAAGCGGCATAATAACTGGCAAAGGTGTGGTACTTTCCCAGACAGATCCTGTCAAAGAGTTTACAGAACAGAACTACACTAATAGTCCGAGATCCCAGAGCTCGCAGACGTCACCTATTTTCTGATGAATGAAATGTGGACGATTGAGTAGAGTTAGTAAGTACTAAGAACACATGCTTACTCGCTAACTTGCTTAGACGGCCAATTTTGAGATATGGGGTAATGAAGGTACACACAAAACATTACTTATTTCACGTATTTTCTAATAAGTGATTTTCACGGATGTTGTAGGCAATATCCTTAAAAACAAGGTTCCAATACTCCCAGACACTTTCCGTCAGCCGTTTTGCTTAACAACTCCAAAATAATAATTTAACTTCACTTAAATTCTCATGCTCCATTTGTAAATATGTTCATCAGACAACTATATTGTTGCTTTTTACAATAAGATAGACCAATCTAAGGGGGCAATCATCCCCTAACAACCGTAGCGTATTGCTAATATGCGCGCTGATTTTTATACATAATACTTGGGTAACAATTAGCAGCCTAATTATCATTTATTATTATTATTATTTATTATTTATTCATACTAATAAGAACGACAAATTTAATGCCAATTACACTTATTACATTCTAAAACTAAATTAAATGAAATACTATTCAAGTGTCAATCAATTGTGTTTCTATGTATAATAAGTATGTATTTAAAACTATTTAAGTAATTATATCAGCTATCTGGCCACCATCATACAAGCTTTGCTTAGTTTGGGGTCAGATGGTGTTGTGTGTGAAGTGTCCACCAATATTTATTTATTTATTTATTATTGTAGAAATGAATTAATTAATTATGCTTTGGCTACATTAGCGGGCTAGTGTTAACGCGATGAATATGGCCGGGTAGGTAAGGTATCATAAGCAGCTCACTAAAAGTTCCCACTGCTGGGACTCGGGGCCTAAGTACCGTTAATCTGCCAAAACCAGGATGACCCAAACTTCATAATGGTCCATCGTTCTTACCTGTGTTAGGAGCATGCGCTGACAAGTTTTCAGCTTTTATAACATAACGAAGGTCTGGGGTTCACGGGCTCTTACTCTAATAGCATCTCATCCGGCCGCGGCTTTTTTCACTTACAATTTAGAAAAAGGTTGTCTGTCTTATAAGGATGTCTTCATTTTTCGGGATACTATCTTATGTTTATTTTGACACCGTAAAATTTTAAACACCGACCGTTATAAATAATCTAACGTGTGAGATTGTAATCGTACGGTAGATTGAGTTAGTTTATAATCCAACATTGTTAGATTACAATCTGACGGTATTTAAAATTTTACGGTGACAGAGCTAAGTCTTTATTGTGATACAAAAAAAAGAAGAAAAATACAGTAAAACTCATTATAAACTAGCGCCACAAATGGCGGCCTTATTGCTGAGAGCAATCTCTTCCAGGCAACCTACTTAAAATAAAATCTACTTGAGTTACAACTTTTAGTCCAACCTATTTAGTTCCCGAAACATGAGCAACAAATATCTATTACTTTCGCATTAATAATCTTAGTTGAATTAAAAAGATCTAGACGTTCATGTTTGCAATGTAGGTAATTTTAAAAAACATACATAGTCAAGTAAGCTTTTACCTATTTTATTTTATGTGACTGGTTATTAGACGAGACGAGACAATTATTATGTATGTTAGCTAGTCTTAGTATAAATAGTGATAACAACAGTCGAATGCTTGAACATACGACTCTAAACTTCGTATTGTAGATCTCTATGAAGCACAATTTTTGTCTCCTTTTTGGCCTAGTAGTGCGTCTTAATCACGATCGTAGGTTCGATTTTTGCCTGCACCACTAAGTATTTTCCCATGTGCAGATGAATAGGTTTCTTCTTCACCATTAGTCCTGCAAGAAAAGACTGTGGGGAAACCGACATACTTCAAGAAAAACATCGTTAGATGACACCAGCACGTCTGCTCTCTTTCTACGCCAAACGTAATTTCGAAATAAATTCGCGACTTTCTTACTCCGGTTCTACTTCGATCCGTTGTTTCGTCTGTTTAAGGCCAATTGTCCACGTAGCTGCACGACATCCGCACGATTTCGACAATTGTCGGATGCAAGACGAATGCTTGCATCTTGCGTACAAATAATGAAGTCTGTGTCCACGAAACGACAACGACACGACAGCCGCACGTCTTGCGTTTGTTCGTAGGATGCATGCATTCGACAAAAGACGCGTGCGTGGACAGTAGGCCTAAATGTTTTAAGCCTACTCTAATTAGAGTAGGCTTAGAACAGACAGTCAAAAGATGTTCGATCGGACGAAACGAATTAGAACCGGAGTAGGAAAGTCGCGAGTTTATGTCGAAATTACGTTTTTCGTAGAAAGAGAGTAGACGTCCATGTCCATTTTCTATCGGACTGCTCGTGCCTTGTATAAGCGACATCGTTTCGTGTTTGACGTTTCAGAGACTAGAACAAAGAGGCCTGACTTTTGAGATAAGAACGTCTAGGATGTGCGTCACCTGAGTGGGCTTTTCCTGATGATTAAACCCTGGTGTTTTCAAGTTGAAAGTCAATCAGTTTTTTTATAGTTTAGAGCAACGAGATGAGCAGGACATGTGTCTGATGGTAAGGACACCTCACTCTCTTCTTGTGAGAGAAGGCTGCCGAGTCTCAGCAGTGGTAACATTTATGCTATTAAAAGATCTACTATTTTGTCGCTCAAGAAACGTACAAAAGATACAAATTCCGTGAAAATAAAAGAGATGCTTAAACAAATAGTTCATCGCTGGCTGTTCACATTGCCGGCGAGTACTCGCTTCACAAGTTTGTCGCTGAGCGACAAGAGCTATAGACAACACTCGCTCAGCACTCGCTAAGCGATTAGAGATGACTCGCCGAGAGAGCAACCAGCGGTCATTTGTCTACAGTGCGGATCTGAAAGATGCGAGTGATACGTGTAATCGCTCGCCTCACTCGCACACTGCCGGCGAGCACTCGCTTCACTAGTTTGTCGCCGAGCGACAAGAGCTATGAAAGATAACACTCGCTCAGCCTACCTCGCTACTCGTTACTCGTTCATCGTTGCCGGTGAGACAACTGCCTTACACTGCTTAAAAATAATAATATCGAAATAAAACTGTATACCTACTACAAAAACTACCATTATCCTTTGATAGAATACCTAAAAATTATGCTAATGAAAAAATAGAGAGTGGAGCATAGACGTATCAAAAAAGTAGGACATGGTCTCGCCAAAAACAAATTGTGTCTATAGAGTCGGCCACTGCGCTCATCAGCCTGTATGTGACAGCGCACTAGCCGACTCTATAGTACCTCTACTCCGTGGACGTATAAAAAAAGTCGGATATAATCTCGCTAAGAAACAATAAGAGTCGGAGTACTAACAATAGTTTCTCTTAGTTAGTGGCACATTATTAATCTACCTACATTGGTAGCATCTTGCGGTTTCACTCGTGTAGTTACTAATACCGTTACTTTTTTGAGATACAAAGTATTTTTTTAATTCTAGACTATTATATACCAAACTACATACATATATGTACGAAATTTCATCACGATCCTTTCAGAAGTTTGTGCTTGAAAGAGTACAAACAGCCGTTCAAAGTTTCGCATTTGTGAAACGAGTATTCGTAGTTTTTGTTTTACTGTATAGAGTGACAAGACGAGTAGGACATGTGCCTGATGGTAAGCAGCTTGTCTGCCCATAGCAACACAGTGACACGCAGCTATGGTAACATGAAGAGTCCAAATCATTACCTAGCACCGCACTGCGCTCGTCACCTGGAGATATCAGGTGTTTTATCTCTTAGCCCAGTAATTTCTCTGGAGACATTGCCCTTCAACGGAACAGAGTAATGTTTGCACGTTACTGCTTGGCGGCAGAATAACTGACAAAGGTGTGGTAATTCCACAGGCGGACGCTGCCAAGAGCCCTACATCATCATCATCAACAGCCCACTAAACGTTCCCACTGCTGGGACTCGGGGCCTTCTCTCGCAAGGAGAGAGTTAAGACCATAATCCACCACGCTGGCCCAGTGCGGGTTGGTGGATGACACATGACTTCGAAAGATTCTAGGTACATGTCGGTTTCCTCACGATGTTTTCCTTCACCGTTTTAAGTTAGCAGCATTACGCACATGACTTCGAAAAGACAGTGGTGCGTGTGGGGTTTGAACCCGGGGTCTCCGGATCGGCAGTCGCCGTTCTCCCGACTAGACCAGCCGTAACTTGCCCTACCACTACCAAAATATAATCCTAAATGGAATATTAAAAAAATCTGTAATCCTTTAAACAACGAATGAAAATTCCATCGGGTAAGACGCTCGTAACAGTTTATGTCTTGATCACAATGCCGAAGTGGGTCACCCCGTTAACAGCAGCGAACAAAGTTACGATAATTTACTTGCAGTGTTGCCACTGTACCGCTTCCGGCTTAACATTAATTTCAATTCATCCTCACCAATGTTTTAAATGCGACAGTATGTTTGTTGCCTTTATATTCGTGAAATTGTGAAGCTGCTGAAAGCAATGATAGATAAGTATAAACGGATGGGAGAAAAGAAACCTTACAGACGCTTGTTTGGGTTTCATAATAACGACATCATTAAACGAAAATAAGCTGCTTTACTGCTGACTTTAAACAACGAGCCGTAATGGTGTTAACGTCCGACTTTGGAATCGTGAGTCGAATCCCGTATGCACCTCTGAGAATTTTTCCAAGTTTAGATGAACATTATTTTTTATAAATTTTGGTGGGCAATTCACACACAACACCATCTGACTCCAAACCAAGCACAGCTTGTACTATGGCGACCAGACAGCTGATATAATTACTTATATAGTTTTAAATTTCGGTTCCGGTTTGAAGGGCAATGTTTCCAGAGAAATTACAGGGCTTAGAGATATAACAACTTAGATCTCTGGGTGACGAGCGCAGTGCAGTGCTAGGTAATGATTTGGGCTCTCCATGTTCCAATAGCTGCGTGTCACTGTGCTGTTATGTGGCAGGCATGTTGCTTACCATCAGGCACATGTCTTGCTCGTCTCGCCACTCTTTATTTAAAAAAAAAAAAAAAAAAAATACATACTTATTATACATAGAAACATCCGGACACAGCACAAATATTTGCACTGGGTGGGAATCGAACCCACGACCCTCGGCTTCGCAGGCAGAGTTACTACCCACTAACGCCACGAGGCCAGTTTTATCATCACCGTTGGCTTTAACGGTGAACTTCGTGAGGAAACCGGAATGTTCCAAGAAATACTTATTTTATGAATGTGTGTCATCCGAACGCACTTGGTCAGTGTGATGAATTACGGCTTTGACTTTCTCCTTGTAAGAGATGGCCCCCAATGGCACCAGTGCTAACTTTTGAATCCAATTCAATTCGTTTATTCGAATATACGAAGAACACTTGGTAACGTCTATTTCAATTAGAGATCAAGAATCTATGTAGTTTAAATTGATTACTTATGACAAAAAATTAAGATACAAAATGCGGTCGGAAATACAGATAGTCAATAACGATCGAGGCCTCGGCAAACAACGCTCTTGTTTCAGCGACATAAAAACAAATTGTAATACTGTTGAGTTGCGTATTTGTCGTCAGCTTCGTTTCTCGTCAAGTTGCTTGGAGCCCGGGATCATGACCGCAATTGGTTCGCTCGTGAAGGTGGCTCAAGAGCTTGGTGAGAGCGTGCTTGGATTGCGAAACGTTACGACCGCGGAGCTGTTTGGACATACCTCCCTTTGCAAGCAAACAAATGTATTTCAAGCGATCCACTTTGAGCACTTCAGGTACTGATAGACCTGCTCAAACATAAATGATTGATGCTTAAAATTAGTATGCTCTGCAACTGTTCTTATTTGCCAGCAATGAGCATGCTTGTTTTAACCTAACTCCTACCTAAAATAACATGCTTAAGAGCCGATTTAGAGACGGTTCACACGGCGCGGCTGCCAACCGCGCCCGCGCGCGGGCGCGGCAGATTTCCATATAAAATTGAATTCAATACACACGACGCGGTTTACGGCCGCGGCGGCTGCGGCAGCCGCGCGGCGCCCGCGTGGCTGCGCGCGGTTCTTGCGCAGTAGCTTTCCGGAGCAGAAACCGCGAAAACCTGCGGTCTGAAACAAAACCGTCGCGCGGCGCGGCGCCGCGCCCGCGCGCGGGCGCGGTTGGCAGCCGCGCCGTGTGAATTGTCTCTTATGGTTTCGTACGAAATTCAAAAAATTTATGCTCCGAATTTACCATCTTTAGTATTACCTAGAAAAGGGTAATTACATTAAAAAAATAGGCTAATCTATCTTGTTGACGTTTCCTTGTTTTAATTTTACTAATAATAATTCCATTGATCTTAGGGGTCGATCTTCCATGGACCATTTTGCCGAAAAGTCGCCGCCGTGTCAGTTTCAGACTACTAAATCTACATGTGATACTCAAAATTCATACTTAAAAAAATATGGAGAGAATCAGACATATATTTTATTAATTGATTAATCATACAAATATCTCAATTTTGCTTCCATTTATCAGAAGAAAAAAAATGTGAGCCAATTTTAAGTTTTATATTGCAGTTTTAGCGTTGTCTCTGTGTAAAATACACAATAATTCCAAAATAAAAATTAGACACGATGATACTATGGTCTTTGTAAAATCTAATTCTATAGTTACTTACTTTTGAAATCACAGTTCTTCCAAAAATATAAATTACCAGCAGTCGAAATTAGAATAAATTACGCTACGCAAAGTCAGTATGCCGGGAGCGGCTTTGGAGGATGGATGTGCGTTGGTTTGCGCGGGAACCGGTTACGTAATATTTCGAGAATCTATCTTTTTTTTAAGTCAAGAGTTACGATACGAGTAGGACATATGCCTGATGGTAAGCAACATGCCTGCCACATAACCTGCCATAACATGCCACAGTGACACGCAGCTATTGGAACATGAAGAGTCCAAATCGTAACCTAGCACAGCACTGCTGCGCTCGTCATCCAAAGGTCTAAGATGTTATATCTCTAAGCCCTGTAATTTCTCTGGAAACATTGCCCTTCAAACCGGAACAAAGTAATGTTTGCACATTACTGCTTGGTAGTAGAATAACTGGCAAAGGTGTGGTACTTCCCCAAGCGGACTCTGTCAGGGGTACCACCACCACATAAAATTACATAATACTTATAGCCCTACATAATATATACATATTTTATGATATAGCGTGACGAAACGAGCAGAACATGTGCCTGATGGTAAGCAATATGCCTGCCACAACAGCAAAGTGACACGCAGCTATTGGAACACGAAGAGTGCAAATCATTACCTGGTACTGTACTGCACTGCGCTCGTCACCCAGAGATCTAATATTATATTATACTATATATTATATCTCTGAGCCATGCAATTTCTCTGGAAAAATTGCCCTTAAAACCGGAACACAGTAATGTCTGCATATTACTGCTGGGCGGTAGAATAAGTGGCAAAGTTGTGGTACTTCCCCAGGCGGACTCTGTCAAGGGTCCTACCACTACATAACATTACATAATACTTATAGCCCTACATAAAATATACATATTTTATAACATAGTATGACGTGACGAGCAGAACATGTGCCTGATGGTAAGCAATATGCCTGCCACATAACAACAAAGTGACACGCAGCTATTTGAACACGTAGAATCCAAATCATTACCTAGCACCGTATTGCACTGCGCTCGTCACTCAGAGATCTAAGATATTATATCTCTGAGCAATTTCTCTGGAAACATTGCCCTTAAAACCGGAACATAGTAATGTCTGCATATTACTGTTTGGCGTTAGAATAACTGGCAAAGATGTGGTATTTCCCCAGGCTGACTCTGCCAGGAGTCCTACCACTACTAAATATTTATATATTTATAGCCCTATAGCCTCAACATGAATATCAAATGAAAGTGATTGACTAGTAGATACTATAAATCTATACTACGACATATTTCAAATCCAAGATGGTCGTCACCACAATTCATTCGTTTTTTCACTACTGCCTCAATATAGGTATCAAATGAAAGGCTTGATTAGTAGAGTACTACTATGCCTCTATACTATGACAAATTTCAAATCCAAGATGGCCGCCACCACGAAATGGTGATTATTTTTTTCACTGCTTGCTACCTCAATATGGTTATGAAATGAAAGGGTTTGACTAGTACAGTACTAAATACTACAACAAATTTTAAAACCAAGATGGCCGCCACTACAGAATAGCGATTTTTTTTCAGTCCTACCTCAATATGGATATAAAATAAAAAGGCTTGACTATCAGAGTACTCTATATCTCTATATAACGACAAATTTTAAATCGAATATAGCCGCTACCACAAAATGGCGAAACATTTTTTATTTACTACTACCTCAATATGGGTATCAAATGAGAGGGCTTGCCTAGTAAAGTACTGTATACTACAACAAATTTAAAATACAAGATAGCCGCCACGACAATGGCATTTTTTTCTGCAATCTGATTATCGGACCGTTGCATTTAATCTTATTTTCTTCCTGAAGAAGAAGAAGAAAACATCAAATAGTTTTTTTTTAATAAAGATTGACGAGTCGATCTGGACTAACTGATCTAAATCCAAAAGCGCACCATAAGCACAAAATTGTATTTCCTAAGTGCAGACTTCAGAAAACAAATAACTCTTTCAAATGTAATGGTATTCGCTTCTATAATGCAATCCCTGCACAAGTCGTAGTAACTACTTACTTCGGAAGTACTTTCCCAGGCGGATTCTGTCAATAGTCCTACCACTACATAATACTTATAGCCCTACCTAATTTTCATAGCCCAGTCGGATTAGACTTTAACCTAGAATTAATTATTTAGTTATTGTCAGTTTTTTTTGTGCCAATGTTTGGGGAGGTCATAGGTAAATAGCAACGATCTCAATACAAAGATGTGCCCTCCCAAACTTCAGGACGCACGGAATCATGTCATCGTTGGGAAGTGTGAGCTCACTCTTTCCGTTCTAATCGGTTGCAGGAAGTGGTGGACGCCAGACGTTTTCATCTATCACTATTCGTTGTCAACAACCAAAATAAGTAGAACCACAGCATATCTCGCCGCTAGCGATTCTAGGGGTCACGTAGATTGGTTGGATGTAAACCTCTTACGAAACACACAGAAACGCAGTTCATTACCAATTTCAAGGTGCTCAGAGCACATCGATATATTACTTTATTACGAATAAATTACTATCCATTTTTTATTTCTACTTGAACTAAAACCATAAAATTTTACAATACTCCCAAACATGTTAGACGCCTCTTAAAGCAAACGTACAGCCTACCATTTGACATCAGGGTCGCTCGAAGCACGCCCCTTCTATACGAGCTTCATGTTGCATGTCGAAAATCAAACGTCTGTTGATTGCACGCCTATTTCTATCAATGCGACACACCTGCCACCAATCAATGAGAATTTGCTCAATAAACGCATGGTTTCACGCTAGTAATCAACACATACCTTAGCTTCAGTATACCAAACTAACAAGCACTAATACCAATTTGTACGTCGACAAATTGATAGTGTATTTATGTCAAATCCAACAGAGAAATGTGGCGTATTAGTTTACAAGTATATTTGTCAATGATAGCTATATTTGACAGCTGAGCTGTGTGGCATTCGCTTTGTATGAAAACAATGGCCATTTCCTCGATTCACTTTGAACGCTAGTCACCGTATTGCATTTCAAATACACTTGTCAAACATACGAGTACAATGATACATGACACAATGACAAGATAAAATGCAATGCAAAAGTATATTTGACAGGTATTGAAAACGTATTCTGAAAGGATGTTTTCTGAAATGCTTCATTGTATCGAAATTCGATGTGGACCTAAGATGTGGACATATTAAAAATGACATCTAAATATTAATACGTGAAGCACAAACTTTGTCTCCTCTTTACGAAAATTACGCGGACAGAGGAATATGAAATTTCTAACACTTATAGTTTATGTAGAGAGGGAGAGTGCATAATGCTATTTTTTTTCTTAGAAAAAAAAAATACATTTAACAAATAATAGTACATTATGATATAAGTGGGCTAAAGTTGATAATTAGGTACAGCCTCTGCTAATTATAGCTCTCGCCTACGGCTCGAGCTAGCAATAACTCCTCGGCTGTAATTATCAAAGCGCACGTATGTCATACGACGTTTTATAACATTTTTGCGAGGAAATAAATCAAAATCCTGATGACATTTTCAAATAAAAAAAATTGGGAGTCATAGGAACTGCCGATAGAAGTGAAAACTTATTACTCAGAATTTGATAGCTTACTTTGGAAACTACACGGGTGTAACTGGAGAGCGTGGCCTGGCCATCATGGTATGGCCATCTAGAAATGCGTCAGCATTTCCCATTGGCTCACGCATTTCTAGATGGCCATGCCATGATGGTTAAGCCACGCCCTTTCAGCATTTCCCATTGGCTGACGTATTTCTTGTTCACAGATTAACAATGCGCGCGCATCAGCGCTTTTTTTTATAAAGCAAAGGCACAGAACCAGCCAGTATGACATTGCGACATTAGTAATAAAGTAAATTAATATTTTTGTGTTTTGTTATAGATAAATTGTTGTAATTTATGGTCAATATTAATTAAATTAACAAATTAAATAATTCTAATTATATTTTATCTCTCATAGTTAATTTTATTCCTAAAATATTTACCACTTTTCTGACATAAAAACTCTTTACTAAGATTTAAAAAGGTACCGTTCGTTTCAGACGGAACATTTTGAAACCGTGCGTTTTACATTACATTACCGCACAAGTACGTAATAAGATAGATTACGATACAGAAATTGGTGCAATAAGAGACCTTTTACGAGCAAATATGTTATAATAGTACATTATGATATAAGTGCGCTAAGTTGATAATTACAGCCGAGGCGTTATTGCTAGCTCGAGCCGAAGGCGAGAGCTATAATTAGCAGAGGCAGGTCGCGGTCGCGGTCTCGGCGCGAACTGACGCCCATACAATTCCATAGTGTCAAGTGCCTGTCGCGGTCTGCGGTCTCGGTCTCCTGTCGCGGTCTCGCGTCGCGGTCTCAGCGCGAACTTGTACCTTTAGCTTTGATATTGCTCCCTCTTTTCTTTTCGCTTGAAATTAGAGACAGCAATAGCAAAGCCAAAGCAGATTTAGTAAGGCGGTAGACCCGTCAGTAATTTCTTGATTTTCTCTAACGGCGCGGCGTGAGCCCACGCCGAGATCGTACCGTCTCGTGCCCTAGCACTAGCACTAGCCTAAGCTAGTGTCGTACGAGAAGTAGTTGTTTTTTTTTAAATAAAGAGTGACTAGACGAGCTCGACATGTGCCTGATGGTAAGCAACATGCCTGCTACATAACAGCACAGTGACACGCAGCTATTGGAACATGAAGAGTCCAAATCATTACTTAGTACTGCAATGTTCGTCACCCAGAGGTCTAAGATGTTATATCTCTAATCCCTGTAATTTCTCTGGAAACATTGCCTTTCAATCTGGAGCACATTAATGTTTGCACATTATTGCTTGTCGGTAGAATAACTGGCAAAAGTGTGGTACTTCCCCAGGCGGGCTCTGCCAGGAGTTCTACCACTACATAATTACTACTTCATTTGGTTCGGTAAGATTAGGTCATTAGGGCCATGCACCTCATGCGCTAATTAAGAGTTCGGCACGCAATAGAGGTAACATGAGGCAACTATCTTATGTCCTTTCAAAAATAAAAGACAGTTTTTTTTACTTATGATTCATAAAATTTTGTTGTTATCATAACATACTGAAAAATACATTTATAAAAATTGAACCTCAGTGTTGTAGCTCTTGTTTCGTACCATTTTGTACGAATACTATACATATGGAATTACTAAATACAACCCCCAAAAAATCTTATCTTTTTATCTCTTGTTAGTCCAATAGTCCAAAGCAAATTTTTACAGTATTTTTTTCTGTTTACATTGGGCAACGCAGCGAGCGTCATAGGCACCATTCCGCCGGGAGCAGTTTGGTTATCCAGGGATTAGTTTTTGAAGGGGAAACTGATTGACAAACTGATATTGACAGTGTGCAAAATATCATATTACTCCGATCGCGTAATTGAATTCTTTTATTTACATTTCAGTTGAAATAACTAGTAACAAAATTTCACCGAAAATTCATACGTTGGTCATGCTTATTCATGCTCTTTTTTATTTCAGTATCGCACGGGTGCAATACTGATACTAAATATACCTACTAATAAAAATGGTTATTCTGGGTTATTCCTAAGAGATAGACATTTACTATTGTCGACTTCTTTATAGACCTTTTAAAGAGGTACGTACAGTCGTACATACTGCTATACTTTATTTTGATCTAGCTCATACGGTTTAGCCAGCGTTTGCAGTGTAAGCTCAAAACATGTGTTTATTTATGACATTACATTAGAAATCTTTAAAATTTTCTGTGTTTCTCTGCTATTTTATGCACGTATCATACATATAAACCTTCCTCTTGCAACCCCGCATAAAACCTGTTTCGTGGTTTTAAAGATAATATAATAGGAAAGGACAGACGCGGGAAGTGACTTTGTTTTAATAGTGATGATAAAGCAGTAATCTTCACTCACAAAGAAGAATGCACTCTCAGTCTGAGGTATCGGTCGATATACATAGAGCATGGATATAATTTGGTTGTTAAATATTATAAAAAGAGGTAGGATTACTTATTAATTTTAAACTAAATGACGGGCACACCACAGATTACAGAAATAAACCCAGATGGAGCGCGCAGAACAGAGCTACTGAAGCAGACAAAGGAAATACAAACGCCGAAGCAAATACAAACTCCAGTCAGTATGAAACGGACTTCCGTGTTGTACGGGAATCCCGTGTGATTTTAAGTTTTGTTTTAAAATATGCCGTCTTGTGTCTTCAAACATTGCAAACAATGTTCCCAAAAACAAAAAAAGGAAAGAGGAATATAATTTCATGGGAAATTTTGAATATTTTTACTGTTATTTATATAATTTAGGCGATTTCATTTTGGTGATGAATGGAACACAACACCTCAACGAAAATAGGTTAGTGTGGCGATACTAAATGTAAATTATTTTTCCTGAATTTAGGGTAAAATATAGATTATATTATATTTTTTTGGGATACTCGTAGACCAAATTATTGATAGGCATTGTATTATTCAATTTAATTGAATATCAAATGTAATTTTAGTAAATGTTAAATTTATAAAATGAGTAATTTATGACATAAAAATTTACAAAAAACAAAATCATTAATACATCATACAATTTGTTTGTGTATTTATTTATTTCGTTAGTTGCACCACTGCCCAAAATATTACAAATTTTGTTTCCTCATGAATCAAAAGGTTATATGGAAGAGATCGCTTTTAGCGACAAGATCGCCTTTTGTGCCCATTTTGTTTTATTATTATGTGTGTTACTTCTTGTCAACTTTGTTTATGGTGCCAATAAAGTGTTTTGTATTGTATTGTATTGTAATGTCATTCGATATATTATCTAAGTGAAACGGTGGCTAAATATAACTGGTTATAATATGATGGTTTATAAAATAAAAAAAATGTTGAAGGAAGATATTTTTGAAGTTCATATTATGCATAACGTTGTTTGTAAAATGAAATATTTTGAAATTGTAAAGTTTTTTAATATTATACGGTTGCTTGATTTTAAAGTCTTGTTTTGTCAAAAAAAAGGTAAATAATAAGTGAACTGGTAAAATGATTATTATGTTAGTTTTTTTTTTGTTTGTTGTTTCGACTTATAACATACAGGTAGCCTATATGCATTTTATCACAAATAGTTTGGTGGTAAAGATGGTTGTTTTAATTTTTGTTTAACCTATCTAAGCGAGTAAATTACACTAATTTTATTATTTTCGATTCAAGTTAATTTCTAGTTGCATGCAAAATCAAAATTCTTTTCTTCATAGAATGGAAATAGTAGTAACAAGAAATCCTTGCATAATCGGTGTAATAATATTAATATTTTAAAATATCAATTGATGTGTTTATTATACGTGAAGATTTCCCATGCTAAGACAATAATAGTGGGACTTTTTTCTTAAGACTGACAACATTATACAAGTAATTTGGAACGTTGATTAGACAATTTTACGTCAACATGACTAATTACGGGCCTCACAGTGTTGTTCACGAAGGTTCCATTTGTGTTTTATTTCTATAATCTGTGGGGCACACAGCATAAAAACTTATAATACTCTTTGATTAAAACTATGTTTTAGATACCCTTTGGTTAAAACTCTCGAAAAAAAAATGTTTGCGAAAAAGTTACATGCGGCTGAATGACTTAGTATCCATGGCCAAGAATAAATTAAAAACATTTTTTTACGCGGAATAGAAAATTTAGAAATAGCGGTTGACTCGCAAATTTAGTATTTGCTTTTTTATTTTTATTTTATAGGTACCATTTACAAACAAAACTTTTTTGCAATGGATGTGAAATGCAAATGTAATATTTCGTGACAGGTTCAATTAATGTGGTAAGTACCTAGAAGTTAATGTTGCAATAAAAAAAACATAATTAAATAAAAATACTAAACACAGGGACACAAAAGCGAAGAGCAGTCCACTATATTATCTTTCTCGCTCTGGCGCACTTATACATAGGTATTATCTTTTTAGCTCTAGCATCCCGAGTTCACCCGAAAATTTCTTATCATACCTGAGCGTGACGCTAGAATTCAATTCACAGCCCACGAGAAAAATCTGTCTAGGCGCACCAAAAGAAGTTTTCACTTCAAAAACTTACATACTCTTTCATTAAACCTCTCGAAAAAAATGCTTGATCGGTAACATCAAATGTTGGATATTATGTAGAACAGTTTATATGAGAAAATGCAATTGTTGTTTTTACTATCTTATTCGCAAGTTTTCAATATTTTCTCACCGTTTAAACCTTCCCTTAGCTACGACAAACATTCAAAACCAAAATCAGCCAAATCGGCCCAGCCTTTGTCTAGTTTTAGCGAGAACTTGCCAACGCAAACAAAAGCATATAGCCGTATATGCTGCAAATTGTCCAACTTTATACTCGCGAGGGAGTTAAAACCTACAAGATGCTTCCCGTGAGCTCAGAATCTTGAAAAATAGTACGAAGCAACGTCTTATAGCACACATGAAAGCAAAATTGCGAAATTTTTAAAACACATTATAAATTAAACATAATTTCAAACTTACTAGCCCTTTCCCCACATACGAATTGAGGTATTAAATTGAAATTTATATCAAATTTTCGGGCTTATAACACCTTTACTCTGTAACAAAATCAAACTTTCTATCAAAGAGAATGTAATATACTTTCTATGTCAATGCGATCAAAATAAACAGCCAATCTACGTCGCTTATTTTGAAACTGGCAACTATTCGCAAGGGAATCAAAACCTAAAAGATAACTCCAGTCGACGTCTCTTGAGAGTCGAGGAGAGAGTCTTGGAATTTGGCATGAAGCAACGTTTTATAGAGTACACATAAAAGAAAAATATCGAAAACTTGAAATTTTTAGTTACCTCACATATTTTTTCTTCTTCATAATTGGCTTGACGACTCATTTTTGATTTAATGTGCCATCAAAAGGCTACTCAATAACTAAAACATAGGTGAAAGAATTACTTTGTTATCTGAAAACTTCCCGTGATATCACGATTTTTAAATCACAATTTAAAGACACCTATACACACTAGTCCAATGGAGGCCAACGCCAGTGTGTGGAGGGTCGTTTTGTGCTCACTCGCGTCGCTCGTCTAGCTGGCCGAGTGACGGCAAGTGGCCATCAGTGTGTATAGGGATATTTTGCCTCGACTCGTCTCTCGTGACCGGTGTCGGTTTTTGTGCACAAAACAAAGGCGCTCGGGCGAGTAGCGTCCTATTCTCCTATTGGCCTACCTCGCTTTTGCCTGCGCTCGGCTAGTGTGTGGATTCTACGTTTTGTCTCGTGCCGTTTTGTCGGCGCTCGCGTTGGCCTGCGCTGGGCCAGTGTGTGGATGCTATCTTTCGTCTCGTGCCGTTTTGTCGACACTCGCGTTGGCCTCCACTGGGCCAGTGTGTAAAGGGGGCTTTAACCTTGTATGAAGCGTTTTCCTAAATACGCTTCATACAAAAACGCTACTAAAGCGTGACGTCACAGTCTGGCATTTTCTATGCGTCGCGCGTAAAGTTTGTATGTTAGCTATATTAAATATTACGTTTAGGAAACTGGTTTCTTAACAAAAGTCACTTTAAATCGAATGGGTTATCCAATGGTAAATACATTTTCTAATAATTTCGTACTTTTAAACTGGACTTGCCCATCCAACTTTGAATGATCATAAAGTAAGTTAAACAAAAGGATATCAAAATTAAAGTAGGTGCGCATTTTATTCTATTTAAATACTGCCATTATATCAAATAGTTAAATAATATTTCAGGATTAGTCGTCATGCCTATTGTAAGACTTATAGACTACAGGCCCGTGAACAAAATTTACGGGTCAAATGAACCAGCAGGAGACCTATGTAGGATGATAGACGGGTACAAAATAATAAGATTCAGCACTATGCCGTCACTTGTAAGCTGTCCAACTGAGTGCAGGTGAGAATTCAAAAGTGCAAGTAGAGTGGCTACATTTTGGTCATTTGTTTCTGTACGGCATTCTTACCATCCAATAGATCCATGAAAAGTAATGAGAAAACGCGTAGTGCCGTACAAAAATAGTGGTTCACGAAGTCGGAAACATTATTGATAATCCGGAAATTTTGAGGGAAAATTTGGTCATTTGATACAGTACGGCATCGATTCCATACAGTTGCAATACCTCTTCTAACCCATTATTCCGCAACGCCGTACAAAAATAATGGTCCAAGAGGAAATGATCGGGGGTTCAACTTCCTTTTTTCAGTGATCCGGAGGGGTGATTTGAAAAAGTACGGCATCGGTTCCAAATGATTATCTAGCACTCAAACGAACAATTAAAAATAATGCCGTCTAAAAAATACTGTTCATTTGAATGTTTATCGATTATTACCTTAATTTCATCGTATACTTCATTTATAAAGGTGGTAGGTCATTTGATACTGTACGGCACCTTATTTTTCTACATAACATTGCTAAAAACTATTGTTGTATAATAATGCCGTACAAAAGAAAGTGTTCTAAAAAAAGTTACAGAGGAATACAAAACATGCAAGTTTTCATTTATTTGAATAACCATAGATTAATTAACTATAGCAAAGTTCAACATATTATCATTGTTTTAAATAGTATTCAAGTAAATAAATTTGAAAAAAGTAATGCCGTACATTTTAACCCTTAATCAAACAAAATATGTACCACTTAGTTAGAAACTTGGAAACTCAGAAACTATGTACTTTAGGGCAAAAATTATTGAGCTAACTATTGTAGAAAATAACATTTTACACTTTTTGTGCCGAGAAAACTTTTTTGTGAAACGTACCGTTTGCGATTTATGACCCATTTAAAATACCGATTTTTCTATCACGGCCGATAACTCTTGAAATATTTGATTAATCAATAAAACGCATTGAACTATTCTTAAAGATCAGTTTATTTTCTACAACTTTAGTAAAGCGCTTTTTTTTGTAATGTCCATATGTTTTGATTTATAAGACGTTCAAAATCTGTTATTCCGCCAAAAATATTATAAATCGTATTAAAATAAACAATAGTTTTGTTTGTGGTGGGTTATTAGACGATGAAAACTTTGATAAAGAATAAGAAAATAAATAGATCAGGTTTTTCATGCAGATGAGGTGTATGTTAGCTATGGCAATATAGTGATGCGTTCAACATTAAACTTCTTATAACTCAAAAAGCACAGACTTTAAAAAAACAATTTTGGCAAAAGTTGTATTGAATAAACTGGTCTTTAAACATGGATTGATGCGTCTTATTTATCTAAATATCTCAAGAGTTATCGGCATATCGGCGATAGAAAACCCGGTTTACTAAATGAGCCGTAAACGGTAGGTACTTTTAACAAATAAGTTTTGGGCAACAAAAGGTGTAAAATTATATTTTCTACAATAATGACTTCAATAATTTTTGCCCTAAAGTACATAGTGCCCGAGACAACGTTTTTTCAAGATGACGCTTAAAGATCCACCTGAATCTGTCAACATTTCGTGATTTTATGCTCAGTAAGTGATCATACACCTAATAGAAAATAAATTTGGATCGAAAATTTAAAAGTTAAATTCTATTTTTACGGGCCTTTAATGTGAACTTTCAGATTTGTACGGCATTAACTTTTCTTAGACATATATTAAATTCAAATAAATTATCAGAATGCCGTTAAAAATCGTACCAACTATCACCCTAAAGTACATTTCGTCATATGCAAGGTTCTGGAGGTTTATTGCCATTTACTGACTATTGGACTAACAAAAATGTACGGCACGTATAAAATTTGTATCTATGCACAAAATACTTTCGGAATAAATTAATTTTACGTTGTGTCAAATCACCCCTCCGGATCACTGAAAAGAGGAAGTTGAACCCCCGATCATTTCCTCTTGGACCATTATTTTTGTACGGCGTTGCGGAATAATGGGTTAGAAGAGGTATTGCAACTGTATGGAATCGATGCCGTACTGTATCAAATGACCAAATTTTCCCTCAAAATTTCCGGATTATCAATAATGTTTCCGACTTCGTGAACCACTATTTTTGTACGGCACTACGCGTTTTCTCATTACTTTTCATGGATCTATTGGATGGTAAGAATGCCGTACAGAAACAAATGACCAAAATGTAGCCACTCTACTTGCACTTTTGAATTCTCACCTGCACTCAGTTGGACAGCTTACAAGTGACGGCATAGTGCTGAATCTTATTATTTTGTACCCGTCTATCATCCTACATAGGTCTCCTGCTGGTTCATTTGACCCGTAAATTTTGTTCACGGGCCTGTAGTCTATTATGACCATTTTCCTCTTGAACGCGTAGAGGTGTCATTTTCATCATATTATTATTATTTCGTTTTAGTAGTGGTAGGCATCTTTTCAGTACCACGCTTTTGCCAGTTATTCTACCGCCAAGCAGTAATGTGCAAACATTACTGTGTTCCGGTTTGCAGGGCAATGTTTGCAGAAAAAAAAACAATGTAGGTACAATGAGATATTAGCCTAATTTGTGTTATACCCCGTTTACATGATTCCAGTCCAGCGACCGAATCCAGCGCTGGATTGCTTACTGGAATAATGGAAACCGGCACTGGAATGCATCAATCCAGTGCAAATGCATTCCAGTGCCGGTTTACATTATTCCAGAAAGCAATCCAGCGCTGGATTCGGTCGCTGGACTGGAATAATGTAAATAAATAAATAAAATAATAAGGGAGCTAGTTTATATTTTTTAATCTGTTTCAATTAATTAATCCTTGTATTTTTATTGTTATTATAATGTGTGTTATTTAGCATTTTTGAAAATTATTATTTTAATCACAATTGACATTGCTAAGTAATTTTAACTTTTTTTATTGTAGCCGACATTTGATTAATTATGAATCATTATTGTATACAATAATCAATAAATCAATACAAATACTTACTTATAATTATTGTACAGATAATTAATTCACTGTAAAATTGACGTGTACTTGCTGTATGAATAAATGAACATAAATAAAACATCTTCTATCTCTGTCTGACGAGCGCAGTGCAGTGATAGGTAATTATTTGGACTCTTCGTGTTCCAATAGCTGCGTGTCATTGTGCTGTTATGTGTTATGTGGCAGGCATGTTGCTTACCATCAGACACATGTCCTGCTTGTCTCGTCACTCTAATCTATATAAAAAAATATATACATGAAATGTATACATATAGGTAAAGGAAGAATTCCGAACCCTGGATGTGCGAGTCTGGTTTTTTTTATTTTTATAGATAATAGGTCTGTAATTGACCACTATCTCCCCTTTTTTTCTTTGGTGTAAGGTGTAAGTGACTACACTGCTTTTTGTAAGTGTCTATGAATTTGATTACCGAATAATAGTAAAAGTAATTAAAGTTAACATATTAATGCATAAACATTACAACAGACATTTTCTATCTGCTCGAACTCGGGAAATTATAACTATAAAAATACTCTTCGGGGCCGACAAACTAAAGACAATTTATTTCGTAGTTTTGAGTAGTGTGTAATGTAGTGCGGATTTTACAAGTTTCTCGTCGTCCCGTCACTCCTTTAAACAACATAACAAATAATAATAATGAATGTCTTAGTTTGTGAAAATGGGTAATTACAATAAGATCTTAAGTGTTTTGATTCGAGTCTTTGAAAACTCCATAATCAACCTTACGGCATGCAAATATTAAGTTGTACTAATAGATAACAGTTCGAAAACAAACTTTATAATTCACTAGTTTAAGCTACCAATTTCAGATGAGTAATTCGATGATAATGGAAGCAAAGTAATAAAGTAAATAAACAATGAAAAATAATAATTATACTAGGGTATATTTATGAATACGTAAAAGCTCAAAAATCTGTAACTGTTACTAGGTTTTTTTTTTTTTTTTTTTATAGCATTGAGTGACGAGACGAGCAGGTCATGTGCCTGATGGTAAGCAACATGCCTGCCACATAACAGCACAGTAACACGCAGCTATTGAAACATGATAGTCCAAATCATTACCTAGCACTGCACTGCGCTCGTCACCCAGAGATCTAAGATATTATGTCTCTAAGCCCTGTAATTTCTCTGGAATCATTGCCCTTCAAACCGGAACACAGTAAAGTTTGCACATTACTGCTTGGCGGTAGAATATTTGGCAAAGGTGTGGTACTTCCCCAGGCGGACTCTGCTAAGAGTCCTACCACTACAAAAGTACTGTAGAGTTGCATTTTCAAGGGCTGCCAACATACATACAATCCTTAGGCTGATTTTAGTCTCACGTTGACCGCACATACACCGTCGGCGCTGATGGCCGACATATGATATAAACTTCTAAGAAGCGTTTTTTAATAACACGTAGCCATAGACTGATTTATAAGGATGTGGCCAAAGATGCGACAAAATGGCACAACCGCATTGGGCCTAAAATTGCATATTTAGGGCCATGCGACATGCGACTCAGTTCACAGCGGTCAGTGCACGGGAGGGAAGTGAAAGAGTTTTTGCTGGCCATTAAAATGCTAAAACAAATCAGTACGCCACGTCCTTCCTTTGAAGTCATTGCGCGTAGCTATCAGCGCGCACGGTGGACAGCGCTGATAGCTACGCGGCCGCACGCGTCAAACCTCGGCGCCGCGTAGCTGTCAGTCCTGACAATCATACGAGCACCTCTGCTTTCAGTCAAAGAGAATGTAAATTACTACCTTTCAGTGAGCGTTCTAGTGTCGAGCGGAGCGGACGTCGTTAGCGTGTACAATCATGGCAAATCGCGTGATTTATGCACGTGTGGTAAGCTGCAATGGGCCATTTTGTTTCCTGATAAATTACTGGGCTTAGAGATATAACATCTTAGATCTCTGGGTGACGAGCGCAGTGCAGTGTTAGGTAATGATTTGGACTCTTCATGTTCCAATAGCTACGTGTCTATGCTACTGTGCTGTTATGTGGCAGGCATGTTGCTTATCATCAGGCACATGTCCTGCTCCTCTCGTCACACTTGATTTAAAAAAAAAAGTGTATACCGTATCGGGCGCCTAAAGCCAGAAAACGAAAAAAGGACATTTTTGACGCCGCTCACTGAAGTTAAGAAACTAAAAACTATGACAAAAAAAATATTGACATGTGGGTACAATCAAGAAGAAGCACAATAACCGAATAGAATTTTAAAAATAGATCAGAGTTTTTTACAATAAAAAAATAAAAATGACACAGAAAAAACCCGTTTTAATTCGAGTACTCGAAATTATCAGCGATGACCCCACATTATTTTTTGGTAATAAAATTTCTATTTGTACGTTCTAGTAAAGTAACCGAACACTTTTTTAAATGTATGTTTAGTTATTGAGTAATTAAATAAAACTTGGTCAAAAATGGACTCCTGATTAAATATTGATTTTTCCTCCAAACTGTGTCATGCTATTCTCGACTTTATGTACATCACGTTAAGAAACGCGTCGCGCGGATGAAATCTGATTTTTTCCTGGCTTTAGGCGCACTCTTAATCAGTAATTCGTCAAAAGTTCTAGTAGACATTCCAAAGTAATTAAATAGTTTATTTTCGTCATCAACGTGCCATATAATAAGACAAAGTCTCCTGCAACGGCTCTCTGCTCCATCAATGGATGAACATGGAGTCTTCGTCGTTGCCAATTTTAATATTTTTGTGATAGGTAGATAGGATAGGTAGGTTGTTAGTAGGTACAAACGTACAATTAATACACTCCGCATTTTTATCGTCGTCTGCACAGTATAAGACGGTCAGTACCATACTGAAACGAGCCACGCTGAGCCTCAGCACTGACGAACTACGCGCTGAGCTACGAGCGCTGACGGTAAGCGTGAGACTAAAATCAGCCTCACTTAACAATGCGCGCTTTGTCGAGAAGACATAAACAGAAAAAAATCTGAAAAACTAACTGTTTAAGTAAATCGCAAAAAGCTGTGGCGGCCTAGTGGTTAGAACGTGCGATTCATACTTGTGACCTACGAAAGTTCGAATCACGACTATAACTATTGTATATGAGTATTTTGCCAAGTGCCGACGTAAAAATTTCGCATCATCACTCGCTTTAATGCTGGAAGACAACAACATGAGTAAACTGCCATGTTCAAAGAATCTTTTTAGGTTATGCGTTATCCGCCAACCCGCACTTTGCCAGGTGGATTATGGTCTTGACTATTTTCTTGCAAGAAAAGAGTCCTAGCAGTGGGAACATTAAATGAGCTGCTTACGTCACCGCAATTACAAGTTGTTGTGAGTAGAACGCTGTTCTTAGGTATAATAACTCCATTTTAAATAACCATGCAGATTAATCTCTAGACAGCAGCAGTAGAAACTCCGGATTTAAAATTCATTGCATGTTAAATTATAGGTACGTGCCACAGCATTTGTAAGATTTCAACGAACCTAGTTTCATTTCATGCTGAGCGCAGCGCTAGTAACATTAGACTCACAAAGTGCATCCGTTGAGCTACATCCAAGTGATATTAATATCACTTGCAGTATGCAAAGAGGAAACTAAAGTGTTCCACTTTATATATATAGGTGATGACCCCTACGTGTGCACTAAGATATACATGTGAAACAGAACCTAAAGTTCATATTTCTTTGTTTCAGAATTTCGAGAAAGAGAACGACTCATGGCGTCACTGCGGGAGCTTCCCTGCTTGACAGAGACCCTTTACTGACCTCGCTCTGAACCCCTCCCAGCAACATTACCAAATCGGTAAGTATAACATCTCATAGGTACTGCTCGCGAAGACATCCATCCAAAATTTACAATAGATCCATTCCCCTTCAATCTTTGAATTTTACAGGGATAAAAGTTCTATTTCAGACTATATCTTACTTAGTTACAAATGTCACCTTGATCCATTCGGTTCTTATGACGCGGTTGAGTTACAAACATCAATAAGTGCAAATATATTATCTTTCGAAGTAACAGGTAAGCCACAAAGATACTAGAGTAACTGAGACATGCATCGTGCAGCCGCGGCATCCCACCACGCTTGGAAATAGAAGCAACCGCGACCGCAGGCAGCACTGCGGTCAACCGTAGCCGCTAGTCGCATAATCTCAGACTCATACCTTTAAAAATAACAAAAAAGGAGGACATATTAGGGACTTCCGGTGAAAGTAAAAACTACTAACTAACATAATTTTAGTATTAAACAGCGTTAATGTAGAACAAAACGTCACCTGTATAGCTTCAGAAATACTATTACGCATGTCGGGCACGCGCACTCACAAGATCTCCACTCAACCAGGACTCTCACTCACTCAACAACGTAGACCGCATCGTGGCTTAACTTCAGGCGAGATGGAGTCAAGTGTAAACCTATAATAGTTAAAAAAAGCGATTAACGCGTACATCCCGATGTATCTTCCAACTTAGTCTGTGGCCACAGCTCCGACGATACACCTCTATATTAGCATAAATATAATATATCGCTAATAATACTGATGAGATTTTTCCCCAACCAAAAAGTGCTCAACTCGGCTATTAAGCCTTTTATCTAAAAAATTACCCACTTTAAACACAAAAGGCAACAAGGCTAAAAAGCAAAATACGATTTCAACAGTATCAAATTTCATGGAGTCACTCTTCTGCCCCTAATAGTAGGAAGCCGGTTATTCTCTCACCCGTGAATATGCCACGACCGTCCGTTGCCAGTGCGAAATCATATTTCGCGCTAAGTACTTCGTGAAATTATCGAGTGAGCGGAAGCGTGTATATGTGGGACCGTAAAATTGGAACTATGAGTAGCGTACGTTTATAATCAAGTACTATTATAGTTAAACTATAAAAACAAGCTTAAACATAAGGTGCACCTAAAAAGTAAAAAAATTTGCAATCATAAGAACTGTCGATAGAAGTGAAAACTTAAAACTCAGAATTTGATAGCTTACCTTGGAAACTACACGGGTGTAACCGGAGGGCGTGGCCTCGCCATCTTGGCATGGCCATATAGAAATGCGTCAGCATTTCCCATTGGCTTATGCGTTTCTAGATGGCCATGCCATGGTGGCCTGTCCACGCCCTTTCATTTCCCATTGGCTGACGTATTTCTAGATGGCCAATAGTCATGGTCCGAAGTTTACCCGAAGCTTTCTTATCATACCCGAGCGTGACGAATGCATTCAATTCACATCCCACGAAATATCTGTCTAGGCGCGCCTAAAGAAGTTTTCACTTCAAAAACTTTTTAGTTTGGAAACGTGTTTTAAATTGATCGATTACGTGGTAACGAAACGTATTCTTCTATATATTCACTGTCTGAATATGTCATTAGCACTCAGTATGATACTAATAACAGCCTTTCCCAAGGTGGGTGATAACGCCCCCTTGTGGGCCCTGCAGGCCTAAAGACCCAGAAAAAAGGGGGCGTTGTGTAGAGGCTTGGAGTACGTTGTTGTGTACCTTCTACCTGCTAGGCTCAGATCTTTTAAGTTAACTCTCGTTAACTTAAAAGATCTGATCTCGTGTTAGGTTTTATCATTGGGTTTTATAGTAAAAGTCTCGTTTAGCATGAATGTTTAATCTCCGCTAATATAGCGCACAATATTTCATTAAAGTTGAAGTTACATAAGTTTTTAAGAAAAAATGGGGGCAAAAATTTATTTATTCACAAAGTGGGCGGCAGAAAAAATAAGTTTGGGAACCCCTGCACTAATATATTACAGTACGTGAAAATGAAATGTAAACAAAATTATTAATCCTGATGATCGTGGTGAGGATGAATAGTTAGTGTGACAAACTGTATAAATCGCCCAAAAAAAAACCATGCGACTAACGGTAAGTAACACGCCTGGACATAACAGCACAGCACGTTATGCACAATCCATAAAACAAAAACTTTGTCAAAATCGGTCCACCAGTTTTGAAAGAGTTTCATTACAAACACACGCATAGAATATATGTATACTCACACAAAATATACACAAAACTGTGCGATAAGTACATGCATACTTTTTAATCAGTGGTACTAGACCTGGATCCCTGGATCCCTGGATCCGCGTTTGCTCACGGTAGGTTAGGTTACTTTATGATCTAACGTCGTCAGAATGTAGATTACATTTTATTTTTTACGGTGACGTCTAAAAAGATTTAGCTGTGTGGTTTCTGTTTGAGAATAATCTCGTTCCTAGTTTTACAGGAAACATACACAATACACATCCGCGTCCGACAAAGTCACAAATTGGCTTATGGAAAGTAGCTTTGCTCCGGAATTGTGCCTTTGTGTTCACAGCCCGCAGACATGTTTTACTTTGTTAACGCGACATAAAACGATACAACTATTTTATTTTTGCATTTTTGTTAGGTTTCGTCACTTGTGTAATGTTTCAAGAATTTATTTATCACTTAAGACATTTCTGTCGCTTACATGATAAAAATAACTTAAATAACAATTTGTATTATCGTCGTAACACTTTACATACATAAAATAAAAACCACTTTAAAATCCACAAACAAACAAAAAAAAAAATGTTTGTCTGTGAAGTCGGTTTACTGACGATAGAACGTGACAACGTCTTAAGAAAATACTGATGGAATGGTAGCATTTTTCAAAAGAAAATTTTTATTTCTGTTGTTTAATAGATTTGTATGTAAAAAGTAATCAGTAGAATTTAGTCATTTTCAATCAAAACAATGCAAAAAACAATGCAAAAAAGCTTTTAGATGCCGGGGATCGAACCCGGGGCATTTCACATGCAAAGCGAACGCTCTACCACTGAGCTACATCCCCGCTTGAACTACTGGTCGAAATAACTAATACAACTGTAACAAACATGCAGCGAGGTAACGACCGACGGTAACGCGGTAACGGTACATGACGTCATGTTTTGTGGGCGTGCAGCCGGCTTCATCGAATTATAAGACGTTATCACGTCAAAAAAACAATAGGGTTATAGGTAGTTACCCAATAAAAAATACAAATCATACAATATTAGATAAAAACCCACTTTGAATGAAGTTTTTGAATCCAAATAGGATATTATATATTTTATATCTATATATATAAAAGCGAAAGGTCACTCATCAAGGAATCGCAGAAACTATAAATGCTAGGAATCTGAAATTTTGCATGGAGGTTCTTTTTAGCACGTAGGCGCTCGCTAAGACAGGGTTTTGCGAAATTCAACCCCTAAAAGGGTGAAACAAGGGATGAACGGTTGTATGAAAATTCGTCATTTCCAAAGTTATCAAATTTTGTATCTAGACACTTGACACGAAGCAATTAAATATTTGTTCCATCAATTTTGTAATTTCGAACTGTACGGGGGTGAAATTGGGGTTGAAATGAGGGATGTATGTCAATATGGAAGTTCTCAACCGTTGAAGATAAAACCATAAAACTCTGTATATAGACACTTGACACAAAGCAAACGAATGTTTGTTCTATAAATTTCGTAATTTCGAACTGTACGGGGGTTGAAATGGAGGTTGAATGTCAACATGAAAGTTCCCAACCGTTGAAGATAAAACCATCAAACTCTGTTTATAGACACTTGACATGAAGTAAACGAATGTTTGTTCTAGCAATGTTGTAACTACGAACTGTACAGGGATGAAATTGGGGTTGAAATAGGGGATGAATGTCAATATGGAAGCTCCCAACCGTTGAAGATAAAACCATGAAACTTTGTATATAGACACTTGATACGAAGCAAACAAATGTTTGTTCTAGCAATTTTGTAACTTTGAACTGTACGGGGATGAAATTGGGGTTGTAAAGCGGAATTAATGTCAACAATATGAAAGTTCCCAATCGTTGAAGATAAAATCATGAAACTCTGTTTATAGACACTTGACGCGAAGCAAACTAATGTTTGTTCTAGCAATTTTGTTATTTCGAACTGTACGAGGATGAAATTGGGTTTGAAATGGGGGATAAATGACAATATGGAAGTTCCCAACCGTTAAAGATAAAACCATGAAACTTTGTATATAGACACTTGACATAGAGCAAACGAATGTTTGTTCTGGTAATTTTATAATTCCGAACTGTATAGGGATGAAATTGGGATTGAAATGGGGGATGAAAGTATATATGGAACCTCCTAATCGTTGAAGATAAAACCATGAAACTCTGTATATAGGAACTTGACACGAAGCAAATAAATGTTTGTTCTAGCAATTTTGTAATTTTGAACTGTACGGGGATGAAATGGGGAATTAATGTCAATATGAAAGTTCCTAACCGTTGAAGATAAAATCATGAAACTCAGTTAATAGACACTTGACACGAAGTAAACTGATGTTTGTTCTAGCAATTTTGTTATTTCGAACTGTACGAGGATGAAATTGGGGTTGAAATGGGGGATGGATGACAATATGGAAGTTCCCAACCGTTGAAGATAAAGCCATGAAACTTTGTATATAGACACTTGACATGAAGCAAACGAATGTTTGTTATGGCAATTTTGTTATTTCGAACTGTATAGGGATGAAATTGGGATTTAAATGGGGGATGAAAGCGTATATGGAAGCTCCAAATCGTTGAAGATAAAACCATAAAACTCTGTATATAGGCACTTGACACGAAGCAAATAAATGTTTGCTCTAGCAATTTTGTCATTTCGAACTGTACGGGTATGAAATTGTGGTCGAAATGGGGGATGAATGTCAATATGAAAGTTCCCAATCGTTGAATAAAAAACCATGAAACTCTGTATAATGGCACTTGACACGTAGCAAATAAATGTTTGTGCTAGCAATTTTGTAATTTCGAACTGTATGGGGATGAAATTGGAGTTGAAATGGGGGACGAATGTATCTTAGGCTTTCAAACTTAAACAGCGGAACCGATTTTATGAAATTGTATAAATTGTTTTATTATAAGCTGTTTTTAGTAACCGTAAATGTGTCTGGGTAAAGTACCATAAATGCCTGAGTGAGGTAATGCCCGAGTTACCTTAGTATTTATTTCGCGCGGGCGAAGTCGCGGGTAACAGCTAGTTATACATATAAACATTAAAAGTAGATACTTTCGATAACTGTGTTTCATTTTCAGACCATTTTTTTTGTAACATTATTTAGGTTTCAGAGATAATATGTTTAGCCAATTATTTTTTGAATGCATAAAGTGAATTTACATTTTTTGTGTACTGTATTTAGTTACGTATTGTATGATGACGTCAGAGAATAGGCAACACCTTCACGTTAAAATCGGGGTTGCGCGCGGCAACGAACGCGTTGATGGGGCGACCGACCGTGTGATGATGACCAGCGTGGAAAACCCTGTGATTGCCTATATTAACAACGAGATCTCGGGCCAAGTAACGTTGGATGGTGTTCTACAGTTTACGTGAGTTCAGCAAACAGCAGTAGGTGACAATTTTGGTGCTAGTAACCAAAATTGTTACGAGTACATACTAACAAACTCCTGAATGCAGAATTCGACTGTCATTCATCTGCATTTTTGATGAAAGCATTTTATATCGCATACGTTAATAAATAATGGACAAATTAATGAGTAAACACATAATTAACTCTACCTTTTTGCCTAAAGCATATTATTCATGGTCAAATATTTCAATAATTTACTCCCTATTCCAATAAACATCAGTAGTACTATTTTGTTTCATTGGAGTTGTTTTCCCGTCACATGAGTAAAGGTGCGCTTATACGGGCGACTAAAATTGCTCAATTCCAGTGAATACTCGTCAACTATGACGTCACGACTACATCAAGCAATTTACGGCAACGGCAACAAGCATCAATACTGCGCAATACAATATTGAGCGATATCGCGCAACTACATCAACTAGGCAATACTGTCCTACACGAGCATTTCAGTATTCGCTCGCTATGGACGACATTGTTCTTGCTGCGGCGGCTTGTAGCGCCACCCGACCTCTCGCTCTCCCCGCGAAAGCAAGACGGCAAGCTGCAAAACAAACAACTGCGAATGAGATATATACAAAAATTGCTAGGAATTTCATATTCGTCAATTCGTATCGGCGACATTGAGCGATATGAAATATTTGGAGCAAATATCGCCGAAATAATTGTCGAAATTTGCGTTTCATTGGTCCATTAATTGCTCCAGATCGGTCTATTCTTGTCGCCGAGCAATTATTGCCCTCGTGTAAGCGCACCTTAAACGTTTCTATCCCAATTAAGGTACAAGTTCGCGCTGAGACCGCGACACGAGACCGCGACAGGAGACCGCGGCCGGAGACCACGACAGGTACTTGACTCTTTGGAATTGTATGGGCGCCAGTTCGCGCCGAGACCGCGACCGCGATCTGTCTCGGTCTCCTGTCGCGGTCTCGGCGCAAACTGGCGCCCATACAATTCTATAATGTCTGAATTGTAACTAAATAACTACTCCGTTTAATTTGCACAGTTAAATAAATAATAAATAAAAAAATTGGCAGTCATAGGAACTGCCGATATAAGTGAAAACTTATAACCCAGAATTTGATAGCTTACCTTGGAAACTACACGGGTGTAACCAGAGGGCGTGGCCTCGCCATCTTGGCATGGCCATCTAGAAATGCGTCAGCATTTCCCATTGGCTGATGCGTTTCTAGATGGCCATGCAATGGTGGCCTGTCCACGCCCTTTTAGCATTTCCCATTGGCTGACGTATTTCTAGATGGCCAATAGCCATGGTCCCGAGTTTACCCGAAGCTTTCTTATCATACCCGAGAGTGACGAATGAATTTAATTCACAGCCCACGAAAAAATTGTCTAGGCAAAGAAGCCAAAGGCAAAGAGGCCTAAAGAAGTTTTCACTTCAATAAATATTGGTGGGCACTTCTCATACAGCACCATCTGTTACCAAACTAAGAAAAACTTGCACTATGGAAGCCAGCTATAGGTATTAGACTTATATAGTTTTTAGAACAAATACTTGTTTTCATCATACAAATATTTTACACGACCCTCGGCTTCGCAGGCAGACTTATTATCAACTAAGCCACGAGACCAGTCAAACCACTTTCAAATAATTTCCTGCACTGGACAAGATAGAACTAATAGATGCATAAGCAGCCCACTTCAGCGTTTAAACCATAATTTACCATTTTCGAAAAGTGCGAGTTGGCAGAAGAAACATGTATTTGAAAGACGTCTTTCTTGGAACAACCCAGTTTCCTCATGATGTTATCTTTCACTACTAAAACCAGTCGGGCAGATGTTTCATACTCAGAGGTGTAGAAGGGATCCAAACGTACGACCTCTCGTTTATGAAATGGGACGTTCTATTCACTAAGCTGCTACCTAAAAAACGATGAAGGCAAACATCGCGAAGATACCGGTATGTTACAGAAATATTTCGAAGTCATGTGCGTGGCGGGTTAAGGCCTTGACTCTCTTCTTGCGAGAGAAGAGCCCGAGTCCTAACAGTGGGCACATTTATTGAGGCATTCACTAAACCCCCACAGAAAACATAGGTAGGTAGGTATGTACACTCTAACTCGCAAAACAAATCAAATTTGTTTTGGATTCAATTGAAATAAATATGTTTATGCTGCGTAACTTCTAAAGCATTTGATATTCTGTGTCTGCACATTAATTCCGCTTGGAGTAAAGTTGCCCCTAAAGCCGTACGGTAAAGTGGCGTCCACGAGAATTTTCCGCCTTTTACGCCGGCAATATTATATATACGTGTACTGCGACGGCTCTCAAACTTTTTACGAGTTTAAATTGTTTTGACCGTTTGGTCAAAACAATGACACACATCAACAGAAATCTAAATAATAAGGTAATTATATTATACCTTATTATTTAGATTTCTGTGCACACATCAAATACTGTCGGATACATTTCGGAGAGAGTGAAGTTCATCTACGATGCGGTATACGGAAGAGAGCAGGCAGTGGATGGAGACATAAAGCTGACGTTAGTGCTGAGTGGCGAGCCATGGGAGAGGCCCATGTCCTGCAATGCACTAAGATAGGCTGATGATGATGATCATGAAGTTGATCTACACAATCTTAATTTTTTTTCAATCTTACTACTCAAAGCTCGAAAAAGTGTCATCGTTTCATGATAAGGACGTCTAGGTTGTGTAATGTTTTGCCGGGGTGGGTATTCTCGATGGCTACAACCTTGGTGTCTTCCGACGAGACTGATTCGGTTTTTTTTTCAAGGTAATGACGCGTCATAATTGGCTGCATCGTCTCTGAAGTCAGGCTTGATGGCGGTCTAATAACAATCTTATTTATATTTATTACAGAACATAAGCGATTTATTTATTTTATAGCACTGTTTTGAACTACCAAGAGTGTTCACAATATTATTGTGAATGCTATAAAATTGGAAATGAAATTTTATAAGTTATCATTCACAATTTGCCTGTAATCAATTTGTTTTATAGTATTGAGTGACGAGACGTGCAGGAGATGTGACTGATGGAACGCAACATGCCTGCCACATAACAGCACAGGGACACGCAGCTATGGGTACACGAAGAGTCCAAATCATTACCTGGAGGCTTTGGTTTGGTTTGGTTTGGGGGCTGAGTTGCGTATTTCCAATCTATATAAGGCCAGAACGCAAGGGTATGAAACTAATCACGTATAGATTGTAAATAAGTTTTTTTACTAAGATCTTCCAAACCATACAAGGCCAGTACGCAAATACTCGCGTATACTTTGTAGTAACGTAGAAGTATTATGCTGTTACAAAATATACAGCGCCAGTACGCATACGGACTAATCGTGTATGTTTTGGAACAAGCGCGCGAAGCTTTATTGTAGATGTTGGTTTCCCAGATCCGACTCGGAGCACCCCTCAGGACCAAATCTCAGCATCGGATCGACAACATAGACAATCAGTACGAAAAATTATTGTATGCATTGTAATAACAGATTTATAACAACATTACAATATAATATACTCGTACGCGAACAGTTTCCTATGGCTGCGTTCTGGCGTTGTATAGAATGGAAAGACGCGACGCGAGCATCCACGTTACAAACTATACACCATCAGTACGCAAAACCCTTGTATGGTTTGTAATAACAGATTTTAAAACAACATTACAATATATACTTTAGCAGTTTTCTATGGCTGCGTTCTGGCGTTGTATAGTTTGGAAATACGCGGCTGAGTTACCCACGTCCGTAGGCGAATACCCTATATCTGAATCCCTACACGTGGCCTCTGGGTGGAGTGAAGGAGGTAGCACCCTGGTGGGAGGCTTAGACTGTGGCTGGTTACCACCTATTGGACCGACCCAGGTCGTGAAGCGGCCTAGCTGTGTTTTGATGTGTGGTCCAATGAAACCGGAAAGGAAGTGGGTCTGAGTAGCTGCATTGTTGCGTATATCTAAAGAGATGCTGCTAGTTGTGAGTGCACTTAGTGGCTAGTCCTGAAGGGTAGCAGGATCCGTAGAAAGTTTCTCCACTGGCCAGCCGGTGATAGTTGGGGGCCCAAGTAGCATGCCAGCCACATGTAAAAGGCTGCCCTCCATCACGCGAAAAAATCCGGGAATGCGCCATTGTGCCGGTTGGCGACCGGACGAGAGGGCCCCATGAACATTCTTGGAGGGATACGGGCGTTCCAGCAGTCTCCAGGCTAGTCTTCTTACAGTGTGTCTTCTTCCAGCGGCATTGAAGGATGCGTTTGCGGTGCCTCATTCAACTGCCACTTCCTGTACCTACAAACACTCAAACAACATTTAAGAAAAGGAACAAGAGAAACAATAAGTCGTTTAAACGGTGGAAGCACGCCCTCTGGCTACACGTGCACCTCACCAACATTAGAGGATTGCACACTATCCTAGTATCGGTGCACCCTCACCTTGAGTCCACAAAACCGCACTTGCTATTCCTCACGGAGACACAGATAAAACGTCCATCAGACACTGCGTACCTCGACTATTCAGGATATATTTTAGAGTATAATTTCAAGCCTCGCGCTGGTGTTTGCGTATATGCTCGTGACGATATTTGTGTAAAACGTCTCCGTGACCTTGAAAAGTCTAGTTTCTCTATTCTCTGGATAATTGGCCGATACTGGTACTGAGAAAATTATATACCCCAGTGTCTATTGCTCGCATACTGGAGATCTCGAGTCAACCAGGTTGTTTCAGTTAGTGAATCTGCAGATGTGGCTCAGCAACGATACCCCTCAGCACAGTTGGTTGGAGATTTTAACGCCCACCATCAAAATTGGCTGTTTCATATCAGAAGACTGACCACGCTCGTAGAGAGGCATATGAGCTGTGTCGGTATGCCCACCTCTTGGGGGCTCCAACTACTGTGTATTTCGATCAGTATCATCATATTTACCACCAGACCCTAGTCCAAAAAATCCGCGTAGAATATGGCATTACATGTCAGCAGATTGGGATGAGATGCCCCATTTTGTAGCATCTTACTCATGGCGGCAAACGTGCTTCTCTTCCAACGATCCATCTAACTGTGTTATAGCCGTAACAGAAGTGTTGAACCGAGCAATCGAGTACTTTATACCATACTCATCCCCTTTCAGCCAAACCTAACCCATGGTTTAACTCTAATTGTAACAGAGCAGTCGCGTTAAGGCAAGCAGCCTATTTAGACTGGGTTAATGGTCGTAAGCACAAGTCTACGGATGAGTCTGAAAAAAGAAAGTCTATAAACAAGCCACTAAGTCCTGCAAGAGAACGATTAAGATAGCTTGGTTTGACCATATTGGCCGGGTAGGAGCAAAGCTGGCTACGTACCCAACTGGTAGTAAAGCATTCTGGTCCCTGGCCAAGGCTGTTGAATCTAACTTTTGTCGCCCCACATTGCCGTCATTATTAAAACCCGATGGATCACTTGCTCATACTGCAGAAGAGAAAGCAAACATATTTGCGAATCTCTTTGCTGAAAGTTCGCGTCTGTGTACATCAAGCGAATTACCACCTTCAGCTCCCCATTGGGGTACTACAATGTCTGAAATTCGTATCAATCAGAAAGAGGTTCTCAAAACGCTGCGGTGTTTAGATGTGAATAAGGCAAGGGGACCTGATGGAATACCGGCAATAGTGTTGAAAAAATGTGCACCTGAACTGACTCCTGTATTGACACGGTTGTTCCGTCTCTCTCTACACACGAGGACAGTTATAAAATGTTGGAAGCTTGCGAACGTCCAACCTGTTCCTAAGAAAGAGGTAGTCGTGCCGATCCAAGCAATTATCGTCCTATTTCTGTAACCTCAATCCTTTGCAAAGAAGCGTGTTTGTGACCTTATTGTAAAGCTCATGGCATATCTAGAAGACAACTCTCTCCTCAGTGATCGACAATACGGCTTTTGTCGAATCCGGGCTACTACTGGGCGAGGCTAAAGAAAGACACGGCGATATCTCTAAAGCCTTCGATAGAGTTTGGCACGAGGGACTTATTGCTAAGCTTCCGGCATACGGACTGCCTTCCAGTTTTTGTACATGGATTGCGGACTTCCTGAGGGAACGATCGCTCCGAGTAGTCGTTGATGGCTGTTCGTCCGATTTAATGGCAATGAATGCCGGTGTACCTCAAGGGTCAGTTCTTTCTGCAACTTTATTCCTGCTGAATAAACGATCTGCTTAAGTCTGGTATTTTTGGGTATGCAGACGACAGCACAGACAGGGTATATATGATTCTACAACTGGCGAGGCGGAAATGAAGCGTTGAGGAAGGACATGGTCGAGCGGATGGATGAGATTCTCACCGATGTAGTAAAATAGTGTTTATTAGCGTTGAATTGCGCTCAAGTGAGACTCGCTAATAAAGCGCAGGCACGCATTTCTCCGCAAAAAAGTGTCCCTTCACACTATCTTCAACTTTCCGAAATGCGTCTGTACAATTGGCAGACCACTTGGACCTTCTAGAACTGACCCTTAGTCCGACTTTAAATTACGGTGGCTACCTGAAGCCAAAAGTCAAATTAGCTGGAAAAAAGCTTGGTGTTCTCAGTAGGGTCCGGCAGTATTTCACACCGAATCAACTACTTGCTCTATATCAAGCTCAAGTGCGCTCGAGTGTGGAATACTGCTGCCACCTATAGGATGGATCGGCAAAGTACCAGCTCGAAGCTCTTGACTCGGTAGAACGGCGCACTGTTTGGCTAATAGGTGTAGTAGGTAAAAAGCTGCTAAGCCTAGAACATCGTCGAAAAGTGGCTAGTCTGACAGTGTTTTACAGAATGCATTTTGAAGAGTGTGCAGCGGATTTACACGACCTAATATTGCCTTCCCCTTTCCACTACAGGACAAATCGTAAGTCGGCCTACTACCACCCATACACTGTGGATATTCCCACGTACAGCTTTAGAGTGGAATAAGTTGCCGGCCTCCTTGTTCCCTGAGAGATACAATCTAGAACTTTTCAAGGTCAGAGTGAATAGGTCAACGTGCGTCATCTTCGACCACACCATCGCTTACCATCAGACGAGTTGGTGGTTAAACGCGGACCTATATGCGATAAAAAATACCTAGCACTGCACTGCGCTCGTCACCCAGAGATCTAAGACATTATATCCCTGTAATTAAATCACAGTGATAACGCAACTAATAAGGACTTCAAATTAAGACGTTCTTACATCGAACAGAACACTGAATATATTATCAAGTAATTTAAATAAAAACAACAAATAATATAAAACAAATAAATAAAAAAATTGCCAGTCATAAAAAAGTTAAAACTTATAACTCAGAATTTCATAGCTTACTTTGGAAACTACACGGGTGTAACCGGAGGGTGTGGCCTGGTCGTCATGACATGACCATCTAGAAATGCGTCAGCATTTCCCATTGGCTGACACATTTCTAGATGGCCATGCAATGGTGGGAAGGCCACGCCCTTCTAGCATTTCCCATTGGCTGACGCATGTCTAGATAACCAATGGTCACGAGTTTACCCGAAGATTCTCATCATACCTGAGCGTGACGCTAGAATTGAATTCACAGCCCACGAAAAATCTGTCTAGGCGCACCTAAAGAAGTTTTCACTTCAAAAATTGGCCGCCATTTTTCACACACCGTCTAACCCCAACCTAAGCACGCTAGTAGGTACTATGGAAGCCAGAAAGTTAAACCCCGAGGGATTCCCATTGAGAGAGACGACAAAACGTTTATTGTGACAAAAGCTGAATCTAAAACTAATGTTGAACGTCTTTCCCCGTTTCATTTACACGTTATTGACACAATTCGGTCCCAATGCCGAGTGGATGCGATCGGAGCTGATATTCCACTGGAACAAGCGATTCAAGATTTATTTATTTAAGATTACAACACTTTATAATGAGTACATTGATGTGACAATGCGATACACATTATACCCTGTCCATAGGGTGTCGCGTATCGGTCAGAAATTGCATATATCTAATATAAAATTGAAAGTACAGAAATTGTTAAATCGGTGACCTCGAAACATTTTTGACATCCAGGAAGTCGTCTATTTTGTCGGTTGCCTTTATTAGATTTTTCGGTGGGTGGTTAAATATTTTGTACATCATGTAATGAGTGCCTTTAGAGTTATTTCTAGCTTTGGTTTAGGTTAGGTTAGCAACTATTTAGTACTTTCTGGAGTGTTTACGTTGAAGGTGAATATGTTAGGGTGTTGTTTAATAAAAATTGTGTGTTGCAAATAATACACCTAAGCCAATTTGTTCTTCTCTGTGTAAATGTTTACAATTGAATTCTTTGAGGTGCAACCTAAAAAAAAGGTACTTTGTATGACGCTTCCTAATTCCTCATAGACGGAGGTATGTTATTTCTGCATTTTATACTAGTGTAACGGAAACTATCGCTCATTGCTGCAGATTCGTGCCGCTCCATCGAAAGCTGTGTTTTATAATTGCATATCACAGCGTTGCATTGAGTCATATATCACAGTTCTCGTATAAATATTTAAGGCATTCATATTTAGTAAAGCCAAACATTAAGCAGGTCAAATGTAATTTGCGGCGGTGCATCATTTTCAAAAGTTTATTACTGTTCAAAAACGGTTGCACAATGTCACATGCAATTGCAACAGTATTTCAGAACAGAAACGTACACATGGAATTTCAATTGATCGAATAGATTTTAAAGTTTTGATTGTAAGACGGGGCGCAATCACATGGTCTGGATCCTAATATGTGACCCTGGTAATTTAAGTTCGAAATAGCATGGTAGCTATGTATAATAAGTATGTATTTAAAACTATATAAGTATTATATCAGCTATCTGGCCGCCATCACACAAGCTTTGCTTAGTTTGGGGTCAGACGATGTTGTGTGTGAATTGTCCACCAATATTTATTTATTTATTTAGACTATGGCAGGTCAAAGTCCTCCGGCGTATATAATACTAGCGGTCCGCCCCAGCTTCAGCCGTGGTATATAAATAGCCAATAGCACACAGGGATTACATACGACTCCAACGGAGGAAGAATTTTTTAAATCGCTCTATTAGTTCCTTAGATTAGCGCGTTCATACACACAAGCGCTTCAATTTTACAATATTATCCCGTTGACCGCAAGGTTAAAAGTGTAACGTGGAGCGCTAGGTATGTAGCACACCCTAATAGTGATTATCAGGATTAGCAGGCCAACCTAGCAAATGAACGTAAGAATAGGAATAACATTTTTAGAATTTAGAACATAAGTAGAACCTCAAACGCATTCAAAATTCGCGGAGCGTTTTGGCTACTATTTAGGTCCACATCTCTATAATAAAACTAGCAATATCTGTAGTACAAGTATATCCAAATTAAACCATTGTTTGTAATTGTAAATTGAAATTAATCAACATCCTTAAATACATGGATTACCACACAACAGAAACATTTATGCAGAGTCACATTATACGCTTTAATATTTAAATTGGAATCGGTGACTGTGGAGGAGTCTTTGACAGCATTAAAGCTTCTCTATAATTGCTGCCATGGCTTGGCTGATTTGCCTTATATTTTATGTATGAGCCTATTCACTCATTTTGTTTTATTTTTCGTATTTCGTTTTTAGGGTTCCGTAAAACGTAAAAACGGAACCCTTATAGATTCGTCATGTCTGTCTGTCTGTCTGTCCGTCCGTATGTCACAGCCACTTTTTGTCGAAACAATGAGAACCACACTATTGAAACTTGGTTAGTAGATGTATTCTGTGAACCGCATTAAGATTTTTACAAAAGTTTTTTAAAATAACAAAAATTAGGGGTGCCCCCCATACTGAGAACTGAAGCTCAAAAATTTTTTTGATACTACTTGTGTGCGGTGTCTATCGATAGGTCTTAAAAAATGATGTTGAGGTTTCTAATATAATTTTTGTCTACACTGAATATCTTGCGCGAGAGACGCTTCCAAAGTGGTAAAATGTGTGAAAAAAAAAATCCCCCTCCCTCTAACTTCTAAAGTAAGAGAATGAAAAATCTAAAAAAAATATATGATGTACATTACCATGAAAACTACCAACGAAAATTAGTTTGAACTCGATCTGATGAGTAGTTTTTTTTTAGTACGTCATAAATACACTATTATTAAAACTTCGATCAAAGTTACAACGAACTACAAGAACTATGTGTACTATGTATATTATGTTACTTGCTGGAACGGAACCCTTCATGGGCGAGTCCAACTCGCACTTGGCTACTTTATTGATATAGTAATAGGGATTTAATTATTTAATTTATAATTTGATTTACGTTGTAATTTAATATATTTGCGGCTTAATATATCAGAAGTCCATGTATGTACCTTAGGAGGAAGCCACCGGACTCCTAAAATACAGTGTTTAACCAGTTCTGAGTGTGGATCCATTATGATACAAAAATTATGCAATTAAGGAATTTGAGCTCGAGTTTGAATTGCGTAGTGTAACATTTTTATTATCTATGTCATTGTTATACGAAAATGATCTTAAATCTATTATAAAATATATGTAAGGGCGAAATGATAAAATAAATGCATTGTATTATTTATAGATACCTATATGGAATTAACAAACTTTGCTTTTTGAATTAATATTTTTCACATACATGTTCACTATTATTTTTATGTCAAAAATTTAAAAACAAAATATTACTTTTACTTTACCAATTTAACTGAAAATGCAAAACTTGATTGCAATTGCAAAAATTACTTATTTGCCTTGAAATCTTTTGCAGTTTCACAGATGAAAATGTCATGTTCCACGTATAAATAACGGCTGCGTTAGTAACATACGTATTTGATTTTGAGGTATTTTTGAGTTCTCCAACAAATATCTTCGCTATAATTTTCTTGTAACTCCACAAACTAACCTTCGTCACCCAATTCCTGCTCTGTCTCGAAATCACAGTTTCTTTCGCTAACATTGTCAACATCGTTGTAATTAACGGATCCGTCAGTAAAATTATCTTCAGCTTCTTCAAAAAGACGTAATAACCTTGCCAGGTAATTGTTGTACAAAGTTGTCGATTTTTATCCAAAAATCAAAGAAAACAAAACAGAAAATGAGGAAAACTGAACAAGAATAGTTCATTCAAATTTGTTATATGAAGATTAAGGAGGGTGCAGCGCACCCGGTGACATCTTCAACCTCGTATAAAAGAGTACGAGGCGGCATTCGACAGAGCTAGAAGTAAATAATGTTACATCTCCCCGCGCAGCTACTCCGACCCACAAATCACAATTACAATTAGCTATTGAAATATTTATCGATTTATCATGGTCTGTACCACACCCACTTTACTGTACTTTCGTTGAGTTAGTATATATATAAATCAGAATATAATTTGTCTAATTATACACAATCCAATGCTTTAAATGTGTAACAATGTCAACCGAAAATAGCTTAAATAGACCTAATATTGAACCCTTTGGTACACCTCGGTTCATATGCAACAACAACGAACCATCAGCGCGACAAATTTTCACATATTGAGAACAATTTGTCAACAACTGAACCATTTTATGCACCCAAAGTAACTTAATTAGAAATAAAAATAAAAGTATAATAAACACGCTTTTAGCAAGCACTAAACATTACAAAAACCCTTTTATTCAATACCCATATCATGGGGTGCATTTCAAATAGCCAATCCACCATCTTGGATGTCCGCCATGTTGGATTTAAGTCACGTGACTATTTTTTTCGTATTCCTGACAGCAAACCCTTTCATTTGATATCCATATCATGGAGATGCATTTCCAATAGCCTGTCCGCCATCTTGGACGTCCGCCATATTGAATTTAAGTCACGTGACTATTTTTTTTCGTATTCCTGACAGCAAACCTTTCATTTGATACCCATATCATTGGGGTGGATTTCAAACAGCCAGTCCGCCATATTGGATTTGTAATGACGTTTCTTAGCTATTCATGTATTGTCATCAGAACTCAGAGCGTGTGCAAAATTTCATCCTAATCGAAGATCGGGAAGTGTGTCAAATTAAGGTTCCAAGATTTTCTTACATACATAGTTACAAGTGAAGTTAATAATAAAAGCGTGTTAAAAAGAAACGTGTTTAAAGAGTCACACACTTTAAAATAATCTAGCAAATCCAATAGTGTCCACATAACTTTATCTTGGGCACAGACAGTACGTCGTCAGTAACATCCAGTAAAGTTGATAGTACAGTACAACCTTTTCCAAAGCCCGAGGGGACTTCAGGTAAGATGTTATTACTCTCTAGCATGGATTTAATATAAGTAACTCTTTGCTCTCTAGAAACTCAAGTAACTGCAAACATACGGCGTTCTCTAGTATTTGTTAGACAAGCATACAATACTTAACGGTCTGAGATTCTTTAGCTCCACTGGATTAGGATTTTTAGTTAAAGCTCTAATAATAGCGTGCTTTTGAAAGTCAGGGAACGTACGTGGTATCAATAGAGGTATTCACCGTTACTAGTAAAATTTCAACAAATTAGCGGCCCGCCCCGACTTCGCACGGATGCAATGTAATAAATATCTTAGAAAATATTCATTTAAATTACATTGTGCAAAGGGCGATATTAATCTATATTAAATTCACATAGTATTTAAAGTATTTCGTTGGATAAGGATGAATGGTAAAATCGTAAAATTTTAATAAATAAAGGACAGAAAGTGGTTATTGTGGGTTATCCCTAAGAGATACTTATTTACCATCGCGACTTTTATGTAGACCTTAAGGTGTATAACTGTAAATACTGTGGTACATTACTTTGATCTATCTCATAGGGTTCAGCCAGCGTTTACAATGTAAGTGTAAAATAATGTGTTTATTAAAGACATCACATTTGAAACACCTACAATTTTGTGCTTATTATGTATGTATATAAAATTATATAACTATAAACCTTCCCCTTGAATCACTCTATCAATTATCCGTTACTTAATTTTAAAGATCTAAAAATACATAGGGACATACAGACCGCAGGAAGCGACTTTGTTTTATACTATGTAGTGATTCTGTAGTAAATTTTTAACACGCTTTTATTAGCTTCACTTGTAACTAACTACGTAGGTATATAAGAAAATCTTGGAATGGACTGGCTGTTTGAAATCCACCCCCGCCCCGTGATATGGGTATCAAATGAAAGAGTTTGCCGTCAGGAATACGAAAAAAAATAGTCACGTGACGTAAATCCAACATGGCGAATTGGCTATTTGAAATGCACCCCCATGATATGGATATTAAATGAAAGGGTTTGTTTTGTAATTTTTAGTGCGTACTAAAAGCGTGTTTTTTAGTTTTTTTAACTATTATATTTATTATTTTTACTTTGGCTGTTTTCTTTGTGGTGGTCCGCCGCAGTTATGTCGTGTAACTTCAGCATAATTTGTATTGTGTCTGGTATCCAGGGGTTCTTACCCCTGGATACCAGACAACACACAACCTCACACAACCGCCGACTTCAAAGGCGCATGGCGATCAAGCAGTAATTACGGTGCCGTTGAACGCGCTGGCCATGTCATTTAAATCAGAAAACTTGGAGAATAAATTATGCCGTATGCTACGCAAGTCCTCATTAAATCGGTCGATTCAAGATATCTATTGGTGGGCCTGAAAGTTATGATATGAGGAACTGCTTTACTACGCTTGCCATTAACTTCGCAACCACTAAACAGTGTCCAAAAAGTGTTTCGAAAAGTTCCCGCGTTGTCCTAAAAGCACGTAGATCTGTACAAATAAAATCTAGAAACGTTTAACTAGAATCGGTTTCGGCGACCACTTGCCGTAAATCTAAAGAAGCTAAGAACGTTTATCTATCAGTGAAGCTACGTTGAAATCCTACTACGACTAAAGTTATATAGGTATGCGAAAGTTTCTAAAAGTGTATGAATGGTTGGATGTATGTTTGTTACTCTTTCACGAAAAAACTACAAAAGGGATTTGGATAAAATTTGGTGGATAAATAGATTATGGGCTTGAATAATACACAGTATATTTTTATCCCGGGAAAATAACGGGGTCCGGAACTACGCGGATGAAACCGCGGGGCACTGCTAGTCATACAAATTTAAATCTCCTAAAAGTATTACATTATTACAAAGAGGTCGCTTTTAGCGATAAGGTCGCCACTTAACTGACTAGTTCTAGGCGAAGTCTCTTTGTTTTTTTAAGTTTTATATTGTGGACAATAAAGAGTTTCTATCTATCTACATTGTCGTATGGAATCATAGCAGGGTCGGGGCAGACATTGAAATAGAAAAAATTCCGGGGAGCGATTTTTTTTTATGAAACGTCGGGGAGGGTTGTTGGAAGTATAAATCTCGATTTTCTAACTAATCTCGGTAGAGGGTTCGCCGCCATCTTGTTTTAAAGTGTTTGTGAAATAACTCGTTCATTTTCAACTTGAGAGCAAAAATGATGGTTACCAAAATTGTTGGAAATTTAATTTCTCACAAGCTTGCTTCGTATAGTTTTTACGCTAGGATCAATATTTGCAGAGTTATACTATCAAGTTTATCAAAAAAATCGTAATGGGTGGAATTTTATTTTCTTCAAGTTCGGTTCTCGCACTTTTTAGGGTTCCGTACCCAAAGGGTAAAAACGGACCCCTATTACTGAGACTTGGCTGTCCATCCGTCCGTCCGTCCGTCCGTCTGTCACCAGACTGTATCTCAAGAACGGTGATAGCTAGACAGTTGAAATTTTCACAGATTATGTATTTCTATAGCCGCTGTAACAACAAATACTAAAAATAAAATAAGTAAAAAATGTGCGAGAACCAAAGTTGAAGAAAACAAAATTGCACCCATTACGATTTTTTTGATAAACTTGATAGTATAACTCTGCAAATATTGATCCTAGCGTAAAAACTATTTGAAGCAAACTTGTGAGAAATTACTTAAATTACAACTTTGGTGACCATCATTTTTGCTCTAAAGTTGAAAATGAACGAGTTATTTTACAAAAACTTTAAAACAAGATGGTGGCGAACCCTCTACCGGGATAAGTTAGAAAATCGAGATTTATACTTCCAACAACCCTCCCCGACGTTTCATAAAAAAAAATCGCTCCCCGGAATTTTTTCTATTTCAGGCTAGTTTTATGTCTAGCTCGACTGTACTATCAAGGTTATTGTACCAGCGCGCGACGATCGCATTAAAAACAAATTTAGACTCATTCGTCTAGGTGTATAGCTCTGTATAGACGGTGCTGATCATAATCCGTCTTTTGTTTAGAGCGAAATTACATTTCACCCCGTATTTTTGCATAAATCTACAACCTTTAAATTCTCATTCTGAGGAAGTAAATCATTTTGCCTTCTGTTTTTTTTAATGATTTTTTTTTAACCATAGCGGCTTCCGATAACGAACTTTTGCTTTAATTATTAATTATAAAACAAAATTAAAATTCCCAAGCAAGTTTTTCAAAAATCGCTCGACGACTTGTTTTTGAGCTCATATATTGAATAAATTAGGCCTCAAAATTATAAAAAAAATCTGGTTATCTAGAAAAAAAAACATATTCCTAAGCACACAAACTCACTCGAAACGCTCTAGAAAACCGGCGTATTTTTATGCTGCATATTAGTTTATTTTAAATGTATTTGTGTATTAGGATGTACAATTATTAATATGTAATATTGGTATATTATTATATAGAATTAAATTAGATATGTAACTATTTGTTGGTATGCTATTATAAATAAGTGTAAGTATCTTTATACTCCCAATTGTACGGTTGCCTGGAAGAAATCGCTCTTAGCGATAAGGTCGCCTATTGTTACTTTGTTGTAAAGTGTTTCTGTATTTGGTCTTATTATTTAAGTGCAATAAAGAGTTTATCTATCTATGCTGCTGAGAAACTTATAACATAATAAGCGTTACTTGATAAAGATTTGTTTTTACAAATTTGAAAAATAACAACGTAAAAATGTTTTAAAAAAATGATTTCAAAATGGCTTATAATACGATACGCTATCCGCTCGAAGCTCGAGCTCAGTGCCGCTCGAGAGCTTGTGGAGGAGACACGTCGCATTTCAGAGCGTCCAGCAAAACATCGTAAACTGTATAGTGCGTCTGTCGAGAAATAACACAATTTGGGAGGCCGAAATGTTATTTAATTTGAGACATTTTTATAAGAAGCGTTTGTTTCTTAAACTACTAAAATTGACTCTCGAAAAGCCAGATCTATGCCATTGAAAGATACACTTTTTTAAAGAATAAGCGTCATATTTTTATTACAGAATATACGTGGCTGACCGGCCGCATCCGGTGCCGCAACCGGTAGCTGGAAATGACGTGATATAAATCTCGCCCAGGGCGATGATAGTGCTGAAACCGGTACATCTTATCGTTCAGTTCTGGTTGAGCTTTTATGAAAAGTTCTAATAGTTTTGCTGATAAGCTAATGAATCTGTTTTTGTTTTCAAATTCTTATCTTGTATTTATTTTAATAGCTACTGAAAAGGTCGTTTTTTAGTTTAGGCATTCATTTAATAAATAAATAATAATAAAAATTGATTAGGGGGTCAGACGGTGTTGGAATTGGACAATTCACACACAACACCATCTGACCCAACTAAGCAAAGCTTGTGCTATGGCGACCAGATAGCTGATATAAATATTTATACACTTGTAAATACATACTTATTATACCTTCTTACCTTATTATGTCTTCCTACCATTCAAATGAAAACAAAGTGGTCAAGTGCGAGTCGGACTCGCTCATGAAGGCTTCCGTAGCGGCAATATAAAAGTTCTTGTAGTACATTGTTACTCTAATCAGTGTTTTAACAATAGTGGCTTTATGACGTATTAAAATAAAACTACTTACTAGATCTAATTTAAACCAATTTTCGTTGAAAGTTTACATGATAATGTACATCATATTTTTTTTTAGTTTTGTCATTCTCTTATTTTAAAAGTTACATTTTAGGTTACATTTAACCACTTTGGAAGAGTCTGTCGCGCAAACTATTCGGTTTAGAAAAAAAAAGTTAGAAACTTCAATATAATTTTTGAAGACCTATCGATAGATAACAAACACGCAAGGTTTTGAAGGAAAAAAATGAGTTTCAGTTCTAGGTATGGGACACCCCCAAAATATATTCTTTTTTTCTTTATTTTGTATAATAATCTTAATGCGGTTTATAGAATACATCTTACGTACCGAGTTTCAATAGTTCTTATCGTTTCGGAGAAAAGTGGCTGTGGCATACGGACGGACAGACAGACAGACACACATGACGAATCTATAAGGGTTTCGTTTTTTGCCATTTGGCTACGGAACCGACCACTGAGATAAGACCAGCACCGGTTTTAGCACTATCATAGCCCTGGGCGAGATTTGTACGGCGCGCCGTAACTGTAAACCTAACTCAATTTTCCCGGCGCCCTGGGCGGTCGACCCACCGCGCCTAACCCTAATGTCCGCTTCCCACTGCAAACGGGTAAGGGTGTGCTTCCACTGAGTCGGAGCGGTGATAAGCTGTGCCGCAATTCATTCAATCACATAGCTTGAAATCTACATATTTATATATACCTACTTGGATTTCAAGCCATGTGATTAGTGAATCGCGACACAGCTCGTCTTCGCTCTACTTCCCTCCACCTCAGCGGGACCCACAGACTAGGTAGAGAGATACGCGGGACCGCACCGTAATGAGCGGGATATAGCTGAGCGGAGAGGAGGAAATAGTTAAGAAAGAGTTGTCATTCAAAAATAGGTTTTGCCATAGATTTCGTATGTAAGCTCTTTGACCTATGTGTTCTTCCGGACTATAATCTATCTGTGTTCCAAATTTCAGCCCGATCCGTTCATACGTTTGAACGTGATTGAGCAACAAACATCCAAATATCCAAACATCCATACATTTACATTTATAATATTAGTAGGATGAACGCATCCAATAATAAATATGTTCTCTATCTCGCTCCCACTTTAGAGATACACGGCGTATAAAGAAATTAGGACGGGACTTACGTCCAGCAGTGGACGACCACGGGCTGGTGATGATGATAATGATGACGTCATCTGTCGTGGTTTTATCTGAGCGGAAGTCTAAATCTGAGCTTTAATCATGGTTCAGAAAATACCTACATACTAAACACATATTATATTTCTAATAAAAAATTGGAAAATAAAAGTTTATCTTAATGTTAAATACAATTGAAAATTGTAATCACGTTTCTTTTTTTTTAGTTAATTTACACAGTTTTATTGTTATTCAAATCAGTACTATTATTTTATTGAATTCTTGGCAAAACATTATCATGTTAAGCCTGCGCCTGCGGTATGATCATCAAAAAAATGAAGTTCTCAATACTGGCGAGAAAAGAAAAGAAAATACGCAGAAAAAATATCTCAGTCTCCAAAGATTTTATGTCGATGTCAGTGTCAGGCGTTCCGCAGAGAAAGCGTACGTAGTAATTTACATTCTCTTTGGAGAAATCAAGTCACGTGTGAAAGTTCTATAATATTTTCCGAAAATTCTAGTACAGAGAGAATTCTCTTCACTATACCTCATTCCAAATCTCTGTGAATAAAAGGTAAACAAATCGATGTCACTCAAAATATGACAGACCAGCATTTCTCAACCATCGTTTTACAAGATAGTTTGTAGTACCTTTCATTGCTTGCCCTTTTAAATTTTCGCCGCATAAAAAGGCTAAATATATATGTATGCATATCATAAACACCCAAATAAATGTTCCCACTGCTGCTGGGACTTGGAACAATCAACACATTGCCGCTGTAAAAAATCGTCAGGCACAAGAATCTGCAATTGCTGAACATTTGATTGATGCTAAAACTGGTCATTGGATCGAGATCCACGACCCGAAGGTTCTATCTACCGAATGTCATTACTACGCAAGAATGGTTCGGGAAGCATTGGAAAATAAAAAACATAGGTATATATTTCAACTACGACGCGATGACCACGATGTCAATAACCGAAAACTAACCAGTTTACGGTTATCGGCGTCGCGAAATCCTCTAATAAATAAATGTGTGCATAGCGCACTTAGTTTGGAGAAACCTGGTGATATGGTTAGTCTTGTGTGTAGTGTTAGTCACCGTGCAATTTTTGAAGCCCAAATGAGGGTAGATGGAGATTTCCTCTCATTTCATAATGAGAATATGGCGGGCATACGTACATTTATTTCCCCTACGTAAAAAAAGGAAAGGCAAAGCATTTGAGTTCGGAGAAGAATGTAACACTAGAAGAAAAGTAATTTAGATGTTTCCTTATGTGAAAACGTTCCTTTTATTTTTAACAATAATTAAATAAGACTGGCCTCGTGGCTTAGTTGGTAGTAGCTCTACCTGCGAAGCCGAGGGTCGTGGGTTCGATTCCCACCCAGTGCAAATATTTGTGTGATGAATTCAAATGTTTGCACTGTGTCTGGGTGTTTCTATGTATAATAAAAATTTATTTCAAACTATATAAGTATTATATCAGCTATCTGGCCGCCATCACACAAGCTTTGCTTAGTTTGGGGTCAGATGGTATTGTGTGTAAATTGTCCACCAGTATTTATTTATAAAAAAAATATCTCGTTCGAATTGTCCTCGTACTACCCAAAACTGATCATTACACTATGACGTAATATTCTGTAAACACATACAAAAGTTTCGATCAAAATAACACAAAATGTATGTCATTTTAGAGTGAAAACTATACATGCTTTTGATAGTAAACAGCGTAATGTGGAACACGTATTTAGAGGTTTGCGATTTTCTCTCAACTCGTTACGACACAAGAAACCTTTTTCTCGGAGTTCTTTAGTCATACTCTTACTCTTTTATTGATAACGAGTAGTTGCATGTCATATTCAAGGTATTCAAATATTACCAATACTAGTCAATAATTAAAAAAAAAGTAGACGTCAATTTAAAATCCCATTACAATAAAAATCAAATAATACATTATATTAAAATCAAATTACATTATAATTAAAAATTCTAAATTAATGACAAAAATAAATAGAGTAAAATTAATCCATACTGGAATATAATGGAAATGGGCATTTTCACAATATGGGCATGATGGGCAATATGGGTATGTTAGAAAAATAGGCGCGTACTTAATAAGAATAATTTGATGAAAAGAAGTATAAATGTCTTGAATGCAACATTGAGAGTTTGAGAAACACAGATCAAATTGCTAGTACTTAAAATCATATTTCTATCATCCTACCATTACTTTATATAACTTTTAAAATAAGATAGTATAGAATTATTTGATCAATACAAATCTAAGTATATGGTATTTAAGATCGCAATAAAGTCGAATTCTATTTGTGAAAAATATTTTAAGGCTATTTCATAAAAATACTAAGATTAAACGATGTTTATGTTATGGTATCACCTTTGTTTTGGTTTGTTTTGGTTTTCTACACAGCTTATCGGAATGCACTATAGAATCTTGTTTGTAGTGGTAAGACTCTTGGCAGAAGAGATAGAATATCTTAGATCTCTGGGTGACGAGCGCAGTGCAGTGCTAGGTAATGATTTGGACTCTTCATGTTCCAATAGCTGTGTGTCACTGTGCTGTTATGTGGCAGGCATGTTGCTTACCATCAGGCACATGTCCTGCTCGTCTCGTCAATTTATAATATTAAAAAAAACTCATAAATACTATAAATAATTGAATTCTACTCTATTGCAAGAAAAAGAGGCATAACAAACCAAGATTTTGGATCAGAAAACATATTCCATAGATACCTATAGATACCGGGGGGGTGACTTGTTAGACACCCTTGATACCCGTAACAACGGATGTTGTACGATTTGCAAGACGAAAATTTCAAAAGTTTTTTTTGAGTCAACGAAGTCCGTTTGGGTTCCGCTCTTCTCGCAGTGGAAGGCCGGCACTGTATAAGAAGCACGTACTTTAAAGCTTCCATCTTACTACAAATAGGCCACATATCTGTAAGTATCGTGTGAGAAGTGATCAAAAATACATACATAAATAGACACGTACCTACAACTTATAAAACACGTACATTTTTATGGCTATTTAAGAGCTTCATCAAATCTTCTGATGTGCACAAGCTTAGTATCTCCATGCCGGCCACCGGACGAACACACGGCCGACTCTCATCCGCACGTATGCATTTCCAATCGTGCGAACGAGTTTCCTCCCTCGCGGTTAAAAACACCCTTTTATGTCGATTGAGGCATACGTTGTATTCACCCTTACTAATATTATCAATGGGGAAGTTTGTAACTATGTCAGTTTAATGTCTGTTCATCTGTCTACCCTCATGTTTTATCTTAGTCGGTGAGTGTATTAGTTAAGTTTTTTTCATGTGTAAAAATAAACGTTTTTTTATATATGTTTTGTTTTTGTTTATTGTTTAATTGCACATATACAACATATTTAAAATATGTGTACATACCCTGCATTAAGGGTGTTGCAAACAGTAGATACTATCGCTTAAATCTAGGCAATTTAACAAAATTACAGTTATAAAAGAAAATTAAAAATTTAAGGTCTTTAAATATTTGGTTTGTATTCCTTATGATTACAAGAATTTAAAGTATTCGACTCATTTACAACATATCTCCGTATTACCTACTTAACAAACACAAAACAAACAAAAAAACGACTGAAAGGATCGAGATAAAATTTGGACCTACATCGATTTATATCAGTCTGGAATAATACATAGGTTAACTTTTGTCGCAGTTAAATAACAAGATCGGGCAATACGCGGGTGAAACCACGGGGTGCTGCAGGTAAAGACGTATACCAGCTTCGAGGACATTTGCGCACGTTGGTGAGAGACTGGTGCTTGATAAACATCTAAGAGTTTCATAAACATTCGCGATTTGAACTCATATGGAAACCAGAACAAAAATAATAACTGAAATCTCGGTTAAGTCCAGCGTAACATTTTCAATTTCATAAAAACATCTACGTCTCTCGCCGCAATTCTCAGCTCGATGCGGCACCAGACTTGGATATGTTAGCGGATGTTGAATATGTAGCGGATGTTAGTTATGGATAGGAATTATTACAGAATGTTTACTATACTGTGAAAAGACGTTAGGCAATCAAGTATTTTTAGCTATGTCAGTGAGTGAAATATTGCAATTGATGACATATAACCCTTCTTTCAGTCGGGTAATAAGGTCTCTCTACTATATTATGCACGTATTATAAATTTAAACATTCCTCTTGAATCACTTTACATATATTAAAAACCGTATTAAAATCTGTTTAGTAGATTTCAAGATCTAAAGGTCTAAGTACCTATGTATCACAACTAAACGCGACCTCTCAAAGGTGCGTCTACGTCAACAACATTCCACTAAGCCGTGGTGGCCTATCTATCTGTGAACACATTGCTCTTTCAACTGCAACACGGTAATGTTTGTAAATTACTACTCGGTGGTTGAATAACTGGTAAACTCAGGCGAACTCTTCAAAGACTTCTGCAAGAAGATTGTAATGAAAGAGTAGGTTTTAGCATTTTTTAACCTCTCCATCTTAACTCATTTAAAAAAAAAAAAAAAAAATTTTCAATAAGAATGAGAACTTAGTTTCCAGAGTAATTTAGTTTTCAGCACATGAGTATACAAATTGGCTGGTTCTGGTGTTTATGTGGTGGGTCACATACTAGGCTGCGCCTGTATTATTCAAATTTAAATTAAATCAGAATTAGATCAAAATTAACACAACATTAAATTAAAATTAAATCAAACTATGTTTCAATTGGCAACGAGAGCTTCATCAAGAAACAACAGTGCAAATTAAACTGGCTTTTTGTGGTGCAATAGGGATTGCAGTAGAGACAGGAACAAATCATTTGTGCAAGCCCGGTTCGTTTTGCGTTTTCCTTTAGACGCTTTTGAAATCCTTCCACTCAAATCATTCCGCCCAAAAGAAACCCTCTTCATCACAATCTTCATTACAATTACAATTCGGAGATTTTCAAAACAACTGGATTGATTTTATTAAGAATTTTAGTGCTAAGTTTAAATACTGTTATTACTTTGTAAATATTTAGTAAACAATAGAAAATAATAATAAGTGTGTTGTACGGCTATGCGCAAGAACACTTTTGAAGCCCACATACTCGTAGGAGATGCGATAGCTCTAAGATAAATAGAACAGGGTAGTGGTTAAAACATGAGCGAAGTTGGTGTGTGAACAGTTTTCATTTCGCAATATGACTCTTCTGTACTAATATTATAAAGCTGAAGAGTTTGTTTGCATGTTTGTTTGTTTGAACGCAAGGATCTCTGGAATTACTGGTCCGAATTGAAAGATTCTTTCTTTTTAGGATAGTCCATTTATCGAGGAAGCCTATAGGCTATTTAACATTACGCTACTATCAACAGGAGCCGAGCATGAATGAAAAATGTAACAAAAACGGGGAAAAAATATTGCTTTTAGAGAGCTTTCGTTGCGTGACAGCATTTGTCATATGTTAAAGGTTGCGTCATTAGAACCTAAAGTAACCGAATTTGTTCAAAATTTGAATTGGTACGACCAATTTTCGATAGATGGCGTACAACGCGCGCGCTTTCAGCTAGTAGAGGTATAAAGTCGCTAGTCAGTCAGATATTGCACAGAGAGACTGGACGCACATGGTACTACATGATAAGCGTCTCATTTATATTTGATTAATTCACGGGTTAGTTCATTAATGAATTGTTTTAACTCACGTGTGACATGGTCCAGTCCAGTGCGACTGGTCCGAAGTTTCAGCCGCATCTGGCGGCTGAAACTGTCCTTTTTCAAGGAGAATACAAGCGCGTGATCGCTGCCCGTTTGGCATTTAAAACTTAAGTCGGACTGGATCGATCGTATTACACGTGATTTACCCGTAAACTTATTAAATTTGTGTAACAATCACGTTAGTTTTCGTCATACTTATGATCGCCAGCTTGCGTATTTTATTAATTTTCATTCCTATGACTACCATTTTTTTTCAATTGCTGATGTACAGGTTTCGTCATCCCTACAACTGGCTTTAACAATGAATAAAACATAATAAAACCGGCATGGTAGAAAAAAATACATATTTCGGGGATAGGCCCGCGGGTGGGTTATGTCGTGCGTGGCTTTGAGTCTTTGAGATAAGGCGCTGAGTCCCAACAGAAGGAACCTAAAGTGGACTATTAATCTGTGAGCCTTGTATCCTAACCCTAAATCTTACTTGAGTAAGGACTAAAAAAAATCGTTTGTGATTCAGACAGACATTCCTATTAAAAAAAAACTAAATGTACCTGTTTTAATTGCATTAATTATTAACTCACAAATAATGAGTTCACATTTACTAACAAGTTTTTATATGTTACAATTTTAATATGCTCTTATGATTCGATAGACTTTGGCGGTAGGTGACGCGTGGCAAATACTAATGCTCGAGCTACACGAGCCTAGTTTTGCAAGCTAAGATAGCAAGCTAGTGTTAGCAAGCTAGCAAGCTAGCTTCGTGTAGACAACGCTACGCAACGCTAGTTTTGTCTACACGAAGAGCTAGCACTTCTAGCTTCGTGTAGACAACGCTACGCAACGCTAGTTTTGTCTACACGAAGCTAGAAGTGGCAGCTTGCTAGCTAACACTAGCTTGAAAAACTAGCCTCGTGTAGCTCGGGCTTAACATATAGAAGTGACTGAATAACGAAATGGCGACTGCATAACGATAAATTCTGAAATGAATTTTATTCAAATTAAAACAAGAAAGTAGAAAATAAGTATGGTACGAGTTTAATGCCGGAAAATATATATTTCAAATTAAAATGCTTCGAGCAAACACTCGAAGCTCACAGAGAATTTAGGAAAACAATTTGAAACAAAACAATTTTGTCTTTTCGTGGTAGACAAAATCAGACAGAAACAAACGGTAACAAACAAAACATCACACTCTCGGTGGTGATCTTTTTCAGTCTTTTCTTCAATTTTATTGTACAGAGCAAAAACAGTTTGTTTTGCTTGCCCCACAGCTGGAAATCAAATTCTCCGTAATGAGTCAGTTTTCTTTACAGTGACGAGACGAGCAGGATATGTCCCTGATAGTAAGCAACATGCCTGCCACATAACAATACAGTGACATGCAGCTACTGGAACACGAAAAGTCCAAATCATTACCTAGCACTACTCTGCGCTCGTCACTCAGAGATATAAGATGTCTTATCTGAATGACCTGTGATTTCATTGGAAACATTGCCCTTCAAACAGTAGTGTTTGCACATTACCGCTTGGTCGTAGAATATCTGGCAATGATGTGATACTTCCTTACACGGACTCCGCAAAGAGTCCTGCCATTACTATATATAATATGAAATAGAATGGACACTCCTCACCCCCCGCCAATTTGAGGCTACTTCTTTGCTCAAACCGATTTGAGTACTGGTGAAACACCCAACAAAGGGTTGTTATCGGACTACAATTTTCTATGAAAGTACGACCATGATGCTGTGCAGTACATCTTTTATATTACAGCAAGTTTTTCGTTTAGTACCTAAACGCGACAATAATATGAGGTTTTTAATTTTCCTGGGATAATAAATAAGAACCAATATTTTTTTTAAACAACTAACGAGAGCCCACCTGCGGGCTCCCTTCTTCCAGTTGATTTTAAACCGAAATTCCAATAGATAGAGTCTATATTTGTTTAACGGGTTAACAACTATTTGTAACAGCCGTATCAATAAAAAAGTGACAGGTAAATTAAGTATTGTAATGTGCAATTGCAAAAATGGTTTTATATGAATGGCGCTACTAGTTATGTCCAATTTATTTATCTGCTAATAATTTAATATTCGCCGAAAAAAATAAAAACTGTCATCAATTTGAAATTAAACAGTCCCAAGATTAAATTTCACATGTTTTGTGAAATCTGCGATAACGTCGTACAGATAAAGAGATAAAGGTAAGCAAAATTTAGAATTTTTTGGTGTCTTTTCAAAATCGACAAACCGATTTCGTTAAAATTCACATGGGTGGTCCTTTGGAACTGTGATCTTATTAAATAATAATAAAAAAACAACAAAATCAATACACAATTGGCAAAGACTATCACGTAACAAAATACACACAAAAATACGTACAATCGAATTGAGAACGTCCTCCTTTATTGAATTCGGTTAAAAATAAAAAAAAAGTATCGACACACTATCACTACACTATTCGCAATATTTAAAGTTTTATGCGTTCCACATATGTGAATAAAAAATTCACTATTTGTCCTGAAATATGTGATTATTGAAGCAATTTGGAAAACAATTAATTCCGGACTGGCAACACAACCCGGCCAACAGCTGCTGAATCGTTGTATTTCGCGCGCATGCAGTTGAATGTTCACAAATTATAATTTGAGTTGAAAAACCATAAATTAAGGCCAATTTTCACGGCGCGGTTTCAAACCGCGCCCTCGAGCGGGCGCGGCTCCGCGCCGTGCGACGGTTTTGTTTCAATACTCACGAGACCACAGGTTTTCGCGGTTTCTACTGCGGAAAGCTACTGCGCAAAAACCGCGCACAGCCACGCGGGCGCCGCGCGGCTGCCGCAGCCGCCGCGGCCGTAAACCGCGTCGTGAGTTTTGAATTCAGTTTTACATACAAATCTATATATCATACAAATTCTTGCGCAGTAGCTTTCCGCAGTAGACGGCGGCGTTTCCGCGCGCGGGCGCGGTTTGAAACCGCGCCGTGAAAATTGGGCCTTATAGTTCACTGTTTGCTGACGTATTAGATATTAATAATTGCAATTAGTTTGTGCAGTGTATCCTACTGTATAATTAAAGTGAACTGTAATATAATTAATGCTTTATATTACAGAATGCAACCAACATATGGACGTTATTTTACCTAATTTAATGTTTTGTGACTTAGAATGAAATACGTGATGTGTGGAGTGATTAACTAAGTTTAATTAAGTTTGGTCAGAACAAAGTTTTCTACTTGGGTAAGTGTCAAATAGTTACCAAATGTGTACTAAAAACCAATATGTAGGTAGTTATTACTTTTTTAGTTAGAACTTTTACCCTTTTGATTTAAAATCTAGTCCATACGAGTTGTCATTTGTGGCTGCTCGTCAGATCAAAAGGCAATCAATGCCGTCGCAGAAAGCACCGACCCTTGAGGGACCTTGAGGGTGCTTTCTCCGACGCTCTTTCTGCTGCATATCAACGATCTGTTGCAGCATCTGTTGTGTCTTTGGGTACCTACGCAGATGACAGCACCGTTGTGGAGAGTTACATATCTAGCGCAAGAGCCGGTGGACAACAAACTCAGGCACTGAGAGAGAGTATAATTGAACGTCTGAACTTGGCAATAACACTGGCAGATGAACTCACGGGGCACAGCTATTCTGTAAAATGATTCAGTAGCCCTAGACCAAACATACACATACACGCGTGTGAGTAAACGACATCTGCGTAGTTGTGTGATGAGTAGGTAAGCCGATTGCGCCGTTTCTATGGAGTTTTGGTCGAGTGTCCGGGGTATAATCCATTACGCTAACCAAGTGTGGGTTGGGGGATATCAAATGTATTTGAAGATGTTCATATCCGGAATAAAACGGTTTTTTCAATCACTCGTCAGCGTTAATGTAAGTGAAACCAAATAAATACTACACTACTTCGATAAAACTCATTAGTTGAACGAGATTTGAACACACGACCTCATGTTTGGAAGTTGGACGATCTAACCACTGGTTTATCGCTGTGTTAATAATCTGACTATTTTGCTCGAAATCTATAAGTATGAAATGGCATTTATCCAGTGATTTCAATCATCATTATCAATTTGTGTACATTTCAACCTGAACATTACTTGATTTTTTAACTTAAATAAAAAATTCTACACCATAAAATGTTGCGTAATTGGGCGGAAGTCGAACTCACAGTCAACAAATTTATTTCTATCCAACAGCGATTTATATTTCAGTAGCTATCTAACTTTTTCATTTGGAACTGAATGATTCTGTGGAGCAATTTATCGACTAAAAACTTTGTGTCACATTTTTAATTCGCAATTGCAGTTTAACTTTACTCATCAAAAGTTTCCGTACAACGTACTGTGAGTAAAACTGACGGCGGTTTGTTTAGCTCAAACACAAACATATTTCTAACTAAAGCAAATCTCGGCGAAATATTGGTGAGGTGGATTTGATATAGGTACCTAAAAAAGTGTCCTAAAATGGCGGACCGAGCATTCGTGCTCTATTAAAGGCTAATTCTCGTGGCGGAGACGTTTGGCGTGTCACCCTTTCCTTAAATATTGTAGAGGAGAACAATTGCTGGCACATGCGTCATACTAATGAACAGGTGCTGCTTACGGGAGTTGGCCTACTCCTACTTCAAAAAAATTAAGTTATTTCCTCCAATATGTTACATGTTGGTTATTTAAAAATGTAAAATCTAACAAGAAGCATGGACCTTCGCGTCGTCTAGTCGTAGCGGATCCAATTTACCCAGCGTTTCGAATCCACGTCTATCATATGCACCGCAAAATTGTGGAACTCTTTGCCCGAATCTTGTTTCCCGAATATAATTTATGTGTACATTTCACCGTTAAATTGTAAACATCGTTATATTATGATTTACGATCCCACTAGCGAGATAATCATATGTCGAAATAATGTGAACATACCGTTTACAATTGTATTATACAATCTGTCGATGTGAAACCGTCAAATTGTGAAATAAACGATTTTTTTCCCGGTTTTTTCGATTTTTGACAAATTTGCGTTCGCCGCTCGAAGTCACAAACTTGGATTAATCATTAGGCCTACACCATAAACAAGTCTGTAAAAAAATCAGATATACCGGATTTAACGCATACTGTAATCTATAAAGCTACTGGACTATACAGCCTCCAGTTTACTCCAAAGCTTTGCATACAATACTGTATCGAAAGCTCGAGAAATGTCCAGAAAGCAAGCATACACGGGAGTTTCCTATCTGTGTAATACCTGACAGCCCGATTAAGACACAAGATCGCACACTCTGTTGGTAAGCCTGGCCTAAACCCGAACTGAGCATCGTGCAGTTCTATGTGACTCAATAATATGCTGTCAAGCAAGCTGTCAAGCACCTTGGCCACAACCGTTGCCAGCGAAACAGGCCGATAATTGTTCTTATCTGAAGCATCTCCCGTCTTACACCTAATAATGGGTACTATTATTGTCTTTGTAAGCTCTTCTGGCAAATAGCTGTGACAAAAACATAAGTTGTAAAAGATGGAGAGCACACGAGGTAAATGAATTCCTGCGTGTTTGAGATTAGTAGCCGATTCTCAGATCTACTGAATATGCATATAAAATTTGGTAAAAATCAGTAAAGCCGTTTCGGAGGAGTAAGGTAACTAACATTGAGACACGAGAATTTTATTTATAAGATTATATCCGCTATCTGACTCTCATTTTGTTTGTTTTTTTTTTATTTGTTTATTTTGGGGTCAGATGGAGTTGTGTGTGATTTATTTATTTATTGTTTTATCCGTAAATATACGAGTAATCAAACAAAATTTTGCCTTAGTTTTCAAACCGCAAAACATATTATGTACGTGGTCTCAGGCGAATTAATATTATTTTTAATACGTGGTGTATAAATAGAAACAAGCGTAGGAAAGATAAGGTGTGTAAAATTAAAAGGATTTGCCTTAGCTTCCCGCCATTGCGAATTAGTTTGCTCTCTTTTTATGTAATGTTATCGGCAGATCCATTAGCATTTAATAGCCTTAATCGGATTAAATGCAAAAGGATTCCTCTGGGCTGGCTCAAATCCTTTAACTATTCAGACAATGAAGAAAGACCTCCTCAAAAATCCTGAAATAAAATAATGACCCCTATCCGACTTGAGCAATTTCTGCGTTTATTAAGATAAAGTGCAATAATGTTTCTAGATTTTTTCGTTTTGATTTAATTAACTGACATATTTTATATTTTGACAAAATTTAGTGATTCATTTACTAATTTTGACTAAAACTCAAAATTAATGTATCCAACTCAACTTTAGATAACGCTTAAATAAAAAAAACCCTTAAGGCCACAGCAGACTAGACAATTTTAGCATCGGTGATCAGCGATTTTTATTGTTATTTTTTTACTTACACCTAAGAATAGAGCGTTTTCAGAATCACACTAATAATACTATAAAGGCAAAAGTTTGTAAGTGAGTATGTTTGTTACTTCTTCACGTCTAAACGGCTGAAGTGTTTTTAATAAAATTGGGTATGGAACTAGCTGCCACCCTGGATTAACACCTAAGCTACTTAATATCCCGGATAAGTAACGGGAACAGGAAACAGGAAACGCGGTTAAAACCGCTCGCTAGGATCAAATAAATGCAAAAACCTGTTAAATCAGCGCTCAATTTTTCGTTGTAACATTTTATTTATTGACGGGACGCGATGGCAAGTAATACACCCGTCTATAACAGCACCGTGCCACTCAACTATGTAAACTTGAAGATGCCAAATCACCACCCACTACCCAGCACTGCACTGCGATCGTCACAAAAATATACAACATAACTTATCACTTAGCCCTGTATTTTTCTAGGAACATTGCCCTCCAAACTAGAACACAGTATTAGTATATTACTCTGTTAGAATAACCGAAAACAGTGTGGTTACCCCCAGGCAGACTGTGCATAGACTAGCTCAACAATTACTCTAATTAATGTTTAATTTTGTTAGAGGAATTGTTTTTTTTTTCGTTGAAGGATTTCATAAAAAAAAGATAATTGTATAACTTAAAACTCAGAAAGTGACGCCAATATAATGAAATTCATAAACGACACAATTGATGCCTTCCATAGCAAAATATCGAAATATAGAAATGATAATTATATTTAAGTCATTCATCGTTTCAATCAGTTTAAATATTTATTTTATTCAGGAACTTATAAAGTAGGTACTAGCAGACCCGGCGAACTTCGTTTCGACTGAAGGCTTGTTCGCATTGGGTTAATTAATTATACTAGATTAATTATTATTAATGTAGTCACTGTCACTCAATGTGATCACACCTATCTACACCTACTACCTAGTAAATTGTATTTGTTTACCAACGATATTTTGTGTTAAAGTGTTATTCCAAACGAAAATTGTTGTGTTGATAAACTCTAAACATCCCAGTGCTTATTAGTAACTAGCTGACCCGTGCCTACTTCGTTGGGCATAATGTTAATAATCCTTTTTTAGTACAGAGTGTTATGTGCATGCTAATACAAAATTCGAGAGTAACTCTGTCCGAAATAAAAAACATTTTCTTTGCCTTTTTTAATAAAATAGTTTGCCGAAAATCGCATATGACCTAACGATTTAAATTATTGTAATAATATTAAAACTTAAATTATCTGTACTCATATTAAAAAAACTACTTTTTGGAACTTAAATATAAATGTTAGACATATGCTGTCGTTGATTTTTTTGTAGGCATTTACAAGCTCGACATCTTTTCTCTAGAACTCAAAAATAAATCTTTCATAGTTAAGGCAGCGTTCGTAAGAAACGCTTTCATTCGACCGTTTTTTCTCTGATTCACTTTGCAAAACGGACTACCACGTAAAAGCCTTTTTATTTTTCGGTGTTTTATATAGCCTATGTATGACACTCAGGAATAATGTGGCTTTCTATTGGTGAAAGATTTTTTTTATCGGTTCAGTAGATCCCGAGATTACCCCTTACAATTTAACAAACACACAAACTTTACTTCTTTATAATATTATAAGTATAAGTATATAAGTAATAAGTATAAGTATATAAGTATATAAGTAATAAGTATATAAGTATATAAGTAATAAGTATAAGTATAGATAACATCTCTTTGCGTAACAAAATGCCGCTGCGACGTACTCCGCCCCTGCTGACGCCCGCATCTCCGTTACCCTCTACTTTTGCAACTCCGATGCAAATCCTACTAAGTCATCCATCGGATTCTAACGTATCTGAGTTCGGCGATGAAGCTGGAGATAGCGCCGCCTCCGCTGGAGCTTATGTTAATTTGCGTCAAAAACGTAAGAGAGATGACATCACGAAATCGGAAATAGTGTCAATGTTTACGATTCTCCAACAATGCCACAAAATGAAAAGTTCGAAATTATTCTATCATCCCTCAATGAAGTTAAAGCATCAGTTAACTTAAGGTCCACAAAATACGAAGAAGTTTTTAAGAAAAATAAACAACTTGGAAGAGGAGAAAACCTGCCATAAAACGCAAATACAACAATTACAAAAGGAGGTAGAAATTTTACAACATTATGTATGTGCTTCTAGCGTTGAATTGAGAAATATTCCCTACAGCTCGAAAGAAACAAAGGAAGGCTTAATGAGATGTGTTTCGAAAATTGGTAATATTTTTAACATACGGATTCAGTCTTCAGACATCAAGGACATACGTCGTATCTACACTAAATCTGGCGCTAAACCCATAACAGCTGACTTTGTAACAGTCAACATGAAGGACAACTTTTTGTCAGCCTATAAAAAGTACAATTCTGTTAACAAACAGGCGAAGCTAAGCACCTCACACCTTGAAAACGGAGGCACAAACAACCCAGTTTTTATCTCTGAATACCTTACGCCCAACTTACGAAAATTGTTTTATCTAGCATGACAATTCGCAAAGGAAAGCAAATACACATTTTGCTGGACGTCACATGGACGTATTTTTCTACGCAAGGCTGAAGGTTCGCCACAAATTCGAGTAAGCTGTGAAAAAGACATCGATGACCCGAGGAACCAGTGACTAGATATACCGCGTTCCAATGCATTACTTTCCATAAAACGATTTTTTTTTCAATTCATTCTCCCCTTAAAGTTGATAATAATAATATTTATGTGTCAACTGTTTGTTATTTTTAGTTTCTTTCACAGTTTTATATAATTTAGGCGTTGTTTACAAACTGTTATATCTCGAGCACAAACATACACAATTTCACCACACTCAAAACATACACTTTTTACTACTACTTGCCGGTGACTTGCTGATGAGCATACTTGGTAAAAATAATATATTTCTCTTACTATATTCACTGACTGTAGTTGAATTACTAGAACCCTTCAATTATAACGAAAAAGTAAGTCAATTATTTGTACTCACTCTTCTATGTATTATCCAAGGACAACCTCGGAAGCTTGTCAACACATTTACACATATATGTAACTTTTCACAATTAGACAACACCAAACACAATACAACAAGTTTTTCACACAAAATACTCTGTATTACAAACACACGCTGGCTTAACAAATGTTAACAGAATGATTTTCATCAAAATACACGACAATAGGAGGTGCAGATTGTTTTTGCTAAAACTTAACATTGAATCATTTCAAGCATATCAATATGGATTACTGTGTGGCCGTTTTGATAAATCACAGATTGCTTTCCTTACACTTGAATTAAGTACAAAATCACACTGCAAAATATGTGGTAGATTGAACACGACTATAACTATAATTAAGCACTTGCTATACGATAATCAGAAAAGCGTATGCGAGTCTTGCCGACAACACTGCAACTGGTTTAAAAAATCAAGCGAAATGTACACTTCCCATGTGTTCTATAGGATGCAATAGACAGTAGGCGAACTGATAAGAAGCGTGCGCATTTTAATATCGTGAAATATAAATTCCGTGCCTTAATATTGTTTCTAAGCCGTACCTTGCCTGTTTGCGGAATTAACTGTTGTAAAGGTGGGTTTGATTATACCTATTATTGTGCGACTGCTCTTAGAAGAGAGATGGCGATTATAAATCCAAAAATCGCAAATAAAGGTCCTTCCGTTCTTTAGTTATAAATGGTGTAATTTGCACGACTTTCTTTTGTAAGTACGTTTTTTTTTAATAAACGAGCTGGAAATGTGCCTGATGGTAAGCAAGATGCCTGCCACATAACAGCACAGTGACACGCAGCTATTAGAACATGAAGAGTCCAAATAATTACCTAGCTTTGCTACACTGCGCTCGTCACCCAGAGATCTAAGATGTTATATCTCTAATCCCTGTAATTTCTCTGGAAATATTGCCCTTCAAACCGGAACACAGTAATGTTTGCACATTAATGCTTGGTAAAAACACCTGTAAGTACAAGAAAGTAGTTGTGGCCGAGTGTGCAACGGCACCCATCGATTTTCGAATTCTTTACATACATTGCTATGATGTGGATGATATTATAATTAAAAAAAAAGTGAACGACATTTTTTTTGGAAATTTAATTAACATTAATTTAATTATAATTACTTGCGGCCACTTATTGACTGGCAACCTATTACCATTATATTCTCCTAATCATAAATGTATGTTCAAATGTGAATTTGATTAACTACGCGATGAACGTAGAGATTATGCAGCCGGATCTCGTACTATAGGTACCGGGCGAAAAGCGACGGCAGGCTGACCAGAGCAGAGTGAGAGAGCCGCAAATAGCTGTGCAAAAGAGAATACTATACTATACTAATACGCGTCATTTTTCATTCATATTGACGTGGTTTAGTCGTATTTCTGTTTACAAACATGACCAATCGCCCATATTTTCAGGCAGGAATTTTGTAAATTGCAACTAGGTACATATTATTTAATATTGAGTTTAAGGGTAAACTCATTGCACAGTTACAATGTGCTGCTATATTATCTACATAGGCTGTTAAAAATTTGCTAATCTAAAAAAATTACGGTGTATAACGTAAATAAAATGAACACCCTATTTAAATAACTCAACCTTATAAAACTAAATAAATAACAAGACAAATTAACATACATTTTTATAAATTTTAAAAAACATCTGTTATAAAAAGTGGCCAAGTGCGAGTTGGACTCACCCATGAAGGGTTACGTTGCAGCAAGTAACATGATATATGTACACATAGTTTTTTTAGTTCGTTGTAACTTTGATCGAAGTTTTAATAAAAATGTATTTATGACGTACTAAAAAAAACTAGTCATGAGATCGAGTTCAAACCAATTTTCGTTGGTAGTTTGCATGGTAATGTACTAGACTACAGGCCCGTGAACAAAATTTACGGGTCAAATGAACCACCAGGAGACCTATGTAGGATGATAGAAGGGTATAAAGTAAAAAGATTCAGCACTATGCCGTCACTTGTAAGCTGTCCAACTGAGTGCAATTGAAGAGGGGGTTTGCAATCCTCGATCATTTCTCCTTGTCGCATTGTTTTTGTACGGCGTTGCGGAATAATAGATTAAAAGAGGTATTGAAACTATAAAAATTATAAATTTTAACTTTTTAATTATTAGTTTGCCGTGAAAATTTACAGAGTACGAGTAATTTACAGAGCAAATTTGGTCATTTGATTAAGTACGGCATTGGTTCCATACAGTTTCAATACCTCTTCTAATCCATTATTTCGCAATGCCGTACAAAAATCATGCGACAAGGAGAAATGGTAGAGGGTTGCAACCCCCCCTCTTCAATCACACTCAGTTGGACAGCTTACAAGTGACGGCATAGTGCTGAATCTTAATACTTTACACCCTTCTATCATCCTACATAGGTCTCCTGGTGGTTCATTTGACCCGTAAATTTTGTTCACGGGCTTGTAGTCTATACGTCCAACAGATGGAAATCACAGATTACAGATTTCTGTAATCTGTGATGGAAATAAACATTAACAAAAGACAATCGTAGGCAACGTACGGAAAAGAAATTCAAAATAGATTGAACAAAAAAGTTCGAATCAAATGGCTGTGGCGTCAAAACGCGCGTCGCTCGATGTCTTTTTTATTTACCTTTTCACAATTTCTTTTTAAAGTACAGGATAAAAACTCTATTGTCGACGTTAATTCCAACACAACAGAGTTATTTTAAGCCCCACGGCACCGCTGGCGCCATAACAATAATAAACTTCTTTCGCAGGCTTCGTGGTCACTTTTAAACCTTATTTAACTGGTGACTTCACTTTGAAGGCTTTGGAGAACTTTTCCGTTTCAGTTGTTAATAACTCCTTTGTTGAGTGAACAATGAAAATGTTTCAGACATTATTGTAATTTATACTGTGTAGTATGAATCGCGTGTCATGGAATTGCTTTTGAAAGGATTCAACGATTCAACACAAAGTCGTAACGCCGTAGAAATTCACAATATGTTTGAAAGAGCTGTATCTAAATTGGCAATCTAAAACAGACACAAACTTAATTAACACGTAAATAAGCTAAGTATACTGTGTGTGTCGTTATATGAGTACCTATGTAACGGTGATATCGATTTAACCATAACCATATAACCATAATTATTCAAATAGCCTGATCATGCAGTTGTAGATATGCATGCTTACCTTAAATAGACGCTCAAACTAGGTAGAAATGCTTTGAGTGTGAGGCCATGGGAAGAATTCAGCTGAGCTGGGCAGCATTTGGTGTTTGTGAAGTCTTCGCATTATCCAGCCACAGTTCCTGAAGACAAAAGTATTAAATCATTGGGTCTTAATCCGTCATAATCTACGGTGCTGAAACTTGAACACTGACAGTGAAATTTGTCTATAAGTTTAAAGTCACTAGTCATTCAACGAGCTAAATGAAGCGTTAACTAGTTACCGAATGGAAGCCAGAAGAAAAAGAAAGAAAGAAGCGTTAACGCTTCATTTAGCGCGGGATTTCTGTGCTTTTTGACATAGCTCAACGCATTAGCAACTGAAGTGGCAGTGAGCCGCGGCTCTACCGCCAAACTAAATCAGCTTTGGCTTTCCTATTCTATAATTTCAAGCGAAAAGAAAAGAGAGAGCAATGTCAGCTAAAATACAGTTTTAGACTCTCCGCTCATGTCTGTTGCAGACCCGATAACCGCAGAGATAGACGAGTATTGAAGTGGAGATCGCGAATCGTTATACCTCCCGAGACTTTAATACGACGATATACAAAAGGCTGGTGGTGGTTGGAAACGTATATAAGAACGAGGATTGGGCTCAGTGAAGTACTAAGGCCTATGTCCAACAGTGGACGAGTATATTTTAACGAAGACGATGATCGTGCAACCAGAATGCGATTTTAAGGATGATTTTTATTTTTGACTAAATGTAGGTGGCGGATTCTCGTAGCATGCATCGCTCATAGTATGTTTATATTTGGAGACTCTTATCGCTAAAACAAAAAGATACAGAGAGTGCTCACTAGAAGAATCAAAACGGGTTTTCTTATGGTTTTTAAGCAACAAAATAGAAGATGCATCTGTTCACGTCGGTATTGGGATAAAATAAGTTAGTAAAACAAAAAAATAATTACGGACAGTTTTTCACACAACACTATATGGCTTCAAACTAAGCAAAGCTCATGTTATAGAGGTAAGGATCAATTGGCTAATATAATTTATTCTTTTAAACTAATATTATAAAGCTAAAGAGATTGTTTGTTTGAACGCTAGGATCTCGGGAATTACTGGTTCAAATTGATAGAAAGTGCGAAGGTACTTCAAGTCTGAACAGTTGCTTACATTATATCAAGCACAGATTCGCTCCTGTATGGAGTACTGTTCGCACCTTTGGGATGGATCGGCTAAGTATCAGCTGGAAGCTCTGGAATCGATCGAGAGACGTGCCAAAAGGCTCATAGGCAACGACACTCTTGTGCGAAAAAGACTCCAAAGTCTTGAACATCGCCGAAAAATTGCTAGCCTGTCGGTTTTTTATCGGATACACTTCGGAGAGTGTGCGGCTGATCTGCATGATCTGATACCACCTTGTCCTTTTTTCTATCGGAATGCTCGTAGCTCGAAAAAGCGACATCGTTTCATGGTTGATGTTCCAAAGACACGAACGAAGAGATTCGACTCTACTTTTGTGATAAGAACGTCTAGGCTATGGAATACGTTGCCTGAGTGGGTTTTCCCCGATAGTTACAATCTTTGTGTCTTCAAATCGAGAGTGAATCGGTTTTTTTCTAGGTAAACACGCTCCATCGTAGACCGCATCGTCGCTTAACATCAGGCGAGATGGCGGTCAAGTGTGAACCTATAAAAGTTAAAAAAAAAAAAAAAAAAAGATTATTTTTCTGTTGGGTATAATTCATTTATCGAGGAAGGCTTTAGGTTATAAATAACATCATATATAGAACAGCGTACTCTCAATAGGAACGGAGTATGAATGAAGAAAGTAACAAAAACGGGCAAAAATACCTATCCCTTTTTGAAAGCTTTCATTGCGTGCGTTGACGTGCGCTGAAGTCCGTGACAGCATATGTCTATCATTTAGGGTTGTGTCGTTATAACCTTTTTATGATATTCAAATCGCGGAAAAACAACGTGTCGCGTAGTAATAAAACAGTCATATGAGTTTAATCTTTATACTTTCTATAATTACCTCTCACACGTCTCCCCACCTCCCCGTACGACGCTCGACTAACTCTCTTTCACTTCCTATATTGTCTTTGTGCCTCCCCCCTCCCCTAATTAAGAAAATCCGTCACTGCCACTGAGCTGGATCGAGTGTTAATGTCATCCACTATTGTTTATTTTAATTAAGCGCCAGTTTATGTAAATACTCTCCTTTAACTTACAGGGTTGCCTAGACGAGATTGTCTTAAGCAACAAGACCGCTAACTAAGAGCCGGACCCTATAGTTTCTAGCTTTTTTTTTTGTGTTTGTATGTTCTTTTAGTATAGTTTGTATTTTTACCCGACTGAAAGAAGGGTTTTCGCGCGTATCTTGTATGTTTGTAAATTTCTTTATTCCCACGTATCTTCCAAACGGCTGGACGGATTTTGACGATTCAGATATCGTTACATTTATCTCAATTACCCAAGTGTCCTTAGATAGATATTAAATAAAAAAAATCAATATAGCCGATTTTTGAGGCAAAATTGTGAGTAGTTGAAAAAAAAATGTTATCTAGCATATCGAGTAGTATCATATATGAGTAGTATCAAAATACAGAGAATTTAAAGAGCATTACAAATATGTAAATATGTTGTGTAGTTAAATGCCATTTGGAATAATTTCAAGCATTTTGATTCAATCAACAGTGTTTTTCTTACGTGGTGTTTTTTAGTCGGGTTTTATAATTTTTTTAATTATTCTTGTTATTTTTTCGGTCTCCCTACTTTACATATCCTCAGATAGTCGCTCCACCTGCCTATAAAGTGGTCCACACTGCATTTGTGTAACCACCACTTAATAACACATCTACTCCAACATAATATAATCAATATATCAACGAAAATATACTTGATTACATTTTATGAGATAATGGTTCATGGAAATTGAACTTAGCATAGCTTTGATATAAAAGCTCCATTTTACGTAACTTATCTTATTTTCGTACGTTTTACCCGGGTCGCAAAAACGACGTGACGGTGTGTTTGACACGTCAATCTCTCTCTCTCTCTCTGTGCGCGCGTGTGTCTGTGTGTGGCATTGTAGCTCCTGAACGTATGATGAACTGGTTTACATTTTGTTTTTTTTTTTCAGTTCGAAAGTATTTTTACTCGGAAGCCCTATTGTTGGCTGCGGTAGGAATCATAGACGCATAATGTATAATATTTGCTTTACTTGAAAACGTACGTGTAACCTGATATTTGAAGCTGTGACGCATAAGCTCGATAAGGGCACTAAATCGGTTTACGTGAGAGGTCCTGTTATATAGGTATCATCTGCCACGACTGCCACTGCGCTTCAGAACAGTTGGCATTAATTTAAACAATTCAAAAACGGATTACTGTTACATCCAAATAATGACATGATAAAATACACCCAGCGCAGTTAGAGGCATACAACATATTCTAATACAAAGACAGCAATCAAATAAAAATAAATAAAACACTAACGGCCCGTTCCGGCTTCGCTTGGAATTTTTTTAATATATAAATTACGCGACACGTTGTTTAACCGCGATTTGAAGAGCATAAAAAGGTTACTATGACGCAACTTTAAAAGATAGATACATGCTGCCACGGACTTCAGCGCAGGTCAACGCACGTAACTCAAAAAGGAATATTTTTGCCCGTTTTTGTTACAGTCTTCATTCATACTTCGCTCCTATTGACGTAATATTATATAGCTCATAGCACCGATAAGCGTGGCCTTCGTCGATAAATGGACTATCCAACAAACAATAATCTTCCACTTCGGACCAGCAGTTCCTGAGATCCTAGCGTTCACACAAGCAAACCAACTCAGCAGCTATAAAATATTAGTATTTGTATATATTAAAGATATATATATATATAATGACTATAAGACAAAATTAATAAATAATTCTCATTATATATTAATACTATTAAACTCAATATCTCAATTAACTCTATATTAAACTCAATAAATTGTTTATTTATTAATTTAGCCTTATGGTCAAATTTCGAGCCCTATATATTCTTAAATGCATATAAACACATTTTGGTGGACATTTCTTACACAAAACCTTCTAGAGCCCTCCTTATCCGGGAGATACGGCTTACTGCGCGGGCGTCGCGACGACGTACTAAAATCGTCGGCCACATTTGGCCATTTAAGATTGTACGGCTCCGAGCACTTGGCAAACACTACTAAGTATATCTAATATATAAATTAAATTAATTAATAAATTAATTAATAATGTAAAAGTATAGTTATAAACATATTATTATAATATTATACGAATTATGTATAATAATCCGTTTAAATTGGATTTTGAAACTTTAACCATGTTTTGAGTTACCCTAAATTAGATTAAAAGTACAAAGTTTATTCGTTGCGAATAAACAACTACTTAGTAAACATTTTCTTTTGAATAGAAATGTTTATATAAAATTTCTGCCTCGCGGTATTACAAGTTATAAGATTTCGTATTTGCTGTTTCAAAACAAACTGAAAAGGGCTTCAGTAGAGCGCTTTGACCGGAAAAATATGCTGTAAATATGAGCGTGGAAAAGAAAATTCTCAGCGTTATACGATAGGATCAAAAACTGCTTAAAAGAGAGTTAGTTCAAATAAAATATAAAATACAGCCAGAGCCAGATATCTGATATTATAATGAAACCTCTATAATTGTAAAATACCTCTACATACTCATTTTACACGGAAACAACAATTGACCTTTTGTTTGATCGAAAACCAGCGCTACGTTTAATTAATAGAGAAATTGTACGTGTTTTGTATTTTAATATTATAAGCTCGCTATTTCAGGAAGTGGATTTTTTATGGAATTTTATATGTGATATTCATTTGAAGTATTGCATGTCGAATCGCTACTTAACTAGGTATTATAAATTCAAAAGTATCTCTAAGTATGTATTACGCTTTCACGCCTAAACTACTAAACCGATTTAAATTAAATTTGGTACAGAGATAGTTTATTGCAACCCGAAAATGGGCATAGGTCACTTTTTAATGCATATAAAGATTTTTCGTGGGCTGTAAATTGAAATCTAGCGTCACGCTCGGGAATGATAAGAAATCTTCGGGTAAACTTGGGACCATGGATATGCTTATGGTCACGCCCTCCGGTTTCACCCGCGTAGTTTCCAAAGTAAGCAATCAAATTCTGAGTTATAAGTTTTCACTTATATCGGCAGTTCCTATGACTGCCAACTTTCTTTTTATAGTATAGAGTGACGATACGAGCAAGACATGTGCCTGATGGTAAGCAACATACCTGCCACATAACAGTACAGTGACAGGCTGCTATTGGAACATGAAGAATATAAATTAGCACTGCACTGCGCTCGTCACCCAGAGATCAAAAATATTAGATCTCTAAGCCCTGTAATTGTTTGCACATTACTGCTTGCAAATTATTATTTTAAAACCTCAATGTTTCGCCAGCGTCACACCCGCCGTAGCCACGAGAAGACTGTAGAAATTGCGGGTCACCTTATTGGGAAATGAGATCTCCGTCTACTGTCACTTGGTCTTCAAAAATAGCAGGTTTTTTTTTTTCAAACAAATGACACCACCACGTCAAACAAAACGAACCGCATCGCCCGGCTTTTCCAAACTCATTCCGCGCTGCATACATTTATTTATAACAGAATTCCACGAAGCCGATTACCGAAAACCAACCACCTAGTTGCTTGAAATTACGATCATTTTCAATGAAATCTTTTCCGGGAAACCTTAGCAAGGTTTGTCGTATTTCGTGTATTTTTACGTATTAATGACGTTCGACAGAGAACCTTCGGGTAGTGGAGACATTTTATCTTTTTCATTTTAACTACAGATCCTTAATACCTCTTAATACCCTTGTGACGTTTGTATTCCCAAACAACCAAATCAAATCGTATTGTTATTTATTTACGTTTGATGCTATGGCCTGCAGAAATCGGCTTGTCGGGATAAAACAGAATTCGAATACAATGCCGAGACCCGAGCAAAGGGAAAGCGGATTTAATCGTATAATCGGCTTAGTTCGAAACCGTGGAATTATGAAGGTGTAATATCACCTGTATCCGCGGCGGTATAGAAACTAGAACGTCCAATTTTATTTTCCCTCAGCCTTATCTCTACGGATTCGGGATCCATGTCTTTTTAAAGTGAAAACGTATGTTGACGCACCACACTAGATTTTTCGCGGGATGTGAATGAAGCTAAGCCATCTGTCGAAAGTTGGTCGTACTAACTTAACAACCTACTTTGGCTCATGCACAACCACATTGCTAAAGATTTGATTGATTTGATTTGATTTTTTAATGCTACAGTACAAAAAAATGAAACCAAAAAATTTGGTTTAGAACATAAAAAAAATTTGGGGTGAACAACCCTTATCACTTACGGGTATGAAAAATAGATAGTAGCCGATTCTCAGACCTACTGAATATGCATATAAAATTTGGTAAAAATCAGTAAAGCCGTTTCGGAGGAGTAAGGTACCTAACTAAAACTGTGGTGACACTAGAATTTAACATATTAGACGAGAATGTTATATATAAGATTAAACAAAGACGTACACAACGTTCGTTCTCACATATATTTGCTTAACGATGGAATGGATTTTCATTAAGTTAAGTACAAGTACATTAAGTGCGTTAACTAACAACACCATTACTCAGGCATTGGTTTTTCGAGCAGTCATTTATAGCTATGACAACTTCGTTAATTATGTAATTTGAAATCACATAGACACTATTTATTGGAATAACAGTAACGTTCGGATACTCGGTAAAAAAACCAAGTAATGCGACCAAAAATTAATAATAGACATAAACAATATTACGGTGTTGAAATCAATTTCCATACCTTTTGACCAACCAGTTTAATTACGATTGACAAATGCATTCTAATCGGCTAATGGAATATCTCGGCGATGAGAACGTTATACAGGAATAGAAAATGATCATTTCGCTCTATTGATATTGGAAATGTTTAATTGAGTCTGGTATTTCTATTAGTTGCCCAATCACCTAGAAATTTCGAACCAATCAGGCTTAAATTTGAAACGTAGATATGAAATGGTATTTAATAGCACACAATTTACTTCTATCTCGATAAATTCAAAGGTTTTATCGGGTAATTTGACTAGATTTATAAATTTTAGGTAGACCAACCCGCAGCCCGCAGATAACAATAAGTGCTTTTTTATCGTATAGAGTGACGACACGAGCAGGGCATGAGCCTGATAGTACGTAACACGCCTTATAACAGCACAGTGGCACGCAGTCATTGGAACATGAAGAGTCCAAATCATTGCCTAGCACTATACTGCGCTCGTCGCCCTTTGATATAAGATGACTTATCTCTAGCCTTGTAATTTCTCTGGAAACATTGTCTTTCAAACCGGAATGTCCATTTCTACTTGGCGATAGAATAACTGTGATACTTTCCCAGGCTGACTCTGAAAAGAGTACTACCACTACATCATTACACAGAAATAGGAAATCTTAATGTAGGTATAAACAACGAACATAAATAATTGATGCTTAATTACGATTCCCAATACGGAATCAAGAGTTTAGCAAACCGAATAATATTACTCGTAGCGTTTTATTCACAAATTCCCACGTGGAAATAAAAACATTTCACACAAAAATGTGCTTAACTCCTCTGGTCCTCATTTACCCGAGTCGACTTTACATAAATATTATATACGACTGAGTATAGGCGAAGCAGTATGCATTTTTAACGGCATTTGCGAGACTACGAGCTACGATCAAGGTTGCTACGAGGCTACGTAAAGCTACGAGAAATCTTTAAGCCGCTTCTGTTTGTACGTACCTACGTTGGTCGTACGTACATTTTGGCTATTCTTTTGTCATTTTGGGTCTTTTTAGGGTTCCGTAAAACGTAAAAACGGAACCCTTATAGATTCGTCTTGTCTGTCTGTCTGTCTGTCCGTCCGTATGTCACAGCCACTTTTTGCCGAAACTATGAGAACTACACTGTCGAAACTTGGTAAGTAGATGTATTCTGTGAACCGCATTAAGATTTGAACAAAAAAAATTAAAAAAAAGAAAAATTAGGGTTGCCTCCCATACTGAGAACTGAAACTCAAAATATTTTTTTTTCATCAAACCAAGACGCGTGGGATGTCTATCGATAGGTCTTCAAAAATGATGATGAAGTTTTTAAAATCATTTTCGTCTACACTGAATAATTTGCGCGAGAGACACTTCCAAAGTGGTAAAATGTATCCCCCCCCCCCCCCCCTCTAACTTCTAAAGTAAGAGAAACAAAATCTAAAAAAAATATATGATATACATTATCATGTAAACTACTAACGAAAATTGGTTTGAACTCGATCCGATGAGTAGTTTTTTTTTAGTACGTCATAAATACACTATTATTGAAACTTCGAACAAAGTTCCTTTTGATGTTGATCGTATTCTTTGGGGTTTTGGAAAATCTCGGGTATATGCGAATAAACCAGAAACAATTCCTGAGCTCAAATCGGAAATCCAACGCGTCATCGGTGAGATACAGCCACATCTCTGTGCAAAAGTCATGGAAAATTTCATGAAAAGAGTAATGGCCTGTCATCGGAGCCGTGGGGGTCATTTGCCGGATATTCCATTCCATACTTAATCGGAACATGTCTTCTTTACAATACAATAAAAATATCACAACTCTGTCATAAAATACTTGTTTTTATTTTAAAATGAAAATGTGCACTCTTACTGAGACACCCTTTAAATACGAGTATAACCTTCAATAATTAATATGAGAAAACGTGAAAACTAGAGTGATTTTATTTCTTGAACTGTGAATAACTATTACGTTTATTGATGTACCCCGATGCTAATGAGACGCCAAATTTTCAAGCACAACGATGATACTCCTTGCTCTACCCTCCATAATGGCATAGATAACGATAGATAGATAGAAACTCTTTATTGTGACACAAACAAATATTTGGAGAAAATACGTAATAGAGCAAGAATCCGTGAACCCCAGAACTTCGTTATTTTATTAAAGCTGAAAACTTGTCAGCGCATGCTCCTAACACAGGTAAGAACAATTATGAAGTTTGGGTCATCTTGGCTTTGGCAGATAAGCGGTACTAAGGCCCCGAGTCTCAGCAGTGGGAACTTTTAGCTTATGATAATTAGGCTGCTAACTGTTACCCACAAGTATTATGTATAAAAATCAGTGCGCATATTATGACGCAAGTAGAATTATAATTGCATGGACATTAACACAACATGGGTGTCTGGCAAGTGTTTCCCATGAAGTGTCTGGCAATTATTGGTAAAATAAAATAATTTAAAGTAAAATAATTTCTTCTCGCTTGAAATGAAAGAGACGGCAATGCCAAAGCGTCAAAGCGTTTTTCGTTAGGCGGTAGAAGCGCCGGTCTTAGTAGCGTGTGTGAATATTTCTAATTCAAAGGTTTTGTCAATTTCACTAAAGTTATTACTTGACAGTATATTTTGTTTACACCAATATAAGTCAGGTAAAATTGATAGTTTTTATTGTATTTTTGCTTCATAATTTTTAAGCGCTGAATGTTTCTTGTTATAAATGTTGGTGTATCCAACCATACTTCACAAGCAGCAATAAGAATACCTATAAATTACTATAGTACTGTAATAGAACAATTAGCTGTAAAATGAATTTATTGTCTAATTGTATTATAGCTTTACGTTTTTCGTACGGTAAACTTGAAGTCATACCTACGGTATTATTTACCGTATTATTTTTGGCATTCTATATACGTATTTCCTATGCAAAGCGTTTTTCGTTAGGCGGTAGACCCCCTGATCTCCGTCCGGTCTTGTTTGTTTTTGTCAGCTTTTTGTAACGGAAACCAAGCTGGTGGATGACGGAAATTAGATGAATCATATTTTAATTGCTAAGAGTAATTATTAGCTATTTTCTTATGATTTAAATGTTTGGCTAGCACATATTCTAATTGTTCGTAATTGCTACGCGTAGACAATATAACAGCTTTATGCTATTACCCATCTTTTTGACATTTGTTACATGTATAAATCGCATGGGAGGAATTCAAATCTAAATAATTTGGCGAAAGAAATTTGGCTATGGTGCGAGATGCGATAAATTAATTTATTTGCATCAAATACTTAACACACTTGAGAATATAGAAGCTGATCAAGAATCACGTAAAACTAATGTGGATACAGAATGGGAATTATCAGACTGGGTATTCCAAAAAAAAAAATCCACACTCTGGTTATACCTTAAAGCGATCTTTTCGCATCCCGTATTCCGTATTAATGCCAAATGCCGCCAATACATATGTACCTTGGAAACCACTCTTCACAATAAGCAGACACGCTACCCTTTTCTATGCATTGCCATCGTTTGCTCTTATTTTAAAAAGCCTGAGAACAATAATTACTGATTAAGGTACTGGTATTGTATTATGGCCCTGGCAAGCTTGGTTTCCTCTTCTGACAAGAATGCTAAATTTAGATATCGTTAAATTTGAACCCAAATGGGACCTTTCACGTTCAAATTACAGATCGTGTCATTGGCTTCACCGCAGCCTTTCTCTGGGGGCGCTCTCGGGGAAGCATTTCCAAGAATAGAGACTCCCGCAATAGCGCTAGACTTGAGGCTTCAATTTCAGACAGCACGATGAAACAATACTCAGTCAGTTTTCTGAGCAAAACGATCACCACTATTTGTAGAATTGTGGAGGTCGTTTTCCTCAGAATATCAATGAATCGTCACCATCAGCTGTAATAACTTTTTTTTTAGACCTTTTCGACAAATGTGCTTCAAATGGTACCCTTAACAGTCATAGGTCTGCCCTATCATTACTCGTAGAAAATAATATCGGGTCAGGTGAACGCCTTAAACTATTACCCAAAGCTATTTACAAACAAAAGCCATCCCATCCAAAGTACATTTCGACATGGGTCCCAAACACTGTACTCGACTATGTTTCGACATGGCAACCACATATCCTTAGTCAAATTAACAAAAAAATTACGATTTTATTAACTTTATGTAGTCATCGAATACAAACATTCTCGGTTATTAAGATCCTCGGCAGCTAACCGTAAGCAATCTACGCTTTTTTTGCCCTATTTCGTCAAAAATATATGCCCGGCAAAGACCTTGTAAGATTATTTTGAAGCAACGGCTGAGTTAGGAACCGATGCGACGATTCAGATAATCTGTTATTAAGCTATAAGAAACTATTCAAAATGGTAACTTCGCAAACTAAAATGAGGTGGATAAAACAGACTCTTGCGGAGAGCGGCGTTGATGTTTCAGTATTTACATCAAGTGTACATATCACACGCCACGCCTCCAGCTCAGCGGCGGCCTCCGCAGGTGTCAGTAACGATATCACGATTAACTTATGCTAGGTTTTATAACCATCCAGTAAAGGATGAAGGAATATTTGCTCGATCAGTTTACGGGTTTAATAGTACGATAAATTGAACACTTATGATATTATTATAATTAATAATGTAAATAATTTATTGAATACCTAATTTTTCATGAGCTAATATGTAAAAACATAATTCCAGAAATTTGTCACTAGAATTGTACAGTGGTCCATTGTTAACAGATTACTTGTTTATATTGATAATAAGCACAGTGATCCTAGGTATGTTACGCAAATAATTAAAAAAAATTCAACTGACATAAATGTTTTTTTTACAAACCTTAAAATATTTCACCTCTGAACAATACCATGTATCTGAAGAAAAATGCGACGAAAATGTAATATAAAATCAAACGAACTAAAAAGTTCGATAATTGTTAAACCAGTCGCTTCATTGGAAGATACAAGCTTTCACCTACCCGCAACCTGAGAGAAAAACTTGATTGTAATAATTACTAAACATGAATGCGTTGGCAAATGACGGCTCGACAGGACGAGCAATAGACAAAAAAAAAAGGATCGCATACAAATCGATTCTCTAAACGTGCGAATTGTGTGTCTATAGGCTAAAACACAAAATAAGGAATACGGCTAAAAGGACTACGAATGAATCCTCGAATGAACCGACTCACAGACTAAGTAGAGAGTGAAGCGACTCATATACTCGTAATAATGATCAAATTCAAATTCACTTCAAAAAGTTTGTTTGATCTTTTATTTTATACGTCAAACATTTCTACGTCGATTTCACTTCACTCAAAACTTGAATCGCTTTAGGTAATCATGTTTGAAACACGGTGAAAAATGGTTTGAATAAGCGTTAAATATTATCAGTATTCAAACAGAATAAATTAGCGAGTGTGCAGAGCTCTACGGCGTCATTAAAATTCATTAGTTCCATAGCAGCGTGGCCACATCTTGCTCTTAATTAAGAGGCTCATGCCACGCTGAGACGTTCTCAAATTGATTGCCTGCTCGACGTTGAGTGTTGATACTCTTTACTGATAAACCAGAGGCAAATTTACAGCGCATTTTTAGCGAAAATATCGGAAATGCTGTATTACTATGTGGTTCGTTCCAAGATTATTTTTTTAGGCTACTATTTGTAATCACGGGTATACGTCTTTACTCGTGAACATAGTGCACGAAAATTCACAGAAATATTGGAAAATTGGTCAGCTATTAACCACGAAAACTTCCCCGAAAAATACTAGTGCTGGAAACAACCGTGATAGCTTAAACAAAGGGTTTTTTTAATAAAAACTACGGATACTCGGACCAAAATGGAACTTTTTACAATTTAAGTCTTTGATATACCGGAAACTGGAATTTTTATTTTCATTTCTCGCTCAACTTTAACTATGAATTTGTATTTGACTACGGTATAGCTGACGAATTCATGTTCCAAGCTGAAATTCCACCGAGATTTTATTGTAAATGTATTTTGGCCTAACACCGACATGAAACTATTCAGTTAAGCTTTTTGAAATTTAATAATTTTATCTTTTACTTTTTTAAATTGTGTTTCTATATTTGTATATAGTTACAGTTTAATATGACCTTTATTTATTTAAAAAAATAACATATCAAAAAATAAACTAATACCCACACACGATACGCTAGTGCAAACTTTTGTTATTAATAATAATCTGCATTTCAGTTTATTTAAGTTAATAAATTAGCATAAGGCCACATTCTTCAAATTATATAAATTATTATTAGTTCTCATGTATATATTATACAATAATTTATTATATGAATATAAAATTATATGAATCATATTTATTTGCTAGTAGTAAATAAAAATCAAAACAAATAAATTATAAATAAGAATTTGTGTGCTGTTAAATAATAAGGTAAACTTAGGAATGTTTAACCAAATTTCGAGCTCTTATGAGTGAATAAATAACTTAGTATAGTAGTTACAAAAGCATTATCATCGGTCCTTGATAAGTATGCAAGGTTTCAAATCACTCCGTTGTTTAGAAAGAGGTAAAATTAACGTTAAAAACTTCCGTTACATAGATTCATAGGTACAGTCCGCGAGGTATAAGCTGAGCTTTGCATTAGTGTGAGTGATCACATGCATACGCATCTATTACCAAAAGTACAGTCAGACAACAAACTCTTAAACAACAAGCTGACATTAACTATCCAGAATCAATATGGTCATTGCGAAAAGAAGTATCTCTTTTAGGATTCAAATGGTCAAGGACAGAGAATAACAGAAAAATTTTAATGGAAAAGCATGAGATCCGTCACCTACGTATAACTTATTTACTTAAAATTTCCGAATACCGTATTCAGGGCAGGCCTATCGTTTATACCAATATACAATTGATACTGCATAATAAACAACGATTTATTGAATATAAAATTGACACCTTATTAAGAGAACATGGTCACAGCGTCCTGCGTCTGACTGTACTTTTGGTGATCACTCACACTAATGCAAAGCTCAGCTTATACCTCGCGGACTGTACCAGGTTAATAAAAGCGTGTTAAAAAAACTCAATCACGGTACTTGTTTGTTGTTGTTTTGTTTTATTATTAATGTTTTACTATCATCTTAACAAGACGTATAAAATTATTTTTTTATAGCTAGTCACTTGTACTATTTTTTTAACGAGGACCTATCAGACCGGCGGCAATTGGGAGCATAGTAGGGTGCCGTTTTTTGTCCGGAGTCCTAAATACTAAAATTAATAATTAAATACCAACTAGGTAGGTAGTTGAATATGCTGCTAATAAGAAGTAGTTAAAGTACACTTAATTGGGGCGCTAAGGCAAAGGAGCAAGTTGGGGAGTTAGGACATCGAATAAGGGAAAATGGCGATGATTCTCGCTCCGGCAAACATTGTCCATTGTCCATAACAAAATACAAAGATTGTCTATAGCGAGGTAACATTGCCAGCGTAATATATATCTTTGTACGAGGTACCGTTAGGGGCGCGTTATGTAATAAATGTATGAATTTTTATTAATATTGTTAGTGACGTTAGATTGTTAGTGTAGACGCGTGTTAAAAATCTAATGTAGTTACAGTACCTATATATTATATATTTATACTTTACGTAATTTAAAAAAGTAAGAAAATGTCACTAATTGAAATTGTTATTCCGGCAAACAACTATATACTACGTAGTCAATATCAAATCAGGTCATTCAGGTTTCCTGCATACATCACAGAATATCAATTTAGTAGTTAGTATAGACCGAAAGCCGCGCGAGTCATAGTTATACTGTTATAGTTTAATGTCCATAATATCTGAATTATGAAACCAATGACCTTGAAATATTAACGGATTTTATCAAATAGGACCTCACCAATACCAAAGTAGGTTATTTTTAGTAAAAGATGATTAAATTAAATTAAAAGACCTGTTGCTTCTCCTCTCAAAAAAACTACGGATTTCGGGGATAAAAAGTAATCAATATTTAATTTCAGAGTATAAACTCTAATCATACAAGTTTCATTTGAATCGGATGAGGAGATTCGGTGTTATAGAGTTATGAGTAAGAAATAAATAAATATTGACAAGGAATTTTTACCTAGCACTATTTTACCCCAGGCTAAAGAAAGCTTTGAGAATCAGGTAGGTTGATAGGATTTAATGTTTAAATAAAGCATTTAACACATAGTTATAGTCAATACACACATATAACACATGACACATCCAGATCTCAGATTACTGCTACAAAACGATTTTAATAATTAGTTTTGCGAAAATTTATGTTCTTTTATCATCCAAAATTACGTTTTTAGCGTTCTAGCTACAAACTCAGCACGGAATAAATAAAATTAAGCAACAAAGAACACAATTTTCATTGACTGACAAAAAATACTTTTTCGCTCAGACGAATTAATAGACGAAGCACTACGAGTAATCGGAAACCGGAAACCGGCCGGATCTACTCGTAAACGAATCGACGTCGATCCTGATCGATCCGACGGGATTGAAAATGGTACCGGATTGTAATATACCGTTATTGCATTCCGGTACGATTCTTGATTTAGTTTTCTAGTGACGCTTACTAAATTGACAAAAGACATATTGTAGTGGAAGTTTGGAGAGGCTCTTTTGCAGTGTCCACGAGAGAGTGCCAATACCTTGCCGTTCAATCTATTGCATGCAGCAGGTAATATTCTAATTCTAAAAATACTGCTTGAATTATCTGTCATAGACTTTTAAGGTATTCTTATAGGCTTGTAACTCTTTGCCCTGTTATATCTCGGAAAATATTGTCCTATTAACTGGAACACATATCATCACCTTTTAATAAATATTCTGCAGTCAAACATTAAAAAGCAAATCTATTTTAGTCGTAGTTGTATTTGTCCAATCACGTCGGGACTTCGTTTAGAAATTATTTTATAACTCAACACATCATAAACGAAATGAATTAAAACAATATGGGTTAACAGAACATCTATACTAAACCGAATTATGGAGCCCACCTAATCCTCACGAAAAAAAATCTTTGTACAAATCATCAAAGTCGAGAATGAATCGGTCTCTCTTAGTAATTAGGGTGTTGCGAATAGTATGGTGTATAATTTTAAGTGTTAAAGTGTTATTTTATTAATTCTAAACAAACGAAATCGCGGACGGATTATAGTAGTTTAAAATAAATTGTCAAGTGTATGTGTATCTACATATCACTATCCCGAGACAAAGTCATCTATCTGTACTTAATTAACATATGGTAAACACTTCAAGATAAGTACCCTGCTTGTCGCACGGTGGAATAAAATTAATTTTCAATCGACGCTGATCATAGACGATTTATTCAGGCCAGCAACAGAGCGTGGGGTTGTTTACTACTTTAATTATGGATTTTGCTCTAAACGTTGTTATGGCTGCTAGCACGTGTTCCGTTTTAAATGACCGAGAATGAAAGCAGCTGCTGAACAAGTCTATTAATTAGTGGGAAAAGCGAAAAACGGGAGCACTACTTTATATACCTTGATTTTAAAATTTATAATCACTCATCATCATCATAATAAACCCATACTCGTCCACTGCTAGATATATGTCTTTCCCGTATTACGCCACTTTACCCGATAAACGTAATGCCGAGTGCATTACGTTACCTCCCTTTCGTAAATCGTCACTCAATCTAGTCTTTAGGCAGCCTTGATTCCCATTCCAGACCGCATCTACATCAACGGTTATCTACCAGCTACCAACCCACTGCTATTTTAGCTTGGAAATGTGCGAGACTTTCGGACCTGACGGATTATCTCATTGCCAATCAAATGCCAATCTCATCGCTCAGTGACAGCATGAGTGTCAACGTTTTAGATAGTTTATGTACAGGTAGGATGCACTGATTGTATATATAAGTTTCCCAGCACAGCTGAAATTTTTTTATGACCTCATTCTCAAAACTATTTATCCTTGGTTTGAGCATCTGCCATAGGTAAACATTTATCTAAACAATCCCCAGAGTAACTCCATTTATGCAAATCCGTCCCAGAAACCGAACTTGTGGAACGTAACTCTAGTTTTATCCAAGTTCCAGACCGATGTTTTGAGAAAGCCAGGCCTTCCAGCATCCATTGCAAGTCTTCCAGCGATGCAGTCATTAAGTTAATAAGAGATAATGTTCAGATGATAAATGTACTCTCCATTGATATTGATACCACGTCCATCCCAATTCAATGTCTTGAACATATCCTTTAGTGACGGCTGAGTCTAGTGTTGGAGAATAATTTCCGGGAGAACATTTTTTTATACCCTAAGTCTTACTTTTCGATGTAGAGGAATATAATTTCGTCTGATAATGTCTGATGATGATGAATTATTACGTCGATGTATCAATGTTTATTTTTATTTATTTTATTTGGCTTTGTATTGATAAATTACAATAATACACTGATTCTTAAACTGATTATTTTTATTCTAATATTGTTAAACAACAAACAGTTAACAAAGCACAACATGCAATTTACTTTTAAAATATTTTGTTTTAATATGTGTAGGGGTATTATTAATTAATTATAATTGAATTGAAAACGAGAGTCAGGTACGTTCGGTACTTCCATTACTCATTTTATTTAACTTAACTTTGAAGTTAATGAGATTGTCACCAAATATGTCTATTTCCGAACAATTCTGAAATTCGTTCACAAGTCTACTTAACCTAGGTACAGGTGAGTTTGCACCACGTACTGTTCTCCTACATATAGGTGCGAACGGAGTAATTGGCACTCTCGTTACCGATGGTACAGTAAACTGACAATTAGGATCGTCTAAAACACACCAGTTAACAGAACTTCAATTAAAATCTCCGACAATACATGTTTCATGATTATGTAACTCTGATACGCGACTGCAATTATAAAGTAAATGTTCTAGGTACTTTTTATCCACAGGTGTGGGTATATACGTTACACAAAATACTGATTAGTTTATGAAGTCTCTACATCAAAAACAAACCATAGATCCTCACATTCACTCTCCCATTGGAACATACGTTTAACATCATTTTTTATTTATTTACTGCAACTAGTACTCCCCCACCCTCCTCTATAACTTTGTTTTTCCTTTTTCTTTTCATACTTAATTTGGACGTCTCTCTATATCTTCTAAACACGTTATATCTGCTATCAAAAAGCTCAGAAGAAAATACTGTAGAGTTCAACCATGTCTCCGTCAACACTATGACATCGTAATTAGAACTTGCTAATTTAGTAGTGAAAGTTGATGTTTTTGTTTTAAGTCCGCGTACTAGTCCAGTAACTTTATACATTACAGTATGCGTTAAATCCGGTAGATCTGATTTCTTGCAGACTTGTTTATGATGTTGCTCTAATGATTAATCCAAGTTTGTGACCTCGAGCGGCGAACGCAACTTTGTCAAAAATCGAAAAAAAACGCGAAAAATCGTTAATTTTTTAAATTTTGGCGATTATAACCATACACGACTAGTTTTTGAAAAAAAAATCTTATGGCGTTTGTAAAGTAGACTAAATTTTCTACAATATGATACTAGAATTGTCTCTGTACACCCAATAGCTTCGGAAAAGAAATCTTTCAAAGTGTATAATTTTTTCGAACTTCGCAATTTTTTGCAATATTTTAACTCCTACTTGACCACTTTATGGCACAGTTACTGCGGTTTTTAACCCCCGAACAAAAAAAGAGGTGTTATAAGTTTGACGTCGAAGTCTGTTTGTCTATCAGACAGACACACATACAGGTCTGTCTCTGTGTGTATCTGTATGGGTGTGTATCTGTCTATGGCACCGTAGAGCTCAAACGGATGGGCCGATTTCGATGCGGTTTTTTTATTTGAAGATTAATTTTTGTGTTGATGTTTTGAGCTATTTTTGGTTAATATCGATTCAAGATGGCCGCCTCCACCAAATGGCGGACCAAATATTTCATCACAATCTACCTCAATATGGGTATAAAATGAATGGGCTTGACTAGTAGACTACTATACACAATGACAAATTTCAAATCCATGATGGCCGCTACCACAAAATGGCGAAATACGTTTCTTTTTTCACAACTACCTCAAAATGGTATAAATATAAATTATGATTTAAGGCATACTACTCCATACTTTCAGGCGACAAAGTTACTGGATTATACAATTTGATAATATAAATGTAATGAGCTAGCCATAATTATCTCATTAAAGCACCAAAACAAAAACATGATCTTATCACTCTTATTTTGCTAAACTAGCTTATCAATACAGATCATGTTGCGAATATAAACATATTCAGAATTTTCGGTTATACGCATAAAAACTTTTCCCTTTTTCACCCACACAAACTTAATTTTTTTATCTTTGGCAGCTATCCTGGCCACTCCATGAAGAGATTTGATGTGTAACGATAGGTGCTCTCCAACGAAAACTGACCTCGTTTCTCCTTTTATACCAAGGTGCGACGTATTGAGCTTGTTTTTAGGGTGCGATGAATTGTATTTTATGACTGCAGCCACCGTATAGTATCACGAAGTCTGGGTGAACTCAGTTACATCACTATCGATCTTGGTCTCGTACTAGACAAATTAATCTTCGCGACTCGGGTACAATTCAATATATTTTCATCCTTTACAACAGTACAACCCACAGAAGAACAGAGCTGTAGCATTAAGCTCACCAGGTTTGCTGATTTGTTTTCTGGAACGCATTGTATTTCAATGTTACTCATTCGATTACGTTGGTCCATCAGATTGAGCTTATTGAACAACTCAGCCACAGTAGCTTGCAGGTTGTCATTTTTAGTCTGTAATGTAATTTTGTTACTTGATTATTTGTTTCCTCAAACTTCAGTTGTACCTCATCGTATTTATTACCAAGAAAGGTAACAGGATCCTTTCATTCTGATATATCACTTTTGATAGAGGTCAATTCCCTCGCTAAAGCCGCGGTTATTGTACTATCAATGTTTGCCAACAATATACTCATCTCTGTTTTTATGATGTCACGCACGCCATCAAGGGTGAATGATTTGATAATATCTTATGCTGGGGATAAAACAGCCGGTCTTTTTGAGGCTCTCAAAAACACTTCCCTCGGCGTCGATGTACATATTTGTTGTGGTTGGACGAACTGGCTTCCCATCATGATTTTTACGTTTCGGCGTGAGACTTGAACATAATGGACATTTCTAAATACTTGATTTCCTTACATTGATAGTAAGGCACTCGAAGTGGTAGGCTTTTCTGCAATTAGTACATGTTACAAAGTTGTCATCGACTAGGCCCAGGTCGCCACACCCCCAGCTGACTTTCACCTCCGACATTATTAAAATATATTTTTACACGTTCCTTGCTGAATAAATATTAGGATCAGCTAGATTATACAAGATTTGCAGCAGTTTTATTCAAAGCTTTTTTTGAAGCTGCGTCAACAGCTTCTAAGTTCAAATCTGTATCAAAACTCCCCGAGAACAATTTGCTTGGACTATTTCATCAGTAGCTTTATTAAATGTATGTTTATTTATGTTGGGGGTAGATATAGGTAGTTATTATTTAGTAAATATTAAAATTTGTCCAAATAGATAAGCTGAGTAATTTCCTCAATTGTACTCACAGTTGTACGTTGTTTTTACGGGTTGCGACTCGTGATCCCACTGGGATTGTACCACTATTACTCGTGGTCCCACTATCCCTGAAATCATGGGTTCGTGGTCCCACTGCTTAGTGGGACTACAAGTCATAGTTAAAATCGTAGGTTCGTGGCCCCACTGCATCAAATTTATACGTAGACTTGTATTATACGTACTTGAATTAAAGTGAGTTCCTCAGGTACTGGCCACTTGAGATACTGGCCTTTTTAGTCACAATTCACGATACATTATAATTGTACGTTGTACCTGTCAGTGTCGCGCGTCCTTCAAGTTAAGCAATTATTTACACAGCTTTCTGTTTTTTTCATAATCATGTTTCAAATAATAAATAGAAAACGAGGAAAAATCCTACTCAGCAACGGCTACCAATACTATCGGCATAAACGTTATATTTCACTAAAAGTTATAGAAGCGAAAAAAGAAGCTGCGAGTTCGGACGAGCCAATGCCTAAAATTTACAAAAAATACTTTGACCCCATATTAGACGCAGGCATTAAACCTTGTTACAAACGTGTCGTCATTCGACAACATGAAATGTGCTTTGTACAGCGAAAGAAAATAAACAGCTAAAATTAAAGAAATTGGTTTACAAGACATTACATGAGGTTGAAATTCCCGCAAATTTCAAATCATTTCTTGTAGCAGATTATACTTGTATTGGCGGCGATGCTAGAATCATCGTATTTGCATCAGAAAGAACTGAGCAATTATTACCAATTACCGATGATTTTTTTTTTGATGCAACCTTTGAAAGCACTCCCAAGCCTCTTTATCAGCTAATGGTGATACATGGAGACACGGGGAGTACTACTGGCAAGACAAAAGTTGCTCCATTATTTTTTGCTCTCATGAGTGACAAAACAGAAAACTCATACTTCGCATTATTTGACATCATTAAGACAGGATTTCCAGAATGGAATCCTATAAAAATTCACGCCGATTTCGAAATTGCTCCTACCAATGCTTTGGATGTAATATTTTCTGAATGTCCTACCGTAATTATTAAAAGATGCTACGCCCATTTCGTGCGGAGCCTTTACAAGAAAGCTAAAACGTTACGTCTGAAAGCAAAAATCTATAAAAGAATAGTTGGATTATATTCTGCTCTTCCCCTTTTGCCGCAAGAGTTCCTTCAAGAAGGTTTGGAATATATCAAAACTGAATGTATGAACATGGAGAAAATGAACGTGTTTATGGCATACTTAGATAAATATTATGTCAAATCTGAAAAAAATGTAAGGGAATGGTGTGTATCTAGCGAAAGACATCGCACTAATAACGTTTGCGAAAGTTGGAATTCAAAACTCAATAAAAGTATAAATAAAAATTATGTTACTGTTTTGAAACTACTGCATACACTTAAAGAAGATTTTACTGCAAAAAATACTTTCGAAAAGAAAAGAGATCGGTTGCAACTATTAAAAGACGACTTAATAAGGTATCAGCGTTTCATTCCAAATTCTTAATTTTCCAAGTTCTGGTATTGTACACATTATTTTTTATCCAAAATATTATTTGTTCATATTCTGTATTTTCCACATTATTATATTAACACATTATTAATTTGACAAATTCTTAAAATTCCACGTTAGGAATTTGCCTAAAGGAAGTACAATCGTAATAAAAAATAAAGTGGCCAAGTGCGATTTGGACTCGCCCATGAAGGGTTCCGTTGCAGCAAGTAACATAATATACATAGTACACATAGTTCTTGTAGTTCGTTGTAACTTTGATCGAAGTTTCAATAATAGTGTATTTATGACGTACTAAAAAAAACTACTCATCAGATCGAGTTCAAACTAATTTTCGTTGGTAGTTTACATGGTAATGTACATTATATATATTTTTTAGATTTTTCATTCTCTTACTTTAGAAATTAGAGGGGGGGGACACACATTTTACCACTTTGAAAGTGTCTCTCGCGCAAATTATTCAGTGTAGACGAAAATGATTTTAGAAACCTCAACATCATTTTTGAAGACCTATCGATAGACACCCCACACGTGTAGGTCTGATGAAAAAAAAATGTTTGAGTTTCAGTTCTCAGTATGGGGGGCAACCCTAATTTTTCTTTTTTTTTATTTTTTTTGTTCAAATCTTAATGCGGTTTACAGAATACATCTACTTACCAAGTTTCAACAGTGTAGTTCTCATAGTTTCGGCAAAAAGTGGCTGTGACATACGGACGGACAGACAGACAGACAGACAGACATGACGAATCTATAAGGGTTCCGTTTTTACGTTTTACGGAACCCTAAAAAACATCAAAACTTTCAACTGCGGCTACGGCGGAATTGACGAGTATGTTATGTTGTATACTGTGCACGACGGTCTCTTTAGGTTATAAATACAAAACATATAGGCACTTCCGGTAGGTATAAAAATTGCTAGCTTATCGGGTTTTTTATCGGATAAATTTCGGAGAGTGTGTAACTGCTACATGATCTAATACCACCTTACCCTTTTTCCTTTGACTTTTCGTATCTCGAAAAAAGCGATATCGTTTCATGGTTGATGTTCCAAAGACACGAAAATTTGTGATAAGAACGTCTATGTAGATTGTGGAATGCATTGCCTGAGTGGGTTTCCCTGATGGTTAAAATCTTGGTGTTTTCAAATCGAGAGTGAATCGGTTTCTTCTAGGTAAGCACGCTCCATCATACATAGATCGCATTCACGACGAGATGGTGATCGAGTGCGAACCTATTATAGTTAAAATAATAAGTAATAAAAAGGTACCACGGTAAGCCGTGGCATACGGAATTCGCTTTCGTGAGAGGTGGTATATAGAACCTCTTACGAGAGCGAATAATATGGAAACTCTTTGGTTTTCAAAGTAGATATGCTTTGTTCTAAATTTAAATTTTCCCTCCCAATATTTAGTAGTCTTTTGTTTTTAGACATAATTATTACCTTACGAATACGAATAATCTAACAACGTCAAACTAACCTAACCTACAAATTTACCGTAGAATTATAATCCCACGCGGTTTTATTATAAACTGACGGTGCCGGTGTTATAATTTTACATATCTACCTCTTGTAGTGAAGTAGACAAACATTTTTAAAATGTTTATCCCCTTCACTTTACTTCTATATTCCTATCCACTTTATCTTCTGACTTATTACATCAGTCAGAAGATAAAGTCTTATATATAGAATCTTATATCTTTGAGTGACTTGCCCTGTACAGTGTGCTGTGCAGTGTGCGCTAGGTAATCTGGACTCTTCATGTTCCAATAGTTGCGTGCCACTGTGCTAGGCAGGCATGTTGCTTGCCGTCAGGCTTGCTCGTTTCGTTATTCTAATATAAATACTTTTAAAAAAGTCTGGACGTCTTCAAAATCAAATCTGATAAGCACTGATCACTGACGGATATGTGAAATTAAAAAATAACTACTAGCAAAATGTCCAAATTATCGAATTTTATTACAGCACGGTACCTAGTCATATTTTCTTACAATCATAGCACTAATGATACTTTTTGATATACAATGTATCAAACTGTACTTGTTTGGAAAATTAAGAATTTGTATAATTTATCATTGTGAAAATGAAGAATGTGGAAAATTCGGAATATGTAAAATTCATAATTTAGACAAATAAGATTATGTATTATAAAGAAATTGGAAAATATATAATGCGGAAAATTAAGAATTTGGAATGGAACGCTGACATCCTTAATAATACAGTCACAAATGCAGCTGATAAACAAGGAGATCACAGTTGGTTATTTTTTAGAAAAGTTAAGATAAAAATTAAAATAAGTTTAAAGAGAACAAACTCTAAGTTTTGTTCATTAAGTTCATTGTTGAGAAAAAATATATATTTTGCTTCACGTTTTTATGCTGGCCTTTTTATTTTCGGCTTATTCCTGTTTTGAATCCCCCCCCTTAGGCGGAAAAACTTTAATAATAAATTCCACTTTTCTGTTCATTTCACAAAAATATTTGTGTTATAGCCCTTATGACCAAATCAGTGGGACCACGAGCAACTGCATTACGTTGACTGATGGTCCCACCAAACAGTGGGACCACGAGCCCATTAAATCGACACACTGTCCCACCAGTGGGTCAAATTAGTGGGACCACGAGTCATTGATCGTTTTTACAATAACGCAATATGTTGTGAACGCAATATTCAATATTCACATTGCTGCAAAGACATTTCTAAGAAGCAAGATTTCCTTTGGGGCTTAACAGATGCCAGAATTTCAGTTTCTATACCATAGAATTATACGCAATAACATGACGGCAATATAAACAGTCTTGTAATATCCGTACAAATATGAAAGCCAAAGTTTGAAAAGCCAATGGCAAGCGAGTTTGTCGGGCAACTTCTAACGGGTTTCACAGAAAGTGGTGTGCTAAACGTCAATATTAGTTCCGTTTATTTCTATTTGTAATATAAAAACCGGGCAAGTGCGAGTGAGACTCGCGCACGAAGGGTTCCGTACCATTAGCAAAATAAACGGTGAAAACCTCTTTTATTGTATGGGAGCCCCCTTTATTATTTATTGTATTTTATTTAATTAAGTATGTTTAAAAAGAACATAAAACTAAATATTCTGTTAACAGTTAAAGCGTCTACCTGTCACCGTTATTAATATCGAGCAAGAAACGGTAAAAAAATCAAGTTTGTTGTATGGGAGCCCCCCTTAAATATTTATTTTATTTTATTTTTAGTACCTATTTGTTGTTATAGCAGCAATAGAAATACATCATCTGTGAAAATTTCAACTGTCTAGCTATCACCGTTCTTGAGATACAGCCTGGTGCTGATGACATTTTTAAGATTTTTGTTCTATATCTAAGTCCCGTAATACCCGTGCGAAGCCGGGGCGGGCTACGGCGGATATAAAATCACGTCAAATAATTTATTCATTGCAAAATGTACGTAGTAAATCTGAAATAAAATATACTTCCCTAAATATACGAGCGTAGAAAGAATATAATATGTATATGTAAATAAAACAAAAAAAAGTAAATACATTTACACATTACATATTTTAGTAGCGTTAAGCCTTTATGCACAATCCGCTTTGGTATCAGAGTTTTGTTAGTTAATTCACAGCCGAGCAGTAATAACCGAGCAAATATTATTGTGGTTTGCTTTGAAGAGCAAAGCTTCCAGAACATTAAAACTTTATGAGGTAAATAAAATTATATCGGAGCGGATAACGAATTCCTTGTGCAGTGCATATGAAGAGTTCTAATTCTTCATTCTAAGCCTTCTTTATCCCACTGCTTGGTACAGACTCTTTCTTCTCTTCTTCTTCACTTCTCTTTTATCATGTCATCTTCCTCGGTCCTGTGCCAATCGAGTCCGGGTTTGACCCGCGATATGGACGATATCGTCGACCCATCTTGCAGCTGGACGTCATACACTCCGCTTACCTTGCCTCGGCTACCACTCGGTAGTGGGTTCTAATAATTAGATAGCCTAGTAATTAGAACTCTTAATATTGAAATGCCTAACTGGCACTGTCCTACAGTACTATAGAAATGCGTGTTAGCAACCAAAGTAAACACGTCTTGTTTCTCCTGTCACTCTATTTCAAAAAAAACTTGCGACCCACCCCGGACTTCGCACAGGTTTAATTGGATAAGGATTAATACTGTATTGCTAAAAATCACTTCGTAAATAAGCCATCATTTCTCGTAAAAAGTAAAGAATAACATGGTTAATAATGGTTATCCCTAAGAGATAGATATATACCTTTTATATATATTTTAAGGCGTAAAATACTGCAGTAGGTATATTATTTTAATCTCTAGCCAGTTCGCCAGTTCAGCTAGCGTTTGCAATATTTGCGCAAAAATGTGTTTATTTACATTACTTCTAAAGTGACCATTGACCAGTGCTTATTTAGCCAATAAAACATGTATATATTATACACATAAACCTTCCTTTTGAATCACTCCATCTATTTAAAAAATACCCATCGAAATCCTTTGTGTAGTTTTATAGATCTATGCATAGACAGAAAGAAGGACAAAGGGAAACGACTCTGTTATAAACTGTAGTGAAATAACTCCAACCGAAATATCGGTTACTATATTCAGTTTTATAAATCCTCTTTGACGATATTTACAGCAAGTGTTCTGTCAGTTCTATGTCAAACGTCATAAGGTTACTTCAAAAACTCAGACTAACGAATACAATATTCAAATAAAGTGGCCAAGTGCGAGTTGGACTCGCCAATGAAGGGTTCCGTTGCAGCAAGTAACATAATATACATAGTAAACATAGTTCTTGTAGTTCGTTGTAACTTTGATCGAAGTTTTAATAATAGTGTATTTATGACGTACTAAAAAAAAACTACTCATCAGATCGAGTTCAAACCAATTTTAGTTGGTAGTTTGCATGGTAATGTACATCATATATTTTTTTTAGTTTTTTCATTCTCTTACTTTAGAAGTTAGAGGGGGGAGGGAACACATTTTACCACTTTGGAAGTGTCTCTCGCGCAGATTATTCAGTGTAGACAAAAATTATATTACAAACCTCAACATCATTTTTGAAGACCTATCGATGGATACCCCAGATACACGTGTAGGTTTGAAGAAAAATAATTTTTGAGTTTCAGTTCTCAGTATGAGGGGCAACCCTAATTTTTCATTTTTTTTGTAAAAATCTTAATGCGGTTCACAGAATACATCTACTTACCAAGTTTCGATAGTGTAGTTCTCATAGTTTCGGCAAAAAGTGGCTTTGACATACGGACGGACAGACAGACAGACATGACGAATCTATATGGGTTCCGTTTTTACGTTTTACGGAACCCTTAAAAGATTATATTGTCCATAGCGTTAAGGTTAATTCTTAAATTTTCTAAAATTTGAAATTAGGGAAATATGCGTTTTTTTAATATGTTAGGTCGTTAGTTCGTTACATATGAAATTGGTGTTTTATAAGGGAGGAAATAAAAAGTAAAGTAAGTTTTTTTTTTTTAACTTAATATATTTATTTAATCAAAGTACGTACCATTGCTATCTATGCACTTTTGCCATCACATAGGTAGTTCACTGATCCCTTTACTAAAAAAAAACGATTCGGACGGGAATAGTTGCAAGAAGTTATTAAATTTTGAAAAAAATGGCAATTTGTTGGAGCATCGACCATACTGCAACCGTTTACCACCAAAACGGTTTCCAATTGAAACTCCTCCAATTTGGTGGCCGTCTGTTGTGCAGTGTGTGGTCTAGCGTCTAGCGTTGTCCTGAAGCGGCAGTGGCCTAGAGCGCTTGACTAGCCTCGGTTATTTAGCAGCTACCTTTTTTCCATAATTGGTTGCCAATAGACATCTGCCGTAATCGTCTGGACAGATTTAAGAAATCTGTAGAGAACGACTCCGGCACTAGTACACCAAACGCTCACAAGTAATTTATTTTGAGCAGTTGGTTCGCCAGGGTTAAACCATTGCGATGAACGTTTCCGATTATTGTACACTTTTCATCACGCGTAATAATTCGATTTAATTAATTATTGTGCCGGGTGAGTAAGGCAGGGCTGTCCAAGCTACGGCTTGTTTTCATGCGACCCGCGACGCATGTTTCAATCAGAAAATAATATCCAATAGATCACTTCTACCTGTAATATGTCTGGCAACAACGAATGTTGAAAGTTGATATTTATGATTGTAAAGACAAGTGAACGAAGAACCAATAAACGTAAAAAAAAATATTATTACCCTGTATTTTTTACTTAAAAAGTATTTTATTTTCTGCGGCCCTACTATAGCTGTTGTACTATATTTAATTAGCCCGCCAAGGTTTGCAATTTGGACAGCCCTGGAGTAAAGTATCACAGCTGTCGATGCGCGTTTGTCATTTTGCAATTTATGAGGTACCCACCCACCTTTCAAGTTTTTTCACCTTCCCAATTTGCTACAAGTGGATTAAAACAGTTGTATCACTAGCACCGCAGCCTGCAGCTAACTCAGACGTGGTTTGGGATGGATCCGATTCCACAATACCCTTAAATTATTGCCTTAAATTCTGTTTACAAATTAGGTATTTCTAATAGTAATAATCATCACAATTTTTTATATGTGTGTGATCAAGCAACAGCGGTAGAATAAAGTAATCCACGTACGTCGTACATATTACATCAAGCATAATGTAGTATAATGTAAAAGATTATCTTTTTAGCTACAAATTAGCGCTTAGGGTATTTATGTAAAACAATAGTTTGCGACTGATGTGATAATAGTAATGTGAGATTAATTACCAAGTACATCAGTTGCATCCTATAATTTAATAAATCGTAACAGTATAGGTTCACGTATATATCGATGTCGATTAAATGCAGTGTCCCATCCCATCGTATAGGTACCTACAAAGTTTACGTCACGCGCGGAACCGCAAATCAGAGCGTGCTAGCAGAGCAGAGTTCAGCGTACGGGCGGAGTTGATATCGCACAATTATAGCCAAATAATTCCTCTCGGAGATATTTGCTCTGTGGGAAATTTGAATGTTAGAATGTTTGTACGTTTTTTGGTCAATCAAGACGTGAGAACTAAAAGGATCAAGAGCCATCTAGAATTTGTGACCAAAATAGATTGTGGTCTGGAGTAAAATTTACGCTACTTTTCATTCCGTTGTATTTTTTTTAAATTATGATGGGTTTGCACTAGACTGCCATTTGCCTGAAGTTAACTGAGGATGCGGTCTACTATAGAGTTTGCTTACCTAGAAGAATTCGATTCACTTTCGACTTGAAGACCCTAAAATTACGACTATCGGGAAAACGCACTCAGGCAGTGCCACCCACAAAATATTACCGCATGTTTAATTTACTAGCTTTTGACTAAAGGTATGATTCCGAACTTCCTGCACGCATAAGTTCTGCCGCAATATTAGTGTTCCCCATATTATAGTCGCTGCATTGCTGCCGCGTAATAGCTGTGTAGCTCGGAATGTAATCTGTATAAGTTTAAAGGTATAAAAGCGTAAGGTACTGATCACTGTTATCTTTGTTATTTTTTAACTGTAAATTAAATGTTTAAATTGAAATAAATAAATACGTAAAAAAATTGCTGAAGTTATAGCCTATCTCAGCTCAAGCTCAAGTATGTAATGTGTTGGTTATTTTTTAACTGTAAATTATATGTTTAAATTGAAATGAATAAATTAATAAATCACAAAATCTCTATAGTTGATAATATACAGCTAAAATTTTGCATAGAAGTGTCTTTTAGCACGTAGGCGCTAAGACGAGGTTTTGCCAAATTCAGCCCCTCAGAGGGTGAAACAAGAGATGAACATTACACATATCACACACATTAGTTATCATATTGGAACGCGAAATCTTGTTAAGCAGTAATTTTCCACACAGACCAAATCTTAAATTCTACGCGGACGAAGGCGCGGATATCAGCTTGTCTCATATAAACTTATTATATAGGAGCCAAACGTGCTTTGGCAGCACTGTTACGGCGGAACTGCTTGCAGCGGATTCGGAGTCACACCTTTAAGAATTTAAGAAGACTGTAACACTGAAGTAATTTCCATTCCTACTAAAGATAGATGGTACACGTTTCTGCGTACCCGTATTATCAGTATAAACATAGTTTATAATGTACGTGTACTTAGCAAACTACGAGCTCGGAGACCGAACGCTAAGTTTTATCTTCAAGCGCCAAGTTTCTTGCCAGCTTCTATTTCAATAACTTATTTATTGAATTCATGAATGGTTTCATGAAGCAAAATCAAGCGATATTGTACATTATTTACAGAATTACACGTTACAAGTTTAACAGGACCACTGGATCAACGATAAAAACATTGTGAGGAAACCGGCAGGTTCTAAGACAAAGATCTTTCAAAGACATACGTCATCTTGGCCAATTGGCCAGCGGAAAATGGCCTTGACCGTCTCCCTATGAGAGAAGGCCCTGAGTTCTATAGCAGTGGGAAAATCAAGTGTACTATTGGAAGCATAAGCGAGCCACTAAATATTTCCACTGCTGGAACGCGGAACCTTCTCTCGCCTCTGTTGACTCTCCTTGCCAGAGTCCATAGTCCACCGCGATAACCCAGTGCGGGTTGACGGACGACGCTAACCTCGAAAGATTTCTGGAACAGTCGGTTCACTCATTAAGTTATTCCTTCACCATTAAATTCAGTAGTGATGAGAATTCTTGTACATCTGAACTTAGAAAAATAGTCAGAGCTGCAGGCGGGATTCGAGATTAGATAATCTACGACCTTGCGATTATGAATCGCATGTTCTAGCCACCAGCACTCATCATTCACATTTACAGTATTACAGAGAGAAGACGTGAGATGCCTTTGAGTATTTACCATAGGAGGACGCAAGACATTTGGCTTGCTAACAAACTTTTTCACATTTTTTGCGGGGCGCGGGTGGAACATACGTATATTTCACACATTTGTAAACTTGAACTCACACAAAAGCCTCTGTTTGTACTAAGACAAATGCTACACATCTAAACAAAACATGCACGCGATTGACTTGCGATTGACCCTTTTTGGCAACAAAGCTCATTTTGACATTCATATGGGCACGCAAGGGGTTATATATTATAATAGTCGGTCTGAGTTTTGCGCTAGTCGCCGTACAAGATGTACTCACTAAGTACGGCAAGTACATAAAATGGAATATTTTCAGGAATGCTTCGAGTATGCTTCACGAATGCTTGCAGGTATGCTCTATGTATGAGAATAGGTCTACTTAATATGCTGAAGTTAATACGGCTCTGTCTTCTACGCCATCCAAAGTATAATGACTCCAAATCTTGTGTTTCTATACTTGCGAGTATTATTTGGCATTTTAGATTTAATAAAAAAAAAAATCTATCTTTAATCTATAAAAAAAGTTAACCTTAACTTTGGTAATAAATAGCTATCAATGTAACAAAATACATATGTTTCACATGTTCAGACAACCAGGTTCAGACTATAATCTATGCATGTTATGAGATTACTTAACGTTCTAAAGTATTTATCCTTTGTTTGTGCGATCAACAACTTTTTTCTATCTCTATTACATTTTTAAAACCTTTTATAATATCCAAGCTAATAGCGTATGGCGCCCGTTAAGTAGTATTTACCTCTTCATTTTACCGCTTTGAGGATTGAATATTTTCTTTAAATAAAATAAAACTAGCTTGGTAAACTTAAAACTGGTTCAGATACGGGGAAATAGGTAAAATACTTATTTACGGTAGAACTTACCGTACCGTGGGAAACTAATATACCTAAAGACCACGTGATGAAACAAAATAAGTATTACGCCCTACAAAATGAATTAACAAAAAATGGCTATGTAGTTAATTTATACGCTGTAGATGTAGGAGCGAGAGGTATACCAGCAAAATCTCTCTATAACCTGCTTAAAGACCTTGGATTGTCCAGAAGTGCAGTAAGTTCTATACTAGAACGAGTATCTAAAGCTGCACTAGTAGGATCATATCGGATTTGGCTGGGCAGGGAGAGAAATACGAGTAGTGAAGGTGAGTGTTGACGTACGTCAATATAAGGGGCCCCTTTTAAACCTACGCCCGAGTCACAAGTCTTGGGGTCTACTCGAGATTTCTCTCTCTGTCACACGATGGACCCGGCACCCGCACGGTGAATCCATGAAATGCTAAGAAGTACGTCTCTCTAATGGACGGATATATAAGAGAGATGTTAAAAATGTTTAACGTTTTAAATTATGGGATAATAACTAAATATCAGTAGTATTTGCTTTGGTTTTAGTAGGGTTTTCAGACGTTTTTCCTTGATTTAGTTCCAGTAGGTATCATCTTACTAATATAAAAAATGTGAAAATCTAGATGTTTGTTGCTCAATTACATCGGAACGTTTTAACGGTTAGGGTTGAAATTTGGATAATTACACAGTTGATTATAGCCAGGCACATAGTAGGCTACTTTTTATCACGAGAACGGGAACTGCACGGGTAAAACCGCGGGGCGCCTGTAGTACTCCATTATAGTATCTTTGGCAATTTACCATCAATGAGACGGTACCTGAAAAAACCTGACTCAAAGTCAGTTTCGTCTTTCTGAAATTTGCAAGAAGATGATAAATCCTGGCTGAAAAGTTTGGCACAATAACGTCCTCTTACATCAAGGTCTGTATATCTTGATCCTTGAGCACACGTTACAAATCGTCATTTAGTTGCCCAAAATCTATCGGAATGCTCGTAGCTCGAAAAAAGCGACATCGTTTCATGGTTGATGTTCCAAAGACACGAACGAAGAGATTTGACTCTACATTTGTGATAAACACGTCTAGGCTGTGGAATACGTTGCCTGAGTGGGTTTTCCCCGATGGTTACAATCTTTGTGTATTCAAATCGAGAGTGAATCGGCTTTGTTCTAAGTAAACACGCTCCATCGCAGACCGCATCGTCGCTTAACATCAGGCGAGATGGCGGCCAAGTGTAAACCTATAAAAGTTAAAGAAAATAAAACTGACCACACTTGTAGATTAACATCGTAGAAGTCGAAAATTATTAGGTATACAGATTGGAATGACCTGAAAAAAAATTGACTGATTTCTCTGTGTAAGCTTTGAGTAAATATATTATTTGGAATACGGCAAGTAGGCAACAATCAACAGCACATTATAATAATAGCATCAGCCCGTGACATCGTTTGCGTATAGTTTACATAATCTCTTTTCTCGAAAACAAACAAAACCTGACTTCAATTTAAAATTAAATTCAGACACTCGACCAAATAAATCCATATAGTTCAAAGTACATGAAAGCTAATTTTAGTTTTTCGTTCATATTTCCAAAACCGCCACGCCGATTTCGGTAATTAAATGGGACCATCTCTGAACTATGATGTAAGTATCAAACAAAAAAATAACCATCAAAATCGATTCACAATTGATGCCGCTATCGCGTAATACCCCGTTTACATGATTCCAGTCCAGCGACCGAATCCAGTGCTGGATTGCTTACTGGAATAATGTAAACCGGCACTGGAATGCACTGGCACTGGATTGATGCATGATGACGGGGTATAATACCCCGTTTACATGATTCTAGTCCAGCGACCGAATCCAGCGCTGGATTGCTTACTGGAATAATGGAAACCGGCACTGGAATGCATCAATCCAGTGCCAATGCATTCCAGTGCCGGTTTACATTATTCCAGTAAGCAATCCAGCGCTGGATTCGGTCGCTGGACTGGAATCATGTAAACGGGGTATAACATACATAATACAACCGAATTGCTAACCTCCTCCTTTTTTAAAGTCTTCCTCTTCCTTTAAATAACAGAAAGATTGCAGATTGTCATTGCCAAAAAGGTTAATCCCAAATTTCAGCGAAAATGGTTCAATCATTCCAATATGAGCAACAAACATCCTAACTGTCACATGTTTAATATTGGTAAGATAAATGTTGGGTTTGCAATTGGCTGCCATTTTGGCGACGATGCGGTCTACGATAGAGCCTTATAGTATTAGTGTGTTAGGATCGATCGAGCACACATCATCTTGCGAACCATGTTTGCTCAGTGTTTCCGCTTTCCGAGACCGAGCAGGATTCAATATTCCAATATGATAAACTTGTTTCATTCGAGTCCTTGTTTATGTTGATATTAGCTATCAGTATAATATGCTATCGGTAAATACTAATATCTATTGGTACTTAATTCGGATAAATCCTTCTGCCACTAATGGGGCACGTTTCTCATGAATGTTAATTAAACACGCCACAATTATGATAGAGTAAGATCTCAGGGCTGCCCGCCGGCACGTATTTTCTGACGAACGAAATAACGATTCAGGACGTCTACTCTCTTTCTACGATTTTACTTCGATCCTTCGTTTTGTCCGTTTAAATGTTCTAAGCATAATCTACTTAGAGTATGCTTAGAACATTTAAACGTCAAACAATGTTGTATCGGACAAAACGAAGTAGAACGAGAGTAGGAGAGTCGCGAGTTTTTTCCGAAATTACGTTTTCGTAGAAAGAGAGTAGACGTCCAGTAGTGATAGTATGTAGGTACTGAGAACACATGCATACCATCGATATAAATCAAAATGGATGTGCCCTCCCAAACTTCAGGCACATGGTATTATGTTATCGCTGGGAAGAGTGAGCTCACTGTTTCTGTTTTAATCGATTGTAGGAAGCAATGAACGCCGGACGCTTATACCTATCACTATTCGTTGTCAACAACCAAAATAAGTAGAACCACAACATACCTCGCCGCTAGCGATTATAGGGGTCAAGTAGATTGGTAGTTGCAAACCACACACGCTACACTAAGAGACGCAATTTGTTAACAATTTCAAGGTGGTCAGGGCACACCTTGTGATTTATATGATGCATGTCCGCTACCTTGCTTAGACGCCCAATTTTGAAATATCAGGTAATGACGGCACATAAAAAATTACTTACTTCACGTAAAATCTCCTAACTAATTTTCACGTATATTATAGGCGATATCCTATTTTAAAAATAAGTCCCCAATACTCCCAAACACATTCCGTGTGCCGTTTGACGTTGCAGTTACTTTAAAAGTCCCAAAATAATGACTAAAATGTACGTTAATTCCGATGCTGCATTGTTAGATAAGCCCGCCAGACAACTATTTTATAATCTTTTACAATAAGACAGACCGATCCAAGGTGCCAATCATCTCCTCAACCTAATTTTAATGCCTCTGTGAGTAGGAACGCAAAACGGTGTGAGATATGTATTAGGATACATTGACTTAAAATTAAGCAAGCTAGTGAGTTTGTGTGTAAAAGTTGCATTTGCATTAATTTGGGCTTTGGGTTATGACCAAAGCCATAGAACACTGAAGATAGACTATGATAGATAGACACTGAGAATCTGCCTAAATATAATTTAAAAAAAAAAACTAGCAAATCTCGGTCAACCAGGTACCTGCTACATACTAACACTACTCAATTTTCCACATTTCGTTTGTCAGAAAATAAGTGACGTCTAGCGGCTCTGGGATCTTGGACTATGGTAGTGATAGTGGTTTATCAACAACCATACCAGAGCAGCGTCTCGTAGTTTTGGACACATAGTTCTCGTTTCCGCAATTTATCAGCGATAATAAGAAGTAGCCTAGGTGTGTTATCCCATAAATCTATACATAAATACATAAATCTATTATTACAACCCGATTAACCCGTTAAGTCGTTTCGACGCGATTGAGTAATAAACATCCAAACTTTACTAATATTAGTAGTATTGTATAGCTGGGAATTTGCTTCAGAAGACAGAGTCCAATGGAGGAAACGGGCAACAGAGTATTGCGAGCAGAATATTAAGCAACATGATACAATCTGACTGAGACATTACTCGCTTAAAACTATACTAGTAAAACCAACGTTAACAGAACCCAACTACCTTGTTTTGCTGTAATCGTTATTTAGTATCCCAAAATAATGAACACGTCTGTAACTCATGGAGAGACTTATTTGGCCATGAAGAAATTTAGATCAGACGGATCTCTTCTTTAAAATATTCATCATCATCATCAGCCGCAAGACGTCCACTGCTGAACATAGGACTCCCCCCTAGATTTCCACAACGAACGGTCCCGCGCAACCTCCAACCAGCGGTTTCCAGCGACCTTTGTTAGGTCATCTGTCCATCTAGTTGGAGGCCGTCCAACACTGCGTCTTCCGGTTCGTGGTCGCCACTCGAGAACCTTTCTTCCCCATCGGTTGTCAGTTCTGCGAGCGATGTGGCCTGCCCATTGCCACTTCAGCTTGCTTACTCTTTGAGCTATGTCGGCCACTTTCGTTCTTTTGCGAATATCCTCATTACGGATTCTGTCGCGCAAAGAGACTCCGAGCATAGATCTCTCCATAGATCGCTGTGTGACTTTGAGCTTTGTTATGAGGTGTGGGCCTCATAACAAAGCTCAAAGTTAAGGACCACGTCTCAGTTCCATAAGCCATCACTGGCAACACGCATTGGTTAAAGACTTTAAAATATTACCATTATCCAAACATGGAAAATGGTGATTAATACATTTTATATTAAGTACTATCTTCCCGAAGTTAAATTAATCATTTAACATTTTTTATCTATTTTCTCCCTACTTCAATTAAAAAAGATCAGTAACAGGCTAACTTCGCATGCAAATCATTATTGGCCAATTTTGGCAATTTACCTAAATAATTTTGACTACATTATTATGAATATTAATTCACGTCGGTTGTGTTAACAATAACAAGGCCCATTTATGTGAAGCTGAAACCACTGCTTATTAAGTAAGATTAGCAAATCTCTTCATTCAAGGTAAATTTACATATTAGACGTTTTTCACAAAGGACGCTCGGCTCTGCGTTTAAACGTTCATTGTAAATTTAAACACTGTATCAGTGTCAAAGCACCGTATTACAAACTAGTAACGGCTAGCGGTTTTACTCGCGTTGGTAGTTCCCGTTCGTTTTAGTTTCGCGTGATAAAAAGTAGCAAAAGCTATGTAGATTGCAGACCATAATATGTGTTCCAAATTTCCGCCCGATCCGTTTAGCCGTTTCGATGTGATTTAGACAACAAACATCCACAGTTTCAGATACTACTGTGTCTGAAACTCTGTACTACTGTACTGTGTACTGTATAGTGTCTGTCTGTAAATGTCAATGTTTGGATATTATTTGGATGTATGCAACTCGTAATAATAATATTATAAGGATATAGATTTTAAAACTTTCGCAATTTGAACCAATATAGAAAATATTACACTGGGCATAATTGCGACAAAATGTTTATTTAATTAGGTAAATTGATTACGATAAGGCTAGGTAGAATTGGTTTCTTAACCAATTAAGAGAGTTTGAGTAATAAAATGAGCTCGTATACCTCTATCCAAGCATGGCCAATGATCTTTCTGGTAGCCAGTTCCGGTAGTGTCGCGGACCGGCCGTATGTGACCGACCGCTATGCGTTTGACGAGCCTGGTCTGCCGGCAGCGAGAGGGGGAGAGACCTGTTGTAAGTAGGTCTCTTGAGTACGTGCCCTCTCGTTCCGACAGGCGCTGGTAGACTCGTCCCTGGGTTCACTTTGCGACCGCTGTGGGACAATCCTCGAATTCGTCCTGGATGTGAACTTGACCTTGGGTGATCTTGACTTGACCTTGTCTTCTGGTGTGATCCCCGGCGTGACCCCCAACGTGACCACCGGCGTGACCACCAGCGTGACCACCGATGTGACCACCGGCGTGACCACCGGTGTGACCCCCAACGTGACCACCGACGTGACCACCAGCGTGACCACCGGCGTGACCACCGGCGTGACCACCGGCGTGACCACCAGCGTGACCACCGACGTGACCACCGGCGTGACCACCGGCGTGACCACCGGCGTGACCACCGGCGTGACCACCGACGTGACCACCGGCGTGACCACCGGCGTGACCACCAGAGTGACCACCGACGTGACCACCGACGTGACCCCCGGCGTGACCACCGGCGTGACCACCGACGACCACCGACGTGACCCCCGACGTGACCACCGAAGTGACACCCGACGTGCCCTTGGCGACGACTCGGCGCTGACACGACGTGGGCCCGACGATAACTCAACGAGATCTTCTTGGCCGGACCTTGTAGGGGAGCAGGGAGCGGGGTAGTGAAACGCTGGTGTTGCTTGAGTCTTCCTTTTATTTTTCTTCCTTTTGAGTCTTCTTACTGGAGCCGCTGAGTAGAGCATGCTCCGAACAAAATCGAGATCGCTAAGGTACCCCCTTACCTTTACCTAAAAGAGAGCCCCGTATTTTGGGCTCACTATTCGTTACATTTTCACTATGCTATGACCACTTTTTTGGCCATAACTTTGCCATTCCTGGCCGTAGGCTAACAAATGACCACTCGAAATGTAGCCCACGACCAGGTCTATAAATAAACATAACATCCAGGGGGGTACCTTAGTTTACAATTTAGTATTTTCGTAAAAACTATCAAATTTTCCAATATTTGCCTAATTTAAAGGAAATGAATGGACACCCTGCCTAATATTCGAGTAAAACTAAACAACAATCATATTTATTAGGTGTGCCCTACCTATTCCTACCAAAATAAACCATATTTACCTAACATTCATCCATTAATTTAAACCGAATTACAATTTTACCGTACTAATTATAAAACATATTGAAACTAGCCTATATGTACATGTGTTGATCGCCAACATCCTCCCCTTCGTGCGCTAGCACCATCCTCTGGCTCGGCGATCTCACTGGTCGGAGGCCCGTTGCTTGTCGTCTCGACGCTGCCGTTGCTCGACGTCAGGAACTCAGGAACCTCGTGCTCGCCGCCCCATGGAGGCACCAACAGCGCGGCCTTGGAACCAGGCTGCCGTAGAATCCCGCGATGTGTGCGGACCTCGACGATTGGAGTTCTCCCATCAGGTTCGGTGTAGGTGCGGACCTTTTTGCCTCTCGGTGATGTCTCTAGGCGCTGCAGGCAATCCTCTTGTTCAAACAGAGCTCTCCTTCGCTTCTTACGTCGTCGACCCACCTTGACAACAGTGGGGCCAAGGTAGCCGACAGCCGCACTCGATGAAGGCGGTTCTCCTAAGTGATGTCCCTGATTTGGCATGCACCTTGCTGTTTTCACGGCGATCTCTTTCATCTTAGATGTCTCAGTGGGCCTCCCCTTCGTGAGCGCAGTGACGTCTTCCCTGTAGCACTCTTTCTGGCCTATTGTTCGAAGAACCTTCTCTGTGGCTTTTTTCATCGAGTTATCTGGAGACTTCTTTTTCTTCTTTTGCCTTGAAGATCTTCTCCACGTAGGATCTTCTTTTTTCTTACAATTCTCGTCGTTGTCCAGGTTCTTCTGAATACCTTTAATTTGGTTCTGCGCCGATTTGAAGTCTGCCATTTGTCCTTCTCGGGCGAAGACATGCCCGAAAGTAACAATGTCGTCAGGTTTCGTTGCCCCCGAGTCGCATCCGTGTAGCACCCACCCTAAGTATGTGAGGGATGCGACGGGCTGGTTTCTCTTCCCTTTCCGCGTTCCCCTGGAGACAATCAACTCCCAGTTGTCTTGCCCGATGAGAACCTTCGGCCGCTCTTCCTCGTAGGAAAGTTGATCCGCCATCTTTTGCAAGTGAGGGTACAGCTTGACCTTCTCTTTGTCTACTGCTTGAGGTGTCAGGTGAAGTTTGTCCATGGTTCTTGCCCCGGTGACAGTCCTTTTCCGTGTCTGATGAACTCCTCGAACTTTCATGTTGAGCTTCATGGATCTCTTGTTCGACAGCAACTTTCCTCCAACTGTTTCTATGGTGAGTTGCTCTCGAGGTCCCTGTAGCCCCAGTTGTTCGGTTACGGATGAGTCCACCAGTGTCACCGTTGAACCTTCGTCCAGCAGAGCCAAAACCTTGACGCTCCCCTTTGGTCCGTAGATCTCTACTGGTACCATTTTCAAATAAGCCTTCTTAGTTTTCGCCGTGTTGACCTGGAGGACGTTGTTGGTTACCTCCTTGCCATCCGGTTCCTTCTTTAATCCTTCAGGTTGTCGATCTTCATGTAGAAGCTCATGGTGCCATCTTCTGCATACTCTGCATCCTGGCTTCTGGCAGTCTTGCTTCCGATGTCGACCTTGCAAGCATTTGAAGCATAGCTTGCAATTTGATGCAATTTTCCAGCGTTCCTTGATGGAGGCTTCCGTGAACTTTTTACATTGGTGCAGGCGATGGCTTCCTTGACAGTGTGGACAGTTTTCCTTATCTTCCCTTTGTTCCACGGCGGCATGTGTGACTTCTCTCTTCCAGCTTTGGCTTTTGGTTACAGCTTCTTGTAGTGCATATTGACTGCACCGGTCTGCCTCCCTGTTCAAGAACCTGCTCAGCTGGAGTAAGTCTGGATCTTCTGTATCCGCCGTGAAGTCGAACCATCGGAATCGTATGACCGCAGGCATCTTGTCCACTATGGTCTTCAGCATTTCCGGCGACTGGAGGTACTGAGGCTTCTTCAGACTCTTTACTGTTGCCACGATGTTGCTCACTCGACATGCAAATTCGCACACGTCTTGAGCGCTCTCCGTCATCTTTGGCAGCCTTTTCAGTTTCTCCATCTCTGCCAGTACCAGTCCATCCGGTCTTCCGTATTGCCGACGCAGAGCTTCCAAGATGTCTTCAGGTGTATTGTCCGAATACAATAGACATTTGACCGACTCTTGCGCTGCACCCCTGATGGACTTCCTCAGCCTTATCATGTTCTGGATTGGAGAGAAGTTCTCAGACGTATCTTCGTATGCCCTCTTGAAGGCTAGCCACTCGCTAGCGTTCCCATCGAACTGTGGGAGATCGAACATGTAGCTAGGTGCTGCTACATTCCTCGTTGACAACTTGACGACGTCCCGTAGCGCTTCAGCGATGTCCTTGATGTCAGCAGAAGCTTCAGTGATTTTCGTGGCTGCCTGTGCTTTGCCGGGCTTCTCCGGTTCTGACACTTTCCCTGGCAGCCTTTCCGTCGAATCGCTGATCCAATTCTGCACCATATCTTCCCGGTTTACTGACACGCTGATCACAGAGTCGTCATCGTCTTCTTCCAGTTGAAGCATCTCCAGTTTTACCTTTGCCAACCCAGCCGCAGCCCGTGCTTCTTCCAGCTTCCGTTGAGCTAATTCTACACGTGCTTCCATCTCTTTCTTTCGTCTGGCTGTTGACGCTACAGATGAGGCCTTTGATTTCTGTAGCCTCTCGGAGATCTTCGAACTTGGGCTTCCCATCAGTGTTATCACTTCCTCAGTTGTGGCCCTAATCGTAGTCTCGAACGACGTCCCAGACGGGATGGTACCTTCTGTTCTGGTACCGGATGTCGTACCGGACTCCACTGTGATGCCACGTGATGCTCTCTCAGTCGGCGTGCATTCCAGCCGATCACCTCCTTTCTGGCTTCTTGTAACGGGCATCTTGATCTTCGTTTCTTAATCGATGATCACCTCGTCCGTTGTTGAAGCGCAGATGTCTTCACTTCCCTCGACGAAGTCCCACGATGGTCGCTACGGCGTGAATCCGGCTCGAAGGACCAGCTGTCGCGGACCGGCCGTATGTGACCGACCGCTATGCGTTTGACGAGCCTGGTCTGCCGGCAGCGAGAGGGGGAGAGACCTGTTGTAAGTAGGTCTCTTGAGTACGTGCCCTCTCGTTCCGACAGGCGCTGGTAGACTCGTCCCTGGGTTCACTTTGCGACCGCTGTGGGACAATCCTCGAATTCGTCCTGGATGTGAACTTGACCTTGGGTGATCTTGACTTGACCTTGTCTTCTGGTGTGATCCCCGGCGTGACCCCCAACGTGACCACCGGCGTGACCACCAGCGTGACCACCGATGTGACCACCGGCGTGACCACCGGTGTGACCCCCAACGTGACCACCGACGTGACCACCAGCGTGACCACCGGCGTGACCACCGGCGTGACCACCAGCGTGACCACCGACGTGACCACCGGCGTGACCACCGGCGTGACCACCGGCGTGACCACCGGCGTGACCACCGACGTGACCACCGGCGTGACCACCGGCGTGACCACCAGAGTGACCACCGACGTGACCACCGACGTGACCCCCGGCGTGACCACCGGCGTGACCACCGACGACCACCGACGTGACCCCCGACGTGACCACCGAAGTGACACCCGACGTGCCCTTGGCGACGACTCGGCGCTGACACGACGTGGGCCCGACGATAACTCAACGAGATCTTCTTGGCCGGACCTTGTAGGGGAGCAGGGAGCGGGGTAGTGAAACGCTGGTGTTGCTTGAGTCTTCCTTTTATTTTTCTTCCTTTTGAGTCTTCTTACTGGAGCCGCTGAGTAGAGCATGCTCCGAACAAAATCGAGATCGCTAAGGTACCCCCTTACCTTTACCTAAAAGAGAGCCCCGTATTTTGGGCTCACTATTCGTTACATTTTCACTATGCTATGACCACTTTTTTGGCCATAACTTTGCCATTCCTGGCCGTAGGCTAACAAATGACCACTCGAAATGTAGCCCACGACCAGGTCTATAAATAAACATAACATCCAGGGGGGTACCTTAGTTTACAATTTAGTATTTTCGTAAAAACTATCAAATTTTCCAATATTTGCCTAATTTAAAGGAAATGAATGGACACCCTGCCTAATATTCGAGTAAAACTAAACAACAATCATATTTATTAGGTGTGCCCTACCTATTCCTACCAAAATAAACCATATTTACCTAACATTCATCCATTAATTTAAACCGAATTACAATTTTACCGTACTAATTATAAAACATATTGAAACTAGCCTATATGTACATGTGTTGATCGCCAACAGGTAGTGTGCATTAAAATACCCTAAAACAATTAGTTGTAGTTAAGGATAACGTTTCTCAACCACTTCATTAGAATCACTGGCACTGGAACCACTTCAATAGCTCCAGGTCCCAAGTATGTGAGCAATAAACACCGGCAATAAACAATTTTCTCCGGGCAGTGTCAACCATTATTCAGATAACTGAAAGGTCCCCAAAGTGAAGGGGGGTAGCCGGCAAGTAAACACAGACTACGGTTTGAAGCTTAAAAATGTGCTCCAAGATGTAATCTGCTTAGTTAAGGTAAACAGCGTCTGCAAACGATTTATTTCCAACTCCATTAGGAACAGCAAGGGCGGTTTATTCGTTTCTAGGAATCCAACAAGACTATCTAGCCCTAAACTAAGCAAAATTGTACTGTGGTTATTTGTGATGTGCTATTTGAGATCATAATCTTCCTGAGTTCTCATTTTCAGTCTGATTCATTTAGTTCTTACTATGGGACAAGTTACGGCTGGTCTAGTCGGGAGAACGGCGGCTGCCGATCCGGAGACCCCGGGTTCAAACCCCACACGCACCACTGTCTTTTCGAAGTCATGTGCGTAATGCCGCTAACTTAAAATGGTGAAGGAAAACATCGTGAGGAAACCGACATGTACCTAGAATCTTTCGAAGTCATGTGTCATCCGCCAACCCGCACTGGGCCAGCGTGGTGGATTATGGCCTAAACTCTCTCCTTGCGAGAGAAGGCCCCGAGTCCCAGCAGTGGGAACGTTTAGTGGGCTGTTGATGTTGATGGGACATTGACACAAATATACATACAATCATGCTTTCATGTTATTAATATCAGTAGGATTTATTATAGGTATATACATATAACTATATTAATCAATGTTATTGTTGTAAGTTAAGTGCTTTAAAATCATAAGTACAGATTTAACCAAATGAAATAAAATACCTGATTTGGATTTTACACCAATAGAAAAAGACAAACACGTTTCTACAAACATGAAAGCTAATATGCGTTTAAATTATTTACTAGTATTGTTGCATCTTCATACTTTTCAAAACGCGCGTTTTATTTACGCGCATTTTTAAACGCCCAATATGTATCGGCTCTAATTATATGCACAGATTGACATACCATAAGATGTGTGTAATATTAATCACCGGTAAGAGGCTAATTTAACGCTTGATTGAGTCTTGGGTGGGAAATTGTCCGCTCATCCGCGAAATCATGAAAATCTACATACATGTACAATAAAATGGGGTTGCCAAAAACGCCTATAGGTGTAGTAGATACCTTATAATATTCCGAGACCTGGCACCGAATTTTAGGTAGATATTTGAGGCAAGCTGGAAAACTTGACACAAATCTCTCCTATTATCCCCAAAACGGAGGTGGAGACCTGGCTGGTGAGTAGCGGGGCAAAATGAATCCCTCAATTTAGAACACCAGAACTTGTTGTAAGACTCTATGTAGAGTCCACCTGGGGAAGTCCCACACTTTTACCGCCAAGCAGTAATGCGAAAACATCACTGTGCTCCGGTTTGAGGGGAAATGTGTCTAGCGAAATTACATGGCATAGAGATAAAACATGTTATATCTCCAGGTAACGAGCGCAGTGCAGTACTAGGTAGGGACTCTTCATGTTCCAATAGCTGCATGCCAATGTAGGTTAGTATGTTTTATAAATTGAGTTGCTTGCCAAATATCACGTTATAAAATAAAAATGTGTCAATTTTAAATGTAGAGATTTGTTAGTTAACAATAATGTTAAAATAATAATTTGTACTCACACCTTACAGACATAGTTATCTAAAATATTTTTTTTTCTACTTAGACATGGTTCTTTGTGTAACTGAATATTTAGTGTGATGGTTGGTCATACGATATAATTAATTATTGTTTGTCAAACCAGATGGTATGACACCGAGGAAAAAAATCTTCTGTTTCACAATGGTGTGACAAAATGGTGTGACAGTGAGTCTGCCTCCCCAAAATGTAGTGCCAGCTCTCGGAATAATTTAGGTTGTTACCGAATAGGCAGCGATGTTCAAAACAAAGAGTTTATACCTACGAAATCTATGGTTGAAAGTAAAGAGTTTACATAATAATACATTTACCAACAGAGTGCAAATAACCGCCTTACACTGTAAACACCGGTCAGAACTTGTCATCGTCGGTTCGCTCGAGTCAATATGATTTGGCTGTCATTACGGGTTGTTTACGATACAAAAATAATTAGATAATCAATGTAATATGCTACAATGTGCAGTTTTATTATGCAAAACAAACTACAAAATCTCCTATCCAAAACAATTTAGGGTGCGGAAGGGGGTCGCGAGGGCGCGCGGCGACGTAATTGTTCCTCATTTCTCGCTTCTTTTGTGAAATTTCGTTGCAGTAGGGTTGGGACCGCATACTCACTAGAGTAATTACTGTTACGTGCAAATAGTAGTATTCATTTTAGACCATTTGAATGTTTGGTTGTTGTTGAATGTTTGTATCACACTTAACAGTGTCATAAAACATGTTATTAAATTTTACTAAACTTCTGAGGAAACCGGATGAATATTATACAGCATTTTCAAAAATATTACATACTACTTATTATATTAATATCATAAATGCGATATTTCATATGCATGTATATTCGTTACTCTCTCACGCTGTAACGGCTAAACTAATTGGGATGACATTTTATACAGCTTCGACTCTGGATTAAAAAAATATTTTAGGCTGGTTTGTATCCCGAATAAATGCGGGTGCCATCGTGGGGCGTAGCTAATTAGTCGTAAATAAGCTTGAACGAAGAAAATGTTGAAAAAGAATATCACCATGAGTGTCATTTAATAGGTTTTCGAGGGTTAAGAAGCTAAATCCGCAGTGTTTTTTATATCAGAGGTATCAAATGTAATAAAGTGCGAGTCAGCCTCACGAATGAAGGGTTCCGTACCATTATCTATAAAGATGGCAAAAAATCATGCATGCATTGTACGCAACCCCACTTATACTTATAGGAACGAAGTTCGTTACGGCAGTCTTGGCGGAGATAGAGATTTTTCAAAAAAATTAGATTGAAACCGTAAAAAAATATAGAACGGAAGTGACGTGTCTCTACCCGTGACCCGTGCCTGGCAGAATTATTATCAGAGTAATGTTATATCACCCTCTGTTTATGACTATTTCTACTACTTGGTTCTGAATTCAGAAAACTTTGTTATTTATGATTTAGAAGAATAAAAAGTTTTTAGTCTTTGAACAACTACATTTCGTGTAATCAGACGTTATTTAAGGACTGCCCTCGTGGCTTAGTTGGTAGTGGCTCTGCCTGCGAAGCCGAGGGTCGTGGGTTCGATTCCCACCCAGTGCAAATATTTGTGTGATGAATTCAAATGTTTGCACTGTGTCTGGGTGTTTCTACGTATAATAAGTATGTATAACTATATAAGTATTATATCAGCTATCTGGCCGCCATCACACAAGCTTTGCTTAGTTTGGGGTCAGATAGTGTTGTGTGTGAATTGTCCACCAATATTTATTTATTTATTTATATTTAATTTCATCGTCCAAAATCGTCATCAGGTCCTCACTAAACGTGAGATAAAATTCCAACGAGTAGGCTAATTTTACGACAGTCGTTGTATGACTTAGCACTTCACTGGGTATTGCGTACTCCTTAAAATAGTGTTTTGTTTAATATCATTGTACAAGAACCACTCCAAAAAGCGTGTATCATTTTTTTGAGTAATACTTATTATATACATACTTATTTTGTCAATTAAAAGCGTTCTTTTTTTTCAAGTTATGTCTGGCTATAGCGGCTAATCATAGCTAATAATAGACTTTTAGATGGCGGATGTTTTAATGCATAACTTAGACTTCTCTTTCTTAAGGGAAATAAACAAAAAACCAATAAAACGCGTTTAAAATCGCAGGCAAAGGTAGTAATAATTAAAAGGAAACCATTTTTTGCAAATTGTTTTGTGTCTGTATTATCCGACGGAACTTCGTTCATACCTGGTGTCTCATGACATCTTTTTTATTAATTTTATTCTTAAATATTTACGTCTTCACTTTAATATATGAATATTGCAAGGGTCTACCTGTTACTGTCAGTGCTTGATTTGCCTATACGGTATTTACTATTGTAAATACCGTATAGGCCGCGAACTGAACGACCGGACGGTTTACGGAACCCTAAAAATAGCTATCAAAACTCGTGTCGTTTCAAAAAAAAGTCGTTATGACGAAAAAATAAGATGTTGTCGATTTAAAACTATAATGATTGTACATAGGAATCGAAACAAGTAAATCTTAAATTCCACAATATCTGCAAATAGTTAGTCTTAATATGGGTACAAATCCTATGTTTGTTAAAAAGTGAAAATTGTTATACACTTTGCACGTACTAAAAATGCTAGTCATGGAAGTGACATACTTATGTGCGGCACATCACTATGTTGCCATAGCTGACATAAACCTTATCTTCTTACGATTGGCACACAGGAGCCGTGCGGAAACATCTGATCTATTACTAATACTAAATCTATTGTTGAAAACAACTTACACTATGAGACCAACCCGGTAAATAACATCGTAAAAAAACAGCTGTTCTGTATAAAATTGCGCATAGTATATGTAAGCACGCTCCATCGAAGACTGCATCGTCACCAACATTGGTCGAGATGGCATCATTTGGAAAAGTTAAATGTAACTAGTTATATGTAGATGAAAAAATAATTTATAATCGATTTCTCGTTTTATATAGGTAAGTAACAATCGTTTCTAATACTGAGTAAAATATAAGGTTTACTCCAGTAATATATAAGTCAATGGTTTGTCTAGGTAAGCGCACGTTATTTTCTAGATCAACGCGATCCCTCGTAGACCATGCAATCTACACAGACAAGGTGGTGGTGGCAAAACAAGTTATAGAGGAAAAACAAATTTTTTTCTTGGTTTAGCTGTAGGTATATTAGAAGTTGTTCATAAACTGTAGACTGTAGGAAAACCCACTCAGGCAACGCATTCCACAACCTAGACGTTTTTAACACAAACGTGGAGTCAAACCTCTTCCTTTGTATCTTTGGAATCAACCATGAAACGATGTCACTTTTTCGAGATACGAGAAGCCCGATAGAAATAAAAGGCACGGTGGTATTAGATCAGTTACACACTCCCCGAAGTGTATCCAATAAAAACCCGATAAGCTAGCAACTTTGCGGCGATGTTCAAGACTTTGAAGTCTTTCACGCAGCGGAGTGTCATTGCCTATAAGCTTTTTGGGACATCTCTCGATCGATTCCAGAGTCTCCAGTTGATACTTAGCTGATCCATCCCAAAAGTGCGGACATTACTCCATACAAGAGCGAATCTGCGCTTGATAGAACGTTCAGACTTGAAGTAGCTTCGCACCTTTGAGAGGACGGACACCTAGTGTTTTGGCAGCTAATTATTATTTAGCCTTAGAATCAATATACGAGCAAAAGTTGAGCGTCGATGTCAAAGTTACGCTTAAAAGCTCGAGATGATCATTAAACGGCGCGGATATACCTCGAAAAGTAGAATTCAGTTGGAATGGACTTTTAGTGGAGAACAGACACACTTGTATCTTTCCTTCGTTAACCTTGGCCATATTGGCATCGCCCCATTTAGAGACTACCTCAAGGGCCAAGTTCATACGCTCAATCATACTCTGCATCATGCATCTCTTTTTAATGCCATAGAATAGTATTTGGCACCTTTATACTGCGAACATTTACCTATTGTCTTTGATGAAACTAAGTAAACGAAGATAAGGTACGCTCTAATATAAAGACAGCATAATGTAACAGCAGAAAATCTCACACAAGTATACGCAATGTGCACACAGCTTCACTTGCATCGTGAGAGACGTTTGAATGAATGACAAAGATATCATGACAAGTAGGCAGTAGGTGGAAATGAGATAGCTATACATCACATTTGTTTAGATATTTTTTTCGACAAGAATAGAAAGACATACAAATGCACTGGCGTGAAATAGACAAAATAGCCGCAACTAACATATCGCCGGTCGTGTTGCACTCTTACGCTGTATGTATATCTGTCTCTTTTTAGAAATGGCAAATTGTAAAATTGTTTCCAACAGAAAAATAATTTTAGATGTAATAATCATTGAACTGTTATGGAAATAATTAAAGATTTTGTGTACTTACGCATGAAAAGTGATACCATGGAACTTGTTCTTGGTCTTTGAACTGTTTGTGCACCTTGCAAAAGCAGAATAAGACATTATTACGGCTCATATCGGATTTTTTTGAATTGTTAGCGAATGTCCACTCAACTTGTGGCTACTGTTGCGACTGAGACTCAATCAGGAGACGTCACCTGATTTTACATTGTGATCGTAGATGAGCGCTTGCCGCTTCTTAGTGTTTTAAGAGTTCAATGCCTATTGTAGTAAGTAACATACCAATAGTACATAACTCAAAGGTACTAAAACAACTGACTTTAAAATGAGATTAATCAAGAATATCAGTGCTATGCTTATGAAAACGATGACAGGTATATTGAAACTTACTCGCATTAACATTACTTAATGCGATCAAAAGATAAGGGACTTTAGTCCGCGACCGTTTTTGTGCGCTAAAATAGATCGATTCCAACTGAATCGAGTAATACAAACGAAGTTTTAAAAGTACCGCGGACAAAGAGTAAAATGAAAGCATTTTTTTTATTCGCGGAGCGAACTGTTTTCTCCGCCGCGGAGAAAAGTCCGTCGTCTGCGGATGCTCTTACAGAAAGTTTTTATAAAATTGAAAAAATAAATGTATTTATTATGAGATAAATTGAAATGATATAATATGAGTAAACTCGACTATAAAAATGAGATATTTAAGTTAAACTTTTTGTTACAAAATTACTTTTTGTTAAATACCTTTAAGTATCTCTCCTCAGTTTGGACTATTAGAACTATCGTAAATATAATAACTGTAACCGAAACTAACGGATAATCCGAAATAATTACATATCTGTAACCGCATTCGAAACCGATATAATTGTATTCTTATAGCCATATCCGTATCCAGATCCGACATATCACAACCCTTTTTTAACGAACCGGCACATCACTAATTCCTATTTGAATGAAAAAAAACAACAAAGCGCATACATAAATAAAGGATTGGGGTTTCGAAAGGCCACAAAGACAATAAAGATCAGTAGAAACCGCAAAATACGCAAAATGCGGTCATCTTATACCTTTAAACGAGCAATTCTTGGAAATAAGTACCTATATTTGTCTAGAATCTGAATCTCGGAAACGCCTCGAACAATTTTTTTTAAATTATGTAGGTATGCAGAGGGTTTCGGGGACGATAAATTGATCTAACTAGATTTAATTTTTAGAAAACGTCATTTTATGCGCGTTTTTAGAGAGTGAAAAACTGTTACAATACGACGGTAAATTTCGCAACGTTGCGCGACAGTATAATAATAGCTCAGGCAGAAAGTTGCACGATCACAAAAATCTGGTTTCGAATCCAGACGATACCTCATTTTTTTTTTCAATTTCCTTCTTTTTTTTGAGAAAATCTATTTCTGTGACTTTTTTGTCTGTATCTAGGTATAAAGCTCAGTCACCCAATTACTGATATTTAAACAAAGAATTTAAACGACACGATAACATAAAATTCAACAATAATTATAGACAGATTAATTTGGTTATAGAATAGGACACAATGATAACAACATAGAGACCACTTTACCGTAACAATTTAGCAACAAAAAATCAAATTAATGAAGAAGTAATGAAGTCCCAGACGGACTTTCACATCGAGGGGTCTTTACGTAGAGTGATTCATGATTTAAACTTTGCAGTTAATTTTTACTTTATTGAAATTTAAATCACGAGTCCAACTGAGATCTGACCTACTTTGAAGTCCCTTTTAAGTGAAAACTTAGCCCGCGTGGAGCATTGTTTCGTAACATCTTTTTTTTAAATATTATAGGCGAGATGGTGGTCAAGTGTTCGCATGTTAAGCGACGATGCGATCTACGATGGAGCGTGCTTACTTAGAAGAAACCGATTCACTCTCGATTTGAAGACACCAAGATTGTAACTATCGGGGAAACCCCACTCAGGCAACGCATTCCACAACCTCGACGTTCTTATCACAAACGTGGAGTCAAATCACTTCCTTTGTATCTTTGGAACATCAACCATGAATCGATGGGTTCTTATGGGCTCGCGTCACCGACATGCATAATCCTACTATCCTACTAATATTATAAATGTCAATGAATGGATGTTTGGATGTTTGTTGCTCAATCACGTCCTAACGTATGAACGAATCGGGCTGAAATTTGGAACACAGATAGATTATAGTCTGGAAGAATATATAGGCTACTTTTTATCTCGAAAAAACAACGGTAACAACGGGAACGGGAACTACGCGGGTAACACCGCGGGGCGCTGCTAGTAGCAGTGTAAAAGTATATCTATACGGGTGACGTGTTGTGCAACATTAGTACATTAAGGTGCGTCCCCCAGCAAAACGGGTTTTTTGTCCAGTTTTCAGAGCTATCTACTCATTAGCCAAAACATATATCAACTGGTAAAAAATACATTAAATTTCTACAACTTCTTGGCTTCAAAATGGTAGTTTTATTTTTTTGATAATGGACTTATTAAATAATCGCCTCACAACGAACCCATGAAAAAAAAAATTGTAGTTATTATGCATCTCGTCGTAAAACCTCCATTATTTTGATTTTGTACTTACACCAAAGGATAGACAATTCTATTACGAACATTTTGGTAGTTTTATTTTTTTCAAAAGACCAAAATCTGATTTTATAAAGAGTGTATTGTAAAAATTGAGCGTAAAACAGCGACAAATCCTACTGTTGCTCTCTTGCTCTTTCTTGCGGTGTGCGATAAGGTAAGAAATACTCAAGGTCATTTGCTCGGGGTACGCCCTTAAATACTAAAATTCTAAGTTATACGTTTTGATTGCAATCGGCAGTCCCTATTATTAATTACTGTCAATTATTTCGTTGGTCATCAAAGTATGCAGACTTTACAAGCTTGTATAAGTTACAATGTTTCCATAGAGCTGATAGAAAAAAATCCCATTAATTTGTTGTTATTACTCTATCTTTTTCACTAACTGTCCATACATAGCTCATTATTGTCAGCTTCACATCATATATAGAGACTAAATCGGACAACAGCCTGACGTATACCCCTGCATAGAAATAATGGCACGTGGCCAAAATGGGAACTAACGCCGTCGTCAAGCCAACCAGAGTTGCCGATGCCCGATTTCCCGTCGGCATCACGCACTGCACTGCGCTCGTCACCCAGAGATCTAAGATATTATATCTCTAAGCCCTGTAATTTCTCTGGAAACATTGCCCATTTATATTATTTATGTCAGATTGGCTCGCACATTACAGCATTACGTTGTGTGAGAAATGTTCATAATTTTTGTTTTAAATAAAGAGTGACTAGACGAGCAGGCCATGTGCCTGATGGTACGCAACATGCCTTCCACATAACAGCAAAGTGACACGCAGGTATTGGAAATTGCAGAGTCCAAATCATTGCCTAGCACTGCATTGCGCTCGTCAGAGATCTAAGATGTTATATCTCTAAGCCCTGTTTTCTCTGGAAACATTGCCCTTCAAACCGGAACACAGTAATGTTTGCACATTACTGCTTGGCGGTAGAATAACTGGCAAAAGTGTGGTACTTCCCCAGGCGGACTCTGCCAAGAGTCCTACCACTACATTATTCAAAAGTAATCAGTTTTTATGGTTCACTAGTACATGTTGCAGCCTTCGCGAGCTTCGACGTCCTTACGTGCTAACATCGAACCGTAATTCAGAGTAATGAGCTAATGAGAAGGCCGTAGCCCAGTTGTTCCAGGTCGATCGGCGCAAGGTTAAAACTACACGGTTTTAGTTTAGTTGGCCCGAGGACGCCGGATCGGTGCAATTATACGTACCTACACGGCAGGTCACGATGCCAGCCTACCTAGGTCATACTGGCTACACTCAAGTCATACGCGACTATAGCAGTATACGTTTTTTAAACTTCGCAACTTCGCACAATGAGATAAACAAAGTCATGTTATCGCCTGCCAGTCCAAACATTTTAAATGTGTGGATTCGTTCGATTTCTTCTTGAAGGCTTGAAGGTACAAAACCTCGGTACAAGAAATAAAATATATCGATTTATCATAAAATTATATTAATGTTAATTAACGTATCTTATTCCGGTATCATTAGTTACAAAATGATGGAATAACTAAATACCTTCTTTTTGCAATCTTATTTTGTTAATAACTATCGCAATTTTTTATGTCCTAAAAACCCTTTAAAACAAATTTTGTAGACGTCATTCCGAATCGAATGAGGTATCACACATGTTTCTAGAAGCTTTATTTCTATTTTGCACGTTTTTAGGGTTCCGTAAAACGTAAAAATGGAACCCTTATAGATTCGTCATGTCTGTCTGTCCGTCCGTATGTCACAGCCACTTTTTGCCAAGACTATGAGAACTACACTGTTGAAACTTGGTAAGTAGATGTATTCTGTGAACCGCATTAAGATTTTTATAAAAAAAAATAAAAAATGGGGTTGCCCCATACTGAGAACTGACACTCAAAAATTTTTTTTTCATCAAACCTACACGTGTGGGTTGTCTATCGGTAGGTTGAGGTTTCTAATATCATTTTTGTCTACACTGAATAATTTGCGCGAGAGACACTTCCAAAGTGGTAAAATGTGTATCCCCCTTTAACTTCTAAAGTAAGAGAATGAAAAAACTAAAAAAAATATATGATGTGCATTACCATGCAAACTACCAACGAAAATTGGTTTGAACTCGATCTGATGAATAGTTTTTTTTAGTACGACATAAATACACTACTTTAATAGTTAACTTCGATCAAAGTTGCAAATAACTACATGAACTATGTGTACTATGTATATTATGTTACTTGCTGCAACGGAACCCTTCATAGGCAAGTCCAACTCGCACTTGGCCACTTTATTGAACTTGTTGACTAGACTAATAAGCGCTACTCCCTCATCTATTTGAAGTCGGTGCCAGCCAAGTCTTATATCAGTCAGCCAGTCAAGTAGTATACTACTTACGTATGCCTACTTACTACGTACATAGTATCCATCTACGAGGTTTCTGACTTGACCGGCACCGCCTTCAAATAGATGAGTGAGTAGCGCTTATAGCTTAAATAATAATTATATTCACTTATTTTTGTTTGTGAATGCCTATTTGTGGTTTTGAAGTCGGTTTAATTTTTTGTATAAAAATAATATATGTATAATTTGAAGGAGACATTCAAACACTTCGGGAGAAACATTACGTGATGATAGCCGCGTGGCGGCGCACCGTTGCTTTCCTTTCCCGCCAAAAGATCATAATCGTTGATCATGAACTTGATTAATCCGGTTTGAATGCCAATGTTTAAGGGTCCCATACAACAAACTTGATTTTTACCGTTTCTTGCTCGATTAGTCCGTCTCAAGCAAACTAGATGGCGCCACTAGTAAAAATAAAACGCAATATCAAATTCATCGTCAGAATCAAAATTTTTAAGAAACATCTTGTCTGTCTGCGGAAATTGCGATCTATAAGGAACTCCGGATAAAGCCAAAGATATTTTGGCCGTTTATTTACTAATGGTACGGAACCCTTCGTGCGGGGGTCCCACTCGCACTTGGTCGGTTTTGTTTTTCCTTTCTGTGGATAGATAGCGTTTATTTAGCCACTTTGGTACTTACAAAATGTGGAATTCATTTATTTCTGTATTCTTTATTATATTATGTATTCTTTATTATATAATGTACTAGCGGCCCGCTCCGGCTTCGCTCGAATAATAACCTAGATATCAACTGCAGCGCCATCTGCCGTAGCCTATGTTACTCGGGAATAATGTAGCTTTCCAAAGGTGAAAGAATTTTTGAAATCGGTCCCGTAGTTTCGGAGCCTATTCATTACAAACAAACAAACAAACAAACAAATCTTTCCTCTTTATAATATTATAGTATAGACGTATTTATTCATGTATTACAAAAAACCAAAAGTTTTTATTTGAGTGAATGTTTGATTTTATGACACGAACAAGTTTAAATCTTACACCTTTAAACGAGCAATTCTTGTATATACCTATTTATATAATATATATAAAAATCAATGCCACTTTTCGTTGTTAGTGAACTCCTCCTAAACGGCTGGACCGATTTGAATGTTTTTTTTTTGTATACGTTTGCGTAGGGCCCTGGAAGGTTTAGATTCACAAATCAGCCCGGCAGATGGCACTGCAGTTGATATCTAGGTTATTATTCGAGCGAAGCCGGAGCGGGCCGCTAGTATATAATATATAGAATCTGAATCTAGGAAACGGCTAGAAACAATTTTGATGCAATTATGTATGCAGGGGGTTTCGGGGACGATAAATCGATCTAACTAGGTTTCATTAAAAAAACGCATATTATGCGCGTTTTTAGATAATGAAAAACTGTCACATTAGAATGCGAAGGTAAATTTCGCCACGTGGCGCGACAGCATAATAGCTCAGACGGCAAGTCGGGCGGTCACAAATTAGTAGCTCCGGGTTCGAATCCAGACGGCTTCTCTTTTTTTAAATTTTTTTTTTTAAGTAAATCTATTAATTGGAGCCTTTTATCTGTAGGTATCTAAGTATTTTTAGTATTTAAACCGAGCAACCAACCAACAAAAGGTCACCCAGGTACTTATTTATTTAAAGACGAAGTTGCATGCAGTGAGCAAGCAATAGCTACATTCATTCATTTGTTCTATTGAACACAACCTCTTTTGTATCGAAACATTTTTAGAACACAGCAACTCAACCAAAAAAAACTCTATTACTCAATGAGTGATTAATAGTAATGAAAAGTCACGGATTGATTATAGGTGTCATTACATGCCTGATTGCGGTGAAATTGCAAACAAGTGTGTTGAAATAGTAGATTATGCTACAAGTGTGTAAAGTTGGTGATTACCGCTGAGGCGTCGTCATTAAAGCCTGAGCCAAAGGCGAGGGTCTTAAAAGAGCCGAAGACGGGAATAGTCAATACACACGTGTATCTTACGACGTTTTTCAACACACTTGCGAATAAAATAACAAAAAAAAATCATTTCAATAGTGAAAAAGAGATATGAACATTTTTTTTGGCAGGAAAAATAATGAGTTATAATAGTTGTCAACTAAACCACAGACTAAAATATACAATAAAAAAACGCTATAACTCAGTTGGTAAGTAATAGTAATGAAAAAGTCACAGTTTGATTATAAGTGTCATTACATGCCTGATTGCGGTAAAATTAGAGCCACTTTATGAGCAAGTGTGTTGAAAAAAATATTATTGATACAAGTTCAGACAAACAAATATGTAGATGGCCTGTATTACAGTACATGATAACCACTGCCTATAGATACACATCAGGTGATTCGTCATGCCTGTGTGTCTGTCTGTCCGTATGACACAGCCACTTTTTTCTGAAACTATAAGTACTATATTAACTTGGTAAGTAGATGTATTCTGTGAACCGCATTAGTATTGTCGCAATAAAACGAGGTTTCTAATTTTTTTTTCCTAAACTTAGTAGTTTGCGCGAGAGACGCTTCCAAAATGATAAAATGTGTGTCCCATGTAACTTCTTAAATAAAATAACTATAAAACTAAAATAAAAAAAATTGGCAGTCATAGGAACTGCCGATAGAAGTGAAAACTTATAACTCAGTATTTGATAGCTTACTTTGGAAACTACACGGGTGTAACAGGAGGGTGTGGCCTGGTCATCATGGCATGGCCATCTAGAAATGCGTCAGCATTTCCCATTGGCTGACGCATTTCTAGATGGCCAATGATTATGGTCCCGAGTTTACCCGAAGATTTCTTATCATACCCGAGCGTTACGCTAGAATTCAATTCACAGCCCACGAAATATCGGTCTAGGCGCGCCTGAAGAAGTTTTCACTTCAAAATGTATGTATATTACCACGCAAACTTCCACCGAATATTGGTTGGAACGAGTCTTGTAAATAGTTAGTTTTTAATACGGCATGAGTCGTATTATCTTTCATTCGATCAACTCAAATGAAAAATTTAAAAGACTTTTTAGATGCTACAGAACTCTCATGGGCGAGTCCAACTCGCACTTTTTACAATTATGCATGAAAAATGAATTTATCAATAAAAAAACATTACACACACTAACATGTATTTGACACGCCTGAATATTCTTTGGTTTATAGTTAAAGTGTGTGGTCAAATTGGTAATATTATTAATGTTTGTGGTCGAATTTCGGTGACTTGGCGACAATTAGTATTTATTCATATTGAGATATATTGGGTCAGGCTTAGTCACGCCGTGTGTGTAGCACCAGCAAGCGTGTAGGTACCATTAGTCTCGCTAATTCCATCACTCTATCCTATGAAAAGATTTGTACCTACTTATGTAGTTATATGTTTCAGGCAGATGCCTGAAAGACAGGATCCACAATTCACAACATTATCAACAAAATCGTCTATTTACGGACAAATCTATGTCCGTAAATAGGCGATTTTGTTGACATGCCACGGTCAAAAATATGTGTCACGAAGCTAGACACTAGATAGCAAGCTCCAAGGTATTGCAGTCACGGTCGCTGTTCCTTGTTCTAGTATGCACCGCACGATGATCGCGTCAGTTTCAATATCATATTGATTTATTGCAGTTCAAGTCTAAGCTATAAACTTGACTTCACATGAAGGGTAAACAGCTAACTTCATGATCAAACTCTCTCCTTGTGGGAGAAGGTCGTAAGTCCCAGCTGTGGGATCCTGGCATCATAAAGTGGGCTACTTATACTAGACTTTATATAATGCTGAGATTTCAGAGATATACAAAGTTACGTGATTTTTTGCTTTTTGTGCTTATTCATATAGCGAAGTAAAATCAGTTCTCTCACGCAACATTGCTCCTCCGATTTAACAAATTACCTGTTTTTAGTAGTTAATTGACTCCTTAGCAACAATTATTTACAATACTAGAACGCGTTTTTATAGTTACTACATTGGTTCTGTGTAGTAGTATTTTTTACACATAGTCCCTTCATTAGCAAAACTAAATCACAATCAGAACTATACTGGGTATATACCTAGCTACTTACACTAAACACATCTGAATTATTATTGTTTTTTTAACTATTATAGGTTTACACTTGACCGCCATCTCGCCTAATAGTAAACGACGATAAGGTCTACGATGGAGCGTGCTTACATAGAAAAAACCGATTCACTCTCGATTTGAAGACACTAAGATGTAGCATGTCACATGATCGATTTCGCTACAACGTAGGTACTCTAAACTATAGTGTTCTCGGTAAAGTTGGTAAAGTTCGGTTTTTATGTGTTGCGGGTTGAAATCTCGATCAGTATATCAGGCGATGTCGCATGCGGAGCGGGTGCGATGTCTCTGGCATCGACCGCTGTGACTTGTGCCCTCAACTCACACAAACCTCCGCCGAGGGCCGGAATCGTAGTACGAGTAACACAAGGACGTATTCTCAGAACGCTTTGCTGGCTAAACCTAGCGGTAAAATGTCACGGCCTAAATACCGAGTACTATTGAAAATAGTATTCTGTGATTAATTCGATGGAAAAGTTTTGTAGATAAAATTATGTAAAAAACGATTATTGTGTTTTACGTTGAGAAAGAGATATTTATGTTCCTTTTTTAACGAGGGGTTTTTATAAGGAGCGTATGTGTCTGTGGCATCGTAGCGCTGATAGATGTAGGCGTAGTCAAATTGTCTATGCCTGGGTCTATCGGTCTCGACAGTGAGGATCATGAGGCAACTAGGCTTATAAATTATTTAAGGAGGCAGCGGGCGCGGCTCAGCAGAAGTACTCTTCAGCCCAATTAGTGTTACTGGGGGATTCCAATGGCCACCATAAAGAATGGTTGTACCCATACCAGTTTACTGACCAAGCTGGGTTGGAAACGAAAAAGCTACCTTTGTTGTCAGACCTAATTCAGCTGGTTCAAGAGGCCACACAGATACCAGACATTGAGTCGCATACTCTCTATTTTTTGGACTTTCTACTGACAGCAGATCGAGACCGATATTTGAACGTAGTCATCTGATTGAGACGAGATGCGCTCTTTCTTTGCATCTTACCCATGACAGTCACTGTGATTCTATTCTGGAGATCCGTCAGCCTGCGCGGATGCTGTGACTGACGTAATACGAACGGCTATGGAATATTTCATTCCATACTCTGACGCCCCATTATCCAGCAAAGCTCGTCCTTGGTTTGGTTCTCAATGAAAAAGTGCTGAAGCATTTAAACAAGATACCTACCTAGCCTGGGTTGATGCTCGACAGCGTAAGGCAAGGGACATACACCAGAAGAAGAACAAGGCTGTCAAAGCATGCAAAAAGGTTGTTCACATGAGTCGTTTTGACCATATTAGTTGAACAGGGAACAAACTAGCTTCGTACCCTGCGGGCAGCAAAGCGTTTGGGTCCCTAGCTAAATCTGTCGAATCATACATCTGCCACTTCTCACTGCCTCCAATGCTGAAACCTGATGGGGCGCTCACGGCGCTGGCACACACCGCTGTGGAGTAGGCAAACTTGTTTGCATCTCAGTTTTCGGAACCTTCTAGCATCTAGAATGTTAGTAGCGCGATATCTCTTACTCTACCTGGCAGCCCATTTTTTATCTCGGAAATGTATACTTGCCAGATGGAGGTTTGTAAAGTGCTTCGCAATATGGATTTGAATAAAGCCAGGCCGAGACAGAATTCCTGCCTTAGTATTGAAGGCTTGTGCGCCTGAGTTGTCTCCTGTACTGTCTCTCCAAACAGAACAAGTATCGAAATCGTGGAAGCTTGCTAACGTGCAACCTGTGCCTAAAAAAGGTAGTCGTGCTCACCCTGCCAGCTACAAGCCCATTTCGGTCACGTTCCTACCTACTGTGCAAGACTATAGAAAGTGTCTTAAACCACAGGCTCCTGCAGCACCTACATAAAATGTAACGACCTCCTCAGTAAACGGCAATACGGGTTTCGCCGAAACCGGTCTACTGGGGATATTCTAGCGTATGTTAACCACATCTGGAGTGATGCTATCGAGAAACACAGGGAAGCATTTGCAGTCTCCCTGGATATCTCGGAAGTTTTCGATAGGGTTTAGGATGATGGCATAAGGCCATCATGGAAGCAAGCTTTCTAGTTATGGTTTGTCTGGGTCGCAGTTTTGGACGGCTTCCCACTAGATGGACAGATGACTTCACAAAGGTCGCTGGAAACCACTGGTTGCAGGTTGCGCAGGACCGTTCGTTGTGGAAATCTAAGGGGGAGGCCTATGTTCAGCAGTGGACGTCTTGCAGCAGCTGATGATGATGATGATGATATGGGGTGGCATAACATTTTTTGTCTTATTATATTACAAGTGTTTGCACTTGTGAGCGGACTGTAGCAACATTATTTAAATAAAATACGTGTCTGAAATGCGGGTGGGTACGTTGACAACAATATTTATTATTCGTAATGTAGGTATCTACTAATTAATGGAATATCATTGCCAATAGTATCGCATTCGTGTTATCATACTGTTGCTGTGAAATTTATATTAAATTGCAATATTAAATTTTGCATGTTATATAAAAAGTAATATTAATAACAGCACATGAACATTTCAATTGAGCTTTATTATCATATTAAATATGCCTTGCGTTTTTATGGTAGGTACAATAAAAGGTTTTTATGCAGTAGTATAACAATTTTTGTACTAATTGATGTAGACATAACGTTTTTAGGACTTAAAAACCTACACACACCTAAGACATATGGTGCACTTTTTGACTCCGGGTGGGCTCCCGCCAGAAGCTCTGCGGTCAGCCCTGAGTGTCGCTTCTCCATACTCAGGACCTCCCTTGAGCTTCTGGCTCCCGCATTTTTTAAATACACTCTAGGGGTAGTAGCGACAAGACTAGGTGAAGTCGGGGTGCTCTGAGTCGGATCTGGACCCTATATAACTTGGTTATATATTACGTAGCACAACAAATAATTGAAAAACGCCTAAATTCGTCGGAGCAACAGCCGAATTGAATGTAGAACAATAGATGTTTATAATTAAAACTTAAAACACATTACGCCAAAAAACGATTATGCAAAAGTTACATTATGACACTATATGTTATGCTACATTCATTATGACAAAGTAAATTAGGGAAAAAAAATTATGCAATTTAAACAGTACCTACCTTAAAAAAAAAGAACAAAAAAAATAATATCTAAAACTATTATGCGTCTCATCAATAGTCGAATTAAATGCAGTACCATAGATTGTTATGCTTAAAACACATGACGCCAAAAAATGATTATGCGAAAGTTGCATTATGACACTATACATTATGCGACATTCATAATGACAAAGTAAATTAAGAACAAAAAGTTATGCGTTTTAATAGGCTCCCGGTTTGTCTCCTGGGTTTATTGTATGGATATCGGACTTCTTGAGGGATCGATCCATACGTGTCGCCATTAATAGCCGCTCGTCGGATGAAATGGTTATCAATACCGGAGTCCGTCAAGAGTCGGTACTAGCTGCGACTTTCTTTCTGCTACATATCAACGATTTGTTGAAGCCCGATATCTTTTTGTACGCAGATGATAGTGCCGTTGTATAGAGTTAGATATTGACCGCGAGAGCCAGTGGGCAACATACTAAGGTGCGAAATCACGTCAGGTCTGAACAGTTTCTTACGTCACTTCAATTTGCTCATGTATGGAGTACTGTTCGCACCGTTGGGATGTATTGGCTAAGTATCAGCTTGAGGCTCTGGAATCGATCGAGAGACGTGCCAAAAAGCTCTTAGGCAACGACACTCTAGTGCGAAAAATATTTCAAATTCACCGCAAGAACATCGCCGCAAAATTGCTAGCTTATCGGTTTTTTTATCGGATGTACTTCGGAGAGTGTGCAACTGATCTGCATGATCTAATACCACCTTGCTTTTTTTCTATCGGACTTCTCGTAGCGCGACAAAGCGACATCATTCCATGGTTGATGTTCCAAAGACACGAACGCTTTGGCTCTACTTTTATGAATAGAACGTCTAAGCCGTGAATTGTGTTGACTGAGTGGGGTTTTCCCGATGGTTATAATCTTGGTGTCCACAAATCGAGAGTGAATCGGTTTCTTCTAGGTAAGTATGCGCCATCGTAGACCGCATCGTCGATTAACATCGGGCGAGATGGCGAATCTTAGACCCATAATTGGCTTTACTTTCAAACACACGTGCGACCTACAATTTCAAACATTTGCGTTTGGAGTTTTTATATTTTTTTAATTTAGTGTTTAATTAGTTTAAAAAATCTATAATCGACATAAACATACCTATTCGTATCTCCTACAAAAAAATATAGATATTTTTGTATAGACCCAACCTACCTACCTGTAAAAAGCAAAAAGAAACGGACTTACAGACAACGTAACGACTACACTTAAAGTAGAGACTTGGTTTTTGTGGGCAAGTACCTCCGTGATCTGAATATTGACTCAAAGCTTACGCGAGCTAAAAAGCCGCCACATTTTGGAGCAAAGTCGGTAGAAGTTTTCGATGTTTGTTTTTGTTACATTTGTTACATGACGTCAATTGAACTTTAAGACACAAAATTGTTCAAGTCAAGTTTTGTAATATGGTGGGTAGTTTAAGCAAAGTATACTTAAAATCAGATGTGTACCCGATTATTGCTATAGATATCTCATTTAATGTTTTATATTTATCTTTTCTTACGTTAGCCGACAAAATCAACCAGCCTTTAAATAATGGCTGCGCCACATCACTCACATATTAAACTCATACCGAAAGCCATAAATGAAAAATATTGGTTTACTGAAAAAATAAATAGTTTATAGACGAATTTATGGATGTGTTTATAAAATACATCTCGCAAGTTAACTTTATGGATGTATTTAATGAAAATTACCCTAATGAAGCATAATATAAAAATTACACAGTTATTGAAGCGGTTCTTCAGCCTATGTATTCCACGAGGAGCAAAGAAAAAGACTGGAAAACTCCAGGCATAAAAACGTAGTACCAAGAAAAGACACCTATATCGTAAAAAGAAGGTAAACAAATCTATTAGCAATTTAGATACATTCAAAAAACATTTTGTTATACGTGAACAGGAGCAGTAACAAATATAAAATGGAATAAAACAGAATACATCAAAACAGAGATATCTTCAACTCTACAACAATTACTGAAAAATGTAATGACTTCTTTGTAAATGAAAGTTAGGAGAATGGGTCTACATTCAAAACAGACTATAAAAAATGAAAAATTTTAAAAATGGCTCCTAGCAAAGGTATTTCAGGACTTCAATGAGTATTTTAATAACGGAAAAGATAACTATGTACAACTATTTTAGTATGTAACTGATCAAAATAAAGTTTGTTATAGAAAACAGAATTACAAGAAAGTACTATGTAAACTTGTAAATATTACACGCCCGTGAAGGGTACACTGCTGTCTAAGTTGTAGGTCAGCGTGAACCATCTTTGATCACACCGTCGGTGTTGCTCACAATCAGGTGAGTCGATCGACAAAAGCGGACTTATTTCGAAATAAAACAATGTAATTAGTTTTTAACAATTCTACGTATTTAGAAATGGATCCATAGGGACTTTGCATTACTTCGGGATTAAAAGTAACGTTCGACATAAAGTGACACACCTGTGTCCTATTCCAAATTAAAATTGCTCTACTTCTCAAATTTCAGTCAGATTTGATCAGTTCATCAATTATTTAACAACAAAGATCTAAACATTCCAACTTTCGCATTTCGAAAATTAGCATGATAACACGATACTGACGAATCGTATATTTTCTTCCCTTCTTCTCAAATTACCTGTCGACTTCAAAGAGAGAATTTGAAATAACCATTATTGTTTTCAACGGTAGGTACTGTTCGACAAACATTTGCTACTGTAATTTATATGTTTCTTGTTATTGATATCTAAATGAAATAAACAATCGAAAATACGGTTACTTATTTTGATTGCATATTACCTGCACTCATAGCTCTTGCTTACATCTTGGAGGGAGAGGTCCAAAGCGCCCCCTAATCAGGGAAAAGCCTTCCCCACCCCTACCGATCTGCTATTCATCCGTTCACTGAAAACTGTGGCCATTCAGGGGTGAACTTCTGTAAGTAGGACAGAAAGATTAGAGTGTTTTCGTCGGAAGATTACCACAGTTTTTTTACCCGACTGAAAGAAGGGTTATGTTTTTTGCGAGTATTTCTCAAATCGAAGGCAAATCGGCTTCTTTTTTGGACAAACGAGCTTCTATATAATGTACGTAACAATGATTAGCAAGAATGTAAGATTAGTGCATAAGACCTTGCAACTTTTGCTCGAAACCAAAGTTTGGGAGGAAGTAGAGGCTGTCAGAAGCCATCAGCAAAAAGGCGGCTTTAAAAAAAACAAGTGACAAATGAGCTGTATCAAAATTATACAAATCAAAATTACCTATTTACTGCCAAAGAACTTTTGTAAATATGGCATATTATGTTTTTTACGAAGGATTATAAAGGCTGTGTAGCGTAACCCTCCGAAAATAAGATTTACTGAGTTAACGGCGCATTTTACCTTACTGAATTATCAACGAACAGTCTAAAGAAGTTGTTAGGGTGAGACTGATTTGGCAAAGTGATCTTTGAGCATAAAAGGCATCCTTTAAATAAAAAAGGATTTTTCGAAAATCCTCCCCTAAGAAGATCAAACGGTCCATTAAATATTACCGATGTTGATGCTCTCGACTCTGGTAATATATTATAACTGAAAATTTGCCCGTGCATGTTATTTGCAAGCTTGTGTATCAAAACACGAGTCGAGGCGGTGCAGATCGGGTCTCGAATGGATCTAATGAACTGTGACCTTAATAAAATAAGGTATAAAATAGTGTAGTTATTTTTTGTATTCATCATCATCCACGGCCTTCTTTATCCTTCTGCCTACCCTGGTATAGGGTCTCTCTAGTCATTAAATTTACTTTATTAATCCTAAGTTAATCAAGACCGGATTCAACCAGCGATACCGACAATATACCTACATACCTAAGTTGCTGCTGGACGATTAATGATTTATATGCTCAGTCTCATTCTTCACGTAATTTACTTTTTATGTTTATATTACATGCAATTCAATGCTAGACAGGGAAGAATTTTGCTTACCATCACGCATTAGACATGATATTTTCGACAACTCTATTAAAAAAAAAAACTAAAACAGATTGGAACGTAAATCTTATCTTATACCTTTAAACGAGCAATTCTTGTACCTATATACATATAGAATCTGAATCTCGGAAACTGCTCGAACGATTTTCATGAAATTTTGTATGCAGGGGGTTTCGGGGACGATAAATCGATCTAGCTAGGTTTTATTCAAAGGCGCATTTTAGGCGCTTTTACAGGCAATGAAAAACTCATACAATGTCATTAGAATACGATAACAAATTTCGCCGCTTTGAACAACGTCTGATTAGCGCAAAGCGGGGAAGGGTCGCCTTCGAAATTAGGAGGCCCCGGTTCGAATCCTGTCGATAGTGTCTTTATTTTGTGCTTTTTTGTTGAGAAAAACTATTATATAAGGGCTCCCTCTTTATCAACGTCTTAATATCGTCGTATTTAATCTATACTTATAATAAAACTGTAGCGGGTCGAATTCTGTACATTGAAGATATTTTGAAAAAAAAAATTTGGGTGCACTCCATATTCGATACTGATGGCGAAACTGCATTTTTTTTATTTCATGTCTGTCTGTCTATGTGTATAGGGAACTCTCATGATGCCGAAACTACTGATTCAATTCGAATGAAACTTGACATGATCTAAGATCATACTAAGTAGATGGTAGCTGTCTACTTTTAATCCACAAATTCTGCACGGTTTTCATGCAGAAAGGGGTGAAAGTCAGAATGTGTATTTGGTTGTAACTCATGTTTGCGTTGTTCAATTTCGTTAATTCTTATTTTGTTAGAAAGAACACATTTTTAGTACAGTCTCATCAAATTTTTAACAACATTGGTCGTGTGGTTCGGAAGTACCATAGAAATTAAATAATAACGGTAATAATTAGTTCGGTACAAACTAACTTATGTGGCATTACAAAGTATTCTGTGGCATTGTAAACACTAGGGATGTATCGGAGGTAATTTTGCCGGAACCGAAGGCGCGGTCGAAGGTTTTAAATTTGATTTATCGGAGTCGGAACCGAAGCCGAACGAACGAAGAACGATTCACACTGGATTTAAATACACAAAAGTTGTAGCCATCGGGAAAAACCCACTGACAGCGGTCTACGATGGAGCGTGTTTACTAGAAAAAAACCGATTCACTCTCGATTTGAAGACACAAAGATTGTAACTAACGGGAAATACCCACTCAGGCAACGGCAACGTATTCAACAGCCTTCCACAGCAGACGTTCTCATCACAAAAGTAGAGTCAAATCTCTTCGTTCGTGTCAAGTTCAGTATCAAGCTACGAGCATTCCGATAGAAAAAAAGACAATGTGGGATAAGATCATGCAAATCAGTTGCACTCTCACCAAAGTGTATCCGATAAAAAACCGATAGGCTAGCAGATTTACGGCGATGTTCAAGACTTTGAAGTCTTTTTTGCACAAGAGTGTCGTTGCTTATGAGCTTTTTGGCACGTCTCTCGATCGATTCTAAAGCCTCCAGCTGATACTTAGCCGATCCATCCCAAAGGTGCGAACAGTACTCCATACAGCAGCGAATCTGTGCTTGATAATTGTAAGTTACAATACTTGTAACTTAATGTTTCTATACAAAATAGCTGACACAGCAACAGTATACCTACTTAACAATAGGTGGCGCTGTTAAGCAAGACTCGAAGATGCTTTATAGAAAGAATATCCCGTCATTTTTAGGGTTCCGTAAAACATAAAAACGGAACCCTTATAGATTCGTCATGTCTGTCTGTCTGTCTGTCTGTCTGTCTGTCCGTCCGTATGTCACAGCCACTTATTGCCGAAACTATGAGAACTACACTGTTGAAACTTGGTAAGTAGATGCATTCTGTGAACCGCATTAAGATTTTTACAAATGTTTTTTAAAAAAACAAAAATTAAGGGTGCCCCCCATACTGAGAACTGAAACTCAAAATATATGATGTACATTACCATGAAAACTACCAACGAAAATTAGTTTGAACTCGATCTGATAAGTAGTTTTTTTTTAGTACGTCATAAATACACTATTATTAAAACTTCGATCAAAGTTACAACGAACTACAAGAACTATGTGTACTATGTATATTATGTTACTTGCTGGAACGGAAGCCTTCTTGGGCGAGTCCAACTCGCACTTGGCTACTTTATTTTTATATCATTCCGGCAAGATTAATTTTTTTTTAAAAATCACTAGCGACCCGCTCCCGCTTTGCACGGGTGCAATGCTGGCAAAAATGTCCCATTGCATTGCAAATTAAATCTGTCATATCCGCGAAAGCATTCATTTAAATTACATGATGTGCCTAAGGCCTATATTGATCTATATGAAATGCACAATGAACCTATTTAAGGTAAGTACTCAATTGAATATTGCTTTAAATCGCTTCGTCTTCATTACCTTATTTACAAAGCGATTTTAAGCAATATTAAGCCGTTAAAGATAGATAAATACCACAACGGAGATTTCTGTAAACCTTTTCATGTAAGTGTCTATGTATGCTTAGGGCACCTATTAAAAAATGCATCAAATCCGTTGCGTGGTTTGAAAGGTCTAAATATATTTATAGGGAGAGAATGACAGCGGGAAGCGACTTTATTTTATAATATGTAGTGATATTTCATCAGTACGTAATTATTATCTGCCTAAATATAATATCACAAATAAAAACCGAGCAAAGCTCGGTCAACCAGGTACTACATATCAAGTTAATAAAAGCGTGTTAAAAAAAAAGTTAAAAGGAAAAAGCGCTCTGAACTCTTAATTATATTTATTTATATTTAAAAGCGAAAGGTCACTCATCACGAAATCTCAGAAAGTACAAATACTAGGAGTCTGAAATTTTGCATGGAGGTTTCTTTTAGCTCGTAAGCGCTCGCTAAGACGGGGTTTTGCGAAATTCAACCCCTAAGAGGGTGAAACAAGGGATGGATGGTATCCAGAATCCGTAATTTTCAAAGCTATAAACATGAAATCCACAGAATCGATTTAGTACACAGATAGACTAGATCTTAATAACGTATACGAAATACGTTTCATTACGGAAAAAGGGGTTAAAATGGGGGATGACAGTTTATACGGAAGTTCGTAACTGTTGAAGATAAATCCATGAAACTTCGTAACCTAGACACTTGACGCGGAGCAAATAAATATTCGTTCTAGCAATTTTGTAACCTCAAACTGTACGTGGATGAAATAGAGGTTCAAATGGGGGATGAAAGTTTTATGTGAAAGTGTGTCATTGTTGAAGATACAACCATGAAATTTTGAATCTAGACAGTTGACGAGAAGCAAATAAATTTTTTTTCTACAATTTTGTTATTTTGAACTGTACGGGGATGAAATAGGGGTTAAAATGGGGAATGAAATGAAACTTCCATGTAGGAAGTTCGTCATCATTGAAGATAAAACAATGAAATTTTGCAACTAGACACTTGATATCAATACTAATATCACATATATGAAAGTAACGCTTTGACGTCTAAACCACTGAACTGATTTTGATGCAATTTGTTACACAGATAGACTAGACACAGGAAAGGACAAGGGCGACTTTTATCACAGATGAAGAGTTAAAGGGGTGGAAATGAGGAATGAAAGTTTACAGGGAAGTTCTTCAATGTTGTAGATAACACCGTTGAAACTAGACTCTTGAAAGCAATACTATTTTATATTATAAATGTGAAAGGGATTCTGTCTGTCTGTTCGTTTTAACCCTGAACTGATTTTGATGAAATTGTGTAAAGGTGTTTTAATATAGGCTGATTTAGTAGACGTAAATTTGTATGGGTGTACAAGTAGGTACTGCCCCAGTTGCCTAAATATTTATTTTGACGAAGTCGCGGGTAAAAGCTAGTTTATTATAAAGTTTACTGTGGAATGAAAACTTTAAATTGAATTATTGTTTTCGCAATATGTATTTTTTTATATAGTATTGAGGGATGAGACGAGCAGGACATGTGCCTGATGGTAAGTAAAATGCCTGTCATATAACAGTACAGTGACACGCAGCCATTGAAACACGAAGAGTCCGAATCTTTACTTAGCACTGCGCTCGTCACCCAGATATCTAAGATATCATATCTCTAAGCCCTGTGATTTCTCTGGAAACATTGCCCTTCAAACCGGAACATAGTAACGTTTGCACATTACTACCTGGCGGTAGAATAACTGGCAAATGTTTGGTACTTACTTCCCCAGGCGGACTCTGCCAAGAATCCTACAACTACAAAATTAACTATTCCAAAAACATTGTATGGTAATGGGACGTGTAAGAGGAAACCTACGTTTACATCACGGTACTATTACCGTGCTTTAATCCTTCAAACCAAAGCCGATTGCACGCGATTATCCTGTTATACAACAAACGAGGCTTTGTTATAAAGGCAGATAGCGGTATTTCCATCGAACACTAACAATGGTGAGCAGCGGTGACCGGTGGTGGTGCCACCGCACTGGTGCGAATGGGGATGTTAACATTAATTAATGTTTAGTGTTTATGATAGTATAGTTAATAAGAATATAGAAAATAACTTTCTTATAATTTAATATTACATATTCATCATAGGTAAACAATTTTAAATGTATTTATAATCTGTTGTCACGTGACTGCAAACTCCAATATCAGCTTATTACGTCACTAGCCGCAAAACAAGCTGTCGAAGACTGATTTGACTGTTTACTGCTTTGCATTTTTATCATAGTTTGCTTTCTTAGCGACGACGATTTTGATTGTTTGTATTCAAGTAAAAATAAGAAAACTCATAAATTGGAATCCCGACCGAATGTTTTGAAGTTAGTGACGTCATGTCAGTACAGTGACAGTCGTTGGTGCTTTAGCGGGAAAATTCAAAATTACTCTATTATGGTACATTTAGGTAGGTAGGTAAGTCATCGAAAATACTAATGTGTTTAAATATGTATGTATTTTTTATGGTAAACAAGCGTCAATGATCAAAATAAAGGAAATTCCGAAAAATTGTTTACATCCTTTTTCTAACGTTTTCTGCGATTACCCGCACGTCAGCCTAGCGTATCAATTATGGGCAACTTCTCCCATGAACTAGACAACCACGAAAAAGTTCCAATCCACCTGGCTATTCCTGGCTATGTTGGCGGTTATGATAACGGCTAGGTAGATGTTCCAAAAATCCCCGGACCACGGCAGGCTACTACCAAACTAAATCATTACCCTTGGTAATCATTTCGCTTATCATAGATCGAAAATTTCCTTTTCTTTGCATCTTTTTAAATTAAAGATGAAATGGCTCATTCTGGGACTGTGTAAAGTCTAGAGAGAAGGGGAAGACAACATAACCTTGGAGTTACGCCTTTCATGTAATAATCGCAAAGAACACTAACTGTCTGTAACTTGTTAATAGGGTCCTTGTTAACAACATTGTACATCCAGTGTGTTCGAGTAGCTTACTTAATATCAATACTGAGTTTCATACTAGTGTACTACCTAATCGTTATATATCTACTTTGAAAATGGTCCAACTATATTTACGCTCCTTCATCATCACACTCAAATACCGCTGTTGAAGTAACATACGAGGACATCAGCAAAGCTCTTCACAACAGCAAAAGGGCGCACTACAATGCATTCGTTACGTCCCCAACGACAATGTAGGATCGGAATTCCATGCTGGAATATAGGTCAGTTAGTATAGGTTTCCTTAAAACACATATCGATTTCAGTCAGATGATAGCGGATCTCCCTTGACAATAATAATTATAATCAGTCATATTCCGAGAACTGGTAGCAAAATTTTGGTAGGTATTTGGAGTAAGCTGGAAACTTGTAACATAGCTCTCCTTTAATACTCGTACCGCAACATTGTAGGTGCAGACCTGTGAGTAGCGGGGCAAAAAGAAACCACACCTTTTTTTTTTATTCTTTTATGTTTTAAATATTATGTACGTATGTTTGAGGCAATGTGCATTTTTGTATGTTGTAGCTTAATGTTTAATGACTTAAAAAAACAGTACGGTGACAACATTATTTTAGTCAGCCGACAAAGTAATCCCTTTGTTTTGTTTAACATTCCCTCAAAATAAGTCAGCTGACATAGACATCTCGCGTATTTTGTATCGAGTTCCGATACCTAGGTACTCGTCTCGGTTGGTCTCGCGCCCTCACTCCGTTAGGCACTCAGTGACGCACTTGTGCTCTCTTATTAAAAAGTCAACAAGCATTTTTATTCCTGTTCCTGTGGCCAAAAAGATCGATATAAGTTTTTTTTTAAAGATACCCGAAAAGAAATTCGAGCTAAGCCCTATGCTAAGATCGATCTGTCTGACTCATACATACATATCGAGTGCAAGCACTCTGTGTGAGTACTATCGGAGCGTACTCGCAAGCCGGCACCGGGTACCGGCTCCCGGTGCCGGTCTTAAACCATTCGAATAAAACGCTATTTGAGCACCAAGCCACGCCATAGTACTATCAATGTTGACGCACTGTAAGCTCTCGTCACATGTAAGTCGATATCGCGCGTTGAAGTGAATTAATACCTAGAGTGCGGGCGTAGCACCACTCACAGTGGCCAGATCGTAACTTTAAATTATTATAGGAGATTTTAAATTGCAATAAGATACTTTCCTGGACTTTCCTGAAGATACTTTAAATGAGTTTAGCACGATATTGTTTTGGTTATTCATGAGTTCAAATTCAAACATCATTCAATGACAAATTTAATTTGTGGTCAGATGTCAGTCAACAAGCTTTTCTGTTAAAGTGGCATGGTCGATTTAACGTCGAGCTGACTAATATTCCCAATATTTGGAATTCGTTTACGTTGTGTTCAACTACAAAAGGTTACACACAGCTAATGGTACATGAATGTCGGCCGTTCGAATACTGCGATATTGTAGCCAGAAACGATACAACGTGAAAGCTTTTAGCAGTAAATGTTTCATAATATTGCCGTCGATTAATACGAGAGCGCATAATGTCTCTGTGTAAGGGCATACAACTCATAATATCGGTTTCAAATAGGGTTGCCGAAAAATGTAAGCTGTTTATTTATTTCAATTCAATTTAAACATGCAACTTACAGTTATATATTACACGTTACACGTTTGAGTTAAAATAGGCCAAAACTTGTAGTGGTACGACTCTCGGCAGAGTCCGTCTGGGGAAGTACCACACCAGTTATCCTACCGCCAAGCAGTAATGTGCAAGCATCACTGTGTTCGGGTTTGAAGGGCAATGTTTCCAGTGAAATTACAGGGCATAGAGATAAAACATGCTTTATCTCTGGGTGACGAGCTTAGTGCAGTGCTAGGTCATGATTTGGACTCTTCATGTTCCCATAGCTCCGTGTCAGTGTCACTGTGTAGTTATGTGGCAGGCATGTTGCTTACCATCGGCCTTAAAATTCCGCGATTAATCAAAGAAAATATTCAAACCTGGCTTTACAGTGAGTATGCCGTCTATATGATTATCGTGACGTGGGCATGTCACAGTCGCGCACGGTCCATAGTCACAGCAACAGCAAGGCATATACAATAACCTTTCTAATATCCATCCATATATCCAACCATCATCCCACCCATACATCCATCAATACATCCCTCGTACATCTATTCGTCCTTACATCCATCCATTATTGTACACCGTATTTTTTTTTAACTAGCAAAAATTAACAGGCTATGTAGACAACATAGCACATTGTAACTGTGCAATAAGTTTACTCGTAAACTTAATATTAAAAAATCTGTGACCAGTTGAAATTTACAAAACTCCTGCCTAAAGACACGGTCTTTTGGTCATGTTTGTAAACAAAACACCACGACGTCATTATCAATGAAAAATGACGTCGTAGTATTCTCTTTCACACAGCTATTTGCATCTCTCTCACTCTGTTCTGGCCTACCCGCGGTCGTTTTTCGCCCGGTACCTTTTTTATAATTTCAAATTATGTAATACTTTTTCTTCATAATTTAATGGGCCTGGACCGACACAATTACATTTAGTTTAGTTAGTTTAGTCTTTACACGCTAGATAGGGTTAAAATAACGTGTTTTTGGCAGAAACATGCAAAAAACTATAAACAGCAATCACTTATTTACTAAACTATGTTTACATACAGTTATTTAGTATTTGTTCCAAATTATTTATACCGCTATGATCGATACACAACACGCCCTTTCAACCAAGCACACACCTCTGGCACCTCAATTCGATGTAAGACTTTTGCATTGTCCGATTCACCAAAATAAACACGGCGTTTTATTTTATTCCCAAAAAAAGATCACTACACCTGTAACGTTTTACTAGTATTTTTACCGCATACACTACGATATCATTTACTCTGACCTTGACAGCGATCGACACGTAACTAAAGAAATGCAATTGATTTTTCCTTTGTTTTTAAGTAACTTGACGGTAAGCGGGAGTCACGGATGGGTGATCGTGACTTGTGACCTTGACCATGAATAACACGTAAATAAATAGCACTGATACGAATACTACAAAATTTTTCTTAGTCAGATTTTCGTTATTTTTCAGCTAGCTGTATTCAATAACGGCAGTAGACAATGTTGTTGAAATTTTGCTACTTAAAAAAAAGTAAAGGTGTATACATTCATCAATAATCCCATACATCAATCTATAGAACCGTTCATTATTGAAATTGAAGAGAAAGCCGTAGCAAAGTCAAAATCAGTTTAGTTAAGCAATCGAAGGCCGTTCTCTGTAACTCTTTAGACGAAGCATTATGGTTAACGGCGACATTAAGAGAACGTAAGAAAGGCGTTTTCACTTAGAAACAAGGAAACTGACACATGATTCCTTTCGTTACAAAAACTATAATAGATGCCGACATTCGTAGAGATTCGAGAATATAAACTGCGAATGAACTTGCGCCAGCGTGAGTAGTTTTTTTTATAACATTAAATAATATTTGTGCGAGACATGCACTTAATTTTTTTATCTTATAATTTACTAGAGTGACGGGGCGAGCGAGTAATGCTCATGTTAAGCAACATTTCTACCCATAATAGCACAACGCCACATACATAAATATTCCAACATAAAACTCCCAAATCACTGCCTAGGACTGAACTGCATTCGCCCGGAGATATAACATGATTGATCTCGTTGACCTAGAGTTTCCCTGGCTTCACTCCGGGCGACCTCTGCAAAGAGATCTACCGCTACAGAAAAGATGTGTATAATATAGCTGGTAAATTCTAATATGAGTACTACATACTGTGCAAAATAATTAGTTAAAATATAGTTCCACATTTCTTTAACTACTGATCCAGGGATATAAGCCCCTGGATCCATATTAACCATAAGCATATGATAAAAATGTTTTATTAAGAATTACTCGCTTATATACACTCACTCGTAGATTTCTATACTTTTAATAAAACTGTTACGGATCGAATTCTGTAAATTGTCTGAAAAACAAAATTCTCCAATAGAAACGGTTGCCAAAACTGCAGTTTTTTCATGACAGTTTGTCTGGATTCAACAACGAATGGACGCTGAAACTACAGATCCAATTTAATTGAAACTTTGGGTGATTCAAGTTCGTACGCTGGTTTTCCCGCGAGAGGGATGAAAGTTTAAACATGTTGTTCAATTTTGTTAGTTCTATAAAATGTATGCTATATTATCATTATATACGCATTAGATACGCGGAGAACGTTGTTTATTTGCTCGCACTGTAGAATGAAAAAAAGATGATTTAAATAATTGTATTATAGGTAGGTACTCTACATTTAAGTTATCTCGTTAGAACAGCAGTTTCATTGTGGGTCCAACTGTCTCAATTATATTATTTTGTTTTTGATTACGAATAACAAATATATAACGAAATAAATATATTAGATACTTGTAATTCACACCTACGTTGAGGTACATATACCTGTTATAGACAAAGGTATCTAGTGTCCATTGGAACGCACTACTGTCGAGCACTTCCCGATATAATAACGTTAGGTTTCAGCAACGATACGGGATATGGGGCACATTGTGTCTTTGTCTTCACTGGACAATGATATTAACTACTACACTAGGCTGAATAGTTCCTATCCGGGCTCCTGTCGCCCGGACAGGACTGTTTTTGTACAATTACGTAGTTGTAAGTAACTAAACGTAACTACGTTTAGTTGGTATTTTATGATCATTTTCAACAATTACTAAGTAGGTATTTTGTGTTTCATCATCATCAACAGCCCACTAAATGTTCCCACTGCTGGGACACGGGGCCTTCTCTCGCAAGGATAGAGTTCAGGCCATAATCCACCACGCTGGCCCAGTGCGGGTTGGTGCATGACACGTGACTTCGAAATATTCTAGGTACATGTCGGTTTCCTCACGATGTTTTTTTTCCTTCACCGTTTTAAGTTAGGGGCATTACGCACATGACTTCGAAAAGACAGTGGTGCGTGTGGGGTTTGAACCCGGGATCTCCGGATCGGCAGTCGCCGTTCACCCGACTAGACCAGCCGTAACTTAATGTTGTGTTTAGGGCTTTGTATTCTGAACAAACTCATTGAACGATACTCAAGCTTGGCAATCTAAGGACACCATCACACCAAAGTTCTAGAAAATCATAAAAATGTAACCGGACCGAACCGGTCGGTCATACATCATTAATTCTCCTTTTGGGTCTAGGTTGCAAAGTTCTTATTTTTGCTTACGTTACAAAGTTCTGATACATATATTACTAAGTTAATATATTACTTAGTGGTTATTAAACAATTGATTTACTAGGTCTCGCTGAGTTGTATGCACTTTGCAGGACTTAAATTGGCAAGGACTACATAAAAAATATTGATAATATTTTAATATTTAATACAGAATAATTAGTTATCAATTTCGTATCAATTACCAGTCATAAAATGATTAATGCAATACAATAATGATAATATTTAAGGCAAGCTTATTTACAATCGTCAATAGATCAATAAAAATATTCGGCTGCCATAGGGTAGCATCGTGCTAATTTTACACTGGAAATCAGGTTTAGGTAGGTACACTGAATTTGAATACATAAATATTTAGCGGAATCGATATTTTTATATTCAATTTAGACCAAAAATTGAGTTACGAAAATTCGCACCCAGTTGAAAATCACTGATAAATTAAACATAAAAAAAAAAGTCACATGCGTCAGATAGACATGTAGAAAAAAAAAACTCGGGCTCGCAAAAACGTGGTTTTCACGATTTTCAGTAAAACGGTTAGTTTTATCACAAAATTGTCTAGACTCTAGACAAGTATTGTAGTAGATTGAGGGAATTACAGATTTAACCGAATTTTCTTGATGCTGATTACCCGAAAGAGATTGCTTTCAAAATAAAGCGGTCAAATATTTTACTGTAATATTTCAGGATGTTGGTGTCACACTAAAAAGTGCATTATTGGAAGGGAATTCCTTTACCTCAGGCCTGGAGGAGATAGGATTTTGATGTGCCACCAAACTGAAAAAAATGTGAGACTAAAACCTAAGAAATAAAGTGGCCAAGTGCGAGTTGGACTCGCCCATGAAAGGTTCCGTTGCAGCTAGTAACATAATATACATAGTACACATATGTAGTTCGTTGTAACTTTGATCGAAGTTTTAAAAATAGTGTATTTATGACGTATTACACGTATATACATATAAAAACTACTCATCAGATCGAGTTCAAACCAATTTTCGTTGCTAGTTTGCATGGTAATGTACATCATATACATTTTTTAGTTTTTTCATTCTCTTACTTTAGAAGTTAGAGGGGGGGGGACACATTTTACCACTTTGGAAGTGTCTCTCGCGCAAATTATTCAGTGTAGACAAAAATTACATTTGAAACCACAACATTATTTTTGAAGACCTGTCGATAGGACACCCCACATGTGTAGGTTTGATGAAAAAAAAAATTGAGTTTCAGTTCTCAGTATGGAGACCAACCCAATTTTTTTTTTTTTTTTTTTGTAAAAATCTTAATGCGGTTCACAGAAAACATCTACTTGCCAAGTTTCAACAGTGTAGTTCTCATAGTTTCGGCAAAAAGCGGCTGTGACATACGGACGGACAGACAGACAGATATGACGAATCTATAAGGGTTCCGTTTTTACGTTTTACGGAACCCTAAAAACGTATAAGAAAAAAAACGCGTCAAAATTGCAATTTTTGAAGTGAAAACTTCTTTTGGCGCGCCACAGACAGATTTTTCGAGGGCTGTGAATTGAATTGTAGCGTCACACTCGGGAATGATAAGAAATCTTCGGGTAAACTCGGGACCATGGCCATTGGCCATCTAGAAATGCGTTAGCCTTTCCCATTGGCCATCTAGAAATGCGCCAGCATTTCTAGACGGCCATGCTCATGGCCACGCTCTCCGGTTTCACCCGCGTAGTTTCCAAAGCAAGCCATCTAAAACTGAGTTTCGATTACCTACCTCCAACAGCCCAGCGTTTAAAATAAGGTTAAATAAGTAGATACAGAAACCGTCTTGAACTAGAACCGGACCTTCGCATACAGCTTTCGTCATTTTCCACGAACTTAAGATTCATTAGTTAAAAATAAGCGGCATCTCTATACTTTGCACTAAAATTTCGAGACTAACAAATTAATAGTAAATATGTACGTAGGTACATATAGCTATTACTTTATTAATTTACTATTATACATTTTAGCTTTAATAATAATAATAATGTATTATTTTACGAAATGTCCAACCCGACAGGTCACGAAGTGGAAGTGTGAAATTTACCGGGCCATAGCAGAACAATGTTTGAGAAACACTGCTCTAGAGGGTAAAGTAAATTTGAATTTAGAACATCGTGTGTACTGAGGTTTTGAATTCAAAACATAATTTAACCTAATTATTTCTACCTCCTTGGTGCCGAATTCATCATACATTTATTTTTAATTTGTGAAAAACTGATACTCGGAACCTCCTTGGTGTACTTTTTTTAAATGCTTTGCGCGCAATTTTCTTTTCACGTATGGAGGATAGAGGTAAAGAATGTTTTTTTTCAAATGACAGAACATTTTAAAATGCTATGAATGAATAAATTGAAATCGAATTGAAGTATGCCGAGTTGCCGAGTTAAATAATTAAATATTATTGACTACTAAAATTGTAACTAATAGATAATTTCATCTACTTGTGCCGTACAAAATAATGTAGTCAATATAACATAAATAAAAATTATCATAAAATAAATAATTACTATTTTGAGAAAACATGTAGGCGCGCATTTTTCATGGGCTGTGAGTTGAATTCTGAATGATAAGAAATCTTCGGGTAAACGCGGGACCATAGCCTTTCGCCATCTAGAAATGCCTCAGCCTTTCCCATTGGCCATTTAAAAATGCGTCAGCATTTCTAGATGGCCATGCTCATAGCCACGCCGTCCGGTTTCACACGCGTAGTTTGCAAAGTAAGCAATCAAATTCTGAGTTATAAGTTACCACTTCTATCGGCAGTGCCTATGACTGACTGCCAATTTTTTTTTCATGAATTCTGAATGGTACGTTTATTTATTTCCTTTAAAATGTTGCAAATTTAGCGCTACTATAATTTAATGCATTTGGGCGGGCACTTTTTCATGTACACATATGAAACTCCTTACCTCAATCGGTCAACTCTCCATATGTTCACGTCATATTGTTATTGTTAAAACCATGGCTAAATAAACTAAAAGTTTAATACTTAAAAACGGTAAAATTGAATACAAGTGAAAAACCGAAATACCATAATAATAAGTTATTCTAGCGACCAAGAAGTTTATTTGACGCCAACAGAATTGACTGAAACTGAAAATGCGCAAAGCGTTTAGTAATTTCCTCGCTAAGGTGGGATGAAAAATTACGTGTTGCACTCGGGTGCAAAGATTTTTCACCTTGTGCCCTTTTGATTCCCTTGCTAATTTTTTAATCCCTCGCTACGCTCGTGATTCAACTTTAGAATCCTTCGCTTGCTCGGTCATCAAAATTGAGCACGCAGTTAAAAAGCCACTTTGCACTCTTGTACAACAAATAACTATTTCATATCTCCTGCTCGACAATGGCCAATTAAAAATGTCATGAAACGACAAAATAAAGCGAGTGATTGTGACCTTTCAAAATGCAGAGGTAAGTAATATTTAGAAGATTCCCTAGAGATTAAAATGATTTGAATTTGGAACGTTGAAATTCGTATGAAAATTCTTACCCATAGTATCATTGTAAAAATACTTTATGAAAAACTCGAACTTTATTTTCCAAATATCGAACTGGCCACCCACAGAAACAAAACACAAAAAATATACATAAAAAGGCGCCATTGTGTCGAATTTTGTTAGTTTATCACTTTAATTCTTAATGCCATTGCTTATGTTGACAAATACTTGCAGCTTCTAAATCGGGCTTCACTAAATTATCTTTCGTGCCGTTCTATGACTCAAGACGTGTTCCGGGAATCTTGTCTGTAATAAGTTACGTACAAATTTGTACAGCACGTTATTCCTTCATTTATTTTGAACCTTCATGGTTCGGTGTTAAGGGTTAAATAACACCAAAATGTCTTCAAGCGATAGTGAATTGACCCCGGAGTTCATCAAATTGGACGCTTTACGGATTATTAATAATCTACTTCCGAAAAATCGAAAGATAAATACCTAAAAGCTTATGACGATTTCGATCAATGGAAAACAACAAGAAAAGTGAATTGTCTCGCACAAGATATGAAAAGTAGAGTATTCGGTATCCGTTCTTTTGAAAAACTTTTTTTCACAAACCGACATGTGATAACCAACGTTAGACAAACCCACGGGTAGTGAAATGATTATTATACAAAAAAATATTTAACAAATTGGTTATATCTCAAACTAATTATTTGACAAACATTCATTCTATAACGTATTATTTGACAAATTATTCTTTTAATATTTTTGTTAACTACCAAATGCTTAAAAACAAAACCAACGCTTGACAAATTTTCATTTTATATTGTGTTGTTTGGGAAACAACTCAATTTATAAAACAAACATTTATTAAATTGCATAAACACTAGATTGTAATTTTTTAATATCTAAGTAATCACAGCGGTACGATTAGGTTACTTAGGGCTCAAATCCAACTCGGAGCACCCCGACTCCACCTAGTCTTGTCGCTACTACCCCTAGAGTGTATATAAAAATGCGGGAGCCAGAAGCTTAAGGGAGGTCCTGAGTGGAGCGAGCCATGCGAGGCCAAGCGCAGCGAAGGGGGGAGGTGGCGAGCGAAGCGAGCCGGCGACCTCCGTAGTGGAGTGCAGGCCGATAATTTACATAAACAATGTTTCGGGTACTTTTAAAATATTTGTTGTAAATTGTATTTTGGTAAATGCTAAATTTGTAAAAAGAATAAATTATGAAATGAAAAATGGACAATAAACAAAATGTCATTCGATACATTGTTTAAGTGAAACGTTTGCCATGCAATTGGTTATAAAAGGATGGTTTGTAAAATAAAACATTTGTTGATGTAAGGTATTTTTTAAATAAATATCATGCGAAACGTTGTTTGTAAAATGAAACATTTTTGTATCGTAAAGTTTTTGCAATGAATATTATACGATTCGTTGGTTTTAAAGTGATGTTTTGTCAAAAAATGTTTGTGAAACATTAGTGAACCAGAGTATTCACCTCTGGAGTAAAGCACTGTCTTGTGTCATGGGCGGCTTGGATCCCTCGCTTCACTCAGAACTCTACAACTCCCTCGCTGCGCTCAGGATCCAATATGACGCCCATGACACAAGAAGTGCTTTACTTCCTTAATGGATAATCTACTATTAACTACACGAAAATACTGCTAAGCACCACAAAAAAATACCGACTGTTTTCACATAAAATTTATAATATAAGTACCAATGTCAATCCTACTGATAATATAAATGTCAAAGTTTGGATGTTTGTTGCTCAATCACGTCGTAGCAGCTGAACACAAAAGTTGAGTTGAAATTTGAAACACAGTGAAATTATGGTATGGAATAGTATATAGGTAGGCTACTTTTTCACGGCGAAATAACGGAAGCTACACGGATAAAACTGCGGTTAAAAATTGCGGGTAAAAAATATATATTTCTTGAGAAGTTTAGCCTAGCTAGCTTTTAAACCATAATTGACATCAAAGTAATTAAAATCCTGTTAATTACATTTACATTTATCTGTTTTTCTTTGTTTCATCATCTTTGTGTTTTTCTTCGTTTTTTTAGTAAATCCCAATAATCGCCGGGCGGACAACGTACGGAATGGAAACTCAAGACAATCAGTTGAACATTTTCTTAAATTATAATGAGGCTAACTTAGGATAGAATCTTTTATAAAAAAACCCGGGCAAGTGCAAGTGGGATTCGCGCACGAAGGGTTCCGTATCATTATCTGTAACCTAATCTTGCAAGTTTATTATCGAGCAAAAAACGGTACAAAAATCAAGTTTGTTGTATGGGAAAAATTAAATTAAACATTTATTTTATTTTTAGTATTTGTAGTTATAGCGGCAACAGAAATCCATCATCTGTGAAAATTTCAACTCTCTAGCTATTACCGTTCTTGAGATACCGCCTGGTGACAGACGGACGGACGGACGGAAAGCGAAGTCTTAGTAATAAGGTCCCGTTTTTACCCTTTGGGTACAGGATCCTAAAAACAAGCACAATTGACGTGAATCCTACAAAAATTATATATTTAAAGTTTGGAAGTTTGTTGCTCAATCACGTCGTAAAGGCTGAATGGATCGAGTTGTAATTTGGAACGGGTAGATAAAAAGCCGTAGTAATAAGATAAAATGTAATTTCTAACCTTCAGTTTCAAAGTCTGTTAAAATCGCTTTCTAATATGTTTTTCGTTTTTTTTTTTAATGGCAGTCAAAGGAACTGCCTATAGAAAGGAAAACTTATAACTTAGAATTTGATAGCTTACTTTGGAAACTACGGGTGAAACAAAGGGCGTGACCATGTCAATGGGACTGCTGACGCATTTCTAGATGGCCAATGACCATGGTCCCGAGTTCACCAGAAAATGTCTTATCATTCCCGAGCGTGACGCTAGAATTCAACTCACAGTTCACGAAAAATCTGTCTGAAAAATCTGTGGTGCGCGATAAACTTATTTTTTTTGCTTAAACATTTAGCCGCAATTTAACCTGCCTATACGCGAACGAAGTGGCCGATTCAGCTAGCAATAAATAAATATTGGTCAACACTTTTCACACGCCAGCTATAAGCTTTTTTTTTTTTTTTTATAGCATAGAGTGACGAGACGAGCAGGTCATGTGCCTCATGGTAAGCAACATGCCTGCCACATAACAGCACAGTAGCACGCAGCTATTGGAACATGATAATCCAAATCATTACCTAGCACTGCACTGCGCTCGTCACCCAGAGATCTAAGATATTATGTCTCTAAGCCCTGTAATTTCTCTGGAATCATTGCCCTTCAAACCGGAACACAGTAATGTTTGCACATTACTGCTTGGCGGTAGAATATTTGGCAAAGGTGTGGTACTTCCCCAGGCGGACTCTGCTAAGAGTCCTACCACTACAAAATATAATCGAAACTAAGCAAAGCTTGTACTATGAAAGCCAAATAGCTGGTAAAATACATATCTACGCCATTTTAAATGTATTCTTATGATGCACCCTAACACAGATAATAACAAAACATTCACCATAAAAAATGTTCTAGGTGGGAATCAAACCACTTTTTTATTGACAGTGACCTACATATCATGTCGCTTCAGATAGGTTCTACTGCCTATACAAATTTATCCTAGTGCTAAAGTTAACTACCAAACAAAGCTTGCCAACTATATTGTACATATCTATTATTATTCTACTGCTATCTTACCCAAGATCCATATGGGTTAAATCATCTTTAATTGTGTGTTCCAACCATGCGGACTCAGTATGATATTATAGAGAGCAAGCTAATATATAATAGCTATAAATAAATTATGACATCGGTTGCACTCTACATATTTGAAGCTCCAAAGTACACCAGGGACAATATAAAAAAAATCTCATTAGCTGAAACAAAAGATCGGAGATCAGGACGTACGCGGCTAATGTTGCAGCCGATACCATATAGATTTGCATTTGCCAAGAGGTTGCCCATTAACTATGGTAGAGTATTATACAATCATTTGCCGGAAAGTATTAAAACAATCTCTAGCAAATTAATATTTGAAAGAAAAGTCAAACAGCTCTTAATTCAGAGGACTTTGTACAGCATAGGTGAATAATTAAATTTTGACTTCGAGTAGTATGTATGTTTCAATGACGCTTACGAGTAATTGACTCTGTAAGACTGTACATGCCTGGGTACTTATATTACCAAATTAATACATAGATATAATAGGCTTGTTTTCACTAAGAATGAATCGGATGGATTAGAGGTTCTTACTATTGAATAAGATATAGAGATTAAAAAAAATTAAACAGTTTGTCAAATTAGGTAAAGATTATTAATATTTTTAGAAAAGGAAATCTTAAAAAATAGGCTTTGAGTCACGTGACAGTAAACGCCGATCAGAAAATGTGACGTCACGCCGTGCTAAATTTCACTTGACATTATTAATGTTGTTGACATTTTCATGGAATAATTTTTTTTTTTTTATTCGTCGCCATGGATAACTACTTCTTCAGTTGCTTTACTGAGCTAGTTTGTTATTGTTTTACTACTATTCTTGAAGAAAATTATCAGTTTTTTTTTACATTTGCATTAGTAAAATTATACTGTGTCAAATACCTTCATCCATATAAAAATACATTATTGATTTCGTGGGCATCATTCGTCCTCGCAAGCGTTTGACGCTTTTTTCATATTTGTGGATCGTTTGGAACATAGATGAATAATTTGTTTGGCGTATTTATATTTGTACTTGTACACTGGGGCACTATGCAGCTCTTGTAATACGAGGGATTCATGTTAAATTATAAACATTGACAACGTCCTTACACAAACACAAATGTTTGCCACGGTGTGACGTCACTCAAGACGCCATGACAGTGTGGAGCGTTTTTGTGCAGAAGTTTGTTTGATTTTTTGAAATGCAAAACACATATTGTAAATGTAAGTTTTTTTTTCAAAAATATAGATATAAACATTAAGCTATATTATTACCCAATTTTTAAAATTTAGTACACAAGCCTATTACGAGTATAATAGATAGTAATAGTAATGCCCTTATACAGCATTTTATTAATTGTGTGACGCACATAATTTTATACTTTTAAGGCAATCATATTATTTTGCAAATGACGAAATATATTAATACAATGTTAAGCAATTGGTTTCTAATGAAATTTGTTAGTCTGATGCATTTCATTAATTTTTGTTGGTCCAGCGACCCTGACTAGGTAAAACAAATAATTTGTTTTTAACTTTGTATTTAACTGTGTTTAACTAAACAAAACATTGTGTTTAACTTTTCTGAAGTTACATATATTTGTCAATATCTGTGTCAAAAGGCAACGTATGTTTTACGTATACTTAATATTTATATGCACATAAAATGAACAGTATCCAAGTATTTTTTTCCAATACAACTTACGTCTTCTGGCGTCTATCACAGTTCGGTAAGAGTCTAAAGGTCACCTGCTTAAAGCAGCGATATTAGTGATTCTGTAACTAAGTATATATTATATCGCAGTAAGTGGGCATCTCTAGAGTTTAAACTAAATAAAAAATAAGTAACTAAATAAAAGGATAGGTAGATTGATTGGCGTATAAAATAGTTATTTATCTATTTAATATATTTCAGGATAATTTAAATACCCTGAAACATATTTGTTTTTTTTTTTCAGAATATTTACAAAATTTTAATAAAATTTACATAACTAGGTAAAACAAAAAAAAAATACCTAAGTATTTTCACTTTAACCCTTACGTCGGTGACTATACTCGTACTCTCGAAGTCAGTGGCTACAGTGACGTTCAACTACCCTCCAAGTTTATTTACGAGGGACAGTCTCGAATGCAATCTAGCAACTAATTGGGCCGATCGGCCGGGGGTATAGGTATGTGTGGCGTCACCGGCACCGCCGGCCGTCATGCTCTCGGCAGCGCTAGGATGTCTCAAGATACGGGTGCAGCCGCGGAACGGTGTAGGCACGGCCGCGGTCGATACGCGGGACATGCGCGCGCCCGCCGCTTCGCTAACGGGCGGCACACTTCACGACTGCATTCTTGTGCCGTCCCGATCAGCCCTAGCACGCCCCGGACCGCACCGACGCTCTCTAGTACCGCGGCGCCCTTCACTGCGGGAACGGCGCGCGCCGCTCGCGATTAACGACCGAAGAGCTACTCATGAGTGCGAGCGAGACGTCACGAATCGAAAACTTCACGTGAATTTGTAGAAACTGGGGTTCGGTGGCGCAAACCGAACCACGTCATACGTGCGCATTTCGAGCGACTGCCGCTCGCTCGGTTTTGACATTATTAAAAACTTTTTACCGATCCGGTGTTTTTTTTTTTATTTATTATTCGAATAAGAAATACCTCGTTAGATTCGACTGAATTCGCTAAAATAGTTGCCGGTGGTGTCGTGCTTCGGAACGGTGAGTTACATAAATCCACTAAACTCAAAACGGAATCACACAAACCATGCTCGTTACTGAACATTTTTATCATAAATTTCAGCCAATGCCATCTAAGTTAATGAGTTTTGCCTGCAGAGAATCTTGAATTAAATTTTGAAAGTATCTACGATGTCGAGACGATTTAGTTGTAGTTACATGCAGTGAAGATATTTTTTTTCATCTGATCACCATCTGTAGAGTAGAGCTAGTGCGATAGATCTTCGCATTTTATTCTGTCGTAAAGTAAGGAGTAACTTTTGGATTCAAAGGAGAGAAAGATGTGTTTTAAACTATCGTAGTTATTCACTATACTGGTGTTGGTATTGCAGGATATTTACCAAGACTGAAGGTAAGATCCAGTTCCTGATACCACAGTAAATATCCAGTAATTGATAATATTAGGGAAAATAAAAACTTCACTTTTATTAAAGCATACAACACTATAACGACATGATTTGTGTAGTTCCGTAATATATTTGGTTACTTAGCGAATGTGTAGTGTTTGCTTAAATGAGCTTGCGTGCGAATTAGCTGGCGACCATCGTTAACTATTTTAATTTGTCTATTTCAGTTATTATGGCTACAGAGGGCGGTTAATTTGAACATAGAATACAATTTAAAAAACAATAGTAATAAAACCGCACTCACTGGAAACGTACATAGCCGTGTACACTACCCATACGTTGACCCCATAGAAATCCATCTTTCTTCTCACAGGTTCTTAAATAAATAGGGTATATCGAATTTGGATTAAGATTCTTTGAAATAATTACAATAAATATGTTTGAGAACGGTATAGCGTCCACCTTTTTTTTTAATTTTACAAGAAAACTTGTTGCTTTCGTTCTATTTAGATAAATCAAATATTCATTATTTTTTATTCATCTTTGAATAATTTGTTTTGCAAATTACGAAACTGTATAATAAATGGTAAGTACTTGAAAGGTTAGGTGGGTACTAAAGTATACATTACATTAGAGCAAATGCTATTAAGGGATCTGGATATTTAATTGCTGAAAGACAGCCTCGTGTCTAAATACCTACGCACGCTACTATATGTACATCATTTATTTTCAAAACTATGTCAATACAAATATACATATTGTGATTTGACTTTAGCCATAGAATAGATAATATAGACTTTAGCTTCAATTATTTATCAATAATTTGTTCAAGATGAAGTCGACTAGCGTAAATTTTTTTGCCTACGGACTCTCATGTGATTTATATCACTTGAGAACCTAAGACCTACATAAGGATTATAAAACAACTGTCAAATAAACCTTCACCTCTATCTTAAGAAATATGAAAGTGGATTGTCGCATTAGACGACAAACGATTCTTAGACATTTGAAGCGGCCTTCGTAGGCCACAGGCTATAGAATTAGCTAGACCGAAGCTTGGCTATAGGCCTGGGTGATACCTCTTATCTCTAGAAATTAAGACAACAAGAAACAAGAAATTTAAAAAAAATACACATTTTCCCAAAATTCCTTATCTCCCGACTTCCTCCGCGGGCGACGCGACGCCGCGCCGCGCCGTACTAAAATCGTCAGCCACATTTGGCCGTTTAGGATTTTATGGTTTAAGAACGGGAAATGCACGAGTGAAACCGCGGGGAGACAGACTTTTAGAAATGTTCAAAATTTTGTTATGTCTACGAACTCAAAAGGCAGAATTAAGCTAAAACTAGGTTTTGTAATGGATCAGTTTCTTTTGTTAGTTTGAGTTTTATTTTACTTTAAGTGTTTAGATTTTTTGGACTTACATAGACTTAAGCACTTGTTTTCTATGTCAGCCGGACAGTCCGAAACTTTAAATAGTAATTAATGGTATTTAATTAAACAGTAAAGGTAGCTAACACACGCTTCAAGCAACATGAAAAAAACCAAAACGAGTTAACAAAAAAAAAATGTTATGTAACTTTTACGCAAATATTTGAAATACGACTGTTATTAACGTATTAAATGTCAGTACATTTCGTTTATTCACTAACACGATATTTTAACGGATAAAATACGATGTAGGAAATATTCCCGACTTTTATCGGTTTTCGTTGTACGTGAGTTTTATTAAATTGAACGTCGACGGTGTGCAGCAACGGTTGTCAATATTCCATGCAGCCATATTTTTCTTTCACGATTTTATTTTAAAAATAAACTAAACGATCCCGTTAAGCCCTATCCTTTATTTAACTTTTCAGGATTATTCCCGTTTAAACGCTTTGAGCATAAATGAAATTGGAATTTTCTTTTAGTTACCACGATCGTTTACTACGCTATTTTAATAAATTACGGGTTAGTTATCGTGAAATGAAGTGCTGATATTTCGATGCAGTCTCATGCTCACGGGTAAAACCATTAGGACCTAAGTTAGTACTCCCCGCGATTTTACTCACGTAGTTCCACAGTTTCCATTATTTTCCCTGGATAAAAAGAAGCTAATTTGCTATTCCAGACTATAAATAATCAAACCATATTCTAAATTCCATCCTGATCCGTTCCGTAGTTCTAACCTTCTAATTTTAACATTTATAATATTAATAGGATTAAAGAAAATAGAGATATAATAGTTAAGATTGACTTAAATTTGCAAAAACATTTTTATCTTGTTTTTAACCTGCACTTATTATCTACCGCGTAAGTAAAGCAGAAGATTTTGTTTATTTATACTCGTCTTCCAGTCGGATTCGAAAGAACTATATTTTTGTGTCTGATAGTCTAATTAATTAAGATAACATTAGGCTAGTTCTAAATCAAACGATGATCAATAAGCGAAATTAAATTACGAGGAGACCTACGAGTAATAACATCGGCAGATTGACTGGTTTTCTAAGTAGACTACAAAATGTTCCTTGATAACTGGAACGGCTTAGAAAAAGTGTCAAACTCCAAGTCCTTAAAATTTGATAGTGAAAGTTCCATCATATTCATAAAATCATAAAGAAAAGAGATGTTCGTTAAACATTTTAACTGATTCCCTCTAGTAAAAGTACACAAGCCTTTATTCTACTAGATTTAATAAACATACATTCAGTTTCTTGTTCATTTTTATATTTTAAATAGGTATGTAAATCACAAGGAAATTCAGACATGTATAGAATTTATATCAAACTATTTAATTAAGCCTAATTAATTAATTTTATGTTAATGATTTAATATTAAGTGAATTGTCAATTAAATGCTTGAATGTGATTAGTTTGATTCGTGCAGATGTTGGCTCTCTGGCATAGGCTTCCCCCTGTCTTTTCCACAGTTCCATTTCAAACAAATTCCTTAACAACATTTCGACAATCTCGCTACGTCAACTTTTGTAACTTAAGTCTAAATATTCAAAACGTTAACCAACCCTGGATACTTCATAAGACGTGGAGCGTGGAGGGCGTATCGTTATATTAGTATTTTTTTCATTAACAAATTTTAACCTTCATGTAATTTAAACAATAATGTATATATAATTATGTATTTGTTGACCTCTGTAACCGCCTGTTCACACTTGCTACTTTTAGAAGCTGCGACAGGCGTCTAGTCGCTGCATCTCGCTTCAAAAAGAAGCTGCGCTTGGCGTCTAGTCGCTGCAGCCCGCTTCAAAAAGTAGCCGCGACTCGCGTTTTTCGGAAGCGTGATGCAGCGGCTACGAGATGCCAGTTGCAGGCGACTCAGTCACAGTATAATGAAAAACTACCAGTATGACGACAATATCCCATCAAGAAAATAAATGTGAAATTAAAATCAAGTTCAATATTAATGAATTTAACAACAAAAGAAGTGAGGTCTAAATGGGTGCTTGGGTGAAAAGTTCAATGGGCGATCTTGAAATCTATTTATAAAATATGAAACCATAATTTATTTTTTATAACTCAGGATAATTGGTTGAAAACTAAGATCTGACTTGGCTAGTTTTCAAATACCTAATTTGGAACTATTTATTTTATTTCGTTTACTACAGCTCAAGTGGCTCCCCATTTGCTTTGGTTAGAATGCTCATATTCTTTCACTGGTTTACAGTGTTATATTTAACACTGTCACACCATGATATCTGAAAGACTGCTTTACATTCTACAGTAGCGTACACTCATGTAATCTTAGATCAACCTATAATTTGTCCCTGCAAGCGCCCTCTGCACGTTGCGAAACATTCTACGGCAAATCTTTTGCATTCCAAGCCGTTGAGTTGTGGAATGCCATGCCCGTGGATCACACATTAACTTTTAAAGTACGAGAATGAAAAATCTAAAAAAAAATATGATGTACATTACCATGTAAACTACCAACGAAAATTGGTTTGACCTCGATCTGATGAGTAGTTTTTTTTGAGTACGTCATAAATACACTATTATTGAAACTTCGATCAAAGTTACAATGAACTACAAAAACTATGTGTGCTATGTATATTATGTTACTTGCTGCATCGGAACCCTTCATGGGTGAGTCCAAATCGCAATTGGCCACTTTATTTTATTTTCGAAGTTCTAATAGAGGGCGATTTGTGCGTCACGATGAAGTTAAAAGCAGTGTAAATTTTCATAACATTTAATTAATATCTTTTGCCTCCGCAGTGACTTCAAAAAAAGTTTTTTTACACAAAGTTTAAAAGTCGTAAAATATGAAATGGTGTGTCCCATTCACAAGTAAAAAGGTAGATAATTATAGATAATGTATGGTTTACACATTTATGAGAATAATACTGTGACAACGAACATAAAAATACTATGAGGATTTGAAAAATTACATTAATTATTAAGCTTGAAAATCCTTTTTTGTTTAAAATTTTAAAAGGCATCACGTTCCACGATTCCAACATTGCGTTTATTGCACCTAATCGTGACTTTTGTGTGCACTGAGTAATGGAAACTTCGTTCGTAATCTTCACAGCTCTCTCAACAGCTTACTGAAGCTGTTGAGAGAGCTGTGAAGATTACGAACGAGGCAGGGAACCTTTAAGAACAATAGTTTGCTCTGACCACCAGATTCGACCATGTCCTGAATTCCTTGGTCAGATTTTTTTTAAAGCGGCGGTTCGGTTAAGTATTCCTACCAGTACATGAATTAATTAATATAATCTTGAAGTAGCATTAAAATGTATCAATGTTACTTGAAAAAGTGTGGGTGTTGAAGAAAGACTCACATTGAGTGCCTTTAGTATACGACGAGCAGCCACCTCTCTAGTATTATGCTTCCGTTCATCTGTTATCATCGTAAGAAGGAGGCTTTTGGGAAGCGCAAAAAACGCTTCGCGCTTCTTTGGATAACCGGATCTAAAACCTTTCTTGAAGTTTATGGGCAAGTTTCTGGAGTCCATAACAATATTAAAAGGATGACGAGGATGTTTGCAGGATGGTTGGATCCTAATTGAAAACCAAGCCGGTCCAACTTTATATACGTAATTTTGCTAGAATCCTTAAATTGTCCGTCGGATTTTCAGTTGCCACAGAGAAACGTAGTATTTAGTTGGCACGTGTGGTCCAACGAGCATGTAAAAGTTTACCTGGAGATTTATTTTCGAGATCTGATTTAACCAATTGACCACTGCGAGTAATGTTTGTCCTGCAATGTGCTTAAATTTCTTTACAGTCAGTTTTTGACATGTTTCTAGACATTTTTCTAGTGGACCTACGGAAGATATAAGTCCTGAAGTTCACCCGTCGAGATGAAGAGTAAAAGTCTTAGAGCATTCATGTGAAGCAAACTGATTTTTCACTGAAATGGTTTTTGTAGCTTTTTCTGAAGTTTTATACGTCCATCATACATTCCAGTGTTAACATTTGTTCCGTCACAACCAATGGCCATAATACTAGCTTGGGAAATTACTTCATGTAACAGAAAATCTGTTATCACAGTTTGCATTCCTCTAGATGTACCAATATCAGGTACAACCCTTACCTAGTTTGAGTATTTTGCTATTTCTTCGTACCAGTAACATCGATTCTGCTGATAATCATAATTCGAGACATTATTTGATCAACTATATAAGCTTGCTCTTATTTAGGAACCTTTTTATTCTTAGAACAGATGCACTGAGCTAATTTATTGCATTTACATGCTGAAATATCAAAAAGTATATTGCTTTGCTGAAAACTTTCTGACTCCTCTTAATGGATTTGAGTAGATTTTTGCATATGATTTTTCCACTAAATGATATGTTTTTAACATTTGAACGATCCTCATTCGTGTTACTATCAGAATAAATACAGTTTGTCGTATATTTTCAACCCTAGATGTTACGACGTCTGCTATCTCTGAAGTAATTTTAGTTGATGTCTCGTTCATGTAATAATACTTCATTACATCTTCGTAAGTAGATAACACTTTATCTTTTATCTCACTAACATCTCCCAAATAAAGACGTTTAAACACGCTTTGAGTTCTTTACATAGTGTTAAAAATAGGAACTGAAAAGAACAGAGCACTGTAAACGACGAGTGTCGTGACAAGGGCCGCTAGGGTCTCCTCCCGTGCTACACTCCCCTTATTAAAGTTTTAAACACATAATTTGGTTTCTTTGTCTATTCTACATTGAAAATAGAGGATCCCAGAGATCGATTTGTAATGAAAAAAAAAATGCATTTTTGTGAAAACATAGTACTGATATGAGGCGTCTATTTGAGGTCTAAAACCTACTATTTTTATAAAATCAGTGCCGCTGCGGAGGCAGTTACTCTAAACCCAATTGATGTATGTTTTGTAATTCTTAATTTAAGCCCAAATGGCACCAAATTTTAACTATTACATTACAGTTAAACGAAAAAAGTTTTTTCACTCCACCGTAATGTACATATGTTAGAATGTATGTCTATTATATTTTAGGGAATAATTAGTACCCTTTTTAAATAGTTTTTTACTTCTCTGCATTTTTATTATAGTTTGCGATCTTAGCGACGACGATTTTGATTGTTTGTATTCAAGTAAAAGTAAGAAAACACATAAACTGGACATACAATCATAGATCATGTCCAATTTTTTGCGGTTAGTGACGTCATGTCAGTCGTTAGTGTTTTAGAGGGAATAATCAGAATTACATTACTATTGTATTTATACTCATCAACAAATACACATATTTTTAAACATTTATCTTTTAGTAAACAAGCGTCAATCTTTAAGATATAAAAGCAATTTCGAAAAATTGTTAACATCCCTATTGGGTCAGTAAAGTAACTCAATAAATAATTAAATAATAATTAAAGCTTTAATATAGTAGAGCCAAAAGTGGCTACGAATGGTTCGTGCATACGGTGCTGCTCGCCAGTTCTATTAGCTTAAAATTTGGCTTGACATGCTACTGTGTGTTTAGATGATTTAATAACTTCAATGCTTAACTATGTCAATATATTTAGCCATCTATCTACGTCACTGTACGAGCGAACTCGTACATTTACGCAATAACGGAATTGCTGACTACAATCATTTATACCTTACATTTTAGTGACAAATAAACGGTTGAGTGTAGCACACGTGTCGCTCATTATTACAACATTACAAACAACCAACATCCCAACATCATCAACATCTCAACATCAAGGTAGGGTACTGCCCCTACAGTCACCATCTAGTTGATAGATAGGTACTCTTTATTGTACACACCATAAACAAAAAAAACACGTATACAGGAGATAATAACAATAAAACTAATGTTACAAGTGGCGGCCTTATCGGTAGTAGATAGCATTGTTAGCATTTCTCCCAAATGAAAAAAGCTAGTCGTCTTACTGTTTTTTTATACTGTGGTTGCTCTAGATTTAGACAAAAATACACTTTAAATCCATTGTGGCCAACTTTACGTATTTTTACTTTTAACGTATATCTACAATTATTAATGTCTGTTCTTAAGACGGATATATTCCCGGGAATAAATTAAAAGTTGTTATGCACTTTAATGGTATTTATTTTCCAGCGTACGTCCACGATCCGAATATAACAATGACTGACTGATTGGCAGGCTGAACGCGGTGTAATCAGAAACTTTGTGTCCCTACAGTTTCAATGGCTTAGTTTTTTGTTCATACTAACCTGTGATGTTTTTACAATTTTAAGAAAATAAAGCAAGAACTCATGCAAAATTTGTCATTTAAAGCCATACCACAGATAACCGTACTGCAATATGATTGTAAATCGTTAGTTAATTATTTATCGGAACAATACAGCCCACCCGATCCAACAATAAACAAATAAGTGAATTAATATTGGTGGGCACTTCACATACAACATCACGTGATCCTAAACTAAGCAAAACGTGTACCATGGAATCTTGCGTTTCGAACCATACGTATTTTAACACAGATCTATGTATATATAGACCTTTAATGCAAACTTACGGACTACGAACCTAGCAACATAATATGACTTATTACTCTAAAAATTCATTATTTCTATTACGTTTGACGAAAAATGTTAGTAAGATTCTCAAAATTTCAAATTTTATCATCAGTACTTTATAGTAAAAGCTCTTTTTTCGCGCTTCCTTCATTCGCGTTTTCGCTTTTCGCAGAATAAAAAAATGAGATGCAATTCCTAATTATATTTGTGGGTATAGATTTCATTATTACACGCTGACGCTGCCTCGCGATGCAGCGTCTAAAAGTTGCTAAATCGCGCGTTTTCGCGTCAGCTGCTAAAGCGCGCGTTTTCGCATCAGCTGCTAAATCGCGCGATTTCGCTGCAAAAAGAAGCGGGTCTGGTCTCGGCTTAAGGTACACAACATTTTTTTTGTGGGCGAAATGCCTTTACGCGCCGTCCACCGTGAAGGGACACGGCAGGTGTGTCGGGATCGACATCATGACGACGTCAGACATGGTGCCCTTACCGACTAAAACCCGACAGACTTCTTCTGCATGGCCAGGGGTCAGAGCCGCAAGGTCACTTTTCACACTCCCATCAACGACTCTGACTTACTTGCCACTGCCCTTGGCGACCCGGCTTGCGGGCGGCGTTAGTACCCCCGCATTTGACCTATCCCTAGGTGGGATATATCGGACATCCCTAAATATCCGACGCCCCAGGCCTTCCAGTGGAGACGGGATGCGAGCCACCAGAGTCTCCAAGTTCGGCCCCGTGACCGCTTCCGCCTCCATGACGTGAGTTAGAGGAGAGCTCTTACTCACTCCTCTAACTCACACGACCATGTCGAGAACCATGGTTAAGATGGATGGCAGCAAGAGCTCCGTCTTCACCACCGTGGCTTGAGATAGCCGCGTTTCCGCCTCTGTGGCCACTTGCGGCCCTTGTCCTTTGACTGAGCACTCCGCTAATCAGAGTGCTCGTGGAGGACCCGCATTTGGACAACTTAGGAATTTTACTTGGCCGATATGTCAGTCGAATAACCTTCCCAAGTTTTCCAGTCCCTTTCCCCAGCCTCTGCACGCATTGCTCAAGAGGGAGAGGAGCGCGAGTAGCTCTCTCCTCGGCCGGAATTCGGCGTCACATAACAAGATGCCACCGAGGCAAGTTGTTGTGTGATGCCCAGGGTGCACCACGTGGCGGTTCCCGAGCGACGCATCCCTAGATACACAACTCTAGCCCTAAGCTAAGCAAAGCAATGTGTTTTGTAATATAATATTTACTTTGCCGTTACATAAATGTATTCCTATCATCTCTACAACAAAATAAACTTTTGTAGTAATTTATTTCATAGCTTCAGATTTTTTAAATGAATACAGTACATTATAAAAATCTAGCCCTTGATCGCCGCCGGCGCCAGTTGTGGTCTTAGTTATCATTATCACTAAGTACAATCACAATTATAGAAAGAAAAACACATTACACATACACAACAAACTAACTATATCCTACTTCCAGGACAGAATTCCAAATATATATTATAACTTGAACCAAATGTGTAACAAAAGGATGTATGTTGCGAAAACACGTTTCCCAAACAATAGTGTGTAACACGACCTTCCAATAACAACAACAATACAACATACACCTACTCAACCCGAAGTGAAAGCATCGTAGTAATACGAGCAGCATAACAGCCGTCAGACGGATCGATATTCGTAATCTAGCGAAAGTTTACCACAGGATAGGTATTATGGACGCGACGCGACGCTTGCATGAAACATTTTCGGTCTTGCATTTATAATGAATATTAGCAAAAATGACTTTCGGTAGATAGTGGGGTCGAGAGTAAGAGAAAGTAAATAAATACAGAACGTCCACGCGAATGAACGCCGGCGCTTATATGATTTGGATATTCTTCTTATCAAAATACTATAATCGCGATTCAAAAAATAGAGGGAGCTGGAGGGTAAAAATACTTTACGACGATACGTGCCAAATATAGAAAAAAAACTTGAATAACGGTCGGAGAAGTTCTGCCACAAATACGAGTTTTATAAAGCTAAAAAGTTTGTTTGTTTGTTTGAACGCTAGGATCCCGGGAGCTACTGGTCCGGATTGAAAGATTATTTTTCTATTGGATAGTTCATTTATCGAGGCTATATATGTAACATTACGCTACTATCAATAGGAGCGGAGTATGAATGAAAAATATAACAAGAATGGGCAAAATATTCCCATTGAAAGATTTTGTTGCGCGCTGACATGCGCCGAAGTCCGTGACATCATGTGTCTTCATAGCAACTATTCTTTAAGGCCGATTTAAATTGAACGAACATAGAGCTAGAGCTGGAACAAGAGCATTCTTTCTCGATATTTTAGTGTAAATGAAAGATCGTTCTTAGCGTTTTCCATACTATATATTCCATAGAATCTTTGCGAACGCAAACAAAACAACGAAAGAATGCTCTACGTTTGTTTACACCAAATTAATTTGATACAATGGGAATAGAATGAAGATTCGCTCGTCTGATGTAAATCGGCCTTTAGGGGACGACCCTAGTTCTAACATACCTCTTCCGTGCCCATATGAATGTCATTATTTTCGTGCCCATATGAAATGAGCTTTATGGTCAAACATGGTCGACGGCGTTTTATAAATTTCGCAGCTCGTTCGTTAGTTTCTTAGTTTCGTGTTTCGTAGATGTGCGCATGTTTTGTTTCGGTGTGCAGCATTTGTCTTAAGGTGCGCTTATACGGGCGACTAAAATTGCTCAATTCCAGTCAATACTCGTCAACTATGACGTCACGACTACATCAAGCAATTTGCGGCAACGGCAACAAGCATCAATACTGCGCAATACAATATTAAGCGATATCGCGCAACTTCATCAACTAGGCAATACTGTCCTACACGAGCATTTCAGTATTCGCTCGCTATGGACGACATTGTTCTTGCTGCGGCGGCTTGTAGCGCCACCCGACCTCTCGCTCTCCCCACGGAAGCAAGACGGCAAGCCGCAAAACAAACAAGTGCGAATGAGATATATACAAAAATTGCTAGGAATTTCCAAGCCCATTGGATATTCGTCAATTCGTATCGGCGACATTGAGCAATATGAAATATCTGGAGCAATTAGAAGCAATATCGCCGAAATAATTGCCACAATTTATTGAAATTGCGTTTAATTGCTCCATTAATTGCTCCAGATCGGTCCATTCGTGTCGCCGAGCAATTATTGCCCTCGTGTAAGCGCACCTTTAGTACAAACAGAGATTTGTTGCTCTTGTGTGAGTTCAAGTTTACAAATGTGTGAAATATACGTTCCCCCCGCGCCCCGCAAAAAATGTGAAAAAGTTTGCTAGCAAGCCAAATGTCTTGCGTCCTCCTATTAGACTACAGGCCCGTGAACAAAATATATGGGTGAAATGAACAACCAGGAGACCTATGTAGGATGATAGAAGGGTATAAAGTAATAATATTCAGCACTATGCCGTCACTTGTAAGCTGTCCAACTGAGTGCAGTTGAAGAGGGGGGTTGCAACCCTCGATAATTTTTCCTTGTCGCATGATTTTTGTACGGCGTTGCGGAATAATAGATTATTGAATTTAATATAATATAATTGTTGGGTACTGAAACTATAAAATTGTAAATTGTATTTTTGTAATTATTAGTTTGTCGGAAAAATTCATGCTTTTCCGACGATTTACAGAGTAAATTGGGTCATTTCATTATGTACGTCATTGGTTCCATACAGTTTCAATACCTCTACTAATCCATTATTTCGCAATGCCGTACAAAAATCATGCGACAAGGAGAAATGATCGAGGGTTGCAACCCCCCTCTTCAACTGCACTCAGTTGGACATCTTACAAGTAACGGCATAGTGCTGAATCTTATTACTTTATACCCTTCTATCATCCTACATAGGTCTCATGGTGGTTCATTTGACCCATACATTTTGTTCACGGGCCTGTAGTCTATATGGTAAATCCTCAAAGCTTGTTCTATCTTTTAAGGTAGCGTCATTGTAACCTTTTTTATACTAATCAAATCGCGGATAGTCAACATGTCGCATAATTTGTATAAATCAATATATCCGTGCGAAGCTAGAACGGGCCGCTAGTTCCTTTATAAATTTAATCCGAGTGCTTTGAAATCGAGAGTGAATCGATTTATTCCAGGAAGACGTACACTACCGTACTACGAGCGTGTCTAGACGACAGGCGAGATGGCGGTCAAGGTAAAAGCGATATGAAATGTCGCATCTAAGTATCCTATGGCAACAGGACAAAAGTTTTTCTACGTGAAATGAAAATAGCGCAACTACAGCATTCTGAAGTGCGTAAGAGTTTGCGGTTTGCGCATATTTTCTCGGTTCGGCATTATCACGTCTCTTCTATAAATTATTTCCTTATACATTTCATTCAATTTTTTATGTTCAATAATTTCTGGGACAGTTGTATAATGTGAAATATTGTGATACTAATACTCCGGAAGTAAATATTAAATTAACTAATGTTCAAGCACGATTCGTAATCTTACTGTATTTAATTTACTCATTACATTGAATTATCCATTCTGAATACAAATATAATGTAATGCAGATTACCTGTACTGGGCGAAGGGGTTAAATCTATCATTACAACAAAATCACACAATGAAAACCACCCATTGATTTAAAAAAAGACGTTTGTAAAAAAAGGGTTGTACGTTAATAACTAGCTGTTTCACACACACATTTTCACATATTTAACACTAGCTAGCAATGTCACACAATTAGAAAAAGCTTTTTCACACATTAAAAAATCCAGCTGTTTCACATAAGCATAAAACAGCTGCATAGCTAATTTAAAAAAAACAGGGTTTTCACATATTAAAACTGTTTCACATATTAAAAAAAACAGCTCTTTCCCATATTTAAGAAAAAACAGCTGTTTCGGACGTTTAAAAACCCAGCCGTATCACGCATACCAAAACAAGCTAATTCACACTTAAAAAAAAACAGCTGTTTCACACATAAAAAACTGGGTTCTATTTCACAAATGCAAAAAAACTAACTGTTTCACACATATCAAAACTAGCTGTTTTACGCATCTATACTAATATTATAACGAGAGGTTTTTTTTGAACGCGCAAATTTTAGGAACTACTAGCCGATTTCAAAAATTCTTTCACTATAGGATATGTACGAGTGCATGATCCCTGAGTGCTATAGGCTATATATTAAGTGCCACGGACGATTCCGGGACGGACAGGTTGTTCAAAATAACCAGCTATTTCGCACAGTTAAGAAACCAGCTATAATAAATACTACTAGTCTGTTAAACACAGAAATGAGTAAAACTGTGCAGTTAATTTTGTTATTATTTACATTTCCACAACATTCCATTCATCCATTCAACTCAACAGTGAACGGAGCATTTTTACGAACTGCCTGTTTTCCAATATACTCGTATTTAATTCAATCACTGCAAGCGTGGCAATGACTTTGAACACTACATTGTTTGTAAACAATTCCAATACTATATAATGAGGCTACATGTAAGTCAAATGATATTTTAATACGAGTGTATCAATACATAATAAGTGAAGCAAATAATATGTACCACTTTTTAAGAAAATTGCGCGGACGATAGCGTATAAAATTTCGCAAACTTATCCTATAATGTTATATAGACTCGCGCGCTCTGCCATTTTGCCAGAAGCAGCTAAACAGTCTGTATCAACGCATGTTATTATTTTATTTCCCAAATAATCCCAGTTTTTTTAAATTATACGATTTCTCCTCGTATTTCCTTTAATAAAATGTGCCCTCAGGGTAAGAAGACTAGCATATAAAGGTAAGACCTATTAATTATATACGTATTTTTAATCAAAAATATTATTTAATTTGGGAACAAGTGGCTTTGGCTAATATGGCCCACCTACAGTCAGGTTAATATGGCCCCATGCAAGCTATACTAAGTTTAAGACCTTACTCAGATACAGATTTAAATGATAATTTTTAGACTTATTTATTAAAGTTGTTCCTAACAAATAGCATGAGTGTAACATCAGTAATGTGATTACCAATCAAGTTGTTGTTAAGTCAGTCAAAGTCTCAAAATAAGGCCCCCAAAGATTTAAAACATACTTGTTTTTTGTTCACTTTTTGACGTGATAACGTCTTATAATTCGGTGAAGCCAGCTGCACGCCCGCAAAACATGACGTCATGTAACGTTACCGTTACCGTTAGTTCGTCGTCCGTGTCATGCGGACGAAGCTGAGCGCTGAGGGCACCACCCGCCGAGTCGAGCGGTATCACTACTCGCGCTACCAGCGTACTGATTTCTTAAGACGTTGTCACGCTTAACTATCGTCAGTAAACCGACTTTACAGACAACCATTTTTTATTAGTATGGTTGTGTAGGCACAGTTTTATTTGGAACAGTGATTGTTCTATTTGTTACTTAATTTTCCCAAATAAAATACAAGATATTTTTTTCCATGGGTTTAAAAAGGCCCAAAATTTGAGATTTTTGGAAATGTGATTTATCTTAATATAAGATTAGTTAGTAATTTGAAGAAAAATACTTATTTTATTATTTGGTTGCGGGCCTTAATACCTGTACAGTGTTTAATAAGGCCCAGTGGTGTGATGTGTGATAGTTTTTAAATTGTTAAGGCATAGCATTTTTGGTTTAATATGTGTGAAATAATTACTTTTATGACGAGTTGATAAACGAAAATCATAAATTAGATGAGATTTATTCATTTAAATTGGTAAATACTAAAATAGATAATTTTAAATTATATACCTCCAGTACCTTAGTTCTGAAAGGCGCATGAGCAATACATGGAAATGTCGTCATTAGTGGTTCGTGATTTAAAATGGTTTCCAAAAAGTGTAAAAATTATGTTTACTTATTTTGTAATATTTACAGCAAACTTATTGAAGTAAAAAAAATGTTTTGTCATCAACCTCATACGCTGCGCCAAGATCCTGCAACTTGTACATATTTAAAGAGTTTTTCCCTAAATTGTTAGAGGCTATGCGTTACATTAAAGCTGATATTTTCATAGGTCCACATATAAAAATATTGACCAGTGAAGAATTTTCAGACCTACTGAACGACATGAAAAATAATGCTGGCTCAGCTTAAAAGCTTACATGGCTGCCTTGGCAAAAAAGCTACAAATTACAGAACAAACAAATCACATTTGACACAACAAATTTGATTAGCTTAGGGTATAATGACGCAACCTTAAAAGATAGACACATGCTGCATCTACGTCGGCGCACGTCAGCGCGCGCAACAAAATATCTCAATAAGATTTTATCTCCGTTTTTGTTAAATTTTTCATTCATGCTCCGCTCCTATTGATAGTAGCGTCATGTTATATAACCTATAAATAGCCTTCCTCGATAAATGGACTATCCAACAGAAAAATAATCTTTCATTTCGGACCAGTACTTCCCGAGATCCTAGCGTTCGACCAAACAAACTCTTCAGCTTTACCTATAATATTAGCATAGATGCAAAACGTTGTTTGTAAAATGAAACATTTTTAAATTGTAGAGTAAAGTTGTCGCAATGAAAATTATTATTATTATTATTATACGATTAGTTGTTTTTAAAGTGATGTTTTGTCAAAACATCTTTGTGAAACAATTGTGAATAGTATGTACAAAATAGACTATCACGTCAGAACGACTCAACAAATTGGATTAATTTTCAAAAATATATAGTTTCACAAGGAACTCATATAAATTATCACATCGGAAAGGATTGAGTTCAAATTTGCGACTCGAAATTTTGAAAAAGCAGCTGATTTACACACAGATTACAGTAACGGGTAACAGCTAGTTATTGTATAGAGAAACTATAAAAATTATAAAATTTAAGTTTTTAATTAATAGTTTGTCGGAAAAAATCGTATTTTTCCGACGATTTACAGATTAAATTTGGGCATTTGATTATGTACGGCATTGGTTCCATACAGTTTAAATACCTTTCCTAATCCATTATCTCGCAATGCCGTACAAAAATCATGCGACAAGGAGAAATGATCGAGGTTTGCAACCTAGTCTTTAAGATTTTACGCGGATTTTAGTGGTAACAAACTTGTAAATTAAACACGTCCAAAATTCCGAATTCAACATACGAGTAAAACATTTATGCAAGCACTCAGTTAAATCTCCCTCGAATATGCCCGAAGATTGATCGTGACGGTCTATCCGTTACTGAATTCCAATAGCCACAGTCGAACGTCAGCAATAGTCGGGACTAGCTTTGAATAGGGTTGCCCGCCGTCCTTGTTTCTCCGGTTTTGTTCGAGTTAAGAGAGCGCCCTGGCGAGTTTTGTTTGTAGTTCGGGTTTAAAAAAATAAAGAAATGAAGCCTTGACACACGCTCTATACCGCAATTTGGTAGTGGTAGGGCTCTTTGCAGAGTCTTGAGGAAGCGCAGCGCGGTGCTAGGTAATGACTTGCACTCGTCATGTTCCAATAGCTGCGTGTTACTGTGCTGTTATGGGCAGGCATGTCATCAACCGACGGCTACATTTTTTTTTAATTATGTTCCCATAGTAAAAGATGAAATGAAATTTAATTTTTAGCTCTGTAAATAAAAACAATAGATATATTTAAATTACATTAATCTGTTGAGATGCCCGGATTCTAGGCTCTAAAATCCGAAGTGTTCAAATTTTTGCCTAATTTTTGGGGTGACAACCCTAGCTTTTAATCTGTCTGATGCCTTTGAACGAATCACCTGGCGGCGCGGCGGCTGAGTGTCAACAGATCACGGCACAACGCTGCTCTATCGAACACGACACCCCGCCAGCAACGTAACTTCGTTTACAGACTATTCCGAGCCCTGATATCTAGTAAATATAGAGCATCTGAATCTCGGAAACGACTCCAACAATTTTAATCAAATTTAGTATGCAGGGAGTTTCGAGGGCGAGAAATCGATCTAGCTAGGTTTCATTTTCAGAAAATGTTGTTTTATCCGTGTCTTCAAGCAATGAAAAATCGAGTCAACCTCGGCCATCCAGGTACTAAATCTAATTTGTGAACAGGCGCTCCGCAAACGTAGGCACTTTCAGTTTCCATCAGTTACCGGCACTGAATACTTTTTGATCTTAAATTCATATTTAACCCGACTCCGAAAAAAGATGAGGTCCTCAATTCGGTTGTTCTTTTGTATGTATGTTACATGATAGCTCCGCCAATTGTAAATCGATTTTGATGATTATTATTTTGTTTGTAAGATCATACTTGAGAAGTGGTCCCATGTAAATGTTATGTTATGAAAATCGGTGTAACTGGTTTTGAAATATCAACACAAAATGTAAAATTTGCTTACATCGAGGATGTATTCGTACTGCCTTGCTGTTTGATTGGAACAGAGTGTTTGGTTGATTACACAAAGAAAATAAAACTTTATCGAGTGTCTGAGTTTAATTTTAAATTAAAGTCGGTTTTAGTGGAGAAAATTAAATTATGTGTTCAGTTACGGACACAAAAAATCTTAACGTTTTCGCAGGGAGTGGATGATTTAATACTGGTTAATAGAAAACAAATATACATCGGTATTGTATCTGCCACAGGACACAAGTGTCCACGTTTGCGCGCTACCTTAAAGTTTTTTTCTAAGGTGTAAATGTATCTTTACTATAATCTTTGTCCACGCAGTATTGAGAAAAAAGCTATTACCAAACGAAATCAACATTATTCGAAATGAAAACTACCTAATGAAAGAAGCTTACATGCTATACTTTTCTATTTATTTCTTGTTAGAATAACAATCTATCTTAGTTTGTTACTTGTTACTGTAGTAGTCACTTGTTAGACTGATCTTGTAAGTCCTTACTACGTGATGAGCAACAAAAATCCTAACTTTTGGAATTTTAATAGATAGGGTTTTTTTAATTACTACTAGCGGACACGACAGACATTGCCTTATATACACGTAATAAAAGAAAACAAAGGGAAAAAATTGGCAGTCATAGGAACTGCCGATAGAAGTGAAAACTTATAACTCAGAATTTGATAGCTTACTTTGGAAACAACGCGGGTGAAACCGGAGGGCGTGGCCTGGGCATCATCGCGTGGCCATCTCGAAATGCGTCAGCATTTCCTATTGGCTGATGCATTTCTAGGTGGCCATGGCATGATGCCGAGGCCACGCCCTTTAGCATTTCCCATTGGCTGACGCATTTCTAAATGGCCAATAGCCATGGTACCGAGTTTACCCGAAGATTTCTTATCATATCCGAGCGTGACGCTAGAATCCAATTCACAGCCCACGAAATATCGGTCTAGGCTAAAGAAGTTTTCACTTCAAAAATACCATCTAATTGTCATCTAAACCATTATCGGATCCTTTCGTGGGACAACATGTTTTTCATAATCGTTTCATTCGATTACGTGGTGTTTAATTATAAATATACGCACAAAAGATTTATGCAAATAACGATTCGAAAAACTTGTGTTATCAAGAATTTTCTGAGCTATAATACCCGTTATACTACGTGAGCTCAGACCAACTATTCTAAGGGAGCGAGCCTAGAAAGCCAGCCGCGTTTTATAAAGTGTTTCGTAGATGTGTGCATGTTTTGTTTTGGTATGTAGCATTTGTCTTAGTACAAACAGAGGTTTATAGCTTTTGTGTGATTTCAAGTTTACAAATGTGTGTAATACGTATACGTTCCCCCCAGTTTGTTAGCAAGCCGGATGTATTGTGTCCTCATATGGTAAATCCTCAAAGTACGTGAGCCTTAAGCATGACCAGCGAGGCAGTTGTAAGTATGACGTGGAAACTGTGTGAGTATCACGTACATATGTACAAGAATCTAATGGCATGTGACCAAAATGGGAACTAATGCCTTCGTCAAGACAACTAGGATTGCCGATGCCTGATTTCCGCAAATTTCCCAAAATATGAAGTTCAAATCCCATAATTTGAGGAGAAATTAATCCCACTTGCAGCGTGTCGTTACTGCAACATGTAAGTGATACCATATCTAGTAAGTTTTGCCAACGTTACCAAATTGATGTAAACTTTGTAAGACTATGAAACATTTTTCTCCCGTAATGGGCTAATACACTCTCTATCTAAAAGTATTTAAATTTAATCTTTAGTTGATAAAACGGCATAAAAAATAACAAGCATATTTTTTAAACCAAAGAAATTGTAAAATTTGAAATGTTTACTATCAACATAAAATTGTCAACATAAAATTTCGAGGAAAAGCACTGTCGAATGCACCGCCATATTTGTGACGTCACTATTGGTTTAAATAATACACTTCTATAAGGGAATAAATATATTTTGGCAAACAAATAATGAGTTAGTTAATGTTCATAATATCATTGGTTTTGTGATGGACTGTAAAATCACATGTGTGAAAACTCCGGCAACATCATGGCTTCAAGTGCCCACTGGTATAAAAATGATAATTTCATGGTTGAAATTATCAAGAAGAGATCCGAAGTTATTGACTAAGACTAAATACTATTTCTGTGAAGATAATTTTGAAGTAGGTAAGTATGAATTATAATAAATAGCTCTTTCACACAGACAGATTCTCTATTGCTGTTACAGAATATCAAAAATTGTATAACAATAACTAAAACAATTAAAAATATCAATAGAAAACAATAACCAAGTTTTTTGTTTACATGAGCCAGTGGCGTCGTATACAGCCTTTTTAGACATTCGAAGGACAGATTAAAAATATTAATTTTGAAAATGAAATTATTAAATTGATTAATTAATTAATTCGCCCTCCTGACAATGGCATTCAAGTGTCGTTAGATTAATGTACGCCTTTATCTAGGGAGGGGTGTGACTTTATGCAGCCCCAAATCTGAAATATTTTTAGACGGGGCAAAAACCGAAAAATACCTGAGTTTGCTGCCCCAGTGGGCAGCAAACTCAGGTGGGAGGCAATCTCTCGTGTGTTAGACATGGAACTCTCTGTGGAGTGCTATCATCTGCATTCCCAATGATAACGGGCTTCAAGAGATCGTTGATATGTAGCAGCGATAAGATATAAGAACGTCGCAGAAAGTAGAGACTTCTAAGGAGTCTTGGCAACGATAGCTATTTGATCCGACGATTGATTCCATCAATGATTACTTGTATCGATTAATTGGAGAAAGGGATTTTGCTGAGCCACCGAACTATTAGACCAAACAATTTGAGACTGAAACGAACGAGAAATATGTGTAACGGAAGTGGCGCGTAAAAACTATCCGTCACCAGTATTGCCAACTTTAGTTTTTCAGATGATCGCACCAAAAATAGTAAAATAGAGATGTTAGCACTAATTTAATGTTAGTTTGTATTGAAAGAAAATCGAAATTCTTTTTTCATAATTTAATATTTCTTAGTCAATTTATTATGAATAATTTTATATGCTATATTTTTTATCTGTGGTCACACTGGTCACGTGACTGCAAACATCAATATGGCTTATTACGTCACTGCCCGCAAAACAAGCTGTCGAACACTGACTAGCCTATTTACTTCTCTGCATTTTTATTATTGTTTGCGATCTTAGCGACGACGATTTTGATTGTATTCAAGTAAAAATAAGAAAAAAACATAGTCATGAATTGCGACCTATGTTTTGCGGTTAGGGATGTCATGTCAGTCGTTAGTGTTTTAATGGGAAAATTACATAATTATATATCATCATATTTTAAACAACTCTTTTTTTCATCGTAAGCTAGCGTCATTCTTTAACATATTATGTATAAGCAATTCCGATTATTTTTTATTTTTTTTATTGGATGGGTGCGTATGTTAAATTAGTAGATAGGACGGTATATGTATATTTAAATATACGTTTAAAGAGTTTGATAGACCAATTTAAACAGTTTTGATACTTATTGAGGAGACTGTGCTATGAATCAGTGTGATAAAATGAGTTCATCTAGTCGCAAAAAAGTCGATTTTTTCCTCAGTTTTCGAGACGTTTGCCTTTTCACGGGGCTTAACTGACTCCCTACTCTTCGGCAAGATTCACTCCGTTATTAGCACATATTAAATACATCAAAAATGTTAAAAACTCCGCGCATTTACATATTCAAGAACTTATGGTAGTATTATCGAAATCTAGTATTCGGACCAGACAACAAAAGCACTGCATAGACAAACTAATAAAGTTTCTTAAAAACTGACAGACAAGATCTTTTGGGGCTTGTTTGTAGTCATCACATATTTGAAATAATGCTTTCATAAATGTTTATTCCGTGTTTTGGGCCGTGTATTCTTTATCCAATTCAAGCTATCAGGCCATCCTCAAACTCACTAATTTTCAAAAGATTCAGCGATATCAGCGATACAAGCACTACGATAAGAACGCAGAACAGTTTGCTGAAAATCTTCTTGAAAGCCTTATAACTTTTCTATCCGAAAAGAATCAAGTTTTTGACGATTACAAAGAGCGAATGAAGCTCACTATGATAGTTTTCTACTTCAAGTCTACTTCCTCTGGGGCTATAAGAAACAGTCCCAGAAGAAGTGGACTTGGCGAAGGCCCGACGGACGGACGAAAAATGAAATTGACTTCATCATTACGTATAAACGACGTAAATTTAGGGATGTCTTAGTGATCTCTAGGTTTGTTACTAGGAGCGCTCACAGGCTTGTACGAGGCACCCTGAATATTAATTATAAGCTTGAACGCGCGCGTTTGATGAAGTCATCACTCCGTCCGAACCTTCTCCAAACCATAGTTGGGTCTAAAGCATTCCAGCTAAAACTGGAGAACCGATTTGCTGCCTTGGAAACCACAGACAGCGTTGACCAGAAACTCGACAGAATGGTGGATGTCCTACGAGATGTGGGCATACAATTTTGAAAAATGCGGCGCAAAGGCAGAAAGTCCAAGCTTTCGACGGAAACTCTGGATCTCATGGAGGAACGGCGCAATCTCACGTTACCTTCACAAGTAGAACAAGGGGATTTAAATAAGAAAATTACCAAACTTAAACGACGTGACCTCCGATTAGCTAACACGCTCTTGATTGAAAAATCTATTGAGCAAAATCGGGAGTCAAAAGTGTTCGTCAAGTCCCTAGGTAGAAGTCACCTGCCGAAGTTAACCACCTTGACGGGGAGAGTTGTTGTATCAAAAGCGGATATCCTCTCGGAAGTGGAAGACTTTTACGGCCAGCTGTACACATCGCATGCTTCTCGTCTCCCACAAAACGAGGATAAAAGACCCACTCTAACACACTACTACACAGAAGACCTACCTGAGATAAGTCTGGAAAAAATTGTGATGGCTCTTGGGCAACTTAAAAACGGAAAAGCCACGGGTGAGTAAGGGATTACCACAGAGCTCTTAAAGTCTGGTGGAACCCCACTTATAAAGGAGCTCCAAGAACTGTTTAATGCCGTTCTCTTCACCGGGTGAACTCCACAAGCTTCTGTGCCATAAGTCATCCATGTGGTCATCCTCTTCTTTGAAAAAGGAGATAAGACCCTTTTAAAGAACTACAGACCAATGTCACTTCTGAGCCATGTCTATAAGTTGTTCTCAAGAGTTATCACAAATCGTCTCGCCCGAAGACTCGGCGAGTTTCAACCTCCTAAACAGGCCGGGTTTCGAAGTGGGTACAGCACCATGGAAGAGAAACAATCGGCCACTTTGTTTAGCAATTGTGGACTATGAAAAGAACTTTAACTCGGTCGAAACCTGGGCTGTTCTGGAGTCCTCACAGCGATGCCAAGTCGATTGGCGATACATCGAGGTGATGAGATGTTTGTACAATGCCGTTATGATGGCAGTCCAATTTCAAGACCAGCAGACGAAACATATTCCTCTGCATCGAGGTGTGAGGCAAGGGGATGTTATTTCCCCGAAATTATTCTCAAACGCACTAGAAGGTATGTTTAAGACGCTGTATTGGGTTGGACGTGGCCTAAATATCAATGGCGAGTACATCTCTCACCTACGATTTGCAGACGACATTGTTATTATGGCAGAGTCGCTGGAGAACTTGCTTGAAGTGGATGTTGGACAGCCTGGCTAAAGCTTCTCAACGCATCGGCCTCCGGATGATGCAAAGTCATGTGCAACAAGTTCGTTGCTCCGGGGCCGATTGCCGTAAATGGAATAATTCTTGAAATTGTTCAGCAATACGTTTACCTAGGGCAGACGCTCGAACTAGATAGGAGTAGCTTTTAGCGTGAGGTCATGAGAAGAATCCAGTTGGGCTGGGAAGCATTTGGAAAACTTCGTCGAGCCTTCTCGTCATCTATCCCACAAACATTGGTCACATCTGTCGCAGACCCGATAACTGTTGGGGTAGGCGGGTTCTGACTCCAAATCCCGAGCCTATAAGGAGCTGATGGAGACCCTCAATCATGATCCGTGGGGGCGCCCATATAAGGAAATTAGGCGAAAAATCCGTCCCTGGGCTCCCCCTTTAACTGAGACACTGGAACCGCTTCTACTGGAGGATGTGGTAACCGCTTTATTTCCAAGCCGCACAGCATTCCAGCCTCCGTTAATGGACTGTTCGCCGGCGTCTCAAGTCGAAATCCAAAACGTACCACCGATAACCGAGGGTGAGCTTTGGGCAGCAGTCCTTAAGCTCAAAACACAGAACAAGGCCCCGGGACCAGACGGGATCCCTGGAAAAGCTTGGGTCGTTGCTTTAGAGGCACTTGGCGATCGGTTTTTGCGCCTCATGGATGCATGTCTGGAGACGGGTCAATTTCCAAGTCTTTGGAAAACGGGTAAGTTGGTTCTTTTGCGAAAAGACGGGCGTCCATCAGAATCTCCCTCGGCGTACCGCCCTATTGTGTTGCTGGACGAAGCAGACAAACTATTTGAACGCATAATAGCTAGTCGTCTCGTCCAACACTTAGAAGGGGTTGGGCCAAACTTGTCGGACCAGCAATTCGGTTTCCGAGTAGGTCGATCCACGATTGAGGCAATCAAACGTATCAAAATCCTCTCAGATGAGGCGATTTCACGGGGTAGCGTGGTGATGGCGGTGTCTCTTGACATCGCCAACGCTTTCAATACGTTGCCGTGGGCCTGCATAGAGGAGGCACTAAAGTACCATAAAGTGCCTCTCTACCTAAACCGAATCATTGGGTCCTACCTCTCTGAAAGATTTGTGTGTTATGTTGGACGGGAAAGTCGATTATTGCGTAGGGAGATGTCATGTGGTGTGCCACAGGGGTCAGCATTGGGCCCAACGCTATGGAACATTGGTTACGACTGGGTGTTAAGAGGAGTTCTCAATCCGGGCGCGAATGTGACCTGCTACGCAGATGACACACTTGTGACGGCCCGGGGCGAGACCTTGGAGGAAGCTGCCCGTCTTGCCACAGAGTCAGTGGAGAGCACGATATCAAAGATAGAGATGTTGGGACTTCGGGTGGGGCTGGAAAAGTCTGAGGTCATGGTATTCCACGGGCCTCGTAAGGCACCTCCGCAGGGTTCTTATATCACTATCCGAGGGGTGAGCATCGCGGTGAAATCCACGATGAAATATCTTGGACTTCACCTCGATTCTAGGTGGAACTTTCAGGAACACTTTAGTTTACTTGTGCCCCGATTGATGAGAACAGCAGGTGCTCTCAAGCGCCTACTGCCTAATCTTGGCGGTCCGAGGGCTGGCAGTCGCCGCCTCTATCTCGGAGTGGTTCGGTCCATGGCACTATACGGGGCACCTATATGGGTGGATGCCCTAAATAACCGAACAGCTGCCCTTCTACGACGGCCACAGAGAGCAATGGCTATTGGGGTGATTCGGGGATACCGAACGATATCCGGTGAAGCGGCGTGCCTATTGGCAGAATCGCCTCCATGGGACCTGGAAGCGGAGATCAATTCGAACATGTACATGTGGCGAATGGAACTTCGCAACAGGGGACAACGGTTGACGACACGGGAAATACAAATTTTGAAGTACCGCGCTCGACTCCTTATGTTAGTAGAATGGAAGGAGCGACTGGCCCACCTTAAGGCTGGAAGCTGGACTGTTGAGGCTGTTCAGCCCGTCCTTGAGGGCTGGCTGAACAGGGCGCATGGGTCGCTTACTTTCCGGCTTGTGCAGGTGCTCACCGGTCATGGCTGCTTTGGGAAGTACTTGTGCCGCATAGCCGGGAGGGAACCGACGAACATGTGCCATCACTGTAGCTGCGGGGAGGACACAGCTCAGCATACACTGCAGGAATGCCCAGCATGGGCAGAAGAGCGGCGAGTCCTCGTCGCAGCTGTAGGAAGTGATCTCTCGCTTCCGGCACTGATCACATCAATGGTCGAATGCGAGAGATCATGGGAGGCGGCTGTTTCGTTCTGCGAACAAGTTATGTTCCAGAAGGAAACAGCCGAGCGTGAACGGGAGATCATAACCGATCTTCCAATGCGTCAGCGTCGTCCTGGGCGTCGGAGGAGAATTTACCACGCTCTCCTTCAACCTCCATGAAAAGGGGCCTTGGGCGATGGGTTCGAGGGGGTCCATTGCTCGACGACAGTAGCTCCTGAGGTGGCGCGCGCGGTGTTTCCACGCGCCTCTCAAGAAAAGACAGGGGACAATATACTCCTACACAAGGACGTGTCTTAGAAGACAAACGCTGACGGGGCCGCGGTTGGTTACGAAAGTGTTCCCGCAGTTCCGCTACATTAGCGTAAGGATGAAACACCCCAGGGTTTTTAGTGGGTAGGTCGCCTCTGGTGGACAGTCCCACATATCCACTGCGCTGCCCCTAGAGCCGGTGGAATTCCTAAAGAATTTTCCCTGGGAAAAAAAAAAAAAAAAAAAAAAAAAAAAAAAAAAAAAAGGCGGGTTCTGAAGTGGAGACCGCGAATCGGCAAACGTAGTGTAGGACACCCTGAGACTAGATGGAGTGACGATATTCGAAAGACGGCTGGTGGCGGTTGGAAACGTAAGACCGAGGATCGGGCTGAGTGGCGTACTATAGGAGAGGCCTGTGTCCAGCAGTGGACGAACATGGGCTGAAGATGCTGCTGACAGTTTTGATCAAACCACTTACAAAGATGCATTGGCGCGCTCGAGGATTGATTCAACTTGCTTGGTGGATGGCAAAATTGCAGTATGCTTTGGGGATTTTAATATTCCGAAATTACTTTTTTTTAATTTTCAGAGAGAAGAACAACAAAAATGATCGATTTGTTAGCCTTCGTGTGCTTATTTTCACCAAAATTTAGACCATAGCGCCTGTCACAGCAGATGTACCAGTAAAGGACTTAATACTTTACAGGAGCTGAAAATTGTATGAAACTAATAATTTCGAAGTCAGTATAGCAGCTAGGAGTGCTGTAGAGTGTTATTTATGATATTTATCAGATGAATTAGTAGCTTTTGCCTTATATTCTAACTCCCCGATGTACGATGATCAGAAAGTGGCCATTGTTCAAATAATAAATTCTGACTGCTGTAATGGTTGAGTACAAAATAATTCAGATAGACTTGCTGTAGAAGTCACGTTAGAAGTTTTTACAACACAAACAATGTTAAAAACGCTATCAGGTCTTGATAACAAACTACCAAAGGCTTTTTCTTGCAATTACCTACTAAGACTTGGAAGGGCAATGCTAGTTACATTGACGACAAAAGCTGCGTGAAAAATTGTTTATTGTGAACAGGATATCAGCAGAGAGAAGTGATAAAAGGTGTCCATTCCAACTGACTCCAACTTTTAGAGGTGTATCCGTGCCGATTTCTGACCGTCTTGAGCTTTTGGGCGTTACTTTGACATCTACGCTCAACTTTGGTTCGTATATTGAGTCCAAGGCTAAATTAGCTGCCAAAAAACTGGGTGTCTTCTCAAAGGTGCGAAGGTACTTCAAGTCTGAACAGTTGCTCACGCTATATCAAGCACAAATTCGCTCTTGTATGGAGTACTGTTCGCATCTTTGGGATGGATCGGCTAAGTATCAGCTGCAGGCTCTGGAATCGATCGAGAGACGTGGCAAAAGGCTCATAGGCAACGACACTCTTGTGCGAAAAAGACTACAAAGTCTTGAACATCGCCTAAAAAATCCTAGCCTATCGGGTTTTTATCGGATACACTTCGGAGAGTGTGCAACTGATTTACATGATCTAATACCACCTTGCCCTTTTTTCTATCGGGATGATCGTAGCTCGAAAAAGCGACATCGTTTCATGGTTGATGTTTCAAAGACACGAACGAAGAGATTTGACTCTACTTTTGTGATAAGAACGTCTAGGCTGTGGAATGCGTTGCCTGAGTGGGTTTTCCCTGTTGGTTACAATCTTTGTGTCTTCAAATCGAGAGTGAATCGGTTTCTTCTAGGTAAACACGCTCCATCGTAGACCGCATCGTCGCTTAACATCAGGAGAGATGGCGGTCAAGTGTAAATCTACAAAAGTTAACATACATATCGATGAACATACACAAACAATAATACCGGCCGAATCGATAAACTCGTCCGGTTTGAACTCGGTTAAAAACTAAGACAGTTTTAGAAGAAATTAAGACTGTGAAAGTGAATGGCCTATATTGGTAATGAAAACTTTGCTAAAAGTACTTGAATTATCGTCCATGCCCTGTGCGTAAAAAACCTCACATTAATACACAAATTCTACTAAAAAGAGGAAGAGCCATTATTAACAGTACTAAAGTACAACGAGAACTACTTTTACAGTGTTCATCTGAATTATCCACAGATCGATGAAGATATATTTTTTTTAACTGTGATAGGCTCGCACTTGACCACCATCTCGCCTGATGTTAAGCGACGATGCGATCTACGATGGAACGTGCTTACCTAGAAGCAACCGATTCACTCTCGATTTGAAGACAACCAGATTGTAACCATCATAATAATGTAATCATAAGAATGACCAAGCCCACTGGCTGAAGATGATCAAGGCAATGTTTATACGATGCGGTAAATAAACGCCCTAGAATTTTGGTCAAGCGTACCTAATTGATCGCGCTCATTTTCACTCATCCTATTTATTTACAAAGATCTTTTCCAAGAGCTTGGTCGACACGAAACGTTCTAAGAAACAGACAGCTTCCGCTCGAGAAAATTATTTCCAATAACGGACCATGTTATATCGTGTCTCCTGTAACAAAAATACCTTTTCGTTTAGCCCGAAATAGAGAATATGTTTCTAATGACACCTATCTAATAAATAAGGGTGTTTGTATGGTAGAGCGTGAATTCGTAGACGATACGATAACAGTTAACAGAAGACAATAATTACGTATTTCATGCTACGTCTACATTCATTACACATTATTATTGTTCCTACATTTTAACGTGACATACACATGTAGTATAATACATTCTTAGTGTATTTTTTTAGTATAGAGTAACGAGACAAGCTGGACACATGCCTAATGGTAAACAACATGTCTGCCCCATTACAGCACAGTGACTCGCAGCTATTAGAACAGGAGTCCAAATCATCACCTAGCACTATACAGCGCTCGTTACGCAGATATATAAAATACTAGTGGCCCGTTCCGGCTTTGCTCGGAGCCTATGACACTCAGCAATAATGTGGCTTTCTATTGGTGAAAGAATTTTTAAAATCGGTTCAGTAGATCCCGAGGTTACCCCTTACAATTTAACAAACACACAAACTTTACTTCTTTATAATATTAGTATAGACTAGCTTCTAATCTATTATTCCGCAACGCCGTATAAAAATCATGCGATATGGAGAAATGATCGAGGATTGGAACCCCCCCTCTTCAACTGTACTCAGTTGGACAGCTTACAAGTGACGGCATAGTGCTAAACCTTATTACTTTATACCTTGCTATCATCCTACATAGGTCTCCTGGTGGTTCATTTAACCCGTAAATTTTGTTCACGGGCCTATAGTCTAATAGATATTATCTCTATGCCCTGTAATTTCACTGGAAGCATTGCCACATTTGCTTGGCGGTAGAATAACATGTGTATGTCACATAATATTGTATGTCAAACCAAAGCTTTTGAGAGCCGAAAAGCGATGGTATCAAATTTCTGAGCAATAGAGTGCCAAATCGGTAAAAAAAAATCCACGTTCATGGCGTCAATATATAATTTAAAGAGACAGAGTTATGTTTAAATCACATAAGTATGTATTGGAATAGGAAAGTCCCTTCTTTTACGATTGGCTCGGTTTTTGCGTCTGTTTGTGATTGTGTACGGTTTAGTTTTTCGGTTTGGTCCGCTAGTGCGCTATGGAATGTTTTTTAAAATATATAATTCTTCTGTATGTATTTTTGATTTTGATGCAACTTTTACGTAAATATTACAATGGATTTATGAAAACACAATTGGATCCGGTAGGTGGCGCTGGTGTTGATATGTCATCAAATGTAGTGAACACAACACATAAAATCACCAATTGATTCTAAAAAGCAATTGTCGAAATGTTTTTTTTTTATATATTGTTACAAGACAACGTCTTTCGGATCCATTTTTCAAACGACGTTATTTTAATTTTGGACTAGGGCAGAAAGCCCACTAACCTGATCTTACTAACGAACCATGCGTAGCGCATGTACCTTAAACTTTTCTATATCCTTAACATGCCTACTGATTTACCGTACTCAAAGCGTACATGTTGTACGACGATTAACGTCAGGGCACATCAATGTACTCCTTCAGGTTGGGGCAACCCAAGGGCTTCGCCTGTAGGGAAGATCAAGGAACGATCTGACGATCCCAGAAGAGGATGACGAAGGTACCTACGGCCCTAGCAGGGAGGATCTAACACCTGCCATCTTGTACACGGTATGTAGAGTTAAAACACTAGTTTTAAAATTATTATACATATGATGTCGGCAGGCTTATTACTTGAAGGTTACGATGCAAAAGAGTCATGCTGATTGTTATTTGTATAATGCAAGTATCAACTGACTGATTTTTAATTTCTGACTGATGTCGACTGACTTATTATTATTAGGACAAGTTTTGTGTCAGCGGACTGATTATTTATTTATTGGTAAGTCTGTTGTAGACTGAATAGTCAGTCGGTAGGTTGGAACTTATACTGATGTCGTCTGACTTATTATTGTCTAGGAGGTTGACAGGTGTTTGAGGGCTAATTGCTAATGTCGCCTGAATTATTATTAGCGAAACACTAATAGATATATCTGCTGACTGATTGTGAAGGTGGTTGTCTACCTGGCCGGTGAGGGTGGTGGGGCTGCTGTTGCTACCTGGCGTCTATACTATAAATTGTGCATTTACGATTAACGGTAGCTGAGAGTTATAGGTACTCCCCCAGCGCTGCCGCCGTAGCGGCGCCGATGGGGTCGTCCGGTTCACTCGGCATGTCACTCGATGTTCGTCGAACACGGAATTATTTCCAAACGGGCTAAAGTAGAACAAAGGCGTAGTCGATAGTAACCTTATCGAGCTGTTGATTGAACTATAATTAGGTTAGTAGGAACCCTAACATGATAGTGAGATCGTGACTATGAATTTAATTGACTACGTTTCGGTCTAAATGAACTCATTATTTCATTGCTATTGCCGTATCTTGAAGTTACATCGATATCATAAGCTGCATAGTGTGAAGGAGTAGGAGTATTCATGACACTGACAGTCAAAATGGTCTGATAGCTCAAAGTCGCTCAGCGAGCTATGGAACGGGTTTTAGTGCTTGGATGTTTTCTGAGGGATTGCATTCGTAATTCGTCAGATAACTAAAGTCACCGAAATAGCTCAGCGTATTAGTAAACTGAAGTGGCAATGGGCCGGTCACATCTGTCGCAGACCCGATAACCGTTTATTGGGGTAGACTGGTTTTGGAGTGGAGACCGCGAACCGCTAAACGTAGTGTAGGACGCCCTGAGACTAGGTGGAGTGAAGATATACGATGATGAATGAAGATGGCTGGTGGCGGTTGGAAACGACCGAGAATCAGGCTGAGTGGCGTATTATAGAAGAGGCCTATGTCCAGCTGTGAACGAACACAGGCTGATGACGATGATGAGGAGTATTCATAACCATAAATGTAAACTAACTTGTCCGTAGGCTTAGCGTAAAGTTGTTACAGACGCTTATTAGTATTCTAGTATTACAGTATTAACAATCTTTGGACACACAAAAAGGTCTATGCAATGTCGTGCGGTGGGACCCCTTTTTCCGCCTACCCCCCAATAATTTAAAAAAAACAGTCGAGGAAGGCGATGACCAGCACATGCGTCATAGTAACAACTATGACGGCAAAGGTGTAGTACTTCTCCTCTATCTCTTTTTTTTTTTCTCAAAATCCGTTGAATTTGAGAAAAAAAACGTATATATCATAAGTTTCATGAAATAACTGTACTCTAATACATCTTAGCCTTTTTCATCGCAGAAAATTCAACGAATCCTACAGCGCACGAAACGCAGAAAGTTCGAAATATCTGCGAGCCACTACGGACAGATCAATTATTATGTTTCGTTGCTATTTCTTCGACCCGAAATAAAGTTTAGGATAAACCTACTCGCGCATGCGTGTCGGTGGACACAAACACTGGTCCAGCTCGATTACGCTACAATAGCCTGAATTCCTTTGCGAATAGAGTTTGATTTTAAATGTCCTATTTGGATAAAGACGAGTTTGCTTTGGCAACAAAGCTAGTGTGCTAGCTAAATTGTAACTTTCATTATTCGCTTTGTAGTACAAACTAGGTTGACCGTTATTGAGGAGTGGCAAAATTAAAATCATCGGAGAGACGCCACATAGGCATGTTGAATTTTACGTTTAATAGGACTTAGATATGGGCTGTATAGCAATAATCTCGTAATGTTCACGTTATAGACGTGCTTAGGTAATGTGTTCAAACAATTCATGTCGGGTTAAAGTTATTGTAGATATAACATTGTTGACGCGAGTTTTCGTCTTGATTTACCTAAGCAACCAAACTTCGTGGGTGCACTCACGAAGTTTGGTCGATTTTGGTTGTTTGGTCGTCGATTAAGTTCTGTCGAGTGAATTGAGTTATGCAACTAACATTTGCCAATCAAAGTTTGAGCACGCCTGGGGCTGTACCACACATTTGCCAGTTATGTACCTATGCCATGCAATAACGTGCAAACACTTACTGGGTTCCAGTTTGGACGGCAACGTTACCTGAAAAACAAAAAAACATATATAAATCACCAGATACCTGCGGTTGACGAATGTAGTGCAGTGCAACGCAGTTATTACAACTCTTCATATTTATAGTACTGGGCCGTTATTAGCAAGCGTACGTCTTGGTCGACCCTTCACTCTTTTTTAATTTAAAAATGTTTAAGTATATCAACACCGATTAAGAAATTTTTAATCGAAAACATATTTGTATAGTCTTTAATATTTTCGCATTTAAAATGTCATGGCTAGTAATTTTGCAACTTATCACTTTTTGGCCCGTTTAATGAGTAGGTACCCATTCCTAACAGATACCAAACCAAACGAATGAGAAATATTTTTCTTCTTAGGAAGAAGCAGCAGTTCTGCAGTTATTTAGATATATTCTAGAATGTTCCCAGATGCCCTAATGTGTGACATGTGGGCAATTAAGCGAAATAAACGGTTTTGCCTATCCTCCATTGTTCCGACATTGTAAGCAAATCGATGCTCAATAGTGCGTAATCGACAATTAACCTAATAGAGTTACATAAACAGTATCATAGTTTACGAATATCGAACGTCGATTCAATAAAGGAACTCTAGAGGAGCATTAGAGCGACTACTATTATATTCCGAACATAAGGTGAAACTAAGGTAAATAAAAAAAATAAAAAAAACTTTGTTCTAATTGGTACTAATGTTATAATATATATTATTATATAATATAATAGGGTATATATATTATTATAATAATATATTAAGGTAATGGCACTCCTTCTAATTATCCCTATCGGTAGGACTTTTTGCAAGTCCGCTTGGAAGATTGCCACGCCATTGCCAGATATTCTACTAGTCCAGTGCAATTACGGAAATAATTAAACATTAAATTTTAATTTTAATTACAGTAAAAAAACTAAAAAAGTGCACGCTATGAATTTAGAAATGCAAAGTGAGTTAAAAGAAAGGTTAACCATAGGAGAGTTTTGTATCCCATTAGCTCTGAAGTGGCGCACCTTGTTATATGACTGGTCTCCTGCCTTATTAAAAATTTATCTGAACGCTTTCCAAATGACCCTCCCTGACCAGAGTAACTTGGTAAGGTGGGGAAAAGCCTCTGAAAAATGTTGCTATACTTGTGGTGAGGGGATATGTACAGCAAGGCACATATTGGTGGGATGCAAGGTGATCCTTAATAGGGGTCATTACTCACAGCGCCATGACAGAGTACTTGAAATCATACGTGAAGCCGTAAGCCTTTCGGTAGCTAGAGCCCAAAAGGAATTGACGATAAACAAAAGACAAATTAACTTTGTAAAAGAGGGCTCAACTTCAAACTCCAAGAACAAGCCTTACTCAATCCTGGGTTCAGCACCTGATTGGACTATTTTAATGGACACGTATGAAAAGAACTACAAAATCCCAGAGGATGTGGGTGTTTCGTCATCCAGACCGGAGGTTTTCCTTTTTTCTAGGGCTACGAAACGCATAGTCCTTGTGGAACTTACCGTACCGTGGGAAACTAATATACCTAAAGACCACGCGAAGAAACAAAATAAGTATTACGACCTTCAAAACGAATTAACAAAAAATGGCTATGTAGTTAATTTATACGCTGTAGAAGTAGGAGCGAGAGGTATACCAGCAAAATCTCTCTATAACCTGCTTAAAGACCTTGGCTTGTCCAGAAGTGCAGTAAGTTCTATACTAGAACGAGTATCTAAAGCTGTACTAGTAGGATCATATCGGATTTGGCTGGGCAGGGAGAGAAATACGAGTGGTGAGTGTTGACGTACGTCACCAAAAGGGGCCCCTTTTAAACCTACGCCCGAGTCACAAGTCTTGGGGTCTATTCGAGATTTCTCTCTCTGCCACACGATAGACCCGGCACCCGCACGGTGAATCCATGGAATGCTTTTTTTTTTTTTTAATTTTACAGCTCCACAGACTCCGGGCTCCGTGACCTTTGTCAATCGTTTTCTTTTTGTTACATGAATCTTGGATTGGAGAAGAAAAGGAAATAGGGGAGAGTAGAGAACATTTTCTTGCTAATTCTAGGACTATATTATTTTCTAAGTCGCCTCCTCCCGGCTCAGCGCCTCCACCACGACTGCATTTCTATCCTTGATGGCCATCTGCAAATTGAACTCTCGGATGGTCTTCGGTGTTGCAGACAACGCTCGCCGCACGAACCGACCGATGGCGTCGTCGGTGTCGTCAGCGTAATATATGAAGGTCCCCGTGTGCCGTGAGATTGCGACGACCGCATGAGGCACGCTCTCGTGCAGCTTCGTGTTTGCCTTAGTTTTTATTGCGATTACCGACTCGTATGTTAGTCCCTGAGCTTCATGGATGGTAAGGATGCGTGACCCGGTGCCTGAACCATAACCCTGGTTTGTCAGGGTCTCCTTCTCCTCTTGAGTGTGAACTAAAAAGAGGGTGTTTGGTTGGGTGTTGGGTATTTGCGCTCCCTTATACCTTCTCTGCTCTAGGAACTTTACGCGAGGCGCCGAGGAATACATACCCGAGTATATTTCCCTCAGCGCATAGGCGACGTCCATTGGGTTTCGATGTGTGCAGAGCAACTCCTGGCTGATCTTTGTTACCAGGTTCGGGCGGTTATACCTCATTTCGAAGAGATTTTCCCTATCGATATAAGGCAGTTGATTGACATCTCCGATGAGGACAATTTCGCCAGCACCAGACAGGCGTGAGACCATTACAATGGCTCCGAAATGGTTCATGAGGGCTTCATCCACCATGAGGCGACTGAAACTCTCTTTTCCGAATCCATTTACGAGAGCAGAAGCCATAGTTCGCACCCTGGTTTTGACCAGGTTTCCAATGCGGTGCGATAGGTGCGATGCGGAGCTTTTCTCTTAGATCTTTTGCTGCCTCAGTTGTTGTGGTGATAATAGCGTCCTTGTCCACGTCGAAGTGTCAAATAACCCATGTTGTCTTTCCACATCCCGGAACACCATTGACCCATTGTATTCTTGGTACCTCCCAATTTTCCCAAGCCGCTGTGACACTTGAGCTCCCTTCGACAATTTTGGCCATCTCTAGGATCTTGTCGTCCAACATAATTTTGGTGCATCGGGCGGTAACTACAATAGGGTCGTTTGGTGGTGTCGCATATACAGGCATTCCCGCGCGCTCTGTCTCTTTCTCGTTCAGTGTCACGAAGCCATTTTCTGCACTGTAGGCTGCCATATACTGTCCTGTCATGGTTCCCTTGATGACCCGGGAAGTAACATTGTTGTAAATGGCTGCTTCGGCCTCCTCGAGTTTCGCCTTTAATAAGCTTTCACTTCCCAGCCTATAGAACTGCATGATGTTTTCGCAGGTCTTGAGGTTGACTTGTCTTGTCGCTCTCAGTGTGGCTGTGAATTCTATAAAGGCGTTACGTGCATGACTCCGCGGCTCCGAGGCCGTGACATAACGGGGCGGTTCCACCAGTCCCATGTCGGCTCTGGTTCGGCTAATTAGTTGCTGTGAAGCTGCTTTGAGGGTCTTTGACGTCAAGGGGTTTGATGATGATGAAGGGGATGAGATTCGGAGTACGCTCCTTGCTGCTGCGTTAAAGGCCGCCACGAAAGTCGTGTTGTTTCCTCGGCTGCTGCTTTGATTGGCTGCGGCTTTTTCCGCCGCCGCCCTCTGCTGTGCTCTTTCGGAGCCGGTTTGTGTGGTCGAACTTAGAACAGGATGTCCCCAGCTGTCAGTTGCATTAGTTAGGTCGTGCGAAGGGACTCTGAGGAAGCTCAGATTTTCTCCTCTATCTTCGTATACGACAACCTCGTGATGTTTAGAGGCCTCAATGCAACCCAGCCGGTCTGCGACCCTCGCTCTTGAGTATTCAATCGCCATCGCATCCACGCTTATCACCCGGGGTGTGTCACCCGCATTTCTACTCAGATGTGCGAGCAGCGCACTTGCCTGTGTGAAAGGCGTCCGACCTTCCGAGTACTCTATTAGTGCAATCGTTTTGTTTTTCGATCGCACCAACCGAAATCGGTGGCCGTCTACCTCGCACACTGGCATAGCAACGTAGGTTTTCCGCTTCATTGTGACTTTAGCGGTACTCCCATTGAGCAGGCACGACAATCCAGGTGACAAACGGGCGCGTTTCCGTTCCCAGGCGAAGCAAAAGCTTACTCCGAATCTTTCTTTGTTGCTATCCATGAAGAGAGCCACACCGCGGATACGAATCCCTGCCTCTCCTCGGTCTGCATTCTCCAGTAGTTGTTGGACGGAGATGCTTTTTGAGGGGTTATCTTGGGCGGGGACTGCATTCCGCGCGGCTTCCACGGACAGCGCGGTTGAATGTGGTGGCGAAGGGGGGCGTGTAGAATGTGGTGGCGAAGGGGGGCGTGTAGAATGTGGTGGTGAAGGGGGGCGTGTATTTGAGAGTGTGGAATTCCTATTGGTCGCTATGCGGAATGAGCTTTCCATGAAGGACAGGAGCCGTGGTCTGTTATCTGGATCTGCTAAGATATTTTGGAGATCCGAAACAACCAGCCTCCCGTCGATCATAGATTCGAGCTCATGTCTTGCGGCCATGAATCTGGGACAATCGACCAGCACATGCCAGACCGTTTCGGGTTGGTCAGGGTCACACTCGCATGCAGGACTGCTCTTGAGCTTAAATCTGTACAGATATTCAGCTATTCCTCCATGTCCCGTCAACGCTTGTACCTGGAAAGGAGTCAGTTTCGTGGTTCTCGTCAACCGATATGCGTTTGCTACATCGGGCAAGAACATCTGAGTGACTTTTCCAGTTTCCGAGGTCTCATATCGGTCCTGCCATTTCTTGACCGATTCTTCGCGTATTTTTCGTTTGACGTAGGACAAGGGGATCCCCTCGTAGTCTCTGGGTGATTTCATGACCGCCGCCGACTTCGCTAGTTCATCTGCTCTTTCGTTGCCGACGGTACCCACATGCGCTCTTACCCAGAAAAAACGAAGAAATCTCCCTTCTGCACGTATCTGTCCAATGTTTTCCTTTATACACTTTGCCAAGGGGTGACTCGTTTTAGGGTTACTTAGCAGTTCGAGTGAAGATCGGGAGTCACTCAGGACATTGACTTCTGGGTCCTTGCTTGTTAACACCATTTGAGTTGCCCGACAAAGACCCATGGAATGCTAAGAAGTTCGTCTCTCTAAATTATGTAGTTTGGGGACTATGAATGATCGATAGAGGGGTGTATTCTGAGCATATATTCGAATTTGAGGGATTCTGGCGTGGTCAGCTCGTGGTCATTTCGATGAAAACGCGTTTAATTCGATACCTCGAGAACTGTTAGTGTTAGGCAAAATATTGTTGAGGTCTTTTCTCTTCTAAATTAAATTTACTTATTTTTACATCAAAAACTTTTCTTTTTTTCATCAATACTTTTCAAGTTATTGCTTCCGAAAGGCAAAAAATTTACATTTTTTTCCTCCCTTTTTTTTCATTTAATTTAAAAGAGAAAAGGTCTCAACAATTTTTAGCCTAACACTAACAGTTCTCGAGATATTGAATTAAACGCGTTTTCATCGAAATGACCATGAGCTGACCACGCCAGAATCCCTCAAATTGGAATATATTTATGCTCAGAATACACCCTCCTATCGATCCTTCATAGTCCCCAAACTACATAATTTAATGTTTTTTTTTTCTCTCAATTTTTTTGCGTAATTGTACTGGATTATTATACTGCCAAGCAGAAATGCGGTTTGAAGGGCAATGTTTCCAGGCAATGTTTTTCTTTACTATAAAAAAACCTAAGGCAAAATCTGGATAATGTTTTCGGTGTTAGTCAAGGTCGTCTTTTTCTGGATCTGCCACTAAAATAGTTTTTGTCTACACTGAATAAATTTGCATACCATGCAAACTACCAACGAAAATTAGTTTGAACTCGATCTGAAGAGTAGTTTTTTTTTAGTACGTCATAAATACATTATTATTAAAACTTCGATCAAAGTTACAACGAACTAAAAAAACTATGTGTACTATGTACCTATATCATGTTACTTGCTGCAACGGAACCCTTCATGGGCGAGTCAAACTCGCACTTGGCCACTTTATTTTAGGATAGATAAATCGGTATAGTTTTCAACTTGGCTCTGCGACCATCAGACATGCAGTCAACGTGCCCGGTTCATTTTTTTAGGATAGATAAATCGGTATAGTTTTCAACTTGGCTCTGCGACCATCAGACATGCAGTCAACGTGCCCGGTTCATTTTTTTAGGATAGATAAATCGGTATAGTTTTCAACTTGGCTCTGCGACCATCAGACATGCAGTCAACGTGCCCGGTTCATTTTTTTAGGATAGATAAATTGGTATAGTTTTCAACTTAAAGAGACCAAGGTTAAGAACTCGTAATGTAAAGAACTCGTAATGTAAAGGCCGATTTAAAGTGAACGAACATAGAACTAGAGCTGGAGCAAGAGCATTTCTTTCTCGTTCTTTTAGTGTAAACGAAAGATCGTTCTTAGCGTTTTCCATATTATATATTCCATAGAATCTTTGCGAACGCAAACAAAACAACGAAATAATGTTCTACGTTTGTTTACACCAAATGAATTTGATACAGTGGGGATAGAATGAGCATTCGCTCGTCTGATGTAAATCGGCCTTTAAGAATACATATTCTTTAAAAATAATTGAGCATTCGCTCGTCTGATGTAAATCGCCCTTTAAGAATACATATTCTTTAAAAATAAAATTCTACGCTCAATTGTTACTGTTTTTACAAAAGCTGGGTTAAGCTCTATTTAGGCTAAGAACTCACGGAGCGATTTTCAGCCGCCCTCGCAGCTGCTATGGAAAGCAGATATATGTATGTATATTCTGTAATGTAATCATTAAGGTCAATACATCCTATCATCCAATTTAAATATATAGATAAATTATCTACTTGAGTAGCTATCAAAAATGCACACCACATGCAAGGCTGATTGTACGTGTCCATGCTGGAGTGCCTTCAGCAGGGATAGGTGATAGGTAACAACCATGTTGTACCATTGTCAAGACAATGACATTGAGTTGGTCTGGCCTCAAGTCAAACAATACACTGCAATACAAAGCCGCCATTCCAAGAACATGGCGACACTATACCACAATTACCGCTGAAAGTAGCTCAATATTACTAAAGAAGACTGGGCAAAGTGTTAGAAAAAACTCGAAAAATAGTAAAAGAAGATTAGTATTACAGAAATGTCAATTTTGATAATACGAGTATAATACAAATCAATTAAATAGTCATCCCTTCACTTCGGAAAGAGTATTTTTGCTCTTCGATGCCCGAGTGAAAAAGTTGTTTTTACCCTCTAGAGAGTAATGGACTACAGGCCCGTGAACAAAATTTACGGGTCAAATGAACCACCAGGAGACTTATGTAGGATGATAGAAGGGTGTAAAGTATTATGATTCAGCACTATGCCGTCACTTGTAAGCTGTCCAACTGAGTGCAATTGAAGAGGGGGGGTTGAAATCCTCGACCATTTCTCCTTGTCGCATGATTTTTGTACGGCATTGCGAAATAATGTATTAGAAGAGGTATTTAAACTGTATGGAACCAATGCCGTACTTAATCAAATGACCAAATTTACTCTGTAAATTACTCGTACTCTGTAAATTTTTCCGACAAACTGATACTTAAAAAGTTAACATTTATAATTTTTATAGTTTCAATACCTCTTCTTATCTATTATTCCTCAACGCCCGCCGTACAAAAATAATGCGACAAGGAGAAATTATCGAGGATTGCAACCCCCCCTCTTCAACTGTACTCAGTTGGACAGCTTACTAGTGACAGCATAGTGCTGAATCTTAATACTTTACACCCTTCTATCATCCTACACAGGTCTCCTGGTGGTTCATTTGACCCGTAAATTTTGTTCACGGGCCTGTAGTCTATAAAGTAAAACTGAATGTAGAACGTCGTGTGCACTAAGTTTGTGAATTCAAAATACAATTATTAAACCTATTTACTTCAGCCCCTTGTGGCACCATGGAGGTTGAAGCATCATCCAAACTTTTTTTTAATTTGTTAAAAACTCAGACTCGGAATCTCCTTTTTTAATTTATTGTGCGCGCTATTTTCTTTTTACGATATTTTCACGTCATAGTCTTATTGTTAAAACGTGGTTAAAACTTTGAAACAGGAAACTTGAAAACATGTGAAAACCCCAAAATGAAAAAGCATTTAGTAATTTCCTCGCTGAGGTGGGACGAAAAGTTAAGTGTTGCACCCGAGTTTAAAGATTTTTGACCTTGTGCTCTATTAATTTCCTCACTGCGCTAAGGATTCTAATTTTTTAATCATTCGCTTGCTCGGTTATCAGAATTGAGCACGCGGTTAAAAAGCAACTTTGCACTTTTGTATAACAAATAACTGTTACGGGTGACGATAATCATTAGTAGAGTAACTGACGATTTTAACCCAGCTCAGATCAGGGCGGCTTTGGTTTAATCGAAGAAAATAGTTGAATGAAGATTCAATCCCAAATGCTTAACACAAACTTGAATCGATTTAACCTGAGTATCGATTCGGACAGATACATCACTAGTTACTTCGGTACGTCGCGTCAAATGAAAAATGCAGCTTTTATTTTTTGTCAACTTTTATATGGGATCAGAAGCCTCGAAAACGAATGAGGTGAGCACCTGTGATTGTTTTGTACTGTTTTACAGCATACAGCGCAACTATCGATCACTCCCGTCAAGTCCCGTCATGCCACAGTTAAATTTAAGCAATGCACTTCAATATCAATCCACGGTGTGTTCTTCTAAATGAATGAATACTCGTTAGTAATTTTAGGGAAAGTCAATTATAAAAAAATTGGCATTTATAGGAACTGCCGATAAAAGTGAAAACTTATAACTCAGAATTTGATAGCTTACCTTGGAAACTACACGGGTGTAACCGGAGGGCGTGGCCTCGCTACCTTGGCATGGCCATCTATAAATGCGTCAGCATTTCCCATTGGCTCACGCATTTCTAGATCCCCAATCGCCAAGGTCCCGAGTTTACCCGAAGATTTTTTGTCATACCCGAGCGTGACGCTAGAAATCAATTTACACCCCACAAAAAATTGGTCTAGGCGCGCCTAAAGAAGTTTTCACTTCAATAATATCACAAATATCTTCCATAATAGACAAGATAGAATCAAAACATGATCACGACTAGCAAGCATTATGGCTACGTTTCAGGGGTAACAAAACTTTCCTGTAACATGGCTGTTGTTCTTTTGATTTCGAGCAAAATCAAACGAAACTTATGACAATATCATAATCAAGTAACTTTATTTGGGAATAGAAAAACAGACCTTGTTTGTGCACAGAATTAAAAGTTTAAGGCGTTTTCTAAATAACTTTTCTCTCAATAAGAAAAAGCGACGAGAAATTTGTACTACAGCAATGAACCAGATCAAGCGAATGGTTTTAGATAATGAGCCAATTGTTAAGATCAATTATGCGTTAGCAATATTCGGCAATAGAGCAAATAAACTTGTTCGTGCTGAAATACTTAAGGTTCAAATAAATCAGCATTGAATCCAAAGTAATGCATATGTGCGTCACGCGGTTTGTAAGACAGAAACAAAAAGGTCATAAGTGAAAAATTTACACAAATCATTAAGATGAATTAGGTGTCAAAAAACAGTCACCTCCTTCTATGAATATAAAACCCGTGATGGCGTAGTGGCTAGGCATCCCATTTCACAATCATGGGGTCGTAGTTTCGAAGCCCGCCTGTAGGCGATGTATCTCTCGTGTATTTATTTTCTCAGGTGTAGATGTAAGAGTTAGTCATCACCACTGGTTTTAACAGTGAAGGACAAATATTGTGAGATATCTACCAAACCCGCACTTTGTGAACTTGATGGAATATGGCCTCGCCTCTCCCCTTGAGGGAGAACGCCTCGAATCCCAGCAGAGAGAACATAAAGTGGGCTGTTCGTGCTATGTTTATCCTTCTAAAACAGGTCGATGAGAAATCGAGTCAAAGGACCCTCAAATTCAACACGCAACCGTAACTAACGAATATAAACAGAGAACGCGCCATCCACGGTAACCACAACGTTCATTAAACAGGCTCTTTTGTATTCACAGCGCTGGATCGCTGGGATGTTGTGATCCGACAAGCAGGGTTGCCATGAGCTGTATTTGGTTTGCTGTTATCTTGCGGTTCACGTGACTATATTGCAATATTGTCTGATGCCGCTATATCCGTTTCCACATATCACATGGATTGGTTATTTATACTTATAGAGGCCTATAGAAACTTAATTGGTCTTGCCATAGTACGAGTATACTAAAACAAAACTTAAACACAATTTTGTTTTAGATTTATTTTGACGTTACAAACTTTGAAAATGACATGGCCCATTTGACTTTAATCAACAATTAAACAGTTTTTAGCTTAATAAAGTCTTGAATACGTTGGTTAGGGTGACTACTTGAAAACGTAGCAATAAGGTTGAGTTTAAATTAAATCATATTTATATTGTTACTATACAATAGAATAACAATTTATAATAATCGAACAATTTAAACGAGAATGTATTAATGTATTTACGGTTTGTAGTCTTTAGGAACAAATTGAAACAGTAAACCATTTAAGCGAATTACTTAAACTAATCACCGATCTACAAGCAATTTACTTCTACGTTCCAGTTAATTGGGTGAAACGCTATGAAAATCTTCAATTACCTCTGTTTTCTTCGTTCATTTTGTTAATCTAGTTGAATAGTATATGCCCGCCCTAAAACTGTAAATCTAACAATTCAATATTTTATTAGTATTACTAAGCCAACTTTGGCATTTCTTGTTGTAAAAAAACTTGTAAAAAATGTATCACTGGCCTCGTGGCTTAGTTGGTAGTAGCTCTGCCTGCGAAGCCAGGGGTCGTGGGTTCGATTCCCACCCAGTGCAAATATTTGTGTGATGAATTCAAATGTTTGCACAGTGTCTGGGTGGTTCTATGTATAATAAGTATGTATTTAAAACTATATAAGTATTATATCAGCTATCTGGCCTCCATCACACAAGCTTTGCTTAGTTTGGGGTCAGATGGTGTTGTGTGTGAATTGTCCACCAATATTTATTTATTTATTTACTATTTTTTTTGTTTACTAATGCACACTGTACAGTTAATAATTGTAAATAGTGTATTTTATGTTATACAGGGTTACTGGTAATCAGTCTGCATCCGTTTAAGGGCATGTTCTGTATATTTAAATAAACAACTTTTGTCAAAACTCCATACAGGTCATCACAAAAAAAAAAGTTGTCCTCTCTAGCACTGTTTTGCGGATGTTTAGTGTTTATGCACTTCAGCACATCATTTATTGAGCGTTAAAGAGAGCGCGCGCTTTTGTTACGAAGAGCTCGATGCTTTTAGACCAGGCAAATACATTTTTTTTATTTTATATGGAAAAAATATACGAATTTTTATAAACTGTAGAATAAAAGTTGACGTATTTAATGTACCTAACATCCCTTTAAACATTTAAACGGATGCAGGCTGATTACTAATAACCCTGTATAATATGTACCTAGTTTGTGGTAAAGAAATACTTAAATTATTAAAATGTGCTGTTTTTACATTTATATTGTTCCTAGTCTATTAGATGTTGAACAGTGACTAGGTAAATCGACTAAGGATAAATATGCTATATGATAATAATTTAGCTTTTTACTGATGTCGACCGACTTATTATGAGGACAAATCTTGTGTCGACTGGCTGATTCTTATTATTATTGGTATGGGAATACATGTCGTCAGCTGACTGATTATTATTTATCATAGGAACTAAAACTGGTGTCGTTGGACGTATCACTATCGTCAAAAGATCGACAAACGCCTTGTTTGAGAGACAGGTTCTAGTGTCTACTCTGAAAATCCTCCACGACAACCAAGTAAAAGGAATACATTAAAAAAATGTATGCATACTAACTCGTTACAAGCGAAAGAAATAGTTACTTTACTTTGTCTGTGATGGCATAAAGTTAAAATATATGAAAATTGAAAGCAAAAATATCCTAATAAATAGGTTAAACGTAGGTACTTCTATGGATTTTCCTTGATGGGGTAACCCTTACAAAGCTTCGCAGCGGGAACACGTTATACAACATGCATCACCGCTTAGCGCAAACGATCGTGACCTCATAACTCTAATTCAAGCATGCAAATTAACTGTTTAATAAAGATCCATACATAAAATACATACTGATTATTGCGATTTAATTATCTCATATTTGATTCAGTTACGTTAGTTATTATTAGGCTTCTATCAAATAATATTTGAGGTATTTGTTTCTTACTTGAATATTATTGAATGGATATATTGGTACAGAAATGTTTGTGTGACGAATATCGATTTTTCAGACAAAGACGTATACTATCTATATATATGAGATTTATATAAATAAAGATTTACTAACGGTAATAGCTAAAAAAATAAAAAAACGCTGTCACGAGTCGACGTAGTTTTTATGCCGTGTTTTATTGTATTAATTTTCTGATTTTCACTTCAGTTTGATAATACATACTAGCGGTCCGTGCCGGTTTCGCCCGTGAATAATATATAGCCTATAGCACTCAAGGATTACGTACATTTCCAACAGTATTTTTTTTTTTATCGGTCCAGTAGTGCCTGAAATTAGCGCGGTCAAACTAAACACCTATTTAGCTTTACAACATTAGTAAAAATATTTTTACAAAAAAACAGAGAAGGAAAAATCCACAAATACAGAAAAACTGTTAAATTTTGAGTTGAAACCTATATACGAAGTACGGATAGATACAAAACCAACATGCATATTGACAATAGCTTGTCAAAACAACAATATTTTCTAAAGTATGTAAATAATGTGAAATAAATGTAGATAACAAGTTCGTGACGGAGGCAAGAAGCGGAAACAAATGCACTCCCATCACCAGGCCGTATCTCGTCACCATCGAATTCGTCGTTACAGAATGAAGTTTATTTGACTCTCCGCGACACAACTCTTTCGACGAGTGACGAGGACGCGGCGCGGACCCCGCCGTCAACAAGGCCTGTATGTCGTGGCCGTCCACCGCTGCCAGCACGCTTAGGGCCTGTGAGCCAATCTGCCTCGCGCTCGGACCTCGCTACCGGTGGTGTAGTGCCTCGTATGCGATGGACTCAGCAAATAAATGAGAACTGCATGTGCGCCTATTATAGGGCTACAGAAGTAGGAACCTACCTGACCGCGTACTGTGCCAGAATGCAACAGGCCCTTGAACCAAACGTCGCCGTGTCCCCCCAACGACTGTCAAATCAGGTGCGGGCTATCCATCGGTGTAAGTTGCTGGATGAGTCGGCACTTGATCGGCTACGCCTTGAGGAACAACGTGCTCGCCCAGCTTCTGCCTCGACCCGGGATTCACCCGCTGCGTCGTTGACCCTGATGATGTTTGGTTTCATTGCCAATGTCAGTGGCCATACTTGCGGCGCCGGTCAATCCCGGAAGAAGTCTCAGCGAGTACTAATGTATCCAACCAGGTAAAAGAGCGACTGAGGAGCGCTTTAGAAGACGCGATCTTCCAATATAGATCCAAACCCAACTCTAGGCCGCGCTTGCCGCGTTTACCCACACATAGACAAAATTTGGCTTTGATGGGAGCCCTAAATACTTTACTAGTTCCGTACCTGGAAACTAGCAAACATTTGACTGATACCCATTCTATTTTGAACTGTGGTGCTATCGCGGCATGTCGTGTTGCACGTGTCAAGTTTCCAGACACTGACCGTGCGACGTGAACTGCCGGATATGTACCCGCATGGCAAGTGCGAATAGAACGGCGTATTCAACAACATTCAGGCTTCTTGTACCTCTAGCAAAGCTAATCTGCTTCAGTCAGGGGAACAGTCATCCCCTAGTCATGCGTTTTGTGACACAGGCATTCGCTGGGACTGGTATCAGTCCCTAGCACTATCTAGTCAATGTTACGAAACGAATTGACTATTTGAAGCAGAAAGTTTATGCGTGGGCTAACCGTATTGTATGTCGCTACAGAGAGCGTGTGAATCGATATCGGCAAAATTGCGACTTCCAGAGCTATTAAAGGAAGGTGCATAGAAACTGGGAAGGAACTAGTCGACGTGTGAGTGATGGGCAGCTACCGGATACCAGCGCTATGAAAAACTTCTGGCGCAGCATCTGGTAGGTGCCTGTAGAGCACATGGAGGGAGCATGGATGAGTATTAACGAACCTGCATGTGAGCCTATCGAACCCATGGACTCCATTACGATAGACTTCACAGACATTAGTTGTGCAATCTGGACAGATCAGAACGAGAAAAGTCCTGGGCCGGCCGGATTGCACAACTTTTGGATAAAGTGATTTCGATGCTCACATGACGTTTGGCAACACAAGTCCAAAAAGCCCTCGGGAAGTGTTCTATTCCTAGTTTCTTGACAACCAGTCTCACCTTCCTACTTCATAAGTCTGGTAGTACCACGGAACCGAAAAACAGACCCATTACGTGCTTATCTATCATCTATAAGATGCTTAACCCCATTTTGAGAGCAAAATTAACGCGCATATGGTCGCGAACGACGTTTTGGCCTCCTGTCAGAAAGGATGTAAGATTGGGTACCATGGTACTAAGGAGCTGCTCCTTATTGACACGACCATTTGCCAACAAGTCAAACGAAACAAAGGCGCCCTCTCCACTGCCTGGATTGACTATAAGAAGCCCTTTGATGCGGTGCCCCATTCATGGCTGGAAAAACATAAATCCAACTCTGAAATATTTTCTAAGAAAATGTATGGGACAGTGGGTCCCAGTCCTTTGTCAACCCGGTGGCGTAGACAGCTCGTTTGTTTCGAAGGACTTCATAGAGATTGAAAGTAGCATTTTCCAGGGTAACAGTTTGAGTGCATTGTGGTTTCGCCGAAGTCTTCGAAAATCGCCTAAGAATTCTTTCAGCACTCTATTGAAGGATTCAGAGTTAGATTATCGTCTTCGTAGACGAAGTGCTGTTATATCTCATTTGTTGTGCATGGACAACCTCAAACTTTTTGCACCCAAACGCCAACTTTGTAACTTGTTGGAGCTATTAAAAACCACGTAGGTTTATAGTAACGCCATGAAGATGGAGTTCGGTGTAGACAAGTGTGCGGTCATGCATATACAGTGAGGCAAAGTAGTAAATTCAGAGAATTTACAACTTTCTGAGACAATAACTCTCAGATCGCGAACAATGCACTCTTAGTGATCATTACCGCAACAGCAAGTCCGGGATGCATCGCGATGTTGTGGTAGTTGACAGGAGCTTTACGCCTCTTTCATTGGCAAACGAGAACTGGCGCAAACCATCGGTGATCAGCACTGATGATCGCAAAGAGCTGCACGGTCGATTCCATCGGGCCTTGACGGGACCCAATGTGAATCTGCTCGCCTCGGTGAACTGGCTGCGCTTCGGGGATGTATTCGAAGAAAGCGAGGTTTTCGTCTGTTCAATTGTGGATGAAGTTATCAAGACGAACAATTATCGGAAATGTGGTACGGAAGGTACGGTCGACGTTTGTCGGGCATGCCGCCGTCCAGGCGAATCAATTCGTCATGTTATTTTCGGTTGTTTGCATATTACTAACGAGTTCTTGCACAGACACAACCTAGTAGCAAAGATCATTCATCAGCAACTTGATACGGCCTTGTCAAGTCCGAAGTGCCGTACTACAAGTACGGGCCTTTGTCAGTTCTCGAAAATGGTTGTGCGTTGATTTATTGGGACCGATCTAACATCACGGACAGGACTATTATACTCAATAAGCATCTTGCTGGTCTCAGCGCCGGGTCCTTATAGCGAAAAGTTTGGACCTACATCTAAAGATATTTTCTAGACAGTTGGGTTAAGGGCCAGAGGCAGAAGGCAGTCATCCTTGACACAGGTCGCATCGTCAGGAGGTTCCTCACTCTGCAGCCCTAACCACCATGGGCAGGGTAGCATGGGCCCTGTGCCCTGTCCCGCTGCTGGCGACTATCTAGTTGTAGGTTGTTATGTTGTTTTATAAAAATATTGTAAAAACTTAGATTTGAGAAGAAATATAAATACGTAAATAATAACATTGGTGGACAGGCCTCAAGCAAATCTAACTAGCTCAAATAAACACGAACTATTTTTGTATTTGCTTACAAAACAGATAGCAAAATAATTCAAATTAAATGGTCTGTAATTACAAGTAGGTATACAGCCAGTTGAATCATTAGTAGAATACATCCAGTGATATTCTACTAATGTTAAATCCTAGCAGAATAATTATTTTTTATTCCTAAAATATTTTTAGTTTATTTAGTTTCCAGTTGCAGCGGCTAAAATTTAAATAAGCAAAAAAATAACTACATTTATAAAGTAAGGTATTCATATACCTTAAATTAAATAAAGAAGTTACAATAAGCGAGCACAGATTCCATAAATGGCGTATCGTTGCGGTAGCGAGCACCTACCGACACGGCGCGGGAAACCGACCGAACCCACCCGCGAGTTTTAAAATGTTGTTTTGTTAGCGTGAATAGATTAATCTCCATGACACTATAACCTAACATGCTACTTAATTTCTTTTACACTTGACAAAATACTTCGCACTAAGATATTGTTTAGCTCATCTGTTCTCTACTTACTTAAGTGATGTAAGTAATATTACAATCCATCATATTTATACGATTCAATATTCCTCGACGATGATTTTAGCCAAAAGCTGCATGTTTTATATTTATATCTTGTGATCATGATACATGATTTAGCAACATAATGCGTAATGACATTGAATTAGCTCTTTTGAAACGGAAATTTATTACATGTATTCAGCATTACATGCTAGTTTCTCCTTCCTTTAGACTCCACACAACTTTTGTGAGTCAACTAATTCCTATGAGACGTCTGGGTAATATAGCACTCCAAAATATTATATAACCTGTTTCATTTTAGCAGAGTTAATAAAGTTTTAAAATCTGTTTTGTAGTTCTAGAATTGACGTACAATAAACTAAATTTATCATATATTTTTTACGACTTTAAGGAAGAGGTTCTCCATTCGCCAGATTTTTTATACACACATATATTTTCAGCGATTAATCGTATTTTTCATACATGTATTTTATTACAAAAGATAGTCTTTCCAATTGTGTTTCGTTAAAAATAATAAATATAAAATAAATAATTAAATATTGGTGGACAATTCACACACAACACCATCTGACCCCAAACTAAGCAAAGCTTGTATGATGGCGGCCAGATAGCTGATAATGTTCGTCTGTGAGTGGTTTTCGAAAAATCAACATGACAAAAATCTAAAAATTGTAAATATGGACGATGTTATCGTAAACTCTGATACCTCGCTGTTGGAGTAGTGCGTTAGTTGGTCTATCCAGTATTTTATTTATACTTATATTATTCAGTTCTACATTTTTTTTTAATATTTGTTGGCTTAAATCGAAATAGGTTGTTTGATCGTTCAGAGAAGTTTGAATTGTCTACTTATAAATTAGAAAATTTAAAGAAACATTTTTTTCTTTTACATATAGATCAAATCTCCTATGGATCAAATAATCATGTCGTCAAAGTATACAAATTAATTGCGTACAATGTCAGTAGCTATCGAATAGAAAACCAACAGCTGTTTGAATCACCATCCTACCGCCGAACTAAATAATTATCACTACCTCTCTCAAATTTAAGTTGAATAAAACGATAGCATGGCGGGAATCTGTTTTATGAAGCGGTAGAGCCGCTATTGTAAGTCAAAATCAATTTCGAGAAAGTTTGGCTTCACTATTGTTCTCGCATATTAGAGGTGTTTCAAGCGTTTTAAAGTCATGAATGGTGGTGGCAAAGGATCTTTAAGGAACATTTAATTATTTTATACTATCACCGTAGTTCATCACATTATGTATGACAGGAGGTATTAGGTGGCGCAAATTTATGTTCCGCAGTTTAGTCACAAATGCAGTTTGTAGTACATTGTTTTTTTTTTTTTTATAGTATAGAGTGACGAGACGAGCAGGTCATGTGACTGATGGTAAGCAACATGCCTGCCACATAACAGCACAATAACACGCAGCTATTGGAACATGATAGTCCAAATCATTACCTAGCACTGCACTGTGCTCGTCACCCAGAGATCTAAGATATTATGTCTCTAAGCCCTGTAATTTCTCTGGAATCATTGCCCTTCAAATCGGAACACAGTAATGTTCGCACATTACTGCTTGGCGGTAGAATATTTGGCAAAGGTGTGGTACTTCCCCAGGCGGACTCTGCTAAGAATCCTACCACTACTAAAAATGTTTACCAGTAAAAATGCCGCAAGACTCTACATCAAAATAATTGAAAGTTGAGCCACCGTTTAACTAAATATCCCGTTATAGTCGAGTCGAATAAAAAAAATAGTCCGTTAGATTAATAAGAAATGTTGTACGTACACGTATGTATATTTTCTTTGGTTTCGTCGGTTTCACAAACAAAAAATGTCGAAGTTACAGCAGTACTTAGAATTTCGAGTGAAGTCACTTTACAGTACGATTTTTACGATAAAGTTACATCACTACCCCCACTTCATAAGTTTAATGGGCTATAATCTATATCTTTGTCCATTTTTCATAGTTTGACAAAACAAAAATACGTGTCTCATAATTTTCCATAATCTAGCGGACAGACTTATTAGAGTGGGAGGTATATTTTCGACCCAGTCGCCATACCAATTATTACCAATTATGTATAATTATGCCGTAACTAAAATTATAAGTTACTAGCATTTAAACAGACGTCCATCTAGCGAATTTTTTATATTATTTAAGTTTTTCATTTCATTCCAGCAACAAGCTTAAAGCAAAGTTACTTTGAAGTTATAAGGCAACTAACGACGTGAAACATACAATCAAGTATTGCCATTAGTTTGATTTTAAATTACTTGTTTTAATTGTTTCAGGGACAATGTCGAAGTTAAGACGGCCAACAGTCGTAGTCAAATGACAATAACTAGATTAAAGGTAAGAAAAACAGTTTTTTAGTATTAAGCGATACACACCGGAAAAAAGGTTCTGTGAAGAAATGTTTGTTTAAATCCGACATAACTTACTAAGTGATAAGAACGTCTAAGCTGTGGAATACGTTGCCTGAGTGGGTTTTCCCCGATGGTTACAATCTTTGTGTCTTCAAATCGAGAGTGAATCGGTTTTATCTAGGTAAACACGCTCCATCGTAGACCGCATCGTCGCTTAACATCAGGCGAGATGGCGGTCAAGTGTAAACCTATAGAAGTTAAAAAAAAAAAAGTACTTAACCGCAGATACGTAGAATTATAATTAAAATCGTGATAATTATCACGATTTTGATTATAATTCCTTTTTCGGAAGAAACTTGAAAGACTTGCACATCATCGCAAGTTTGCGAGTTAATCGATTTTAGATCAGATACATTTCGGCGAGTGTTCCGATGATCTGCAACACCTAACACCACATTGCTCTTTTTTCTGTCAGAATGCTCACAACTCGAAAAAAACGACATTTCATGGCGGACGTTCCAAAGATTGGAAAGAAGAGATTTGAATCTACTTTCATAATAATATCATTTAAAGTATTAAAAGTTGTGTTTTCAATGAGGAGTCTTCAAATCGAGAGTTAGTTCAAAGAGAGAGTGAAAGTTTTTCCAAGCGTCGTCACTTAACATTAAGTGAAATGGCGGGTGCAAATCTGCTATTGAAAAAACTTCTGATCCCACTTTTCTCACAAACTATGTCAATTCTTTGTTTGAATGGGACGTTCGGCAGTAATTTGTAGACAAAAGCTATCGTTTTTGAGATGAGCAACGACGTGGCAAGATTTTACCAAGTGCTGGCTGAGCCTGCGTCAGACGCGGCCAGAGACCTGTTCAGATATGTGGCTCACCTCAACTGACCATCCTACATGCTGAAATAGCTCTTTACGCCTAACTACCTTAATACCTAGCCACAATTGTTATTAATAATGGGACCGTCATGTGATTAGTCATAAAAATCCCAAAAAAAAAATTAATTAAAAAAAAAAAGCTATCGTTTTCATTTAGCTATCAATAACCATAAGAATCATTAATTACCAACAATCCAAAAACTAACAGTTACATGAATTACAGTTATAGTTCAAAACGAAACAGCACAGGCCATCACAGGCCATCCATCAATTCAGAAACTGACACTTAAATTTTTATACGATTCACGAGTTCACGAATATTTCGAGGTATAAAAGTTTTACAGATGTATCAAAAGTTTACCATTGATTGATGGTCATTGGTCAACTTGCGTTTCTGATTTACAAAATAAAATACAATCACTTTTAAATTTTGTTTACTTTACTATTTCGGTCAACGTTTGGTTAACCATCGATATAAATCAGCGGATGTGCCCTGAACAACTTGAAATTGGTAACAATCTGCATCTCTGTGTGTATCGTAAGTGGCTTACATACAACCAATCTACTTGACCACTAGAATGGCTAGCGGCGAGATATGCCGTGGTTCTGTGGTTCTACTTATTTTGGTTGATGTCAACGAATAGTGATAGGTAAAAACGATCGGCGTTCACCGCTTCCTGCAACCGACTAGAACGGAAAGAGTAAGTAAGCTCACTCTTCCCAATGATGACATAATTCCGTGCGCCTGAAGTTTGGGAGGGCACATCCAATGGTTTATATCGATGTGGGTAACTATACATTAACCAACCGTTATTATTAATTATACGTCAACCAAAAACTTTATACTACTTTTTACGAAAATTACGCGAAGGAGTATAAAAAACTGATGAAAGATAAACTCAGAAAATTACGCGAAAAATTGGAAAATGTATAATACTTAGCCACCATATAAAATTATATTTCTAATATAATTTCAGCGCTTTGGACAATATAAACTTGTTTCTATGTAATTATGACGTTGGACATAGAATTGATAGAATGCGTGCGGCAAATATCATCAAAGAGGATGCAAAAAACCATCCATAGATTTCTATTTTTTTTTGCTACGCCAAAAATCCAACAAAGCGAGGAAGCAAGAAATCATTGTCAAGTTTAAATCGCCCGAGAGAAAAAGAGAGAGTGAATGAAGTAACGTCATGTCAATGTTTTCTCGAGTACGAGGCTATAGTGTTCCAGTTCGATTGCAGCTGATTACATTAAATTATGATAGCATGTTCTGTGTTCTGTGCATGAATGTGATGTTACAAGACGAAATAATCCTAATCAATTTACTCACTTTTCAAAGGTAAATAAGATTTTGTTTTCGCAATTTATCGAACCACATTTTGTCAAATTTCTGCTAGTTATCGGCTCGGAAATCATTTTTTACAAGTGTATATTGATTTCTATTGTTATATCTACGTATAATTATTGATTAAATACAGAATTTGTGATACAAAAGTGTAAAATAGTAAATTGTTTGTTTACGCTAGTGCATGATAAAGCGGTGACGTCACGAGTATCCAATAATAATAATAAAATAAGAATCGTTTATAGTTACATCATGACATGACATTTTTCTAGGTAATGTAGTGTTCACACAGAGGCGATCCGAAAGCGATAGCGATCCGATAGCGAGACGATATTTTTTGTAATGTTCGAATTTGTATGCAACCTGACACACAGATCGTAGACCGCATCGTCGCTTAATATCAGGCGAGATGGCGGTCAAGTGTAAACCTATAAAAGTTTAAAAAAATGCATAAAAGGTACTTAGCCAAGTTAAGTTGAAATCGAATTGTCATCTACATTTACATCAGTAATTTTTTTACCTCTAAGAATTCAGAAATTGGTAATCAAGAAACTGATATTTTTTAGGTTTCCAAGCATTTAATTAAGCATTGTATTAAAAATGGATGCTGACTATAAATATACCAGATTGGATTGCTTATGAACTCTACTATCTACACCAAACATTTTGACGACAAAGGAAACACTGTCGTCCGTAGTAAACTAATTCAGAATTCTGAGGCAATGGTGCGGTTTCTTCACAATGTGAATGTTATTTTGGATTAAATTATTACATCCATCATGGATTAGAGAAATTTGAATTGAATTTAAAAAAAAATAATTTAAAAGCCTCTTTGTCCGAATAATATAACACATGTTTTTTTTTACAACATTGATAAGTTTACGAGTGTTGATTGATATCAGATAAATAATAAAATTATAAATGATAAAGCATGACAGCAAGTTGTTAAAATTTTACAAGGAAACGTTACCGCCACACTTAAACGAAACTGTAATTTTCCGAGAGCAACAAATAATAGGTAATCAAAAGTATATAGTATATAGGTACGAGGTTTAAATTAGGTACCTATACTAGAATAAAGTTTGACAACCGAAGGAACAGTCAATATAATAATAGAGCGTGTGCGAAAAACAGATCCATACATTACTGTGTTCCGGTTTGAAGGGCAATGTTTCCAAAGAAATTACAGGGCTTAGAGATATAATATCTTAGATTTCTGGGTGACGAGCGCAGTGCAGTGCTAGGTAATGATTTGGACTTTCATGTTCCAATAGCTGCGTGTCACTGTGCTGTTATGTGGCAGGCATGTTGCTTACCATCAGCCACATGTTGCGTATAGCCATATAAGATCTCTCCGGTTTTCCAGATAAGAAGCAATAAGTTTGTGAGCTTGGCCTCTTATACCCATTTTTTTCCAATTTATCGAGTAATATTTTATGCTCAACACAATCGAATGCTTTAGACATATCTAAAAATAATGCTGCTCCTGGTTTTTTTGCGTTAATATCATCCCATACCTGTTTTAACATTTTGAAAATTGCTAAAGATGTGTTCTTGCCTTTCTGAAAACCGAATTGATTGGTGTGTAATATTTTATTTTTGTCAAGAAATGAGTATAGTCTATTGTATAAGGCTTTTTCAAATATTTTGGAAAAACATGGAAGGAGCGCAATTGGTCTATAATTATTAATATCACTTTTGAGTCCTTTTATTTGCAATGGTTTTATGAGAGACCTCTTTAGCTCATCTGGAAAACATCCAGTAGAGAAAGACAGGTTAATGATATGGACCAATGGATCAGCAATGAAATCAATACAGCTTTTGATTAGCTGCGTTGATATATTATCGTGCCCAACAGACTTCCTAATTTTTTGTTGTTTAACAATATTTTTTATTTCTCTTTCATTTACAGGTGTTAAAAAAATGGTATTATGGTTTGGTTTTGATAATTCTTTTGTGGTTGAACAACGATATTGTGTAAATATCGCATAGAAAAGAAAAGAAAGAACTATGGTATTATCTTTCAAAATATATTTCTTATCAGAATAAATAGAAATAATAGTACTTCTAACTACCAACTGATTACTATAAAATAGTTTTCGAATGGAATTATCATAGGCTACACAAGGCTTAAACTAACTAAGTGCAGGGCTAGGTCTGATGATTTGGACTTGTCTTCATGTTCCAATAATTTATGACACTGTCTTGTTATAGGCAAGCATGTTTTCTTGCTTACAATCAGGCACTTGTATCGCTCATCCTATCATTGTTTACTAAAAAAAATACTTAATACCGTGTAGACAATAGAATCCGTTTGTGGAATGTTTGGCTGGCCTCTTTGAGACAGTCACATAGTCACAGTTAATAAGGAGCACTGAATCACATAATTCTCAGTTTTGTTAAAACCAATATAAATTCCGTCATTGAAACATTTGATCTGGTAATCGGAGTTTGTTGTAGTGAATAATCCATAAATATTACACCGCTTAGAAAACAAGAAGAAAACCATTCATTTTGCTTGTTTACTTTTTTTTGATTTATCAATTTGACATTGATCTTTGACCAATTTGGATTTGGTGAAAACGTTTCGTTTCACAATTGCATGCCAACTTCTTTCTCGTTTACATTGCTATAAAAAGCTTTGAAAGTTTCTTTGTCGCCGTATTTATACATATCGTTATTTAAATATGTTAAAGTAGTAAATAAACGACATTGTGAAAGAAATCGATTTACATAACATCCATATTCAATTTCAATCTAACGCGGATCACTGAAACGAAACGCAAGTACCGTTTCATTTTTGCAATATTTTCCAAGTCAGCTTTGTTAGTAAATGGTAGGTTTAATTTAAACAAATGCAAATTATTTTATTTTGCAATGTTAGAAAGTTATATAACTTCGGACACGAGTACAACAAAAAATCACCGATTTTTTAATATATAACTCATATGTCTGCACAACAACTATTTTGGCGGGTCAAAAATGGACATTGTCCTTTTGTGTTTCGAATGATATTTCATGTGGTGAATCACTAAAAATGTTGCGAAATACCTACGGCGAATCGTGTATATCGAAAACAAGGGCTTATGAATGGTATAAGGCTTTTAAAGAAGGCCGAGAAGTAGTAGTAGACTTGCCTCGTTCTGGTAGACCTTCAACCGCTACGACCAAAGGAAACATCGACAGAATCAAGAAGCTAGTGCTCGAAAATCGACGTATGAGTCTGAGAGAGTTGGCTAGTGAGGTGAACATATCTTTTAAGTCCGTCCACAACATTCTCATTGACATTTTAGGCATGAAACGCGTCGCTGCTCGACTAGTTCCAAAAGAGCTCAATTTTGTTCAAAACGCGCAGCGAAAGCATGTCGCTGAAGACATGGTTTCCCGAGCTTCTACGGATCCGACCTTTATGAAACGTATAATAACTGGCGACGAGACATGGGTTTATGAGTACAACATGCAAACAAGCCAACAGTCTTAAGAATAGCGTCTCAAACACGAGCCGAAACCCAAAAACCGCGGCAAAGTCGATCCAAAATCAAGGTGATGCTTACAGTTTTTTTTGACTACCGTGGTGTGGTTCACTGCGAATTCCTTCCAGAGGGAGAAACAGTGAATAAAGAATATTATTTAGGCGTCATGAAGCGTTTGCGTGAGAGTATCCGCCGTAAACGTCCAGATTTGTGGAAACACAACTCATGGATGCTGCACCATGATAACGCACCATCACACACAGCCATTATAGTGAAAGAGTTTTTAGCGAAAAATTCAACAAAAGTTCTCGACCAAGCACCGTATTCACCTGATATGGCTCCGTCTAACTTTTTTTTATTTCCCAAGTTAAAATTACAACTTCGAGGAAAACGTTTTGAGTCGATAGAAGCCATAAAAGAAAATTCGCTGAATGAGCTAAAGGCCATACCGCAAATAGCCTATGAAAAATGTATGGAAGACTGGGTGAAGCGTTGGAGATGTTGTATTGCAAGCGATGGGGCCTACTTTGAAGGCGATAAAATAAATTTAGATGAATAATTTGTATTGTTTGTTTTATTGACAAATTCCCGATATTTAGTACACATTATCCCAGTGGTATTGCAGACAGAATGGACATCGTATTGTTTGCCAACGAAACCAGCTTAGTAATAAAGGACAAATCTAAAAACGTTGTAAGTTCGAAAATTAATATCTGCATCGAAAGTATGAAACGGTGGTTTTCGGCAAATAATATGCTATTAAATGTGGAGAAGACAAATATTGTAAATTTTAATCTTGCCACAAGAATTTTAGGTGACCCTAATGATGTAATAAACCAAATGCTCTGGAGATGCTCTGGAAAAACTCTGGAGAGTTTTAATCTTTGTCTCTCGAATGAGGTATGTAGTGGTAGGACTCTTAGCAGAGTCCGCCTGGGGAAGTACCACACCTTTGCCAAATATTCTACCGCCAAGCAGTAAAGTGCAAACATTACTATGTTCCGGTCTGAAGGACAATGTTTCCAGAGAAATTACGGGGCTTAGAGATATAATATCTTAGATGACGAGCGCAGTGCAGTGCTAGATAATGATTTGGACTATCATGTTCCAATAGCTGCGTGTTACTGTGCTGTAATGTGGCAGGCATGTTGCTTACCATCAGGCACATGACCTGCTCGTCTCGTCACTCTATGCTATAAAAAAAAAAAAAAAAAAAAAGGTCAAATTTTAAGGTATTTGGCTAGATAAAAAGTTGAAGTGAACTAGCCATATTGACAGATTAACTAAAAACTTTACTCTGCGATAAAAAAAATTAAGAAGCTAGCTAGTTCTACCGTAGCCAGAACTGTTTACTTTGGTTATTTTCACTCTTCTGTTATGGCATACTTTTCTGGAGCTGCTGAACACACAAAAAGAGTATTTTTGCTGCAAAAACGAGCTATACGGTAGGTACATAATGGGGGCTTAAATATTTAGACACCTGTAAAAATGTATTCCAGAAGCTAGGCATTACAGCCCACAAGACGGCTATGCGTCAAATCAAAAGTTTTCACTGTGTGGGAATTTGTCTTTATAATAACTTGCCTAATGACGTTAAAAACAGCCCTAAAAATAAAATATTAAATAACACTAAAATTCGCTTACTAGAGAAAAGTTAATAAAAAAATTAGGTAGATCAAACTTCGACAAAGAGATCCAGCGAAGGATCGAACTCGGCTGGGCAGCGTTCGGAAAATTACGGCACATCTTTGAGTCCAAAATAACCCAATGCTTGAAGACGAAAGTCTTCCATTAGTGCGTGTTGCTATTAATAAGTTATGGAACCGTGACGTGGGCCTTAACTGTAAGCCTCATAACAATCAAATCGCATAGCGAGATATGGAGAGAGTTATACTCAGAGTATCTTTGCGCGATAGCATCCTAAATGGGGATATTCGCAAAAGAACGAAAGTAGCCGATATAACTCAAAGAGTAAGCAAGCTGAAGTGGCAATGAGCAAGCCACATCGCTCGCAGAACCGACAACCGATGGGGAAGAAAGGTTATTCTAGTGGCGACTGGCGACTGGCGACTGGGGGGTGAGGGGTGTATTTCAACGTCCCCAACTAAGCTCCGCCCCGGGGCCTCCCACACAAGACTGCGATGCCACGCCGCATGGCAGTTTTATATTTTTTTGTGCTTTTGTCCTTAATCTGGCCCTGACTCATCATGTTTCTAAAGCTGTGTGACACTATACTATTATGGGCAGGCATGTTGCTTACCATCAGGCACATGTCCGGTTCGTGTTGTCACTCTTCTTTATAAAAAAAATGTTTACAAAAAATAATCACGAATGCGCAGTATCTTGGAGAGCAGACAAAAAATGTTGGTTAGAGAATTTCCACATTTAAAAGTGTTTTGATGTGGCTACATTAAAAAATAACAAAATTTATGATGGAAATAAATTAACCATTATGAGCAGAACAACAACAATATTATAATTACGTATGAATTACGAAAGCTGCAAACGGCGGTTTCCAAAAGGACACTATAATTGCTTCGAACAAACTTTACTATACTTAAGCTCACACAATTTCACTGGGTCACAATTTAATGAGGTTAGCGTCGGTGAATTGTAGTTAGCACGAGGCAGGTCATTGCTACTGCCGAGTTCTGTTGAATTTGCTGACTTGAACCTCGTGATGGAGTGCAGCTCACGTTGTGCGGACAAGTGTAAGTACTGGTACGTAATACATGGTATTTTAGTGTTTTTTTTTTGTTTATTTCCCATTTTGAGCATATTATGGTAATTTAATCAATAGTATGTGAAAATTCTCTATGAACATCAGTATCTAATGCAAATCTGTATAGCACATCGAAAAACTATAAATACGGATTTTTTTACTAAATTAAACAAAATTTATTAAATTTTTATTAAACATAATAAGAGCAAAATTATAACTTTGAGTTACCATCGACCATCTTGAATTTGCAATTGTGTAAATTGTCATAGTGTAGTTAAGTATTCTACTATCAAGCCCTTTCATTTGATACCCATATTGAGGAAATACTGAAAAAATACATGGGGGACACGAAAAGTTTTGCACTTCTAGCTAATCGGAACTATTTGAATTTCGAATGTTATATTTTTTTAAACGTTGCAACCTTCTTAATAAAAATGAACAATTGGCGGGAAATCAAAAATCAATTATTTTTTATCACACATTCCTGTCACATTACGTTATACTGGTCATAATGGTGTCACCACCATTTTAGTTAGCCCTGAGACAGAAGAAGATAAAGACGCTCTTCAAATGAAGATATGCTCATTCTAAAATAAACAATAAAAATATCTTCTTCTATTCTCAACCCATAATACTTGCGAGTAAAATAGTTCCCATCAGTATTCATAATGGTAATGTGAGTATGAAACCAAAATCTTTTTTTCTTTCATATCTACTTAACAATAACAGCAGTACAACAATCTTTTTGCGATCCATGTTACGCTTCCGAAAAGTACGTCCAACACGGCTGACTACCGTTAAGAGTCATATTTTGAGATGTAACGATATACTCATCGCCTAATAACTTTGCTCGAATAAGTACACTTCAAAACTAGTACAGAATACAGTTAAATTACGCTTGACACAAGTAGGATTCTCAGGATTTCTACACCTTTCCAAGTGGTCTCTACAGACGGCTCCCATTAATTCCTATTAAGTACGAACGCTACGTAGTAGACCACAGCTTAGTATCAAGCGAGATAGTGGCTAATGAAAGCCACATTTAAACACGGTCTCGCCGATCAGGATTAAACAGAGCTAAAACAATAAGTAGCGCACAGTAAATTGTATTTAAGAATAAACCCTAAGAACAGTCGTTTTTTCCATGATCGAAATGTACTAGCTCAGGATAATGCCAAGTAGATAAGGGATGGAATGGCTTTTGCTTTATATTGGGACGTTTTAGACTCTTTAAAAATAATAATTCGTTTAGGAGCTGCGATTCTATAGACAGATTTTTAGGGTTCCGTAAAACGTAAAAACGGAACCCTTATAGATTCGTCATGTCTGTCTGTCTGTCTGTCTGTCTGTCCGTCCGTATGTCACAGCCACTTTTTGCCGAAACTATGAGAACTACACTGTTGAAACTTGGTAAGTAGATGTATTCTGTGAACCGCATTAAGATTTTTACAAAAAAAATAAAAAAAAACAAAAATTAGGGGTGCCCCCCATACTAAGAACTGAAGCTCAAAAATTTTTTTTTCATCAAACCTACACGTGTGGTGTGTCTATCGATAGGTCTTAAAAAATGATGTTGAGGTTTCTAATATAATTTTTGTCTACACTGAATAACTTGCGCGAGAGACGCTTCCAAAGTGGTAAAATGTGTCCCCCCCCCCCCCCTCTAACTTCTAAAGTAAGAGAATGAAAAAACTAAAAAAAATATATGATGTACATTACCATGAAAACTACCAACGAAAATTAGTTTGAACTCGATCTGATGAGTATTTTTTTTTTAGTACGTCATAAATACACTATTATTAAAACTTCGATCAAAGTTACAACGAACTACAAGAACTATGTGTACTATGTATATTATGTTACTTGCTGGAACGGAACCCTTCATGGGCGAGTCCAACTCGCACTTGGCTACTTTATTTTTTTATTGTATAGACTGTGTGGACTTGGTAAGCAACACGTCCACCCATAACAGCATAGTGTCACACAGCTATTGGAACATGAAAAGCCCAAATTGATCCTAGCACATTGCACTGCTCTCGTCACCCATAGATATAAGATGATTTATCTCTATGACCAGTAATATCTCTGGAAAAATTTTTCTACAAACCGGATCACAGTGATGTTTGCACATTACTGCTTTGCGGTAGAATGTGTGGTACATCTCCAAGCGGGCTCTGCAAGGACTACTACTACTCCTGAACCCACGAAATAACTAGCTGACCCGGCTTGCGTACGCCACCTGTCGAAAATTGTTCGTACCAACTCACATTTAGAGCAAATTTGATTAGCAAAGGTTTATAATGACGTAATCTTAAAAGATATAGTCCATTAAAATGTTAAAATGTAAGGACCTAACATTGCAGTGTTTAGAGGACGCAATTTTATCTACACACATGGTGTAGTAAAAAGAAGCTTAACCCCAAGTTTGTGGGGTTGCTGACACCAACTTGGAAAACCCCTTTTTGAGACCCCACAAAAGAAATATCAAGATTTCATTGAAATGAAATTAAGTAGAAAGAAAAAAAAATATTAAGGTATAATTTATAGGAAGTGAAATTAAGTTTTCTACGAGTTTCCTTAGATATATTACTCTTACTTAAAAATTCAAAAATAAAGATTATTGAAACATTTTCTTTTTTACTTTATAACTTGTTTTATCATTTTAAATAAAAATTATCTGAGACCAATCCTGTAGAGGGTTTTTTAGACCGAACCACGGAACGAACTACCCACGCGTGGGCACGTGCGCGTGGTTTTTGCATGGAACCGCGTGGGCGACCGCGTAGCGCAGTTTCGGCCCTGAGGAAGAGTTTTCGCTATTTTTTTTTCTTATTAATTAATTTATAGAATTTTGAGAACGCTCCAAAGTTCATCGGGCGGTTCAGTACTCATAAAAATGAAGTGTAAACGAAACGTTTGTCATCATTTCATTTATATTAATTTTGTATACCTAGTTTTCACCTCTTTACATTCCTGTGTTGTGATTTATTTATTATTGACTCTTGTACTTACCACAAAACGTAAAATGTTATTGTTTTCTACAATAATTTCTAACAGGAGTAGGTATAGATTCACGAGAATTCTAAGCCGATAGAAAAGGTCCAAGGTACCGTTTGGGTACAAATGAACATCTGCGTGCTATGACAGCTGTCAGTCGACATAATATCGAGGCATAGCGCAGTTGACCCCGCATGCTCTCATTATCTTAACTAAATGGCTGAGAATGGACTACCGACACACACTATTCCAATAAAAGTTTTTTTTTTTTTAAATAAAGATGAGACGGTCAAGACATGTATCTGGTGTTAATCAACATGCCTGCCACATAACAGCACAGTGACACGCAGCTATTGGAACAGGAAGAGCCCAAATCATTACCTAGCACTGCACTGCGCTCGTCACCCAGAGACCTAAGTTGTTATATCTCTAAGCCCTGTAATTTCTCTGGAAACATTGCCCTTCAAACCGGAACACAGTAACGTTGTCACATTACTCCTTGGCGGTAGAATAACTGGCAAAGGTGTGGTCCTTCCCCAGGCGAACTCTGCCAAGAGTCCTAGATAAAACATGTCTAGATCATTTATTCTTGAAATCGAAATCTAAAGGCCTAGCTAGCATTTGTAATTCAATACGCTTTGACAGACCACAGCCCAGTTTTGCTATATCTACATAACTCAAGTACTAACAGTTTCACTCAGGGCCAATCAGACTCACGCCATTCCTCTGGCCATTGCTTAGTTACCCAAGTGCGGCGATATCCTTGAGTGACTGATTTCTGCGAAATACTGGGTATCAATTATGCAAATGCCGCTACAGATGCGTTGGTTAGTACTCTAATGAAAACACTTGATAAATTGACATCTACTAAAATAGTAACCGGTAATCATAAAATAACTAAGCCCTCGATAACTCCAGGTTTACTGAGATGTATCCATCACAGGGATAACATGCATCATAAAATTAAAATTGATCTTACTAACAACATTCTCTTACATAGTTGTAAACGCTTGAGATTTTTTTTCAATTCTCTTCTGAAAAAACTTCAAATTAATTATGAGAAGAACGAAATCCAAAAAGCTGGTAAAGATACCAAACAAATCTGGAAGATAATCAAAAATATAGCCAATATCTCTCAAAAGAACTCTACAACATTAGACCTCAAAAATGTAGATCGAAACCAATTAGCAGCTGTGTATAAAGTAAACAACTTCTTTGCAAATATTGGAAAGCGATCAGCAACAATCTCTGAAAGTCGCCCTCGTACAGCTACATTCTGCCCTACACAGTCTCACAAAACCTCTCGATCCTTCGCTTTACTAGACACAAGAAGTCAGAAGATCCATACTCTTTTTAAAAAATGATTCTGCAGCTGGACGGGATGATGTAACAGCTTCATTTCTAAAATTAATTGTAGGTAAAATTGTTCCAGCTCTAATACACATAATCAATTTGTGTTTCTCCTTTGGAATATTCCCAACAGCGTTAAAAAAGGCATATTAACTTCCTATTCATAAGAATGGGCCGAAAGTGGGAGTGGACAGTTCATCATCTTCAGTATCAGACATTCTAGAAGCTGATTTCGATTTTCCAAGAAATTGCTCGCTCAAGCAAAGTTTTCACGCCTCTAGCTTTCACGGTTCTTACTTTAAAGTCCCCGAGAGGTTTATAACTAACTGAAAATTTCTGCCCACAAACCTTTAAATTTTATTTACTAAAGTGAAAATAGTATTTACAATTTGTAATACGTCTACAGGTCTACACGTATCAAAATATGTAGCATGTAGCACAGCTGACAGCTGTCGTAGCAGACAGATGTTCATTTGTCTGTGATTTGTCTTCAAAAGGTAACTTGGACCATTTCTACCTACTTAGGATTCTCGTGAATGTATACTCCTGTTAGAAATTATTGTAGGAAACAATAATATGTAGTGGGCTTGAACATCTTGATTATCTGTAAACGTTCATTCGTCTATGAATAATTCAGGTGTGCTTAGTGTAAGTAGTTAGTTAGGTATGTAGCGTAGTGTAGTTTTCAATGTATTTTAGTTTCGTCATTATAGGCTTTAATATATATATATATATTATATATATATATATATAAACATATATATATACTACTTTGTGTAAAAAGTATCGGGAATATGTCAATAAAAAGACCCGTGTAAAAGAGGTCATTCTAATTTTTTTACTGCATGTTGGTAGCACTGTATTGATTTAGCGCGCAAAGTTTGAGCGGGATCTGTCATTTAATTTGTTTTAAACTACACTTTTTGTTGGTCATAGTTTTGAGTTCTCGGCGATTTTTACAATGGAAAATATTGTTGAACAAAGAGTGTGCCTTAAATTTTGTGTTTCGAATGATATTTCATGTGGTGAATCACTAAAAATGTTGCGAAATACCTACGGCGAATCGTGTATATCGAAAACAAGGGCTTATGAATGGTATAAGGCTTTTAAAGAAGGCCGAGAAGTAGTAGTAGACTTGCCTCGTTCTGGTAGACCTTCAACCGCTACGACCAAAGGAAACATCGACAGAATCAAGAAGTTAGTGCTCGAAAATCGACGTATGAGTCTGAGAGAGTTGGCTAGTGAGGTGAACATATCTTTTAAGTCCGTCCACAACATTCTCATTGACATTTTAGGCATGAAACGCGTCGCCGCTCGACTAGTTCCAAAAGAGCTCAATTTTGCATGCGAAAGCATGTCGCTGAAGACATGGTTTCCCGAGCTTCTACGGATCCGACCTTTATGAAACGTATAATAACTGGCGACGAGACATGGGTTTATGAGTACGACATGCAAACAAGCCAACAGTCTTCAGAATGGCGTCTCGAACACGAGCCGAAACCCAAAAAACCGCGGCAAAGTCGCTCCAAAATCAAGGTGATGCTGCCAGTTTTTTTTTTGACTACCGTGGTGTGGTTCACTCCGAATTCCTTCCAGAGGGAGAAACAGTGAATAAAGAATATTATTTAGGCGTCATGAAGCGTTTGCGTGAGAGTATCCACCGAAAACGTCCAGATTTGTGGCAACACAACTTATGGATGCTGCACCATGATAACGCACCATCACACACAGCCATTATAGTGAAAGAGTTTTTAGCGAAAAATTCAACAAAAGTTCTCGACCAAGCACCGTATTCACCTGATATGGCTTCGTCTGACTTTTTTTAATTTCCCAAGTTAAAATTACCACTTCGAGGAAAACGTTTTGAGTCGATAGAAGCCATAAAAGAAAATTCGCTGAATGAGCTAAAGGCCATACCGCAAATAGCCTATGAAACTGTATGGAAGACTGGGTGAAGAGTTGGAGATGTTGTATTGCAAGCGATGGGGCCTACTTTGAAGGCGATAAAATAAATTTAGATGAATAATTTGTATTTTTTGTTTTATTGACAAATTCCCGATAATTAGTACACAGAATGTATATACCATTATATGGTAAGTACAAGAGTCAATAATAAATAAGTCACAATATTCCTATAGTGTGACTTATTTATTATTGAGTTTTTATTTAGTTAAGAAAAAAGTGATAAGCTAGGTATACAAAATTTACATAAATGAAATGATGACAAACTTTCATTTACACTTTATTTTTATGAGTACTGAAGCGCTCGATCAACTTTGTAGTGGTCTCAAATCTCTATAGATTAATTAAAATCCCTCTACAGGATTTGTAACAGAAGAGGTTTACTTTTATTATATAACATAAATGACCCAAAAATTAAATTATGTACGTCCTCTAAAAAATTCAAAGCTCGTGTAACATTTCAATGGACTAATAAACACATGCTGTCAGGCTGTCACGGACGTCAGCGAACGTCAACGCACGTACAAAAACAACATACAACCGAATTGAGAACCTCCTTTTTTTTGATGTCGTTTAAAAATGTCGTGTCGACGGTGTTCGTTCTCCTCCGAAACGGCTCGACGGATTCTCATGAAACTTTTTGAACTGATAACTTTTTTCGGCGCACACATGCGTTTCGTGGGTTGTGAATGAAGCTCATCGTACGCTCGTAATGAAACAAAGTAGGGACCTAATGCATTTCTAAATGGCCACGCCTAGAAGACTAATCTAGACGTGGTCGTCTAGATTAGTCTTCTAGGTTCTATTAGTCTGCTTTGAATATGTATTCCAGACTAGCAGCACTCTGCGGTTTCACCCGCGTAGTTTCCAAAGTTGGCTATCAAATTCTGAGTTGTCAAAGTTGTCACCATCCGCAGTCCCTATGACTGCCAATTACGTTTTATACTAGCGACCCGCCCTGGCTCGCACGGATTTGATTGAATAAGGATTAATGCTGTTTTGCTCAAAATAACTTCGTAAATAAGGTATTATTTTCTCGTAAAAAGTTAAGATAAAAAATGATAAAAATGTTTTTTGTCGGTTATCCCGAAGAGTATACCATCGCGGACTTTTTATAGACAATTTAAGGCGTACAATACCTACTGCAGAATGTTATCTTGATCTATCTCGTAGGGTTCAGCCAGCGTTTGCAATGTAAGCGCAAAAATGTGTTTATTGAATATATATATAATATAGTATCAAATAACACATGTAAACTCTGGAATCACTATTAAAACAAATACCCATCAAAATCCGTTGCGTAGTTTAAAAAACATCTAAGTATACATAGAGTCCGAAGGACAGCGGGAAGTAACTCTGTTTCATACTATGTAGTAAAATAACTCTACACGAAGAATCGGTTACGGTATTCAGTATTTTTACATCCTCTGTGACGATATTTGCAGCACGTATTATATAAATTCTATGTCAAACGTCATACGGTTACATTTAAAAAGATTATATTGTACGAAGCCCTAAGGTTAGATTAGAAATCATGTTATACGGTGGCTAAGTATAATTCCTAATTTTTCTAATTTTTCCCAAAATTTTCAATTTTTTGCTTTCATAAAATCCGTATCCTGACAATAAGAAACACAATAAAAAAGAATTACTGATATCGGTCCAGCCGTTCACAAGTGATGTTATGACCAAGGGAAATTTAGATTATTTTTTATATATTATTTCTGAACATATCAATTTTTTTTTTTTTTGTTGCTAAATAATATTTATTAATAGAAATAATAAGTACATTGACATTTAAAATATAAAATAATTTACAATTTAGAAAAACTTAAGATTAAACACAAACACAAACACCATGTAATAATAATAATAAATAACAATGACAATTAAATTTTATATTAAAAGTTATCACATAACCCACCCTGCACTGTCGCTGGTGCAAAGGAGCCCAAAATGCTGGCAGCATTGCCCCGTTGAATTGCAATAGAAATCCTTTGCACCAGAAACGAGCCAGACCGGGCGTCACCGCCTATACCGCGAATTCGGCGACCAATGTCTTTTACCAAGGTTTTAGCCTCGGCTCCCCAACTACCCAAGGTTTCCACGGCTATTGGTACAAAATAATATTGCGGTTCCATTGTCGCGTACTTTTGGTGCTTTTTACAGGCAGCATCCTCCGCAGCGGCCGCCGGCGAGCGGATGGTTCGACTCAAATGCGTGGCTGCGACAGTGCTAACGCAAGTGGCGTCCCAAACTAAGCACTTGCCGTTTTTCCATGGCACTAGAGTCAAACCATCCGGGCGCCTCCCATCAGTTCTGATCAAACCTGGCGGCTCCCCAACACAAGGAACGCCAGCTGAAATCAGAGCTCTACGTACTATGTCGTTAAGAGCATGGTGACGCGGAAACCTACCCGAGCAACGACGACAACTAAGCGCGTGATAGCCATCAGACTCCACAACAGAGCCGCAGGTGCATTTATGGGGTTCACATACCTTACTGCCCAATCGCAAAGCCACGGCCACCCGCAGCGAGTCGTCGTCTATCAAGGTCCCCAGATTAGGTGAAGGAAGGGCTTGCAACCATGCTCCGGATTCTATTTGTGACACAGCACGGAGTCTCGCCAAATCAGCGCCAGTTGCTGTAACAATCATCTCTTCGACGATCCTCCTAGCTCCAACTTCATCCCAGACTCGCTGAACGTGCGGGGTAATAGGTTTTGACGCTCCGTCATTGAGGGCTGACCAGGCTGATATCGCCTCCGGCACAAAAGGTATGCTCGCCCCGTCACCACTAGAAATAATGATAGTGACGAGGTCCGCCACCCCATGCGCTGATGCTAGAAAAGCCGGCAAACCAACGTCGACTACGCGACGAAACCCAAGTCCCCCGTGCCGAATAGGAAGGGCTGCTTGACGCCATTGTAACTCCGAAAGTGACACATTAAGGATGGACTCCACCACATCCCTCAGTGTGCTGTCGAAAGCGGACACTTCTTCCGGGCAAAGCCAAGTTGGTGCAGTACGCAATAGGTATGTCATCTTCGGCATGGCAAAGCACATACGCAGCAGCACCATTGCAACATGAGCGGATAGCTCTTGCAAACGGTCTCGAGCAATAAGGAGAAGCTGTTTTCGAACGGATATGGCCTCAGGAACCGCCTCAAGAAAAATTGGAGAACCCAAGAGATTGAAATTGGAAGCTGTTAGTTCTCTAAGGCCAGGAAGCCTGGAATCAAAGTGACGGAAGTGTATACCAGTTTCAGTGCTACAGGGGAAGAACTCACACTTAACCGGATTTACCTCCAGACCCAGCTTCCTGAGATGCGGAATGAGCACTTGAAGGTCTTGGTCCACAATGTCAGGCCTACCGCCGATGGTGCCATCGTCCAAGTACCACATGTTTAGAGGTGATTTCAGTTCCAAAATGGCTTTGTGGACTGCTAAACAATAGACTAGGGGACCGAGTGGATCCCCTTGCTGAGCTCCCACCTGTGAAAGGATAAGATCCTCGCCGTAGAAGAGGTTAGATGGGGCATGGTATATCTGATGTAAGAATGGATATACGGAAGGAATCTTATCCCTTACCTGGCTCAAAAGTGTATCTCTTTCTAAGGTGTTGAACGCGTTGCGAATATCTAGTTTCAGAATGACACAATCTTTGTTAGATGCTTCCATGGCATATGTACGGACGGCGTGAATAGCTGCCTCACACCCTCTTCGCGACCCAAAACCCAACTGATGCGGCTGTAAGTATTCCGACATCTCCACTCGCACGGCACGGCAGGCCAGTTTAGCAGCTAACCTACGATATGTGCTGCCTATAGCTATTGGCCTAATACCATTATCTTTTTTTTTTAAAGCACATAATGTAGCGCCATAAAGGTATGGGCACACCTCCGGATTTAGTTGACCACTAAGTAAAAAGTTTACAAGTTTCGTCAAGCACTGCAGTAGGCGCCGCCCGTTCTCACCGGCTGTAATCGACGTCAGTTCTTTCAAATGGCTTGGGCGCATACCATCCAGGCCCCCCGCAGAACCGTTATAAAATGAGCTAAGTGCCAGTGCCACATCCTCCTCTTTTACAGAAACAGGAGAAAAGGATACGTCCGGCTCTGGTGGAAAGCTAAGTGGCCGTGACGGACTAGGATGCTTAACCTTAAGAGCAGCTAGGGTGCTAGGACAAGGCTTAGCAAAGCTGTCGTTAGAAGTTAAGAGACGGACGGCACCCCTCAAGTCACCTTCATAAACTTTGTTCTCAATCGTCTTTTGAATGGACCGTGCCCTTGAATTCGCCCTCAGTCCTCCAAGAACGTCTTCAAAATCATAAAAACCTGACGATTCTATGTTAATTTTAACTTTTGATGTGACGTTCCCAGAAGCTTCTTTTGATGGTACTCTAAGTGCCCTAAAAGCAAAAGAAAGCAGCAACCACCATTCATCAACACCATTATGCTCGACACACCTATCAATGATGTCGCACAATTTACCCGCCGCCTGATTCCTTGCACCTTTTGGAATGTGCCGCAACACGGGAATGTTCCGTTTTAAGCTAGCTAGCTTCTCCAGAGGACTCCGCTGCGACGGTATTACAGAGGCCGCCGTACCAGTGGCCCGGATATTTGAAGTAGTCTGCGCGGGCGCAAGCACTCGAAGTTGTTGGCTGCACGACACCTGTTTATGTTTGTGTCCTATGTGAATTTTCAACCCGTGTACACTAAAAGTACGCATGGACCCTGGGCAGTGGGGACAAGTCAAACACGTTAACGACTCACTCATCGTGATGAAAGCTTTAAAATATTCACCCAATTCGCAATAACAGACAACAAAAATAAATATAAAAAATCGTAAACATTTTCAAAAATCATAAACGCCACAAACGAGAAAAATCCGTAAATCAAATAGAAAATTAATAAATCAAAATAATAAATCTGAACAAATACTCTGAAATTACTTAAAGGAATAAAGTATACGAGTATACGCTATAATAGCCATCAGTTATTTTCTCTTCCTAATCCCTAAAGGCTTATTACAGTAGGAAAAATTCAGTAGGCTGAATTCAGTCGCCAGAATTCTGCATTCAGTGAAGTGGAATAATATCATTAAGCTAGCATAGTAAATTTAGAGGCGAGGAATGCTTACTTTTATCTCTCTACCGCATTCAGTCTACCAATCTTGCTTCTAGATTTGCTTCAACCACCAAACCCAGCCAAGTGCTATAAACCTTTAGGCCAATCTTCTATACTTACGCAGATAATTATTTCAGTTCAAAAAGTAAATTATAAAATAATTAATTAACATCGAAAAGTTACAATACCTAGGTTTTTTTTTATGAAAGCTCTTTAAAAATAATTAAGTATAATTACCTACATACTTATATACTTAAGTAAATCAATTTCAATAACCTATAGGTAGGTACTTACCTACATAAAACATGTCCCTACGTATTAAAAATAATAATGATTTACTTACTTACAAATAAAAAGGGAAATAAAATTAAGTGCGAAAATAAATGTTTCGTCGTTGTAGTCTCGATGAATGTGTTAGGTAGGTACCTACGTACGCCACGCCACCACTGATGCACCGATGATGCTTCATGCAGAAAATGACTCTGGGCTCAAGAAGCACGCTTTGAGCGTACGTGTTCTAAACAATTACGAAGGCTGCAGGAACTGTACGACGATAATAATCAAGCCAAGCTGGAGATCAGGATGTCATCACATATTTTGTAGAAAAGTCTTTAGGAACTAGGTCCTTGACTGGGGTGTCTACTCAAGACAACACTCGGACTTGGTATCTTGTTATCTGGTACCTTTTTCACCGTAGCGTAGGTATTGTATTGAATTCGTAATATTATTCGTAATCGTAATATTATATTGAAATATTAAGTAAAACAGTCGAAAATTAGCATAATTCGTAGTAATTAAATGAGGAGGTTTCATGCTGGTTGGAGGTTACATGCTTGTCGGATTCCAGTAGCATAGAAAACTAGTAACCACTCACGGATAATTTATTATCCGCAATTACTTAATTGCTTAGGAATGTGTGAATGCGTTGATAACAAACATCCAAATTCCAATTCCAGGAAGTTTGAAGCTGGTCGTTTTATAGCATCATAAGCGCTTGATGAAGTAGTAATGCATGCTAGTAAGCGTAATTATCCCGTCTAACACCAAGCGGTTGAAGCACATATTTTTTCATTTTACGCGGACTGTCGGTCTTCCGCGCAAGCGGGTGATTACTCGCAAGAAGAATGTAGGTATTACGCGCCGGCCGTGTAGTATTCGTTACTTACGCGTCCAGGCCAATTGCAGCTTAGGAATACAAAATTTAATGAGACATTCTTATTCTTGAGTAAGTATTATCTGGTTTGATTGATGTTTAATTGGGACTCGATCGAAACATTAGCCCGTATTATCATATGACCCAGATGTAAAAACTGGGTGACTAGTGTGTTTCTGTGTTTATGGTGTACGCATGTGTGCGTGGTCCACGCTCCCGTGATGAGACGGCGCGGTGCAGCGAAGCGGGGGCGGCGCGCGGGGAGTGAGGTTTGGCATTCCAGAATTTTGAAGCTTCACGCGTCGCGCGCTAATCGATGGCTAATTTGTTGTTTGAATAATTGTTTCGGTAGATTAATATATATAAAGATTACTTTTTTATATTTTAACTTATTCAAGATATATATAAATATGGTTGCATGCACTAACTTTCACGGTCCACTGTGTCACTTTAGTTGGTGGGGTCACTTTGATATATTTTTTATTCACTTATTTTGTAATTTTCCCGAGTAAAATTATTATTTATTTGGAGTTCACTTTTTTGCGTGCGCATCGCCGGGCGGCCGGATATTTTTTATATAGATAGATTGTTGATAGGTATGAGAATAGGTATGGAACTATTTAATAGGAACTATTTTTCGCACTCCTGCTTCCATTTCTCTCGTTTTAATTGCGATTTTTATTTGAAAAATACCCAATATAACTGTCTTTTATTGACGTGAAGTCTCCTACATGAAGTTTCGCTTTGACATTTAATTCGACTACAACCAATACCACAACTGAGAAAGTATGTGAATATGTTTGTATGGATTTGTTTCTCTTTGATGCAAAAACTACTGTGGGAGTCTATTTTGGAAGGAGAAATTTGGTACAAAGATAGATAATAATAGTCTAGAATAACAAACAAGTTGCTTTTCAATACTGGAAAATCACGGGAGCGAGAACAACAGTGGTAAAACTGTTAGCCCTACTAATATTATGATATAAACTAGCAGCGCCCCGCGGTTATACCCGCATAGTTCTTGTTCCCTTTATTTTTCCGGGAGAAAAAATAGACTTAGCGTTGTTATATATTATAACTAGCTGAGCGCGCGCGCGTTGCTACGCCATCTATCGAAAATTGGCCGTACCATTTCAAATTTTGAACAAATTCGGTTACTTTAGGTTCTAATGACGCAACCTTTAAAATATGACATTATGCTGTCACGCAACGAAAGCTCTCAAAAAGCAATATTTTTTCCCGTGTTTGTTACATTTTTCATTTATGCTCGGCTCCTGTTGATAGTAGCGTAATGTTAAATAGCCTATAGCCTTCCTCGATAAATGGACTATCCTACAAAGAAATAATCTTTCAATTCGGATCAGTAGTTCCAGAGATCCTTGCGTTCAAACAAACAAACAAACATACAAACAAACAAACTCTTCAGCTTTATAATATTAGTATAGATATAACTGTGTTCCACATTTCCACCGAGCCTCTCATACGTTACGATGTGATTGAACAACAAACATCTAAACCGCAAAACCTTTAATCCTAAACTTGTTATTCTAGGAAAACAGCGGGGAAGGGAAACGACCGGGTAAAACCGCAGGGCGCTGATAATTTATAATATTAATAAGATCTCAGTTTGGATCTTTGTTGCTCAATCATGTCGGAATGGCTGAATGAATCGGATGGAAATTTGGAACACAGACTGTAGACTGGAATAACAGAAAGGCTAAAACATAAGGCATTTCATCGCGGCAATATAACGGGAACAGCAAAATCGCAGGGCGCCGCTAGTAATTCACATGGCAGAAAAACATTGCGTAATCAGCTAGTATTTTTATAAATGACTGGCTGTGCCTGTCATATATCATCATAAAAATAGTTTGCTAGATATGGGTTCCGTATTTACTTTCATTTGAACTTAGTAATCTATACTAATACGAGAATTTTATATATAAGATTATAAAGCTGAGGAGTTTGTTTATTTGTTTGTTTGAACGCAAGGATCTCTGGAACTACTGGTACGAATTGAACGATTCTTTCTTTGTAGGATAGTCTATTTATCGAGGAAGGCATATATATAGGCTAATTAACATTACGCTACTATCAACGGGAGCCGAGCATGAGTGAAAAATGTAACAAAAACGGGAAAAAAAATTTGCTTTTTGAGAGCTTTCGTTGCGTGACATCATATATCATATTTTAAAGGCTGCGTCATTAGAACCTAAAGTAACCGAATATGTTCAAAATTTTCGATAGATGGCGTAGCAACGCGCGCACGTTCAGCTAGTAATCTTATACCTATCTCTAATACCCCGTTTACATGATTCCAGTCCAGCGACCGAATCCAGCGCTGGATTGCTTACTGGAATAATGTAAACCGACACTGGAATGCATTGTCACTGGATTGATGCTTTCCAGTGCCGGTTTCCATTATTCCAGTAAGCAATCCAGCGCTGGATTCGGTCGCTGGACTGGAATAATGTAAACAGGGTATAAACGAGTAATTCTTGTATATTTTTACCTGATATAATCTGAATTACGGAAATAAATTCGGTTTCGAGGACGATAAATCGATCTAACTAGGTTTCATTAAAAAAAAAGGCATTTTATGCGCGTTTATAGACGATGCAAAACTATTATATAACATATATATTTACTATAATATTATATTAACCTTACAATACGACGATAAATTGCGCGACGTTGCGGCACAATATAATAAATAGCTCAGGCGGAAAGTTGGGCGGTCATGAATTAATATCCGAGTTCGCATGCAGACGGCTCCTCTTTTTTTTTGAGAAAATCTATTACTGGAACCCCTTAATCTGTAGGTATCAAAGTATACTCAGTGTTTAAGGGCTCTTACACAAAACTGCGATGCGATGCGACGCGACGCCGCATCGGAAGAAAGGCTCCCACACAAAACTGCGACGCGATGCGATGCAACGCCGCATCGGAGCAATTTGCATCGCACCGTATCGCATCGCAGTTTTGTGTAGGAGCCCTAAACCGAGCAAAGCTCGGTCACCAAGGTACTTTGATATTACATACAGACACTCCAATTTTATTTGTTTGTATAGATACTTGAAAATATAGATGTTTGTTTGTTTGTATAGTGTGGGGAGCGCTCATGAGACAGTCGTGCCATCGCTTGCTGGAGCACCAACAGACCGGAGGGGAAGAACCGCCCCTTTACTCGCCAATCGATCAAATTTCAGGTAAGACTCTTTTTCATAAAGAAAAAATATTTTTGTACCCTTGTATAGTGCACGAGGACCTCCTTGGCTATTGTTGTTGGTGTTTTGTGATGTGGCAATTTTAAAAAACTTAGGCAACACTGCAGGCTTGTTAAAGCGTTATTTTATTAAATTTTATTTAGTTTGTCCTATTTTCTTCAAGATATGAATTCTGGCTCATAATTAAACTAACCTTATTGCACAGGATTAATGCTATAGTTTTACGCTATTTTTAGTTTTCTCAAATAAGCTTACTTTTTTGGGGTGAGACGGAATCGACAAAAATGTTATATTTAGTCCAAAGAAACATTCCAATAATGTATTACAATAGATCATGCAAGGACAAGAAAGACATGCGCCTGGTGATAATTTAAATGACTCACCATAACTGCACAGAGCCACGCAGCTAGTGAAGATGAAGAGTCCATCCGTCCGTCGTTCACCCGCAACACTGCACTGCATTCGTCACCTGAAAAAATAAGATGATTAATTTCTTTGTCCTTTGTCAATTAACATTTCAAACAAAAGTAATTGTAAAATAATAATGAAACACTGCTGTTTCAATTTTCCCGAGTGCAGACGAAATTAATTTTCCGACGGAAAAGGATTTTTATGCCGTTTTATGCGTGGCCCTGTCATAAAAGTTGTTCGTAATGGTTGCGACACCAGTCTTTGTCTTTTAACTTACTCTTATTTATCTACTCAACGGCAGAGTAAGAATTTTGTAATTAATACTAGAGAAAGAAAATATGTAAATGTCATCGAAATTGAAAATAACGTATTCATTTTCAGCGGTTAACTTAATATTTTGTTTATAAAGTTGTTTAAGACAAAAACTCAAAATCTGTAAGTAGTAAAATTACTGCTAGCGTCCAAAGACTACCTACGCTACTAATATTATAAATATGAAAGTTTGTGTGTATGTAGCAAAGATAAAGCGAATAATAATAATTCATAAAAGAGTTTTCAAAAACGCTATAGCAGAGAACACAGCCTTTAAACTAAATGATGATTAATGTTATGCTTTGTCATCATGAACATAAAAATCACATATTTTTGGCCGTATTGTTCAAAAACGGCTTTACCGATTATTATTATTTTGTATTAAATATTAGGAAGTATAAGAATTGGTAGAGTATTTTTCACCTTTCTGTCTCCGTCTTTTTTATTCGCAAATGTTATATTTTTTATGGATATATGAACATATTTTTCTTATCAGTAACTGAATAATATAATCATTTAAAGACGAGATGTCACAACGAATGTCATATCATTTCACACTTACTTTCCATTTATTTGGTTTTGTTTATACGACAAAGCAACGTTTATAAGGTTTGTTAGTAGTTTACAAAAATATCCATTCTGAAACTTTTGTAAATTCTAATTAGCAATGGCAGAAATCAACGTTTATTTATATCGGATGATAATTTAAAAATATTTTACACCCTCGGCGTATCCAATTATTCTGACTTTTCAACCATGACTCACAATACGATTTGTAAGTACAGAAAACGTTTTAAATACCTTCAAATGTGTCTGTCTATTGATCACATCCAAAATATTGTTGATAGTGAATGCTTTACGAGATGTAAAGCATTTGAGCATTTCATGAATTTCTCTGCCTGATTAATTTTAAACCAACCCAACACCTTGATTGAAATGACGTAATATCGGTAGGCTGTATCATAAATGCCAAACGCTACAGTAGTGATGGAAATGCCGGTATTTAGTGTTTGTATTCTGTGACATTTGAGCTTCACTTGCCTTCGGCGTTTGATTCATGCCTGTTTCCAACGCTCAATCAAACCGCTAAAATGTAATATGATGTGAGTGCTCTGCTACCGGTAATACGCTATGTGTAATTTATGTTACCGCTAAATTGTAAATACAGTCAGTTTGTAATAAAACGCGTGAGAATATATGCCTATGGTCAGTTACGTTAGTTTATGATCTTCCGTCCTTAGATTCTAATCTAATGGTATTCACAAATTCATGATGACATACAAATTGTATTATTACAAACTACATTATGACAAAGAAAAGCACAGAATAGTTCTGATGCTTTTCTTCCAGTGTGCACTGTCCAATTGAATAAAAAGATTAGAGCCGACTAAATGTTGCAAAGTGACGCATTATTTATTCAGCTAAAATGATAACATAGTATAATCTGTTTGCAATTTCAAAAAAGAAGAAAATATCGTCTAGGTAAGCGTTCTTCATTTTATTTCAAAAACATCTACGTTATTTGCATTAGAATTTATTGCATTAGATATAAATAACTACTTTAAGCTTTTTGAACTTGATGAAAAGAAAACACACATATATAAATATGTAGTGACACAAGAGTATCAATTTTCATAAAGCGAAAACATAACTCCACTCATCATCATCGTACTCAGCCTTTTTTATCCCACTGCTGGGTTTAGGCCTCTCTTTTATCAAAACATCTTTCTCAGTCTTGTGCCCATCGAGTCCAAGTTCGACTCTACAACTACAACAATACAAATTATTATTTCTAGGAAATATTCGCTCGTATACCCCAGACACATACAGCAATACGGCCACATAAGCTGGCCGTTATAAATAAAAATGTGCAATAACCTCTGCGTGCCATTCCCGTACGTGTGGACGATATGAACCAATAACTCTACATTCCAGACCAGTGAGGAAAAAAGAAAAATATCTATCGGTCATCGTGATCTGAAAATATATCTCGTTCAACTTGAACACGTTATGAGTACCTACGCCTGCTTGTTTTTTTTATACCAAATAAAAACCGTGGTGGCCTCGGGACAAGAACGTCAAATTTCACAATCGTAAGGTCGTGGGCTTATGTAATAAATAATCCGTCTTATTATCTTGCCCACCTAAATATTTTTCCAACTACGAGTTGGTCAATACAAAGTTTTCACGCTGAAAGAAAACAGGCGTGTTTCAAAGACACTTTTCGAGTTCATGTAAGCTGGCCAACTCGCACTTGGCCAGCATGGATTACTGCCTTGACTCCTTGTGAGAGAAAGCTTCTAGTCCCCGCAGTGAAAACATAAAATGGGCTGCGTATTCTTGTGCCTGTTTTGCGTCAATCCAATTTCTACTCTATACCAATCAGAAAATCAATATGAAACACCTTAATTACCCGATATCCGCGTTAATTACAGAGGTAACCATACCGTACCATACCATTACCGCGACAAATTTACAGTTTAAATATCGGAAATTGCAGAAATTATTATCATTCGCTATTATTTTCCACAAAATGTGTACTTATGAACAACAAATTTATACGTCATGGTAAATGTAATGCAGTTTTATTCTCTAGCTTCAGTATTACGGTTCTCCATTTACTTCTGCAAATGTTGCTTAATCACAGTGTGTCCTGTTAATTGGAATCAAATCAAACCAAATTTCGCTAACAGTCCGTAATTGGAATTAATCACTTAATCACGTAACGTTAGCCTAATGTTGCCGTCGATTCTGGCGCGTGACTAAAGTAAACATAATTCACTAGACAATTAACTTGAATTGTCAAGTACGAGTATATTTATTTAAAGGATCGGCATGTATCATGGTCTTGTAGTCAATAATTAAATAAGAGGCAAACGTTTTAGAGAGTTTAATTTAGTTTGTAGTTTTACATTTTGTTTTATTTTAAACAATTTTCATCAAATAAAAGTTGAAAGTATGTGAACTAAAATAATAATAAACTTGTTTGACGTATAAGACTTTTAAATTGAGAGCTTTATTCGTTTAATTTACCATTAGATGCGACATAAAAGATTTAAAGATATGTACCATGACTTATATAAAACCTACGAAATACATTATTGTATGCATACAATTATTATAAAAGACCAGTATCTATGGGAATCGTGTTAAAAAATCTGACCCTGTTGCTACCAACAAACCCCGCATTTTGTAGTGCGATTTTATATTAAATATTGTGATAATAAGTTATCATTCGCTTGCGGCGGCATTATGATCTTTACACGAAATTGCAATTTATTTTCAACAGCAAAATATAATTTGTTATTCATTTCGAATTAACCAGTTGTATTTCACACTTACGTTAAGTGTGAACACGTTAATTCTTACGTAAAATTGCATTTTTAAGGATGTATGGATGGACTTATATTTGAGTAGCTCTGTAACCGATTTCAAAAAAGGAAAAGGTTCTTAATTCATCACATCTTTTTATGTATATTTAGATAGATAGATACACTTTATTGACACACCAAAACAACAGGATACACAAAAAGAATTAAATATAAATTTAAAACTAGTGCGACAAGTCGGCGGCCTTATCGCTAAAAGCGATCTCTTCCAGGCAACCTTGAGATGGAAAATAATTTGAGGATAAGTGAGAAAACGGGGTGCGCAAATAAGACATACAAAAACGTAAAGAAAAAAAATGAATAAAATTTTAAATTATAACGGTTATTCAAATACCTATCCTGAAATATTAGTACTTATTATACAATACTAGCTGACCCCGCAAACGTTGTTTTGCCTTAGTGAACAACCCTTGTCACTTGGGGGTATGAAAAATAGCTAGTAGCCGATTCTCATACCTACAGAATATGCATATAAAATTTGGTTAAAATCAGTAAAGCCGTTTCGGAGGAGTAAGGAAACAAACACTGTGACACGAGAATTTTATATATAAGATTAACCCTGTATGTAATATTAAAACATAATAAACTAATTTTATTAATACACATCACTCTTGTGCATCCACTCTTCTCATCACTAAATTATATTTCATGTTTATCAAATTTATCTATGTAAAATCAAGTAATTCGAGTTTTTTTACGATTTGAAATTTGAAATGGCACAATACTATTAAACGTCCACTGACCAATCGGATGAACGGTTGCATAACATTTATTTTGCAATTATATTTTACCCACGTCTGTACCATCTAAATGAAACCTAAAATAGTAAACCAGATAAGTACCTAAATAAACCCTCGTATCCGTCTCTGTCCCTATCCTAGTTTCTGTACAAACTGAATTAGTGTTCATTTATGTTAGGAATCAATCTCGGTATTTTGAAGTTGAGAAGAAATTGACATTGCTCCCGGATAATCGTAATTCATCGTCTACCATGTCGTCGTCGATATTGCAGTCTAGCCTAACGATGAATAATCCAAAGTAGAAAAATTGCATATTTATGGATTAAGCATGATATAAGATAATCTGGTGCATAATATAAAACACAACTTCCAAGTAACTAGCATTTAAATTACTCTATTTCAAATCAGTTCGTAATTTTATGCAGTCTGACATTTTTTTCCATATATAACACAAAGTGACGAGGGAGTTCTTACTCGCCAGGGGGTCTACCGCCTAACGAAAAACGCTTTAACGCTTTGACGCTTTGACATTGCCGTCTTTTTCATTTCAAGCGAGAACAAAAGAGACAGCAATGTCATAGCGTCAAAGCGTCAAAAAAGCGTTTTTCGTTAGGCGGTAGACCCCCAGGTATCTTTACCTGGCGATATTCAATGCCCTTAACAATATTTAATCACTACGTTTTACTATATATGCTGTTTACTATATGGCCACATGTGTTGTCTTGTGTTTTTTTTTCGTGCACGTTTTTTACTATATAACATATACTCTTAATTCACAGATGTAAGATAATTAACTCTTTGCCCTGTCATTTATCATAGGAATGTTGCCCTTTAAATGGAACACAATAACTCACATAGATAAATGCACATTGCTATTTGGTAGTAGAATAACTAGAAAAGGTGTGGTAGTTCCCCAGACTATGAAAAGAGTTCTTCGTATAGTATAGAGTAACGGGATGAGAAAGGCATGTGCCGGATAGTAAGCAACACGCCTGGCCATAACAGCATAGTGTCACGCAGCTATTGGAACATGAAGAGTTCAAATCAATACCTAGCACTCTACTGCTCATCAGCCAGAGATATAAGATGAGATATTATAGAAATATCTCTATACCCTGTATTTTTTCTAGAAACATCGCTCTTCAAACTCGAAAGCAGTGATTTTTTGCACATTACTGCTTGGCGGTAGAATAACTGGCTAAAGTCTAGTAATTCCCTAAACGGAATCTGCAAAGAGTGCTACCGAACCTACTAAACAGACTCGACAAACGTATTTTCTGTCTTGCTTGTACTTATGGGTATGATACTCTGACCTATATTCAGTTTGGGCTCTCGATGCGGCTTTGGTGCAGCAATGCGGGAAATTTGCCAAAAACACAGCACGCCTTATAGTCATTACTTACCTACATGTACAAGTTAAATATTATGTTAATAATAAGGTCGTATACTTATTTTATCCGTAAAATAGGTGTTCGTATGTTTTTATTTAACTTTCACGGGTGATATTAAAGGTATTATATACTAAAATTGCGATTTAAAAGTACCTACATACATACTAATGTTTATTGCAATTTTCAGGCTCATTTTTTCCAAATTTCATTAGTTATATTTATTAAGACCATTCGAGATGTAGATTAATCATACTCATTATTTTTACATTTTACACATTTTTCCTAAATACATAGAAGCGAACCGGCAGCGGTAATCGCGCTTAAACCAATTGCGCCCAGTTGTAACGTTCGATATCTATCGCTACAATTTCTAAATTGGTTAGGGACCGGTGAGTCGTGGCCATTGAAGCTAATTGGCAAGTAGATATGTCGGTTCGGTGTGAAATAGGCGCACTGCGGTAGGGAGAGCCACAAAAAAAGCATTTGACGTATGGATATGAGGACGCCACCTCAACGTGGCGTGAATTTTTCCCACCAACACGATAAAACCAAGTTTAACAAATAATACTAGCGTATGTGACTATCCTTTCAATCTGGAACCAACGAACCGGAGTTTATTTTGTTTATATTCCGTTTATCCTCGTTCTTTACTACGTGCAATCACCTGTGACCTCGAACTTGTCTCTGTTATAGCAATGGTTTATTGTTATTAGTTTCTAAGAAATCACGACGAAACCTACGCAAAAAGGAGCGTTCTTTTGATATGTAAGATCACCCGCGGCGACGTTATAATCATACCTACCCTAGCATGTTTACGAGTGAGTGTCGCGTTTACGCTAGTATTGTTTACTTTTCCTTGATTTCGGGGACTAAAGGAGGTTGTAGCTGGCTATTTCGAAGCCCGGTATTAGACGGCTACAGGCATAGGCCGCGGATCCGCCCCGCTCCGGTTTGAGCGCGTCAATACACCGCAGCGACACCGGCCTGCGCTAATTGGGGCAGCCGCACCCTAACCGGCCTTCCCCAAATCCCCATCGACACGTATTGAAAAATGTAAACAAGGAGTTTTCACACAGTGGTACCTGATCATGTGGCCCGGGAGGGCGGAGGCAAGCTGACACGATATGCGACGACGGAGGAAGACGAAGCGACTCTCAGGGAGCTTCTACTTAGGTACGTGTGACACCTTAGCGACACGATCGAGACTAGCTTTCGCCTTTACTACTGGCTTCATAATGCATTGATTCATGACGGTTTTTGTGTGTCGATGTGTCTACTATTTCTACATATTCACCTTGGCTTGGCATCCCAAATATCTTGTATTGCAGATATTGATGCGTTGAGAGTTGCGCGGTGGCTGGGCTCACATCATTCACTACCCTATCATAAGATCGGACCGTAGCACGCGATTAGCTCGATGGCCACGACCGCACGCTGTCGGATCGCGGTGAGCCGGCGCCGACGCCGGCGCCGGTCTGCACTCTCCCACTGCCAGATAGGCCGCGGACGACGTGCTTGCATGTGTGTCACTGTCATGTGTTACAACCGTAGTGTGTCTTTCACTTATGCTGTTCTCATAGACATTGTGTGTCTAGAAACTACTTAGAGTTCACTGTTTGTCTCCCGACTCGTAAATACCTCGTATAGGCGTCAATAGATCTCCACCTTGTTCTTCCTAATGACTGTTTTATTGACACGTATTACGCTTCGCTAATATTTATGGAAAATTAATTCCACTGCAATGTTTTTGTAGGTAGTAACTTATAAACTTGTACCTACATAGTATAATTATTATTTAATGACACTTCACTACAACACCCGTTACACTTATAAATTGAAATAAAAATATCTATCAACAATGTTATTTTTTTTTAATAAATATTCATGTTACTACTTTTTTAATAATTTCACATTATATTGTTACATTAACCAAATATTCATTCATATCACTCAAATATTAAATTATCTTAATAAAGGGCGTCCTCAACAGCGCCAGAAAAAAATCTAAATTAAATATTCTCCTGAAAGATTTCGATCATGATTATGATTATAACTTTCATAAAAAGTATCTTCTTTTAGAAGCGTTTACCTTACCTACTTTTAAATAATTGACCCAAATAAAAATCCAATAGTATGAAAAACTCATAAAAGCAATAATCTCTTATGATATATTTTCCGCGTTTTTTACAAAGTAGCTTTGATATTAACTAAAAACACAACCTTAATTAAAGTACGAGTAGTATTTTTTTCGTCCTCGTTCTTTTTTATTCGTTTATTTTCGCGCAGAGGAAAATGAAAAGCAAAATGAATTGCAAAGGCTTCGTGCAAGCAGCAAACGCGAGAGGACATTGCGCGATCTTTTACTTTTAAATTCGATTGAATGTAGCGGCTTGAATAGGAATTAATTTTCAGACGGGTGCCAGTGAATGGATGCGAAGAGCTCCGGACTCGGAATTTCTTAATTCAAGCTTGCAAGTATGCATTTCGAAAAACTGTTCGTTGGCAGAAAAACAAGATTAAAGACCCGGCACTGGCGCTACATTCAGCGAAATTTTCATTAGACATCTCAGTGCATACTTTTAAAGCTTTACGTAATTATTAAATGAGTAAACGTTTTTTTTTTACTTTTTTAGCCTTCAAAGACAGGTGAGCGTGATGAGCATGAACCTCTCAGCCAAGCTCGACGAGCTGCAACGAGGCGACCGACAACTGGAGACAACGGTCGCTCTCTGTGAGATCCGAACGCAGCTCCAAGAACTAACCAAAAGCGTCGAGTCATGCCAAAGCGAAGTCTCAGAGGTTAGTAAAACAATACACTGGCGCCAGCTATTATGTACTTCTAATTTGTTCTCCGTCAAATAATCTGAACATTTATACAAAATGCAACAGGTCAAGCGAGACATGGTTGCCATCAAACAAGAACTAGACACCGTGCAGCAAGTCAAAGAAGAGATCGAAGAACTCCGGGAGTATGTTGATCGTTTAGAAGAACATTCGCAGCGAAGGAAACTTAGGCTTTTAGAACAGGTCGGTTTCTAAACTACACTTTCGACGTATCATTGTAAGAACCATTGATTTATTCAAATTTGCAATTTCTTTTCAGGGGCTTACCTTTTTTCTATCATATGCCATCTTGGCTGCGGTATTGGGCATGCTACAGTTTGGTTACAATACTGGTGTCATAAACGCTCCTGGCAAGGTAACGCTGGAAGGCGATTTTAAGATATCACCGCATAGATAATCACAATTTTTTCGAGATTCTAAGAGATTTTTTCTCATCTGTTACAGAACATCGCAAATTTTATGAAAGACGTGTATAAGAACCGATACGGATTAGACCTCCATGACGACACTGTAAACAGGCTCTACTCCATCGCAGTCAGTATATTTGCAATAGGTGGCATGCTCGGCGGCTTCTCAGGTGGAATGATAGCAAATCGGTTCGGGAGGTAAATCATAATTAATTATCACATAATTTAATGTAATAGTCCGTTGAAGTTCTATAAAAAAATTGACTCTTGGGTTTTCAACATCAGTCACATCATTTATAACGTGTGGCACAAAAGCAAGGAACTTTTGCATTTCTGAGACATTCCCAACATAATAATACCCTAAATCTGATGTGTTTACTTGTATTACTATCAATTAAACTTTTTTTTTTATGGTAATTGTTGTGATTAGAAACTAGGACTTATCGTAATTTCGTTTTATGCTCTTCAGGAAAGGCGGACTGTTACTCAATAACATTTTAGGCATTAGCGGCGCAAGTTTGATGGGCTTCACCAAAATTTCTCATTGCTACGAATTGCTTATCTTTGGCAGATTCATTATAGGCGTTAATTGTGGTAAGTACCAAAACTTTAAGTACTACGTCATTTACCGATTTCAGTTCAAATTTTTTTACACCATCTACCATCTAGTATTTTCACCTTCATATATTCATTACAATATTATGTATGTAAGGTAATCTGGGTTTTATAATTGCAATACAATCTTCAATGAACGATTATTATCTTAGTATGCTCGTATTATGTCCGTTTTATAGCTTCCTTTTGTGTAACCTTTAACTTCTTGAGATTTACTTAACCTTCACGAAACCTATTGAATCAAAGTCAGTATTTATATTATGTACTGTTCTCGACATGCCAATTAAAGCATAATATTATGTGTGTTTCAGGATTAAATACATCACTAGTGCCAATGTACATATCGGAGATTGCACCATTAAACTTGCGAGGTGGACTGGGAACTGTCAACCAACTGGCCGTCACTGTGGGGTTACTTCTTTCTCAAGTTCTCGGCATAGAACAAATTCTCGGCACTGACGAAGGATGGCCTATTCTCCTTGGTAAAGATATTTACATTTATTACCTTGGGTATTGTCACTAAATTCCTAACTACCCTTCAGGAGATATTATCTTAATCTCGTCTCACAGCTATTTCCATTCCGATATTGTTTATTTTATACCCTTTATGTATATGACGTTCTGATTTTTATTTTTTCCCCATTAATGTATCTTGTCCATCAATCACCTTTTGTGAATATGACAGCTCGTAACTCTATCTTCTAAGATCCGTGGATCACATTTGACTTATTTTATTCTCAGGATTAGCTATTTGCCCGGCGATTCTACAACTGCTGTTATTGCCTGCTTGTCCTGAATCGCCTAGATATCTACTAATTACACGCCAGTGGGAAGAAGAAGCGAGACGTGCATTACGAAGACTTCGAGCAAGTAATCAGGTAAATTCTTCAGTTGACTAACCGCAGTGCTTGTATTGAACTTTTTTGAGATACTTGTGTCCAAAATAGTCTGTCTATTAACTTCGCGAAAAGTACTTTGGTACGTAGAAAAATTTAGTTTACCCTAGAAACACAAGGTCCTATCGAAAATTGTTGTAATCAACGACGACGAAGAGCAATTTAAAACGAACTTGTTTTATTTGACTATTTTTATTTAAAGCAATATTTATGTTAGTATCACATGACAATTCAACATGACAAACAAGCAAACAGAAAATGATGAACCCTACAATTCAATACAAAATGGATAAGTCCAAATTGTATCAAATCACGATGATTGCACTCGATGATATTACTGTGGTAATTCCAGGTGGAGGAAGATATTGAAGAGATGAGAGCTGAAGAGCGGGCACAGCAAGCTGAGGCATCCATATCCATGAGAGAATTGCTCTGTTCTCCCACGCTCCGCGCACCGTTGCTCATTGGAGTAGTCATGCAGCTTTCACAGCAACTCAGCGGAATCAATGCGGTACGGACAATCTATCTTACAAGAGAATTGGTTCCTTTGAAATCGTGTATCATCGTGATTTCGTCTGCAATACAAGCATTCCCAACATGACCATAAATTATGAGCGATCCATTGTTTAACAAAGGACACGTCTCACCTCTTAAGTCCTGTTGGGGGTGAAAAGATCTGCAGTGATGTGTCCCTTGGTCGTCGTGATTTTATCATTCTCAATTCTCATAATACTTCATGATTGTTTTCGTGAATACAGCTACTATTTTCATGACTGTAACGAAAATGTCTGGCAACTTTCAGGTGTTTTACTACTCAACATCACTGTTTACTTCTTCCGGCCTAACTGAGGAGTCGGCTAAGTTTGCAACAATGGGAATTGGAGCCATCATGGTTGGAATGACACTGGTCTCACTCCCACTCATGGATCGCACTGGTCGGCGCACGTTGCATCTCTACGGCCTCGGCGGCATGTTTATCTTTTCGATATTCATCACGATTTCGTTCCTCATAAAGGTGTGTCTGGTTTCTACTGATACTATACTAGTGTATATTTTCCGAGGTTACAATTTTGAAAATTACGTAGCCTATTGTCGCTTTTATCTTTGTTGTACAAACCAGGCGGTGAGAGTGTTAACATATTTCAAATATTTACTCAAGGCTTATGGAAGTAACCAAAAATCAGGTTTTCTAGTCACATCACTCTCAAACTTTTCGGTTTTTGTGATGTGAAATAAACTCAAAAAGACCAGGGTAGGTCTAAACTTTTGTAGTTTTGTAGTGGTAGGACTCTTGGCAGACTCCGCCTGGGGAAGGGCCACAACTGGCGAACAACGAATAACAGGCCTTTGCCAGTTATTCTACCGCCAAGCAATGTGTAATGTGCAAGTAATGTGCAAATATTACTGTGTTCCGGTTAGGTAAGGTAAGGGCAATGTTTCCAGAGAAATTACAGGGCTTAGAGATATAACAACTTAGATCACTGGGTGACGAGCGCAGTGCAGTGCTAGGTAATGATTTGGACTCATTTTTTTTAAAAAAACTTCTTTCGCGTTGTACGAACGCTTTTCGCTCGCTCGCGCATCTGGGATAGAACAACGATCTCGTGTGGTTTGTGTGACAGCTATGAAGTATTACAGGCTAGTAATTTTCAAAATGGAGGGCCGTAGACGGGAAAAGAAAGAAAAGAATAGCAGTTTGGCATCTTTTCTTATCGGTTTTAATACTGGGTTTTAATACTGGATATGATAAGATTTCGCAAGTTCCCTTTTGGAACATTTGTTGCGAATTACCAAACATTTTTAAGCTAATTATTTCAAAAAAAAAAATTGCCATATGGATTATGTCGTGCAATCATAGTTATAGAAAATACAAGTAAAGTTATGCTAGAACTGCGTATTTCATGATATTACAGGATAATTAGATATACTATATTGAGCCGTTTTCAAACGAGATAAAAAATAAATTCAAAATATTACAATAGATGGCACCACCAACTCGCATTAGGCTAACTTGGTGGCTTATGGCCTTGTCTCTCCTTTAGAGAGAAGGGAGAGAAGGCCCGGCTCCCAGCAGTGGGAGTATTTAGTTGCCTTTGTTAAATAGACATTTTCGAAATGGCGTGCTTAGAGTTGTTTATGATTCTCCATTTACTTTTATCAACTTTTAACACAAAATCATAAAACAATCTGTTGTAAACGTGATATTCACGTAGGTACGTTTCCATAAAATGAAATAAGCGTTGATAATTGTAATTTAGTTCTATAATACCTACTACCGCCATAGAGTAGTTAAAACTTTTTTTTGACAACGGCATTACCAATAAGGCAGTAAAACACTTTGTTGTTAATGTTTGGTCATAAGACGCACCATAGATGTATACTTTTAAATTTATTAAATAAATATTGGCATTTTAAAAGTTGTTGTGGTAAAGGCCTAGGCCTGTGGTAAACACTAGGCCTTTAACACGTCACTCAAGGGGAGCGGCATGTTAAAAAGTATTTATTGAAAGCATTTAGCAGTATCTAACTGTATTTTTTGAATTACTTCGCTGTTTCAATCTTATTAATTATCGGATAGTAATCACAATTAGGTTAAGCCAACTTAAAAGCTATCAATACATTAGACATCAAAGTCACAATAACTTTTGAAATGCCCTAAAATTGTTAATTTATGTTTCAATGGCTCATTCTACGAATTCTACTTTATTTTCCTAGTTCCAGCAAGAAAAAACATCCAATTCATTCAGAGAGCCATTCAAAGATAAACAACATAGTAAATTTAGCAGCTTTCGCACGCTTCAACTTCGCCCTGATAACATAATAATAAACTTAGAAGTATCAAGTCCGTAAGTAGGTATTGTAACTTTTTAGACTGTTGTTCATTCTACTTCGTAATTTTCCTGTAATTTTTCATAGTAATTTACATCCGTCCATCTGGGAAATAACATGACAGAAAGTCACGTTGCCCATTATTTTAGCATTGAATCTATTTTACTAGCAATTGCATGTAGAGTTGTTTTTCTTTTTATTTTTTCTTTATCACCTGCCACTTTTGTTTGCTTTAGGCTGTTTCAGTTCCCAGTTCGTTAGTCAAATTTAATGCTCAATAACGTGCCTATTACTCGTGTCATTAAAAAGACTAATAGAGTAAGATCCCAGGGCCACCGGACGTCACGTATTTTCTGATCAACGAAATGTGGCGATTGAGTAGGGTTAGTATGTATTAAGAACGCATGCATATTCGCTACCGTGCTTAGACGGCTAATTTTGAGATATCCGGTAATGAAGGTACAAAAAAAAATTACTAACTTCACGTGAATTATCTTAACTTATTCTCACGTATATTAAAAGCAATATCCTTAAAAATATGTCTCCAATACTCCCAGACACAATTTTACTTTGCAGACGCTTTAAATGCCCCAAAATAATGACTTCACTTAGATTAGTAGATTCTGATACTCTATTTTTATATATGTCCGCCGACAACTATTTTAAAACCTTTTACAAGAATCCAGCCCGATCCAAGGGGCCAATCATCCCCTAAACTCAATTTTAAGTCTCGCGCTCCTACCCACAGAGGCATTAAAATTGAGGGGATTATTGGCCGCTTAGATCGGTCTGTCTTCTTGTAATAAAAATAATTGTCTAGCGGACATATCTAAAAGTGCAACATCAGAATTCACGTAAAGTTAAGTCACAATTTTGGGACTTTTAAAGTCAAGTGGTAAAATCAGTTAGGAGAATTTACGTGAAACAAGTAATTTTATTATGTACCTTCATTACCTGATATCTCAAAATTGGCCGTCTAATCAAGGTAGCGAGTATGCATGCATTCTTAGTACATACAAACACTACTCAATCATCCACATTTCGTTTATCAGAAAATACGTGACGTCGTGCGGCTTTGGGATCTCGGACTGTTATGAAATATCTACTAGCAAAACTATATTTTTCACGATTTTTCGTGAACCATATCGTATTTCGAGTCAGTCTGGGAACAGAAACCGCCGACGCTTCGCTAGCCCTCCCCCCAGCTACGACTTTCCTGTTTCCGAAACCGGACTCTCGGTAGGAAAGCTATGTAAATAAAAGAGAAATAAACTCTCAAATATAAATGTTAGGAACATCACTCACAAAGCACTAAACACATTTTTGCTCACCACCGACATGTGAAGCCGAAGAGCGTGGGACACACGAGAGGCTAACGCACGCGTTTTTTAACTGATGCGAGATTTTTAAATCACACGAACACTGCTCAAAAGCAGATAGCACTTTTCACTATAGCGTTACATGCGATAGACGAAGACACTGGCCACCAGCACCGATGGGTGTATGTTATGACAGACAACGCATAGTGGGTCAGACACACGGACAGACGAGGGTGTGATGTGCATTTATGTTTGGAAATTTATTTCGTCTCCGGTCGGCGACGGGAAAGAACACCATTACTATCCCCTGATAGGAGTTCTTTGGGTATGTACAGGAGATGATTGACTGGATGAGCTACCTATCGGTGGTGTCTACGCTGAGCTTCGTGGTGTTCTTCGCAGTGGGCCCGGGGTCGATTCCCTGGCTCATCACGGCTGAACTGTTCTCTCAAGGGCCGCGTCCCAGCGCGATGGCGATCGCGGTATTAGTCAATTGGATGGCTAACTTCGTAGTCGGCATTGGTTTCCCTAGTATGAAGGTAATGTATCTCTTAAAATTATTACAGCGATCCCGTTATCAAATACTTTAATTTAATTCAACTCTTGAGCGTATACGAGCACTGTACTTCAGAATATATTACGTACATTCTCTGATTCGACAAAATTAATTGCTTATTTTGGAAGGAAAAAGAAGTTAATGTACTAAAAAAAAATAAGATACATTTTGCTATATATACCTAGTTGTTATGAACTGTATTTCAAAATTATATACATTAGAAAATGTATACAGTTATGAAATACATGGATGGACTTAAAAATGAATGGATTTTAAAATGTTTAAAAAAAATAATGGATAGCTACTAGTTGGATAGCTATCCATAATTATTTTAGGTATTTTCTTAAACTTAACTATAGATGTACTATGGTTGGCACAATCGTTATAATTTTATTACCTATTTAATTGCCTTCGTTAATTTATTCAGCCCTCTTGCCACCGAACAACTACGACTACATCGGCTTTGGCTTTGCTATTGCTGTCTCTATAATTTCAATGGAAAAGAGAGAGAGCTCAAATCAAAGCTAAGACAATTTTAGTTAGGCAGTAGGCCTTCGGATCATAGAGCCATCTATTCTCAAAACGCGTTTTAAATCGGATATCGAAACTTCTGCCGGTATCGTTAAAAGCTATAGCTACGTTTCAAATAAGATATCAAAATATTCTCTGCTATTTATTGCATTCAATGTTTTATAACTATTATTTTCTACTTTTCAGGCACTACTGGAAAACTATACATTCCTGCCTTTTAGTGTATTCCTTGCAATTTTTTGGATATTTACTTATAAAAAAGTTCCTGAAACGAAGAATAAGACCTTCGAGGAGATCTTGGCACTATTTCGGAATTCTAACGGCAGGTAAGAACGATTACCCTGTCCGAGTTCTATTTTCTTGAAATCTGTTACACTTTGTATCCTGAACTGTCATTAAGCTATAGAGCGACTGCAGACTAGTGTTTTTTTTTTTGTGTACACGTACAATTTGATAAGCGTATATGGATTAACATTAGGACTACTACCGCAATTGACTAATTGTTGACTCATATAATATTACTCTTGTATTGTGGCTCTACCACACCAAAATGAGCGCGAGTACAAAACGAGCGTGTAGTTTTCTTTGAACATCTAAATATAGCACGCGTTTACGTTCATATACTGATATACCGACTGCACGCAGAAAAGATACTAGTCTGAAATCGCTCACACGGCTTTGCCATATTTTTGACTCACTACTATTTCCCACTTGCACTAACCGATATATGACACCGATGAACCCGTCATGAACATCGGCACGCCAAGCACGATTTTCGGCAATTTTATTAATACACTTCAAACCGACAAGTCGTGAATATCTGGCAAGGCAAACTCTAACTCTACATTTCAGTGCTTAGATAAGAAACTGGACTAATATAGTGTGTAATAAGATTATAGGACATGTAGGTAATATTGAAGCCCAGCCCCATGAGTCCCACGCTTCGGATGAGAATGTTTCTATAACACCAAGAGCGAGGTTTATGGGCGATCAATAAAATTTTAATGAGCCAGCTCTTTAGCTACTAAATTATATTTTGGTAAATACCAACCTGCGAATACGATCCGAGAATCACATAAATAACGAAACGTTTTCAATGAAAATATAACGGGATTTGGCGGTCATTATAAGGTCCGGGCGACATCTTGTTGGCGTTATGTTAGGAATGTCCACCATTACTTATTGAAATATCGAGCGATGATGCGGACCTAGGAACCTAATTTAGTAGAAATAGTCCGGGACGATTCGTGGTGGGTTAGAATAGACGGCCTATTATATAAAGGGATCTTTAAGCGTAAAGTTGAATCTGATGGTAGGTGCTGTAGAGGCTAGTTAATTGAAATTCAATACAGCCGTCAGAAGATAGCGGTAGCTAGCGGTTATTTAGTACTTTAGAACTGAAGGCCCAGTGCAGAATCTAGTTGGAAGTTAGAACCGATACTCAAATACTGTTAGGGATAGTTGGTAACAGGTCGGAAGAGACGGGTCAGCATTATATCACTTAATTGAAGTAAAGTTAGAACTGCCGGTCGTAGAAGCTAGTTAGTGGAAGATTGAAACTAATGGTGGAACCTGTGAAGGCTAGTGTCGGGGCTAGTCTAGTACGTATATGCAGGATAGTGTGGGAAATTCAACAGATTCCAGTAGTGTAGAAGCTAGTTGGAAGAGTGCGTGACGCGTGCCTGTGTGCAGGGACAGTTTTCGCGACAGTCGGCTCTACGGCAGCATGATGAACTGCGTCAACGCTCTGGAGCAACAGCTGCCCCCGCCCCCGCCCCCCGCGCCCGTCGACGAGAAACACGACTCACGTAAGTCCCACACACCGCCTCCACTAGCCTGCCTTCGTTATCACCACGCTCTCACACTTGACATTGAAGATATTTCAAACTATTGAACTGTGATTATAGATAACTCTGTTTTGTTTGACTTGCAGACACTTACTGTCTCTAAGCTTTCGCGAACCAAAAACCTATACCATTTTTGAGCATAAGCAAACCGCTAATAGACATTTTTCACGTCACAACGTCAAACGAGCTCAAAAAGACAGAATAGAGCAAAATTTTTCAAAACGACAGTTTGGTTTGCTGCCTATGTGAATTAATTTACTTTTAAACTTACAAAAAAACCTGAATTATTTTTTAACAATTAATTTTTACTTTTTTAATGTACACTGTGGTTTGAGATATTCCGCTAAATAGAATTCCTTTAAATGTAATTCACTAGCGGAACAATATATATGTTGTGTATTTATTGATTTATCCAATTATTTTTACAAATAGTTTGCAAATACTTAGTAAATTACATCGATTCTATTTTGAGCAGTGTGTACATGTATACCCCGTTTACATTATTCCAGTCCAGCGACCGAATCCAGCGCTGGATCGCTTACTGGAATAATGGAAACCAGCACTGGAAAGCATCAATCCAGTGCCAATTCTAATGCCGGTTTACATTACTCCAGTAAGTAATCCAGCGCTGGATTCGATCGCTGGACTGGAATAATGTAAACGGGGTATTATGTTCTTAATACGTTTACGTTTGAATGTAAGTTTGAAATATCTTTTCATCAAAGCAACGGATAATTCAAAATCCGCGATTTATGTTTAAAACTTGATTCGCATAATTTTGTATCTACAATTTCCATTATTTCCACATTGTAAACGTTCATGTGTCATTTGAAGGTGAATATAGAATATGTTATGTATTGTGTACCTACTATCATCAGCCATTTTGTTTGGGTTTGGTGAGAGTTTTATTAAGTAGGTTTAAGATTTCGATTACGTTACACTATTTATCGAGGTTTCAAGTCACGTCAGAATTGAAAATGTTCATGGTTTGTCTGACCCGAAGTGACAGCATACATATGTAGATTTGTCGCCCCAGAAACCGCTGCGCTGCATACTAAGTTTCATGAAAATCGTTGGAGCCGTTACAAAGATTCAGATTTTGTACATGTATTTGTTGTATATATATATATGTACAAATATACAAGAATTGCTCGTTTAAAGGCTTTTAGATGAAATTGAAATTCAGTGAGTTTGTATGTGGTTCCAGTGTCAGAGCAGTCGTCGGCTGGAGGCGAAGCGGGGCGACCTCCCCCGCCGCTGCCGCCCCCGCGGTTTCCTGCGACCGGCAACGTCTGACAATGGGAGAGCAATGCGCGTGCGCCGCTAGTCGCGCCCATCAAAGCCGCCGCCAACTTCTTGTTTCATGGACTCAAACGACAGGCGGGCCGCGCCTCTATCACTACCACACAACAAATGTTCTAAATCGATGTGATTAGATTAACAAAAACGAAACCTAGTCTTTAAGTCACGGCGTAAACTTAAAATAGTACTTTAGTCTGTCATTTTATGACATAATTTATGAAACTCAGTACTTGGTAAAGTGCCGGATTCTTGTGCCCATTTGAAGAGTCTTCACAGAGAATCGAGAGTTAGAACTAGGGCGGCGTTAACCGCGATCACAGCCGTTCTAAATGGGACGGTCAACTGATAGTTTCTGATAATAATTGTAAGGTTAATTCGATTCGTATGTTCGGTATGGAGAAAATACGAGTACATAATACATTGTATCGTAGTAGTTATTAAAGACTACTGCCTAGAGAGCGGGCTGTGGCGCGAAAGAGCAGGTCAACTGGCACGCACGGGTCAATGCCAACTTATTCTACGTAGGAAATATATAAATAAATTATAAAAACGAGTGGAACAGTAGTACTCGAACAGAAAATGTCACTTGCATGTATAAAACTACAATGTATACTCCGTTCATTGTTACCTGGAAGATAATATCAACAGACATGTGGTAGAACCACCATTTTCGTACCTGAATTCTTATTGTTGAAGTAACGTAAGAGTCATGTAAATATGAAACATGATTGATTGCCAGTCCGACATTGCTGTTTATCTTCTCGACCAGGTGACGGTGAACTTTAAATACATGCTGTGACTTTATTGTATTGTTGTGTTTTTTTATATAAGTATATAATATTATATTATTTTACAAATGTTTTTATTATCTTTTTACTTATTACTGTTGTATAATTAACAAAAAGTCATATCGTAAATGACCGAAATGACCAGTTATTATGATCAATAAATGAAAACAATATTATAATAGCTACGAAACGGGGATGTCGGATTGATTAATTGTATTTGTGGGAATTGATTAATACAGATTAACAATTGAATATATTATATATAACAGTTGAGACCCTCGTTAGCCTATCGATTGATTTAGTTACGCGACGTCCGTTGAGTTCTCGTTGTGTTTGCTGTTAAGTTTAATTGTAACCGTTAGTAATGAAGTTTACAGGTATATCATTTGATTGGTTAATGGTCGACGAATGAAACGGATAGTTTTATTGTAAGTTATACTCTTTTGTGGAGATTTTAACGATGTTAAGGTACTGAACGATGCGCCCCCGACATGTAACCGAGCGCCCTAATTCGGGCTGTTGTGACAGGGTTGACGTCGATGCGTGATCGTCCGTGCGTCTGATTACTGCTCAATTGATTATATTAAGACTAAGGGGTTCCGTAGCGTATCAAGATTGATACACGGCCTAAATATAAAAAAAAAAAATATGTGTATCTAAACGGTGTCGCTGACGTTGACTGAATTATATCATTTACTAATGTGATACGCTCCAGAGGGTGCGAGCGTACGAGCCTTAGATTGATCATAGAGATCGGTTGACTAGACCGAAACTGATCATCGACCACTTATGATCAAGTCGCCTTATGTTTATTCTAAAGATCATTGAAATCATGCTGCGCAATAAAACTGTACATGTATTGATGTTAATACCTCTTTACACACAATATTATACATAAGATAACTAGTTTAAATTTTACATTAATATAAATAACTAGTATTGACTAGGATATTAGTAAAATGTATTAGTTTATTGGTTAATGCAAATTTGAAAGAAACGAATAAATGTAAATCCATATATTGTCAATTTCATGATCCACATAAGGTTGTAATTAATGTTAACGGATCCGACTCAGATTAAAAATGTGCGCATTTTAACATAATATACTGTGCAAAGACAGTGATGGGGTCAGATTTTTAAACCATTAGATCGTAATATTTATAATATTTATCTGAACCAACCATTCTAATCATAAATCGAAGCTCAATGATACAATAAACATTAAAATTAAAGTCGTCATAATAACTAAACATTGCGTAAGTTATAGTTTTAAGCCCTTTTTACATAAAACACTTAATACGTTTCCGTCTTCAATGGCATTCGAATGTTAACGAAATTATTTAATATTATATTTTTCTGAAAATTATATCTTCTGAAATATCTACTTCTTATACATTTTAGTTAGCTGACTTGTTATAATCTAGATTACAGGCTTACGTTAACAGATTACTATGATATTTAAAGTATTGGCCTCACATTTTATATTATGAATATAAGGTAAGATCGCTCGCAGGATTACAGAGTGGGACGGGATTCCCGACCAAAGTTAAGTCTAGAATGTAGATAAAATCTAAAATCCAGAAACAATAATTTTACGTAAACGTGATACATTGGTAATATTAAAACGTGTAAATCAAAACCTTAAAAATATAACTTACGCTCAGATTCCCTTACTGCCTCATCTCACCGCAAAAAAATCCATTATTATCGTTTAAGAAACCTATTTGTTGTATAAATAGAGCTGCACCATAAATAGCACAATTTTAGAATGTCTGCGCACAAGACAGAGGTCACTATAAAGCGTTAGGTAGAAGGAGAGCACAAATATATCGAAGATGTCACAAATTTACAGAAGTAATCACGGTGTATCGCGATCCTCTATCCCCGTATTATAGACTAGTTTCAGTATTCAGATCATATCAATAATACGTGAATAATTGAAATCGAAAAGCGTGATCCAATAATTTGCTGTAACATTGTAGGTACGTATGAAAGAGAATTGTATATATAGAGGGCGTTCGTATTGTAAATTAAGTGAATAAATTAGTATATCGAAATTCTAAATTATATTGCGAATGGTTCCGTTAGATGTGAACGGCTATATGAGTCTGAATCGACATAGAGATCGTCGACTAGAGACAAGTTATATAACTTCTATGTTTACTGATTGGAGCAAGTAATACGCGGTCATATTGTAGAGCTACAGAGTACACGACCGCCTTCGCTGTTTGGCTAAAGTACTTGGAAAAAAGTTATATGTATAACAGCGGCATATTCCCCACACTGCCCGGTATTTAATACCATATATGCCACATTAGATATTAACAAATATTTGTAAATATATTAATTTACTGTAAATTTGGTCATAGATCAAGTTCAGTCAAATTCGTGTGCGCTGTGACGGTATATGCAGAGCTGTGTTTAAGAGGCTCAGTCGAGCTAATGCAATATTATTCTTTGTTATCATATATCTCTATACCTAGTTTATAAGTGCTTAAGTCACTTTTTTGTTATATAACAATGTTTGCTGTGATTTAAATTTCAAAGGTGTATTTATTTGTTGTAATTTGTAATGTTAAGCTCAATCTATTGGATTCGACCGACTGAACCTAACCCATTACGATGTTATATAGGTACTTATTAATACTCCTGATATTATTAATGCTAAAATAGGTTACGATCATTATTATAGCCTTGCATTGGAACTGTTGAACACTTGTAGTTAAGGAATTAAACTGTCCATATTGATCATCTAAATAATGCAGTAGAAGATTAAAAACACGATGTAGATTGAAAGTTATTCGAATGTATGTTAACAGCTGCTACTGACTTGTACCTATCTATTGTTATAACTATTGTCTACTATAATAATCAGTAATTACATTCTGAGTTTATGTTACGTTGTCATTAACGCATAGATTATTGCTGATTATTTACATGTTTTCAAGATTCAGAGCTGTATTTATCTAAATATATTTTTCTGCTAAGACAGGCTATTTTGAATATAATATTTGAAAAAGATTAGCTCAGTGGAAGAAAAAAAAAACAATTTAATGTAATTCGTATTTTGTAAGTTTAGGCTCAAAATTAACTACATTAATGTAATCTGACTGCCAATATTAAGAAACATATTGAAACATAGCAATATAAATGTAGTAGATATAATGAATAGAATTGATGCTGTTTTTTTTTATAGATTATATTGTGTTTTTGTGTAATTATTTATAAGATAGTGTGGGATAAATCAGACAATAACCACTCTTGAACCTTAAACCCCGATCTTCAATCAGTACTTGAGAGGTAGGTCAAATTTTGTAAGGACATTACTTCAACATGTTTTAAGTGGAGGTTGGAAGACGGGCACCTATGTACAATTCGGTCTTTGGCGTGTGTGTAAATATATTTCACTCAATAATATATACTGGGTGTTCGGTGAAACGAAGGATTATGGCTAGTTTTAGGTTATGTTATGCAGTTTACGCAGCAAAGTTTTCAATGGCGTTGTAATGAACAGTTCTCAGAATGTCAGATAATTGCTAAAAATGGTTCTAAATTGCACCAATGATGGCGGTTATGTCTGTAACAGAACGTGTTACAGAAATTTAATAACTTGTTTTTCCATTCATGTGTCATACTTGTAACGTCTCATTATAAGTTAACTAAAGAACTGCAACGTGGGTTTATAAAGGGATTTTCATTATCCAAATATCTACTTTTATATAGGGGTAACACTCTGATGTAAGATTTACTTGGGGAGAAACCTCACCTTTGCCAGTCATTCTATGGGCAAGCAGTAACATGTAAACATTACTGCTTCCGGGTATACAGTTCAAAGTTTCCAACGAAACGGGGCGGGGATAAAGGATGGCCATACAAGTGCAAAACTATTATAGTAATTTGGATATCGCTCTACGTTTTATAACCAAGAGTCACGAGTAGAATCAAGCTCACTCACTACAAGACTCCTAAAAAATCTTTAGTCTACCTTTACTGCATGTCGTTTTCCAATACCGAATACCTCGATTTCCAATACCTCGAGTTCTTTGGGTGCATTAAGAGGTTATATTTTATGGTCCAAATAACTTCTTAATACCACCACTGACAACGGCACATCGAAGCTATCAGTGTTGTTTGAACTAATGACTGATATTATTCGTTAAAATCACGTACACTATTCAGGTATCTGATATCTCGCCGAACACCCTGCATAGCTTTTAATATATTGGACATCTTAATTTCTGTACAAAAATGGAATAATTGCCATGGTCTACATCACACTGAAGGCCACTAATGATTTCTATTGCAATACATATAACGCTTTGATATTTGTAACTGTATATAAAATATTATACCTATATCGAATAATAATTGTGTTTAATTAGGTAGGTAAATTTAGTTTACATTAAATAGATATATTTTTATGTGCTTCTAGTACTTATTTATCTGTAGTGTGGACAGACCGAATAGTATGTTTTATCAAACGGTGCTTATTTTTAGTGTCTCGGATATTGTTTTTGTAAATTGTATCGTAATATTCGTAATGGGTTTATATATAGTATAAATATGAATGTACGAGTGTATGTGTCCTACTCGTATGTATTGTGTCACGTGGCGACGCTTGACGCACGGGCGAATCCGGGATGCAACCCTGTATCGAGTGACCGGGATCAGAGGGGTTAGTACCCCCTATCCCCCCATCCTAGATACCTCCGCCAATTTATCTACATCAGCACTCTCCACAGCAACGATACAGTTTGCGTTTCTACGGGGAATACCCGTACTTGTACAAATGGAAAATAATTTTATTGAACTACATACATACATACTTGTTAAAAAACATAAAATAAATGAATTGAGTTTTTTCTTTTTTATTTCTCAATATGATTCCAGCCCTATTTGTGATACAATAAGAATGAATGACGTTGAATTGATTTTGCTAATCGGAGTAGCACTAGGCTGGGTGGGATTTGGTCATTTGGGCCGGGATGATACCAGTCTTCAAAAAATAAAATGCCTGTTTTGAAATTTGAGAAATCATCTCAATATATTCTAGTAAATTATTTAACGCGCCAAAATATGTATGTATTAAAAAAAACTTAGTTTAATTATTATTTTATTACCTACTTTAGTTTCGTTCCAAGTTACGTTCTAGTCTTTTTCATTCAAGTGTCGAAACGGGGCTTTTATTTTTCGAGAGGCTGTGTTAGATTTGATCACTTAAGCCCGACCCTAGAGAAGTCAGATTTTATTAATATACATTTTTTTTACTATAATAGGTTCGCACTTCGCGACCACCATGTCACCTAATGTTAAGTGACGATACGATCTACGATGGAGCGTGTTTCGCCAGAAGAAACCGATTCACTCTCGATTCGGGGAAACCCCACTCAGGCAACGCATTTCATCGTGTCTTTGGAACATCAACAATGAAACGATGTCGCCTCTTCGAGATACGAGAAGTCTGATAGAAAATAGGGCAAGGTGGTATTAGATCAGTAGATCACACAGATGAGTTGCACACTTTCCGAAGTGTATCCGATAAAAACCCGATAAGCTATAAATTTTACGGTGAAGTTTAAGACTCTAAAGTCTAAAGTCTTTTATGCACAAGAGTGTCATAGCCAATGAGGCTTTTGACGGTTTAACAAGTCTCTCGATCAAATCCAGAGTCTCCAGCTGATACTTAGCCGATCCATCCCAAAGGTGCGAACAGTAATCCATACAAGAGCGAATCTGTGCTTGACATAACGTGAGCAACTCTTCAGACTTGAAGTACCTTCGCAACCTTTAAGAGGACACCTAGTTTTTGGCAGCTAATTTAGCCTTAGACTCAATATACGAGCCAAAGTTGAGCGTCGATGTTAAAGTAACGCCTAACAGCTCGAGATAGTCAGTAACCGGCACGGATACAACTCTAGGAGTAGGAAAAGTAGGAGTCAGTTGGAATGGAATCCTTTTAGCGGAGAACGAACACGCCTGTCTTTCCTTCATTAAACTTGGCCAGATTAGCGTCGCCCCATTCAGAGACTGCCTTAGGGGGCAAGTTCAAACGCTCAATCATACTCTCTCTCAGTACCTCTATTTGTACTGGCTCTCGCGCTAGATATTTAACTCTCTGCAACGGTGCTATCATCAACAGGTCGTTAATATGTAGCAAGAGCGTTGCAGAGAGTACCGACCCCTGAGGAACTCCGGCATTGATAGCCACTTGATCCGACGAGGAGCCATCAATGACGACTCATATTGATCGATCCCTCAATAAGTCCGATATAAACGCAATAAAAACAGAAGACAAACCATAACTACAAAGCTTGCTTATGAGGCCATCATGCCAAACCCTGTCGAAACCCTCCAGATAACCAGAGAACCTGAAAGCGCTTCCCCGCGTTTCTCGATAGCTTCATTCCAGACGTCAGTGACGTACGCTAAAATATCCCCGGTGGACCGACCGGTTTCGGCGAAACCCGTATTGCCGGTCACTGAAGAGGTCGATAGAATCTAGGTACGTCAGGAGCCTGTGATTTAAGACACGTTCCATAGTCTGGCAGGGACGTTACCGAGATGGGCTTATAGTTGGCAGGGTCAGCACGACTACCTTTTATGGGCACAAGTTGCACGTTAGTAAACTTCCACGACTTCGACACTTGCCCAGTTTGAAGAGAGAGTCTAAACCGGCAAGTCAATACTGGAGACAACTCGGCTGCACAAACCCTCAGTACTATGTCAGGAATCCCGTCCGGGCCACTTGTTCACACCCAGATTGCGCAGCACTTTACGAACCTAATTATAGGGCTTATAGATATATAATATCATAGATTTCAGAGTGACGAGCGCAGTGCCATGCTAGGTAATGATTTGGATTCTTCATGATCCAATAGCTGCGTGTTACTGTGCTGTTATGTGGCAGCCATCTTGCTTATCACCAAGCACATGTTTTGGCATGAATTTCCGACATTAGAATCGGACTGACAGGTGGAGTAGGACGTATCGCGCTACCAGGATTTAGACGCGAAGATTCCGCAAACTGAGATGCAAATTTGCAGTTCTCCAATGCAGTGTGAGCCAGCGTCTTGTCAGGTTTTAGCATTGGAGGTAGTGAGAGTAGAAGTTGGAAGGCTGCTAGCCTTGTTAAACGCTTTGTTCTTCTGGTGTGTGTCCTTTGGCTTACGCTGTCGAGCATCAACCTACGCTCGGTAGGTCCCATGTTTAAATGGTTCAGCATTTTTTCACTGAGAAACAAACCAAGAGCGAACTTTACTGGATACTTGGACGTCAGATTATGGAATAAAATACTCCATAGCCGTTTGCATTACATCAGTCACAGCATCCGCGCAGGCTAAAGGACCACCAGAAGAGAAGCACCATGTCTGCCATGAGTAAGATGCAAAAAAGAACGCATCTCATCCCAACTTGTTAACTTGTATTGCCACAACCGCCGGTTGCCTCTAGGGCTAGGATCGGGCGGATGGTACATTGATACCGAGTCCACCAGACAGTGGTAGGAGCTGCCTAAAGGTGAAGATACCGCCACGGATTATCGGTCGGCATCAGTTGTACCTATATTAATATAGCGTTTTACGTATGCTCCAGGTTCTATAAATAAAGCGTTTTTATAGAAGGCTTTCGCTTGACCGCCGTTTCATCTGATGTAAAGGGACGATGCGGTCTAAGGTGGAGCCCACCTATCTATTTCAAGATACAGGATTGCGAGACTTCAGATTTTCACATTATGTATTCTTATCGCACTACAAATATTCATCATCATCATCATCAGCCGCAAGACGTCCACTGCTGAACAAAGGCCTCCCCCTAGATTTCCACAACGAACGGTCCCGCGCAACCTGCAACCAGCGCAGCTGTTTCCAGCGACCTTTGTGAGGTTATCTGTCCATCTAGTGGGAGGCCATCCAACACTGCGTCTTCCGGTTCATGGTCGCCACTCGAGAACCTTTCTTCCCCATCGGTTGTCAGTCTGCGAGCGATGTGGCCTGCCCATTACCACTTCAGCTTGCTTACTCTTTGAGCTATGTCGGCCACTTTCGTTCTTTTGCGAATATCCTCATTACGGATTCTGTCGCGCAAAGAGACTCCGAGCATAGCTCTCTCCATAGCTCGCTGTGTGACTTTGAGCTTTGTTATGAGGCACACAGTTAAGGACCACGTCTCAGTTCCATAAGCCATCACTGGCAACACGCACTGGTTAAACACTTTTATCTTTAGGCATTGGGGTATTTTGGACTCAAAGATGTGCACGACGATGTCGGACAGACATTGTGGCTTTGCTGTAGATACACTTCAACACTTCGATATAGCGATAGTCGATGCGGCACCGCTGGAGAGACTGAAGCACTGCCCAGGTCTCGATGGAATCAAAGGCTTTCCCATAGTCCAGTTAGTTCGGGTGGCTGAAAGTCGTCAAACCTGCGTGCGAGACGATTCGTCATTACCCTCAAAAACAACTTATAAACGTGGCTCAGAAGTGAGATGGGTCTGTAGTTCTTCAACCAGGTGTTGTCACTTTTTTGAAGAAGAGCACCACCACACTTCTGCTCTACGCTTCTGGCGTATTACCGTCAAGTATGACAGAGTCGAACAGCTTCTGGAGGACTTTTAGTACCGGTTTTCCACCCGCTCTCAGAAGCTCAGTCGTAATTCCGTCGTCGCCAGGTGCCTTGTTCTTTCTTAAGTTGTTTGAGGGCCATCCTAATCTCATACAGGCTGACTTCCGGGATGTCTTCGGTAAAGTGTCGGGTCAGCTTGGCTCTGGGGTCTTTTGCCATGCTTACGACAAGTTGTGCTTGCGTAGAGGTGTATAACTGTTCATAGAACCTCTCAATCTCCTCCAAAATCACGATCGAATCTCGAAATCTCCAAGCTTCGACGAGACGACGTTACCACTGTCTGTCTTCAGTTTGGTCAATTGACTTTGCCCAAGAGACAGATTTCTTGCGAACACTTTCGAGCCCTTGTTCCGCTTGATCGCTTCCTCAAAACTAGAAGTATTGAAGCATACTACAAATATTACTAATTGTTAATTCTATTAAATTATATGATTTGCGATAAATACTTGAACGATTTTAATATTATTGGATGAAGTTAACATTATCAAGAAACCATGAGAAAGGAATGAGTCGTTTGCAAAATGCAAGAATACCTGTCAAAAATGGTCTCAATTTCGCCAGAGGTGGCGTCAGTGTAACGTTTTGTTAGTAAAATTTTGATTAAAATATGTCGATGTCAATAATTTGTTTTATTTTTACCCATTTATCACTCACAGCTATTATTCTGTAAACGCGTCATTGACTAGGCTGAATTTATAAGTACGTATATTAAGTGAAGTTTAAAAGAAGGTAGATCGTAGAATGATTATCGTCATAGATGTATTAAGTGCAAACATTACATGGCATAGAGATAAATCATCTTAAATCTTGTAGCCCATTGTAGTGCTAGGTAATTTGGACTATTCATGTTCCAACAGCTGTATAAATAACAATTTGTATGTATAGTTATTAACATAGTCGCAACTCAGCTAACAACTTAACTGTAAGCTAACAACTCAGGAAATGAATCAAACACAGCTTTAACCATTCGTAAATTATAATCAGCATTAAACATCGGTATTTAATATAGCATAACGATTATTCAGCCTTATTAAGTCTCAATATTTTTTTTGTATCCAACATCTTTCTATCACTGATATCCAAGCTCTGATGACAAAACCGTCGAAATGTAACCATTTGTTTTTCGAACAGTTTTATAGAATCTTACACTTGTCCATCCTGAAACGTGCATACCCTCATGTAAGCACCAGGTGGAACCAACATTATACTCGGCAAAATGAATCATAAATTTACAAAATTGATTTCATTGTATTGCAGAAAAATGTAACTTGGTTTACTAGACCCAATATGATCAATAAAAGTTACATGTCCGGGTTTTTAATAAAAAAATGCAAGTTTTTTTTGAAATTTTACGTACTGGCCAACTTATCCACTTAAGGAACAATCTACATATCTAATATTAACAATCACTTCAGTTTGTCTACTTATAACAATATCCGCTAACTCAATTAACCCATAATATCATAAATCAATAAACCAACGCTATTAAAGCGTCAAATCCGTAAAAAAAACATCAAATTCAATTAGCCATAATTAGTCTGATCTCGCACTTGACCTGAAACAACATAAGAAAACCATACGGTAGTTTGCTAAAACACGCGCTAATAATTATTGTTAAACTACGACATGTAGTTAGTATTACTTAAACACTTTAGCCAACAAACATCATGTATAGTTTAGCCAATCTCCCGGTCACAACTTACTCTATAGAAACAATATTTTATTCAGTATTTTATTCCAAAACAATATCCTCGTTATCTATATCGTCACCGCAGGTGTCAGTTGTATCCATCTATTCTGAAGGAAACAACATGGATCCACGGTCACACCCTATGTGAGGCTACAGTAGTATTACGTTTGTTTAAATTGCCTTTTCAGTTTGTGACCGCAGCCACTTTGTAACCAAAACCATCACCATCCAGAACTTTCCTTCATATGAAAGCATAATATGTCACCTGTAGTCTAGGCAACAAGTTCAAAAACGTGCTAAATAGAAATAAAGCTCATAGAAACATGTGTGATACCTCACTCGATTCGGAATGACGTCTAGAAAAAATGTTTTAAGGGTTCTTTAGTACATACAAAATTGCGATAGTGAATAACAAAATAAAATTGCAAAAAGAAGGTATTTAGTTATTCCTTAAAAATTTCGTAGGTAACTAATTATACTTGAGACATTTTGAAAGAAGATCCTGAAAGATGAGAAAATTTCCAACATAATGGTTTAACTCTTAGAACTCAATCTTTATTATTTATACACTTTTTTAAACACTGAAAGTAGAGCTCCGCTAGGTCGCTACGGCATAGACGCGGCGTCTAAAAACCGGCATATCATCTAAAACATTGATTTTACAGTATTACCAACAATTAAAAAAGTATATATATAGTGTAATCTAGATCTAGATACTAGTATAAAACCTCGGTAAAAGAAATAAAATGTTAATTTACTAGTCTTAAATTACTTAAATTTATTTAAAAGTTATACCAATGTTAATTTACTAATCTTTTTCCAGTATCTGTTTTTATAAATAGTTGAAATAGTTGGTCTATAAATTTATCGCTTGTGGAGCTCTTCTTATTTAAGTATTTCTTAAAATAATGGAAAAACAATAAATTTAAGTTTATTATTTTGGTAGTTGTAAATTATATTAGCCGTTATATTTCTTTGAAAATATAAAAAAACAACCATAAGTCTCTATCATAATTATTTCACCTATGCAACAAGATGGTAAAAAAATATTGTTAAAAAATCCCAAGATAGGGTTTTCCATAAACATTTTTTAACAAATGACGTAATTTTATTTTTCTTGTAAAACATTACATTAATATTAATTAACAAATTAATACTTATATTAAATACAGCAATAGTAAGATATTACTAAAAAAGTAATTTATGATATCAATTTTTATAAACTTCATTTTTGTTGAAATAAAACGAATCATAACTACCAAAATAATAAACTTTAATATATATTTTTTTCTTTATTTTATGAAGTACTAAATGAAAAGAGCTCCACGAAGCGAAAAATGTATAGACCAACTATTTCCACTTTTATGCCGTAATTTATAGAAACAGATACCGGAAAATTAATTAACATTGATAACGTTTTAAAAATCGACATATTATATTTCTTTTACCGAGGTTTTGTACGTTTAAGTATCTAGATTACACTTTATTTTTTTTAATTGTTATTTAACACCGTAAAATCAACATTTTAGATGATATGCCGGTTTTTTATACGCCGCGTCTATGCCGTAGCGAGGTCGCGGAGCTCTACTTTTAGCGTTAAAAAAAGTGTATCTATATGTATAAAAATGAATTGCTGTTCGTGGGTTCGCTAAACCTCGACAACGGCTGGGCCGATTTGGCTGATTATGGTTTTGAAATGTTTGTTGTAGTTTAACAACAATTTCATTTTCTCATATAAACTGTTCTACACAATTTCCAGTCCAACATTTGACATTACCGATCAAACATTTGACGTTGCCGGTCAAACATTTTTTTCGAGAGTTTTGAAGTGAAAACTTCTTTAGGCGCGCTATAGACTGAATTTTCGTGGGCTGTGAAATGGATTCATCAATCGTCACGCTTGGATATGATAAGAACGGACTTCTCGTAACTCAAAGGAGCGGCACCGTCTCATGGTTGATGCTCCAAAGACACGGACTAAGAGTTTTGACTCTCCTTTTGTGACAAGAACGTCTAGGCTGTGGAATGAGTTGCCAGAGTGGGTTTTCCCTGATAGATTATGACCTTGGTGTCTTCAAATCGAGAGTAAATCGGTTTCTTCTAGGTAAACACGCTCCATCGTAGACCGCATCATCGCTTAACATCAGGTGAGATGGCGGTCAAGTGTAAACCTATAAAAGGTAGGTACCAGGGTAACAGAAACAGTAAAGAGTTTCGATTACCTACCTCCAACAGCCCAGCGTTTATCTACAGATACCAGGACAACAGAAATATAAAAAACTGCGTTTGCTCCTAGGTACCAGTACCAGGGCAACAGAAACAGTAAAGAGTTGCAATATTTTGTACAACTTCGTTCCATCAGAATGTCCCTTGACACCTCCCAAGTATTTTGAAGTAAAAACTTCTTTTGGCGCGCAGGCGCGCTTTTAGACAGATTTTTCGTGGGGTGTGAATTGAATTCTAGAGTCACGCTCGGGTATGATAAGAAATCTTCGGGTTAACTCGGGGCCACGGCCATTGGCCATCTAGAAATGCGTCAGCCAATGGGAAATGCTGAAAGGGCGTAGCCTAACCATCACGGTATGACCATCTAGAAATGCGTGAGCCAATGGGAAATGCTAACGCATTTCTAGATGGCCATGCCATGATGGTCAGGCCACGCCTTCCGGTACACCCGTGTAGTTTCCAAAGTAAGCTATCAAATTCTGAGTTATAAGTTTTCACTTCTATCAGCAGTTCCCATGATTGCCAATTTTTTTTAAATCAAAGAATTTAGTATGTAGTTAGTTTTAATCAAAGAGCATCAAAGAGCATAATACAAACAGTATATTTTATATGTTTTTGAAGTGAAAACTTCTTTTGGCGCGCCTAGGCAGATTTTTTGTGGCTGTGAATTGAATTCTACCGTCACGCTCGGGTATGATAAGAAATTTTCGGGTGAACTCGGGATGGTAGGGCGAGAAAGATAATACCTATAAGTGCGTCAGAGCGAGAAAGATAATCAACTGTTCTTCGCTGCTGTGTTCCTGTGTTTAGGATATTTAATTGCGTTTTTTTTCATCGCGACATTAACTTCTAGGTGCTTACTACATTAATTGAACCTGTCACGAAATATTAAATTTGCATTTCACATCCATTGCAAAGAGTTTTGGTTGTAAATAGTGAAATACCTATAAAATAAATAAATACTTACGCAAATACTACAAAATTTGCGAGTCAAACGCTATTTCCAACCCGCGTAAAAATTTGTTTTTAATTTATTCTTGAGCATGGATACTAAGTCATTCATCCGCATGTTACTCTTACTCAAACATTTTTTTTTCGAGAGTTTTAATCAAAGATTCTAACATATAGTTTTAATCAAAGAGTATAACAGAAAGAACATATAAGTTTTATGCCGTCCCCGTTCAGAAATCAAATTTAAAGAATAATTTAAAATTAATAAGTTATCCAACCTCTTAATACATATAATATTTAACAACCAAGTAATATCAGTAATATCCATGCTCTATGTCGATCGATACTTATCTCAGACACAGAGTGCATTCTTCTTTGTGAGTGACGATTACTGCTTTATCATCACTATCACTACATAGTAAGTATAAAACAAAGTCACACTCATCTAAAACCACCAAACAGATTTTGATGCGGGGGTTTTTAATAGATAGAATGGTACAAGAGGAAGGTTTACATGTACATATAATACGTGCATAAAATAGCAGAGAAACACGGATTTTTTAAAAGATTTCTAATGAAATGACATAAATAAATGTTTTGCACTTACACTGCAAACGCTGACTAAACCCTATGAGCTAGATCAAAATAATCTAAGTACAGCGGTATTGTACCCCTTCAAAGGTCTACAGAACGTCTGCAATATTAAATGTTTATCTCTTAGGAATAACCCACAATAACCATTTTGATTAGTATATTTAGTATCAGTATTGCACCCGTGCGAAGCCGGGGCGGGTAGCTAGTAAGTAATTAAGATAGAGTTCTAGGAGTTAAACCTTTATATTAGAAATTTCCTCCTCTTCTCTTCTTTCAAAATTTCTTAAGAATCATTAGTTAAGAAATTATTAAGGAATAACTAAATACCTTCTTTTTGCAATCTTATTTTGTTAATAACTATCGCAATTTTGTATGTGCTAAAAAACCCTTAATTTTTTTTTTTTCTAGAAGTCAATCCGAATCGAATGAGTTATCGCACATGTTTCTAGGAGCTTTAGGTATATCTATTTTGCACGTTTTTGAACTTGTTGACTAGACTACTGAATGCACGTATCTAACGCTCGTCTAGCTGAGCGAGTGGTACGTCCTACCATACTCATACTTTGCCAAATTCAAACAAATGTAGTGTTTTGGAAGTTCCAGTGAAATACTTTCATAGCCCGTCTTTGCCTGTTAGTTTTCGCGTAATGAAATGTACGTCGTCCTTTCATCACAACCGTAAACCCTGGCACAGATTATCGATCTTTGAAATCCTTAATCCTTGCACTAGTTTTCTTTTTGAAGTATTGAATTTAGAGAATTATTCATCTGATTTAGATTTCCATTAACTTGCGTTACATTCTGATTACGGCTGTGACGGGACGACGTCTTTCATGAACCTAAGTACTTGGGGACAGATTTCATAATGTCTTTGGATTTAAACAGAGTCACAATACCTTTTTGAACGCGAACCTCCGGCTGTTACTATGACCGCGGTGCTCCCGACGCGACCATCGTCTTGCGCCCGGCTGCGGCAGTGCATCTCGCGGCGCGTACCTCGGAGCGGCTCTCGCACCCGGTACCGCGGCATCTGACGCGTAACACGCTGTCGCGCCCGGTAGCATAACACCCGGCGCGTCTCCAGCTATCGCGCCCGGTAGCGCGACATCCGAAGCGTACTCGGCTCTCGCGCCCGCTAGAGCAACACGCGCCGCGTAATCGGCTTTCGCGCCCGATAATGCGGCGTCCGACGCGTACCAGGCAGTCGCGCCCGATAATGCGGCGTCCGACGCGTACCAGGCAGTCGCGCCCGGCAGCGCAACACGCGGCGCCTACCTGGCTCTCGCGCCCGCTAGCGCAGCATCCGACACGTACCAGGCTGTCGCGCCCGGTAGCGCAACACGCGACGCGTACCCGGCTATCGCGCCCGGTGTATTCAGACGATCAGTTTCTTTTAAATTATTGTCTTAAGTATATATTCTTCTTCTTCTTAGTCATTACACACTTGGCAGAGTGGTCGTGGTCGTCATTTTCCCTCGTCAATGATCCGCTTCACAATTCGCCGCCATTCGCTTCTAGTAGCTGCCTTCCTGGTGCACACATGCAAAGGATCATCCACCGCGGCCTTAATCTGGTCCGTCCACCTCATCGGTGATCTACCGCGTGCTCGGGTACCTTCGACCTTTCCCTGTACTACCAGGCGCTCGATAGATGTATCGCCGCGCCGAGACACGTGCCCAAAGAATGTTAATATGCGAGCTTTGACCACAGACGATAGACACTGTCTTATGCCGAGTTCTTGACGTATCGAGAGATTTGCGCGAAATTCAGTCCACGACACACCAAGCATTCTCCTCCAGCACCACATTTCGAGAGCATCTATCTTTCTCTTCTCACTTTCTCGCAGGGTCCACGTCTCCGCGGCGTAAAGGAAAATGGGGAACACTAATGATCTGACGAGCCTGGTTTTTGTGGCTTTAGTTATGTTGCGATTCCTCCATACCCTTTTAAGTTTGTCCATGGCTGATCTAGTGATTGCCATACGCCTCTTTATTTCATCTACGCATCCACCGCCATTGACAATAAAGTATATATTATTTTCTTACAAAGATTTTTCAATATTATTAAATTTCAAAATAATCGTGACGGCATGAAAACACCAGTAGTATTTTTGTAGTAGACTCTGTGCAGAGTCCGCTCGGGGTGGTACCTAACACATCATTGCCAGTCATTCTACCGCCAAGCATTAATGTCAATACATCACTGTGTTCTGATTTGAAGGCCAATGTGTCCAATGAAATAACAGGGCATAGATATTAAACAGCTTATATCTCTGTGGGGGGCGAGCGCAGTGCAGTGCTAGGTATTAACTTAGAATCTTCATGTTTCAATAAAGCTATTGATGATTACCGGCGTAAGACCGGCGTCCACAATTTTTTTTTATGCATTGTGTTTTACTCAATATATTCTGATTATAGAAGCACATTAGCTTTTACCCGCGACTTCATCCGCGCGAAATAGGTATTTATTAATGTAACTGAGGCAGTATTTGTATTACCCATAAAAAATTACATTTACTAAAATCAGCTTATATTAAAACATTTTTATACAATTTCATCAGAATTGATTAAGTGTTTTAGGCGATCCGTTCATACGTTAAGACGTGATTGAGCAACAAACATCAAAATATTCAAACATCCACACATTGACATTTATAATATTAGTAGGATAGTATGGATTTAAATTATCTTGTTGCAAAATTTTACGGTTTTATCTTCAACATTGACGAACTTCCATATAAGCTTGCATCCCCCCTTTCAACCCCTATTTCATCCCCGTGCAGTTTGAAATTACTAAATTGCTAGAACAAATATTTCATTGCTTTGCATCAAGTATCTAGATTCGAAGTCTCATGGTTTTATCCATAAAAACTTGCAACCCTCATTTCAACCCCAATTGTATCCCCGTACAATTCGAAATTACAAAATCGCTAGAACGAATATTTATTTGCTTCGTGTCTAGTTACACATAGGTACAATGTTTTATCTTCAACAATTACGAACTTCCAAATAAACTCTCATCCCCCATTTCAACACCTTCAACCCTTTTTTCCGTAATAAAAAATGGCCTATGTCCTTTTTTGGTATCTAGTCTATATGTGTAACAAAATTTAATTAATATCGGTTCAGTGGATTTCATCCCCATCAGCTTGCGGACTCTGCGACTCGGAGTGCTTATTATTCCAACATGCAGCCCTTTCGTGAGTCAAGATCAACTCTCCCCAAGGAAATAATTCAGTTGCTGAACCAAGAATACCGGGGAGAAAAGAGAGGAAGATGAATCTTTATTTGACTACCTACCTACATGAATTAATTTTGACTATCAACATTCTGCACCATTATGATGATTCTTTTATTAATGTTTTTTTTAATCTATACTAATATTATAAAGAAGTAAAGTTTGTGTGTTTGTTAAATTGTAAGGGGTAATCTCGGGATCTACTGAACCGATTTTAAAAATTCTTTCACCAATAGAAAGCCACATTATTGCTGAGTGTCATAGGCTCCGAGCAAAGCCGGAACGGGCCGCTAGTTTTTAATAAAATTCTGTTCTTGTTTAGTAGAGGTATTTTGATTAACTTTTCGTTGTTACTGTTTAACTATGTTTTTACTGTGTATTTACTTGTGACTATATTTGTACGTTGACGCATATTCTGACATGTATGTTGTTCGCAGTTACGCGTTTGTTTCTGCAATAATTATTTTATTGAGTAGGTACCTACTACTCAATACTTGTACTTACTGAATTTATAACAGAGGAACTTGTAAATGAGATGTATAGTGTATATTATTTGATATTTTGGTTAACTAATGTAATTGGTCTGTACACCCATTTTAGTTAATAAATAAATAAAATGTTAAAGTCCAGACTAAATCGAGTGGCCTATTTTTTTTCTCTATGAACATTAAACTACAATATAAAAATTGCATATAGCCTCATACATATTCACTGAATAAAAAAAAGACGTGTGACACTTGGGGACTGCCGCGGTAAAGCTATTGCATACCAATAAAAAAAAATGTACACTCAACTCTTTATTAAAGGTGGTTAAGGTAACACAGGTAAATCCATAAAAAAAATATAACTTAAATAAGACTAAAGTTTAGTCTTATTTAAGTTTTAATTTTTTTATAATAGTATTTTAATGGGCGGCGTTATCGCTCAAAGTGATTATAGATTAGATATATTTATTGACCTTATAACATATAGTTACACTGGGCAAGTCACAGATACACTAAAAAATATTTTATAATCCATGAAAACATCAAACAATCAAGTATCCAATTAAACAGCAAATAAATGATAAACCAAAACCTATCAACATTATAACAACAGAACTAGGTACACAGATATTTCAAATCAAGTCAATGAAGTTCAGATAATTAATTCCAGGTAAGAAACAATCCAAATGTCATAAGGGTACAAACATAATATCAAATTTAAAAACCTTAAAAATACTATTTCTATCAAAATCAATAAACATCCATTAACAATTTATATGATATATGTTCAAAACAACATGATAAACGTCAAAGTAGCTTGAATTATTTAAGTGAATTGAATTAGTGAAAATTGTATTAAATGTCAATGGAACTAAAAATAAATAAATATATATATATGTACACATTAAACAAAGATGAAGAAAATGTGAGGATGGCATTGATATCTTCCACGTAACCGTGATAATTCATGACTGTTTCCACTTAACTCCATAAAGAGCTGATATACATAGCAAACGCAGTTATACAAGAACAACATTAAAAACTTTGATTTTTCCCCGACCACCTCGGATTTTTAATTTGTACACCATTCTACTAGTCAAGCCCTTTCATTTGAAACCCATATTGAGGAAATAGTGAAAAATAGAAATGTATTTCGCCATTTTGTGGTGGCGGCCATCTTAGATTTGAAATATGTCATAGTATATATGTATAGTATTCTACTAGTCAAGCTCTTTATTTGATACCCATATTGAGGTAGTAGTGAAAAAAAAATGTAATTCGTCATTTTGTGGTGGCGGCCATCTTGGATTTAAAATTTGTTATAGTGTATAGTATTTTACTAGACAAGCTCTTTCATTTAATAGCCATATTGGTGTAGGTTGTGATGTTTTGTCCGCCATTTTGTGGAGGCGGCCATTTTGAATCGCCATTAACCAAACATAGCTAAGAACAACCGCACGGAAATTAACCTACAAATAAAAAAACCCACATCGAAATCGGTTAATCCGTTTGAGCTTTACGGTGCCACAGACAGACAGAGAGACAGACAGACATCGACGTCAAACTTATCACACTCCTTTTTTCGTTTGGGGGTTAAAAATGCCACAAGGAAAAAAACAATGTAAATTAACACAAATTATTGTTCATCCAAACTAATATTATACAATCGAAAGTCACTCCATAGTAAAAATTGTTCATAATGATGAGTACAATAACCCCCTTTCGGCTTAGTACACCCTATACCGATAACTCCGTATACATAATTATTTGAATCTAGCTGTTACCAGCGACGTTCGTGTTTATTCAGATAATAGTGTCCAAAAACTTTCCTCGTGATTTACTGTAACTAATTATATTATCAAATTTCATCAGGGGGAGTCCATAAATTAAGTGAGGTCTTTTTTTTAATTTTCTGTCCCTCCCTCCCCCTCTGGTGAGATGTCGTGAGATTTTATTCAACCCCCTCCCCCATCCCCCAAACTCACGTGAGATTTTTCAAGATGTAGGTTTCTTACGTAAACACGTTAGATTGTTTTATTCTTTGTGTTCTATTTGAGTATTCATTTATTTTTTTGTTTCTCGACCCACAAAATGGTTTTCAAAGTCTGAACATATGAAATAAATAAAAATACTCAATAATTATGTAGTTTATTTTGATGCCTGAGATATAGGAGATATATCAATTAGTACCTACATTGTCGTTTACAGACACATAAAATATGGTTTCGTTGTTGAGTAGGTAATGATTTTTTTTTGTGCGACGTCGCGACGCCGACGATTCAGCCCGAGGGGCGTTCGTATTACGATTATGTTTAAGATTAAATCCTAAGCATATCTGGATTAAATGGACCAAAATAGTATACATTTTTTTGTTTCAAGGAAAATAAATTGCGTGATATTTGCCGAGACCCCCCCCCCCCCCTCTTCAACGAAAGATTAGATGAGATTTGACTCGACCCCCTCCCCCCTAAAACACCTCACGTAATTTATGGACGCCTCAAGATCCGTTTAGCAGTAAAAAGCCCACAGGCAGACAAACAATCACTTTCGATCGTATAATATTAGTATGGATGAATAAGAGTATGTGTTAATTTCTTTATAACATATTTGCTCGTAAAGGGTCTCTTATTGGACCAATTTCTGTATCGTAATGTATCTTATTACGCACTAGTGCTGTAATGTGTAATGTAAAACGCACGGTTTCAAAATGCTCCGTCCACAGACTAGGTAGAGAGATATGCTCCGTCTAAAACGAACGGTACCTTTTTAAATCTTAGTAAAGAGTTTTTATGTCAGAAAAGTGTGATCAACATTTTATGAATAAAATTAACTTTGAGAGGTAAAATATTATAAAGAATTATTAAATTCGTTAATTTAATTAATTTAGACCTATTATTACCTATTAATTTAGATAAATTACTTTAATTTTTCTGTAACAAAACACAAAAATATTAATTTACTTTATTATTAATGGCATACCGGCTGGTTCTGTGCCGTTGCTTAAAAAAAAAGGCGCCGATGCGCGCGCATTGCTAATCTGTGATCCATACTTACTCTGTGCTGTGATCTGTGATCAAGTAAATATTATTCCGCCCGTTTTTTTTCGCTGTATTGTTTTTATTTGAAAATGTCGTCAGAGTTTTGTTTATTTCCTCGCAAATATGTTATAAAACGTCGTATGACATACGTGCGCTTTGATAATTACAGCACTTATATCATAATGTACTATTGTATTGTTAAATTTTCCCGTGGCATTTTATAACTGCGTTTGCTATGTACATCAGCTCTTAAGTTAGTTTGGCGGGGTCTTTTCTGCACCTAGCTCTTTATTGGGCCATTGTGCGTGACTCATACTTACCTTTACTTCTCCAAAACAACTTAGACCGTAATAGGCATCCCGAACAGACAACGGAGACTGGAGGAATTCTGCCCGTTGATCCGTTACACTGTCCATAAATACATGCTGTGGCGTTTCTTCTTCCTCCATGCATCTGCATAGAGGACTGACATCTATGGTATGTAGGTGCTTATTTCAGGGTCAGTGACCAGTTATTATACCTATAACTCTACGAATTTTGTCCCTGTTAAGTCCGATGAGACAAGTTTTTTAAATGCTTCTGGTATAGCATTTTTTGTTTGCCTGCACCCTTCATTGTTATTATATTCTGTTAAATGGACTTCTTCAGTATTTCTATGTTTTTATATGACCCTGGGGTATAGGCATTAGTGGTTCCGGTTCATGTACAAAGGCAAAGGCCTTCGGTCCCTGCTCGCTTCGCTGCTGTGTTATTAGTGAGAAGTGGGTAAGTGGCGAATTTCTGTTTTAGTTTATTGTGACTACCATTCTGTAAGTCGAACAGAACATCAAAGAACAGTAAGACGTCAGCTGTTTCTTCTTTGCACTCTGTTGGAATAATTCCTTTATCTGAAAAAAAAAGATGATGTAAAATATGAATAATACTCTTGTAAAATACAAATCGTTGAACATACATTTATTATCTTCCAATGAACTTTCTGACATAAAACTATATTACCACTATTTCTATTCGTAAGATATTTGCCACATTACTTGCGAGTGTCATAAGCTAAAGAAGCGTGAGCGAAGCAAAGACTAGTTTAATTTAAAACAATGCATTTATATAATGACAAAATATTACTTGCAAGGTATCCCATATTGGTATGTTTCGTTAACAAATTGTTTCTGATGCATTTCACTAAGTCGTAAGTCGTCATAAGGTCGCAAAGCGGTATTACGTCTTGGTTTTGGTTATTGATTTTAGTTACATATTCAAATTAAAAATTACAAATAACCTGTAGAAACAATTAACTGAATTTTAACCAGTATTACAAAATTGTTGATAATGTAAAATATTCCGAATAATCATTATTTTGAATTTTGTCATTTAGCGTCGTACGCTCGCACGTCATTTATATACCTATATACATTAATCGACAATTTCAAGGAGTCCTCTACCATCTACCATATTATTTTGTGGGCAAGAAGCACCTATAGTGCGCGCAATATAACTCTCCTCGCGACTGGTGGCGTACTTAATGTTACCAGGTCAAGCTAATAGATTCCCTCCCCGTTCATTGAGAACTTTCAACTTCATAAAACAGGTACGGTAAGGATTTTTTTAGGGAAGCATTATAACTATACATAAAAATTACAGGAGAACTGAGACTCTAGAATGAATGTCTCGAATTCTCGAAGTAATGAACGCCGCCGCCGTTGCGGTACTGGTTTAGTTCAGTACCTATGACCAAGTATCATTGGTACAGGTTAATGGCTGTCTGAGTCTCTTAACACCAGGATAACTTTATTATATGTAGTTTATTACATTTTAAAAATTTGTCATTTTCAACCTACACCAACAACGAAATAACAAGAATTTAATTTAAACTTGTAAATATTTTATTGAGACTATAAATAACACTATTTGAAAATTTGGCGTATGAATGCACTTTTAATGGGTAATGGCTTCCATAGGATCGTTTCCTTTTTTCAACAGGGTTAAGATCACGATGGATCACAGCGGTAACCACAAAACTTCTTCGGGTTTAAGACAATTTATTTCTCATAAAAAAAATATACATTTTCACTTACATGAGAAAAAGCTAAATATTTACAAAATTATATTTTACATAGTACATGCGAACTGTATCTACCACAAAAACAGAGGGTAGTTATTAGAATAAGTAGTTGTATGACGAGGCCGGCTCGGGCATCGGCCGGTGTGGCGGAACAAAAGACTCGGCGCAGGCGCAGGTAAAATAACCACGGATATATGTGCATCTGGAAGCGGCTCAGCGACTTTTACATATTATACAAGACAAACTTATTTTTTTTTTTTTTTACTGTTACCTAATTATATACGTATACTTAGCAGTGTAGTTGTTACTTTTCCGTAAAATTTACATACATATATGTACCTATATATCAAGCATACTAATGATATTAGTACTTGATAAATATGTACACTATATTATTTAATGAATATTTGACATACAAAATGTGTGTGTTAATAAATTAATATATGTTTTTTTTTTGTCGCACCTTTTTTTTTTTTATCTTAAATACTCATAATAAATTTGGCGTTTTGTTAGCCACGTAGAATTTAAGTAATCTTTTGAATGTAGGCATGGATTTTGAATTTTTTATATCTTTAGGTAGATTATTATATAACATAGCTCCCTCAAACGCAATACTTTTCAAACCATATCTTGTACGAATCGAAGGAAGAGAAATATCTTTTACGCGTCTTAATCGCATTTTACTTTTCTGCGCTTTGGTAAAAGTTGTGTTTACGTGTATGTTTTTGTTCATAATTTTTCGAATAAGTATACAGGTATTGTATATATAAGATTGACAGATATTTAATAACTTTGTTTCTTTGTAAATTTTTTGCGTAGGAGTCAAATAGTCGTAATGAAATAACGTTTTTATAAGTTTGTTTTGAGCAATTTGTAGTTTACACAAATTTGTTTTTGCAGCTGCGCCCCAAATTTCTATGAGATAATCTATGTGTGGTTTGACCAAGGAGTTATAAATAGTGTAACGTATTTGTGCCGAAAAACAACGCACATTTCTCTTTAAGACACCTGTTAGTGAAGTCAGTTTTGATTTAGTTTTCTCTATATGTGGGATCCAAGTTAATTTGCTGTCTAAGATAAGGCCTAAGTATTTTTCTTGGTCAATTTTATTAATTATTTCATTGTTAATCTTTAATGGGGAGAAGGTACCGATATTTTTGTTTTTAGAGGCAAAAATGATGTAATTTGTTTTGGAAGTATTTATTGTAAGTAAATTAGCTCTGAACCAACGATTTAACAGATCCAAATCAGCTTGTGCCTCAGCTATAACAGATTCAATGGAATTTCCAAAATAAAATAAACATGTGTCATCGGCGTATAGCGTCAGATCTCCTTTTAGCCCAATAGTATGTACACTATTGATGTACAAAAGAAACAGTAAAGGGCCCAAAATGGAACCTTGGGGCACGCCGTAAGTTACAGGTTGCGGATTACTCTGATTATGCCCAATTTTGACAATTTGATGACGGTTTGATAAGTAAGATTTAAAAATATCAAAAGCAGGACCCGATAACCCTATGTTTTTAAGTTTATCTTGTAGCAATTCATGACTTACCGTATCGAATGCTTTTTTGAGATCAATAAATATTCCTAAAGCAATGTTTTTTTTATCAATTCCCATTTTAATTTTGGTCACAAGATCCATTGTAGCTGAAAGTGTGTTAGATTTTGGTCTAAAGCCGTATTGCTTTGCATAGAGAAAGTCAAATGATGCTAGATGTTTTTCAAGGCGGTTATACAAAATTTTTTCAAATATTTTTGAGATGACTGGTAACACTGAAATTGGGCGATAATTTCCCGGATCACACTTTGATCCGGATTTATATACTGGTGTAACTTTAGCTATTTTTAGGCTATCTGGGAAAACACCTAAAGAAATACATTTATTGATGCAACCTGTCAGGTCTTCCGCTATATGGTGTTTTATGCATTTGATTGATTTTGTATTGATGGTATCTAATCCTGAGCTAGTATTATTCTTTAGATTATCAATTATTTTTAGTACTTCTCCTGTGGTTGTTAGTTCAAAATTTTGAATTAAGAAAGGACCGCTCACAGATGCACCATCCGTTAACATATTGCTTGTGATTGTTCCCTGAGAGCTAAGTATTTGCTCCGCCAGGCTAGCCCCGACATTAGCAAAGAACTCGTTAAAACATTCACACATCTCTTTCGCATTAGTGATAAGACCATTTTTTGCTTGTAGTTGCTTTGGTAGTGATTTTTCAAAAACTTTGTTGGCGGCAAGACTGTTTAACAATTTCCACATCTTCTTTGGTTGTTTTTTGCAATCATCAAAAGCTTTTTTGTAATATTTACTTTTTGTGTCTTGTATATACTTATGTACTTGATTTCTTTCTTTAATAAATTTGTCTTTTATGTTTTCATTAATCGGATTTTGTTTATGCAGGTTCCATAATATGTTTCTGGTGTTTATTTTATCAATTATAGCTTTGTTTATCCAGTCTTGTCTAGGTGGATTCAACATTTTGTATTTAGTAACTTTACTTTTTTCTATGCAATTAATTATTTTATCCTCTAATACACCAAATACGTAGTTTTCATTATTGTACGTGTAATCAGAAACTATTTCATATAGTTTATCGTAATCAACTGCCTCATAGCTTACTTTATTTATTGTTTTTGGCTGATAGCGTTTCATTTCAAAATATATTAATTTATGATCTGATAATGGAGAGTCAATAATACCAAAATGAAACTGTGTCTGATTTAAGTTCGTGCATATATGATCTAAAATGCTTTTAGAGTTACTATCTAGCCGAGTGCAATAGGCATCTTCCACTTTATTTAGTATTTTATAGCCGTTCTCATGTATCACTTCTTTGTATTTTGTAGTATCAGTTTCTGTATTTAATAAGTTAAAATTGAAATCGCCAAAAGTTAGTCCTCTTTTGCAGTTGTATAATTGTTTTGAATACGTGTCTAAAAAGTCTTCTGTTTGTTTATTATTTGATTGTCTGTATATAGCACCAACGTCAACGCAAAAATTTTCAATGTGAACCCATAAAAAATGATTAAAGTTCTTATATGTTTCTTCAACTAGGCTATGTTTTAAGTCATTATTAACAAACACTGATACACCACCACCTCTTGAATCATTTCTGAAATTATAGTAGTGCGTGTATGCTGGAATTTGAAATTGTTTTGCTTCCGAATCAGATTTTATCCAAGTTTCAGTTAGAATAATAACATGTAATTTAACTTTAAAAGCTTTAATTATACATTGGAGATCGTCAAATTTACCTTGCTTCACAATACTGCGTATGTTTGAGTATAAAAATTTTAACGATTTCCCGCTTGTGTTTAAATCACTGAAGCTATTTACGACTTGATATGTCGTTTCCATATTTTTACTTGAGTCGTGGTACATGTTAGTGTTCGCCTTTATTGCTTGTCGTTTTTTGAAATTTTTTCTACTATTCTTGGTGTTCCTCTAATATATTTAATTGTAAAGTTGTGATTTCCATTTTGAATTTGTTGCTTAAGTTCATCTTGAAGGCCTTTTAAGTACTTTTGCTGATCAGGTGTCTGGTCCGAGTAGAACTTGACGTTACCAAATGACGAATCGGATTTAGATTTTTGCCGAAGTAGAGATTTTACAATGTTATGGTCCGTGAAGCACACCTTAATGGGCCGAATTTTGTTTTTATCGTATTTTCCGAGTCGAAATATATAAAGTGGTTCTGGACAATTGCGCTCAATGTTGTTCAATACTCGTAATACTTCGATTTTATCGAGTTTTGCCCGGTCATCTTTGCTCGAGGCGATGGGCTCCATGACTCCATTTATTATAAGGTTTTTACTCCTAGCTTCACGTTCGTTTATTTCGGCTATTATTAATTCCTGTGTAGTTTTATTCATTTTTGGGATAGATGAAGCCCCGTCCGTATCGATGTTAAGTAGGGAAACAGCATGTTGTAGATTTTCCACCTTTTTTTCAGTAATCTGATTGTTTTTCTGCAATATCAGCATTTCTGACCTGATAGCATTTTGCTCAATAGTGAGATGGTCTGTAGCCGATTTTATGTTGGCCATTTGTTCTTTTATGATCGAAATATCGTCCGCTATTTTCTGTGTGAACTCACTTTGATTAGAGACCAGCGACTTCAACATGGCCATCATCTGATCCATTTGTGTGCGTAATTCACCAACTTGTTCGTTCAGAAATGCGTTATCGTCAGTCAGCTTCCGCTTCTGAGGTAGGACTTTAGAGCTTCTCGAGATGTCCGGATCTGAACTCGATAGTAAGTTTAGCTGTGAGTCGCTACGCCCGCGCCCAACTCCAGACTTGGAGCCACTTCCAGTTTTACTCATATCCGTGGCGTGGTACAAAGTCCGAAAAAGATAGTGCGGGCAGGACACAAAATAACGAGTCCGTCTCTTTTTAGCGGAGGTTACCTGCAGCGGTGCTATAATATTCCTCAGGCTTGAAATGTCCAAACACTTAGCACTTCGGTTATTAAAATTTGAATTTATTGTAAGCAGCGTAAGGTGCAAAATAGACAAACTTGGTATTATTTATTTTGCACAATAGTTTAACGATACGTCCGCTCTGCACGATGTATTCGATGTATTTTTTTCTTCTTGACCCTGTTCCTTCAATAGTTATTCTACTTGGTATTATGGGTCTTCTTTGTGCCTCTTTATTCATATAAGTACGGTTTTGTATTTTATATATTTTTATTTATTTATATTTATTTTGTCCATCAATTGTCAAAATCTATTAAATTTTTCTTAAGCTACTTTTGGCGTACTGCTTTTACATTGCCCATCGTAGCCTCTTTATTTATCTGAGTGCAGTGGTATGATGCATTGTCCATTACCAAGTGACTGTACGTTCTGAAACGCCTATAATAAACAATACAGTAATTAATACAGAGTAAATGATTAAAGAGCATCCAAGCTAACGTTGTAATATTTTTTTTGAAGTAAAATTTTTTTTCGCGTACCACCTTCAGTTATTCCCTTAGGTGGTAAATGTAGCTGACGCTGTTAGGTGAAAAGCTCGATCGGATGAACGTGGGACCGCCGAGTGAACCCAGAGAGATACAATCAGCTGCTCTTCACAATGTTTTGACGTGATAACGTCTTATAATTCGATGAAGCCGGCTGCACGCCCACAAAACATGACGTCATGTACCGTTATCGCGTTACCGTCGGTCGTTACCTCGCCGCATATTTGTTACAGTTGTATTAATTATTTCGACCAGTAGTTCAAGCGGGGATGTAGCTCAGTGGTAGAGCGTTCGCTTTGCATGTGAAATGCCCCGGGTTCGATCCCCGGCATCTAAAAGCTTTTTTGCATTGTTTTGATTGAAAATGACTAAATTCTAATTACTTTTTACATACAAATCTATTAAACAAATGAAATTAAAATTTTCTTTTGAAAAATGCTACCATTCCATCAGTATTTTCTTAAGACCTTGTCACGTTCTATCGTCAGTAAACCGACTTTACAGACAAACATTTTTTTTTCATTTAAGGTAAACCTCAGTAAAATCGTTAATAACAAAACGAAAAATACCATTTTTTAATTTTTTTCCAACGGGAGTCTAAACTAAAACCTTTGAGGAATAGCAAAAAGAAAAAACCTCAGATTAATAGTTTAACATTTATCGCACTTACAATGTTAATGCTCGTGCTGCTAAAAAATGTTAATTAACTAATGGATAACTTATTGAAAAATCGCGAATAAAAGTTTTGAACCATGGATTATTGTTCATTGATCTATCCTGTAGGCGCCTGATTTTTTTCAATATTTTAATTTTATACGTAATAAGTTTAATTCATGTTTATCATGTTTATTCAATCAACGTCCGAAGGGGCGTAAGCCAGGGCAACCGTTTTCGGGCGTATTTTCAACCCTCTGGAAAAGTTATATAAGTACATTGATTCTACAGTTCCCGGGCTCAGTTTTTTTGTAAATATCGTCTTCTTTTTGAATTGGAATTCTTATTAAAGTGGAAGTATCATAAATAGTTTTTGACATATTGGTAACAATTTTTTATTTTAACTAATTTTTTTATAACTATTGCAATTTTTGCGAGCGGGCTTCGAAATTTCTCAAAAAATATCTAGATTCCATTCCGAATCGAATGACACCTCAATCATAATGATAGAAGGCAAAAAATATTTGACCTAAAAAGCACTTGTCTAGACTATAATAGGACAGTTATGTGACAAGTTTTCCGCTTGCCTCAAATACGAGTAGGTACGTACCCAAAATTTGCTAGTAGCTCTCGGAATACTGCTTCTATCGCCAGTTCCTAAGACTGCCAATTTTTTTAAATAAATTGTCTCTATGTCAATTTATAATGTATTTCTGTTGATTTTAATTTTCCCATTTGTTACTCAAAAGCAAATTCAGAACAATTTTTTGTTGTTTCTGGGCATAAAAACAATAAAAATAAATAATGTTTTATTTAAGAAATCGGTAAAGGAGCGCTTCTTTTACCGGCTGACAAAAGTACTTAAAAGTCTTCTGTCAGGCGGTAATAAGACGCGAGCCTTCAACGGTTGGGTAATGCCTCTGCTGATATACTCCTTTGGCATACTGAGATGGACTCAGACTGAGCTCGACGCCCTGGACAGAAAGGTCCGTCAACTGCTCACAACATACCGTATGCTACACCCGCGCTCGTCTGTTATGAGACTGTATATCCCGCGGAAATGAGGGGTCGAGGCTTTTTAAATGCCAAGAACCTTCAGTGAGGTATGCAGTCTCAGTGATTATTTCCGCAACAGCGAGTCCGGGATGCATCGCGATGTTGTGGCAGTTGACAGGAGCTTCACGCCTCTTTCATTGGCAAACGAGAACTGGCGCAAACCATCGGTGCTCAGCACTGATGATCGCAAGGGAGTATGGAAGAGCAAGGAGCTGCACGGGCGATACTATCGGGCCCTGACAGGACCCGATGTGAATCTGCACGCGTCGGTGAACTGGCTACGCTTCGGGGTCATCTTTGGAGAAACCGAGGGTTTTGCCTGTGCAATTGCGGACGAAGTTATCAAGACGAACAACTACCGGAAATACATAATGAAGGACGGTACGGTCGACATTTGTCGGGCATGCCGCCGTCCAGGGAAATCACTTCGTCATGTTATTTGCGGTTGTTCCCATCTTGCTAACGGCGAGTACTTGGACAGACATAACCTTGTAGCCAGGATCATCCACCAGCAACTTGCTCTTCGATACTGCCTTGTCGAGTCCAAGGTGCCGTACTATAAATACGCACCTCTGCCAGTTCTCGAGAATGGTCGTGCGTTGCTCTACTGGGACCGCTCTATCATCACGGACAGGACTATAGTCGCCAATATAAGCCTGATATCGTGCTGGTAGACCGGTCTCAGCGCCGGGCTGTGATCGTCGATATCACTGTACCCATGACGAGAACCTCGTGAAAGCCGAGAAGGACAAGCTGAGCAAGTACCTTGACTTGGCGCACGAGGTTACCGCCATGTGGGATGTTGATTCGACGATCACAGTCCCAATAGTCGTGTCGGCAAACGGCCTTGTAACGAAAAGTCTCGACCAACACCTTAAGAGACTTCCGTTAGACGGTTGGATCAAGGGTCAGATGCAGAAGGCGGTCATCCTCGACACAGCGCGCATCGTCAGGAGGTTCCTCACTCTGCAGCCCTAACCACCGGTAGCTTGGGCCTTGCCCCGCTGCTGGCGGCTATCTAGATTTAAGTTTTTATAATGTTTTTATGTTATTTTATATAAATATTGTAAAAATTTAAATTTAAGAAACGAAATAAATACGTGAATAATGTTTAAATAACCCGTGCGCAAAAATGCTGTAGAACGGTGTTATTTAGATATTTAGTCTGAAGTTCAGAAAGCTGTTGCGGCATGGTGTTAGAGAATGACTACGTTAAAAAGACATTTTTGAAAATTAAATCGACATACCATTAATTGTAGTTTATTTTATTGTAGCAGACCCGACAAAACAAAAAACTAAAACTAAAAATAAAATTCGAATTAGCTGTTAAAGAGGAGTTTAATAAAATTATTATAAACACGCACTGAAGATTTATATATACAAAGATTTATTAATGATAATAATATATTTGGTGGACAGGCCTCACGCAAAACTAACTAGCCCCATACTAAACAAAGTTTGTATTATGGAAGCCAGATAGCTGACATAATACATTTACAATAAATAGTAAATAAATACTTATTACGAGTATATTGGTAGTGGTAATGGTAGGTTCCGATTTGAAGGGTAATGTTTCAAGAGACATTATTGGGCTAAAAAATTAAACACCTTATATCTCCGAGTGACGACCGCAGTGCGGTGCTAGGTAATGATTTGGACTATTTATATTCCAATAGCTGCGTGTTATTATACTATTATGGGCAGGCATGTTGTTTACCACCAGGCACATGTCCTGCTCGTCTTGTCACACTAAACAATAAAAAAAAGTATATTGAGAGACTAATTTGAAATTAATCATATTAAATGGTCTGTAATTACAAGAATACATCCAGTAGACTGCATTTGCCAATATTCTTCTCGTCACAAAAATGATACGATATAATTATACAACATGTATATCTCAAGTAACTATATATTAGGTTAATATATAGTTAGACAAACCCAAACTTATTTGTCTAGCACTTCTTTGTGTAGTAATGTCAGCTGTTTTGTGTACGCATCAAGCTGATACGCTTTTTGTTCCACTAACGATACCTGTTCTTCTATTTCGTCTATTTGATCCAATAATGGTTTGATTTGTTGTTCACCTGAAGAATAAAATAAAATAATTTAGTGTATTGGATTTCTGGTTCCTATAAGATTTTATTATATACTAGCTGACTCGATTAATCTCGTTTTACTTTCATTATAATGGCAAAAAAGCTTGTGACTGTGTAAGTTTATTTTTTCCAGCGTGTGTATAGTCAACATCCGCCGTAAAAGGATACGGCGGGTGTGCGGCTTGATACCACTATAAGTGATGCCACCCCCATCCCTACAGGTTTCTTACGTAATCTAACATACAGATTTCTGCGGCATGGCTTGGGGTCAGAGTCGCGGGGCCGCTGTCGCATTTGACCACCGGCGCTCTTGCTGGTCTACCATGCTGGGGGACGGATCCATTCAACTTGGCTCCAGTGACGCGCTGGAATTCAGTGGCACGTCACCTCCATAGGAAGGGCTATCCCTATATGAGGTGCCGAGCGACCCTAAACACCCGACGCCCCAGGCCCTTTAAATGGAGACGGGGTGCGAGCTCGAGTGGCTCTCTCCCGTTTCCGCTTTCTTTTTCGCGGAGGAGCGAAAGGGTTTTACTCCCTCTCTCGCCTCGCTCCTCGGTCTCCCTCTGCAAGATGACGATCTTGAAGAAAGAGACCACCGCCTCTCAAAACCTCTCACTTTAAAGCGTCTTTGGGCTTCCACACAAAACTGCGATCCGATGCGATGGGACGCGACGCCGCATCGGAGGAACTTGCGATGCAATGCGATGCGATGCAAATTCGTGCAGCAAACCGTTGGTTAGGGTAACCATACCTTCAACGGTAGTCAACCGTGTTGGAGGTATTTTTCGGAATCGTAACATGGATCGCAAAAATTGGTGGCTTAGTGTTAAATACTGCAAAAACCCAGTTTATGTCATTCAATGAACCCGGTCTGAGTATTAATAGTCAAATCTCTATGGACAAGTGGTCACCTCATGTGATTAATATAAGTATTTGAGGAGATACATAGTACAGGGAACGTGGAATATAACATACAGCACCGAATAGCCGCAGCGTGGTTAAATGGCGAGAAGTGACTGGAGTGACATGCGATAAGAGAATGCCTGTAAAATTAAAAGGTTTAATTTAAAGGTATAAGACCGTTATAAGACCAGTCCTTAGGTATGGCAGTGATATTTGGCCGGTTATACAAAATAATGTTCATACTATTCAAGTTGCCGAAATGAAAATGCTGAGGTGGATGTGCGGCGTCACCAAGCTCGATAAAGCCCGCTACGAATACGTGCGAGATAGCCTGGGTGTGCGCGGCATTGCCGACAAGTTACAGGAGAGTTGGCTGAGATGGTATGGACATGTGAAAAGAAGGCCGCCTGACTACGTAGGGAACGTGGCTTTGCAATTGTCCGCCCCTGGTTGAAGATCCAGAGGCCGACCCAAAACCAGATGGAGGACTGTAGTGCAAAAGGACATGAGAGAATGAGAGTTGTCCGATGACGATGTCTTAGATAGAGCGAAGTGGAGAAGAAATAGCAGGAAGGCTGACCCCAACACCATATGGGATATATAGCCAGGAAGAGAGAGAGAGAGAGAGTAACATGGATCGCAAAAAGATTGTTTTACTCCTGTTATTGTTAATTAGATGTGAAAGAAAAAAAAGGTTTTAGTTTTATACACATATTACGATTACGAGTGCTGATGGGAACTATTTTACTCGCAAGTATTATTATGGGTTGAGAAAATAAAATTTCTTTTTGATTATTTTAGCATGAGCATATCATTTGAAGAGCGTCTTTCTCTTCTTTGGAGCTGACTGAAATGGTGGTGACACCATTATGACCAGTATAACGTAATATGACAGGAAAGCGCGATGTGAATCAAATCGGAAGTTCTTGCGATGCATTCGTGCGAATTCGGAGATATTTACGATGCGATGCGAATTCGTGGTTTTATGCCCTTAACTAAGATGGTAGGTAGTGAGATCCTCTCCCACGATAGCTGCCAGGGAAAGCCACGTTTTCTCCTCCCCCAGGCATACCTTCATCACGTGTTGCGCAGTGTTCTCCGCACAACCACACTGGTAGGTAATACACCTGGGTTTCCTCTCTCCCGGCAGTCTTATACAGATACCTCCCGAAACAACCGTGTCATCTGCGTAGTCCGGAAGGTGAGGACTCCATGTCTTCTGTAGACCAACTCAGCGAAAATAGCCGAATTGCCTAGAAGAGTCGTTGGGCACCGGCTCCCCTCTGAGTGGTTCCCGAGGCGACTCTCTCCCTTCACCTCTCCAGAACCTTGGCCCTGCGCCCCCAACCACCACCAGTCGGGTAAAGCACGACCCGAACCTCGGAACCCGGAGAAGCTCTCTCGCACGCACCCAGCATCCAAGCTACGAAGGACAGAACCTCAGCCTCTAGGCACCAGGGCAGCGATCCGGCGAGAGCGCAACCCAGCTAGTGTGAGAGTGTGCGGTATCCCCGACACACTCTCATGGCATCTGAGATAGTTGATACCATGGCGCGCAGTTAGTTTTAGGTAAAAGAGAAGAATGCTCTCGAGCGCTACATGTTTTACGAAATAAAATCATAATAGTCTCACTATGAGAATAAAATTAGCAATAATAATCCTCAGTTGCAATTCATTACAATATAATTTACATTACGAAAGAAAAGTACAAACATTTTTAAAAACCGCATGTATACGTTATTAAAAGATTTTATACAGAGACTAGTTGTAACACTTTTTTTAGACGTTTTCGGAACAAGAAATTTATGTCACTTTGACGCAAACCGTTCCGAAACGGACTTTCCCGCTGTTTTGTGGTTTCAAATTATTTTTCTAAAAAATGAGTAATGTCTACCACATTATTCATTTACAAGTATTAGTAATTCGTCAGAGACGTAAACGTAAACTAAAGTCACCGACATAGCTCAGAGCTCAGCGTATTAGCAAACTGAAGTGGCAGTGGGCCTGTCACATCTGTCGTTCTGGAATGAATCTCCCTCGATTTTGACGATGAACTACTGGTAGCATTTCTTTATACTGTACTATTGTGGAAGCGGATCCATCGCAAACCACGTCTGAGTTAGCTGCAGGATGCGGTGTTAGTGACAAAACAGTTTTAATCCTCTGGAAGCAAATAGGGAAGGTGATAAAACTTGAAAGGTTGAGTGCAGCAAACCGACAAACGCGCGTCGATTGCTATGTTAAAACGACCACACACGAACCCTTTTATCAGAGGAAGTTACATAGAAGTGGTAGGGAATTGAAATCGGCTATTCCTCTACACACGTACATACCAGTCAGTACGATTCCGATCATACAACGGACTGGTCGTTGATCAGAGCAAAGAGAATATAATTACTACGTAGAAGTCGGCACTCAGTACTAACCAATAAGAGCAGTTAACATGTCTGTTCAATACCAAGCGTATGGCAACGACTTCGTGGAAACGGTTATCTTCGTGAAAACAACACGAGTACCAACCTAACATATTATTAAAAGATATAGTAGACATGGACCTGGTAAATTTCATACATTTATAATAAATGTTTGCACATTACTGCTTAGCGGTAGAATAACTGACAAAGATAAGGTACTTCCCCAGACAGACTCTGCAAAAAGTCTTACCACTGTCTTCTAAACACAAAAAGATACCTCCTACCGTCCTACCTACTCTTTAATGAAACCCACATGGAACGAAACACACCAACATGTACCTATTTACAATAAAATTATACTCATTCAGGTCTTCTTCATGTTATTAATTATTGTACAACGACAAAAAAATGGTTATTCATTTCAAGATAAATAAATAACCACAATTTAAAAACCCGACTGAAAAAAAACAGCTTAAAAACATTATATGATACAATATACTATCTAAGAACACTTGAGTGATTGAGACAAATCTAACGATAGCTTAATTGTCATCCGGCCGTTTGGAAGATACGTGGGAATAAAGAAATTTACAAACATAAGATACGCGCAAAACCCATAACCCTTCTTCTTTCATTCTGGTACTTAGGAGAGTATTTTGTGTACGATTTCGATTACTCGATCGTATATCGTACCATAGCCAAAAAGTCGTAGAAATACGATTTAAATCGTACGGTTGGCAATTAGGTATTCAGTCCAATTTTTTGGAGACAGGGAATTGAGGCAATTTATGAAACGTTGAGAGTCCAACCCACCACTTCTACGTAACTTGCTCTGATAAAAGGGTTCGTCTGTAGTCCCTTTTACTTTACTCAACCGGCACAATAATGAAGGGAATTTAAATCGAACCTTTGATGAAAATTGGATCCTGTACAATAATCGGAAGCGCTCATCACAATGGCTGAACCCTGCCGAACCAGCCAAACCCTGACCCTAGCGAAAATTAACTCAGAAAAATATAAATTACTTGTGAGCGTTTGGTGGACTAGGGCCAGTGTCGTTCACTACAGCTCTCTTAACTCTGGCCAGGCAATTACAGCAGATGTCTCTTGTAAGTAACTGCAAACAATGATGGAAAATCTATCTGCTAAGCAACTGTGGCTGGTCTATCGCTCTAAGGCACTGCTGCTTCAGGACAACACTAGACACACACTGCACAACAGACGGCTACCAAATTAGAGGAGCTTCATTGGAATGTTTAAGACATCCACCTTACTTCCCGAACCTTGCTCCAACAGATTAAAATTTTTTTCGAACTTTAGATAACTTCTCGTAAGGGAAAAAATTCAACTCCGATAGGGCAGTCCAGGGTAGCGATTCTGAAACCATTCGGTTGCATCCGACACGGAATCTCATCTCCCGGTCTTTGTCTTATCTGTTTAGGATGACAAAGACCGAGAGATGAGATTCCGTGTCGGATGCAACCGAATGGTTTCAGAATCGCTACCCAGAGCGCGAAGATTTTATTGATTCCCGTCCGAATGGCTTTTTTAGTAAAGGGATCAGCGAACTACCTATGAGATGGCAAAAGTACATAGATAGCAATGGTACATACCACATTTGATTTAAAAAAAAAAAATCGACTTTATGTTCCTCACTTACTAAACACCAATTCCATATGTAAGGAATGAATATGTACGAGTATATGGAACACCTTTACATGTTTAAAGATCAATATACCATATTACGCTAGCGGCCCGTCTAGATATCTTTCAAGTTGGATCAAACTGCACACGATGTGCAAAGAACAATGGCAAAATAATAGTTAGCTTCATGGTAGCGTCTAGAAATAACGTTTATACGAAATGAATTTATTGTTTTTTCTAAGATTTTTCAAATAAATATTTGTAGTAATAGAAGCCACAAAAAAGATTACAAATTATTGGGTTTTCATATGATTAAAATAACCTAGTACACCATTTCAATGTGACCATATACTTCTTATTCCATGTATATCTTACTATTTTGGAAGTAATTGTAAAACAATAATGACAGAAAATATATATTTTATTTCGAGTTGGTTATCATTAGTATAAAGAATATTAGTAGTTATAAAAATAAAAGATAGTAGTGGATATAAGTTTCATTAAAAATTCTTTCCGTAATATTAATAATTTCAATGTTAAAATATTGGTATAATTATATTTTAATGTTATGGCAACATCAGAAATTCCCTTATGTCACTGCGGCTGAAGAACTAGTATCCATAGCCAAACTCAAATTAAAAAAAAATATTTTGTCTCTAGCATGTCAATGTCAGCCACTAATACAGAGTATCTCTGTCAAATCTCTCTATTTAGTCTGTGACTTATCGAATTTAATAAACTTTCGAACGTAAATATCTTTATTTCTAGGCCTTTTGAAGACAAAAATCTTTCCATATCTTACTCAGGGACTGACGTTCAACATTTTAAGATATTTTTGATGTATAGACGCTAACATTTCGTCTCAACTATTTTGAAGTATGAAAGTCTGCCATTGTTCTTTGATTATAATCGGTTTAGTAGTTTATACCTCATTCCAAATGTCTGTGAATAAAAGGTAAACAAACCAATGTCACTCTCAATATGACAGACCAGCATTTCTCAACCTTTGTTTTACAAGATAGTTTGTAGTACCTTTCATTGCTTGCCCTTTTAAATTTTCGTCGCAAAACAAGGCTAAATATATATGTATGGATATCATAAATACCCAAATATATGTTCCCACTTCTGGGACTTGGAACAATCAATACATTGCCGCTGTAAAAAATTGTCAGACACAAGAATCTGCCAATCTGCAATTGCTGAACATCTGATTGATGCTAAAACTGGTCATTGGATCGAGATCCACGACCCGAAGGTTCTATCTACCAAATGTCATTACTACGCAAGAATGGTTCGAGAAGCATTGGAAAATAAAAAACATAGGTAAGTATATATTTCAACTACGACGCGATGACCACGATGCCAATAACCGAAAACTACCCGGTTTACGGTTATCGGCGTCGCGGAATCCTCTAATAAATAAATGTGTGCATAGCGCACTGAGTTTCGAGAAACCTGATATGGTTAGTGTTGTGTGTAGTGTTGGTCACCCTGCGATTTTCGAAGCCCAAATGAGGGTAGATGGAGATCTCCTAGGTAGATGGAGAGATTCATAATGATAGTATGGCGGCCATACGTACATTTATTTCCCCCACGTAAAAAAAGGAAAGGCAAAGCATTTGAATTCGGAGAAGAATGTAACACTAGAACCAGTGACTTAGAAAAGTAATTTAGATCCTTATATGAAAACGTTCATTTTATTTTAACAATAATTAAATCTCGTTCAAATTGTCCTCGTATTACCCAAAACTGATCATAACACTATAATGTAATATTCTGGAAACACATACAAAAGTTTCGATCAAAATAACACAAAATGTATGGCATTTTAGAGTGAAAATTATACAAGCTTTTGATAGTAAACAGCGTAATTTGGAACACGTATTTAGAGGTTTGCGATTTTCTCTCAACTCGTTACGACACAAGAAACCTTTTTCTCGGAGTTCTTTAGTCATACTCTTACTCTTTTATTGATAACGAGTAGTTACATGTCATAATATTCAAGATATTCAAATATTACCAATACAAGTCAATAATTAAAAAAAAAACAGACGTCAATTTAAGATCCCATTACAATAAAAATCAAATAATACATTACATTAAAATCAAATTACATTACAATTAAAAATTCCAAATTAATGACAAAAATAAATAGAGTAAAATTAATCCATACTTGAATATAATGGAAATGGGCATTTTTACAATATGGGCAGGAGAAAAATAGGGCAGGTATGTAAGAAAAATTGGCGCGTCCTTAATAAGAATAATTTGATGAAAAGAAGTATAAATGTCTTGAATGCAACATTGAGAGTTTGAGAAACACAGATCAAATTGCTAGTACTTAAAATCATATTTCTATCATCCTACCATTACTGTCTATAACTTTTAAAATAAGGTAGTATAGAATTATTTGATCAATACAAATCTAAGTATATGGTATTTAAGATCGCAATAAAGTCGAATCCTATTTGTGAAAAATATTTTAAGGCAATTTCATAAATATACTAAGATTAAACGATGTTTATGTTATGGTATCACCTTTTTTTTGGTTTGTTTTGGTTTTCTACACAGCTTACTGGAACGCACTATAGGAGTTCATCGCGGACAAACAACGTGACGCATAATTTATTTACAAGTATATTAAGACAAGCCGTACGATGCGCGTGTTGCTACCCCACCTGTCGAAAATTGGTAGTACCAACTCAGAAACCTTCTTTGGCCCACGCACAACAACTTTTATAAAGAACATGGTGAAATGCATACTTTACGATTATATAAAGTACATACAGACAAACATTTAATTTTGTATACATAGAAGAAGATTTTACCTCTTGAACAGTAACAAATACCACATCACAAATTTTATGTATATTTTACAACAATATTAATAGGACTAGCTGAATCCTGTGCGCGTTGCTACGGCACCTATCGAAAATTTGTCGTACCAACTCAGATTTAGAACAAATTTGGTTAGGTTAGGCTGGAGGGCGCTGCCGACACCTTTATATGGCGGTGGTGCGCTCCATGGCCCTGTACGGTGCTCCTGTATGGGCGGGTCGGTTGAACCGTGCAGAGGAGGCTCTTCTCCACGCGGCCCAAAGAGTCATGGCCGTGAAAGTGTGTCGGGGATACCGCACACTCTCACACGAGGTGGCTTGCGCTCTCGCTGGATCGCTGCCATGGTGCCTGGAGGCCGAGGTTCTGTCCTCGGTCTATCAGTGTCGGGTGCGTGCGAGAAGGCAAGAACCCCGCTTCGCACCACAGGAGGTGGTGCGGTGGCAAGGAGAGGCCAGGGCCAGAGCCCTGGTGAGGTGGAAGGAGCAGGTTCTCTCGGGACCCACTCAGAGGGGAGCCGGCGCTCGACGGCTTCTCGAAGCGATCCGACCTATTCTTCCTGAATGGGCTCAGAGAGGACACGGAGTCCTCACATTCCGAACTACACAGGTGCTCTCGGGACATGGTTGTTTCGGGAGGTACCTGTGTAGAGTCGCCAGAAGGGAAGAAACCCCAGTGTGCCACCGGTGCGGTTGTGTGGAAGACACCGCGCAACATGTGCTGGAGGCATGTCCGGGGGAGGAGGAACCGCGGCTATCCCTAGCCGCGGTCGCGGACCTTTCGCTGCCGATCATCTTAGCTAAGATGCTTGACAGTGAGAGGTCGTGGGAGGCGATGGTCTCCTTCTGCGAGACAGTCATGACGCGGAGGGAGACCGAGGAGCTAGAGAGAGAGATGGATCCTCTCGCTCCTCCGCGGAGGAGGAAGCCGACACGGGGGCGAGCCACTCGGGCTCGCACCCCGTCTTCAATTGGAGGGCCTGGGGCGTCGAGCGTTTAGGGCCGCCCGTCACCCCACCTAGGGATAGGTCCTCCCGAGGCGGTGACGCGCCACTGGTTTCTGGTACGTCACTGGAGCCAAATGCGGGGGCCTCGTCCCCCCGCGAGGCGGGCCCGCAAGGGTGCGGCGTTGTATCAAAGTTGTAGAGGGAGTGCGAAGAGTGACCCCGCGACTTTGACCCACTGCTATGCCGGAGAAACCTGTGGGGGTTTTAGTCGGTAGGGGCACCACTTTTAGTGGTGCCGAGCCCGACACACCTGCCGTGTCCCTACACGGTGGACGGTGCGTCAATGCATTTCCCCCACAAAAAAAAAAAAAAAGGTTATGTAGGTATATATTGACGCAACCTTAAAATATAGACACATGCTGTCTTGGGCTTCAGCGCACGTCTGCCCGCTCGACGAAATCTTTCCCGTTTTTCGAAATGGAGCCAACAAATTATCCACACTTCTGTCGTCTTGTGTGCACTCGGATTAGCCTAATGATGAATGCAGAGATGATTATTTTTTAAGGTTTTTTTTTATATATTTTTTTATGTCCATGTTTATATATGCTGAATTGCTGGTAGATGGGAGCATGTTCTGAATCCTTGGATGAACTGCTTTTGCTTTGTTGAAACTAAAATACAAAACATATGTATATATCCAAACAGAAAAATTATTCGTTGTCCTCTTTGGCACTGTTTAGTGTTGATTCACATCATCACAACATTCACAACATTTATCGAGCGTTAAAGAGCGCGCGCGCTCTTGTTACAAATGATTCTTCTGAATGCTTTTAGACTAGGCAAAAATGATTTTTTTGTTTTTATGCACTAATTTGTTCATCTTTTTAATATTAATTTTTTTTTCAGTAATTTAAAAAAAATCTTTTTTGTTTAACGGTAGCCCTGTATATATTACTAGCTGCATTCCACTTTTTCGCTTGGCCTTTCGTTCCTACTACTACTACTACTACTACTATTCAGACGATTTGGGGTTTGCGATGTGATTGAGAAATGATAATTTACAATTCCATAAAATTAGAAGGATTTTACTAATATTATCTACAAAGATTAATTAAAACTTATTCTAAATTACTTCACACAACACACACACACATTCTACAAGTACTTGTGACACTCGAGGAAATCTGTATTTTGTAGAACAGGCCCTATTTGCCTTATGTTTTATTATATCGTATCTACCCAAAAATTAAAAAAAATGTATTAAAATTATGAACCACAGTCGCCTTGTTTATCGTGTTTAACCACAAATTGTATAAACAACTTCTAGTTTTAGTTTGTTTTTGTCATTTAACTTGAAAATAAATTATATATAAATTAGAAGATGTCTCCTACGACACAGGGCCGACCTAGTGTGGGATACAGAGTTCATATCTAAGTAACTGAATAGCTTACGATTTTTGTATTTGTATGATGTTAATTACTGTTATACGATGTCTATTCGATGTCGATGATTTTACAAATGTTCAAATAAAGAGTTTTTTATTTATATTTATTCAGTCATTTATCTGTCTTCTTAGTTTTTAATTTTTTTACAATACATATATAAAATAAACATTATAAAAAACTAACAAACTACAGTGCCGCCAGCAGTGGGGCAAGGTCCAAGCTACCGGTGGTTAGGGATGCAGAGAGAGGAACCTCCTGACAATGCGCGCTGTGTCTAGGATGACTGCCTTCTGTATCTTACCCTTGATCCAACCGTATAGCGAAAGCCTCTTGAGATGTTGGTCGAGGCTTTTCGATATAAGGCCGTTTGCCGACACGACTATTGGGACTATGATCGTCGAATCAACATCCCACATGGCGGTAACCTCATGAGCCAAGTCAAGGTACTTGCTAAACTTGTCCTTCTCGGCTTTCACGAGGTTCTCGTCATGTGGTATGGTGATATCGACGATCACAGCCCGACGCTGAGACCGGTCTATCAGCACGATATTAGGCTTATTGGCGACAATAGTCCTGTCCGTGATGATAGAGCGGTCCCAGTAGAGCAACGCACGACCATTCTCGAGAACTGGCAGAGGTGCGTACTTATAGTACGGCACCTCGGACTCGACAAGGCAGTATCTAAGAGCAAGTTGCTGGTGGATGATCCTGGCTACTAGGTTATGTCTGTGCAAGTACTCGCCGTTAGCAAGATGCGAACAACCGGAAATAACATGACGAAGAGATTCGCCTGGACGGCGGCATGCCCGACAAATGTCAACCGTACCGTCCTTCATTATGTATTTCCGGTAGTTGTTCGTCTTGATAACTTCGTCCGCAATTGCACAGGCAAAACCCTCGGTTTCTCCAAAGAGGTCCCCAAAGCGCAGCCAGTTCACCGACGCGAGTAGATTCACATCGAGTCCCGTCAAGGCCCGATAGAATCGCCCGAGCAGCTCCTTGCTCTTCCATACTTCCTTGCGATCATCAGTGCTGAGCACCGATGGTTTGCGCCAGTTCTCGTTTGCCAATGAAAGAGGCGTGAAGCTCTTGTTAACTGCCACAACATCGCGATGCATCCCGGACTCGCTGTTGCGGAAATAATCCCTGAGACTGCATACCTCACGGTTGTGGAGGTTCTTGGCATTTAAAAAGCCTCGACCCCCCCCCCCCCCCCCATTTCCGCGGGATATACAGTCTCATAACAGACGAGCGCGGGTGTAGCATGCGGTTTGTTGTGAGCAGTTGACGGACCTTTCTGTCCAGGGCGTCGAGCTCAGTCTGAGTCCATCTCAGTATGCCAATGGAGTATATTAGCAGAGGCATTACCCCACCGTTGAAGGCTCGCGCCTTATCACCGCCTGACAGAAGACTTTTAAGTACTTTTGTCAGCCGGTAAAAGAAGCGCTCCTTCACCGATTTCTTAATGTCATCTGCTGATATACCCAATGACTGTGACATACCGAGATATTTGTAGGTCTCGTCTTCGGAGAGGGATCTGAGAGTTATAGTCTCGGAAAGTTGTAAATTCTCTGACTACTTTCCCTCGCTGTACATGCATGATCGCACACTTACCTACACCGAACTCCATCTTGATGGCTTTACTAAAAACCTCTTGTGGTTTTTAATAGCTGCAACAAGTCTTGGCGTTTCGGTGCAAAAAGTTTGAGGTCGTCCATGTACAGCAAATGAGATATAACCTCACCCTCTCTACGAAGACGATAACCTAACTCTGAATCTATCAGCAGTGCTAAGAGGATTCAGACTTAGGCACCACCATAGGGAACTCAGACTGTCTCCCTGAAATATTTCCCTTGCAATCTTTATCAAGACCTCCAAAACAAACGAGCTGTCTACGCTACCTGGTTGACGAAGGACTGTGACCCACTGTCCCATGCATTTGCTTAGAAAAAAATTTAGAGTTCGATTTATTTTGTACAACTCTAAAACTCTTTCTAGCCACGAAAGAGGCACCGCGTCATAGGCCTTCTTATAGTCAATCCAGGCAGCGGAGAGGGCTCCTTTGTTTCGTTTGACTTGTTGGCAAATGGTCGTGTCGATGAGGAGTAGCTCCTTAGTACCACGGGACCCAATCTTACATCCATTCTGAGAGGAGGCCAAGATGTTATTTGCGACAATATGCGCGTTAATTTTTGCTCTCAGAATGGATGTAAGCAGCTTGTAGATAGTAGATAAGCACGTTATGGGTCTGTAATTCTTTGGTTCCGTGGTACTACCAGACTTATGGAGCAGGAAGGTGACTCCGGTTGTCAAGAAACTATGAAGAGAACCAGTCTCGAGGGCATCTTGGAATTGTGTTGCCAAACGTTCATGTGAGCATCGAAACCATTTTATCCCGAAGTTGTGCAATCCGTCCGGCCCAGGACTTTTCCAGTTCTGTGCCGTCCGGAAGGCACAACTTACGTCTACGGAGTCTATCAAAACAGACTCCATGGGTTCGATGGGTTCACAAGCACGTTCGACAACACGCATCCAAGCTCCCTCCGTGTGCTCGACAGGCACCGACCAGATGCTGCGCCAGAAATTTTTCATAGCGCTGGCATCCGGTAAATGCCCATCGTTCACATGTTGACTAGTTCCTTCCCAGTTTCTATACACCTTCCTTTGATCACTCTGAAAGTCGCGATTTTGCTGATATCGATTCACACGCTCTCTGTAGCGGCGAATACGGTTTGCCCACGCATAAACTTTCTGCTTCAGATAGTCAATACGTTCCGTAACATTGGCTAGATAGTGCTGGGGACTGATACCAGTCCCAGCGAATGCCTGTGTTACGAAACGCATGACTCGGGGACGACTGTTCCCCTGACTGAAGCAGATTAGCTTTGCTATAAGAGTCCTGAATGAGCTGATACGCCGTTCTATTCGCATTTGCCATGCGGGTGCATTTCCGGCGGTTCGCGTTGTACGGCCAGTGTTTGGAAACTTGACACGTGCAACGCGACACGCCGCGATAGCACCACATTACAGAATAGAATGGGTATCAGTCAAATCTTTGCTAGTATCCAGGTAGGGCACTAGCAAAGTATTCAGGGCTCCCATCAAAGCCAAATTTTGTCTATGTGTGGGCAAACGCGGTAAGCGCGGCCTAGAGTTTGGTGTAAATCTATATTGCAAGATCACGTCGTCCAGAGTGCTCCCCAGTTGCTCTCTTACCTGGACGGATAAGCCAGTACTCGCCAAACCTTCCTCCTCGATATCGAGATCGACCGGCGCCGCAAGTGTCGCCACTGAAATCGGCACTGAAGCCAGTGTCAGGGTCGACGACGGAGCGGGCTGATCTCGGGTCGAGGCTGAAGCCGCACGAGCACTTTCTTCATCTAGGCGTAGGCGATCAAGTGCCGAGTCATCCAGCAGCTTGCACCGCCGGATATCTCTCACTTGGTCAGATAGTCGTTGAGCGGAAACGGTGACGGTCGGTTCGAGGGCCTGAAACAGAAGCAGCATCCTGGCAAAGTATGCGGTCAGGTAGGTACCTCCCTCTGTAGCCCTGTATTATATTAATTATTATTATTTTTGTTACATTTTCCATTCATGTTCCGCTCTTATTGATAGTAGCGTAATGTTATATAGCCTTCCTAAGTAAATGTACTATCCAACAGAAAAACATATCTTTCAATTCGGACATTCCAGTAGTTACCGAGATCCTAGCGTTCAAACAAACAAACTCTTCAGCTTTATAATATTAGTATACATTAGTAGTAGTGATTGAGGCGGTGAATGATTTCTCCCAATTATGAACGCAATATAAATTCTTTAGCAATTCTCACAAACACGTAGTGAAAGACTTTCCAGTGCTAGCATAAACATCCCACTTCATGTTCCCACTGCTGAAACTCGGGGCCTTCTCTCACAATGAAAGAGTCAAGGCTTTAATCCACTGCACTGGCCATTGGCCAAGTGCAATAGCCTGTTGGCCGTTCCAAAATGTTTCCAGTGAAATTACAGGGTATAGAGATAAACCATCTTATATCTCTGGGTGACGAGTGCCATCCAGGGCTAGGTAATGATTTGGACTCTTCATGTTCCAATAGCTGCGTGTTATGGACATGTTGCTTACCATTAGACACATGTACTGCTCGTCTCGTCACTCTATATTATAAATTAAAAGTGCAACGATTTTGAAAACGGACACTCCGAACACTACGGCTTACTCGAGGCCACCACGGCTAACGTATCAGTGCTGGACTGTTCTAAACCATTGAATAATAATACCCAGAGCAACAAGTTGAGGGACGGACGAACGCAGATATTGAGGTATCAGGAAAGCAATGAACAAACACAAAAACTTGCTATGCTCAGTCAAATGTTTCAAATAGAGGTCATCATCATCATCATCATCAGCCGCAAGACGTCCACTGCTGAACATAGGCCTCCCCCCTAGATTTCCACAACGAACGGTCCCCGCGCAACCTGTAACCAGCGGTTTCCAGCGACCTTTGTGAGGTCATCTGTCCATCTAGTGGGAGACCGTCCTACACTGCGTCTTCCGGTTCGTGGTCGCCACTCGAGAACCTTTCTTTCCCATCGGGTGTCAGTTCTTCGAGCAAATAGAGGTAAACAATTTGAATGTCTCAAGAGTCGAATTAAACACGAGCAATTATTTTCGTCTTAGTTTTAGTTGACGTGTAAATGAATGTTTTGTGAATTAAAAATATGGACACCAACCACACACTTGCTTTACACAAAAAGCACTTGGTTCAGATAATATGGTGAAATAATCCAGTTTAAATATTAAAATATGAATAATTATACATAAACAAAGTAGTATTTTTAAGCACAACTCAATTGAGATCAACTCGGCGCAGAAAATTAAAGAATAAATCTATTACTAATATAATTTAGCTCCAACACATAAAATCAACAATGATGTTTTTTCTTTGTTTAGTAATAGGACACAAAACGATTTCACCGACTATGCCGTCGGGTGTTACATACCCGCTATATAGGTAAGTTTGTGCCCAAGTAGTTCATTCCACCACCGGCGCAACTCTGTTACTGCCGATTAAAATCACTCTCTGTATTATCCTCTCCAGCTACGGAGCCACACGAATTCCAGAAGTCCCACAGTTTTCAAATATTAATTTTTTTACAAACCTACGGGTATGGGGTATGACATACCTGACCTCACTCACGCCGGGTTAAATTAAGTTGTATGCTACAGTACTTAATCATTACTGAGTTAAGAAATTAAATAAATACTCACATAGTTTTTCGTATTCGTTGATGGTTTTCGATAGGTTGCTGACGAAATTACGTAGATCTGCAAATTTCGTAATCCCTTGTCGATTGATTTCTTCAAGCAATGCATAGTGTTCCTGTAAAACACATTGTATTCCTGTTAGCTTCACATTGATATTATTAACACGCATTTATTTTAAGGTTACTTTAAAAAATTAGGTTCCATTTTAAAAGCTATTACATCTCCATTTTCCAATCTCTACTAATATTATAAAGCTATGGACGCGCTAATCTCAGGAACTAGTGGACCGATTTAAATATTCTTTCACCGTTGGATATGTACGTTATCCCTCAGTGCTATAAGCTATAAGCTACATCTATGTATTATGTAACATGGGCGAAGCCGGGGCGCACCGTAAGTGTGTAATAATATGAATCCTACAAGCATACGCAACCCACTAAATATTCCCACTGTTGGGACTCGGGAGCCTTCTCTCGCAACGAGAAAGTCAAGTCCATAACCCACCATACTGGTCCAGTCCGGGTTGGATGATGAATAACTTCGAAAGATTCTAGAAACATGCCGGTTTCCTTGCGACGGTTTCCTTCACCGTTTTTAAGTAGCCGGCATTACGCACATGACTTCGAAGATAGTGGTGCGCGTGGGATTCGAACCAGGGGCTCCGGATCTGCAGTTGCCGTTCTCCCGACTAGACCAGTCGTAACTTATAATAATAATAATATTGGTAGACAATTTACACACAACACCATCTGACCCCAAACTAAGCATAGCTTGTGCTATGGCAGCCAGATAGCTGATATAAATACTTATATAGTTTTAAATACATACTTATTATACATAGAAACACCCAGACACAGTCCAAACATTTGAATTCATCACACAAATATTTGCACTGAGTGGGAATCGAACCCACGATCCTCGGCTTCGCAGGCAGAGCTACTACCCACTAAGCCACGAGGCCAGCCAAGTAGTTATGGATCCTACAAAAGTTTAAATGTTTATGATGACACTTTTAAGCAAAACCTACTTACTGAATGAATTGGGGTGAAATTTGGTATGAATTATATAATATCTAGGCCATAATTTTTATCCCAGAAAAATAAAGGGGTCGAAAAAAAAGCGGGCGAAACCATGGGGTGCAAAGTTTAACTGATCCACAGTTGGGCAAAGGTAGACTAATTCCATTTATTTGATTGAACCGAATATTCCGCCTATTGAATTACTCAACATTTTCAAATTGTACCTATATTTAAATATTTGGTAAGGGTAAAAAAAATATCTTTATAAGTAAAACTTACATACATAGATAGATAGATAGTATCTGTATTGTATTGTGTGATAGATAGTCTCTGTACTCTGTATTGTACACACCATAAACAAAAAACACTTACATAGGAGAGAATTAAAAAAAAACTAGTGTTACAAGCGCCGGCCTTATCGCTAAAAGCGATCTCTTCCAGACAACCTTAGGATGGAAATGGTTACTAAGAATATTTTTAAAAACGGGATGTGTATCTAAAAATATTTAAGTTACATACACTAAAAATAAATATAATTAAATACGAATACAGATTACATACTAATACTTAAGATACTTGTAAAATATACTAATATATAATATGAATACGACAAATAAATTAGTAAACCTACATAAAATATACCAAGATAATAATATAAATATGCAATGATATACATGAAACATATATTCTTAAAAAATAAAATTGCAGTAGACAATTGTAGATTTAGTATATAGAAGATACCAGGAAATAGACCTTAAGTTTCAGCTCTGGAACTTATCGAGAGACGTGCCTAAAGGTTCATAAGCAAAGACAACCTTGTTTGAAAAAGATTTCTAAGTCCTAAACATCGCCGCAAGGTTGCTAGGTTATCGGTTTTTAATTGCGATTATGATTACGAAATAAGTGCGATTAATCTGCATGATCTAATACCACCTTGCCCTATCAGACTGCTCGTAGCACGAAAAAGCGACATCGTATCATGGTTGGCGTTCCAAAGACTCGAACGAACTCGGTTTGACTCAACTTTTGTGATATGAAAGTCTAGACTGTGGAATTCGTTGCCTTGACTGGGTTTTTTCCGATGGTTGCAATCTTTGTGTCTTCAAATCAAGAGTAATTCGGTTTCTTCTGGGTAAGCACGCTCCATTCTAGACGGCACCGTCACGTCGCTTAACATCATGGGTATGCTTCCCGAATGGTCCCATATACATTTTATCGAAATCGGCTGGGTGTTTTTTGAAATATGAACAAAAAAATAAAATTTTGACCGCGAGAGACCACGTTTAATTTTTTGTACAAAAAGATTATTATACACGTTTTAGTGGAAAACGAGTATTCATTAATGCTTTTACAAAATTACGCGTTGATACGATCAGGATCGAATTTCATAACTTTTCAAAGAAAGAAAACTACAACTATGTCATCCAGAAAAAAATGTAGGCAAATTCTAACAGTGGTCGAATTGATAACCTCCTTCTTTTTGGAAGTCGGTTAAAAACAATAGCTCCCGAAGAACCAGGATCCATCATCTGAAGCCGGCTATTTATTTCACTCTAAGATCATTTACGAAAATTTTAAGTGTCTCCTCACCTGACCGGCAGACATTTCTCCTTGTAAGTAGTCATTTGTCTTCATAAACAGCTGTGTAGCTAATCTGCTGATAACAGGATCATGTGGATCCAAGACTTCAAATGAACGTGCTGGCGATATTTGTGGGTCTGGAAAATCAAATTGGTTTATTAGCAAAGGTGTATTTTGCTTATGTGAATAGTATTAGTATTGTCGTACTGGCCACTTTGATCTCAAATATCTCCTCTTTGGTAAGGAATTCCAATTTTAAATTATTTATACAGCTATTTACTCATGCTCTTGTGTTTTGAAAACCGTCATTTTAAAACAAATACACAGGTAACTCACGTATAAAATAGTCAGAACAGTCCGATTCGAGTTTCGATCGCGTCCGGCGATCGTTTACAAGTTTCAGTGGCAATCAAACCAGTGCAAATATTTGTGTGATGAATTCAAATGTTCGCACTGTGTCTGGGTGTTTCTATGTATAATAAGTATGTATTTAAAACTATATAAGTATTATATCAGCTATCTGGCCGCCATCATACAAGCTTTGCTTAGTTTGGGGTCAGATGGTGTTGTGTGCGAATTGTCCACCAATATTTATTTATTTGTTTAGTCAAAATACTACATATAAGCTTCAATCAAATTTTAGCAGGCTTTCGACATAAAAATATATACTGATTTTTGCCTTGAACTTTAAATACGGAAAGTGACGGAGCTTGTCTTATTTCCACGGGCAAGGCATTCTACAATTCAACTACTTGGAATGCAAAAGATTTGCCGTAGAATATTTTGCAACGTGCAGAGGGCGCTTGCAAGGACAAATTATAGGTTGATCTAAGATTACATGAGTGTATGCTACTCTAGAATGTAGAGCTGTCTTTCAGATATTGTAAAGCAGTGAAAGAATATGAGCATTCCGACGAAAGCAAATGGGGACCCACTTGAGCTGTAGTAAACGAAATTAATAAATAGTTGCAAATTAGGTATTTGAAGACTAGCCAAGTCAGATCTTAGTTTTGAACCAATTATCCTGAGAGTAAGATAAGATAAGAAAACTCTTTATTAAAAGCCACATAAAAAAATTAAGAACATTTGTTTCATTTACTATGAATAGATTTCAGGATCGCCCATTGAAGTTTTCACCCAAGCACCCATTTAGATCTCACTTCTTTTGTTGTTATAATTCAATAAGTAATATTGAACTTGATTTTAATTTTACATTTATATTTTTGATGGGATATTGTCGTCCTACTTGTAGTTTTTCATTATACTGTGACTGAGTCGCCTGCGACTGCCGCTGCATCACGCTTCCGAAAAACGCGAGTCGCAGCTTCTTTTTGAAGCGGGATGCAGCGACTAGATGCCTGTCGCAGCTTCAAAAAGAAGCTAGTGTGAACAGGCTGTAATACATATATTATATTTTTTTCAAAGTTAAATACACTATTTTATAGGTCTTACAATTGTTTTAAAAATTTAAAATTACGGCCGTCCTCGCCTTAAAAATCATGCGTTTGACGAGAAAATAAGTACACGTGATTAATGGACAGCCCCTAGCGGCCCGCTCCGGCTTCGCACGGGTATTAAATATGTATGTATATAGCCCATGTCATTCACTGAAAAAATGATTAAAATCGATCCAGTAGTTTTGATTTATTCATTACTGCATGTGGCCTGCACTAAATCTGTAATATCTTCGAAAATATTCATTTAAATCATATGCTGTAACGGGCCATATAGATCTACTAGCTGTTACCCGCGACTTCGTCCGCGCGAAATAAACACTGAGGTAACTCAGGCAATAACTAATTTTATACCCAGACACATTTACTAAAAACAGCTTATAATAAAACAATTTCATCAAAATCGGTTCAGTTGTTTAGGTGTGAAAGCGTAAGAGACATTCGTCCCCCATTTCAACTTCAATTTCATCTCCATACAGTTCGAAATTACAAAATTGCTAGAACAAAAATTTTTTGGCTTAAACAAAAATGGCTTCGTGCCAATGCCAAGTGCCTATATAAAGAGTTTCATTGTTTTACCTTCAACGGTTGGGATCTTCCATGTTGACATTCATCCCCCATTTCAACCCCAATTTCACCCTCGTACAGTTCGAAATTACGAAATTGATGGAACAAACATTTGTTTGCTTCGTGTCAAGTGTCTATATATACAGTTTCATGCTTTTATTTTCAACGGTTGGGAACTTCCATATTGAGATTCATCCCTCATTTCAACCCCAATTTAACCCCCGTACAGTTCGAAATTACAAAATTTATGAAACAAACATTCGTTTGCTTCGTGTCAAGTGTCTATTTTCAGAGTTTCATGGTTTTATCTTCAACGGTTGGGAATTTCCATATTGACATTCATCCCTCATTTCAACCCCAATTTCACCCCCGTACAGTTCTAAATTACGAAATTGATGGAACAAACATTCGTTTGCTTCGTGTCAAGTGTCTATATACAGAGTTTCATGGTTTTATCTTCAACGGTTGGGAATTTCCATATTGACATTCATCCCTCATATCAACCCCAATTTCACCCCGTACAGTTCGAAATTACGAAATTGATGGAACAAACATTCGTTTGGTTCGTGTCAAGTGTCTATATACAGAGTTTCAGGGTTTTATCTTCAACGGTTGGGAATTTCCATATTGACATTCATCCTTCATTTCAACCCCAATTTCACCCCCGTACAGTTCGAAATTACAAAATTGATAGAACATGCGTTTAATTGCTTCGTGTCAAGTGTCTAGATACAAAATTTGATAAGTTTGAAAATCACGTTTCATACAAAATTTTCATACAACCGTTCATCCCTTGTTTCACCCTCTTAGGGGTTGAATTTCGCAAAACCCCGTCTTAGCGAGCGCCTACGTGCTAAAAGGGACCTCCATGCAAAATTTCAGATTGCTAGCATTTGTAGTTTCTGAGATTCCTTGATGAGTGACCTTTCGCTTTTATATATATAGATATTAAATCAACAATGTATTTAAGGTATTTAATTGTATAAAGATTAATGCTGTATTGGTTAAAATCGCTTCGAAAATTAGCCATTAAGTATTTGTTGTAAAAAGTAAATGACAAAAATATGTTAGTGTGGGATATCCATAAGAGATAGACATACCATAGCGGAGTTTTCTGTAAACTTTTTAATGTGTACAATACTTAGTACATATAATGATAAATCTTCTAGGGTTAGTTTCTTTGTTTCGTCGTTCGTTTAGTCTGCGTTTGCAATGTAAGCGGATTTTTTTTAAATTATTTACGACATCACATTAGAAACCTCAAAAATAACAGTATTTCTCCTTTATTTAATGGGTGATATTATACATATTAACCTTCCTCTTCAATCACTATTTAAAAAAAACACAAAAATCCGTTGCGCAGTTTTAAAGATTTAAGCATACTATTAAATACGCATATATATGATTAAAATAACTGAGCACAATCTTACTAGGTAGGATGGTAAAAACAGACTGGAGTTTTATAGAACTACCCTCAGTCAGGACATAACATGCCTTTCCCCCAGGATAGCTCCATCTCACTTCACTTTAAACAATGCACTACACTACACTGTGTTCATCTTATCCTATGTGTGAAATAGTCTTTTTTGTGTTCTTACTAACTAACTATGGGTATATTGTTTTTTAATGGCTAGATGTTGTTTATTCCTCATCAAGGTCTGTCTCTTCATCAGATTCCAATATCTCTGATCTTATCTTCTTGTTTAATGAAGAAGGTGGGGACACCGACAGTGCTCTCTTAGTCCTGACTGTCACTCCTGATCCACCAGGCAGAATCATTTGTTGTGGATCTGTTACTCCAATGATGTCTGCCCATTTCTGTGGTGGGGGTATATCTAGATTATCGCCTGTTTCACTTTCACTATCATATCCTTGTGATTCACTTGTTTCTTGTGCTTCCTTTTGAACTGGAGTCCCTCCACTCAGCATCTGGTTGACGTGTCTTGTCAGCAACCTTCCATTCCATCGCACTAAGTATCTGCACACACCAATTCGCTTTTCTACTACCCCCTGTAGCCAACGTGGTCCTTTAGCATAGTTTCGTATGTATGCAGTCTGTCCTACTTTAAACACTCGCACTTTGATGTCTTCATTTCCTTTTTCTTTTAGACATTTGTATGACAAAGGATTTAGAGAGTCAAATTTGGTTTTAAATCGTCGGTTGTTCAAAAGCTCTGCTGGTGTCTTTTCATTCACTGTATTTGGTGTAGAACGCAATCCATATAACATATTAGGTAGGCGTATGTGCCATGGTTCATCAGTTCTTTTCTTATTTTTTACTGTCTGCACTGTACGCTCAGCTTGCTCATTAGAAGCTGGATGATATGGTGCAACTAAAATTTGCTTTATACCATTTTCCTTAAGGTAACTTTTGAATTCCTCTGATATACAACTTCTTCCATTGTCAGTTACTATGGTATCTGGTAACCCTTGTCCTGCAAATATATCCCGGAGAGTTCGGATTAATGTAGAGCTACTCATGTCATGTACAATTTTTACTACTGGCCATTTTGAAAATGAAGCTATCAGGATCACAAAAGTTTTCCCTTGAAAAGGGCCAGCGTAATCTAAGTGTATTCTAGACCATGCCTTATCGGTTTTGAGCTAATGGTGAGTTACTTGTGCTGGCATATTTCTGTTTTCAGAGCAAATAGTACAATTTTTTATCATTCCTTCAATCGTCTTATCCAAAGATGGCCACCAAAAATAGCTTCTTGCTAGAGCTTTAGTGATGACAATTCCATCATGATTTTTATGTAACTCTCCCAATACATATGATCTTATTTCTGGTAATATTACTCTGCTGCCCCATAAAATACAATTATTGTGTACCGACAATTCATTCCGTTTTTGCCAATATACTTTGAACTCTTTATCTACTCGGGCAGGCCAACCATTCCGAATCCAATACATTACTTTAGCTAATGTCTTGTTTTTTTAGTAAGTTGGGCCACCTGAATTGTAGTAAAATCTAGCCCCACTGGAGTCTCTTTTATTTCTTCCTTCTCTTTTATTCTTCCTCCGCTTCACATTTTTCCTGTTTTTCAGATGGCCAGCGACTCAGTGCATCCGCATTTCCCAGTTGTTTGCCCTCTACGTATTTAATTTCATAATCATTTGAGCCTAATAATAGTGCCCATCGTAACATCCTTGGAGAAATAATGTTTGGAATCGGTTCTCCAGGACCAAATATCCCCAACAAAGGTTTGTGATCCGTTTTAATCACAATCTTCCGCCCACTGATGTATTGATGGAATTTCTTTAGACCAAAAATGATGGCTGCAGCTTCTTTGTCTATTTGTGCATAATTCCGCTCATGAACGTTCATAGTCCTTGAGCCAAACATTATCGATCTTACTGTTCCGTCTGCCATTTCATGTCCTAGCACTGCCCCAAGTCCATATTCAGAGGCATCACAAGACATTATCAGCTTCTTCCTACTATCATAGTGTACTAAAGTATCTTCACTAGAAAGCATTGTCTTTTTTTTTTTTTTTTTTTTTTAACTTTTATAGGCTTACACTTGACCGCCATCTCACCTGATGTGAAGCGACGATGCGGTCTACGATGGAGCGTGTTTACCTAGAAGAAACCGATTCACTCTCGATTTGAAGACACAAAGATTATAGTCAACAGGGAAAACCCACTCAGGCAACGCATTCCACAGCCTAGACGTTCTTATCACAAAAGTAGAGTCAAATCTCTTCGTTCGCGTCTTTGGAACATCAACCATGAAACGATGTCGTTTTTTCGAGCTACGAGCATTCCGATAGAAAAAAGGGCAAGGTGGTATTAGATCATGTAAATCAGTCGCACACTCTCCGAAGTGTATTCGATAAAAAACCGAAAGGCTAGCGACTTTTCGGCGATGTTCAAGACTTTGTAGTCTTTTTCGCACAAGAGTGTCGTTGCCTATGAGTCTTTTGGCACGTCTCTCGATCGATTCCAAGGCCTCCAGCTGATACTTAGCCGAACCATCCCAAAGATGCGAACAGTACTCCATACAAGAACGAATTTGAGCCTTATATAACGTGAGCAACTGCTCAGACTTGAAGTACCTTCGCACCTTTGAGAGGACACCTAGCTTTTTGGCAGCTAATTTGGCCTTGGACTCGATATACGAACCAAAGTTCAGCGTAGATGTCAATGTAACGCCCAAAAGCTCAAGACGGTCAGAAATCGGAACGGATACACCTCTAAAGGTTGGAGTCAGTTGAAAAGGACTCCTTTTTGCGGAGAACAGACACGCCTGCGTCTTACTCTCGTTGAACTTGACCAGATTGGCATCGCCCCATGTAGACACCGCCTCAAGGGTCAAGCTCAAACGCTCGATCAGACTCTCTCTTAGTACCTGAGTTTCCTGCCCACTGGCTCTCGCACTAGATATGTAACTCTCTACAACGGTGCTATCATCTGCGTACCCAAAGATACCGGGCTTCAACAGATCGTTGATATGTAGCAGGAAGAGCGTCGCAGAGAGTACCGACCCTTGAGGGACTCCGGCATTGATAGCCATTTGATCCGACGAGCAGCCATCAATGACGACTCGTATGGATCGATCCCTCAAAAAGTCCGATATCCACGCAATAAACCCAGGACGCAAACCATAACCAGAAAGCTTGCTTATAAGGCCATCATGCCAAACCCTGTCAAAAGCCTTCGAAATATCCAGGGAGACTGCAAGTGCTTCCCCGTGTTTCTCGATAGCTTCACTCCAGATGTGAGTGACGTACGCTAGAATATCCCCGGTGGACCGGTTTCGGCGAAACCCGTATTGCCGGTCACTGAGGAGGTCGTTTGATTCTAGGTACGTCAGGAGCCTGTGGTTTAAGACACGTTCCATAGTCTTGCAGAGTATGGACGTGACTGAGATGGGCCTGTAGTTGGCAGGGTCAGCACGACTACCTTTTTTGGGCACTGGTTGCACATTGGCAAGCTTCCAAGACTTCGGTACTAAACCAGTTTCGAGAGAGAGTCTAAATAGACGCGTCAGTATCGGGGACAACTCAGGCGCACATGCCTTCAACACTAGGGCAGGAATACCATCTGGGCCACTGGCTTTATTCACGTCCAGATTTCGTAGCACTTTGCGAACCTCAATTTGGCGAATGTGTACCTCTGACATGAGAGTCGGACAGCCAGGTGGAGTAGGAGGTGTCGCGCTACCAGCATCTAGACGAGAAGATTCCGCAAACTGAGATGCAAACAAGTTTGCTTTCTCCATTGCGGTGTGAGCCAGTGTCCCATCAGGTTTTAGCATTGGAGGTAGTGAGGGGCGGCAGAAGTTCGCTTCGACCGATTTAGCTAGGGACCAAAACGCTTTGCTACCCGCAGGGTACGAAGCTAGTTTGTTCCCTATTCGACTAATGTGGTCAAAACGAGCCCTCTGAAGAACCTTTTTGCTTGCCTTAGCAGCCTTGTTGAACGCTTTCTTCTTCTGGTGTATGTCCCTTGCCTTACGCTGTCGAGCATCAACCCAGGCTAGGTAGGCCTCATGTTTAAATGCTTCAGCACTTTTACATTGAGAACCAAACCAAGGGCGAGCTTTGCTGGATAATGGGACGTCGGAGTATGGAATGAAATATTCCATAGCCGTTCGTATTACATTAGTCACAGCATCCGCGCAGACTGAGGGATCACCAGAAGTAAAGCACAACGACTGCCATGGGTAAGATGCAAAGAAAGAGCGCATCTCATCCCAGTCCGCTGACTTGTATCGCCACATCCGCCGGTTGCCTCTGGGGCTGGGATCAGGCGGATGGTAGACGGATACTGACTTCACCAGACAGTGGTCGGAGCTGCCCAATGGCGAAAATACCGCCACGGAATAACGGTCTGGATTGTCTTTAAATTTTCAAAAGCTGCATGACATTTTCTATTCCATATCCATTTAGATCCTTTTTCTAGTCTATATATATAAAAATCAATGCCACTTTTCGTTGTTATTGAACTCCTCCTAAACGGCTGGACCGATTTGAATGTTTTTTTTGTATACGTTTGGATAGGACCCTGAAAGGTTTAGATTCACAAATCCGCCTGGCAGATGGCGCTGCAGTTGATATCTAGGTTATTATTCGAGCGAAGCCGGAGCGGGCCGCTAGTAATCTATATAAAGGTTCGGCTATGCTAGCTTTATTGGTTCGGCTATGTTTGTAAATTGTAAATGGCTACAGTCAGAAGTCTTGAACCTTTTGCGTTCGGATCATAAAGGTCTATGCATTTCTCTCCCTGCCATAGTGAAACGAGCAGAAGTAAAAGTTATTGTGAGGCCTATTACACAAGATCGCATAGAACAATTGAAAAATATGATAATACATTTCTTTAGTAATAAATTTCCTTATGACATTGAAAACTCTCGTGACATTGCAATAAAAAAATGTTTTGACATTTCGTTTAAAAATAGTTCTGACATTTTGATTAGAAATAATTCTGACATTAAAATTAATAATCAGTTTGACAACTCAATTAATAATAATTCTGACATACTAATTTGTAATCCAGATCTCAGTTACAATTTGTTCTTTGATATGTTAATTAATCAATTTAATAAAAATTTCCTGACAAAAGAAATCAATATCAATGCAAAACCAAAATTTGCCGAATGGGCCACACCAGGGTTATTCATAAGTAGAAGCAATTTGTATAACCTTTATAATCTTAAAGTATATTGTACTGATGACGCAACAAAAAATTACGTAAAAATTTACTCTAAAATTTTCAAAAGGGCGTGTCAACGAGCAAAATCAATGTTTATAAGCAACCAAATTAAACAATCAGATAACATGATAAAAACAGCATGGAATATAATTAACAAAGAAACAGGAAAATCTAAAACTCGTGAAAAATGTAATAAACTGACAATTAATAGTAAAACAGTGACAAATAGATCTGATATAGCCAATGCATTTGAAGAATATTTTAAAAACATACCTATCGAAATAACCAAACACTTGGCATCTGCGGATTCACGCGCTGAAAAATTACTAAGCGAAAATGTAAATAAACCGATATCTTCCTTCACATTTCGTGAGGTGTCTGCAGTAACAATTGTCAAAACTTTCAAAGAGATTAAGGTAAAGACAACTGAAGATTTATGGGGAATTTCAGTTAAGGTTATGGAAGGCATTTTGAGAAGCATCGCGCCTTACCTAGCAGCCTTATTCAATTCATGCATCAGAAATGGGACATTCCCGGATCTCATGAAGCATAGTAAAGTGCTACCACTATTTAAATCAGGTACAAAAGAGGATCCTGGTCACTACAGACCAGTTTCCATTCTACCTTGCGTCAGTAAGATTTTTGAGAGGCTTATTTTAAATCAGCTGTTATCTTATTTTAATACAAATGACCTACTACATAAACAGCAATTCGGCTTTACAAAGGGAAGATCAACGACTGACGCAGGCATAGGTCTTACAAGGTTTATACTAAATGCGTGGGAAGAGTGTTACGATGTAGTTGGTGTTTTTTGTGATCTTTCTAAAGCTTTCGACTGTGTCAATCACAAGATTTTGCTACACAAGTTGGCTTTTTATGGTATTTCCGAAACAGCTTTAACCCTCATTGCATCATACTTAAAAGATCGCATTCAACTTGTCGATATAGATGGGGTAAGATCACAAGGGTCGTCTCTTAGAATGGGAGTTCCGCAGGGATCAATACTGGGGCCCTTTCTGTTTTTAGTTTACATAAACGATCTTCCCTTCATGACCCAAAAAATTATTAATTCTGAGATTATTATGTTTGCTGATGACACATCACTATTAATTAAAATCAGAAGAGGTAGCTCAGATTTTTCAGCAGTTAATGATATTCTGGCTAGAGTATGCGACTGGTTTGATGCAAACTGTTTAGTTTTGAATCCTGTAAAAACAAAATGTATTAGATTTACTCTACCAAATGTGCGAACTGTAGAATTTAGAATTGAACTGAAAAATCAATTCATACAACCGATCGATACAGCAGTCTTTTTAGGCTTCACGGTGGACTCAAAGTTACAGTGGGGTACCCACATTAATAAATTAACTGACAGGCTAAGTTCGGCGGCTCACGCTGTCCGTCAAATAAGAAAAATAGCTGATGTCTCTGCAGCTAGAATGGTTTATTTTGGGTATTTTCATAGTGTGATGGCGTATGGTGTGCTGCTATGGGGCTCAGCCGCTGATATAGATTCGGTCTTTATTTTGCAAAAAAGAGCAATTCGAAATTTATATAATGTACCTGCAAGGGGTTCACTCCGGGAAATATTTAAAACTATAAATATTCTTACCTTACCGTCACTGTACATATACGAATGCATTATGTATGCGAGAAAACACCAATCCAGTTTCAGAAAAATGTCGGATGATAACCCTAGGACACGGCATATCTATAAGTTTGTTTTTCCGAGATGTAGACTTCAGAGGACAAGCGCTTCTTTTGTCGGAAATTGTGTGAGTTTTTATAATATTATTCCTAATCAGTTGGTAGGTCTCAAAGAACAAAAGTTTAAGACTGCTATAAAAACTTATTTAATGAGAAAAGCCTTCTACTCAACTAAAGAATTTATTCAAGGCAGAAAAGAATGGTCGAAAGCAATGTTAAATTCTGATTCCAACTAGACACTGGCATAAAAAAGACATCAAGAATCTATTACATTTTGTATTATATCACATCTTAGTATAACTAATAATCTCTATTGTCATTTTTATCTTTTTAGTTATCACAAATATGTTCTCTGACAAAGCCTCTTTACAGCTACATTTTTTATTTTTTTTTACATGACAAGGCCTTTTTACAGCCGCTTAGATATTAAATTAATTATTCCTTAAAACTGTATGTGACGTTACCAAGTGATGTTAATTTCCAATGGTTCGAATAAATGAATTGAATTGAATTGAATTGAATTATGTGGTAAAAATCTATCATAAAAATTTCATAACCCCAAAAACGCTTGCAATTCCTCTAAGTTTTTCGGTGCATTTGTTTTCAAAATAGCTTGTATTTTAGCCTCAGTAGGGTGTATCCCAGATTCATCTACAATGAATCCTAGAAATTGTACCTTCGGTACTGCAAAAAGGCATTTCCCTTTGTTTACCCGTAGCCCAGCTAGCCTAGTATTATGGCTTATAATATCACTACCACACACAACGATATCATCTAACAGTGTCCCTGGGATACCTGCGAGTAGAGAAGACATTAACCTTTGAAAAATCCCAGGGCAAGCTTTAACTCCAAAAGCCAAACGCTTTACCCTGTATAATCCTTTTGGTGTATTGAGATTTGCAGTACTATCATCGACACGTACCTGGGTATACGCTTGTTCCAAATCATATTTTCGAAAATACTACCCCACCCTGCAGTTCAACAAAAGCTTCATTAAGGGTAGGCAATGGATATGTATCTGTATTAGTCACTTCATTTACTGTTGAACGATAATCTCCACATAACCGTACCTTGCCGTTTGGCTTTGGAACAACCACTATCGGTGTTGCCCATTCTGAGTGAGTAGTTGGTTCCAAAACATCCTCACTCACTAGTCTCTTAATTTCCTTATAAACCTCTTGTCTTTGTGCAAATGCAACCGGTCTACTCCTCAGAAATCTTGGGCTTGATCCTTCTTTTGGCGTAATGTTGACTATCGGTCCAGTATATGTCCCTAGACCTGGTTGAAATACCTCTCCATATTTATTAAGTACTTGCCTTACTCTATCTTTCTCAAATGAAGTTATTTTGATACTATTAACTCCTTGTATAATAATGCCTAGATCAGCAAACCAATTTCTTCCAATCAGGCTTGTACCACAACCTCTTGTTATCAATATTTTCATGTTTACTAATGTTTTTATAATGTACTTGAACTAATGCCTGTCCAAGCAAAGACAATTTACCATCTGTATATGACTTTAAAGCAATATATGTTGGTTAAAACTGTGGCAGCTTCCCTTTCCATATGAGTCTGGCTATATTTTCATTAATTATTGAGTACGGGCAGCCTGAATCCACTTCCATCAGTATCTCTGTTCCATTCAGCAACACTTTAATTTGAAATGGTTCCACTTTATGCACTTTACTTGCCTAATACTATTTAGAGATTTAGACCAACCTCGTACAATCCATTACACTCAGATTTGTGCTTTGTTTGTCTATCTTTCATCCTGCATGCTGCTTCGATGTGTCCTGTCCTGCCACAGTGATGGCATTTACTCCAACGGAATCTACATTCACTCTTATGCTGCTTGCCACAACGAAAACAGTTAGCATCGCTTGATTCTTTTCTACCTGTCTTGAAATTAACTTTATTTATTTCCATCGGAACCTCCATTTCTGAAGTGTATCATTTGTGCTTGGCCCAGCCTGTATAATGATACTAGCATCCAGGTTAGCAGTTTCATGTGACAGTGCAATATGACAAGCTTGCTCGAATGTTAATTGACTTTGTTGTAACAGCTTTTTTTGAATTTCCTTATCATTTCTGTCACATACTAATCTGTCTCTTAGAGTACGATTTAAGTCTGTGAAATTACAATGTAGACTTAATTTCCTCAACTGGGCAATGTAATCCCTCACTTTCTCAGGTACTTCTTGGTTTCTGGTGTGAAATTTATATGATTCTACAATTTCGTTAAGTCTAGGATGAAAATGATTGTTCAAAATGGCTACCACATTTGAAAAAGAAACTTCACTTACGTTTTTTGGTTTTTGGTGAAACTAATGATGTTACCAAATCATACAGATCTAAACCACACACTGCAAAAAAATTTGCCTTCTTCTTTGCATCTTCCTTTATTTCACTTGCTTCCAGGCAGTATCCAAACCTTTCTATATAATATTTCCAACAACCATCATTCGAATTAAAATTATCAAACTTTATACCCATAGCTAAAAGTCAAATAATACGAAGTTTTTATCACAACAGTACACAATTTTATAACACTTTTATACTGTTTTTCCTCGTCACCACTATTAAATACGCATATATATGATTAAAATAACTGAGCACAATCTTACTTGGTAGGATGGTAAAACCAGACTGGAGTTTTATAGAACTACCCTCAGTCAGGACATAACACATACATAAGGGACATAGGGACAGAGAAAGCGACTTTGTTTTATACTATGTAGTGATACTCTTTGATTAAAAGAGGTTGGATTACTTATTAACTTTAAACCTTTGATGAAACTAAGTAAACGAAGATAAGGTACGCTCTAATATAAAGACAGCATAATATGCCAAAAATATCACACAAGTAATACGCAATGTGCACACAGCTTCACTTGCATCGTGAGAGACGTTTGAATGAATGACAAAGACATCATGACAAGTAGGCAGTAGGTGCAAATGAGATAGCTATACATCACATTTGTTTAGATATTTTTTTCGACAAGAATAGAAAGACATACAAATCCACTGGCGTGAAAGAGACAAAATAGCCGCAACTAACATATCACCGGTCGTGTTGCACTCTTACGCTGTATGTATATCTGTCTCTTTTTAGAAATGGCCAATTGTAAAATTGTTTACAACAGAAAAATCATTTTAGATGTAATAATCATTGAATTGTTATGGAAATAATTAAAGATTTTGTGTACTTACGCATGAAAAGTGATACCATGGAACTTGCTCTTGGTCTTTGAACTGTTTATGCACCTTGCAAAAGCAGAATAAGACATTATTACGGCTCATATCGCATTTTTTTTAATTGTTAGCGAACGTCCACTCAACTTGTGGCTGCTGTTGCGACAGAGACTCAATCAGGAGACGTCACCTGATTTTGCATTGGGATCGTAGCAGAGCGCGTGCCGCTTCTTAGTGTTTCAATGCTTTAAACTATTATTTTTGCTTATTGAAGTGAAAACTTCTTTAGGCGCGCCTATACAGATTTTTCGTGGGGTGTAAATTTAATACTACCGTCACGCTCGGGTATGATAAGAAATCTTCGGGTAAACTCGGGACCATAGCCATTGGCCATCCAAAAATGCGTCAGCCAATGGGAAATGCTAAAAGGGCGTGGCCTGACCATCATGGCATGGCCATCTAGAAATGCGTCAGCCAATGGGAAATGCTGACGCATTTCTAGATGGTCATAATAATAATATTAATAATTAATAATAATTAATACATTTTTTTTTTTTTTTTTCGTGCAGTGTTTCATTTTATTCAGTTTTTCCATTTCTTTTCATTTTATAGTCCTTCCTAATTACTGAAAACTGATCAAAGGAACTTCAAGCAATACAAAAATTATACAAGACTATATCAATTAGACCTAATTTTCCATAGAAAACTGCGCCATGCATTTTGACAACAGCTTGACAACCAAAACTCATCAAAAACTTTTCAATATTTTGTAAACAAATCAAGACAAGAAATGGATACAACAACTTAAATAATGTTAACACGGTCAAGACGAAAAAATTAAGCGGATTCCATAAACGCACGACCAACACCAATTCGTGTCCCGTCACCGTCATCATCGAACTCGTCGTCGGGGGACGAAGTTTTTGTGACACCCCGCGGCACTAGTGCTTCATCGAGTGACGAGGACACGACGCGGACCCCGCCGCCCAGAAGAGCAGGACGTCAAGGCCGTCCGCCGCTGCCGGCACGCTTGGGGCCTGTGAGGCATTCTGCCTCACGCCCGGCCCCCGCTACCTCACCTTCCTGCTCCATAAGTCTGGTAGTACCACGGAACCAAAGAACTACAGACCCATAACGTGCTTACCTACCACCTATAAGCTGCTTACATCCATTCTGAGAGCAAAAATCAACGCGCATATAGTCGCAAATAACGTTCTGGCCTCCTCTCAGAATGGATGTAAGATTGGGTCCCGTGGTACTAAGGAGCTGCTCCTCATTGACACGACCATTTGCCAACAAGTCAAACGAAACAAGGGAGCCCTCTCCGCTGCTTGGATTGACTATAAGAAGGCCTATGACGCGGTGCCCCATTCGTGGCTAGAAAGAGTTTTAGAGTTGTACAAAATAAATCCAACTCTAAAAAATTTTCTAAGCAAATGCATGGGACAGTGTGTCACAGTTCTTCGTCAACCAGGTAGCGTAGACAGCTCGTTTGTTTCGGAGGACTTGATAAAGATTGAAAGGGGAATATTTCAGGGAGACAGTCTGAGTTCCCTATGGTGGTGCCTAAGTCTGAATCCTCTCAGCACTCTGCTGAAAGATTCAGAGTTAGGCTATCGTCTTCGTAGAGGAGGTGAGGTTATATCTCATTTGCTGTACATGGACAAAGGCACTACCGATCATATTTTCTTTGAGTATGTTAGATCTCAGTCCTCCCTCTACAATTTGATCCCTCCTGACCTTCCCCGTCCCACTAACTTCTCCAATCTTCTCCCCCTTGTTTTCTCCCCATTTGTGTATGTCCTTAGTAAATATATCCATAAAAACAACATTAAATTATGAAATATACTGTTTAAATTATGTATATACCTATATGTGTGTTTACTATTTTATATGAAATAATATCTTTTTTTGTCTATTTTGTGATGTCATGTTTGTGTTTGTCCATTACAGTTGTATAAAAAATATCTAATAGTAACCACTAACAAAAGTACCTACATTCCACCGATCATCTGAATAAATTATCCTGCATCTTCACTGAACATATGCCAGAAGTCTGCCATCAAACTGAAGACTACCTGAAGTGGACCGATCATCTGAAGCAAGACTCCTACCTCTTCAGTGAATAAAAGTTCAGAAGATTATCTCAATGAGGAAACGCTAGACACTGGCGAAATTCCGGCAAAATTGCCGAATGGTAGCCATAAGAAAAGTTGAAGTTGAAGTTGAAAACAATGCATTAGTAATAACAAGCACTACAATATGCTAACTCCAAAGTGCCATAGTATGCAAGTACTGAAATGTATTGGCACAAGTTGGCATGGGTTGCTGTGGTTCTAGGTGCATGAAATTTATTCACAAGCATTTTAGTACCATTCACATATAAATAGAGGGTGTATATGAAAAAAAAAACAACTTCGATTGTGCCCTTAATGTACTCTATAGTTAAATTAGTACCCCCATTTTCAACATTCACACGGTTTGACAAGTTCTGCCCTTTGCCATTTGCAACAGATGTAATAATTTATTGGAGAAGGAATATTCATTTGACAGATATCTTAAACTAAATTGAATAGCTTATTATTTGAAATTACGGAAGCTTACCATTGCCACGAACGTCCTGTTGTAATTCTTCCATCACCACCACAAAGAGAATGTAAATACTACGTACAGTCCACCACCGACACTTGCTTAGGTAGGTATCAGTAGGCAGGTAGGTAGTATTGATTATTTAGGATATGAGGATGAGTACTACTATCTAGGTATCTAGATGTAAATCTAAAAGAAAAAAAGGCAATTCTTGACGTTTGTCATCGCTATCCGCTATCGCACCGTGACTAGTGATGTCACCATACGAGCATACGACTCGGTACTCGGAACTCAAGATCAATCGATTCAATTTCATATTATGACCATTTTTTGTGATTGAATCTCTTCAATCACAAGTAAATGATAAGGCAAAATCACCAATTGAGCTATCGTCACCTGTTATAATAATTATCCACCAGCAGCTTGCTCTTCGATTTGGCCTTGTCGAGTCCAGAGTTTACCCGAAGATTTATTATCATTCCCGAGCGTGACGCTAGAATTCAATTCACAGCCCACGAAAAATCTGTCTGTGGTGCGCCTGAAGTTTTCACTTAAAAACATAATTATATATACTAAACATAGGGACACAACAGCGAAGAGCAGTTAACTATATTATCTTTCTCGCTCTAGCATCCCGAGTTCGCCCGAAAATTTCTTATCATACCCGAGCGTAGCGCTAGAATTCAATTCTTCTTCTTCTTCTTCTTCTTGATCGTATCCTCATTACTGAGGGTCGTGACTACCATCGACGTCCTTAACCACCTTCCTCCAGGCACTCCAGTCTTGGGCCAACCGTAAGCAAGTTTGGATGTTTATCCTTGTTGAGGTCTTGATGGTGTCTATCCACCGGGATGGCGCTTTCTTCCCTTCAACGCGACCGATCATTATTAACTTTTCTAAGTTTTCATGTTGTCTAGCCACGTGTCCGAAAAATTGAAGAGTCCGCTGAGTGCAGATGGTGGAGAGCCTTGTACTGATCTTCAGCTGGTTCAGGATTTATGCATTTGTGCGGCGAGCTGTCCACTTGATGCCAAGCATTTTCCGCCAGCACCACATTTCGAAGGCATCAATCTTCCCTTTTATCCTTGCCATTAGAGTCCAAGATTCCGAAGCATTTAAAAAGATCGAGAATATCAAAGTCCGCATCAAGTTAACTTTGGTCTTTAAGCGTATCCCGCGGTTTCTCCAGATCTTCTCCAGTCTTTTTACTGTTGACTTTGCCATTTGTCCTCTTTGCACCACTTCCCTCTCGCAGTCGCCATCAGATCGCACTAAAGAGCCCAGATAGACAAATTCATCGACAACATGCAAGTCTTGGAGCTCGTGCGTGCGAGGAGTTACGTTGTACCTGTCTACGAACATCAGTTTAGCCTTGCCTCTATTGACCTTCAGACCTTCAGACCGTATTCTAAACTGACTGTTTCCAACTTCCCTAGAATCCGCTAACTCCTCCTCGTTGGACGCTATCAGCGTTGTGTCGTCGGCAAAGCGTAGGTTACTTATGCGGTTGCCTCCTATCTTTACGCCGCCATTCCAATTCTCCAGAACCCCCCGCATAATGTGTTCTCCGACGAGATTGAACAGGGCCAGGGAGAGTATGCAACCCTGACGGACTCCACGTTCTGGCTTAAATGGGCCTGAAGTGGTGTTGTCCAACCTTACTTTGGACTGTCCATCGAGATATAAGTTTTGGATAAGGAAGCTCAAATGATCGGGAACTCCCATCTCCGTCATGACACGCAGCATACTGTTCCAGTTGATGCAGTCGAATGCTTTGGCGTAGTCGATAAAACATAGCGCCAACGGTACATTAAATTCTCTGCTTTTTTCAATCAACTGTCGCAAGTTGAACATCTGTTCACGCGTGCCTTTGTTTCTAACAAATCCTGCTGGCTCTCTGGCTATTTGTCTGTCGATGTAGCAGGATAGTCTCTCTTTGATGATAGTAAGGAGAACTTTGCTCGAATGCGATATCATCGAAATAGTCCTGTAGTTATCGCATTTACGTGTTGATCCTTTTTGAAGTGAAAACTTCTTTAGGCGCGCTATGGACAGAATTTTCGTGGGCTGTGAAATGGATTCATGATCACGTGATCATCACGCTCGGATATGATAAGAAATTTCGGGTAAACTCGGGATGCTAGAGCGAGAAAGATAATGTGGTCAACAAACATGCCAGACCGAGAAAGATAATTGTTAGAGGAGGACATGGGACAATAGATACTCTCTCTCTCTCTCTCTCGCTGCTCGCTACCGGCAACCAGTGTTGACACGTTAGCGACTTTGTCGCTGAAACTGGCGAATTTTAAAAAACCTTTTAGCGGATTTAGACGACGTGTTACCGACAAAGGGGAATATACTAGTGTAGTGTAGAAGGTTGGAGAAGGAAAAACACAAGGTCATTGGGAGTCAGATCATATTTATAAGGAAATTAACTCATTCTCTCAAACATAAACAACATGGAAGTCTACCATAAACTCCAATTTCTATACATACAGATAAATATTCGCACATTATAGCAGGAACTTTTCCAATTATATTATTAACATTTTATTCAATCATTTGTATTTTCGTTTGAATCTTACATGATAATAATGTTAATTATGTATTGTCTTAAGTTATTCCTTTTCCCTTTTTTCCTTTTAATTTAAATTGCTTAACATTGTAGGTACTTAGACCAGTGCCATTTTATATTCTTACTAGCAGCTATATTTCCGGGATAAAAATAGCTTATGTATTCTTCCAGACTGTTATTCCCTTAATAATTCAATCAAAACCGGCGACTTTGTTTCATAACTATTTGGCGACAAGCTCAAAATCATAGTGGCAACACTGACGGCTACCAACTCCAAAATACTTTTTCATCCCACCAGCTCGGAAATAGTACTTTTGCTCCTCGATATCAGGGCGCAAAAGTCGTTTTTACCCTCTAGAGGTTAAAGTAAATTTGAATTTAGAACATCGTGTGTACTGAGGTTTTGAATTCAAAACATAATTTAACCTATTTATTTCTACCTCCTTGGTGCCGAATTCATCATACATTTATTTTTAATTTGTTAAAAACTCATACTCGGAACCTCTTTGGTGTACTTTTTTTAAAATGCTTTGCGCGCAATTTTCTTTTCACGTATGGAGGATAGAGGGGAAGAATGTTATTTCAAATGGCAAAACATTTAGAAATGCTATGAATGAATCAATTGTAATCGAATTAAAGTATGCCGAGTTGCCGAGTTAAATAATTAAATATTATTGACTACTATATTCATGTACACATGAAACTCCTTACCTCAATCGGTCAACTCTCCATATTTTCACGTCATATTGTCATTGTTAAAACCATGGCTAAATAAACTTAAGTTTAAAACTTATAAAATTGAATACAAGTGAAAAACCGAAATACCATAATAATAAGTGATTCTAGCGACCAAGAAGTTTATTTAACGCCAACAGAATTGACTGAAACTGAAAATGCGCAAAGCGTTTAGTAATTTCCTCGCTAGGGGGGGATGAAAAATTACGTGTTACACTCGAGTGCAAAGATTTTTCACCTTGTGCCCTTTTGATTCCCTTGCTACGCTCAGGATTCTAATTTTTGAATCCCTCGCTACGCTCGTGATTCAACTGTAGAATCCTTCGCTTGCTCGGTCATCAAAATTGAGCACGCGGTTAAAAAGCCACTTTGCACTCTTGTACAACAAATAACTATTTCATCCCACCAGCTCGGAAAGAGTACTTTTGCTCCTCGATATCAGGGCGCAAAAGTCGTTTTTACCCTCTAGAGGTTAAAGTAAATTTGAATTTAGAACATCGTGTGTACTGAGGTTTTGAATTCAAAACATAATTTAACCTATTTATTTCTACCTCCTTGCTCCTTGGTCCCGAATTCATCATACATTTATTTTTAATTTGTTAAAAACTCATACTGGGAACCTCCATGGTGTACTTTTTTAAAATGATTTGCGCGCAATTTTATTTTCACGTATGGAGGATAGAGGTAAAGAATGTTATTTCAAATGGTAGAACATTTTAAAATGCTATGAATGAATCAATTGTAATCGAATTGAAGTATGCCGAGTTGCCGAGTTAAATAATGATATTATAATATATATATAATTATAATTAATAATTAAATATTATTGACTACTAAAATAGTAACTAATAGATCATTTCATCTACTTGTGCCGTACAAAATAATGTAGTAAATATAACATCAAATAAATAATTACTATTTTGAGAAAATATGTAGGTACAATATATGTATTTGAGAAGTGAAAACTTCTTTTGGCGTGCCAAAGACAGATTTTTCGTGGGCTGTCAATTGAATTCTAGCGGCACGCTCGGGAATGATAAGAAATCTTCGGGAAAACTCGGGACCATAGCCAATGGCCATCTAGAAATGCCTCAGCCTTTCCCATTGGCCATTTAAAAATATATCAGCATTTCTAGATGGCCATGCTCATAGCCACGCCCTCCGGTTTCACACGCGTAGTTTCCAAAGTAAAAATCAAATTCTGAGTTATAAGTTACCACTTCTATCGGCAGTGCCTATGACTGCCAATATTTTTCTTTCATGAATTCTGAATACGATTACGTTTATTAATTTCCTTTAAAGTCTACCCTGATGCAAATTTAGCACTACTATAATTTAATGCATTTGGGCGGACACTTTTTCATGTACAGATGAAACTCCTTACCTCAATCGGTCAACTCTCCATATTTTCACGTCATATTGTTATTGTTAAAACCATGGCTAAATAAACTTATATTTAAAACTTATAAAATTGAATACAAGTGAAAAACCGAAATACCATAATAATAAGTGATTCTAGCGACCAAGAAGTTTATTTAACGCCAACAGAATCGACTGAAACTGAAAATGCGATAAGCGTTTAGTAATTTCCTCGCTAGGGGGGGATGAAAAATTACGTGTTGCACTCGAGTGCAAAGATTTTTCACCTTGTGCCCTTTTGATTCCCTTGCTACGCTCAGGATTCTAATTTTTGAATCCCTCGCTACGCTCGTGATTCAACTTTAGAATCCTTCGCTTGCTCGGTCATCAAAATTGAGCACGCGGTTAAAAAGCCACTTTGCACTCTTGTACAACAAATAACTATTCTTTGGGCGGGAAAACACGACGGGTGCTTTAAAATTTTCACAATCAAATTAATTAGTTTTGCTGTGTAAATATTTCGTTTCTTTCGTGTAAATATTTAATTTTGTATATAGTCAATAGTATAAATAAACTAGCTGACTCGGCAAACGTTGTTATGCCATATAAATTATTTCAAGGTAATTTCTAGTGATAAACGATAATAATTGATCAGTTATCGAGCGGGATGAAAAATTATTAACTTACTTAAATGGCTATTAAAAAATAGGGGTTGGTGATAAAAGGGTAAAAAATTTAGGGTTGTATGTATTTTTTAACGCCACATTATAAAAAAAAATTGGCAGTGATAGGAACTGCCGATAGAAGTGAAAACTTATAACTCAGAATTTCATAGCTTACTTTGGTAACCACACGTGTGTAACCGGAGGGCGTGGCCTGGGCATCATGTCATGGCCATCTAGAAATGGCTTTTCCTATTGGCTGATGCATTTCTAGATGGCCATGGCATGATGCCGAGCCCACGCCCTTTCAGCATTTGCCATTGGCTGACGCATTTCTAAATGGCCAATAGCCATGGTCCCGAGTTTACCCGAAGATTTCTTATCATACCCGAGCGTGACGCTAGAATCTAATTCACAGCCCACGAAATATCTGTCTAGGCGCGCCTAAAGGAGTTTTCACTTCAATAAAAATATTTTTTTTGTCTGAAAATTAAAAAAAAATATTATAGGGTGAACAACCCTTGTCACTTAGGGGTATGAAAAATAGCTAGTAGCCGATTCTCAGACCTACTAAATATGCATATAAAATTTGGTTAAAATCAGTAAAGCCGTTTCGGAGGAGTAAGGAAACAAACACTGTGACATGAGAATTTGATATACATATAAGATATGAGCGTCGCTAGAGACGGGGGTGACCCCGTCGAACAGACCAGAAAAAGAAAACTATTGAAGCCAAATCAAAGTGAAAATGTTTCTTACAAACTATTTAGAAAACCCCTTTATAAGTGAAAGAGACTATTCCCAGAAAATCGTAGTGGAGACAGTGTAGTGTATGTGGAATCGACGGAACAGGAGAAAGTCGGTAACAAAAATCCTATTACACTCACCAACCTTTTTGCGGACAATGTTAGGGGCATCATAGGGGTGCACCGTGTGAATGCATACAAAGTTGGAGTAACTTTTAAAAAGCCGGCCCCGGCCAACAACTTTTTGAACATGGACACTTTTTTTACTAACCATAAATGTATATACAATCTGGGTATACAAATAAGTACTGCCTGAGTAACCATAGTATTTATTTCGCGCGGACTAAGTCGCGGGTAACAGCTACTTTGTATATAAATAAAATTTCAATAAATATTTACTTTAATTTCTGGCTTGTTTTACTCGTTTATTCAACTAATACGATCCATAATATTTTATTATAATACGACATACCTATCTAATACAAAAATCAGCTAATGAAGTTTTCACTTCTGCCGTGTGGTCTTAAGCACACACCTTTTTTTATGTAATGGCACTACAATCGACTCCATCCAGTCGTCCGGCCATTGACCAGTCCGCCAGATCTTAAGACATATTTATGTTGTGGATCAGATAAGTACCGGTTGTTCCTACTTGCTTCAGTAAGTTTAGTATTTGAGCTGTTACTCCGTCACCGCCTGGGGCCTTGTGTTTTAATTTTTCGATAGCATGTTCTACCTCACGAAGGAGAATGTCTGGTTCTGTGATTTTGTAGTCCATTCTCTCTTTGCCTTCTTCGGAATCGTTACTACTATATAGGTAGCCCTTGACAGTATGATCTCCAACGCTCCAATACTAGCTGCTTGTCTATGATAGGAACGCCCTTTTCGTCTTCTACTGTTCAACTTTTCGGTTTGCATTCTTTAGCAAGGATTTTAACTTTTTGAAACATATCCCGAGTGTGTGACTTTTGAGAGAATCAATTCACAGCCCACGAAAAATCTGTCTAGGCGCGCCATAAGAAGTTAAAAAGTTTTCACTTAAGAAAGCAGTGTACTGTGCGAGGGATACCCGTACCGCCCGCTCCTGAATAATACTGATTATAACGGATTTACGGATTCCGGATGCAGTGCACAAGCTTAGACACGTTATTCATTGCTGCCATCTCGGATCGGAAAACCGGCCCGTAATGGAGAAAAGTAAAATGTCGGACTGTGAAATTACGTACAGCGCACAAGCCAGTATAAACATGCATGGAACGCTACATCGGACAGTAAAAAATCGGACTGCCGGACGGTAAAATTCCGTGTCAGGCACAAACGCCCTATGACTGCCATTTATTTTACTTGACTTAATATTATGTATATACTCCTTCAGCCGCATCTGTAACTGTCATATCACTGTGTTAATATTTTTTTGTTTGATGTTTGATATTGTTTGATCGGAAACGTCGGTAGCTCGGCATTTACCACTAGCCAGCTACACACGTAACGATATTTGGTAGCGATTAATCTGTGTAAACCGATTTGCGCAGATTTATAGATCGTGTGTACGACAAATCGATGCAGATTATCGTTCATCGGTGGCATAAGATGGTCGATGGTCATATGCACAGATAAATCGCTACGATATATCGTTACGTGTGTACTAAAACTAAACAAGTTAACTATAACTTGTTTAGTTACACACGTAACGATAAGTTAACTATAACTTGTTTAGTTGCTTAAGTATGCACTATTTCTGACTGTAATCTAACCGAATCTTCATCATAGAGCTGATCTGACGTGATCGAGCAACATACACCCGAACATCTAAACTTTCATTTAAGCGTTATAACCAATCATTCCATTTCAAAAAGTATTGATATCCCATCAACAACATAAATGTGAAATGAGAGCCAAGTTCAATTCTCTCATATATGGCTCGATTGTTGACTTCAACAACAAAAGAAGTGTGATGTAAGTGGGTGCCAAGTTCAATGATCAGTCCTGCAATTGATTAAAATAGCATAGAATATTTTGTAACAACTTAAATTTTATTGTTTTCTTATATCTAACTTAACATAACATATTGAAGCTTCAGATCTTACTCGTCTAGTTTTCGCTTACGAGTTATTAGCAGCCTTCGTACATTCTAAAGCTGTTATGTTATTCTTAAATAATTTGGCTCGCTGATAGATAGTAGGTACTCATCGAAAATAAGGCTCTTAAATTACCGTTTTAATAAGTACGTACGTAGGTATTTAAGAAAAAATCGTGTATGAGAACTAGCCAAGTAAGATCTAAGGTTTGAATATGTTATGTTAAGTATAAGATAACAATAAATTTTAAGTTCTTACAAAGCATTCTATGTTGTTTTAATCAATTGCAGGACTGATCAAATTTTCCACCCATGTACATCTCACTTCTTTTGTTGTTGAAGTCAACAATCAAGTCAATCAACCCATATATCATATAATATTGAACTTGGCTTCACATAAACACACTAAGAAGAAGCTGTTGTTGTTGGATGGATCTGTAAAATTGTTTTAATTTGGCTTAAAAGACCTGGCAGCACTGATCCACTGATTTAATTTTTATTTTGTTACTTTTAAACCTAGGTACACTGGGCAGTGCTGCACTGCCCAGTGTGCCGATGGGCGATTCCGAGATGTTTTAACAATCGAAAGAATTGTAGTCGTTAAAATAAACCATCGAGTCAACCATCGCATCGACTCGCCGTTCCACAAAACAATCGAGATATTTTTCGATTGTTTCGAGTCAGCGGAATCGACCGCTAGTTCTCGACTATTCAGTCAGTTCAGTCGATTGCATGCATCGAACCATCGAGTCGAGGTGTATGTTATTTCCCAGACTCGAGTCGAGCGCGAATTTTGCGAATATTTACGGTGCACTGTTTTGTTTTTTACTAGAGTTTGTAAATTTATCAAAATGCCACGAAGTTTATTTATCATAAAACGTACGTTTATTACGTCTTCGATTTTATAGTAATAAGTACCTAAATAGTATACATAGACTAGAAAATATTTAATTATAGAGATTAAGACTTTTCTGAAACGATTTTATGATTGTTATTTGATTAAGATTGTTGATTATCTCGTGCCCGACTGAATTTACGTTTAAATGTATATAGGTATATAGATAACATCCAAATACAACTAATCTAAAACGGATTCATAAACACTCTCGATATTATGTTAAATTTAAAAAATATATTTTCATAATTCTTTTTTACTAAGTATTCATAAATTCGTAATTTTTTTTCTCGTCACGGTATGGATTATTTTCGATTGATTCGTTGAAAGAATTAGTTTGTTTTCGCAATCACAACGCAAGTCAAACCATCGCGGAACAACTAGCGAATGAAATAAACGCTCCATGCGCCAGTCGCAATAACAGACCGAATTGGACTCGAGTCCAAGTCGAAACAACTAGCGAATGAACGCTCGATGACCCAGTCGCAATAACAAACCGAGTCGGACTCGAGTCCAAGTCGAAACAACTAGCGAATGAACGCTCGATGACCCAGTCGCAATAACAGACCGAGTCGGACTCGAGTCCAAGTCGAAACAACTAGCGAATGAACACTCGATGCGCCAGTCGCAATAACAGACCGAGTCGGACTCGAGTCCAAGTCGAAATAATCGAGAACCATCGAGGCGCGCGACAATCGAAACAATCGAAAAAAACCTCTCGCCATCGCGCATCGCTAGCAGTGCAGAGTGCAGACCTGCAGACATCATCATATCATATCTTAGTCTCGAAAAAAACTCTGTAGAGATTCCATGGATTTTTTGTAAAGTTTCTCCAATAATTTTTGTGTGCTTGGAACTTGCGGTGATATCCTGACTTAAACTTAACACTCGCATTAACATATTGTGTTAGCAGTGTTGTGTTATTTACAAAAGTTTTATTTTACTAAGTGTAAAAGTAATTACGACAAACTTTGGGACAATATATCTTCCTAGCGAATAAGCTATGTTTCCGAAAGGACTGGACGTGAAATATAAATGTTTATTCAGTGTATTATTGCTGGTGATTTTAAAAAGCACGACAGGTAAGTAACATAATTTAACCTACCCAAATCGAAACAATGTGGACCTTTCGATTCAACAATGCTTGTGGAACTGTTTTTTGATTGCACAATCTAAATACTGATGACGTAGGTATCAGCCGAGATCGAGATGCATTTTATGCTTTTCTTCGGAGGTCTTATAGTTTCTTAACGCGATGGAGAAGGTTCAAGGAACTTGACTCATTTTAGGTCAAGAAACGCTTAGGTGTATTTTTATTGAGGAGGTAGTATGGTGTTTTATATACAAAGCTATAAATTTATCTACCAAAGAAACGAAAATGTTTTTTTCATGTGGTCAACACAACTACACAATTAAAAAAAAATCCTACTTGCAGTGTAACTGACATTCTGACGAGTCATCAAGTTGCATTTATGTTGAGATTGAGTCAACTCCGATTCAACTTTAGAGTGCAACTGTTTCTATATCACTTGAAAATGAATCAAGCCAAGCATATAAACAGTTTTTTTTTTTTTATATAAGTCTGCCTTTGACCTCCTACTTGCCTGACGGTAAGCGACGGTGTGGTCGAAGATGACACACGTTGACCTAAAAAGTACCTATTCACTCTGACCTTGAAAAGTTCTAGATTGTATCTCTCAGGGAACAAGGAGGCCGGCAACTTATTCAACTCTAAAGCTGTACGTACAACAAAAGTGGATTCAAACCATTTTGTACGGATTTTGGGAATATCCACAGTGACTGCACACTCTTCAAAATGCATTCTGTAAAACACTGTCAGACTAGCCACTTTTCGTCTACTAAGTCTCTATCACCTATTAGCCGAACAGCGTGCCATTATATTCCTGATTTATAAGTTAGCTCTAAGTTACAAATTTCCAAGTGATCCTCTCTGGTCTTGCAAAGTCATTGAGCAACATATTAGAAAATTGGATGCTTGTTGCTCAATGACATTGTAATACCTGAGAGGATTAGTTTCAAATTTGGAACTTAGAATGTAAAATTTTGAAGAATGGATTGATTGGAATGGATGAAGATTTTCTCCGTTTATTTGCTAATGGTATGGAACCCTTTGTGCAACCCACTCGCACTTGGCCAGTTTTATTTCACATTAGTGCTATGTTGTTTTTTGTCACTTGTAAAATTGCTCCGGCTTCGCTCGAATAATAACCTAGATATCAACGATGCAGCGCCATCTGCCGGGCTGATTTGTGAATCTAAACCTTCCAGGGCCCTACCCAAAATGTATACAAAAAAAATCATTCACATCGGTCCAGCCGTTTAGGAGGAGTTCAATAACAACAAAAAGTGGCATTGATTTTTAGGGTTCCGTAAAACGTAAAAACGGAACCCTTATAGATTCGTCATGTCTGTCTGTCTGTCTGTCTGTCTGTCTGTCTGTCTGTCCGTCCGTATGTCACAGCCACTTTTTGCCGAAACTATGAGAACTACACTGTTGAAACTTGGTAAGTAGATGTATTCTGTGAACCGCTTTAAGATTTGAACAAAAAAAATAAAAAAAAAAGATAAATTAGGGTTGCTCCCCATACTGAGAACTGAAACTCAAAAAAATTTTTTTTTCAAACCTACACGTGTGGGTTGTCTATCGATAGGTCTTTAAAAATGATGTTGAGGTTTCTAAAACCATTTTCGTCTACACTGAATAACTTGCGCGAGAGACACTTCCAAAGTGTTAAAATATGTGTGTGTGTCCCCCTCTAACTTCTAAAGTAAGTGAATGAAAAATCTAAAAAAAATATATGATGTAGGTACATTATCATGTAAACTACCAACGAAAATTAGTTTGAACTCGATCTATTCTGATGAGTAGTTTTTTTTTAGTACGTCATAAATACACTATTATTGAAACTTCAATCAAAGTTACAACGAACTACAAGAACTATGTGTACTATGTATATTATGTTACTTGCTGCAACGGAACCCTTCATGGGCGAGTCCAACTCGCACTTGGCCACTTTATTATATATATAGATGTTAGCAGTGTCCTGCAGTTAAAAAAAAATACACAATGTATAGTTCCTACTAAATTTAATTTTCCCATAGTATTTTGGAATCAATGTGTCATTCCAGACTATAATATTTAATTGTTTTCAAATTTTCAACCCAAGACATTTATCTGGTATGATGTGATTGAGCAACAAATATCCAAATAATCAAAACATTGGTATAATAAACAACTTTTATTTAGATTACTTGCATAGTTTGAGAAAACTACTATAATAAGTCTTGGTCCACAATGATTACCAGCTATAATGGCTCCCACACAAAACAGCGATGCGATGCGACGCCGCATCAGAGGAACTTGCGATGGAGAATCGCTTCGCAGTTTTGTGTGGGAGCCCTAAAGGCTTCAAGTGTGCTTAGCTTCACCCTTGGAGTACATGGTGTAAATGAAGCTAGGCATTCTAAGCCTGATTGTTTACCTCAGCTGCACTTTCAGCTATTATCAACGACCAGCAGTGCACTGATTACATACTACTGACTACTTGCAGTAATATCTCTTTAGCACAAGCCGAAATAACCCCTTTATTTTTCATGAATTCATGGGTAACTCACATGTGATATGGTCAGTGCCAAATGAGCAGCGGTCATGTGCATGAAAATGTGCACCAGTCATGTGCATGAAAATGTGCACTCTTCTTGAAATAGGCTAAAAGATGAGGTCGATACTTTAGTTGGACTGGACTGACTATACATATAACATGTGAGTAATCTGTGATATATAATTTAAACCAACTACAAAACCACAAATAGGCACTCAAAAGCGAAAAATAAATTAATAATGTCATTATAAGCTCTACTCACTCATCTATTTGAAGTTGGTGCCAGTCAAGTCAAAAAGAGAGACGAATTTCTTAGCATTCTATGGATTCACCGTGCGGGTGCCGGGTCCATTGTGTGACAGAGAGAGAAGATCCCGAGACTTGTGACACGGGTGTAGGTTTAAGGGGCCACTTTCCGACGTACATCAACACTCACCTTCACTACTCGTGTTTCTTTCCCTGCCCAGGTAAATCCGATATGAACCTACTAGTGCAGCTTTAGATACACATTCTAGTATAGAACTTACTGCACTTCTGGACAAGCCAAGGTCTTTCAGCAGGTTATAGAGAGATTTTGCTGGTATACCTCTTGCTCCTACTTCTACAGCGTATAAATTAACTACATAGATGTTTTTTGTTAATTCGTTTAGAAGGTATAATACTCCCTCTTTTACAAAGTTAATTTGTATTTTGTTTGTCATCCATCCTTTTTGGCCTCTAGCTACTGAACGGCTTATGGCTTCATGTATGATTTCAAGTACTCTGTCATAGCGCTGTGAGTAATAACCCCTATTAAGGAGCACCTTGCATCCCACCAATATGTGCCTTGCTGTACATATCGCCTCACCACAAGTATAGCAACATTTTTCAGAGGCTTTTCCCCACCTTACCAAGTTACTCTAGTCAGGGAGGGTCATTTTGAAAGCATTTAGACAAAATTTTAATAAGGCAAGAGACCAGTCATAGAGCAAGGTGCGCCACTTCAGAGCTAATGTGATACAATAGTGATACAACTTACCTATGGTCACCACTCACTTTGCATTTCTAAATTCATAGCGTACACTTTGTAACTGTCATTTTCGTCTTGTTGTAGAAAGTTTTTACTTTTTACTATGTCTCGGTCTTCCCTTTTCTTTCTCGCATCCAACCCAGGTGTGTTTACTTGTGCACCCACCTGCCATAAATTGTTTATGGAATTGAAGTCTAGATTCAAGGTCTGAAGCACTTTTGTCTTTTGGGAGAATTGCAATTAATTTGCGTTGCGGCTTTCCCAAAACATGCATTTTTGTAACTCTTAGGTGTTTGTAGAGCTTGGACGGTTTCTTTAGTTTCAGCCTAAAACTATTGTAATCCCTAAAGAGAGTAGAGGGATCAGCCGGATGTGCCAATCCAAACCATGACTTCAATATCTTTATGACATTAACATGTAGCTTTGCCGGAGGATTTTACCAATACCATATTATACTAGGAAAGGCCAAGTGAGACGTGATGCAAGATAGTTGTCGTATATCCATGCTTTTTTGATATTGCTGATAGGCTGTTGGTCTACCTTATTGAGGTTGTTCATGAAATTTTCAACAACTACCTTTAATGATGGTGTACATCCTTTGTAGACCGCGACAGGCACTTGACATTATGGAATTGTATGGACGCCAGTTCGCGCTGAGACCGCGACAGGAGACCGAGACAGGTCGCGGTCGCGGTCGCGGCGCGAACTGGCGCCCATATAATTCCATAGTGTCAAGTGCCTGTCTTGGTCTCCGGTCGCGGTCGCGGCGCGAACTTGTACCTTAAGCTTTCCATTTTGTTCCCTTAAAATATTTTTCGAGAATTGAAAAGGGTTTTTATCGAAGTCGGGTTTTAAACTTCGTGTTTAGCTCTGTTAAGCGATATTCCTTGTATTAATTTAAGAATTGATCTTAGAGTCCTGGACAGTTGGTGACTTAGATGGTTGTTGCCCATGGTTTTAGCTACACGAATGGTCTAACAAGATCGCCAAGTTTTCGTCCTGAACTTTCCAGGTGGAGTTTTTTGGTATGAGAATCCCAAGACGTGTCCTGATGGCAACAAACTCCTGGTAGTTTTCACTCGATGGTTCACCTTGGGATATTATGAAGGCTCTATCCATAGCGTTTGTCAAAGTACTGACCGACGGCTGTCGTGCTTCAACACCATCATGTTTCTTTAAGTGCTTTAGGTCCAGGCTAGTAGATAAATACTATGTACGTAGTACGTAGGCAAAACTTGTAGGTAAGTAGCATCTATCTAATACTTTATTTATTTATTTATTTAATAATAGGCGAGCAGATATGTTCCCAGTCGCCCCCGTGGCAATGGCCACCGGAGGCAAATGGCAGCAGCATTAGCTGATATGCCTATATCTCAGTGTTGAAATATGTAACAAAATTACAGGTAATTGTCTGTTAAAATGATATTGTCTTTTGCTATCCATTTGTCAAGTTTGTTCTTGAAAGAGTTCAATGATTTTGCCGAAATAACATCCTCAGGCAACCTGTTCCAGTTGTAAACCACTCTGTTGCTGAGGATGTGATGCGCAGTGTTTGTCATACCTGTTAAAATTGGCTGGCAACGAATTCAAATAGATAAGTGAGGTCTTATAATTTTTAATTTATTTTTCGCTTTTAAGTGCCTATTTGTGGTGTTGAACTCGGTTTAATTTTTTGTATTATTACTATATCGATACAAAAAAAAAATGTATAAAAATAGTATATTTTACCCTTTTTAGTGCAAAACAAGTTTTCATTAATGCATTTACACAATTTGGTGCCGATAGGATCGAATTTCATAATTTTTGTGAAATTTACAACTTTATCATCCATACAAAATTGTAGGCAAATTTTAGTGTTTTGTTCATATTTCCAAAACCACACTAGTTTTGATAAAATTTCTATGGGACCATTCGGGAAGCATAGATATGCTTCCCGAATGGTCCCATAGAAATTTCCGACCAAAAAAGAAATATTGAAATTGGTTTGGGTGTTCTCGAGAAATCAGGTAACAAACAGGAAAAATATTTACTTATATAATATGGTGGTCAAATTGATAACCTCCTCCTTGTTGAAAGGTCAAAAAGGGCCTATTTCACTGTGACTCAGTCTCTTACGTGGACAAAATAAAGGCTATAATTCACTACACTCGTCCAGTGCAGACAGGTACATTATATAACACATGTTTTCAAACATAAACTTATAAACTTCCACTATAAAAAATATTCCGAGGTGCAGGATTAATACGAGTACATACAACCTCAAAATTGTGCAATTTTATTTCATGCAAATAATATCAGTGGTTACGCCTGAATTACTTGTTTGTTGGTTTCTTACTACAAGGTCTGTCTGCTAACAATAATATTGCTGGCTACATTGACTTTCCAATAAGGAAGTTTTACAGTTTAATTAACAATTGAGCCTTGTTTACAATGCAATGTCTGTTTGGTTTGGTTTGGTCTGTTTGTATTGGTTTAGTTACTTCTATATTGCCAATACACATACATATAAAAAAACTTTATCAGTAACATCAAACATAAAAAGTGTATTTATAAGTGAATGTGACATTAAAAAAATGGGACCCAATTACAGAGTCTGTTTTCTTTCTGTCTGTGGATGTTATTACACCAAAGTCACAACACTGATTTACAAACAAACAAATTAATGATACAAAAGATATTGGTGGATAGTTATCACATAACACTATCTATGCAATGATTGATTTTCTTGGACCCAGATTTTAAAAAATATTACCTTTAATGGCTTAGTTTTGGGCTTCCAAAACCTTCCTCACCCCACCATATCTTAATTTGCTGGTTGCCTGGAAGATATTGCTCTAAGTAATAAGGCCGCCATTTGTGGTGCTAGTTCGTAAATGATTTTTCTAATATTTCTGTTTTTGTGTCACAATTAAGAGTTATCTATCCTATCGATCTTAATTTGTTTTAAACAGTCTTTACGAATGGCGCATGTCTATCTCAGCGAGTTGGAAAGAACCACATGAGGTTCAACTAGACAATAGACTTCACTTTGTACCAGACATTAGACTCTTGCCCATCAGTTGGGGTAGATGGCTCTTGTAGCCCGTCCACTCGCACTGCAACTTGGTAGAAACTGAGTAGAACTAAAACTCATACTGATAGAAACACCCAGACACCTGACAATCAACTTCAACTCTTGATTATTATTGTGGTTTAGCCTCACAACTCTGCCAATGTCACGTAGATAGATAAATCGTCAAACGAGGAGAAGGGTTTGAAATTTGTCATGGAGATTGAATTTAGTTTTTGGCGTGTCACCTAAAAGGCTCCACAAACGAGGCCTGAAATCAGAGGAAGTTTCGTAGATGTGGTGGGGAGGACCCATAACGTTTCATAAATTGCCTCAATTCCCTTTCTCCAAAAAAAAATCGATTAAGCGATTTTCGCGCGTATCTTAATATGAGCGTAAATTTCTTTATTCGCAGGTATCTTCCAAACGGCTAAATGGTTTTTGAAAATTAAGATATCGTTAGATTTGTCTCAATCACCCAAGTGTCCTTAGATAGTATATTGTATTATAAAATGTTATTTTTTATTTAATCTTGAAATGAATAAAATTTTTTTTTGTCGTTGTACACGAATTAATAACATGAAGAAGACCTGAATGAGTATAATTTTGTTGTAAACACATGTTGGTGTGTTTCGTTCCATGTGGATTTCATTAAGAAGTGTGGTAGGTAGGAGGTATCTTTTTGTGTTTAGAATAGTAGTAGTAGTAGTTTAGTATAGTGGTAAGACTATTTGCAGAGTCTGGCTGGGGAAGTACCTTATCTTTGCCAGTTATTCTACCGCCAAGCAGTTATGTGCAAACATAACTATGTTCCGGTTTGAAGGGCAATGTTTCCAGTAAAATTACCGGGCATAAAGATAAAACATCACATATCTCTGGGTGACGAGCGAAGTGCAGTACTAGGTAATAATTTAGACTCTTCATGTACCAATAGCTGCGTATCACTGTGCTGTTAATAGGTGGCAGTCATGTTGCTTACATGTCTTGCTCTTTTTGTCACTCTATTCTATAATATAGGCGTGGATATTTTTTATTTTTAATCGTTGAAAGTATTTAAGTTATGTCTATTTTATTGTAGAAATTAAATGAAACCAGAACGTAGCGATTCTAAGCCCTCCGACACGGAATCTCACATCTCGTTCTTTGTTTTATCTGTTTAGAGTGACAAAGGCAAGGATTGTCTTTCCGAATTTGAGCCGTTCAGATTGCGCCTAGAACCACTACCCAGTACTTTTTATCTGCAATATAAATTCGAGATCCATCACCATCATCCCTAGACGGTAATGAGTTCATCTTTATATTTATTTCATTTCATTCTCATTCACAGCCCATGAAAATTCTGTGTGCGTGCGCTACAAGAAGTTTTCACTTCAAAAAACATGATGTTTTCAACCTTTTCTCAGTAGTAAGTGCCATGGCAACACCAATGTTTTTTGTTCTGAGTAGGGCATGTAGTTAGGGTATGTAATATCGGAAGATTATCAATTCCGGAACTGAGTTACGATTCTAAAAAGCCAATGTCGGAATTCCGGAACAGCTCCGAAACTGGAAAAATATTTGGATTGTACAGAAAAGTAAAATTGGTTAATATCGATTTATATACAAATATACTTTTTATTGAAAAAAAAAAAAAAACATTCTAAAGTACTACGACAGTGGGCAGCCTTATTGCTGAAACCGATCTCTTCCAGCCAACCTTTGGGTGGAATAGTCAGAATATGGGGAAAGATACGATAATAATAAAAACAGAAAATAATGATATTGTTATTAACCATATACAAAAATATAAGTATTACTTAAAATATTAAAGTATAATACATATACTAATAAATACTAAATAATTATTAATGAACATAATACATAAAATACAATATTTAAAAAAAATATCTGTAATAATTTTGCATTAGCAGTAAATTTTCCAACAACAAGTCTACAATTTTAACAAATATACTTGATTAACATCTTTTTTGAAATTGTTTAGTGAAGGAGTATGCCTGATGTGCACAGTTACTCCAAAACTAAGTCACCCTGCAAGTGAACGACCTGCCGTAGAAACTTTTAGCTCAAGCAGAAGGGGTCTTGGAAATGGCAGTCATAGGAACAGCCGATAGAAGTGAAAACTTATGTATAACTCAGAATTTGATAGCTTCCTTTGGAAACTACACGGGTGTAACCGGAGGGAGTGGCCTAACCATCATGGCATGGCCATCTAGAAATGCGTCAGCATTTCTCATTGGCTTACGCTTTTCTAGATGGCCATGCCATGATTGCCAGGCCACGCACCTTCAGCTGCGCGTAATACGTAAGCTATTTAAAACGTTTCAATTGCCGTTTGTTATTTTCCGAAAGTTGATCAACTACCTAGTGAATTGATCAACTAACGATTCTTGTTATTTTCTGGTGACATAAATATACATCATCTATGTCGTATTTTTTATGCTTTCAAATGGTGCGACAAGGGCGTAAGTGTCAAAAATTATTAAACTCAGGTTACACTTATGCAGTATTTCTTAACTAACAAAAGAGGAAGACACATTTCACACAAAACAAAAATACAATATTTGTGCCCTTGTCTCACCAAACGTACATGTTAAATCAGTCCAGCATTTAATATTTAATTATTTAATCGAAATATAATAAGAATTAGGGTTTATAGAAGGTAGACACACCAAACTAATCAGCTAATCTAAGAAGCAAATTATAATTTATCTAAAATAATTGATGTGTTAGCGAAACTACTAAAATTTTAAATTAGCACAAATAATTTAGATTACACTTTTTCCCTGAAAATGGCGAGGGGTTTCATTGTGATTACACTTTTGAGAGTCTATGGTAGAGACAGATCTTGCTGAATCTACACTATCGCCATCTAGTGCGTACGGTGGAACTATTTTTGTCTCGTCGGAAAACCCCTCTTTAAAGTTCTAGAAAATTTGATTACCCACAACTGTTTTCGCTAGATTCGATTATAATCGAGATACAGGCGAAATTGTACTTTGACTTGTTTTTTGCAGTTATTTTCGTAAATATTGATTGTACGATAATAATTAGACTTATGTTGTAGAAAATCAAATTTTTAACAACTTTGATTCTGATCGTTTTTTTTTAAATATTAACTATTTATAAATAGGAGATATGGCTAACAAAAGGTTTGGCCTTCAAACCAATTTGGCGGCTAAAACACCGATCGCATTTGGTCGAGTTTTTAGATTTAAGCTATTTATGATCCCCCCTAAACATTGGTGCAAAAAAATGTCTGACTATAATTAATTCTAGGTTACCCCTTTGGTTGAGCTAACTCGACTGGGCTATATATTGATGGTCTGAAGTAAATTTTACGGTCGAATTTCGACTATTTGGCGAGCACCAATAACAATAAATTATTAATCTGAAAAATCTAAAATGAAGTAAATCATGAGATTTAAAAAAATACAGCAAAAAATAATATTGTTAAGTAAGTCAGTTGTAGATTTAACGAGAAACAGGTGTTTTAAATTTTCACAGTTTCAATGACCAGTTTATTTAGAATTTTCCATACATGCGATAACGCAATAGATAGGTATACGTTAATGTTTTGAGTGTAACAACCTCATTTCATAACAAGTCTAACGTGTGAACTTAACAGTGTTTAACAAATGAATTGACGTTTCCTGCGCTTTCAATTAAAATTAATCGTATAGTCGCGCCACATCAGCGGTGTAACCGATGAACTAATCTTTGGAGATATAAGAAAGCGATAGTGGCTCAGCGTGCCGATGTGTCATAGCGTGGCGTGGGCCCTAACGAGTAGACTACTTAGTTTGACACTTGATAGAGACGTTAACTGGATGTGAGGGGTATTTTGTGTTTCTTTGTGTTGTTCCACCATCAGGGTTTCCACCTAGGGTTGGTCGCTTATGAAATTGACAATGAAGTTAACGTTAGTCTCGACCACAGAAATCTAAATAATTTATTTAGATTTCTGTGGTCTCGACATTCCATCACATGTTTGAGTTATTTAACGTCACCGACAACAAAGATTCTTCTACAGATTTGACTTTATTCCAAAAATGACACAGTTTCAAGGCTCGCGGACCCGACACATGTTGTCCGTTACACACGTTTTAATAATTTTTTTTTTGATAAACTATTCTTATATGCACTTGAACACACGAAAAAACAATCATCAGAATCGATCCAGCCGTTTAGGAGAGAGTTATGAAGTTAATTACAAACACAGGTACAGAAGATTAGAATAAATAATTAGTTTTTGTTAAATCATTATAATAAGTTTAGGTTAGTTACCTACCTTACCTACTTGTTTGTTTTAGGTTTAATAATTTTGACATATATTTAATATTTCCCTTTTTTATAGTATAGAGGTAGAGTTGACAAGACGAGCAAAACATGTGCCTGGTGGTAAAAGTAACACGCCTGCCCATAACAGCACAGCGACATGCAGCTATAGGAACATGAAGAGTCCAAATCTTTACCCAGCACTGCAATGCGTTCGTTATCCAGAGATATAAGATGATCCCTGTAATTTCTCTGGAAACATTGCCCTTCAATCTGGAACACAGTAATGTTTTCACATTACTGCTTGGCGGTAGAGTAACTGGCAAATGTGTGGTGCTTCCTCAGGCGGACTATTGAAAGAGACCTACCACTACTAAAACCATTTATTAACCATTTATACCATGTCCCTAATATAAACAGATTCGTTTAAGTGAGTTAGCCCTATATGGAGGACCATAAAGATCTTATTGACTAGATGGAGGCTACTGAATTGATTTTGTCGTCGTTTTAAGTTACGAGTCATCCGAACGGTATCCTTATAAAAAGTACGGTTGAAAATGCTTTATTGGACATATTGAAAACAACGAACGTCATGATTTTTTATCGTAACTCAAATTTGTTTATTAACGATGAGTTTTCTGTTACAATCCCTTGAAAGAAAAAAAATGCGAAGGGGATAAATGCATCGCTTGCAGTATTATTGCACTTGAGATTTTAGAATTGGATGTAACAGCGGGACATAAAGGACGAATAAAAATTGTCAAAGTAATGAAACTACGACTGTATTTTCGTCTGATGCCTGTGAAATACCTTATTATAAAACATTTTACAATCAAATCAGCTCGATGAAAATAGATCTTGAGTAGTAGGGAAATTACCCAGTAGGAATAAAGATGGGATTGAATGGGTACAGAGGTTGAGAAAGGCCAAATAATGTACGGGTTTGCTATTTGTATGAGTATATGAAGGGAAAGAGGGTGAGTGCTGAGATGACGAGAGATAGAAATGAATGGAAAAAACCGACCCCACTTGTGTTGGATGATGAATACCTAAACAAATATGTCTTCATTTCTAAGACGTGGTTAAGATGTTTCTCGTTGAAATTGTTATTCCTCTTATTGTTCATCATAGACTGTGAGTCTTAATATTAATCCCTTGTTGAACTTTGAGCAAAATGACATGACCTGCGATAACTTCGTAAATGGCATATGATTTATAATGTTTAGGACAAATCCAGACTTCCTATAATTCAATGTTTGACTCGACACTCACCCACGGTAGCTGGACGGATTCCAAGATATTATCTGTTGCTGAACCGATTCAATTAGGGCTGCTAAAATGATCAAGAAGTATATTATTTTATTAACATTCGAGAATGCGTGGGTTTTTTTTAAATGTTTATAGGTTTACAGGTTTACACTTGACCGCCATCTCGCCTGATGTTAAGCGACGATGCGACGAGCCTTTTTACATAGAAAAAAAAACGATTCACTCTTGATTTGAAGACACAAAAATTGTAACAATTGGGGAAATCCACTCAGGTTCTTATTCCACAGCCTAGACGTTCTTATGACAAAAGTAAATAAGTATGACAAAAGCTAATGGGGTTGCGGTCCGTTTGAATTGAATGTTATATTGTACGATAACCGTAATGAACAAATCTCACAATGACCTTTTCCCATAATGACTGAATATCGAAATGTACTTATTCTAGAATGCCAGAAATAAAACTGTCAAATTGAAGTACAGTTAGTAACATTTTATTTTATAAGCTTAAAATGAATTAATATTATATATTTTTTTAGCAAAAAACAATTTCTATTCTTTAGATTAATATAAGCATGATGAGCTGAATGAAATCTGATGAAAACTTAATGATAATAATTAAATCTGATCCAAATATAAATAGTATTACGAATGTTGAACGTCCACTAATATAGCTCACAATAATTAATTAATTGAATTTGAAATTATCGTGGTTATTTTAAGGATATGAAAAAATGGGGACGTCCAAAATAATTTAATTCTCAAAACGGACAGCAGACAAAATAAGTTTGGGAACCCCTGGTACAGACTGACGAGACGGCAGGACATGTGCCTGATGGTAAGCATGTTGCTTACCATCAGGCACATGTCCTGTGTGCCACATAATAACACAGTGACACGCATCTATTGGAACATCAAGAGTCTAAATAATTAACTAGCACTGCACTGTACTCGTCACCCAGATATCTAAGATGAGAAATATGGTGAATGAGAAGATACTGCGACGCTAATTGGCAGAACATATGTTGAGAACAAGAGCAGCATTTTTGGTGATGGTACTTTGATGAAACAATGACAGTTTTCTGGTGTATCCACTAAAGATTATAACATAATCTAGCGTGAAGTACTGATGTTGCGCCTGATTGTACATGTCCCGTCAGACATTATGATTATCGGACATTACACATCAAAGACATTTCGAAATTCAGTCATTATGGAAAAAGATCATTTTGAGATTTGTTCATTATGGGTTTCGTACAATATAACTTTCAGTCCAAACGGACTGCAACCCCTTTTGGCACGTCTCTCGATCGATTTCAGAGCCTCCTGACAGCTGACACTTAGCCGATCCATCCCAAAGGTGCGAACAGTACTCCGTACAGGAACGAATCTGTGCTTGATATAATGTAAGCAACTGTTCAGACTTGAAGTACCTTTGAGAGGACTCCTAGTTTTTTGGCAGCTAGTTTAGCCTTGGACTCGATATACGAGCCAAAGTTGAGCGTAGAGGTTAAAGTAACGCCCAAAAGCTCAAGACGGTCAGAAACTGGCACGGATACTCCTCTAAAACTTGGAGTCAGTTGGAATGGACTCCTTTTAGGGGAGAACAGGTATGCCTGCGTCTTACTCTCGTTGAACTTGACCAGATTGGCATCGCCCCATTTAGACACCGCCTCAAGGGTCAAGTTCAAACGCTCGATCAAATTCTCTCTCAGTACCTGAGTTTGCTGACCACTGGCTCTCGCGCTAGATATATGTAACTCTCTATAACGGTGCTATCATCTGCGTACCCAAAGATGCCGGGCTTCAACAGATCGTTGATATGTAGCAGGAAGAGCGTAGCAGATAGTACCGACCCTTGAGGGACCCTTGAGGGTCATGCTTTGATGATAATATTAAATACAGGATTGAGACAAGTAACGAAAATAAAGAAATGCCTTTGGTTGGTTTTGGCTGATAATGATATCTTCTGAAAACGGAAAAGTTTCTAGTGCTATCTGGCTATTATATGTGTCTACAATCTATTTGCGTTTTAGATCGCATAATATGGAAAATTCTAAGTAAACTGGTCCTTGGAACTGTTAAATAGATCTGCTTTAATTAACAATCATTATAATATCATAATTATCAGTTGTGGTTGATAATTATATCTTTTAAAAACGAAATTGTCGAGTGCTATCCGACTATTATATAATATATGTGTCACCGTAAAATTGTGAAAACCGTCAGATTATAATTTTACGTCGTCACATTACACACTAACCTAACTTACCGTGGAAATTATAATCTCACGCGTTAGATTATAATCTGATGGGGTTGACAATTTTACGCTGACACATAATATAATAGTCGATAGCACTCGAAAATTATCCGTTTTTAGAAGATACTATTATCAGCCACAACTGACAATTATGGTATTATAATTATTGTTAATTAAAGCAGATCCATTTAATATTTACAAGAAACAGGTATATCAACAGTTTTAAGGACCAGTTTATTTAGAATTTTCCATATGCGATCTAAAACGCAAATAGAATAGTAGACGTTAATGTATTGAGTGTAACAACCTCATGTCATAACAAGTCTAATTTTACGGTGACATACATAACAGTATATTATACTGTATGTACATTGAATTTGGCTATATTTCCAACATTATGTACTTATACAGTATCTTCGCCAATTTTTACTTTATTTTATTAAGTTATTGTAAATTTTTTGTAACTTTGAATACTTATTAAGTGCAATAAAGAGTTAATCTATCTATCTATCTTGCACCAAAATTTAGTATTAAACCATATTATGTAAATATACTAAATGACTGAGCAAATATCGTTCTGCCATATACATTACAAACGATTTAAATGTTAAGTGCCGCGATACTTCACATAGATGACCCCACGGCAATGAACGACGAGTAAATTACATAAGATACTAGCAGCACATCGTGATAAAAAGTAGCCTATGTGCTCTGTGTGTCCGGACTATAATCTAACTGATATTCCAAATTCCAACCCGATCCGTTCATACGTTCCACGTGATTGAGCAACAAACAACCAAACTGAGAAATTTGGCATTTATAATATTTAATAGGATTGTTCATTCCAAAAAAAAAAAATTCGTGATTTATAAAGGTAGATACTAAGGAGAGAAAATACTTCCTCCCGGCCACGTGGTTCGACAGCGTCTTAACTATTTTCTCATACACTACAATTATACAAAAAATAATCCGTAGAGCCGTTAAAGACGAGTGCGACCACAAACACCGCGACACTAAGATAAATTTGGCAACCCTAGATTAGAGTAATGTCTGTGCCCCCGCAGAGAATGTTTGTATTTATACACTTTACATTTCATGTAATGCATGTTATGTATATGTGTTTTTAATACCACTGTAACTCTTAAATGCATTCAATTTTTAGATTAGACCTATTCCTTGACTTTATTTGTCGCAAATATAAAATGATAAAATAATAATAATAAATATTGGTGGACAATTCACACACAACAAATATAAGCTGGTAACAATTCTTGATAAAATACTGAACTAATTCTGAACGGATCGGGTTAAACATTTAAACACAAATAGATTATCGTCTGGATTAGGACATAGGTATCTTCCTTTTATCGCAAATAAATTACGAGAACTGGACATACATATATGGGTAAAACTGCGGGGACTGCTAGTAAGTAAAACACAGTGTTAAATTTGAATTCGTTTAGTTTTTAACCGACTTCCAAAAAGGAGGAGGTTATCAATTCGACCACCATGTTTTTTTTATGTTGTTACATGATTTCTCGAGAGCGCCCGAACCGATTTAAAAATTTATTTTTGTGTTCGGATGGGTATGCTTCCCGAATGGTCCCTTAAATAATTTTGTCGAAATTGGTGTGGTAGTTTTTGAAATTTGAAGAATAAACTAAATTTGCCTATAATTTTGTCTGGATGACGTAGTTGTCGATTTCACGAAAGTTTTGAAACTCGATACTGTCAACACGAAATTGCGTAGATGAATTGATGAATACTTGTTTTGCACTAAAAAGAGTAAAATAAACAATTTTCTACAAAAAATTAGACTTGGCTGGCACCGACTTCAAATATACATAAATGAGTGAGTACCGCAGATAATAATTATATCAGTTTAATTTTCGCTTTTGAGTGTCTATTTTGGGTTTAGAAGTCGGTTTAATGTTTTGCAGAAAATAGTTTATGTCAAGAACAGTCTTAATAAACTAGGACGATCCTTGGTTTTCTCTACCCGGCTACAGACCAAGCGGAAATCCTACCGTCTGAGGTGCATTGTGCTAGTAGTTGTTTGAGATGTACTCGTTGAGTACGAAAAGTGAGTGTGATAAAACTATAAGAGATGCTTTCAGGTATGCTTGGAGTATACTTCATTTATGCCTTTAGTTCCTTTCCACGTACGTACCTCAGTATAATTAGTGAGTTAAAGTTAATAGTTACCAGCGCCTTCTATACCCTAACGATCGGTAGGCAAGTAGTATTCAACTGAGGTCAACAGCTATAGGTGCTTTTTCAAAAGCTATTGTAGTTGTATAAAGTGGTATGTGCATCATAAAATTAAGCTAAAATCTCACAAACGTGTTCGTTTTACCGGCTCATTATTAATGTTCTTAACATCTGTATTAAAGTAATGTTTTTGTTTGCGTATTTATTAGTGACCAAAGGTCGTAATTTACGCAAGCGCATTTTACTGAACAAAGACAATGTATATATTAAAGTATATCATGAAATTAATTGGTATTATAAATTCAGCGATGCACTCGGAGGGTTTTTAGGGTTCCGTAAAACGTCAAAACAGAACCCTTATAGATTCGTCAAATCTGTCTGTCTGTCTGTCCGTCCATATGTCACAGCCACTTTTTTCCGAAACTATAAAAACTGTACTGTTAAAACTTGGTGAGGAGATGTATTCTGTGAACCGCATTAAGATTTTTTACAAAATTATTAATAAAAAAAAAAATTTTGGGGCTGCCCCATACTTAGAACTGAAACTCAAAAAATTTTTTTTTTCATCTAACCCATACGTGTACGTTCGTCTTTGGATAGGTCTTCAAAAATGATGTTGAGAACTAAAAAAATATATGATATACATTACCATTAGGGATTACAAAACGGTGTCATTCAATCTGGCCGCATCCGGCCGGATTGATCAAATCTGAATTATTTTTGCTTTTCGGCTCAAAATGAATAGTTAATAATTGTCATTGTACATTATATTCCGAGACCTGGTAGCAAATTTTGGGTAGGTATTTGAGGCAGGCTGAAAACTTTGTCACATACTTCTACTGTTATACCCCAAAACGGATTGGACATTGGCTAATCACCATCATTAACAGCCCACGTGACGTGACGTGACAAAGGAGTATTTACTTTCTGTTAGTTTTCTGAAGGATGTTAATACTCTAATTCCCAAAACTTTAAAACCTTAGCTATTGACTTAATGTAAAAATGTTGCTGATAAAAGTTGTTCCTTAAAAAACGATCTTCCTTCAAAAATGGTCTGATATTGTTTTTTCGTAAAATGATAAAAAAAAAATGTTATCGATTTTTTTTTCTCGAATTTCTGAACATTTTCGCTTATAACTTTTTCATTTATAGTTCTACGACAAAAAGTTACTGAGCCAAAGTTGTAGAGAATTTAATTTGCAAAAAAAATGGCTACAATTTTTTTTTTTATCAGATAAATAGTTTAAGATATATATTGTAAAAACCATTTTAACCCCTATTTTTAATATGGCGGCCGTGGGACAAGGGTGGCGATCCCACAAACTTGGTTTTTATCTTTACGCTGACCCCCCTACACATAAAAAAAATAAAAATTACGTCCTCTAAAAAACGCAACCCCAAATGTAACTTTTCAATAGACTAGTAGGTAGACACGTAAGAGACCAATATACTGATGAACTAACCATCGCGTGACACGTAAAGAAAATACAACATAATGTAGATCGTTAATAATAAGAATTGCATTAACCGCAGTTACGTCAACAAATCAATGAGAAAACAATAATTTAGGTTGCTACTTATAAATATTCACGACATTGCTTCTGCCCGTTTAGCGTGGCGCTATGGTCTGTACTAAATCTAAACGCTTGGTTCAAGACTTCCGCAAGTATCTTTGTGTGCTACTTAGAGCAATCTCTATATAATTACGCTTACGTCTGGTCGCATTGAGCGGATTAGGACAAAAACAAGGCTTGTATCCAGGGAATGTGGCGGTCATAAACAAACTTATTCAAAAACAAATTCGTTTGAAATCGCTAATTTATTATGTTTTATGTGCTATACGTTTATGTTTTATGTGATCCTAAAATAAAGGCGCAGCCTAATTTTGGTCCCCAGCATACGAATTGCCGAATTGCTTCAGAAATTGTATTTTTTCCATTTATGTACTCAATTGAACTGAAGTGATATTCTATTTGGAAATAAAAGGCGTTAAAACAGTGTCATTGTGTGTGTTAAAACGTTTCACCATAGCGAAAATACTCATAATTGCCATGGCAATTATGAGTATTTTCGCTATGAGCTCATGAGCTTATAGTAAATACAAAAAATATTTTTGTAGGAATAGAGTAATATTATACAGTTTAAATACCTCTACATTTGTGAGCTGCATGCGTATTCTTAGCAGGTGTCGATGTTTTGATAATTCTGTACTCTTGTTTATCAGATTGGCGATACACCGACACCCTTGAGGCGTTCCAAGTGTGTCATAAAAATGATCTCTTTTTAAAACTTGATTTTTCCTGCGGTAAAAATAGCAGTCATTTTATTTTAAACCGGTCGGCTCCATCATTGCGAGAAACATTATATTTTACAAGGAGTCTTTAACCCTAGCTTACATACACAAGTTGCTTAATGTATTCATTTGCACTAAGAAGTGTAATCATCATCAGCCTACCCAAGTCCACTGCTGGACTTATATAGGGCTCTTCCACGATACGCCACTCATCCCTCGGCTTTTAGATTCCAGCACAAGAAGAAGAGATAAAAAGTCACATGCATATTTAAATTATCATGATCCAAAATATCTTGAAATATTTTCTTGTTTTCAAAAATGTTCTAATAGTTAGCCACTGTTTTTAGGGTTCCGTAAAACGTAAAAACGGAACCCTTATAGATTCGTCATGTCTGTCTGTCTGTCTGTCTGTCTGTCTGTCTGTCCGTCCGTCCGTATGTCACAGCCACTTTTTGCCGAAACTATGAGAACTACACTGTTGAAACTTGGTATGTAGATGTATTATGTGAACCGCATTAAGATTTTTACAAAAGTTAAAAAAAAAAAAAAATTAGTTCTCAGTATGGAGAATTTTATTTCATCAAACCTACACGTGTGGGGTGTCTATCGATAGGTCTTAAAAAATGATGTTGAGGTTTCTAATATAATTTTTGTCTACTCTGAATAACTTGCGCGAGAGACGCTTCCAAAGTGGTAAAATGTGTCCCACCCCCCCTCTAACTTCTAAAGTAAGAGAATGAAAAAACTAAAAAAAATATATTATGTACATTACCATGAAAACTACCAACGAAAATTAGTTTGAACTCGATCTGATGAGTAGTTTTTTTTAGTACGTCATAAATACACTATTATTAAAACTTCGATCAAAGTTACAACGAACTACAAGAACTATGTGTACTATGTGTTATGTTACTTGCTGGAACGGAACCCTTCATGGGCGAGTCCAACTCGCACTTGGCTACTTTATTTATCATATTAAGTTTGGCTTTATCAATTGGGCCGCTATTTTTTTATGTACGTACAATGTACATCGATTACTCCAAGATTAATGATCCGATTTACGAGACACTTTTTTTGTTTGATGCAGAATAACTGCCATTTGGTTCCATAAAACAGTGTACAGTTTGGCCTAGTAATTTTCATTTTATGAACATTTTTTTATGAAATTCTTTGTTTGTCCGTACAATGTAATTATAGTTTGTGTACGGCTTTAAGAAATTTTAATTTAGGCTGATTATATGTATTATATTATATTAGCACCATTCACGGTTTTATCCGCGCATTTCCCGCTATTTTCCTGTGATAAAAAGTAGCCTATAAGTGATCTGTTATTTGCAATAAATAATCATGCATCTACCTGATGTAATCTACCGCAGCCATATATACAATCAACCTATTACAGACACTAAAAAGAAAAATATAAATCAAGTACGTTTAAAAAAATAAAACTACAAACATACACTCAAAAATGAAAAATAAATGAATAAAATTGTTGTAAGCTCATGTCTTTGAAGTGGGTCTAGCCAAGTCAAATATAGGTAGATACTATGTATGCAGGAAGTAGGCAGATATTTGTAGGTACTATCTATCTACTTAAAAACAGCAAGGCACCTGGCGACGACGGAATTACGACTGAGCTGAGAGCGGGTGGAAAACCGGTACTTGAAGTTCTCCAGAAGCTGTTCGACTCCGTCATACTTGACGGTAATACGCCAGAAGCGTGGACCAGAAGTGTGGTGTTGCTCTTCTTCAAAAAAGGTGACAACACCTTGTTGAAGAATTACAGACCGTTTTTTTTACAGACAGAATTTCTGATCCACGTTTATAAGTTGTTTTCGAGGGTAATCACGAATCATCTCGCACGCAGGTTTGACGACTTCCAACCACCCGAACAAGCCGGTTTCCGAAAAGGCTATAATGCCATAGACCACATCCATACGCTTCGGCAGATTATACAGAAAACCGAGAAGTATAATCGGCCACTATGTATAGCGTATGTGGACTATGCGAAAGCCTCCGATTCCATCGAAACCTGGGCAGTGCTTCAGTCTCTCCAGCGATGCCGCATCGACTATCGTTATAATGAAGTGTAATTACAGCAAAGCCACAATGTCTGTCCGATTACAAGACCAGTGCACAAAACATATACGGCTACAGAAAGGCGTGAGACAGGGAGATGTTATATCTCCGAAACTGTTCACTGCCGCGCTGGAAGATGTTTTAAAACTACTGGACTGGAACGGACATGGCATCAATATCAACGGCGAATGCATCACTCGCCTTCGGTTTGCCGACGACATAGTCATTGTGGCGGAGTCGCTGGAGGACCTCGGTGCTATGCTCAGGGACCTCAGTAGAATATCTCAACAGGTAGGTTTGAGGATGAATATGGACAAGACGAAGGTCATTTCAAATGTTCATGTCTCACCTGTACCGGTTATTGTTGGGAATGCCACACTCGAAGTTGTTGACGAATACGTCTATCCAACTTTCACAAAGAGGTCCAGCGAAGGATCCAACTCGGATGGGCAGCGTTCGGTAAACTACGGCACACCTTGGAGTCCAAAATACCCCAATGCTTGAAGACGAAAGTCTTCAATCAGTGCGTGTTGCCAGTGATGGCTTATGGAACTGAGACGTGGTCCTTAACTGTGGGCCTCATAACAAAGCTCAAAGTCACACAGCGAGCTATAGAGAGAGCTATGCCCGGAGTCTCTTTGCGCGACAATCCGTAATGAGGATATTCGGAAAAGAACGAAAGTAGCCGACATAACTCGAAGAGTAACTAAGCTGAAGGGGCAATGGGCAGGCCACATCTTTCGCAGAACTGACAGCCGATGGGGAAGAAATTAACGTTCTCGAGTGGCGACCACGAACCGGAAGACGCAGTGTTGGACAGCCTCCCACTAGATGGACAGATGACCACACAAAGGTCGCTGACCGCTGGTTGCAGGTAGCGTAGGACCGTTCGTTGTGGAAATATAGGGGGAGGCCTATGTTCAACAGTGGACGTCTTGCGGCTGATGATGATGATTATGATGATCTATCTACTACCTGTTAGACTTGGTTTGGAGATCTGTGGTTTTGAGGTCGGTTGTCTTGAAACATAGTTTTTTTTTCTTAAAGTATTTAGCTATTTATAAGTTTATAAAATATGTGTCAAATTAGATTTAACTTTTACTGCAATAATTTTATAAAACTGTTTTTTTATCTGTTTGATGATCCAGATTATGTTTATAACTGTTTTTTGTTATTCCGACATCATCTGCCAAACCAATCCTATGATAACGACGGTCAGGCGCCGGGAGTCAACGACCTAACTTGTTTCTTAATAGCTTTGAACGTATTTCCTCACACGTTGCCTCTGCTGTCCACGTATAATAAGGCCCAAACAAAAACTGTTGTTTGACGAACGATTGATTCAAAACCCTACTAATATGACATTTACTGTCATAGTATGGATGTTGGTCGCTCAATCACGTCGGTACGAATCGGTTTGAAACTTCGAATACAAATATAATATATTACAGTTTGAATAGTACATGGCCTTTTTATCTTATTTTTGAAAGTAACATTAAAACGACCCTAGGAATATAAATAGATTCTGAAATGATTTACTGATATCTTCGCTTCTACTTTGTTAGAATCTCTAATTGCTGCGATCATTAAAATGCTCATTATTTACAGATAACTTAATGGTTCAGTTAATCGCCTCTAGAATCTGGCTGGCTGGAGTAAGGCTACTGAAACCTTTCTACCAATCGGTTCATATTGTGATAAGAGCGTCTAGACTGTGGAATGAGTTGACGGAGTGGGTTTTCCCCGTTAGTTATAGTCTTGGTGTCTTCAAATCGAGAGCGAATCGGTACGCACGCTCCATCGTAAACCGCATCGTCGCTTAACACCAGGCGAGATGGCGGTCAAGTGTAAATCTATAAAAGTAAAAAATATTGAGAAAAATTTAAGTTTTTTTATCGTTAATAGGTTTGCATTTGACCGCTATCTCGCCTGTTAAGCGACGATAATGTCTATGGTTTAGCGCGCTAACCTAGAAACTGATTCACTATAGACTTGAAGCATAGAATAGATAATACAGATAGAATGGACACTCCCCACCCCCCGCCAGTTTCAAGCTTCCTACCCCTCAAGAACGCGAGAAGCACTCAACGAAGGGTTATATCGGACGACAATTTTCTATCAGAATACGACCATGATAATGTGTTGCTGTGTTATTGAGGTACCAAATTTTTCATCTGTTAAACGAAACAAGAATAACAGATTTTTTATTTCATAAGAATTTCTATAATACACTAGGATTGAATCGTTTTTCTACTGTGTTTTGATAAATTCTCAATTTACAAAATCACTAGAGTTTTACCAATTTAGTGGATTTATTTACTAAGATTGCTGCAATTCAGATTTCTTGGTGAGTGATTATGTTTTAGCTTTCAAACGACGCAAAAAAAAAGAAAAAGGTTCTATATTAGACTATATGTAGTTGTATGTGCGTCCATGGATATGTCCGTCAATATTGAACACTGTACTTTTATGTATGGCGAAGAAAATTAATTATTAATTATAACAATTCTCGTCACCAGCGGTGCGCTGGTACTCTTGGATATCTATGAGATTTCGTGACGGCGGAGCGGGTGGAATTTAAACTATAGGAACAAAAACAATAAGAGGGTGGAAGACCCTGGGGTTTGGCCTTTTCTCCAGAAACACAAAAGAAAGGTCCTACCTTAAGAATCCAGCGTCCTCCGGGCGATTGAGCGGCAGTTCTTCTTCCTCAATTATATTTCCTTCAGCAGCTGCCTTTGAATTGTGTGTTGCGAAATAATCTTGTGGTGCGGTGCGGTACAAATCGGTAACTTTAACTGGTGCGAGGCGAACTTTATAAACAGCTGGAGTATAAGTTACTTTTAAGAATGCGCGAAAAGAAGTGACGTGCGCCCTCGGCGCGAAATCGGTTAAATACTGCTCCGCGGGACGAGTCACCCGAGAGTGGCGTGAATTGTCAGGCGAGGTACCCTCTAAGTGACTCAGAAAAAAAGAACCATCCCCCCGGCCTTCAGGAGTTGTAGGCTCCTGAACTAAAGGGAAATAGGAATAGGAGACAATACAAATAAGTATTAGATGCGGAAAATATACAAATACATATAGTGTGGATAGGATATAGGTTAAACGGATAAATTGTTTAACTTGCGGGTTGGGTGAATGATGCGGGTAAAATCAATGGTGCGGGTAAAAAACAAGGGTGCGGGTTGGAGCAAGGGTGCGGGTAATAATGCATCCAGTGACTAATCACGGATGTCTGGAATAAATAAATATTAAATACGCATGTAAAAGAGAATGAAAAAAAATAAGAGTGTGAATTAGATTTACACATGCTAAGTAGACATGCGTAAGAGAAAAACAAAAGGTGCGAATTATTGGGAGGGTAAAACACACAGTTTTACCACTGGTCGAATGTAAGTGCCATTTTTTGTGCGTATCTCCACAATACGAGCGATGCCGTCCGAAGAGGATTTAATATCTTCAATTATACCTAATGGCCACTGTAGTGGCGGTGAATTTTCTGTTTTAAGTAAAACTACAGTGCCTTTAGTTACCGGGTTAGTTTTAGTATTCCACTTGACACGAGTTTGGAGCGTGTTGAGGTATTCCCGTCTCCAACGGTTCCAGTATCTCTGAACTATGCTGTCAACTAGACGTTTGTTGCGGATCAAGTCTACGGAATCTATGCGCGGATCGGAATGAAAAGAATCTAATGGACCTTGTGTTAGAAAGTGCGAAGGGGTTAAAGCTTCAGGTTCCGAGGGGTCAGAGCTTAACGTGGTTATAGGTCTTGAGTTAAGGATAGCCTCGACTTGCGTTATTACTGTTAGCATTTCTTCGTACGTGAGGAGAGCGTTTCCTATAGTACGGCGCAGGTGGACCTTTAGAACCCGGATCATACTTTCCCAAGGTCCGCCCATATGGCTAGCGGATGGTGGGTTTAGAACCCAATTTATACCTTGATAAAGGGTTTCTTGTGTAAAGGAATCACCGAATGTTTTGGATTTAAGAAATTTATTAAGTTCATTGAGTTTTGTTTTCGCGCCTATAAAATTTGTTCCGTTGTCGGAGTATAGCGAAAGGACTTTTCCTCGACGTGCTATGAATCTACGAAAGGCGCGAAGAAAGGAAGCTGTTGATAAGTCGACGGAAATCTCTATGTGTACTGCGCGGGTTATCAAACAGGTAAATAGCGAAAAATAACAACGCTCCCTTCGTGCACCACGATAGCGGCTAATGAGAATATCTTGTGGACCCGCATAATCTACGCCCGTCCAAAGAAAGGGCTTTGATGCTTCGTTTACGCGAACAGCGGGAAGAGAAGCCATAAACGGCGTCTCTGTGCGTGGTTTAGCTTTGAAGCAGCTGTTACAAAAATGAAAGCGTTGTTTGACAGTACTGCGTCCGGATATAATCCAGAATTTCTGTCTCAGTAACGACAATAATAACTGTGGCCCTGCGTGTAGGTATTTGCGATGATAATAGTCGATGATAAGATTGACTATATGATCCTTTTTCGGGAGAAGAATTGGATGCTTACTATCGAATTCGAGAGATGAATTATGTAATCGTCCACCGACGCGGAGGATGTCATTTTTCAAAAACGGAGAAAGCGGGAGAAGTTTCTTAGAGGCTGGTTGACCTTTTGAAATAGTTTTCATGTCATTTTGAAAATATTGTCGTTGAAGGGCTTTTATAATCGCAGTCTCAGCAAAGTGTAAATGTGTAAGTTGCATTCTATCAGTGCGGGGAAGTTTCCTAATAAATATATATATATAAACGACGATGCGGAGAAGCTTAGACCAAGAAGAAACGCGCTTAGCTAGAGAACATAGAAAAGGTTCTGGATCATCGGTGACAAGAAAAATGTTTGCCTGCCTTTTAAGCTCTAACAGTTTTTCATCTTGTGCGGGATTAAAAATAAATCTATTAATCGGCCATGTGTGTACTTCATTTAAAGCCCACGGGGGGCCATGTAGCCACAATTTATGGTTTAAAAATTGACCAGGTGTAAGGCCGCGACTTAAACAATCACTAGGATTCAGTGCGCTTTCACAGTGAAAAAAATGGTTTGCGTGAAGATTGTCCTGTATTTGAGAGATACGGTTGGCAACAAAAGTGTCGAATCGATGCGGAGACGAATGAACCCAATGAAGGGCTACTGTCGAATCAGTAAACGCGAAAATTTCATCTATTTGACAGCGGCAAGAAATAGTTTCTATCATAAATCGAAGCAATTTGGATAATAATAATAACGCGCACAGCTCTAAACGAGCTAAAGAGACAATTTTGAGCGGGGCGACCTTGCTCTTTGAGCCTATCAAATGGACCTGGTTATTACCCGAGGTATGTTGAGTGGCAAGGTACACGGAGGCACCCATCGCCTTTTCTGAAGCATCCGCGAACCCTAAGAGTATGACGCGAGAGTTAGGCCTAATACCTACAAAACGGGGTATTTTAAAATTATGTAACGTAGGGAGCTCCGTTAAGAAGCGTTTCCACGCTAAACAAATGTCCAGCGGTGGGGTAGAATCCCAGTCGACGCGTGCCGTCCAAACAGCTTTTATTAATAACTTTGCGTGTAATATAACAGGACCGCAAAACCCGTTAATGTCCCATAATTTCGCGACCGTCGAAAGCATAAGGCGTTTTGTGCATTTTGACTGCGGGTTAAATTTTACGGCAATAGAAAACTCGTCTTCGACTGGAGACCAAATTAGGCCTAAAAGCTTCATATTATCCTCTTTGTCGAATTCGATTTTCGAAGATAAACGATTTTCCAGTGGAATCGCTTTTAACACTTTAGGTGAGTTGCTCACAAATTTAACCAAGTCAAACCCACCACGCTTAAATAACTCGATCAAATCTTGTGCCAGCTGAGCACCTTCCTCAGCGGTAGCTACCGAAGCTCCCAAGTCGTCCATGTATAAATTATTAACAGCGGTTTCCGATGCGTTTGGAAGATCAGTTTCATCTTGAGCGAGTTGTTTGACTGTTTTCATAGCGAGGTACGGCGAGCATCGCAAGCCAAAGCAAACCCGATTAAAGTGATATAGTTTGGTGGTAGAATCGCCGTCAAATTTATATAGAATATTCAAAAAACGACGGTCTTCCTCGCGGATTCCTATTGCTAAAAACATTTGTCTGATGTCAGCGGTCAGTGCGATTGGAAACAATCTAAATTTTAAAATAATCGCGGTTAGATTAGCTTGTAAATTAGGGCCGGAATGTAGACAGTCATTGAGTGAAGCGTTCGTGTCAACACATTTTGCGCTCGCGTTCAATACAATACGTAGCGCTTTGCCCTCCCGGCAGACGCCATGGTGCGGAATAACGTAATAATTTTTATTATTTAGCGGTGGTGCAGGTGATAATATACCCTCACTAATATAATTTTTCAAAACAGTGTCATATTCCATTTTTAAGGCGGTATTTGTTTGGAATTTTCGTTCAAGGGATGAAAAACAGCGAGAGGCTACGGTTAATGAATCACCCAACGTCACGGTTGATTTTATAAATGGTAAAGCCGTAACATACTGTCCAGTAACTTTATTGCGATGCGTGTTTGACGCGTAGAAGTTTTCACATTCTTGATCCCTTTCAGACAAACAAGTTTTAGTGGGTACCGATTCGAGATCCCAGAACTTGGAAACTAAACTTTCAATTGAATTACCCTCACTCGACGAGAAAAATGAGTGATTGTTTTCATTATTGTCTGATCCATTATGAGCCTGTAACGTAGCTATTGATCCTAATATTACGTATCCAAAAGCAGTTTCCAAAAGATCGGGACGCCCTGGTGGACCCAGCAATTTTCCGGGTCGTAATATCTGTAAAAAGGCTTCAGCCCCCAATAAAATATCGATCTCGGCGGGTTTATTAAAATGCGGGTCTGCCAGCTGGAGTTTACCTATATAAGACAGCGGTGAGATGTCAAATTCACAGCTGGGCAAACAACTTGAAATGGTTTTAAGAACGAGAGGTTTAATCCGCAAGTTAAAGTTTCTGTCATATTTAGATACCAACGTTACGTCTGTATAGCCTAATATAGACTGGTAGCTGCCACCAATTCCGTTTACGAAACGGTCAGTATCATCGTGAAAGATGTTAATACCTAATTTCCTGCAAGCGAAGCGGGAAATAAAATGATTTTGCGATCCATTGTCCACGAGGACACGAACTTGAATCACGGAACCGTCTCTTTTGCGAACATCAGCAAGAACGGTACCCAACAAAACATTTTGAGTTTTTCGCAAAGATTTTGAATTTGCGTTCATACTACAAAATGAAGCGTCATTATTCGTCGGTTCATTCAAAAATAAATTTGAAGTAGCGTTATTATTCTGAGCAGCCACTACTGGACTACGACTGTTATCACTCGACGGACCGGTTCTACTGTTATCAGCTTGAAAACAGAGTGAAGTGTGGTGCTTTTTTTTACAATTTGCACAAGTTCCCTTAGACCGGCATGCGTTTGAATTATGTTGCGAACTCAAACAGTTAATGCAAGCGCGTAATTGTTTTACATGTTCGTAACGTTCTCGAGCGGTTAAAGTCCTGTACTTTTTACAGGAATACAAGTGGTCGTGTTTGTCATTGCATAATGTACAAATGTTATCGCTTACTAAGAATGCGCGTGAATTATTTTTCGGAATGTAGTTTTCTGACAGCTTGGCTCTCACACAAGTACTTGAGTTTTCACTCGTCCTATTCAAAACCTTAATACGGTCGCGAACAAATTTAGTAATTTTATCAAACGCAGGTATTTCCGAATCGCGGTTATCCATTTCGAATAAACGTGCCGAATCTCTGTCCAGCCGTTGTAATAAAAGGTATGACATGACAAAATCGTACAAGTCGGGTATGTTTAAGTTAATTAATGCGAGATGCGAATTTGAAAATTGGTCGATTAAATATTCTAAGTTATTAGCGGTGGGGGAAACAATGGGCTTCAATGAGAAAATTTGGTTTAAATAAGTACTAGCGAGATTTCTCTTATCTTCGTATTTAGAAACGAGCGCGTTATATATTGTTTCATAGTTTTCTTCACAGGGTACGAATCCAATGTATACTTGTTTCGCTCGACCTTTCAATTTACTAGTGAGATAAAATATTTTTTCCGTTACGGAAAGCGATGAATTTAAATGTACAGCCCTTTGGAAAGTAGCATAAAATAAAGGCCAGTCGTTTGCATTTCCGTCAAATTCCGGTATTTCTATACGAGCTAGCTTAATATTTTGAAATGTTTTATCTGGTTTAACCGTTGGTGTGAGCGCTGTGGTTGTAATAAACTGAGAATGTTTACGTTTAACACGACAATAAAGATCTTCAAATGCGAGCCATTGATTGAAATCCGGAACTGAATCCTTATCAATTTTCAATAATAAAGATTCGATATCTTTCACGCAAATCTGAAAGTTACACCTGATTTCTTGTAAAGTCTCAACCGAGCACAGAAATTCTTCCAATAATTCTGGGTCATTCAAATTAGCACGCGATTTATCGTATATTTGTTGAAGACGCTCGAAATATACTTGTCTTTGACATTCCAATAATTTTAATTTTTGATCATTAGACGACGTCATCGTGATCAAATCCAGACAATAGGTATGATCCAAACTCAAATGTTAAAGTGATCGTACAAATAACAAAAATGCGAGGTAGGTAAATAAATAATTTCCAACGGCGAACGAGATAATATAATGCGTTGGTAATTATAAGTGATTTATGTAGGTAGTCATTAACAGAATTGAAAACGGTTTATAAAAATTGCGGTGTAAATGCGAAATTCGAGTTTATTAGGCGATGCGGTAACCAAAGGCAATGTTTGACTTTTGAATGTTAAATAATTTAAATAAGCAAATATTATTTATTTAGAGTGACGAGACGGGTAACGACAAATCTGTTCATAAAAGTCAAACGTCACGAAGTTGATTGAACATGAAGAGTCTAAATCACTGTTTGACACTGCACTGCTCGTCACTTTGAGATTTTAGGTGTTAAATCTCTTAGCCCAGTCGTATATCTGGAAACTTTGCCCTTCAAACCGTAACACAGTAGGTAACTGCTTGACGGCAGAATAATAGGCAAAGCTGTGGTACTTCCCCAGGCGGGCTTGGCAAGAGCCCTACCACTACAAAACGAACTTGACTTCAAACGAGAGACACACAAAATAGGCGGTAGATAAATAAATAAATAGGAATGGGGTAAATAGCCACGAAATCTCAGGATAAACAAGGCATCCGAGTGACGAAGGACCATTAAATGGCGAAGAAAATTAATTATTAATTATAACAATTCTCGTCACCAGCGGTGCGCTGGTACTCTTGGATATCTATGAGATTTCGTGACGGCGGAGCGGGTGGAATTTAAACTATAGGAACAAAAACAATAAGAGGGTGGAAGACCCTGGGGTTTGGCCTTTTCTCCAGAAACACAAAAGAAAGGTCCTACCTTAAGAATCCAGCGTCCTCCGGGCGATTGAGCGGCAGTTCTTCTTCCTCAATTATATTTCCTTCAGCAGCTGCCTTTGAATTGTGTGTTGCGAAATAATCTTGTGGTGCGGTGCGGTACAAATCGGTAACTTTAACTGGTGCGAGGCGAACTTTATAAACAGCTGGAGTATAAGTTACTTTTAAGAATGCGCGAAAAGAAGTGACGTGCGCCCTCGGCGCGAAATCGGTTAAATACTGCTCCGCGGGACGAGTCACCCGAGAGTGGCGTGAATTGTCAGGCGAGGTACCCTCTAAGTGACTCAGAAAAAAAGAACCAATGTACGTTCAGAAATACTAACCCTATAGTTCCATTTGATAGCAGGCTAGACTTATTTGATTATTTGTAAATCGTCGATATATTTCATCGGTATATGGATAATTCAGTTATGCTTAGTAAATTTAGTGTAGTTTAGGTTTGATATAGAGACTCACTAAAGGTCTATTAACTGGTTTTTTAAACAGGCGTGTCAATAAACAAGTGACAGGAAAAATTGAGTACTATGTAATAATAACTACAATTATTTATATGCTAATAATTAAGTTTTTACCGAAAATACAAAAACTGACATTAATTTAAAATTAAACAGACACTAGACTACATTTTATAATTTCTATGATATGTACAATAGCGTCGTCCAGTTAAATTAAATTGAAGTTATTTTTGTTGTAATTGCGAAAACTACCACACCAATTTCAATCCAAAATCGCATGGAACTGGAATGGAAACCTTGGAACAATCTATACTAATATTATAAAGCTGAAGAGTTTGTTTGTTTGAACGCTAGGATCTCGGAAACTACTGGACCGATAGGAAAGATTCTTTTTTTGTTGGATACTCCATTTATCGAGGAAGGCTATAGGGTATATAACATTACGCTACTATCAATAGGTACGGAGTATGAGTGAAGAATGTAAAGAAAACGGGGAAAAATATTTCTCTTCGAGAGCTTTAGTTCCGTGAATTTAAATTCTCTTTGGTCGTTGAAGTCTGTGACGACGCGTGTCTACATTTGAAGTTAGTGTCATTTGAAGTTATCAAATTTGTTCTACAACAATGCATTGTTGCTTATTTACGTATTTTTAGGGTTCCGTAAAACGTAATAAAGTGGCCAGCAATAGATATTTTAGTATGGATTTTCCTCAAATAGACGCGGGTGAAACCGCGGGGCACAGCTAGTAATCTTATAAAACAATAAAAAAGATCTAGCAAAATCTATTCACAATTGGCAAAGCTATACCGTAACATTCATACAAAAAAATAAAAATGTATTTGAGAACTTCCTCCTTTTTCAAAGTCGGTTAAAAATAGAACTTCTTAAGTTATTTTAAGCTTTGACTTTGACATTGGCTCTTATTTTTGACTTATACAGCTTCACTTGTATTACTTCTAGTTTTTATGTCAGGCGACATACTTTAATTTTATAGTGTGCTTTGAATATAGATACACTATCACTACACTATTCGCAACATTTAAAATTTTATGTTCCTTCCAACAAATGTGAATATTAAGTAATTCGCCATTCGACATGAAATAAGTGATTCATGAAGCAATTCGGAAAAAAATTAAATCCGGAACTGGCAACACAAATCGGCCAACAGCTGTTTCTGCCGATTTGTTGCATTTCGCGCGTATAAGTATTTAGTTTCATGTTTACAAACTTTAATTTGATACTGTTCGCTGCCGTATTAGATGTGAATACCAAATTCGTGTGTGCATTGTAACTTAGTGTATGATTTGAGTGAACTGTATTACAATGCGCGTTATACGTAGATTACAAAATGCAACCAACGTATGCACGTAATTTTATCTAATTCAATGTTTTGTGATTTACAACGAAATAGGTGTGTGTGTGGAGTGATTAATATTTGGTCAGAACAAAGTTTTTTCCTTGGGTAAGTCTCAAGCGTGTACCTACTAAAAACCAATAGGTAGGTAATACTTTTTACTTTTTTGGTTTGAATTTTCTCCCTTCTGATTTAAAAAGTTATATTTGCATTAAAGATCCAACACTCGGTATGATTTTAGCCCACTTAACACTGGCAGGTGAACTCACGGGTCACATCTAACTATTCCATAAAATAATTCAGTAACCCTAGCCGACACGCACACATGCGTAAATACGTGCGAACAACATCTGCGTTGTTGTGTGGAGAGTAGGTAAGTCGACTGGACCGTTTGTATGAATTTTAGGCCGAGTGTCCGGGGTGTGCTTGAAGATACCAAACTATATCTATCAGGAAATACCCACTTAAGTAACGCATTCCAAAGTTGAAGTGTTCGTATTGCACTGGTGGAGTTAAACCTCTTCTTCTTGTAACTTAAATGTATTTTTTGCTGTTTGTATTTTCTTTGTTGAATAATAAAACGTTATCTACATAACCACACTAATTAACCGAAATTTACTAACTCATATTACGTTACCTACTCGCAATCAGGCTGTGATTTGATATTCTTCTTTTTAACATTCAACGTCCCAAAATTCATGGTTTTTACCTACGTAAAAGTTTTACAACCGCAAATAGCTTATTAAGTAGAAATTATAATAGTCATCGTCATCGTCTATCAGTCAGATACAGCGTATACCTCTGCATGACGAGCTCATTGTAGTGCTATGTAGTGATTAGCACATTTCGTATTCTTACTAGCTGACCCTGACCTAGCTACGCCACCAGCCAAAAATTGGTCGTACCACCCCCATTCAGATTTAGAACAAATTTGATTAGCAAAATTTTTTAATGACGCAATCTTAAAAGATAGACACATCCTATCACAGACTTCAGCGGACGTCAACCCACGCAACGATAGCTCTAAAAAAATAATATTTTTGCCCGTTTTTGTTGCATTCTTCATTCATACTCCGCTCCTAGTGATAGTAGTAGTAGTAGTGATAATAGTAGTAGTAGTAATAAATAAATAAATAAATGAGCAGACGTTTTGCTTGCCGTCAGGCGAATATGTTGTTCGTCCCGTCACCTTATATTATAAAAACAACTAGAATTTGCTAAGTTGTAATGCGCTTCTTTAAGCTATTGAAGTAGTTTCTATGCTATAAGGAAAAGAATTCAGTAACATAGAAGAAAGTCGCGATGGTCCCAAATTTGCTTTTCCTTGTTTTTGAATTTGTTTCTTGGTACCGCTTCCTTAGGGTTCTTTGTGTCATCAGTATAAAATTATTTGTGCGATGAATATTTTTTGTTCTGTGCCTGGGTGTTTTATGAATAATACTAGTAAGAATGTATTTACGACTATATAAGTATTATAGATAATAATATAGTCCAAGCACAGTATAAAAAATACTACGATATACTACGTATGATTTAATACACTGTGGTACAAGCTTTTCTTAGTTTGGGGTCACGTGGTGTTGTGTGTGAAATGTCCACCAATATTTATTTAATTTTGTTGCAGCATGGGAACCAGAATACAGCATACACAACAGTCGAAGCAGTTCGCAGTTGCCTGCTACCATAGTGACATTGGACCAACACTCCAGGGTGCGTCGTTCTGATCCCGAGCCTAATCCGACGGTCACAGTCGCATCTAACGCCATCACTGCTGCTAACAATGCTACGACTAATGCCAGCACAAGTAAGTGAAAGCATGAGATATTTCATAGCTCTTATCCGTTGATGCGAATGTAATATTGTTTTTGTTATGTCGCTGTCTTTTTTGCGCAAACTTCAACCTTTTTGTTTCAGTTTTATATATGTTTTGTGTGGCATCATTACTTTGAACTCAAGGATAAAATTTCTAAAGTCTTTCTCAACTCTATTTGACTTACTGCTGAGTGTAGGGTTCCTCTTCCTCGTGGCTCTTGTACTAGTACATGCTGATTCGAAGCTTATCTCATCATGCTCCGCTATGGTTTTCTTATTGTGGATCCTTTTAGTTGTTGACCTCTCAACATAACAAGCAGCCCTCTTTAACATTCCTACTGCTGGGACTCAAGGCCTTATCAAACAAAGCCATAATCTACAACGCTGGCTAAGTATAGGTTCGCGGATGACGCATGTTTTCTAAAGATGTTTTTCTTGGAACATCCTTATTTTCTGTGTTTTCCTTCATAATTAAACTAATGCATCTGAACTTGAAAAAATACACAAGAGGCGCAAGAAGGACTCGAATTGACGACTTCATAATTGCAAAATCAGTTTCTAGACCTTAGGTACCACGGCATAACAAAACACCTTTCCTCAATAGTTTGTCATTTGGTTATTGACCTTCTCATGCAGTCACCTGAAACATGTACCATCTCTACATACGTATACTATTTTTCTGAAATCAATAAATCACGTCTAGACGAAAGAATTAGGACATTTATGTCTACTCGTAGTACTTACAATTTGAAATGGTAAAATAGAAAATAAAAACTATTTCATAACAACTCTTTTGACGTATGGGACAGTAAACACACACAAACAGTACACTTTTGTACGTCACATTATTACTAAATTTCTTTGCTTAAAGTAATTACACATTTATAGTCGTAGGTATGAGATCATATCAGTTCGAATAATATTTATTCATTAGATAAAGAATTAACTATTCGGTTTCATATCACATTTCTAGACCGGTGTGTGTCTGAGTAAATATGTAGAACAAACATGTACGCAACTGTTACAGGTGACACAAGGTCTTTGGTTATAGACACTGTTATGTTCATTATCACTATATACAGGGTTATTGGTAATCAGCCTGCATCCTTTGAAGGGGATGTTAAGTACATTAAATACGACAACTTTAGTTCTACAGTTTTTAAAAATTCGTATATTTTTTACCTTACAAAAAAAATTGCCCGGTCTAAAAGCATCGAACTCTTCGTAACAATTCGTAACCAGAGCATGCGCGCTCTTTAACGCTCGATAAATGATGTGCCGAAGTGAATTAACACTAAATAGACGCTAAACAGTGCTAGAGAGGACAACAAACACCATTTTTTGGGATATGTATTGAGTTTTAGCAAAAGTAGTAGAACAAAAGTTGTTTGTTTAAATATACAGAATATTGTATGCCCTTAAACGGATCATCATCATCAACAGCCCACTAAACGTTCCCACTGCTGGGACTCGGGGCCTTCTCTCGCAAGGAGAGAGTTAAGGCCATAATCCACCACGCTGGCCCAGTGCGGGTTGGCGGATGACACATTACTTCGAAACATTCTAGGTACATGTCGGTTTCCTCACGATGTTTTCCTTCACCGTTTTAAGTTAGCGGCATTACGCACATGACTTCGAAAAGACAGTGGTGCGTGTGGGGTTTGAACCCGGGGTCTCCGGATCGGCAGCCGCCGTTCTCCCGACTAGACCAGCCGTAACTTACACGGATGCAGAATGATTACCAGTAACCCTGTATAACACCATATAACTGAACAAATCATAAAACGGTCTAGAACAAATCGGCCTCTAATACCATATATATATACTAATAACCAAACTTGATAAAATTTCACTTCATTCTGTTCGAAATCCATGCCTTAGTAGGCCATTTCTTGGTAGTTTTATACGCAGCTTGTGTGTTCTATGGGCTTTCCTGTAGAACTAATAGAAAAACTGGCATGTATGTTGTGATTTCCCTTCGTTTTTGTCAATCGCTTCAAAATTATTACCTTTATTTTTTAGACATACAAATGTACAACATATATTGGCAGAGTTTCTAAACTATTAATATTTCAGATTAATATGAGCTGATGTTACAGATATAAAGTGAAGATCACAAGTTTTCGCACGAAACAGTTCGAAAACTCGTTTGTTTTCTGTACAGCTGTGGCTTCGAATAACCTGCGAAAGTGTTTTCGCCAACTTGTAACCACAATGTCTTCAAACAAAAGTGAATACCTATTCACTCTTTGTATCTTTTGGGCAAGCGTGTTACACCTTCGACGTTAACTACATCGATATAGTGAGTTAAGGTCAGCGTTGCCTTTGAGATGCGAAAACAAAGTACCAAAACTTTACCAGTTATTCTACCGCCAAGCAGTAATGTGTAAACATCATTATGTTCCAGTTTGAAGGGCATAGTTTCGAGAGAACTTACATTTCAAATAGACAATCCGCCATGTTGGATGTCCGCCATGTTGGATTCACGTGACTAGTTTTTTCCTATTCCTGACAACAAACCCTTTCATTTGATACCCATATCATGGGGGGCGCATTTCAAATAGCCAATCCGCCATTTTGGATGTCCGCCATGTTGGATTTAAGTCACGTGACTAGTTTTTTCCTATTCCTGACAACAAACCCTTTCATTTGATACCCATATCATGGGGGGCGCATTTCAAATAGCCAATCCGCCATTTTGGATGTCCGCCATGTTTGATTTAAGTCAAGTGACTATATTTTTCATATTCATGACAGCAAACCGTTTCATTTGATACCCATATCATAGGTGTGCATTTCAAATAGCCAATCCGCCATGTTGCGTGCCCGCCATGTTGGATTTAAGTCACGTGACTATTTTTTTCGTTTTCCTGACAGCAAACCCTTTCATTTGATACCCATATCATGGGGGTGGATTTCAGTCCAGTCCGCCATCTTGGGAGGCCACCATATTGGATTTGTAATAATATTTCTTAGCTAGTCATGTATTGTCATCAGAACTCAGACCGTGTGCAAAATTTCATCCTAATCGAAGACCGGGAAGTGGGTCAAATTAAGATTCCAAGATTTTCTTACATAAATAGTTAGTTACAAGTGAAGCATCTTGGGGAGGCCGCCATATTGGATTTGTAATGACGTTTCTTAGCTAGTCATGTATTGTCATCAAAACTCAGAGCGTGTGCAAAATTTAATCCTAATCGAAGACCGGGAAGTGTGTCAAGTTAAGATTCCAAGATTTTCTTACATACGTAGTTAGTTACAAGTGAAGCTAATAAAAGCGTGTTAAAAAACATTTATTCACCAAAATAAAGAAAAAGTGTTGCTTGAATCTAACTAAGACATAGTCTTGGAGTGCTAGTTTTTTTAACCAGAGTTACTGTTAAATTGCTCCACAATGGTTTGAGGAAATATTGTAATGATGATGCGAATGACGAATATTACAAGAAATACCACAAATATAGAGGTAAATACTCTAAATACCACTTGCCAGCTAGTTTATTTATTACTGGTGCTTCTCGAAATGTGTGTAGAGTCAATGTAAGTTGAATCCTAAAATGAAATAGGCACTATTGTGTACGTGCCACAAAATAACCAGTAATTTGTTGCTATCATCGATAAAGACGCCATTTGTAGCGCTTAGATATTCTTTTTCTTTTATTGAATGTAGATTTTTCTGATATACACAACAAAGTCTTGCTGTCTGCTGGGTCTCCTAAAGTGTCAACCAATAGTTAACAAAACTATGAAAACTTTTCAACTTATAACAAATTTCGTCATGGTAACGAACATAATTGACCTTTATTTGATTTAAGTAAACTGAACTTCTACACGTCTAGTCTCTTATTCCCTGATCTTGGTGATTTCACACCGTCATTCCAATTTGATTGTCAATAAAAAAATATATCTTTGTATATCAGTTGTAGTGCAAGGGTTCAAAAGGCAGGTTTGTGAGGTTACCACCTGTGGATCTGCAATCGAAATATCACTTTCCTGCAATGGTCATAAAGATTACATTTCATTGGCTTATAGAAGTTTATTGGAACTAATCTCCGTAGTTTACAAATTTCGATAAAAATAATCATTGAAATATTTTTTAATACTTACATTAATTGGCTCATTTTGACCCGCAAGTGACATTTGAGTGGTCTTTTAGACGTTTAGACCTCCAGACTTCTATCAAGTCATCGCTCACCTTATAGGGTGGGCCCTATTAAAAACAAAATACACAAATTCTTCTTTTTTTTACGTCTCGACAGTTGTGGTCGCTTCGCAACATTGACCTATGACGCCACTCTTCTATAAAAACATCCGTTCTACTTTCAACTCTACCCCATAGAAAATAAAAGAAATTCTTACTTTTACTCGTGTTCTTTGGAAAACCCAATGACTACATTCGGGGAAAAACATTAATATGCCTTCAACAAAAGTGTGTGTATAAAATTTGTCGTAAATACTCGTGTCCAATTAATGCATTAATTATTTCATTGGCTTCACCAACTGGTCGAGCTGGTTTTATTCTTGCACTTTTGCGAATACGTCTCGCAAAAACTTAGATACTTAAAATGACATATCAAGTTTTATGATAACTTTATAAACGCTTTTATTGCGAATTATAGAAATACAGCAAAATAATACTTTACGAAATAACTATTTTCTTATCTGTGCTTTAGGTTTTCACAACTAGGACTCCGGCAGGTCTACCGCCTAACTCTCCTGCTTTCTGCTATGCTATGCTTTGATTTAAGATGTCATCTGCCAATTTGATAACGCCGATGAAAGCAGACAACTACATCTCTGCATTCAGTATGCAGCTGAACTGAAAGCAGATGTAGTTGTCTTCTTTCATCGGCGTTATCAAATTGGCCGATGACGTTTCAAATGAAAGCATAGCGGATAGCAGGAGAGTTAGACGGTAGATCTGCGGGCCTTCTCTCACAGGGAGGCCATGATCCAAGGTGCTGTCTAAAGGTACAAGTTCGCGCGGAGACCGCGACACGAGACCGCGACCGGAGACCGAGACCGGAGACCGCGACAGGCACTTGACACTATAGAATTGTATGGGCGCCAGTTCGCACCGCGACCGCGACCTGTCTCGGTCTCCTGTCGCGGTCGCGGCGCGAACTGGCGTCCATACAATTCTATAGTGTCAAGTGCCTGTCGCGGTCTCCGGTCTCGGTCTCCGGTCGCGGTCTCGCGTCGCGGTCGCGGCGCGAACTTGTACCTTAAGTGTTGTATCGCTGCAATTGGATTGGCGGATGACACTAAACTTGTCCTCGTATTACATTTCCTGTTTGCTCACGGTGCGGTGTTTGCATTCTCCGTTAGAACCAGTGACGAAAATAGTAAATCGGCTCGTATAAAATAATAAAATTGGCAATAGAAGTGAAGTGCAATAGAACTTATAACAGAACTCAGAATTTGATAGCTTACTTTGGAAACTACGCTGGTGAAACCGGAGGGCGTGGCCTGGCCATCATGGCATGGCCATCTAGAAATGCGTCAGCATTACATGCAGCATTGCATTACACTCACAAGGAGAGTCAAAGTTTTGTAATGCTATATACAATCTGAAGTTTATCGTTAGTCAGCTAGAATGTAGCTATTTAAAGTGCCAATAACAGTAATATTATTGTTAAAAGCAGCACTGTCGCAAATACTTATACATCGTTTCATGGTTGACGTTCCAAAGACTCGAACACTCTACATTTGTGATAACACCATCTAGGCTGTGAAATGCGTTACCTAAGTAGGTTTTCCCTGATGTTTACAATCTTGGTGTCTTCAAATCGAGTGTGAATCGGTTTCTTCTAGGTAAGCACGCTTCATCGTAGACTACATCGGCGCTTAACATCAAGCCAGATTCCTGTCAAGTGTAAACCCATAAACGATAAAGAAAATTACTATACAACTTGACGAAACAACATTTCATATCATTCAATAACATGCACCAAGTGCCTTTAACGAATAACTTTGACCATCGACTGTATGACCACATTTGGCTGCATGAGAGCCTTGACTCGAAGTAGAAATACTACGTGGAACGGAAACTGCCTCGCTTGTCGGTAATACCGAACATGAATTATCGCGTGCCGTAGGTCAAATAAATTCGACACGACGCGGACGCAAGCACCCAAAAAATTACAAGCAACAAGTAAAATAAAAGTTTTAAAGTAAGCCAAGTAGTGGCTTTTACTGGCGAGAATGTGTTCTTGTTTCAATTGCTTCGTGACACTGACTTCTAAAAAAGAGGAGGTTCTCAATTAGGTTGTATGTTTTTTTGTATGTATGTTAAGCGATAGCGCCGCCAATTGTGTATCGATTTCGATGGTTATTTTTTTGTTCGGTAGATCATAGTTCAGAATCGGTCCCATAATAATTTTGTGGAAATCGGAGGAGTGGTTTTTGAAATATGAACAAAAAACTAAAATTTGCTTTCGTGTCGACAACGTAGTGATTGACCCGCCTCGGTTTTCTCGGGTGCCTTGCTATACTATACCTACTATAGTACTAAATATGCTAATATTTACAGATATGATAAATATACTTAATGCTAAATAAATAAAGAGGCCAAGTGCGAGTTGGACTCGAACATGAAGGGTTCCATTGCAGCAAGTAACATTATATACATAGTACACATAATTCTTGTAGTTCGTTGTGACTTTGATCGAAGTTTCAATAATAGTGTATTTATGACGTACTAAAAAAAACTACTCATCAGATCGAGTTCAAACTAATTTTCGTTGGTAGTTTACATGGTAATGTACATCATATATTTTTTTTAGATTTTTCACTCTCTTACTTTAGAAGTTAGAGGGGGACACACATTTTACCACTTTGGAAGTGTCTCTCGCGCAAATTATTCAGTGTAGACGAAAATGATTTTAGAAACCTCAACATCATTTTTAAAGACCTATCGATAGACACCCCAAACGTGTAGGTTTGATGAAAAAAAAAATTTAGAGTTTCAGTTCTCAGTATGGGGGGCAACCCTAATTTTTCTGTTGAAATCTTAATGCGGTTCACACAATACATCTACTTACAAAGTTTCAACAGTGTAGTTCTCATAGTTTCGGCAAAAAGTGGCTGTGACATACGGACGGACAGACAGACAGACATGACGAATCTATAAGGGTTCCGTTTTTACGTTTTACGGAACCCTAAAAATGGTTATTGTGGTATCTCTTAGGTATACCTAAGAAATAGATTTATCTATTCTTGTGGACTTTTTGTAGACCTTTTTAAGGAGTACAATATTGCAGTACATTATTTTGATCAATCTCTTGGGGTTCAGCCAGCCAGGGTTTGCGATATCAGCGCAAAAATCTGTAAATTGATGACATCACATTAGATACCTTTTTAAATTTAGCAGTGTTTCGCTACTATTTAATGCATGTATAATACATATAAACCTTTCTCTTGAATAGTCACTACTTCATATATTTTCGTACTTCGTATATAATAGTACACTTTAATCGAGTCTACATTCTCGAGAATTTTCTTCGCCTTGGCAGACAGAATCTTGTGATCGACAAAGAACTGTCACGGTTTATTATCAGTGTTGTTTATACACAGTGGGTAGACGGTGACGTGTTGGCTTGCTACGAAAAACTTGGACGAAGAGTTCTGAAGCAATAAAACTTCTAAATTATTTGTCTACCTACACCTAAATAAATGTCACAGACTTTTCGGATCTTTGGTTCATACTCAACACGTTGCGTAAATGTGTCTTTATTATTAGATAGTATACGTAAGGCGTACCATACGTTCGGCAAGCATCACGTTTGACCATAACATTGAGTTATTACGCAGCTATTTGAATGCGAAGAGCTCAAACCAATGCCTACAAGTGCAGTTCATTACGTCTTTACTTGCATTTTTCTAGAAAAAAAAACACAGTAATATTTGCACATAATAAATTTCCTGGTGGCAGAATTACAGGCAAAACTGTAGCACTACCCTAGACGGACCCTGCAAATAGTTCTATCTACTGATATTTTTTTTAGTTTATCACATAAATAGGTACTAGTAATCAGCCTGGATCCGTTTAAGGGCATGTTCTGTATATTTAAACAAACAACTTTTGTTAAAATTCAATAGATAACCCAAAAAAAAATATTTATACTACACCTGCTCGGAAAGTACCTTGATACTTTATCAAATTTACGGTAGAAAGTACGTCATTGCATATCGAACAAATATGCGGCGAGAAAACGCATCTGAGCGGGAGAGAAAAGTGTATGAAAATCCATTTCTTACGTGGTTTTTCTTTTTTAATTTTGGGTAAGACTATGCGCTGGTAACCTAAATATCAAAGCCAAAAAGTTTTTACAGTGAGTTTTTATCTCCAAGTTCGCAAAATGACACTGGCCACTAGCTGTGTGTTGGATGGTGTCAAACAATTTGAAATAAAGTGGCCAAGTGCGAGTTGGACTCGCCCATGAAGGGTTCCGTTGCAGCAAGTAACATAATATACATAGCACACATAGTTCTTGTAGTTCGTTGTAATTTTGATCGAAGTTTCAATAATAGTGTATTTATGACGTACTAAAAAAAAACTACTCATCAGATCGAGTTCAAACTAATTTTCGTTGGCAGTTTACATGGTAATGTACATCATATATTTTTTTTAGATTTTTCATTCTCTTACTTTAGAAGTTAGAGGGGGGGGGGACACACATTTTACCACTTTGGAAGCGTCTCTCGCGCAAATTATACAGCGTAGACAAAAATTATATTGGAAACCTCAACATCTTTTTTAAAGACCTATCGATAGACACCCCACACGTGTAGGTTTGATGAAAAAAACATTTTTGAGTTTCAGTTCTCAGTATGGGGGGCACCCCTAATTTTTGTTTTTTTTTTTAAACTTTTGTAAAAATCTTAATGCGGTTTACAGAATACATCTACTTACCAAGTTTCAACAGTGTAGTTCTCATAGTTTCGGCAAAAAGTGGCTGTGACATACGGACGGACAGACAGACAGACATGACGAATCTATAAGGGTTCCGTATTTACGTTTTACGGAACCCTAAAAAGAACATGAGAAAATTGCAGACGCCATTGGCGCCATTTTCAAGTAGTATTTACATTCTCTTTGATTTTCAATTTGTGTATTGTTTGAGGATTCAGTTTTCGTAGAAAAGTAAAATAAAACTATCAAAATGATAAGTAGTGATAGTGATGATGAAGATTTTTTAACTCCGCCGCAGTTGAAGGAAACAGCAAAAATACTGATTGATAACCTATTACCACAGAAATCAATAAAAAAATATAATAAAACTTATGACGATTTTTTGCAATGGAAAAGTGAAAAAAATGCGGCATCTTTTTCTGAAACTGTTTTGTTAGCTTATTTCAGTGAAAAAGCGCAAAAATACAAACTAAGTACGTTATGGTCTATGTACTCAATGTTGAAAAGTACTATATTGACAAGAAACGACATAAATATTCAAGAATACAAAAAACTTACAGCATTTCTGAAAAGAAAGTCGGAGGGATTCCGTAGTAAGAAATCAAAAGTGCTTACTACAAAGGATGTTTATTCCTTTTTGCAGATTGCTCCAGATGACAAATATTTGTTGATGAAGGTAAGTTTATGAACAAAATGCACTGGTTTATGATTTATTACGATGATTTATTATTTATGAGTAGAAATCTACTAGGTTTTCATGTTTGATATTTTTGTTTACAGGTTATTTTGATTTTAGGAGTAAATGGGGCCTGTCGTTCGCAAGAACTTGTGGATATGACAACAGACGATATCGAAATCCTCGAAAATGGAATGATCGTCAATATTCCTAACACAAAAACCAAAATTCAGCGATCATTTGTTATATCGGGCTTATTTTATGAGATAGTGAAGAAATATAACGAAATTCGCCCCAGTGACCCCAAAACCAATCAATTCCCGATCTCGGGTGTTTTAAAGCCCTTGTCTACGGCTCAGGCTTCAAACGACACCCTCGACGGTAATCGGTCACTTTCTCCTCTCGGTGAACAATGTACTATTGTTGCCCTCTCTAGTACTGTTTAGCGACTTTTCAGTGTTTATTCACTTCGGCACATCATTTATCGAGCGTTAAAGAGCGTACGCGCTCTTGTTACGAATTGTTACGGAGAGTTCGATCCTTTTATACCGTGCAAATACACTTTTTATTTATTTTGTACAAGTTTTTTTTCTTAAACTATAAAACAAAAGTTGACGTATTGAATGTACCTAACGTCCCCTGACGTTACTTTCAATAAAAGGATGCAGGCTGATTACCAGTAACCCTGTATATCTTTAGTTAATTAACGCGTTATCATGGTTCTTTTTTTTTCAAGTTTCAGATATTAAATTTGCAACTGCGGGTATTGTGTACCTAATGAAAGTTAATTAAGAAAAACGATATTTTGAAAACTTTGATTTGTTATTTTGCATCGTACCTAAAAATACACATTAAACCTTGGCGTTAGTCTTACAAAAATTATCGAATAACCGAGCATGTCTGAAAATAGCATGACGCTTGTAATTATTTCGAAACATAAAGATTGCATCTCCTCCGCTTGTGTGGTAAGCGTTGGTTTGCTTAAACATAAAGTTCTGGGTGCATACAAATCCTAGTATTACCGCTGGCTTAAGTATCGTAAATCTGCCATTGTACTCCCTACCGACTATTGACTAACGAATACACGAATCAACAAGTAGTCAATCATGCGTAAACAATTATGTTTGCATTGCACGGGGTCGCAGTATCTTCTTTTAAAGGAGGTGCGATTGATTTGTATGCGTATAGCATTGCATTATTAAAGGTCGTGAAGGCGTACAATCCTTTGTCGTTCTTACACACCATAATTCTTCGAGCATTTTTAAATACGTAATAACGAAATTTAACAATTGTGTACACTGAAATAACATGTTACAAAACGGTTGGCATTCCTCGAGTGCCGAGAGAAGTGAAAAAACCAATTATGTACGTACATACAAACATATCTATTATACCTCTATACAGAGATATCCATCAGGGTAATTGTAGCAATGACTTTATACAATTGAAATAACAAACATTCCGACAGAGCCAAATTTTCGCAGCGAACTTGGGTTTACCATTACAAATGAGGGGCCAAAACTCCCCTTCGGTTGCATGTCAGCTTCTTGACGTATTCGGGGTCAGAAGTCAAAATTTTATGTATTATGGACTTTTCTCGAAAACGGTAAGATTTATCGAAAAAGTAAGTATATCAGACAAAGTTGTAGATCTCTAAATTTTGTACAAAAATGTACCTATTTTTTTTTTCTAAGACTCACCATTTCCCCGATATTGCGCTCGTGCTCGTAAAAACACGTTGTACATAATATGCACTGGCTGGCTATGAAATAACCTGCGCGACCTTAATTGACATCATATTATAGTAAACAACTTGTAGGACGCAGCACGCAATGAATTCCGTTTACAATTTAAACTTTTGAAGGTTTGGAAAATTATTAGAAATAGCATGAGCAAAATCCAATAATTGTTCTCACTGCTAGGATACCGGGGCCTTCCGTCACAGGAAGTGAGTCAAGGCTGTGATCCACCAAGTGCAGGTTGGTGTATGCCACGTGATTCTAGGAACATGTCGGTTTCCTCACGATGTTTTCCTTTACCGTTTTTAAGTTATTGGGCTTACGCACATGGCTTAGAAAAGCAGTGATGCGCGTGGGATTCTAACTAGACCTTCTCAGACCGGTAGTTGTCTTTCTCCCGACTAGACCAGATTATAAGTATGAAAATATGTGATATGTTTCCAAAATGCACTACTTAAATCAATCACATTTATATTAAATCACATTTAAAATATAGATTCAGACGTATCAACTCAACTGACTTTGTGACTCTGCTGGTAGTTAGTCTGGCTGGCCACAGAGCAGTTATTCGTGGGTTCGATGGTGAATACGGATACTATTATTATTATAAATATCATAAATAAGTATTTACTATTATATATACAGGTATTACTAGTAGAGTAGTTCCCGCGGTTTACCCGCCCATTTCCTGTTCCCATAATTTTCCCGTGATAAAAAGTAGCCCACGTACTATCCCGGGCTGTGCAAAAAGTGGCGTCGCGTTTTCGAAACACGAGTTCGCGTTTACGACCAGGCAGATAGAAAAACGGAAAAGAAAGTATTAGATCATGCAGATCAGCTACACACTCACATTTTAGTGAGTGGTCAATGAAGTTTGTCAGTTCTCCTTACCGATACGAAAATCGGAAAATCATTCCACCAATTTGCAGTCGAGATATCTCGCTGTCGCATGAAACGGTACGAAAATTCGTTTATTTTCCGTACAGCTGTGGTTTGGAATCGACTTTGTACTAGCTAGATTTTATCGTGTGTGTCTTTTAACGAAGAGTGGATGGGTATCTGTCTGGCGACCTTGTTACACCTTCAACTTTTAACTGCTTCGATAGGGTGAGTTAAGGTAACGTAAGTCCATTAATAGATATACTGCTATTTCCCAAGTCAGTGATACGAACATCGAACATACAAGATTTCACCTATCCAAAAAGTTCCGCTGCTCAACCGCCGCTCCGTCGCTACGCCTCTACATTATCATGTCGATGACGCGAACATAAAAAAAAAACAAAAATGTTTGTCTGTAAAGTCGGTTTACTGACGATAGAACGTGACAACGTCTTAAGACTGTTACAGACACTGAACTGTTAGACAGAACTGTTAGAATACTGATGGAATGGTAGCATTTTTCAAAAGAAAATTTTAATTTCATTTGTTTAATAGATTTGTATGTAAAAAGTAATCAGTAGAATTTAGTCATTTTCAATCAAAACAATGCAAAAAAGCTTTTAGATGCCGGGGATCGAACCCGGGGCATTTCACATGCAAAGCGAACGCTCTACCACTGAGCTACATCCCCGCTTGAACTACTGGTCGAAATAATTAATACAACTGTTACAAACATGCGGCGAGGTAACGACCGACGGTAACGACCAACGCGACGGTAACGGTACATGACGTCGTTCATCGAATTATAAGACGTTATCACGTCAAAAAACAAAAATAACTATAATAATCTCTGTAAGATAAATATCCGTTACCTCGTGTATCCCACGGTACGCATTCAAACTTCTAGGACAAAAGTTTTGCTGTATGACCTATACACAATTTAGAACTGTATAGCTCGTTACACAAAACATGTTCTTGAATAACTTAGACCTCAAGACTTGTTTCGGTTCGTTGCAATATGAGGTTAATGTATGTGTATTGAACTGTTATGAAACAAAATCTTTGATAGACATGCAGACCAGAGCTACAAACATGTTCGTATGTTTATTGCTCACAGCAGGCGCGGTGCAAGAGGAGGAGAGAGGGGAGACGTCATGCGGACATGGAAAATCGTATTTTAAGTTACATTGAAAAATATAAAAGTTAACAAAATATCGAATAATACATAGGCTATATTTTACTGCGGGAACAACTGGAACGGCAACGCAGGGCGCTACTAGTAAAGTATTTTTTCTCGGCAATTTGTATGTATTATTATTGGTGACCCCACCACAAAATTTTAGCCTGCTACCGCTACTGGCTACATACATGACTGTGAGTTTTGGAGTCTTGCCAGTGGCGAAAATGACTCGTATTTTGAGTTCGCTAATATGAGTATGAATAATAAAGTGGCCAAGTGCGAGTTGGACTCGCCCATGAAGGGTTCCGTTGCAGCAAGTAACATAATATACATAGTACACATAGTTCTTGTAGTTTGTTGTAACTTTGATCGAAGTTTCAATAATAGTGTATATATGACGTACTAAAAAAACTACTCATCAAATCGAGTTCAAACCAATTTTCGTTGGTAGTTTACATGATAATGTACATCATATATTTTTTTTAGATTTTTCATTCTCTTACTTTAGAAGCTCTAACTTCTAAACAGAAGGGGGGCGGGACACATTTTACCACTTTGGAAGTGTGTCTCGCGCAAACTATTCAGTGTATACGAAAATGATTTTAGAAACCTCAACATCATTTTTGAAGACCTATCGATAGATACCCCACACGTGAAGCTGCACGAGAGCGTGCCCCATGCGGTTGTTGCAATCTCACGGCACACGGGGACCTTCATTTACTACGCTGACGACACCGACGACGCCATCGGTCGGTTCGTGCGGCGAGCGTTGGCTGCATCACCGAAGACCATCCGAGAGTTCAACCTACAGATGGCCATCAGGGACAGAAATGCAGCCGTAGTGGAGGCTCTGGGCCGGGAGGAGGCGGCTTAGGCAAATGGCAAGGCAAAGACTCAATGTGGAGTCGATTACTAGCGGTAGAATCCCAACCGATAGTGATCGGCTCTACAGACGAGCTCTAGAATTAAGTTTGAAATGTGCCCAACTCCCCCTAGTTTCCTTTTCTTCTCCTACTCCAAGAAATCTGTAAAAAAGAGATTGTATTGACAAAGATCATGGACCCCGGAGTTTTGAGTTTCAGTTCTCAGTATGGGGGGCAACCCTAATTTTTTTTTTTTTTTTTATTTTTTTTGTTCAAATCTTAATGCGGTTCACAGGATACATCTACTTACCAAGTTTCAACAGCGCAGTTCTCATAGTTTCGGCAAAAAGTGGCTGTGACATACGGACGGACAGACAGACAGACTGACATGACGAATCTGTAAGGGTTCCGTTTTTACGTTTTACGGAACCCTAAAAATCAGAATTTTGAGCTACTTACAAACGTCACAATAGACAAATGTCCAATAACAGAGTACAAAAGATTTCCATTTTATATCTTCTTGGATTTTCATTAAACATACTACGAGTAAGAACACTCCCGAGCAATTTACCTTTTTAACAAAAACACAATTAAAATCGGTTTTTCCGTTCTGGAGCTACCATGGCACATACACACATCAAACTTATAACACCCAGTAGTGTTTACGTCGCTGGTTAAAACCAAATAACGTTAATAATAGTAAATAGTACCTGGGTGACCGAGCTTTGCTCGGTTTAAATACTAAATATACTTAGATACCTACAGATAAAAGACTCCAAGAAATAGATTTTCTTAAAAAAACGGAATTGAAAAAAAAAGAGAACCCGTCTGGATTCGAACCCGGAGCTACTAATTCGTGACCGCTATGACTTCCCATCTGAGCTAATTATGCTGTCGCGTCACGCGGCGAAATTTACCTTCACATTCTAATGTCTATAATGTGACAGTTTCTCATTGTCTAAAAACGCGCATAATATGCGTTTTTTTTTTAAATAAGACCTACTTAGATCGATTTATCGTCCCCGAAATCCCCTGGATACATAATTTCATGAAAATCCGTCGAGCCGTTTCCGAGATTCAGATTCTATATATATATACATATTTATATAGGTACAAGAATTGCTCGTTTAAAGGTATAAGATTATTTGACTACCAAGTAAACTAAACCAAAACCATGTTTTTATAAGGTCATCAAGACCAAATCAATTTAGTCGTTTTAGGACTATACAGAGTCTATCTGGGGAAGTACTACATCTTTGCCAGCTATTTGTCCGCCAAGCAGTAGTGCCTAACATCACTGTGTTCCCGTTTGAAGGGCAATGCTTCTAGAACTATTTTCTAGAAATTACAGGGCAAAGAAATAAATCATCTGTTTGGGTAATGATTTGGTCTCTTCCTGTTCCAATACCTGCGTGACACTGTGCTGTTATGGGCAGGCGTGTTGCTTACCATTAGGCACATGTATTGCTCGTCCCGTCACTCTATACTTACCATCAAAAACGAATTTCTGTTTCTAAAGAATACAGGACTAAACAACTCGTCGAAGTACCGATACGTCAATTTCCTTATTAGGTGATTGCTGATTGCATCAAGATCTTTACAACTGCCATTTACATTGCAAAATGCATTTATCCGGTCCCTACTACCTGACAAAGTAATGATATTCAGGTTTTAAAATGCGTAATATGAAACTTTTGAAAGACATTGTTATGGACAAGTTGGTGACTTGTCCGTTTAAGACATGAATCTCGTTTTAGAAGCTTCGCTGTTCCGTAATTTGTGCATATTGTTTTCCTCGTTTTGCAACTTGGCTGTCATTTCTTGTTTGTTTTTTATTCGTCTTCGTGATAAATCAATAGTCAATATACTTTATTTCCTGTTGCTATCACAGTGTTAACTATTTATGTACTTGCTTTAAAATAATATGGTTATATGTTCATATATGCATTGAAATTAGCATTAATGACAAGCCCTATTATGTATGTTCAAACGAAACCACATTTAATTTGCCATTTCTATCATTTAATTATTAAAAGCATTTTTTTGCCATTTTTATTTTCAATTGGCTACAAAAATTCCTGTAACGAATGTTCACTAATTCAGCTGATAAATAATAAAAATAAAAATCTATGTGCAATGCACCAACAAAAGTTTTCACTTTAAAAAGAGAGACTATCTCGTATCGAACACGAAATAAACAATAGATTAACGAATAAACAGCATCTTAATAATTAAACCCAAAAGGAAATATGCTTCGGCGACTTCGATATGTAATTAGAGGAAATCGCCGGAGTAACGGGAATAATAAAGTAGGTATCACGTAGAAAAATAAATTAAAACCAACCACTTAAGCTGTTGAACCGAAAAAATAATTAGCTATTAGCGAAATTCCCACCGATTGTATTTATTAAAAATTATTTTTCTACGAAGAACGTCTTAATAACTTAGTAGACAAGCGAAGCAATTTTGTTTCTTGTGATTTATCTATAATCTCTAACTAAAACGAAAGCGCAGTGTCGATAATTCAAATTATGATAAGACAAGCTCCTGTTTCGTAGAGTATAGCTTTTTGTGGGGTAGGACTCCTTGAAGGGTCCGTCTGGGAAATTACCACACCTCTGCCAGTTATTCTACCGCCAAGCAGTAATGTGCAAACATTACTGTGTTCCGATTTGAAGAGCAATGTTCCAAGTGAAGTTACTGGGCATAGAGATAAAAGATCTGATATCTCTGGGCGGCGAGCGCATTGCAGTGCTAGGTAATGATAGGACTCTTCATGTTCCAATACCTGCGTGTCACTATGGTGTTATGTGGCAGGCGTGTTGCTTACCATCAGGCACATGTCTTGCTCGTCTGGTCACTCTAAACTTTGTTAAATAAAGATAGATACTATGTATGCAGTAAGTATTAGGCATAGGTAAGTAGTATAAGTAGTATCTATCTACTACCTGTTAGACTTGACTGCCACCGACTGCAAATAGATGAGTGAGTAGAACTTAAAATAATTTTATTTTAACTTATTTTTCGCTTTTGTGTGCCTGTTGGTGCTTTTGAAGTCGGTTTAATTTTTTAAAAGGAAGAGTTTATTTTATACCCTTTTTAGTGCAAACCAAGTTTTCATTAATGCATTTACATCATTTCGTGTTCATATTTCAAAAACCACCTTTTCGATCTTTTCGGTTCGATAAAATGTATATGGGGACATTCGGGAAGCATACCAATCCGAATAAAAAAAGAAATATCAAAATCGGTACGGGCGTATATTAAAAAAAATGTGGTCGAATTGAAAACGTCCAAATGTCCAAACGTCCAAACGTGAAAACGTCGAATTGAAATTGAAAACGTTGGAATTAATTCGGCTAAAAAGCTAAAACTAAGCGAATGAGAAACGAATCCAAGAAGTCGATCCCTTGTTGACATTATCATAGACCTCGTATGAAGTGGAATTGCGTCTTATGAACTTGGTCGTATCATAATATGTGCGTATATGTACGGTACAGTGTACAGTGAGCCGATGACTGTTTTCGAATACCTTTCGCAGGATTCTCACATTTCATACCAAAAAGTGCACGAACACGAACGTATGTCTTTGTCCAATAAAAACTTTCCAGGAATGATAGCCTATAAGATAATTCATTCCATACCTAATTATAGAGCAAACACGGTTTATTGACATAACTATATCTCGAGGTATAAATATATGTATTTTCTGTCATTTTTTTCAAGCCAAAATTAGTTGATAATTTAATTGATCTTTCCATCTTAAATACCAAAAAAAAAACTGACCTGTTGAATAGATATTATAAATAACATTCAAAGATGCTATTCTACTTTGAGGAGTCCTAAATTCTATCATTGTTCTTGAAGTCAAATTCATTTTTAATTTAATCTGCAGCATTAATCCAGTTCATAAAGTCATTCAAACGCTCATTATATTTAATTTTTGCAACTATTAATATCATGATAGTATTTAGATACTAAAGTATGTGTTCACTCCATTTACTTAATATTAAAGAGTCAACTCCTGTAAAAAAAATATGGATCAATACACCTGGCCACATCCAGAATCACAATCTGCATGTTTTTTGACTCCAAAACCGTACACCGAGTTCGGTCCTCATATTTCGCACACTCAACTCCACTCAGCGCCTGGACTATAATATAAAATAAATAAATGTAAACGTATGTAATTCGACTGTAGTATAGTTCTTGTTTGTTTTTGTTTTAAAAGTACCAATTGTAGATATACTTAGACATATCTTAAAAATAAAATTACTTTATCTCTACTTTATCTGAAGGATGAATACTGCGCTCTATGTTATTCAAATTGTATGTAATGTTCTTTGTTATTGCATATTGCGTAGGATCGAGTGTCACCGCTACTCGCACGATCATACTTATATTTATAAACGTAAACACTGACGATAGGTTGTTTGTCACTCTTTGAGGGTAAAAGTACTATATGGATAAATGGATATGGATGAAACCTCCACCATATTGTTAGTTCTAATTTTTTATAAATATTGGTGGACATTTCACACACAACACCATCTGACCTCAAACTAAGCAAAGCTTGTACTATGGAAGCCAGATAGCTGATATAATACATATTATATATTTTACACATACTTATTATACAAAGTTGTTTTTATACATTACTTGTTTTGAGATATACGAGTATATATGTATGTTCGTATGTACAACATTTCTTCACTTCCTATTTTGTTCCTTTATCTTATGGGTAGTGAATGTTCATTTTTAAGCTTTCTGCATTTATCTATTTATGATAGATGTGGATAGAAGTTTAAAGCTTCACTATTAAGTTACTTTAAGCAATAATAGGTTATAATAAAGATCGTCAGTTTTGTAATGTGTTAGCACTATTATTTGTCCACCCAGTGCAAATGTTTGTGTGATGCATACAAATATTTGTACTGTGCCTGGGTGTGCTTTCAGTGTATAAAAAGTTTGTATTATAACAATATATAAGTATCATATCAGCTATCTGGCTCCCATAGTACACAAGCTTTGCTTAGTTTGGGGCTAGATAGTGTCGTGTGTGAAATGTCTACCAATGTTATATAGTACAATAAGACATCAATACATCAAAATTGCACATGGTATATGACTAGGTTTTATCTCATAAAAATATTTACCATTGTTGATACGGATGCAACTGCGGGCTGCAGCTAGTGAGATCGTCGTCGCTTATCAATAGGTGAGATGGCGGTCAAATGCAAATAAAGCACATATTCTAGAAAGAATTACGTCGTTTAGTTCACACATTCATTAATAGATGGAAAGAGTACCAATCACATTATTGTTTTTATATCGGATCATGACGTTCGCGGCTTCTAATGGGATTATTTTAGTTAATTGTAGTGTGGTCGCTGCGTGATAACATTCTCGTGAAGTATATCAGCTTGTTAAATGTTTAAGAAGAAAGAGTCTAAAGTATATCTACAATATAAAGAAAATCTTTGTTAATGGGCTTATCTTGCGAACTAAAATGTATCTCGTCTAAGTGAGTAATTTTTTAAATTCATAGTGCTATTCTTGAGAAAATGAATAATTGCCGCTGTTATACGAAAATTGACTCGTTTGTTGTCTCTTTCGATTTCATTAGGTTGCCGATACCAGACATGGGTGGGTGTCTTCAAATGTAGCGTAAACAGGTCACACAATACAGCCTTCTAAGTAAACGTGCCATATCCTAGGCCAAGGTAGGCGAATCTTTATGCATCAATGTGCCATTTTTTCTAAAAAATGTTTAGTGGGGTCATTGCCGTGCCATCAAATTTGTTAGGGTTGTAAGATGTTACTTTTAGGAAAATGCATGCTGAACTGGATTCATCTGTCAAACGGTTTCTTACAGAGTTTTTAATGTTATTCATCTCTGAAAATAATGACTCGCAGGCATAGGTTGATGAAAACATTGTTAAAATAACATAAGCCAGCTTCTTCAAACAGTTAAAAGTGTCTGATAACGCATTCCATGTTTCCAGAATTTTCTTGTTAGCATTTTTACTTAAATTACTGATTAAAACGTAATTAATTGAAACTGAAAGATTGACAAATCTTTCGGTTTCAATTAATTCTAGAACTCTTTCCTTGTTTCAATAAATTTTTGAATCCATATTGAACTAGATTGGAAATCAATCAGCTGGATTTCAAATTCTTCAATTTCCAACCAATCGAATTGAGAGAAGTTCAGTTTATGAAATGACGTCACATCAAGGTACATCATAAACTTGAATATTTCCGACAATTCTATGAACTGGGAAAATCTCCCTGAAAATTCCTTGCTTAAAGAATTCGTATGGATGTATTTAATGTGTAATTTTTTTTTACAAATTTTTTATGATCGACGACGTGCCTAAAATATTGTGTTGCGTGCCATCAATGGCACGCGTGCCATTGGTTCGCCAACCCTGTCCTAGGCCGTCATATTGTGACGCCCTAGGACGCATCGCAACAGGCAATCAAACGTAGACTAATCTTGTATAAGTTTCGACTAATCATCATTTACAATCAATACAATTGAATATTTTCAATTAACTTTACAAAACACGGGAGGTACTTATGCCATGCGTTGCGCTGTATCCTTCATTACGAAAACGTGTTACTATGGAACCGATCCAGATATTGCAAAAAAGTATCAGCGGTTTCATGTCAATGCTCTTTGTCGTCTCGGTAAACTGTAAGCAACGGTTGATTTTTTTGCGTCTTCAAGGTTTAATTCACAACATAGTGATGGGCCTAACGGTAAGCAACACACTTAGCCAAAATGGCATTGCCATAGCTGTTTGAACATAAATAGTCCAAATCACTGCATAACACTGTACAACGCTCGTCTCCCGGAAATATAAGATGATGAATCTTTTTTGTCCTGTAGTTTTTCTGGAAGCAACTTCAAACCGGAAAACAGTAACGAATTGAATTTTAGATTCATTTGAAGGTTGGTTCCATAGTAAAATTTGTTCATAATTATAGGTACATTATGTCCCTTCCAGCTGAGTGTAAACGTTCTGGTTATTATACCTGTCTAACAAGTATGCATCACGATTGCACCATCCACATAAAGAAGCCTTAGGCGTCACTCAGGCGGCAATCAGAAGCATTGTTTGAACATACGTAGGTACATGTGAGCAATTAGTTGTTGACAGAGTACAGAGTTCTTGTAATTCCCGTGTAGCTTGTAAATGCGTTTTTTATCTCCGTTCTATCTACATCATTATGACGTTTTTCTAAAGGTAACTAAGATAAGTCGATTGTAGGTGCTACGGACAGTTTATTTTTGAGAAAAAAAATTGTAAACTTTAAATATTCCGATGGAATTTTAACGCCGCACTGTTACAAACACTTCATTTTTATTAAATAATCGCTTTAATAACTAATAAGATTAGACTTGGTACTACCCAGAGAAGGTAAAAGGAAGAGAGGTAGACCGCAGAAAAGGTGGGATGACGACATCAGACAAGTAGCAGGAGTCATGTGGAACAGAGTAGCTCAAGAAAGAATGGAATGGAAAAGGTTGGAGGAGGCCTTTGCCGACTGGCAAACAGATCTATCAATGATAACCAAGGAACAGATTTTAATGTAATTAGTTCATTTAGCCTTAGAGTACAACGTTAGTTTTTTTAAGTCTAAATTCATTGTAATTTGTAAGAGATCTGAATAAAAGGCTATATTATTGAATATTATTATTATAAGATTAGACTTACAAAAACAAGAAAAGAACAAAGAAATCTGGGGGCACGGTAGTGCCCCCGCCAAGTCGAGCGCGAAGCAAACACTGCCGTACCATCCTTTACTGGAACCATTTCGCCGCATTTTCAGGCCTCTATTTGAGACCCTCCGGATAAGACCAGAACGCTGAAATTTTCGTCATCTAGTAAGCTATAATCACGTACTTAAAATCTAAAATTTCAAGTCTGTACACCATTTAGTTCCGAAGTTAAGCGAAAGCAAAGTTTCGCATTTACGACACTCATTCACTCACTCATGATCATCAAAATAGAACTAGTACTTCCCATAAACTCAGAGAGCTGAAATTTGGTACAGACTTAGGGTTTAATGACTACATAAAGGGAAAACTATAAAAACTAGGAGTATCAAAAATCTAGGGTACCTGGTGGTATACCTGGTTATTTGAAAACACGCCTTTACAAAAAATATTCAACTTTGTTTGCCTCTTCATTTGATGTCAAAAATCGAAGGTCTGAAGTATCTGATGAAGAACCCTCAGCTTGTTCCAGCTGTATAAGAGATATAGTAATGCCCCATTCTACTATTGGTACACAAAAAAATCGACTGTCATTGCAAAAATCCAGCATAGTGGGACACATCTTCTAATCTAATCTAGCCTATTGCTTCCCACTACTGGGCAAATGTTGCTACTGTACAAGAATCAGAACCGGAAAAAAAGAATATGTGTCAAATAATACATCTAATATAATAAATCAATAAGTCCACGTTTCTACAAAAAGAAGTGAAATCCCACCAAAAACATTCTGTAAAAAACTAGCCAAGTCTCGATGAAGCTGCATATTTATCTCTAAAAAGTAATGAAATCTAGACAAAGCCGTGCCAAGTCTAAGGTTCCTTATGCGATTTCTTTATTATTATAGTTAATGTTGTGTGACTTGGCCGTTGAACATTCTTTATACGTTAGTCCGTTAGTGGATACAAGTCAATTTTGTTTACACGTTATGTTGTATCTGTTGTAACTACTTATGTTTGTTAAGCGAGATAATACTGGTATTGGTAATTGGACGCTAGTGTCTCATATTAGGCTGTTGTTAATCAAAAACAACACATGCATGCATTCAACAGCAACACCTGCGTTCAGCAACCTTTTTTAACATAAAATAGACGTACAAACGGACTTCTATCAATGAATAGAAGTCCCTCTGGACTGGAAATATTTTTTTAAACTGTTTGTTTCTGGCTCGCCTACACATAAGTATTATTGAAATTCTTTATTGTTCACACCATATAGGATACATAAAATTTAGGTAAAATAGTAAGACAAAAACAATTGACTGGTTATTGAATCAACGTTTTCCAAGTGGCCATTTTCCATCGTCAATGGTAGCGGTTCTGGCGACAGATTGGTGCAATGGTGTCATGGAGCATCTGGTTTTGTACCCTTGTGTACCCTTCAACGGCCAATTCACACAACATTAACTATAATAATAAAGAAATCGCATAAGGAACCTTAGACTTGGCACGGCTTTGTCTAGATTTCATTACTTTTTAGAGATAAATATGCAGCTTCATCGAGACTTGGCTAGTTTTTTACAGAATGTTTTTGGTGGGATAGTGTTTTCAATCACACCAAAAATTTATATTATTATTTTGGAGTAAATTAACGACTTCAATATATGAATTCCTCCTCCTCCTTGCGTCGATATCCCAATTACTGAGGGTCGTTAGTCGTTACCTCTCTTGAGCACCTTCTCTCTGATTATCGACCGCTATTGGTGACGATCTGCGGCGGTGTGGACTGCGTTGTGGACAGTAGATTCGAGTGTGATGCGTATCTGGTCCGTCCAACGCGTTGGGCTTCTTCCTCTTGGTCGCTTTCCTTCGATTTTGCCTGTGACTACTAATTTTACTAAATTGTCGTTGTCTTTCCTAGCTATGTGGCCAAAGTACTCGAGTACCTTCTGCAGGCATTTGGTGGATAGCCTGGTTTGTGTTTTAAGTTCCCTCAAGATAGACACGTTGTATGATGAGCTGTCCGCGGAATATTAACAATTTTTCTCCAGCACCACATCTCGAAGGCGTCAATCAATACGCTGTCGGTCGGCTTTTTTAAGAGTCCAAGTTTCCTAGCCATATGCAAACATGGAGAACACGAGAGTACGCACCAGTTTTAACTTGGTGTTACGAGAGATGTTTCTGTCCTTCCATATTTCTTTGCAGCTGCGTCATGGCGTTTTTAGCCATACCGATCCTCCTCCGGATCTAGTCTGCGCAGGAACCCTTGTTCGAGATGTTTGAGCCCAGGTAGATGAAATTGTCAACGATTTGCAAGCCAGTAGTTCAGCTGAGTTCTAGTTTACCCGATCTGTCAATCACCATCACCTTTGTATTTGATTTATTCAATGAGAGGCCCATTTCTAGGCTAATACTATCCATTCTGCTCAGCACCGATGCAAGTTTATTTTCATTTGCCGCTAGTAGAGTGGTATCATCCGCGTATCGCAGGTTAGATATTTTACGGCCGCCAATAGTAATACCACCGTCCCAGTTTTCGCAAGTACGCCTCATGATGTACTCTCCATAAATGTTGAACAGAATAGGAGAAAGGATGCAGCCTTGTCGTACCCCTCTCTTAAAACTGAAAGTGTTAGATGTTACCCTGTCCACTCTAACCACTCCTTGGCTGCTGTTGTATAAGGATTGGAGCAGTCCGGTCAAGTATCGAGGCACACCCAGTTCCAGAAGTAAGTTTTTGTTTTTTTTTGGGTAAAATTAATGATTTGTTTTCTATTTGAGTTCTAATCGAAAAAGTTAAAGACTTGTACACCAAATTCCCACAGTGTTTGTTACTTATTTATTTGTTAACTTTGCAATCAGCTGGTTGTAGGCTTTTTTAAGTCCATCAGGCTAACAGATCAAACAGGTTCTATGTGAGAAGAATTTTTACCCTATAATTAAAACATTGCAGCCGTGTAGAACAACTTGAGGTATTATGAATTGTTAAACAAGTTAGACGTATAATTGAGATGTTATTTGGTTCTTACTCGTATTATCTGTTAATTAATAATTTTCCATAAATATTATTGTTTTACATTACAGTCGTATTAGGTATATTTTATGTTACTAGCGCCCTGTTCCAGTTTAGCTCGGATATTGTCATATTAAGATCATTCATCGATTTAAAAACTATCCTATCACTCAAGTTGGATTAGATTACAAATAAATGCCAACTTTAGTGAATATTGGTTTACTTTGTGAACAGTTCACTAGGAATAAGCATTATGACACTGGAATTTGGACTTGTACATACTAATTGAGTTATTCGCTTTTGACTGCCTATTTGGGGTTTTGAAGTCGGTTTTTTAAACGGTTTTATTTAGCTTACTCCGTTTGTTTAAACGTAGTTTTTTATCTTTTACTTTTAAGTGTCTGTAATAGGTTTTTCTGTTAACTAAAGTTAATTTTAACTAAATAGTTAAGGTTTTTTTCTAGATTACATCAGGTAGATGATGTTTTATTGCAGATAAAAGATAGGCTACATACATATAGGCTACTTTTTATCACAGGAAAATAAATGGAACTGCGCGGGTAAAACCGTGTATGCTGCTGGTAATCTATACTTATAATAAAACTGTAGCGGGTTGAATTCTGTACATTGAAGATATTTTGAAAAAATAATTTTGGGGTCACTCCATAGTCGATACTGATGGCGAAACTGCATTTTTTTTCTTTCATGTCTGTCTGTCTGTCTGTATAGGGAACTCTCATCACGCCGAAACTACTGATTCAATTCAAATGAAACTTGACATGATTTAAGATCATACTAAGTAGTTGGTAGCTGTCTACTTTTAATCCCCAAATTCTGAACGGTTTTCTTGCAGAAAGGGGTGAAAGTCAGAATGTGTATTTGGTTGTAACTCATGTTTGCGTTGTTCAATTTCATTAATTCTTATTTTGTTAGAAAGAACACATGTTTAATATAGTCCCATCAAAATTTTAACGTTATAGGTCATGTGGTTCGGAAATTACATAGAAATTAAATAATAACGGTAATAATAAGTTCGGTACATACTAACTTTTAAGTATTCTGTGGCATTGTACACACTAGGGATGTAACGGAGGTCATTTTACCGGAACCGAAGGCGGAGTCGGAGTTTTTAAAGTTGATTTATCGGAGTTGGAACCGAAGTCGGAGGCATAGGCAGGATTAGAAGTGGTGGAAAGAGAGACATTTGTATTGGCTATATTTTTCTTTTGTAAAACACGTGGACACGATAAACATTGACGAACAATTGATTCAGGAAGTTGGGATTTTGTATTTCCATTTACTATCCAGTATCCACCACAATAAGGGATTATCTGCAATATTTATACACCTTTCCTCCGATAACCTTCGTTTTAAAAGTTTCGGAGCCTAAATGTAAAATATTACAAAACTGGTTTAGAAATAAACCATAAATCATCGCAATATTGTGTTTGGCGTTAAAAACCCGAACAATCTGCAATATTTATACACCTTTTACAATAAACACCTTCTTTCAATTCTACAATTAAAACCTCCGTTTTAAAATTCGGAACCAAAGGTGTAATAGTAATCGGAAGTTCCGACTTATCGGAGTGGAAGCTCATCCCTGTTATACACACCGCAGTCAAATCCGCCATCCGTCAACTACTTCAACTTTTTTGTATGGCCTCCGTTTGGTAATGTTACCGTAATTTCGCCAATGTCCAGCGTTTGGTTGTTGTTATAGTCTTCTGAAGTTTATTTTGTAGTAGAGATAGGAGTCTTGCCATAGGTGATCAGTCCACTTCAGGTAGTCTTGGGTTTCATGATGGTCAGAAACGTCTGGTAATCGGCGATCAGGCAGGATTCTTGACTCTGATGATCGGTCAACTTTGAACACTTTTGTTAGTAGATATGTATTTCATATAATATGATAGATAACTTTACTGTATGGGACAAATACAAACATGACATCACAAAATAGACATAAACAGATATAACTTATAGGGGGAGTTGTAGGCTGCACTTGACCATAAAATTTGCCAGTTGTAGACTTTGTACGAGACCAGAGTGTATTCCAACTTTGGCACGTTGCAGATAAGTCATGGGAGTACACGTGGTAGTGGTCTTTATTGCCCAAAGTGGTAGCCTGTTTAGCATGGAAATCGGCGCACTCATTTTCTAAAATGCCTGTATGAGCTGGGATCCAGGCTAAAGTTATTTGCAGTCCTAATTCATGGGCCTTCAAAAGATCTTCTTTAATTTTGAGTATTATTGGGAATTTAGTTTTGCTTTTAATCTGATTGGCTAAAACAGTTTGTAAAAGCGTCTACCTGTCACCATTATTAGTATCGAGCAAGTAATGGTAAGTTTGTTCTATGGGAGCCCCCCTTAAATATTTATTCTATGTTGCTTTTAGTATTTGTTGTTGTAGCGGCAATATAAATACACCATCTGTGAAAATTACAACTGTCTAGCTATCATCATTCTTGAGGTATAGTCTGGTGACAGACGGACGGACGAACGGACGGACAGCGAAGTTGCAGTAATAGGGTCCCGTTTTTACCATGTACATATATTATATGGAAAACAGGTAGGCGGTTTTTTGAATATTAACAAAAACTGGATGACAAGATGTGCAAGCCCACTACCAGTCAAAGCGTGCCCAGCATGCTGGCGGCAGTACCACGCTGAATGGCAATGTTTATGCGTTGGGCCAAATAAACGCCAGCATTTTAGTCACGCGTTGCGTCGGCCAAGCGCTCGGAAAGGCTTTTGAAGATGAGGTGCGCTCCTGGCCCCCACAGGCACGATGTCTCAACCCCAAAAGGCTTAAATATAAAACCACTACCGAGAGTTGCATATTTGCGCCGTTTGGCCCGCTCAGCTGAATTAGCCGCTGCACTGGCCCCTACTACGTGTCCCTGGAAGATGTGATGGTGCCAGAGTATCTCCGCAGCTTGCGTCAGCACCAAAATGATCATCACCATCGTAATGTATCGTATAAAAATCCTACAAACTTAACACTGCGGCTATGTTCGATATTCCACAACCTATGTAGTATGTTTGATGTTGCTAAAAATATAAAATATGAAGTTGCTAAACTCGAATAAATATATTTTTGTGTGGAAAAACAAATTCACTCGGTTTGTGTAATGGCCACCCATCCAAATATTTTTACGTAAGTAGGTACTACTAAGTTTGCAAGATCAACGTACGCGAACGAAGTAGCGGGTTCAGCTAGTAATATATAATCAGCCTAAATGCAAATTTCTTAAAAGCTGTATGTACATCGTCCAGACTGACAGACAGAGCAAAAATATTCATAAGAAAAATCATAAAATAAAAACTACTAAGCCAAATTGTACAAAAAATGGTTGTCTGTAAAGTCGGTTTACTGACGATAGTTGAACGTGACAACGTCTTAAGAAAATACTGATCGGCGCATGACGTCATGCGGCGAGGTAACGGCGGTAACGGCACATGACGTCATGTTTTACGGGCGTGCAGCCGGCTTCATCGAATTATAAGACGTTGTCACGTCAAAAAATTATGAGATCAAATAGCAGCTATTCTGCATCAAACAAAAAAAAGATTCACGTAGATCGGATCATTATTCTCGGCGTAATCGATGCAAAAACATAAAAATACGGCCAAATTGATAACCTCGTCTCGTTGAACTCGGTAAAAAAAACAGCACACTTCAGCACAGTCTACCTTTATTCAAGTCTAACATCAATCACATCGTAATTACGAATACACGTCGTATTTCAGTGATATTTCTTGCTACGTGACTATTGGTCAGTTAGCAACTCTCCTAAATAAGTAATACCATAACAACCGACTTGCCAAGGTTTTACCATTCTTTTAATAACGTTGCACACAAATTTACCCTCAATGCATGTTTTAGAGTTATCGAATTTCATTTAGAGTTTGTGAACAGAAACTTACAAACAGCATAACATAAGCTCACTTCTATATATCTGGGACTCGAGGCCTTCTCCCACAAGGAGTCTAATAATAAGTCTGGGTCGTAATCTACCACCATGGCTAAGTGTGGGTTGATGGTGGATGGATGATACATGATACATGTGTTCGAAAGATTCTTGGAATACGCCGTTTTCTCATGATGCTTTTCTTCAACATTAAAGTCATTGTTGATGTCAAATTCACATATCTCTACGTGGAAAAATTCTCGGAAGCGTATGTCGGATTCGTTCTAACGACCTTACGATTGTGAAATCGTACGTTCTAGCCGCTAGGTCACCAAGTCACCATGGCTTTTAGGTACGACTTTTTTTTACTATAATGGGTTCGCACTTGACCCTCATCTCACCTGATGTTAAGCGACGATTCGATCTACGATGGATGGATTCAAGTCAAATAAAATATCGCGATTGTTAACGAAATGCAATGTCCAAGCAAACCTTGGACTTGGACTAAGGCCTATTTCACACGGGGGCAGAATAGTAGGACAGAACAGTTTGGAAGGACAGTATCGTTTAAATATAGGATTATAGGATAGACGGGACATCCCAAGTGAGCTATGGAGCGTCGACGACGACAACGGCAATATTTGCGCCGTATACTAAAAATTTCTGCACAAAATAGCTCTGGATGAACTTATTGAGTGTGTAAATAATGAAATAAATAAAAAAGAAAAACTTTGAATCAGACCCTCCTCGTTAGACTGCACTGCCCTTGCGTTCACACGAGTCCAACCACAAGACAGACGAGCGAGAAAGGTGGTGGGGGATGCAAACTCCCCCGAAAAATAGACCGGCGGGCTATTAACTGTTCTGTCTTGGTTACTGTCAAGACAGTACTGTGCTGTGCGTTCAAACAGTAGCAGTACTGTGCTGCCCACTGTCCTACCTCACTGTTCTGCCCCCGTGTGAAATAGGTATAAGAGTATAATAATTATTGTGGGAATACGCCGTTGCAATGAAAGAAGCGGCCGAGTGTTACCGATTCGTTAACAGCCTAGTCACGTGCAGAGACGTCAATTGAAGTGCTAACTCCACGGCGACTTGTTGTGACCACGTATCAATTTATACCATATATTCTATGTCACGCCACTCCACGTATTGATACATTGATAGGACTAAATTGAAGATACATTTAAGATGTGCGTGTCTATTTTAGTTCTTGTTGAACAGACTTGTGACGAAACGGTTGTAGTTTTTTTTAGGATTTAATTGGATGGTTTTATTTTCACTGACCTTACTGCCCTGGTTGGTAGTAAATTTCCTCGCGGAGTGGGTTTCGTAGCCCGTGCGGGTTCGATTCCCACCCTGGACAACTGTTTGTGAAATGAGAAGCCGTCTGGATTCGAACCCGGAGCTACTAATTCGTGACCGCTATGACCGCCCGACTTACCCGTCTGAGCTATTATGCTGTCGCGTCACTCGGCGAAATTTACCTTCGCATTCTAATGTGATAGTTTTTCATTGTCTAAAAACGCGCATTTTTTTAAAATGAAACCTAGTTAGATCGATTTTTCGTCTCCGAAACCGCCTGCATACTTAATTTCATCAAAATCGTTCGAGCCGTTTCCGAGATTCAGATTTATATATGTATATTTGTATGTATATATATATACAACAATTGCTTGTAAGGTATAAGATAAGTATGTGTTTAGGATTTTATAAGTAACCAGTGACCCGTTCCGGTTTTGCTCGGATATTTTCATATATTTTACACATTCATTCTGTTACAAATTTAATTTGTTTAGATGTCGTTAGTGTTAGGGGATATGCCGGTCTGACTGATTATAAATAAATAAAATAAATGACAAAAGTTGTCATAAAAGGACTAAAATGTCGACTGTTTGCCGTTTCATATATAGACTACAGGCCCGTGAACAAAATGTATTGGTCAAATGAACCACCAGGAGACCCATGTAGGATGATAGAAGGGTATAAAGTAATAAGATTCAGCACTATGCCTAATTTTGGCTCAATCATTTCTCCTTGTCGCATGATTTTTGTACGGCGTTGCGGAATATAAGATTAGAAGAGGTATTCACAATACAGACAGATTTGTTGAGTTTGATCGGCTGCATGACGGTGGGTTACATCGAGTGGATGTAGCACGGATAAGAAGCCCACTTATGTATGTTCCCACTGTTGCGAGTTGAGGCGTTCTCTCACAAGGAGAGAGTTGATCATAAATACATGTCCACGAAAGATGTATCTTTTCTGGTTTAACACGCGGGCTTACACGCAAAGTTTTCTTTCACCGTTGATTCCAAAAGCGCGAGCGGGAGTCGATCAATAATAGCTTATTACTCTATTTACACATTATTATTATTTATATATTATTCACAGTTTTAATTTTTTTATCAATACGGGTAAGTATTACAACCGTGAAAGTTTCTGAAGATGGATTGGTATATAATGTTTCTTATTACAAAAATGCTGAACGGATTTGGTTGAAAATTTTACAGTTACATAAATCGGATGAAAACAACGCGTATTTCCCTAAAATAACGCTTCCTATGGTATAGCGCACAGCTGGTATACTAGGTATCGCAAACAATTTCCTATTGTATGAAACTGATGTCTGTGTTTGTCCCTATTTCACGTAGACGAAATGCATTTACGGAGACGGTCGGATTAAATCGGATCCGACATCATGGTCGGAACATGATGTCGAATATGGACTAAAACCAAACTAAACTATGGACTAAAGACAGGGTTCTTCCACCTTTGGCGTATTTAACTAGAACGCCCCCCCCCCTCCGCGTTCTAGTATCATCCGCGAATTTTTTTAAGTCTTTTAATCATCCTAAACCATTGCCTATCTCATCAACTCTATTTTATGTATTCAAATTTTTGTTTTGTTTATATTCTTGTGTTGATAAATGTGTTAATCTGACTTCGCAGTGCTCTCTGTTTTTGCAAATTGCGATTTTCTTGTTGCCATCTGTTCAAATATGCGAATTGTTATCTTATTAGTGTGCCTTGCGATTAACCAGCTGTTAATAGTTCTAGTTTTCGATTTACGCTTTAAATACCTCCTGGCAAAGTTTAAAATTGTTAAAACAAAGTAGTTAATTCTTTATGTCCGGTCTAGATTCATTTCATTTCAGCATCTGGATCCATTTTGTTTTTGCTAAATTGTGAAATATGTACTCTGTTACACACACTAGATACGATTTTTGACTAATAGTATCTTTCTAAAATGTTACTTTTCTGATCAGAGTGAGTTGATGAATAAAATAACGTGTGAGACTTAACAATCAATTTACAATACATGATAAGACATTCGTTTAATAAAAACATATGCAGGCAAATAAAACAGAGCGCGCACAGTAGGTAGGTACTTAAATATTTTTACGTTTTGGTTGCAAATGCAAACAAATTGTCGGTGTAAGAGACGTGCCAGCTGCTAACAAAACAATCTGGGGGCCTTATTTTTGAACACACATGTCTGTAATCACATGTGATTCGATGAAACCGTCGCCGTAATTATACGACGTCGGTTTCGATCTATCCTAGTTCCGCAAGTGAATAAACCGTTTTCTTTAGTATAGAATACAGTGATGGGACTTCCAATACATTTGCCTGATGGTAAGCAACACGCCCACCCATAACCTAACAGTGTCATGCAGCTATTGGAAAAGGAAAGAGTCCATATCATAATCTAGGACTGCATTACGTTCGTCACCCAGAGATCTATATATATAAAAAATATAAAAATGAATTGCTGTTTGTGGGTCCGCTAAAACTCGACCACGGCTGGGCCGATTTGGCTGTTTTTGGTTTTGAAATGTTTGTCGTAGCTAAGGGAAGGTTTAAACGGTGAGAAAATATTGAAAACTTGCGAAGAAGATAGTAAAAACAACAATTTCATTTTCTCATACAAACTGTTCTACATAATTTGCAGTCAAACATTTGACGTTACCAATCAAACATTTTTTTTTCGAGAGTTTTAATCAAAGAGTATTTATTTATAACCTTTATAGTTTAAATCAAACAGTATAATACAAAAAGTTTATAAGTTTTTGAAGTGAAACCTTCTTTTGGCGCGCCTAGACAGATTTTCGTTGGCTGTGAATTGAATTCTAGCGTTACGCTCGGGTATGATTTGGTAGTTACCTAGTAGTTAATTTATTTAGTATCAGTATTGCAAAGTGCGAAGCCGGGGCGGGTCGCTAGTATATAATAATTTATCTCTATGCTCTGTAATTTCTCAGTGCCCGTTTAACCGGAGCACGGTGATATTTAAACATTACTGCATTTTTCTAGGTGTACATCGTAGATTATTTTGACGCTTCACATCAAGTACATTGCGTAACATTAAAAAAGATTTAGCATCCTAGAGAAAATGGCGAAAAAAAGAGTAATATTTTCATTGCTGTGCATACACAAATGCGGTATTGAATTCCTTTGTTTTATTGTTTAATCGATTGTCAATAACAATGCGACTGTGCGCGACGGAACCGAGTCAATGAGCTGAGCTATTTGAAGCATGTATCCGCAGTTTATTTACAAAACTCTTGTAACATTTCATTACCGGTGAATTTCGAAACAGAACCTTAATACTGCAGTTGGTACCTATTTGTTGGGTTGATATTCGCTTCATACCGCAGTAAATAACTCTCCGACAGGAATTTTATTTGCCAAACTTATCGTTAAAAACCCTTTGCTATATTATCTAAAAACAATGGAACGTCCAAATAAAACGAAAATAAAATAGTAAATAAAGTGGACTCCGTTACAAATTTGAGCCAAGGGCCATCTCAGTTTTCTTCCAAATAACAAGATCAGTCTTTTCATTTAGAAACTACGATGCCACAGACAGTAAAATACATATCACAAAATCCCGCTTTATAAGACACTAGGTATACTATACACGTACAGTCCGCGAGGTATAAGCTGAGCTTATACCTTAACCCTTAACCTTAAGTAAGTATCTTTGTAACCCTGATCGTACTTCGCGTATTCTTGTATTCATATCTCCATTACCATCCTACGGTCTAAAAAAATCGCTTTTAACGTTCAGGGTCGCCGAAGAAGATCGTCGCTATTCGTCGTCGTCGATAGTGAAACAGAGATTATCTATGTCTCTTTTACATCAGAATTCAAAACAAGAAAATTTAAATGCAGTCTGTGCAGTAATCAGTCTTCAGGAAAATCTGTACATTCAATCAATCGATTCTATCATCATTGAAACGACTTCGTGCTTGTTAATTCTAAAATGGATCTAATTTTAGTTTTGTTGCCTTTAAATATACATATCTAGTTTATTGACTGACCTCGTTGCAGCTGGTAGTAATTCTTCTGAATGAGCGTGTACGAGTACACGGATGTTTGTTCTATAAATGTATGTGTTATACTTAAATATTGAAAACATAATCTATATCCTTACTAATATTATAAATGCGAAAGTAACTCTGTCTGTCTGTCTGTCTGTCTGTAAGGATTTATCGTCTAAACCAGTGAATCGATTTTAATGAAATTTGGTATACAGATAGACTAGACTCCGAGAAAGGACATAGGCTACTTTTTATTGCGGAGAAAGGGTTGGGGGGTTGAACAATGTAACAAAAACGACGAAAAATATTTCTCTTTGAAAGCTTTAGCTGCGTGTACCATTCTCTTTGGCGTGGGCTGAAGTCTGTGACAGTACGTGTCATAGACTTTTGAAGTCACGTGTCACAGATTTGAAGGTTGCGTCATTTTAGGTAAACAAATTTGCAATAATGCATTGTTACATGTTTACATGTAAATTAAAAATCTCTCTAATCTTATATTGTGTAATGTTGTTTATATTAAATTTGTCCGGTGGGTTTTCTGCCTCTACACCAACACAACTATTCACATACAATAATTGTACATGAGAAGTACTTGAAGAAAGAACCACGCTACCACGATTTTACACCAAATGAGTTTTCGATAATCAAGCTCAAGATTATCTGAAGAAGACTGATCACCTGAATGAAGAATCATACTCCAATGAGTAACATATAGAACAAAGGTCTCAATGTTCAAACGCTGGACGTTGGCAAAATTGCGGTGATACGTACCTTCTATTACCCAATGGAAGCCATCCGAAAAAAGGAAGAAGAATGCATTGTTGGCGGAGGTATTTTTATAAACATGATGTTAATATTTATCTGAACAAATACATTATTTATCACAATTAAATCATTTTGAACAAAATTGCCCTTGATGTTATTTGATTTTAATTAATATTTTAGGAAATATCGTAGTATTAAACAACTCCGTAACAAAACAATAGACCACTTCATTGTGGGCACGTGGTCCAGTGTCCAGTGATGTTTCTTAGCGTCATCTTCCTGCTGAGGTTCTTCGAAGCGATGTAGCCACAGAGGCGGAACCGCGGCCGCGGTCGTAAGGGTGAACCTCTCGCACTCGACGATCTTAGCCAAGACGCTCAATGTGAGAGGTCGTGTGAGTTGGAGAAGCGAGAGAAGGCCATTACCTGTTACGCATCCAATGACGTGAAAGTGGACATGGGAGCGATCCTAAAGGCGCACTTGACTCGCGTCCTGTTTCCACGCGAAGGTCTGGGGTGTCGGACGCTTAGGGCGGTCCACCATACCTAAGGATATGTTTTTTTTATATTTTTTTTATAGCATAGAGTGACGTGACGAGCAGGCCATGTGCCTGATGGTAAGCAACATGCCTGCCACATAACAGCACAGTAACACGCAGCTATTGGAACATGATAGTCCAAATCATTACCTAGCACTGCACTGCGCTCGTCACCCAGAGATCTAAGATATTATGTCTCTAAGCCCTGTAATTTCTCTGGAATCATTGCCCTTCAAACCGGAACACAATAATGTTTGCACACTACTGCTTGGCGGTAGAATATTTGGCAAAGGTGTGGTACTTCCCCAGGCGGACTCTGCTAAGAGTCCTACCAAGTTTCCCGAGGTCGTGACGCGTCGCTGGTTTTTAATGCATCACTGGAACCAAATGCGGTGGTTCGGATGTCTCCCATGAGGTGTCCCCGCAAAAGGCGGCGGCATTGGCAGATCGAATCACGGTCGAATGCGACCCCGATAGCGGTCCCGAGCCTGCTGCCAACCCACGGTTGGAAAAACCTGTTGTAGTGGGTGATTTTGATCGGTAAGGGTACCATATCCGTACGTAATATCGATCCCGACATATCCCACTCTGTCAATGCATGACCATGGGCTCCAAACCTTGCGGTCCAAGCAATTCGGTCACGGGGGAGTTGCGCGGCGTAGACGGTGCCGGCGCGACTGAGACGTGCCGCGATGAACCGTGGCCGTAGATCTTGGTTGAAGAGGAATTCCGGTATAACGGTGCGCCGCTCTCCCTACCCACTGCGGCCTTGCGTGGTCGCCAACGTATGATCGTGGACGCAGTGGGGCTGTAGGGGATGAAGAGTGCCGGTATATCGGTGAGCTGCTGTCCCCGTCCTCTTCAGCCGGATGATGGTAGGTGATGAGGCCGAGCATTTGGCCCGCCGCGGGATACAAAGGGTGCCTAGACGTGAGGATGACTGGCACCGACGAGGCGGTTGGTTACCGAGGTGATCACGGCGTGCATTATCCCGCGGCAGGTTCGCAGAAGAGTGCGAGAGCATACCCGTTTTCGCGGCAAAGGTGTGGCAAAGGTTTTAGTCGATAGGGGCACCACTCATGTCGAATCTGACACAAATCGACCATTCCCTTCAAGCGGAAAGGTATGTTAATGCATCAACTCCACATAAAATGGCACCATTTGCTTTTTAGTTTCAAAATAATACAATTTCCCGTTAAGGAGTCGTTTACTACTGTAACTATTACTAAAGCACAGGGGCAAACATTTAAGCGCTTAGGAATCTATTCACGCCAAGACAGTTTTTCATCTGGACAACTACTTAGATATCTGTTGCGTTATCAAGATCATCAAGTCGCATAGATAACCAATGTGTTCTTCTACCGTAAGTAATAAAGAACTAAAAATATCATATACACAGAAGTACTTTAAAACATCTGTACTATAAAACAGATTTTAATATATCTCAGTACGTTTACCTAGCGATCATAGCTTTTTAAAGCAATGTATATTTTAGTAGAAATTTTCCTCAAATAGACGCGGGTGAAACCGCGGGTCTCAGCTAGTATATATATAAAAGCGAAAGGTCACTCATCACAAAATCTCAGAAACTACAAATGCTAGGGGTCTGGAATTTTGCTTGGAGTTGCCTTTTAGCACGTAGGCGCTCGCTAAGACGGGGTTTTGCAAAATTCCGCCCCTAAGAGGGTTAAACAAGGGATGAACGGTTGTATGAAAAATCCGTCATTTTCAAAGTTATGGGCATGAAATCCACTGAACCGATTTTCATGAAATTTGGTACACAGATAGACTAGATCCCAAAAAAACATCGAACATCGGCCACTTTTAATAACGGTAAAAGGGTTGAAGGGGTTGAAATGGGGGATGCAATTTTATTTGGAAGTTCGTAATTATTGTAGATAAAACCATGAGACTTCATATCTTTAAACATTTGATTTGAAACTAGCTGTATTATAAATGTAAAAGTAACACTGTCTGTCTGTTACGCTTTAACACCTAAAACACTGAATGATTTTGAGAAGATGAGTTTGATGAAATTGTACAAAAATGTTTTAATATAAACTGATTTTAGTAAATGTAAATTTGTATGGGTGTACCAATACTGCCCCAGTTACATAAATATATACCTATTTCGCGTGGACGAAGTCGCGGGTATTAGCTAGTTTAAATGATATAGCTTACACAGTACAAGCTTCGCTTAGTTTGGGATGTTGGAGTTGTGGGAGGAATGTCCATAAATATTTATTTAACTTCATTGTATTCTGCCCACATTAGATATTCTGCTACAGGATGTTGGCCCCTCCCATGATAAAAAAATAAATGTTGGTGGACATTTTTCACACCACACCATCTAGCTCAAAACTATGATGATACGCTACTCGTGCCGATCATTGGCTTTACCTATCTTCATATCACTGGTCTTCAAAGTATTGTATAGCACGTATGTCGATCCGTGGTCTCCATTCAAGCACGTCGTCTCCAACGGCTATCGGTGCTGCGTCAGATAACGCCACCCCATATCTCCTTGAACTTGCTAATGCGCTAAGCTATAAAAGGTCAAACCTATGTATGATAAGTATTTATTTAAAACTATATAAGTATTATATCAGCTATCTGGCCGCCATCACACAAGCTTTGCTTAGTTTGGGGTCAGATGGTGTTGTGTGTGAATGGTCCACCAATATTATTATTATTATTATCAAAATACCTTAGTTGGCTGACGTATATAAATTTAGATATATGTATATACGTGTTTACGCCTCTTTATTACCTGAACAGTATAAGTTTTAACAGGCAACGATTGGAAATATTGTATCGTTAGGTTATATGGAATTTGCGAATGCGTAAAGTACCTCTAGTATAGTGTACTGTACCGCTATTTTCTAGAGAAGCAAATGGGTCGCATATTCAAAACGTATGTAGATACGAGTGTATAAGTACTTGCATATGTAGTCAGTGCATATACTCGTCTCTCTAGAAGTAGATTTTCGTTCATAGAACGACCGATTCCAAATGTATATCTACATAAACTTAACCGTCACTGTTGCAGATGCTCTCCTCGATTATGGCCATATTTGAAGCAAAAGTTAAAAACGAAACTATTCTATCTACTAATGTTTTAAAAGTGAAAGTTTGAATGTTTGTTGTTCAATGACGAAGGAATGGCTGGCCGGAGGGTCTACCACCGAACTAAAACTGTCTTAGCTTTGATGTTTCTCTCTCTTTTCTTTTTGTTTGAAATTATAGAGATGGCAAAAGCAAAGCCAACGCCGATTTAGTTATACGGTAGAAGACCGGATCGGGTTCAAATTCGGAACTTAGATAGTAGAGTTTAGAATAGAGTATAACACATAAAAACTTTGTGCCGCTCCTAGTTTAGCAATAAAACCTTTTAACTAATTCTTGAAAAGTCATTTCCTTATTTCTCAACTCCGTGTTAAATTTACATTGGTATTATCGGCAGCAGTAAAGGAATTTTGATGATCCTTCATAGATTTCTTAAAGTTTTAATTAATAATTTATTGCATGAAGTAGGCTGTGGTTTTTTTGCACTTGGATGTTGTTCATACAAAAATGAATTGAAATGTCGATAAAATAGAGAGTCCACACTCTATATTTGTAATATCCTCCATTTGGGACAGAAGGGTGAAGAATATTACAAATATTATAATAGACCTATATCATTAACTAGCTGAACGCGCGCGCGTTGCTACGCCATCTATCGAAAATTGGTCGTACCAATTCAAATTTTGTTCAAATTCGGTTACTTTAGGTTCTAATGTCGCAACCTTTAACATATGACAAATGCTGTCACGCAACGAAAGCTCTCGAAAAGCAATATTTTTCCCCCGTTTTTGTTACATTTTTCATTCCTGCTCGGCTCCTGTTGACAGTAGCGTAATGTTAAATAGCCTATAGCCTTCCTCGATAAATGGACTATCCTACAAAGAAATAATCGTTTAATTCGGATCAGTAGTTCCAGAGATCCTTGCGTTCAAACAAACAAACAAACATACAAACAAACAAACAAACTCTTCAGCTTTATAATATTAGTAAGTATAGATAAATAATTCGTCGAGGTGTTTCGGAAGAGTACGAATACAAGCATGAGATTTATTTGTATTTAAGATAACAACCGACTTCTCAAACCAATTTTTAATTATAGTTTAATACCATGCATCTAAAGTTGTTCTTTTCAAGGTCGACCGAGTTCAGAGCCCGCTGTCTTGAGGTTGCTGAATAAAATTACGAAACTTAAGAACCAATAACGTTTTTTCTAAAACCGTAGGTATTAAAGTTTCGCCTTTGCTATGTGTTATATTCGTATAATATGTATTCGTACCTACTAGCGTTCCGGTTTCGCTCGGATATCTATACTAATATTATAAAGCTGAAGAGTTTGTTTGTTTGAACGCTAGGATCTCGGAAACTACTGGACCGATACGAAAGATTCTTTTTTTGTTGGATACTCCATTTATCGAGGAAGGCTATAGGGTATATAACATTACGCTACTATCAATAGGTACGGAGTATGAGTGAAGAATGTAAAGAAAACGGGGAAAAATATTTCTCTTCGAGAGCTTTAGTTCCGTGAATTTAAATTCTCTTTGGTCGCTGAAGTCTGTGACGGCGCGTGTCTACATTTGAAGTTTGTGTTTTGAAGTAATCAAATTTGTTCTACAACAATGCATTGTTGCTTATTTACGTATTTTTAGGGTTCCGTAAAACGTAATGAAGGGGCCAGCAATGGATATTTTAGTATGGATTTTCCTCAAATAGACGCGGGTGAAACCGCGGGGCACAGCTAGTTATTATATAAAGATCATTAATCGAAATAAAAACTATCATATCTCTGAAATTGGACCAAATTACACATCATGGCAACATTAAAGAATATACTAGGTTGATTTGATGTAGACTTCACTGGGAACAAACATCATGACATTGGATCTTTATATATTAAGACTAGCGGCCCGTTCCGGCTACGCTCGGACATAACCTAGACACTGTCTGCAGCGCCATCTGCCGGGCTTATTTGTGAATTTAAACCATCTTCGAATACACACACAAAAAAAAACCTTCAAATCGGTCCCGTCGTTTAGGAGTTCACTGTCAAATGATTAAATTACTAAAATGACTATAAAAAAACAGGGGTTGGTGATAAAAGGGTAAACATTTTGGGTTGTATATATTTTTGAACGCCACATTATAAAAAAAAAAAAAAAAATTTGACTAAAAAATTTAAAAAAAAATGTTTGGGGTGAACAACCCCTAACACTTGGGTATGAAAAATAGCTAGTAGCCGATTCTCAGACCTACTGAATATGCATATAAAATTTGGTAAAAATCAGTAAAGCCGTTTCGGAGGAGTAAGGAAACAAACACTGTGACACGAGAATTTTATATATAAGATTTCGCAGATGTTACATTATGCGACCGAGTTTTAACTATGATCTTACAAATCACACTTATATTGTTACAGTAAAAATTAATATGTTTGTTTCAACGTATCGTTGTAGCGGCTGAACGGCATTCAATACATAATAAATACCTTGATTAAGGGGCTAATTTTTCTCGTTTAAGCTAGCCTTTAAGCGTAAGGTCGGCACGCGAGGCTTAGTTAGTAAATAAATAAATATGCTGGTCGATATTTACAAGCAGCAGCTTCTAGCCAGTAATTAAACAAGGTTGTATGGTAGCTAGATATCTGATATAAAAACAAATTGTTGGTTGATTGATGGCGAGGACTGATCAGTGTGAAGGTGAGAACGGATCAGTGTGAAGCTGGTGTGAAGTTTGGAAGATAAATAGATAAGTCTGGAATAAAACACAGGATTTTATCGGGAAAACTATGGCAACGGAAACAACGCAGATGAAACCGCGGGGCGCTGCTAGTTTCAAATAAATACTTTTAATACATAGAAACTCCCAATAACACAACAAACATCAACATTCATCACACATGCGTGTCCTTTGTGAGAACCGAAATTGCTACCTACGGCTCAGTGGACAAACACACTTAGTGAGTCACGAGGCCAGTCGGTTGTGAGGCTAGTTTTGTAAACAAGTTTGCGCTGAGACTGCGACACGACACCGCGACAGGAGAACGCGACCGGAGACCGCGACAGGAGACCGCGACCGGAGACCGCGACAGGCACTTGACATTAAACTCGTAGAATTGTATGGGCGCCATACGATTCCATAATGTCAAATGCCTGTCGCGGTCTCCTGTTGCGTTGCGGTCTCCGCGCGAACCACTATTTTAAGAAAGCTGTATCAGAAATGTTTGTTTCTAAATTAAAATTACGTTAAACCGTTGATAATTGTCATTACCCATTTATAATTACATAAACATAAATGTAAAGTTTGGAAATGTTGTCATCTCGCTTTCTCTGTTATATGTTTGCGAGAAAGAGAACATGACCTTTTGTAAATCTTTCTTTAATGTGACGATTTTGAAAGTATCAACTCTAACACTTGGCAACCGGCTCGAATTCGCGTTTGAGACGCTTCAAATATGCAAATCGCAATAATAACAGGATTAATAACTCCTCGTATACCTATTCTTAACGCGTAATTATTTTTATTTTCATTAGATTTTTTTTGTAGTGCAAATTATTTGCTAACATTACTAAAATTATTTAGTAGATCAAAGTATCATCGCACATTTTTGATGTTCTTTGTCGATTCTATGTTGTAATTTGTCTTTAGGATTCGGTAAGAGTATTCGCTTTCGCAGCTTTAGTAGTGTTTGTCAACATCATATGGGGTTCAGATCTATTATAATTTTGAAACTTAAGCGTTACTGTGAAATAATATGACCAATTTGTTATGCTAGTGTTATTTTCGTAAGTATTACAATTATTATTGTTGACGCGCATCGACTTTCGTCTAGACCGCCATGCATAATATGAAGCGTCACTTGGTCACGTGATCACGATATAGCGCGCTATGATAGGTCAACGCTTCAGAGCGCTTTTCAGCTCCGTGATTTTAACAATTCACAAACGAATTAGACAGAACTATTGAAATTATAAAATACATCTAGCAGAGGTAGTGAAATATAATAATACATGATTATTATCTAAAAATTAATCAAATTTCTGTACCTATAAGGGGGTTATGTCATGTAAACCTAACTAACAATCACGAATGGTCCAAAATTAATTGACTCCTGATTTTTGTCGATTTTTATAAATTCCCAGATAAAGTAATTAAATCTAAGCGGCCACTCTACATATGTTTGCGATACTATGATTCATGACCTCTAATAAGGAGAGAGTCAATCGCTCCAAAATCGAACCCTACACTTGGCCTACGCTGGCTTAGTCCAAGTTCTGGTTGGTTTTTGACACAAACATGTCTTCTAAAGAGGTCTTTCATGGAAAACATGCCGGTTCGCTCGCGATGTGTTTCTTCACCGTTAAAACCAGTGTTGATGACAAACTTCTACATCTACTCCTTGATAAATACTCTAGAGGTACAGCCAGGATTTGAACCTACGATCTCACTATTATGAAATCCAACGTTCTCACCACTAGATGGCCACACAACAACTAATTACAGCACTCGTCTTAAACTTAGCGTCGCTTTCTTTAGATTCCACTGGAAACACGACATGATAGGAGAAAGCCTAGAATAAAAAGCCTATCTATACGCAGTCATGATATTAAATGGCTATGTTAATCTTTTGATGTGTTTCGCTTTGCGTTTCGTTTCCTCCCTAACTAACCATTTGTGCTATGTATACCGTCAATTATTGAATCTTGCGAATTGGGAGATTTTGTATGTACTATGTTTTTGTTCAATACAAAACGAATTAGTATTACTTGAATATAGTGCCTTGTGCATTTGGTTTAACATGTACTTTCTATGGAATAAAGACTAAAATCGCATGATGCATTTGTTTCCATTGAACAATTTTAAAAGTTGTGGTGATTATGAAGGCGAAAGTTTGTGTGTTTGCAAGTGTGTAATTTGATTCCACGTACAAATCTTTGTACCGACTGAATTTACTAGACGAAATTGTTTTAAATACCTAGTAAGTACATTACCTGAATTAAAACGTAGGCTTCATCCCGTGATACTCGTAGTTAGTGAATCATGTTCGACGATAATAAATGAAATCAAGAAAAAATTGTCATCCCGATATCCGAAAAACTACAGACTAGATTTTTCGTTGAATTGGAATATTTCCAATATATTATACTTATAAAAAAAAACAGGAATAAACGTGTAATCACCGAGCTATGAGAGTTGTTATAAATTTTGAATGTTTATTGTTCTAGACGCCACGGCACCAGCGGCCAGTGCGGCGGCGCCCACCGCGGCGCCGACGGTACCCACGGTGGCGGTCACGCAAATCCCACTGCTGGGCAGAAATGGCACCGGCATACTGAAGATAAACGTAACCGAAAACACGCCTAAAGTCAGCGAACCAATCATGCCCGATGACAGTAAGTATACTACGTGAACAAGCATCCGACTTAAAGTTCCCATTGTTGGGTACCGGGATCTTCTTAGTCAAGGCCATAATCACAAGTCCTGATTACACACAAGACGTAGGTTTTCACATAGGGTTTTCCTTCAATGTAAGCTTACAAAATCTGTTCACCTATAAAGGGGATCGGACAACACGTGTTCATATTGTATGTCGAGCATCATAACTAAGGGATCATTTTTACAGTACTATAAAATTGGTCGTTTATAGACTATTTGTCACCGCTTTACTAATATATATTTAACTCGCATAGTGCTCATAAAACTGCCCAATTTTCTTGTGGTAGAACAACAAAATGGTTTTCCCCGTAACCTGATCTTGATAACGCAACATAGGTAGCTGTCCATGTGAAAAAGTCTTGACGCAAATCGATTCCTATGTGCTTAAATATTTACCCTTGTGCTTTATTAATAGTAAAAGCAAACAATACCTCAAGGGGGAATGGTATTCTTTTGAAGTTAAAAGGCAAATGCCATTATGACAGCCCACTTTGCATATTATAAATGTTACGTGTTATGCGATGATTATTTGTTGTGGAGTTATTTCAAAACCATTAACTATTTTGTAATAAATAATGCATTTATTAGGATAAACATTGTGTTTATATTAAATACCTACCTAATATTAAATTACTACATTACATACAATATTATATTATTTTAGAGCAAATTTGATAGAGCATAAAAAGGGTGGGTTATAGTGACCTAACCCTAAAAGGTAGACATATGCTGTCGAGGACTTTTTTTTTAACTTTTATAGGGGAACAATTTCATCCTACATAATTTTTGCGTAATTTTAACCGTTTACGCAGCGCGCGGAACGGAATTACTCAAAAAGGTTTTTTCCCATCTATCCTTTATTCATGCACTGCTCCTATTGATAGTAGCGCAATGTTATAGAGCCTAATAGCCCTGCTCGATAAATGGACAATGTTACAAAAAAATAATATTTCAATTCAAACCAGTAGTCCCGAGAGAGATTAGCGCGTTTAATGAAACAAAAAGTCTCTTCAACTTTATAAATTATTATATTAGAAGTATAGATTCCACATGTGCACAATACAAAGTCGGATTGCCGTACGTAGCTTGCTACATTGCTTGATTTTTTACTAATAATTCTAGGGAATTCAAACCTTGCAAGATGGCAACTATACCTCGTTCCAAAAAGACGTGAATAAAATGTAAACAAATCAATGTCACTCTCAATATGACAGACCAGCATTTCTCAACCTTTGTTTTACAAGATAATTCGCAGTACCTTTCATTGCTTGCCCTTTCAAATTTTCGTCGCATAGCAAGGCTAAATATATATGCATATCATAAACAGCCAAACAAATGTTCCCACTGCTGGGACTCGGAACAATCAACACATTGCCGCTGTAAAAAATCGTCAGGCAGAAGAATCTGCAATTGCTGAACATTTGATTAATGCTAAAACTGGTCATTGGATCGAGATCCACGACCCGAAGGTTCTATCTACCGAATGTCATTACTACGCAAGAATAGTTCGGGAAGCATTGGAAAATAAAAAACATCTATATTTCAACTACGACGCGATGACCACGATGCCAATAACCGAAAACTAAATAAATAAATGTGTGCATCGCGCACCGAGTTTGGAGAAGCCTGGTGATATGGTTAGTGTTGTGTGTCGTGTTGGTCACCCTGCGATTTTTTAAGGCCAAATGTGGGTAGTTGGAGATCTCCTCTCATTTCATAATGAGAGTATGGCGGGCATACGTACATTTATTTCCCCCACGTAAAAAAAAAAAGCAAAGCATTTGATTTCGGAGAAGAATTTAACACTAGAACCAGTGACTTAGAAAAGTACTTTTAAGATGTTTCCTTTTATGAAAAAGTTCGAATTGGCCTCGTACTATCCAAAACTGATCATAACACTATGACGTAATTTTCTGGAAACACATCAAAAAATTTCGATCAAAATAACACAAAATTTATGGCATTTTAGAGTGAAAATTATACATGCTTTTGATAGTAAACAGCGTAATCTGGAACATGTATTTAGAGGTTTGCGATTTTCTCTCAACTCGTTACGACACAAGAAACCTTTTTCTCGGAGTCATACTCGTACTCTTGTATTGATAACGAGTAGTTACAAGCCATATTCATGATATTCAAATATTACAAATACAAGTCAATAATTTTAAAAAAATTGATGTCAATTTAAAATCCCATTACAATAAAAATCAATGTACATTACATTAAAATCATATTACAATTAAAAATTCCAAATTAATGTCAAAAATAAATAGAGTACAATTAGTCCATCCTTGAATACTTTTATAGTGACCAGATCTGTGCGAAATGGCCGCGAACCCCATATCAACTAGCTTTATATAATGGAAATGGGCATTTTCACAATATGGGCATGAGAGGGGTATGCTATAAAAATAGCCACGTATTTAATAAGAATAATTTGATGAAAAGAAGTATGAATGTCTTGAATGCAACATTGAGAGTTTGAGAAACACAGATCAAATTGCTAGTACTTAAAGTTTAAAGTCATATTTCTATCATCCTACCATTACTTTCTATAACTTTTAAAATAAGATATTATAGAATTATTTGATCAATACAAATCTAAGTATATTGTATGTAAGATCGCAATAAAGTCGTATCATATCTGTGAAAAATATTTTAAGTAAATTTCATAAAAATACTAAGATTAAACGATGTTTATGTTATGGTATGTACCTTTGTTTTGGTTTTCTACACGTCTTCCTGGAATGCACGAGTTTTAGTAAAAAGGCTCACTTTGATGTTACGTACTCGTAATATGTCTTTAAAGTGAGTGGAGGGGTGCAAAAATAACATTACGATGCGTTACAAGGGTAAAAACATATTTAATAATAATTGCGTTACGCAGTACTTGAACGCCCCCTAGCCAACTTAAGAAATTAATAAGATTTCAATTCGCCATATTTTTTGTTGAATTGGTATCCAATGAAGATATCTCATCTATTTGCTACTCTGAAAAAAAAATTGTGTAAAAACTTAAAAATAAATAGGAGAACACTTATCAATTATTATTAATCAATGATCAATGTCCGCTTTTATTTATTGACCTTCTTACATAGTAACCTATAGGTAATATTTACTGAAACTTTTTTATTGATCGTCGAAGAAATAAAAACTGAAGGCAATCTCCGTGTGGAGCGCTCAGTATATTTACGTTACGACTGATGACCATGGCCTAAGAGGTAATTTTCCGGTGCAATTGGTCTGACTGGTGAAAGTCACCTTTTCTCTCGGTTGACAATTGAGTGGTAATTTGTTTTTGTTGACAGTGCCAGTTATTTTCATTATTCCTGACTAGCGACCCGCCCCGGCTACAACCTTAAAATATTTCCTTAAAAAATATGTTATCACATTAGAAAACTTGAAAGTTATCAGTGGTTCTCTACTATTTTATCCTCTATCTATGCAACTAAATCTGTTTGGTAGTTCTAATGATCTAAGCATACATAGGGAGAGACATACAGCGAAAAGTGACTTTGTTTTAAAATACTATGTATTGATATAGCCGGCACTAAAAAAGTGCACAGTTGACTAATAATAAAGGCGAAATTCGATAACGTTGGGTGAAGGTGCGTGGCGGGCCACAGGTCGGACTTTAAGCAACTCTTCCAGGAGCAATACTTAATGTAATAGACTACAGGCCCGTGAACAAAATGTACGTAGTAAATGAACCACCAGGAGACCTATGTAGGATGATAGAAGGGTATAAAGTAATTAGATTCAGCACTATGCCGTCACTTGTAAGCTGTCCAACTGAGTACAGTCGAAAAACATCGTAAAGTTACGGATTGTCGACACTCTACTGTATTAAAAATAAATAAATACATATTGTAATATATATTGTAATACAAATAATAAAGTGGTGGAAATATCACATCATCATCATCATCATCATAATCATCAATAAATCAGCCAACATTCGTCCACTGCTGGACATAGGCCTCTCCAATAATATCCAATAATAGCCAATCCACTCAGCCCGATCCTCGGCTTTACGTTTCCAACTGCCACCAGCTGCCTTCCGTAAATCGTCACTCCACCTAGTTTCAGGGCGTCCTACACTACGTTTGCCGATTCGCGGTCTCCACTCCAGAACTCGTCTACCCCAACGGTTATCGGTTCTGCGACAGATATGACCAGCCCAGTGCCACTTCAGCTTGCTGATGCGCTGAGCTATGTCGGTGACTTTGGTTCTCTGACGGATGACTTCATTACGAATACAATCCCTCAGAGAAACTCCAAGCATAGCTCTTTCCATAGCTCGCTGAGCGACTTTGAATTTTCGGACTGCTTTTACTGTTAGTGTCCACGTTTCAGCACCGTAGGTCATAACAGGTAGGACGCACTGATTATACACTTTTGTCTGGAAATATCACACACAACACTATCTAGCCCCTAACTAAACACAGCTTGTACTATGGGAGCCAGATTGCTGATATAATACTTATATAGGGGGGATTGAACCCACGGCTTCGCAGACATAAACATAAGCACTACTTTATGGTCCCTTGAACCTTGAAAGATGTATTTCTTGGGACACGCCAGTGTCCTTACTATGTAAATATTTCTTCAGCGCTAAAGCTAGTAGTGATGATAAACTTCTACGTCAACACTTGAAGAAACACTCAAAGAGGTGCTGGCATAATTCGAACCTACAGTGACGTCAGACGTTTTTTTTAAATTTACATAGTAAAGAGTGAAGATACTAGCTGGACATGTGCCTGATGGTAAGCAACACGCCTGTCCATAACAGTACAGTGACACGCAGCTAATGGAACATGAAAGTCCAAATCATAACCTTTCACTATACTGCGCTCGTCACCCAGAGATATAATATACTAGCTGAACCCGCTACTTCGTTCGCGTACGTTGATCTTGTGACCTAAATAGTACATTAGTAGTACTTATGTAAAAATATTTGGATGGGTGGCCATTACACCGATAACCGAGCGAATTTGTTTTTCCACACAAAAATATATTTATTCGAGTTTAGCAACTTCATATTTTATATTTTAAGCAACATTAAAACATACTCGTAGTATGGTTGTGGAGTATCAAACATAGACCATGTTAAGTTTGTAGGATTTTTATAGGATATATTACGAAGAGTCTGTAGCTGATGTGCGTGATCTGATACTTACCCACTTATACATTTTTACAGGATGATTGCCTAAGTAGGTGATAGACTTATTAGCCAATGTGATATTTTAGACTCTAAGCCATGTGTGTTTCAAATGTCAATCTAATATAATGTCGTTCTGACGTTAATATTTGTTTCGTTAGGGCCCATGCTTTTTCCGTGACGATAGGTAGTATATGAGACTATAAACTATCTGTGTTTCAAATTTCAACCAAATCAAACCTTTACGTAATATACATACAATACTTAGTAGTAAGATAACATTTAATTCCATTTTAGAAAAACAACGGTCTGCTTTGGGCACCGAAGCTTGTTGAACACTAAATTTAGTACGGTATTTGGATTGAAATAATATCCGAAAGAACAAAAACCGACTTCAATTATTATCATTTCACGTCAACTAACTAACTGCTAGTCAAGTAAAAAGTTCACTCGACTAATTGAAGAAGCTATAACTACGTCGTCCAGATAAATAGATACTGGTGGACAATTCACACACAAAACTTTTGTTTTTTCCACCGCCATTGTCCCAGCCATAGGTACTCAAACCGGAGTGGTCTTACGCGTGACGATGGCAAAAGACCTGACGGCATGAGTTTTGTGCCTTGGAAGCTGAGTCTGCCCTAGTGTGAGACGCAGCTTGCGTCGATACTCTGGTACCATCACATCTTCCAGATACACATAGTAGGGTCAGTGCAGCGGCTAATTCAGCTGATCGTCTCAAACGGCGGAAATATGCAATCCTCGGTAGTGGTTTTATATTTAAGCCTTTTGGGGTTGAGACATCGTGCCTGTGGGGGCCGGAGAGCTCACCTCATCTTCAAAAGCCTTTCCGAGCGCTTGGCCGACGCAACGCGTGACCAAAATGGTGGCGTTTATTTGGCCCAACGCATAAACATTACCATTCCGCGTGGTACTGCCGCCAGCATGCTGGGCACGCTTCCGACTGGTAGTGGGCTTAAACATCTTGTCATCCTGTTTTTGTTAACATTTAAAAAACCGCCTCCCTGTTTTCCATAAAATATATGTACCTACATGGTAAAAACGGGACCCTGTTACTGAGATTTCGCTGTCCGTCCGTCTGTCACCAGACTGTATCTCAAGAACGGTGATAGCTAGACAGTTGTAATTTTCATAGATGCTGTACTTATATTGCCGCTACAACAACAAATACTAAAAACAACATAAAATAAATATTTAAGACGGGCTCCCATAGAACAAATTTGATTTTTTTACCGTTTCTTGCTCGATTCTAATAATGGTGACAGGTAGACAGACGATTTAACTGTTCACACAATAATTATTTCGTTTTATGTTCTCTTTAAATAATTAATTAAAATTAATGATTAAAGAGGCTCCCGTACAATAACAAAAAGTTTTCGCCGTTTATTTGCTAATGGTTCGGAATCCTTCGTGCGCGAGTCCCGCTCGCACTTGGCCGGTTTTTTCATACCTAATTAAGAATTTATGTCACGTGCCTAGGTTACTTACCAACGTGATCTTATTCGCCACAAAATTCAGTAGGTAAAGTATAATAGCTTTCAGTAACCTAACATACTAAATTCAGAAGCAAGGATTGCATCCAGAAACATCAACCGCTACATTTTTAAACGTAGTTCGACTTTGGTTGATAACATTACATTATATTATGAATTGCATGAATTTGTTTCTGAGACACATTTTCTAATAAATCGCAGATCGTGTTTCGTACCATGAGCTGCCATCTATAGTTAATGTGGAAAAACATTAGAAAGGTATTTTCATATTATTACCTGACGATAGATGACGGATGGCGGATTTGAGCGCGGTGTGTGTACCAGGGATGAGCTTCGACTCCGATTCCGATAAGTCGGAACTTCCGATTACTATTACAACTTCGGTTCCGACTTCGGCTCCGAATTAAAACTGAGGTTATAATCGGAGGTAATCGTAAGGTGTATACATATTGCAGATAAACCCTTGTTGAGGTGGATAGTAAATGAAAATACAAAATCCCAACTTCCTAAATCAATTGCTCGTCAATGTTTATCGTGTCCACATGTTTGGCAAAAAAATAATTAAATCCAATCAAAATGTCTCTCCTGCCACCACTTCTGATCCTGCCTATGCCTCCGACTTCGGTTCCGACTCCGATAAATCAATTTTAAAAAGTCCGACTCCGCCTTTGGTTCCGATAAAATTACCTTCGTTACATCCCTGGTATTTACAGTGTCACAGAATACTTAGTAGCTTGTATGTACCGAACTTATTATTACCGTTATTATTTAATTTCTATATAATTTCCGAACCACTCGACCAATAATGTTAAAATTTTGATAGGACTATATTAAAAACTAGCTGTGCCCCGCGGTTTCACCCGCGTCTATTTGAGGAAAATCCATACTAAAATATCCATTGCTGGCCACTTTATTACGTTTTACGGAACCCTAAAAATACGTAAATAAGCAACAATGCATTGTTGTAGAACAAATTTGATTACTTCAAATGACACAAACTTCAAATGTAGACACGCGCCGTCACAGACTTCAGCAACCAAAGAGAATTTAAATTCACGGAACTAAAGCTCTCGAAGAGAAATATTTTTCCCCGTTTTCTTTACATCCTTCACTCATACTCCGTACCTATTGATAGTAGCGTAATGTGATATATCCTATAGCCTTCCTCGGTAAATGGAGTATGCAACAAAAAAAGAATCTTTCGTATCGGTCCAGTAGTTTCCGAGATCCTAGCGTTCAAACAAACAAACAAACAAACTCTTCAGCTTTATAATATATACATATAATATATTAAAAATGTGTTCTTTCTAACAAAATAAGAATTAACAAAATTGAACCTCGCAAACATGAGTTACAACCAAATACAAATTCTGACTTTCACTTTCAGCAAGAAAACCGTGCAGAATTTGGGGATTAAAAGTAGACAGCTACCATCTCCTTAGTATGATCTTAAATCATGTCAAGTTTCATTTGAATTTAATCAGTAGTTTCGGTGTGATGAGAGTTCCCTATACAGAAAGACAGACAGACAGACATGAAAGAAAAAAAATGCAGTTTCGCCATCAGTATCGACCAGTGGCCCCAAAATGTGTTTTTCAAAATATCTTCAATGTACAGAATTCGACCCGCTGCAGTGTTATTATAAGTATAGATAAGAGATATAAGATGTTTTATCTTTATGTCTTGTAATTTGATGTGGTGTCCAAATGGGGCGATGCCAATCTGGTCAAGTTCAACGAGAGTAAGACGCAGGCGTGTCTGTTCTCCGCTAAAAGGAGTCCTTTCCAACTGACTCCAACTTTTAGAGGTGTATCCGTGCCGATCTCTGACCGTCTTGAACTTTTGGGCGTTACTTTGACCTCTACGCTCAACTTTGGCTCGTTTATCGAGTCCAAGGCTAAACTTGCTGCCAAAAAACTTGGTGTCCTCTCAAAGGTGCGAAGGTACTTCAAGTCTGAACAGTTGCTTACACTATATCAAGCACAGATTCGCTCCTGTATGGAGTACTGTTCGCACCTTTGGGATGGATCGGCTAAGTATCAGCTGGAGGCTCTGGAATCGATCGAGAGACGTGCCAAAAGGCTCATAGGCAACGACACTCTTGTGCGAAAAAGACTTCAAAGTCTTGAACATCGCCGAAAAATTGCCAGCCTATCGGTTTTTTATCGGATACACTTCGGAGAGTGTGCAACTGATTTGCATGATCTGATACCACCTTGTCCTTTTTTCTATCGGAATGCTCGTAGCTCGAAAAAGCGACATCGTTTCATGGTTGATGTTCCAAAGACACGAACGAAGAGATTCGACTCTACTTTTGTGATAAGAACGTCTAAGCTGTGGAATACGTTGCCTGAGTGGGTTTTCCCCGATGGTTACAATCTTTGTGTCTTCAAATCGAGAGTGAATCGGTTTTATCTAGGTAAACACGCTCCACCGTAGACCGCATCTTCGCTTAGCATCAGGCGAGATGGCGGTCAAGTGTAAACCTATAGAAGTTAAAAAAAAAAAAAAAAAAAAAACTCTGGAAACATTGCCTTTCAAACTGGAACACAGTGATGTTTAGACGTAACTGTTTGGCAAAGGTGTGGTACTTCCCCATGCGAACTCTGCAAAGACTCCTACTACTACAAAAATACGTTATAGCCTATGTACCAGCATTGTTTCTTCTCGCCTGTACCACTTGCCATATAAATAGTTTATGAATAATTTACTCCACAAATAACTATAAAACTGTTTATCTCAATACCTGCGCTGAGATCTAAATATGAATAGTCAATATGCAAGCCTACTTAAGAGTGCGCCTAAAGCCAGGAAAAAATCAGATTTCACCCACGCGACGCGTTTCTTAATGTGATATACATAAAGTCGAGAATAGCATGACACAGTTTGGAGGAAAAATCAATATTTAATCAGGCGTCCATTTTTGACCAAGTTTTATTTAATTACTCAATAACTAAACATAAGTTTAAAAAAGTGTTCGGTTACTTTACTAGAACGTACAAATAGGAATTTTATTACCAAAAAATAATGTGGGGTCATCGCTGATAATTTCGAGTACTCGAATTAAAACGGGTTTTTTCGGTGTCATTTTTATTTTTTTATTGTAAAAAACTCTGATCTATTTTTAAAATTCTATTCGGTTATTGTGCTTCTTCTTGATTGTACCCACACGTCAATTTTTTTTTTGTTATAGTTTTTAGTTTCTTAACTTCAGTGAGCGGCGTCGAAAATGTCCTTTTTTAGTTTTCATGCTTTAGGCGCCCCCTTAACATAGTGTGTAATGACGAGCATACCATGCGCCTGATGGTACGCAAAATGTCTGACCATAATAGTACGTACCTACCTACATTTGGGTGACTTCTTTTGTAAATTAGTCTAATTATTTGGAAAGTTTATGTTTGTTGATACATATAATTAACACCAATTTTCATTTTGATTCCAGATTTATCTGATGTCTTCAAAGAAACGCCGGAAAGAATCCAGTCTGAGCAAAATCTCACAAGCTTAACTTATGTAAGTTCCGCTTATTTTATATTAGTTGGTATTCGTCTACGTTACGGGGAGGTTCTTGATTCAGAGTCTTTCTGATACAGTTGTTGGCTGTCGATTTCCTCGTGATTTTTTTCGTTTCCAAGTTCAGTGGCAATCAATCCTACGTACCTTCGTGTAGTGTGATTGTGTTCTGGCTTTGCTGGGATATTGTCGTATAAAGACCATTCTTCGAAACAAAACTGTAAATTTCTTAAGTTGGAGCAGATTACACACATATGTCTGTCAACTTTCGTGAATATCGGTTAAATTGATGATGAGTTCACTGGGAACAAACATCATGGATTTATATTACACTTACAGGCACAATTAACCGCCCAACTTGTTTTTGTCTAGTTTGTAGAAATCTTTAATTTTAAAGAAAATTTTATGGTAGTACCCACGCCGAAAGTTGTTATTAAGGAATAATAAATGAAGATATTGAAAACATAGCAGATTTTAAGAATAATCCCACAAAACCGATTTTGTCGAAAAGATCGAAGTGACGAAAAATATAGGTGAGCGGATAATTATGCCTGTATAATATTTAGGATATATCAATACTACGACCACTTACAATGTCTAATTTAATATTTGATTGGAATTAAATATTTGTTACAGGATGACCACCATTTTTACAATAGCACATTCATCGGCAACGTGACTTACTTCGAGGAGTACTGGGCCAACATCTCCAGACCCGAGGCTCAAGTCCACTCCATTCTTAGCAACTCCCATCGAAGGGCCACGGTAATTATCTTTAGATATTAAAAAAAACATATTGTCAAAAAGTTAGAACAGGTATAGCGTAATAATAGTGCCACTATTTTCTGCTCGTTGCCCAGCTGTAGTTAAACCGAAAACCAAATATCAATTTGTTTTTCTGGATCTATTAATAGGAAATTACATCTCAATTGAAATATTATTTGATTATTTTAGCCTAGTTTGAGGCCCACTGTACTTCAAATTATCTGTATAACTTGTCATGATATGCAATTTGTAAATGTGACTGTACTCTTTATTTGGGAACTAGCTAGGTACTAGCAGTGTCTCGCGTTTTCACCTACGTATTTCACGTTCCTGTTATTTTCCGGCGATGAAAAGTAGCCTATTTTACTTCTAATACCTTAAAAAATATCTGACCAAAGTTTCACGATTATCGGTTAAGTAGTTTTGTAACAAAAAAACTTACTTTCGCGTTTATAATATTAGCAGGGTTTAATATGATTATTTTCACGTCTCCAGTCACTCCAACTCCAATTCGCGTTCCCGTTCTACGGCCACTACATCCACAACATAACGGTGGCGACGGGCGGTTTCATCTACACGGGGGAGCATGTCCACAACTGGCTGGCGGCTACTCAGTACATTGCTCCGCTGATGGCTAACTTCGACACGACCCTCACTAATGAGAGCTTCGTTAAACTCGTCGACGATGGTAAGTATCGTACTTGCTAAGATACGACGCAAATACGACGGGAAGTTATAAGTTTGACGTGTATGTGGGGGTTTGTGATATCGTTGCTCATGAACAGATGAACCGGTTTTTTATTTTTTTGGTTGAAAGGTGAGTTACTCGGGAGTGTTCTCAGCTATGTTTGAGAAAAATGTGCCCAAGATGGCCGCCGCTACAAAATGGCGGATTTCATATATATATGCAACTTCCCCATTGATTGAGTTACAAGTAGAATACTGTACACTATGGACAAATGTACTGTTTTCTTTTAACGTGTTTCTTTTGCCCTTAGAAAAAAAAAAACATTAAATTTGTGTGTGAATGTAAAGTGGACTGCATTTGCCGTAATTCTTGTACAAATTTATAATACAACTAGCGGCCCATTCCGGCTGCGCTCGGATATTGTCATTTAAAGACTATTAATCGAAATAAAAACTATCCTATCTCTCAAGTTGGAGCAGACTGCTCACGGTGTGCCAATTTAATTTAAAATCGGTTAAGTAGAGGTTAGGTACGATGTTTGTCCGCGATGGATTCCTAAACGGAATCCATCGCGGACAAACATCGTGACAGGAGATTTATATATAGATAGATAGATAGATAACTCTTTATTGTGACACAAAAACAGAAATATTACAGTAATACACTTACGAACTAGTACCACAAATGGCGGCCTTATTGCTTAGAGCAATCTCTTCCAGGCAACCAGCTTAAAGGAAATTCGCCTACGTATATGGTTAGGCGAAGCAAGGTGACATATATTATGATAGCATATATTAGCAAGCATATATTAAGATTAAGATGACAATAATCCACAGGCGAGCAGTTCACCGCTTTCTGGGAGAACGTCAGCCTTCAAGACGACGCCAACAAGACCTTCACATTCGCTGTTACCCTCTACAAGAACGGAGACATCGTGTTCGCTTACAAAAACATACCCGTCGACGTGCAACAGATAAATGACACGCAGCACCCCGTCAAAGTGGGCATCAGCGATGCGTATCTCAATGATAACATTATGTTCTGTGAGTTAAAACAAGTGTTTTCTCTTTCTTTCTTTTATAAAGAAATAAAGATGCGTGCGGACTAGAAACAGGCTCACCTGAGGCAGGCATGGCTCGCCCTGTTGCGTAAGTGCGTACGCGCCTCGGCCCGAGGCTTGCATCTCTCGAGGCTGCCGCGGCGCGAAGCATTCGGTTTTTTGACTGTGCTCAAAGGCGCCTCGGCGCACGTGCCTTGCAAGTGTAGACTTGATTTGAGCAGAGTTTTCGTTCGACGCCATGGTTTGTTTTGCGTGTGAATGGCGGACAGGACAGACGCAGAAATAAATCAGCTGACGACACGGCGCCATTTTGTCGCTCGTTCGTGGCTCGACCCGAGGCAGGTTCCCTCAGCCTGCTGCCTCAAGTTGTTTAAATTACCTGCCGAGGCAGCCTCACCACGAGCTGTGTGTGCCGAGGATGCTCACCCTGAGGCTGCCTCTAGTCCAAACGCACCTTTATATTGCTTATTATACTTTCATCTCACGAAGCGACGCGAACTTTACTAGTGGTAACGATCACAAACACGGTGTGAAAATGTGCGTTATCGCGTATTCTCTCAGCACCGCCCGAGACGCGGGCGAAGGTATTTGTTTTCAAGCACACATACTTAGCGTGTTTTTACACTTGGTCCTTGGTCACACAAGTAAGACGCGCTTCGTGAGATAAAACTAAACCTGGTTAGAAAACATCACCTTTTGTGCCCATAACGTGTTGTTGTTTTAAACGTTACGTATCGTCAATTTTTTTTGTGGTACCAATAAAGTGTAGGTATTATATTGTACTACCAAGCCCCCGTGTTTTAAAACTGGAAACTACGCGGGTTTCCAATTCCGTTATTTTTTCGGTTAAAAATTAGCTTATGTATTATTCCAAACTGTTAAGAGTACTTATCTCCAATTTTTTAACTTCACAGGGATTTCCAGATCCATTTCGTAGTTTTTACGTGAAAGAGTAACAAAGATCCATACATAGTCACAAACTTCCGCATTCTACAAATATTTAGTATAGATGCGAAACTTTGTATTTTTAGACAATTTGATGTTTCTTGCTTAATCACGTCGGAACTTTTGAACGAAACAGGCAGAAATTTGGAACACGGTTAGATTCTAGTCTGGAATAACACAGGCTACATTTTAGCCCGGGAAAATAACGGGAAAGGGAACTACCCGGGTCAAAACCGCGGGGCGCTACTAGTTTATAATATTAGTAGGATTGTATCAAAATCTTTGACAGGAATTCAGTCCATGATTGCCTTACTTAATTGACTATATTTAATAATACAAATGCGTTGTCACAAAAATGTAAATACCCTATTTAAATAAATCTCTTGTCACTTTCCGGAACATTCCATTTTGTAACCAGATTTTTTACCTACCTAATAGAAATTTAAACAAATGTTACTACTATCCGTCTATATTCTATAATATATTTGTTTCGAAACAAATGTCACTACTTTTCTATACAAATTTGTTAAAAAATCCGGTTACAAAATGGAATGTTCCAGAAAGTGAAAACTGACAAGGGTTAGTATACATTTTTTCTGAAAACGGCCTTAAAATTGTTTGCCCCAGATGTGAGACACAAGACGATTTACGAATACCATCGAGTTTCGTTCCGGAACTACGTGATCGCGAACAACACGATACTCTGGCTGAGCGCGCTGCCGACCTGTCTGCAGTACGACAATTGCGAAGCCTGCATTAACCACGACACAGGATTCAATGTTCGTATTATCTATTATCTCTTATCTCTTATATATAAAAGTGAAAGGTCACTCATCACGAAATCTCAGAAAGTAACTAATGCTAGGAGTCTCAAATTTGCCATGGACGAGTATTTCAGCACGTAAGCGCTTGCTAAGACGGGGTTTTGTGAAATTCAGCCCCTAAGAGGGTAAAATGGGGATAAATGTTTTACGTAAACGCACAGGGCAAACCCTTAGGGCTAGAAACTTAAAATTTCGCACACCTATTTACCCTATGAGGTGAGATCTACTAAATAATGATATATCAAAATTCGATCTCCAAAAGGTTGAAGTAGGGGAGGAAAGTTTGCATAAAACTTTTTATACGTTGTACTTATATAAGGGATAAACTTTCACATAAACGCTTAGGCCTTACGCCACCAACTTACAAAACGCGAGCGAAGCCGCGGGCAAAAGCTAGTCTCTTATATATTTTTGAAAGTAGCCGACATAGCTCAAAGAGTAAGCAAGCCGAAGTGGCAAAGGGCAGAGCACATCGCTCGCAGAACTGACAACCGATGGGGAAGAAATGTTCTCGAGTGGCGACCACGAACCGGAAGACGCAGTGGTGGACGGCCTTTCACTAGATGGACAGATGACCTCACAATGGTCGCTGGAAACGGCCGGTTGCAGGTTGCGTAGGACCGTTCGTTGCGGAAATCTAGGGTCTATGTTCAGCAGTGGATGTCTTGCGGCTGGTGATGATATGATTTTTTGAACGCCGGCTGCGCGCACGAAAAAGTGTCCCGTAACGCTCATTGTACGCTTGCGCCGCATCTATCTATCTTCCACTCTATTGTTGTTTACACTCTACTCGAATGTTTTGCTTGCAGTGCACTTGGTGTCCGCAAATCCAGAAATGTTCCAGTGGCACAGACAGAAACAAACAAGACTGGAAACTGAGAAGTAAGTTATTGAATTTATCCAAGTGTTAGATTCAGTTACGGCTGGCCTATATAGTCGGGAGAACGCCGGCGACTGCTGATCCGGAGCCCCGCGCTCAAATCCCACGCACACCACTGTGTTTTCGAACTCATGTGCGTAATGCCGCTATCTTAAAACGGTAGAGGATGTACCTAGAATCTTTCAAAATCAAGTGTCATCCACCAACCCGCACTGTCAGCGTGGTGGATTATGACTTTATCTAAGCTAACGGGGTTGTTACACATTTATATCAATTCACGGGTCAAGCGAGCATTGGTCACATTCCTTGAAAAAGGCAGCATCAATGAGCACTTGGCTAGCGTGAGTAGGTATGGCCTTGAGCCGCTGTGAGATCGGTCCCAAGTCCCTCCAGTGGAGATATAAAAGTACACTATTTATGCTTGTGTACAATAGTCCACTTTATTGTGGTCACGTGTTCGAGTGACGCTTTTTGGCGTAGCCATCGGGATTTAGCGCGCTGCGCGAAAACGATTCTCAAGTTTATATGAAAATCGTGGTGCTTATTTATTTCTAAAGTGCCCGAAAAATATGCAGGAAGATGAAGCATGCGCACAAAAAAATAAATAGAACTACATATTAAATACTAATACTATTTTAAATGTCAATGTTTGAATGTTTGTTGCTCAATGACGTTGTAACTTATGAACGGATCGGATTGAAATTTGGAACATGCTGGGTAAGCACGTTCCATCGTAGATCGCATCGTCGCTTAACATCAGGCGAGATGGTGGTCAAGTGCGAACCTGTTTTGGTTAAAAAAAAACACAGATTATAGTCTGGAAGAACACATAGGCTTTTTTATCTCGCGAAAATAACGGGAACTACGCGGGTAAAACCGCGAGGCGCTGTAAGTAAAGTAAATTAATATGTTTGCATTGTTTTTTGCAGACTGCGACAAGACAACAATCCGTGAGGCGGCCGCGTGCCACGCGCCCGTCGCTCGCGACGACGCGTCGGGAAACAAGACCGTTTACAACACCGACACGCCGCTCCCGCCGAACCACAACACCTCTATAGACACCAGTAAATATGCCAACAAACCTTGCTATTATACCCAAGACACTAGTAAATATTCCAACAAACCTTGCTATTATACCCAAGACACTAGTAAATATTCCAACAAACCTTTCTGCTATACCCAAGACACCAAAAAATATGCTAACGAACCTTTCTAGTATACCCAAGACACAGTAAACATGCTAACGAACCTTTCTATTATACCCAAGACACTAGTAAATATTCCAACAAACCTTTCTACTATACCCAAGACACCAGAAAATATGCTAACGAACCTTTCTACTATACCCAAGACACCAGTAAATATGCTAACGAACCTTTCTACTATACCCAAGACACCAGTAAATATGCTAACGAACCTTTCTACTATACCCAAGACACCAGTAAATATGCTAACGAACCTTTCTACTATACCCAAGACACCAGTAAATATGCTAACGAACCTTTCTACTATACCCAAGACACCAGTAAATATGCTAACGAACCTTTCTATTATACCCAAGACACTAGTAAATATTCCAACAAACCTTTCTACTATACCCAAGACACCAGTAAATATGCTAACGAACCTTTCTACTACACCCAAGACACCAGTAAATATGCTAACGAACCTTTCTACTATACCCAAGACACCAATAAATATGCTAACGAACCTTTCTACTATACCCAAGACACCAGTGAATATGCTAACGAACCTTTCTACTATACCCAAGACACCAGTAAATATGCTAACGAACCTTTCTATTATACCCAAGACACTAGTAAATATTCCAACAAACCTTTCTAATATACCCAAGACACCAGTAAATATGCTAACGAACCTTTCTACTATACCCAAGACACCAGTAAATATGCTAACGAACCTTTCTACTATACCCAAGACACCAATAAATATGCTAACGAACCTTTCTACTATACCCAAGACACCAGTAAATATGCTAACGAACCTTTACCTACACACTTTAAAATCACAGGCATTCGCCTTTATAAAGCTAAATATGAAAAGAAGAAGAAAAATAATACTTTTATCAGCTGACAATTATTTTTATCATTGTATAAATTCAGACGAATAGAAACCCCATATATTGCATTGATGTTTTGCCCGATATATTGCATGCCTCTCCAAGAGACCAGTTTGTATGAGTCAACTTTTAAAATATGTTTTGTAATATCTTATCTTACCTGCAAACAGCAATAAAGATTTTTGTATATGTATTTATATTGGTGTGATTAACGTACCATCATTTGTCATTCAAAACCAAAAGCTAAATATTAAATTGAATTAAATTTATTGCTTCAATAATTAATTTTGGCTTAAAAAACACCAACATTAATAATTAAAGTAGTTATTAATTATTGTTTTTTAGTGTGTGTATTTTAAATATGTAAATGACTGTCGCACAGTATCCGATGACACCGGTTCCGTGGCTCGCAAGTCGGAGGTGTCCGCCAGCCAGCCGGTGGGGGCGCCACAACCGCAACAGTCGGCTGTCGGTGGCGTGGTCGTCGCGTTCCTAGCGCTCACCCTCGTCTGCGGCGCCGCTTGCTGGTTGCTCTACGCCTTCAAGAACCCGCACACACGCAGCGGACAACTTCTTATCAAGGTCAGTCGCAATGGACGTTTAAAAAAAGGTCGGACGTAGTCTCGCTAAAAGAAAAACTGTGTCTAAAGAGTCGGCCACATAATATGCACGTGTGCGCTGTCACATACAGGCTGACACGCACACATACACACATCAGTGGGTCATTACATGCGCAAATTTGTGTGTATGTGTGCGTGTCAGCCTATCGTGACCGTCTCTATAGACACAGTTTTTGTTTTAGCGAGACTACGTCCGACTTTTTTATACGTCCATGTACAGAACATAGTTTTTTTTGTAACATTTATAGGTTTACACTTGACTGCTGTCTCGCCTAATGTTAAACGACATTGGGCGTTTTTACAAAATGTATACCTCTCTTTTCACTTTCGGGAAAATTCAATTTTGTGACGAGATTCCAGATTTTATAACAAAGAAACGAAACCGATTCACTCTCGATTAGAACACACCTAGATTGTAACCATCGGAAGAAACCTATTCAGGCAACGCATTCCACATCCTAGACCTTCTAATCACAACAGTAGAGTGCAAACCTCTTCGTTCCGAGTCTTTGGAACATCAACCACATAACGATGTCGCTTTTTCGAGCTACGAGCAGCCAGATAGAAGAAGGGCAATGTGGTATCATGAATATTAGTGATATTAGATCAAGCTGATCAGTTGTACATTCTCCGAAGTGTATCCGAAAAAAGGCGATAAGCTAGGAATTTTGCGACGATGTTCAAGTATTTTTTTATTAATGTTTGTAGTATAGAGCGACGGGACGAGCAGGACATGTGCCTGATGGTAAGCAACATGCCTGCCCATAACAGCACAGTGACACGCAGCTATTGGAACATGACGAGTCCAAATAATTACTTAGCACTGCACTGCGCTCGTTATCCAGAGATATAAGATGCTTTATCTCTATGCCCTGTAATTTCTCTGGAAACATTGCCCTTCAAACCGATACACAGTAATGTTTTTACATTACTGCTTGGCGGTAGAATAACTGGGAAAGGTGTGGTGCCTCCTTCCCCAGGCCGAGTTTGCAAAGAGTCCTACCACTACTAAAGAGATCTGCCACGCTACTCCATTCCGTAAGAACATGCTGTGACGTTTCTTCCCTCCACTTGCATCCCCTGCATAGAGAACTCTGTGTCACACCTTTGGTGGTGCTTATTAGGGAACAGTGTCCAGTCATGGTACCTAGAACTATGCGAATTTTATCCTTGTTTGGTGAGATTGCAAGCTCGTCAAGCAATTCCTTGTTTTGAAAAGGGTACAAATTACATTCAACGATTTCGATTAGATGGAGACATAAAATATGTCAAGCTAATAATAATCCCTTAACTACTGTATCCTTAACTGTGGGCCTCATAACAAAGCTCAAAGTCACACAGCGAGCTATGGAGAGAGCTATGCTCGGAGTCTCTTTGCGCGACAGAATCCGTAATGAGGATATTCGCAAAAGAACGAAAGTGGCTGACATAGCTCAAAGAGTAAGCAAGCTGAAGTAGCAATGGGCAGGCCACATCGCTCGCAGAACTGACAAACGATGGGGAAGAAAGGTTCTCGAGTGGCGACCACGAACCGGAAGACGCAGTGTTGGACGGCCTCCCACTAGATGGACAGATGACCTCACAAAGGTCGCTGAAAACCGCTGGTTGCAGGTTGCGCAGGACCGTTTGTTGTGGAAATCTAGGGGGAGGCCTATGTTCAGCAGAGTACGTCTTGCGGCTGATGATGATGATTAATAATAATCCTACAGTATGTTGATGTGTGCATATGAGAGAGAAAGATAAATAGAGTGGACATCAAGGTCATTCTATGAGAGTGGTTCGCATTTTTTTAGCTCGAAATTCATTGATCATGTGTGAAAGGGTATTTTCACAGAAATGTTGGCATTTGTTCGGAACATTCCATTTTGTGACCGCATTTTGTACCAAATTTGTTTTACAATAATATTTGTTTCAAAACAAACATAAAGACAGACAGTAGTAACATTTGTTAGAAACCCATTTTACCCCTGTAAAACAAATTTGATATTATACAAAACTGGTCACTAAATGGAATGGAGAGTAACAAGAGCCAAGAGAAGCAAACACTTTTGAAAAAATGCCCTTTTACATAATATAATAATCAAAGAATTTCGGGCTAAGATTTTTTTTTTTCTAGCTTCGAGTGACGAGACGAGCAGGGCATGTGCCTGGTGGTAAGCAACATGCCTGCCCATAACAGCACAGTGACACGCAGCTATTGGAACATGACGAGTCCAAATAATTACTTAGCACTGCACTGCGCTCGTTATCCAGAGATATAAGATGCTTTATCTCTATGCCCTGTAATTTCTCTGGAAACATTGCCCTTCAAACCGATACACAGTAATGTTTTTACATTACTGCTTGGCGGTAGAATAACTGGGAAAGGTGTGGTGCCTCCTTCCCCAGGCCGATTTTGCAAAGAGTCCTACCACTACTAAAGAGATCTGCCACGCTACTCCATTCCGTAAGAACATGCTGTGACGTTTCTTCCCTCCACTTGCATCCCCTGCATAGAGAACTCTGTGTCACACCTTTGGTAAACAGGTGCTTATTTAGGGAACAGTGTTTAGTCATGGTACCTGGAACTATGCGAATTTTGTCCTTGTTTGGTGAGATTGCAAGCTCGTCAAGCAATTCCTTGTTTTGAAAAGGGTAAAAATTACGTTCAACGATTTCGTTAGGTGGAGACATAAAATATGCCAAGCTCATAATAATCCCTTAACTGTATCCTTAACTGTGGGCCTCATAACAAAGCTCAAAGTCACACAGCGAGCTATGGAGAGACCTATGCTCGGAGTCTCTTTGCGCGACAGAATCCGTCGTGAGGATATTCGCAAAAGAACGAAAATGGCTGACATAGCTCAAAGAGTAAGCAAGCTGAAGTGGCAATGGGCAGGCCACATCGCTCGCAGAACTGACAACCGATGGGGAAGAAAGGTTCTCGAGTGGCGACCACGAACCAGAAGACGCTGTGTTGGACGGCCTCCCACTAGATGGACAGATGACCTCACAAAGGTCGCTGAAAACCGCTGGTTGCAGGTTGCGCAGGACCGTTTGTTGTGGAAATCTAGGGGGAGGCCTATGTTCAGCAGAGTACGTCTTGCGGCTGATGATGATGATGAATAATAATCCCACCGTATGTTGATGTGTGCATATGAGAGAGAAAGATAAATAGAGTGGTCATCAAGGTCATTCTATGAGAGTGGTTCGCATTTTCTTAGCTCGAAATTCATTGATCATGTGTGAAAGGGTATTTTCACAGAAATGTTGGCATTTGTTCAGAACATTCCATTTTGTGACCGCATTTTGTACCAAATTTGTTTTACAATAATATTTGTTTCAAAACAAACATAAAGACAGACAGTAGTAACATTTGTTAGAAAACCCATTTTACCCCTGTAAAACAAATTTGATATTATACAAAACTGGTCACTAAATGGAATGGAGAGTAACAAGAGCCAAGAGCAGCAAACACTTTTGAAAAAATGCCCTTTTACATATAATAATCAAAGAATTTCGGGCTAAGATTTTTTATTTTTTCTAGCTTCGAGTGACGAGACGAGCAGGGCATGTGCCTGGTGGTAAGCAACATGCCTGCCACATAACAGCACAGTAACACGCAGCTATTGGATCATGAAGAGCCTAAATCATTACCTAGCACTGCACTGCTCTCGTCACCCAGAGATCTAAGATATTATATCTCTAAGCCCAGTAATTTCTCTGAAAACATTGCCCTTAAAACCGGAACACAGTAACGTTTGCACTTTACTGCTTGGCGGTAGAATAACTGGCAAAGGTGTGGTACTTCCCTAGGCGGACTCTGCGAAGAGTCCTACCACTACCAAGAAAATGAGAACTATGCCCTAATATCCAAATAAGTTCACCTTCGTAGGTACATATTATTTCCTCTAAATTTGCTTATCGAATAGATGACTATAGTCTACAAAGTGTATACTTCATAGTAAGATCCTTTTATAACGATTTTTTTGCTAATAAAGATAATATTTTTATTACAGTACCGACCATCCCAATGGAGTTGGCGACGCGGCGAGGCGCGCTACACAGCGGCCACCATTCACATGTAACACGCCACGCCGCGAGTGACATGCCACGCCACGTGTGACACGCCACGTGTAACACGCCACGTGTGACACGTGAAACATGTTTTAACACGCACCGCACAGATTGCCGCGCACAATAACAACTTTATTAAATCTATTTACTCATTGTTTTAACTTCCATGAACTAAACTTAGGATATCTGCCCCTTTTTGAACTGTCCTTATTTTTTTTATTTAATGTAGGGAACATTTCCTCAGTCGTAAACGGAGATTATGTTAAATGATCTAGGATCGATTTTATTACAATTAATTGAATTTGTGAAACTGCTTGGCAGCACATGCAACTAATAAAGATGTGATAATGATAACATGAAATTGCATGTTACTTATGGTCTAACGGTAATACAGCTAAGAGAGACAAAGAGAGAAATGTAGGTATGAGTATTTTTTTATTTAATCTTAGAACCGTAAAAGATATTTGAAGTGTTCTCAGCATAAATGTCGATATGGCGAACCAACTAAGTGATTTCAAGAATATTTTCGGGTGTTTTTTCTTTTTTGAACTCGATACCACAGACATACAAATATGATTCAAACTGACAGTTTTACTTTGGTGGGAACCAAAAAATGGATGTCAAGTACGAAACTATTTTTCGGCACAGTATAATTTTAGAACACATTGAAGATAGATTCTATCTAAGTATATATACGGTACCATGGATGTGAAATTCCAACTCGCATTTGATCGATTTTAAAAACCTTATTCCTTTCGATGTATAACTTAATCCTGGACTTACTAGTACATAAATAAAGAAGTCAAACTTCAAATGTCAAAAAAAAAGTCAAAATCTGCTGGATGTATATAACTGTATGTATATAATTTGCTGTAATTTATGTAACTTTTCATATCTACCCTCTAGTTGCCCTAGGGTTATCATCTTTGGCATATAAATGCCAAAAACTGTTTTAGTACTGTTTTTGTTGTTTGATTAGAGATTAAACAGCGCTTACGTACCTACTACTGTACTGTGTTGAATTGAAACACTAGAAATACCTACTTATACCTCTTTGCAAAACAGGTAGCTTGAAACGACAATAGACAGTTCAAACTAATTTAAACATCCATCAACTGTTGCCTTCAAAAACTACATTTTTTGCACCTATTTTGTTTCACAAAAAAATAATCGGATGCCAACAATACCCAGGACCGAAGCACTCGTGATCGAGTAAAGTTCCCACCTGTTCCGAGATATCGTGCCCGGTAAACGTCTCTGTGTGCGTTACTCTAGCGCGTTTTGAACGTAGTTTGACTTCTGTATACTAAATAATAATTGCTTTGTGGTTCCCCGAGTGAAACACATTTTGGTATTAGTATTAAAATTAACGTGGTTGTTACACATATTGATTAGGTAAACAAACGGGAAGCCATCGGGCGCGTACACTCTCCTTGAAAAAGGCCGCCGGACGCGGCCGAAAGTCGAGTAGGATTGACCGACCTCATTACACGTGAGTTACCCGTTTACCTAATCAATACATTTTGGTATGTTTATCATGAAAAAAAAACACTACAACACGAAGATTTTTTCACATAATATCAAATCGACTGTCGCGGAATACAGCGTAATCGAATTTTCGAATATTTATTTGTAATTTTAGTATTTTTATATGAATTATATACAAATATTTACACTTCATTTAGTAAAATAAGCATATAAACATAATGTGTACTGACACATCCCGGCGAGCTAAATTCCCACGCTGAATTGCACAAGTTTCTTAACGCAGCTTAATTAATCAACATTGATGTGTATTGTAGTCAAATTTGATCATAAATTCATGATTATGTATTTAATTATTAACTGTAGCTGCTTATTCTAACTTAGGTAGAATCGGCAGACTATGATATGAACACGTTTTATATATTATTTCTTATTAAAACTAACGAAATATAACTTAGTTTTAAGATAATTGTTCGTCGGCAATCTGTGCTTAGATTAAATAATCTCACACAAAAATATACAAATGTTGTGTAAAAAGTGCCTTTTGAGTTCCGTAAGTCTTTATCGGCTAATCCGTCCTAATGTAATGTGAAGTATTATTAAAATCAAATCGATTACAATTAATCCTTGATAAATAATATCTTTTTTTATTCAACAAATCATGTTACTTATTTTGTTTGGAATGTAATGTATTTAATTTTTGAAAAATTTTGATATGCTATTAGATTCACTAATTCGGACTGACGTTGTAGCCTGCTGGCATTTTTAATTTGTGGTTTAAAATGAACTCTATTTTCGAATGTCCTTTATAAATGTGTTCTGAAAGTTTTAGTTTTATATATATTTGAGTGGTGTATTAACCATACCTTTTTTGCAATTCAATAACCAGAATATCATTAAAGAATCTCGACTATATGCTATCTTCGCTAAATGAACAAATAATCGTCTCCAACTAATGCCGTCCATAAACAAAACATTGAATTTGATTTTTCTTATGCAATTTAAAATGTTTCTTAACTATGTGTAATATGTATTAATCATCATTAATATCCCTAAAGAATCTCAAATTAATATCTTCGTTCGGTGAGCAAATTATCGTTTACTCAAGTATATGGAGTCTACAACAAAACATTCAATTGAAATCGTTTGAACAATGGAAAACGAATCTTGCTGAAATGATGTAATCACCATTGTTTACCTTACCTGTCAGTATCTATAATAAAAAAATCATGATATCATTAAAGAATCTCGACTAATTCTTCGCTCGGTAAGCAAATCGAAACCTCCAAGGAATGCAATGCTAACTCTAAGATCATACTCAAGTTTACGGGAGACGCATTTAAATAAAAACTGTCGTTGGTTGATATATTACTAAAATTTATGAAAATATCGTTAGTGAAATAGCAACTACTTACCAATACTTAGCAAATACTTTGCTTCCATTACTTTAGAATACATCTTCGCTTACCGGGCGCTTTGCAAAAGAGTTATAGGTATTAAGAGTCAAAAAAAACTGTTGACAAATTACATTACAATAATTCTCAATGGTCTGTTATGATAACGTCCGAAATGTAAATGATTAACGAAATTTGTCCAATGAAAAGTGTCCTTAATAAATAGCTGCGAAACATTTTGGTGCTTCTTCAGCGCAAAATTGATGGTTCCCATTTGGCATAATACCATGAAATGGTGTTTAGTTTTTAGTAGATTTAAATTGTGTAACAATGAATTTAACAAATTTAACATATTATCTTACGGAACTCAACAAACGAATTTGAGTGTACAAAGTGCACCTTACTGTTTTTCCTTTTAATGGTTAGACACACTGGAGCCGCGGGGGAGTTTGTAAAAATTTATTTGTGGTATAAATTACTGTTATGAGAACTCTCGGCTTAGCGCAATGGGTTGATGCATATTATCCACTGTGTTAAGCGGAGAAAAGCGTGCTAAACTCATAGTTATGCGCAACTATTACGATGGGACCAACTCTGAACTGGCAATAAAACCAGTTTCATACAAAAAAATCCTGTGACTTGAATAAAATGTACGTAACACCTTATTATTTTTTCACAATTTCAGGGTTGGCCCCATAGTAAAAGGTGGTGGTGACAGAACATAATCTTTTTCCAACAGACGTTCTGATTAATCCTATTTTTTTAAATTCTAATGTATTCAACATATTCACAAAAACGAAAATCTTTGTTACTTTTTACAAATACATCTAGGTAAGTCTTGTTTTACAATAATTAAAATCGATACACAATAGTTGAATCGTAAAATGGGACAATTAACTGTTATATATGACTAGCTTGTTTAATATTGTTATATTTTACCCTGAGAGTGATCAAATTTAGTATATCTAATACGTTTCTAGGACGAAATGAATTGAAATTAGGTGGGCGAGCATCATTTTTGAAAATCTCAAACATTTAGGCAAGTTGGTGGTCTAACGCAGACCTTTATGCGATATAAATACAACTGACATTGTTGTATAAGCTCCGACCATTCGTAAAACACAAGCTGCGCCCAGTGTGCTACCACTTTTCTATTTTTTATTTTTCATATTACTTTAGTTATCATAGATATAAGTTATATTATGTGTATAAATATGTATTAATCCTTAAAGTTTATTTGAAATACAGAGATATTTTTAAGAAGTTTCTATTGACTCATCGAATTTTATAAACCGATTTATTTACCAAAGAACTTCAAAAATCAATTTGTAATTTGAAGATTAAATATCTCTGCATTTAATTTTTCTACTGACTTGGATATTTGGGCAACATCTAGCTAGCACTTGTGTTAATATTTGGTTTAATAATGTTAAGGGACCATTGTGAAGTCTTAAATAAATAGTGCCGTTGAAAACTTCTTTTATTCATAAACTAAATCACCCCGGAAACGTTCGGCCATATACATTTTCAGTCGAATGAAATTACAAAGCGACACGACTTGTTTTGTAAATCAAATATATTTGATAACTTATTTATGATTGTACAAATAAATAATCAAAAATATCTGAAACAAATTGCCCAATACACCACCAATCTGCACAATACACCCCCTAGCGGGACGTCAGTGCAGGTCAATCAACCCCATTCTGAATCTGAAACAAATGTATAATTGTATCAGATATTTTTGATTAGATTTGTAACTGGCTAAACAGTGCTCGGCCCCAAATCTAGTGGTCATAGACTACTAGAAGACACTAGAAAGTATCAGGTGTATGGATCCATCCATACACCTGATACTATACCTTTTATATGTGCTTTAGTGTTCGGGCTGTTATAATAAGCAGTCGAATAACAGCCTCAGATATAGCAATCTCAGACACACCAAATGTATACTCAGGCTCTATAGGTTCTAGGTACTATGTGAGCCTCGAGATGGCTAAGATGGGAGGTTGGAGGTCCATTGGTGTGAAGCCCCAATCCTTCAGATATCAGTATAGTCGAAGTAGCTATAAATATTAGGTCCTTATATAGAAACGCTCATCGGAATGGCTGAACCCTGGCGAACCAGCCAAATCATCTCTCTACTTAGTCTGTGAACCAGCCAAATCCTGACCCAAGCGTAAACTAAATCATAAAAAATTACTTGTGAGCGTTGGGTAAAGTCAGTGTCGTTCTTTCTTAAATCTGGCCAGACGATTACAGCACACGTCTATTGTCAACTGCAAGCAATGATGGATAAGCTAGCTACTAAACAACCTAGGCTGGTCCATCGCTCGAGGCCACTGCTGCTTCAGGACAACGCTAGACCACACACTATACAAGAGACTGCTACCAAGTTATAGGAGCTTCAATTGGAGTGTTTAAGTCATCCACCGTACTCCCCGGATCTTGTTCCAACAGTTTTTTTTTTCGAAATTTGGATAACTTCTTGAAAATAAAAGTGGCCAAGTGCGAGTTGGACTCGCCCAAGAAGGGCTCCATATCAGCAAGTAATATAATACATAAGTTCTTGTACTTCGATGTAACTTTGATCGATGTTTTATTAATAATGTACCTATTTATGACGTACTAAAAAAAACAAACACTTACTAGATCGAGTTCAAACCAATTTTCGTTGGTAGTTACGGGGGGGGGGACATTTTACCACTTTGGAAGTGTCGCTTGCGCAAAATTATTCAATGTAGAAAAAAATTATATAAGAAACCTCAACATCATTTTTGAAGACCTATGTATAGACACCCCACACGTATGGGTTTGATGAAAAATATTTTTTTGAGTTTCAGTTCTAAGTAGGTATGGGCACCCCCAAAATTCATTGTTTTTTAATATTGTTATTTAAAATCTTAGTGCGATTCATAGAATACATCTGCTTACCAAGTTTCAACAGTATAGTTCTCATAGTTTCGGCAAAAAGTGTCTGTGACAGACATGACGAATCTACATAAGTTTAATTCACCAAAAGACGCAGTAAATGCTATGAACGCTCGTTTCTTAAATGCAGCTGCTACCTGTGGGGCTCCTAAAGCCGATGCTGCTACCGTCGGCGTCGGTAAAATTTTAGTAGGTACCTATCAGCTCGTCAGCCAACTGACCGTTCTCTCCGATTGACCAGTTTCTCGGCTGACTCCGCATAGTCTCCACTAGAATACCCCCAAAAAGTCAAAAGACATATACGGTGTGTCGATGGAGCTAATAAAACTAGCAATTATGCCCCTAGCATGCCCTAGCTCCAGTTCTCGCCACACTGTTTAGTAAGTGTCTTAGGGAAGGCTCGTACCCGTCACCACTGAAAATATCAAAAGTGTCCCCGATATTTAAAGGCAAAGGTAAAAGGACGACATTGATGGATATAGACCGGTATCGATTATACCAGCAATAGCCAAAGTGTTCGAAAATCGCTTGAGTTCACGATTAGTGGACTACCTATCGGAAACCGAGGCGCTGTGTGAACAACAATACGCATACCGCGAAGGGAGCTCTACGACTTCTCTAACGCGTGAAGTGGTTCGTGGTGTGTTGGCTGCTCGTGAACGCAGACAGCAAGTGGCTGTCTTGTGCTGTGACTTATTGAAGGCCTTCGATGTCGCAGACCATGAGACCTTAGCGTTAAAGCTGAAACACTATGGTATAGCTTGGAAATCATACGCTGTGTGGACTGACATGCTACGAGGCCGTTCTCAAGTGCTGGATGCTGGGGATGGCGATAATAAATCAGACCCATTGTCTTCATCTATAGGAGTACCGCAGGGTTCGTCAGTTTCAAACATCATGTGCTCTCTCCTATTGAACGATCTCCCTGACGCCGTAAAGGGTGCTGACATATTCATGTATGCGGATGATGTGGCTGCCCTTTCAATAGAGGAATTGGAAGATAAATTAAACACTGTAATTAATGGCTTAAACACGTGGTTTCGTGCCAACGGTTCTATGGTAAACTCAAAAAAAGACTCATTTTATTCACTTTTGTCTGCCGGGCCACTATACAAAACCGCTAAAAGTCTTGTTTAACGGCGTCCGAATTGAGCAGGTACAAAATACAACATTTCTGGGGTTCGAAATTGACCGCTGCATAACATGGGAACACGACATCGACGTCATCGACAAGATGTGTGCTAAAGTAAGCAGTGCGTGCTTTGCACTAAGACGGGTGTCCCGAGTGGTGTCTGCGGATGTGTCTCGTTCATGTTACTTCGCCACAGTGCATTCTTGGTTACATTACGGCGCCGAACTATACACGCGCGCTGCCGACTAGGAACGTGCGTTCCGCGCCGAAAAACGTGCCGTACGTGCCATCGTGGGCGTGTCGCAATGCACATCCATCAGACCATATTTCAAAGAGCTTGGCATACTTACGTTAGTTTATTACAATTGTAATAAATACATATCTATTATATTTTAATGGTTGACACTTATTTGTACGATACTTATTATCGTACAATAAAATTTTCAAACTATGTAGGTAGGTATGCTCTTTTTTGTTTTTTTAAATTGACGTGTAAATTGTACATTTATGAATAAAGGACTTTGACTTTGTAACGTTATTAGGTCAATATTCGCTTGGGGGAGGATTTGGCTGGTTCACCAGAGCCATTGCGATGAGCGTTTCCGTTTGTTGTACAGGATCCACTCATCACAGGTAATGATTCAATTTCAAATCCCTACATAACCTACATTATTTTGCCGGTTGAGTAAAGTAACACAGCAGTCGATGTGCTTTTGATGGTTTGCTACACTCAATTCATGAAAATGTTTTTAGTTTTTTCGCCTTCTCAATTTGCTTCAGGTGGATTAAAACATTTTATCACTAACACCGCAGCCTGCAGCTAACTCGGACGTGGTTTGCGATGGATTTGCTTCCACAATAGCCTTCAATCACAGTAAAGTTATGTATTTACTGTGCTTCAATTCATTATTATACACTTTGGTCTCCGGTCGTCCACGGGGCTTGTTTTAGGTTGAAATTTCCAGAACGAAAACGTTGGAACCAAACACACACTGTGTTTTCTTTTGCGACACCGTCACCATACACATCATTAATCCTTCGAGCCCTTTCTGTAGCACTGGTGCCGCGATGGAACTCGTAGGTACCTACTCGTAAATAAAGCGATATTTCAAGTTTTCCATTTTGTAAACTGAGTGACCGAAAGAAAAAAAAACCCATAGAGGAAAAAAACTGGCAGCCATAGGAACTGCCGATAGAAGTGAAAACTTATAACTCAGAATTTGAGAGCTTACTTTGGAAACTACGCAGGTAAAACATCATGGTCCTGATTTTACCCGAATATTTCTTATCATTCCCGAGCGCGACGCTAGAATTCAATGCACAGACCACGAAAACTCTATCTTAATATCAGTTGAGTAAAAGTAAACCAATTGAATAAATGTAAGAATTTATATTGACAACTGTTCGATCTTTCCCATATAAAATTTCACAAAGGAATGCGCTTCAACGGCTTAGCTCCATCTACTTATAGCGCCAACCCCTCTAAAACTCTTTTGAGATGGCGGGTAGAAGTGAATGGTATCCCACCGGCGCCCTCTACACTAAATGACACATATTCAGACTCAAATCCCAGTATTAAATATAATACTATAGTGAAATACACGGTAAACAAAAATAGAGGTGATAACACGGCCCTCCTGCGCACGCTGTCAACCTTGGCAGTGTCACAGTCTGGTGTAGTTGCTGTGAACAAAATACACAATTTATTCATTTTATCAAAGTTAATTTTACTCTTCCAGTATTATCCACTTAAGATGAGTAACTTTCCCAAGCAGTTGCGCTGTCACATTGTCGCAACTCAAGGTACGTCATTACATTACCACATTCTCCATAAATCCACTTAAGATGAGTAATGAATAGCTTTCCCAAGCAGTTGCGCTGTCTCATTGTCGCAACTCGAGGTACGTCACTACATTACCCACAGTCTCCATAAATCTCAAACATACACCTTTCTCTAGCTGCCGCCTGGTAACTCTAGATACGCGGCATTAAAGTCATAGTCAAAGTCAAAGTTCATTATTTTCACTCTTAATGCTTTCTCTAGCAGTTACACTCTTAGGCCGACACAAGGTACGTCAGTTTATGTCCAAGGTATTACGGTTTCACACTTTGTCATTGGATCGAAGGCATTGCACTTCACTACGTTATTCAAACGTTAACTCATCAGCAATCAATCATAATACCTGACAACATCCTAGAGCCAGCATTGCACTGCTCGATTGGGTTTGACTTTCAATTACATATATCTCCAAGTCTACTAATCGTACCTATTCAAGGTTTCATATTTTTCTCACATATGGCCTTCTATGTAGTTTTTATAAACGCTCCCAAGTGATATTTATAGCGAATTAAAGGGTCTCATTTTTTTGAAACAATACCAAAACAATTCATTGGTAACGTACATAGCTCGGCATCATCCGACTAAAATCTTTATAATTTCAACCATAAGGGTATCTTATAACTGCACTGAATATAACCACTTTGTAACCCAACTACGGTAACCAAATTCAAATCAAAGATGTAAAACTTTCTATTACTGTAGGTATTATGTTTGAAAATGTATGACCTTTTTCAAACAGTTTCCCTGAAAGATATTTAAACCAATATCTAACTGATTTACACTGTTTATCTATGGTTGCTGTGCCTCGCAACAACCCGTCCACAACATAAGCTACCCTCTCATAAAGTTTCGTAAAACAGTATCCACAAACTTTTAAAAAAACCGAAGATGTTTCATTCTACGAAATGTTCTGATTGCAGTTCCCGGAATTGAAGATTATTTTACAGTACCCCCTTTACGAGATAATAATTAAAAGATTTAACTTGTCGGTGATTCGCAAAAGTTTCATTTGAAATGCAATGTTAGATAACAAGGTTAAAACAATTTTCTACATCGTTTCTTCAAAGTAAATCGTAATACTAAACTGTTGCTTACTCACGTGTACATTACGCACTCCAAGAATAACATTTTTAACTAACTGCGGGCGACGCTTGCTTTTCCGATTCTTTCTCATCACCGTTGTGATTTCCAGGCGTGGTGTTCATAGCACTTCTGATAATATCAATTGAGTAAAAGTAAACCAATTGAATAAATGTAAGAATTTATATTGACAACTGTTCGATCTTTCCCATATAAAATTTCACAAAGGAATGCGCTTCAACGGCTTAGCTCCATCTACTTATAGCGCCAACCCCTCTAAAACTCTTTTGAGATGGCGGGTAGAAGTGAATGGTATCCCACCGGCGCCCTCTACACTAAATGACACATATTCAGACTCAAATCCCAGTATTGAATATAATACTATAGTGAAATACACGGTAAACAAAAATAGAGGTGATAACAATCTGGTGCGCCAAAAGAAGTTTTCACTTCAAAAACAAATGAATTACGGTTTTCAAAACACAAAAGCATGAGTAAATAGCTGTTTAAATTTGAAATTGGAATTCCTAACCAAAGAGGAGATATTTGAGATAGAAGTGGCCAGTACGATAAAACACCAATTTCATAAATGTAAGGACCTAATATGATTAGTAGAATCGATACATAATCTTATATAGGTAGATGTTCTGCTAACATTTTTTTGAGAATATAGGTACACTTGGCGCTTGGGTAAGACATGATTTCCAAGTAGTTACTATACCTACTTACCTTCATAGGTACCATTGGATACTGAAAATAATTCGTAGGTAATACGTATTTTGGTACTAGTATTTGATGTCCATATTGTACAGTAGGTCGAATGGAAGAAGATCGATAAGTGAGCATAATAATAATAGATATGGAATGCTTAAGTAAGTAGGTACATATACCTAATTAGTTAATAAAATTGTGGCTTTTGCGCTAGCTCAAAGTGCAGTAGGCAGTAGAGAACATATGAAGCCACCTGTCATTTCATGTGATACAGCGTGGTGATAGACGGACGGACAACGGAGTCTTAGTAATAGGGTTACCTACATGTTTGGGTACTGGACACTAGAAAGTTAGACTACTATTTAATTAGTAGGTACCTAGGTTGGTTATAGCCGTAGGTTATGGTAGGCCCAAAATTTCTAGGTCGTAAAATACAAGTAGGTATACGTGAAATACTTAAATATAGGTAGGTACAATACGTAATGCTTACATAAAATCAATGGAGCTGAAGGAACAATGTCGATTCACAGTTCATTCGTTTTCTTCGTTTTACACCAAAACCACTGCGTAATATTTCACATAATTCGTATGAAATAAAAAGGCAAGTTCGCAGTCATTGTTCCATTAACCGAAAAAGTTTTCTTCGCCACAAATGTCTTAAACACAAATGGAGCAGAGTGTGATATTGTCCATTCTCATGCTCTTGCAAGACAAGCAAGGATTTGCCTATTCAAAAGTAATATGCGACGGTATATATCGGCCACTCGAAGTCGGGAAATGGAAGAACTCTTTAAAGCATCTGGACTCTGGAGTGGTGGAAAATAAACCAGTTACGATGAATGAGGGGCAGGTGTATGTGTACGAGAATGAATTCCCAGGGTATATAATCAAGTACATCCACGTTGATAACCTGGCTATAAAAACGTGCGGCGCAAGCGCGGAAATTAAATCTGGTGGTGTGGGCCAATCGACAGTGCTTATCGTCCTCCATGCTAAGGCTAACAATGAAATAAGAGCAGTTGTTGACATCTGGGGTATCAAGTCATACCAAAAACCCACTCCAAGATCACGACCTATCAACATCGAAGAATCTGTGAAGTCTTTTTACGTTAACGAAGCGTTTAGGGCGGTGAACCATAATAATAAATAATTTTTAGATTTTAGTTTTTCTATGCATGGACTGAAGGATTTTAACTTAGAAGACACAACAACTTACTTACTAACTTCTAGGTAAACACGTTTCATCGTAGACCGCATCGTCGCTTAACATCAGGGGAGATGGCGGTCAAGTGTAAACCTATCGAAGTTAAAAAAAAAACAACAACTTACACTTACGTTCCGTCAGTTGCTGGAAGCAAAATTGTTTTTGTACATTACGTACTTCGTATTATTAGTGTTTTACGCTTTATTCACGTTTCATGTAGGTGTCCCGCTCCTCTAGCTGTTAAAAATGTTGCTTATGGCTTATGGTGTCGTTTAAAACGTCATAAGCAAAATTATAAGGCAACCATGGTAAAAACTGTAAGAGCAAGAATTTATTTTGTGATTCTTTTACAAAAATGATTGATACTTTTCTGTATTTTTTAAATATTCTACCGGCTTTTACTGACTTCGTCCGGGTTAAATAGAAATATTTTCATTTAAAATATATTCTGAAAAACTCATAATACGGAATAACCAACGTATAGAAATAAATAGTCTAATTTTGATTGATAGACTATAACCCGTGGTGGTCAAGTGGCTAAAACGTGCGATTCACAATCGTGAGGTCGCAGTTTGGAATTCCGCCCCGATGTACTTTTTACAAGTTTGTCATCACCACTGGCGGTGAAACATCGTGAGAAAACTGATCCATGAAAAATGTTGCCATGATCTTTCGAGATCAGGCGCCCTCCGCCAGCCCCCCATGGGCAAGTGTGGTGGATTATGACAACCTCCGTCGATCATGATTTATGACCATCTCCTTGCAAGAGGCCCCGAGTCACAGCAGTGGGAACATTTAGAGGAGAATGGTACCAAAGATTATCTCAGACGTACCTATACGTATCGTAAAGGTACAAGTTCGCGCCGCGACCGCGACGCGAGACCGCGACCGGAGACCAAGACAGGCACTTGACACTATGGAATTGTATGGGCGCCAGTTCGCGCCGCGAGCTGTCTCGGTCTCCTGTCGCGGTCTCAGCGCGAACTGGCGTCCATACAATTCCATAGTGTCAAGTGCCTGTCGCGGTCTCCGGTCTCGGTCTCCTGTCGCGGTCTCGTGTCGCGGTCTCCGCGCGAACTTGTACCTTAATTATCGTAAAAACAAAATTGTGCGAAATCTGCGTTCTCTCCATACAATAATTTTAGGTATCACTCTTGGCATTCTAGTGCAATATTTACTTGGCTGGGACAGTAAAGGATTTATGAACAAACATGGCTAACATAAACAAGGTGATAACTGTTTATATAACTTTATTTAATAAAGGTACACAAATGTTCAATTATTATAGACATCCTTACATAATTTGTTCCTTATTCTAACAACATAATGGCTACATCTTAAAACTAGTGACAAAGATTATCAGATATTAACTAACTGCATATAGACTATAGTTAGAAGTTATTAGTTTTTTTTTTGACTAGATTTTATAATAATTTTCGTTTTTTATGGAGCTGTTATCTAAAACTTTTTTATTTATAATGCAATTTACATTATTATCAACCATTGTTCTGTTCCCGTAAATCTATATTATGTCTGTGATATTAATATGATATGAATATCTATCTAGGTCTATGTTATTCTATTTTATATCAAGAACAGATTCGTGTAAGTTTACTTTTTAATTTGTTTATATGGCTTCAGAACTTATGGCATTATAATTGAGGATATTATTATGTCAAAATCATACGTACCTACACATTGTAATAGACATTCAATATCAGGTTTGTACATATTGTGACGAAAAGTCTCATCTATATATTACGTTGCATTTCATCAGTAGTTAAAAGTCTCTATGGAACCAAATATAACCATATGTAATACCTACATACATATAATTGTAATGGGTAACAATTGACAGATATGAATGGAGGAAACGTACATGTTGTACCGACCCCACCTAAAGTGGGATAAGAGTAGGCGAATGAAATGACCTACATATAATTGTAAAACATTCTCAACTCGAAACGTTTGGAAAAAAGCTTCATACTCTGTTTTATTTTCTGATACATTTTTATCAAATGTTTGTTTTTATAAGCGAGCTATGTTAGTCGCATGTATTCCTATCAGGGGGCAAGTTTCAACGTGGACAGTGGACACCATGAATAATAGACCACTCCAGGTTTGCCCTCCGAAGCGAGGCTGAGAAGAGCTCAGACGATTAAAAAAATGTTTAACTATGGAAACTCGGGATCGCAAAAAGTGTTGGAATGACTTCTGTCCCAACTCATACCACTCTTTGCTAACCTGATATGTATTTTTCCAGAAATGGGACAGCCAAGGTAATATCGAACAAAAATAGGTTTGTGAACATTCACCCCTTCACTTCATGTTGAGATCTTTGCTGGTGTTACGTGACAGACCTGGACGACTTCTCTCTTTCTACGAAAAACGTAATTTCGAAATAAACTCGCGACTTTCCTACACCGGTTCTACATCGATCCGTGGTTTCGTCCGTGTAAATGTTCAAAGCCTACTCTAATTAGAGTAGGCTTAGAACATTTAAACATGAAACAATGTTCGATCGGAAACCGGAGTAGGAAAATGACGAGTTTATTTCGAAATTACGTTTTACATAGAAAGAGAGTAGACGTCTTAGAATACATCTCATAATTTGAGTACCTACTATCTACCTCTTCATTTACGAAACCAGGTACATTTGTACTGTCGAACTGGATTGTTTTTTTTTTAAACTTATTTGGTATTTATTGGACTCCGTTAATGAGCAGAGCAAAAATGAAAATAAAAAAATACGTTTTTCCAATGAATTTATGGGTACACACATTAAAATTTGTGGACATTTCTGTTCCAACACTATCAAGATTAAATTTAGGTGTTTAGCTGTGTGTCTGTGCCTACTTAACTCCTACAAGAATGAATGAAAGCTGGCATGATCGAGAAGGTTCTTAGCTACAGTATTTAGCGTTGCTTAGCCTGTTTATGAATACTTATCACTCCCTGATTACGATCACGCTCATTAAAAGTTCAGTGCACTTTTCTTAACAATATACGAGTAGGTACCTACCTGCTTTGGCAAACGTTCAAACTACAATAGTTGCCAAGTTTTACGTCAAATATTCAGCTGTTTTGTTATTGAAGATTTTTTTATGAGTCTTCGTTTATTGATTTCAGTCAGATCGTATGTAACAGAGTATAAGTCGACATTTTAATAATACAACTGTTACTATAAATGAAAATTTACAATATTAATGGGAAATCAATGTGCATCTTGAATCACCCTCGCATTAGGCTAGGCTTCTTCTAGTATGTCTAATGGATAGGTTTCTTCTGAGAACAGTGATTCATCTTCGACTACACTGTCCCTTACAAAGATGCGAGTTGGTGGTGAAAAAGCCGTGATGGCTTAGTGGCAAGAAAGTGCGATGTCAGTCGTGAGGTCGTAGGTTCGAATTCCTCTAGCTGAAGGAAAACATCGTGAGGAAACTGGTATTTTCCAAGAAATGTATATCTGGAGAACAATCGTCGACCAACAATCCTCGCTTGGCCAGCGTGGTGGATTATGACAGTGACTTTCTTCGAGAGAATGCCACAAGTACGAGCAATGAGAACAAGTTGGCTGCTTAAACATATTCAATCAAAATAAGTAATATTCAAAGGTTCAAAGAACGTTGAGTCCTATTTTACTCTGTTGCTAACACGTTATAAACAATACGATCATTAGTACGTTTTATCACGTTTTATTAATAGTTGTGATATCTAACACATTTCCAACGAACCAAAACAAGGAAGCTACGTCAATATGTGAAGTAGGTGGATTTAATAATCTCTTGTTTACAATAACAGTGCATTCAATTAACATTGTATAATTTTAACTATTTCTCCAAACGTATGAACATAGGAATTCTCTTTCGTACTCGAGATTTAGACCCTACTGTAGTACCTACACATACGTCCTTTTTTTTATAACATGGGGCGATGGGATGAGAAAGACATGCGAATGATGGTAAGCATAACGCTTGCTAATTGAACTTGAAGCGTTCGCATCATTGCCTAGACACTGCGCTCGCACCGTCGTACCCCAGGTTATAAGATGATTTATTTCTTTTGTCTGGACGCATAGCAGGCGCGGTCCCATCCTCAAATTTTGGAGGGGGTCACCAGTACCTACACAGCCTCAGATTTTAGGGGGGGGGGGGGGTCACGAGTAGAAATACAATAAATCGAGTAAAAAAGACTTTACTTGTAGCGCCTCACGATTTTACCCGCATAGTTGCCGTTCTAGTTGTTTTCCTGCGCTAAAAAGTAGTCTATGTACTAATTTAGATTTTTTAATGTTACGAGTATTACTTACTTCGATCAAATAATGCTTATCTAACCTTAAAATGCAGTAGCAACCCACTAAACCTCCCCCCCACTGCTGGGACTCGGGCCCTTCTCTCGCTAGGAAGGCCATAATCGATCACGTTGGCCCAGTGCATTTACAATGATTTTTCAATGGTTGACAGTTGACAAAAACATCACGTGACTAATAGAAGAGTCCTAAATCCTAAGAGAGGGTTCACACGGCGCGGCTGCCAACCGCGCCCGCGCGCGGGCGCGGCAGATTTCCATATAAAATTGAATTCAATACACACGACGCGGTTTACGGCCGCGGCGGCTGCGGCAGCCGCGCGGCACCCGCGTTTTTGCGCGCGGTTCTTGCGCAGTAGCTTTTCGGAGCAGAAACCGCGAAAACCTGCGGTCTGAAACAAAACCGTCGCGCGGCGCGGCGCCGCGCCCGCGCGCGGGCGCGGTTGGCAGCCGCGCCGTGTGAACCGGCTCTGAGACTGCTATAGGTATATGATATAATAGTTTTCGCTTGGCCGCCATGCCGCGTGATGTTAAGCGACCATGCGGTCTACGATGGAGATGGTATAGTCGTAGCGTTACAAGTAGGTACGTATTTAAAAATTGGTGTTATAAAATATCGTAGATATGTCCATACCTCATAGCTTAAGTTGTAACTCAGTACAGTCACAAATTTGCTGTGGTATATTTTATAAGAAATATAGCAATGATAAGCGACATAGGACATAGGTAATTATTTGTGCAGTACACTAAAATATTGCATCATTTTCGGATGATGTTTTAGTAATCTCTTTATCACAAAGAATGAAATATTTCACTCACTGCGTTCTCTAAATGTTTACTATTGCATTAAGTTTTCATTTATGTTTACTGTTTTTTGACATAAATAGAATTTCTATAAAAACAAACATGTTTTGTACTTACTACACCGTGCCTAATGTGATAAAACTTAATAATTTTCAGACTAAAATTTTATTCAGTCAAAACTAAATAATGATTTTATTTCTCGAGTACCATTCAAATATATTTTTAGATGCTACGTATGTGCGTAAGTATAGTTAGTAAGTTTGTTGGCATGACAAAAGAGAGGCTTTTTGCCAGTGCGGTAGAGAAGGCAGTGGATGATGGTCAATTTAGGTTAGTAGGCCCTGTAACTTCTGCTCTAGTCCAAAGTAGGACAAAAAGTAGAAGCAATGCCAGGCCAACTGCAAATCTCTTTATTAAAACATGTAGTTATGAAAATACCTAAATGATTACTTAATGTAGTTGTCGATTAAACTTTTATTCTAACTCGTGAAGACAACGATTAATTTTATTTTAAACTGACCTGTCCACTGACTATCTGACATAACAGCAAACATTTAATGCAGCAATTTCACCGTTACAAATACTAAACAGATATTACAAAAACTAACAAACAATTTTTAACAATCTTTGAATTTTATTTTATCCGGAAAAACGTACTTATATACTATAACGTGATGTTCCTTTCAAACTCGCGTGAGCACGTATCAGAGATGATACGACCGAAGGTGAATAAGTTTTGCTCCTAAATATTAAAATTACTTGTGGAAAAACACATTCCATGCAGTATACAAGTGTTGGGTGTATCCATAGCTAAAACAACATTTAAAAGCATTTCATTGATAAAGCACACGAATCTACTACATTTGATGTTGTCTTGAATAGTTCACAAAAGACCTAAGTCGAAAAAGCGCTCCTCTAAATGAACTAGTTCGTAGATCTCTCTTCAAGATCATTGTATTTTCATTTATTTTTTTAGTGTCCGCTCTATTGTAGAACCGCATGACATTTTTTTCTTTTACCCAAGTATCTTATTATGTTTATACGAGTAATTTACAGTAAATGGTTAAAATTCGTAAAACTTTGTATTATTTAGATAAAAGTAAAAATGTATGATAATCACGAATACGTTATTTTAATATATATCTAAAGTACAGTTCGTCATAGGACTAAGAACTAAATAGAGCGCACCCGATGGCGACCGACTACGCCCAACACTAACATGGCGTGAACCGTAAACCCCGAGAAATAATTCGGGCATCAATTCTGCCCTTTCATATATCGTACCTACAGTACCTACGTTCTAAGTGTCGCGTAGTTTTTGGTATTGATAGCCCCTGCCGCGGCCTCGGTATAACAAAGACTAGTCTTTCGGAAGCTAGTCGATGTTGTGGAATTTCAAAATGGCGCGACCTTTGATTTCAGAATTGCATAACTTCCGCACGACCTCCTGAGCCTCTTCAGCGGGGAAAACGGAGTGGGGAGGCGGCTCGATCTGAAACAAATTTACTAGAATTTAGTTTGTAACTAAAAAATATGAAAATAGTCTAGTGTTTTATAGAAAACTAGTTACGTCTCTCGGCTTACCTAAGCTATTGAAAGTCATCATTTTTAACCCCTGACCAAAACGAGGGGTGTCGTAAGTTTGACGTCGATGTCTGTCTGTCTGTCTGTCTGTGAGTGTGTGTATGTCTGTGGCACCGTAGCTCTCAAACGGATAGACCGATTTCGATGAGCTTTTTTCCTTAGAAAGTTAATTTCTTTGCGGTGGTTCTTAGTTAGGTTTGGTTAATAACGATTCAAGGTGGCCGCCTCCACAAAATGGCGGGCAAAATATTTTTACACAACCTCCCTGTATATGGGAATCAAATGAAAGGGCTTGACTAGAAGAACACTAAGTATGCACTATGACTAATTTTAAATCCAAGATAGCCGCCATCACAAAATGGCGAATTAATTTATTTTACTACTCCCTTAATATGGGTATCAAATGAAAAGGTTTGACAAGTAGAATATTGTACAAATTAAAAGTCAAATGTAGTACGTTTTTTTTTAATTTTGTTTCGATTGAATAAAAGTACCCCAAATTACTTCTTATAACATCAGCAATATGCCCGTGAAAGTCCCGTTAAAATCGATCCAGCCGTTTCAGAGATTAGCCACAACAAACAGACAGACAATAATATTCATAAAGTGCTCATAAAAAGTGTTCCGTTTTGAAGGGCAATGTTTCCAGAGAAATTACAGGGTATAAAAATAAATCATCTTATATCTCTGAGTGACGCGCGCAGTGCAGTGTTAGGTAATGGTTTGGGTTTTTTACGTTCCAATAGCTGCGTGACATTGTACTGATATGTACAGGTGTATTGTTTACCATCAGGCACATGTCTTTCTCGTCCCGTTATACCATACTATAAAAAGATGTATAAAAACGCGGTTCACGACAGAGAGACACTTTGTTCCGATTTCCTTTAGGTACATTTGTTAGCGTTTATGTGACGTGATGACGACAATGTCTAAAAGAAACTGAAGATATGAAATTACATATCGATTAGATTATCTCATATCTACGAATGACGAGCGCAGTGCAGTGACGAGCAGTTATTTGAACTCTTCATTTTAAAAACACTACGTGGCTTTCTATCAAATCTATTCAATAGTTTTGGCGAAAAAGAATATCACACTAACAGAATGACGAAAGATTGTGAGTTGGCAAGTGTATATGTGTGTGTTCCCACGGCTGAACGGATTTGAATGAAATTAAATACGTAGTAAGTACATAACCTGTATTAACACATAGGCTATTATAATAAACGTTAAAGTTTGTTGGTTCAGTCGGTAACTACACTAAATTATTGATTTATTTGTATGAATCGTATTTGACGAAAATGAATTATCGCGACAAACTGGATAGAATGCCATTCGTTAATTCCACCACTCATTCTCACAAACTTTGTTTTTTGACGTGACAACTTCTTATAATTCGATGAAGCCGGTTGCACGCACGAAAAAACATGACGTCATGCGCCGTTACCGCCGTTACCTCGCCGCATGACGTCATGCGGCGTTACCTCGCTCTAAGGCGTAGTTGAAGTTGTCACGTTCAACTATCGTCAGTAAACCGACTTTACAGACAACCATTTTTTTAAACTATTTATTTTATTGAGGACTTGTGGCGATTTGCTTCAATTGGGATGATGACTGGGTCAAATATATGTATACCATTCTAAATAGCCCGTCAGGTAGATAATGGTAAAATATCGGACATCGGTATTTTTTGTGGTAATAAATTATCAAAAATCGATAATGACTTGGATGTGACATCGCGTTTTCACAAAAATCGTAAATAGATGTGATGTCACTCGAAACTTTTAAGCACTAAATGATCGTCATTTTTTGTTTGTTAAACAAAAGAAAAATTACGTGTACATTATTTTTTAATAACCCAATTTAACTAACGAACTAATCAGTTTTTAGGTCACCATGCTTATTGGCCTCTACTGCCTACCGAACTTGAAGCTAGCGCAAAAGCACAGAACGTCTACTCTCTTCCTACGAAAAACATAATTTCGAAATAAGCTCGCGACATTCTTCTTCTCACTCGCTCAAGGTCGCGCGGTTTTAGCCTACCGCTAGACCGTTCCTTCCAGGAAACAAGTGACAGTCGGTTGTCGGACGCACGGCTGAGCGCTCGCGCAAAACGTTTCCCGCGCATATTGTTATTAGCTCCGCGCTAGACAGGGACAGAGTTACGCGTTAGAAAGAGCGCAAATGTTTATTTGAAAATCGGGACAGGTATTCCGAGCTGAATTTAACTTTATTGTGTCCCAGCAAGTCGCTATTTATACAGGGTTATTGGTAATCAGCCTGCATCCTTTTAAGGGGATGTTAGGTACTGAATGTACCTAACATCCCCTTCGTCAACTACGTCAACTTTTGTACTACAGTTTAAAAAAAAATGTTTTTTTTTCTTTTACAAAATGAACAAAAAAGTGCATATGCACGGTCTAAAAGTATCGAACTCTTCGTAACAATGCGTAACGAGAGCGCGTACGCTCTTTAACGCGCAAAAAATGATGTACCGAAGTGAACAAACACTAAAAAGTCGCTGCTTTAAAAAAAAAAAAAAACAGTACAAAAAAGGGCAACAAATACAAATTTTTTTTGGGTTATCTATTCAGTTTTAATGAAAATTGTAGAACAAAAGTTGTTTCTTTAAATATACAGAACATGCCCTTAAACGGATGCAGGCTGATTACCAGTAACTCTGTATAAATGTTTTTGGTAAGTGTGGCTTCTGTACTAATATTTATTCTGTGCTCCGGTTGTACTTTGATCCGTCGTTTCGTCCGTTCAAATGTTCTAAGCCTACTCTAATTAGAGTAGGCTTAAAACATTTAAACGTCAAACAATGTTCGATCGTACAAAACGAAGTAGAATCCGAGTAGGAAAGTTGAGTTTATTTCGAAATTACGTTTTTCATAGAAATAGACGTCCAGGGCTCTAATAACCTAATCTTATCACATATAATGACCGTCGGTACTCAACGAGTACAACTTTTATAAACATTAGTATTACAATTATTGCGTACACATCTAGGTTATTAATAAAATGTACACACCTAATACCAGTGTTACATAAATGAACACCTGGAAAGCTCACTCGCGTATCGATTTTCACGGAATTGACGTCATACTTACCGCTCGTAAGGCAATATTGTAAACAAACAGACTATTGGAATTGCAATCATTATCGTTATCGTGTTTTTGAGTTATCAGTCAATAACAGGACCCCTGGTTGCTGCTTTGAAATTTGAAAGTATTGAGACAAGTTGCTATGTTGTTGTATTTTGTACATTTTGTTTAATCTAGCTATAATATATCTATGTTATACTGTATATCTATACTAATATTATAAAGCTGAAGAGTTTGTTTGTTTGTTTGTTTGTTTGAACGCTAGGATCTCGGAAATTACTGGACTGGAATGGTAGCTCAGGAGCGGATAAAGTGGAGGGAATTGGGAGAGACCTTTGCCCAGCAGTGGGACAACTGAGGTTAAACTAAAAAAAAAACTACTTGTATTACAAAATTTCAACCCGATCCGTACAGCTGTTCCGACATAACGAACGAATGAACAGCTGGAGGGATCAGGTTGCAATTTGGAAACCAGGAATTTAAAAATTAAATTCGCCATCTGAATGTCTAACGTGTTACTTAGCATAGCCATAAAACGGTAACATTTAGTGCGGAGCTAAGAAATGTTCATATTTTTGACCATATTTTTTTGGAATACAAATATTCCAAATGTTTGAAATGTTATCTTTATCGTGAAAGTCGTAAAAGTAATCGCAAAAGATGTTTTATCTCTATGCCCTGTAATTTCACTGAAAACATTGCCCTTCAAACCGGAATATATGAACATAATGTTTACCCATTACTGCTTGGCGGTAGAATAACTGGGAAAGATGTGGTACTTCCCCAGACGGACTCTGCAAAGAGTTCTACCACTCCTAAAATTATAATGATTGTAAATACCACAGAAATCTAAATAATAAGGTACTAGAAGTCGCATGACCGCGTGACATTGTCGCCGCACAGGTGACTTGTAGGCCACCAGTGCTCGAATTGTAGTTTAGTCTTGTTCGAACCGGCAGGCGTGAATCATCTTTAAAAACTTGTGTTATGCAGCATAAACAACTGTGGAATTTCTTCCACAACTTGCAATTATACCAATAACGAGATTACATTTCACCGATAGGTATTTTATTTTATTTTAATTGTATTTTTTAATAAAATAAACGGAGCCCAATGATTCACTATGATAGTTATAAATTTTTGGTGTGATCGTCATTTTGCATACCATTGCTGCATACAATAATAAACATCTAAAGTGGTACAAGCTTAAACAGCAATGTAATGTAAAATTAAAGATATCGTCATAACCTCTAATCTTCCATGGTACAACCGCAGGTAGCGATTGTGAGTTAGTGCTGTGACGGTCCAATTTTACTTTCCCAAAAATAAACGATGAAAATTTTATTTTAAATTTTACATAGTTTTATCGATAAAGTAACATAATAAATCGATAAAAAAAATTGTATGCAATTAACATTACACCCGTACGTACAATCTTTGAATTCGCGGTAAACATTACTTCATAATTCATTAATTATTAACAAAAGTATATACATACTGGCTATAACGCGCGATTGTTCGTCCGTGCAAAATAAATATTAGGATAACTGAGGCAGTATTTATCTATTGTAAGCTTTTATTTTTAAGACTTTATTAGTTTTCATACAAAATCAGCGAGCAACACGGAAGGGAGTAGGAATACACAGCGTTTCCCCTCTGTCAAAGTACAAGTCCGCGTGGACCATGGAGTTTGATAATATACTGTGGCGTGGAATACACTGAGGGCGGGGCTAGATTTGTGAATGGTGCTTTATTTTTTATGTGTTAGTGATTTGGCTGTGTGAGTATGGTCGGCAATGGATCGGTACAGGTATGTTTTATATGTAATAGTGCGGCTTTACGCTAGTGTGCAACTTTCCCCTCCAGCAGGCCCCGGACACTCGGCCTAAAATCCATACAGACGGTGCAGTTGACATACCTACACTCACACAACTACGCATATGTCGTTCGAACACATTTACGCATGTGTGCGTGTCACCTAGGGTTACTAAATTATTTTATGGAATAGCTGTGACTCGTGAGTTCACCTGCCTGTGTTAAGTGACCTATAATCTTACCTAGTTAGTGTTCGATCTTTAATGTAAATATAACTTTCATCAACAATCAGAAGGGAGAAGATTTAAAACAAAATAGGAGATAATAAAGGTACCATGGACGAATTGATTTTTAGTTAAGTACACTTACCCAAAGAGAAAACTTTAATCTGACAATATATTAATTAATCACTCCACATATCGTGTATTTCACATTAGATGGTAAAACTACGTCCATAAGTTGCATTTACACACAGTTCACTATAATCAGAGTATACACTGCACAAACTAATTATTAATTATTTCCATCGCATGTCTCACCACAGTAAAGAACAACATAATTTTTCAACTCAAAACTACAATTTAATTTTGTAAACAAACATTCCGAATTGTTGTTACTATGGCCGCCTTGTGGATCTCGTGTCTCGCGGGATAATGTTGCTAGTTCCGGATTTATTTTTTTACTAATTGCTTAAAAAATATAACTTTTGTATGTTGATAAATAGTGATTTATTTATTCGCATTATAGTAAGGATCGCATAAAACTTTAAATATTGTGAGAATAGTGAGTGAGTATATTATACTCAAATCACATTTTAAGGTTGAAGTCATTACTTAATAATTTATTTGCGCCGAATAAACAAAAATCAGTTTTAATTTCAAATTAAATTCAGAAACTTAATTGACCAAATTTCAACGACGATCATAAAAAACTTGAACAAAAATAAACGAAAGTAATTTTTAGTTTTGTTTTCATTTTTCAAAACTATGATCTACCAAAAAAAAAGAAACATCAAAGGAGACATGGCCCAAATCGTACCCTGACCTCGGCACAAAATAATTGTATCTAATCTCAAAAAAATCTAATAACTGTATGTAAATATATTTTAGGAAAAAAAATTACACCACTCCCATAACCCAAATTAGTGGCTAACATGTTTTTTTATCAGTGTAGTTTTGTAGGCGTTTTTTTTAAAGTTCACCAATACTGTTTGCAATCCGATGTAATCATCATCATCATCTTCGTAACATCTTAGCATATACCTCTCTTCAAGTACGCCTCATATCCCAGGCCTATGCTAGTGCTGTGCTTGTGCCAGTACTTGTCCAGATTTGACCCGCGATTTAAGCAAACTGATAATTGAATACAAAGCATATTCTATACCTAAGCATATTCGTGCATTGTTTGATATAATATATCTTTATGACTCAGCCGGTATATATTATTTTTATATCATTAACACCAAATTATACAATATATTTTGTTCCATAAAACGAGCTTTTGACACGAACTTCTACAAAACTTCTACAGGCAAAACAACGCAGGTTAGCCACTCAAACGGATGATGATGATAGTTTAGAATATTATTACTAATAACTTAAAATCTGAGGTACATCAAAAAACCCAGGTGTGGCACCTGGGTTTTTTCAATGTGATTTGGGCTTATGTCCTTTGTTTCACAATAAATGGAGCTATTACGTAACAAACATATAAACGAATTGAGATCCGTCTCCTTTTTTGAAGTTGGTTAAAAATGAAACTAAATCGTAGTAGTACCGGTAGTACTAGAACCGGTAAAGTTTATAAGTCAATGTCAAAGCCGTTAATTACTGAATAAGTTTTAGTTTAAAAAAAATCGTTTTTTTTTTGGAACTATCCATTCCAATAGTCAATGTACTCGTATCCTCTTACTGGTTTTAATGAACGGTTGTTGCGAAATCTTAAATAAGCATACTACTTACTTACTAGATGAAATCCTATGTTCATTGTTCACTATTGACCGACATAATATATACATGGACGCACATAAAAGTACAGATAGTCTAAATATTGAACCTGTTTCTTTTTTTTGAGTCGGTTGAATGCTAAGAAATAATCACTTATCAATAAATCTGAATAGTAGCAATCTTAGTAAAAAAATCCACTAAATTGGCAACACTAGTGACTAGTGACTTCGTGAATTGCGAACTATACTCCGCCCCATCACTCGTTACCATACGTTTTTGGCGCCACTGACGTATTTCACAACGATTAACGAAAACCGCAGTTTAAAAACAACGAGTTTAATAATTTCGTCACAGGACTTCAGTGTTGGCGCGTACTTCTAACCAGAATAGCTAACACAGTTTATAAAAATGATTCAATCTTTGTAGAAATTCTTATGAAATCAAAAATCTCTTATTGTTTCGTATAATAGACGAAAAATTTGGTACCATTTTGTTAAATAATACAGCATCATGGTCGTATTCTCATAGAAAATTATCGTCCGATATAAATAACCCTTCGTTGAGTGCTTCTCGCGGTGCTTGCGGGGAAGGAAGCTTGAAACTGGCGGGGGGTGGGGAGTGTCCGTTCTATCTGTATTATCTATTCTATGCCTCCAGCAAGAAATGACAGAAAGATTTGAACAATATTTTTTAGCAAAGGCTACTTCCCTTCCGTGCTTGCGCGGAAGATCGAGTTGCTCGATGTACAAAATATACAACAACCTTTGTTCTTCAACTATACCTAAGCCCATGTGGTGTCAGAATTACATAGTTCAGTTTTCGAAACAATAGTATAACCCATGTGACTCACTTATTTTATAGGTAGGCATATTTACTTTGTTGTAGTGTAATACACCTAATTAATGAAATCAATAATAACCTTTATCGAATGTTAAAATTGGACCGTACTTTGAAATATCGATATGTTTTAATTTTTGTCAAGCACTAGCGTATATGTGAAAAATTGTTAATTTTTCAATGTATTAGTAGGTTCACTGATAAGCGTTTATGGATGTGTGTGGTGCAATCACAGACCCAGGTTGTTAATGTGCAGCTATTGGTGTGTGAGTGGAGCTCTATTTGAATACTACGCGCATGTAGTAGTGATCGCGGGGGTAGGGGAAATGTGGCGACAAGCGTTTTGCAAGTAATTTGAGAGTTATGCCATTTCTATTACCTTATTATTTAGATTTCTGTGGTAAATACATACGTATTTATACATACATAGAAACACCCAAACACAAAGTTGTCTCATTTTGAGTAGGTATACTCGTAAACTAAAGAGTTACGTTTGCCCCAGTTTTGGAATTAAATTGGTAGTGGCAAACAACAAAAAAAAACTTTCAAACAGTGACACATATCGAGTAAGATCGGGGTCACCGTCCCAATAAAATGTCTGTTTACAAATCGTACAGTATTTGTGTCGACAGTTGGAACGTATACGTTAATACCTACATCTGCACAGTACAATGTTCATCACAAAAATTCGCAGGTCTCCACATATTTGATGACTAGCTGAACCCTGCGCGCGTTGCTACGCCACCTATCGAAAATTCGTTGTACCTACTCAGTTTTAGAACAAATTTGGTTAGCTTAGGTTGCAATGACGCAACCCTAAAAGATAGACAAATGCTGTCACGGACTTCGGCACACGCAACGTAAGCTCTCAAAAAGCAATATTTTTCCCGTTTTTGTTACATTCTTCATTTCTGCTCCGCTCCTATTGATAATAGCGTAATGTTATTTAGCCTATAGCCTTCCTCGATAAATGGACTATCCAACAGAAAAATAATCTTTCAATACAGACCAGTAGTCCCCGAAATCCTAGCGTTCAAACCGCACGGTTTACTTTGTGTCAATCGTAAGCAGATGAGGCGTATGCCGCGTATGTTAGCTATGGAAACAAAAGATGACTATGATGTGCCGCTACAAAAGTATGACACTTCCACAAGAGCGACAAGGAAAGAGCGATCAGACCCGTGCTTTCGGTGTAAAGCGTTTGTTCTGACTCTAAACGTAGTATAGTATATGGAAACTCTTTGGTTCAAACAAACAAACAAACTTTTCAGCTTTATAATATTACTATAGGTTTCATGCTTATTGAAACGAAAACTTGTCTAACTGCATTGGTAACTTTTTTGGTAGGGGAACATTTTATGGTCCCCTACCATACTGCATGGGTGAAATCTTGAGAGTTCGCATACCGACATGCACAATAGCAGTACATATTTATGTTATAATAAATATGGATCGCGCACTAGTATCGGCTTCACTATCCATCTCGCTTACACATGTAGCACAGGACCGTAGCTATCTCACTCCATCACCATCATCATCTATCAGTATGAAGAGTCCAAGTTCGTTGAAATGATTTTCTCAATTACGACTCAAAGAAACTACGCTAATTGTAACTATCCTAGCAGTATTTTATGCTTTTATTTGTGACTGTGATTCATTTGAACGTTTATTACGGACCATGTTAGTGAAAGAAAACACCATAAAATCGTAAAATTTGATGTCACAGAGTCTAAAGAAAATCTCTACCTCAAACCCATATGGTTTGATTTTCTTGATTTTTATAAACTTTACAGTTAAAATTTAAATAACCGACAGGGATATTTTATTATAATTTTCCGGTACTGGTGTGAACCCCCTCTCACCCCGTGCCTCTTGACGTTAATTTCTGAGACAGCCACTATAACATGATTTATCTCTAAGCCCTGTAATTTTTCTGGAAACATTGACATTCAACCCGGAACTCAGTGATGTTAGCACATTACTGCTTGGCGGTAGAATAACCGACAAAGGTAATTCCTGAGGTGGATTCTGTAAAGAGTTCGATAATCTCTGTGACTGATAATCGAGAAAAAAAAGGCCAAGTGCGAGTTGGACTCGCCCATGAAGGGTTCCGTTGCAGCAAGTAACATAATATACATAGTACACATAGTTCTTGTAGTTCGTTGTAACTTTGATCGAAGTTTGAGTAATAGTGTATTTATGACGTACTAAAATAAAACTACTCATCAGATCGAGTTCAAACTAATTTTCGTTGGTAGTTTACATGGTAATGTACATCATATATATTTTTCTTAGATTTTTCATTCTCTTACTTTAGAAGTTAGAGGGGGGGGGACACACATTTTACCACTTTAGAAGTGTCTCTCGCGCAAATTATTCAGTGTAGACGAAAATGATTTTAGAAACCTCAACATCATTTTTGAAGACCTATCGATAGACACCCCACAAGTGTAGGATTGATGAAAAAAAAAATTTTGAGTTTCAGTTCTCAGTATGGGGGGCAACCCTAATTTTTCTTTTTTTTATTTTTTTTTGTTAAAATCTTTATGCGGTTCACAGAATACATCTACATACCAAGTTTCAACAGTGTAGTTCTCATAGTTTCGGCAAAAAGTGGCTGTGACATACGGACGGACAGACAGACAGACAGACAGACAGACAGACAGACAGACAGACATGACGAATCTATAAGGGTTCCGTTTTTACGTTTTACGGAACCCTAAAAACGATAGCACATCGGGAAAAACAAAACATACAATTAAACATGTATACCTAACATGTTTGCAATCTAAGCATTAAATGAAAGACGGAAAACAAGCTAATAATTCATATCAATAGGTTAAATTAGCACCAACAGGCATAGTACAAAGTCTAAATTTTTTTAGTGAGTTGACTCTGTGGCCTGTTTATGATACGTTTTATGTATTTGAATGTTTTACATCGCGGTCATATATAAATTGCTAGTCGTTAACATGTTGTCTCTCTCGCACACTTGTATACAACATACAACGTAAAAATACCGACATATAAGCGTGTGAAAGCGACTCACCTATACCCACAATTTAGAAGACTTATCTTATATATAAAAATCGGCCAAGTGCGAGTCGGACTCGCCCATGAAGAGTTCCATAGCATCAAGTAACATAAGTTATTGTATAATTCGTTTCGTTTCGTTCGTAACTTTGATCGATGTTTTAATAATAGTGTATTTATGACGTACTAAAAAAAACTACTACCTAACTATATTGAGTTCAAACCAATTTTCGGTAGAAGTTTGCATGGTAAAGTCAAAGTCAAAGTCAAAGTACGTCACATTTGTTTTTGTAATGCACGTCACATTTGTTTTTTAGTTTTATAATTCTCTTATTTTAGAAGTTACAGGGGGGACCATTTTACCACTTTGGAAGTCTCTCGCGCAAATATTCAGTATGGAGGTAGAAAAAAAAAATAGGAACTTCAACAACATTTTTGAAGGCTTATGCCCTGTAATTTGAAAACATTGTTATTATTATCCCACTTTTTTTTAACTTGTATAGGTTTCCACCGCCATCACGCCTGATGTCAAGGAACGATGCGGTCCGTACCTAGTAGAAACTGATTCACTCTCGATTTGAAGATACCAAGACTTTAGTGGGATGGTACGAGTAGGTATACTTTATTCCGAATGAATAGTCTGAGATTGTAAAATACTGACCTGTCCGTTAGCCACTAAAGAGACGAGCTCTTTCAGTTGTTCTATTGAGCCGTTCGGGACAACAGCAATCTTCACGTTCATGTCCTCGGCTTTCTTTGAGAATTTTGGCACAAGCTTCTCGCCCACGTCTTCTGTGACCATCACCACGCCATTCTATGGAAATTACAATTTGCCAAATGAAAACAAGTATAATGATCCGAATACACACTAGAAGTATCCTAAGTTAAGTGAATTAGGGCTCCCGCACAAAACCACGAATTCGCATCGCATCGGAAATATCTGCGAATTCGCACGAATGCATCGCAAGAACTTCTGATTTGATTCGCATCGTGCATTCCTCCGATATTACGTCATACTGGTCATAATGGTGTCACCGCCATCCCTCATAGTTCCCATCAGCATTGATCATCGTAATATGTGTATGAAATCAAAATCTTTTTTTCTTACAGCAGTACAACAATCTTTTTGCAATCCATGTTACGCTTCCGAAAAACAAGTCCAACACGGCTGACTACCGTTGAAGGTATGGTTACCCTAACCAACGGTTTGGCGCACGAATTCACATCGCATCGCAGCAATTCGCATCGCAAGATTCTCCGATGCGGCGTCGTATCGCATCGCATCGCAGTTTTGTGTGGGAGCCTTAATGACCGGCTTAAAATATTTTTACATTATTTTCGGCATGCTCCCAAGATTACTACAAAGGCGAAAAAAACAGTTAAAATATTACGTTACTTTTTGATTGCAAAGAAGTTATACAACATTCGCCGGTAAGTTACATTGCTTCTCAGAAACATGCTCTTACATGATGGATAGATGATTGAAGCTTCAAGTGCAACTCACGGGAGCGAGACACTGCATGGAACGATGCAGAGAGCGCGAGGTCGTGCCGAAATTGAGGACTAGGTCCACCAGCCCGCCGCACGCGTCTGTCGTGCGCTCAATCAACTGCTTCTCATAGAGATCCTCGGACCACTGGAGTACATTTATACTGGAACAAACCGTTAAGCCATTCAAGTATCTCAATAACCAATGGCCCAAATGTTGTAAGCGATAAATTAACTACTTGTGTAACTAATGTACGAAAACTTACGCGTATTCTTCACAGCTTTTCGCCAGCATAAACCCGTCATCCTTGAAAGTCGCCACGCTTATCTTGATCCTGTCTTTGAATTCATTTTTGAAGCTTCGTGCCGCTAACCTCAAAGCCCACAGAGCTAGCCCACCAGTGCCAACTATTAGTACCGTCGCTTGGTCTTTCTTGTTCGGACCTTCGTTCAAAATGGTTTGTAAGATTTCGACACCCGAATCGACAGCGTTCATAGCCAGCAGGGCGCCAGTAGGCAGCATAGCCGCAATGCTTAGTGGCAGGTCATCCGGAACTGGTACGAGGCACTTAAAGTCGGGCACTACAACGTAGTCAGCGTATCCGTGCGGAACCCCTTCATAGGGGTAGAGAACGATTCTGGAACCTTCCTGGATGCCGTCGATCCTCTCGGCCTGTTTGCCGATCGCGTCGACAACTCCGGCTATTTCATATCCGGGGAAGAGAGCGCCGTCACGCAGCCCAACATGAGCTGGTGAAGGTGCCTGCATGCCGTAACTCTCCATCTCACCAGAGAAACTACTTATTGAGGAGATCGATGAAGTACTGCACACGGAAGCGGACCGCATACGTGAGCTCGCTCGGTAGCATGCTCCGGCATACACCACCCTGATCCGCGCTCCGTACAATGGTACGTCTGGAACCGGCACGTCGAAACAAAACACGCATTCCTTCAGCGTCGGCCCGGGGGACTCTATTGACACTTGCCTGCACAACTTGCTCATCTTGTTTGATTACCTGCGAACAAATTAAAAGTTGGTAACAACAGCAGCTTAATAACCACACATTATTATCGACAAATCGGAGAGATAAAAAGATAGTCGATTTGCAATGACGAACCTTGTTTTCAAGTACACTTGAGATGAGGTGTCAGAAAATGAAAAAAAGCGCTAATAAACGCTACAAAACCAGCTTTCAGGCTAGTATACAAATAAAAGCAATCAAACTAAAAAAAATTATATTATGCAGCACCGCAAATGTGATGCTGAAAACAAAGGAATTAATGCACCCAATGCTGAAACCAAAGGACTGACGACAGTCGTTTTGCTTCTCTCAGAAATGTAAAGATCGATTGACAATCAACATAAAACGGTCATGGACGAAAGGTACAGTGACGGGTCGACGCGGACGTTTGTTATCCGTGAACCAGATTAACAAAATACAGTAAAAATTACAAATAAGACGAAATACTTATACCCTGCGTTAGTAAGACTAAATCACCCGTAATTGCCGCTATATACGAGTACAAGTAGCTCGAATGAAGACCTCTAATAAACAGTTACAATAAAGGCTTTGATTGATTAATTAATTAACTTTTCTTTGTTGCCTGCTTGAGAACTGTTCTAATTGAAAAAGAAACAAACAATGATAAAAACGTTTCCTATGATAATTATATTATTATCACTGACTACATAACAGAAGTTAATTACAGTATACACAGGTAGCTACTTGATAAGCGAAACTAGACCTTGAGTGATATTGAGTTGTTTACTATGCTCATAAATATGTATTTGTGGATAAATGATTTGTCAGATGCACACAAGAAATATCGTATAGCTGGAGCATCATGTCATTTGTTAAGATGGCGAGTACGTAACTCATTATGACATTGAGAGTGAACTGAAATGGTATTTTTACACTGAATTTTCAAACGTTTGACCTTACTTTATTAAGTAAAATCACACCAATGTTAGCAATGCGAATGTTTGTGTTTTTGTACGTAACAACTTCTGCATGTTCTTCGGAATAGCGGAACAGATTTTAATGAAACTAAATTATCAGGATTATATTAGGACACAAATGGTATTTTTGATGCCGTTAGAGTTTGTGATTGTTATGCCGCAGATTACTAAATAAATAACCGGACGAATAACAAATCGCCCATAGCCGCAGATTACTCCAATAGAAGCTCTGGTATAGTAAATAATACATATTATACGAGTATGATCTATGGTGAAACACGGTCGGCCAAATGACATAATTATTACCTTCAAGTTGACTCGGAGTAACAATGAACGTTCGAACGCTAGAACGCTAGGGAATTTGAACTCTAGAAACTGCATGTACAGTAGCCTGAATGGATATTGAAAATCTTTTATTTTACAGAATTAAAAGTTATCAAATTATTGCTGATAACAGACACCATCAGCATAGTTTACTGACAGTCCATACAACGTATTACTAATGAGGCGAGGCACACTAATGTTCGTATTTTGTTTTTTTACAATTTTCATTCTGTTTCAGCTCCCCCAATGTGTTCATCTCCCCCAATAAATTTTATCCATTTCCCGGTTAATCGGTAACAGATTACATTTTGCGTACTTGTGTAAATCAAGTGACCACGCAACATTATTATAACATGGTGCTGATCTGATGATGGAGCTGGAAGGTAACCACGAATTTCGCAATGAAACAAGTCACAACCTCGTCCAGTCGGGGCTCATTTGAATCGTCTTGACGAGTAGTTTGTCTTTCAATAGTAACCAGGGTCTGCGGCTGGAGCTGGAAGATGCCCATAATTTTTTCGTTTTTTTTATTAACAAGTAATACAAGCTCGTTTTTAAAAGTTTTTTAAATGAAATTACGTTTTGCTTTCATCAAAAACTTTACAGAGCGACGAGCAACACCGATTCTACGGCATAAAATATGAAGAAGTGTGTGGTATATTTATTCTACTCAACACTAAGAAATGTAGCCGTTCGGAAAATGAACGAAGTACCTGCGAGACAATCGCCAGAATTTTATTGAGTTGTTTACATGACTCACTATTAACCAAAAACCAGTTATACTGCTGACTAATATGTACTAATAACGATGTTTTTGTCGACTTTGTGCGTAGAAAATCTAATACTTAATAGTAACAACCGTTCATTCTGTTAGTCTAGTTAGTTACTTCTGTTTGTCCGCGGGTTGTTTTCTTTATCATTTGATGTGAAGGGATGAAACGGTTTTTAATGGAACTTGCTTATCCAAAAGAAATCGAACTACATATTGTTAGTATTAAGACTCCCATCAATAGTCCAGAAAATTTCAGGTTTATTGAAGAGTTTTTCTTTTAGTTTTGTATGTCCAATTGTCCATATTGTATTATAACCCTGACCCCTGGCCATGCAAGAGAAATCTGTGGGGGTTTTAGTCGGGGCACCATGTATGTCCATGGTGGCGAGCCCGACACACCTGCCGTGTCCGTTTACGGTGGAAGGGGCAGTAAAGGCATTTCACCCACAAAATAAAGTAAAGGAAATTACAAGGGCATCAAAGAGAAAATTACTTTTATGCTTTACTAACGCTACGTAACACGTTACATGTTCAAACATAACTATGTTTAAACAACTACACTAAAGATAGTTATTACCTCCATGGTGACAATCTACTTTTGAACAAATGCCAAAATAGGTTTCAACTTTCCAGCCAGCACAACCAAATAGCTGTAAGGATTTGCCTATTTTACTGGCTTTTTCACAATTTCATACGCTTTGCCGTTTTATTATTACTAGGAGCGCATTGGACCAGTGTGGTGGATTATGATTATGTCTCTCCTTACAATTGTAGGCAGGAGTCCCAATTTCGAGAATATTTAGTAAGCTGATTATGCTATGAAATTAATGATATGGAACGAACACAGAAACTATCATTACTGATTTTTTTGTCAAAAATCAGTAGCCGCATTAGCAAATATATTGTTTAATTTCCTAGGTTGGTATACTGATTACGCGGATAGCCAATAAAGAGACATACCAACAAGCAAATGTTAAAAAATGTAGGAAATTATCAGGACAATGTGGCAAACTTTGAAGATCAGCTACACCGGTTGCCAGCGAGCTTCGACGTATAAAAAGGCGAAAAAAAATAATACATAGATGGCGCCAATCTGCAACCTAAGATTTTTTGTAGCTTAGAGTGAGGAGACGAGCAAGACATGTATGTTTGTATGTATGTATGTACACCTGCCCATAACAGCACAGCAAGATGCAGCTATTGGAACATGAAGAGTCCAAATCATTACCTATAGGTTTTATCTATAGGCCCTGCAATTTCATTGAAAACATTGCTCTTACTTTTTTTTTTGTGGGGGAAATTCTTTGACGCACCGCCCACCGTGTAGGGACACGGCAGGTGTGTCAGGCTCGACACCACTAAAAGTGGTGCCCCTACCGACTGGGTCAAAGTCTCGGGTTGGCTCTTCGCACTCCCTCTACGACTTCGATCCAACGCCAGCACCCTTGCGGGCCCGCCTCGCGGGTGGACAGAGTCCCCGCATTTGGCTCCAGTGGCGCACCAGAAACCAGTAGCGCGTCACCGCCTCGGGAGGGCCTACCCCTAGGTGGGGTGCCGGGCGGCCCTAAACGCTCGACACCCCATGCCCTCCAACTGGAGACGGGGTACGAGCCCGAGTGTGTCCCCGTGTGTGTGTGTGCCCGCGTCCACTTCCTTCTCCGCGGAGGAGCAAGAGGGTCCATCTCCCTCTCTCGCTCCTCGGCCTCCCTCCGCGACATGACTGTCCCGCAGAAGGAGACCACCGCCTCCTACGAAACATTTCTCTTATTGCTTGGCTCTACCTCCAATAACTAGCAAAATTGTGGTACCTTCCCAGGTGGACTCTGCAAAGAATCCTAGACCACTAAATATTTTTTGTAGGTTTAGTAAAAGTTTCTGCCGAAGGAAATTGGGTTTTTTCACGCAAATTTTAACAAATTAAATTCCTGACATTTTTGTTTTGGTTATGCTAGAGCTATGTTTTCTTTTAGTTTATTCTTCTTCGTTGTCTTATTCTTTTTCGTTATTCTCCTATTACTTTTACACATTATCATGGAACAATCGAATATTAATCAAGTTTACATAAATTTTACATAAAACGAATTATGCCAATATTGCTGGTAGCAATGTAGTATAAAAAACATGCTAGTTTTTAAAATCATTCTTCTTTTGGCGCGTTTTAGGGAGAATGTGGCGAGTAAATTTATACGTTGCGCACGCGCACCTTCACGAAAAACCGACACTTTGAAGTTAGCTAATCAATATTTATAATTTAGTAAGCACTGTAACTAAGTTCAGGTTCAATACAGCATTGAAAATATTACAGAGGAATAGAGGAATAAAGAGAAGAAGTATTAATTAAATTCTTGTATGCACCACACACACTTTTTTTATTCTTCTAAACACGCGCAAAACGCGCGCTATGAGCTATTCATTGCGCGCTTATTTTTAACCGACTTCAAAAAAGGAGAAGGTTGTCAAAAAATGTATACCTAAACAATTTTTTTTTTAATGTATGTTACGCGATAATGCCGCTAATTGTGGATTGATTTTGATGGTTATGAGGTGGTCCTATATAAATTTTATCGAAATCGGTGTGGCGGTTTCTGAAATATGAACAAATAAACTAAAATTTGCTTACATGTATTTAGATGATATTATAATGATAGATGCTTATGAAATTTTGTGGAGTGTGTGAATTTAATTTTCAATTGAAGTCAGTTTTTGTTGTTTATTAGAAAATAAATGATTGCTATATTAAGACCACATAAACAATGAGGATGCGAGATCTTAAAAAGCGAGCAGAAGGCAGAAAATTGCGAACAGTCTCGATACTTGGACATCCCGTTTAAAATATTCACTTACCATCAGACAAACGGTATGCTTATTGATACACTTGTTAAAAAATATGAGATGGCCAACTGATTTTACCGTTGGCATAGTCTCTGATTTTTTCCCCAAATACAGGGGTTTTGAACTGATTTTCATTGTTGTATTTTGAAAGTATACAGCCCATATATCATGTTGCATGTCGATGTGAATTTACTATTTAATAAGGAAGATTTTCTTAATAAATGTTCAGTATTTCATGTGAATATTATTTAATGTCCTCCTCTCGTAAAAGAAGTAAAAGGCACCCACAAACTAGTAGATCTATGTACAAAAATTGTTCTTTATTAGAAAAAAAATATTAAGAAATTTGGAAGATCTTTATCTAACTATATATCTATCCTTAGCTGACCCACAATTTCCCCAATTACCTCACAAGTGATACAAGTAAGATCAAAAAATTATTAGGTAATTCATGAATTATAGAATTCTTTAAAACTTTTGGAATGCTTAAACAACACTGTAAGAAGGCAAATACTTAGGTAGGTTTTGCTATTGAGCACAAGAATTTAATGATTATCTTCTGTTTTTCTAGGTCCTTATACCTGATAGGATAAAAAGGTAACCATAATATTGAATAAACTACACACATTTATCTCAAGTGGTAAGTCATTGGCATAAGATGTTCACAATAACAAATTACAAGTGGAATTTTATAATTAATTGGCCTTTTGGATCTATTATGTTTTAATTTTTTGCACCTTTGTAAGATTCCCTAACTAGGTAAATAAAATAAAATAATTTCATACACCTTAAATTTTAATTTTATACATTAACAATAAAATATTTATGCAGAAAAATATTTATATATTTGATAGGGAAATTCATAGATTTTTTGAAAATTTTTGGAAACAACAGCAAAGTGAATTACTGCTTTTTGACAATATTATATTAGTTACTACTCTGCTACTTTTCAACATAATCTTTAAACATGTTTTAATTTATTTAGAAATTTTGTTGAACAGTTTTTTAAACAATATATCAGTAGGTATTAATCTGTTTATTTAATTTTGAATAGATTATACACTAAATACATAAATCAAATCAAGGTAGAAGAAAAAATGGTTGAAACAATACTATAAAAAAGGCTTTAGCATCATAATGGTATTTACATAACTCTTTGTAAGTATTTATACACACTACACATTATAATAAAATTAATAGCCATGCAATACATGCTTAATGTATGCACTTCAGATTAATTTCCAATGGTAACAAAGGAAAACTTACCAATGAGTCTTGTTGAGAGAATGAACCGAAACGAAGAAATATTTCTTAAAGGGGGGCACTACTTCAAACTGTTCCTCCAGCTCTTATTTACAACTATCTGTAGAATTTAAAATCACATTTGTAAAGCAATGACCGCCCACATCAATACTAAAGTCCACTTTGAATTTCTATGGCTCTAAAAATAGTGTACGACAGAGAGGACCGTGCAAATACATAAACCAACGCGTGTTTTCATATTCAGCGTAAACAAGGGCAAGACGAGACAATGAACGGCGCAGACGCACTAACAGATCACACTTCCCGCGAATGATGAGCACCTTCGCTATACATACGAGCGCGCGCCTACATTCCACCAAATTATATAAACATAACATCAATATGACCTTCCCTTATGACGAAGGTCAAATATAAAAGAAACAAAGGAGCCTAGGGAACGTCTCAAATAAATATGGTCAGGTATGGCTTAAAAATAAACTGGCTAAAATTGCATACAGCGATTGTAGTCAAATTAACAATATTCTCTGAGTTTCTATTTCATTCAATTTTGTGATTTATATTTAATATATTATCAAGCGAAAGCGTATTATTTTTTGTATTATTAAGTAAGTTATCTCACCTGACTTAGCACTCAATAAATTCCACCAAATAGTGTCAGAAGTAAATGAAGTAAATCTGTCTCTTTGCGCGTATTTTAATTTAAAAAAATCACGTCTATTTATTTACAAGGACAAAGAACCAAGCAGATATGACGACACTGACGTTTTTAAATGTACGGTCCTTTTCACTCTTTAGTTTTGGAATGTCAAATATATGTCGCACTTTAATGACGGAGTTTCCGACGAGACAAAAATAGTTCCAACGGACGCACTAGATGGCGATTGTTCGAGATGCAGATAGATCTGTCTCTACCATATACTCTCAACAGTGTAATCCCTTTAGAGACCCTACCCGTTTTCAGGGAAAAAGTATAGTGTAAAAAGTTTTTTTTTTAATTTTAAAATATTGGGAATAAAAATAGCTAATTAGGTTGATAATGTAATAAAAAACCGTTACTGATCAATCCCTTTTCAGTAAAAATCTTTAAAACTCCCGAGGCAATAGACACCAACTAAGCCAAAGTAGAAGGAAAATTCAAAGATATAAATAGCAACACTGATACGACAATATTTTATCCACAGACGAAGTAGAGAGATACTCTCTCGGCTGAAGGATTAGTATCCATAGCCAAGAATAAATTAATAGAAATTAAATACCAAATATATTCAATATTGTAAATTAAAAAACTAATCTCCGAATAACCCACCTCTAACTGCTCCCGGCGCAAAAGTGCCCATGATGCTCGCCGCGTTCCCACGCTGAATGGCAATGGCCAACCTTTGCTCCAGGAACGCCCCAGAGCGGGAGTCACCCGTATTATCCCTGAGCCTGCGCCCCAATTCTGAGAGGAACCCTTTTGCCTCTGCGCCCCAACAACCCAAGGTCTCCACGGCAACAGGTACAAATTCGTACTGCGACACCAACATACCATACTTTCGCTTCTTCTTATCAGCGGCATCCTCTGCCGCGGCCGATGGTGAGTGGATAGTGCGACCTAGGTGGCTGGCGGCGACAGTGCTGACGCAAGTGGCGTCCCAAATTAAGCACTTCCCGTTCTTCCAGGGCACCAGAGTCAACCCATCCGGTCTCTTGCCGTCCGATCTGCATAGGCCCGGGGGCTCAAGTACGCATGGAACTCCCGCCGACACTAAGGCTCTCCGAACTATGTCATTGAGTGCATGGTGTCGCGAGAACCTTCCTGCACACCGTCGGCAACTCAAAGCGTGATGGCCATTGGCTTCTACCAGGGAGCCGCAGGTGCATACGTGGGGTTCACACACCTTGCAGCCCAGGCGAAGAGCCACCGCAACGCGCAACGAGTTGTTATCCAATAAGGTGCCTAGGTGAGGAGAAGGTAGCGCCTGCAACCAAGCCCCAGATTCAGGCTGCGATACGGCCCGGAGTCTGGCCATATCCGCTCCCGAGGCACATGTCCAAAGTTGTGCTTGGACCCGCTTGACCCCAATAGCATCCCACGCCCGTTGGCTTTGAGACTCTACGGGAGTCGACTCCCCGGAGTTGAGGGCACTCCAGACCACCAAAGCGTCAGAAGCATAAGGTAAACTTTCCTCGCCACCATTTGAATTTAGAATAGTAGCGGCAAGATCAGCAACCCCATGCACCGACGCAAGGAAAGCAGGCAGGCCGACATCTCGCACACAACGCACCCCTAGACCCCCAAACCGAATTGGAAGAGCTGCCTGTGACCATTGACGTTCATCAAGGGCAACGTTAAGAATAGACTCAACCGCCGATTTCAGAGCCTCGTCAAACGCAGACACTTCAGCCGGATATTTCCAGGTGGGGGCCGTCCGCAACAAGTATGTTATTTTAGGAACGGCGAAGCACATTCGCAATAACACTATCGCCACGTGCGCGGAAATGTTTTTAAGGCGGTCACGAGTGCTGAGAAGAAGCCTCGTACGAGAGATAATGGCCTCCGGAACGGCATCAGCAAAAATCGGGGACCCCAATAGAGTGAAATCCGAAGTCGACACTTCCTTAAGTCCTGGTAATATAGAACTGAAATGCGCAAAGTTTCCGCGCGCTTCCACACTGCAGGGGAAAAACTCGCATTTGGAAGGGTTCACCACGAGGCCGAGATCCTTGAGGAGTGGGATAAGTATCCGAAGGTCCTGAAATACCTCTTCCGGTTTACCTCCGATAGTGCCATCGTCTAAATACCATATGTTAAGAGAGGATTTTAGTTCAACGATGAGCTTGTGAATGGCCAAGCTAAAAACGAGTGGTCCTAGTGGATCTCCTTGCTGAGCTCCTACTTGTGAAAGCATGAAATGGTCATTGAAACAAAGTTTGGAAGGAGTTCTATAAACTTGGTGGAGGAAAGGGTAGATAGAAGGAACTTTTTCCTTTACCTCCCTCAACAGGACGTCCCTTTCCAAGGTATTGAAGGCATTAGCAATATCAATTTTCAGCACGACATTACCCGCATTGCTCGGGTTCATTACATACGAACGCGTCGCGTGAATAGCCGCTTCACAGCCCAGACGCGTCCCAAACCCTAATTGATGTGGTACCAAATATCCTGCTATCTCGTCCCTAACAGCGTGGCATGCCAGCTTAGCAGCGAGACGGCGAAAAACGCTGCCAACAGCAATAGGTCTTAAGCCTCCGCCCTTTTTTTCCAATGCGCATAGCGACGCACCGTACAGATAGGGAGAAACAACGGGGTTCAGTTGACCACTAAGCAAGAAATTTGTGAGGTTCACTAAACACCCCAGAAGACGTCGCCCATTTTCCCCAGCGGATACAGACGTTAACTCTTTAAGGTGACCAGGGCGCAATCCATCCAAACCCCCAGCGGCCCCACTGTAAAATGAACCAAGCCCAGATTCCACATCCGCTAAACTGATGGATAAAGGAGAGAGAGATTTGTCTGGCTCTGGTGGGAAGCTAAGGGGCCGGGATGGAGCTGGGTGCTTCAGCCTCAGAGCTGCCAACGTTTCGGGGTCCTGACGTGCATACGTATCATCGGATAACAAAAGACGAACCGCCCCTCTCAGGTCGCCCTCAAAAACCTTCGACTCGATGAGTTTGTTCGCCGAGCGCAATACACGGCTCGACGTCGTTCCGTCAGGATCATCACGATGATTCGACCCAGCAGACAAAATGTTGGCTTTAACTTTAGTCGTCATATTACCGGACTGATCCCTTGCCGGCACTTTTAAAGCCACATATGCAAAATAAAGAAGAGAGCACCAGTCGTCAACCTCATTGTTATCAACGCAGGCATCTATAATCTGACACAGTTTTCCAGCAGCTTGATTGCGCGCACCCTTAGGGATATGTCGGAGAACCGGTATACATTCCTTCGCACGAGCTAGCCCCGCCAAAGGGCACGAGTCAGGCGCAGTAGAAGGTTGCACCTGGCTTACCGATGGAGTATCTGCACCAATCGCATGTATCTGTGTCGCGGCAGCCAGACGACGCACATCCTTGTGTTTCCGACCGATGTGAATTTTAAGGCCCAGAGCAGTAAAGGTCCGTGTAGACGCTGGGCAGTGAAGACAACAGAAACGTACCGTTGAATCACCCATTTATGAATACTTATCAATAGTATCTATATAGGTATCTAAGAACTTATAGGTAACAGAACATCAAATTACTACATAAATCAATAACGCCCACATGAGTCAGCGTATTACGTCACCTCGCAGCTCCGACTCTCGCCGCGTTCAACACTAGACTGTGGAGCGCGGGCGCGAGTGCGAGCGCGTGTCTTATATAGATGCGGGCTGAGTCAGCGTATTACGTCACTTCGCAGCTCCGACTCTCGCCGCGTCAACACTAGACTGTCAAATAAATATATATTTATTTGACAAATATAAGTGTAGAATAAATTTAAAAAATATATATTTTGTCTTTCATCAGGTTTACGAATTTGTATTGAAATTTTGATGTTTTGATATAGTTTTTATTCGAATAAAATGCGTACATGGATAAAGTAGTTTATTATTTATTACTAGAAGTCGTGTTTTCGCAAATTGAATGAATTGAGTCCCATTATGCCTAACGCTTTTGACAACAAACCAAAATACCTACAAGCGCCCCCTATTATCGTTTTATTAAACCATATCTTTTTGTCTCGTCGGAAAACGGCTCATTATTTTTGTGCATCTTATTGTTTTGGTGTGTCAATAAAGTGTATCTATCTATCTATGAAGCAATACAAGCACGAGTATTTTTTACACTATTGCCTACACTAATCTTTTCGTTTGGCGCAAAGAGAATGTAAATACTTGATTTGGCGGTATATCTTACTATGTGACATTGGCGAAATTGTGAGGCTAAACCACAATAAAAGTCTTAAAGCAAAAGTTGAAGTTGAGTTTTTTTTATTTTTTATGTTCTCATGGTTTTGCATCAAAGCGATCCGTATAGTACCTATGTATCATAACTGTCAGATTGAACTAAAAAACCACGTCTATTTACGTTAATATTACGAGAGTTCTTCGATAATTGAAAGCTCTACAAAAACAGAATCGATGATTCCGGATGATGTAAATAACTTGAAGAGCGTCCCGACCCAAAGTTGGTTTTGTGTTTTATACAACATCATTTATTTATTAGAATATATAATTATACTTAATGTTATTTTTTGATAATTATTAAGTTTTTGATTTGTGCGCAAATATTTTATCTGCATGATTTTCTTTCAAAGTGATAAATGGAAGAATGGTTAGAATTGGGGTTTTTAAAATATATATATAGATAGTAATTGTTACCTTAAAAAATACTATTAACTGTTATTAAATTAAATTGATGGGCCTGCCAAAATGCACAAGCAAAAAGATTTTTATCCATGTTGTCACCTGTATTTCTTTGTAGTATATTTCACTATAGTATTATTTTTAATACTAGGATTTGAGTCTAAATTTGTGTCATATAAAAGAACAAGTATCTGGGTAGCGATTCTGAAACCATTCGGTTGCATCCGACACGGAATCTCATCTCTCGGTCTTTGTCTTATCTGATAAGCATGACAGAGACCGAGAGATGCGATTCCGTGTCGGATGCAACCGAATGGTTTCAGAATCGCTACCCTGATTATTTAAAGGAATGGGTATAACTGATAAAATTTAGTGTAGAGGGCGCCGGTGGGACACCATTCACTTCTACCCGCCATCTCAAAAGAGTTTTAGAGGGGTTGGCGCTATAAGTAGATGGAGCTAAGCCGTTGAAGAGCATTCCGTTGTGAAATTTTATTTGGGAAAGATCGAACAGTTGTCAATATAAATTCTTACATTTATTCAATTGGTTTACTTTTACTCAATTGATAACATCCAAAAAATTAGAAAACAAACAGAAGTTCTGCGTAAGCAGGAGTACTGGAGTACGTTTATTTTTTCCTGGCAACATCTTCACTAGATATTTAAGAAAGTAAAATTGATTCATAAAAGTTTATTTGCAAAATCATTTAATTGTCATAATTTAATAATCTCTATCACACCGAGTATAATTAGTTGTACAATTTTTCACACGATTTTCATGAGTTTTTATGAACGTAAATAAGTAAACATCGTACGCGTATTGCGTCTGATTCATCTTTTTTCACACTGGCAGCCCAAATCGGCGTGGGTTTTGGTGAAGAGTGTTGTTAACATAGCGTGGGTTGATCTTTAAAATATTTTAATATATTTCTCATGGGAAGTGCATTAAAAACTCCACAATACAAGAATTAACAGCATGGGTAAGTGTAAAATTGGAATTATTCACTTATGTGTGTCGCGATACCCGTTTTTTCATTGATTATGTAGTTCTTCGGGGTGGTCTCATCTGGCGGTTCGTATTTTTTTTCTTTCCAAATTGTGCAAATGCAAGTGGTGTAGTTCAATAATTTGGAATGCCGATGCAAGTTATGTGTATTACACCGGATGTGCTATGAATATAATGTAGTTGTTGTGTATAAAATAGCTGGCGTATGATTATATATGTGAACAAGGGAGCTGCTATTGTTGTTGTGAAGGATGGTCATTACGTAGTTACAGCGTCTCATGCATGGGTGTAACAATGATTTGATTACTAGGTTCATCTAAACATCGTTTATGTATTACTAAAGAATACATATCACTTAGTAGCATCCATGCAGCATCAGTTTTGTGGTGTACAATTATTGATAAATCTGAATTATGAAGAATTAGGAAACCATGAATTTTTTCTTGACTTTACATTTTCTGATGTAGATGAACTGTTGTTGTTATTTGAAGTATCAATAAACACCATCCTTTATGTTACTCTTGTGTCCTAAAGCTATTAAAAATGTAAATAATATGAAATTTTGTCCTAATTCAGATGTGTAATTATAACTCATTTTTTTAGAAAGTTTTTCAGTTACCTTTTATAAATTTCAATTACTTGAGCTCATCAGCACATTGGTTCTTATTACTGACAGGCAAATAGTTGCATTTTGTTATTTTCCCAGTTTTACGGAATCATCATAAAATATTATTATACCCAAAAATGGTATAATACTTAGTATAATATTATTCATAGTGTACCTAGACCAATCCAGAAGTTGCAGAAAGTGGTTGTGTCATCACTACACTTAGCTGTGCAAAAAAAATTGATAAATAAAGTGAATGTGTATTTAATATAATTTTTTTGCAATTGCGAAGTTGTAAATAAGAACAGCTGTGCCTCATTATTATGACTGTCATCAGACCCTGTAACATTTGACTAAATGTTATAATATACTGAAAATAAACAAAGTTAAAAACCAAAATATTTTGTAAATTTTGGATAAGTTTATATACTTGACCCCATCTCAAACGATGTTAAGCGATCATGAAATCTCAGTAGACTGTGTTCAAAAAACAAACCAAATCACTTGCAATGTAAAGTACAATGTTGGTAATATTTAGAAAAATGTTATGTTTCTGCATTTCCTATTATGTATTTCAATACAATATGATATAACAGCAGCAAGCATTTACCTGCTTAGTTTCCATTCTCTTCATTTTCAGGGATTAAAAGCCTATGTGACATTCCAGACCATAATTTATCTGTGAAACAAATTTTAATAAGATTCATTCAATCGTTTTGATCTGATTGGGCAAAAAAACATCCGAAATCATCCATTTTATTAGTGTAATTCTAAAATCTACTAGCTGTGCTACATAGTTTCCATTGTTAAATTACATTGTTGTTTTATTATTATTGTTAAACATCCCATTGTTGAGTTAAAGCCCTCCCCTCCTTCTATTTTTGTCTGTCTTGAGTCAAAGTAACCCAGTCTTCAATGTGTTTGTTTGTTATTGTATAGGCTATAAATAATAATCAGTTGCCCCCATGACGTCTGTCTGGCCAATGGAGAGCATAATACCTATTTAAAATTAAACTTTAAAAAAGGTTCGTTGAGCAGTCTTTCTAGGACTTTAGAATTTTATTTGATTAAAGTATGAGTTTGACATTAAATTAACTTTAATTTATGATAATAAAAGTTCTAAAACACAGGCACATTTACTAATTTATTATATCATTTGAGAACTCTATAAACAGAACTATACAGTTTATTGTGTTATTTCACAAATGACTTGTTACAAAAGCAATAAATACAGCTTGACTAGAAACCGTACAAAATTATGCTAATGGTACAAAAATAAAATCTTAATTGAACAATAGTACGTACAAATTATATAAAGATTTGTGCCTAAAGGTTGATAAATCAGTAATTAATTATTAAGACTAAGTAATAACTTTACTATATTACAGTTATTCTTTAGTTTAAGTTTGCCATTAACAGACAAATGTTTATTTTTTATTTTCAAGACTATTTTTATTTTGACAAGCTGTGCCCCTACCCCCTTCTCCTTCCCTTTACATATGCATCAAATACCTGGAATGCAATAGATGTTTTTGAATAAGATGGCTTCTTTTTTGTTTGTGTAATTGTTATGTTTTAACAGTAGGTATTTTATATATATTTTTTGCCAGTTGATTTGCATCTCAACTCATTAAAATTCTTAAGTACCTGTTGTGCTCAGCGATAACACTTATCGTAGTTAAAATAAGCCTGTATTTTCTAATGATTGAGCTGCCAGATGCCAATTTTTTTTGTTAATTTGATAGTTTCGGAGTTAGCACAATCCAAGATGTAAACTTTGTGGTCTTATTATCATGTGGATTATGCATATACACAAAGATATATGATTTTGTGTGTGTTGTTGAATCGATTTTGAAAACTATATGAATAATTAAACTACATTTCCTTTATTGTTACAGTCATATAACCCAAGGTTACACTCCAAGTAAAGACAACATAACATCAACGTAAGTATCTATATTTATTGTTTTTAAACTTTTGCGATTTGTACTTGTATTGTAAACATTACACAGGACTTAACTTTACTAAGGACTTGGGATCTAGATTATTATTCAATTATATTGATGTTTGGAAGTCACGGGAAGACTTAAGGTGCAAGTCCGCCCTGAGACCGCGAAAGGCACTTGATATTATAGCTTTTACCGCTACCTTTAGGCTAAGAAGTCATGGAGCAATTTTCACCCCCGACCGCCGCGGTTGCAGGCCCGCAGCTTCTGATTGTATATGTAAAAAAAACAAGGCACAACTCTCGACGCGTTTTACGCCCGCGGCGCGCGCGGCTCCCGCGCGGGCGGCGTTCATCCGCAGGCTCGGCAGCGTAACCGCGAAAATAAACGATCTCGTGAGTTTTGAAATAATACCGCAGTTCTAAAACCGCGACGGTCGCGGGTGAAAATTGCTGCATAAGTTTTTAGACTGAAGAAACGTCGAGGTAGTTAAATAGTTTATAGATTGTGATTAGGTCCTGTGTAATGTTTACGATATGTCTATTTATTACCCGACTGCGCAACGCAAAGGAGTGGTAATGTGTTTAACATTCTATGTATGTATGTTCCTTTGAAGCACTATACAGACCAAACGCCTGGGCCGATTTTTATGATTCACACGTCAATCGATTCCTCTTAGCCTGGCGAGTGACACTACAGACATGACATTAGTGTAAATCCAATATGGCGGCTACCGGACGCCATCTTGTCCAAATTTAAAAAAATTAAGTTAACAAACTACGTCAAGAGGGGTATCGTTGAATAGGTATTTAAAAATAATTGTTAGCTTTCTCTCAACGTTTTTCGATTTGGCTGACCGTTTAGGATGTGTATCGATTTAAAGTTGCGTAACAACCATTCTCACATTTATAGGTTTTTAGGTACCTAGCAGAAAACTTTGTATAACTAACTGTATGTGTGAATGTGGATGGACATTTTATACTGAAGTATCTAGTTAGTATATTGGACAAAAATTTTTTCGTACGTGCAGGAAATGTATTTACGCATACCCTACCGCCCTGCCCGAGAGACACGGCCGGGTTATGTTGCACTCTATACCATGGTGCCCTATGGTGCCCCTGTCTAGTAAAATCTCCATGGGGTTTCTTTGTTCATTTGTCATGGGGTTTAGGGTTTCCATCTGCCGGTGATGGTGGGAACACGGAACCGCTCTCGGATTGCTCCGCCTCTGTCCCCCATCTCCAACTTCAAACGATTTAGTACTCAACTTCAGTTGAAAATCTATAATTATATAGGTACTTACACAAAACTATTTGAATTAAATGGAGTAGAAAAACCTACATATTTTATCAGTAGAAACGAAGACATTTGGTTAAAAACCAAAAGATGCATATTATGTTGTGCATAATAACATTCACAACATTGTTCATAACTAAAAAGTATAAAATAAAAAATATAATTCAAAACTCAAAAACCCGACTGCGTAAAAAGTGAACCAAACCAGACTTAGATTTCCAGTGGTCGAGAATTCTATAATATGTTATGGAATTAATACTATTGAATTATATTAAATATATCTAATAAAAGAACATTACAACTGAACAGTCGGGATCCATTTAACAATTAGGTTGTATGTATGTAATGTCGAATAATAGTATCGAATCCATTGAACAATTAAATTCAATGTCGAATAATTATGGATCCCAACTGTTCAGCTGTAATGTTCTTTTATTAGAATATATTTAATATAATTCAATAGTATTAATTCCAAAACATATTATAGAATTCTAGACCACTGGAAATCTAAGTCCTTGTTTAATTCTTTTCAGTTTTTTAGTATGTAAGTTTTTAGTATGTACCTACGTAGTTTGGTTCACTTTTTACGTAGTTGGGTTTTTGAGTTTATGAATTATATTTTTTATTATTTGTTTTCTATTTTGTTATAACTCTTTATGTACTAGAGGTCGCCAACGGTATTTACTATCCATTATTTCGGATATACCTACTCTCATATAGCGTTTAAAGTAAAAGGTATCTAAGCCTAAAAGTTCACATTAAGGGGGCGCCTAAAGCCAGAAAACGAAAAAAGGACATTTTCGACGCCGCTCACTGAAGTTAAGAAACTAAAAACTATGACAAAAAAAATAATGACGTGTGGGTACAATCAAGAAGAAGCACAATAACCGAATAGAATTTTAAAAATAGATCAGAGTTTTTTACAATAAAAAAATAAAAATGACACCGAAAAAACCCGTTTTAATTCGAGTACTCGAAATTATCAGCGATGACCCCACATTATTTTTTGGTAATAAAATTCCTATTTGTACGTTCTAGTAAAGTAACCGAACACTTTTTTAAATTTATGTTTAGTTATTGAGTAATTAAATAAAACTTGGTCAAAAATGGACTCCTGATTAAATATTGATTTTTCCTCCAAACTGTGTCATGCTATTCTCGACTTTATGTACATCACATTAAGAAACGCGTCGCGCGGGTGAAATCAGATTTTTCCCTGGCTTTAGGCGCACTCTTAAACGATTGTCATCAGGACGTCTACTCTCTTTCTACGAAAAACGTAATTTCGTAATAAACTCGTATTAATATTATTTGTCTGATCGATCATTGTTTGACGTTTAAATGTTCTAAGCCTACTTCAATTAGAATATGCTTCGAACATTTAAACGGACGAAACGACTGATCGAAGTAGAACCGGAGTAGGAAAGTCGCGAGTTTATAACGAGTTTATTACGAAATTACGTTTTCATAGAAAGAGAGTAGACGTCCAGAATCTATATTATTATATATAAAAGCGAAAGGTCACTCATCAAGGAATCTCGGAAACTACAAATGCTAGGAGTCTGAAATTTTGCATGGAGGTCCCTTTTAGCACGTAGGCGCTCACTAAGACGGGGTTTTGCGAAATTCAACCTTTAAGGGGGTGAAACAAGGGATGAACGGTTGTATGAAAATACGTCATTTTTAAAGTTTTAAAATTTTGTATCTAGACACTTGACATGAAGCAATTAAATGTTTTCCCTATCAAATTTGTAATTTCAAACTGTACGGGGGTGAAATTAGAGTTGAAATGGGGGATGAATGTCAATGTGAAAGTTCCCAACCGTTGAAGATAAAACCATGAAACTCGGTATATAGACACTTGACACGAAGCAAATTAATGTTTGTTCCAACAATTTTGTACATCAGACCCACACAGGAATAAAATAGGGGATGAAATTTCATAATATGGAACTTCGTCATTGTTGAAGATAAAACTATGGTACTTTGGAACTATTGGAACAATCCATACACATATAATTAGTATGAAAGTAGCTTTGTCTGTTTGTCGCTTACGATTTCACAACTAACAACTGAACCGATTTTGATGTACCTAATTGTTTTACCTTAGTATTTATTTCGCGCGGACGAAGTCGCGGGTAATAGCTAGTATACTATATTACCGTAAAATTGTAAAACCCTCAGATTATACTCTCACGCGTCAGATTAATCTGATTGTGTTGACAATTTTACAGTGACATTATACATCTGTTTAGTGGTGCCATCCACCAACGCACGTTTGGCCTGTAGTGGATGTCCAGGTATCCCCCATTGGGTACGCGAACGGCTACGATGTAGACAATTTTCGTAACAAAGTACCATATACGACGCAGTACCGCGTACCAACTTCAGACCTGGCATCCCCAAACAGGCGATCTGTAACATAAGCAGTCCACTATATATTCCCACTGCTGGCAGTCACGACCTTTTCTCGAAAAGAGAGGCTACCACCACCACACTAGCGCAGTGCGGGTTGATGGATGACATATGTCCTCGAAAGAATCTCGGAACGTCCAAGTTTCTTGACAATATTTTCCTTCGCCGTTAAAGCGAATGTGGCGGTGGCGGTGATCAATTTGTACATATGGGTTTCAAATTTACGACTTCTTCAATTGTGGATCGCACGTTCTACCTACTATGCCACCACGTCTTCTTCGAACTGAACGTAGAATTGAGATTTCGTACTACGACACTCCTCACATAATCGGCCCGAGGACGATGCCCCATTCAGCTATTCAACAAACATTGATCCCTACCGGCGTCAGACTAAGGCGAGGTCGTACCGTTTGAGCTGCTCTTGCGCAATTCGTCGAACGAGATGTAGTACTTGTTGAGTATGTATAGCATGTATAGATGCCATGCGATCAGGTCAGCTCTACGTCTTTTTAAGTGAACACTTCTTTTGGCGCGCCACATACAGATTTTTCGTGGGCTGTGAATTGAATTCTAGCGTCACGCTCAGGTATGATAAGAAATCTTCGGGTAAAGTCGGGACGTGGCCATTGGCTAGAAATGTGGCAGCCATTTCTAGTTGGCCATGCTCATGGTCAGGCCCTCCGGTTTCACCCGCGTAGTTCCCAAAGTAAGCTATCAAATTCTGAGTTATAAGTTTTCACTTCTATCTGCAGTTCCTATGACTGCCAATTTTTTGAAGTGAAAACTTCTTTTGGCGCGCCTAGACAGATTTTTCGTGGGGTGTGAATTGAATTCTAGCGTCACGGGACCATGGCCATTGGCCATCTAGAAATGCGTCAGCCAATGGGAAATGCTGAAAGGGCGTGGTCTGGCCATCATGGCATGGCCATCTAGAAATTCGTGACCCAATAGAAATTCTGAATCATTTCTAGATGGCCATGCCATGATGGCCAATGCCATGATGGCCAGTCCACGCCCTCCGGTTACACCCGTGTAGTTTCCATAGTAAACTATCAAATTCTGAGTCCTAAGTTTTCACTTCTATCGGCAGTTCCTATGACTGCCAATATTTTTTTTATTATTTTTATAGATGTACTCTTGATCGCCATCTCGCCTGATGTTAAACGACGATGCGGTCTACGATAGAGCGTGCTTATCTGGAAGAATCCGATTACCTCTCGGTTTGTAGACACCAAGATTACACCGGGAAAGACCCACTCAGGCAAAGCATTCCACAGCCCAGGCGTTGTTATTACAAAAGTAGCGTCAAACAAAATAATTGGAATGATGACTGGGTCAAAATATACCATTCTAATTAATCTGTCAGGTAGATGATGGTAAGCTCAAAGTCGCTCAGCGAGCTATGGAAAGGGCTATGCTTGGAGTTTCTCTGAGGGATTGCATTCGCAATGAAGTAATTCGTCAGAGAACTAAAGTGACCGAAATAGCTCAGCGTATTAGCAAGCTGAAGTGGCAGTGGGGCGGATACATCTGTCGCAGACCTGATAACCGTTGGGGTAGAAGGGTTCTGGAGTGGAGACCGCGAATTGGTGTACGTAGTGTAGGACGCCCTAATAGTAGACAGAGTGACGATATTCGAAAGGCAGCTGGTGACGGTTTGGAGAAGCAAGGCCGAGGATTGGGCTGAGTGGCGTATCATGGGAGAGGCCTATGTCCTGCAGTGGACGAATACGGGCAGATGATGATGATGATGGTAAAATATGGGAAGCGTATTTGTTGTGTCATCAAATTATTAAAAATCAATGACGATATAGATCATCAAACATCCGGAGTGAAGTTTTGACGTCCCGTTTTTATAAAAAGCGTATATAGACGTGACGTCACTCGAATCTTCTAATCATTATGTTTATCTTCGTCATTTTTGTTTGTGAAACACGAGAAAAAAGTACCTGATTAATATTTCGTAATAATCTAACTGATAGATTAATTACTAATTGGTTTGTTTTGGTCACCGTGGCTATTATAGTTACACGAAATGTTATAGGTGTTTATGAAAAAGATTGCTTTTTTATTGCTACGTATGAATATAATGTACTAGCTGTTACCCGCGACTTCGTCCGCGCGAAATAAATACTAAGGTAGCTCAGGCAGTAGGTATTTATTTGTATACCCAGACACATTTACGGTTCCTAAAAACAGCTTATAATAAAACAATTTTATACAATATCATCAAAATTGTATAGGTTCAATATCATAGGTTTGAATATACATACCTATACATAGGTTTGAAAGCCTAAGAGACATTCGTCCCCCATTTCAACTCCAATTTCATCCCCACACAGTTCGAAATTACAAAATTGCCAGAAAAAAACATTTATTTGCTTCGTGTCAAGTGCCCATATACAGAGTTTCATGGTTTTATATTCAACGATTGGTAACTTTCATTTTGACATTCATCCCCCATTTCAACCCCAATTTCATCCCCGTACAGTTCGAAATTACAAAATTGCTAGAACAAACATTTATTTGCTTCGTGTCAAGTGCCCATATACATAGTTTCATGGTTTTATATTCAACGATTGGGAACTTCCTTATTGACATTCATCCCCCATTTCAACCCCAATTTCATCCCCGTACAGTTCGAAATTACAAAATTCCTTGAACAAACATTTGTTTGCTTCGTATCAAGTGTCTATGTACAAAGTTTCATGGTTTTATCTTCAACGGTTGGGAACTTCAATGTTGACATTCATCCCCCATTTCAACCCCAATTTTATCCCTGTACAGTTCGAAATTACAACATTGCTAGAACAAACATTCGCTTGCTTCATGTCAAGTGTCTATAAACAGAGTTTCATGGTTTTATCTTCAACGGTTGGGAACTTTCATATTGACATCCATCCCCATTTTAACCCCAATTTCACCATTCCCCATTTTACAGTTCGAAATTACGAAATTGATAGAACAAACATTCGTTTGCTTTGTGTCTATAACAAAGTGTCATGGTTTCATCTTCAACGATTGAGAACTTCCATATTGACATTGATCCCCCATTTCAACCCCAATTTCACCCCCGCACAGTTCGAAATTACAAAATTGATGCAACAAACATTTAATTGCTTCGTGTCAAGTGTCTAGAACAAAATTTGACAACTTTGAAAATTACGAAATTTCATACAACCGTTCATCCCTTGTTTCACCCTCTTAGGGGTTGAATTTCGCAAAACCCCGTCTTAGCGAGCGCCTACGTGCTAAAAGAAACCTCCATGCAAAATTTCAGATTCCTAGCATTTGTAGTTTCTGAGATTCCTTGATGAGTGACCTTTCGCTTTTATATATATAGATGTTTGTTTGTATAGTTTTAATAAGATTAGTTGGGTCGTACGCATTCTGCGCTAGCCTTGTGTTCGGTGGGCAGTAGAAGAAAACTGCTATAGAAAAAAATGCTACAGTAGAAACTCGTTTATTTGTCCGAACGAATTGGGACTGAGACTAGTTCGGACAATCGAAACGTGTTTTTTTTGGGACGGAGATCATAAATACTTTCTTACATAATGTTACACTGTAATATTACGTGTGTATTTTCACCTGAAAAAAGTAGCATACTTGTTATTTACTAACAGCGCCCCGCGATTTTACCCGTTTAGACGTTGTTTTCGTGGTTTTCCCGAGATGAAAGTATCCCATGTGTTATTTCAGTACTCTGTGTTCTAAATTTCAACTCGATCCGAGCAGACGTCCAAAAATTCCAAACTCCAAAAATCCAAACTTTCCCATTTATAATATCAAGTAGGATAAACTTGTCAACTTTGAATTGACAAACGATTGTAACGCGTCTTTGGGCCAGCAACAATGTATCTTTCACACCGAACGCGGCTCAACAGAAGTACCCTTCGGCCCAATTAGAGTTACTGGCAAGGCCGTCTTTAGCCAAGCCGGGGCCCCGGGGCACACAAGAATTATAGGCCCTTTTGTATAGTGATGTGAATGATGTTTGATCGTTCATCATCATCATCCACAGCCTTCTCTATCCCACTGCTGGGTATAGCCCTCTCTTTTCCCATGCCATCTTTCTAGGTCCTGTGCCAATCGAGTCCAGGTTCGACCCGCGATAGATACGATATCGTTGACCCATCTTGCAGCTGGATTTGGTCGTAATGTTATTTTGATTAAAATCGGACAGGTATATTTTATCCTAATTCGCTGACTTAATTCGAATATTTTAGCTATTTTAACTTTTTTATTTTCTGAAAACCACTTAAATGATACTTATTATGTTCTTATCGACATACGTAGTGAAATGACATGTTGATTGTGTGCTGTTGTGAAATGAACCGCCCACAGGGCCACAGCAGACATGCTACTTTTAGCATCCGTATATTTAAACGACTAGCCTAGCGATTTTTACCCCAGTTGAATTGATACGACACGGAATCTCATCTCTCGGACTTTGTCTGGTCTGTTGAGAATAACACAGACAAGGATTGTCATTCCAAATTTGAGCCGTTCGTATTGCGCTTAGAATCACTACCCAGGTCGAGTCAGTCTAAGGTGGCGTGACGAACTAAAATCGCACGATAAATACTGGGCCACCAAAGCTGTACCTAAATCGGGCTACGAGTGTCTGGAAGGAGGCTAAAAAGGCCTTTGCCTAGCAGTGAGACAATTTAGGCTAGCTAGTAATAATACCGTTGCTCCACTGTGATTAATCTATCATCACGGACAAGGCTAATAAGCCTGCTGATATCGTGATGGTAGACCGGTCTCAGCGCCAGACTTCGATCGTCGATATCACCGACGAGAAAGACAAGCTTAGCAAGTACTTTGACGTGGCTCTTGAGGTTACCATAATTATTCATAGTTCCGATAGATGTCGGCAAACGAAAGCGCAAATGAGGCGCTTCCGTTTAGCGAAAAGTCTCGACTAATTTCTTAGAGACTTGTTAGACTGTTGGATCAAAGGTCAGATTCTGAAGGTGGTCATCCTCAATACAGCCCGCATCGTCAGGAGGTTCCTTACTCTGCAGCCCTAACCACCCCGTCCCCGAAAGGTCCCCGTATGCCGTGAGATTGCAACAACCGCATGGGGCACGCTCTCGTGCAGCTTCATGTTAGCCTTGGTTTTGATTGCGATTACCGACTCGTATGTTAGTCCCTGAGCTTCATGGATGGTAAGGATGCGTGACCCGGTGCCTCACCCATAACCCTGGTTTGTCAGGGTCTCCTTCTCTTCTTGAGTGTGAACTAAAAAGAGGGGGTTTGGTAGGGTGTTGGGTATTTGCGTTCCCTTATACCTTCTCTGCTCTAGGGACTTTATACGGGACGCTGAGGAGTACATACCGGAGTATATTTCCCTCAGCGCATATGCGACATCCATCGGGTTGCGATGTGTGCAGAGCAACTCCTGGCTGATCTTTGTTACCAGGTTTGGGCGGTGATACCTCATTTCCAAGAGATTTTCCCTGTCGATGTAAGGCAACTGATTGACGTCTCCGATGAGGACAATTTCATCAACACCAGACAGCCTTGAAGCCATCACAATGGCTCCAAAATGGTTCATTCAAAATGGTCATGAGAGCTTCATCCACCATGAGGCGGCTGAAACTTTCTCTTCCGAAACCAATTACCAGAGCAGAAGCCATGGTTCGCACTCTGGTTTTGACCAGATTTCCTATTCGGTGCGATAGCTTTTCTCTGAGATCTTTTGCTGCCTCAGTTACGTTATTACTTACGTTACGTTATAACTTACGTTATTTAACCTTAGGAAATTAAAAAAAGCTTTTATTCTTGTCCCGTTTAGTTGACGGACAACCGTAAACAGCACAGCAACCCACGATGATAATATTTTGTTAGAAATTAGATGTTGGATACCAGCCCTTCGTTGAGTGCTTCTCGCGTACTTCAGGGGGAGGAAGCTTGATATTGTGATTTGTGATATTGTGACTTGTTGATTATTTCAAACTGTCTTCTGTTAGGACAGTTTGAAACTTGATCAAGCAGAATACGATAGTGCCAATTTCTTTTGTGATGATTCCCTATCAAATCCCGTTACTATACCTAGCATAGTTTAACTGTGTCATGACCTGAATTTGATGGTACGCCGGGGATATTATGCAAAATTATGTTCGTATATACTTTGCATAATGTTATCACGTTTATGTTTAAATAATAATAAGCTTAAGCTTTAATATTATAGGCAGCACCATCTCTTGATAGTCATGGGAGAATATAGCTATTAACTCGAATTATACTGACATTTTCTAAAAATGAACCAGTATGTACCATTATATTATTATCATTTTTATATCAGCTTGAGGCTATGAGCTGTGAGCTTTAGTGATTATGAGATTGATACAGGCGCGGGCTTTCTCGCGTTCGCGTTAAGAGAAACTCACGAACTGTGAAGAAAAATATCGAGAAAAAAAGGAAAGAAAACGATGGAAAAAAAATACGAGAGGGAGGGGTAGAGAGAGGGAGAAAGACAATATCAATTACTTCCATATAAACTTTCATCCCCCATTTCAACTCCTTATCCGCAATAAAAAGTAGCCTTTGTCCTTTCGTGGGATTTAGTCTATGTACCAAATTTCATTAAAATCGGTTCAGTGTATCTAATGCTTTGGATTAAACTTTGAAAATGGCAAAGTTTTCATACAACCGTCCATCCCTTGTTTCACCCTCTTAGGAGTTGAAATTCGCAAAACCCCGTTTTAGCGAGCGCCTACGTGCTACGCCTACGTGCTATACTGTATAGTACTCTACTAGTCAAGCCCTTTCATTTGATACCCATATTGAAGTAGATTGTGATGAAATATTTGGTCCGCCATTCGGTGGAGGTGGCCATCTTGAATCGATATTAACCAAAAATAGCTCAAAACATTAACACAAAAATGTATCTTCAAATAAAAAAACCGCATCGAAATCGGCCCATCCTTTTGAGCTCTACGGTGCCATAGACAGATACACACACAGACAGATAGGTACACATAGAGACAGACCTGTATGTGTGTCTGTCTGATAGACAGACAGACTTCGACGTCAAACTTATTACACCTCTTTTTTTGGTCGGGGGTTAAAAACCGCAGTAACTGTGCCATAAAGTGGTCAAGTAGGAGTTAAAATATTGCAAAAAATTGCGAAGTTCGAAAAAAAATATAAACTTTGAAGGAATTATTCTCAGAAACTATTGGGTGTACAGAGGCAATTCTAGTATCATATTGTATCAAATTTAGTCTACTTTATAAACGCCATAAGAAAGTTTTTTCAAAAAGTAGTCGTTTAGGTTTATAATCGCAAAAATTTGAAAAACTTTGAAAAACTGAAAAACAAAATTTGTCGCTCGATGTCACAAACTTGGGACAATCAATAGGCCAACATCATAAACAAGTCTGCAAAAAATCAGATCTACCGGATTTAACGCTTACTGTAATGTATAAAGTTACTGGATATATACTATCTATAGATGTAATATCTATGTCAAAGTGAACAAAGTTGATATTTAGTTTCTTAAAATCGTCACTGACAGAATGTATGTCTCAAAAGGTGTTTCAACGTATAAGCGAGACAGCTGAGCGCAAGCGTCGAACCATTAATGCTTAATAACGATGCAACATGTCGATCTGTTTATTAATCTGTCGATTCCGCACGAATCACGATTTACGTTTTAAATCAGGATATCATTGAAATGTAGTTTCACTTTTGCAGTGGCTATAGTAATTTGAGAAGACATGCTGATGTGTGTCAACATAATATAAGCTATGGGCGGACGATATAATATCCCTTTCTTATCAGGTCTGGTCACATAAAACGCAGGTGGTCTCATTTAAGTTCCTAGATTTTTAATTTAATTGTGCTTGAACATAACAACAGGTCAGTGTCTTTTACAAAATATATAGCAAAAATATGTTTGGTAATTATTATAACTCGGAATGGCATTATATCTTCAATACAAAACGTCATTGTAATACATCTTCAATACAATTCTACCCGGCGTACGTACTTCTTTTTACCCGACTGCGCGACGCAAAGGAGTGGTAATGTGTTTAACAGTCTATGTATGTATGTATGTATGTATGTATGTATGTATGTATGTATGTATGTATGTTCCTTTGAGGCACTATACAGACCAAACGCCTGGGCCGATTTTTATGATTCACACGTCAATCGATTCCTCTTAATCTGGCGAGTGACACTAAAGACATGTCATTAGTGTAAGTCCAATATGGCGGATTCAGGACGCCATATTGTCCAAATAAAAAAAATGAAAATCACCAAAATATGTCAAGAGGGGTATCGTTGAATAGGTATTTAAAAATAATGTTTAGCTTTCTCTCAATGTTTTTCGATTTGACTAATCGTTTAGGATGTATATCGATTTAAAGTTGAGTAACAACCATTCTCACATTTATAGGTTTTTAGTTTTTAGGTAGCAGAAAACTTCGTATAACTAAGTGTACGTGTGAATGTGGATGGACATTATATACTAATGTATCTAGTAGGCATCGATATAAATCAATAGATGTGCCCTGAGCACCTTGAAATTGGTAATAAACTGCGTCTCTGTATGTATCGTAAGTGGTTTACAATCAACCAATCTACTTGACCTCTATAATCGCTAGCGGCGAGATTTGCTGTGGTTCTACTTATTTTGGTTGTTGATACCGAATAATGATAGGTAAAAACGTCCGGCGTCCACCGCGTCCTGCAAACGACTAGAACGGAAAGAGTGAGCTCACTCTTTCCAACGTTGACATGATTGCGTGCGCCGTGAAGTTTGGGATGGGGCCCATCTTGGGTTCTACGATCTATGCTAGTAGGTATATTGGACTACCTTTTTTTCGTACGTGCAGGAAATGTATTTACGCATAGGTACCCTACTGCCCCGCCCGGGAGACAGCCGGGTTATGTTGCACTCTATATCATGTATGGATATGGTGCCCCTATCTACTAATAAACCTCCATGGGGTTTCAACTCTGCCGCTGATAGTGGGAACACGGAACCGCTCTCGGATTGCTCCGCCTCGGTCGCCCATCTCCAACTTCAAACTATTTAGTATATATAGGTACTCAACGTCAATCGAAAACCTATACTAACACAAAACTATAAATATGAATTACATGCAGTAGAAAATCCTACATATTATATCAGTAGAAACGAAAACATTTGGTCAACAACCAAAAGATGCATATTATTATGTTGAGCATATTAACATTCACAACATTGTTCATAACTAAAAAGTATAAAATAAAAAAATATAATTTAAAAACTCAAAAACCCGACTGCGTAAAAAGTGAACCAAACTACGTACTCGCATACTAAAAAAACTGAAAAGAATAAAACAAGCATTTAGATTTCTGGTGGTCTAGAATTCTATAATATGTTATTGTATTAATACTATTGAAATATATACAATATTTTGTAATAAAAGAACATTACAACTGAACAGTCGGGATCCATTGAACAATTACATTGTATGTCCAATACTAATATCGAATCCATTGAACAATTAGATTGTATGTCGAATAATAATTCTTTTCAGTTTTTTTAGTATGCGAGTACGTAGTTTGGTTCACTTTTTACGCAGTCGGGTTTTTGAGTTTTTAAATTATATTTTTTTATTTCGGTGGTGTGTTTATGCTGTTGGGGGGGGGGGGGGGAGGAACAGAGGATACGTTTCAGGCCTAATCTCTAAAAAGGATTAATACTTAGTACACTATTAAAATAATCCGTGAGCTTTGTCATTTAAGTTCTTTTTTTAACATAGTTCGTGGATTACGAGAAGAAAAGGAAAATAGACGGAAAAAATAGTTGGGAACATTTTCCGATTTCGTCGGTCGAGCCGAACACTACCGCTTGGGATTCCGCTGATAATCGACGCAATAAAGTAATTTTTAAAATGATAACACAATTTTGCGACGTTTGTCCGACAAATCATTTCGGTTAAATGTTTTTGAAGTGAAAACATCTTTTGGTGCGTCACAGACAGATTTTTCGTGGGCTGTAAGTTGAATTCTAGCGTCACGCTCGGGAATGATAAAAAATCTTCGAGTAAACTCGGGACCATGGCCATTGGCTATTTAGAAATGCGTCAGGATTTTCCATTGTCATGCCATGATTCCCATGAGCATGGCCATCTAGAAATGCGTCAGCATTTCCGCCAAGCCGCGCCCTCCGGTTTCACCCGCGTACTTTCCAAAGTAAGCTAAAAATACTGAGTTATAAGTTTTCACTTCTACGGGCAGTTCTTATGGCTGCCAATTTTTTTTATAAATACATGTTTCGTTGAATTTTTTTCTGTTTTGCTATAATTGCTTAATAGCACCCAAGAAATGTATCCAAATACTTGTAACTTTTCGAGCGCGTTTCACAAAAAAAATAAGGGTGAATGACACAATAATTCAAAAACACCACCAAAAAAATTTTATTTTAGTTTTATTTTGTTACTGGTGTATGTTAATTTAGGATATTTTTACTGTATACTAACAGCGCCCCGCGGTTGTATCCGCGTGGCTCACATTCCCGCGATAAAAAATAACCTATTTCAGATTTTAATCTATATTCCAAATTTCATCCCGATCTGTTCAGCCGTTCCGATGTGATTAAGAAATAAACATCCAAACTTTCGCAATTATAAGTATTAGTAGGATTAATGTAATTTGGACTGATGAATTTTAATTTGTTTCCTGTTTATCCATTGGTTGGTTTGATATAATCATCATGACGTAAATTGTAATGTAACGTATCACATATCGTTAGTATAATTGTCGTTTTGTCGTCCTGATTAAATTAAATCAATACCACAATAAAAAATCACTTGATATTTTTTTGCAGAAGCATCAATTCGCCTCATCTACTACTTCTGAATTATGTTATAAAACGATTTTTGTAGGTGTGAAAAATAATTATATTATTAATAGTTTATTGTAAGTTGCGTATACATGGTGCTACGATCGCTGTGCATCGCTGACAAACAATGAATAGTAAATACATATGTATATGTAATCAGCGACTCGCCCCGATTTCGCCCACGGGTGCAACACTCATACTAAATTTACTACTGAATGTCGTTATATACAACGTTCACAGCTTTTTTGACATTGGCAATACACATATGTATTTTATAGGGGTAACTCTTGAAAGAGCGACATATAATTGGCCATGTGAAATATCAACTGAACGCTCATATCTAAGCCTGCAACGTTGTAAGTTTGACCCTTCAATAGTAATTCCAAAAGATATCTTTACCGGAAATTGTAGGCGTTATAATTGTAACGGGAAATCCGATAGCGTCACAGGAATTCAGGGAATCAATACCTTGGATAAGGATTACTGCTGTATATTCCTTAAAATAGCTTCGTAAATAAGCCATTGTTTCTAACAAAAAGTAAAGTGTTAAAAATGGGTATTGTGAGTTATCTCTAAGAGATAGACATATATATACCATGCCATACCATAATGAACTATTTTGTAGATCTATGTAAGATGTACATTACTGTTGCACATTATTTTGGTCTATCTCGTAGGATTCAGCCAGCGCTAAAAACAAATGTGTTTATTTACGACATCACAATCGAAAACCACTAAAATTATCAGTGTTTCTGTATTATGTGTATAAATCTTGTTCTTAAATCACTTTATCTATTTTTTTTTAAATTGGTTGTCTGTAAAGTCGGTTTACGGACGATAGTTGATAGGTGACAACGTCATAACAAAACATAAAATTATTGCATACAATGCAATCGAGTGGAAGAGAGATAGATGCGGCGCAAACGAACAATGAGCGTAACGGGACACTTTTTTGTGCGTGCAGCCGGCGTCCATCTATTTATTAGACGTTGTCCCGTCAAAAAATCTCATTATAATTTGCTGCGCAGTTTTAAAAATTTAAGCATACATAGGGACAGCGGGAAGCGCCTTTGTTTTATACTATCTAGTGATAAATGTTTCTAAAGTTGAATAATTAATTTGTCCGCAGGATGTCACAACAGTACAGCTTGCGGTGGAACAACCACCAACCAAACTTCATCTCGATGTTCACCACATTGCTCAACACACAGACTCTGGTGGATGTGACATTAGCTGCCGAAGGCAAGCATATGCAAGCCCACAAGGTGGTGCTGTCGGCTTGCAGTACATATTTCCAGGTCTGTTGTTAATCTTACCATATTGTTATTTTTTTTTTTCAATAAAAGCCTAATTAAATGACGTCGGCATCAATCTATCATAGTCCCGCAAGTGAGAGAACCGATTTTTTATTGTATAGAGTAACGAGACGAGCAAGACATGTGCCTGATGGTGTGCAATATGCCTGCCCATAACAGCACATTGTCACGCAGCTATTGGAACGTGAGGACTCCATAACATTACCTAGCACTGCACAGTTCTCGTCACCTAGAGATTTAAGATGATTAATGTCTATGCCCTGTAATATCTTTGGAAACATTTGCCTTCAAACCGGACTACAATGATGTTTGCACATTATTGCACTTGGAAAACTAGACAGATATGCAGGCGAGATTCGTTTGTACGTCCTGAGGATTGAAATTTTGTACTACAGTGCGGCGTCCGTTTGTGTTTCGCTTATTGTTCATTGTGAAACTAAAATGTATAGATTTAAATTATAGTATGATGTAATTTAAAGACAGTCACGTGCTTTAGATGGGCAATAATGCTACGCATAGCGGCACTACAGCTTGTCATACGAATGACATGCAAAAACTCACATTAATGAATTAGCAATGCTTATCTGATATGTCTATACAGATAGATAGAAGTAATTTATTGACACGCCAAAAAAATACACACGTCACATCACATAAACATTGAGTGGGCAGTCAATGTTCCCACTGCTGAGACTCGGGGCCAGTTCTCGCAAGTAGAGAATCAAGGCCCTAATCCACCACGCTGACAAAGTGCGGGTTGGAAGACGCATGACTTCGAAAGGTTCTTAGAACATGCTGGTTTCCTCTCGATGTTGTTTCTTCACCGTTTTTATGTTAACGGAATTTCACACGTGACTTCGGAAAGACAGTGGTGCGCGTGCGATTCGAACCAGGGACTCCGGATCGGCAGTCGCCGTGCTCCTGACTAGACCAGCCATAACTTAGAATAGAATGTACCAATTTTATTGAATTTTGTTTGTTTGAAAGCTGAAATTATCGAGACTCACGATCAAGGCAGACAATCACAAATTATGCCTAGACATTTGTGTGGGGGGTTTCTTAATTTTTTTTTCTTATTTTTCAGGCTTTGTTTGTCGACAATCCATCGCACCACCCCATCGTGATCCTCAAGGACGTGACATTCGCAGATCTACGTACGATGGTGGATTTCATGTACTATGGGGAAGTCAACGTAACTGAAGAGCAGTTGCCGCAGGTCAGTCGTGTAATTGCTCATTCTAAGCCCTTCATTCCAATTTATCTTTTTTTTTTTTTTTTTTTTTTTTTAACATTTATAGGTTTACACTTGACCACCATCTCGCCTGATGTTAAGCGACGATGCGGTCTAAGATGGAGCGTGCTTACCTAGAAGAAACCGATTCACTCTCGATTTGAAGACACCAAGATTATAACCATCGGGAAAAACCCACTCAGGCAACTCATTCCACAGTCGAGACGTTCTTATCACAAAAGTAGAGTCAAACCTCTTTGTTCGTGTCTTTGGAACATCAACCATGAAACGATGCCGCTTCTTCGAGTTACGAGAAGTCCGATAGAAAAAAGGGCTAGGTGGTATTAGATCATGCAGATCAGATGCACACTCTCCGAAGTGTATCCGATAATAAACCGATAAGCTAGCAATTTTCCGGCGATGTTCAAGAGTTTGCAGTCTTTTTCGCACAAGAGAATTATTGCCTATGAGCCTTTTAGCCCGCCTCTCGATCGATTCCAGAGCCTCAAGCTGATACTTAGCCGATCCATCCCAAAGGTGCGAACAGTACTCCATACAAGAGCGAATCTGTGCTTTATATAATAAAAGCAATTGTTCAGACTTGAAGTACTTTCGCACCTTTGAGAGGACACCTAGTTTTTTTGCAGCTAATTTAGCCTTGGACTCGATATATGAGCCAAAGTTGAGTGTAGATGTCAGGGTAACACCCAAAAGCTCAAGATGATCAGTAACCGGCACGGATACACCTCGAAAAGTAGGAGTCTGTAGAAATTGACTCCTTTTTGCGGAGAACAGACACGCCTGCGTCTTTCCTTCATTAAACTTGGCCAGATTGGTTTCGCCCCATTCAGAGACTGCCTCAAGGGCCAAGTTCAAACGCTCGACCATACTCTCTCTCAATACCTTAGTTTGTTGACCGCTGGCTCTCGCGCTAGACATGTAACTCTCCACAACGGTGCTATCATCTGCGTACCCAAAGATACCGGGCTTCAGCAGATCGTTGATATGTAGCAGAAAAAGCGTCGCAGAGAGTACCGACCCTTGAGGGACTCCGGCATTGATACCCATTTGGTCCGACGAGCAGCCATCAATGACAACTCGTATGGACCGATCTCTCAAGAAGTCCGATATCCACGCAATAAAACCTGGAGACAAACCATAACTAGAAAGCTTGCTAATAAGGCCATCATGCCAAACCCTGTCAAAAGCCTTCGAGATATCCAGGGAGACTGCAAGTGCTTCCCCGTGTTTCTCGATAGCTTCACTCCAGATGTGAGTGACATACGCCAGAATATCCCCAGTCGACCGGTTTCGGCGAAACCCGTATTGCCGGTCACTGAGGAGGTCGTTAGATTCTAGGTATGCCAGGAGCCTGCGGTTTAAGACACGTTCCATAGTCTTGCAGAGTATGGACGTGACCGAGATGGGCCTGTAGTTGGCAGGGTCAGCACGACTACCCTTTTTGGGCACAGGTTGCACGTTAGCAAGCTTCCACGATTTCGGTACTTGCCCAGTTTGGAGAGAGAGTCTATACAGGCGCGTTAGTACAGGAGACAACTCAGGTGCACAAGCCTTCAACACTAGGGCAGGAATTCCGTCCGGGCCGCTGGCTTTATTCACGTCCAGATTACGTAGCACTTTACGAACCTCCATTTGGCGAATATGCATTTCCGGCATCAAAGTCGGACTGCCAGGTGGAGTAGGAGGAATCGCACTACCAGCATCTAGACGCGAAGATTCCGCAAACTGAGATGCAAACAAGTTTGCCTTCTCCATTGCGGTGTGAGCCAGCGCCCCATCAGGTTTCATTATCGAAGTTATACTTCATTTGGGCGTTAGGGAAAAACGATAAGAGTCAATATTTATGATGTGCCCACTGCCCACACCGTCTCTAAGGGCCCTAGCACAAGGCATATTGAAAACGCGCAAACGACGCACGTAAACGCGGTTCAAACGAGATTCAAACGCAATCTTGACACCTAAGCACACGGAGCGATCGTGAACCGGGCGTCTACTGCGCGTATACGCGCAGACAGCGATACAGACGCGCTGTAGTCGCGCGTAGCTTCCGCGTTTTAATCCAATACTCCTCGTCCTCGTCAGTTGTACAATAACGCCTCTCCTCTGCCCCTGCTCCGCCCCTTTGTACGCGCTTCAAACGAGTTTCGAACGCGCTTCACGCGCGCGTTTGTATCACGTCTTCCGCTCGTTTGAATTTACACAAACGCAAAATTGGCATCTACGGCGAAGAAACGCGTCGTCTGCTTGTTTAAAATACGTCGTGCGTTAGGCCTCTAAGAACCTACACCCTGAAATGAGCTAGTCAACATTTTAGTAAACAGTTGAGTAACTTCAGTTTAATATTTGTTAAAAATATTATCCATGCTATGTTTGAAGTTAGACTTTTTACTACGAAGACTTAAGAGAAGACGGATTAGCTTCTTACGTGCGTGCGTATATTACATAAGTATATTCCACACTTTTTTCTTTTTTGTTTGGTGTTGGAGAGTAGTATTAGTTGATGTGTCTATAGTCATCAGTGTCGAGAATTACAAGTAATTATTCTCAAAGCTGAGATAATGTCGTGGTTGTCTACTGTATAGTGGCTATTACTTTCGATTCGTAATCGTCGAACAAACAGCGACAAATTAATCTGAAATATGAGCTCCATAAAACTAAACTTTACGATAAATTATTATTTACATTGTGGTAATATCCCGTCCTCAAACATAGAAATGAAATAAGACGAAAATAACTTCAAAGATAGTTGTAAAGATTGTGGGGTAGACGAAAAGAGGCCCACACTCAGCAGTGGGAGTAACCACGCCAATAATGAGGACTAAATTGTACATACTAAGTCTACGTACTTTATCACCCACATCATAGCTTAGCAAAAGTTGAGTAGGTAATTTCCTCGAACGCAGTTTTATTCGCACCTAAATTATGTAATTAATTTAATAAAGATAACTGTGACTAATAGAGTAAGATAAATCAGCAGTCAGACATTATCTATCAGTATTAGCTCCCATTCCTGTTACTTCCTGGGATAAAATAAATACTGTATTAGTAACAGTAGCAGCCTATGTGTTATTTCATATGAAATAACACATAAATAACTTTAGTACGATATACCTAATTTCATCCAGGTTCCTTCGGTAGTTTATTCTTGAAAGAATAACAATTTATCCATACCTACAAACTTTCGTATTGATAATGTTAGTAGGATGTAAATATAGCATGAACGTTGTATTTCCCAGGTTCTGGAAACGGCGAAGCTGCTCAAAATCAAAGGTCTGACGGAGATGCCAGAATCGACGTTGACCCGCGCGCAAGGCGCCGGCGGAGCGCCCGGCGACTTCGCCCCTCCCGGCGACGCCGCGGACCCGCAGCGGATGGCCACCCCTGCCACATCGCCCTCCAACAAACGAAGAAGGTGATACAATGCTAGCGTTGAAACTTTTTTTTTAGTGACGGAAATACCAAATCTTTTCCCTAATGGTAAGCAACATAACTGCCCATAACTGTACAGTGTTACTCAGCTATTGAACATAAATTATCTAAATGACTATCTTGCAGGGCAGTGAGAGAAATCACCTTATATCTCTGCGGGACGAGCGCAGTGCAGTGCTAGGCAGTCCTTTTGATTCTTCATGTTGTCAAACAGCTAGCGTGGCGCTTTGCTGCAATGGTCAGGCGTACTGCTTACTGTCAGGCGCGCATGTGTTACTCGTTCTGTCACTATATTATGAAAATTGTTACAATTGTGATGTCTCCAAATCTAGAGTGAATCTGTTTCGTTTGTGTAAGCACGCTCCGTCTTAGATCGCATTGTCGCTTAACATCATACGAGAGGGTAGTCGAGTGTAAACCTATTGTAGTTCAACTGGCCTTGTGGCTTGGTTGGTAGTAAGCCCTGCGAAGCCGAGGGTCATGGGTTCGATTCCCAGCCAGTAGAAATATTTGTGTAAAGAATAGAAATATTTGTTCTGTGTCTTGGTGTTTCTGTGTATAATAAGTATGTATTTACAACTATATAAGTATTATTGTCATATAAAGACTATTAATCGAAATAAAAACTATTTAAACTATACTATCCTTCAAATTGAATCATACTCATACTGTATACGGTGCGCAGTATGCAAATTTGATTACAGTAGTTTAGGAAGTTCATCGCGTACGAACAACGTGACGCATAATTTACATACATATATTAAGTTTAAGATATATCAGCTATGTGATTTCCATAGTACAAGCTTTGCTTTTGTTTTGCTTTTTTTATAGAATAGTGACAAGACGAGCAGGAGCCCTGCTCGTGCACTTTCACTAGTGCGCGTTCACTAGTTTGCCGCTGAGCGACAAAGTAGTGAAGGGAGTGCTCGCCGGGCGTGTGAACAGTCCGCGATTGACTATTTGTATTTGCATCTCTTTTATTTACACGGAATTCGTATATATTGTACGTCTTCATTGAAAGAGAAAATAGTCGATTAGTTACTCGTTTTCTCGCCGGTGGTGGGACAACTGCTTTAGTAACCGAATTTGTTCAAAATTTGAATTGGTACTTCCAATTTTCGATAGATGGCGTAGCAACGCGCGCACGGTTCAGCTAGTAGTTATATAAAAGAAGAAAAGGTAGTATGAATGAATCTCTAATAGTTGAACAGTATCCACAGACGAAGGAAGAGCTCGACGGGGTCGCCGTCGCTGAACATGGTGTCGGAGGAGGGCCGCGAGGAGAACCAGACGGTCGAGCTGGTGCGGGACGGGATCACGCTGAGCAGCGTGCCGCAGCGGCGGCGGGACTACCACGAGGACAGGCACCAGGACACCTCGCAACAGGTGAGAGGAAAAGGAGGTCATTTTTTGAAGTGAAAACTTCTTTTGGCGCACCAAAAATTGTTCGTGGGATGTGAATTGTAGCGTCACGCTCGGGAATGATAGGAAAGTTTCGGATGAACTCGGGACCACGGCCGTTGGCCGTGTTTCCCACGGTTTGACCACGTAGCTCATTGCATCTAGAAACATTGCCCTTCAAACCGGAACGCAGTAATGTTTTCATATAACTGCTGGGCGGTAGAATAACTGGTAAAGGTGTGGTACTACGCCAGGCGGACTCTGCAAAAAGTCCTACCACTACAAAATGCAGTAAATTTCATGTGTTAAATTGTAAACTGACGTTTATTGCAATTTTATGGTGACTTATACGTATATGTATAATGTCAGATGTCTGGCTCCCATAATACTGAACAGACAAGTTGTTTGCCTCCGTTGGCTTTAGAAAGAAGAAAGGTATGAATTTGGCAATTTACAGTTTTATAAAAACTATTTTTACTAATTTAGATGCTAAATTGCCAGTATGCGAGCTTTATTTGGACCTTACAAAAGCGTTTGATTTTGTCGATCACAATATATTACTAGACAAACTAGAGGCGTACGGTATTAGAGACAATGTGCACGACCTTATGAGATCTTATTTATCAAACCGTCAACAAGCACACAAATATGCAAAATTTGCTCCGATTCAAAACGGGAGATCACATATACATCGAAATACGAAAAAGTTAAATATGGTGTACCACAGGGCAGCGTCTTAGGTCCGCTACTTTTCTTAATTTACATTAATGATCTGTCAAAGGTATCGAAACACCCGACTGTATTATTTGCGGATGATAGTACGGTACTATTCATTGGTACGAATATTTCATGCGTTGAATATGAAATTAGGAAGGCTCTAGACAGTATCATAAATTAGTTGGAAATTAATAATTTAAAAATAAATCTCAGCAAAACAAAACTAATGACATTTAGGAATATAATTAACAAATTAAATAAACTTGACGTTACTTATTCCGCGGAAATAAAATCGAAACATTAGACGCAACGAAATTCCTAGGTTTAGATCTTGACTGTAACTTAAACTGAAAAAATCAGGTCGAAAGCGTATGTTCAAGGTTAAATCAATATTCATACATCAACATCATCATCAACAGCCCACTAAACGTTCCCACTGCTGGGACTGGGGCCTTCTCTCGCAAGGAGAGAGTTAAGGCCATAATCCACCACACTGGCCCAGTGCGGGTTGGCGGATGTCACATGACTTCGAAAGATTCTAGGTACATGGCGGTTTCCTCACAATGTTTTCCTTCACCGTTTTAAGTTAGCGGCATTACGCACATGACTTCGAAAAGACAGTGGTGCGTGTGGGGTTTGAACCCGGGGTCTCCGGATCGGCAGGTGCCGTTCTCCCGACTAGACCAGCCGTAACTTACGTACCTACTAATACACATACGTACCTACTTTATTATCAGCCTATATTGGAAATGTCTCGTTGCTGCTTCGATATGGTATTATATTTTGGGGCAACAGCTCAGGAAGGCATATGGTTTTCAGGTCACAAAAGAAATGTGTCCGGGCTATCAGCAAACTGCGTCAAAGGCAATCGTGTAGACCTCATTTCCGCAAATTAAAACTTTTAACGTTGCCTTCCTTTGAATGTGTAATGTTTGTGTGGAACAAATTGTCATTATTTGAAAGTCTAAAAAGTGAGTGTCACAAACATAAAATTAGAATTCCTGTGCATAGCACAACATTATTAGGAAACTGCACTTTGCATGGCTCCTATGACTTACAACAACTTACCAGAAAATTTGTTGAGTATAAAAGAAATGTATTTATTTAAAAATAAATTAAAATGCCTTCTGATACAGAAGGTATATTATACAGTTAATGAGTATCTGACTGATAAATTAGATTCAAATTTGTAAGCTTTTATTTATTGGTGGACATTGGAATCATAGCTAAATTTATTACTATAATGCTTTCATTGTCATTACTTTGTTATAAATAAATAAACAATTTTATGATTATGTGAATGGACAATGATAAGGAATTTGGAGCCCTTGAATGGTGCAAGTTTACAGTATCTAGTAACACGATTTTTGAGCTTATAATTTGGGCATTGGTATTTGGTATAATAGTTTTTCATTACTTATTTACTTTGTTACTTTGCTTCCGTTATCATTGGATTGTTACAAATGCTTAATCAATTTTATATAATTTATTATGTAATGTAAAGAATAATAGTGTGCAATTGGCAGTCCTTAAATAAGCAGTTTAGAGTGGTAAATTAAGAAATTAATTGTAAAGATTTTTATCAAATTGTCATAGACAACATAATATTTGCATGCCGTAAGGTTGATTATGGAGTTCTCAATGTAAACATATGAGATCTTATTGTAATTACCTACCCATTTTCGTAAATGAAGAAATTTATTTATATATAAAACCTTGCTTAGTTTAGGGTGAGTTAGTTTTGTGTGTGTTTCTAACAATATTTTTTATTCTTTGCAGACTTCAGAAAACCCACACATGAATATGGATCCATTAGGAGTAGAAAATCCGGCCAGTATAGCTCAAGGTAAGTCTAGTTTACTTTCTAATTACTCGCTGTTTCGCCCAACCTTCTAAAGCGACAGTTGTTGAAAGAAAGCACAATATTTAATGATTCTGGGTGCTTCATGTGACATTCTTATTATTGCCACCTTTTCAAACCAATTTTTATTGATGCTCCATTAACTGTGAAGGGTAGTGATAAGTGAGAACCGTCTCATATGGGGGACAAATTGAAAAAGTGCCCAGTTGTAAGCAGAAAATGACAACTCAAAAAGTCACCACAATAGTGTTAGCATAGCGAGAAAGAATGATATGAATACAATAGCAGTTATTAGCGGAGTAAAGTGTCCTAAGTGTTTGTGTAAAACCTCGAGTATTAACATAGTTTAAAATAATTCAGTCCAACAAAATAACATCTTCTATAGAAAGTTAATTTATTCTTAAAAATTTACTAATCATAATCAGGGTCTTGAAAAATTATACTTTCCACTCGTGAGTCTTAGCGTAGTGACTGGTCAAAGTTCAATCTTGTAACTTATACTCCGAGAGATACTAGCAAATTATGGGTAGGTATTTGAGACAAGCTGAAAACATGTCACATAGCTCTTCTAATATACCCTAACACGGATCCATACCTTTATTAATTTTTTTTAGTTTTTTTTATTCAGTGAATATTTATTTATTATGTTTAAGGCAATATGCAATTTTTTAATGTTGTAGTTCAATGTTTAAAAAATAAAAATAATGATGAGCCTGATTATAGGCTTGTGATAATAGATAATATTACTAAATTTTAAAAATTGGTTAATAATATAGCTTAATATAAAAACTAACGTGGTTATTACACATTTTAAAACAAATACACGAGTAACTCACGTATAATATAGTCATAACAGTCCGACTCGAGTTTCGATCGCGTCCGGCGATCTTCTCGAAACTCGAGTCTGACTGTTCTGACTATATTATACGTGAGTTACCCGTGTATTTGTTTTAAAACATAGCTTAATGTTTATATTATTCCGAAACATCTATATTTTTGAAAAAAACTTACATTTACTATATGTATTTTGCATTTCAAAAATTCAAACAAAGTCTGCACAAAAACGCTCCAGACTATCATGGTGTCTTGAATGACGTCACGTCGTGGCAAACATATGTGTTTGTGTAAGGACGTTGTCAATGTTTTTAATTTAAAATGAATCCCTCGTATTACAAGAACTGCATAGTGCCCCAGTGTACAAGCACAAGTATAAATACGCCAAACAAATTATTCATCTATGTTCCAAACGATCCACAAATACAAAAAAAGTGGAAAACGCTTGCGAGGAAGAATGATGCTCACTAAATCAAGAATGTATTTTTGTGAAGATCATTTTGATGAAAGTATTTGACACAGTATAAATCTTAGTTATTAATGTAAATGTAAAAAAAAACTGATAATTTTCCTCAAGAATTGTGGTAAAACCATAACAAACTTCAGTATAGCGGCTGAACTACTAGTCGTTCTTCGCCATGGATACTAGTATCCATGGCGAATAAAAAAATAAAATTGTTCTATGAAAATGTCAACAACATTAGTAATGTCAAGTGATGTTTAGCACGGCGTGACGTCACATTTTCTGAATGGCGTTCACTGTCACGTGACTCAATGCCTATTTTTTAAGATTTTCTTTTCTAAAAAATATTAATAATCTTTACTTATTTTGATAAACTGTTATATTTTTTAAAATCTCTATATCTTAACCAATAGTAAGAACCTCTAATCCATCCGATTCATTCTAACTGGAAACAAGCCTATTTAGTCGGTGTTTTAACATTGCCAGGCGCGTGCAAATATGTATTGCGAAAAATACAAAAAATGGGTTTGAGGCAATTTGAAACTTCAATAGGGGGAAAAAATAGGGATTCTCAAAAAGAGAGATCATGTTAGAGGGACTATTTAACTGCCCGGTGATCTGATACATTGAGGATTAATTTTGCCCCAATACTGACCAGCGAGGACTGCGCCTTCTTGTAGGGATATAATAAGAGAACTATGTTACAAGTTTACTATGTTACAGCTTTCCGCAACTACCTACCCAAATTTTGCTACCACCTAATATTATCTGAGGTATATTTAGCTCCCTAGCTTAGCCTGTTTTATGCTGAGAAATAGAAGTCGTTAAAATATGATTTGTAGTATTCTTCCATTGGCATAATGACATCAAGGAAACTTATACAAACATAGCATATGCGCTTTAAAAAAATGAAGCCTCATACCTATTAGAGCATATTCGTTGCCTGAGATATTATCAAACTTGAATACTTCTAAATTTGTATTGAGTAATTGATTTCGAATATTTTTATCTATAATATTTAATACAAATAAACTTAACCATGCAGATACATATTTGTCAATTCTTTTAGCTAAACTTCTACTCGTATCTACGTTCAGAAAAATAGTGATCAGGTTTCTGAGACTAACTCTTTAATTATACCTTTCATTCTGGATCGCCTACACTTCTTGGAACTGCCAGAGGTGCACACAATACGATGCCCAGCAGTGGGATATTATAATGCCGGTACAAATTTATATATACATATGTAATGTTGTCATGTTTCATTTTATTTCTGTGTACTATACTTGTGTGCTTTTAAAATCGTTGATTAAACAGTCGATGTTAAAAGTATGAAGTATCTGGGTACCCTTACTTATTTATTGATGTTGCATGGTGCATTGTCATCTTGTTCCCATTTTGGTTACTTAATTCATTATCATATGTTATCGTGTTTCCTCATTGAATATTGTCCTGTAAAGTTTTTACCGAAATGGTAAAAAATATGATAATACCGACGTCGTACTTTTTCCAGTCGTATCAGACAATAACATATTTATTTGATAAATCTTGATTTTTACCTAAGTTTGAATGTTTCTGTTGATGAGTTGAGCTACTTAAATTTATAAACGCTACAGTCGCACGACACGACAGTGATTGCAATTGCAACGCGTCCGCGTCCGCGTCATCTACACACGATCGCAATCGAACGCTACCGGTTACGCATTTATTTTCCAGGGAAGGGAGATCAATGATTAGCTACGTTAGCGCGTGTATTGCGTAGTCAAATATGGTATTGAAGATGCATTAATCTCTCTTCCCAGGAGGGCAGTGGAGTATGATGGAGCACGCGTACCCGCGGTACTCTGGGGCGTGCGGGCTCGGCGGCGTCGTGCAGCCGGAGGGCGGGCTCTACATGAACAACCTGGCGCCGCACGACGGAGACCTCGGCGAGTACGCGCTACCCGCGCCCGCGGCGCACGCCTCCCCCGGCCCTTCGTGCGCCGCCGAACCACCCCCGCACCACGACACCCCCCACCAGCCCCAGCCCAAACGCCGCCGCACCACCAACCCCCAGTCCGAAGAAAACTTCCAACGAGCCCTCGAGGCCGTCCGCTTCGGCGGCATCGGCTTCTGCAAGGCCGCCCGCATGTTCGGCGTCAACAACAGGACCCTCTGGCTCGAATACAAGAAGAAGGGCTACCCCAACAACCGGCCGAGCATCAAGAGCCGCATCAAGCGCGAGCACACGACGCCGCCGCCGGAGCACAAGGACGAGCCGCCGCCGGCGGAGCACCAGATGGCGCTGCTGTGCCCGCCGCACCCCGTCTCCGTGGGCTTCATCGAGTCGCGGCCCATCGACTTCCCGCTGCAGGGCATGCCGCACAGTTCCCCGCTCAACATCCTCGGCGTCAACTTCAACTCGATGCAATAGAACGCGGCCGGCGGCGCGCCGTGACCCTGGGCCGCCGAGCCCGCGCCGCCGCCGCCACAACACCACGACCTCGCGCCCTACCCCTACTTGTAACTGCGACTGTACGCACTCATACGATGAGATACCTTCGCTCGGAAACGATTGCGACACAACAACACTCAATCAATTCAACCAGGCGCGAGTAAACCCTTATTCGAACTCTTAGAAGTTACGTATACATTTTAGTTATATAGCGTGCAGAAATATTGTTGGTGCCTTCTTTTACAAAACACCAACGTGAGGTGTACTTACTTCCCTTAGTGTTACGGGCGACCTCTAGCTGTCGCGTTTGTAGCGACGTTCTAGATATATACGATCTTTTTGTACTTGGTCGAGAACAACACCATTGCCATAAATAACGTATTTGTGAGATCTCAATAGCGCCGTAAGTTATGAACTATTCGGTACTTGGAGTTGACAGACTCATGTTTCCTGCTCTTTGGTTTGATTTAAACCATGCTGCGGTATTAGTGTAAGATGATTTAGCACTAAGCGATGACTTGACTCGAACCATGGCTACCTATGCATCATATGAGTATATGCCGGTTATAGTATTTGATGAATTTGGGTTTTATATCTGATGTTTTATCATCAAATCAAATTTGAACATTTCAATCGATCAATACCGTCCAAGATGATATCCCGATACTTGTTTCCCACGATTATGATCGCAGTGCAGTGCTAGGCAGTATTTTGGGTTCCTCATGTTCAGATAGTTGTGTGGTACTGTGCTGTTATGGGTAAACATGTAGCTGCCATGAGGCGCATGTCTTGCCCGACTGTCACTCTTATAGTATAAAAATAAATAATAACAGTGTAAAAAAATACTATGAGTTTAGTAGCATCTGTACTAAGCCGAAAAAGTAGTGTTCAACTTATAATTATTACGAATTAGCTCCGCCTCGCGACTTTACATGCCTAATTCCCGATTCCATAATATTCCCGCGATAAAAAGTAGTCTTATGTGCTATTCCAGACGGTGTAGAATGGTGTAAAACTATCAACCCAATCTGTTCATCAACCATTCTGATGTGATTTAGCAACATTAAGCAGAAAAAGATTCAACAAACTTTTGCATTTATAATATTAGTAGAATTCACCAAGGCACTACCTAATATTTCGAAAATGCTACAGATGTAATACTAGTTTTAGACATGTCGGTCGCGAAAACTCACAAGATTTTACCCATCCAAAAATCGTTAAATGTGCACATCCGACTCCTCCGCTCCTACGATACGCCGCTGCATTAGAATGTCATTGCCGTGAATTCATAAGGATTTTACCTATGGGGCTGTTCAAGTATTACGTAAGCAGATTTATTGCAATTATTGACACACCCTTGTCATCAAAAGTAAGAAAAGTGATTACCCCTCCCCCATCCCATGCTTACGTAAACATGTACCCATTCCCCTGAAAATGCGTTCCGTTTTCAAGTTTAGATAATGTGTGGGTTGCCATCTGTGTAAAAAAGTGAAAAACTACTGCTGACTTCTTCACCATATAGTCACCCCCATGTCATGTTTTTGTAGTAGTAGGACTCTTGGCAGAGTCCGCCTGGGGAAGGACCACAGCTTTGCCAATTATTCTACCGCCAAGCAGTAATGTGCAACCATTACTGTGTTCCGATTTGAAGGGCAATGTTTCCAGAGAAATTACAGGGCTTAGAGATATAACAACTTAGATCTCTGGGTGACGAGCGCAGTGCAGTGCTAGGTAATGATTTGGACTCTTCATGTTCTAATAGCTGCGTGTCACTGTGCTGTTATGTGGCAGGCATGTTGCTTACCATCAGGGACATGTCCTGCTCGTCCCGTCACTCTTTATTTAAAAAAAAATAAAAAAATAAGCAAAATACATAGTTACCCCCTATAGTGCTAATAGTGCTTACGTAATACTTGAACGACCCCTATGAGAAAGGGCTCAACGCGGCTTAATAAGTTCGCACTTCATACATTTTTTCTGGGCCAATAGGCAGCAGCAACATATTTGTTTGATTTTGTTTCTTTTTTATTTGTTGCGTGTTTATATTACACAGCTCCTCTATTTCGGTATTTCGGGATTGGGTCTCATAGTTGATCTTCAAGAAAACACGACTCTTTTGACTTAGTATAGGCGTTGTTCGTAGCCCTTTATACTCCAGAATGACGAGCGCAGTGCAGTGTTACAGTTCTACCGTCCAAATAGTGTATTACACTGATTGTGACTTATGGTCATTCTTCCTTGAGATGTTGATTTGAATTGAAAGCAACATGTCCACTGAAATGGCCTTACCAAGAATGTAACTCCAATCAGAGTTTGATTGTGTAGATGCAATGTATGTTAATGTAATGTTATGAAGTTTAATTTCATCAATTCAAAACCGCCAATGGTGTTGTTTGTGACGAAACTTTAATGACATAGTTTTGGTTGTCTACTCACCAGTCCAGATGGCTACCTACCTATAATACCTACTGGTGCGGTTATGGAGAATTTTGAACAATATGATGGGTTCTGGGGTGGAGGGATAGGTGGAGTTAGTTTCTAAGTGACTCTTATTGATCGAAATTTCTTCGCATTGCACAGATGGATAGACAAAGCAACATTGCTTTATCGCTTGATTTCATATGAGCGATGATTGGCCCATTTCTTAATGTGGATCGTATTTCTCAGTCTTATAGTTGCGTTTGCAGCATAAATATGCTTAACGTCAATTGTCTCAATCAATCGTGGCAACAAAACTTCATGGGATAAAAAAATCATGAGAGGATATCGGATATTTATTCCTGTATAGTAAACACTAAATATCTTCACTTGTACTTCATATTTGGCTAATTTTATGAAAATAACTAGCAAATGTATGACATGTTTTTACCACAATATGTTTTCAATATATTTGCTGGAGTTACGTTACGATAACGTAGACGCTACGTATTCATACTTAGCCACCAAAGCCTGGTTCGCAGTATAGTCGAACATTAGCCGGTGCTACTTTTAGTATATCCGTCATGGGACGTCATTTCCGCCTAATTTTTGTATATGTATTCTTAACATGCTTATGTTATTTGAATACAATAATATTAGTTTTAACGCTTTGTACAATCGTGTCTTGTGTTAGTCTATTTGTCTTATCTTGACTAGTGTTCGTCAAATATATTAATGAATTATTTCCCAATTTAATGATACAGCTATTATAATGTAATAAAATCGCCTTTCTAAGGTTGTATAGACAAGGAAATGATTTTTTTAAACGTAGTCTTGTAATTATTTGTATATAGACCGCAGCAGAAGGTTTAAATTGGAATATGATATTTTAGCTTTCAGCTCCTCGCCCTGTACTATGAGCTCTTATTGCGAAACAATTGACGCTCAGTATTTCGTGCTCTACGATCGTGAATCTTATATCCAAGAGAAAGGGTTCAGAGTCGATGTGCCCGAAATACAGTACCACAATTGAATCGAACAAATATTGCAATGAGGCTCACGGTACGGCTCTTGAACTGTACCAATGTTACTAAGCTACAGTATTACGTTTACTTTATGTCAATATTATACAAGTTTTAAATCAATCGACTCCAATGCTTATAATTTGCAATGGAAGTTTAAGTATATTTCGATATGTAATGATAGAGAGAGACTTGATTTTGTTTCATAACGCATTTAATTGTGTAAGTAGTTGTCGCTATTTTTGTGTTTTCTAATATACTGTTATCAGGGAATGTAACGCTTCGGATAAAATTTCATCACATCAAATATTTATTACTATTTTCAGTACATCGATTTGACTAGTCATCATATTTTCGTACGTCACATATTCACAATACTGTACTACAACGAAATTGTATGCCAAATTTTAATGGACGCACACTTATAATTAACGTATCATTTACTATGTCGATTACGGAAGAAAAATTAATACTTCACACTAAATATTATTTACCTTTCACATTTGATGTCGGAACTTCGCGAAATATAACGCTTGAGATTATAATGTCACGGTAAGGTTTGTTTATAATCTGAGGTGGTTAGATTGTAATTTAACATTTTAGTACAATTTTACAGATACATTTATATATTTTTATACCTTATTTTATAAAACCTGGCGATGTGCTCAGTGCAATGCTAAGCAATGATTTGAATGGTGCATGCTCTAATAACTGTACGGTACTTTGCTGTTATGGGCTAGCAATATCTAATCTCTCAAATGAAAATGAATGGAGAATTATTTATTTATTGATACAAAATCCACAGCACTTGAAGCAAACCGACACTCAATATCTTATGTAAGCTAGCTAACTACCAATTTACTTTTTATAAAATGTTTTTTTATAATTACTATGTACTGACCCAGTGTGGGGACGGCACGTTTGTGATATTTATGAAAGCATGAAATATTGAACCGAATATTTTATATAATTTGGATGACCATAGGTGACATTCAGAGTCGGACACATATAATTGAGTTACGAATGCTGAAATGTGGTGTTTTAAAATTGATACGATTAAGAAGGTATATGTTCGATGTTTGTGAAGCTATAAAAGTTGCACATGTGATGATTGACTATGATCTGTCCGAACCTCATGCACGCGTTATAAGGAGAGGGAAGAACTGTGTACTCCCCTGGCTAGCAGAACTATTTAACTAGATCGCTAGCCCGATCTGATACCAAAAAAGTTTTAGATGTATCATTTCTTTACCTCTTTATTGTTTTTAATTAAAAGTATGAAATAATTTAAAAGAAAGAAGCAATTCAGCAAAAAAGAAACACTTAATGCGATCTTTTCCAGGCAATCGTAGAATGGAAAAAGATGGCAAAGAATAATTGTATTGTGTGAGAGATATGCGTATGAAGGGAGTGTGATGAGATGACAGCCTGATGGACGACAGATTTGGAAGGGGGAATCGTGTTGTGACGACCCGATCTAGTGAAATAAGCTCAAAGAAAATTATTTGATCAAATACAACTATACCGCTACGTAAACACGTGATACTTAAATGAAGTGCCGGCATCAAATACATTTTTCTTTGGAATGTCCGATTTATTTCTTGCGATTTCAAGACTGTTCCGTCAGTCTTGGATAAGTCTGTCCGGTAGTAAACAATTTAATGTGCTATATTTGGTATAATAATGATTACGCGTCCTTTTCGATTCATCACATCCTACTTGCTTAACTCAGTATTTTATCATCTAAACAAATAATTGAATATTTTGTATATGTGACTCAAATTTGAAAAAAAAAAGGTATTTTTCTTTAATTCTAGAAGTTCCATATGAGTCGTTAAATTTCAAACATGGCCATGTCCGTAAATCATCAACTTTGAGATTTGCTATCAAATTCAATAAAAAGAGTAAAAGTTAGGCTATTTTAATAACTTATTGGGTTATTTGAACCTTGAACACTAAAAAATCTGTAAGTAATCATTTTCATGATCTTCGTTAATAATTCAAATGTGTTTCAGCATTTAAAGTTATGGACTTGGCTGTGTTTCAATTTCTCTATATAAGTTTAGTGAATTTAAAATGTGAGATAATATTAAGAAACCTACTTTACAGTTTGTGTACCTAATGAACAGTGAGCGAACCAGTATAATGTATCAGATAGAGATCTCGTTTATGTATATTGTATTATTAAGAAAATCGATCGAGTCGGTGCCTCTGCATCTCGCTGACATCTGTCCCATTCGCACTGCACTGTAGTGACAATACCAGAGACAGGCGCGCAGTGTCACGAGAATATTACAAGAACTTCCGCTATATATGGAAATTCAAATACAGATGGCTCGAAGGATGACCCGTCGAAGCATTTAAAAAATCTTATTACGCATTTATGCACGTCACTAACATAATATCAAAAAGATATTTTTATACGTGTTACCTCAAGAATGTTTTGAGCGTCGGTGAGCAATGATTTTTACTTTAATCGATTTATTTTGCTAAGGAATGTTAGTGTAATTAAAATAACTAGCTGTAGATTGATCATTTAGAGTTAAGTTGAACGGTGCCAGTGTCGATGTAGGTTTACTATTTTAACGGAAAGTTTATGGTCTGGCACGAGTTAAGCGCACGTTTTCTATACATATGTCACAGAGCCGGATTGGTTTTAATAATGTGTGTTTAGTTTTGTCTTTGTGTTAGTGTAACTTCGCATATGTCACTCTCAAATATCAAGTACTGCTCATCTGGGCCTCTATAGTCAGTCAAGTCACAATATGTTCATTTCACGCTATAGCTATACAATATAAATATATAATTCACGAGATATCAATAGCGAGGACATATTAAGGCCATTTTAGGTGGCAGTAGACCCCTCGACCCTGCGGCCAACTCGCCCTCTCTGTCGCCCAACTAAACTGGTTGTGAATTTACTATTGCTGTCTTTATTTTTGCTTTAAATGATGGAGAGACCAATCAACAAAGGCTTAACCATTATGTTTCCTGTGTGGATGGTGGATGATCCCCGTCCTATGAAATGGTGTGACCAACATTTCCCTCATAAGTTCCCACTTTTTGCAGATAATGCATTTTCGTAACAAAATTATTTTCAGTAACTGCGATCCAAATGGCCGATTGTAAAACAACAGACAAAGCATTATTCATTTATATTTTACAAATTCTATGAAACAGATGTGATTGTATTAGTAAATGTCCTTATTATTAACTTATTAGGTTCTGTGGTAAAAAAATTAACTATACAGTTGTATATGTTTTTCCAAGCATCCCTGAAAACTAGTGACGTATTTTTTTTGAGATTTTGTAGAGTTCCGTATAACAGCTGAGGACTGCTAAGACTCCGGTGTCTGTCTGTTCTTCCTATTTAGGATTGTTTCTTTCAAACCGTAGTTTGTAGGTAGTTGAAATTTTCACAAAATGTGTTGTTATGGCGGATTAAAATATACAATTAAAAAGGGTTTCAGCTTTAGTGGTATTATTAGACTTTGATGTATTAGAAATGTTAGAAACTGGTCAAGTGCTAGTCGGGCGCACGATATGACTTTCGAAGTGAAGTGAAAAGTGATTAATGTGAAATTATATCAATTTTGGTTGTGATCATACGAAACACTCGAAGTCAGACTCGCGCTTGATCTATGTATCTTAATTGACAGCTAACATATATCGCAACTCTTTTCAATAAATATTATATTATTTTTCATAATAATTATGAAAATGTAATCACTAATTAAACTCTGTATGATCCAGTTGATATAACTCGTGTTGACTGTTATTGTGATTTAGACACTACCGTCGATAACTAGTATTATTTTTACTATTTTTTTTATTAGGTTATATAAGTTTTATAATTAAGTATTATAAATGCTAATCGCTTAACGTTTATTACGTTTAATTTAGTGTTTTTCATGCGCGATCTCTTTGTACACTTTTTTGACTGATTTTAATATGGCTTGTAAGGCAACATGGCTGCTACTGGAATCACGGTCAAGTGCGCGTGTAAATAATCAATTTTGTACATACTTGGATAGGAAGTGAAAACTAGGAAATGTATTACGATGGCATTTTAACTGTATTTTTATAAGTATAAAGACTGCTAGTAAACAGGTTTTATAATTGTCTTCAGTAACGGTCTTATGATTTCTATTTTTTAATTGTTAGGTGCCATTGAGTCTACGAACAATGATAACTATAGGGCAATTATTCCAAAATAAAACACGATACCCACGAAAATTTTCAATATTGAAAAAAATTATTAAACATTCGCAATGGAAAGTTTATATATTCCTACTGACTAGGTCTATTTTCGTCTGGCGGGGATGATATTGGAAGAAGTGTACGATACCATATCTTTAGACGAAAAGAGATCTGACGATTCATATCTTTAAGCATTGTTTCAATCTTTTTGAGAAATTAAATCGTGGTAACAAGTCTTTTTATCTATTTTGATGCGCTTTTGGAATTCTAAAGTATCATTGTACGTAGCATTGAGTATTTGACATGGAACAAGTTAGTTTCTTCGAAGTAATCTGGCAGTAAGATATAGTAATGTTACCAGAACGCATTTTTATAGAATATTTGAATCTGATTTTATTGTCGTGTCGGTTCTTAGCACAAGCATAAATACATATATTTTTGTCATAACATAATAAATGTGATAGGGATAAATAATCACATAGGTTAAAATGTTGCAGCACGAAAACGTGTTGTAATTTTGTTCTGTATATAGTAATACAAAAAAAAACATTATTTGTATGAAAGTACTATTTGTTGCCGTTTGCAATCTGTGGTTAAATCCCCCATGGACGCGAATATTACGTTTTTCTTTGCAAAACTTTTCACTAAATGATACCATCAATCCCGTTTGTTTGGTTATTGGAGCGCGTTGAACAACAACGAATATAAATTCATTTTAAAGTTACTAATTATCAAATTTTAACTTGGCGTTATAGTTATCACATTCTATATTTCAAAAACTTTGGTAAAGCGTTAATATCGCGGGAAAACATTGATACAAGTTCTGTGCATGTTTTCAAATCTTTAAATAACTCTTACAAATCACGGGTCTAAGTTTACGTCACAACTCCATCGCGACGTCAAATGTTTATATATCCTAAGTATGTGTCCCAATTTTATTTGTGCTTGTGTCACGAACTTTGTCTCTCCGTACACTTATTAGGTGCTGTTTATTGACCTGCCTTTCGACCGCCTAATCAAAACAATTATGTTTTTTGCCATTGCTCTCTTTATAATTCCAAGCGAAAAAGAAAGAGAGCGATATCAAGGTCAAGGCCTTTTTAGTTCGACGGTTCAGATCTTCGGTTGTAGCTCAATAATATTTCAGCTACCCTTCGTCTTCTTAACAGCTAGATCATGTAAAGTCGCTAGTGTGCGGTTAACTTTAACGCTTATTGCAATAAAAAAATAAGCAATATGTGAATTCGTAACAAAAAATATCGTGAAATATGTGCGTAGCACTTCTAAATAATCGTTCTTATACCAAAATAGATAATAAAACATTTGATTATTTTGAATGAGGGTTTTTATTATTAACTGACTTTTCATCCCTATATAACATTACAATAAGCTATATTACAAATATAGACCGGGCGCTAGGTGGAGTTGAGTGTACAAAATATGAGGACCGCACTCGGTGTGCTGTTTTGAACTCAGAAAAGCATGCAAATTAGGATTCTGGATGTTGCCAGGAGGTGTATTGGTCCATTTTTTTTACACCCTTAGAATTCAGGTACCAAAATGGACTGAACTGACACATGAATAAAAATGGTTATTGTGGGTTATGCCTAAGAGATAGATACATATATACGATCGCAGACTTTTTTGTAGATCTTTTTAAGGGGTACAATTCTGCACTAAGTAGATTATTTTGGTCTATCCCGTAGGGTTCAGCCAGCGTTTGCAACGTAAGCGCAAAAAATGTGTATATATTTATGACATCACATTAGAAACAAGGGGTTCCGTACTCAAAGGGTAAAAACGGAACCCTATTACTGAGAGGTGGCTGTGATAGCTTGATGAAACAACAAACTTGATTTTTACCGTTTCATGCTCGATTAGTCCGTCCCAAGCAAACTAGATGGGGCCACTACAAGACTAAAACGCGGTATCGGATTCCTCGTTCCAACCAGAAGCATAGAATAGATAATATAGATAGAACGGACACTCCCCACCCCCCGCCAATTTCAAGCTTCCTCCCCCTCGCGGACGCGAGGCGGACTCAACGAAGGGTTATTATATCGGACGATAATTTTCTATGAGAATACGACCATGATGCTGTATTATTTAACAAAATGGTACCAAATTTTTCGTCAATCATTTTTATAAACTGTGTTAAGCCATAGAATAGATAATATAGACCATGTGACTAGCCTACCTATAATGAAATACGCGATATGTGGAGTGATTAATTAATATATTGTCAGAATAAAGTTTTCTCTTTGGGTACATAAGTGTACTTAACTAAAAATCTATTCGTCCATGGTACCTTTATTATCTCCTATTTTGTTTTAAATCTTCTCCCTTCTGATTGTTGATGAAAGTTTTATTTACCTACATTAAAGATCGAACACTAACTAGGTAAGATTGTAAGCCACTTAACATAGGCAGGTGAACTCACGGGTCACAGCTATTCCATAAAATAATTTAGTAACCCTAGATGACACGCACACATGCGTAAATGTGTTCGAACGATATATGCGTCGTTGTGTGAGTGTAGGTATGTCGACTTCACCGTTTGTTTGGAGTTTAGGCCGAGTGTCCGGGGTGTGCCAGAAGGTAAAATCAAAATTTTAATTAAGCTTTTCGGATGAATGCCTGTCTGCGGAAACTGCGATAGTCTACGAGTGTGTATACGAAATTCGGAATAAAGCCAAAAAAGTTTTTGCCGTTTATTTGCTAATGGTACGGAACCCTTCGTGCGGGAGTCCCACTCGCACTTGGCCACTTTTATTTTTTATTATTGAGTCGTAAAAATACACATTTTTTTGCGCTTACAATGCAATCGCTGGCTGAACCCTTCGAGATCGATCAATACAATGTACTGCAGTATAGTACCTACCCCTTAAAAAGATCTGCAGAAAAGAGCCGCGATGGTACCTAATTATTTATCTATATTTTAGGGATAACCCACAATAACTATTTTTTTCGTGTGTACAGTCCATTTACTTGACATCTAAGGGGTGGGGTGTAAAAAATGAACCAATAAACCTGGCAACATCCAGAATCATAATGTGTATACTCTTCTGAGTTAAAAACCGCACGCCCAGTGCGGTCCTTATATTTTGCACACTCAACTCCATTCAGCGCAGCGCCTAGTCAAGACGATGTACCACGAAAATCGTTAGGTTGTTTGGGATTTGCAGTATTCAACACTTAAAACTAGCAGCACAATCACAAATACCATACAACTTAACTAGATTGAATTTCATATGCTTTACTGTAACTCCGACTAAGAGTGTTTGTACATTACACGGAATTTTACGGTCCGGTGTGGCATGTGAATAACGAATGATAGGTTTGTTTTCCCGTCTTTTTCCGGATAGAGAGCTGCGAACTCCAGGAAGAGCTCACTTCGAAATCACACGCCACGCACGCGTAATTCCGCTTTAATTATATTATATAATATAATTAAAGTCTCAAGTAAAAACTAAAGTAAATCTCAATGCAATATTTTTATAGTAGGTATAGTGATGGTAGGAGCGGTAAATGTAGGTACGTGATGATTGCAACACAACTGCCCAAAACAGTATTGTGTCACGCATCTATTGGAACATAAAGAGTCCAAATCGTTACCTAGCACTACACTGCGCTCGTCATCCAGAGATATAATATTAATTATTTAATATTAAGATTTATTTCTATACCCAGTTATTTCTCTGGAAAAAATGCCCTTCAAACCGGAATACATTGCGTGTTTTAATCGATTTAAGTAATTTGGTTGAAATTCCATTGCATAGGTACTAATATTTATCTTGAATTATTGGCAAAATACGAGTAGGTACTATCTTTTTTAAGCCTATGTTATTGCTATGTTACGATCTTCTAAAAACGTATAATTTAAAAAATTGGCGATAGAACGGAAACTTAAAACTCAGAATTTGATAGCTCACTTTGGAAACTACGCAGGTAAAAGCGGAAGGCGCTGCGAGCCTAGAATAAATATTCAGAGCATGGTCGTCTAGATAAGTATTCTAAGCATGGGCATCTTGATTAACATTATTATCTAGATTAGTCTTCTAAGCCTGTTAATCTAAAAATGCGTAAGATCCCGAGCTCACCCGAAAATTACTGTCAATTCCGAGCGTGACGCTGAGCTTCATGCACACATGCCCGCAAAAAATCCGTTTATTGTGCGCCAAAGTAAATTTTCGCTTCAAGTGTCCTGTCGGCTGAAGGACTAGTATCCATGGCAATGAATAAATAATAAAAAACATTATGTAGGAGAGATAGGTACTCGCCCCGCCGCCCCGCCTGCTCCCGAATAATACATAATTATTATTACGGATCCCGGATGCAGTGCACAAGCTTAGACACGTGTTTCGTTGCTGACATCTCATGAATCAGGACGTGACATCTCAGCATCGGAAAAATCCGTTCCGGAATTTGGAAAAGTAAAATGTCGGACGGTGAAATTACGTGTAGTGCACAAGCCAGTATACACATGCATGGGACGCCACATCGGTCCTTAAAAAATCGGATTGCCGGACAGTAAAATTCATTGTAATGCACAAACACCCTAAAGATGTATTCGCGATAGGATAAGACTCGTTGACGCTTAGCTAACTCAAGGTTGTGATGCCATTGCAACCAGTAACCAAACTGCGATCACACCTTACTAAACAATTGCACGAATCGTTGCTACCACTAATACTATACAAACTATACAGGCCGGATATCCAGAAAAATATCAGCCACAAACCGAGTCTTTGTTATTGGCAGCATGACTACATAGAAACAACCATAACCTGCAATTGCGAATAACAGGTCCTGGACATCTACTCTCTTTCTACAAAAAGCGGAATTTCGAAATAAACTCGCGACTTTCCTACTCCGGTTCCACTTCGATTCGTCCGATCGAATACTGATTGACTCTAATTAGTGTAGGTCAACATTTAAACGGACAAAACGACGGATCGAAGTAGAACTGGAGTAGGAAAGTTGCTAGTTTATTTAGATATTACTTTTTTCGTAGAAAGAGAGTCAAACGACGTGTTCGTTGCGGTAACTTGCTCCGGTGACCCCCGATACCTCCTAACTTACCCGTAGCATCCTAACTCGTAAGCAAATGGATTTCAAAGTGTTTTTTTTCTGTTTGAAAGATGAAATTATCGTCATGATTCTTAGTATCAGTATTAGTTTACTAAAATTATCGTTTTGAGTCCGTGCCAATTTTGAATCTCGTATGATATAGACTACAGGCCCGTGAATAAAATTTACGAGTCAAATGAACCACCTGGAGACCTATGTAGGATGATAGAAGGGTATAAAGTAATACGATTCAGCACTATGCCGTCACTTGTAAGCTGTCCAACTGAGTACAGTTGAAGAGGGGGGTTGCAATCCTCGATCATTTCTCCTTGTCACATTATTTTTGTACGACGTTGCGGAATAATAGATAAGAAGAGGTATTGAAACTGTATGGAACCAATGCCGTACAACCAACAATCCATTATTTCGCAATGCTGTACAAAAATCATGCGACTAGGAGAAATGGTCGAGAGTTGCAACCCCCCCTCTTCAATTACACTCAGTTGGACAGCTTTCAAGTGACGGCATAGTGCTGAATCTTAATACTTTACACCCTTCTATCAACCTACATAGGTCTCCTGGTGGTTCATTTGACCCGTAAATTTTGTTCACTTCACGGGGCTGTAGTCTAATAGAGATAAGAGAGCAATGTCAATGACATATAGAAATTTGTTATACCAGAGCAAAGTTGTGTTTTAACTGCATGCTCAATTTTGATGCCTGAGCAAGCGAAAGATTAAATAATTATTCCCTAATTATTTAATTATTATATATTATTTAATGATTCCCTCGCTCGCTCACGCGAGGGAATCAAAAGAGCACAAAGTAAAAAATCTTTGCACTCGAGTGCATAACGTAACTTTTCATCCCACCTCAGTGAGGAAGTGATTAAATGGTTTGCGCATTATTAACAATTTAAGTCAATTCTTCGTCGCCAGTCACTCACTCATTTTAGGTTTTTCACATGTGTTCAAGTTTCCTGTTTTGAACCTAACGTTTTAATAACAGCAATATGACGTGAAAATATTGAGGTAACTTCAGTTCTCCTTAAGGCGGCTCCTAGACCTACAATAACTTTGTGCTATAAATTTTATTGTACAAAAAGATTGAAAGGAACTTTGCATCCAAACGATCAATTATATTGCACAAAAATATGAACTGCTCAATGTTTTCATGTTCAGTCGGAGGATGATGTTGATTCCGTATGGACCGCGCGATCATAATGTCTCAATAAGATTTAGCCACAGCTGTAGTGTTGTTGGTTGTGGAAATCTATGTTTGTCATGTGCAAACGTTATTGTGTTCCGGTTTGAAGGGCAATCTTCTCAGCTAATTTACCAGGCATAGAGATAAAATATCTTATATCTCTGGGTGACGAGCGCAGTGCTTGGTTAGGTAATGATTTTGATTGCCCATGTTCCAATAGCTACGTGTTACTGGGCTGCTATGCATGTTGCTTACCATCACACCATCAGGCACATGTCCTACTCGGCTCGTCACTTTATACTGTAAATAATAACATCTCTGCATAGACAACAATGTCTAATTACTAAACATTTATTTATCGCGGTCATTACGTTCTTTGCTCTTCATAAGCCACATAAACTCTCTATACTAAACTGCTGTATTCTTGTCATACGTGTACTCTTCGTCAAGACGAGCAAGGGAGCAACAGACTAATAAAATAAATATTCCGCAATACTGACCCTACACGACACAATGAAAAAATATGGAGCAATAAAAATAAAACTCGCTCAAACTTTCATTCAATCTTTGCGCAATCTTCAATAATAACCATAAATGGTCAATTATATTGCACAATATTGCGCAAAATGATTGTTCGTCTAGGGGTCGCCTAAGTGAAAAGAAAATAGCGCGCCAAGCAAATTAAAAAAAGGACACAAAGGTGGTTCCGAGTCTGAGTTTTTAACAAATTAAAAAAAGTTGTACCTATGATAAATTCGGCCCCAAAGAAGTAGAAATAAATGATAGGTATAATGATGTTTTGAATTTAGCGCCGTCTCGGTCTATGTTACGCGACCATGCAGTCCACGATGGAGCGTGCTTACCTAGAAGAACCCGATTCATTCTCCCGATTGATAGATTAATGTTGTAACATTTGTGAAAAGCCCACGCAGCGCAGGCTTCCACCACTTATCACAAAAATAGAGTCAAACCTCTTCGTTAGAATATAAAGTTTGTTAGTACATAATAGTTTTGAGCGGACGATGAAGTGTTTTCAAAGAGCTGTTTGTTTGGTCAGATCCGTGGCTGGCCGTGGCTAGTTCGAAGTCCTGACGGCGGCACTCTCGATTTGATAGATTAAAGGTTGTGACATTCATGAAAAGCCTGATTAACCAGTTATCACGAAAGTAGAGTCAAACCTGTTCGTTAGAAATTAAGTTTTTTTTTATTCTTTTGTTTTATAGGGGCTTTTAGACTACAAGTCTATGCCAGCCCCATCGTAACCTAATAAGGCATATTTACAAAATTTCGAATAAATACTAACTATGAGGATATAATAAGTCAACTTGGTAAATGTTTGTTAGTAATAGTTTTGAGCGGACGATGAAGTGGTGTCAAAGAGTTGTTTGTCTGGTCAGATCCGTGGCTGGCGGTGGCTAGTTCGAAGTCGCGGCGGCTGAAGCGGCAGAACCGCGTCGGGGAGGAGGGGGTGCGGCGGCAGGCGTCGGAGCCCGCGGCCACGGCCCCGTCCACGCCCGCGCTCCGGAAACATGACTCGTATCCGCAGTATGCGGCCAAGGTATATCTTACTATTTTTGTGAAATGAAAACTTCTTTTGGCGCACCACAGACATATTTTTCGTGGGCGTGAAGTCTAGCGTCACGCTCGGCAATGAAAGAAATCTTCTGGTTAACTCGGGACCATTGCCACTGGCCATCTAGAAATGCGTCCCGAGTGAAATGCGTCAACATTTCTAGATGCCCATGCTCATAGCCACGCCCTCTGGTTTCACATGAATAGTTTTTTTTAATAGTAATTTGAACATGAATAGTCCAAATAATTATAGCTTTATGCCCTGTAATTTCGCTCTACGTCACGGGGGTCATGACCCTAACCCCCTGGGCTGGGTCCAGTACCTAGGTGGACCACTGATTAAAAAGCATACATGCAGTACTTATCGCACAGTTTCGTGACATGACCACGACTATGTGACCCCTGGAGCCAAAGCTGGATCCGCCCTTGCACAGCACAGTAGTGTACTAAATGTAGTGTAACTGTTTCACTGAGTTAAACTAAATGTGTATTTGTATATTTAATTTTGTATTTATGTACCTACATAATAAGTTTAGTAAGTGGTGCGTCAGAATCTGGCTCATGCACGGACATCTACCAAAGCTGAAATATGCCGAACATTAGTAGGTACTGAACGCCTTTAGCACTGGACGGTTTTATGTCGTATCTTAGCCTTCTCCTGTTAATTTACTTTTGTGATAGACAATCGTGTATGTGAGATTTTTTCGTTTTAAACTATGTAACGTTAACTTTCTCAAGCTTCCACTAATTATGACTGTCGTTTGAATAGTATTTGATAGAGAACTTAATTTTTTTTTTTCATTCATTCATTTCATTTATTTCCGATATTTCAATCCATGTTATTGATGATTTGCATAGTCAAAACCATAAATAATTAACACTTAAATAAATGTAGACCCAAAACAGATAAAATTATAATAAAAATCAAACGAAAGCTTAAATTACTAAAAACCTTGATTTTAGATGTGCCTCGAGAAATTATTTAGTCACATATCTAAAAAACAATGATTTCAGAACCGACGCATGAAGTCTCAGGAACGAGACTTGGGTTCGGTGCTAATCAGAGCGGTGTCTCTGACTGAACGGTCTGGAGGCGAAGCCCCCTCGGCGGAGCGCGAGTCTGCGCCGCGAGCGAGTCACACGCCCGCGGTGCGGTCGGGGCCGCCGCTTAGCTGCAACTTCTGCTGGAACACGGTCGACGAATGCGGCCGTATCTTGCGCCGCAAGACTCAATACCACTGCCCCGAATGTCGCACCAACCTCTGCATCGTACCCTGCTTCCACGAATACCACGAGCCAACAACCAACGCCAGGTGAACGACGCTCTTCACAAACCGACTCTCCCCGGAACACGCACCCGATACGCATACGATGCGTCGACGACGCGACGCACAACTTCTTTTCTAAAACCTCTAAAACTTGTAAAATATGAAAAGTATATTTTTTCTAGATCGTTTATAACATACTCGTAGTAAGTGTTAGCTAAGTTTCAATACATGGTATGAGAGTTGTTAGCGTAAGGTACTACTGTGATTTCGAATATATCGAGCAGTTGCATGATAAATATATATTTTATGTGAAGTACTAAAGTTAGTGCGGTATAATTTATTTAATTTTAATTTTTCGGTACTGTAAAAGTTATCTTTGACGTTTTGTTATTTTGAGTGAATGGAAATTGTTACATGTGAGTGTACTTTGTAAATAATGTTAATAGGTGTGGTGATAGTTATTCTTCAAGCTACGTGACGATTTGGGAGATTTAGTGAAGGAACTAGCTCAGAAAATCTGTAGGGTAACGTCTTACGTACGTATACCGTCTTATAATGTGGCATCTCAAAGTTAATATGGGGTTATGTGTTCATTTTATTATTGTTACCAAAATTTACCAATTCGTGAATGCTAAGAATACGTCGACACCGCCATGGAATACTTCGCTAACTGTAAAGGCATACGTAGATTTACAAAAAAAAAGTGACGGTTGTTGCCGTATTGTTAGAACTTACTAAATATATGAAAATATATTTAGCGGGTAATATAGCAACTACCAACATTATTTCTTTAAATGCTCTTTACGTAACCTAGGCATGACTTTAGGAGTTTGCGTATTATTCCTTGGAGCTATCGATGTAATCCGTAATAATTATGTTATAATGTGATGGCATCCTTTAGAATTGGCGTTGATGATATATCTATGCATTTGAAATATGTGCTCTCTGTTATATCGACAACCGCCATATTTTTTACGATAGGCTCTAAGCAAACCAGTACAGCCCATTTGCTAATTAATCAATTATATCTATCGTTTATACCCTTATTATAAGGGTGAACATTCCTTTTTAATCCATTTTGAGAAGTCGCATTATACTTCGGTAGTCTTTAAAAGACTCTGTCATTCGGTTCTTTTGGGATTTTTGACAAAAAATTACTAGTAAACAGTATTATAAGGTATGTCTCGTGTAACACAATACATGTTTTGTGTGTAATGTGGGTTATTATTAACTTTGAATGTTAGGCAGCTTTTTGTGTTTACAAAACACATACAGATCTAGTAACCTACCATAGAAAAATATCTAAAATGTAAAAAAAAATATTACTGTCTTGCATTTCACTTATCTGTGTTTTATAGTTGAAAACATCTTTGAAGTGGAGATCAGTAGAGAATCAGAGGGTATCTTAAGATGAATACATAATTAGAATATTTAAACATTCGCGATTTGCACTTATTGTGAACTTTATACAGAAACACGAGGTAATTGAAAGTCATTTTGTTCGAAGTCGTATACAATATTTTCAATTTCGCTCAATTGTTTTATTGCGGGTTTGTGAAAAGTAAAATTAAGAAAATAATATAGCTGACTGTCCATTATCGTTACTACTAAATACTCACAAAAACACTTTAACTGGATCAATAAATAATAATCAATAATCTTTGCCAGTTATTCTACCGCCAAGCAGTAATGTGTAAACATTACTGTGTTCCGGTTTGAAGGGCAATGTTTCCAGATAAATTACAGGGCTTAGAGATAGAACAACTTAGATCTCTGGGTGACGAGCGCAGTGCAGTGCTAGGTGATGATTTGGACTCTTCATGTTCCAATAGCTGCGTGTCACTGTGCTGCTATGTATGCATGTTGCTTGCCATCAGGCACATGTCATGCTCGTCTCGTCACTCTTTATTTAAAAAAATATATGTTTAAGAAAACCATATATCCAGAGTCATATTTTAAACAAATCTGTTGGTACTTACTTGGTGGCAAAGTAACGGCATGCACAAATACTCACCTATAAAATGATTAAGTTATTCCTAAAAGAGCCTTATTGTAATGTAGAAAATGTAAGTAACTTCAGTTGGTTCGTCGTCGGGTTGGATATTTCTAGAAAACAGTTTAGTGAGACTTTAGTGAGAATTAAAATTTCAGTCATACTGAAACACTTTGTATATTTTATAATATTACTATTTCGGCGTACAAATGAATTTATTTGCTATATTATGAGCTACAGGATTATTAAAACTCTGAAGCTTGGACGATACAGAGCTTCAACGATGCTCCCGAAAAATCTAGTTTTCGGACCGATTTGAAATATCTTTAAACAAGAGATTTGTTGCCTCTTAGTTTAACTCCCAATTGAATCCAAATCATCCAGCTGACACAGCTTAGGCATCCCAAAAGAGTTATTACGGATATTGCCTGATAACTAACTGATAACAGTCGAACATTCAGTTGGATATATGGATGGATCATGGACGTATAAAAAAAGTCGGACGTAGTCTCGCTAAAACAAAAACTGTGTCCATCGAGTCGGCCACATAATACGCACATGTGCGCTGTCACATACAGGCTGACACGCACACATCAGTGGGTCATTTACATGCGCTACTTGTGTGTATGTTGCGTGTCAGCCTATCAGTGACAACCTGACAACGCACACGTGCAAATATGGCCGACTCTAGTGACACAGTTTTTGTTTTAGCGAGACTACGTCCTACTTTTTTATACGTCCATGGGATGGATATTAAATTAATTCATACTTTAAAACTTTTTTTGCATTTGATAGCGCATTTCACGGGTAAGTTTTAAAACAGACTGAGGTCTGTAAAACTTGAAAACAAAAAAAGTCAAGTACATCGAACCTACCGTAAAAGGAGCCAGCCTTTCTTTGAAGTAACAAGAACGCTTCCGACGAGAACAGGTAGAGCTCGGCACTTGTCGGTAACACTACCGACAAGTAGTGCCGAACTCTACCTTCGCCTGTTTAGCGAAATTAAACAAACCTTGGAGAATTTATTCGGAAACGGGAGGTCAAGGAAATAATAACACGAGTTGTTCTATAATATAGCAAATGAAATCATGGGACACAGCTAGTAAAATAAGTAAAAAAAAAGTGTATCGAAACTTACGAAAAATATGATTACCTACGAAATTATCTACGAGTATAAAAATGCTCACGAAGTACTATAAATATCTAATATGTGTATTTACAAGGAATACTTTATGAAGTATGCAGGGTCGAAGATGTTGATAAAATCAATTAACTTTTCTATAAATATTTATATTTTTAAACACGGAAACAAAGCATAAAATTTTTTCATTGTCGGGTTGAAAAATCGTATAGTTAAAAATTGTGCCATAGGTATAAGTTATTAAATCGGTGGAATAGGTATTTAACGTATTCAAATGTATATAAGTAATAAATAAATGTATAATCATTTATGTAAATAAATTATTAAAATTTGAAGTACTTATACGTAAGCCGAACTTTAGGGCTAGATTGTCCATTTGAATAGAATGAGTAAAACCGTGCTTTAAGTGTTACTTTAGTAGAAATGGTGTTTAGATTTATGCTAAACATTTTTCTGATAGGAAGGGTTGCGTTATACATTATAAACAATTTTTACTATACGGTAACCATCAACATCTCTGAACCCAAAAAAGGATTTAGAGAAGGACATCCATTGACCTCTTTAATGTAGCTACTATAAGGGGGAAAAGTAGAAAAACGAAAGATAATAAAATCAGTTTAGTGTTGCAGCTTCACAACTATCATCTTCATCCTAAATATAAATTCTAAAAAGATTGCTGTTATTTCAACTTTTGATTCATGGTTTTATTTAGCTTTTATTCGTCAAAAAATAAAATGGCCGTTTTGATATTTGTCATCGCGTCGTAACTAGTGATGTCTTGATACTCACGATAAATCGATTCAAGTCTGTATGACTATTTGAATCTTCATTCAAAATTATTTTCTTCGGATGGTGAGGCAAAATCGTCAGTTGAGCTATATGGGCACCTGTAAATATATTAATTATTTTTCATTTATATAATTATACAATATATTTTCAATAGTGACGTATCTGCCATAATCTTCTTTTGACGTGACAACGTCTTATAATTCGATGAAGCCGGCTGCACGCACGAAAAAACATGACGTCATGCGGCGTTACCTCGCTCTGAGGCGTTCCATTAAGGCTTGGAGTTGAAGTTGTCACGTTCAACTATCGTCAGTAACTTTACAGACAACCGATTTTTTTGTAATATTTTTCGGGATTTTTCTACCACTTTTACCCAGTCTTCTTTAACAATTTTGGCACAAACTTCTTTCGGCAATGCCATCATTTTATTGAAGTGAAAACTTATTTTGGCTTTTATTTATTATTTATTTGATTTGTATTAAAAACGTGGAACTGCTAAATTTATTTATATCACAGAGTATGTCTTGTCATGTCTTGTGTTACAAGCATACACGAGGTTACAAAAAGCGTAAGCCTCAAACGTAGCAGTACCTGATACAGGCTTGCTTTACTGCCTTTTTTGTCTTGAAGGAAAAAATATACACCTCTTGTTTGACGCATCAAAAAAAAAATGCAAGTTTTAAAAACACTATGTAACTAATTATTGTTTTGTTGTTCTTTCACTTTCGTTCAAAGTTACATTTTAGGGTCATTTTCAATAATGTGAAGACGGACCTTTTATTTTGTTGATAACTTATTTTAGCTAAAGGAATAATGAAGCTCAAAGTATAAATTACACGGTGTGAGGACTGTGACTCAACGCACACGTTGGAGGGGGAAGATACGCCATTTTGTTGTCGAGATTTCATATCTTACTTAGCGAAATAGTACGACGAACGGTCGTGTCCATGACACAGCCACCTCCTTACTTTCATGATTTATGGTATAGTAAAAGTTGTTCGGAATAATGAGATCAACGCATCTTTGTCAGCTTAGACATTAAGCAATCTGTCCTGAGTGCATACATAATGTTAGGCTATCGATACTAAATCCGTCATTGAATCGTACTCATTTTTTACTACCGTAGTTTTAACTCTGAAGATGGCGTACATAATCCACTGTACAGTAAAAAATATCAATTGTATTCACAAATAATTATATTTTTATCGAAAACTTTCCTCTTCGTTTCTGGAGCGGTTGTCTCACATTCGATTTAATATACCTCTAGTATGTCGGTGCTTATTTTATTTATTTATTGAATTATTGCTCATACCCCAGTGCTCTTTGGCATCGGACAGAGATTTTATTTTAATCTGTAACTTTGTTGCAATATTCAAATTTATTTATCTACCTATATAATATTAAGCAAATGTATGTTCATAATTATTTAGTGATAATTCCGTTGTAAGACAATTAATAAATATTGTAGCGCGAATGCATGTAGATATTTTTTTTAACTTGGTGAACAAAAATGTATTATTTGTTTATCATATCATTTATTCATGACGGACCGCATCGTCGCTTAACATCAGGCGAGATGACGGACCAGTGTAAACCTATTTATCCATGAAAAAAATAAACATGAGATTTCAGGGGAAATTCGCAATCATTTTATCTTTTTATTATAATATTTTTAAACACATACGCACAGTCGTACAGTCCGCGAGGTATAAGCTGAGCTTTGCATTAGTGTGAGTGATCACATGCATACGCATCTATTACCAAAAGTACAGTCAGACAACAAACTCTTAAACAACAAGCTGACATTAACTATCCAGGATCAATATGGTCATTGCGAAAAGAAGTATCTCTTTTAGGATTCAAATGGTCAAGGACAGAGAATAATAGAAAAATTTTAATGGAAAAGCATGAGATCCGTCACCTACGTATAACTTATTTACTTAAAATTTCCGAATACCGTATTCAGGGCAGGCCTATCGTTTATACCGATGAAACATATATTGACACCACTCACACTTCATCAAAATCATATTCAGATGGCAGCACTTCTGGTTTGAAGAAACACCTTATTAAGAGAACATGGTCACAGCGTCCTGCGTCTGACTGTCCTTATACCTCGCGGACTGTACATCATTACGAAAATGTCAATCGTTGTCAAATAAACGATACAATATTTGCAAATGTTAAATCAAAAAATAAATCGGTTCATTGCAAATCCTCGTCCTTTTTGTCGTCGATTTTTTTTACTGTTTTGTTTAGGTACTTGTCTGTGAATAGATGTATTCAGTTTTAAGGTATGCATTATTTTCAAACGAACCCGAATTGTAAATATTTTTTATTTGTAAGTGTTAGCGATCGTATTACTGGTAATTAAAATGCACAATAATTTCAGCACGATTGAACTATCTCATCATCATCAGCCGCAAGACGTCCACTGCTGAACATAGGCCTCCCCCCTAGATTTTCACAACGAACGGTCCTGCGCAACCTGCAACCAGCGGTTTCCAGCGACCTTTGTGAGGTCATCTGTCCATCTAGTGGGAGGCCGTCCAACACTGCGTCTTCCGGTTCGTGGTCGCCACTCGAGAACCTTTCTTCCCCATCGGTTGTCAGTTCTGCGAGCGATGTGGCCTGCCCATTGGCACTTCAGCTTGCTTACTCTTTGAGCTATGACGGCCCCTTTCGTTCTTTTCCGAATATCCTCATTACGGATTCTGTCGCGCAAAGAGACTCCTAGCATAGCTCTCTCCATAGCTCGCTGTGTGACTTTGAGCTTTGTTATGAGGCCCACAGTTAAGGACCACGATTGAACTGTGCTAGCTGCGAATAACATAAGTCATTGTTTTACTAAAATATATGTAACTAGAGAAATAACGCATCAATATTGGAATCATGAAAACATCGGAGATTTGTTGTATGCACGTAGATTTAACAGATGCTACATAACTTATTGTTGTAAAAACATCGATTTTGGTCTAATTTCCTTTGTTCTAATGATCAAATTGACGCAGCAAACCATTTCGCGTTTAGCCGGTTCTTGTGTGTATAAGTAAAAGTATAATAAATAATACATTTTTAACAAATAGCTCTGATATTATATGTCATATTATATGTCAAGTCAGAAAGGCATATTTTAACACTAGCAACGCCCCACGGTTTTACCCGCGTAGTTCCCGTAATTTTCTCGAGATAACATGTGTTAGTAGTCTATGTGTTATTCCAAACTATAATCTAACTGTAAACGAAATTTCAACGCGATCCGTAAATAAGTTCCGACGTGATTGAGAATTAAACATACAGACTTAGACATTTACAATAATAATAGTAGGATGATTAAAGTATTTGCTCCATCACGCGGTGTAAACCGCATCTTAACAACCACTAAAAGTTTAACTATCACTTTAAAGTGATAGAAGTAGTCAATGTGCTAATCTCGGTAATGTATATACTACGTATTTCATATCGCTCAAGACAGTTAAGACGTTATGCCCGAGCTACAGGAGGCTAGTTTTTCAAACTAGGATAGCAAGCTAGCAATAGTAGCTTGATAGCAAGCTAGCAAGCTACTATTTCTAGCTTCGTGTAGACAACGCTACGCAACGCCAGTTTTGTCTACACGAAGCTAGAAGTACTAGCTTGCTAGCTTACTAACACTAGCTTGAAAAACTAGCCTCGTGTAGCTCGGCCATTACAGTTATGCGTGGGAACAACACACAAACATTTGCTTTTATTATATTAGTACGACTTCACACCATCCAGTGTATCGTTAATCGAGATTTTTTAATCTAAATTGTACCTACTTGTTACTACTTAGTTGGTTGTGATATCTTTTGTTGTAACATGGTTGTAGTCCATCGTGTTTAATTCTAATAGGTATGCACATATACCTTGTGCGTTGTGGTTGTTAGAAATATGGACATAAGACTTTTGAAATTGTTTTCAGTTTTTCATCTAATGCTGTGATTTGCAAAATACTATTAAATTGCCTCTTTTTAACTGAAACATTTAGTAAAATTATTTTAGGATAAGTTTTATTTGAAATTGTGTTAAAGTGTAAATAGACGTTTTTGAACTATAAGATTAATCATTATTTATTGTTAAATAAAATAAACATTTAGACATTTCAAAAGCAAAGTCAAGCAGGAGATGAATAGTAGGTAGGACTCAAAGCACAAGCTTTGTTTAGTGCTGTATAGAAATACATCAATAAAACAAATATAAAAACACATGACTTTGATGCAGATCATAGAATACGTTCTAGGGTATGAGCCCTGCTTAATACTACGAAAAATAGGTTAACTTACAGAAATATCAATGTATTACACAGTTTAACAGTGGTTTTGTTGCTCTTGAAAATATTGCTTTGGCTTTAATTTTGGACACGTCTTACATAAGATTAAATTATAAGACATGGTTTATTAAAAATAACATTGAGTACTTTCATTTAATATCTATCGTAAGGTGTGCACTTGATGACAGAACTTCGCGAAGATGCCCAGGGCAACATCTTGTGCTTAGTAATGAGACGATACTTACTTTCTAAATGTCAAAACAAAAAAATGACAATAATAATTCTCAATGAAGCATTTTCAAGGTGCAAATATCCCAAAGAGATCTCAATTTCGGCATAGGTGGCGCCTATGTCTCGTGTTAGATACATTTTACTAAATGAAACATTAGCGCCACATTTAGCGAAATTGCGAACTATCTTTGACAGATCTAATTGCATCCTGAAAACGGTTCATTGCGGCAATGGTAGTTGATTGTTTCATTTTGTTATATAAATTTGATATGCGCATGTCAATGTTAACAATTTGACATATTTTTTCATTGCTTATACCTATCATTTTGAAAAAGACTCGTTATATAATTGAGTGTAGGTCTGTATAATCCAAAATGGCGAATGTTATTGCCTCTCGCTTGCATTTCATTGCCTAGCTTGCCTTTCGTTTCTTTTTAAATCTGTTTATATGCGATTTTAATTTATAAATATATACAAAAACAACGGTTTTTTTGTTTGTGTCGTGTTCCAGTCAGAACACGTTTCTGCTTTTAGCATTTCGTCCATACGATAATACTCATCGTTCTATGTTTAGTGATGTATTTTTCAGGTTTGTTGCAAATTGGGCTAGAGCTGCCATCCGGTAAATTGCCGGCACCAGACAACATTTTCGTAATGATTGCATCCCAGTAGTACACATACCTGTAGTTCTATAGAACTGTTGGGATATTCACCATATTTTCAAGTTTTATCCTAATAGTTCTATAGTATACTCGTAGTACCTTAGTATAGTTTTTGCTCTTTACCTTACTTATAGCATAATAATATAACTAGACCATAAAAAAAATATTCTAATTGATATTTTATTTTACAAAAATATCCTTGCGACCAAATAAAACAGAATTGACATTTTTGTGTAAACCGAAGGAACAAAATTTTTCCTTTTCATTTACTTCTTTATTAACTATTTCAGAAATAATAATTGCAATCAAAAGATTACTTATGATACCCATAAATCCAGGTATTTTATGTAACTTACAAACAAGATGTTGATTCCAAATATCGACATAACTTTAATTTTATCCCATTAGCACTATATGGTACTTATGGGATACTAAACAGTAAACACTAATATGAGGCCTCAACAGTTCTATAGAACTACAGGTATGGGATGCACCCATTGCGACATTCATATTTTCGTCAGAAAGTCGGTCAGGTGAAACAAAAATTAATTTTAAAATATTTTCATAGACGACTCCTACATGACACAGTAATTAACATTTAACTGGTTAACATGACTTAAATATTTCTTGTCCAAACGTAAGGTTTGTCAATTCAAAAAATATATATTTAATCACCCGTAAATTTGGCTGATTGACAAAGATAATGTAAATACTACGATATTATATTTTGACAATAGCATTTTTAAAACAAATATTTAAATTTTGGTGACGGCTTGCACTATGTTTTTGATTCACTCATTACTTTTACATATCATCACACTAAAACACACCACAGTGACAGTACAATCTATTTTCCACGTCAAATTATGTACCAATTTTAACATAGAGTGTAATTAATATTGGTAGTGGCAATGTAGCACAAATTTACCCTACATATACATATAAGTATACCTATATAACCTACCTGCAAGAAAAAACAGTACGTAGCACCCCGTAGCATGTAGTTTCCCATTTCTGTGAATGTTTCAAGAAAATTTTATTTGGATGTCCATGATATTATCTTTCAAAACATTTCTTTCTCATCGATGCAAACAATTTAGCAGATTTAGATGGCAGCTTTAAGTTGGTGCGACTGTCTTGAGATTATTAATAATCTAAATCCACGCCATGTCTAAATCCTCAACAGTGCAGAGAAGTTTTAATTAACTGTTAACGATACCATTTTTACCCTTAGGTTTGTATGGAATTCGCCATTATGTTGTTTTAGGAAATGGTTCTACTAGAAGTACCTACTCGTACAAGCATTGTTGCAATGTTGCAAATGCCATTCAATGTTCATACGAAATACTCGTATTAAGGGTGTGATAGGAAAAAGTGAGTGACACTCCAGAATGTATTGGAAATTATATTTTTCCTTGTCAAAAATTATATCGACATGTATACCGTGATTAAATATTTCGTTATTTTCTTTTCTATTTTCATGTAAGTTTTGTAAACATGATTTATGTTCGAAACGTATAAATGCTAAAACATTCAAAGAAATATAAATGTTTGTGTGTAAAGTTTCTGAGTTGTTTCTTTCTTATTTAATACTTATTATTCCTTTAATTCAGGCATATCGTTCTATGGTCACTAGCATAGAGTTCTAAATGTACAAGAGTAACTTTAGCTATAATTTTTCGATTTGAAATCTGGCCAAACTTCGAGCCGTCTAACTAGCTCCGATTGGTTCTGTGCGTGTAACGTGAACGTTGACCAATATGTATTTATTACAATTGTACTGAACAATGTCAATTTTTTACAATTTTATTGTTAGTTTACCATCACTCCTTAAAAACTCGCTGTAACTATAAAAAGTTTGATCGACAAGCCAGCTTTTTAATCGGTTTTTGAAGCTACCCAAACTCGGGGCTGATTTAACTATTTTAGGAAGTTTTACAAACTTCCGGTCCCATAATGTGAGTCAGCTTTTCCGATCTCGTGAGGGAGTGTGGTATACTGTCCAGCTTGTCAGCGTTGCGTATATTGCAAGGATGTCTCTCTCCTCGCGTGTTGTATGAGTGTTAAGTTATTTCTGACATACACAGCCACTTGGTAGATCAAGATTGCAGGCAACGTAAGTATACCAAGATCTTTGAAATATGGTCTGACGGATGTGCATTGCAACTCGCCCACGATGCCGATGGCACGTACGGCACGTTTTAGTCCGCGGAACGCACGCTCCCAGTCGGCAGCGCGCGCGTATAGTTCGGCGCCTTATTGTAACCGGAATTACACCGTAGTAAAGTAACATGAAAGAAACACATCTGCAGACACCACTCGGGACACCCGTCTTAGTGCAAAGCACGCACTGCTTACTTTAGCACAAATCTTGTCGATGTGGTGTTCCCATGTCATGCAACGGTCAATCTCGAACCTCAGAAATGTTGTGTTTTGTACCAGCTCTATCCTGACGCTGTTAAGCAAGACTTAGTGGTTTTTTATAGTGGCCCGACAGACAAAAGTGTATAAAATGAGTCTTTTTTTGAGTTTACCATAAAACCGTTCGTCATTTAATTTATCTTCTTATTCCTTCTATGGAAGGGGCGGTTACTAGATATGGCAGCCACATCATCTGCATACATGAATATGTCTGCAGACCCTTTACGGCGTCACGGAGATCGTTCAATAGGAATGAGAACATTATGTATGAAACTGACGAACCCTGCGGTTCTTCTATACATGATGACAATAATGGGTCTGATTTATTATCGCCATCGCCAGCATCCACATTACCTACCTAGTAGGATAGTAATACAGTGGGAATTGGTTTTAGTAAAAAACTATCCAGATTACATATAATTTTATTGACTCTTTATGTCTTTTTATCGGGATACATGTATTTTCCTCTCTTAAAGTAATAAACATTTCGGTTGCTTACACAAATACTATGTAGTGTACACAAAAACAGGGCCGGATTTAGAGGTGTGGAGGGCCCGGGGCGGAGCTTCGTTGAGGACGTTGAAATACCCAAAGGTTAAGATTTCTCAACCAAAAACCCGGACTCCAAATGGTTTAAAGTTAACGTTAAAGATGTTTACTGTCGAAATTGCATTTTTTTTCTCGAAATGTCGATCGTGGAGGCCCCCCGTTTGCGGAGGCCCCGAGGCGTATGCCCCGTTTGCCTTCCCTTAAATCTGGCCCTACACAAAAACATGGAAATCTAATGAAGAATACAATGCATGTCTACTTTTATATTTATAATATACTTAGAGTTTTATAAGTGTTTCACACAATTCCATTGTAAGTGAGACGCAGGACGGGTGTACTAAGTCAAAGGCAAACAAGTAACTTTGACAATTATCAAGTCACAAAAGAAACCCGTTGTAGATACTCGGCATTATGAACAATAAGCTGCGGCAAACATAATAACAATATTTTGGGATAAAAGTTAGCCTACCTATGTGTTAATCCAAGTAATGTACTTTCTACTTATTTTAATTTGTTTGCTCAATGGATATCTATGAACCATATCCATTGAGCAAACAAAATAAAGTTAGCTGTCCCATACATTTTGTTAAATCCAAATCGCAACGTTGCTTGAAACAGCTGTTTTCCCTAATGCCGTAAGCCCGTTGGAGTACCTAAGAATGCGTGTTTTGCCACTTAGTACACCAGTTCCGTGTAATCCTGTGTTTGGTGGATAAATACGTATTTTTTCCTTGAAGAATGTTATTTTAATGTAGTACAGAGTAGATAACATAAATACTGCTCTACATATATGTAGACTAATAAGTAATAATTTAATACGTACTTATTATAAAATATTAAATTTAAAAAACTCGTATTAGATACGAGCAGATAGGTTTCTTTTTGCCTTTCCAAATGACGTGTGCGTGTTTTTGTTTCTATACTAGCGCCGCATCCCGACCTCGTCTAGGTTGAACTGCCGTGGAAGCTCCTAAAGCCGAACTTTGCACCGATTTGAGGGATAAAAGTCGCTACAACCCTATGTTTTTATACTGGCAGGGTCCCGCGATTTTACCCGCCTAATAACCGTTTCCGTTATTTTCCGCAATAAAAAATAGCATGAATATGTGTTTTTGAAATTTCAATCCGGTTCGTATAGCCGTTCCGACATGACGTTGAGCAACAAAAACGTCCAGACTTTGTCATGGATATTAGTTGGATTCAGTCTACATCGTTCTGAAAAACTGAGCCTTTCAAATGAGCCATTTACAGATTTATTACGCTAATTCGACGCTTTAACATGGGATGAATACTTTTATTATTTTACCTAAAGTTCAGGTTATTTCAGTGCGAATGAGGCATTTTATGAATGTATCTAAAAATACTTGACAAAAGTAGTTGTCGATTTCGCCGAAGCCAATGTTTTATTTTATTCGAAATGTTTTATTAGCATTTATCTTTGAGGACTAGTACCTATAGCTTGTCTGAGGCATTTATCAATAATTTGGCCATTTATCACTCAGCTGTTATACTAAAAACACCTATTTGATTGAGGTATATTTTGACAAATTACATTCGTTTTACAGGTTTGTACATTACGACGTTTTTGTTTTGTCTTGGTAAGATTATCCGTTTACTTTTACGCACAATCACTTTTAAACAAGAAACATGTCGTTTTAGACTGTCTATGTTCGCGCGCATCGATGCAAATTCACTCGCATATATTTTTTCAATCGTGCCAAAAGTACCTACCTAGTATAACTTTAAAAAAGGCTTCAAAATACCTTTAACACTTACCTTATAGCTAAAGCTTTAATTTTCGTAATTGCTTCTCATCGAATAAATTTCTCAAAATACGGTTAAATATTGTGTTAATTTAATAAAGTTTATAAGAGTATTTATTCCTACAGAGTTCTATTTTATAACCATGGCTATTCTTCAACGCAGCAAAGAGCATACTCCGAATCTCATCCCACTCATCACCCCCCTTGACGTCAAGGACCCCCAACGCAGCTTCACAGCAACAACTGAGCCCAACGAGAGCCGACATGGGACAGGTTGAACCGCCTCGCTATGTCATGGCTTCGGAGCCGCAAAGTCATGCACGTAACGCCTTCATCGAATTCATAGCCACACTGAGAGCGACAAGACAAGTCAACCTCAAGACCTGCGAAAACATCATGCAGTCCTATAGGCTAGGAAGTGAAAGCCTCTTAAAGGCGAAACTCGAGGAGGCCGAAGCAGCCATTTACAATAATGTCACTTCCCGGGTCATCAAGGGAACTATGACAGGACAGTATATGGCAGCTTACAGTGCAGAAAATGGCTTCGTGACACTGAACGAGAAAGAGACAGAGTGCGCGGGAATGCCAGTTTATGCGACACCACCAAACGACCCAATCGTAGTTACTGCCCGATGCACCAAGATTATGCTGGACGATAAGATCCTTGAGATGGCCAAGACTATCGAAAGGAACTCAAACGTCAAAGCGGGTTGGAAAAACTGGGAGGTACCGCGAATACAGTGGGTCAACGGAGTTCCAGGATGTGGAAAGACAACATGGGTGATTAGACACTTCGATGTGGACAAGGACGTCATTATCACTACAACAACTGAGGCAGCAAAAGATCTAAGAGAAAAGCTATCGCACCGTATCGGAAACCTGGTCAAAACCAGAGTGCGAACCATGGCTTCTGCTCTGGTAAATGGTTTCGGAAGAGAGAGTTTCAGTGTTTCGGTGCCATTGTGATGGCTTCAAGGCTGTCTGGTGTTGGTGAAATTGTCCTCATCGGAGATGTCAATCAGTTGCCTTTTATCGACAGGGAAAATCTCTTCGAAATGAGGTATCACCGCCCGAATCTGGTAACAAAGGTCAGCTAGGAGTTGCTCTGCACACATCGTAATCCGATGGATGTCGCATATGCGCTGAGGGAAATATACTCAGGTATGTACTTCTCAGCACCCCGTATAAAGTCCCTAGAGCAGAAAAGGTACAAGGAAGCGTAAATACCCAGCACTCTACCAAACACCCTCTTTTTAGTTCACACTCAAGAGGAGAAGGAGACCCTGACAAACCAGGGTTATGGGTCAGGCACAGCGTCACGTATCCTTACCATTCATGAAGCTCAGGGACTGAAATATGAGTCGGTAATTGCAATCAAAACTAAGGCAAACATGAAGCTGCAAGAGAGCGTGCCCCATGCGGTTGTTGCAATCTCGCGGCACACGGGGACCTTCACATACTACGCTGACGACAACGACGACGCCATCGGTCGGTTCGTACGGCGAGCGTTGGCTGCATCACCGAAGACCATCCGAGAGTTCAACCTACAGATGGCCATCAAGGACAGAAATGCAGCCGTAGTGGAGGCTCTGGTCCGGGAGGAGGCGGCTTAGGCAAATGGCAATTAGGCAAAGAATCGATGTGGAGTCGATTACTAGCGGAATCCCAACCGGTATTGATCGGCTCAACAGATAAGCACTAGTATTAGGTTTAAAATGTTCCCAACTCCCTCCTTATTTCCCTCTTCTTCTGCTAATCCTTGAAATATGTAAAAATTATATAAGATTTGAAATGACAAAAGTCACGGACCCCGGAGTCTGTGGAGTGACAAATTTAAATAAAAAAAAACCATGGCTATTCTTAGATTGATAATCAATTTAAGAATTTAAGTTATAATTTTTACACGACACACTGCCAAAAAAAGAGTTCTGTGTTATAATACAAGCAGCCTATTCAATTTTTCCAACTGCTGAAATAGCTACCTTCTCTCGCAAAGAGAGAGTCAATGTCATCCCCCATCACGCTGGCCCAATGTGAATTGGGAGATGACGCATGACCTCGAAAATTTCTTGGAACATGTTCGTTTCTCGAGATGTTTTCCTTCACTGGTAAATCCACCAGTGATGATAAACTAGAATTTACATCTGAACTTGTAAAAATACTTAGAGGCGCAGGTGGGATTCTAAACTACGATCTCAGGATTGTGGATCGCACGTTCTACCCACTAAGCCACCACGGCTTAGGTATATGTTTTGCATTTAGTGTAAATATATGTACTTCTTAATTAAATACTTTTACGTATTATCATAAGGACTATAATTAAAACTTATCGTAACGAAGTTTGAGTTTGTCCGACAAACATTTATTTCAAAACAGTTTCAGTGTCCTTATTGACGAAAAGGTTTCGAATTTAGGAAAACTACCAACTACAAAATTGACAAGAGTTCAGTTGAGAGTTTTTGGTAACTTGTCGCTATATTACTTAATCTTTGCTTGTCCGCCATAGAAGGGTGATCCAGTTTTATAGACCATATATACCTAATCACGGTAAGTCTCCCGTAATATAATTAAAGATAAAAGTGTAGTGACCGGGATAGCATAAAACATCGGTATTGTTGTGATTTTAAAAATGACGTTAAGCTTATTAATGGCCTTCGTATTTTTTTAATGTAAGTAGGTATTTTTTAATTACTGTAGCTTTAAGGTTTTACCTAGATAGAACAGGTATGTTTTATAATATTATCACATATAAATGAGATACTTATAATAGGTATCTCTCGTTTGGACACATTGGAATATTCAAATGCTTAAAAAGTGCATATTACACTTAAATTCTTAATTGGCTTTCACCGTATTTAATATTACAATACAGTAAACTCTCTTTAACGAATTTGAAGGGACTGACCAGTTTCATTTATTACTTGCATTAAGTATAATGTTAAGAGTGTACTTAAGACTTAAGAGTGTAATTTATGTAACAAAATACACTAATTTCTACGTTAGGGATAGATTTCGTTAAAAAGAGTTTTTACTCACGTTCAACTGGTTGAAAAGGTAACCAACAAATGGCGGTCCGAATAGGTACCAATGGCTAGTTGTGTTAGGACTCTTTGCAGAGTCTGCCTGGGGAAGTACCACACATTTGCCAGTCATTCTACCGTAAAGCAGTAAAATGCAAACATTACCTACTATGTTCTGATTTGAAAGGGAATGTTTCTAGTAAAATAACAGGGCAAAGACTTACATATTTGGGTGACGAGCGCAGTGCAGTGCTAGGTTATGATTTAGACGTATAGAATAGCAGCGTGTCATGGGACTGTAATGGGCAGGCGTGTTGCTTACCATCAAGCACATGTCCTGCTCGTCTCGTTACTCTAAATTATAAAAGAACCTCATAAGTACCTAGTCAAATAAAAAAATATACGTCAAAATTGTTGGCTTTTCGTCGCCACGTTTGTTTATCTTCTAAACCAGATAAATTTCAAGAGAGGTGCGTAAACGCACAGAATGATACCAATTTATACTAAGTAGAAAGAAATAAAAATTAACCGTTGTGGTATGATTTGATTTTTACCCCTGAGTTCATGGTTAATTCCTTTCATCTTAGTGTATTCAACCTGCACTACGAATGCAATTCATTCATCATCATCGATGTCGAATAGAGATTTAGTGTTATCTTTGATGCACAAACCCTCCTCTCGCAAAAGTACCGGCTTCAGAAACTTAGTAAACCCTTTAAGATCCGTTATATCTTTCCTCTTCTGCCTCAGCTTTGTCTTGACATTACCAGGTAAACCTTCATAGAGTGTGAGCCGCTTGTTGTCTTCACAGATCGCGTGAAGCTCATGGGTGTCGCTGGTCGATTTTGAAAATCCGTAGACAGAAAATACAACGCATAGGCGCTGCAGAATCGACTCCCACAATTCCTTGGGACAGCGCTCCGCATCCTCTTCAAACACCAGATAATAATATTCTAGTTGCATGATCTGAAACATTAGTAAGTAAATCAGCTTAGCATTAAAAAAGAGTTAACTTTGTGTAAGCTAATAAGCATTAGCTCGTACTTCATCAAGGTCAGCGCAATGAATAAAATCGTTAAGCCAAGAGTGCCAGACATCAGTGGAACATTTAGAACTACGACTGAACAAAATGACAAAGAACCCCCTTCTTAACTATCGAAAAGCACACTCTACGAATATCCCCTAAGTAAAATTTCCATTTTATATACCTACCTAAAAGTGACTGAGTACCCATATGGTGCACTTCTGAATTCAAATCAATACATACGGTTCAACAAACTGCCTTTGTTTGACGCAAATATTGTTTACCTCTACCAAATGAATAATGAGATGGTAAATACGTACCTTTATAGTTGTCCACCCTCCGCATGTAATTATACTATGTCTGACATAAACTGAAACTGTATCGGGCGTTTTTGAAATGTAAATTCTTTCACTGCAATGTTTTCAACGTTGTGCTGATGGACACTAAGATAGGGTGCGCGCGCAGATCGGCAGACCCACTAATCCTGGAGTAGGCAAATTTGTAAACAACTTTTTTTGATCTCTTACATTTTATGACATATGTAAAAATTACTTTTGTAAATATACTTAGTAATTAGCTGCATTATCTGATCACTGTCATTGGGAAACGTAATAGGTAGCTACGAAGCATCCATTACAACTTTTCATATTAATATTCTGGATTATTCTGGCATACTTATGAATCTAGAAATAATATTGATAACTTTAAACATTGCTTATTTTATATACCATTCTATAACAAGTACCATTTTAGCAGTCAGGTTAAAAGAATCATACATTTTCAACCTTGTAGACCGCTGCATAAGATTGTAAATTTCCTTTTATGCGATTTGTTCCTAGTCGTATCGACGTAGCCTGTGAACTAGTGCTTGCATGACGATAGCCAGGTAGGTAGATACTAGGTACCTACCTGGAGCTTTATTTAGCTCAGGACGTGAAAGCATCGAGCAGATGGTATGCGCGCGCCGATTGCGCACTCTAGAGCCCCTGGCAGGCTGCGCCGATCCTCCTACTTGTAGCTCGTGACGCCATCGCGGTCCGCCGGGTCTCGATTGCAATCTCCTTGGTAAGTTTCATGTATGTTCCTTAAATCTATTCTAATCTCCACTAACGACCAAAACTCTTCACATCTTTTCAATTTCTAATAGAATACTCATTGTGCTTGGCGTTTCTTTTGGTTTATTTTCATCAAAATTTTCATAATTTTATTGTTGAAATTAGTGGTTTATGTATAATTCAAACAAGCGAATATTTATAGTGTTACTACGTTTCCAGTCAGCGTTTTAGACAGCGTTGAAAACTGTATGAGTCGTCTATTCTATTCGCGTTATTAAATATATCACCAGTTTACCTATCTTTAAGAACAAAAACACAGCAGGTGTTTTTGCTTACAATAAAAAACAAATTGGTGAGACTAAAAAACTGATTCACCAACTTACTGTAAAAATATAGTTTAGCTGGTGATCTAAAATCTATTAAAAGGCGTTAACAGGGAGTCTTATGGCAGCTCTTTGCGAACCAATCGATTGCAGCTTTTTTTCTCGATATGTTTAAAATCCTTCAACACAGCTTGTATTGAGATAAACGATGCTTAACACACGGGCATATGTTGTGAAAGCATTATTGTGCAATAAAGATGGAATTGTGGAGAGCATCGCTCCAAGTGCTCTAGGTAATGGTATATTGATCGGCCAAGCTGTCAGTGACCATTTTACTCGTAATCGATCGTTACTTCGAAAATGCAATCAGATGCTTAAAGAAAATACGTGTTATGTAGGTATGTATTGTGGTCTGGAAGTATGTTGATTCGAAAAATACGCAGAACATACCTATAGACTGAACTGACGGTTTGCTAGGAGAATAGAACTTTGTTGTACCTACTCTGTGAACTTCTTTCCAGACTTTTCTAATGCTCTTTACGGGTTTGTATTACACGTATAAAAATATGTAGTTTTATCAATAAATTAATCACCTACGGTCCAATAAATTCTTTAGTTTGGTTTATATCAGTAAGCTAACTCGTATAGGTACCACGTAAGTGTTCTTCATGGCTCTTCAAATTAAAAACTATTAATAGACAGGTTCTTCGATTTTACAAGGCAGTGAAGTGAACAGAGGACACGTTCTAGAAACCTATTTAAGCAACACCTGTTGCTAATAGAGATTCTGTATCAGCCTTGTGCTACCAATAAACACTACCGAAGATATTTTTCGAAGCCACATCCACCAGAATCAACAAATCTATACCTAATCTTAATCGTTGACCTTATTAAGAAGCGTAGCGACGAGTGGTTCTCGCTTTGATTTGGAGTGTTCCTATATTTTAAAATCGTTTCCTTTGCATTGATATCCTCATTCGTATAGTTAATCCATACTTTTTTCAGTCTTCATTTGTCACTGCGTTCATTCGTTCTCAAAGGTTCTTTAATACCAACCTTTAATACTTGATACTCGGATCTAATAAACTAATAATATATATTCTATTTATATATTTTTTTCAGGCCTCTTATAATTTATTTGTTCTTTAAGCTATCTATTCGCGTTACTTCACAAATCCATCTTAACATCCGCTTCTCAGCTGCATGCAATCTTCTTTCACTAGGTCCCTTTCTTGCGCTGCATAACTGTTAAATTCACTTTTACTTAGAACGTTGCCAGTACCAATCTTGATCCTTATACCCTTTCCTTATCCTTTACCCGCGACGGAACGCAGACGGTACTTACCTATATGCCTTTTGTGAGAGGGGAGTGTTTGTGTAAACACACATTGCCATTTTTCTACAAAACTACTCGTCCGATTTTGATGCAGCTTTCAATGATAGGTTAAGACGCTGGCAATAGCTAACTGAAATTCACGAATTCGAAATTAAGCCACGCCTCTTTACTACTTCGATAAGACAGCGCCGCGAGAATGGTGCATGTTCTTTTATAGATATTACGGCGATAGCTCACCAGAGAGCGCTGCAGTCCAACACTACTAGTCCGATTTTGATTAAATGTTCAGAGAAGGGTTAAAATTTTATTGGTGCCTGTTCTTAGATAGGTATTACGGCGACAACTCACCAAGCTGCAGTAAATATTTTTGTGTAAATCAATGTAACCATATTTCGCCAAAACTAAAAGTCGGATTTGATGCAGTTTTCAGTAGTGGGCTTGTAGTTACGATATTAAGTCACTAGTGAGGCACTACATTACATTTGTCGTAACTGCTATGCAATTAGGACACTCGACAGGTACATAATTAGATCAACAACGGTACTTAAAAACATGAAAATGATCTCTGTAAAAAGTTTAAAATAAAACGCAAAATTTTATATAAAAAAAACTTACGACGCACATAGGAGCATTTGCATGAAAAATCCGGTCATAAGTCGAAAATATTATTTGTTGTTATGCTGTAAAGTGTCTTATTTTTGAAGTTTGTTAACCAGCCCATCAAACGGCAGTCCAAAATGTCACTCAGCCGCTAACTCCTTCCCCTACGATCAGCCGGAACCTAATCTTTGTTTGAATGGCGCGTCTTTTTTTTTTAAGTACTCAATACTATTAAGATTGTGATACTGTGTGAAAGAGTGTAGAAAAAAACAATTATACATATGGAAGTCGAAGGTAAGAAGATTATTTTAGTGCAGTATTTTTTTAATTAACAGTTTAAATAGTGCAGTAACTTTATACATTACCAGTGATGTTGGCCTAATGATTGTCCCAAGTTTGTGACCTCGAGCGACGAACGCAACTTTGTCAAAAATCGAAAAAACCGCGAAAAAATCGTTTATTTTTCAAGTTTTGGCGATTATAACCCTAAACGATTAGTTTTTGTAAAAACTTTCTTATGGCGTTTATAAAGTAGACTAAATTTGCTACAATATGATACTAGAATTGTCTCTGTACACCCAATAGTTTCTGAGAATAAGTCTTGCAAAGTTTATAATTTTTTTCGAACTTCGCAATTTTTTACAATATTTTAACTCCTACTTTACCACTTTATGGCACAGTTACTGCGGTTTTTAACCCCCGACCAAAAAAAGAGGTGTTATAAGTTTAACGTCGAAGTCTGTCTGTCTATCAGACGGACACACTTACAGGTCTGTCTCCCTGTGTATCTGTCTGTGTGTGTATCTGTCTATGGCACCGTAGAGCTCAAACGGATGGGCCGATTTTATTTGAAGATACATTTTTGTGTTGATCTTTTAAGCTATTTTTGGTTAATATCGATTCAAGATGGCCGCCTCCACCAAATGGCGGACCAAATATTTCATCACAATCTATCTCAACATGGGTATCAAATGAAAGGGCTTGACTAGTACAGTATAACAAATTTCAAACCACAAAATGGCGAACTATATTTTTTTTCACTAATGCCTTGATATGGGTATCCTTTGTAATCCTTCCTTTGCCTTTGCCATCAAACAAGGAATCCTCATTATCAAGGTAGGAAAAAAACCACGAAAATACACAGGAGAATAAAAACGAAGACGACGAAGATAACGAAGCTTCTGATAAAAATTAATGTTTTTTTTTCCATTAAGTATGTGTGTCTACAATGAACATTGTATTTTTAATTTATAAACACTATCAACAATGAAGAACAGTAGTTTTTATTTTATTTTAAACCTCTAATAAATTTTGTCCGGCTTTTCATGTTGTGTACATGTGCGACGGTTAAAAAGTAATGAGGGGTTTTCCGACGAGACAAAAATAGTTCCACCGTACGCACTAGATGGCGATAGTGTAGATTCAGCAAGATCTGTCTCTACCATAGACTCTCAAAAGTGTAATCACAAGGAAACCCCTCCCCATTTTGACAAGGAAAAAGTCTGATTTAAATTATTTAAAATTTTAGAGGTTTTGCAAACACATAAATTATTTTAGATAAATTATAATTTGCTTCTTAGCTCAGGGTAGCGATTCTGAAACCATTCGGTTGCATCCGACACGGAATCTCATCTCTCGGTCTTTGTCATGCTAAACAGAAAAGACAAAGACCGAGAGATGAGATTCCGTGTCGGATGCAACCGAATGGTTTCAGAATCGCTACCCAGGTGATTAGTTTGGCGTGTCTACCTTCTGAAAACCCTAAATACATGAAGAAATTTCATCCTATAACAAATTTTAAAGTGAAAACTTCTTTTGGCGCGCCTAGACAGATTTTTCGTGGGCTGTGAGTTGAATTCTAGCGTCACGCTCGGGTATGATAAGAAATCTTCGGGTAAACTCGGGACCATGGCAATTGGCGATCTAGAAAAGCGTCAGCCAATGGGAAATGCTGAAAGGGCGTGGTCCGGCCATCATGGCATGGCTATCTAAAAATGCGTGAGCCAATGGGAAATGCTAACGCATTTCTAGATGGCCGTGCCATGATGACCAGGCCACACCCGTGTAGTTTCCAAAGTAAGCTAGTAAATTCTGAGTTATAAGTTTTCACTTCTATCGGCAGTTCCTATGACTGCCAATTTTTTATTCTTACCTTTTGTGTTCAACTCTTAAAATATTCGGAATAAAAATAGATAATTACGTTGATAATGTAATAAAAAACCGTAAATCGATTTTCAGTAAAAATCTTTAGAACTCCCGATGCAGTAGACACCAACTAAGAAGTAAGCCAAAGTAAAAGGAAAATTGAAAGATATAAATAGCAACACTGATACGACAATATATTTTATATCGGCTGAAGGACTAGTAGTTATCCATAACCAAGAATATATTTAAAATATATATATTTTGTCTTTCATCAAGTTTACCTACGAATTTGTTTTGAAATGTGTATGTTTTGATATACATAGTTTGACGATTGACCGATATAAAGACTCTCCGAACTATATCGTTGAGAGCGTGGTGACGCAAGGATCTGCCTGTGTAGCGACGGCAATGCAATGCTTGATGGTCTTCGGCCTCCACCCTGGAACCGCAGGTGCATATATGAGGTTCACACACCTTGTAGCCTAAGGGCCACTGCCACACGCAGAGAGTTGTCATCCAGCAAAGTGGCCAAATAGGGCGATGCCAACGCGTGCAAGCATGATCCCGATTTTGGTTATGACACTTCATAAAGTCTGACCAAATCGGCTCATGTAGCAAACAAAACCAGGAGAAGCTGCTGAGGGTTCCAGCAGCTTCTCCTGGTTTTGTTTGACGTGATATTATCCCAAGCGCGCTGAGCAAATGGAATAAGAGGACCAGACGCACGGGAGTGCGAACCGAGGACCGACCTAGCGAACAGGGCATCCGACGCAATGCTCGCCTAACCACCATCAGAATTAAGGGTTACAGTGACGAGGTCCGCTACCTCTACCGTCCGCATGCGTACCATCTACATGCGCAGACACCAAAAAAGCCAGCACGCCCACATCACTTTTGCATCTTATCTCGTGACCCCCGCACCTAACAGGAAGAGACGACTGACTCCATTGAATGTCATCTAGAGAGACTTTCAAAATTGACTCCACCGTTGATCGCAAAACTTCGTCAAACGAAGAGGCCTCTTTAGGACAAAGCTAGGTTGGGGCAATCCGAAAGAGATATGACAGCTTAGGGAGGGCAAGACACATGCGAAACACTACCACCGCACCAGATGGTCCCCAGCGGCAGCGGTAAGAAGAAGCCTCTTAAGGGATATTGCTTTCGGCACTCCATCCAAGAAGATAAGGGACCTCAATAGAGAAAAACACCCGTTAAAAACTTCCGTGAGGCCAGGAAATAATGGAGTGAACCGTTGGAAGTGGGCATGAGCTCCGGCGCTGCAAGGATAAAACTCACACTTAATAGAATTCAGCTCTAGACCCAGTTTCCTCAGCAGATGTATAACTGTCACTAGATCCTGGTAGACGTCTTCCATTGAACCTCCACGAGTATCGAGTACCATCATCCAAGGTTCAAAGATGATTGGAGTTCTAAAATAACTTTGTGGATGGATAAGCTAAAGACAAGGGGTCCCAGTAGGTCCCTCTTGCGGCAGCAAGCTGGCTGGTGCGCAGTCAGCAAGGCATTTCTGTCTGCGCACCCACTTGATAGAGAGTACCTACAACTTTCGTTGTAAAAAAGATTGGATAGAGAAGCATAAATCTGATAAAGAAAAGGGTAGTAGAGGGAGGGAATTTTGTCCTCGGCAGAAGGAGGGAGTTTTATCTTCGACCTTTCCCAAAAGAATTTCTCATTCTAGGGAGTTGAAAGCATTAGAAAGGTCTAACTTAAAAAGGTAAGTTCAAAAGTAAAATTGATTTGTTTTTTTTTTAATTACAATCCTTAAGTTTTATAAGCAAGTAAATTAAAAAAACTGTTGATTAATAGTGAAATGTATTATAAAAAAAATATTATTATAAAATTAATACATTTTTACCCGACTGAAAGAAGGGTTATGTTTTTCGCGCGTAGCTTGTATGTTTGTAAATTTCTTTATTCCCACGTATCTTCCAAACGGCTGGATGGATTTTGACGATTCAGATATCGTTACATTTGTCTCAATTATCCAAGTGTCCTTAGATAGGTGTTAGGTAAAAAAACCAACATAGCCGATTTTTGACGCAAAATTGTAAGTAGGTAGTTGAAAAAATTTTTTTTATCTAGCACATCGAGTGGGGTATCAAAATAAAGGAAATTCAAAGAGCATTACAAATATGTACCTATTTTGTGTAGTTAAAAGTCATTTGGAACAATGAGAAGCATTTTAATTCAATCATTCGAATATATTTGTTTAAAATTTAAAATAATAATCTTAGTAATTTCATTTCTGTTTTATTTGACAAGCCATCATAAGTACTTACCAATCAGTTCTGCTCCATTTACAAAGATAATAAAACTACACGCTTAGGAGACTGCCGAAAGCAACACTAAAAAGTACCAAATAAAATAAATAATGTAAAAAATAATAAAACCCGACTCAAAAACAACAGATAAGAAAAACACTCACTACAAAGACCGAAACAAGATTGACAAAATAAAGTATGTACTAAAACATTACTACATTATAAGCTGAAAGTCTAAGTTAAATTTTACATGATGTTTGGTGGCAGGCGGGGCCCATACATAGAATAGAATAGAATATGCTTTATTGTATAAACTGTGTACAGGTATAAGATGTTACAATTTTAAATAGTTCCAACAGTTTTATCCATTACGAATATACAATGATTTTGTGCATTAAAAAAACACAATAATTATTATTACTAATTATAAAATTACACATTTTTAACATTGAATACAAAACACAATCATTCTTACTAATTATAAAATTATACATTTTAATAATAAATACACAAATTTAAAATAGACTGGGACAATGAGGGAAAGGATAGTTATTTAGTTGTTATTTATACATTTATATTATTAAAATATTCTTTGAGATCATAATATCCTTTAGAGATCAACCACTTTTTTAGACTGTTTTTAAATGTATTTCCAGTCAAAGTTTTCAGATTCAGTGGCAAGTGGTTGTAGACCTTAATTGCGCTTGCGAATGTACCTTTTTCGTACATTGTGTTATTAATCTGACGTACACATCAATTATATCTGTGTTTTGTGCGTAGATTATCTGAACGAGTCGATTTGTCCATAAAATATAATTGCCTGTTATTTTGAACAAACGTGCACAATTCTAGAATGTAAATACTAGTCAACGTTAAAAAGTTGTTGCATCTAAGTACCTCACGTAGTGTTTCCGTGTTTTTCATTCGAAATATGTTGCGTAGACACCTTTTTTGGAGCACAAATATGGACTGTACTTCCACAGAGTTACCCCAAAAGAGTATCCCATAACTTAATGTCGGATAAACATACCCATAATAAGCATTTATTGCTACAGTTCTTGATGCAATACCACTTAAAACAGACAGTGCGTAACATGAACTGCTTAATTTGCTTCTAATTTTGCTGAGTTAACTATTATATGAATTAACTATTCAAAATAATTTACAAATGGGTGCCGCCTGCCGCCCAACATAATGTAAATTTATTTAACTTAGACTTTCAGCTTATAATGTAGTAATGTTTTAGTACATACTTTATTTTGTCAATCTTGTTTCGGTCTTTGTAGTGTTTTTCTTATCTGTTGTTTTTGAGTCGGGTTTTATTATTTTCAAAATTTTTTTTTTTAACTCTTCATTTTTGTAGTGGTAGGACTCTTAGCAGAGTCCGCCTGGGGAAGTACCACACCTTTGCCAGTTATTCTACCGCCAAGCAATAATAATTGGCAGTCATAGGAACTGCCGATAGAAGTGAAAACTTATAACTCAGAATTTGATAGCGTACTTTGGAAACTACACCGATGTAACCGGAGGGTGTGGCCTTGTCATCATGGCATGACCATCTAGAAATGCGTCAGCATTTCCCATTGGCTGACACATTTCTAGATGGACAGTCCACGCCCTTTTAGGATTTCCCATTGGCTGACGTACTTCTAGATGGCCAATGGCTATGGTCCCGAGTTTACCCGAAGATTTCTTATCATACCCGAGCGTGACGCTAGAATTCAATTCACAGCCCACGAAAAATATGTCTAGGCGCGCGAAAAGAAGTTTTCACTTCAAAAAAAGATTTGTTCCTGTAATCCATTACCACCGGCACAAGTGACCTCAGCTACGGCACAACTTGCCCCAAAGTGCGGTTGGAAGTGCCTTACCACCGCTGTTTAAGAAAATCACTTTTTCTTTAAAACTGTTAAAAGTGTGCAAGATCTGTTGGTAAATTGGTATAATATAGTAAATTATTTGAATTGAAGCTATTCAATTCAAATCCCAAGCCAGATAAGCAGAGCACAATTTTGTCGTAGACTCTTTGCATAGTCCGTTTGGGAAAGTACCACACCTATGCTGTACTTATTCTACTGCCATGCAGTTATGTGCAAACATCACTCTATTCTGGGTTGAATGGCAATCATTCCAGAGAGATAACTCATATTATATCTCTAGGTGACGAGAGCCGTGCCGTGCAGGTACTGATTTAGTCTAGAAATGTCTCTTCTTGTTCCAATAGCTGATACACACTGTGCTGTTATAAGCAGATATTTGCTTACCATCAGGCACATCTCCTAGTCGTCCCGTCACTCTATACCTACTATAAAAAAAAACTGAAAAATTATACAAAAATAGGAATCTCAGGCAATTTTTCTAAAGTCACTGCAAACGTTTTTTGCATTAGTGATTTAAATGTAAGCTCATTCTCGAATTTGGACATAAATGACTAAAACTCTAATATGTTAACGAAATACCCTTTCGAAATAAATTCGCTTCACGGATCGGTTTACGCCCTAATAATAGTGAATCCGTAACGAATATTGGTGGAATGCATTTATGACTTACAGTCGCTACAGATTTAGCACTAACTGGACGTTAAATCTCTAGCATTAATACTTATTACTTACTTTCAATTTAACATTGTTTAAGGCACAAGCGAAACTAACACGCCAAGATGTGTGTTGGGAACAGTCGCAAGGAGACGGGTAAACGAGGTGGAGACGGCACCCACGGCAACAACGGATTCTTCCACTCTCCTAACATGTTCCATAACATTGAGAGGCAGCTGATCATCCACCGCACGATGCTGATGCAGCGGTTGGTGCAAGATCCATTCTACCGCGTCATGAACATCAGCTCCTCGTCGCGGCTGTGGATGCTGCGTCATCTGGCGCACCTCGCGGACCACACGCTCAATCGCTACAGGATCAACTTGTTGCAAGTAAGATCAATTAGTTTTTTTGGAACGAAGTGCCGTTACAACTTTTAGTGTTATTTTTTTCTGTCTTTCGAGGGTGCTAGACAGAAAAAAATAACACCTAAAGTTGTAACGACACTTTGCTATCGCCAAAAGTTGTTGTTATTTTTTCATTTGTTTGTTACGAACTACTTGACAGGTACCAACCATTTAAATTTTATCGAAATGGGTGTGGCGGTTTCCTAATAGTCGACGTAGTCATAGATAGCTTCTTATAAAATTTAGTTAAAAAAACGAATTTAATTATCTATTAAAGTCGGTTTTGGTTTTTTTCATACTGCGACGATATCGTTATCCGCTTGTCGCACTGCCGTGTAATACCTATATTACACAAACTTAACGTTGCGGTCGGGTTTTTAGTGGTAAAAATGTTAATGTTACTTCGGGAGCTATTCCCATAAATGTGTGTTTAATGGCGTCTAATTGAACCGGTTTTTATTTTGACATATACCTAATCAAAATTCTTTTCAGTAAGTACCTAAGTACTAAAAAATCGTAAAAAATAAAAAAATCGTAAAAAATAATAATAGAAACATCGTAAAAAAAAAACAAATATAAAATTTGGCGGGAAAATGGTACTGAATTTTAAAATAATGCTATTGCTAACGCCATTTTCATTTGCCATTTTTTGGTTTTTCGTGATTGTTGTATCGTGTACAATGAATTTGAAACATAAAATCACATTTGAAACAATATGACGGCCTTATAATGTATTATGTAACAGCTCCTAGACCACTTGAGAACCTACCTATATTAATTACAAACGTTAACCCTAGAAGCGTCTTAAACCGCTCTTGAGAATAATGAGCCGTTTTCTCCCCAAAATTGTAAGCGCAAGTAGCCGCCGGGGAAGCGAGAGGATTATCCAGCGGCTCAGCGGCGCCTGTTCATGACACTCCCTCATGAAAATGACCATTGTTGAGACATTATGATAATTTGCTGTGCAAATAATCATACTGTATATATCTAATGTCTGTTTAATTTAAACTGTCTAATGTCTGTTTAATTTAAGTAAATAATCAAATCTAAACTATGTAGGTAAGTAACTATTTAATCCGGTTTCAGTTTTTCGAGCGCATGGGCCGTGACGACGTGCTGAAATACCTGCGTTACAAGAACGCTCCCAACGAGATGATTGAACTATGGAGCAGGATGCACCCTGCGAAGAAGCGAGATGCCAGCACTCAGCGCTCTGCCCCGGCTAATAAACCAAGAACTTAAGTTCTACGGTGAGCATAATTGTATAATAAGATCCCAAGGGTCTACCACCTAACTAAAACTATCCTAGTTTGTATATTGTTATCTCTTTACTTTTCTCTTGAAATTATAGAGGCAGCAATAGAAAAGCCGATTTAGTTAAGCGGTAGAAGAGCCAGATAACTTGGGTTCATATTTTTAACCGACTTCCAAAAAAAGAGGAGGCTATCAATTCGGTTGTATGTTTTTTTTTGTATATTACGCGTTACGCGACATCGCCGCCAATTGTGGATCGATTTTGAAGGTCCTTTTTTGTTTAGTAGATCATAGTTCAGAGGTGGTCCCCTTTGATGAAACTAAGTGTTTTAAGACTTCAATGGTGGTCCCATATAAATTTTATCGAAATCGGTGCAGGTCGCGGTTTTGAATGTATGAAAAAGAAAATAAAATTTGCTTTCATGTATTTAGACGATATAGGTACCTAGTGATAGATTCTTATGAAATTTGGTCGATGCCTGAATTTAATTTTAAATTGAAGTCGGTTTTTGCATTTTTGAAGCAAATAGATTATTTATTAAAACGTTGAAGCACCTCGAATCGCGAAAGCTATGTTTATTTTAAGACTGAACAAAATCACTGTGACGTGGTTTAGAATAAACTTACAATGTCTGTATATTAATAAATTATTTATTCAAATTTTCTTACACAATATTTTTCATTTCAGATCTACGAACTATGCCAGTCACATCTACAGAAATGAACCACGGCGCAGAGTTACGTGGAATAAATAATCTATACTTAGTCATATTTAAACGAAAGGGGGTCGCCATTCACGTAGAACAATTTTTACTATGTGGTCTATCTCGAATCGCTGAAAAATTGGTAATTTCGGACATTATGTTTCTATCAATTCAAAAGAACATTCTTTGTACGGAAAACCTATTAAATAATAATTATTATTTAAATGACACTGCTATTTGTCCGTGGTTATGTCCACATAGAATTGAAAAAATGGCTATCATAACACTTTTTTTTGACTAAAATCCTTGTGTATAATCTGTTTGAGTAGGTAACAAATTTCAGCTTGTTCCCATGAAACGTGATTGAGCAACTTTGATATTAATATCTAATATTAGTAGGCCTGTAAAGGTTGTTTATAAGTGTGTAGCGCCCTTAGTAGTTATTCTGCGTAGCTCTGCTATTTACATGTTACATAATTATAGGTGTCTGTAATAGATGTTACAATATCCCCGAGTATTTGTTCCTGTCATAGATAGATGTCCCTATAACTGTGCATTGTGAATATTTAGGTTATTCGGTGCAAGGTGGTTTACCTATAGTTATGGTCTCTGGCACAAGTACGAAATTACAGGTAAATCTTCGTTAGACGAAATGAAATGTTGAAAACATCAAGTGCTCATATTAGATGTGGAAGAAAAACTGCAAACTTGCAAATATTCTGATAGCGTCAGTCTACTATTATGTATGTACTTTATTCTAGATAGATTATAGATTTTGTATTTGTAAGGGTTTTACAGAACACGTAGGCCTATTTAATTAATTTTGTAGAGTCCATCCGTAATTCTTATCTAGAACGGCTGATTATTATTTGCGATTCACGGTAATTCACACTATTTATGCCCAAATTTTTAACTTATCGTAAACCACCTTGCTCTTGCACTCGTCTATAAATAGTGGCTATATACTTGATGTATTCTATGTTACATAATTCGTCCGTAGAATCGGTGTTCCTATATAGGTGTACCTACTTACTGCAATTCTATGTTAACAACATTTTTTTCTCCTTAGTTTGTACGTACGTAGTATGACTAATTTCGTTGTCTGACCTTGTTAAAAAAGATTTAGTTTCCTAATTATTACATTTCGAAGGGTAATCGTAAGGATTTGAGCTGTTCTCATTCTAAGTCTAGAAAGGTTGAGAACAAACTGAAATATGAAGTTTTTAGAAATCTTATTTACTTTAGGTAAGTTTTCTACGCGTGTGTTAAAGACTGTATCGTGGAGAGGGAAAATAAAAAGACTTGTAACTTGGCAAGAGCAAGAACCATAGGTATTGCTGGTCGTTCGGAGACTTATAATTTGAAAGTCTGTTTGGTGAAAACAGTAAATACGAAATGAACGAATTTTCAAATTTTCACGAAATGTCAGTAGCGTTTTGAAAGAAAGATTAAAAATCTGGCAGACTCCGAAGATAGCTTAAGCTTCAAAGGGAGCTCGGTGGTAGGCTTAAGGCCCGATAGTCAAACTAAGCTGAGTCGAACTAAGAAATTAATAATAGATATCATTCGTATTCGCTCCTACCCCATTTGCTGTAAAAAAGGAGAGTTTACGAGGAGAGATTACTTGTGTGTTTCCATGTGTTCAAATGTTTCCAGAGAAATTACGGGGCTTAGAGATATAACATCTTAGATCTCTGGATAACGAGCGCAGTGCAGGCTAGGTAATGATTTGGACTCTTCATGTTCCAATAAGTGCTTGTCACTGTGTTATGTGGAGGGCATATTGCTTGCCATCAGGCACATGTCCAGCACGTCTCGTCACTCCATACTTTAAAAAAATACATCACTACACCATCTCTAAAAGCAAGAGTGCCTTGAAGTTTGGAATTTAAACAAACTCTCTTTTTCAAATACTAAGTGTTACGTACCTACCGTCATACCGTAACTACATTTGTTTCGAAAGGGTTAGGCCTATTCTCCACGTAGCTGCACGTTATCCGCACGATTTCGACAATTGTCGGATGCAAGACGAATGCTTGCATCTTGCGTAGAAATAATGAAATCTGTGTCCACGAAGCGACAACGACACGACAGCCGCACGTCTTGCGTTCTTCATGCGAGACGCCTGCGTGCTGCAAAAAGTCACTGCTCGATCGACTCGTCAAATGCATGCCAGTGTTGTCATTTTACGACTACATTTTATTAGTGGCTTTGACTTTGTAGCTAGATCTAATGAGTTTTTTGTCATTTTTTAGGGTTGCGTACCCAAAACTCTCTCTTATAGATTCGTCATGTCTTTCTGTCCATCCCTATGTCATAGCCACATTTTTCCAAAACTATAAGAACCATACTGCTGAAACTTCGTAAGTGGATGTATTTTGTGAACCGCATTAAGATTTTCACACAAAAAATAAAAAAAATAGAAGTGTACACTTCTATTTTTTTTTCAAGTGCGAGTCGGACTCGCCCTTGAATGCTGCCGTAGCAGCAAGTAACAGAATAGAAAAGTTCTTGTAGGTCGTTGTTACTTTAATCAGTGTTTTAATAATAGTGAATGTATGACGTAATGAAATAAAACTACTCACTAGATCTCATTCAAACCAATTTTCGTTGAAAATTTACATCATACATTTTCTATATTTTTACCATTCTCTTTTAGAAGTTCCAGGGATTATCTATGGATAGATGTTCAAAAATGATATTGTGGTTTCCAACTTTGTTTTTTTTTAATAGTTTAGTTTGAGCTAGAGACTCTTCCAAAGTGGTAAAATGGGCCTCCCCCCTCCACTGTGTCTTTAAAATGACAGAATAACAAAACTAAAAAAATGTATAATGTACGCAAATGATGTATGCAAACTTCTACCGAAAGTTGGTAGTATTGGTTAGTAGTTTTATTGTAATCTACTTATTACACTGTTATTAAAACGTGGAAATCAAAGTTCAAACTAAATACAAGAATTTTTATATTATATTACTTGCTGCTATGGAACTCTTCAAGGGCGAGTGCAACTCGCACTTGGCCTCTTTATTTGTAATTTAGTGACAAAAAAATCTGGTGATTTTAGTGACTTTTTCATGACTAACGCATCAATTACGTATAATATCTTATTATAGCAGTAGAAGTAGAAACGCGGTTGTATTAATTTTTGTGGTTTTGGCTAAAAATTCAAGAGAAGAAGCATAAGTTTTGCATATTTCAGTAAGGTATTACATAACTGATGTGTTTGTAATGAAAAAGTCATTAGAAATCACCAGATTTTTTTTGTCACAAAATCATAAAAAAAATGTGACCAAAGACACCAAAAACGCACTAAATCTAGCGACAAAGTCACTAAAACGGCAATACTGGACGTGGCTGACTATTTGCATCACTTGCATGCAGCAGCGTGGACATAGCAAAGATGCAAAAATCACCTGTCGTCATTTGTAGGATGCATGCATTCGACAAAAGACGCGTGCGTGGCCTATATTAAAAAAAAACACTAATAGAGTGAAATGTATTTTTTTCGTTCAGCTCAGTTTCAGTGTTATACAAAACGGGCCTTGAAGTTGCGTAGCATTTTCTTTAAAGTTAGTGTTAGTGGGAACTCTATAGGGTTTCGTCGGATACCATCGGGAATTAGGTACATCAGTGATCAGGCGTTACAACTACTTAGATTAAGATGCCAAAACGACGATAGATAAATAAAAATGTTTGGGAATGACGAATTTTACACGAAAAAAAATACTATTTTACTCATATTAAATTATAATTCTACATTCATGAAGTTCTAAGGTGTTTCGAGAATATTTAGCATAATTTGGAATGCTCGCGGTCTATCTTAATGCATATTCAACTTCATATTTATATTTGAAATTCGTCATCGAAATGTTATAACAGGTACTTACCTACGTAGTCTTCGTTTTTCTTGGAATTTGCATAGTTTATTCTATGCTAGGTATATACTCAATTGTTTGTGATACTCATTTGATTAATTTGGCAGAGATACCTTTCTGTAGCTATTCGTTTGACGGTTGCTTTGATGAGAAATGTATAATATAAAAATATATTTTTTATTTCCACAGTGAGACTGAGGAAAGATCTACCGTGTTACTGTTATGGTGTCATCACCACTGATGCTCAAATATAAGGGTACCTATACCTACTTGGCGGACACTCGCATCTAAAGTTCGAAATATTTGTGAAAATCTTCAAAATTATTGCGCGTTAAAAAAAATGCGTCGTGTCCGCCATATCTAAGCACGAAACCGTCGATAAAGTCGAAAGAATCGTCATGTGTTAATAGTAAAATGTGTATGTACCCCTAATGGATGTGAAAGGAAGCCTCACGCGACGATTACCAACGTTCTTACGTACTTTTTCGTTCTTAGATCAAAAAAATTGTATAACTGACAGACTTACGCATTGCCGCCTAATAGTCTGATGTGAAGTGACGACGCAGTCTTGTAGCGTGTTACAATGGCGACACCCAATGTTTGCAAAGCGATTAAGTTTTAAGTCTCAGAAAAGAATGAAACAGATTGTACTAGAAGGATATATTATCTAAAATCGTATTTGTGTTTCTCAAGTTAGTCTAGCATATTTTAAGTTTATTATGCTTTTGTAACTATGTACTTCATAAGTCGATGTTTATGTATATCATAATAAAAAATTGAATGTGTAGATGTGAAAAACTTCTGTGTTTTAAACTTATTAGTACCTACTGCTATTCTGCAACCGGCATTGCGCTCTTACGGTTACGCGAAGTCTTATGGTTCGTTCCCTAACATGTCTCATAATTGGTTTTGTTTTAAAAAAAAACTATATTGACTAGCTGGCCTGGCGAACATTGTTCTGCAAAGTAACTACAAAGTGTAGGTATCAAACGAATGAAATAGCAAAAACTATTGAATGAAACATTAACGCCGCTTGTGGTGCAATTGAGAACTATTATTAACTGCTTATTTGATACATCTGACATTTTAGAAACCGCTCTTTGGTTAAAATAGCATGATAGATAGAAAAACGAATAGATGGGGTCGCACTGAAAAAGTAAATCTTATATTTTATACTTTAGTACCTACCTACTGAAAATAGCCCATTTAAAGATGTAGATAGAGAACGAACTGTAGGGCTTGTAACCTTACTTATGCAATATTTCGTTATTTTCTTGTTGCTGCTGAAATTCCATCGGGCAGGTGACGCTAGTCGGACTTTGTTTTTGGCTGAAACTGAAACGGATGCACGCGTCCTGATGTGTGCCACGACAATGATAAATCTCATGCAAAAATTCAAATAAATGTGATGTATGGACTGTATGGTGGTCTTTACACAGCAAACTTCAGCAGCAGCAGCTATTATCAAACACTTAAGTACAGTATTTATTATTTAACTATCTTCCAAATTGTGTAATTCCGCAGCATAACGAATATATATTTGTCCACTCAAAAGTTTTCACGTGACTTTTATTTTCTGGTTCCTTACTTATTAGAGACTATAGTAAGTATCCCGTTAAGCCCGACAGTTTTGGGCCTTAAGTATAATCTGCCCGAATCTACAATTTTACGGTGATGTATGATAAATCTTATCTTATCTTATACCTTTAAACGAGCAATTCTTGTACCTATATAAATATGTATATATATAGAATCTGAATCTCGAAAACGGCTGGAACGATTGTTATGAAATTATGTATGCAGAAGGTTTCGGGGACGATAAATCGATCTAACTAGGTTTCATTTAAAAAAAACGCATATTATGCGCGGTTTTAGGCAATGAAAAACTGTCACATTAGACATTAGAATGCGAAGGTAAATTTCGCCGCGTGACGCGACAGCATAATTAGCTCGGACGGGAAGTCGGCCGGTCATAGCGGTCACGAATTAGTAGCTGCGGGTTCGAACCCAGACGGCTTCTCTTTTTTTATCAATTTTTTTTAAGACGATCTATTTCTTGGAGTCTTGTAATCTGTAGGTATCTAAGTATATTTAGTATTTAAACCGAGCACAGCTCGGTCACCCAGGTACTGACAATAAAACTAGGCACCAATTTCAAAACATTTATTCCGTTTTTGTATACCAACACTACGTTTTGGTATTTACAATCAAACTTACTGTTAGTTAAATATAAGAACTACATCAAGGGTCTCATAACGGTCAGAAAATAACAAAATCTTACTGAATTGCAGAGACCGCTTAGATATTAAATGCTATGTGTAAATCAACATGTACACTTCATGTATCGAATTTGAAAAGAAATAATTTTATAGTTTTCATAATACTATCGTGCCCGCGAATTAGTAATGTGGTTAGACAATTATATTTGTGGAACTAGCGGGCAAGAAAATTCATCAAACTAAACACGCCATGTTGCAAACAGACGTTCTTTTATACATATTTTCTTATTAATTAAGTTGCCATAAATAAACTTTCTGTGCTAACATAACTGGGTGCGTTATTAGTAGGTACATTATAATTATCGTAAATCAAGAAATTTATAAACTATTTTGATTATAAAGAATTCACTACAAACGTAAAGGCTCCAGTCAGATCGGTTCCATTAAAAAAAAGTATTTCAATTATATATTTTTCTATATATATATATATAACTTTCTTTCTAGTACTCCCGGCCGTTCATCCTTACCTGGCTGAAAGTATCGAATTTGCGATTTGACCTGAGAAGACCAATTCGATGCGATGTGATCTGTGGTGTTCTTTGCCACATTATAGTTCTTTAAATTTATAGCAGAATTTATCGATGTGGTGAAATTACAGATTCGAGGTTTAGTTTTAGTGTGTTTTCGATGAATCAAGTGAATTTTAAATTGCTGTTTGGCCGCATGACGAGTATGGGTGAAGTATTTATTCCTACATCGTGTTATATCTGTGGGATCGTAACATTTTTCAAACTTTCCACTTTCACAAGATGGACAAACCCGTGTCTGAAGAAATTCATTGAAATCCTCCCTGGTAGTAACTGCGACCGGTCAAAGCTATTGTATCACATAGGTAGTGTGCATAAAACTGTGCTCTGAATGGCGACTCGTGACATCCTTTATGGAGATTCTTACTAAGAACCTGGACGTCTACTCTGTTTCTGCGAAAACGAAATTTCGAAAAAAAAACTCTCGACTTTCCTACTCTCGTTCTACTTCATTTCGTCCGATACAACATTGTTTGACGCCTACTCTAATTAGAGTATGCTTAGAACATTTAAACGGACAAAACGACGGATCGAAGTAGAATCGGAGTTGGAAAATCGCGAGTTTATTTCGAAATTACGTTTTCGTTGAATTAGAGTAGACGTCCTGGACGTCTACTATCTTTCTACGAAAAACTAAATTTCGGAATTCGGTTATTTTGGCTATTATAGGAAACGAAATAACAAAACTTGAGTTGTAGATTTGTGTAAAATGTGTTAGTTTTATGTAGGTATATGTCACGGTAAAGTAAAGCTATAAAAACCGTCAGATAATAATCTAACGACGTCAGATTCTAACCTACCGTAGGATTGCAATCTCAAGCGTTAGATCTGACGGTGTTGACAAGTTCACGGTGACATAATTCGCTGTATTACTAACTATAAGGTATCGTAGTTTATTTATTTATTTAATGTTTATTTCTTCGCTGACCTCGTAGAAAGAGGACATAACGGAACGTAGACAGTAAATAAATGATTATATTTATTTACGCTAGGACTGCAGACGATATAAACTTTGCGAGTTCATTTCATGAACAGTACAACTACGTAAGCGTATAGTAGTTTTATTTTGAGTTTAGTGCGCGTTGGTGGCAAAGAATTAAAACAAAGCAACGACTAATATTTGCGCCTTAAAGATGAGGGCGGTAATTCAACGTCATGCCAACGTTTACATTTGATGCCAGGCAAGGATGAACAAAGAATTGTTAATGGAGATTTCATTCAGGCACCTAGATCACTATTTGAGAGGTGGCTGTTGTAAAAGATTAATATTTAAAATAAATACGATTACTGTATGTTTTTTTTTGACATTTTAGCTAATTAAATATCAAAGACATTTCGTGAGATTATTTATTAATTGATGAAGTCATAGGTAACTATCTACTTTGAAGAACAAATAAAAGTTATAAACTATTAACCATTGGCGCGTGTAAGGTCTAAAATCTTAAGAAATATAAGCCTAAGAACGCGCGCTTACATAAGGGCACAAAAGGGCGTCTAAACTCATTTTCTTAAGATCGACTTATAGAACAGAAACTTACCAAAGGTTAATGGTTCTAAAAAGAGCCACTTAGATGATTTTCGAAGGTAATTCATTTTTAATTCATAGGTGTCATTAAATGTAATGTTAGATAAATAACATCGGTTTAATTGACACACAGCGCCTCGAAAATAAATTATTTTCAAAGGTTTCTTTACAACACTCATGTACATAAGGCCGATTACGAGTTATGCATACAAGATAATTTTATGAACATGTTCATTTGTGGTTACATAGAAATATATAAAATAATTAATTTAACTCAGATTCATATACATTTCAATGTGCTACATAAATACTTATTATTTAATGGTTCATTTCAACCAAAGTGTGATAGTCATGACTGTCAATTAATTTTTAATAGTGAAACAATCGTACGATTATGTGTATCTTAAATCAGTGTAATTAGTTAGGATTTAACCTTTATGCACAACATATACGGGCGGTAAAACCGCGCCAATCACGAACGACATAGAATATAACTTAATACACTATCCGAATTACAGACATCCAACTAGAAAATTAATCATACATGTCCGTCGGATCGCAATGATCGGTCCGTTGACGGACTAATTTAATATTTCTAGTTATAAAACGTCTTTACGTCGAACAGTGTCATATTGTTCAACTAATCTCGAACACGCTCGGATACAGTATTAATATGAAACTATTGTAACGTTTACTCAAATTTCCGTTATGTTCGAGAAATGTATCACATTATAGAAGCTCTCACAGTAATCGGGCATTGATGGACGTAACTTTGTTTCATAGCCGTTTCGTCTATCAACACCTCCGTAAGCAACACCGCTCATTCATCCACCGATTTCAATCAATTGCGTAACAAATACTAGAAAAATCACTATTCTAAGCCATCGTTTCAAATCCCCGAACCGATCTTACGGCAATCGACATTATCTTTATCCTCCTCACTCACTTTAGGATCTCAAGGAGAGTGAATGACTCCAAAAATAATATCAGAAAACGAAACGTATTAAAAGTTTATACGAAATAAAGAGTTGTAATAGCTCGGAATACTCTTGAGTTAGAAAGATACGAAATTAGAATGAAACCGCAGAATAAACACATATAAACATAAACACATGTATATTGTATAAAGACATACATGCACTATCTACCTACTACTCGTATAGTTACAGCGCCTTCAGAGGACGGTGGGTCTCTGGGTCGCCGACGGCGCTCCGTAAAACATTACCTTTCATACTACACCTAATACACGTTTCATTTCTTCTTATTCATACAAATATTAAGCGATACATTTAACAGACATTTAACACATAACCGAGCAATATTTTTATTCGTTTCGCCTGCCAAGGTCGATTGGCATTGTCCACCGATTACCTAATACTTTTGACTAAACTTTTTCACCTCAGTCTTCACGCTTTTCCTTTTTACTTTTGATCTCCCATTTTAACCTGAAATAAAATATTTACTCTTTAAAGTTTTCGGATATCGACAGTATGGTTTCGGACCTATAGACCAGTGCAGAAGCCTTTGAAAATGGCAAAAAAACGAAACGAATTAATAGTAGAATGAAACCCATTGTAAAAGGGAGAATATGACAAAAGTGAAAGGAAAAATAATTTACGGGCGATCTGAGGCCGGGAAGTGGAAGGGGTCCGTTGTAAGGGTAAAAACGATTTATCTCGAGTTACAGCATAGCTACAAATCTTATCGCAATAAGTTGTACGTCAAAGTTGTAGGTTATAATTGCAGTCGGGTAAAAAGATCTACAACTTACATAAACACTTTTTTCACATAGCCTCAAAATTTATGAGTAAAATTCAAATAACTACTACTTTTGGTTTAGATTTTTTTTTCTCATAATAAAAAAACAAAAATTAATCTCGAAATTTAGTAAAAACTTGGCTTTTTACATCTCAAATACACTGTAATTTTTTAAATTTTAAATTTGAGATATAAAAAGGCAAGATTTTACCAAATTTCATGAATCATTTTTGTGTTTTTATTTTGAGAATAAAAATTATAAAAAATAATCTTAGTTATTTTTCTCATAAATTTTGAGGCTATGTGAAAAAGTGTTTATGTAAGTTGTAGATCTTTTTAATACCTACAACTTTGCGTACAACTTATGTCCATAAGATTTGTAGTTTTACCGGAAATCGAGATAAACCGTTTTTACCCTTAAAACGGACTTCCCTTCCATTTCCTGACCTCAGATCGCACGTAAATTATTTTTCCTTTCACTTTTGTCATATTATCTTCCTTTAACAATGGGTTTTATCCTACTATATTTCTTTTTGTTTTCAAAACCTATCAAGACTGGTCTACTATTCTAGAAACTGAGGGTAAAACCAATTTCTTGTTTCCGGTCGTTTAGCACCCGATTTCATTCCGTCCTTAAATATGACAATTAAACCAAAGCGCGGACACGTCAAGTCGTACGTACGGTACGTCAGTACAATCGATTTTTCCTTAAACATATTACCGAAAATGAAAGTAATTAATTATGTTGCGTTAAACATCAATATAGCCGTAATACGTATTAATCCTAATAAAATTCCCTATATAGTTATTTTTACATAAATTCATCGAAAATGAGAATAAGCTCATTTGATTTAATATGATTAAACATTTTTTTATACAAATATTTATATTACGTAGATACGATTATGCTTTACATTTTAGTTAATTTATACGAAAGTCAACCCTTTTCTAACTCTATAAAAGGGTTGACTAGTGTTCGTCGAATACTAGTTATACATTAGAAATATGTAGTGTTCTGACCAAAATTAATAATGTTAAAGGTTTAATAGTAAACTAATAGTTTTTTTATAGTTTCTCATTACATTGATTATGAAAAATAAATATAGCATTATTATCTAAACATTTAATAATAAAAGAACAATAAATCGCAGTCGAAAAAACTTAGATACCTCATACGACAGCGCTTATCCCTAGTCCTGTGTGACCGATCGTAATGAAGTCGTGATGCGAAAGGTAATAGCATCTAAAGAGTTGAATTTGCGGCAAACCATTGAGGTTCTTTAGTATTAAATTTGAACAGAATTTAGTCTCATTCTTCGAAGCGGTGAAAACAATGAGTGCTAGTTAGATCAAAACACCTTTGATGACAATGTGGAATGAATATGAGCAGTCCAAATAGACTTTCGTTGCGTAATTGCTGTTTATTGTGAATGTAACTTGTGTTCCGTTCGGCATTGTACGAGTAACCGTTGGAAGGTGAAGGAACGACCTGCCCAGAAGGGCAAGTGTCACAGCCGTCTGTGACACTTGCCGACATGTAGCATTTTTTTTTATGTCGTTTGACTATTATGTGTTGGATTGTATTATAAAAAATGTATCGGAGTCGGTTGATTGATTTTTAGTTTACTACTGTTTTTTTTTCAGACAAGTCTTGTGTCGGCTGACTTATTATTGGAACTAAAAACTGGTGTCGTCTGATTATTGTCAAAGGATTTAAAGAGGTCGACAGGCGCCTTGTTTAAGGAACTGGTGCTAGTGTCGACTGACTAATTTTGATTGGCGAATAGATTTGCTGATAGATACAGAGGGAGGTCGTCAACCTCGCCAGCGAGGTTTGTGGTGGATCTAGGACACCGTTCGACGGAGATAAGGGTATGGATACAAGATAAATAATAAAAATAGCATTAGCGGACTGGCGACCAATCACGGTTCATGTTTGCATGACAAGTACATCAAAATTTCATGAAGTAACATTAGTAGTGAACTTCCGTGTTCCTAGTATTTTGCCAGATGTATAATATTTAAATAAAATGTACAAAGGTGAAAAAACGCGTAAAAACATTAACTATTCCTCACAAAAATATCCCGAATCGACATAACATGTAGAAGACATTCTATATTAAATATTATAAGGCCGCCATTTGTGGCGCTAGTTAATAAGTGTATATCTGTAATACTTAAAGTTGTTTGTGTCACAATAAATAGTTTCTATCTATCCATATTGTCATGTTGGTTTTATTGTAATTAATAGTGTCTCTTTCAAGACACACTACAGGTTTTGAAAAGCGCCTTTTACTGTAGGGTTAATTCTGGAATCACGTAAACAAAATAGGCGGTTTCCTTCAAAGTTCAGCGCAATTTTACGAGTATATATACATTCTACGTCGACTATTATCGCGGTATCCTCGAGCGGTAAGTATTGATAAGCCAGGACGTCTACTCTCTTTCTACGAAAAACGTAATTTCGAAATAAATGTCGCGACTTTCCTACTCCGGTTCTACTTCGATCCGTCGTTTCGTCCATTTAAATGTTCTAAGCCTACTCTAATTAACATTTAAACGTATTGATATAACTAAGTAAAGGAAGATGAGGTACGCTCTAACATAAAGACAGCATAATGTGGCGAACATTTCACACAAGCATACGCAATGTGCAGATAGCTTCATTTCCATCGTGAGATACGTTTGAATGAATGACAAAGACATCATGACAAGTAGGCAGTAGGTGCAAATGAGATAGCTATACATCACATTAGTTTAGATTTTTTTTTATTGTTAGCGAACGTCCACTCAGCTTGTGGCTCCTGTTGCGACTGAGACTCAATCAGGAGACGTCACCTGATTTTGCATTGCCATCGTAGAAGAGCGCGTGCCGCTTCTTAGTGTTTTAAGAGTTCAATGTTTAAACGTCAAACAATGTTCGATCGGACGGATCGAAATAGAACCGGAGTAGGAAAGTCGCGAAATTTATTTCGTAGAAAGAGAGTAATCGTCCTGGACATAATATGTCCAGGAGTAAGATAACATTATTATCTTGTCCAAAAATAATTTTACCGAGTTTCACTACCCATTACTGTAGAAAGAGAAGTACGCTGGCCAACAAGATACTCGTGACTTTACCTTCTGACCTAGATAATATTTAGATCAATTAATCTGACGTTTTATCATTTTCTTGTCCACTCTTTGGCTGTACGAACGAACAATCATCATTATCTCTTGGATATAATTATGTGAATTTTGGAAATCGACGTAAATAATGATAAATCACTGACATTAGCTTAGTTGTAATAATAAACAGTAAGAATCGCGATATAAAAATTTGCGTCATTCGCCGGGACTACTCCGGGTACGCACTCTGTGTTTTAAATGTATTAAATACTGTAATAATACATTTAATGGTACTAATGTGTAAATAATAGGTACATTATTTTTACGTTTAATTGTGATTAACCTTTTCTCATTATTATGAAAAGGTAAAATACAAGTTACTTCGATCACATTGTAACCAACTGTACTGTGATGATTTATTTACTATGTTACAGCACGTTAACGTAAAATTTATATCGATTACTATTAACTTCGTCACTGTCCATACACTGAGTGAGAGAGACAGAGAGTATAGGAAACCGTCGATGTACAGAGTTTTACAGCGAGGAACGTAACGGGTAAAATTTGCATTACAAAGTCAGAAAGACCTCTATTTTTGTTATTTGTTACAAAGAGACGTTTACGTGTTTCGAGGTCAGTCTTCAGTAACTTCTTTGAGTGTGTCGAGGAATGGAGTATCGGTGTTATGCGAATCGTAACGTTATGGGGCGTCTAAACGGGCTATATTTTACGACAATTTGTGGCTGCAATTATTAGCAAACATTGCCCAGCCATCAAAAAAACATTTTAGTGCATTTTATGGCTGAGCAATCAATTGCAGGCAACATGTTGCAATATGGCTGCAATAGTATTGCATTTGATGCAGAACCCTGAGACACACAATCCAGCAACAATGGCCGACTAAATGACGCTCATCGCAGCCGCTTACATTGTTTTGGCAGAACAACGAAAAAAAAAAGGACACGAATGTGGATTCGACCCTACCTAAGTAGGCGTGACACTTGTTGCGTGGATTCCGTAGACAAGGAATGAATGCTAGATAAATACTTATTTAAAAAAATTACAATAATGTCTAAGAGCGACTTCGAATTTCTTGTGAACAGAATTGGATCAAACATACAAAGGCAAGATACAAACATGAGGAATGCAATACCTGTACTACAAGATTAGCAATAACTCTACGGTATTTAGCGACTGGAGATTCTTTCAAGAGTTTAATGTATCTTTATACTACACCTGCTCGGAAAGTACCTTGATACTTTATCAAATTTACGGTATAAAGTACGTAAGTAAGTTGCATATCGAACAAATATGCGGCGAGAAAACGCATCTGAGCGGGAGAGAAAAGTGTATGAAAATCCATTTCTTACGTGGTTTTTCTTTTTTAATTTTGGGTAAGACTATGCGCTGGTAACCTAAATATCAAAAGCCAAAAAGTTTTTACAGTGAGTTTTTATCTCCACGTTCGCAAAATGACACTGGCCACTAGCTGTGTGTTGGATGGTGTCAAACAATTTGAAAAAAGAACATGTGAAAATTGCAGACGCCATTGGCGCCATTTTCAATTTGTGTGTTGTTTGAGGATTCAGTTTTCGTAGAAAAGTAAAATAAAACTATCAAAATGATAAGTAGTGATAGTGATGATGAAGATTTTTTAACTACGCCGCAGTTGAAGGAAACAGCAAAAATACTGATTGATAACCTTTTACCACAGAAATCAATTAAAAATTTATTTTTCTCGTAGGTGTAGTATAAAGCACTATGTATCACTCGAGAGAAAGTGCGATTCCCGATCTCGGGTGTTTTAAAGCCCTCGCCTACGGCTCGGGCTTCAAACGACACCCTCGACGGTAATCGGTCACTTTCTCCTCTCGGTGAACAATGTACTATTTCAGAGTGTCCTCAAAGCAAAGCACTTCACGTCGCAGGGATAAAGGGACGCGCATATACAGTAAAACTGAACAACAATATAGATGACCCAGATATATTGCAATATTTTCGATTGCGAGGCGATCGTTCGGCCACACGCCGGCTACACATAAAAACTTTTTGACATACCAAAAAATATGTGGCTATAATGCCGAGCCATCCTTAAAATATTGCATAGTGTGGCTGGTATTGCTAGCAATGTTGCCGGCCACAGTATTGCAGCCACAAATTGTCGTAAAATATAGCCCGTTTAGACGCCCCATTATGTATGTCAAATATATGATTATGGCTGTTAAGTTCAACGAAATGTTGATGGGGATGTTTCGCTTTCACAATTGCACGACTTTTTTATACATATAAATTGTCGTGACGATGTCGGAAATTATAAAAAGTAATATTTTTTACATCTATTTCATTTATTTAATTATCGTAAAATCGATAATCATCCGCAGGAGACGATTTTCTCCCACATTTGATCATTGATTTTGACGTTTTAGCAATTGCTACGATATTCGGTAAAGATATACGATATTTGTTTGTTAACCTTTTACTAATTCCTGAATCCATAATAATGCAAAGTAATTAATTTCCGTATTTTTACGATATCGTCACTCTTCCGTTTACAGATATATTTGTTGAAGTGTAAGAGCGAGACAGCCCCATGTGGTACAGTAGCATTTATGAGGGTGTATAGCTATGTAGTCATCATTTGGAGCTGTCACTAACCGACAATACCTCGGAAATTATAATATAGGTCTTAACGGAGTCTAAATAGGGTCTGTAATTAAACAGACGAGCGACTAACAGCCGCAATGCGACTCGACTTGATGTCTAGAAAGGCGCCTTCTCGAGAAGTGAACAGATCTAAAAGAAAACTATACCGAACCTGGCAAATACAACAAGTTTAAGAACGTTTTATGTCTTTCGGTGCGGGCTCGACATATTCAGGCAGCAATTTAAAAAAAATGTGACAACTGAAACTTATTCCGTTTCAGTCAGTTTCCTTTTTTCATTAGTGTAATATTCAACAGTTTAAAATGTTTGCTGTATCAAAGCATGGAGATGCCCTTTACCCGTTTAAAAGATAGAAAACGTATTAAATAATGTCGTGCTTTGTCGTTCACGTAAGCCAATGCTTAGGTACGTTCACGGAGATGCGGCGCGGTTCGAGTAACGTACTCAGAGACGCAACAAAAAACGTCACACATTGAAATGACAACGTCTGATCCATCGGAGGTGTAATTGAAATAGTTAAGATGTCAATTTATCATGTTACTCAGTTCCAGTGCATACGTAATTTCAGGTACAAAAAATACAAAAATCCCTTTCACAAAACCGTATTTTCAAACAGTACTCATCACGTAACCTTTATCATTCTTAGGAAACTGATGGGTGTATGCGGTAGTGTGAACGCTCTCAACCGTAGGCACAGGAATCGAGTCGGCACGCGTCGCGTCTCGAGAACGTCGCTAAGGTGAGACATGGTAGCTAGTGTTTAACGTAGGTGTAGATTAGTATGCCGGCTAGTAGGACGCCGACGGAGATGGCTATCGGAGAATAGAGTGACCTCTTGAAGGAGTGCCACCGGTCGGCGTCGTGCGCGTGCTTCCTCATCCGCGCGACGCGCTCAGACAGCTCCCGTTGCTTGCGCCGGCGCAGCTCGCTCGCGGGGTTGGCATCGCCGGGACTGGAAAACACAATATTATCTCAATTTCCCCCAGAGTAAAGTATGATATTTGTTAGAAAATACAATGACTTCTTTGAAAAATTGCAGATAAACCTCGGAAGACTCCATGGAATATCAGATCTCAATATAGGCACAGAATTGTAGAACCTAAATCCCGATTAGAAATGCATAGCGCTGGCCCACACTCAATGGCTATAAAAATATATAATAAATTGCCAAATTACCTAAAAAACTTGGAAGAAACTTACAATTTTATTAAGTATCTAAAGAATATATTAGAAATAAAATGTAACTATAAATTACACGATTTTTTTAACGTCAAATTTGACGACTTGGAAATGGAACGTTCCGAAGCCACTTTTGCCATGCCCTTACAGGGCCATATGTAATAACCACAATTTTCTTTTACTATCACATGCATGTACTGTACATATGGCGCAAAAAACATTTGAGTATTTATATAGAAATTACTAGGGGAGAAGATCAGTATCTTTTTGTAGTGAAAACTTCTTTCGGTAGACCACAGACAGATGTTTCGTGGGCTATTCTAGCGTCAACCTCAGGAATGATAAGACATTTTCGGGTGAACTCGGGACCATGGCCATTGGCCATCAATAGAAATGCGGCAGCATGGTCATGGCCACGCCCTCCGGTTTCACTCGTGTAATTTCCAAAGTCCCAAAGTGATCAAATTCTGAGTTAAAAGTTTTCACTTCTATCGGCAGTTTCTATGACCACCAATTTTTTTTTTTCAGTAAATCGGTATGGACGGCGTATAATGCCTCGAGCATTCATGATCGCTAACAAGCTTTTTTTGCGGCGGCGTGGTGTGGCGGGTCGCCTTCTTCCCTCAGATATAGTCGAGGAGAGCGATTTCACATGCATCATACTCGTAAACGGGTGCGACTTGTAGGAGTTGGACTTTGTGGCACATACATGTCTGCATTGAAGAACTTAGGTCTAACATTACCTCCAAAATGTTAAATGTCACTTGGATTACAACTGTAAATTCTCAGAAAAATAAGTATATGTATATTTATTGCCACCACAGACAAAAGAGGTAACTGTTGTGACAAAAATGACGCAAGAACCTAATACTTTTTCTCTTTATTTCTCGTGCTCGTGCTAAGAAGTCTAACTTCAAGCTTCAAGTTTTAGCGAGACTACGTCCGACTTTTTTTATACGTCCATGTTTCAACCATAGAACAGATAATATCTTCAACGCAAGAAGTATTAAAACCTGAAATTAGTTACAATGTTTAAACGTGTTGACTAATAGCTAACTTCGGGGTGTCGATTTTTGCATCGGCGCATCGTAAAAATTTACTCCCATCATTTAGCCCCTAACGCGCTACAAGAAGTACCTAGGTACAACTTCAAAAATAGGTATAATATGTCACCTGGCGATTAATTCCTTCTCTTCTTCTTCATCCCCCGAAGATATGACAGAGACGGGGGTGTGAGTGTCGCGGGGAGGAATTGTCGGCGCCTCTTCCTCCGACTCAGAGGACTCCGGAGCGACGGCCGGTGGAAAGTTGCCTGGAAACCAAACGCTCGACAATGAGATACAAGTTTACGGAGGATATTTTCAGTTTAACAAAAGCCCTGTTTCATCTTAGGTTTTAGATGTGCAACAATTACGGTACGTCCGAATAACTTAGTACGATAAATGTTCACGCGTTGCATCATCACTGCGGCCTCTAGCTATATCTAAATGATTCGGTAATTTGACGGAAAATTAAATGGTAGCGATAATGGTTCGCAATTGCGTCATCGTCATTTTAATATTTTTTTTTATCAAAAAATAGAATACCTATTTTGACATTTCAGAAAGACTCATTGAAACGAAACTGAAAGAAAAAATAATTAATTACGTAAAAAGGTTTTAAAAAATGTACATAATTTTTTGGCGCATTCAATATCATTCAACCATCTAAGTCACCAACTGTCCAGGGCTCTAAGATCAATCCTTAAATTAATACAAGGAATATCGCTACAAATCAGTAAAAATCGTGATAATCTAAACAGAGCTAAACACGAAGTAGACTTCGATAAAAACCCTTTTCAATACTCGAAAAGTATTTTCAGAGAACAAAATGGGAAGCTTATCTTGACTAATGAGCAAATTTACGATCACTTTAAAAGCACATACGAAGTGCCTAAACGCGGGAGCTCGTACGTAGTACCAAACATCCAAAGACCTAATGATCCTCTGACAGGCTTTCAAAGCAGTCCACCTAGTGAAGAGGAAGTAAACTATCAAATTAAGAAGAAAACTACTAAATCAGCTCCAGGCCCTGATGGCATTCCCTACATAGTGTATAAAAAGTGTCCATCAGTTCGTAAACATATCTTAAATATATTCAGTAAGATCTGGTCAGGAAAGCAAATCCCAAAATCATTTGGAAGAGCAATTTTTGTCCTGATTCCTAAAATGCAAGAAGTAACTCATCCAAAAGACACAAGACCGATAGCCCTAACCAATACAATTTCTAAATTTTTTTTCAGTATATTGCAAACAAAAATGACCACATTTATGGCTAGCAATAGGTATTTCAGGCCCAACCACCAGAAAGGCTTCTTGCCTGGTATTTCTGGATGCCTGGAACACAATACATTACTAGCGGAAAGTTTGAAAGATGCCAGAACACATGAGAGACAAATAACAGTCTGCTGGATAGACCTAGAGAACGCATTTGGTTCCGTGCAGCATGAACTTATGTTATTTGCCCTAAAATGGTATAACTTTCCTGCTGTAATTATTGACATAATTAATTCATATTATAATCACTTAAAATTCGTTATAGCAGTAAACAAGGAATACTCAAAACCACTTAAATATAATGTGGGACTATTCCAAGGGTGCTGCTTATCACCAATAGTATTTAATATAGTTATAAATATTCTAGTAGATAAATTAATATCCCGTGAGAAGAAATGGGGCTACCGGTTTAAAATCAACAATAAGTACACTGAGTCAATTTTAGCCTTTGCGGACGACCTTGCAATACTTACACGAAATCCCAAACAGTGTCAAGAATTGTTGAATGATGTTGATGAGTTCTGTACATGGACGGAGGGAATGAGGACAAAACCAAGTAAATGTCATTGTTTATGTCTGGGTAGACGAGATACCAAATATACTTCGTACGATCCGGGACTCTCCATAAGTGGCCAAAGAGTTGCCACAATAGCAGAGGCAGTGCCTTTCAAATTTCTTGGTAGAAAGATAGACTACAAAGGACGTACACCATCATTAGAGGTAGTTGTTGGAAACTTCATGAACGACCTCAATAAGGTAGACCAACAGCCTATCAGCAATATCAAAAAAGCATGGATATATGACAACTATCTCACATCACGTCTCACTTGGCCTTTCCTAGTATATGACATCGGTAAAACCCTCCTGGCAAAACTAGATGCTAATGTCATAAAGATATTGAAGTCATGGTTTGGATTGGCACATCCGGCTGATCCCTCTACTCTCTTTAGGGATCACAATAGTTTTGGGCTGAAACTAAAAAAACCATCCGAACTCTACAAACACCTAAGAGTTACAAAAACGCATGTTTTGGGAAAGTCGAAAGACGAATTAATTGCATCTCTCCCAAAAGACAAAAGTGCTTCGGACCTTGAATCTAGACTTCAATTCCACAAACAATTTATGGCAGGTGCGCAAGTAAATACAGCTGGGTTGGGTGCGAGTAAGAAAAGGGAAGACCGAGACATGGTAAAAACCTTTCTACAACAAGACGAAAATGATAGTTACAAAGTGCACGCTATGAATTTAGAAATGCAAAGTGAGTGGTTAACCATAGGTGAGTTTTGTATCCCATTAGCTCTGAAGTGGCGCACCTTGCTATATGACTGGTCTCCTGCCTTATTAAAATTTTATCTGAACGCTTTCCAAATGACCCTCCCTGACCAGAGTAACTTGGTAAGGTGGGGAAAAGCCTCTGAAAAATGTTGCTATACTTGTGGTGAGGCGATATGTACAGCAAGGCACATATTGGTGGGATGCAAGGTGCTCCTTAATAGGGGTCATTACTCACAGCGCCATGACAGAGTACTTGAAATCATACGTGAAGCCGTAAGCCTTTCGGTAGCTAGAGCCCAAAAGGGATTGACGATAAACAAAAGACAAATTAACTTTGTAAAAGAGGGCTCAACTTCAAACTCCAAGAACAAGCCTTACTCAATCCTGGGTTCAGCTCCTGATTGGACTATTTTAATGGACACGTATGAAAAGCACTACAAAATCCCAGAGGATGTGGGTGTTTCGTCATCCAGACCGGACATTTTCCTTTTTTCTAGGGCTACGAAACGCATAGTCCTGGTAGAACTTACCGTACCGTGGGAAACTAATATACCTAAAGACCACGCGATGAAACAAAATAAGTATTACGACCTACAAAATGAATTAACAAAAAATGGCTATGTAGTTAATTTATACGCTGTAGAAGTAGGAGCGAGAGGTATACCAGCAAAATCTCTCTATAACCTGCTTAAAGACCTTGGATTGTCCAGAAGTGCAGTAAGTTCTATACTAGAACGAGTATCTAAAGCTGCACTAGTAGGATCATATCGGATTTGGCTGGGCAGGGAGAGAAATACGAGTAGTGAAGGTGAGTGTTGACGTACGTCAATATAAGGGGCCCCTTTTAAACCTACTACCCGAGTCACAAGTCTTGGGGTCTATTCGATATTTCTCTCTCTGCCACACGATGGACCCGGCACCCGCACGGTGAATCCATGGAATGCTAAGAAGTACGTCTCATATTATAGAATTTAATGCGAGTATTTCTCAAATGACAAAATGTGTCTTTTATATTTTGAAAACTGTACCCATCGAAATCGATCCATCTTGCAACTGGACATCCTACACTCATACCTTGCCTTGGCCACCAATCGGTCACAACTCTACTCCACCTGTTATCACCACGTCTAGCAACGTGTCCAGCCCAACTCCACTTTAGTTGCATTACCGTAGTTCCAACGTCCTGAACGTTCGTTTTTCGCCGGATCTCGGTATTTCAAATACGATCATGGAGTTTGATGCCAAGCATAGACTTTTCAGTGACTCTCTTTGCTATTCTGATGTCGTGTATACTGTGTAGCCTCCTGTGTAGGCGTCTATGTATCAGCACCGTATGTAAGAGTGGGCTAAACACATTGGTTAAAAAGTCGAGTTTTCAAACATTGTGGAATAGAGCGTGACTGGAGAATATCATCTAGTTTTTGCTGCCCATCCAAGGTGGATTCGCCTAGCAATCTCTTTCTTTTGATGCTCTATGCCAAAAGAGAAAGTATGGTCAAGATAACCGTAGCTGACAACCATCTCTAGCCTCTCACTCCCAATCATTATAGGGCTTGCAGATCCAGAGGCGCTGGACAATACTTTGGTCTTAGCCATATTCATCTTGAGATCTATCTTTCATCAGAACAATCTGAAAGTTGTTGGTATCATAGTTTGGAGATTGGCTAGGTTTTCGGCAAACAGCACAAGATCATCTGCAAACCTAAGATGCGACACGTAAACGCCATTAATATTTTCTATGGTCGTTTCTATCGCAGGTGAAACCTGAACTCGATTGGCACAGGACCGACGAAGACGGCATGATAAAAGAGAGGCCTATACGCAGCAGTGGGATAAAGAAGGATGTGGATGATGACGATGATACCCATCACGGTTGACGTTTTACCCACATTTCACGTATACCGCCGGACTAAAATGGTATGGGCTCTCTCTATTTTCGCATGACATTAAAGACTGGAATATCGAAACCATTACCATTTAAATCGGTCGAAGGGCGGTTAGTGGCCCATAGGTCATATTTTCTTTGCATGTAGATTTAGCTATAGACCTATATAAAAAAAAACATCTATATATAAATATCAGTAAACTTGTTGGTTTACGCATCTGAATATTCTCGATAGACACATCGATGCAACAGGGTTTTTGTTACTATACATATAAGTGCTAGACAATTATGGTCAACATTTGAAACATGCATTTGAGCATCGATCGACGAATCCGGTAACACAAGCCATCGCTCATCGTTTTTAAATCGCAGCAGCGTTTTAGTGCGGATCATTTAATTGGATCACACACTCATTGTATACATTGTACTCATAAGGCTTCGATTGTTCTACTAACTGAGAAGGCCACGAAAACGAAAAAAAATCAGGACACGGATTCAACGAGCCTTTATCACTCTATTGTTTAATTCTGTACTATTAATATTGCAGCACTTTGAGCAACAGCGAATGTGTTATCATGTGATCTCTATCACCGGAGATAGAGAACGCATGACTGACGCTCAACCACATTCGTCTTATTATTATTGCTGTTCCACAAATGACGCGGTGGAGACAGGTTAATGGTTGCAAGGCGTGATTTGTGCAAATGCAATAAACGGAAACATGCGTATGGTTAAAAAAAAATCGTGGTGGACTAAATACTACGCAATAAAATTTGCCTTACCTATGGCTATGTAGTTAATTTATACGCTGTAGGAGTAGGAGCGAGAGGTATACCAGCAAAATCTCTCTACAACCTGCTTAAAGACCTTGGCTTGTCCAGAAGTGCAGTAAGTTCTATACTAGAACGAGTATCTAAAGCTGCACTAGTAGGATCATATCGGATTTGGCTGGGCAGGGAGAGAAATACGAGTAGTGAAGGTGAGTGTTGACGTACGTCACCAAAAGGGGCCCCTTTTAAACCTACGCCCGAGTCACAAGTCTTGGGGTCTATTCGAGATTTCTCTCTCTCCCACACGACCCGGCACCCGCACGGTGAATCCATGGAATGCTAAGAAGTTCGTCTCATACAAAACTACTCTCTACTCAACTACTCTCGGGAAAATATTCTAAAGTAAAAGTATGTCGGTGCCACGGTTCGTCCATTCCATCCACTAATCTGTTTATCGCCAATCAAACAAAGTCCTGACGTCTTTTCCTCGAAATCTGGTCCACCTGGTGGCCTTCTATTTCAGCTTTTTATTCGGAATGTAATTTCTCTTTTCTAGGACGTTGTCTTCATTTCGGTTCTCAACACGCTGATGATACAACATTCTTGATTTTGTAAAGGTTTTAAAACCCAAATATTTGTAAAAAATCTGTCAAAAATCTTAAAATTACTATATAAATTTGGCATAGGTAAGTTCGTGTTCGTAATCATTAATTTTAAATGCAAACAAAAATAAGGGAAAACCATAATAAAAAGGCGTCATCCAATTCTACACTCATTTGGTTAGTAGGTACGTCTTATCCTGAATAATAGTTGGCACATCGATTTGCACAGCAGACTTATTTGTCAGATTCATATTGACATGCAGTTGTTGAATAACACGATGAATATAAATTGGTCTAGCAGGTGTGGTGTCGTAATGCCGTCTATATCGCATTGTTATGTAAAAAGTTCCGTTGTACACACAAATCGAACTGCATTCACATGCAACAATGTCTGTTTTCATATACCCACATATAATCTGATATAACATACACATAGGACAAAACAATGATTTAAAATTATACATGGAAAACACCCAGGCACAGTACACATATTTGTATTCATCAGACAAATGCACTGGGTGGGGCTCGAACGCACGACCCACGGCTTCGCAGGGAGACTTACTACCAACTAAGCCTTTGTCAAATTTCGAACACTCTTGGTTTATGTAATTTGTTTTAGCATCGCTATTTTTCTATATTATTATATACTCGAAAAAAGGTGGGGTGAATGTTAAATCATCGCGTTTGTCATTTTTCGTATAGTTTTTTGTTTATTTGTATCACAAAGTGTCGATGATTATGCAAAAAAAACCTCATGTGCACATTATTTTGGAAATCTTCTTTGAGCAACCGGCTTCGCCGCGCTATTCAACAACAAATCAGCAAAGTATATAGTTTAAAACTTAATAATTATTGTCTAGTTTTAGCCTAACTACCTTTGTAAGTTGTTGAACAGCTTTAGATCTTAAAATAATATGTTTTAAATAGTTCCGTTACAAAAAGTATCGAAATTTTACTCTGAAATTGTCTAAATATAATCTATAAAAAACGCAAGCCTTCCTCACGTCGTTTTTTTATCTAACTGCACAGCGCGTCGTTGCAAATTTAAGGACGTCTACTATCACGCATTTCATGGATATAAAATAAACTGTAATGTTGTTACGCTGGTTTCTTCTACACTGGACCAAAATTTGTCTGAGATAAATATAATTTATAGATTACTTGCTGTTATTAAGAGTATATTTATTTTGTAAACATATAGTAACATGTACACGTTCAACATTTGAACATATATAATGAAGTATTGTTTTGTGAGAAATGTCCACATAATATGATTAATTACTTATTTTTATATAAAAACAAACAACACAATCACAAATGTTGGTAGCCCGAGTATGCGGTTTGTTGAGCCTCGAAGCCTTGATGTTGTTTTTTATTTATCTCTACGAAAAGATAGATTAATTTGCCGTTAGCCCGCCATTGACTAATTAGTCCCTTGCCCAGTTTGTAGTCTTAAAACTAAACAAGCGACAGACGCGTCTATTGAAGAAAGTATTATTTTGAAAAGATGTTTAACTCATGGCAGCATTACATTCGACCTACAACACTTTTTAACATACATTTTACAAGATATAGGTACAAAAAAACATTAAACATGCATAAACACTCAAGACATGACAAATACGAGGTTGCATAAAAATCTATTTTACACGTAAACATCGGTATTTTCCATGCAACAAAGGGGAACAAGGACTCGTATTATACAGTTTAAACCTTGAAATATAAAATATTCATGCACTCTTCAATAAAAAACTAATATAAGCCGTGTCCTGTTATTTAAATAGTCACAGGCTCGGATTCAGAGCAAATATCTCTCTAAAGGAGCCAATCAGGTGTGCTACGAGGACTGCAAGCAAAATTAAGCTGTGAATCATTGTTAGTTACAGAAGTAATTACAAAATTAACTCAATTAATACTACAGGAACGCGAATCGTTCTAGCAAGGGAATGAGCATAGAACAGATAACACAGGGGAAGCGGTAAACCGTGTGTACCGTTATTGTATCAATCAAACATTTATCATACATTGTCTCAGTAAATAGAATAAAGGAGTAAGTAAACTTTTAAGTTTCATTCTCTCCGGCAAAATAGTACATTTTTGTCAGATTATGATGTTGTAGTACGAAAAGTAACGTGGTTGTTACACATAATATTTATTACAGGTACTGACCACGCGCGTGCATTCTCCTTAAAAATGGACGCCGGCCGCGGCTGAAACTTATATCGAACTTGGCTGATTATACGTGGATTACCTACCCGTGAATCAATCAAGCCAATTGTTTAATAGTACTTTTAAAAAAGCGTGTTAAAAACACTGCAATGTTAAACAAAGTTTTCATTTATGTTTGGACACTGGTTCGCGTACTTAGTAAATTACTAACTTCCCCTTGTATTTTCTGTTCAGTAGTTAAAGATAACATAACATAGTCTACGCATACGTGAGATTAGTAATAATAATCTGCGTGTATGTACAAACTAAGAATGTCGTATAAAATTTACAGACTAAATCTGCCATCTAAATAATACTAATTAACATTTAACATCTCCGAAAAATGTTAATTAATACTTCCGTCATTTGGGCCGAACGTCTTCGAAAATGAACCTTTTAAACATTTCAGGGACGTTTGGTACAAAAGACAGTTTTAAGAATTATTGTTGGTTTACATGCAAGAGCATGATCTGCGGGAACGAGAGGGGTTATTAAAAGAGCGTCTATTACCGAGAGAGGTGCTGGTGGGTATGGCGGGTAGGGGCCGCGCGGGGGGGCGGCCGAGGCTCTCGCCGCGGGGCGGGGGCGGCGGAGGGGCCTCCTCGTCCTCCGCCACGGTCGAGTACAAGCTTTCGTCCATTTCAGGTGGTTTCTAGAAGAAGACACATTTTATTTTTATTTGCTACCTTCTCCTATAACAACTTTATATATCAAAATTCCATGTCGCAAAGTGTAAACTCTTCACCAAGATATTCACGAAAGTTGGCATTTATATGTCCAACTTGAGATATAGGATAGTTTGTATTTAGCTTAATGTTGTGTATATGACAATATCCGAGCGAAGCTAGAACAGTCCGCTAGTAATTTGTAAAATCGCACCGTCGCGCGTCGCGTTGGCGAGCAATGACAACACTCAGTGTAAAATCGTCTATGTGACTTGATGCCTGATTAAGTACGGAGAGGAGAGACAGTCATCCTTATCGCCATTCACAGTTGGTAGATTACTACAAGTACGAACGCACATCTTACGTTTATGCAGCACCTTGCAAAACTACTTTGATGAAAACCTTTACAGAGACCTTTAAATCACAAATATTACTTACGTAATTCGGATCCAGACGCTTGATTCCCTCTATAATGGCCTGGTAAGAGAAGCGCAATTGATCCGATGTTTGAATCAAGCCCATTCGGTACTTTCGCATCTCTAGAAGGATCTCTTGTATGTCCACGTTGGCTTGCCCTTCCTTCTCGATCTGAGGAAAATAAAATTTAAAATAATGATTTATTAGCGGGTATTGTTTTAACGATTAAGAGGAATTATTAGGGTTTAGAGGATTAAGAAAACTTTGAGGATTAGTTTGTCTGAGCCGTACGAAAAACAAATTAGAAAAATTAAGGAAAATTACACGAGTGGGATGTATTAGTGGGATTCAACAAAACAAAAACTCTTTCGTTCGGGTCTTAGGAAACCAAGTCCGGAAAGAAAAGATTACTAGACCTGTGTTAGTCATGCTCACCAAATAGTCTACTGGGGGACTGTAATGGTTTAAACTATTTTAAGAAAAAAGTGATAACGTATAAACATTTTTTGTCCAACCGAAGGTGACAGTCAGTCAGCCAGAAGGTGGATATTTTTTAAATGCGATGGTAGCATAAGCAGCCCGGTAAATGTTCCCACAGCTGCGACTCGAGGCCTGCTCTCGTAAGGAGGCAAGGCCATAAAGCACCACCACCACAGTCCTAACAGTGGGCTGCTCATGTTAATAATACTAGAGCTGTGAAGGTCCGTAATAGCTAATAACAATGGGTTGACGAAACAGAACTCACCAATAACAGTACAATATCCACGAGGCAGAAAGTGCCCGACCTGCCGATGCCGGCGCTGCAGTGGACGATCGCGGGGCCTACATCAGGCTCCAGGGCTCCCGACGCCCGCACCTTGTCCAGGAACTCTAGGAAGGCGACAGGTGACGAGGGCACCTCGAAATCCGGCCATGTGGTGTAGTGAAAGTGTGTGATGATTCGCGTCTCATCCGTTTTTGTGTCGGTCAACCTGACATCACCAGAAATATATTTGTTAATTACCTTTGATTAACTGCATCTGTAGACCTTCATGGGGATTATTAGGATGATGCCCGGGTCAACAATACACCATTCTCAGGTAGATTATAGTAAAATATGGAACACGTATTTTTTGTTTTATCAAATTATTGTACATCGGAAAAGATAAAGATCATCAAACTTCCGGAGTGGAGGGTTGTGAAGCCACTTGTACGTAAAAATCGTACGATGAGTGACGTCCGCGTCCCTCAAAACTTCTGAGCACTGTATTTTTGTAATTTTTTGTTTATGAAAACAACATAAGAAATACACCCGTATTTCTTATGTTGTTTTCATAAACAAAAAATCAATATTTTTTTTATAATCTGACTAATATACATTTTAAAATAGTATGAGTAGTTAGGTAGGTATGTGGAATAGTGTAGTTCTCATCGTAATTTAGTTATGATAATAAAGGATCAGCTCGTTAAAAAAACAACCCTCAGTATCCTTTATTTTATTCATTTTCAGACAGAAAAATAGACGAATAACGCAATACAAAAACTTAAAATATAAAGAACGTGCTTCAGAAGCCGTCTACACTGGTAAGCTTGCAACTTCTAAGAATTCATAAACTTTTAATACTCTCGAGAAATTCATCGACCATTTTCGATTTTAGAGGTTAAAGAGCTTAAGAAAATAAGCAATCCTCTATTATTTATTGTATTTAGTAGCATTAAACAGGTGTACTATTTGGTAATTTTCATTTTAACAATAATAATTGGTACATTTAACACAAATCAAGACTAACAACGATCTTAGTGAGTGTTTGTTTTCGATGATAGGTTTACACTTGACCGCCACCTCGCCTGATGTCAACATCGACGAAGTGGTCTACGATGCAGCACGCTTACATAGAAGAAATGGATTCAATCTTAACTTGTAGACACCCAGATTATATCTAGCAGGGAATACCCTCTCAGGTAACGTATTTATTCCAAACCATAGAAGTTCTTATTATGAAAGTGGAGTCAAACTCTTCGTCCGAGTCTTTGGAAAGTTAACCATGAACCGAGACTCAATAATCAAGTAATAATATCAGATATTGCCAATATTGAGTTCGATTGTGCCCCCGTGCAAATGTTTGTGATTTGTGTGAAGAATACAAATATTTGTTCTGTGTCTGGATGTTTCTATGTATAACAAGAATGTAATTACAATTATTATATTGTTTATACTTTTGAACGGGGGTTTGACGAGCGCGGCGACTAAATTCATTACTCCAAATTTGTGTTTTGTAACTATTATTTGTCATTTTAAATATGTATAGGTTGTACTTTGAATGTCTAGTGTCTTTACTGGATTTATCACAATAAAATGTTCAATGAACCGCAACATATTTTGCCGTAGGCGCGGCCCGAAGAGGGGGGGTCACAGGGGCATGACTCCCACCAAAATCTAAAAAAAAAAACAATCTGAGGCTGAGTACTGGTGACCTCCCTCCAAAATTCGAGGATAGGACCGCGCCTGCCTCGCCGCTAGCGATTCTAGGGGTCAAGTAGATTTGTAGTTGTAAACCACTCACGCTACACACAGAGACGCAATTTGTTAACTATGTCAGGGTGCTCAGGGCACATCTTTTGATTTATATCGATGCCCTATCCATGGCAAGCTCGAATTTACAAACGTATATGTATTAGGCGAGTTTACTCATAATAAGAATAACTTTATTTTTATTCATATCAATGAGCCGTTTTCCGACGAGACAAAAAGATATGGTTTAATAAAACGATAATAGGAGGCGCTTCTAGGTCTTTTGGTTTGTTGTCAAAAGCGGTAGGCATAATGGGACTCAATTCATTCCATTTGCGAAAGCACGACTTCTAGTAATAAATAATAAACTACTTTATCCATGTACGCATTTTATTCGAATGAAAACTATATCAAAACATCAAAATTTCAAAACAAATTCGTAAACCTGATGAAAGACAAAATATATATTTTTTAAATTTATTCTTGGCTATGGATACTAATCCTTCAGCCGAGAGAGTATCTCTCTACTTAGTCTGTGGATAATATATTGTCGTATCAGTGTTGCTATTTATATCTTTGAATTTTCCTTCTACTTTGGCTTAGTTGGTGTCTATTGCCTCGGGAGTTCTAAAGATTTTTACTGAAAAGGGATTGTGATCAGTAACGGTTTTTTATTACATTATCAACCTAATTAGCTATTTTTATTCCCAATATTTTAAAATTAAAAAATACACTTTTTACACTATACGTTTTCCCTGAAAACGGGTAGGGTCTCTAAAGGGATTACACTGTTGAGAGTATATGGTAGAGACAGATCTATCTGCATCTCGAACAATCGCCATCTAGTGCGTCCGTTGGAACTATTTTTGTCTCGTCGGAAACTCCCTCATTGTTTTCCTTTGTTTCTTTAATGTATTTTTTTTTGTAAATAACATCTTTTCTTGTTTTTTTTCATTAAAATATCCTCGCGGATAGATGTTGGAATTATCAAAAATAAAGAATTTACTATTCGAACAACTCTAACAAATTACAGACAATATGATCAAACTTTCTGTGGTGTACAAAAGTGTATCTACAAAATATGAAAATTATAAAAATAGGATTTTACTTTTCATAACATTTCACAAAGTTTAGATAATAAACCAAACAAAATATATTAAAACTTAGGGCTCCCACACAAAACTGCGATGCGAAGCGTTGCGACGCCGCGCCGCTTCGGAGCAATTCGTCATAGCAGTTTTGTGTGGGAGCCCTAAGCTAGTGTTGTGGTATGACGTCACGCGCAATGAACGCGGACCGCTCACTTTAAAAATCTATATCTTGGAAACTAATTGACGTATTCACGACGTATTTGACGTATTAACTAATTGAATTATTTCACGAGTACTTATTATTTTGAACGAGAAATACAGAAAGCTCAGATTTAAAATTAGTGAGCATTCTCCATTACTGCACAATCTGTATTCATACAGGACAGTGTGATGTCATTCGAATGCATTTTTTCCATTACGATAAAAACAGCGACACGACATTTTACCATGGATAATGAGGCATTGTAGTAAACAAATCTATATTACTTTTTATCTGACGCATTTAAATGTATGTTACTGTGATTAATGTTTTCCGAGAAATGCATGAGACATTGTAGTTTATAAATCTGTATCCCTACCGTAATTATTTTTTATCTGTCGTATTTAAATGTACCTTACTATGGTACATATTTTTAGAGAAATACAGGACCCGCCTGGGGAAGTACCACACCTTTCCCAGTTATTCTACCGTCAAGCAGTAATATGCAAACGTTACTGTGTTCCGGTTTGAAGGGCAATGTTTCCAAATAAATTACAGGGCTTAGAGATATAATATCTTAGATCTCTGGGTGATGAGCGCAATGCAGTGCTAGGTAACGATTTGGACTCTTCATGGTCCAATAGCTGCGTGTCATTCTGATGTTATGTGGCAGGCATGTTGCTTACCATCAGGCACATAACGTGCTCGTCTTACCACCAATACTATACAAAAACTTACAGATAGTGTTCTATGTAGGTATATTTTATTAATGTTTTAGAAGCCCACATAGTTTACGTAGCCCACGTAGTCCACGTAGTCATATAGAACATTGTTACTCCAACGAAGGTGTTCGTGGTGGTTTTATTTTTAATATCACTCAATTCTGGCCTGTTGTGATTGTGAAATTCTGATTAATTCATATGTCAAGGCGCAAGATATATTAATGACGTCAAGGGGTAAACTATTTGAATACCAAATATTTATTTGTATTATGCATCAGGACCTTCGTCTCAGATCTGAAGGTTAGACTACATAATATATCCAGGTATTGTAGAAGTCTAAAATGTAAAATTCTGCTAATATTAATTTTTGACGTCGCTGTCTGTCTGTGAGTGTGTCTGTCTGTGGCACCGTAGAGGTCAAACGGATGGACCGATTTCGATGCATTTTTTTTGTTTTAAGGTTAATTTCCGTGCACCGCACGGGTTTTTAGGTATGTTTGGTTAATATCGATTCAAGCCCTCTTCACAAAATGCCGTACAAAATATTTCTTCACAACCTACCTCAATATGGGTATCAAATGAAAGAGCTTGACTAGTAAAATACTAGACACTATGACAAATTTCAAATCCAAGATGGCCGCCACCTCAATATGCCGAAATACATTTATTTCTTCACTACTCTCCCTCAATAGTCAAACGACTTCAAAAAGGAGGAGGTTCAACTGTATAGTTATCTCATAACTTTGGATTGGGTGAACCGATTTAGATTTGTTTTCGTTCGTAAGAATAGCCGAATGTTAAACTTATCATTTTTAGTTCTTAATTTTCCAACACCGAATGATCCAAAATAAATATTATCAAAATCGGTGGAGCGGTTTATGTAATATCAAAAAAAGTACAAAAATACATACGTTTTTAAACGTTTTTCATAGAAAAATAATGATTATACCGTTTAACAATAAATACAGTGCGGAAAAAGTACAGTAAACGCAGGTATCACCTGGTAGGTTGGATCACCTGCAATACAAAATATTTCCAACCGCCGAGATTTTTCGGTGTCATCACTATTATTCAAGAACAGTCATTTTTATCCAGATTTCCCGCCTTATCCAGTCCGCCTGGGGTAGTACTACACCTTTCCCAGTAATTTTACCCCCAAGCAGTAATGTGGAAACATGTTCCATTTTGAAGGGTACTGCACTGCGCTCGTCACCCAGAGGTCTAAGAAATTATATCTCTAAGTCCAGTAATTTCTCTGCAAACATTGCCCTTCAAACCGGAACACAGAAATGTTTGCACAGAACTGCTTGGTGGCAGAATAACTAGCAAAGCTGTGTATGGTACTTGGCCTGGCGGATTCCGCAAAGAGCCCTACTACTACAAAAGAGGTAATGAGCTAAAATAAGCTCAAACTTCTCCCCCCCAAATTAAAATTTGTCAGGATTGAAAAATCGACTACAACATTTCGTTGTAAATAGGCGCCTCTAGTAGGCGCTTCGTCCAAGCGAGCGTGATTCCATACCTTTTTTTCACAAATAGGTTTACACTTGACCGCCATGTCGCCTGATGTTAAGCGACAATGCGGTCTACGACAGAACGTGATTATCTAGAAAAAACCGATTCTCTCTCGATTTGAAGACACCAAGATTGTAAACATCGGCATAACCCCACTCAGGAAATCCATTTCACAGCCTAGATGTTCTTATCACAAATGTAGAGTTCAAGTCTTTGGAACGTCAACCATGAAACGATGTCGCTTTTTCATGCTACGTGCAGTCCGATAGAAAAATACAATAGTAGCGTTACACGACCATTGCATAGGCCAGTAAAAATAAACGTTTTTTTGTCAAATGTCAAAGGAGCTTGAAACTTAACGGTGAATATAATATAATATACTATCCTTATGTGAGGGTGTATATATGTGTGTGTGTGTTTGTGTTATTTTCATATATTTCAGTAATTTTGTTTAATTTTAGAGTTCAAAAGAATTATACGGATGAGAGGTCCATCAAAGCTTCGCTTGAACGGAAGAGTCTAGCACAATTTCCAATGCGGTCTACGTCATCGCATCTTCTCGGTCACTCAAAAATCCAAGAAGAATAGTTTTTAGTATAGGGAAATCCCACACCTCACTTATTATTTCTCGAATACTCTTACGCTTCTTTTTTTGAGCCTATCGGTTCCGATATCTGCGTTTCACAAAAAACAGGTAGTTGAATGAATTCCTGGAACTTCAGATCCAAACAGTTCCATAAACGGAGATGACAAGCTTTCAGGTGGCACAGATGACGAGACTACAATGACGTGGACAGCAGTGAAAATTGTGCTAGACTCTTCCGTTTACGCGCAGCTTTGATAAACCCTTCATCCGTATAGTTCTTTTGAACCCTAAAATGAAACAAAATTACTGAAATATCTGAAAATAATACAAACACACACACATATACACCCTCGTATACGGATAATATATTATATTCCCCGTTAAGGTTCAAGCTCCTTTAACATGTTTACATGTTTACTCTCGCCTCGTCTAATGTTGCATTAATTAGACTCAGTATCCATTTCATTCTTACAAAAACAGAGGTTTATCGTCTAATAACTAATAACATACCATAAATAAAACAACTGTTCATTTTATTACAATTCATTAATTTCTAATAGTTTTGGCAGAATAACAGAATTTAAACGTCTTATAACTCAAAACGTATGAACATTAGAAACAAAGTTTGAGGCATAAGTTCTGGAAAATTAATTGATCTTTAAAAAAGAATAGATGCGTTTTATTCATTAATCTAATATTTCAAGAGTTATCGGCCGCGAAAGAAAAACCGGTTCATTAAATGGGTCATAAATCGTAAACAGTACGTTTCACAGAAAAGTTTTAGAGCAACAAAAGATGCAAAATTTGTTTTCTACAATAACAATTACAATAGTTTTTGCCTGAAAGTGCATAGTTTCCGAGATATCGGCTAAAAACTTTAATTCAAAATGGCGCTTGAAGCTCATCCTGAATCTTTTATGCTCAATGAGTGATCCTACACCTCATAAAAAAAGGAAATTTGGAAATTGATTACAAAGTTAAATTCTATTGTTATTAGCCTATACATCCTCGCTGCATATTCGTACTTGGACGAATGATCCATCAATCAATGATGACTGATGACATGTAATGACACAAAATCAAGACACACTCTAGTGTGGCAAGCCAAGCTCAAGTAAATAAACTGGCGAGCCACACCATGTTTGTGTAATATTACACGAAACATTTGGAGCTACTTTTGTTCCCCTCGTAACTCAAAAACTATTTCACAAGAACTTATCAAATTGCTCATACATTGAGACTTGTGGCATACCAATACGTGCTCCAAATTTCACAAACGTACTTCAAGCAGTTATTTAGATATTAACGTCCTAAAATCGTCATTTTTAACACTGACTGAGGTACTGACCAAAAACCCAGTTCTAGACGACATAGACATTTCAAATTCGGCATCCAGATAGGAAATTGGGTCAATACTCAATACAAAGGAAAAAAACAGAAACTAGTAGTTTTTAATCATTATACTTACTTGAAGAGTCTAGTGGTGTAGTAGCGGAAATTATGTTCCTCAGATTGTTCAACGAGAAGATTGACATCCATCAAGAGTTTGTTGTCGTCGGCGTCCGTTTGGGGCCAGTACCAATAACACTTCATCTCGTTTTTCTCGATTATCTTATTCAGCATGATGATGGCACGAGTGTTCTGCTCCCACACCATGGCCCAGAAGTGACTCACGGTGAATACCAGGGGCCCCTGCGTCAGAATGTACTGCCGGTTCGCACGTTCCATCTGATGCAACAGAAAACAATTTCCCGTATTTAGAAAGGTTATTTCGAATTTACGATTTCCGATATTTTTTATATAGTATAGAGTGACGAGAGGAGCTGGACATGTACCTGATGGTAAACAACACAGGGTCACGCAACTATTGGAACATGAAGTCTTAATCATTACTTAGTACTGCACTACGCTCGTCACCCAGAGATCTAACATATTATATCTCTAAGCCCTGTAATTTATCCGGTAACATTTTCCTTCAAACCGGAATACAGTAATGTTTGCACATTACTGCTTGGCGGTAGAATAACTGGAAAAGGTGTGGAACTTCCCCAGGCGGAATCTGGCAAGAGTCCTACCACTACGAAAAAAATTGAAGCCTGGTCTTTTCCGCGATAGCCATGGCTCAAAGACCTCGTTAAACAAACACTAAATTAGGCCTAAAATTATAAATTTTTCATAGCATATAGCATACGCAGCCCACTACTACATGTTTCCACATCTGGGACTCGGGGCCTTCTCTCACAAGGAGAGCGTCAAGGTCATAATCCACCACGCTGGCCCACTGCGGGTTAATGGATCAGACATGACCTCGAAAGATTTTAGGTATATGTCATGTCGGTTTCCTCACGATGTTCCTTCGCCGTTTTAAGTTAGCGACATTACGCACATTAGTTCGAAAAGACAGGGGTGCGCGTGGGATTTGAACCCGGGAGCTCTGGATCGGCAGTCGCCGATCTCCCGAGTAGACCAGCCGTAACTTTTTTTTTACTGTAAACAAAACTTGACACACAGAAAGTCGTGACTAGAACGTCCGCTTACATAAAAGTGAAGTCGAAGGTTCGAATCCCGGCTGTAACTCTGGATTATATTTCCAAGTTCAGATGTAAAAGGTATGCCATCACCACTAGCTACTAAGGGCAAAGGAAAATATCAGAAAGAAACCCAAATGTTCCGATAAAGAGACATCTTTCTACAGTTATGGCCTTGACGAGAGCAGGTCCTTGTAAAGTCCTCAAGTCTCCGCAGTGTAATGTAAAAGCCATAAAAACGTATTCATCATAAAAATATCTTTACAACAAAATTAAACGAACGTAATTCGTATCTCAATTAATTGGAATCAATTTTGTTTATTAAGAAACTGAAACCATACAAATGTTGATAAATTGAAGTAATTGAATGATGGGATGGGCAAAGAAGGTCACGCGAAATGTCCGAACAATCTTCTATATATATAAAAGCGAAAGGTCACCCACTCATCAAGGTATCTCAGAAACTACAAATCCTAGGAATCTGAAATTTTGCATGGAAGTTCCTTTTAGCACGTAGGCGCTCGCTAAGACGGGGTTTTGCGAAATTCAACCCCTAAGAGGGTGAAACAAGGGATGAACGGTTGTATGAAAATTCGTCAATTTCAAAGTTATCAAATTTTGTATCTAGACACTTGACAGCATAGATACTTGGCTTGAATCAATTACATTTTTGTTCAATCAATTTTTAGGGTTCCGTAAAACGTAAAAACGGAACCCTTATAGATTCGTCATGTCTGCCTGTCTGTCTGTCCGTCCGTATGTCACAGTCACTTTTTGCCGAAACTATGAGAACTACACTGTTGAAACTTGGTACGTAGATGTATTCTGTGAACAGCATTAAGATTTCAACAGAATAATTAAAAAAAAAGAAAAAATAGGGTTGCCCCCCATACTGAGAACTGAAACTCAAAATTTTTTTTTTTTCATCAAACCTACACGTGTTGGGCGTCTATCGATAGGTCTTTAAAAATGATATTGAGGTTTCGAAAATCATTTTCGTCTACACTGAATAATTTGCGCGAGAGACACTTCCAAAGTGGTAAAATGTGTCCCCCCCCCCCCTCTAACTTCTAAAGTAAGAGAGTGAAAAATCTAAAAAAAATATATGATGTACATTATACATGGTAATGTATAATGTACATCATATATTATCCCCCATTTCAATCCCACTTTTACCTACCTCCGTACAGTTTGAAATTAAAATAAAGTGGCCAAGTGCGAGTTGGACTCGCCCATGAAGGGTTCCGTTGCAGCAAGTAACATAATATACATAGTACACATAGTTTTTGTAGTTCGTTGTAACTTTGATCGAAGTTTTAATAATAGTGTATTTATGAAGCACTAAAAAAAACTACTCATCAGATCGAGTTCAAACTAATTTTCGTTGGTAGTTTTCATGGTAATGTACATCATATATTTTTTTTAGATTTTTCATTCTCTTACTTTAGAAGTTAGAGGGGGGGGGGGGGACACACATTTTACCACTTTGGAAGCGTCTCTCGCGCATGTTATTCAGTGTAGACAAAAATTATTTTAGAAACCTCAACATCATTTTTGAAGACCTATCGATAGACGTGTAGTTTTGATGAAAAAAAAATTTTTGAGCTTCAGTTCTCAGTATGGGGGGCACCCCTAATTTTTGTTTTCTTTACAAAACTTTTGTAAAAATCTTAATGCGGTTTACAGAATACATCTACTTACCAAGTTTCAACAGTGTAGTTCTCATAGTTTCGGCAAAAAGTGGCTGTGACATACGGACGGACAGACAGACAGACAGACAGACATGACGAATCTATAAGGGTTCCGTTTTACGTTTTACGGAACCCTAAAAAGTAACCAGGAAAAGGAAGACGAAAAACAGCATTCTATTTTTCGTTCAGTTCAGTTTCAGAATGGAGTGCAAAGGAACAGCAAGAAGAAAATAACAATAATAATAGTTACTTTTACTTCGTAAAAATATACTACTTAGTGCCATACACGCGTAACTATTTTACAAAGTAAATTAAGTTGTCAACACTGGTCATGGGCAGATTTTACGCGTCACTTCCGTTATTTATTTTTCTTACGGTCTCATATTTATTCAGTTCCGTCATGCAGCAAAATCCCTACCTACTCCAAACCTGCCGTAAGAAACTTCGTTTCCAAAAATGGGTATATTTCAGTTGCTTCTGATTGTATAAATCTCTTCTTCTTCTCTTCTTCTTCGGATTGTATAATAAAGGACTCTTAGCAGAGTCCGCCTGGGGAAGTACCACACCTTTGCCAGTTATTCTACCGCCAAGCAGTAATGTGCAAACATTACTGTGTTCCGGTTTGAAGGGTAATGTTTCCAGAGAAATTACAGGGCTTAGAGACATATTATCTTAGATCTCTGGGTGACGAGCGTAGTGCAGTGCTAGGTAACGATTTGGACTATCATGTTCCAATAGCTGCATGTCACTGTGCTGTTATGTGGCAGGCATGTTCCTTACCATCAGGCACATGTCCTGTTCGTCTCGTCACTCTTTGCTATAAAAAAAAAAAAGTTTAGCAAAAGCATTTCACTGCATCCAAGGTAGTTTAAGGGAATTCACTCGACTAAACGTAAGTATTTAAATGAAAGCGACGTATTTCAAAGATTTACTCGGCTTACGCGAGCTGAAAAGCTGTCAAATATTTCAGTTAAATTAATTCGAAATTGAAATTTTCGGGAGTAGAGATCAAACGAGACAGAAATGATCTGACTAATGAATGTAAGTCAGGTAATGCAGCGGTAAGCCTGGGTCTAGCGAGTTTGTGAGCATGGCGGGTGAGATAACTTCAGATATAAGCCTCGTTGAATGTTGGTAATTAAATACTTAGGTTTTGAAACCAAGTGCATCTATGATATTAAACAGTTTGGTCTATTATCATAGTTCAATTTATTAGACTGCTATTATTATCAATCCTACTAAAGTTATAAGTTGAAAAGTGGAAACATGACGACGAACTTCTAAAATTCGTAATGCAGGTAGATTACACTATGGAATGGTGTCTACTCTCGTAGTAGACTCGTGTCTGTATAAATCTCTTCTTCTTCTTCTTCTTCGGATTGTATAATAAAGAACTCTTAGCAGAGTCCGCCTGGGGAAGTACCACACCTTTGCCAGTTATTCTACCGCCAAGCAGTAATGTGCAAACATTACTGTGTTCCGGTTCGAAGGGTAATGTTTCCAGAGAAATTACAGGGCTTAGAGACATATTATCTTAGATCTCTGGGTGACGAGCGCAGTGCAGTGCTAGGTAATGATTTGGACTATCATGTTCCAATAGCTGCATAATTTGTAAGGGATACATCCCTTGAGAAAACTTCCACACTTCCAGCACACAAAGATCATAAAAACATCGGTTGCATAAGGTAGTATGCTTCTTTAAACAATAAAAAGAACGCACGATCGTAGTCGTATCGAAGGAAAAAGTAAAGTCGCAGAAATTACGAACAAAAACAAACGGGCACGTTTTATCCGAATATTTAGAATATTTATTACATATTTTGTTCTTCTTGAAAAAGCTTTTCAGCCAGGTAAGCCGCTTATTGAAAGCTGCTTAATAATATAATTGAGAGAAAAAAACGGCAATCAATTAACGTGCCCTTCAAAAATATTTTCTAGTTTTAATACTTCTCAGAATTATTGCGTCGAAAGAAGAATTTGCTAGACAAAGAAATATTTCAATTAGCAACGCCGATTTATCTGATCATATACCATCGTTTCGAACCTCGACGTAACAAAAGCACAAAATTATATCTAAAAAAAAATTATTATTTTAAAATTGTTATAATCGCTATCCACTCATCCACTTGATACCGGTGTCAGCCAAGTCTGTCATGCATTTCGGAGAATTGCAGCGGAGCTTGCCCTTATCACCTTTTCCCCCCTTCAGAGCAAGACTATTAATAATTCGATTTTTGTCTCCCTTATTCGTACATCCAAGTATCCAAAGAGTGGAATAAACTGCAGACCTCTGTCTGTGTCTCTGTGCAACAAAACATCTAGAATTGATCTAGACCGTGTCTTTGAGCACACTATAGCTAGAGATCAGCCGAATTGATGGTCAAACACACAGTGTTATAAAAACAACTCAACTTTTCTAATTCTCTTCTACTTCTACTCCCGAAAATTTCTATTTCGAATTAATTTAACTGAAATATTTGACAGCTTTTCAGCTCGCGTAAGCTGAAATACGTCGCTTTCATTTAAATACTTACGTTTAGTCGAGTAAATTCCCTTAAACTACCTACCTTGGATGCAGTGAAATGCTTTTGCTAAACATTTTTTTTTTATATCAATGAGTGACGAGACGAGCAGGACATGTGCCTGATGGTAAGCAACATGCCTGCCACATAACAGCACAGTGACATGCAGCTATTGGAACATGATAGTCCAAATCATTACCTAGCACTGCACTGCGCTCGTCACCCAGAGATCTAAGATAATATGTCTCTAAGCCCTGTAATTTCTCTGGAAACATTACCCTTCAAACCGGAACACAGTAATGTTTGCACATTACTGCTTGGCGGTAGAATAACTGGCAAAGGTGTAGTACTTCCCCAGGCGGACTCTGCTAAGAGTCCTTTATTATACAATCCGAAGAAGAAGAGAAGAAGAAGAAGAGATTTATCTAATCAGAATCAACTGAAATATACCCATTTTTAAAAACGAAGTTCCTTACGGCAGGGTTGGAGTAGGTAGGGATTTTGCTGCATGACGGAACTGAATAAAATATGAGACTTAAACCGTAATAAAAATAAATAACGGAAGTGACGCGTCAAATCTGCCCACGACCATTGTTGAGAACTTTATTATATACATAATTTTTCATATGGTCGTCCCATAAATAATATATAATCAAATAAATATGTAATCAAATTAAGCATCTTTTTTTAATTGTATTCCTTTTATAATATCTGAGGGAACTCCATTCCTACCAGGACGTCCACTCTCTTTCTACGAAAACGTAATTTCGAAATAAACTCGCGACTTTCCAACTCCGATTCTACTTCGATCGACAAAACGTCGGTTTGTCCATCTAAATGTTCTAAGCCTACTGTAATTAGAGTATGCTTAGAACATTTAAACGTCAAACAATGTTGTATCGGACGAAACGAAGTAGAACGAAAGTAGGAAAGTCGCGAGTTTTTTATCGAAATTACGTTTTCTTAGAAATAGAGTAGCCGTCCTGGTGTCCGGTGACGCCACGTCTTTTTCCTATGAGTTAAATGAAATCTTTAAGAAATAGTAAAGTCGCACTTTATTAGGTACTAAAGTTACAGAATATGCAGTAGTATAGCAGCTCAACTCATTATTGTACACGATTGTTGTTATTCGTTTCATGAAACCGATCCTAAGATTGAAAAATAAATTAAATGTTCTCGCAACAAAACTATTGAACAAAATACGAAACAACTATATAAATTGTTTAGAACGATGAAAACCTACGCGTCCTTTTGGCTCAGTAAAGGGATTATGCGTAGGCTATACAAAAAATATCTAAAAATAATCACTTTGATGTATTCTAGGATGATTTTTGTATGATCCATGATACATAAAGAAATGAGGATATTTAAGCAGTGCTAATGTTGAGAACGTCCGATTTCACAAGCGTGAAAACGTAGGTTCGAATCTGGCACCAGTACAGTCGACCTAGACGACTCCATGGAAGCAGCTACATCAGACGTGCTGAGCTGAGCCTTAAGCTCCCAGTAATAGTAAATACTCAAGTTTTTTTGGCGCCGTGAATCAACAGCATCCTCGCCGGCGAGGTAGACAGACAACATTAGTACTAGACCCTCAAACAAGAACCTACGACATTAAAACTTTCGACAATACTAAGTAAGACAACATCAGTTTTAGCTTCAATAAATTAATCAGTCAGCAGACAACTTCCCCGAGCCAAAAATGGCCAAAAATGGAGGCCGAGAAGGGTTTATCTGTTTCATATATATATTGCCTCTAAAATACGCACCAGTTCAGCAGACGAACTGGAAAATTATGTATGTTTCATTTCATTCATTTTCAATATAACGAAATTCATAAAAAATACCACGACACAATTGAAGTATTTCAAAACAAAATGTATAAATTTAAAAATGAACTTAGGAAGATAGTATTTACGCTATATGTTCGCTAAAGTCGATTTTCATTATTATAAAGTTTTCAAATTATAAAGTATTTCTTGGTTGCGTTTACACATTTTAGTTATGTTATAGTTTTAGTTGCATGTAGGTATGAGTTAAGTTAAAGTTATTGATTTATAATTATTGTATGTATTTAATTTAGTGACTGCCTCAATATTCTAGTTAAGTTGTGTGTGCATGATTTGGATAACAGTTTAGAACATCATAATATTATAATTTATCTGTTATTTAACATTAACTGTAATCTGTTATGTACGCCTAATTAAATAAATAAATTGAATGCTGACTAAATTACCAAAGTGAATAATTAGTTTTGTCAACATGTACTTGATTAATTTTATTTTCTGTATTTGGATCCCGAAAATACCCGTTCCCCGGGATTAAAAAATCTGACTCCCGCAAATACCGATATTTAATATAGGCATAGGCATACTGATTGAGTACGAGGATAGTGGACGAGGAGTGTGGTAATATGAAAAACTTCGACTTCATGTACCACTCCCAACCCACCACTTCTACGTAACTTCCTCTAATAACAGGGTTTGTATGTAGCCCCTTTAAGCCTGAGCTTTTTCGCCCACTACATACTATGAAGTGGGCGAAAAGAATAAGTTCAAACAAAGAAACATTCCCTTTGATGGTCTTCAATCTATTGTAGAGGTATGCATGTAAGTGTCTATATCTATACTTATAATAAAACTGTAGCGGGTCGAATCCTGTACATTGAAGATATTTTGAAAAAAAATTTTTTGGGCACTCCATATTCGATACTGATGGCGAAACTGCATTTTTTTTCTTTCATATCTGTCTGTCTGTCTGTTTGTCTGTATAGGGAACTCTCATCACGACGAAACTACTGATTCAATTCTGAAATTCTGAAATGAAACTTGACATGATTTAAGATCATACTAAGGAGATGGTAGCTGTCTAATCCCCAAATTCTGCACAGTTTTCTTGCAGGAAGGGGTTAAAGTCAGAATGTGTATTTGGTTGTAACTCATGTTTCCGTTGTTCAATTTCGTTAATTCTTATTTTGTTAGAAAGAACACATTTTTAATATAGCCCTATCAAAATTTTAACATTATTGGTTGTGTGGTTCGGAAATTACATAGAAATTAAATAATAACGGTAATAATAAGTTCGGTACATACTAACTTATAAGTATTCTGTGGCACTGTTTTTTTTTTAACTGTGATAGGTTCGCATTTGACCACCATCTCGCCTGATGTTAAGCGACGATGCGATCTACGATGGAACGTGCTTACCTAGAAGAAACCGATTCACTCTCGATTTGAAGACACCCAGATTGTAACCATCGGGGAAAACCCACTCCGGCAACGCATTCCACAACCTAGACGTTCTTATCACAAACGTGGAGTCAAATCTCTTCGTTCGTGTTTTAGGAACATCAACCATGAAACGATGTCGCTTTTTTGAGATACGAGAATTCCGATAGAAGAAAGGGCAAGGTGGTATTAGATCATGCAGATCAGTTGCACACTCTCCGAAGTGTATCCGATAAAAACCCGATAAGCTAGCAATGTTGCGGCGATGATCAAGACTTTGAAGTCTTTTACGCACAAGAGTGTCATTGCCTATGAGCCTTTTGGCACGTCTCTCAATAGATTCCAGAGTCTCCAGCTGATACTTAGCCGATCCATCCCAAAGGTGCGAACAGTACTCCATACAGGATCGAATCTGTGCGTTGTACAACGTGAGCAACTGCTCAGAGTTGAAGCATCTTCGCACCTTTGAGAGGACACCCAGTTTTTTGGCGGCTAATTTAGCCTTAGACTCAATATACGTGCCAAAGTTGAGCGTCGATGACAAAGAAACGCCCAAAAGCTCGAGATGGTCAGTAACCGGCACGGATACGCCTCGAAAAGTAGGAGCCAGTTCGAATGGACTCCTTTTAGCGGAGAATAAACATGCCAACACGGAGAATAAACTGTAAACACTAGGGATGGAACGGAGTTCATTTTATGGGATTCGAAGGCGGAGTCCGAGTTTTAAAATTTGATTTATCGGAGTGAAGTCTTGGCAGTCTTGGCGGAACTGAAGTCATAGGCATAGGCAGGATTAGAAGTGGTGGCAGGAGAGACATTTTTAATGGGTATATATTTTTTTGCCAAACACGTGCACAGGGTAAACATTGACGAGCAATTGATTAAAGAAGTTGAGATTTTGTATTTCCATTTACTATCCACCACAATAAGGGATTATTTGCAATATTTATACAACTTACCTCCGATTATAACCTCCGTTTAAAAATTTTCGGAGCCGAAGTCGGAAGTCGGAACCGAAGGTGTAATAGTAATCGGAAGTTCCGACTTATTGGAGTCGAAGCTCATCCCTGGTACACACACCGCGCTCAAATGTCAGGTAATAATATTACAATACCTTTCTAATGTTTTTCCACATTAACTACAGATGACAGCTCATGCTACGAAACACGATCTGATATTTATTAGAAAATGTGTAATGTAGTATTTGTTGTTGTAGCTGCAATATAAATACATCATCTGTGAAAATTGCAACTGTCTAGCTATCACCATTATTGAGATATAGTCTGGTGACAGACGGACGGACGAACAGCGAAGTCTCAGTAATAGGGTCCCGTTGTTACCATGTACATATATTATATGGAAAACAGGGAGGCGGTTTTTTGAATATTAACAAAATCTGGATGACAAGATGTTCAAGCCCACTACCAGTCGGAAGCGTGCCCAGCATGCTGGCGGCAGTACCATGCTGAATAGCAATATTTATGCGTTGGGCAAAATAAACGCCAGCATTTTGGTCACGCGTTGCGTCGGCCAAACGCTTGGAAAGGCTTTTGAAGATGAGGTGAGCTCCCGGCCTTCACAGGCACAAAAATGTATAAGTGTGTAAGTATCAGATCACGCACACCAGCTACAGACTATTCGTAATGTATCCTATAAAAATCCTACAAACTTAACACTGCGGCTATGTTCGATACTCCACAACCTTACTACGAGTATGTTTGATGTTGCTAGAAATATAAAACATGAAGTTGCTAAACTCGAATAAATATATTTTTGTGTGGAAAAACAAATTGACTCGGTTTGTGTAATGGCCCAAATATTTTTACGTAAGTACTACTAATGTACTAATAAGTTCGCAAGATCAACGTACGCGACCGAAGTAGCGGGTTCAGCTAGTAAGAAGAGATTTCAAAGAACAAAAAGCTTAATATTTTTTTTAAAAAACCTGGTATTTTGATTTTGAAGTGAGATTTTTCGATTGTAAATTGGGGGTACTTATTCGATATTAAGTCAATTTAAGGTGAAAACAATAAATATATATTAAATGAAAAATAATTCTTATGTATTTGAGATATATATATATATATAAAAAGGCTAGTTTTTACTAAACTGTGTAAAAGTGTGAGTAACTCGTATTTTTTTCATATGAAAAAATAAAATAAAAACCAAAAACTAAGTTATTTGAATGTTTCTCATAAATTATGAGGCTATGTGAAATAAATGTCAATGCAAAATCTGTAGATCTTTTTAGCACCTATAACTTTATAGTATCACTTATTCCCTGTATGTAAGATTTGTAGTTTTGCCGGAAATCGAGATAAACCCTTTTTACCTTAGATAAAGTAAAAGTAATAGATCTGGTTTTTCCTCACGGTTCCTTTGAACCAATCGTAAGCAGATGAGGTTTATGTTAGCAACGTAGTGATGAGCCGCTACAAAAGTATGAAATTTACACAAGAGCGACAAGACAAGAGCGACCGCCGAAAGAAAAATGTCATCGCTTTGATGTTTCTCTCTCTTTTCTTTTCGCTTGAAATGATAGAGACAGCATTAGCAAAGCGATAGCCGATTTAGTTAGGCGGTAGAAGCGCCGTGCTTTCGGTGTAAAGCGTTTGTCCTAACTCTATATGTAATAAGTATATGTAAACAACAGACCTCAGGAACAGAACACAAACACACCCAAACTGGACCGATTACACAAAGAGTTGCTACAAAACCTGTAAATACAATAGGCACCCAGACTATCACAATAACACCAAAAAACAAAAATAATGTATCTAATACCTCTAAATCCCCATCTAAATCCCCAGTATATAGCCAAAACGGTAAACTAAAACGCGTATCACCAAAAAATATAAATAAAAAACAAATATGTATTTTATGTACCACTAAAAAACATAAGATATTGCAATTAGCTGAAAACACAGTACCACAACAAAAAACATATGACATTTGCCACCACTTAACACCAAATGTGGGCACTAAACAACTCATCAAAGGATTGAACACAAAACTGACTAAATTCACCAAAAATGACTACTGCATTATTCTAATCGGTGAAGAAGACTTTCGAACACAGACTGATCACTTTGACTTGACGCATGGAATTCAGGAGATGATGGATAAAGCTAGGAACACAAACATCATTTTGTGTTTACCAGTATTAAAAACATCCATACAAACAACACATGAATATAATTGGAGAGTAAAACATTTCAATAAACTAATTACTCTAGAACTCAGAAAACACAACCATGTTACTATATTTGACCCAAATAGTACTGTGCCATTCTCCTCCTACATGTTCAACAAATTTAATGGCACAATAAATGATTACGGTGTAAGAACTATGTTTGAGTACTTGTACAGACAACTTGATGATATTGAGCGCCAATACATCAACTGCCAGGGAGGCTCGACAGGTGCTCAGCATGGATCTGAATCTGAACCTAATCTTAAATTTTTTCGCAAATAAGCATATCAACATTTTGCATCAAAATATAGCAGGATTGATAACAAAATCAGAGACACTTTCACTATGCCTTGATGAACTTCTTGACAAAAATGTACCGGTGGATGTAGTTTGTATCACCGAACATAATATGTTGGCTGGATATGAGCAGTATCTACACTTACCTAATTACTCATTGGCAACCACCTGTAGTAGACCAACTATCAAAAGAGGTGGTAGTTGTATTCTTGTTAGAAATGGTAATGAGTGGACTGAACTTACCCAAGTAAAACAATTTTCTGTTTATAATATAATAGAATGCTGTGCAGTAAGGCTCACTAGATATAATGTTGTTGTACTTTGTGTGTATAGAATTCCATCTAGTACTCGTAGTAACAAAGATACCTTTTTTTCAATCTTAGAGAATGTTCTATTGCACTTGCATAAAAATAAATATTATCACATTGTCATGGCTGGAGATTATAACATAAATGTACTAAAGCTTGATAAGACTACAAAGGACTTTGAATGCCTATTATCCAATTTTAATTTGTCATTAGCTATTAAACAACCTACTAGACCGGTAAGTCAAACTTGCATAGACAACTTTGCACATGACTTTAGGAGCAAGTGCAAGGCAGAAGTGTTGGGATTGGCTCTGTCCGACCACACCGCTCAATTGTTGAGATATCCGGTGAAAAAAATATGTATTAACAAGTATTGGCGGAAAAAATGTAGAGATTACAGTGTCGAAAATATAATAAAATTTCAAAGTCACTTAAAGAACCTTACTTTTTCAGATATATATGAAATATTTGATGCAAACTTAGCATACAACACATTTATAGATTTATTTAAGTTATTATACAACTTGTGTTTCCCTTACAGAACTGTAACAATCAATGTAACAAGAAATGCAACATGGCTGTCTCGTGGGTTAAAACTATGTAGTAAAAAGAAAAGGTTGTTGTTTAATAATTGTCGAACTAAACCTTATGAAGAAAATAAGGCAAAGTATAAAAACTACACCAGATTGTTCAAAAAAATTATCAAACTAACACAAAAAGCTCAAAACAATTACAAAATAAAAATGTCAGACAATAAATCAAAAACTACTTGGCATATTATAAATAGATTGAGAAATAACTTACCTAAAATGTCCATAGATAAAATCCAATGTAATGGTCAACTTTTGACAGACCCAAAACTAATGGCTAATGCATTTAATAACTATTTTGTTGATAAAATTACTCCATTACCTAGTTCTGGTATAAATGTGACACAAAATATTGATAGAACTCAGAACTCAATGTTCATGGCGCCATCGACACCACATGATATTCTCAAAATCATAAATTCCTTAAAAAACACTAATAGTGTTGGATATGATGAGATATGCACAAAAATTATAAAAACTGTTAAAGAGACTATCTGTAGCCCTCTTAGTCATATAATCAATTTATGTATAAGTACAGGCACATTTCCCGAGGCCCTTAAAAAAAGTATAATCATACCTGTATTTAAAAAAGAAAATAGGGAGCACATGGAATATTACCGACCTATTGCCCTTATACCTATAATGTCAAAAATATTTGAAAAATATTTTAACCAGCAATTCATTCAGTATTTTGAAAAATACAACATACTTTGTAATGAGCAAAAAGGTTTTAGAAGAAATAAGACTGTAAATATTGCTATATATGATTTTCTTAACAATGTAATGAAAAATGTTGATAATAACAATGCTATATGTACCATTTATTGTGATATGACCCAGGCATTTGACTATGTCAATCATGATATTCTTCTGAGTAAATTTGAAGCCTATGGGGTTAGAGGTAATGTGCTTGACTTAGTAAAATCTTACCTAACAGACAGAAGGCAAGTAACTAAAATTACGAAGATTAATACTAAAACTAAACAGGAGGAAATATTCACCTCTAAAGAAAGAACTGTCAAATTTGGTGTGCCGCAGGGAAGTGTGTGGGGACCGTTTCAATTTATTGTCTACATAAATGATTTTCCTAAAGTAATTGAGCATCCAATGTCACTATTTGCAGATGACAGCACAATAACAATAGCATGTCAAGATAAAGCTAATTATGAGGAAGATATCAATGCCGCACTAAATTCATCTATCCATTGGTTAAACATTAATAACTTAAAAATTAATTTAAACAAAACCAATTTCATGCAATTTACTCAAACAAAAAATTACTTGAGTAACATAAACATAAATTATCAAAATAAAAAAATTGCAGAAGTCACTACAACAAAATTTTTGGGCCTAACAATAGACATGAAATTGAATTGGAAGGCACATGTTGAGATTCTCTGCAAGAAGCTGGGTAGCTCGGCATATGCTCTGCATAGGCTTGCTCCAGTGGTAAAGAAAGAGGCTCTTCTTACATCTTACCATGGATTGGTGGCATCAGTCTTGAGATATGGGATCATTTTTTGGGGGAATTCAACTGATACAGCCTCAGTTTTCAAAGCACAAAAACGATGCATTCGTGCTATGTTCGGGATGCAAGTTACAGATAGCTGTCGACAAGTATTCATAGACAACCAAATATTAACCCTGCCATGCCTGTACATATTTGAAGTTATGTGTTTTGTAAGGAATAACCCTCATTATTTTCCTCTATTGAGTGACAAAGTAAAACGTAACCGGCGTGATAAGTGTAGACTGCTCATAGACAAACGCAAAAAAAAGATTATGAGTGACAGCATTTTTTGTATGGCTCCTCTTTTATATAATAAGCTGCCAAATGCCATAAAAGAACTTAACATAACAATGTTCAAAAGTAAACTAAAAAAAATGCTTATACACAAATGCTATTATACTGTAACTGAATTTTTAAATGATAAGGAAATAAATTGGAATACTAATATTTTAGACATTGTTTAACATGAAATTTTTACAATCTTTAAACTTTAAACCTTATTCCATTAATATCTCAATAGATATTATTATTCCATTATGAAATTTGACATTCAACTGACATAAGACCAAATAATGATATATTGTATCATGATGAATTAGTTTGTACTGTATTACATTTTGACATTCTTTGAGTATTTACATGAATATTATAATTAACGACATTTTTGATTTTTTGATTATATACATTTAATGCACTTTATACATACTTTGACATTCCTCACATGGATGAACTGCAAGATCTACTAATGCAAGACCTTAGACCCTGGATGGACATATTGATCAAACTCAAAAACACAAGACAATATCCTGATGAAACACAAGACGTTGGCGAAATTGTGCTCACCAAACATTTATCTCACACAAATATATATCACAACCAAATAGAAGCCAGAAATGAATCGAAGATGAAGAATCAGATGACATAAATAAAAACCAGAAATTAATAGAAGATGAGGAAGAAGAAGACTTTAATCAGCTGACTATTATTTAAAAAAAATTTTTTTTTTTTGTTGTTATTTAAAAATGAAGACTAACAAATTGTCTTGCCAGACATATTGCATGCCTCTCACAGAGGCCAGTTTGTATGGGGCAACTTTTAAAATGTTTTGTATTATCTTATCTTACCTACAAACAGCAATAAAGATTTTTGTATTTGTATTTGTATTTGTATTTGTATTTGTATAAACTCTTTGGTACTTACCCTTAAAACGGAACCCCCTCCCCTCCAATTCCCGACCTCAGATCACCCGTAAATTATGTTTCCTATTACTTTTGTCATATTCTCTTCCTTTTACAATGGGTTTCATCCTACTATAACTTATTCTATATATACTATAAAGCTATCGAGACTAGTCTACATATTTATATTGATTGCCATTATCTGAGGAGAGTAGCTAAGCAGCTTCCAATAAGCGACCTACGTAGCAGAAAAGATTTTCCACGAAAAACAAATAATGAAATAATAATTTCTAACTATTCAGATAGAACGATCCCGAATATCCGTACGAAATTTCTGCTAGTAGCGGCCTCACTTTCTTTGTTTCAGTCGCTTAAGGTCATGCGTGTATTTGTTGTTTAGACGTATACTACTTCCCTCAAGGTTAATCCACATATAAATATATATACAGGACCAACTTTGCAGTACATACATATCTCACTATTATTTGATTTTTTATTTACATTTTTTTGTTTATTACGAGTATATATATATATGCATAATAAACAAAATATGTAACCTATGGTCCCTCCCCTGCGACGGATCAGGTCTGTGGTTCCGCCGCCTTCCAGTTTTCGGCTGCAGAGGATAGGGAGAGCCTAGCCACCGCTACCGGCACTCCTCTTCCCTTGCAATACCAACGCATTCGCCATTTAACGGTGCCGACCCCGTCAATGCCGCACCGTAATACCATTCTATTAAATCATACAGTTGATCGACGAAGCCGTCTAGAAGGGGCAATCGTGCAGGAAGCGCGCTCCTGCATTGCCTACATTACAATGTTAATATTGCAGGAGCGCGCGGCTCAGGGCTGACGTCTTCCGTATGTTTTAATTTTATTTTGGTGCCACGTTTTTCAAATTGCGAGAACCCTACCCGTGTCTAGACATTACCGGCGTTTTCCCATGATCAAAGGCAATGAATTACTGGTAGTATTTCTTTATACTGTGGTAATACCAGCGGTCCTCTCCCGCCGCGCCCTCCACCTCACAGCCGCTATGCCTTCCACTGAACATTGCGGCCCATCTCAGTTGCACCATTGCTCACACATCACGCATCTTCCATGCCACATATTTGTCGGCTTGGTGGCAAAGTGTAGACGAGCAACTTCACCGGTTACTCTTCGCTTCACCGTTGGTGACGGTCACGGCTACTGAACCTCCCCCCATCCCAATAATACGGAAGCTCCCCAGTCTAATGTTTCCCAATTATCTTATATCGCGATAAATAGTTTTTTTTCTTTATTGCACAATTTCATTCTTCAATTTGTTCTACAATTTGAAGATTTTAAATTAGATTATAACCATTTATAACTGAGTGACTGACTGTTTGTTAATTTTCTCGGATATTATTTGAAGCTATAAAGTAAAGTACCTTCGTAGCTGCGTTCTGAGCTACAGATGAGAAAATAGTTACTACGTAAGCTACGGTCGTAGCATTACAAGCACAGAAATCTAAATAATTAATTATTTAGATGCAGCTACGCAGCTATGAAATCTAAATAATAATTATTTAGATTTCTGTGATTACAAGTATTGTTCGCAAATATCCACCACGTACTTGCTTATACTTATGGATCAAATAACGTATAATTTTCCAGAGAAATTACTGGGCTAAGCGATAAAACACCTTATATATTCGGGTAACGAGCGCAGTGCGGTGCTAGGTAATGATTTGTATGTACTCTTCATGTTCCAATAGCTGCGTGTCATTGCGCTGTTATGGGCAGGCATGTTGCTTACATCAGGCACATGTCATGCTCGTCTTGTCACTCTATACTATAAAAAAGCTGTGTTGTCATGTTTTTGAAGTTATATCTTTTTTAGAAGTGTTTGGAAAAAGAGGAATGATTTTTTTTTAATGCGCGCCTACACGTTCAGCCTTAAAAACGCCATTAAAGTCTTCACTGATAATTATTACGACGAACACAGACACCCAAATTCGACACTGAATTTAGTTGCGCGTTTTTGACGGCTTAGTTGGTAGCAGCTCTGCCTGCGAAGCCGAGGGTCGTGGGTTCGATTCCCACCCAGTGCAAATATTTGTGTAATGAATTTAAATGTTTGCACGGTGCCTGGGTGTTTATATGTATAATAAGTATGTTTTGAAAAACTATATAATAAGTATTATATCAGCTATCTGGCCGCCATCATACAAGCTTTGCTTAGTTTGGGGTCAGAAGGTATTGTGTGTGAATTGTCCACCTATATATTTATTTATATTTATGGCGATCTATGGCAGTTGACCTAAAAGTGTCCTCTACTGCCTAGGCAGCTTTGGGCTAGTGCAGAAAGATCGTTAGTTAGTTGTGCGTTAACGTTAGTAATACTTTTTAACAGACAAACAAGGAGGAGATAATCAATTCGGTTTTTTTTGCCGCCAATTGTGAATCGATTTTGATAGTTATTTTTTTGTTTGGTAGACCATAGTTCAACAGGTGGTCCCGTATAAATTTTATCGACATCGGTGCGGCGATTTTGGAAATATGAACAAAAAAACTAAAATGTTCTTTAATGTATTTATGTTTCTAGACGATATAGTGATACTTGTAATCTACGAGTACTCATGAAATTTGGTCGAGTGTTTGAATTTTTTTTTTTTTGAGATATTTGCTCCAAAAAAAAACTATGCTACTTTATTTTGTTTTGTTATAAGTAACTTTGGTTTATTTTTTAAATTAAGTGCAATAAAGAGTTAATCTTGTCTAACCTATATTTCTATTCATGTCTGTACGTTGTACATCTGGCCCTGGCTGTACATATCGAAGAACGATTTGCGAGAAACTAACGAAGATACACGGAGCGTCGCTTACTCGTTATTAACGTGGCAAATAATACACGTGGGTGCATCCATTAATCTTTCCTGGAAGTTCCAGAACTGTCTGTGACTTCTTTTTGTACGTATATACATTCTGTGTACTAAATATCGGGAATTTGTCAATAAAACAAAAAATACAAATTATTCATCTAAATGTATTTTATCGCCTTCAAAGTAGGCCCCATCTCTCAACAACAACATCTCCAACGCTTCACCCAGTCTTCCATACATTTTTCATAGGCTATTTGCGGTATGGCCTTTAGCTCATTCAGCGAATTTTCTTTTATGGCTTCTATCGACTCAAAACGTTTTCCTCGAAGTGGTAATTTTAACTTGGGAAATAAAAAAAGTCAGACGGAGCCATATCAGGTGAATACGGTGCTTGGTCGAGAACTTGAATTTTTCGCTAAAAACTCTTTCACTATAATGGCTGTGTGTGATGGTGCATTATCATGGTGCAGCATCAATGAGTTGTGTTGCCACAAATCTGGACGTTTTCGGCGGATACTCTCACGCAAACACTTCATGACGCCTAAATAATATACTTTATTCACTGTTTCTCCCTCTGGAAGGAATTGTTCTGAAAACTGTCGGCTTGTTTGCATGTCGTACTCATAAACCCATGTCTCGTCGCCAGTTATTTTACGTTTCATAAAGGTCGGATCCGTAGAAGCTCGGGAAACCATGTCTTTAGCGACATGCTTTCGCTGCGCTTGTGGACGCTTGTGGACGGACTTAAAAGATATGTTCACCTCACTAGCCAACTCTCTCAGACTTTATACGTCGATTTTCGAGCACTAGCTTCTAGATTCTGTCGATGTTTCCTTTGGTCGTAGCGGTTGAAGGACTACCAGAACGAGGCAAGTCTACTACAACTTCTCGGCCTTCTTTAAAAGCCTTATACCACTCATAAGCCCTTGTTTTCGATATACACGATTCGCCGTAGGTATTTCGCAACATTTTTAGTGATTCACCATATGAAATATCATTCGAAACACAAAATTTAAGGCACACTCTTTGTTCAACAATATTTTCCATTGTAAAAATCGCCAAGAACTCAAAACTATGACCAACAAAAGGTGTAGTTTAAAACAAATTAAATGACAGATCCCACTCAAATTTTGCGCGCTAAATCAGTACAGTGCTACCAACATGCAGTAAAAAAATTAGAACGTCCTCTTTTACACGGGTCTTTTAACTGACATATTCCCGATACTTTTTAAACAGAGTAGTAGATATATTTGTATCAACATCAACAGACCACTAAACGTTCCCACTGCTGGGACTCGGGGCCTTCTCTTGCAAGGAGAGAGTTAAGGCCATAATCCACCACGCTGGCCCAGTGCGGGTTGGTGGATGACACATGACTTTGAAATATTCTAGGTACATGTCGGTTTCCTCACGATGTTTTCCTTTTCCGTTTTAAGTTAGCGGCATTACGCACATGACTTCGAAAAGACAGTGGTGCGTGTGGGGTTTAAACCCAGGGTCTCCGGATCGGAAGGCGCCGTTCTCCCGACTAGACCAGCCGTAACTTGATTAAAGAAGATTTGTATAGAGGTATAATCAGTGCACCCTCACTTGCTCAAGGTCGCGTGGTTTTAGCCTAGCGCTAGACCGTTCCTTCCAGGAAACAAGTGACAGTCGGTTGTCGGACGCACGGCTGAGCGCTTGCGCAAAACGTTTCGCGCGCATATTGTTATTAGATATGTCGTAAACCCTCCGCGCCAGACAGGGACAGAGTTACGCGTTAGAAAGAGCGCAAATGTTTATTTGAAAATCGCGACAGGTATTGCGTGCTGAATTGAACTTTGTTGTGTCCCAGCAAGAGTCGCTATTAATATAAATGTTTTTGGTAAGTGTGGCTTCTGTACTAATATTTATTCTGTGGTATAATATTCAGGGTATCGTTTCAGTATTTAGCATTTCGTAATCCGTACGTACAAACAGGAAAAGTGTTTGTAATAAATTACGAGTAATTCTGATATTACTGAAATATGTTTGAAATTCATTAACTTTTTTAGCCATACACTTGACCGGGATTTCACCTGATGTTAAGCGAGGAATATACGGTACACAGTCGTGTAGGTGATAATGATTTACAGGCATACGGCTTGAAGGCTATACGACTACTAAACAACATAACACGCTGCTTATGTTTTTTTTTACTTTTATAGGTTTACACTTGACCGCCATCTCGCCTGATGTAAAGCGACGATGCGGTCTACAATTGAACGTGTTTACCTAGAAGAAACCGATTAATTTTCAGTCACAAGTTAAAGTACGTAGGTACGTAGCAGACATACGCGTAGCACACTTTCAATGCTACGTAAGCACCGTAGCTCTGTCGTAGAAATTGTAGTTTAAGAATATTTATTAAATATCAATTGAATTACAAAAAATTCTCTTACTGAGATTATTACAAGCTAAACATTTTACACGCATTAAACATTGCATTGTAGTACGAACATCTGTCGTTAGTATCGCTAAACATTACTACCATTTCGTATCATTTAACTACAGTTTTTTTTCCTCAATATTTAAAATAATAATTCGGTAAGTATGTAAATTATGTAATAATCAGCTAAATATTAACTAGGGGCTCTAGAATCGTTGAGATGAGATGATTAGACATGCAAAAACGCTCATAGGTGACGATCCTTGTACGATAAAAACTTCAATCTAGAACATCGTCGCAAAACTGGCTAGCTTATTGGTTTTTTATCGAATACATACATTTCGGAAAGTGGGCGACTGATCTCCATGATCTAATACCACGTTGCCCTTTTTTCTATCGGACTGATCGTAGCTCCAAAAAGCGACATCGTTTCATGGTTTATGTTACAAAGATGCGAACGAAGACATTTGACTCTACTTTTGTGATAAAAACGTCTAGGGTGTGGAATGCGTTGCTAGAGTGGGGTTTTCCCTTTGGTTACAATCTTGGTGACTTCAAATCGAAAGTGAATCGGTTTTTTCTAGGTATGGACGCTCCACCGTAGACCGCATCTTTTTGCTTAACATCAGGCGAGATTATTTTTTTTAAATAAAGAGTGACGAGACGAACAGACCATGTGCCTGATGGTAAGCAACATGCCTGCCACATAACAGCACAGTGACATGCAGCTATTGGAACATGAAAGTCCAAATCATTACCTAGCACTCCACTGCGCTCGTCACCCAGAGATATAAGATGTTATATCTCTAAGCCCTGTAATTTCTCTGGAAACATTACCAATACACAGTAATGTTTGCACATTACTGCTTGGCGGTAGAATAACTGGCAAAGGTGTGATACTTCCCCAGGCGGACTCTGCTAAGAGTCCTACCACTACTGAAAGTGATAAAAGAGATGCAGGTGAAGTGAAAACTTAAAAGAAATTAAATAAACTTTTTTATTTTAACCTTTAACCTTCAAGTACTTTGACATGAATGTCTGTGTCATCGTAGCTTCTAGACGAATATACCGGCTTTGAAGCTTTATATTTCTTTGAAAGCTGATATGACTGAGATGCCCTTATTACGAAGGGATTTAAAAACTGATTTAGTTATAAATGTTACTAATATTTAATTAAATCACGCATTACTCACGTGTGATTTGGTCGGTCCAGTCCGACATGTTTCGGACGCGTCTGGCGGCCTTTTTCAAGGAGAGTAAGCGGGCCACTACAATTAAATGTGCAACAACCACATTCGTTTTCAAACTAAAATCTTATTAGGACAAAATTTATTATTTATATTATTAAAAAAAAAAACATTTTTTTTTAAACTGTAGAACAAAAGTTGACGTATTGAATGTACCTAACATCCCCTTAAAAGGATGCAGGCTGATTACCAGTAACCCTGTATAGTGTGCAATAGTACGTAAACGTGGAATCTAAGCAGGTAAAATCACGGGGTGCTGCTATTTAAAAAATATTCATTAATTTTGTCTTTCAAAAAAACATTTTACGTGTTTGGTGACTTTCAATGAAGAACTTTCCTGCTGCATTTCATTCGAACTTCATAAACGGCAAAGTTTCATGCAAACTTTGAAATCCCGTTTTACCCAATTAGTTGGTGAATTTTCAACGTATGTTCGACTACGTTATGAATAGAGCTCCTGTGCAGAATTTCATGTTTCCAACACTCATAGTATAAGCCCTGCGTTGATATATCAGTCATTATGTCAGCTCCTTTTATATGTACTAAAGTTTTACAGTAATGTTTGTGCATTATTGCTTCCCAATCTATATCTATACTAATATTATATAATAATAAATATTGATGGACAATTTACACACAATACCATCTGACCCCAAACTAAGCAAAGCTTGTATGATGGCGGCCAGATAGCTGATATAATACTTATATAGTTTTAAATACATACTTATTATACATAGAAACACCCAGACACAGTGCAAACATTTGAATTCATCACACAAATATTTGCACTGGGTGGGAATCGAACCCACGACCCTCGGCTTCGCAGGCAGAGCTACTACCCACTAAGCCACGAGGCTAGTCGGAATAAAGAGGAAAATTTGCATTTTTGGATTTTTGTATTTTTGTATGTTACGAATAAACTCAAAAACTAAAATTTTTGCCAAGAGAAAGCTACATTATCACTGAGTAACATAGGCTATTTTTATTATGAGAAAAAATTAGAGATACTTGGAATTTTTTACTAAAACCAACGCACAGGTACAAAAAATCAGCCATAAAATGGCTTTCATCGCATACGCTGCGGAAAGTACCAATGATAGAACAAAACAATGTTCTACAATATTATAGAACGTATTAAAGTCTACAAAAAAGCTCGCGAGACCATATGTCCAACTACAGTAATTACGTCGCTACAACTGTTTTTTTACATTTTAAAAGAAGATAAAAATGCCGATAAACTTAAGACCATGCCATTCATACATTCTTATCCAAATAAATTATTTCTTATTCAAGATTGCTTTAATACCTATTGATTTCTTTTTGAATTATTAAAATCGGACATTCCATTCAAAATACCTATATTACGAAATTAAAAATATCTATCCTATCGAAATATTTGCACCGACGTGTTGAATGACGTATGGCGTTGAATACATTCCGGTGGTTTTGAAATCAGCCGTGGTTTTTAAACCGCCGCGCCGTTTTACAAAACGGCCCTTAACCAACTAAGGTACCAGGCCAGCCATTTTAATGTTTTTGAATTTTAAACATTTGGTTTTTAATTTTGATCATTTGAAAAAAATTGGTTATGTACGTTTCATTTAGCATACCTACTTAACAAAAACTGTTGACCCCGTGCGAAGCCGGGATGGGCCGCTAGTTACTGATAAAGGTGTTGTACTGCAACCAGGAGGGCTCTGCATCTCTGCAATCCTACCGCAATTTATCTATCTATACTAATATTATAAAGAGGAAATATTAGTTTGTTTGTTTGTTTGTTTGTAATGAATAGGCTCCGAAACTACTGGACCGATTTCAAAAATTCTTTCACCTTTGGAAAGCTACATTATTCCCGAGTAACATAGGCTACGGCAGATGGCGCTGCAGTCGATATCTAGGTTATTATTCGAGCGAAGCCGGAGCGGGCCGCTAGTTTTTTATAAAATCAATAATCATATTTTAGATTGTTGCTTGAAAACGCGGATGTAAATGACACATACGCGTTTTAATCGAATTTCGTAAATATCACATCGATATGTTATGTGATGACTAATTTAATATCACTGTCGTGAAAAAACCAACATGCACCAAGAAAACATCGTTCGAGAATTGGCTGGAATCCAATCCACCCTTTTTTGCGTCATATAGAGTAACAAGACGAACAAGAAATGCGTTTCACGATAAGCAACACCCCTTTTAATAACAGATCAGTGTAACGCCGATACAAAAATATATTTTTTTTATATGTCGGTTATCTCGCCTGATTTTAAGCGACCGACGATGCGGTCTACGATGGAGCTTCCCTAGAAGAAATCGATTCACTTCCGATTTGAATACACCAATATTGTAATCCACTCCACGGGAAAATCCCACTCGAGCAACGCTTACTTGAACTTGAAGAGACTTGAAGAGCCAGTTACGACCTCGTTTACGGAAAGCAAAGTAAAACCTTATTTCAAAATTTCTGAGGAAAAAAAAATTTTTTGATGAGGGATGTCACTTAGACTTGAAAATTGACGACGTGAGAAGATATAATTTTATTCTAAAAAATTTGTCAAAATATGTGGAGTTTTAAATAAAAAAGTTATATAGATGAGTGCTCTCGAGATCGAGAAGGCTAAATAGAGCATATGGAGGGAGGTTCATCCGAGAGATGAGCGACGTTCGAAGTCCGGAATGAGCGATCTAATGGCAAAAGGGCTGCGCAATTGTAAGTTTAATTTATAAGATTTCATTACAACTTTTATTTTGATCCGGAGTTTTGATTCGGATCCAGGTCTTTGTATTTCGAAATAGAATCGGTGATTCAATACTTCGTGATAGATGTATTTTCTAGAGCATCTCTAAATTCAGTAAATCCCCTGTCATCTGTGCTACATCGAGATGGAAGAGGGGTTTATAAAACTCGTAGTTCTTCATCTTCAATAGAATGAGTATTTTTGGTCTGCAAAGCTTGGAAATCAGTAAATGGAAGTCAGTTCATGAGCCGGGCAACGCAGTGCTCGTCGGATACCTGTTACTTATACCGAACAGGAACCTGACACAGAGACTTTCCCTCCGGACTTTCAGGGCAAAATCCTGATTTGATTACTGTCTAAGTAGTCGTAGATTTAGACTATAGTCTCTAAAGAATATGCGATGCAACCAAATAAGTATTAAGACCTTCTAAATAAATTAACAAAAAACGGCTGTGTAAATAATTTATACGCTGTAGAAATGGGAGCGAGAGGTGTACCAGCAAAATCTCTATAACCTGCTGAAGAACGTTGGCTTGTCCAGAAGTGCAGTAAGTTGTATACTAGAACGAGTATCTAAAGCTGCACTGGTGGGTTCTTATCAGATTTGGTTGAGCAGGGAGAGAAACACGAGTGGTGAAGGTGAGTATTGATGATCGTCGAAAAGAGGTCTCTTAAACCTACGTCCGAGTCACAAGTCTCGGGACTTACTCGGATTTCTCTCTCTGTCGCACGGTGGACACCTGGCACCCCGCACGGTGAATCTATAGAGTGCTAAGAACTTCGTCTCTTTCCTCGCGGCTAGGATTACGAAATAGTGATCATTTTTGTGATGAAACATGAGCATCCTCGTGGAGTTGTCTAGTAATGTTTAAGCCAATAATAACAAACAAAAAATTAATTAAATAAATAAAAAACATAACTAAAATTCATATACATGCTTTTCATTTGTAGTAGAAAGAAGTTCGCGATTTAAATCTATAGGGAGGCAAGCTAGTTAAATTACCATAAGTAACATTTTTGAGCTTCAGATCTAAACTCACACAACTTATCTAAAACACTCTCGTGTGTATCAAAGAATTTAAAATTGAGTCAATTTGGATTTATGGTAAACTGTTGTTTTCATTTTCATATTTATTAATCTCAAACCTCTTGTTTGAGAATTTGATCTATAATTCAAACTATAGCTATAACTACATACTACCTCTTTCTTTGTAGATAGAATTATGGCCTTCTTTACAGGTTCCTATAGGAATCGATTCTTTATTTCTTAGGCACATATAGGATATAGGTAATTCGGTCTTTTCGTTGAACCATGAGTAAGGCGGATACAACGTGGGTCCTATAGGTCCCACTAGACGACATAATCACTTTGGCCAATCTATCAAACAAACGAATTATTATCTGCATTAAATTCAGCTCTTTAATTAACTTCTATAACTGGGCTCGTTAACTATATTCAATGTACATTCATTATTTTCTTTAGAGCCTTCAGCTTATATAAATCTTTTTGTTAGGCCAGGCAGTCATTTACAATTTGGCGCCTACGACCAGGACTAAAAGCACATTACATTTTAACATTAAACTATTCATTTTCATTTAGGAAAAGAGAGTTCTAATCTAGGTTTCTAATCTATCTATATAATATATATAAAAGCGAAAGGTCACTCACTCATCACGAAATCTCAGAAAGTACAAATCCTAGGAGTCTGAAAGTCTGCATTTAGGTTTCTTTTAGCGCGTAGGCGCCCACTAAGACCGGGGGTTTTGCGAAATTCAACCCCTAAGAGGGTGAAACAAGAGATGGATGGTTGTAGGAATATTCAGTAATTTTTAAAGTTATAAGCATAAAATTCACATAACCGATTTAAATGAAATTTGGTACACAGATAAACTCAGATCAACACAGATCCCAAGAAAGGACCTAAGTTACTTTTTAATACGGAAAAGGAGTTGAAGCGGTTGAAATGGGGGGTGAAAGCTTAAATGGAAGTTCGTAGTTGTTGAAGATAAAACCATGAAACTACAAATCTAGACACTTGACGCGAAGTAAATACCTATTTGTTCTACCAATTTTGCAATTTCGAACTGTACGGGTATAAAATCGGATTTGAAATGGGGAGTGAAAGTTTATTTTTGCAACTTGACACTTGATAATATTCTAAATATGAGAGTAACTCCGCCTCTCTTTTACGCTGTAACGCCTACACAGATAGACTAAACCAAAGACGTCAAATGTAAAAGACACACAAAGGCTGCTCGGAGACCTGATAAAAAATCATATTTACATGTGTTGGTGACTAGTGTAATGATTCGGATTATAATATCGTCTTGTATCACATTCACGCACAGAACATGCCATAATATAAATAGTTTAATAAAATCGTCTGCAATCCAAGGACTAATTAAAAAATACACGATTTTCACCGCGACGAAATCAGACTGTTCCGTTCGGGTATACTAAAATATTGTAATGACGTTACTTCATTCACTTTCTCTTCTTCTCTCGAGCGATTTCCACTTGAAAATGATTTCTCGCTCACTCGCTTTGTTGATCTTTTTGCGTAGCAAAGAAAATTCTTCATCTATGGACTAAACTCAGGAAAGGACAAGGACGACTTTTTATCACAGAAAAAGAGTTGAAGGTGTGGAAATGAGGAATGAAGCGTCAAAGTTAGATATTTATAAAACCGTTCAATTTTGCAATTAGATAGGTAAAATCCATACTACGAGTTTATATTTAAAAAAATAAAGTGGCCAAATGCGAGTTGGACTCGCCCATGAAGGGTTCCGTTGCAGCAAGTAACATAACATACATTAGTACACATAGTTTTTTTAGTTCGTTGTAACTTTGATCGACGTTTTAATAATAATGTATTTATGACTTCCTAAAAAAACTACTCAGATCGAGTCTCTCGCGGAATCGAGTCTCTCAGAGCGACAATCTCTTGTTATTCAGTGTAGACAAAAACTAGATTAGAAACCTCAACATCATTTTTTAAGACCTATCGATACACATCCCACACGAATACGTTTAAAACAAAAAAAAAATTTGAGTTTCAGTTCTAAGTATGGGGGGGCAACACTATTTTTTTTTTTTGTAAAAATCTTAATGCGGTTCACAGAATAAATCTACTTACCAAGTTTCAACAGTGTAGTTCTCATAGTTTCGGCAAAAAGTGGCTGTGACATACAGACGGACGGACAGACAGACAGACAGACAGACATGACGAATCTATAAGGGTTCCGTTTTTACGTTTTACGGAACCCTAATGAGAAAGTGACTCTGTCTTTCTGTCTGCTACACTTTAACGGCTACACTATTGAACCGATTTAGATGCAATTGTATAAAAATGTTATAAAAAACCGTTTTTATTAATGTAATAGGTGTACAAATACTGCCTAAGTTACCTTAATATTTATTTCGCGCAGACGAAGTCGCGGGTAAAAGCTAGTATTTTATACACTGCACTGCGCTCAGATACTTGTATAAGATGACTTATCTCTTAGCCCTGTCATTTCTCTAGAAACGTTTCCGTTCAAACCGGAACACAATAATATTAGCACTTTACTGTTTGACGGTAGAATAACTGACAAAGGTGTGGTACTTCGGTACTTTCCTACCAGAGGAGTCCTAGGCCAGCGTGTTGGTTCGTACTTTTTATGGGAAGACGATGCTTCCTAGAAGAGGGAACAAAAATGCTATTTAAGCTATTTTGTTTGCTTAAAGTGACGTGACGTGCAGCACATCCACCTGATAGTAAGCAACAGCACAGTGACACGCAGCTATTGGAACATAAAGAGTCCAAATCATTACCTAGCACTGCACTGCGCTTGTCACCCTTATAAGATGATTTATCTATATGCCCTGTAAACATGGAAACATTGCCTTTCCAATCGGAACACAGAGTGGTATACTACTGCTTGGCGGTAGAATGAATGGCATGAAGATGGCAAAGTTGTGATACTTTCGTACTTGCAATTCCGATCTAGACTGTTTTCAGTCGACTGCGGTTTCTTCTATTGAGTAGTGCTCGTAATAATGAACATCGGATCGTTTACCTAAAAGCTAATAAATACAACGTTTATTGCAAAAGCACCTATTCATCTGGAACGAGCCAAATTCTAATTTCACTTTAAGCAAGTCGAGTCAGATCTGGAGAATATTGTGATTTTTATTTATTTTCGATTTGCTTTGTTTCATTTAAAATAGGTATCTATACTTCTATACTAATATTATAAAACTGAAGAGGTTTGTTTGAGCTAGCTAATCTCAGGAACTACTTGGCCGATTTCAAAAATTATTTCACTGTTGTATACGTGATCCCCGAGTGTTATATGCTATATAACTATATATTATGTACCACGGGCGAAGCCGGGACGGACCGCTAGTATTCTTATAAACATTATAAACTTCAAACCGAAGTTTTCAATAAAAACAATGTTTAAAAACTTACCTTTCTCTAATTCTAAGCAATAATACACATAACTTGAAAGATCGCTCCGCTGCGCTTTGCTTCAAGTAAACATTTCACAATAACTAAGATTCTAAGAACAATTTCTAAGATACGTCTAATCACTTAAGTTTAATCTCTTAGATGGCATTATCAAAGTGGAACCTTCTTTGTACACGTTTCATATAATAGATTTTATTAGAGTTTCATATCGGTATAGTGCTACTTAGCCCCGTTTTCCCGTTCATGGAAAATTAATTAAAACTAATCACAATTGGGACCCTAATAAGTGTAACTGTTAAGTAACTTCAAGTGTAACAGACACATTGTGACAAATACATAATTTTGGACAACTTTCTTACCAGTGGAGTAGTTTTAAATAACTAAATAAATATTGCTGAATATTTCTCACACAACACAATCTAACCCCAAACTAAGCAAAGGTTGTATTGTAGGAGCCAGATAGCTGATATTATACTTACATAACCGTAAATGCATATTTATCGTACTAACATTATAAATGTGAATGTATGTATATATTTATCGTACTAACATTATAAACTTCTAGATACAGAGCAAATACTTCTATCCGCTTGATACACCGAGGTGTGATACTATGTTACACCAAATGACGAAAACCAACAAACTTAACTTTTCGATCGGGTTTTTTTTGGTATTTTTATTTGGAAAGGTATAATTTGTGGTTAATGACGTCTACTTGGCACCAGTCTTTATTTTGACGTAAACCACATTATATTTAAAGATCATTTACACAGAAAAATCGTGAAATAAAATAAAAAATGCGGGAAAATGGTCTCGAAGAGTTGTTTTTTTTTTGACGTGACAACGTCTTATAATTCGATGAAGCCGGCTGCACGCCCGCAAAACATGACGTCATGTACCGTTACCGCGTTACCGTCGGTCGTTACCTCGCCGCATGTTTGTTACAGTTGTATTAATTATTTCGACCAGTATTTCAAGCGGGGATGTAGCTCAGTGGTAGAGCGTTCGCTTTGCATGTGAAATGCCCCGGGTTCGAACCCCGGCATCTAAAAGCTTTTTTGCATTGTTTTTTGCATTGTTTTGATTGAAAATTACTAAATTCTACTGATTACTTTTTACATACAAATCTATTCAACAAATGAAATTAAAATTTTCTTTTGAAAAATGCTACCATTCCATCAGTATTTTCTTAAGACGTTGTCACGTTCTATCGTCAGTAAACCGACTTTACAGACAAACATTTTTTTTGTTTCTACTTGTTTGTTATATCGCATACAATTAATTGAAAACATAAAATCACAATATTGGCCTTGTAATTAAAAATGTAATGACCCCTAGTGCACTTGAGAACCCGAAAAAACTCCGACTCAAGTGTCAAAATTCCAGTTTACAAGTTTACGTTTACATTTCAAGCACATTAATAATAAACAAACTATACCGCTAGAAGCATCTTTAAATGTCCTTGAGAATAATGGGCTTAAACAGGTACAAGTAAGGTGGCACTTCATATGCCGAAGCGTAAACAACGCACTTGTATTGTAAAATTGTAAACGCGAGTCGCCGACAGAGTATCAAGCGGGTATTTATCACACAAATATTTGGCACCCACGCCACGAGCTACACCTCCGCAGGCAGTCTTCCTAGTTCCTACCAACTGAGACACGTTTTGTACCCTTAGTGCGAGTGTCTACAGCTACATACTAAAAAGTGCTGCTCACGAGAGTAAAGCAAGACTGACACAAATTTCAAACAAGTCAGGTAGATTATGGAAAAATATGGGACACGTTATTTTTGTTTTATCATATTAATATTATTCAAAATTGACAAAGATTTAAGAAGATCATCAAACTTCCGGAGCGGAGGGATGTGACGCCATGTCTCACGCCTACATAAAATTAATCTGCACCGTTATTTTTTTCCATTACCAAAATTTTTATAGCGTTGTCTACTACCGTTACGCATGAGTTTTGTAGTTTACGTATCACATCAATCCATTGCAAGTACAAGCGTCCACCGTGGCAACGCCACAAGCGTCCTACCGCCAATTTTTTTAAATTAATCAACTAATAATAATCAAGAACTTGCTCAGTTCTTCCTTAATTGGGTGTCGATCGCGGTCAAGGTCAATTAATGATTCGTGTGTACTTCGTGTGTGGTGAAAATCCTAGTGAAGCGTTGCTGATTTTGAAGAGTGAAATAAAACGTCTTGTTTATTTTGGTGAATCGGAAACTGCACACGTTTTAAAAGGAAGTGCTGAACTTGCTTTAAATCCAAATTAGTTTAAAAAAAGGGGTGGGTGTGTATCGATAAGGGTGGTGGACATATAGAACAATTACTAAAATGCCTGTAAGGTACAAACTGTTTAACAAATTAGTGATTGTAGTAAATAGCTGATTTCAACTTTATGAATATGGCAAAAATAGTTTTTTTTAACTAGTTCCCAACTAGCGTGTGTTAGCAATATTAGTAATTTATATAAGTTCTTATTGAAAGAATAGTAAGAATACCGAAATGCACTCTGTGGCAACCCTACAATTCCGGGTTTGATTTGTATATAGTATGTGGCTTGGTCGTTTTGGCGGGAAACAATCTAGCTCTTGTTTTTGGCTCGTAAAACATGTTAATAAGGAAATTCAAATGCAGCAGCAAGTCTAAGCGAAAGGTTTAAATTAAAAGTACCAGTAAACCGATAAATATCTAAGTAAAAGTTATAATTGTACATCTGTTACTGAATTTAAGGTACTGTAAAGCGTTTTCTTTAATTATGTAACATTTTACAAAATGTACTACTTCAGCTGCACGAGGCAGCTGTGAATAAGTTGGTATGATGAAGGATTGATTCCGAAATATAATGTTGTAGACTGATCATAGCTGTTTTATTTATAAACTAATTGTCATCTTAATTTAGAATAAATTACGTACTTAACACGTGTAACCGTGTAATGATTAAACCACATGAAATTGGATGTGAATTTGCCGGTCTTAAGGCCGTGAAAGTATGAAGGAAAAGTTAGTAATAATAACTTAAAAATTAAACGGAGTATGTAGGTATCTTATGGTATCTAGCTTGATGAAATAGTATGAAGTACATAATTCGAATTATAAAAAGTAGGTAGTTTTGCGAGACGGCGCACGCGGCCGCTGTAGGTACCGGGCGAGGAGCGGAGGCAGGCAGGCCGGAACAGAGTGAGAAGGACGCATATAGCTGTGCCAAAGAGATATCGTTGCTTCATTTTCATTAATAATGACGTTTTAGTGTTTTTGTAATGGTTTAAAAACATGACCATATTTTGGCAGGTAGGGTGTTTATAAATTTCAACTTGTTACAAATTCCTTAATATTGAGTTTTAAAGTAAAGTTAGATACAATGGGCTGAATTGTATTATACATTAACAAAATTTTAACAGGTAATGTAGACATACATTACCTTTTAAAATTTTGTTAATGTAATAAAAAATAAGGAAGTATAGACGTGACGTCAATCGAAACTTTATATACTAAGCATAATTGCTTAGCTTAATCTTTGTCATTTTTACAACAAAAAAAAAGTGTACAATATTTTTTATTATCTAATTCACGGAATAATTAGTTTAGTCACCACGCCAATGAATAGTTATCACGCCAATAGTTGGAATGGGGGATGAAATTTAATATGGAAGTTCGTTATTATTGAAGACAAAACAATGAAACTTTGTTTCTAGACACTTGACACGAAACTAATAATTACTAGAGATGGGCCGAGTACTCGGTTGATACTCGGTACTCGGCATACTCGGCGGGTTTTTAATACTCGTACTCGGCCTCGGTACTCGGTTTGAATGCCGAGTTTACTCGGTTTAAGAAAAGCAATATATTTAGGTAGGGTTCTCTGCCTTTTCGCCGAAATTTATTTACAGGGATGCCATTTTCATTTGGAACAAATATTATACAGGTTGATGGTATTATTGGAGTATTTTTTTCATAATTATTTTTCTCATGTTTGTGCTCTGTGTACTGAAACAAAAGCGATTTTTTTTTTTTTTTTTTTTTTAACTTTTATAGGCTTACACTTGACCGCCATCTCACCTGATGTGAAGCGACGATGCGGTCTACGATGGAGCGTGTTTACCTAGAAGAAACCGATTCACTCTCGATTTGAAGACACAAAGATTATAGTCAACAGGGAAAACCCACTCAGGCAACGCATTCCACAGCCTAGACGTTCTTATCACAAAAGTAGAGTCAAATCTCTTCGTTCGCGTCTTTGGAACATCAACCATGAAACGATGTCGTTTTTTCGAGCTACGAGCATTCCGATAGAAAAAAGGGCAAGGTGGTATTAGATCATGTAAATCAGTCGCACACTCTCCGAAGTGTATTCGATAAAAAACCGAAAGGCTAGCGACTTTTCGGCGATGTTCAAGACTTTGTAGTCTTTTTCGCACAAGAGTGTCGCTGCCTATGAGCCTTTTGGCACGTCTCTCGATCGATTCCAAGGCCTCCAGCTGATACTTAGCCGAACCATCCCAAAGATGCGAACAGTACTCCATACAAGAACGAATTTGAGCCTTATATAACGTGAGCAACTGCTCAGACTTGAAGTACCTTCGCACCTTTGAGAGGACACCTAGCTTTTTGGCAGCTAATTTGGCCTTGGACTCGATATACGAACCAAAGTTCAGCGTAGATGTCAATGTAACGCCCAAAAGCTCAAGACGGTCAGAAATCGGAACGGATACACCTCTAAAGGTTGGAGTCAGTTGAAAAAGACTCCTTTTTGCGGAGAACAGACACGCCTGCGTCTTACTCTCGTTGAACTTGACCAGATTGGCATCGCCCCATGTAGACACCGCCTCAAGGGTCAAGCTCAAACGCTCGATCAGACTCTCTCTTAGTACCTGAGTTTGCTGCCCACTGGCTCTCGCACTAGATATGTAACTCTCTACAACGGTGCTATCATCTGCGTACCCAAAGATACCGGGCTTCAACAGATCGTTGATATGTAGCAGGAAAAGCGTCGCAGAGAGTACCGACCCTTGAGGGACTCCGGCATTGATAGCCATTTGATCCGACGAGCAGCCATCAATGACGACTCGTATGGATCGATCCCTCAAAAAGTCCGATATCCACGCAATAAACCCAGGACGCAAACCATAACCAGAAAGCTTGCTTATAAGGCCATCATGCCAAACCCTGTCAAAAGCCTTCGAAATATCCAGGGAGACTGCAAGTGCTTCCCCGTGTTTCTCGATAGCTTCACTCCAGATGTGAGTGACGTACGCTAGAATATCCCCGGTGGACCGGTTTCGGCGAAACCCGTATTGCCGGTCACTGAGGAGGTCGTTTGATTCTAGGTACGTCAGGAGCCTGTGGTTTAAGACACGTTCCATAGTCTTGCAGAGTATGGACGTGACTGAGATGGGCCTGTAGTTGGCAGGGTCAGCACGACTACCTTTTTTGGGCACTGGTTGCACATTGGCAAGCTTCCAAGACTTCGGTACTAAACCAGTTTCGAGAGAGAGTCTAAATAGACGCGTCAGTATCGGGGACAACTCAGGCGCACATGCCTTCAACACTAGGGCAGGAATACCATCTGGGCCACTGGCTTTATTCACGTCCAGATTTCGTAGCACTTTGCGAACCTCAATTTGGCGAATGTGTACCTCTGACATGAGAGTCGGACAGCCAGGTGGAGTAGGAGGTGTCGCGCTACCAGCATCTAGACGAGAAGATTCCGCAAACTGAGATGCAAACAAGTTTGCTTTCTCCATTGCGGTGTGAGCCAGTGTCCCATCAGGTTTTAGCATTGGAGGTAGTGAGGGGCGGCAGAAGTTCGCTTCGACCGATTTAGCTAGGGACCAAAACGCTTTGCTACCCGCAGGGTACGAAGCTAGTTTGTTCCCTATTCGACTAATGTGGTCAAAACGAGCCCTCTGAAGAACCTTTTTGCTTGCCTTAGCAGCCTTGTTGAACGCTTTCTTCTTCTGGTGTATGTCCCTTGCCTTACGCTGTCGAGCATCAACCCAGGCTAGGTAGGCCTCATGTTTAAATGCTTCAGCACTTTTACATTGAGAACCAAACCAAGGGCGAGCTTTGCTGGATAATGGGACGTCGGAGTATGGAATGAAATATTCCATAGCCGTTCGTATTACATTAGTCACAGCATCCGCGCAGACTGAGGGATCACCAGAAGTAAAGCACAACGACTGCCATGGGTAAGATGCAAAGAAAGAGCGCATCTCATCCCAGTCCGCTGACTTGTATCGCCACATCCGCCGGTTGCCTCTGGGGCTGGGATCAGGCGGATGGTAGACGGATACTGACTTCACCAGACAGTGGTCGGAGCTGCCTAATGGCGAAGATACCGCCACGGAATAACGGTCTGGATCTGTTGTCAGCAGAAGGTCTAAGCAATAAGGTGTATGCGACTCAACGTCGGGTACTCTTGTTGCCTCTTGGACCAGCTGGGTTAGGTCTAACGATAAAGCTAGCTTTCTCGTTTCCTGCCCAGCGTGGTCAGTGTCCCGGTATGGGAACAGCCATTCCTTATGATGGCCGTTAAAATCCCCCAGTAACACTAATTGGGCCGAAGGGTATTTCTGTTGAGCCGCGTCCGCCGCTTCACTTAAATATTCTGTGAGCCTAGTCGTCTCCTGGTCTCCGCTGTGCGACCGATACACACATGCATAGACAATTTTGTCTATACCTGTGTCTACTAGTACCCAAATAACAGAAAACCTAGTGTCCTCAAGGTTACGGAGACGCCGACAGCAGATGTCGTCACGGGCGTACAGGCACACACCAGCACGAGGCCGGAATTTGTGCTCCAGGGTATAACCTGGGTATGTTAGGTACGCCACGTCCGACGGACAACCTATCTGCGTCTCCGTTAGGAACAAAAGTGACGGCTGATCAGTCTCGAGATGGTGATGGACTGCCGTGAGATTGGAGTGCAATCCTCTGATATTAGTGAGGTGCACTTTAATGGTCAAGGAGTGCAGCCGCTTTAACACTTTATTTCCTTTTGTAACTTTTTTCATATTTTTGTATGGTGTGAGAGAAGATCGGTGGGAAAACGGAAGTAGATCGAGGCAGCATAACACCTACCAATGGTCACAACACACAACACAAATACATGTATGGAAAACTAGTCTGGAGACTGCGGGGACGCCCGAGCCCCCCCGGAGATGTCTATCTGGCCTTGACATCCGGTCGCCAACCGGCAGGATAGCGCATCCCGGGATTTTTCGCTAGATGGCGGGGCAGCCTTTCATGAGTGGCTAGCTCACTACTTGGGCCCCCAACTATCTGCGGTCGGTCGCGGCAACCGTGCCTCGGATCCCGCTACCCTCCAAGACTAGCCTTCCCATGTAATGTATCAGTGTGTGACAATCTGGTCTCGTTGTTATGCTGCAGCTGTTCTGACCCGTTTTCCCTTAATGGCGTCACCAGACAACATGGCGGAACACGGCTGGGCCGCTTGGCGGCATGACTTAGTCTGGTGGGTGGTCACCAGCCACGGCCGAAGCCTACCACCGGTATTTTTGTCACCTGATTGGCACCACCCAGGGACTACGTGTGGGGTTTCTATGTACAGGTGCTTCCCCAAGGACGTAAATGACTCGGCCCCCAAAAATTTGCAAAAAAAAAAAAGCGATTTGGTTCGTGCACTTCGCCGGCCGCTGCTGCGGAATGCTCGATTCGCTCGCTTGGCTTGTGCCTTGTTGGTCACAGTTCTAACCTAACCAAACCGATTCCTTTCGATTTCACCTTAACTTCATTCCGAACTTTGAAATTTTGCAAATGTGTACATATGTTGGAGATTTCTGTGGTTATAATATTACGTGTAAAAATAATTTATTTTCTAATATAATATAAATGTACAAAAGGGAACTGATACACAGACGATACGTAATTTGTCTAAAAGTTGTTTGGCGTAGTGAAAGATTTGACAAATGATAAGTGCCTTGAACGTATTGAGTCATTATAAATATCTGTTTAATAATAATTCTGCCAAATGAAACGTTGCCATACAAAAAGTTCACAAATAAAAATCGTTAGTTGTTAAAGTGAAACATAGACGAACCGTTGGTTGGCCAGCGATAATCGGCCAATCACTTTTCGGCGAAAAGGCACTATCCCATTTAAGTGGATATAATTATATTAAGCCAACAGTTAATCAAAATGTATTTTTTACTAATTTAGGAAAGCTTTGGTAATCTCAATCAATAAAATCAAAATTATGCTAATGAATGAGTAGTAATAGTAACCTGTTTGTACTTGTTCACGCGCGCGAAATGGGAATTTGATTGAACCGAGTTACTCGGCCCAGTACTCGGTTGAAAAAAAATGGAACCGAGTAATACGGTACTCGTTACTCGGCAAAAGTGTTACTCGGCGCATCTCTAATAATTACCTATTTTGTTTCTAGCAATTTTGTAATTTCTAATTGTACGGGGATGAAATGGAATGGAATGAAACTCTCCATCTTGACATGAACCAATCCATGCAAATATTATAAATATGAAACTAAGTCTGTCTGTCTATCTGTCTGTAACGCTTTTACACTTGATGAAATTGTATAAATTTTTTATACATAAATAAACTATTTTTAGTAAAAGTAAAAATGTGTACGGGATTTGCAAGTTTACAAGCGTGTTTACAAGATATATTAAAAAAATACTGTGTTACCTTAAATATGTATATCGCGTGGATGAAGTCGCGGGTAACCGCCAGTAAAAAAATAAGTCAAGGTGCTCATGTGGATGGACACTTTTTGGGTCCTGTGTTAAAGGCATGTAACGTAAACATAGTTTACGTTTGCTTCGTCTTGGATTGATCATAAACGTTTCTAAGCCGGGAGTACTTAAAGAGCCTGCGAGTGACTGCTACATATCCAGATCCATAACCCGTTATTTTGGTGAAAAAGCCCTAGAAAAGGCAACGTTTCGGTATTTCCGAAGCGATCGCCTCAAAGATTCACTTTTTCTAGAATTATCAGAGGCTTCGCTATTTTTGGACTACTACGTTAAAAAGTTTGAGACTCCCATGTTCTAAAGTTGCACGCAAAGTTCGCTGTTTCTACATAATATATCGTTATATGCCGCACAAACTTAGGGAGATATTAAGCGCCTCGAATTTTCCCACATAAGATACTTGCGATCAATACGTCGCATTAAAATGGCAAGACGGAGTTCCACGCTCTGAGATTTCGAAAGGAACTGGCTCTGCCACAGACTCCCACCCACTCCCACCTCACAAATTATCTAATGAGATAGTGGGTATAGTTTGTGCGTCTAAAGTCTAAAGGCCGGTTTGCATTTTGATTAGTGCGATTGCGAGAGCGAGCAAGAAATAGCGACTGATTAGTGCAGGTGTGTAGCTGTATTTAATTCATTGAGTTGCCAGCCGTCGGCCCGCAAGTATGGATGGACGTCAAGAAACGCGCTTGCGATTGGAAGAAATTCTTAAACAAATATTAAACGCAGTGGCGTCGGAAATCGAAGGAATTTCGAAATCGGAACTTGGAAGACCAAGAAAAGTATGGGTACGAGAATGGATGAGTAGGAGACCGATTCATGGAGCAAGCTCCCAACTTCTTACGGAATTGGCTTTTGAAGATACGACAGAGTATTATTTTGCCCTCAGGTTGACCGAAGAGTCATTTAATACACTACTGAATCTTGTCGCGCCCACTATACAGAAATGCGATACATATGAATACGAACGAAAAAATATACGATTTTTTAAGAACTGTAGAAAAAAAGTTGACGTATTTAATGTACTTAACATCCCCTTAATAGAATGCAGGCTGATTACCAATAACCCTATAAACATATCTGTATCCAATGCTAATCAGTATCGCACATTAAAAATCTGTATGTATGGCAACGCTACTGTTTAGTAGCAGGCAAGTTGCGAGTGAAGGGGAAGGAAAAACGCGCGGGAGGAGGCTACTCGGAAAAAAATAGAACGCGCTTCGAATCACTTCACTACGCAAGTTACTACACACTCGCACTAATCAATCGCTGTCCACACGTGTTTGCTACTAATCACTCAACACCTACACTACTCACTCGCACTAATCAAAATGAAAACAGGCTTTTAAGCTGTGTCCCCAGTAGGCAAACTGTTAGCGACCGACTGAGATAATGACGTAGTTTAGTTGTTATTTTCCGGAAACTGCGTAGAGTGAGCGCAATACTAGCAAACTGTGGAACATTTAAAATATTTGAAAGGGCGTACTAAAACAATACGCCGTTAACTCAATCGGCCGCTAATAGTTCGCCTACTGGGGACACAGCCTAATGGGGACAGGCTCACAGCAAGCGGTTGACTGGGTCCGCTGACTGACTGAGCAGCGTATCGGATGCTACGCTAACTCAATATACAGTGAGCGGCGAAACGTAGCCATATTAACCGCGAAGCGCTTGCTTGCGTTTTGCGATAGTAAATCAGAAATACATACTGGCATTACAATTGTAAAACAACTTCGACCACTGCGTTTAAAAACGCGGCAGTTGCTCGACTAGTAAACATTTGAAATTGAAATTTTTTTAATTTAACGAAATCCCGTACAATTGCTGAATTCCGTATAAATATCAAATTGTTATTTAAGTTATTTTTATCATGTAAGTGACTGAAATGTCTTATATCTATTTATATAAAAATGAATTGCCTGTCGTTGGTCCGCTAAAACTCGACAACGGCTGGGCCGATTTTGCTAAGTTTGGTTTGGACATGTTGTAGTTAAGGGAAGGTTTAAACGGTGAGAAAATATTGAAAAGTCGCGAGAAAGATAGTAAAAACAACAATTTCATTTTCTCATACAAACTGTTCTACATAATTTCCAGTCCAATAATTTGACATTACCGATCAAACATTTGACGTTACTGTGGGATCTTTAAGGCTTTGATCCCCTTTGTATCTATTTAGACCAGTACTTGTCGATCTGTACAAAGGTACATAAACATATTATTTTAATGTATTGTGTAGATAGGTAGATACTTAGTTTTACTGTTTATCAAAAATGCCTTAGCAACAATAACGCCGCTACACCCACGCTCCACTCAGCGACGGTTCATATTAGCGCTTCTATTACTATGTTCTTGCTATCTATCTCTCTTCAATTTCGCTTGAAATGTGAGACAGACCAATACGAGATATTAATGAAGAATAGCAAGGGCGTGAACAATTTTATTAAGTGGTAGAACCCCGGGAGTCAAACATCGAAGTCAGTATAAAAATAAGTTAACGAGGGTTCGATGTGTCAAAATCATCTAAGTAACGTTAGACATACATACATATATGTACAATGTATATGTATCTACCGGACTTAAGCCTAATGGAAGTCTAGCATATTAGGGTCATGCACAATGTTCGTAATGGTATGAATCTTTATAGAGCTAGAGCCCGTGAACCCCAAAACTTCGTTATTTTAACAAAGCTGAAAGCTTGTCAGCGCATGCTCCCAACATAGGTAAAAACGATGGACCATTATGAAGTTTGGGTCATCCTATCTATGGGTCATACTATTGGGCAGAAAAACGGTACTAAGGCCCCGAGTCCCAACAGTGGGCTCCCGACATAGGTAAAAACGATGGACCATTATGATGTTTGGGTCATCCTATCTATGGGTCATACTATTGGGCAGAAAAACGGTACTAAGGCCCCGAGTCCCAACAGTGGGAACTTTTAGTGGGCTGCTTATGATAAATAGGCTGCTAATTGTTACCCAAGTATTTTGTTTGAAAATCCGCTCATATACTAGAGATAGATATATAGAAAGCTCTTGTTGTGATACAGACAAATTAAAAAAAAAAGTGAAATATATCGAGTAAATATGACGTATAGAATTATAATTGCATGAACATCAACACAACATGGGTGTCTGGCCAGAGTTTACTACGATGTTAAGTGTCTGGCAATTATTGATGTGATTTTTAATAATATTCTGAAGGTAAACCAAAATATCAGACTTTATAATTTGATAAATATAGATCGGTATTTCATAGGTACACCTTTAGTATCGTTTATCTGCCAAAGCCAGGATGACCCAAACTACATAATGGGCCATCGTTCTTACCTGTGTTGGGAGCATGCGCTGACAAACTTTCAGCTATGTTAAAATAACGCAGGTCTGGGGTTCATGGGCTCTTACTCCAATACAGAGTGCCTCGGGAAGAACCACACCTTTGCCAATTATTAAATTCTTCTATATTCCGCGCCAAGTGTTCCGGTTTCAAAGGGCAATGTATCCAGAAATATTACATTGCAATCCGGTTTCAAAGGGCAATGTATCCAGAAATATTACATTGCAAAGAAATAAATCATATTATTATATCTCTGGGTGACGAACGCAGTGCGCTGCTAGGTAGTGATGCTGTTATGGACAGACGTGTTGATTACCATCGCGCATATCTTGCTCATTCCGTCGCTTTAAAATATATAAAAAACTTCTGTACCACACGGAAAGAAATACGTTTTACCTACGTAAGACCAAATAGCATTGCAATTACATTTAAATTGCAATTCAAATTTAATTTCAATGTACTTAATTTAGCGATTGACTTATCGATTACTTCACTATAATATGTCAAAACATCTGAAAACGAAATATGCAGTCTTTTGTTAATCCTGGGTAAAAATCGAAACCGCGACCTACACGCGAGTCTGTAGACAGACTCACTAGGTACCATTAGTAGGATTATTCGTATAAAAGTATCAGATCCAAATTAAAGTATAAAAATAAGCAGCACTCTTAAACCTTACTCATAGATCCATACACATAGTACTTTCACCCAAACACATAGTACACTGATAAAATTAGAAACACTTCGAAATATGAACCAATTAGGTCGAGGAGTTTTCAAGTAATACGAGTGGAACCAAACGATTTATTTTTGTTTAGATTGATGTCTAATATTTTTCCCCCTACGAATACGAATTATAATAATATTATACCAGCTCAGAAAGTAGCTTGACTTGGGAAACGAAGTTGCCGCCTTGTGGGATATTGATTCTACGATCATGGTACCGATAATCGTAACGGCGAAAACAACAGCGAAAAGCATCTAAATAAAAAAAACAAAGAAAAAAAATTGGCAGTCATAGGAAATTGCCGAAGTGAAAACTTATAATTCAGCTTACTTTGGAAACTACGCTGGTAAAACCGGAGTTGTCATGAGCCAGTCCGTGGTCCCGAGTTTACCCGAATATTTCTTATCATTCCGGAACGTGACGCTAGAATTCAATTCACAGCCCACGTAAAATCTGTCTGTGGTGCGCCAAAAGAAGTTTTCACTTCAAAACCGGAACATTTTTTTTAAACGTTTAACTTTACGTTTAAACTTTTTAATCTCTGGAACTTAAGGTTCCGGTCTACGGCTAGTTCGTTAATAGGCTAGCCGTAAAACCTTACTTACCGTAAGCAACCCACATCTCAAAAGAAGAGAGTCAAGTCATCCATCACGCCGGCCAAGTGCGGATCCACGGATGTCATAAATCCTCGAGAGACGTTTTCGCATCTTAGTTTTTCTTATCTTATCAAACACACTGATTCCCTTACGATATTTTCCTTCACCGTTAAAGGAATGATAACATCTGCACTTGGAATAATACACACAGGTGAAGTCGGGACTCGAATATAAGACCCGCGCCTCTACCGCCTAACTAAATCGGCTATCGCTTTGCTAACGCTGTCTATATCATTTCAATCGAAAAGAAAAGAGAGAGAAACATCAAAGCGATGACGTTTTTTGATCGGCGGTAGACCCCCGGATTTCGGTTAGGGATTTCGATTATGGAATCGGATTTTCTAGCCATTAGGCTATCAGGCCTTTTCACGGTCACTTAGACCCTTAGTTAATAATACACATGTATTTGAGTTATGTTATCTTTGACAACGTAATAGGCATTACGACTAAAAACCTAATTAGTCCGTCAGTTAGATTTCAATCAGTTTTTATTTAGTTCACAAAAAATGAGTTTCGAAACACAGTTTCGAGTGACGTCACTATTCGGTTCTATTTTTACGATAATCTATTTTCTCCAAAAAACAACTTCAATTTAAGCTTAAATTTAGAACACGACCAAATGTCATAAAAATCTATCACTATATCGTCTAAAGGTAGCAGTTCGCGCCGCGACCGTGACGCGAGACCGCGACCGGAGACCGAGACCGGAGACCGCGACAGGCACTTAACATTATGGAATTGTATGGGCGCCAGTTCGCGCCGCGACCGCGACCGCGACCTGTCTCGGTCTCCTGTCGCGGTCGCGGCGCGAACTGGCGTCCATACAATTCTATAGTGTCAAGTGCCTGTCGCGGTCTCCTGTCGCGGTCTCAGCGCGAACTTGTACCTTTAAGCTCCAAAGGCATGAAATCAAATTTTAGGTTTTTGTTCAAATTTCCAAAACCACCACACCGATTTCGATTGTACGGGACCACCTCTGAACTATGACCTACCAAACAAAAAAAGAACCATTAAAATCGATTCACAATTGGCGGCGCTATCGCGTAACAGTATACATACCAAAAAAAAACATACAACCGAATTGATAACCTTCTTCGAAATCGGCTAAAATAAAGTAGCCAAGTGCGAGTTGGGCTCGCCCATGAAGGGTTCCGTTCCAGCAAGTAACATAATATACATAGTACACATAGTTCTTGTAGTTCGTTGTAACTTTGATCGCAGTTTTAATAATAGTGTATTTATGACGTACTAAAAAAAAACTACTCATCAGATCGAGTTCAAACTAATTTTCGTTGGTAGTTTTCATGGTAATGTACATCATATATTTTTTTTAGTTTTTTCATTCTCTTACTTTAGAAGTTAGAGGGGGGGGGACACACATTTTACCACTTTGGAAGCGTCTCTCGCGCAAGTTATTCAGTGTAGACAAAAATTATATTAGAAACCTCAACATCATTTTTTAAGACCTATCGATAGACACCCCACACGTGTAGGTTTGATGAAAAAAAAATTTTTGAGCTTCAGTTCTCAGTATGGGGGGCACCCCTAATTTTTGTTTTTTTAAAAAAACTTTTGTAAAAATCTTAATGCGGTTCACAGAATACATCTACTTACCAAGTTTCAACAGTGTAGTTCTCATAGTTTCGGCAAAAAGTGGCTGTGACATACGGACGGACAGACAGACAGACAGACAGACATGACGAATCTATAAGGGTTCCGTTTTTACGTTTTACGGAACCCTAAAAAAGTGACGTCACAACCCCAACTCCGGAAGCTTGATGATCTTTGTCGTTTTTAATAATTTGATTTTTTTAAAATCAAAATCAACTGGCGGGCTAATTTGAATAGTATATTTTTGACCTAGTCATCATCCTAATGTATCAGTATTGAGGCCAGAAGTGTAGTGCGATGCTGCGTGTATGAAGCAGTTGTTACTAGTTCAGTTCGATGCACATGCCGGTCGGGTGGCACCACTATGAGTGCGCGAACGCACCGATATGGCCCCATTTGTGGAACGCACGTCCGAACACCTCATGCGAAAAGAACCCACGAGTAGTACAGATAACTCGTATACACCACTGTCGATCTGACAAAATGTGGTATGGTTAAAATACAAACATGTAATATCGCGGGTGACATAAGTAATGTTGAAATAATTAATAGCAATTTGACATTAATATTGCTTGTTTTGTTAGATAAGGAGATTAATGCAGTGGACACATTATTTACTAGAAAAAAAAAGATCCAAAGTCACAGATTCATTCTTTTATTCGTAATATTATGAATAATGTGATACCTACTTCATTTCAAGTTTTCTTGAATTTGCAAGTCTTGATTAGCTAGTATCCCTGACTTTGCCTGTGTAGAATATAGTAAATGTGTAAATCCCTGAGGAATACTGCATTTTTTTAATGTAAATCAGATATTCCAGACTATAATCTCTTGGAATTCTAAATTTTAGTGTTTTTATAAATAAATATAAATATTGGTGGACAATTCACACACAACACCATCTGACCCCAAACTAAGCAAAGCTTGTATGATGGCGGCCAGATAGCTGATATAATACTTATATAGTTTTAAATACAATACTTAATATACATAGAAACACCTAGACACAATTTAATCACATCGTAAGTACGGAAGACGCCGTTCTTTCGTGATTCTCGTGATTGAGCATTTCAACCAAATATATAACTCACAATAATAATATTAATGTGATTACATTAGCTTTGTGGCTCCCATAATACGCGCTTTGCTTAGTTTGGGATCGTTTGGTGTTGAGTGAGGAACGTCCACCAATATTTACTTATTTATACGGCTGAACACAGAACAGCACCGCAGTCGGTTAAAATATCAGTGTTTGAATATTAAAATAAAATAAAGTGGCCAAGTGCAAGTTGGACTCGCCCATGAAGGGTTCCGTTGCAGCAAGTAACATAATATACATAGTACATATAGTTCTTGTAGTTCGTTGTAACTTTGGTCGAAGTTTAAATAATAGTGTATTTATGACGTACTAAAAAAAAACTACTCATCAGATCGAGTTCAAACTAATTTTCGTTGGTAGTTTACATGGTAATGTACATCATATATTTTTTTTAGATTTTTCATTCTCTTACTTTAGAAGTTAGAGGGGGGAAGACACACATTTTACCACTTTGGAAGTGTCTCTTGCGCAAATTATTCAGTGTGGACGAAAATGATTTTAAAAACCTCAACATCATTTTTAAAGACCTATCGATAGACATCCCACACGTGTAGGTTTGATGAAAAAAAAATTTTGGAGTTTCAGTTTGCAGTATGGGGGGCAACCCTAATTTTTATTTTTTTTTGTAAAAATCCTAATGCGGTTTACAGAATACATCTACTTACCAAGTTTCAACAGTGTAGTTCTCATAGTTTCGGCAAAAAATGGCTGTGACATACGGACGGACAGACAGACAGACAGACAGACAGACAGACAGACAGACATGACGAATCTATAAGGGTTCCGTTTTTACGTTTTACGGAACCCTAATAATGAAAAACTATCTTAAGGCCCTGACCAAATGAACTTGAGCATTTCTTCCCTTTTCGCAAACAGCAAGAAAGAGCAAAAGAAAAACATTAGAATTTTAGTCTGCTCAGTTTAGACATTCGAAGGTAATATTTAACAGCAAGCTGCAAGTGCGTGTACTTGTTTAAAACATAATTAAAAGTAACCTCTGCAAGTTCCGAATCATTCCGGTGTGAGCAAATTTTTTATTCGAGGTCAAAGATCGAAAATCCAGGATGAACGCTGATCAACAGCATTTTGGAAAAAAGCGTATTTGGAATAAGCATTTTGCGTAAGCAAAGCTCTCTATTAGAAGACGGATTGTGACATGTATACGACTTAACACGTTCTAATGTTGGTACTAGCCTGTTCGGAATTACAATTACGCGAAGTTTACCGCTAACACAATAGAAATAAAGCTTCATTTGGCCAAAAAAAAAACGGATGCTATATAATTATTTAATTTTTTTAATTTTAATTTATAATTTTTTAAACCAGAAAATGTGAAAACGGTTTGTTTTTTATTGTAATCTACTAGAAAAACTATGGCGAACGTGATAAAGTTAATATTATTTGTGTGTTGTGTTTTTTTATTAGTGAAAAAGCGTAATAACATTGAAGTGCTGTGAAATCCAAAACTTTTTTACAACGGGCGTAAAATGTTAACTTTGCATGTCTTGACAGGATTAATTAATGTATTAAGTACTTAGAAGTTAATACAACAGTAAACTACATTTCAAGGGCTTTCTAGTGATATACAAATGAAGGTATATTATTGTGAATATATAATAAGAATACGTGATAATGATCTAGCCGGCACGTACGGACCGTTCCACGAGTTTTCGTCACACGCGTGAAGGGTTAAACCATTCAAGGGTATTAACGCGAGCCAATAGAAATTAAAAAAAAAACTCGGGCCAGAGCCTGTGCAGTGTGCAGTTTCGATCTAGATCGCGCGCGAACACACGGAACCGATTTATGCAACAAATAATCGTCATCACAACACTTTCCACATTCTGCCGAGAAAATTGTGAGGTTCCCGGAACCGTTGATAGCAATATTTACACCAACGCATCGGTTATTTTGCACACGTTCGTCTAAATGGTTAACACAATTATTTTTTTATCGATAATAATCATTGACATGACCGATTTCGGCTTCGATTACTGTTTTAGAGTTTCTATCATTCGGTGACTGGTTTAACAGAGGAGAAAAAAGTCTATGTACATTGTACAATTGTACATATGTATTTATTGGCCTGTTACGATAGAATTTAACTTTGCACTAAATTTCCGATCCAATTTTTTTTTAATAAGATCACTTACTGAGCATAAAATCACAAAATGCTGACAGATCCAGGTGGAGCTTCAAGCGCCATCTTGAAAAACGTTTTTGGCCGATATCTCGGAAACTATGGACATCAGGGCAAAAGTCATCGACATCATTATAGTAGAGAATAAAATTTCGCATCTTTTGTTTCCAGTAAACTTTTTTGTAAAACTTACAGTTTATGACTAATGGTTCATTTAATGAACCAGTTATCATGAGTATCATAGAGTTATCATGGCCGATAACTCTTGAAATATTAGATTGATTTTTACTTTGTGTATTAAGTACATCTATGTTCAAGTGTTAACTCTTTAGTGGTTTTCAGAATTGAACAGGGGACGGGGTGGTTCTGTCCCCTAACAAAATAAAATTGTTTCTATACTGTACCGAACAACCGTAAGTCGTAGGTTCGATTCCCACCCAATACATACATTTTTGTGATGATATGGATGTGTGTTACTGTTGGTGTTCCCATCTATTATAACTATGTATTTAAGATTATGTACGAATTATATTAGCTATGCGGCTTCCTTATAAACCTCTTCTTAGTTTAGGGTTTAGGGTTAGATAGCGTTGTGTGAAAAAGTTTACCGCGGTTTTACCAACGCAGTTCCCGATCCCGTTATTTTCCCGGGATAAAAAGTGGCTTAAGTGCTATTTCAGACGATAACCTAACGTGTTCCAAATTTCACCCCGTTCCGGTCATACGTTCCTACGTGATTGAGCAAAACAAAACATGCAAATTTTCGCATTTATATTATTTGTAAGAATTCCCATAACGAGTGGACCCCACGTACTTCCCACGAGGTGAGTCGAGTTAATGACGACACGTAGGCTTAATAAAAAAAATGAATATAGGTATAATAGTGATTTTAATCTCAAATGCTATAGGTACACCCAGAGGCACAATTAATCGGCCCACCTTGTATTTTTTTTTTTTTTTTTTTTTTAACTTTTATAGGTTTACACTTGACCGCCATCTCACCTGATGTTAAGCGACGATGCGGTCTACGATGGAGCGTGTTTACCTAGAAGAAACCGATTCACTCTCGATTTGAAGACACCAAGGTTATAACTATCAGGGAAAACCCACTCTGGCAACTCATTCCACAGCCTAGACGTTCTTATCACAAAAGTAGAGTCAAACCTCTTCGTCCGTGTCTTTGGAACATCAACCATTTCTCTAGTTTGCAGAAATCGTTAATTTTAAAGAATTTTTTATGGTAGTACCAACGTTGAAAGTTATCATTAAGCAATAACAAATGAAGACATTGAAAACATAAACGGTTTTTAAGAATAATCTCACAAAACCGATTTTGTCGAAAAGATGGTAGTTGAAAAGATGATTTTTGTAGTGGTAGGACTCTTCGCAGAGTCCGCCTGGGGAAGTACCACACCTTTGCCATTTATTCTACCGCCAAGCAGTAATGTGCAAACATTATGGCTTCGATTACTGTTTTAGTTTCTATTATTCGGTGACTGGTTTGACAGAGGAGAAAAAAGTGTATGTACATATTTATAGGCCAGTTAAGATAGAATTTAACTTTGCAGTAAATTTCCGATCCAATTTGTTTTTAGTAAGTTCACTTTACTGAGCATAAAATCACAAAATGCTTACAGATCCAGGTGGAGCTTCAAGCGCTATCTTGAAAAACGTTTTTGGCCGAGATCTCGTAAACTATGGACAAAATCAGGGCAAAAATCATCGATATCATTTTAGTAGAGAATCAAATGTCGCATCTTTTGTTTCCGGTAAACTTTTTTGTAAAACTTACAGTTTATGACTTATGGTTAATTTAATGAACCAGTTATCATGAGTATCATAGAGCATCATAGAGTTATCATGGCCGATAACTCTTGAAATATTAGATTGATTTTTACTTAGTGTATTAAGTACATCTATGTTCAAGTGTTAACTCTTTAGTGGTTTTCAGAATTGTACAGGGGACGGGGTGGTTCTGTCGCCTAACAAAATAAAATTGTCTCTATACTGTAGCGAACAACCGTAAGTCGTAGGTTCGATTCCCACCCAATACATACATTTTTGTGATGTCGCCTAACAATATATTAATCATTTATTATGTATTATTAATTTATGTTGACATTGTGAATGTAAAAATCAATTGACATTAATTAATTTAATATTTAAATTTTCGTATTATTAATAAACGAGTATACTGTAATATTAATTACTACAATATGTTGCAGTAGGTACACAGTACCTACACAATACACATGATTGTATATAATTAACCAATGTTTCTGACTTGTAACAAATGTTATCAATAAATGATTATGATTATGATTATTGTGTTCCGGTTTGAAGGGTAACGTTTCCAGAGAAATTACTGGGCTTAGAGCAAAGACGTCAAATGTAAAAGACACACAAAGGCTGCTCGGAGACCTGATAAAAAATCTTTACATGTGTTGGTGACTAGTGTAATGATTCGGATTATAATATCGTCTTGTATCACATTCACGCACAGAACATGCCATAATATAAATAATTTAATAAAATCGTCTCCAATCCAAGGATTAATTAAAAAATACACGATTTTCATCGCGACGAAATCAGACTGTTACGTTCGGGTATACTAAAATATTGTAATGACGTTACTTCATTCACTTTCTCTTCTTCTCTCGAGCGATTTCCACTTGAAAATGATTTCTCGCTCACTCGCTTTGTTGATCTTTTTGCGTAGCAAAAAAAATTCTTCATCTATGGCTTAGAGACACTGCTCGTCTCGTCACTCTTCAATAAAAAAAAAAAATGATCGAAGTGCCGAAAAATATAGGTGAGCGGTTAAGTGTGCCTGTTATATTATATACGTTACTTTAGATAACAATATACCCAAATATTTGACATTTTGTTTGTATTTGTAAATATTGTCGATATACTGAGTATACTGAGTTCATGGCATATTTTATTGCGTTATGTATTTATCATGTTTACTAAAGTTCCGTCACTAATACGGCACCAGTAGATGTAATAAACAAATCGATACCAATCTAATATGCGAAAAGGTCGGTGTAGCGTGTGATTGGATACATATTGCACTGCAACGTATGTAGCTCGGTATTAGAATCGATTAAATTCCACGTCAATAGTATAATTAATTAGTGAAAGCAAGTGCTATATGCATCGATCTAGATACGACCTATTTTTAAACTCTATCTTTAATATAATTAAGTAATTAGTTAAATTAATAATAATAATATTAAAAGTCACAACCATCATCACCTAATGTTTATCTAATCCACTGTAAAATTTAAAAAGTTCGGTGCCGGAGACCTTTGACGTCAATAGATTCCTTTATAATCAGCTAGATTTGTATTTGTTTTATAATATACATTCAGTGGTAATATTGGTCGATCGAGTCAAGATTGTTTCGTGAATGTGAATTTTGTAGGCGTTACCACGATTCCGACGTCACGCATCTTCATTCGTCGTCGGTTCATTGTGTTGTGGATACGATTTAGAAGCGTTTGATTTGCAAAGTCAACAGTGTTACAAAGTAACTGGAGTGTATAGAATGGAGCGCGGTATCAGTGATGTAGAACGCGGGGACGACGAAAAAATAATATCCAATCGCGTCCAAGTAATTTAAATGTTTCGCCCTTTCTAGGAGGCACATCTCCTATTTAGAAAATTCAACACACACAGAATACACAGGTATTCATACACATTTAATTTACACAGGCGCAGTCTGAAATTTTGGAGGGACCACCAAAAATAATACAATATGCCGAGTAAATTAGACGCTATTGCACGATATCTAGGTTTTACACACATTAGACAACAAACGGAAAATAAAAACACCATTAGATAATATCAGAAAACCATAAAATGCATGCATCGCGGCTATGGCCAAAAATCTGTTTTTTTTTTTTATTTATACTTATAAAAAAAAATGAATTGTACGAATTTTGGGTGGGTATATCGTGTTTGACTCCGCCTGCATATACATCGGTTGAAAACACTAGAACATTATTTCACAATTTCGGAAGAGAATTTTCAGACATTACCGAATCGAATACGATAGGTCTCAAACGTCACAAGATGCCGTCAAGATCCCACATGATAAACTATATTTAAAGAAGCACAATGATTATGATCATCGCTAACATGCGTAATATTCAGTAGGCCCCGAAAGATTGAACGCATTAAGACACGATAAGAACAAGTATGAATAGAAAAGACGACAAAAATAAATATTATGTATATTATTTACAAGTACCTACTATGTAACTAAATACTATGGGAAGTCACAGTCGACTATATTTTCGAATACCTAGACTTCTCATCGCCTAATTAGATATGGCCGCCAATTAAAGTGACTCAATTATAGTTTTACGTTTATTGTAATTTCAATAGCGCGCCAGCGCGCCTAAGACTATTCTCTTTGGCTTTCTTCAGTCAGACTCGGCTAGAGAAACTTCAGTTTGAGTAAACTGAGTGAGGGATCTATGGACCACACTCCTTTTTTTTAAATTACTGGATTTTTAAAATGTATTACCCAAAAAAGAGCTATTCTTTATCAATATATCTTTAAATTAGCTAGAACCACAGATTAACAAACACTGGAGGTTGCTTATTACTAAGATTTGTTTAGGGTTTCGAATGGCATACATCAAAAACTAAATCTAAATAAGAGTACCGGGAGATCTATAGTAAAAATAATCTAGGCTTTTGTCTATCTTTATTTCCGCTTGAAATAAAAGACAGGGCCAGATTTAGAGGTCTGGAAGCCTCGGGGAAACAAAGGTAGTAGTCTGGAAGCTTCGGGGGAACAAAGGTGTGGACCAGGGGGCCTCCCCGTGGTCCCAAATTATTTTCCAAATAAAATTTACAATGTTTCGCTCAAGCTTTTCACTAAATAATTTATTGTTTTTTTTTACTGTGAATATTTAAGAATGAAATAATCATGTTTGTACAAAGTACTGTAGGTAAAGGTAGGACAGCGAGAGAAAAAATAACAAAGGAAGAGATGTTTACTTGTGTTAAGTAGTCGGAATTTGAAAGATTTTTTTTCCTGAAGTCTCTATTGTGGAGGCCCCCCGTTTGTGTAGGCCCCAGGTCTTTCGCCCCGGTTGCCTTCCCCTAAATCCGATACTGCATAGAGATGATGTGAATGAAAGCGAATTTACTTTTTTCTTTCAGTTCTTTTAACGTTTCTGTTAGGCGGTAGAATGGCGGTAGCTTAGACATTTCACATCACATACAACAACATTATTTTTGGCTACCTACATATAAAACTAGCTGACCCGGCGAACTTCGTACTGTTGTTTTTTCGTAATTATTTTCTAAATACCTAAAATACCTATAACCTTTTATACAAACCTTGTCCTGACAATTACGAAAACATATAATCTATTTTCTTCAAAAAAAAAACAATAACTGACTTCAATTTACAGTTAAATTCAGACACTCGACCAAATTTCAAAAGAATCTATCACTATATCGTCTAAATATGTGAAAGCATATTTTAGTTTTTTGTTCATATTTCTAAAACCGCTACACCGATTTCGATCTACCAAACAATAAAAGATCCATTAAAATCGATTCACAATTGGCCGCGCTATCGCGTAACATACATACGTAAAAAAACATACACCCGAATTGATAACCTCCGCCTTTTTGGAAGTCGGTTAAAAACAAAGAATAATCCGATTTGGTGCAGTCGTTCAAAAGTTATGAGCGTACATACATTTCGAAGATTCATTTTTATTTTTAAGACGGGTTATAATAGCGGGAAGAACGATATTTTAAATTGCCAGAAAGGCGAGTAGAACCGATAAATGTAGCTTATTTTTCTAACCCAATAAAATCGAAATATAATTATTACTAAGGAATTGGTCATGCCATAGTATTGAATATTGATAGACTAATTCCCATTCAATATCAGCGAGCACGAACGGTTATTTGTCGTTGAGATAAAATATCGGAGATGCGGGAATCCTGTAATGTTTCTAATCAATTTTAGAAAGATCCCGTGCGTTATTGAAGTGTTTATCCAGTCGCAGTTTTGGGTCCCCAGAACAAGATAAAGTGGTCAAGTACGAATGAGTCTCTAATGCCGAAATTATCTTACCAACACGATCAATTTATTGATGTTCATTTAATTTCATGAGAATTTATACCGTGCACCAAATATAAAGTATTAGCAGCGCCCCAAGATTTCACCCACGTAGTTTTCTACCCCGTAACTTAATAGCGATCAAAATGTGCTATTCCAGACTATAATCTAAATTTATTTCAAATTTCAACCTGGACGTCTACTCTAATTCAACGAAACCGTAATTTCGAAATAAACTCGCGATTTTCCAACTCCGATTCTACTTCGATCCGTCGTTTTGTCCGTTTAAATGTTCTAAGCCTACTCTAATTAGAGTATACTTTGAACATTTAAACGTCAAACAATGTTGTATCGGACGAAACGAAGTAGAACGAGAGCAAGAAAGTCGCGAGTTTTTTTTTCGAAATTTCGTTTTCGTAGAAACAGAGTAGACGTCCTGTTTCGTTCAGCTGTTAACGTGATTTTCAACAAACAACATTTAAACTTTCGCATAAATAATGTAAGAAGGATAAAAACTGGTTACGCCCTAGACTAGTTATTGATATTTTTGTTTTGGTACGGAGTATAAGCTTAATAGTAATTTAATTATCAGATTGAATGCATAATTATTATGCGGAACACCTTTACACGATCTTGTATGGTATACTGTTCACATCTTTGGAATGAATAAGGTAAGCTGTAGACCTTAGAAGACCTACTAATGTATACGATCTGATTCCAATTAGCCTTTTTTTCTATTTTTTTTATTATTTTATTTTATTTTGCTCGAAGCTATGAAAGGCAACGCAATATTTTATCCTCATTGACATTTCTAGGACCGAAGACGAAGAGACGAAAGTGATGCTATTTTCGTTATATGAACATCTAGACTCTGGAATGCGAAAGGAATCTAATGCCTGAGTGGGGTTTGCTGATAAATACAATCTTGGCGTCTTCATGTCGAGAGTACCAGTTTCTTTGAGGTGACCCCTCCACCGCAGACCGCATGGTCCGCCTAACATCAGACGGTAGCACGTATGCATATATAATTAAATCTCTATATATTAAAAAAATCCGCATCAAAATCTGTTCGGTGATTGTAAAGATCTAAGCATATATAGGGATGGACAGAGGCGGGGAGTGACTTTGACTGACTTTTGAGTGATTTTTGTACTACGTAGTGATAGTGAATTATGTGCCGTGTTGGCTTTGAGATACGCGAGTTCAAAAGCTCAGTAGCTCTATGGCTTGGTATCCACGGTGTAGCTAAATGGAACTCAAGGTATCGCCGCTATGGGCTATTGGCTCCTAGCCTACACGATGATACCGTCAACAATAGGTGCCTTGGCGCAACTGGCGCAGGGCGCGATGTTGGGTGGGTAAAATCGTGGTTTCCATCACGTTACAGCGGCCACCGTAAGATGACGAAAGCGATGGGGCTGGAGCGGAGGAGTGGCGATATTGTAGCACGCCTGATTTCCCAGCCTTCTGTATTGTAAAGTCGCATATGGCGGGACTAGTCTTAGAAGACCAAGGGTCCAGACATGTATGGCACCTATTTACCGGTTAGTACCAAGGCAGTCCATCCTCCTACCGCCTAACAAGATCGATCGCCTTTAGTTTTGCTGTAGCTGTCTTTATAATTTCAAGCGAAAAGAAAACAGAGAGCCGTATCAAAGTTAGGACCGTTTACCTAAGACGGAAGACCTACAGGTGTGCTATTTCAATTTCGCAAGTGAAAGGGGCCTACCTACCTTAGGAAAGAACCCGGAGAAAAGCAGTTACGTGAAAGTTCGAATAAAAAGCGTTGCGAAAGAGAACCACTCAGTTTTTTAGGGTTCAGTAAAACGTAAAAACGGAACCCTTATGGATTCGTCATGTATGTGTCTCTAATTCCGAAACTATAAGAACGATACTGTTGAAACTTTGCAAGTAGATGTATTCTGTGAACTGCATTAAGATTTATACACAAAAAAAAATACATTTTGGCGGAGCCCCAATCATAACTGAAACTAAAAAAAATAAAACTTCAATACCATACGTTTCTCTAAACTGAATAATTTGTTCTAAAGTGGTAAAATGTGTCCAACCTTGTAACAAATATAAAGTACTCGTACATTACCATGCAAACTTTCACCGAAAATTGGTTTGAACTCATTTGAATACGTCATATAAATACACTAATAATAAAACATCGATCAAAGTTACAAGGAACTACAAGAACTTATGTACATAATTATTGTTTCTTGCTGCTACGGAAACCTTCATGAGCGAGTCCGACTCGCACTAGGCCGATTTAATTTTTCTTTTGTAACTTAGGTACATGGGTTGTTGAAAAACAAGTAAAAGTTTTATAAAAAATATTTATTGAAACATTTTGTAAGGCGTCTTGCTTTTACAAAATGTTTCAATAAATATTTTCCTCGTTGCTGATTGCGATGGTTACCTAAGTAGATGGTTTCACAATTTTCGTCGGCATCACGATGGTGACTTGGCAATTAGAAAATGTGACTTTTTTTTTTAAATACTCTTTATTATAAACTATAATAATCCCTATCACGTAGAACGTCCTTAAAGAACTCTATTTTTTTTTTCAGAACAAAGTAGTAGTCTATGTGCTATTCCAGTATGTGTAAGTAGTAAATTTATAGTACAGCAGACTGATCCGTTCAGTTCTACCAATACATGCGAGTATACTCCGAGATCTCGCAAACTTTCATGTTTATAATAATAGTCGAAAACATATAACGAGTAAGTAGAGTATGATTGACTATGATGCATAGCGTGTATTTTAATCTAGGATCCCGCAATATACAATTTTTGCAATAAACTATCAAACTAATTTTGCGTGAATAGCTTCATTTTGATGCTCAACAATTTTCTCTAAGAAACTCTCGAATGTGGTAGGTAACAGAGATAGCTAGGATAAAATATTTCTGAGCGTAGGACCGGGATAATGTACCACGCAATTTGTAGGACTATTGTCCTACAAATTGACTTCAATTATAATAAAATTAGCTATTAAAGCAGCTAACAAAGCATTAAGCTTTTACATTTTTTTTATATCAAATACAGAAACACAAATAAGTTATCAAATAAAATGACTGGCTGGTTTAATAATAAGAGACATGAACACAGGAAAATGTACGAAACTTCCAAAGAAGATAGTTTAAGAATCATAATAGACACGAAGACCAATAGTGATACAGGATTTTTTTAAGGGACCTATGGCAAGTGTGCTGTAGGGCTCAACTATACTTTCTACGTTTCTACTAAACTTTAAGCTAGCACCGAAGGCACAGGGGCCTACTGATTGCCATTATTACAATAATTATCACTAGCAACAGCAGTAGTGTCATATTGTTCATTTAGACGTACATGGACGAAACAACATGGTTGTCATTGTTATTAACAGCTATTTTAATGACTGAGAATATGAGTTACAATGTTAGTTAAAGTAATGACTTTAAAACGGTGAAGGAAAACATCGTGAAGAAACTGGCATGTACCTTCGATTGGCATGTAATCTTTCGACGACATGACATCCACCTACCCGCACTGGGCCAGCGTGGTGGATTATGGCCTAGACTAGGGGTCGGCAACGTGCGGCCCTCGACCTACCTCCTTGCGGCCCCCAGACGGTTTTGGATATTTATTCATTCATTATATTATTCATAATAGTTACCTATGAAGGGGGGTGGGTGCAAACGAAGCACAAACTTTTAGAAGTGCAGCCCGCCATTATCAACTTTTTTTACCATTTGGCCCATGGCTCCCAAAACGTTGCCGACCCCCCGGCCTTGACTATCTCCTTGCGAGTGGTCACAGCAGTGGTAACATTTAGTGGGCTGCTTTTACTATGCTTATGCGTCACGGCACCTTGGTGCGCCATAGAACTTAAAGAACGGAGTCCAACCTCTATCTTTTAACCGAAACCGTGCTTCACACACGTTCCGCCGACGTGTGTCTAAAGGTACAAGTTCGCGCCGCGACCGCGACGCGAGACCAAGACAGGCACTTGACACTATCGAATTGTATGGGCGCCAGTTCGCGCCGCGACCGCGACCGCGACCTGTCTCGGGCTCCTGTCGTACCTTAAAGGTACAAGTTCGCGCGGAGACCGCGACACGAGACCGCGACACGAGACCGCGACAGGACACCGAGACCGGAGACCGCGACAGGCACTTGACACTATGGAATTGTATGGACGCCAGTTCGCGCCGAGACCGCGACAGGAGACCGAGACAGGTCGCGGTCGCGGTCGCGGCGCGAACTGGCGCCCATACAATTCCATAGTGTCAAGTGCCTGTCTTGGTCTCCGGTCGCGGTCTCCGGTCTCTCGGTCTCGCGTCGCGGTCGCGGCGCGAACTTGTACCTTAAGATCCTAGAGCCGCCAGACGTCACGTATTTTCAGACGAAGGAAATGTGGGCGATTGAGTAGTTTTAGTATGTACTAAGAACACATGTCTGCCCGCTAGTTTGCTTAGACGACCAATTTCGAAATATCAGGTAATGAAGGTACATGAAAAATTACTTACTTCACGTAAATTCTCCTAACTGATTTTCACGTATATTACAGGCAATATCCTTGAAAATAAGTTGCCAATACTCCCAGACACATTCAGTGTGCCGTTTTACTTCGCAGGCGCTTTAAAACTCTCAATATAATGACTTAACTTCACGTAAATTCGTCTCTCTAAACTCAGAATTTGATAGCTAACTTTGGAAAGTACGAGAGTGACACCGGAGGGTGTGGACGTAAGCATGGCTAGGTTGCCAATGGGAAATGCTGACGCATTTCTATATGGCTAATAACCATGGTCCCGAGTTTACCCGAACATTTCTTACCATTCCCGAACGTGACGCTAGAATTCAATTAACATCCCACGAAAAATCTATCTGTGGCGCGCCAAAAGAAGTTTTCACTTCAATAAAACCGTAGTTCCTCAACCGCGACGGGCGCGGGTGAATATTTTAACCTATTGGGCTTAAGCCCAACAGGTTACCAAAACTGTGGATTATGATGATGATTTTTGGCTGGTTTCTGTCGTGTATACATTGTAAAATTGTAATTAACACTTGAGCATAATATTGCAGCTCAATTTACTTTCATGATTAGTATTAGCTGACAAGACAACTCGGCTGTCACCCGGAGGTCACTAATGACTCCATGTTATTATTTCTAATGAAATAAATGTTTAAGACAAACATCTTAAGTTACAATAACAAAATAACTGCATTTTCTTAAGGCATCTAACTACCATAACATTTGCTCAAGACAAACATAAGTCAAGAACTGCTCAAACTTTTCAATTAAGTTGAATTCGTATAGAAATTTTTAATGCTGCTAATGGTGTGAAATTAGCGCAAAGAGACAAAGTCGAGTGTAAGGTTGTGTTATAGATAACTACTCGACACTAAAATAAAAGCTGGATGCTGTAGAGTGGCGGAAAATCAGTGTCATTCTAGTATAGGAATTAATATTACATAGGTACATTTCAGTTGGTCAAGTCTGTCACTCAGTTATCATGACATACAGTATGCAATAGTAAGGTCTTGGCTGCAGCTTCGTACTCCGGAAGTAATATTTCGAAAAACCTGGAAATGCAGAGTAACTTACCTTCACAAAGTTGGCATTGATGTAGTCGTTATCTGACCTCTGCAGGATGACTCTGCTGTGGTCGTAAGGGTTCACATCTCTGTAGCGGTTCAACGGTTTATTTTGAGGCTTTCGTGCCTCTGAACATGTGTACGGATACGAATGACACTTTCGACTAATTCTCTGCAACAATCAGACAAAAACAATTAATACATTTTAAATACATTGTATGATAAATGTTTTAACAGTGTAATGTGTGTGGTAGATTTGATTTCTGATGGGACAGATACATGAATGGTACATTTATATGGTCTGTATTTAATTAAGTGTTCAGTGTGTGTGTCTCCAAATGTAAGTATGGTGGTGAACTGGTGGTGAACTATGGTGGCGAAATTAATTAGTTATGTATGGAATCTTAGCATGAAATGTTATCTCTTCTGAATGTTTTTTAGCTGAAGTTGAACCACCACACACAGTTGTCAATGATTCTAGGGTGCTATGTTCCAGCACAATTCTTGGGGTGGGCAATGTAGTTGCTTTGGCGATGTAGTTGCTTGGTGACAAAGGCCTTTCAATAAATTTAAAAATAATAATTGGGGTGCGTTGCACAGCATGCTATTGCCTCAGACTGATCTCTACCTCTTTTGGATTTACTCCAAGCTCCTCCTGCATAAGGGTTCTAAGGAGGAAGGATTCAGGGAAGGGCTAGGGTGGACTAGCAGTTCAATTACATTAAAAGCTCCTTTTTTACAATTTCCTTCATACACATTTTCGCTCAATAAAAAATTGCAACCCAATTTCTATATTTGTAGTTTGTAGGTAACAATTTCGTTATTTGCAGACCAAATCGATACATAGGTACATTTGTATTTAAAAAGAGTTCAGTATTTTTTGTAAAATGGCTTAACAGAGGAGTAATAAATATTGGTAGAAACTTCTCAAACAGGTACATCTGACCATAATCTAAGCAAAGCTTGTACTATGGAAGCCAGATAGCTGATATACTACTTATATACTTAGAGTAAAATAGACTTTATCACAACATCCATCGCCTAAAATATGTTGTTAAATGATATAGCTGCTGTATTGTATCGGCTTTTCAATTGACATAAGCCACCACCGCCGGCTTAGTAGTTTTTGATAATGTAAATAAACATATTGTTAAAGTAATAATAAAGCAACTTAATTACTTACTGAATGCATAACATTTATATTTAAATGCTGTCATACATATAAGAATATATAAGGCATTCCATCTTATGGTAAGAGCCACTTTGCGTTGATTGTTTCATTATTTGTAAACCACTCTGTTGCTGAGGATGTGATGTGCAGTGTTTGTTAGTGATGGTGCGTGGGACAACTGGGACTTATGAATTACTATAGATTTGTAAATAATTAATATACATACATAATTGTATTTTATTTTGTCACTTAGGGATGTATCATATATAAATCTACCTATATAAATTACCATTCTATATTCACATTTTTTGTTCAGTTGTGTTTATTCTGTATCCGTTCCACATTTACGGAACATATTATCCACTAATAAGGAGCTTCTACTGTATTTAAATTTAAGACCCGGCCTAGCACAATCCTAAATCAATGTTTTTACCTGGTCATTTTTTTCTGCGTCATCCCATAATCATATATATAGATATGTAGGTATAGTACAAAGATTAATATTTTCTCATATTTGCAATGTTTGGAAAAGTTTATGCAGCTTTAATTGATTGTTAAAGCCTTTTGGGCTCTAAATCCTAACTGAAAGGCAAAGGAAGTTAATTTTCTGTTCAATGAAGAAAATACAAATAAATTATTTCAACTGTGAGATTGAAAAATTACAGTATAGCTATTAAAAGGCCTTGAAACTTGATATTCCAAGTAACTATGAGGAAAAGTTAGAAACACAACAAGAAGCAAGACAAACTCTCGATTTCACTTAAATTTACATATATTTAGTAACCCAAATATCATTAAAGATGATATTCTTCAGCACTAGGATATTTGATGTCTCATTGCTTGTCGGTAGTTCATAAAGAAGTTATGCCGGAAGACTCGAAAAGATAATGCGTGGCGTCTTAAGTTCACTACCTTTTAAAGTTATAATAACTGACCTGGTAAATCTGTAGCCAAGAGTTGCTGGCCACAATTTCATTGTACTCGTTTTCCACTCGTTTAGAATCCATCGTAATTATCTTCAAACTATTAAAACAAGCATAGCACGCGACAGCAACAAAAGTCTAGGACCAAACTTTTAATCCCGGTTATTGTTCAGAAAACTCTGGCCCCAGAGTTTCTTTACAAGTACCTGGGATGAAAACCGCACTCAATAGATGCTATTCCAACGGGATACTATTTAATTTCAGTTTGTAATTCTTTGAACGCGGGTACGAAGAATCTAGCGGCCTTCTTGTAAATCTTATACGAGAATCAACCGAACTGCACGGATGCGAGTTATAGAATGTTGCCAGACGATTCGTTAGAAATAGTTACGTAAGTACAATTTCTGGAGCATGCGCGGTTGCGCGGTTTACTTCCCCACTGTTAATATTAGTGACCGACCCAAGGTTCGGCTTCGGCCAAAATATCTAGATTCGGCCCGAGTTTAAAAAAATGACGATATATTTTGGGAGCGCCGAAACTTCGAGTGTTAGTATAAAAGTCGTTCTCTCAAATTCGCTGTTAACACCTGTGGGGTGTAGGGTACGCCGTGGTGGTCACTCATCAAGGAATCTCGGAAACTACAAATGAATCTGACTGACTAGGAATCTGAAATTTTGCATGGAGGTCCCTTTTAGCACGTAAGCGCTAAGACGGGATTTTGCGAAATTCAACCCGTAAGAGGGTGAAACAAGGGATGAACGGTTGTATGAAGATTTGTCATTTTCAAAGTTATCAAATTTTGTATCTAGACACTTGACACGAAGCAATGAAATATTTGTTCTGTTAATTTTGTAATTTCGAACTATACGGGGGTGAAATTGGGGTTGAAATGGGGGATGAATATCAATATGGAAGTTCCAAACCGTTGAAAATAAAATCATGAAACTCAATAAGTATAGGTATAGAAACTTGACACGCAGCAAACGAATGTTTGTTCTAGCAGTTTCGTAATTTTGGACTGTACGGGGGTGAAATTGGGGTTGAAATGGGGATGAATGACAACATGAAATATCCCAACCGTTGAAGATGAAACTCTGAATATAGACACTTGACACGAAGGAAACGAATGTTGGTTCTAGCAATTTTGTAATTGCGAAATGTACAGGGGTTAAATTGGGGTTGAAATGGGGGATGAATGTCAATGTGAAAGTTCCCAACCATTAAAGATAAACCCATGAAACTCTGTACTTATTTCGAACTGTATAGGGATGATATTAGGATTGAAATGGGGGATGAAAGTATACATGGAAGCTTCCAATCGTTGAAGATAGAATAATGAAACTCTGTATATAAGCAATTGTCACGAAACAAATAAATGTATGTTCTAGCAATTTTTTAATTTCGAACTGTACGGGGATGAAATTGGGGTTGAAATAGGGGATAAATGTCAACATGGAAGATCCCAACCGTTCAACCGTTAAAGATAAAACCATGAAACTCTGAAGATAGACACTTGACACGAAGCAAACGAATATTTTTTTGTTCTAGCAATTTTGTAATTTCGAACTGTATAATGATGAAATTAGGATTGAAATAAGGGATGAAAGTATAATTGGAAGTTTCCAATCGTTGACTCCCTGCGTGTGGATGTGGGAGTTCCCCAGGGCTCAATTTTGGGTCCTTTTTTGTTTTTGGTTTATATCAATGACCTCCCTTTTCTTATGCAAAATTTTTCTAAAGTTGTGTTGTTCGCTGATGACACGTCATTACTGTTTGATATTGAAAGGAAGTCGACTGATACTGATGACATAAGCTTTGCACTGGACAAGGCACTGACCTGGTTTAGTGTAAATAGTTTAGCATTAAACTCGAAAAAGACAAATTGTGTCAAGTTTTCACTAGCTAGAAACAATTATTTAAATCCAGTAATTATTGATAATGAGGAGTTACGTTTCACCAATGCAACACAATTTTTAGGCCTGAAACTGGATGCCAAGTTGCAATGGGGAGAGCATATTAAAGAGCTAGCGGGGAAACTAAGCTCAGCGGCATATGCAGTCCGTAAAATAAGAGAACTGACTGATGTTGCTACAGCAAAAACGGTGTACTTCAGCTATTTCCATTCTATAATGGCATACGGAATCTTACTGTGGGGAAATGCTGCAGATGCTCTTAAATCTATTTTTGTATTGCAAAAACGAGCCATCAGGTACATTCACAAGTTGAGGCCCAGGGAATCCCTGAGAGAATTGTTTAAAACAATCAATATCTTAACAATGCCAAGTCTTTATATTTACCACAACATAATGTATGCCAGAAAGCATTGTAATAGCTTTACTAGGAAATGTGATACGCACAATTATAATACGAGAGATAAATTAAAGTATATTGTTCCCAGAACACGCCTCTCAAAAATTCAGAAATCATTCAGATGCAATTGTATTCAGTTTTATAATATGTTACCTGATTGCCTAACTAGTCTTAGTGACAAATCTTTTAAGTTGGCAGGCAAAAAAGTTTTGACTAAAAAAGCATACTATAAAGTACAAGATTTTTTAGGGGACAATAAGGCGTGGAAACACTTGACATTGGAAAATTTGAATGAATTGTAACAATTTTATTTAGTTTTGATTGAATCTCAGATTTTATTTTATTTTCACCGTATTCATAATTTGTTACTGTTTTGTTTGCATTTAATTTTTGTTGTTTTATCTGACATTGTGTATCCTTATATATCTGTAATTTGACGTTCAAAAGTGTACCCATGTACCAAATTGATAAATAAATGATTGAATTGAATTGAAATAAAAAAATGTAATTTAAAAACTCAAAAACCCGACTGCGTAAAAAGTGAACCAAAGTACGTACTCGCATACTAAAAAAAACTGAAAAGAATAAAACAAGCATTTAGATTTCTGGTGGTCTAGAACTCTATAATATGTTATTGTATTAAAACTATTGAAATATATACAATATTTTCTAATAAAATAACATTACAACTGAAGAGTCGGGATCCATTATTATTCGACATACAATGTAATTGTTCAATGGATCCCGACTGTTCAGTTGTAATGTTCTTTTACTAGAAAATATTGTATATATTTCAATAGTTTTAATACAATAACATATTATAGAGTTCTAGACCACCAGAAATCTAAATGCTTGTTTTATTCTTTTCAGTTTTTTTTAGTATGCGAGTACGTACTTTGGTTCACTTTTTACGCAGTCGGGTTTTTGAGTTTTTAAATTACATTTTTTTATTTTATACTTTTTAGTTATGAACAATGTTGTGAATGTTAATATGCTCAACATAATAATATGCATATTTTGGTTGTTGACCAAATGTCTTCGTTTCTACTGATATAATATGTAGGATTTTCTACTGCATGTAATTCATATTTATAGTTTTGTGTTGGTATAGGTTTTCGATTGACTTTGAGTACCTACAAAATCGTTTGAAGTTGGAGATGGGCGACCGAGGCGGAGCAATCCGAGAGCGGTTCCGTGTTCCCACTATCAGCGGCAGAGTTGAAACCCCATGGAGGTTTATTAGGAGATAGGGGCACCATATCCATACATGATATAGAGTGCAACATAACCCGGCAAAATCTCCCGCGCTTCTACCGCCTAACGAAAAACGCTTTGACGCTTTGACATGCTGTCTCTTTTCTTCTCGCTTGAAATGAAAGAGACGGCAATGTCAAAGCGTCAAAGCGTTTTTCGTTAGGCGGTAGACCCTGCCCCGGGCGGGGCAGTAAATACATTTACTGCACGTACGAAAAAAAGGTAGTCCAATATACCTACTAGCATAGATCGTAGAACCCAAGATGGGCCCCATCCCAAACTTCACGGCGCACGCAATCATTTCAACGTTGGGAAGAGTGAGCTCACTCTAGGCGGTAGACACTGCCCCGGGCGGGGCAGTAAATACATTACCTGCACGTACGAAAAAAAGGTAGTCCAATATACCTACTAGCATAGATCGTAGAACCCAAGATGGGCCCCATCCCAAACTTAACGGCGCACGCAATCATGTCAACGTTGGGAAGAGTGAGCTCACTCTTTCCGTTCTAGTCGGTTGCAGGACGCGGTGGACGCCGGACGTTTTTACCTATCATTATTCGGTGTCAACAACCAAAATAAGTAGAACCACAGCAAATACCGCCGCTAGCGATTATAGGGGTCAAGTAGATTGGTTGTTTGTAAACCACTTACGTTACAAACAGAGACGCAGTTTATTACCAATTTCAAGGTGCTCAGGGCACATCTATTGATTTATATCGATGCCTACTAGATACATTAGTATATAATGTCCATCCACATTCACACGTACAGTTAGTTATACGAAGTTTTCTGCTACCTAAAAACCTGTAAATGTGAGAATGGTTGTTACTCAACTTTAAATCGATATACATCCTAAACGGTCAGTCGAATCGAAAAACATTGAGAGAAAGCTAAACATTATTTTTAAATACCTATTCAACGATACCCCTCTTGACATATTTTGGTGATTTTCATTTTTTTTATTTGGACAGTATGGCGTCCTGAATCCGCCATATTGGACTTACACGAATGTCATGTCTTTAGTGTCACTCGCCAGATTAAGAGGAATCGATTGACGTGTGAATCATAAAAATCGGCCCCGGCGTTTGGTCTGTATAGTGCTTCAAAGGAACATACAAACATACATACATACATACATACATACATACATAGACTGTTAAACACATTACCACTCCTTTGCGTCGCGCAGTCGGATAAAAAGGTAAAACAATGAAACTCTGTATCTAGAGAGGCATTTGACACGAAACTAATAAATGTTTGTTCTAACAATTTCGAACTGTACGGGGATGAAATTGGAGTTGAAATGGGGGACGGCTGTCTCTTACGCTTTCACAATTAAACAACTAAACTGATTTTTATGAAATTTAATGAAATTGTTTTGAGACGTACTTCTTAGCATTCCATGGATTCACCGTGCGGGTGCCGGGTCCATCGTGTGGCAGAGAGAGAAATCTCGAATAGACCCCAAGACTTGTCACTCGGGCGTAGGTTTAAAAGGGGCCCCTTATATTGACGTACGTCAACACTCACCTTCACTACTCGTATTTCTCTCCCTGCCCAGCCAAATCCGATATGATCCTACTAGTGCAGCTTAAGATACTCGTTCTAGTATAGAACATACTGCACTTCTGGACAATCCTAACAGCTAGTATAATATAAAAATGAATTGCTGTTCGTGGGTCTTCTAAACCTCAACAACGGCTGGGCCAATTTGGCTGATTTTGGTTTTGAAATGTTTGTCGTAGCTAAGGGAAGGTTTAAACGGTGAGAAAATATTGAAAAGTTGCGAATAAGATAGTAAAAACAACAATTTATTTTTCTCAAATAAACTGTTTTACATAATTTCCAGTCAAACATTTGACTTTACCGACCAAACATTTTTTTTCGAGAGTTTTAATAAAATAATATAATACCTTTTTAGTTTTAATCAAAGAGTAAAATACAAAGAGTTTATAAGTTTTTGGAGTGAACACTTTTTTTGGCGCGCCTAGACAGGTTTTTTGTGGGCCATGAATTGAATTCTCAATCACGCTTAATTCACGCTCTGGTATGATTTAGTAGTTAGATTATTTTTAGTAGTTTATTTAGTATCAGCATGGCACCCGTGCGAAGCCGCTAGTTAGTAATATTTTTCGTTTGGGTACTTGAATTTTCAATTTGCTTTTTGAAGTAAAATCTTCTTTTGTCGCAACAACACAGATTTTTTCATGGGCTGTGAATTGAGTTCATGTGGTATGTTTGTACTTAAATGAAAGAAAGCTTCGGATTAACTCGGGACCAAGCCATCTAGAAATAAGTCATCGTTTCTAAATGGTCATGGCCACGTTCTCCGGTTTCACCCGTGTAGAATCCAAAGTGAGCTACCAAATTCAGAGTTAAAAGTTTTCACTTCTATCGGCAATCCAAATTACCAATTTTATTTTTCAAGTGAAAACTTCGTTAGAGAAAAATCTTAGCCTTTTGCGGCATCGACTTGGTAAAGCCGTAGAAGTAGAGTGCGACATGCCTACCCATAACAGCACAGTGTCACACAGGAGTGCTCGATTGAAGTAAAACAAAAGTGTGTAATCAGGATAAATAGAAGTTGAAACAGGTGCTTGTGCTATCTGTTATTTTGAATCATCAAAACTGCATTTTTGTTTTAATAAGAGATTCTAAACAAATCACGATTACAACAAACAAAATTATGAAGACGTTTTTAATAGAAAAAAATGTTTGTCTGTAAATTCGGTTTACTGACGATAGAACGTGACAACGTCTTAAGAAAATACTGATCGAATGGTAGCATTTTTCAAAAGAAAATTTTAATTTCATTTGTATAATAGATTTGTATGTAAAAAGTAATCAGTAGAATTTAGTCATTTTCAATCAAAACAATGCAAAAAAAAAATGGTTGTCTGTAAAGTCGGTTTACTTACGATAGTTAAACGTGACAACGTCTTAAGAAATCAGTACGCTGATAGCGCGAGTAGTGATACCGCTTGACTCGGCGGGTGGCGCCCTCAGCGCTCAGCTTCGTCCGCATGGCACGGACGACGAACTAACGGTAACGGTAACGTTACATGACGTCATGTTTTGCGGGCGTGCAGCCGGCTTCACCGAATTATAAGACGTTATCACGTCAAAAAGCTTTTAGATGCCGGGGTTCGAACCCGGGGCATTTCACATGCAAAGCGAACGCTCTACCACTGAGCTACATCCCCGCTTGAACTACTGGTCGAAATAATTAATACAACTGTAACAAACATGCGGCGAGGTAACGACCGACGGTAACGACCGACGGTAACGGTACATGACGTCATGTTTTGTGGGCGTGCAGCCGGCTTCATCGAATTATAAGACGTTATCACGTCAAAAAAAATTCAGTCATAGGAACTACCGATAGAAGTGAAAACTTATAACTTAGAATTTGATAGCTTACTTTGGAAACTACACGTGTGTAACCAGAGGGCGTGGCCTCGGCATCATGGCATGGCCATGTAGAATTGCGTCAGCATTTCCTATTGGCTGATGCATTTCTAGATGGCCATGGCATGATGCCGAGGCCACGCCCTTTCAGCATTTGCCATTGGCTGACGCATTTTTAAATGGCCAATAGCCATGGTCCCGAGTTTACCCGAAGATTTCTTATCATACCCGAGCGTGACGCTAGAATCCAATTCACAGCCCATGAAATATCTGTCTAGGCGCTTAAAGAAGTTTTCACTTCAAAATATTTGGAAGAAATTAAATAGGTGGGAATAAAGGTTTTGCTAATACCCAATTATTTTTTCGGTTCAACTACGTATGTGTTTTGTTTTGGTATTAATTTGTTATCCTACGTCTTTCCTGCTTTATTATTCCCATTACTTCGGTGATTTCCTCTAATAACATATCGAAATTGCCGAAGCATATTTCCTTCTGTAATTAATTAAAATGTTGTTTCTTCGTAATTCTATTGTTTATTATGTGTTCGATACGAGATAGTGGGTAATTGATTTACTTTATTACACATTACTGATTTTGAAATAAAAACTTCTTTTGGGGAACTGCACACAGATATTTATTAGCTTTATAGTGTCTCGTTACAGAAAATATTGTATCCAATTGAAAATATCAAAATTGTAAAATATAGCTTCTACTAATTAAATGATAGGAATGTAATGAAATGTCGTTTCGTTTGAATTAACATAACAGGGCTTGTCTATTATGCTAATATAGATGCATATTTAACAGGGGCGTAGCTACCGCCGTATATGCCGTATCAATTATACGGGGCCCCCGAGTTACGGGGCCACCCGACGTGCGTTGATTAATAAAAACTTAACAATTTTGGTTTTTTCTATATTAAAACTTGGAAAAAAAACCTAAGAACTTCAATGCGACATGAACGCCTGTCAGACCTGTCACTATTATCCATAGAAGTAGAAATTTTAGAAAAACGAAATTCATCTTGTGATATAAATGAAACAATTTAACAAAGCAGTCTGCCAATAAAGACGAGGATACTTAGTACCACATTTAATTTGAATAGTTTGTATAAAAATGGAAAAAGAGAAAGAAAGATGAACTATGTATGATATTTTTTAATTATATGCAAGAAAAAAAATTATTTTTCGAGTAATCTTTACCCTTCAAGAGGGCCCTCAAACAATTTTTTATACGGGGCCCCGCCAAGGCCCGCTACGCCACTGATATTTAACCACATTATTTTACACCAATTACCTAAATCTTTACGATTATGAAATCAAGAGCAAATAAACATTCTAACTATAAGTAGCCCGTACTGGTTTCGCTCAGATATCGTGATAAAAAATTTGGCAGACATAGGAACTGCCAAAAGACGTGAAAACTTATAACTTAGAATTTAAAAGCTCACTTTGAAAATTACGCGGGTAAAACTGGAGGCACGCCTATGTCCATGGTCATCTAGGAATGCTGACGCATTTCTAGATAGGCATCGGAAAATGCTGACGTATTTCACCTCCTTCCGCCGCGGCGTTTAAAGCCAAACTAAGAAAGTGGCTATCAGAGTCATTATTATTTTTTTTTTATTTAAATTTTACAGCTCCACAGACTCCGGGGTCCGTGACCAACAGTCATTATTTTACAACTATGACATGTTTATTAAGTTACAAGAGAATTATTAACTGAAATATATTTTTTTACACAGTTACGGATTATAGATATATAATTATAATTTTAATTGAAATATCTAAGCAATTATCCGGTTGCTTCACCGCGGACAGTGTAGTGTCCGTTTTCTATAGTTGCTCAAAAGCAACGCGGACACTGTAGTGTCCGCATTATTTTTTCGCGCCAGACTCAGAAAAATTCTCTATCCTGCTTTTACTAAGGAAAGAATGCTTATAGAATGAATGCTATCTCACTCGGGTTGAAAGGCACTTCAATTTAAGCAGCGAGAACATTTTATACTCTATGGATATTAAAGGAAAAAAATAAACTTTTCAGTCAGTCAATCTTGTTTGCGCTTGTGTTGGTCGGCTGTCGAAAAACAGGTTTTTAAGTAAATAAAATCATATAAAGCTGGTGTTGTGCAGAAATATAACTTCGAAAACTTGTAGACGAGGTTGGTTACAATATATTTTAAGTTGTCCAAATGATAAAATTTGCTGTACAAAGGGTTTTAAGAACCGTAAAGTCAAATGTTGAGAATGTGGTACTCTTGTGACTCTTTCCCATATTTTAATGTATTGGTCAATTCAATATCATCTCAATTATTACCTAGCTTAAAGGATGAAACAAGTTTTACGAAACTACTAATATTTTTATTGTGCATGTTATGATTGCACAGAAAATAATTTTAAAGTAGAAACAGAAAAACTCGCGTAGCAAAACTTCATTTGGTGGTTTTCAAATGTGCGTTTTAAAAAAAATTAAACACTTGTATGGTGAGGAATGTTGTCATTATAGTGTAGGTTTAGTCTATTATTAAATATAACTTGTAAAAACGTACATTATCCCTTTACTTTTTTAAATAAAAAAATGTATAGTTCAAAGTCCATTGTTTTTTCAAAATAAGCGGTTCTACACTGATTTATACCCATACAAGAGTCACAAATGTTAGTATATTAACTACCATTTGAAGCATCTATTCAACTATTCTAAGAAAACAAATAACAAGTGGGGTCTTTGTTCCATATTTAAGTCATAAATATCGTTCAAGTGCATGGCCGTCAGCCGCGCGCCATGCGAGAAAAAAACGTTGACGCGCAGGTTCGTCGACGGCAAAAACACCGCGGCGCGGGGTGAAGCAAGCGGTTAGATTAATCATATTTTGTAATTATTTTTGACGTGATAACGTCTTATAATTCGATGAAGCCGGCTGCACGCCCACAAAACATGACGTCATGTACCGTTACCGTCGGTCGTTACCGTCGGTCGTTACCGTCGTTCGTTACCGTCGGTCGTTACCTCGCCGCATGTTTGTTACAGTTGTATTAATTATTTCGACCAGTAGTTCAAGCGGGGATGTAGCTCAGTGGTAGAGCGTTCGCTTTGCATGTGAAATGCCCCGGGTTCGATCCCCGGCATCTAAAAGCTTTTTTGCATTGTTTTGATTGAAAATGACTAAATTCTACTGATTACTTTTACATACAAATCTATTAAACAAAAGAAATTAAAATTTTCTTTTGAAAAATGCTACCATTCCATCAGTATTTTCTTAAGACGTTGTCACGTTCTATCATCAGTAAACCGACTTTACAGACAAACATTTTTTTTTTAAATGACATGTAACATTTGAGTTATTAATAAATATATTGTATGTTTGCACCTTAGAGTATACATAAGTACTATAGAGTGCGCACAACGAAGTGGGAACAGTAGGCACAGGTGAGAACAAAACGACGTTCCCGCCGCGAGCGCCTGTAGTCGTACTTGATTACTAGGAAAGAGCGTTTGTCGAGAGATTTTTATCAAAAAATATTATTAAAATGGTGAAATGTGCAGTTCGACCTTGTAAGAACGATACTAGAAAACACACAAAATCGAAATCCAGTATCACATTTCATCGGTAAGTCGATTATTATACTTATTTTTATGAAAACTAATTAGGAATCGCGGGGGTGAAGGAGACGTGGGAGGCGGGCGGGCACGGGCAGGATCGCCAGCGTACCGCGCTCCCGCCGCGTGATATAGAGATGGGACACGTAACCAAATCTGTGGTTGATATAATGTTGGCTAGAAGAAATACATATTATAACAGATTTTTGTAACTTTAATGCTCAAAATGTTTTAATAATTTTTATAAATAATTTTATAGTGTCTATCTAAAAGTGCACTATGCACTGATTGTTTATCAGCTTTAGTAGCAAACGCAAACTTCCCATTATAACTCGTTCATATTATTCAAAGATAGAGGAGGACTTACATATCCATCAGAAGACGTGATTCATTTATGTAACGTCGCTGAAAAAACAGTAAAAAATAACATAGAATCCCAAAACGCAGCAGGTCGTGATCCTCGAAGCATGGTTACTAAAACGCTGAAGTTATTAATTGGAACAGATATATTTAAGGTTCTTCACGCTCATTTATTTGAACAAGAACCATGTAGCAATCATTTACTGCATTTGCTTAGAGCGGTGATTCAAAAATATATTGAAATACGCGTTAAATATTTAGTTCGAAAGTCAAATGTCACAAAAACTAGAAGACAGCTTTTTAACAAGCTTACGCTTTTTAGCGGTCAGTAAAAATGACAATTAATATTCAATTAACATAACATATTATTACTATTTGATTTATTGTTAAAAAAACAGTGTTTATTTTTAAAAATAGGTGATGGGGTTAAATTGTAATACCATTATTTACGCTATTTTTCGGTAATAATTGCCAAATATATGTAGGCATTATAATCCAATTAATGGTTTGTCAGTTTATATCCTAAGCTCCTTATATTTTAAGCAAAAATAAAATAAATTAAAAAGTAGGTACCAGCTTTTTAATGACATACAGATCCCATTATAGGTACACATTTTATGTAAAATATCGTAAGTAGCATGTAGAAAAAATGAAACCTGCACAGGTACTAACTCTATAAAACTAAAATACCTACATATTTATTTTTTAGATGTTATCGCACGAAATAATTATATTTGTAGTTGTTTGTACCGCGCTGAACCTGCATCTATTGACAACAAAATGAGTTTGCGTTGCCCGCGTGCCCATCCCTAGTAATCGCCAATGTACATATCTACGTAGTATGTAGCTATACATCATCTGCCTACATCACGCACTGGGCGTCTAGTGCGGCGCTAGCGCTCTATACTTTAGTTATTTATCCTCTAAGGTTTGCACAAATAATATCCTCTTACCCCAGATGCACAATACCATCTCTTCTGTTCCGTCGCGAGTAAAAACTTTTTTTTTTTTTTTTTTTTTTTTTAAATAAAGAGTGACGGGACGAGCAGGACATGTCCCTGATGGTAAGCAACATGCCTGCCACATAACAGCACAGTGACACGCAGCTATTAGAACATGAAGAGTCCAAATCATTACCTAGCACTGCACTGCGCTCGTCACTCAGAGATCTAAGTTGTTATATCTCTAAGCCCTGTAATTTCTCTGGAAACATTGCCCTTCAAACCGGAACACAGTAATGTTTGCACATTACTGCTTGGCGGTAGAATAATTGGCAAAGCTGTGGTCCTTCCCCAGGCGGACTCTGCCAAGAGTCCTACCACTACAAAAAAACTGTACCTAGTATCCATATTTGAATAGAACCCATAGGACCCTTACATCTTTTTCAAGTGCAAACTTCTTTTGGCGCGCCACAGATAGATTATTGGTGGGATGTGAATGTGAGAATTGAATTCTAGCGTGACGCTCGGGAATGATAAAGCTTCGGGTACACTCGGGACTATGGTCATTGGCTGTCTAGGATGTGTCAAAATTTCCCATTGGCCATCTAGAAATGCTGACGTGTTTCTCGATGCCCATGCTGATGGCCATACCCTCCAGTTTCACCCGCGTAGTTTCCATAGTAAGCTTTTAAATTCTACGTTTTAAGTTTTCACTTGTATTGGAAGTTCCTATGAGTGCCAATTTTTTGTAGATATAGCACATGAATTTACTGTTAACGCTGAATCTCAGTTCGTGGCTGATAAGTAATTTATTAGTTAGTTAAATTTACCTGATAGTTCAATAGTTTATTAAGGTACCACAAGTGGAATAAAATGTACTATGTTTTTTAGAAAAATGTGCTGGTAACACTAAACATGGATACAGCAGGTGTTCACGTTCACTGTGCAGGTTGCGTTTAAAATTGCATGAATGGACAATGATGATGTGTAAGAAAAACTCTTTTCTGGAGATGAATTTAGTGCATTGTCTCGTAATACCTAAGATCTTAAATAAAATAATATATTATAAAGCTGAAGAGTTTGTTTGTATGTTTCTTTGTTTGTTTGTTTGAACGCAAGGATCTCTGGAACTACTGGTCCGAATTGAAATATTATTTCTTTGTAGGATAGTCCATTTATCGAGGAAGGCTATAGGCTATTTAACATTACGCTACAATCAACAGGAGCCGAGCATGAAAGAAAAATGTAACAAAAACGGGAAAAATATTGCTTTTAGAGAGCTTTCGTTGCGTGACAGCATTTGTCATAATTATGATAGGTTGCGTCATTAGACCCTAAAGTAACCGAATTTGTTCAAAATTTGTATTAGTACGACCAATTTTCGATAGATGGCGTAGCAACGCGCGCGCGTTCAGCTAGTCTTAAATAAAACTATCTTTGATCTTAAAGTAGTCGTACGCAATACGCTAATTATTGATACAAACAATCTTGGAATCACGGGGTAACGCTGTTATAATATGCAATACAGAAATTCTAAAATTATTTCAATAAAATTATAGGGCAAGAACCCATGAACCCCAGAGCTTCGTTATTTTAACAAAGCTAAGAGTTTGTCAGCGCATGTTCCCTATTTATGTAAGAATGATGGACTATTATGAAGTTAGGGTCATTCTTGCTTTGTCATCTAGAAATGCTGACGCATTTCGTGATGATAATAATAATAATTTTTTGTGTACCTGTGTATGCTTAGATCTTTAAAACTACGTAACGGATTTTAATCTGCCTAAATATAATTTTAAAAAAACCGAGCAAAGCTCCTTCCACCAGGTACTTATAATTATATGAACATTTAAGGGTGTCTGGCAAGTGTAGTTACCATGTTACCACGACGTAAAGTGTCTGGCAATTATTAATATATATTTTTAATTTTCTGAAGGTAATACCAAAATATCTTTCATAGGTAGGTACACCTGTAGTACCTTTTATCTGGCAAAGCCAGGATGACCCAAACATCTCAATGATAGATAGATACCATTGTTAAAATAACGAAGGTCTGGGGTTCACGGGCTCTTAGTCCAATTTTAAAACGAAATCATTATTCTATCTCCGATTCAAGTGTCGGTAAGTTTCGGAATGTGTCCTCAGTCGAGGCTGCCATTGTATTAATAAATTGATTATATTTGTACTTTTTATAGTCACTGCTCTCCCCTACTTTTCTTAAGAACTCGTGTAAAATCCGTAGATTTATTTATAAAGTGAAAATTTATTTTGGCGCACTACTGAAAGATTTTTTGTTGGCTATAAATTAAGCTCAAGCGTCATGCTCGTGAATTACGCAATTAAACATCTAACTAGTCTTCTTGTCTACTTCTAGAAGTCTTTAGTCGTCCCGAGCTCACCCAAAGATTTCTCTCATTTACGAACGTGAACATAATATAAACTAGCAGTGCCCCGCAGTTTTACCCGCGTAGTTCCCGTTCCCGTCGTTCCCGTTATTTTCCCGGGATAAAAATAATATGTTTTCTTCCAGACCACATTCTAACTGTATTCCAAATTTCAACCCGATCCGTTCATACGTTACGGCATGATTGAGCAACAAACATACAAATATCCAAACATCCATACTTTGACATATATGATATTAGTGGGATATCCAACATCGGATATGAACGTGATTGATTTCGGCATCGTATCAGAATCAAATATCTCGTTCTATGACTTAGCCGTTTAGAATCACAGAGACTAGGATTATCATTGCCGGAATCGTTCCGAATGCATTGTGAATCAGCACCCTTATTAAACAAACTTCAGTGTGACAGATATAGTCAGAGTATTTGAAGTACCTGCTAAGTATGTGATGAAGAAAATTATTGAATTGCAGAATGGTTGTTTTTGAAGTGAAAACTTCTATTGGCGCACCACAGGCCGATGTTTGGTGGGCTGTGAATTGAATTCTAGCGTCACGATACAGAGTGATATGAAATCTTCGAGTAAACTCGGGAGCATGACTAAAATTTTCTCTAAAAATTTGTCAGTATTGCCCATTGGTCATCTAGAAATTCGTCAGCATTTCTAGGTGGCCATGCTAAAGGCCACGCTCTTCAGTTTCACCCGCGTAGTTTTCAAAGTAAGCTATCAAATTCTGAGTTATACGTTTTCCCTTCTATCGGCAGTTCCTAATGACTGCCAACATTTTTGAAGTGAAAACTTCTTTAGTCGCGCCTAGACAGATTTTTCGTGGGCTGTGAATTGAATTCATTCGTCACGCTCGGGTATGATAAGAAAGCTTCGGGTAAACTCGGGACCATGGCTATTGGCCATCTAGAAACGCAAAATTCCCACCTATTTTATTTCTTCCAAATATTTTGAAGTGAAAACTTCTTTGGGCGCGCCTAAAGAAATTGATTCTAGCGTCACGCTCGGGTATGATAAGAAATCTTCGGGTAAACTCGGGACCATGGCTATTGGCCATTTAAAAATGCGTCAGCCAATGGCAAATGCTGAAAGGGCGTGGCCTCGGCATCATGCCATGGCCATCTAGAAATGCATCAGCCAGTGGGAAATGCTTACGCATTTCTAGATGGTCATGCCAAGATGGTGAGGCCACCCCTCCGGTTACAGCCGTGTAGTTTCCAAGATAAGCTATCAAATTCTGAGTTTTAAGTTTTCACTTTTATCGGCAGTTCCTATTTTTTAAATTTTTTTTTTAGATACCTGTGGCACTGAATAAAAAAGTGCTAAACCACAAATCATTCTGACGTATAGCGTTTGGAACGCACCTGTACGAGTTTCTATAGAACTAGTCATTGACTTTACAAAAGGCTTCAGGTTTTTTTTTTTTTTCATGGGATCGCCATAAAAATGGTGATAAATGCAAGTATTTTTTTTTATCACTGTTTTACGACGTTTTGAGCGCATGCATGATAGCAACATTAGGACGTGTGGCACGGGGCACGGCACTGTCAATGTGTCATTGTGGCAGATTGGCAGATGTGAATGTGTGGCAGCTGGCAAATATATTATCTTTATTATCCTCGGTTCCTCGGATCAATCTTCAAATTCTTGTCATTAGTCCTGTGTAACGTTTATCTGAGATGAAAAAGTAGATGTGGAATATTGTTGTAATTTGTACATAATTTTGTACCCCCTACTTCGCAATACAAGTTAATAACGTTAACAACGCGTTTCCGAAAGTTCAAATTGTAGTTTTTAAGTTCCATCGCTAACCTTACAAATACCTTTTGGTTTGTGAAGTGTTCTTTTATGCTGAATTAAATTGAAGAAAGAGATGGCCTCTCCACGAACACGTCGAAGGCTGAACAGCGTACGCAATGTGGATGACAATAATGTAAGTGAATGGTATCCTTTCAATTATCTACCTATTGCAGTGACGAAATACGAAAGGCAGTTAGTTTAGACCGTAAGACCGAAGATAGGGCTGAGTGGCACGTTATGGTAGAGGCCTATGTCCAACATGGACGAATACAGGCTAATGAAGAAGATAAAAATGATAAACTTATCTTCAAAAACTGTTTAAATGCAGTGGTATGTTCCTTTATTTAATCATTTGTCACATGAGGGTTTACAAGGGGCTTGAAGGGGCTAAAACACACTTTGTTATAGTAGTCATTCTAATCTTGAAGGGTAATATCGGATTGTAAAAATGTTTGTTTGTGTTACAGAAATGTTTTGAATGCAGCACTTTGAACCCGCAGTGGGCGTCTGTCTCTTATGGAATCTGGATATGCTTAGACTGTAGTGGCATTCACCGCAGCCTTGGGGTTCACCTCTCTTTCGTCAGATCAGTCACCATGGACAAATGGAAGGAAATTGAACTTGAAAAAATGATGGTCAGTTTTAAGATTTCAAGTTATTTACTTAACCTATTAAATCCATTGACAACTAAGCATGTGCTGGCCTCCCCTAGCGTAACGGGAAACCGATTTTATGGTGTTATAGTTATTAAGTTTTATAGGTACTCAGTTTAACTGGGCTTTAGCCGAACTTAGCGAATTTCAGCCTCTTAGCTAATTGGGCCAGTGTGCGAATGTTTTTTGTTTATTTATTTCTGTAGTATTTTGTTATTATGGTTGCATTGGACTACAAATAACCTGATTTTTAGCATCAACATTAACATTAAATCTGTAGTTAAAAATTCAAATAAAATATACTAATTAACCCTTCACGCATGTGACACGAACTCGCGGAATGCTGCGCGCATGCTGGTTAGATCATTATCACATATTCATAGTATATTATATTCACAGTAATATACATACATTTATATATCACAAGAAAGCCCTTGAAATATCGTTTACGATTGTAGTAACTTCTAGGTACTTATCACATTAATTAATTCTGCAAAAAAATGCAAAGTTTATATTTCACGTTCGTTGTAAAAAGTTTTGGATTTCACTGGACTTCAATGTTATGCTTTTTCACTAAGAAAAGAACACAACACACAAATAATATCAACTTTAGCACATTCGCCTTACTTTTTTTAGTAGATTACAATAAAATACAAAATCTCTTCACATATTCTGGTTTATAAAAAAAAATGTTCTTTGTCATGGTGCAAAATGGCGTTGTTCGACGGCGGCTCAGAAATGGCGCGGTGGCATCCGTATTTTTAATTTTTTTAAGCCAAATGAAGCTTTATTTCTATTTTGTTAGCAGTAAAATTCACTTAATTACAATTCCGAACATGCTAGTACCAACATTATAACGTGTTAAGACGTATACACGTCACAATCCGTCTTCCAATAGTGAGCTTTGATTAAGCAACGATTGTTGACATAAAGCATGTGAAGGGTTAATATAGATATTTTTGACAAATGTTTTGCTAATGATTATTTCTATTTTAAAATAAATTCACAATGTACAATGATTATAATGTATACTAAATGTAAAAGTATGGTTTGTTAGTCATGCATAATGTTATGGATGAGAGGAAAGACTTTTAAAACTTTTAAGCCTTATAAATATCCTATGTTGCTTGCTATACTTACCTAAAATAGCACTTGAAAAATTTATTGGGTGATAATGGGTACAAATCATAGAACAGTAGAAGGTATTGTATTTCTTTGGGAAAGCCTAACAGACTTACCTGAGAAAGTGTTAGTAAAAATATTGTAAACTAGCGGCCCGTTCCGGCTTTGCTCGGATAATAACCTAGATACCAACTGCAGCGCCATCTGCCGGGCTGATTTGTAAATCTAAACCATCAAGAGCCCTACCCAAACGCATACAGAAAAAATCATTCAAATTGGTTCAGCCGTTTAGGAGGAGTTTACTAACAACGAAAAGTGGCATTGATTTTTATATATATAGATAAGTGGGGTTTTCCCGATTGTTTTAATGTCAATCTTAGTGTCTTCAAATCGAGAGTGAATATGTTTCTTCTAGGTTAGCATGCACCTTCGTAGACCGCTTCTTCACTATAATAGATAAAAATAAAGTAGCCAAGTGCGAGTTGGACTCGCCCATGAAGGGTTCCGTTCCAGCAAGTATCATAATATACATAGTACACATAGTTCTTGTAGTTCGTTGTAACTTTGATCGAAGTTTTAAAAATAGTGTATTTATGACGTACTAAAAAAAAACTACTCATCAGATCGAGTTCAAACTAATTTTCGTTGGTAGTTTTCATGGTAATGTACATCATATATTTTTTTTAGTTTTTTCATTCTCTTACTTTAGAAGTTAGAGGGGGGGGGGGGACACACATTTTACCACTTTGGAAGCGTCTCTCGCGCAAGTTATTCAGTGTAGACAAAAATTATATTAGAAACCTCAACATCATTTTTGAAGACCTATCGATAGACACCCCACACGTGTAGGTTTGATGAAAAAAAAATTTTTGAGCTTCAGTTCTCAGTATGGGGGGCACCCCTAAATTTTGTTTTTTTAAAAAACTTTTGTAAAAATCTTAATGCGGTTCACAGAATACATCTACTTACCAAGTTTCAATAGTGTAGTTCTCATAGTTTCGGCAAAAAGTGGCTGTGACATACGGACGGACAGACAGACAGACAGACAGACAGACAGACAGACAGACATGACGAATCTATAAGGGTTCCGTTTTTACGTTTTACGGAACCCTAAAAATTACTTGCCCAGCTCGGAGACATTTGTAACCAGTGAATGATAAGGAGGGTAAATAGTGGCAGTAGGATACATAATCCAGGACACAAACTTGATGTCCGGTAAGAAATGTGATGGTGGGTCCTGGGAAAAGCCTATATCTCGTGGTGAATGTAGCATATGTTGCTAATGATGATAAATAACTTACAAAGCAAAGCAACTGTTTATATTGTTCTGATATTAAGTTGTTTTACATTATGCAAATTTTTATAGTAAACAGTAGGTGTTCAACCATAATACATCTTCTTAACTATTTTGTCTAATTAAACTCATCTGCTTATTAGGACTGATTGCATGATAAAACCACAAAGAAGCAATCTTATTGATTTGTGGCTGGAATATAATCACAGCTTATAGTAAACAGCCTCCAGGCCTAAAATTATTAATAGATTTTGGAGGTTTCTTTAGAGAAGGGTTTTGATTGAACCACAAGAGAAACATAAGGCTTCTCTAATTAGAAAAACATATGGCTTCTCTAATTAATTAGGAAAGATTACAATCTCTGCAAGCATACAAAATGGCTTAGAAAAATATGAAAATATTGAATATGAAAGAGTTTTTGAACATTCATCGTCCCTGCTTTTAAGGGATTCATCACTTAATGAAAATCCTATTTGGGAACAGACGAAAGGCCAACATTCAAGGAAAAAATATTACATGTATGTTGTAATAAATGTGTAATTTAGTAATCAAACATAATTATTATTTATACATAATTATTTCTCTTGCAAAAAGCAGATTGTATTTATGGTGTTAAAATTGATTATTAACCACAACATTTGCTCAATTTTCTCTAAATCCATATTTTGTTACATGTTTTAACGGAAATGTATGTATTCTGTCATTGTATACAATTCCTAGGAAATGTATACATTTCCCAGGATATGTATGTCTTAAATAATTTACAAAACCATATTTTGTATTTTTCCTAAATAGCTTTGGAATTGAATACAGTCATTTCCTAGAAATCATATATTTTCAGTAACAAATTCATATAAACTTTCAAGTGAAACCTCATGAATAAAGTCATTCATTAGTCATTCAAAGTTCAAGCTAGCTTTTTAATAAAGTTTCTAAAATGTTAGTATGTCAGATGTAATTTACCACTACTATAAAGCTGTTGCGTTATTTACACAATCAAAACATTTGTAGAATGTCCTGGCGATAATTTTCATAATTCTGTTTGAGTACTGCGATATACAATAACAATGTCTTAATGCGGCGAATGAAAATAAAGCTGAACAAATTCAGCTAAAAGATGTGAATGATGTGATCATGTGAATTGTACTAATAAATTGTAATAATACAAAAAAAGTAATATTTCAATTGTCTTCAAAAATCAAGCCCCAAGATGATAGATCGGTGTCATTTCCTGTCTTAAACTAAAATTGTTGAAATTTCCCTTGCCCCTTATGGGGTAAAACATGTACAATTTCTGTTACTTGCAGGTGGGCGGCAATTTGAAAGCGAGAGAGTTCTTCGAATCCCAACCCGATTACAAACCTGGTTTGACCATACCTCAAAAGTATAACACTAAAGCGGCGGCTATGTATAGACAAAAGGTTAGTACATCGTCGCTTAACATCAGGCGAGATGGCGGTCAAGTGTAAACCAATAAAAGTAAAAAAAAAAAAATGTAAATTGTTTCGTGGGTTTTCAATGATAGATTTTTTTTTGTATTAAAGAGTGTCGAGACGAGCAGTACTTACTATCAAGCACATGTCCTTCCTGTCACATAACAGCACAATGGCACCCAGCTATTAGAACATGAATCCAAATCATTAACTACCACTGCACTGCGTTTGTCACTCAGAGATATTATATCTCTAAGCCCAGGAATTATATTGCTGGCCAAACTAAGGAAAGAACTTAACTAACTAAATAATTATAGTTTATTAGATAGTTGTGCAAGATTAAGATAGAAAACGTCTCAATTCTATCTTTTGTTCGGTTTCCTACATCTACAATTCAAATACCCTATTACATTTAAATATATATTGAATATATTTAAAACAAATATAGTTTTGCGAGCCATGTTCGCGGGCCGCGGGCAAAACAGCTTCTAGCTAGATTCGATATTGACGAATACGTTAAGGAGGACGATGATGAGGCAGTTTAGTTTTAAGAGCAATAGAACCCTGTATCAAACGACATGAAGATGCGTGGGTTCGATTTCCATTGTGCTCGAGAAAAACACCGTGAATAAGCGGACTAAGAAAAAAATGTGTGTGCTAAAGACCGCAATGCAGAAGTGAAAACTAAAATAAGAAATAACTATTAAAAACTATGGAATAATTTGAATACTTACGATTTAAAATTACGATTATAATACTTAATTGAATATACTCATAGTAAATAATAAATAAATAAATAAATAAATATTGGTGGACAATTCACACACAACACCATCAAATACAGCGACACTTGGCCATGCAAGGACAAGTCCTTCCATAGCCAAGAAAAAATTAAAAAAATAGACAGTTAGAGCTGACAGACAGCAGCAGCTGACTTCTCTTTCTCGCTCTGACTCACTCGGCGGTCCCGAGTTCACCGTTCACCCGAACATTTCATTAATTTTCGAGTGTGACGCTGAGCTTCATTCATAGGCCACGAAACATTTGTGTGTGGCGCGCCAAAATAAGTTATCACTTAAAAAAAACAGGAAATTATCTAGCGTAGAGAATTTTGGCCTAGTGTCTTTTGTTTGTGAATATAAGTTTGCACTTTTCATTTGATAATAAGTGACGATGGAGCACGTCTAGAAGAAACTGGTTCACCGAATACCTTGTACCAAGAAGGCCTTGTCTCAAAAGTGACTATATATTAATAGACCGCTAATGAGTTACGTGTGCTTATAAATATAATGTGCTTATTTATACAACTGGCTGACGAGACTATGCGGTTATTAGTTCAAATACTTTACACTTATATCCATCCGTTTAATTGCACTAGAGCTATGAATGTTTACAATAAAAAAGTTAGATTTGTATGCTCTACGTATGTACGTAAGTATATGTAAATTTATATTAGTAGAGGTCACCTGAGACTTTCTGCACCCTTACAAAAAAAAAAAAACTATCACACGTGACATAAAAATGTGTTATACTCATCAAATAGATATCGTCGGTAGTCCAGTGTGTAAAGTTGGACATAGTCTTGCTAAAACAAAAACTGTGTCTATAGCGTTGGTCACATAATATGCACGTGTGCGCTGTCACATACAGGTTGACACGCACACATACTCACGTCAGTGGCTCATTACACGCCCAAACTTGTGTGTATGTGTGCGTGTCAGCCTGTAGTGACAACACACACGTGCATTATGTGGCCGACTCTATAGAATCAGTTTTTGTTTTAGCGAGACTACGTCCGACTTTTTTTATAAGTCCATGGTCGTGAATATCCCCACCAATGCAAATAGTTGTGTGATGATTCCAAATATTTGTACTGTGCCTGGGTGTTTTCTATGTATAATAGGTATATATTTAAAAATATATAAATGTTAGATCAGCTATCTGGCTGCCATAGTACATCCATTCAATAGTAGTAATCTATAGTAGCTTTGCTTAGTTTGGGGGCTAGGGGTTGTCCATTAATCACGTGATGTTTTTTAACAATTTTTTAACCCCTCCCTCTTCCCCCTTGGTGATACGTGGTGAGGTTTAATACTACCCCCCCCTCCCCCCACCAAAAATCACGTGTATTTGTAGTACCTACAAAGAATTTGATTTTTTTATAATATCAGTTTTATATACCAGTATAAAGTACCTATAATCTAATTCTACGCGCGATGACTTCGTTCGTTGCAACTCTTCCAGCGGCGACGTCGACGTTACAATACACACCGCATTTCGATTAAAAAAATCACGCGTTTGACGAAAAAAAATACACGTGATATCTTACTATACCCCCCTCCCCCTTTGTGATATTTCGTGATTTTTGCCGAACCCCTCCCCCCCCCCCCTTTTGAACCTCACGTGATTAATGGACAGCCCCCTAGATGGTGTTGGGTGTGAAATGTCCACCAATATTTATTTCTTAACGTTATTGGTCGTACCAATTCAAATTTTGAACATATTCGGTTACCTTAAGTTCTAATACCAAGGTAGACACATGCTGTCACGCAACGAAATGAATTATTTTGTCAATAATAATTATAATGTCTCAAAAAGCAATATTTTTCCCGTTTTTGTTACATTTTTCATTCATGCTCTGCTCCTGTTAATAGTACCGTAATGTTAAATAGCCTATAGCCTTCCTCGATAAATGGACTATCCAACAGAGAAATAATCTTTCAATTCGAACCAGTGGTTCCCGAGATCCTTGCGTTCAAACAAACAAACAAAATCTTCAGCTTTATAATATTAGAATAGAATTATTTCTAGTGGTAGGACTTTTTGCTGAGTCGGCTCAGGGAAGTATCTACTTTTGCCGGTTATCCTACCACCAAACAGTAATGTGCAACTATTGACGTGATGTGTTGATTACCATTAGGCTCACATCTTTCTCGGCCTGCCACTCTATTCTAAAAAAAAGTATTTTAAGTATTAGCACCGGTCAAAAGTAGCGTTAAATGATAAACAGTAGACACTAGACACGAATGCAATTACTTAATTACGAATAAATTGCCATAGCGACGGTGAAGTGCGAATACCTCCTATCTTTTTGCAAAATTTACTTTTTTATTTATAATGCATTAAAATTCAGTTTTGCATGTGCAAGGAAAATTTTAAAATGATAGGAACATATAACATAATAAACTAAATAAAACTTTTTTTTCATCTCCTGGAAAATTTGTGTTTTGTTAGGTAGGAGGTATTCGCACTTCACCGTCGTTATGCCTTATCATAACATGAAAAGATAGTTGTCTTACAGTATCTCTGGATGACGATCGCAGTGCTGCACTATGCAGTAATTTGGGCTCTTCATATTAAAATGGCTGCGTGGCACTAGGCTGATATGGGCAGGTGTGTCGTTTACGATGGTAAACGCTTATGCTTATGATGAACCTGAAATTTTGGCATCTCATCAGATATATAAGCAGGCTCCAAAAATTTCCCACTGCTGGGACTCGAGGCCTTCTCTAGTAGTCTCAAGGAGAGGTTAAAGCTCCACCACGCTATCCCACAGCGGGTTGGTGGGGTGACGCATGACCTCGAATGATTTTAGGTACATTGCGGTTTCCTCGCGATGTTTTCCTTCACCGTCTCTAAGTTAGCGGCGGAAAGTCAGATTAGAGACAAACGAATAGTATTTAATGTACTTAATGGTTACAACGCTCTCTTTACGGGTTAGGTACTATCTTGTACCTATGTATTGTAAGAATAAAAAAATCACCTACCGTTTACTTCGGGTAAATAAATACGTTGTAATATGTTTAGATGAAAGTAATTGGTGAAAAGTGCTTTATTAATTAACGCTGCTGCTGAGTTCGCAACAGAAACCCCCGAGCCGTTGATTAAATCCCCCACTCAGTTCCAATTAGATGACGTCAAACTGGAGGATTGGGGGTATATTTATCTATCATACATTGATTCTACTGACAACGTCGCTAGAAATCTATACTAATATTATAAAGCTGAAGAGTTTGTTTGTTTGAACGCAAGGATCTCTGGAACTACTGGTCCGAATTGAAAGATTCTTTCTTTGTAGGATAGTCCATTTATCGAGGAAGGCTATAGGGTATTTAACATTACGCTACTATCAACAGGAGCCGAGCATGAATGAAAAATGTAACAAAAACGGGGAAAAAATATTGCTTTTAGAGAGCTTTCGTTGCGTGACAGCATTTGTCATAATATGTTAAAGGTTGCGTCATTAGAACCTAAACCGAAATTTGAACAAAATTTGAATTGGTACGACCAATTTTCGATAGATGGCGTAGCAACGCGCGCGCGTTCAGCTTATTATAATATAATTTTTAATAATAGATAGAATAACCTAGGGGGTTGGGTCAAGGCTCAGATGCAGAAGGCGGACACTTGCTTGCGGCGGTAGCTTGGACCCTGCCCCGCTGGCAAGCGATCCCGGTTTAGGTATTTAGTAAATATTGTAGAAACTTAGTCTAAAGAACAGAAATAAATAACTGAATAATAATCATAAATATTGGTGGGAATTTCTTACACAACACCATCTAGCCCCGAACTAAGCAAAGTTTGTACTATGGAAGCCAAATAGCTGCTTTTTTATTCTTTAGTTTTATAGGTGCTTTTAAACTAAATAGCTGATAATAATACTTACGTAATTGTAAATACGTAAAGAAAGGAATAAGAATTTGATAAGATTTAAGAAGATTTTTAAGACTAGCTACGTCCCGCGATATAACCTAGTAAAGCTCTGCGCCCACTTATACGATTCGGCTACGGCGACATATAAAATTTACTCAAATATGGGCTTTATGTTATGCCTAGATACAGATTACATTGGCAACATAAATTAAGCAGACGGCTGTCAGCGAGCGATCTCCTAATGCCATAAAGCCCCAATTTGAGTGTATTCTATTTGTCGGCGGTTTAATGGTGCCTTGATCGGTTAGGTTAGTAAACAGTGTAACCTTGTCTCTAGATCACCGCGGTAGCTGAAGGTAAAGAATGGACTCCAGGAGATTACCAGGCAGAAGTGAAAGCTCAAGATTGGAACCCGTCGAAAGATTTCTACTCCTCGGGCGATAACAACTTCCATTCTGCAGGATCTGATCCTAATATCAGCTACCAGTAAGTTTGCTATTAAATTATTTTGTGAAATGGGCCATTTATAGAGCCGTAAAGCTAAGTAAGCTACGTAAGCTAAGCCGGCTGGTCTAGTAAGCTATATGGCTGGTCTAATAAGTTTCGGCTGGTCTTGTAAGTTATGGTCGGTATAGCCGAGAGAATAACAACTGGCGATCCGAGCCCTGAATACGAATCCCACGCGCACCACCCTAAATGTTATTTAAATATTATATAATAAATAATATTATAAATATTATTAGTAAATATTTATTAGTCTATTATAATTAAATATTTAAGTACCTACTAGTATTTTTGTATTAGGTTGTTCTATTTTTATAACAAATTTGTTTTTATTTCCGTTATTTATTTATGTTACTATTTATAAGTACTTATGTTTTTTTTAGTACTTCTTATTTACGCACCCCATTTTCTGATTTGTCCACGTGTTGTTTTCCATCCTAAGGTTGCCTGGAAGAGATCGCTTTCAGCGATAAGGCCGCCCACTGTCGCACTAATTTACTATGTTTTGTTTATTTTTGGTATGTATTTTTATTTTTGGTGTGTCATTAAAGAGTATCTATCTATATATATATTCTGAACTATATTTTTTTTATTGAATAACGGCGGTGATTTTTAACACCTGATACAAAAAACTACAATGACGGGGTGTTATATGTTTGACGTGTCGCTCTGTGTGTGTCTGTCTGGCCGATTTGATTTTGTGTTCTGTTTCAGAGGTGAATTAGTCGGTACTGTTTTAGCTATATTTCATCAATATCAAAAGTTATCTAGCTCTTTTGTTAGCTGCGGCAGGAATCTTAGAAGCATAATGGATATTTTCTTTACTTGCAAACGTTTGTGTGACCTAAATAAAATATAAAACTTGCGTTGGGGTTTTTTAGATTTTTAATTGAATATTGTTATTTGTATATTTGTTTTTGGTAATGTTGCCACCAAGCCCTTGGTCGCCGCGATTCGTGACAAAAAAGCTGACGTTCGCTTAGTTCAACGTATATTCCTCTATTCAGCGTGATAATGTCACTAACGTGCTGAACACGATTCCGACTAGTGGTGGACTTGATGATCTTGATTGTCTCTTGACCTAGGGGTAATTCATTCGCTCGATTGATAATGAAGCCTTAGAATTGGACAAAAAATAATCAAGCATGTTAGGCGCCGTCTATTATATATTTTTACTGGATCATTATTTTCTTAGGCGTCTATCTTGTAACATTCCAGTGTTCTTACGATGGAAAACATCGAGAGGAAACCGGCGTTTTCCAAAAAATACATGTCTCGAGGGTACGTGTGACCCTTACTCGAACTTGGCCAGCGTGGTGTATTATGGCCTAATAAAGACTGTGAGAGAAGGCCCCTAGTCCCAGCAGTGTGAAGACTAAGCAGGTTGCTTAAGCAACAAAATCATCAAACAAAGTCGACCTAAACCCAATTTTTTTAAGGTCGCCTCAATTAGGTCAAGGTTGACCTCGATCCTTCAAAACATATTTTAAACAGGTAGCATGAGACATCCATTAGTGTGTTGTGATTTGTACTTTCCACCTTATTCTTAGTTTAATTGACCTTATTATTAACATTTTAAATTTATAGGGTTCCGTGCAATTACTCTTCGATTAAGAATCTAATGTCTTACCTGTATATCTATTTTATGACAGTTCCACGGTCTCTGAGGTCTATGCTTTTGTATTTTATTCCTTCTTATGTTGTAGAATACTTGGTACATTTAGCAGATAGGTTTTATTTTTATCGGTTTACACCTGACCGCCATCTCGCCTGATGTTAAGTGATAATGCGGTCTAGGATGGAGCCTGTTTACCTAGAAGAAACCGATTCACTCTCGAATTGAAGACACAAAGTTTGTAACAATCATGGGAAACCCACTAAGGCAACGCATTCCACAGCCTAGACGTTCTTATCACAAAAGTAGAGTCAAATCTCTTCGTTCGTGTCATTGGAACATCAACCATGAAACGATGTCGAGCCGATCGATGTCGATTTCTTTTTCGAGCTACGAGCATTCTGATAGAAAAAGGACAAGGTGGTATTAGATCATGTAAATCAGTTGCACACTCTCCGAAGTATATCCGATAGAAAACCGATAGGCTAGCAATTTTTCGGTGATGTTCAAGTCTTTTTCGCAGTGTCGTTGCCTATGAGCCTTATGGCGCGTGTCTCGATTGATTCCAGAGCCTCCACCTGATACTTAGCTGATCTATCCAAAGGTGTGGGTAGTACTCCATACAAGAGCGAATCTGTGCTTGATATAACCTGAGCAACTGTTCAGATTTGAAGTACCTTCGCACCTTTGAGGGGACATCTAGTTTTTTGGCGACTAATTTAGCCTTGGGCTCGATATATGAGCCAAAGATGCTCAAGACGCTCAGAAACCGGCACGGATACTCCTCGAAAAGTAGAAGTCAGTTGAAATTGACTTCTTTTTGCGGAGAACAGACACGCCTGCGTCTTACTCCCGCTGAACTTGACCAGATTGGCATCGCCCCATTTAGACACCGCCTCAAGGGTCAAGCTCAAACACTCGATCAAACTCTCTCTCAGTACCTGAGTTTGTCGCCCACTGGCTCTCGCGCTAGATATCTAACTCTCTACAATGGTGCTAGCGTCTGCATATCCAAAGATACCGAGCTTCAACAGATCGTTGATATGTAGAAGGAAGAGCGTCGCAGAGAGTACCGACCCTTGAGGGACTCAGGCATTTGGTCCGACGAGCAGCCATCAATGACTCGTATGGATCAATCCCTCAAGAAATCCGATATCCACGCAATAAACCCAGGAGACAGACTATAATTAGAAAGCTTGCTAATAAGGCCATCATGCCAAACCTTATCGAAAGCCTTCGAGATACGAGAGTAGGGTCACCAGCTCAGCGTGCGTAGAGGTATTAATATACCTCTAAAATTAAACAGCTGCGCCAAAAGGACCGTCTTGTCTTGACGCACCTACGGTCGTTAACCCCGTTCGCTATTACTTATTCTGTGCTAGAGCGCTCGGCCGGCGGCGGCGCCGGGCCATTCACTCGTGTTACAGAATACTAAAAAAAAAATGTGATGAAGGTTTTCTTTGTAATTTATTTGTATTTTTATAATTATATATTTTTAAGCCCTTCATGTGACTATGATTCATCATATCCTTGAATATCTAAAGTGTTCAAACAGTCAGCCTGTATATTATATGCAAACATCACCGTATTTCGGTTTTAGTAGTGGTAGGACTCTCGGCAGAGTCCGCCTGGGGAAATACCACACTTTTGCCTGTTATTCTACCATTATATATAATACTAGCGGCCCGTCCCGGCTTCGCACGGGTTCAAATTTTTTGTTTAATAGGTATGCTAAATGAAATGTACATGACCAAATTTTTCCAAAAGATCAAAATTAAAAACCAAAACTTTAAAGTTCAAAAACATTAAACTGCCTGGCCTGGTGGCTTAGTTGGTTAAAGGCCGTTTTGTAAAGCGGCGGTTTAACCACTATTAAAAACTAAGTTAAAAACCACTGGAATGTATTCAACGCCATACGTTATTCAACATGGCTAGCCGTAATGTAATAAAGCGAGAGATTAGCCGGTTCTTTGACAATTTTTAGTTCCGATTCTTAACACTCATGGCGCTGCCTGACATAACAACAACCATGGCGTTGAATACTGTGTGTTCCTAAATTGCTAACACGGCTAGCCGTAATGTAATAAAGCGAGAGATTAACCGCCTCTTTGACAATTTTTAGTTCCGATTCTTAACACTTATGGCGCTGCCTGATATAACAACAACTATGGCGTTGAATACTGTGTGTTCCTAAATTGCTAAAGTGACAGTGGATTCTGGAGTTTGGAGGAATCGTACACAATATTATTAGGGTGGCACTTATCACCCTGGGTGTTACTTGGATACTATTTCGTTTCCACCGTCCACCTTGTTAAGACTAAATCGGACCGGGTAGGTTACATGAGACCCAGATCCGACCCGGAGCACCCCGACTCCACCTAGTCTTGGCGCTACTACCCCTAGAGTGTATTTAAAAGAATGCGGGAGCCAGAAGCTCAAGGGAGGTCCTGAGTGGAGCGAGCCATGTAAGTAGTTTTAAAACTATAATAGGTTCGCACTTGACCACCCTCTCACCTGATGTTAAGCGACGATGCTATCTACGATGGAACATGTTTCGATAATAGACCCTTGTCTATGAAAGTTCACCATGTTTCTTAGGTGTACCGTCACGGATATCAAGTTATGGGCTTTCAAACTTTATGTGAGAGGTAAAATGTTGTAAAAAAAATAGTACGGAATATCGTACGAAATAATCGATCAATTTATTCAGATAAAAGAAATTAATTTAGATTTTGTGTTGTTATTTTTTTAAATATGGTCTTCCTACAACATAAGCAGTAATACAATGCGGCTGAACGTGGACCGCCTTATTGAAGAACGTATTGCTATGACAATGCGGCTAATCGTTGAACCGCCGCATTACAAAACGGCCCCGTTTTTCAAAACGGCTAGCCGTAATGTAATACGGCGAACTATACAATCCGGCTGCGACATATACATCATAATCCGGATCTCGTTGTTGGGCTGTATGTTTGATGTCTTGACACAAATTGTCTTCAAAAATGTGCCATAATGCCGAGGGAAAACAAAATAATAATATTACCACAAACAACTCTCTCAGCCTCAACGGACACCGAGAAATTGAAGCTTCTCTCAAAGTGATTTCTTTGATTTTGAGTAGTCTTGGAACGATGTGCCTACGTGGTACATGATAAAGAAGTATTCTGAGATGAAATCAATCTGACTGGGATGAACGCTGTATGTACTGTATGTACACTCTTCATAATTCTGGCGGCCGTCGCGTCGTTGCAAATATTTAGGATGGATATTTTTAATTTCGTAATATATTTTGAATGGAATGTCCGATTTTAATTATTCAAAAAGGAATCAATAGGTAATAAAGCAGTCTTGATTGAGAAATAATTTATTTTGATAAGAATTAAAACAAATGTATGAATAGCATGGTCTTAAGTTGATCGGCATTTTTATCTTCTTTTAAAATGTAAAAAAGCAGTTGTAGCGCCGTAATTACTGTAGTTAGACATATGCTCTCGCGAGGTTTTTTGTAGATTTTAATACGTTCTATAATATTGTAGAGCATTGTTTGGTTCTATCATTGGTACTTTCCGCAGCGTATGCGATGAAAGCCATTTTATGGCTGTTTTTTTTATACCTTGCGTTGGTTTTAGTAAAAAATTCCAAAGATCACTATTTTTTTCTTGTAATAAAAATAGCCTATGTTACTCAGTGATAATGTAGCTTTCTCTTGGCAAAAGAATTTTTGAAATCGGTTCAGTAGTTTTTGAGTTTATTACATACATACAAAAATACAAAAATACAAATCTTTCCTCTTGATAATACTAGTATAGATATACATTATAATCATTACTGTGTTCCGGTTTGAAGGGCATTGTTTCCAGAGAAATTACAGGGCTTAGATATGAGATATAACATCTTAGATCTCTGGGTAACGAGCGCAGTGCAGTGCTAGGTAATGATTTGGACTCTTCATGTTCCAATAGCTGCGTGTCACTGCGCTGTTATGTGGCAGGCATGTTGCTTACAATTTAGTACATATCCTGGTCGTCTCGTCACTCTTATTTAAAAAAAAGAATGATAGTCTTTCCAGTCAAATTACAGACCATAGAGATAAATCATCCTATATATACAATTTGACTTTTCATTCAAATAACTACGTGGCACTGTGCTGTTATGGGCAGGCGTGTGCACATCAGCCTCATGTCCTGCTCGTCCCGTCACACTATACTAGAAAAAGAAAAATATTGGTGGTGGCTGGTGGCAATCTCAAAGTTATAAAAAAAAAACTGTCGCCATCCAGTACGCATTTTTAGGGTTCCGTAAAACGTAAAAACGGAACCCTTATAGATTCGTCATGTCTGTCTGTCTGTCTGTCTGTCTGTCTGTCTGTCCGTCCGTATGTCACAGCCACTTTTTGCCGAAACTATGAGAACTACACAGTTGAAACTTGATAAGTAGATGTATTTTGTGAACCGCATTAAGATTTTTACAATTTTTTTTTAAAAAAACAAAAATTAGGGGTGCCCCCCATACTGAGAACTGAAGCTCAAAAATTTTTTTTTCATCAAACCTACACGCGTGGGGCCTCTATCGATAGGTCTTAAAAAATGATATTGAGGTTTCTAATATAACTTTTGTCTACATTGAATAACTTGCGCGAGAGACGCTTCCAAAGTGGTAAAATGTGTGTCCCCCCCCCTCTAACTTCTAAAGTAAGAGAAAGAAAAAACTAAAAAAAAAATATGATGTACATTACCATGAAAACTACCAACGAAAATTAGTTTGAACTCGATCTGATGAGTAGTTTTTTTTAGTACGTCATAAATACACTATTATTAAAACTTCGACCAAAGTTACAACGAACTACAATAACTATGTGTACTATATATATTATGTTACTTGCTGCAACGGAACCCTTCATGGGCGAGTCCAACTCGCACTTGGCTACTTTATTTTTTCTGAAAACGTCTATACGTCTACTAACGTCTACGCTGTAGTTATACGGAACCCTCAGTATGATAGTAAGACTCGTCAGTTAACCTGTATATTTATATGTGTATCTTAAACAATCAAGAAAATAGAAATTAACGTCGTCGAGTTTTGAATTTTTAAACAACTTTAGTATTCTGTAGACCACTTGTAAGCCTATCAAATGTCCATTTTCCCACAGTTGCGTTGGCGAAGTGACATTAGAAACGTCGACAGTAATTTGTACCTAGGAAATCGACTAATTGTCCCATGAATACTTAATACTCATTGAAAGAGTTTGGAAATTGTCAGTGTGTAATGTGGTTTTAGCATCGAAGGTTGCTAAAACTTAGTTGTTTTGTCTTTGAAATATCGCTTTCGGTGAAAATGTTCCGGAAAGGAAGATCCGATCTTAGAAGCATATACGAGCCTGACACTTCGGAATCGGAGTGTGATGAGTAAGTTCTTGTCGTATTTTGAAGAATAATTCAAAAAACGCCTGATAATTTTTCGGCGTTCGGCGAATAGAATAGAATCTAAAACCTATTTTTACCGGATTGCAAGATAGGTTATGTTTTTAGGTTCAGATAGGCACCTCTAGATAGGTTCTGTAAATGTTAAATGGGCCGATTGACAGTATACATATTTTGACTAATTACATTTGTGAAACTGACATTTTTTCTTTAGCGCTAGCTATGTTTTTGATTCTCCACTTTTACTTTGCGTATCATCACAGCAAATCGTATCATATGTTCGGTTGATTCGCAGACTGAAAGTAGAATATTATGAACACTACGAAAAATGTCATATCCATTATGCCCAAGCTCTGCTTAGTTTGGGGTCAGATGGTGTTGTGTGTGAATTGTCCACCAATATTTATTATTATTTATCATAACATGGGGATAAATTAGCACTTTTAATTTTGTTCTTGTTGCAGTAGTGAGTACGGAAGCGGCCGTTACACTGGGTTTGGAAACACGCCCAACCAATCGCAATCCACGCCGATGTCTCCCGCGCACAGTGGCAACGAACTCGTTGACAATACACTGGCTTCGCTCGCCTCGGTAAGTGCCATTCAAACTGCGTTTATCTAATTTGGAATCGTTGGGAGACGTCTCTGCCCATCTATTCATTTTTGTATGGATAAGATTCAAGACTGCACCCGAGGAATTACCTCGCCTTTATGGCTATTTCAACGCCAAGTAGTAAAGTGCAAATGCGAAGATTACTGTATCCGGTATGAAGGGCAATGGTTCCATATACAAAGCAAATAGTTTGATCAGACCACACTCATTTTGCTTACCGTCAGCCGCATGTTTAGCTTGTTTCGTCACTCTGTCTATATCTTCTATATGTATAAAAGGCAAAGGTGATTGTCTGATACATCAACGCACAGCTCAAACCGTAAGAGCTAGAAACTTGATATTTCGCACACACATTTTTCTTATAACGTTGGCACCTACTAAGGAAAGATTTTTCGAAATTCGACCCCCAAGGCGGTGAAATAGGAGATGAACGATTGTATGAAACTTTTTATTCCTTGGATATATTTGCACGAAATCTCGTATAAATTGTGTTCGGCTGAAATCATGACGTACTTATTACAACGTTTATCAAAATTTCAAAATTCAATCCTCAAAGGGGTGAAATAAGGGATGAAAGTTTGTATGAAACTTTCTATTCCTTGTCCATATTTACATGAAATTTCGTAGGTATTTAGTAATAATGAGTTATTTAGTACATTTTTTTTCAAACTTCAACCCCCAAGACGGTGAAATACACACAATTTTCGCACACTTATTTTTTTATGACGTGCCTACGTCATAAAAAAATAAGTGTCAAGTCAATAAGTCTACCAAGGATAGATTTCTCAAAATTCAACCCCTAAAGGGATGAAATACGGGATGAGCATTTGTGCGAAACTTTTTATTCTTTGAACATTTTTGCATAAAATTTCGTATAAACTGACTACGGTTAATATAATGAGTTATGTATTTCCGTTTTTTATTTCAAAATGCAACCTCCAAGGGAATAAAATAAGGGACGAAAGTTTGTGTGATTTTAGCACAAGCCTAACCTTAGGTGTATTGAAGACGATCATTATTTAAGCCGTACCGTATTTCGGTTTTAGTAGTGGTAGGACTCTTGGCAGAGTCCGCCTGGGGAAGGACCACACCTTTGGCAGTTATTCTACCGCCAAGCAGTAATGTGCAAACATTACTGTGTTCCGGTTTGAAGGGCAATGTTTCCAGAGAAATTACAGGGCTTAGAGATATAACAACTTAGATCACTGGGTGACGAGCGCAGTGCAGTGCTAGGTAATGATATGGACTCTTCATGTTCCAATAGCTGCGTGTCACTGTGTTGTTATGTGGCAGGCATGTTGCTTACCATCAGGCAAATGTCACTATCGTCTCGTCAAGCTTTATTAAAAAAAAAAAAATTGACGCTCATGCTATCTAAGTATGAATCTTTAATAAACAACTTAACGAAAGCGTGCGAAGCCGCGGGTTAAAGCTAGTATTATAATAAAAAGACATAAATATACACTTCATGACTTTTGTTTAAAAGGCCAAATTACTTTGTGAATCTGTAATGCAGTTTAATTCTCACTAGTGTCTACCGCTCCGATATCACGCAGAAGTCGATAGTAGACTATTCGAAAAACTTTACAATTCGTAATAACTACTAAAAGTTCGAATCAGTGGCTGTGAAATTAAAAGAGGGTAGTTATGTTTCGTGAAAAACATTGTAAACAGAAAGCAGTAAACGAAATAAACTCTACCCTCTCAACAGTCACGCTTGGCTAGTATTGATGTTACAATGCTCTCAACCGGATACCGGGTTCAATTTAAAGGTTACACAATGCCAGTGCTCCCGACCTCTAATTGAGAACTGTTGACTTCAGTGGCTAGCTCTCGTACGATTGGTCGTTTCTCTCATATCAGTTCACGCTTGGAATCGGATGCTTTCAATTGACAGGAATATTATTGGAAAACCATTCAGTTAGGTTTAATGTAAGGCTAGTTTAATAAAACCTAATAAACAATCTATACTAATATTATAAAGCTGAAGAGTTTGTTTGTTTGTATGTTTGTTTGAACGCAAGGATCTCTGGAACTACTGGTTCGAATTGAAAGATTCTTTCTTTGTAGGCTAGTCCATTTATCGAGGAATGCTATAGGCTATTTAACATTACGCTACTATCAACAGGAGCCGAGCATGAATGAAAAATGTTACAAAAACGGGAAAAAATATTGCTTCTTGAGAGCTTTCCTTGCGTGACAGCATAATGTCATATTTTAAAGGTTGCGTCATTAGAACCTAAACTAATTGAATTTGTTCAAAATGTTTACTGGTACGATTATTATATTTATCTATATTCACCTATATTTACCTATTTTTACCTATTTTCGATAGATGGCGTAGCAACGCGCGCGCGTTCAGCTAGTGTTATTTAATAGGCTTCTTGTTTTCGTGTATCTGCTTATTATTGAAGTTATACTTTTTGCGCATTTGAAAAATAAGATTAGAGTACATTTTTACGATACGTCCATCAAGGACACCGTTACGAAAAACTGACACTCTAACTTCAGGTTAATAATTTTTGCGTATGTAAGTATACACACACTTTACTAAAGGTATAGAGTCTTTGTTGAGTCTGCCTGCTCTGGGCTGAGCTATGGTATTATAATTTGGGGCAACAGCTCCGATGCAGGTATAATTTTCGTTATGCAAAAGAAGTGTTTACGAATTGTAATGAACATTCGTCAACAAGATAGCAGCAGGCCTAATTTTATACAACAGGAAATACTAACTCTACCTTGTATGTATATATTAGAGGCTGCAATCTTTCTTAAACAACACCCTAACTTTATCACTTTCAATGCAAACACTCCCAGAAAACATCAAGTAGTTGTTCCTGAGCCAAAGCTAGAAATAGTCTGTAAAGGCTCTCATTACGTGATGTACAAAATATTTAATCACCTGCCGCAAAATATACGTGAGGAAACCAATTCCAAAAAAATCTAAAAATTTCAAAATTTCAAATTTCAAGTTTCAAGGTCACCGATATAATAATCTCTGTATATTTATTTATATTTTATAAGTTAGATATAAGCAATTTCTTTTTTTTTTATAGCAACACCTAATTTTTTTAATCTGGGCAGAGCCTTTATTAACAAAACTAAAATACAATAAGAACTACACTGCGCTACATACCTAACTAACTACGTACACTAAGCATAATTTAGGTGTGCATCGACCAATGAAGGTCCACAGATAATCAAGATGTTCAAGCCCACTACCAATCGGAAGCGCACCCAGCATGCTGGCGGCATTACCACGCTGAATGGCAATGCTTATGCGTTGGGCCAAATAATCGCTAGCATTTTGGTCACGCGTTGCGTCGACCAAGCGCTCGGAAAGGCTTTTGAAGATGAGGTGAGCTCCCCCGGCCCCCACGGACCCAATGTCTCAACCCCAAAGGGCTCAAATATGTAACCTCTTCCGAGGGTTGCATATTTGCGCTGTTTGAGTATGGCTGGGACATTGGCGGTGGAAAAAGCCTCCGGCGTATGATGTCGTTCAGGCTGGCGTGGCGGCCAATACGACCCGCGCTTTTCGAGCAAGAGAGACCGTGGTGACCGAGTTGGTCGACGGCAGTACTACGATGGCAGCGATGGTCTTCATAGCACCTCGCACCCAAGCACAAGCTAACAGCTAGACGAAAAGCAGTTGGATCTAATAGGCTACCGGTATTGAAAGATGGCAAAGCCAGATTAAGAACCAAAGGCCAGATTCCTATACAGACACAGCAAGGATACGAGCACGATCTGCGATACTAGGACACGTATCGAGAAGAGAGTTCCGTGCTAGATCGCAGATCGGTCGATCCCACTGTCTCTGAGATGACAGACATCTGGGGAAATCGTTGTTTGGACAAGCCAGCCTCCAAGCATTCTTAGCCTCGCACAAATTAGCTACTACTACATCAGAATATTCCGAATGGCCTAATGAGGGTGCGAGAATTTGTCTATTAGATTTTGAGTACTATGAACTGAGGACAAGAATGCCGGTAAAGCTACACTTGAAATTTGGCGGACCCCTAGGCCTCCCAACCGTATGGGTAGTGAGGCTTGTGACCAGGCCCTCCTACTCAGATCCACATTCAACACCGATATTAGAGATTCCTTTACGACATTGTCTAAGCTCCCAAGGAGCTCACCATGTTTCCACAGTGGACTACATCATAAAGCGTACATAAATTTCGGAACAAAGAGACACTGCTGAATAATTGTAAACGCCATATGGGCGTTTACTTTGAGTAGCGTGTCGGAGGCTCTCGTGAAATTTTGAATTTTTTCCGCGACAAAAGGTGGTAACGACTCATCTAAAATCGATGAACCCAGGAGGCGCAGGGAACATTTGTCAACTGATTTGATGTTGAGGGCCAGATCATTAAATTTCTGTATTATAAAATCTTTATCTGGACATGTGTCGCAAACGAAAAGTTTGCATTTTGAAAAATTTTGTTCTAAACCAATCAGACGAAAACCGCCCATGAGTTTTTGTAAATCGGTTAGAACAATATTCACATCGCCCCCCAAAGTTCCGTCGTCCAAGTACCAAACGTTTAATTTGGAAACATCCGTCATGGAAACAGAAAAACACAACTAAGCGGTAATCTGTCAAAATATATGGAAATTATAAACGCTATGAAAAACGAATATCTGGTCTATCCCCAGCTCTACAAACAATACCTTGCAAAAATCCTTAAGTATACTTGCGGCTGGTACAAAGAAACCAGCTCAAAAACGAAGAATAGCTGAAAGAAAATATAGGCCGAAAATTTGCCAACTTGCGTTCAATTTCTTACCATACGCAACACCGTATGTACAGGGTATAATGTGTACTGCACTGTCTCACCAATGTACCTACTCATTATAAAGGGTTGTAATCTTAAATCTTAATATATATAAATCTCCTGTCACGATGTTTGTCCGCGATGGATTCCTAAACTACTTAACCGATTTTAAATTAAATTGGCACACCGTGAGCAGTCTGGTCCAACTTGAGAGATAGCATAGTTTTTTTTTCGATTAATAGTCCTTATATGACGAAATCCGAGCGAAGCCGGAACGGGCCGCTAGTAGATATATAAGTATCACATTCTTTGCGGGGATTCCGTCCAGCGCGAACCGGTGGCCCAAAAGAGCGGAGGCGGTGGGTTAGGGTCGTTGGTGAGAGTGCGAGAAGTGACCCCGCGACTCTGACCATGCCATGCCATGCCGGAGAAACTTGTGGGAATTTTATTCGGTGGAGGCACACCACTTTTAGTAATGTCGAGTCTGGCATTTCGCCCACAGAAAAACTATCACATCTTTGCTATTTATTTTACTGTCAAGCAGCAGCTAGTAATAATATTATGGAGTTTGTTTTTCGTACCTACCACATAGATACAATTTATCTTTACTTATTTAAATGTATGTGAACAACAAAATTGTCCAAAACTTTAGCGGTTTAATTGTGGTGATGCGTAAAAGTAACACAATCAAAACAGTTAAGTAGTCACACCAAAAGCATCGTCAGATAGGCGACAACCATAATATTTTTGTCTCATTTTAAAATGTCTTATTACGACAGTAGTTTTCTGTCTGTCTCGATCTGTCGCACAGATCGGCTACGAACGGTAATTTGAAAGTAACCTTTAACCTTAACGAGACAATATTATTATGCCACAGGTTCAGACAATTGCTGACAAGATTTTCTTCATTTTGTAATTCGTTTCGACCATCTTAGGACATGCATATGTTAAATAATGTTGTTTCATCCATGGTCTAAAACTACTGAATTCAGATCGGAAACGAAGTTGCGGCATAAGAGTGGTTTCAAACTAGCTTTTTATACGCGCTTACACGGATCTTTTTTTTAATTGCATGTAGGCGCGTATGGGCGCGCCATTTGCTACACGCGCAACTCGTTCGAGCGTTGACGCGCTTCATTCATTCATTCATGTGTTCTTCTTCCTCCCCTAGGGGAGAAGTAGGTATCCAGCCTCGAGGCGAACCTCCTTACTGGTGTAGGGCTCGGGAGTACACCGACTCTCCGGGAGTTTGCGGGGCCCGCCCCCTCGCTGGGCAGGCCTCTTCGTCCCTTCTGCGGCACAGCACGCGTAAAGGGACAGTGGAGTGATGTTTGGCAAGTCCGTTATCCGTACAAACGTTGTAGGACAACGGACATTGCCCTCGCCGCCGCGATCTCCGGATTCATCCCGGATGCGAGGGCTCAGGGCCTCCCAGAATACGAAACTAGGAGACCCGAGCAGGGTGACTGTTGTAGAATCCGCCTGCGGGCGGAGGGGGCGCGGGGCAAAGCCCGGCGGCCCGCAGGAGAGAGTAACGCGCTTCGTACAAGCACGAGCCGCAATACCAATGTTTTTCGTCAGAATCCGTGATGATACTGACACGAGTCCACTACCAGTTCGAGAGAACACGCCGAAGTATGCCCGTTATACGAGTCCGGTCTTATAAAGAGTGTGTTGAACGTATGCCAAATTGAACGTACACACGCAGAAAAATACGCTTATCTGAAACCGCTCTAAAAATCGTAGGCGGAACGATCTAGATCAGCAGAACTGCCCTACTGTGGCACTAGATAGAGATAAGTGTAAAGGCGCTAGGGAGGCCTTTGCCCAACATTGAGACAAATCTGGCTCTCCATAATAATATTATAAATTTACGTTTCAGGGTTGGTCCGTGTTCGCTTCATCGGTAACTAAGGCCGCCCGCAGTGCGACTGAGAACGCTGTCAAGTACGGTGGGATTGCTACGCAGAAGGTCTCGGAAATGGCAACTACTGTTACTGAAAAGGTATGCTTCCATAAAGGTTTCCATAGATTTGTATTTTTGAAGTGAAAACTTGTTTTTTCGTGGGATGTGAATTGAATTCTAGCGTCACGCTCGGGTATGATAAGAAATCTTCGGGTTAACTCGGGACCATGGCCATTGGGCATCTAGAAATGCGTCAGCCAATGGGAAATGCTGAAAGGGCGTGGCCTGGCCATCTTGGCATGGCTATCTAGAAATGCGTGAGCCAATGGGAAATGCTGACGCATTTCTAGATGGCCATGCCATGTTGGGCAGGCCACGCCCTCCGGTTACATCCGTGTAGTTTCTAAAGTAAGCTATCAAATTCTGTTGTAAGTTTTCACTTATATCGGCAGTTCCTATGACTTTTAAAATTTAATTTTGAGTGGGCTGGTCATTTGCGCAGAATGAACTCCGATCGGTGGGCCAGTGTTACAAAAAACTGGACGCCATCGGCTTGTCCACCCCAAGGTATTAAAAAGATTACACGATGGATCCGCCAATCTTTTTTGGATTGAGTGATCAAAGTTCAAGCTCAGGATCGAATTAAGTGGAGGGAATTGGGGGAGACCTATTCTCAGCAGTGAGACAATAGACCTGGCGACCATCTAGATCTAAAAAACTTGTCAACACGAATCATACGAGCTGAGGGCGTGGCCATGACCATGGGCAACTAGATCATCCGAGTTTACCCGAATATTTCTTTAATTTACGAACGTGACACTTGAGCTCAATTCACGGGCGACGGAAAATCAGTACGTGGTGCGCCAATCGAAGTTTTCACTTTAAAAAAAGTGGTCAAGTGCAAGTTGGACTCGCCCATGAAGGGTTCCGTTGCAGCAAGTAACATAATATACATAGTACACATAGTTTTTGCAGTTCGTTGTAACTTTGATCGAAGTTTCAATAATAGTGTATTTATGACGTACTAAAAAAAAACTACTCATCAGATCGAGTTCAAACTAATTTTCGTTGGTAGTTTACATCATATATTTTTTTTAGATTTTTCATTCTCTTACTTTAGAAGTTAGAGGGGGGGGGGGGGACACACATTTTACCACTTTGGAAGTGTCTCACGCGCAAATTATTCAGTGTAGACGAAAATGATTTTAGAAACCTCAACATCATTTTTGAAGACCTATCGATAGACACCCTACACGTGTAGGTTTGATGAAAAAAACATTTTTGAGTTTCAGTTCTCAGTATGGGGGGCAACCCTAATTTTACTTTTTTAATTTTTTTTTTGTTCTAATCTTAAAGCGGTTTACAGAATACATCTATTTACCAAGTTTCAACAGTGTAGTTCTCATAGTTTCGGCAAAAAGTGGCTGTGATACGGACGGGCAGACAGACAGACATGACGAATCTATAAGGGTTCCGTTTTTACGTTTTACGGAACCCTAAAAATGACAGATAATTATCACTGACGTATGCTTATCAAAGACGCGTCGTTGGTCCTGAGGCCCGGGGCTCAGTAAGTACCGCAAACTTGCTACAACAAAATTCCGTTGTATAGGAACGATATTCACAAACACGCTCTGAATGTGTGCGTGGCCGCGGACGCTCTCAGCTCCGCCCGAGACCCGGACGAGAGTATTTGTTTCCACGCACACATACTTACACATATGCTATTTGTTTTCACGCACAAACTTATACTGGTTCCAATCGTTTAACTTTCGACAGCTCGAGTAATTAAATAGTGATGCCGTGATGCATTACCGATGCGATTTCTTTTGACAATTCATTTAATTCATAAAGACGTTTTATGCGATATAAAACATTTATGTTTAATTTTTACTCAACATTTTGCATTGTTTTATAAAATTTCAAATGTGTTTATGTTACTATATCTGTATAAAAAATATAATAAAAAGGCGATTAAATTATATTATTATAAAGGCGAGGAGGGGGACAAGTCCTTTTTGAAGTAGAGTTACTAAAAATATTGAAAACAAAGAAGCAGCCAAAATGATACGTAATAGACGAAATGGCAGTAGAGCATGGACATAGGTACCGTTATCACAATTCCTTCATGCCACTCCTAATATAAAGCAATTGAACTCATCTGGGCACAAGTTAAGGGATATGCTGCGAGGAACAATATAACTCCTTCTTTCACTCCAAAAAAATGCTGCATTTATGGACAATGATTCCACTCCATAAGAAACGGACGATTCTTTATAGTGTTACAGTACTTATTTCAGTTGTATTAAGTTTAGATTTTGTTTTGAAATGATTATAATATAAAAATTATAATCACATTAAATTTAAATGTGTTTTATTAATAACATCCGTTTATTTCAAAACGGTTTTAGAGTCTGTGGTCATTACGAATGGTAATGGTACATCACTAAAGGGGCGGTACCCGTCCATGAAGCACGTTATTATCTATAGTACATACTGAATAAATTATTGTGAAAATTCAAGTGCGTAATCTATCAAAAGTTAAACGACTGGAACTATGTAGTATAGCCTGTTTTTACGACTGTATGGTGAGTGCGAGCTTAGTAGACAACAAAACGCGTTCTACAGTGAGCGGGTAAACTGTTTATACATTTTCAACACACTTGCTCATAAAGTAGCTCTAATTTCACCGCAATCAGGCATGTAATGGCACCTATAATTTTAAAGTGTGACTTTTTCATTACTATCAGTCAGAAGTGAGTTATAGAGTTTTTTATTGGTTGAGTTGCTTTGTTCTAAAAAAGTTTCGATACAAAGAAGACCGTATTAAATAGAACAAAATTTATTGATGTAGCTATTGCTTAGTCACCTAATGCAAATTAGTCTTTAAACATTTTGAATTTGTACGTGACAGAAAATAAAACATTCACACAAATAAAACTTTAGTTTTTTGTAATTAAGAAAAAAAAACACATTTTGCAAGTGGCAAAAAAAATGTTATTCACAGAAAGCAAAAATAAATAAAAAATGTTTTTAGTCTGTGGCTTAGTTGCGCGCGCATAATATGACAACTGATATTTTTTCCCGCCAAAAGGAATAAAAACATAAAAAGCATACTAGCTCTTTTTCATTGTTGAAATGAGTTTTATTCTTATTTTATTCATAAGTGTGTTGAAAGTTGAAAAACGTCGTATGATACACGTGTGTATTAATGATTACCGTCTTCGGCCTGTCTTGTTTACGCGCTCACGGTGCCGGTGGCACGAGTTTTGCTGTCGTCGAAACTCACTCTCAGCATGTTCGCCACAAGTAAGACCCGCGTCGTTTCGCAGGATAAAACTACTATAATGCAGTCATGTTATTTCGTGTTCTAAATAAATAATAATCATTTTACTTTGCAATCGTTGTAATTATCTTGTTATTCTGTTGCCAAGGTGAACAATCGCGGCGGTTGGAGCACCCTCGGAGGCAGCACAGAGACACGGCGGGCTAGCAACTCGAGTGGCTCCTACCAGGCCCAGGGGTATGGGGCTATGAAGAGTTCGACTTCGGAGCCTTATTCGCAGTGGTACGTATGGGTTTTGTTGGCAACTGCATTAGAAGTCTACTTCCGACTATTGGTAGAAATGTGAATTTTTGGATGTTTAAATGTTTGTTGCTAATCACGACGGAAAAACTGAAGCGACTTTCCTGATCCCTTAAAGCTCTCGTCACACAGAAGCGGAAAGTGGTCTGGATCGGGGGCGGGATTTTTTTTGTAATATTCGAATTTGTATGCAACCTGACACATAACAAGCGGACGTGATCCGGCCTCGCCGGTGTGTTCTTAGGATCTTACGACATGAATGAGCAAGAAACTTTCACATTTATAGTATTATCAGGAATTTGGAAATGCACGAGAACCAAGAAAAACATAATTTTTGTCGTAATAAATATGTAAATAAAAAATGATAGATTTAGTTAAGATGTTATCCTATTACAGCAGAACTGAGATTTTTGGAATGTAAACATTACAGGAACGAACAAATCCAGCCGTGGCAAAAGGAGTCCATCACGACGAAGAACCTGGACACTAGGGACCTGTCCAAAGCGGGCGTCTCCAGCCCTCCTCCCGACGTTAAAAACATTACTATAAAGAAGAAAGACGAAGACTCTTGGGATTGGCTCAACAATTGAGACTGCGTGTAAGAACCTTTATATTTGCGTACTACATGAAATATATAATTATAGTTTACCTGTAACACTAGTTATACCTGATGCCAGTGGTTTATATAGAAAAGATCGCTGTACACCCTGCCTTGCGACAGATTTAAAATCATACTAATATTATAAATGCGATAGTTTTGATGTATATTGCTCAATAACGCTCGGATAAATGGATATGGTTGAAATTTGGAACACAGGTAGTCTTTTATTCTTATTTATAGTAAACTCTAATGATATGTGACTTAGTGGGTAGTAACTCTGCCTGCGAAGCCGAGAGTCGTGGTTTCGATTCCCACCCAGTGCAAATATTTGTGTGATGAATTCAAATATTTGTACTGACTGGATGTTTCTACGTGTAATAAGTATGTATTTACAACTAAGTATTGTATCAGCTATCTGGCCGCTATATTACAAGCTTAGCTTAGTATGGGGTTAGGTGGTGTAGTGTGTGAATTGTCCACCAATATTTATTTATTCAACCATTCTTTGTTTTATTTTCTGGCGCGAATCGTGATATAATAATGGTGAAAATTTGTTGCTCAATCGCGTCGGAATGCCTGAATGGATCGGTTTGAAATTACTGTTAGGTTATAGTACATATATATCATAGCAGGAGTTGCAGTTTGCAAACTTTTCAGACGACACCTCCATTGTCTCCATTGTCGTCTAAGACAAATGTTCAATGCAAGCCTCTCTGATTTTACAAAAAAAATGATAAAAGAAACCAAGGAGTGGCTGGTGAAATGAATAGGTGCCGCTGGTTTATCCAAATCAGTGCGAGCAACATTCACCATCCAGTGGGAAGATTGTGCTCCAGTAACCCTAAATTGAACCCTAAATCTATTTGAGCCAAATACGCCACCAAAACGTAGTCAGTCAAGTATTCGGGCGTGCACCTAGACCATCGTATTACCTGAAAAACATATAGAACTGAAATCACACACCGGTACAGTATGTAAAATATCTCATACGTGTGTTTTTTTTCCAGGTTAATCGGGCAACAAGCAAAAAAGTGAATCCACTGGATGATACTACATATTAAATCATTGTTTTAATTTATACAAATATAGTATATCAAAGAAAAATACGCCATAATATCACTATGTTAAAATTCTGCGATGCTCGAATCAGCTATGTAAAAAGAAAAGTTATTAATTACATACAATTTTAAGGATATTCCGGTCGCAAAAAGTCGCTTAAACTTATCCAACGTCGAAATGAATCAAGACAGTTTCACTTTTATTACAATAGTTGTAAAAACGAAACTTCGTTAATCCATTCGAAGGATCATCGCCCTTATAAATAACATTAAGGAGCTTTGTTTTTATCGTTATAGTAATTGAGTTCAAAATTTTACTCACGATTTACGACTGTTTTCATGTTCTTGAAGCGGCGTTTTTAGGCCTTCGGTAGCTTATCCATGTTGTAGATATCTTCGATATTCTGTCCATAAACATATTGGTGCTAGTTTATTTTACCAAATTGAAAATTAAAAAAAAAGTTATAAATTATGAAGAAAAAAATATCTGAGCGCCATCTGCGCTAATCAATATAAAACTGTTTAATGCAATGCACCCAACGTAAGCAATGCGTAAGATTCTCTAATCTAGTTGAATTCATTGTTATTTCCTGTCGAAACTATACCTTTAGTACTGCTCCCATTCCTATAGTTTTAAATGACTATAATATTTGTCATTGCATAAAAAATTCTTCATTTTCAGTCTCAGGGCGCCGTAAAAATTTGACAAGCAAAATTTACAAGACGATAACAGAATAACATAATAGATCTTATTATATTGTTTATTTAGGCATTTTCAGAATGTAACACACCTGTTAAAAATAGTCTTAAATTGCACCAAGAGTGGCGTTATTGTTTCATTTAGTTACGTAGTGATATGCATCCGTTCATGAAAATAATTTGACATACATTTTCACCCATTTATCACAAATATCTGTTCTCTTATCAACTATTGCCATCACTAGACTACGTTAATCTGTTATGTATGCTGAGTGCGAGTTTTGTGTGTGAGTGCGGTGACAATGCGCGCTACCGTGACCGTGTTAACATCACATTTGTATGAAGAACCTTTGCGGCATTTGAGGCGCTGCGCTGTAACTTTCTTCTTATAAAGGGCATAGTTACGCGCTGTACAGTGTGAGCGCGTAAACATGACATTCATTTATGAAGAATTCTAGCGGCGTTTGAGGCGCAGCGCTGTAAATTTCTTGTTGTAAACGTGATATTCATATGAAGAATTTTACTGGCGTTTGAGGCATTGCGCTGTAAATTTTTTATAAACGTCACGGGGTCATGATATACATCGCGTATTGTTTTCTACAAAACTCGCTCTCAAACACTGGTAGCATAGTTGCAAACAAATTAAAATAATAAGCGAATACTTTATAAGGCCGGTCTAATAATAATTAATTTAAGATATACGCAAGTTTTAATAGTATTCTCGTGCCTGTAATCTTTTTTGTGGGAGCGAGATAGGACGATGTTTGCGGTCTATAATTTGTGAGATAGTAATTGTTATCATAAATAAGTCTCCTGTCTTACACACACCACACTTCGACAAATAAATGGGATTTGGTGTAGGTATAATGTACTCTGTTAATCATAACAATAAAGATAAGTGTACACGCTCTACCGTGAGCGCTTTATCATGACATTTGTATGAAGAATTCTAGCGGCATTTGAAGCGCAGCGCTGTATTTTTTTTCTTACAAACGTCATGGTTACGCGTTCACGGTAGAGTGCGTAAACATGACATTCGTATGAAGAACTTTAGCGAAGTTTGAGGCGCAGCGCTGTAAATTTCGTCTTATAAACTTCATAGTTACGCGCTTCACAGTGAGCGCGTAAACATGACATCCGTATGAAGCACTCTAGCGGCGCGGCTTTTGACGCGCAGCGCTGTAAATTTGTTCTTATAAATGTCATGGTTACGCGTTCTACCTGCGTCGTAGTTACGCGGTAATTACGTAATAAGTATTTAAGAAATTAATAATTTTCAATATCTAAATTAAGAATTTCACTGAATAAATTCATCTTTGCTATAAAACGTCTGCTCGATAAACCAAAGTTTGGGTTGCTTCATTATTTAAACTTAATGGGCCTATTAAACCTAGATTTTCTAAATAGGTAATACAAGAAAGTGCCATAACTATACCTTCTGAGGCACAAAACAATAGTGTACAGAACTCAAGCTACATAAAACGTGGGCTCGAGCGACGCTCCCGTTGATATCGGACCATATATCAATTTAATGTATAAAATAAAGTAACCTAAATAAACGCAAATAAAGATTATGATTATTATTGTCTCGGAACATGTGGGAACAGTGCCACCACGAGTACCGTCCACGCTTGTTATGTTTTTTGTGCAAAGATGAGTAAAAGTGTACAAATAGTACGAATTTATTACATTAAAAAAAAAAAAATACGCCAACATCGAAATCGTCGCAAGATATTTTCTGTGACTGTGTGAATTTAAGTATAAAACATTGATATTAAAAATAGATTAGTTATTATTGGTGTTCCCAGTTGTTACTGTTTTTTCTATACTCGAGCTTTTTTTTTAAATAAAGAGTGACGAGACGAGCTGGACATGTGCCTGATGGTAAGCAACATGCCTGCCACATAACAGCACAGTGACACGTAGCTATTGGAACATGAAGAGCCAAAATCATTACCTAGCACCGCACCGCGCTCGTCACCCAGAGATCTAAGTTGTTATATCTCTAAGCCCTGTAATTTATCTGGAAACATTGCCCTTCAAACCGGAACACAGTAATGTTTGCACATTACTGCTTGGCGGTAGAATAATTGACAAAGGTGTGGTACTTCCCCAGGCGGACTCTGCTAAGAGTCCTACCACTACACTCGCTTTCCCGAGTGTTCTGAACAATCAAATAAATAAAACATGTGCCACTGACACTATCGTTTTTAGCATAAAGGCCGGGTCACACAGAGGTGATCCGGTAGCGATAGCGATCCGATACCGAGAATGGGATTGCGCCCGCTTGCTGTGTGTCAGGTTGCATACAAATTCGAACATTACAAAAAATCCCGTCTCGCTATCGGATCGCTATCGCTATCGGATCGCCTCTGTGTGACCCGGCTTTAAGCCAGACTTGATAACCTAGCGACCATTGAGTGTAGGTATGAAAAGTAAGGTACATAATCTGTCTTGACTTTTCGATACTAATCGTTTTGTGTCTAATGCCTGAGCATTACATTTTTCATGGGATGTCTTAGTAAAAATCGTCACGATGTAATTTATTTGAATTCTTATGTGAATTTCAGTTGTGTCTAACTTTAGTTTACTTTTGGAAAAGTATCTAATAAAGCCTCTTTCAATAAAATCAATAAATAGCCTTTGAACTGGGACCTCGTGGCCTGTCACCATATAGTTATGCCACTGGTATAGACTGGATCGAAGATGCATGTTCACTTGGCCAGAAAATACCTATCTATTCACTCCCTCAAAAGTTCCAAGATACTTTGAGTTTTCATTCCATATAAATAATTTAGTTTGTAAGATCTTATTTAATTTAGACAATTGTAATATAATTTTTATCGATAATAGGTATGCGCTTGGCTGTCATCTCGCTTGAAGTTAATTTTTACCTATTTGGTCGAGTGTAATTTTAAGTTTATTTTATTCGATTTAAAAACTAATAATATTTTTTTACCTATGTAATGTATGTAGGTGTTGGGCACTAACTCAAATTTCCAAATAAAAATAAGCAACTTGATAACCTGTGGTAAATTACACAGGGCGGCACATTCGTGTGATTCACAGGAATTGTATACTTGTAATGTAGTTCCTATTATTCTTCGTTAATCACGAGTGGTAGCGCGGACTATTTTTTTTATAGAAACTAAGGTCACTTTAAGTCTGTCATTAATTATTCATCCTTGTCATATATTTTTATTCATTAAGAAAAATACTAGATGTCTTCTTTACAAGCGTCATGTGTCTGTCTGTAGCAAGTCTGTAGTATTTTAGCTCCTACGTTTTGACACAGTTTTTAAAGGTATTGTGAGGCCATTGTGGGTGGCTAAACGGCTTGAACGTCCGATTTCACCATAGAGAAAATATACGAGAGTAATAATTATTTGGCTATAATTGTTTCATTTCAAGTATGCCCGAGCTCTGAGCCATCTAACTCGCTCTGATTGGTTCTGCTGCGCGTGACGTGAACTTTGACCAACCAACCAACCCAACAAGAATAATTATAATAAAGATAAGGAAAGGAGAGAGTCAAGACAGCGAGTGCGAATGAGACGCAGCTAGCAGCCAGTCAACAGAACGGCCAGCGTAACTAGACCTCTATGATTTTGCGAATCACATGAAACGTCAACAAAACAATTAAAATAATTTTATAACATATTTGCTCGTAAAGGGTCTCTTATTGGACCAATTTCTGTATCGTAATGTATCTTATTACGCACTAGTGCTGTAATGTGTAATGTAAAACGCACGGTTTCAAAATGATCCGTCCACAGACTAGGTAGAGAGATATGCTCCGTCTAAAACGAATGGTACCTTTTTAAATCTTAGTAAAGAGTTTTTATGTCAGAAAACTGTGGCCAACATTTTATGAATAAAATTAACTTTGAGAGGTAAAATATAATAAAGAATTATTAAATTCGTTAATTTAATCAATTTAGACCATAAATTACTTTAATTTTTCTGTAACAAAACACAAAAATATTAATTTACTTTATTATTAATGGCATACCGGCTGGTTCTGTGCCGTTGCTTAAAAAAAAAGGCGCCGATGCGCGCGCATATCTAATCTGTGATTCATAGTGATTAAGTACCTACTTACTCTGTGCTGTGATCCTGTGATCTGTGATCAAGTAAATATTATTCCGCGCGTTTTTTTTCGCTGTATTGTTTTTATTTGAAAATGTCGTCAGAGTTTTGTTTATTTCCTCGCAAATATGTTATAAAACGTCGTATGACATACGTGCGCTTTGATAATTACCGCCTCTGCTAATTATAGCTCTCGCCTTCGGCTCGAGCTAGCAATAAAGCCTCGGCTGTAATTATCAACTTACCGCACTTATATCATAATGTACTATTACGTATGAGTGAAAGATGAAATAATTTTTCCGATAACTGGAAGTTATGCTGTTGGTTTCCGCATTATTGTATAGAACAAGAAGACATTTTTAGCGGTTACCATTACAAAAAACTTTTTTATAAAGAAACAACAGATCGCATGCGCACAGGTCGCAGTTCTGGTCACATTTAGTTTTCGTGTGCCCGTGCGCCGATTTATATTGCGCGAAATCGCATTATTGTGGCAGAAACCAGAAGCAAAACGTTACCTACAACTCTCGGGGATATTTTCTCTATGGATTTCACAAGCGTTAAGTTATAAGTTCAAATCCCTCCTTTCCATGTACAGCTAAATAAGTTTGTCATCATCACTGGATTTTACGTGAAGTAAAAAGAGAATGTACCGAGAAAGATAATATATTTATTTCTTTCTAGAATGAAACATCGCCGAAAAAGCTAGCACCTAGAATCAGCTACTTAAGACACACTAATCATGCATTCCGTCGGCTTAATAGTGTAAATAAATTAGTTGATAAATCATTTAGTTATGGAATGTGCCAGTACTGCGTGAGTCGTTCGGAACGGGGAGGGTATTCAAAATATCATGTAGGTAAGCAGGCTCAATCGTAAACTGCATCGGCGCTTAACATCAGGCGAGATGGCGGTCAAGTGTAAACATATAAAAATTTAAAAAAAAGTTTGGTCGTGGCGAGGGTTGTAGGTATTAGTTACCTAGTCAATATTACCACGGTAAATATTGTACCTACCGATTCCACTGAAGTGCGAATACAGGACTACTGAATTTTTGTACACACCTTTATTACGGCGTTGTAATATGTGAAAAATCGACTTTGATATCGTGCCGGCTAAAAAAGTTATAAAGGTCATAAGGTGACGAAAACCAGTTTATCGCAAATATCTCGCACCTCGCGACCTATATTGTTCGGATGTCGATAGAAGTCATTATACTAGTAGAAACTATTTATTTGTAGTGATATTATCAACAGAAAATGCCACATGCATATTTTGCTGCAAAATTAACCGTCTTCGGAGTAGAGTGCTGAGAAAGCGACTAGAATTCTAGAATGGACTCACATACGCTATTGTATACCGTACACTAAGGCGGCAAGGCGTAAATTATAAAAAATGATTTTTACTCGTGTTTGTGTTTTCAAAACTTCTATCTAATACTTGGGCGTTTTATGAAGAATATATATGCTTATACTAGCTGTTACCAGCTGCTTCGTTCGCGTAGAATTTTATAAGAGCGCAGACCGGATGAAGGACTTAACGAAATAATTATTAAAATCATGACATCCCCAATACGGTTCGATAAAACGGTCAATATGCCAGAATTATAAGATTTTAAATTTTGAATAATAACTAAACAATATGAAACAAGTCCTAAACTGTCCCACCCCAATAAAATTATAATTATATTTGGACGAATAATAATTAATAAAAGAAGGGGGTGCATGGTGGCCCGGGGGCCGTATGTTGGACGTGCCTGAGTCTGAATGAAGTCAATACAAAAATATAAAGCTGTCTAAACTAACTGCAGTTGAAAATAAGACTACGTTTGTACTAAAACTAGGTAGGAAAGGAGGGTCTTGGCAAATACTATGGGTGGTCAACGAGGTGGTGTAAAAATTGAATTGTAATGAATGACCCACGTAGTACAAGTGCGTTCCTTAGTGTTGTCGTTAGGCAAATCGTTAGGTATGACTTTGATCGCCGATAGTACTATCTCTTATCATAATTATAGTGGAATTTACAGCTAGTTCAAAGGTGCCTTTGACTTTCCGTACATGTTATCGAACATTTGTTAGCTGCTAAAATCAGAACATTAAGTAATGTTTAAGCGTTTATTTTTGTAATTAAACAATTAATATAACTGTATTTATGTGTAAATGTTAAGAGACTGTATATTATCTGAGATTCCGCTTAGTGACCAAGTGACACTTCGTTGCTCTCATCATTGCGAACTGCTTTTTCATAAAGTGTAGTTATTCGTGTCCACAAAAAAAGCCTTTCTTTTCAACCGACTTCAAAAACGGAGGAGGTTCTAATTTCTACTATTTGTATGTTTTTTACATCATATCTTTCGACTGGGTGAAACGATTTTGATAAATCTCGTTTTGTTTGAAAGAGTAGCCTTCCCGAATGAGCCTAATTAAATGTTATAGAAATCGGTGGATCGGTTTTTGAAATATAATTATATTTTTAATTCGTTTTCAATTGATGACATTTGTTTAGTTTTTCAGAGAAAAAGAAAATTATGATGTTTCATTTCATTATTAGGGTCATTCCATCGTTTCGGGTGTTACATTCGTACAACAAAAGTATATTTTTTTGTACTTAGCAATAATATTTTAACAAAAAAAGTGTTTTAATCTATGCGTTTTTAGTTGTTTTATCTAAATTGTAAAATGATTATAGTTTGGCACATCGAAACATGGCTTTTTAAGTCGAAAAGTGTGCGTTTCGGGTGTTACACAATTGTTCTCTATGTTCTGAGTATTTTTACATTTGTTAAAAAATCTGCGAATTTTCTTAGGGAACTATTCCTAAAACTTTCAGGCCTGCAAAAGTATAATATTTACTAACCATATATGACATAATCATTTTCACAAACAACGTTTTACTATTATTTTTTTATATTATTATTTGTTTCGGGTGTTACCGCGTTTCGTTTCGGGTGTTACGAGTACGAAAATTAATATTTTATGGGGTGTTTTTTAAGCTTCTAGGACTACAAATTAAAAAAAAATACAATTAGAGATAATTACAATGAATTCTTAGTTATCAAAACTTAAAAAGTTTCTTAAAAAGAGACGAGGGACAAATAAACGTAACTACTAAAAGTCTTCTGTAATATAACTGCTAAATCACAAACTTCTTTAAAAAAATGTAGTAATAATCCAAAAAAATAAAATAAAATCTTTTTATACATTTCTACTCATACATATAATATACTCTGTTTCAGTACGTTATAATTCTTTCAAATTTCATCAAATTTAATGTAAAAAGAAGATATTCATTTTTTCACCTTGAGTAGCGTTTCTCATGGAATGACCCATTACACAAAGTGGTTGATAATGTTAAGCGCAGTTTGCTTTAGCTTAGCGTAGTTTTTCATTTCTGCCAAAGCTGGAATTGGCCGCACGTATTTTATACTGCATATTTGATATGATTCAGATTTTAAATGTTTGAGGATTACGCAAAGGTTAAATTCTCGAGATCTAATATCGTAATCGATTTTGTATTAAGCAACTGAGTTTGTATTAATTTAACCCTCTAGCATTTACTATTGATATAGTTAAGAGTATTAATTAATTAAAAATTGTAAATGTATTGTTTATTATGCATTTGTGGTAATCTAATTTGTACATCACATCATAGTTTAATTTTTTGCCGGAGCACTCTGATATAAATAACATTGCTGTACAAATATATATTCTATAATATATATAAAGCTGAAGTTTTGTTTTTGTTCTCTCAACTTTCGACTAAAACTGCTACCAGCCGAAATTAAAACGTTTAAGGTTTCTGAACTTTTGGAAAAATATATCTTAGGTAATTGTTATAGACATTAATATGTAGCTAGCAGCGCCCCGCGGTGTTACCTGCATAGTTCCCGTTATTTATCTGGGATAAAAAAGCGTATGTGTTCTTCCGCACTATAATTTATATATCGAGAGTAAATCGGCTTCGTCTAGGTACGCACGCTCCATCGTAGATCGCATCGTCGCCTAACATCAGGCAAGATGGCGGTCAAGTGTAAATCTACCTATAAATGTTAATAAAGTAGCCAAGTGCGAGTTGGACTCGCCCATGAAGGGTTCCGTTCCAGCAAGTAACATAATATACATAGTACACATAGTTCTTGTAGTTCGTTGTAACTTTGATCGAAGTTTTAATAATAGTGTATTTATGACGTACTAAAAAAAAAACTACTCATCAGATCGAGTTCAAACTAATTTTCGTTGGTAGTTTTCATAGTAATGTACATCATATATTTTTTTTAGTTTTTTCATTCTCTTACTTAAGTTATTCAGTGTAGACAAAAATTATATTAGAAACCTCAACATCATTTTGAAGACCTATCGATAGAAACCCCACACGTGTAGGTTTGATGAAAAAAAAATATTGAGCTTCAGTTCTCAGTATGGGGGGCATCCCTAATTTTTGATTTTTTTTTAAACTTTTGTAAAAATCTTAATGCGGTTCACAGAATACATCTACTTACCAAGTTTCAACAGTGTAGTTCTCATAGTTTCGGCAAAAAGTGGCTGTGACATACGGACGGACAGACAGAAGACATGACGAATCTATAAGGGTTCCGTTTTTACGTTTTACGGAACCCAAAAAAAGGCGCTGCTAGTCATTTATTATTAACGATAAACTCATTACTAATCTTCATAACTCTCTAACAGATGGCACCTCAAATTTTTTTTGCAGAAAATGTTATTTGTAAGTCTCGAACCGATGACTAATCTATTCGTCTATTGAAGCCGAGTAGATTAGTGATTATTTGTTTAACCCAAACGGAGTTGGGACGGGTCGCTAGTAAATCTATACATCATTGTCATCATCATCAGCCTATGTTCGTCCACTGCTGGACATAGGCCTCTCCTTTAATACATCACTCAGTCCGTTCCTCGGTCTTACGTTTCCAACCGCCACCAGCCATCTTTCGTATATCGTCACTCCATCTGGTCTCAGGACTGCGTTTGCCGATTCGCGGTAAGAGAACTAAAGTCACCGACATAGCTCAGCGTATTAGCAAACTTAAGTGGCAATGGGCCAGTAACATCTGTCGCAGACCCGATAACCGTTGGGATAGACGGGTTTTGGAGTACAGACCGCGAAATCTATACAAATAAATAAAATACTAAAATTTTATGATATCTGTCAGTCTGAATGTGATATCAAATTAACAGCTTTTTACTAAGTTCAAATGAAGGTGCCTATTTCTAAAACACTACTTTTTTTTTTGTATGTCTGTTTGTGCTACCTGATCTCCGCAACGGCTGGATCGACTTTGACGGGACTTTCACTACCAGATAGCTGATCTTCTAAGGTCTAAAGCATAACATAGGCTACTTACTTGAAGAAAATAATTAGGGCGCCGTGAAAACAAGAAAATCCTTAAAACGCGGGAGAAACCGCGAGCACAGCTAGTTAGATTTAAATATTTACCCTCTTTACTTACTTACATATTACTTAGTTCATAAGATTTCTGTCGAGCATGGAACGGTCGTGATAGAACCGCCATATCTCGGGCTAAGCTGTAAAAACTCTCATTAAAACTTATCTCTAATGAGAACAGTAATTATGTAGCCACGATTCATTTATAAATTAGTGAAATACACTTACCAGTTTTTTAATCGAACGTAGAACTTTTGGTTGTTACAAGAACATTAAAACATTTCAAAAAAATATTTACCCCTGACCCCGACTACCTCGGATTTGTAATCTGTGCGAAGCCTTGTTACCTAAATAGCAAATGTAATTTTCTACGAGTTTGCTTATGTTACGTTTTCCTGAAAATTCAAAAATCATTTATACTTCCATGTCAAAAGTAAAGAAAGAAGTCTATGCAAAAAAATCTCCTAAAATTTTATTTTTTACTTTTATAACTTTTTTTATCAGTTTAGAAAAATGATGCCCCAAAGCTAAAATTGCGTCCTGCAAGGTCCATAAATTGTTACATTTCAATGGACTATTAGAATAATAAAATATTGGTGGACATTTCACACACAACACCACCTGGCCCCAAACTAAGCAAAGCTATGGAAGCCAGATGGAGATAGCTGATATAAAACTTATATAGTAAAGTTGTATATACATAGGTAGGTACTTATTATACATAGAAACACCCAGACACAGTACAAATATTTGTATTCATCTCACACATGTTTGCGCTGTGTGGGAATTGAACCCACAACCCTCAGCAGGGCTTCGCAGGTAGACTTACTACCAACTAAGCCACGAGGCCAGTCATAATAACAGTTCAAGTAAATTGTGGGAGGTTTTCTGCACATAAAATAGTTGATACATCCTTCTTTGTTTTCAAAAGCTATTCTGTACAACAAAAGAAACACTAAAAAGTCAATAAAAAACCTGTTTGATTTCCATGTTTATTTCTTTTAAATATTCTTATATAAAGTTTATTTCCTTATACTTTCCCACATAAGAGCACCTTAACCTTTATTTTTATTACTTAGATAAGAACATTTAATTACAAGCCTTCAAGCAATAATCAGAATTCATTTTATGAAGTTTTGATATAAATATAATAAACAAATTATGACCAGATAAAACATTTACAGTTCAAATGTAATAAATTTGTACACTGAGCACATACCTAGTTAGAAATTGAATATGAGTAGGGCGATTTTAAGCATACAATTCTAAAATATGTTCAACATCGAGAGTACTTAATAGTTCAAACAGGATAGATCCAGCTCAAATGACAATTTCATCAATGATTCTGGTGTACCAGTAGACTAATTAAGATAGATTACACATTATTTTAGCTTGATGAAGCTAGCTTCAAACAAATGGTGTCCTTATTTTACTAAGAGTGATCCTTTCCAAGCAACTGAATGTTGGAGTGGAATGTTAAATACACAAAGACTGAGAAAGGCCACAATGAGAAGTAAGTTATATCATACTCAGATATATCAATAACACATACTTATTGTAAATTCAGCTTATTAGCAATTGTTACCTTGTGCCTTTGTATCACTCACAATAAATCCTTTTTTATATTTTGGCTGTATTTGCGTGTTGGCTATGCTGTAAGCACATATCAGCAATTGAAATAAATAAATAAATTGCTAAATTATTGCCTTTCCCACTCCTGTCCCAGTGTTGTTTTAATTATTTTGATTATGATCAATCGAGCAAAATGATAGTGTCAAGTTATGTGAACAATTGGAAACTTCCTAAACTAACATAAAATGTTAGTTATTCCCAGCACAAAATCTATTTTTTTATAGACTACTTTCTGCACTGCACACATGCAGTGTATGTGTACTAAATGAAGCAGTTATATTATAGGGAAGTTCTCAAATCAACTAAGCTATTTCGAAGATCACTATGTAGAAATGAATGTTCATTTTGAAAAGGTAATTGGCATAAGTATTCGAACGTACAGAATCTATAGAAACTTAACAGATGCTTATTATTTTTTTAATATGAAAAATATGGTTAATGGTTTTAAATATTTTACTTATTAAATAAATTATCAAAAATGTTGATATCCAACTAAAACAGCTTTTACAGGATTTAATATAATATGCATTATGATGTATTTTAATATAAAATAATTCTGGTACAAATTATTTGAAGTGTATTAGAGGCAAATGATTTTAGTTAGATTTATTGACCACCAGAATCGCTACATTAGTAAAACCTAACAACATAATAGGTGCTATTATTCACAATCTTCATGTTGGCCACAGTGCTGTTGGATCGTTGCAATGTTGTTGGTAGGTTCATTGGTTAACAAACATAGCACAACCAACTATTGATATGCCCATTACATGAAATTAGATTACACATCTTATGTGTTCTTAGGTTGGTTCTTGCAAATTGTTTTTAGTATTCAATCTTTTTATAATAGTTTTTGACTATTCTCCAGGTATTGCTGCAAATACATAAACATCTCTGGTGGGTATTTATAATATCATTATCACATAATTATAAACTTTTATCGACAAATTATTGAAGGTGAAACATAGTGTTACTAAATTATAATATTAAATTCCTTATTACACAAATGAAATTAGAAATGGAATGTAGTAAACGGTCTGATATTAATAACTATTAAGCATTTATATAAGAGCAGGACATGTGTCTGATTGTAAGAAACATGCCTGCCCATGATAGCACAGTGACATGCAGCTATTGGAACATGTAGAGTCCAAATCGTTACCAAGCACTGTACACTGATATACCTATATTTATTTTATAGCATAAGATGTTTTTTCTCTTTGCCCCATACTTTCCCTGGTGATGTTAAGTCAATATGTAATTCATAATTTTGTCAAACAACTGATACCTTGACAAACATTCTAAGTCAGGTTCTAGAATTTTCCTTGTCATTTCTAAGTAAACACATATATTTAGAGTAATTGAAAGTATACAGTGCCAAACTTGTTTTCAACAATGACTAGGTCATTGGTCACTTAAAATGAGTTATTAAGCAGAAAACAAATAACTGAAAAAAAAAAACATAGTTTTATGACTTATAAAATATACTGCTTACTCAAGAAAATTCTTACTAATATGATAATTATGTACAAATATTGTACCTACCTACTATAAAACCTATTTCGAAATTATATTAAAATAATAATTTTTCGAAACACATTTATAATATTGACAGTTTTCTGCTTAATATTGGTATAAAATGCAAGCAAAGTTAATTTTGCAACTTTTGCCTCACTCTAAGAATGTGTTCATTAGCACAAATGTGACAGAAAATATATAAATATAAGTTTTACAAGTTAAAGGGTACATTTAAAGGGTCAAATTTTCAATTATTTTTTTAAGTCTTCACAATCCATTATAATATTCATCATTTACACAAGGTACTTGATTCTTGTATGCTTTTAAGTATATAATAATTAATTTCAACAGTCAAATATTTTCAATATCAATGTAACACATTAATAATTTTAGGAACACTATGCACATTTTCAAATTGGCAACTGGCTTCCAATTTGGATATGTTTTAGTAAAATGACTAAAATGACAATTTGTAAAAATATAAAATAGGTAAAAACACTAGCATGATTGGTACAAATTATAATGTAAATTTGTCTCCCATTGGCAGATAGGCAGATACACTGTTTTGGCAGACTTGAGACATAACAACATAAAAAAATTGTATTTAGTACAAATAAGGCTTGTTGTGGCCAGTATTCTTTACTAGTTATTTGCTTAATTTAATTACTAGGTGGTAACATTTCTCTATGCAACTAATCAGTTTCATATTAAAATGTTTAGGATGACCACATGTAGAAGTAAATATCTTGCCAGTGATTTAGATATTGAATGATCGGACTACAAACAAATGACATCATAGGGATCTTTTTAGACATCAATCTCAAAACATTTTCTATTACATTCTTAGAGTAACCATTATACATTGGGCTTCTGAGTAAATAAAGAACAAGTCCTAATTTTCTACGGCTTACTTCAAGCCGTTGGTCATAAGACATATCTTTCATATGTCTACTATACAACCTCATACTTGTTACATCAATGCTGAGAGCAACCAACCATTGCTTCCAAGCTTTTGTGCCAAAAACTCTCATCGCTGCTAAATGAATCAAAGGTTTCATTATATGCAAACATTCTGCATATAGAATATCCTTGACTTCGATACTACATTTTAAATTGTCATCTTTAATTCTCACCGGCTGCCAGTCTCTGAATGCAACAGGAGGTGACCCATCCACTCGCCGCACCATTCGTCCTGATCTTTTCAAAGTGAAAAATGAATCTGAACTATCACCTTCCACTTCTTTACCTTCAGTAAATTTTTTTCTTTGTAACAATGGTATCGGAGGGTGTGAGATGGGGACTTCTTTGAAGCGGAGAAGGAGGACAAGAGCTGACATGCACTTGAAGACCTGAAGTAAAGTAGCAGCTGTCCATTTACCTCGTGTACCCCATTTGTTCTTCACAACAAGCTCGACGAATACTTCACTATAGTGGATCACTGTTAACCACAGCTTGATTTGGTCCCTCAGCCCATAATACTGCAAGTCACTGCCGTAAGCTTCTCGTATTAATCTATCGTTGAATAAGGACACCAGTTTAGATATTGAGTACACCAATTCCGATACCACAGGTGATTTATTGATCTTCCCGGCAATCAAGTATGAAGACCATGTAGCCACAGTTTCTGCATCGGTCACTAATGTAGGGTTGTTGATTACCCATTTCTTATACGCCGCATAAATTTCTTTCAAAGTAATTTTACTCTCCATTTCGGCTGTTTGGGTCAAAGGTCCAGAAGAAAAACTAGGGAACACGATAACACACTTCCCTATGGTCAACGACAACTATGTATCACCGACACACACTAAATAATATCACTCATGGTAGGCTTATTTTAATTTAAAGCGATCTTTGTAGAAGAATATTTTCTTATTATTCCAAAGGTCCGAAACTTCGACTTTATTAGGTAATGTATTCAAATTAATTCAATACCCAAAGAACATTGACCAAACCGTCCAGACCATTCTGCCACAAACTAATAAATAATTGACATTTGACGTTTTGACGTAATTGTTTATTTTAAAAGTCAAATTCTCAAACTGTCTCGTGTTCATGTTAAGTTTAGTTGTCAAGTGTCAAACCTTTTTTTTTTTCGTGGAGGAAATGCTTTTACATGGAGGCATAGACCGCCTGGGGGAGACCGAGCCGGAGGTGGTTATGTCGGAAGCGACACCTTTGCAAAATCTGTCTGTGATGCGCCAAAAGAAGTTTTCACTTCAAAAACATACAACCGTATTGAGAATCACCTCTTTTTTTAAGTCGGTAAACAATTATTATCAATACATTGGAAAATAGTAAAGCCGGCAAGCCGCGAACACCACCACCAACCACAGATGGATATGGCGCCTCGCCCCTACCGACTAAAACCATCTAAATAAATCAATGGATGTGACCTGGGTAGCGATTCTGAAACCATTCGGTTGCATCCGACACGGAATCTCATATCTCGGTCTTTGTCATGCTAAGACAAAGACCGAGAGATGAGATTCCGTGTCGGATGCAACCGAATGGTTTCAGAATCGCTACCCTAAGCACCTTGCAATGAGGGAGTTTCCGACGAGACAAAAATAGTTCCAACGGACGCACTAGATGGCGATTGTTCGAGATGCAGATAGATCTGTCTCTACCATATACTCTCAACAGTGTAATCCCTTTAGAGACCCTACCCGTTTTCAGGGAAAAAATCGAATCTAAATTATTTGTGATAATTTAAAATTTTAGAGTTTTCGTTAACACATCAATTATTTATGTACTTTTTTTTTTTTATTTTTTTTATTTTTTTTATTTAATTTAAACACTCCACAGACTCCGGGGTCCGTGACTTTTGTCATTACATTAATCTTTTTTTATTAATGTTTTCATGTTAATCATAGTTCTTGGATTAGGAGAAGAAGAGGAAAATAAGGGGGGGAGTAGGGGGGTGGTGAACATTTTAAGCGTAATTCTAAAGCTAGTCAGTCCGATTTCGTCTGTTGAGCCGATCACTACCGGTTGGGATTCCGATAGTAATCGACTCGACATCGTCTTTTGCCTAAGCCGCCTCCTCCTGGCCCAGAGCCTCCACTACAGCCGCATTTCTGTCTCTAATGGCCATCTGCAGGTTGAAATCTTGAATGGTCTTTGGTGATGCAGCCAACGCTCGCCGCACGAACCGACCGATGGCGTCGTCGGTGTCGTCAGCGTAGTATGTGAAGGTCCCCGTGTGCCGTGAGATTGCAACAACCGCATGGGACACGCTCTCGTGCAGCTTCATGTTTGCCTTAGTTTTAATTACGATTACCGACTCGTATGTCAATCCCTGCGCTTCATGAATGGTAAGGATGCGTGACCCGGTGCCTGACCCGTAACCCTGGTTTGTCAGGGTCTCCTTTTCCTCTTGAGTATGCACTAAAAAGAGGGTGTTGGGTTGGGTGCCGGGTATTTGCGCTCCTTTATACCTTCTCTGCTCCAGGGACTTTATACGGGGTACTGAGGAGTACATACCTGAGTATATTTCCCTCAGCGCATATGCAACATCCATCGGGTTGCGATGTGTGCAGAGCAACTCCTGGCTGATCTTTGCTACCAGGTTCGGGCGGTGATACCTCATTTCGAAGAGATTTTCCCTGTCGATGTAAGGCAACTGATTGACGTCTCCGATGAGGACAATTTCGCCAACACCAGACAGCCGTGAGACCATCACAATGGCCCCGAAATGGTTCATGAGAGCCTCATCCACCAGGAGGCGGCTGAATTTCTCTTTTCCGAAACCATTTACCAGAGCAGAAGCCATAGTTCGCACCCTGGTTTTGACCAGGTTTCCGATACGGTGCGATAGCTTCTCCCTTAGATCTTTTGCTGCCTCAGTTGTTGTGGTGATGATAGCGTCTTTGTCCACGTCGAAGTGTCTAATCACCCACGTTGTCTTTCCACATCCTGGAACTCCGTTGACCCACTGTATGCTTGGTACCTCCCAGTTTTCCCAACACGCTTTGACGTTTGAGGTCCCTTCAATGGACTTGGCCATCTCGAGGATCCTGTCGTCCAGCATAATCTTGGTGCATCGGGCGGTAACTACAATTGGGTCGTTTAGTGGTGTCGCATAAACGGGTCTTCCCGCGCGCTCTGTCTCACTCTCGTTCAGTGTCACGAAGCCATTTTCTGCACTGTAAGCTGCCATATACTGTCCTGTCATGGTTCCCTTGATGACCCGGGATGTGACATTATTATAAATGGCTGCTTCGGCCTCCTCGAGATTCACCTTTAGAAGGCTTTCACTACCTAGCCTATAGAACTGCATGATGTTTTCGCAGGTCTTGAGGTTAACTAGTCTTGTTGCTCTCAGTATGGCTATGAATTCGATGAAGGCGTTACGTGCATGGCTCCGCGGCTCCGAAGCCGTGACATAGCGGGGCGGTTCAACCTGTCCCATGTCGGCTCTCGTTCGGCTCATTTGTTGCTGTGAAGCTGTTTTGAGGGTCCCTGACGTTAAAAGTGGTGGTGCATGGGATGAGATTCGGAGTACGCTCCCTGCTGCAGTGTTGAAGGCAGCCACGAAGGCCGTGTTGGTGCTTCGGCTGCCGCTTTGATTGGCTGCGGCTTTTTCCGCGGCTGCCCTCTGCTGTGCTCTTTCGGAACCGGTTTGGTTGGTCGAACTAGGAACGGGGTGTCCCCAGCTGTCAGTTGCATTTGTTAGGTCGTGCGAAGGGGCTCTGAGGAAGCTCAGATTTTCTCCCCTATCTTCGTATACGACAACCTCATGATGTTTAGAAGCTTCAATGCAACCCAGCCGGTCTGCGACTTTCGCTCTTGAGTATTCGATTGCCATCGCATCCACGCTTATCACCCGGGGTGTTTCACCCGCATTTCTGCTAAGATGTGCAAGCAGCGCACTTGCCTGTGTGAAAGGTGTCCGACCTTCCGAGTATTCTATTAGTGCAATCGTTTTGTTTCTCGATCGCACCAACCGAAATCGGTGGCCGTCTACCTCGCACACTGGCATAGCGTCGAAGGTTTTCCGCTTCATTGTGACTTTTGCGGTACTCCCATTGAGCAGACAAGACAATCCCGGCGACAAACGGGCGCGTTTCCTTTCCCAGGCGAAGCAAAAGCTTATTCCGAATCTCTCTTTGTTGCTATCCATGAAGAGAGCCACCCCGCGGATACGGATCCCCGCCTCTCCTCGGTCTGCGTTCTCCAGTAGTTGTTGGACGGAGATGCTCTTTGAGGAGCTATCTTGGACGGAGATTGCACCCGGCGTGGCGTCCACGGACAGTGGGGTAGGGTGTGGTGGTGAAGGGGGGTGTGTATTAGACTTAAGTGTGGAGTTTCTTTTGGCCGCTATTCGGAATGAACTCTCCATGAAAGCCAGAAGCCGTGGTCTACTATCTGGATCTGCCAAGACGTTGTGGAGATCCGAAACAACCAGCTTCCTGTCAATCATAGATTCGAGATCATGTCTTGCAGCCATGAATCGGGGACAATCTACCAACATGTGCCAGACATTCTCGGATTTTTCAGAGTCACACTCGCATACAGGACTGCTCTTAAGCTTAAATCTGTACAGGTATTCTGCTATTCCTCCGTGTCCCGTCAACGCTTGTACCTGGAAATGAGTCAGTTTCGTAGTCCTTATCAACCGATATGCGTTTGCTATATCGGGGAGGAACGTCTGAGTGACTCTTCCGGTGTCCGAGGTCTCATATCGATCCTGCCACTTCTTGACCGATTCTTCGCGGATTTTGCGTTTGACGTAGGACACGGGAATCCCCTCGTAGTCCCTGGGCGATTCCGTGAGTGCTGCCGATTTGGCCAGATCGTCAGCTCTTTCGTTGCCGACGGTGCCCACATGCGCTCTTACCCAGAAAAGACGAAGAGATCTCCCTTCAGCATTTATCTGTCCAATGTTTTCCTTTATGCACTTTGCCAAGGGGTGACTCGTTTTTGGATTACTCAGCAGCTCGAGTGAAGATCTGGAGTCACTCAGGACATTGACTTCTGGGTCCTTGCTCTTTAACACCATTTGAGTTGCCCGGCAAAGAGCATAGAGTTCCGATTGAAAGACTGTGCATTCGGAGTGGAGCTTGAATGTCGAGTTCTTGACCTCTTTGCCATTCTCCCACCATGTTAGAGCAGCTCCAACCTTACCCTCAATCTTACTGCCATCAGTATAAATTTGAGGTCCTTCTGGAAGATTGGAGGTGTCTTCTATAAGTTCGTACTCTACGGATGTCTGCGTGGACGGATGGGGTTTGTCCAAGTGGTTTACGTTCCGCTCGAGTTCCACTTCTGGTGGGAGGTAATCTTGGGAGAGGTTCTTTTTTACTCTGTACAAACTTGCTGCTTCCTGTATCCTGAGATCCAGGGGGAGCAGACCTGAAAGGGCAAGTGCTGATTTCAGAGAAACAGTACGGTACGACTTGCAGATTTTCTGGGCAAAGCCTCTTTGGATCGCGTTTAAGTGAGACTTGTTTTCCTCGAAGTCTACTGCTTGTGCCCATACACTTGAGGCGTACATGATGATGGGTTCCACTACCGCGACGTAGATAGTTCTCGTGATTTCGCCATTTAATCCCCAGGTCACCTTCGCTGCACATGCGAGCTGTCTATAAATGTTCGCCACTTTTTTACATTGGGCGTTCACATGTGCTTTAAAGTTGAGCCGGCGGTCGATCATTAGGCCTAGCAGTTTGACTTCCTCGACCAGATCGAGCCGGACGCCGGACATGACTATGTTTGGAGTTTCGTACTTCAACTTATTTGTGAAAAGCATCGCGTTAGTTTTATGCGGTGCAAAGTTGAGTTTATTAGTTTTACCCCATTTCACTGTCATGTTCAACGCCCTGCTCGCTTGCTATTCGATGATGTTCGGGCTGCCTGTAAACACGAGAACGACGTCGTCCGCGAATGCTTGACAGTATACTCCCTCGGCTTCTAGCATTCGTAGTAATGAGTCTAGAATCACATTCCAAAAAGTTGGTCCACAGATAGACCCTTGGACGCATCCCTTGGTTGTTTCCTTCTCATAGACTGCTCTTGCATAGTTGACCTTGATTTTACGATCGCTGAGGTAGGAGTTTACCATGTCGTAGAGGTTTGTTGGGCACCTCTTCTTCGCTAATTGATGTTTGAGGGCGGGCCACCAAGCATTGTCGAAGGCACCTTCTATGTCCAGGGAGATTAGGAGTACGGTGTCTTTACTGTCTACTCCTTTTTTGATGTGCTCTACCAGGTCATAGAGGGCGTCCTCGGTGCCTCTTTGAGGCATGAAGCCGTACTGTTTTCTACTGATGGTTGGGAGGAGATGCCATTGGAGTCGGTTTACCAGAAGCTTTTCAACGATTGGGTGTTTCTATGTATAATAAGTATGTATTTAAAATTATATAAGTATTATATCAGCTATCTGGCCGCCATCACACAAGCTTTGCTTAGTTTGGGGTCAGATGGTGTTGTGTGTGAATTGTCCACCAATATTTATTTATTTATTTATTTTTCCTAGAACGGACAGAAGACCTATGGGGCGGTAAGATTTTGGATGTGTGTAATCTGTCTTACCGGGTTTGCGTAATATGACCACGTGGTTTATTGGTATTTATGTACTTAAATTTAGATACTTCTTAGCTTAGCTGATTAGTTTGGTATGTCTACCTTCTATAAAAACCCTAAATACATTAAGGAATTTAATACTAAAACAATTTTTATATTGTGTTAAACTTTTAAAATATTGGGAATAAAAATAGCTAATTAGGTTGATAATGTAATAAAAAACCGTTACTGATCACAATCCCTTTTCAGTAAAAAAAAATGGTTGTCTGTAAAGTCGGTTTACTGACGATAGTTGAACGTGACAACTTCAACTACGCCTTAGAGCGAGGTAACGCCGGCGGCGAGGTAACGGCGATAACGTTACATGACGTCATGTTTTGCGGGCGTGCAGCCGGCTTCATCGAATTATAAGACGTTGTCACGTCAAAAAAAAATGTTTGTCTGTAAAGTCGGTTTACTGACGATAGAACGTGACAACGTCTTAAGAAAATACTGATGGAATGGTAGCATTTTTCAAAAGAAAATTTTAATTTCATTTGTTTAATAGATTTGTATGTAAAAAGTAATCAGTAGAATTTAGTCATTTTCAATCAAAACAATGCAAAAAAGCATTTAGATGCCGGGGATCGAACCCGGGGCATTTCACATGCAAAGCGAACGCTCTACCACTGAGCTACATCCCCGCTTGAACTACTGGTCGAAATAATTAATACAACTGAAACAAACATGCGGCGAGGTAACGACCGACGGTAACGACCGACGGTAACGTTACATGACGTCATGTTTTGTGGGCGTGCAGCCGGCTTCATCGAATTATAAGACGTTATCACGTCAAAATCTTTAGAACTCCCAAGGCAATAGACACCAACTAAGCCAAAGTAGAAGGAAAATTCAAAGATATAAATAGCAACACTGATAGGACAATATTTTGTCCACAGACTAAGTAGAGAGATACTCTTTCGGCTGAAGGATTAGTATCCATAGCCAAGAATAAATTTAAAAAATATATATTTTGTCTTTCATCAGGTTTACGAATTTGTTTTGAAATTTTGATGTTTTAATATAGTTTTCATTCGAATTTTCGAATAAAATGCGTACATGGATAAAATAGTTTATTATTTATTACTAGAAGTCGTGCTTTCGCAAATTGAATGAATTGAGTCCCATTATGCCTACCGCTTTTGACAACAAACCAAAAGACCTACAAGCGCCTCCTATTATCGTTTTATTAAACCATATCTTTTTGTCTCGTCGGAAAACGGCTCATTGCGTCTTTGTGTGTAGCGTGAGAGGTTTACAACTATCAATCTACTTGACCCCTAGAATCACTACTATTAATACTTATTTTGGTTGTAGGTACAACGAATACCGATAGGCATAAACGTCCGGCGTTCACCGCTTTCTACAATCAACTAAAACGGAAAGAGTGAGCTCATTCTTCCCAACGATAACATAATTCCGTGCGACTGAAGTTTGGGAGGGCACATCCATTGATTTATATCGATGACTAAAACCTCCACGGGTTTCTAACTCTGCCACTGATGGTGGGAACACGGGACCGCTGCTGCTCCGCATCTGGACACCCCTGGGTAGCGATTCTAAATGCAATTCCGAATGGTTCGGAATCGGAATGACAATCCCTGTTTCTGTCATGCTAAACAGATAAGACAAAGACCGAGAGATGAGATTCCGTGTCGGATGCAACCGAATGGAATTAGAATCGCTACCCTGGTCGACATGTCCACAAAGCTGTCACTAATGAAAATCCAAGTAAAGTCTGGAAGTTTCTCAAATCTATGGGAGTTGGCAAATCACCTCAAAATTTAACTTCAAATAAAATAGACATAAATGCTCTTAACCTACATTTTTCATCTGCATCTACTATGACGAATGCTGTAAAAAATACTACGATAAATTATCTTTCTGCTCTTCCAACTCCTGATTATTCTCCTTTTACGTTTAATCGATTCACTGAAGGTGATGTTAAGAAGAGTGTAATGTCGATTTCCTCCAATGATGTTGGCGGTGATAATATCAGTCGCAACATGCTATTGCCCATTCTTGACGCCATCCTTCCCGTCTTATGTTCCATCTTTAATAACTCAATCGCTTGTGGTGTTTTTCCAGCTATCTGGAAAGATGCACAGCTCATTCCATTGCCAAAGAAACCAAATCCTACCTCCTCCGAATATCGTCCTATATCTATTCTTCCTTTTCTGTCCAAAGTCCTTGAGCGTCTTGTTCACTCTCAAGTTAACCAATTTCTCAACAAACAAGACCTTCTTAACCCTTTCCAATCCGGTTTCCGTCCCGGGCATAGCACTGTATCTGCTCTTGTTAAGATCACCGACGACATTCGCAAAGGTATGGACGACGGCAGGCTTACTGTTCTAGCTCTGTTAGATTTCAGTAATGCCTTTAATGTCGTCGATTTCGATATCTTGCTGGCGACATTGCGTTCTCTTAACATATCTCCATCGTTGATCGATTGGATCACAGTTACTTGTATGGACGCCGACAACGTATTCGCCTCGAGGAGATTTTTTCGTCTTGGTGTAGTACAAATGCTGGAGTCCCTCAAGGCGGTGTGCTATCACCACTTCTATTTGCCATCTTTATCAATTCCATTTCTCACTGTTTAACTTCTTCCTACCACCTTTATGCAGACGATCTCCAAATTTACTCGCAAGCTCGACTCACTGACTTAAGTGTGGCTATTGACATCGTAAATGCCGATCTTAAGCAGATTGTACACTGGAGTAACTCCTTCGGCTTAGATGTAAACCCCAACAAGACCCAGGTTATTATACTCGGCAGTGCTTACATGATAGCTAGAGTCGATTGGTCCGCAATCCCTAAGATTGTTTTTAATGGGGTCACTATACCGTATAGCGAATCAGTTAAGAATCTTGGCGTTATTTTTGACCGCACGTTGAGCTGGGAATCACACCTAAAATGGATCAGCTGTAAGTTGTTTGCATCGGGCGGGTCATTGAGACGATTACGTAATTTTTTACCCACTGCTACCAAAATTGCGCTTGCACAATCTCTTCTTCTCCCCATCCTGGACTACGCAGACGTCTGCTTTCTTGACCTCAAAGAAGATCAGCTAGATAAACTTGAGCGTCTCCAAAATTATTGTATAAGATTTATATTTGGTTTATGCAAGTATGATCATGTATCTCAATTTCGTATACAGCTCAAGTGGCTCCCCATTCGCTTTCGTTGTATTTGAAAAAGCTTTTTACGTATTGGAGCAATGCACATGGTCTACCGCTCAGGTCAAAATATAACTTGTTCCTTGAAACACCGCAGGCGCGCAGCGAAACTTTTTATGGCAAGTCATTTGCTTTTCAAGCTGTCCAGTTGTGGAATGCCTTGCCCGTCAACATTAGGCAAGCTCCTTCTCTTGCTTTTTTTAAGAACCAAGTTAAAGAGTTCTACTTGTTGCAGTCATCAGCTAGTTAAAATCATTATTCTCCTTAAAGTCCATGAAATTGTAATCTATTCATCTTTAAATATTTTAATTTGTTGAACATGTTATTATTAATTAATTATCTATTAGTCTATTATTATGAAATTATTTGTGTATTAGGATGTAAAATCGATATATGTAATATTTATAAATATATTGTTGTATTTTAAATTAGTTCCTAGTTATTCTAAATTGTTACTACTCCTAATTGTACTCCCCGTCTTCCATTATTAATTTATTTATGTTTTTACCATCCTACGGTTGCCTGGAAGAAATCGCTCTCAGCGATAAGGTCGCCAATTGCTACTTTAATAGAAGATTCCCTGGTCACGTCCCGTCAGGTCTGTGGTCCCGCCGCCTATCACTTCTGGCTGCAGAAAATAGGAGAGCGGTGCACCACACTAATACCGGTACTCCTCTTCCCCTGCAGCCCCGCCGCGTTCTCCATTTAATCGTGGTGACCCCGTCTAGGCCGCAGCGGGTAAGGAGAGCGGCGCATCGTAATACCGACAGTCATCTCCCCATAGCCGCGATGTCCAGCCCCCTACATCGCATAACTGTGTATGTGTTTGTAGCATCGTTGCTCCCAAACGGATGAGCCAATTTTGTTTTATGTATTTGAAGGGTGAATTAATCGGAAATGTTTTAAGCTATGTTTGACATAAAACTGTTTATAACATATTTGCTCGTGAAGGGTCTCCTATTGCACCAATTTCTGTATCAATATATCGACGGTAAAAACCAAACCTGCTGTAAACCACACCTATGGCAAATTTTTTTTGCAGATTTCGAATCAGAAAAAAAAGTGGCCAAGTGCGAGTTGGACTCGCCCATGAAGGGTTCCGTTGCAGCAAGTAACATAATCTACATAGTACACATAGTTCTTGTAGTTCGTTGTAACTTTGATCGAAGTTTCAATAATAGTGTATTTATGACGTACTAAAAAAAAACTACTCATCAGATCGAGTTCAAACTAATTTTCGTTGGTAGTTTACATGTTAATGTACATCATATATTTTTTTTAGATATTTCATTCTCTTACTTTAGAAGTTAGAGGGGGGGGGGACACACATTTTACCACTTTGGAAGTGTCTCTCGCGCAAATTATTCAGTGTAGACGAAAATGATTTTAGAAACCTCAACATCATTTAAGAAGGCCTATCGATAGACACACCAAACGTGCAGGTTTGATAAAAAAAAATGTTTTGAGTTTCAGTTCTCAGTATGGGGGGCAACCCTAGTTTCTTTTTTTTTAATTTTTCTGTTGAAATTTTATTGCGGTTCACAGAATACATCTACTGACCAAGTTTCAACAGTGTAGTTCTCATAGTTTCGGCAAAAAGTGGCTGTGACATACGGACGGACAGACAGACAGACAGACAGACAGACAGACAGACAGACATGACGAATCTATAAGGGTTCCGTTTTTACGTTTTACGGAACCCTAAAAATACTGCGTCGAATGGTCACTCCCGTGGCTCTACGACCTCTAGAAATTTTTGTACAGCATTGAATTTTTTTAAATTTTTCCAAAAATACTATATTTCACTTGCTGTAAACAACACAAAAACGGCCTATTGCTTTCATTTGCCATTCACAACAATTTCCCTTTTGCAAATAATGTGTGCATTGTAAAAAAGCGTCATGAAATGTTGAGGACTGTTGTGGGTTACAGCAAAATTACTTATAACAATGGTAACGCATGGTATTTACTACATCTATTGTATAATCAAACGTGGATAATTTTAATATACTACATTTTAAATAAATGTGGTATTAGATAAGTAGTAGGTAAGCCTAAGTGTACCGAGGCATTATTTTAAATGCATGATTTTTTATATTGAATGCAAAAAAATACATTATTTTCAAGATACATATTTTTTAAAGATACATATTATGATGTTTTTTTATTGAAAAAAGCTTGTGTATCAAAAATGAAACAGTATGCATTACTGGGTAAAAAAATATAAGCTTTACCCTATGGTGAATGTTATTTCAATTATTATGAAATCGTACAAAATGATAAATTTTTTTAACGCTTGACGCAAAAATGATGGAGTGTTATAAGTTTGACATGTCTCTCTCTCTATTTCTCTCTCTCTTCTCTGTGTGTCTGCTACCAGCAGATACCGAACAAATGAATCGATTTTGATTTTGTTTGTGGGATTGAAAGGTGAATTATAGTTGGAAAAGTTATTTGCTGTTTGATAAAAATCTGTTCAAGTTGGCTGCTGCCACAAAATGGTGCATTAGGTGCCTATTTTTTTACAACTTCTTCAATGTGAACATTAACAACACCTTCTTGTATCAGTTGCGATTTATTCAAGTCCAACTTTGTCAAGACGACTAGAGTGGCATCGCTAGCTCGATACTGTTATTGTTTTATGTTTCGCTGTTACTTCTTTGCTTTTTCTATACTTACGCGAGTCTTTCCTTCTTGTTCTCTTTGTTTTATACATACATACATAGAACTTTAGTCAAGTCAGCGTGACACTGCCACATTCATAAGATTTTTTGGGTGATTTATTTACCTCTATAAATATAAAGAATCCAGAAATTTCCAATGGGAATATCTAAAATGTATTGTATTGTTTATATATGTATGACTGTATGTATTAAATTTGCAAATATCATTTTGCTATGATTGCGGTCTCGACCTAAAAAACTGTTTATCTGGTCATCCTTATCCAAATGCCAATTATGTTCCTCAATCAGTCTTTGAGCAAGGAATAGTCACACGACCAGTCTCTTTTTTGACGATTATATCAATGGAATCTGCTTCAACATACGTGGCTTACTTGTTTATTCTTTTTTCAGCGAACAGCGGTAAAAATACGATAATAATCATCATCTTCTAGTAGCTGTTACTAACTTTTATCTCAAAGGAAATAAGTCCAAATCATATCCTTCGGACTCAGTCACTGGCATGTCACCGGCTTCCAATCTTCGAATATTATCTTTTATCTGGTCATTCGAGCGTATTTTCAAAGGCACCGTCGTAAAAATAAAACCTTACCCGAATATTCAACCACCCTTAAACGTTTGCATACAATAGCACACCATTTATCATGCTGTTACTGCATACTGTATCATTTTTGAGACGGTAGGTATTTTGGAAAAAAGACAATAAATTATAATTCAAATATATAACTAAAAATACAAGCACAGTAAAAAAATATGTAAATTTACCAATATAATTTATTTTTTTGCTTGAAGAAAAATCTACTCAATGAAATGTAATTCAAATAAAAAAAATTAAGAAATCATATTTCGCGCCAACTACGTTCCAATATTCGAAAATGACATTTTTTACGGCGCGCTACTCTTTAGCTGTTATTTTTTTTTATTTCACAAATGGTTTATGAACCAAGTCATCAAATTTGCCATACAGCCAAATGCAAAGTATAGAAATAATGGTTTGCCAAGGGCTTAAAGTTATTGTTTCATTTTTGATACGCTATGCATTTAAGGGTTAATACTAATGTTACGAGGGTAATTTGAAAAGTTCTTAGCCTAACATGGTTAAAGTCATTGTTTTTTTTTGTAACTACCCTCATTTTGTAGTTACCTACATTATTTAGCAATAAGTATGCACAGTTTAGTTTATTCACAGTAACTCATTGTTCGGTTACACGTGATACCGTAAGTCAAGTCGGAGCTATTTTTGAAAATGGATAAAATTGAACATCGTGCAGTGATAAAATACCTGAATTTGAAAGGTTTAACTCCAAAAGCTATACATGAAAACATGTCTGCTACTTTGGGTGAGTCCGCTCCTTCGTATGCGACTGTTAAAAACTGGGTGGCAGAGTTTAAACGTGATCGTGAGACCATTCAATACCTGCGCTTTGATAATTACAGCCTCAGCTTTCAGCTTCAGCCTTCGTCTAACAATACCACTTTGGTTGTAATTTTCAACTTACCGCACTCATATCATAATGTACTAGTACATTTATGTTCTAGTCTGAGCTACCCGTCGGTAATTAACGTACATTATAATAATAATTTGAAGAATTTAAATGCTTTCCTAGCTAACAACCACTACGCAATTTTTCACATGCAAAACCAAGCGACAGGATCTGCTATTTGGATCTTTAAACCAAAATAAGTTTTATAAGCGTATGTTTGTACAGATTTATTAGATTTTAATTAGTAATAAGTAATTATCGAATTTAACGACTCTCATTATCGTTCTCAAGTTTTGATCTATACACCGATAGGTAATATGTACAGTCCGAGATTACCTTCGGAGAGATGTTACATATTATACGTTTTCGTAAGTTTTTATAACACATACCTTTTATTTTTCTATGGAAACTTCTAATAGCCATAGTGCCTAAAAAAAATTGTCCGTTAGTTAAACTATAGGTACAAAAAAAAATTATAGGGTGAAGGATCCAATAATCGACACTTTTAGGACCACTGTCCTAAAAGTGTCGATTATTTCGACTCTCCTTCTCCGCTTCTACTTCGATCCGTCGTTTTATCCGTTTTGGCCCAATTTTCACGGAGCGGTTTGCAAACGCGCCCGCGCGCGGGCCCGGCACCGTGGCTGTCGACGGTTTTGTTTCAATACTCACGAGACCGCAGGTTTTCGCGGTTTCTACTGCGGAAAGCTACTGCGCAAGAACCGCGCGCAGCCACGCGGGCGCCGCGGCCTTAAACCGCGTCGTGAGTTTTGAATTCATGAAAATCTGAAAAATGGCGCCCCCGCCCACTTATCTTTGATTTTTCTTTCTTTTCTTTTGGGGGGGGGGGAGGGGGTTAATGCTTAATGCATCTACTCATGACCACTATGCAGGGGCATGTCGTCGGGCTCGACACCACGGACGGACATGGTGCCCCTACCGACTAAAACTCCCTCGATTTTGACCGCGACCCTGGCTAGTACCACCCTTGCGGGTCCGCCAAACCCCGCATTTGGGTCTAATAACGCTCTGGTAATGATAAATGTTGGTGGACACTTTACACACAACACCGACTAACTCCAAACTAAGCAAAGCTTGAAAGCTCGTTCCTACTATGGAAGCCAAACAACAGCTGATATCTCTCTCACGCACGCTGCTAATGATAGCCGCGGTTCCACCTCTGTTGTCTGGAAGACTTAGGAATTTTACTTGACCGATTAGAGAATCAGCTGAGTCACCTTCTTCTAGCCCCTTTCCCCTGACTACACACATTGCTCAAAAGAGACAGTAGCGCGTGTAGACGCCCTCTCTCCCGGCCAGCAACAAGATGCCACCATGGCAAAACAATAAGATACTTTTTGAATAAGTTCAAATAGATTAATGGCTTCATAGCATGATGAGGCAGAATGAATACATGTATGACTGATATGCCTGCCCAGAACAGCACAGTTGACACACAGTTGCTATTGGAACACGAAAAGTCCTAATCATTACCTAGCACTACACTGCGCTCGTCACTCGGAGATATAAAGTGGTTTATCTCTTAGGCCAGTAATTTATCTGGACACATTGCCCTTAAAGCTGAACATAGTAATGTTTGTACACTTCTGCTTGATAGCAGAATAACTGGCAAAGATGTAGTACTTCCCCAGGCGGACTCGGCAAAGACCCCTAAAATGACCACTACTAAACTGAAATGAGCCAAACATGGCACGGACTCAGCCAGCTCATTCCTTTCTGTTATTTTGCCTTGTATTCTATTGTAGATGCCGGGTATATTGACCATTATCCAATGTCTAACTTATCAACTGCCTATCAAAATGAAAAAAAAATGTTGCTAAATGTTCTTAATAGGCGGGCCTATACCTGCTGCTACCTGTTCTGTCGCCCAAGTGCAGTAAAACTTCCATTGGTTTGTTTCGTTTCGTTGTAAGGCGCATTCGACCTTCGGGATCTGGCACCACCATTGAAAGGAAATAATATGATCGCCCCTAAAGAAGTCATCATCGATAGGACGAGTCTGAGCTGGCCCGGCTATGCAATGCATTCTTCAACACTTCCGGACATTTTCCCTCAATATGGAACACTTGCAAAGTAAATAGTACTACCAAAACCTGGCAAAGATCCTGGCTTTTTTTGCCGATGAAAGCGCGTACATACATACTCACGCAACCCACAGACTGCAGCTAACAAAGCTTCTCGAACACAGAAGCTTCTCGATTCACAGCCAGGATGGATCGACAGATGGCACAGCGTTGTAGGAAAAACGGCTGAGCTACGAACAGGCCTAAATAGAATACATCTTTATTGTTACTACTGTTACTTCGCGAACAGGCTATCAGGTGGAAACGCACAGTCAAATGAGCACCCACGTCAACGCAAACTTGAGCATGCATTCTCAAACCAGTTACGAAGTCTAGCAAGCGAAGTCGAGGTCGAGTATTGCTGGGGCCAATCTTGGGCTCTAAGCTGCTGCTACGAATCAAACTGGGCGTCACCGACGACTGGGCGACAAAAAAAACGAATATACTAGACCTACATTCGTACGCGTCTTACCTATAGTGCGACCAGTAAAAAAAATAGACTTCAAGTAAAGTACAATATCACCCTGAGGATGATACCAGAAGCCGGCCGTTACTTATGAAATGCTGTGATCGCCCAAGATTTGAACATAGAAACGGTGGAGGTATGCCATGCTATGCAGAATCTTGCACCACATTATCCCTGCAGTGTCTGCAGGCGTCCAGCCCCGGTAAAAAGGTTCGTCTCGAAACCGGTGCCTAGCCTCTCCAAAAATGAGTATAGAAGGATTCATGATGATAATTTTGGATCGGATATTACGTCGATGACTTGAAATACGTGATGAGTCGCTTTACGCCCCGGGCGTATGGAGTGACGCCCGTGTGCGGGGTACGCTTTGCACGCCCGCTTACTGTGGCCCTGCGGGTCTGCCGCGTAACTAAATCTGCTTTGGCTTTGCTGTTTCTATAATTTCAAGCGAAAAGAAAAGAGGAAGCAAAGTCAAAGCTAAGACAGTTTCAGTTAGACGGTTGGCACGCTGGTTCTATACAGTCATTCCAGCAACTTTGCCGCTGCAATGTACGGTTTATGCAGGCGAGCGGAAGCGTATTTTGAACTATATATGGAAACGCACCACGCAACTCGCGTATAACGTGGTTCGTGTGCTGTACACTAGTGAACCCGGATATCATTTGAGTTGATACAATCACAGTAAATACACAGTGAAATTTATGTACTTGTGCCGGTATAATTTTTTCTGTGGTCAAATTTAAGTCAATGTTTATGAGTTTTGTTGAGGCGAGTTTTGGCGCCCCCCTGGACTTGCCACCCGGGGCACGGGCCCCGGTTTGCTCCTCCTAGATCCGGCACTGATTATAGTCATTCATTATACAGTCAGTAACTTTAAACCTATCTCAAATTAATCATCGAAAACAAATACTAAAATCTGAATCAAAATCATTTTGTAGTAAGTATTTAATTTCATCAAAAGAACATCCATTTCTGAATCAGATGTATGATTTGCTTTTTAGGGTTCCGTAAAACGTAAAAACGGAACCCTTATAGATTCGTCATGTCTGTCTGTCTGTCTGTCTGTCTGTCTGTCTGTCTGTCCGTCCGTCCGTATGTCACAGCCACTTTTTGCCGAAACTATGAAAACTACACTGTTGAAACTTGGTATGTAGATGTATTCTGTGAACCGCATTAAATTTTTTACAAAAACAATAAAAAAAAAGAAAAATTAGGGTTGCCCCTCATACTAAGAACTGAAACTCAAAAAAATTTTTTTCATCATACCTACACGTGTGGGATGTCTATCGATAGCTCTTTAAAAATGATGTTAAGGTTTCTAATATAGTTTTTGTCTACACTGAATAATTTGCGCGAGAGACACTTCCAAAGTGGTAAAATGTGTGTCCCCCCCCCTCTAACTTCTAAAGTAAGAGAATGAAAAATCTAAAAAAAATATATGATGTACATTACCATGTAAACTACCAACGAAAATTAGTTTGAACTCGATCTGATGAGTAGTTTTTTTTTAGGACGTCATAAATACACTATTATTAAAACTTCGATCAAAGTTACAACGAACTACAAGAACTATGTGTACTATGTATATTATATTACTTGCTGCAACGGAACCCTTCATGGGCGAGTCCAACTCGCACTTGGCCACTTTATTTTATATTGTTTAAAGACAGCTCTATTGATTTTTCTTCTCTTTCTAAAAGATCTTCATCAATTTCTTCTACATGGCCATCTCTACTTTCAGCATATTTGATCTCGAGTCTTCTGGGTAGCGATTCTGAAACCATTCGGTTGCATCCGACACGGAATCTCATCTCTCGGTCTTTGTCATGCTAAACAGATAAGACAAAGACCGAGAGATGAGATTCCGTGTCGGATGCAACCGAATGGTTTCAGAATCGCTACCCTGAAGTAGAATCATCAGAAGATATTTTTTTCTTTTTTTTATTGTTTGATTTATACTTCCTTCCCTCAGTATATCTGCTTTTTTTTATTTGTAGGGTTTCGTAAAACGTAAAAACGGAACCCTTATAGATTCGTCATGTCTGTCTGTCTGTCTGTCTGTCCGTCCGTATGTCACAGCCACTTTTTGCTGAAACTATGAGAACTACACTGTTGAAACTTGGTAAGTAGATGTATTCTGTGAACCACATTAAGATTTCAACAAAAAAAAATGTAAAAAAAGAAAAATTAGGGTTGCCCCCCATACTGAGAACTGAGTCTCAAATTTTTTTTTTTCATCAAACCTACACGTGTGGGGTTTCTATCGAAAGGTCTTTAAAAATAAAGTAGCCAAGTGCGAGTTGGACTCGCCCATGAAGGGTTCCGTTCCAGCAAGTAACATAATATACATAGTACACATAGTTCTTGTAGTTCGTTGTAACTTTGATCGAAGTTTTAATAATAGTGTATTTATGACGTACTAAAAAAAAACTACTCATCAGATCGAGTTCAAACTAATTTTCGTTGGTAGTTTTCATGGTAATGTACATCATATATTTTTTTTAGTTTTTTCATTCTCTTACTTTAGAAGTTAGAGGGGGGGGGACACACATTTTACCACTTTGGAAGCGTCTCTCGCGCAAGTTATTCAGTGTAGACAAAAATTATATTAGAAACCTCAACATCATTTTTTAAGACCTATCGATAAACACCCCACACGTGTAGGTTTGGTGAAAAAAAAATTTTTGATCTTCAGTTTTCAGTATGGGGGGCATCCCTAATTTTTGTTTTTTTAAAAAACTTTTGTAAAAATCTTAATGCGGTTCACAGAATACATCTACTTACCAAGTTTCAACAGTGTAGTTCTCATAGTTTCGGCAAAAAGTGGCTGTGACATACGGACGGACAGACAGACAGACAGACAGACAGACAGACAGACATGACGAATCTATAAGGGTTCCGTTTTTACGTTTTACGGAACCCTAATGATGTTGAGGTTTCTAAAATCATTTTCGTCTACACTGAATAATTAACACTTCCAAAGTAGTAAAATGTGTGCCCCCCCCCCTCTAACTTCTAAAGTAAGAGAATGAAAAAAACACAGTGTCGATTACTGGATCCAGTGAGTGTCCATTACTGGTTTTTATATCTTTTGAGGGTTCCGTAAAACGTAAAAACGGAACCCTTATAGATTCGTTATGTCTGTCTGTCTGTCTGTCTGTCCGTCCGTATGTCACAGACACTTTTTGCCGAAACTATGAGAACTACACTGTTGAAACTTGGTAAGTGGATGTATTCTGTAAACCGCATTAAGATTTAAACAAAAAAATAACAAAATAAAGAAAATTTTGTGTTGCCCACCAAACTGAGAACTGAAACTCAAAAAAAAATTTTTCATCAATCCTACACGTGTGGGGTGTCTATCTATAGGTACCTATTCAAAAATGATGTTGAAGTTTCTAAAATAATTTTCGTCTACACTGAAAAATTTGCGCGAGACACACTTCTAACTTCTAAAGTAAGAGAATGAAAAATCTAAAAAAAAATATATGATGTACATTGTCATGTAAACTACCAACGAAAATTGGTTTGAACTCGATCTGATGAGTAGTTTTTTTTAGTACGTCATAAATACACTATTATTGAAACTTCGATCAAAGTTACAACGAACTACATGAACTATGTGTACTATGTATATTATGTTACTAGCTGCAACGGAACCTTTCATGGGCGAGTCCAACTCGCACTTGGCCACTTTATTTTGTTCTAGCTTCTTCTTTTCTATTTCTTCCTTTTCGAGGTATGGTCTCCAAGCTTGGTTTGTTACTGCCGATGGTATTTTTTCTCCCTTGATCCTTGTTTTCTTCTTGCTGTGCTCGTTTAGCGGCCAAAAAAGGTTTCTTTTGAATGGAGCTCGTTTAATGATTCCCAAAGCAACATGTTTTTCAGCTTGAGCTAAGAGCCACCTGACCAAATTTATCATTGCTCTTTTGAAAGCCATCTAAAATAAAGTGGCCAAGTGCGAGTTGGACTCGCCCATGAAGGGTTCCGTTGCAGCAAGTAACATAATATACATAGTACACATAGTTCTTGTAGTTCGTTGTAACTTTGATCGAAGTTTCAATAATAGTGTATTTATGACGTACTAAAAAAAACTACTCATCAGATCGAGTTCAAACCAATTTTCGTTGGTAGTTTACATGACAATGTACATCATATATTTTTTTTTAGATTTTTCATTCTCTTACTTTAGAAGTTAGAAGTGTGTCTCGCGCAAATTTTTCAGTGTAGACGAAAATTATTTTAGAAACTTCAACATCATTTTTGAATAGGTACCTATAGATAGACACCCCACACGTGTAGGATTGATGAAAAATTTTTTTTTGAGTTTCAGTTCTCAGTTTGGTGGGCAACACAAAATTTTCTTTATTTTGTTATTTTTTTGTTTAAATCTTAATGCGGTTTACAGAATACATCCACTTACCAAGTTTCAACAGTGTAGTTCTCATAGTTTCGGCAAAAAGTGTCTGTGACATACGGACGGACAGACAGACAGACAGACAGACATAACGAATCTATAAGGGTTCCGTTTTTACGTTTTACGGAACCCTCAAAAGATATAAAAACCAGTAATGGACACTCACTGGATCCAGTAATCGACACTGTGTTTTTTACTGGTACATGGACTCCAATTTGTTTAATTTAGAAATATACTTAAACTTCTTGGAAAAAGGAGTTAAATTGGTGTGCCAACTCAATAAAAAAATAATTTTGGACATGTGTCGATAACCGGGTAAAGTCTGTATGACAGAATTTTTACTAAAAATAACTGTTTTTGAAGAGAAAACTTCTTTAGGCGCGCTATAGACCGAATTTTCGTGGGCTGTGAAATGGATTCATCAATCGTCACGCTCGGATATGATAAGAAATCTTCGGGTAAACTCGGTAAAAACGGCCAGGTAGGTACCAGGGCAACAGAAACAGTAAAGAGTTTCGATTACCTACCTCCAACAGCCCAGCGTTTATCTCCAGATACCAGGACAACAGAAATATAAAAGAGTTGCGTTTGCCCCTAGGTACCAGTACCAGGGCAACAGAAACAGTAAAGAGTTGTAATATGTTGTACAACTTCGTTCTATCAGAATCCCTCTTGACACCTACCAAGTATTTTGAAGTGAAAACTTCTTTTGGCGCGCAGGCGCGCTTTTAGACAGATTTTTCGTGGGGTGTGAATTCTTTTTAGTTTTTTTTAGTATGCGAGTACGTAGTTTGGTTCACTTTTTACGCAGTCGGGTTTTTTAGTTTTTAAATTATATTTTTTTATTAGCTTTTTAGGGTTCCGTAAAACGTAAAAACGGAACCCTTATAGATTCGTCATGTCTGTCTGTCTGTCTGTCTGTCTGTCTGTCCGTCCGTATGTCACAGCCACTTTTTGCCGAAACTATGAGAACTACACTGTTGAAACTTGGTAAGTAGATGTATTCTGTGAACCGCATTAAGATTTTTACAAAAGTTTTTTTAAAAAAACAAAAATTAGGGGTGCCCCCCATACTGAGAACTGAAACTCAAAAAAAATTTTTTCATCAAACCTACACGTGTGGGGTGTCTATCGATAGGTCTTTAAAAATGATATTGAGGTTTCTAATATAATTTTTGTCTACACTGAATAATTTGCGCGAGAGACGCTTCCAAAGTGGTAAAATGTGTGTCCCCCCCCCCTCTAACTTCTAAAGTAAGAGAATGAAAAAACTAAAAAAAATATATGTACATTACCATGAAAACTACCAACGAAAATTAGTTTGAACTCGATCTGATGAGTAGTTTTTTTTTAGTACGTCATAAATACACTATTATTAAAACTTCGATCAAAGTTACAACGAACTACAAGAACTATGTGTACTATGTATATTATGTTACTTGCTGCAACGGAACCCTTCATGGGCGAGTCCAACTCGCACTTGGCTACTTTATTATTTCTTACGGTAGAAGAACAAATTGGTTATCTCTGTAACCTGAGTAGCGATTCTGAAACCATTCGGTTGCATCCGATACGGAATCTCATCTCTCGGTCTTTGTCTTATCTGTTTAGCATGACAAAGACCGAGAGATGAGATTCCGTGTCGGATGCAACCGAATGGTTTCAGAATCGCTACCCTGATGATCTTGATAACGCAACAGATACCTAAGTAGTTGTTCAATGAAAATTCGTCTTGGCGTGAATCGATTCCTAGGCGCTTAAATGTTTGTTGCTTTAGTAGTAGTTACAGTAAACGACTCCTTAACGGGAAATTGTATTATTTTGAAATTAAAAAGCAAATGGTGCCATTTTATGTGGAGGCAATGCATTAACATAACATTCCGCTTCAAGGGAATGGTCGATTTGTGTCAGATTCGACATGAGTGGTACCGACTTAAACCTTTGCCACACCTTTGCTGCGAACACGGTTATACTCTCGCACTCTTTTACGAACCTGCCGCGGGATAATGCACGCCGTGATCACCTCGGTAACAAACTGCCTCGTCGGTGCCAGACATCCTCACGTCGAGACACCCTTTGTATCCCGCAGCGGGCAAAATGCCTACCATCATCCGGCTGAAGAGGACGGGGACTGCAACTCACCGATAACCGGCATTCTTCATCCTCTACAGCCCCACCGCGTCCACCATCATACGTTGGCGACCACGCAAGGCCGCTGTAGGCAAGAAGAGCGGCGCACCGTTATACCGGTATTCCTCTTCAGCCGGGGTCTCTCCTCTACGGCCACGGTTCATCGCGGCACGTCTCGGTCGCGCCGGTACCATCTACGCCGCGCAACTACCCCTAACCGAATTGCTTGGACTGCAAGTTTTTGAGCCCATGGTCACGCATTGACATAGTGGGATATGTCGGGATCTATATTACGTACGGATATGGTAACCTTACCGATCAAAACCCATACCTACAATAGGTTTTTCCAGCCGTGGGTAGCAGCAGTCTCGGGACCGCTATCGCATTCCACCGTGACTTGATCTGCCCTTGCCGCCACCTTTTGCGGGGACACCTCATGGGAGACGTCCGAACCACCGCATTTGGTTCCAGTGATGCATTAAAAACCAGCGACGCGTCATGACCTCGGGAAACCATATCCCTGGGTGCGGTGCCGGACCGCCCTAAGCGTCCAACTCCCCAGACCCTCCGGTGGAAATAGAATGCGAGTCAAAAGCGCTTTTAGGATCGCTCCCATATCCACTTTCACGTCATTGGATGAGTAACAGGTAATGGCCTCCTCTCGCTTCTCAAACTCACATGAATTAACATCATGTTTATAAAACTACCTCCTCCAACAATGCATTCTTCTTCTTCTTTTTCTTATGGCTTCCATTCGGTAATAGAAGGTACGTATCACCGCAATTTTGCCGACGTCCAGCGTTTGAACATTGAGAACATCGTTACTCATTGGAGTATGATTCTTCGTTCAGGTGATCAGTCTTGAGCTTAATTATGTAAAATCGTAGCAGCATGGTTCTTTCTTCAAGTACTACTAATGTACGATTGTATGTGAATAGTTATGTTGGTGTAGAGGCATAAAAACCAACGGACACATTTAATACAAACAACATTACAGAATATAAGATTAGAGAGATTTTATAAATGTAACAATCAAGTAACAATGCATTATTTCAAATTTGTTTACCTGAAATGACGCAACCTTTAAATCTGTGACACGAGTCTTCAAAAGTCTGTGATACGTCACAGACTTCAACCCACGCCAAGGAGAATGGCACACGCAGCTAAAGCTCTCAAAGATAAATATTTTTCCCCATTTTCGTTACATTGTTTAACCCCCAACCCTTTACCCTCCGCAATAAAAAGTAGCCTATCTTTTTTCTCGGAGTCTAGTCTATCTGTATACCAAATTTCATCAAAATCGGTTTACTGGTTTAGACGGTAAAGCGTAGCAGACAGACAGACAGACAGAGTTACTTTTGCATTTATAATATTACTAACTGAACCCGCTACTTCGTTCGCGTACGTTGATCTTGCGACCTTATTAGTACATTAGTACTTACGTAAAAATATTTGGATGGGTGGCCATTATACATACCGTGTGAATTTGTTTTTCCACACAAAAATATATTTATTCGAGTTTAGCAACTTCATATTTTATATTTTAGCAACATCAAACATACTCGTAGTAAGGTTGTGGAGTATCGAACAAAGCCGTATCGTAGTATTAAGTATGTAGGATTTTTATAGGATACATTACGAAGAGTCTGTAGCTGATGTGCGTAATCTGATACTTACCCACATATATATTTTAACAGGATGATAGCCTAAGTAGGTGATAGACTTATTAGCCGATGTGATATTTTAGACTCTAAGCCAGACTCTAAGACCATGTGTGTTTCAAATGTCAATCTAATTGGTAATGTCGCTCTGTCGTTAATATTTGTTTCGTTAGGGCCCATGCTTTTTCCGAGATGATAGGTAGTATAATTATGAGACTATAAACTATATGTGTTAAATTTTAACCAAATTAAACATTTACATAATATACATATAAAACTTAGTAGTAAGATAACATTTTATTCAATTTTAGAAAAACAACGGTCTGCTTTGGTCACCGAAGCTTGTTGAACACTAAATTTAGTACAGTGTTTGGATTGAAATAATATCCGAAAGAACAAAAACCGACTTCAATTATTATGATTTCACGTCAGCGAGCAACACGGAAGGGAGTAGGCATACACAGCGTTTCCCCTCTGTCAAAGTACAAGTCCGCGTGGACCATGGAGTTTGATAATATACTGTGGCGTGAGGGCGGGGCTAGATTTGTGAATGGTGCTTTATTTTTTATGTGTTAGTGATTTGGTTGAGTGAGTATGATCGGCAATGGATCGGTACAGGTATGTTTTGTATGTAATAGTGCGGCTTTGCGCCAGTGTGCAACTTCCCCTCCCGAAAGATTTGAACAATATTTTTAAGCTAAGGCTACTCCCTTCCGTGTCTACTAACTACCTTCTTAACTAACTAACTATTATAACTAATTAACTAACTTCTAGTCAAGTAAAAAGTTCACTCGACTAATTTAAGAAGCTATAACTACGTCGTCCAGATAAATAGGTACTGGTGGACAATTCACACACAAAACTTTGGCTTTTTCCACCGCCAATGTCCCAGCTCCCAGCCATACTCAAACCGGAGTGGTCTTACGCGTGACGATGGCAAAAGACCTGACGGCATGAGTTTCTTGCCTTGGAAGCGGAGTCGGACTTAGTGTGGGACGCACCTTGCGTCGTTACTCTGGCACCATCACATCTTCCAGAGACACATAGTAGGGCTAGTGCAGCGGCTAATTCAGCTTAGCGTCTCAAACGGTGGAAATATGCAACCCTCGGTAGTGGTTTTATATTTAAGCCTTTTGGGGTTGAGTGCCTGTGAAGACCGGGAGCTCACCTCATCTTCAAAAGCCTTTCCAAGAGCTTGGCCGACGCAACGCGTGACCAAAATGCTGGCGTTTATTTGGCCCAACGCATAAACATTGCTATTCAGCGTGGTACTGCCACCAGCATGCTGGGCACGCTTCCGACTGGTAGTGGGCTTGAACATTTTGTTATCCAGTTTTTGTTAACATTCAAAAAACCGCCTCCCTGTTTTCCATATAATATATGTACATGGTAAAAACGGGACCCTATTACTGAGACTTCGCTGTTCGTCCATTCGTGCGTCCGTCTGTCACCAGACTGTATCTCAAGAACGGTGATAGCTAGACAGTTGTAATTTTCAAAGATGATGTATTTATATTGCCGCTACAACAAAAAAATTAAATACTACATTACACATATTCTAATAAATATCAGGGTAGCGATTCTGAAACCATTCGGTTGCATCCGAATCTCATCTCTCGGTCTTTGTCATGCTAAACAGATAAGACAAAGACCGAGAGATGAGATTCCGTGTCGGATGCAACCGAATGGTTTCAGAATCGCTACCCAGATCGTGTTTCGTACCTGAGCTGCCATCTGTACTTAATGTGGAAAAAACATTCTTTTGACACACCGCGCTCAAATCCGTCATCCTGACGGATGACGGATTTGAGCATGGTACATACGTACCGAACTTATTATTACCGTTATTATTTAATTTCTATGTAATTTCCGAACCACACGACCAATAATGTTAACATTTTGATGGAAATATACTAAAAATGTGTTCTTTCTAACAAAATAAGAATTAACAAAATTGAACAACGCAAACATGAGTTACAACCAAATACACATTCTGACTTTCACCCCTTTCTGCAAGAAAACCGTGCAGAATTTGGGGATTAAAAGTAGACAGCTACCATCTACTTAGTATGATCTTAAATCATGTCAAGTTTCATTTGAATTGAATCAGTAGTTTCGGCGTGATGTGAGTTCCCTATACACACAGACAGACAGACAGACAGACATGAAAGAAAAAAAATGCAGTTTCGCCATCAGTATCGACTATGGAGTGTCCCCAAATATTTTTTTTCAAAATATCTTCAATGTACAGAATTCGGCCCGCTACAGTTTTATTATAAGTATAGATATAGATAGATAGTAAGGAAGTAAGGATTAGTAGTTGCATCACGAAACTGTGAATGGAACTGGCGTCAACGCAAAATTGACACTAGTTCCATTTTCTCAAGATCCATATTTCATCGAACTAATGTTGTAAATTATTATCAGTAGTTCCATCATGGAACTGTGAATGGAACTAGTGGCAACGAACCATCATTTTATTGAATTATACAATTTAATTTGATAGTTATATTTTATATAATTTTGTATTGGTAGGACTCTTAGCAGAGTCCGCCTGGGGAAGTACCACACCTTTGCCAGTTATTCTACCGCCAAGCAGTAATGTGCAAACATTACTGTGCTCCGGTTTAAAGGGCAATGTTTCTTCAAAATTACAGGGCTTAGAGATATAACAACTTAGATCTCTGGGTGACGAGCGCAGTGCAGTGCTAGGAAATGATTTGGACTCTTCATATTTCAATAGCTTTCTTCTTTCTGTGTGTCACTGTGATATTATGTGGCAGGCATGTTGCTTACCATCAGACACATGTCCTGCTCGTCTCCTCACTCTTTATTTTAAAAAAATAACAAAAAAAAGCGAGAAGCGAGAACACAAACATTTTTTTTTTAAAAGAACAAACTAACATTATTGCTAAGTAAATGAGGTGTTTTGTTGGAATTATATATCACTTAGTAGATACTAGATAGATAGATGTCGCAGCCGGATCGTATAATTCGCCGTATTACATTACGGCTAGCCGTTTTAAAAAACAGGCCCGTTTTGTAATGCGGCGGTTCAACCATTAGCCGGATTGTAATTGTGATACGTTCTTCAATAAGGCAGTCCGGCCAACGTTTAGTCGCATTGTATTACTGCTTAAATTGTAGGGTGACCATACTTACAAAACAAACAATGTTTAAAATGAAAATTAATTTTATTCATCAGAAAAAGCTGACAGAATTTTTTTTACGATATTCCCTACTATTTTTTACGACATTTTTACCTCTCAAATAAAGCTTGAAAGCCCCTAACTTGACATTAGTGTCGGTACACCTATGAAACATGGTGCGCTTACATAGACAAGGGTCTATCAATGAGATTTGACTCCGAGTGGGAGAGCCCGCCATAAGCTCTGGGGTCAGACCCGAGTGGCTCCCGCATTTTTTAAATACACTCTAGGGGTAGTAGCGACAAGACTAGGTGGAGTCGGGGTGCTCAAAGTCGGATTTGAGTCCTATGTAACCTACCCGGTCCAATTTAGTCTTAACAAGGTAGACGGTGGAAACTAAATAGTTTCCAAGTAATACCCAGGTGAACAAAGGTGAGTCCTCTCAAGAGGTAGACGGTGATAAACCACCTCAATAATATTGTGTACGATTCCTCCGAACTCCAAACTCTACAGTCACTTTAGCAACAATACTGTATTCAACGCCATAGATGTTGTTATGTCAGGCAGCGCCATGAGTGTTAAGAATTGGAACTAAACAATTTCAAAGAGGTGGCTAATCTCTCGCTTTATCACATTACGGCTAGCCGTGTTGAATGACGTATGGCGTCGAATACATTCCGACTGTTTTTTAATCAGCCGCATTAAATCCGGCTAATCGTTAAACCGCCGCATTACAAAACGGCCCTGCTCTTCAAAACGGTTAGCCGTAATGTACGTCATACAGCGGATTATACAATCCGGCTGCGACATGATACGACATAGTTTGAAATCTCGCGACAAGCTTTTATTTATATCAATACTAGCTGACCCGCAAAAGTTGTTTTGCCATATAAATTTCAAAAATCTAACATTGGTAACCCTAAACTTTAATAATAAAAATAAATCTTTATTTATATAAAACTACCGGAAATTTTTAATCGAAATAGAGTGAAAAACATTTACAATAAAATAATTTTAGCAAAAAAAGAACCGACTTCAAACAGTAAACTAAAAAGTAAAAAATAAATCTCTTTACCACAAAGTACAACGTATTTTGATTAATTTGAACAGACATGATTAAATAAGTATTTAACAATTCTGAAATCGGTGCCAAGTAAAACAACTACAGCTGAAGCTAACATTAGTAGAGTAGTAAATCGAACTAACATTTGGAACACAGACAAGTTTTTGGGGACATATGTATGATAGACAGGAAGGTTGTTGCAACTTGCAACATTGACTTGGCACCGACTTCAGAATAGTTAAATACTTATTTAACCATGTCTCTTCAAATTAATCAAAATACGTTGTACTTTGTGGTAAAGAGATTTAATTTTACTTTTTAGTTTACTGTTTGAAGTCGGTTCTTTTTTTTGTTAAAATTATTTTATTTTATGATTTTAAGTGATGGTTCGATGAATAATTCTTGAATTAGGTGAGAAGATAAAGAAAAAACTTGACTAGTAGAATAATATTCACTATGATAAAGTGTTCAAATCCAGGATGGTCGGTGTACTCAGACCTGTAAAATGGTCCTCAGTATCCATGTGGGTACCAAGTTCTCATCAATATTTAAGAGTACATGAATCAAGCAGAAACACTAGCTACTGTAAACCGTTAAACAGTTCACATAACTGTCTTTTGTCTTCATCGTCAGACCCCTAATAACATCCCACCTAGTTATGTGTAAAGTGCTCATCGATACAGCTTTATCAAGCCTATACACAAGGTAACTGCTGTAGATCGTTGAGGAGTAGCCTCGACTGTCTTTCGGTTCCTTCATCGGATCGACTTCAGACCTTCATTCAATTGTAGTGCTTTAAAATACTTAATTGAAACATTTTCAAACGCACTAGTCCACCCTTGCAGTTTTTAAAGGTCTTACGATTAATTAATTAGTTACAACGCGATTGAGCAACAAACATCCAAACATAGATATTTATAATGATGATGAAAGACAGTCCCAAGACATCTAGACGTAAAGTGCTCATCAATACAAATTAATCAAGCCCAAACACAAGATAACTGCTGTAAATCTTTGAGGAGTTCCCTCGACAGTATTTTGGCTCCATCATCAGATCGCTTCCAAATCTTCGTAGTGCCAAACCAAAATAAATTGTAGTGCTTTTAAATATTTATATTGTAAATATTATATGTGTTACTTCTTGTCAACTTTGTTTATGGTGCCAATAAAGTGTTTTGTATTAAATTGTAATGTCATTCGATATATTATCTAAGTGAAACGGCTATATAATTGGTTATAAAATGATGGTTTATAAAATAAAACATTTGTTGAAGGAAGATATTTTTGAAGTTAAGGCGAGGTGGGCCGAAAATTTATTTTTTTAAAACAATTTTTAGACCTATAAAACAGTGTTTGGAACTTTGAAAAAAATATATGTGTTAGTTAAGGATCTAGTCTAGGTTAATTCCCAGTTAATAACACGATTTAATTAATTTTACTATATAGAAAAAAATCCCAAAGTTACCCCTTTTCGTAAAGTTTTGTCAACTTTATGACTAAACTATTGAACTTTTACACAAAATTTTTGTACTCAACGAAAGCCAATAAAAAGTTGTAGGTAAATTCGCAGGATTTGAGTTGATAAAAAGTATCAGTTATTTACTATGTTTAAATACCTAGAATATATATAGCGCGCCGTTCGGCAGGACCGCTCAGTCGCGTTTCGGCGCTCGCGGACGATGGACCTGTGCTTGTTTTTGCGATTTTGACAACCGATAAATTTCTAATATTACGATCGCATTGTCACAGTATAACAACATCTTTAGGTATTACTACTGAAGATCGCTATGATCTCGATTACTGATACCGTTTCCATTGGAATTGCAAATAGGTACTAATACTAATTGGTATGCTGTTTACTTTATATAGTAGGCCAAAAGGGCAGCCTCAAAAACTGATGTGGTCTCAGTAATAAATTCTCTTACCAGCGGATTAAACGGAAAATAGATAAGAATAGGTTAAAATGTTTTTCATTAAATTAGAAGTTGGGAGAAGGGAATAATAAGAGGGGAAGAACTCCCTGCGAATGCATAAGCATAAATAGCCCACTAATTGTTCCCACTGCTGGGACTCAGGACCTACTCTCGTAAGGAGAGAGTTAAGGCCATAATCCACAACGCTGACCCAGTGCGCTTTGGTGGATGACACATAACTTCGAAAGGTTCTAGGCACCTGTCGGTTTCCTCACAATGTTTTCCTTCACCATTTTAAGTTAGCGGCATTACGCAACAGGTCAACTCTTTAGTAGCAAGGTACTTACTTAGAATATAAGGCCTAAGTACTTAACTACCAAACAATTGAAAACCTGATAAAGCAAAGATTAGTTTAAGTAGTGGTAGGACTCTTAGCAGAGTCCGCCTGGGGAAGTACCACACCTTTGCCAGTTATTTTACGGCCAAGCAGTAATGTGTAAGCATTACTGTGTTCCGGTTTGAAGGGCAATGTTTCCAGATAAGTTACTGGGCTTAGAGATAGAACATCTTAGGTCTCTGGGTGACGAGCGCAGTGCAGTGCTAGGTAATGATTTGGACTCTTCATGTTCCAATAGCTGCGTGTCACTGTGCTGACATGTGGCAGGCATGTTGTTTACCATCAGGCACATGTCATGCACCTCTTATCACTCTTTATTTAAAAAAAAATACGCGTCCACGGCGGCTGGGCAAATCCGTCAGTCGCATCCTGGCACTGGCGAAACATCTGATTTGTACCCAATTTTGCAGTTTCACGAAAAAACTATGTAGTTGTTGAAAGTTATTTAATCACGATGGGTAAAAGATACAAGCGAAAAAAGTCACACCATGTTATAAAAATAACAAATAATGCTCTCTACAGACATGTGAAGAAGTAAGTAATTTATTCTGTGTCTGGATATAATTTGTTTATGATGATATTATGTACATTTTATTGCAATATTTAATTAGTAATTTATAAAAAATATAATCTGTAAATTACGACCACAGCATAACAATATCAGTTGGGATTTCTACTGAAGAACGATGTGATTTTGATATTTGATACCGTTTCCATTTGTAAAGCAAATTTGAATGTAATATGTGAAAAACTTATTTTATAAACTCTGAAGACCAAAATGATAAAGATCAAGTAAATATAAATTTAGCTGCCACTACCTACTCTTTTCTCAGCTCGAGGAATTATTTTCAGCTATGGATATTCCGGTTTCAGTTCTAAATACTACTCGAAATTAGAGGAAAAAGTATTTGAAAAGTGGAAAGAAACGCCAAGTGCTACCATGGAAGCTGCAGCTCAAATGGAGAAGGATATTGCTATCGCAGAAGGTCAAACTAAAAACGGCATTCCTCTGATTGATGTCTACGTTGAGCACGCATGGTGTGCTAGATCTTATTGCACAAACTATAAAGCATCATCAGGCAACCATAATTGGCAGAAAAACAGGTCAATTCTTTACATTAAATAATAAACAAGTATTGCTTGGTATGCGCTCAAGTTGAGCACAAAAATATGTCACCAAAGCAACATAGATATTTAAAAAATTATGAAGGTTCTTCAAGTTTCATGGAAACGGAAATAATCGTTGAAGGTTTCAAGGCATCAATAGCAATGTACGGCATCATTTATGAGCGAATGATAGGAGATGGAAAGGCTTTTACTTACGCTGCAATCCTCATATATGGTCTGGGTCTGGACCATACCAAAATATGACTGTGGATTTTTTTTTATGCCGAAACCATATTATTCGTAACTTTTGTAAAAAATTACGTAGTCTGACCGTTGAAACAAAATATATTCGAGCTCGTCGTACAGTACTCACTAATTAAAAAATTTTGATGATGCGAAAATCAATTGTACCATAGCAATTTCAAATCTTCATAACGACATAATTAACTGTGTAGCACATGCCTTCGGAGACCATAGAATGTGCCAAAATGATTACTGTAACAAAGAAAAAAATGACAATAAAGAGCTCAACAAGATTCAAAATTCAACATTAATATTCAGGATAAATGCGATAGTTTCTAACGTTGCTGCAAAATCACGTAGTTTAGTCAAAGACGTAGACACAAACACTGTTGAGTGCTTTAACAGTGTCATCGTCAAATTTATAAGTGGGAAAAGAATAAATTTTGCACTGAAAGGAGGCTACCAAGGGAGATGCTCCGCCGCTGTTCTTTCTTTTAACAGCAAATCTGGACTTTCAGCTATCCAAAAAGCTTTTTAAATAAAAGCCCTAAAGGCAGGGTAAAAGTAATTTAAAGGAGGAGAACACAAAAACGTAAATTAAACTTAGAACATCCAGTAAAAAGAACGGAAATTAAAAGAAAGTAATCAGACGCAACATCACTATGGTCCAGCGAGCTCAACACCAGATATATCCCCACGTGAATTAAAGACAGCCAAAGAAGAGTTTTTAAATAATTTAAAAAAGCTTACTGCTGATCGACAAGCGGTCGAGAGGGCTACCTACGGTTTTACAACGAGATAGCAGTCAATGGCTGGAAATACGGAAAAATCTAATTAACTAGACTAGCGGTCGGCTCCGACTTCGCCCGTGGTACATAATAATGATAGAGATATCTATAATAGCTTATAGCACTCAGAGCTTAGGTACGTATCAAACGGTGAAAGAATTTTTAAAATCGGTTCAGTAGCTCATGAGATTAGCGCGTTCAAACAAAGAACCTATATGATAATATTATACTGATATCAACATTACAATATTTTGCTTTGCATACCTATTTTAATATCTATTTGTTTTTAGGTTATTATTAATATATACGATATTACATCAAAACAATTGTACATCACTGTTGTAAACAAAACTTGTTAAAAATTTCTTCGGAATAACCTACTTTCAGTATTTCTGCACTGTGGAGGTGAGCGGAGCAACGTCAGTTGACTACGCACGTGTTTGTTTTCTCGCGGCCGATTTAAACCTACTTTGGCAGAAATACCAGGCCTTAAAGGTACACGAAACAAATGAGGGTCTTGAGAAAGATGGAGAGATGACAACGTGAATGTCGCAGGCGAATACTCCCAGCGCAGGATCAAATTTCATAGAACAAGATTTTTGAAAAACAAGCTTTTATTACACTTGTTAATAAAAAAGAAATAAAAATTTAATGGCCGTCTTCCAGCTCCATCTTTGGATCCTGGTTACCATTGGAAAATAAACTGTTCAAGACGATGCAAATTAGCCCAAATTGGATGAGGTTGTGTCGTTTCAATGCCAAGTTCTTTTGACCACCTTTCAACTTCATCAGCTCAGCACCACGTTACTATAATATTGCACTGTCACGCAATGAAAGAATTCAGCTCAACTAATAACCGGGAAGTGACTTAAATTTTGCAAGATTTGACAACAAACATAGAGAAAGGTGAAACTAAATAAAAGTTAGTAAAAATAGATGAGCGGAAATAATAAGAGTAGGTATAATATTTGACCGTAATCTGGAGAAGCATCAGAGCACCCCTGGGGAAGTACCACATCTTAAGGGGTGGTGGGCCGTAATTTTGAATTTTTAAAACAATTTTAAGACCTATAAAATAGTGTATTAAACTCTGAAAAAAATATTTGTATTAGTTAAGGATCTAATCTAGGTTAACTCGCAGTTAATAACACGATTTAAAGAATTTCACTCGATAGAAAAAAATCCCAAAGTTACCTCTTTTCATTAAGTTTTTTCAATTTTATGACTAAACTATTGAATTTTTACACAAAATTTTTGTACTCAACGAAAACCACTAAAAAGTTGTAGGTAAATTCGCAGAATTTGACTTGATAAAAAGTATCAGTTATTAACCATGTTTAAATAACTACAATATATATAGCGCGCCGTTCCCCAGGCCCGATCCACCGACGGCAGCACCGCCCACCTCGCTGCTCAGGATCTATTAGCAGAGCGGTTAGTTTCTCTCCAACAACAATAAGTCAGCCGACACCAGCTCCATCCCCGCAAACGGGGCACCCGCCGAACTCGCCATCGATCGACCCGGTAACAGTCAGGCAGCCGACAGCCCAAGTAAATGCTATAATAATCAGTCAGCCGACAGAGGTTTGCCCCTTTCAACGATCAGTCAGATGGCATCTGCTCTAAAAACTTACTCAGTCAGCCGACAAAGCGCTCCCTTTGCTTTTTCTGGTAATCACCCTAATAATAAGTCAGCCGACATTCACTCACGTGCTTAGCAACGAGTTCGATACCGACTCACGTCGGTGGGTGCCTCACCCCCCACACCGATAGGGCACCAGGCGGTGCCAAACACTCCGTCCCCCGGCACTAGCCCGAGCAGAGGTCGAGCCGTCTGAGGCGCCCTCGTGCTAGGAGCCGTAACTACTATTAAAAGGTATATAAATCGTGATCGGTAAGCTCGAAAAAATGTTTGCTGGCGATGAAAAAGATGTGAAATTGTATTTTCTACAATAATGGGTTGTATGATTTTTCCTTTAAAGTGCATTGTTTTTGAGATATCGGCCAAAAACGTTTTTGACCAAATAGAGAGATATTGACCAAAAAACCGTCTATTTTTACTGGCCTTTAAGTTTCTGGAATTATGGATTAGGAAACACTTTAAAAAGATGAATGAAATTGTTAAAGCTGTTCTCAGCTTACAGCATCACCAAAAAAGAAAAAGTTCATTTTTGTATACCGACAAGTGTAGAGAAATATTTCTTGCTTTATATGGCTACAAATTTTTTATCACTATTATAAACAAATCTTAAACAAAAAATGAGTTTAAATTACATATGTAGTTAAATTAAGTAAATATTTTACTGTTATTTCTGCACTGTGTCACCGATTCCGCACAGAGCGGCGCATGACAACGGTCTGCGAGACAAGACAGCGTTCAATGCTTACTTTGACAGAAATACCCAGCCTTAATATTATGCATAACGTTGTTTGTAAAATGAAATATTTTTAAATTGTAAAGTTTTTTAATATTAAAGTACTTTATTCATAAATGTACAATTTACACGTCAATAAATAAAAAATAAATACAAAAGAAAGAGTATACAAATTGTATACATTTTCAAAGTTTGAAATGACTACTTTACTGTATTATAATAATTATTGTACAGAAAACTGTCAAGCATTATATGAGTATAATATGTTTTTATAACAATTGTACTGACCCATGTCAAATTTTTGTATACATTTTTATAGGACTTTGCCATCACTCTCTAAAAATTCGGTGTAGCTATAAAAAGTTTGATCGATAAGTCAGCACTTTAATTTGTTTTTGAAGCTGCCGAAACTTGGGGCAGATATAACTATTTTGGGAAGAGTGTTATAAACTTCAGGTAATGTGAGTTAGTTTCCGTGACCTTGTGACTTGTGAGAGAGTGTGATATGACATCCAGCTTGTCCGCGTTACGAATGTTTCGAGAATGTCATTACCTATACGGTTACTTGATTTTAAAGTCAAGTTTTGTAAAAAAAAAAGGTGAATAATAAGTGAACTGTTAAAATGATTATTTTGTCAGTTTTTTTTTTGTTTGTTGTTTGGACCTATAACATACTGGTAGCCTATATGCATTTTATCTCAAATAGTTTGGTGGTAAAGATGGTTGTTTTAATTTTTGTTTAACCTATCTAAGCGAGTAAATTACACTAATTTTATTATTTGCGATTCAAGTTAATTTCTAGTTGCATGCAAAATCAAAATTCTTTTCTTCATAGAATGGAAATAGTAGTAACAAAAAATCCTTGCATAATCGGTGTAATAATATCAATATTTTAAAATATCAATTGATGTGTTTATTATACGTGAAGATTTCTTAAGCTAAGACAACAATAGTGGGACTTTTTTCTCAAGACTGACAACATTATACAAGTAATTTGGAACGTTGATTTGACAATTTTACGTCAACATGACTAATTACGGGCAATTACAGTGTTGTTCACGAAGGTTCCATCTGTGTTTATTTCTGTAATCTGTGGATCTACTATAATATTTATTTTTCAAATTTTTAGTTATTATTCGAGTACAAGTTTGATTATGAAGTTTTCCTTCTCTTAGACAGGTTGCAGACCAATACTATCCACGGCCATCTCACCGATCTCTACAAAACTCTTTAACTCCAAGAGAGTTCTTGGGACTTCGTCACGTAACACACGAATCCTTGTCAAGATTATTCAAACGAGTCCAAACTCGACGGTTTTATCATGTTTAGTTTAGGAGTTCCTATGGCCACCTTCCGACGCCATCTTGAGACCCTGGCCAGTGCACCCTCACTCGCTCAAGGTCGCGCGGTTTTAGCCTACCGTTAGACCGTTCCTTCCAGGAAACAACGCTACAAAGGAAACGCGCTAGCCAGGGACAGAGTTACGCGTTAGAAGAGAGCGTAGATGTTGAGTTGAAAATCGCGACAGGAATTGAGCGCTAATGCGAGCTGAATTGAACTTTGTGTCCCAGCAAGAGTCGCTATTTATATAATTGTTTTCGGTAAAGCTTCTGTACTAATATTATTTATTCTGTGCCCTGGCTGTTATGTGGCACAAGAGTGCTTGTCAAGACTATTCAAACGAGTCCAAACTTGGCGGTTTTATCATGTTTAGTTTAGGAGTTTCCTATGGCCATCTTGAGACCCTGGCTGTCACGTAGCACAAGAGAGCTTGTCAAGCCAATTTAAACGAGCCCAAACTTGACCGTTTTATCATGTTTAGTTTAGGAGTTCCTATGTCCACCTTCAGACGCCATCTGGAGACCCTGGCTGTCATGTAGCATAAATAAGAGTGCTCGTCAAGACTATTCAAACGAGTCGGAATTCGATGGTTTTATCTTCGTTCTTAGTTTAGGAGTTCCTATGGCCACCTTCCGACTCCATCTTGAGATCAGCTTCCTGATACCGTATTATTGCATTGTCACCGAAGTTACGTAAGTATTTTCAACCTAATCTAACGACAGAAAGTGGTTCTAATATAGCTCGCAAGATTTGCAGCACACTAACATCCTAAAAGGGCAAGTAGAATAAAAGCTTAAAAAAATAATCACTAAAACACTGTAAAAAAATCATAAAAGTCGCTTACGATGTTCTTCCATAACAGGCTCGAAATGTTGACCACTTTTCTGACATAAAAACTCTTTGGTAAGATTTAAATAAAGTAGCCAAGTGCGAGTTGGACTCGCCCATGAAGGGTTCCGTTCCAGCAAATAACATAATATACATAGTACACATAGTTCTTGTAGTTCATTGTAACTTTGATCGAAGTTTTAATAATAGTGTATTTATGACGTACTAAAAAAAACTACTCATCAGATCGAGTTCAAACTAATTTTCGTTGGTAGTTTTCATGGTAATGTACATCATATATTTTTTTTAGTTTTTTCATTCTCTTACTTTAGAAGTTAGAGGGGGGGGGGGGGGACACACATTTTACCACTTTGGAAGCGTCTCTCGCGCAAGTTATTCAGTGTAGACAAAAATTATATTAGAAACCTCAACATCATTTTTTAAGACCTATCGATAGACACCCCACACGTGTAGGTTTGATGAAAAAAAAAGTTTTGAGCTTCAGTTCTCAGTATGGGGGGCACCCCTAATTTTTGTTTTTTTAAAAAACTTTTGTAAAAATCTTAATGCGGTTCACAGAATACATCTACTTACCAAGTTTCAACAGTGTAGTTATCATAGTTTCGGCAAAAAGTGGCTGTGACATACGGACGGACAGACAGACAGACAGACATGACGAATCTATAAGAGTTCCGTTTTTACGTTTTACGGAACCCTAAAAAGTACCGTTCGTTTTAGACGGAGCATTTTGATGAACCGTGCGTTTTACATTACATTACCGCACAAGTACGTAATGAGATACAATACGATACAGAAATTGGGGAAATAAAAGACCCTTTACGAGCAAATGTGTTACAAAAATATATTTTTAACTCGTCGAGGTAAAAGAAATCTGGTAAAGTTGCACGGTTTGGCAGTATATTGTAAATAGGTCACAATTTCGATAACTTAAGAGAGACACCACAATACACCATTCGAAAGAAAACTAACAAAAGTTGAAAGACAAGGTCGTCTTATAAAAATCCAGATGTTCAATAAATTACCGTACAGCATAACAAAACTGGATACTAACGAATTTAGAAATAAGATATGTAAGATATGATTTATAGACTACAGGCCCGTGAACAAAATTTACAGGTCAAATGAACCAGCAGGAGACCTATGTAGGATGATGGACGGGTACAAAATAAGAAGATTCAGCGCTATGCCGTCACTTGTAAGCTGTCCAACTGAGTGCAGGTGAGAATTCTAAAGGGCAAGTAGAGTGGGTACATTTTGGTCATTTGTTTCTGTACGGCATTCTTACCATCCTATAGATCCATGAAAAATAATGAGAAAACGCGTAGTGCCGTACAAAAATAGTGATCCACAATGTCGGAAACATTATTGATAATCCGGAAATTTTGAGGGAAAATTTAGTCATTTGATACTGTACGGCATAGGTTCCATACAGTTGCAATACCTCTTCTAACCCATTATTCCGCAACGCCGTACAAAAATATTAGTCCAAGAGGAAATTATCGGGGGTTCAACTTCCTCTTTTCAGTGCCGGATCACTGATTGATCACTGAGGTGATTTGACACAACGTAAAATAAGTTTATTCCGAAAGTATTTTGTGCATAGATACAAATTTTATACGTGCCGTACATTTTTATTAGTCCAAAAGTCAGTAAATGGCAAGAAACCTCCAGAAAATTGCATATGACGAAATGTACTTTAGGGTGATAGTTGGTACGATTTTTTAACGGGATTCTGATAATTTATTTGAATATAATGTATGTCTAAGAAAAGTGAATGCCGTACAAATCTGAAAGTTCATATTAAAGGCCAGTAAAAATAGAATTTAACTTTTAAATTTTCGATCAAAATTTATTTTTATAAGGTGTATGATCACTTACTGAGCATAAAATAACAAAATGTTGACAGATTCAGGTGGATCTCTAAGGGCCATCTTGAAAAAAAATATTTCTCGGGAACTATGTACTTTAGGGCAAAAATTATTGAGGTCATTATTGTAGAAAGTATAATTTTACACCTTTTGTTGCCCATAACATTTTTGTTAAACGTACCGTTTACGGCCCAGGGTTTTCTATCGCTGCCGATAACTCTTGAGACATTTAGATAAATAAGACGTATCAATCCATGTTTAAAGACCAGCAGTTTATTCTCTACAACTTTTGCCAAAATAGTTTTTTTTTAATTCTGTAACTTGTTACTTTTTGAGTTATAAGAAGTTTAATGTTGGACGCATCACAATATTGCCATAGCTAACATACACCTCATCTGCGTGAAAAACCTGATATATCTACTTATTCTTTGTCAGAGCGTTCATCGTCTAACAACCCACCACAAACAAAACTATTGTTTATTTTAATACAATTCATTGATTTATAATATTTTTGGCGGAATATCAGATTTTGAACGTCTTATAAATCAAAACGTATGGACATTACAAAAAAAAGCTTTTCACAAAAGTTGTAGAGAATAAACTGATCTTTAAGAATAGCTCAATGCGTTTTATTGATTAATCGAATATTTCAAGAGTTATCGGCCGTGATAGAAAAACCGGTATTTAAATGGGCCATAGATCGCAAACGGTACGTTTCACAAAAAAGTTTTTTTGGAACAAAAAGTGTAATTTTTTTATTTTCTACAAGAATAATCTCAATAACTTTTGCCCTAAAGTATACATAGTTTCCGAGTTTCCCAGTTTCTAACTAAGTGGTACATATTTTGTTTGATTAAGGGTTAAAATGTACGTCATTATTTTTTTCAAATTCATTTACTTGAATTCTATTTAAAACAATGATAATATGTTGAACATCGCTATAGTTAATTAATCTATGGTTATTCAAATAAATGAAAACTTGCATATTTTGTATTCCCCTGTAACTTTTTTTAGAACACTTTAAAAAAAAAAAGCCCTTAAAAGTTATGCAGGAATAATTCCTTCATATACAATAAAATTGACGCTAAATTGAAAATAAAGCGTTTTTTTTTTTATTTATTTAATTTAAACACTCCACAGACTCCGGGGTCCGTGACTATTGCCATTACAATAATCTTTTTTTATTTACATAGTTCTTGGATTAGGAGAAGAAGAGGAAAATAAGGGGGGAGTAGGGGGGTGGTGAACATTTTAAACGTAATTCTAAAGCTAGTCAGTCCGATTTCGTCTGTTGAGCCGATCACTACCGGTTGGGATTCCGATAGTAATCGACTCGACATCGTCTTTTGCCTAAGCCGCCTCCTCCTGGCCCAGAGCCTCCACTACAGCCGCATTTCTGTCTCTAATGGCCATCTGCAGGTTGAAATCTTGAATGGTCTTTGGTGATGCAGCCAACGCTCGCCGCACGAACCGACCGATGGCGTCGTCGGTGTCGTCAGCGTAGTATGTGAAGGTCCCCGTGTGCCGTGAGATTGCAACAACCGCATGGGACACGCTCTCGTGCAGCTTCATGTTTGCCTTAGTTTTAATTACGATTACCGACTCGTATGTCAATCCCTGGGCTTCATGAATGGTAAGGATGCGTGACCCGGTGCCTGAGCCGTAACCCTGGTTTGTCAGGATCTCCTTTTCCTCTTGAGTATGCACTAAAAAGAGGTATTGTATTGTATTGTATACGGGGTACTGAGGAGTGCATACCTGAGTATATTTCCCTCAGCGCATATGCAACATCCATCGGGTTGCGATGTGTGCAGAGCAACTCCTGGCTGATCTTTGCTACCAGGTTCGGGCGGTGATACCTCATTTCGAAGAGTTTTTCCTTTCGATGTAAGGCAACTGATTGACGTCTCCGATGAGGACAATTTCGCCAACACCAGACAGCCGTGAGACCATCACAATGGCCCCGAAATGGTTCATGAGAGCCTCATCCACCAGGAGGCGGCTGAATTTCTCTTTTCCGAAACCATTTACCAGAGCAGAAGCCATAGTTCGCACCCTCAATACGGTGCGATAGCTTCTCCCTTAGATCTTTTGCTGCCTCAGTTGTTGTGGTGATGATAGCGTCTTTATCCACGTCGAAGTGTCTAATCACCCACGTTGTCTTTCCACATCCTGGAACTCCGTTGACCCACTGTATTCTTGGTACCTCCCAGTTTTCCCAACACGCTTTGACGTTTGAGTTCCCTTCAATGGACTTGGCCATCTCGAGGATCTTGTCGTCCAGCATAATCTTGGTGCATCGGGCGGTAACTACAATTGGGTCGTTTAGTGGTGTCGCATAAACGGGTCTTCCCGCGCGCTCTGTCTCACTCTCGTTCAGTGTCACGAAGCCATTTTCTGCACTGTAAGCTGCCATATACTGTCCTGTCATGGTTCCCTTGATGACCCGGGATGTGACATTATTGTAAATGGCTGCTTCGGCCTCCTCGAGATTCAACTAAAATTTTTCAAATAAAACGTTTAAGTAATAATGAATGTAAAAGTATTATCTGGGCTTGGTTAGATGAATATGATTATGACGGAATTGAGAATATGTTAGTTGCAGTGGTTGCGCAATGTTGAACTACATTATTTATTAACAAGGTTTTTTTTTATTTATTTATTTCGTTTAATAATAATATCCTATAATCATATGATATAATATATACTATGACATTGTTGTCGAATATGTACTTTGTATTTGTACCTGCTTAAGTATAGTTGTGTTAATGATGTGCATTTCTGAGAGAGTATATTTATGTATAGAAATATTTTTTGTGTACCTATATATATGTATATGAACTACCCACGCTTAGAACCACACGCATAATTGCAGGCACATATGTAATGCTCACCTACACACATACACCCTCACATACCCTTAGATACACCCTCACACATAATCTCACATCCAAACTCACACACACACACCCTCACACAGCCTCACACACACATACACACACCCTCACACACACACGCAATTGGTCACCATTTGTTAGAAATTATGTTAGAACATTAACTAAATATAAGAACACGTCTTCATGGGAGAGGCCATTAGCTATCGAAACACAGTTTGAAACTAGTTCGGAGCTAATGGGTTCATATTTCATATTGTAATGATGTTATTTTCTTTTGGACCAAATAAAGTTTATTATTATTATACACTCATTTATTTCCTTTCTTAATTTCTAAGTTTTTTACAATACATATGAAAAAAAATATACACATTATAAAAAACTTAAAAACTAGAGTGCCGCCAGCAGCGGGGCAGGGCCCAAGCTACCGGTGGTTAGGGCTGCAGAGTGAGGAACCTCCTGACTAAGCGCGCATTATTATTATTATTATTACTTTCTTTTGTACGGCATTATTATACAATAATAGTTTTTAGCAATGTCATGTAGAAAAATAAGGCACCGTACAGGATCAAATGACCTACCACCTTTATAAATGAAGTATACGATGAAATTAAGGTAATTATCGATAAATATTCAAATGAACAGTAATTTTTAGACGGCATTATTTTTAATTGTCCTTTTGAGTGCTAGATAATCATTTGGAACCTATGCCGTACTTTTTCAAATAACCTTTCCGGATCACTGAAAAGAGGAAGTTGAACCCCCGATAATTTCCTCTTGGACCATTATTTTTGTACGGCGTTGCGGAATAATAGGTTAGAAGAGGTAATGCAACTGTATGGAACCGATGCCGTACAGTATCAAATGACAAAATTTTCCCTCAAAATTTCCGGATTATCAATAATATTTCCGACTTCGTGGATCACTATTTTCGTACGGCACTACGCGTTTTCTCATTACTTTTCATGGATCTATTGGATCCTTGGATTGGATTGGATTGGATCTCTCCTGCACTCAGTTGGACAGCTTACAAGTGACGGCATAGTGCTGAATCTTATTATTTTGTACCCGTCTATCCTACATAGGTCTCCTGCTGGTTCATTTGACCCGTAAATTTTATTCACGGGCTTGTAGTCTATTAGAAATAATCATTTCAAATAATTCTCACTTTGTGAGCAATCTATTTTACAAGCTTAGTGAATTTATGTCAATTAATTTATCTGAATATTCATTTTTGTAAAGGACAAACGGAAAAATATTGTTAAATTTATAATGACAAATTAATTAGTATTTTTATTTTATTTTTTGTTAATGTTAACATAATTATGATGACTTGCCTGTAATGTATAGTTACTTATGGCCAATAAACGATTTTTTTATTTATTTATGATTTATAAAATTGCAAACAACCCAATGCTGCTAACTCAAAACTCTAAAAAATGGACTTAGTCGTTCTATGAATTGGGCCATCCATATAGAGGTAGATGATGTACACTGTACATCGTCTCCGCTCAATAATATAAGTTTTATTAATGTAAAACTTATAAATTAGCTAATATGTGTTGATTACATGTAGAGGTAAATTGTGTTGTGGTATAATGATGGCGATGTTGGTATAGAATGTATAGATAATTGTTTGTTGTAGGAATGGTTCTCGTTGTTGCTGGAATTATAAGAATTTATGCCAAAACAAAGGACAGAGATTACATATATGATGATATAAACCTGGACAGTAATCGGAGATTTGAAAAAATTGACGGATTCAAAGATTTTATACAAAAATTTGACACAGTTGATGTGTTTGATAAAATACACTCTATGCAGAAAACAAAAGCACGCAATATCAGCGTTTCAGACGAATTGGATTTAATATTACAAGGAATTGACCCTGCTGACGATTTATTGAGAATGAAAGTGCAAAATGGTAATCCTAAAGTATTGGCACTGAGCAGCAGACGACAATACATCATCAAAGAGACTTTTAGACCACCTCCTGGTCTCTCTATTTATCCGAAAGACAGATTTAATTATAAACCTAGGCTGTACGAGCTTATGAAGCAAGCTATTTATCAAGCGAGAAATAAAATGGTGATAATGCAAATTTTGCGAGAAAAACACAACAAGAGACTCATGTATAAAATGGGTTTTCTGATTGGTAAAACAGATACCGTGTGCAAAGTTTTCAACAAGGTGGCTTTTCATGGATATCGCACTTGCCATAAGGTACTGAACATAAAAAGACACTATTCAAAAGGATTTTTTAGGTTTAGAGTTTATGAACTACAAGTAGTGCATATGCGTGCACTGCATTTATGGTTTCAAGCTGAGCTTCTTACAGATCTCGTGAATCGAAATGACGTAGCCTACCATAATGCATATGCACAAATGAAATCTTGGAATTATACTGATTAAAAATCTTAAGCAACAAGGTATTTTGTTTCAAAAGCACGTGCACGTCCAAATTTTACTTACGTACCACACACTCCCTTCCCTAACCTTTCTCTATATTATGTCTATACTAAATGGCTGTTTGACTCATATCAAGCGCCCTAGATAAGAACAGTTATAACGTAACTTGCAGCGCTCCGTGATTTCCCCCGCGTAGTTCCCGATCCTGTTAATATCCTGGGATAAAACATACACTATTATGTTATTCCAGAATATTATCTACCAAATTTCATACAAATCCCACCAGTAGTTTTTGCGTGAATGAGAAAGAAACATACATAGGTACATTCATGCTCCCATTATTACAAACTTTCTCGTTTATATTCGTAGTACCTGGTTGACCGAGCTTTGCTCGTTTTTAGGGTTCCGTACCCAAAGGGTAAAAACGGAACCCTATTACTGAGACTTGGCTGTCCGTCCGTCGGTCCGTCGACAACTAAATGCGTTGTGACTTACTAACTAAAAACTTTAAGTCCCTGATTTTAAGTTTTTAGTTTTCAGATGACCAGTTACAGATGAGATTTCATGGCGAACGGCCGCAACAGCTAGATGTGAATAAACAGAGTTGCCCAGCTGGTATTTCTGCTAGTATTGAAGGCTTGTGCGAATAAAAGAGATCTGTAAAATCTTTTCTAGGCAAATGCATGGGACAGTGGGTTACAGTCCTTCGTTAACCAGGTAGCGTAGACAGCTCGTTTGTTTCAGAGGACTTGACTAAGATTGAATGAGGAATTTTTCAGGGAGACAGTCTGAGTTCCCTATGGTGGTGCCTAAGTCTGAATCCTCTCAGCACTCTGCTGATTCAGAGTTAGGTTATCGTCTTCGTAGAGGAGGTGAGGTTATATGCTCATTTGCTGTACATGGACGACCTCAAACTTTTTGCACCGAAACGCCAAGACTTGTTGGAGCTATTAAAAACCACAGAGGTTTATAGTAACGCCATCAAGATGGAGTTCGGTGTCGACAAGTGTGCAGTCATGGACAGTGCACAGCGAGGGAAAGCAGTAAATTCAGAGAATTTACAACTTTCCGAGACCATAACTCTCAGATCCCTCTCCGAAGACGAGACCTACAAATATCTCGGTATGTCACAGTCATTGGGAACTCATACCTCAGCGACCGCAAAATCAAGGTCAACTATGCAAGAGCAGTCTATGAGAAGGAAACAACCAAAGGATGCGTTCAAGGGTCCATCGGTGGACCAACCTTTTGGAATGTAATCCTAAACTCGTTGCTACGAATGCTAGAATCAGAGGGAGTATACTGTCAAGCTTTCGCAGACGACGTCGTTCTCGTGTTTACAGGCACTTCAGACATAATCGAACAGCAATCGAGCAGGGCGCTGTGCATGACAGTGGAATGGGGAATCACGAACAAACTCAACTTTGCAGCGCAGAAAACTAACGCGATGATTTTCACAAAAAAGTTGAAGTATGAACCTCCAAACATAGTCATGTCCGGCGTCCGGCTCGACCTGGTCGAGGAAGTCAAACTGCTAGGCCTACTGATCGACCGACGGCTCAACTTTAAAGCACATGTGACCGCCCAATGTAAAAAAGTGGCGAACATTTATAGACAGCTAGCATGTGCAGCGAAGGTGACCTGGGGATTAAATGGCGAAATCACTAGAACTATCTACGTCGCTGTGGCGGAACCTATCATCATGTATGCCTCAAGTGTATGGGCGCAAGCGGCAGACCTCGAGGAAAACAAGTCTCACTTGAACGCAATCCAAAGAGGGTTTGCCCAGAAAATCTGTAAGTCGTACCGTACTGTTTCCTTAAAGTCAGCACTCGTCCTTTCTGGACTGCTTCCCCTGGATCTGAGGATACAGGAAGCGGCAAATTTGTACAGAGTGAAAAAGAACTTCTCCCAAGATTACCTATTACCTATTATAAGAGTACTGTCTGTAAAAATCATCGCGTTAGTTTTCTGCGCTGCAAAGTTGAGTTTGTTCGTGATTCCCCATTCCACTGTCATGCACAGCGCCCTGCTCGATTGCTGTTCGATTATGTCTGAAGTGCCTGTAAACACGAGAACGACGTCGTCTGCGAAAGCTTGACAGTATACTCCCTCTGTTTCTAGCATTCGCAGCAACGAGTCTAGGATTACATTCCAAAAGGTTGGTCCACCGATGGACCCTTGAACGCATCCTTTGGTTGTTTCCTTCTCATAGACTGCTCTTGCATAGTTGACCTTGATTTTGCGGTCGCTGAGGTATGAGTTTACCATGTCGTAGAGGTTTGTTGGGCACCTCTTCTTCGCTAGTTGGTTTTTCAGGGCAGGCCACCATGCATTGTCGAAGGCACCCTCTATATCCAGGGAGATTAAGAGTACGGTTTCTTTACTGTCTACTCCTTTCTTTATGTGTTCTACCAGGTCAAAGAGGGCGTCTTCGGTCTTCGGTGCCTCTTTGGGGTATGAAGCCGTACTGTTTCCTACTAATGGTTGGGAGTTGGGAGGAGATGCTATTGGAGTCGGTTTACCAGAAGCTTTTCGACGATTTTTCCGGGAACGGACAGAAGACCTATTGGACGGTAAGATTTTGGGTGTGTGTAATCTGCCTTACCGGGTTTGCGTAATATGACCACGTGCGCCTTTTTCCATTGCTTGGGGAAGTATTTTAGCGATAGGCATTTATTTGCTATCGCCATGAAAACATCCTGTTCGCACTGTATGGCTGCTGCGCAGATATCAGCGGTAAGCCCGTCTGTACCCGGGGCTTTTTTCGGATTCAGGGTTCTCAATACTGATTCCAGTTCCGCTGATGTTCCAGTTCCGTAGCTCTGTATGGCACGGATGGTCTATGCTTTCAGAGTCGTCGGGATATAAAGTTCTGGCTAGTAGTTCTGCAGATAGCTGTGGGGATAGAGTGTTTCCTTCGGAGTCTCTTAGGAGCATGTCTTCTTGCCTTGCCGAAGTTTTCCTCATCACTCTGTAGATCTTATCCCACATGCTTTCTCTCTCCTGATTCGTGCAGAACTCTTTCCAGCTTTCCGTCTGAGCTTTTTTACTTTTTCCTTGTAGTCTTGCCGAGCAATTTGGTACTGTTCGACTACAAGTTCTTCTGAGAACTTCCTTCTTCAGATTATCGAGCGTTTTTGTATACCATGGGGGGGTTGGATTTCCCTTTGGCGAGGTTACCAATGGAATGGTATGTTCGCAGGCTTCGTGTATATACTTGCTGTGTAGCTCGTAATCATCGATTCCAGTTCAAGTGTACTTTCGCATCTTTCCACAGACTCCGGCGAGATGTTTCTTTCTTCGAGGCAGGATTTTAGCTGTGATACAAAGTCTGACCATTTTGCCCTTTTGGTGTTGTATTTACGTGTTGTTATCGGTCTCTGTTGTTCGAAAGTTTTAACTAAACGCAAAGTGAAGGTAATTGCGTTGTGGTCTGACGTTGTAATGCTTTTGTCTACCTCCCATCCCACGATTCTCCCCAGGAGAGGCTCGCTACACGTTGTCACGTCTACTACGCTCGTGCAGAGTTTGCCTTCCCTGACGATCTCGAAGGTTGGTGTATCGCCGGAGTTGAGAATATGCAAGTCCATTTCGTTGAAGAAAGAGTTCACGGCTTCTCCTCTTTCGTTTTGAGATGTGCTTCCCCACCAGTGGGACCATGCATTTATATCACCGGCGACAATCAGGTCTTTTGTCGCTAGTTTATCGCAGAACGCCTTGATCCTACCAAGGTAGGGGTCAACTTTTTGGTCTCCTTCTAAGTAGACAGAAATCACTCCCAGTCTTAGGCCTGTGCCGACGAGTAAGACAGACGCTTCTGTTTCGGTAACAAGCTGGGGATCATGAATTACCTCCAGTCTATCACCGAAGGCTATTATGGCTGCCTTAACTGGTTTTTGCCTATTTAAACTACACTGAATGACACGAGTTCCAGGATATTGTTTCATTACTCCTTTGTTTCCCACATAGGGTTCTTGGACAAGGGCAACTGAAACTCCCCTCGCTCTCTCGCAACCTTCAAGAGTTCGACCGTTGCATTCTGGGAGCGCTGCAGGTTTGCTTGGATGAAACACATACCTGGTTCGTCCACTCTTCGGGAGATTGAGTCACGTACCTCATGAGTGCCCTTAGCAATACGATATTCGGGACCGCGCTATGCCATCCCATTTTGCCCTTTCAGGGCACTCACTATTAAAGGCATTGTGAGCGAGTTCCCTGTTAGAGTTGTTGGGATGAGCAATCGCACAGTTCCTGCATTTAGGTGGCAGGTCTTTTTTCCTTGCCTTGCATTGAGTCCAGGAGTGAGTCTTTCCGCAGTGACTGCAGTACTCGTCCCTCTCCCGGCAGATCGCCTTTGTATGACCAAAACCTAGGCACTTAGTGCATTGCACCAAGGGCGACTGGTCTGCCACGGGCCTCCTCTGGAGTCCTATGTAGATTTTTTCGGCATCTAAAAACGCTCTGTGAATGCGAGGCGAGACCTCGATCACCGGATGGCACTCATGCGGGTTACGCGCCTTTTTCCTGTACCGCACTCTGATCACGCTCTCTTGCAAATTGACCCCCTGTAGCAGATGTTTTTTTTTTTTTTTTTTTTTTTTATTTGAATTATCTACTCCACAGACTCCGGGGTCCGTGATCTTTCTCATTTGTTTTTTTTTTTTTACATATTTCTTGGATTAGAAGAAAAGGAAAATTAGGGGGGAGTTGGGCACATTTCAAACTTAATTCTAGTGCTCGTTAGTAGAGCCGATCACTAGCGGTTTGGATTCTACCGTTAGTAATCGGCTCGACATCGAGTCTTTGCCTAGTTACCATTTGCCTAAGCCGCCTCCTCCTGGCCCAGAGCCTCCACTACGGCTGCATTTCTGTCCCTGATGGCCATCTGTAGGTTGAACTCTCGGATGGTCCTCGGTGATGCAGCCAACGCTCGCCGCACGAACCGACTGATGGCGTCGTCGGTGTCGTCAGCGTAGTATATGAAGGTCCCCGTGTGCCGTGAGATTGCAACAACTGCATGGGGCACGCTCTCGTGCAGCTTCATGTTTGCCTTGGTTTTGATTGCGATTACCGATTCGTATGTTAATCCCTGAGCTTCATGGATGGTAAGGATGCGTGACCCGGTGCCTGACCCATAACCCTGGTTTGTCAGGGTCTCTTTCTCCTCTTGAGTGTGAACTAAAAAGAGGGTGTTTGGTAGGGTGTTGGGTATTTGCGCTCCCTTATACCTTCTCTGCTCTAGGGACTTTATACGGGGTGCTGAGGAGTACATACCGGAGTATATCTCCCTCAGCGCATATGCGACGTCCATTGGGTTTCGATGTGTGCAGAGCAACTCCTGGCTGATCTTTGTTACCAGGTTTGGGCGGTGATACCTCATTTCGAAGAGATTTTCCCTGTCGATGTAAGGCAACTGATTGACGTCTCCGATGAGGACAATTTCACCAACACCAGACAGCCTTGAAGCCATCACAATGGCTCCAAAATGGTTCATGAGAGCTTCGTCCACCATGAGGCGACTGAAACTTTCTCTTCCGAAACCATTTACCAGAGCAGAAGCCATGGTTCGCACTCTGGTTTTAACCAGGTTTCCGATACGGTGCGATAGCTTTTCTCTTAGATCTTTTGCTGCCTCAGTTGTTGTGGTGATGATGGCGTCCTTGTCCACATCAAAGTTTCTTATCACCCATGTTGTCTTTCCACATCCTGGAACTCCGTTGACCCACTGTATTCTCGGTACCTCCCAGTTTTCCCAACCAGCTTTGACGTTTGAGTTCCTTTCGATGTTCTTGGCCATCTCTAGGATCTTATCGTCCAGCATAATCTTGGTGCATCGGGCAGTAACTACAACTGGGTCGTTTTGTGGTGTCGCATAAACAGGCACTCCCGCGCGCTCTGTCTCTATCTCGTTCAGTGTCACGAAACCATTTTCTGCACTGTAAGCTGCCATTTACTGTCCTGTCATGGTTCCCTTGATGACCCGGGAAGTGACATTATTGTAAATAGCTGCTTCGGCCTCCTCGAGTTTCGCCTTTAAGAGGCTTTCACTTCCTAGCCTATAGGACTGCAAGATGTTTTCGCAGGTCTTGAGGTTGACTTGTCTTGTCGCTCTCAGTGTGGCTATGAATTCGATGAAGGCGTTACGTGCATGGCTCCGCGGCTCCGAAGCCGTGACATAGCGGGGCGGTTCTACCTGACCCATATCGGCTCTCGTTCGGCTTATTTGTTGCTGTGAAGCTGCTTTGAGGGTCTTTGTCGTCAAGGGGTGTGATGAATGGGATGTGATTCGAAGTATGCTACTGGCTGCCGCGTTGAAGGCAGTCACGAAAGCTGCGTTCGTTCCCCGGCTGCCGCTTTGATTGCCTGCGGCTTATTCCGCGGCTGCCCTCTGCTGTGCCCTTTCGGAGCCGGTTTGAACAGTCGAACTAGGAACAGGATGTCCCCAACTGTCAGTTGCATTTGTTTGGTCGTACGAAGGGGCTCTGAGGAAGCTCAAATTTTCTCCCCTATCTTCATATACAACAACCTCATGATGTTTAGAGGCCTCAATGCAACCCAGCCGGTCTGCGACTCTCGCTCTTGAATATTCGACTGCCATCGCATCCACGCTTATCACCCGTGGTGTTTTACCCGCGTTTCTGCTTAGATGTGCGAGCAGCGCACTTGCTTGTGTGAAAGGCGTCCGACCTTCCGAGTACTCTATTAGTGCAATCGTTTTGTTTTTCGATCGCACCAACCGAAATCGGTGGCCGTCTACCTCACACACCGGCATAGCGTCGTAGGTTTTCCGCTTCATTGTGACTTTTGCGGTACTCCTATTAAGCAGGCAAGACAATCCAGGTGACAAACGGGCTCGTTCCCGTTCCCAGGCAAAGCAAAAGCTCACTCCGAATCTTTCTTTGTTGCTGTCCATGAAGAGAGCCACTCCGCGGATACGGATCCCTGCCTCTCCTCGGTCTGCGTTCTCCAGTAGTTGTTTGACGGAGATGCTCTTCGAGGAGTTATGTTGGGCGGGAACTGCATTCCACGCGGCGTCCACGGACAGCGGGGTAGGGTGTGGTGGCGAAAGGGGGCGCGTATTTGAATTAGTAGAGTTTCTCTTGGCGGCTATGCGGAATGAGCTCTCCATGAAAGACAGGAGCCGTGTTCTGTCATCTGGATCTGCTAAGATGTTGTGGAGATCCGAGACAACCAGCCTTCTGTCGATCATAGATTTGAGCTCATGTCTTGCGGCCATGAATCGGGGACAATCGACAAGCACGTGCCAGACCGTTTCGGGTTGTTCGGGGTCACACTCGCATGCAGGACTGCTCTTGAGCTTAAATCTGTATAGGTATTCTGCTATTCCTCCGTGTCCCGTCAACGCTTGTACCTGGAAGGGAGTCAGTTTCGTGGTTCTCATCACCCGATATGCGTTTGCTATATCGGGGAGGAACGTCTGGGTGACTTTTCCGGTGTCCGAGGTCTCATATCGATCCTGCCATTTCTTGACAGATTCTTCGCGGATTTTCCGTTTGACGTAGGACAAGGGGATCCCCTCATAGTCACTGGGCGACAACGTGAGCTCAGCCGATTTGGCTAGTTCGTCGGCTCTTTCGTTGCCGACGGTGCCAACATGCGCTCTCACCCAGAAAAAACGAAGAGATTTCCCCTCAGCATTTATCCTTCCAATGTTTTCCTTTATGCACTTTACCACGGGGTGACTCGTTTTTGGGTTACATAGCAGATCGAGTGAAGATCGGGAGTCACTCAGGACATTGACTTCTGGGTCCTTACTCTCTAACGCCATTTGAGTTGCCCGGTAAAGAGCATAAAGTTCCGATTGAAATACTGTGCATTCGGAGTGGAGCTTGAATGTCGAGTTCTTCACCTCCCTGCCATTCTCCCACCATGTTAGAGCAGCTCTAACTTTGCCTTGTAGCAGATGTTTATTCTGCGCCAGAAGGTTCTCCACAATTTCATTATCTTTGTGATAAGACAGGACGTCTCGAATGATTATAAGTGGATTACCCGCTTTCGCGGTTTCCACCTTTAAGGACTTATCCTGCTGCACGCGATTTCTGACCAGACCAAGGTCTTCCTCTGTGCTGCAACTCAGGATGACTTTCCTGTTACGGGCTTTTCCCACTCGGTCAACTCTTGCTCCGGTCTTCTTCGTGTCCAGTGCTAATGCTGTCCTGTCTATCAAGTTTTCAGATGTCGTGGGGGATGTGAGATTTGCCGTTGTCACGATCAGAGTGTGATTTGGTCTTGGCCCGACGGGCTTGGCCGCGATTTTAGCATAAGTGGCAGGCATAGGTGGCTTGCCTTTTTCCGCTTGGGATATTTCGGCCTCAATGCTTAGGGCTGGTTGGGGAAGAGATAATTTTTCTTGGCGCATCGTCCGGAGTTCCGACGATAAAGCCTCGAGTCGTTCTGTGATCGGCAACACGTGCTCATCAATATTTATTTTTATTGGGGCTGAGGGTGGGGGTGGTGTTGAATGTTCTGTGAGTATTTTTTCTATTTTGCTAAGACTATCCGAATAATTTGGGGGAGTAGGAGGTGGAGGACTCGAGGCGAGCTTTTGCAGCATGTCTGCGTTTCGATGCAGCACTTCGACGGTTGTTTCGGTTTTTGTGTTGGAGTCTCTCCGGAATTCGTCGACCTGCCTCTGAAGAATTTCAATCCCATTTTTTATACCGAGACAATCGTTCCGCAGCGGCGTTAGGTTGACCGTGGTATTTTCACTCGGTAAAGACTTCAGGTAACCGCCGATGTCCCTCACCGCTGCCACTGTTTCTTTTATGTGCTGGTGGGGCTCTCTCGACTCGAAGCTCTGCCAGTCTCTGACGGCTTTAGTCTCTTTTTGTAGTGCCGCTAGTTGTTCTCTGGCCAGAGATACCTCCTTTGTAAGGTCTAGATAATTTTTTTGTGTTGCCTTTGTGTGAGCCCTTTCTACTGAGAGCAGCTCCATGGCATGCCGGGCCCTTTCTTTCTCGAGCGAGGCGATGTGACGATGTCTGGACTCCGAAAGGGAAAGGACGATCTCGTAAAGCGCTTGTAGGCTTTCAATCGCCGTTTGCCTTATATCGCGCCTCACATTATGAGAGGACTCGAGAGCGTCCTTGCCCCGGAGCAGCGCGTCGTTTGCCACTTTTGTGGCGCTGGCTGTCCATTTCGATCCCCGTCCGCTTTGAACAATCTCCGATCAGCTTGCTGACCCTTGTGCTGCGGGCGGAGGTCGGGAAAGACAGCTCGGACACGCTGTCCGTCTCGTCATCGGTCCTCAGCTCTTTAGGTGGTGATATCCCGCACTGCTCCCAGCTCTCGATTCTGTCCACCGCCGCCACTTGTCCTGAGCTCGTCTCAGGGACCGAGGTCACCGGGGCCGAGATCTCACTAGCTGTTTGTGACTGTGGCGGCGACGGCACATTGTCGAGAGACTGAACGCGGCCGGAATCTACTTCGGGAATCTCTATGGGCTCACTGGGGCTCTCCCCGTGTTGCCGCGTCGGCTGCACCACTTCTGACCCGGCTTTAAAATTTTTTTTCAAAATTCGCTTGTGTAGGTTTGACGCTACAGATCTTACTGAGAGGACCCTTGGTCGTTTTGGTGCAATGACGGGGGCAGAGGCGGAGGAGGCAGAGGTGGAGGGGGCGGCTTTCTTGTTTGTGTCGGACATTTTGTATGACAGAATTTGTTTAACAGAATTAGGTAAATTTAAATTGTAACTACTTATACTACTCGTGTACTACTCTACTACTATACTACTCGTGTTTCTTCTTCGTCTTCTTCTTCTTCTCCAAGTTAAAATTTGTCAGTGTTCTTACGCACGCGCTCGTTTTAGATGGTGTTCGGGCTGTCCAGTAGATGTCCAGTCACCAGCAGTCAGTTTTTCCGCAGGGGTTGGCGATGATGATGATGTTTTTACTTGGCGGAGAGAGGTGTCACCGATAACGTGCGTCGAGTCGCCGGCGCCGGATTTGTTGGAGACCTCTGTTTCTCTTACCGTCTCTGGGATACTACACTGTAACAATTTTGCACCATTTGTCTTGTGGATCCCGTATCATGTGGCCTGTCCACCTCCACTTTTGTTGGTCTATTCGCGTTAGTAAGTTCAGAACTTTGGTTTTTTCCCTTATTAAATTGCATCTCACTCTATCCTGTTTCTTTATACCTATCAAGCTTCTCTCCATAGCTCTCTGACAGCGTTCTAACTTGTCTCTGTGGTGTTTGGTGAGCCCCCAGGTTTCACACCCAAAAGTGATGACTAACAGTACACATGTATTGAAGGTTTTCCTCTTGATTTTCATACATAGCTCCTTGGATTTAAATATTTCTTTCAAAGACCAGTATCTATTCCAGCCATTTCCAAGTCTTCGCTCGATTTCTTTGGTAGTTTAATCTTTATGAGTTATTATCTGGCCCAGACATATGTACTCCGTCACATATTCAAATGATTGGTTATTAATATTTATTGTAACTGGTACCGAAATTGTAAGCAGTTTTGTTTTGTCTTTGTTCATGCAAAGCCCCATCTTCATACTTTCTTCGTTTAGTGAGTCAATCATTATATTTAAGTGCGATGGATTTTCCTCAAATAAGATTAAATCGTCTGCGAATCTTAGGTGGTTCAGTTTTACACCTTGTATGTTGAGGCCATATTCCTTCCAATCGAGTTTGCGAAATAAGCTTTCTAGGGCAGCTGAGAACAATTTTGGTGAAAGAGTGTCTCGCTGTCTTACTCCTCTTTCGATCTTGGACTTTTTTCCCAGGGTTTCTAGTTGGATCCTCGCTTCGCCATTCAACCGCTTAAAACTCCCTGGTCCCTTTGGGGACCACTAACGCAAACCAAACAAGCTTATCATTTGCGGTTGGGTTTATGGCGCCAAAAAAAAATTTTTGTATTTTTATTTGGGAAGATATACCCATATTTTTTGTTTAATGGCATCTCCTTGAACCGGTCTTTATTTTGACATAAACTACATTACAATTAAAGTAAATTTGCACAGAAACTTCGTAAAATGAAAATAAAAAAAAAGTTTTTTTTGGCGGGAAAATGGTGGAAGTATTGAAATATAAAAAAAAAAGACATTACTTTTATAAAACATTATTTTTACTTTAAGGTACCTGTGTAATCAGATTTGCTGCAAACTATATCGGAGCTGAGTTATGGCCCCTCAAAGTTTTTTTTGGTTTTCTTTGTATCTACTAGTGGCGCCATTTCCTATAGCGGCCAAACATCCGCGAGCACTTTTATGAAACACTATTTTTACCTTATGGTACCTGTGCAATCAGATTTGCTGCAAACTATATCGGAGCTGAGTTATGGCCCCTCAAAGTTTTTTTTGAAGTGAAAACTTCTTTAGGCGCTCTATAGACAGAATTTTCGTGGGCTGTGAAATGGATTCATGATCACGTGATCATCACGCTCGGATATGATAAGAAATTTCAATCTTTCAAGCTTTCTTAGGGTCAAAGCTATCCACAGCAGTTTTAAGTTCTACAGGCGTAAATGGCGGGTCATGGTTTTCATTATGACTCTGCGCATTTACTTGGTCAGCTCTAACTCTAATCCACTCATGATCCAAGTTATCTTTTAGGGTTTCGTCCTCGGGGTAGAATGTATCTGCTAGCAGCTTTGCGGAGTCTTTATTACTCAGTATCAACCCATTTTCCACAAGTGGCTGGTCTTCATGACGTTGTTTAGTTTTCCCTATCACTCGGTATATACCCTGCCACATCCCTTCTCTATTCTGTCTCCCACAAAAGTCTCTCCAACTATCTATTTGAGCCTCTTTCACTTCCTGCTCGTAGCGTGCTTTTGCTTGCAGGTATTCTCCAACAACCCCTGCCCTACGGTCCTGTGCTGCGCACCGGATTCTACGCTTCCTAGTGACGACCTCTCTTTTCAATTTAGCTAGTGCCTCAGACCACCACGGTAGATTTTTAAATGTTTTCAATTTTATTTTTCGAATAGTTTTGTTGCATGTTTCTGATATAATTGTTGTATATGTTTCTATTATGTTTTCTAACTCTTTCTGATTTTTTATTTTACTTATTTGTCTACTATTTATTTCATATTCTGTTAGCAACTGGGTCATTTTGGAATCAAATTGATTCCAGTCTGCTTTTTTGGTGTTGAAAATTCTTGTGCATCGTTTAATGTTTATCCCTTTTGATTTAGTTAGGTTAATGGCAAAGAGAATGGCGTTATGGTCCGACGAAGTCATCCCTTCATCCACCCTCCAGTCATCCACTAAGCATAGCAGATCCGGGGTACACGCGGTTAGGTCTACGAAGCTACTATAAGTTACTCCGCCTCGGACTGTGAAGAAAGTTGGTATAGTGTTGTTGTTGAGCACCTGCAAGTTCAGGTCTTCTAAAACTCCAGCCATAGCTTCTCCTCTGTCGTCTGTGATGGCACTGCCCCACCATGCGCTTTTTGCGTTCGCGTCGCCTCCTATGACTATATTACGACTAAATTTACGCACAATAATGTTTAACTGCTCCAGATAGGGCTCCATCGGTTTGGGTCTGGGCTCAAAGTAAAAAGAGAAAACAATGATCTCCCAGGCACTTGTCCTGATCTTTACTGCTACCATATTTATTGTGGTGAACTCTGGAATCTGGATGACATCCAGGTCATTATCGAAAATGGCAATTGCTGCTTTGACTGGACCATGGCCTGAAGTATCCTGGTAAATCCTTGCACCTCCGTAGTTTTTCATTTTACCCATTCCCCCGATATAAGGTTCCTGGAGCAGTGCAATGGCTATCTTTTTGTTTTGACCTTCGAGCATAAGTTCGTTCGTAGCTATGGCTTTGCGTTGCAAATTTGCTTGGGCTACGGCATATTGTGTTACTTTATGTAATACAATGTTTCCACTATCAACCACTTCAGCAGTATGCGACCGCACTTCTCGCTATGGTGTCCCATTTTTTTCTGATTGCACATATATTGCTGAAAGCATTATGGTCATTATTCTCCATTTTTGCATGTAAACAGTTGCAGCAAGACGGGACTCCACCAGCGAGCCAGTCTGCACACTGAGCTTTTAGGTGAGGGCCTCCACAGTGGCTGCACTTTTCCAGCGTTTCTTTACAGAAACGTCGGCCGTGTCCGTACCCAAGGCAGAGCGAGCACTGCACAAGTGGGGATTGATCAACAACTTGCACTCGCTGTAGGTCTAAATGCACTGCTTCTGCCTGAGTCAAGCGCTGCCACAATTTCGGCGAGACCCTCATTACGACATGATTCGTGTGTGGGTTTCTGGCTCGCTTTTTATAAACTATTTCGGCCCTGTCGTCTGCTTTGTCTATGTCAGCAAAAATCGCTTTATTTTGAGATCTGAGCGCTTTTAAAATATCCTCATTACTATGAAGTTGGAGAACATCTTTAAGAGAAACTAAGGGGTCCTTATTTTTTATGTCTTCGACGTTTAATTCACTGGCCTTCGCCAGTCTTTCCTTAAGCTTCCTCCTTTCCTCCTCCGTTCTGCAACCTACTATTACTTTCCTGTCTTTCGCCTTTCTTATCCTCTCTATTTCGATTCCACCTTCCTTTGCGTTTACTGTTTTTCTTATTTTGTCCAGAACAACCTCCCCGGTCTCGTCCTGGTCTTTTGCGGTAACAATCACAGAGTGCAGAGTCCTTTTCGTAGACAGCTGCATCCAAGGGGTCACCGCCGTTACACTTGCATAAGATCGCTTTTCTAGGCTTTCCCTCAATGTCTCCATCCTTTGATTATTTTCTTCGATTATTTTAGTATGTCTATCCAACAGTCGTTCTATCTGAAGTTCCGAAGGATGGCTATTTACTACTTCGTTTTTTCTAGCGCTCATGGTCACAACAAGTTCGCAGAGCCGCCCAACGTCCCGCAGAACTGATTCTATAATCTCTTTCTTTGCATACTTGGATTGTTTTAGAGTCTGCCTGATTTTTGCCTGTAGTTGCCGTGCCTCAATAGCTTCAGCCCCCTGATCTAAGTTACTATCCACTTTTGGGGTACTTACCGTCATATGACCGGAAAGCCTACGCACCGCTGCTTTGGGGGCAACTGACATCGCAATCTGTCCCACCGGAGATGTTGGAGTGATGTTGCTGGGGCCCTGGTGACCCGATTCCCATTCACTGATGCTACTCTGGACACTTTTTGGTTGTGGTTCTGGGGAACCATTGACGCAGACAGGGTAACGTTCTTGTCCATTTTTTTCTTGTTTGTTGATTTCTTGGGAGTTCGTAGCATTTCAGATTTAGATTTTATTTAAGAGATTCCACGGATTTAAAAAAAAAAAAAAAAAAAAACCGCTGACAACTTTTGACGTTCTTTTATAACCGTATCCTAATTTTATTGATTTTTATCTATTTTCTTCAGTTTCGTGATTTATATTTATTAATAACAGAAAAGAAAAATTTCAATAATACGCAACATCTATAAATCAAAACATAAAACCTACATCTTCATAGTGAAAATATACAAAATGCATTTTGACAACAGTGTCACAATCCGAAGCGATCAAAATTATGAAAAGGAAAATACAATAGAAAATAATATGGAATTATGTTAACACGGTCAAGAACAAGAAACGCAGCGGATACAAACGCACAACCGTCACCAACCCGTGTCCCGTCACCACCGGATTCGTCGTCGGAGGACGAAGTCTTTTTGACTCCCCGCGACACAACTACTTCGACAAGTGACGAGGATGCGGTGCGGACCCCGCCGCCAACAAGACCTGGACGACGTGGCCGTCCGCCGCTGCCGGCACGCTTGGGGCCTGTGAGACAACCTGCCTCGCGCCCGGCCCCCGCTACCGGTGGTGTAGTGCGTCGCATGAGATGGACTCGAGAAATCAACGAGAACTGCATGCGCGCCTATTACGGGGCTACAGAAGGAGGCACTAACCTGACCGCGTACTGTGCCAGGATGTTACTTCTGTTTCAGGCCCTTGAACCAACCGTCGCCGTATCCGCACAACGACTTTCAGATCAAGTTCGAGCCATTCGCCGGTGCAAGCTGCTGGATGACTCGACACTTGATCGGCTACGCCTGGAGGAACAACATACTCGCCCAGCTTCTGCCTTGTCCCGGGATCCGCCCGCCGCATCGTCGACTCTGACACTGGCCTCAATGCCAGCGTCAGTGGCGACACTTGCGGCGCCGGCCGACCCCGACATCGAGGAGGAAGACTCGGCGAGTAGTAATATATCTGACCAGGTAAGAGGGCAACTGAGGAGTGCTTTGGAAGACGCGATATTCCAATATCGACTCACACCCAACTCTAGGCCGCGCTTACCACGTTTACCCACCCATAAACGGAATTTAGCTTTGATGGGAGCCCTGAATACTTTGCTAGTGCCCTACCTAGGTACTAGCAAAGATTTAACTGATACCCATTCTATTCTCTACTGTGGTGCTATCGCGGCGTGTCGCGTTGCACGTGTCAAGTTTCCAGACACTGACCGTACAACGCGAACCGCCGGAGATGCACCCGCATGGCAAATGCGAATAGAACGGCGTATCAGCACATTCAGGACTCTTATAGCAAAGCTAATCTGCTTCAGTCAGGGGAACAGTCGTCCCCGAGTCATGCGTTTCGTGACACAGGCATTCGCTGGGACTGGTATCAGTCCCCAGCACTACCTAGCCAATGTTACGGAACGCATTGACTATCTGAAGCAGAAAGTTTATGCGTGGGCAAACCGTATTCGCCGCTACAGAGAGCGTGTGAGTCGATATCGGCAAAATCGCGACTTCCAAAGTGATCAAAGGAAGGTGTATAGAAACTGGGAGGGAACTAGTCGACGTGTGAGCGATGGGCAGCTACCGGATGCCAGCGCTACGAAAAACTTCTGGCGCAGCATCTGGTCGGTGCCTGTCGAGCACACAGAGGGAACTTGGATGCGTGTTGTCGAGCGTGCGTGTGAGTCTATCGAAACCATGGAGTCTGTTTCAATAGACTTCGAAGACGTTGGTTGTGCTATCCGGACGGCTCAGAACTGGAAAAGTCCTGGGCCGGACGGATTGCACAACTTCTGGATAAAGTGGTTTCGATGCTCACATGAGCGTTTGGCAACACAATTCCAAGAAGCCCTCGAGACGGGTTCTCTTCCCAGTTTCATGACCACCGGAGTCACCTTCCTGCTCCATAAGTCTGGTAGTACCACGGAACCAAAGAACTACAGACCCATCACGTGCTTGCCTACCATCTATAAGCTGCTTACATCCATTCTGAGAGCAAAAATTAACGCGCATATTGTCGCAAATAACGTTTTGGCCTCCTCTCAGAATGGATGTAAGATTGGGTCCCGTGGTACTAAGGAGCTGCTCCTCATTGACACGACCATTTGCCAACAAGTCAAACGAAACAAGGGAGCCCTCTCCGCTGCTTGGATTGACTATAAGAAGGCCTATGACGCGGTGCCCCATTCGTGGCTAGAAAGAGTTTTAGAGTTGTACAAAATAAATCCAACTCTAAAACTTTTTCTAAGCAAATGCATGGGGCAGTGGGTCACAGTCCTTCGTCAACCAGGTAGCGTAGACAGCTCGTTTGATTCGGAGGACTTGATAAGGATTGAAAGAGGCATATTTCAGGGCGACAGTCTGAGTTCGCTATGTTGGTGCTTAAGTCTGAATCCTCTCAGCACTCTGTTGAAGGATTCAGAGTTAGGCTATCGTCTTCGTAGAGGAGGTGAGGTTATATCTCATTTGCTGTACATGGACGACCTCAAACTCTTTGCACCGAAACGCCAAGACTTGTTGGAGTTATTAAAAACCACAGAGGTTTTTAGTAACGCCATCAAGATGGAGTTCGGTGTCGACAAGTGTGCGGTCATGCATGTACAGCGAGGGAAAGTAGTAAATTCAGAGAATTTACAACTTTCCGAGACTATAACTCTCAGATCCCTCTCCGAAGACGAGACCTACAAATATCTCGGTATGTCACAGTCGTTGGGTATATCAGCAGATGACATTAAGAAATCGGTGAAGGAGCGCTTCTTTTGCCGGCTGACAAAAGTACTTAAAAGTCTTTTGTCAGGCGGTAACAAGGCGCGAGCCTTCAACGGTTGGGTAATGCCTCTGCTGATATACTCCTTTGGCATACTGAGATGGACTCAGACTGAGCTCGACGCCCTGGATAGAAAGGTCCGTCAACTGCTCACAGCACACCGCATGCTACACCCGCGCTCGTCTGTTATGAGACTGTATATCCCGCGGAAATGGGGGGGTCGAGGCTTACTAAATGCCAAGAACCTTCACAACCGCGAGATATGCAGTCTCAGGGATTATTCCCGCAACAGCGAGTCCGGGATGCATCGCGATGTTGTGGCAGTTGACAGGAGCTTCACGCCTCTTTCATTGGCAAACGAGAACTGGCGCAAACCATCGGTGCTCAGCACTGATGATCGCAAGGAAGTATGGAAGAGCAAGGAGCTGCACGGGCGATTCTATCGGGCCCTGACGGGACCCGATGTGAATCTGCTCGCTTCGGTGAACTGGCTGCGCTTCGGGGACCTCTTCGGAGAAACCGAGGGTTTTGCCTGTGCAATTGCGGACGAAGTTATCAAGACGAACAATTACCGGAAATACATAATGAAGGACGGTACGGTCGACATTTGTCGGGCATGCCGCCGTCCAGGCGAATCTCTTCGTCATGTTATTTCCGGTTGTTCGCATCTTGCTAACGGCGAGTACTTGCACAGACATAACCTAGTAGCCAGGATCATCCACCAGCAACTTGCTCTTAAATACTGCCTTGTCGAGTCCGAGGTGCCGTACTATAAGTACGCACCTCTGCCAGTTCTCGAGAACGGTCGTGCGTTGCTCTACTGGGACCGCTCTATCATCACGGACAGGACTATTGTCGCCAATAAGCCTGATATCGTGCTGGTAGACCGGTCTCAGCGCCGGGCTGTGATCGTCGATATCACCGTACCACATGACGAGAACCTCGTGAAAGCCGAGAAGGACAAGCTAAGCAAGTACCTTGACTTGGCTCATGAGGTTACCGCCATGTGGGATGTTGATTCGACGATCATAGTCCCAATAGTCGTGTCGGCAAACGGCCTTGTAGCGAAAAGTCTCGACCAACACCTTAAGAGACTTTCGCTAGACGGTTGGATCAAGGGTCAGATGCAGAAGGCGGTCATCCTCGACACAGCGCGCATCGTCAGGAGGTTCCTCTCTCTGCAGCCCTAACCACCGGTAGCTTGGGCCCTGCCCCGCTGCTGGCGGCTATCTAGGTTTAAGTTTTTATAATGTTTTTATGTTATTTTATATAAATATTGTAAAAACTTAAATTTAAGAAACGAAATAAATACGTGTATAATAATTACAATGTATATATATATATATAACACAGAAAAAATTGTATAAGTTGTAAAATATAATTTGAGGTTAATAATAATATTATAGGTCATTAAATAGAATGTGTAAAAAGTACACAGTTATTCAAATTTATAGTCAAATAACAATAACGAATATATCCAAGGGGTCACCGCCGTTACACTTGCATAAGATCGCTTTTCTAGGCTTTCCCTCAATGTCTCCATCCTTTGATTATTTTCTTCGATTATTTTAGTATGTCTATCCAACAGTCGTTCTATCTGAAGTTCCGAAGGATGGCTATTTACTACTTCGTTTTTTCTAGCGCTCATGGTCACAACAAGTTCGCAGAGCCGCCCAACGTCCCGCAGAACTGATTCTATAATCTCTTTCTTTGCATACTTGGATTGTTTTAGAGTCTGCCTGATTTTTGCCTGTAGTTGCCGTGCCTCAATAGCTTCAGCCCCCTGATCTAAGTTACTATCCACTTTTGGGGTACTTACCGTCATATGACCGGAAAGCCTACGCACCGCTGCTTTGGGGGCAACTGACATCGCAATCTGTCCCACCGGAGATGTTGGAGTGATGTTGCTGGGGCCCTGGTGACCCGATTCCCATTCACTGATGCTACTCTGGACACTTTTTGGTTGTGGTTCTGGGGAACCATTTTTCTCAGGAATTGACGCAGACAGGGTAACGTTCTTGTCCATTTTTTTCTTGTTTGTTGATTTCTTGGGAGTTCGTAGCATTTCAGATTTAGATTTTATTTAAGAGATTCCACGGATTTAAAAAAAAATAATAATAATAATAATAATAATTACAACGTATATATATATATATATATATATATATAACACAGAAAAAATTGTATAAGTTGTAAAATATAATTTGAGGTTAATAATAATATTATAGGTCATTAAATAGAATGTGTAAAAAGTACACAGTTATTCAAATTTATAGTCAAATAACAATAACGAATATCAAATAATACGGCCCAGTATGGGTCAGAGCGTCACGAAGTATACTTTTACAGACAAAAGAAATCAGTCCGTATAGTTAGGTAAGTATAAGTAGTCAAGATTATTCAATAGGTAAGATATCGAAAGTACTTCATCCAGCTTTATTAATTAATCCACACACAAAACTTCGATTCACCTTACTGTGTTAAGCGGACCAACATCCAAGTCATAAAAGATGCTATTGATTCTAGATATCAATATATATGAGTGTTATGACGCAACACAAAACAAAATCGATAATTTCCTACACAGTTTATAGTTCCTATACTTACAGAATTATGCAAGTCGTTTACGTGTTTAAGTAACATACAGCGCCATCTAGTTTGTAGTTGCTAATTCATGACTTGCGTCTTTACTTAACTGTCCTTTTACGACGTATTTGAAGCCAATGCACACCCTTGTGTTCGTGTGAGCGTTTTGCGCAAGTATGTGTGGATGGGTTTACACACAGAACACAACTTTCTGTACAAATGTAGGTAAGTCAAATGTACTCTTACAATAATTAAGTTATGGTCAGGTAGTAATATAACTTACTTACACGTTAATTTTACTGTCATTAGCTAACAATGCTTTCACATTCCGACAAAAACAAAAATACTGTGCACTGGTTTCCACTGTGAACTTTGTAATTTTAAGCACATGTAAATATCATTAATTAAACTTGGTTGTACAAGTTTTGTCACACTTCACAGTTTAGTTCTCTGGTATTGATTTATTTGTCTATTCCCCAAAGTAATTGTTTTGATTTAAGGATGTTATTCTGAATTTGTCAAAAAATATTTAAAACAAAACCTCGTTCGGTCCAAAGTTGGCGGTTCTGACTCCGCTTTGGCGTGTTATCTGGTTTCGAGGCGCTTGTTAGTCAGTATCTTCGTTTCCGTAGCCTAGTCTGATTCTCTTGGTCGTGAAGCGGACGTACAGAGGACGCTCCCAGCTTCTCAGGTTCGATCAGCTGACACGCTAGTATGCTAGGCAGCCTGGTATGACATCTGTGTTGTCGAGTAAAATAATGAAATTCTCACACTGTACACGTCTGTTCACTCGGCCGACACGGAGTCGAATGCTGATTTTTGTATTAGGTAGGTATGTCGTATTATAATAAAATATTATGGATCGTATTAGTTGAATAAACGAGTTAAACAGGACAGAAATTAAAGTAAATATTTATTGAAATTTTATTTATATACAAAGTAGTTGTTACCCGCGACTTAGTCCGCGCGAAATAAATACTAAGGTTACTCAGGCAGTACTTATTTGTATACCCAGATTGTATACACATTTATGGATAGTAAAAAAAAAAAAATGTCCATGTTCAAAAAGTTGTTGGCCGGGGCCGGCTTTTTAAAAGTTACTCCAACTTTGTATGCATTCACACGGTGCACCCCTATGATGCCCCTAACATTGTCCGCTAAAAGTTTGGTGAGTAATAGGATTTTTGTTACCGACTTTCTCCTGTTCCGTCGATTCCACATACACTACACAGTCTCCACTACGATTTTCTGGGAATAGTCTCTTTCTCTTATAAAGGGGTTTTCTAAATAGTTTGTAAGAAACATTTTCACTTTTGGATTTGGCTTCAATAGTTTTCTTTTTCTGGTCTGTTCGACGGGGTCACCCCCGTCGCTAGCGACGCTCATATTTATTTATACTATTGACTATATACACAAAACTAAATATTTACACGAAAGAAACGAAATATTTACACAGCAAAACTAATTAATTTGATTGTGAAAATTTTAAAGCACCCGTCGTGTTTTCCCGCCCAAAGAAAAGTCTTTTGGAGTTGGTAGCCGTCAGTGTTGCCACTAGATTTTGAGCTTGTCGCCAAATAGTTATGAAACAAAGTCGCCGGTGTTGATTGAATTATTAAGGGAATAATACATAAGCTATTTTTATCCCGGAAATATAGCTGCTAGTAAGAGTATAAAATGGCACTGGTCTAAGTACCTACAATGTTAAGCAATTTTAATTAAAAGGAAAAAAGGGAAAAGGAATAACTTAAGGCAATAATTAACATTATTATCATGTAAGATTCAAACGAAAATACAAATGATTGAATAAAATGTTAATAATATAATTGGGAAAGTTCCTGCTATAATGTGCGTATATTTATCTGTATGTATAGAAATTGGAAGTAGAGTTTATGGTATTAACTGAAGTAGACTTCCATGTTGTTTATGTTTGAGAGAATGAGTTAATTTCCTTATAAATATGATCTGACTCCCAATAACCTTGTGTTTTTCCTTCTCCAACCTTCAACACTACACTAGTATATTCCCCTTTGTCGGTAACACGTCGTCTAAATCCGCTGAAAGGTTTAAAAATTCGCCAGTTTCAGCGACAAAGTCGCTAAGGTGTCAACACTGGTAACCGGTAGCGAGCAGCGAGAGAGAGAGAGAGAGTATCTATTGTCCCATGTCCTCCTCTAACAATTATCTTTCTCGGTCTGGCACGTTTGTTGACCACATTATCTTTCTCGCTCTAGCATCCCGAGTTTACCCGAAATTTCTTATCATATCCGAGCGTGATGGTCACGTGATCATGAATCCATTTCACAGCCCACGAAAATTCTGTCCATAGCGCGCCTAAAGAAGTTTTCACTTCAAAACTTTGAGGGGCCATAACTCAGCTCCGATATAGTTTGCAGCAAATCTGATTGCACAGGTACCTTTAAATAAAAATAATGTTTCATAAAAGTGGTAACGGATGTTTGGCCGCTATAGGAAATGGCGCCACTAGTACATACAAAGAAAACAAAAAAAAACTTTGAGGGGCCATAACTCAGCTCCGATATAGTTTGCAGCAAATCTGATTACACAGGTACCTTAAGGTAAAAATTATGTTTTATAAAAGTGCTCGCGGATTTTGGCCGCTATTTTTAATCGTTGAAATTTATTAAAGTTAGGTCTATTTTATTGTAGAAATTAAATCAAACCAGAGCGTAGCAATTCTAAACTCTCCGACACGGAATCTCACATCTCGTTCTTTGTTTTATCTGTTTAGAATGACAAAGGCAAGGATTATCCGCCGTTCGGATTGTGTCTAAAACCACTACCCAGTACTCCTTTTATCTGCAATGTAAATTCGAGATCCATCACCATCGATGAGTATCGATCATCCCTGATCCAGACGGTACTTAGTTCATCTTTATATTTCCTTCATTTCATTTACATTCACAGCCCATGAAAATTCTGTGCACGTGCGCTATAAGAAGTTTTCACTTCAAAAAACATCTCAAATGATTTCGTATGTAAGTTAATTAATTATGTCTTCAACCTTTTCTCAGAAGTAAGTCCCATGACAACACCTATGTTTTTTGTTCTGAGTAGGGCGTAACTAGGGTATGTAATATCGGAAGATTATCAATTCCGGAACTGAGTCACGATAGTACACAAAAGTAAAATTGATTATCTTATACCTGTAAACGAGCAATTCTTGTATATATATATATATAGAATCTGAATCTCGGAAACGGCTCGAACGATTTTCATGAAATTATGTATGCAGGAGGTTTCGGGGATGATAAATCGATCTAACTAGGTTTCATTTTAAAAAACGCATATTATGCGCGTTTTTAGACAATGAAAAACTGTCACATTAGACATTAGAATGCCAAGGTAAATTTTTACCTATAATACACATAATAAATATACATACTTGGTTCAGACGGGAAGTCGGGCGTTCGTGGCGGTCTCGAGTTAATAGTTGCGGGTTCGAATCCAGGCGGCTTCTCTTTTTTTTCAAGTGTTCTTTTTTTTAAGAAAATCTTAGAGTATCTAAGTATTTTTAGTATTTATACCGAGCAAAGCATAGTATATAGTATTTATATATAGTAATATAGTATTTATATTTATACAAATATTTTTATTATTTATACTCATAGACGGTTTTCGTCTGATTGGTTTAGAACTAAATTTTTCGAAATGCGAACTTTTCGTTTGCGACACATGTCCAGATAAAGATTCGATAATACAAAAATTTAATGATCTGGCCCCCAACATCAAATCAGTTGACAAATGATCCCTGCGCCTCCTGGGTTCACCGATTTTAGATGAGTCGTTACCACCTTTTGTCGAGGAAAACATTCAAAATTTCACGAGAGCCTCCGATAGGCTACTCAAAGTAAACGCCCATATATGGCGTTTACAATTATTCGGCAATATCTCTTTGTTCCAAAATTTATGTACGCTTTACGATGTAGTCCACTGTGGAAACATGGTGAGCTCCTTGGGAGCTTAGCCAATGTCGTAAAGGAATCTCTAATATCGGTGTTGAATGTGGATCTGAGTAGGAGGGCCTGGTCACAAGCCTCACTATCCATACGGTTGGGAGGCCTAGGGGTCCGCCAAATTTCAAGTGTAGCTTTACCGGCATTTTGTCCTCAGTTCATAGTACCTACTCAAAATCTAATAGACAAAATTCTCGCACCCTCTTTAGGCCATTCGGAATATTCTGATGTAGTAGTAGCTAATTTGTGCGAGGCTAAGAATGCTTGGAGGCTGGCTTGTCCAAACAACGATTTCCCCAGATGTCTGTCATCTCAGAGACAGTGGGATCGACTGATCTGCGATCTAGCACGGAACTCTCTTCTCGAAACGTGTCCTAGTATCGCGGATCGTGCTCGTATCCTTGCTGTGTCTGTGTGGGAATCGGGCCTTTGGTTACAAGCTTTGCCATCTTTCAATACCTGTAGCCTATTAGATCCAACTGCATTTCGTCTAGCTGTTAGCTTGCGCTTGGGTGCGAGGTGCTATGAAGCCCATCGCTGCCATTGTGGTACTGCCGTCGACTAACTCGGTCACCACGGTCGAAAAGCGCAGGTCGTATTGGCCACTACGCCAGCCTGAATGACATCATACGCCGGGCTTTTTCCACCGCCAATGTCCCAGCCAGGGCCGTCTTAAGTCTATTCTGCGCCGGGGTGCGGGACTCAGCCTGCGCCCTCGTTTTGTTTACACCGCAGCGTGGCACGCTACGTGCCAATGCTTTCCAGTGCCCAGTGCCCAGGGATTTAGAGGTGTGGAGGCTCCGGGGCAGAACACCCCCCCCCCCTCCTGGGTTACAAAAACCTGGACTACAACTGGTTTGATGCTTTTTAGTGCCAGTTTCTATTTTTTCCAGTAAGCAATTCAGCGCTGGTTTCGATAGCTGGACTCGAATAATGTAAACCGGGTAGTACATCAATTTTGGATTCTATACTTACAATGGCTAAGTTTGTCAGTCTGTCTTGGGTCATGGTTGAACGAAGATAAGAAAAGGATTATTAATATGAAAAAACCGCATCGAAATCGGCCCATCCGTTGAGCTCTGCAGTGCCGTAGACAGATACACACAGAGACAGATACACAGAGAGACAGACCTGTATGCGTGTCTGTCTGATGGACAGACAGGCTTCGACGTCAAACTTATAACACCTCTTTTCTTGGTCGGGGGTTAAAAACCACAGTAACTGTGCCATCAAGTGGTCAAGTAGGAGTTAAAATATTGCAAAAAAACTGCGAAGTTCGAAAAAAGTTATAAACTTTGAAAGACTTATTTTCAGAAACTAATCGATATACAGAGACAACTTTAGTATCGTATTGTAGGCAATTTAGTCTACTTTATCAATGCCATAAGAAAGTTTTTTTAGAAACTAGTCGTTTAGGGTTATAATCGCGAAAATATGAAAAATAAACGATTTTCGCGGTTTTTTCGATTTTTGACAAAGCTGCATTCGCCGCTCGAGGTCACAAACTTGTATTTACCATTAGGCCAACAGCATAAACATGTCTGCAAAAAATCAGATCTATCGGATTTAACGCTTACTACATACTTTCAGGCGACAAAAGTTACTGGACTATTAAGTGCGAGCGCCCGGACGGCTATGTCAAAGAACGCAACAGACGCACAGGTGCCGCGCCGCGCGCTCATTTCAAATGAATTTACACTCTATTGACTTAGAGATCATTTTGCTTAAAAAGTGCGGGCGACCGGGCGGCGACGTGTCAAACGTACATTCATACATACACTCTCTTTGGATTAGAGATTTTGCTGTGCACGTGTCGTTTTAAATAAAATTGTTATTTGTGTAGTGTAGTAATGCGGTATGACAAGCACCGAAAGCGTAATAAAAGTAAAAAAAATATTATTGCTGATGACTATTTTTTTTTGCTTGCGCCTTGCGCATACATATTTGTCTTAAGTAACAGTTGCATAAAACTGTGCAATAGCGTTAAGTTCAATGAAATATCCAAAAATTCAGCGCTCGACAGGCGCCCCCGGGCGCTCCGCGCCCGGGTGCACCGCACCCCTTGCACCCCCTGGTAAAGACGGCCCTGGTCCCAGCAATACTCGAACCAAGTGGGCTTGCGCGTGACGATGGCAAAAGACCTGACGGCATGACTGTTGTGCCTTGGAAGTTGGGTCGGCCCCTAGTGTGGGACGCAACTTGCGTTGATACTCTGGCACCATCACATCTTCCAGAGACACATTGTAGGGCTGGTGCAGCGGCTTTTTAAATATATTTTTTTAAACGTTTTAATTGCACCCCCTGGTAAAGACGGCCCTGGTCCCAGCAATACTCGAACCAAGTGGGCTTGCGCGTGACGATGGCAAAAGACCTGACGGCATGACTGTTGTGCCTTGGAAGTTGGGTCGGCCCCTAGTGTGGGACGCAACTTGCGTTGATACTCTGGCACCATCACATCTTCCAGAGACACATTGTAGGTCTGGTGCAGCGGCTTTTTAAATATATTTTTTTTAAACGTTTTATGAAAATTGTCGTGATTTACAATATAATTACTTAGTATTACAACTGCTCCACGTTTGTAATATTTTGAATTATTAATAGCTAAAAAGCATCATATTATCTTGTTAGCGAGATGAGATAGTGTAAGTTAATGGGAGTTTGATGCAATTCCTACTCCAGAAAACAAGAGTTGGAATGGCAGTGGGAGTAGAAACAGAAATTGAAGCGTCATGGCCATCTAGACTAGATATGTATAGGTAATGGTAACCATGGTAGCACGCCATGACCATCTAAAAATGTTTACGCATTTGTGGCCATAGCTCTGAGTTCATCCGAAGATTTATTTCATTCCCAAGCATGATGTTTGAGTTCAATTCACGGCACTTAAAAAACTAACAAACGCGAATCCGCAGGCTAAATCTAGTACCTATTATTAGTAAACGGTCAGTAAATAAACTGTCAATTATGTACCGACTTGTATATTTCATGGGTAAATTTGTAAGAAATAACTGGTCACACTTTTTTGGTTGTTTTGTTATTTAGGTTATGTTTACATTTTACATATCTTGCAAATTTTGGATTAGATACTGCCGTTATTGTATAAACTTAATTCACGTAGATATCTAGAAGGCATTAATATGAATTTCTATCAAGTCGTCATAACAAATATTGTCTACTTACGTGTAAAATGAGATTCCATTGATTTTTCTTTTGCAGAGGCTATTGCAGCTTATAATACTACACAACACACATTGTTTAACATAAATATCACCAATCTCTTAACAGTCTTTCACAAACAAGCTTTGAATTTTCTTTAAATGCACACAATATTTTAAAACATAAAAAATCCGAGTGTGAGCTTTGAACAGACTTTTGTTTGGCAACGAGGTGTCAGATTTATAATTTAGCCAGAGAATAAAGTAGCCAAGTGCGAGTTGGACTCGCCCATGAAGGGTTCCGTTGCAGCAAGTAACATAATATACATAGTACATATAGTTCTTGTAGTTCGTTGTAACTTTGATCGAAGTTTTAATAATAGTGTATTTATGACGTACTAAAAAAAACTACTCATCAGATCGAGTTCAAACTAATTTTCGTTGGTAGTTTTCATGGTAATGTACATCATATATTTTTTTTAGTTTTTTCATTCTCTTACTTTAGAAGTTAGAGGGGGGGACACACATTTTACCACTTTGGAAGCGTCTCTCGCGCAAATTATTCAGTGTAGACAAAAATTATATTAGAAACCTCAACATCATTTTTGAAGACCTATCGATAGACATCTCACAAGTGTAGGTTTGATGAAAAAAAAAATGTTTGAGTTTCAGTTCTCAGTATGAGGGCACCTCAATTTTTTTTTTTTATGCTATTGCTTAGCTTTTTAAGCTATTGCAAAGCTTTTATCGCGGACCGGGAGACCGATTGTTACTAATGGTGCATCTCTTTCTTATGTTCACAAAAAAAGAGGGAGGGAAGACCGTCACGCCGTCCTCCCCACTCGGTCATTCGACTTTCAATCTTATGCTTTTACATTTACAGACTAAATGCTCTTAGCAGTGTTGCCAGCTTAACGGATTTCCCGTGATACGTAGTGGATTTGAGTACGTAGAGAACGGGAAAATAACTTTCTAACGGCTATTATCATAGCATATTTTGAAATAGGTATATCAATGAAGGAATAATGTCAGCGTAAAAGCTCACTAGCTCACTATTTAATCAATTTTAGGGATTTTTAATTTAACTTAAGTTTAGGGATAAATATTTTGAGTAGATAGAACACTGATTTCGCGACGTTAAAAATTTTTGGATGTAGGTACATGAATGTCAATGTCACTAAATATGAATAAACAAAGTGCCTTAAAAGCAAAATATAGTGAAAAAGCTGAAAATCTTCATGTTCCAAGAAGCGTGCTATAATTCAGATGTGTTGGCTTAACAATATGGAATCTGGATTTACTAAAGGGAATAGGTAGTTCCAATTTACCAAAGAAGGCAAACTTTTTTGCAATCAAGAAACAAAGACTTTTGTAGTTCAGAATAATTCATGAACGTGAAAACATCTTTGTAAGTACAGTTTTACGTTTAATACTATTTAATACCTATGTACAGGGTTATTGGTAATCAGCCTGCATCCGTTTAAGGGCATGTTCTGTATATTTAAACAAACAACTTTTGTTCTACAACTTTCGTTAAAACTCAATAGATAGATAACCCAAAAAAAATTAGTATTTTTTGCCCTTTTTTGTACTGTTTAGCGACTTTTTAGTGTTTATTCACTTCGGCACATCATTTTTTGCGCGTTAAAGAGCATACGCGCTCTTGTTACGAATTGTTACGAAGAGTTCGATGCTTTTAGACTGTGCAAATATTTTTTTTTTTTTTTGAAAAGAAAAAAAAAACACTTTTTTTAAAAAACTGTAGAACAAAAGTTGACGTATTGAATGTACCTAACATCCCCTTAAAAGGATGCAGGCTGATTACCAATAACCCTGTATAATACATAAAGCAGCCTAGTACATAAATATGTAATAGATGATTTTCGGCTTAGAACTTCATCTTCAACACTGTTTACAAAGTTAGGTTATGTGCGTAAAATATAATAAGCGTTTGTTTGCTTGTTTCAGATCTTCAAGAAAATCTTATGCGATGATGCTGTTGGATATGGGATAAGGAGCAGCTTCATGTGAAAATACCTGTGCCTATGATAAATCTGTGGAAGAAGCTACAGCCAAAGGCTGCGGACAGGAACTATGTTTTCATATTGCAAAAGAGAGCAATCCATGGTTTATATAATTTATCAGCTAGAGAATCAGTATGGGAGATTTTCACCACATAACAACTTTAGTATGATAGCAATGAAGGGATCATTGTACATATATTTATCAATGTATAATGTATGTAAGAAAAAATCAAAGTCAATGGCAGAAATTAAATCTGAATCCTAAAGCACACCATAAACACAAAATTGTATTTCCTACGCTTCTATATTATTGCAATCCCTGCACAAGCTCTCAATGAAATCAAGTTTAAAAATGAAATAAAAACCTATTGAGCAAGGCAACAAAGTCAAGTGTTAGTCAAAGTTAAAGATAACATATGGAAGAGAAATGTGTTGAAATTGGAATCTTGTAGTAAGGTAAAATAGTAGATTTATAAAACTTTTGGTGTAACATTGTTTGTACTCAATCATGTACTTAGTAGGTATCTGTATACTGTATAAATATTGGTGGACAATTCACACACAATTCACTGCTTTAAATTGCTGAGGCTCCTTTACAGCTGCTTATATTAATTTTTACCTTAGTTATTTTATCTTATTATGTACACAGATTCTTTGATTTTTTGTGAATGACGTTACCACATGTTCTTATGGATTTATGGTTCGAATAAATGAATTGAAATAATTGAATTGAACAGGAAAATAAAAAAATTATACATTAACAGTTGTATAATGATGTAATAATAAACTAATAAAAATAATCTTATGTTAGTGAATTAGACTGGCGAGCGAATTAGAAGCCATGAGCTTAGTGGGTATAATAGCTCTGCCTGCGAAGCCGAGGGTTGTGGGTTCGATTCCCACCCAGTGCAGTAATGTGCAAACATTACTGTGTTCCGGTTTGAAGGGCAATGTTTCCAATGAAATTACAGGGCATACAGATAATACATCTTATATCTCTGGGTGACGAGCGCAGTGCAGTGCAGTGCTGCAGGTAATCATTTGGACTCTTCATGTTCCAAAAGCAGCGTGTCACTGTGCTGTTATGTGGCAAGCATGTTGCTTACCATCAGGCACATGTCCTGCTCGTTTATAATATAGAGTGATGAGCCACATTATAAAAAAAATATGTTTGCACTGTGGCTGGGTGTTTCTTCATAATATTTTATCTATCTATATAAATATAAATCAATGCCACTTTTTATTGTTAGTAAACTCCTCCTAAATGGCTGGACCGATTTGAATGTTTTTTTTGTATATATTTGAGTAGGACCCTGGAAGGTTTAGATTCACAAATCAGCTCGGCAGATGGCGCTGCAGTTGATATCTAGGTTATTATTCGAGCGAAGCCGGAGCGGGCCGCTAGTCTTCTATAAATATAAAAGCGTAAGGTCACTCATCAAGGAATCTCAGAAATTACAAATGCTAGGAATCTGAAATCTTGTATGGAGGTCCCTTTTAGCACCTAGGCGCTCACTAAGACGGGGTTTTGCGAAATTCAACCCCTAAGAGAGTGAAACAAGGATGAACTGTTGTATGAAAATTCGTGATTTTCAAAGTTATCAAATTTTGTCTCTAGATACCTGATACGAAGCACTTAAATGTTTGTTTTATCAATTTTGTGATTTCGAACTGTATGGGGTGAAATTGGGGTTGAAATGGGGGATGAATGTCAATATGAAAATTCCCAACCGTTGAAGATAAAACCATGAAACTCTGTATAATATATAGACACTTGACACGAAGCAAATAAATGTTTGTTCTAGCAATTTTGTAATTTCGACCTGTATGGGGATGAAATTGGAGTTTTTTTTAATTTATATAAATGACCTCCCAAAATCAATTGACAAACCATGCATATTATTTGCAGATGACGTATCAATATTGACATCCTGTAATAAAAATAATAATAATAATATAATTCAAACCCTAATTGACATTTTTAATAATTTTATCAAATGGATGACTGATCATAATCTTGACATAAATTTACTAAAAACGAATTTAATTCAATTTAGACCCCATCAAAAACCCCCCCTTGACATCAATTTTACTTACAATAATTATAAATTTGAATTTGTTGACGCGGCTAAACTACTAGGCATAGAAATTGACACACATATCAACTGGAAACGACACATTGATAAATTAAAAGCTAAATTATCAAGCTTTACTTATGCCCTTAGGGAATTGAGAAAGGCGACAGACTTTAGCACCGCTTTATCAGCCTATTATGCTTATGCTTTCTCCTGGCTTAATTTCGGAATAATCCTTTGGGGAAACAGTGTTAATGCTAGTGATATATTCGTTATTCAGAAAAAATGCATACGGATCCTAGCAAACATTAAACTCCCGAACATCAACATAGCGCAGTTCCATAAAAAATATTTTGTCAAATTTAAAATTCTAACCGTAGTCTCCATGTACGTCTTGGAACATTGTAAATTTGTACGAAAAAATCCGCGATTCTTCACAAGATTGACTGACGGGCGAAATTACCCTACTAGATCCAACCACAAACTCAATCTAAACCTACCGCATTCAAAACTAACATTGCATAGCTCGGGTCCAAATTTAATGTCAGTAAAAATATACAACAAATTGCCTTACAAACTAAAACAAATAAATTCTGACGAAAAGTTTGTCAAAACCTTAAAAAATTTATTACTCGAGAAATCATACTATACAATAGACGAATATCTTACCGACAAATCAATAACTATTATAGAATGAATCGATCCGCTCCGCACGATACAAATTATATTGCCACACCCATTCAGGGTAATTATGGTAACTTATGACACCTATGACATGTACTTATAAATAAGACCAACTAATGTACCATAATATCAGCAATAAATGATTGAGTATTGAGTATTGAAATGGGGGACGAATGTATCTTACGCTTTCACATCTAAACAACAGAACCGATTTTGATGAAATTGTATTATTACCTTAATATTTATTTTGCACAAACGAAGTTGCGGGTAAAGCTAGTAGCAAGTATGTATTTAAAACTGTATAAGTATTATATCAGCTATCTGGCCGCCATAGTACAAGCTTTGCTTAGTTTGGGGTCAGATTTTCATGTGTGTGAATAGTCCACCAATATTTATTTAGTTAGTGTGATTAATTTTAAGAGAAGTATATGACAGTATGATGATGTAAGAGAGTTTGTTTGACTCATTTGATTTTGAGATTGTTTTGAATAATTGCTGTAAATAAGTGATATTTTGTACTTAATCTCTTTGTATAACTTTAACCTTAATGTAAATAAGTAGCATTTTGTATTAAATCATTTGTAGAAATTTTACCTTATTGAGTTTATATTATTTTGTACTCAACCTTTCCAGCATTATGACATAGAATAGATTGATTATGATAAAAACAAATGTGATTCAGACTCAACATTATCCCAAAAATACTGTAGAAATCAAATTTAAAAAAATATAATTGCATAAGTTGATAAAAAACGCATGCAATAGCTTTACCGCGGCAGTCCCCGAGTGCCACACGTCTTTTTTTTAAAAAACTTTTGTAAAAATCTTAATGCGGTTCACAGAATACATCTAATTACCACGTTTCAACAGTGTAGTTCTCATAGTTTCGGCAAAAAGTGGCTGTGACATACGGACGGACAGACAGACAGACATGACGAATCTATAAGGGTTCCGTTTTTACGTTTTACGGAACCCTAAAAAGCCGGCCACGGTGATAAGGACGGAAAATCAGTATCTCTTTCTCTTTTTTTCACAAGTGATACGAGGGTCAAACTGAAAGTTCTTAGAAAATCAAAAACTGATTACATTAGCCAGTTATTAGTTTTATTATATCTTTTCAAAATATTGTCCATTCACGTCAATACACCGCTGCATGCGATGGAACCACTGGGAAAAGCACTTTGCCCACTCGTCCTTAGGGGTCTCTTCAATGGCATCGCGATACGCAGCCACCGCTTCTTCAGCATTCATAAACCGCTTTCCTTTAAGTTTTTCTTTAATTTTTGAAAATAAATAAAAATCACAAGGCGCGAGGTCGGGGCTATACGGCGGGTTACCCAGTAATTCAACGTTTGATGTCGCCAAATAGTCGATCGTTCGCTTGGCGGTGTGCGATGAGGCGTTGTCGTGGTGAAGGAGGATCCTACTGCGAGGTCGTTTCTCTCGAACTTTTTCCAAGACAAGTGGCAAACAATTGGTAGTGTACCATTCTGCAGAAACTGTTTTTTGATCCTCTAACACAATTGTTGCGAAATGACCTATCCTTCCAAAGAACGAGGCCACCATATTTTTCCCCGCACTTCGATCTCTCTTCACTTTAGTTGGCAACTCCTCGAAAGGAAACACCCACTGAGCAGATTGTCTTTTGGTTTCAGGATCATAACAGTAAATCCAGCTTTCGTCACCTGTTAGTATGTCGAACACAGCATTTGAGTCACCTCCGTTAAATCTTTCAATCATTTTACGGCACCAATCCACACGATGGAGTTTTTGAGCCTCAGTCAAATTATGAGGTATCCACCGGGCGCAAAGCTTCCTGACCGCTAAATGTTCGTGTAGGATTTTGTGCACTTGACTCATACCGATGCCTAAGCTTGTCCGAATCTGCTGATAGGTCACTCTTTTGTCAGTCTCTATCATACGCCGCACAACACAGATGTTATCTTCAGTCGTCGCCGTAGAAGGCCGTCCCTCACGTAAATCATCAGTGAGATTAGTGCGACCACGTTTAAACTCATTAAACCAGTTGTAAACAGTCGCACGAGATGGGGCTTCATCGTGAAAGGCCAATCGTAGTCTATCATAACTTTCTTGTTGACTTAAATGACATCGAAAGTCATAAAAAATCATTGCACGAAAATTTTCTCGTGTTAAATTCATGTTGACGTGACACAGACAATTTTCAATTTGCCGCCAAATCGTAAAACAAATGACAAATGAATGAAGTATATAGGTACTCAGTAATATTGGCAAAGAGTTCTATTTTCAAATTACGCTTCTAAGTCCCCCTATTGTCCAGTTGGTGCTGCAGTATGGATCCCCTCTACTAGCATTATCTTAAGTTTCAAATGCCCGTCTGTGACTTCTGTCTTCACAGGAGAAGCAATTGCAATCCTAGAATCCCTTTTATTCGTCATATCCCACAACCTGAGCAAGTCCATAATTTTAACAGACTCTAAGAGCTGCCTCCAAACAATACTTTCAAACCCATTTTATTCAAAAACCAGGTTCCCTATAATTTTAAAAATTAGAGAAGCTCTCCTGCAATGCCTCAATCTCAACATCGAGGTAGTTTTGGCTTGGATTCCTGGACACTCTGGTGTCCTGGGTAATGAGCATGCTGATGCCTATGCTAAAGCCGCAGTCCAATCAGGCTCCCTTGCATACTCCCAAATCCATGCTCACGATCTATGCACCATCTTAAAACCTATGTTCCGTAAATGTTGGACCCAGAAATGGAAGATATCGAAACTGGAGAAAGGAAAGTACTATGGAGATGTTCAACCTGAAATACCTCATAGACCCTGGTTCTATAAATTCCAAAACACAGACAAATTGACAACTTCCACTATATGCCGACTCCGGCTAAATCACTGCTGCACCCCTGTCTTCTTGGCCAAACTTAGGATTAGGGATCATTCTGTTTGCGAATGTGGATTAGAGGAAGGAAACGTTGACCACATATTTTTTAATTGTCCCTTAATGTTGTCCTCATTGTATGATATCATCCCTCCAGATATTCCCCGTCCTACTTCCTTCAAATGTCTCCTCTCCCTTGTACATCATTTGTAAATACTCTATGTAAATATATTAAACAAAATAAGATAAAATTATAAATATTTATATACTTCTATGTTTTATTATTTAAGTGTTCTATATATATATATTTGTGTGTTGTTCTGTGATCGTCTGTAGTTAGTCACAACTAACAATTTGTATTCCAGAAAACGGGGAAAACAATTGCTTCAAGAATTAAATCCACCGTAGATCACCTTTAAATCTCCTCGTTTGACAGTATATCTTTCTACGTGACATTGGCGGAATTGTGAGGCTAATCCACAATAATAGCCATTAACCAAGAAGTAGTAGTAGAAGTATTTTCAAATTATAGAATTATTTTTTTATTATATTGTTTATAAGTGGCCAGTTCTAAGAACTTTCAGTTTGTCCCTCGTAGATAATTAGACTATCTCATTTCCGCAAGTCGTGACGTCACTTATTGTGCCCCCCTGCATGCACTGCATACAGAGTAGATCTCCAGTGATTACTTACTCTGTGTATATTTTATCTCTACCTGTCTGTGCTGCATACTGCGTAGTGCGTACACAGAGTAAGTAGGTCACAGGTCACAGAACAAATACTCACGGAGAAGAATGCCAACTCCATACTAGTTGAGAAAAGTAGCTCCATCTATTTTCAGCCCCCTTCAAACTTCTGTCAGTGCGCAAGGCGGGAAATTTTAAAATGTACCATTTGCGTAGGCGGGATTTAAAATGTTATAGGTAAAAAGGTAGATTATAAACCACATGGAACTACAGCCCAACTAATATAAACAAAACGTACTTGCTTACTACTTGCAAGTAAGTTTTGTTTATATTAGTTAGGCTGTAGTTCCATGTGGTTTATAAGTTTATAACCTACCTTTTCTTTTTCTTGTCTTATATAAATTCATGGCTTGATGTGGTGTAGAAAAAAACATGTGTGTTTAGATTCAATACATTTATTTCAATTAGGTATTTGGAAAATACAATTTTGAGACTTCAAAATGTAATCAGAACATGTACACCACTACCCATTAATAAATTAAATATTAAGACAATATTTTTATAATACTCGTAGAAGCACAACATTCTTCCACATATTCTGTAAAAAATTTTTGAGTACTTGAGTGATTGTTTCCCATCTTCAGTTCAGTTCATCCCAGCATCTGAAAGTTTTATTATCCTCATGATTATATATTTCATCATTAAACATTTGAAACTAATAAATTTATTTTGTTAAGTGTTGCAAAGCAAGGGTTTGAAGAGCAACATTTCCCAAGAAATAACAGGGCTTTGAGATAAAACATCTTAAATCTCTAAGTAACGAGAGCAGAGCAGTACTAGGTAGTGATTTAGACTCTTTATGTAGCTGTGTAACTATGTGTGTAGCTGTGTAACTAAGGCGTGTTGCTCACCATCAGACTCATGTCCTGCTCATCCTTCTAAACTACAGTCACTAAAAGTCATGGAAGCTTGTAATAAGACACAGTAGTATTGAATTAGTTACATGTAGACATAATGATGCCGACACCAAATCCTAACACAAATGTTATTTTTTCTGATTTCAGCTTTATTTTTAGATAATTTCGATATACCAACCTCATAATTTTCTCATATAGTAGTCACTGGCTTTATGTCAGCCTTCGTTGATGGACCTGCTTCATGTTCAGTAGTAGTGACCACTGCAGTATGTCAGTATTCAACATATTGATGTTTTCTAGTAGGGGCTGCTTAGTAGATGAACCTGCTTCAGTTCAGTAATGTTCAGCATCTAAAATTAAATAATGTATACTATTTTACCAAGCACAACATACACTAAATCATTATTTTTTATGTTTTAGAAAACAATTAAAATACATTTACCTCATCATAGCTTTCATCGGGTGTAGCAGATTTTATAAGGTGTTTTCCACCATAAATTAAAGAAGATGGCTTGAAGTGATGGTTACACAGCATAAGATCCTTCTTGTACATCCTTCTTCTTGTAGATCCTGCTGTTCTTGAAATTGGTTTGACGCTTTGAGGCCCATTCTTCATTAGGATTAGCAATACTTGCCCACAACCCGCAACTGAGAGCATAATTTACAAATGTGTTTTAGTTTCCGCCGGGCGCCCATATGTAGTGAAATTTATGATTATATCGTAATAATATTCGCGATTTGGCGAACAACGTAAGTATTTACCGTAAAAGATTCCTTTTTCCAGGTTTAGGAAAACGATGTAGCGTGATGGTAGAATTACCAGCAGGCGATCTGCCACACTTAGCACATTTTCGTTGGCTCTCTTTCATGATGAAATATAGCGGAAATATATCCATAAAACATAAATAAACTGGATTTTAGCAAAAAAACAAGAAAAAAGCAAGTAAACAAAACACGACGCCATTTTCTTGTGGTCGTTTTAGAGATACCTACGCAATGACACGCAAATGTTTGTGACTCGATACTTATTTTTATTGTTATTTTAATGATCGAGTTATCTAGAGAAATTTTGTAGGTAATTTGTATGTATCGTATATGTAATTTTATAATAATTACAATTAAATCACTATAACATATTCCCATATATTTCCCATAGATGTATTCGTGTTGTGTGTTGTGGCCGTTGGTCAGCAGTAGGGCATGGCGGTATTGGACTTCTGACAAAACCGGTATTTTTTCGGTATTCAAATTTTTAAAACCGGGATCCCGGTTTTTCGGTATTTTTTCGGTATTATAATTCAGCTATTTAGTATAGTAAATTCGGCACCTACCTACTTAGTTTAGCATTTCAAACTCTAAAGTTCAAACAAAATATCAATAAATACGCATAAATTTTAAACTAGTTTACGCTCGTTCGTTTTATACAAAAAATTAAACCAACTTCAAAACCACAAAAAGGCACTCAAAAGCGAAAAATAAATTTATAACTATTTTAAGTGCAACTCACTATTTCACATCTATTTGATGTCGGAGCCAGTCAAGTGAAAAATCTAGTAGGTAGATGTTATGTACCTAGTAAGGATTGCAATTACTTGTATCTTTATACTACTATTTATCTTTATACTTGTAAGTACTTGATAGTATTTATGGATTAGTATGGCTGGTACCGACCTCAAACAGATGAGTGAGTGAGATGAGTAGCGCTTAAAATAGTTATAATAATTTATTTTTCGCTTTTGAGTGCCTATTTGTGGTTTTGAAGTTGGTTTAGTTTTTGGTACAAAAATAGTTGATATGCATCACAAGACCAAATTAAAAAAAATTGATTTACCCCCAACTACCTCGAATTTGTAATCTGTACGACATTCTACTACTCAATCCTTTCTTTTGATACCCATATTGAGGAAGTAGTGAAAATAATAATGTAGGTAATTCGCCATTTGTTGTGGCGGCCATCTTGGATCGGCCAAAATTGTCATAGTGTATAGTATTTTACTAGTCAACCCCTATCTTATCATTTGATTATAGATAGATAGATACTCTTTATTGTACACACCAAAACAATACAATAAAAGAAACAGAGCAATAAAAACTAGTGTTACAATCGGCGGCCTTATCGCTAAAAGCGATCTCTTCCAGGCAACCTTAGGATGGAAATGTTTTTAGAAGTAATAAAAAGCGGGGTGTGCTAAATAGATACCCATATATTTGATTACCCATATTGAGGGAGGTTGTGAAGAAATTTTGTATATTTTTATTAAATTTAGATACTTTGTGGAGGCGACCATCTTGAATCGATATTAACTAAACATAGCTAAGAACCGCCGCACGGAAATTAACCTTTAAACAAAAAAGCAGCATAATCGGCCCATCCGTTTGAGCACTACGGCGCCACAGACAGACACACACACTGTCAGACAGACAGACATCGACCTCAAACTTATAACACCCCTTTTTTGTCGGGGGTTTAAAAACTTTATGTTACTCTTTTTACTGGAAAAAAAGTTTTTATTAATACATTTACACTATTTCGTGTAAACCATGAAAAAAAATGACGTAAGACTGCCGCTCATCAAGTTTCAAATTATAAAATAAATTAAGTGGATTGATTATTGATTGATGATGATTGTTATTTTCGTAGTCTAGAACTGACTTATGGGTTTTATTTATGAATTAATTTCTTTATTCAAAATACCGAAAAACCGGTATTTTCAATTTCAACACCGGTATTCAGAATTGCCTCAAATAGTCCGGTATTACCGGTTTTTCGGTAATACCGAATACCGGTATCCATGCCCTAGTCAGCAGTATGTAGCCTCGTTCTACTTCCGTTTTCCCACCGTAATTCACCCTCAAACAACAATGGAAAAAGTCAAAAACAGAAATAAAGTTCATATGCGGCTGCACTCCTTGATTCTTAAAGTGCACCTCGAGAACATCCGAGGCCTGCACTCAAATATCACAGCAGTCTACCACCACCTGGAGACTGAGCAGCCATCACTGTTTTTTCTTACGGAGACGCAGATAGTCGGACGTGGCGTATATAACACATATCCTGGGTACACGCTGGAGCACAACTTTAAGCCACGTGCTGGAGTGTGCCTGTACGCCCGTGACGATATCTGCTGTCGGCGTCTCCGTAACCTTGAGGACACCAGATTCTCTGTTCTTTGGGCGCTGATAGACACAGGCATAGACAAAATTGTGTATGCCTGTGTCTATCGATCGCACAGTAGGGATCTGGAGACGACTAGGCTCATGGAATATTTGAGTGAGGCGGCGGATGCGGCTCAGCAAAAGTACCCATCAGCTTAACTAGTGTTGCCGGGGGATTTTAACGGCCATCACAAAGATTGGCTGTTCCCATACCGGGACACTGACCACGCTGGGCAGGAAACGAGAAAGCTAGCTTTATCGTTAGACCTGACCCAGCTGGTCCAAGGGGCCACTCGGGTACCTGACGTTGAGTCGCATACTCCTTATTGTTGAGACCTTCTGCTGACAACTGATCCAGACCGATATTCCGTGGCAGTATCTTCGCCGTTAAGCAGCTCCGACCACTGTCTGGTGAAGTCAGTATCAATGTACCATCCGCCCGATCCAAGCCCTAGAGGCAACCGGCGGTTGTGGTGATACAAGTTAGCAAATTGGGATGAGATGCGTTCTTTTTTTGCGTCTTACCCATGGCAGTCATTGTGCTTTTCTTCTGGTGATCCTTCAACTTGCGCGGATGCTGTGACTGAAGTGATCCAAACGGCTATGGAATATTTTATACCATACTCTGACGTTCCAGTATCCAGCAAAGCTCGCCCTTGGTTTGGTCCTCAGTGTAAAAATGCTGAAGCATTTAAGCATGAGGCTTACCTAGCTTGGGTTGATGCTCGACAACGTAAAGCAAAGGACACACACCAGAAGAAGAAAGCGTTTAACAAGGCTGCTAAGGCATGCGAAAAGGTTCTACAGAGGGCTCAATTTGACCATATTAGTCGAATAGGGAACAAACTAGCTTCATACCCTACGGGCAGCAAAGCGTTTTGTTCCCTAGCTAAATCAGTCGAATCGAACTTCTGCCGCCCCTCACTACCTCCAATGCATAAACCTGATGGGACGCTGGCTCACACCGCTATAGAGAAGGCAAACTTGTTTGCGTCTCAGTTTACGGAATCTTCACATCTAGATGCTGGTAGTGCGATACCCCCAACTCCACCTGGCAGTCCGACTGTAATGTCTGAAATACATATTCGCCAGAAAGAGGTTCGTAAAGTGCTACGCAATCTAGATGTGAATAAAGCCAGTGACCCGGATGGAATTCCAGCCATAGTACTGAGGGTTTGTGCACCCGAGTTGTCTCCAGTACTAACCCTGTCAACTACCGGCCCATCTCAGTCACGTCCATACTCTGTATGACTATGGAACGTGTCTTAAACCACAGGCTCCTGGCATACCTAGAATCGAACGACCTCCTCAGAGACCGGCAAAACGGATTTCGCCGGAACCGGTCCACCGGGGACATTCTAGCGTATATCACCCACATCTGGAGTGAAGATATCGAGAAACACGGGGAAGCACTTGCAGTCTCCCTGGATATCTCGAAGGCTTTCGACAGGGTTTGGCATGGTAGGGTTCAATCAATCAATCGTTTATCTATATATATAAAAGCGAAAGGTCACTCATCAAGGAATCTCAGAAACTATAAATGCTAGGAATCTGAAATTTTGCATGGAGGTCCCTTTTAGCACGTAGGCGCTCGCTAAGACGGGGTTTTGCGAAATTCAACCCCTAAGAGGGTGAAACAAGGGATGAACGGTTGTATGAACATTTTGTATGAAACGTGATTTTCAAAGTTATCAAATTTTGTATCCAGACACTTGACACGAAGCAATTAAATGCATGTTCTATCAATTTTGTAATTTCGGACTGTACGGGGTGAAATTGGGGTTGAAATGAGGGATGAATGTCAATATGGAAATTCCCAACCGTTGGAGATAAAACCATGAAACTCTGTATATAGACACTTGACACGAAGCAAACGAATGTTTGTTCCATCAATTTCGTAATTTTGAACTGTACGGGGGTAAAATTGGGGTTGAAATGAGGGATGAATGTCAATATGGAAATTCCCAACGGTTGAAGATAAAACCATGAAACTCTGTATATAGACACTTATTGACACGAAGCAAACGAATGTTTGTTCCATCAATTTCATAATTTTGAACTGTACGGGGGTGAAATCGGGGTTGAAATGAGGGATTAATGTCAATATGGAAGTTCCCAACCGTTGAAGATAAAACCATGAAACTCTGTTTATAGACACTTGACATGAAGCAAACGAATGTTTGTTTCATCAATTTTGTAATTTAGAACTGTACGAGGGTGAAATTGGGGTTGAAATGAGGGATGAATGTCAATATGGAAATTCCCAACCGCTGAAGATAAAACCATGAAACTCTGTATATAGACACTTGACATGAAGCAAACGAATGTTTGTTCTATCAATTTTGTAATTTTGAACTGTACGGGGATGAAATTGAGGTTGAAATGAGGGATGAATGTCAATATGGAAATTCCCAACTGTTGAAGATAAGACCATGAAACTCTGTATATAGACACTTGACACGAAGCAAACGAATTGAATTGATGGCACAAACGTGCCATCAATTTCGTAATTTCGAACTGTACCGGGGTGAAATTGGGGTTGAAATGAGGGATGAATGTCAATATAGACATTCCCAACCGCTGAAGATAAAACCATGAAACTCTGTAAATAGACACTTGACACGAATGTTTGTTCTAGCAATTTTGTAATTTCGAACTGTACGAGGGTGAAATTGGGGTTGAAATGGGGTTGAAATGGGGGATGAATGTCAACATGGAAGATCCCAACTGTTGAAGATAAAACCATGAAACTCTGAATATAGACACTTGACACAAAGCAAACGAATATTTTTTCTAGCAATTTTGTGATTTCGAACTATATAGGGATGAAATTGGGATTGAAATGGGGGATGAAAGTATACATAGAAGCTTCCATTCGTTGAAGATAAAACTATGAAACTCTTTATACAGGCACTTGGCACGAAGCCAATAAATGTTTGTTCTAGCAATTTTGTAATTTCGAACTGTATGGGGATGAAATTGAAGTTGAAATGGGGGACGAATGTCTCTTACGCTTTCACACCTAAACAACTGAACCGATGTTGATGAAATTGTTTTATTATAAGCTGGTTTTAGTAAATGTGTCTGGGTGTAAAATTAGTTATTGCCTGAGTTACCTCAGTATTTATTTCGCGCGGACGAAGTCGCGGGTAACAGCTAGTTGCATAATAATACAAAGCTGACAAAATAAGCTGAGCATTTACCCTGTTAGGGCATAACAATATTAAAATTGTACAGTTACAATCTTAGCATAAGTAGATACCTACTTGTAATATTACGTAATATGTATATAAGGATTCTAAACTATGTATATTATTTTTAATACTAATGCCGTGAGAGTGGGATATATTTATAGTCATCTAGGTATTCGTTAATGCTATAGTAACTTTTTTGTATAAGCAGCGTTTTTAACTTTTTATAAAATCTATTTTGGTCGGGTTCATTTTTAATATCGTTAGGCAAGGTCACACCCCGGACACTCGGCCTAAAATCTATACAGACGGTGCAGTTGGCATACCTACACTCACACAACTACGCATATGTCGTTCGAACACATTTACGCATGTGTCCGTGTCATCTAGGGTTACTAAATTATTTTATGGAATAGCTGTGACCCGTGAGTTCACCTGCCTGTGTTAAGTGGCCTATATATAATCTTACCTAGTTAGTGTTCGATCTTTAATGTAGGTAAAAATAACTTTCATCAACAATCAGAAGGGAGAAGATTTAAAACAAAATAGGAGATAATAAAGGTACCATGGACGAATTGATTTTTAGTTAAGTACACTTACCCAAAGAGAAAACTTTATTCTGACAATATATTAATTAATCACTCCACATATCGCGTATTTCATTTTAAGTAGGCACAGAACATTTTAGTCACAGAACATTAGATTAGGTAAAACAACGTTCATAAGTTGCATTTTAAAAGGCGTTACTAAACAGTTCACTAGGTATATCAGAGTATCATACACTGCAAAACAAATTATTTACATCGCATGTCTCACCACAGTAAAGAACAACATAATTTTTCAACTCAAAACTACAATTTAATTTTGTAAACAAACATTAATTGTTAAATTGTTATCAACTATGGCCGTCGGATTCGGATAGTCGGATAATGTTGCAGTGTTGCTAGTTCCGGATTTAATTTATACTAATGCTTAAAAAAATATTACTTTTGTATGTTGATAAATAGTGATTTATTTATTCGCATTATAGTAAGGATCGCATAAAACTTTAAATATTGTGAGAATAGTAAGCAAGTTTATTATACTCAAATCACATTTTAAGGTTGAAGTCATTGCTTAATAATTTATTTGCGCCAGAGAAACAAAAATCAGTTTTAATTTCAAATTAAATTCAGAAACTTAATTGACCAAATTTCAACGACGATCATAAAAAACTTGAACAAAAATAAACGAAAGTGATTTTTAGTTTTGTTTTCATATTTCAAAACTATGATCTACCAAAAAAAAGAAACATCAAAGGAGACATGGCCCAAATCGTACCCTGACCTCGGCACAAAATAATTGTATCTAATCTCAAAAAAATCTAATAATTGTATGTAAATATATTTTAGGAAAAAAAATTACACCACTCCCATAACCCAAATTAGTGGCTAACATGTTTTTTTATCAGTGTAGTTTTGTAGGCGTTTTTTTTAAAGTTCACCAATACTGTTTGCAATCCGATGTAATCATCATCATCATAACATCTTAGCATATACCTCTCTTCAAGTACGCCTCATATCCCAGGCCTATGCTAGTGCTGTGCTTGTGCTAGTACTTGTCCAGATTTGACCCGCAATGTAAGCATACCGATAATTGAATACAAAGTCCAAAGTACATTACCAAAAATAAGCGTATTATCATGAATTATTTTACTTACACTCGTTAAATTTGAATTCCAAGGCCACCCATCGCGAAAAGAACCTAAGCATATTCGTGCATTGTTTGATATAATATATCTTTATGACTCAGCCGGTATTTAAACCCTGTATATTATTTTTATATCATTAACACCAAATTAAACAATATATTTTGTTCCATAAAACGAGCTTTTGACACAAACTTCTACAAAACTTCTACAGGCAAAAAAACGCAGGTTAGCCACTCAAACGGATGATGATGATAGTTTAGAATATTATTACTAATAACTTAAAATCAGAGGTACATCAAAAAACCCAGGTATGGCACCTGGGTTTTTTCAATGTGATTTGGGCTTATGTCCTTTGTTTCACAATAAATGGAGCTATCACGTAACAAACATATAAACGAATTGAGATCCGTCTCCTTTTTTGAAGTTGGTTAAAAATGAAACTAAATCGGTAGTACTAGAACCGGTAAAGTTTATAAGTCAATGTCAAAGCCGTTAATTACTGAATAAGTTTTAGTTTAAAAATATCGTTAATTTTTTTTTGGAACTATCCATTCCAATAGTCAATGTACTCGTATCCTCTTACTGCTTTTAATGAACGGTTGTTGCGAAATCTTAAATAAGCATACTACTAGATGAAATCCTATATTCATTGTTCACTATTGACCGACATAATATATACATGGACGCACATAAAAGTACAGATAGTCTAATATAGAACCTCTTTCTTTTTTTTGAGTCGATTGAATGCTAAGAAATAATCACTTACCAATAAATCTGAATAGTAGTAATCTTAGTAAAAAAATCCACTAAATTGGCAACACTAGTGACTAGTGACTTCGTAAAATTCCGAACTATACCCCGCTCTCTTCATCATCACTCGTTACCATACGTTATTGGCGCCACTGACGTATTTCACAACGATTAACGAAAGCCGCAGTTTAAAAACAACGAGTTTAATAATTTCGTCACAGGACTTCAGTGTTGGCGCGCAGGGCCGAGCCGCCCCTGTGTGCGAAGTGTGCGGCGCACACAGGCGCCAAGACGTTAGGGGCGCCGGCGCCGCCACCGAAATTATTTTTGTTGCAATCAAAACATATTCTTTGTAGTCGAATATCGATATAAATAAGTAGGCGCAATATGCGCAACGTACCTACATAACTCGATCATAAAAAAACATAGAATACGCATATTGCTCAAGTCTCCCAAGATAATATTTACGTTTGTGGTTTAATATTACTCTTTGGGTTTTAGACTTTAAGCATCTTTAAGTACGAGCTCAGTGTTACCTAAATCAAAAGAACCGCCGTAAGTTTGTTTAAGTGCGATTATAAACGGAACCTGATGCGATGCGTGCTAAGCAAGCGGGGTCGAGTCCCGGGAATATCCCAATATTGATGAACGAGAAAGTCAAAACAATTTAGTAATCATTTAATAGACAGTGTTTGTAAGGCACGCATTGAATTTTTACATTAAAAATATGAATGATTTGTAGCGCTAAAAACAATATCTAGTGTATAGCGTTGCTGGTTACTTTAACGTGGTCTCACGAATAAAAATCGTAAAATCTAAATAAAAAATATCTAGTTTTCAAAACTTAATAAGGAAAAGAAAACAAGAAGAAAAACGTATCAAAAATACCTACAACTACAATAAAAAAGTAGGTAAATTCAGTATTGGTAATACTCTTAGCAGAGTCGGTCTGGGGAAGTACCACACCTTTGCCAGTTATTCTACCGCTAAGCAGTAACATTACTGTGTTCCGGTTTGACGGGCAAGTTTTTCAGAGAAATTACATGGCTTAGAGATATAATATCTTAGATTTCTGGGTGACTAGGTAATGATTTGAAATCGTTTTTACGGCTCTAGCAACCACTTCCAAAGGATCATTAGAGACAGAGACCACTCATTTTATCGGTGAAGATGTTTCTAACAGAAAAAAGTTAAATGTAGAGATATGTGCTTTTCACATAAAAAAGTAAATTTCTTTTTGGTTTCTGTTCCTCTTTTTCTTAATCTTCGCAATGCCTGCACCGATTATGATGTGACAGGTAGATGTGACTTTTTCATTTTATACAAGTAAGTAATAGCTGTTGGAGGTAATGGGTTCGATTCCCACAAGGTAGAATAGGAAAAAAACTTTTTATGAACACGTATTCTATTAATACTCGTATTATAATTGTAAATGTTTGGATGGTTTTTGCGCAATGATCGTAATAGCTGAACGGATTGGGCTGTAATTTGGATCATGGATAGATAATAGTCTCGAAAAACACATGGCTACTTTTTTCTCGGGAAAATAACGGGAACGGGAACCACGCGGGTAAAATCGCGGGTGTCTAATATTTATATCTACATATCACTTTTCTACGTCAGTTTTGTGAATAACATTTTTTTCATGGGTAAATGCATTACAGGGAATAAAGATAATTCATCTTATATCGAAGATAAGATGAATTATTATTCCATCGACAGCGCATTACAAATTCAAATGAAAAAAACTGCATCGAAATCGGTCCATCCGTTTGAGAGCTATGATGCCACAGAAAAACAGACACACACATACAGACAGACAGACATCAACGCCTAATTTATATAATCCCTCTTTTTATGAGGCGCTTCATATTCGCACACAGGCGCCGCTGGGGGTCGGCTCGGCCCTGTTGGCGCGTACTTCTAACCAGAATAGCTTAACACAGTTTATAAAAATGATTCAATCTTTGTAGAAATTCTTATGAAATGAAAAATCTCTTTTCTTGTTTCGTATAATAGACGAAAAATTTGGTACCATTTTGTTAAATAATACAGCATCATGGTCGTATTCTCATAGAAAATTATCGTCCGATATAACCCTTCGTTGAATCCGCCTCGCGTCCGCGAGGGCGAGGAAGCTTGAAATTGGCGGGGGGTGGGGAGTGTCCGTTCTATCTGTATTATCTATTCTATGGCAAGGTGTTATATATTTTTGTTATCATGTATTCAGGGCCTTTTTTAACAATTTCTAGCTTTGGCTCTGGTGCCACAAGTTGAGTTTGGCGTCGGGTACTTTTATTGAAAGAAAACAAGTTGGGGTGTTTCTTTACAAACATAGCGGCTTCTAGAATGTATATGCTGGGTAATGTTAGTGTTTCTAGTTTGGTAAAGTACGGCTTGCAACTATTGGGTATGTGAAGGTTTCCTTAAATACGGATATATTTTTTTTGTAATACAAAAAGATCGTGAGCCTCTGACCGATTTCCCCAAATGATTATGCTGTATTTGAGCCAAGCATATGCGTAGGCATAGTAAGCACTGAAAGCTGTTTTCAGGTTTGTGTTGATTTTTAAAACTGCTAAAGCGAATTGTGATAATTTTGTTTTTAGTTTTTGAATGTGAGCTTTAAAGTTGAACTGTGAGTCTATTTCAATACCAAGAAGCGTAATATTGTTGGTTTCTTCGATGTCGAATAGTTTTGAAATGGATAAAAGGTTTAGAGGTGTTTTTTGGTAGGGGTGAAATGGGCCGTTTTCCAGATGAAGATAGACTTGTCAAAAATAGTTCAAAATTTTGCCAAGTGTGACACCACTGTTTGTTTTTGTGAAATTTATCTAACAAAATGAAACATTGGCGCCACTTATGGTGAAATTGGGAACTGTCTTTGACAAGTCTATCTTCATCTGGAAAACGCCTCATTGAATAATTTTAGATTTTTTAGAGTTCAGTTCGAAGTTATGTAGCTCCATCCAATATTTAATTTTTAAGAAGGAGTCAATTATTTGTTTTTGTGACATAGAGTCAGGTGAACATTTGAAAATAAGCGAGATGTCGTCGGCAAATAGAATATTTTGGGCAGATCATTTATATATACTAAAAACTAGCTGACCCCGCAAACGTTGTTTTGCCTTAGTGAACAACCCTTGTCACTTAGGGGTATGAAAAATAGCTAGTAGCCGATTCTTATACCTACAGAGTATGCATATAAAATTTGGTTAAAATCAGTAAAGCCGTTTCGGAGGAGTAAGGAAACAAACACTGTGACACGAGAATTTTATATATAAGACGAGAATTTTATATATAAGATACTAGCGGCCCGTCCCGGCTTCGCACGGGGTCAATATTTTTTGTTAAGTAGGTATGCTAAATGAAACGTACATGACCAAATTTTTCCAAATGATCAAAATTAGAAACCAAAACTTTAAAGAGTAAAAACATTAAACTGGCTGGCCTGGTGGCTTAGTTGGTTGAGGGCCGTTTTGTAAAGCGGCGGTTTAACGATCAGCCGAATTGAATACGGCTGATTAAAAAACCGCCGGAATGTATTCGACGCCATACGTCATTCAACACGGCTAGCCGTTAAGTAATAAAGCGAGAGATTAGCCGCCTCTTTCACAATTTTTAGTTCCGATTCTTAACACTCATGGCACTGCCTGACATAACAACTATGGCATTGAATAGGTACTGTAAGTGTGTTGCTAAATTGCTAAAGTGACAGTGGATTCTGGAGTTGGAAACTATTTCGTTTCCACCGTCCACCTTGTTAAGACTAAATCGGACCGGGGGGTCTACCGCCTAACGAAAAACGCTTTGACGCTTTGATGCTTTGGCATTGCCGTCTCTTTCATTTCAAGCGAGAAGAAAAGAGACAGCAATATCAAAGCATCAAAGCGTCAAAGCGTTTTTCGTTAGGCGGTAGAAGCGCGGGTTGGTTACATGAGACCCAGATCCGACTCGGAGCACACCGACTCCATATAGTCTTGGCGCTACTACCTCTGGAGTGTATTAAAAAAAATGCGGGAGCCAGAAGCTCAAGGGAGGTCCTGAGTGGAGCAAGCCATGCAAGTAGCCGTAGTGTATCGCAGGCCGACTATGGAGAAGCGACACTCAGGGCTGACCGCAGAGCGGAAACAAAATAATAATATTACCATAAATCGTAGAACCTAAGATAGGCCCTACCAAACTTCAGGGCGCACGCAATCATGTCAACGTTGGGAAGAGTGAGCTCACTCTTTCCGTTCTAGTCGGTTGCAGGATGCGGTGGACGCCGGACGTTTTTACCTATCATTATTCGTTGTCAACAACCAAAATAAGTAGCACCACAGCAAATCTCGCCGCTAGCGATTGTACGGGTCAAGTAGATTGGTTTTATGTAAACCAGATACGATACACACAGAGACGCAGCAGGCATACTACGAAGTCGGATAAACGATATATCGGCCGAACTCATGGACGTCGAAAGACAATCTGTCGGTTGATAGGATCGGCCGTTTCGTTCGATCCGACCCTCATCCGACCTAAGTCTATAACTTCCGACCGAGATGTATCGATCCGAATGCTTTTGGTAGTAGACCTGCAGTTTATTACCGATGTCAAGGTGCTCTGGGCACATCTATTGATTTATATCGATGAATATTACCACAAACAACTCTCAGCCTCAACGGACACCGGGAAATTGAAGCTTCTCTCAAAGGGATTTCCCATTGGCTATAATTTTGTAACAAACCCCCGTCTCGGCATGCGGCTTGGTAAGTTTCTTTTACACGATTTTAAAGTCTTGGAACCATGTACCAACGTGGTACATGATAAAAAAGTATTCTGAGATAAAAACACTCTGACTGGGAAGGATGAACGCTGTACACTCTTCCTAATTCTGCATCTACCATAGATCGTAGAACCCGAGATTGGCCTTCCCAAACTTCAGAGCGCACGTAATCATGTCAAAGTTGGGAAGAGTGAGCTCACTCTTTCCGTTCTAGTCGGTTGCAGGACGCGGTGGACGCCGGACGTTTTTACCTATCATTATTCGTCGTCAACAACCAAAATAAGTAGAACTACAGCAAATCTCGCCGCTAGGGATTATAGGGGTCAAGTAGATTGGTTGTTTGTAAACCACTTACGATACACACAGAGACGCAATTTATTACCAATTTCAAGGTTCTCAGGGCACATCCATTGATTTGTATCGATGGCATGTACCGCCACGTTGCGCCGCGCCGCGCTACAGTCGGCGCGCCACGCCGGCCCGTCGCGTCGTTTATTATTATTTCGACAGGATGGAATTTTTTAACTTCGTAATATCTTTTGAATGCAATGTCCGATTTTAATAATTCAAAAAGGGATCAGTAGGTATTAAAGCAATCTTGAATACGAAATAGTTTATTTGGATAAGAATTAATACAAATGTATGGATAACATGGTCTGAATTTTATCGGCATTTTTATCTTCTTTTAAAATGTAAAAAAGCAGTTGTAGCGACGTAATTAAAGTAGTTAGACATATGGTCTCGCGAGGTTTTTTGTAGATTTTAATACGTTTTATAATATTTTAGAACATTGTTTTGTTCTATCATGGGTACCTACTTTCCGCAGCGTATGCGATGAAAGCCATTTAACGGCTGTTTTTTTTATACCTTGCGTTGGTTTTAGTAAATAAATCAAAGTAATTCTATTTTTTTTCGTAACAAAAGTAGCCTATGTTACTCAGTGATAACGTAGCTCTCTTTTGGTAAAAAAATTTTTGAAATCGGTTCAGTAGTTTTTGAGTTTATTGCTAACATACAAAAATACAAATCTTTCCTCTTTATAATATTAGTATAGATTAGTATAGAAGACACATCCTAACACGCTACCTTGTGGAATGGACCAATTGAGGGTTTGCTGTTCAGATTTTACATCTGATTTAGACGTCCCATCCTGATGAAAGTGGTGTATTTCTACCAATTGTCTTCTATTGCACAAATAAGATTTTAGCCAGTTTAGTGGCTTGCCTCTTATGCCGATATTGTTTAGTTTGTTGAGTAGTACAGAATGTAAAACTCTATCATAGGCCTTTTTAGGGTTCCGTAAAACGTAAAAACGGAACCCTTATAGATTCGTCATGTCTGTCTGTCTGTCCGTCCGTATGTCACAGCCACTTTTTGCCGAAACTATGAGAACTACACTGTTGAAACTTGGTAAGTAGACGTATTCTGTGAACCGCATTAAGATATGAACAAAAAAATTTTAAAAAAAGAAAAATTAGGGTTGCCCCCCATATACTGAGAACTGAAACTCAAACATTTTTTTTTCATCAAACCTACACGTGTGGGTGTGGGGTGTCTATCGATAGGTCTTCAAAAATGATATTGAGGTTTCTAAAATTATTTTCGTCTACACTGAATGATTTGCGCGACAGACACTTCCAAAGTGATAAAATGTGTGTCCCCCCCCTCTAACTTCTAAAGTAAGAGAATGAAAAATCTAAAAAACATATATGATGTATATTACCATATAAACTACCAAGGAAAATTAGTTTGAGCTCGATCTGATGAGTAGTTTTTTTTAGTACGTCATAAATACACAATTTTTGAAACTTCGATCAAAGTTACAACGAGCTACAAGAACTATGTGTACTATGTATATTATGTTACTTGCTGCAACGGAACCCTTCATGGGCGAGTCCAACTCGCACTTGGCCACTTTATTCATGTCTAATATGAGTCCGACTGCATAGTGTTTTTCTTTAATATATTCCAGGATTTTTTGCGTGTATTTGTATATGCCCAAAGTGGTGGAAGATTTTTTTCAGAAGCCAAATTGATTTTCATCCAGTAGTTTGTATTTCTCTAAAAATTTGTAAATACGATTTGAAACTACAGTTTAAAAAACTTTTGATATTGCAGGCAGCAAAGCAATTGGCCTATAATTGCTCATATCATCAGTGTTTCTCTTTTTTTTCAGTATTTATTTTCATATTTTATTAGTTGTCTCTTTGATTATTTCCCACATTTTTTTAGTTTTATTTGTAGCCGTGGCCATTTTTTTTATGTTGCTTAGCTTTTTTGCAGGTTTGACACATTTTTTTAGTATTTTTTGGTAAGTTCTATGGTACGATATTAATATCGCATTATTGGACTCGTTTATTAGTGATTTTAATGCTCTTTTGTGCCGCCACGAGTTTTTAAACCAATTGTGAGCCAGGTATTTTTGGGTTTTGATTTTATTGTTATGGTGTTTTTAGGTATATGGGTGTTTAACAATGTTTGAATAATGTTATCGAATTTTTCATAGTTTGTGTTTATATTACGTCATTTTTTATTACATTGTTCCAGTTTACTTTTGTTAAGGCATTTCTAAAATTGTCTATATTTGTCTGATTGTAAAATCGTTTCGTTACAATTTGTTTTGTTACATGTTTGTTGCAGTTGGTTGTTGTCTCAAATTTGTAAGTAACTGCTTTGTGATCAGAGATACCATAATCGTTTACATTTGTCAAACTGTTATCTTTGTCATTTGTAAACAGTAGGTCAATGCAAGATGTTGTTTTTGATGTTATTCTAGTTGGCTGTGATACTGTTTGGTGGAAGTTATTTTCTAACATGGCATCGCACAGTCTGACGTATTCATTTGTTTTTTTCCCCGTATCCAGGTTAAAATCCCCACCAATAACAATATGCTTACTTGTTTCTTGGCCTAATATTATTAAAAGTTTAGTCAAAAAATATCTCAATCTCACGGTCATTTCGATACACAGTTAATAACAAAAGGTGTTGGTCTGGTATTTCGATAGCACATGTTTCTACGTAGAATTCTACTGAAAGTTTCACTATAATTATCTGTTCTGTCTTTATCTATATACTAGCGGCCCGTCCCGGCTTCGCACGGGGTCAAATTTTTTGTTAAGTAGGTATGCTAAATGAAATGTACATGACCAAATTTTTCCAAAAGATCAAAATTAAAAACCAAAACTTTAAAGTTCAAAAACATTAAACTGCCTGGCCTGGTGGCTTAGTTGGTTAAAGGCCGTTTTGTAAAGCGGCGGTTTAACGATCAGCCGGATTGAATACAGCTGATTTAAAAACCACTGGAATGTATTCAACGCCATACGTTATTCAACACGGCTAGCCGTAATGTAATAAAGCGAGAGATTAGCCGCTTCTTTGACAATTTTTAGTTCCGATTCTTAACACTCATGGCGATGCCTGACATAACAACAACCATGGCGTTGAATACTGTGTGTTTCTAAATTGCTAACACGGCTAGCCGTAATGTAATAAAGCGAGAGATTAACCGCCTCTTTGACAATTTTTAGTTCCGATTCTTAACACTTATGGCGCTGCCTGATATAACTACAACTATGGCGTTGAATACTGTGTGTTCCTAAATTGCTAAAGTGACAGTGGATTCTGGAGTTTGGAGGAATCGTACACAATATTATTAGGGTGGCACTTATCACCCTGGGTGTTACTTGGATACTATTTCGTTTCCACCGTCCACCTTGTTAAGACTAAATCGGACCGGGTAGGTTACATGAGACCCAGATCCGACCCGGAGCACCCCGACTCCACCTAGTCTTGGCGCTACTACCCCTAGAGTGTATTTAAAAGAATGCGGGAGCCAGAAGCTCAAGGGAGGTCCTGAGTGGAGCGAGCCATGCAAGTAGTTTTAAAACTTTAATAGGTTCGCACTTGACCACCCTCTCACCTGATGTTAAGCGACGATGCTATCTACGATGGAACATGTTTCGATAATAGACCCTTGTGTATGGAAGTTCACCATGTTTCTTAGGTGTACCGTCACCGATATCAAGTTATGGGCTTTCAAACTTTATGTGAGAGGTAAAATGTTGTAAAAAAAATAGTACCGAATATCGTACGAAATAATCGATCATTTTTTTAAACATGGTCTTCCTACAACATAAGCAGTAATACAATGCGGCTGAACGTGGACCGCCTTATTGAAGAACGTATTGCAATGACAATGCGGCTAATCGTTGAACCGCCGCATTACAAAACGGCCCCGTTTTTCAAAACGGCTAGCCGTAATGTAATACGGCGAACTATACAATCCGGCTGCGACATATACATCATAATCCGGATGTCGTTGTTGGGCTGTATGTTTGATGTCTTGACACAAATTGTCTTCAAAAATGTGCCATAATGCCGAGGGAAAACAAAATAATAATATTACCACAAACAACTCTCTCAGCCTCAACGGACACCTAGAAATTGAAGCTTCTCTCAAAGTGATTTCTTTGATTTTGAGTAGTCTTGGAACGATGTACCTACGTGGTACATGATAAAGAAGTATTCTGAGATAAAATCACTCTGACTGGGATGAACGCTGTATGTACTGTATGTACACTCTTCATAATTCTGCCGGCCGTCGCGTCGTTGCAAATATTTAGGATGGATATTTTTAATTTCGTAATATATTTTGAATGGAATGTCCGATTTTAATAATTCAAAAAGGAATCAATAGGTAATAAAGCAGTCTTGATTGAGAAATAATTTATTTTGATAAGAATTAAAACAAATGTATGAATAGCATGGTCTTAAGTTGATCGGCATTTTTATCTTCTTTTAAAATGTAAAAAAGCAGTTGTAGCGCCGTAATTACTGTAGTTAGACATATGCTCTCGCGAGGTTTTTTGTAGATTTTAATACGTTCTATAATATTGTAGAACATTGTTTGGTTCTATCATTGGTACTTTCCGCAGCGTATGCGATGAAAGCCATTTTATGGCTGTTTTTTTTATACCTTGCGTTGGTTTTAGTAAAAAATTCCAAAGATCACTATTTTTTTCTTGTAATTAAAATAGCCTATGTTACTCAGTGATAATGTAGCTTTCTCTTGGCAAAAGAATTTTTGAAATCGGTTCAGTAGTTTTTGAGTTTATTACATACATACAAAAATACAAAAATACAAAAATACAAATCTTTCCTCTTTATAATATTAGTATAGATATAGATATAGATATAAAAGCGAAAGGTCACTCATCAAGGAATCTCCGAAACTACAAATGCTAGGAATCTGAAATTTTGCATGGAGGTCCCTTTTAGCACGTAGGCGCTCGCTAAGACGGGGTTTTGCGAAATTCAACCCCTAAGAGGGTGAAACAAGGGATGAACGATTGTATGAAAATTTTGTATGAAACGTGATTTTCAAAGTTATCAAATTTTGTATCTAGACACTTGACACGAAGCAATTAAATGCATGTTCTATCAATTTTGTAATTTCGAACTGTACGGGGGTGAAATTGGGGATACCCAACTGTTGGAGATACAACCATGAAACTCTGTATATAGACACTTGACACGAAGCAAATGAATAATTGATCCATCAATTTCGTAATTGCAAACTGTAAGGGGGTAAAATTGGGGTTGAAATGAGGGATGAATGTCAATATGGAAATTCCCAACCGTTGAAGATAAAACCATGAAACTCTATATATAGACACTTGACACGAAGCAAACGAATGTTTGTTCCATTAATTTCGTAATTTCGAACTGTACGGGGGTGAAATCGGGGTTGAAATGAGGGATGAATGTTAATATGGAAGTTCCCAATCGTTGAAGATAAAACCATGAAATTCTGTATATAGACACTTGAAACGAAGCAAACGAATGTTTGTTCCATCAATTTCGTAATTTCGAACTGTACGGGGGTGAAATTGGGGTTGAAATGAGGGATGAATGTCAATATGGGGATTCCCAACCGTTGAAGATAAAACCATGAAATTCTGTAAATAGACACTTGACACGAAGCAAACTAATGTTTGTTCTAGCAATATTGTAATTTCGAACTGTACGGGGGTGAAATTGGGGTTGAAATGGGGGATGAATGTCAACATGGAAGATCCCAACTGTTGAAGATAAAACCATGAAACTCTGAGTATAGACATTTGACACAAAGCAAACGAATATATTTTTTTTCTAGCAATTTTGTGATTTCGAACTATATAGGGATGAAATTGGGATTGAAATGGGAGATGAAAGTATTCATGGAAGCTTCCATTCGTTGAAAATAAAACTATGAAACTCTTTATATAGGCACTTGGCACGAAGCCAATAAATGTTTGTTCTAGCAATTTTGTAATTTCGAACTGTATGGGGATGAAATTGAAGTTGAAATGGGGGACGAATGTCTCTTACGCTTTCACACTTAAACAACTGAACCAATTTTGATGAAATTGTTTTATTATAAGCTGGTTTTAGTAAATGTGTCTGGTTGTAAAATTAGTTATTGTCTGAGTTACCTCAGTATTTATTTTGCGCGGACGAAGTCGCGGGTAACAGCTAGTATTTTATATTTTCCCGCAACAAGATAGCTACTCCACCATGAAGATGTTTTTTCCTGTAGTATCCTGAAGCGAATGTAAAACCTTCTATTTGTATAAGGTTTTTTTGTTGCTCGGTGATCCATGTTTCTGATAAACACACTGCGTGGATGGTCTTGTTATCGTTCAGTGTACTTTGTAGGAGATGACTTTTATTTTTAATGCATTGTGCATTTTGAAATATTATCACAAAATTATTCACGAAATGGATGCATATTTTTATGTGATTGTGAGTCGTGTTTGTGTGGTAGTGTATCTTCATGTGGTTGGTTCGCAAAAAAAATCTTGCGAAACAGGGTAATTTCTCTGACTAGGCGTTTTGGTTTGAAGTGGAGAGTAGTTTATAGTTTCTTCTTTGCTGTCTTTGTTTATTCCATGTTCTTCCCCATATATGTATATTTTTTTGTGGCGTATCACGGCATGATGTCCTTTTCTTCTTTGGTCGATCAATATTTCTCTTAGTATTTTCCTTTCTTGAATTTCTTTTTCATTTAGACTTTCTGAAATTGCTAACCCAGAGTTATCAAAATGTTTTTGATTCTGTAGCAAGTACTTAGTCATTTTTTACTGATAAGTTCTATCAGTAGAGGTTTTTTATACCCTCGTCTACCAATACGTGTTAATTCTTCGATGTAGCCAGTCAGATCTACACGTAAGACGTCTTGAAATATCCTTATCACACGGTCATGTAAGTCATTCTCGTCTTCACTATAATCATTTAAGCCGTATAATACCAGTTTTTTGTTGATGTCATTTTCTTTGGTTATCTAGTCCACGGGAATTTTTTGTTGTTTTATTTCTGAAATGTATTGCTTAATTAAGTTGGGAGTTTTCTTTTTCAATAGCTGACATTTTGTTTTGGATTTGCGTAATTTCTATTTGCATTTGCAACTGCCTTGAGGCAGTTTCTTTTCTGTGAATTAAAATGTCTTGTTCAAGTTTGTGAACAGCCATGAATATTTCTGCTTGTATTGTCGTTTTGAGTTCTGAAATTTTTGATAAAATGTTATCCGAATTTTTCTGCAGCTTTTGCTCCAATAGGTGACTTATCTCTTCCAGTGTTATTTTAGAATCAGTTATTTCAGATATGTTTCTTGTTGATTTGTCTTTTGGGGTATCACTTGTGATGGAGTCGTCATCCTCTATTACGCATTCGTCGACGGACTTGTTTGTGGTGACTTGCAATGGTGATCTGTCCATATTTTTTTCGTTCGTGATCATACAGCATTCGGGGCACATCCAATTTATTTCGAGGTCTTGCAGTTTCTCAATGTAGTACTCTTTGTGCATGTTAACACATGTGTAGTGATATTGTTTCCAGCACTTTGTACAATTTAAAATTTGCCTTAACGTAATACGTTTTGAGCATGCAGCGCAGTTCCTCATATGTATTGCGAAGAATGCTCTTACGTTGTTTTAGAACGTAGCTCGGGGCAGTGATATAGCGTTTAAAATATTGGGTCCGGTTTGTGGATCGCCAGGCGTGATCTTGTAATTTAGCCCAGATTATTATTTACAACGTACTGTTATTTCAGTATACGGGATTTGGAGTCACTAATGTACTGTTTCATCAGTATACGAAAGCTTTTATGTGGTTTACAAGAATGTGTGCAAGAGTCCTCTCTGAGCGGGTAGTGTTACTAATGATCCATTCCAATAACGTACTTAAATGTATGTATGCGCTCTCTGTGGGGCAATAGTGCAACTAATGCGTAAGCGGCAGTAATATTGTGTACTGTCGATTTATTATGTGTAAGAGCCCTCTTTGGAGGAGTAGCGTAACTAAATCTGTAAATAGTGATACTGTTTGGAGTTCCAATTTTGAAATTAACAATCACTATTATTAGGCTTTTCAGATCCAAATAGGTATTAAAATGCATGCAAGAGTAAGCATAGCAAGTTCATCACTTAATTCACAAGCGAAAAATTAGTAATCCAGTTTGATTTCACAAAAAGTCACTAAATTCAAAACACAAAAGTTAATGTTTGGCAGGAAAATTTAAAAAATCTTACTGGTCTTTTTGAAAAACCGTGTTATTTCACTTTATTGTTGAAAGTATTGTCACAAAAACGCTTTTAACTCAATATTATCACTTAAATCACGTTATCAAACTAATTTCAGCACGTAATTAGATAACTATTTTTAATTAATTATTGACACTTCAACTTCAACTTCTTGGTTAATGGCAAAGATAATGTTAATGGCTATTATTGTGGATTAGCCTCACAATTCCGCCAATGTCACGTAGAAAGATATTCTGTCAAACGAGGAGATTTAAAGGTGATCTACGGTGGATTTAATTCTTGAAGCAAGTGTTTTCCCCGTTTTCTGGAATACAAATTGTTAGTTGTGACTAACTACAGACGATCACAGAACAACACACAAATATATATATATAGAACACTTAAATAATAAAACATAGAAGTATATAAATATTTATAATTTTATCTTATTTTGTTTAATATATTTACATAGAGTATTTACAAATGATGTATTTACAAGGGAGAGGAGACATTTGAAGGAAGTAGGACGGGGAATATCTGGAGGGATGATATCATACAATGAGGACAACATTAAGGGACAATTAAAAAATATGTGGTCAACGTTTCCTTCCTCTAATCCACACTCGCAAACAGAATGATCCCTAATCCTAAGTTTGGCCAAGAAGACAGGGGAACAACAGTGATTTAGCCGGAGTCGGCATATAGTGGAAGTTGTCAATTTGTCTGTGTTTTGGAATTTATAGAACCAGGGTCTATGAGGTATTTCAGGTTGAACATCTCCATAGTATTTTCCTTTCTTCAGTTTCGATATCTTCCATTTCTGGGTCCAACATTTACGGAGCATAGGTTTTAAGATGGTGCATAGATCGTGAGCATGGATTTGGGAGTATGCAAGGGAGCCTGATTGGACTGCGGCTTTAGCATAGGCATCAGCATGCTCATTACCTAGGACACCAGAGTGTCCAGGAATCCAAGCCAAAACTACCTCGATGTTGAGATTGAGGAATTGCAGGAGAGCTTCTCTAATTTTTAAAATTATAGGGAACCTGGTTTTTAAATAAAATGGGTTTGAAAGTATTGTTTGGAGGCAGCTCTTAGAGTCTGTTAAAATTATGGACTTGTTCAGGTTGTGGGATATGACGAATAAAAGGGATTCTAGGATTGCAATTGCTTCACATGTGAAGACAGAAGTCACAGACGGGCATTTGAAACTTAAGATAATGCTAGTAGAGGGGATCCATACCGCAGCACCAACCGGACAATAGGGGGACTTAGAAGCGTCTGTGAAGATTTTGGTCCAGTCATGATATTCAGATTGAATTTTGTGGGAAAAGGTTTTATCGGCTTCAACAGAATTCTTGCCTACCCCAAAGTCCAATATGATGTTGTTGGGTAGGAGAGTCAACGCATCAAAAGGCGTAGAGTAAAGGGGTAAGATGGAGGATTGAAAAAGTGGGTATGGAAGTCGAGAAACAAACATGAAACTGCGGAGAAGGCACGGGATATCATCGTCAAATAGCCGGTTTGGGTGGTAGAGTGAAGCCAGGTACTCAAGTTTATGTAGTAGGGTACAGTCCGCGAGGTATAAGCTGAGCTTTGCATTAGTGTGAGTGATCACCAAAAGTACAGTCAGACGCAGGACGCTGTGACCATGTTCTCTTAATAAGGTGTTTCTTCAAACCAGAAGTGCTGCCATCTGAATATGATTTTGATGAAGTGTGAGTGGTGTCAATATATGTTTCATCGGTATAAACAATAGGCCTGCCCTGAATACGGTATTCGGAAATTTTAAGTAAATAAGTTATACGTAGGTGACGGATCTCATGATTTTCCATTAAAAATTTTCTGTTATTCTCTGTCCTTGACCATTTGAATCCTAAAAGAGATACTTCTTTTCGCAATGACCATATTGATCCTGGATAGTTAATGTCAGCTTGTTGTTTAAGAGTTTGTTGTCTGACTGTACTTTTGGTAATAGATGCGTATGCATGTGATCACTCACACTAATGCAAAGCTCAGCTTATACCTCGCGGACTGTATGATCATTTTGTTGGGCCAACTTTACGAAAAATCGGTCGGATAGGTATTGTCGCCTAAGGGATAGTGGGGGTTCGCAACATTCCACTTGCATCGCGTTAATGGGAGACGACTTCATTGCGCCTAGAATAATTCGCATAGATTTAGCCTGTAATTTGTCCAGCTTACTTAAGCCTGCTTTGTTACCGGGGTCCAGGAGGAAAGTACCATAATCTATGTGGCTGCGTATTAGGGCATTATACATCAGTTTTTGTGTGAAAGGGTGAGCGCCCCACCATACACCAGACAGAGACCTAAGGATGTTGATGTTCTTTTCAGCTTTTTTATTAACATATTCATAATGGGGGACACCAGATAATTTACGGTCCAACCATACACCCAAGAATTTAACTTTGTTGTCTTCTGGGATTGTTTCTCCGTTGATTTGAATGTTAGAAGGAGGGATAGACCTTTTATTTGTGAAGACTACTGCTTTAAATTTACGTGCAGCCAGGCCAAGGCCATGAGGAAGAAACCATTCTAAGAGATGCTCCAGAGCGATATTAAGTTGGCTAATAGCTTTCTCATGTGAGTTTCCTGAATAATATAAGACTATGTCATCTGCATACTGAAGCATTTCACAGAAGGTCAGAACAGACTGTTCCAAGTCATGTGTATACAGGTTGTACAATATGGGGCTTACAACTGAGCCCTAGAGCAAACCCCTCTACACTCTTCTAGCTGGCATTGTTGAATTGGAGGTCTTAATGTGAATTGTTCTTGCGGTCAGCATGTTGCATATGAGACGAACCAACTTCGGAGGAATACTCAGCTGTGAGAGTTTTCTCCTGAGCACCGGAAGGAGGACGTTGTCATAGGCAGCTTCAATGTCTAGGAAGATTGCAACAAGGTATTCCTTTCTTATGATAGCTGTGCGAATGTCGGTGGTCAATATACCAAGGCTATCTATAGTGCTGAAACCCTTTCTGAATCCGTACTGAGTCTTAGCTATTATGCTGTTGTTTTCTGCAAACCATTCTAATCTTTGTTTAGTCAGATGTTCTGTAATCTTTGCTAAAGCCGAAGTTAAAGCAATTGGTCTATAACTATCGGAGTCTGCAGGATTTTTGCCAGGTTTCAGTATAGGGATGATCACCTGTGATTTCCACGCAAGAGGAACTGTACCAAATTCAAGAAGGTTGTTGATTATATTCAAAAAGAATACCTTGCAAATATCAGATGAGTTTTTTACAAATGAGTATGGAATGCCATCAGCCCCAGGGGCAGAATCTGATATCCCATTTAGGGCTAGTTGAAGTTCTGATAGGGTAAATGGTGAGTCTAAATTGTGAGCTGATGAAAGAGGGCCAGGGATAGAGGGAAGACAATCTATATATGGGACGGAATGGGGAGCTAGCAAAGCAAGGTCTCAATCCAGGCCGATGAATCTGCATTAATTGGGTTATCAGGGCGGTATGAACCTCGGTACCGTTTCATTTGTTTCCATACCATAGAAGATGGAGTTCTAGGGGATAATTCTTGACAGAAATTAATCCATCCTTGTTTTTTTTTCTTTTTAAATAACCTAGTGGCTTGGGCAACATTTTTTTTATACTCTAGGAAATTCACTAATGTCATTGAGATCCTGTATGCTCTTTCAGAATCCTTCCGTTTCTTGGCAGCATCTGTACATTCCGCATCCCACCTAGGCGTAGAAACTCTGAATTTAAAAGGTTTTTTGATAGGGAAATTTTCATCGGCACTAGAGGTTATAGATTCTACAAAATTGCAGTAGTTTTGAAGGACATTGAAGCCATTTGTGGGAGGTAAAGACTCAATTCGGCTTTCAAGGGACAAAGAATAAGAGGACCAATCAGGGTTAGATAATCTATATTTTAGGAGGGGATTAAAATTACAGGCAGGAACTGTTCTATTGGGAAAGGAGATAGAGATTGGGAAGTGATCACTGCCATATGAGTGAGATAACACTTGCCAGGAAAGAAGAGAAGAGAGGGAAGGAGAACAGATAGTGAGGTCAACTGCACTGTTAGGGTTTTGGGCTGGAGAGACTCGACGGGTAGGAGAACCATTATTGATGACACATAGGTTAGCATCATCAAGAATGTCTAAAAGAGAGAGAGCAAAATCATCGTCAACACAGCATCCCCATGAAGTATGATGGGCATTGAAATCACCCATCACAATCATAGGGGGCTGTATTGACATGAAAAGAAATAGGATATCAGAGATCATAGAAGAGTGAGGATGAGGGATGTAAACTGACACATAAGTGATGTCCAGGACTTTAGCAGCTACTATGTTGATACCGGGGGAGGTAGGAGGGAGGGAGATTTGGGAGAAAAGAAGAGAGCGTCTTATAAGTAAGGCGCTACCAGAGTATCCATCAGCTCTATCATCCCGGAGACACGAGTAGCCCGGGACCCTGAAACGGGAGCCCGGAACTAACCACGTCTCCGAGACGGCAATAACTAATGGCTGAAACTTAAAGTGGATGACACTATGTTTCTTGGGACGTAGGCTTCGTGCATTCCATTGCAGAACGACTTGGTCCATTATTAAAAAGTGTGGATATTTGGGAAAGTTGGTGGGCAACGTGGGACGGTAAGTTGATGTTGTTTTGAGAAATGAGAGTGATGAGAGTTGAAAGGAGAATTTCGAGGATTCTGTGATCCTGGGGGACTGGCAAGGATTGAGACAGGGCAAACCCGTTCGGAAGGTCAGATGACACTTCAGCCGTGATGGCATCATGGGCTGCCTTGTCATAGGGTTTGTTCAAAGGAGCTCTAGTACGGGATGGGATAAGGAGTGTTTTTCTGTAGCTGCCTGTGGATTTGGATGAGAGGGATTGGAGAGAGGATGATAGTTGTTGGGATGAGTATGATAGTCGGGATGAATGAATTGAGGGTGAACCAACTGCTTCCGCATATGGTCTGGTGGGTTTAGGAAACCGTAAAGAAGCCTCCTCATATGGAAGATTATCCTGTGACATCAGAAGCTTGATGGCCTTCTGTCTGCCCTGCTCAGGGCAACTCTTATTGCTAGCGAAGTGTAGCCCGGAGCAGTGAAGACACGTAGCCTCACTCTCCCTAACATCACAAGATTCACCGGCATGAGGTTGGGCACACCGGTAACATCTAGGCTTCGAGCGGCATTGCAATTTTATGTGACCAAAACGGCAGCAGTTGAGACACTGGATAGGAGGGAATTGGTATGTTTCTACCGGTAACGATGTGTGGAAAAGGAATACCCTTTGTGGTAGGACTTGACCCTGGAGGGTCATCACAATGGTTTGGGTGGGAACCCAGGAAGTTTTGCCATCAATTATAATTTTTCGGTTGAATCTCCGGGCTTTTAAAAGTGTTCCACATCCTCTGGGAATATTAATTTCATTTGCAAATTCCTCCATGGAGAGATCCACGGGGACTTGGCGTACAATACCCATTTTGGTTATGTTAAATGTGGGAATAACTGCCTGGAAGTTGTTATTTTACAGGATCATCCAAAAAAAGATTGGCGGCTTCATATGTGGTAAATTCAACTGAAACTTTATTCCTACCCACTTTTTTTACTCCTTCAGGGCAGATATTAGTTACGCGATGTTTGCATAAAAATTGGCCAAACTTAATAGCTCTAATCGCAGAGCCTGTGGCGGGATCTATGTCTGTCTTCGAAATGTGGATTAAGAAAGGGCCCTTATCTAGGGCCGTATATTGCTTAATGCCAATAACCAAGGATGGGTGTATGTACACATTTTGGATCGAGGCAGATGCCAGGTCCTGGTTTACAGTGGTTTTTTTAGGAACTGTTTCGTTGGCGGAAATGTCTGTCGCACGGCGTTTCGCGCCAGAGGAGGGAGAAGACATCTGGATATCCGGAGGGTCCGGCGGATCCGGCTCCAAATCGGACATGATGGACTTACGATACCAGTAAAATGTTAGTACATATAAACACTTACCGGTATAATTTATACCACCACCAAGGGAAAACACTAATTAACGATATTTTGCACTAATAATAGCTAAATATACACTGTTAATCGGTACTTTCTACTAAAATTCCCGACTCCCATGTGACAGCTATCAGTAGCGACGGCAGAATCTATTGACACTTTTTTACGCTGGGCTACTTGTTTACTCGGTGGCGCCACCGGTACCCCTACTCGGTGGCGCCACCGGTACCCACCATGATGGCCTTATAAGCAAGCTTTCGGGCTATGGTTTGTCACCTGGGTTTATTGCGTGCCCGGTATCGTTGGGTACGCAGATGATAGCACCGTCGTAGAGAGTTATATATCCAGCGCAAGAGCCAGTGGACAACAAACTCAGCTACTGAGAGAAGGTATGGTCGAGCGTTTGAACTTAGCCCTTGAGGCAGTCTCTACATGGGGCGATGCCAATTTGGCCAAGTTTAACGAAGGAAAAACACAGGCATGTTTATTTACCGCTAAAAGGAGTCCATTCGAACTGGCTCCTACTTTTCGAGGCGTATCCGTGCCGGTTACTGACCATCTCAAGCTTTTGGGCGTTTCTTTGTCATCGACGCTCAACTTTGGCTCGTATATTGAGTCTAAGGCTAAATTAGCCGCCAAAAAACTGGGTGTCCTCTCAAAGGTGCGAAGATACTTCAACTCTGAGCAGTTTCTCACGTTGTACAAAGCACATATTCGATCCTGTATGGAGTACTGTTCGCACCTTTGGGATGGATCGGCTAAGTATCAGCTGGAGACTCTGGAATCGATTGAGAGACGTGCCAAAAGGCTCATAGGCAATCAGATTTATCTTCTTAATCTTCTTAATATATAATATATAAATCTCCTGTCACGATGTTTGTCCGCGATGGATTCCTAAACTACTTAACTGATTGTAAATTAAATTGGCACATCGTGAGCAGTCTGGTCCAACTTGAGAGATAGGATAGTATTTATTTCGATTAATAGTCTTTAAATGACAATATTCGAGCGCAGCCGGAATGGGCTGCTAGTATACCTATATAAGAAGATTAGAATTTGGATTATTATCAGGATAAATATGAACTAAAACAACGGCGATAAATTAAGTTATGTAAGTAAGCGTGATAATAATATGATATTTTCAATACTTTAGAACTTCTTTGATTTCAAATACCCTAGGCGCCTAGGGCATAGAATAGATAATAGCCCTAGGACAAGTTTCTGCAACAGGCGGACCGCGGTCAGTTTCTGGACCGCGAAAGGTTGAACCTTGGACCGCCAAATATTGTATTGTATACCAAGTATCCATTTTAAAATGTAGATAAGGTACACTGTATCTTTAATAATTGGTACAATATTTTTTTGCCACGTAGAATCTTCAACCTACAACCAGTTTTTTTGTCATCGAAAGGCAGCAAAGTTATTACCGCCCCCCCTCCCCCCTCCCATGCTTACGTAAAATGTGTACCCATTCCCCAGAAAATGCGTTCCGTTTTCGGGTCTAGATAATGTGTGGGTTGTCAAGTGTGTTAAAAAATAAATAACTATTGGTGACGTAATCTCCATATAGAACCGCCACCCCCCCATGTCAATAAAAATTAGGAAAATTCAGATGTGCTGCATCTGCCCCGCACGATTGCCCCGTCTAGATTCTAGACGGGTTCGTCGAACGACTGTGTGATTTAATAGACTGTGCCTAGGTTAAAAAATAAATAACTATTGCTGACGTTATCTCCATATAGACCAACCCTTGTCAACAATAATAAGCAAAACATAGACCCCCCGCTCCCTATAGTACTTACGTAATACTTGAACGACCCCTAAAAGGAGATCGAATTTTGGGCAAAAACGGTTCTCAATCTAGATAAGGCGTTCCGTCGGTGTATGTAATTTTTGGTACAAGTCGCAGTTAATGTTGCTGTCCTATGAAATCGTCGGACGACGGACATACAATTAATGGTTTCAACATCTAGTTTAAATCGACAAATGGTATTAATTTAATGAGAATTACAATCGTTGTTAGAATTTACGCACCTTTAGTTTCTTTTTAATTTTTCAAAAACAGCCACGACGATTTCGATGATATTTACATTTACACGGGTCCACTTCTGAACTATAATCTACCAAACAAAAAAAAAACCATCATAATCGATTCACAATTGGCGGCACTATCGCGTAACATACATAAAAAAAATGGCAGTCATAGGGACTGCCGGTAGAAGTTAAACTTATAACTCAGAATTTGATAGCCCACTTTGGAAACTACGCAGGTGAAACCGGAGGGCGTGGCCATGACCATGGCCATCTAGAAATGCTGACGCATTTTTAGATAGCCAATAGGAAATGCTGACGCAATTCTAGATGGACAATGGCCATGGTCCCGAGTTTACCCGAAAATTTCTTATCATAGCGTGACTCTAGAATTCAATTCACAGCCCACGAAAAATCTGTCTGTGGCGCGCCAAAAGAAGTTTTCACTTCAATAACATACAACCGTTACTGCACAACTGCATTTCTAACAATCGTCGAGAATTGTAATCATTAGCTCATAATCGATACTTTTGTAAATTAACAACAAATCATATTTATATCGTAAATCAAAATCGTAATTTTTCACAGGGTACAGGGTACTTATCTCTAAAATGAAACGTTAGAAAGAGACGCGCTTATATATTGCCACTACTCGTTTGGAGCCCCCTCGTGTATGTACTTTTATCCCACCTCCCACCTGAAGAGTCGACCACCCCTGAAGTAGGTAATCAGCTAGTTAATCAATAATCACTACTTCACTACTGCGTAGCGCTGCGTACTGCGTAGTGCTAATGATTTATGATTGTTTGAAGTTTGAAGTTATTTTGTGCGTTCTACTTTCATGTTTCATTGAAATATATGTGTGTGTGTAATTCATAAAACTCAAAATCAAAATATATTCCCCAGATCGGATTTACATTATCTTTGTGCCCCAGCAGCTCAAAACTCATAAACCATGATATACATCAGCGACTCGGAAAGTGACTACGAAATAGAAGTACCTTTTCACGAAAGGTACCGCAGAGTGGCGTATGATAAAGTTAAGGTATGTTTGATTTTAATAAAATTATGTAGTAGCAGTAGTAATAAGTGAGCCCACTACGGCGTAGTTCGTGGATTGGCTTGGATTTCCCTGGAGAACCTGACCAATGGGCTGTTTTACCAATTGAGGGTCTAACTGAGCTCTTTCGGCAAAATTTTTAGCCAAGACAAACATTCGTATGGTGTTGTTTGTTTATCTATCTATTGTATGTACCAAATTTCATCCAATATCAGTAGATTTTTCTTGAAAGAGTGACAAACAGATATGTACCTATTCATGCATTTTGGACATATTAGTAGGATTTTATCAGCTATAAACCTTCCATAGTATAAGCACTTTTAGCCAAGACAAACATTTGTACAATGTACATGCATGTTTTGTGTCTCAGCTTCTAGATGTATTTATGAGTACATCATATTTATGTACTAGTAGAAGCATGCGGTTCTACTCGCATAGTTCCCTATACCGTATATATATAATTTCCTGGGACGAAAGTAGCCTATGTGTTATTCCAGATTATTATTCATCTATCTATGTATGTACCAAATTTCATACAGGTAGGTATCAGCAGATTTTTCGGGTTGGGTCTTGAATCGAATCGCCTGAATTTGAGGATACTGCTACTGTGGAATGGTCAAGGAGCTTTGTCTTGACCCTCCCAATTCGATTTTAGCTGCTGGAGTTACGCGAAAATATTTTAAATTAATATTTAAAGTTTCTGTAAATTCATACGAAAAACACGCGGATGCGTGAAATGGAACGCAATATCAGGAAATATTGCATAAATTTGAATGTCTGCTATGTCTAAGTTCGTGATTCGTTTCACGTTTTGATCGCAATTTTTGAGGTTCACTAAAGTAAAAAAAAAACAGGTTTTTTTTTTTATGTTGATCATGATCAGTGTAATCAACTATGTATATAAATTAAAATAAATACTCGTACACAGTTTTGTGAAAATCGTTTTCCCATCCCCTTCAATACTTAACAAATTACCCACCCAGAGACCAACTCAGACCGGTTAGGTTGAAATTAGTCACAAAACCAACACAGAGCACTCCGACTCCACCTAGTCTTGTGGCTACTACCCCTAGAGTGTTTATAAAAAATGCGGGAGCCAGAAGCTCAAGGGAGGTCCTGAAAGTGGCGAAGCAACATTCAGGGGCGACCGCAAGAGCTTGTGGCGGGAGCCCACCCAGAGTCCAAGTTAGACCAGTTAGGTCGAAATTAGTGACATATCCAACGCTGACCTGTTAGGTCCAGATCAATGACAGATACAACTAGCCCCACCCTCTACCCCTCTCCCCCGCCCTAAATTTAGGTCTAAAAGTGTTTTAGTAGAGTAGACAAAATGATCTTTTATATTATATTTAAGAGTGCGCCTAAAGCCAGGAAAAAATCAGATTTCACCCGCGCGACGCGTTTCTTAATGTGATGTACATAAAGTCGAGAATAGCATGACACAGTTTGGAGGAAAAATCAATATTTAATCAGGAGTCCATTTTTGACCAAGTTTTATTTAATTACTCAATAACTAAACATAAATTTTAAAAAGTGTTCGGTTACTTTACTAGAACGTACAAATAGGAATTTTATTACCAAAAAATAATGTGGGGTCATCGCTGATAATTTCGAGTACTCGAATTAAAACGGGTTTATTCGGTGTCTTTTTTATTGTAAAAAACTCTGTGATCTATTTTTAAAATTCTATTCGGTTATTGTGCTTCTTCTTGATTGTACCCACACGTCAATTTTTTTTTTGTCATAGTTTTTAGTTTCTTAACTTCAGTGAGCGGCGTCGAAAATGTCCTTTTTTCGTTTTCTGGGTTTAGGCGCCCCCCTTAAAACAAAACTATGCGGTTCCGGCAGGGGAAAATGGTATGGGGGGTTCCCTGCCCCTAACCCCCCCTCCTACCCACTCCCCCTCTCCCAAGATTAGGTGTAAAAGTGTTTAAATAGAGTAGATAAAATGATCTTTGATATTAAATTTAAAAAAACTACGCGGTTCTGGCAGGCGAAAATGGTGGGGGGGCGTTCCCCTCCCCTCCCCCACCCCCTCCACCCCTCCCCCCTAAATTCAGGCGACTCGATTCAAGACCTTACCCACAATAACATCGTCAGGCAACCTGTTCCAGTTCTAAACCACTCTGTTGGTGAGGATGTGAATTACTAGGATTTTATCAGTTACTAGCTGATCCGTGCGCGCGTTGCTACGCCATCTATCGAAAATTTGTAGATAGATAATTGTTTTGTTCTAATGATGCAAACCTTTAAAAGATAGACACATGCTGTCACGCAACGAAAGCTCTCAAAATGAAATATTTTTCACGTTTTTGTTACATTTTTCATTCATGCTCCGCTCCTGTTGATAGTAGCATAATGTTAAATAGCCTATATAGCCTTCCTCGATAAATGGACTATCCAACAGAGAAAAAAATCTACCAATTCGGACCAGTAGTTTCTGAGATCCTTGCGTTCAAACAAACAAACTCTTCAGCTTTATAATATTAGTTTTATCAGCTATATGCCTTCCACAGTATATATTAAATCATACAGTCGTTTGACGAAGCCGTTGAGACGGGGCAATCGTGTGGGGAGTGCGAGGTGAGACGCGGGAAGCGCACTCCTGTATTGCCTACATTACAATGTTAGTATTGCAGGAGTGCGGCTCAGGGCTGACGTCTTCCATAGGTTTTAATTTTATTTTGGTGACACGTTTTTAAAATTGTTACAACCCTACCCGTGTCTAGACATTATCATTGTTTCTCCTAAGATCAATGGCGATGAACTACTGGTGGTATTTCTTTATACTGTGGTATAAGCTTAGCTTAGTTCAGTGCTAGATGTGGTGTGTAAAAAAATTTAAAATGTTCATCTGTATTTAATATTATTGCAGTTTGATCTCCATCTATTAAAGAACGATAAAAAAAAATATGCAGCAATACAAACACGTAAAGAAGAGGAGAAGAGAGTTCTGGAAGTACTGGTAAGCTATCTGTTCTGATATCTTGAAATGATTATCCTATCTTTTGAAAGTATTTGCAGGACTTATTGCTTATATTGGTCCTATCACTCTACTCTATAGTAAAAATAAATTATACTATATACAATATAAAAAAAAAAAAGCGCTATGTGTCAAGTACAGAGCTTCTATGAATGTAGATGACTATCACTAGTTTAGGGAGGTGAACAACAGATGTGTTGCACTATGCAGACAACAACGGAGCAGTTATGAAACTAAAATTCTCAGTAAGGGTGACAAAGCTTTCTACTCCCACATGAGACGATGTACTATGTCAAAAGTGAGCATTCCTCCGGCAATTAGGAATCACAAAGGAGACCTAGTTACCCAACCTTGTGAGATAGCTGACGCTTTCGCTGATGAATTTGTAAAAGCTTATTCAAATGATACCTACTCTTGATCCTGGTATGACAGTTTCATCTATTCCACATTCCACGTGTAAATGATAGCTTGTGTGACATAACCTTTTCTGAATCATAATAATAATAATAATAATAATATAATTCTTTATTACTTCTACAATTTTACAACACTTAACACTAATTAATACAATATCATGGTTTAATAATCTGCAGAGCAATGGGCGGCCTTATCGCTTAAAGCGATCTCTTCCAGGCAACCTTAGGAAGGACTTGTTGTGAAACTTATTGTACGCTGTAGGTAGTGTTATCATATGTGATAAAAACTCTTAAAAATTTTAACACTCAGTTATCTCCAGGGCAAGATCAGCTTCCAGTCTTGAGTTTAAAAAAATTGTGCTCTCACATACTTGCCCCTGCTCTCTAGGTTTTGATGAATACGTCCTTTGAAGCTGGACAACTGCGTCAAAATTGGAAACATTCTGTGGTCACTCCCATATTTAAGAAGGGGGTCAAAATGCATCCAGAGAATTATAGACCTATAAGCCTTACTATTACTATAAGGTATTGTAGTTAAGATAATGGAAAAAATTGTAAATAGGCAATTGACACTGTTCCTTAATAGACATTGTATTATATCTACCAAACAGCATGGTTTTGTTGAGAAAAGATCCACTATCACCAACTTGCAAGAGTGTGTCCATACTTGGAGTAAAGACTTTTGTAGTGGTAGGGCTCTTAGCAGAGTCCGCCTGGGGAAGTACCACACCTTTGTCAGTTATTCTACCGCCAAGCAGTAATGTGCAAACATTACTGTGTTCCGGTTTGAAGGGCATTGTTTCCAGAGAAATTACAGGGCTTAGAGATATAACAACTTAGATCTCTGGGTAACGAGCATAGTGCGGTGCTAGGTAATGATTTTTGGGTCTTCATGTTCCAATAGCTGCGTGTCACTGTGCTGTTATGTGGCAGGCACGTTGCTTACCATCAGGCACATGTACAGCTCGTCTCGTCACTCTTTATAAAAAAAAAAAAAAAGAAGTGGATGGACGAAATCCAGTGGACATTATTTACTTAGATTTTAAGCGAGCTTTTGATAGAGTTCCTCATCAGCGTCTCCTGATGAAATTAGACCATTATGGTATACATGGGAGGCTGCTCAAATGGATAGAGCATTACTTGACAGGAACAACTTTTCAAGTTCGAGTCGGAAATTCCCTATCACAACACAGGAACGTGTTTAGTGGTGTGCCTCTAGCATAGGTTACTGCTCCTCAACTCTTTGGGATCTACATAACTGATCTAATTGAAACAATTGAAAGTCAATCTGCCTTCTTCGCTGATGATAGTAAATTTTTTGCAAACCTGTGGTTAGTTCTGGACGGCTCCAAAAGGATCTTGCAAATGTGAATGAACTGAATGTTGCAAAGTGTAGGGTCTTACATCTTGTCAAGAATAACCCACTAATAACCTATTATCTCAATGGTGTCGCTTTATCTTCAGTGAATCAGCAAAAAGACCTCGGTGTTATAATTACATCAAATTTAAAATGGGAAGAACATATTTCTGCAATAGTTAGTATAGCAAACTCTTTTCTTGATGTCATTTGTGGATCCTTTCAATCTATAACTGTAGAGATGTTTCTCAAAATATATAAAACTTATGTGAGGCCGCTACTAGAATATGGTTATCAAGTGGAGCCCCTATTTCAAAACTGATATTGATTTACTTGAAAGTGTGCAAAGAAAAGCGACAAAATGGCCATATGCCCTTCAACGTAAATCCTACACAGACAGATTAAAAGCCCTACACCTCACTACATTGGAAGAGAGACGGTTATGGGGAGACTTGATCTCACAAACATTTAAAATACTGAATGGATTTTATAACCTCCCTTACATAAGGAACCTGTACAGATTAAAGGAGCATAAGAGAGACAGTCGGTGTCATAAGTCCCAGTTGTCCCACGCACCATCACTGACAAACACTGCACATCACATCCTCAGCAACAGAGTGGTTTACAACTGGAACAGGTTGCCTGAGGATGTTATTTCAGCAAAGTCATTAAACTGTTTCAAGAACAGATTGGACAAATGAATAGTTAAAGACAAAATCATTTTAACAGACAATTACCCATAATTTGTTATTTCAACACTGAGATATAGGCATATCAGCTTATGCTGCTTGCCTATTATTCAATAAATAAATAAATAAAATATTTATAATAATAGTAATTAATTTGTCTGGCTTTAAAGCCCGATTGCAATGCTGGCTTGTTGACCGAGCGTGTTAAAGATATGGGTAATTTTATGCCTTGCCATTATAAATCAACAAATTATTGTTTAATTTAAGCTAGTTGACATTTCATAATGTTACTAATAAATCTATAATGTTATATCAAATTTATTACTTGTTGACGTTGTATAAGATTGTATTTAATACAAGCAGTGCCCGCAGTTTTACCCGCGTAGTTCCGGTTTATTTTTTGGGATAAAAAGTAGCCCGTGTGATCTTCTAGAGTCCTAGACTATAATATCTTTGTTTTATACTCTTTGACTATAATGTGATTTTGGTCTACTGCAGCTTGGCTTGGGGTGGTGCAGCCAAGACTATCAAGTTAGTGCTTGAAAGATCCCAACGTGCAGTAATGAAAACCATGCTGAAGAAACCCTTCAGGTTTCCCAGTTCCGTGTGTTGTATAGGGAGGCCGCTATTCCTTCAGTACCTACGACAGTTGTTTATCCAAAAAGCAGTACTAACAATTCACAAGTCTCGAAGGAGGTCGAGTCAGCTCGCAAAGTGAAGTGATTGGTTTGCGTTTGGCTAATGCTCTTTGTCGTATGAGGATACTGAAAACTTTATCACTCGGATACATTCAGTGTTGTGATTGGTCACTATTATAATCTGGCACTATTTGAGGCTTCAGTTTGTGATTGGAAACAAACTAGCTCTCGTTTGATTTTGACTTAGTTGTACTTTTTTATCATCTCTCTCTGTCGTCGTACCTCTCTATCACTTGTTTACTACGAACTCACCTTCATAAACACACCCTCACTCACACTAACACACACCCTCACTCACACTAACACACACCCTCACACTACACTACATCTAATTTTGAAACTGGGATTAAACTAAAATAACATTTTTGATACTCCTGTGTTTTTACTTTCGTTCCGTAGCTTCCATAGCACAGGCCACCAAACCTAGTGTGGGGCCGAAGGCTAAGTCTAAAAACATGTTATGTATTTTCTTGTAACTCTAATTAAGCATTTTTGTAATCTGTTCCGATTGATGTTTCTTGGTAAAAAAAATGTATTTTCATCCCACCAGCTCGGAAAGAGTACTTTTGCTCCTCGATATCAGGGCGCAAAAGTCGTTTTTACCCTCTAGAGGTTAAAGTAAATTTGAATTTAGAACATCGTGTGTACTGAGGTTTTGAATTCAAAACATAATTTAACCTATTTATTTCTACCTCCTTGGTGCCGAATTCATCATACATTAAATTTATTTTTAATTTGTTAAAAACTCATACTCGGAACCTCTTTGGTGTACTTTTTTTTAAATGCTTTGCGCGCAATTTTCTTTTCACGTATGGAGGATAGAGGTAAAGAATGTTATTTCAAATGGCAAAATATTTTGAAACGCTATTGTAATCGAATTGAAGTATGCCGAGTTGCCGAGTTAAATAATTAAATATTATTGACTACTAAAATAGTAACTAATAGATAATTTCAACTACTTGTGCAGTACAAAATAATGTAGTAAATATAACATCAAATAAATAATTACTATTTTGAGAAAACATGTAGGTACAATATATTTTGAAGTCAAAACTTCTTTTGGCGCGCCAAAGACAGATTTTTCGTGGGCTGTCAATTTAATTCTAGCGTCACGCTCGGGAATGATAAGAAATCATCGGGTAACCTCGGGACCATAGCCAATGGCCATCTAGAAATGCCTCAGCCTTTCCCATTGGCCATTTAAAAATTTGTCAGCATTTCTAGATGGCCATGTTCATAGCCACGCCCTCCGGTTTCACACGCGTAGTTTCCAAAGTAAAAATCAAATTCTGAGTTATAAGTTACCACTTCTCTCGGCAGTGCCTATGACTGTCAATATTTTTCTTTCATGAATTCTGAATAGTACGTTTATTAATTTCCTTTAAAATGTACCCACCCTGATGCAAATTTAGCGCTACTATAATTGCATTTGGGCGGACACTTTTTCATGTACACATGAAGTTTATTTAACGCCAACAGAATCGACTGAAACTGAAAATGCGCAAAGCGTTTAGTAATTTCCTCGCTAGGGGGGGGGGGGGGGGGGGGGGATGAAAAATTACGTGTTACACTCGAGTGCAAAGATTTTTCACCTTGTGCCCTTTTGATTCCCTTGCTACGCTCAGGGTTCTAATTTTTGAATACCTCGCTACGCTCGTGATTCAACTTTAGAATCCTTCGCTTGCTCGGTCATCAAAATTGAGCACGCGGTTAAAAAGCCACTTTGCACTCTTGTACAACAAATAACTATTGTTTAGTGTGTCGTGTGTCTGCCTATTCTTGATCAGATCAGCGGGTTCAGAGAAATGACACATTTTGGGGGAAAGAAATGTTATCTAATTTATTTTTTAGTCATTTAATGAGTGATAGGCGAGCAGCATTAGCTGATATGCCTATATCTCAGTGTTGAAATAACAAATTATAGGTAATTGTCTGTTAAAATTGTATTATCCTTTGCTATCCATTTGTCCAATTTGTTCTTGAAAGAGTACAATGATTTTAATGTTCAATGATGCTAACAACCTTAGGCAACCTGTTCCAGTTATAAACCACTCTGTTGCTGAGGATGTGATGTGTAGTGGTTCAGAGATGATGCGTGGGACAACTGGGACTTATGACACCGACTGTCTCTTTTATGCTCCTTTAATCAGTACAGGTTCCATATGTGATGTATAGAGTCTATTCAATATTTTAAACATTTCAATCAAGTCACCCTGCAACAGTCTCTCTTCTTCCAAAGGGCATATGATAATTTTGTCGCTTTTCTTTACACACTTTCAAGTAAATCAATATCTATTTGGCATCAGAAGTTTAGAAGTAATAACAAAAACTCACTATATTTAGCACCTACAAACTATGGTGAACTCATGGGTATTATACAAAATCTGAAAACGCATAGTGCCCCTGGATTTGACGCCTTCACGCCTTTGTTGCTTAAGTATGCCAAACAATCGCTGTTAAAGCCACTCACTCACATTTGCAATCTTAGTTTGGCTTCAGGTATCTTTCCGGAGTGCTGGAAAACTGCTATAAAATTCCAGTTTATAAATCCGGTGAGAAGATGGACCCCAACAGCTATAGGCCGATTTCACTGCTAAGTATCGTTTCAAAAGTTGTAGAAAAACTGGTTAATCGGAGACTCGTAAGCTTTATCGAAAAATATAACTTGCTCAACAGTAATCAGTTCGGCTTTAGAAGAGGAAAGTCAACTGAAGACGCAGTTCAGCTTTTGACTGAGACAGTGGCCTCTCATCTGGATAGAAAGAGGAGATGTATTGGTGTTTTCCTCGATTTTTCCAGGGCCTTTGACTCTATATCGCAGACTCTACTACTGAAGAAACTAGAGTCATACGGTATTAGAGGAATTTCACTGGCTTGGTTTACCAGTTATTTAACAAAGAGGAAACAAAGAGTGAAGATTGGAAGTAGCACGAGTAGTGAAAATCAAGTTGATTACGGAATTCCTCAAGGCGGAATATTAGCTCCAACCCTGTTTAAGCTGTATATAAATGACGTATTTAGTCTGAACATACCTTTCTGTAAACTCATTTGCTACGCAGACGACACCGTGGCCGTTTTTTATGGAAAGGACTGGGCAACCGTCGCCAGAGTTGCTGAGTGTGGCATGAGTATTCTTTCGCAGTGGCTGGACAGGAATCTTCTCACGCTTAATGTTGGAAAGTCTAACTTTATTGCGTTCCATATTACGGCAGCTACTGGAACTACCATAACTAAATTTACCCTACAAACGAACTACTCTAACGGTAACTGCTCCCATAGCTCAATGGGTAGAGTATGTAGTATTAAATACCTAGGTGTAATTATTGATCAAAACTTAACATTCTCGCGTCATATTTCTTACATTTCGGGAAAGGTTCGCAAGATGCTCTATATAGTGAGAATGTTGCGAGCCACAGCACATGACAATGTTAAATTACTTGTATACAAGTCACTCTGTCAGTCTCTCCTTACCTTTTGCATAGGCGTCTGGGGAGGTGCAGCTAAAACGCACATGGACCATATTGAGAGAGCACAAAGGGCAATTCTTAAAGTCATGTTAGGAAAACCACGCAGGTACTCAACAGATAAGCTCTACGAAGAAGCTTCGGTCCTGAGAGTTCGTCAACTGTTCGTTATGCGCGCGGTTGCTAAGTGCCACGGCTTGTCTAGTGGAGTCAAAGAAGGCAGACAAAATCGTTCACGTGACATACCTCTTCCTAAAGTTACTACTGCGTTTGCTGCCCGTTTACCTCTATATGTCCATATTTTCACATACAACTCTGTCTGTAAACTCATTGACATCGATAAATATACTTTCACAGAATGCAAACCAAAAGTCTCTAAATTGATAGCTTCGCTTACCAAGTGGAGAGACTTGTCACCCACACAGAGATGATACGTAAAGAAATATTCCCACCGACTAACGTATTTTCCCAACAACCATACATATAACACACACACACACACACACATACACCCTCAAACACAGCATACGATGTCACACTCCCTCTCAAACACTTGGGCAGTGCAATAATTATTATTTCCGTCAATGTACCTACGTTCAAAACAACTAACGCGTCCCAAATACATAGTAATGGGACTGTACAATAGTGTAATTATGTATAATTAAGATCTAGCTGAGGCTATTCTTGTGCCTGAATCAATAGTGTACTTGATGTACTAACAGCTTTAATTGACGCTACCTTACAGCGATAAATATCAGAATGATGTGTAATAAATGAGTGAGCTGATGTATTCAATTCCATTTGACGTTAATTGATAACACGAGTAATATATGAATTCAATTGTTGTACCATTCCTATCACTTTTTATTTTACTAATTTATTTTTAATTATAATAACTAACAAACTGTATCGAATTTAATTTTTTCCATTTATTTATTTTGTTTGAATTAAGCTAAAATGATGATTACTATAAGTACCTACCACTCTACTTTGTGAGTGCTAACTCTGCAATCTGAGTTCAGTGCAATTCTAAATTTTGTTACGGGTGCCCAAAATACAGGCGCAGCCTAGTTTGGGACCCACCGGACAAATTTGCTGATCTACAGGATTACATTAGTAATGAACTTTGTTTATAACTAATAATGTAATACGTTGTGTTTTGGAAAATAAATGATTATTTATTATTTGTCAGTTATTTATTTTTCTTCTTTATCTCTAAGTTTTTTACAATAGATATATAAAATAAACATTATAAAAAACTTAAAAACTAGGGTGCCGCCAGCAGCGGGGCAAGGCCCAAGCTACCGGTGGTTAGGGCTGCAGAGTGAGGAACCTCCTGACGATGCGCGCTGTGTCAGGGATGACTGCCTTCTGCATCTGGCCCTTAACCCAACCGTCTAGCGAAAGTCTCTTTAGATGTTGGTCGAGACTCTTTGCTACAAGGCCGTTTGCCGACACGACTATTGGGACTATGATCGTCGAGTCAACATCCCACATGGCGGTAGCCTCATGAGCCAAGTCAAGGTACTTGCTCAGCTTGTCCTTCTCGGCTTTCACGAGGTTCTCGTCATGTGGTACGGTGATATCGACGATCACAGCCCATTATTTATTATTATTATCTTTTTTAAAGTAGGGCCTCGAAATTTGGTAACTATATTTTAGTAGCAACATCACATAAGTTTTATATATTTCAAGAAATAGTTCTACAGTTATAGAATTAATGGATCCAGGAATGACATTAAAAAAGAGGATGCTTTCTTTACAGTTCAATACACAAAAATGTGTTCTTCCCATTTTAAATTTGATGTAATTATAACACTGAGGTCTTTTTGCTGATACATTGAAGATAAAGCGACACCATTGAGATAATAAGTGATTATTCTTGCCTAGATGCAAGACTCCGCACTTCGCAACATTTAGATTGACAACCCAGTCCATGGTCCAATCTTGCACTTGATCTAGATCCTCCTGAAGCCGCCCAGTAGTAACCACTGGGTTTGCAAAAAAATTAGCATCATCAGCAAAGAAAACAGATTGACTTTCAATTGTTTTAATTAGGTCAGTTATGTAGATCCCAAAAAGTTAGGGAGTAGTCACCGATCCTTGCACATCATCCTTGGACACCACTGGACACATTCCTGTGCTGCGATAGGGAATTTCTGACCTGAAGTTGAAAAGTTCTTCCGGTCAAATGATGCTCTATCCACTTCAAGAGCCTACCACATAATTATCTCATAATGGTCTGATTTCATCAGGATACGCTGATGAGGGAGGGACTCTGTGAAAAGCGCGCTGAAAATCTAATTAAATAATGTCCACTGGATTTCGTCCATCCACTTAATTACTCCAAGTATGGACATACTCTAGCAAGTTGGTGATAGTGGATCTTTTCTCAACAAAAAGAGAAATAGAGAAATGTTGTCAGTTGCCTATTTATAATATTTTTTCCATTATCTATAAGTACTAGTAACGCTTATAGGTCTATAATTCTTTGGGTGCATTTTGTCCCCCTTCTTAAATATGGGAGTGACTTGCAATGAATGTGAATGCTTCCAATGCATCTGATGTCCAGCTTCAAAAGACGCATTCATCAGAGTCGAGAGAGTAGGGTGTGTCAAGTGTGTGAACACTTTTTAAAACAGACTGGTAGCTGATCTGGTCCTCGAGATGACTGAGTATTAAAACTTAGAATACCTGGTTTTTAACCGACTTGAAAAAGGAGGTAAAAAATTCAGTTGTATGTTCTTTTTCTTTTCTTTTGTGTATATTACGCGATAGCTGCTCCAATTTTGAATCAATTTCGATGGTTCTTGTTTTGTTTGGTATATCATAGGTCCAAAGGTAGTCCCATATAAATTTTATCGAAATCGGTGTTGTAGTTTTTGAAATATGAACAAAAACAAAAATTTGCTTTAATGTATTTAGACGATAAATATAGTGATAGACTTTTACATGTTTGATTTGATTTTAAATTGAAGTCGGTTTTTGTTTTTGGAAAATTAATTATATCTAATACTAATAATAATTTAATAATAATCTAAAAATAATAGATGACGTAATACTCTATATGTCACACAAGCTATCATTTACATGATTTACACGTGGAATAGATAAAATATAAAAAAATAAATGATATAAAATTGACAAACCAGGATCAAGGGTGTTAGCGTCGTCTGCGTAATTTTGCAGGATTATATTTTGTCATAGCGCTCTTAATGATTTTTGAATTTTTTAAGTTGTTTCATTGAAATCTATAAGTGTAGTTCACAAAACTCAAAATATATTCGATGCCTCCCCAGATCCAATCCAACATTGTGTACTACAACGACGAAGACAGTGATGGTGAAGTGGAAGTAAATCTCGATAGTTGGATCAATGCTACGCATGATAAACTTACGGTATGTTTGATTATAATGAAAATTAAAGCCGGGTCACACAGAGCGAAGCGATAGCGGAGCGATAGCGGAGCGATAGCGATACGAAGCAATAGCGGTCCGTACCACGTCATACAGGGCGACCGCCCGCAGCCCGCGGCGGGAAGGTGGCGAAAACACGATTTACACAAGATTTACGATTTTTATGTTACGACATTACTTTTGTTTCGGTTTTCTACACATCTCCGTTAAACGCACTATATCGCACGATTACGTTGTAAAAAAATACAACTCGTAAGATCGGATCTTGTACCGCACTTGAACTTGTACCGACTACCGTAGAGAACAGCGCCCGCGCCCGGCGCCCGTCCCGCGCTGCGGCGCGTTCTTCCCGCAAAGCGATCTCCTGTTTGTCGTCCGGATCTTGTCGCGCGGGAGATCGTATCGTATCGGATCGCGCCCGCTTGCTGTGTGTCAGGTTGCATACAAATTCGAACATTACAAAAAATCCCGTCCCGTATCGCTATTGCTATATCGCGGCAGGCGCCTCTGTGTGACCCGGCTTTTAGGTTGTTCCAAAGTATTCTAGTAGTAGCAGTAGTAATAAGTGAGCCCACTACGGCGTAGTTCGTGGGTTGGCTTGGATTTCCCTGGAGAACATTAGTGTTATTAATTTGAATGTTTGTCACCCCAAAGTTTGTCCTAGCTAGAATGCAGTGAACAAACTCACCACTGATTGAGTCACAATGCCAATCTAAGAGTGAGTCCTATGATAAGTATGTATTTATCACGTTGACAGTCCACAGTATCCAAATGGATACGAAAATTGAATTCTGAAAACTGAATTCTAGGGAATCTCAAAAATATTTAAAAGTTTGTACTTTTGTAGCGTCTGACAATCGATGTCTAAAGTAATTTGGGCAATGGGATGTGATGCAATTTTTCATTCATTTGGTGCTAAATGTATCCGGCTAAATTTAAATTGTCACTAATAAGTCCATACATCCATTTTGATACATTTATGGCGGCAATATAATGACGGGATATTTCTTGTTAACCTGTAAGGTCTCACTGCTTGGCACAGACTGTACACAATAAAAAGAAACTCATTATGATGGGTATTTATTCAATTCTAAAATAAAATAATTTGTCAAATAGATTAGTAAACAGCAACTATCTTTGGTAAACAGACTTAGTTATCAACATTTGAAGTGGTCCTCAAAAATATTGAATATAAATTATGTCAGACTCCTTAGAAAAGAGGTTCATAGTTATAAAAGTGTGTCCAAGTGGATGCACACATATTTATAGTTACAAGTCCCCATATCCCTTTGGATACATTAAAATAAAACACACTGAAACATAAAAATATCTATTTATATAAAAGCGAAAGCACTCATCAAGGAATCTCAAAAACTACAAATGCTAGGAATCTGAAATTTTGCATGGAGGACCCTTTTAGCACGTAGGCGCTCGCTAAGACGGGGTTTTGCGAAATTCAACCCCTAAGAGGGTGAAACAAGGGATGAACGGTTGTATGAAAATTCGTAATTTTCAAAGTTATCAAATTTTGTATCTAGACTCTTGACACGAAGCAATTAAATGTTAGTTCTATCAATTTTGTAATTTCGATCTGTACGGGGCTGAAATTAGGGTTGAAATGAGTGTCAATATGGAAGTTCCCAGCCGTTGAAGATAAAACAATGAAACTCTGTAAATAGATACTTGACACGAAGCAAACGAATGTTTGTCCTATCAATTTCGTAATTTTGAACTGTATGGGGGTGAAATTAGGGTTAAATTGGGGGACGAATGTCAATATCGAAGATCGCAACCGTTGAAGATAAAACCATGAAACTCTGTATATAGACTTGACACGAAGCAAACGAATGTTGGTTCTAGCAATTTTGTAATTTCGAACTGTACGGGGGTGAAATTAGGGTTGAATTGGGGGACGAATGTCAATATGGAAGATCCCAACCGTTGAAGATAAAACCATAAAACTCTGAATGTAGACACTTGACACGAAGCAAACGAATGTTTGTTCTATCAATTTCGTAATTTCGAACTGTACGGGGGTGAAATTGGGGTTGAAATGAGGGACGAATGTCAATTTGGAAGTTCCCAACCGTTGAAGATAAAACCATGAAAGTCTATAGGGATGAAATTGGGATTGAAATGGGGAACGAATGTGTCTTACGCTTTCACATCTGAACAACTGAACTGATTTTGATGAAATTGTTTTATTATAAGCTGTTTTTAGTAACCGTAAAGGTGCCAGGGTATTAAAATAGGTACTCCCTGAGTTACCTTAGTAGGTATTTATTTCGCACGGACGAAGTCGCGGGTAACAGCTAGTAACTAAATAAAATAATAAACATAATAATCCATTATAAATAGATAAGTTACAATGAGTACCTATTGATGTGGACACGAGGGACTAGATTTTGTTTTTGTATGATGGACTGTGAATGTGTTAAAATTATATTTGTAGAATTTCAGCTATCATAACACATATTGTATGTCGACTTTGAGTATAAGAATAGTTGGTCTGAGTACATTGATGGTATTGTGTGAAAAAGATTCAAACCTCTTTGTCAATTAAAACATAACCTCAGTAAAGCTTAACTTTACTAAAATAGGTGGAAACCCTAGAGGTAACTGGTTTTGGCTCAAACGGACTAAGGTCACCAAAGACGTTGATGAGAGACTTAGATTTAGGCAGACATGAAGTCATCGATGTATATAAATCAATGGATGTGCCCTCCCAACCTTCAAACGCACGGAATTATGTCATCGTTGGAAAGAGTGAGCTCACTCTTTCCGATCTAGTCGGTTGCAGGAAGTGGTGAACGCTGGACGTTTTTACCTATCACTATTCGTTGTCAACAACCAAAATAAGTAGTACCACACCATACCTCGCCACTAACGCTTCTAGGGGTCAAGTAGATTGGTGGTGTGTAACCACTTACACTACGCACACTGACTCAGTTTATTACCGATTTCTAGGTGCTCAGGGCACATCAAGTGGATTATGTCGATGCATAAAGTAATATACTGCAAGCACTTCAGTTCCAATGTTTTGTAATGTAAGACTATAAGATTACTAGCTGTTACCCGCGACTTCGTCCGCGCGAAATAAATACTAATGTAACTCAGGCAGTTTCTATTTTTATACCTAGACACATTTACGGTTACTAAAAACATCTTATAATTAAACCATTTCATACAATATCATCGCAATCGGTTCAGTTGTTAAGGTGTGAAAGCGTTAGAGACATTCGTCCCCCATTTCAACTCCAATTTCATCCCCATACAGTTCAAAATTATGAAATTGCTAGAACAAACATTTATTGGCTTCGTGCCAAGTGCCTATATAAAGAGTTTCATAGTTTTATCTTCAACGATTGGGAACTTCCACATTGACATTCATCCTCCATTTCCACCCCAATTTCATCCCCGTACAGTTCGAAATTACAAAATTGCTAGATCAAACATTTATTTGCTTCGTGTCTAGTGCCTATTTAGGTACAGAGTTTCATGGTTTTATCTTCAACAATTGGAAGCTTCCATGTATACTTTTATCCTCCATTTCAACTCCTAATTAAACCCATGTGCATTTCGAAATTAAAAAATAGATAGAACAAACATTCGTTTGCTTCGTGTCAGGTGTCTATTTTCAGAGTTTCATGGTTTTATCTTCAACGGTCGGGAACTTCCATATTGACATTCATCCCCCATTTCAACCACAATTTCACCCCCGTGCATTTCAAAATTACAAATCGCTAGAACAAACATTTATTTGCTTCGTGTCAAGTGCCTATATAGGTACAGAGTTTCATGGTTTTATCTTCAACGATTGAAAACTTCCATGTACACTTTCATCCCCCATTTAAATCCCAATTTCATTTCATTCATTCACAAAATTGCTAGAACAAATATACGTTTGCCTCGTGTCTAGTGTCTATATTCAGAGTATCATGCTATTATCTACAACGGTTGGGAACTTTAATATTGACATTCATCCCCAATTTCACCCCCCGTACAGTTCGAAATTACAAAATTGCTAGAACACGCATTCGTTTGCTTCGTGTCAAGTGTCTATATACAGAGTTTCATGGTTTTATCTTCAACGGTTGGGATCTTTCATATTGACATTCATCCCCCATTTCAACCCCAATTTCACCCCCGTACAGTTCTAAATTACAAAATTGAAAGAACATACATTTAATTGGTTCAAGTCAAGTGTCTAGATACAAAATTTGATAACTTTGAAAATCACGAATTTTCGTACAACTGTTCATCCCTTATTTCACCCTCTTAAGGGTTGAATTTCGGAAAACCCCGTCTTAGCGAGCGCCTACGTGCTAAAAGGGACCTCAATGCAAAATTTCAGATTCCTAGCATTTGTAGTTTCTATACGACAACCTCATGATGTTTAGAGACTTTAATGCAACCCAGCCGGTCTGCGGAAATTAACTACTGGTGGTATTTCTTTATATTGTGGTATATATAAGCTTTGCTTAGTTTTGTACTAGATAGGTGGTGTGTGAAAAATTGAAAACTGTTGATTATTTATAAATATACTAGCGGCCCGTTCCGGCTTCGCTCGGATTATAACTTAGACACTGTCTGCAGCGCCATCTGCCGGGCTTATTTGTGAATCTAAATCATCCTCGAATTCACTTAAACACAGACAAAAAAAAATCGTTCTTATTGGTCCCGCCGTTTAGGAGTGCACTGTCAAATATTTAAATTACTAAAATTGCTATTAAAAAATAGGAATTGGTAGTAAAAGGGTAAAAATGTAGGGTTGTATGTATTTTTTTATGCCACATTATAAAAAAATATAAAAACAAAAAAATTTGGTCCATAAATTAAAAAAAAAACAATTAGGAGTGAACAACCGTTATCACTTAGGGGTATGGAAAATAGATAGTAGCCGATTCTCAGACCTACTGAATATGCGTATAAAAGGAGACGGCTCATTTCTGCCCCAAGTCGTTTCAAGTTTATGTACTTAATTATCCCCGGAGACCTAAAAAAGTTATTTAATTAAACTAACATATAATTAAACAAGGCAAACTGTACATTCAAAACTAACGTGCCAAGCGGGGATTGCAAATTGGTGTGATTAAAAGTACTTTAATGACTGTACCTAAAGCCAGCCATGTTTTTTCTCATTTTAACTTCTATTGACGTTTACGTAAAGTGAACGTGCTTGTGTCATTTTGCCCGGATTGCGAAATTGTAGTTTTGGCGCCTACGTGAAAAAAACATGTCACCTCATTGTATTATTTTCTTTAACTTGTGTATTTTCGAGTGGCAATGTGTAATATAAATGGTGGATTATTACAAATTACTATTTGATGTTCGTGAACGTACTTCTTTGACGATTTTTAGTAAAACTTGAAAATATTGAAATACGCCGTAATATGGGAAAACACAAAAAGCGTGCGACGCCAAAATAAAAAAAATGTGAACAAACTTGACACATCATCCGATTCGTTCAAAACTCGATTCCAAAAAGAATGTAAAATGTGCTCGATTCGTTCGAAACTCTCACATCGCGCTATTTTTTTTCAAAGTTTTAGTTGATATATTTCGAACCCCGCTATGCAGAATAAAAACATTAACAGTTCCTCAATATATATTAAAAATCCTATACAATGATCCAATTTTGGTCGAGTCTCCTGCACTTTTGCTGTGGGGCAAATGCCCATGGAAAATGGGCCGTCTCCTTTGGTAAAAATCAGTAAAGCCGTTTCGGAGGATTAAGGTAACTAACACTGTGACACGAGAATTTTATATATAAGTTTATTGCAGGAAGAAATCAATGAATTAAAGGAGTATAAAAGAAGAATTGAAATTTCCCAAAGGAACAAACAAGAGGACAAGAGACTTCTGAAAATAATGGTAAGCTAGCTGTTCTGATATCTTGAATTGATTAGGCCCTTCATTTGAAAGTATTTGCAGGACTCTTTGCTTGTGTTGATCCTATCACTCTACTCTATAGTAAAAATAAATTATACTCTGTTTATAATACAATTATTGTATTATCTACACTAATGTTATAAAGAGGAAAGATTTGTACCTATTTTTGTATGTTTGTATGTTTGTAATGAATAGGCTCAAAAAGTACTGGGCCGATTTAAAAAAAAAATTACCAATAGAATGCTACATTCTTCCAATTTGACATAGGCTACATTTCATTTTGAAAAAAATTAGGGATCCTTGGTAAAATTTGAACAATGTAACCGAAGGTATAGAAAAATGAGTCTTAAAATGTCTTTCGTCGAATGCGCTGCCGAAACTATTAGCGATAGAACAAAATAATGTACAACAATATTGAAGAACATCATAATGTTTACAAAAAACTCCGCGGTAGCATATGTCCAACTATTGTAGTTATGTCACTACAACAACTTTTTTCATCTTAAACATTAATGAAAATGCTAACCAAATTCAAACCATGCTATTTATGTGTTTATATTAATCCTTATTAAAAAAAAATATTTTATGGTCAAGACCATTTAACTACCTATAATGTATTATTAATTAAGTACCTGGGTGACCGAGCTTTGCTCGTTTTAAATACTAAATATACTTAGATACCTACAGATAAAAGACTCCAAGAAATAGATTTTCTTTAAAAAAACGAATTGAAAAAAAAGAGAACACGTCTGGATTCGAACCTGGAGCTACTAATTCGTGACCGCTATGAGCGCCCGACTTCCCATCTGAGCTAATTATGCTGTCGCGTCACGCGGCGAAATTTACCTCTTCACATTCTAATGTCTAATGTGACAGTTTTTCATTGTCTAAAAATATGCGTTTTTTTTTTAAATAAGACCTAGTTAGATCGATTTATCGTCCCCGAAACCCCCTGCATACATAATTTCATGAAAATCCGTCGAGCCGTTTCCGAGATTCAGATTCTATATATATATATATATACTAGCTGACCCCGCAAACGTTGTTTTGCCTTATAAATTATTACATGATGTTATAATTTAAATGGCATATTATATGGCAAACTATTACATGATGACAAAAAGACGATAATTGATCAGTTATCGAGCGGGATGAAAAATGATTAAATTACTAAAATGGCTATTAAAAAATAGGGGTTGGTGGTAAAAGGGTAAAAATTTAGGGTTGTATGTATTTATAACGCCACATTATAAAAATATAAAAACAAAAAAAATTGTCCGAAAATTAAAAAAAAATTTTTTTTGGGTGAACAACCCTTGTCACTTAGGGGTATGAAAAATAGCTAGTAGCCGATTCTCATACCTACAGAATATGCATATAAAATTTGGTTAAAATCAGTTAAGCCGTTTCGGAGGAGTAAGGAAACAAACACTGTGACACGAGAATTTTATATCTTCTAGTTTCAAAGCCTGATTGCCATGCTGGCTTGTTGAGCAAGCGTGGTAAAGATATGGGGAATTTTATGCCTTGCCATTATATATCAACAAATTATTGTTTAATTTAAGCTAGTTGACATTTCATAATGTTAACTAATCTTATACCTTTAAACGAGCAATTCTTGTACCTATATAAATATGTATATATATATAGAATCTGAATCTCGGAAACGGCTCGACGGATTTTCATGAAATTATGTATGCAGGGGATTTCGGGGACGATAAATCGATCTAACTAGGTCTTATTTAAAAAAAACGCATATTATGCGCGTTTTTAGACAATGAAAAACTGTCACATTAGACATTAGAATGTGAAGGTAAATTTCGCCGCGTGACGCGACAGCATAATTAGCTCAGACGGGAAGTCGGGCGCTCGTAATAGCGGTCACGAATTAGTAGCTCCGGGTTCGAATCCAGACGAAACGGTTCTCTTTTTTTTTCAATTCGTTCTTTTTAAGAAAATCTATTTCTTGGAGTCTTTTATTTGTAGGTATCTAAGTATATTTAGTATTTAAACCGAGCAAAGCTCGGTCACCCAGGTACTAAATGTATAATGTTATATCAAATTTATTACTTATTGACATTGTATAAGATTGTAATTAATACAAGCAGTGCCCGCGTAGTTCCCGTTCCCGTTTTTTTTTTCGGGATAAAAAGTAGCGTATGTCTTCTAGACTATAATATCTATGTTCCGAATTTCAGCCTACAAGAGTAACAAACATTCATCTATCCAAACATACAAACTTTCGCGTTTATAATATCACTAGCAGCGTCCCGCGGTTTTACCCGCGTAGTTCCCGTTACCGTTATTTTCCCGGGATAAAATGTAGCCTATGTGTTCTTCCAGACTATAATCTAAGCGTGTTCCATATCTCAGCCCGATCCGTTCACACGTTACGACGTGATTAAGCAACAAACATCCAAATATCTAAACATCCATACATTGACATTTTTTTATAATATTAGTAGGATGATAAATAATAATAAATACTAAATGTAATAATAGTTAATATTGAGCACAATATACAAAATAGGTACCTATTGTGCGGAGTTATACCAAATTTATTTTAAATTTTGTATGTGCTTGCAATACGGTATTTGACAATGTTGAAAATATAGCATACATTTTGAATATCTTATCAGATAACACATTAAGTAAACATATTTCACTCTATTTTGGAATATATAGTGTGTATTTTTGTATAATACAGGTCAAGACTATTCAAACGAGTCCAAACTCGACGGTTTTACAGTCCGCGAGGTATAAGCTGAGCTTTGCATTAGTGTGAGTGATCACCAAAAGTACAGTCAGACGCAGGACGCTGTGACCATGTTCTCATAATAAGGTGTCAATTTTATATTCAATAAATCGTTGTTTATTATGCAGTATCAATTGTATATTGGTATAAACGATAGGCCTGCCCTGAATACGGTATTCGGAAATTTTAAGTAAATACGTTATACGTAGGTGACGGATCTCATGCTTTTCCATTAAAATCTTTCTGTTATTCTCTGTCCTTGACCATTTGAATCCTAAAAGAGATACTTCTTTTCGCAATTACCATATTGATCCTGGATAGTTAATGTCAGCTTGTTGTTTAAGAGTTTGTTGTCTGACTGTACTTTTGGTAATAGATGCGTATGCATGTGATCACTCACACTAATGCAAAGCTCAGCTTATACCTCGCGGACTGTATCTTGTTTAGTTTAGGAGTTCCTTTGACCACCATCAGACGCCATGATGAAACCCTGGCTGTCATGTAGCACAAGAGTGCTTGTCAAGACTATTCAAACGAGTCGAAATTCGATGGATTTATCTCGTTTGGTTTTTTTTAAAGTAAAGTAAAGTCAAGGTTAAGGAGTTCCCATGACCACCTTCCGACTCCTATCTCAAGATCAGCTTCCTGATACCATATTATTGCATTGGCACCGAAGTTACGTAAGGCCAATTGTCCACGTAGCTGCACGATATCCGCACAATTTCGACAATTGTCGGATGCAAGACGATGCTTGCATTTGATCTTGCGTACAAATAATGAAATCTGTGTCCACGAAGCGACAACGACAGCCGCACGTCTTGCGTTCGTCATGCGGGACGCGTGCATGCTGCAAAAAGTCACTGCTCGATCGACTCGTCAAACGCACGAGGTGTTGCCATTTTACGACTACATTTTACTAGTTGCTGTGACTTTGTCGCTAGATCTAGTGAGTTTTTTGTAATTTTTTAGGGTTGCGTACCCAAAACGGGACTCTTATAGATTCGTTGTCTGTCTGTCCATCCGTATGTTACAGCCACATTTATCCAAAACTATAAGAACCATACTGTTGAAAAGTAAGTGGATGTATTTTGTGAACTACTCACTAGATTATTCAAACCAAATTATTCAAACAATTTTCGTCGAAAATTTACATCTAGTTCAGTCGGGGCAGACATAAAATTAGCCTGAAATAGAAAAAATTCCGGGGAGCGATATATTTTTTTTAAACGTCGCGTCGTAGAGGGTGGTTGGAAGTATAAATCTCGATTTTCGAACTAATCCCGGTAGAGGGTTCGCCGCCATATTGTTTTAAAGTTTTTGTGAAATACCTCGTTAATTTTCAACTTTAGAGCAAAAATTATCGTATCCAATGTTGTTGGAAATTTAATTTCTCACAAGTTTGAGTCTTTTCATTTTTACGCTAGTATCAATATTTGCAGTGTTATGCTATTAAGTTTATCAAAAAAATCGTAATGGGGGGAATTTTATTTTCTTCAACTTTGGTTGTCGCACTTCTTAGGGTTCCGTACCCAAAGGGTAAAAACGGAACCCTGTTACTAACACTTGGCTGTCCGTCTGTCCGTACGTCCGTCTGTCTGTCACCAGGCTGTATCTCAAGAACGGTGATAGCTAGACAGTTGAAATTTTCACAGATGATGTTTTCTATTGCCGCTATAACAACAAATATTAAAAATAAAATAAGTAAAAAAAGTGTGAGAACAAAAGTTGAAGAAAATAAAATTACACCCATTACGATTTTTTTGATAAACTTGATGGTATAACTCTGCAAATATTGATCCTAGCGTAACAATTATTTCGACCAAACTTGTGAGAAATTAAATTTCCAACAACTTTGGTTACCGTCATTTTTGCTCTACAGTTGAAAATTAACCAGTTATTTCACAAAAACTTCAAAACAAGATGGCGGCGAACCCTCTACCGGGATAAGTTAGAAAATCGAGATTTATACTTCCAACAACCCTCCCCGACGTTTTAAAAAAAATTTACCACTTTGGAAGAGTCTCTCCCGCAAACATAATTCTTAATAGTTAAAATAGTTTACTATTAAGAAAAAAAAAGTTGGAAGCTACAATATCATTTTTGAACACCTATCCATAGATAATCCACACGCTATTTATGATTTTGGTGTAAACATTTTTGGTGATTTTAGTGACTTTTTCGTGACTAACGCATCAGTTACGTAATATCTTATTATACCAGTAGAAGTAGAAACTTGCGGTTGTATAAATTTTTGTGGTTGCGGCAAAAAATTAAAGAGAAGAAGATTAAGTTTTGCATGTTTCAGTAAGATATTACATAACTGATGTGTTGGTCATGAAAAAGTCACTAGAAATTACCAGATTTTTTTGTCAACGAAACTTTCATGAAACGGACACTGGCAGAATAACGACGAAGTCGTACACGCCATAAACCAAGAAAAAAAATCATAAATTAAATGTCACCAAAGACATCAAAAACGCACTAGATGCACTAGATCTAGCGACAAAGCCACTAAACGGTAATACTGAGCGTGGCTGACTATTTGCTTGCATCATTTGCATCTTGCATGCAGCAGCGTGGACATAGCAAAGATGCAAAAATCGCCTATCGACATTTGTAGAATGCATGCATTCGACAAAAGACGCGTGCGTGGACTGTATGCCTAAGTATACCAAATTTCAACCTAATCTAATGACAGGAAGTGGTTCTAACTGAACTCTTAAGATTTGTCCCACACTAACATACTAACAGGGCAAGTAGAATAAAAGCTTATAAAAATCATTTAAACGGTTTTAAAAATATAGTCAAATACCGTATTCGTTTGATTCTGCCATATAAACTAGCTTTACGAAATAAATAATTATGTTTAGAGGTGTTTATTCAAGATAACAGATATGTCTCATCTTTTCAGCTACTGGGGAAAAAGACAAATATAGTACAATACCCAACAAAATGGACACTTGTCTCAAAGCCAAAGTACTATCGTTTTGTCCTCCTCGACAAGACAAACAATTGCTACGTCTATATTACTGACCTGACTGGCCAGAGAAAAAATAAATTTTTTATAACAGTCAAAATTTTAATGGGACAGATTAAATTGGTTGTTAAGAAATATGAAAAAATAGTTCCTTTACAAGTGTTGAATTACGTAATAAGGCTTATATTGGAAAAGCGTATAAAAACACTGTTGGATGGGAGGACCGAAAAAATTAAGTATAGAGCTTTGATGCAATTGTATAGAGAGACATATCCTGTGGATGATGATAAGGAATTTGTGAAAACGACAATATGTGATGTATGGCTTGGCAAATACAATGATCCGGTTGATTCAGGTTCGTATAATAACTTTTTTTAAATGTCCTATAGTTGTTGTGGCTTGTGGCCTCAAGTCTCAAGTGGCCTCTGCTACCTATCCATGTTATACCCTGCCAAGTATTGGACTCTAGTAGCGCCCTGCTGTTTAACCTACGTAAATCCTGTTAAGCTATTTAAACGTAGCCTATGCTATAAAATATACTCTTATTTCAAATTTCAACCTGGTCCATACACCTGTTCTGGCACGATTGAGCAACAAACATTCAAACTTCTGCATTAATAATATAACAAGGATTATAACTATTTTGTAGTACAGATAGTTCAACTCATCTGTGCGCGCGGCGCTATGTGTGCGTGCGCTTGTAATTATACAACTTTCATTTGTGTGGCAGTGGCGCGGCAGTCGTCGTCCGAGCAAAACGTGACGAGCATACAAAGTAACTGTATATGTACAAGCTTACCCACACATAGGCCCGCGCGCACAACTGAGTTGAAGTCACTATAGTAGAACTGTTTTCAGAGTCTGTCTTGGGAAGTACCACATCTTTGCCGTTTATTCTACTGCCAGGCAGCAATTTGAAAATATTGCTGTGTCCTAATAGTGTGCAATGTTTGCTGCGAAATTAAAGGGCAAATAAATAAATCATCTGCATCATTGAGTGGTAGATAGTATTACTATACTCCTTTAAAAAAGAAAAAAAAATCAAATTGATAACCTCTTTCTGTTTTTGAAGTCGGTTATAAACCTTCACATGAATTAAGGCAATAAAAAAACAGGTGTTCCAACGTCGTATGTAAGTACCTATCTCCGTTTGTCAAACACGCACAGTTCGACACACACACATACACAGAAAATGCATCCACGCGTGTGGATGCTTGGCTTGGCGTGTGTTTGAATGAAATGAGGTCAGAGCCGCCGTTAATCCACAAAACGCAACAACGCGCGTGAGTGCGTAAACAAACCCGCACGATGATGCAGATCTGCACCCCCGCAAGTAGGCGCGTAGATGCGTCGAGATGCAGCGTGCTGGGTGGCAGTGTGTTCGCCTAAGCTATTGCATAGCTTTTATTGCGGGCCTGGAGACCGAATGTTAGTGATCGTGCATCACTTTCTTGTGTTCACAAAAAAGAGGGAGGGAAGACCGTCACGCCGTCCTCTCCACTCGGTCATTCTACTTTGAATCTTATTTTATAGGATTTACAGACCATATGCTCTTATCAGTGTTGCCAACTTAACGAATTTCCCGTGATACGTAGCGGATTTGAGTACGTAGAGAACGGGATAATAAATTTCTAACGGCTATTATTATAGCATATTTTGGAATAGGCATATCAATGAAGGAAGAATGTCAGCGTAAAAGCTTAGTAGCTGTTCCAATTTGTTCTGATTTACTAGAAGTGTATCATTTGTAATCAATTTTAGGGGTTTTTAACATAGGTTTAGGCATAAATGTTTTCAGGAAATGGTATCACTGATTTAGCGGCGTTTAATTTTTTATAATTTTTCTCTACTGTACAGTAAAAATGAATAAACAAAGTGCCTTGAAAAAAGCAAAATATAGATAATATCTTCATGTTCCATGAATTGTGAGTAATTGTGAGACCAGTAAAGGTACAAGTTCCGATTTCCGAAAGAGAAGAGGACTAAGTGGGACAAGAAAGATCAGCATTCTTGTTATCTTGTTGGAAACTCTGAACAAGTAAAGGGCTACAGAATATAAATATGATCCAGTTAAAAACATGGTGTCTACAAGTCATGATATAGTGGTAATGGGACAAGCTATCTCGGGAGGGATATCTGCCACCACAGATGCGACATGGTGTATAGAGAAGAGGTTCCAGTTTCTGTAGAAGTCGATCGTTCAGAGGGGGATCATAGTAGAGAGGAACGATCATAATATTCTGAATCAGAAAGTCACTCTAGTTATGACAGTGAGTCATCCCAGCAAACAATTGAGGCTGATGAGACTTATGTTCCTGAAACTATCGCCAGACAGTAGTCCAATTAGTACACCAATATCTGACACCAAGATTTTAGTATACTGAAGAGGGAGCGATGGAACCCGGCCAGGTATATGATGCCGTTCCACCAGAGATGTGCTATGCAGCTATGCTGCGAAGATGTGAAATCTACGCTACGAAAATATGTGACCGTTTCCACCAATACTACGCTAGGTAGCTGTGCGAGGAAGATGCGCTACGAAGATGCGCCGCCGCAAAGCAGCTGTGCGAGAAAGATGCGCACCTCGAGCTATGCTATGTATCGATAGTAGGAAAACAGCCCATAGCACACATCTATAGCACGCATCCATAGGACACATCCATAGGACACATCCATAGGACACATCCATAGCACACATCCTTCCATACAAAAAACATATCTTAGTTGAATCCGTTTTCACCAGTGCTATGCTATGTGCACCGATTAATTTTATTGGTGGATATCAAACGCATCCATAGCATCGTAGCATAGCACATCTCTGGTGGAAAGGCACCCATAATATGGGCCTGTTGTCCATTGCAGATCCTTATCAGACACAGGAAAGAGGCTTTGAGTGGTCCTGAAGGCATGCAATGAAGGCGATGAATGAAGATTTGGAGTAATTTAAAAAATAATAAAGTGTTTGAGCTTGTTGATGCATAGATGTAGTAGGTAAATAATAGTGCAGTTTAGTTGTCCTAAGAAAAGTTTAAAAGTGATAATTAAGTCCAATATTGTGCACGGTTAGTTGATAAGTGTGGAATTAACAATTGTTGTTTGCTTTAAGTGTAAAATTAGGGTTGGACATTACCTAATCAGATGTTATCACTGCTTATTTAGTTATTGATACTTAAAGAAAGACCCAAATGTGTGGTAAAGTTCTTAAGCTAAAAAAGGCAGTGTATGGATTAAAACAATCAGCATTAGCTTGGTGTGAAAGAGTTAGAGATGTTTTATGTAAAAATATGTTTAAAAAACTGTACACAAGAGCCTTGTTTATTTACTAAAACAAGTAAAAATGTTAAAGTTATAATGGTCGATGACTTTTTAATATTATCTAATAGTGTTGGTGAAACAGAGGTGAAATGTATTTTAAACTCTGAATTTAACATTAAATGTTTACTTGAGGTTAAACAATATTTAAGAATGAACATTAATGGAAAGGAATATTGTAATAACTATGAGATAATGATTGATCAGAAACAGTACCTACATAGAGGAATTATTACAGAAATTTGAAATAACAGTATGTAAATGTAACTAAAGCAGAAAATTGTTCTTCAGGAATTAGTTCTCAAAAACTGATAGGCTGTTGCATTGCATGTACTTAGCGGTTAGCATGTACTATATGTTAAAGGTAAAAACTATAAATTGACAAGGAGTATCTTTTTTGTATACATAAGTTACGGTGGTCTAGTCGGGAGAACGGCGGCTGCCGATCCGGAGACCCCGGGTTCAAACCCCACACGCACCACTGTCTTTTCGAAGTCATGTGCGTAATGCCGCTAACTTAAAAAACGGTGAAGGAAAACATCGTGAGGAAACCGACATGTACCTAGAATCTTTCGAAGTCATGTGTCATCCGCCAACCCGCACTGGGCCAGCGTGGTGGATTATGGCCTTAACTCTCTCCTTGCGAGAGAAGGCCCCGAGTCCCAGCAGTGGGAACGTTTAGTGGGCTGTTGATGATGATCTTTTTTGTATGGCCCTATGGCATATATGTATATACTACTAGTGACATCTATGTTTATGATGTGTATGTAGTATGTAATTTATAATCCATAGATGGTACATTGGAATGTTGTGTAAAATGTATGAAGGTACTTCAATAAAAGTTTAGTTTGCACTAAAAAAAATTGGTTGCCTGTAAAGTCGGTATACGGGCGAAAGTTTTACGTGACAACGACTTTGAGTGGTAAAATAATTTTAATGTGAATATTCATTCGTAGTCTGTCACATTATCACTACACAATCGTTTTACAATTAACTGGCAACGTGTAAACTTGTATGCAGGCGCCTAAGCGAATCGGCGACTCGGGCATGGTTAGCCCGCCTAAGAGCGAGAGAGACAGACATAAAAAGTGAAAGGCACGCGTCCCTCTCACTCGCTCTCATTGTGAGCGCATAACGTGAGCGGAGCGTAACGCAGTTTCTTGAAGTGTCACCCGGCAAACCAATTTATAAGACGTTGTCACGTCAAAACAACTCGTTTACTTTAGCAACATGCAATAGCTTTACCCTGGCAGTCCCTGAGTGCCACACATTTTTTTTTTATAAGTAAAGGGAAGGATACATTGTTCATGTCTGTTACAGATTGGGACCTATCTAAGGGTAGACATATAACTCTAGAAGACATTATTTCTGGGAGTGGAGTTTGGCAAATCATTCCTGTCAAAATTGAAAGCGAAGAGAACATTGATGGTAGTGATGAGGGAGCTATAGAACAAGCTCAAGGTAAATATTTACACGACTATGCTTGAATTGGAGATATTTGAACCATAATTGGGTAAATAAATGTACCATTTAATGAGTCCGTCAGCTAGACCATGGAAAAATAAGGGACACATATTTTTGAAGTGAAAACTTCTTTTGGTCAAATATTAACATGAGGGAGCGGTTAAACTGAAACCTGTCGTAACATAACGTTTTATTTAGACTCCACCGTTATCCGAAACTTTTGAAACAGATACGGTTACGTTTATATTTTTATTTCGGAGTTTCGGTTACGGTTACTGAGCTCCATAACATCCTTGGTCGCCATGACTATTATGTCACATTTTATATGAAGGGCCGTGGAACGGCAGACCAAGTGTGACATTGCGTGACATATGTACTATCTCGCACAGGTTACTCTGCGATCTGAGTCGAAACTCAAGTTTCTAAGGAATAAAGCGCATGTAGAAACTCCTATCTAACTAGGTATTGGCAATCAGTCAACAAAATCCCACTGAGAGAAGTTGTTGACTGATCCCCAGGGTGCACCGCGTGGAGGTTACCTAGCCCCGCACCCCGACTTGTAAGTACCTACACCTACCCCTCTCGAGCGGCGCGGCGCGATGTTGCCAAACTTACACGTAAGGTTGTACTTATATTTATTCTGTGACGTAAGTCACGCACACAACTAACGTATTTGAATGAATCTAGTACACAGGATAATTTTTGCGACGTTGCCAGTTCTACGGAAACCGAACGCAAATCACGCACACAACTGACGTTGTTGAATGAATCTGAGCACAGGATGATTTGGATTCAATTGCTTGATACAATTATTTATTTTGTTAGAAAATATTTTTGAAGTGAAAACTTCTTTAGGTGCGCTATAGACAGAATTTTCGTGGGCTGTGAAATGGATTCATCAATCGTCACGCTTGGATATGATAATGGATCGGATCGGATATGAAATCTTCGGGTAAACTCGGTAAAAACGGCCAGGGCAACAGAAACGTAAAGAGTTTCGATTACCTACCTCCAACCGCCCAGCGTTTATCTCCAGATACCAGGACAACAGAAATATAAAAGAGTTGCGTTTGCCCCTAGGTACCAGTACCAGTGCAACAGCAAGTTTTCACTTCTATCGGCAGTTCCTATGACTGCCAATTTTTTTTTTAATAAGCGACTATACTTTTTCACATCGTTTGTGTGATTACTGGTCAGGAACCCTACTTGTATGTTATTTTTTTAATGTCGACACCAAAGCGCCACGCTGTATAGCTAGAAGATAGATAGAAAATTACATAAAAAATCCTAATTTTTGTGTTTCTAAGTAACCGAATCTGTCCGGTGAGGTTGGGTGGGTACCCCCCACCCCACCCCACTTAACAGTTACACAATTTTTCTACGAAGTTTCTTAAAAATATGTCCAAGGAATAAAATGTTTCATACAAACTTTCATCCCTTATGTCACCCCTTGAAGACTAAAATTTGAAAAACGCTTTCATATTTGCTTCATGATTTTAGTTGAACTCAATTTATATGAAAACTAGCTGAACGCGCGCGCGTTGCTACGCCATCTATCGAAAATTGGTCGTACCAATTCAAATTTTGTTCAAATTCAGTTACTTCAGGTTCTAATGACGCAACCTTTAACATATGACAAATGCTGTCACGCAACAAAAGCTCTCTAAAAGCAATATTTTTTGCCCCGTTTTTGTTACATTTTTCATTCATGCTCCTGTTGATAGTAGCGTAATGTTAAATAGCCTATAGCCTTCCTCGATAAATGGACTATCCTACAAAGAAATAATCTTTCAATTTGGACCAGTAGTTCCAGAGATCCTTGCGTTCAAACAAACATACAAACTCTTCAGCTTTATAATATTAGTATAGATTTCATGCAAATATCTCCAAGGAATAAAAAGTTTCATACATTCGTTCATCCCCTATTTCACCTTGTTGAATTTCAAAACATCCCTCTTTAGTGGGTGCCTACGTTATAAGAAAAATATGTATGCGAAATTTCTAGTTTCTAGGTCTTACAGTTTGGGCTGCGAGTTGATCTATATAATGTATAGATTATAGGTGGTTTTATCTAATGTCGCTTTATCACCAAAGCGCCACGCTGCCGCTGTATACTATAAATTTTAAGAAGAAGATTTTGGGCAGTCGTGTAATATTCTTAGTAATTTTATGCGAAATATACTTGATTTACATATTTTTGAAGAAACTATTATTATTTAAAACAATCTATTTTCCAAACGTTATCATACAAACCTACATTGAAAACATAACATTACTAAAAAAATACTCAAAAGGTTTGTAACACCTGAATAAAAATATCACTTAACTTCCATTTCTTTGAAAACTCGTAGTTAACCATGTAAACACGGTACTAAACAACGTATACTGCCATTAAAATTCGTGGTTTGGTGTCTACTATACTAACCAAAGTTATTTAGGGCGTAAAGACATAAAAAAGCATATTTACTCTTACACATGGCGGGAGACACGACAGGCGTGTCATCAAGTTGTATGGCGTTAGACACGATGACACGACTGTAGTGTCACAAAATATTTGTTCGCAGCCACTGCTCGAAGTTCTCAAAATGGAGCTCCGCAACGAAACGGTTAACGGGGCAGACCAACTGTGATTTTGTGGCAATGTGTGCGAGGGGTTCTAAATTTTGTGAAGGCAGTTTGCCATCAAAGAGGATAGTGATGATAGCGATGACAAAGTTATGCAACGAGATCAATATAAATATTTGTGAAGCCATCCTTTGATTATATCACACGTTAAATGAGGGGGCAGACATTGTGTGAGAGTGTGTGTGAAGGTTTCAAAATAATTACTTATTATAGTCATAACTTGTAAGAAGGGCCAATAATACATCCATATTCAGCAGATAGTGTTATAAAAATTTTAAAAATCTTAAAACTGATGTTGTGTAAAGGACAATGTCCATTTTTGACACGCCAAAATAGTTGTCGTGCGTAATATGAGTTATATATTAAAAAATCGGTGATTTTTTGTTGTACTCGTGTGCGAAGTTATATAACTTTCTAAGATTGCAAAATAAAATAATGTGCATTTGTTTAAATTAAACCTACCATTTACCAACAAAGCTGACTTGGAAAATATTGCAATAACGAAACGGTACTTGCGTTTCGTTTTAGTGATCCGCGTTAGATTGAAATAAAATATGGATGTTATCTATATCAATTTCTTTCACAATGTCGTTTATTTGCTACTTCTACATATTTAAATAACGATATGTATAAATACGGTGACAAAGAAACTATCAAAGCTTTTTATAGCAATGTAAACGAGGAAGAAGTTGGCATGCAATTGTGAAACGAAACGTTTTCACCAAATCCAAATTGATCAAAGGTCAATGTCAAATTCAAATTGAAATTGACAAATCAAAAAAAAGTAAACAACCAAAATGAATGGTTTTCTTCTGTTCTGTTTCTGTTTCTGTTTTCTAAGCGGCGTAATATTTATGCATTATTCACAACAACAAACTCCGATTACCAGATCAAATGTTTCAATGGCGGAATTTATAATGGTTTTAACAAAACTGAGAATTATGTGATTCAGTGCTCCTTAGTAACTGTGATTACCTATGTGACTGTCTCAAAGAGGCCGGCAAAACATTCCACAAACGGATTCTATTATTTACATTGATTTAAGTATTTTTTTTAGTATACAATGATAGGATGAGCGATACATGTGCCTGATGCTTGCCTATAACAAGAAAGTGTCATATGGAACATGAAGACAAGTCCAAATCATCAGACCTAGCCCTGCACTTAGTCAGTTTAAGCCTTGTGTAGCCTATGATAATTCCATCCAAGAACTATTTTATGGTAATCAGTTGGTAGTTAGAAGTACTATAATTCCTGTTTATACTTACTGATAAGAAATATGTTTTGTAGTTTTATCTTTTCTTTTCTAATCCGAAAGAAAACATACTTAATTGTAATGTATTTTGACAGTAAACATAACCTTACTTTTGGTTTAACTGTAACTCATTTTTGCTATTTAGGAAATAAAAAACACCAACAGCAGACGTTTTTAGAAGCATTAACAATCCTAATTAGACACAATTCATCTCTATGCACTTTCAGTATCAAAAAAAGTTTGTCAGGTTTTTCAATGTTTGGGACGTGGGCATTGTCCTTTACAAACTTGCACTTGTGATACTGTCGCTCCACTATTTTGTTATGAAGAATATTTCTTTCTTCTAATTTTAATATACAGTATATGAGTATATTTATAGTACCTTTGTATCAAAAAATAGTGTGTGTACTTACCCGTGCTAGAAGTTAATACTTCTACTCTTTATTCCTCATGGTATATATAAATATTAACATGTAGGTAGCTGTAATGTTTTTCCAAGATGTTGACTAGCAAACTCATCGTAAGAATTTACTCTCACCATTTTAACACGCCAAAAAAAGAAGTATAACATCAATAAAGAAATAATAGTTGAGTTTTTGTTTTCTACCTTGTATTTTATTATTCCAGGAAATGATTCCAGCACGGACAAGGACAGCGCAGCAATCTAAAAGGTATACGCAGCTAACAAAACATTCCCACTGCTAATAATATAATGTGGGATAATATTTAACTACTTATTTACCCTAATATACTAATCCTAAAATTATACCCTACTAGTATTGTAGAGTAGCAGCTTTCCGCGTTTTTACTTGTATCTATAAAGATCGTTTAGTGTCTTTTTCTAGACTGTAATCTCTGTCCACTTATAAAAAACTAGCGGTTTCCCCCTGCTTCGCCCGTTGGTTCGACTAAAGAACCAATTGCTGGAGTTTTGAGAAATAGTAAAAATAATTTCTTTGAACGTGAGATCTAGAGGCGCGTTTTTTATCGCACTGAAAAACAAAAGATGATTAAAATAATGGGTGGCTAAATTTAAATTTAGAACAAACCCTTTTTAAACCCAAGGGCTATAAGGCTATATATTATGTGACTCAGGCGAAGCCGGGGGACTGCTAGTAAAACTGTAATGCTTATAATCGTTAGTTTATACAATTAGATTATTATTATGTACTATTATCGTAATCGTTATGTTACCGTAAAACAAAAGAAAAAATATGTGCACAATATTTTTTCAATTACTGCAAACATGTGGTTCGATGTGCCTCTGTACACAGAGGCACATCGTTAGATTAACTTGCACAGGAAACAATATTAAACGGCACTGAAGTTTATCTGAGACCTGAATTCACAGCTATTCTAAACAACTACAGATTTTAATGTCGTATAAAAATACAATGGAAATAATATTTTGATAAGGTTTCAAGAACAAAAGGTATATGGTATCGCACAATACAAACTGAACTGAAACAAGTGTCATGGTGGTTAAAAGATTAGTTATAATCTGCATGCTAGTTTCTTTAAGTATATTAATATAGAATAAGGCCAAATTATTAGGAGGAAATAAAATTTATTATTATATTTAAAAAAATCTAAATATGTCCCGTGAAAATATTGTGATTGCTCATAGATTGCGCTCTGGACACATGCCACTAAATAATTTCAACTTTTTAATGAGACACATTGATAGCACCCGTTGTAATATGTGTGGTGCCACTGTGGAAGAAATTTATCACTTCTTGATGGAGTGTGTCAATAGCGCATCGAGAGAGAACTTGGTGGAGGCATACACACTGAACAGCTCAGATGGCTGATCCAAAGCATCTTAGCGGTGCTGTATCGGACGCTGCTTAAATTATTTATAGGTCTCCCCATAGGCTGTTTAAAGATAGGATTTCTATTATATTCAAATTAGATTAAAATAACCTAACTGACGCACTAGGTAATTAGTTTTTTAGTGTCTCCGCCTGTAGTGTATGTGATGTGGCCAAAGTTTAACTAGTAATTAAACTTAAATTAATATCAAAACGAACTCTTTGTTCATGACTGATTTTGTCCAAATTGTTAGATGGCAGGATAGGCCAATCATTCTATTTCTTTTGTTAAATCAATTATTTAAATATTTTTTATAAAATCTATTAGGTAGGTATATTTTTTTTATAAAATCAATTACATATTTTTATAATTCAATCATATTAAAATAAATTCAATCATCGAAATTATCTCACCCTGAATTGGATGTCGCAGTTAAGAGGCACGAAACATTTTTTTTTGTAGCAGCTAAGACATTAATTTATGATAAACGTGTAGGTATAAGTACGTTGTATTTAATCATGTGTAATGTGACGTTTTCAATGTGCTATATGTGAGTATAACTGTCAAATTTTGATCTCAATTTTGCCAATATATGGCGACCGACGCTAATATTTCATGTTTTTTTTTATAATGTTACAAAATTAAATATTGGCGTCACTTGAAAGGCTTATTTATTATCATTAATTAAGATTCAAGAATAAGTAATAAACTCTTTGCTTACTACTCTTGGCTAAATCTAGATATTGAATTCAGAACCCAATTTAGAAGCAAGGTTACCGCGAATGATTTCAGACGCAAGCGATCGTCGCTTCTGAATTTAGTATTATAGCTTACTGAATGCCAGATTATGATTATACACTTTACTGAATTCAGTAGCGACTTTTAGCCAAGTGTAATAAGTACACTTGCGTTTTAAAAAACGCCTTTTGTAGTGTTTATCTGTCGTAAGGATTGTAATCGGTATTATCTATCTATTGTACCTATTTTAATTGGCTATGAATGTATATTTTGTTTTATGGGCTTATTAAAATAAAAATAAATGTAAAACAACAAGTTCTATTATTATTTTAAACTTAAGTGAAATATTTTTAAAATAAATCCTTAATGTTTATAGTTTCGGTATGTAGGTAGATGGCGCTTTAAAGATGGTATAGGTTTCGACTGTCGATGTCATTAAACATAATATATTTAAAGCTTCTTTTGGAACGAAGTATTTTACGACAGGCTTGGAAAAGATTTTGCTGCGCGACCGAACTGAACAAAATGTGAGACAAAAACCGTAAGAAAAAAAACGGGAGTTATGTGTAATTCTCTTATTCGCTTACCTAACGCCGAATCGCTCCATACTGTCTTACTCAGTCTAAATGGAAAAATGGTAAACAACAAATTTATTGGTGTTTTCCAAAGATTTATGAAAAATTAGTGCAAGGGATGAGTGTAGTGACTATTGCATAAGCTTAAGCAGCCCACTAAATGTTCCCACTGCTGGGACTCGGGGTCTTCTCTCGCAAGGAGAGAGTCAAGGCCACAATCCACCACGCTGGCCCAGTGCGGGTTGGTGGATGCCACATGACTTCGAAAGATTCTAGGTATATGTCCGTTTTAAGTTAGCGGCAGTACGCACATAACTTCAATGGTGCGGGTGGGGTTCAAACCCCGGGTCTCCAGATCGGCAGTCGCCGTTCTCCCGACTAGACCAGCTGTAACTAGGGGACTATTTAAATTAATTATTGTAGCCGTGATCAAAAACATGCTCAACATGACGAACAGCGTCAAGGTAAGTTTGTTTTGTTTTAACCGACTTCAAAAAAGGAGGTTATCAATTAGGTTGTTTTTTTTTTTGTTTGTTTGCTACGCGATAGCGCCGCCAATTGTGAATCGACTTTGATGATTCTTTTTAGGGTTCCGTAAAACGTAAAAACGGAACCCTTATAGATTCGTCATGTCTGTCTGTCTGTCTGTCCGTCCGTATGTCACAGCCACTTTTTGCCGAAACTATGAGAACTACACTGTTGAAACTTGGTAAGTAGATGTATTCTGTGAACCGCATTAAGATTTTTACAAAAGTTTTTTAAAAAAACAAAAAATAGGGATGCCCCCCATACTGAGAACTTAAGCTCAAAAATTTTTTTTTCATCAAACCTACACGTGTGGTGTGTCTATCGATAGGTCTTACAAAATGATGTTGAGGTTTCTAATATAATTTTTGTCTACACTGAATAACTTGCGCGAGAGACGCTTCCAAAGTGGTAAAATCTGTGTCCCTCCCCCCTCTAACTTCTAAAGTAAGAGAATGAAAAAACTAAAAAAAATATATGATGTACATTACCATGAAAACTACCAACGAAAATTAGTTTGAACTCGATCTGATGAGTAGTTTTTTTTTAGTACGTCATAAATACACTATTATTGAAACTTCTACCAAAGTTACAACGAACTATGTGTACTATGTATATTATGTTACTTGCTGCAACGGAACCCTTCATGGGCGAGTCCAACTCGCACTTGGCCACTTTATTTGTTTAATAGATCATTCAGATCGTTCAGAGGTGATTGATCCCTTACAAATTTTTATCGAAGGCAGTGTGGCAGTTTTGGAAATATGAACAAAAAACTAAAATTTGCTTTCATGTCGTTAGACGATAATCTATACTTATAATAAAACTGTAGCGGGTCGAATTCTGTACATTGAAGATATTTTGAAAAAATAATTTTTGGGGCACTCCATAGTCGATACTGATGGCGAAACTGTATTTTTTTTCTTTCATGTCTGTCTTTATGTATAGGGAACTCACGGAACTCTCATCACGCTTAAACTACTGATTCAATTCAAATGAAACTTGACATGATTTTACTAAGTAGATGGTAGCTGTCTACTTTTAATCCCCAAATTCTGCACGGCTTTCTTGCAGGAAGGGGTGAAAGTCAGAATGTGTATTTGGTTGTAACTCATGTTTGCGTTGTTCAATTTCGTTATTTCTTATTGTTTTAGAAAGAACACACACATTTTTAGTATAAATCCATCAAAATTTTAACATTATTGGTCGTTAGTCCGGTCAAATTAGACCAAAAAATAAGAGTAAAGTTACCTAAATTCCCACCAAGCTGAAAATTGGTAAGATTGTTTGAAATATCATTAAACCAAAATTTTAAAGTTCCCCATCTTTCCCCTGTAACGAAAAAAAAAAATTCAATATCAAAGGTAAAAAAAATGAGTTTATCGCGATTTTCAGCAAAACGGTAAGTTTTATCATAAAAATATCGCAGACAAAAAATGTAGATCATAAAATTATCTACAAAAAATGTATTAATACTTTTTTTTCTACGAGCCACCGTTTTGAGATATAACGATTCACAAAGTTGTAATCGTCAAAATATGCACACGTTTCCGTTAGTTCCGTTCCGTGTTCCGTACACGTTAGTAATAATTTCTTGTCAAGTAGAGTTACTATTGGAAATCACGAATGGAAATGGGCACCTTTTCACAATATGGGCATGAGAGGGGTATGTTCGAAAAATAGGCGCGTCCTTAATAAGAATAATTTGATGAAAAGAAGTATAAATGACAAATGTCTTGAATGCAACATTGAGAGTTTGAGAAATACAGATCAAATTGCTAGTATATAATATGATACACTAGATATGTAATGGAGGTCATTTTATCGGAACCGATTTCGTAGTCAGAGTTTTAAAATTTGATTTATCGGAGTCGGAACCGAAGTCGGAGGCATAGGCAGGATTAGAAGTGTTGGCAGGAGAAATATTTTTATTGGGAATATTTTTTTTGCCAAACACGTGGGGACACGATAAACATTGACGATCAATTGATTTAGGAAGTTGGGATTTTGTATTTCCATTTCCTATACACCACAATAAGGGATTATCTGCAATATTTTCACACCTTACATCCGATTATAACCTCCGTTTTAAAATTTTCGGAACCGAAGTCTCTCGGAATCGAAGGATTAATGGTAATCGGAAGTTTTGACTTATCGGAGTCGGAGTCGAAGCTCATCCCTGAGGATACATACACCGCGCTCAAATCCGTCATCCGTCATCAATATGACATTATCTTTCTAATGTTTAACATTAAGTACAGATGGCAGCTCAGGTACGAAACACGATCTGATATTTATTAGAAAATGTGTAATGTAGTATTTGTTGTTGTAGCGGCAATATAAATACATCATCTTTGAAAATTACAACTGTCTAGCTATCACCGTTCTTGAGATACAGTCTGGTGACGTACGGACGAACAGCGAAGTCTCAGTAATAGGGTCCCGTTTTTACCATGTACATATATTATATGGAAAACAGGGAGGCGGTTTTTTGAATATTAAGAAAAACTGGATGATAAGATGTTCAAGCCAGTCCAGTCGGAAGCGTGCCCAGCATGCTGGTGGCAGTACCACGCTGAATAGCAATGTTTATGCATTAGGCCAAATAAACGCCACCATTTTGGTCACGCGTTGTGTCGGCCCAGCGCTCGAAAAGGCTTTTGAAGATGAGGTGAGCTCCCGGCCTTCACAGGCACTCAACCCCAAAAGGCTTAAATGTAAAACCACTACCGAGGGTTGTATATTTCCACCGTTTGAGATGCTCAGCTGAATTAGCCGCTGCACTAGCCCTACTATGTGTCTCTGGAAGATGTGATGGTGCCAGAGGATCGACGCAAGGTGCGTCCCACACTAAGTCCGACTCAACTTCCAAGGCAAAAAACTCATGCCGTCAGGTCTTTTGCCATCGTCACGCGTAAGACCACTCCGGTTTGAGTATTGACATTGGCGGTGGAAAAAGCCAAAGTTTTGTGTGTGAATTGTCCACCAGTATCTATTTATCTGGACGACGTAGTTATAGCTTCTTAAATTAGTCGAGTGAACTTTTTACTTGACTAGAAGTTAGTTAGTTGACGTGAAATGATAGTAATTGAAGTCGGTTTTTGTATTAACATTGGCGGTGGAAAAAGCCAAAGTTTTGTGTGTGAATTGTCCACCAGTATCTATTTATCTGGACGACGTAGTTATAGCTTCTTAAATTAGTCGAGTGAACTTTTTACTTGACTAGAAGTTAGTTAGTTGACGTGAAATGATAGTAATTGAAGTCGGTTTTTGTTCTTTCGGATATAATTTCAATCCAAAATTCTGTACTAAATTTAGTGTTCAACAAGCTTCGGTGACCAAAGCAGACCGTTGTTTTTCTAAAATTGAATAAAATGTCATCTTACTTATATGTATATTATGTAAAAGGTTTAATTTGGTTAAAATTTGAAACACAGATAGTTTATAATAGTCTCATATACTACCTATCATCTCGGAAAAAGCATGGGCCCTAACGAAACAAATATTAACGACAGAACGACATTACCAATTAGATTGACATTTGAAACACACATGGTCTTAGAGTCTGGCTTAGAGTCTAAAATATCATATCGGCTAATAAGTCTATCGCCTACTTAGGCTATCATCCTGTAAAAATGTATATTCTGTATATACAGACTCTTCGTAATGTATCCTATAAAAATCCTACATACTTAATACAACGATACGGCTTTGTTCGATACTCCACAACGTTACTACGAGTATGTTTGATGTTGCTAAAATATAAAATTTGAAGTTGCTAAACTCGAATAAATATAGCGGGTTTAGCTAGTATAGTGATAAATTCTTATGAAATTGGGTCGAGTTTTGAATTTAAGTTTAAATTGACGTTTGTTTTCGTTTTCTTGTAGAAAATGAATTTTATATCATAATTATCCTGTTGCTTTGTTCTGTGGATCGTGAATACTAATATTATAAACTAGACGTTCACCCTGGCTTCGCCCGTAGTACATAATAGGTATATCAGGGATCAGGTAGGGGAGGGGAGGGTATTACCGTACACTTAACTTCAAATATTTTTTTCTACAAATTAGTTCAGCTTAAAGCCAAGTGTCACGTTCCAGATAATGCTAAATATATTATAGTACGTGTTAGTAAATACAGCGTGGCGCTTCGGTGCCGACATTAAATTAAACCACATATCATATTTTCAGACGTTCTGTGAAATTAAATTTCATGTATCGTTATTATTTACCGAGTTATTCGCAGTTTTCAAAAACACTAAATCAAAGCAACCTGTATCTAAAAATGTAAGTCAGAGGTCATTGCCACAGATCCATATGTTTCATCAATGAAAATTAGATGAATGCCAAATACAAAGAAAGAGATAAGTTTTCACAACACACGCGTTTGTGTGCGAAGTAATGAAATGCAGAAAAAATGTGCTCTTCTAATTTCTTGTCCTTCTCTCCACTCTCGACTAGTTCACTTGTTGACCGTCGTCCTTGACACATCTCTCGCGCTAAAACTTTAACTGTAAATATCTACTTTTGTGTTGTGATTTTGTTTTGTGAGTAGTTATTTAATTGGTGATGTCGAATAGTATGCCGATATTATTTTAGTTTACGCAGAAACCCATCAAATAGCTGCCCTTGCAATAACGATGTACCTATCGCGAAAGATATGGGAATACAAGCAAAGATCGTAGAATACAAGGCGATGCCCTACAAATCCTCCAACGATTGTACGTCCCTTTAGTAGATACTAGGTCTCAACGCCCAGATCGGCCACAGTCACGTGAAATTCAAACTTGAGGAAGTTCGACGAAAATGTCTTACAATATTTTGAAGATCGTCCCAGACCATCGGGTTTTCCCCGATGGTTACAATCATTGTGTATTCAAATCGAGAGTGAATCGGTTTTTTCTAGGCAAACACGCTTCATCGTAGACCGCATCGTCGCTTAACATCAGGCGAGATGGCGGTCAAGTACCTATAAAAGTTAAAAAAAAAAAAGCAAGTCGTCGACAAACTGCGAATTTCCCAGAGGATTACAGATATCTGCGTCCGTTCAAACATTGAACGCCGTTAAGAGTGTGTGTTCGAGAAGGTGGTGGTCACATTGAGCATTTAGAAATGTAGATCAAAACAGTGTAGCTCTGTTAAGTTTTGTGCCTACGACTTCAAAGTAAGTTGCCGCGCCGCTTGATAAGAGCGAGCCGCTCCGCATCGCTGCGACACAGATGAGAAGTATCTACCAGGGCTTCGAGTCGAAAAGATGTAAGTACCTACCTAGAATCTTTATTACGCTAAACTTGTATTTTTTTGTAGTGGTAGGACTCTTAGCAGAGTCCGCCTGGGGAAGTACCACACCTTTGCCAAATATTCTACCGCCAAGCAGTAGTGTGCAAACATTACTGTGTTCCGGTTTGAAGGGCAATGATCCCAGAGAAATTACAGGGCTTAGAGACATAATATCTTAGATCTCTGGGTGACGAGCGCAGTGCAGTGCTAGGTAAGGATTTGGACTATCATGTTTCAATAGCTGCGTGCTGTTATGTGGCAGGCATGTTGCTTACCATCAGGCACATCACCTGCTCGTCTCGTCACTCTATGCTATATAAAAATAAACGTAGTTTAGCTATTATGCGAATGGTAGGTACTTTGATTTAAAACAATATCTTTTATTTGAAAGAGTTCATTGATCAAGGGTTTATTGGTTAAATTGTTTACGAAATTGAAATCGATTCATGGGAAGATGTTTTTATTTTAGTTTTAAAGAATGTTGAAGGTACCTACTAGTTCAGCAGCAGCGTTCACGCTAGGTAATGTTTTTTGTTAGTACGAGTACTAAGTGGCCTTGAAGTAGCGGAGAACGTCGAACGAGAAGTCATCATCATCATCAACAACAACCCACTAAATGTTCCCACTGCTGGGACTCGAGGCCTTCTCGCGCAAGGAGAGAGTTCAACTTCAACTTTTTGTTATGGCTTCCATTCGGCAATGCTACCGTAACTTCGCCAGTGTCTAGTGATATAATCCTTTAAAGTTTATTTAGTAGAGCAGGTCTTGCTACAGATGATCGGTTGGCTTCATGTAGTCTTGAGTTTGATGATCAAACGTCTGATATTCGGTGAACAGGCAGGTTTCTTGGCTCTGATGATCGGTTCGTCGAATTTGGATACTTTTGTTAGTGATGAATACTTCTTATATTATAATAGATAACTGTATGGGAGAGAGTGCAGGCAAAACCCAACCGCAGGCGGCAGATAGTGGATGTAATTTGTTTGGGGATAATTTGGTATTTAAAAAACCAGGGTTTAGAGGGGATAAAGGGCTGAACTTGACCATAAAATTTGCCCGTTTTTTTTTTTTTTTTTTTTTTAACATTTATAGGTTTACACTTGACCACCATCTCGCCTGATGTTAAGCGACGATGCGGTCTAAGATGGAGCGTGCTTACCTAGAAGAAACCGATTCACTCTCGATTTGAAGACACCAAGATTATAACCATCGGGAAAAACCCACTCAGGCAACTCATTCCACAGTCGAGACGTTCTTATCACAAAAGTAGAGTCAAACCTCTTTGTTCGTGTCTTTGGAACATCAACCATGAAACGATGCCGCTTCTTCGAGTTACGAGAAGTCCGATAGAAAAAAGGGCTAGGTGGTATTAGATCATGCAGATCAGATGCACACTCTCCGAAGTGTATCCGATAATAAACCGATAAGCTAGCAATTTTCCGGCGATGTTCAAGAGTTTGCAGTCTTTTTCGCACAAGAGAATTATTGCCTATGAGCCTTTTAGCCCGCCTCTCGATCGATTCCAGAGCCTCAAGCTGATACTTAGCCGATCCATCCCAAAGGTGCGAACAGTACTCCATACAAGAGCGAATCTGTGCTTTATATAATAAAAGCAATTGTTCAGGCTTGAAGTACTTTCGCACCTTTGAGAGGACACCTAGTTTTTTTGCAGCTAATTTAGCCTTGGACTCGATATATGAGCCAAAGTTGAGTGTAGATGTCAGGGTAACACCCAAAAGCTCAAGATGATCAGTAACCGGCACGGATACACCTCGAAAAGTAGGAGTCTGTAGAAATTGACTCCTTTTTGCGGAGAACAGACACGCCTGCGTCTTTCCTTCATTAAACTTGGCCAGATTGGTTTCGCCCCATTCAGAGACTGCCTCAAGGGCCAAGTTCAAACGCTCGACCATACTCTCTCTCAATACCTTAGTTTGTTGACCGCCGGCTCTCGCGCTAGACATGTAACTCTCCACAACGGTGCTATCATCTGCGTACCCAAAGATACCGGGCTTCAGCAGATCGTTGATATGTAGCAGAAAAAGCGTCGCAGAGAGTACCGACCCTTGAGGGACTCCGGCATTGATACCCATTTGGTCCGACGAGCAGCCATCAATGACAACTCGTATGGACCGATCTCTCAAGAAGTCCGATATCCACGCAATAAAACCTGGAGACAAACCATAACTAGAAAGCTTGCTAATAAGGCCATCATGCCAAACCCTGTCAAAAGCCTTCGAGATATCCAGGGAGACTGCAAGTGCTTCCCCGTGTTTCTCGATAGCTTCACTCCAGATGTGAGTGACATACGCCAGAATATCCCCAGTCGACCGGTTTCGGCGAAATCCGTATTGCCGGTCACTGAGGAGGTCGTTAGATTCTAGGTATGCCAGGAGCCTGCGGTTTAAGACACGTTCCATAGTCTTGCAGAGTATGGACGTGACCGAGATGGGCCTGTAGTTGGCAGGGTCAGCACGACTACCCTTTTTGGGCACAGGTTGCACGTTAGCAAGCTTCCACGATTTCGGTACTTGCCCAGTTTGGAGAGAGAGTCTATACAGGCGCGTTAGTACAGGAGACAACTCAGGTGCACAAGCCTTCAACACTAGGGCAGGAATTCCGTCCGGGCCGCTGGCTTTATTCACGTCCAGATTACGTAGCACTTTACGAACCTCCATTTGGCGAATATGCATTTCCGGCATCAAAGTCGGACTGCCAGGTGGAGTAGGAGGAATCGCACTACCAGCATCTAGACGCGAAGATTCCGCAAACTGAGATGCAAACAAGTTTGCCTTCTCCATTGCGGTGTGAGCCAGCGCCCCATCAGGTTTCAGCATTGGAGGCAGTGAAGAGCGGCAGAAGTTCGATTCGACCGATTTAGCTAGGGACCAAAACGCCTTGCTACCCGCAGGATACGAAGCTAGTTTGTTCCCTATTCGACTAATGTGGTCAAATCGAGCCCTCTGAAGAACCCTTTTGCATGCCTTAGCAGCCCTGTTAAACGCTTTCTTTTTGCGGTGTGTATCCCTTGCCTTACGCTGTCGAGCATCAACCCAGGCTAGGTAGGCCTCATGTTTAGATGCTTCAGCACTTTTACATTGAGAACCGAACCATGGGCGAGCTTTGCTGGATAATGAAACGTCAGAGTATGGAATGAAATATTCCATAGCCGTACGTATTACATCAGTCACAGCATCCGCGCAGGCTGACGGGTCACCAGAAGAGAAGCACAGTGGCTGCCATTGGTAAGATGCAAAGAAAGAACGCATTTCGTCCCAATCTGCTGACTTGTATTTCCATAGCCGCCGGTTGCCTCTGGGGCTGAGATCGGGCGGATGGTAAACGGATACTGATTTCACCAGACAGTGGTCGGAGCTGCCTAACGGCGAATATACCGCCACGGAGTATCGGTCTGGATCAGTTGTCAGCAGAAGGTCTAAGCAATAGGGAGTATGCGACTCAACGTCTGGTACCCGTGTCGCCTCTTGGACCAGCTGGGTTAGGTCTAACGACAAAGCCAGCTTTCTCGTTTCCAGCCCAGCATGGTCAGTGTCCCGGTATGGGTACAGCCAATCCTTATGGTGGCCGTTGAAATCCCCCAGTAACACTAATTGGGCTGATGGGTACTTCTGCTGAGCCGCGTCCGCTGCCTCACTCAAATAATCGGTGAGCCGAGTTGTCTCCTGATCTCCACTGTGCGACCGATAGACACAGGCATAGACAATTTTGTCGATGCCTGTGTCTATCAGCGCCCATAGAACAGAGAACCTGGTGTCCTCAAGATTACGGAGACGCCGACAGCAGATATCGTCACGGGCGTACAGGCACACTCCAGCACGCGGCTTGAAGTTGTGCTCCAAGGTATACCCTGGATAGGTTAGGTACGCCACGTCCGACGGACATCTTATCTGCGTCTCCGTAAGAAACAAGAGTGACGGCTGCTCAGTCTCGAGGTGATGGTGGACTGGGGTGATATTAGAGTGCAGACCTCGAATATTAGTGAGGTGCACTTTGAGAGACAAGGAGTGCAGCCGCTGTTTCACTATGTTTCTGTTTTTACTTTTCATATTATTTTTTGAGAGTGATTGTCGGTGGGAAAACGGAAGTAGAACGAGGCTGCACACTGCCAACCAACGGTCACAGCACACAACACAAATACACCAATGGGAAACTAGTCTGGAGACTGCGGGGACGCCCGAGCCCCCCCGGGGATGTCTATCTGGCCTTGTCATCCGGTCGCCAACCGGCAGGATAGCGCATCCCGGGATTTTTCGCTAGATGGCGGGGCAGCCTTTCATGAGTGGCTAGCTCACTACTTGGGCCCCCAACTATCTGCGGTCGGTAGCGGCAAAAAACCGTGCCTCGGATCCCGCTACCCTCCATGACTAGCTTCCCGATGTAAAGTATTGGTGTGCAACTATCTGGTCTTGCAGTTATGCAGCAACTGTTCTGACCCGTTTTCCCTAACGGCGTCACCAGACTACATGCCGGAACACGGCTAGGCCGCTTGGCGGCACGACTCAGTCTGGCGGGTGGTCACCAGCCACGGCCAAAGCCTACCACCGGTATGTTTGTCACCCGATTTGCACCACCCAGGGACCACGTGTGGGGGGTTTCTGTGTACAGGTGCTTCCCCACGGACGGAGGTGACACGGTCCCCGAAAACCGTTACAGACTTGGTTCGATTCCAAAGTGAACTCCAACTTTCAAGCAACTTAGGCTGGCATGTTGCAGATAAGTCATGGGAATAGACATGGTAGTGGTCTTTATTACCCAAACTAATGGCCTGTTTAGCATGGAAATCAGCATGCTCATTTCCTAATATGCCTGTATGACTTGGGATCCAAGCTAGTGCTATTTGCAGACCTACATCGTGGGCCTTCAAGAGTTCTTCTTTGATTTTAAGAATTACTGGGAATTTGGTTCTACATTTGAACTGATTGGCCAAAACAGCCTGTAAGCAACTTTTAGAGTCAGTCAAGATGAGAGTATTGCTGATGGAGTGAGAGGTGACATAACGGATGGCTTCTAGGATGGCCGTGGCCTCTCCAGTAAAAACTGAACTTAGTGGAGGGCACTTATTACTAAGGACAATTCTGAATTTGGGAATTCAAACAGCTGCTCCTACATCACCATCTTGTGTCAGTTTGGAGGCATTTGTAAATACTGTTAGCCAATCAGTCCAATTATTGGCAATAATTTCATTAAAAGTTTTGTTGGGATCCAGTGAGCTTTTATCTATACCTAAATTTAGAATGATGTGAGGCTGAAAAATTAGGGCTTTGTAACTGGTGGAGAACAAAGGATTAATAGTGAAGGTTGCAATTGGGAAAGAAGGATTTGAATATTTCACATGACTATTGAGGAGGCATGGAAGATTAATTTGAGATTGAATAAAGTGAGGGGGGGTGAGTCTCTGTAGCTGTTGCAACTTTGGCCATAATGGGTGATTTGAGTTTTGAAGAAGTTTGGTGTAAAACCTGTCTGCCAGAAATTGTCTACGTATTGGAAGAGAGAAGGAGAGAGTTAAGGCCATAATGCACCACGCTGGCCCAGTGCGGGTTGGTGGATGACACATGACTTCTAAAGATTCTAGGTACATGTCGGCTTCCTCACGATGTTTTCCTTCACAGTTTTAAGTTAGCGGCATTACGCACATGACTTCGAAAAGACAGTGGTGCGTGTGGGGTTCGAACCCGGGGTCTTCGGATCGGCAGGCGCCGTTCTCCCGACTAGACCAGCCGTAACTGTTATTAGACCAGCCGTAAGCCGTAACTTTGGCAAAGTGCCATCCACCAACTCGCACTTTGCCAGCGTGGTGGATTATGCCTTTAACTCTCTTCTTGCGAGAGAAGGCCCCGAGTCCCAGCAGTGGGAACATTTGGAGAGATGTTTATGAGAAGTGTACTTGATTCTGACTACACGCATCTTATTACCTACTTCAATTCAAAGCAATTACCTACCTATTTTGTTATGTTTCGCCAAAGTTACAATGTACACCTACCTACGCATTTTCCAATTTAGTTTTTGTTTATCTTTATTATATGGTAGGTATTCGATTTATTAATAATGAATAAGTATTGAACATCGATTTAAACCAAGTATTGAAGCTTTTGTCGTGATGTAGGTAGGTTTTTTCCCTTACCTTTCACTTCCCCGTTCTAAATTATCGCGCATTTGTGAGTAACCTACCCGTCTCATCCAGCGCGCATTTGTGAGTAACCTACCCGTCTCGTCCAGCGCGCATTTGTGAGTACCTACCCCTCTCGTACCATCGTGTTCATAATAAAATAATCTAAAATGTTGTTGAATTTCGGAACGTTGCAAAATGCTAGTATCGATATACCTGTTTATACCTGGCAACCCGAGAGTTGAGCCCGGAAAAGAATAGACAACCTAACGTTTGCATATTCTATTCTATTCACGTTTGACTCTTAGTAGTATATCTCGACCAGCACTTTTAAAAACTTTCGGCATAATTAAGCTATTTGAATTAAATAAAAACACCGACCACAACAAACACTTGATTCTTAACGTAAACAAGAGAAGATGAATTTTCTATTTCATCCATCCTATGGTTACAGCTGGCCAGTATTTCGTGCATTTACTGCTTGAAAACGTTCATATCATGTCTTATAGTAGATCCAACCGTTTATTTTCTTTTTTACAGCACCAATAGAACGTAACTGCGTCATGTTACGCAAAAGTTCACTTTTAAATGCGAGGTTTTAAAAATATGACAACTGCAACAAGGACAATGTCCATTTTTGACCGGCCAAAATATTTGTCGTGTAGACATATGAGTTATTTATATTAAAAAATCGGTGATTATTTGTTGTACTCGTGTGCGAAGTTATATAACTTGCTAACATTGCAAAATAAAATAATTTTCATTTCTTTAAATTAGACCTACCATTTTCCAACAAAAGCTGACTTGTAATAACGAAACGGTACTTGCGTTTCGTTTTATTGATCCGCGTTAGATTGAGATTGAATATGAATGTTATGTATGTCAATTTCTTTCACAGTGTCGTTTATTTACTACTTTTACATTTTTAAATAACGATATATGTAATTACGGCGACAAAGAAACTATCATTGCTTTTTATAGCAGTGTAAACGAGAAAGAAGTTGGCACGCAATTGTGAAACGAAACGTTTTCACAAACAAAAAGAAAGTCAAACAAACTCTTTAAACAAGTCTTTGGTCAAACAAAGAGGTAAAACAATCTTTGTGGTCAAAGATTAATGTCAAATTGACAAATTGTCAAATCAAAAAAAGTAAACAAGCAAAATGAATTGTTTTCTTCCTATATTATAGTTTTCTTCTTGTTTTCTAAGCGGTGTAATATTTATGCATTATTCACCACAACAAACTCTGATTACCAATGTTTCAATGTCGGATTTCAGTTAGAACACAGTAAAATTATTCCGATTGTTCAAAAGAGATTGCTGCAGGAAGATAATATTTTTTGAGTTTCTTTGCGGTGCGTAGAGAAATATTAGGAAGAAGAAGAATATTATTAATTCCTAATCGGACATCAACAACAACTCAAGTTTTTGTGACGGAATTTATATTGGTTTTAACAAAACTGGGAATCATATGATTCAGTGCTCCTTATTACTTAGGTACCTACATAATTGTGGTAATAATTACATAAAACCATAAATGCTTGTGTTGTCTGATGGAAACCTTCGATTGTTCTGGACCTTCTAAGGCCACTGTCTCGAATATCAAAATAATGAGATATATATATCACAATTAAGATATTCCCTTCTGTGACAATATTTCTATGCAAATGAAGTGTTCATACGTATGGTAATCAGTTGGTAGTGAGCAGTACTATTATTCCTATTTATTCTGATAAGAAATATGTTTTGAAAGATAATACCATAGTTCTTTCTTTTCTTTTCAGTTCTAATCCGAAAGAAAACATTATTCTAATATATTTTGACAGTAAACATCCTTACTTTTGGTTTAACTGTAACTCAATTTTGGTATTTGGGAAATAAAGAACACCAACAGCAGATGTTTTTAGAAGTGTGAACAATCCTAACTAGACACTATTCATCTCTATGCACTTTCAGTATCAAAAAAAGTTTGACAGGTTTTCCAATGTATGGGACGTGGGCATTGTCTTTTGCTCCTTGATCCCGTATAATAATGATCTTTGACAAATTGAATCCATAGGTGCAGTAGTTTTTTTATAAATAACATAAAACAAAAAACGTTTTCAAAAATTTACGTTCTATGGCTATCACCCATAGAACGTAAATTTTTAAAAACGTTTGTTATTTTATGTAATTTATAAAAAAAACTACTGCACATATGGACTCAATTTGTCAAAGATGATTATTATACGGGATCAAGGAGCAAATTTAAGCAGTTGTAATTTTTTTAAAACCTCGCATTTAAAAGTGAACTTTTGCGTAACATGACGCAGTTACGTTCTATTGGTGCTGTCAAAAAGAAAATAAACGGTTGGATCTAGAGTGCTCGCAATATAACTCTGCGCGTAGCAAAATATGGAACTAATTGACAGGCCGTCAACTTCTTGTTTACGTCAGTTGACAAAAGTTTGTTTACGTTTGGTGTATTTATTAATTTCCAAAGTTATTATTAGCTTTTATTATGCCGAAAGTGATTAAAAGTGCTGGCCGTGGCTGGTTCTTGAAAATCAATCGTGGTTGTGAAGAAGAACGATACAATAACAGGCCAAAAGTGCAGTTTTACAGACAGAGTTTGCAAACGCAGAGCTATTTGACAACTAATATGTAGGGATACCATAGCAATCAAATATCCACCTATTATCGGCGTATTTTTAAGCTGAGGCTTTATTTTTGAGGTTTGATTGTTATATCGCCAATGTCAATCAATACCCGTGGGAAAAAATGTGAGTGCTTAAGACCGAATGTGAGAAACAAGTTATATGTAATTTTTTTTTTCATAACATACAAATCAAAATATAATACACAGTGACACAGCAGTAAAGATCAGCTGATTGTAACTTTCTCGCTCGGGTATACTCGGCGGTCCTACGTTCACCCGATCGACCCTTTCACCTAACAGCGTCAGCTTCATTTACCACCGAAGCGAAAATATGTGGGCGGTGCGCCAAAAGAAATTTCACTTATTTTTTTTAGCTTGGATGCTCTGTAATCATTTACTCCGTATTAATTACTGTATGTTTTATAGGCGTTTCAGAACGTACAATTACGTGGTAATGGACAACGCATCATACCACTGCACTCAGACTAAAGAGGCTACAATGTATCTAATAAAGAGGCATAAAGAAGACCCACAATACTAAGTAAAATGACTGTTAAAAGGACATGGACAAGAAGTTTTGCGGTTACCGCTGTGATCCATCGTGATCTAAACCCTATAGAAAAATAAGATGATCCTTCAAAGAGCATTCATACGCCAAATTTTCAGATAGTGTTTTTTATGGTCTCAATAAAAGATTTCCAAGTTAAATTAAATTATCATTATTTCGTTGTTGCTGTAGGTTGAAAATGACAGATTTTCTATAATGTAATTAACTAAAATAAAGTTCTCCTGGTGGTAAGAGACTCAGACAGTCATTAACCTGTACCAATGATACTTGGTCATACTGAATCAAACTGCACTGAACCAGCACTGTAACGGCGTTCATTATTTCGAGACATTCGTTCTAATCTCTAATAAGCTGTAGAAGTAGAAGCGAGAGGTATACCAGCAAAATCTCTCTATAACCTGCTTAAAGACCTTGGCTTGTCCAGAAGTGCAGTAAGTTCTATACTAGAACGAGTATCTAAAGCTGCATTAGTAGGATCATATCGGATTTGGCTGGGCAGGGAGAGAAATACGAGTAGTGAAGGTGAGTGTTGACGTACGTCACCAAAAGGGACCCCTTTTAAACTTACGCCCAAGTCACAAGTCTTGGGGTTTATTCGAGATTTCTCTCTCTGCCACACGATGGACCCGGCACCTGCACGGTGAATCCATGGAATGCCAAGAAGTTCGTCTCTCTGTCCTATAATTTATAAATAGTTAGTTATATAACTGGCTTTTGCTTTGCTTCCCTGAAAAATCCCTTCCCGTACCTGTTTTATGAAGTTGAAAGTTTGCCATGAAAGGGGAGGGAACCTATAAGCTTGACCTGGCAACATTAAGTACGCCACCAGTCGCGCGCAGACTTATACTGCGAGCACTATACTATAAAAGTTTTTTTTCACTCAGCAGCACAGCCAAATCAGGACAACTGAGACACAAGAAATCGCTATGCAGAATCGCAAATTGCCCAATCCATTCGGTAGAGACCAGTTTCCGTGGCTCAGCCCGACCCGAATGGTTTCAGAATCGCTATGCAGAATAAACGGAAAATACTTAATAAATTTAACACGGTACCTATATAAAAGACGTCGGTTCGTGACAGCGGTTTTTTTAAAATTATTATTATAGGTATAAGCTTAAGGTACGATTATCTGAAAAAAATAGTTGGCAACACTGTATAGCGCTCGTATGCTCGTTCTACCCCGTTTACATTATTCCAGTCCAGTGACAGAATCCAGCGCTGGATTGCTTACTGGAATAATGGAAACCGCCACTGGAATGCATCAATCCAGTGCCGGTTTACATTATTCCAGTAAGCAATCCAGCACTGGATTCGGTCGCTGGACTGGAATCATGTAAACGGGGTATAATGTAGTAATGATTTATGATTGTCTGAAGTCTGAAAGTGGTCTGAAAGTCTGAATGTTTGAAGTTGTTTCGTGCTTTCGTGTTTCATTGAAATATATGTGTGTTTAGTTCATAAATCTCAAAATATATTCGATATAGTGATCTGTGATTCGATACCCCAGATCTGATTTACATTCTTTGTACCCCAGCAACTCATAACCATGATATACATCAGCGACTCAGAAAGTGACTACGAAATAGAAGTACCTCTTCACGAAAGGTACCGCAGAGTAGCGTATGATAAAGTTAGGGTATGTTTGATTTAAAATTATGTATATATATTAAAAACTATATCCAAAGTTTTCTAGTAGTAGCAGTAGTAATAAGTGAGCCCACTACGGCGTAGTTCGTGGATTGGCTTGGAGATTCCTTGGAGAACCTGACCAATGGACTGTTTTACCAATTGAGAGTCTTTAAAACTGAGCTCTTTTGGCAAAATTTTTAGCCAAGACAAACATTTGTATGGTGTTGTTTGTTCATCTATCTATTGTATGTACCAAATTTCACCCAATATCAGTAGATTTTTCTTGAAAGAGTGACAAACAGTTCTGTACCTATTCATGCACTTTTGCACATATTAGTAGGATTTTATCAGTTATTTACCTTCCATAGTATAAGCACTTTTAGCCAAGACAAACATTTGTACAATGTACATGCATGTTTTGTGTCTCAACTTCTAGATGTATTTATGAGTTTAAAATTACATATATATGTACTAGTAGAAGCGTGCGGTTCTACTCGCATAGTTCCCTATACTGTTAATTTCCTGGGATGAAAGTAGCCTATGTTTGTGTTATTCCAGATTATTATTCATGTACCTATCTATGTATGTACCAAATTTCATACAGGTATCAGTAGATTTTTCTTGAAAGAGTAACAGTTATGTATGCATGCATTTTGCACAAATATTATTTATTTATTTAATAATAGGTGAGCAGCATTAAAGTCCAGTCGCGGAGCAGGAAGAATTTCGTACAATGACTTGTTATTACCTGTCTCTGTCACTCGCGCGTAAATATAGATAGTCTCGCTCGCACAGATGCAATCCGGATCTGTGCGAGCGAGACTATTTATATTTTGACTGGCCCCGTGGCTTAGTTGGTAGTAGCTCTGCCTGCGAAGCCGAGGGTCGTGGGTTCGATCCCCACCCAGTGCAAATATTTGTGTGATGAATTCAAATGTTTGCACTGTGTCTGGGTGTTTCTATGTATAATAAGTATGTATTTAAAACTATATAAGTATTATATCAGCTATTTGGCCGCCATCACACAAGCTTTGCTTAGTTTGGGGTCAGATGGTGTTGTGTGTGAATTGTCCACCAATATTTATTTTATTTATTTACGTGCGAGTGACAGAGACAGGTAATAACAAGTCATTGTACGAAATTCTTCCTGCTCCGCGACAAGACTTTAGCTGATATGCCTTATCTCAGTGTTGAAATATGTAACAAAATTATGGGTAATTGTCTGTTAAAATATAATATTGTCTTTTGCTATCCATTTGTCAAGTTTGTTCTTGAAAGAGTTCAACGATTTTGCTGCTATAACATCCTCAGGCAACCTGTTCCAGTTGTAAACCCCTCTGTTGCTGAGGATGTGGATTACTAGGATTTTATCAGCTACTAGCTGATCTGTGTGTGTGTTGCTATGCCATCTATCGAAATTTTGTCGATAGAAAATTGTTTTGTTCTGATGATGCAAACCTTTAAAAAATAGACACATGCTGTCACACAACGAAAGCTCTCAAAATGAAATATTTTTCCCGTTTTTGTTACATTTTTCATTCATTCTCCGCTGCTGTTGATAGTAGCATAATGTAAATAGCCCATAGCCTTCCTCGATAAATGGACTATCCACCAGAGAAATAATCTACCAATTCCGACCAGTAGTTCCCGAGATCCTTGCATTCAAACAAATAAACTCTTCAAGCTTTATAATATTAGTTTTATCAGCTATAAACCTCCCACAGTATATTAAATCATACAGTCGTTTGATGAAGCCATCGAGATGGGGCAATCGTTTGGGGGGTGCGAGGTGAGACGTGGGAAGCGCACTCCTGCATTGCCTACTTTACAAATGTTAGTATTGCAGGAGTGTGGCTCAGGCTGATGTCATCCATAGGTTTTAATTTTATTTTGGTGACACGTTTTTAAAATTGTTACAACCCTACCCGTGTCTAGACATTATCATTGTTTCTCCTAAGATCAAAGGCGATGAACTACTGGTGGTATTTCTTTACACTGTGTTATAAGCTTAGCTTAGTTCAGTGCTATAATTTCAATTCTTAATTCAATTCTTAATTAATGGAGTGTGCTGTGGCTTAATTTTGCCACATTTCTGGCAATGTCCGTTTCGTGGCAGCTTCATAGATGGCAATGTTAAAGTTTGTCAAGAATTTGACCGGTTTAATTATAATGCTCCTGTTGATTATCCTAAAACCTAAAACAAATAGACATCACAAAGCTTAGACATACACAAACATTTGGTTAGTAACTGAGGAATAAAATTATACTGTTAATACAGTTATCATGCATATCTGATTTATTTACATATTATAATTTAATCTTGTTCTTATTTATATATTTACATAGTATACCTATAATTAATTAATGGAGTTGAGGGAAGGGAGAGGATACATTTCATGGAAGTAGGACTGGGGATACTGGGTGGGAGGAGCTCGTAGAGTGAGCTACTTTGTAAATTAGGACAGTTGAAAAAGATATGATCCACGTTTCCTTCTTCCAAACCGCACTCACAGATAGAATGATCCCTAATCCTGAGTTTTGCTAAATGCACAGGGGTACAAACGTGTCCAAGGCGTAACCGGCATATTGTAGAGGTGGTGACTTTGCTTGCACGACGCATCTTAAAGAACCATGGTATTCTAGGTATATCCGGTTGGATATCAGCATAGTACCTTCCCTTGATTTTCTGGGATGTTTTCCAGTGTCTGGACCAAGTTTTCTCAAGGTGCATCCTAGGCAGCAGTATGAGGTCATGGGAGTATACTTTGAAGTTTTCTAAAGATCCAATTTGGGCAGCAGATTTGACACAAGAATCCGCACACTCATTCCCCGGTATACCGGCGTGACCCGGAATCCAGGCCAGGAGAATACGAATTCCTGCACAATGGCATTCATATAATTCCTTTCTTATTTGGAGAATAAGAGGGAAACGGGATGAGGAACGGAAAGGGCTAGATGTTATGGATTGAAGGCAGCTTTTTGAGTCTGAGAAGATAATAAATAGATATAAATAAATAAAAATAAATAAATTATGGGATTTAATAAACCGGACAGCTTCCAGGAGGGCTAGGGCCTCTCCTGTGAAGATAGAGGTAAGGGAGGGACATTTAAAACTTAAACATATTTTGGTGGCTGGGATCCAAACAGCAGAACCCACAATGCTATTTTGAGAGAACTTGGAGGCATCTGTAAAGATTGGATACCCCCCATGACATTTGGTGTTGATGAGGTCTGTGAAAAGTGTGCTTGCATTAATATCATTTTTATTGATGCCAAAGTGGGTTAGGATATTCGGTTTAAAGATCAAGGCTTCATAAGGAATTAGGTACAAAGGGTTGGAAGGGTATCTGGCAATCGGATCAGGAAACCGTGTAAGTTTAAGGTAACTATATACCAGGCATGGGATATCATCGGAGGTCTGCGATCCATATAAGCGGGAAAGACGTATTAATTTCGGAAGGAGCGGATGAGACGAATTTTGATACAATTTAAAGAGGAATCTATCAGATAGGTATTGATTTCGAAAAATAAGAGGAGCTTCACCACATTCTACTTGCATGGCATTTATGGGTGATGATTTCATAGCTCACAAAATAATGCGCATACACTTAGATAGGATTTTTGCAAATTTGTTATGTCCAGCCTTGTTATTAACATTGAGGAGGAATGACCCGTAATCCATATGGCTCCGTACAATGGAATTATAAAGCAGCTTTTGAGAATAGGGGTGTGAGCCCCACCAAACTCCAGAAAGTGATCTCAAAGCATTTATGTTTTTCTCGCATTTTTGTGCTCCATAATCAAAATGCTGGTTGCCAGATAGTCTGGAGTCAAAATATATTCCCAGAAATTTTGCCTGATTGGTTTGAGGAATTTCTTCCAAACCAATATGTAGTCTAATCGCTGGAATTATTCTTTTTTTGGTAAATACCATTGCCGAGCTTTTAGAGGCCGATTAGTTAGTTAGTTAGTTTAGCGGGGCCTTTTCCGCACCTAGCCTCTTTATTGGGCCATTGTACGTGACTCATACTTCCCTTTACTCCAACCAGCCCAAGCTGTCCCAGAAAGCAAGCATCCTGTTAAGGTTGCGACAGGCATCCAGAACAGACGATGGAGATTGGAGGAATTCTGCCCGTTGATCTGCCACACTGCTGCGCTCCACAAGTACATGCTGTGGCGTTTCTTCTTCCTCCATGCATCCTCTGCATAGAGGACTGTCTGTTACACCTATGGTGTATAAGTGCTTATTTAGGGGACAGTGACCAGTTATTATACCTATAACTTTACGAATTTTGTCCCTGTTTAGTCTGATGAGGTTGCGGGCAAGTTTTTTAGATGCTTCCGGAATAGCATTTTTTGTTTGCCTGCATCCTTCATTGTTATTCCATTCATTTAAATGGGCTTCTTCGGTATTTCTACGCAGCCATGTTTTTATTTGAGCCTGGGGTATAGGCATGAGTGGTTCCGGTCCATGCACCTTTGTCTTTGCTCCCCTTTTGGCCAGCTCATCTGCTGTGTCATTACCTAGTGAGTCGCTGTGTCCTTTAATCCATTGGAGGGTTACTTTATTTGCACCCGTTATGGTTTGGAGTGCATTATGGCATTCCAGTATTAGGACAGAGGTTATAGTATTGTTTTTAAGGGCTCGAAGCACGGAGGCGCTGTCGGAGACAATTTTGATGTTTAGGTCTCCAACATCTCTGGCTGCGACTGCCTGTGCTGCCCTGGTAATGCCGATACATTCAGCTTGAAATATTGTGTTTAAGTTGCTTAAGGTGTTTGATATCCTTATGTTGAAGTCATTTGAGAAGACACCAGCTCCTGTACCGCATCCGGTTTTGGAGCCATCAGTATATATCCTAACTTCTCTGCTGCCAGAGCTATCTTTCGATTCTGCATTGAGTTGGATATCGTATCTACAATCAAAGACATGTTGGCATATTGTTCTATCCATGGGTGCCTCAAGAAGCGGTATGTCTTCCATGACCCATTGTAGAACTTTTGAGTGTCGTGTTTCAATGTTCTGTTTCCACAGTCCGTTTGCTCTTAGTCTTAGGGCGGCTGCCGTGGCCTCTTCCTGTATGACTAAAAGTAGAGGTCTCAGGTTTAAGAGATACTCTAATGCGGCTGATGGTGTGGTTTTCATACATCCAGTGGCTGTTACACTCGCTAAGCGTTGTAGACTCTTTTTTCTTTTTAGTTTATCTTTTGCTGTGGTCAGTTGTGTTCTGGGCCACCACACAACCGATCCGTAGGTCAGAGAGGGCCTGATAACTGATGTGTATAACCACAGTGTGATTTTTGGATTGAGACCCCATTTCTTTCCAACAAGTCTCCGGCATTGCCAAAAAGTCATGCAGGCCATCTTTATTTTTGTATCAATATGGCTCGCCCAGTTTAATTTGTTGTCAAGAGTGACGCCCAGATATTTCACTTCAGATGATAGGAATAGTTTGGTGTTAAATAGTTTTGGTAGTTGTAGTTCTGGTAACTTCCTTTTGTTGGTGAAAAGAATAAGTTCTGTTTTTCTTGGATTTACTGACAGTTGATGCTCGTCACACCATTTTTCTACAATCTGAAGTGCTGAACGCATAACTTTACATAACATGTTTTCCTCGCTCCCGCTTATCAGTATTGTAATGTCATCTGCATAACCAATAGTAGTGTACCCTTTCTCGTTGAGTGCCTTAAGAAGGCTGTCCACTACTATGTTCCATAATAGTGGTGATAGGACACCCCCCTGGGGGCATCCCTTGACTACTTTTGCTCTTGTAGTAGTATTCATCACTATCACCGAATATATACAAATATCACCGAACTGGTCAGGAAGAGGGCGGTTCAGCCGCCCTCTTCCTGACCAGTTCGGTAATCCAGTTCCTAATCACTGGTTCCACTTTGAGTCTTCGGAGGGCGTGGTTTATGCTGTTATGCATGGTTTTATCAAAAGCACCTTCTATATCTATAAAGGCGGCAAGTGTTGAAAGCTTGTTTGCGGTAGCCGATTCTATCTTATGTACTACCATGTGTAGTCCCGACTCTGTTGATCTGCCTTTCCTGTAAGCGTGCTGCTGAGGATGCAGTTGTTTGTGCTTTAGTGCGCCGTCCCTTAGGTATCGGTTCACTAATCTTTCTAGTGTTTTTAAAAGGAATGACGTTAGACTGATGGGCCTAAACGATTTAGCGTGTGTGTAGTCCTCCTTACCAGGTTTCGGTAAGAATACTACCTTCGCCTCGCTCCACTTTTTTGGTATATATTTAAAGGCTATACGGGCTCTATATATTGGTAGTAAGTGCTTTATAGCTTGCTTTGGTTCCCATTGTAGTAATGCTGGGAATATGCCATCCAGACCTGCAGATTTGAAGGGTTTGAAACTTTTCAGTGCCCATTCTATTCTGTCTGCAGTTACTATCTTGTTTGCCACTTCCCACTCTGGGGCAGTTGGTGTGCTGCAGTGTTCTTCTGGCCACTCCTGATCTCCTACGATTTGACATCCAGGGAAGTGGGTTTCCAGGAGTACTGCATTGGTTTCATTGTCTGTGTTTGTATAAGTGCTGTCTTCCTTTTTTAGGGATCCCAGAAGATTTGGCTCCCCTTTAGTTAAGATTTTCTTTATTCCTCCGGCTTGGTTTGTTGACTTTATGCTACTACAGAAGTTGTGCCAGGATTCTGTTCTTCTGAATCTGATTCGCCTCTTGTAGTGTTTTTGTGCTTGTTTGTATTTGTCCCAGTCCTCATTTGTCCTGGTATTTTTTGCCCGGTTATAGAGTGTTCGAAGTCCTTGACGTAGTCTTTCAAGTTCTGGCCCCCACCAAGATCTATTTCCTACGTCAACAACGTCAACAACAACGTCGTCAACGTTTGGTTTAACAGCAGGACATGCCAATTCATAGCTGTTTATGAAAGTTGCAGTGAGAAGCTGTACGTAGAGGCCGATACATTCATACCCTGGTCAAACAGATAGTTGTTCAGGTAGTCAAGCGCTGTTTCCATCGTGACTGTAACTTCCTCCAAAGATCCACCACGTTGGTACACAGCAAGATCATCAGCATACTGAAGCACATTGCAAAATGGTCTGACACTAGCCTCTAGATCATAGGTGTACAAGCTATATAGGATCGGGCTCCAGACTGCCCTTTGGGGCAGGCCTTTCCAAACGGTTTTTGGTGGAAAGAGTTGTCCGCCAGCTTTTACTACAACAGAGCGTTCCATGAGCATGTTGCAAATGAACCGAACGAGCTTCACAGGGATATTCAGCTGATTGAGTTTATTCCTGAGCACCGGAAGCTGGACGTTATCCTATGCAGAGGCAATATCTAGGAAGACTCCTATAAGATATTGCTTTTTCTTGAATGCTGTCTGTATATCTGTTGTGAGTATGCTGAGTAACCTCAGCATACTCACAACAGATATAGTAGTATATATCTAGAGTACTCATACGTTTTCTAAAGCCAAATTGTGATTTTGCTATTATTCCATTACTCTCGGCAAACCATTCCAGTCTATTTTTGATTAAGTGTTCCATAATTTTGGCCAAAACAGAAGATAGTGCGATGGGTCTGTAACTACGTGGATCTAAAGCCTCTTTACCGGGTTTCAGTATTGGTATTATAATTTGTGTTTTCCACTGACTCGGTACTGTACCAGATTAAAAAAAGTTGTTTATTAGACTGAGGAATGTTTCTTTACATTTAGTAGAGGCTTTTACAATATAAAGTCGGTTAAAAAGAGTAAGGAATTCCATCTATACCTGGAGAAGAGTCTGTAAGTCCGTCTAGTACTAAAGCCAGTTCATTAAATATGAATGAGCTAATAAATATGAGCTATCAAGATTATTCTGGGATTGAAGCAAGGTTGTAATAGAGGGGAGTGATTCTACATGGAGGACAAAAGGGGGGGCCATGTTATTAGAAAAGTTTTCAATCTATGTTGAGGGGTCATTACTTGAAATATTATTGCTATCAGACTTCATAGAGCATCTGAATCTTTTAATTTGTTTCCAAACAATGGATGCTGGAGTTTTAGGAGAGAGGCTTTCACAGAAATTGAACCATCCCTGTCTTTTCTTTTTGATGGTAATTTTTCTAAATTCTGCTGCAGCTCTTTTATAGTTTTTAATAAAATTTTCCATAGTCATGTTTCGGTTGTAATTTTTCTCTGCTTCCTTACGTTTCTTAACTGCTACTGTACAGTCAGAGTCCCACCAGGGAGTAGAAATTTTGAATTCTTTATTGGGTTTTTTAATGGGGATATGTTTGTCTGCCGATGTTATGATAGAGTCTATGAAGGCACTGTATGAAGTTAAAGGATCAGGCTCAATTGGGTAAATATGGGAGGAGTCCAATTCAACATCAAGAGAGGAGGAATAAGAGGACCAGTCTGCGGATGATGTTCTATATTTTATAGCAGGGGAAGGGTTGCAAAATGGGATAGGCTTGTTGGAAAATGTGACAATGATGGGGTAGTGGTCACTACCATATGAGTTAGGGAGGACTTTCCATGTCAAGGAGTAGGCTAAGGATGGAGAGGCTAAAGTGAGATCAAGGGCACTTCGAGGATCTTGTGAGGGCTGCACCCTACGGGTGGGGGAGCCGTCATTTATCACACATAGATCAATCTCATTAAAGATGTCCAAGAGTGAGCGTCCAAAGCCATCCGAATGGCTTGAGCCCCACATGTCATGGTGGGAATTAAAGTCACCCATGATTACCATGGGGGGAGGTATGGATGAGAGTAGGAGTCGTAAGTCTGGGATTAATAAGTGGGTTGGGTGGGGAATGTAGATGGATACAAATGAGATGTTTAAGGATTTAATACCAACAATGTTGATATCAGGGGAATGGGGAGGAAGAGGAATTAGGGAGTAGGTATTGCTATAATTTATCCAACCCTTTATTTTCTTTTTGACAGCACCAATAGAACGTAACTGCGTCATGTTACGCAAAAGTTCACTTTTAAATGTGAGGTTTTAAAAATATGACAACTGCTTAAATTTGCTCCTTGATCCCGTATAATAATCATCTTTGACAAATTGAGTCCATAAGTGCAGTAGTTTTTTTATTAAGTAATTACATAAAACAACATAAACAACAATTAAACAAAATGCATTCTGAGAATTATAGACCCATAAGCCTTACTAGTATTGTAGTTAAGATAATGGAAAAGATTATAAATAGGCAGCTGACAGTCTTCCTCAATAGACATTGTATTATATCTACCAAGCAGCATGGTTTTGTGGAGAAAAGATCACCAACTTGCTAGAGTGTGACCATACTTGGAGTAATGAAGTGGACGGACGGAGTCCAGTAGACATTATTTATTTAGATATTCAGTGAGCTTTTGATAGTCATCAGCGTCTCTTGGTGAAATTAGACCATTATGGCATACGTGGCAGGCTACTGAAATGGATAGAGCGTCAGTTGATTGGTAGAACTTTTCAAGTTCGATTCGGGGATTCCCTATCACAGCACAGAAACGTGTCCAGTGGTGTGCCACAAGGATCGGTGACTGCTCCACAACTTTTTGGGATTTACATAACTGATCTAATTGAAACAATTGAAAGCCAATCTGCCTTCTTCGCTGATGATGGTAATTTTTTTGCAAACCCACTGGTCAGTTCTGGGCGTCTCCAGAAGGATCTGGATCAAGTGCAAGACTAGACCATGGACTGGGTTGTGAATTTAAATGTTGGGAAGTGTGGGGTCTTAAATCTGGGCAAGAATAACCCACTAGTCACCTATTATCTCAATGGTGTTGCTTTGTCTTCAGTGAAACAGCAAAAAGACCTCGGTTTTATAATTACACCAAATTTAAAATGGGAGGAACACATTTCTGCAATTGTAAAGAAAGAAAACTCCTTTCTTTACATCATTCGTTGACCCTTTCAATCTATAACTGTAGCAATGTTTCTTAAAATATATAAAACTTACTAGCGGCCCGTTCCGGCTTCGCTGGGATTTCGTCATATAAGGACTATTAATCGAAAAAAAAACTATCCTATCTCTCAGGTTGGACCAGACTGCTCACGGTGTGCCAATTTCGTTTAAAATCGGTTAAGTAGTTTAGGAATCCATCGCGGACAAACATCGCGACAGGAGATTTATATGTATTAAGATGTGAGGCCGCTACTAGAATATGGTTATCAAATTTGGAGCCCCTACTTCAAAAAAGATATTTATTTACTTGAAAGTGTGCAAAGAAAAGCGACAAAATGGCTATACGCCCTTCGACGTAAATCTTACACAGATAGGTTGAAAGCCTTATGCCTCACTACATTGGAAGAGAGACGGTTACGGGGAGACTTGATCGAAACATTTAAAATAATGAATGAATTTTATAACCTCCCCCACATAAGGAACTTGTACAGATTGAAGGAGCATAAGAGAGACAGTCGACGTCATAAGTCACAGTTGCCCCATGCACCATCACTTACTAACACTGCTCATCACATCCTCAGCAACAGAGTGGTTTACAACTGGAATAGGTTCCTGAGGATGTTATTGCGGCAAAATCATTGAACTCTTTCAATTAGATACCTATAATTTTGTCTATCTATTTGCCTATTATTAAATATGTAAATAAATAAAATAGATGTGGTGTGTAAAAAAATTTAAAATATTGATCTGTATGAAATATTATTGCAGTTTGATCTCCATCTATTAAAGAAGCTTAAAAAAAATAATGTAACTAAACAACAACGCAAAGAAGAGGAGATGAGAGTTGTGAAAATACTGGTAAGCTATCTGTTCTGATCTTGAAATGATTATCCTATCTTTTGAAAGTATTTGCAGGACTTATTGCTTGTATTGGTCCTATCACTCTACTCTATAGTAAACATTAATTATACTATATTTATAATATTAGTAATTAATTTGTCTGGCTTTAAAGCCCGATTGCAATGCTGGTTTGTTGAGCGAGCGTGGTAAAGATATGGGCAATTTTATGCCTTGCCATTATAAATCAACAAATTATTGTTTAATTAAAGCTAGTTGACATTTCATAATGTTAACTAATAAATGTATAATGTTATATCAAATTTATTACTTACTGACGTTGTATAAGATTGTAATTAATACAAGCAGTGCCCGCAGTTTTACCCGCGTAGTTCCGGTTTATTTTTTGGGATAAAAATAAACCGGACCTTCAAAACGAATTAACAAAAAATGGCTATGTAGTTAATTTATACGCTGTAGAAGTAGGAGCGAGAGGTATACCAGCAAAATCTCTCTTTAACCTGCTCAAAGACCTTGGCTTGTCCAGAAGTGTAGTAAGTTCTATACTAGAACGAGTATCTAAAGCTGCACTAGTAGGATCAAATCGGATTTGGCTGGGCAGGGAGAAATACAAGTAGTGAAGGTGAGTGTTGACGTACGTCACTAAGGGGGCCCCTTTAAACCTACGCCCGAGTCACAAGTCTTGGGGTCTACTCGAGATTTCTCTCTCTGTCACACAATGGACCCGGCACCCGCACGGTGAATCTATGGAATGCTTAGAAGTTCGTCTTTAGCCCGTGTGTTCTTCTAGAGTTCTAGACTATAATATCTTTGTTTTATACTGTACTAGCGACCCGCCCCGGCTTTGCACGAGTGCAATGCTGATATTAAATAAACTCATAAGCATCAAGCATGTCTTTGATCTGGTACTAATTTTGGCACATTGTCATTTACAAACCCTGTTCGATCATTTCTGTTACATCTTTGTTTCTGTTATACTGTTGTACCATTGTGTCAATAATATTATTCTGGGTACGAACGGGAGAAGGTAATCCAAAATCACTTAAACTTTTGTTGTTTAATTCTAGATTTTTGTTTTCTATTTCAATTAATCCTTCATTATAAATGACTTCAGTGCAGGGTAAAGTGTTATCCTGATTTTGTTGTCTGATACGATGTCTAATATCTTCACAGAACTGATCTTTGAAAGTATCCCATAACTTCAATGGTTCCGATGGTTGACAAAATAAAAGTATGACTACGAACAACTCCCTTAGTTTTTTTGGACAATGTGATACTGAAGCTTCGGTTAAAGTGTTACCCCAATGGTCATCGTTTTCAAGTAAACCTCAGTGACGGCAAGCTGCTGGATACGTCTCTTTGACAAAACCGTTTACAATTTTAAGGTATACAAAAATGTGGTCGGACCGCGTACGTGCTGCAGTAGAATCAGGACGTCTACTCTGTTTCTACGAAAACGAAATTTCGAAAAAACACTCGCGACTTTCCTACTCTCGTTCTACTTCGTTTCGTCCGATACAACATTGTTTGACGTTTAAATGTTCTAACCATACTCTAATTAGAGTAGACTTAGAAGATTTAAACCACAGAACAGAAATCAAGAAGAAGTAGCAAGTAGGCGGGGCAATCGTAGTACTAAGTAAGCGCAATCTCCGCATACTTAGAGAGTACGCCCACTTCCGAATACTTAGTCGTGCTCTGCCACTACTGCAGTACTCCTGAATCCGCGATTTTGAATAAAAAGTAAGCAGTCATGCCGTATTGTGCAGTTATTGAGTGTAAAAACAATAGCCGTGCTAAAACTTTATCCAAAGGAGGCATATCGTACCATCGGTAAGTCTTATTTTATTTATTTTTGATTTTATTGTGAAAATAAATTAATATTAGCTTAAAGAGAGAAATGATTTAAAGGAAGTCAACTTTAAAGTCATTGTAATAAGTTCCATTTTCATTCAAGCTATATATGATATTCTCGATCATTCTATGCATGCGAGTAGCGCTACTCAGTAGCGCTACTCAATTAAAGATGGTACACAAGCTGTTGAAATTGCTAATATCGATATTTCTAACTTGTACAGTTTTGTGAAACAAATAATTTATATTATCTTTTGTTATATGATATTTGAATAATTTAATTACATTTTATCATTTCAGTTTTCCTAAAAGTCCCGTTGTTAAGGAGAAATGGATAGAAGCTACAGGAAGGCAAAATTGGTTTCCTTCCAAAACAAGCACGATTTGCTCTGAGCACTTTTTAGACAGCGGTTTTATAATAAAAAAAAAAGGAAATAGGTACTGCCCTGTTGCCCTGTTTTTGTTGTTGATTTTTATGTATAAACTTTTATTAGTTCGAGTATTGTTTTTACTGAAGCCCTGTTCCTTTTCTATATCCCTTTTGTTTATTTTAGTCTCCTCAAGTTTCTATTCATGGTTATAAAAACATCTTGAATTTTTACTGACAACAACTTAAATGACAAGGTCGTCCCTCCAAAGAAAATAACTATTTCCTTACATTGTGAGTTCGATTCCCACCCAGGGCAAATATATGTGTGATGGATTCAAATATTTTGACTGTATCTGAGTGTTTCTATGTGTAATAAGTAAGTATTTATAACAGCTATCTGGCCGCCATATTACAAGCTTAGCTTAGTTTAGCGTCAGATGGTGTTGTGTGTAAATGTTTCACCTATATTTATTTATCTCTACCTCACTCAAGAAAAATATCATTCGACTAAAATACAAATTTTAGTGCTACTTGCCAAGACTAGAAGAATTTCATCATTACTTTATTTACTTAAGATATTTATTTAGTTTCCTCCGAGTATTTTTGTAGTTTCTTCCTAGTAATTACGTTCTTTTACAAAACTCTGTTACGCTTCACTCTAAAGTTAATAAAATTAAGATGGTACATGAACAAATTTAATCATAATATTATGATTACATTATATGATAGGTACGTAAACTGAATAACGTAATATCGATAATTTAATGAAAATGCTTAAGCATTGTCTTATTACTATTAGCACGACCGGCTTATATTTACGAATCCCTTATTTTAAAGAAGGTAGCGTTCATAGTTGCATAAATTACATAAAGTGCCATCTAGTATGAAGTAGCAGAACTAGTGAGCACTAGATGTCACTAATCTTACAATTAGTGACATCTAGTGCGCACTAGTGAAAACAACTTACATTTCTGAAAGATGATAATAGTTACCACCTTATTCTATTCTACTAAGGTTGAGTTTAGAAAGTTCGTAGCACTGATGTATGCGATACGCCCTAAAAGTCCTGATAATGGTACATAATAAGCGACTTAGTCACATTCAGGATACGGTACTTTTTCCTGTAATTAGATAAAATTGAGTTATCCAAGAAAGTCGTAACAACATTTTAAATAGTTGACAATAACAGATTTATTATGTTTAGCAATAGGGTTCATTTTTAGGTACGTAACTAAATGCAATACATCATTTTAGGTTCGTCACTATGGGACAAATCACTAGCATTGTTTTAATGTGTTTAAAATATATCAAAACCACGTTTGTGTGCAAACGTGATACGGTGGTTTTCCTAGTGAGATTCAGCTACGAGCCTTCTACTTGATTTCTGTTCTGTGATTTAAACGGACAAAACGACGCATCGAAGTAGAATCAGAGTTTGAAAATCGCGAGTTTATTTCGAAATTACGTTTTCGTTGAATTAGAGTAGACGTCCAGGTAGAATTGCCCATGTCCCATGTATAGTATTGCGAGACTTCATGATACAGAAGAGTTTTCGCGAATTAATCTTCATTACAGAGAGCAAAAATTGCCAATAATGTGGTATTGCGTGGGTTTTGGACAACTTGATGAGCTGTCCCTGGTGTAAAATACAACCTTTGACCGTTCTCTAGATGAACGGCCAAATGCGCTACAGTAGGATGCCGATCGTGAATGGGAAATTCAAGACAGCTCAGATGTGTTTATGTACCTGCCATTTAAATAGTTTTCGACCTCATCGTGTGGGTTTCTAAGACTAAAAGTTGCCTGATCTGAACCTTTATTTATATACTTACATATATATTTAATGGCTTGGAGAGAGTGGCAATACTCCACGTTTATATGAAAGTCTAACATAGTAACGGGGAGTATGGAACAATCCACCTATTATCTGTCGTCACCGTTTTGCCCCTGATTACCTAATAGCGTAGTGCTCCGACCGCCATTTCCTGTATCGCGCCTACGATAAACTGGATACCCATCCTCTCCGGTCTGGGTATCGTTCATGAAATGGCGAGGGTATTTTTTGTGCAGACACTGTTTTTCTTGCATGGTGCAGCTAAATTATGTTCTCCGCAGGGTCCATGTACCATATTTTTAGTTTTATCAATTCATCTTGATCGGGTAGCTCCGCAACTATGACACTGTCGATCTCATCTGGTTGTATTTTAGTTTCTAGCCAGAACAGCAAATGACAATGAGGTAAACCGCGCTTTTGCCACTCCACACTTGCCATATAACATTTTACTTTACCGAATATCTGTTCTTTGACAAATAATTTTATGAATTTCTTCATTTTTAAATGAAATACACGTGAAATTATGTCATGACGGTCGAAATACCGTTGTCCTGGTAGTAGCTCCGCCTTAATTTCAGGCCATTCGGGGTTACATGTAAAAGTGACAAATAAGTCAGGTCTACCATAATTTCGGACGTTACATCATCGCGTCCTGCGTTTTCTCGTGCATGAAACGCGGAGAACCCGTAAATGACGATGGCAATATGACATGTTGACCGATATTTGATGGGTCAACTTGCTCCATGATTTAAGGTATCTCTGTTATGAATGTAGTCATCAGCTCTCAGTCTTTATTGATTCCGAGAAATATAATTTAATCTTTCCGATATCATTTTCGCCATCATGTCAACACAATATTGACTAAGTAAGTCTCTGTAATAATGCAACGGATTAAGGTGGATGGGCCAAGCCAATTTTCCATACAAACGTTCGGGAACCAATACAGGCGATAGAAATAGTATAATGTCTGTTTGTTATTTTTTTCTACATGTTTGATTAATTTTCCATCCGCGAATACACTCATATATTTAAACAAACTTGTATTAATATCTATTTTTGCAAATGATAAGTTTTGAAAAATTGCCGGTGACAACGCATGTGTGAGTGGTTTTAAGTAAACATGGCGGTCACGCGTCAGCTGTTGCGCGCATTTCGGTGCAAGTTGCCGAGCGGGTCCGTAGAGGGCGCTACATTTCCGTACGAAGTTAATGCGACGTTGCCACACTGTGCAGTGAGTAATATTTTATGTTCTGTGCTGTGCATGCGGCGCGCGGTGTTGCCACACCGTGCATGCAGCGTTGCGATAGCGGCGAAACTTGATTTACTCGCTGGCGACGAGAGACTTGTGTTGTGCTCTAATGCATCGATATAAATAATCGGATATGCCCTCTCAAAGTTCAGGCGCACGGAATTATGTCATCGTTGGGAAGAGTGAGCTCACTCTTTCCGTTCTAGTCGGTTGCAGGAAGCGGTGTACGCCTGACGTTTTTATTTATCATGATTCGTTGTTAACAACCAAAAAAGTAGAACCACAGTATATCTCGCCGATAGCGATTCCAGGGGTCAAGTAATTGGTTATTTGTTAACCACTAACGATACACACAGAGACACAGTTTATTGCAAATTTCAGGTGCTTAGGGCACGTCCTTCGCTTTATATCGATGATCTAATGTATCTATATTGAAGCTTAGCAGTGTTGCCAACTTAAAGATTTCTCGCTATATCTAGCGAATTTTTGTGCGTTGAGAACGGGAAAATAACTTTCTAACGGCTTACGGGATATTTAACGGAATTAAAAACTTTATATTATTATTCAGAAATGGCTATTGTTTTATTTAAACGGCAACGAATTATGTTATATGACGATAAATTACGGATTTTGACGAAAATTCACAAGTAACTTGGCGGATTTAAAAAAATCTTGTTAGCAACACTGATGTTTAGTCATAGTCAGTTGTAAATGTAATTTGTTATTGTTTGTGTTTCACAATTTCACATCATATTTGGAGTGTGTTAGTTTAGTAAATAAACTATCCGATTTTGCCTTTGACATCGTTGAGTGTTGAGGTGGACTCTGAAGTGAAATGTGTGGTGAATTCTGCGTTAGTTTACACCAAAAATGCGACGGCAAAATTCAACCAATAAAGCCTTTACTTGTGAACAATATACGAGACACTGAAAACTCACATACTTATTAAATTTATGAATGAGCTTTACACAGGTTGCAGATACATACACAGTGAATTTATATTGAGATGCAGCATGTGCAGAAATACATGAAAGAAGACGAGCGACGACCCTACAGCAATGGTTATCGCCACATTCAAATCTAAAAGGACAATTAGGATTTTACATGACTTGTGTTCTGGCTATGAGGATAATGTGTTCCATCCATACCAATTTTTATATAAATAAAATAATAATTATTATATCTGTTGTATTTTATTTGTACTTAGTATTGTAAATATTTTGACGGTAGCGGTTGGCTTTGCTATAGCTGTCTCTATAATTTCAAGATCAAAGCTAAGGCAGTTTTATTTATGCGGTAGACCCTTCGGTCTGGATGTTGTTTGTGTGTTGTATGTAGTCCCCGACACGAGTAATCTAAGTGGGGTATGGTATGAGTGCTTTTTTTTTAAATAAAGAGTGACGAGACGAACGGGACATGTGCCTGATGGTAAGCAACATGCCTGCCACATAACAGCACAGTGACACGCAGCTATTGGAACATGAAGAGTCCAAATCATTACATATAGCACTGCACTGCGCTCGTCACCCAGAGATCTAAGATGTTATATCTCTAAGCCATGTAATTTCTCTGGAAACATTGCCCTTCAAACCGCAACAGTTATGTCACATTACTGCTTGGCGGTAGAATAACTGGCAAAGGTGTGGTACTTCTCCAGGCGGACTCTGCTAAGAGTCCTATTACTACAAAATGTGTGTTTGCGTTTGGTTGTTTTATAAATGTGTAAGAGAACTGAAATTATTATTTTATTTATCACAATTACCTAAGCAAACCACACGTGGCATGTGTGGCTTGCTTAGGTATGTCTACCATAGGTATTCTTATTCCATAAAATCAATACTTACTCCATATTTGCGTATTACGTAAAAGCTGAGAAAAATATTTTTTTTTTCATATAAAAAGAAAATACCCCGGTGGGATTTGAACCATGTCTTATCGGATTATTCAACATATCTGTGACTTTGCTAAATGAGCTATCAAGCCTATGACGTAAGCGTCCAAAATAAGCATTACTTTCTGATGTGACTGTATAACATGCGTGTGTGCGTGTGTAAACGTGTAAAATGTATGACAGATCAGTAAATTGGCGAATATTAGCTATTGTCTTCGATTTATAATTGAAAATTAGGTCATTAGAAACATTGTATTGGTTTATATCCGCGAATTAACATTAAGTTCAAATTGGATTGCAAAATACGACGTAAAAAATATTTTTTCATAAATGACGACTCCAGCGCCATCTCTTGAGAACGTAGCGGGTTTAGCTCTCGGCCCATTCACCTTAAAAGAGTTAATTCTATACATTAATATAAATGCATAAAATTGCATACACGAAACAGTTTTATTACGCGCAGAACCCTGCTGAGGGATAGTCAAATAATAACCGTCTTCTCCTGTCACAAACATTATAGGATACTGTAGTGGATGATAGGACCGATGTAGCTCAGAAACTCTTTTGAGCTGACCGACTCTACCGTGTACTAGACTCATTACTACGAATGCTAGAAGCCGAGGGAGTGTACTGTCAAGTATTCGCGGACGACGTCGTTCTCGTGTTTACAGACAGCCCGAACAGCAAGCGAGCAGGGCGTTTAACATGACAGTGGAATGGGGTAAAGCTAATAAACTCAACTTTGCAGCGCATAAAACTAACGCGATGCTTTTCACAAATAAGCTGAAGTACGAAACTCCAAACATAGTCATGTCCGGCGTCCGGCTCGATCTGGTCGAGGAAGTCAAACTGCTAGGCCTAATAATCGACCGACGGTTCAACTTTAAAGCGCATGTGAACGCCCAATGTAAAAAAGTGGCGAACATTTATAGACAGCTCGCATGTGCAGCGAAGGTGACCTGGGGATTAAATGGCGAAATCACGAGAACTATCTACGTCGCGGTGGTGGAACCCATCATCATGTACGCTTCAAGTGTATGGGCACAAGCAGTAGACTTCGAGGAAAACAAGTCTCACTTAAACGCGATCCAAAGAGGCTTTGGCCAGAATATCTGCAAGTCGTACTCGTACCGTACTGTTTCTCTGAAATCAGCACTTGCCCTTTCAGGTCTGCTCCCCCTGGATCTCAGGATACAGGAAGCAGCAAGTTTGTACATAGTAAAAAATAATCTCTCCCAAGATTACCTCCCACCAGAAGTGGAACTCGAGCGGAACGTAAACTACTTGGACAAACCCCATCCGTCCACGCAGACATCCGTAGAGTACGAGCTCATAGAAGACACCTCCAATCTTCCAGAAGGACCTCAAATTTATACTGATGGCAGTAAGATTGAGGGTAAAGTTGGAGCTGCTCTAACATGGTGGGAGAATGGCAAAGAGATCAAGAACTCGACATTCAAGCTCCACTCCGAATGCACAGTCTTTCAATCGGAACTCTATGCTCTTTGCCGGGCAACTCAAATGGTGTTAAAGAGCAAGGACCCAGAAGTCAATGTCCTGAGTGACTCCAGATCTTCACTCGAGCTGCTGAGTAATCCAAAAACGAGTCACCCCTTGGCAAAGTGCATAAAGGAAAACATTGGACAGATAAATGCTGAAGGGAGATCTCTTCGTCTTTTCTGGGTAAGAGCGCATGTGGGTACCGTTGGCAAGGAAAGAGCTGACGAACTGGCCAAATCGGCAGCACTCACGGAATCGCCCAGGGACTACGAGGGGATCCCCTTGTCTTACGTCAAACGTAAAATCCGCGAAGAATCGGTCAAGAAGTGGCAGGATCGATATGAGACCTCGGACACCGGAAGAGTCACTCAGACGATCCTCCCCGATATAGCAAACGCATATCGGTTGATGAGGACTACGAAACTGACTCATTTCCAGGTACAAGCGTTGACGGGACACGGAGGAATAGCAGAATACCTGTACAGATTCAAGCTTAAGAGCAGTCCTGTATGCGAGTGTGACTCTGAAAAATCTGAGAATGTCTGGCACGTGCTGGTAGATTGTCCGCGATTCATGGCTGCAAGACATGATCTCGAATCTATGATTGTCAGGAAGCTGGTTATTTCGGATCTCCACAACATCTTGGCAGATCCAGGTAGCAGACCACGGCTTCTGGCTTTCATGGAGAGTTCATTCCGCATAGCGGCCAAAAGAAACTCCACACTTTCTAAAACACCCCCCCCCCTTCACCACCACACCCTACCCCACTGTCTTATACACACCCACCTTCACCACCACACCCTGCCCCACTGTCCGTGGACGCCACGCCGGGTGCAATCTCCGTCCAAGATAGCTCAAAGAGCATCTCTGTCCAACAACTACTGGAGAACGCAGACCGAGGAGAGGCGGGGATCCGTATCCGCGGAGTGGCTCTCTTCATGGATAGCAACAAAGAGAGTTTCGGAATAAGCTTTTGCTTCGCCTGGGAAAGGAAACGCGCCCGTTTGTCGCCGGGATTGTCTTGTCTGCTCAATGGGAGTACCGCAAAAGTCACAATGAAGCGGGAAACCTTCGACGCTATGCCAGTGTGCGAGGTAGACGGCCACCGATTTCGGTTGGTGCGATCGAGAAACAAAACGATTGCACTAATAGAATACTCGGGAAGGTCGGACGCCTTTCACACAGGCAAGTGCGCTGCTTGCACATCTAAGCAGAAATGCGGGTGAAACACCCCGGGTGATAAGCGTGGATGCGATGGCAATCGAATATTCAAGAGCGAAAGTCGCAGACCGGCTGGGTTGCATTGAAGCCTCTAAACATCATGAGGTTGTCGTATACGAAGATAGAGGAGAAAATCTGAGCTTCCTCAGAGCCCCTTCGCACGACCTAACAAATGCAACTGACAGCTGGGGACACCTTTCCTAGTTCGACCAACCAAACCGGTTCCGAAAGAGCACAGCAGAGGGCAGCCGCGGAAAAAGCCGCAGCCCATCAAAGCGGCAGCCGAAGCACCAACACAGCCTTCGTGGCTGCCTTCAACACTGCAGCAAGGAACGTACTCCGAATCTCATCCCATGCACCACCCCTTTTAACGCCAAGGACCCTCAAAACAGCTTCACAGCAACAAATGAGCCGAACGAGAGCCGACATGGGACAGGTTGAACCGCCCCGCTATGTCACGGCTTCGGAGCCGCGGAGCCATGCACGTAACGCCTTCATCGAATTCATAGCCATACTGAGAGCAACAAGACTAGTTAACCTCAAGATCTGCGAAAACATCATTTAGTTCTATAATAAGCTAGGAAGTGAAAGCCTCCTAAAGGTGAATCTCGAAGAGGCCGAAGCAGCCATTTACAATAATGTCACATCCCGGGTCATCAAGGGAACCATGACAGGACAGTATATGGCAGCCTACAGTGCAGAAAATGGCTTCGTGACACTGAACGAGGCATATGCGCTGAGGGAAATATACTCAGGTATGTACTCCTCAGTACCCCGTATAAAGTCCCTAGAGCAGAAAAGGTATATGGTCCTCCTCATCGTTTTCGATGACGCCGACCCCTTACCATTCATATTCATACCGCCATACCGGGTCACGCATCCTTACCATTCATGAAGCGCAGGGATTGACATACGAGTCGGTAATCATAATTAAAACAAAGGCAAACATGAAGCTGCACGAGAGCGTGTCCCATGCGGTTGTTGCAATCTCACGGCACACGGGGACCTTCACATACTACGCTGACGACACCGACGACGCCATTGGTCGGTTCGTGCGGCGAGCGTTGGCTGCATCACCAAAGACCATTCAAGATTTCAACCTGCAGATGGCCATTAGAGACAGAAATGCGGCCGTAGTGGAGGCTCTGGGCCAGGAGGAGGCGGCTTAGGCAAAAGACGATGTCGAGTCGATTACTATCGGAATCCCAACCGGTAGTGATCGGCTCAACAGACGAAATCGGACTGACTAGGACTAGAATTACGTTTAAAATGTTCACCACCCCCCTACTCCCCCCCCCCCCTCTTATTTTCCTCTTCTTCTCCTAATCCAAGAACTATGTAAATAAAAAAAGGTTATAGTAATGACAAAAGTCACGGACCCCGGAGTCTGTGGAGTGTTTAAATTAAAAAAAAAAAAAAAGTCAGGTCTACCATAATTTCGGACGTTACGTCATCGCGTCCTGCGTTTTCTCGTGCATGAAACGCGGAGAACCCGTAAATGACGATGGCAATATGACATGTTGACCCATATTTGATGGGTCAACATTTGCTTCATGATTTAAGGCATCTCTGTGATGTATGTAGGTAGTCATCAGCTCTCAGTCTTTGTTGATTCCGAGAAATATAATTTAATCTTTCCGATATCATTTTCGCCATCATGTCAACACAATATTGACTAAATAAGATTAAAAGAGTTAATTCTATACATTAATCTAAATGCATAAAATTGCATACACGAAACAGTTTTATTACGCGCAGAACCCTGCTGAGGGATAGTCAAATAATAACCGTCTTCTCCTGTCACAAACATTATAGGATACTGTAGTGGATGATAGGACCGATGTAGCTCAGAAACTTTTGAGCTGACCGACTCTACCGTGTAAGACTATATCCCTGGGACCTTTGTCTTCATCGACCAAGAGAACGGCTACCTCGTTTACAGCAGGAGCATTATATTTGCCTCTGTGTGCTGTCTGTGGAGTGTGATCTGAATGAATAATTAACTTTAAATTATCTGATGAGTTAAGTTCTAAGTTGTGTTTAAAACTTCGTATATACACGTTATGATTATTCAGAGCGGTCCGTATTTCCGCGCGGGTACCTTACTCATAGATCTAAACTCCCCTCACACACGCGCACCCCACCTTGGTGACGCTCACTTCGCAACGGGCCGTGCAGCAGAAATCGTAATATTTTAATTTTGCCATAACTTCAAAACCAAACGTCTACTTTTAATCATGCAAAGACCAAATATTATCTACATGAACTGTAATTAGTGATGAAATAATTTATTTTGATAAGGATTAATAGTATGAGTAAACTAAATGCGTTTAAATGTAGTCCAAAAAAAATTAAAGATTTTTAATCTATTTATATCTTATTTATATTTTAAATAAAAAAAGTGGTTGTTGTGCCTCACTCTACATATATATGTATAATGTGTCGTGGACTTTTTTGTAGATATTAATAAGATCAACAATTATTTATGACATTTTATGGTTCTATCTTTTATAGTTTAGGCAGCGTACGCAAAATAAGTAACTTTTCTGGTTGATTTTTTACACCTTGTGTCCGAAAAACCCAAATATTTTACGGAACCCTATTTTTTTCCAAAATAAAATTTAGCCTATGTTACTCGTGAATAATGTACATAGCTTTCGAATGGTAAAAGAATGTTTAAAAACGGTTAAGTCGTTTTTGAGCCTATTCATTACAATCAAACAAACAAAGTTTTCCTCTTTATAATATTAGTATAGATGACTATAATATGATTTTGGTCTACTGCAGCCTGGCTTGGGGTGGTGCAGCCAAGACCATCAAGTTAGTGCTTGAAAGATCTCAACGTGCAGTAATGTAAACCATGCTGAAGAAACCCTTCAGGTTCCCCACCCGTGAGTTGTATAGGGAGGCCGCTGTTCCTTCAGTACGACAGTTGTTTATCCAAAAAACAGTACCAACAATTCACAAGTCTCGGAGGAGGTCGAGTCAGCAGCTCGCAGAGGTGGTATCGAGTAGAGTTTTAGACTACCAGTTTGCGAAGTTAGATCTACTTTTGATGCCAGACATTCTACATATCTGCTTCCACGAATCTATAATGAAACTGTCATCAAGTGTGAACGGTTTGCGATAGTAAAGTGAGGCTTCAGTTTGTGATTGGAAACAAACTAGCTCTCGTTTGATTTTGACTTACCTAGTTGAAATTTTGAAGTGAAAACTTCTTTAGGCGCGCTATATACACGCGCGCACATTCCATTCACTATTGTAAGTATGTCAGCACAGCCACCTCCATCTGATGCAGGTGAACACCTTTTTATAGAAGCCGAATTGCACCATACTAAAATACTACTCGGTGTTTTCTATCCTCACTCACGTGAGGTCAATTATTTCAATTCTCTCGAAAACCTACTAGTTAATATCTCTACTCCATATGACCACATAATTATAATGGGCGATTTTAATACTTGTCTGCTGAAGCAAGACTATCGATCCCGTAAGCTCGAATCGCTGGCCACGTCTCTCAATTTATCCATTCTACCGCTTCATGCCACTCATAATCCTCCAAACTGTGTTCCGTCTCTTCTAGACCTAATTTTGGTATCTTCTCTCCCTCATGTTGCCAAACATGGTCAATGTGGGGCAGACGATCTTTCTCATCACGATATGATATTTATTTCGTACAAAATTCGTCCACCCAAAGTCAAGCCCAAAATTCTTCTACAGCGCAGTTTTGGTAGTATTCATATCGAAAACTTACGGAAAGACGCAATGGACATTGACTGGTCGGAAGTTTTGAACGCCATTAGTGTCGATGTTAAGATCACCAACTTTAATAAAATTATAACAAAACTTTTCGATTTCCATGCACCCCTACATTCTGTGAAAATGAAGCATCTGCCAGCACCTTGGCTAACTGATGAAATAAGGGCACTTATGCACAAAAAGACAACAAACTTAAGCATCGAAAATCTGCTGAAGATAAGGAAAAGTATATTAATTACCGTAACGTCTGCAACAGAGCGTGTAGAGACGCACAACGCCGACACATCCATCAATCCGTTGAAAATGAAGATCCTGCTAAAGTTTGGAAGTTTCTACGATCATTGGGAGTTGGCAAGTCTCGTCACGACACCATTCCGAAAAACTTGGATATTAACCAGCTTAATCAGCACTTTTCCACTTCACCCAGTTTTAAAGGACCTGTAAAACATCAGACTCTCAAATTACTTTCGTCTAAAGCTTCTCCCGATTATGATCCTTTTATTTTTAGTCAATTTGCCGCATGTGATGTAAAGAAGAGCATATTATCCATTTCCTCCAATGCTGTTGGTAGCGATCTAGCGATAGCATAAGTCGTAATATGATTATGCCCATACTTGATGAAATCATTCCAATAATCCTACATATCCTTAATCACTCCGTGGCTACGGGCACGTTTCCAGTAATATGGAAAGAAGCCCAAACCATTCCTCTTCCCAAAAAGTCAAATCCTGAATCCTTTTCTGATTATCGTCCTATTTGTATTCTACCATTCCTCTCAAAAGTTTTAGAACGACTTATCCACCAACAACTTTCCTCTTATCTTATCAAAAATAATCTCTTTAATCCCTTTCAATCTGGTTTTCGTGTTGGGCATAGTACCACTACTGCCCTTACGAAGATCACCGATGACATTCGGGATGGTATTGGCAGGGCCTGATTAACCCTTAGGCTAATTAGGCTGCAGCCTAGGGCGCGAGGATCGGGGGGGCGCCCTGAAATTGTGTCTTAGCATGCACTATTCATCTAGCATCATTGCATCTACTCTACACATTTCAACTAGACCGAGATAAAACACTGTAAATAAATGCGTTGTGAACTAAAAGGCTTCAGAGCCCCTAATTTTGAGTTTTCAGATGACCTGTTACAGATGCGATTTCATGGCAAATGGCCGCAACAGCTAACTAGATGTGAATAAATTGAGTTGCCCAGGTGGCATTTCTGCTAGTATTGAAGGCTTGTGCGAAGGTGTCTGAGTTGTCGCCTATACTGATTTTACTGATGCGCTTGTTTAGACTCTGTCGCAAATTGAGCAAGTAATTGAATAGTCGTAGTGACCCTGCCAATTACACGACCATCTCGGCCACGTCCATACTCCACAACACTATGGAATGTGTCTGAGCCGCAGGCCCCTGACGTCCTGACGTACCCAGAGTCTAACGACCTCCTCTATGATCCTCATCCTTCATACGGGTTTCACCGAAACCGGTCTACCAGGGATATTTTAGCGTACATCACTCACATATCTGTAGTGAGGCTATCGAAAAATACGGGTAAGCCCGGGGATATCTCGAAGGCTTTCGACAGGGTTTGGCACGATGGCCTTATTAGAAAAAGCTTTCTGCTTATTGTTAGCAATATTAGTAATGTATGTAAGTTCTTATTGAAAGAATAGTAAGAATACCGAAATGCACTCTATGGCAACCCTACAATTCCGGGTTTGATTGGTATAGTCTGTGGTTTGATTGTTTTGGCGGGAAACAATCAAGCTCTTGTTTTTGCTCGAAAAACAGGCTAATGAGAAAAATCATATGCAGCAGCAAGTCTAAGCGAAAGGTTTAAATTAAAAGTACTAGTAAACCGATAAACATCTAAGTAAAAGTGATAATTGTACATCTGTTACTGAATTTAAGGTACTGTAAAGCGTTTTCTTCAATTTTGTAATATTTTACAAAATTTACTACTTCAGCTGCACAAGGCAGCTGTGAATAAGTTGGTAAGATGATGAAGGATTGATTTCGAAATATAATGCTGTAGACTGATCATAGCTGTTTTATTTATGGACTAATTGTCTTCTTAATTTAGAATAAATTAGGTACTTAACATTATGGTTTGTCTCCTGGTTTTATGGATTCACACCGATGGACTTTTTGAGGGATGTGGAGTGGTCATTGATTGCTGCGTGTTGGATCAAATTGTCAATCAATGCCAGAGTCCCTCAAGGGTCGGTGCTCTCTGCAACGTTATTTCTGCTGTGTACCAATGATCTGTTGAATTTTTGGGCACGCAGATGACAGCACCGATGTAAAAAAACACATATCTTGCGCGAGATCTGGTGCCCAAAAAGAAGTCCACTTCATGTGACTCCTACTTTTCGAAGTGTATCTGTTTCGGTTACTGACTCAGCTTTTGAGCGTTACTTTGAGATCTATGCTCCGCTTTAACTCTTTCATCGAGTACAAGGCTAAATTCATCATCAGCCTTTGTTCGTCTACAGCTGGACATAGGCCTCTCCCATAATACGCCACTCAGCCCGATCCTCGGTCTTACGTTTTCAACCGCCGCCAACTTTCGAATATCATCACTCCATCTAGTCTCAGGGCGTCCTACAATAAGTTTATCGATTCGCGGTCGCCACTCCAGAACCCGTCTACCCCAACTGTTATTGGGTCTACGACAGATGTGCGGTCACATCCGGTGCGGTGGTGGGCCGGTGCCCATTGCCACTTAAGTTTGCTAATATACTGAGCTATGTCGGAGACTTTAGTTCTCTGACGAATTACTTCATTGCGGATGCAATCCCTCAGAGAAACCCTGAGCATAGTCTTTTAAATAGCTCGCTGAACGACTTTGAGCTTTCGGACCATTTTGACTGTCAGTGTCCCTAGGATGTGGCCGTGCCCGGGCATCTATGCCCGGGCACTATGCCCCGCCACATTCTAATGTGGCGTCGGGAGACCGATGCCATGTTCTATTGCTTGTGGTAAGAGCCCACAAATGGGGAACCGACTGATGCCAGTTAAACCATCACAGTAATGGCAGAGCTTAAATCTCGTCCGGTGATGGGCAGCAGCGTCACCGGTACAAAAAGTTCTGCCACTGCAATCGCCAACCCAGTTTGGTGACTATTGGCAACACCCTCTCATGTCACAAGACTAAATAATTAGCGGCCAAAAAACTAAGTGTCCTCTCAAAGGTGCGAAGGTACTTCAAGTCTGAACAGTTGCTCATGTTGTACCAAGCAGAGATTCATTCTTGTATATATTCATACTGTTCGCATCCTTGCAGTGACTCGGCTAAGTACTAGCTTGAGGCCTTGGGATTGATCGAGAGACGTACCCAAAAGGCTCATAAGCAATGACACCAAAAGCATGAACATAACAGCAAAATCGCTAGCTTATTGGGTTTTTAAACAGGTACACTTCGAAGAGTGTGCAACTGAACAGCATGATCTAATCAAAACCACCTTGCTTTTTTTCTATCGGACTACTCGTAGCTCAAAAGCGACATGGTTTCATGATTGACGTTTCAAGGACTCGAACGAAGAGGTTTGACTCTAATTTTGTGATAATAACGTCTATATAGGTAATAATAAAGCTGTGGATTGCGATGCCTGAGTGGGTTTTTTCAATGGTTACAATCTTAGTCAAACCGATTTATTTTATGTAAATAGATACGCTTTTCGTAGACCGCATCTTCATTTAATATCAGGCGAGATGGCGGTCAAGTGCTATAAAAGTTAAAAAAAAGATCGATCGATCTGAAAACTTTTGCGTATTTAGTATGTACAATGTTAAAACCGTAACACCAGTAAGCAAAGTCAAAACTAATATACTACTTATTAGGCCGACCCGTGCAGGGGCGCGTTCTCATGGTTAGCCTAGGGCGGTAGGAACTCTTAATCAGGCACTGGGTATTGGTCATCGTAAACTGACTGTGTTAACGCTACTAGATTTCAGCAATGCATTCAACAATGTTGATTTCGATATTTTACTACAGATCCTATGCTCTCTTAACATATCTCCATCGGCAGTTGACTGGTTTCGAAGTTACCTGTTTGGACGCCGACAGCGAATACGTATCGATGACACTTACTCATCGTGGTGTGAGGTCTCTGCCGGTGTTCCTCAAGGCGGCGTTTTATCCCCACTCCTTTTCGCAATTTTTATAAACGAAATCTCAAAGCAAATAACTTCCTCCTACCATCTGTATGCAGACGATTTGCAAATATATACTCAAGCCTCTCTTGAACAATTGCACGAGGCTATCGACACCACTAACACTGATTTAAATAGTATATTGAATTGGAGCAGATCATTCGGCCTCAGCGTGAATCCAAAAAAAACTCAAATAATTGTAATTGGTAGTTCCCGAATGATTTCGAAAGTAGAATGGTCCCATCTTCCGCGGGTAACTTTTGACGGTGTACCTATCCCTATTAGTGAAGTGGTCAAAAATTTGGGTATCCTCATGGACAGACAATTCTCTTGGGGACCTCAGCTAGCAGAAGTAAATCGAAAGATATTTGCTTCAGCAGGTTCCTTAAGAAGACTGCGAAATTTTCTCCCTAACACTACTAAAACTGCGCTAGTAAAATCTCTTCTTTTCCCGATATTGGACTACGCTGACGTTTGCTATCTGGACCTTACCGAAGAGCAATTGGACAAGCTTGAACGTTTGCAAAATTTTTTTATTCGGTTCATATTTGGTTTACGCAAGTATGATCACATTTCCGAATTTCGCCAAAAGCTCAAGTGGTTATCTATCCGCCTTCGCCGTAATGCTCACATCCATTCTTTGCTTTATAAGATCCTTTTTAATCCTGCCACTCCTTTTTACCTAAAGGAGAGGTTCAATTTCATTAAACCTAAATCCTGTGCCCTTCGCTCCACTCGCACCCTTAAACTTAATTTTCCTTCTTCTACTCACTCTAACCTTTCCTATAGCAAATCATTTACTGAACAGGCTGTTCTGCTGTGGAATGATCTTCCTCTCAATATAAGACAAGCTAAGTCCCTTCCTATTTTCAATAATCTCGTGTATGAACATTATCTTTCCTCTTCGTAATTGAAATGTTTAATACCATGTATGTGGTGTGGATTTATGTTATATATTTATCTATTTACAAAAGTCTAGGAGTATGTATGCGTAATGTTGTATATTATGTATGTTAAGTATATGTATTTATGTATATTTATCTACTTATTTATTTTTAAAAAATCGAACTGTATTTTAATTGTTATAAGTGAGCTATATTATAGTATAATAAATCCGTGTTATCTATCATATTAACACTACCTACAGCGTACAATAAGTTTCACAACAAGTCCTTCCTAAGGTTGCCTGGAAGAGATCGCTTTAAGCGATAAGGCCGCCCATTGCTCTGCAGATTATTAAACCATGATATTGTATTAATTAGTGTTAAGTGTTGTAAAATTGTAGAAGTAATAAAGAATTATATTATTATTATTCAGTCATTTAATCCTTGTTCTTAAATTTAGGTTTTTACAATATCAGTAAATGTATCAAAAAACAACATAAAAACATTATAAAAACCTAAACCTAGTTTGCCGCCAGCAGCGGGGCAGGGCCCAAGCTACCGGAGGTTAGGGCTGCAGAGTGAGGAACCTCCTGACGATGCGTGCTGTGTCGAGGATGACCGCCTTCTGCATCTGACCCTTGATCCAACCGTCTAGCGATAGTCTCTTAAGGTGTTGGTCGAGGCTTTTCGCCACAAGGCCGTTTGCCGACACGACCATTAGGACTATGATCGTCGAATCAACATCCCACATGGCGGTAACCTCATGAGCCAAGTCAAGGTACTTGCTTAGCTTGTCCTTCTCGGCTTTCACGAGGTTCTCGTCATGTGGTACTGTGATATCGACGATCACAGCCCGGCGCTGAGACCGGTCTACCAGCACGATATCAGGCTTATTGGCGACAATAGTCCTGTCCGTGATGATAGAGCGGTCCCAGTAGAGCAACGCACGACCATTCTCGAGAACTGGCAGGGGTACGTACTTATAGTACGGCACCTCGGACTCGACAAGGCAGTATCTAAGAGCAAGTTGCTGGTGGATGATCCTGGCTACTAGGTTATGTCTGTGCAAGTACTCGCCGTTAGCAAGATGCGAACAACCGGAAATAACATGACGAAGAGATTCGCCTGGACGGCGGCATGCTCGACAGATGTCGACCGTACCGTCCTTCATTATGTATTTCCGGTAATTGTTCGTCTTGATAACTTCGTCTGCAATTGCACAGAGGCAAAACCCTCGGTTTCTCCGAAGAGGTCCCCGAAGCGCAGCCAGTTCACCGAAGCGAGCAGATTTACATCGGGTCCTGTCAGGGCCCGATAGAATCGCCCGTGCAGCTCCTTGCTCTTCCATACTTCCTTGCGATCATCAGTGCTGAGCGCCGACGGTTTGCGCCAGTTCTCGTTTGCCATTGAAAGAGGCGTGATTCTCCTGTCAACTGCCACAACATCGCGATGCATCCCGGACTCGCTGTTGCGGAAATAATCCCTGAGACTGCATACCTCGCGATTGTGAAGGTTCTTGGCATTGTAAAAAGCCTCGACCCCCCCATTTCCGCGGGATATACAGTCTCATAACAGACGAGCGCGGGTGTAGCATACGGTATGTTGTGAGCTGTTGATGGACCTTTCTGTCCAGGGCGTCGAGCTCAGTCTGAGTCCATCTCAATATGCCAAAGGAGTATATCAGCAGAGGCATTACCCAACCGTTGAAGGCTCGTGCTTTATTACCGCCTGACAGAAGACTTTTAAGTACTTTTGTCAGCCGGCAAAAGAAGCGTTCCTTCACCGATTTCTTAATGTCATCTGCTAATATACCCAATGACTGTGACATACTGAGATATTTGTAGGTCTCATCTTCGGATAGGGATCTGAGAGTTATGGTCTCGGAAAGTCGTAAATTCTCTGAATTTACTACTTTCCCTCGCTGTACATGCATGACCGCACACTTGTCGACACCGAACTCCATCTTGATGGCGTTACTAAAAACCTCTGTGGTTTTTAATAGCTCCAACAAGTCTTGGCGTTTCGGTGCAAAAAGTTTGAGGTCGTCCATGTACAGCAAATGAGATATAACCTCACCTCCTCTACGAAGACAATAGCCTAATTCTGAATCTCTCAGCAGAGTGCTGAGAGGATTCAGACTTAGGCACCACCATAGGGAACTCAGACTGTCTCCCTGAAAAATTCCCCTTTCAATCTTTATCAAGTCCTCCGAAACAAACGAGCTGTCTACGCTACCTGGTTGACGAAGGACTGTGGCCCACTGTCCCATGCATTTGCGTAGAAAAGATTTCAGAGTTGGATGTACTTTATACAACTCTAAAATCCTTTCCAGCCACGAATGGGGCACCGCATCATAGGCCTTCTTATAGTCAATCCAGGCAGTGGAGAGGGCTCCTTTGTTTCGTTTGACTTGTTGGCAAATGGTCGTGTCAATGAGGAGCAGCTCCTTAGTACCACGGGACCCAATCTTACATCCATTCTGAGAGGAGGCCATAACGTTATTCGCGATAATGTGCGCGTTAATTTTTGCTCTCAGTTATTATTATTATTATATATACAGGATTTTCGTGGGCTGTGAAATGGATCCATCCATCGTCACGCTCGGAAATGATAAGAAATCTTCGGGTAAACTCGGTAAAAACTGCCAGGTAGGTACCAGGGCAACAGAAACAGTAAAGAGTTTCGATTACCTACCTCCAACAGCCCCAGCGTTGAACTCCAGATACCAGGACAACAGAAATATAAAAGAGTTGCGTTTGCCCCTAGGTACCAGTACCAGCGGGGCTAGCACGGGCAGTGGACTAATAGTCTTTCCACCATTTTTATCCACCTGTCAGTGGATATAATAATAATTTCCACCTTGCATAGCCTGGCAACATGGGAAAGGGATAAAATGTTTCCACTTGACGTTTGTTCGTGGACATTATATCCCGCTACTCCCCGCTGTATAGCACGGACTCGGGAAAACGAAGGTAAAATACTCTTCAATTGACATAAATATGACAGAGGACAAGCTATCGTTTGATTTGGAGGTGGGTGATATAAGTAAATCTCTCTCAAACATAATGTCGCGAGCATATTATAATTATATTTTTACGGAACAAATGGAAACAATGGCCCGAAAATTGCATCGGAGATCAATAAGGGATGCTAGTAATCCCTTAGAGCATTGGTTCCTAACCTAGGGGTAATTACCCCCGCAGGGGTAAAACGGAGATTCTAGGGGGGTAACACGGGATGGCACGAAATAGTATTAAAATAGCAATAAACAAAATAATAGTACGGTAAACGGTAGCACGGCGCTATCATGCGCGCGGCTGACGGTGACGGCGGCGGGTGAGCTGCGGTGTGGGAGGGGTGAAGCACGGCTTCGTCATGACTAGCGGCGGGCCGGACAGGCGGCGATGTTCATTTTGTTTACCTAAGTTTAGGAAGAACACGCATTTTATTTGTTCCGCCGCGCATTGCAGAAATCGTATTTTTGAATTGTTTAATTAAATTCAAAGGTAAGCAGTGTTTGTTAATATCGTCACGTTAATATTGTCACGAGTGATTTGTTTACGTAGGTATGTATTAGTTGACTTTTGTTTTAGGTACCTACAGGTGTTTTTGACATGGCTTCTACGTCATCTGGCAAAAAGCGCACTTATAAAGAAGCATTTCTACAATGGGGTTTCACAAGCATCGTAGACACAAATATAGAAAAGCCTCAGTGTGTTTTATGTAATAAAGTGCTTAATCCAGAAAGCATGAAACCGAGCAAATTAAAAGAACATTTTGCTAAAGTTCACAAGGAGTTCGCAGATAAAAATATAGATTTTTTTAAGAAAAAGGAGAAGATTCTGAAGTCTTCGCGCATGGATTCTACAGGCAATATACAGAAAGCAAATGAATCATGCCTTCAAGCTTCATACAAAATTGCTTATCGCATCGCACGTAATAAAAAACCACACACTATAGGAGAGGACCTCATCAAACCTTGCTTGTTAGATGCAGTAACACTTGTTATTGGTGAGCAACATGTAGCTAAGATTAAACAAATCTCACTCTCAAACACTACTATTCAAAGTCGCATATGTGAAATGAGTGCCGATATTCTAGCAACCGTTATTTCTGAAATAAAGGAAAGTCCTATGTTTGCGCTGCAGTTGGACGAGTCCACAGATGTTGCTTCGTGTTCACAATTATTTATGTTTACACGATACATTAAAGATGATGATGTAAAGGAGGAATATTTGTTCTGCAAGTCTTTGCCCACTACTGCTCGCGGCGAAGACGTATTTCAAACGCTAAAAGAGTTTATTGAGGAAAATGGCCTGGACTGGTTAAAGCTGGTTGGTACTTGTACAGACGGGGCGCCTTCCATGATGGGCATCCGTTCTGGTTTTCAGGCACTCGTGAAACAAGTTGCTCCTCAAGTTTTCGGCTATCATTGCTTGATACACCGTTACGCTTTGGCTGTGAAAACGCTTCCACCAGATTTGCTAAACACGTTGAGTGACATAGTAAAAATTGTTAATCATATTCGAAGCAGCGCTACTAACTCAAGATTATTCAAAGTTTTGTGCGATGAAGTTGGTGCTACATTTAATGCTCTTTTGTACCATACAGAGGTACGTTGGTTATCAAGAGGCAAAGTTCTAAGTAGGGTTTACGAATTACGAGAAGAAATTGGCTTGTTTTTTGAAAATCAGAGAACACAAAAAGAAAAAGAATATTATGCAAAAATTAAAGACCAAACATTTGTTCTAAAAATGGCGTACCTTGCTGATTTTTTCACTGAAATTAATAGTCTGAATATTTCACTGCAAGGAAATGAAACGAATATTTTGACGTTGCAGGATAAAATCGCAAGTTTTTTGCGCAAATTGGAACTTTACCAACGCAGAGTTCAAGCTGGTGATGTGTCAATGTTTACACAACTAAGTGAGCAATTAGTAAATAATAAACAAGACAAAATCACGTTTGCAAATTCCGTGGTTCAGCATTTAACTGCCGTGATAGACTCACTGCAGCAATATTTTCCGGACATGGACAGTCGTGAGTCCTACTCCTGGATTTTAAGACCATTTTCTACTTGCGTCGATATTTTCAAGGACGAAGATGTGTCAGCGAAGGTAGAGTTTCTCGGGCTGCGTGAGAATAACTCATTGAAAGTTGATTTTCAAAATGATAAACTCAGCACATTTTGGCGAAAAGCAGCTGCAGAATATCCCATTATAGCTGACAGAGCTTTAAAAATGTTGATTCCATTTGCCACAATTTACAGATGTGAAACTGGTTTCTCAACTCTTGTTACATTAAAAACAAAAGCCAGAAACCGTCTGAATGTTGAGCATGACATGAGATGCGCGTTGAGTGAAACCCTTATTGTATTCGGTGAAACCAAACCTAATATTGTCAAACTTACGAATGCAAAGCAATTTCAACCTTCACACTAGTTAACTCCAAGATTTACATATTACTTTACTAGTTACCTAAATGTGCAATTTCTTAGAATTTAGTTAGATAATAAACATATTTTCGTTCGAATTTGTGTGGTTTTAATTATTTTAAATTAGCTAGGGGTAAACTCAATTCCCATACTTGTTCACAAGGGTAGTGACATTGAAAAGGTTAGGAACCGCTGGTCGGGAAACTCTAAGGCTTAGAGTTTCCCGACAATGAATTTAGACGATTATTTCGGTTGCATAAAAACATGGCATTGTATTTGTGCGAGGAGGTTAACGGTGCCTTGCAGCTGCTAAATCCTCGGGGTGGACTGCAAGAGGCCCAGTGAACGCGCCCGTGGCCAAATATGTGTTAGTCGACATAAAGTCGATCAACACCCGAATTTGGGTTTTATTGCTTCTTATTCTAAAGAACAGAAATTAAATTATTTATTTACATACATACATGTAATTTCTGTAGGTACCTAACTCACGCATTTTTTCTTATGTAAATATCTACATTTGAATAAAAGAATAACCTACTTTCTACCGCTCATTTTTATATCTAAATGCGTTCTATATACTAAGGTATGTGATTTAGATGAGAAAATGTTTTATAGTTTATTGTTTACAGAAATAAATAAAATCTCCGTGAGTAATATGTTCTGTGCTCAAAACGCAGCACAGAAAAAAAATAAAGTAAAAAGAACGAACAAATTTCGAGGTTTGATGAGTTGACAGAAAAACTGATGATTAATACGTCATTTTTATTTAATTTTCTTATAACGGCAATACTGAAGCGATAACGCTACTCCCGCCGTACATCCACCGTGGAATAACTATCCGCCGGCGAGTCCGTGCTCTGAAAGTGGACAAAATTGACAAGGGGGAAAGAGATTATTTCCTTTCCCGGTGGAGACATTGTCCGCTGCCCATGCTAGCCCCGCAGGGCAACAGAAACAGTAAAGAATTGCAATATTTTGTACAACTTCGTTCCATCAGAATGTCCCTTGACACCTCCCAAGTATTTTGAAGTGAAAACTTCTTTTGGCGCGCAGGCGCGCTTTTAGACAGATTTTTCGTGGGATGTGAATTGAATTGTAGCGTCACGCTCGGGTATGATAAGAAATCTTCGGGTAAACTCGGCCAATGGGAAATGCTGAAAGAGCGTGGCCTAACCATCACGGCATGACCATCTAGAAATGCGTGAGCCAATGGGAAATGCTAACGCATTTTTAGATGGCCATGCCATGATGGTCAGGCCACGCCTTCCGGTACACCCGTGTAGTTTCCAAAGTACCTAAGCTTAAAATTCTGAGTTATAAGTTTTCACTTCTATCGGCAGTTCCTATGACTGCCAATTTTTTTTGTCTTCTCTCTCTGTCGTCGTACCTCTCTGTCACTTATTTACTACGAACTCACCTTCATAAACACACCCTCACTCACACTAACACACACCCTCACTCACACTAACACACACCCTCACTCACACTACACTACATCTACTTTTGGAACTGGGATTAAACCAAAATAACATGTTTGATACTCCTAGTGTGTTTTTACTTTCGTTCCCTGGCTTCCATAGCACGGGCCACCAAGCCTAGTGTGGGGCCGAAGGCTAAGTCTAGGAACATGTTATGTATTTTCTTGTAACTCTTTAAGCATTTTTGTAATCTGTTCCGATTGATGTTTCTTGGTAAAAAAAATGTATTTGTTTAGTGTGTCGTGTGTCTGCCTATTCTTGATCAGATCAGCGGGTTCAGAGAAATAACACATTTTGGGAGAATGAAATGTTATAAAATTTATTTTTTAGTCATTTAATGAGTGATAGGCGAGCAGCATTAGCTGATATGCCTATATCTCAGTGTTGAAATAACAAATTATAGGTAATTGTCTGTTAAAATTGTATTGTCCTTTGCTATCCATTTGTCCAATTTGTTCTTGAAAGAGTACAATGATTTTAATGTTCAATGATGCTAATAACCTTAGGCAACCTGTTCCAGTTATAAACCACTCTATTGCTGAGGATGTGATGTGTAGTGGTTCAGAGATGATGCGTGGGACAACTGGGACTTATGACACCGACTGTCTCTTTTATGCTCCTTTAATCAGTACATGTTCCATATGTGATGTATTGAGTCTATTCAGTATTTTAAACATTTCAATCAAGTCACCCTGCAACAGTCTCTCATCTTCCAATGTAGTGAAGCGTAGGGGTACTTGTCTGTGGAAGATTTACGTTGAAGGGCATATGACAAATTCGTCGCTTTTCTTTACACACTTTCAAGTAAATCAATATCTTTTTTGAAGTAGGGCCTCGAAATTTGGTAACCACATTTTAGTAGCGACATCACATAAGTTTTTTAAATTTCAAGAAATAGTTCTACAGTTTTAGAATGACACTTATGACACCGATTGTCTCTTTTATGGTGCGGACTCATATGCGTCCTACGGCGAATATTCGTGTTGGCGCGATTAGTGTGGCCGGGTACATCGTGTTATCGCAATGTATGCGCAACAAGACGATGAAGCATCGGATAGCTCTTGGTAAACTGGCGCGAATCATAGGGATTTGTCGCGGCAATATTCGCTTGACTTACGTCAATTCAAAATAAAAATTCATTTATTTCAGGTAAGGTTCCCCATTTATTTTCCCAAATTATACAATTCATACTATCAATTTCAAACGTCACAAAAGGAATGTTTAAGACTTAAGTATTGGAAAGCTTTACTAGCTTTTCTGATCGTATCTTTTTTAACACGCTTTTGTTAACTTCACTTGTAGGTAACTAACTACGAGTATATATGTAAGAAAATCTTGGAATCTTAATTTGACCCACTTCCCGGTCTTTTATTAGGATTAAATTTTACACACGCTCTGAATTCTGATGACAATACATGACTTAAAAAGGGAACGTCATTACAAATCCAATATGGCGCCCTCCCCAAGATGGCGGACTGGCTATTTGAAATCCACCCGCATGATATGGGTATCAAATGAAAGGGTTTGCTGTCAATAATACGAAAAAAATAGTCACGTGACTTAAATTCAATATGGCGGACGTCCAAGATGGTGGACAGGCTATTTGAAATGCTTTTGTAATTTTTAGTGCGTGCTAAAAGCGTGTTTTTTCGTTTTTTAAACTATTATTGGTAATTAATGGTGCGACTTTTTGTAGCAGTATTTCAAAGCCAGATGTCGACATACGTAAAAAACCAGGAAATTCCATGCCACTCTCTGCGGCTAAGTAAGATAACAAACATACTTTCCATTCCTGTGCTGTACATGTGAAAAACAAAGTGAAATTATAATTATTGGGGAGCTGTAACTAGCTGGTGAATATAGGAAATGAGAGAGGCGCACAATGATAGTAAAAATATTTAAATTATTTAAAACATTTACAAAATTAAACCAAAACGCTCCTTAACCAAGGTAACAAAAGCAACAACTGAAGTCACAGGAAAAATAGAATATAAAATACAATTAAAAATAGAAAAAGAAAATGTTCCAGCCAATCGTCAACAATTATTATACACTCACGGCTATCTTCTTGCGCCTGCGGTAAGAAGAGATTACTTTCCAGAATACTTACATCGTTCGGTTTCTATGAATAGTAGTCATCCACCATCTCCTCATTCTTCTCTTTTTCATATTATTTCGTAAATGATACTCGTACAATTTTAATAAATGACAGTTTACTGACATATGATGCAAAGCCACTATTTCCTTCATTTTTAAATTACTGCCTACGTCTCGACGCACAACAATCTGAACAACCCTATTCGGCACAATGCCTTTGATTATTGACTTGTCTAGATGACGCGTTACGCTGTAATTGCGACAAAAGTACGAAGCCAGGTTTCAAACACAAGTTTAACAATTGTCTGTCACTGTCCCTGCTATTACTGTTCTTATGTCAATGGTATGCGTGCTAAGTGATATAAGCTCCCCAAGTATTTCCTGTTAAAGTGGGTAAAAATATATTTCGATTTATAGAGACCCATAACAAGACGCACAACAAACTGAACATCCCTATCCGGTACAACACCTTTGATTATTTACTTGTCTAGATGAAGCGTTGTAATTGCGACAAAAGTAATTCAAAAGTAAATGTGTGTAAAATGTATTTCGATTTAGAGAGACCCATAATTTGTTTTAATTTAATTCATGGCCAATAGCCATGGTCCCGAGTTTTATCATATCCGAGCGTGACGCTAGAATCCAATTCTCAGCTCACGAAATATCTGTCTAGGCGCGCCTAAGGAAGTTTTCACTTCAACAAGACGTTAGAGACTGATGAACCCTGCGCAATACCCACTGTACCACTCAGACAACGTATTCCACAGTGTAGACGTTCTTGTCACAAAAGCAGAGTCAAATCTCTTCGTTCGTGTCTTTGGAACATCATCCATGAAACGATGTCGCTTTATTGAGCTACGAGCATTCCGATAAAAATGGACAATGTGGGATAACATCATGCAAATCAGTTGCACTTTGGACAAGTTGCAGAAGATGACGGCGACCTGCTCCCGACGCTCGCACGCATTCAGGATATCGCGGAGTAGCTCTCTCGTTCTCGTTAAAAATTAACAGTACACTATCGGAAAATTAAATTCAAGAACAGGCAACCCTGTAAATTTGGCGGCAAACGACGCCGTCTTGAGACAAAGTTATATGTATTAAAAATCTATCGTTTACTTCTTTAACTACTAACTACTAACTTGTAATGTAAAGGTTACTTACCGATATCAGCTAATATTTTTAGTTGTTTTCAATCGACCTTGGTAATTTATGCAGACTTTTATAGCGCAAATATTCAAATGTCACAAAACCGCGCAACGTCATTGTTGCGACAATTAAACCGACAGGACGAACTTATCTTATATTTCTGATGTTTCTACGCGGAGCGGTCTATCTAGACAAGTAAATAATCAAAGCACAATACATCGCACCAATTTGACATGAATCTTCGCCTGCTAATGTAGACACCAACATCGTCTTAGTCAGAATACGATGTTTTTGTTGCGCCAACACGTTACGAATATTCGCCTCATAGGTGGGGCCGCAGCATTATGCTCCTTTAATCAGTACAGGTTCCATTTGTGATGTATAGAGTCTATTCAGTATTTTAAACATTTCAATCAAGTCACCCTGCAACAGTCTCTCTTCTTCCAATGTAGTGAGGCGTAGTAGTACAGTCGAGGCAGACATAAAACTAGCCTGAAATAGAAAAAAATCCGGGGAGCGATTTTTTTTTATGAAACATCGGAGAGGGTTGTTGGAAGTATAAATTTCGATTTTCTAACTAATCCCGGTAGAGGGTTCGCCACTATTTTGTTTTAAAGTTTTTGTGAAATAACTCGTTCATTTTCAACTTTAGAGCAAAAATGATGGTCACCAAAGTTGTTGGAAATTTAATTTTTCACAAGTTTGCTGCATATAGTTTTTACGCTAGGATCAATATTTGCAGAGTTATACTATCAAGTTTATCAAAAAAATCGTAATGGGTGCAATTTTATTTTCTTCAACTTTGGTTCTCGCACATTTTTTACTTATTTTATTTTTAGTATTTGTTGTTACAGCGGCAATAGAAATACATCATATGTGAAAATTTCAACTGTCTAGCTATCACCGTTCTTGAGATACAGTCTGGTGACAGACGGACGGACGGACGGACGGATGGACAGCCAAGTCCCAGTAATAGGGTTCCGTTTTTACCCTTTGTGTACGGAACCCTAAAAAGTGCGAGAACCGAAGTTGAAGAAAATAAAATTCCACCCATTACGATTTTTTTGACATACTTGATAGTATAACTCTGCAAATATTGATCCTAGCGTAAAACCTATATGAAGCAAACTTGTGAGAAATTAAATTTCCAACAATTTTGGTGACCATCATTTTTGCTCTAAAGTTGAAAATGAACGAGTTATTTCACAAAAACTTTAAAACAAGATGGCGGCGAACCCTCTACCGGGATTAGTTAGAAAATCGAGATTTATACTTCCAACAATCCTCCCCGACGTTTCATAAAAAAAAATCGCTCCCCGGAATTTTTTCCACTTCAATGTCTGCCCCGACCGTGCTATAGGGCTACTTGTCTGTGGAAGATTTACGTTGAAAGGCATTTGACAATTTCGTCGCTTTTCTTTACACACTTTCAAGTAAATCAATACATTTTGTGAAGTAGGGCCTCGAAATTTGGTAACCATATTTTAGTAGCGACATCACATAAGTTTTATATATTTCAAGAAATAGTTCTACAGTTATAGAATGAATGGATCCAGGAATGACAAAAAAAAAAGAGGATGCTTTCTTTACAGTTCAATACACAGAAATATGTTCTTCCCATTTTAAATTTGATGTAATTATAACACTGAGGTCTTTTTGCTGATACATTGAAGATAAAGCGACACCATTGAGATAATAAGTGATTATTCTTGCCTAGATGCAAGACTCCGCACTTCGCAACATTTAGATTGACAACCCAGTCCATGGTCCAATCTTGCACTTGATCTAGATCCTCCTGAAGCCGCCCAGTAGTAACCACTGGGTTTGCAAAAAAATTTGCATCATCAGCAAAGAAGGCAAATTGACTTTCAATTGTTTTAATTAGGTCAGTTATGTTATCCCAAAAAGTTGGGGAGTAGTCACCGATCCTTGCACATCATCCTTGGACACATTCCTGTGCTACGATAGGGAATTTCTGACCTGGGTAGCGATTCTGAAACCATTCGGTTGCATCCGACACGGAATCTCATCTCTCGGTCTTTGTCTTATATGTTTAGCATGACAAAGACCGAGAGATGAGATTCCGTGTCGGATGGAACCGAATGGTTTCAGAATCGTAACGATTCTGAAACCATTCGGTTGCATCCTGAAGTTGAAAAGTTCTTCCGGTCAAATGATGCTCTATCCACTTCAGCAGCCTACCACATCATTATGTCATAATGGTCTGATTTCATCAGGATACGCTGATGAGGGAGGGACTGTCAAAAGCGTGCTGAAAATCTAAATAATGTCCACTGGATTTCGTCCATCCACTTCATTACTCCAAGTATGGACATACTCTTGCAAGTTGGTGATAGTGGATCTTTTCTCAACAAAACCATGCTATTTGGTAGATATGTGTACAAAACAATGCCTCTTGAGAAATATTGTCAGTTGCCTATTTATATTTTTTTTCCATTAGCTAAAGGTACTGTAACGCTTAAAGGTCTATAATTCTTTGGGTGCATTTTGTCCCCCTTCTTAAATATGGGAGTGACTTGCAATGAATGTGAATGCTTCCAATGCTGAGGCTGATGTCCAGCTTCAAAAGACGCATTCATCAGAGTCGAGAGAGTAGGGTGTGTCAAGTGTGTGAACACTTTTTAAAACAGACTGGTAGCTGATCTGGTCCTCGAGATGACTGAGTATTAAAACTTTGAATACCTGGTTTTTAACCGACTTGAAAAAGGAGGTTAAAAATTCAGTTGTATGTTCTTTTTCTTTTTTTTGTGTATTTTTCGCGATAGCTGCTCCAATTGTGAATCAATTTCGATGGTTCTTGTTTTGTTTGGTAGATCATAGGTCAAAGGTAGTCCCATATAAATTTTATCGAAATCGGTGTTGTAGTTTTTGAAATATGAACAAAAACAAAAATTTGCTTTCATGTATTTAGACGATAAATATAGTGATAGACTTTTACATGTTTGATTTGATTTTAAATTGAAGTCGGTTTTTGTTTTTGGAAAATTAATGACATCTAATAGTTACTAATAATAATATAGGGCTATTACAGGGCTACATAGGGAGGAACCCACCTGAACGCGTACTGTGCCAGGATGCTGCTTCTGTTTCAGGCCCTCGAACCGACCGTCGCCGTGTCCGCGCAACGACTGTCTGATCAAGTGAGAGCAATCTGGTGGTGCAAACTGCTGGATGCCTCGGCACTTGATCGGCTACGCCTGGAGGAACAACATTCTCACCCAGCTTCTGCCTCGTCCCGGGATCCGCCCGACGCGTCGTCGACCCTGACACTGGCCTCGGTGCCAGCGTCAGTGGCGACACTTGCGGCGCTGGTCGACCACGACAACGAGGAGGAAGACTCAGCCAGTAGTAGTAATGTATCTGACCAGGTAACAGAGCAGCTAAGGAGCACTCTGGAAGACGTAATCTTGCGATATAGATTAAAACCAAACTCTAGGCCGCGCTTACCTCGTTTGCCTACACATAGACGAAATTTAGCTTTGATGGGAGCCTTGAATACTTTGCTAGTTCCGTACCTAGGAACTAGCAAAGATTTGACTGATACCCATTCTATTCTGTACTGCGGTGCTATTACGGTGTGTCGCGTAGCACGCGTTAAGTTTCCAGACACTAGCCGTACAACGCGAACCGCTGGAAATATACCCGTAATATATATGGCAAGTACGAATAGAAAGGCGTATCAGCATATTCAGGACTCTTATTGCAAAGCTAATCTGCTTCAGTCAGGGGAACAGTCGTCCCCGAGTCATTCGTTTCGTAACACAGGCATTTGCTACGACTGGTATCAGTCCCCAGCACTATTTAGGCAATGTTACGGAACGTATTGACTATCTGAAGCAGAAAGTCTATGCGTGGGCAAACCGTATTCGCCGCTACAGAGAGCGTGCGAATCGATATCGACAAAATCGCGACTTCCAAAGTGATCAAAGGAAGGTGTACCGAAGCTGGGAAGAGAATGTGAACGATGAGCAACTACCGGATGCCAACGCTATGAAAAACTTCTGGCGTGGCATCTGGTCGGGGTCTGTCGAGCACACGGAGGGAGCTTGGATGCGTGTTATCAAACGTGCATGTGAACATATCGAACCCATGGAGTCTGTTTCGATAGACTCCGTAAACGTTAGTTGTGCCATCCGGACGGCTCAGAACTGGAAAAGTAAACTGGAAAAGGTACTGGAAAAGGAAAAGAACGGAACGGCCGGACGGATACCACAACTTTTGGATAAAGTGGTTTCGATGCTCACATGAACGTTTGGCAACACAATTCCGAGAAGCCCTCGAGACGGGTTCTCTTCCTAGTTTCTTGACCACCGGAGTCACTTTCCTGATCCATAAATCTGGCAGTACCACGGAACCAAAGAACTACAGACCCATTGCATATTGTCGCGAATAACGTTTTGGCCTCCTCTCAGAATGGATGTAAGATTGGGTCCCGTGGTACTAAGGAGCTGCTCCTTATTGACACGACCATTTGCCAACAAGTCAAACGAAACAAAGGCGCCCTCTCCACTACCTGGATTGACTATAAGAAGGCCTACGATGCAATGCCCCTTTCGTGGCTGGAAAAGGTTATGAGGGTTGTACAAAATAAATCCAACACTAAAATCTTTTCTAAGCAAATGCATGGGACAGTGGGCCACAGTCCTTCGTCAACCAGGTAGCGTAGACAGCTCGTTTGTTTCGGAGGACTTGATAATGAATGAAAGGGGCATTTTTCAGGGAGACAGTCTGAGTTCCCTATGGTGGTGCCTAAGTCTGAATCTCAGCACTCTGCTGAAGGATTCAGAGTTAGGTTATCGTCTTCGTAGAGGAGGTGAGGTTATATCTCATTTGCTGTACATGGACGACCTCAAACTTTTTGCACCGAAACGCCAAGACTTGTTGGAGCTATTAAAAACCACAGAGGTTTTTAGTAACGCCATCAAGATGGAGTTCGGTGTCGACAAGTGTGCGGTCATGCATGTACAGCGAGGGAAAGTAGTAAATTCAGAGAATTTACAACTTTCCGAGACTATAACTCTCAGATCCCTCTCCGAAAACGAGACCTACAAATATCTCGGTATGTCACAGTCATTGGGTATATCAGCAGATGGCATTAAGAAATCGGTGAAGGAGCGCTTCTTTTGCCGGCTGACAAAAGTACTTAAAAGTCTTTTGTCAGGCGGTAATAAGGCACGAGCCTTCAACGGTTGGGTAATGCCTCTGCTGATATACTCCTTTGGCATACTGAGATGGACTCAGACTGAGCTCGACGCCCTGGACAGAAAGGTCCGTCAACAGCTCACAACATACCGCATGCTACACCCGCGCTCGTCTGTTATGAGACTGTATATCCTGCGGAAATGGGGGGTCGAGGCTTTTTAAATGCCAAGAACCTTCACAACCGCGAGGTATGCAGTCTCAGGGATTACTTTCGCAACAGCGAGTCCGGGATGCATCGTGATTCGTGATGTTGTGGCAGTTGACAGGAGCTTCACGCTTCTGTCATTGGCAAACGAGAACTGGCGCAAACCATCGGTGCTCAGCACTGATGATTGCAAGGGAGTATGGAAGAGCAAGGAGATGCACGGGCGATTCTATCGGGCCCTGACGGGACCTGATGTGAATCTGCTCGCTTCGGTGAACTGGCTGCGCTTCGGGGACCTCTTCGGAGAAACCGAGGGTTTTGCCTGTGCAATTGCAGACGAAGTTATCAAGACGAACAACTACCGGAAATACATCATGAAGGACGGTACGGTCGACATCTGTCGAGCATGCCGCCGTCCAGGCGAATCTCTTCGTCATGTTATTTCCAGTTGTTCGCATCTTGCTAACGGCGAGTAATTGCACAGACATAGGTAACCTAGTAGCCAGGATCATCCACCAGCAACTTGCTCTTAAATACTGCCTTGTCGAGTCCGAGGTGCCGTACTATAAGTAGGTACGCACCTCTGCCAGTTCTCGAGAATGGTCGTGCGTTGCTCTACTGGGACCGCTCTATCATCACGGACAGGACTATTGTCGCCAATAAGCCTGATATCGTGCTGGTAGACCGTTCTCAGCGCCGGGCTGTGATCGTCGATATCACCGTACCACATGACGAGAATCTCGTGAAAGCCGAGAAGGACAAGCTAAGCAAGTACCTTGACTTGGCTCATGAGGTTACCGCCATGTGGGATGTTGATTCGACGATCATAGTCCCAATAGTCGTGTCGGCAAACGGCCTTATAGCGAAAAGTCTCGACCAACACCTTAAGAGGCTTTCGCTAGGTGGTTGGATCAAGGGTCAGATGCAGAAGGCGGTCATCCTCGACACAGCACGCATCGCCAGGAGGTTCCTCACTCTGCAGCCCTAACCACCGGTAGCTTGGGCACTGCCCCGCTGCTGGCGGCAAACTAGGTTTAGGTTTTTATAATGTTTTATATGAATATTGTAAAAACTTTGATTAAGAAAAGAAGTAAATACGTATATAATAATAAATTAATATTAATAATGAAATAAAATTGTAAAACCAGGATCAAGGGTGTTAGTAGCGTCGTCTGCGTAATTTAGCAGAATGATATTTTGTCATAGCGCTCTTAATGATTTTTGAATTTTTTAAGTTGTTTCATTGAAATCTATAAGTGTAGTTCACAAAACTCAAAATATATTCGATGCCTCCCCAGGTCCAATCCAACATTGTGTACTACGACGAAGACAATGATGTTGAAGTGGAAGTAAGTCTCGATAGTTGGATCAAAGCTACGCATGATAAACTTACGGTATGTTTGATATTATTGAAAATTAAAGCCGGGTCACACAGAGCGAAGCGATAGCGGAGCGATAGCGATACGAAGCGATAGCGGTCCGTACCACGTCACACAGGGCGACCGCCCGCAGCCCGCGGCGGGAAGGTGGCGAGAACACACGATTTACACACGATTGACGATTTTTATGTTACGGCATTACCTTTGTTTCGGTTTTCTACACATCTCCGTTAAACGAACTATATCGCACGATTACGTTGTAAAAAAATACAACTCGTAAGATCGGATCGCGATCGCGATCGCTACGCTATCGCGTTGCCCTGTGTGACAGCTTGTACCGACTACCGTAGAGAACAGCGCCCGCGCCTGCCGCCCGTCCCGCGCTGCGGCGCGTTCTTCCCGCAAAGCGATCTCCTATTTGTCGTCCGGATCTTGTCGCGCGGGAGATCGTATCGTATCGGATCGCGCCCGCTTGCTGTGTGTCAGGTTGCATACAAATTCGAACATTACAAAAAATCCCGTCCCGTATCGCTATCGCTTTCTCGCGGCTCACACACAGAGGCTCTCCTCTGTGTGACCCGGCTTTTAGGTTGTTCCAAAGTATTCTAGTAGTAGCAGTAGTAATAAGTGTGCCCACTACGGCGTAGTTCGTGGGTTGGCTTGGATTTCCCTGGAGAACATTAGTGTTATTAATATGAATGTTTGTCACCCCAAAGTTTGTCCTGGCTAGAATGCAGTGAACAAACTCACCAGCTCACCACTGATTGAGTCACAATGCCAATCTAAGAGTGAGTCCTATGATAAGTATGTATTTATCACGTTCACAGTCCACAGTATCCAAATGGATACGAAAATTGAATTCTGAAAACTGAAAACTGAATTCTAGGGAATCTCAAAAATATTTAAAAGTTTGTACTTTTGTAGCGTCTGACAATACAAATACAATAGTTATTTGTTGTACAAGAGTGCAAAGTGGCTTTTTAACCGCGTGCTCAATTTTGATGACCGAGCAAGCGAAGGATTCTATAATTGAATCACGAGCGTAGCGAGGGATTCAAAATTAGAATCCTGAGCGTAGCAAGGGAATCAAAAGGGCACAAGGTGAAAAATCTTTGCACTCGAGTGCAACACGTAATTTTTCATCCCACCTTAGCGAGGAAATTACTAGGTAAATGATTTGCGCATTTTCAGTTTCAGTCAATTATTTTGGTGTCAAATAAACTTCTTGGTCACTAGAGTCACTTAGGTATTTCGGATTTTCACTTGTATCCAATTTTCCTATTTTTAACTTTGAGTTTATTTAACCATAGTTTTAACAATAACAATATGACGTGAAGATATGGAGAGTTGAGCGATTGAGGTAAGGAGTTTCATCTGTGTACATGAAAAAGTGTCCGGGCGGACAAATGCATTAAATTATAGTAGCGCTAAGTTAGCATCAGGGTATATTTTAAAATAAATAAACATTACCATTTAGAATTAATGAAAAAAAAAATAGCAGTCATAGGCACTGCCGATAGAAGTGGTCACTTATAACTCAGAATTTGATTGCTTACTTTGCAAACTGTGCGTGTGAAACCGGAGGGCGTAGTTATGAGCATGGCCATCTAGAAATGCTGACGCATTTTTAAATGGCCATTGGGAAAGGCTGAGGCACTTCTAGATGGCCAATGGCTATGGTCCCGAGTTTACCCGAAGATTTCTTATCACTCCCGAGCGTGACGCTAGAATTCAATTGACAGCTCACGAAAAATCTGTCTTTGGCGCGCCAAAAGAAGTTTTGACTTCAAAATGTATTGTACCTACAAGTTTTCTCAAAATAGTAATTATTTATTTGATGTTATATTTACTACATTATTTTGTACGGCACAAGTAGTTGAAATTATCTATTAGTTACTATTTGAGTAGTCAATAATATTTAATTATTTAACTCAGCAACTCGGCATACTTCAATTCGATTACAATTGATTCATTCATAGCATTTTGAAATGTTCTGCCATTTGAAATAACATTATTTACCTCTATCCTCCATACGTGAAAAGAAAATTGCGCGCAAAGCATTAAAAAAAAAGTACACCAAGGAGGTTCCGAGTATGAGTTTTTAACAAATTAAAAATAAATGTATGATGAATTCGGCAAGGAGGTAGAAATAATTAGGTTAAATTATGTTTTGAATTCAAAACCTCAGTACACACGATGTTCTAAATTCAAATTTACTTTACACTCTAGAGGGTAAAAACGACTTTTGCGCCCTGATATCGAGGAGCAAAATTACTCTTTCCGAGCTGGTGGGATGAAAAAATCTTTATTGCTGTTTGTAGGTAAGATAAGATAAAACAAAACATTTTAAAAGTTGCCCCATACAAACTGGCCTCTGCGAGAGGCATGCAATATGTCTGGCAAGACAATTTGTTAGTCTTAATTTTTAAATTACAATCGATGTCTAAAGTAATTTGAGCAATGCATTTGGGTGCTAAATGTATCTACCTACATTTAAATTGTCACTAATAAGTCCATACATCCATTTTGATACATTTATGGCGGCAATATAATGACGGGATATGTCTTGTTAATGTAAGATCTCACTGCTTGGCACAGACTGTACACAATAAAAATAAACTCATTATGATGCCATTTATTCAATTCTAAAAAAAATAATTTGTCAAATAGATTAGTAAACAGACTTATTTATCAACATTTGAAGTGGTCCTCAAAAATATTGAATATAAATTATGAGACTCCTTAGAAAAGAGGTTCATAGTTATAAAAGTGTGTCCAAGTGGATTCACACATATTTATAGTTACAAGTCCCCATATCCCTTTGGAGACATTAAAAAAAACCACACTAAAACATAAAAATATAACTAAATAAAAGAATAAACATAATCATAATCCATTATAAATAAATAGGTAAGTTACAATGAGTATTGAAGTGGACACGAGGGACTAGATTTTGTTTTTGTATGATGGACTGTGAATGTGTTAAAATTACATTTGTAGAATTTCAGCTATCATAACACATATTGTATATCGACTTTGAGTATAAGAATAGTTGGTCCGAGTACATTGATGATATTGTGTGAAAAAGTTTCAAACCTCTTTGTCAATTAAATACTATCTCCTACTGATGGTTGAGAGGAGATGCCATTGGAGTCGGTTTACCAGAAGCTTTTCGACGATTTTTCCGGGAACGGACAGAAGACCTATGGGGCGGTAAGATTTTGGGTGTGTGTAATCTGTCTTACCGGGTTTGCGTAATATGACCACGTGCGCCTCTTTCCATTGTTTGGGGAAGTGTTTTAACGACAAGCATTTATTTGCTATCGCCAAGAAAACCTTCCATTCGCAACGTATAGCTTCGGCGCATATATCAGCGGTACATCATCATCATCAACAGCCCACTAAACGTTCCCACTGCTGGGTCTCGGGGCCTTCTCTCGCAAGGAGAGAGTTAAGGCCATAATCCACCACGCTGGCCCAGTGCGGGTTGGCGGATGACACATGACTTCGAAAGATTCTAGGTACATGTCGGTTTCCTCACGATGTTTTCCTTCACCGTTTTAAGTTAGCGGCATTACGCACATGACTTCGAAAAGACAGTGGTGCGTGTGGGGTTTGAACCCGGGGTCTCCGGATCGGCAGCCGCCGTTCTCCCGACTAGACCACCGTAACTTCTACCAGCGTAACTACCGTAACTACTACACCGTAACTACTATCAGCGGTTAGCCCGTCCGTACCGGGAGATTTTTTTGGATTCAGAGTTAATCTGAAAAATCTCAATACTGATTCCAGTTCCGCTGATGTGAAAGTTGGATCATTTTCCGGTAAGTCCATAGGTGTTACCGTGGTTCGCTCCCGTAGCTCTGTATGACACGGTTGGTCTGTGCTCTCAGAGTCGTCGGGATAAAAAGTTTTGGAAAGTAGTTCTGCAGATAGCTGCGGGGATAGAGTGTTACCTTAGGTGTCTCTTAGGAGTATTTCTTTCTGTCTTGTCGAAGTGTTTCTCATCACTCTGTAGATCTTGTCCCACATACTTTCTTTCTCCTGATTGGTGCAGAACTCTTTCCAGCTTTCCGTCTGAGCTTGTTTGACTTTTTCCTTGTAGTCTTGCCGACCAATTTGGTACTGTTCGACTACAAGTACAACTCTGTCAGGAGCGGCATTCCTGATCCTTGTCTTTCTTCTGAGAACTTCTTTCTTCAGATTTTCGAACGTTTTTGTATACCATGGAGGGGTTGGATTTCCCTTCGACGAGCTCACCAATGGAATGGTGTGCTCGCAGGCTTGATGTATACCAGCTGTGTATCTCGTAATCATCAACTCAAGTTCTAGTGAACTTTCACATATCTCCACTGATTCCGGCGAGATGTTTCTTTCTTTAAGGGAAGATTTTAGCTGTGACATAAAGTTTGGCCTTCTTGGTGTTGTATTTGCGTGTTTTTATTGGCTTCTGTAGTTCGAGAGCCTTAACTAGACGCAAAGTGAAGGTAATTGCGTTGTGGTCCGATGCTGTAAAACTTTTGCCAACCTCCCATCCCTCGATTTTCCCAGGAGAGACCCGCTGCACGTAGTTACATCTACTACGCTTGTGCAGAGTTTGCCTTCCCTGGCGATCTCGAAGGTTGGTGTATCGCCGGAGTTGAGAATGTACAAGTCCATTTCGTTGAAGAAAGAGTTTACGGCTTCTCTTCTCTCATTTTGATATGTGCTTCCCCACCAGTGGGACCATGCATTCACGTCACCAGCAACAATAAGGTCTTTTGTCGCTAATTTTTCGCTGAATACTTTGATGCTGCTGAGGTAGGCGTCGACTTTTTGGTCTCCTTCTAAGTAGACAGAAATCACTCCCAGTTTTAGGCCTGTGCCGACCAATAGGACAGCCGCTTCAGTTTCGGTGACAATTTGGGGGTCATGGATTACCTCCAGCCTGTCTCCGAAGACTATAATGGCTGCCTTAACTGGTTTTTGCCCATTTAAACTGCACTGAATAATGCGAGTTCCAGGATATTGTTTCATCACGCCTTTATTTCCCACATAGGGTTCTTGAACCAAGGGCAACTGAAACTCCCCTTTCTCTCGCAACCTTCAGGAGTTCTGTCGTTGCATTCTGGGGACGCTGCAGATTTGCTTGGATGAAGCGCAAACCTGGTTTGCCTACTCTTTGGGAGACTGAGCCTCGTTCCTCATGAGTGCCCTTAGCAATAAGATATTCGAGACCGCGCTATGCCATCCCATTTTACCCTTTCAGGGCACTCGCTAGTAAAGGCGTTGTGAGCAAATTAACCCCCTGTAGCAGATGTTTATTCTGCGCCAAAAGGTTTTCCACTATCTCGTGGTCTTTGTGGTAAGACAGGACGTCTCGGATGATGATTAGTGGATTACCCGCTTTCGCGGTCTCCACCTTTAGAGTTTTGTCCTGCTGCACGCGATTTCTAACCAGAGCAAGGTCTTCCTCTGTGCTGCAACTCAGGATAACTTTCCTGTTTCGACCTTTGCGCACTCGGTCAACCCTTGCTCCGGTCTATTTCGTGTCCACTGCTACCGGTATTCTGTCTATTAGATTTTCGGCCGTCGTGTGAGGTGTGGGATTCGCTATTGTCACGATAAGACTGTGGTTTGGTTTTGGCACAATTGGCTTAGCTGCCATTTTCGCGTAGTTGGGCTTAGATGGCTTGCCCGTCTCCGCTTGGCAGATTTCGGCCTCGATGCTTAGGGCTGGTGGGGGAAGAATTAATTTTTCCTGCTGCTTCGTCCGGAGTTCCGACGATACAGCTTCTAGACGTTCTGTAATAGGCTGCACGTGCTCATCGATGTTCATTCTGATTGGGGCGGAGGATGGGGGTGGCCTTTGTTTCTTTAGCATTTTTTCAATTGTACTTAGTCTGTCCGAGTGATTGGGGGGGTAGGAGGTGGAGGAGTCGAGGCGAGCTCTTTTAGAATTTTGGCGTTTTGATGAATGATATCGATGGTTTCTGCCCTTTCTACGTTTGAGTCTCTCCGAAACTCGTCGACCTGTCTCCGAAGAATTTCAATCCCGGTTTTTAGACCGAGATAATCGTTCTGCAGTGGAGTCAAATTGACGGAGGCGTTTTGACTTTGCGCAGGTGACTTAAGAAAACCACTGATATCCCTCACCGCTTCGGCCGTTGCTTTTATTTGTTGGTGGGGCTCTCTCGACTCAAAGCTCTGCCAGTCTCTAACGGCTTTGATTTCTTTTTGGAGTTCGCTGAGTGTTTCCCTGGCCAGAGCTACATCCTTCGTTAAGTCGTTATTCATTCTTTGTACGGATTTGGTGTGAGCCCTTTCCACCGAGAGCAGTTCCACGGCGTGTCGAGTCCGCTCCTGTTCGAGTGAGGCGATGTGACGATGTCTAGACTCTGCCAGGGAAAGGACAATCTCGAAGAGCGTCTGGAGGCCCTCGATCGCAGTTTGTTTTAGATCCTGTCTTTGATTGGTGGATTGTTCGAGAGTGTCCTTCCCCCGGACTAACGCGTCGTTCGCCACTTTCGTGGCGCTGTCCATCTCGACCCCCGTTCGCTTTGAGCAGTGTGCGATCAGCATACTGGTCCTTTTGCATCGGACGGAGGTCGGGAATGACGATTCTGACCGTTTCTTCATCCATCGTCAACTCTTTTGGAGGTGATATTCCACACTGTTTCACTGTTCGCACTCTGGTTTTGACCAGGTTTCCGATACGGTGCGATAGCTTCTCCCTTAGATCTTTTGCTGCCTCAGTTGTTGTGATGATGATAGCGTCCTTGTCCACGTCGAAGTATCTAATCACCCATATTGTCTTTCCACATCCTGGAACTCCGTTGACCCACTATTCATGGTACCTCCCAGTTGTCCCAACACGCTTTGAGATTTGGGTTCCCTTCAATGGACTTGGCCATCTCGAGGATCTTGTCGTCTAGCATAATCTTGGTGCATCGGGCGGTAACTACAATTGGGTCGTTTAGTGGTGTTGCATAAACGGGCCTTCCCGCGCGCTCTGTCTCTCTCTCGTTCAGTGTCACGAAGCCATTTTCTGCACTGTAGGCTGCCATATACCGTCCTGCCATGGTTCCCTTGATGACCCGGGATGTGACATTATTGGCTGCTTCGGCCTCCTCAGGATTCACCTTTAGGAGGCTTTCACTTCCTAGCCTATAGAACTGCATGATATTTTCGCAGGTCTTGAGGTTGACTAGTCTTGTTGCTCTCAGTATGGCTATGAATTCGATGAAGGCGTTACGTGCATGGCTCCGCGGCTCCGAAGCCGTGACAAAGGGGCGGTTCAACCTGTCCCATTTCGGCTCTCGTTCGGCTCGTTTGTAGCTGTGAAGCTGTTTTGAGGGTCTTTGACGGTAAAGGGGGTGATGCATGGGATGAGATTCGGAGTACGCTCCCTGCTACTGTGTTGAAGGCAGCCATGACGGCCGTGATGGTGCTTCGGCTGCCGCTTTGATTTGCTGCGGCTTTTTCCGCGACTGCCCTCTGGTGTGCTCTTTCGGAACCGGGTTGGTTGGTCGAACTAGGAACGGGGTGTCCCCAGCTGTATGTTGCATTTGTTAGGTCGTGCGAAGGGGCTCTGAGGAAGCTCAGATTTTCTCCCCTATCTTCGTATACGACACGACGGCTGGGCTTCAATGCAACCCAGCCGGTCTGCGGAAATTAACTACTGGTGGCATTTCTTTATACTGTGGGATATATACGCTTTGCTTAGTTTTGTGCTAGATAGGTGGTGTGTGAAAAATTGAAAAATGTTGATTATTATTTATAAATATACTAGCGGCCCGTTCCGGCTTCGCTCGGATTATAACCTAGACACTGTCTGCAGCGCCATCTGCCGGGCTTATTTGTGAATCTAAATTATCCTCGAATTCACATATACACACACAAAAAAAATCGTTCAAATCGGTCCCGCCGTTTAAGGTGCGCTTACACGAGGGCAATCATTGCTCGGCGACACGAATGGACCGATCTGGAGCAATTAATGGAGCAATTATTTCGGCGATATTGCTTCTAATTCCTCCAGATATTTCATATTGCTCAATGTCGCAGATACGAATTGACGAGTAAAAAAATTAGGAGTTAACAACCCTTATCACTTAGGGGTATGAAAACTAGATAGTAACCGATTCTCAGACCTACTGAATATGCGTATAAAATTTGGTTAAAATCAGTAAAGCCGTTTCGGAGGAGTAAGGTAACTAACACTGTGACGCGAGAATTTTATATAGACCAGACACAGACTGCTCACGGTGTGCCAATTTAATTTAAAATCGGTTAAGTAGTTTAGGAATCCATCGCGGACAAACATCGTGACAGGAGATTTATATATGTTACGATTATTGCAGGAAGAAATCAATGAATTAAAGGAGTATACAAGAAGAATTGAGATTTTCCAAAGGAACATACAAGAGGACAAGAGACTTCTGAAAATAATGGTAAGCTATCTGTTCTGATATCTTGAAATGATTAGGCCCGTCATTTGAAAGTATTTGCAGGACTCTTTGCTTGTGTTGGTCCTATCACTCTACTCTATATTTATAACATCACTAGCAGTTCCCCGCGGGCTTACCCGCGTAGTTCCCGTTCCCGTTGCTCCCGTTGTTTTTCCGGGATAAAAAGTAGCGTATGTGTTCTTCCAGACTATAATCTATCTGTGTTCCAAATTTCAGCCGGATCCGTTCATACGTTAGGACGTAACCACGTGACTGAGCAACAAACATCCAATAGTACATTGTTCACCGAGAGGAGAAAGTGACCGATTACCGTCGAGGGTGTCGTATTTGCCTCCGGTGGCCATTGCCGCGGGGGCGACTGGGAACATATCGTTTGAAGCCCGAGCCGTAGGCGAGGGCTTTAAAACACCCGAGATCGGGAATCGCACTTTCTCTCGAGTGATACATAGTGCTATATACTACACCTACGAGGAAAATAAAAAACTAAATCTTTACTAATTGAAATTTGGCGCCAATGGCGTCTGCAATTTTCACATGTTCTTTTTTCAAATTGTTTGACACCATCCAACACACAGCTAGTGGCCAGTGTCATTTTGCGAACTTGGAGATAAAAACTCACTGTAAAAACTTTTTGGCGTTTGATATTTAGGTTACCAGCGCATAGTCTTACCCAAAATTAAAAAAGAAAAACCATGTAAGAAATGGATTTTCATACACTTTTCTCTCCCGCTCAGATGCGTTTTCTCGCCGCATATTTGTTCGATATGCAATGACGTACTTTCTACCGTAAATTTGATAAAGTATCAAGGTACTTTCCGAGCAGGTGTAGTATAAATATCTAAACATCCATACATTGACATTTATTTATAATATTAGTAAGATAATAAATAATAATAAATACTAAATGTAATAATAGTTAATATTGAGCACAATATACAAAATAGGTACCTATTGTGCGGAGTTATACCAAATTTATTTTAAATTTTGTATGTGCTTGCAATACGGTATTTGACAATGTTGAAGATATAGCATACATTTTGAATATCTTATCAGATAACACATTAAGTAAACATATTTCACTCTATTTTGGAATATATAGTGTGTATTTTTGTATAATGCAGGTCAAGACTATTCAAACGAGTCCAAACTCGACGGTTTTATCTTGTTTAGTTTAGGAGTTCCTTTGACCACCATCAGACGCCATGATGAAACCCTGGCTGTCATGTAGCACAAGAGTGCTTGTCAAGACTATTCAAACGAGTCGAAATTCGATGGATTTATCTCGTTTGGTTAAGGAGTTCCTATGACCACCTTCCGACTCCTATCTCAAGATCAGCTTCCTGATACCATATTATTGCATTGGCACCGAAGTTACGAAAGGCCAATTGTCCACGTAGCTGCACGATATCCGCACAATTTTGACAATTGTCGGATGCAAGACGAATGCTTGCATCTTGCGTACAAATAATGAAATCTGTGTCCACGAAGCGACAACGACAGCCGCACGTCTTGCGTTCGTCATGCGGGACGCGTGCGTGCTGCAAAAAGTCACTGCTCGGTCGACTCGTCAAACGCACGAGGTGTTGCCATTTTACGACTACATTTTACTAGTTGCTGTGACTTTGTCGCTAGATCTAGTGAGTTTTTTGTCATTTTTTAGGGTCGCGTACCCAAAACGGGACTCTTATAGATTCGTTATGTCTGTCCGTCCATCCGTATGTTACAGCCACATTTTTCCACAACTATAAGAGCCATACTGTTGAAAAGTAAGTGGATGTATTTTGTGAACTACTCACTAGATCTCATTCAAACCAACCAATCAAACCAATTTCGTCGAAAATTTACATCATACATACATGTTACTATGTTTTTGCCATTCTCTTATTTTAGAAGTTCCAGGGGGGGGGGGGGGGCACACATTTTGCCACTTTGGAAGAGTCTCTCCTGCAAACATAATTCTTAATAGTTAAAATATAGTTTACTATTAAGAAAAAAAAGTTGGAAACCACAATATCATTTTCATCCATAGATAATCCACAAGCTATGTATGATTTTGCTGTAAACATTTTTTTTTCAGTTTCTGTTCTAAGTATGGGGCACCCCCAAAATTTATTGTTTTTTCTTTTTTTTGTATGAAATTCGGTTCACAGAATACATCTACTTACCACGTTTCAATAGTATATAGTAGTATTGTTCTTATAGTTTCAGAGAAAACATACGGCTGTGACATACGGATGAACAAACAGACAGAAAGACAGACATGACGAATCTATAAGGCGTTCCGTTTCTTGCCATTTGGCTACGAAACCCTAAAAACAATTAACTTTGGGGGTACCCCATACTAAGAACTGAAACTCAAAAATGTTTGATTTCATCAAAATCATCCGTACGGAGTATCTATTTTTTTTCTTCTCTTCTTTAAAAATGATTTTGAGGTTTCTTATTTTTTTTTCTAAACTGAATAGTTTGCGCTAGAGAATCTTCCAAAGTGGTAAAATGTGCCTCCCCCCTCCACTTTATTTTTAAAATGAGAGAATAACAAAACTAAAAAAATGTATGATGTATGCAAACTTCTACCGAAAGTTGGTAGTATTGGTTAGTAGTTTTATTGTAATCTACTTATTACACTGTTATTACAACGTCGATCAAAGTTCAAACTAAATACAAGATTTTTGACGTGATAACGTCTTATAATTCGATGAAGCCGGCTGCACGCCCACAAAACATGACGTCATGTACCGTTACCGTCGGTTGTTACCGTCGGTCGTTACCGCCGCCGCATGTTTGTTACAGTTGTATTCATTATTTCGACCAGTAGTTCAAGCGGGGATGTAGCTCAGTGGTAGAGCGTTCGCTTTGCATGTGAAATGCCCCGGGTTCGAGCCCCGGCATCTAAAAGCTTTTTTGCATTGTTTTGATTGAAAATTACTAAATTCTACTGATTACTTTTTACATACAAATCTATTAAACAAATGAAATTAAAATTTTCTCTTGAAAAATGCTACCATTCCATCAGTATTTTCTTAAGACGTTGTCACGTTCTATCGTCAGTAAACCGACTTTACAGACAAACATTTTTTTTATATTATGTTACTTGCTTCTATGGAACCCTTCAAGGGCGAGTACAACTTGCACTTGGCCACTTTATTTGTGATTTAGTGACAAAAAATGTGGTGATTTTAGTGACTTTTTCGTGACTAACGCATCAGTTACGTAATATCTTATTATATACCAGTAGAAGTAGAAACTTGCGGTTGTATTAATTTTTGTGGTTGCGGCTAAAAATTAAAGAGAAGAAGATTAAGTTTTGCATCTTTCAGTAAGATATTACATAACTGATGTGTTGGTCATGAAAAAGTCACTAGAAATCACCAGATTTTTTGTCAACGAAACTTTCATGAAACGGACACTGGCAGAATAACGACGAAGTCGTACACGCCATAAACCAAGAAAAAATAATCATAAAACAAATGTCACCAAAGACATCAAAAACGCACTAGATCTAGCGACAAAGCCACTAAACGGTAATACTGAGCGTGGCTGACTATTTGCTTGCATCATTTGCATCTTGCATGCAGCAGCGTGGACATACCAAAAATGCAAAAATCGCCTATCGATATTTGTAGGATGCATGCATTCGACAAAAGACGCGTGCGTGGACTGTATGCCTAAGTATACCAAATTTCAACCTAATCTAATGACAGGAAGTGGTTCTAACTGAACTCTTAAGATTTGTCCCACACTAACATACTAACAGGGCAAGTAGAATAAAAGCTTATAAAATCATTTAAAGTTAAAATTTAAATTTTAAACGGTTTTAAAAATTTAGTCAAATACCGTATAACTGGCTTTACGAAATAAATAATTATGTTTAGAGGTATTTATTCAAGATATCTGATATTTATGTCTCATATTTTCAGCTACTGGAGAAACAAGGAAAGATCGTACAATACCCAACAAAATGGACACTTGTCCCAAAACCAAAGTACTATCGTTTTGTCCTCCTCGACAAGACAAATGATTGTCAAATTAACATTACTGACCTGACTGGCCTGAGAAAAAATAAATTTTTTATAACAGTCAAAATTTTAATGGAACAGATTAAATTGGTTACTAAGAAATATGAAAAAATAGTTCCTTTACAAGTGGTGCATTACGTAATAAGCCTTATATTGGAAAAGCGTATAAAAACACTGTTGGATGGGAGGACCGAAAAAATTAAGTATAGAGCTTTGATTCAATTGTATAGAGAGACATATCCTGAGGATGATGATAAGGAATTTGTGAAAACGACAATATGTGATGTATGGCTTGGCAAATACAATGATCCGGTTGATTCAGGTTCGTATAATAACTTTTTTTAAATGTCCTATAGTTGTTGTGGCCTCAGGTCTCAAGTGGCCTCTGCTACCTATCCATGTTATACCCTGCCAAGTATTGGACTCTAGTAGCGCCCTGCTGTTTAACCTGCGTAAATCCTGTTAAGCTATTTAAACGTAGCCTATGCTATAAAATATAATCTATTTCAAATTTCAACCTGGTCCATACACCTGTTCTGGCACGATTGAGCAACAAACATTCAAACTTCTGCATTAATAATATAACAAGGATTGTAACTATTTTGTAGTAGTAGAACTGTTTTCAGAGTCTGTCTTGGGAAGTACCACATCTTTCCCGTTTATTCTACTGCCAGGCAGCAATTTGAAAATATTGCTGTGTCCTAATAGTGTGCAAGTTTGCTGCGGAATTAAAGGGCAAATAAATAAATCATCTGCATCATTGTGTGGTAGATAGTATTACTATACTCTTTTAAAAAAGAAAAAAAAATCAAATTGATAACCTCTTTCTGTTTTTGAAGTCGGTTATAAACCTTCACATGAATTAAGGCAATAAAAAAACAGGTGTTCCAACGTTGTATGTAAGTACCTATCTCCGTTTGTCAAACACGCACGGTTCGACACACACATACACAGAAAATGCATCCACGCGTGTGCATGCTTGGCTTGGCGTGTGTTTGAATGAAATGAGGTCAGAGCCGCCGTTAATCCACAAAACGCAACAACGCGCGTGAGTGCGTAAACAAACCCGCACGATGATGCAGATCTGCACCCCCGCAAGTAGGCGCGTAGATCGTAGATGCGTCGAGATGCAGCGTGCTGCGTGGCAGTGTGTTCGCCTAAGTTATTTTTATAAGTAAGGGGAAGGATACATTATTCATGTCTGTTACAGATTGGGGCCTATATAAGGATAGACATATAACTCTAGAAGACATTCGTTCTGGGAGTGGACTTTGGCACATCTTTCCTGTCAAAATTGAAAGCGAAGAGAACATTGATGGTAGTGATGAGGGAGCTATAGAACAAGCTTAAGGTAAATATTTATATGACTATGCTTGAATTGGAGATATTTGAACCATAATTGGGTAAATAAATGTACCATTTAATGAGTCCGTCAGCTAGACCATGGAAAAATAAGGGACACATATTTTTGAAGTGAAAACTTGTAACATTTGCGATTTGTAACATTTAAAAAAAATCTTTAAAAACTTGTCCCATATTTTCCCATAATCTACATGTGGAGGTGACGCCACTTCTGCATAAACAATCGTACCATAATTCAAACCTTCTAAGCACACTATCTTCGTAATTTAATTCGTAAAACAAAAGAAAGAAAGTGGCCCAGATGGTATTCCTGCTCTAGTATTGAAGGCTTGTGCGCCTGAGTTGTCACCGATATTGACACGCCTATTTAGACTCTCTCTCCAAACTGGGCTAGTACCGAAGTCTTGGAAGCTTGCCAATGTGCAACCTGTGCCCAAAAAAGGTAGTCGTGCTGACCCTGTCAACTACAGGCCCATTTCAGTCACGTCCATACTCTGCAAGACTATGGAACGTGTCTTAAACCACAGGCTCCTGACGTACCTAGAATCGAACGACCTCCTCAGTGACCAGCAATACGGGTTTCGCCGAAACCGGTCCACCGGGGATATTCTAGCGTACGTCACTCACATCTGGAGTGAAGCTATTGAGAAACACGGGGAAGCACTTGCAGTCTCCCTGGATATCTCGAAGGCTTTCGACAGGGTTTGGCATGATGGCCTTATAAGCAAGCTTTCTAGTTATGGTTTGTCTTCTGGGTTCATTGCTTGGATATCGGACTTCTTGAGGGATCGATCCATACGAGTCGTCATTGATGGCTGCTCGTCGGATCAAATGGGTATCAATGCCGGAGTCCCACAAGGGTCGGTACTCTCTGCGACGCTCTTCCTGCTACATATCAACGATCTGTTGAAGCCCGGTATCTATGGGTACGCAGATGATAGCACCGTTGTAGAGAGTTACATATCTAGCGCGAGAGCCACTGGGCAGCAAACTCAGGTACTGAGAGAGAGTCTGATCGGGCGTTTGGGCTTGACCCTTGATGCGGTGTCCAAATGGGGCGATGCCAATCTGGTCAAGTTCAACGAGAGTAAGACGCAGGCGTGTCTGTTCTCCGCTAAAAGGAGTCCTTTCCAACTGACTCCAACTTTTAGAGGTGTATCCGTGCCGGTCTCTGACCGTCTTGAACTTTTGGGCGTTACTTTGACCTCTACGCTCAACTTTGGCTCGTTTATCGAGTCCAAGGCTAAACTTGCTGCCAAAAAACTTGGTGTCCTCTCAAAGGTGCGAAGGTACTTCAAGTCTGAACAGTTGCTTACACTATATCAAGCACAGATTCGCTCCTGTATGGAGTACTGTTCGCACCTTTGGGATGGATCGGCTAAGTATCAGCTGGAGGCTCTGGAATCGATCGAGAGACGTGCCAAAAGGCTCATAGGCAACGACACTCTTGTGCGAAAAAGACTTCAAAGTCTTGAACATCGCCGAAAAATTGCTAGCCTATCGGTTTTTTATCGGATACACTTCGGAGAGTGTGCGACTGATTTGCATGATCTGATACCACCTTGTCCTTTTTTCTATCGGAATGCTCGTAGCTCGAAAAAGCGACATCGTTTCATGGTTGATGTTCCAAAGACACGAACGAAGAGATTCGACTCTACTTTTGTGATAAGAACGTCTAAGCTGTGGAATACGTTGCCTGAGTGGGTTTTCCCCGATGGTTACAATCTTTGTGTCTTCAAATCGAGAGTGAATCGGTTTTATCTAGGTAAACACGCTCCATCGTAGACCGTATCGTCGCTTAACATCAGGCGAGATGGCGGTCAAGTGTAAACCTATAGAAGTTAAAAAAAAAAAAAAAAAAAAAAAAAAAAAAAAAATACGTGCACAATATTTTTTCAATTACTGCAAACATGTGGTTCGAAGTGCCTCTGGACACAGAGGCTCATCGTTAGATTAACTTGCACAGGAAACAAGTGCAGACTTCTTTTGGCGCGCCTAGACAGATTTTTCGTGGGGTGTGAATTGAGTTCTAGCGTCACGCTCGGGTATGATAAGAAAACTTCGGGTAAACTCGGGATCATGGCTATTGGCCATCTAGAAATGCGTCAGCCAATGGGAAATGCTGAAAGGGCGAGGCCCGGGCATCATGGCATGGTCTTCTAGAAATGCGTGAGCCAATAGGAAAAGCCGACGCATTTCTAGATGGCCATGTCATGATGACCAGGCCACGCCCTCCGGTTACACCCACGTAGTTTCCAAAATAAGCTATCAAATTCTGAGTTTTAATTTTTCACTTCTATCGGCAGTTGCTATGACTGCCAATTTTTTTTGTTTTATCGAATTATTCAAAATCGACAAAGATATAGATCGTTGAACTTCCGGAGAGAGGGATGTGACTAGTGATGTTAGGGATATGAAATTTCGGATCAGGATGCGGATATGGATGTAGGAGTTAAATTATAACGGTTACGCATATGTAATTATTTCGGATTATTCATTAGTTTCGGTTACGGATATTAGATTGAAGTAAAATATTAACTTTGCCGTACAACTTATTTCCATAGGATTCGTAGTTTTGCCAGAAATCGGGATAAACCGTTTTTACGTTTAAAACGGACCCCTCCTTCCACTTCCCGACCTTAGATCGCCCGTAAATTATTTTTCCGTTCACTTTTGTCATATTCTCTTCCATTTACAATGGGTTTCATCCTACTATAAATTATTTTGTTTTCAAAAGCTATCGAGATTGGTCTAATGTAGCTATGGAACAAAATCAATGTAAATATTGATGGAGGACTGTTCATAGATTATGCCACATGTTCATTAACGGGGCAGACCAACTGTGATTTTGTGGCAATATGTGCGAGGGGTTCTAAATGTTGTGAAGGCAGTTTGCCATCAAAGAGGATAGTGATGATAGCGATGACAAAGTTATGCAACGAGATCAATATAAATATTTGTGAAGCCATCCTTTGATTATATCACACGTTAAATGAGGGGGCAGACATTGTGTGAGAGTGTGTGCGAAGGTTTCAAAATAATTACTTATTATAGTCATAACTTGTAAGAAGGGCCAATAATACATCCATATTAAGTAGATAGTGTTATAAAAAATTAAAAAATCTTAAAACTGATGTTGTGTAAAATTTACAAACTTGCACTTGTGATACTGTCGCTCCACTATTATTTTGTTATGAAGAATATTTCTTTCTGCTATTTTTCTTTCTTCAAGAAAAATGTATAAAGTACCTTCGTATAAAAAAATAGTGTGTGTACTTACCCGTGCTAGAAGTTAATACTTCTACTCTTTATTCCTCATGGTATATATAAATATTAACATGTAGGTAGCTGTAATGCTTACCAAAATGTTGACTAGCAAACTCATCGTAAGAATTTACTCTCACCATTTTAACGCGCCAATAAAAAGAAATATAACTTCAATAAAGAAATAATAGTTGAGTTTTTGTTTTTTACCTTGTATTTTATTATTCCAGACAATGATACGGTAAATGCTCAACCTAACCCAATCCTGAATTGGAGTGAGGAAGTCACAGGCACGGACAAGGACAGCGCAGCAATCTGAAAGGTATACGCAGCTAACAAAACATTCCCACTGCTAATAATATAATGTGGGATAATATTTAACTACTTATTTACCCTAATATACTAATCCTAAAATTATACCCTACTAGTATTGTAGAGTAGCAGCTTTCCGCGTTTTTACTTGTATCTATAAAGATCGTTTAGTGTCTTTTTCTAGACTGTAATCTCTGTCCACTTATAAAAAACTAGCGGTTTCCCCCTGCTTCGCCCGTTGGTTCGACTAAAGAACCAATGGCTGGAGTTTTGAGAAATAGTAAAACGAATTTCTTTGAACGTGAGATCTAGAGCCGCGTTTATTATCGCACTGAAAAACAAAAGATGATTGAAATAATAGGTGGCTAAATTTAAATTTAGAACAAACCCTTTTTAAACCCAAGGGTTATAAGGCAATATATTATGTACCTCAGGCGAAGCCGGGGGGACCGCTAGTATAACTGTAATGCATAATCGTTAGTTTATACAATTAGATTATTATTATGTACTCGTAGTTAAGTATGTGTACGTAGTACGTAGTTACGTATTTTTAATTTTTATTTTTGTATATTTTGCATGCCGAAAGGCAGTGTATGGCGAACTACTTCCAAAACCATTCTACCTACCATTGTACCCATACTACGCAAATAAATCTTTACTTTACTTTACTTTATTCTATTTTTGAATAACGACTGGATCATAAGTATACCATTATAATTATTCAGTATTTGTATCTCGTAGTTAAGATGTATCTTAGTTTTATTAAATATTGGAATAATAACGACTGGGTCATAAGTATAGCATTAGTCATGATTAGTCCCTCATGTAGATTAGGGGAAAATATGGGACACGTTTTAAAAGATATTTTTTTAAATGTTACAAATCGCCAAAGATATAGATCAATGTTTGAACTTCAAAGTTGATCAAATTCGGAACTTTGATCTATATCTTTGGCGATTTGTATCATTTAAAAAAAATCTTTAAAAACTTGTCCCATATTTTCCCATAATCTACATGTGGAGGTGACGCCACTTCTGCATAAACAATCGTACCATAATTCAAACCTTCTAAGCACACTATTTTCGTAATTTAATTCGTAAAACAAAAGAAAAACTACGTGCACAATATTTTTTCAATTACTGCAAACATGTGGTTCGAAGTGCCTCTGGACACAGAGGCTCATCGTTAGATTAACTTGCACAGAAAACAATATTAAACGGCACTGAAGTTTATCTGAGACCTGAATTCACAGCTATTCTAAACAACTACAGATTTTAATGTCGTATAAAAATACAATGGAAATAATATTTTGATAAGGTTTCAAGAACAAAAGGTATATGGTATCGCACAATACAAACTGAACTGAAACAAGTGTCATGGTGGACAAATGTAAATAGATATATGTCCCGTGAAAATATTGTGATTGCTCATAGATTGCGCTCTGGACACATGCCACTAAATAATTTCAACTTTTTAATGATACACATTGATAGCACCCGTTGTAATATGTGTGAAGCCGTTGTGGAAGAAAGGAGACGGCCCATTTTCCATGGGCATTTGCCCCACAGAAAAAGTGCAAGAGACTTGACCAAAATTGAATCATTGTATAGGATTTTTAATAAATATTGAGGAACCGTTTATGTTTTTATCCTGCATAGCGGGGTTTAAAAGATATCAACTAAAACATTGAAAAAAATAACGCCGCAAGTAGGTAATTAAGAACGTGATTATGTACTTACTACTAAAAGAAGGTAGTAAATTCATTACTTTGCGACTTACTGTGCTCAAAATAATGTCGACTCAACACAGAAAAGGACCGGAGATTCGGGCAAACCACAAAAAATTAGGAAACCTTTGGAAAAATAAAGAAATTCCATGGGTGTTGTGTGAGTTTCGAACACATCACACATCGATTTTCGAACGAATTTTTATTGTACGTAAACTTCAACTGAACAAAAATAGCGAAAAACATGGCTGACTTTGACTATAGTCTGTACACATAGGTACAAATGAAAGTACAAAGAAGTGTTCAGCGTAGTACTTATCTATTGGGTACTGACCCGAAGACAAAACACGAACGAAACCTTAACAGGCTTATTTAAATTCACAAAAACTTCGCTAGCGTGTTTTAACGCCGTACAACGCCATCTAGTTTGGTTATATGGAACTACAGTACCTTAATACAAAATTACTTATACATAGTCATTAAGGTACTTTTTAATCACCAATTTGCAATCCCCGCTTGGCAGGTTAGTATTGAATGTACAGTTTGAATTATTTAATTATATGTTATTTTAATTAAATAACTTGTTTAGGTCTCCGGGGCTAATTAAGTACCTAAACTTGAAACGACGTGGGGCAGAAATGAGCCGTCTCCTTTATCACTTCTTGATGGAGTGTGTCAATAGCGCATCTATGAGAGAGAGCTTGGTGGAGGCATGCACACTGAACAGCTCAGATGTAGGGCTGATCCAAAGCATCTTAGCGGTGCTGTATCGGACGCTGCTTAAATTCTTTATAGGTCTCCCCGTAGGCTGTTTAAAGATAGGATTTCTATTATATTCAAATTAGATATAAATAACCTAACTGACGGACTAGGTAATTAGTTTTTTAGTGTCTCCGCCTGTAGTGTATGTGATGTGGCCAAAGTTTAACTAGTAATTAAACTTAAATTGATATCAAAACGAACTCTTTGTTCATGACTGATTTTGTCCAAATTGTTAGATGACAGGATAGGCCAATCATTCTATTTTGTTTTGTTAAATCAATTATATATATATTTTTTATAAAATCTATTAGGTAGGTATATTTTTTTTATAAAATAAGTACATATCTATAATCTATATATGTAAAAATTAATGCCACTTTTCGTTGTTAGTGAACTCAATTCAATCATCAAAATTATCTCACCCTGAATTGGATGTCGCAGTTAAGAGCCACGAAACATTTTTTTTTTGTAGCAGCAAAGACATTAATTTATGATAAACGTGTAGGTATAAGTACGTTGTATTTAATCATGTGTAATATGACGTTTTCAATGTGCAAGTATAACTGTCAAATTTTGATCTCAATTTTGCCATATATGGCGACCGACGCTAATATTTCATGTTTTTTTTTATAATGTTACAAAATTAAATATTGGCGTCACTTTAAAGGCTTATTTATTATCATTAATTAAGATTCAAGAATAAGTAATAAACTCTTTGCTTACTACTCTTGGCTAAATCTAGATATTGAATTCAGAACCCAATTTAGAAGCAAGGTTACCGCGAATGATTTCAGACGCAAGCGATCGTCGCTTCTGAATTTAGTATTATAGCTTACTGAATGCCAGATTATGATTATACACTTTACTGAAATAAGTAGCGACTTTTAGCCAAGTGTAATAAGTACACTTGCGTTTTAAAAAACGCCTTTTGTAGTGTTTATCTGTCGTAAGGATTGTAATCGGTATTATCTATCTATTGTACCTATTTTAATTGGCTATGAATGTATATTTTGTTTTATGGGCTTATTAAAATAAATATAAATGAAAAACAACAAGTTCTATTATTATTTTAAACTTAAGTGAAATATTTTTAAAAGAAATCCTTCATGTTTATAGTTTCGGTATGTAGGTAGATGGCGCTTTAGATGGTATAGGCACAGAATAAATATTAGTACAAGTACAGAACACTCACTTAGCGAAAACAATCATATAAATAGCGACTCTTGCTGGGACACAACATAGTTCAATTCAGCTCGCATTAGCGCTCAATACCTGTCGCGATTTTCAACTAAATATTTGCGCTCTCTTCTAACGCGTAACTCTGTCGCTGTCTCGCGCGGAGGGTTGTCGACATATCTAAAGCCGCCTATACACACTGGCCCAGTGGAGGCCAACGCGAGTGTCGACAAAACGGCACGAGACGAAAGATAGCATCCACACACTGGCCCAGCGCAGGCCAACGCGAGCGCCGACAAAACGGCACGAGACAAACCGTAGCATCCACACCACACACTGGCCGAGCGCAGGCAAAAGCGAGGAAGGCCAATAGGAGAATAGAACGCTACTCGCCGAGCGCCTTTGTTTTGTGCACAAAAACCGACACCGTTCACAAGAGACGAGTCGAGGCAAAACAGCCCTATACACACTGGCCACTTGCCGTCACTCGGCCAGTGAGGCGAGCGACGCGAGTGATCACAAAACGACCCTCCACACACTGGCGTTGGCCTCCACTGGGCCAGTGTGTATAGGTGGCTTAATAACAATATGCGCGGGAAACGTGTTGCGCGAGCGCTCATCCGTACGTCCGACAACCGACTGTCACTCACAGAACATAACGACTGTGTGATTTAGTAGACTGTGCCTAGGTTAAAATAGTTATTTGTTGTACAAGAGTGCAAAGTGGCTTTTTAACCGCGTGCTCAATTTAGATCACCGAGCAAGCGAAAGATTCTATAATTGAATCACGAGCGTAGCGAGGGATTCAAAACTAGAATCCTGAGCGTAGCAAGGGAATTAAAAGGGCACAAGGTGAAAAATCTTTGCACTCGAGTGCTACACGTAATTTTTCATCCCACCTTAGCGAGGAAATTACTAGGTAAATGCTTTGCGCATTTTCAGTTTCATTCAATTCTGTTGGTGTCAAATAAACTTGATCGCTAGAATCACTTAGGTATTTTGGATTTTCACATGTATTCAATTTTCCTATTTTTACCTTTGAGTTTATCTTTATTTAACCATGGTTTTAACAATAACAATATGATGTGAAAACATGGAGAGTTGAGCGATTGCGGTAAGGAGTTTCATCTGTGTACATGAAAAAGTGTCCGGGCCACAGAAATCTAAATAATAAGGTACTAGAAGTCGCATGACCGCGTGACATTGTCGCCGCACAGGTGACTTGTAGGACACCAGTGCTCGAATTGTAGTTTAGTCTTGTTCGAACCGGCAGGCGTGAATCATCTTTGAAACTTGTGTTATGGAGCATAAACAACTGTGGAAGTTCTTCCACAACTTTCAATTATACCAATAATGAGATTACATTTCACTGATAGGTATTTTATTTTATTTTAATTGCATTTTTTAATAAAATAAACGGAGCCCAATGATTCACTATGATAGTTATAAATTTTTGGTGTGATCGTCACTTTGCATACCATTGCTGCATACATTAATTAACATCTAAAGTGGTACATGCATAAACAGCAATGTAATGTAAAATTAAAGATATCGTCATAACCTCTAATCTTCCATGGTACAACCGCAGGTAGCGATTGTGAGTTAGTGCTGTGACGGTCCAATTTTACTTGCCCAAAAATAAACTATGAAAATTTTATTTTAAATTTTACATAGTTTTATCGATAAAGTAACATAATAAATCGATAAAAAAAATTGTACGCAATTAACATTACACCCGTACGTACAATCTTTTAATTCGCGGTAAACATTACTTCATAATTCATTAATTATTAACAAAAGTATATACATACTGGCTATAACGCGCGATTGTTCGTCCGTGCAAAATAAATATTAAGATAACTGAGGCAGTATTTATCTATTGTAAGCTTTTATTCTTAAGACTTTATTAGTTTTCATACAAAATCAGCGAGCAACACGGAAGGGAGTAGGCATACACAGCGTTTCCCCTCTGTCAAAGTACAAGTCCGCGTGGACCATGGAGTTTGATAATATACTGTGGCGTGGAATACACTGAGGGCGGGGCTAGATTTGTGAATGGTGCTTTATTTTTTATGTGTTAGTGATTTGGCTGTGTGAGTATGGTCGGCAATGGATCGGTACAGGTATGTTTTGTATGTAATAGTGCGGCTTTACGCTAGTGTGAAACTTTCCCCTCCCGCAAGAAATGACAGAAAGATTTGAACAATATTTTTTAGCTAAGGCTACATCCCTTCCGTGCTTGCGCGGAAGATCGAGTTGCTCGACGTACAAAATATTCAACAACCTTTGTTCTTCAACTATACCTAAGCCCATGTGGTGTCAGAATTACATAGTTCCGTTTTCGAAACAATAGTATACCCCATGTGACGCACTTATTTTATAGGTAGGCATATTGACTTTGTTGTAGTGTAATACACCTAATTAATGAAATCAATAATAACCTTTATCGAATGTTAAAATTGGACCGTACTTTGAAATATCGATATGTTTTAATTTTTGTCAAGCACTAGCGTATATGTGAATAAATGTTTATTTTTCTATGTATTAGTAGGTTCACTGATAAGCGTTTATGGATGTGTGTGGTGCAATCACAGACCCAGGTTGATAATGTGCAGCGTTGCTGTGTGAGTGAATTTGTATTGGAATAGTACGCGCATGTAGTAGTGACCGCGGGGGTAGGGGAAATGTGGCGACAAGCGTTTTGCAAGTAATTTGAGAGTTATGCCATTTCTATTACCTTATTATTTAGATTTCTGTGGTCCGGGCGGACAAATGCATTAAATTATAGTTGCGCTAAGTTAGCATCAGAGTAAATTTTAAAAGAAATAAATAAACAGTACCATTTAGAATTCACGACAAAAAAATAGGCAGTCATAGGTCATAGGCACTGTTTATAGAAGTGAAAACTTATAACTCAGAATTTGATTGCTTTACTCTGGAAACTACGCGGGTGAAACCAGAAGGCGTGGCTATGAGCATGGCTATTTAGAAATGCTGATGGCCAATGGGAAAGGTTGGCGCATTTCTAGATGGCCAATGGGCATGGTCCCGTGTTTACCCGAAAATTTATTATCGTTCCCGAGCGTGACGCTAGAATTCAATGAGGCGTTTTCCAGATGAAGATAGACTTGTCAAAGACAGTTCCCAATTTCACCATAAGTGGCGCCAATGTTTTATTTTGTTAGAGAAATTTCACAAAAAGAAGCGGTGGTGCCACACTTGGCAAAATTTAGAGCTATTTTTGACAAGTCTATCTTCATCTGGAAAACGCCCCATTGACAGCCCACGAAAAATCTGTCTTTGGCGTGCCAAAAGAAGTTTTCACTTCAAAATATATTGTAGCTACATGTTTTTTCAAAATAGTAATTATTTAATTGATGTTATATTTACTACATTATTTTGTACTGCACAAGTAGTTGAAATGATCTATTAGGTAATATTTTAGTCGTCAATAATATTTAATTATTACTTCAATTTGATTAAAATTGATTAGGTAATTCATAGCATTTTAAAATGTTCTGCCATTTGAAATAACATTCCTTACCTCTGTCCTCCATACGTGAAAAGAAAATTGCGCGCAAAGGATTTAAAAAAAAAGTACACCAAGGAGGTTCCGAGTCTGAGTTTTTAACGAATTAAAAAAAATGTATGATGAATTCGGCGCCAAGGAGGTAGAAATGAAAAGGTTAAATTATATTTTCGATTTAAAACGTCAGTACAAGCGATGTTATAAATTCAAATTTACTTTACCCTCTAGAGGGTAAAAAGGACTTAACGACTTTGCGCCCTGATATCGAGGAGCAAAAGTACTCTTTCCGAGGTGGTGGGATGAAAAATAAATAACTATTACTGACGTAATCTCCATATAGAACCCCCACCCCCATGTCAACAATAATAAGCAAAACATATTATACCCCCCGCGCCCTATAGTACTTACGTAATACTTGAACGACCCCTAAAAGGAGAACGAATTTTGGGCAAAAACGATTTTCATTTGTAATTCATTAATTCGTGGATGTAATTTTTGGTACAAGTCGCAGTTAATGTTGCTGTTGCTGTCCTATGAAATCGTAGGACGACGGACATACAATTAATGGTTTCAACATCTAGTTTTAATCGACAAATGGTATTAATTGAATGAGAATTAATCATTAGCTCATAATCGATACTTTTGTAAATTAACAACAAATCATATATCGTAAATTAAAATCGCATTTTTTCACAGTTTACTTATCTCTAAAATGAAACGTTAGAAAGAGACGCGCGTATTATATTATATATTGCCACTACTCGTTTGGAGCCCCCACGTGTACCTATGTACTTTTATCCCACCTGGCCCTAAGAGAGTCGACCACCCCTGCGCTGTCACTTGTATCCTGGAAGGAACGGGGAACGGTCTAGCGGTAGGCAAAAACCGCGCGACCTTGTTCGAGTGGTGATGCACTGGTATAGGTGTCGATGTCATTAAAAATATTTAAAGCTTCTTTTGGAACGAAGTATTTTACGTCAGGCTTGGAAGAGATTTTGCTGCGCGACCGAACTGAACAAAATGTGAGACAAAAACCGTAAGACAAATATATAACGGAAGTGATGTGTAATTCTCTTATTCGCTTACCTAACGCCGAATCGCTCCATACTGTCTTAGTCAGTCTAAATGGCAAAATGGTAAACAACAAATTTATTGGTGTTTTCCAAAGATTTATGAAAAACTAGTGCAAGGGATGAGTGTAGTGACTATTGCATAAGCATAAGCAGCCCACTAAATGTTCCCACTGCTGGGACTCGGGGTCTTCTCTCGCAAGGAGAGAGTCAGGGCCACAATCCCCCACGCTGGCCCAGTGCGGGTTGGTGGATGCCACATGACTTCGAATGATTCTAGGTACATTTCGGTTTCCTCACGATGTTTTCCTTCACCGTTTTAAGTTAGCGGGAGTACGCACATGACGTCGAAAAGACAGTGGTGCGGGTGGAGTTCGAACCCCGGGTCTCCGGATCGGCAGTCGCCGTTCTCCCGACTAGACCAGCCGTAACTAAGTGACTATTAATGTTTTAATATTAATTATTGTAGCCGTGATCAAAAACATGTTCAACATGACGAACAGCGTCAAGGCAAGTTTGTTTTGTTTTTAACCGATTTCAAAAAAGGAGGTTTTCAATTTGGTTGTTTTTTTGGTTTGTATGCTACGCGATAGCGCCGCCAATTGTGAATCGACTTTGATGATTCTTTTTTGTTTAATAGATCATTCAGATCGTTCAGAGGTGATTGATCCCTTACAATGTTTTATCGAAGGCAGTGTGGCAGTTTTGGAAATATGAACAAAACTAAAATTTGCTTTCATGTCTTTGACGATAGGGGTTTGGATACTTTTGTATGGGCTCGTGGCATCGTTTTTTTATAGCGGCCAGAGTAAAATAAAATAAAGTGGCCAAGTGCGAGTTAGACTCGCCCATGAAGGGTTCCGTTGCAGCAAGTAACATAATATACATAGTACACAGTCATAGTTTTTTAGTTCGTTGTAACTTTGATCGAAGTTTTAATAATAATGTATTTATGACGTACTAAAAAAACTACTCATCAGACCGAGTTCAAACTAATTTTCGTTGGTAGTTTGCATGGTACATCATAATTTTTTTTTTAGTTTTTTCATTCTCTTATTTTAGAAGTTAGAGGGGGGGGGCACACATTTCACCACTTTGGAAGAGTCTCTCGCGCAAATTATTCAGTGTAGACAAACACTACATTAGAAACCTCAACATCATTTTTAAAGACCTATCGATACATCCCACACGTGTAGGTTTAATGAAAAAAAATATTTTTGAGTTTCAGTTCTAAGTATGGGGGGGCAAACCTAATTTTTCATTTTTTTTATATTTTTTTGTAAAAATCTTAATGCGGTTCACAGACTACATCTACTTACCAAGTTTCAATAGTGTAGTTCTCATAGTTTCGGCAAAAAGTTGCTGTGACATACGGACGGACAGACAGATAGACAGACATGACGAATCTACAAGGGTTCCGTTTTTACGTTTTACGGAACCCTAAAAACGACGCCACTTGTCCATACAAAAAATCCAAAAAATAAATAACTTTGACAGGCCATAACTCAGCTCCGATATGACTTAGAGCAAATCTGATTGCACAGATAGCATCAGGGTATTTTATTGTTACAAGAAAGTGATAACGAATCTTTCGCCGCTAAAATAAAATAAAGTGGCCAAGTGCGAATTGGACTCGCCCATGAAGGGTTCCGTTGCAGCAAGTAACATAATATACATAGTACACATAGTTCTTGTAGTTCGTTGTAACTTTGATCGAAGTTTTAATAATAATGTATTTATGACATATTAAAAAAACTACTCATCAGATCGAGTTCAAACCAATTTTCGTTGGTAGTTTGCATAGTAATGTACATCATATATTTTTTGTAGTTTTTTCATTCTCTTATTTTAGAAGTTACACACATTTCACCACTTTGGAAGTGTCTCTCGCGCAAATTATTCAATGTAGACAAAAACTATATTAGAAACCTCAACATCATTTTTGAAGACCTATCGATAGACATTCAACACGTATAGGTTTGAAGAAAAAAAAAAAAAATTGGTTGCCTGTAAAGTCGGTATACGGGCGAAAGTTTTACGTGACAACGACTTTGAGTGGTAAAAGCGAATCGGCGACTCGGGCATGGTTAGCCCGCCTAAGAGCGAGAGAGACAGACATAAAAAGTGAAAGGCACGCGTCCCTCTCACTCGCTCTCATTGTGAGCGCATAACGTGAGCGGAGCGTAACGCAGTTTCTTGAAGTGTCACCCGGCAAACCAATTTATAAGACGTTGTCACGTCAAAAAATTTGAGTTTCAGTTCTAAGTATGGGGGGCAACCCTAATTTTTCTTTTTTTCATTCTTTTTTGTAAAAATCTTAATGCGGTTCACAGAATACATATACTTACCAAGTTTTAATAGTGTAGTTTTCATAGTTTTGGCAAAAAGTGACTGTGACATACGGGCGGACAGACAGACAGACATGAGACATGGCAAATCTATAAGGGTTCCGTTTTTAGGGTTCCGTAAAACGTAAAAACGGAACCCTTATAGATTCGTCATGTCTGTCTGTCTGTCTGTCCGTCCGTATGTCACAGCCACTTTTTGCCGAAACTATGAGAACTACACTGTTGAAACTTGGTAAGTAGATGTATTCTGTAAACCGCATTAAGATTTTTACAAAAGTTTAAAAAAAAAACTAAAATTAGGGGTGCCCCCCATACTGAGAACTGAAGCTCAAACATTTTTTTTTCATCAAACCTACTCGTGTGGGGTGTCTATCGATAGGTCTTAAAAAATGATGTTGAGGTTTCTAATATAATTTTTGTCTACACTGAATAACTTGCGCGAGAGACGCTTCCAAAGTGGTAAAATGTGTGTCCCCCCCCCTCTAACTTCTAAAGGAAGAGAATGAAAAAACTAAAAAAAATATATGATGTACATTACCATGAAAACTACCAACGAAAATTAGTTTGAACTCGATCTGATAAATAGTTTTTTTTTAGTACGTCATAAATACACTACTATTATAACTTCGATCAAAGTTACAACGAACTACAAGAACTATGTTGTGTACTATGTATATTATGTTACTTGCTGGAACGGAACCCTTCATGGGCGAGTCCAACTCGCACTTGGCTACTTTATTACGTTTTACGGAACCCTAAAAACGACGCCAACTTTACCCAACCCCCCTTTGCTCGAGTTTTGAATCTAAGTTTAAATTGACGTTTGTTTTTGTTTTCTTGGAGAAAATGAATTTTTGGTACATCATAATGGGTTATAGGCGATTCTTATCCTGTTGCTTTGTTCTGTGAATCGTGAATACTATAATCCAACTGATAGTAGATCCAACCGTTTATCCTCTTTTTGACAGCACCAATAGAACGTAATTGCGTCATGTTACGCAAAAGTTTACTTTTAAATGCGAGGTTTTAAAAATATGACAACTGCTTAAATTTGCTCCTTGATCCCGTATAATAATCATCTTTCACAAAATGAGTCCATAAGTGCAGTAGTTTTTTTATAAATTCCATAAAATAACAAACGTTTTTAAAAAAATACGTTCTATGGCTATCAACATAGTGATGTTACGAAGTTACGATTGAGATATCGATATTGTTTATGAACTATTTTTACACGGGTGTTTTCCGTTCTCGGCACATAATATCGGATTTATTTTTATGTAAAACCGTTATATTGATGCGCCTCAGGAAAACATACAGCATTATTTGAAGACGTGTTTATCTCCTGGTGTATATCCAAAAAAGAACAAGGTTATGATGACTGAAACATTTGAATATTTATTAAAATAAAGTGTTAAATAACATTTTGTAGTTAGGTAAATTAACAAAGTTTATTTATGTCTGATGTAAACTTTGAAGAACATGATGTACCATTTTCGTTAATTTCTAAATAAATTAACCTGATATGCTTAATGTGTTAAAATATTTCCATATTTGGCTTAATAATGTATCATCAGTCGGTCACCCAAAGGTTACTGCTGTACCTGATCTACGTCTACTAGTTGTGCGTCTATAGCACTGTTTCAATAGACTGGACATATCTAATTTTTCAATAACAGGATGTTAAGCAACTGCTATAAGTAAAATTTATTTAAAATGACTCAACAAAATGACGAAATTTATTCGGGTTTTCTTAGATAGGGACTAGTAGGTAATATGTGATAGCACACAAATTATCTTCGTTTTCTATGATTATACTACCACCGCAACAATACTTATGTGTATTCGGTCTGTAACATTTAAAAAAGGTAACAAATCTACCCTTATTCTCGGAAATGTATAGGGTATTATCAATACTCGTGAAGATGTTAATGTGATGAAATCTTTCAGCGACATGTACAGCGGACCAGCACGGCGGGCCACGGCCTTTCCCCGAGTTCTAGTGGTGGGAACGAGCCAGAAGGCTGGGTATGGGCATTTTTCGCCATTTATGGCATATCCTGGGGTTTGTGCTAGACATAACATAGTATTTACTCATGGTATTTCGGTTGCCTGGAAGAGATCGCTATTAGCGATAATGTCGCCACTTGGTTCACTAGTTCTAGGATAAGTCCCTGTTGTTTATGTATTATATTGTGGATAATAAAGAGTTTCTATCTTTTTATAGTCTTTTATAATATTAGTTGGCTAGTAGAGAGCCACCACTTTAAACGTCATTGTTGTATAGTTCAAATGTATAGTATGTATTTGTATAGTTTGAAATGGATATTTTGAATCCGTTAATTATTTATCTTCTAGTTTGCTTTCTATTCTCTCTCGCTTCGTCTAATGCTGGCTTTCATTAGACTCAGTATCTGTTTTTTCTTACAAGTACAGAGTTTTTGTCGTCTAACATAACCACAAATAAAACAATTGTTCATTTTAATACAATTCATTAATTTATAATGTTTTTGGCAGAATAACTGAATTTAAGCTTCTTCTAACTCAAAACGTATGAACATAAGAAAAAAAAATTAAACGAAAGTTGTAGAAAATAAACTAGTCTTTAAAAAAGGTCTGATGCGTTTTATTGATTAATCTAATATTTCAAGAGTTATCGGCTGCAATAGAAAAACTGGTTAATTAAATGAGCCATAAATCGTAAACGCTACATGTCACAGAAAAGTTATCCGGCCACAAAAGATGCAAAATATTATTTTCTACAATAACGACCTCAACAATTTTTGCCCTAAAGTTTATAGTTTCCGAGATATTAGCCAAGCTCGCAGCAATGTTTTACTTTTAAAAATTCGGCAACCGGACTTTGGGACTGATTTTTCGCAGGCAACCCGACAAAATGTCATGTTCTTATTTGCCAAAATAATCTTTAATTTTATTTAATTTCAATTTAATAACCAGACCGTTGCAAAATGCTAGTATCGATGTACCTGTTTATACTTGGTCACAACACTATAACTGACAAATTAGATCTGCCAAAAAGATAATAAATGGTTGGATTCACTAATGTTATAAACTAGAGGTCCACCCTGGCTTCGCCCTTAGTACATAATGTTTAACTCTCAGGGATCAGGTATATAATATATACATATTCAATGGTGAAAGAGTATTTGATATCGGACCAAATTTTCCTAAGATTAGTGCGTTGAAACAAACAAGCTCTTCAGCATTCTAATCTATATTTATACTAGCTGACCCCGCAAACGTTGTTTTGCCTTAGTGAACAACCCTTGTCACTTAGGGGTATGAAAAATAGCTAGTAGCCGATTCTCATACCTACAGAATATGCATATAAAATTTGGTTAAAATCAGTAAAGCCGTTTCGGAGGAGTAAGGAAACAAACACTGTGACACGAGAATTTTATATATAAGATAAAAGCGAAAGGTCATGAAGGAATCTCAGAAACTACAAATGCTAGGAATCTGAAATTTTGCATAGTACCTTTTAGCACGTAGGCGCTCGCTAAGACGGGGTTTTGCGAAATTCAGCCCCTAAGAGGGTGAAACAAGGGATGAACGGTTGTATGAAAATTCGTTTGTATTTAGATACTTGACACGAAACAATTAAATATTTGTTATATACATTTTGTAATTTCGAACTGTACGGGGTTGAAATGGGGGATGAATGTCAATATGAAAGTTCCCAACCGTTGAAGATAAAATCATGAAACTGTATATAGACACTTGACACGAAGCAAACGAATGTTTGTTCTATAAATTTCGTAATTTCGAACTGTACGGGGGTGAAATTGTGGTTGAAATGGGGGACAAATGTCTCTTACGCTTTCACACCTAAATAACTGAACCGGTTTGATGAAATTGTACAAAATTGTTTCATTATAAGCTGTTTTTAGTAAATGTGTATAGGTATACAAATAGGTACTGCCTGAGTTACTTTAGCATTTATCTCGCGCGGGTAAAAGCTAGTATAAAATATTGTAAATGCGAAAATTTGTGTGTTTATTCCTTTGTTGCTTATTCACGTCGCGTCGGAGCGTCTGAACGCATCGGGTTGAAAATTGGATCACAGGTTAAAATGTAGATAGTAAGACCTCAGTCTATTAAATCATACAGTCGTTCGGCAAAGCCGTCTAGACGGGGCAATCGTGCGGGGCGTGCGGCGTGAGACGCTGGAAGCGCGTCCTGCATTGCCTACATTACAGTGTTAGTATTGCAGGAGCGCGGCTCAGGGCTGACGTGTTCCGCATGTTTTAATTTTATTTTGGTGCCACGTTTTTTAATTGCGACAACCGTACCCGTGTCTAGGCATAATCGGAGTTTCTACCAAGATCAAAGGCGATGGTAGTGTTTTTTATATTGTGGTAGGACTATGTTATAGCCATGGACGTATAAAAAAGTCGGACGTAGTCTCGCTAAAACAAAAACTGTGTCACTAGCAATGATATTTACGTCATTGGTCACTAGAGTCTGTGTGCGGTGTGCCAATACAAGTTTTAGCCTCAAAACCACCGCGCGATATAGTTTTTTTTTGCAAATTGCTTTGATTCAACATTATCCGAAAGAATTTCGTTCAGGATTTAAAATCGCTACCCTGGTGTCCCATGACAACATAACTTTTTAGTAGACAAAAATAGTTTAAATTTGTTTTATAGTTTAGAGTGAGCAGCTGTAGGTACATGTGCCTGATGGTAAGAAACATACCTGCGAAATAACAGCACAGTGACACGCAGCTATTGGAACATAAGCATAAGCAGCCCACTAAATGTTTCCACTGCTGGGACTCGGGGCCTTCTCTCGCAAGGAGAGAGTCAAGGCCGTAAACCACCACGCCGGCCCCGTGCATGTTGGTAGATGATACATGACCTCGAAAGATTCTAGGTACATGTCGGTTTCCTCACGATATTTTCCTTCACCGTTTTAAGTAAGCGGCATTACGCATATGAGTTCGAATAGACAGCGGTGCGCGTGGTGTTTGAACCCAGGGTTTCCGGATCGGCAGTCGCCGTTCTCCCGCTCAAACCAGCCTTAAGCACATTGGAACATGAAGATGTTGATGAAGAGTCCAAATCATCACCCTTTGGGTTGAATTTCGTAAAACCCCGTCTTCTTGAACTACGTTTCGCCAACGTACTAAAAGACAGCTCCATCCAAAATTTGAGACTTCTAGCATTTGTAGTGTCTGAAATTTCGTGATGCACTCATCACGCTTTCGCTTTTATATGTTTGTATACATAATACTAGCTTTTACCCGCGACTTCGTCCGCGCAACATAAATAGCGTCAAGTATCAAGACTGTCAAGATACAATTTTTCAAGGTTATATCTTCAACAATTACGAACTTCCATATACACTTTCATCCCCCATTTCAACCCCTTCAACTCTTTTTCCGTAATAAAAAGTAACGTATGTCCTTTCCTGGGATCTAGTCTATCTGTGTTCCAAATTTCATTCAAATCGATTCTGTAGATTTCGTGTTTATAACTTTGAAAATTACGGAATCTTCATACAACCGTCCATCCCTTGTTTCACCCACTTAGGGGTTGAATTTCGCAAACCCCGTTTTAGCGAGCGCCTACGCGCTAAAGGAAACCTCCATGCAACATTTCAGGCTCTTAGCATTTGTACTTTCTGAGATTTCGTGGTGACCTTTCGCTTTTATATATATACTAGCGGCCCATTCCGGCTGCGCTCGGATATTGTCATTTAAAGACTATTAATCGAAATAAAAACTATCCTATCTCTCAAGTTGGACCAGACTGCTCGCGGTGTGCCAATTTAATTTAAAATTTAGGAATCCATCGCGGACAAACATCGTGACAGGAGATTTATATATATAAAGAAGATATACAGATGTCCCACGGGGGAAGCCGGGGCGAATTATCAATATACCAACGACATTATCCGTTGTAAGTAGATTGAAACAAAATCTGGAAACCAAAGATTTTTTGTAATACCTGACTAGCCTGGCAGATCTGTCTTAGCGACTAAGATACCATTTAAAATTCCGTAAAAATAGATGTCTCTATTTGAACTGGTAACAAACTACGTGTTTTATTTCTACAGGTGATTTTAGCCTTGCAGTTTGTATTCGTTTGCTAACCTTCAGTTTCCATCCACGTGTAGCCTTGGCAGAGCAAGGGTGGAGAGGATGCACTCGGAAAAGGGGGAAGCCTGGGAAGCTAGAGGATCGTTCTCTCTCGAACCCGGAATAGATCACTCGCTGGGGCCCGTTGGCATAGAAACTTACTTGACCTACGCCCACAATTGTGTAGCTGCAACTACGCAGTTTTGCTTGGCATATTTATCTTAGCGACTAAGATACCATTTAAAATTCCGTACAAAATGCGCGTTTTATTTCTGTCATCAGGCGTTTTCCATCGCTTAAAACATTCAAATAAAGTAGCCAAGTGCGAGTTGAACTCGCCCATGAAGGGTTCCGTTGCAGCAAGTAACATAATATACATAGTACACATAGTTCTTGTAGTTCGTTGTAACTTTGATCGAGGTTTCAATAATAATGTATTTATGACGTATTAAAAAAAGCTACTCATCAGATCGAGTTCAAACTAATTTTCGTTGGTAGTTTACATGGTAATGTACATCATATATTTTTTTTAGATTTTTCATTCTCTTACTTTAGAAGTTAGAGGGGGGGGGGGGACACACATTTTACGACTTTGGAAGTGTCTCTCGTGCAAAATATTCAGTGTAGACGAAAATGATATTCGAAACCTCAACATCATTTTGAAGACCTATCGATAGAAACCTCACACGTGTATGTTTGATGAAAAAAAAAAAATAATATGAGATGCAGCCCTAATTTTTCTTTTTTTTTAATTTTTTTGATCAAATCTTGAACTTTCTTCTGCTGAGGAATACTGGAGCTTATAAAACTGCCAGCAAAAAAGTAAAAGAAAGAAAAATTAAAGAAGAAGAAGTAAGAAAGAGGAAAGTATAAAAAAAAGAAAATTAATGACGTAGGTACATACATAAACATCTAGAAAGCTCATGATTGTAAAACCAGGTTTTCGGACAGAATTAAACCAAATATGTTGGATAAAAACCTAATTGCACAGTTTCATGCTAGATTTTACTACTCTTTGTAAGGTTTTTCTACAGTAATTTTATTATGACAGCGTATCGATGGTAGGTACAAGAAACTATTACAATTTACTCACAAAATAAAAAAATAAGATTATTTGCGTAGGCAATTAGTAGTTAATTGATTATATAATTGTCAGGTTTTATTTTGAGCTAATATTATGACTATAAAAGTTTTTTTTGTCAAAATTATTATTTTAAGTAGGTACATACCTACGTGACAATAAGAAAATAGAGACTAGTCATGTAGGTAACATTAATGATTAGGTACTAACTGTTACATTAGCTTTAAGTAATGTAGGAATGTTTCATAAGACTGATATTGTGCCATTTAAATTAAAAAACATAGATTAATGTACAATGGTGACAATGTTGTAGTTTACTTTGGTTCCTATAGTAAGAATTATTTTTTTCAACATCGATGTAGGCTATTGTTATTACTTTAATTTGACTTCAAATTCAAAAATGTTTATTAAGTATAAGGTCATAAATCAAATTACTTCAAAAATATTTACAAATTTATCAACAAAAACGACATTAGTGTTTCCTTGATTTAAAAAAAATAGCACAGTGTGCGTTGTATGCTTTATGCAGAAAATGTCAAAATGTTACATAAATCTATAATATCCACGCTAGATTTTTGTCTCAGTAAGTAACGAAAATAATATACGATTATGATATAATTATAGCTCGAAACTTTAAAACTGCTCTCCTGTAAAATGCTGTTTTTGAAAAATGTCGACCTTGTCGCAAATGAGCGGTATCTTCAAAAACATTTTCAATTGTTAAGATCCAACTAAAACTGTTTGTATCCATAACGGTGAAATCTATTTTAACGTGAAGTGAGCAGATGTGATACAGACGCACCGCATAACTTAGCTACTTTTTAAGCTACATTTAGCAATTCTTGAACGATCATTTGTGCTACTTGAACATAATAAATATTATTAAAAATATCATTATGTTTTTTTCTGCCAAATTGACCTTTGTTATAGGTACCTGGAAATAAGAATATAAAATGTCAACATATTGGGACATTGACAGACGAGAAAATGTATGTTGAAAAAAAGGTGTGTGTGCGATTCACTGATTCACACACGATAGAAGTGAAACTTCAGTAAATCGACAAAAGAATGAGATGAATAAATATAACAAGGGTAGGATACACGAGCCAATCTTCACTTTTTAATCACACAATATTTTTCTTAATGTTTAAACTCAGAATTTGATAGCTTACCTTGGAAACTACCGCCTAAATAAGTTTTTACTTCAAAAAGCGTGCAAAACAAAAATCTTAATACAGGACTTGATCAGGATCGAACCCGGTACTGTACAGTCGTTAAGCGGAGACCGTTAGAATTGCGCCTAACGCCGTTTGAGAGATGGGTCGAAAATGACGCTTACCTTGCAGTATGGGACAAAATAGTATGTATATTTCTGTCTCATTCTTTCCTGCACATTTTTGTATTTGTGTCTCTTACCTGTCGTTTTTTCCGTTGCATCCGGTTTGAAATCACGATTGTAAAGAAGTTTCACTTCAAAAAGTCACATGTGTCGTTTCTCTGTCAAACTCTGTAAACATTAATTTTTAGTCAAATTCTCAAGTTATAACAATATGACTAATTTAGTACAAGTTCCAACGATGTCAGTTCATCTTTTGACAAATTACATTAATGTCAAACTAACATTTTAGTTGCGGTTTGGCGAGGGTTTGGCTTATCTATATCTATACTTCTATACTATAATACTATAAAGAAGTAAAGTTTGTGTGTTTGTTAAATTGTAAGGGGTAATCTCGAGATCTACTGAACCGATTTTAAAAATTCTTTCATCAATAGAAAGCCACATTATTGCTGAGTGTCATAGATTATATCTATACTTCTATACTAATATTATAAAGAAGTAAAGTTTGTGTGTTTGTTAAATTGTAAGGGGTAATCTCGAGATCTACTGAACCGATTTTAAAAATTCTTTCACCAATAGAAAGCCACATTATTGCTGAGTGTCATAGATTACCTATATAAAAAATCGAAAAATAAAAAAGGCTTTAACATTATTTCTTTGTTTTGTTTGCGTTCGCAAAGATTCTATGTAATATTACATTTAATACTAGCTGACCCGTGCCCACTTCGTTGGGCATAATGTTAATAAAACTATACCTAAGTTTAACCCTCCTTTTGGCAGTTAGAAATTAAAACATAACACTCTGTACTAAAAAAGGATTATTAACATTATGCCCAACGAAGTGGGCATGGGTCAGCTAGTACACAATAATTACACTATTAGTTGCGATTTTATTCTCATTATATTTTGAACAGATCAGGGTTGAAACGATCGATTGAACGAACGACTTGAACGATTTAAAATACCGATAGATTATACTCTGGAATAATACATAGGCTTATTTTCAATTTGAAAAAAATGGGAGAACTAAACCACGTAAAACCACGGGGCGCTGCTACTATTATAATATGTGCTACATATATTATGACGTATTAGTAGTGCCACCCTGTGGTTATTTAATAATCTAACTTTGTTACAATGTTCAACCGGATTCGTTCTGATGTTCCGACGTGATTGAACAACAAACATATTTTTTGAAGTGAAAACTTCTTTAGGCGCGCCTAAACAGATTTTTCGTGGACTGTGAATTGAATTCATTAGTCACGCTCGGGTATGATAAGAAATCTTCGGGTTAACTCGGGACCATAGCCATTGGTCATCTAGAAGTGCGTCAGCCACTGGGAAATGCTAAAAGGGCGTGACCTGCCTATCATGGCATGGCAATTTAGAAACGCGTCAGCCAATGGGAAATGCTGACGCGTTTCTAGATGGTCATGCCATGATGGCTAGGCCACGCAACCTATCAAATTCTGAGTTAAAAGTTTTCACTTCTATCGGCAGTTCCTATTACTGCCAGTTTTTTTTTGTATACATACGAGTAATATTTGTGTGGTTATTAAATAAATCATAAATATCTAATAGACATGACTCCATCGTCAGATTAGAAAAAAAGGCGTGGTGTCATAGGAGCATGGGGCACCAGGTAAAAATGAAGTTCCTTCAGATAATTAAGAAGCAACACAATTTGCATTTGCCGTTGTTGTCCACTATATGATTGCATCGAAGATTTAAAAACTATATGAGAATAAACGTGTTTAAAGGCTTAATACACTTAGCTAAATTTAGTTCACGGAATTTGGTCGCTAGATAATTCAGTGAAATGTAATAAAGTTCAGTAATCAAGCACACAACATTCAGAAGCCAGGATTGCTTACTTTACGGTAATGGAGTGAAAACAAAGCTTTATTTGGCCTGTTTTTACTTTTACGCGTCACTTGTGTTATCACCTCTATTTTGTTTACCGTGTATTTCACTATAGTATTATATTTAATACTGGGATTTGAGTCTAAATATGTCTAAATATGTGTGTGAGATCGAACAGAGTTGTCAATATAAATTCTTACATTTATTCAATTGGTTTACTTTTACTCAATTGATAACACTTGTATATTTGTGTAATAGTTTTAGTCTCACATTTTTTTCAGTTCGGTCACCCAGCAAAATCCTTGACGTCTACTCTAATTCAACGAAAACGAAATTTCGAAATAAACTCGCGATTTTCCAACTCCGTTTCTACTTCGATCCGTCGTTTTGTCCGTTTAAATGTTCTAAGCCTACTCTAATTAGAGGATGCTTAGAACATTTAAACGTCAAACAATGTTGTATCGGACGAAACAAAGTAGAACAAGAGAAGGAAAGTCGCGAGTTTTTTTTCGAAATTTCGTTTTCGTAGAAACAGAGTAGACGTCCTTATCTCTTCCAGGCCTGCCGTAAGCAACTTCGTCCCAAAAGGAGCAAGAAATATAGAAGTTCAGTAAATGTACGCAAATATAATCTGATCTGAGTTCTGAGTATGGACAACAGCCGCAAAGTTTATGTCTATTGTACATAGTAGAATCCCCTGGAATTATAGCTTGAAGATATCTTTATAAATACTGCACAAAATTAGATTTACATAGAGATTTGCTCTTCATTCAAAGTTCTGTGGACAATCTTTGTACATAGGGGAATAGCCATCCTTTCCTCAAACTTATCGGTGCAGGAGCTCAGTAAGCCGCACCATGCTCCAGTAGAGGAACTCATTCAAGTAAATAATAAATAATAATTTCCTTTATTAATAACAATATAGGTCGTTACATTTTTTTAAATTAAAAAGTATAGCTTTTGTGACTGGCAAGTCCTATCACAATAGCTCTTGAGTCGTATTACAGCTGGCAGCACTGTTTGACTGTAGTGGGGATGGAGGGGAGATGGAAAATCGGCATGAGTTTTGTGTTAGTTCCTGGCACGTTCCCTTCCTGGTTTGAGAAATTCAGATAAATTCTCGGCCTAGACTAGATCAGACGTCTTCTTCAAGTTTGCCGCTCATACGAATCAAACGAGAGTAGAATTATTTTCTATAGACAAGATTAAATTACTTTTCCATTGTCTTTATTCAAAAATATAATCATGCAGTTTAGCCGGGTTTTGTGATTTTAATACATAGCAAAACAAAACCCACTAGTAGTTGGTTTGTTGATTTAGTTGAACAGTAGAAGTCTTCCATATTTATCTTTCTGCCACTCTTCGGAGTGGCAAAGAGATGTGGACGGGAAGAATGTTGGACTGCTTTGCCAATGTTGTGAATATACTAGGAGGATCCGACCTTACCATCGAATCAGGTACGTAATAACTTCGTGTTTATGCTTTGTTTTGTGGTAGTCCTGTTATTGTATCAGCGTGCGTACGTTATGTTTATTTGTGTTATCCTGTTTTTAAAACAATTAGTGACGCATCTGTCAAAATACAACTCAAATAATACTGGTCTAATGTTTAGTTCATGCAAATGTGATTGCATCACAGACCTAAGGAGAGGATTGTATTATATCCTTGCTGCTGTACTGTGTGTGAAGTAGACAGATAAAAAGAAAAATAACTCGACAGTAAAAAAAACCTAACATCAGAAGCTACGACTTTGTACGAAATCACTTATGTATTGACTTGCGGTTTTGCGGTTGCGGTAGGTACTTTTTTAAAACAAAATATACAATTTTGAACTGTCAAAATATATTATTTATAATATTTCAATAACATATTACACTACCTACTCACATCCTACCTCTAATAAATAATATGTGAAGTAAATACTACAAAACTTTTACGAAAATTATACAAACAGAACAGTGTGTAATTACCCATAGTTAAAATATTTTAGGATGAAAGAGTGTAGAATAGGTTCTAATATTTTTTTAAAATTACGTAGGTTTTTTTTTTTTTTTTTTTTAAATAAAGAGTGACGTGACGAGCAGGACATGTGTCTGATGGTAAGCAACATGCCTGCCACATAACAGGACAGTGACACGCAGCTATTGGAATATGAAGAGCCAAAATCATTACCTAGCATCGCACTGCGCTCGTCACCCAGAGATCTAAGTTGTTATATCTCTAAGCCCTGTAATTTTTCTGGAAACATTGCCCTTCAAACCGGAACACAGTAATGTTTGCACATTACTGCTTGGCGGTAGAATAATTGACAAAGGTGTGGTAATTCCCCAGGCGGACTCTGCTACGAGTCCTACCACTACAAAAAATAGGGTACATTGAATCAATAAAAAAATATGTACCTATATCTCAATATAAATATATTTATGACCACTGGGTAACCACTAGTAAATAATAAAAACGAAAATTGTAAGGCAATGGATATCACTACATATTATATGCTTAGATCTTTAAAACCATCAAACAGATTTAGACGCAGGTTTTTTGAAGTGAAACCTTCTTTTGGAGCGCCTAGATTTTTTCGTGGGCTTTGAAATGAATTCTAGAGTCACGCTTGGATATGATAAGAAATCTTCGGTTAAACTCGGGGCCATAGCCATTGGCTATCGAAATGCGTCATCCAATGGGAAATGCTAAAAGGGCGTGGCCTGTCATCATGGCATGGCCATCTAGAAATGGGTCAGCCAATGGGAAATGCTGGTGCATTTCTAGATGGTCATGCCATGATGACAAGGCCACACCCTCCGGTTACACCCGTGTAATTTCCAAAGTAAGGTATCAAATTCTGAGTTATAAGTTTTCACTTCTATCGGCAGTTCCTATGCTGCCAATTTTTTTTTTGGTAGATAGTGATTCAAGAGTAAGGTATTTATAATATGTATAATATGTGCATAAAATAGCAGACACTGATAATTTCAAAGGTTTCTAATGTATTGTCATAAATAAACACATCTTGTGCTTACACTGCAAATTTTGTCTGAACCCCATGAGCTAGATCAAAATAATGTAAAGCAGTATTGTACCCCTTCAAAAAGTCTACAAAAAAGTCAGCAATAGTATATTTTGTCTATCTATTACCCACAATAACCATTCTTATTAGTATATTAGCGACCCACCCCGGCTTCGCACGGGTGCAATGCTGATACTAAATATACTAATAAAAATGGTTATTGGTGGTTAGGAATACCTAAGAGATAGACATATACCTACTATTACTGACTTTTTATGGACCTTTTGAAGGGGTGCTTTACATTATTTTGATCTATCTCGCAGGGTTCAGCCAGCGTTTGCAATTTACGTGCAAAAATTGTGTTTATTTATGACAGTTTTAGGAATCTTTAAAATTATCAGTGTCTCTCTACTGTACTCTACCAAGAAATGGTTAACATACCCAGCGCTCTGTGTCGAAGAGTTTTCGATAATCTGAGGGCCAGGTTTGAAGAGTGCCATCGGCGAGATGAAGACCACCTGGACAATATTATTTAAAAAAAAATGAATTCCCGGGTTTTTTCTTTTATTTAAATAAACATTCATTTAAATACAAATGTGTAGTTTATTTTTTATGGTAATTTCAAAAGTGCAAAAACTTTTGGCCCACCCTGTGCATAAAAACCTTCCACTTGAATTACTGTATCTATTAAAAAAAACCCATATCAAAATCTGTTTGGTAGTTTTAAAGATCTAAGCATGCATAGGGACAGAGAGACGCAAAAAGTGACTAAGTTTTATACTATGTAGTGATTTAGTATCAGCATTGCACCCATGTGAAGCCGGGGCGGCTTGCTAGTTTCAATATAAAAATCAAATACCTAAATTAATTTCTATATAGATATTTATGTATACATTATTTGTCCTCATGCAATGCATCAGTTTTATTATTACATTGAGATTTATTTTAATACCTTTTATATTACAGATAGTGCAATTCACGAAGACGCGCCCCACTATTCCTCCTAACCGTTTATAGTATATGTGTGCAAGCTTCCGTCAATGTTTGAGTGTTATCGATACACACTAATTACCTATGAATGCACACACACACTACAATGACTGGTGAATGGTTCGCAACTGACGCTTGGAGCAAACGCGATTGGTGGAGAAAAAAATTGGTGGGGCGCGTCTTCGTGGATTGCACTATCAATAATACTTGGTAGCAAGTAAAGTAAATCATAATAAAATTTATTTTGAGAAATAAAACTAAAACTTTATACAAATCGTTGTGAAAATTGCTAGATTTGAGTTGACTAGAGTTACATGTTTTGTGTGACAAAAAGGACAAAATTAAATGTTAATCTTTGTGCTCTTATTTTTATATTTTAATTTATAATTTGCTTTGTGTATAAAATGTTACTTATTGTTTTCCTGCGTGCTTAATTTATTTGTCACATTATTTTACAGCTGGTAAATAAAGTTTCATGTCCCGCAATCATTAAATTCTTTGTTTATTATAAAAAACATGTTCAATTATATAATCCGATCTTCTACCTACATGCAGTTCAAAGTAACTATATGTTGTATCAGGCACTACAGTATGTTAGACGGTAGTCATACTAAAAGTAAATTCCCCACATTCTGCAAAATAAACCAGGCTGCTTACTTTTCAGGTAACCTTAGACCAACTGCCAATAGACCTCTAGTGTCTTTATAAAAAAATGTGTATGAATTCAGAAGAAAACTTTATTTCTTGGTAAATAAAAATTAAAGTGATTAATTACATGTAATATATTGTTTCATCATCTTGAATGACTGCACTACACTTAATACAAATAGATTGTGGAATATCATACAGGCATTTATGTTGAAAAAAAAAAGCAGAAACCCTAAGGGAATAATCCTTTTCATAACTTATTATATCTATTATAGTCAGGAGAGTTTTAATCTGTTTGATGAAAGTCGGTCCAAGATGGCCACTGCCATAAAACTGGCGGATTAAAAAAAAATCATAGCTCCCTCCATATGGGCATCAATTAGGTATCAAATGACTTGCCTAGTAATATACTAATACTATAGGCGCATTCCAAGTGGAAGCGGACAGGTAAAGAGTAGATGTTTCTGATTTCAGTAAAATCTGAGTTTGTTCTACTTACACACATGTCCTTGATACATGTGAAATATTTTTTCCAAATAATGACCACTTGTGGAGTTAAGAGACTTTGCAAAACTGACTACAGTGGGGGAATCCAGTACTTGAAAGCTGATAACCAAGACATAAAATTAAATAATAAAAAATTATAGGTACCACTGGATATTTTGTGACTTCATATAATGAGCTTTTAATATTTACAGAATAGTTAACTGTATTTTAGGAAAAAAATGGGATTTAAGTTTTTATTCTGAATTTCACAAATTTAGACCAAACTTTTTTTTGCAGAAAATAGCTAATTTGAATTGTATAGAACCTCCCTAAGTTGCATAATTGGCGTGAAAAGGAATTAGGAGCTAGACTGAAAATACTGCCGACGCATACAACTCTGCGCCGGCCGCCACGCCTATAGTCCGCCACTCGCGCGAGTTTATTAATTTTATTTTTAACCCCCGATCAAATAAAGGGGTGTTATAAGTTTGACGTCGATGTCTGTCTGTCTGCCTGTGTGCGTGTAAGTCTAGCACCGTAGAGCTCAAACGAATGGACCGATTTCGATGCATTTTTTATTTGAAGGTGCTTGGTTGTACCGTGCGGTGGTTCTTAGCTATTAATATCGATTCAAGATGGCCGCTTCCACAAAATGGCGGGCAAAATATTTCTTCACAACCTACGTCAATATGGGTATCAAATGAAAGGGCTTGACTAGTAGAATACTATATATATATATATTTATATATATATATATGCATATATTTAGCCTCGCTGTATTTATTAACTTAGCGCACTTATCTCATAATGTACTATGATATCATGCCCCTAGAATTCATTTACGTCCAATATTAATACAACTAAATACATATTTATCTAATACTAGCAGTCCGACCTGGCTTCGTCCGTGTTACATACTCGTATTAGCACATAGCATTCAGGGATCACGAACATTTCCAAAGGTGTAAGAATTTTTAAGTCTTTCCTGAGTCTATCTGTGCTTCAAATTCCATCAAAATCAGTTCAGTAGTTAATGCGCTACAGCGTAATAGACAAAAGTACAGAGTTACTTATGTGTTCACACACAACTTAATTTAGTCTTCTACCTTATGTTGAATTAAAAAATATGTTCTAGTAGTTAAAGAGGGGAAATCGCGACCTAGGTACCTCTAGTCGGGGTCTAATTTGCGGCCAAACAATTTGCAATTTACAAACTCGGACAGTAAGAAAATTGTAAGCTGAGTGCTTTTCCCGAAACCCCGTAATGTACAGGCAGTTTTTGTTATCCATTGGTAACAGTACTACAAAGCAAAATAACCGTGGGTGGTAACTTTCGAGAGTACTTAGCGACATCATTAAGAGATACACAGAACCTTTCAGTTTGAATAGGTTTTGTTGTCGGTCTCGACATTTCGTAAGAAGTAATATTCGTGAATTCTCATATGTGTTCTCCAATATTTATTCTCTTTTTATTCTCAATACTAAATTTATCCTTTCTCGGTAAAGTGTAACAAACATAACAAGCAAAAAGTTACGCATATTAAGCCTTTTTGATGTACCATTGTTTTTGTTGCAATCTATACCAATACCAATCTATTTTGCAATCTATATTTTAAAAGTGACGAGTTTGTTTGTTTGAACGCTAGGATCTCGGGAACTACTGGTCCAAATTGAAAGATTATTTTTCTGTTGGATAGTCCATTTATCGAGGAAGGCTTATATTAACATTACGCTACTTTTTTTTATAAAATCAATTATTTGGAGCCTTTTATCTGTAGGTATTATAAGAATATATTATATTTTAAATTAGCTGTTTAAAATGGTGTTAGGACAGCTTATTTTTCCTTCTCCAAGATTCAGTAGTTATCGTAAGTAGTTATCGCTCAATTGGTTTCTTGCTTTTACGCCTAAACCACTGAACCGATTTCGATGAAATTATATAAAAAGGTTTCAATCGGTAGTAACAACTCAGATTTAGAACAAATTTGGTTAGCTAAGGTATAATGACGCAACCTTATAATACACGTAACAGACTTCAGCGCACGTCAGCGCGAGCAACGAAAGCTCTCAAAAAGGATTTTTTTTCCGCTTTCGTGACATTTTCATTCATCCTCCGCTCCTAGGTATATCAATAGGAGCGGAGCGGATTTTTACATAATTTCATCAAAATCGGTTCAGTGGTTTAGGCGTAAAAGCAAGCAAGCTTACGATAACTACTGAATCTTGGAGAAGGAAAAATAAGCTGTCCTAACACCATTTTAAACAGCTAGTTTAAAATATAACATAGGTACTTATAATTCCTACAGATAAAAGGTACCAAGTAATAGATTTTCTAAAAAAAAAAAGACAAGCCGTCTGGATTCGTAACCGCCCGATTTACCGCCTGAGCCATTATACTGTCGCACCACGCGGCGAAATTCAGAATAAGGAATCGGCGAAATTTACCTTCGCACTCTAATTTCTGATGTGACAGATTTTCATTGTCTAAAAACGCGCAATAAATGACGTTTTTAAAGAATAAAACCTAGCTAGATCGCTTTATTGTCCCCGAAACCCGCTCCTTACATAATATCATGAAAATCGTTATAGCCGTTTCCGAGATTCAGATTCTATATATATATTACTAGCGGCCCGTCCCGGCTTCGCACGGGGTCAACATTTTTTGTTAAGTAGGTATGCTAAATGAAATGTACATGACCAAATTTTTTCAAAAGATCAAAATTAAAAACCAAAACTTTAAAGTTCAAAAACATGAAATTGCCTGGCCTGGTGGCTTAGTTGGTAAAAGGCCGTTTTGTAAAGCGGCGGTTTAACGATCAGTCGGATTGAATAAAGCTGATTTAAAAACCACTGGAATGTATTCAACGCCATACGTTATTCAACACGGCTAGCCGTAATGTAATAAAGCGAGAGATTAGCCGCTTCTTTGTCAATTTTTAGTTCCGATTCTTAACACTCATGGCGCTGCCTGACATAACAACAACCATGGCGTTGAATACTGTGTGTTCCTAAATTGCTAACACGGCTAGCCGTAATGTAATAAAGCGAGAGATTAACCGCCTCTTTGACAATTTTTAGTTCCGATTCTTAACACTCATGGCGCTGCCTGATATAACAACAACTATGGCGTTGAATACTGTGTGTTCCTAAATTGCTAAAGTGACAGTGGATTCTGGAGTTTGGAGGAATCGTACACAATATTATTAGGGTGGCACTTATCACCCTGGGCGTTACTTGGATACTATTTCGTTTCCACCGTCCACCTTGATAAGACTAAATCGGACCGGGTAGGTTACATGAGACCCAGATCCCACCCGGAGCACCCCGACTCCACCTAGTCTTGGCGCTACTACCCCTAGAGTGTATTTAAAAGAATGCGGGAGCCAGAAGCTCAAAGGAGGTCCTGAGTGGAGCGAGCCATGCAAGTAGTTTTAAAACTATAATAGGTTCGCACTTGACCACCATCTCACCTGATGTTAAGCGACGATGCTATCTACGATAATAGACCCTTGTCTATGGAAGTTCACCATGTTTCTTAGGTGTACCGTCACCGATATCAAGTTATGGGCTTTCAAACTTTATGTGAGAGGTAAAATGTTGTAAAAAAAATAGTACGGAATATCGTACGAAATAATCGATCAATTTATTCAGATAAATGAAATTAATTTAGATTTTGTGTGATTTTTTTAAATATGGTCTCCCTACAACATAAGCAGTAATACAATGCGGCTGAACGTGGACCGCCTTATTGAAGAACGTATTGCAATGACAATGCGGCTAATCGTTGAACCGCCGCATTACAAAACGGCCCCGTTTTTCAAAACGGCTAGCCGTAATGTAATACGGCGAACTATACAATCCGGCTGCGACATATACATCATAATCCGGATCTCGTTGTTGGGCTGTATGTTTGATGTCTTGACACAAATTGTCTTCAAAAATGTGCCATAATTCCGAGGGAAAACAAAATAATAATATTACCACAAACAACTCTCTCAGCCTCAACGGACACCGAGAAATTGAAGCTTCTCTCAAAGTGATTTCTTTGATTTTGAGTAGTCTTGGAACGATGTACCTACGTGGTACATGATAAAGAAGTATTCTGAGATAAAATCACTCTGACTGGGATGAACGCTGTACTGTATGTACACTCTTCATGATTCTGCCGGCCGTCGCGTCGTTGCAAATATTTAGGATGGATATTTTTAATTTCGTAATATATTTTGAATGGAATGTCCGATTTTAATAATTCAAAAAGGAATCAATAGGTAATAAAGCAGTCTTGATTGAGAAATAATTTATTTTGATAAGAATTAAAACAAATGTATGAATAGCATGGTCTTAAGTTGATCGGCATTTTTATCTTCTTTTAAAATGTAAAAAAGCAGTTGTAGCGACGTAATTACTGTAGTTAGACATATGCTCTCGCAAGGTTTTTTGTAGATTTTATTTCGTTCTATAATATTGTAGAACATTGTTTGGTTCTATCATTGGTACTTTCCGCAGCGTATGCGATGAAAGCCATTTTATGGCTGTTTTTTTTATTCCTTGCGTTGGTTTTAGTAAAAAATTCCAAAGATCACTATTTTTTTCTTGTAATAAAAATAGCCTATGTTACTCAGTGATAATGTAGCTTTCTCTTGGCAAAAGAATTTTTGAAATCGGTTCAGTAGTTTTTGAGTTTATTACATACATACAAAAATACAAAAATACAAATCTTACCTCTTTATAATATTAGTATAGACTAGCTGTTACCCGCGACTTCGTCCGCGCGAAATTAATACTGAGGTAACTCAGGCAATAACTAATTTTACACCCAGACGCATTTACTAAAACCAGCTCATAATAAAACAATTTCATCAAAATCGGTTTAGGTGTGAAAGCGTAAGAGACATTCGTCCCCCATTTCAACTTCAATTTCATCCCCATACAGTTCGAAATTACAAAATTGCTAGAACAAACATTTATTGGCTTCGTGCCAAGTGCCTATATAAAGAGTTTCATAGTTTTATCTTCAACGAATGGAAGCTTCCATGTATAGGTACTTTCATCCCCCATTTCAATCCCAATTTCATCCCTACATAGTTCGAAATCACAAAATTCCTAGAACAAACATTTGTTTGCTTCGTGTCAAGTGTCTATTTACAGAGTATCATGATTTTATCTTCAACGGTTGGGAATGTCCTTATTGACATTCATCCCTCATTTCAACCCCAATTTTACCCCCGTACACTTCGAAATTACGAAATTGATGGATCAAACATTTGTTTGCTTCGTGTCAAGTGTCTATATAAAGAGTTTCATGGTTTTATATTTAACGGTTGGGAACTTCCATATTGACATAGATCCCCCATTTCAACCTCAATTTCATCCCCGTACAGTTCAAAATTGATGGAACAAACATTATTTTGCTTCGTGTCTAGTGTCTATATACAGAGTTTCATGGTTTTATCTTCAACGGTTGGGAATTTCCATATTGACATTCATCCCTCATTTCAACCCCGATTTCACCCCCGTACAGTTCGAAATTACGAAATTGATGGAACAAACATTCGTTTGCTTCGTGTCAAGTGTCTATATACAGAGTTTCATGGTTTTATCTTCAACGGTTGGGAATTTCCATATTGACATTCATCCCTCATTTCAACCCCAATTTTACCCCCGTACAGTTTGAAATTACGAAATATATGCAACAAACATTCGTTTGCTTCGTGTCAAGTGTCTATATACAGAGTTTCATGGTTTTATCTCCAACAGTTGGGAATTTCCATATTGACATTTATCCCTCATTTCAACCCCAATTTCACCCCCGTACAGTTCGAAATTACAAAATTGATAGAACATGCATTTAATTGCTTCGTGTCAAGTGTCTAGATACAAAATTTGATAACTTTGAAAATCACGTTTCATACAAAATTTTCATACAACCGTTCATCCCTTGTTTCACCCTCTTAGGGGTTGAATTTCGCAAAACCCCGTCTTAGCGAGCGCCTACGTGCATAAAGGGACCTCCATGCAAAATTTCAGATTCCTAGCATTTGTAGTTTCTGAGATTCCTTGATGAGTGACCTTTCGCTTTTATATATATAGATATATATACAAATAAGTATACAAGAATTGCTCGTTTAAAGGTGTAAATAAGAGTACCTGGGCGACCGAGCACAGTGATGAACTTCCATGTAAAATTTAATTCCTCATTTCCACTCCTTTAACTATTCTATTGTTCTCTGATAAAAAGTCGCCCTTGTCTTTCCTGAGTCTAATCTATCTGTGCACCAAATTTAATCAAAATGGGTTCAGTGGGTTTTACGCTTAACGCTTATGCGTAACAAACAGACAGACAAATTTACTTGCATATTTTTAATATTAGTATGCATATCAAGTGTCTAGTTGTAAAATTGTATAGTTTTATTTTCAACTAGCTGAACCGTGAGGGCGTTGCTTCGTCATTTACCGAAAATTTGTCGTACCAATTCAAATGTTGAACAAATTCGGTTACCTTAGGTTCTAATGACGCAACCTTTAAAAGAAAGCGTAATATTAAAATAGCCTTCCTCGATAAATGGGCTATCCAACAGAGAAAGAATCTTTAAATTCGGACCAGTAGTTCCCGAGATTCTTGCGTTCAAACAAACAAACATACAAACTCTTCAGCTTTATAATATTTGTATCTTAGATAATGACAAACTTTCATATAAACTTTCATCCCCCATTTTAACCCTTATTTCATCCCCGTACACGTACAGTTAGAAAATGCAAAATTGCTAGAACAACCATTTATTTGTTTCGTGTCAAGTGTCTAGATACAAAGATTCATGGTTGTATCATCAACAATGACGACTGCCACATAAAACTTTCATCCCTCATTTGAATCTCCAATTCATCCTCATATAAACGAAATTACAAAATTGCTGGAACAAACATTTATTTGCTTCGTGTCTAGATACAAAGTTTCATAGTTTTATCGTCAACAATTCCGAACTTCCAAATAAACTTTCATCTCCATTTTAACCCCTTCAGCCCTATTTCCGTAGTAAAAAGTGGCCTGTCTTTTCTTGGGATCTAGTTTATCTGTGTACCAAATTTAGTTAATATCGGTCCATTGGATTTCATGTTTATACCTAACCTTGGAAATGACGGAATTTTCGTACAACCGTCCATCCCTAGTTTCACCCTCTTAGGGGTTGAATTTTGTAAAATTTGAGAGCACTTACGTGCTAAAATACACCTCCGTGCTAAATTTCTCCTGCAAAAAGCAGGCTCCTAGCATTTGTACATAGTTTCTGAGATTTCGTGACCTTTCGCTTATTTGTATACAGGGTTATTGGTAATCAGCCTGCATCCAAATAAGGGCATGTTAAGTACATTAAATACGTCAACTTTTGTTCTACAGTTAATAAAAAATCGTATATTTTTTTCCGCACATAAAAAAGTGTATTTGCCCGGTCTAAAAGGATCGAACTCTTAGTAACATTTCGTAAAAAAATCTTGAAATAAATGATGTGACGAAGTGAATAAACACTAAAAAGCCGCTAAACAGGGCTAGAGAGTACAACAAACTTATTTTTTTTCGGATATCTATCTAGACACACGGCAGTGTGGCCAGCCAAGTTTGAGTAATAACAAAAGTAGTTTGTTTAAATATGTAGAACATGCCCTGTTTGTTTAAATGTATGCAGGATGATCACCAGTAACCCTGTATGCAGCCTGACATGTGGTACATCTGTACCACGAGGGAAGCCGGGGCAGACCGCTAGTTATTTAAATGTATTTTTTCAAGGTATGAAGTGACGGAAACGCCTGATGTATAAAGGCAATTGTACATGAAATATTAACGACGTTTAAATAAATAAATATTGGTGGACAATTCTCCACACAACACCATTTGACCCCAAACTAAGCAAAGCTTGTACGATGGCGGCTAGATAGCTGTTATAATATTTAATATAGTTTTAAATACATACTTATTATAGATAGAAACACCGGGTAAACTAGTATATAGATTTTCATTCCAAAACCTCGATTGCGTTGAGTTATATACATTTCCAAAAGGAATTAAGTTGCATGTTTTGCTGACCGAATCGCTAACAATGCCATAATGCCAAGCTGCTAAGTTCTAAAGGCACAATATTCAAAGCCGTTATGAAATTGTTATTCTTTGACTTAACGACTTTATTAACAAAACTAAAATAAGTGCAATGAGGACTACACTACGCTATATTATACTCGTACACCTAACTACTTACACTAAGCACATTTATTACGATGTTCAGATCAATAAACCAATGAAAATATTGATATTATCCATTATAGATAGAAATAAAACCTCGAAACCAAAGATTTTTGTAGTACATGTGGTATGTACTTGCCTGGCAGATAATATACGAGTATCTTAACGACTAAGATACTATTTACAATTCCGTACAAATATAAGTCTCTATTTAAACTGGCAACCAACTGCACGTTTTATTTCTACAGGTGGGTTTACCCTTGCAGTTTGTATTCGTTTGCTAACCTTCAGTTTCCATCCACGTGTAGCCTTGACAGAGCAAGGGCGGAGAGGATGCACTCGGAAACGGGGGAAGCTAGAGGAGCCTTCTCCCTCGAACCAGGAATAGATCACTCACTGGGGTCCGTTGCCATAGAAACGAACTTGATACGCCACGATACCTGCTATCGCGAAGCTGCAACTACGCATTTAGTTTATTAGGAGCGCCCCGCGGTTTTAGCCGCGGAGTTCCCGTTCCCGTTATTTTTCCGGGATAAAATGTATGTGTCTGACTATAATACTCCACTGTTCTAAATTTCAGCCCGATCAGTTCATACGTGATTGACCTACAAACATCCAAATATTCAAACATTGATTTTTATAATATTAGTAGCATTGGGCTTCGATAAGAATAAAATTTGGTTCTCATTTCCGAGTACGAGTACTACTTACGTATGTCAAAACTTAGACAAACATACCTAATTAAATAGAAGAAGTTAGTATGGTGTCTTTTTCTTTTTGCGTTGGGTAAAATCACCGCAATTTCGCGTCGAGCGTTTGAACATTGGGATAGTCCTTACCATAATAAATTGTGGCATGCCTTAAATTTTAATGAAACGATTACTATGTAACTTAATTTATTCTGGTGCATCAAAGTAGTCCATATCAACAATACAATTCCTCTTTTTTTAAATATTTGTTTGTTCTCATTCTCGTCGTCGTTCCTGGAGATTTTCAAGGTTCAAGGAATTCCAAATTTAAAGGTATTCTTTCTCGCTATGATAGGAACACCGTTCAATTGATCCCTCACATACACAGCAACACCACCGCCTCTTGTTTACCTTCAGATTTGGCCTTTTTGTGTTTACTGTCCAATCTAAACAAGTGTAGCGCGGTATGTTATATGAGCTGTTACGGTCATTAGAATTAAGCCAAGTCTCAGTAATCACTACGACCGACGCCTGAGAAGAGTTGACATGGGCCACGAAAAGGTCAAATTTTGGGCGTGATGAAAATAGGTTTGTGTTCATTATAGTAAAATCACTGTACGGATTTACATTGCTACAATCAGTTAGTTTTTTGGAACGATTTTAGGTGTGCCCTTTATGTACTTTATAGTTATATTAGTATCCCCATTTTCAATTCTATGTTTAAGCACCTCACGTAACTTGACAAGTTCTGCCCTCTGTTTAAGTGTTTTATCATCATATATCCTTACCTCTCTTTAGCCTTGCCTTTGTTCTTTAGTATGCAAAGGGCATCCTGTCGACTCTTCGTCGTTCTGTCGATGTAGTTTCCGATCCCGTTATGTTCCCAGGATAAAAAGTAGCCTATGTGTTATTCCCGACTATTATCTATGTTCAAAATTTCAGACAGATCCCGTAAGTAGTGTTTGCTTGAAAAAGTCGCAATCGTCCTTACGTTCAGACAAACTTTCACATTTATAATATTAGTAGGTATTACGATATTGACCTCAAACCACATGCACGTGTGGCCTTGACTGGAGATACGCAGGCTGCGTTGGGTGGAAAAGGGGGGGAGGGGTGGGGTGTTTGTGGGGATGGAGGGGGTGTCTGGCGTCCTTTGTTTGCCTCGGGTCAACCCTGGATTATTCGAACAAAATAAAGGTAGGATATAGTTTGTGACAGTAACTAAACTATCACCCTAGAGTATTATTTTCTTAACTTCCTACTAATCTTAAAAATAAAATAAAAAATCTTAAATAATACATAAAAATCAAGAATCATGTTTGTTCCAAGTGAACTCTTCACCAAGTCAACCGATATTCAGGAAATTTGACATATATCAACTTGTAGCGATAAACTGTTTTTATTTCGATCAAAGGTCTCTTTTTGACATTGGCGGAGCGAAGGTTGTCCAACCTTCGCTCCGGCCTCAAATCCACTAATATTTTAAATGCGAAAGTTTGGATGTTTTGTTGTTTGCTAGTTGTGTTCATGTGTGCCTTGAAATTATGTACAATCACCTTCTTGGATATGTTATACCTTCTTGGATTATAAACTAATCAAAATTATTGTTAGTAATTTTATTGTATAAAGCAGGGATCGGAAACGTTTCGGGGGCCACGGGCCACATGATAAAAAAGTAGATAAAAGCGGGCCGCGCTTTAGAAATTTTGAAATTCTACACTCCCCCCGCGAAAAAACTGCTGTCGTGATAACATAAGTAGCGAATTAATGCATAATACTTTTATTTAGTTGTATAGGTGGCTGTATAAATTAATATTTGCAAGTTGTAAAATTTATAGGATGGATATAAATATGTGAGCCGGAAATAAATTATTTAAAAAAAAAAATCTTATTCAACACCCTCGCGAGCCGCACGGAGGCTCGTCGAGGACCGCGTTTCGCCTACCCCTGATATAAAGCATACAAAGATTAAGGATCATAGATATCATTAGCATATTAGCCCCTAATATAAATGTAGGTGTAGTTATCATTATTTTTTGACTAAAAACCGACTTGAAACAGTGAACTAAAAATGATATAAATCATTTTTTGACCCTATTTACGAAGAGAATTTTAATGTTGCCTTCTGCAGTTATCTATTCTACAGGGTCACTGGTAATAAGCCTGCATCCGTTAAATCTATATATATATATAAAAGCGAAAGGTCACTCATCAAGGAATCTCAGAAACTACAAATGCTAGGAATCTGAAATTTTGCAAGGACGTGTCTTTTACTGAACTGATTTGAAAGAAATTTGGTACACAGATAGACTAGATACCAAGAAAGGACATAGGCTACATTTTATTACGCGAAAAGGATTGAAGGGGTTGAAATGGGTATGAAAGTTTGTATGGAAGTTCGCAATTGTTGAAGATAAAATCATGAAACATCGTATCACCATCGTATCGTATCGAAACACTAGACGCAAAGCAAATAAAACTTTGTTCTAGCAATTTTGTAATTTCGAACTGTATGGGGGGAATAGGGGTTGAAAGGAGGCATGAATGTTTGTATGGAAGTTCGTCTTTGTTGAAGATAACTAGATAATTGACAGCCATACTAATATTATAAATATGAAAGTAACTTTGTCTATTAATTACGCTATGACGCTATTCGCCTGAACCTCTCAACCAATTTTGATGCAATTGGGTGCACATACTAGACTCAGGAAAGAACAAGGTCTACTTTTTATCACAGAAAAAAAGTTGAAGGGTTTAAAATGACGAATGAAAGTTAATCATAATCCACCACTGAACCGATTTTGAAGCTGTTTTTAGTAAATATGCATTTGTATAGGTACAAACACCACCTCAGTTAACTTAATATTTATTTTGCGCGGACGTAGTCGCGGGTAAAAGCTAGAGTTCTATATATTTACATACAAGTTTTGTTCTACAACTTTTGTTAAGACATAAATACATATCCCAAAAAAAGTGTTAGTTGTCCTCTCTAGCACTGTTTAGTGTTTATTCACTTCGCCACATAATTTATGGACCGTTAAAGAGCGCGCGCGCTTTTGTAACGAATTATTACGAAGACTTCGAAGCTTTTAGACCGGGCAAATACACTTTTTTATTTATTTTGTATGGGAATAAATACGGCTTTTTATAAACTGTAGAACAAAAGTTGACGTATTTAATGTACTTAACATTCCCTTAAAAGGATGCAGGTTGGTTACCAATAACACTGTATACTAATATTTTAAAGCTGAAGAGGTTTTTTGTTTGAACGCACCAATCTCAGCAATACTGAACCGATATCAAAAAATCTTTTACCGTTGGATATATACGTGATCCCTGAGTGCTGTAGCCTATACGGTATGTACCACGGGCGAAGCCGGGACGGACCGCTAGTCTAACAAATTCGATATTATAATATATCAAACATTGTACGTATCTACAATACCTACATAGTCTAATTACCTATGTAGTCAAACAAATGTTTAAAATAATACTATCAGCGCCCCGCGGTTTTAGGCGCGTAGTTCCCGTTCTCTTTATTTTCTCGGGATAAAAAGTAGCCTTTGTGTTGTTCCAGACCACTATCTATCTATGAACCAAATTTGATTCAGATTCCTTCAGTAGTTTTTGCGTGAAAGATTAACAAACATCCATCAATGAATTCCAATGATCAAGGATCTACAACAAACTAAATATGTTTGCTTGAAACTACATAGATGGCGTAAGAGTCGAGTTAGCTGGCGGTGGCGTTTTGATTCACAAAACAGTGACACGTTTGCCAGTCGTGTGCCTCACGATTGTCTCAAAATTACGCCCAGTAATTTCTTTGGAAGATTTTTGCAGTCTAATCCCGATTAATCGGGATAAGACAATATGACATATCAATTCTAATAAAATAATACTACTAATGTAATGTACTAATCTACTAATCCATATCCGTATCCTATAATCATATCTATTTAAATAAATATATTAAAGCGAAAGGTCAATCATCGAGGAATCTCAGAAACCACAAATGCTTTTTTTAGCACGTAGGCGCTCGCCAAGACGCGGTTTTGCGAAATTCAACCCCTAAAGGCCGATTTACATCAGACGAGCAAATGCTCATTCTATCCCCACTGCGTCAAATTTATTTGGCGTAAACAAACGTAGAACATTATTTCGTTGTTTTGTTTGCGTTCGCAAAGATTCTATGGAATATTTAATATGGAAAACGCTAAGAACGATCTTTCGTTTACACTAAAAGAGATCGAGAAAGAATGCTCTTGTTCCAGCTCTAGCTCTATGTTCGTTCCGTTCAAGGGATGAACGGTTGTATGAAAATTCGTGATTTTCAAAGTTATCAAATTTTGTATGACACTTGAAACGAAGCAATTAAATATTTGTTCTATCAATTTTGTAATTTCGAACTGTACGGGGGTGACATTGGGGTTGAAATGGGGGATGAATGTCAATATGAAAGTTCCCAACCGTTGAAGATAAAAGCATGAAACTCTGTATATAGACACTTGACACGAAGCAAACGAATGTTTGTTCTAGCAATTTTGTAATTTCGAACTGTATGGGGGTGAAATTGGGGTTGCAATAGGGGATGAATGTCAACATGGAAGATCCCAACCGTTGAAGATAAAACCATGAAACTCTAAATGAAGACACTTGACGCGAAGCAAACGAATATTTGTTCTAGCAATTTTGTAATTTCGAACTGTATAGGGATGAAATTGAGATTGAAATGGGGGATGAAAGTATACATAGAAGCTTCCAAGAAGATAAAACCATGAAACTCTTTATATAGCCACTTGAAACGAAGCAAATAAATGTTTGTTCTAGCAATTTTGTAATTTCGAAATGTACGGGGATAAAATTGTGGTTGAAATGGGGGATGAATGGGCGCGAGCGTGCCTATAAATACCGCGTCGGTAATAGATAGAGGAAGGTTTATATGTGTAATACGTGCATAGAATAGCAGAGAAACACGGAAAATTTTAAAGATTTCTAATTGCGCATACACTGCAAACGCTGGCTGAACCCTATGACCTAGATCAAAATAATGTACAGCAGTGTTGTACTCTTTCAAAAGGTCTACAAAAAAATCTGCAATAGTAAATGTCTATCTCTTAGGAATAACCCATAATAACCATTTTTACCCGACTGCGCGACGCAAAGGAGTGGTAATGTGTTTAACAGTCTATGTATGTATGTATGTTTGTATGTTCCTTTGAAGCACTATACAGACCAAACGCCTGGGCCGATTTTTATGATTCACACGTCAATCGATTCCTCTTAATCTGGCGAGTGACACTAAAGACATGACATTAGTGTAAGTCCAATATGGCGGATACAGGACGCCATATTGTCCAAATAAAAAAAATGAAAATCACCAAAATATGTCAAGAGGGGTATGGTTGAATAGGTATTTGAAAATAATGTTTAGCTTTCTCTCAATGTTTTTCGATTTGACTGACCGTTTAGGATGTATATCGATTCAAAGTTGAGTAACAACTATTCTCACATTTATAGGTTTTTAGGTTGCAGAAAAGTTCGTATAACTAACTGTACGTGTGAATGTGGATGGACATTATATACTAATGTATCTAGTAGGCATCGAAATAAATCAATAGATGTGCCCTAAGCACCTTGAAATTGGTAATAAACTGCGTCTCTGTATGTATCGTAAGTGGTTTACAAACAACCAATCTACTTGACCCCTATAATCGCTAGAGGCGAGACTTGCTGTGGTTCTACTTATTTTGGTTGTTGACACCGAATAATGATAGGTAAAAACGTTCAGCGTCCACCGCGTCCTGCAACCAACTAGAACGGAAAGAGTGAGCTCACTCTTCCCAACGTTGACATGATAGCGTGCGCAGTGAAGTTTGGGATGGGGCCCATCTTGGGTTCTACGATCTATGCTATTAGGTATATTGGACATCCTTTTTTACGTACGTGCAGGAAATGTATTTACGCATACCCTACTGCCGCGGGGCAGTGCCGTGCCGGGAGACACAGCCGGGTTATGTTGCACTATATATCATGTACGGATATGGTGCCCCTATCTACTAATAAACCTCCATGGGGTTTCAACTCTGCCGCTGATAGTGGGACCACGGAACCGCTCTCGGATTGCTCCGCCTCGGTCGCCCATCTCCAACTTCAAACGATTTAGTAGGTACTCAACGTCAATCGAAAACCTATACTAACACAAAACTATATGAATTACATGCATTAGAAAAACCTACATATTATATCAGTAGAAACGAAGACATTTGGTCAACAACCAAAAGATGCATATTATTATGTTGAGTATATTAACATTCACAACATTGTTCATAACTAAAAAGTATAAAATAAAAAAATATAATTTAAAAACTCAAAAACCCGACTGCGTAAATAGTAAACCAAATTACGTACTCGCATACTAAAAAAAACTGAAAAGAATAAAACAAGCATTTAGATTTCTGGTGGTCTAGAGTTCTATAATATGTTATTGTATTAATACTATTGAAATACATACAATATTTTCTAATAAAATAACATTACAAATGACTATAGTCAAAGTCAGACATGTTTTTCTCATTTTAGTTCAGTTGAAGTTTACGTACAGTAAAAATTCGTTCGAAACTCACACAGCACATGGAATTTCTTTATTTTTCCAAAGGTTTTGTAATTTTTTTGTGGTTTGGCTGAATCTCCGGCCCTTCTCTGTGTTGAGTCGACATTATTCTGAGCACAGTACGTCGCAAAGTAATGAATTTACTACCTTCTTTTAGTAGTAAGTACATAATCACGTTCTTGATTACCTACTTGCGGCGTTATTTTTTTTTTCAATGTTTTAGTTGATATCTTTTAAACCCCGCTATGCAGGATAAAAACATAAACGGTTCCTCAATATATATTAAAAATCCTATACAATGATCCAATTTTGGTCAAGTCTCTTGCACTTTTTCTGTGGGGAAAATGCCCATGGAAAATGGGCCGTCTCCTTTCGTAGGTATATAATTTGGCCAAAAATTAGTTATCTAGTTTTTTTTTCAAAATTCAACCCCGGTGATAGTTAAATAGGGGATGAAAGTTTTGTATTAACGTACAGGACAAATCCTTAGGACACAAGTACTTAAAATTTCACAAACGTATTCACAACACAAACGTTTCATGGTTTTATCATCGATAATGATGGACTTACATATAAACTTTTATCCCCCATTTCATCCCCGTACAGTTCGAAATAACAAAATTTCTAAAACAAACATTTATTGGCTTTGGGTCAAGTGTCTAAACACAAAGTTTCATGGTTTTATCTTGTTGTATAAATATGTGGTAACGACGCTGTTTGACGCTTTTCGCTTGTACCACTGAACCGATTTTGATGCTATTTTGGGCACAGACAGACAGACTAGACTAGACTCAGGAAAGGACAAGGGCGTTTTTTTATCACAAATAAGGAGTTGAAGGGGTGGAAATGAGGAATAAAAGTTTACATGGAAGTTCGTCAATGTTGAAGATAAAAACGTTAAAGGAGACGGCTCATTTATGCCCCACGTCGTTTCAAGTTTATGTACTTAATTAGCCCCGGAGACCTACAAAAGTTATTTATTTAAAATAACATATAATTAAATAATGCAAACTGTACATTCAATACTAACGTGCCAAGCGGGAATTGCAAATTGGTGTGAATAAAAAGTACTTTAATGACTATACTTAAAGTCAGCCATGTTTTTCACGTGCTTGTGTCATTTTGACAAACATGTCGCCTCATTGTATATTTTCTTTAACTTGTATATTTTCGAGTGGTAATATGTAATATAAATGGTGGATTATTATAAATTATTTGATGTTCGTGAACGTGCTTCTTTGACGATTTTTAGTAAAACTTGAAAATATTTAAATACGTAATATGGGAAAACAAAAAATACGTGCGACGCCAAAATAAAAAAAAAGTGAATAAAATTGACAAATCCTCGGATTCGTTCGAAACCCGATTCCAAAGAGAATGTAAAATATGCTCGATTCGTTCGAAACTTAAACAACACAAGGAATTTCGTTATTTTTTTCAACGTTTTACTTGATATCTCTTAAAGCCCGCTATGCAGAATAAAAACATTAACGGCTCCTCAATATATAATAAAAATCCTATGTAATGATCTAATTTTGGTCGAGTCTCCTGCACTTTTGCTGTGGGGCAAATGCCCATGGAAAATGGGCCGTCTCCTTTTGCAACTAGACACTTGAAATCTATAATATTTTTATATCATAAATGTGAACGTAAATATGTCTGTTACGCTGTAACGCCTAAATCACTGAACCGATTTTGATGAAATTGAAAAAATGTTTTAATATACTTAAGCTGTTTTTTAGTAAACGTAAATTTGTATGGGTGTACAAATACTGACTCAGTTACATTAATATTTATTTCGCGCGGACAAAGTCGCGGGTATAAGTTAGTATTCTATAATAGCACATAGGCTACTTTTTATCGCGGGAAGATGACGATAACGGAAACAACGCGTTTAAAACCGCGGCCCGATGCTAGTGTATAACATTAGTAGGATTAGACCACGTTTATGTCGGGAGCCTATTAGAACGCATAATTTTTTGTTCCTAATTTACTTTGTCATAACGAATGTAGCATAATGTATAGTGTCATAATGCAACTTTCGCATAATATTTTTTTGGCGTTATGTGTTTTAAGCATAACAATCTATTGTACTACATTTAATTCGACTATTGATGAGACGCATAATAGTTTTTAGGCATTTTTTATTTGTTCTAATTTATTTTAAGGTGCCTTTTAAATCGCATATTATTTTTCACCTAATTTACTTTGTCATAATGAATGTAGCATAATATATAGTGTCATAATGTAACTTTTGCATATTCGTTTTGTGGCGTAATGTGTTTTAATCATAAAAATCTATTGTACTACATTCAATTCGACTGTTGTTCAGACGCAATTAGGCATTTTTTAACTATTTGTTGTGCTACGTAATATATAACCAGGTTATATAGGATCCAGATCCGACTCGGAGCACCCCGACTCCACCTAGTCTTGTCGCTACTACCCCTAGAGTGTATTTAAAAAATGCGGGAGCCAGAAGCTCTGCGGTCAGCCCTGAGTGTCGCTTCTCCATACTCAGCCTGCGCTCCACTACGGAGGTCGCCGGCTCGCTTCGCTCGCCACCTTCCCCCTTCGCTACGCTTGGCCTCGCATGGATCGCTCCACTCAGGACCTCCCTTGTGCTTCTGGCGGCGCCCACCCGGAGTCAAAAAGTGCACCATATGTCTTAGGTGTATGTAGGTTTTTAAGTCCTAAAAACGTTGTCTACATAAATTAGTACAAAAAATTTATACTACTGCATAAAGACCTTTTATGCTACGTACCATAATAACGGTGTTTATCATTAAAAAAAAAAATGGTGTTATTCTCAGACCAACGATTCTTAATCCTCAAAATATACTAAATAATTTCACAGCAACATTATGATAACACGAATGCGACAATGACAGATACTATTGGCAACGATATTCCATTTAATTAGTCGATACCTACATTACGAATAATAAATATTGTTGTCAAAGTACCCACCCGCATTTCACACACCCACGTATGTTAATTAAATAATGTTGCTGCAGTCCGCTCTTTGCACTTGTTTTTTAGTTAGGCGTTTAAAGTTTATGCCGTTGATCATTATGTTTAAGTATTGTTATGCATTTTCTCAATGTGTTACTTTAAACATTATGCTATTTATAGTTATGCGTCGAAACATTATACTAAGTTATCTGTATGCTATATATGGCTATGCGTTTAAACATTATGCTAAGGTATCGTTATGTCATATATGGTTATGCTAGTTAACATTATGCGAAGACAGTTATGCGTTTAGTTGTTATGATAAATTATCATTAGTCCTAAAAACGTTATTCCTACCTAAAATAGGACAAAAAATGTTATGCCACCCCATATAGACCCGTTTATGTCAGACTACATGGTTGCTTTTCGTTTGTAGAAGAACCATGGGAGGTACCTTTCCAGTCAATTCAAGAGCTGTCTTACTTGGGCGCCGGAGCCCAGGGCGTCGTGTTTGGTGGAAAGCTTCGCGGGGAGATGGTCGCCATTAAGAAAGTACGCGAACAAGGAGAAACCAACATCAAACATCTTAGAAAACTCAATCACGAAAATATTGGTAAGTCTCTATCTTCGAGGTACGAGCAAATGGTCGCTATTAAGATTAAGAGTACGCCTACAAGGAGAAACGAATGTGGATCATTTATGTAAACTCAATCATAAAAATATTGGTAAGTCTCTATCTTCGAGGGACGAGCATAAATATGGTCACTATTAAGATTAAGAGTACGCCTACAAGGAGAAACGAATGTGGATCATCTACGTAAACTCAATCATACAAATATTGGTAAGTCTCTATCTTCGAGGGACGAGCATAAATATGGTCACTATTAAGATTAAGAGTACGCCTACAAGGAGAAACGAATGTGGATCATTTATGTAAACTCAATCATAAAAATATTGGTAAGTCTATCTTCGAGGGACGAGGGACGAGCATAAATATGGTCGCTATAAGAGTACGCCTACAAGGAGAAACTAATGTGGATCATCTACGTAAACTCAATCATAAAAATATTGGTAAGTCTCTATCTTCGAGGTATGAGCATACTGCAGTGTTACACAGTGATTTGAAATAACGATGCTGTTTTGAGTCTTCCTCGTCTCGTTACTTTATTTAATTTCTATATTAGTTTCTTTCGGCTTAAGGCCGATTTAAACTGAACGAACATAGAGCTAGAGCTGGAACAACAACGAAAGAATGTTCTACGTTTGTTTACACCAAATGAATTTGATACAGTGGGGATAGAATGAGCATTCGCTCGTCTGATGTAAATCGGCCTTTAGATAATTCAATTCATTCTGATTAATGTTTTCACGTTATGACAATTATCAGTTTTGTTTGAGATCGCGAAAACTTTTTGACACGACGTTTCACACAAAGAAAATGTAATTGAACTACTATTTCTCTCTCATCAATTTTTAACGAATGTAAAAATACATTTGCAATCTCATAAGCAATTTCGTAAGGTGATAAAGCAGAGGAGTCGCGTTCTGTGCACGACGAACAATTAAAATTTTTTATTGATTTTGACTTCCGTTTGCATCGTCATTTGTTCAGCATTTTGACATTGCCATTACACAATAGGATTTATCCTACTGTTTTGTTGGAAACAAGGATCGAGAACGATTACCCGATAGATTAACTCAAACAAACTGAAATCAGCTTCTCCATTCCACAAACTACCCAAAGTTTTGAAGTGGCTGAATTTCGGATCGGAAACATAGATGAATCTTTTGACTTATTTCATTGACTCAAGTTTTATCTAAAATGATCTTAATCATCTTATACAAACTTACTTCTTAAACAAAACGATAACTCTAAATAAAAAAGATGATAATTATTATATTGGGAATCAATAAATCCTATTTTTTTAGTATGAAAACTAAAAACTGACGTGGTTGTTGCACATTTTTAACTAATTCACGGGTAACTCACGTGTATATGTTGTTGGTACGTGGTTGGTACGGTCGGTATGGTTGATTTGGTCGAAAAAGCCTATCGGACGCGGTGGAATTTTAAGTCTGACTGGGCCGACCGACCAAATTACCCGTAAGTGACCCGTGAAGTAATTGAAAATGATTAAACTAAAAAAATATTGTAAGTGAAAAATTTATTCAAAATTAATGAATAAATGATAAATGCAATAAAAACATTAATTTCTAATATTTCTGTAGTTAGATTCCGTGGAATCTGCAACTCGGACCTGTATCACTGCGTGATAATGGAATACTGCCAATACGGGTCCCTGTTCGAGTTTCTGCGCAGCGGGTCCAACCTTCCCCCGGCGCAAGTGATGAAGTGGGCCAAGGACATTGCCCTCGGGATGGCATATCTCCATACTTATAAAATGATTCATCGTGACTTGAAAAGTCCGAAGTAAGTACTCGAGATCAAGGTTATTGCGACCTTAACAAACAGATGTTTTACTTTGTTGTGTATCTTTCGTGATTTTTTAAGATTTGGAAGGAGATAAAAAAGAGATTGTCTTAGCTTTATACTGGATTGATTGTTTTAGCTTTATACAGAGTTACGCAGTACACATGTACTTGGATGAAGCGGAAAAGGTTTCGTTCTACTCGTCGTTAAAATCAAGTTGTACGAGTCAATAAATAAACAGCGGTTTTGTTAAAAAATGCGGGTTGGACATTTTTAGGGGTTCTGATGTTAGGGCCTACTATGGTTGATTATAAATTTTACTCACTACTAATTAATTGTAAGGTTAAAGTTTTTATGACTGTTCGCAATGAGTTTTATTCGACAACTGACGCGTGGTGGAAAGAAGCGGTTTTTGTAGTGGTAGGACTCTTGGCAGAGTCCGCCTGGGGAAGGACCACACCTTTGCCAAATATTCTACCGCCAAGCAGTAATGTGCAAACATTACTGTGTTCCGGTCTGAAGGGCAATGTTTCCAGTGAAATTACAGGGCTTAGAGATATAACAACTTAGATCTCTGGGTGACGAGCGCAGAGCAGTGCTAGGTAATGATTTGGAATCTTCATGTTCCAATAGCTGGGTGTCACTGTGTTGTTATGTGGCAAGCATGTTGCTTACCATCAGGCAAATGACATGCTCGTCTCGTCACTCTATACTTAAAAAAAAAAAGCATTATCCTCTTCTTTATGTACACGTGTGTGTGTGTGTGTACAGAACTGAATAAATGTATGGATTTCATGCAATTTCGGGGTTGCTTCTTGGTCCTATGGTTATATCACTACATACCTAGTATAAAACAAAGTTATTTCCCGCGTCTGTCCGTCCCTTTATACCTATGCTTTTAGATCTTTAAAACTAAAAAAATTTAAATGTTTCTAATGTAATGTCATAAATTAACACATTTTTGCGTTAACATTGCAAACCCTGGTCAAAGAGTCTACAGAACAACAAAATAGTATATGTCTATCTCTTAGAATTAACCGTTTTAAATACAATTATTTAGCATCAGCGTTGCATCCGTGCGAAGCAGGGGCGGGTCCCTAGTTGTTCATAAAAAAAAACCTACATGCAATACATTTTTCTTTCTCTGCCGATCCTTACTCTTCTTTTCTTACTTAAACAACTAAGGTATGAGATTATGCTTATAAAACCAGCTAAACCCGTTATTTCATTTTATTCGCATCTTGCAGGTGAAATTTAAAATAAAACCATTTCAATTAAAAACGATTTTAGCCGTTCTCAGGTTTGTTAATTACTCGAACGCGAAGTACTTTCAAAGTCAGCAATTTTTAATGAAAATTTGATACTGCACAACACATAATTATTTTAGTTACGAAGTTCAAGTTTAACATCCGGTATCGTGTTTCAAAATAATAATCGGTGCGAGAAGAATCTACTTAGTACCTACCGATTTGATAAATCGTACGTAAATTCTTTACAATTTTCTGTTATTTCATTTGTTGGCTTTGTCGACGGGTGTGTTAAGGAAAATCGCTGTATCTTTTTCTGTTAGCTTTAAGTTGTTTGAAGAGATGAAATTATAAATGGAATCTCAGCTTTGTTGACGGAGGTATCAACAGAGGTGTCTTCTGCCAACCTTTTACTTTTTATTCATCTTCTGTTTTAACATAGATAGTCTGTTTCACTCCTGCACTACTTACTGTCTTTGATAATAATCAATACCACTCAACTATATCTCCGGGGTTTCTTTTTTAACATGACACACATTTAAATCTTTCTTGCGGTTTGGTGTTTTGTTCGTTTAATACAGGATTTCAATTAAGGATTATGCTTTTTTTATTGTCCTTTTTAACAAACTTCAATTCGTCGGTTTTTTTTGTATGTGTTACGTTAGGTACGTTCAATAATTACGAAAGTAGAGTCAAACCTTCGAATTCTTCAGTCAACTTCTTCAGTCTTTGGAACATCAACCGTGAAACGATGTCGCTTTTTAACAGATTTTAGGGCTTAGTTTCGACAGGTTACATAAGAGCTTAAGGTTTAACGTTAATATGTTTTCAGCGTGCTCATTGCCGACAACTTGACGGTTAAAGTAAGCGACTTCGGAACTAGTCGCGAATGGGAGAACGTCAGCACCATCATGAGTTTCACTGGAACTGTGGCTTGGATGGCGCCTGAGGTAAGTCCAGAAACATCATATATTCTGTAAAATTGATAAGGCCGTAGTGATTTTTACTCTGTTGGTTATTCTGGGGTATCCGGACTTTCAGAAACCTTCACATAAATTAATTAACTATTTTTTTCTATTTTTTCATATTACGTATGTATTTTAGGTAATACGGCACGAACCGTGCTCCGAGAAAGTAGATGTGTGGTCCTTCGGAGTAGTTCTGTGGGAGATGATGACCAGAGAGATTCCGTTTAAGAATCTCGAGACACATGCCATCATGTGGGGGGTTGGCACGGACAGCCTGTCCCTCCCCATACCGACCGGCTGCCCGAATAGCATGCAAGTACTCATGTGCCAGTGCTGGCAGCGCATTGCCAAGAGCAGGTTCGTACATATTTATACACATATCGATACCTTAATTCGCAATACGAACAACTCCATAGTAGCAAATTTTACAAGGGACACTAGAACTTTCTTTTTTTGCTTTATTTTTTTTAGGTGAATATTTCTTTTGGCACACCACACACAGATGTTTCGTGGACTGTGAGTTGAGCTCAAGCGTCACGCTCGTAAGTGAAACGGTCAACTCGGGACCATACCTAAAAATGCTCACGTATTTCTAGATAGCCATAGTCAGAAGCATAGCCATCTATTCTAGGTGGCCATGCTTAGAAGACTTATTTAGACGACAATCCTTTTTAGATTTATTGGAATTCACCCCCTTAGTTTCCAAAGTGAGCTATCAAATTCTAAGTTATAAGTTTTCATTTCTGTCGGCAGCCCCTATGACTACCAATTTTTTTGTAAAGGTTTTAGTGGCCCCTATGAAATTTGCTACTACGGAGTTATTCGTTTTGCGGATTAAGGTATCGATATATAAATACCCAAATATTTGTACTATTCATCACTCAAATGTTTGCAATGGATGGGAATCGGACCCACGACCTACGGCTTCGAAGGAAGAGTTACTACCAACTAAGCAAATAAACCAGCCAAAGTTATACGCACTAACTTTAAATCCATTTAAATAAATTAAATTAACAATAACCTAAAATAAACTGAACCTTATAAAACTATAAATAATTATGTAACATGACACACTTACGTAGCTATTGACAGAATGTCCGATTTAGGTTCGTAGGAACTCGTTTCTCGATGACATGTTTGTGTCATCTGCCAACCCTTTGTCACCCGCCAACCCTCACCGGGCCGGCCAGGATTATGGTATTGACCTTGTGAAATCCCCGAGTCCCTACAGTGGGAATATGAAGCGGGGTGCTTATGCAATTTGAGCAATGAAGGTCCAATTAAACGTATAAAAATATAATGACACTCGTAGTTTATTTGCGATTGACTTTAGTGAATCTTATACATAGATTTCCAATAATTGGGATGATGACTGGGTCAAAAATATACCATTCTAATTTGTCTGTCAGGTAGATTATGTAAAAATATGGGTTACGTATTTTTTGTGTATTCAAATTATTAACGATCAACAAAGATTATCCAACTTCTGGAGTTGGGAAACTATATATAATCTTTGGTTGTGACGTTACGCTTCGTTAAAATAGTACAACGAAGTGACGTCACTCAGAACTTCTAAGCACTGTATCGTCGTTGTTTTTTATTTGTGGAAAAACGAAAAACGTGAAGGTACAACATTGTATATAATAAAATCTAACTGACGGACTGATTCGCTTTTTTTTTGTCACCATGCCTATTATTTTCTTTGCCGATCAAAATAGTGCGATAAATCCAGAATTAAAAAAAAATCTACTATCCCTACAGACCACCATTCAAGATATTAGCAGCCCATTTGGAGATAGCCACCCCGGATATAACCGCCGTAGATTCCGAAACTTTCGCTGCCAGGCAAATCGCCTGGGGCGCTGAGGTGCGCGAGAGCATGGACAAGATTTACGCCAAGTAAGTACCGATTGACTTTGTTTTACACCTGCAACAGCCGTTGAACATGCGTGCGCGCTGTGTCGCTGCCCGCAGTGCCAAACGGGCAGCGATCACGCGCGTGCATTCTCCTTGAAAAAGACGGCCGAAACTTGAGTCGGACTGAACTGGTCCGACCATAGTTAGTTATCCGTAGTGAGTAGTTACCTGTTGACTTAATTAAATATGTAGTTTTACTAAACCCCCGATGCAAAAACGACGGTTTGTTATAAGTTTGACGTGTCACTCTCTCTCTGTGAGACGATTCACACGGCGCGGCTGCCAACCGCGCCCGCGCGCGGGCGCGGCAGATTTCCATATAAAATTGAATTCAATACACACGACGCGGTTTACGGCCGCAGCGGCTGCGGCAGCCGCGCGGCGACCGCGTGGCTGCGCGCGATTCTTGCGCAGTAGCTTTCCGGAGCAAAAACCGCGAAAACCTGCGGTCTCGTGAGTATTGAAACAAAACAGTCGCGCGGCGCGGCGCCGCGCCCGCGCGCGGGCGCGGTTGGCAGCCGCGCCGTGTGAACCGGGCCTTAGTCTGTCTATGGCATCGTAGCTCCCGAACCGCAAGAGCGGATCCAAGTTTAGCGCCACCCGGGTCACATAGTAGTTGTAGTGGTAGTAATACATTTTTTTCACAACTCCCTCAATATGGATATCAAATGAAAACGCTTGGCTAATAGAATACTATACGCTACTTACATTTCCAATCCTAAATGGCTGCCACCACGAAATGTTTTTTTCCACAATTCCCTCAATGTGGGTATCAAGAGAAGGAGCTTGACTATGATCGGGGGTAACGCAACATCTAATTTTATTTTTTGTATTGAAAGACATAACTTTGATTGGATGTCCTAGATATCTAGTTTATTTATCATCTATCCAGTTTATTTATCAGCTATCCTGTTTATTTAACATCTACCCAGTTTATTTAACGTCTATCCAGTTTATTTATCGTCTATCCAGTTTATTTATCATCTATCCAGGTTATTTCACAACTACCCAGTTTATTTATCATCTACCCAGTTTATTTATCATCTCTACAATTTATTTATCGTCTCTACAGCTTGTTTATTATAATTAAATCCAGTTTATTTGTCATCTATCCAGTTTCTTTATCATCTATCCCGTTTATTTATCATCTATCCCGTTTATTTATCACCTATCCAGGTTATTTCATCTATCCAGATTATTTATCATATATCCGAAATCGGTTAGGATATAACCGATTTCGCATAAGTAATATGCCGTGTTTTATTTGTAACAGGGAGTCTGCCGACAAGAGCGCCCACGGGTCTGCGTCGAACATTCCGTCCACTCCGGCCGAGGCGGCCAAGCCTCGCGAGGACCTGCGCCAAGTCAAAGAAGTTTACGAACAGCAGATCAATCGCGCCAACCAGCTGTTCATGGAGGTCTGCGCCGTTAGGCTGCAGCTGGAAGAACGGGAGAAGGCGCTGGCCGAGTAAGTATTATTAAAAACTCGAGAGGTGTCAAGGGCCACCCGGATGGTACGAAGTTGTACAAAATATTGCAACTCTTTACTGATTCTGTTTCCTTAGTAGCTTGGTACACTGGAGGTAAACACAACTTTATACTGACGGGCGCGGTGGTGGCCGCAGCGCATCGTGCCTATTGAAATGGCGCATGACGTCGGAGGCAAACGCAACTCTTTACTGTTTCTGTTGCCCTTGTACCTGGCTCTCATATTTCTGCTGTCCTGCTACTTGGAGATAAACGCTGTGGGTGTGAAAGTATTAACGAAACTCATTATTGTATGTTGTCCTTGTACCTGGAGAGGTAAATGCAACTCTTTACTCTTTCTGTTGCTCTGGTACTGATACCTGGAGGCAAATGCAACTCTTTCATATTTCGGTTGTCTTGGTATCTGGAGATAAACGATGGTGTGTTGGAGGTAGGTAATCGAAACTCTTTACTGTTTCTGTTGTCCTGGTACCTGAAGGTGATCGAAACTCCGTTACAACTATTGGTGATAGCAAAAAGTGTCGTTACAACTTTTAGTCTTAATTTTTTCCGTCTTTGATTCTTTGGTTCTTTTGAAATTGATAATATATCTGGTATGGTCTCTGTTTGTATCGTAAGAGAAGCGTTCAAATGTTACGTAACACAACTTTTAAAGATTTTATAAACCCTCTTTCCCGCTCGTAACGCACCTTTACATTTTTAACACCCTTCCACTCATTCTCCGTAAACATTAGGTAACATCCAAGTGATTGTTTTTACTTAAAAGTCACCACACAAGTTGCAAACTAGGGACATTTTATTTTTTAAGTAAAACAATACCTCCATGACGCACCGTAACATTTCACAAGACCTCCACCCAAATTCCGTTACGTAATACTTGAACGGTCCCAAAGCGGTTTACAAACAACGAATCTACTTGACCCCTAGAATCGCTAGCGGCGAGATATGCTGTGGTTGTTGTTATTTTGGTTGTTGACAACGAATAGTGATAGGTAAAAACGTCCACCGGTTCCTGCAACCAACTAGAACGGAAAGAGTGAGCTCACTCTTCCCAACGATAACATGATTCCGTGCGCCCTGAAGTTTGGGGCACATTAAGTGGCGAAGTGAAGTCTCTGCTCAGCTGATTAATATCTGTGAAACTAATGTATTCATATTACTGCAGTACCTTTTTATTGAGATCGTTGGTAGGAATAGAACTTGTGGCAGTATTTGCAGAGTCCCCCTGGGAAAGTGCCGCACGTTTGCTGGTTGTTCTACCGAGAAGCAGTAATATGAATACATTAGTTTCACAGATATTAATCAGCTGAGCAGAGACTTCACTTCGCCACTTGATCAGAACCGTTTACCCTTTTGTTTTAACCGACATCAAATCGAAATCTACAAAACCATCAAAAGGAGGAGGTTCTCAATTCGGTTGTTTCGGCTCCGCTGGTTGTGAATCTGTTTTAATTTTTTTTTATTAGTATAAATTACTTCAAAGGTCCTATACCTATACATTTTATCGAAATCGGTGTAGCTGTTTTCGAAATTAGAACAAAAACTAAAATTTGCTTACATTTATCTGGACGACCTAGAGATAGCTTCTTATGAAATTTACTCGAGTGTCTAAATTTAATTTTAAATGAAAGTCTGTTTTCGTTTTTTCGGTGTAAGTAAATGATTATTAACTACTTATGTCAATGAAAAAGTAAATGATTATTATTACTTAATGTCTCTTTATTGTTACCAACGCAAAAGACAACGGGGTATCATGTAAGCCATAGGTCGTAGAACCCAAGATGGGCCCTCCCAAACTTCAGAGCGCACGCAATCATGTCAACGTTGGGAAGAGTGAGCTCACCCTTTCCGTTCTAGTCGGTTGCAGGACGCGGTGGACGCTGGACGTTTTTACCTATCATTAGTCGTTGTCAACAACCAAAATAAGTAGAACTACAGCAAATCTCGCCGCTAGCGATAATAGGGATCAAGTAGATTGGTTGGTTGTAAACCACTTACGATACACATAGAGACGCAGTTTATTACCAATTTCAAGGTGCTCAGGGCACGTCAATTGATTTATATCGATGATGTAAGCTTCACGTATGTATTCGGTTTATGTTCAAACATACGTTTGACCGAATTATATTGGTGGTTATTTAAATTTTCAATTTAATGAATACTTGTTAGGACGTGACACTAGCAAATAATTTCAATCACTGCAATATCTGTCTGATCCTTCTAATGTGACGTCCTTATAATGTCGTTGACCTATTGGGTTGGAGGGTAATCAATGATTGCTTATCGTCACCAATTCATAAGCATTCTGCTAACCAATTCTAATTATAACTTTCCTTATCCAACTTTATTACGTCTTCCCGGAAAGTTAGTGATGGAGACTTCTTCGAACAACTACCTTATATGATTCTTGGCATTTATCGTGATAATATTTTGCTTTTGCCCCATTCACGCATTCTCGCAATTCGTTTTGTAATTAAGAAATAAATAAGGTTACTTTTTTTTGGTCGCAATTAAAACCTTTGTAATTTTTTATTCAGACACACTTATCCATACATTTAATCCTACAAATAATATACCTACAATGTGCATGTGAAAATTTGGAGATTTGTTGTTCTATCACGTCGAGACGGCTAAATAAATCGGGTTGAAAGGAATACAGATTATTATAGTCTAAAATAACACAGTCTACTTTTTATCGCGGGAAAGTAATAAACGGGAACGGAAGGCATCTACGCGGGTAAATTAGCGCGGCGTTGCTTGATTTTTTTATTTAGCTTTAGTCTTTAGGTTTTATATTTATTCGTAGTACAAGCTTGTTTCAGTTTGAGGACTCGTCATCATCATCATCATCATCAGCCCGTGTTCGTCCACTACTGGACATAGGCCTCTCCTATAATACGCCACTCAGCCCGATCCTCGGTCTTACGTTTCCAACTGCCACCAGCCATCTTTCGTATATCGTCACTACATAAATAAATAAATAAATATTGGTGGACAATTCACACACAACACCATCTGACCCCAAACTAAGCAAAGCTTGTGTGATGGCGGCCAGATAGCTGATATAATACTTGTATAGTTTTAAATACATACTTATTATACATAGAAACACCCAGACACAGTGCAAACATTTGAATTCATCACACAAATATTTGCACTGGGTGGGGATCGAACCCACGACCTCGGCTTCGCGACATCTTTCTGGTCTCTGGGCGTCCTACACTACGTTTGCCGATTCGCGGTCTCCACTCCAAAACCCGTCTACCCCAACGGTAATCGGGTCTGCGACAGACGTGACCGGCCCATTGCCACTTCAGTTTGCTAATACGCTGAGCTATGTCGGTGACTTTAGTTCTCTGACGAATTACTTCATTACGAATGCAATCCCTCAGAGATACTCCAAGCATAGCCCGTTCCATAGCTCGCTGAGCGACTTTGAGCTTTCGGACCATTTTGACTGTCAGTGTCCACGTTTCAGCACCGTAGGTCATAACGGGTAGGACGCACTGGTTGTACACTTTTGTTTTGGGACTTTGTGGGATGGGTGACGAGAAGGCTCGACCAAGTTTGCCAAACGCTGCCCAGCCCAACTAGGTTCTTCTCATGGCCTCACTCGTACTGGACTCGTGGAGGACTCGTACTATAACTTAAATGAATAATGTTTTTTGAAGTGAAAACTTCTTTAGGCGCGCTATAGACAGAATTTTTGTGAGTAAAAACGGCCAGGTAGGTACCAGGGCAACAGAAATATAAAAGAGTTGCGTTTGCCCCTAGGTACAAGTACCAGGGCAACATAAACAGTAAAGAGTTGCAATATTTTGTACAACTTCCTTCCATCAGAATGTCCCTTGACACCTCCCAAGTATTTTGAAGTGAAAACTTCTTTTGGCGCGCAGGCGCGTTTTTAGACAGATTTTTCGTGAGATGTGAATTGAATTCTAGCGTCACGCTCGGGTATGATAAGAAATCTTCGAATAAACTCGGGGTCACGGCCATTGGCCATCTAGAAATGCGTCAGCCAATGGGAAATGCTGAAAGGGCGTGGCCTAACCATCACGGCATGACCATCTAGAAATGCGTGAGCCAATGGGAAATGCTAACGCATTTCTAGATGGCCATGCCATGATGGTCAGGCCACGCCCTCCGGTTACACCCGTGTAGTTTCCAAAGTAAGCTATCATACTCTGAGTTATAAGTTTTCACTTCTATCGGCAGTTCCTATGACTGCCAATTTTTTTCCCTGTATTTTTTTGTTTTTGCCAAATACAACGCCATATTTGTTTGCAGACGCGTAAATCAGTTTGACGATTTCTTACTATAATTTAAGTAAATAAATTAGGATTTTATTTATTTTGTATTTTTTCTTGTTTCTATCCCCTATCGATCCAAATACATCGTCATATTTGTTTGCAGACGCGAAAAGTTGCTTCAAGGCTGTCGCTGCGGCCAGCGAAAGAACATCAAGATCCAACGTCAACCGAGCACGACTTCGTCGGACGGCAAGCCGGTGGAGTGCAAGAACCGCAGGAAGAGAGAACCTGCACAGATGCTAGTCAACTACATCGACAAACACGAAGGCAAGACTTACACGGTCGCCATGACCGGCTGTATGTGCGCGCACACCGCACGCAACAACAACGTCGAAGCCGAGCCGAAGATACTCGAAGTTAAAGAAACGGTCGTCGAACAGAACGGGAACATCGAAATTAATACGAAGCCCAAACTGGCTTTGGATAACGCTATCCCAGACGTCGCAAAGGTTTAAAGCTTCGATGGGTCAGCTCACCTTTGACCTATCAAGATTTCATCGCGGCTATTTTCAATTAAATAATTGTCGTAGCACTGCAAAAAAAACACACATAAGTACTTATATCTCGTTCTATATTTTCTGTTGAAATCCCGTATCGTCTTTTTATAATTTTTTATCTGGCTTCATCATATTTCTGGGGATCATATTTGATGGTATGTTGTTTTTGAAAATTTGGTCATCGTTAACAGAGCTGACTGTAAACCGATTCAATTTATTTGGATAAGCAACAGTTTGTTTTCAAATTTCATTGAAATCGTTTTTAGGGTTCCGTAAAACGTAAAAACGGAACCCTTATAGATTCGTCATGTCTGTCTGTCTGTCTGTCTGTCCGTCCGTATGTCACAGCCACTTTTTGCCGAAACTATGAGAACTACACTGTTGAAACTTGGTAAGTAGATGTATTCTGTGAACCGCATTAAGATTTTAACAAAAAAAAATAAAAAAAAGAAAAATTAGGGTTGCCTCCCATACTGAGAACTGAAACTCAAAAATTTTTTTTTCATCAAACCTACACGTGTGGGGTGTCTATCGATAGGTCTTCAAAAATGATGTTAAGGTTTCTTAAATCATTTTCGTCTACACTGAATAATTTGCGCGAGAGACACTTCCAAAGTGGTAAAATGTGTGTCCCCCCCCCTCTAACTTCTAAAGTAAGATAATGAAAAATCTAAAAAAAAATATATGATGTATATTACCATGTAAACTACCAACGAAAATTAGTTTGAACTCGATCTGATGAGTAGTTTTTTTTTTGTACGTCATAAATACACTATTATTGAAACTTCGATCAAAGTTACAACGAACTACAAGAACTATGTGTACTATGTATATTATGTTACTTGCTGCAACGGAACCCTTCATGGGCGAGTCCAACTCGCACTTGGCCACTTTATTTTTTTCTGTGACGGATTAATTTGTTAACATTAACAAAATTTTTTTTTTTATTTTAATACTTAAATATAGAACGTTGATGTTTACATTATAAATAATTAAGTAAGATATTTCATAGATTTAAGTCGGAATGATACCTACTCACGATTTTACCGAAATTTTGTACCTAATAGTAATTTACTATTAGGTACATCTAACAAGACAGTAACTTATATAGGTATGTCTTTTAATATAAAAATATAAAACATTGATGATTACAAACATAATACATAAATAATTAAGTAAGGTATGTAATAGATTTAAATCGGAGTCTTGGAATGGTCGTACTCTATTTTTTACCGAAATTTCGCCCGGTCTACTTCTGAAATGTTTTTTTTTTTTTTTTTTTTTTTTTTTTTTATAGCATAGAGTGACGAGACGAGCAGATCATGTGCCTGATGGTAAGCAACATGCCTGCCACATAACAGCACAGTAACACGCAGCTATTGGAACATGATAGTCCAAATCATCACCTAGCACTGCACTGCGCTCGTCACCCAGAGATCTAAGATATTATGTCTCTAAGCCCTGTAATTTCTCTGGAATCATTGCCCTTCAAACCGGAACACAGTAATGTTTGCACATTACTGCTTGGCGGCAGAATATTTGGCAAAGGTGTGGTACTTCCCCAGGCGGACTCTGCTAAGAGTCCTACCACTACTTAACACACTTGTACAACACTTCGGTTCGATTTTTCAAATGATATTGGTTTCATAAGATCGGAAGTCGGATTATAACATAATCTTACATACAATCAAATTATTATCGCTAAACAAAAAAAAAAAAAACGGGATTTTAGTTGCATTCATTTTCGACTGGGAAAACAAAATTGTTAGACAATTATTCATGTATAAAATCAGAAGATTGTGTTTTTAGAATTCCAGTAGAAAATAAATGGAACTAATTCTCGTATTTTTTTGTTTAGCGACTACTTGATGCTATTCATTTAATAGATTGTATTAATCATAATAAAATTTGCAAAATTCAACGTAGGTACGTTGAGTAACGTGGTTAACGTTCCAAGCGTAGACTGAGCGAAATTTCGAATAAAATATAGGTGTGCTGTTGTTGCTTAGGCAACTACACGCCCTAAGTGAGTTTTAGTCAATAATAATAGGTATATTTTTTACAGTCTCGTGCAGTCCTATTTTTTTTCAAGATCCCAATTTTTATAATTGCAGAGGCTGTATTTTGTATAATTGTTTGCTCAAAATATTACTTTTATTAGTCCTATTGATATACCTATTCTAATAATTTAACAGAATTGTTTTTTTTTTAAATATTTTGCTTTAAAATTAATTTATTTGACTGATTTTACGTGTAAGTACCTGTGATTTTTAATGCATTCCTATCTTTTGAAATGAAAGCGTTTAAACTATTAGACTTTATAACTATCTTATGTTTTTTACGTAGAGCCTTATTTCAGTGATAGCCATTGCGGCCTATTTTGTATAAACAAAGAACAAATTCTCGTATTTTTATACCAAATTTTGGCTTGAAACAGCACTATTTAGCTAAGATTGTATATTCTACTATGATTAGTAGCTAATGAAGGCCTCGATAATGTTGCTAAAAACGGAAGGATTAAATCTGATGATAAGTTTCCGTGAACGCTGTGTCTGGTTTAAATTATTTTTTTGTTATTTTCAAAGCAGTACTGTCTTAGAAATATGAATTAAAATAAGTTATTATTTAAATGTATCGGTTATAATGTAACTTTATCTAATAAGTGCGTTATTTATTTTAATAGTGAAATTCTTTACCTAAATATTTCTTCACGTATCTCGTAAGTAACGTGAGATAAAATAAGTATTAAACAAAAATCTCGCCTATTCCTCGTTTTGGGAATATGAGTAACCATGCCAAAACAGACATTTCATTTAACATTTAAAATAGATTTCATAAACGATTATGATACGATATGCGCATACGCATTTAACTTGGCAAAAACCAAGAACCCCACGAAACTGAATAGACTGACTGCACTTAGTCTGACCTTTCTTAGTAATCTTTTACTATTTCTATACTAAAATAATTTACTTTTTATTAAATATAAGGCGTTTACGTAAAATAGTAATCTTTATATTCTATTAGATATAATGTTCGAGGCCTTAGTATAAACTCAGGACCGATCAAAATTTCAATAAAAAATATTTTCAAATTGTTTTGCTATGTAAGGATCCCTTTTATTGCTGATTTACACAGTACCATATTACTTGAGTTCATTTACTTCTAATATTGATTTTCAGTAAATTACATTATAGAAATTAAAAGAAATAAGAACATAAAGTAATTCGCCTTTCGGATTTAAATAAAAAACATAGATATATATAATTTAATGGTTGTTAGGAATCTTTACACGACTTTGGAAATAAGTAGACTAGATTAGGTAGGTACTTGTAATAAATTTAAGGTCAGGGCTTGGTATGTCCTTTGGTGTTTTAGATTCACGATGTATGTAACAATGCGCAGGATTACATATTTATTGTAAAAACCCCCAATCCCGCAACTTTTTCAAATTCAAATTTTTTTCATTTGACTTCTTTGAAAAGTTTTTATGAGACATTTCAAATAAGTCAGATTTTTTTAGTGAAGTTGAAAATGATGTGAGTGTATGTTTGGTTGGGTTTACGGTTGTTTGTTGTGTTAGAAAATACACCATGTAATTGTGCAAGTATAAAATACAATGTTAAACTTATCTAGTCGAAAACCCGAACTACAGTATGAAATAAATTCTAGTCAATAATAATTGGTTTATTTATTTAACATTCCTAAGAGTTAGTAGCACCTACAAGAACGGTTTCAAACTAGCGTTTTATACGCGCGTATACATAAGCATAATGGCCTTTTGAGCGTACTTAGCGTTCTTAGCTTGTATAAGTGCAAGCTGCAATAGCAATGTATCTTTGTCAGAATTCATGTTGATACTGAGACTACACCACTACTATACTACAGGCCCGTGAACAAAATGTATGGGTCAAATGAACCACCAGGAGACCTAAGTAGGATGATGGAAGGGTATCCTACTAATGTTTTAAATGTCAATGTTCGTATGTTTGTTGCTTAACCACGTCCTAACGTAACGCATAATTAATGGATTGGGATGAAATTTGGAACACAGATAGGTTAAAATATAGTCTGGAAGAACACATAGGCTACTTTTTTCTCTATAAAATAAAGGGAACGGGAACTACGCGGGCAAACCCCCGGGGCGCTGCTAGTAAAGTAATAAGATTCAGCACTATGCCGTCACTTGTAAGCTGTGCAACTGAGTGCAGTTGAAGAGGGGGTTGCAACTTGCAACCCTCGATCATTTCTCCTTGTCGCATGATTTTTGTACGGCGCCGGCGTTGCAAAATAATAGATTAGAACAAGAAGGTATTGAAACTACAAAAATTTTAATTTATAGTTTCGACGGAAAATTCATGATTTCCCGACGATTTACAGAGTAAATTTAGTCATTTGATTATGTGCGGCATTGGGTCCATACAGTTTCAATATCTCTTCTAATCCATTATTTCGCAATGCCGTACAAAAATCATGCTCCAAGAAGAAATTATCGATGGTTACAACCCCCCCTCTTCAACTGCACTCAGTTGGACAGCTTACAAGTGACGGTATAGTGCTGAATCTTATTTAGACATACGGCAGTGTGGCCAGCCAAGTTCATTCAAATAAACTGGCGAGTCGCACCATGTGTAATAAATATTACACGAACCATTTAGAGCTACTTTTGTCCTCCTCATAACATAAAAACTATTACACATTAACTTGTGAAATTGCTCACACATTGAGACTTGCAGGATATCAATATGTGCTCCAAATTTCATAAACATACTTACCTCAAACAGTTATTTCGATATTAACGTCCTAAAATCGTCATTTTTATAACTGATTAAGCTATAGACATAAAAGATTTTATCCAGTTCCAGATGCTATAGAAAGTTTAAATTTGGCATCCAGATAGGTAATTATTATTCACTCATTTATTCATTTTCTTAGTCTCTAAGTTTTTTACAATATAAATAAAATATAAACACTACAAAAAACTTTAAAACTAGGGTGCCGCCAGCAGCGGGGCAGGGCCCAAGCTACCGGTGGTTAGGGCTGCAGAGTGAGGAACCTCCTGACGATGCGCGCTGTGTCGAGGATGACCGCCTTCTGCATCTGACCCTTGATCCAACCGTCTAGCGAAAGTCTCTTGGGACTATGATCGTCGAATCAACATCCCACATGGCGGTAACCTCATGAGCCAAGTCAAGGTACTTGCTAAGCTTGTCTTTTTCGGCTTTCACGAGGTTCTCGTCATGTGGTACGGTGATATCGACGATCACAGCCCGGCGCTGAGACCGGTCTACCAGCACGATATCAGGCTTATTGGCGACAATAGTCCTGTCCGTGATGATAGAGCGGTCCCAGTAGAGCAACGCACGACCATTCTCGAGAACTGGCAGAGGTGCGTACTTATAGTACGGCACCTCGGACTCGACAAGACAGTATCGAAGAGCAAGTTGCTGGTGGATGATCCTGGCTACTAGGTTATGTCTGTGCAAGTACTCGCCGTTAGCAAGATGCGAACAACCGGAAATAACATGACGAAGAAATTCGCCTGGACGGCGGCATACCCGACAAATAAATATAAATAAATATTGGTGGACAATTCACACACAACGCCATCTGACCCCAAACTAAGCAAAGCTTCTGTGATGGCGGCCAGATAGCTGATATAATACTTATATAGTTTTAAATACATACTTATTATACATAGAAACACCCAGACACAGTGTAAACATTTGAATTCATCTCGCAAATATTTGCACTGGGTGGGGATCGAACCCACGACCCTCGGCTTCGCAGGCAGTGCTACTACCAACTAAGCCACGAGGTCAGTCAATGTCGACCTTACCGTCCTTCATTATGTATTTCCGGTAATTGTTCGTCTTGATAACTTCCTCCGCAATTGCACAGACAAAACCCTCGGTTTCTCCGAAGAGGGCCCCGAAGCGCAGCCAGTTCACCGACGCGAGCAAATTCACATCGGGTCCCATCAGGGCCCGATACAATCGCCCGTGCAGCTCCTTGCTCTTCCATACTTCCTTGCGATCATCAGTGCTGAGCACCGATGGTTTGCGCCAGTTCTCGTTTGCCATTGAAAGAGGCGTGAGGCTCCTGTCGTACCGATATATTTGTAGGTCTCGTCTTCGGAGAGGGATCTGAGAATTATGGTCTCGGAAACTTGTAAATTCTCTGAATTTACTACTTTCCCTCGCTGTACATGCATGACCGCACACTTGTCGACACCGAATTCCATCTTGATGGCGTTACTAAAAACCTCCGTGGTTTTTAAGAACGTCATCAAGTCTTGACGTTTCGGCACACCCCGGATACTCGGCCTAAAATCTATACAGACGGTGCAGTTGACATACCTACACTCACACATCTCGCATATGTCGTTCGAACGCATTTACGCATGTGTGCGTGTCATCTATGTCGTGTCGCTGAGTGCTTCTCGCGTTCTTGCGGGGTAGGAAGCTTGAAACTGGCGGGGGGTGGGGAGTGTCCGTTCTATCTGTATTATCTATTCTATGGTGTAGGTACAACGGCACATTACCTACGTGACCGAAGACCGCAAGTAGCATTGTTACTGCACTAATGTACTGAGAATTGGCTAAGGCGATGCTCGAGCAGACAATAGTAGTACCCACACGTAATAGTTATGTGCCTAACTGCCTACCCTAACCTCATAATAATCTGCAAACACGTTCCGTAGATAAACAGTTTGGCTTTAACGTAGCATCAGCAGTGACGTCTACGAGTACGTTAGCATGAGACATCCTTCGAAGGCAGGTGGTATCTACCTACCCGCACTTGGCCACCGTTTTGGATTGTGGCCTTGACTCTCTCTTTTCATTAAATTTATTTATTCGAACCATTATTTCAAAAGAACACTTGGTAACGGTACTTACAATTTATAAATTATAGATAATTATTCTGTGTACCTACCTATATTATCTATTCTAGTGTACCTATCTGTATTATCTATTCTATGGTTTCGGTGCAAAAAGTTTGAGGTCGTCCATGTACAGCAAATGAGATATAACCTCACCTCCCCTACGAAGACGATAGCCTAACTCTGAATCCTTCAAATTATTATTATTATTAGGGTGCACACAAAGGAAAAAGTCAGAAACTGGCAAATTTTAATAATTAATAAAAATTTAGTATTTTCATTTGGATATGGACTTACAGTTCCTTTAAAAAGAAAATAGCAATCATAATTGAGGACTGACGGTCTGTATTATCTATTCTAGGCTGACGGTCTCAATAGTAGATATTAAAATATGTACTCGGTTAAATCTCTATCTACTTAGATCTCTATATATAAAACTCTTTGTTGTGGTACAACAAATTTTAATTATTTTTTTCCTTTCAATCATTTTTAAGCCGTTATAATATAACGTTGGTAGTGGTAGGACTCTTAGAAGAGTCCGCCTGGGGAAGTGCCACACTTTTGCCAGTTATTCTACCGCCAAGTAGTAACGTGGAAACATTACTGTGTTCCGGTTTGAAGGGCAATGTTTCCAGAGAAATTACAGGGCTTAGAGATATAACAACTTAGATCTCTGGGTGACCAAAATTACGTTGTTGATAATTTTGGTCTGTCTGTCTGTTTGTGCCGGCTAATATCCGAAACGGCTGGACCGATTACGACGAGACTTTGACTACCAGATTGGTGATGTTCTAATTCTAAGGTATAACATATACTTCACCAAAATAATCAGGGTTTTGTGAAAAAAAACAAAATCTTTAAAATGCTTGTGAAACCGTGGGGCACAGCTAGTTAGACATAACGATGACTAGAGTTAGGGTCAGGCCACATTGATCGACTGCCTTTCAAACTTTGCCGATTGAAAAGGAGCACATTCGGTAGTAAGTAGAATAAGTAGATAGACTGATTATAAGTGGCTGACCTGTAAGGGCTCCCACAAAACCACAAATTCGCATAGCAACGTAAATATCTCCGAATTCGCACGAATGCATCGCATAATGGTGTCATCACCATTTTAGTCAGCTCTGAGACAGAACAAGAGAAAGATCCTCTTCAAATGAAGGTAATATCAACATCAACTTCAACCACACAACAGCCCACTGAACGTTCACACTGCTGGGACTCGGGGCCTTCTCTCGCAAGGAGAGAGTTAAGGCCATAATCCACCACGCTGGCCTAATGCGGGTTAGCGGATGACGTATGACTTCGAAAGATTCTAGGTACATGTCGGTTTCCTCACGATGTTTTCCTTCACCGTTTTTAAGTTAGCGGCATTACGCGCATGACTTCGAAAAGACAGTGGTGCGTCTGGGGTTTGAACCCGGGGTCTCCGAATCGGCAGATGCCGTTCTCCCGACTAGAACAGCCGTAACTTTAAGATAATATGCTCATTCTAAAATAATCAAAAAAAAAAATCTTCATCTATTCTCAACCCATAATACTTGCGAGTAAAATAGTTCCCATCAGCATTCATAATCGTAATATGTGTATGAGACCAAAATCTTTCTTTCACATCTACTTAACAATAACAGCAGTACAACAATCTTTTTGCGATCCATGTTACGCTTCCGAAAAATACGTCCAACACGGCTGACTACCGTTGAAGGTATGGTTACCCTAACCAACGGTTTGCCGCACGAATTCGCATCGCATCGCAGTTTTATGTGGGATCCCTAAATGATTTTTACCAATAAACAAACGTTGACTTTAACTTTGACTTCAGCTAATACCTACGCATTTAGTCGATCCTTACGGAAGCGTTCGTGTCCGTACGCAATCGTGAAGTGTCGTAGAACTAAAAACAAAAACAGTTATAAAAAACAGAATAGGGGCTGTCCATTAATCACGTGATGTTTTTTTTAACATTTTTGAACCCCTCCCTCCCCCTTGGTGAACCCCCCCCCCCCTTTTGAACCTCACATGATTAATGGCCTCATAAAATAAATATTTAGGGGTGCTTCCATAGAAAAAACGTAATTTTTTGCCGTCATTATGTAATCTTTATCTTTCTTTATAATCTTTATAATCCTGTCAAAAACAACTCGGACTCCGACTGCGTCGGATTTCATGTCTTCTATTGCATAACCAGGACTTCAGTACAAAGTAAGGATTTCCTTTTAAAATCAAGCACAAATTACACAAATAGCACAAATCCTACCATTCGACTAATAGTATAAATGTTAATGTTTGGATATTTTGATGTTTGTTGCTCATTCACGTCGTAATGTATGAACGAATCGGGTTGAAATTAGAACACCATTTGAATACAGTTTGGAAGTACACAATAGGCTACATTTTATCTCGGGAAAATAACGGTAACGGGAAATACGCGGGTAAAACCGCGAGACAGAGTGAGTGCTAGTCCAACTAATATTACAAATGTCAATGTTTGGATGTTTGTTGCTCATTCACGTCGTAACGTATAAACGAATCGGGTTGAAATTTGAAACACCATTCATTACATGACAGTTTCGATGGACACATAGGCTACATTTTATCCCAGAAAAATAAAGGGAACGGGAACTACGCGGGTAAACCCGCGGGACACTGCTAGTCCCATTATATTATAAAAGGTAATGTTTGGATGTTTGTTGCTCAATCACGTCGTAACGTATGAAGGATGAACGGATCAGGTTGAAATTTGAAACACATTTAGATAATAGTTTGGAAGAACACATAATGATACTTTTCTCCCGAAAAAATAACGGGAACGTGATTTACGCGGGTAAAACTGCGGGGCGCTGCTAGTACCTACTTAGATATTTTATGTAAGAAAATTCACATGTTGGTATTTGTGACTTTTGACACCTTTTGAGCTGAGACAAATCATTTTGGTTATCGGTTTGGTTTGGTTATCATTTGGGTCTAAGCTTTTGAGACAACATTTGGTGCGTTAAAATAACAGTATTTTTTAAAATTCATCTGATTCCGAGGTTGACCCTTTTTTGACTGAGATAATTATTGATTAGTCTAGAAACGTCTCAAAGAAAAGCGTTTACCTACGCAGCCCCCGATAGTTAAAAAGACGCATCTAACACTTTTTCCAAAATTGAGTTACCTATTTTACACCCGATTGAAGATAAAAAGACTAATTTATGCGTAAACTTAATAAAAAAGTCGCATTTGTGTACATTTATTTGTATTTGTGGTTTTGTCTTTTCTCCAGAAACACAAAAGGAAGGTTCTACCTTAAGAATCCAGCGTCCTCCGCGCGATTGAGCGGCAGTTCTTCTCCCTCAACTAGACTTTCTTTATTAACAGCTGCCTTTGAATGGTGCGTTGCGAGATAATATTGACAGCGGCGTGGTGCGAGTTGGTAATTTTGACGATTTTGCGAGGATAACTTTTTATAGACAGCTGTTATCAGTTAATTTAATGAATGTGCAAAAACATGTGAGCACGCCCTCGGCACGATAGCTGTTATTGTATACTGCTCCACGGGGCGAGTCACCCGAGAGTGGCGTGAATTGTCAGGCGAGGTACCCTCTAAGTGGCTCAGAAAAAAAAACCACTATTTACTAGCAGCACCCGCATAGTTCTCTTTTCCCTTATTTTCCCGGGATGAAAAATAGATAATCTATTCAGACTATAATCCATCTTCGTACAAAATTTCATTGAAATACCTTCAGTAGTCTTTGCGTAAAAGAGTAACAAGCATACACTCATATGCACGCATTTCTGTTGTATTAGACTGTTATATACCTATATCTACTATTAAAGAAGATACTTAGAAAAAAGTACGTCCAAAAGTGTTTGAAATTTAAAAGACGCATCTAGCCATTTACGTTTTTTCAATTAGGTATGCTTGACTTTTCGTAGTTTTTTATGCTAATATACTTTAATATTTATATGAAATTTATTAAACCAAGTTAAAGCCCAACATAGTAGGCATCATTTCCAACTTTTCGAATGTAAATATCTTAATTTACTGGAAGACAGCACGCGATTTCCCGTTTCATTCGTTAAAACATTTTTTTCTCGTTTTTTAGTTTATGTTAGATACGTCTTTTTAACTATCAGGGGCAGTACGGGAAAGTTAAGGGACTAAACCCGTAGAAACCGTTTAGGTAGGCATTACAAAAGAATAAATTTCGTAACCTACTAAAACTTGTATAGGTTTCGTTCCTTTTCAACCAAGTAGGTACGGTACAGTGGTCAGAAAATATGTAGAAACAAGTTACCCAGGAAAAAGAATCCAGAAGAATGTTCCGAGTTAATTGTGAAACTGTAGGTACTTACATAAGTGAGTAACTCAATGTTTGTAGCTATAGCTACCTAAAAGGCTTCTGGTACATTTTTATTTGGGTATACCAGCGCAATAATCCTCCTAATGTTATAAATGCCAATGTTTGAATGTTTGTTGCTCATTCACGTCGGAACGTCTGAACGCATAGTGCTAAAACTTGGCACATAAATTATTATAGTCACGAATAGCACATAGGTTACTTTTTATCACGGGAAAATAACTGGAAATAGGAACTGCGCCACAAAAACCACAGCGCGTAAAACCACAACCACAGGCGTTAGGAGTAAAACCACAGCGCGCTGTTAGTTGTTATATCCTATCCTATCCTATCCTACTGTATAATATTTATCCTACTATCTTCTTAATATACAGGGTTATTGGTAATCAGCCTGCATCCTTTTAAGGGGATTTTAGGTACATTCAATACGTCAACTTTTGTTATACAGTTTAAAAAAAAAATGTGTTTATTTTTTCAAAAATATAATTAAAAAATATTTGCACGGTCTAAAAGCATCGAACTCTTCGTAACAATTCGTAACAAGAGCGCGTATGCTCTTTAACGCGCAAAAATGATGTGCCGAAGTGAATAAACACTAAAAAGTCGCTAAACAGTACAAAAAAGGCCAACAAATACTATTTTTTTTTGGGTTATCTATTGAGTTTTAACGAAAGTTGTAGAACAAAAGTGGTTTGTTTGAATATACAGAACATGCCCTTACACGGATGCAGGCTGATTACCAATAACCCTGTATATAAATCTCCTGTCACGATGTTTGTCCGCGATGGATTCCTAAACTACTTAACCGATTTTAAATTAAATTGGCACACCTGGCATAGTTGGCATAGTTTTCTAGAAAAAAAAACTATCCTAGTTTTTTTTTCGATTAATAGTCCTTATATGACGAAATCCGAGCGAAGCCGGAACGGGCCACTAGTAATATTATCAATGTCCATGTATGGATGTTTGTTGCTTAATCACGTCCTAACGTTTGTACGGATCGGCTGAAATTTGGAATACACATAGATAATAGGCTCAAAGAACACATAGGCTACCTTTTATCCCGAAAAAATAACGGGAACTACGTGGGTAACACCGCGGGGCATTGCTAGTAATGGATAAATTTTTGACCTTTCTAAATATAAACCTACAGCCACGATTTGAACACATACTACACATACATAGGTACTACTTAATGTAAACACTTCACTTAAAAATCGACAAAGATCATCAAACTTCCAGAGTAGGGGTAGTGGCGCCACTACTGGGTAAAAATCGTATCCACAAGTAGTAACGTCACGCGAAACTTATCTATACCTCATTCCAAATCTCTGTGAATAAAAGGTAAACAAACCAATGTCACTCTCAATATGACAGACCAGCATTTCTCAACCATTGTTTTACAAGATAGTTTGTAGTACCTTTCATTGCTTGCCCTTTTAAATTTTCGTCGCAAAACAAGGCTAAATATCAAATCAAATCAAATATGTATGGATATCAAAAACACCCAAATATAATATGTTCCCACTGCTGGGACTTGGAACAATCAACACATTGCCGCTGTAAAAAAATCGTCAGACACAAGAATCTGCAATTGCTGAACATTTGATTGATGCTAAAACTGGTCATTGGATCGAGATCCACGACCGAGATCGAGATCAACTACGACGCGATGACCACGATGCCAATAACCGAAAACTACCCGGTTTGCGGTTATCGGCGTCGCGGAATCCTCTAATAAATAAATGTGTGCATAGCGCACTGAGTTTGGAGAAACCTGATATGGTTAGTGTTGTGTGTAGTGTTGGTCACCCTGCGATTTTTGAAGCCCAAATGAGGGTAGATGGAGATCTCCTCTCATTTCATAATGAAAGTATGGCGGGCATACGTACATTTATTTTCCCCACGTAAAAAAAGGAAAGGCAAAGCATTTGAGTTCGGAGAAGAATATAACACTAGAACCAGTGACTTAGAAAAGTAATTTAGATGTTTCCATGTATGAAAACGTTCATTTTATTTTTAACAATAATTAAATCTCGTTCGAATTGTCCTCGTATTACCCAAAACTGATCATAACACTATGATGTAATATTCTGGAAACACATATCACATACAAAAGTTTCGATCAAAATAACACAAAATTTATGGCATTTTAGAGTGAAAATTATACAAGCTTTTGATAGTAAACAGCGTAATTTGGAACACGTATTTAGAGGTTTGCGATTTTCTCTCAACTCGTTACGACACAAGAAACCTTTTTCTCGGAGTTCTTTAGTCATACTCTTACTCTTTTATTGATAACGAGTAGTTACATGTCATAATATTCAAGATATTCATATTTTACCAATACAAGTCAATAATTTAAAAAAAAACAGACGTCAATTTAAGATCCCATTACAATAAAAATCAAATAATACATTACATTAAAATCAAATTACATTACAATTAAAAATTCCAAATTAATGACAAAAATAAATAGAGTAAAATTAATCCATACTTGAATATAATGGAAATGGGCATTTTTACAATATGGGCATGAGAGGGGTATGTTAGAAAAATAGGCGCTTCCTTAATAAGAATAATTTGATACAAAGAAGTATAAATGTCTTGAATGCAACATTGAGAGTTTGAGAAACACAAATCAAATTGCTAGTACTTAAAATCATATTTCTATCATCCTACCATTACTTTCTATAACTTTTAAAATAAGATAGTATAGAATTATTTGATCAATACAAATCTAAGTATATGGTATTTAAGATCGCAATAAAGTCGAATCCTATTTGTGAAAAATATTTTAAGTCAATTTCATAAAAATACTAAGATTAAACGATGTTTATGTTATGGTATCACCTTTTTTTTGGTTTGTTTTGGTTTTCTACACAGCTTGTTGGAACGCACTATAGCACTGTATCTTCGTAATTTTTTGTTTGTGAAACAAAAGAAAAAACTCTGTACAATATTTTTTGACAATCTAACTGACGAACGAATTAGTTGTTTAATAGACTAAGATCCCAGAGCTCCCAGACGTCACCTATTTTCTGATGAATGAAATGTGGATGATTGAGTAGAGTTAGTAAGTACTAAGAACACATGCTTACTCGCTAACTTGCTTAGACGGCCAATTTTGAGATATGGGGCAATGAAGGTACATACAAACATTACTTACTTCACGTATTTTCTAATAAGTGATTTTCACGTATTTTGTAAGCAATATCCTTAAAAACAAGGCCCCAATACTCCCAAACACTTTCCGTCGGCCGTTTTGCTTAACAACTCCAAAATAATAATTTAACTTCACTTAAATTCTCATGCTCCATTTGTAAATATGTTCGTCAGACAACTATTTTAAAGCTTTTTCCAATAAGACAAAACAATCTAAGGGGGAAATCATTGCCTAAACTCAATTTTACTACTGCGCAAGAACCGCGCGCAGCCATGCGGGCGCCGCGCGGCTGCCGCAGCCGCCGCGGCCGTAAACCGCATCGTGAGTTTTGAATTCAATTTTACATACAAATCTGACGCGGGCGCGGTTGGCAACCGCTCCGTGAAAACCGGCTCTTAACATGTTTTTTTTAAATATTAAATAAAGTCTTGTTATGTATATATGGCCGCCAAAATGCTCCCCACGCGATCACTCGCGTTCAGCTCGCGTTCTGAGGTAGAGCGCGACTACTCTATGGTTAATAAACTAGATGTCGCTAGTGGTCAAAATAGCTACCGGTGTCGTTTTCTTTTTCATTTATAAGACAGGTAACAAATATGAATATCACTTCACGTTTGGAGTTTAAAATATCAATAGTAAACAAAATTTTTGAAATGTGAAGTTATTCACATAATATGAAATGAAAATAAATCTACGTTATTATTTATTAAGTATTTACGTTATATACTTACCTCTCTTACTATATTCGTTTTACGATTACACTACTCATTTTATACACTCTCGGTTATATTTTTTTGTATTATGATTGCCTACTATAGGCAACAAATTGTTCTGATATGATTAAAAATAGGCATTACTTACATAAAGAAAGACCGGTGTCAATCGATCATTGGCAAGCTCACGGATATCGGTGTTTTAACGTGAGTTTATTTAATTTTAGACATTTAGATACGTACCCTTTTAAACTTTAGGTATTTTTAATTAATTAATTTATTGCTATTAATACATTATTTTACTAAAAACTAGGTTTTAGGTTACAATAATTACATTAGCCCTGTACTGAGGGCGTTGCAATTTGCGATGTGCGTGTTTGACGCCAACCTTTGGCATTCAAAACATACACACACGCTTACATCCATATCATAATAGACACAAATTTACTTATAACAACAGAAAATCTTTACAAAGTTTATAGAAATATAAAAAAATACATGAATCTACAAAAATTACATTTAAAATACAAAAATATACTTAAACTCAAAATAGAAATATTTTATCTGAATTTATAGATTAAATAATTTAAAAAAAAAATTCGCAACTAACATGATACCTTATGTAATAAGAATAATGAGATCAAATTTTGTCATCATAAAAATCTTTTACACTGTAATAACACTTATTGATTAAAAATGAACGGAGTTTATTTTGGAATGCGTTGATGTTAGGTTCTTTTTTATGTTTTCAGGTATATGGCTGTAAATACAAGGTGTTGCAGAAAGGTGCAACAATATTTATGGTAGTTCATCTACATTAAGTTTTGAATCATGTATGTGAAAATTAGGCATGAAAGCTCAAAATTTTTTTTCCATAAAATAAAATATTTTTTTCGGTTGTTATTTCATTTGACATACCCCTAATGGCCAGATCTCCGCACGGATTTTTGTACGATCACGGCGTCGGCGGCAAGGTCGTTTGTCTGCTGTACATGCTTTAGGGTTGAAGCTGGTGATTTGGTGAGAATTTTACGTCAAACTTTGACTCGAATTATCTTGTGATCTACCGTGCTGAGGGGAAAGAGACCTTGGGTGATGAAGTCTACATCAGTGTTAGAATGGACGGTTAAAATATTGTTGGGGGTAAATCCACCACGTTGTATATATTAATTGTCGAGTAGAATGGACCTTTTTTGTAAATTTCTAGTCGAGGTATTGGAAGTTTAAGTTTATATTGTCTACGAGGATTTGTTTCTGAGGTGTAGAGGTTCTTATTCTTTCTTACAAATGTAGCTGCTTCATAGATATACAAATATACATGCATGGCAGTGTTAATACATTGAGTTGCTTAAATAATGATCTGCAACTAGTTCGTTGGTTGATGTTTACAATAACGCGCACAAATTTCTTTTGCATTATGAATAGTTTAAGTGAAATAACCGTTAGGTATTTTGAACGGAGGTGTTTTAACGTGAGGTTTTTTTAATTTTATACATTTAGATACGTTAATTACTTATATTACAAATAAATATACAGTTTTATTGTAGTATCACGGATCATCGATATTTGTGTCAACAATTCGTTGAGAACAGATCAGAAAGTATCTACTGGTTTACAGGAAAACTGTACTTATAACTAATTTCTACTAATATTGTAGACGCAAAAGTTTGTGAGACATACAGCAGGCAGACTCATGGCAGAGACCGCCAGGGGAAGTACCACATCTTTACCAGTTATACTACCGGCAAGCAGTAATGTGCAAACATTACTGTGTTCCGGTTTGAAGGGCAATGTTTCCAGAAAAATTACAGGGCTTAGAGATATAACATCTTAAATCACTGGGTGACGAGCGCAGTGCAGTGGTAGGTAATGATTTGGACTCTTGATGTTCCAATAGCTGCGTGTCACTGTGTTGTTATGTGACAGGCATGTTGCTTACCATCAGGCACATGTCGTGCTCGTCTCGTCAATCTTTAATAAAAAAAATATGGTTGTTCGTTATTTGTTACTTGATGTTTATTTAAAATTTTGTAAGTTGCACCAACTGATAAAAATCTTACAAATCTAGTTTCCTTATGAATCAAAGGTTATCTGGAAGAGATTTCGCTTTTAGCGATAAGATCGCCTTTGGTGCCCATTATGTTGTTATTTTATGTGTTATTTATTGTTAACTTTGTGGTGCCAATAAAGTGTTTTTGTATTGTATTACTAAGTATTTCACAAAAACTACTGAGATTTATATGAAAATTGGTTCACGGATAAATAATGGTCTGGAATAAAACCATTTTGTTCATACGTTCCACTAAATGCTCCCACAGCTGGGACCCGAGGCCTTCTCTTATAAGGAGAGAGTCACAGCCACAATCCACCACGCTGGCCCAGTGCGGGTTGGTGGATGATACATGAACTCGAAATATTCTCGGTACATGTCGGTTTCCTCACGATGTTTTCTTTCACTGTTTTAAGTTAACAGCATTACGCACATGACTTCGAAAATACAGTGGTGCGCGTGTGATTTGAACACGGGGGCTCCGGATCAGCAATCGCCGTTCTCCCGACTAGACCGGCCGTAACTTAGCTAGTTGTACATAATAGTACAATTATGTTTACTGGAAAATTGGTAACCGCTTAACCCGCTTTCTCTCCTGATTTTCAGCGACTGCAGTCTACGGTGGTGAAAGTTATCCTAATTTGTTTTAACGGCAACTATATCTCTAAGTGTAATCTGCAAGTTTAAATACGCTGCCATTTAAAAAGATGCAACATTTTCTATACATATGTTACGGCTAAAGGTGGGTGTGAACACTTAAGATTAGCCGGCTAAACCTAGGTTTATTTTTGAGAAGGTGTTAATGTTAGTTCCTTCTATCTTTAGCCGGCTAAACTTAAGTGTAACTGCAGGCCCTTGGCTAAAAATGTAGAAAGAAATGAAAAAGGAAACAATGTAATAATGTTTACTATTTTGACACGATTTTTTTTATAAAATATAATCACTCTCATTACACATACTGTTATGTACCTATGTAGGTATTCAAAATTACAATTACAAAATATTAATTACACCTAAGACATAATATGGTGCACTTTTTGACTCCGGGGTAACTATTTTCTGATCTGTGCTCCGGGTGGGCTCCCGCCAGAAGCTCTGCAGTCAGCCCTGAGTGTCGCTTCTCCATACTCGGCCTGCGCTCCACTACGGAGGTCGTCGGCTCGCTTCGCTCGCCTCCCTTGAGCTTCTGGCTCCCGCATTTTTTAAATACACTCTAGGGGTAGTGGCGACAAGACTAGGTGGAATCGGGGTGCTCCTAGTCGGATCTGGATTGATGATGATGTCTCCCGTGCGCGCATTGTCTCCCCACCTCCTAGCCCCCTCAAGCCCTCCGCCGACCCGGCGCGTCCATCGAATACATTTTTAGCCGTTTCGTTTCGGTTAATGTGTACATTAGCCGGCTAAAGATAGAATATCACGACGCAAACTAACATGATATCGAACATTAACCGCTTCTCGAAGATAAACCTAAGTTTAGCCGGCTAATCTTAAGTTTATGTTCAGACCCATCTTTAGCCGTAACACATATAAAAATATATAAAAGCGAAAGGTCGCTCATCAAGGAATCTCAGAAACTACAAATGCTAGGAATCTGAAATTTTGCATGGAGGTCTTTTTTAGCACGTAGACGCTCGCTAAGACGGGGTTTTGCGAAATTCAACCCCTAAGAGGGTGAAACAAGGGATGAACGGTTGTATGAAAATTCGTGATTTTCAAAGTTATCAAATATTGTATCTAGACACTTGAAATGAAATGAAATTTATTTGGTTCAAGAACACAATTTCTTAAAAAACAAGTTAGTATATACTTAAAACATAAAAACAAAATATTTTGGGACACATGTACACTGGTACCCACACTAGGGCAACCTGTGTCGTGGGCACCAGGCATAACGAATACATAAAACAATTTTTTTTGAAAAACTAATTTAAAAAAAAACAGAAACATTTATTCTAATATATAACTATGACGGCATAATTAAAAAAAAAGTTGAACTTCTTAAACTTGACGTTTAAGAAGCAATTAAATGTTTGTTCTAGCATTTTTGTAATTTCGAACTGTACGGGTATGAAATTGGGGTTGAAATGGGGGATGAATGTCAAAATGGAAGTTCCCAATCGTTGAAGATAAAATCATGAAATTCTGTACATAGGCACTTGACACGAAGCAAATAAATGTTTGTTCCAGCAATTTTGTAATTTCGAACTGCATGGGGATGAAATTGGAGTTGAAATGGGGACAAACGTCTCTTACGCTTTCACTACTACATAACTAAACCGATTTTGATGAAATTGTATAAAATTGTTTTATTGTAAGCTGTTTTTAGTAACCGTAAATGTGTCTGAGTATACAAATGGGTACTACATGAGACAATTCTAGTATCATATTGTAGCAAATTTAGTCTACTTCATAAGCGCCATAAGAAAGTTTTTACAAAAACTAGTTGTTTAGGGTGATAATCGCCAAAATTTGAAAAAAAAAACGATTTTTCGCGGTTTTTTCAGTTTTTTACAAAGTTGCGTTCGTCGCTCGAGGTCACAAACTTGGGACAACCATTAGGCCAACATCATAAACAAGTCTGCAAAAAATCAGATCTACCGGATTTAACGCATACGGTAATGTATAAAGTTACTGCACTACTAGCTGTTAGAGATATTACGCATTAAGCATTCAAACTCACTTTCAATTTTAAATTTTAATTCACTATAAATATAGTTACCCCTCTTAAAATTTCCTTCTTTAATATTTTATACGTATAATAAGTAAGTTTGTTTGTTACGCCTTCACGCAAAAACTATTCTACCGAGCATCATGATACTATATATATTTATAACTATATGTGTACATATTCTTGGAGGTATTAGAAATAAGTGAGGCTACTTATTATCCAGTGAAGTTCAGTTCTGCTTTTGGTTTATTTCCCATTACATTGGGCTTGGCTTGTCCAGGGCGCTTCCTCTTCTACACTGGTCCAGGTCCATCCGTTCATTCTCTAATCATAAACATGCGTAAAATTGGTTTTGGCAAATGGCAATGTTTTAGCAAATACGTAATGAGCGCACCAATTCTACAGTCGAATCTTGAACATATTTTTTTCCACTTTCACGTAATATAAAAATTGAGACAGAGCATGTTCCAAAAATGTTTTTAGTGATGGTTTTAAAATCCCAAAATCTTTTATAAACTTGTAATGATCCGTCATTTTAACCCCCGACGCAAAAACAATGAGGTTTTACAAGTTTGACGTGTCTGCAAAGCATCATAGCTCGGTAAGGGATAAACCAATTTTGATCATGCTCTAGGACGCTTCATTGGGATTCTTAACATCAAACTCCATCAAAGTGAAGGCAGAGTCCTGAGATGTTACTGCTATAGGCAGTTGTGATCATTTACTATGAGTGGCCTACTATAGCTTATTAATGGAGCTAATTCAACTAGCAATTTTGCCTCTAGCTACGGTTCTCGCCACACTGTTTAATAAGTGTCTTAGAGAGGGCTCGTACCCGTCGTCACTGAAGATATCAAAAGTGTCCCCGATATTTAAAGACAAAGGCAAAAGGGGCGATATTTATGGACATATAACAGTATCGATTATACCAGAAATAGCCAAAGTGTTCGAATACGGCTTAAGTTCGCGATTAGTGGTCTACCTATCGGAAACCGAGGCACTATGTGAACAACAATACGCATGCTGCGAAGGGAGGTCTACGATTTCCACATAAATCTTAATAATAAGGTACTTATTTAGATTTTTGTGGTCTATACTCACAATTTCGGACATGTAAATCTTATATATAAAATTATCGTGTCACAATGTTAGATACCTTACTCCTCCGAAACAGCTTTACTTATTTTTACCAAATTTTACATACATATTCAGGTCTGAAATATATATTCAGGTTTGTTTTTATTTTTTTATATTGTTATTAAAAAATTCATACAACCCTAAATGTTTACCCGTTTATCACCAACCTCTATTTTTTAATAGCCGATTAAGTAATTCAATAATTTTTCATCGCGCTCGATAACTGATCAATTATGTAGTTCCGATAGTTGTGTAGCTCGGCTCGATGCGAGTGAGGCGAGCGATTACTCGCATCACTCGCTCGCGGCGTAAAATAACGTGTACTTTCAGATCCGCACTGTAGAGAAATGAACCGCTGGTTGCTCTCTCGGCATGTTCTAATTCTAATCGCTTAGCGAGTATCGCTGAGCGAGTGTTATCTTTCATAGCTCTTGTCGCTCAGCGACTAACTAGTGAAGCGAGTGCTCGCCGGCGGGTCTACCGCCTAACGAAAATTGTCTTAGCCTTGATATCGCTGTCTCTTTTCTTCTCGCTTGAAGTGATAGAGACAGCAATAACAAAGCCATAGCCGATTTAGTTAGGCGGTAGTAGGCCGGGAGTGTGAACAGTCAGCAATCAACTGTTTGTATATGCATATCTTTTATTTAGGATTTAGGTACACGGAATGCATATCTATTTAACGTGTCTTGAGCGAGAAAATAGTCGATAGTTACTCGTTATCTCGCCGGCGCGGCGGTGGCACAACTGCCTAAGTAGATGATTTTGTTTTTCTTGGCGTTGTAAGTGAAAGCGGGTGCGATGATAAATCATTACACAATAAAGTTACAGTGTTGCTTGAAAACAATTTAAATACGATATCAATTGTTTATTTCACGTATAATTGTTAACATGACTTTTTCTATCGATTTACAGATTTTTATTCGAGAAAAAAATCGACATCATTCAAAGCTTAAAGACTGGCAATATAATTTGTTGAGAAGTCGGAAATAAAGATAAAATTACTTATAATATAATGAACTTTTAGTTTATTACTCTGGGTACTAAAATAATACATTATAATTAATTACAAAAATTAATGATTTTTTTCACAAAATCAAATTATCAAGAACATTTTATCCACGGATAGCCTATTTTGAACAATGTCCTAAATGGCGGTGAGGAAAGTTTGCCTTATGGGTCCGATGCTTTGCTAGTTTGGAGTCCCCTAAGCCCCGGTGAGGTGTCTCCTGTGGAGAATCACTGTCAGCGAGCGTGGGATATCATTGGGGCTTAGCAGATCCAAGCGCAACAACTATTGGCATGTGCCTCGGGGGTGGGTTTGGGCAGGCTCCGGGCCCTCACGTAGTCTGAATGAATCGAGGGCTTGGCTGCACGCGCTACCTTCTCCTCACCTGGGCACCTTACTAGAAGACAGCTCACGGCGCGTGTCGGTGGCTCTTCGTCTGGGCTGCAAGGTGTATGAACCCCACATACGCACCTGCGGATCCATGATGGAAGCCAATGGCCATCACGTTTTGAGTTGTAGACGGTGCGCGGTCTCCATGCACTCAACGACGTAGTTTGGCGAGTTTTGGTGTCGGCGGGTATTCTTTGCTCGCTCGAACCCCCGGGCTTATGCAGATCGGACGGCAAGAGACTGGATGGATTGATTCTGGTACCCTGGAAGAGCGGGAAGTGCCTAATTTGGGATTCCAATTGCGTCAGCACTGTCGCCACCAGCCACCTGGGTCGTACTATTCACTCAGGGTCGGCCGCGTCAGAGGATGCTGCTCATAAGAAAAAAAAAGATAAGTATAGCGCATTAATGTCTCTATACGAATTTGTACCTGTCGCCGCGGAAACCTTGGACTGTTGGGGAGCAGAAGCTAAGGGGTTAATTTCAGAGTTGGGGCGCAGGCTGAGGGAGAATACGTCGTACGTAGTGAGGGTCACCCCCCACTCCGGGTTGTTCCTGGACTTAGTTTGGCCATTGCCATTCCATGCGGGAACGCAGCGAGCGTCATGGGCACATTTGTGGAATAATTTTTAGGTAAGAATTGACAAATAATTGACTTTGTTTCGACATACGTAACGTACGTAGTTAGTTATTTATTTTCATGCTATAAAATTATTGTGAATAAAATATAATTTCTTAATAAAGGGCAAGGATCGTTTTCGTCGTATTTACCTAGACAAAAAAATATTGAGCTCACAAAGGTTGACGGACAAATTACGTAAGATAATTATCGCAGGATCCAGAGATTAGTCCTACTTACTAAAAGTACCAAATCCCAGATAACCTCATCTACTATTCACGGTGCAAAGTGCAGAGGAGTGCACTCTTCGAGTGCGGAAAGTTTGCAGTCAGACCCTGTCGAAAGTTTTACAAATGAGAGATTGCAAGTGCTTCCCTAGACTTACCTATGTTGAAATATCCCCGGTGGAACGGTTTCAAACCGTATTGCCTGCCCGTCATTAAGTAGAAGTTTGCTTAGAGTGCGGGTGTCTTGCAGAATACGGAGGTGACCAACATGGGGTTGTAGTTAAGGTCAGAATTACTTTTTTTTAACTTTTACGAGCTAACACTTGATCGCTATCTGGTCTGATGCTAAGTTGATGTCTTTACTAGAACATCTACATCTTTACGAATAGGTTTGACTCTGGACTTTTGTGATAAGTACGATTAGAAGAAGAACGACTCCGTAATGCGATGCCTGAGTTGGGATTTCCCGGTCCTTACAATCATGGTGTTTTTGAATCGAGAGTGAATAGGTTTCTAGGTAAGTACATACGCTCAATCGTAAACCGCATCGTCGCTAACTTCAGGCGAGATGGTGGTTAGGTAAGTGTAAACCTACTTATAAAAGTTAAGAAAATCTATTCAAAACTCAGGCAACAGGGGTGAATAAACACTTATAGGGTTATCTTAAATATAAAGAATGCACATTTGAATTAATTAATTACGTTCTGTTTTAGACACAGATCAAAGCGCCCAAGTTTATTTCGCGGCAAAGACATTCTTTACATTGCTGTGATATAATTTAAAGTAAGCAGATCTTGCTTTTGCTCGTTCAATTTGACGACTTGTTTGGCTTAGTTATAGTGTGTTTGTCTCGAGAGGATTAGATATCTAGTTCCGGCCTCACATATGTTGGAAATTGTCTCTTATTTTATATCAGGGTGGTTCGGGGTATTAATTTACATGAACTTGATAGGCACTTCGAAATGTTGTAGGTACATACAATTATCTTTCTTTCAAGCCAGCGTTTCGAGCTCACTTATGCCTAGTTTTTACCACTTAGTTTTTAGTTTTTTAGTAAGTATGGTTGTATTGTTCTTTTAGGTTTCATGAAAAATCCATTGAACAAAGGGATCTTAGGTAGGTAAATAGAGAAAGAGATAAAAAGGCACAAACAGTTCAACGGACAGGGCTATCCTTTTGGTTTACTTTGAGCGTCATCTATCCTGATGTAGGTATCTATGAATACGGCGATGCTGTGGATATTGATTGTGTAGGTATGTGTATTATGAGCTAGTGAATCGTTACAATCAGAAGCTCGATTTGGCTAACAAACCACTGAGAAATTTCGCTTCTGATGCGCCTGCGCCAGAAACAACAAATTGGTCTAGATCTGGACTTTTCTGGAGAAAAATAACAAGCAAAAAAACTATCGGATTAAAATAATTAACATATTTAGGAAAAAATAGCGAGATTCACGTCGATCAGCTGTTCCAGAGTAAAACTCCAAACGCCGTGGAATTGGCAAAATATTCGCGTCGTACGAATTTCGCGGCGGCGCGCGCGTTACATTTTTCCGTATTATTTTTAGAAAGACGAGTGACGGGAGTCGGGGAGCGCACACGGCGAGGCGCGCGCGGCCCGTGCACATTGGAGCCCTATGGAGCCCCCCGCTTTCGGTGCCGGTGCCCCGGGGACGGTTCGCGCGGCGCCGGGCAGCTGTCCCTCCTTGCTGCTGGCCGCTCCAGCTGGCACACCACCCTTCACCTACCGCTGGTGAGTACCACTACGACACACGAAACATTATAAATCCTATTGATTTTATTATTTGACTACAATAGATCACAGCCGCGCGCGCCGCGCAAACCCGACCTTATTCCTTCGCAGTAAGACCGGCGAGCGCTCGCGCTGCGTCGGCGACTCTTGTTTGTTTTTCACATGTCGATGTATAAATACAGCACCAGGAAGCGTGCAAGGGACACTCGACACGTTTGTTTCTAATGTTATTGTGGAAGGAAATTAGCCATATTGTTACGTGTTGCATGCTGTTATTAAAAATAAAATAAGCTCGGTGCGCTGGCCGCCGCGTTTTCAGCATTATGCAAACTACATTAAGGTTACGTTCTTTCGTTTGTGATGCTTTAATGTGTAATTCCGAACTGTGCTTACAACATCGACGCGACGGCCGTTAGCAACACCTTCAGAAACACACATTTCTGTAATAGTACCAAATTGTTTCAGCGTTCATAGTTTTGTAGATTGATTAGCTATGCGTTTTTCAGCTGTCACCAAAGTCAAACAACTGATGTCTTGGACCAGTGAAATATATGGCATATTCCAGCATATTCTAACAATTGTAACAGTAGACATTCTTTCGGAGTCCACTTGGGAAAGTACATAGGTATACCTTTAGCAGTTATTCTAGGCACCGTCAAGTACTGAAGTGCAAAGATTAGGAACTGTGTTCCGGTTTGAAGGGATCTTCTAAAAAATTACTGGCTTACATCTTCGGGTAACGAGCGCAGTGTAATGCTAAGCACTGAACTCTTCAAGTTCAAACAGCTGCTCAGCTGTGTACTGTTGCTTATCATTCAGCGCTTCTGATGCTCGTAAGGTCGGACACTCCAAATTAAAAAAAAAAAGGTCTACTAAGGACCTACCTTATATTTGTAGGTCTGGATTGTTGTTGGTAACAATTGCACTTTTTATACATGTATAATATAGAGTGACGAGACGAGCAAGACATGCACTTGATGGGAAGCAACAAACCTGCCCATTGCAGTCAAGGACTACGTAGATATTTAGAGATGGCTTCGGAGCTCAAATCACCACGCTCGTGACTCGGAGATAATTTAATCTTATAGTCCAGTAAAATCTCTGGAAACATTAACCTTCAAACCAGAACACAGTAATGTTTGCACATTATTGCATGGCTATAGTGTAACTGGCAAAGGCGTGGTACTTCCCCAGCCGGACTCAAAAAGCCCTACCACACCTACACTAACCAATTGTAAAATTATAATCTCACGCGTCAGATTTACGGTGACGTCAGATTTAATCTGACGGTGTTTACAATTTTACTGTGACATCATGTGCAGTAACTTTATACATTACCGTATGCGTTAAATCCGGTAGATCTGATTTTTGCAGACTTGTTTATGATGTTGGCCTAATGATTGTCCCAAGTTTGTGACCTCGAGCGACGAACGCAACTTTGTCAAAAATCGAAAAAACCGCTAAAAAATCGTTTATTTTTAAAAAAATTGCGATTATAACCCTAAACGACTAGTTTTTGTAAAAACTTTCTTATGGCGTTTATAAAGTAGACCAAATTTGCTACAATATGATACTAGAATTGTGTCTGCACACCCAATAGTTTCTGAGAATAAGTCTTTCAAAATTTCAAAAAATTAGATCTACCGGATTTAACGCATCCAACTCCATACATTCAGGCGACAAAGTTACTGGACTATATACATAATATATGTATATTATCTAATTTAGACAATTCTACTAATATTAGAAATGCGAAAATTTTAATGTTTCTTTGTATGTTTGTTACTCTTTCACTCAAAAACTACAAAAAGGATGTGGACGAAATTCGGCACATAGATGAATAGTTGTTTGTATTAGCATATAGGCTATTTATTATCCCAGGAAAATTATGGGATCGGGAACTAAGCGGGTGAAACCGCAAGGCGCTACTAGAAAATAAAAAGTTAATAAAGTTTGTGGATTAAGAATAATCTGGAAAATGTAAAAAGCTACATTTTGCAGATTACTTTCAGATTTTCTCATACAAAGTATATAGATGTATTTTATAATTTTTTTTACAATAAATGTTAAATAATAATCCAATATAACTAATATAAAATTAATAATTTTAAATCAACAAGATACTCGTAGCAGTAGTAATGCCATTGAGTCCCAGTAGAGTATAAAGTGGGTTATATTCTCGACAACTCTACATGCTATAGTTTTTGACAAACCTGGCAATTAGCGAGGAACCGCTGGGTCATTAAAAGTAAGTAAGTTAACCGATTTTATATAAATAAAAAAAAAACGTTGGTGTAAATTTTTCACACAACACCATCTACAACATACCTCTAGTACAAATCTTAATGAATCTTAAATAATCGTTTTATTTTGTAAATCACGTGTTAAGATGCTATATAAATCCTATTAAATTTTGTAAATTGAATTTTCTCCAATAAAAACATTCACCAACTTCTATGTGAAATTAAACTCGAACTTTGGACTAAATTTCACAAATTTTCTTAAATTAACTAAACACAATTCAATCCAAGATCATTTTCGAGGTTTCGGGTTATGCATAAGTTAATTTTTTGTTGATATTTTTTAAAATTGCAACATAGGTACGTACATATCTTATCTTAATAATAATATCTATATGTACATAAATCTCCTGTCACGATGTTTGCACACGATAGATTCCTAAACTACTTAACCGATTTTAAATTAAACTGGCACACCGTGAGCAGTCTGGTCCAACTTGAGATATAGGATAGTTTTTTTTTCGATTAATTGTCCTTATATGACGAAATCCGAGCGAAGCCGGAACGGGCCGCTAGTATTTTAATAAAATGTAAAGTCTTACATAGGTATAAAGGATGTATTAGTAAGAGTGCACTTTTTCATTTTAAAATAAAAACAAGTATTTTATGACAGAGTTGTGATATTTTTATTATATTGTAAAGAAGACATGTTCCGATTACGTATGGAATAAAATATCCGGCAAATGACCCCCACGGCTCCGATGGCAGGCTCTTTTCATGAAATTTTCCATGACTTCATTTTCAAAGTCATTTTCTCCGATGAAGCGCATTCCCATATGAATGGCTTCGTCAATACACTAAAAAAATACACTCTTCTTTACAATACAATAAAAATATCACAACACTGTCATTAAATAGTTGTTAGGGTTCCGTAAAACGTAAAAACGGAACCCTTATAGATTCGTCATGTCTGTCTGTCTGTCTGTCCGTCCGTATGTCACAGCCACTTTTAGCCGAAACTATGAGAACTACACTGTTGAAACTTGGTAAGTAGATGTATTCTGTGAACCGCATTAAGATTTTTACAAAAGTTTAAAAAAAACAAAAAAAAATTAGGGGTGCCCCCCATACTGAGAACTGAAGCTCAAAAATTTTTTTTCATCAATTCTACACGTGTGTGGTGTTTATCGATAGGTCTTAAAAAATGATGTTGAGGTTTCTAAAGTCATTTTTGTCTACACTGAATAACTTGCGCGAGAGACGCTTCCAAAGTGGTAAAATGTGTGTCCCCCCCCCCTCTAACTTCTAAAGTAAGAGAATGAAAAAACTAAAAAAAATATATGATGTACATTACCATGAAAACTACCAACGAAAATTAGTTTGAACTCGATCTGATGAGTAGTTTTTTTTAGTACGTCATAAATAAATACACTATTATTAAAACTTCGATCAAAGTTACAACGAACTACAAGAACTATGTGTACTATGTATATTATTATGTTACTTGCTGGAACGGAACCCTTCATGGGCGAGTCCAACTCGCACTTGGCTACTTTATTTATTTTTATTTTAAAATTAAAAAGTGCACTCTTACTGAGTCACCCTTTATATGTAAGTCTTTTAAGACCTTTTAAGTAGATATGATCAAATGAAAAAAAAAACTTGAGAGGTGTCAAGGGACACCCGGATGGAACGAAGTTGTACGTATTGTGATACTACACATGTACGAAATATGCTTTCGTATTCTAATGATATTGTAGCAATTCTACATTGCCAAAACCAAAACCGAAACCGACCAGACCAAACCAGACTCGAAATAACGAAAACCGACTTCAATTTAATATTTAATTCAGACACATGACTAAATTTTATAAGAAGCTATGACTATGTCGACTATTAAATAAATAAATAATTACTTTGTTTTCGAAAATGGGTAGGTACAACAAGATCTTAGAAGTTTACATTGAGAACTCCATATTCAACCTTGCGGCATGCAAATTTTATGTTGTCCATGACAATTAGACAACAAACTTTATTATTAACTTAACTTAAATTAACTTTATAATTAAAGCTGCCTATTCAAGGATTTACTATTTCACATTTTTTATTTGTTATATTACATAATTTTATTAAATTGCTTAGCAATTAATACTGACTAATGATACTGAAAGCAATGTTCACTTACAATAAATTGTATAATTACGTATAGACTACAGGCCCGTGAACAAAATTTACGGGTCAAATGAACCAGCAGGAGACCTATGTAGGATGATAGAAGGGTATAAAGTAATAAGATTCAGCCCTATGCCGTCACTTGTAACCTGTCCAACTAAGTGCAATTGAAGAGGGGGGGTTGCAATCCTCGATCATTTCTCCTTGTCGCATTATTTTTGTACGGCGTTGCGGAATAATAGATTATAAGAGGGATTGAAATAATAAAAAATATAAATTTTAACTTTTTCATTATTAGTTTGTCGGAAAAATTTACAGAGTACGAGTAATTTACACAGCAAATTTGGTCATTTGATTAAGTACGGCGTTGGTTCCATACAGTTTCAATACCTCTTCTAATCCCTCCTTCTCCCTATCCTGGATTATGCTGACGCCTGCTACCTTGATCTTAGAGAAGACCAGCTTGACAAACTTGAGCGGCTCCAAAATTATTGTATTAGATTCATATTTGGCTTACGCAAGTATGATCACGTTTCTGAATATCGCTCTCAGCTCAAGTGGTTACCCATTCGCCTTCGTCGGAATGCTCACATTCTCTCTTTATTGTATAATATTTTGTTTAATCCTTCCACTCCCCGCTACCTTAAAGAACGCTTTACCTTTTTACATGATTACCATCAGCTTCCTTTAAGGTCAAAAAACAATCTCTCCCTTAAGACTCCCTCTGCTCGAACTGAAACTTTCTATGGCAGGTCGTTTACTTGCAGGGCGACTCAGTTGTGGAATGAGCTACCTGTGCACATCAGACTTTCCTCTTCACTAAACACTTTCAAAAAAGATGTGAAACAATTCTATTTGTCGAAATTGTAGACTTGTTGTTGGTTGATGTCCTAATATTGCAATTATAGCTGTTTTTTTTATATGTTTGTATATATGTATACATATATGTATTATTTGTGTATATATATATTTTTATAATCGTATTTATTAGTCTATTATAATTCAACATTTAAGTACCTACCTACTAGTATTAGGTTGTTCTATTTTTATAACAAATTTGTTTTTATTTCCGTTATTTAGGTATTTATATTACTATTTATGAGTACTTATGTATTTTTTTTTTGTACTTCTTATTTACGCACCCCATTTTCTGATTTGTCCACATGTTGTTTTCCATCCTAAGGTTGCCTGGAAGAGATCGCTTTCAGCGATAAGGCCGCCCACTGTCGCACTAATTTACTATGTTTTGTTTATGTTTGGTATGTATTTTTATTTTTGGTGTGTCAATAAAGAGTATCTATCTATCTATCTATCTAATCCATTATTTCGCAATGCCGTACAAAAATCATGCGACAAGAAGAAATGGTAGAGGGTTGCAACCCCCCCCTCTTCAATCACACTCAGTTGGACAGCTTACAAGTGACGGCATAGTGCTGAATCTTAATACTTTACACCCTTCTATCATCCTACATAGGTCTCCTGCTGGTTCATTTGACCCGTAAATTTTGTTCACGGGCCTGTAGTCTAGTACTCTTAAGCTGCATATTTACATTGTTTTTGTTTACATAACAATTATATTACCTACATTGTATAATAATTTATAACAAAATAATGAGAGTGAAAGCATTGTTTACAAAAACTTTATAATTCACTACTATTAAGGCTGCCTATTCAAGGGCTGCATATTTCACATTATTGTTGTTTACATTGCATAATTATATTTAATTGTTTAGTCATTTATAACAAAGTAATGATAGTGAAAGCTATGTAATGAAGTAGTAAAGTAATAAAATATCATACTAGTGTTCGTGAATAAATAAAAGCTTTAGGACACCGTCACACCTATTACGATGAAATTTAAATGGGACCACCTGTCAAGTATTTCGTACCAAACAAATGAAAAAAAAATCATTGTCTCGCCGCACGGCCCAAAATGTGTCGTTACAACTTTTGGTGTTATTTTTCCCCCTTTCGTAACGCGCGATAAGGCACTTCGTTCGAAAAAGATGATTACCTAAATCGATTTACAATTGGCGGAGTTATCACGTTACATTTAAAAAACAACCGATTTAAGAACCTGCTCCTTTTTTGGAGTCGGTTAAAAATACACGTAGATATTAAATACCTATTAGAAGTTAGGTGCTGGTCGTATTCTGTAGAAAGTAGGGACATATATAGCAGTTACAAGTTTCCTTTGCTAACTAAAGTTCAACAACATTTTTATTACCAATTAGGTTAAGCTCAAGAAACGTATGTTTATGGCATAAGTCACAGGATTACAAACACTATATGGGGTAACTGGTGTGTATTTGTAACAAGTCGTCTTAAGAAGTAGACCAAGGACTTAGGTGTAACAACTTTTAAGAGTTAACGCATTAGAATGATCTACTTTTTCCTCGGGATCAATGTCAAAATTTCGAAGACAATATTATGCTCTGTTCTTCTCGTCACTCTATTTTTCCGTCACTCTGTCCAGATGGTAAGCTACACTTTTGCTCTCTTGCCAACAACAAGCACAGTATCACGGAGCTATTGGGACATGAAGACCCCGAATCATTACCTACCTCCTACCTATCACAACAATGCGCCACCCAGAGACATAATATATTATGATTTATTCCCTGTAATTTTTCTGGCAATTTTTTCCTTCTGACCCTTCACAGGGATATTTGCACATTACTGCTTGGCGGTAGAATACCTGGCAAAGATGTGAAATATATCTCCAGGTGGCAAAGAGTCCTATCACTATATCCTATTGATAATACCAAAGATTTAGTCAGTATACTGACTAATTTAGCTGTTGATTAAAGATACATTGGTCACGCCAACAATTTTCAAAAGTACAGTAAGAGAATTTCCATAGCACGTAACCTACTTAACAAACCATAAGTCCAGTTCCTCAACTGCCGATCTCCACGTCTAATGGATGTGACCACCTCCCTCCCACACACCCTCTCTGACGACGTTACGCCATCCCCCCTTTATCCCAGTGAATGCAAGGCGCTGTAAACTAATTTGTAAGCTATACCAACGGACAATTCACGGGCCCGTAGATCCTCAATGTAAACGGAAATCCATTGGATAGAACTTAAGCTGCAGGTAGCTGTAGTTACGAGTAAAGGCACGGCATAGACTATTGTAATCTGCAAATTGAATCTTAGCTATCGAGATCCTAGGAACTGTCAGTATAGCTTTGAAATTGATTCACATCCCCTGCAGATCCGATCAGTCCTGGGTTGCAATTCCCATTGTCTAATGATCAATTCAAGTGTGTCTACTGATTGGATTTAACTTCTTGACGAGCTGCTATTCAACGCTGTATCAATAGCACAATATCACTATTGGTGAAACAGAAACACATATACATAATTTGCCTTATGTCGATTATCTTTATGTATTACCGTTGATTTGAGGCAATTTTGAATTTTGTGTAGGAATTTTGAATATGTGTTATACAAATTTGCCAAATTTTTATGACACTTATTCAAAAACGTACGCAAGCCAACAAACTATCAAGTTTTTGCGTAAAGTCAAGTCGATACTTTCGACGTTTGCGGCGTTTCGTTTGCGGCTATGTCTTTGATTTCGACGTTTGCGGCGTCGAAATCAAAGACATAGAATAGAGCTAAACCCGGTTAGGTTTTGTGAAAAAGCGATTAGAGATAAACCACGAAACACACGTGTTATTCATGCTCATCATTCTAATTAGTCCGTCAGGTAGATTATGGAAAAACAAGAGACACATATTTTTTGTTTTATCAAAATAATAAAGATCGACAAAGCTGTAGATCATCAAACTTTCGGAGTAAAGGCGGAATTACATTACGAAATTAGTGGCATGAAATTAATTTCGCGACATTAGTTTTAACAACAGTTTCACATGTAATTTAATACTTTCGTAATGCATGCATTAATTTCACGAATGCAAATGAGTTTCGTGCCCTGCGCGATTTTTAGGTGAAATTAGTGTCATGCAACTAATTTCATAGTGTAGATGCGACGTGAAACTAGTGTCGCGAAAGCACCTGTTCTGTGCGGACGTGTGTAGTTTTATCATTGCGCGCGCTTTAAGCGTTAAAAATGGCAAACCAAACATGGAGTACAGATAAAAATATACAATTCATCAATGAATATCAGCGACAAGAGTGTCCCTGGGACCCGAAATAGTTTTTATAGCTCTCAGGATCTTCACCTGCTAATTCAGAGACTAACTTCATTGCACCCAAATGCTTTCTTGTTAACCATCCTCGAATCCACCAACGTCTTTTTTTTCTTGATAGTCTTTTTTTAAGTTTATATAGAAGCATTTCTTTAACTACATTGAATATAGCTTTGATGCTGATGGGGCCATGGTTATTGCGATACTGTGGGTTTCACGACACTTTTTATTTCACGAAATTACTTTCGCATATATCGAAACTACTTTCGTGAAACTGATTTCAACATGCATGACACTAATTTCGTAATGTAATTCCGCCTTAAGGGGTTATGTGACGTCTCTCGAAACTACTAAGCATATTATATTTTATACTAAGCTGTATATTACTAATTTTCTCCGTTTGTGAAACAATAGAAAGAAATACATTGTTTTTTTAATAGTTCTAACCATAGAAATCTAAATAATATTATAGGAAACTAGGAATATAGAACCACAGAACAGAACTAACGGATCAATTACATTTTTTTGTCATCATGCCTATTACGTCACAATACAATAGTCGATCGTTTTGTGTTTTAGTTTGGTCAGTGGGAATATGGGTTTGTATTGTAAGCTATTCTATTGTTGGTAAACTCCAAGCTGTTCAACCTCCTCAGATCATCATCATGTATAGCCCCATACCCCATACCTAGAGTTCGCAAACGACGCAACTAATATCTACTAGTGAAAAGACGCAGATAACGGTGGCTGTGCAAATATTGAACGTGAATTGTTTGGATCAGGATCCTTTTCATCAGGATTACAGTTCATGGTACGGACCCCGTATTGTGATTACATATTATGATTTATTGAAGTGAAAACTTCTTTAGGCGCGCTATAGACAGAATTTTCGTGGGCTGTGAAATGGATTCATCAATCGTCACGCTTGGATATGATAATGGATCGGATCGGATATGAAATCTTCGGGTAAACTCGGTAAAAACGGCCAGGTAGGTACCAGGGCAACAGAAACAGTAAAGAGTTTCGATTACCTACCTCCAACAACAGCACAGCGTTTATCTCCAGATACCAGGACAACAGAAATATAAGAGAGTTGCGTTTGCCCCTAGGTACCAGTACCAGGGCAACAGCAAGTTTTCACTTCTATCGGCAGTTCCTATGACTGCCAATTTTTTTTATATTTATTTATCTAACTAGCAGTGCCCCGCGGTATTCAGTTCCCGTATCCGTTATCTTCTCACTGTAAAAAGTAGGATAGGTATGTGTTATTCTGTCATTCTTGCTTCTTCTTCTATCATGCGTGGTAGTGTACAAGGGCGGACCCAGCTTTGACTCCAGGGGTCGGGGTCACATAATCGTCGTCAAGTCACAAAACTGTGCGACATTTGCTTTATAATTAGGCCTACTGTCCACGCACGCGTCTTTTGTCGAATGCATGCATCCTACGAACAAACGCAAGACATGCGGCTGTCGTGTCGTTTTCGTTTCGTGGACACAGACTTCATTATTTGTACGCAAGATGGAAGCATTCGTCTTGCATCCGACAATTGTCGAAATCGTGCGGATGTCGTGCAGCTACGTGGACAATTGGCCTTAGTGTTTTCACTTCTATCTGCAGTCGTTACGAATGCATTCCTTTTTCGATTTCAGATTTGGCGTAACTGAATTAAATGTCCGTAATGATAAGTAGAAAGTGACACTTTCAGTTTATAGTGTAGGAGACTGATTGCATTACCCCGCAGAGTGCCTGATGATTTTCCATTTCAAAGAAGACTTAAAATTCCGCCCTAGTTTTCTTCATCTTTGTTCTAGTTTGCGTTCAGGAAAGACAATAAAAAACTTTGAACTTATGAGTGAGAAACTTTAAATTGCAAAAGTAATTCACTTTGTGGTTTGAACAAATCTTTTTCAAACTTGAACTAGCATTCTATTACATCGGTGTGCACCTGATTCCAACTAAAAAAAAACCGTCTCGAGTTATTTTAGAACAGATTCAAAGTTATATGTTCGTCATTTTAAATTTTGGGTACAGAGTACAGGCAGTATACTTAGACCTGGAACCAATTTTTGGGTAGGTATTTTAGGAAAGCTTAAAACTTGTCACCTGCCTATTATACCCTAACACGAAGCTGCAAACATGACTGGTGAGTAGCGCGGTAAAATGAATCTATACATTTGAAAAAACAATTTTTATTTCAATGAATATATTTGAGACAATATGCTACTTTTATATGTTGTAGTGTAGTGTTTATAGAGTTAAAATTACTTATTACAACTGTTTATACGTCTATTGTTACGACTTTTTTATACGTCCATGGTTTTAATGTTTTGAGATATTATTAATTGTATTTGTGGGTAGAATGTATTTTGAGGCGAGAATCGGTTGTCTAGATAAATCGGCTAGATTTTAAGGCAACTTTTGTTATTAGAAATAGTTATTCTTTTATTAAATAAATGAAATAAAAGCCAGTCAATTTCGTCCGGGTTTTAACATAGCCAGACGCGTGCAAAAATGTTTCGCAAAAAATATAAATGTGTATTTCAGACAATTTGAAATTTGAATTGGGCATACGTTATTTGTGACTAAAAATAGGGATTCTCAAAAAGACAGATCATTTTGGTGGGACCTTCTACCTACCAGGCGATCAGAAGTAGGTACGAGTAGGTATGTGACAATTTTTCAGGGTGCTGAGGCAAATACCTACCCAAAAATTGGTGTCTGCTCTTTTTTTTTTAACTGTGATAGGTTTGCACTTGACCACCATCTCGCCTGATGTTAAGCGACTATGCGATCTACGATGGAGCGTGCTTACCTAGAAGAAACCGATTCACTCTCGATTTGAAGACACCCAGATTGTAACCATCGGGAAAAACCCACTCCGGCAACGCATTCCATAACCTAGACGTTCTTATCACAAACGTGGAGTCAAATCTCTTCGTTCGTGTTTTTGGAACATCAACCATGAAACGATGTCGCTTTTTTGAGATACGAGAATTCCGATAGAAGAAAGGGCAAGGTGGTATTAGATCATGCAGATCAGTTGCACACTCTCCGAAGTGTATCCGATAAAAAACCGATAAGCTAGCAATCTTGCGGCGATGATCAAGACTTTGAAGTCTTTTTGTTGAAGTATTTTGTATAATCTGTGTAAAATAAAAAATAAAAATTGGCACCTTCCTACTATAGACAAGTCCGTTTTATCTATGCTCTCTCTACTCCGTGGAACATGAACAATGGCGTGCACATATTTCTGTTTTATGTAAAATACAAGTAAAGTACATTATTAGTATCCAAATCTATTTATCTTCATCATCCCCATCAGGTTATTGACCCAGAAGCCCTGTGAAAAACAAAACAAGTGAAAATTGTGCCAAGTCAAGCCGGCAATTTTTCTAAACCACGTGTCAAGCGGTATACGTAATGTCTTCCAACAATCCCCTGACATTAATTGAAAAATTAAAGGGACGAGACAATTACTCGACGTGGAGATTCGCCGTGAAAACGTATCTCCAACACGAAGAGCTGTGGGACTGTGTTGAAAGTAGTACCGCCGTAGATCTCAAACGTGACACAAAAGCAAAGACAAAGATTATTCTTCTGGTCGATTCTACGAACTACGTTCATATTCAAGAAGCCAAGACTGCCAAGGAAGTATGGAACAATCTGGCCAAAGCCTTCGACGATACAGGGCTGACACGCCGCGTTGGACTACTAAGAGAATTGTGCACGACATCGCTCACCGGTTGCCAAAATGTAGAAGAATACGTCAGTAAAATAATGACGACGGCTCATAAGTTAAGAAATATTGGGTTTAAAGTGGATGACGAGTGGTTAGGCACACTACTACTCTCCGGTCTACCTGAATCTTATCAACCCATGATAATTGCAATTGAAAGTTCCGGGATGAAAATAAGTGCAGATTTAATTAAGTCCAAAATCCTGCAAGATGTCAAAATGAATGAAAATCAAAACTCAGCATTTGCAATTAATCACAGTTTCAAAAAGAAAGACAATAAGAAAACTTTTCAAAAGGGGCCCCGATGTTACAGTTGTAACAAGTATGGCCACATAAGTACAGAGTGCAAATCAAAGAATAAAGGCAAGACGGAAAGCTCAAGATATGCTGCAGCGTTTATAGCCTCCGAAAACAGTAATGATTCCTGGTACATTGATTCCGGAGCCTCTGCACACATGACTAGACATATTCAGTCATTGTCACAAAAGTCGGAGCCATTAACCAGAACAATCAAGGTTGCCAATGATAAATCCTTGTCTGTGAAGTGTTCTGGGCAGTTAACTCTAGATGTTCTTAATGAAAAAGGACAATGCAATACAGTACTACTACAAAACGTTCTGTATGTGCCTGAGCTCGCGGCTAATTTAATTTCTGTCAGTCAAATAATAAGAAATGGTGGCCAAGTCAAATTTAACTGCAAAGGATGTGTTATTCTGAACAAAAATAACACTATAGTGGCAACAGCCGTTCTAGTCAACAATATGTACCGGCTAAACATGTACAATGAACACGCATACATATCCGACGTTGATGAAGAAGATGCATATATATGGCATCAGAGAATGGGTCACCTGAACTTCAATGACTTAAATAAAATGAATGAAAATACAGAAGGTATGAAAATACTGAAGAAAAAAGATAACTTAACATGCATAACATGCCTAGAAGCTAAACAAACGAGATTACCCTTTAAAAATAAAGGAACAAGAGCAACTAAGCTACTCGAGCTAGTGCATTCTGATGTGTGTGGGCCAATGGAGACAGACTCATTAGGTGGAGCTAAGTATTTTCTCACCTTCATCGATGATTACTCCAAAAAGGTTTTTATTTATTTCATGCATAAAAAATCAGAAGTAATAGACAAATTGAGAGAATTTATGAAATGTGTAGAAAATCACCGACAGATAATGGACTTGAATTCATAAACAAAAATGTATCTGATCTGTTAAAAAGTAATGGAACCATACATCAGACAACAGTACCCTATACACCACAGCAAAATGGAGTTGCAGAACGTCTAAATAGGACTTTAGTTGAAAAAGCCAAATGCATGTTGCTAAACGCAAAATTACGGAAACAATATTGGGCTGAGGCTGTTCATACAGCAGCATATCTTCAAAACAGGATTCCAACAAAGTCCCTATCATATAAAACTCCTGAAGAACTATGGTCCGGAAGAAAACCAAATGTTAGTCACCTTCATATATTTGGGTGTGAAACTATGGTACACTTACCAAAAGAAAAGACAAAGAAATGGGATCCAAAGGCAACAAAAGCCATTTTCATTGGTTATTGCGACAATACCAAAGGTTACAGGTTCATTATACCTACTACTGGAATGATTGTCAAAAGCAGGGATGCAGTTTTCCTGGAATCAACTGTCATCAGAAATTATGTTCCGGTGGACTTGACAGAGTCAAAAGATGACTCTATGAGTGAAAACCTTTGTAAAAACTCAAGTGATATGTCAACTTCCACAAACACTGTCACAAGTTCTGATGAACTTGATTCTGATGAATCATCAAACACTAGTATATATGTACCCGATGAAAAATTACAAGATACACGAACTTCAAAAATGACATTAAGGCCAAGAAACAAAAATTTGTATTCAAAAACTGATGAACAGGAGAGTTACTTATGTTATAGTGCAGAAAATGTGGATATACCTATTACCTATAGCGAAGCAATTAGTTCACCTGAATCTGAGAAGTGGAAATTGTCAATAAAACAAGAGTTAGAATCTCATAATGAAAACAAAACATGGACATTGGTTGAGAAACCTAAAGACGCCAAAGTAATTGGGTGTAAGTGGGTGTTTAAATTAAAAGAAGAACCAACGGGTCCACGGTACAAGTCTCGTCTGTGTGCTAAGGGATATGCACAAACTAAAGGTATCGATTATGAAGAAACCTTCTCACCGACAGTCAGGTATGACTCTATTCGTTCACTTATATCAATAGCTGCTGAACAACACTTGGAAATAATACAATTTGATATAAAGACGGCCTTTCTGTATGGAGAATTAAAAGAACAAATATTTATGTTCCCACCTGATGGCTTAGAGTGTGCACCAAACACTGTATGCAAACTTAATAAGTCTCTTTACGGCTTAAAGCAGGCTCCTAGGTGCTGGAACACTAAATTCAACGCAGCTTTACAAAAGTTTGGTTTTGTTAAAAGTTTAGCTGATCAATGTGTCTACATTGGTGAAGTCAATGGAACTAAATGCTATCTTTGCCTGTATGTAGACGATGGATTGTTATTATGCAAAGAGAAAAAGGTGTTGAAGGATGTTGTAGATGAATTAAACAGGAACTTTGACATAAAGATTTGCCCACCAATTAATTTTGTTGGTATGCAAATAGAGAGAAATGATAAATACATATTTATTCATCAAACTAAATATATTGAGAAATTATTGGACAAGTTTCACATGAACACCGCTAACCCTAACTGTATTCCAGCTGATCCGCATGTGAAGCTCCAAAAAGGTGAAACAGTGCCTGTGAAAACCTTACCATACAGAGAAGCAGTTGGCTCACTCATTCATCTAGCAACTGTTACCAGACCTGACATAATGTTTGCCGTTAGCTTGGTAAGTAAATTTTTGCATTGTTACAATGAGTCTCACTGGAATGCAGTCAAAAAAAAATTTAAGTACTTAAAAGGTACCATGGAATATGGTCTATGTTACCAATCTAAGCCTGAAGTTACTGAGTTAACTGGCTACAGCGATGCAGATTACGCCAATGATGTTACATCAAGACGTTCTATGACAGGATATGTCTTCATTAAAAACGGAGCAGCTATCACATGGTCTAGTCAGCGCCAACAAAGTGTGGCGCTCTCAACAACAGAGGCTGAATTTATGGCTGCCTGTGCAGCCACCAAAGAAGTAATGTGGATAAGGCAATTACTTAGTGATGTGGGAGAGTTTAATCAAAATTCAGTGTGCTTAAATATTGACAATCAAAGTGCTATAAATGTAATCAAAAACAGTGAATTTCATAAGCGCTGTAAGCATATAGATGTTAAGTATAATTTTGTAAAAGAAAAATACTGTGAAGGGGTTATTTCTTTGAATTATGTAAGCACAGAGAGCCAACTAGCTGATATTTTTACTAAGGGCCTCTCTAGAGATAAATTTAAGCTAATGAGAAGTAAAATAGGCATGTGTCTAAAAGCTTAATTGTATTTCCAATAATTCAAAGAGGTAGTATTGTTTTCATTGTTATGATTGTATTAATTGTCTAATGTTACAGAAGGAAGGTTCTAATTTGAAGGGAGTGTTGAAGTATTTTGTATAATCTGTGTAAAATAAAAAATAAAAATTGGCACCTTCCTACTATAGACAAGTCCGTTTTATCTATGCTCTCTCTACTCCGTGGAACATGAACAATGGCGTGCACATATTTCTGTTTTATGTAAAATACAAGTAAAGTACATTATTAGTATCCAAATCTATTTATCTTCATCATCCCCATCACTTTTACGCACAAGAGTGTCATTGCCTATGAATGCTCCTGTAATAAGGGCTTAATAACCATAGGGCAAACGTAGACACTTTTGCGTATGGTATCTGATACAAGCTACGAATGAAAATTTGATTTCTATTCAACCGTTAACCGATATTAATACTTAATTATCCTCAACCTACGCTTACTCATTTTGAAAAAAAAAGAAAGGCCCGTTTCGGTATTCGAGAAAAACCCTAGGATGTAAAATTGGATCGAAATTATACATCAATTATAATTAACTATATTGTTATGGTTAATATAATCTCACTATTAACTTTAAAACTTCCCGCGTTATACTCGTATCGTAAACTGACGGTGGCTACAATTTATCGGGACAAATAAATTAAATGAAAACCGATACCTATGAATTTAAAATGTCTTGTAAAACTTTCCAAAATAAAGTTCCATGAGTAATCTTATAAATATAATTTTATACCAATTCATCATTGTTTATACTCTGTAATAATCAACAAAACGTTTTTCTGTTCAGGGTATCCCAGACAGGATGTATTATACCAAAAGGTAAGACATTTTAAACAAAAGTTGTTTAAAATGTTTTGTCAAGAAATAAAAAAAAAACGTGGTATTATATTCTCATTGTACTAAGTAAAGATAAAAAAATTGGCATAGTGACTGATAGAACTGAAAAATGTCAGTATTAAACAGCATTCATGTAACACGTACGTCAGCTGAATAGCTACAGATAATGTTATTACAAAATTTCAGGCCAAAAAGTGTCTCGGCCATGTCCTGCTCTTCTGCCACTCTGACGTTACGCTGCTGCATGAGCGGTGACGCGATGCCAAAAGATTCTCCGTTACAAAAAAATGTCCAACGCGGCTTAAAGTGCCAAACATGTGCCGGCTTAAAGTGCCAAAAGGTGTACTTCAACTAGCAGTTTTGGGGAAAATTGGCAATATGGAATTGAACAAAAAAAATTATTGCAATGCCTCCTGTTGTCACCGTAATATCTATCTTACAACATGCACCAATTAAACTATAACCTATAATTGAAAACTGCATCAAAATCGGACAATCAGTTTTGGAGAAAAATGCCAATATGTGTTTGCACAAACATCCTCTCACCCCAAACGCATAAATAATATACTGTTCTCCGTTCCGTCGCGGGTAAAAACATAATTAACTAAGGTATGTCAGGGCTGATACGTTATTGAGTTTCAACCCTACTTGTTTTTATACCATTTCTGCGTAAACTAAAAGCTTAGTTAAATTACGATCTCGTTCGTTTTCAATTACAAGTATTTAGTAGAGAGAATTGCTTTTAATTTATTGTTTGTTATATTGTGAAGGATACCCACGTGTACCTACGGCACACGGTATTAAATTCCCAGACCGCCCACCCGATGCCGAACTAATCGCTTCGGGCACAAAAAACAATTTACTCGTATTGTTACGAGAAATAAAATAGAATACAGCTCTAAACAATTTCTAAAGAAGTTCTAAATAGAATTTCGTCATTGAAGCCCTAAATGATAACACGAGGCTAGAGAGACGAATATAATAAGAGGTACAATCAAATGCCAATTAAAATAAATAAATGTGCCCTCTAAAGGAAAAGCTTAAACAAAAACTAAAACCTACTTATTAACAAAACAGGTATTCTACAGGTACTCGATGTTACCAACTGTATTCAAATCATAAATACTTTTATAACCGGCCTTTATTAACAAAACTAAAATTTTATGAGAACTATACTACATACCTAATTAATCACACTAGGGACATCTGAATTATCCATATACCAATGAAGGTCTACAGATAATCATGTGTTCAAGCCCACTACCAGTCGGAAGCGTGTCCAGCACGCTGGCGGCATTGACAAATTAATTAATTCAATCAAATTAATTACATTTGCATGGAATAATCCTACCAATATTATAAATGTGAAACTTTGGTTAGATTCCTGAATATTTGTTGTTACATACAACAGATCACGTCTTATTCGTTAGATCAGCCTTACATTTAGAACTTAGATAGGTTTTCTATATATATATAAATGAATTGCTGTTCGTGGTCCTGCTAAAACTTGACAGCGGCTGGCTCGATTTGGCTGATTTTGGTTTTGAAATGTTTGTCGTAGCTAAGGGAAGATTTAAACGGTGAGAAAACATTGAAAAGTTGCGAAGAAAATAGTAAAAACAACAATTTCATTTTCTCATATAAACTTCCTGTTTCTGAGATATAAACTGTTCTATTTTTGACGTTACCGATCAATCCTTTTTTTCCAGAGTTTTAATCAAAGATTTAATATATAGTTTTATTCAAAGAGTATATTAACCAAGAGTATAACATAAGTTAGTCTCTTTGTTATTTAGTCATTTAAGTTTTTGAAGTGAAAACTTCTTTTGGCGCGCTTAGACAGATTTTTCGTGGGCTGTGAATTGGATTCTAGCGTCACGCTCGGGTATGATAAGAAATTTTCGGAAGAACTCGGGATGCTAGAGCGAGAAAGATAATGGTACCTATAAGTGTACCAGAGCGAGAAAGAAAATATAGTCAACTGCTCTTCGCTGTTGTGTTCCTGTGTTTAGTATATTTAATTACTTATGTTTATTGTTATTGCGACATTAACTTCTAGGTACTTACCACACTAATTGAAACTGTCATGAAATATTAAATTTGCATTCCAGATCCATTGCAAAAAAGTTTTGGTTGTAAATACCTATAAAATAAATAAATGAGCAAACATTTTTATTTGGAGAGTCTTAATCAAAGTCTCTAATATATAGTTTTAATTAAAGTGTATAATACAGTTATATGTCATAAATAAACACGTGTTTTGCGTTTACACTGCAAACACTGCCTGAACCCTATGAGCTAGATCAAAATAATGTACAGCAATATTGTACCCCTGTAAAGGTCTACAAAAAATATCTTTGGAATAATTCACAATAACCATTAGTATCAGTATTACACCCGTGCGAAGCCGGGGCGGGTCGCTAGTATGTACCTATATAAAACTATATTTAGTTTAATATCAGCTATCTAGCTGTCAAAGTTAAAGCTTTGCTTAGGTTGGGGTCATATGGTGTTGTTGTGTGTGAAGTGTCCATCAATATTTATTTATTTATCTATACTAATATTATAAAGAAGTAAAGTTTGTGAGTTTGTCAAATTGTAAGGGGTCTATCTCGTATCTATAATCTCGGGATCTATTGAACCGATTTTAAAAATTATTTCACCAATAGAAAGCCACATTATTGCTGAGTGTCATAGGCTCCGAGCAAAGCCGGAACGGGCCGCTAGTTATTTATAGTCAGGAAAATCATAAAGGCTACTTACTCTATATCCCGAATATTACCTATAGAGTTACATAAAGAAAAGCCTTTTTCTAAATTCTAAACCTAGTATTTCAAGGTTGCGGGAAGATGTTAGTAATATTAGTTCACAAGATACTTTATTTATTGAAAACGGGAAAGTAAGTCTTGATTATTATTTAGGACCTTTTTTTCTTTTCTTTTTGCACCGTTGGCCCTTTGCGGCAGGGCAAGAATGTGATCTATTGCCTATTGGCTGTAGAGGACAGCGCGGTAGGTACATCGCAATAACTAAATAACGACGCTTTTTTTCCTTTTCTCTTTTATTTTTAGCTCTACTAAGCGCAGGGGTTAAGTATCAGAACCCTTCTTCAGGCATTCTTCACCTTTTTGTTATTGTCATATCCTTCACTATCCTTCAAATTTGTTGAATTAATTTTGAAGTGAAAACTTATTTTAACCTACAGGTTTTCTGGGGGCTGTGGACGAGTTAAAGTGCCGTTCGTAAATTATATCAATTTTCGGGTAAACTCAGATTATCTAGATGGGCACATCATTGTCATGGCCACGCTCTCCTGTTTCACCCGCGTAGTTTCGAAATTGAGCTATCAAATTCTGAGTTATTAGTTTTCACTTCTATCGGCAGACCCAGTGACTGCCATTTTTTTTAAATTTCATTTGTTGTATGCATTTAATAGTTTTTGTGATGATTAAATAATCATTATTAGCAGGCGATATCTAGTCTATACAAATATTAGAAAGCTGAAGAGCTTAATTGTTTGAAAGTGCTTATCTCCAGGAACTATTGGACTGATTTAAAATAATCTTTCACCATTAGTCATAGGTATACGTGCTTCCTGAGTGCTATAGGCTGTATATGTAAAATGTATACGGGTGAAGCCGGAGCCGACCGCTAGTTATTTATAAAATTAGTTTGACTCAACGATAGGAAGATTGGAGTACTATACCTATACTTTTGATAATTAAGATTTTTTCTTTTAAAATATAACTTTCTATTTCACATAACTAGCAGCGCCCCGTGGTTTTACTCGTGTAGTTCCCGTTTTCGTTATTTTCCCGAGATAAAAGTAGCCTATGTTTTCTTCCAGATTATTTATAATCTAACTGTGTTCCAACCATTAGATGATGTCGGTCCCGTAGAATCCGAAAGAAGTTCAATAGCGGTACTAATTCATGTTTTAGGTAAAGAATAAGTAAATTGATCTGGTTTTTCCTCACGGTTCCTTTGTACCAATCGTAAGCAGATGAGGTTTACGTTAGCTATGGCGACATAGTGATGTGCCGCGACAAAAGTATGACATTTCCACAAGAGCGATCAGACCCGTGCTTTCGGTGTAAAGCGTTTGTTCTATCTCTATACGTAGTATAATGTAAACTCTTTGGTTCATGTAGATATTTGCTAGCGTTCAGGTGACGTTCAATTTCGCGATAATTACGTACTTCACCCAGTTACACTAAACATATAGGTAATAGATATTTGCGAAACAATATTATGAACAGTTCCAATTGATTTCCTTCCATCTAAACATATGTCAGACACAACGAAGATAATAAGCCACGGAAACGAAAAAGGCCGACATGTCCCTAACATAATACCGATTGGAGATCTACTCTGGTACTCTCTTAGTTATTGCTAATCCTATGTTCTGGTTTATTATCTTGTCCAAATAGGTACACGAGGAAATGTCATTGTGAAATCCTAATATTACAAATGTCAATGTTTGGATGTTTGTTGCTCAATCATGTCGGAACGTCAGAATGGACTGGGATGAAATTTGAAACACAGTTAAATAATAGTCTGGTATAACACGTAGGCTACTTTTTATCCGAGGAAAATATCGGCGACAGCTCATATTGTTACACTCTACTAGTTTCATTTGATACCCATACTGAAGGAGAAGTGAAAAAAGAAATGTAATCTTGTAACATTTTGTGGTGGGGGCCATCTTGGATTTGAAATTTGTTATAGTGTATAGTATTATACTAGTCAAGCCCTTTGAGGTAGATTTGATATCTATATTGAGGTAGTAGTGAATAAAAAATTAGTTCGTCATTTTGTGGTAGCGGCTATCTTGGATTTGATATCCATATTGAGAGATGTTGTAAAAAATTATTTTGTCCGCCATTTTGTGGAGATTATGATTATGATTATTTTGGTGCATTGATATTAACCAAACATAGCTAAAAATTACCGCACGAAAACTAACCTTCAAATTAAAAAAACCGCTACGAAATCCGTCCATCGGTTTGAGCTCTACGGTGCCACAGACATCGACGTTAAACTTATAACACCCCTTTTTGCCCGGGGGTTGAAAAGGAATACTTTGTCCGTTTTTGTTACATTCTTCATTCATACTCCGCTCCTATTGATAGCAGCGTAATGTTATATAGCTTAGAGCTATCTTCGATAAATGGACTATCCAACAACAAAAAAATATTTAATTTCGTAACCAGTTCCGAGATAATCGCGTAATCTAACAAACAAACTCTTCAGCTTTATTATACTAGTATAGATATAGATTAATATCGTTCATTATTTGGTGTGGAGTGAAATAATACATCGATTGAGCGAGATGAAACGCAACAAGTTCAGGTAGTTTTCAGGGATACAGGGGGACAGGTAGGTGGGTGGGATATCCTTGATGCACCCGATCGATAGTGAAGGTAGGGTGGGTGTGGGGGATAAGGTGCCTGTGCATCCGACTCCCACCGCCCACACCACCCGTCCACCTTGTGATTGCTCTGCACAGAGTAATTGGTGTGTATTTATAGAGTATAAATTTAACTACCTGTGCGCTGAGGTTTTACCCGCTACTCTAATGAACAAATGCTTAAACAGAAAAAGTAGATTATGTGTGTACACAAGCAATTGGCAGTACTATTAGAATTAGTTTTATGTATAAGAAAAACTATCCGAAACTAGTCAAGAGCGAGTCAGATACACGATGTGGGATTCGAATTCTTCAATTCAATGGAATTCGAAACTAAATACTTTTAATTTTAGTTTTGGTAGGCTATAACCCTCAGTAGCCGAAATTAGATTTAAATTTTCGAACAATAACTCTTTAATAGAAGCCTCTAATTTCACATACTCTAAATCTACCTCACACACAACTTTAAATTTAGTACCTATAGCATTTATAAAATACAATTTATATCATTAAGATAGATAGATACACTCTTTATTGGATTTAACAAAACAAACTTACGAAACAAACAATCTTAAAAATAGAGTAAGAAAACATAAAAGCAGTAGTAAGCAACATCTGCAGATTAAAGCTCAGCCTCACGCAGCTATTTGAATATGAAGAGTCCAAGTTACTGCGTTACGCTGTTTATCCATTGACATGAGATGATTTATATTCTTCCCTGGAACATAGTAATATTTGCTTATTACAGTATCACGGTAGAATAACGCGCAAAATTGTGGTAGGTACTTCCCGATGTGAACTCAGCAAATAGACCTACCGCTACAAAGTACAAATACTTGGAATATTTACAATTTCAGGGGCTGAAGTCTCCGCCGGGGGGTCTACCGCCGAACGAAAAATGTCACAGCTTTGATGTTTCTCTCTCTTTTCTTTTCGCTTGAAATGATAGAGACAGCATTAGCAAAGCGATAGCCGATTTAGTTAGGCGGTAGTAACGCCGGTTTATGCTACAACACACGGACAGACTTTCAGATATAAATGCATGTGGCATTGGCTTTTACCGTGACGTTGTTGAAATTCCAGTTTGAATAATTAAATTCAGCTTGTCACCTATGTGTGCGTTAATTGATTAATCTTTCGCATCGTTGATGTTATTCCGAACGTCGCGTCGGAGCCATCGCTAATAATATAGCTCGAATGTTATGAACAGCTACATGTTTCTATTGTATCGTGTATTACGCAAACTAAAATTTTGATCAGCATTATTACCATTTACAGTTTTACCTAAGATACTTTTATGAATAAAATACCTAAATATATTGCCTTTTTGTGAAGACATACATTTATACCTATAAGTACATTATTTTTAAATACCCCATAGTTCGGAACAGGGTCTGTTTAATAAAAGCCGTCTACTTATTGTTTCCATAGGTAGGACTTTGGGCCTTCTCTCAAGGATAGAGCTAAAGCCATCCAATGGTCAAAATAAGGAAATGCATCGTGGAGAATCCGGTGTTTTCCAGGAAAGTCATCGAACCCGCACTTGCCCAGGATGCCGCACTGGATGGCTTTGACTCTCTCCTTCGGGGCCTTGTCTCACAAGCCAAGATAGATATTCCCGAGCCCCAGTAGTGAGAATATTTAGTGCTTATAAATAAAATAAAATTAAAAGTTTGTGTCACCTTATTCTTTCGCAAGTGGGAGCGCAACAGGGAGATCCGCTTGGGCCACTCGTTTTTAGTTTGGCCATTCACAAGGCCATATCAGAGCTTAAATCGTCTCTCAACACATGGTACCTGGACGATGGTACTATGGGAGGGTTACCAAATACTGTGTTACAAGATTTAGAGACGTTGATCCCACGCCTTAATCAATTGGGTCTGGAAGTAAACTCTTCTAAATGCGAGTTTTTTCCCTGTAGCGCTGCTGCTCGTGCAGATTTCGGTCGCTTTAGTGCTTTACTGCCTGGCCTGAGGGAACTTTCAGTTGCCAACTTCAATCTTTTGGGGTCTCCGGTTTTCGTCGATGCAGTATCAGAGACTATAACGTCTCGTAAAAACCTTCTCCTCGGCATTCAGGATCGACTTAAAGCCATTTCAGGGCATGTAGCTTTGAGGTTGCTACGAATGTGTTTTGCGCTGCCGAAGATGACCTACTTGCTGCGAACTGCTCCTACCTGGTTGTGCCCGGAGGATCTCTCCTCCTTTGACAGCTCCTTAAAATCTATTGCGGAGTCGGTCACCAACGTATCTTTTGAAGGGACGCAGTGGAGACAGGCATCTTTGCCGATTCGGCACGGGGGTCTGGGATTGCGATGTACGCGGGATGTTGCTGTGCCGGCTTTCTTGGCGTCGGCGCATGGGGTTGCGGACCTTGTTGCTATCATTTTAAATTTAAATGGTGACGAGGCACGTATTCCACATGTGTCGGAGGCTGAGTCAGTCTGGTCGGCCTGTAACCCAGGTGTGCAAAGACCCATGATCCCTCATGTCCAGCGTGCTTGGGATGACGTCAGCGCTAAGCGCATTCAAGATGAGATGATAGGCAGTGCGGCGGGGGTGGAGTTGGCTAGGCTGAGAGCGGTGTCGCGATCGGAATCCGGGGCGTGGTTGCAGGCTCTTCCTTCACCTCACCTAGGTACATTGCTAGATGATGACTCTCTGCGTGTTGCGGTGGCTCTTCGCCTGGGTTGCAAGGTGTGCGAGCCGCATAGATGCACCTGCGGTTCCATGGTGGAGGCCAATGGCTATCACGCATTGAGTTGTCGTCGGTGCTTGGGAAGGTTTCCTCGCCATCACGCCCTCAACGATATAATACGTAGAGCATTTGTTTCGGCCAATGTCCCGTGTGTGTTGGAGCCTCCGGGCCTTTTTAGGTCGGATGGTAAGAGGCCAGACGGCCTGACCTTGGTTCCCTGGAAGAAAGGAAAGTGCTTGGTGTGGGACGCAACTTGCGTTAGTACTGTTGCGGCTAGTCATCTTGCCCGCTCAACCCGCACGCCAGCAGCTGCAGCTGAAGATGCCGCTAGTAAGAAGCGGCAAAAGTACGCAGCCATGGAACCTCTTTATGAGTTTGTCCCCTTCGCAGTGGAGACCCTGGGCAGTTGGGGCATTGAAGCGAGGGAGCTAGTTAAGGAATTAGGACATCGAATGAGGGAAAATGGCGGTGACTCCCGCTCTGGCTTGTACCTGGCACAAAGATTGTCAATCGCTATTCAGCGTGGTAATGCTGCCAGCGTAATGGGCACTTTTGTGCCGGGTACTGTTAGGAGTGGGTTTTTATTTGATTAATTTGTTGTGGACTATATTTTATTGTATTATTGACTTGTAATAAACTATTAATAAAAGTTTGTGTTTGTTAGAGTGTGTTTGTTCCCAGTTCCCACGTACGTAAAATTAAATGCATAGTAAAAGGAAGATACGGAAAAAAATGTGTTAAATTGAGGTAACAGACTCAATTTAACACATTTTTTTCCTTTTTACCTTTAATCATAAAGAATAAAATTGTCCAGTTCCGAGAATGTGCTCTTCCTGTTTCTCGCCTTTTCCTGAGTGTGCGCTTGCTGTTCAGGAAGTTACGAGTACATCCTACCCGGAAAAGCTAAATTACTTCGAAACATATTTCAGGGACGTAGACTATAAAAGTTGGCTTTCAAAGAATCCGAGATTTGTGGGCTGAAAGCGGACCGAATAAGAAAAGAAACCCAAAGATTATTTGATTTAAAAGGTTTGCGTATAACTACGTCATTGAATCGCCTTCTTTAGAAGATATCCTTTGAGTTTTTATGTATACGATTTTATAATGTTCAAAAGTTACTACGCAGTTGCTGTTTTTACACGGATTCGGTATTGATTTTGACGGTACCTTACAAACTGAGACCTTATGCCCATTTCGAAGGATATTAGATATAATGGTATACTAGTAGTAGAGTAGTAGGTTAGGCTAGGTAGTTAATTTATTTAGAGACTCTTACTAACAAAATAAATGTGTTTTGATGTTTGCTTAATCATGTAGTAAGAAAAGATAGGGCCAGCCAGGTTGATGTTTGGATTGATTCATTTACGGTAGTCTACTTTTTGTCCCGATTTTTTGTGTTTTGTTCCATTCTGTTTTCTAAGTTGTATGCGGGTGAAGTTAGAACATTATGTGTTAGACTAGTAGTATCCAGCGGTTTCGTTCACATAGTCCTCGATCCCGGTATTTCCCGGTATGCATGTGTTATCCCGGGCTATCTATCTATGTACCAAATTTCGTCGAGATACCTTCAGTAGTTGGTCTTTTCTTCTTTCAGTATCTTCTAGCTTTTTAGTAGCTTGTTAGAAAAAAGTTCTCTTCTATTTTCATCCACTGATCGCCTATTACGATAGTTGTCTCTTTAGAGTTTATTAATATCTACGAGTACTTAGGTATGTCATTCTTTAACTTCCAATGCGACAAATTAGTTTATTGATATTATAAACACGAAAGTGTTTGTAAGTGTCTCTGTTCGTTCCCACGTATCCTACTAATACTAATTCTACTAATATTATAAATGTCGATGTATGGATTTTTGGATATTTGGATGTTTGTTGCTCAATCACGTCCTAACGTATGGACGGATCGGGCTGAAATTTGGAACACAAATAGATTATAGTCTGGAAGAACACATAGGCTACTTTTTATCCCGGAAAACAACGGGAACAACGGGAACGGGAACTACGCAGGTAACACCGCTGCTAGTCTATAATAAGTACCAATAATAACGGTTGAAAGAATTTTAATGAAATTCAATGTGCCTAACCTAACCTGGAGCACATAGGCTACTTTTTAACTCGTTAAAATTAATGGTGGTTAAAAATAAAACGAAACACCGAATAAATTAGATATTGTATTAAAGGGAAACTGAAATCTATTCACCATAAATATTACCATTTCTGTATTAGGCCAGTATAAAATTCGCAGAAAAAGACAAGTTTTAGATTTTCCTTGAAAAATAATTGTGTAAAATCTAATTTACGAATAACTTTCCCAGCTCTTTACTTGGTCGACGCGTGATCATGATGCTGACGTTTAATTGGCTCAAAGTTCAAACATTGCCATTCAGCAGAGCAATACCACCAGCTTGCTGAGTACACTTTCGAATGGTAGTAGGCCTGAGCATCTTGATTTACCTATAAGATAAGATTATCATTTATTGACACGGTAGCACATACACTAATCTTAATATCTGCAAAATTCGTACAACTACAACTTATTATATATCATATCAGATTAGATCATAGAATGTCTGGTCACTTAATACATGTATAAGGGCAAAGATATATTTTATAGATCATTCAATTTAGGTAATTCAGATGTGCTAAGCGTCAAAAATTGTATTGAGTAGGTAGGTATGTACTGTAGTTATTAATGCAGCTATCTAATTTGTGTTCTTTTAAAAAGTGGCAAAACCCTAAGATTACATATGTTTTGTTGGGTAAGAATACGTAGAGAGAAAGTAGGTATATGCTATACATCAGCAATCAATGTACTTTTGAAACATTAAAAGAATCAAAGAAAGAGTAGAGGAGAATGTTTACCAAACCTACCTTCCACAATACTTTGTAGGTTCCATGATAAATGTTTTTTATGTAACTGAACTTGTCCTAAAAGTTGTCGGGTTCATCAGTGAAAAATAGTGAAATAATTATGGCTACATTTCATTGCTTTTGCATCAACAAGCAAAAACGCTAGTCTTTACAATCTCCCAAAAGTATAAAATTTCAGAACGACCAGATGTTAACAGTCTCCTGTTTAAAAGCTTCCTCCAGATTTATTTAAAACGTTGACATGCGTAACTGAACTTTTTAATTGCTTTCCAACTAACCAAAAATTAGGCGGTCTATAAATAAAAATGAGCTAATCAAGTAAAAGATTGTTAGCAGCAACTGCCATCTGTCGCAGCAACGGCAAAATTCTAATTCTAAATCAGCTTCGAGCTACAAATTCGTGTGCTGAGCTAGGTTTACTATCGATATCATTGCAGACTCGTTACACGCCATCTAGCGGTTGTCTAGTGAACTGTTTAAAATAAACATTGGGTTTGAATTTTTGTTCTTAGTTCTGTTTTGGATACCCTCCAATTTAAAATCGCATTACTTCTTAATGTCATTTCAATGAGAAAAATTGATACGATTCCATCGTCGCGAAGCTTGATAAACCAAATAATTTGCAAGAAAGTTTTATGCGAAGTTGTAAAATAGAGAGTACGTCAGTGAAATTCCGCCGTGAAAAATTATTTGGAACAATCGTGCGTTATTTGCGTCGATTGACGGGCCTATGATGAAACAGATCGCAGAATGGCTGCGTAGCGTAAACACGGGGCCGCTGCGTCGCTAGTACGAAAATATCCGTCGCGCGCGCACCGCGCACCGCGCCGCCTTGCGACCTAGCGCCGAGCATGCGCCCACGATGGGCAGCAACTGCTGCAAAGGAGACGCCGCCAGGCCTGTCCGCTCCCCCTCTATATACTCCAGGTACATCCACCTCGGCATCCTGGTCGCCCAAGAGGCCACCGGCGTGCCCTGGGTGCTTCGCCCGCCCTCGCCCGCCCCGCCGTACGTACAGTCCCACCACCGCTGTCTGTGCCCCAGTGACCATATATACATAATCTTATGTAACGGATTGTTTACGTGATTAAAACGAACGGAACACGACATAATCCGAAGATGTTGTGACTTAAATATTGTTTGCTCCGTGTTGAATGTGTAGAGTAGACGTATTGTTGCTCACGTTGTGGAAATTCGAAATTTGTATAACAATACTGTTTTTACACAATGATTTGGTGTTTAGAAAAGTAGTCATAGCTAAATTGTTTTAATGCTTAGTTATTTATATTTTCATGACAGTAGGTACGTTGTAAGTACGTAAGTTCTATGTTCATGATTTAAATAAAGTAATACTGTCTATTACTTTATTTAAATTATGAACATATTAAAAAAGAAACGACGTAGAACTACGGGAAATTTAACATTGAGTATTTCGGAGGCCTCAGGGTCTCATTAAAAATTAAATTTCTTTGATCTGAGTAAAAAAACAAAACGTCTTTAAAAACTCAATTACACGTTAATAATAATAATACGCTTTATTTCAGAAAACTGTGATCCAAATACAAAAAACTATAATTACGTCAGTCATAACAAAACCACCATAGAACTAGACATAGCTGTCCCAAAAAAAAATTAAAAAAAAATGTGAAAGTATGACACAAATGTTTTTTTTTTAGCTTTGAGCTGAAATTTCAAGAATAAAACGAAACAGTCAATTTGTAAACACCATTGATGATTCTGTCACCGCGTGGCAGGTTACAATGGTTTCATAAAATGTTTAATGCAAAAAGAAAATTCAAAACGAAGGCAATGTTTAGTAATCTTTTTATGCATATTCACCGATTAATCGAAGACGCCTAAACCGATTTGAAAAAAAAAAGTATTACAATTAACTTTACAAATATATAATTTTCAACTCCGCAGACTCCTGGGCCCACGTTTTACAATTAACATTATTTACTCTGTCAATTTAACTACGCCATTAAAAAAAAAACAGTGGATTATTTGTTTTTTTGTTGATAAAAATTTTAAATGCACATTGGCATCATAATCATGTATGGCAGAGCTGTGTTTATTCTTTGCGATAACAGCGGTATCCCATAAAAAAAAGTATTTAACTTTATGAACTAGTCATATGCGTTTAGTAAATAGTAATACAAAAATTAATGCAGGGTATGTACAATTATTTTAAATATGTGCAATTAAACAATAAAAAATATTTCCATACCACACAATTTCGCGTATGTATTGTAATTTACTATACTTTTTTGGAAACGCCCTTTATTATTAATAAACTAAATAAAAAAACTACTACACACTACATTAACTACTTAAATATATGTAAGTAATTTTAAGCAATGACTTAGCATTTCACTTTGAATTTTCCAAATATTCTACTAGTAATCTCTATTATATCTTAATTGGGTAATACATATCGCAACAAGCTTGTTAGTTTTTCTTTTGTGCACGAATGACTAAATGGATTTGTAACAAGGATAGATTATACAGTGGAACATAAATATCAGAAACAAGACCTATGTGACGTAGGATAACGGAAACAAAAACAACTTGGGTAAAACAGCGTTTTTTCTTGTAAAATGGATATTTATTTTTAAAGAATTATTGAGATTAGAAATCTTTTGTGCACATTTGCAAATAAGATTTTATTTTTGCATGGGGCTAATTGTAAATTATTTAATTCAGTGGTCTGCTATTTCACCGACGATTAGTAATGGTAAAAAATATGTTCCGGTTTGAAGGACAATGTTTACCAAAAAAGTACTATATTTTATCTCTGGGTGACGAGAGCAGTATGGTGTTAGGCCGTGAACTCTTCGTGTTCAAATAGCTGCACTATTTACGATTATTTTGTCCAAGTGTGTTGCCTACCATCACTCGCACGTCTTGTTCTTCTTACTCATTAATTTAATTTAAACAAAAATTATATATAAAAAAATCTATGTTAACAGTTTACGATAAAACATTCTGATTCTACTTACACGTAATAATTTTCAGCAGACTATAATATAATGAAGGAAGAATATCGAAACAAATGAATACCATTTTTGCCATTTTTTCACACCACCAAACTTAACAACGGAAGCAAAACAGCTGAAATTATATCTCTTATATATAAAATTCTCGTGTCACAGTGTTTGTTTCCTTACTCCTCCGAAACAATTTTACTGATTTTAACCAAAATTTATAATGCATATTCAGTAGGTCTGAGAATCGACTACTAGCTATTTTTCATACCTTTATTTATATGGCAAAACAACGTTTGCGGGGTCAGCTAGTACACTTATAATGTCGCTCACATGCTACAGGCACGCTCAAACAGTAGATGCTAGATTGTATGGCGTCGGGATTACAGACTCTTGAACTATAAACCCAACGGGTAGTGTAAATTGTCTTGTACAACACGTTCCTAGATTTCTGAAATCTAGACTTGATATCTATCGGGGACCGATGTAGAGAACAAACAATGAGAGTATTCCCGAAATAATCCAACTATTCTACACACCTATTCAGGGCTACAGAACTGAAACTATTATATTCTGAGAGCTGGCAGCAAACTTTGTGCAGGTATTTGAGGCAAGCTGAGAACTTGCCATATGCTGTTCTATTATACCCTGACACGGGGGTGCAGACCTGGCTGCCGAGTGGCGGGGCTAAATGAATCCATATGTATATTATGACGCACCATAGACATAATTTTTCGTAGGCTGTGAATGAAGCTCATCGTCAAGCTCGTAAATGAAAGAACATCTGAATTCGGGACCACCGCGTGTGCCAGAGCGAGAAAGAGAGAAAGAAAGTCAGCTGCTGCTGTCTGTCTCCTGTCACTGTAGTGTCGCTGTGTTTCTTATATTCAATTTATCACCATCATTTTTATTTTAAATTATTGAAATGAGTCAATAGTTTTTAATAGTTATTTCTTATTCTAGTTTTCACTTCTGCCGTGCGGTCTTAAGCACACATATTTTTATTTGTTCAATAAATATGTTTGAGGCACGACGCGATTTCTAAATTATGTTGTAGTTTAATGTTTAAAAATAAAAATAAAATAAGCCAGACGATTTAGTCGCAGTCGTAACATTGCCAGACACGTGCAAAAATATTTTGCAAAAAATATAATTAAATGTTTCTCAGACAATATGAAAATGTAATCGGGTATTATGACTAAAAATAGGAATTCTTAAAAAGACAAATCATTTTGGTGCTGCTTTCTACCGGTCAGGACTTTCTACCCTGTGATCTAAATTCACCTAAGTGTTGGGGTATAATAGGAGAGGTATATGACAAGTTTTCAGCTTGCCTCGAATACCTTCTCAAAATTATGAGCTAGCTATTGCTTGATTTTTTTATGAATTTATTTTTTGTTTAAGAGTGAGAAAAGGTTGCAAAGTATTTTTTCACTCGCCTGTCTCCAACACTTGTGTTCTGAATTTGGTTCTGAACAATACTCAAATAATAATTTAACCGAGAGTCATTTACATGAAGTGTCGCATCACTTTGATGTCTCATTCGATTGATAATTAAGGAGGAGCGCAAACGTTGACTAATGATGATCATAAATCTCTCTGTTTTTGGTTCAAATCAAGAAAGTAATGGCACATATCGTACGAAGATGAATCGCTAGCTAGAAGCACTTAATTCAAATGGAAATTATCGTTAGATTTTGTTAATCTGAAGAGAATAACTAAAGGAGGCCAAGAGCCGTAAAAGATATGACTCAATGCACAACACAACAGAAGATACCCAAAAAAGAAAAACTGCATAGAAGACTTTAAAACATTAAGCAGCATTTTCTTGGAAAGGAATGACAAGAGAGATATGAAAGAATATTTATTGACGATTAACAGTGGGCTGTATGTACATAAATATGTAGTGTCCAAGGAGCAACAGAGCATATTCTTTTTGGGAGAAAGTCGTTAGAAATTATCGTAAGTAGGTTTTCATTTTAAAACATAAAACCAATACCACGAACTATCCACGCTCGCGACCACAAGCCCATGGCATATGATAAATGGTGTTATTTTAGGCTCAAAATATAAATAAACATTACAAATCATCGGTTTTATAACACGCCGCCTAACCTTGTCGTTTCGAAGAAAACTCGGTCAAATTACTTTGCTGATGATTTTAAGAATTAAGTGAATCCTTATGAACCTACTTCGAAAAAGGAGGAGGTACTCGATTTGGTTGTAGGAATGTATGTTTTGTATGTTTTGCGGTAGCTCCTCCAATTGTGCGTAGATTTTGCTAATTATTTTTTTGTTTGGTAAATCATACTTCAGTGGTGGTACTACCATCTCTGAAGGTACTACCACCGTGGTAGATCTCATATAAATTTTAGCGAAAGCAGTTTAGACTTTTTTGAAATATAAACATATGCTTATATTAAATTTGTTTATCTGTACCACGTATTTGTACCAACTCGATGTTTGATCGTAACTGTGTGTTTATTTGATTTCATAATTTGAGTGTCCGTCCGTATTTAATAAGAAATTAAATAAAATCGGTTTGTGTTTTTTCGAAGACAATTGAACAATAGTTCAATTGTCTTCGATTTACGTGAACCTGTATTAAAGAATACTTTAATACAGGTTCACGTAAATCGTGGAGAAAAAGTCACGTTCTGGTCTTTAGCATAGACAACTTTTACAGTAGAAATAAGGCATAGTAATCAACTGTTTCATCCATTTTATTTAATCTAAAGTGAACATTTTCGATCCCAGGGATTACATGTGATATAATATCAACATTTCCCGTCAAACCAGGTTGACTTACTTAATAATGCATTTAATGAAATGCATGATAATTCCTGCATACCATAATATCATAATAACTGTGCCTTCAAAATGCATTCCAACCGAGACATTCAATGTCCTAAAATACTAAATATTCGAACGTAACTAGTTCCTGTCTACTGCTTCAAACTCGTCGATAATGTTGTTGAAATAATGCCAATATCAATATCTCCAACTTTTCCCTTGAAAAATCAATTTTCAAGCTTGAGCTTGCGCAGCCGCTTTGTATGGACTACTCATCATCATCCATATCCTCAGTTATCACGGTCTCTCTTGGTCAAAAAACCCTGTCCCTATTTGCCGCCATGCCAGCTTAAATAAAAGTAGGTTATAATAAATACTTATAGTACATTGTACACGCTATGCTTAGTTTGGGGTCAGATAGTGTTGTGTGTGAATCGTCCACCAATATTTATTTATTTATTCCTTTTTCACCGTCTATGTTCCAGCCATACTCGAACCGAGATTATTGTCGGTGAGAAATGTCCACCAGTATTAATTTATTTCTAGCTCTCTCTTTAAAATGGTTTCTCCAATAGATACTAGTATTTTTGGCTACGAGTTGTCTGTCCATCAGTTGATTTGTTCTTAGTCTGAGGGGTAGCACAGACTATGAATTTATAAAACTGAGGTATCTAAAGAGATGGAACAGCTTTGAGCTGGTAAACAATAACTTGCTGATATAAAAGCGTGACGTGACAGTTGGCAGGTTTCATTAGCGCTTATTCTTTGGTGTAGACCAGAGTTTCCCAACCATATCTCGATCCGACTTAGACTAATAGTTCCGACTCTAAGCGTGGGGTTTCTAAGATCTTCGGACGTTTATAAAATACCCTACCCTTTGAAAAAGCCTCAACACAATTGTTTTAAATTTTAGGGCACACGTATGTTTGCAAGTAAGATAAATACCCGTTATAGGTACCGAAGATTACTACCACAACTAACAAAAGAGCTGATTGATTACTTTGATAGGATCGATTTTTATGAAACATATTCTATCTAAGACACTCCCAAGTAATTTTTCTTTCAAAGAAAAAAAAATACAATATCTACACCCAAATAGACACGTTAAACTTACAGACAGACACGTTTTTGTGACGGGAATTAAAAAAAAAACAAATAATAATAAAGGCGGCAATGTATGATAAGCTATATCATGCACATTCTAATCTTAATATAATATGTATATAAATTACGCGTCATGTTGTTTGTCCGCAATATACTCCTAAACTGCTCAACCAATTTTACAAAGATATCCGAAACTATTAGAATAAAATATTTGTTGTTACCAGGGGTACGTATACTGTCCAGGTGGTAGAAATATTAAATACGGGTTAGTTTTAAATTCCATTAAAAAATGTCGATATCCGTCGCACGATTTTCGAATAATTAAAAAAACCAACATTTTCGTTTACTGTTAAATCTCGCTATCTCAGTCTATAGATAGTCATAATCTATAGTCTGTACTAGACCAATACGATTAATTGGCCGTTCCATTTTATTGGGTTTCGTACATTTTAGTTAAAACAATGTCGTTATACAGAGGAAAATGGTTAAAATGTTTCTTAATTTCACTTTAGTCACCGATTAGTCTGAGATAAATCTGTGGACACAAAATCACGCCAAGTTGAGAAACCCTGTTCTAGACTCTAGACAACAAGGTGTTGATGACATAGGTCGTCTAGTGTTTCAGCAGAACAAAACGTTGTAACGTAAATAAAAGCAGCATAATGATGAACACAATGATATCAATAATATTGTTTTGTCATAAAGTGAGGGTTCCTTTGTTCTTCAAATAACCTCCATTAACCTCTCATGTGTCTCATCTATTATCAAATCTAATAAATGTAACGGAATATTCTGAAAAAGATGAGCGGTGTGTTTAAGGATTTTTTTCCACAGTGACATTGTCAAGTTCTCTATTAGGGTTCCGTAAAACGTAAAAACGGAACCCTTATAGATTCGTCATGTCTGTCTGTCTGTCTGTCTGTCTGTCTGTCTGTCTGTCTGTCTGTCTGTCTGTCCGTCCGTATGTCACAGCCACTTTTTGCCGAAACTATGAGAACTACACTGTTGAAACTTGGTAAATAGATGTATTCTGTGAACCGCATTAGGATTTGAACAAAAAAAATTAAAAAAAAGAAAAATTAGGGTTGCCCCCCATACTGAGAACTGAAACTCAAAAATTTTTTTTTCATCAATCCTACACGTGTGGGATGTCTATCGATAGGTCTTCAAAAATGATGTTAAGGTTTCTAAAATCATTTTCCTCTACACTGAATAGTTTGCGCGAGAGACACTTCCAAAGTGGTAAAATGTGTGTCCCCCCCCCTCTAACTTCTAAAGTACGAGAATGAAAAATCTAAAAAAAATATATGATGTACATTACCATATAAACTACCAACGAAAATTAGTTTGAGCTCGATCTGATGAGTACTTTTTTTTAGTACATCATAAATACACTATTATTGAAAATTCGGTCAAAGTTACAACGAACTACAAGAACTATGTGTACTATGTATATTATGTTACTTGCTGCAACGGAACCCTTCATGGGCGAGTCCAACTCGCACTTGGCTACTTTATTTTATTAAAAACTGCGACCACCACATACATATATGTACTGACTTTTTCTCAGAATTCACATTTTGGAAATGAGCGACTTTAAATAAAATCTTAAATTGATCTTGGACTAAGTTCTAATTTCTATGCAGTATATATGTCATGAGTTGTATAACTCCCGCAAGTAGCACCTATTCACGAGTATACCACTCATAACCATATCTTTCTTGGCAATATTTGAGGGAATAGGGCGAACCCTTCAACGACCCATCGTAAGAAGGAGCTTTGAAAAGCAGGAGTAGGTATTGGCGGTGTGTTCTTCAAGTTTTTCTTTTCTTCAAATGTTGTTGTGTCAGCTTTGATACCATTTACGAGTATATTTTATGTCACATCATTTTTTGATGTTGCTTCAACGCTAGAGTTCAGAGTTCAGGTTCATCAGGGACAGAAATGCGGACGTAGTGGAGCCTCTGGGCCGGGAGGAGGCGGGTTAGGTAAATGACGATGTCGAGTCGATTACTAGCGGAATCCCAACCGGTAGTGATCGGCTCTACAGACGAGCACTAATATTAGGGTTCCGTAAAACGTAAAAACGGAACCCTTATAGATTCGTCATGTCTGTCTGTCTGTCTGTCTGTCTGTCTGTCTGTCTGTCCGTCCGTATGTCACAGCCACTTTTTGCCGAAACTATGAGAACTACACTGTTGAAACTTGGTAAGTAGCTGTATTCTGTGAACCGCATTAAGATTTTTACAAAAGTTTTTTAAAAAAACAAAAATTAGGGGTGCCCCCCATACTGAGAACTGAAGCTCAAAAATTTTTTTTTCATCAAACCTACACGTGTGGTGTTTCTATCGATAGGTCTTTAATAATGATGTTGAGGTTTCTAATATAATTTTTGTCTACACTGAATAATTTGCGCGAGAGACGCTTCCAAAGTGGTAAAATGTGTGTCCCCCCCCCTCTAACTTCTAAAGTAAGCGAATGAAAAAACTAAAAAAAATATATGATGTACATTACCATGAAAACTACCAACGAAAATTAGTTTGAACTCGATCTGATGAGTAGTTTTTTTTTAGTACGTCATAAATACACTATTATTAAAACTTCGATCAAAGTTACAACGAACTACAAGAACTATGTGTACTATGTATATTATGTTACTTGCTGCAACGGAACCCTTCATGGGCGAGTCCAACTCGCACTTGGCTACTTTATTAGGTCTAAAATGGTCCCAACTTTCCCTATTTTCCTCTTTTTCTGCTAATCCAAGAAATATGTAAAAAAAAAATAAGATTTGAAATGACAAAAGTAACGGACCCCGGAGTCTGTGGAGTGAAAAATTTAAATAAAAAACGCTAGAGTTCCGTAATATAGTCCGTCTGAGGAAGTATCACACATTTACCAATTATTCTATCGCTAAGCCGGAATTTACAAACATTACTGTTATTCGATTACAAGGGTCAATGGTGAAGGAAAACATCTTTGTAAAATCGGAATGAATTCCTAGAAAGGAATCTTTCGAGAACATGTGTCACCAACCAACAACCAAGCCTTGTGCGAGAAGGCTCCAAGTCCTAGCTGTGGAAACATGAACGGCTTATGATATGATCAAACTGCAATATTACGAAACTGCATTAAGGAAAAAAATCCATTAAAAGTTTGGCGAAAATTTCTTTTTCGTAGAGTCTATTAATCCATCAGCCATCGATCAATAATTGTCGATGGATGCCGTTTGCATACAATGTGTTTGTCAACCAACCCATGTTGGCAAGTCCATTGGCGGCTGTCCAGACTAAATCGCGAGTGTTGCAACACGAATATATTAATGTCTGATGCATGCACTTTACTCCTGTCCTGTCCTGTCCTACACTGTCAGCCGAGTTGCTGGTAAACTATAAAATTCTCGACGTTTACCACGGCGGTAATCATTTTGCGAAGTAAATTTAGACGACCTGTATAGCTTTGGAGCACTTATGTAGCTCTCAGTATTGTATTATGTAGTCCAGTGCGACGAATTTGGATCTCGGATTGCTCTCGAACTCTCTGGTATAGTCTTCAAAAATAACAGGGCTATTTTGACATTTGTCAAAATGTAAATTTGAAATTGTTGTGGCTCCAAGGTTCAATTTCGCAATGGTGAGGTTGTAGAGTCAGGATTCGAATGCAGCTCTATTTGGACTCGAAAACCTCTTTGGCTTTATTCGAAATTCCGTATACATAGACTATCGCAGTTTCCGCGAGAGTATCTCTCTATCTAGTCTGTGTTTGCGCGGACAGACTTTCGTCCAAAAAGTTTTACTAAAATTTTGATTTTACTTTATGGTTCTAACGACGAATTCGATAGCGCGTTTTAGGCTTCTAGTGGCGCTATCTAGTTTGCTTGGGACGGGCTAATCGAGTTATATGCTTAGTTTTTCATTAACTTTTTATGGTACTTAATATAAACATCTATTAAAAAATAATTACTTGTAATTAAAAAATAATTACTTGTAGTTTCTTATATTAAAATGTAGGTAGATAATTTAAAAATGTAAAATTATCCAAATAAAGGTAATCCTACAACCCCCTATTCTAAACATTTACTCAACAAGTCAAATTTTTGACAGTAAAGTGGGTTCAGAATAAAATATTACTTGTTCATTTATTTTTTTCCGGAGTACTAGGGTGCTCCGGAAAATGTTATACATAAATGACTTAAGACATATATATTCATACGAGCTCACTAAATGACAGGCTGATACTCTCTCAAATGTGCAAAATAGAAGACTAACAATAGAAGCCAGACGCCCACGCCACGCCAACGATATTTCGTAATTATAGAGGTAGAGTTATAATTGTTGCTACCTCTGAAATGTACCTACAAATAGACATTCCAGGTCAAACTAAATCAGTTCGATCGATATCCCGATTCCATTCGGGTTACATGTGCGAGACACAGGAAGTTCTTCCTCTGCGTCGGTTACTCTATTAATTCAATACTACAAATTTAACACCAGCCATCAGCTGCTGTGGCCTTTGGTTTTGTTCTCAAGATTTTCAACTCACTTGAACCACTTTTGACCTACCAACATGTGTTATGATAAGCCAGACACATGGTCACTAAAAATTGGTCCCAACATTCATTATGTTCAACAAACAAACGTTACAAAATTTTTACCGACTTCAAAATAGGTTTAAAACGTTCTACATTTCTAACCAAGTTCAAAAAAGGTTCTCGGTTCGGGATAGCCAATTGTGAATCGATTTCGATATCTTTTTTGTTTAGTAGATATCTTCAGAAGTGGTTCAATAAACTTATTATCCAAATCGGCGGTTTTTGACATTTTGACGAAAATGTAAAATTTAAAATTGACGAAAAAATAAAAATTAATTGTCTTACCTGGACGACGTATTCGTTCATCCCTTGTCTCACCATCGTAAGGCCGATTTAAGCTGAACGAACATAGAGCTAGAGCTGGAACAAGAACATTCTTTCTCGATCTTTTAGTGTAAACGAAAGACCGTTCTTAGCGTTTTCCATATTATATATTCCATAGAATCTTTGTGAACGCAAACAAAACAACGAAATAATGCTCTACGTTTGTTTACACCAAATGAATTTGATACAGTGGGGATAGAATGAGCATTCGCTCGTCTGATGTAAATCGGCCTTCATACCTATCAGTGGAGTGTTTTTAGACAATTTCACAAAAAATATGAAATAAAGTCAAGTCAGTCCGAGTTTTATTTTAAACTAGATGTCCGCCCCGCTTTGTACCTACATATATAGCCTATATCACTCAGCGATCCCGTATATATCCAACGGTGAATTGTTTTTTAAGCCGTTTCAGTAATTCCTAGGAATATGTTTAAAGAAAAAAACCACTTCAGCTACCTGCTACTTCAAATCTAGAACAAATTTGATAATATTTTGGGACTTGTAAGCTACAAATAATCAGCGTAGTTTTGTGCTTGGCAATTTTATTTACTCATTCATAAGCATATATTAGGTTGGGGAATAAGTCTTTTCGCATGTATGTATTATGAACAATAAATAATCAATAATAAATATTGGTGGACATTTCACACACAACGCCATCTGACCCCAAACTAAGCAAAAATATAGTTTTAAATACATCCTTATCATACATAGAAACACCCAGACACAGTGCAAACATTTGAATTCATCACACAAATATTTGCACTGGGTGGGAATCGAACCCACGACCCTCGACTTCGCAGGCAGAGCTACTACCAACTAAGCCACGAGGCCAGCCAAATGTCTTTGGCTATACTATTATTTGTATTATGGTTTTGGTATCATTAAAAGTTAAAATTTTAAAGAACATAATTCTAATTAGGAAAATTTGTGATTTTTATTTGTTTATCGTACTGTACTGATGAGTGAATAAATAAATATTGGTGGACAACTCACACACAACACCATCTGACCCCAAACTAAGCAAAGCTTGTACTATGGCGGCCAGATAGCTGATATAATACTTATATAGTTTTAAATACATACTTATTATACATAGAAACACCCAGACACAGTGCAAACATTTGAATTCATCACACAAATATTTGCAGTGGGTGGGAATCGAACCCACGACTCCCGGCTTCGCAGGCAGAGCTACTATCCACTAAGCCACGAGGCCAGTCTAAAGAAGAAATTCGATACATTTTAAAATGTTACTACAAAAAAGGTAAAAACGCAATGCAAGCCGCGAAAAACATTTGCGATGTTTACGAACCTAGTGCAGTGTCTGAGACAGTAGCACAAATTTGGTATAAATATTTTCAATCCGGAAATTTTGATATCAAGGATGCACGTTGCTTTGGTCGCCCTATTACAGATAAAATGGATGCCATTCTTTAAAAAAATGATGCAAGATCGGCCTATCAGTAGTTACGACATAGCTGAAAAAAATACTGGGAATTGACCACAAAACAGTTTTGGCTGCGACAAGGAGAAATGATCGAGAGTTGCAACCCCCCCTCTTCGACTGTACCCAGTTGGACAACTTACAAGTGACGGCATAGTGCTAAGTCTTATTACTTTATACCCTTCTATCATCCTACATAGGTCTCCTGGTGGTTCATTTACTACGTAAATTTTGTACATGGGCCAGTAGTCTACAAATCACAAAAAACCTATTTTGCGAGATGTCCTCGTTTAGGCTGAGACTCCACCAAAGCGAGAGCGGAGATTATACGGAGATGTCTGAAGCGGAGACGAGAAGAGACGTTTTTGCAGCTCGGGTGACTCCACCGAAGCTGTTACGAGAAGCCTTACGACGCGCTTCGTTGCCTGCATACACGTCTCGTTTTACTGCGCGTCGGCGAAGCACAGCTCACATCTCCGCTTTCATCGCGCCATACATATATATATATATAATATATCTCCGCTTAGTGGTCTCCACTGGAGCTGTGTGAATAACAAAATTATATAGGTGGTTAAAAACATCTCGTCTCCGCTCACACATCTCTTTGCTCGCTTTGGTGGAGTCTCAGCCTAACACGTGAGTGTAAATAATGAGAACATTATTTATTGTGTCAGACATACCAACAAAAATAAAATACTTACTATGCGAACGCTAGATAGGTGCCTAACTACTTACACTAAGCACATCTGAACCATCCGTAGGCCGCTGAAGGTCTATAGATAATTAAGATGATCAAGCCCAGACATACTTATTTAGTAAACTATACAATTTCCCCTAAATAACTGTTTTTTTGGCACGAGAACTTTAATGACTCTCAAGATACCCTTGTTGTTATTGATCGTATTTCACAGAAACCGCATTTAGAATATCATATTGATGTAGCCTTATTCCAATATCAGATCTATTTTCTCGAGCTCTTTTCCGAGCAGAACGTATGGATTTATTCGCTTTATTTATTTTATATACTGCGGCTCGCAGTTTCACTCGCTACTCGGTACTGTAAAAAAATAAATAAAAAAATACACATGTTGTTCTGATGTAATCCATACCTACTACTGTAAAGTTTTATCCTTACATGTTAAGGATTTTTAGGATTTTTTTTTAAATTATTTGTATAAATAAATATATACTTAGACAAATTGTTGGAAAGAAATAATTGAGGTCCTTATTCATATTTTTACTAACAACTAGCTGAACCCGCTTTTTCGTTCGCGTACGTTGATCTTGCGAACTTATTAGTACATTAGTAAACGTAAACATATTTGGATGGGTGGTGGCCATTACAAAAACCGAGTGAATTTATTTTTACACAAAAAAAATATTTTTTTCGAGTTTAGCAACTTCATCCACACTAATTATATAAATCTGAAGAGTTTGTTCGTTTGTTTGAACACTAAGATCTCGATAACTACTGGTTCGAATTGAAAGATTTTTTTTCTATTGGATAGCCCATTTATCGACAAACGCTATATGTAGACTATTTAACATAACGGTACTATTAATAGCAGCGGAACATGAATGAAGAATGTAACAAAAACGGGAAAAATATTCCTTTTGAGAGCTTTTGTAGGTACTGAGCGTGGATGTGACAGCATGTTTGTGTCTAAGAATTGCGTCATTAGTAATAAATAATCCCGGAAAAAAAGCCTAGGCCCTAGCGAAACAAATATTAACGACAGAACGACACAACGAATTAGATTGACGTTTGAAACACAGATGGTTTACAGTCTAAAATTTCACATCGGCTAATAAGCCTTTTTTTACTTTTATAGGTTTACACTTGAGCGCCATCTCGCCTGATGTTAAGCGACGATGCGGTCTACGATGGAGCGTGTTTACCTAGAAAAAAAAACCGATTCACTCTCGATTTGAAGACACAAAGATTGTAACCATCGGGGAAAACCCACTCAGGCAACGTATTCCACAGCCTAGCCGTTATAGAGGCACTTCGTTCGTGTCTTTGGAACATCAACCATGAAACGATGTCGCTTTTTCGAGCTACGAGCATTCCGATAGAAGAAAGGACAAGGTGGTATTAGATCATGTGAATCAGTCGCACACTCTCCGAAGTGTATCCAATAAAAAAAAAAGCGATAGACTAGCAATTTTACGGCGATGCCTATGAGCCTTTTGGCACGTCTCTCGATCGATTCCAGAGCTTCCAGCTGATTCTTAGCCTGCGCTTCACTACGGAGATCTCCGGCTCGCTTCGCTCGCCACCTCCCCCCTTCGCTACGCTTGGCCTCGCATGGCTCGCTCCAATCAGGACCTCCTTTGAGATTCTGGGTCCCGCATTTTTATATACACTCTAGGGGTAGTAGTCAGGTAGAGTCGGGGTGCTCCGAGTCGGATCTGGGTCCTAAGTAACCTAACCGGTCCGATTTGGTTACGTAGATATTAAAAAATTACAATATTGGTATTAGGTTAGTTAGGTTTGCGTTTTAAACATGAACATTTATATAATACAATGCGTTTCCATGTAAACTTTAGATATTTTTAATTGAAGTGAAACAACCATTAGGTACTTCGATTTTAGGGGTTGCGACTCGTGGTCCCACTGGGATTGTACCACTATTACTCGTGGTCCCACTATCCCTGAAATCATGGGTTCGTGGTCCCACTGCTTAGTGGGACTACAAGTCATAGTTAAAATCGTAGGTTCGTGGCCCCACTGCATCAAATTTATACGTAGACTTGTATTATACGTACTTGAATTAAAGTGAGTTCCTCAGGTACTGGCCCTTTGAGATACTGGCCTTTTTAGAAAGGTTAAGATAAAAATTAAAATAAGTTTAAAGAGAACAAACTCTAAGTTTTGTTCATTAAGTTCATTGTTGAGAAAAAAAAAATTTGCTTCACGTTTTTATGCTGGCCTTTTTATTTTCGGCTTATTCCTGTTTTGGATACCCCCCTTAGGCGGAAAAACTTTAATAATAAAATAAAATAATTTATTATTAAATTATTTTATTTCCACTTTTCTGTTCATTTCACAAAAATATTTGTGTTATAGCCCTTATGACCAAATCAGTGGGACCACGAGTGACTGCATTACGTTGACTGATGGTCCCACCAAACAGTGGGACCACGAGCCCATTAAATCGACACACTGTCCCACCAGTGGGTCAAATTAGTGGGACCACGAGTCATTGATCGATTTTAGGTATTTTGAACGGAGGTGTTTTAACGTGAGGTTTTATAGTTTTAAACATTTAAATAATAACTTCTTTTAAACTTAATGGATTTTTAATTGAAGTGAAACAACTATTAGGTATTTCGATTTTAGGGATTTTGAACGGGGTTTTTTTAACGTGAGGTTTTTTAATTTTAGACATTTAAATACGTCCGCCTTTTCGGTTGTGACTAAGACCTATTAGGCCTATGAGCCTGATTTGTGCGGTCCACGCTGAGTCGCTAGTGCCGTATCTTCACACTTTTATACTATTAATGATACCTACTAATAATATCATGGACGTATAAAACAGTCGGACGTAGTCTCGCTAAAACAAAACCTGTGTCTACAGAGTAGACCAGTGCGCTGCCACATAGGTAGGTACAGACTGACACGCACACATACACACATCAAACGGTCATTACGCGAGCAAACTGGCAAGAGCAAACCTGTAACGTACAGGCTGACATATACAGCGCACTGGCCGACTCTATAGACACAGTTTTTGTTTTAGCAAGACTACGTCCGACTTTTTTTAAACGTCCATGATTAATTTCATAAAGCTGAAGAGTTTGTTTCTTTGACCGCTAAGATCTCAGAAACTACTAGTGCGACCTGAAAGATTCTTATTCTGTTGGATGTTTAGTCCATATATCGAGGCAGGCTATAGGATAAATAACTTTACGCTACAATAAATAGGAGCGGAGTACATATGAAGGATATAACAAATAAGGGCAAAAATAATATACCTTTTGAAAGCTTTCGTTGCGTGCGTTGACGTGCGCCGAAGTCCGTGAGTAGTATTTACATTCTCTTTGGTCTGTGACAGCATGTCTATCGTTAAGATTGCGTCATTATAAACCTTTTATAACCTTTGCTAATAAGTTTTTTTCTAAATCTGAGTAGGTACGACCAATTTTCTAAAGGTGGCGTAGCAAGTAGCTGAAGAGGTTTTTTGTTTGAACGCGATATTCTTAGGAACAAATGAACCTATTTCAAAAATTATTTTACCGTTGGATATGTACGGGATCTCTGAGTGCTTTAAGCTATATATAACACACATATCTACCACGGGCGGAGCCGGAGCGGACATCTAGTATTTTATATTTTTAGCAACAGCAACAAGTAGCAACAAGTAGCAAGTAGCAAAAAGTAGTTTCAAGTAGCAATATCGAACATAGTCTGTAAGTAGCTGATGTGCGTGATGTGATACCCACTTGTACATTTATACAGGATGATAGCCTAATTAGATGATAGGATGGTTCGGCTAAGTATCAGCTGGAAGCTCTGGAATCGAGAGACGTGCCAAAAGGCTCATAGGCGTCGCCGTAAAATTGCTAGTCTTTCGGGTTTTTATCGGATACACTTCGGAGAGTGTGCGACTGATTCACATGATCTAATACAACCTTGTCCTGTTTTCTATCGGAATGGTCTTAGCTCGAAAAAGCGACATCGTTTCATGGTTGATGTTCCAAAGACACGAACGAAGAGATTTGACTCTACTTTTGTGATAAGAACGGCTAGGCTATGGAATACGTTGCCTGAGTGGGTTTTTCCCCGATGGTTACAATCTTTGTGTCTTCAAATCGAGAGTGAATCGGTTTTTTTTCTAGGTAAAAACGCTCCATCGTAGACCGCATCGTCGCTTAACATCAGGCGAGATGGCGCTCAAGTGTAAACCTATAAAAGTAAAAAAAGGCTTATTAGCTGATGTGATATTTTAGACTGTAAACCATCTGTGTTTCAAACGTCAATCTAATTCGTTGTGTCGTTCTGTCGTTAATATTTGTTTCGCTAGGGCCTATGCTTTTTTCCGGGATTATAGGTAGTATATGAGACTATAAACTATCTGTGTTTCAAATTTCAACCAAACATGCTTAGTCTTTCTAACGTCACAGTTAATATAGGTATTTATGTTCCTTAAGGAACTATGTGCTATTTCGGGATAATAAGTAACCGACTTACTATTTCTGAGTACGAACTACGTGTTCCGGAGTTATAAAGTTATTTCTGGACCTAGAAAGTACCTATTCACTCTGACCTTGAAAAGTTCTAGATTGTATCTCAGGGAACGAGGAGGCCGGAAACTAATTGTAACGGATTTCATGCATTTGTAACTGTGACAATTAACGCCAAAAGCTATTTAAAGTAAAGTTACAGTATTATAAATATGTAAATGATAGGTATTTGGTTAAACAACTATAAATTATATAAGTAGATCAAGAATAATGACGAGCCTTAGAGAATTTAGACATAATAATTTGCCTGAGTGTAAGATGGTGCTTGTAAACACTACGTTAAGTATTTTAAATTAAAGGATATTTTCGGCCAGTTTGTTTAAAAAATAATAAAAATCACGCTCAAAGCCGCAACCACCCGAATCCGAATTTGTAGCTATTGAACCATCACGGGTTTTCGTAAAACTTTAAAATGTTTAAATTATAATAGTTGAGATAGAAAGGCAGTTCTTATATATTTGTAACAAAAGCGCTATTTTAGTTTATCTTTTGATGATTTTCCAATGGCGCGCGAGCATAGCGCTGTTTCACTCATTGGTTGGATCAGCAATAAATTTCTATGGCTCATAAACAATCCTGCATCAGCCAAATCGGACGAATCTATTTAGGGCGGTTCATCGACCTCTTAATCTTCAACTATTCAGATGTCAGGCAATATTTGGGCGGGCGGAGGCAGATAAATAACTGTTAAGTTGCCGATGAATCGACAAACGTTTTAAAATTCCTGTCTTGGTTAAAAATAGGGAACGAAGGCAGAACAGGAATGGGTAACCGATTGTCAAATGTTTCTTTTAACGGGCAAAAAGCCTTTATTAACGAAACTAGAGGTCAGGACGTCTACTCTAATTCAAAGAAAACGTAATTTCGAAATAAACTCGCAACTTTCCTACTCCGATTTTACTTCGATCCGTCGTTTCGTCCGTTTAAATGTTCTAAGATTACTCTAATTAGAGTATGCTTAGAACATTTAAACGTCAAACAATGTTCGATCGGACGAAACGAAGTAGAACCGGAGTAGTAAAGTCGCGAGTTTGTTTCGAAATTACATTTTTCGTTGAATTAGAGTAGACACCCTGGCTCGGGTTTGCTCGTGGTACCTATTATGTAGTCTATACACATTACACAGTCTATTTTTTCTTTGTGCTATGCCCTACCTAGTACCTACTGTAAGGTACTCAGGGATCACGTACAAATACAACGGTGAAATATTTTTTGAAATTGGTCCAGTAGTTCCTGAGATTAGCTCGTTCAAACAAAAACACCTATTCATTTTTATAATATTACTTAGTATAGATTGAATTACAATGACAACTACTACATTACGCTACATACTTAACTACTTACATTAACCTTTAAGTACCGACGTAAACAAGTAGGTAACGTATGCCACTTTACGTTGCTCTACTCCTTGAACGTTGCCAGACGACTCCCCGAAGGGTATATAGAAGCGCGGGGGGATACGTCTTCGTTAACTAATGAAACTAGTGCATTCGACATCTTCAATTGTCTGTCAGACCACGCGTTGGCACTTGAAGGTTAGGCACATCTAAATTATGCAAATACCAATGAAAGTCTAAAGATAATCACGATGATGCGCAACAAAATGTATCGTCGTTTTCTAATGTTAATGTAACAGTTTTTAATTGTCTGTTTCCGAGATTCAGATTCTAAATATATATAGGTTTGTACCTATATATTTGTATATACAGAATTGCTCTTTTAAAGGTATAAGATTGCCAGTTATTCTACCGTGTAAGGGCAATGTTTCCAGAGGTATTATTGGGCTTAGATATATAACACCTTAGATCTCTAGGTGACGAGCGCAGTGCAGTGCTAGGTAATGATTTGGACTCTTCATGTTCCAATAGCTCTGTGTGTCACCGTGTTGTAATGTGGCAGGCATGTTGGTTACCATCAGGCACATGTCCTGCTCGCCTCGTCACTCTTTAATATAAACAAAAATATAAAAAATAACAAACAACGTATATCAATAACAAATCTAAAAATCAAATTTTCTCGGAATAATTGGTATCAAAGAAAGGAGAATGGCTCCTCTGTTGTTAATTCTCTATGAATACGTGCCCTGATTGAATAGAGACATGTATGAAACAACGTATAACTAGATGTCTCCCTTTTGAGTCAGCAGGTATTGATGTTACACGTGTATAAGTTTCTTTTTTTAGCGATTGAGTCCTGTGGGCGTTCTTTCCAAGAGACAGATTCACAAAACATTTACACGGAATGGACATAAATGGGTTATATTCTTGGTTTGAAGGAAATAGATTCACAAAATACCTAAACTGAATGGAAAAAAATTGCGTTATAAATTCTAGTTAAATTAACTGTAACAACTGGGCTCTAGCCCTTTTTCGTCCCTTTCGTTGTCCCTTTTTCGGAGGAACGTTCTGATTTTTTGTATTCGGTCTAATTATAGGTTTACTTTTAGAGGAAAAAAATTATAAAAAAATAGGTGCTACGGAAAAGCCAGAAAATGGTGTTTGATATATAGAACGCTAGTAATAAATATGTACTGCTATACAATAGATGTACTGTAAATATTTATTTAATTGTACTTATTTTAGCAGTGTAGGTAAGTAATAAAACTTATTCATTTATTATTTATCTTTTTTTTTTGTGGAGTCACTAAATTTTCATCTCCCGAGTCCCATATCATGGGGGTGGATTTCAAACCGCCAGTCCGCCATCTTGGGGAGGCCGCCATATTGGATTTTTACTGACGTTTCTAAGCTAGTCATGTATTGTCATGAGAATTTAGAGCGAGTGCAAAATTTCATCCTAATCGAAGACCGGAAAGTGGGTCAAATTAAGATTCCAAGATTTTCTTATATACATAGTTAACTACAAGTGAAGCTAATAAAAGCGTGTTAAAAATAAGCATGGCGGCGTGAGGCACATGACGTTCAACCAATGTTCGGTTCACAATATTTCGCCAGATTACAATCTCAGTAGCGAGACTGTAATATATAACGGTACTAGCGGCCCATTCCGGCTGCGCTCGGATATTGTCATTTAAAGACTATTAATCGAAATAAAAACTATCCTATCTCTCAAGTTGGACCAGACTGCTCAAGGTGTGCCAATTTATGTTAAAATCGGTTAAGTAGTTTAGGAATCCTTCGCGGACAAACATCGTGACAGGAGATTTATATATATTAAGAAAAAGATCTGAAATTTAACGGTGACATAGACATGTATTAGGGGAAAAGTGTTCTGTAGAAATAGCATAAACAACACATAGCAGCCATAGACTTAGAATAGAAACACCGGAATCTATATCCGATCGGAACTGGCAATGACTGGCAAGAGACCGAATGGTTGGCTGGGTATCAGCGGATTGCAACGCGTGCTATTCCTGTGCACGTTCGCGAAAGTATTGCAACAGTGGAACCGTGGGGTTTGGGACACGACCAAGGTCGTCACTATCCCACTTTCTCAGTTTCACGGCCGCTCATGTTGACGTGTGACGCGGATTTCGGTAACGACGACCAATGCCGTATCATCAACATCTTCATCCTCAGCCCGTGGTCGTCCACTGCTGGACGACCTACCCAATATTGCGCCACCAATGCCGTATATCGTACTATTATTACCTACCTCTAAAAATGCGAAAGTTCGGATGTTTGTTGTTCAATCACGTAGGAACACCTAAACGGATCGGATTAAAAATTGGAATACATAAATTACAGTCAGAAATAACACTTATACTACTTTCATCACGGTAAAATAACAGAAATTACACGGGTGGAACTGCAGGCCGCTGCTGGTAAAAAATAGATAATATTGGTGGACATTTTCACACACAACACCATCTGACCCCAAACTAAGCACAGCTTGCACTATGTGGGTGCCAGGTAGCTGATATAGTTTTTTTAATGTACAGAGCCTTTACTAAACAATACCAATATACATACTAACCTAACCTAACCACTAGGGTGTCCCTTATATGGCAAAAAAAAAATATTTTTTAGAATTTCGAAACGCATACCCTCTACTTTTTTTATGAATGCTAAAATGTACTTAAATACGAAATTTCATATTTGTAGCATGATTGCAACCCGTGCCGACCGAGCTCTAAAGTTTATTAAAAAAATGTGTTTTGGCCTGACATCTTGGTTTGATCCAAACTAATTAAAATGCAACAAATAAAGTAAATATGAGTTATAACAAAATAAGATCAACACAAACTTTTATTTAAATACAAATTATAATAATAATTAATTAGGGTGACTTCTCTTTGGTGTAGTTTTTTTACAGTCTGGATACAGATTTCTATGTTCCTGAACACAACGCAACAAAAACTGTTTTTGTTCTTCTTCAGCCGTGATAAGTCCATTAAAAACTTGCATTCATTTAACAGCTCTTTCAGCAGCAGCTGTCATTTACGACCTTCAAACAACTTATTCGTCTTCTAGCTTCCAAAAAAGTAGTTTTGTCACCCCAAGAAGATACATCCTCCCGAAGAAAACTGTCGTCGATCTGCAGTCAAGATAGAAATTGTTTGCTTCTTTGAGTCATAAAATCATCCATCATCATAATATCTGAAAGAAAGAAAAACAGTCTAAAAAAGCAAAAACTAAGCCACGAAACTTTGAAAAAATAAACAAGAAAATATTAAGCTTACTAAAGAAATTTTGCGTATTTTCTTCCTTCGATGGGATATAGCGTTTGGCGGAATCTGAACTTTCATCTCTGTTTGAATTATTAATCATTTTTGTCTTGGTTTTGAAATCAACTTCTTCATCAAAGAGTAATAACATGACTGCTTCTTCACATAAATACCATAAATGATGAACAAACTTGCTTGTGGAAGCCATGGAACTTGTCGCGTCTACTTTTTCATATTCTTTTAGAGCGTTCAAAAAGCATAAGTCTTGGTTAGGTGCTTTAATTGCCACTGTACATTCGAGCCAAGGTTTAGTATACTCTTAACTTTTTGAAAATTGGAATATCTGGGCTACTTGCAATTTGCTTTACCTTGGTTTCAAAAACAGCTTTGAGGACCAACATATAAAAATGATGACGACAAGCAAAAAGCAGTAATTCCCTTTCTAAAGTCCAAAATAGCACAAGCTCCACTGAAACGGCCAGTATTTTAAGCTGTTGTATCGCAGCACATTATCTATACTTTATCATGGAGGTTCCAGTCAAAGAGTGCAGTTGAAATGGCTTTAGCTTGATGTTTTCCCGAAGAACTCTCTAATTTTGGCACTGCAAGAAGTTGTTCTCTATCGTCAAATGAAGCAAGACTTGGCAAGTGTTCTTCTTTTGAACTTCATACATCCAATCCAGGTAATAGTTTTCCATCCCAATGGACTGTGACTACGTCAGGCAAATTATTCTGGAAGTCAGTTTTTATTGCTTCTGCCCTGGATTTTTTCGCCTGAGTACGATTTCGCTGAATCGAAGATTAGTTAATAGGAAAATCATCGGTGTTCAAACCAAGCGCTTCTACAACCGCATGGAGAATGTAAACTGAGTCTCTTATGCTTAATTGGCATCGATCTAAAGCTGCTACCAGTTTATGAAACTTTTCGTGCCTCTTTTAGAACTTTTTTCAGGGCAAGGAATCTGAGTACTAAGTACAGAGTTCGAAATCTGTTCCTCATTCGAATTCTCCAGACATTCCAAGCTATCTACCGAAGAAATAAATGCATCAGCCAATAGCTCTCTTTGTTTTACCTTTCTTTCCTCTTCTTCCAATCGTCTTTGCCTAACTCGTTCTTCTTTCTCCGCCAATTTTTTGTCAGTTCCACCTAAACACCCCAGTCGACCTGCCTCTCTCTGTTTCCTTAAAAGATCTTTGTCTTCCAGGTCTTCCTCTATCTTCATTCTGTCGAAGGCATCAGCATGTGCAATATCAAACAGGTTATCAAGGTCTTTTACAAAATTATTTTCACGGTTCTTGAACGTCTCCTGAGTTTTCTTACAGTTTTTTTGCAGCTCCCTCCATACATGGTATAAATCAACAAGTTTCTTCACGCAGTTAGGAAATACCTTTGTAGGAATTCTGGCTTTTCCCAAAATATAATGCACTCTCTTATAACAAGATTCGCACATTCACTAACAGTCAGCTTGATCTCACGTATATTGTAATAAAACGGTGAGAACTTGTCGATTAGATGGTAATTTTGCACCATTTATCTGGTGGCTTGGCAGTCCGATAAGGTAAATATTTTGTTTATCGCTTCGTGATTCCACAGACATCTTCACACAATAAACAACAACGCACTAATAATGTTAGAAATCACGTATGAAATGACAATTGAAACTCGCAGTAACAGGTCGCAGCGCTGCACCCGCGCAATTGTATGGACAAGTTAAAAACTCAAGTCGGCACGGGTTATCGTTTATAAATCGGGCTAATATTTATTTCTGTACTAATATTAGGTCCATATAAAAGTTTTTAGAAGGTATGCGTAAAAATATATTGACATTGAATTTTAAGGGACACCCTACTAACCACATACACAAAACACATCTGAAATATTCATGGACCAATGGCAGTCTAAAGATAATCAAGATGCTCGAGCCCATTACCAGTCGGAAGCGTGCCTAGCATGCTGGCGGCGTTACGACGCTGAATGGCAATGCTTATACGTTGGGCCAAATAAACGCCATCATTTTGGTAATGTGCCGCGATAACCAAACTAATACCTATATATCATTCTGATACAAGATTTGTGTAGAAGTAAATACATGCTTATAATACATAGAAATACACAGACACAACAAATATTTGTATTCATCACACAAATATTTGCACTGAGACAAATATTTGACTAGAGAAGGCTCGTACCCGTCGTCGCTGAAAATATCGAAAGTGTCCCCGATATTTAAAGGCAAGGGCAAAAAGGACGATATTGATGGATATAGACCAGTATCGATTATACCAGCAATAGCCAAAGTGTTCGAAAACGGCTCGAGTTCACGATTAGTGGCCTACCTATCGGAAACTGAGGCGCTGTGTGAACAACAATACGCATACCGCGAAGGGAGGTCTACGATTTCTCTAACGCGTGAAGTGATACGTAGTGTGTTGGCTGCCCGTGAACGTAAAGAGCAAGTAGCTGTCTTGTGCTGTGACTTATCGAAGGCCTTCGATGTCGCAGACCACGAGACCTTAGCTTTAAAGCTGAAACACTATGGCATAGCTGGGAAATCATACGAGGTGTTGACTGACATGTTACGAGGCCGCTCTCAGGTAGTGGATGCTGGCGATAGCGATAATAAATCAGATCCACTGCCTTCGTCTATGGGAGTACCGCAGGGTTCGTCAATTTCAAATATAATGTTCTCTCTCCTACTAAACGATCTCCCTGATGCCGTAAAGGGTGCAGGCATATTCATGTATGCAGATGATGTGGCTGCCGTAGTAACAGCTCTTTCAATTGAGGATTTAGAAGAGAAATTAAATATTGTAATTAACGGCTTAAATTCATGGTTTAGAGCTAATGGTTTTATGTTAAATTCAAAAAAGACTCATTTCGTTCACTTTTGTCTGTCGGGCCATCATACAAAATCGCTTAAAGTTTCGTTAAACGGTGTAAGGATTGAGCAAGTACAGACCACCACATTTTTGGGATTCGAGATTGATCGCAGCATGACGTGGGAACACCACATCGACAAGATGTGTGCTAAAGTCAGCAGTGCGTGCTTTGCGCTAAGACGAGTATCCCGAGTGGTGTCTGCGGAAGTGTCACGTGCGTGTTACTTCGCCACAGTGCATTCTCGGTTACAATACGGCGCCGAGCTATACGCGCGCGCTGCCGACTGGGAGCGTGCGTTCCGCGCCCAAAAACGTGCCGTACGTGCCATCGTTGGCGTATCGCAATGCACATCCGTCAGACCATATTTCAAAGAGCTTGGCATACTTACGTTACCTGCGATATTGATATACCAGGTGGCTGTGTATGTCAGAAATAATCTAGAATCATACAATACGCGAGGAGAGAGACATTCTCGAAACATACGTAACGCGGACAAGCTGGATGTCATATCGCACTCTCTCACAAGGTCACGGAAGCTAACTCACATTATGGGACCTGAAGTTTATAACACTCTTCCCAAAATAGTTATATCTGCCCCAAGTTTCGGCAGCTTCAAAAACAAATTAAAGTGCTGGCTTATCGATCAAACTTTTTATAGTTACACCGAATTTTTAGAGAGTGATGGCAAAGTCCTATAAAAATGTATACAAAAATTTGACATGGGTCAGTACAATTGTTATAAAAACATATTATACTCATATAATGCTTGACAGTTTTCTGTACAATAATTATTATAATACAGTAAAGTAGTCATTTCAAACTTTGAAAATGTATACAATTTGTATGCTCTTTCGTTTGTTTTTATTTTTTATTTATTGACGTGTAAATTGTACATTTATGAATAAAGTACTTTGACTTTGACTTTGACTTTGACTGAAGGGACTCGAACCCACGACCCTCGGGGTCGCAGCAGAGTTGCTACCCACTGAGCCACCAAGCCAGTCAGGTCAGCGGTGACCAGGCACAGGGCGAATAATCTGGAAAGGGCACATTGGCCAAAGGAACACCAAGGTCATGTTACAGAATGCGGGAAGTGGTAATATAACCCGTCATCAGATTAAAACAAAAATAACAATGTTTGAAAAGGATCACACCTAAGACCTTTTCAAATATCGTTGCTTTTGGGTTTAATCTACTTAATTACGGAAAGTGATGTCAATATTTTACATTAATTTCAATTTATTAACGACAGCAAAAACAGAGCAGTTTTTTTAATGTATGTTACCCAATAGGTCCGTCAATTGTGAATAACTTTTGATAGTTCTCAATTTGTTAGGTAGATCATAGTTTAGATAGAGGTGGTCCCACATAAATTTCATCGAAATCGAAAAAAGCTTTTTGAAATATTAAGAAAAAACTAAAATTTGCTTAAAATATCATTTATCTCATCGATTTCGATATTTTTGACGTGTCAACGTCTTATAATTCGATGAAGCCGGCTGCACGCCCGCAAAACATGACGTCATGTGCCGTTAACGCCGTTACCTCGCCGCCGGCGTTACCTCGCTCTAAGGCGTAGTTGAAGATGTCACGTTCAACTAACGTCAGTAACCCGACTTTACAGACAACCATTTTTTTTGCTAATATCTTTGATTTATCTGGACTTTGTGATGATATCTTGTGAAATTTGGTCGAGTGTCTAAATTTAATTTGAAATTGAAGTCGGTTTTTTTTCGGAGAAAACAAGTTATAATCTTTTCATGCTTTGTTTTGTCGACAACAGGTATGCGCTTGACCGCCATCTCGCCTGATGTTGCGCGACGCGGAATGGAACGTGTTAACCTAGAAGAAACCGATTCATTCTAGACATTATATCTATTAGGGAATACCCACCCACTCAGGCAACAAAAATTTAGATGATCTTCAAAATAGTTGAAATTCGCGGACCTTAACTTATGTTAGTTCTAGCTATACTCTTCTGTTTAATTTATTACATTTTTTCATATCTAGTGTTTTTTTTTAAGTAAAAGTAGGTACTTACTTAGCCTTAAAGTATGTCTAAAACAAAAATCTATGCTCATGCCAAAATAAAGATTCTAGTCTCTTTGCCATAGCTGTAAAGTATAGCTTATAAACAAATGCCACATATTCTCATTATCAGTATTAATAAGGATTATTTTTGCGTTTTGTCGAGAAAGAGGTTACAAAGACATTGAATAATAATTAGGGGTTTAATTATACCTTTACGTTGCTGCTTTGTACTCTAGGGAAGTTCCACTAAACCCCTAAATTGGAGTTTATACACATATTTTTTCAGGTTTCATTTCATCTTTGGTCTCCATCTCGTTAATTAATTTTCTGAATTACCTACTATTAGTTAATTACTATCTACTAAGGTATGTTTCAGGAATTTGTGTTAACAATTTCGTCTTGAAAAGTGTTCACAAAAAGTTCAGAGAAACAGAAAGAATTTAGAAATTCTAAAACTTGTAAAGAATGAAAACAAAAATAAAACCAGTTAATCATTAAATAAATGTTTTTTTTATTTAAGTAAGTTTCATTCACAAAGTAAAATATTTATATGAAAGGTACAATACTTCAACGAAATTGGATCGAATCGTAAATTGGATTAAAATAAGAAATGTTAGTATATATAACTAACGCCAAAGTATAGGTGAATAAAGTTCATAAAATTAGCAAAACTGCTGATATCGCAGAGTTCGGTCCAGGGTGGGATTCGATTGATTTTTATTCATATTTAGTTTTATTAACCGACTTCAAAAAAGGAGGCGGCTCTGAATTCGTTTGTATGTTTTTTTTTATTGAATGTTACGCAATAGCTCCGCCATAAATCCTTTCTTTGTTTGGCAGATCGTAGTACAGAGGTGGTCCCATTTAAGTTTTATCGATTTCGATAAAATGATCGGTGTGGCAGTTTTTTAAATATAAACAAAAAAAAAAAAAAATATAATTTTAGTAGTGGTAGGACTCTTAGCAGAGTCCGCCTGGGGATGTACCACACCTTTGCCAAATATTCTACCGCCAAGCAGTAATGTGCAAACATTACTGTGTTCCGGTTTGAAGGGCAATGATTCCAGAGAAATTACAGGGCTTAGAGACATAATATCTTAGATCTCTGGGTGACGAGCGCAGTGCAGTGCTAGGTAATGATTTGGACTATCATGTTCCAATAGCTGCGTGTTACTGTGCTGTTATGTGGCAGGCATGTTGCTTACCATAAGGCGCATGACTTGCTCGTCTCGTCACTCTATGCTATAAAAAAAAAAAAAATTGCTTTCGTTTATCTAGATGACTTACTAGCTTACTTATGAAATTTGGTTGAGAGTCTGTATTAAATTTCAAATTGAATTCGGTTTTTGTTTTATCGGAAAAAGCAAATGATTTAACCAATACATTTTTAGGGTTCCGTAAAACGTAAAAACGGAACCCTTATAGATTCGTCATGTCTGTCTGTCTGTCTGTCTGTCTGTCCGTCCGTATGTCACAGCCACTTTTTGCCGAAACTATGAAAACTACACTGTTGAAACTTGGTAAGTAGATGTATTCTGTGAACTGCATTAAGATTTTTACAAAAGTTTTTTAAAATAACAAAAATTAGGGGTGCCCCCCATACTGAGAACTGAAGCTCAAAAATTTTTTTTTCATCAAACCTACATGTGTGGGGTGTCTATCGATAGGTCTTAAAAAATGATGTTGAGGTTTTTAATCTAATTTTTGTCTACACTGAATAACTTGCGCGAGAGACGCTTCCAAAGTGGTATTTTACCACTTTGGAAGCGTCTCTCGCGCAAGTTATTTGGTGTGTCCCCCCCCCCCTCTAACTTCTAAAGTAAGAGAATGAAAAAACTAAAAAAAATACATGATGTACATTACCATGAAAACTACCAACGAAAATTAGTTTGAACTCGATCTGATGAGTAGTTTTTTTTTAGTACGTCATAAATACACTATTATTAAAACTTCGATCAAAGTTACAACGAACTACAAGAACTATGTGTACTATGTATATTATGTTACTTGCTGGAACGGAACCCTTCATGGGCGAGTCCAACTCGCACTTGGCTACTTTATTGTAATTCTGTTTTATTATTTTGTTTGTGTTATGGGCATTTTCGCGTTGCTTATTGTAGACATGGTATAAAAAATATAGAATATTAAAATCGCAACATTAAGAGGAATTTAAGATTTCCATTTTTTATGAACAAGTAACGTTCTCCGTTTAAGAAAACCTGAATCAAGGTCAATTGAGTCTATTTCAGTGGACTTGACGTTAAAAAAATCTACTCCGATTTGACTTTGCTCAAAAAGGTGATAGGTTTTTGGTTATCGTGTGCATCGAGTAAATGTCCAGGGAACTAGGGAAGCCTGGCATCTTTGAGTTTGTCACGTTTGGTCAAATACTAGCCGATGTGTTTACCTATAAAAAGTTTGTGTTTGTGTATGTACTCGCACTTATTTACGCACACTAGAAGTTACACTTCTTTAATTTTTAAGCAGTACTTACCTACTACTAACGCCAAAGTACAACTATTGCTCTTTGTGCGTAGCCCAAAGTTGGCCAGGTAGTAGGTAGAGGCTACGTGAAGCAAACTTTAGAACTTTACTGCTATACATCCTTTAAAAAAAATGCGCCACTAATTTAAATTTGGGTAGGTATTGGTGTGCGCCCAATCTTCAAGATTAACTCTGAAGAAACAGTTGTCAGCCAACTTCATAATGTCTTTTTTAAGATGTTTAAAAATCACGTTCGTCATTTTTTTTCAAGCGCAGCAAAAAAGTTCAAAAACGTACTAATGATCAACTCAAATGGGACCACCTTTGGGATGGTTGACAATTTGAGAGTATGTACGCTTGCATCACGTTTAAAATTTATTATGTGACGAGTGCGCAATGCTTCGAGAATAGCACTAGTCCATTCATTACGATTACATCACGGTTATTCGACGGGCCTAGAGTTGTAAGATCACTAGAATCTTCAGGCGAAAGTCCTCTTGTACTATGGCGGCCATAATTATTATTATAGGTACTTATAATTTTTTGATCATTTCACAGAACAATACAGAAATACATTGATTAAGCGTATACGGGGTTATTGGTAATCACTAATCAGCAAGCATCCTTTCAAGGGGATATTATGTACGAGTACATTATATACGTCAACTTTTGTTAAAACTGTAGTTTATTAAAATTAGTATTTTTTTTTACCACATATGAAAAACAGTGTATTAACCGGTCTAAAAGCATCGAACTCTCGCGCGCTTTTTAAGACTCTATAAATGATGTGCCGAAGTGAATAAACACTAAAACAGGCGCTAAACAGTGCTAGAGTGGACAACAAACACTTTTTTTTTTGGGATCTATATTGAGTTTTAATAGAACTTGTTTGTTTAAATATACAGATCATTGCCGGCTGATTACCACTAACCCTGTAAAACTTTAGAGACGAACTTTTTAGCATTCCATGGATTCACCGTGCGAGTGCCGGGTCCATCGTGTGGCAGAGAGAGAAATCTCGAATAGACCCCAAGACTTGTGACTCGGGCGTAGGTTTAAAAGGGGCCCTTTTTGGTGATGTACGTCAACACTCACCTTCACTACTCGTATTTCTCTCCCTACCCAGCCTAATCCGATATGATCCTACTAGTGCAGCTTTAGATACTCGTTCTAGTATAGAACTTACTGCACTTCTGGACAAGTCAAGGTCTGTAAGCAGGTTATAGAGAGATTTTCCTGGTATACCTCTCGCTCCTACTTCTACAGCGTATAAATTAACTACATAGCCAATTCGTTTTGAAGGTCGTAATACTTATTTTGTTTCATCGCGTGGTCTTAAGGTATATTAGTTTCCCACGGTACGGTAAGTTCTACAAGGACTATGCGTTTCGTAGCCCTAGAAAAAAGAAATATGTCCGGTCTGGATGACGAAACACCCACATCCTCTGGGATTTTGTAGTGCTTTTCATACGTTTCCATTGAAATAGTCCAATCAGGTGCTGAACCCAGGATTGAGTAAGGCTTGTTCTTGGAGTTTGAAGTTAAGCCCTCTTGTACAAAGTTAATTTGTCTTTTGTTTATCGTCAATCCCTTTTGGGCTCTAGCTACCGAAAGGCTTATGGCTTCACGTATGATTTCAAGTACTCTGTCATGGCGCTGTGAGTAATGACCCCTATTAAGGAGCATCTTGCATCCCACCAATATGTGCCTTGCTGTACATATCACCTCACCACAAGTATAGTAACATTTTTCAGAGGCTTTTCCCCACCTTACCAAGTTACTCTGATCAGAGAGGGTCATTTGGAAAGCGTTCAGATAAAATTTTAATAAGGCAGGAGACCAGTCATATAGCAAGGTGCGCCACTTCAGAGCTAATGGGATACATAACTCACCAATGGTTAACCACTCACTTTGCATTTCTAAATTCATAGCGTGCACTTTGTAACTATCATTTTCGTCTTGTTGTAGAAAGGTTTTTACCATGTCTCGGTCTTCCCTTTTCTATACATATTATCCTATCCTTTATCTTTATGTCGATCTTTTCCAGATAACCGATAATTAAATTATTGTTTTTTTCGTAATTAGCTGCGTTAATATATCCTTAATCCCTTTTAAATGATAAATATTTATATATACAAAAACCGTGAAAACGACAATAGAACAAACAAAAATCATTAAAAGAAAAACCAGTTTTTGCTTAATAATGATTAATTATCTTAAAAGTAATGCACATTTTAATTTAATCCTTTAAAGTCCTTTGGTAGGTACTAATTATACGCCGTGGAACAAAATCTTCGTAAAATTTCTCTTTACTTTGTCTACGGCATGGACGTTGAAAAGAAGAAACTAAAATCGAACTATTTAATAAGAAGATTTCACAAGAATCTATCAGAAACAAAAGCTACCTACGCCTACGATGACTGCGTAGGTCTAACATAGGGTTGCCACTCGTTCCACACTTTATATCTTTATTTGGGCGTATGGAATGTAAAAAAGGACGCCGAGAATATTTTAAAATAAATATTGTTCGATATTCTCACACTACACTATCTAGCTTCAATATAAGCAAAGCCTGTATATGGAAGTCATATACCTAATGTGATACTTATAAACATCCAGGACACACAACATAAATTTGTATTCATTACACCAATACTTGTCCTCCATTTTCATATATAGTTATAGTTGAATCCAACTCACGACATCCACCTTCTAAAAATTATTCGGAAAATGCGCCGCAAAATTCTTTTAACTGTACCTACAGTCAGTTTAAAAGCCTTAATTTAAAGGAAATATTGTGCGGAAATTTAAATGGTAGCAGCCCTAGAGGGCTAGAAGGCCATCTTATTTCTTCGCAAACGAAGGACATGTAGTTCGTTGTTTCTTGGCAACATGATCTGGTATTGTCTCTCGCCATGCTAACTTGGACATCGCTCGGATAATGCACTTTGTCTCCGTAAAAGGGTTACGCTTTCATACTGTCATAATGTCATATCACACTACCGTTAAAACGTTTTTACTTCAACAAAACCAGAATAAAAGGATGAGCTGGAGTCATTATACTCGCTTTGCAATTAATAATAGCTACGATTATGAGATCATTTCAGTAGAAAAAAAATAGGCAGTCATAGGGACTACCGACAGAAGTGAAAACTAATAACTGAGAATTTGATAGTTCACTTTGGAAACTACTCGGGTGAAACCGGAGGGCGTGGCCATGACTATGGCCGTCTAGATCCAGAGTTTACCCGAAGATTTCTTTCATTAACGAACGTGACGCTCGCTCTGACCAACTATGCTTGAGGTCAATTCACAGCCCACAAAAAATCGGTACCTTTAATCAGTAAAGTAGTTTCAAAAACAAAAAAGTTGTAGTTGTTGTTGTACTACATTCGCACTACCAATATTTACTTACTTAATTTTATGTAAAAATACGGATATTTCACGGTAACAAAAGATTGTTCCATGACTTTGGCGTGACTGATGATGCGTAAAAGGAAAGAGATAAAGAAAAATATAGCAACAATTAGGTAAGCTTGTCAGATTTTGGAACGTTATTAAGTATACAGTAAACATAAGTGAATCCGCCTAATTTACATACCCATCTTAGAGTTGGATGAAAAATGTTTAAGATGAGTGGTCCGATTCTTTTCCCGTCTAAAAACCGCTAATTATCGTGGCTAAAGATTTTGTCAAGGTGAGGCTTCCGTTCAGCTTGGCCATCTAGGGTGGAGAAAAGAAAACAACCAACTACGGAGCCTTAGTTAAGCCTTTAATTTCGTAAATATTATTAAAAACAAGGAGTAGTCAACTTTTGTTTGACTACTTCTTGTAATAGAAAGCACGCAGTCCAAATTATAACTTAGGCTAGTTAAGCTATTCTTCCGTATAGTAAAACCAAACTTAAGCCCAATTTTGTAGTATCTTAATTTTCGTTGTTTATGACGTCAGACGTCAAACATTTCAATATTTATAAAGCTACGACCAGACTTCGAGGGAAGATTCGTGTTTGCGTTGTCATGTTCGCGTTCGATCCACAAAGTCGATCCATGACGAAATGCTAGACCACATCATTAAATCTTCAGTAAGAGCTAATCTACAAAGCCGCGATGGTTCATCTCGCGAACAATATGGACTACGAAACTGAAAACTAAAGCGCGTGATGTAAATAGGTAGCCAACGGGTGCCATTCAAAACGTATATTTTTTTTCCTAATTTACGTTGTCATAATGAATGTAGCATAATATACGATAGTGTCCTAACGTAACTTTTACCTACTCGTTTTTTGGCGTAATTCGTTTTAAGAATAACAATCTATTGTACTATATTCCATTCGACTATTGATGAAACGCATAATAGTGTTTAGGATTTTTTTATTTATTTGTTGTTCTACTCAACCCAGGTGCCCAGGTTACATAGGACCCAGATCTGATTCGGAGCCTTAACCGAACCCCGACTCCACCTAGTATTGTCGCTACCACCCCTGTTTAGAGTAGAGTGTGTAGAGTGCTTATAAAAATGCGGGAGCCAGAAGCTCAGGGCTGACCGCAGAGCTTCTAGCAAGAACCCACCCGAAGTAAAAAAAGTGCACCATATTTCTTAGGTCTACCGTCTGCTATTCTCAATTTGTGCCTTTAAACATTATCCTAAGTTATCTTTATACTATACTAGCAGTGCCTCGCGGGTTTACCCGCGTAGTTCCCGTTCCCGTCGTTCCCGTTATTTCCCCGGGATAAAAAGTAGTCTATGTGTTCTTCCAGACTATAATCTAACTGTATTCTAAATTTCAGCCGGATCCGTTTATACATTACGGCGTGATTGAGCAACAAACATCCATACTTTGAGATTTATAATATTAGTGGGATATGATTATGGTAGTAAAAATTATGCGAAAACAGTTAGGTATGCGTTTATTTCTTATGGTAAATCATCATTAGTCCTAAAATCGTTATGCCTACTTAAATTAGTACAAAAATTGTTATGCTACTACATATAGACCCGTAGCCCGTAGCCAACAGCACGAACTTTGTCGCGACAAAACCCTTTGATGTGCGACAATTAACTGAGAGCGGTGCGAAGGGCATTCGTATTTGCGAATCGCGAAGATGATTCTCGATAGGACGAATTCTTGGGCCAGATGTGTCGCGACAACGCAAATCTTAGCGTAATCGCGGTAGTGTGGCCCTATCATTACTAAAGCAGTAATGCTGAGGTTTGCTCATACATTTTATAGGTTTCTTGCTCTTATCAGCCCTGAGTAAATGTTTAGAATATAGTTTGGATAGAATGACATATGTTTAAAAGGTTTTATCTCGGCCCGTTCATTCATTTTATAAAAATCCTTTGGATCAAAATAACTCAAGTAAATTACAACCCTAATTAAGCCTTTAATTCTGTAATTTTTTGGAGTAAAAAGTTTGTAGGACCATTTATTTTTGTCTCGGCAACATTTTATATTTCGATATTTTTACACAGGTATAAATATTATTTGTATTCGTGAAACTAAAGGCATGGTTCAATTCTTAATTCAATTCAAATTCTATGAAGTACATTTTTCTAAAAAATATTTGTTCTAGGTAATGTTCCTGGCTATTTTTGCTCAAAATACTGTTAAAATACTTAACCAAAATGTAAATGCCTGGACAACTTCTCTTAGAGGAACATATTGTTTTTTGGGTAAGAAAATAAATCTGCTTGTCAAGTACGGAGAACACTAAGTTTATTTAGCCGCAGAATCGCAGGAATACATATTATTAAAATCTTTCCTATTGATGTATTTTGATTACTATGAGTATATAATGTATATATTTTGTTTGAACCACACAATGATTAAAAAATAAATTATCGCCGACAACCAACGGTTCAAAGGAACTTTATAGGTTGAAAAATCCCCGGGAAATGAATGTCTTGCCCAGACTTGACTCTAGCGAAAGCCTATAAAATTAGTTTGTGGAAGTTTTCCGCCATAAGGCCAATCACTGAAACTATTGTCGGAACTGTGAATGTCGGATAGACATCCCACAAGGTACTTAATATACCTCTTGTAAATAAAAATCTCCATTGTGGATGTTTGTGTTCAATGTTCTCAATTTTTTATGAAAAAATGTGTAAGCAGGAGAAAAAGAAAATAGGTCTCAAAGTATTTTTCACTCTCCTGTCTCCTTTACTTGAGTTCTAAACAAATTCTAAACAATATTTAAATAATTTTACCATCAGTCATTATTTCATCATCATTTACATGAAGTGTCGCATCACTTTGATATCTCATTCGATATTCGACTGATAATAATTAAGTACCGGGGGACCGAGCTTTGCTCGGTTTAAATGCTAAATATACTAAAATAAGATAGCGGCTCTGGGTCGCTAGACGTCACGTATTTTCTGATGCACGAAATGTAGACGATTGATTAGTATTACTATTTATTAGTATGTACTAAGAACGATGGATACTCGTTACTTCCTTAGACGGCCAATTTTGAGATATAGGGAGATATAATGAAGAAACAAAAAAACTAAACGTAAATTTTGAAACCTGATTTTCAGGTATGTAAAAGGCAAAATACTTAAAAATATGTCGCCAATACTCCCAGACACATTTCGTGTGCCGTTTTGCTTTGCAGACGCTTTAAAACTCCCAAAATAATGATTTAACTTTACGTAAATTCTCAAGCTGCATTTTTAGATATGTCCGCTAGACAACCGATTTCAAAACCTTTTACAAGAGGACAGACCGATCTAAGGGGCTAATCATCCCCTAAACTCAATCTATAAACCTATATGGGTAGGAGCGCGATACTGAGACAGACATGCATTAGGAAATATTGACTTGGTTTGGCTTCTTGTAAAAGGTTTTGAAATAGTTTTCTGGTGGTCAGTTATAAACATAGAGCATCAGAAATTACGTGAAGTTAAGTGATTATTTTCGGGTTTTAAAGCGTCTGCAAAGCAAAATGGCACAAGGAATGTGTGGGAGTATTGGTGACATGTTTTTAAGCATGTTGCCTTTTATATACCTGAAAATCAGTGAGGAGAATTTACGTGGACTAAGTAACTTTTTTATGTATCTTAATTACCTGATATCTCAAAACTGCCCGTCTAAGCAAGGTAGCGAGGATGCATGCGTTCTTAGTACATACTAACACTACTCAATCGTCCACATTTAGTTCATCAGATAATACGTGACGTCTGGCGGCCCTGGGATCTTACTCTGTAAGGCAGAGTGCAAACATGGACACTTTTGTGTCTTGTGTCAGATACAATCTACCAATGGATATCCAATTATCCAGTCGACGACTTTAGAGCACTTAAGCCATTTGACTGAGGCAACGACAGAAGATGCGTTGCGATAAGTGTGGGGCACATTTTTCATTCACGGAGTAATCCTCATCGAGTTCTGGTTCAACCAGGCCCAATGTTTTCAAAAGCCTGGACATTTTTGCATCTTTCTCTAATGCGCCAAAAGAGGTATAATTTCAAATAAATTTACAGTTACTAATATACGTGTGAATTGTAGGAGCCGTGCCGGTGCCGCGCTCGATGAGCGATTCACGTCATCGGAGGAAGCGGGCGGCGTTCGGCTGACCGTGTCCGCAGCCACCACGGGCGACAGCGGCGTCTACACCTTGCAGGTGAGCCTATCACCAGTGTACTCACCACTCATCACTTACGGCTGGTCTAGTCGGGAGAACGGCGACTCCGGAGCCCCTGGTTCGAACCCCCACGCACAGCACTGTCTTTTTGAAGCGCGCAATGCCACTAACTTAAAAACGGCGAATGAATAACTTCGTTAGGAAACCGGCATGTTCCGAGAATCTTTTATCATGCGTCATTCACCAACCCACAAGGGCCAGCGTCGTGGATTATGGTCTTGGCTTTCTGAAAACCCTGAGCCCCAGCAGTGCGAATATTTAGTGGGCTGATTATGCATTATGCTTATGCAGTATTCATCCCCATGTAGTTATTGACTGTATTCAGAAGAGACGACGACTGGATCGGTCTTATTTTTGAATCGTCTTCAAAACGGGTACATAGATATCCGTGGTCTAATTATTAGGTTAAGTTTTTGTCTCAATAATTGTCATTTGCCAGAAATGAGCAAATTAACAGCTGATACAAAGCCCTAATCAGGTCATGTACGGAGTAATTGCTCCCACCTTAGGGATGATTTGGCCAAATAACATCTATAGTGGTAGGACTCTTGGAAAAGTCCGCCTGGGGAAGTACCACACCTTTGCCAGTTATTCTACCGCCAAGCAGTAATGTGCAAACATTACTGTGTTCCAGTTTGAAGGGCCATGGCCATTGCCAGTGAAATTACAGGGCTTAGAGATAGATAGATAGATACTCTTTATTGTAGACACCAAAAGAAAACAGATATACAGACAAAGAAAAACAATGATAGCTAGTGCCACAACAGGCGGCCTTATCGCTGAAAGCGATTTCTTCCAGGCAACCTTTGGGTGGAAATGGTTTTTGAAAATTTTAATAGTGGGGTATGCCATTCTAGACTACATCAGTAAATACAAATCATGTAGATATATACGTTAACACTAGAATAAAAATAAATAAACATACGTACTAATAACAATACATGCTAATACTTACATACTTCTATGATATACTAAATATAACATCTTAGATCTCTGGGTGACGAGCGCAGTGCAGTGCAGGTAATGATTTGGACTATTCATGTTCCAATAGCTGCGTGTCACTGTGCTGTTGTGTGGCAGGCACGTTGCTTACCATCAGGCACATCTGTCTTGCTCGTCTTGTCACTCTTTATTTAAAATAAAAAGTACCTGGGTGACCGAGCTTTGCTCGGTTTAAATACTAAATATACTTAGATACCTACAGATAAAAGACTCCAAGAAATTTATTTTCTTAAAAAAAACGAATTGAAAAAAAAAAGAGAACCCGTCTGGATTCGAACCCGGAGCTACTAATTCGTGACCGCTATGAGCGCCCGACTTCCCGTTTGAGCTAATTATGCTGTCGCGTCACGCGGCGAAATTTACCTTCACATTCTAATGTCTAATGTGACAGTTTTTCATTGTCTAAAAACGCGCTTAATATGCGTTTTTTTTTAAATAAGACCTAGTTAGATCGATTTATCGTCCCCGAAATCCCCTGCATACATAATTTCATGAAAATCCGTCGAGCCGTTTCCGAGATTCAGATTCTATATATATATACATATTTATATAGGTACAAGAATTGCTCGTTTAAAGGTATAAGATAAGATAAGATAAAGTTTCGAGCATCTAGAGGTGATTGAAAGGCCCACCAGGAACTCGAAAGTGACAAAGCTCTAGTTAAATCTCGGTTGCAAAACATTGCATCGAAGCAAGGTTACTTAGAACCTTATAAACAAAATTTGCTTTTAATACTCATAAATAAATATTGGTGGAAAATTCACACACAAAAGCTTGTACTATGGCAGCCATATAGTTGTAAATCCATACTTATTATATGTACATACACACCCACAAACAGTACAAATATTTTAATTCATCACACAAATATTCGCACTGGGTGGGAAGCGTACCCACGAGCCACCCAGGCAGAGTTACTTCCCACTAAGCAATGAGGCCAGTCAGTAATGTGTACTTTACCAGATACATGTTGTGGTATGTACGCAGTAGTTGCATAACATGATTCCACCCTCTCTGTAATGCTATCGGAAAGGCAGATAAACAAGACCCACTTGTCCAAACATTTATCATTAGCTCTATGAAACTGTAGAACTCTCGAACTGAGTTTGTGTTTCGCGATGGATAGGTACTAATCTCGATTTCAGAGGATTCGAGGATAGAACTGTTGATCTATCCCCCCTTCATCCCACCCCAAGGAAGTTTTATGCAATTCTCTAGATATCCCTACCAATAATACTATTTTCAATCAAGTCTGAAGATTCAACTGAGCTTTGCCCTACCTTTCATTTCCTTTCATCTCGTATTTAATGAAAAAAGTATCTCAAAGCAGTTCTCCGTTAATGCTAAAGGAGAAAAATCGTATTTAGGATATAGCAAAATCACAATTCCTAGAATTATTTTTGTGTTGTGTTCGTTTGTGGGATAAAGCGTCAAAGAAAATAATAAAAAAAATATTTTGTGTATCAGGGATCACAGAAATGCTATCGAAACTCGGTAGTAGTTATATTTTAATAGTCTTTTCTTGAAAGTGTGACATACTTTATATTTTCCATCCTTACATCATCACAAAACTTTCTAATTTATAGCGTTATTTGTGAACCTGCTAATTCATACTTAATTCATTCTTATTCGTTTTATTAAAAATATTATTAGTACAAAGTTGTATTGATTGATAGACATATAGAATAAAATGGCCAAGTGCGAGTTGGACTCGCCCATGAAGGGTTCCGTTGCAGCAAGTAACATAATATACATATTACACGTAGTTCTTGTAGTTCGAGTTCAAACCAATTTTCGTTGGTAGTTTATATGGTAATGTACATCATATATTTATTTTAGATTTTTCATTCTCTTACTTTAGAAGTTAGAGGGGGGCCCCCCCCTTCCAGAGACACTTCCAAAGTGGGAAAATGTGTGTCCCCACACACATTTTCCCACTTTGGAAGTGTCTCTCCCGCAAATTATTCAGTGTAGACGAAAATGATTTTAGAAACCTCAACATCATTTTTGAAGACCTGTCGATAGACACCCCACACGTGTAGGTTTGATGAAAAAAAAATTTTTGAGCTTCAGTTCTCAGTATGGGGGGCAACCCTAATATTTCTTTTTTTTTAATTTTTTTGTTCAAATCTTAATGCGTTTCACAGAATACATCTATTTACCAAGTTTCAACAGTGTAGTTCTCATAGTTTCGGCAAAAAGTGACTGTGACATACGGACGGACGGACAGACAGACAGACAGACAGACAGACATGACGAATCTATAAGGGTTCCGTTTTTACGTTTTACGGAACCCTAAAAACCTGATAATGTCCCCCAGATTAGACTTTATTTTGCTGCTCTGAAGACCGTTTTGAACTTCGGAATTTCACGGTTCTACTGCTTGACAACGGCGAAAAGTTCATGCGTATACTGTAAAATCCAATCGTCCAGTCTTTTGGGTCATTTCAATCAAGTATATAGTAAGTAAAGGATCTCCACACTATAAATATTTTGCCCGCGAATTTCAAAGCTAATCTTTGAAGAATTTAAAAAGGACATCTTTAAACACCTCTCCGGGCTATCAAAACGTTGTCAGTATGTTTATGATGATATTGAAGATGTTCATAATCGATGGATACTGCTTACCATTAGGCAGTCACTCAAGTTTTAATGTATCAGTGCATTAACTGCTAATTAGTAATTAGAGTACAGACACAATCAAAGCTAGTACCTCTTTGTAACTATTTGTAATTGTAACTAAGTCGGAATTGCTATGTGCACTCGGTCACTGATTAATTGCCTAGTTAGTTATCGGTCTATTACTTGGTTACTTAGTAATAGTGCACATGCATGATTGTAGCCCTTTGACAACACTATCGATCCATAATCATAGGTAAACCAATCAGTTTGATGGTAGGCAATTAGTGATCAAAGGTATGCAAGCGGCAGCAGCTCTCAGCAGATGCGTCCTCCAAGAACTTGGTTTAACTGGCACTATGTCAGCCCGGATACTAGTAAGTTAACTAAGTTAACATGACATTACCAAATAGAGCAGTGTGTTGAACTAAATAAGCTAAATTATGTATATTATTATGATTGTTTTATCTTAGAATGACGCGATGAGCAAAACATGCGGCGGATGGTGAGCAAAATTCCTGCCCAAATTTGTTGGTACCTTTCAAAACCAAAAACGTGCTTCCACGTGACGGTTTGATGTCAGGATGCAGATATTAATTTTTCTCTGAAAACTTAACAAAATAATCCTATTAGATAAAAAAATAGAAATCGTGGTTCTATATCTTGTGGGTTTTATATCTGTTCTCGTTTTTTTCCGTGATGAAAAATTATGTGGTATTCCAGATTATAGTTTCACTACCTTTCAAATTTCTATTGGATTTGTCACGGCGCACCGACGTGATTGAGCAACAAACACTGAAACCTTTACATTTATAATATTACTAAAAGTACATTAGGAATTCACCAGGCTAGATGGAAACTTACCTACACAATAATGTATGATCTCAATTATAAAAGCCTTTTATAATTGAGATAGAAGAATATTCATACTTGTGTCACATCGCTTTAAACCGACATACATGCAAAACCCACTGAATTTTCTCATAATATTAGCTTTACAGAGTGGATAAAATGGCTAGAAGTTTGTAATTCTGCCGTTGACGTCAGGCTGCAAGTAACAGGCTTCAGATTATGACATGAATTATCTACTCGGATGGAGCTCAGGCTTCATCTTCATAAGTTTTCTCGCTCATCCGTGAACTTAGGTAGTAACACTCAGAACGGGTATACTCAGGAAAGGGGCTAAAGCGGGGTGCGGTTTTATCATTCACGGCTTGCAGAAAATTTTAAAGGTAACTATATCCCTTAGTACGTTACTTAGTTTGGGACAAGGTAGTGGTGTCTGAGAACCTACCAATATTTATTTATTGACTAGCAGCCCCTTTTTTATAGTAGGTAAGTATAGAGTGACGAGACGTTTGTAATATTAGTAGGATTAATTATTTGTTAATCATTGAGACCATGTCAAAAAATCAAGTCCATATAATATTTGTTCGACTTCTTTAATTCGATATCTTACAAGTGTCATATTATGAAGACACTTGTAAGATGTCTTTTAACGATTGATATATAATACGATAACGACACGCAGCTATTGGAACATAAAGAGTCCAAATCATTACCTAGCACTGCGCTGTTCTCGTCACCCTGAGATCTAAGATGTTATATCTCTAAGCCCTGTAATTTCTCTGGAAACATTGCCCTTCAAACATTACTGCTTGGCGGTAGAATAACTGGCAAAGGTGTGGTACTTCCCCAGGCGGACTCTACCAAGAGTCCTACCACTACTGCAATTATGGTTAATATTAGTGCGGTTATACTCTTTTTGTGTAACCTTACTTTTGCTACCTACATGTTTGTTGATACCGTCTAGATCAAAGTGACATTTTGCTCATTAAGAGGTAAAGATGATTGGAGCGTGGGAGGTTAACCTCAGACATATTGATTTTGTTCTGAACAATAACAAGATTACGTTTTTAGTTTATAAAATAAAGTGACAATCAAAACATGCGCCTGATGGCAAGCTTTACGCCTGTACGCCTAATGTAACAGCACAGTCTCACGCACCTATTTGGATTTGAAGAATTGAATCTAGTACGAGTACTGAACTGCTCGCGTCACTTAGTGATATAAGATGATTTATCTTTTCACTGTGTAATTTCCCTAGAAACGGTGCCATTCAAACCGGAACACAGTGATATTTCCTCATTATTGTTTGACGGTATAATAAGTGGCAAAAGTACAGTACCTACTACATCAGCTAAACTCTAGAAAGAGTCACATCAAACGTAAAATTCAAACATTCATCTTGAATTTTAAAATATACATTCAATCCCATAAAATATATTTACAAATTCAATTCAAATGCTTTTACAATTTCATGTTTGGATAAAAAAGGCCAAATCCAAGAATATCGTTAAAAAAGATTCTGCAACGTAACAGCCAAGATGATACTAGTTCCGTACATAATTCAAACCGTGTTTCCGGCTCGCATTTGGACGATTTTTCGCATTTATGTATTTTTGTACATTAGGCTAAACTTACTTAATATTATTACTCGTAGGTACTACCAAGTTATGGGCACACGTCTTACTTACCATGTGGCACATGTATTTTGGATCATAAGTATGTATTTTTGAAGTAAAAGCTATTTGAAGTAAAAACTTCTTTTGGTACATTTCAGACAGATTTTTCGTGGGCTATGAATTGTATTCTAGCGTTACGCTCGGGAATTATAAGAAATCTTCGGGTAAACTCGGGACCACGGACATTGGCCATCTTTCATCTATCATTTGCGTCAGCATTTCTAGATGGCCATGCCCATGGCCGCGCCCTCTGGTTTCACCTGCGTAGTTTCCAAACTAAGCTATCCAAATTAAGTTTTCACTTCTATCGGCAGTTCCAATGACTGCCAATTTTTACTACTAATACTTGGAAACTACACGGGTGTAGCCGGTGGCCGTGGCCTCACCATCTTGGCATGGCCATCTAGAAATGCGTCAGCATTTCCCATTGGCTGATGCGTTTCTAGATGGCCAATAGCCATTGTCCCGAGTTAACCCGAAGCTTTCTTATCATACCCGAGCGTGACGAATGAATTCAATTCACAGCCCACGAAAAATCTGTCTAGGCGCGCCTAAAGAAGTTTTCACTTCAAAAATAATTAATGTATGGATTTTGCCGCGCTACTCACCAGCCAGGTCTGCACCTCCGTGTTGGGGCAGGTACCTATAATAGGAGAGTTATGTGAAAAGTTTTCAGCTTGCTTCAAATACCTACCCAAAATTTGCTGCTAGCTCTCGGAAAATAAGCTTTAACTAGGTTGGGGCTAGTCAGTGTTGAGTAAGGAATCTTGAACAATGTTTATTCTTCATCGGTGTTGATAGAAATCTAACACAGTTCGAAAATCTGTAAAGAATATTTCCAGCTTGCTAAAAGCGTATTAAAGTCGAAATCAACTCTGATTTAGCGCCTGAAAAGCTTTTCAGACACATTCCGTGCTATAAATATCCAAAGCTGTCTTGCCACTTATAGAGTTATTTTCTGTTTGAGGCTTATAAAAACTTATACCTTATTCAAAGACTCAAAGTTAAGTCATTCATTCCTTTATTTAGGGTTAGTTCAAATAGCTAAATTCAAGTCACCTCCATAGAGAAATTCTTAGAAGTTAGGGGTTACCTCACACGAGTACATTTCTCCTTAGTGGTAGTGTAATGTTATCTTAAATAACCTAACCCAAAACGCGGTCTCCTTTTATTCTGGTTTAACGTGATCTCTGACTTGTTGCAACGTATAATATCTAAATACATAAAAATGAATGGATGTCTGTACGTCCCTTATAGAACCGTAAGCTATGCATTTGATCATGTGATGATCTATCGCAAAGTTGTTGAGCATGACTCAAAGAAGGTTTCTGAGTTGTAATGACCAATTTTCGACAGGTGGCGTAAGAACGCGCGCAGGGTACAAGCTAGTTAACTCATAATATTCTTAGGTCATAGTTTCTTGCACAGTTGTCAGTAAAGTTGTATCAAATCCGGTAGGTCAAATAATTGCCACACCATGTTATGAGTTATGAGTAGGTACATCAGTGTGATACACCGAGATATTACACCAAATGACGAAACCCAACAAACTTAACTTTGCGATCGGCTTTTTGGCGACTTATTTTTTTTTTTTGGAAATGTACCTATACCCTTAGTGTTTAATAGTGTATACTTGAACCAGTCTTTATTTTGACTTAAATGCTTAAATCACATCTAAATCAAAGATAAATTAGGTACTTACATAAAAATATTAAAAAATTAAAAAACAAACAAACATTTTTTTTGGCGGTAAAATGGTCTCGATCTGTTGATTTTTTTTAAAGTTCAGTTTACTTAATAGAATGCAGTTTTTTTGTTTTTATGTGTTTGTTATTTTGGATACAATAACTTTAAGGGCTCCCACACAAAACTGCGATGCGATGCGTCGCCGCATCGGAGCAATTCGCCATTGCAAGTTCCTCCGATGCTGCGTCGCATCGCATCGCAGTTGTGTGTATCAGTATGTCTTCCCTATAAATGTAATGGCTCCAGGCCACTTCAGAACCCGAAAACCTCCGACTCAAGTGTCAAAATTGTAAGTTAACATTTCAAACACATTAATTATAAACAAAAGATATCGCTAAAAGCGTCTTGAAACGTCCTTGATAATAATTGGCCTAAACAGGTATGGCAAACAAATATGGCGGCACTTCATATGCCGAAGCGTAAACAACGCACATAGGTAACCTGACACCCGTTTTCCCGCCAAAATTGTAAACGGGAGTTGCCGTCACAGTATCAAGCGGTTAGTTTTGCTACTGTAGAAACTTGGTGGTAGGCAGTTGTAGAAGTCATCTGAGGCCAACTACCCAAATTACCCTTCCTAATAAAAATGACAAATTTGCGTATTTCGCAATATCCTCTGCCAATCCATTATTTCGCAATGCCGTACAAAAAACATGCGACAAGGAGAAACTTCGATTGTACTCAGTTGGACAGCTTACGAGTGACGGCATAGTGCTGAATCTTATGACTTTATACCCTTCTATAATCCTACATAGGTCTCCTGGTGGTTCATTTACTACGTAAATTTTGTTCACGGGCCTGTAAGATTATTTTTTTGTTGGATAGTCCATTTATCGAGGAAAACTATGGCCTATCATTTTATAACATTACGCTACTAGGAGCGTATAAATGAAGAATGTAACAAAAACGGGAAAACAAATTTCTTTTTGAGAGCTTTCGTTGCATGCGTTGACGTCCGTGACATTGTGTGTCTATCTTTTAGGTTGCGTCATTATACCTAACCCTTCTTATGCTAATCAAATCGCGGACAAAAAACGTGTCGCGTAAATTGTAAGCATAATCATTTTTATTCATAAAAATATATTACACTAGCGACCCGCTCCGGCTTCGCTCGAATAATAACCTAGATATCAACTGCAACGCCATCTGCCGTAGCCTATGTTACTCGGGAATAATGTAGCTTTCCAAAGGTGAAAGAATTTTTGAAATCGGTCCAGTAGTTTCGGAGCCTATTCATTACAAACAAACAAACAAATATTTCCTCTTTATAATATTAGTAGGTATAGATGTCACAACATGAATGAAAGAAGGGGTTATAGGCGATTCGTCCTAAAGTTAATTCGTCCCGAAAAAAAGTGTGTGTAAATTCGTCACTATTCTATTTTTTAGATAAATCCTCGTTTGAGAATTGTAAACTCGTCATAGTGTATTTTTATGTATAGACGGCAGAAAAATCAAAGAATAAAAAATATGTAGTATAAGATGTACACTTCAATATAAAAATTACACGAAATGTAATTAATTCAATTAACAAATAATAAATGTTAAACAATATATAAATTATTAAAATGACAATGTCATTAGTCCTATACATAATGCCTTATGCCTATACATAAGTATACATAGGAAATTAACATACAGTTAATTTCAACGTCATCATTTCCGAGTACTTGCAGCTAATATTTATCCATATATCCGAGCGAAACCGGAACGGGTCGCTAGTTATTATTTTATATAGATAACAAATTAATGCTACGAGTCGTACCTAGCTGTAATGCAAACACTAATTAAGTTTCAGATACCTTGAGTAAGGCACAATTCTGCAATCTGCAATGTACTTCAATGCAGTATAACTAGGTACCTAATTGCGTCTTTGATCTACAGAATTAGCTCTGATTAACGTAGCGCAATGTAATATTGAGGATCGTAGATGGAATATCCAAGTAGTATTAGGTATGGTGTAAATAAATAATGTAAGCGTGAGCTGAAAGCTTATTTAAAGCGTTGGTTGATTAATTTAATAAACAGAGAATAAAAATAAATATTACTACTACTTCCGCTGCGTAATAACTTATTTGACGTCGGCGCTAAACTTGATTTATAGTTTTACCTACGGAAACCTTCATATTAGCATCAATTTTGTTAACAAATGTTTTTGTAGTACAACGTAGTATTGATGCGACAATTTTTGCTTGCGAAAATAAATGTCGTCCGCCCAGGGATCCACACTGCGTCCACCATCACTTTTGTGGACATTTTAGTTTATTTACCAACTAATATACTTTGCAAATGTTTATGTAACGAGCATCATACGAAACTCATAATTTTATATACTGCCTACGCGAATGAAGAACCTGATTTAACTAGTTGATAAATAAAGCTACATTATTTTTTCAGGCGAGTAACGCCGCTGGCAGCGACACGAGCCGGGTGAACCTGGAAGTATCCGCCGAGGAGACACCCACCGGGGAGGACCCGCCCACTTTTCTCCGGAGACTTCAAGACCTCACCGTCAAGGTCGGCACTCGGACACGCTTCCTGGTCGAGATCGTCAGCTCCACCGAATGCAAAGTAAGAGCCCGTAATCATCGTCAGCGTAAAACGCCAGTTTAGTCCAGCCTATTCCATCAAATGAAAAGGCAAGGATAAAGATGTTTGCTTGTATTTTTCAGCCAGATTGCCGGTTTCTTTTGTCAAACCGCCTCCTTTTGTATATTGTCGTACAACCTTAGAGTGGAATAAGTAGCCGGCCTCGTTGTTCCCTAAGGGATATAATCTAGAGTTTTTCAAGATAATCATTAATAGTTGTTTTGCTAGAGCAGCGTTCGTCATATAGACACCGTCATTTAGTTAATGGGCAAGCGCAGACCTACATTTGCGCAAAAAAAATTGGCAGTCATAGGAACTGCTGATAGAAGTGAAAATTTATAACTCAGAATTTGATAGCTCACGAACTGGACTGGACTGACTGGAATTTGGAAATCACGCGGGTGAAACCGGAGGACGTTGGCATGAGCATGGCTATCTAGAAATGCGTCAGCATGGAAAATGCTGACACATTTATAGATGGCCAATAGCCATGGTTCCGAGTATACCCGAAAATATCTTGTCATTCCCAACCGTGACGCCAGAATTCAATTCACAGCTCAAAAGAAGTTTTCACTTCAAAAATGTCACACGATATCTTCCAGTAGGTACTAACCAAAACTTAACAACTACTTACACTAAGCACACCTGAATTATCCATAGACCAATGAAGGTCTAAAGATAATCAAGATGTTCAAGTCCACTACCAATCGGAAGTGTACCCAGCATGCTGGCGGCATTACCACGCTGAATGGCAATGCTTATGCGTTGGGCCAAATAAACGCCAGCATTTTGGTCACGCGTCGCGTCGACCAAGCGCTCGGAAAGGCTTTGTAGCGTAGTGTAGTTCTCATTGTATTTTAGTTTTGTTAAATAAAGGCGCTGCCAATTCTAAAAACCAAAACTTGAAGCTCTATATTTGCTCTGGACAGCGTAGATGTTTGTAAATTTGTAGTAGGTATCTACTCCACTCGTCTTTAAGTCGATTATCGGTACGGAGAGGAACTTGCCCGGCACTGAAGGTAAATTGATAATTCAATTTGCTGGTGCACCAAGCTATAGGTACCAAGGTACCAGTGGCTACCTTACTAAGACGTATAGAACGAACTATAGAAGCAACAGACATCTATAATATCGATGCACCGTTTTCATAGGAAACAAAATAATTTCAAACTGAATAATAGATAATGGTAGCGAGTTGTTTAGTACTACTAAATTTTCACAATAACTATTCGCTTATTTTATAACTTGTTAAAATGTTTCAAATTTCATCAAAGGGAACTACAGATTGGTCCATGGGTCTGGTGTAAGTAAGTGTGATGTTCCGTAAAACTAAATGGAGAATCAAAGACAAAGCTAGCGATAGCAAAACAAAAGTGTCAGTTTTAATAATGCAATTTTGGAAAAAATACCTATCAATCAATCAAGATCAATTGACCTATTAATTGAAATTGAAATAGACAACAATGTTCAAGTCATTAAAACCATGATTTATTGTGTGGATTGTACATGCGAAAATAGCCTCACGAAAAGCCTCTACTCGTAGAGTAGAGCTGTGCTTTTATTCTTATTATATCTGTTCTGACAATCCTGAAAAAAAAACTAATTAGTCTGTTAGTTAGATTGCAAAAAAATATTGTACTTACACATACATATTTGTTCTTTTGTTTCACAAACAAAAAATTACGAAGGTACAGAGGTTCGAAGTTTTGCGTGATGTCATTCGTGGGTACGATTTTTACCCACGAGTGAAGTTGCAACTTGCAACCCGCCACTCTCGAAGTTTAATGTTCTATATCTCTGCCAAATTTAATATTTTGAAAAAACAACAAATAATATGTGTCGCATATTTTTTCATGATCTAGCTGACATACTAATTAGAATGGATGCATTTTTGATACATTTTTGTATTGGGAAGCTAAAATTATTTTTTAAATATCGATTCTTTGTCCTCTGTGTGAAGGCCGAGATTTTAATAAATATGTGTTAACGCTCCAGGTGACGAATCTATATAATCTCAAATCTCATTTTTACATCTGATTTTTAAAATTTGGTTGAAAGCAATGGCATTGTCATTAGTTAATAGTATGTATTTCAATAACGATAGCTGAAGTATTAGTCCAAGTCTGAGGAAAAGTGCTACGTATATTTGTATACTGTTCTATTGTGAGCGTCACAATAATTATTATGTTAACGAAAAATCATGGAACAAATTCAAGGCGCTAACGTTTTCTGAAATAGAGACGTTTGGTTTACTTGCCTCGTAATGTAGGTATGCTAATCAAACGCATAGAATCGGATTAACGGAATTAAAAACAGAGGGACAATTCCAAAAAACAATCATAATAATCTTCAGTTTCGAACTAATTTCAAGATTGTTCGGTTGATGGAGAATCAGGATATTTAACTAATTAAATTTTGTGTCTAAGTAATAACTTTCGTGGTCGTACGTTTCAAAAGATCTACGATCAAGGTACTACTTTTTTAGAGGTATTGAACGGGCTTGCGTTTCACCTTACCTTACCAAATAACACAGGGTATTGACAGGATCCAAGGTACAACACGCGTCCCCAAGAGATATATATTCACTCTTTGTTTGGTCTCGTGGCTTAGTGGACAGTAGCTCTGCCTGTGAAGCTGAGAGTCGTGGGTTCGATTCCCACCCAGTGAAAATATTTGTGTGATGAATTCAAATGTTTGCACTGTGTGTCTGGGTGTTTTTTTTTTTTTTTTTATTTAAAATTGCTACTCCACAGACTCCGGGGTCCGTGACTTTTGTCATTTAAAATCTTATTTATTTTTACATATTTCTTGGATAATCAGAAGAAGAGGAAAATAAGGGGGGAGTTGGGAACATTTTAAACCTAATACTAGTTAGTGCTCGTCTGTTGAGCCGATCACTACCGGTTGGGATTCCGCTAGTAATCGACTCGACATCGATTCTTTGCCTTATTGCCATTTGCCTAAGCCGCCTCCTCCCGGCCGAGAGCCTCCACTACGGCTGCATTTCTGTCCCTGATGGCCATCTGTAGGTTGAAGTCTCGGATGGTCTTCGGTGATGCAGCCAACGCTCGCCGCACGAACCGACCGATGGCGTCGTCGGTGTCGTCAGCGTAGTACGTGAAGGTCCCCGTGTGCCGTGAGATTGCAACAACCGCATGGGGCACGCTCTCGTGCAGCTTCATGTTTGCCTTTGTTTTTATTGCGATTACCGACTCATATGTCAGTCCCTGAGCTTCATGGATGGCGAGGATACGTGACCCTGTGCCTGACCCATAACCCTGGTTTGTCAGGGTCTCTTTCTCCTCTTGAGTGTGAACTAAGAAGAGGGTGTTTGGTAGGGTGTTGGGTATTTGCGCTCCCTTGTACCTTTTCTGCTCTAGGGCAGGGCCGAGCCGTCCCTGTGTGCGAAGTGTGCGGCGCACACAGGCGCCAAGACAATAGGGGCGCCAGCGCCGCCACCGTATTTGTTTTTACACTTACGCGACACCATGTTCTTTGTAGTTGAGTATATGAGTATCGTCGATTAGTAAGTACTAAGTAGGTAGGATGGGCGCAACATTTGCCTATGTAGTTAAATAACGATTCATAAATTGCTAAGTTGCTATAGTTTATTGTAAGTGTCTCCCAAGATAATGTTTACGTTTTGGGTTTTGGTTTACATTCGTTACGGTCTTGCTTTTAAAATCAAAAGAACCACCGCGCCGTGAGTTTGTTTATTTAATTGAGATTATAAACGCAACTCGCTACAATATGTGCGATGTAAGTTGAGTGGTGTCACAGGAGTTCCCTGATTTTAATGAACGAGTGAGCCAAAATACTGGAACAATCATTATTCGAAAGTGTGTGCAAGGTGCAAGTTCGTTTAAAAAAATATTTGTGTTTCAAATTCCTTCTAAATCCGCTTAGTAGTTCCGATGTTACGGTAAATATTTGTTCCCTAAAGAATTTTGCACTTTTTTGGGTTGAAGAGTAGTTAATGTGCAATTACAGACTAAAAAGTATCTGTGTTACAAATTTCCACCAAATCTGTGCATAAGCCATTCCGATGTTATAGTTAATTAAACTTTGCACTTTTTTGTGATAAAAAGTAGTTGTTAAGCAATATGTAATTCTATACTACTAACACATGAATTGGTTTGATATTTGAAACACAGGTGTTTTATAGTGTGAAATATTACATAGAATAGGTCTATAGGAAAATATTATTTCGGAAAAAAATATAGTTTCCTAAGAAACTAATATTATTTATGATACTGGAACGGTTCAACGGATTAAGTTTAAATTTAGCAGGATTAGCAGCCCGCTAGATGTTCCCACTACTGGGACTCGGGGCCTTCTCTCGCAAGGAGAGAGTCAAAGTCATAATCCACCACCATGGTTCAGTGCGGGTTGATGGATGACACATGACTTTGAAAGATTTTAGGTACATGTCGGTTTCCTTGCGATCTTTTTCTTCACGCTTTTTAATTTAGCGGCATTACGCACATGTCTTTTACAGTGGTGCGTGTGGTATTTGAACCCCAAGGGCCCGGAAAGTCGCCATTCTCCCGTCTAGAGCAGCTGTTGCTTGTTAAAATTTGAAATTTGAATAAAACAGTCAATTTCTACACATATCTCAGATTCTATGCGGACAAATTCGCGGTTTATAGCTGATTTATTATTATTGCCAGAGGAACTATGTTTTTTTTAGTTATTAGTAAGTAGCTTATATGCTACTCCAGACTATAAACAATTATGTGGCAGGCATGTTGCTTACCATCAGGCACATGACCTGAACGTCTCGCCACTCTTTATTAAAAAAAAAACTATCTGTGTTTCAAATTTCAAATCGATCCATTCAGTCGTTCCGACGCTTATGAGCAACAAACATTCTAGTATTAACATCCGACTAATATCAATGAATAGATGTTTGTTGCTCAATCACGTCGTAATGCATGAACAGATCGGGCTGAAATTTGGAGTACAGGTAAATTATAGTCTGGAAGAACACGTAGACTAAATGGCCGGCAAAATAACGCGAACAGGAACTACGTGAGTAAGATCGCGGGACCTGCTAGTTTATAATATAAATGGGACGTTTGTTGCTCAATCACGTCGGAACGTCCGAACGGATTGGGTTGAAATTTGGAACACAGTTATAATATAGTCTGGAATAGCACAAACTTATAGGCTAACACGGGAAAATATCGGGGATGTGGGGACTGCGCGGGTAAACCCATGGAGCACAACTCTCTGCTTTGCCCCCGATTACCTTGGATTTGAATTTTTTATAGTATTTTATATTACTAATCAAGTCCTTTCGTTTGATACCTTTGATATTGATAGAGTTGTGAGAGAAAAGTTTGTTTCACCATTTTGTGGTGGCGGCTATCTTAGAATTTTACATTCATTACGGTGTATAGTATTCTACTAGTCAAGCCCTTTCGTTTGATACCCATATTGAGGAAAGTTTTGAAGGAATATTTTATTCGCCATTTTGTGGAGGCGGCCTTCATGAATCGATATTAACCAAACATAGCTAAGAACTACCCCGCAAAGAAACTGGATTTTAAATGAAACTGCATCGATATGGGGCTATCCATTTGAGAGCTACGATGCCACAAACAAACACACACACACCGACACGACATACAGGCAGACAGACATTGACGTCAAACCTCTAATACCCCTCTTTTTGCGTTGGAGGTTAAAAAGGGGCGCCATAAAGGTTTGGCACACAGGCGCTGGTGGGGGTCGGCTCGGCCCTGCTCTAGGGACTTTATACGGGATGCTGAGGAGTCTGTCTGGGTGTTTCTATGTATAATAATTATGTATTTAAAAACTTTAAAAGTATTACATCAGCTATCTGGCCGCCATCACACAAGCTTTGCTTAGTTTGGGGTCAGATCGTGTTGTGTGTGAATTGTACACCAATAAAAAAAAAAAAAAATGTACAGAAAACTGTCAAGCATTATACGAGTATAATATGTTTTTATTACAATTTTACTGACCCATGTCAAGTATTTGTTTACATTTTTATAGTAACTTTGCCATCACTCTCTAAAAATTCGCTGTAGGTAACTACTAACTATAAAAAGTTTTATCGATAAGCCAGCACTTTAATTTGTTTTTGAAGCTGCCGAAACTTGGGGCAGATATAACTATTTTGGGAAGGGTGCTATAAACTTCAGGTCCCATAATCTGAGTTAACTTCCGTAACCTCGTGACAGAGTGTGGTATAACATCCGCGTTACGTATGTTGCGAGAATGTCTCTCTCTTCACGTATTGTATGATTCTAGATTATTTCTGACATACACCTGGTAGATCAATATAGCAAGTAACGTAAGTATGCCAAGCTCTTTGAAATATGGTCTGACGGATGTGCATTGCGATACGCCAACGATGGCACGTACGGCACGTTTTTGGGCGCGGAACGCACGTTCCCAGTCGGCAGCGCGCGTGTATAGCTCGGCGCCGTATTGTAACCGAGAATGCACTGTGGCGAATTATACGCACGCGATACTTCCATAGACACCACTCGGGATACTTGTCTTAGCACAAAGCACGCACTGCTGACTTTAGCACACATCTTGTCGTTGTGGTGTTCCCACGTCATGCTGCGATCAATCTCGAATCCCAAAAATGTGGTGTTCTGTACTTGCTCAATCCTGACACCGTTTAGCGAAACTTTAAGCGGTTTTGTATGATGGTCTGACAAACAAAAGTGAACGAAGTGAGCCTTTTAAAACCCTTTTATTTTTTGAATTTAACATAAAACCATTAGCTCTAAACCATGAATTTAAGCCGTTAATTACAAATTTTAAATTTATCTTCTAATTCTTCGATTGAAAGAGCTGTTACTACGGCAGCCACATCATCTGCATACATGAATATGCCTGCACCGTTTACGGCATCGGGGAGATCGTTTAGTAGGAGAGAGAACATTATATTTGAAACCGACGAACCCTGCGGTACTTCCCATACGGTAGTATTTTATAGCCTGACTGCTTTACTGACAGAAATATTCTACTACGAGTACTACTGATTGCGTACTAAATTGTATAGATTTAAGTAAAATATAGAATAATACACATAGATAGATACAAAACTAATCAATTAATCTCACTCACACTCACGCACTGATATAAATGAAAAAATATTGGTGGACATTTATTTCTCATATATGGTACCGACTATACAAGCGGTGCAAAGCTAATATCGCTGTCAAAGCTCCAGTCTAACCACTGTTTGACTTGTTTCAGTGCAAATACGGTGGTAAAACTAAATTCTAGGTCCATGTGAAATGTTTTTAGATGATCTAAATTTTAAAGCTATATTTGACTATTGGGGTTGACACTGGTGACTGTGAGTCGCTTGACGAAGATATTGTAGTTCGTTGAGGAGTGGAATAATGACCTGGATCTGAATCATTTCAATTGTAAAACGATCACTTTTAGTCTTTCCCAGATTCCCATCTGGTAAAATTACTAACTGGTAAGTGTATTTTTGGAGCGCGTCACAGAGATTGTGGATTTGGGAGAGATTTAGTAGGACTACTTCTTGCTTGATGCTCAGAATCAAAAAACGTCAAATGAGGTTGACATTTATATTAAAATTATAAAATTTAAATGTTGTCATTTTATTCGTGAAACTCACGTGTTGAACTTCTACATAATGTATAATATGTTGCTTTCAAGACGTCGGTTTCGTGATGCGTCATATGACTAGGTTTCAGGACCGGAACGTGATTGTGGTTTTGTACTACTTTTTGGTTTGTTAAGCTGGAATACAATTCTGTGGTTTGGCATACGCTTCGAAGTAGATAGATAGAAGATAATGCTTTTACCGTTAATTGCCCGCGAATTATATGGAAATTATCTGTTTCTTTATTCATCTCTGGTTTCTGCCAGAATAGTTGGTATTAGCACGCTGGAAGTAAGGCGGTAGCGATCCACTATTACCGGCTTTTGAACAGGCTGACTGATGACCTGGGGGTCTACCGCGTAATTAAAGTGGTTAGGTATGTCTTTGATATGTCTCTTTCTTTTCGTTAGAAATTATAGAGATAGCAATAATAGCAAAACCAAAGCCAATTTAGTTAAGCGGTAGAAGGTCTGGAGGCCCTGGTTAGCTGCACACTGTCTGTTCCTGGCCGGGTGCAAGACTGGTAGGTGGTCTTGCGCCGGGGCTGTGCGGAAATTGTTCCGCGCGCGCATCAACCCGGCTCGGATCTCGGATAGCTCCCGCTGCAGCAGCATTAGCATTACCTGCATTAGAGCAGGTAAAGAACCTGCTCTAATTTATTGTTTGGTTAAAATATAATTCACATACGCTTTGGTTTAGACTGTAAGCACAGAGAGCAACTGAATTGTAATAAATAAATAGTATCATTTAAAATAATTTCTCCACTAACAATGTTTGATTTGAGTACAACGAGAATTCCGCGAAAGCATTAGACCTTGAGCGTCCAAAGAATTTGTGTCTTCAGTCCCAATGACATAATTCTTCTATTTTCGACCTGGACATCCGCTGAGGTATTTATAATCTGTTATTGAGTGGACACACACTCGCGCAAAGTCGTGTTTTGACACAGCTTCTTTGTGTGTACGTAAACAATGTTTGGCGCGTGCGACAGAGAGTTAATTTGACGTCAAATAAATAAATAATAGGCAAACAATGATGCACTTCCGACTCATTATTATCCATTTAACCGGTTTCTAAATCGAAAAGAAGGATATAAAAAAATCAACTGTTTGTTTTTTAGTGTAGGTACATAAGTATGTACCTATATCCATTCATAATTCCGTGTTTTAAAAACTGATATTGTTTTTTTTTTCGGCTTTTTGGTTACATTTCAACCTACTTTCATTTTGATTTCAACCTAAATATTCAAACCTTGACGGATGAATTCCACTCAGTTGACTCAGTGGCGTCGGTCGGTGGCACTCATTTCGTTTATCCTTGAACGCCTGGTTACCTGAAAAACTATTTGTTATAGAAAAATACCCCAATATATAAATTTATCATAGAACGGTGTTCCATTTATATCAACAAGAATGATGGTATAAGAGGAGTATGGGCCTAAAGTTAAAATAAAACGATTTGATTCTCAATAACTGGTTTTCTTCTTCTTCTCATATGACACATGGTACATTTTTAAGAATAAAAAAGGGTAACCAACTTCTCAGCATAGACAATAACTAAACATGAAAACTATTTCCTCTCCCTTATAACCTATGTGTATAGTTGATGCTAATCTAATTTCATGGTATTGGTAAAAGTTTTGGCAAGCACTTTCCATAGGGTTTTTTGACGTGATAACGTCTTATAATTCGGTGAAGCCGGCCGGTTTTATAGTACCTAAAGAGTGACAAGACGAGCAGAACATGTGCCTGATGGTAAGCAACATGCTTGGCCATAACAGCACAGTGACACTCAGCTATTGGAACATGAAACTTAGTTCTAAGGAACTTAGTTCTAATTTCTATGAGCATATTACAAAGAAACTGTCCAATTCCTCCTAACAATAAGTACATATTCATTACAGTAACTAGTGGTTCGAACATTCGGGAAAGTAACTCGACAAAGGTGATTCGAATTTTAATAAACAAAAGAGTAACCGAAAAATAACGCGTTAAATTGCAAACAGTACTTACCCATGTGACGGTTCACAATATTTCGACAGATCTCGTTAGAGAGATTAAACTAGATTTAACGAGAGATCTAACGGTGTTTACTATATTATAACGGTGACATACATTATTTAATTGGTTTTGATAATTTATTTAATTTTCTTTACGATTTTCTATTTACATCTTATTTGTACGCCCCATTTTCTGACTTCTCCACTATTTATTTTCCATCCTAAGATTGCCCGGAAGATATATATTTTAGCGATAAGGTCGCGAACTTGTCGCAGTAGTTTTAAATTTACCGTTGATTCTTTTTGTGTATCCTATTATTTTGGAGTGTGAATGAAGAATGTTAATGAAATTGAATGTTATGTATTCGCAGGTTACATGGTACAGGAACGAGCGTCGCCTTTTAGAGGCGGAGCGGGTGTCGCTGGTGCGCGATGGCAGCTTGTGGTGCGCCGACGTGGCCGCGGTCAGCGTGGACGACGCCGGCCGCTGGACCTGCTCCGCCGAGAACGACGGCGGCCGAGCCAGCTGCTCGGCGCATCTCAACGTACTCGGTACTACCCGTAACATACGTAATATTCCGAGAGCGATCAGGCGGCCGCGCCAGCTGCTCGGCGCATCTCAACGTACTCGGTACCACCCGTTATTATTATTATTCACTCATTTATTTTCTTTCTTAATTCCTAAGTTTTTTACAATACATATAAAATAAATATAAACATTATAAAAAACTTAAAAACTAGGGTGCCGCCAGCAGCGGGGCAGGGCCCAAGCTACCGGTGGTTAGGGCTGCAGAGAGAGGAACCTCCTAACGATGCGCGCTGTGTCTAGGATGACTGCCTTCTGTATCTGACCCTTGATCCAACCGTCTAGCGAAAGCCTCTTGAGATGTTGGTCGAGGCTTTTCGCTATAAGGCCATTTGCCGACACGACTATTGGGACTATGATCGTCGAATCAACATCCCACATGGCGGTAACCTCGTGAGCCAAGTCAAGGTACTTGCTCAGTTTGTCCTTCTCGGCTTTCACGAGGTTCTCGTCATGTGGTACGGTGATATCGACGATCACAGCCTGGCGCTGAGACCGGTCTACCAGCACGATATCAGGCTTATTGGCGACAATAGTCCTGTCCGTGATGATAGAGCGGTCCCAGTAGAGCAACGCACGACCATTCTCGAGAACTGGCAGAGGTGCGTACTTATAGTACGGCACCTCGGACTCGACAAGGCAGTATCTAAGAGCAAGTTGCTGGTGGATGATCCTGGCTACTAGGTTATGTCTGTGCAAGTACTCGCCGTTAGCAAGATGCGAACAACCGGAAATAACATGACGAAGAGATTCGCCTGGACGGCGGCATGCCCGACAAATGTCGACCGTACCGTCCTTCATTATGTATTTCCGGTAGTTGTTCGTCTTGATAACTTCGTCTGCAATTGCACAGGCAAAACCCTCGGTTTCTCCGAAGAGGTCCCCGAAGCGTAGCCAGTTCACCGAAGCGAGCAGATTCACATCGGGTCCCGTCAGGGCCCGATAGAATCGCCCGTGCAGCTCCTTGCTCTTCCATACTTCCTTGCGATCATCAGTGCTGAGCACCGATGGTTTGTGCCAGTTCTCGTTTGCCAATGAAAGAGGCGTGAGGCTCCTGTCAACTGCCACAACATCGCGATGCATCCTGGACTCGTTGTTGCGGAAATAATCCCTAAGACTGCATACCTCGCGGTTGTGAAGGTTCTTGGCATTTAAAAAGCCTCGACCCCCCAACTTCCGCGGGATATACAGTCTCATAACAGACGAGCGCGGGTGTAGCATACGGTGTGTTGTGAGCAGTTGACGGACCTTTCTATCCAGGGCGTCGAGCTCAGTCTGAGTCCATCTCAGTATGCCAAAGGAGTATATCAGCAGAGGCATTACCCAACCGTTGAAGGCTCGCGCCTTATTACCGCCTGACAAAAGACTTTTGAGTACTTTTGTCAGCCGGCAAAAGAAGCGCTCCTTCACCGATTTCTTAATGTCATCTGCTGATATACCCAATGACTGTGACATACCGAGATATTTGTAGGTCTCGTCTTCGGAGAGGGATCTGAGAGTTATTGTCTTGGAAAGTTGTAAATTCTCTGAATTTACTACTTTCCCTCGCTGTACATGCATGACCGCACACTTGTCGACACCGAACTCCATCTTGATGGCGTTACTAAAAACCTCTGTGGTTTTTAGTAGCCCCAACAAGTCTTGGCGTTTCGGTGCAAAGAGTTTGAGGTCGTCCATGTACAGCAAATGAGATATAACCTCACCCCCTCTACGAAGACGATAGCCTAACTCTGAATCCTTCAACAGAGTGCTGAGAGGATTCAGACTTAAGCACCAACATAGCGAACTCAGACTGTCACCCTGAAATATGCCTCTTTCAATCCTTATCAAGTCCTCCGAATCAAACGAGCTGTCTACGCTACCTGGTTGACGAAGGACTGTCACCCACTGTCCCATGCATTTGCTAAGAAAAGATTTTAGAGTTGGGTTTATTTTATACAACTCTAAAACCCTTTTCAGCCACGAATGGGGCACCGCGTCATAGGCCTTCTTATAGTCAATCCAAGCAGCGGAGAGGGCTCCTTTGTTACGTTTGACTTGTTGGCAAATGGTCGTGTCAATGAGGAGCAGCTCCTTAGTACCACGGGACCCAATCTTACATCCATTCTGAGAGGAGGCCAAAACGTTATTCGCGACTATATGCGCGTTAATTTTTGCTCTCAGAATGGATGTAAGCAGCTTATAGGTGGTAGGTAAGCACGTTATGGGTCTGTAGTTCTTTGGTTCCGTGGTACTACCAGACTTATGGAGCAGGAAGGTGACTCCGGTGGTCATGAAACTGGGAAGAGAACCCGTCTCGAGAGCTTCTTGGAATTGTGTTGCTAAACGTTCATGTGAGCATCGAAACCACTTTATCCAGAAGTTGTGCAATCCGTCCGGCCCAGGACTTTTCCAGTTCTGAGCTGTCCGGATAGCACAACTAACGTCTTCGGAGTCTATCGAAACAGACTCCATGGGTTCGATGGGTTCACATGCACGTTCGACAACACGCATCCAAGCTCCCTCCGTGTGCTCGACAGGCACCGACCAGATGCTGCGCCAGAAGTTTTTCATAGCGCTGGCATCCGGTAGCTGCCCATCGTTCACACGTCGACTTGTTCCTTCCCAGTTTCGGTACACCTTCCTTTGATCACTCTGGAAGTCGCGATTTTGCCGATATCGATTCACGCGCTCTCTGTAGCGGCGAATACGGTTTGCCCACGCATAAACTTTCTGCTTCAGATAGTCAATGCGTTCCGTAACATTGGTTAAATAATGCTGGGGACTGATGCCAGTCCCAGCATAAGCCTGTGTTACGAAACGCATGACTCGGGGACGACTGTTCCCCTGACTGAAGCAGATTAGCTTTGCAATAAGAGTCCTGAATGTACTGATACGCCGTTCTAATCGTACTTGCCAAACGGGTACATCGCCGGCGGTTCGCGTTGCACGGCCAGTGTCTGGAAACTTGACACGTGCAACGCGACACGCCGCGATAGCACCACAGTATAGAATAGAATGGGTATCAGTTAGATCTTTGCTAGTTTCCAGATAGGAAACTAGCAAAGAATTCAGCACTCCCATCAAAGCCAAATTTTGTTTATATGTGGGCAAACGCGGTAAGCGCGGCCTAGAGTTGGGTGTGAATCTATATTGCAAGATCGCGTCTTCCAGAGTGCTCCTCAGTTGCTCTCTTACCTGGACGGGTAAACCCGTACTCGTCGAATCTCCCTCCTCGATATCGGGATCGACCGGCGTCGCAAGTGTCGCCACTGACATTGGCACTGAAGCCAGTGTCAGGGTCGACGGCGCGGCGGGCAAATCCCGGGTCGAGGCAGGAGCTGGGCGAGTACGTTCTTCCTCCAAGCGTAGCTGATCAAGTGCCGAGTCATCCAGCAGTTTGCACCGGCGGATAGCTCTCACTTGATCAGATAGTCGTTGAGCAGAAACAGCGACGGTCGGTTCGAGGGCCTGAAACAGAAGCAGCATCCTGGCACAGTACGCGGTCAGGTAGGTTCCTCCCTCTGTAGCCCTGTAATAGGCGCGCATGCAGTTCTCATTTATTTGGTGAGTCCATCGCATGCGACGCACTACACCACCGGTAGCGGGGGCCGGGCGCGAGACAGATTGCCTCACAAGCCCCAAGCGTGCCGGCAGCGGGGGACGGCCACGTCGCCCTGGTCTTGTAGGCGGTGTCGTCCCGGGCTCGCTCACGTCGCTCGACGAGTCGCTGGTCTCGCGGGTGGTGTGGAACTCATCCGACGAGATACTCGGAGACGACGACGAACGGGCGGAGGGTGGTGGGCGTGCGTATTGTGACGCTGTAGCTCGTTTCTTTGACCGTGTAATCATTTACCTGTATTATTAGTTGTACATCCAAGTAATTATATTTCCATTAGTTTTGTTTGACAGACGTCTGTCATGTCTTGTATGTTGATAAATATTGTAGTTTTCCATCTTTTGAGGTATTATTGCACCAAAATTACATTGAATCCTTGATTTTTGAATATTGCTTGTATGTTTCCGTATAATTTTGCTGTGAAAATGTGTAGAATTAAATTAAAATTATTATTATCCACGTATTTATTTCGTTTCTTAAATTTAAGTTTTTACAATATTTATATAAAAGAACATAAAAACATTATAAAAACTTAAACCTAGATAGCCGCCAGCAGCGGGGCAGGGCCCAAGCTACCGGTGGTTAGGGCTGCAGAGAGAGGAACCTCCTGACGATGCGCGCTGTGTCTAGGATGACTGCTTTCTGTATCTGACCCTTGATCCAACCGTCTAGCGAAAGCCTCTTGAGATGTTGGTCGAGGCTTTTCGCTATAAGGCCGTTTGCCGACACGACTATTGGGACTATGATCGTCGAATCAACATCCCACATCGCGGTAACCTCATGAGCCAAGTCAAGGTACTTGCTAAGCTTGTCCTTCTCGGCTTTCACGAGGTTCTCGTCATGTGGTACGGTGATATCGATGATCACAGCCCGGCGCTGAGACCGGTCTATCAGCACGATATCAGGCTTATTGGCGACAATAGTCCTGTCCGTGATGATAGAGCGGTCCCAGTAGAGCAACGCACGACCATTCTCGAGAACTGGCAGAGGTGCGTACTTATAGTACGGCACCTCGGACTCGACAAGGCAGTATCGAAGAGCAAGTTGCTGGTGGATGATCCTGGCTACTAGGTTATGTCTGTGCAAGTACTCGCCGTTAGCAAGATGCGAACAACCGGAAATAACATGACGAAGTGATTCGCCTGGACGGCGGCATGCCCGACAAATGTCGACCGTACCGTCCTTCATTATGTATTTCCGGTAATTGTTCGTCTTGATAACTTCATCTGCAATTGCACAGGCAAAACCCTCGGTTTCTCCGAAGAGGTCCCCGAAGCGCAGCCAGTTCACCGACGCGAGCGGATTCACATCGGGTCCCGTCAGGGCCCGATAGAATCGCCCGTGTAGCTCCTTGCTCTTCCATACCTCCTTGCGATCATCAGTGCTGAGCACTGATGGTTTGCGCCAGTTCTCGTTTGCCAATGAAAGAGGCGTGAAGCTCCTGTCAACTGCCACAACATCGCGATGCATCCCGGACTCACTGTTGCGGAAATAATCCCTGAGACTGCATACTTCGCGGTTGTGAAGGTTCTTGGCATTTAAAAAGCCTCGACCCCCCCATTTCCGCGGAATATACAGTCTCATAACAGACGAGCGCGGGTGTAGCATGCGGTGTGTTGTGAGCAGTTGACGGACCTTTCTATCCAGGGCGTCGAGCTCAGTCTGAGTCCATCTCAGTATGCCAAAGGAGTATATCAGCAGAGGCATTACCCAACCGTTGAAGGCTCGCGCCTTGTTGCCGCCTGACAAAAGACTTTTAAGTACTTTTGTTAGCCGGCAAAAAAAGCGCTCCTTCACCGATTTCTTAATGTCATCTGCTGATATACCCAACGACTGTGACATACCGAGATATTTGTAGGTCTCGTCTTCGGAGAGGGATCTGAGAGTTATAGTCTCGGAAAGTTGTAAATTCTCTGAATTTACTACTTTCCCTCGCTGTACATGCATGACCGCACACTTGTCGACACCGAACTCCATCTTGATGGCGTTACTAAAAACCTCTGTGGTTTTTAATAGCTCCAACAAGTCTTGGCGTTTCGGTGCAAAAAGTTTGAGGTCGTCCATGTACAGCAAATGAGATATAACCTCACCTCCTCTACGAAGACGATAGCCTAACTCTGAATCTTTCAGCAGAGTGCTGAGAGGATTCAGACTTAGGCACCACCATAGGGAACTCAGACTGTCTCCCTGAAATATTCCCCTTTCAATCTTTATCAAGTCCTCCGAAACAAACGAGCTCTCTACGCTACCTGGTTGACGAAGGACTGTGACCCACTGTCCCATGCATTTGCTTAGAAAAAATTTTAGAGTTGGGTTTATTTTGTACAACTCTAAAACTCTTTCTAGCCACGAATGGGGCACCGCGTCATAGGCCTTCTTATAGTCAATCCAAGCAGCGGAGAGGGCTCCCTTGTTTCGTTTGACTTGTTGGCAAATGGTCGTGTCAATGAGGAGTAGCTCCTTAGTACCACGGGACCCAATCTTACATCCATTCTGAGAGGAGGCCAAAACGTTATTTGCGACAATATGCGCGTTAATTTTTGCTCTCAGAATGGATGTAAGCAGCTTATAGATGGTAGGCAAGCACGTGATGGGTCTGTAGTTCTTTGGTTCCGTGGTACTACCAGACTTATGGAGCAGGAAGGTGACTCCGGTGGTCATGAAACTGGGAAGAGAACCCGTCTCGAGGGCTTCTTGGAATTGTGTTGCCAAACGCTCATGTGAGCATCGAAACCACTTAATCCAGAAGTTGTGCAATCCGTCCGGCCCAGGACTTTTCCAGTTCTGAGCCGTCCGGATAGCACAACCAACGTCTTCGAAGTCTATTGAAACAGACTCCATGGTTTCGATAGACTCACACGCACGCTCGACAACACGCATCCAAGTTCCCTCTGTGTGCTCGACAGGCACCGACCAGATGCTGCGCCAGAAGTTTTTCGTAGCGCTGGCATCCGGTAGCTGCCCATCGCTCACACGTCGACTAGTTCCCTCCCAGTTTCTATACACCTTCCTTTGATCACTTTGGAAGTCGCGATTTTGCCGATATCGACTCACACGCTCTCTGTAGCGGCGAATACGGTTTGCCCACGCATAAACTTTCTGCTTCAGATAGTCAATGCGTTCCGTAACATTGGCTAGGTAGTGCTGGGGACTGATACCAGTCCCAGCGAATGCCTGTGTCACGAAACGCATGACTCGGGGACGACTGTTCCCCTGACTGAAGCAGATTAGCTTTGCTATAAGAGTCCTGAATGTGCTGATACGCCGTTCTATTCGCATTTGCCATGCGGGTGCATCTCCGGCGGTTCGCGTTGTACGGTCAGTGTCTGGAAACTTGACACGTGCAACGCGACACGCCGCGATAGCACCACAGTAGAGAATAGAATGGGTATCAGTCAAATCTTTACTAGTACTCAGGTAGGGCACTAGCAAAGTATTCAGGGCTCCCATCAAAGCTAAATTCCGTTTATGGGTGGGTAAACGTGGTAAGCGCGGCCTAGAGTTTGGTGCGAGTCGATATTGGAAGATCGCGTCTTCCAAAGCACTCCTCAGTTGCCCTCTTACCTGGTCAGATACATTACTACTCGCCGAGTCTTCCTCCTCGATGTCGGGGTCGGCCGGCGCCGCAAGTGTCGCCACTGACGCTGGCACTGAGGCTAGTGTCAGGGTCGACGACGCGGCGGGCGGATTCCGAGACGAGGTAGAAGCTGGGCGAGTATGTTGTTCCTCCAGGCGTATCCGATCAAGTGCCGAGTCATCCAGCAGTTTACACCTCTGGATAGCTCTCACTTGATCAGACAGTCGTTGCGCGGACACGGCGACGGTCGGTTCGAGAGTCTGAAACAGAAGCAGCATCCTGGCACAGTACGCGGTCAGGTTAGTTCCTCCTTCTGTAGCCCTGTAGTAGGCGCGCATGCAGTTCTCGTTCATTGCTTGAGACCATTTCATGCGACGCACTACACCACCGGTAGCGAGGGCCGGGCGCGAAGCAGAGTGCTCCGCAGGCCCTAAGCGTGCCGGCAGCTGGGGACGCGTCCGTCGTACAGTTGGTCTTGGCGGCGGCGGCGTCGGGGCTGCACTCACTTCACTCGATCCGCTGTCCTCGGCGGGGGTATGGAATTCATCGTCCGAGGAAGAGTCTGAAGGGCTGAGCGATGTGGATGCAGCCGAGGGTGGAAGGCGTGCGTTTCGTGGGGCTGCTTGTGCCGTTTTTGATCTCGTAATCATCTTATATTACGTATTTTTCCTTGAATTTTTGGTAGTTTTCTTGAAATGTTTTATTGACATTGTGCTGTCAAAACAAATTTTCCAAACAGGCTTCATTTTTATGTTATTGATAGATTTAGCTTTGTAAAATAATATGATATTATGATAAAAAGGCTTGTTAGAAACTATTGTAATGGAGAAAAACACTAAAAATGTAAAATATAACACAAAAAATGAATTTAATATGATCACGGAGAAAAAAAACGTGTTGTCAGTTTCGCAGCTTTTTTTTTTTTTTTTTTTTTTTTTTTTTTTTTTTTTTTTTTTTTTTATTATTATTATTATTATGTGGCTGTCTTGTCCCAATGTTGGGCAAAGGCCTCCCTACCATCCTTCCACTTTTCCCTATCAACGGCTAACACAGTCCAATCTTGCCGATATTCATTGAGGTCGTCTTGCCATCGTTTTTTTGATCTGCCGTGTCGTCGTTTGAGATCAGGCTTCCACTGCGTGGTAGTTTTGGCCCAATGATCATCCGACATGCGGCAAATATGTCCAGCCCAATCCCACTTCAAATTGACTGCTTTTTGAGTCACGTCGGCTATTCCGGTTTTGGAACGCAGTATGGTGTTTCCTATTCTGTCCGTTAGTTTTACTCCGAGAATACTGCGCTCCATAGCCCGTTGGCAAACAGAAAGGTCGGACTTCTGACTTTTAATCAAAGACCAAGTTTGTGCTCCATATGTTAAGATAGGGAGAATGCCCATGTCCATGAGTCTGCGTTTTAGGGATAGAGACATATTTCCCTTTATGAGTTCTTTCATGGACCAATAGCTCTTCCAGGCGTTTTCGATGCGACGTGAAACTTCTGCTTCTTGTCGCGCCTGGAAAGATAATAATTGGCCCAAGTACACATACTCATGGACATACTCAATCTCAACGCTATCGACTAGGATCTTACGTTTTAAACTGTTGGTCATAACCTTGGTCTTCGACATATTCATCTTCAGTCCGACGTTAGAGCTCGCTCTGCTGAGATCTTGTAGAATATGACTCAAATCAGTTGCTGAGGAAGAAAAAAGGACGATGTCATCTGCAAACCGCAGGTTCGTTAGCCTCTTGGTTTCGATTTGAATGCCTCTTTCCTCCCAGCCTGGCGCCAATTTGCGGAAAACCTCTTTTAAAGTAGATGTAAATAGTTTTGGAGACAGCAGGTCACCCTGCTTGACTCCTTTATCGATGTGAAAGGATAGTCCGGTATTATACAATTTGATGGAAGCTGTACTGTTGCGGTAAATATTCTTTAATAAATGGATGTTGGTTTCAATTACGTTTTGATTTTTTAATGCTTCGAAAATGGCGTTACGGCTGATGCTGTCGAATAATCCACAAAAACCAAGTAGAGGGGTAGATTAAATTCATTGTGCTTTTCTATAATCTGATTAATTGCGTGTAAATGGTGGGTGGTAGAGAGTCCTTTGCGAAATCCAGCCTGTTCTAGAGGTTGATGTCTGTCAAGAGTACCAGCTATTCTACTTTCAATTACCTTAATAAAAGTTTTATATAAATGTGATACGAGGCTAATTGGTCGGTAATTCTCGATATTAGATTTTTCCCCTTTCTTGTGTATGAGAATAATGTTGGAATCACAGAAAGAATCACGCCTGTTTGCAAAATAGAATTGAAAATTTTTGTTATGTGCGGTACCAATGTTGGTTCTCCAACCCTTCAAATCCAAAATGCTTCAGTTGTGATGTTATCGTGACCTGGAGCTTTGTTATATTTCATGTTGCGAAGCGCTATGTGTACTTCGTAACTTCGTAATGTGTAGTTATAGGAGCAATCTCTGAAGAACATGAATACTCATATGTAATGCTTCTTGAAACTGTGGTTTCGGAATAAAGTTTCTTATAAAATTCTGTGCTGATTTGTAAAATCTCGTCTCGGTCTCCTTGTTTCACCCCCATACTGTCTTTGAAGCTTATAATAGATGATTTGCCTTGTTGCATTCCGTGTTTAACAATTTTTTGAGATGTTTTATTAACTATGGCAGTCTCAATGAGATTAATATTGTACTGTCTTAAATCTTGGCGAATACTTCGCTTTACTGCTTTGTATTGCTATTTCTTTGAATTCTTGGGTATCAAATTTAAGTTGTTGTCTTTTTTCGATGTGTTGTTTAGTTACTGGTCTCTGTTGTTTTGCATTTGTGGTCTTTATTTTATTGCTAGCTCTATGTATGGAATCTTTAATATTGTTAAATTGAAGTTCTACATCATCTGTATCATTTATATTAAAAAAACGGAAACTATTCTGTAATTCTAAATTAAATTGTTCATGTTGGGTTTGAAGTGTTACCTTATCTAGTTTTTTCGCGGATCTAATCATTTGGTAAGGCAGGATTTTGAAATTAAACTTTATTTGAATCCTTAACGGTCGATGGTCTGACGTGAACTTAATTCTGTTGAGGGTTTCTACATTTGATACAATTTTTCTATTAGATGACAAGCAATAATCTATTTCATTTTTTGTTATTTATGCTATTTGGGGACCTCCATATCCATCGCCGTTGTGGTTTTTTAAAGAAGAAACTATTGGTAATGCAAAGGTTTAAGTCTACAGCGAAATATATCAGTCGGGTTCCGTACTACTCGTAACATACGTAATATTCCGAGAGCTATCAGGCTATAAATTTAGCACACTGTGTGCAGTTTCATCCAACTTGATATAAGTAGAGATATGACCTAGAGCTATAATAGAGATAGGAGCAGCAAAGATAAGATAGTTTATGTTTTGCAATTTTTTTAATTACAAATTATTTTTTGTTTATTACGGGCTCCTAGTTGTAATATAATTACCTCGACATTTCGGCAGCGTTAATTCACCACCCTGGCCCACTGCAGGTTGGTGGATGACACATGACCGCGATATATTCTAGGATCATGTCGTTATCGTCCTCCGACTAGACAGGCGAAACATGAAACTGTAACATAATTAATATTCAATTTTCGACTGAAATATCATTCTCTATTCCTGAAATCCGACAGTTGTTTACTAACGCCCCAGGCATCGCACGGTGAATAATGTTTGCGAATGTTGGAAAATAAATATCAAGCCATGTTTTCAGTAAATTCTCTATTTGCATTGCAACTAGTAGTAGCGTCCGCGGTTTCACTAGCGTAGTTCTCGTTCACTTTTATTGTTCTGATATGAAAAAAAAAATATTACTCCCACATAGGGACTGCCGATACAAAAGTGAAGACTTCTAACTCAGAATTTGATAGCTCACTTTAGAAACTAAGTGGGTGAAACCAGAGGGTGCTACTAGCCTGTAATAAATCTTCAAAGCATTATCGTGCGCATATTTATATAAGTCTTCTAAGCATGGCTATCTAGACTAGATATGTGTAATGGTAACCATGGTAACACCCCATGGCCATCTAAAAACCCTTACGAATTTCTGGCCATGGTCCCGTTCATCCGAAGATTTCTTTCATTATTCCCAAGCATGACGTTTGAGGTCAATACACAGCCCGCGAAATATCTGTATGTGGTGCGTCAAAGGAAGTTTTTATTGCAAAAACGAACAAATGCGAAGCCGCAAGCAAAATCTAGTACGTATCTTATACCTTTAAACGAGCAATTCTTGTACCTATATAAATATGTATATAGAATCTGAATCTCGGAAACGGCTCGACGGATTTTCATGAAATTATGTATGCAGGGGATTTCGGGGACGATAAATCGATCTAACTTATCGATCGATCTTATTTAAAAAAAACGCATATCATGCGCGTTTTTAGACAATGAAAAACTGTCACATTAGACATTAGAATGTGAAGGTAAATTTCGCCGCGTGACGCGACAGCATAATTAGCTCAGACGGGAAGTCGGGCGCTCATAGCGGTCACGAATTAGTAGCTCCGGGTTCGAATCCAGACGGGTTCTCTTTTTTTTTCAATTCGTTTTTTTTTAAGAAAATCTTTTTCTTGGAATCTTTTATCTGTAGGTATCTAAGTATATTTAGTATTTAAATCGAGCAAAGCTCGGTCACCCAGGTACTTATTAGTAAATGGTCAGTAAAAAACTATCCATTATGTACCTACTTGTATATTTCATGGGTAAATTTGTAACAAATAACTGGTCACACTTTTTGTTTGTTTTGTTAAATAGGTTATGTTTACATTTTACATATTTTGCAAATTTTGGACTAGATATTGCCGTTATTGTATACATTTAATTCACGTTGATATCTAGAATGCATAAATATCAATTTTTATCAAGTCGTCGGTTTAAATATTGTCTACTTACGAGTAAAATGAGATTTCATTGATTTTTCTTTTACAGCGGCTATTGCATATTATAACACTACACAACGCACATCGTATAACATAAATATCACCAATCTCTTAACAGTCTGTCATAAACAAGTTTTAAATCTTCTTTATATACACACAATATTTAATAAAACATAAAATCCGAGTCGGAGCTTTGAACAGACTTTTATTTGGTAACCCGGTATCAGATTTGTAATTTAACCAGAGAAAAAGCCAGCCACGGTGTTAGGGACGGAAAATCAGTATCTCTTTCTCTTTTTTTTGTCAAGTAATAGGTAGAGTATCTCGTTTCCGCAAGTTCTGACGTCAATATTGTGCCCCCCTGCATAAAACTAAAAATAGAATGTCAAAGTATATGGAAACAATGGCTATAACTTTCTGTCTGGTTTCAACACTGACAAATGTCTCTCACAACAATGCCGGAGAAAAACACAATCCAACCGATCCGCAATCATGCTCAGGACAGTCTTGGACCTGGTTTGAACGTTTCATTGGAGTTCTTTATGCGTCCGTTTTTAATGTACGTAATTTAACGTTCAAAATTATGATCATAATATTCAAATTTAATTTTCAAATAAATGGAACTTGAATTTATTTTATTTATTTAGTTGGAAACACTGCTGGTTGAACAAATAAACCAACTCAAAGTTACCGGTTTGGTTTTGGACGTCTATCAAAAAAAGTAGCTAAATAAATTTGAATTTATTTTCATAATGTTTAATTTGATCTCCTGTTTGAGAGCAGCGCATTTATTCACTGCGGTTATTTTAAATCCCCGACCAAAAAAAGGATTTTATAAGTGTAATGTCGATGGCTGTCTCTGTCTGTCTGTGACATCGTAGCGCTAAAACGGAAGGACCTATTTCACTGCGTTTTTTCAGATCAGATTTTATTTTAAATTTTTTGTGACGAGACTATCAAGACATGTGCCTGATGGTAAGCAACATGCCTGCCACATAACAGCACAGTGACACACAGCTATTGGAGCATGAAGAGTCCAAATTATTACCTAGCACTGCACTGCGCTCGTCACCCAGAGTCTAAGATACTGTATCTCTAAGCCCAGTGATTTCTCTGGAAACATTGCCCTTCAAAGCGGAACACAGTAACGCTTACACATTACTGCTTGGTGGTAGAATAACTAGTTAACTAGCAAAGGTGTGGTACTTCCCCAGGCAGACTCTGCCAAGAGTCCTATCACTCCTAAAAAGTCTTGCGGTGGTTCTTATGTTTGATTAATATCTATGCAAGATACTGTCAACAGCAACTGTAATTATCTAATAGTTTTATCTTTTTCCGGGAAATTTTGGAGGGAGCCCAAGATACAGGCTCAGCCTAGTTTGGGGCCCTCTGTAATACGTAGACATAATTATTTTAATTACCATTGAATTTACTATAATGTTGAAAGTGCTGTACCTATTGTATATTTTGGAAATAAACTATTTATTATAATAAAAAAAAAAAAAAAAAAAGATGGCCGCCTCTACCAAATGGCGGCTTAGATTTTTTTCACAACCTTCCTCAATATGGGTATCTTGACTTGGCTTGACTAGTGAAATACTACATACTAAGTAAAATACATTTCAAATCCAAAATGAAAATCCAAGATGAGGTGACCATCAAGATTGCGAATTACATTTTTTTTGCACAACTTCTTCAATAGGGAGGAGTAAATCGCTCGCGGATAGAAAAAGAGACGAGAAACTAACGCGGGAAAATATAAATAAGGAGTGATAGATAGGTAATAAAATCGCTGCAATTCAGGCAATTGTAGGCCAATTAATTTTGGTGCGTGTTAGCGTTTTGGTTATTCGTCATCGAGAATCACGACCCTAGGTAGCAAATTTATACCAAAAATAACGATGTATTTCTGAGCTATTTGCATAATTTGTGCATACGTTGAATAAATAGAGTGGTTTGAACGTTTCATTGCAGTTCCGAAGGCCTATAAGCGACCAGAGTTTGTAGAGGAGCTTCGTGCTCTTTTGACTGAACAGGGGACTGTGTCGCTCGAGTGTAAGGTCGTCGGAGTGCCCACACCCGTCCTGCGGTGGTTCAAGGTATCTTAACTTAACTTATCTTTTTTTTATTTTTTAAGTAAAGAGTGACGAGACGAGCAGCATATGTGCCTGATGGTAAGCAACATGCCTGCCACATAACAGCACAGTGACACGCAGCTATTGGAATTGGAACATTAAGAGTCCAAATCATTACCTAACACTGCACAGCGCTCGTCACCCAGAGATCTAAGTTGTTATATCTCTAAGACCTGTAATTTCTCTGGAAACATTGCCCTTCAAACCGAAACACAGTAATGTTTGCACACTGCTTGGGGGTAGAATAACTGGCAAAAGTGTGGTCCTTCCTCAGGCAGATTCTGCCAAGAGTCCTACCACTACAAAATCTACTTATATTTTGAAATTTTGAGAGTTTACTACTAAGTATTTCTTGTCTCTTCGCATTGTAGTGGTAGGTAAGGATTATACAAGAATTACACAAGAATTATTTGATCTTTGGATTGTAATTTATATGACACTAGCGGCCCGCTCCGGCTTCGCTCGAATAATAACCTAGATATCAACTGCAGCGCCATCTGCCGTAGCCTATGTTACTCGGGAATAATGTAGCTTTCCAAAGGTGAAAGAATTTCTGAAATCCGTCTAGTAGTTTCGGAGCCTATTCATTACAAACAAACAAACAAATATTTCCTCTTTATAATATTAGTATAGATATAGAAAAGGCACAAGATGGCAGACAAATAAAGATGGAAAGAAAGTTTTTTTACCTATTACAGGTTTACACTTGACTGCCATCTCGCCTTATGTTAAGCGACGATGCGGTCTACGATGGAACGTGCTTACCTAAAGGAAACCGATTCACTCTCAAAATATCTGTGGTAATAGTCCTTAAGGGCCATCATAGATAAATAAAAACAATTTTCAACAACGGATTAATAGCGAAAAGAGAAAGCATAAACCGGTTGGTTATGGGGTAAATCTCAATATTGGTGTATTTGAGGTGAGATCGCTAAAGATGGCTAAACGAGGATTAAGAATTTTAAAATTAAAAAAATAACGATTTTGCACACGTAACCCAAGAAAGAGTCCTGTTTTACATAGTATATGTTTTACAGGATAGTCGTGAGATCAAAGCGGGCGATGTGTTCGCGCTGACAGCGAACGCTGAAGACCCCACTTCGCTCGGCACCTACACCTGTGAGGCTGTCAACTGCATGGGCCGGGCGTACTCCTCATCCAAGGTCCACGTCGTCGGCCGTGGAAGCAGAGAGACCTCACTGAAGCCTAGATCAAGGTATAGAGATATATAAGAGGTACCTACTAACAATTTTGTATTTTAATTGGAAAACACAAGAAATTAGTACATTGATGGAAACACAAACATAATTATAGGATAGTTAATGCCACAATTCGACACGCTGACCAAGTGTGGTTTGGGGTATTACAAGTGTCCGTGAAAGTTATCTTTCTTTGCTCGTAATGAAAAACAAAAAAAAAAACAATTAATCGTTAATGATTTTGCGTTTACCAAATAACAAAACTTTTTGATTAAGGCCGTACCCCGAGCAAATGACTTTGAGTATTTCTTACCTCATCGCACACCGCGAGAAAGAGCAAGAGAGACACAGTAGGATTTGTCGCTGTTTTACGCACAAAATTTAGAATAAACTCTTTATAAAATCCGATTTTAGTCAATTGAAAAACTTAATGGAATTGCCTATTCGTTGGTGTAAGTACAAATCCAAATAAAGGCGGTTTTTCGAGTAGATGCATGATATTTCTATCTAGTTTTTATGGTTTCGTTGTGAGGAGATATATTATTTAAACAATATATTCATTAACAAAAAAATAAATAAACGACCATTTTGAAGCCAAGAAGTTGTAGAATTTTTTTGTATTACCAGTTGATATTTGTTTTGGCTAATGAGTAGATAGATAGCTCTGAAAACTGGACAAAAAACTCGTTTTGCTGGGGGACGCACCTTAAGAACCACTACGGTCCACTTAAGGGGGGCCACTTCAATTCCAAATGAAATAGTTGTTTATTTAAGGTACACATATCAGGACATTTACAAGTGAAAACAAAGAAAATAATCACAATTGTTTTGAGCGGGTAAATATCTCTAATCAAGTGAACACAGCTAGATTTAACAGCTAATTATAAAATAACGATCAAAGAAAATTATCAATTTAAATACAAACATAAATCCAAATCACGTTAAATATTTAGGTACAAGCTATCTAATACACAAAACAACCTATGTACATGAATAAAATAACAAATTCTATTGATCAAGCGAAATATTTTCTGTAAACCATGACATAGGTAAACCTTGGCGTTATATCATTTTTTTTAATGCCTAAAACATCATGATTAATCTTGGTTGGAGATAACGGCTCAGAAATGAGAACGTATGCATTTATGCAATAATACTAAATTATATAACGTAATCTAAGCCTTCGACTAACATATAGGATATATACCTAATACAACTGTTTATTTACTTACCGGCAATGCGCTCGTTGTTACAAGTCTCAATCGTTCGTATATACAGCGATCCACGAAAATGTATCTATCTCCGGGATACTGAATATGACGAGGCTTGAAAAATCTGACACGCGAAAAAAGCCATTGATAATATTAGTATTAGAGATGAATTACGTACTCTGAATACTTAAGAACAGTTGTTTATTTTCCAAATTTCAGCGACGTAGCTCTAGAACCGCCGCCAATCTTCACAAAAGAGTTGGAAGACCATTCTATGAAGATTTGCGAACCTCTCACACTCGGGTGCCATCTGGTGGTGCCGCCGTGGCCTCGATCCGTCGTCTGGTATAACAAGGAAGGCAAGGTGGAACCGGGAGACAGGTTGGTACACTACCACCAAACGTAATATTTTTTATCATTATAGGGTACTAGCAGCGACCCGCGTAATTCCCGTTCCCGTTGTTCCCGTTGTTTTATCGGGATAAAAAATTAGCAGTCATAGGAACTGCGGACAGAAGTGAAAACTTATGTATAACTCAGAATTTGATAGCTTACTTTGGAAACTACGCGGGTGGAGGGCGTGGCCTAGCCATCATGGCCATCTAGAAATGCGTCAGCATTTCCCATTGGCTCACCCATTTCTAGATGGCCATGCCATGATGGCCAGACCACGCCCTTTCAGCATTTCCCATTGGCTGACGCATTTCTAGGCCAAGGACCCGAGTTTACCTGAAGATTTCTTATCATACCCGAGCGTGACGCTAGAATTCAATTCACACCCCACTAAAATGTGTCTAGGAGCGCCAAAAAGTTTTCACTTCAAAAAGTATCATATGTGTTCTTCCAGACTATAATCTAACTGTGTTCCAAATTACAGCCCCATCCATTAATACGTTAGGACGTGATTGAGCAACAAACATCCAAACATTGACATTTATAATATTAGTAGGATAGTAGGATGTAGGATTCGATAGACTTCTTCATCATCGTCATTCACAGCCTTATCTATCCCACTGCTGGGTATAAGTCTCTCTCTTACTTTGCCACCTGCCTCGGTCCTGTGCCAATCAAGTCCGAGTATTAGACTTAGAAGTAAGTATTAGGGTTACTACTAAGAAGTTCGTTTTTAAAGGACTTTAAAAAAAAATCCAGAGAAATTACAGGGATTAGAGATATAACAACTTGGGTCTCTGGGTGGCGAGCGCAGTGCAGTCCTAGGTAATGATTTGGACTCTTCATATTCCAATAGTAGTCACTGTGCTGTTATGTGGCAGGCATGTTGCTTACCATCAGGCACATGTCCTGCTCGTCTCATCACTCTTTATTTAAATTAAAAAAATTGGCAGTCATAGGAACTGCCGTTAGAAGTGGAAACTTATAACTCAGAATTTGATAGCTTACTTTGGAAACTACACGTGTGTAACCGAAGGGCGTGGCCTGGGTGGGCATCATGGCATGGCCATCTCGAAATGCGTCAGCATTTCCTATTGGCTGATGCATTTCTAGATGGTCATGGCATGATGCCGAGGCCACGCCCTTTCAGCATTTCCCATTGGCTGACGCATTTCTAAATGGCCAATAGCCATGGTCCCTAGTTTACCCGAAGATTTCTTATCATATCCGAGCGTGACGCTAGAATCCAATTCACAGCCCACGAAATATCTGTCTAGGTGCGCCTAAAGAAGTTCTCACTTCAAAAATTAAAAATAAGTATAGTCTCCGCCAATTATGAATCGATTGTGATGGTTATTTCTTTGTTTGGTAGATCATAGTCCATAATATGTAGCCCTAAAATTTTTTTTATCGAAATAGGTACAGTCCGCGAGGTATAAGCTGAGCTTTGCATTAGTGTGAGTGATCACATGCATACGCATCTATTACCAAAAGTACAGTCAGACAACAAACTCTTAAACAACAAGCTGACATTAACTATCCAGGATCAATATGGTCATTGCGAAAAGAAGTATCTCTTTTAGGATTCAAATGGTCAAGGACAGAGAATAACAGAAAAATTTTAATGGAAAAGCATGAGATCCGTCACCTACGTATAACTTATTTACTTAAAATTTCCGAATACCGTATTCAGGGCAGGCCTATCGTTTATACCGACGAAACATATATTGACACCACTCACACTTCATCAAAATCATATTCAGATGGCAGCACTTCTGGTTTGAAGAAACACCTTATTAAGAGAACATGGTCACAGCGTCCTGCGTCTGACTGTACTTTTGGTGATCACTCACACTAATGCAAAGCTCAGCTTATACCTCGCGGACTGTATCTCGGTTTTTGATATATGAACATAAAGCTAAAATTTACTTTCATTTATCTATTAGTGATAGTTTATTATGAAATTTGATCGAGTCGATCGAGTGTCACAATTTCATTTTAAATTGAAGTCGGTCTTTATTTTTTCAGAGAAAATAATTTATTTCATCTAATAGTTGGCGTAGTCTTAATATACCTAGTAATTGTTATAAGTAAATGCGACATTTAGATGAACAAATGTATGTACTATGTATACATATATAGTTTATCACAAGTAGGTTACTTAAGTGTTGATTTGTTCATTGTTGTCGTACCAATTAAATCCTACTAATATTAGAAATGCTAAAGAGCTGGTGCAGCGGCTAATTCAGCTGAGCGGCTCAAACGGCGGAAATATGCAACCCTCGGAAGAGGTTACATATTTGAGCCCTTTGGGGTTGAGACATTGGGCCCGTGGGGGCCGGGAGCTCACCTCATCTTCAAAAGCCTTTCCGAGCGCTTGGTCGACGCGACGCGTGACCAAAATGCTGGCGTTTATTTGGCCCAACGCATAAGCATTGCCATTTAGCGTGGTAATGCCGCCAGCACGCTTCCGATTGGTAGTGGGCTTGAACATCTTGATTATTTGTAGACCTTCATTGGTCTATGGATAATTAAGGTGTGCTTAGTGTAAGTAGTTAGGTATGTAGCGTAGTATAGTTCTCGTTGTATTTTAGTTTTGTTAAAAAGGCTCTGCCCGTTAAAAAATAATAAAAAAGTTTAGATGTTTGTTGCGCAATCATGTCAGAACTTTTGAACGGATCGGGTTGAAATTTGGAATACAGTAAGATTATAATTATAGTCTGGTAAAGTAACGGGAACGGGAGCTGCATGGGTAAAACCGCCGGGCACTGCTGTATTTAATATTGTAAAAAAATAAATTTGTGTCACCAGAAATATAGGAACGAAGTTTCTTCGCATAGGTAATAAAGAAGCAATACGGAAGGAACTTCGTAAGGAACTGCTGTAATTAATTCCGTTTCAATAAGTCTTCTTTAATTAATTTTGTAGTGGTAGGACTCTTAGCCGCTAACTTAAAACGGTGAAGAAAAACATTGTGAGGAAACCGACATATACCTAGAATCTTTCGAAGTCATGTGTCATCCGCCAACCCGCCCTGGGCCAGCGCGGTGGATTATGACCTTAACTCTCTCCTTGCGAGAGAAGGCCCCGAGTCCCAGCAGTGGGAACGTTTAGTGGGCTGTTGATGATGATGATGAGGACTCTTAGCAGAGTCCGCTTGGGGAAGTACCACACCTTTGCTAGTTATTCTACCGCCAGGCAGTAACGTGCAAACCTTACTGTGTTCCGGTTTGAAGGGTAATGTTTCCAGTGAAATTACAGGGCACAGAGATAAACATTTCATATCTCTGGATGAGGGGTGAGGAGCGCAGTACTGCAGGTAATGATTTGGACTCTTCATGTTCCAATAGCTGCGCGTCACTGTGCTGTTATGTGGCAGGCATGTTGCTTACCATCAGGCACATGTCTAGCTCGTTTCTTCACTCCATACAATTTTTTTTTTTATGATGCAGATACCACGCTCTAGAAGATGGCGTGGGCGGGTATCTTCTCGAAGTGCCGTCAGCGGAGTGGGCGGATGAGGGCGAGTGGAAGTGCGTCGCCACCAGCTCCGGAGGACGAGTCGGCATCTCCACTTGTTACGTGGCCATGGAAGGTAACCAGTTACTTAATTTAATTAGTTTGGCGGTGCCTTTTCCGCCTCCTACCCTCTTTATTGGGCCATTGTGCGTGTAATGGAAAGTAACTCAGTTCTACACTACTAAAGACCGGGTCACACAGAGGCGATCCGGTAGCGATAGCGATCCGATTGCGATAGCGATCCGATACCGAGTATGGGATCGCGCCCGCTTGCTGTGTGTCAGGTTGCATACAAATTCGAATATTACAAAAAATATCGTCTCGCTATCGGATCGCTATCGCTATCGGATCGCCTTTGTGTGACCCGGCTTTAAAGTTCTCAGAAGAACGATGTAAAGGGCGATGTAAGGTTTTCAATTCGCCTATATTTTTTGTATTTACATAATTTACGCGATTGCTATGCCAATTGTAAATCGATTTATATGTTTTCATTGATCATAGTTTAGAGGTGTTCCCATATAAATTACATCGAAATCGTAGTGGTTTTGAAAATATTAACAAAACACTAAAATTTTGTTTCATGTATTTAGACGATATAGTGATGGATTATTATGAAATTTAGTCGAGTGTCTGAATTTAATTTTAAATTGAAGTCGGTTTTTGTTTTTTTTTGAAGACAATAGATTATGTTCAAATAATGTTTGAATGGTTTTAATAGTTTTGAAATATATAATACATCGCATAATCTTACTAATATTGTAAATGTCAATGTTTGGATGTTTGTTGCTCAATCACGTTCTAACGTATGAACGGATTGGGCCGTAATTTGGAACACAGTTAGTCTGGAAGTACACATAGGCTTTTTATCCCGATAAAACAACGGGAACGGGAACTACGCGGGTAAAACCGCGGGCTGCTGCTGGTATATTATATTTAGGCAATATTGAAATTGAATTTTGAATTTGTTGAAATTGTTTTTAGCGCTTTTGGAGAAATTAACAAAAGCAGTTGAATTTCCCTTCAGTAGAATTTTTATGCACGAGGCATTTACAATACAAATTTTCTTTTAAGTTTCAGTAGTTGTGGCTTATATAGATGTATTTTAAATTTAGAAGTCAGTTTTCGATTTTTTGGCGAGTGTTCAGAGAGTGGCGAATGACACGTCCTAGAAAGATATATTTCTTGGATTACACCCGCTGCTTCAGGATGATTCAAGGATTATTCCTTCAAAGATAAAGTCAGAGATGATGATGATGTTAAGCTCGTACAAGTAAAAGTAAAATGGACCAATGCTAGGAAAATGTAAATGTTATTATCCCGTGCTTATATTATTCTCAGTTCCATTTCTTCTCAGTATCATATTTTTTTTTCAGTACCCAAAAATTACCGCAAACCGCGGTTCATGGAAAATCTACAAGCGGTTTTGACTGAAGAAGGTCTAGTGTCGTTCGAATGTAAAGTGGTCGGATTCCCTACGCCTGTGCTGAGCTGGTTCAAAGATGGCCAGGAGTTGAAACCTGGCGATGTGTACCAGCTTACTGGCACCAACTCTCTTGGCTCTTACTGCTGTATAGGTGAGTTACTAACACAAAGGTTGGATCTGCAAATCGAACTTCTTAACTGGCCTAAACAGCCTAGCTAAGTTTGAGAATTCTACAGTCCGGTCAGCATTGCAGCCCTTCATATCCAATCTTTTATTTTCTTATTTTGTGGGTGAAATGCTTACCCTTCTCTACCTAGGTGAGACGGCCGGTGAAGCCACGGGAGTCCATCTTTGCCACTTACGACGGAAATGTTCCCACTGCTGCTGTAACCTTCTTGCTCAAAGAGAGAGAGAGTCAAGGACATAATCCACCAAACTTGCCCAGTGCGGGTTGGTGGATGACGCATGACCTATAAAGATCACCTATAAAAGTCGTTGTCACGTTTACTCACGACATTTTATTTCACCGTTTTTAAGTTAGCGGCTTTACGCACATGACTTCAAAAGGGCCGAGGAGTGTGTGGGATTCCAACCAGGGTCTCCGGACAGTTGTTGCCGTGCGATGGCATACGCTCCATGAAGCACCTTGCCCGCTGATTGAGGTGATTGTGGGTAGTTATTTTGTTTTTTTTTTTTACAGCGCGTAATTGTATGGGTCACGCGAGCAGCTCTGCTGAATTGACCGTGGAAGATATTCAAAACCAACTGAACGAGGAGGAAAAGCTGCAGCTGTTTTCGAAGAACCAAGCACCGAACTTTATCCAGGGACTCAAGAGCGTTGAAGCTAAAATTGACGAGCCATTCCGTTTCACGGTTAAAGGTTAGTTTTTTAACTCATTTTTAGTTGTTGAAATAAAATTAGATCAATAACTACTTAGTTATCCTTCTTCTTTCTCAACTTCGAAGAAAGTTTATATTTTTGTTCGTGTGTATAGTGTGTACCATAAGGCTTGTCAACATTTACAACAAAAAAAAATACAACTAAAACTTGATAGAGCAAAGTATCAAAAGTTAATCACAGTTTTTTTCATAACCTACTAGCGGCTCGCTCCGACTTCGCTCGACTAATAACCTAGATATCAACTGCAGCGCCATCTGCCAGGCTGATTTGTGAATCTAAACCTTCTAGGGCCCTACCCAAACGTATACAAAAAAACATTCAGATCGGTCCAGCCGTTTAGGCGGAGTTCAATAACAACGAAAAGTGGCATTGATTTTTATATTTATAGGTATGCCCTTTTCAGTTAAAGTCAGTATTTGTTAAATTCACGGATATAAACGGTTTCTTTTGGAACGAAATTGGAACAAACGGCAGGCATGGACGAGATAGGGAGTTAGTTGCGCGACCAAATTGAAAAAAATTAAAGATTAAAACCGTAAGAAAAATATTTAACGGAAGTGACATGTAAAAATTGCCCGTGACCAGTGTTGTCAATTTTATTTTTCTTATGATCGTACCATAAATTATACAATTAAGCAATATTTTTTTTGCAAGTTGTAATGCTTCTATTTTTTCCGACGAAATTTCTTTCCTACTAGACTACAGGCCCGTGAACAAAATTTACGGGTCAAATGAACCACCAGGAGACCTATGTAGGATGATACTCGTAGAAGGGTATAAAGTAATAAGATTCAGCACTATGCCTTCACTTGTAAGCTGTCCAACTGAGTGCAATTGAAGAGGGGGGGTTGCAATTCTCGATCATTTCTCCTTGTCGCATATTTTTTGTACGGCGCGGCATTGCGGAATAATAGATTGAAAGAGGTATTGAAACTATGAAAATTATAAATTTTAACTTTTTAATTATTAGTTTGCCGGAAAAATTTACAGAGTACGAATAATTTACAGAGCAAATTTGATCATTTGATTAAGTACGGCATTGGTTCCATACAGTTTCAATACCTCTTCTAATCCATTATTTCGCAATGCCGTACAAAAATCATGCGACAAGGAGAAATGGTAGAGGGTTGCAACCCCCCCTCTTCAATCACACTCAGTTGGACAGCTTACAAGTGACGGCATAGTGCTGAATCTTAATACTTTACACCGTTCTATCATCCTACATAGGTCTCCTGGTGGTTCATTTGACCCGTAAATTTTGTTCACGGGCCTGTAGTCTATTTTTTATTATTTATTTATTTATTTCAGACTACAGTCCATAAAAAATACAAATTAATAAATGTTTTGTTACATATTATGTCAAAAAAGATATTAAACAATCATAACCAAATTAATTTAAATAAACAATGACAAATAAAATAAAATAAACGAAGACACAAATACACTAAACTTTCAATACTATCTTAATCTAAACTTCGGTTTAGATCCGGAGTGCTCAATGTGCCGTCTGGTCCAATGCTGCATTATTGAGCAGCCCAGATCCATCCGCCAGGCGAATAGCTGCAGGTAGCTATTAGGACTGCCCCGCACCCGGCGCATCAGGGACGCAACCCGCTTGCGCATGATCGCTGCAAACCCGTCCACATGTGCGTCTGCAAACATCCCCGATGCGCTACAGTGGCGCGGCAGCCACAACAGCGACCTGAAGGCATTGTTGTATTGGACACGCAGGGCGTTCCAGGACTTTTTTGTGCATTTGACCCATAGGCTGCACGTGTAGAAAGATTGACAGTAAGCTCTAAATAGAGTAACCTTTACTTGCGCTGTACATCGAGCAAACCTACGAGCCAGCATATTGCCCCTAATAGACAACGCCCTGCGTTCCCTTTCCATGTCAACGTCATCTGCGAGTGTGTCGGTGACCCAGTGGCCCAGATACTTAAATTGCAGAACTTGTTTCAAAACACTTCCGCCTAATAAAACCGGAGGGACTGTGTCATATGTTTTCGTCCCCGCCTTGAACACCATAAATTCGCTTTTGCTGGTGTTGTATCTGAGCCCATGCGCCTCCGCATAACGCTCGCATATCGTGATGAGCTTTCTGAGTGCTCTGATAGATGGGCTCAGCAAGACCATGTCATCTGCATAACTGATGCTGTTCACAAAAACACTATCAATAGAACAGCCGACACGGGCATCGCTGAGCCCACGAATCAGGTCGTCCATGTACATGTTGAAGAGGCTTGGTGATGTCAGTCCTCCTTGTCTTACGCCACACTCCAGCCTGTACACGTCCGACAGTGACCCCGACCACCTCACAAAATTGCTCTGATGGGCGTACCAATACCTCAAGAGTGAAACGAACAAAACAGGGAGGTCCGTATCGCTCGCCAGCTTTTGCCACAACCTGTCATACACCACCAGATCAAAAGGCTTGGATAAATCCAGGAAGCAGGCATAGACAGGTGTGCCTCTCTCTGTGTAGTACTGAATGGTGTGCTTGAGATGCAGTACAGCCGTCTCAGTCGACAGCCCAGGTCTAAACCCAAACTGAGCACCTATACCTGGTATTCCTTGACACCACATCTTTTTTTTAATAAAAATTCGCTCGGCTCACGGCACTGATAAAATTTTTAGCTTGATTTATTTAATATTGCTACAGAAAACATAAGTGCGTTGGGGTAATACCAGACGGATTTATGTCTAGCTAGCATAGTCTTGCGATTTATTTATTTTCTGGGTAACAAATTTAATGTCAGATCATTACAATTTCAAACTAGAAACAATTCTTAAAGAATAAACATAGTATTAGCACAGTTTAAAGAAATACTACCAGAAGTTCATCGACTTCGATCTTGAGAGAAAAGCCGATAATGTCTAGACACGGGTAGGGTTGTCGCAAACAAAAAAAAGTGGCACCAAAATAAAATTACAACATACGAAAGACGTCAGCCCTGAGCCGCGCTCCTGCAATAATACTAACATTGTAATGTAGGCAATGCAGGAGCGCGCTTCCCGCGTCTCACCCCGCACGCCCTGCACGATTGCCCCGTCTAGACGGCTTTGTCGAACGACAGTATGAATTAATAGACATTATGATCACGATTAGATATTTATCACCGAGGGGTAAATTCGGACTACAATTAATAGTAGCCCCTATTGCTTAGAAGGCCGATTACATAAGAGGAATACATCCTATCTTTCACTTTCTAGACTAAATATTTTTGCATAATTTACGAATTCACACACAGCATAATATTTCTGATTTGCCGGAGCGAAAAACATAAACTATGGGTCGCGGAACGATAAAATAGCGGCCTATTTAATTAATACGGTCTTACCCCATTTCCGATCTTACCCAACGTACTCTACACACTAAGATTATCATCCACATAATCCTCATAAGGATCCTCATAATAATTAAGGTCCACATAATCAAGTTATTGTCTCTAATCATAAAAACGTTATGTGATTTGAACATTTTTTTTAGTTTTCTTTAAATTCAATCTTACAAAATTTCGGCAACGATGTAGCGTGTTAAGAGGGCGCCTAGTGCCAGAAAACGAAAAAAGGACATTTTCGACGCCGCTCACTGAAATTAAGAAACTAAAAACTATGACAAAAAAAATTGACGTGTGGGTACAATCAAGAAGAAGCACAATAACCGAATAGAATTTTTAAAATGGATCAGAGTTTTTACAATAAAAAATAAAAATGACACCGAAAAAACCCGTTTTAATTCGAGTACTCGAAATTATCAGCGATGACCCCACATTATTTTTTGGTAATAAAATTCCTAAATGTACGTTCTAGTAAAGTAACCGACCACTTTTTTAAATTTATGTTTAATTATTGAGTAATTTAATAAAACTTGGTCAAAAATGGACTCCTGATTTAAAATTGATTTTTCCTCCAAACTGTGTCATGCTTTTCTCGACTTTATGTATATCTCATTAAGAAACGCGTCGCGCGGATGAAAACTGATTTTTCCCTGGCATTAGGCGCACTCTTAAATCCTCTTAATCTTTCGACCTGTCTTTACAAATGCTTATGCTTAGATAAAACTGTGAGAAAGAGTATGCCACATAGTATAGTTTACCAAAAAATGTCATTTCAGTGGCCATCCCGCCCGAGCCGTCTTTGCTGTGGTACCGCGACGAGCAACCAGTGGACGAGTCATCGCGCTGCCACCTCGGCAAAGAAGACCGCGGCGGTTTCTACCTCGACATTCAGACCCTCGAATTCCTCGACCAAGCCGAGTGGAAGTGCGTTGCAGTCAATGACTTCGGTCACAGTGTCACCTCTTGTTTCCTTAAACTTATCATACCCAGGCACTACAAAAAACCGCGCTTTTTAGAAAACCTTCAAGCTATTCTTTCAGAGGAAGGTGCCGTTAACCTCGAATGCAAAGTCATCGGAGTGCCGCAACCTGTGCTCAAATGGTACAAAGACGGAGAGGAACTCAAACCTGGCGATATTCACAGGATTATTTCTGGTCAGGATGGCACCTGCTGCCTCGGGACGTACACTTGCGAAGCACAAAATTGCATGGGTATCGCTGCTAGTTCAGCTTCACTGCTAGGTTTCGACGACTCCATGAAAGCCAAACAAAAGAAAGCAGAAGAACAAGCACTCCAAAGAAACTTATCCCTTAGCACGATACACGAAGAAAGGACGTCTCAGATGTATGACACTCCAGTCGGCGATATCACGTTGGATGATAAAGGCGAAATTTCATTTTCGTTCGATGGCAAAGAAGTTTCCGTGTCTTTGTACGAGACACCAGATCTAACCGAGGAAGAAGCACTGCAGATTGTTGAAATGTACGCAGACCAGCTGTCTGAAAACGTAACTGAGCACAATGTAGTAGAGTTACCTCCGTTACGTTTTGTTAAAGAAACATCGACATCTGGTAATTTGTTAATGGAAGCAATAATCATAGATGTATCACCCGATTACTTTGTATCTCCAGAAGAAGATTTGAGAACTGAAGCTGATGTAGAAGACATTTCCATAGCAGATGAAAATGGACCACCACTACTGTCACTAGAACAAGACGCCGAAATCGGTGGAGAAGACTATTTAGAGAAGACAATGGCACTATTATCTGACGAAAAATCAGACATTCCTGCAAAACAAGGAAGAAAGAAATCTGACTCTCAAAAAAGTGTAGACGATTTCTACAGTTTGTCTCGAGATCAGTCATTATCAGAAGAAAAAAGAGATGATGACACTCACTTATCAGAGAGTGATTTAGTAAGCTATGAAAGTGCAAGAAGTTCAGCTAAACCCAAGTCAAAGTCATCTAAACCATCAGTAGTAGACGAACATGAATATTTGGAACCAACTAAAACTATATTACTTAAAGGAAAATCAGAAGATAAGACTGAGGACACAGTCTTAAAAACATTTGAGGTAACAAATGAACCACAACAAGCTCTCACGGTTCCCGAAGCAAAGCAAAAACTGAAACGAGAACGTCGTTCTTCTCGTGGCTCTAGAAAATCAAGCACTGGAAGTGAAAAATCTACAAGTAAATCTAAGGAGGAACTTTGTTTGATCAAATCTGACGTTGAACAATTTGAGAAAAAACCATCCATGTCTGAAGAAGAATTCATTGCGAAGATGTCGAATATAAGTGAATTTCTCACGAAAGTGATCAACGATGTTCAACTTATTGAGAGAGATATCATTCTGAAATCAGAACTCATGTCATCAGCTGCCACAGCATCACGAAGCTTAGAGATAATAAATAGTTTAATCACTCCACTATCAGAAATACACAGCATAGCAGAAGCGGCTAAAGACTCTGTATCCGAGTCCAGAGATTTGACAAGTACTATATTCAATAGTTTACCTCAATCGTTGAAAACCTTACATCAATCATTGACAATAGTTGAGAAGTGTATAGATATGGAGAGTGATAATAAAACCTTAGTTAAAAAAACTTGTGTAGCATTCATTGAAACCTGTGGATCTGATGTTCAAAAAGTTATATCTGAAGTAACTGCTGTGACAGCTAAAGATTACTTACAAAGCAATAATAGAATTGTAAATGAAATAGATTCCTTGGCAAGTGAAATGTCTTCTGTTATAAAATTTTCAGCAGATACTATCAAGGCTAGAAATCTGTTAACTGAGTCCGGTGAAATTAAACACGATGAACCTTCTTTAGATGAAAAACATTTAAAAGAAACTCAGAAAGCAGTATTTGAACTAAAACGCCCTGTGAACTCTTTGCTGAGCATAGTTCAAAATGCAGAAAGTGGAAAAATGCTAGAACTGAGTAAAATTAAAAATAGTGATGTTTTACTAAATGACATGTCTACAACCATCCAAGACCTACAACAAGGTTTAGAACAGATTGAATCCCTATCTATCAGTGAATCCGTTTCTTCTATACAGAAGTATAACACAGAAACTATAGAAGCAGTAGTAGAGCCTATTCTCAGATTACGAAGTGCCTTTGAAAAACTGTCTCAAGAAACTACCGCTGAGGAGCATGAAGTGGTATTAAAAGAAAATTTGACATCAATAAAAGAAAATTTAACCGATGTGTCGTCTCAGTTAAATTCTATAGAGAGCAAGATCGGTAAATTCAACATATTACAAAGTGAAAATAAGCTTAACGTGCTACAAAAAATGGCACAGAGTTTAATTTCACTCGAAAATAATTTGTCAAGGTTAGAATTGATACCCGAAGTACAAACTCATATGAATGCATTCCATAAAAACTTGACAAAAGTACTTGAATTTGTTATAGAAGACAATGAAGCAGAAAAGTATTTCATGTTAATGGAGATATGCGATGCAGTAAATCGCATTAATACATCGGTTAAAATTTTAGATACAGAGGATTCTATGGCGCTGGCTAGTCTCAGCAATACTCTCACCATTATTCAAGATCGATTCGTGAGTAATGTTTTTGAATCTGAGTTGAATTGTTTTATCATATCTAATATCACTGATATTTTGGTAGGAATTGAAAAATCAATCAATAAAGCTGAAGAATTGAGTCAGAAAATAGACTCTGAACACATTCAAGATTTTACCACAATACTTCCAAGTGAAGAAAATGTTAGTATTGTTATGGAACAAATTGAACAAACAATTGCATCCATTAATACTGTAAAAACTATCGAGTGTACTCAAGACTTGAAATCAGGACTACTGCCTACTTTGCAAAAAATTTGCCCTATTCTTGAGGATCTTAAAAATAATGTTGCTTCAATTCGGCAAAGTGAAGCAGATCAAAATGAAAATGTTTCTGATTTATCGATTGCTTCTATTGCTGCAACTTTAGCAACACCACTAAGTGAGTTACAACAGAATATAATAGTTTTTAATCAATTAGTCATGGAAAATTTAGAAAGCGTGAAAGCAAACAGTGAAATTATACCGGCTATTGCCGAACCTCTTCATGAATTGCATACCATGTTAGAAATTCTTCAACAAGATATAATATCTCAGTACAATGATGACATCACACCGTTCGAAGTGAATAGGAATATAGCAGGAGTCGTTCAAAGCCTGCGCAGTTGTATAGTGATGATTGAAGAACAAGATGGAGTTGAAATAATTGAAGAATTTTCAACTCTTGAAGATATTTCGAATATTAAAACATCGGCCGACACATTACCATCAGATCACTTAATATTACCGACAGCGGAGGAAACTGGAATAGAACAATCAATACCACATTTCAGTACAAAATTACCGGTATCAGCCACAGCCCAAGTTTTGCAATCATTAAATGAGCATCTTACAGTCTTACAAACACCTGAAGTAATAGACGCTTTGGATACCTTATCAGAGATAAGTGACTTTTCTAGTCTAAAATCTGTGGGATTCGGTGTAGAATGTCTTCACAATGGCATAGAAAGAATTCTACATCCTGTGCCAATGGAAGCCACTGATAGTATGACTCATTTGCCTGATTTAAATAGCTTAGCAACTATTGCTCAACCACTAAGAGAGCTTCAGCAAAGTTTATCCGTCTTGGACACAACAAACATTCCAATTTATGAAGACATTTTAGATTTACCTGAAGAAAGAGTACAATCGATCATTCAGTCAATATCTGCATTGAAAAAACAGCTAAATATATATGATCAAGCGATATACCCTGCAATCAATATGTTAAGCAATACTTTTGAAGTTTCAACAGAACTGAGCAGTTTGAGAAACACTTGCTGCAATTTGAAAGATGCGGTGGATAATGCTAAAGTAACCTATGGCGTCATATCTCCGGAAATTAAAGAGCTAGAAGAAGTTGTCGAACAGATGTTAGATGAAACAGATGTTTCTAAAGGCATCAAAGTGAACCATATCAAATCTATTACCGAGGTACTCTTTGAAAAATTAGTGGGAGTTCAAGAAGAAATGATACAGTTCACACCACAATCATCTTCCAAATTAGGTCAACAAATAGAATTAATAGAGATTGCTGGAGAAGTTGAAAATCATATCGCTGTTTTACAACAATATGATTTTGTTGACTTATCTCGTGTATCGGAAATTTCGTCTTGTATATCGCCTCAATTAGCATTGGAAATTGAATCAGAATCACTTGCATTGATGGGTGACATTGTACAAAACGCAGTAAATGTTGTACAAGATTACAGTCAACAAACACAAATCACCGATCAAATAATAGTGGAAGAATTTTTCAAAACTTGCAAATATGGATTTACTATTTTGAGATGTTTGATAACCAAAACTTTAAGTCATAAGAAAATTATAAGACTTCTTGAAGAATTTCAGTTTTTGCAAAATACAATAAATGATTTTAAAATTAAACGTCTCAATTTGAAGCTTTCCGATGATATAAACGGTTGCCTAACAACTTTCTTAATACACACAGATGATTGTTTCGAAAGTTTACTAAATTCTCTTGAAAAAATAATTGACTCTTATTCGGAAATGTTAATTTCTAAGCCCACAGTTAAATTACAAGCTATTAAAACTATTAGACAAAACTACAGTGCACAAAATGACTCTGTAATATCAAATATAATCGAAAAACTTGTCGATATTATGGAAACGTCAAAACCGTTGACAAGCAACCTCCAAAATAAAATCATTCAAGAACTTCGACAGCCAACAAAGGCAGTTGTAAAACATGAAGAAAATGTATTGTACAAAAAGATGGAAGATTTTACAGATTTTATTCAGAAAAATGCAGCGGTAGTGACAGATTTAGAACTAAAACAAACACTTAAAAATCTGTCTAGTTGTATCGTTAAGCATCAAGACTTCAAAGATGCATCAAGTATAGGAAAGAATTTAATATCAATAAAATGTTTATCAGAATGTGTAGATATCTTGAGGGCAAAAAATACAAACGAAGATGACAAAGTTGTAAATTTTGCTGATAAAGAAAAAGAAAACACTTTGAAAGAAGTTTTAACAGAAATGCTTCAGCCACTACAAGCACTCCAAAATCAACTATTAAGCATACGAGATCAAGTTATATTAGGAGTAGAAGAGGATACAATTTCATTTGATATAACTTCTACGGAGTCATTGGTTCAAACTATGACTGAACTACACAAAGACATCGTTCAACAAATTGAATCCGAAAACTCTACAGTTGATAATGAAGATATTTGTCTAATTATGGAAGTCGATAAAGAAATTCATACCATTAAAGATAGCATTAAATCTATGGAGAATAATGAAGCTGCGCAAGTGGTTAAAGAACTAACAAAACCTATGGAAGATATAGAAAAATCATTACATAATGTATTGACGTCGGAAAAGGATTTGCAATCATCTCAAACAATGTCTAAAGGTAAAGTTTATTTTATTTTGTGTTTTATTAATATACATTTTGTAGATTGGTTACATAAAATGTGACATATTTTTTTTAGATATTAATTCAAACGTTGGATCGTTGGAGAGGGCCATTGAAAAATTTTTAAACATTGAAATAGATTTGCTGAGTGCTTCAAAATTGTTTAATATTGATATGAACCAATGTGTACAATTGGCTGTTGACTTGAAAAGTTTTTTGAAACTTACTGAAGAAGAATTAAATAATCCTAAAGTAATTGAAATCAAGCATGAGAAAATTGCGTCACTGAAAGAGATATTATCTCATTTTGATTGGCTGAATACAGATTCACACTTAAAAGGCAAAAGTGCTATCGAAGTCCATAAACTTAGGCAAATATTTTTGACTGCGTATCAATTACTCGTTGAACTAGATGCCTCTAAACAAATTGATCATGATTTAGATATGAGTAATCAAAATGACGAAGGTAAAATTGTGTGATAAAAACTTTGGTATTTGGTACATATATGCAACGCTTTGTATAAAAGCATTAACAGTCACAAAATTATGAACATATCATATAACATTTTCATCATCATTACAATTTATCACTATTAGAAAATATATTTTACTTGAGATTTATTCCCACGTTTTTTTTTCAGAAAAATCAGCTGATCTACTACAACATATTGACCAGTACATAGAACTTATAGAGATAGTTGAAGAAATTTCAGCTATTATTAAGATTGAAGATGTAAAGGAAACATTTGAAATGGCTCGTGAGCTCAAAGATAGTATTATTACATCGGCTAAAGGTGAAATTAGTACAGAGGTGATGGCAGAAATATATGACGAGCAAGCTAAATTAGCAACAAAACTACAAAAAGCACTCTCTACCTTGCAAGTTCAAGTTCTCGATAGTGCACAAGAATTAGCACCAACGCTTAGCACTGATGTATTGCAACGCATTGCTCAAGTTACAGCACAGTTGCAAGCTGACTTAGTAGCTGTCACTGGTGTTCATATAGCTGTGCAAGCGCCGTTACCTATTACAGAAACTGTTGATCCTGCAAAACTTATCAATATAGAAAAATCAACAGCAGATACAGCAAAAAAGGTCAATTATGAGACAAACACAGCTGAAACGATTGAAACATCCGTGTTTGAACATATTGTTGAGGAAGTTTTACCAGAAATTGATCAAGCAACAATTGCCACAGATTTAGCCAATTTATCCATTCAAACAAATCGACTAAAGACAATTGAAGATGTTGTGCCTCCACAAAACGAAGACACAATTAACGAGCTATCGATCTTTAAAGATTCGGCGACACAATTATCCGAAGCAGTGATCATGGAAGGTGTTGAAATAATGGAAAAAATAGATACATTAACTGAAGACATTAGGTTAACAGATTCTACTTTGACATTGGAAGAATCGACGAAACAGGTACCCATACAAGCTACCGTGGAAGGAGTTCAAACAATAAAAAAAATCGAAACTATTGCTGAAAGTCATGAGTTAGCAAAACAAGTTGAATCAACAGACTCCGATATAACACTTAAAGATCCGATGAAAAAGTTATCAGAACCAGTTGTAGTCGAAGAAGCTATGATAATTGATAAATTAGAACCCGTAGCTGAAAGTGACAAAACTCCAAAACAAGTTGAATTAACAGATTCTGATTTGACACATAAACAATTGACAGTACAAGTATCAAAACAAATTATCGAAGAAAGAGACGACGAAAAATTAGAACCTAATAATGAAACTGTCAAACTAACAAAACAAATAGAATCAATAGATTCTGATTCTGATCTAACACTCAATAAATCTACGTCAAATGTTTCAGAACCGTTTATTGTAGAAGACACTGAAATAATCCAAAAATCAGAATCTACTACCAAAATGGCAAAAGAAACAGATGCTGCTGATTCTAATTTAATGATTCAATCATCAACCACACACGTGTCAGAACCAGCTAGTGTAATAGGAGCTGAAATAATTCAAAAAGTAGAATCTAAGGATGAAACCGTTGAGTTAATAAAAAAGAATGAATCATTAAATTCTGATCTAATGCTAAAAGATTCAACTGTGCTGGCATCAGAGCCAATTATTGTGAAAGAAACTGAAGTTGTGGAAAAACTTAAACCCATGACCGAAACAGTTGAGCCAACAAAACAAGCAGAAATAATGAACTTCGATTTAAAACTTGAACAATCAACGATACATGTCTCAGAACCAGTAATTGTAAAAGAAGCTGAAATAATTGAAACCTTAGAACTTATGACCGAAGCAGCAGATTCAACAAAGCAAGATACGTTATTAGATTCTGATCACGAATTTGAAAATTCAATGATTATGTCAGAGTCAGTTACTGTAGATGCGGCTGAAATTGTTGAAAAATTAGATGCCATGATTGAAAACGATGAGCCACAACAAACAGTATTAATAAATTCTGATTTGACACTTGAATCAGCAACGACACAAATAATAGATCCTGTTATTGTAAAAGAAGCCGAACTAATAGAAAAAACAGAATCTATGTGTGAAGCTGTTGTAAGATCCACAGAACAAGATAAATTAATAAAATCTGAACAAGCAATTAAGGAATCGATAACACAGGTGATAGAATCCGTTTCTTTAAAAGAAACTGATGTAGTTAAAGAAATTGTAAGCATGGATGAAACTATCGAGCCAACAACACAAGCAGAATTAATTAAATGCGATATGACACTTGAAGAATCAATAACACAGGTTTCAGAACCATCAATCGTAGAAGGACTTGACATTACGGAAAAAGTAGAACCAGTGATTGAAATGGAGAAATTAACGATAGAACCAAAATCAACAGATTCTGACGAGATGCATAAAGAATTGATGATACAGGTGTCAGAACCAGTTATTGTAAAAGATGAGATGGTTATAAAACCACAACTTTTGACTGAAACTGTCGGGCTAACAAAAAAAGTTGAACCTGTTAATTGTGGATTAACACGTGAAGAATCAACTGCACAGGCTACAGTATCAGTTATTGTAGATGTTGGAACATTATCAGAACCAATGACTGAGGTACACGAGTTAGAAAATCAATCTAAATTAATAGGTTCAATTACAAAACGAGAAGATGATGTGACAGAAGAAACTATGATTATGGATGACTCAGCAAAACAAGAAATTACATCTTCGTCGACTAACATTGACAAAATTTTGCCAATCAAACAAGAAATACTCTCTAGTTTTGAAGCTACAAAAGGTACTTAAAAGTAACTTTAAATTAATAATTTTATAAATAATTAAGATTCTTATCTTTTTCTACAGCTTTCTTTTACTTTTACATCAAACATGATTTGGTTTTGTTTTTCCTGTCAATTTAAATCATAAAGGTACTCATATTTCTCATTCGTTTTATGTTTGTTGATTTGGATTGATCGTGGAAGTTGTCTAGTAGGGATTTGTCTGTAAGTACATTCTATAGGTACATAGTAGGCGAAGCTGCAAGTTCAAAAGTAATAAAAAAACAGTTATTGCGAGGATGTGTTAAAATTGTTAAAACAAAAAAAAAATATGTTTTTGGTGTATGCATACGGGTATACACATTACACATTATTATTTATGAATTAACATTTATCTGGTCATACAATACACCATCATCATCATCCTTAGCCCGAGGTCGTCCACTGCTGGACATAAGCCTTGGCAATGTTGTACCACCAAGTCCGGTCCTCGGATCTCCGCATCCATCCTCTTCCTGCCACTCTCTTCAGGTCGTCGGTCAACAGAGCGGGAGGCCGTCATGTCCCCCCCCCCCCTTCCCCCTTCGGACCGCCCATGAGGTGAAGTTGGGGTGCTCCGAGTCGGATCTAGTAACCCAAGCGGTCAAAATTGGTTACGTAGAAACTCAATAAGTAGAATCGATTTTTGTGTAATTTAAAAAATATAAATATTAAGTTGTTTGTGAAAAAAGTTTGTGAGAAGAACGGATATCATTTTAAAAATCGCATGTTCTGATGCTCACATCGTTAATGCCCGGACCGATTGTAATGATTAAAACCATGATAAATAAATAAATATAACTTAAAATTAACTTTATTCTTTAGATTAATTTGATATTACCGTCGCAGTATGATAAGTAAATCTGATAATGATACTACCATAAAAAACTACTGTTATAGTTTATTTTAACGAAATGTGTGACTGAAAACATCACTTAACAACATTTACTAAATTAAATTTACCATTATAAAAATTTTAATGTCGGGGAAAATGCTTTATGTGGTGGTTATACTGTGGCCCCACGATCGAAGAGTTGAGAAGAAAGTAAAAGTTGTTTATACCTACTAATTGAATCGCCGCAATCCGTATTAGATCAATCGCTTGATAGGTACTCATAAAATATTTTTTCCGGGTTAGTTTTGCGGAACCGCAAACCTAACCCTAACCTAAAACCACGGGTTTCAGGGAATGTTCTGTGGTTAATTGATCTATTAGATTTCGACATGTCCTTTCCAAAATTAAGCTTGGTCCCCATATATCGTTGTCTCTTACACCAACACATTGGAAAACTTAATTTTTTAGCAATATGACGCTTCACTGACTCTTGACTGGATGGCTTCTAAAGGCCGATTGAAACTGAACGAACATTGAGCTAGAGCTGGAACAAGAGCATTCTTTCTCGATCTTTTAGTGTAAACGAAAGATCGTTTTTAGCGTTTTCCACATTATATATTCCATAGAATCTTTGCGAACGCGAACAAAACAACGAAAGAATGCTCTACGTTTGTTTACACCAAATGAATTTGGTACAGTGGGGATAGAATGAGCATTCGCTCGTCTGATGTAAATCGGCCTTTACACAAATGAGTCATGGAAATTGATTTTTCATTTTCCATTCTGGAATTTTTACACTGGAAATGTGTAGGGTGACACAAGATGTATTTATTGGATCATACCGGTTTTCTCATGAGGCTTTCGTCACCGTTAATACGTATGATAAACTTGTAAAAATAATAAAACATGCAAGCGGGTTTCAAACCAACGACTCTACTACTGTAAAATCGGACGTTCTGGTCATTTGGATACCACGGCTTACCATATCAAATCTTTTCTGACTTTTCACCAACCTTTTTTTTATTTTCGTAGCCCTGTTTTACTGAATAGCGTAATCAGTAGGTATTTAGGCTCCACCAATTTAGTCTCTTTTATCAAATAATCGCTAGTATCACAAGTACTTTTAGTTAAAGAAAATCATGCAGATTCATACTAATATTATAAATGCAAAAGTAGCTCTGTATGTCTGTCTGTATGTCCGTCTTTACCGCCTAAACCACTGGCTAAAACTATTTAATCTCGGCATTGAGAGGTTTGACATAAACTTTTTATGTAGACTTTGCCTGACTATAGCCAAGTGAACATGAAGTTTTACAATTTTGATTTTGTTGGTTGTTTTCAGTAGTAGTAGTTACATACTCTTTGGTTGTTTTAAGGCACCCGCTGTAGGTATTTCATAGGTTTTTTTATTACTAGGTATTTCAAATAATGAATAAGGGAAACATTTTATGAAAACCCAACTAAAAAATACACAAATGCCTAGTAGTCAAATCTGTTGCTGGATTACCTACGCAGGGTTATTAATCAATTATACCGAATTTTCTTTTAGGAATTACTATTATGTGTCTGTTTATAAACCAGCTCCAGACGATCCTATTAAGTTCAATTATTTCCTATTGACGACATTAATTATTTATGTCTGGAATATGGGTAATTTACTTATACCATTACGTATATTTTCAGAAAACATCGTCGAAGAAATGGAAAAATTTGTTTCATCCGAAGAAGTAAACAAATTATCTGATGTCACTAATTTTGAAACACTAAAAACAGCAATTACGATAGCACAGGACCTTCTTAAAAATATAGCTGCTGTGGAAACGTATTCTGACTCAGGACCTCACGACGTGTCAACTCTGCAATTTTCAGCGGAACAAGCAATATTAGCACAAGACTTTAAGAACGCCATATCCGTGTTACACAACCAAACTCTTGAGAGTTTGCATAAGATGGCACCTGGCATTGAGAAGACCGACTTACAAAAAATTACTGAAACTGTCAACAATTTATGTTTCGGATTGAATTTAGATTTTGCTGTAATAGAGACATCCCAACAGCCACCTATTTCAATAACACTTACTAACGTGCAGGATGAAGCTACAGTTGAAAAGTCACTACTAGAATCAACAGAATTACCATCATCTGATATCACTACAAACCCAACTGAAATAGTCGACCTTGAACTACATCAATCACAATCGGTTTTAGAAGAATCTGTTGCATCTGACGATTATCAAGTAAAGTTTACAGAACCTACACAAGTGACAACGTCGATAACAGAGCCATTATTTGAAAAACCAACAAAATTATCAACTGGTAGGTTTTTTAACTTGCATTACTATATTTTTCTAACATCTAGGAGAATTACAAAAATGTACTATATTTTATAGAATTTAGATTGTCTTTTATAACAGAACAATTTGTGGGTTGACAAATTAACATAGTCAACCCAATGGTAAATAATGACTGACTTCAATAGACATCTCAGAACTTACAAAGTGTTGTTGCGACTTATGCGTTTACCGATCTTGATATGTGGTATTTGTAGTTGAATTCATAGTTTTGATAGATAGATAGAAACTTTTTATTGTGACATAAGCAAATTAAATATTACAGAGAAACACATGTACTAGCGCCACAAAAACGTCCTTATTACTAAGAGCAATATCTTCCAGTTTTCCAGTTTTGATTATATAAATGGTGATCATTCTAGTGGTGAAACGTGGTACTTTACTTCGTAGTTGTATTATTTGTATGTGATTTCTGATACAGAAAACACATTGTACCTCTATTTTTGTGACATTATTTACTACACACAACATTGTTATTTACAGAAACACTTATACAAAATATCGACGAGTTTTTATCTGATGATGTCAAACATGTATTAGGAGAGTTACAAAACAAATGGGCAGTAGAAAAATGCGTTACTTTGTCGCACGAACTGCGTGAGTGTCTTATAGTTGCAGGACCTAATGCATTTTGTGACCAAAATGATTTTAATGAACACGTACCCGCTGTTCTGCAACTTCAACACAATCTCAATAATATAAGATTAGAAATGATCCAGAACAATGAAATGAATGATCAATACTTAATAAACACATCGGATATAGTCTCACAATTGTCAAAGAATCTAGATATGTTTTCTGAGTTTGTGGTTAAGGCTAATCCAATCAATTTATTAGAAATGGAACAAATACCTGAAATTAATACAATAGTGAGACCGTCACCAGTACAAAACAAAATCGAAAATAGCCAGAACGAAGCAAAAGTTGACGAAAATAAATCAAATAAAATTGAAGAAACTGATGAGTTTGTAGATTGTGTTTCTGAACTTAATCCCATTTCTGAGAATTCCAAAGAAATTATGAGCGATACTTCGGTTTTATATGAGCTTCCAGATACATCTCATCAAAGTGTCAATGTATTTGAACAATATTTTGATTCACCTACTCAAGTAGATGCTTTTATTTCACATGAATTACTAGTGCCAGAAGATGTTGAATTAAGTTCTGTAAAACACACAAATACTATTTATGATCTGAACGAATCTGGCAAAGTAGGTTTCGCTTTTACCAATCAGCCCATCTCTGCTCCGAATGTGACTACGACGGTATTAGAACAGATATCTGATTTAAATAAGCAACAAAGATATAGTGAAGAGAAGCTAGACGTTGTAGAACCTATTGTCGAAGATACACAAAATCTTATTATTGTCGAAAATAAGGAGCCCTTAGCGGACCAGTCTCTCGATACTCCATTTGATGCTTACAAATTCACTTCAACAAATACTTTTAAAATAGCCGAAATTATTCAATATGACTCTGAAATTGCAGACGGTAACAATGAATCCGTGCCAATCGAAAGCCAGACTGAGATTCTGACCGAAGAAAAAGAAAATATTGAATTTTTGGAAAATAAACTCCCTGAAAATAATTTTGTTCAAGAACAAAAGACAAACTTGATGGAGAGTTCACATGTTGCTAATATTGATATAGTTGCAGAATGTATAGAAGAAATTCCTATTGGACAATGTAAGAATATAATTTTAAAAGATAATGAATTTAGTCTTCAAACTCTTGAACATTCTGATGCTGTTTTAACACCTTTTGAAACAGTGTCCACAAAAATTCAAGAAATACCACACGATGGCTTGGAATTGTTCGAAAGATATTTCGATTCACCTACATCGCCTGATGAAGCTATTTTGATTGAAACATGCGCTGTTGAAAATACTCAAACTTGTATTATAGAACCCCTTAATACAGTTCAATCTCATATTGTACATAAAGAAGAAGCTAATTCAACACTGTCAGTTCCTTTTGTAACTGCTATCAATGTACAAGATCTTCTAGATGTAAAGGAACAGACAAACGGTATGCCAATTAAAGATTTTCTTACCAAAGAGTCAATTAGCTCACAGATTGAACGCTTGCCTTTAACAATTGTTGAAAAAGTTGCATCTACTGAAGATTATTACACTGGAAGTTTGGAAAAGGCTCCAAAAGATTCCAGCCCTGTTGCTGATACTTCGCCATTAGTATTATATAATATAGCTTCATCAGATTTAGAACAAATTACCAGTATTACACAGGAATCTAAAGTTAATGACAGTATTGAAGAAAAATCTAATTTATTTAATGTAATACCAATATCAGGAAAGATTCACGAAAACTTTGATATAGTAGAACGAAGCGAAAACTTAGAAACCCAGTTTCAGGAAACTGAAAATGCGGTCAGAATCTATAGTGAGCCTCTCGTGACAATGATAGACAGCGAAGTACCACTGTCGACTTTATTTGAAAATAATGCAGAAAGCAGGGTCTTACTTAATGAGTTTAGCGATCAGAAAGGCAACCAAGACATCGAAACTCCTGATACAGGCATTTCTTGTAAAAGTGGACTTGTTACTTGTGTTGGAGAATTTATCGAAGATTATGCTACTAATACCATGGGTAAAAACTGATTTCTTTTAATATCTTAACTCTGGCTTGTATTATGTTAGTTTTGAAGCGTAAACCTGCAATTGAATTAATCAAGTAGTTAGTTTTTGTCAGTAACTTGACTTAACAATTCACTCTATTTATTTGTTCAGAATATAATTGACACGTGCTGTACTGTAGAATATTGTAATAATGTATATAATATAATTATTATCGTTCCTATTTAAATTGTAAGTATATTACAGAATCACTTCTTACAAATTTAGAAGAATATATATCTGAAGAGGCCAAACATATATTTGGCGAAATAATGTCTTTGGTGAACGTTAATCGTTATGCCGAATCAATCAATGAAGCAAACCTATTGCACAAAAGCCTCAAATGTGTAGCTTCATGGACACAAAATACAACTGATGTTCCTAATACTGGAAAACGATATTCTTTGATCTTAAATCTTCACAAAACTTTAGAAGATCTTCAAAAGAAGTTCATTGACAGGGGAGAATTTGATGAAACATTTCAAGCAGCTAAATTTAGATTTAATAATTTATGCCAAAAGTTACAGAACGAACTTTATGATTTACTTTTTATAAGTAATACTCTTGTTCAAGAAATAACAGAAAAAACCAATAATATCTTAGAATGCCCTTTAAACATAAAAAACAGTTCAACACAAATAAATATACTCGCTGGGAACAAAATAAATGAACTAAGCGTTATCGATAACTACGATGAGGAGAAGGAAGTAGTGCATTCACGTAACAAAAGCAAAGAAGACGAATCAGTCCCAGGAAAAGAAATAAATTCTAAAAATGTAGAAGTGTCATCTAAAGAAATTACAGAATACTTGGATCATATAAATACTGAACAGCTTGGAAACGAATGTAAAATTGTACTTACTTCCAAAAGCCATGTTGAGAATTACAACGAAAAGACTACGAAAAGTGTTCTACCAAAACTGGGTAATAATACATTACGAAAGCTGTAAAAGTAATTACTAGAATAACCTTGGCATATGTGAAGCTATTGTTAAAATTTCATCTTTACGAGATAAAACTATAATTACTACTAATAAATATATTGTTACTGTGCTAAATTATTTAATTGAACTGGATATGTAATGCCATTTAAAAAAATAACCATTTTTTAGCATTTCATTTGAACTATTATATACTAGCAGTGCCCTGCAGTTTTACCCACGTAACTCCCGTTCCCCTTATTACCCCGGGATAAAAGTAGCCGATGTGTTCTTGCAGACTACAATCTAACTATATTCTGAACTTCAGCCCGATCAGCTCATACGTTACGACGTAATTGATTGAGTAACACACATCCAAATATCCAAACATTTATACGTTGACATTTATAATATTAGTGGGATTGTTCTTTGATAACAAAATTTTACCTAATGGTAGATACGAACTTGTAGGCACTTAAATGTAAAGCACTCCAATAGCATCACCACAACAAATTATAAATTTACGTTTCTGTAGTTGTACTGGTTTTCAATTTTTTTTTTAATTCAAGAAACACTTACCACAATACTCAGGGGTATTTCTTGTAACAGCTTCTATGCATATAACTATAGTAACCTAAAAACTAAAAATCAAAATTAATAATGCACGTCAACACACATTATACACACACCCACACACATATGCACAAACACTACATTCTCCTGTTTATGCACCTAGATATATTTTTTTGGATTCTTCAATGCTAATTAATTTGTGTACAATATTTTGTAAACCATTTTTAATGTACTTTTTCCTTTTACAGAACAACAACTGTTGCAACATTTAGACGAGTTTGTTACTAATGATATATTAGAGACTGTCCATGACATTTCCAACATTACCAACATAGATGCTTTGAAAGAAAGTGTGTCTATTGCTAAAGAACTTCAGAAATGTATACTGGCAGTCGATAACACCTCGTTAGCTGAAGAAACAAGTAAAATGATTATTTCGTCTTATTCTCCTGAAGAGGTTCAATTGACAGTAAAACTACAAAATGCTTTATCTACTTTACATACGCAAGTGTTAGATAGCGCAGAACTAATAACAACTTTAACTAAGCCGGAATCACTCCAGAAAATTTCAGAAGTTATTACTCAGTTGCAAGATGATCTTGTTACTGCAACTGAAACAAACTTTTATAAAGTTATTCAAAGTGTTGGTAAGTATGATTTAATTTCTCAGTACTTGATTTTGGTAGAATGTTAAAATCCTAGTTTTCAAAACTAGTAAAATGTGCATTAACGGTAATATTTAATTACAGATTTAGAGGCAATAGAAAAAGTGTGTGAACATGATACTATGCATCATTTAGTTTCATTACTCCAAGATGTGAATTCGCAAATTAACATTTCCATATCTGTTAAAAACACTGAAGATACAGAAACATTAAAAGATACGCTTGATGAAGTTCAAACTGTGATCATTAAACTGAAACGAGACTATGATGGTGCTGTAAATGACACTCTCAATGAAACTCTTGACGATTTAGAGTGCAGTGTGAGGAGTGTACAGCTTCAAATAAATGAAGACAGCCCACCAGAACTTCTCAAAGAAGCATGTGAAACTTTGCAACTTCTTGCGGATAATATTAAAACTACAGAAGAACTAAAGATTTCAGGTCATGTATCAACTAGTGTGCCGATCAACTCAATTCTTGAGAAATGCTCTGGGGAAACTAACAACACATTACAACTGTTAGAAACCGCGATTAAATTTGAGCCTAAAAATAATAGCAATCTAAATAATATAATTTCCAATCTCAATAATTTAACAGATCGTCTCAAGTCATTAAAGAATAGCTTTTTAAGTGACGCTAATACTTTGATTGAAAACGGTGTTGATGTTATTCAATGCTTAAGTATATTAGAAGATAATGTATTTGCGTTAGAAAAAGATGTCGAGATTGAGCAAGCTCTATCACCTGATGTAAGAGATAGCATAATAACTGCAGTACATGCTGTTTATGGCAGTATTTCAAACATGCGTGGTACAATTTCTAGTATACAAAAAAGATATATGTTTGAAAATTATGGTCAACCTTCAGAACTACTTCTTCAGTCTATCAAAAATATTGCTACAATTATAGCTGAAATTGATGATCTTAATAAACCTGATTGGAAAAAGTTATCCAAATCTATACGTAAAGTGTTAAATCATTTTGAAGATGTAAAATTTTATATTAACCTAGATAAGACTGCCAGGCTTCCCAGTGACTCTGCATTTACAAAAATTATACTTGAAGGTTTGAGAACAAATATTTCTAACGTGTTGATGCCACAAGGAATGCGTTTTGGAAATAAAATTGAGGAAATAGTTGGTCACACTTTGTCAAGTATAAATGTACATCTTAAGAAAATAACTGACCAAACAAGTTTAGACGTTAAAAATAAAATTCCTATTTTCAAAGATGTAGCCACAGAAGTCTTTAATACAACCAGTAAAATTAAAATAATGTTGCAAGAAATGAAAAAACACGCGGAAGGTCTATTATCGAAAACAAAAGAATCAAGTGATTCCGAAATTCCAGAAGAATGTTTTGTTGATCTTGAATCTGATCAAATTACAGCTGAATCTTGTGTTATTCTAAGCGAAAATTTAATGCAACCACAAACTGTATCAGACTTTGCAGAAAACAGCACCAAAACAGGAATAATTTTAAAAACAAATACTGATAAATCTTGCACAATATCAACAGATGCCACAAATATACCAACAACTTCAAAAGATATCTTAACTGTTTTCACCAAAGATACGTTAAAAGAAGACAACGTTACTGAGTTAGAACTTGCCGATGATATAATTACAAAGGTAAATAAAGATGAAAACTTAGAACAAAAAGAAAACGAAAAAGCTGAAATAACTGCCAAAGATATAACAGATATGGCTGTAACAAAAAAAAATAGCGAACCAAGACAACAAAAATCTATAGAAGAAGAGAAAAAAGAAGAAACTGGAAAAGATAACAAAGTAGCCAAGTTTGACCAAGAAGAAAAAAGTGATAATGTTACCAACACAGAAAAAGATACCAAAGAAAGTGAAACAGCTGAATTATTCAAAGGTAAAGATGAAAAAGACGGCTTAGAGACTAGACTGAAAAAAACAAAACCCGAAAGTGACAATATAGAACAATATGAGGTAAATGAAAATACCATGGTAGCAATCAAACTTGCAGAAGGAGAAGAAAATAAAGAAGAAGAAAAACATAAAACACAATTGAGCAATGAGGAACAAATAGCGGAAGAACAAAAACCACAAACGGCACTAAATGACACCCAAAAATCATCAGGTAAAGATGAAAAAGAAGCAGAACAACAACAAAATACTGAAAAACAGAAAACTCCAAAAACTGCTGAGGAAGCCCATACTAAACTTTATGAAGATACGACAGAAGCTGCTCAAAGACTACAGGGCAAAGATGAAAAAGTTGGAAAAAACAATGAAGAAAGTCAACTGCTGGCTGAAAAACAAAATAAGCTCACTACATTAAAACAAAAACAAGAAGAAGATGATACAACACAAAATACTGCCAAGGAATCCAAAGTCAAACAAAAGCTTGAAACAGAACTGAATGATAATACACAGATACAAAAAGAAGAAGATGAAATAGTTAAAAAGGCTGCTGAGGAAGCCCAAAGAAACTTTGAGACAGGAGTGAAAGAAGCTAATCAGCAACAAAAGGAAGAAGACAATAAGGTCAAAAAAGCTAAAAAGCAAAAGAAAGAATCAGTTTCAAAACAAAATGAAGATAATAAAGACAAAAACATTGTCGAGGAAGCACAACAGACACTTGAAAAGGAAAATAATGATCTAAAACAAAAAGAAGATGAAACAATCAAAAAACCTGCCGAGGAACCTCAAAATAAGTCTGATGAGCTACAGGAAATTTCTGAAATAAATCCAAATGAAGAAGAAGTAACAAATCAAAGAGCTGCTGAAGAAACACAACGAAAACTTAAATTAAAAAATAATGAAGAACAGGTAGAAAAAGACAAAAAAGCTCAAAATGAAGCTGAACTGCAAGCTAAAAAACAAAAGGACACTGAACTAAAACTTAAAAAAGAAGAAGAAAAAGCTTACAGAACTGCCAAGGAAGCCCCAGAAAAACTTGAATTAGAAAATAAACAAATCGAACAAAGAGAAAACGATCAAGAAGTAGAAAAAGCGACAAAAGCTGAAGAAAAAGCTCAATTGCAAGCTGATAAACAAAAGAAAGACACTGAATTAAAACGAAAAGAGGAAGAAGAAAATACCAAAAAAGCTGCTGAAGAAGCCCAACAACAACTTGATAAAGAAAATAAGGAAGGTGAACAAAGTCAAAACAAAGAAGATGAAAAGGTCCAAAATTCTAAAAAGGATAGTGCATTAAAACTGAAAAAAATGGAAGAAAACTGTCAAAATCCTTCCGAAGAAGTCCAACAGAAACAAGACAATGAACCTAATCAAGCTGAACAGAGACAAAAAGAACAAGAAGAAGAAAAAGTAAGAAAAGCTGAAGAAGAGGCTGAACTGGGCGCTGAAAAACAAAAGAAGCACACTGAACTGAAACTAAAAAAGGATGAAGAAAAAACTCAAAAAGCTGCTAAGGAAGCCCAAGAAAATTTTGATACTGAAATGAAAGAAGCCAAACAAAGAATAAAAGAAGAAGAAGATGAAAAAACAAGAAAAACTAAAGAAGAAGCTAAGCTGCTGGCTGAAAAGCAAAAGAAAGACGCAGAATTAAAACTAGAACAGGAAAAGGCCGATAAAACTGTTGAGAAAGACCAAAAGCAGAAATCTGAACCCGACCAAAAACTTGATACAGAAACGAAGGAAAAACAGAGCCAAAAGCAAGAAGACGAAAAGGTCCAAAAATCTAAAAAACAAAAGAAGGATAGTGCTTCAAAACTGAAAGAAGAGGAAGAAAAACGTCCAAAAGCTTCCGAAGAAGCCCAACAGAAACTAGACGATGTAGAGAAACAAACTGAACTGAAACAACAACAAGTAGAAAAATTAAGCAAAGCTGAAGAAGAAAATCGACTTGAAGGTGAAAAACAAAAGGACACTGAACTAAAATTAAAAGAGGAAGAAGAAAAGGCTCAAAAAGTTGCCAAAGAAGCCCAAGACAAGCTTGATACTAAAAAGAAGGAAGCTGAACAAAGAGAAAAAGAAGGAGATGAAAAAGTAAGAAAAGCTGAAGAGGAAACTCTACTGCTAGTTAAAAAACAATATAAAGATTCCGAATTACAACAAAAAGAGGAAGAAGAGGCTCAAATAGCTCCCAAGGAAGCCCAAGAGAAACTTGAAACAGAAAAGAAGAAAGCTGAACAGAGACAAAAGGATGCCGAACATAAGGTTCCAAAATCCAAAGAGCAAGAGAAAGACAGTGAATTTAAATTGAAAGAAGAGGAAGAAGAACGTCAAAAAACTTCCAAAGAAGTCCTTCAGAAACTAGGCAACATAAAGGAAAAAGGGGATCAGAGTGAAAAAGAACAAGAAGTAGAAAATGTAACAAAAGCTGAAGAAGAACCTCAATTGGAAGCTGAAAAACAAAACAACGGCACTGAATTAACATTAAAAGAAGAAAAGTCCCAAGAAAAGCTTGATACAGAGAAGAAGGAAGGCGAACAAATAAAAAAGGAAGAGAAAAAAGTAAGAAAACATAAAGAAAAAACTCTACCTCAAGATGAAAAACCAAATAAAGACACGGAAATAAAACTAAAAGAGGAAGAAGAAAAAGCCAAAAAAGCTGTTGAGCAAAATCAACAACAACTAGATACAGAAAAGAAGGAAAATGAACAGAGCCAAAAGAAAGAAGACAAAAAGAGCCAACAATCTAAAAAGCAAAATAAGGAAAGTTCATTGAAAGCGAAAGAAGAGGAAGAAAATATTCAAAAAACTGCCAAAAAAGTTAAACAAAAACTATACAATGACAAGGAAAAAACCGTTCAGGGACCAATAGAACAAGAAAAAGTCAGAAACGCTGAAGGAGAAGCTCAATTTAAAGCTGAAAAACAAAAGACGGACACTGAATTAAAACTTAAAGAAGAAGAAGAAAAAGCTCAAAAAACTGCCAAGAAAGGCCAAGCGAAATTTGAAACAGAAAAGAAACAAGCTGAACAGAGACAAATCGAACAAGAAGAAGAAACTTTGAAAAAAGATAAAGAGGAAGCTCAACTGGAAGCTGAAAAACAAAAGAAGGACACTGAACTGAAACTAAAAGAGGATGAAGAAACAACTCAAATAGCTGCCAAGGAAGCCCAAGAAAAGCTTGATACTGAAAGGAAAGAAGCTGAACGGAGACAAAACGAACAAGAATTAGAAAAAGTAAGAAAAGCTGAAGAAAAATCTCAACTTAGAGCTGAAAAACAAAAGGACACTGAACTGAAACTAAAACAGGATGAAGAAACAACTCAAAGAGCTACCAAGGAAGTCCAAGAAAAGCTTGATACTGAAAGGAAAGAAGCTGAACAGAGACAAAACGAACAAGAAGTAGAAAAAGTGAAAAAATATGAAGAGGATGCTCAACTTCAAGCTGAAAATCAAAAGAGAAACACGGAATTAAAACTAAAAGAGGAAGGAGAAAAGGCTCATAGAGCTGCCAATGAAGTTCAAGAGTTACTTGAAATAGAAAAAAAAGAAACGGAACAGAGAAAGAAAGACACTGAATTAGAACCGAAAGAGATACAAGAAAAGGAAAATAAAGCTGGTGAAAATGCCCAACAGCAACTAAAAATAGAAAGTAAGGATGATGAACAAAGTGAAAAGAAAAAAAAAGAAAAGGTCCGAAAATCTCAAAAGCAAAAGAAAGGTACTGCATTAAACCTGAAAGAAGAGGAAGAAAAACTTCAAAAAGCTTCCGAAAAGACCCAACAGATACTAGAGGATGAAAAGAAACAAGCTGAACTGAGACAAAAAGAACAAGAAGTGGAAAAAATAAAACAGGCTGAAAAGGAAGCTCAACTTCAAGATGAAAAACAGAAGAGAGAGTCTGAAATAAAACTAAAAGAAGAAGATGAAGTAACTCAAAGAGCTACAAAGGAAGCCCAACAGAAACTTGAAAAAGAAAATAAACAAGCTGAACAGAGACAAAAAGAACAAGAAGTAGAAAATGTGAAAAAGGCTGAAGAGGAAGCTCAACTTCTAGTTGAAAAACAAAAGAGAGATTCCAAATTACAACTAAAAGAGGAAAACGAAAAGGCTCAAAGAGCTGCCAAAGAAGCCCAAGAGAAACTTGAACCAGAAAAGAAGGAAACTGAACAAAGGAAAGAAGAAACAGTGAAAAAGAATGCTAAGGAAACTCAACAAATACTTACTACAGAAAAAGAGGACGAAAAAAATAACAGAGAAGCTGATAAAGAAGCCCAACTGCAAGCAGAAAAAGTAAAGAAAGACACTGCATTAGAACTTAAAATAGAAGAAGAAAAAGCTCTAAAATCTGCAGGAGAGACCATAACAAAGGATGAAAACTATGAAATAGGAACAGATTTAAAAACGATCGGAAACACAAAAAAAACAGCTGATGAAAGAAAGCAGAGGGTCAACAAGAAGAAGAAAGAAACCGAACTTAAGCAAAAAAAAGAAGCTGAAAAAGTTCTGACTGATGCTGAAAATCATCAACAAAAAGTTGAAAATGAAGTGAAAGAAACAAATATAAAACAAAAAGAAGACGAAAAGAAAATGAGAGAATTTGAACTAGACGAGGAAATTGAAAGGAAAATAAAAATATCTGAATTGAATCAAAATGAAAATGACACCATTATGATAGAACAAAAATCTGAAAAGTATAATAAAAAATCTAAGAAGACAGACGTACTTGATGAAAAAGCTGTACAAATCACAGCAAGTGTTAAAGATAAGTCTATCAATGAAAGTGACAGAAAAAATGAACTGAGGACCTTGTCACAGCAGGAAATGAAAACAGATCACAAACCCGAAAAGACAATATACGACAAAATAAAAATGGAACGGCCAATTCATGAAACAAGCGTTCAAAATGAAAATGACAATGTAAATAATGGAAAAGCGACCAGAAATTACACTGAAGTCTCGGTTCAGCACTATATCAAAGAGTATCAATACGAACCTTCTCCAACACTAACGAATCAAGGTTTTAGAGAGAAACCAAAGTTCATAGATCACAGTCATAGGGATTATACTATGGAATTTGCCCGCCCTCCAGCGTACACAGAAAAATCATTCGATAGCGATAGACCAATTGAAAGCCAGACCCTGCATGATCTAGGAAGAAATGCTGCTATATACAAAGCCCAAACTATTGTATTAGATTCCCAACTTCGATCAACATCTTCACCTTACCTTGACACATGTAGAAGTACTGAATCGAGCCGAAAACCTGAAATGAGACAAAGATCTAAAGCTTTAAGTGAAGCTCGAAGTCTTATATCTGATAAAAAGTCAGGTATTTCGCGTGATTCTAAAAGAAAACCTGTCTTTTCCACATATTTAACTGATCGAACTGCTGTGGAAGGTTCTAGAGTGAAGCTGACATGCAGTGTTTTATCATCAACGGATCCAATTATTTCGTGGTACAAAAATGGTATTTTATTAGATAATAAATTGAAATACCGAACAAAGTTTATGGATGGGTTAATCACGTTAGAAGTTTTAAATGCGATACCAAGTGATTCTGCCGAATACAGTTGTTCTGTAGAGAATGAAAACGGTTCTGTTAGCTCGTCTGCCAATCTTAAAGTTTATCCGAGCTTCGAGGCCTCACCCATCCCTCCGACTTTCACTCGGTCTATACGAGGTAACCATATTTTACAGTGTTTTTTTTTTGTATTTTGTATGCTGAATGCTGATGTACGCTATAATCTGGAAAACGTTATATTTCAGATGCTTATCACTTGGCTGAAAACGAATTAGTGTTAGAATGCCGCATACGTGGACAACCCTTGCCTACGATCACTTGGCTGAAGGACGACAGACCGATAGAATCTAACGATCGATACCAAGCGTATTACCTCGCAGATGGCGTATGTAGATTAGCAATAGAATCGCCCACACCAGAAGACAGCGGAAAATATACTTGCAAAGCTGAGAACTCCGTGTGGTCTGATCAAATAACACACGTTGTAACTTTCACAGGTATTTACTTCACAATATACATTACCGTAAATATTTCTTAATTGTTGGCTTCAAACTATTTTTTAAATTCATTTTCAGGCAGAGAAAGTCGTTTAAGCCCGAATGTAGCAACACTGGAAAAATGTAGATTTAATCGTCAAGTCATGGAGTCCCGACGCCCTCACTTTACTAATGTTTTAACAGATTACAAAGTCACAAAAGGAGGTACTATAGGCCTTCAGGTTGAAATTAGAGGTGCTCCAACGAGCGTTGAATGGCTCCGAGAAGGTCGATCAGTTACTGAGTTATACAGGAATGCGAAGACATTTGTAGAGCAGGGCTTGTATACACTAGCCCTAACAGATGTTACTGAAAAAGAAACAGGAATGTATACATGTAGAGCATGGAGTGCTCACGGTAATGTCGACATGAATGCAGCAATCACTGTGGTGCAGCCTAATGAACTTGAGGGGAAGCCGGCTATCATCGTAGGGCGTCCTGAGAAACACATCTTAATATCTGTTGGAGAAGACGTGAACATCTCATTTAGAGTTCAGGGTGATCCTAAACCTAAAGGTATTATCACAAATTTTAACTTTATTTAGAGGGGGGGGGGGGGGGTTGCAACCCTCGATCATTTCTCCTTGTCGCATGATTTTTGTACGGCATTGCAAAATAATGGATTAGGAGAGGTAAGGCCTGTAGTTTAAAAACAATACATTAATAATTCTATAAAAATAGAAAAGAAAATTACAAAACTATGACTGCCCTCTTGGTTTAGTTGGTAGTAGCTCTGCCTGCGAAGCCGAGGGTCGTGGGTTCGATTCCCACCCAGTGCAAATATTTGTGTGATGAATTCAAAAAAATGTTTGCACTGTGTCTTGGTGTTTTTATGTATAATAAGTATGTATTTAAAACTATATAAGTATTATATCAGCTATCAGGCTGCCATCATACAAGCTTTGCTTAGTTTGGGGTCAGATGGTGTTGTGTGTGAATTGTCCACCAATATTTATTATTATTATTACTGTCTAGAACCATTGCTAGTGGTGTTAAGCACCAAAAAACTCTTACAGTTACTTACTTACTCGAATTTGCGATCAAGTCTGCATGTAAATGTTAAACTGACCATAATGTGTATGGAACCATAGATTTTTCTTGATATGAGGATTGATCCTGTAATAAAATTTGTGTACCACAATACAAGCGACTCTTTCGCCTTAGTAAAGGACAGGTGTGTTGTATAACTCGTTTATCGTGTTTTTATTTTCAATTTACAAACGTGTACCTATGTAATGTACTGACTTATTACACCGTATCTGTTCATTTTGCAGTATTCTTCATGAAAGGCATCCGCGATATCACGAGCAACCAGCGCGCTTGTAAAATGACCTCCGACGACTATGTCAAGTTCACCTTGAAGAGGTCCGTGGTGTCTGATGCTGGAACTTATTGTATTCTTGCTAGAAATGCTTACGGTTGTGATAGGACGTTTGTCACTGTCGAGGTAAGACACAAAGTTTCACAACAACGTTTCGTTTTCAAAGGAATATCAGTTGGGCTCGCATGGTGTCTAGTGCCTTAAGTTGTTGCAGACTGCGCCCTGACTAACTATAATTATAGCTAAATACATCCCTGGAGTATCCCTAAAAGATTAAATTACTTACTTAAATTAAAATCCAAATTTTGTGTTAAAATATACGAGTAAGTCGTAATACAAGGTAACTGTGAGAATAAGCGTTTGTTATACATACATAATTAATTCTAGGTGCGCCAACGAGCATCTTCTGATCAATTGATTTCGGACTGGACTTATCCTACGGATGAAGCATCTATGTCAGTCGCTGAACGAAATTATAAATGTGAGTGTTCAATACTTTTGGAATTATTGTTCGCAGTCGATCAAAATAGTACTCATTTTCTGTTTTCTTAAATTCAACTGACTATCAAAACCACGTCAAAACGATAAAGACATAGGTTTTTTAAAGTATAGAGTGACGAAATGTTATGTACCTGATTGTGAGCAACACGAATCTCCATAACACAGTACAGCGCCACCATAAAATATTCGAACTACAAATTCAAATCACTGCCAAGTACTGCACTGCTCTCGTCACCAGAGATATAAGATAATTGATCTTTTTGTTCTGTAATTTTCCTGAATACATTGCTTGTCAAACCGGGACACAGTAATATTTGCTCATTATTGCTTGGCCGCAAAATAACTGGTAAAGATATATGTTAATCCACCAAGCGGACTCTGCAAAGAGTCCTACGGCTATATAAAAAACTAGTTTGGAGTATGCAACATGTTATCGTGTATGACACGACCTATTTACACTTACAATTTTATTACTGTTGCAACAACCAATCAGGAAGCGGCGTTTACCCATCCTACAAATATTATAAATGTCAATGTATGGATGGTTGTTGCTCAATCATGTCGTAACGAATTGGGCTGAAATTTGAAATACAGGTAGACTAAATTCTGAAAGAACACATAAATACTTGTTATCCCGGTAAAATAACGGGAACGGAAACTACGTGGGTAACACCGTGGGGCGCTGCTAGTTATTAATAGTCATAATTCGAAATGTCAATCAATTCGATCAATGCAAATCAACATCTGGCTCATGCAGTCTGGCAGTCAATCAAGTATACTTTGAGGTCATTGCCGCGTTCATGGTCTATCGTTTTATTTTAGCTGTGCCCGAACGGATACCGGGCGAACCGACTGTTGTGGACGGTGGCAGCAATTGGGTGTCTCTCTCGTGGCCAAAACCAGAGCCTGGTGTTTCCGCCCCGGTACTAGCTTACAAAGTGGAAAGTTGGCTACTTGGAAAGGAAGGCGGGGCTCGGTGGGTAGAGCTTGGTATAACACCTCTGAACTCGTTTGACGCATTTAATTTGAAGCAAGGAGAGGAATACCACTTCCGCGTCACTCCCCGAAACAGATACGGTTGGGGAGAATCGGTTCAAACTGTTCGGTCCGCCTCTATCGGAGTTGCTGGCGATAGACCGGAATTTGTGGACATCCTTCCTGGACAATTGAAGGTTTTAACCGGCGAGACAGCGAAACTTAACTGCAGCGTGAAAGGCAAGCCGACGCCTGAAGTTGTTTGGATGAAGAATGGCCATGAAATCGAGGAAGACAGCGATAGAATATCGGTGGCGTTCAATGGTTATGAGTGCAAGTTGGTGATCAAAGACATTGGTATAGAAGACGAGGCACGGTACAGTTGCGAGGCGACCAACGTTCACGGTAGAAGTTCCACGTACGCCCGACTGGCCGTCGTCACAGATAGGATGGTCTGGGAAGCCGACGCTAAGCTAAAGAGGTTATTATTTTGATATTCTGTTTGGAATGGCTTGAAAATATGGATTGATTGCTTGGATAGATATATTTGTTTATAAGTGAGTAAAGATCAAAGCATGCCCCAAGAGTATATCTTAGTATCTTTCATGATTTTAGGTTACGTGGTTTTGTTATTTCTGAAATGTTCTAAATCATATCCAGGGAAAGGTCTGCGGATGCTAGCGGGGAATATCCGCCGCAGTTCACAATGCGCCTGCGCGACCGGCGCGTGCAGGCCACGTACCCCGTGCGGCTCACGTGTCAGGTGGTCGGAAGTCCTTCGCCCACTGTCACGTGGTACAAGGACAGCGAACTCGTCGAGACTGACAGTAAGTAAATCTATATTTATAAAAATCAATGCCACTTTTCGTTGTTATTGAACTCCTCCTAAACGGCTGGACCGATTTGAATGGCTTTTTTTTTGTATACGTTTGGGTAGGGTCCTGGAAGGTTTAGATTCACAAATCAGCCCGGCAGATGGCGCTGCAGTTGATATCTAGGCTATTATTCGAGCGAAGCCGGAGCGGGCCGCTAGTATCGTATAAGTTCCGTATCGCGGCGGTTTCGTAGCCCAAATGACGCTTTGTGCACATTTGACGCATGACTTGTATTCTGAAACAGGAACCTTAGAGGTCGATGTTCCAGAATACAACATTTATGAGCACGTATCCGACTGGTAGCGGGCTTGATTATCGGTTTATATATATATATATATATATATTCTTAGTATACGGAGTGTAGTGTAGTTTTCATTGTAATGTACTTATGATAGAAACTCTGTTCATTTAAAAAACATTTGAGATATGTTTTATCTATTTATATATATAAATAGATAAAACATATCTCAATTAAAACGTAGTAGGTGTTAGATATTCCATGGTATTTGTTAATCTAAGTTAAAACCATACTTAGAGATATTCATAGTTACGATGATGGAGTAGTAACTCCACATGTTCCATAGAAAACGTCCTATTTGACAATAGACATGATAATTTCTGTAGCTAAACAACCAGAAAACTGAAAAACAGTTATTACATTTCTACCGTTGCAAAATGCATTGTTAAAAACTGGACACTACAAACATGCACGTTTGAAATTAAACATTCTTATTAAGACGCTGTAGAACCCTAATCGAAATTGAGATATCGGCGCTTGAAGCGCCACAACAATACATGCGGTCAAGTTGGCACAGTGATATCGGTATGACTGTGAAATAGATAGATGGCGCTATTATTAATAATTGAATTCAAATAATTCTCCTCTTTTATTCAAAGCGCCACTACAATACATGCGATCAAGTTGGAACTAGGATATCGGTATGACTCTATAACTACCACTGAAAAGTAGATAGATTAGCAATAATTGAGTTCCAATAGTTCCTTTCTTTCGTAACAATTAATTGTATATTTTCATTTTGTGTTTTTATCTCTTATTTTTTATTAATCGTAAGTAAATATAGATTATAATGATTTTTAAACACAAATAAATGTGCAAAAATAATATAAATGGACATCGTAACAAATAATGTAGGTTCATATTTTAAACTGCATATCTATAGGTATATAATTATTTATTTGTCTTTGATATAAAATCAAATTTATTAATTAATGTAAAGTACATAAAGTGATATTGTTACAGTTAAAAATAAATTTACTAAGTTTTGAGCAATAATTTCGATCCTAGGGTTGTCACACAAAATTTTAACGCACCCAGCAAGTTTTTTATATTTTTATTGCCTGGCTGAATTGCAAAAGAATACACTTTACACACACTACTTATTATTACACTACTTATTATTACTCGTATTTATTACTTTACAAAAACACGTTGTTAGCTCTGTATAACTCAGTATCACTTCATATCTTTTAGTTACTTATACAATAGAACACTATTTAGTACAATTGCGCTTACCCGAAAAGAGCTAATTATACTCATCATTACGTATATGAATATGAACAGTAATAAGTTTGTATTAATTAGTTACTTACTTACTTAATTAGTTACTATGACTATGATTAATTAAAAAACAACATAAACTGACACTTACAGAATTACATGAGAGCATCATATTAGAGTAAACTAGCGGACCGCTCCGGCTCCACTTCGGATATTTTCATATAATAAGTACTTTAGGAGTCCACCGCGGACAAACAATGTGACGCTTATTTTACATATATACAACCCCAGACCCAGAACCACTACTACAACAACTACATACCATATTACATTTAAATAATGGTGGAGCGAAAAATCTTTTTACGTTTAACTGTGATGTAATGGTAAAAAATTGGAGCCTTTTGGGCTTAAATTAAGTAATACAAATATAAATCAATTCGGTTTAGAGTAACTGCCCCCGCATCGGCACTGATTTTATAAAAATAGTAGGTTTTAGACCTCACATAGACGCCAACATATTATATCAGTACTATATTTTCATAAACAACTTTTTTTTTGACTGGCCTTGTGGCTTAGTTGTTAGTAGCTCTGCCTGCGAAGCCGAGGGTCGTGGGTTCGATTCCCACCCAGTGCAAATATTTGTGTGATGAATTCAAATGTTTGCACTGTGTCTGGGTGTTTCTATGTATAATAAGTATCTATTTAAAGCTATATAAGTATTATATCAGCTAACTGGCCGCCATCACACAAGCTTTGCTTAGTTTGGGGTCAGACGGTGTTGTGTGCATTGTCCACCAATATTTATTTATTTATTACAAATTGTTCTCGGATCACTTGCTATGTGAAACTTCAAGTTGCACATCCTACACAAAAAAGTGAACTTTGACAATAATCCGTTAACTTTTTCACCTATCAAATCTATGCTTTCTTAATTACAACCCAAAGGCCCATGGTCACATATTTTCTGAAGACATTTATGAAAATGTGAAAAATTTATGATTCGTCGTCCAACGTCGATACTTTTTTGTGGAGTTGGTGGAGTTGTAGAAACCTGAAAAAAATATAAAACTATTATAATGACGTAAAATTACATATATTTTGAAACAGATATAAAATACTAATTAGTTTATATTTAACATAAATTTTTGAAAATTTAACTAATTATATTATCCAAAATCGTCTAAAAGATAAAAAAATCTATAAAAGATTTACCTTGAGTTCAGCAAAATGATCGGAGCTTGCTTCTGTTTGAAAAGCTGTATTTTGTGTTCTCGATGTATCTAAATTGGGCTGTACGTTTTCTAACCTGCAAATTAAAAACTAATTTACAATTTCGTAATTACAATTCTTCTCCAGTTTTGCTACCACCCTGCTCTTCTACCGTCTAACTAAATCGGCTTTAGTTTTTCTATTGCTGTTCCTATAACTTTAAGCGAAAAAAAAGAGAGCTAAGTCAGTTTTAGGTAAGCGTTAGACCGTTAGGACTAGAAATTAACAGAAAAACATGAATTGCTTTCCGTACGCAATTCATAATAACAATTCCGTACGCAATAGCATGAATTGCTTGACGTTGCTAACGTACATTCCAAGTAAATCAGAACAGCTGTAGTACAGCGCTGTACTAAGGCGAATGGGTCGCATTCTACTAGTTTTTATACGTACAAGTTGTACGAAGGTGCCAACCCTAAAATTGCAATGAAACCACTATTCCTTACGTATTGCCGATAATTTTGTTTGGAAAATCTAAGCATTATTAGTGTTCCGGTTTATTTATTTTTATTACTTACTAGCGACCCGCCCTGACTTCGTTCTACTTGAACAACTAATCTTTAGGTATAATCCCGATTTTGTAGGTCTAATCTTAGAAATTAAAAAAAATCCCCCTCTCACGAAGCATCGCACCGTTAATATTTTTATAGGTACCTAATATTATATACATAATAGGTATAGAACAATCTACTTACTCGTGATAAGTAACCTCCAACGCCTCTTCAGATTTGGGATTATTGTCAGCATTGCTATTTTCCAAACGTCTTCTTTTGCTATAAGTAATTATAAAAATAACATGAACTAAAAACATTAGTTATCTCAAAAAGAAAACAAAGTTAATAAGGCTTCAATGTACCTACCTAATTAAAATTAAAATAATAAACATTTAAGGTAAGAGCCTTCTTGGATTTTGAAATTTGTCAAAATAGTACCTATTTGTAAAACTCTTTCATAGGTAGTATAACCACAGATTACAGAAATAAACACAGATGGAACCTTCGTGAACAACATTGTGAGGCCCGTAATCAGTCATGATGACGTAAAATTGTCAAATCAACGTTCCAAATTACTTGTATAATGTTGTCAGTCTTAAGAAAAAAGTCCCACTATTGTTGTCTTAACTTGGGAAATCTTCACGTATAATAAACACGTCAATTGATATTTTAAAATATTAAAATTATTACACCGATTATGCAAGGATTTCTTGTTATTTTGCATGCAACTAGAAATTAACTTGAATCGCAAATAATAAAATTTGTGTAATTTACTCGCTTAGATAGGTTAAACAAAAATCTTTACCACCAAGCTATTTTTGATAAAATGCATATAGGCTACCTGTATGATAAAGGTTCAAACAAAAAACTAACAAAATAATTATTTTAACAGTTCACTTATTACTCACCTTTTTTTTGACAAAACAAGACTTTAAAATCAAGTAACCGTATAATATTAAAAAACTTTACAATTTAAAAATATTTCATTTTACAAACCACGTTATGCATAATATTAACTTCAAAAATATAGCCACCGTTTCACTTAGATAATATACCTATTGAATGACATTACAATATAATACAAAATACTTTATTGGCACCATAAACAAAGTTGACAAGAAGTAACACATAATATAATAACAAAACAAAATGGGCACAAAAGGCGATCTTGTCGCTAAAAGCGATCTCTTCCATATAACCTTTTGATTCATGAGGAAACAAAATTTGTAATATTTTGGGCAGTGGTGCAACTGACGAAATAAATAAATACACAAACAAATTTTATGATGTATTAATGATTTTGTTTTTTTGTACATTTTTATGTCATAAATTACTCATTTTACAAATTTAACATTTACCAAAATTAAATTGAATAATACAATGCCCATCAATAATTTGGTGTACGAGTATCTAAAAAATATATAATCTATAGTTTACCCTAAATTCAGGGAAAATAATTTCCATTTAGTATCGCCACACTAACCTATTTTCGTTGAGGTGTTGTGTTCCATTCATCACCAAAATGAAATCGCCTAAATTATATAAATAACAGTAAAAATATTCAAGTTTACCTATGAAATTATATTCCTCTTTCCTTTTTTTGTTTTTGGGAACATTGTTTGAAATGTTTGAAGACACAAGACGGCATATTTTAAAACAAAACTTAAAATCACACGGGACGCCCGTACAACACGGAAGTCCGTTTCATACTGACTGGAGTTTGTATTTGCTTCGGCGTTTGTATTTCCTTTGTCTGCTTCAGTAGCTCTGTTCTGCGCACTCCATCTGGTTTTATTTCTGTAATCTGTGAGTATAACATAGGTATTTATTGAGTTGTTGGGAGATGTGAAAAAACAACATTCGTTGGGGAGCTACGATGCCAAATGCAAATGCACACACACAGACACCACAAACTTACAACACCCCGTCGTTTTTACATCGGGGGTAAAAATGAGAATGAGTAAATAGGTACTTACCTACGATTTGAAGGCAGCTTATTTATTTTCAAGGTTGTGTAGGTAAGTACCTACCAATCTTTTCTGATTAGGTCCGATCATCCATGATTTGGTCACAACGAACTTACTTAGGTATTAGCACAGTATGAAGAAAGACTACTGTGGTACTTAGATATTATTAGGCTATAGACCATTCAACCCCATTCGAGGTATAATAAATAATATTATGTACTTACATCATAACTTCCGACATATGTTTTTGTTTGTGTATAGATAAACATAGTATTGTATAGTAATAGTCGTCCTACGCTGCGCTGGCTGCCACCGTATCCCGCACGCGGTCCAATGAAACTCAACATTTTACAAAAAGATAGAAGGAAATGGGACGCGAACCAGGGTTCGCAGTTTCTATGGATATGGTCTGACCACTACGCCATATATTCTAATACGGTTAGCGCCGAAATAAAGAATTGATACCTACGTAAACTGACACTTACAGAAACATGTTATCAATTGCAGTATAAAATCAAACTAAATAGGTAATAATATTATGGATAATAGAAAACAAATTAGTGGTCTCATCTCTCATTATTTATAAAATTAATTCCAGTTGATATAAAACCAAAAATACGAGTAAATTAATTGAACTGTAATTTTAGTTCTTAGTTAATATTTCAAATATTACGGCAACGGTTTCAATAATAATACCTATGACCTACCAAGCAAAAAAAACATCAAAATCGATTCACAATTGGCGGAGCTATCGCGTATTTAGATCTATAAAAAACATATAACCGAATCGAGAACCTCCTCCTTCTTTGAAGTAGTTTAAATACATATTTTATCGTCTCAGTCAAACACAAAATTTATTTAAAACTGCAAAAATAAATCACCCAACTGGGACACGAGTCTGTAGCTTTCTGTTTTTGAACCGAGTCGCTTAACGAATAGGCTAATAAGTGTTACATCTACGTGGCCAAATTAACAATCAGTAACTGTAGTTTGAAATTTCGTTTGATATGTAATAGAGATATTAGAACTGTTTTATCGACAGTTCGTTTTCTATTCGTAATTTCCTAGTCGGGGACCGCGTTCGAGCCGGCCGTACGTCTGTTGTCCTTGACGGCTCTGGACATACTAACCGTCCATAGCGAAAACATAAATAATTATTTTTTCAGATGAAAATCAAGATATATGAAATATTTTTCTACCAACACATCAATTTAGATGAGGTGCATCACCTGTATTTATTTCATAATGATAAACTAGTGAATAACAGTGTAGTAGATGTGTGAGTTTTTTTTAGAGACTTTTTCGCGATTTTTTTCTATCGAGAATTTTTTTCTCAATCGTGTTTTGTAGCCAAGCAGAACATCAGAAATATAGTCAAAAATAACATATATTTTATTCAGTGCGATTTGTTTAACAGATTTCCCAGTCCAGGCATTCAAAGAAGTCGAATTAGCATCATTCCTCCTCTTAATATGTAATGATATAAACCAGAAACCACAGGTTTGAAAATAAAAAAAATGTAAGTTGTTTCTTTTTTCATCGATAATAACAGGTTTACACTTGGACGCTAACATGCCTGTTGTTAAGCGAAGATGCGGTCTATGATGGATTGCGATTCCCTTTAGACTTAAATATATCCAGATATCCGCCAGGAAATACCTACTCAGGCAACGTATTCCAAAGCTTAGATGTTCTTATTACGAAAGTAGAGTCAAACCTCTTCACTTGCTTCTTTGGAACGTCAATCATGAAACGATATCACTTTCTTGAGCTAAGAGCAGTACAACAATAAAACGTAAAACGAACTTAACCAGGACGACTGTTACGAATGTTCTATTCTAAAGGATCCCGAAAAAAATACTGCATTGCGAAAAAAAGTTAGCTGTCCCGTACATTTTATCGATTCCAAGTGCAATTTTATTGAAAATACCATTTTTCCTCCTTAGCAATTTGGGGATTGACGTCTAAGTAAAAAGTGTTTATTGTTCTCCACCGAAAACTTGTAGATCAGACCAACGCAACGTCTTAAATGATCTGCAGCTTACGCAGCTTGCGTTTGGGATTTAGAACCTATTCTCACAAGCAGACAAATAATAAATAATCAAAGCGATAATCACCCACACCAAATGCAGGCGGATCTCGAAAGAAAGGTTTTCTTGGAACACGTCAGCTTCCTCCATATTTTCCTGAACTGTTGAAATCATTGGAAACTGGAAGCTCTTTTAGTAAAATACTCGGAGGCAGACGCGGTCGAAGGCTCAAATTTTGGGAGGAACGAATAATAATACAATATCTCGAGTAAAAAGGCTTTATTAGTAGCACCCCGCGATTTTACCCGCGGATCCGCATGATGCACCGGCGTGTAATACACATTATAGTAGGTACCCAAAAACGGTGGATGATTCCCTGTCACACCATTTTGTCACACCAGTGTGATACAGAAGATTTTTTTTCCTCTGTGTCATACCATCTGGTGTGACAGGCAATAATCGATTACATCGTATGACTAACCATCATACCAAATATTCAGCAACACAAACAACCATGTCTAAGTTGAAAAACAATCAATATATTTGATAAGTATGTAGGTACATAAACTAACCGAAAACAAAAGAAAATATTAGTTATTACGAAACTGACAATAAGAAATAACATCACAACAAGCGTCGTTACAGAATATTTAGTACTTTGTCTTAACGTAAATTACTAAGAAAAGTCTCAATCGTGATTTCTTTTTGTAACCTCAATTGTGATTTCTTTAAGTAACCTCGGACCGGTTACGTTACTTAAAACCCAGATCCAACTCGGGGCACCCCGACTCTACTTAGTTTTGTCGCTACTACCCCTAGAGTGTATTTAAAAAATGCGGGAGCCCACCTGGAGTCAAATTTCAGTAGGTAATAGACCCTAATCGGACTGGTTAGATTAAATTGATACATTTAATTGGTACTTTTTTTATAATTATGAGGTTAACATATCTAAATAGTACATAACATTTTTGGAATTATTATTACAAGTATATTTGGACAAGATGATAGTGTGACTGTGAAGAATTAAATTATAGAGTGTCACACTAGTGTGACTATGAAGAAAAAAAATCTTCTGTGTCACACTGTTGTGACAAAATGGTTTGACAGGGAATCATCCCCCCCAAAAACTTGGTTGATGGCAAAAATCAAACAACATCGTGGACGGGTTTTTGGCGAGATTAAGTATTTTTTTGTGTTTTTATTTGGAAAAGTATACCATAAAGCGGGAAAATAGTCCCGAAGTATTGAAATAAAAAAAAAAATTGTGTGCTATCGAATGTAGTGTTTTTGGTTTTTCGAGTTTCTTATTTTGGATACAATACATTTAATCAATAAAGTCACAGTACTTGAGAACTCGCAAAAACTTCGACTCAAGTTTAGTGTCATAAATGTTAGTTTATATTTTAAGTACATTAATTATAAACAGACAACACGAATATGTTGAGCGTAGCCAGTCTATAACGAGACGTCTCAACAGTTAACACGCGACGACACCGCCTATAAATTTAGATTCGTAAAGTTCAGCTACTGAAATACCCCTGGCGTATCGATTGGTCTAGATTCTAGATGCACTGTAAGGCGCTTGTTTGCCTATCAACTATCAAACAATTAGAAATTGTATAGCGCCGTGTTTTTCAACACTTACTTTACATATTAACATAGCTTGTGGACGTACCTACTACTTTACTGGAATTTTCATTTTTTTTTAAACTATATATCATTACTAGCAATACTCCGCGGCAATGCAGTTTTACCGTTATTTTAACGTGATAAAAAGTAGCCTATGTGTTATTCCAGACCGTAATTTATGTTCCAAATAAACCAATAAATCTAATCCGTTCGGAGGTTCCGACGTGAATGAGATTATAAATGTGAAAGTTTGACTGTAACATACATCCAATAATTGGGTCTTACTATATTTATTGGACTATCTGTCATTGAAGCGGAGCGAGCGTGCTCAGTAGGCGTAAACAACTACTACAACAACCCACTAAATGTGCCCACTGGCGGGACGCGATGCCTTCTCTCGGAAGGAGAGAGTCAAGCCAATATTCTAGACCCAGTAGCAGGTGAATATCTAACCTCCAAAGATTTATGGTTTCCTCACGATGTTTTCTTCACCGCTTTTAAGTAATTTTTTAGTTTTTGAAGTCGGTTTATTAGCCGTAGTATTTTTTTAACATGAGACCAACCTAAAATTTGCGCAAGAAATCAGCCGTTCCATACATTTTATTCAGTCCAGTTTTCATTTCATTTCCGTACATAGGTGATGCCAATTGGCCACCACGAAGCCACCACGGTTTTGTATAGTTTTTAAAAGATGTAGTTTTTACAGTCGCGAGGTCGTAGGTTCGATTCCCGCTTGCACAGAACAGCTTCAGAAATAATCTAGAATCATACAATACGCGAGGAGAGAGACCTTCTCGAAACATACGTAACGCGGACAAGCTGGATGTCATATCACACTCTCTCACAAGGTCACGGAAGCTAACTCACATTATGGGACCTGAAGTTTATAACACTCTTCCCAAAATAGTTATATCTGCCTCAAGTTTCGGCAGCTTCAAAAACAAATTAAAGTCCTGGCTTATCGATCAAACTTTTTATAGTTACACCGAATTTTTAGAGAGTGATGGCAAAGTCCTATAAAAATGTATACAAAAATTTGACATGGGTCAGTACAATAATTGTTATAAAAACATATTATACTCATATAATGCTTGACAGTTTTCTGTACAATAATTATTATAATACAGTAAAGTAGTCATTTCAAACTTTGAAAATGTATACAATTTGTATGCTCTTTCTTTTGTTTTTATTTTTTATTTATTGACGTGTAAATTGTACATTTATGAATAAAGTACTTTGACTTTGCACTTCTGAGTATATTTGCAATTGGAGATGGACAAAATTATCTTCCACAAGTTTTAACGGCGAAAAAAAACATTGTGATGAAGCCACCTTGTTCCAAGAAAAATAAGTCTTTCGAACCATCGTAATTTACAAGCGTGGTTGATAATGGCCTTGGTCCTTGTGAGAGGAGGTCCAGAATATCAGCAGTGGGAACATGTAGTGGGCTGCTTATATTGCCAAAGATCATTTGGATGAAGCAACAGATGGATAGATTAACTCTTTATTGCACTTAATTTGATAACTTTAATTTAAAAACCCGACTGCAAAAAATCAACAGATAAAGAAACATTGTGTAACTAAGAAAAGGGAAGACAATAATACAATATACTATTTGAGAACAGTTGGGTGATTGAGACGAATCTAACGATATCTTAATTGTCAAACTCCATCCACCCGTTTGGAAGATATGTGAGAATAAATAAATTTACAAACATACAAGATACGCGCGAAAAACAAAACCCTTCTTTCAGTCGGGTAAATATAAACAAAGGTTACTTAAAACAAAATAAAGTAAAGTAGTGATTGGCGACCTTATCACTAAAAGCGATCTCTTCCAGGCAACGGTAGTATTAAATGAGAGATTTGAGAATAAGGCAGATCAATAGCTGATTCTAATCCAAGATATACCTATCTTGGATTAAAATCAGCTGGCTTATGGTGTACTCACTTTGGTTAGAAGTTAGAACAATGCAGCCCCTTTTTCGACCAGTTTTGGTAATTATTATAGATTCGAGTAGTTTTCGTTATATTAACGCGCGTCTTGCAACCGACTAGAACGGAAAGAGTGAGCTCACTCTTCCCAACGTTGACATGATTGCGTGCGCCGTGAAGTTTGGGATGGGGCCCATCTTGGGTTCTACGATCTATGCTAGTAGGTATATTGGACTACCTTTTTTTCGTATGTGCAGGAATTGTATTTACGCATACCATACTGCCCCGCTCGGGAGACACAGCCGGGTTATGTTGCACTCTATATCATGTATGGATATGGTGCCCCTATCTACTGATAAACCTCCATGGGGCTTCAACTCTGCCGCTGATAGTGGGAACACGGGACCGCTCTCGGATTGCTCCGCCTCGATCGCCCATCTCCAACTTCAAACGATTTAGTAGGTACTCAACGTCAATCGAAAACCTATACTAACACTAAACTAAAAATATGAATGACATGCAGTAGAAAATCCTACATATAATATCAGTAGAAACGAAGACATTTGGTCAGCAACCAAAAGATGCATATTATTATGTTGAGCATATTAACATTCACAACATTGTTCATAACTAAAAAGTATATAATAAAAAAATATAATTTAAAAACTCAAAAACCCGACTGCGTAAAAAGTGAACCAAACTACGTACTCGCATACTAAAAAAAACTGAAAAGAATAAAACAAGCATTTAGATTTCTGGTGGTCTAGAATTCTATAATATGTTATTGTATTAATACTATTGAAATATATAATATACAATTTCTTCTTATATATAAAACTAGCTGACCCCGCAAACGTTGTTTTGCCTTAGTGAACAACCCTTGTCACTTAGGGGTATGAAAAATAGCTAGTAGCCGATTCTCATACCTACAGAATATGCATATAAAATTTGGTTAAAATCAGTAAAGCCGTTTCGGAGGAGTAAGGAAACAAACACTGTGACACGAGAATTTTATATATAAGAAGATTCTCGTGTCACAGTGTTTGTTTCCTTACTCCTCCGAAACGGCTTTACTAATTTTTGCCAAATTTTATATGCATATTCAGTAGGTCTGAGAATCGGCTACTAGCTATTTTTCATACCCCTGAGTATTAGGGGTTGTTCACCCCAAACATTTTTTTTTAAAGTTTTGCTCAAATTTTTTTGTTTTTATTTTTTTATAATGTGACGTTAAAAAATACATACATCCCTAAATTTTTACCCTTTTATCACCAACCCCTATTTTTTTATAGCCATTTTAGTAATTTAATCATTTGACAGTGAACTCCTAAACGACGGGACCGATTTGAATGTTTTTTTTGTGTGTGTATTCGAAGATGGTTTAAATTCACAAATAAGCCCGGCAGATGGCGCTGCAGGCAGTTTCTAGGTTATGTCCGAGCGAAGCCGGAACGGGCCGCTAGTAATAATATATATAAATCTCCTGTCACGATGTTTGTCCCCAATGGATTCCTAAACTACTTAACCCATTTTAAATTAAATTGGCACACCGTGAGCAGTCTGGTCCAACTTGAGAGATAGGATAGTTTTTTTTTCGATTAATAGTCTTTATATGACGAAATCCGAGCGAAGCCGGAACGGGCCGCTAGTAATAATACGAGTATATATAAATCTCCTGTCACGATGTTTGTCCACGATGGATTCCTAAACTACTAAACCGATTTTATATTAAACCAGCACACCGTGAGCAGTCTGGTCCAACTTGAGAGATAGGATAGTTTTTATTTCGAAATAGTCTTTAAATGACAATATCCGAGCGCAGCCGGAATGGGCCGCTAGTTTTCTAGTAAAAGAACATTACAACACATTTTTTTTTTGTTATTTTACAATATTTTTATATTATTACACTGTTTACAATTAATTTATAACAGACAATCTCTATGTTTTTCTAAAACGTATGATATAGAATCGCATAAACCGCTTAGCATCCGAATGACACTTATGTTCAAGTATTAAACTTGTTAGTTTATATTGGAAGATCAGTATTATATGAAAAAAAAAATTCAATCTAAATGCGTTTTATACCAAAATAAAAAAATCGAACTTTTGTGGTATTTTTTTCAAAGCGTTTTCTGAGAACATTTGCCATGGTAATGTAAAACTTTTTTGCATTATCAGATAAAATAGATTTTAAAGAACAAAAAACTTACCAACTTTATTGAAAAAACTGATTGTGACGGGAGATTTTTCGAATGAAAATTAGGGTACTTTTTCAATATTAATTTAAGGTAGAAAAAAACATTATTTTCAATAAAAAAAAATACAGTGTATTTAAGATATAAAAAGGCAAGTTTTGACCAAATTTTTAGAGTAATTTTTGTGTGTTTACATGAGAAAAAAAATGCGGTTATGTGAAAAAAGTGTCAAGACAAAAGCTGATAGATCTTTTTAAACCCTACAACTTTGCCGTGCAACTTATTTCCATAGGATTTGTAGTTTTGCCGGAAATCGAGAAAAAGCGTTTTTACGCTTAAAACGGACCCCCCCTTCCACTTCCCGACCTCAGATCGCCCGTAAATTATTTTTTCTTTTACTTTTGTCATATTCTCTTCCATTTACAATGGATTTCATCCTACTATAAATTATTTTTGTTTTTTGCCAATTTCAAACGCTTCTGCACTGGTCTACAAAACGGGAATCAAATGAAAAGCCTTGACTAGTAGAATGGTGTACAGATTACAAATCCGAGGTAGTAAATAAGTAGAGGGTAAATCATTTTTTTTAATTTGTTCTTGTACTGCGTTTGTTATGTACATCAGCTCTATATGGAGTTAAGTGGAAACAGGCATTAATTATCACGGTTACGTGGAAGACATCACTTTGAGCGGTAACGCCGCCCATTTAAATACTATTATTCGTTTAGTCTTATTTAAGTTTTATCTTTTTTATCTACTTACATGTGGCTACCTTAACTACTATTAATAAAGAGTTGAGTTTTATTGGTATGCTTTACCGTGGCAGTCCCCGAGTGCCACGTCTTTTTTTTCTTTAATAAAAAAAAGTCTTGTTATGTATAATTTAGCCACCAAAATGCTCCCCACGCGATCACTCGCGTTCAGCTCGCGTTCTGAGGTAGAGCGCGACTACTCTATGGTTAATAAACTAGATGTCGCTAGTGGTCAAAATAGCTACCGGTGTCGTTTTCTTTTTCATTTATAAGACAGGTAACAAATATGAACATCACTTCACGTTTGCAGTTTAATATATCAATAGTAAACAAAATTTTTGAAATGTGAAGTTATTCACATAATATGAAATTAAAATAAATCTACGTATTAAGTATTAACGATATTTACGTTAAATACTTACCTCACTTACTATATTCGTTTTACGATTACACTACTCATTTTATACACTCTCGGTTATATTTTTTTGAGAGTAGTGATATTATGATTGCCTACTATAGGCAACAAATTGTTCTGATATGATTAAAAATAGGCATTACATAAAGAAAGACCGGTGTCAATCGATCATTGGCAAGCTCACGGATATCGGTGTTTTAACGTGAGGTTTTAGGTATTTTTAATGTAAGTGAAATAAACGTTAGGTATTTTGCACGGAGGTGTTTTAACGTAATGTTTTATAATTTTTGTCATTTTTAGGAACGTACCCCTAATTATACTCGTATTACAAATAAGTATACAGTTTTATTGTAGTATCACGGATCATCGATATTTGTGTCAACAATTCGTTGAGAACAGATCAGAAAGTATCTACTGGTTTACAGGAAAACTGTTTAACTAATTTCTACTAATATTATAGACGCAAAAGTTTGTGAGACATACAGCAGGCAGACTCATGGCAGAGACCGCCTGGGGAAGTACCACACCTTTACCAGTTATACTACCGGCAAGCAGTAATGTGCAAACATTACTGTGTTCCGGTTTGAAGGGCAATGTTTCCAGAAAAATTACAGGGCTTAGAGATATAACATCTTAAATCTCTGGGTGACGAGCGCAGTGCAGTGGTAGGTAATGATTTGGACTCTTCATGTTCCAATAGCTGCGTGTCACTGTGTTGTTATGTGGCAGGCATGTTGGTTACCATCAGGCACATGTCGTGCTCGTCTCGTCAATCTTTAATAAAAAAAAAGATGGTTGTTCATTACTTGTTACTTGATGTTTATTTAAAATATTGTAAGTTGCACCAACTGCCCAAAATCTTACAAATCTAGTTTCCTTATGAATCAAAGATTATCTGGAAGATATCTCTTTTAGCGATAAGATCGCCTTTGGTGCCCATTATGTTGTTATTTTATGTGTTACTTATTGTTACCTTTGTGGTGCCAATAAAGTGTTTTTGTATTGTATTACTAAACATTTCACAAAAACTACTGAGATTTTTATGAAAATTGGTTCACGGATAAATAATGGTCTGGAATAACACAGAACATTATGTTCGTTCAACGTTCCACTGAATGATCCCACAGCTGGGACTCGAGGCCTTCTCTCATAAGGAGAGAGTCACGGCCACAATCCACCACGCTGGCCCAGTACGGGTTGGTGGACGATACATGAACTCGAAATATTCTCGGTACATGTCGGTTTCCTCACGATGTTTTCCTTCACTGTTTTAACAGCATTACGCATATGACTTCGAAAATACAGTGGTGCGCGTGTGATTTGAACCCGGGGGCTCCGGATCAGCAATCGCCGTTCTCCCGACTAGACCGGCCGTAACTTAGCTAGTTGTACATAATAGTACAATTATGCTTAATGGAAAATTGGTAACCTCTTAACCCGCTTTCTCTCCTGATTTTTAGCGACTGCAGTCTACGGTGGTGAAAGTTATTTAAGTAATATCTCGCTAATTTGTTTTAACGGCAACTGTATCTCTAAGTGTATTCTGCAAGTTTAAATACGCTGCCATCTAAAAAAGTACAACATACATTAATTATAAAGTTGTGTCGGTTTATAAACGAACACGGCGCGTAAATTCGTTATCCATTTTGCCACAAACATACAAACTCACTTTCAATTTTCAATTTTTAATTCACTAGTTACCCCTTTATGTGACTTATAATTTCCTACTTTAATATATTATACATATATATTATACATATAATACGTTTTATTTCTGTAATCTGTGCGTATATAAGTAAGATTGTTTGTTACGATTTCACGCAAAATCTATTCTACCGAGCGTCATGAAACTATGTACACATATTCTTGGAGGTATTAGAAGTAAGTGAGGCTACTTTTTATCCAGAGAAAATAACGAGATAGGTGAAACTACGCGGGTGAAATAATGAGGTACTCTCTTTCCCGCTACCTTAACCCTATACTTGGCAAAGATTTTTTTCCCTAAAATATTCATAAAATATTGTTTATGTGTGTTTTTAGGTAGGTATGTTTAAATAACAGAAAAAATATAAAAAAAATATTTAGTTATTAATTTAGGATTTATTGAATGTATCAAATTTGCTACATTGCCAGACTCTTAACGGTCTACCTTAGATTAAATTTACGTATTATATAAACGTAATGAAAATTGTAGCGGGGTCAATGGACTAACATCAATACATTGTATATAGTCGCTGAAGCATTTGGTGACAAAATTGATGGTGAAACTGCCTGCATTGATGGCGATAATTGTTGGTTTCGCGCCAAAAATGTTGCCACAACCCTTTGGCTGCAAACATTATCGTCGTCTGACAAAAGATGTAAATTTTCCATTGAAGATGAAATGAAGAAGGTAAGATGGTGGGGAACTGTCATCCAAATATGCTGGGCGAAAAAAGTACTGAAGCTCATTCTTACATGAACTTCTATCTCAGACAAACAGACGCAACAAACTTTCTCAAACAGACGCTATGTTTTCTTGAGCTCTGTTTTGTTGCTGTTAGTTAAGCTAATTGGCTTAATTGGTCAACTTGGCTTAATTCGGTTTTTAATATAGATGTATAGTGTATTTCATGTTGGTACTGAGACGTATTTTCTTGAAGAGTATATTATCCTTTTTGTTGTTTTATGTCAACTGATTATTTAAACAGCGTAATTTGGAACATGTATTTAGAGGATTGCTATTTTCTCTCAACTCGTTACGACACAAGAAACCTTTAACTCGGAGCTCTTTAGTCATACTACTCATACTCTTTTAGTGATAAAATGATAACGAGTGGTTACATGTCTTATTCAAAATATTACAAATACAAGTCAATAATTAAAACAAATTAGACGTCAATTTAAAATACCATAACAATAAAAATCAATGTATAAGTATTACATTAAAATCAAATTACATTACAATTTAAAATTCCAAATTAATGTCAAAAAAATTACAATTAGTCCATACTTGAATACTTTTATAGTGACAAGATCTGTGCGAAATGGCCGAGAACCTGAAGTTTATAATTGTAATGGAATTAGGCATTTTCACAATATGGGCACGAGATGGAGATGCTAGAAATAGGCGCGTCCTTACTAAGAATAATTTGATGAAAAGAAGTACGAATATCTTTAATGCAAAGTTGAGAGTTTGAGAAACACAGATCAAATTCCTAGTACTTAAAATCATATTTCTATCATCCTACCATTACTTTCCATAACTTTCAAACTAAGATACCATAGAATGATTTGATCAATACAAATCCAAGTATATTGTACTTAAGATCGCAATAAAGTCGAATCATATTTGTGAAAAATGTTTTAAGACAATTGCATGAAAATACTAAGATTAAACGATGCTTATGTTATGGTATCACCTTTGTTTTGGTTTTCTACACCTCTTTGTGGAACGTACATAGTTAGGTTTCATTTTTTGAAAATGCGTTATCCGTGTTTTCAAGAAATGAAAGAACTAGCAAAGCTCGCTCGGTCTTCCATGAGTGAAATCTGAAGTGAGTTATCTTTGTTTTAGAACGCCATTGCCAGTCGCAAGACGAGCACTTCCATACATTGGAGATAGCCCCGACGGCGCTAGAAGACGGGGGTATGTACGAAGCCCTGGCCAGGAACACAAGCGGAGCCGTCAGCTGCCGCTGCAGTCTCGTCGTCGACAAAGGCATCCGCGCTTACGTCGCTCCGGAGTTCTGCTGCGGGCTTGAACCACTATATCGACTCAGTGACGGTAAGATCAATATCATTTTGTTAAATCCTAAAATTATAATATTATAAATGTCAAAGTTCCGACGTTTAGATATTTGTTGCTCATTCACGCAGGGACAGCTTAACGGATCGGGTTGGATCTACAGCTAGATTAACCTTTAAGTACACGCGTTGTTTAGAATAACATTCCGTATTTATAACATTAGTTTAATTTCCTCCTTAATTTTTTGGAAATCATCGGACAGGTCCTCATCGCGCATTCTTTTAAAGCGGTGAGTGACACTTCTATCTGAGTTATCATCAAATCACTTAGTTGAGAATCCGACATCGATCGATTACATTGTTGTGAATGCGATGTAGCAAACAGCTGTTTAGCCATCCCTGCATTTTTTTGTTGTTTGTCTTTATTAGATGGCGGCGTGCGCTTGAGTGACATTATTATTTGTATACGAAGGCATTCGAAGTTCCGAAGCAGAAATCTTAGTGGGCTCAACTAATACTGGATATTATCGATGATTTCATACAAATTTGTTTTCCGTCTAATATAGTTAGACCTCTGACTGGAGGGTTCAGCTTAAGTTTCCCGGTATCGACGATTCCATATGAAACTGCTATCCGTCTACTTTAATTTGACCTCTGTTGAGACTGATAATATCATAATTACAAATATAGTCTGTAAGTCTAAATAAAAATAAGATTTAAAGTCGAATGACCGAGCGACCGAATTTGGAGTGGGGATGGCAGGCGTTACGGTCTTCCATCCCTCTTTCTTGTGGTCTCACGCATCTCTTAGATTCGGTCTCCAGGCCCGCGATAAAAGCTATGCAATGGCTTAAAAACGTCCGGCATCCACCGACTAGAACGGAAGGAATCACAGGAAAATCAGGGTTCAGCGAAATTACAGGGCTTAGAGACATAATATCTTAGATTTCTGGGTGACGAGCGCAGTGCAGTGCTAGGTAATGATTTGGACTATCATGTTTCAATAGCTGCGTGTTACTGTGTTGTTATGTGGCAGGCATGTTGCTTACCATCAGGCACATGACCTGCTCGTCCCGTCACACTATGCTACAAAAAAAAAAGTGAGCTCACTCTTCCCAACGATAACACGATTCCGTGTACCCTGAAATTTGGGAGGGCACATCTTTGTATTGAGATCGTTGGTTATAAACTGTATATCGGTTTGAAAGTTTTACTTACATTTTCAGGAGAAGAATTGCGTATTTCGGCTGTGGTGGAGGCGTATCCTTCCGTGGGAGTGACTTGGTACCGTGACGGTGTGCGCCTGCGCCCGAGCAGACGGGCGATCATGACTCTGGACCGCGACGGGCAGATCGAGCTCGCTCTAGCCGCCGTCACACCCCGCGACGCCGGCGTCTACACCTGCACCGCTTCCAACGAGGTCAGTGTACTTTTTTTGGAATAAAAACTTCTTTTGGAGCGCCTAGACAGATTTTTCGTGGGGTGTGAATTGAATTCTAGTGTCACGCTCGGGTATGATAAGAAATCTTCGGGTAAACTCGGGACCATGGACATTGGCCATCTAGAAATGCGTCAGCCAATGAGAAATGCTGAAAGAGCGTGGCCTGGCCATCATGGCATGGCCATCTAGAAATGCGTGAGCCAATGGGAAATGCCGCATTTCTAGATGGCTATGCCATGATGGCCAGCCGACACCCTCCGGTTACACACGTGTAGTTTCCAAAGTGAGCTATCAAATTCTGAATTATAAGTTTTCACTTCTATCGGCAGTTCCTATGACTGCCAATTATTGTTTTAGTTAAAAAGGACGATGCGAGCAACACATGCGCCTTATAGTAAACAACAAACCTGCTTATAATACTCAAGTGCTTCTATATTTACATCAAGCTATTTGAACACGAAGAGCCCAAATCACTGCCTAGCACAGCACTTTTGTCCGGAGATATAACAGTAGATTATGGTACAAGTTTGGCTACAAGTATGTAAAGTTGGTGATTACCACTAAGGCGCCATTAAGGCCTAAGCCGAAGGCGAATGCCGTAAGAGAACCAAAAACGGTAACCATCAATACCGTATCAATATGTATCATACGACGTTTTTCAAGACATTTGCAAATAAAATAACAATAAAAATTCATTTCTTTATATTATTTATTTAACTCAACCAATAAAAAACAAATCTATAACTCACTTGTGAGTAATCGTAATGAAATGTTACAGTTTGATTATAGGTGTCATAACGTGCCTGATTGCGGTGAAATTAGAGCCACTTTATGAGCAATTGTTTTGAAAAATGTTTTATCTCTTAGCCCAGTAATTTTTCTCGAAATATTCACGTTTTCACGTTCCAATATGGCTGGAATAATGACATCCCTTACACACTTACTGACTTCTAACTAAGCAAAACGTGTATAATGGGGCCCAAATAACTGTTGTAATACTTCCATAACTGTAAATATATTATACTTACGTTACACAGAAATACCCTGACACAGAAGAAATATTCATGACTATAGATTGAACGGATTTCGCTCCACTACAGTTAAATTTTTTTAAGCTCTGAGTTACGTTGATTTTATTGGATGATGCCTGGTAAAAGGAAACTGATGGTTTTTATTTGTGACGTCATTGCGAGTCACGCGATATATATTTAACTTGCTGTGACTCGCAGTATCACCCGCGTCTATTTGAGGATACTAAAATATCCATTGCTTTAAAAAGTTATGAAAGCTAAGAGAACTATAGAAAAATAATAAAAAACGCTTATGGCTTTTCTTATGGCTTCCATTCGGTAATAGGTATCACCGAAATTTCGGCGGTGTCCAGCGTTTGAACATTGAAAGTGCCGTTAATGTTCTACTAAAAGTTCTTCTTCATTGGAGAATGATTATTCATTCAGATGATCAGTTTTTCTTCAAATAATCTTGAGCAAACCCTTTAGTGCAAAATTGAAGGAGCAGGGTTCTTGCTTCAAGTACTTCCAATGATCAATTGTATGTGAATAGTTGAGTTAGTGTATAATAAAGTAGCCAAGTGCGAGTTGGACTCGCCCATGAAGGGTTCCGTTGCAGCAAGTAACATAATATACATAGTACACATATGTAGTTCTTGTAGTTCGTTGTAACTTTAATCGAAGTTTCAATAATAGTGTATTTATGACGTACACAAAAAAACTACTCATCAGATCGAGTTCAAACTAATTTTCGTTGGTAGTTTACATGGTAATGTACATCATATATTTTTTTTAGATTTTTCATTCTCTTACTTTAGAAGTTAGAGGGGGGGGGGTGGACACACACATTTTACGTCTTTGGAAATGTCTCTCGCGCAAATTATTCAGTGTAGACGAAAATGATTTTAGAAACCTTAACATCATTTTTGAAGACCTATCGATAGACACCCCACACGTGTAGGTTTGATGAAAAAAAAATTTTGAGTTTCAGTTCTCAGTATGAGAGGCAGCCCTAATTTTTCTTTTTTTAAAATTTTTTTGTTCAAATCTTAATGCGGTTCACAAAATACATCTACTTACCAAGTTTCAACAGTGTAGTTTCCATAGTTTCGCCAAAAAGTGGCTGTGACATACGGACGGACAGACATACAGACAGACAGACATGACGAATCTATAAGGGTTCTGTTTTTACGTTTTACGGAACCCTAAAAACCATCGGACAAATAAATAACAATAAACAACAATACAATATAAGAATAGAGAGATATTTAATTACCTTTATGACACAACCATCAAATATAGACACGTATTGTCTCGGACTTCTGCGCACGCAACTAAAGCTCTCGAAGTGAAATATTTTTTCCCGTTTTTGTTACATCTTTCATTCATGCTCCGCTCCTGTTGATAGTAGCGTTATGTTAAATAGCCTTATAGCCTTTCTCAATAAATGGACTGTAGGTGTTACTGGTACCGGAGAGGAAATGAAACCACGTCACTGTATAAACTGCTGACTATATTGATCTTAATACACAAGTGACGCGGAGCGAGAGACTGATCGCTCGACCGCTTGTATCTTCTTATATACTAAATCTGACACGTACAAACGTGCCCCCACATACACCCTTTTCTTAAAAAAAGGAGAAAAACATATCTATAACAATCCACAAAAAACATAATTACATCGCACCTTGTTTACACTATAATATAACTATCAACTCGTCACATGTTTTTTCTGCTTGTTATGCACATTTCCTTCCGTGCTAACCTTGGCATATTGACGTCGAACCGCTTTGCTCACTCAGCGTTCTAGTTTGCACTAATGACTATTGATTTATATTTCCTATTACGTGACGCATATCACTTGCAATCCAATCTATAAAATATACAATACCCGAATAAATCGCCAGAAGTTCCTTGTCGTATACACAGTACTTTTTCTGGGCTCCCGTGGGCTTCTTTGCAAAAATAATCGAGGGTTCTCCAAAAACCCTTTTCCTTCTGTGCAATACCGCGCCTATACTAATGTCTGACGCGTCTGTCATAAGAGTGAACCTTGCCCCTGGACCCGGGTCCGATCACGTGGCAGCATTTTGTAAGTTTTCCTTACCCCCTTCAAATGCTCTAAATTGCCTCTTTAGTCCATACTATTTATTCTACCCTTATCTCTTTTCTTTGCACATTTGTAAATATTTATCTAAAATTCCTTATAATTTTTGCAGTGTCTGGTACGTGCGCTCTATAAAAAATTTACATACCCAAAAACCTGCGTCTCCGGCTTGGGAGAGTCCTGAATAACCTTGACTTTGTCAGGCAAAGGACTTACTCCATTTTGCGAGACCTCATAATCTAACAAAAAATCTATTTTACTTTTCGCAACATACATTTACCTATTTCAACTTCCATTTAATATATCCGTAAACGCTCAAATAACCTACGCAAATGCTCTTTATGCCAGGTTGCATTTTTCGAGCCAATTTGTTATGTCATCTAAGTAACCAAACAAAACTGATTGCTCAGCATTATTACTACTACTACTACCGCTGTCATTGACACCAATATTTATTTGTTCTACGCCAGTTAACCCAAAGATCAATCTCGTAATCGAAAATACCAAACGCGTAATAATTGCTATTTTTCTATATCCTCTGCACTAATTTTCTACCGTCAGCTTAAAATTCCTTGAACAATCGGCTCCAATTATCGGCTGTTTAACATCGCATAGCAATTTTCTTAAACCGGAAATGGGATCTGCACAGCCACTCTGGATCACCTGGTGCTCTTTTCTTCCGCGAACCAGTCCTATTTTCGCTCCATTTTTGGCTGCTTCGGCTTCTTCCGCGTTCTTGGCCTTGAACCTTACTGCGTAGTGAAGATACTTCTAACTCCAGCTTCCTGATCTGCTTGACTAGCTCCGTGAGAGGTAAATGGGGTACCTGTTCGTTACTCCCGGACACAGCAGCGATGTCGTAGCATGTGGCGTTCTCTATAATTTTGTTCTTGTTGCTAAGTTCTTGTCGCTCAGCACTATCCTCATAGACCTGCAGCAGTCGGTCCTTCAGCGCCGTATACTTGTTGTTCACCGGCGTCTGGAATGAGTCTCTCCCCAATTTTGATATAACCATGTTGAACTTTCCTCCATCCCCTTGTTTCTGCGATGCCATCACTGCTTCAAACTGGGCCAACCATAACCGCGGCATGTCAACCCAAAAATCTGGAAGTCTCGTTGACACACCTATAGCGGCCAGGGCACAATCAGCGGAATTCGTTCGCTCGTCTTTCATGCCCTGCTGACCCACTTGCCCACTTACTGGTGCAGTGTGCGGAAACATTGTTCAAAAACAATTTACTAACGCAGTAACACCAACAAAAAAAATTCTGAATCTTCTCTTCAACTCACTGATCAATCGTCGGGGTCACCACTGTAACCACCACTGGATCACGTCGGGCTGGATCACGTCGGGGTCACCACTGTAGGTGTTACTGGTACTGGAGAGGAAATGAAACCACGTCACTGTATAAACTGCTGACTATATTGATCTTAATACACAAGTGACGCGGGGCGAGAGACTGATCGCTCGACCGCTTGTATCTTCTTATATACTAAATCTGACACGTACAAACGTGCCCCCACAGGACTATCCAACAAAGAAAGAATCTTTCAATTTGGACCAGTAGTTCCCGAGATCCTTGGGTTCAAACAAACAAACAAACTCTTCAGCTTTATAATACCATTTTAAAATATATGACGCGTGGCCGGCCAAACACCGCGATGACGTCACAAGCCTCGATCGGCTCGCGAACGACGCAGCGCCCACCGCCCAGGCGGTTGATTGCCGCAGCTCGTATCAGTATAAAAATATATATAAATTATAGATTCGATAAACATTTTTAGGTTGGACGGGCTTCTACGTCAGGCAAGGTAGAAGTGATCGGTGGCGAAGAAGAAACGAAGAAACCACCGCCAGTTCTGCTGAGTCCTGACGTCCCGTGAGTACAAAAAAAACTTAGCTTTGATAATGCTCTCTTTTTTCTTTTCGTTTGTAATTACAGAGACAGCATTAGGAAAGCCAAAGCTGATTTAGTTAGGCGGTAGAAGGGCTTAGTGCCGACAGAAATCTGAACACAAAATTTGTTCATATTTCATTCCTAAGTAGCGGTCCGCCCCGGCTTCGCCTATGGTACATAATATAACCTATAATAGCACCCTGGGATCAGGCACATGTCCAACGGTAAAATAAGTTTTGAAATGGGTTTAGTAGTTCCTAAGATTAGAGCGTTCAAACAAAAAACCTCTACAGTTATATTAGTGTAAACTGTTTAGATTACGGGATAACCGTTTACTACGTAGGAGCGAGACCTGGCGTATTAACGTAGTTTCAAACACCAAATTCACCGAGAAATTCATAAAAGCACCACTTTCTAATCAAGAGATATGTAAAAGTGTAAATACCCTCAGATTATAATCTAACGACGTCAGATTATTAACTAATCTAATCTCCCGTAGGATTGTAATCTTACACGATGTTTACAATGTTACGATGATAAATATTATATCGAACTACCCTTTTCTCAATATTTTGGCACTCTGAGATAGAGAAAATAAAATTGCTTCCATGTTTAAATGTAATGTTAACAGTAAGGGAGGATGGGACACTGACATAGAGATATCTTCTGCTAACCTTCTACTAACATGCCACATCTTACCATGACCCCTGATATTACCTAAAGGACCAGCCGTCCTCCTGACCCGTGCAACACGCAACACCTTTCCTAAGAGTATAGAATAGATAATATAGTGAGCTAAGAGCTACCACAGGTGTACCTAACTATACACAGGGATGGATAAGGTCAAGGTCTTTGAAATAAGAACAAAAAAGAAAGGAAGGCAGCCAAAGAGGTCAGCAGAGTAAATGCCTTACTTGAGAACAGTGACAAGCAAGATTAGCCGGTTTCTTACCGATATTTCATGAAAACCAGGTTTTATCGAGATTTAAGGTCGAGCTCGGCTAACAGAAGTAATCGTGCCAAAATACTAAGAAAAGGGGTAGATTGACTAAAATATATGTTGGATATGAACGTGATCCCTGAGTGCTATATATTATTCACTACGGGCGAATCCTGGGCGGATCGCTACTTTAAGTTTTAAATCTAGATTCTAATGTTAATATTATAGAGCAAGATCCCAGGGCCGCCAGACGTCACGTATTTTCTGACGAACGAAATATGGCCGATTGAGTAGAGTTAGTACGTACTAAGAACACATGCTTACCCGCTAACTTGCTTAGACGGCCAATTTTGAGATATGGGGCAATAAAGGTACATAAAAACACAGCTTACTTCACTTATTTTCTGACAACTGATTTTTACGTATGTTATAGGCAATAGGCCTTACAAAGAAGGCCCCAATACTCCCAGATACTTTCTGTCGGCCGTTTTCCTTAACAGACGCTTTAAAACTCCCAAAATATGTGGCACTGCACAATGTGGCACCGTACAGGTCAAACGAATAAGCCGATTTCGATGCGGTTTTCTTTATTTGAAGGTTGATTTCCGTGCAAGGGTTTTTAGCTATGTTTGGTTGATATCGATTCAAAATGGCCGCCTCCACAAAATAGCGGACAAAATATTTCTTCACAGCTTACCTTAATATGGGTATCAAATGAAAGGATTTAACTAGTAGAACACTATGCACTATGACAAATTTCAAATACAAGATGGCCGCTACCGCAAAATAGTGTTTTTATGTACCTTTATTGCCCCATATCTCAAAATTGGCCGTCTAAGCAAGTTAGCGAGTAAGCATGTGTTCTTAGTACTTACTAACTCTACTCAATCGTACACATTTCATTCATCAGAAAATAGGTGACGTCAGGGAGCTCTGGGATCTCGGACTATTAGGTTCATCTATCATAATCAATGAGAAGCCATCTTGTTATATCGTTATTCTCTTGTTCATAATTTTATTAGTTCGCCGTTTGACAGGTACTCGAAAGAGCCGATGTTCATTCGCAAGCCACGATCGAGCTCTGCTCGGGAAGGCGACACCGTTATCATTCAGTGCGAGGTGGTCGGTGACCCGAAACCGGACGTCTACTGGCTGAGGGACTTCCTCAAGGTAATTTTCTTTTATAACTACATTTTAAGTGAAAACTTCTTTTTCAACAGAGTTGCTCATAAAGTGGCTCTAATTTCACCGAAATCAGGCATGAAATGACACGTATAATCAAACTGTGACTTTTTCATTACTATTACTCACAAGTAAGTTATAGAGTTTTTTATTGGTTGAGTTGCTTTGTTCTAAAAAACTCTTTTTAAACAAATAATTAAACGGACTTCAAAACCACAAATAAGCACTCAAAACCGAAAAATAAGTTAATATAATAATTACTAAATAAGCGTTACTCACTCATCTATTTGAAGGCCGTGATATAATGTATGCGGAATGATAATAGTAGTTAGCGCACCAAACTCAGATTTTTCGTGGGCTGTGCGAGCTCAAATGTCACGCTCGTGAATGAGATAAATGTTTGGGTAAACTCGGGACCATGGCCACGCCATGACCATCCAGAAATGCGTTAGCATTTTTTATTTTATTGATGGCGTGTTACCATGTTTGCCATTACACATTTACTCATCTAACCATGGCCATCTTTCTAGATAAATGACCATGCTTAGAAGACTTATTTAGACGACAATTCTATGAAGATTTAATCCAGACTAGCACCGCCCTCCGGTTTCACCCGCGTAGTATCCAGAGTGTGCTATCAGATTCTGAGTTATAAGTTTTCACTTCTATCGGTTTTCCCTTTGACTGCCAATTTTTTTAAGGAAGGTGCTGTGGGTTGTTACTTGCCCCGACTTTCCAAACAGAATTTGAGTGCACGACTTCTCGCGTACTCACCTACATACCATAAATACGTAATAAGCATTAGACAAGTAACTATTTTCTGATCTGTGATTAGACCCTCTCAGAAGTGGTTCGGGTTGATCAAATAAAATAACGACCGTGGTGGAGCCATCTTTTATTTGTCTAGCATGTCATCGTTTGCGATTTGACTTCCACTGCCTGGCCCGACGATCATCAACTTGTAATAATCTAAAATACTACCTACTCAAGATGTACAAATTTATCATAAGTCGTTACCGTTACCCTTAACGGTGAAAGAATCCTGAACTTTGCTACTGTTGTGGCCTTGACTCTCTTCTTGTGAAAGAAAGCCCCGAGTCCCAACAGTGAACAGAAAACAGTTGGTTGCCTATGTTTATACCCAACAGAGATCTGTTTTTTTTTTTTTTAACTTTTATAAGTTCACACTTGACCGCAATCTCGCCTGATGTTAAGCGAAGATGCGGTCTACGATGGAGCGTGTTTACCTAGAAAAAAAAACCGCGGTTTTAGCGGTCTGTAAATGATGACGACAATACTGGTTTGTTATTGGCATAGTTTGGAGCAATACGTCGGCATAAATTCATCGATTGTTACTAGCGTTTTGACACTCTTACGCAAACCCGGTAAGACAGATTACACACACCCAAAATCTTACCGCCCCATAGGTCTTCTGTCCGTTCCCGGAAAAATCGTCGAAAAGCTTCTGGTAAACCGACTCCAATGGCATCTCCTCCCAACCATCAGTAGGAAACAGTACGGCTTCATGCCTCAAAGAGGCACCGAGGACGCCCTCTATGACCTGGTAGAGCACATCAAAAAAGGAGTTGACAGTAAAGACACCGTACTCCTAATCTCCCTGGATATAGAGGGTGCCTTCGACAATGCATGGTGGCCCGCCCTCAAAAATCAATTAGCGAAGAAGAGGTGCCCAACAAACCTCTACGACATCGTAAACTCTTACCTCAGCGACCGTAAAATCAAGGTCAACTATGCAAGAGCAGTCTATGAGAAGGACACAACCAAAGGATGCGTCCAAGGGTCCATCTGTGGACCAACCTTTTGGAATGTGATTCTAGACTCATTACTACGAATGCTGGAAGCGGAGGGAGTATACTGTCAAGCATTTGCGGACGACGTCGTTCTCGTGTTTACAGGCAGCCCGAACATCATCGAACAGCAAGCGGGCAGGGCGTTGAGCATGACAGTGGAATGGGGTAAAATTAACAAACTCAACTTTGCAGCGCATAAAACCAACGCAATGCTTTTTACAAAAAAGTTGAAGTACGAACCTCCAAACATAGTCATGTCCGGCGTCCGGCTTGATCTGGTCGAGGAAGTCAAACTGCTAGGCCTACTAATCGACCGACGGCTCAACTTTAAAGCACATGTGACCGCCCAATGTAAAAAAGTGGCGAACATTTATAGACAGCTAGCATGTGCAGCGAAGGTGACCTGGGGATTGAATGGCGAAATCACGAGAACTATATACGTCGCTGTGGCGGAACCTATAATCATGTATGCCTCAAGTGTATGGGCACAAGCGGCAGACCTCGAGGAGAACAAGTCTCACTTGAACGCAATCCAAAGAGGTTTTGCCCAGAAAATCTGTAAGTCATGCCGTACTGTCTCCCTGAAATCAGCACTTGCACTCTCCGGTTTGCTCCCCCTGGATCTGAGGATACAGGAAGCAGCTAATTTGTACAGAGTAAAAAAGAACCTCTCCCAAGACTACCTCCCACCAGAAGTGGAACTCGAACGGAACGTTAACTACTTGGACCAACCCCATCCGTCCACGCTGGTACCCGTAGAATACGAGCTCCTAGAAGACATCTCCAATCTTCCAGAAGGACCTCAAATTTATACTGATGGCAGTAAGGTTGAAGGTAAAGTTGGAGCTGCTCTAACATGGTGGGAGAACGGCAAAGAGGTCAAGAACTCGACCTTCAAGCTCCACTCCGAATGCACAGTCTTTCAATCGGAACTCTATGCTCTTTGCCGGGCAACTCAAATGGCGTTAGAAAGCAAGGACCCAGAAGTCAATGTCCTGAGTGACTCCAGATCTTCACTCGAACTGCTAAGTAACCCGAAAACGAGTCACCCCCTGGCAAAGTGCATAAAGGAAAACATTGGACAGATAAATGCTGAAGGGAGATCTCTTCGTCTTTTCTGGGTGAGAGCGCATGTGGGCACCGTTGGCAATGAAAGAGCTGACGAACTAGCCAAATTGGCAGCTCTCACGGAATCACCCAGGGATTACGAGGGGATCCCTTTGTCCTACGTCAAACGCAAAATCCGCGAAGAATCGGTCAAGAAATGGCAAGATCGATATGAGACCTCGGACACTGGAAAAGTCACCCAGACGTTCCTCCCCGATATAGCAAACGCATATCGAATGTTGAGAACCATAAAATTGACTCCCTTCCAAGTACAAGCGTTGACGGGACACGGAGGAATAGCAGAATACCTGTACAGATTTAAGCTCAAGAGCGGTCCTGCATGCGAGTGTGACCCCGACCAACCCGAAACGGTCTGGCACGTGCTTATCGATTGTCCCCGATTCATGGTCGCAAGACATGAACTCGAATCTATGATCGACAGGAAGCTGGTTGTCTCGGATCTCCATAACATCTTAGCAGATCCAGACAACAGAACACGGCTCCTGTCCTTCATGGAGAGCTCATTCCGCATAGCGGCCAAGAGAAACTCCACAATATCAAATACACGCCTCCCCTCGCCACCACACCCTGACCCGCTGCCCGTGGACGCCACGCGGAATGTGGTTCCCGCCCAACCTCTCAATAGTTCCTCGAAAAGTACCTCCATCCAACAACTACTGGAGAACGCAGACCGAGGAGAGGCAGGAATCCGTATCCGCGGAGTGGCTCTCTTCATGGACAGCAACAAAGAAAGATTCGGAATAAGCTTTTGCTTTGCCTGGGAGCGGAAACGAGCCCGTTTGTCACCTGGATTGTCTTGCCTGCTCAATGGGAGTACCGCAAAAGTCACAATGAAGCGGAAAACATATGACGCCATGCCAGTGTGCGAGGTGGACGGCCACCGATTTCGGTTGGTGCGATCGAAAAACAAAACGATTGCACTAATAGAGTACTCGGAAGGTCGGACCCCTTTCACACAGGCAAGTGCGCTGCTCGAACATCTGAGCAGAAATGCAGGTGAAACACCCCGGGTGATAAGCGTGGATGCGATGGCAATCGAATACTCAAGAGCGCGAGTCGCAGACCGGCTGGGTTGCATTGAGGCCTCTAAACATCATGAGGTAGTCGTATATGAAGACAGGGGAGAAAATCTGAGCTTCCTCAGAGCCCCTTCACACGACCAAACACATGCAACTGACAGCTGGGGACATCCTGTTCCTAGTTCGACCATCCAAACCGGCTCCGAAAGAGCACAGCAGAGGGCAGCCACGGAAAAAGCCGCAGCCAATCAAAGCGGCAGCCGAGGCACCAACACGACCTTCGTGACTGCCTTCAATGCAGCAGCAAGGAGCATACTCCGAATCTCATCCCACTCATCACCCCCCTTGACGTCAAGAACCCCCAACGTAGCTTCACAGCAACAAACGAGCCGAACGAGAGCCGACATGGGACAGGTTGAACCGCCCCGCTATGTTATGGCGTCGGAGCCGCGGAGTCATGCACGTAACGCCTTCATCGAATTCCTAGCCACACTGAGAGCGACAAGACAAGTCAACCTCAAGACCTGCGAAAACATCATGCAGTCTTATAGGCTAGGAAGTGAAAGCCTCTTAAAGGCGAAACTCGAGGAGGCCGAAGCAGCCATTTACAATAATGTCACTTCCCGGGTCATAAAGGGAACCATGACAGGAAAGTATATGGCAGCTTACAGTGTAGAAAATGGCTTCGTGACACTGAACGAGAAAGAGACAGAGCGCGCGGGAATGCCAGTTTATGCGACACCACCAAACGACCCAATCGTAGTTACCGCCCGATGTACCAAGATTATGCTGGACGATAGGATCCTTGAGATGGCCAAAACCATCGAAGGGAACTCAAACGTCAAAGCGGGTTGGGAAACCTGGGAGGTACCGCGAATACAGTGGGTCAACGGAGTTCCAGGATGTGGAAAGACAACATGGGTAATTAGACACTTTGATGTGGACAAGGACGCCATCATCACTACAACAACTGAGGCAGCAAAAGATCTAAGAGAAAAGCTATCGCACCGTATCGGAAACCTGGTCAAAACCAGAGTGCGAACCATGGCTTCTGCTCTGGTAAATGGTTTCGGAAGAGAAAGCTTCAGTCGCCTCATGGTGGACGAAGCTCTCATGAACCATTTTGGAGCCATTGTGATGGCTTCAAGGCTGTCTGATGTTGGTGAAATTGTCCTCATCGGAGACGTCAATCAGTTGCCTTATATCGACAGGGAAAATCTCTTCGAAATGAGGTATCACCGCCCAAACCTGGTAACAAAGATCAGCCAGGAGTTGCTCTGCACACATCGCAATCCGATAGATGTCGCATATGCGCTGAGGGAAATATACTCAGGTATGTACTCCTCAGCATCCCGTATAAAGTCCCTAGAGCAGAAAAGGTACAAGGGAGCGCAAATAACCAACACCCTACCAAATACCCTCTTCTTAGTTCACACTCAAGAGGAGAAAGAGACCCTGACAAACCAGGGTTATGGGTCAGGCACAGGGTCACGTATCCTCACCATCCATGAAGCTCAGGGACTGACATATGAGTCGGTAATCGCAATAAAAACAAAGGCAAACATGAAGCTGCACGAGAGCGTGCCCCATGCGGTTGTTGCAATCTCACGGCACACGGGGACCTTCACGTACTACGCTGACGACACCGACGACGCCATCGGTCGGTTCGTGCGGCGAGCGTTGGCTGCATCACCGAAGACCATCCGAGAGTTCAACCTACAGATGGCCATCAGGGACAGAAATGCAGCCGTAGTGGAGGCTCTCGGCCGGGAGGAGGCGGCTTAGGCAAATGGCAATAAGGCAAAGAATCGATGTCGAGTCGATTACTAGCGGAATCCCAACCGGTAGTGATCGGCTCAACAGACGAACACTAACTAGTATTAGGTTTAAAATGTTCCCAACTCCCCCCTTATTTTCCTCTTCTTCTGATTATCCAAGAAACATGTAAAAATAAATAAGATTTTAAATGACAAAAGTCACGGACCCCGGAGTCTGTGGAGTAGAAATTTTTAAATAAAAAAAAAAAAAAAAAAGCGTTTTGACATCGAATTAAACCATAAGATCTGCCCTGAGATACTTGAATTAGTAATAGACTGCGTCGTGTGTGCGTGCGTGTGTGTGTAGCGTAAGTGGTTTACACATCATTGTGCCCTAGAATCGCTCAACTTGTTTTGGTTGTTAGCAACGATTAGTGATAGGTAAAAACCTCCGGCGTTCACCACTTTCTGCAACCGACTAGAATGGAAAGAGTGAGCTCACTCTTCCCAACGATGACACAATTCCGTGCGCCTAAAGTTTGGGAGGGCACATGTTTTAATTTAGATCGCTGCGTTATGAGAGCTTTTGCCTAATATGTGTGAACTATTCCAGCCGGATTATTACCGCGATGCGACGCACTTCCGTCGCGTTGGTTTAGGTCCCGAATACCAGTTCGAGATACCTCATGCTAAGCTCGACTACACTGGAGCCTACTCCGTGGTCGCAAGGAACGTACACGGCGAGGCCAAGGCTGTCATCTCGCTACAGATACTCGCTAAAGGTACGAAATAACATTACAAACTAATATTTTGGCGAATAAGGAGTTAATAAATAAATTTAGTAAGTGTTATCTTTCAGGGAAATAATAACAAAATGAGTCTAAGGGCTGTAGATAGAAGGCACGCCCGCTAAAAATAGCGCCATGTAATATTTTGCACCATTTGCAATACTTAGTTATGCCTTTGATTTACACTCAGTACCTGTCTCTGTGTTCCGATATTTTTTCCAGAAACTTTTGTTCTCAATCCAAAATTTTGTACCTATCTAATGTTTCCGTATGACTACATGACTTGACACTAAGCACGAGTAACTAAAAAAAACGCCAATAATACACCCAATTATGTTATAGTACGAGATCCGGCTGCATAATCTCTACGTTCATCGCGTAGTTAATCTAATTCACATTTGAACATACATTTAAGATTAGGAGAATACATCATATCTATCAGAATACATCAAAATATTACCTGTTTACCTGGCTGTGAAGTGGTTGCTGCCAAGTGTACAACGGCACCCATCGATTTTCGAGTTCTTTACGTAGGTACATTGTTATGATGTGTATGATATTTTATTAAAAAAATAAATGAACGACTTTTTTTGTGGAAAATTAGTTAACATCAATTTAATTAAAATTACTTGCGGTCACTTACTGACTGGCAACCTATTATCAATGTATTCTCCTAATCATAAATGTATGTTCAAATGTGAATTTGATTGACTACGCGATGAACGTAGAGATTATGCAGCCGGATCTTAGACCATTATGGTTTCAATTATGTTTTCAGATCCGACGTCTCCCGACGAAGCACACAATATTCGATACGGGTAAGCTACTGCTATCATTCTTTCATGTATGAAATGACAATTGTGGGACAAATGCTTACCCCGTCTTTTTCTATTTAATGTCTCTCTCTAAGATAGCTATTAACGATAAGGCCGCCATTTGCTTCACTAACCTCTAACACTTACTTCATGAATGTATCTTTTTGTTTGTTTATTTTTGTGTTGTGAACAATAAATAGTTACCATCTATCTCTCTATCATACACGAGAGTATCTCTAAAACTAGAACTAATGATAGTTAGGCTACAAAATTAGTGCTTAACTATTTCATGAATACACTGTGCAATCCTACTGACATTATAAATGTCACAGTTTGAATATTTGATTGTTTGTTGCTCAACCACGTCATAACTTCTAAACGGATCGGATTGAAATTTTTAGTATAGTTCGATTATAGCCAGAAATAGCATAGGAGAAATAGTAGCATAAGAATCATCTTTTTTTCTGAAAAAATCTGGGAACTAAGCTGCAAAGCACTGCTATTTAGCAACAAATAAATATATTATTCGTGTTAATGCAGGGAAGTAGAAGTATTGCCGCGTTTCGAAAAAGAGCTAACCGATCTGCTGTCGTGTGACGGTGACGCGGTCGAATTCGAGTGCCGCATCTCCGGACACCCCGCGCCTGACATCAGGTGGTTCCATTACCACGAGGTCAGTATAACTACTTCTACCGATAATGATACGAAATGTTGCTACGTTAGACTGTATGGAATGAAGCTTTTTCAGAACGCAAATATACTTGTCAAGGATAGTTCTCAATTAGCCGCTGCTATCCCCGTGCTAACTAGTAGTAAACAAATGTCATACAAAAAAAATTCGGGCACGGCAGCGGTTTAAATAGCTGGCGCCAATGTTTTGTTTTGTCAACTTTCTTTATCATTATGAAAAATTGGCGGCTCCTTTGGTGAAATTGAGAACTATGAGTCTTATGGCAAGTCTCTCGAACTGTTCCAGAGGCTTCAGCTGATACTTAGCTGACCCATGCCAAAGGTCGAATCTTTATATGTTATTAATTATCGTTAAAACATAAATCAGTAACGCTACTATTCTTTCCACAGCTGATACGTGAGTCTGAAGACTTTGAGTGGATGTTCGAAGACGGTAGCGCACGCTTGAAGATCCGGCAGGTGACAGCAGAGGACGAAGGAACTTACACCTGCGAGGCCTCCAACAACCTTGGCAAGTCCGCATCCAGCGCTTGTCTCGTTGTCTACCGTGAGTATTTGCGACATAAAGTCTAAACAGTACCTAAAGGTTTTTGAAGTAAAAACGTCTTTTGGAGCGCCACAGACATATTATTCGTGGGGTGTGAATTGAATTTTAGCTTCACGCTCGAGTATGGTAAGAAATCTTCGCGTAATCACGATACTGTGGATATTGGCCATCTAGAAATGCGTCAGCCAATCGGAAATTCTGAAAGGACGTGGCCTGGTTATCATGGCATGGCCATCTAGAAATGCGTGAGCCAATGGGAAATGGTGACACATTTCTAGATGGCAATGCGATAATGGCCAGGCTACGCCCTCCCGTTACACGCTCGTGGCTTCCAAAGTAAGCTATCAAATTCTGAGTTATACATTTTCACTTATATCGGCAGTTCCTATGACTGCCTATTTTTTTTTTTTTGATTTACACTGCTAGGGCTCGAGGTTTTTTCTCGCAAGAATATAACTGGCGATCCGTAGGTACCCATATACGAGTAGGTATATCCCAAACAGATGTTTTTCTTGGAACTGGTTCTTCTTTACGCTTTCAAAGTTGCTATAGTGCTGTGGAAAATCATAGTTGCTCAGCTGTAAGCTATGCTCGATTATTCCCTCAAAGATCGAAGTCGCAGCGAAGATATCAGCATAATTAGAGACAGAGGGGGTAATGACACAAGGCATGGGAACCTATATTTCTGATAGCTAATATCTAAAACAAGTTTGTTGATCAATGGACCTGTCACAATATTGGACAACAAACAAGTACCTAGATAATCCCCGGCTGTGAGTGCGTTTCGTCATTAGAAATTTCGGCTAACAGGGCGCAAGTGATCACCATTATAGGATATGCTAAAAATTTACGTATGAATGATTACTCTAGAACTTTTGTAGTAAAGGCACACCCCGGACACTCGGCCTAAACTCCATTCAAACGGTGAAGTTGACATACCTACACTCGCACAACTACGCATATGTCGTTCGAACACATTTACGCATGTGTGCATGTGTTACATGTGTTACATCGTCCGATATAAAAACTCTTCGTTGAGTCCGCCTCGCGTTCGCGAGGGGGAGGAAGCTTCAAATTGGCGGGGGGTGGGGAGTGTCCGTTCTATCTATATTATCTATTCTATGGTAAAGGTGAAACGTCTTTGGTCTAGTATAGTGATCTATTCACGATATAGATTTAAGGTTTTACTTAAGGCTTAGATGCCATGGGTCCTAAATGACTTTTATACCAAGAGGTCCTGAGGCTTCTGTACCAAGAAGCTTAAAAGGTTCATGGGATCCGAACATAAACTCAGACATAAGACAGCTTATGTTATGTGTTGCAGCCGCGGGCGAGCCAAACACTCTGTGCCAGAGGCTGCGGCGGCCGGCTGCTCTCGGTTCATGTGTGTCCACGCCGCGTTCCACGCCGCGTACGACGCCGGCGCGCTCGATGTCACGCGCGCGCACACCAGGTATGTCTTTTTAAACATATTTTTTTCTGTGATAATAATGTGACCAACTACCGTCACAAAAAAACCTTTTCGACCTAAATAATATTCATTGCGGAAATAACGTCAAGTTTTTCTGTGATATTCTTGATCTTGCACTTCTGCTTTCTTTATGAATTCGCTGATTGAAGTTGTTTTTGTTCAGGCCCCGATCACAGGCGTCTGTGCAGCCCGGCGCGTCAAATGGCGCCCACATTCTATACGTACCCATTCAACAAAGTAGCAGAAGAGGGCGACACAGTCACATTACAGTGCGCAGTCAAAGGGCTCCCAGCCCCGTGGGCCACGTGGGACAAGGACGGCGTTATCATCACGCCCTCTTCCCGCATCACGCTTAAAGAGAAAGACGAGATATTGCGTATTTTGGAGATAGAACAAGTGACGATCGAAGACGTCGGCGTCTATCGTATTACAGTGGAGAACGAGTTTGGACGCGCAGAGGCATCGGCGAGGCTCGAGGTTATCACACAGAGGGGCAAGTTCTATGCCGGAGTGCGCGCGTACAGCCCATCGCCTCGGCGCTCGCTCACCTACCGCTCCCGTCGGCCCTCCACGCCTAGACAAGACTGATGACTCCACAGCGCCACGTGAGTATACTCTTAGAAGTGACGTCACGGTCTGACAGGTTCCATTTAGATCAACTCTAGCTTTATGGTTCTTTAGAGACACATTCAGTACATTCGTACACATCTCCCGTGATAAAACTGACTGGATTCAATTTCAATTTATATGACATGATCGTTTTAAATGGAACATGGGTCGTACTGTGATGTCGTTCTGTTTTACATTCAGGTTATTTACTGTAGTTTGTACTGGCATTTGCGAATCAGGGTACCCTTTAAACTGTGTTCCCTAGCGAATTCCTATGTGGCGAAATATGTTTTTAACAATTTGTGAAATGTTTTAACTTTCGTTCAGGAGAGACACATAACTAATAAGCATCCCAAATCAAAACAATTTTATCTTCTTTGACCTACAAAATTCTTGGTTTTGTGGTGACAGTTCTCAGGTAGCCCCACATGTTCTTTATGTTCCTAGATTCAGACGATTGAAGCAGCGAAAGGTTTTGTGACCACGGTGTTAATTGTTCAGGCAAAAGGAATGATACCTCTGTGAAATTCTCAAGTATTTTTTTCAAGTTATTTGAACTTCCGCTCATGGGTGCCTTGAGAAGCAAGCAAAATAAAATAATGGTTCGGTATTTTTATTAGATATGACTAGAATACTTCAGCTATATTTTTTTGTGTAACAAAGCTATGCGCTATTCTTTACTTGCATATTAGCTTAAATAGTGATATTAGATGATTAATACATAAATCATTTTAATTTTTTTGTCTTCATTTTACAGACTAACATAGCGTGATCGCGCTCTGTTCATTTTTGTAAAAGTGGTGACCAATATTTATGTATTGCTATTTAAACTAATAGACAGATTATATTCCGAAAGCTGGCAGCAAATTTTGAGTAGGTATAAGCAAGCTGAAAACTTGTCACATAGCTCTCCTATTATTGACTAGCCTCGTGGCTTAGTGGGTACTAACTCTGCCTGCGAAGCCGTGGGTTGTGGGTTCGATTAACACAGTGCAACTATTTATTTGATGAATTCAAATAAAAAAAATTGGCAGTCATAGGAACTGCCGATAGAAGTGAAAACTTGCTGTTGCCCTGGTACTGGTACCTAGGGGCAAACGCAACACTTTTATATTTTTGTTGCCCTGGTATCTGGAGATAAACGCTGGGCTGTTGGAGGTAGGTAATCGAAACTCTTTACTGTTTCTGTTGCCCTAGTACCTACCTGGTCGTTTTTACCGAGTTTACCCGAAGATTTCATATCCGATCCGATCCATTATCATATCCAAGCGTGACGATTGATGAATCCATTTCACAGCCCACAAAAATTCTGTCTATAGCGCGCCTAAAAAAGTTTTCACTTCAAAAATCTTTCAACTTCCGACTAGTAAACATCTTTTCAACTTGACTTTCATCAGCAAATACTGCACCTCCGTGTTGGAGTGTCATAGGAGAGCTAGGTTACAAGTTTTTAGCTTCCCTCAAATACCTACCCAAATTTGGCTGCCAGCTCTCGGAATATCACACTCAATAGCGAAACCAAACGTTTATTTAAATATTTATGGTTTTAGACCAACAAAGAAAATACATTAATTTTAGCGTTCGGTGATAGTCGGCTGTAATTGTATTTGAAGAACTAATTGTGGTGTACTCAAACGATTTAAATATCTGTTACAGGAAAAGGAAACTCCGAACGTCAGAACAATTCGAGTTTTGTTTTGTTTTAATTTTATTTCTGTGCATTTTGTTTATTACACTTATTTAATTTATATCATCGTTTGGTAGTAGATGTAAAGTTTTGTTTTGTAGATCGCGTCACACGTCAATAAAAGCCGGGTCACACAGAGGCGATCCGATAGCGATAGCGATCCGATAGCGAGACGATATTTTTTTGTAATGTTCGAATTTGTATGCAACCTGACACACAGCAAGCGGGCGCGATCCCATACTCGGTATCGGATCGCTATCGCTATCGGATCGCTATCGCTACCGGATCGCCTCTGTGTGACCCGGCCTTTTTAGTCAGAAACTAGTCGTTTTAAAATGTATTTCATCTACTTTTAACGACATAAAAAAACATTGTGATTACGTAGATGGCTTAATTAGTAATTGAGAGTTACTTATTTGACAATATAATTATGTATATTTTCAAAGTGTAATGATTGTTATAATCAAATGTATTAATTATTATGTTAAAGTTACTTTTTTTTTAGTTACTTACTTATAGCCGAAGTAACGCTTTTATAGTAAATCGTATGTTGACCATAGCATCGTCAAATCAACCCCCAGCTTTTTTTACCGTCTACTAAATTTCTATTACTATTCACTTTCCCTCGTTCTAGTTAGAAAAGGTCGTCGTCCCGAGATGATCTCTGAGCCTTTAAAATAGGCCCTACGCCTTTCGCCCAAACTTTGATAGGAAGTAAAAGCCAACTGCAATAAGTCCATTAAAAAATAGGAGCGTTTTAAAAAGATTATTCGATGCAAGCCCAGGACCGGAAGAAGTAGAGGTAATATTGAGCTGAAAAAAGTAAGAGAAGAAACTGGGGGTGATCTTTTCTCAGCAATGAGGACCAGAAGGAGTGCAGAAAATTGCGGATTACCTTTTCCCAGTTGTGGGACAATTAAGGTTACTTCAAAAATACTTATTTTATTTCCCATTTATGTAAATTATAAAATTTCATGTTCAACTAAATTATATTCGTAAAATAATGATCTACTAAGAACATTTACTGATATAAAAAACGCGTAGGTATTATTTGGACGCTGACGTTTTTCTGCCTGAATGCTATATAATATGGTTTATAATGCAAGATGTAATAAATAGGTGTGCTTATATCTTTACTTTATTCATAAATTGTTTACTTTTTTTAAGTTAACTATCGATCGTGTTTCAGAATGACATGACGTGTGACGCGCACTCAAGCGTTGAGACTCTTAGTAGTGTGCAAAGAGTTACTTTTAAAGTAACGTCCTTCTATAAGTTAGTTAAGTATCCAGAGAGTAGACCGGGTATTGTGAAATAAATTTTACGAAGAGTTATCTTTGTAGTTTTTTTATTAACTATCTTAAACTATTATACACATAACACACATTACATTAACCACTAACTTCATAATGAATATGTCAGCGGAAAAGAACAAGAATCGTTAGTTGATCAATTCACTAGGTAGTTGATCAACTTTCGGAAAATAACAAACGGCAGTTGAAATGTATTATTTAACGCAATGAATTTACGTTAATTGACCAACTAACGGTTTCCGTCTTTTAACCGCAAGTAAAATAATCCACAAATGGGTCAAGCGTTGCTTAGCGTACTACTAAATTTAACGGTACATTATTATCCTTCAATTAATATACTGTTCTCTGATTAGTCTAACTATAAGCATTTGGCAAGTGTTTATTCAGAGTTCTTACCTACCGTGTACCTCCTGAGACCATCTAGATGAACAACGGCTCACCTGTCAGATAAAACTTGAAAGTCCCTAACTTGATATTGGTGCACTTTTTGACACCGAGTAGGCTCGAGCCAGAAGCTATGCGGTCAGCCCCGAGTGTCGTTTCTCCATATTCCACTCAGGACCTCCCTTGAGCATCTGGCTCCTGCATTTTTTATAAGTCGTGCTGACCCTACCAACTACAGGCCCATCTCGTTCCATGCTCTGCAAAACTGTAGAACGTGTCTTAAACCACAGGCTCCTGACGTACCTAGAATCTAACGACCTCCTCAGTGTACGGCAATACGAGTTTCGCCGAAACCGGTCCACTGGGAATATTCCAGCGTACGTCACCCACATCTGGAGTGAAGCTATTGAGAAACACGGGGAAGCACTTGCAGGCTCCCTGAATATGTCGAAGGCTTTCGACAGGGTTTGGCATGATGGCCTTATTAGCAACTTTCTAGTTATAGTTTGTCTCCAGGGTTTGTTGCGTGGATATCGGACTTCTTGAAGGATTGATCCATACGAGTTGTCATTGATGGCTGCTCGTTGGATCAAATGGATATCAATGATGGAGTCCCTGAAGGGTCGGTACTCTCTGGAACGCTTTTTCTGCTACATATTAACGATCTGTTGAAGCCTGGTATCTTTGGGTACACGGATGATAGCAACGTCGTAGAGAGTTACATATCCAGCGCGAGAGCCAGTGGACAACTAACTAAGGTATTGAGAGAGAGAATGATCGAGTGTTTGAAGTTGGCTCTTGAGGCAGTCTCCGAATGGGGTGAAACCAATCTGGCCAAGTTTATCGAGGGAAAGACGCAAGCGTGTCTATTCTCCGCAAAAAGGAGTCAACTTTCCAACTTGTCAACTCCTACTTTTCGAAGTGTGCCCGTGCCGGTTACTAATCATCTTGAGCTTTTGGACATTACTTTGACATCTACGCTTATCTTTGACTCGTATATTGAGTCCGAGGCTAAATTAGCTGCTAAAAAACTAGGCATCGTCTCGAAAGTGCAAAAACACTTCAAGTCTCAACAACTGCTTTTGGTATATAAAGCACAGATTCGTTCCTGTATGGAGTAATGTTCGAATTGGAGTAATTTAAATTTTTCACATTTGGTACGAATCGGCCAAGTATCAGCTTGAGGCTCTGGAATTGATCAAGAAACGTGCCAAAAGGGTCATAGGCAATAACACTATTATGCGAAAAAGACTGCAAAGTCTTGAACATCGCCGAAAACTTGCTAGCTTATCGGTTTTTTATCGGATACAATTCGGAGAGTAGAGTTTGTTATTTTGCGAAAGTTGATCAACTACCTAGTGAATTGATTAACTAACGATTCTTGTTACTTAACGGTGACAAATATACCTATATCTACGAGTACCTAAGTGTACTAGCGTAATGCTCGAGTGCTTTCTCAAGTGGCACTAATTACACCAAATTGATCTCAGTACTTATAGTTTCGTAGTTTACTGGCCGCTGAATAACAACGAATGATAATGAAGTGGGACATGTAAGCAGAGTGGAGTTGAGTGCGCGAAATATGAGGGCCGAGCTCGGTGTACGGTTTTGGACTCTGAAAAGCATCCAGATTATGATTCTGGATGTTCCCAGATCCCAGAAGGTGTACAGACGCAAGCACTTGCCTAAAGTTTGCGCACTAAAAACAAGCTAAATAGCGTCGATATTGAGCATATCCCCAGAGTTACGCAACACAAAACCGAGACGTCTGTAACACTCTCTTGTCACCGTAATTATATGGTCATTAAACGTCAGCTATCGGTCAAATATTACAACCAAATCTTTAACCGAGCAATTGCTTGTTGGCCTAGCTTGTATTGGAACTCGATTGGGTGTCGTACTCGACCGAAAGTCATGACGTAGCACTTTGAGCAGTTTATAGCCATCGCGTTCTTATAACTCCATCCATTAGTGGGATCAATAACCTCCTGCAGCTTCAAACAGTCTTCCAGCGTATTGGTTTCGCGAAATATCTTGAAATTATCTGCATAGAGAAGACACTCTGAGTGCTCTACAACTGAGGGAAGATCGTTGACCATGTAGTTAAAGAGTATGGGCCCGGGCACCGATCCTTGACTTACTCCTGAAGGCGTGTGATAGAGCTCAGATTCGTACAAACTATGTCGAACGTACTATTGAAAATCATCAAAATCGGATACTAATTAGTTTTTGAGATAAATGATATTGATTTCGTAGGTCAAAACAGTACAACTACTTACTTTTTGCACTAAAATCTTATTTCAAAAAAACGTACTGCATATATGATGATGGAACAAAGAAAAAGCACGAAAAAACAGAACAGTTATTTTGTCCTATCTCTGGTGCGGTAATGTCCTAGAAAAAGTAACTAATGATAAACTTCCAAGAAAATTATAAGAATCAGTTCAGCGGAAACTTGTTTATGGAAATAGTCATTTTAAATCTAGAAACTATTGCAGTTTAGAGACGTAAAACAAAAAAGCTCCTGTAAAATTTGGCCAGGTGTAGATAGAACAAACAAACACTCAAGCGACAATTTAGTACCACATTTTTGGGTTCTGATTGGTTTTCATGATATAATACTGAGAACATTTCAACTAATTATTGATTTACTGAAGTAGGTAGGTACAAAACATTACATATTACACACTGAAAGTTCATTATAAAGTAGGCACAATACATTACAAACTGAAAATACATTTTTTTTTATTATAGGTACTACTTACCAAACTAAGTTTAGTAGCATTTTTGGTATACATATAAACCCCGATGCTAGAGTGCGTTTAGCTATGTTTCATGAAAATTTTACGCAAAATACAACAACAGCCGCTACAAAATTTCGCATTACATATTTTTTCAGAACACCTTCAATATGGATATCAAATGAAAGATATTGACTAGTAAAATACTATACATTATTATTAATGGAATATCCTAGATATGTTGAACTACATTTTTTTTATAATTTTCTCAATACCTATGAATTTCAAATGAAAGAGCTCTTCTAGTCATAGAATGCCAATAATTACGTACACTATATTTATAATACACATGACAACATTCAAATATAAAATGACTGCGCCACAATTATTAGTTGCTTATACTTAACAACAAATACTTATAACTTATGCTTATGTACTATTTTACTGCTAAACGCTAGGAAGTGTATGGAGAATGCGATTGGTTTATGTTCGCTATTATACTTTTCATTAGATACATTTGCCAGCGTTTATGAGGCATTAATACTACAATACAATAATAATTAATGATACAATAGTGACTTTGTTTACAGTAGTCTCAAAACGAGTTTAATGCAAAATTCATAACAAATCGTAGCACGAATAAAAGCGGCCAAGTGCGAGTCGGACTTGCCCATGAAGGGTTCCGTAGCAGCAAGTAATACATACTTCTTGTAAGTTCGTTGTAACTTTGATCGAAGTTTTAGTAATAGTGTATTTATGACGTACTAAAAACTACTTACTAGATCGAGTTCAAACCAATTTTCGGTGGAAGATTGCATGGTAATGTATGTACATCATAATTTTTTTTAGTTTTATCATTCTCTTATTTAAGAAGTTACAGGGGGGGGGGGGCATGTTTTACCACTTTGCGCATGAGACACTAAACTTGTCTTGTAACTTCTTAAATAAGAGAATGATAAAACTGTTCAACTACAAATTATTCAGTTTAGAAAAAAAAATATGTAAGAAACTTCAACAATTTTTGAATGGTTATCCATACACAGACCACACGCATGGGTTTGATGAAAAAAAATAGTTTTCAATTCTAAGTACGGGATTTTTTTATTTATATGTAAAAATCTTAATGCGGTTCATAGAATAATCCATAAGGGTTCCGTTTTCACGTTTTACGGAACCCTAAGAAGGGAGGTATTTAGAGATTTACTGGCGACTGGCTGTCTTGTTTTTGACGTACAATCCAATACGTACGTATTGTAGGTACTCAGTATGTTAATTGATAAGTGACAGTCCTTTACAGTGTCTTAAATTTACTCATCTGTGGGTAGAACTGATTCAGTGCACGGCTCCAACTTTATATTGCTTTCCGGATTACTCGTGTGTCGTTGTCCTGCCATGAACCGTCTTGCCGCTATCATCATGTGACCCACTTTCTGGAAAATAAGTTTTCACTGATCACACTTCGAATAAAATATTTTATGATTTTTCTGGGCCGGCCTGGTAGCCATTAACCCTCCAGACCCTGTGCTGGTGGTTTTTCTTATAGTTGATAATAAAAAATCACAAATCCCTGACTTCAAGTTGATAACTCTTCCGAAACAACTTTTAAAAAATCCTCGTGAATTTACCGAGCAAGTATACTCATCAAACAACTAAATCTAATTGATATAGGTTCCTATATTAAATTACCTGCCACTTTCCTCGGTAGTATGTCAGGTATTTCCTCATATTTAACTGTGTACGCTTAACGTCGTACTTAGTTTTTATTTCCTCCTTGGGGCCATTTTTGATCCAGGGGTGGCGAAGTGCTTCTTTGGCCGATAAACGGTTTTTTGGTTTTAAAATCAAAAGACTGTTTATAAAGTCTTTAGCTTTTGTTGAAATTCCAGTAAATACCTCATCGTCGTAATTGTATTTTGCTTTTAAAATTAATGTCGTCATCTCTTGAAACGTTTCACTTGCAAAAGGGTATACACCCGAAAGCCTGGAATCGGTATAAATTATTTGAATATTCAGATTACTTACAAGGGAAAATAGTTGCATGGTTTCATTGATCTACTACTACTTAGGCTACTATTAATCAAGTTATTATAGTACATCGCGCTGGTCAAATAACTTCACTAACTAGCAGCTATCATCACGACATTTTTTTTCACTGTTAAAGCAAGCGTGAATTAATACTAAACGCCCTACTCCACACATTCTACGTGAACTGATTCCGGGTCTTACTCTTGAACGGTGGGTATTCTTAAACTCGTCAATATAAGTTAACAACATAGACATTTGAATGTCTGATCAAGGAGGAAGTAAAATAGATTTAAATAATTCTCAAACAAAAATTACTAAACATTAAAATTAGCGTAACTTCCAATTCGCGCATGTTGTAGTGCCGTATACTTATACAAAGTATATTGAATAGTACTTACAAAACATAAGTAACTACACCTACAGCCCACATGTCACAGGCTGTAGTTATGGCCTCATAGTTTAGAATTTCTGGAGATATGTAATGCCTAGTGCCATATATAGCTCGTTTCGAGTCGCCGTCTAGAACCATGGCAATCCCGAAATCTATGATCTTAATGTCGCAAGTGTTTGGGCTGAGACAAATGATATTTTCCGGTTTTATATCCAAGTGAGCCATGTTCTGATTATGTAGAAATGATAACGCTTCGCAAATTTGTCGCACGTAGTTCACGACGTCTTCTTCTGTTATGTGATCCTCGACCAGCACACGGTCAAAGAGTTCGCCACCCCATAAGCTGTAAAAAAAAATGGTTGTCTGTAAAGTCGGTTTACTGACGATAGTTGAACGTGACAACGTCTTAAGAAAATACTGATGGAATGGTAGTATTTTTCAAAGCGAGGTAACGCCGCATGACGTCATGCGGCGAGGTAACGGCGAGGTAACGCCGCATGACGTCATGTTTTTTCGTGCGTGCAGCCGGCTTCATCGAATTATAAGACGTTGTCACGTCAAAAATATAAAGAGTAAAGACACATATTTTATTTCTTCAAACGATGAATCAACTATAACTATAAAAACAGATAAATCGTTCCGGATTAAAATTAGATGTTAGTTTTGCAATACTACATGCTACATCACATGCATTGTAAACAGTGCAAAGTAAAGAAGTATGTACCTACTTCAGTCACACACTTATCATCCAATAATGCTATGGACGAAGTGATTTTTTATGGCCTGATCCTTAATTGAAAAAAAAAACTAAATCACAACGAGAACTTTCATAATTACTACATTACGTACCCAACTTATAGAATTATCAATAGACCGATAAAGATCTGGACATTGAATATTTCAAAATACAATTTTACGAAAATCATCTTCTTTCCATTTTTTTTTGCATTTAGGTCGATTAGCTAAAATTAAAATAGTATACTCACTACTCCATCACGATAACAGTAGATATTCTGTCGTGGAAAGCTTCAATTAATCCGATAACTTTAACATGCTGTGCTTGTTTCATTGCTTGAAATTCACGAATTGCTTTTTCACTCTCTTTTTTTGTTGCAGTCGGTATCATTTTCACTGCATAATGTTTACCTGAAAATTTAATCAATTATCCAATTACATAGATAGATAGATAGATAGAAACACTTTAACCTTCTTTGTTTGTCCATACCCGCATTATCCTTGGCTAGTGTGACAGTTCCGAATGATCCATTTCCTAGAATATCCCCGGTCTCTGTGTAGGAATCATTAAATAGCATTAGAGGCTGTAATTCCGGGTTCTTCACTGGGCTTACAACGATCTTTGTAGGAGTATCTGAAAAGATCCGAATTAATTTATTTACCCACTTTCGGCTGTTTCTTCACTTACTTATACATACTAGTGATCGCCAAGTGGTCGAAATTCCGTGAACAATATAAATGTATTCTCAATTAGACCACAGGCTTTAACAATAAACAAAAGAGTACGTACTTATTCAAGCGCAGGGTCGCCATAAACGGGCGTGCAACGCGTGCACCGTCCACGGCCGACACGCCCAGGTGGCCGGCAAATTGAGCGACTCATCACGTGATTCAAATCATTGTCGTAATACCCACCCTAACATCGTCCTAATCATGTATTCTTCCTTCCTCATGTGGAGGTTAGATACCAGTGTCGTGGCGAGTTTTCTTTTTTTTTTTTCCTTATCGGGGATGAATGGCTGGAGACACTGCTTCAAGGAAAATGAGGTGCGACCATCAGCACGGCATGGTACAGGCGAGCATCAGCACTCTCGCGCCCTTCACTTGAGTTGCCTCTTAGCTTTGGGCCTTGTAAAATCTACCTATATTCTGTGAGTGGGATCTCCTGTGGAGTAATCGCCTTTTTTCCTTCTTCTTTCTGTTTAGCCCGGAGGAGATTATGAGGGAAAAAAGCCAGGTACTTACGTCAGGAGGGCGAGCATGATGTGACACGATGTAATGTAAGTGTGGGTGTGGCCCATTGTCTGCGCGGTCAAACATACCGCGTACCAGACAAACTCTCACTGAAAACTGTATCTTACTCCTCTTCTGTATTGGATACGACCAGTCCACAAAAATGTGAAAGCATTTGGCGAGTATCGTCTCACCGATTTGGACAGAAAGCGCCAAGTCCACAGAGATAGACCCATAACCCACCTACAGTTCCACATATAATTCTGAAGGCAAATTCTGTTGTAGTATTTGCAGCAGAATATTTAAAACTAAATTTTGATTTACGAGCCACATTAGGGCACACGCTAGGAAACAAAGGGGGTGTTTGATATAAATTATGTAATTAAAAAATATTTTTAAAAAATGTTCTGGTGTTGGATGAAGACCTAGACTCTCCTTGCGAGAGAAGACCCCGAGTCCCTACTATGGGAAAATCTAGTGGGCTGCATGTACTATGTTATGGTCTAGTCATAAGTGTTACGGCTAGTCGAGATAACGCCAACTGCTGACTCAGAGTCACTCATTCGAATCCCATGCCCACCACTATCTTTACGGAGTCATGTGCGTAATGCCGTTAATTAAAAAATGGCGAAGGAAAACATCGTGAAGAAACCGGCAAGTTCTAAATTTTTTTTAGACCATGCGTCATCCACCATCCCTCACTGAGCCAGCATGGTATCCTCCACGATATGATGGCCTTGACTCTCTCCTTGCGATAGAAGCCGAGTCCCAGCTGTGGGACCATTTAGTAGAATGCTATGCTTAATTATGAAAGTATCTAGTATAAAAGCAGAATAGGTAAATGGATATTTTATAAAAACATTGATTTCGATTTTATTGTTCATTAAATCTTTCCCATGGGTCACCGAATTACCGACTGTTGAAGACTGTGGAAGCGTCCCAACAGTCGGGCGAACCCACGTGAGCTTCTGCGCCTATTTGGTGTTTTGATTATTTGTTGAATGGAACAAGGCGGTAAATAACAAACAAAAGTCTGTCTAACTTGGTGCAGATGCTACGGGTATTTAAAATATTATAGCTGGATTGCACTGGCCGATTTAGTACTGAGTGAGTTCCGAAATAGGTACAAATAAAAATTATAATTGAATGACAAATAAAATAATTATGTTGAAAGCTTGACACTTATCTCTGCATTTGTATAGCATGGATTGTTACCTAGTTTAAAAGTCCAAAACCTTACCCATCGACCTTTGGTAAATATTATTAGACTGTCCGCGCAGTAATCCTCTCGTCATCATCTTTAACGTCAATAGCTTGTTTATAAAATATATTTTTTTTTTTAGTTTAACCTCAGTTGTCCCACTTGCTGGGCAAAGGTTTTGTCATATTGATGACGGATGACGGATTTGAGCACGGTATACCAGGAATGAGCTTCGACTCTGACTCCGATAAGTCAGAATTTCCGATTACCATTAATACTTCGATTCCGAGAGACTTCGGTTCCGAAAATTTTAAAACGGAGTTTATAATCGGAGGTAAGGTGTATAAATATTGCTGGTAATCCCTTATTGTGGTAGATAGTAAATAGAAATACAAAATCCTAACTTCCTAAATCAATTGCTCGTCAATGTTTATCGTGTCCCCACGTGTTTGGCAAAAAAAATATACCCAATAAAAATATCTCTCCTGCCAACACTTCTAATTCTGCCTATGCCTCCAATTTCGGCTCCGGCTCCGATTAATAAAATTTTAAAAATCCGACTCCGAAATCGGTTGGAATAAAATTACCTCCATTACATCTCTAGTGTTAACAGTGTCACAGTATACTTAGAAGTTAGTGTTTCAATTCCCTCAATTCCCTCCACTTTATCCGGTCCGTGCTGATGGCATAGGCTACTTTTTACCGCAGGATATCAACTGGAACGGCAACTACGTGAGTAAAATTGCGGGACGCTACTCAACAAACTGTAATATTATTGGTGACCCCCCCCCCCCCAATATGAGGCTTGAACCGCGCCTGGCTTTAGGTACCCGGCACTTCAACCAAACATCACAACTGATTTAGTTGTGAGGTATAATATGAGTATACACAACAACTTTGTTAAAGATCATCACATGTTCAAATGCATGGTTTACGATTATAGAGGTATAAACGACATACAGGCAAACATTAATTTTTATATAGAAGTGCATAGAAGCGAAATTTCATGCTCTTCTAACACAATTTTCGTAAAAAGGGGAAGAAAGTTTTTTTTTGCCCGTAATAATATTTAGATTTATTTTTAGCGTCCAAGATTTCAGGTTTAATGAAAAGGAATTGCAATGTGTTTTCTAAAAAAGTTTCATAAATATAATTGCTAAATATTACCCAACATGATCTTCGTTTCCCAATTTTCCGAAGTTAAGTTAATGGCTCTCACGCTTAATCTCAGTAATATGTTAAGAACCGGCCTCTGAATCTCTATGTAGGGCACGCTGCTGTTTGAGACTTCAGTATAACTACCGTCACTCTGTGCAATACCCACGGCGAACCAGCACTTTTTTTTGAATAGGCCGTTCCTAAAACAATGTTTAAATCAATTTAAATTGGCATAATATTCAAAAAGCAAAATATATAACGAAATTAGGTTTTGCGTTGTTACATTTGGTGCTGTCTAAAACAGAGTTATTGCAAATGAATTAGGTGTGTTTAAAAAAGACAGGATTCAAGGATAGGGGGCATCCGTCAACTCGCACTGAGTTATGGTTCTTAGTCTCTTTTTAGGAGTGAAGGCGCCAAGTCCCAGTAGTGGGAACATAAAGTAGGCTGCTGAAACATTTGTTTTTTTAAACTACATATTTAAAAATACCATGAGGGTATTATTGTTTTTTTGTGTCTTTCTTTTTGTTAGGATCTCGGGAACTAATGGTCGGACCATTGAACGATTCTTCTTCTGTTGGATAGTCCATTTATCGAGGAAGGCTATATAAGAGCGGAACATGAATGAAAAATGTACCAAAAAGCTTTTTAAACCATGAAAATGGATCATCATCGAATTGTCACACTTAGTCTGACACAACCATGGCTCAAAAGTATCTCAATGATGAATCAAAAATTGGACTTTAAAAAAATTATGCTTCGCCTTAAGGCCGGTTTGCATTTTGAGTAGTGCGATTGCGAGTGCGTGTGCGAGCAAGAAATCGCGATTGATTATTGCAGGTGTGTAGTGCGAGTACTGTCCAATTCTGTATAGTAGCTGTGTTTCGTTCATTGAGTTGCCAGTCGTCGGCCCGCAAGTAATCAGGGTCAGATGTAAGCAGAAAACACAGTGATTGGTCAATTCAGTTATTTTAGTATTCATGACTTTGATAAGTTAAGTTTTTAAATCGTAGAAAGGTGTAACAAATTCGATAACATTCAATTAAGATTTTTAAGAGAAAAAAAAATGTTTAATGTACTTTACTTAATGTTATGAACGCAAATAAGAACCAACACGACACTAGCCTTTTCCGACATATATATATTTAAAAAAATTAAACTGAACATTTCATTGTACAACAATTATCGTAAAGCGCTAAAGAGTGCGCGTGTTCTTGCTACGAAGAGTTCGATGCTTTTAGACCGGAAAAATACACTTTTCTTTTATACAAATATGAGAAAAAATAACTTTACAAATTTTTAAAAACTGTAGAAATAAATAATTACGTATTTAATGTACTTATCATCCCCTTAAAAGAATGCAGGCTGATTATTACCAATAACCCTATAAACATATCTGTATCCAATGCTAATCAGTATCGCACATTAAATATCTGTATAAATATGGAGAAATCTGTATACATGGCAACGCTGCTGTTTACTAGCAGGCAAACTGCGAGTGAGGGGGAAGGACAAACGCGCGGGAGGAGGCTACTCGCAAAAAAAATAGAACGCGCTTCTAATCACTTCACTACCCAAGTTACTACACGCTCGCGTTAATCAATCGTTGTCCACACGTGTTAATAACTAAGAACTCAACACCTGCACTACTCACTCGCACTCGCAGTAATCAAAATGAAAACAGGCCTTTACATGTACACAGTGTTTGCAAGTACATCCTTGTCAAAAACTTGGTGTGTTAAAATATACAAGAAAATCTAATTCCATAGATAATAATTTGCGAATTTTAAGAGTATGCACAACAACTTTGCTCAAGATCATCAAATGATCAGATGCATAGTTTACGATTAAAAAACAATAAATAAATAATATTTTTTGCAGTAAGTATAGTGTATAGTAATAGATTGTTACGACTTTGTATGTAAAATAAATTAATGTAATTTTTTTAAACAGCTCTTTTTATATGTTCCGTATAATAGGGTGTTCTTACCATGAAATTATCAAGCTACTTGTATGTTTTATGTTCTGACAGCACACTTCTACATCAGTTTCACCTTTCGATGCATTTAAAAAGTATAGACGGTGTTTTCCTAATCGACAGAAAGAAATATACAAAAGTTCTTCATCAATGCCCAGTTTGTCTTTGTCCGTGCTGCACCTTTTCACTTTCTGAAATGCAATTCACATTTATACAAACGAAAGGGGAAAAAATACAAATATTTCTAGGATTGACTATAAACCAGGAATAAGAATATCAAAAATCAAGCATTGCCTTGGTTCGATAGCATTTTTTTCTAGCACTCAGTCCAAACATTGCCCATAACATCTTACCTAACTTACCCGTGAAATTTTCACCGGCTCGAACTTAGCTAAAATGTACGGCTGGTCAAGTCGGGAGAACTGCAACCGCCGATCAGGACATCTACTCTATTTCTACGAAAACGTAATTTCGAGATAAACTCGCGACTTTCCAACTCCGATTCTACTTCGATCCGTCGTTTCTTCCGTTTAAACGTTCTAAGCTTTCTCTAATTAGAGTATGCTTAGAACATTTAAACGTCAAACAATGTTGTATCGGACGAAACGAAGTAGAACGAGAGCAGGAAAGTCGCGAGTTTTTTTTCGAAATTACGTTTTCGTTGCATTAGAGTAGACGCGCAGATCAGCAGGTCTACTACGAAAACCACCTTCGAATAATCGGATCCGACCGACAGCTATCCGGATAATCGGTAAGGTAATTAAATGCTTTTGGAGTAAGGTTTACGACACAAAAACTGTCAAATCTATGTCGATCGGAATTCGAAATGAACGACACGCCCGATCCGATCAACCGATTGATTGTGTTTCATGGGAAGAAACGTCCATAAGTTCGGCCGATATATCGTTTATGGGACTTCGTAGTAGACCTGCTGGTTCGATCCCACGCGCACCACTGTCTTTTCAAAGTCATGTGCGTAATGCTGTTAACTTATAATGGTGAAGGAAACCATCGTGAAGAAACCAACATATTCCTAGAATCTTTCGAGGTCAATCGCCATCTACTAAACCATACTGGGCTAGCGTGGTGGATTATGGGCTAGACTAACTCCTAGCGAGAGAGGGGCCCGAGTCTCAGCAGCGAGAACACTTAGTGAGTTGTTTATGCTTACGCCTACCAGATTACACTCACCACATCAGCAGCAGAGTAATCGAAACAAAAACACGTGCGAGGTCGCTCGTTTAAAATCATTTTTCCAGGCTTCGAATGTGGTTCGAGTTTCTCTTTTTCTACTATTGCAAAAGGAACGATACTCAATCTGCTTGTGCTGGAGCCGATCCGAACGCTATGTTTATCCGGGAAACATTTTCTCAGCTCGCAAACCACTTCTCCAGCCATATCGATTTCTAATTTTTTGATATGCAGCAAATATTCTCCACCGTTGAAAATGACCTGTTGAACGGAATCAAAGCTTAGAAGAACCATACTCGTGTTCTTTTCCAAAAAGTGTTTAACCACTTCATTACGTATTTACTAATGAATGACCCATCTGGTAGTGTACGGTAACCTCCGACATTATAGGAATATTATTTAAATATATTTATTAGGAGAAATCTTTTTGAAATCTTTTAATAGGAGATATCTTTTTTGAAGAGCACATTAAAGGCTATCTTTCCGTGTTCCGGTGTGGAGGGCGACATTTCCTGTGAAATTACAGGGAAAAGAGATAATTCGCTTTATAACTCCGGGATGTCTACCGCCTAACATTAGTTAGGTTTGGTCTTGATTTTGATATAGGTCACTCTTTATTTTCACTTGAGATAGAATAGCAAAGTGGCATTAAGGCAGTTAAAGGCGGTTGGGGTGACAAGTACTGTACAGTACAGTCCGCGAGGTATAAGCTGAGCTTTGCATTAGTGTGAGTGATCACATGCATACGCATCTATTACCAAAAGTACAGTCAGACAACAAACTCTTAAACAACAAGCTGACATTAACTATCCATGATCAATATGGTCATTGCGAAAAGAAGTATCTCTTTTAGGATTCAAATGGTCAAGGACAGAGAATAACAGAAAATTTTTAATGGAAAAGCATGAGATCCGTCACCTACGTATAACTTATTTACTTAAAATTTCCGAATACCGTATTCAGGGCAGGCCTATCGTTTATACCGATGAAACATATATTGACACCACTCACACTTCATCAAAATCATATTCAGATGGCAGCACTTCTGGTTTGAAGAAACACCTTATTAGGAGAACATGGTCACAGCGTCCTGTGTCTGACTGTACTTTTGGTGATCACTCACACTAATGCAAAGCTCAGCTGACTGACTCAGCACCTCGCGGACTGTACTAGGCAATGATTTAGATCCTTCTTGTCCCAATTGCTCTGTATCCCTGTGCCATTATGCAAGTAACAATGCTGTATGTTATTTACTATTAGGCGCATGTCTTACCCATCCCGTCACTCTGTATTATAAGTAATAATTTAATTTCTTCGAAAATACAAAAACCGACTTCAATTTAAAACTAAAATACCTAGGCGGCTGAGCTTTGCTCGGTTTAACTACTAAATATACTTAGATACCTACAGATAAAAGACTCCAAGAAATAGATTTTATTAAAAAAAAACGAATTGAAAAAAAAAAGAGAACCCGTCTGGATTCGAACCCGGAGCTACTAATTCGTGACCGCTATAAGCGCCCGACTTCCCGTCTGAGCTAATTATGCTGTCGCGTCACGCGGCGAAATTTACCTTCGCATTCTAATGTCTAATGTGACAGTTTTTCATTGTCTAAAAACGCGCATAATATGCGTTTTTTTAAATAAAACCTAGTTAGATCGATTTATCGTCCCCGAAAACCCCTGCATACATAATTTCATGCAAATCCGTCGAGCCGTTTCCGAGATTCAGATTCTATATATATATATATACATATTAGGTACAAGAATTGCTCGTTTAAAGGTATAAGATTCAACATTCGACAAAATTTCATAAGAACCTATCACTATAAATATTATCGTTTATTACAGGAAAGCAATTTTTAGTTTTTGTTCTTATTTTAAAACCACGACACCGTTACCTCTGAACTATGTTACCTATGATCTACCAAACAAAAGAATAACCATCAAAATCAATTTACAATTGGCGGCCCTATCGAGTTATATACATACACAAAAAAATACAGCCGAATTGCGAACCTCCTCCTTTTTTGAAGTCGGTTAAAAACAAACCTTTGCAAAGTAGGAGACTTTCTACCTCAGATCTCCGGTAGGTTAATAGACTAACCGAGACATAACAATTATCAAAGGTACAAAACCACTTTTATAAAAAATTGTCAACGTAATATTCAAAAACATGTTTAAATGGTTACTTACGCTAAATTTGCTGTTTGTTCGTTCGATTTTGTACCGACCGACATACCAGACCACATAGAAAAAACTGGAGTCTTTGAAACTCCTGATGTCAAAACAACAATCGAAGGTCAACTTGGACCCTACAGTTGCGACTGCGGATAATAGTGGCCTCTGTAACATTACACGGGGTACATTCACTTTACGTAGGGCTGAAAAAAAAACATGAGCATATAATGCATCTTTCTTTTTGCAATAAATACAATACCATGGATAACTGAAAAGCAACAAAAACTGCCTTTTCCTCTTAATACTTTCTATAAAAAAAATACATTTTGGACCATCGATTGGAGACTGGTAAATAGAAAAATCAAATTGGAAGCCGATGAAGTAAGCGACAAACAATCAAGCAAGTACAAAGGAAATGGCATGTAGTAATTAATAGTTTTAAATTTTCTTCTTTTAGGTCATTTATTGACAAACACTCAAACAGTTTCGTATTTAAACTATTGGTGACTACTTACAAGTTACACTAACTTCAGTAGTAGCCGATACTGTAACATCTTTATATGTGAGACTGAGTTTATATGTTCCCCAATCCAAATTACTTGCACTAATGATTTTTAGACCAACATACTCTCTACCGTAGTCTTTCATGACTATGTCCACGTTGGTAAATAATAACGAGTTATCTTTGTGCCACTCAATTTTAGTATCAGGTGGAAGCGTGACTTTGCTGATTATTTTGAAACCTTCATTTTCATACGCTCCAATTTCAAATGGCATTTCTTCTATGATTGGCTTTTCGTTTTCATTTTTGTAAGTTACAAATACATCTGCAGAGCTTGACAGAACTCCTTTTCGAGTCCTACATACGACGTAGTAAATGCCACTATCTTTTACTTCTGATTTAAGGATCACCAATGTAGCAATTACAGTTGTGTCATTTGTGTGTGATTTTATGATCCATTTTCTGTTATCTTTAAGATGTTTTTGGTTCTTGTACCATGATATAGAACTTGATCCTATTCCACGAAAACATACCGACAATTCTATTGTCTGCCCTTCACGTACATTTACATTGCGCAGATGCTTTAAAATATCAAAATAATCACTATAATATGTTATGTTATTATAAATTACACCTTCAGCTGAATGTGGATATGACACATACAAATTTGCCTTAATAGTTTGGTGGTCGAAGGTATTTTGACATGTGAATGAATAAATGCCTTGGTCAGCTTCCGTTGCCTTTTGGATTATTAAGATATGGCTTGTCTTCTTTCTTGTACACCTCATGTCACCATCCAAAGCGATAGTATTCACGATGGCACTACAGTTTTTAGAAACTGGCATTCCATCCTTTCGCCAAAAATGTGTGGAATCTGGAGTATCCATCACTGTGCATTTGAAAACAGCCGGATAACCTTCTTCAGTGAATACATCATCTATGACGTTTTCGAAACGTATCATATTTTCATCTATAACAGTTGAAAAATATTTATATTAATGCTACATATATATTTAAACCAGCAACGAGAAAAAATAACTAAACTACAGATTATTTACTTATTTAAAAAAAATGGTTGTACACATAATAAAATAGGTAAGTATCTCTGCTACTTTAGTGTCAGTGAAACAATGCCTCCCAAAAACTGATTAATTTTGATAAAGAAAATGAAAAATGAAATGAATAAGAACTAGGTATATGTAGCGAGTAGGGGGGCATGGCTCCGGAACTTCTAAGTGTTGCACCCTAGAGATCAGAAGCCGTCTACATTCGGTGACAGTGCCGTAAATTGGGCGGTGCCCAGGCACAGGGCGTAGAGCAACTCCACAGACTCTGAGGTCTGTGACCTTTGTCATTTGGGTTCTTTTTTTACATTAATCTTTTTTTAAGCTGCCTCATCCCGGCCGTGAGTTGAAGTCTTCGGTAATACAGCCAACGCTCACCACACGAACCAACCGAAGGCGTCGTCGGTGTCGTCAGCGTACCATGTGATGTACAGTTCCTTGTGTGACGTGAGATTGCGACAACTGCATGGGACACGCTCTCGTGCCGCCACCCCCACGCTACCTAGCTAGGTTAGCGGAAAACATGTTCTTGACAGATCTATTTTTATTTAACAATGTTTTCCCTGACCGTTAAAGCTAATTATTTCTTGTTACTTTTTTTAGAAAGCAATAATAAAAACAGTACTTTAAAATTACCAGACAAAAATGTGGGCATATCCACTTCATTGTCAACAGTTTGACTGACATATTTTGATATAATTTTTGTTCATTAGGTAAGTACTGTATTTTTTGTAGTAATAATTTATTGTTTGTTCAACTTACAGATTTCAGCATCACTTTCTTCCATCTTGTTGAAGGTCGGACAGCTAATCTGTATAGTACGCAAAGTAACTTGTTAAAATTTAGACATAACACACGTAAACACTTAGATAAAAACGAATTTCAGTTTAGTAGAACTTTGCTCCTCTTGGAGAAGGCGGCAAATATTTATGTTTAACGATGTACCTACTGAATCCATAACGAAAATAACCTATGAAAATATATATGTTTTAAACCCTCGGTAATATTATTATTTAAAATAAAAAAAATTGGCAGTCAAAGGAACTGCCAATTGAAGAGAAAACTTATAACTCAGAATTTCTAAATGGCCAATAGCCATGGTCCCGATTTTCAAGTCAAGAAGATTTCTTATCATACCCGAGCGTGACACTAGAATCCAATATCTGTCTAGGCGCGCCTAAAGAAGTTTTCACTTCAATTATTATTTTAACAAAAACGGCGCGATTTTTTTCACTAAAATTAATATCAAGTAGGTACATATTTAGTATGAGGATCCTACTCCTGCTGTTGTGCTGTTTTCGGTTGTATGAATTCATCAATAACACATCCAGAGATAACTTTTTTTAGATTCCCTGCAAACTCTGCAAGGTAAGACTATAATAAAATCATTGTACTTACTAGTAGGTAGGTACATTATATTTGTCTTTTCAATGGTAATAAGTATTTCCTTTTATATCTCGAAACAAAAGGGATAGAGAGAGAAGAAAATAAAGGGGAAACTGATTGACACGAGTGAAATAGGTAGTTCACAAGTATAGTACTCGTAATAGCAGTATCACAAAAGAAAATGGAAACACAAGGTAACACACGTAGGCAAATGTAATTATTATGCTGGAGGCGGGCAGCGGGCAGCCCTATCGCTTGTTTACGTACCCGCAGTTGTAGGTATTTATATTAGTATTATTCCAAAGAAACGGCTCAGATAAATTACTGTATAGATAATATTACGATACCACGACTTAAAGTTTACTTAATCGAAAAAGGATAAAATGAATAAAAATACCCACAACTTAAAAAACAAATGTAACACGAGATAATTAAGGCAAAATCTAATAATAAAAAAAACAATAATATCTGTCAGGGGATGCCGTTACTTTTATAAAGTTCGTCGTAAGGTAAACATAAATATGTATCACCATTAACTTCTGAAGGTCCCACTGTAGGGGCACGGCCCTTTAATTGATCCCTAAGTTATATAAGTAGATATAGCACTAAAAATCTACAATCATTCGCGTTACTATAAGACTGCAAAACATTTAATGGCAGCCCCGGACGGATATAATTTTTTTAAAGTTTTTCGTTTGTTATTTCCACGGCTATCGATCGGGGTTATCTCGCTTTACATTAGTTTTTTACGTTGTGTTTTTTAATTTTATCCTTTTTCGATTACGTTTTAAACGTCGCGTCGGGGGTAAAAAAAAATAAAAATATGTTTTTTAATTTATTTTTTCATATTCTAGTCCATTCCGAAAACTAAGACGTCTGTGACGGGAACGAATTACAGAAAGAAATATATGGGACATGAAGATTTTGCAATTATTTTCCAAAAAACAATTAATTCAAACATACGTGCCAACACGTACTGCGAGGTGGATTATACCTAACCTAATTAGATATTACTCCGAGTCTCAGCAGTAGAAATTTGAAGGAAAGGTTCTCAAAAAATTTACTGCTGTAGCAATCAAATAAAAAATAAAATGTATTGATCAATTTCGTTCCAACCAGCTTTATCTAACCAATCGTGCTGACGAAGGCATAAATAAGTCATTTAATAGGCTACAATCCTTAAAAAAACTAATTAGTTCGTCAGCTAGATTGCTAAAAAATATTGTACACGTATTTTTTATTTTGTTTCACAAACATAAAATGAGGAAGATACAGAGCTTAGAAGTTTCGTGTGACGTCACTTGTGGGTACGACTTTTACCAACAAGTGACGTCACAACCCCCCTCTGTGGAAGTTTGATGATTTATATCATTGTCGGGTTTTCATAATTTGATAAAACAAAAAATACGTGTCCAATATTTTTCCATGATCTAGCTGACGGACTAATAAATGAAAAAAAACGGCCAAGTGCGAGTTGGACTCGCCCATGAAGGGTTCCGTAGCAGCAAGTAACATAATAAATAAATTCTTGTAGTTCGGTGGAATTTGATCGATGTTTTATTAATAATGTAAGTATTTATGACGTACAAAAAAAAACTCAGATACAGATCGAGTTCAAACCAATTTTCGTTGGAAGTTTGCTTGCAATAGATCATATATTTTTTTAATTTTATAACTCTCTTATTTTAGAAGTTAGAGGGGGGGAGGTGAAGACCTATCGACAGAAATTCCACATGTATAGGTATGATGAAAAAAAATTTTTTGAATTTCAGTTCTAAGTATGGAGGCATCCTTAAATATATTTTTATTTTTTTGTAAGAATCTTAATGCGGTTCACAGAATACATCTACTTACCAAGTTTCAACAGTGTAGTTCTCATAGTTTCGGCAAAAAGTGGCTGTGACATACAGACGGACAGGCAGAATCTATAAGGGTTCCGTTTTTACGTTTTACGGAACCATGAAAATGGTTTATTTTTGATCTAGTCCGATACCCTATTACACTTTAAATGACGTATACAAAAATGTTTATAGTAATTCCATACAAAATTACATACATGGAATCCTTATTTCGATTTACCAAATTATAATGAAGTTTACAGTTTTTAGTTTTTTGGAGGAGATTGAGAAGTTCTATGAACAGTTATACACCTCTACACAAGCACAACCTGTCGTTAGCATGGCAAAAGACCCCAGAGCCAAGCTGACCCGGCACTTTACCGAAGATATCCCGGAAGTCAGCCTGTATGAGATTAGGATGGCCCTCAAACAACTTAAAAACAACAAAGCACCTGGCGATGACGGAATTACGACTGAGCTTCTGAGAGCGGGTGGAAAACCGGTACTTAAAGTCCTCCAGAAGCTGTTCGACTCCGTCATACTTGACGGTAATACGCCAGAAGCGTGGAGCAGAAGTGTGGTGGTGCTCTTCTTCAAAAAAGGTGAAAACACCTTGTTGAAGAATTACAGACCCATCTCACTTCTGAGCCACGTTTATAAGTTGTTTTCACTCCACTCTGACATTATATTTATGTGCAAGACACTATAAGGTGGAGTGGTTATAACTTTGGTACTGCTTGTGGGGTCTTCGTAGGGCGTAAATAGTGGCTGCACTGTCTGTTATGAACATCAGTTCTGATAATGGTTTGTTTCCAATTACAGTTAAATATGTCCACTTTGTGTTTATTTTCTAAGTACTGACTTAGCTGCTAACAGGAGGCCCAAAGGCTCCGCTTGCAATACTGTAGTAGTTCTAGTTAGGGTTAACAATTCGGCGAGGTCTAGCTCTGACGAGTCTAGCCACACCCAAATCCCATTCTATTTTTAGCTCCATCTGTGAAAACGTTGCACACATTGCTTTCTCTAGCGGTATTTCTTTTGGTGTGACTAGCCCATTATTCTTCCTATCTAAATATGGCGTGGCTATACGACCGAGAAACACGGGGAAGCACTTGCAGTCTCTCTGGATATTTCAAAGGCTTTCGACGAAGGCTTTTTTTTCTACTTTTGGTTTGTCTTCGGAGTTTATTGCGTGGATATCGGACTTTTTGAGGGATCGATCCATAAGAGTTGGGCACTGATGGCTGCTCGTCGGATTAAATGGCTCTCAATGCCGGAGTCCCTCAAGGGTCGATACTCTCTGTGACGCTTTTTCTGCTACATATCAACGATCTGTTGAAGCCCGGTATCTTTGGGTACGCGGATGATAGAACCGTTGTAGAGTTACATATCTAGCGCGAGAGCCAGTGGACAGCAAATTAAGGTATTAAGAGCATGATCGAGCATTTGAACTTGGCCCTTGAGGAAGTGTCTGAATGGGGAAAAACCAATCTGGCCCAGTTTAACAAGGGAAAGACGCAGGCGTGTCTGTTCTCCGCAAAAAGGAGTCCATTTCAACAGACTCCTACTATTCGAGGTGTATTTTTTTATTTTTTTTAATTAAGAGTGACGAGACGAGCAGGACATGTGCCTGATGGTAAGCAACATGCATGTCCCATAACAGCACAGTGACACACAGCTATTGGAACATGAAGAGTCCAAATCATTACCTAGCACTGCACTGCGCTCGTCACCCAGAAACCTAAGATGTTATATATTATCTCTAAGCCCTGTAATATCTCTGGAAACATTGCCCTTCGAACCAGAACACAATAATGTTTGCAAATTACTGATTGGTGGTAGAATAACTGGCAAAGGCAATAATGATCAGTATTCGTGTCGGTTACTGTTCATCTTGAGCTTTTGGGCGTTACCTTGACATCTACTTTGGCTCGTATATTGAGTCCAAGGCTAAATTTGCTGTTAAAAAACTGTGTGTCCTCTCAAAGGTGCGAAAGTACTTCAAGTCTGAACAATTACTTTTGTTATACAAAGCACAGATTTGCTCTTGTATGAAGTACTGTTCACACCTTTGGGATGGATCGGCTATGTATCAACTTAAAGCTCTGGAATCAATCGAGAATCGAGAGGCGTGCCAAAAAGCTCATAGGCAAAGACATTCTAGTGCACATTCTATCACACGCCCTACTTATTACACGTCCATCGTTGTCGGTTGAACAACTGCATAATTATAGTGTAATATTACAAAACAAACATTTTAATCAACGATTGTAGACAATTGACGTGCCCCACGGTTTTATTTTAGTCTAGTCTATGCATATGTTTATAATTCCCACGACTGTATCTATTTCATTATTTTTTGGTTTTTAGTACATTTATCTTAAACATTGCAATGTATGTTTAACATAAAACCGTTTAACTTAAAAAGTTTTTTTACCTATTTTTATTCTCTTTATAAGCGCTGTCAAAATTATTTTCCATGTGTTTCTGTCAGTAGTCAGCGTTGTCCACCTTCGTTTTTTATCTTTTAGCCGGCTTTAGACTGCTCAATCACGTCTAAAATGAACAAACTGGCTGAAATTTCGAGCTTTCATAAGCCAAAATCTAGAAATAACACATAACAAAAATCCTATCCTAAAAAAAATCGAATTTCCTAAGTAAATTATTTTCTTTTGTACTCTGCCTGGAAAAAGTCTGCCTGCTGAAATATAATTGCTAACCATAGTCTTATTAAATACCGAAACCTGATACGAATTAATTTCGGATTATTCGCACGAAATTTACCTGCGTTTGCGCGTAAATGCGTAACATGAACCCGCATCTATGTACGGCCTAGGCTTAAAACCAGTAATTCAGGTGCTAAATTATAATTTTATTGTTTTAAGTGCTACCCACTCATCTATTTGAAGTAGGTGCCAGCCAAGTCAAATAGTTAGTAGATGTAGATAGGTACTATGTAATATGTATGTAGTAAGTAGGTAAGTATAATTGTAGTCTTATACTATCTGTGTTCTTCTGTTGGCTGCGCTGGCCTTCATTTGTTGTATGTAAATAGACAATCATTGCGTAATGTAGGTAATGTAATACAATGTAATAATAAGGTTAGTGATGTAATAATGTAATTTTGCTTAGAGAAATAATATCTTAGATCTCTGGGTGACGAGCGCAGTACAGTGCTAGGTATTGATTTGGACTATCATGTTCCAATAGCTGCGTGTTGCTGTGCTGTTATGTGGCAGGCATGTTGCTTACCATCAGGCACATGACCTGCTCGTCTCGTCTGTCTATACTATAAAAAAAAAAAACGAGTCGAATAAATCATCGACACGAAGACGAAGAAGAGTAGGTATAATATACTTACTCGTAATTACATTAGTCTCTTTGATTGTAAATATAAATAAATATATTGAAATTAATTTAAAAAAAACAGGTTGCATTAATGAATAGTCTGTGCGTTACATTGATATAAAAAGTTACGAAAATTAAAAAAACGTAGAAGATTGAAATTTGAAATAAAATAACGCCACTCTAGATAAAATACAAAAACACAGATTTTAGATATTTATGTCAACTATTTATCTTGTCGGAACAGCCTGTAAAAGGTAACTGCAATAGTTAGAGCGCTGAAAATCATTTCGTCTGCGCCATCATCATGCGTATCAGATAATGATAGCTTGTGAGCAATTACCCATTTTTTCTTGTTGTAATGTGGGTGCTTGCCTATCCAAGTAGGATTTTCTGTAATTCGAACTTTTTCTAGCACGCGAGTGAGGTTAACTGATTATTTTGAATTATGCAGACTATTTACCTGTTAATTATGGCGGTACTTATTTATGTACATCTATAAATAAATTAACGTTTCGGGGTCGTTAACACCAAGTAACCTGTATTGTAATCAAGAAATTGAAAAATGTATAAATACATATTTTGGTTCCTAAAATACCTACATTGATTAAAAACATGAATAACAAAGTATCTGTACCCGACATCTGTCTAGCCGTCAACTGAGGGAGCGATTTTTTTTTATGAAACGTCAGGGAGGGTTGTTGGAAGTATAAATCTCGATTTTCTAACTTATCCCGGTAGAGGGTTCGCCACCATCTTGTTTCAAAGTTTTTGTGAAATAACTCGTTCATTTTCAACTTTAGAGCAAAAATGATGGTCATCAAAGTTGTTGGTGATTATAATTTTTGCTCTAAAATTGAAAATGAACGAGTTATTTCACAAAAACTTTAAAACAAGATGGCGGCGAACCCTCTACCGATATTAGTTAGAAAATCGAGATTTATACTTCCAACAACCCTCTCCGACGTTTCATAAAAAAAAATCGCTCCCCGGAATTTTTTCTATTCTGCCCCAACCGTGCTATATAGGCTCTTTAAAACTTTAAGACAGCCTCCTAATTTTTTTCTTTTATAAGTTTCCACTTGACCGCCATCTCGCCTGATGTTAAGCGACGATGCGGTCTACGATGAAGTGTGTTTACCTAGAAAAAAACCGATGCACTCTCGATTTGAAGACACAAAGATTGTAACCATCGGGGAAAACCCACTCTATGTCCTGCTCGTCTTATAACTCTTAATTTAAAAAAAAAGTTCGTTTAAAAAATATCAAAGTAAAAAAATAAATCAATAGGTGATTTATTTGGTCTTTATTTTACTCTTTTGTAGAGCTCAATAGCCAAATGGCAAAAAATGTAACCCTAATTAACTCATTATGTCTGTCTCTCTGTCCGTATGTCACAGCCACTTTTTTTCGAAACAATAACAACCATACTGTTGAAACTCGGTAAGTAGATGTATTATATGAACCGCATTAAGACTTTCACAAAAAAATAATATAAAAACAATAAATACATTTTGGGGGTACCCCTTACTAAGAACAGAAACTCAAAAATGTGTTTTTCGTCAAACCCATACGTGTGGTGTATCAATATGGATAGCTCTTCAAAAATGATATTCTCCTGTCACTTCTAAAATAAGAGGATTATAAAACTAAAAGAAATATATGATGTACCTACATTACCTTACAAACTTTCACCGAAAATAGGTTTGAACGAGATCTAGTAAATAGTTGTTTTAATACATCATAAAAATACACTATTATTAAAACATCGATCAAAGGTACAACGAACTACAACAACTTTTCTATTATGTTACTTGCTGCTGCGGAACTCTTCACTTGGCCACTTTTTTTATTTATACTTGGAAACAATTTTTCTGGATACTCTTTTTTTATCTGTATTTATTTTTTATTTTTAGAGGCTTATGTTTCTGGATACTTAACGGTACAGTAAACAGGGATCAATATCAAACAGCCAGTCATCTACCTGTAGATTATGCTCAGGCGGTAAATCACATGTTAGGTAAGTTCGATAACATCACTTCAATGAAGTTCTGATTTGTATACGAAATTTGTTTGGACCATAAATAAAATGAAAAATAGTGCAAATAAGTAATTCTAGATCCGTAAATAAGGTAAATATGTGTACGGATTTACGAAAAATAATTCTACGGCAGTGATTCGTATTAATACATTACACAGAAATAATTCACGATGAAAATTTTCAATATGTATTCCAATCGCGAAATTCAATAAATTATTTTCATTTTCATGAAAAAAAGACGCATAAAATGCAAAATTAAAACTTTTCCAAAACCCACGACGGTTAAAGAATACCTATTCGAAAACGGATAAAATAATTAAAAAAAAACCCAACTTAAAAAATAAACGTAACGCGAGATAATCGTAAAACTTAATAAGAAATAAAGTGTATGTTGAGCGTTTCTTTTTGTGGGTGTATTTTATAAGTATGAATTTACAACGAAACAATTAAATCGAATTTATAAAAAATAAATATAGGAGTAAAAAAACAATAATGTCCGGCCGGGGCCCGCCCGGGGTAATTTCGATTAAATTGTTTCGTTGTAAATTCTTACTTATAAAATACAGTACAAAAAAAGAAACACTCAACATACACTTTATTTCTTATTAAGTTTTACGATTATCTCGCGTTACGTTTATTTTTTAAATTGGGTTTTTTTTTAATTATTTTATCCGTTTTCGAATAGGTATTTTTTAACATGACATTATTGTAATTTACAATAATGTCCGGCCGGAGATTATTGTTTTTTTGCTCCTATATATTTTTTTATAATTTTGATTAAATTGTTTTGTTGTAAATTCATACTTATAAAATATACACACAAAAAGAAACACTCAACATACACTCATATTTTTTTATGCAATACTATGTTCCAATGAAACAGCGAGGTAGTACGAATACGTCGTCCAGATAAGCAAATCTTAGATTTTTATTATTGACATTACAAAAGCCGCAAGATCAATTTCGGTAAAATTTGTATGAGACTCTGATGCATGATCTACCGATAAAAAAAATCATCGAAATAGACCCACAGCTGGCGGAGCTATCGCAAAAAAAAACAGACAATCGACTTGCGAACCTGCTCTTTTTTAAATCTGTTGTTAAAAAAGTAGAACAGACTGACACGTCAAACATTAAAAAAAAAATATCCTTATAAATAAGGGCTAAGAATTAATTTCTGAAGCGCATAAAACACGTGTTTTAAAGTGAACTGGAGCTCACCGCGTTGACTCACGTGACGTAAAAGGTGTGGTCAAGGTGGCGCGAGAACGCAATAGCCAAAAGATGGTGTTACCTTGCGTACGCGCACCCTATGTTAATGCTTAAGCTTTTTTTTGTAGTATAGTGACGGGACGAGAACACGTGATGGTAAGCGCGTCTGCCCATAACATGAAGCATCCAATCCACTACCTAGCACTGCACTGAGCTCGTCAATTCGAGATATAAGATGATTCATCTCTGTAATTTCATCGAGTAACTACCGAAAAGGTATGTTTTTTCGCTAGACGGACTCTGCATAGAGTCCAACCTCTACATCATTTCATTTTCTCCGATTAAACAAAATCGACTTCAATTTAAAATTCATCATCATCATCAACAGCCCACTAAACGTTCCCACTGCTGGGACTCGGGGCCTTCTCGCGCAAAGAGAGAGTTAAGGCCATAATCTACCACGCTGGCCCAGTGCGGGTTGGCGGATGACACATGACTTCGAAAAATTCTAGGTACATGTCGGTTTCCTCACGATGTTTTCCTTCACCGTTTTTAAGTTAGCGGCATTACGCACATGACTTCGAAAAGACAGTGGTGCGTGTGGGGTTTGAACCCGGGGTCTCCGGATCGGCAGCCGCCGTTCTCCCGACTAGACCAGGGTAACTTTTAATTTTAAAATTAAAACTTAGAAACTCAACTAAATTTCATAATTTCTACAATAACGTCATCCAGAAAAAGTAAGTTTTTTGTTGATTTTCACAAAAACCACTTTACCGATTTCGATGAAATTTTTACGTGACTACTTCTGAACTATGAGACCTCTACCATCTATGTACTATTCTAACGAACAAAAAAAACTAATAAAATCGATACCCAATTGGCGGAGCTATCGCGTAACATACATAAAAAAAACAAAAGACCGAATTGAGAACCTCCTCCTTTTTAGGGAGTCGGTTAAAAAGCAACAAAAACTAAGAAAATTAAGCACCGTCTTCATGTCTAAGGCATTCTACATGCGTGCATGCTTAATAGCTAATTATCCTAAAGACGTGACCTACATTAAACAAGTTTCCATATAAAGGCTTGGTCCGTGAGTCACAGGCCTTACAATTAGAATAAGTACCTACATCTAGAATTAAGAGAAAAAAGGTTAAGTACCTACTATCCTTATTCATACACTTTAATGAGGTCATCTTTGATATACATAACTTAGCTCCGACAGGAGTGGGATGTTTTTATAATTTCAGATAATAAACAAACAATCGATAATAGAATTAGAATGGCTTCGTGGCTTAGTGGGTAAGTAGCTCTGCCTGCGAAGCCGAGGGTCGTGGGTTCGATTCCCACCTAGTGCAAATATTTGTGTGATGAATTCAAATGTTTGCACTGTGCCTGGGTGTTTCTATGTATAATAAGTATGTATTTACAGCTATAAAAGTATTATATCAGGTATTTGGCCGCCACATCACAAGCTTTGCTTAGTTTGGGGTCAGATGATGTTGTGTGTGAATTCTCCACCAATATATTTATTTACCTATATAGTTCTCGATTGCGGAACAGGTTTTTTATAAGATATATTCAGATAATTTTGTGTATGTGACGACGTCTCTTTTTAAAGTAAAGAGTGACAAGATAAGCAGGACATGTGCCTGATGGTAAGCAACACGCCTCTCATAACGGCAAACTGTCATGCAGCTATTGGACTACAAAGAGTCCAAATCATTACCTAGCACTGTACTGCGCTCGTCACCCAGGGATATAAGATTTAAGGATGGGAGAGTTGACTTGAAAGATGTACGACTATTTTAGTATGTAACTCATAAAAATAATGTTTGTTATCGAAGACAGAATTACAAGAAAGTACCTACCTACTTTATAAACTTGTTAAAGTTGCACGCCTGTCAAGGGTACATAAATTTTTAGACCTATTTTACACAATAAATATGTTTTTATACGTATCTCTATGCCCTGTCATTTTACCTAGAAACATTGCCCTTCAAACTAGAGAAGGATGTTTGCTTATTACTGCTTGGCCGCAGAATAACCGGCAAAGGTAACTTACCCAAGCGGAATCTGCAAAGGGTAGGACCCTTTGTAGATTCCGCTTTCCCCCACAAAAATGGCGAAAATACAAAAAACCTACGGCTGGTCAAGTCGGGAGAACGGCAGCTGCCGATCCGGAGACCCCGGGCTCAAACCCCACACGCACCACTGTCTTTTCGAAGTCATGTGCGTAATGCCGCTAACTTAAAACGGTGAAGGAAAACATCGTGAGGAAACCGACATGTACCTAGAATCTTTCGAAGTGTCATGTGTCATCCGCCAACCCGCACTGGGCCAGCGTGGTGGGTTATGGCCTTAACTGGGCTGTTGATGATGATGATGAGTAGGACTCTTTGCAGAGTCTGCCTGGGAAAGTATCACATCTTTGCCAATTATTCTGTTTAATGTGGAAGCATGTTTTCCAGTTTAAAGGGCAATATCACCAGATAAATTACAGAACAATTAGAAAAATTGGCATTTACCTCTGGATGACGAGCGCAGTAATTTAGAGTCTTCGTGTTAAAAAAATTGCGTGGCGCTTGCTATTATGGCCAGGCGAGTTGCGCACCAACAGACGTATGTCTTGGCCGACCAGGCCTATTACTTTATCAATAGATTTTCGGGTTTACACAATCCAAAAAACTGCCAAATTTTAGCCAAGCCAAAGAAATTTTCGCACAAAGCTCAAAATCGATTTTGCTGTAAAATAACGGATAGTTGTTTATGACAGTCGCAAAAATGTATGTAATAAAAATGCTACTGGAAACTTACCCCACGTACTGCACTAAGTATTCAGGAATAAGTGTTTGTCTTCTCAAGTAATAACAATATGCAACGCGCAAACCAGGATCTGAAACAAACCCAAATTATCAATTTAATACTAAAAAGCCATAGTAACGTCAAACATATGGACTACGTATGCACTCTATTATTTATACTAGGCTATTTGGGAAAACAGTTCAACGCAAACAAGCTTTTAACTCAAAAGCGATATAAGGCATGCTTTTGTCGTGAGGTACCTAATGAATAATTACCTCACGACAAATAAAGGTATAACAATAACCGTCGGTAGTCAGGCCCGAGATAAAAATTACAACCTAGAATTGGTTTTGATAGCATTGAAACCCTCGGTCGACTCTTTTTAGGCCGACAAATTGTCCTATCACAAGTGATGAGATAGGACCATCATTTGTGATTGTGATGGTCTAGTCGGGAGCACATCAACAGCCAATCCGGATCAGCTGGTTTGAATCAAACGCGCACCACTGTCTTTTCAAAGGCATGTGCGTAATGCCGTTCACTTTTAAAAAGATGAAGGAAAACATCAAGAGGAAATTGACATGTTCCAAGATTCTTCCCAGGTCATGCGTCACCCGCTAACTTGCTTTGGGCCAGCATGATGGATTATGGCCTTGACTCTCTACTTGCGAGCAAAGGCTCCGAATCTCAGCAGTGGGATCATTTAGTGTATTGCTTATGCTATCACAATTTCAGTTTTACTAAAGAAAACGATCGAGTCGAATAAAATCAACAACTTAAGAAATTATTTGAACATAATTTGACTTGGAATTTACTAATTAAATTAAATACTTAGAAATTTCAAATAAATACTCGTCACAGAACTTATACATAGTTAGGAATCAAATTACGGAATTTTTTTTTTTGTAACACACACTATTTTTGTCATTTATTAGTTATTTTTTGTATTCCTAAAACATTTGCGTTGTATGAAAAATAAATGACTATTTATTCCATTGAAAGCGTACAACATTTTAGAGGTCGAATATTACTTTGCGTTGAAATGTTTATTTTAAATGTTCACTTAATGATTGAATTCAATAAAGTTCACTTTTAATAAAACATTGAAGTTACCAGTGTCAGGGCTACTCTGAGCAAGAGCGCGAGAATGACTGTTCGTTCCGTCGACACAGTTTCGAGGAGCCGTATGGCCATAATTACTCTCGCAATCTGTAGCACAATTATATGTAAAATTATTCAAAAATCAACAAGCGCTCGCGTCACCATCATGAATAATATCTCTCACTTACATGTTTATAAATATGAATAACTAGCGGCCCGCTCCGGCTTCGCTCGAAGAATAACCTAGATATCAATTGCAGCGCCATCTGCCGGGCTGATTTGTGAATTTAAACCTTCCAGGGCCCTACCCAAACGTATACAAAAAAAATCATTCAAATCGGTCCAACCGTTCAGGAGGAATTCAATAACAACGAAAAGTGGCATTGATTTTTATATATATAGATATCTCTCACTTAGACCTAAAAATTAACACCTATATTTATTTTCAAATAGTACTTATCCATTGTCACCATTTGTCCGGTGTTGGAGAGGCTGGTGATTTGTCATACAGGTTTTCCTAGTACGGACACCAGTCTCTCACATATATTTATAATCTATTACTAATAAGTACATGTTGATTAAGATGTTTACAATGTAAAACTTCTGTTTGAAAGAAATAAATAAACAATTTATATTAAAGTGACATATTGTGCAACATTAGTGTTATTTGTACTTGTATTCCGAGAGCTGGCAGCAAATTTAGGTAGGTATTTGAGGCAAGATGAAAACGTCACATAGTTCTCCTATTCAACCCGGAGGTTGAGGGATGATACTTGAGACCAGGCTGGTGAGTAGCGAGGCAAAAATAACCTATACATTTTTGAAATTTATATTTGTTTGGTCTCGGAATACTACTAAAAGTCTAAGTTATAAGTTTCCACTTCTATCGACAGTCCCTATGACATCCATTTTTTTAAAGATAATGGGCTATTGTTTTAATAGAGGCTGCTTTTTTAACAAATAAATAAATATTGGAGGACAATTCACACTACACCATCTGACCCTAAATTAAGCAAAGCTTGTACCTACTATGGCGGCCAGATAGCTGATATAATACTTATAATGGTATGTAATATGTAACTGAGTTAACATCTTGAATGATTCCTATATTAGAAAACAGTAGAAAGCGCCCACATCCGTAGAACTACACTATCTACGTAACGTGTATAAATAGTGGCAGCACTAGTTAGGTTTTATCTTGTCTCAACCTCTGCGCTTTTGATGGAAAAACTGAACTACGTTAAGTTCGTGACAGGTGTTCTCAAGTGGCCATACTATAAAACAGTGGCGCCTCGTTGTTTTGTAGCTCGAAATGTAAGTCCTGACCTACGTGTGACATTAAACAAGTTCTTTAATGTAGGTATTACCTTCCTTGATTTAATTGTAACGACTTCGTGCCATGTTGGCGCAGTCATTTTATGCTTGACCATGCAAAAATTAGAGTACGATTTTTAGCTTATAATATTATTTTTAGCAATAACTTAGGTAGAATATTATAATACTAGTCGACCGGGGGGTCTACCGCCTAGCTGTCCTAGAACTGTCTTAGCTTTGAAATGGGTTATAGGCGATTCGTCCCAAAGTTAATTCGTCCCAAAAATTGCTCTCGCTCTTTTCTTTTCGCTTGAAATGATAGAGACGGCAATAGCAACGCCAAAGCCCATTTAGTTAGGCGGTGGAAGGGCCGGTGAACTTTCATTATGAAGGTGAAAAAAGTGTGTGCGGGAGTTCTTCAACGTGTGGATATTTTTTTTATGAAACTGTGAACGAAGGTAGTTAATATATCTTTTTTTAGTGGGGCGTAAAATCTTACGCACCGCACGTCATAAAGAGACATGGTGGGTGTATCGGGCTCCACTCCACTAAAAACGGTGCCCTACTGACTCATGACTGTTCGAAATGGCTTAGGGTTAGAGCCGCGGGACCGCTGTTACATTTGACCGAATTACTCTGACACTGCCCCCGTCCTTGCGAGTTCACCTCGCGGGGCACTGATTTGTTCTAGAAATTTCGACCTGCAGAACAAGCCCCGTGGACGGCTTCAGACCAAAGTTGATAATGAAGAAATGAAGGCTGTTGTGGAAGCGGATCCATCGCAACCCACGTCCGAGTTAGCTGCAGGCTGCGGTGTTAGTGATAAAACTGTTTTAATCCACTTGAAGCAAATTGGGAAGGTGAATAAACTTGAAAGGTGGGTACCTCATGCATTGAGTGCAACAAACCGACAAACGCGCGTCGATTGCTGTGTTACTTTGCTGTGTTTCATTACCTGTTATGAAAAATAGATCGTATACAATAATCGGTAATGCTCATCGCAATGGGTGAACCCTGGCGAACCAGCTAAATCCAACCCTAAGCGAAAATTGACTAAAAAATTACTTGTGAGCGTTTAGTGGACTAGTGCTGGTGTCGTTCACTACAGCTTTCTTAAATCTCACCAGACAATTACGGCAGATGTCTATTGTCAGCAACTGCAAACAATGATGGAAAAGCTAGCTGTTAAACAACCGAAGATGGTCAATCGCTCCAGGCCACTGCTGCTTCAAGACAACGGCTAGACCACTGCTTGGCTACCAAATTAGAAGAGCGTCAATTGTAATGTAGAATATCCACCGTACTTCCCGGACCTTGTTCCAACAGATTGCCATTTTTTTCGAAATTTGGACAACTTCTTGCAAGGGAAAAAATTCAACTCCGGTGGGGCACTCCAAAGCACCTTTAAAGATTTTTTTGATTCGTGCCCGAATGTTTTTTTATATATATCGAACATATCAAATTTACACGTCGTATTAATATAAGACATTATAATACATTAGAAGTACCTACATTGATTATTTATTATTCATAGGTACCTACATTTGTCATTTAAAAATGCTTTTGTAGAGTAAAATGCTTTTCCTTCCAAAAACTTTTAAAATGGCTTTAAAATCATTTTCTGAGGCTGCACTCTTTATGCACTCCGGTACAACATTACACCGCGCATGTAGACCGACTTCACAGATTTAGCGAGCGCATGACTAGGTGTCATCTGTATCTGTGTCTCAACGTACTCTGATCACGTGACGCTCAAAATTTTTCTAAATGATCCATGTTACGTCGAGTAAACAGACAGGCCTGGTATATTAGGATGGAAGGTACCGTTAGTATTCTGAGTTCTGCGAGGTATGGCTTAGCAGACACATCCCACTTTACCCCAACAATAGCGCGAATAACCCTCTTTTGTGACCTCATCCCCCACAGTTCGGTTCCATACGTAAGCAGGGAATGAACTGTGGCAAAATAACAGGTAAGTTCCGCATGTAGCTGAGCGCATGGGGGCTGAAGCGGCCACTGGTCCACTATCCGGCCACTTGCTAATATAGGCGTAATGACGAGATCTGCAACATCATCCGCAAACATGTACACCTCTGCGTCATTCATTGATCTGGGTAGATCGGTGATCAGGAGTGAGAAAGTCGTGTTTAACAGGCATGATCCTTGCGGGCCTCCCAGATCTGGGATATCCTCTTCTGACTGGACTTCGCCTTAGTCATTTTTAAGTCTTTGTCACTGAGAGCAGTGACAAAGTCTGCTATAAGGTTTCCAGCCGGCTCACGGACACCGTAATGTTCGAGTTTAACCTTCACCAGGCTGGGGTCAGCTGTATCAAAACCGCGTAATAAATCGCAGCATATTTAGCATATGTTGGCAGAACAGCCTTTTACAAACACTAAAAAGTAATACATAAAAAACATATTTAAAATAACCGACTTCAAAACCACAAATAGGCACTCAAAAGCGAAATAGTTATTTGTTGATTTTTAACCGCGTGCTCAATTTTGATGACAGAGCAAGCGAAGCATTCAATATTTTTTTTGTAGAGTATTTAAAATTAGAATCCTGAGCTGTATGGCTGTAGCGAGGGAACTATTAGTTGGTAGTAGCTCTGCCTGCGAAGCCGAGGGTCGTGGGTTCGATTCCCACCCAGTGCAAATATTTGTGTGATGAATTCAAATGTTTGCACTGTGTCTGGGTGTTTCTATATATGATAAGTATGTATTTAAAACTATATAAGTATGTAAAGTCGCCGATGCATTACAATCTTTTTACCGTGGATCTGCTGGGGGACTTGATGGTTTACGCCCGGAGCATCTTAAGGAAATGCTTTCTCCTTCGGCGGGGGACAATGGGCCCAGACTATTGGAATCCCTCACGCACCTATGCAATTTTCTGTTGAAGGGTAACCTCAACCCTGAGATATGTCCTTTTCTGTATGGGGGTTCTCTTTGCGCCCTTCAGAAGAAAGACGGTGGAATTAGACCAATCGCTGTGGGAAACACTTTTCGTCGGCTTGTGGCCAAGCTATGCTGCTGCGCAGTTAAGTTACCTATGGCGACTTATTTACAACCTCATCAGATAGGCTTTGGAACACCTCGAGGATGCGAAGCGGCTATCCACGCTACCCGGGCATTCGCCATGCACGAGAAGAATTGTGTTATAATAAAATTAGATATTCGCAACGCATTCAACAGCATCGACAGGGAGGTAATGCTTAAAGAGGTCAAGGAATTAACACCATCCATTTACTCTTTTCTGCGACAGTGCTACTCCAATCCAAGCTACTTGACATATAATAACGAGATTATTTTGTCACAAATGGGTGCTCAACAGGGTGACCCTTTGGGGCCTCTCGTATTCTGTATGTCCATACAGAAAGCCATATCCGCCCTCAAGTCTCCACTTAATGTGTGGTATCTTGATGATGGCACCATAGGTGGAAGTCCTGATGTGGTGGAGCAGGACTTGCAGTTTCTTTTTCCAGCTTTAAAAGAACTTGGGTTGGAGGTCAACACCACCAAGTGTGAATTTTATGCTTGCAGTGCAGCGGCAACAGAGTCTAGAGATAGGTTCGCCTCTCTCATACCGGGCCTTAGATCTGTGGATAAGGGTTCACTAAGCTTGTTGGGTGCCCCTGTCTTTGCTGAGGGTGTAATCGAAACTCTTGAATACAAAACTGCTGGTTTGGTTTCATTGGCGGACCACTTTAAATTCCTTCCAGCACACGTTTCTCTGGCCCTTTTGAGGGGATGTTTTTCACTGCCCAAATTGACTCATGTTATGAGAACAGCGCCAACGTGGAAGTTCCCAGAGGCAGTAGCACGCTTCGATCAGGGTCTGAAGTGGATTTTGGAGGGTATTCTCAATGTTGAGCTGGATAATTCGCAGTGGTCTCAGGCTAGCCTGCCAATTCGTTTCGGTGGTCTCGGGGTGCGTCGGCTTCAAGAAGTAGCCTATTGCTTTTCTGGCTTCAGCGTACGGGGTGGCAGAACTTGTCACTCATATTTTATCTGGTAACGGTGACCTGATTCGCATTCCGTACGCCCCAGAGGCACGTGGCGTATGGTCCAACCTATGTGCTGACATAGATCTGCCAAAGAAACCGGAGCAACAGAGGGGCTGGGATGACGCGCTCTCCAGGAAAATCTTTTCAGAGCTGCAGGACGGGAGCACTGGTGTCGATCTGGCTAGAGTGAGAGCTTCCGCCCAACCGGAGTCAGGCGCCTGGCTGCACGCCCTTCCTTCACCGCACGTGGGCACGTTGTTGGATGATGACTCCCTGAGGGTAGCCGCTGCTCTGCGGTTGGGTTGTGATGTGTGTGAGCCCCACACGTGCATCTGTGGAGTAGGCGTAGAGGCCAATGGCCATCATGGTTTGAGCTGCACACGGTATGTTGGCCGCAGACCTCGTCATCACGCCATAAACGAGATTTCGAGACGTGCTCTCGTTGCTGCTGATGTGCCAAGTGTGCTGGAGCCGCCGGGTCTTTCCCGGTCAGACGGGAAACGGCCAGACGGTCTTACGCTGGTCCCATGGCGAAGAGGTCGCTGCTTGGTGTGGGACGCTACGTGCGTGAGTACGTTTGCATCTTGCCACCTCACGGGCACGCAGAAGAGCGCTGGCGCTGGTGCGGAGATGGCCGCCAAAAGCAAACATCTCAAATACGCATGCTTAGATTCTGCGTATGATTTCATCCCGTTTGCCGTGGAAATTGCAGGGCCGTGGAGTGCTGAAGCAAAAAAGTTTGTGGTGGAATTGGGACACCGTTTGAGGGAGAAGTCGAGTGACCATCAGGTAGGTTGGTTTTTAACGCAGCAGATCTCCCTGGCCATTCAGAGGGGGAACGCAGCGAGTGTTCTGGGCACGTTTGGGCAGGGGTCAGTGCGCGGTGGTCTCTTCGACCTAATTTGATGTGTATTTTTTTTATTAATTTTTTTCTACTTCTATTATAGATCTTATTGTAAATTTAACAAATAAGTTGATATGTGTTTTTGGAGAATATAAATTATAAGTATTATATCAGCTATCTGGCCGCCATCACACAAGCTTTGCTTAGTTTGGGGTCAGATGGTGTTGTGTGTGAATTGTCCACCAATATTTATTTATATTAGGCAACAAGGTAAAAAATCTTTGCACTCGAGTGCAACACGTAACTTTTCATTCCACCTCAGCGAGGAAATGACCAAACATAATGTAAATTACTACAAAATGACTAAATGCTTTGCGCGTTATTGACAGTTTAGTCAATTCTGTTGCCGTCAAATAAATTTCTTTGGTATATTTATACTTTGTGATATACTTATGATAAGTTGCGCTACTCACTCATTTATTTGAAGCCGGTGCCAGCCAAGTCTAACAGGTAGTAACAGTTAGTAGTAGATACTACTTACCTATGCCTAATTACTACCTTTCTACGTACATAGTATTTGTCTACTTGCTTTTTGACTAGACTGGCACCGAATTCAAACAGATGAGTGAGTAACGCTTAAAAATAATAAAATTAAATCAGTTTATTTTTCGCTTTTGAATGCCTGTTTGTGGTTTTGAAGTTGGTTTATTTTTTTGTAAAAAATAGTTTACTATCGTATTCGGAGTAGGTATCTATTCGGATAAGTACGTTTACTTATCATCTTGTATAGTTATTTCATAAATGAAAGATGTAAATAAAAGATAGCCAAAAACATTTCTTTATAGCAGGCATATAATGACGAGACGAGCAGGATATGTGCTTGATGATAAGCAATGCCTATACCTACTTGCCAATAGCAGTACATGGACACGCAGCTATTGGATTACGAAGGGTACAAATAATTACCTAGCACTACACTGCGCTCGTCACCCAAAGATATAGATAAGATGTTTTACCTCTAACACAACACAGCTATGTTTTCACATTACTGTTTGGTGGTAGATTAATGGTAAAGGTGTGATACTTCCCAGGCGGACTCTTCAAAGAGTCCTACTTTCTACCACTATAAAATATTAGGTATATTACATATCAGATATTATTTTTTTGCTAAGCTCGACAGGGTCTCTGAAGAATCCAGGGAATATACACTGATTTGGATCTTTTGGGGCTTCGGAAGTGCAGTTCGCATGATAACCGCCAACGCCGACGTCTCGGGTGCGAATGATCCACAGACTAAGTAGAAAGTAATCAAGCGAGCGTTTTTGAGACTGGTGTAATAGCGAGCTGACAAATTAGACAAGACAGTCTGAAAAACGTGTGCAGCAAAACGCGTAGCCCGGTTGACATAATTCCAGTCCAGTGATCCAGCGAGAATCCAGTCCAGTGCTATTAACGTCTACATTATTCCACTTATTTAGAAGCCGTTGAAGTCTGAATACAACAGTGACTGACGATGATTTCAAGAAGAGATAGTATAAAGCACTGGAATGGCACTGGATTGGCCGTCTGCATTATTCCAGTTGCTCTGGATTGGTTACAATGGATTCAAAAGTAGACTGCAGATCCAGTTACTGGACTGGAATTGCTAACTGGATTCATTGCTTTCCAGTGCCGGTTTACATTTGTCCGTTAAGCAATCCAACGCTGGATTCGGTTGCGGGACTGGAATAATGTAAACCGGGTATAATAGGAACTTTACTAATCTACTAAATTAAAACCTACGTAGGTACGTATTGACGACATAAAAGAGTTAGCTTCAAATCAATTCTGGCAGCTAAGAAGAAGAAAAATCTCGAAAAATTTGACATTCTCCATTCTCAAAATCAAATTAAATTTTACAAACGCCATTCAAGAGTTCTTGGTTTTTTTATGGAAAATTATAAGTGAATTTCGATTATGGAGACCTTAAGTCGCATAAATAGCACGTTTGAAAATGTACGAGTGGCGGTGAAGAACAAAAATTCGTCAGAACGATTGCAATGCCTAAAGAAGGATATAAATTCTCTGAGCACAGATCTGATGATTCTAGGGAAAGAGAACCACGACAGCTATGTAAGATCTATTTCTATGGAGGCCTACTTGACATTACTATCCGCAAAAACTATGCCGTTAGTTGTTGCTGAGAAAAGGAATATACTTCAGTCCGTCAACGACAAGCTCAAACAGTATGCTCTAAGAGACGAATGTCTTTTTATATATCTGAGAATCCAAAACCTACTGTGTTATTACTTGATCCAGTTGAATCAAGTTACTCTTGCACGAGATATTCTGGAAAAACTAGAAGACTTGTACGATAACATCAACAAAGCTCACAGGTTCCTAGATGCAGAAGATTTATTCACGGCTGAACCACTTTGCAACATCAAACCCGTCAACCCAGAGAAAATTGACAAAGTCATTACTAATAACCTCCAAATGCAAGCTTTTATTTACAACAAGCTCAATTTGCAAGATAAGTATACGTTATATAACCATACTGCCCTCCGTCGACAACTGGAAATGAAAGAAGGAACACCCCAAGACTGGGCATTGAGAACGGCTAGACTTGGCAATTACTTTACGTATTTAAATATTATGGGAAACGCTCGACACCACCTCTGCGCAGCGTACCATCTGCTTCGAACTTGTCACGAAAATTGCAAACTCATGCCGGAAGATTTTGTCGTTCAGAAAGCAGAGTTCGAGGTACATTTCCTTGAACTCAGCCACCATTGGATCAAATATGGGTTAACGCTATTCAAGCTTTCAAAGAAGAAAATACTAAGCAAGTATTTCTCACATCCTTCTTGTAAACCAGATCTGTGGAAAACTGTAGATGTATTAGATGACAACCAAATGGACTCTGAATCTCCAGACCCAGAAAATTTAAAAGACCGGGGCGCTGAAAAAACGGGTAAAGGTGACTGTGGCACTTCGGAAAGAATATTTGCTTTCCCTACCTTACACCTGGAAGAAATTGAGAACAGAATTCCATTGAAATGTGTTGCCAGCGTCGAAGAAGCTCGGAAACTCTTTACTTTCACTCACAAGTGGTTGATGCGAGCGAAGCATTACTACGATTTCGAGCATCACTCGGCTCAATACATATCTTGCACTTTGCAATTGGCAGAGTTGTACGAACATCTGGCCTTCTTTGAAAAAAATATCGATAACCAATATAGCATACAGAAGCGTCGCGCTGACGTTCTTGAAACGCTCAACTCCTTGCTGAAGACGTGTGACAATGTGATGTCGGTTCAGATCGACGTGATCAGGGAACTGTCTCAAGTGCAACTGGAGCTAATGGCGTTGAACCTGCAGAAGTTGTGGCGCGAGGAATCGCAAACGAACATGTTCAATGTAGATACAGACGTGGAGTCGATAATAAACTCTTTGGATTCGGAGTCCAACAAAACATTGACGGAGCGGACGTTGAACTCACCTAGTAAGAATATTTTTCTGAGGAAAATGGAAGCTGCGACTTCGATTAACGGGAAGTTGTATCGTTTGAGCGAGCACCTGATGCCAACTACGCCCTCGCAGCTTAGCCTGTCTGGGAGCATGCCGCGAGGCCAGTAGCTTCGCTTGCAAGTACTAGATTCTCCACCAAATATGGCACGGACGCTCCGCCATATTTTTGGATGGATCATTTGGAATTTGGAAATAAAAATTGATAAATCACCAGACACTGCTTTTATTTTGCGTTACCTCTTCGGGAAGGCCTATCCCTAGGTGGCAAGTCGAACGGCCCTAAACGTCTGACGCCTCAGGCCTCAGGTTCTCCAGTGGAGACGGAGATGTGTCCGCTTCCTCGCATCAGTGAAAGAGCGTGAGGTTTCCAACTCGCGCTCCTCACACGACCTCACACTGTGGACCATCTTTGCTAAGAGGTCTGCCCTCACCACCGCGGCTAGGGATATCCTCACAGAAATCTCTAAATAATAAGGTACTAGAAATGATATAACTCCCGCATTACTCACAAAACACGTGTCGCCACAGTTCTCCCACCACTTTTGGCACTAGTACATACATACGTAGTATATATTCAAACGTAGATTCACTCACACTTACTGCAGGTCTACTACGAAAACAACCTCCGAATAGTCGGATCCGACCGATAGCTTTCCGAATAATCGGTAAGGTAATTAAATGCTGTCGGTGTAATGTTTACGACACAAAAACTGTCAAATCTATGTCGGTCGGAATTCGGAATGAACGAAACGCCCGATCCGATCAACCGACTGGTTGTGTTTCGCGGTAAGAAACGTCCATAAGTTCGGCCGATATATCGTCTATCGGACTTCGTAGTAGACCTGCTGGAGGACATTAACGCGACGTCTTGCGTGAGCGACTTTGACGCGAACGCGAAGCGACGCGACGCGGTGCGAAAACAACAAACAATCAATACTGAGTGGCCTACGTGACCAACGCATGTAGAGTGCGATGCAGCAGCTTTGTCCTACATGCGCGAGAATTGTCAAGCACCGCCGCCGCCATTCAGTCATGGACGGACGCAAGCGAATATTATTGGAAAATTCATATATGAAATATCAAATATTCAAGAAGTATGTACGGCAGAGAAATGAAACTAATATTGTGTATTTAGAAAGGCATATTTATGGGGAATTTCACAATTTGTATGAAGAATTACGGGCTCAACCCCTGTTATTCAAGGAATATTCTCGAATGTTGCCTACAACGTTTGATTATATTGTGCAAGCTATAAAACCTGTTTTGGGATTCACTAGAACTAATTTCCAGCAACCTATTTCCATAGAAGAACGATTGATGGTGACTTTAAGGTAAGAAAACTATGAAATAATAAATCAACTCTAATATTTAAAAATTTTTATCTTTTCTCTCTCTATATCGAGGAATGCTTCTAAGCTATTATCTTTTCTTTTGCGTGTTTTTTTTGTTTGTTTTGTGATGGCTGGCAACGAGGGTGAAGGTGAAGGTGAAGGCGCTTGACGTGAGTTGATATCTATAGATGTATTCTGCGGTATTTCTTGTAAAATAGACGCAGATTCATTCAGTTGGGTGTTGTCATTGTCAGCCACGTCCACGCTCAAAATTTCTTCCAGGCAAGCAACGTCTGTAGATTCTGACAGGTATGTTGAATTTCCTTCTGTTGAGTAATATTCTGGTATAATAATATTTCCTTCTGTTTTTCGGGGTTTCAAAATTACCGTTAAGAATGACATGTTCTCAAAATACGGCCAAGTGCCTGTATACTTCGGCTCATTTTCAGCGTCAGCTCCAGAACGAGGTTTCGGAATTTTTTTCAATTCTTTCGTAAATGTGTCTCGCAAATTTTTCCATTTTTTCTTAGCTATATCACCTAAAAAACAAACAAATTAATTCTTAATACTTTTCAATTATTTCAGGTATTTGGCCACGGGCATACAGTACCGGCAACTAGCTTTCTCATTCAGAATTTCAAAATCAGCTATTTCCACAATCGTACCACAGGTTTGCAAAGCTATATGGACACAATTAGTTACGAAGCACATGCCCGAGCCTTCAGAAAATAACTTTAAGAACATAGCGCAATGTTTCTGGGACAGATGGCAGTTTCCTAACTGCATCGGATGTATTGACGGAAAGCACATTCGCTTAAAAAAACCAAAAAAAACTGGTTCAATGTACTATAACTATAAATCCTTCTTTTCGATTGGGTTGTTAGCGGTCACTGATGCTAATTATAAGTTTGTAATGATTAATGTGGGTTCTTATGGAAAAGAAAACGATGCTGGTGTTTTTGATGAATGCCCTTTTCGAAGTGCAATAGAACAAGGAAGACTAAAAATACCTAAAGAACAAGTATTGCCGGGCTCAAATATTGAAGCTCCATATGTTCTCCTAGGAGACGCGGCGTTTCCTCTCAAAGAGTACCTAATGAGACCATTTCCAGAGAGATCAACGACTAAAGGGGATGCTAAAGATAATTATAATTATCGCTTATCTCGAGCAAGAATGGTGGTGGAATGTTCTTTTGGTTCAATAACCTCTAAATTCAGAATTCTGCAGAAATCTATCGAAACCAATGTAGAAAATGCAGTCCATATCGTAAAAGCCATATGTTTAATGCACAATGTTATACGTGATTTTGAATCAATAACTGAAACTGAATTTGCGTCTTTCCGGGAAACATATCAAAATATGCCACAAACACCACAACGTCATTCACACTGGAGATTTGATGCTACATCACGAGTAGCCGCACAAGCAAGAGAAAACTTTAAGCTGTATTTTGAACAAAATCCTATACAAAGAGAATAAAAAAAAAATGTGTTGTACTTACTTGTAGTCCCAGTTACTTTGGCCAAATTCTCCCATTCACGGTAAGATAATAATCGGTTGTGATATTTTTTATTCCTTTTATCCCATAATATGGGACGTTCTTGGATAGAATGAATAAAAAATTCTACATCTGACATTCTACACAAATAAATTATGGCACCGCAACCAGTCCGCGCGAAAATATCAAACCGACTGACCGCGTTCGCTTCGTTTCGCGCCGCGCCGCACTGCACTCTACGTGCGTTTGGTCACGTAGGCCACTTAGTGTTGACTGTTTGTTGTTTTCGCACCGCGCCGCGCCGCTTCGCGTTCGCTTCGAGGTCGCTCACGCAAGACGTCGCGTAAGAATCGTGAACTGTGATTGTAAACGTACTCAAACATTGAAAAGCAAAGTTTTTTACATATAGGTACGCTTGTGCTTGACAAAATTTAAAATATATCGATATTTCAAAGTAGGTCTACAATGTAGCTTCACATGTAAACGCCGATTTTCTTACTAAAAACAAGTGTTATTCATTTATTAAGATGATAGCCTTTAGCATAGGTACAGCACTAAATTCCTGGTGATAAGTTTCCATATACCTATTCTGTAGGTATGATAGATTTCCATCGTGTGAAATGGATGTTTGGGCCGATGATATTGTCTCGGTCGCGGGAAGTTTGTGAATGGAGGCGGCACAAGACCGGTCATTGTGGAAATCATTGGAGGAGGCCGGGGGCCTATGTATGCATTGGACGTCTGCAGGCTGCAGGTAATGATGATGGTGATGATCCTCCCTCCGAGAGTCGTATTCCTCATGTCTGAGGGTCGTGACCACCACGTCTCAACAACTTCTCCACGATGAAACTACGCCATCTCCCTCTATCACCGGCGACATGTAGGGCGTCGTAGACTGATGTGTCTAAAGTAGTGCGAATCTGATCTGACCAACGCATCGGACTGCGGCCTCTTCTTCTTTTGCCGTCAACTTTCCCAGTAACTATCAGCTTCTCGAGGTTGTGACCTTCCTTCCTGGCTATATGCCCAAAGTACTCTAGCACTCGTTTGAGGCAGATTGTAGAGAGTCTTGTCTTGATCTTTAATTGCTGAAGTATCGAAATATTGGTCCGACGCGCTGTCCAAGGTATCCTGAGCATTCTTCTCCAACACCACATCTCAAAGGCATCAATACGGCCGCGGTCTGCTGATCTAAGTGTCCAAGTCTCAGCTCCATAAAGAAAAATAGAAAAGACCAGGGTCCGGACTAATCTCATTTTCGTCTTGAGATTTATCCCTCTGTTCTTCCATATCCTACTAAGCTGCATCATGGCACCCTTTGCCATTGCTATACGCCGCCGAACATCTGTTTCGCTGGAGCCTTTGTTGTTGATGCCGGAACCGAGATAGATGAAGTCCTCGACCGTCTCCAGGCCCAACACACCAGTGGAGCTCAAGGAACCTGCACGATCTACCACCATGAGTTTGGTTTTTGCTCTGTTTATGGACAGTCCAAGTTCAGCGCTGACATGCTCCATACGACCCAACAATAGCGACATTTCGTGTTCACTGGTAGCCAAAAGTGTCGTATCATCGGCATATCTGAGATTTGTGATTTTAACTCCGCCCACACTTACGCCTCCATCCCAATTTTCACAAGTCTGTCGCATTATATACTCACCATATGCATTGAATAATATGGGTGACACAATGCAGCCCTGGCGTACGCCTTTTCCAAAAAAGAATGGTTGAGATGTAATTTCACCAATCCTAACCACTCCTTGGCTTGAATGGTAGAGCCCTTGGAGCAACGTGATCAAGTGGTTTGGAACGCCCAGGGCCGCAAGCACCTTCCACAAAGAGCGCCAATTGACACAGTCAAATGCTTTGCTGTAATCCACGAAACACATAACGACAGGCACATTGTACTCGTAGGCTTTCTCAATTAGCTGCCTTACATTAAGGATTTGTTCACGCGTGCCTTTGCCTTTAACAAAACCGGCTTGCTCCTGTGGAATCTGCTGATCCAGATAGTAACGGATACGATTATTTAGAATATGAAGCAGGATCTTGCTTGCGTGGGATATCAACGCCAGAGTACGGTAATTGTCACAACGTCTCGTGGAACCCTTCTTGTGTAAAGGAAGTACAATGGACTCCGTCCAGTCTTTCGGCCACTCGCTAGATACCCAAATCTTGTTACAGATTTTGTGGAGAACTTCAATTCCTCCCTCACCAAGAGCTTTCAGAGTTTCCGCCGTAATTGCATCAGGACCAGGAGCTTTATTGGTCTTTAAGGCATTCAACGCCGTAACAATTTCGGAACGAAGAATGTCCGGTTCCCTATCCGGACAACTCCAGGTGTCGCGAAGCTCCGGTGAAGAGTCCTTGTACAAATCCTCACAATATGCACGCCATCTTTCTGTGATATCATCCAACTGATGCAATAGTCTTCCGTTGGAGTCTTCAATCACCCATGATTTAGGCTTGAACCTTTTAGCGAGTAATCGAACCTTCTTAAAAAGGTCTGCAGTCTGATATTTAAGAGCATGGCTTTCTATGTCAAGACATATTCCTTCGATAAAGTTGTTCTTATCTTCCCTACAGCATGCATTTATAGACTTGCAGAGACGACCATACTCAAACCTAACCGCAGGATTCTGCAAACCTTTAGCTTTCAAGTCCTTCCGCTGCTTAGTGAGTGCCCAAGTGCGATCCGAAATCCAAGCAGTTTTCTTAGGATTCTGCTTTTGTGTCTTCTGAATGTCGGTAAGAGTTTCGTTTATAAGCTTCTTTAGTTGGTTCCAATCTTCTGTGGCACTAGAATCCGTTACAGATTTCCCAAGCTTATCTTCCATTATTTGTTTAAAAACAGTTTTTTCAGGTGTACTTAACTGTTTAAGACTTGGCCCGGGTCGCTTTCTAGGCGCTTTTAAACGAATCATAAAGGTGGCCACAAGCAAATTATGATCGGACCCACAGTCAGCCCCAGGAAAGGTTTTTACGTTGAAGACTGATGATCTCCAGCGAGTATTTATGAGGATATAATCAATTTGATTTCTGTATCTATCGCCTGGAGACATCCATGTGTAAAGACGCCTAGAGTGATGTTGAAAACACGTATTTAGTATTGTGAGACTATTACTAGTGCAATAGTCTATAAGCTTTCCCCCACGGTCGTTCCTGACACCCAGTCCATACTTTCCGACAACTCCCCTTATGTGGCCATCAGCTGCAGTGCTGCCAACCTTTGCATTCCAGTCGCCCAAGACCATGGCTATCTCACGACTTGGTATAGCATTCAATATTTCTTCCAGCCCTCCATACAATCGTTCCAACTCCTCCTCAGAATTTTCGCCAGTACTCGTTGGCGCATAGATCTGGATGATGTTCAGTATGCATGGTTTGGTGTTCAGCCTCATATGTATAATGCGCTCCGAAACCGGATTGTAGCCGAGGACACAAGTGTTTAACTTAGGTGGCACTATAATTCCTACTCCGTGTAGACTGGAGCCTTCACAACCCGAGAAGTACATGTAATTGCCACTAGCAGTTCTGAAATGGCCTTTACCGCGCATGTGGGTCTCAGACAGTCCAAGTATACTGACCTTGTGTTGTTCCATTTCTTTTTCAACGATACTAAGTTTGCCCGGTTTTAGTAGCCCTCTTACGTTCCAGGTACCAATACGATGATGACTTCGTATAGATGTTTTGTGTGCTACAGGGACCCCGAGATCATTTCCATTGCTAAATATGTTATTTTTTCCCAGAGGGACTTCGGTAGCCAATTTCACACCATTCAGCCCGGACACCGAATGGCGCCGAGTGTTAGTCGGGTCGTCCAACAAATCGCATTCTCTATTATCTCTGTTCATGATCAGTAGTGGTTTTCTTGGGAAGGTAATTGCGGTGGGTTCCCATATCCTTCCGCATCAGTCTTTTAGAAAATATTTAGTTTTCACGGTCACTGTTCACCGCTTCACGGGCGCTGGGTGGCCGTGGTAGATCAGGCTATTTACCGCCGCCCGAGACTCGGCGTTGGCCTTTTACAGCAGGTTTGGCCTCTCCTAGCTAACCCTCCTCCTTTTCCCGGGCTTGGGACCGGCTAAGACGCAAAGCGTCACGGCGGAGTTATGGTGATGATAGATTTGGTTAAAGTACGTCTTTTTGTAGCAGATTTAAATCATACGTGAAAGCCATATAGCACGGTCGGGGCAGACATTGAAATAGAAAAAAATCCGGGGAGCGATTTTCTTTTATGAAACGTCGGGGAGGGTTGTTGGAAGTATAAATCTCGATTTTCTAACTAATCTCGGTAGAGGGTTCGCCGCCATCTTGTTTTAAAGTTTTTGTGAAATAACTCGTTCATTTTCAACTTTAGAGCAAAAATGATGGGCACCAAAATTGTTGGAAATTTAATTTCTCACAAGTTTGCTGCATATAGGTTTTACGCTAGGATCAATATTTGCAGAGTTATACTATCAAGTTTATCAAAAAAATCGTAATGGGTGGAATTTTATTTTCTTCAACTTCGGTTCTCGCACTTTTTAGGGTTCCGTACCCAAAGGGTAAAAACGGAACCCTATTACTGAGACTTGGCTGTCCATCCGTCCGTCCGTCCGTCCGTCTGTCACCAGACTGTATCTCAAGAACGGTGATAGCTAGACAGTTGAAATTTTCACAGATGATCTATTTCTATTGCCGCTGTAACAACAAATACTAAAAATAAAATAAGTAAAAAATGTGCGAGAACCAAAGTTGAAGAAAATAAAATTGCACCCGTTACGATTTTTTTGATAAACTTCATAGTATAACTCTGCAAATATTGATCCTAGCGTAAAAACTATATGAAGCAAACTTGTGAGAAATTAAATTTCCAACAACTTTGGTGACCATCATTTTTGCTCTAAAGTTGAAAATGAACGAGTTATTTTACAAAAACTTTAAAACAAGATGGTGGCGAACCCTCTACCGGGATAAGTTAGAAAATCGAGATTTATACTTCCAACAACCCTCCCCGACGCTTCATAAAAAAAAATCGCTCCCCGGAATTTTTTCTATTTCAGGCTAGTTTTATGTCTACCTCGACTGTACTATAGTCCGGTCAAATTAGACCAAAAAATAATAGTAAAGTTACCTAAATTCCCACCAAGCTGAAAATCGGTAAGATTGTTTAAAATATCATTAAAAACAAAATTTGAAAGTTCCCCATCTTTCCCCTGTGAGCAAAAAGTTTTATTCAAGGTCAAAGGTAAAAAAATGAGTTTATCGCGATTTTCAGCTAAACGGTAAGTTTTATCATAAAAATACCACAGACAAAAGTTGTAAGCCATAAATTATCTACAAAAAATTGTTTCATACTTTTTTTCTACGAGCCACCGTTTCTGAGATATAACGATTCAAAAAGTTGTAATCATCATAATAATATGCATGAGTACGTTCGTGAGGAAGCACCTATGTATTGAAACCTCACTTGTGGTCCCTGGGTGGTTCTAATCAGGTGACAATTTACCGGTGGTAGGCTTCGGCCGTGGTTGGTGACCACCCACTAGACTAAGTCACGACGCCAAGCGGCCTAGCCGTGTTCCGTCGTGTTGTCTAGTGACACCATTAGGGGAAAACGGGTTAGATCAGTTGCTGCACAACTGCAAGACCGGTCTGTCACACACCAATACTGTACATCGGGAAGCTAGTCATGGAGGGTAGCGGGATCCGAGTCCCGGTTGCCGCGACCGACCGCAGATAGTAAGGGGCCCAAGTAGTGCGCTAGCCCCTCATGAAAGGCGGCTCGCCATCTAGCGAAAAATCCCGGGATGCGCTATCCTGCCGGTTGGCGACCGGATGACAACGTCAGGTAGACATCTCCGGGGGGACTCGGGAGTCCCCGCAGTCTCCAGGCTAGCTCCCCACTGGTGTATTCGTATTGTGTGTTGTGACCAATGGCCAGTAGTGTGCGGCCTCGTTCTACTGGCGTTTTTCCCACCGATCCCCTCTCAAAACAAATATGAAACAAGTCAATTACAGAATCAAGTTTAAAGAGCGGCTGCACGCCTTGTCGGTTAAAGTGCACCTCACTAATATTCGGGGTCTGCACTCCAATCTCAACCAGGGGAAGCACTTGCAGTCTCCCTGGATATCTCGAAGGCTTATGACAGGGTTTGGCACGATGGCCTTACAAGGAAGCTTTTTCGTTATGGTTTGTCTACTGGGTTGGGTTCATTGCGTGGATATCGGACTTCTTGAGGGATCGATCCATACGAGTCACCATTGATGGCTGCCCGTCGGATCAAATGGCTATCAATACCGGAGTCCCTCAAGGGTCGGTACTCTCAGCGACGCTCTTCCTGCTACATATCAACGATGTTGAAGCCCGGTATCTTTGGGTACGCAGATGATAGCACTATTGTAGAGAGTTACATATCTAGCGCAAGAGCCACTGGGCATCAAACTCAGGTACTGATAGAGAGTCTGATCGAACGTTTGAGCTTGACTCTTGAGGCGTTGTCCGACACTCTTGTGCGAAAAAGACTTCAAAATCTTGAACATCGCCGAAAATTGCTAGTCTATCGGTTTTTTATCGGATACACTTCGGAGAGTGTGCAACTGATTTGCATGGTCTGATACCACTTTGTCCTTTTTTCTATCGGAATGCTCGTAGCTCGAAAAAGCGACATCGTTTCATGGTTGATGTTCCAAATACACGAACGAAGAGATTTGGCTCTATTTTTGTGATAAGAACGTCTAGGCTGTGGAATACGTTGCTTGAGTGGGGTTTCCCCGATGGTTACAATCTTTGTGTCTTCAAATCGATAGTGAATCGGTTTTTTCTAGGTAAACACGCTCCATCGTAGACCGCATCGTCGCTTAACATCAGGTGAGATGGCGGTCAAGTGTAAACCTATAGAATTTAAAAAAAATCATCATAGGTGGCGAGGAAACGTGTGCAAATTATACGATTACAACTTTTACAACTTTTTGAATCGTTATATCTCAAAAACGGAGGCTCGTAGAAAAAAAAAGTGTTAACATTTTTTGTAGATAATTTTATGATCTACAATTTTTGTCTGTGGTATTTTTATGATAAAACTTACCGTACTTACTTACCGTTGCTAGCTAGCTAGCTACTACTACTAGCTGAAAATCGCGATAAACTCATTTTTTTTACCTTTGACCCTGAATAAAACTTTTTGCTCACAGGGGAAAGATGGGGAACTTTCAAATTTTGTTTTTAATGATATTTTTAACAATCTTACCGATTTTCAGCTTGGTGGGAATTTAGGTAACTTCGAATGTCTAAATTGACCGGACTACTAATAAGACTTTCAGTAGCTAGAGCCCAAAAGGGATTGACGACAAACAATAGACAAATTAACATTGTAAAAGAGGTCTCAACTTCAAACTCCAAGAACTAGCCTTCTAGACCCGTCGGGGCAGACATTGAAATAGGAAAAATTCCGGGGAGCGTTTTTTTTTTAAACGTCGGGGAGTGTTGTTGAAAGTATAAATCTCGATTTTCTAACTAATCCCGGTTCGCCGCCATCTTGTTTTAAAGTTTTTGTGAAATAACTCGTTAATTTTCAACCTTAGAGCAAAAATGATAGTAACCAAAATTGTTGAAATTTACTTATTTTAATCTATTATTCCGCAACGCCGTACAAAAATAATGCGACAAGGAGAAATGATCGAGGATTGCAACCCCCCCCCCCCCCCCCCTCTTCAATTGCACTCAGTTGGACAGCTTACAAGTGACGGCATAGTGCTGAATCTCATTACTTTATACCCTTCTATCATCCTACATAGGTCTCTTGGTGGTTCATTTGACCCGTAAATTTTGTTCAGGGGCCTTTGAAAGCTGCCCATTCAAGCTGGATTCGCCTTCTTTTGATGCTCTATATCAAAAAAGAGAGTATGGCAAAGATAGACGTAGCTGTCAACCGTCTCTAGCCTCTCACTCCCAATATTGGGCTTGAGGATGCAGAGGCGCTGGACAACACTTTGGCCTTAGGCTATATTCATCTGAACTACTCTCAAAGAAGCATCTAAAAGCTGTTGTATCGTAATTTGGAGATTGGCTAGATTTTCTGCAAACAGCACAACATCATCTGCGAACCTTAGATGCGACAGGTAAACGCCGTTAATATTAACGCCACCTCAACCATTTTTAAGACATCTTCTATATCTATAATACTATAAATAATAGGTAAATAAAAGAATTCATTCGTTACGTACATATTTATTATACTAACAACAATACGTTGGAAGAAAAGATAAGTAGACGACTATATGTTATAGATTACATCAAATCCATTGCAGTACAATCCTTTTAATAAGTTATGAAGTTCGAATTTGCGCTCGTGCTGCTTTAGAAAACATCAGTCATCAACCTTACGATACGAAATTTCATAACAACTAACAAGAATTGTACTAAGAATACACGTGTTGTATAAAATACGAATATAAAATGCTTATTAAATCTTACACTGAATTAGTGAAACTTTTTGGTCCAATCATTGTGCTTTTTGTAACGCGATTTTTAAGTACATAGGTTTTGGACTTAAATCAAAGCGACTTCGTATAACAAGGACTCGAGCAAGTAGTCGAATTAAAAAGAAAGAACGGGGCTACACAGGACTACGGATTACTTAGGCGAAAAGACCACCTCACCAACACCGCAATCCAAAACACAGTACAAAATAAGCCTGTCTCGTATATTTTCTCGAAGGTACACAGCAAGATTGGGCCAACAATTGTTTTGAGACCTTTTCGACTTAGTAGTACAGCAGTTCTGTGAAAAACCCCGAATTATAATAGGTAGTGCAAGTAACCCACTTGTAATAAAAATAAATATACTAAGTATTAAAGATAGTCATAAAAGTTTATATTACCAATAAAGAACCAGTGATAGCAACACCAAATAAATTTAGTTCAAAGTTAATTACACTTCAGTTTATTTATTTTATACCTCTATAATATATACATATATAACTACATTCTATGATACAATAAATTTAGTTATTTTCCGAATTATTCGATCCATAGATTACAAATACAGAAACACAGTTTTATTAATTGGGAACTGCATAGTTTCATGGTGAACGTTGTTCATTATAATTAGTATAATGGACGCAAAACTTTAAAAGCTCTCGGGACTTAGGGTAAGTTGTTGCAGATGACGTTAACTTAGGTATTGCTCAAGAATGGATGATGGACGGTGAGACCAGCCCAGCCATATGGCTGCGTCTCTTAGAATCTGGCTAAACGAGCGTATTTTAAAGATGTCGAGATTTAGAAGACACTTAAGTAATTACTGCTCCTTATTAATTTGTAAATTGCATTTACATACATTGGTTGGGTTCTAAAACCATAGAACATAATGTGGTAAAAGACCGTGGATAAAAGGCACAGTGACAACAGTCATTTGATCGCAGACTAACAAATAACTTTAAAACAAATAGGATTTTAAATAAATAAATAATTATTATAATTCTATTTAAGGAACTCGAAAACTTTATATTCTCACTCTTATATAAAGAATATCCAAAGTTTATTTTGAAAAGTTGTAATAATATAATATTTTTGGTAAACTAACTAACGTGGTTGATTCATTTATTTAATTAAGTCTCGGGTAACTCACGTTGTCAGTGACAAACGGATAGCGCTCACGCACGTCCACTAACCTTGAATAATCTATTTTCTTCAAAGAAAAACAAAAACCATTATCGACGAATAACTCCAAAAGTTACACTAGTTTAGTCTTAGTCTGAACAGCGCACCACCGCCTACGAAGCTACGTTACGACACGTATAAATTCAAGTAATTACAGCTGTTTCATGAGTGTATGCACTTTACTACTCGTGACTTACTACCGAGAGCTCAAAAAGTTTTGTTCTAAAAAATGTGTGTGTGTGTGTGTGTGTGTGTGTGAGTATGTGTGTGTGTGTTAAAGGTGTAGTATATACTACATACATTTTTTTTCACGTAACCGGTGTTAGAAATAAGAATAATAAATTGAAGTGACTAAACTTTGGTTATTATATTATTCTCAGAACATCTGAGTACTGTGAACACTACGTTTATTGTGTCAAATGTAAAAAACAATATCATTATTTTATAATAATCATTACTTCCATCACAAATCTTACTTTTTTATTTGGTTATCACTATGTAAAAATATAGTCATTTTTAATATATCAAAGTGATAATAATTTAAGGTATAATATGTATAAATTGATTTATATGAATAAATTAGTAGCCACATTAAATATTACATTTTGGAATGTAATGGCGGAATGACATATGTACATTACAGAAACATTCAATATAATGGAAGAGATTAGGAATTTTTCAACCTAACGGTTTTTAAAACGTATAAGTACTTATAGTATAAAAAAATTAAATATTTCTCATAAACATATTAAAAACAACACACGTTTAAAAATACAAACGAAATATAAATTAAAGATTATCTAAGTCTACAGTAAAAATACCTTTTTATTTTCGTTATAACTAAAGCTATTTATTTTCACTAACAGTTTCGTTTCGTATTACCTTAATAAATGCGTTGAAAATCTATAACGCTTATTTTAATCGCTCTGACACGTTTAAAAAGATAGGAAAAAGAAACTAACTCTGTAGTTGGCATTCATACACGTGTAATAGAACAACATGCATAATGAAATGCGTAAAAATGCATGCGTAAAGAAATGTGTTATACCGTTTCCGGACGAGGCAATGAGCTGTATTCGAGAGAAGAAAAAAAAATCTAAACTTGTACTAGATGGCGTTTCTGCGTTTTTAGTGCTAAATATTACAATCAACTATTTCATTTTATGTAAACACACAAAGATGTCACGGGAACCACAGATCGTTTCATGATTTTACAGTGTTTATGGGATGGAACATATCATTAAATGGAGAATCAAAAACAACGGTACAGACACGTCATTACAAAATGTCTGTTTTAACGAACGTATTTTGCCAAAATATACATCAATTAACCCAATAATTATTGAAATAACTATAGATAGGGACAAAATTTATTAAAATATTGTTGGGTGTCAGATAAGCGTAATCTACTGTCTTTTTTAAAATAAATTTTGAAAACTACTCATCCTCGTCTTACGAAAGTTCGTATAGAGCATTCTAACTAAAAAGAGCTTACTAAGCGTTTATAGATAAGAGAGTAAAATTATAACAATGTCTTATAAAGAAGAATGGAATTCCTAGAAAAACGTCATAATATAATTTGAGTTGGTGTTTACCGTATTCATTACTCGAAATTTGTAAAATCTTAACATTCGTTTGTTCGTTCAATTCCTTAACAGACTAAACATTAGGCTGAATGAATATTCTGAAGATATATTCCAAAATCAAAAAGTATTTTAGTCTATATCTATACTATAAAAATCAAAGATAGTTGTTGCACATTTTTATTTAATTCAACCAGTGCACAAGAAAAGCGGTCACGTGTGCGCGCGTGCGCGTGCGCACACTCCCCTTGCAAAAAGGTCGCTGAATGCGGTTGAAACTTTGAACTTGACCAACAAGAATATACGCCAGTAACCAGTAACACGTTCATCAAATTAAGTGCCACTAGCGGCCAATGTTTCACTGCCCTTGAAATAGGCCGCCAAATGCGGCTGAAAATTCTAGATTGTCCGACTAGATTAAACGTGACTAACCAGTTTATTAAATAGAAATGTAAAACATCACTTTCTTTTCTTACAATGCATGAGATGAGGATAGGTTTTTAATTTTAAATTTTGCCTTCCGAATTGGTCCCATCCCTAAGGCGACTTTTAAAATTACAATTATTAATATATCGTTGACTTTGAAGTTACAGTCTTGAAAATGTGATCATATAAATATTTCCAAATTTTGCGCCTTTAGAATAGGGTCATACGATAAAATGAATGATGTCTTAGGACAAATTGTTCTAGATTTTATTTAGAGCAAATGTAAAGAAAATATGGTGTCAAAGTCCTGATTACTGTCGATTAGCAGAGAATCAGTAGCCATACTCCACATTACTCGTGTATTTCTCGGTTCTCTTAACATAAACACGAGTCCACATGAGACAGTCGCGGCTTATATTCGCTTGCGAATATCCCTTTAATTGTGCGTGAGAAAACGATTTTGACCATTTCAAAAGGCTTATAAGATTAATTGAAAATTGGTAAATACGTAAAATAAAGACCTAAACGTGAACAGGCATTGACTTTGCGATCATTGTTTATGGGATTTGTTTACCATGATTTTGTAGAACGAGTCCCGATATTTACGGATACTTTCAATCTATATTGCAAACTAACTGCGGTAAATATCCCATAATTATTAATAAATTGTAGTAAACAAGAATAATAACTTTAAAAATTTAGACGTTGACTCACATTTACATACGAGTATTTTGTCAATACCGAATTATGTCAAATTTATATTTTGTATTACCGGACATAAATTCAAACCGGGTACTTATTTAATAAGTAGTTGGCAGGTTACTTAACCGAAAACGTAAATACACAATTAAATGGCAATGATAAATAAAAAACAACAATCTATGCAATAACAATGTAAAATAAAAACTACAATTAAAACAAAACTAGACTAAAATTCACTATAGTTTCAGTATAAAATATACAAGCTATGCTATAAATAGTACATTACCGTTACATGATGTCGAATATTCCGCTTGGGGACTAAAGTACATTTGACAATACATCGTTAGACATAATTTTAAATATTTACTGTTACTTAAAAAAAAAACAAAACATAGTACAGCTATCTGCGAACTAACGTAGTAAGTAGTAGTAATAAAAAGATGTATTCACCGAAATGTGAGTTCTAAAATGAAGCTCCTGGACAAACCGCATTACACAATATTTTAACATTTTATTACCTTCACACAACCAAGAAAATAGGTAAAAATGTTGAGGTCAAATTTAAGAACAACTAGAAATATTATTGAGCACTTTTCAAGCACAGTACAGAGGTAAGTAAGTAAGCAAGACCCGTTACAGACAAATTATGAATTAAGTTATGACCAAGGTATTGTTATCGGCGAACATCGTAAACAACCTGTGCATGGCTCCCCCCTACCTCACCCTACGTTCTTAATTTCTACAAATCTACTACTATCCATGTCCACGATGGTTGCACTCAAATATACTGACTGTGCGCTTAGTGCGAGTTTTATTGAGCAAATTAATTAATTATATCCCATTACGTTATCTGCAATCAGATCTGCAATGTACATGTAATAAGAATCGTAACAAAACGTGGTATAGATAGTGCAATCCACGAAGACGCGCCCCACCAATTTTCAGTCGCGTCAGTCAGTCGCGAACCATTCACCAGTCATTGTAGTGTGCGTGTGCATTCATAGGTAATTAGTGTGTACCCATAACAATCAAACATTGACGGAAGCTTGCACACATATACTATAAACAGTTAGGAGGAATAGTGGGGCGCGTCTTCGTGGATTGCACTATATATATTAAACGTGTGATACTTGTTAGCGCCAGCGAAAACTGACACTCGACGCTCTGAAGTATTAGTCCCATAGACAACAAATGCCTATTCAACTCAAACCTGATATATCAGATATATTATGTTGGTGGCATTATAATATCTGTAGAACGGAAAAAAGCGGAACTACTCATGCCCACTGGGCACAGACTAAAAAATCGTTTAATTTTGCAATAAGTAGCAACACCTTTCGATTGTGGCGGCAACGCTATAGTCTAAAGACAAGTTGATCGTGCTGTATAAAGTTGGAAGTCGATTTACCAACGAATCATCTATTCTATACAGTTGAAATACCATCATTGTTTTCAAAGATTATAAAACTAGTCAAAAAATAAATGCACGATCATTGAATAGTTTTAACCAAAATACGCCCGTATTGTAGTAACAAATTTCAGTTACGATACAGAACTTTGTAAAAGTACGGAATAATACGACGGATCTTATTAAAATGATGTTACTATGAGGACAATCCTAAATTGGCAAATAGTATAGATCAATATGGTGCTTTAGTATAAAAAACAGCGTGGTTATTGCACATTTTTTAATTAATTCACGGGTAGCTCACGCGTAATATAATCGGTCTAGTGCGACTTAAGTCGAATACGGCTTTTTTCAAGGATGCACGCGCGTAACCAGAAAGCAAAACGAGCCAAACGAAAAGCGGTCAGGCATCTCGACTTAAGTTTCATATTAGGCCGCCGGGCTTATATCAAACTTAAGTCCAACTGGACTGACTATAACACTCGTGAGTTAATTATACCATACGTGACTGGATTGTTTGTAATTATAAGTACTTATAGCAAGATTTTTTTCTGTAATTTATACATTTAGTGTAAAACAAATTTGTGAAGGTAATACATAAGTTTCGCATTCAGCTGTACGGTAGCAATAAAACAACATACGGTTACGTTTAACTACAGGGTAACATTGTAAATTATAGAAAATAAATTACACACATTTGTAGTTTAAAAACAAATGACAAGCGGAAATACTTCGACACGTTTCCATTAAGTATACAGTTAAACTTTTAGAATGGTACTAGCGTAGAATGTGGTATGTTTGGCAAAAGTATTTAAATTTTCTTGCCAATAATATTTCAGCGCGATTTATAAAATAATATAAACATCGATGAAAACATTTGATTAAACATATTATAAAGCTAATTTTTAAATAATGCCATGTACAAATGGTGTTATAAATTTAATCATCATACCACTGGAAGTGAACCTCGCGTCTTGGCTCACGAAGTTACCGCCATACCAGAAAAATTACTGGGCTTCATCTTAGATCTCTGGGTGACGAGCGCAGTGCAGTGCAGTGCTAGGTAATGATTTGCGTGTCACTGTGCTGTTATGTGGCAAACGTGTTGCTTATTACCATCAGGCACGTGACGTGCTCGTTTCATCACTTTTTTTTTTTTTTTTTTTTAATGTCGGATTGTGGTTCGATGTTCACACAGTCTTTTTACAGGTCTCGCCGACGTCCATAAAGGCACAAGTTCGCGCTGAGACCGCGACAGGCACTTGACATTATATAATTGTACGGACACCAGTTCGCGCCGCACCAGTTCTCCGGCCTCGGTCTCGTGTCGCGGTCTCCGCGCGAACCGCTACCTTTACAAAGCTTTTCGGTAGACCGTGAGATCAAAGGGTAGATTCAGAAGGTAATTCTTCTCAACACGGCGTGCAATTTCAAGAAATTGCTTACTGCGCAGCCCTAACGACCGCACACCTCCAACCGGGCTGGGTTGGAGCCAGCCCAGCCCTTCTCAAATTTTCATGATTTTTCTTATCGAAATATTTTTTATAAAAAAAACTTAAAAATTGAGATGATAAATAAAAATGTAATTCACAAAAATATTATTTTTTTCTCAATAAAACGTTAGTTGGTAATCTTCAAACGAATCAGAGATTTTATATTTTTTTAAATACAACAATATTTATATGTGGCCATTTGGATGGCAAGTTGTTGATTATTTAATAATTGTAAACGTTGTAGTAACTTGTATTTCATTTTCATTATTTATTGTGATTTTATACAACAAAAAATAATAAGAAAACATATTGAGATATAAGAGATTAAGAGCATTATGTATCTACCATTGGATATAAAAATTATATTGTGACACGTAAATCGGATAGAGGACCACTAATTGTTACAATCGAATATGTTACCAAAAATATCTGCAAAGATGCTCAGAAAAGGTATAATAAAAACAATTTCACGAAAGGGCCAACTCTAAAATCGCAAACATACTTAACAATTGTTTCATTAGCATAATAGAACTCCAATGGCATACAAACAAAAACTGATTATGTTCATGTTTCATAATGTAGAAAAAAAATCTTTGTAGGTCAAAAGAGCCATTTCATCCAACTTATCGCGATAATTCTTCGCCTTCGTCTGTATTACAAAAATATAAACATACCATATAAAACGTCTAGTACCACTTACAAAAGATAAATCGCAAAATCCTTTATTTGTGCCTGGTCTGACCTACGATCCGGTCAAATGGAGACTGACGTCTACATATACCTGCGCGGCCTATCTTCCATCTCGTCTTTGGAGTACCTCGTTGAGTACCATGTTGGTGTCGATATCGCTATCGTCCTGAGGCCAGGACTGTATGACTAGTAGGGGTTCATTAAGCTCGCCGTGCTGCTTAGGAGATCGGGAACGACTGTAAATACATACAAGTTTTTCATAGAGTTATGTGAATAGCAGTAGGACTGTTTTTAACAGCCTTCAAAAAAAAAGAATGTTGTTTTTTTTTTTAAGTGAAACTTCTTTTGGCGTGCTACAGACAGACTTTTCGTTTTTTTTTCTGTGAATTGAATTCTAGCGTCATACTCGGGAATGATAAGAAATCTACGGGTAAACTCGGAAACATGGCCACGCTCTCCAGTTTCACCCACGTAGAACGAACATAGAGCTAGAGCTGGAACAAGAGCATTCTTTCTCGATCTTTTAGTGTAAACAAAATATCGTTCTTAGCGTTTTCCATATTATATATTCTATAGAATCTTTGCGAACGCAAACAAAACAACGAAAGAATGTGCTCTACGTTTGTTTACACCAAATGAATTTGATACAGTGGGGATAGAATGAGCATTCGCTCGTCTGATGTAAATCGGCCTTTACGCGATAGCACCGCTAATCGTTAATCGATTTTGACGGTTCTTTTTTTTTTTTTGTTTGGTAGATCATAGTTCAGAAATGGTGCCATATAAATTTTATCGAAATCGGTTGTTGCGGTTTTTTATATAATACTAGCGGCCCGCTCCGGCTTCGCTCGAATAATAACCTAGATATCAACTGCAGCGCCATCTGCCGGGCTGATTTGTGAATCTAAACTTTCCAGGGCCCTACCCAAACGTATACAAAAGATATCATTCAAATCGGTCCTTAGTTTTTTGTTCATATTATATTATATATATATATATAATATAATATGAACAAAAAACTAAAATTTGATTTGATGTACTTATTTAGACGATATAGTGATATATTCTTATGAAATTTGGTCAAGTTTCTGAATTTAATTTTAAATTGAAGTCGGATTTTGTTTTCGTGAAGAAAATAGGTTATATTCATAAAGGATACAGTTGTTAACCGATTATTTCCACGGTCTAATACCAGCAAGGAAGTCGCAAATTTCAAGTCGTACCTTGTTAAGTTGTTGAAAAATTAAATTAAATAATCAAACTAAAATGTTTAAGGGCCATCTTACTGTCTTAAATAAGCAATCCGCGCACGATTGCTTGGATGAGATCGGTCCAAGCGATAAGGCCGACAATTGAAATGTATTTTTTTTACATTAGGCTTAGTTTCCTTTGTTCTCCTGTGTTGTGGCGTTTACGTACTTTACGATGGTATATATGTAGGTATGTACGTTAGGGTTTGAACGAGGAACACCTTGTGCGAGATATACGCAGTAATGCCGAGTAGACACAAAGACACACCACTAGTCCCTCCACGTTCACTGGACTCTATTGCTCGGCGCTGACTTCCACGACCAGTTCCAGAAAGGAAGTTCAAGTTTCAAGTCGAAAGGCAGTCCAAGTTTCAAGTCGATAGGAAGATCAAGTTTCAAGTCGAAAGGAAGACTAAGTTTCAAGCCGAAAGGAAGTCCCAGTTTCAAGTCAAAAGGAAGTCCCAGATTCAAGTCGAAAGGAAGAACAAGTTTCAAGTCGAAAGGAAGACCAAGTTTCAAGTCGAAAGGAAGTCCCAGTTTCAAGTCGAAACGAAGTCCCAGTTTCAATTCAAAAGGAAGTCCCAGTTTCAAGTCGAAAGGAAGACCAAGTTTCAAGTCGAAAGGAAGTCCAAGTATCAAGTCGAAAGGAAGTCCCAGTTTCAAGTCAAAAGGAAGTCCCAGATTCAAGTCGAAAGGAAGATCAAGTTTCAAGTCGAAAGGAAGACTAAGTTTCAAGCCGAAAGGAAGTCCCAGTTTCAAATCGAAAGGAAGTCCCAGTTTCAATTAAAAAGGAAGTCCCACTTTCAAGTCGAAAGGAAGACCAAGTTTCAAGTCGAAAGGAAGTCCAAGTATCAAGTCGAAAGGAAGTCCCAGTTTCAAGTCAAAAGGAAGTCCCAGATTCAAGTCGAAAGGAAGATCAAGTTTCAAGTCGAAAGGAAGACTAAGTTTCAAGCCGAAAGGAAGTCCCAGTTTCAAATCGAAAGGAAGTCCCAGTTTCAATTAAAAAGGAAGTCCCACTTTCAAGTCGAAAGGAAGACCAAGTTTCAAGTCGAAAGGAAGACCAAGTTTCAAGTCGAAAGGAAGTCCAAGTATCAAGTCGAAAGGAAGTCCAAGTTTGAAGTCGAAAGGGAGTCCCAGTTTCAAGTCAAAAGGAAGTCCCAGTAATTCGAAAGGAAGTCCAAGTTTGAAGTCGAAAGAAAGTCTCAGTTTCAAGGCAAAAGGAAGTCCCAGTTTCAAGTCGAAAGTAAGACCAAGTTTCAAGTCGAAAGGAAGACCAAGTTTCAAGTCGAAAGGAAGTCTCAGTATCAAGTCGAAAGGAAGTCCAAGTATCAAGTCGAAAGGAAGACCAAGTTTCAAGTCGAAAGGAAGTCCCAGTTTCAAGTCAAAAGGAAGTCCCAGTTTCAAGTCGAAAGGAAGACCAAGTTTCAAGTCGAAAGGAAGTCCAAATTTTAAGTCGAAAGGAAGTCCCAGTTTCAAGTCGAAAGGAAACCCAAGTTTCATGTCAAAAGGAAGTCCCAGTTTCAAGTCGAAAGGAAGACCAGGTTTCAAGTCGAAAGGAAGACCAAGTTTCAAGTCGAATGGAAGTCCCAGTTTCAAGTCTACAGGAAGACCAAGTTTCAAGTCGAAAGGAAGTCCCAGTTTCAAGTCAAAAGGAAGTCCCAGTTTCAAGTCGAAAGGAAGTCCCAGTTTCAAGTCAAAAGGAAGTCCCAATTTCAAGTCGAAAGAAAGTCCCAGTTTCAAGGCAAAAGGAAGTCCCAGTTTCAAGTCGAAAGGAAGACCAAGTTTCAAGTCGAAAGGAAGACCAAGTTTCAAGTCGAAAGGAAGTCTCAGTACCAAGTCGAAAAGAAGTCCAAGTATCAAGTCGAAAGGAAGTCTCAGTACCAAGTCGAAAGGAAGTCCAAGTATCAAGTCGAAAGGAAGTCCAAGTTTCAGGTCGAAAGGAAGTCCCAGCTTCAAGTCAAAAGGGAGTCCCAGTTTCAAGTCGAAAGGAAGACCACGTTTCAAGTCGAAAGGAAGACCAAGTTTAAAGTCAAAAGGCAGTCCAAGTATCAAGTCGAAAGGAAGTCCAAGTTTCAAGTCGAAAGAAAGTCCCAGTTTCAAGGCAAAAGGAAGTCCCAGTTTCAAGTCGAAAGGAAGACCAAGTTTCAAGTCGAAAGGAAGACCAAGTTTCAAGTCGAAAGGAAGTCTCAGTACCAAGTCGAAAGGAAGTCCAAGTATAAAGTCGAAAGGAAGACCAAGTTTCAAGTCGAAAGGAAGTCCAAGTATCAAGTCGAAAGGAAGTCCAAGTTTCAAGTCGAAAGAAAGTCCCAGTTTCAAGGCAAAAGGAAGTCCCAGTTTCAAGTCGAAAGGAAGACCAAGTTTCAAGTCGAAAGGAAGACCAAATTTCAAGTCGAAAGGAAGTCTCAGTACCAAGTCGAAAGGAAGTCCCAGCTTCAAGTCAAAAGGAAGTCCCAGTTTCAAGTCGAAAGGAAGTCCCAGTTTCAAGGCAAAAGGAAGTCCCAGTTTCAAGTCAAAAGTAAGTCCCAGTTTCAAGTCGAAAGGAAGACCAGGTTTCAAGTCGAAAGGAAGACCAAGTTTCAAGTCGAAAGGAAGTCCCAGTTTCAAGTCAAAAGGAAGTCCCAGTTTCATGTCGAAAGGAAGTTCAAGTTTAAAGTCGAAAGAAAGTCCCAGTTTCAAGGCAAAAGGAAGTCCCAGTTTCAAGTCAAAAGGAAGTCCCAGTTTCAAGTCGAAAGGAAGAACAGGTTTCAAGTCGAAAGGAAGACCTCGATCACTGGATGGCACTCATGCTGGTTACGCGCCCTTTTTCTGTACCGAACTCTAATCACGCTCTCTTGCAAATTAACCCCTTGTAGCAGATGTTTATTCTGCGCCAAAAGGTTTTCCACTATCTCGTGGTCTTTGTGGTAAGCCAGGACGTCTCGGATGATGATTAGTGGATTACCCGCTTTCGCGGTCTCCACCTTTAGAGTTTTGTCCTGCTGCACGCGATTTCTAACCAGACCAAGGTCTTCCTCTGTGCTGCAACTCAGGATAACTTTCCTGTTTCGACCTTTGCGCACTCGGTCAACCCTTGCTCCGGTCTTTTTCGTGTCCAGTGCTACCGCTATTCTGTCTATTAGATTTTCGGCCGTCGTGGGAGATGTGGGATTCGCTGTTGTCACGATAAGAGTGTGGTTTGGTTTTGGCACAATTGGCTTAGCTGCCATTTTCGCGTAGTTGGGCTTAGATGGTTTGCCCGTCTCCGCTTGGCAGATTTCGGCCTCAATGCTTAGGGCTGGTGGGGGAAGAATTAATTTTTCCTGCCGCATCGTCCGGAGTTCCGACGATACAGCTTCTAGACGTTCTGTAATAGGCTGCACGTGCTCATCGATGTTTATTCTGATTGGGGCGGAGGATGGAGGTGGCGTTTGTTTATTTAGAATTTTTTCAATCGTACTTAGTCTGTCCGAGTAATTTGGGGGAGTAGGAGGTGGAGGAGTCGAGGCGAGCTCTTTCAGAATTTTGGCGTTTTGGTGAAGGATATCGATGGTTTCTGCCCTTTCTGCGTTTGAGTCTCTCCGAAACTCGTCGACCTGTCTCCGAAGAATTTCAATCCCGGTTTTTAGACCGAGATAATCGTTCTGCAGTGGAGTCAAATCGAGGGAGGGGTTTTGACTTTGCGCAGGTAACTTTTTCTACTTAGAAGGAGACCAAAAAGTCGACGCCTACCTCAGCAGGATCAAAGTATTCAGTGAAAAATTAGCGACAAAAGACCTTATTGTTGCTGGTGACGTGAATGCATGGTCCCACTGGTGGGGAAGCGCATATCAAAATGAGAGAGGAGAAGCCGTAAACTCTTTCTTCAACGAAATGGACTTGTACATTCTCAACTCCGGCGATACACCAACCTTCGAGATCGTCAGGGAAGGCAAACTCTGCACAAGCGTAGTAGATGTAACTACGTGCAGCGGGTCTCTCTTGGGAAAAATCGAGGAATGGGAGGTTGACAGAAGTATTACAACATCTGACCACAACGCAATCACCTTCACTTTGCGTCTAGTTAAAGCTCTCGAACAACAGAGGTCAATAACAACACGCAAATACAACACCAGGAAGGCAAAGTGGCCAAACTTTATGTCACAGCTAAAATCTTCCCTAAAAGAAAGAAACATCTCGCCGGAATCAGTGGAGAAGTGTGAAAGTTCACTAGAACTTGAGTTGATGATTACGAGCTACATAGCTGGTATACATGAAGCCTGCGAGCACACCATTCCATTGGTGAGCTCGTCGAAGGGAAATCCAACCCCTCCATGGTATACAAAAACGCTCGAAAATCTGAAGAAAGAAGTTCTCAGAAGAAAGAGAAGGATCAGGAATGCCGCTCCTGACAGAGTTGTACTTGTAGTCGAACAGTACCAAATTGCTCGGCAAGACTACAAGGAAAAAGTCAAACAAGCTCAGACGGAAAGCTGGAAAGAGTTCTGCACCAATCAGGAGAAAGAAAGTATGTGGGACAAGATCTACAGAGTGATGAGAAACACTTCGACAAGACAGGAAGAAATACTCCTAAGAGACACCGAAGGTAACACTCTATCCCCGCAGCTATCTGCAGAACTACTTGCCAAAACTTTCTATCCCGACGACTCTGAGAGCACAGACCAACCGTGTCATACAGAGCTACGGGAGCGAACCACGGAAACACCTATGGACTTACCGGAAAATGATCCACCTTTCACATCAGCGGAACTGGAATCAGTATTGAGAACTCTGAATCCAAAAAAAGCTCCTGGTACGGACGGGCTAACCGCTGATATATGCGCCGCAGCTATACGTTGCGAATGGGAGGTTTTCTTGGCGATAGCAAATAAATGCTTGTCGTTAAAACACTTCCCCAAGCAATGGAAAGAGGCGCACGTGGTCATATTACGCAAACCCGGTAAGACAGATTACACACACCCAAAATCTTACCGCCCCATAGGTCTTCTGTCCGTTCCCGGAAAAATCGTCGAAAAGCTTCTGGTAAACCGACTCCAATGGCATCTCCTCCCAACCATCAGTAGGAAACAGTACGGCTTCATGCCTCAAAGAGGCACCGAGGACGCCCTCTATGACCTGGTAGAGCACATCAAAAAAGGAGTTGACAGTAAAGACACCGTACTCCTAATCTCCCTGGATATAGAGGGTGCCTTCGACAATGCATGGTGGCCCGCCCTCAAAAATCAATTAGCGAAGAAGAGGTGCCCAACAAACCTCTACGACATCGTAAACTCTTACCTCAGCGACCGTAAAATCAAGGTCAACTATGCAAGAGCAGTCTATGAGAAGGACACAACCAAAGGATGCGTCCAAGGGTCCATCTGTGGACCAACCTTTTGGAATGTGATTCTAGACTCATTACTACGAATGCTGGAAGCGGAGGGAGTATACTGTCAAGCATTTGCGGACGACGTCGTTCTCGTGTTTACAGGCAGCCCGAACATCATCGAACAGCAAGCGGGCAGGGCAGGTTGAGCATGACAGTGGAATGGGGTAAAATTAACAAACTCAACTTTGCAGCGCATAAAACCAACGCAATGCTTTTTACAAAAAAGTTGAAGTACGAACCTCCAAACATAGTCCTGTCCGGCGTCCGGCTTGATCTGGTCGAGGAAGTCAAACTGCTAGGCCTACTAATCGACCGACGGCTCAACTTTAAAGCACATGTGACCGCCCAATGTAAAAAAGTGGCGAACATTTATAGACAGCTAGCATGTGCAGCGAAGGTGACCTGGGGATTGAATGGCGAAATCACGAGAACTATATACGTCGCTGTGGCGGAACCTATAATCATGTATGCCTCAAGTGTATGGGCACAAGCGGCAGACCTCGAGGAGAACAAGTCTCACTTGAACGCAATCCAAAGAGGTTTTGCCCAGAAAATCTGTAAGTCATACCGTACTGTCTCCCTGAAATCAGCACTTGCACTCTCCGGTTTGCTCCCCCTGGATCTGAGGATACAGGAAGCAGCTAATTTGTACAGAGTAAAAAAGAACCTCTCCCAAGACTACCTCCCACCAGAAGTGGAACTCGAACGGAACGTTAACTACTTGGACCAATCCCATCCGTCCACGCTGGTACCCGTAGAATACGAGCTCCTAGAAGACACCTCCAATCTTCCAGAAGGACCTCAAATTTATACTGATGGCAGTAAGGTTGAAGGTAAAGTTGGAGCTGCTCTAACATGGTGGGAGAACGGCAAAGAGGTCAAGAACTCGACCTTCAAGCTCCACTCCGAATGCACAGTCTTTCAATCGGAACTCTATGCTCTTTGCCGGGCAACTCAAATGGCGTTAGAAAGCAAGGACCCAGAAGTCAATGTCCTGAGTGACTCCAGATCTTCACTCGAACTGCTAAGTAACCCGAAAACGAGTCACCCCCTGGCAAAGTGCATAAAGGAAAACATTGGACAGATAAATGCTGAAGGGAGATCTCTTCGTCTTTTCTGGGTGAGAGCGCATGTGGGCACCGTTGGCAATGAAAGAGCTGACGAACTAGCCAAATTGGCAGCTCTCACGGAATCACCCAGGGATTACGAGGGGATCCCTTTGTCCTACGTCAAACGCAAAATCCGCGAAGAATCGGTCAAGAAATGGCAAGATCGATATGAGACCTCGGACACTGGAAAAGTCACCCAGACGTTCCTCCCCGATATAGCAAACGCATATCGAATGTTGAGAACCATAAAATTGACTCCCTTCCAAGTACAAGCGTTGACGGGACACGGAGGAATAGCAGAATACCTGTACAGATTTAAGCTCAAGAGCGGTCCTGCATGCGAGTGTGACCCCGACCAACCCGAAACGGTCTGGCACGTGCTAATCGATTGTCCCCGATTCATGGTCGCAAGACATGAACTCGAATCTATGATCGACAGGAAGCTGGTTGTCTCGGATCTCCATAACATCTTAGCAGATCCAGACAACAGAACACGGCTCCTGTCCTTCATGGAGAGCTCATTCCGCATAGCGGCCAAGAGAAACTCCACAATATCAAATACACGCCTCCCCTCGCCACCACACCCTGACCCGCTGCCCGTGGACGCCACGCAGAATGTGGTTCCCGCCCAACCTCTCAATAGTTCCTCAAAAAGTACCTCCATCCAACAACTACTGGAGAACGCAGACCGAGGAGAGGCAGGAATCCGTATCCGCGGAGTGGCTCTCTTCATGGACAGCAACAAAGAAAGATTCGGAATAAGCTTTTGCTTTGCCTGGGAACGGAAACGAGCCCGTTTGTCACCTGGATTGTCTTGCCTGCTCAATGGGAGTACCGCAAAAGTCACAATGAAGCGGAAAACATATGACGCCATGCCAGTGTGCGAGGTGGACGGCCACCGATTTCGGTTGGTGCGATCGAAAAACAAAACGATTGCACTAATAGAGTACTCGGAAGGTCGGACCCCTTTCACACAGGCAAGTGCGCTGCTCGAACATCTGAGCAGAAATGCAGGTGAAACACCCCGGGTGATAAGCGTGGATGCGATGGCAATCGAATACTCAAGAGCGCGAGTCGCAGACCGGCTGGGTTGCATTGAGGCCTCTAAACATCATGAGGTAGTCGTATATGAAGACAGGGGAGAAAATCTGAGCTTCCTCAGAGCCCCTTCACACGACCAAACACATGCAACTGACAGCTGGGGACATCCTGTTCCTAGTTCGACCATCCAAACCGGCTCCGAAAGAGCACAGCAGAGGGCAGCCACGGAAAAAGCCGCAGCCAATCAAAGCGGCAGCCGAGGCACCAACACGACCTTCGTGACTGCCTTCAATGCAGCAGCAAGGAGCATACTCCGAATCTCATCCCACTCATCAACCCCCTTGACGTCAAGAACCCCCAACGTAGCTTCACAGCAACAAACGAGCCGAACGAGAGCCGACATGGGACAGGTTGAACCGCCCCGCTATGTCATGGCTTCGGAGCCGCGGAGTCATGCACGTAACGCCTTCATCGAATTCCTAGCCACACTGAGAGCGACAAGACAAGTCAACCTCAAGACCTGCGAAAACATCATGCAGTCTTATAGGCTAGGAAGTGAAAGCCTCTTAAAGGCGAAACTCGAGGAGGCCGAAGCAGCCATTTACAATAATGTCACTTCCCGGGTCATCAAGGGAACCATGACAGGAAAGTATATGGCAGCTTACAGTGTAGAAAATGGCTTCGTGACACTGAACGAGAAAGAGACAGAGCGCGCGGGAATGCCAGTTTATGCGACACCACCAAACGACCCAATCGTAGTTACCGCCCGATGTACCAAGATTATGCTGGACGATAGGATCCTTGAGATGGCCAAAACCATCGAAGGGAACTCAAACGTCAAAGCGGGTTGGGAAACCTGGGAGGTACCGCGAATACAGTGGGTCAACGGAGTTCCAGGATGTGGAAAGACAACATGGGTAATTAGACACTTTGATGTGGACAAGGACGCCATCATCACTACAACAACTGAGGCAGCAAAAGATCTAAGAGAAAAGCTATCGCACCGTATCGGAAACCTGGTCAAAACCAGAGTGCGAACCATGGCTTCTGCTCTGGTAAATGGTTTCGGAAGAGAAAGCTTCAGTCGCCTCATGGTAGACGAAGCTCTCATGAACCATTTTGGAGCCATTGTGATGGCTTCAAGGCTGTCTGATGTTGGTGAAATTGTCCTCATCGGAGACGTCAATCAGTTGCCTTATATCGACAGGGAAAATCTCTTCGAAATGAGGTATCACCGCCCAAACCTGGTAACAAAGATCAGCCAGGAGTTGCTCTGCACACATCGCAATCCGATGGATGTCGCATATGCGCTGAGGGAAATATACTCAGGTATGTACTCCTCAGCATCCCGTATAAAGTCCCTAGAGCAGAAAAGGTACAAGGGAGCGCAAATACCCAACACCCTACCAAATACCCTCTTCTTAGTTCACACTCAAGAGGAGAAAGAGACCCTGACAAACCAGGGTTATGGGTCAGGCACAGGGTCACGTATCCTCACCATCCATGAAGCTCAGGGACTGACATATGAGTCGGTAATCGCAATAAAAACAAAGGCAAACATGAAGCTGCACGAGAGCGTGCCCCATGCGGTTGTTGCTATCTCACGGCACACGGGGACCTTCACGTACTACGCTGACGACACCGACGACGCCATCGGTCGGTTCGTGCGGCGAGCGTTGGCTGCATCACCGAAGACCATCCGAGAGTTCAACCTACAGATGGCCATCAGGGACAGAAATGCAGCCGTAGTGGAGGCTCTCGGCCGGGAGGAGGCGGCTTAGGCAAATGGCAATAAGGCAAAGAATCGATGTCGAGTCGATTACTAGCGGAATCCCAACCGGTAGTGATCGGCTCAACAGACGAACACTAACTAGTATTAGGTTTAAAATGTTCCCAACTCCCCCCTTATTTTCCTCTTCTTCTGATTATCCAAGAAACATGTAAAAATAAATAAGATTTTAAATGACAAAAGTCACGGACCCCGGAGTCTGTGGAGTGGAAATTTTTAAATAAAAAAAAAAAAAAAAAAAAAAAAAAAAGTCGAAAGGAAGTCCCAGCTTCCAGTCGAAAGGAAGAACAGGTTTCAAGTCCAAAGGAAGTCCCAGCTTCCAGTCGAAAGGAAGTCCCAGTTTCATGTCGAAACGTACTTTATAGGCATAGGGTCGTAATCGTCGTCGTCGAGAGCGCGCACCGACCCGGTGACCGACCGGATGACGAGCACCTTGTGCGCGATGTGCGCAGTAATGCCGAGCAGACACACGGCCAGTCCCGCCACGTTCACTGGACTCAGTTGGTCGCCGCTCACTTCAACGGCCAGCACTAGAATGCACATCTCCTGGAATACAATAAAATACAAACGTTACAACAGATTGTTACAATAGATGAGTAAAAGAGAGAGAGAGAGAGAGAGGGTGTGTGTGAGGGTGTGTGAAGATGATTGTGTGTGTGGGTAATGAACAAAATAGTATTGCGTCTTTCAAAAATATGGCAGTGTGTGTAATGTTTTTTGTTATTGATAATGTATTTCTATGTGTATCTGTACAGGGTTATTGGTAATCAGCCTGCATCCTTATAAGGGGATGTTAGGTACATTCAATACGTCAACTTTTGTTGAGTTTAGTCGCTAAACAGTACAAAAAAGGGCAACAAATACAATTTTTTTGGGTTATCTATTAAGTTTTAATGAAAGTTGTAGAACAAAAGTTGTTTGTTTAAATATACAGAACATGCCCTTAAACGGATGCAGGCCGATTACCAGTAACCCTGTATATACACTACACATGTGCTACAAATGTTAATTTGACGCATTTGACCACCAACACTCTTGAGCTGGCCTCACACATCCGGAATAGCTCTCTGGATCCATAATCTAAATTCTGGTACCTTGCCTTGATTGATCAGTAGTCTCGTAATTCCCGGCATATCCAAGAAAAATTAATACCAATAGCATTACTTTTGGTTCTACGTAATAAAAAAGAAATGCAAACATTGAATTCTTTAAATTATTTATTATGATTATTCCGATCTGGAATTCAGAACGCTCGTCAGTATCATTCTTCCAGATCGATCTGAGAAAATCATCTCAAAAAATCTGAATGTGTGTGGAGCATACTGATATTGTATGGTATTCTGGTCTTTCTGCACTAATAATATGAATACAGATTATGAATTCAGGACGTCTCCTCTTTCTACAAAAAAACGTAATTTAAGAAAGTAAGACGTCAAGACATCCATTCCGGATGTATGAGGCTAGCCTTACACCGGACGCCTAGCTACGGCCAATATTCGTTTCCGTTCGTACCTTGAAAATGCCTGCAATGGACAGCGTTAGACTAGAAGTGTATGTGACCACGAGGAACTCGCTGATCTCCATTGCGAATGCGATAGTAGCGCCCACGGACACCTTCAATATCGTCGGCATCAACTGTTCGGGAGGTTGCAAGTTGAGGTAGCGGAAACACTCCAGTCCTGAAATGGAAATCACACCAATCATGATGAATTTTTCAACAAACTAATAAAAAATAATAATTATATGCAAATAATATATTTTCTCTAAAAAAATAAACGAACATTTATCTCACATAGTTCAAAAATTTTAATAGAATTCATAATAATAAATTAATATATCATCGACGTATGTATTTGTTTATCTCATAAAACAGTTCCACCGATTTCGATAAAATTTATAGGTATGGGGTCATTCGGGAAGTGTAACTTTTCCAATTAACAAAATCAAAAACTTCAGTCGAACTGAAAACCTTCTCCTTTTTTGAAGCCGGTTGTTCCGTTTCTTAGTATCCTATAATACTAATAGCATTAATGTGAAATTTAGGATGTTTGTTGCTCAATCAAGTCGTAACAACTGATGGAGTCTAGTTGAAATTTTAGTTCTCGAACAAATTTTTGTCAATAATGCAACAGCTCCGAAAATTAGACCATGGAATGAAATGAAGTCTAATTTTATGTCTATTTCAGTCTGTAGAGGTATATAATTCAGATCTCTTTAGCATAGTCAATTAGGCATGTAGTGCAGTAACTGTAGTAGTTCCACTATAATTTTTAGTTTTGTTAGTAAATGCTCCGCCCATTTAAAATAAAGTAGCCAAGTGCGAGTTGAACTCGCCCATGAAGGGTTCCGTTAGGTTTAGGTTTATAGACATTTATTCTCATATAAGATAATTATCACTTCCATGAGAACACTTATAAATAAATACATTAGGTAGTTCGTCGCCGCAGAAAAACTTAATATAATCTTATATATAAAATTCTCGTGTCACAGTGTTTGTTTCCTTACTCCTCCGAAACGGCTTTACTGATTTAAACCAAATTTTATATGCATATTCTGTAGGTATGAGAATCGGCTACTAGCTATTTTTCATACCCCTAACTACCTCAACAAGGGTTGTTCACTAAGGCAAAACAACGTTTGCGGGGTCAGCTAGTAAATTTATAAAAACAAAAACAGATTTAAATAATTGAAACCTAAAACAATAAACAAATGATACACGTTCAACAAAACAGATTTAGATTGGATAGGTGTCTTTTTAACTACACATGCATCTTAAGTACATGTGCAGTAAGTCCCTTTTTGAATGCGTGAAACGAGTTTATTTTTTTAATATCCGAGGGTATTTGATTAAAAATTCGTGCACCTTCAGAAGTTATCATTGACTTGCCGTAGTTAGTTCGTACCGTCGGTAATACAATGAAGCTAGCGCGGCGAGTGCAGGGGTATGAAACAATTTCTTTCCGTTTGATGAATAGCAACTTTGTGTGAATATTTTTATTAATAGATTTTCGTATAAAAATGCAAGTGTTATAGATGAATAGTTGTTTTATGTTCATTAATTTTGTTTCTTTGTAAATTTTGTCAGTTGATGTTAGATAATGGTAATTAAAGATAGTTTTGATGATTTTATTTTGCAGGATTTGAAGTTCAGCTATTCTAGTTTTGACTGCATTTCCCCAGACTTCGATAAGGTATAATAAGTGCGGCTTTACAAGTGTGTTGTAAATTGTCAGACGTAATTTATTAGGGATGTAACGCACAATGTCCCGGAGGGAACCTCGGAGTGTTACCAATTTCTTTTTAATGGAGTCAATATGAACTTTCCATGATAGATGGGTGTCCATATGTAAACCAAGGTATTTTTCAGTTGTTTTTTCTTGTAATTGAATATTATTTATTGTGAGTGGTGTATGTGTAGGTATTTGTTTGTTTTTAGCTTTGAATATAATGTAACAGGTTTTTGAGATATTTATTGTAAGTAGGTTATGTTGAAACCAATTATGAAGGATGTCTAAATCGTATTGGGCTTGAGATATTATGTCATGAATTGATGATCCGAAGTAGAACAGGCAGGTATCGTTCCAGCAAGTAACATAATATACATAGTACACATAGTTCTTGTAGTTCGTTGTAACTTTGATCGAAGTTTTAATAATAGTGTATTTATGACGTACTAAAAAAAAACTACTCATCAGATCGAGTTCAAACTAATTTTCGTTGGTAGTTTTCATGGTAATGTACATCATATATTTTTTTTAGTTTTTTCATTCTCTTACTTTAGAAGTTAGAGGGGGGGGGACACACATTTTACCACTTTGGAAGCGTCTCTCGCGCAAGTTATTCAGTGTAGACAAAAATTATATTAGAAACCTTAACATCATTTTTTAAGACCTATCGATAGACACCCCACACGTGTAGGTTTGATGAAAAAAAAATGTTTGAGCTTCAGTTCTCAGTATGAGGGGCACCCCTAATTTTTGTTTTTTTAAAAATATTTTGTAAAAATCTTAATGCGGTTCACAGAATACATCTACTTACCAAGTTTCAACAGTGTAGTTCTCATAGTTTCGGCAAAAAGTGGCTGTGACATACGGACGGGCAGACAGACAGACAGACAGACAGACAGACAGACAGACAGACAGACATGACGAATCTATAAGGGTTCCGTTTTTACGTTTTACGGAACCCTAAAAAGGAGAAGTACGCTGAAGTATTTATAATGTTTATGACAAATAACCTATTTAAGTATATAGAAGAAAGTAGTGTTAGTTACACCATTTATAACTCGAGAGCAGGTGGACCAATTTTCGAGATTTCTGTTTTTGGATTTGTCTTCGTCCGCAATACGATTTTAAGTCTTGAAATATGATATTATGATAATCATCAATAAAAAAAATCAGTCAAAACATCAGTATACATGTAAAAATTCAAAATCTGCTCATTTGTTGCCTCTAAGGGACGAAGTTTGTCGGGTCAGCTATTGATAGCTAAATAACAAGAATTAAGTAGTTGACAAGGCTAAAAGTCAGTTTTTTGTAAGTTTAATTATTTATCTGTTTGTAACTTAGTACAAATTGCTTTTGTATTGATTTTCCTTGAGCTCACGCTCGAGTAATCAGACTGAACTGTTATAAAGCAGTAACCACGGAGTTTCGATGAATTGAGCAATTAGAACGAAGCGCTTTATCGATTTAAATTTAATTCGAATACCGACGTCGCACATAGGAGTATTTACATGATCTAGCCGGCCAAAATTACATTTCTCAGAATTACGCTCAGGTAAAAAAAATGCATTCCTAGAAGAGCCAGGTAGTTGGGCGACCCAACCCTATTGTTGTTTTTTTTACCCACCCCAAATTTAACAAGATATAGTCAGTTGAAACTGAGACATTGCTCGAAGCGGTTGTTTATTTTCAATATTCGTGCTTTAAAACTCAATTTTAACTATTTATTTTATTTATTTGTGAATAATCCAAAATTGGCTATGGATTCTGAAACTGCTGGTAAATGACTTATTTTACATATTTAAAATATTTAATTTTGTGACGGGATTATATTAGTTTTCGTCATTTGAAAAAATACCGGTTTAATTCCCTAATTTTTTCAAGAAAATTTAGTTTTACGAGGCTTTTTGTTTTAGTGCCCGGCATTACCCGGCTATAATTTTTATATATTCGTAATATATAGACTTTCTACTTTAAAAAAAGGAAAAAATTGGTTCCTACTAATTCCTACTCCGTCATCTGGAGCGATTTTAGATATCGTACTTAAAAATGTAAAAAAAAAAAAAAAAATGATTTAATTTTAATTTTAATTTATATAAATTATATTTTAATTTGATGTGGTGGATTATGGCCTTAACTCTCTCCTTGCGAGAGAAGGCCCCGAGTCCCAGCAGTGGGAACGTTTAGTGGGCTGTTGATGATGATGATGATATTTTAATTTAGTTTTTATTATTTCAGGACCATCTGGAAGTACTTTAATGACTCGCAAGGAGATATTTGGTCTAATGAGATCACAAAATGATCTCAATTTTAACGACCAATTAGAATATGTTGAAAATTATTTGATTTCACATAAGTCGTAATTTTGCACGCATGAAATCAGAAATGAAGCATCGATGGGTAGCAGCAAAATATAGAAGTGATCTATTTGAAAATTATACACTTGTATTTAAGGTTTTATGAGATACTGAACCATTTCTTATTGATTAAGAGCGATAAATAATTTTGGCCAGCTAGATGTCTCAAATACCCCTCTGTGCGTCGTGAATAAATGAAAGGCCTACGACAAAGATATGATCGGAAGAGATCGCTATTAGTGATTAGATTTAGTGATTAATCTTTTGTTCTCAAATGTTTTGATTTTAAGTTAGATATTTTTTTCTGTTATGTTTTTATGGCGCATTAAGATGTTTTTTTTTTCACGATTCCAGGCTTCATGCTTTTAATTTCTTCATCTTTTCATTGTTATTGTATTTAATGAATAAAATGCTAACTGAATGAAAATATTTTTAGCGCGACAATACCTCATATCAAAGAGATTTCCTCTATCACTATTAGACAATTGGTTGAAGTATATTATAAAGACAAGCTCGCTAGCACAGGACAAACACGAAGCCATTATATTTTGGCTAAATATATTTAAATCAATAATGTTGGACATTCGTCACACAACACTATCAACCTCAAACTAAGCTTGTACTATGAGAGCCACGTAGCTGATATAAAACTTTACATAATTGTAAATACATACTTATGATACAAAGAAACACCCAATAAATTAAATTGATTGGTTTATTCATTCATTTGGTTTAAAAAACATCAAGTTTCTTAATTACCTACTATTAAGAAATACTTAATTGATGTCAGAAGCACGTTAGCAGCCGTAGGTTGGGGACCTGTGTTACGGCTGCTAAGACTCTCACCGCTGGCGCAAACAAACATATATTTGAATTCATCACAGAAATATTTGTCCTGAGTGGGAATCGAACCTACACTACCTCCGAGTTCGCGGGCAGGATCACTAACCAAGACAAAAGCGAGGCCAGCAAATTAACAAGAAAAAAGGGTTTAACGTTACGTGAACTGGAAGCCATGTACGTGGACTGAGGCCCCAGTACGCACCCTGGTGTTTACCTCTGATTACCAATGTGTCTATAAAGCCACTCAGTTCTCTTGCTGCCTGCGTCGCAGTGGAAATGACAATGTCTTTGTCTATTGAAGCATCATGTTGTCACCCATGTTGTCTTGCCGCACCGCGGAACGAATACAACACATTAGATTCACGGAACACCCTGAATCTATTGTATTCTTGGTATCACTCCCAGTGTCCCCAGTTTGCTGTGGTATCTCGGCTTTCCCCTCTTTGTTTGGAGGAACCCATCATTGAGCCAATGTGAGTGTTTTGGTTAAACCAGCAGATAACAAAAATAGGATCATTCGGAGGATGGTGTTGCATATTTGTATCATCCTATTAGCCTCGTCTCGACCCTATCAATGTAGCACTATCCAGAGCCACAAAACCAGTCTGCGCCGTAAGCAACCATAATAACAAAGATAAGATCATTAAATTGTGGAGTGGGTTTGGTTGTGACGTCACGAATTCATAAAAATCGTACAAAAACGTGACGTCACTTGAAACTTCTAAGCACTACATAGGTATTCGTCATTTTTTGTATGTGAAACAAAAGAAAAATACTATTTTTAATATATCTATCTCTTAGGGATTACCCTCAATAACCATTTTCATTTATTAAATTCAGTATAGTACACAGAAAACAGAGTCAAATTACTAATCATAATACAAAGTCGACACAAAAAAATAATACCTAATACAACAAACACGTAACAAGATAAAATATGTTACTGGTCAAATAAAAACTCCCCCACGCGCCGAGTGTCGCTCAAAGGTCATTCTCCATGGAAATCCGCTGAACCAGACACCAGCCTGCCTGGGAATCGCGCCCTCTGTCACGCAAACGCCGTCCGAGATCCAGCACAAACCTTCGAGCCTCTACACACCACGGCCCCGCAGTCTCAACGGCAAACGTTACGAAATCATGTGCCGACCCCAAACACGAGTATTTGAGGTGCTTAGCTCTGGCAGCCGCCTCCGCTCCTGCGCCGGCACTTTGCTCGGTAGCGGCGAGATGGCAGGATGTCAGACAGCGTCCCCTCTGCCATGGGATCAAAGTAAGGCTATCAGGTCGCTTGCCGTCCGAGCGCTATAGTCCAGCGGGTTCCAAGATGCTAGGTATCTCTGCCGACACAAGAGCCCGCCTCATGATGTCGTTGATAGCATGATGTCTCCGGTCTACGACCCACGCATCGAGTGCAACTGAGGCCGTGGTAGCCGTTACCTTCGACTTTGGCCCCGCAGACGCAGCTGTACAAGGTCGCAGATAGTACAACCGAGCCGCAGACCCACCGCAACTTTCAACGAATCGTCCTCCATTAAGGTGCCCAAGTGTGGAGAGGGTAAAGCATGTAACCATGCCCCCGATTCAGGCCTCGCTACAGCATTTAAACGAGCCAAGTTAACCCCTGAGGCATCCGCTTTCAGCTGTAACAATAGTCCCTCGCAGAACGAGTCACTCCAAGCCCTCTGAACCATTGGCTTATCCGGCACGCCGACACCTGGGCACTGAGATGACCAAAACGCCTCCTCGGCATACGGAATGCGAATCAAGCTACCATTACGAACTAAGATGCTAGTAACAAGCTTAACAACTCCGTGCGACGAGGCGATGAATAATATATAATATTTTTTATTAATAAAAAAAATTTTTTTTTTTACATTTTTGTAATTTAACTAACGGACTAATTAGTTTTATTAGTCACCATGCCTATTGAGAACCTCCTCTTTTTTTAAGTATACTGACCTTCAAACATGGCGACGAATGGCAGCAACGATATGAACATCCAGGGCTGCACGTGGAACACCATGTCGACAGGGTTGTGAAGTCCCAACTTCGACTTCTGCATCAGAAGCTGAGCGAACGTCCACCGAAGGCCGGCCGCGAACGAAGCCAGCAGAAGGAAGTTGAATCCGAGCAAGTCGAACTGGGTCGCTTTGTAAGTGAACATGATCAGACCAGCTGCTATCATGAACACTATACCGACCAGCGACCATGACTGAAACAAGCAAAGACAATGTTTAATTGGACGACAATTACATGTATTTTAAGTCTAAATAAATAGGTATATATATTAGGTACTAGCGACGCCCCGCGGTATTACCTGCGTAGTTCTCGTTCCCGTTATTTTCACGGGATAAAACGTCTATGTGTTTTTCCAGACTATAGTCTTGTGTTCCAAATTTCAGCCCGATCCGTGCATACGTTACGACGTGATTAAACAACAAACATCCAAACTTTTTAGTTTTAAAATTAACGTGGTTGTTACACATATTTAATTCAATTCAATTCAATTCATTTATTCGAACCATAAATTCATAAGAACACTTGGTAACGTCATTAACAAAAAAGCATAAGAATCCGTGTACATAATAAGATAAAATAACAATGTCAAAATGAATAAAGCTGTAAAGGAGCCTCGTCAATCAAATGCAGCTGTAAAAAGGCTTTGTCAAAGACAAAATAACAAATAATTAATACATACAGTATACAGATACTACATGAGTACAATGTTCCATCAAAAGTTTTATAAATCTATTACTTTACCTTATTACAAGATTCTAGTTTCAACACAGTTCTCTTCCATACGTTACTATCTTTAACAAAGTCATCTATATTACAATATGCCTTGCTCAATAGGTAGCTTTTTATTAATTGGGTAAACGGGTAACTGACGTGTAATAAATTTAATGTTTACGACTGTGTGACACTTTGTTTGTTACAATAGATAGCATTACGATGCCTCCGAAATAAAGAATAATAATATTGTTTACATGTATTTTCTCGTAAGTGAATACTGTTTTTTGAGAAAATAAATATCTTAAACCATAAACCAAAATATGGTCGGTAAATCCGACTCGAGTTTCGACCGCGGACGGCGGCCTTTCGTACTAACACACGCACACACATCCAAACATTGACATTTATAATATTAATAGGATAGGATTACTTTTATACTTGTTGTCGGATATACATATAATATTACGGTTAAAGTTACGGCTGGTCTAGTCGGGAGAACAGCGACTGCCGATCCGGAGACCACGGATTCAAAACCACTGTATTTTCGAAGTCATGTGCGTAATGCCGTTAAATTAAAACGGTGAAGGAAAACATCGTGAAGAAACCGACATATACCCTAGAATCTTTCGAAGTCATGTGTAATTCACCAACCCTCACTGGGCCAGCGTGGTGGATTATGGATTAAGGAGAGAGGCAATTTCCTTGCGAGAGAATATAGATATGTAGAATGAAAAATAAAAGTAAAAATCGAATGAAAATGTTATCTGGAAGAGATCTTTTTAGCGATAAGATCGCTTTTTGTGTTATTATTAGGTATGTGTTGTTTGTTTTATAGGTTGCTTGTTGTAAACCTTGTGGTGGCAATAAAGTGTTTTGTATTGTATTAGTAGATATATACATATCTAATTCTGGTACATAGAACACTCTTTGGTACATAGAAACACTCGAGACATAGAACAAATATCTGTATTTATCACATGATTATTTATTCTATGTGGGGATCCAACCCACGACCTTCGGTTCCGCACGCTGAATTAATACCGACTGAGCCACGAGGCCAGTTTTTGCGTTCTAAAATCAAATCACTGTTCTTAACAAAAACGTAATTATTTTGTACATAACTAATCAATACTCTACAACTCGTTAAATTTGTAAAGTACGACGATCAAAATTAGGTCAGGTGCGGGTTTGTCAATATCTACCAAACTCATTTAAAGAAATTGAAAAAGTTACGGCCGATCTAGTCGGGAAAAGGCGACTGTCGATCCGAGCCCCTGCAGGTCTACTACGAAGTCCGATAAACGATATATCGGCCGAACTTATGAAGTTTCCGACCACGAAAGACAATCGGTCGGTTGATCAGATCGGCCGTTTCGTTCGATCCGACCTTCATCCGACCTAAGTCTATAACTTCCGACCCGAAATGTATCGATCCGAATGTTTTTCGTGGTAGGCTACAATCCGATTCAGCTATCGGTCGGATGCGATCATTCGGAGTTTGTTTTCGTAGTAGACCTGCTGGTTTCCCAAGCACACCGTTGTCTTTTCCAAGTCTTTTTTAATGCCGGTTAATAATCTTAAAAACGGTGAAGAAAAACATCGAAGGAAGACATCAACATCGCTTTTCGTGAAAACGCCCCGAGTCCGAGCAGTTCGGGAACATTCAATTAATCAATTTAAAAAAGGAACTAAGTTGTGTTGGGTTACATCTCAATACGTCAATTAAAAAGTAACTGCCTCCACAAGCGCGCAACATCAATTACACAAAGCAATGCAAATACATATTTGTGTTAAACAGAGATAGAATGTCGCTTAGCCGCCATCTCGCCTTATTTAAAGCAACTATACATACATATTTATAGCCTAAGATGGAGTACGCTTACCTAGAAAATCTGATATTGGGGCCGATAAGATAAATAAAACAAAAAAAATGTTTGTCTGTAAAGTCGGTTTACTGACGATAGAACGTGACAACGTCTTAAGAAAATACTGATGGAATGGTAGCATTTTTCAAAAGAAAATTTTAATTTAATTTGTTTAATAGATTTGTATGTAAAAAGTAATCAGTAGAATTTAGTAATTTTCAATCAAAACAATGCAAATAAGCTTTTAGATGCCGGGGATCGAACCCGGGGCATTTCACATGCAAAGCGAACGCTCTACCACTGAGCTACATCCCCGCTTAAACTACTGGTCGAAATAATTAATACAACTGTAACAAACATGCAGCGAGGTAACGACCGACGGTAACGGTAGGTACATGACGTCATGTTTTGTGGGCGTGCAGCCGGCTTCATCGAATTATAAGACGTTATCACGCTAAAAAACATAATCACAAAACAATCATCATCATCATCAACAGCCCACTAAACGTTCCCACTGCTGGGACTCAGGGCCTTCTCTCGCAAGGAGAGAGTTAAGGCCATAATCCACCACGCTGGCCCAGTGCGGGTTGGTGGATGACACATGACTTCGAAAGATTCTAGGTACATGTCGGTTTCCTCACGATGTTTTCCTTCACCGTTTTAAGTTAGCGGCATTCCGCACATGACTTCGAAAAGACAGTGGTGCGTGTGGGGTTTGAAGCCGGGGTCTCCGGAGCGGCAGTCGCCGTTCTCCCGACTAGACCAGCCGTAACTTACTAGACCAGCCGTAACTTAACAAACACAACCGTCGTACACAACAAGCCGTAACACAAAACAATAGACAGTTGCAAAAGCATCAAATCAAAACAAATTATAATAAAACATTAAAACAACAGAACACCACAAAATATGAGAATCAATAATTTGGTCGCTCAATATCGAATCCGCAAGATGCCAACACTCAAATAGTCCCCTTCGCAAATTCGCAATGCAGCCAGCCTACTTTCAAAAAGTACGTACCTACTCCAGAAAGTTGTTCAGGGAATCTGGAATGTTTTCGAAGTGAAAACTTCTTATGCGCACCACACACAGATTTTTCGTGTGCTATGATTTGACCTCAAGCGTCACGTTCGTAAATGAAGGTAGTCTTCAGGTGAACTTCAGGTTCAAGCAATAATGTGCAAACATAACTGTGTTCCGGTTTGAAGGGCAATGTTTCCAGAGAAATTACAGGGCTTAGAGATATAACAACTTAGATCTCTGGGTGACGAGCGCAGTGCAGTGCTAGGTAATGATTTGGACTCTTCATGTTCCAATAGCTGCGTGTCACTGTGCTGTTATGTGGCAGGCATGTTGCTTACCATCAGGCACATGTCCAGCTCGACTAGTCAATCTTTATTTAAAAAAAAATGGTTGTCTGTAAAGTCGGTTTACTGACGATAGAAACGTGACAACGTCTTAAGAAATCAGTACGCTGATAGCGCGAGTAGTGATACCGCTCGACTCGGCGGGTGGCGCCCTCAGCGCTCAGCTTCGTCCGCATGGCACAGACGACGAACTAACGGTAACGTTACATGACGTCATGTTTTGCGGGCGTGCAGCCGGCTTCACCGAATTATAAGACGTTATCACGTCAAAAAAAACAAGTCATATTTTCATCATAAGTGTACATAAAAGTTCAACTACTAAACGCTCATTCCATCTAACTCGTTCGCGAACTATCTAAGACTACAAAAGCAAAAACATAACAAGACAACAATACGCCCACAGTTCTAATGGTTCTCATAATGCCCCTTTAGAAACGGTGATTTAGACCTACGTTATTTATCCAGACATAGACTACAATGAACGTCTAGATGTCACAAGGCATTATTATACGAAGGCATTTTCAAAGCGTATTGACGGGTGTCTTTTCAGTTCGCTTGGTATGACGGTAACGTGACACGACATGCGTGGGGGTGTCTCTTCGATACGAAGAGCAAAATAAAGTCATATGAAGGGTATTCCGTTAGTTCAATCAAACGGAAAGTGATGTTACTGAAAATCTAATACTGAAGTATCAACACTGCAATCGCCAAAAATTGAGCACATAGTGTTGCACATTGTACAAATATTTGAGACGTATTGAAAAAAATTCTAATATCCAAAATAAGCGATTACTATTTCAGCCTATATTTGGCTAAAAAAAATAACCCCTTTTTTGTAGATTAGAGTGACGGAACGAGCAGTTCATGTGCCTGATGGTAAGCAACACGTCATAACAGATGGGACGATTCTCAAAAACGTCATGCGTCTGCCACCCCCATGCTGACGAAGTGCGGGTTGGGGGATGACCCATGATCTCGAAAGATTCAAGATTTACTTGGAAAATGCTATATTATATTGGTGATGCCCAGAACCGAACCTACGACTTCACGATAGTGAATCGCACGTTAAAACCACTAGGCCACCACGGCTCACGGCACTAATTGATTACTACTATATTTAAATATTTATTAGTGGCTACTATCCTACTAATATTAATGTCAAACTAGATTTCAACCACGTCGAAAGGGCTAAACAATGGCTGATCCAGTGGGTTCATGGGGGTCATGCCACCTCTGGGCTGGGTCCAGTACCTAGGTGGGCCACGAATTAAAAAGCACGCATGTACTTATCGCACAGTTTAGTGACTTGGCCACGGCTATAACCGGATCGGATTGAAATGGAACACAGTCATATAACAGTTGCTGGCTGGCTTAGTTGGTAGTAAGTCTGCCTGCGAAGCCGTGGGTTCGATCCCCACCCAGTGCAAATATTTGTATGACGAATAAAAATATTGTTCCTGTTTCTGGATGTTTTCTATGTATAATAAAGTAAGTATTTAAAACTGTATAAGTACATAGTATATCCGCTATCTGGTTCCCACTATACATACAAGCTTTGTTTAGTTTGCAGCTAGATGGTGTCGTGTGTGAAATGTCCACCAATATTTTTTTATACATAATATATAGTTTGCAATAGACAACTTTTTATTGCGCTAAAATAACGGGAACAGCACCTAAGCGGGTAAACCCGTGGAGCGCCGGTAGCAGTTGATATGTATTGGCTATTACTGAGCTGGCCTCATTTCAAACTTTGTTCATAACAATGAGTAAAACGTGTCCTTATCGATTTAGTTCAGGTGTTCAGCGTAACCTTTACTTTGTACTAGTTGAGAATCCGTGTTAAGAAATAATTAGTGAAACCCATAGAAATCGCAAAGGTATTATATAAAGGTAAATATTTTTTACAATATTCAATGGCACATTGTGACATTTTAGAAATGTTTTATTCCAAGTTAAGTTTTTGTAACGGGCAGAGCAAAGGTTCTAATTAAATAAATACTTGATAACAAAACGATTTATGCAATTTTACAATGAGAACTACACTATATTAAATATGTGCCTAGCTACTTACGCTAAGTACATCTGCATTATCCACAGAGATAACCGAGACGCCCAAGTTGGCCTCATTTAACCATAGTTACCGGCTTTTACCCAACATTGGCACATAATAAATTTTAATAAATCCTAATATATCCTAATCCTAATAATATAAATATGAAAAGTTCGGGTGATTGTTCCTTAATCACGTCAGAACGTCTGAAGGAAACGGGCTGAAATTTGGAACACTGATTATAGTTTCGAATAGCACATAGGCTACTTTTATCCCAGAAAACTAGAGGGAAACGGGGAACCTTAAAAACCGCGGGGCGCTTTTAATCTATACTAATACTATTATTATAAAGCTGAAGAGTTTGTTTGTTTGTTTGTTTGAACGCAAGGATCTCTGGAACTACTGGTCCGAATTGAACGATTCTTTCTTTGTAGGATAGTCCATTTATCGAGGAAGGCTATAGGGTATTTAACATTACGCTACTATCAACAGGAGCCGAGCATGAATGAAAAATATAACAAAAACGGGGAAAAACAATTGCTTTTAGAGAGCTTTCGTTGCGTGACAGCATTTGTCATATTTATTATGTTAAAGGTTGCGTCATTAGAACCTAAAGTAACCGAATTTGAACAAAATTTGAATTGGTACGACCAATTTTCGATAGATGGCGTAGCAACGCGCGCGCTTTCAGCTAGTAATATTATAAATGGTCTGAAATTGCATACAGGTTACTTTACATCGCGAACAAATACTACTGGGAACGAGAACTACGCGGTTAAAACCTAGTGCTAGCTAGGGGCTGCTAATGAATAAATGAAGAAACAATTTCTATTGCGTATTTCTTCAGGCGTAAAATGTCAGGAACAGTGACGGGGGAAGTAAACCGTTTCATGCCTGGGTGATTATTGAAATTATCGACGTATCGTATAAGAATACCTACTTTGTCTAAGACGTATCGTACGTTTATTCATTTATTCATACTGGAATAGAGCCGCAACAACTTTACGGTAGCATTGGTTGTTGGATAGTGGGACCGGAAGATTATAACACTTGTTCCTAAAACAATTATATCAGCCCCGAGTTCAAACACAGGCAGCTTCAAAAACAGATTAAAATCCTGGCTTGTCCGTCAAACTTTTGACAGTTACAGCGAGTTTTAAAAGTGTGATGGTAAACTAACAATTAAATTGTAAAATTAATCATTTTATTCTTTACAGTTGTAATAAATATATTATAATGTTTGATACAATATGTACGATAATAATTATTATTATAGCACAAAAGAATTTTCAGCTTAGACTTTAAAAATTTGTACTCTTGCTTTTTTTTATAATTGACGTGTAAATTGTACATTTATGAATAAAGGACTTTGACTTTGAATAGAGACAGCGTCACTTTTCGATTGAAACACAATATCTTCTTAAATATGAATGCTATGCAGGTAGAAAGGATCCACTAATCTTTCGAAACCAGTACCTGTCAGACAGATTTCTGTTTAAATTAGTTCAAAATTATACCATCTAGCCCAGCACTGCGCTCGTCACCTAGATATATAAGATGGTTAATCTCGATGCCCTGTAGTATCTTTGAAAAAATTGCTATTCAACACAGCAAAATTCCACATTACTGCTTAGCGGTAGAATTACTGGTAAAGGTGTGTTACTTTCACAGGCGGACTCTGCAATGAGTCCTCCTACTACAATAATTTAAAGCTAAAATCACGATCGCATCTTGCGTACAGGAAAACGTAGACTGTAATCATTTACAGAGTATCCAACCGTGACCGTAGAAAAACGTGAAGAAGGAAATCTTTTCTTAGAATGGTGCGTATTTACCTATTGAAATCAAATTATGGAAATTACTTTGACTAAACTGTCAGTCAACTCTAGAACAACTAACCCGATATTTTGTATAGAACCGCGGCGGGCGACAGCTTCAGTCATTTTCGGCCCTAAAGGTACAAGTTCGCGCGGAGACCGCGACAGGAGACCGAGACCGGAGACCGCGACAGGCACTTGACACTATGGAATTGTATGGACGCCAGTTCGCGCTGAGACCGCGACAGGAGACCGAGACAGGTCGCGGTCGCGAACTTGTACCTTAACGCATACGAAGCTGCTGGGCATCTACTTTGTTTTTTTTTTTTATTGGTGGACAATTCACACACAACACCATCTGACCCCAAACTAAGCAAAGCTTGTACTAAGGCAGCCAGATAGCTGATATAATACTTAAATAGTTTTAAATACATACTTATTATACATAGAAACACCCAGACACAGTGCAAACATTTGAGTTCATCACACAAATATTCGCACTGGGTGGGAATCGAACCCACGACCTTCGGCTTGGGATATATTAATATAAGTACTAATTTGGCAAAAAATCGTTGCATGAATCATTGTGTCATTTTAAAACTCAGTTTTCTAGATATCTTCTTATCTTATTAGCGCCGACAATATCTCTTTGAATGACTTATCATGCCACCTAGGTGGTTAACGTAAACAACACAAATATACACTTTTTATTCGCTCGGTTACTGAAAGGTGAGTTGCTGGTTTTAGGCGTATTTGGTCATAAATAAAAATATGAGGCTCTGCGATTAAATTGGCAAATGTGGTTTAATTTTGCGCAGGGTAGACATCAGTGAGGCAATAAAGAGGTCACATAATTTGATCCAGCATTGGGGGGATACAGGATGAGAATAATGACGAAGAAATTAAAATAAATATTGGTGGATACTTTACACACAAAAGAAATTATCACTACGTGTTTAGTCTATGCTTACAAAAAACTGTCAGCTATTTGAGCAATGTTGGATCGGTATAATATAATATCGGTATATTTTTCGACCTTAGTGTTTTCCTACAAATTCATGGAGACAGAATTGAACTTAAGACAGTTTCTTAAAATGGCAGTTACATTCCATACATTTTGGGCTATGGGGAACAAGAAATAAAATACAGGAGAAAAAGCAAACCAGCTCTCAAAATAAATTTACTTTTTGTCGTAACACAAAACACAACCATAATCACACCATGAACAACAACTGGCATAATCACATATGCATAGTTTAAACTTAGCAAGAAAATATTATGTTATCGGACAGATTGCAAAGTGTAGATGTGAAAACATTCTGCAAAATTAATTTCATTTTCAGAATTAATCACGGTAAAACAGCATATTGTCTCAAATACTTTGACATTTACAATATTAGTATAGGATGATGGTAGCATATCGGCCACTATTATGAACTGATTTTTTGTTTTCAATATTTAAATTATGAGATTAAGAGTTGCAATTGGAAATTTGATGATAAGTTTGTTTCTTTTTGTGCCAGTGAAGGTTAAGTCAACAAAAATATTTTTAAGAATAAACAAACAGTATAATCTAGCATGTTTGTGCCTGGTGCAGTCAGGGGTTCTTTATTTGATTAATTAATATGTTAACTTTAGTGTTCATGAATAAAATGTTGTTGATTCATAAATAAATAGAAATAGAATACAAGTTGTTTGCTAGAACATTTCTTATATCTAACAATTAATTCAATTGTTACATACCTTTTTTTCCAATCCCAGTAATATTGCAAAGCCAAGAATAAAGATGATTGTTGTAGACTTCGTCATGGTGTACAAGGATATGGTGACTAACTCCAAGCCCCAGTTGGAGAAACCCACATCAATGCCACTAGCTAGGCCTGTGGGTCCCACAGACCGCAGACATATCATGAACGGTAACATGAGTTGACTCTTCCCTGTGATCAGGCACAATACTAGACGGACGACCACTGAGAGTATCCACTTCACTATGAGGTGATACATCACCACTGTGAGAGGAAACCGGAACTCCTGAAATTGAACACTTGATCAACTCCTTAACCCGTATACTGGCGCCGTACCCATATGGGTTCGGGCCAAGTTTAAACTGAAATTCTAATATTATAGAGCCTATCTTTCTTTTTGCAACTAAGTTTAAGTTAGCGGGTTAATACACTTTTTTCAGTTCTCTGGCATTTGTCAGATCAGGGCTGTGTGTTGGGATGTTCTAATCTAGGGAGGTTTTACTTATTTGAGTCACATAAGGCTTTGTAATTATACCTATTAAATACGCATATATATGATTAAAATAACTGAGCACAATCTTACTTGGTAGGATGGTAAAACCAGACTGGAGTTTTATAGAACTACCCTCAGTCAGGACATAACATGCCTTTCCCCCAGGATAGCTCCATCTCACTTCACTTTAAACAATGCACTACACTGTGTTCATCTTATCCTATGTGTGAAATAGTCTTTTTTGTGTTCTTACTAACTAACTATGGGTATATTGTTTTTTAATGACTAGATGTTGTTTGTTCCTCATCAAGGTCTGTCTCTTCATCAGATTCCAATATCTCTGATCTTATCTTCTTGTTTAATGAAGAAGGTGGGGACACCGACAGTGCTCTCTTAGTCCTGACTGTCGATCCTGATCCACCAGGCAGAATCATTTGTTGTGGATCTGTTACTCCAATAATGTCTGCCCATTTCTGTGGTGGGGGTATATCTAGATTATCGCCTGTTTCACTTTCACTATCATATCCTTGTGATTCCTTTGTTTCTTGTGCATCCTTTTGAACTGGAGTCCCTCCACTCAGCATCTGGTTGACGTGTCTTGTCAGTAACCTTCCATTCCATCGCACTAAGTATCTGCACACACCAATTCGCTTTTCTACTACCCCCTGTAGCCAACGTGGTCCTTTAGCATAGTTTCGTATGTATGCAGTCTGTCCTACTTTAAACTCACGCACTTTGATATCTTCATTTCCTTTTTCTTTTAAACATTTGTATGACAAAGGATTTAGAGAGTCAAATTTGGTTTTGAATCGTCGGTTGTTCAAAAGCTCTGCTGGTGTCTTTTCATTCACTGTATTTGGTGTAGAACGCAATCCATATAACATATTAGGTAGGCGTATGTGCCATGGTTCATCAGTTCTTTTCTTCAATTTATTTTTTACTGTCTGCACTGTACGCTCAGCTTGCCCATTAGAAGCTGGATGATATGGTGCAACTAAAATTTGCTTTATACCATTTTCGTTAAGGTAACTTTTGAATTCCTCTGATATAAAACTTCTTCCATTGTCAGTTACTATGGTATCTGGTAACCCTTGTCCTGCAAATATATCCCGGAGAGTTCGGATTAATGTAGAGCTACTCATGTCATGTACAATTTTTACTTCTGGCCATTTTGAAAATGAATCTATCAGGATTAAAAAAGTTTTCCCTTGAAAAGGGCCAGCGTAATCTAAGTGTATCCTAGACCATGCCTTATCGGTTTTGAGCCAATGGTGAGTTACTTGCGCTGGCATATTTCTGTTTTCAGAGCAAATACTACAATTTTTTATCATTGCTTCAATCGTCTTATCCAAAGATGGCCACCAAAAATAGCTTCTTGCTAGAGCTTTAGTGATGACAATTCCATCATGATTTTTATGTAACTCTCCCAATACATATGATCTTATTTTTTCTGGTAATATTACTCTGCTGCCCCATAAAATGCAATTATTGTGTACCGACAATTCATTCCGTTTTTTGCCAATATACTTTAAGCTCTTTATCTACTCGGGCAGGCCAACCATTCCGAATCCAATACATTACTTTAGCTAATGTCTGGTCTTTTTTAGTCAGTTGGGCCACTTGAATTGCAGTAAAATCTAGCCCTACTGGAGTCTCTTCTATCAAAAGGACCCCGGAATATTCTTCCTCCTCTTCACATTTTTCCTGTTCTTCAGATGGCCAGCGACTCAGTGCATCCGCATTTCCCAGTTTTTTGCCCTCTACGTATTTAATTTCATAATCATATGAGCCTAATAATAGTGCCCATCGTAACATCCTTGGAGAAATAATGTTTGGAATCGGTTTTCCAGGACCAAATATCCCCAACAAAGGTTTGTGATCCGTTTTAATCACAATCTTCCGCCCACTGATGTATTGATGGAATTTCTTTAGACCAAAAATGATTGCTGCAGCTTCTTTGTCTATTTGTGCATAATTCCGCTCATGAACGTTCATAGTCCTTGAGCCAAACATTATCGGTCTTACTGTTCCGTCTGCCATTTCATGTTCTAGCACTGCCCCAAGTCCATATTCAGAGGCATCACAAGACATTATCAGCTTCTTCCTACTATCATAGTGTACTAAAGTATCTTCACTAGAAAGCATTGTCTTTAAATTTTCAAAAGCTGCATGACATTTTCTATTCCATATCCATTTAGATCCTTTTTCTAGTAATCTATATAAAGGTTCGGCTATGCTAGCTTTATGTGGTAAAAATCTATCATAAAAATTTAATAACCCCAAAAACGCTTGCAATTCCTTTAAGTTTTTTGGTGCATTTGTTTTCAAAATAGCTTGTATTTTATCCTCAGTAGGGTGTATCCCAGATTCATCTACAATGAATCCTAGAAATTGTACCTTCGGTACTGCAAAAAGGCATTTCCCTTTGTTTACCCGTAGCCCAGCTTTTTGTAATCTTTGTAATACAATTTCTAGTCTAGTATTATGGCTTATAATATCACTACCACACACAACGATATCATCTAACAGTACCGCTGTTCCTGGAATACCTGCGAGTAGAGAAGACATTAACCTTTGAAAAATCCCAGGGCAAGCTTTAACTCCAAAAGCCAAACGCTTTACCCTGTATAATCCCTTTGGTGTGTTGAGGGTAAGTAGGTTTGCAGTACTCTCATCGACACGTACCTGGGTATACGCTTGTTCCAAATCAATTTTTGAAAATACTACCCCACCCTGCAGTTCAACAAAAGCTTCATTAAGGGTAGGCAATGGATATGTATCTGTATTAGTGACTTCATTTACTGTTGAACGATAATCTCCACATAACCGTACCTTGCCATTTGGCTTTGGAACAACCACTATTGGTGTTGCCCATTCTGAGTGAGTAGTTGGTTCCAAAACATCCTCACTCACTAGTCTCTCAATCTCCTTATAAACCTCTTGTCTTTGTGCAAATGCAACCGGTCTACTCCTCAAAAATCTTGGGCTTGATCCTTCTTTTGGCGTAATGTTGACTATTGGTCCAGTATATGTTCCTAGACCTGGTTGAAATACCTCTCCATATTTATTAAGTACTTGCCTTACTCTATCTTTCTCAATTGAAGTTATTTTGATACTATTAACTCCTTGTATAGTAATGCCTAGATCAGCAAACCAATTTCTTCCAATCAGGCTTGTACCACAACCTCTTGTTATCAATATTTTCATATGTTTACTAATGTTTTTATAATGTACTTGAACTAATGCCTGTCCAAGCAAAGACAATTTACCATCTGTATATGACTTTAAAGCAATATATGTTGGTTCAAACTGTGGCAGCTTCCCTTTCCATATGAGTCTGGCTATATTTTCATTAATTATTGAGTACGGACAGCCTGAATCCACTTCCATCAGTATCTCTGTTCCATTCAGCAACACTTTAATTTGAAATGGTTCCACTTTATCTTGCTTAATACTATTTAGACCAACCTCGTACAATCCATTACACTCAGATTTGTGCTTTGTTTGTCTATCCTTCATCCTGCATGCTGCTTCTATGTGTCCTGTCCTGCCACAGTGATGGCATTTACTCCAACGGAATCTACATTCACTCTTATGCTGCCTGCCACAACGAAAACAATTAGCATCGCTTGATTCTTTTCTACCTGTCTTGAAATTAACTTTATTTATTTCCATCGGAACCTCCATTTCCTGAGGTGTATCATTTGTGCTTGGCCCAGCCTGTATAATGATACTAGCATCCAGGTTAGCAGTTTCATGTGACAGTGCAATATCACAAGCTTGCTCGAATGTTAATTGACTTTGTTGTAACAGCTTTTTTTGAATTTCCTTATCATTTATGCCACATACTAATCTGTCTCTTAGAGTACGATTTAAGTCTGTGAAATTACAATGTAGACTTAATTTCCTCAACTGGGCAATGTAATCCCTCACTTTCTCAGTTACTTCTTGGTTTCTGGTGTGAAATTTATATGATTCTACAATTTCGTTAGGTTTAGGATGAAAATGATTGTTCAAAATGGCTACCACATTTGAAAAAGAAACTTCACTTACGTTTTTTGGTGAAACTAATGATGTTACTAAATCATACAGATCTGAACCACACACTGCAAAAAAATTTGCCTTCTTCTTTGCATCTTCCTTTATTTCACTTGCTTCCAGGCAGTATCCAAACCTTTCTATATAATTTTTCCAACAACCATCATTCACATTAAAATTATCAAACTTTATACCCATAGCTAAGTCAAATAATCTAAAGTGTTTATCACAACAGAACACAATTTTATTACACTTTTATACTGTTTTTCCTCGTCGCCACTATTAAATACGCATATATATGATTAAAATAACTGAGCACAATCTTACTTGGTAGGATGGTAAAACCAGACTGGAGTTTTATAGAACTACCCTCAGTCAGGACATAACAATACCAAAACTTAACTTTTTGGAATGACAGTTATTATTATGAATAAATGAAAATTCATTAATGTTCACATCATTTAAATGAAATATACAATTTAGGAAAATAGACTAGTGCAACAACTGGCAGTTTTTTCACTGAAAGCAATTTCTTCCAGTCAACCTGGACTTTTATTTTGAGAGGCTCTGAGTGTTTCAGAGGTAGATTGAAAAAGTATAATAAATAAACATGCCTCTTTTATTTAAACAAATATGTATATAATTTCTTAGCAATTCAGTGGAGGATGCGAGCAGTATTATGGGGACCTTTATTTAAAGCAATGCTCTGCATGTGAGGGTTTTTTTAACTGATCGATAACAAAATTAAAATTGTTACAACCAGCGTCCTGCGTTTTACCCGCGCCGTTCCTGTTCCCATTGTTTTTTCAGGCTAAATAGTAGCCTACGGGTTCTTCCACGCTATAATACATCTATATTCTAAATTTCAATTCTATCCGTTTAGACGTTACAACATGATCAAGTAAGAAAAAAAAAACAAAAATTGACATTTATAATATTAATAGTTTAAGATTGTGATTCTTTTTTTTAACACTTATATTTCCTGATAAAATTATTTGAGATGAGAAAATGGGATTTGGAACTTGATACATTATCAATCTTTACCAGAAAAACTAAAGCAAAAGTAACCAATGTTGTTTTTTATTACTATCCAATTGGATAAAAAATAACAGTTCTTTTCTTTTAAGATACAATTTTAAACCAATTCCAAATATATTTGTCTGCACTAACCAAACAGCAAATTAAAAATGTTGTATGATAGTATTACACTATTTTGTAAAGATAAATAAACATATTTATATTTATTACTTTCAAGATAATAAATGTTCCAATATGAAAATATTCATTATCAGTAAAGTAGATTAAAGTTTACCAATAAAAATGTGTTTTAGGCTACAAAATTTTATGTTGGAACTAGACAATTGCATCATATTACGATTATTGAAAACCAATTGAATTTCTTATGCAGTTACTAAAAATAATATAATGTGTGCTTCTTGCCACGTTTTTGAATTAGAAAAGTATTACTGAATTCCATCAGTGCAATTAGTGATTACTTTTGAGCAGTGGTTGTGCTAGTCTATGTTTTAACTTGGATCCTGAAGGTTGTTTAGTGATTTTAATAAATAAATAATAGGCTTTATGTTACTTGGACTATCAATCAAAAATTAGTAATCAAATCAGACTGACAGACATAGTCCATATTTATCATTCACACTGTAGAGCTGTGGAACATGTCCTTTCCCCATATGGTTTGTTGCCATTGTCTTAAGCCACTATGTAGTCAAATACATAGGTTGGAAGATGCTTAAAAAAATCTTGTCATAGAACATAAAAATTAATTAACTATTTTATCTTTATAGGGCTTATTGCCAACATCTAAAGTGCAAAACATTTTATTTACTTTTTCTTTTCTTGGGGACATAATTTATTTTTTGCGTAAGTTTAGGCTGTTGCACTGAAGTTATAATTAACCATTCAGTCATATTTACCAGTCATCATTCAGTCATTGATTTTTCTTCTTGATCTCTAAGTTTTTTACAATAGATATATAAAATAAATATTATAAAAAACAAACTAGGGTGCCGCCAGCAGCGGGGCAGGGCCCAAGCTACCGGTGGATAGGGCCGCAGAGCGAAACCTCCTGACGATGCATGCTGTGTCAAGAATGACTGCTTTCTGCATCTGGCCCTTAACCCAACCATCTAGTGAAAGTCTCTTTAGATGTTGGTCGACCAGTCATCATTATTATTAAGCTTATCCCATGATTTGAGTAGTACCTACAAGAAGTATTTTTAAAATCCAACTCTAGAGAGATTTAACCAGATCAAAGTACTTAATATTAAAAGTTTAGTTTTATAATAAAAGTTTTACTAATAAACATAGAAGACTTTATAAATCAAACAACAACTAGACAATTGAATGATCAATGTTGACTGATTATTGTTATTGAAATTTTTTAATTTTCTTTCTGAGTAACTTTCTTTCAGACTCTTTCTAATTATTAATAATTATACAGAGCCAATGGTGTAAGTTGTGTGTTACTGTAATCAACTTTTGAAGCAAGGATTAGATACAAAACAAGGAGCGAAAAAATCTTACCGTAAGTAGCCATCTCTGGTAGAAAGTGAGCCCAATTGATAATGAAAAGTAAAGAAGTATGAGTCCTAGCGACAGAAGACTTTTCTGAAAACATATTTCCGACCATTTTCTCTTTGGTTTGGCGGTGATCACATCTTCTTCGAAGTCGGGTTTACTGGCCAGCTGTTCGTATTTTACAGTTGCCATGATTTCTGTGAGGGCCTATTGCTTCCGCAACTGCACCTTTTCACCTTATTATTTATTTACAAGACTTCATGAATATCAACTCCTACTCAAAGATACCCTGAACTGGAATACCTAACATTAGGTAAAGCAGTGCCAATAACTTGAAACTATGTTGACAACATCACCACGACAATACCACCTATTCACAGATCGCAAACACCATTGATAATAATGTATATTATGTATAATGTATTGTCTTATCTATTTCACACACACCAGTACACCACTAAACAGGAAGCACTATAAACACATCGCCAACCGCCAACGCAGAACCATGCAGAACGCAAGCAATATCAGTGTGACCAGGACTATTTCAGGAAATGTTATCCAAATATCTTAAAATAAATATTCAGATTTTCGTTGAGTAATTTTTTGAAGTGAAAACTTCTTTAGGCGCGCCTAAACAGATTTTTCGTGGGCTGTGAATTGAATTCATTCGTCACGCTTGGGTATGATAAGAAAGCTTCGGGTAAACTCGGGACCATGGCGATTGGGCATCTAGAAATGCGTCAGCCAATGGGAAACGCTGAAAAGGGCGTGGCCTCGCCAATGGCGATGGCCATACCATGATGGCGAGTCGCCATCATGGTATGACCATCTAGAAATGCGTGAGCCAATGGGAAATGCTGACGCATTTTTAGATGGCCACGCCATGATGGCGAGGCCACGCCCTCCGGTTACACCCGTGTAGTTTCCAAGGTAAGCTATCAAATTCTGAGTTATAAGTTTTCAGTTCTACCGGCAGTTCCTATGACTGCCAATTTTTTTTATTTTACTGCTGAACCCTAAATGTCGGCAGAATTTAACCCAAGATTGTATATGAAGAGTAATTGGTCGTAGCGCTGTTGTATAGATTTTTAAATAAATAGATAATAAATTATTATGTACCACGAATTGCTTTGTTTTGCTCGTTTTATAACTAGTCTTAGAGATATTTCCATTCTATATGGTCACACAAAAATAAAGGCAGCTGTCGGCTGAAGAACAAGAATCCATTACCTGAATTAAATTAAAAAAGTTACTTACTCCTAACTGTCATATTTATTATCGTTTTCAGTGTCTTTGCGCGTGAATGTTGACATCGGCTGACAGCTGTGGCTGACAGTTATTTTGTATGATTTTATGTCTATGGATATGTTCCGGATTAAACCAATCAGTTCGCGATACCAGAAAAAATGTTGAAAATTAGTTTAAGGCGACATTCTCGAATACCCCGCCCATAGACCCCATAAAAACAACAGTGGTTCCCATTGTTATAAACAAAACTGTAGATTTTCGTGATAGGTCTTACTAATTTTTTTTAACTTGAACAGTTTTACACTTGACCGCCATCTCGCCTGATGTAACGCTGACATCGTTAAGCCACAATGCGGCTTTCGATGAAGCGTGCTTACCTAGAAGAAACCGATTCACTCTCGACTTGAAAATCCACTCAGGTAGCTCATTCAACAGCCTAGACGTTCCTGTTACAAAAATAGAGTCAAAGTTCTTTGTTGTCTTTGGAACATCAACCATGAAACAATGTCGGTTTCTCGAGCTACGAGCACTCTGATAGAAAAAGGGGCAAGGTAGTATCAAATTATGCAGATCAGTCGCACACTCTCCGAAGTGCACCCGATAAAAAATCGAAAAGCTAGCAATTTTACAGCGATGTTCGAACCTTTGAAATATTTTTCGCACAAGAGGATCATTGCCCATGAGCCTTTTGGCACGTTTCTCTTTCGATTCTAAAGCCTCGAGCTGATACTTAGCCGATTCATCCCAAAGGTGTGGACAGTACTCCATAGAAACCATGAAAGATATAAAAGATCGCACCATCGCTCCATAAAAGATCGCACCATCGCTCCATGAAAGATATAAAAGATGGCCGATGACATTGGATGAAAGACGATTGCATGTAGTGGAGATGCGACATGGATGTGTGGTGTGACGCGAAAAAATAGAATTAGAAATGAGTATATTAGAGGACGTCTGAAAGTAGCACCCGCGATGGAAAGGTAAAAAGCTATTAAAAAGGTTATCGTGGTTTGGGCTTGTATGGGATGAATACCACATAACCAAAAGAATTTTATGTATGAATGTAGATTGATGCGATGGCAGAAGGCGACTAAAACAGCGTGGATGGATTGTGTGAACATGAGGACATGAATAGGCTTAGATTTCACAAATCATAAAGACGAAAGGAGGGAACGTACATGTTGTACCGACCCCACATAAAGTGGGATAAGGGTAGGCGAACGATGACTGGCATGGATCATCTCCGCTCTTGTCCCTTTGAAAAGGATCATCATTGTGTCTATACTGAAATGTAGCAACCTCCACAAACAAGAAGAAAGCAGTTCATCCGAATTGTTTCTGTTACACGACGTACTTTAAAATAAAGGTCATAATATACAGATCGCTGTTCTTTCAGAGACCTGGCGTTGGCAATTTGGGAAGATTTTAACTCTCACGAGAAAGAGGGTATGATTTGAGCTCTGAACCATAGTGAGTCACGTCATTGATTTTGTCATGAGTCATGATAGAGAAAAATTTAGTTCTCAGAAGCACTTCTTTCTTCATTGGACAAAAGAACATTTCCAGGTTGTACACGTGACAACAATGAGGAGGTTCATTGCCATGTTAGATGAATTTGAAGCAAGTTAAACCAAAATAAACATGTCAAATATAACAATAATACCTTTCACTAATGGAAATCATGATCGTTTGCAAAACAAAAAATGACAAATATTGTTATATTAAGCCAGCAGCGTCAAAATTAGAAACAACATAAAATAATATAGAGTTTTTCTAGAGAGTTTTACTGTAAATAAACAAAGTTTTTGCCAAAAAATGGCAGTCATAGGAACTGCCGATAGAAGTGAAAACTTAAAAATCAGAATTTGATAGCTTACTTTGGAAACTACGCGGGTGAAACCGGAGGGCGTAGCCTGGCCATCTAGAAATACGTCAGCAGTTCCCATTGGCTCGCGCATTTGACCATCAGCATTTCCCATTGGCTGGCGCATTTCTAGATGGCCAATTGCCATGGTCACGAGTTAACACGAAGATTCCTTATCATACCCGAGCGTGACGTTAGAATTCATTTCTCACCCCACGAGGCATCTGTCTGTGGCGCGCCTAAAGAAGTTTTCATTTCAAGAAATTAGAACAGAGTTTGGAAGAAGTTTTGAAAGTTGTGAAGGTGTGATTCGGAATACATTCATTGGTATCTTCTGTGTTTCTAACCATCCAACCATTCCAACCTCCAACCAATGGGCCAATCGGCCAATGGCCAAGTGTAGATTGAGCAAGTGAAGTGAAGTAGTTTTGCTGCACATTGAAATTATTTTAGAAAGAAGTAGTGAATGATCCGGATACCTATTATCATGGGCTTTACTGAAGGGAAGTGTACAAATATCTAATTTTATCAGGTGAGTACTTTCACTATTTATCTGTTGGTATAACCAGAGTAGGATTAAAAAGTTCATCTGGCCATGACGTCCGTCAAAGAAAGTTTGTGTGTACTAAATAGAAATCTTCTATTTTCGTTTTGTGCGCTGTTGTTGCATTTTTAAACTAAAGGACAACAAAAAACTCTAGCAATTAATAAATTACGCTTGGAACAAGATCTATCTTAGATCGAAAACTTTAAGATTACCCTACATTGCTCTAGATAATGCTATTGTCAAAATTAGTACTGTGAGCATTGTAGGTGGTAGCTATACGTTCGTATTTTTTTTTCTAAAATTACACTCCGTGCGTTCACCTACGAAATGTGTGACACTTTCGGGTAGATTTTGACCGTCCTGAATACGAATTTTGTTATTTAAAAAATATAGTGTTTCGTTCGCGATTCTTTTAGTGGGGCAGTAAAATAAATGTATCGGTAAAAGTCGGCATTGCGTACCCAACGCGGGAGAGGACAACTTATTTGATTGTTTATTAGTTCTTGGGTGAGTAACTGCCAACATTATTGTGAGTACTAACTTTATTTGTCAATGAATTGGCTCCAAATTAATATTATCATGAGTGACCTCAATATCAGTCCTCATTATTATTGGTGTACTTGTATAAGTAGTTATTATGTTTAGCATAGAACTTTACAACTTTACAACTTTACAACTGAAGAGTCGGGGTCCATTATTATTCGACATACAATCTAATTGTTCAATGGATCCCGACTGTTCAGTTGTAATGTGCTTTTGTTAGAAAATATTGTATATATTTCAATAGTATTAATACAATAACATATTATAAAATTCTAGACCACCAGAAATCTAAATGCTTGTTTTATTCTTTTCAGTTTTTTTTAGTATGCTAGAACGTAGTTTGGTTCACTTTTTACGCAGTCGGGTTTTTGAGTTTTTAAATTATATATTTTTTTAATACTTTTTAGTTATGAACAATGTTGTGAATGTTAATATGCTCAACATAATAATATGCATCTTTTGGTTGTTGACCAAATGTCTTCGTGTCTACTGATATAATATGTAGGATTTTCTACTGCATGTAATTCATATTTATAGTTTTGTGTTAGTATAGGTTTTCGATTGACGTTGAGTACCTACTAAATCGTTTGAAGTTGGAGATGGGCGACCGAGGCGGAGCAATCCGAGAGCGGTTCCATGTTCCCACTATCAACGGCAGAGTTGAAACCTCATAGAGGTTTATTAGTAGATAGGGGCACCATATCCATACATGATATAGAGTGCAACATAACGCGGCTGTGTCTCCCGGGCGGGGCAGTAGGGTATGCGTAAATACATTTCCTGCACGTACGAAAAAAAGGTAGTCCAATATACCTACTAGCATAGATCGTAGAACGCAAGATGGGCCCCATCCCAAACTTCACGGCGCACGCAATCATGTCAACGTTGGGAAGAGTGAGCTCACTCTTTCCGTTCTAGTCGGTTGCAGGACGCGGTGGACGGCGGACGTTTTTACCTATCATTATTCGGTGTGAACAACCAAAATAAGTAGAACCACAGCAAATCTCGCCGCTAGCGATTATAGGGGTCAAGTAGATTGGTTGTTTGTAAACCACTTACGATACATACAGAGACCCAGTTTATTACCAATTTCAAGGTGCTCAGGGCACATCTATTAATTTATATCGATGCCTACTAGATACATTAGTATATAATGTCCATCCACATTCACACGTATAGTTAGTTATACAAAGTTTTCTGCTACCTAAAAACCTATAAATGTGAGAATGGTTGTTACTCAACTTTAAATCGATATACATCCTAAACGGTCAGTCGAATCGAAAAACATTGAGAGAAAGCTAAACATTATTTTGAAATACCTATTCAACGATACTCCTCTTGACATATTTTGGTGATTTTCATTTTTTTAATTTGGACAATATGGCGTCCTGAAGCCGCCATATTGGACTTATACTAATGTCATGTCTTTAGTGTCACTCGCCAGATTAAGAGGAATCGATTGACGTGTGAATCATAAAAATCGGCCCAGGCGTTTGGTCTGTATAGTGCCTCAAAGGAACATACATACATACATAGACTGTTAAACACATTACCACTCCTTTGCGTCGCGCAGTCGGGTAAAAATATGTATTGTAAATGTACAGTTTTTTATGATTGATTCATTTTGTTTTGATGTAAATCCATGTTTCAAATTGGAAATAATAATGAGTACTGCCCCTTTCGACTATTTGGCAAACATCATCATCATTATCAGTCCATACTAATTAAATCCTTGGCTTTACGTTTCCAACTGCCAATTGCTTTTCATAAATTGTTACTCCATCTCTTCTCAGGGCGTTACACAACATCTGCACAACTCTGATTATTATTAAAATAAACTAAACACTTGTTTCTTATAACACACTTGTGTCTTATAACATGGCTTTTTGCCGCCCTAAGGCTGTCTGGAGGATATCACTCTTAACGATAAGGCCGCCAACAATGCATTCATCAACTTGTAAAGTATTTCTATTCGGTGTGTTATTTGTGTAAATTTATACATAAAGGGACCACATCTGAAGTATTTATAACCTGGCAAACAAAAATACAATCATCAAAATCCATTCCAATTGGCGGAGCTATCGCGTTACATATATACAAAAAAAAACATAAAACCAAATTTAGAACCTCATTCTTTTCTGAATTATGTTAAAAATTATGATGTGGTAGACTGATATGTACCCTGCACAGCTTCTATAACAGTATTCATAGCACATATTATTTATAAAATGTAACCATGCCCATAACATATGCCCATAACATATTATGTACGTTATCTGTGCATTCTTTGTCCACTTGTTTGTCGACCTTTATCATTGATTTGCGCGTATAGACTGCCCTTTCTTATTATAGTCTGATGAAGTGTAGTCAGTAAACGAATTCTTTGTTGCTGCGCTCTGCTGACTTATGCGTTAACACTGAACACGCTGGCTTGATACGATCAGACGAGACAGATGAAATAAAGAGACAAGTCACTTCTGGATAATAATTTATTTGCAAAATAAGTCATCCACCAACCCGCACTGAGCCAGCGTGGTGGATTAATGCCTTAACTCTCTCCTTGCGAGAGAATGCAACCTTAGGCCCAGCAGTGGGAACATTTAGTGGACTGCTTACGCTATGCCGGTTGCGATAACAGCGAAAAGTTCAGGATTGCTACAATAGCCATATAGTGACTACGAACGTAGTAGTAATCTTAATGATTAAATTTTTTAAAATGTGCATGAGATAAGTGGTAAATGTATCTTCATAAATATTGCTCGGATATTACGTTGCGGTATGATTAAAAACGTGAACCGGTTAAGCGATGAAAATAAGGAAGTTTCGTAACCGATTCAGTCAGTAGCGTTATAATGTAACTAGCGAGTACTACAATACGGGGATCGTCATCATCATCGTTATCATTGTGATCAATCCAAATATGTGTACTATGCCTGGGGGGTTTTCTATGTATAATACCACAGTATAAAGAAATACTACAAGCAGTTCATCGCCTTTAATCTTGGGAGAAACGCCGATAATGTCTAGACTATGTCTAGTCTACAACCCTACCCGTGGTTGTAGCAATTTAAAAAAAGTGGCACTAAAAAAACATTAGAACAAACGGAAGACGTCAGCCCTGAGCCGCGCTCCTGCAATACTAACATTGTAGGCAATGCAGGAGCGCGCTTCCCGCGTCTTACCCCGCACGCCCCACACAATTGCCTCGTCTAGACGGCTTCGTCGAACGACTGTGTGATGATAATAGTATTTAAAAATACATAAATATTAAACTTATTGCGTTTGCTACCATCTCGCTTGCTGTCAAGCGATGTTGACTAGGACTTGATTGGTTAAGGTGCGTCCCCCAGCAAAACGAGTTTTTTGTCCAGTTTTCAGAGCTATCTACTCATTAGCCAAAACATATATCAACTGGTAAAAAATACATTCAATTTCTATATTTTCTTGGCTTCAAAATGGTAGTTTTATTTTTTTGTTAATGGACTTATTGTTTAAATAATCGCCTCACAACGAAACCATGAAAAAATTAAATAATTGCGTAATTAAAAACCTCCATTATTTTGATTTTGTACTTACACCAACAGATAGACAATTCAATTACGAACATTTTGGTAGTTTTATTTTTTTCAAAAGACCAAAATCTGATTTTATAAAGAGTATATTCTAAAAATTGAGCGTAAAACAGCGGCAAATCCTACTGTTTCTCTCTTGCTCTTTCTTGCGGTGTGCGATAAGGTAAGAAATACTCAAGGTCATTTGCTCAGGGTACGCCCTTAACTAGGACAAACCAAATTCAGTCTTGATTGGAAGATGTCCAGATTATATTCCATGTGTAGAAATGATCTGATGAGTGGAGTCAAGCATCTTCGTTCGAGCCTTTAATCTTTGTAACATCAATGATGAAAAAGTTGTCGAACCGCCTGGTAGTTCAGCTAATGGAGCTATTATCCGTGGCCGGTAGCCATTCTGTCACCACTACGTTTACGCTACATACCGTTGCTGTTGCTACACGTCACATATGTCATAATCAGTGGATGTAGGGCTCGTAATGAGATGTTTTTGTCAACGCTACGCTGCATTAGCACCGAAAAAACTACAGAAGAATGTGCCACTAACTACCCACAAGACATTGGCGATGTTGCGGCAAAGCTGGTTACAGAAGCACACCCCGGACACTCGGCCTAAAATCTGTATTATCTATTCTATGACAGAAGCCAAAGATAAAAGTTGAAGTTGTCGAAATATTCTTGTAGTGAACACTTAATTACCCGCGTTGCGCCGGCCACTTTTTGTCAGGGGTTAAATCTTGTGAGATTGCCTCACTGACATGATAATGTAGCTGCGTAGTGTCGGAGCGGTGGCGGAGCTGCTGAGCGGGATGTGCGCGTTAGACACTTTTTGGATGGTAGTAATCTTGTGAGTCACCGACAGACGTATTTAACAGTATATCTGTAGGTATAGGTCACTTATGCAACATTAGTACTCCTTAAAATACTGAAATTTTCAGTCATTCATAGGTTTTCTCATCCACCAACACGCACTGGGCCAGCGTGGTGGATTATGGCCTTAACTCTCTCCTTGCGAGAGAAGGCCCGGAGTCCCAGCAGTGGGAACGTTTAGTGGGCTGTTGATGATGATTGATTGATAGGTTTTCTCACTTCTATCGGCAGTCCCTATGACTGCCATTTTTTAACCTGTGACGTACTCGTATTAAACATTGCTAAGTGTGACGTGTTTGTCTCTGTATGTGTTTACGTCATCATCATCATTACTTTCACCCAACATCCGACTGCTGGGTATAAGCTTCCTTTTCCCTTGCGCTACTGATGTCTATCCTGAGCCAATTTCATCCACGCATGCACCGCGATGGGTCTGATGTCATCGACCCATCTGGCTGTTGGTCTGTCAATGGACCGCTTGTTCCCAATCGGTAGCCACTCGGCTAGGTTAGTCTAATCTACTCCGCCGGCCGTCATTACCTGGCACCATGTCCTTCCCACCGCCATTTGAGTCGAGTAATATGGCGCTTATTTTTCCTGACTTTCGAGTATATGGCATCGAAGCTTTTAAGCGAAGGGAGCGTTTTTGATGCCGTTTATTTTGTTAGGCTCTGACATAGTCGAGATGTGTTCTTGCTATAATACATATTCTGAGCTAGGTTTATATTGCGTTTATAGTTTTTTACTCCGCGGTTTTACTCCTGTAGTTCCCGTTTTCAGGGTACGCGATTATCTAGTGTCTGTTGTATTGGGCTTATAATACAAATTTGCTCAATATTCAATACGTGACACTTTTTTAGCTTCTTCAGTATACTTTGCCCGATTGTGTGCATTGTCCATGTCTATAGTTACTGATCATTTACTGATCAGTTATAGTATAGTTCCTGATTAGTACATTATCTACGTATTTTTACAATGTATATCTTTCTGTGCCAGAGCGTAATGCCATGCGCCACTTGGGATTAATTATGGGGTCCTACATTTCACATCATTCTACTTTGGTCCGTCATCTTTTCCTGCCGTCATTAAAATTGGGTCAACTCTCAGAGCGAGTTAACTGACAGAATTACTGTAGCTTTTGTTTAACTGGTATTGTGGCTCAGTTGATAGTAAGCCTGCCTGCAGAGCTGTAGGTCGTGGGTTCAATTCCCACCTAGGACAAATATTTATGTGATAAATTCAGATATTTTTTATATGTTTGTATGTATCACAACTATGTGTTTATGATTACATCCTACTAAAATTATAAATACGAATGTTTGGATGTTTGTTGCTCAATCACGTCGTAACGTCTGAACGGATCGTGTTGAAATTTAGAACATATACTGGGGTTAGAAATACTAAACATTATGTATACCGTACATTGCTTAGAAGTTTCGAGTAACGTCACTGCATTGTACGATTTTTGCGAAGACGTGACGTCACTAGCCGTAACTCGGGAAGTTTGATGATCTAAAATAATTCTATATCTTTGTCGATTATCACGAAACTCATCACGAAATCTCAGAAACTGCAAATGCTATGAGTCTGAAAGGACAATGCCCATTTTTGACCCGCTAAAATAGTTGTCGTGTAGACATATGAGTTATATATTAAAAAATTGGTGATTTTTTGTTGTACTCGTGTGCGAAGTTATATAACTTTCTAACATTCCAAAATAAAATAATTTGCATTTGTTTAAATTAAACCTACCATTTACCAACAAAGCTGACTTGTAAAATATTGCAATAACGAAACGGTACCTGCGTTTCGTTTTAGTGATCGTGAGCGTGAGCGTTAGATTGAAATTGAAAATGGATATTATGTATTTCAATTTCTTTCACAATGTCGTTTATTTACTACTTTTACATATTTAAATAACGATATATATAAATACGGCGACAAAGAAACTATCAAAGCTTTTTTTGGTAATGTAAACGAGGAAAAAGGTGGCATGCAATTTTTACCAAATCCAAATTGGTCAAAGATCAATGTCAAATTGACAAATCAAAAAAAAGTAAACAAGCAAAATGCATGGTTTTCTTCTTGTTTAAATTGGTTTTAACAAAACTGGGAATTATGTGATTCAGTGCTCCTTATTACTTACATAATTGTGGTAATAATTACATAAAACCATATATTGTTGTGATGGCTTGCTTGTGTTTTCTGATGGAAACCCTCGATTCTTATGAACCTTCTAAGACCACTGTCTCGAATACCAAAATAATGAAATATTTATATCACAATTAAGATATTCCTTTCTGTGACAATATTTCTATGCGAATGAAGTGTTCATACTCTACAGGAAATACGGGGATAGCGCTAAGTTGCTACAAAACCTATGCAATTACCAATTTTAAAACCCTGAGTTGCTTTTAGAAGACAGACACAAGCCGAAGAAAATAAAATAGATATAATATGTATATTTTAGTTGAAAATGATAGGGACAACCAGCAGAGGCCATCTTTCAGTACTGCTGTACTGGCATTGCAGAGTTCTTCGTGAGATTTCTAAGATGGCCAGACACCAGGACCACATAAATCCACGAGCAGAGTATTTTGGCTATGTAGTAGTTTTGGGCTATTAAATATATAAAGTTATTATTAAATGTAAATATAATTATATGATAGCAAACAATATATTTTATTTATCCTCTCTTGAATTGGTTTGAATATAGATTCAGTAGAAAGATATCGGTGAACAGTATTATCTACACTGATTTAAGTACTTTTTCAGGAAAAGGATGAGCGAAACATGTGCCTGATGGTAAGCAAGAAAACATGCTTGCCTTTAACAAGACACACTGTCTTGTGTCATAAATTATTAGAACATGAAGACAAGTCTACATCATCAGACCTAGCCCTGCACTCAGTTAGTTTAAGGCTTGTTTACCCTATGATAATTCCATCCGAGAACTATTTTATGGTAATCAGTTGGTAGTGAGAAGTACTATTATTCCTATTTATTCTGATAAGAAATATGTTTTGAAAGGCAATACCATAGTTCTTTCTTTTCTTTTCTGTTCTAATCCAAAAGAAAACATAATTCTAAAATATTTTGACAGAAAACATAACCTTACTTTTGGTTTAACTGTAACTCATTTTTGGTATTTAGGAAATGAAAAACACCAACAGCAGACGTTTATAGAAGCATTAACAATCCTAATTAGATACTATTCATCTCTATACACTTTCAGTATCAAAAAAAGTTGGCCAGGTTTTTCAATGTATGGGACGTGGGCATTGTCCTTTGCGTGGAGGTGTCTTTTAGCACGTAGGCGCTCGCTAAGACGGGGTTTTGCGAAATTCAACCCCTAAGAGGGTGAAACAAGGGATGGACGGTTGTATGAAGATTGCGTAATTTTCAAAGTTGTTAACATGAAATCCACAGAACCAATTTTAATTAAATTTGGTACACAGATTAGACTAAATCCCAAAAAAGAATATAGGTTACTTTTTATTACGGAAAAAGGGTCGAAATGGGGGATGAAAGTTTAAATTCCATTTAATAAATTTGTAATTGTTGAAGATAAAACCATGAAACTTCGTATCTAGACACTTGACGTGAAGCAAATACATTTTGTTCTAGCAAATTTGTAATTTCTATTTGTACGGGGAGATGAAATGGGGGTTTGAATGGAGGATGAAAGTTTTATGGGGAAGTCCGTAATTGTTGAAGATAAAACCATAAAACTTTGTATTTAGACACTTGACGCGAAGACAATAAGTGTTTGTTCTAACAATTTTGTATAACTGTACGGGGGTGAAATAGGGGTTCAAACTTTATCATTGTTGGAGATAAACCCATGAAATTTTGCAACTAGACACTTGATATCCATACTACTTAATAGTATAAATATAAAAGTAACTCTGTCGCTCTGTCTGTTACGCTTTAACGCCTAAACGCCTGCACTGATTTTGATGACATTGTACCTATAAAAACGATTTAATATAAGCTGTGTTTTTAGTAAACGTAAATTTGTATGGGTGTACTGCCTCAGTTACCTTAATATTTATTTTGGGCGGACGCAGTCGCGGGTAATAGCTAGTTATTAATAATTTGATAAAACAAAAAATACGCGCCAGATTTTTCTATAATCTACCTGACGGATAAATTAGAATTATATATCTTTGACCCAGGCGTCTTCCCTATTCCCAATTATACCAGAGCGTGTTTCGTGTTCTGTGGTTGCTGTTACAGAATATAGAACTATGTACTTCGTTTTATCAGGCTTACTTTAGGTAGGGGGAAAGCGATAGTGTAATCCTCTAGTCCACTGTTGTCATAGTATGTATCTGTACAGTTTGGATATGGGTGCAAGTTACGCAGCAGTAAAAGCTCGGCTGAAGGACGAATTAACAAGTCACTCTTTTCCGATAGTAAAATAAAACAATGAAATGGAACGAAATTTGTCGTACCACAATCGGCACAATCAATAGGTAAGCCGTTAAACTTCACTTACACAAACGGAATTGAAATCTTGAGTCAGGCGAAAAACCTTTTTGTCCGTTCAATAAATACGATCGAGTTGTCTGTATAATTTATAGGTTTTATTTTACAGTGTTTCGCTGATATTATACCCCGTTTACATGATTCCAGTCCAGCGACCGAATCCATCGCTGGATTAATACTGGAATAATAGAAACCGTCACTGGAAAGCATCAATCCAGTGCCAATGCACTCCATTGCCGGTTTACATTATTCCAGTAAGCAACTCAGCGCTGGATTCGGTCGCTGGACTGGAATCATGTAAACGGGGTATTAAATAAATAAATAGTGGTGGACAAATCAACACACAACACTATCTGACCCCAAACTAAGCAAAGCTTGTACTATGGCTGCCAGATAGCTGATATAATACTTATATAGTTGTAAATACATACTTATTATACATAGAAACACCATATTACGAGCTAAGATCTATTTTTAATCCATAATTCCATTGATACGTGAAGCTAAAACTTTGTACTCCTTATTACGAGAATGGCGCTCACGGAAAAAATCGAAATTGCGCACAATAATACTTTACATGGAGTAGGAGTGCAGAAAGGTATATTTTTTTAATTAGACTTAAAATACATACATTCATTCAAAAAAAAAAAAAAAAAGTTGCCAAGTGCGAGTTGGACTCGCCCATGAAGGGTTCCGTTCCAGCAAGTAATATAATATACATAGTACACATAGTTCTTGTAGTTCGTTGTAACTTTGATCGAAGTTTTAATAATAGTGTATTTATGACGTACTAAAAAAAACTACTCATCAGATCGAGTTCAAACTAATTTTCGTTGGTAGTTTTCATGGTAATGTACATCATATATTTTTTTTAGTTTTTTCATTCTCTTACTTTAGAAGTTAGAGGGGGGGGGGACACACATTTTACCACTTTGGAAGCGTCTCTCGCGCAAGTTATTCAGTGTAGACAAAAATTATATTAGAAACCTCAACATCATTTTTTAAGACCTATCGATAGACACCCCACACGTGTAGGTTTGATGAAAAAAAAAAATTCTTATCAAGTTTCAACAGTGTAGTTCTCATAGTTTCGGTAAAAAGTGGCTGTGACATACGGACGGACAGACAGACAGACAGACATGACGAATCTATAAGGGTTCAGTTTTTACGTTTTACGGAACCCTAAAAACTACTCATCAGATCGAGTTCAAACCAATTTTCGTTGGTAGTTTACATGGTAACGTACATCATATATTTTTTTTAGATTTTTCATTCTCTTACTTTAGAAGTTAGAGGGGGGGGGACAGTGGCGTAGCTACCAAGGGGCTAGGCGGGGCAGTGCCCCAGGGCCCTCAAGCTCAGGGGGCCCTCGAATCCTTACCAGAAATCTCGATCGATCTGGAAATTTCTCCCATTTTCAAAATAAATATAACAGGTTGTAACCCCACTTTAATCATGACAACTCAGTTAAGAGTGCGCCTAATGCCAGGGAAAAATCAGTTTTCACCCGCGCGACGCGTTTCTTAATGCGATATACATAAAGTCGAGAATAGCATGACACAGTTTGGAGGAAAAATCAATATTAAATCAGGAGTCCGGTTTTGACCAAGTTTTATTAAATTACTCAATAATTAAACATAGATTTAGAAAAGTGTTCGGTTACTTTACTAGAACGTACAATTAGGATTTTTATTACTAAAAAATAATGTGGGGTCATCGCTGATAATTTCGACTACTCGAATTAAAACGGGTTTTTTCGGTGTCATTTTTATTTTTTTATTGTAAAAAACTCAGATCTATTTTTAAAATTCTATTTGTTTATTGTGCTTCTTCTTGATTGTGCCCACACGTTAATATTTTTTTTGTCATAGTTTTCAGTTTCTTCACTTCAGTGAGCGGCGTCGAAATTGTCCTTTTTTCGTTTTCTGGCACTAGGCGCCCTCTTAAAAGAAATTCACAAATTCAAAAGTTATGCGAAATGACCGAAATCCGAAATTCTTTCTGCAGGTTGGTAGTGTTGTCAATTTGACGGATAGTGATATGTGCGTTTTATTATTCATCGATGTGCGTTTTATTGTGAATTCGAGTTAAGATATTTTTTTCGAGAACGGTTAAAAAAAATATTTGGAAATAAATGCAATTTTTTTTTATTTTTTTTATTTTATTTAATATTTATTCACCAACCAACGTGGTGACTAATATATTTATTACAATCTAGCCTAATTCGGAAAGTCTAGGCTAATGAGTAATTTTATTATGACTTAGTTTGCTAAATAATAATAATTGTAAGATTGTGTCCATAAGCACTTTTCTTATTGTCTCTATTAAGGCGAAGTCACATCGTTCATGTGTACTTTGTATTTAATATTTATAAATCTAAATTGCACTAACACTGCACTTTTAACACAGGTATTAATTTATTTGCACTAAGTCAACTCAAATGGTTTTGTCCGTTTAAGCCTCCGCACTAACTCAGTGTTGTCAAGGAGCTGGATTGCCTCGACATTAACATGGTAATGAAGTCTTTGTTCGTGAGCTTCTGCATATTTACGTATCACTTCACTTACAGAATCCATCTTTAGGTCTCGATGAATGTCAGCATTTCTTATATACCAGGGAGCGTTGACAATGTCCCTTAGCACTTTGTTCTGAAATCTTTGTACAATTTCAATATTGCTTGGTTTGGTACAGCCCCACAACTGTATACCATATGTCCATACTGGCATTAGGACTTGTTTATACAATAAGATCTTGTTATGTACTGACAACACAGATTTTCTTCCAAGTAGCCAATACATATTTTTGTAGCGTATCGCTAATTCCTCTCTTTTCTTCTTGACGTGACCAGCGTAGCTTCGCGTCAAGAGTCATACATTAAGGTATTTAGCTTTGTTTTCATAAGGTATGGGTTGATCGTTTATGAAAACTTGATGATATTTTACTTTTTTATTTGTGAAATCTATATGAACGCTTTTAGATTCATTCAGTTTGATGCGCCATTTTTTCGTCCAGTCATAGACTTTATTAATTGCGGATTGCACCATCTCTGTAGCTTCTGCATGATTGTCACCTAGTGCCAAAATCGCAGTGTCATCTGCGAATGTCGCAATAGTAGTATTTTCTAGTGTTGGTATATCACAAGTATATAACAGGTATAAGATGGGACCTAATACACTTCCTTGTGGTACTCCAGCTTTGATTTCCTTGAGTTCGGAATAGGCTTCGTCTTGTTTTATTCGAAATACTCTATTTGATATATACGATTGTAATATATCTGAGAATTGCTTGGGTAACATTAATTTTAGTTTGTGTGTTAGCCCTTCATGCCACACTTTATCAAAAGCCTGTGCCACGTCTAAAAATATTGTGGTACAAACTTTCTTTTCTTCTAGGGCTCGTTCTATTATGTTAGTGATTCTATGAACCTGATCTATAGTAGAGTGCTTCTCTCTAAATCCAAACTGGTAGCTCGGTATGAGATTTTTACTTTCAATTATAGGTTTTAATCTTTTTAGTAATAATTTTTCAAACAATTTAGACATCACAGGGAGCAGAGAGATTGGCCTATAAGACGTGGCTTTATTCGGAGGTTTCCCTGGCTTTTTTATCATTATGACTTCGGCCACTTTCCACAGATCAGGAACATACTTTAATATAAATGCAATGAAACGGAAAAATTTGAAAGAACGTAAATATTTACTTGAAGCGTTCCGAACTTACGTAAATAGGAACGGATAGGATGAGAAAGATAAGGTAAGGGAAAGGTACATCTCAACGTGAGCTTATATTTATAGACAATGAGAGAAAAATTCAAAAAGAGAAAATTAAGATGATACACGTTTTATTGGTATGATTGCAGTCTGTCACATATATTCGATTTTCTAACACCAACATTTTTATTACATGTTGATCAAGCAACTTTATTACAAAAGTGTGACGAATCCCAAAGAAAATATTCAGATATAAAAGACCCACCTCCTTTAAATACGCACCTCCTTTCGCCACCACACCCTACCCCGCTGTCCGTGGACGCCACGTGTAATGCGGTTCCCGCCCAACATAACTCCTCGAAGAGCATCTCCGTCAAACAACTACTGGAGAACGCAGACCGAGGAGAGGCAGGGATCCGTATCCGCGGAGTGGCTCTCTTCATGGACAGCAACAAAGAAAGATTCGGAGTGAGCTTTTGCTTCGCCTGGGAACGGGAACGAGCCCGTTTGTCGCCTGGATTGTCTTGCCTACTTAATGGGAGTACCGCAAAAGTAACAATGAAGCGGAAAACCTACGACGCTATGCCGGTGTGTGAGGTAGGCGGCCACCGATTTCGGTTGGTGCGATCGAAAAACAAAACGATTGCACTAATAGAGTACTCGGAAGGCCGGACGCCTTTCACACAGGCAAGTGCGCTGCTCGCACATCTGAGCAGAAACGCGGGTGAAACACCCCGGGTGATAAGCGTGGATGCGATGGCAATCGAATATTCCAGAGCGAGAGTCGCAGACCGGCTGGGTTGCATTGAAGCCTCTAAACATCATGAGGTTGTCGTTTACGAAGATAGGGGAGAAAATCTGAGCTTCCTCAGAGCCCCTTCGCACGACCAAACAAATGCAACTGACAGCTGGGGACATCCAGTTCCTAGTTCGACTGTTCAAACCGGCTCTGAAAGAGCACAGCAGAGGGCAGCCGCGGAAAAGGCCGCAGCCAATCAAAGCGGCAGCCGAGGAACGAACGCGGCTTTCGTGACTGCCTTCAACGCAGCGGCAAGGAGCATACTCCGAATCTCATCCCATTCACCACACCCCTTGACGACAAAGACCCCCAAAGCAGCATCACAGCAACAAATAAGCCGAACGAGAGCCGATATGGGTCAGGTTGATCCGCCCCGCTATGTCACGGCTTCGGAGCCGCGGAGCCATGCACGTAACGCCTTCATCGAATTCATAGCCACACTGAGAGCGACAAGACAAGTCAACCTCAAGACCTGCGAAAACATCATGCAGTCCTATAGGCTAGGAAGTCAAAGCCTCTTAAAGGCGAAACTCGAGGAGGCCGAAGCAGCTATCTACAATAATGTCACTTCCCGGGTCATCAAGGGAACCATGACAGGACAGTATATGGCAGCTTACAGTGCAGAAAATGGCTTCGTGACACTGAACGAGATAGAGACAGAGCGCGCGGGAGTGCCTGTTTATGCGACACCACAAAACGACCCAATTGTAGTTACTGCCCGATGCACCAAGATTATGCTGGACGATAAGATCCTAGAGATGGCCAAGACCATCGAAAGGAACTCAAACGTCAATGCTGGTTGGGAAAACTGGGAGGTACCGAGAATACAGTGGGTCAACGGAGTTCCAGGATGTGGAAAGACAACATGGGTGATTAGACACTTTGATGTGGACAAGGACGCCATCATCACCACAACAACTGAGGCAGCAAAAGATCTAAGAGAAAAGCTATCGCACCGTATCGGAAACCTGGTTAAAACCAGAGTGCGAACCATGGCTTCTGCTCTGGTAAATGGTTTCGGAAGAGAAAGTTTCAGTCGTCTCATGGTAGACGAAGCTCTCATGAACCATTTTGGAGCCATTGTGATGGCTTCAAGGCTGTCTGGTGTCGGTGAAATTGTCCTCATCGGAGACGTCAATCAGTTGCCTTACATCGACAGGGAAAATCTCTTCGAAATGAGGTATCACCGCCCGAACCTGGTAACAAAGATCAGCCAGGAGTTGCTCTGCACACATCGAAACCCAATGGACGTCGCATATGCGCTGAGGGAAATATACTCCGGTATGTACTCCTCAGCGCCCCGTATAAAGTCCCTAGAGCAGAGAAGATATAAGGGAGCGCAAATACCCAACACCCTACCAAACACCCTCTTTTTAGTTCACACTCAAGAGGAGAAAGAGACCCTGACAAACCAGGGTTATGGGTCAGGCACCGGGTCACGCATCCTTACCATCCATGAAGCTCAAGGACTAACATACGAGTCGGTAATCGCAATCAAAACCAAGGCAAACATGAAGCTGCACGAGAGCGTGCCCCATGCGGTTGTTGCAATCTCACGGCACACGGGGACCTTCATTTACTACGCTGACGACACCGACGACGCCATCGGTCGGTTCGTGCGGCGAGCGTTGGCTGCATCACCGAAGACCATCCGAGAGTTCAACCTACAGATGGCCATCAGGGACAGAAATGCAGCCGTAGTGGAGGCTCTGGGCCGGGAGGAGGCGGCTTAGGCAAATGGCAAGGCAAAGACTCAATGTGGAGTCGATTACTAGCGGTAGCATCCCAACCGATAGTGATCGGCTCTACAGACGAGCTCTAGAATTAAGTTTGAAATGTGCCCAACTCCCCCCTTTTTTCCTTTTCTTCTACTACTCCAAGAAATTTGTAAAAAAAAAAATTGTATTGACAAAGATCACGGACCCCGGAGTCTGTGGAGTAGATATTTAAAAAAAAAAAAAAAAAGATATAAAAGACCCTAGTTAGGGTTCCGTAAAACGTGAAAACGGAACCCTTATAGATTCCTCATGTCTGTCTGTCTGTCTGTCCGTTCGTATGTCACAGCCACTTTTTGCCGAAACTATGAGAACTACACTATTGAAACTTGGTAAGTAGATGTATTCTGTAAACCGCATTAAGATTTTTACAAAAAAAAAATTAAAAAATGAAAAATTAGGGTTGCCCCCCATACTTAGATCTGAAACTCAACATTTTTTTTTCATCAAACCTACACGTGTGGGATGTTTATCGATAGGTCTTCAAAAATAATGTTGAGGTTACTAAAACAGTTTTTGTCTACGCTGAATAATTTGCGCGAGAGACACTTCCAAAGAGGTAAAATGTGTCCCCCCCTCTAACTTCTAAAATAAGAGAATGAAAAAACTAAAAAAAAAATGTATGATGTACATTACCATGCAAATTACCAACGAAAATTGGTTTGAACTCGATCTGATGAGTAGTTTTTTTTAGTACGTCATAAATACATTATTATTAAAACTTCGATCAAAGTTACAACGAACAAAAAAAACTATGTATATTATGTTCGGAACCCTTCATGGGCGAGTCCAACTTGAGTAGTTTTTTTTAGTACGTCATAAATACACTATTATTAAAACTTCGATCAAAGTTACTACGAACTACAAGAACTATGTGTACCTACTATGTATATTATGTTACTTGCTGCAACGAAACCCTTCATAGGCGAGTCCAACTCTCACTTAGCCACTTTATTTTATTTTATAAAACCTAATCAGTTTATATATGTACCAGTGGGGCCCTATTTTTTAATTTGCCCCAGGGCCCTTGGTTACCTAGCTACGCCACTGGGGGGGGACACACATTTTACCACTTTGGAAGCGTCTCTCGCGCAAGTTATTCAGTGTAGACAAAAATTATATTAGAAACCTCAACATCATTTTTTAAGACCTATCGATAGACAACCCACACGTGTAGGTTTGATGAAAAAAAAAATTTTGAGCTTCAGTTCTCAGTATGGGGGGAACCCCTAATTTTTGTTTTTTTTTAAACTTTTGTAAAAATCTTAATGCGGTTCACAGAATACATCTACTTATCAAGTTTCAACAGTGTAGTTCTCATAGTTTCGGTAAAAAGTGGCTGTGACATACGGACGGACAGACAGACAGACAGACAGACATGACGAATCTATAAGGGTTCCGTTTTTACGTTTTACGGAACCCTAAAAACATTACGCGCACTACTATAATATATATGAGACACACGGATCTAATCTTTTTCGTTTATTAAGGAGCGTATTCCATTTTCATTACGTTTTTAATTCAAATATTTTTTTAAATATTTAATATATTAATAATATATTATTATTAATAATATATTATAATAGATGTAGAAATTGCATTAATTTTTCTCGTAAATTATAGTCGAATTTCGACCACAGGTTTGGCCACTAGTTTTATTAGATACAAAGTAGTAAGAATGGTACCCTTGTTATTTACGTCGTGGTCGATGAAAATATACTTGCATCTGTCTTTTATTGGGTAGCAAGTTTATCGAATTCATGTTCTCACAGTATCCTACGCACAATTTAGCCGTAGGTCAGAGAACCCGTGATCTTGAGGTGGAGACGGGTCATCGCAATTGCTAAGCAACTGCTAACTCCACACATTCTACTTTTCGAAATTGAACATGAAGTATAAACTGATATTTCATCAGAACGTTATTTGTATCTCCCTAATTTAAAAATTTAAAAAACCGAGCAAAGCTCGGTCAACCAGGTACTAAGCACTTATATCTTTAAAACTACGTAACGGAGTTTTATGGGTATTTTTTTAATAGATATATATTGATTCAAGAGAGAGGTTTGTATGTATAATTCATGCATTATTTGATAGATAAGCACTGATAATTTTAGAAGTAATGTCGTAAATAAGAAACACATTTTTGCGATTACATTGCAAACGCTGCGCTGGCTGAACCCTACGAGATAGATCAAAATAATACACTTACTGCAGTATTGTACAATACTAGAATACTACGCCTTAAAAATGTATATTAAAAGCTCGCGATGGTACCTATATGTCTATCTCTAAACCCCCCTATACACACTGGCCGAGTGGAGGCCAACGCGAGCGTTGACAAAACGGTACATGGCTAGTGGTAGCATCCACACACTGACCGAGCGCAGATCAATGCGAGCGCCTTTGTTTTGTGCACATAACCGACACCGGTCCGAATCGAAGCAAGTAGTCACGAGCGACGGCAAGCGGAGACGAGTCAAGGCAAATGCGCCCTATACACACTGGCCACTTGCTGTCACTCGGCCAGCTAGGCGAGCGACGTCGAGTGATCACAAGTCAAGGCAAATAGCCCCTCCACACACTGGCGTTGGCCTTCACTCGCCGGCACTCGGCCAGTATGTATAGGGGGCATTAGGAATAACCCACAATAACTATTTGTCATCCTTTACTTTTACGAGAAATAATGGCTTAATTACTCGTAGTGATTTTGAGCAAAACAGCATTAATTATCCAATTCAACCCGTGCGAAGCCGAGGCGGGTCGCTAGTCTGTAAAAAAAATAGGTTCGTGTACTTTTTTCATTCGTCTTATTCAGCCGTGACTAATTCGCATACAATCATATTTTCTTTGCTCGGTCATCCACACTTTCTTGTGACCTTGCTTTAGGTACTCTAAATATCCATTACCCATTCACTCTCACGTAAACAATAACACAAATGAATCCTAAACAGCATAACAGTTGTTTTTTTGGGCAGTCGTGTAATAATAACGTTGCTACACAATTAGAACGAGGAATTTGAAGTTCTGGCTAGTAGTGCAACTTGCGAAACAGTGTTACTCGTACTACGAAGTGAGAGCCAGTCAGGTATACTAAAGATAGCGACTGACCTCTTTGCGGCGGGGAGCCCTTGATTCTCGCACAATTTAGGTTACGGTTGGATACTCTCTAATCTCTCGTGTTAAACAATGATTGATCACTAACGTAGCTATCGCACAGTTATAGTGCAAATTATCAACATTTCGAGACCTTTTTCACGACATCTATCAATTATCATATATCCCTCGTGTTGTGGAGCAAGTGTGGAGCACACCGTCGGATAGATGATAAAATAACAATGCCCATGTCTAGGAACGAAGTTTATGAAAAAGGATTTTTTATTTTATCTAGTCCATTCGTTCATATTACGGCTTTATGGTAATACCCGAATCTATGATCATTGAGATTGTGACGTCGCGATTCTACAAAATTTTATTTTCCTGAGTTGACTATGGAACATAAGAACTTTATGTACAGTCTATAAAAATCACTATAAAAGAGTTCTTTATTAGGCTGACTGTGGAATTTATAGATACACAAATGTTTACACTAATTAAAACCTAATGACGTCTGTGAATAGGGTTAAAAGTGTGCTGTTAGCGCGCATGTGCTCGGGACGATTTAATTTCCCTGACACCCGCACTACCTGACCTTGGTAACTGCACTGCATTATGCTAACAGTTGTATCAAGCTATAATCTCTGTCATCGTTTCATATCAAGCAAGCAAGTAGCTTTTTTCTAGATTACATCAGGTAAATGCATGATGTTTTATTGAAGATAATAGATTATATGTAGGCTACTTGTATCACAGGAAAATAACGGGAACTGCGCGGGTAAAACCGTGGATGCTGCTAGTAATAATATAGAATCATCATAAATGAAAATTTCGAAAAGCCGTACACAAACTATAATGACATCGCCCAATGCGCGACAATTTGTCCAAACAAAGATTTTCATAAAATGAAAACTATGAAGCCAAATTATTAAATTTCTATAGGACCAAATGACAGCTATTTTGCATCAAACAAAAAATAATCACGTAAATCAGATCAGTATTTAATAGGAGTAATCGATGTACATATGTACATAAAAAAATACTGACCGAATTGATAACCTCGTCCTGTTGAAATCTGTTAAAAATAGTTTTCCAAGCATCGATATAAATCAATGGATGTGCCCTCCCAAACTTTACCCGCAAATTATGTTATCGTTGGGAAGACTAAACTCACTCTTTCCGATTTAGTCGATTGTAGGAAGCGGTGAACGCTGAACGTTTATAACTATCGCTATTCGTTGTCAACAACCAAAATATGTAAGTAGAACCCCAACATACCTCGCTGCTAGCGATTCTAGGGGTCAAAGGGATTGGTAGTTGTAAACATGTAAACCACTCACGCTATACACAGAGACGCAGATTGTTAACAATTTCAAGGTGCTCAGGGCACATCTTTTGATTTATATCGATGTTTCCAAGCCTTACCTTATGCAGGTATTTTATACCTTACGATTGTTCTCAGGCCCTTCAATCTTTCAAAATGAATCGGGGCGCGCGCGTGGAGCCCACTCCTCCGGAGTGCGCTCTAGCAGCAGAGATGTTCGACCACTTCTGCGCCGCCGGCACCATGAAACAGATCCTCGCACTACACAGGGAGATATGCAAAACGCTGACACTCCGACCGAACCGACTGCCCGACTTCTACCCGAAATTGAAGGTAAGTTTACTTGTAATCACCACAGTTGTTGTTCACACAATTGTTTCAGTGCACGAGATGAGGATCAAAAACTATGATCTTGTATTTCATGAGGAATTTAAGTCGCTTTGTTTAGTCTCTCTTATGTAACTTGATGTTGCCCTCTTTTTAATTTTTAGTCGAAATATAAAATATTAGGCGGTACCTTGGTCTTTATTACTCGTATTACAGATTACAGGCCCTTCATTTATGTGATGCTTTTATTTCCGTTCTACAAATCACTCAGGGCGGTCACCAATCAAGTCTTTTCGCATGTTGTCGAGTTATTTTCGTTTACGCGCGAAAGGGATCAAAGAGAGGACTGTTTGCCGTATGGTTTGTGGGGAAAAAAGTCATATATTATGAGGCTAGTAAGAAACCTAAACTGCCTCAGGATGAGTTCCAAACTATGTTACGCGCGACAATACATACATCCTAACAATAAAACTTAATACGATTAGACGACTTTAATACAATTCAAAATATGTTCTATATAGGTACTTACTTATGGTGAAATTAAGGAACATGCTTACAACGTAGTTATCTACATTAGGTACCTATAAAAACATTCTTATTTTTGGACTGAGAATGACGAACTCAAACAAATAAAATTAAGTTTTTAAATTGTTTAAATCTCTTTTTAATCAGGATTTGGTTACATTTGATCGCGAATACCTATGTCTGACTTTAAGGTCACATTGAATCATTGTATACTGTCTCGCTCGCTTATTGCAACACTTTTATGATATTGATGTTATATAGCTAGATATGTAAATTAAACACATTACAATAGGCGAAACGACTAAAAAAACGAATTAATTCGTCAGTTAGTGTATTAAAAATACTTTACACGTAGTTTTTTAGGGTTCCGTAAAACGTAAAAACGGAACCCTTATAGATTCGTCAAGTCTGTCTGTCTGTCTGTCTGTCCGTCCGTATGTCACAGCCACTTTTTGACGAAACTATGAGAACTACACTGTTGAAACTTGGTAGGTATATGTATTCTGTGAACCGCATTAAGATTTGAAAAAAAAAAATATTAAAAAAAAAATAGGGTTGCCCCCCATACTGAAAATTGAAACTCAAACATTTTTTTTTCATCAAACCTACACGTGTGGGGTGTCTATCGATAGGTCTTCAAAAATGATATTAAGGTTTCTAAAATCATTTTCGTCTACACTAAATAATTTGCGCGAGACACACTTCCAAAGTGGTAAAATGTGTCCCCCCCCCCTCTAACTTCTAAAGTAAGAGAATGAAAAATCTAAAAAAAATATATGATGTACATTACCATGTAAACTACCAACGCAAATTGGTTTGAACTCGATCTGATGAGTAATTTTTTTTTAGTACGTCATAAATACACTATTATTGAAACTTCGATCAAAGTTACAACGAACTACAAGAACTATGTGTACTATGTATATTATGTTACTTGCTGCAACGGAACCCTTCACGGGCGAGTCCAACTAGCACTTGGCCACTTTATCTTACGTTTCACAAACAAAAAATTACGAAGAAACAGTGCTTACAAATTTCGAGTGACGTTACGATATGGTACGATTTTTACGATAGAGTAACGTCATAACCTCCCACTCCAAAAGTTTTATGATCTATGTCTTTGTAATTTTTTTTAATTTGATAAAACAAAAAATACGTATCCCATATTTTTCCGTAATCTACCTGACGAACTAATAGACTACAGGCCCCTGAACAAAATGTACGGGTCAAATGAACCACCAGGAGACCTCTGTAGGATGATAGAAGTTAGGATGTAAAGTATTAAGATTCAGCACTATGCCGTCACTTGTAAGCTGGACAACTGAGTGTAATTGAAGAGGGGGGTTGCAACCCTCTACCATTTCTCCTTGTCGCATGATTTTTGTACGGCATTGCGAAATAATGGATTAGAAGAGGTATTTAAACTGTATGGAACCAATGCCGTACTTAATCAAATGACCAAATTTGCTCTGTAAATGACTCGTACTCTGTAAATTTTTCCGACAAACTAATGATTTAAAAGCTAAAATTTATAATTTTTATAGTTTCAATACCTCTTCTTATCTATTTTTCCGCAACGCCGTACAAAAATAAAGCGACAAGGAGAAATGATCGAGGATTGCAACCGGGGATTGCACTCAGTTGTACAGCTTACAAGTGACGCCATAGTGCTGAATCTCATTACTTTATACCCTTCTATCAACCTACATAGGTCTCCTGGTGGTTCATTTGACCCGTAAATTTTGTAGACGGGCCTGTAGTCTATAATAAGAACTGTATATAATTTGACCCAGTAGACACCCCAATTCTCGAGTCTTTTCAATTTCATTGAAATACTGCTATTTAAGTTGGGTTATCGCAGAAGGCTGGAGGGGCCCTACTAACCGAAACATACGAATTAACTATACCTACGTACAATCGCAGGGCATACCTAAGAGCATTCCATATACATACTTACTATAGTCACTAAATGAACTCGACGAGTAATACATCTCGAACGACAACTAGCGCAAGGGCATCTGTTTGGGTGGACCTGGCATCCCCGAAGAGAGTGCCCAACGGTTCCAGCAAGTCAGAAATGCCACCTTCTATAGATATCACAATGTAATCTAACTGAATATAGATTAAACTTTTCACTTTATAAAATTCTCTAGAATTAGCATAAAATACGCACTAATTGCAGCAAAAGAAATCCGCGAGCCACAGCATAACGTAACGTAATTACCGTGAATGCTTTTAATATTGCTAATTAACTTTGTGATTAGTCGAACGTTTCTTAATTTTAAAGTAAATTACTCACCAAAATATTTTGGATTGAGTAATTTACACTGATTGTGTAATACTGAGTGTCCGTAGAGTTATAGACAGAAACCGTTTCTAAGGCCTCAAAGGCTAAACCGCTGCTAAAAAAAAACTTGACAGCATGAACTCAACGCTTACAAAAAAGGATTGTCTCACAATAGTTATCAACAAAGTGAATGAAATGGAATAAATACAGGATTACTATTTGATTTGGATAAAATAGAAAAGACCGCTGAATGCGGCTGAAACTGAAGTTCGGCAGACTCTTCTCTCAAGAAAAATAATCAAATACATTCGATTTCATTGTAAATTAGTTAACAATATAAATAAGAAAACTGCGATTAATCGATGAGATGCCGTGAACCCTATTAACATGTAGCTAAGTTTTAGAATTGCGGATTTACGTGGTGCTGTTGCGATAGTATTAGTTCTGACTCGAGAGATATTAAAACGGCGACTGTAATCAGATCCTCGAAACTTAATTTAATAAAAGTTATTGCTAGACGAAGATTTATCAGAGCGTGACGCGAGCGCACCGTGTCGAGTGTGCAACATTGCTTTTTCGGCAGTAAGAACGAACTCAGGCCTACGTATTTTTAATTGGTTGTTCATACAACCCTGCATAAATTAAGATTTTCGTTTCAGAATGTGCTCAAATTAACGTTTTCTTAGGTATAAACTGCGATATCATGGGCAATGTTTCCAGTTAAATTATCCAGGGCATCGAGATAAAACATGTTAAATCTCTGGGTGGCGAGCGCAGTGCAGTGCTAGGCAATGATTTGGAATCTTCATGTTCCAATAGCTGTGTGTATCATTGTTCTGTTATAGGCTGGCATGTAGCTTGGCATCAGGTATATATCTTTTTCGTCTTGTCACTTTATAGAACTCCCTACTATAAAAAAAAAAAAACATTTAAGTAGATAATAACTGCCGTAGGTCCCTTTAAAATCATAGACATAGTCGATTTGAAATGGTAATACTAGAATGACAGATTTATCTTGAAAAACATTATGCAGAAGTCAATTTATCGATTAATAAGCATTTTAACTAAAAACATAGTCTAAACGTAATTACTAATTACTTTGTAAATGTAAATGTCGACGACACAGATACGATTACGTTATACGTTTTTTTAAAGTAGACGTGATCTAACAACCCCTCTACCCCCACTCCAGAAGTTTGATGATATATGGATATATCTTAATCGACTTTAAAATAAATAAAAAATGGTTGTCTGTAAAGTCGGTTATTGACGATAGAACGTGACAACGTCTTAAGAAATCAGTACGCTGATAGCGCGAGTAGTGATACCGCTCGACTCGGCGGGTGGCGCCCTCAGCGCTCAGCTTCGTCCGCAAGGCACGGAAGACGAACTAACGGCGGAACGTTACAGTTTTGCGGGCGTGCAGCCGGCTTCATCGAATTATAAGACGTTATCACGTCAAAAACAAAAAATACGTGTCCCATATTTTTCCATAATCTAACCTGACGCACTAATTAGAATGGTTTATTTTTCACCCATTATCATCCCAATACTTACATGCACTAGTATAAATCTTCTTTAGTTAAACTAATAAAAATGTAAACACATGTAATACTAATAACAAAGAATACTATATCGGGTAAAGAATCGTCGCGATATGAAGTTTGCTTCCGCTTAGTATATGTGGGCTATTATTTGCGCTGTGCAATATGCATGCGCATTCCAAATGCATCCAGAGCTCGATGATCAGGTGCCACTTATTCACACACATTTCTGAGTCAAATTCGACCTTCAAAGACTTCATCTACTATACTCTCTTGTGCAGATAACCTCGCACTAAGGTCAAAATGAGGAATAAATGTTTCACAAAGACATAGCAAGTTTTTTTATTTTTGCCACTGAGTATTGTCTCTCTTGTTGTATTTGATGTTCTCTTGAGTACAATTTTATTGCGTAAATTAATATAGATAATTATTTCTATTGTTGCATGTAGTATATTTGTTGAAAGCGCGCAATACTCCACGTTTCTGTTCCCGGCGCGTAATACTCCACGTTTCTGTTCCCGTGATTCTCATTAACATGAGAATCACAATAGCACACCGGATTTATATAACTATAAATTATTGCAATAATATATATAATTAGTATTTCAATAGCAAACTATAATAATCTGTCTTCCAAATGATTATTTTCTTCTTCTGATTCATTCAGCTGCTCCAAACGTGACTGAACAACATACATACAAACTTTCACATTCATAGTACATACATAGCAGAAAATGTATATATTTTATATGTGGAACCGTAGTCTGAAAGTCTCGAGTATATCTCGAAATGACGTTTTATGTAGAAAGAGAGTAGACGTCCTGTTATACAACTATGCGGTCTACGGTGGAGCGTTTTTAACACGCTTTTATTAGGACGACCTGTATGTAACCTATGTAACCTGTATGTAACCTATGTAATGAAATCAAGGGAACTAATTAAACCATCTTTCAAGGATCGTAGCGTCATGATAATTGGCTGCGGTATGTAGTTCTGATGACAATACAGTAATATGGTAGGTACTGTCGAACTGATCAGATGATGGAGCCGGAAGCAAGCTATGAACTGGAAGTTTATGATGGAACATCGTACCATAGCTGTTTGGATTACAAAAGTTTTCTAATGAACTTTGACCACGATTAGGTTTCAAGGTCTGTTAGTCTGTCTTTTTTATAAGCGTGTTTTTTTAACAAACAATTAATTTATTACCTGAAAGAAACCGACATAATGTTACCCTGTGCGTTTTTTTCAGTATTTTTAATCTTCAAATCGTAACGAAAGTCGATTACTTATAATTTAGAGCGCGCTCAATTTACAATCAGCATCATCGTTTAACATCAGACTAGGTTTCGGTTTAACGTATACCTACTGTTTGCGTAAGAAAAAATAGTCCACACAATTTCTGCAGTCTCCGTAGTGTACGTATATAGTAGGTACTTGTCTAGACTAGAAAGTGGAATGAGTTGGGGTATTAGAACCGGGGAAAGGCTTATGAGTTGTGGCTAAATGAGACTTGTTCCGTCGCGTACCACGCCCGACGCGTGCCTAGCGACCGTGACTGATAGCTGTGAATGTGGACACAGGTTAACCAATCCCACTATCCTATAACATATTTGCTTCCACTGTCTCGCGTGTACGATTTAGAAGAGTGCTTTCTTTCCGCAGAATTCCATAGGTAATAGATCATCGTCATCAACAGCCCACTAAATGTTCCCACTGTTGGGACTCGGGCCTTCTCTCGCAAGGAGAGAGTTAAGGCCATAATCCACCACGCTGGCCCAGTGCGGGTTGGTGGATGACACATGACTTTGAAAGATTTTAGGTACATGTCGGTTTCCTCACGATGTTTTCCTTCACCGTTTTAAGTCGGCGGCATTACGCACATGACTTCGAAAAGACAGTGGTGCGTGTGGGGTTTGAACCCAGGGTCTCCGGATCGGCAGGCGCCGTTCTCCCGACTAGACCAGCCGTAACTTAATAAATACTCTAAGGAATTCTGCGGGTTTTCGAGATGAGCATAAGCAGACCACTAAATGTTCCCACTGGGACTCGAGGCCTTCTCTCGCAAGGAGAGAGTCGAGGCCATAATACACTACGCTTACCCAGTGCGGGTTGGTGGATGACACATGACCTCGAAAGTATAGGTACAGGTCGGTTTCCTCAGAATTTGTTCATCGATTTAAGTTAGCGGTAAGCACATGATTTCGAAAAGACAGTGGAGCGGGTGGGATTGGGATTTAAACCCGGGAGCTCCAGATTGGCAGGCGCCGTTTTCCCGACTAGACCAGCTGTAACTTTTCGAGTTGAAAATACTATTGATATTTCTGAGTTACAAATTTTTTTAATTTAGAGTGAGTTATAATAAAAACACATACTTTTATCGTTTGCCTTCTAATTTATTTATGTTATGCACATCCTAGTAATATTATAATTGCGAAAGTTTGTATGGTTGGATGTTTGTTAATCTTTAATGAAAAAAATTGGCAGTCATGGAAACTGCCGATAGAAGTGAAAACTTATAACTCATAATTTGATAGCTTACTTTGGAAAATACACGGGCGTAACCGGAGGGCGTAGCCTGGGCATCATGGCATGGCCATCTAGAAATTCGTCAGCATTTCCCATTGGCTCACGCATTTCTAGATGGCCAATGGCCATGGTCCCGAGTTTACCCGAAGATTTCTTATCATAGCCGAGCGTGACGATATATATAAACTAAAACATAAATTACGGTAATGGAATGTACTGCTATTGCTTCCTTGCTATTGTAATATCATACTCACCCTGGTGATCTTCTGTTAGCCTACACAGAGACGAGAGGCGAGGGCGAAAACGAGGGTCTCTATTAAAAAAAGGAACAAAGCTCCATAATCCCTTGACACAGTTAAGGGGCTAGAGGGGGCCTGATTCCCCCACAAGTGCCTCCTACAATAGCCGTGATAAAAGAAATCTTGTTACGTATTAGACCGCCTGGTGCCAAACAACGCTTAAGAAAATATGCTAGCGTTGGCTAAACGCTTATAAAGACCCATCTCGTCGCTTAGTATCAGACGAGATGACGTTCAAGTGCAGGCATATAAATGATTAGCGGCCCGTTTCGGCTGTATCCGCAATTTGAATAGCAGAAAATAAAGTGGCCAAGTGCGAGTTGGACTCGCCCATGAAGGGTACCGTTGCAGTAAGTAACATAATATACATAGTACACATAGTTCTTGTAGTTCGTTGTAACTTTGATCGAAGATTTAATAATAGTGTATTTATGACGTACTAAAAAAACTACTCATTAGATCGAGTTCAAACCAATTTTCGTTGGTAGTTTGCATGATAATATACATCATAGTTTTTTTTAAGTTTTTTAATTCTCTTACTTTAGAAGTTAGAGGGGGGGGGACACATTTTACCACTTTGGAAGTGTCTCTCGCGCAAATTATTCAGTGTAGACAAAAATTATGTTTGAAACCTCAACATCATTTTTGAAGCCCTATCGATAGACACCCCACACGTGTAGATATGATGAGAAATTCTCAGTATGGGGGACAACAATAATTTCTTTTTTTTTTTTTTGTAAAAATCTTAATGCGGTTCACAGAATACATCTACTTACCAAGTTTCAACAGTTTAGTTCTCATAGTTTCGGCAAAAAGTGGCTGTGATATACGGACGGACAGACAGACAGACAGACATGACGAATCTATAAGGGTTCCGTTTTTACGTTTTACGGAACCCTAAAAATGGTTATTGCGAATTATTCCAAAGATATTTTTTGTAGACCTTTAAAGGGGTACAATATTGCTGCACAATATTTTGATCTAGCTCATAGGGTTCAGGCAGCGTTTGCGCTTACGCGCAAAACATGTGTTTATTTATGACACATAACTGTATTATACTCTTTAATTAAAACTATATATTAGAGTCTTTGATTAAGACTCTCGAAATAAAAATGTTTGCTCATTTATTTATTGTATAGGTATTCACAACCAAAACTTTGCACACATTTTACCTCTTTGGAAGTGTCTCTCGTGCAGATTATTCAGTGTAGACAAAAAATATATTTGAAACCTCAACATTTTTGAAGACCTATCGATAAATACCCTACACGTGTAGGTTTGAAGAAAAAAAAATTGGGTTTCAGTTCTCAGTATGGGGGGCAATTCTAATGTTTTTTTTTTGTAAAAATCTTAATGCGGTTCACAGAAGACATCTACTTACCAAGTTTCAATAGTGTGGTTCTCATAGTTTCGTGGATATTGTGTGGACATCCAAACTTTGACATTTATTATAATACTGGCAGTGCCCCGCGGTGTTATCCGCGTAGTTCCCATTCCCGTTATTTTGCCTGGATAAAATAGCCTATGTGTTCTTCCAGACTATATGTATACACTAGCTGTGCCCCGCGGTTTCACCCGCGTCTATTTGAGGAAAATCCATACTAAAATATCCATTGCTGGCCACTTTATTACGTTTTACGGAACCCTAAAAATACGTAAATAAGCAACAATGCATTGTTGTAGAACAAATTTGATTACTTCAAATGACACAAACTTCAAATGTAGACACGCGCCGTCACAGACTTCAACGACCAAAGAGAATTTAAATTCACGGAACTAAGGCCCTGACCACACATGCTACTTTTTGCAGCAAAATCGCGTGATTTAGCAGCTAACGCGGAAACGCGCGCTTCAGCTGCAAGCGCGCGTTTCCGCGTTAGCTGCTAAATCACGCGATTTTGCTGCAAAAAGTAGCATGTGTGGTCAGGGCCTTAGTTCCGTGAATTTAAATTCTCTTTGGTCGTCTGTCGCGTCTGTCGCGGCCGCCGAGCAATTGTTCCGTTCAGTGTTGCTAACTTGGATTTTTTAAAAGTGTAGACAGGTTTAAAAATACGTAAAGTAATATTAAATTATGTAAAGTTTATAGAACTGCGTACTTTTTTTTGAAGTAGTAAGGTAGTAAATGTAGTGTACCAATGTAGTTAGGTGCAGGGTTTTTAACTTGTCTGTGTAGGATTTACGTCGAAGAGTATATGGCCATATTGTTGCTTTTCTTTGCAGACTTTCAAGTAAATCGATATCTTTTTTGAAGTAGTCCTCACATATGTTTCATACATTTTAAGAAACATTTCCACAGTTATAGATTGAAAGGAATCAGAATAACGTAAAGAAAATAGTTTGCTTTCTGTACAATTGCAGAAATGTGTTCTTCGCATTTTAAGTTTAATATTTTAAAAAGCCTTTATTAACAAAACTTAAATACAATGAGAACTACACTACGTTACATACCTAACTACTTACACTAAGCACACCTGAATTATCCATAGACCAATGAAGGACTACAGATATCAAGATATTCAAACCCACTACCAATCGGAAGCGTACCCAGCATACTTGCAATAGTCATGCACAATAGTCATGCCGTCAGGTCTTCTGCCATCGTCACGTCCAAGACGGTTCGAGTACGGCTGTTATAATTTAATGTAATTATAACACCGAGGTATTTTTGCTAATTGATTGAGGATTTACAATTATATAAATTTATAACTTTACGATCATGGACGTACGCTGGAAAATAAATACCACTAAAGTGCATAACAACTTTTAATTTATTCCCGAGAATATTTTTATCCGTGTTAAGAACAGACATTAATAATTGTAGATATACGCTAAAAGCAAAAACACGTAAAGTTGGCCACACTGAATCGAAAATGTAGTTTTGTTTAAATCTAGAACAACCACAGTATAAAAAAAATACCAGTAGGACGACTTGCTTTTTCATTTGGGAGAAATGCTAACAGTGCTATCTACTAACGATAAGGCCACCGCTTGTAACACTAGTTTTATTGTTATTATGTCCTGTATACGTGTTTTTTGTTTATGGTGTGTACAATAAAGAGTATCTATCTATCTACTATTCGTAGCTACTTTTGACTCTACTATATTAAAGCTTTAACTATTATTTAATTATTTATTGAGCAATTTACTGACCCAGTAGGGATTTTAACAATTTTTCGGAATTGTTTTTATTTCTTAAAGATTATAGCTTGTTGACTAAAAAAATAAAGTTTAAAAATGTGTGTATTTTTGATGAGTATAATTACAATAGTAATGTAATTCTGATTTTTCCCGCTAAAACATTACCGGCTGACATGACGTCACTAACAGCAAAACATTGGCCATGATCTATGATTACATGTCCAGTTTATGTGTTTTCGTAGGTACTTTTACTTAAATACAAACAATCAAAATCGTCGTGGCTAAGATCGCATACTATAATAAAAATGCAGAGAAGCAAAAAAACGACTTAAAAAGGGTACTAATTTTATTATTGCCTAAAATATAATAAACATACATTCTAACATATGTCCATGAACCTTCTTACATATACTAATACAAAGACAATGAATTCAAAATGTTATATAATAAAGATGTACGAGCTTCAATCAGATTTTAGCAGGCTTTCGACATAATCTTTGCCTTGAACTTTAAATACGGAAAGTGACGGAGCTTGTCTTATTTCCACGGGCATGGCATTCCACAACTCAACTGCTTGGAATGCAAAAGATTTGCCGTAGAATGTTTTGCAACGTGCAGAGGGCGCTTGCAGAGACAAATTATAGGTTGATATAAGATTACATGAATGGACGCTACTGTAGAATGTAAAGCAGTCTTTCAGATATCGTGGTGTGGCAGTGTTAAATATAATACTGTAAAGCAGTGAAAGAAAATGAGCATTCCGAAGAAAGCAAATGGGAAGCCACTTGAACTGTAGGAAAAGAAATTAATAAACAGTTGCAAATTAGGTATTTGAAAACTAGCCAAGTCAGATCTTAGTTTTGAACCAATTATCCTGAGAGTACAGTTTCATTTATTATGAAAATATTTCAGGATCGCCCATTAAACTTTTCACTCAACCACCCATTTAGATCTCACTTCTTTTGTTGTTCTGTAATAAATTCTATAAGTAATATTTAGTTTGATTTTAATTTCATATTTATATTTTTGATGGCATATTGTCGTCCTACTGGGTTTTTCATTATACTGTGACTGAGTCGCCTGCAGCTGCCGCTGCATCACGCTTCCGAAAAACGCGAGTCGCAGCTACTTTTTGAAGCGAGATGCAGCGACTAGATGCCTGTCGCAGCTTCTTTTTGAAGCAGGATACAGCAGCTAGACGCCTGTCGCAGCTACTGAAAGTAGCTAGTGTGAACAGGCTGTAAAGCTCTCGAAGAGAAATATTTTTCCCCGTTTTCATTACATTCTTCACTCATACTCCGTACCTATTGATAGTAGCGTAATGTTATATACCCTATAGCCTTCCTCGATAAATGGAGTATCCAACAAAAAAAGAATCTTTCCTATCGGTCCAGTAGTTTCCGAGATCCTAGCGTTCAAACAAACAAACTCTTCAGCTTTATAATATTAAGTATAGATATAATCTACTGTATTCCAAATTTTAGCCCGATCCATTCATACGTTACGACGTGTTTGGGCAACAAACATACAAACATCCATACATTGACATTTATAATATTAGTAGAATTAGTGGGATTCAAAAACAATTTTAGAATTGTGTTTCTAGTAGGTACTAGTAATTATAATGTGAAAAAAACACTTTAGGTGAGACTCACAGGCTGAGTCATAACAATGAATGGTCACTATTTTGGCAGTCGCGCCTCTTTATGACTAGGTTAGTACATTTAGGTATGTTTCACCCAATGCTGTCCTTTTAGAAACATTTCTCTGAACAACGAGGACTGAAAATGGGGGAAAATTCTTTACGACCTAGTCTCATATCTACCAAAATACACGACACTTTAATATAGATAGATAATAAAAATAGAAGCTGAATATAGATAGATAAATAGATTAACTCTTTATTGCACGTAATAAGTATACAAAGTTACAAAAAATATATACAAAAACTTAGTTAAATAAAGTAACAATTGGCGACCTTATCGCTAAAAGCGATCTCTTCCAGGCAACCAGGCAATAAATGTAGCTCTAGTAAATAAATAATTGGTTTACCCGCTTATCCTACTCGTATTCTAGGATTAACTTAAAACACTACTTTAAATCTAATCTAAACTGTTAAAGTGTTAATGAGCCAAACACATACGGCCTACTGTCCACGCACGCGTCTTTTGTCGAATGCATGCATCCTACGAACAAACGCAAGACGTGCGGCTGTCGTGTCGTTGTCGCTTCGTGGACACAGACTTCATTATTTGTACGCAAGATGCAAGCATTCGTCTTGCATCCGACAATTGTCGAAATCGTGCGGATGTCGTGCAGCTACGTGGACAATTGGCCTACGAGTACAAACTGTCAGTTTTATTATTAAGGTAATAACTGGTAATTTTTAGAGCTTTACTCTGTTGTATACTATTGTAACTTAATTTGCGGAAAGAACTGTTACTACAGCAATCTCATGTTCGCAATCTAATGTGATAGACTCGTCAATTTTGTGGTAAGCCAACTTAAAACTTTCATTTAAAAAAAAACTTTTGGCATCTTTTAAAATTAGTTTTACTCGTAAAAGTAAATTCTACTATTCGCAGATAAACCAGAATCAGACATTATGTAATTAATTTGTGTAAATTTTCTTAATGCTAAACCGTTTGTGATAAAGTATATGGAAAACCAGTCGCTTTTTAGGGTTCCGTAAAACGTAAAAACGGAACCCTTATAGATTCGTCATGTCTGTCTGTCTGTCTGTCTGTCTGTCTGTCTGTCTGTCTGTCTGTCCGTCCGTATGTCACAGCCACTTTTTGCCGAAACTATGAGAATTACACTGTTGAAACTTAGTAAGTAGATGTATTCTGTGAACCGCATTAAGAACTGAACAAAAAAATTAAAAAAAAAGAAAAATTAGGGTTGCCCCCCATACTGAGAACTGAAACTCAAAATTTTTTTTTTCATCAGACCTACACTTGTGGGGTGTTTATCGATAGGTCTTCAAAAATGATGTTGAGGTTTCTAAAACCATTTTCGTCTACACTGAATAACTTGCGCGAGAGACACTTCCAAAGTGGTAAAATGTGTGTCCCCCCCCCTCTAACTTCTAAAGTAAGAAAATGAAAAATCTAAAAAAAATATATGATGTACATTACCATGTAAATTACCAACGAAAATTAGTTTGAACTCGATCTGATGAGTAGTTTTTTTTTAGTACGTCATAAATACACTATTATTGAAACTTCGATCAAAGTTACAACGAACTACAAGAACTATGTTTACTATGTATATTATGTTACTTGCTGCAACGGAACCCTTCATGGGCGAGTCCAACTCGCACTTGGCCACTTTATTTTCAAATCTATACTAATATTATAAAGCTGAAGAGTTTGTCTGTTTGTTTGTATGTTTGTTTGTTTGTTTGAACGCAAGGATCTCTGGAACTACTGGTCCGAATTGAAAGATTCTTTCTTTGTAGGATAGTCCATTTATCGAGGAATGCTATAGGGTATTTAACATTACGCTACTATCAACAGAAGCCGAGCATGAATGAAAAATGTAACAAAAACGGGGGAAAAATATTGCTTTTAGAGAGCTTTCGTTGCGTGACAGCATTTGTCATATGTTAAAGGTTGCGTCATTAGAACCTAAAGTAACCGAATTTGAACAAAATTTGAATTGGTACGACCAATTTTCGATAGATGGCGTAGCAACGCGCGCGCGTTCAGCTAGTCAAATAATAAAATAACGCAAAGATCTAAAAAATATGTATCACTAGCAGCGCCCCGCGGTGTTACCCGCGTAGTTCCAGTTCCCGTTGTTCCCGTTGTTTTTTCGGGATAAAAAGTAGCTTAAGTGTTCTTCCAGACTATAATCAATCTGTGTTCCAAATTTCAGCCTGGTTCATTAGAATATAGGTAACTACCGATGCAAAAGGATATGTATGAACGGATTCATATGTACGTTAGGACGTGATTGAGCAACAAACATCCAAATATCCAAACATCCATACATTTATATTTATAATATTATAGTAGGATTTGTACCTACATATCCTTTTGCATCGGTAGTTACCTATATTCTCTGTATCTTTGTTCGTCTTAATATGAATGAGTTCGCACTGTCCTTGTGTGAGCCCAGCAACCGAACTTCCTTAATTAAAATCGCGATAGTGTTATATCTCGTAACGATCGCGCTTCTGAGGAGCCTATTTCTAGCATCTGTTTCTCGCTAATCCATTCCAATCGCACTGTCAGAAACATTTGAAAGGCAGGAACTACCCACGCGGAATTGCATCGGGTCTGTCCGGTGGCCGACTCGAATGGTCCGACCGATCATATAACTTACTCGTACTAGCGGCCCGTCCCGACTTCGAATTAAATGGTACCGAGAACTCTAAATAGTCTAAACGCGGTGTTAAATGAGCAAATATAGTTATAACTTTACATAACTTGTATGTTAATACGTGAAACAAAAACTTGTGGCCTTTTTTATATGGCTAGGGCCCTTAATAGTCTAAATAGAATGCAGAAGGCTAATATTTTATAAATTATGCAAAAAAATACATTAAATCGATAAAAACTAACATAATATAGTCTGCAATAGCACGTAGGCTCTTTATCGCGGGAAAGTACGTACCTAGAATCGAACGACCTCCTCAGAGACCAGCAATACGGGTTTCGCCGAAACCGGTCCACCGGGGATATTCTAGCGTACGTCACTCACATCTGGAGTGAAGCTATTGAGAAACACGGGGAAGCACTTGCAGTCTCCCTGGATATCTCGAAGGCTTTCGACAGGGTTTGGCATGATGGCCTTGTAAGCAAGCTTTCTAGTTATGGTTTGTCTCCTGGGTTCATTGCGTGGATATCGGACTTCTTGAGGGATCGATCCATACGAGTCGTAATTGATGGCTGCTCGTCGGATCAAATGGCTATCAATGCCGGAGTCCCTCAAGGGTCGGTACTCTCTGCGACGCTCTTCCTGCTACATATCAACGATCTGTTGAAGCCCGGTATCTTTGGGTACGCAGATGATAGCACCGTTGTAGAGAGTTACATATCTAGCGCGAGAGCCAGCGGACAGCAAACTCAGTTACTGAGAGAGAGTCTGATCGAGCGTTTGAGCTTGACCCTTGAGGCGGTGTCTAAATGGGGCGATGCCAATCTGGTCAAGTTCAACGAGAATAAGACGCAGGCGTGTCTGTTCTCCGCTAAAAGGAGTCCTTTCGAACTGACTCCTACTTTTAGAGGTGTATCCGTGCCGGTTTTGACCGTCTTGAGCTTTTGGGCGTTACTTTGACCTCTACGCTCAACTTTGGCTCGTATATCGAGTCCAAGGCTAAACTAGCTGCCAAAAAACTAGGTGTCCTCTCAAAGGTGCGAAGGTACTTCAAGTCTGAACAGTTGCTTTCATTATATCAAGCACAGATTCGCTCCTGTATGGAGTACTGTTCGCACCTTTGGGATGGATCGGCTAAGTATCAGCTGGAAGCTCTGGAATCGATCGAGAGACGTGCCAAAAGGGTCATAGGGAACGACACTCTTGTGCGAAAAAAACTCCAAAGTCTTGAACATCGCCGAAAAATTGCTAGCCTATCGGTTTTTTATCGGATACACTTCGGAGAGTGTGCGACTGATCTGCATGATCTGATACCACCTTGTCCTTTTTTCTATCGGAATGCTCGTAGCTCGAAAAAGCGACATCGTTTCATGGTTGATGTTCCAAAGACAGGAACGAAGAGATTCGACTCAACTTTTGTGATAAGAACGTCTAGGCTATGGAATACGTTGCCTGAGTGGGTTTTCCCCGATAGTTACAATCTATGTGTCTTCAAATCGAGAGTGAATCGGTTTTTTTCTAGGTAAACACGCTCCATCGTAGACCGCATCGTCGCTTAACATCAGGCGAGATGGCGGTCAAGTGTAAACCTAAAGAAGTTAAAAAAAAAAAAAAAAGTACAAACCCGCATCTCTGCATATCTGTGAACCCGTGCGCGATTGGAGGACATCATCAACAGCCCACTAAACGTTCCCACTGCTGGGACTCGGGGCCTTCTTTCGCAAGGAGAGAGTTAAGGCCACAATCCACCACGCTGGCCCAGTGCGGGTTGGCGGATGACACATGACTTCGAAAGATTCTAGGTACATGTCGGTTTCCTCACGATGTTTTCCTTCACCGTTTTAAGTTAGCAGCATTACGCACATGACTTCGAAAAGACAGTGGTGCGTGTGGGGTTTGAACCCGGGGTCTCCGGAGCGGCAGCCGCCGTTCTCCCGACTAGACCAGCCGTAACTTGATTGGATTGGAGGACGCTTGTCTCGTATTGAACACGGGTTTGTAAAAAGAATTAGCTTTACAAAGCCGTGCGCGTTTCGAGGCAATATTGGCTCCTACTGTACATGGGAAAGGAAACACGCGGGTAACACCACGTGGCGCTGCTAGTTGCCAATAAAATAAAAAAGCAGATTTTAACACTAACACTGGTCAACAGTGGTTTTGTTGGCGTTGATATTAAGACTGATTTAGGATTTATGTACACATTTATGTCTACGAATAAATTTGGATGATATGATGCAATCCATTTTATTGTATCCTACTAATAATATTAATGCAAAAGTTTGGATGTTTGTATGTCCAGATGTTGGGAAGTTTGTTGCTTAATCACGTTGGAATGCCTAAACGGATCGGATTGATTGACAGTTGGAATAAATACTATAATAGCTATAGATTATATTATAGTTAGGAGTAACACATAGGCTACTTTTCCCAGTAAAATAACGGAAAAGGTTACTACGCGTGTGAAACCGCAAGGCGCTTGCTAGTCACTTATAGTAAAAACTTCAGTGCATACAGCATTTTCAAGAAAGTGGTCGTGAACTGCTGCATTTGCTGACATAGAACTTTCTAGATATACCCAACACAAAACTTCAGACGTTATCGTCTTACACGAAGTTTTGTGTTGGTTGTAGCTTTATTGCTAGAAGATGCCTTTTCACTCTAGCACCTGAAGGAATCTCAAGCAAGAGAAGGGAATCTCAAGGAAATAGAGAGCCGGCAGTTTATTTATTTCTTAGGCTGCACGATGTATGAAGGAACACTCGAATCACATCGTACGAATTTTGGGAAGATCATGGTTGGTTATTAGATTAATCAGTTACTAATAAATCATGTTAACGGGGGTGTTTTGAAATGTTTTAGCTTAGTCTGTTCAACGTTCTAAATTCCGCGCATCGATGTAATCAGGTGTATCGAATCGCGTTAGAAGTTTGCAGGCATTGGCAACTTGCCACTGGAACTGGTGAATAAAACTATGCGGACGCGCCCAATAAAGCTCCGGATCCACTTACCGGCATTAGGGACGACTTCACCGTTCAATGCATGGAATAATATTTGAGACTAAAGGTACAAGTTCGCGCTGAGACCGCGACAGGAGACCGCGACAGGCATTTGACACTATGTAATTGTATGGGTGCCAGTTCGCGCCGAGACCGCGACAAGAGACCGAGATAGGTCGCGGTCGCGGTCTCGGCGCGAACTGACGCCCATACAATTCCATTGTGTCAAGTGCCTGTCGCGGTCTCCGGTCGCGGTCTCCGGTCGCGGTCTCCGCGGGAACTTGTACCTTAACGTCAATATATGTTTTAAATAGCACCACCCGCCCCATCGTTTTACCCGCGTATCTCTCGTTCCTGTCATTTACTCGGATAAAAAGTAGCTTATGTGTTATTCCAGATCGTAATATATCTGTATTCAAAATTTCAACCCGATATGTTCTAGCGTTCCGACGTGATTGAATAACGAACATCTAAACATTTAAACTTCTGCATTCATAATATTAGTAGGATCATGTCATTTTCCAATAGCTGCGTGTCACTGTCCTGTTAGGGGCTGATGCTGACCATCAGGCACGTCCTGCTCGTGTCGTACCCCTATACTATAAAAAAAAGATTTTACTTCAATATTGCTGTGAATATGTTCTAATATAGTTTTGTATTTTCTAATGTTGATAACTTGACGGGATAAATTAACAAACGAAAAACACAAAAAAAAAAACGAAACTGAAATTCTATCGTATGTTCTTTGCACTAATTTAATTCGACAATTTATCCGTAATCTCTTCAAACACGCTATCTCTCGGATTTTTTGCTAGATTTATCTCTCGAAACACTATACAAGAAAACTAGGTTGAGTACAGATTGTTTTTACCCAATTATGTGTAAACCATCTTTTACCGAACTATCTAAATATACATGAATCGACACATAACACTCGTCAGATTCGTACAATATATTATGACAACGTGAAAAAATAACAAGCGTTGCTAGGTAACGTGTCTGATAACTCTACTCGTGTAGAAAAATCGGTTTTCTGCATGGCTTGGTGAAACCAGCCCGTATTGATTGTGCAGCCGGACCGAACAGATTATCTTGGACTCTGATTCCTTTCATTCTACGTACCATGTAGGTATACAGACACAGTTTGCTCAATACGAATATGAATGGCTTGGCATCAGCAGCTCTCTATTGGTTCCCACTACTGCCTTGGGCTCTTCTTTCATAAAGATATACTAAAGACTATAATCTACTCCGCATCAAGTGACTCCCAAGTGCGGGCTGACAGATGCCCTCGAAAAATGTCTATCTAAATCTAAACTGAATAAAAATACCGACACTAGAAAGGCACTATAAATGTTATCTCTTATCACAGAATGTTTGTTTTTACAAAAGTTTAGCCGTGCTATGACGGGGCGTTATTTGCTACATTATATAACTTGTAAAACGTAAATATGTGTACACCGTTTCATGGTTGACGTTCCAAAGACTCGGATGAAGAGGGTTGATTCAACTTTCGAAATCATCTTAACTGTGGTATGCGTTACCTGAATAGGTATTCTCTGATGCATATTGTGTGGATATATTCAAATCGAAAGTGAATCAGTTTCTTCTAGGTAAGGACGCTTCATCGTCGCTTATGAACAACCGACCAACCGAGATGAAACCTTACTAAAAATAAAAAGTAAAAGTATTACACACGTTTGTATCTTAATTTTTCATGGGGTCATTATTGACGATGACAGCGGTCGACTTTGTCCACTATTTGTCACATACTAGCGAATTAAAAAATCTGTCTACTCATTTTGATCTGAATCATTTCTATTTTTAGAGTCTATTGTTTTTTTATTGAAGCTCGTTTGCATTATCATCATCTCTGCCGTGTTTATTGTAGATTTATTGAATAATAGGCTGTGATGACCAATAGCTGAAATATGAACCGGTATAACTCGAAGACTCGGACTACTATAGTGTTGTGGGTATTGCATCGTGCCAATGGGTCAAATTAAATCCGCAAAATAATAGCTGAATAACAAGACCATATATCTTGACCTACGATCGCGTTAAATCGGAGTAAGTCTTGGAAGCCAATTTGAAACTCATAATCACAATAGCTGAAATAAATGCGGCAGACCTAACTCTCCTGCTTTCTGCTTTCGCCGATGAAAGCAGACAACTACATCTGTATGCTGATTGCGAGATTTTTCAACAACAAAACGCGTTCTACCGTAAGCGCTAAGCGCGTAAACATGCCTTTTGTATGAGGAAATTTCTAGCGCGTCTAGCGGCGTCGGATTTCTTCATACAAATGTTATGTTTACGCGCTCACGGTAGAACGCGTTTTGTTGTCGACAAAACTCGCACTCAGCATACTGCTTTCAGTTTTTCATCGGCGAAACCCGAAAGCAGAAAGCAGTAGAGTTAGGCGGTAGACCTGGAGGTATAACTTGAATGATGATAAATTATAAATCATAGGCAGCGTTGAGGTCGAATTATACCGGCGGATGCTGTTAGTTGATTATTTGGTTTACAAAAACGTTTTGGTTAAACACGCTTCTACGATATTACGCTATTATATTTATTTTGAAAGAAATCGTAGTAGATTGTAAAGGGTAATTTTTCATATTCAACTTTATGGCTAACGCAGAAACCGCAGGGCTCTACCGATATGACTCCTAGACTTTAATTACTAAGAGTGAGTCTGTATCCTAAATCGCCCACCAACATGTAGCCAATATAAACACGGCGCATACGTCACGCGATTTTAAAATAGACCGTATGATACAGAATTAGATTTATTAACGATTGATATTCGAATGCGTGGCTGTTAATGTCATCGTAAACCAGAGCTATAAGAAAACTATTGATATTAATAACACTAAGATGTTTTACGCCTTAATATTTTATAGTAGTTAGATAATAATTAGTAGATAATTATATAAGCGGGATCATTCGCTTATTTAAACTCTAGTTGATTAGTGCGCCGGCACTTTGCGAATTTAAACATCTAGGGATTTTTAAGTTCTAGATTAATTATAGTATTCCTAATGTCATATCTCAAGTTCTTTCATTACATTGTTTACTGATTTAAACTGTAGGTCCTTCTTCCTTGAATTTTATTTAAGTGTTCAATTATTTTCTTCAACCCATAAAATGGGTTTCAAAGTTTGAACATGTTAAACAAATAAAAAATACTTAATGATGACTTTATTTTGATGCCGGGTAGATAGCAAATATATCAGTTATCATTACAGTATACATTATCGTTTACAGAAAGATAAATTGTGGTTTTGTTGTTGAGTAATATTTTTTGTACAACGAGTTATTTTGATAGTTACCGTCATAAGTTAAGCAAGGGGTTTCTGATTTCTCGAGAACGTCCGAACCGATGTTTATTTATTTATTTTTTATTCGAAAAGGTACGTATGCTGCCTGAGTTAGTCCCATATAAATTTTATCGAAATCGGTGTGGTGGTTTTTGAAATATGAACAACAAACTGAAATTTGCTCACATTTATCTGGATGACGTAGCTGTATGTATAATATTTCACCAAAAAATATGAAATTCGATCCCATCGATCACACGAAATGCTATAAATGCATTAGTAAAAACTTGTTTTGCACTAAAAAGGGATATATAAATTAATTTTTTACAAAAAATAAAGCGACTTTAAAACCACAAATAGGCCTATTTGCGAAGCTCAAAAACAAAAATAAATTATTATGATTATTACTAGCGCTACCCACTCATCTATATGAAGTGGGTGCCAGGCAGCCAGGTAGATAGATGCTACCTACAAGTATTTGCCTACTTACTGCGTACATAGTATAAATAATATAAACGACCATGAGTGGCGTATTATGGGAGAATCTTACGTCAGTGGACGAGTATGGGCTGAAATCAACTTTAACATCGACTAATTTGTTTAGAAAGTGTCGTGTACATTTATATCAGTAAACATTCGTGTAATCTTGAATGTTTCGCTTTGTATTTTCAAATGACATGAATAACTATTTAACGTTGTACTTTTTGTGTGACGCGGTGATAACATGAGCAAGTCAATCAATTGATTTGGATACGTCCCACTTTTCACATTTACATAGGATCGACTCACGATAAAAAATGTTTTAAGCTACGGTTACGGCTCACGGTTGTTGAGTGTTCACTACACTGGTATTATTAACTAGCGGTCCGTCCCAGCTTCGCCCGTGGTACAATAGCACACAGGGAACACGTAAATATCCAACGATGAAATAATTTTTAAAATTTGTCCAGTAGTTCCTAAGATTAGCGCGTCCAAACAAAAACCTCTTCAGCTTTATAATATTAGCATATATTACGGCAGATTAATTGGTGGAGCAAGTCGCCAGTATTTCGATGCATTTTAATGTACCATATTAGCTGGTAAACTAATTTGACGGATGGATGAAACGGCGTCTTAATTTTGGCAACTCGCTCTACTATATAACCAGAGAAAATATCACGTAATACACTCTTGATAGCTCGCTCCATAGAAAAAAGTTATTGTTGCCCTGTGAAAGAAGCCTCCGAGCTCTTAGTCGTGTATGTAAAGTGAGCTTTTTAGTAAAAGAATTACATTCGTCATGTACCCAATGTACAGCTGATTTTTATTAATTATTATTACAAGGAATGTATTTTTGTTACGACATTCCCCACACAATACTAACTCGCCCCAAACTAAGCAACGCTTGTATGACGGGAGCCAGATATCTGAAGTAAAACATGTAAAATCGTGAATACTTACTTATGATTCATAGAAACTAGAAACATGCAGACACAGAACAAATATTTATATGCATTACACAAATATTTGTCCTGGAATCAAGTCCATGACCTCCGACTCCACGGTCAGACCACCAACTAAGCTATAACGCCAGTTACATTTTTCGCGATTCAGTGTTGGCTATAATGTAAAAGATGTTCCGAAATGATGAAGCGAAATAGTACACACTAAATTCTCATTTAAATTATACGCTACTAACGAGAAACGGGTATTTGCGAGTGGAAGAAATCTGGCTGACACTTTGTTTCGGCACAAATAGAATTGGACACATGTTTGTCTGTTTACATATTTCACAACAAGAAAATAGACGAAAATAATCTTATTGTTGACCGGCGACTCTATAAATCGATCCAATTCTGTTTGTGTACATGAATTCACAGAACAATTTGCGGGTTTAGTAATTTGGGCTTACGCAGAATAGATGTTCTAAGCCGGAATAAAACATAATTATTATGCATTAATATAATATAATGTCCAAACATTACTGTGTTCCGGTTTGAAGGGTAATGTTTCCAGAGAAATTACAGCGCTTAAAGATATAATCTTAGATTTCTGGGTGACGAGCGCACTGCAGTGCTGGGTAATGATTTGGGCGCTTCATATTCCAATAGCTGCATGTCACTGTGCTGTTATATGGCAGGCATGTTGCTTACCATCAGGCACATGTTTTGTCCGTCTCATCACTCTATACTATAAACAAAACTAGCAGCGCCCCGCGGTTTACTTGCGCAGTTGCCGTTCCCGTTATTTTCCCCACGATAAAAAGTAGTAGCCTATGTGCTATTCCAGAATAATCCGTGTTCCAAATTTCTAACCGAACCGTTCAGACCTTCCGTTGTGATTGAGCAACACATATTCAAACTTTCGCATTGAGAGCCGTTTCACACGGCGCGGCTGCCAACCGCGCTCGCGCGCGGTCGCGGCGCGGCGCCCCGCGACGGTTTTGTTTCAATACTCACGAGACCGCAGGTTTTCGCGGTTTCTGCTCCGGAAAGCTACTGCGCAAGGATCGCGCGCAGCCATGCGGGCGCCGCGCGGCTGCCGCAGCCGCCGCGTCCGTAAACCGCGTCGTGTGTATTGAATTCAATTTTATATGGAAATCTGCCGCGCCCGCGCGCGGGCGCGGTTTGTAGCCGCGCCGTGTGAACCGGGCCTTATTGTAAGCTTGAACAAATGCGTTCGACTAATTCTATCATTTAAAGAAAGCAAGAGATTGGGGCTTTTATATGTTTTATTTATGCGCTATTTTGATTTTATAAATTAGCCCATGGTAGTTGTCTACTGCTTATTGAACTTTGGGGTAACGCAGAAAGCACGGGGGCCAGAGCCCTATTAGCCAAACTCACTATACTTACATGCGGTCCAAACGGTATTTTTACATGGAAGTGCTGGCATTTGTGATTTCATTGTATAAGTTTTTTTTTATAAATTTACCTACCAAATGCATCGGCTTAGTATACTTATTCTACGTAAAGCTGTATTGAAAAACGTAGATTAACAAGACCCTAAGATTAACTCTAGTTGTAATATGTGCTATGAGTAGTGTGGAGGAAATTTATCACTTGTGTACTACGAGTGTGATAGCGACACGTTTACAGGTTCAATATATTCTATACTATATATATATATATTTACTCCAATACAGCAAGAGATAGCGCAAACCAGATTTTCGTCGCTTTAAAAATTTATGGGTCGCTTTAAACGTTGACGCTGATGCTTAAAAGCTTTTCAATTTTTTATTTATTTCAAATGGGTTTACAGATTATCGACGTTTGTGATATAACCCTCTGCCTCTTTCATTTATTATGAAAATTGTCTTTAGTAATGTTTTAAAAAAAGGTATGTTGGTTGAGTGGCCAGAATGGCTGATGTTTTCGTAAGGTCTTAGGTCAGTATCCCGCATGCACCTTCTATGTATTTTTCCAGTCCAGATGTCCGAGTTTCTCGTCACCACTAGTTTTAACGGTGAAAAGAAACATCGTGAAAAGACGTTGTTTAAGAAAGATAACTTATTATATGTGTCGTTTGCCAATCCACATTTGGGCAGCGTGGTGAATTATGACTTGACTCCCGAGTCCTAGCAGTGGGAATGTATAGTAGATGTTTATGCTTATGTTTTTACAAACATGTAGTTCCGCTTTTTAACTATGTGCGAGCGATGTGGCCTGCCCACCTCAGCTTGCTTACTCTTTGAGTTATGTCGACTACTTTCGTTCCTTTGAAAATATCCTAATTTTGGATTCTATCTCTCAAATAAACTCCGAGCTAGGGAGATCTATCTCCATAGCTCTGTGCTGTGCGACTTTTAAGCTTTGTTAGGAGGCCCACAGTTAAGGACCACGTCTCAGTTCCATAGGTCTTCACTGGCAATAAGCTCTGATTGAATACTTTCGTCTTCAGGCAGTGGGGTGGGTATATTTATATATGGGGCAGAACCGACATCCGTTGGGGAAGAAAGGTTCTCGAGTGGCGACCACGAACCGGAAGACGCAGTGTTGGATGGCCTCCCTCTAGATGGACAGATGACCTCACAATGGTCGCTGGAAACCACTGGTGGCGGGTTGTGCAGGTTGTGTTGGTCCATTCGTTGTGGAAATTCAGGGGGTAGACCTATATTCAGCAGTGGATGTCTTGCGGCTGATGATATAAGTTATTTTTAACTCTGTACCCAGTCGCGATGAACCAAAATTTGATCGTAGCTACCCTGTGATTAGAATAGTGCGTAAAGAAACGTTCATCAATTAAAAAACATTCAAGATTTTCCAGTCACGGCCTCTTACACTATAATGTTCTTGTCTGGCGTTGGCACCACCTGGTGTGTGACGTCATATGTTGATATCGCGATTCTAAAAAGATTTTCACGCGAGAATACTGCCCAAACATTTTCGTTGGAATTTCCCCGTCAAGAACTTTCATAGATAGAAAAAAAATCATCTTAATATTCAGCTGGTTCTTCTAAACTTATTTTTAGCGGCAGAGTACAGATCACCTAGCGGAAACTTAGATGACATGTTTTATGTATGTTTAGTAGAACTGATTCACAGAATGTTACCTACGCCCGCCCCCTTTGACGTGACGTGATGATAAATTCATAATATGAAATGTTCTATTTTTAAAATCGAATAATGTGTAATCTTGTTTGCATAGGCATCCCACTTAATGTTCCCACTACTGGGGCTCGGGACCTTTTCTCAAAAGGAGAGAGTCAATGTCCTCCACGCTGATTGAGTGTGGGTTGATATATGACGCATGTCCTTGAAAAATGGATATATTGCAGAACCTAACGGCAGGTCTACCGCTTAACTCTTCTGCATTCTGCTTTCGGCTTTCGCCGATGAAAGCAGACAACTACATCTGCTTTCAGTTCCGCTGCATACGGAAAGCAGACGTAGTTGTCTGCTTTGATATGGCTTTGGTGACATTACAAATGATAGCATAGCAGAAAGATTTAGGCCAATTGTCCACGTAGCTGCACGACATCCGCACGATTTCGACAATGGTCGGATGCAAGACGAATGCTTGCATCTTGCGTACAAATAATGAAGTCTGTGTCCACGAAACGACAACGACACGACAGCCGCACGTCTTGCGTTTGTTCGTAGGATGCATGCATTCGACAAAAGACGCGTGCGTGGACAGTAGGCCTAAAAGTTAGACGGTATATTTGCGGTTCTTTGTGCTCCAAATTTTAAGCGCTATCCGTTCATAAGTTACGACGTGATTGAGTAACAAACATCCAAACATTGACATCCTACTAATATTAAACGCGAAAGTTTGTAAGAATGAATGGATGTTTGTTACTCATTCACGTAAAAACGGCTGAAGGGATTTGGATGAAATTTTGGTACGTAGATAGATAATGGTGTCTGGAATGACACATTGGCTTTTATCCCGAGAAAATAACGGTATCGAGAACAAGCCGGGCAAAACGACGGGGCACCGCTAGTTTATAATATTAGTAAAGATAAATTTTCAGAGGGGCACATGGGATTCGAACCTAGCACTACGTCATGATTGTGAACTTGGTCGCTTTCGCCAGTATGCCACCACTGTTTCTTGAGTGAATTAAAACTCGAGTATATCAGTAGATATCATAAATCATCAATGATTTATAAGTATGCTGTACTCAACTACTGTTGCTGTACTGTTTCAGACTATAATTTATTTCCAAATTTCATCCCGATCTGTTTAGCCGCTCGTACGTGATTGAGCGACACACATCTAAAATGTATCATTTATAATAGGACAAGGATTTTTGTAATGTAACCGTTCCATGATTTCGGTATAAGGGCACAAAACCACGAGTTCGCATCGCATCGGAAATATCTCCGAATTCGCACGAATGGATCGCAAGAACTTCCAATTTTTTCCGAAATTTTGATTCGCATCGCGCATTCCTCCGATGTTACGTCGTACTTGTAACAATGGTGTTACCACCATTTTAGTCAGTTCTGAGACAGAAGAAGTAATCAATTATTTTTTGTAATTTTGTGACTTTGTAACTTGATTTGATTATTTTGATTTGATGACATGACTTTGATTGATTGATTGATTGATTAATTCTTTATTGTACTTAATTTAAAAATAAAACAAAAGTTTTATATTTTTTGTATCGATGTTGAAATCATTTAAGAATTGGAAAAATATTTGTATGCCATGGTAGGCATCAGGCAAAACATGACGAGACAAGCTACTTTGAAATTTTGTGACCTATTATGTATCATGCATTATGTGTGTTTGTAATATACCTACTCATGTTTTGAACAAATAAATTCTCTTTTATCTTTTATCTTCAAATGAAGATATACTCATTCAAAAAAATGAAAAAAATTATCTTCTTCTATTCTCAACCCATAATACTTGCGAGTAAAATAGTTCCTATCAGCATTCAAATCAAAATTCAAAATCTTTTTTTCTTTTATATAAACTTAACAATAACAGCAGTACAACAATCTTTTTGTGATCCATGTTACGCTTCCGAAAAATACGTCCAACACGGCTGACTACCTTTGAAGGCATGGTTACCCTAACCAACGCCAACGGTTTGCCGCACGAATTCGCATCGGAGAAATTCGCATCGCAAGTTTCTCCGATGCGGCGTCGCATCGCATCGCAGTTTTGAGTGGGAGCCCTAATGACAAAAGACGAGTATGATTCCAGTTCAGCTTATGTTGCATTTTCTATTTCCTAGTAATAAATAAAATTTTACTCGCTTTGGCTTAGTACAAAGAGAGTGTAGCGTAACCTTACGTACACTCGTTTCCGACATGCTACAAATAGACGCTGAAGTGTTATAAAATTATATATAGTACGTATTAGGAAATGCGCGTGTACAATTATTATTTTGAGCTATTTTCATTGCTACGTTTGAAGGCAAAACACGCGAGGTCAAACGGCGAAATGCCCTTACAGGAATACCAGATAGTTCGCGTCAAATTCGATCATGAAAATGTTTATACCCTAGTGTCGGAACCGAATGTTACAAATCTTGTATAGTTGTTTGTTATCGATGAAACTGATAGTTTAAGTCTTAGATAAAGAATAAGTAAATAGATCAGGGTTTTCCGCATGGTTCCGGGTACCAATCGTAAGCAGACGAGGTGTATGCTAGCTATGGCGACATTGTGATGTGCCGCGACAAAAGTATGATACTGCCACTAGAGCGACAAGACAAGAGCCATCAGACCCGTGCTTTCGGTGTAAAGCGTTTGTTCTAACTCTATACGTATTATATGTAAACTCTTTGGTTAAAGTTTATTTGACTAGACAGTTTAATCCTCCTTACATTATAAACGCGAAAGTTTGTAAGTGTGGATGGATGTTTGTTACTCTTTGATTTGAATGAAATTCGGCACATAGTTAGATAATGGTCTGGAATAACACATAGGCTACTTTTTACCCCGTGAAATTAACAGGATTCAGAACGATGCGGGTGAAACCGCGTGGCGCTTCTAGTGTTTTATAATATATACTTCGTATACTTCGAAATCGGATAGATTGTCGGGACATTTAATTATTTAAATTATGGTTGAATTTAGACCACAGATCGACCAGTACAAATAATGGATTCCTGCCACCACATTCTAATTTCTTATTCGACTATATACGATCTTCATTATAAGAGTAAGTAAGTATGTTATTGAACTTGGCTAATATGGTACCGCCGCGCCGGTCGGTAATATGGCCGCGTTTAGTTCGCGTTATATGTTAATCATTGCAAAAGTGTGCGGTTTATAACGACTATTTGAATATTAATGAAGGCGTACTTTCTTGTTGTGTTCACATTGTCTCAGATGTGACACAATAAAATTGTTAGCATGCAACTTGCATATAAGTGGAGTATGAGATACAAGCATCACTTTGCGTTTCTTTTAGAGATAAATAATAATAATAATAAACGCCGAAAAATTCGCTATTTTTTAACATTTCCCTTAAAACTGGAGAACAGTAAAGTTCGGTCATTACTGCTTGGCGGCAGAATAACTGACAAACGCAAAAAACAACTCAACTCTCTAAAATAAACAACTAGTTTAAATAGGAACGCAACTGCAATCTTATTTAAATTCGTGTGGTTTGTGAGAATTTGCTCTGTATTTTACGCTCATGTTTATTATTTGTGTGAAAAATATTAAATGGAGTGGGCTGTCTAAGAAAACAGAACCAGTTTTATAAATCATTTGCTTTCAAAGCTTTCTCGTTACAATATTTCTTATTTAGCAAATTTAATATATTATCTGCGTACTCTAGTGGGTGCTCGATACGTGAAGCAAAAACGTTGTACCCCTTTTTACGAAAATTGAGTGGATTCGACCGAGTATGAAATTATCTACAGTTATCCTATTTCCTATTAATATATAAATGACAATATTTGGATATTTAGATGTTTGTTGCGTCGTAACGTCTGTACGAATCTGGTTGAAATTTGGAATAGTTAGATTATTATCTGGAAGAACACACACGCTTTTAATCCCGGGAAAATAAAGGGAATAGGAACTAAGCAGGTAATACCGCTGGGCACTGCTAGTAGTTTAAATAGAGAAGTTCAAAATACTAATATTAAAAAAAAGAATATACATAAAAATACATTAAATTAGTAAAAAAAACATTACGCATTCAAATATTACCACAATGTATTTGACACACGCATAAATACTCTTTTATAAACACATTTGCTCGTAAAGGGTCTCCTATTGCACCAATTTCGGTATAAATGTATATAACAATCATAATGTATCTCATTACGTACTTGTGCGGTAATGTATAATGTAAAACGCACGGTTTCAAAATCTGTGTCTAAAACGAACGGTACCTTTTTGAATCTTAAGTAAAGAGTTTTTATGTCAGAAAAGTGGTCAACATTTTATGAATAAAATTAACTTTGAGAGGTAAAATGTAATAAAGAATTATTTAATTCGTTAATTTAATTAATTTTTACCATAAATTACAACAATTTATCTGTAACAAAACACAAAAATATTATTTTACTTTATTACTAATGGCTTACTCCAGCCAGTATTCTGTGCCGTTGCTTAAAAAAAAGTCGCCGATGCGCGCGCATTGCTTTTCTGTGAACAAGTAAATATTATTCTGCGCCCTTTTTTGCGCTGTATTGTTTTTATTTGAAAATGTCGTCAGAGTTTTAATTATTTCCTCGGAAATCTATACTAATATTATAAAGCTGAAGAGTTTGTTTGTTTGTTTGAACGCTAGGATCTCGGAAACTACTGGACCGATAGGAAAGATTCTTTTTTTGTTGGATACTCCATTTATCGAGGAAGGCTATAGGGTATATAACATTACGCTACTATCAATAGGTACGGAGTATGAGTAAAGAATGTAATGAAAACGGGGAAAAATATTTCTCTTCGAGAGCTTTAGTTCCGTGAATTTAAATTCTCTTTGGTCGTTGAAGTCTGTGACGGCGCGTGTCTACATTTGAAGTTTGTGTCATTTGAAGTAATCAAATTTGTTCTACAACAATGCATTGTTGCTTATTTACGTATTTTTAGGGTTCCGTAAAACGTAATAAAGTGGCCAGCAATGGATATTTTAGTATGGATTTTCCTCAAATAGACGCGGGTGAAACCGCGGGGCACAGCTAGGGTGTTATAAAACGTCGTATGGCATACGTGCGCTTTGATAATTACAGCCTCTGCTAATTATAGCTGATTATAGCAATATGACCTCAGCTGTAATTATCAACTTAGTGCACTTATATCATAATGTACTATTACTTCTGACCGCTGTATTAGAACGCAACTCAAAAGCTGTGATTTTTTTAATGTAATGTCGAATCAGTTTACTTATTTTACGTTTTACGTGTTTACGTATATATTTGACGAGCGAACACGACAGGCAAAATTGTAAGTAGGTATGTAATGTTTTGAAATAAGGTAATAATAATTATCTTGTACCTTGTAATAATAAGGATTTTCGCTGTCATTATTTTTCACTGATTTATCGAAATAAGTTGGACTTTTTGAGGTAAAATCCCTGCTAATATTATGAATTCGAATGTAAATTATAAAACTATGTGAATGTCTGTTACGCTTTCACGCCTAAACTACTGAATTCAAATAAAATTTTGGCACAGAGATAGTCCGAGAAAGGAAGGCTACTTTTTTAGGGGAAAACAAGAGTATGTAATAATGGGTTGGTAATGGAGATGAAAATTTGTATAGAAGTTTCGTCATTTTCGTGATTTTGCGAAGCGGTAATTTAAAAAAAACATGTCGTTTTTTTAGTAGTTTCGCCTCTTCATGTGTGTTTGTGTGAAGCTTCTTTGATATTTTGAATAATTTTGTGTGAATTGTCCACCAATTTTCCACCAATATTTATAAAAAGTTTAGCTCCGATAGGATAAAACCCCTACTAATAGTCGAAGTAAGCCGCGAGTAACATCGCGGAGCGTACCTAGCAAGTCATAAGTAGTTTAGGTCGGCGCGGTGAATGTCGTGACCTTCTACGTAAGAGACATCCTTACCTACTGTTGCAAATTATTAAAGGTAGCACAAAAACGACTTTATCTAAAAATGATTTCATTCTTCTAAATTCGCGGAAAAAGATACCAGCATACGAATTCCTTATAAGTACAATTTCGCCCAAAAAGGTGTAAGTATAAGTATATCTGATAGTTATATGGAAGTCTTCGAAATTGCACTTGGTATCTAAATCCGTCAACTGTGTCGGTTCCCTTATCTGTAATGAGGCGCGATAACACAGCTCACTGATTGATTTTGCGACAATGGCAAATGTTGGGAAAGCGAGTCACCAGAATATTTAGGTTTTATGTTTGTTTTGATAATGCCTGCTACGCATGCGAATGTTTTTTGTACCGATTTGAAACTAATCTGTCTATGATTTTACTGATATTATACCACCTTAGGAAACTGTTTAAAACAATGTTTTACTAAACATTAACTTTTATTCAATGAACTTAAAATATTACTCTATTATTTATGAATGCACTGCAATGAACACATACTTAAACAATAAACAAATAGTAGATTGTATCATAAGGGAGCAAAATAATGTTTTTACGGTGAGGGTACTTTTTTGAATCCAGAGCAAAGTGAGGAATTCTAGAGTAATACCCAAGCGTAGCTAGGGATTATTGTAGAATCCTGAACGTAGCTAGGGATTCAAAGGACGTCGCCCGAGCCAAAAATATATTTTACCGGGTGATACTCTACTGTCTACCTTTCATCACCCACGATGAGAAAATTAAAGCTGCCACATATTTTATTGTAATATTATTATTTAATAAAACACAGAGTAACAATTAAATTGAAATGAAATAGTATCTAATAGTAATAGTTATTTGTTATACAAGAGTGCAAAGTGGCTTTTTAACCGCGTGCTCAATTTTGATGACCGAGCAAGCGAAGGATTCTAAAGTTGAATCACGAGCGTAGCGAGGGATTCAAAAATTAGAATCCTGAGCGTAGCAAGGGAATCAAAAGGGCACAAGGTGAAAAATCTTTGCACTCGAGTGTAACACGTAATTTTTCATCCCCCCCTAGCGAGGAAATTACTAAACGCTTTGCGCATTTTCAGTTTCAGTCGATTCTGTTGGCGTTAAATAAACTTCTTTGTCGCTAGAATCACTTATTATTATGGTATTTCGGTTTTTCACTTGTATTGAATTTTATAAGTTTTAAACTTAAGTTTATTTAGCCATGGTTTTAACAATAACAATATGACGTGAAAATATGGAGAGTTGACCGATTGAGGTAAGGAGTTTCATGTGTACATGAAAAAGTGTCCGCCCAAATGCATTAAATTATAGTAGCGCTAAATTTGCATCAAGGTACATTTTAAAGGAAATTAATAAACGTACTATTCAGAATTCATGAAAGAAAAATATTGGCAGTCATAGGCACTGCCGATAGAAGTGGTAACTTATAACTCAGAATTTGATTTTTACTTTGGAAACTACGCGTGTGAAACCAGAGGGCGTGGCTATGAGCATGGCCATTTAGATGGCCATTGACTATGGTCACGAGTTTACCCGAAGATTTCTTATCGTTCCCGAGCGTGACGCTAGAATTAAATTGACAGCCCACGGAAAATCTGTCTTTGGCGCGCCAAAAGAAGTTTTGACTTGAAAATATATTGTACCTACATGTTTTCTCAAAATAGTAATTATTTATTTGATGTTAAATTTACTACATTATTTTGTACTGTACAAGTAGTTGAAATTATCTATTAGTTACTATTTTAGTAGTCAATAATAGAAATTCGATTACAATTGATTCATTCATAGCATTTCAAAATGTTTTGCCATTTGAAATAACATTCTTTACCTCTATCCTCCATACGTGAAAAGAAAATTGCGCGCAAAGCATTTAAAAAAAAGTACACCAAAGAGGTTCCGAGTATGAGTTTTTAACAAATTAAAAATAAACGTATGATGAATTCGGCACCAAGGAGGTAGAAATAAATAGGTTAAATTATGTTTTGAATTCAAAACCTCAGTACACACGATGTTCTAAATTCAAATTTACTTTAACCTCTAGAGGGTAAAAACGACTTTTGCGCCCTGATATCGAGGAGCAAAAGTACTCTTTCCGAGCTGGTGGGATGAAAAAGTAATTTGTTATAATGCAATGTTACCTTTTAACCGCGTGCTCAATTTTGATGACCGAGCAAGTGAAGGATTCAATGATTAGAATCCTGAGCGTTAGCGAGGGAATCTTTCCCTTTGTTCTGTGTATACCATTTATGTGAATGTCTGTCTATAATGCCTGCAAATTGATTTCTAAATAGTTGTGCGCCAACAACGACGCCTGTGCGAAGTATTTATAGATTTGTTTTTAAAAGCTGATCAATAAATGTATTTTTTATGGTAACCTTCGCTTTTGCGCTCCACCACTCAATGAATTGAGCTTCAATAACGTGCGCAAATTAAATACATGCTTGTGAATAAAACTACCCACACAAATTAACGCTAGTTAAATCTTTCTATTATTTATATGTCATCACCTAATAATGGAATCAAATGCTTTGCGTTTCGCGTTGCTACAATTGGGGTTTGGGACCACTGTTGAGTTCTTACATCTACGGAAAACAACATTTTCTGCGAAATCGGTTCGCAGCTGGCCAGTTTGTAGACAAAGAAATGTAAATGCATGGAATCGAATAGGTAACCTCGTTATATTTTTGACCAATATATTTTTCGGGTATCATATATTGGCCCGTGAAGGATGTGTATGTCTTTGAGCTTAGTGGCGTAAACTGGGAGAGGCCTATGTCCAGCTGTGGACAATGAAGGGCTGACGATGATGAGTTGATGAGGATACGATGGGTATGTACCACGGCGAATAAAAGCAGGGCCGACATAAAACTAAAACATAGTAGTAGTGGTAAGGCTCGTTCATAAAAACAAGGTTCACGCTAGACTTTAGAATATATCCAACAGGACACACATACTATACCCACTCAGGCAATGCATTCCAACGTTTAGATGTAGGAAGTAGTAAAGTACGTCTTAGCAAGTACCACAGTTTTAGCAGTTATTCTTCCGCGAAACAGTAATTTGCAAATATTAAATATTACCAAACCGAAACACGGTAATCTTTCCACAGAAATTACAGGGCAAGAAGATAAATCATTTTATATCTCCAGATGACGAGCACTCTACACTGATTTGAACTCTTCATGTTCAATTAGCTGTGTAGCACTGTGTTGTCGTTGACATGCGTGTTGCTTACTATCAGGCGCATGTCTTGATCGTCGTCCCGTCACTCTACTTAATAAATAAATAAATAAAGTACAACTCTTCAAGAGTTATAAGGTATGAGGAGCCAATTCTCCAAACTATCTGGCAGACCTCCGTACGACCTAGAAATGGCACTCTAAACAGAACCGATTTTTAGAACATTCTGACCGTAATGTTCTCTCACGAATGTGCTCTATTTATGCGATGTTTTTATTACGTTCTCGCACGCTTCTTATATAACATAACTATCTGATTCCAATAAATCGACGTTGTTTTCCATTCGATTCAGATATAATCGATTACAAAACGAGTACATGTCTTACCAAAAAAAAAGTAATAGACTAGAGACTAGAGTAAGCGACAAAACAGATATTATGCTGCCAACAAACTATAACCGTTTTTAGGGTTCCGTAAAACGTAAAAACGGAACCCTTATAGATTCGTCATGTCTGTCTGTCTGTCTGTCTGTCTGTCCGTCCGTCCGTATGTCACAGCCACTTTTTGCCGAAACTATGAGAACTACACTGTTGAAACTTGGTAAGTAGATGTATTCTGTGAACCGCATTAAGATTTCAACAGAAAAATTAAAAAAAAAGAAAAATTTGGGTTGCCCCCCATACTGAGAACTGACACTCAAAATTTTTTTTTTCATCAAACCTACATGTGTGGGGTGTCTATCGATAGGGCTTCAAAAATGATATTGAGGTTTCTAAAATCATTTTCGTCTACACTGAATAATTTGCGCGAGAGACACTTCCAAAGTGGTAAAATGTGTGTCCCCCCCCCTCTAACTTCTAAAGTAAGAGAATTAAAAATCTAAAAAAAATATATGATGTACATTACCATGTAAACTACCAACGAAAATTAGTTTGAACTCGATCTGATGAGTAGTTTTTTTTAGTACGTCATAAATACACTATTATTGAAACTTCGATCAAAGTTACAACGAACTACAAGAACTATGTGTACTATGTATATAATGTTACTTGCTGCAACGGAACCCTTCATGGGCGAGTCCAACTCGCACTTGGCCACTTTATTACTAATACACACGATCTGGGCTACTGCCTAGAATTGCTGAGGCGAAATCGAAAACAAATTAGGGTGTCTTGCTGTGAGTAACATCATTGCATTGCAACATACTAACGCATTTTTTTTAATGAGAGTGTGTTAAGGCGAGCAAGACTTTCACCTGATGGTAAGCACTGTTGCTTACCACGCAGCAATACAAGAAAAGTTAAAATCACTGCTTAGCAGCACTCTTCGCTCGTCTTCCAAATGTAGGAGATAATGTATCTCTTTGGCCTGTAAGCATTGCCCTTCTGATGGTAACACAATAGTGTTTGTATGTTTGTATGTAACTGCTTGGCGGTAGAATAACTGGCAATGGCGGTGGTATTTTCACACTCCACAAATAATCCTACTACTACAATGCGTTTTATATTAATTTAAGCTGTGCGTTGGTAATAAGTAAGTACCTTGCGCCAATTTTTAAGAATCTAGAAGAGATTATATTGAGTCGTATGTTTTTTTTTCTCTACTCGTTTCTGTGCGCTATTGCAGGGAATCTGTCATGTGTTATGCAAAGATACGAACTATGTTCGTTGTTAATTTTATATTCAGTGAAGCGCTCAGCAGATGGTCACTCCTATAGCAATCTGACACGCTCCAGAAGATTCGATGATGGCTTGACCCTTCATTTACTGTCATGTGGAATAGTCAACCTTGACACAATAATAATACAGACTAAAGAGTTTAAAGGCCACTCGGGTCTGTCCCCTAAACAAGATCACTAATTTGGTTAAAATTTAAATCCGATTTTATACTCAATCTGCGTTTTATTTATCAGTTTAAATATTATTATGCGACTGTTTATGTATGTTTGTTTATATACAATTGGTCAACGAATTGAAATGGAACTTATTTCATGGATACTTTTATTTTTAATCGATACTAATGTACCTAATATTAAAAAAAACTAAGAAAAATAAATACCTTACAAAACTAATTTAACAATGATGAGTAAATATTTGTGTTCAGACAAATTAAATATATTGTAAAAAATACATCAATTACGTCTACATGTTTTTTAATGAAGTCATGGTACATTCCAAGTATTATGGATAATGTAAATCTAAATTACACTTATTAAAAGAACAAAGGCTTATTAAAAACGGTAACAAAGCTGATTAGTGAATTAATCCAAAATCACGCCATTGGCGGTCGTTTTATAATTTCTGAGGCATGTGTTTTTATATAATTTAGTAATTGTTTGTGTGACGATGTTCTTTCCTATTTTACGACCAAACCACTGAAGGGATGTATGTGAATAAAGCTTTAACAGTAACCTTGCTTTAACATCAAAATAACACAGACGACTTGTAACGACAATAAAATTGAGTTACGCTAACGTATAGTAGACCATATTTTGTACTGAATTATAATAATGTAATTGATAAATGACGAATGAGTGGAGTGACGAGTTACGAAAGGCATCTTGTGGGAGTTTATAAAGTTCGTGATCAACGTAAAGCAGAGGTTCGGGCTGAGTGGCGTATTATTGGAGAGGTCTATGTCCAGCTGTAGACGAATGTGGGCTGATTGTGATGACGATGATGAATTGATAAATTCATTACTACCTAAATTTACCCTACTACATCAAATGCTATATCTATTATCATCTCTATAATTACTTGTTTGTATTTCTCGAGGGGTTTACGTTTCAACGGATGTTTCATTCCCTGTTTAATTATCACTTTTATATACCTCTATATTGAGTGAAAACGCAATTAGCTGTGCAACTTTAATGATTTCATATATTTTAGCGCGTTCGCTGTTCGCTGTGTAATGTTTACCATTAAACTGCGGTAATTAGGTGAAACTTGTGGTGAGCTTTTTTTCTTAGCTGTCCGGTAGTATAAAGAGGACGGAATATTATTAAGCGACATGCTACAATACTTGCAAAAATTGTAAGCTACTCGTAATTAATTGGTTTTCTGCTCTTCGTTTGCTTTTGGGCTATTCGGCCATGAGAATATTCATAATCTCTCTCATAAAAGAATGAAGCCAACAAGGTATCTTACTTATTAATTAGGGTGTTTGTTGCGTAATCACATCACAACGGCTAATTGGATCGAGATAAATTAAATATCTCTGAATTCAGAAAGATTCCTAGTAAAACACCTTATATATCCGGATGAATAGCGTAGTGCGGCGCTGGGTTATGATTTGAGCTCTTCATGCTTCAATAGATGCGTGTCACTGTGATGTTATGGACAGGCATGTTTCTTACCATCAGACACATATCCTGGTCGTCTTGTGACTGTATACCATAAAAAAAGTCTAGATGGGTTTTACCATGTTGAACCAGCGATGTTATTGATACTAATTATTCCTTAACTCCTAATTTCAGGCGAAACTTGCGAGCTCTTGGAAGGCGCAGGCGCTTTTCAAGAAGTTCGACGCTCGCGCCAATCACAAGGTGTACGGGAAGGGACGCGTCTGCGCCGAGAGCAAAGTGCTGATCATCGGAGCCGGACCCTGCGGGCTCAGGGCGGCTATTGAATGTCAGCTGCTGGGAGCCAAAGTGGTAAGCAAACTCTATTCGACGTGCTAGAACTTCGCGGCACGATCGCGGCCATTAATGATTGGAGTCTCCAGTGACTCCAAAAGTGATAATCTCCGAAATGGTTGGACCGGAGTTTTCACTACTAGATAGCTGATGTTCTGATGCAAAACTTAGGCTACTCTTACTTGAGGTAACAAAACAGGATTCCGCGAATTAAACAAAAACTCTTAAAAAGCGCGTGAAACCGTAAGCACAGCCAGTAAAAAATATAAGAAGTTAAGCTAAAGAAAATTCTATTCTTGATTTAAAAAAATTGTCTAGTTTCGAAATTGTCGAGAAAAAAATCACTGTCGTAGAAAGGATATTGGATCTATTACTTAATATCACGTTGCAACTGTTAAAAGAAACGGCGGACGAAAACATAAGCTTAGTGTCTCATATGAGTGTCTACAAAATAAAACGCATTATCTCATACGTCACAATTTCCTCGAAATCTGCGTAATGAAACATCTAATTGCCAGTACAGTTCTTTTTATTCCCACGATATTTCCCACTATATTCACAGAAATGCGTACAATGGTGTCAATTAAACTGCACCTACTACTGTATTATCAACAATGCTTTATAAGCTATCATCAACTAAGGACATCATGAGGCGTAAATATCATTGGGGTGGTGCACTCTATGGAGTTTTATGGAGCGCCGTTCTGAGCGTTAATCGGGCTTAAAATATATTTTATAATGGCCGAACAATAAATAAATAAGTCATTTCACCCACAACACACAACACTTAGCTGACCCCAAACTTAGCGAAGCTCGTACAATACCACTCTTAAGGCGGCCACAGACGTCGGCGTCGATGGTGAAAAGCTTCATACGAAGTTATCGTACGATTTCCGGCAAAGTGATGTGTCTTCTGACCTGGTCACCATTATAGGATCTGGAAGTGAAGATCCATCCATGCAAACATGTACGCATGGCGCAGGAAGCATTTCACTGCCGTGGACACGAGTTAACGCTGAGGAAGATGGAAGAGTGAAAGTTCCACGCTTGTCTGTCCGTATTGTAGGAGTGACAGGAGCGAATGGCCTATCCTGATACTGGAAGCTGGACCGTCGAGGCTGTCTGGCCTATTCTAGGGACTGACTAGCTGCGCAGGACATATAAGTCGCTTACCTTCGGGCTTGTGCAGGTGCTTACCGAGCTTGGATGTCTTGGTAAGTACTTGTGCGGAATAGCTGGAAGATAACCGACGACCATATGCCACCACTGCAGCTGCAAGGACGACTCGGTGCAGCACATATCGGAGGAGTGCCTGGCATGGACGAGTTAGCGTCGATTGCTCGTCGCAACTCGAAAAAACGATCTCTCGCTTCCGGCGTTGATACTCTTACAACATGCAATGTTTGAAAAAAAAAACGAAAATCATAAAATACGTGTTTCATTTTGCGTCTCTTGTGTTCTGGCGTTTTTTTACCTTTTACACGTTCAAAGTAATATTATTTAAAACTAGCAGCGTTCTACTGTTTTATCCGCGCAGTCCTCGTTCCCGTAATTTGTTGCGATAAAAACTATGTGCTATTCCAAATTTCACCCTGATACGTTCAGCCGTTCCGCAATCATATCAAGCATCCATCCAAACTTTGACATGTAAAATGTTAGTACATCATTATTAAATAATGATTCATTCCGATGTTTGTCACCCAACAAAAAAACACGACGAAGAAAAAAACGTGCAAAATAGTATGATATTATCTTGTTTGAACACTGAGTTTTTATATTTTTTGCATATATATATACCACATAATGAACTCCTCTAGACGTCGTATTTTCACTAGTTGATGTACTCATATGTCATCATATACGTCGATGCATAGTCATTACATGAGTGATTTAATGATGCTTAAAGTGTATTTATATCGTCGACATCAGGTTCTTGACATTCATTGAGATGAAATGATTTGTTATTACTCATTCGTTCTATGTAATAAATTGTGACGCTATCATCACAATGCACTTGCAGTATTAATTGGAGAGATAAAATATCGTGTTAGTGCACGGTCCAACTAATTGTCAGTTTATTAAGAGGTTTGATGACACTTTCGTTTTCAAGAACGTGTGAGCTGTGGAATGAGTTTTCCGAGTGGGTATTCCGCGATATTTTTAAACTGGTTTTTCTAAGTAAGCGCTATGCGTCCTAGACCGCTTTGTCGGTAATTTTAAGACGAGGCGGTGGTCATGCGCAAACCTCATATTCATAAAAAAGAAATAACAATGTTGTTTAGACCTGCATTTCGTTCGTTATTATATTTGTATCCGTCGTTTTAGCGTAAGGGCAAATAAATCTTCTATAAAAAGATATCTGCATTGTTTGTTTGCTAAGGATTAATTCGGATTGACACCCTAAATGCAGATGTGTCAATATGCAAATTGGTTAATATGCTGATGTATCATTTTACAAATGCGTCGTTATGCGTTAAAAAAACAGATTATTTTGGTCATTATGCGTCAGATTAGTCAGAGTAGTGCTAATTTTTTTATTTTTTGCTCAGTTATGTTTTGGACTGTGGGATGGATCCCACAGTTCACAGAACGGATCGTTTTCTTGGTTACTGTAGCCTAAATCCTTGTATCTATCTTTATTCTTTCCACGAAACGTTGTCTTTGTGTCTTAAAGTGCCAATCAATTTTGACCCTTATTTTCTCACAGCTTGCCTTGATATTTTAAACACCGGAAGCTCAGACCGTGTGAGGAGCAGAACTCAAGTGCACTCTTTGGAATTGGCGTCTCGCCGTACTAAATGATTCACTCGTTTCCTTAATGGACGTAGTACTTGAAACTTCCTGTAATTCTGCAGCCTGACAAAATTGAGTATGTCATTGTTATTGTGTTCTATGTCTCTCTCTGTCCCTCTTTGTATATTAATCTAATATAGAGAAAAAATCACGAAAAATCAACTCCTATGTCGTTAGCGATTTCGTTATGCGACAAACGTCCTGGAGCATAAACAGGTTCATGCCTGGTGGAAAACAATGACAGTTTGACGTCTAAACAAAGGACGATCGTTGACTTACTGACGTCACGGCCTTGGTTCCTCATATTTGTCAACCAAATGCTTCCAATCATATATTTAGCTGTTGCAAAAATATACGAGCAAGAGTACTGTTTGTCGCCCGCTTACCATATCCATAATGCATACCATTATAATAAGAATAAATCCCTAATATACAGGGTTACTGGTAATCGGCCTGCATCCGTTTAAGGGCATGTTCTGTATATTTAAACAAACAACTTTTGTTCTACAACTTTCGTTTAAACTTAATAGATAACCCAAAAAAAAAAAATGTATTTGTTGCCCTTTTTTGTACTGTTTAGCGACTTTTTAGTGTTTATTCACTTCGGTACATGATTTTTTGCGCGTTAAAGAGCGTACGCGCTCTCGTTACGAATTGTTACGAAGAGTTCGATACTTTTAGACCGTGCAAATGCACTTTTTATTTATTTTGTAAAAGAAAAAAAAAACATATTCTTTTAAAACTGTACCTAACATCCCCTAAAAAGGATGCAGGCTGATTACCAATAACCCTGTATACCATTTAATAGGGAAAGATCGATGCGTATCTTTTGTACTATTTAAAGCCGAATAACCACCGCCAGCAAGACGAAATTACAGGCGTATGAATTTAAAATTGTGACTCTTATACCGGCTTACTCAGTTACTGATTATTATTAATAGGATATCGGACTGGGTCAAAAATAAACCATTCATATTTTGTCATTAGTAATTTAGTCAGCTAGATCATGAAAAAATATGGGACACGTATTGTTTGTTTTATCAAATTATTAAATTCCAGAGTGACGTCAAATGTGGGTAAAAATCGTACCCACGAGTGACGCCACGCGAAACTTCTAAGCACTGAATCTCCGTCATTTGTTGTTTGTGAAACAAAAGAAAAAATACGTGTACAATATTGTTTAGAAATCTAGCTGACGGACTAATTCTTTTTTTTAGGATTGTTGCCTATTGTGGTCTTCAACGACTAAATTAGAAAAAAAAAAACTAAAATTAATTGTTAAACTTGCACGTTATTTATTAAAATACCTACGACTGTTTACGTTCTAGATGACCAAAATTGTCTGCCAAACCATACATTACCCGTCAGTCCAATTGTGACTGAGTAGGGGCGGTTATTGCACTTTCTTTATATGGATCAAGGTTAGTAACACGAATGCCACCTGTGCTTTATATTGAATGTTTTATTTATGTATTTGATACATCATGTGGATTTTTTTAATAGTATAGAGTTACAAGACGAGCAGGACCTGTTCCTGATGGTAAACAACATGCCTGCCACATATCAGTGACAAGCAGCTATTGGAACATGATGATTCCATATCATTACCTTGCACTGCACTGCGCTCGTCACCCACAGATCTAAGTATATTTGACAATGGTTAGCGTTTATAGTCCTGACGTTCTAATTAAGCGATCTTCGTCCTGATCCGTCTGATTCGTCCTGACCTGATCTCTGAGTGATATAAGCTACTAGCTGTACCCGCAACGTCGTCTGCGCAAAATAAATATTAAGGTAATAATACAATTTCATCAAAATCGGTTCTGTTGTTTAGGTGTGAAAGCGTAAGATACATTCGTCCCTCATTTCAACTCCAATTTCATCCCCATACAGGTCGAAATTACAAAATTGCTAGAACAAACATTGAAGTGCTTCGTATCAAGTATCTAGAGACAAAATTTGATAACTTTGAAAATCACTAATTTTCATACAACCGTTCATCCCTTGTTTCACTCTCTTAGGGTTGAATTTCGCAAAACCCCGTCTTAGTGAGCGCCTACGTGCTAAAAGGGACCTCCATACAAAATTTCAGATTCCTAGCATTTGTAGTTTCTGAGATTCCTTGATGAGTGACCTTTCGCTTTTAAATATATAGATACTTTATATGTATCACGGGCGAAGCCAGGGCGGACCGCTAGTCTGTAATAACCACATACATATAATGATTGTGTTTTTGTCTTATTCCAGGTGGTGATAGAAAAACGCGACCGAATGTCCCGTAACAATGTGTTGCACTTGTGGCCATTCGTGATCCAAGACCTACGCGCGCTCGGCGCCAAGAAGTTCTTCGGGAAGTTCTGCGCCGGTTCCATTGACCACATCTGCATCAGGCAGCTCCAGTGTATACTTCTCAAGGTATAATATGACTACTAGTATTAGTAATATATATTTAATAGTACATGCTAATAGAGCAGAAGGAACCACAAAGCTTTTGAGGTGGCCCCCGCGAAGAGGCTATGAGAGACCAATCACCTGGGCTTAAATCTAGCATTGGCAAACAACAAATTGTATGTTTTTTTTTCTAAACTAACCTAACCTTAACAGACAGACTCACACAGGGTGACAAACATCGACGTCAAACTTATAACACTTTTGATCGGATGTTTAAAATTTCTTGTCTGTGTGTGTGTCTGTCTGTGGCACTGTAGAGCTCGAAACGGATCGACTGATTTTAATGCGGTTTTTTTAGTTGCAAGCTAATTTCCTTGCGGTGATTCTTAGCTATGTTTGGTTAATATTGATTGAATATGCCGCCTCCACAAAATGGCAGATAAAATATTTTTTCAAAACCTCCCTCATATGGGTATTAAATGAAAAGGCATGACTAGTAGAATACTAAACACAATGACAAATTTCCAATCCAAGATGGCCGCCACCGCAAAATTGTAAATTATGTTTTTTTCACTACTCCCTCAATATGGGTATCAAATGAAAAGGCTGGACTAGTAGAATACTGTACAAATTTCAAATCCTAGTAGTCGGGGGTAAATCAATTTTTTTGAAGCTAGTTAATGCCTGGCAGTAGAATAACTGGTAAAGGTGTGGTACTTCTTCGGGCGGACTCTGCAAAGAGTCCTGCAACTGAAAAGTTAACTATATTCAAACAATTTATTTATTATTATTATATTATTTATTGTTTCAGGTGTGTTTATTATTGGGCGTTGAATTCCACGAAGGAGTCAGTTTCGAGGGACTACTAGAACCGTCGGTTTCGGATAATTCGGAAAGTAAGTTTTATTTACGAATACACTTATATTTGTTCTGTATCTCAATGGTTGTTAAGTATGTGTTGTTAGGGTTTTCGTATTTCAAAATAAATAAAAAACGGAACCCTTATAAAAAAAAATATATATAGGATCACATTTTTGTCCGTCTGTCATGACCCCTTTTCTCAGTTACGCGTCGAGGTATCAAGCTGTTTAATATCAAATAGTAAAGTCTACTGTCCCTCGGAGTCGTCAAAAATTTAACTTCTAAGCCCACACAATCAAACGATACAACAGTTTATGCTGCAAGTTTTCTACACTCGCAAGGGAATCAAAACCTACAGAGTACTTCCCGTGACCACTTCGTGAAATTAAGAATCTTGATTGCACAAATTTTTAGTTACATTGTATAATAAAAATATTTTTAATAACTCATTTTAAACTTTGACACACGCAGCACTGTCTTTTCGAAGTCATGTGCGTAATGCCGCTAACTTAAAACGGTGAAGGAAAACATCGTGAGGAAACCGACATGTACATAGAATCTTTCGCAGTCATGTGTCATCCACCAACCCGCACTGGGCCAGCGTGGTGGATTATGGCCTTGACTCTCTCCTCACGAGAGAAGGCCATAATCCCAGCACTCCCAGCAGTGGGAACATTTAGTGGGCTGTTGATGTTGATGATGATGATGTTAAACTGGCAAAGATGTGGTACTTCCCCATATGGACCCTGCAAAGAGTCCTTCCTACCGCTACTAAATCCACCAATACTTATATATTTTACTAGCGGTCCGTTCCGGCTTCGCACGGATATCTTAATTTAAAAAAAATGTTTGTCTGTAAAGTCGGTTTACTGACGATAGAACGTGACAACGTCTTAAGAAAATACTGACGGAATGGTAGCATTTTTCAAAAGAAAATTTTAATTTCGTTTGTTTAATAGATTTGTATGTAAAAAGTAATCAGTAGAATTTAGTCATTTTCAATCAAAACATTGCAAAAAAGCTTTTAGATGCCGGGGATCGAACCCAGGGCATTTCACATGCAAAGCGAACGCTCTACCACTGAGCTACATCCTCGCTTGAACTACTGGTCGAAATAATTAATACAACTGTAACAAGGTAACGCTACATGACGTCATGTTTTGTGGGCGTGCAGCCGGCTTCATCGAATTATAAGACGTTACCACGTCAAAACACTAGCGGCCCGTTCCGGCTTTGCTCGGAGCCTATGACACTCAGCAATAATGTGGCTTTCTATTGGTGAAAGAATTTTTAAAATCGGTTCAGTAGATCCCGAGATTACCCCTTACAATTTAACAAACATACAAACTTTACTTCTTTATAATCTTATATATAAAATTCTCGTGTCACAGTGTTTGTTTCCTTACTCCTCCGAAACGGCTTTACTGATTTTAACCAAATTTTGTATGCATATTCTGTAGGTATGAGAATCGACTACTAGCTATTTTTCATACCCTTAAGTGACAAGGGTTGTTCACTAAGGCAAAACAACGTTTGCGGGGTCAGCTAGTCTTATATATAAAATTCTCGTGTCACAGTGTTTGTTTCCTTACTCCTCCGAAACGGCTTTACTGATTTTTACCAAATTTTATATGCATATTCAGTAGGTCTGAGAATCGGCTACTAGCTATTTTTCATACCCCTGAGTATTAGGGGTTGTTCACCCCAAACATTTTTTTTTTTAATTTTTGGTCTAATTTTTTTGTTTTTATTTTTTTATAATGTGGCGTTAAAAAATACATACAACCTTAAATTTTTACTCTTTTATCACCAACCCCTGTTTTTTTATAGCCATTTTAGTAATTTAATCATTTGACAGTGAACTCCTAAACGACGGGACCTATTTGAATGTTTTTTTGTGTGTGTATTCGAAGATGGTTTAAATTCACAAATAAGCCCGGCAGATGGCGCTGCAGGCAGTGTCTAGGTTATGTCCGAGCGAAGCCGGATAGGGCCGCTAGTATTAGTATAGATAATACATGCTTCATTCATGCTCCGCTCCTTTTTTTTTTTTTTACCACCATCTCGCCTGATGTTAAGCGACGATGCGGTCTAAGATGGAGCGTGCTTACCTAGAAGAAACCGACTCCTATTGATAGTAGTGTAATGTTATACAGGGTTATTGGTAATCAGCCTGCATCCTTTTAAGGGGATGTTAGGTACATTCAATACGTCAACTTTTGTTCTACAGTTTTAAAAAAAAATGTTTTTTTTGTCTTTTACAAAATAAATAAAAAGTGCATATGCATGGTCTAAAAGTATCGAACTCTTCGTAACAATTCGTAACGAGACCGCGTAAGCTGTTTAACGCGCAAAAAATGATGTACCGAAGTGAATAAACACTAAAAAGTCGCTAAACAGTACAAAAAAGGGTAACAAATACAATTGTTTTTTGGGTTATCTATGAAGTTTTAACGAAAGTTGTAGAACAAAAGTTGTTTGTTTAAATATACAGAACATGCCCTTAAACGGATGCAGGCTGATTACCAATAACCCTGTATAGCAGGGTGTCAATAGTTCTCATTGATGAGTAAATACATAAATAGCTTTGTAATTTCCGTATTTGCCTTTATAATTTTTTTAATAAAATGTTTGGGCCACGAAGGTCATTTCATTTCTGAAAAAGGACCTCGAGCGAAACTAATTGGTGACTCCTGTTAGGTATATAGCTTAGCCTTCCTCGATAAATGGCCTATCTAATAGAAAAATAATCTTTCAATTCGGACCTGTAGTTCCCGAGACCTTGGCGTTCAAACAAACATACTAACTCTTCATGTTTATAATAGAGCAAGAGTCCACGAGGGACCTTCGTTATTTTATAAAGGCTGAAAGTTCATCTGTGCATGTCCCCTATAAAGGTAAGAACGACCAGGGACTATATAGTTTGGGTTGTGGTTACTTGGGCAGGTAACCGGTAGTAAAGGTGTATAAAATAGTACCTTACATTCGTTAACGTATAAAGCTCAATTTGTTTATATTTTGTTAAAGATAACTTTAGAAATCTCGTCATCCATTGCCAGACACTTATGACAGTTGCTACCCCCTGCCAGACACCCCTAAACTTTAATAAATTATCATTATACTTTTGTTATAGTATAAAAGCAAAATTTTTTATATGTTACTTGGGGACCTATGAAAAGATGTTACCTAAACAGCCGGACAGTTTTAATGGTTTTTACATCTTGCCAGACACTTACTACCGGTTACCTGCCCAAGTAACCACAACCCAAACTATATAGTCCCTGGTCGTTCTTACCTGTATAGGGGACATGCACAGGTGAACTTTCAGCCTTTATAAAATAACGAAGGTCTGGCCCTCGTGGGCTCTTACTCTATAATATTAGTACAGATATGAATCGATGAAAAAACATCCCACAAGGCGTGACAGTAAATTCCTAAGCAATATACTCGTAACAGTATTTAATTTGAGCCAATTTTTCGATCCAGCGTTAGGTTGGCGAGCGCGCGTGACCCCGTCAGACCACCCCGTGACGCAGTACGAGTTCGACTCGCTGCTCGGCGCCGACGGGAAGAGGAACACGCTGCACGGCTTCACCAGGAAGGAGTTCCGGGGGAAGCTGGCCATGGCGATCACGGCCAACTTCATCAACAGGCACTCGGAGCAGGAGGCCGCGGTCAGTGCGGGGCTCGCGTCACAGCTGACGCTGTTTTAACGCGATTTGTGCAGTTTTTTTGGTTGGGAAAAATCGAATGGTTTCGCGTCACTCAGTTAACACTGTTTTAAACCCGATTTCAACAGTTTTTGGTTGGGAAAAATGGAATGACTGAGCATCACCGATATGATAGTGTAGCGTCGTAGCGGCGATTGAGCGGAGCGGGACAGGCACGTTGAACTCAAGCCTCGGTCACTTTAATACGTTTTTGAAGCGAAAACTTTTTATTAACCTGGTTTAAGCACTTTTTTATGGTTGGGAAAAATCGTATGGTTTCGCGTCACCGACATGCTACTGTAGCGGCGATGGAGCACCACGTGTGCGTCAATCGCAAGCATCGGTCTGTTCATGACTTTTTTGAAATGATAGCTTTTTAGGCGATTTAAGCACTTTTTTGGTTGGATAAAATTTAACAGTTTTGCGTCACCGACTTGCTAGTGTATAGTTTTTTTTTACTGTTATAGGTTAGCACTTGACTACCATCTCGCCTGATGTTAAGCGACGATGGAGCGTACTTACCTAGAACACAGTACATGCATGCTTCTGGATCCGTGCGGGATTCGCGTATTTTACGCCTTTCGCTGAAATCTTAGTTCTGAGTCTCATAAATCGACACTGATTATATCTGTATAAATATCCTACCTTGTACGTAGAGGAGACGCATCGTGTAATATTGGTGTTGTTTAATCTTAAAATTTTAAGTTTTTTCTTCTATCAGCAGTCTCATTTTTTAACTGCCCTCGTGTCTCAGTTTTGAACTGTGAGTTTGTACACTGAGCCATTGGTGTTTCTATGTATTAATACAATATAATATAAAATTCTCGTGTCACAGTGTTTGTTTCCTTACTCCTCCGAAACGGCTTTACTGATTTAAACCAAATTTTTTATGCATATTCTGTAGGTATGAGAATCGGCTACTAGCTATTTTTCATACCCTTAAGTGACAAGGGTTGTTCACTAAGGCAAAACAACGTTTGCGGGGTCAGCTAGTACAATATAATGGATGAAGACATTAAATACATAATGTTTATTTTGTACGGTACTTAATCACGATACAATTTAAACATGATGTGTACAAATCGCGAAAGTTTAAAAACAATGTTAGCCTATAACGCTCTGTAAAGATATAGCTATCTAATGGTGAATTAATTTTTACATTAAGTCCAGTCGTTTTTAGGGTTCCGTAAAACGTAAAAACGGAACCCTTATATATTCGTCATGTCTGTCTGTCTGTCTGTCTGTCCGTCCGTATGTCACAGCCACTTTTTGCCGAAACTATGAGAACTACACTGTTGAAACTTGGTAAGTAGATGTATTCAGTGAACCGCATTAAGATTTTTACAATAGTTATTTAAAAAAACAAAAATTAGGGGTGCCCCCCATACTGAGAACTGAAGCTCAAAAATTTTTTTTTCATCAATCCTACACGTGTAGGGTGTCTATCGATAGGTCTTAAAAAATTATGTTGAGGTTTCTAATATAATTTTTGTCTACACTGAATAACTTGCGCGAGAGACGCTTCCAAAGTGGTAAAATGTGTGTCCCCCCCCCTCTAACTTCTAAAGTAAGAGAATGAAAAAACTAAAAAAAATATATGATGTACATTACCATGAAAACTACCAACGAAAATTAGTTTGAACTCGATCTGATGAGTAGTTTTTTTTTAGTACGTCATAAATACACTATTATTAAAACTTCGATCAAAGTTACAACGAACTACAAGAACTATGTGTACTATGTTACTTGCTGGAACGGAACCCTTCATGGGCGAGTCCAACTCGCACTTGGCTACTTTATTTAGTCTAAGAATAACAAACACAAAAAATCTAATTTTTCTTCTGTCTAATATTAGTTTATTTATTAATATACTTTAATCGTATCCCAACAGGTCCCTGAAATAAGCGGAGTGGCGTTCATATTTAACCAGAAATTCTTCAAGGAGCTATACGAAGTGACCGGAATCGATTTAGAAAATATAGTCTACTACAAAGACGATACTCACTACTTCGTAATGACTGCAAAGAAGCACAGTCTTCTTGATAAAGGAGTACTACTGAACGTAAGTTAGAATTTTTAACTCTTGACGTTTTCGTAATAAGGTGCATTATTGTGAAAACCTATAGGCGATATTCTTAGCAACATGCCAGAAAAGTTGTAATGAATTTCGTTACGTTAAAATATTTGAAGCTATAACTTTGCTTTGGAAATCTGTTTGTAATAAAATAGGCAGTAAACAGTGTATAGTAACGTCCTACTAATATTACTATAAGCTGGAATAGCTCAGATACCTACTTTTATCCAGGAAAAAAAAAGTTAACTAACCGGGTAAAAGCGTGACCTAATAAATGCAAAGGACGTTACTTCGTACATTTTATAGTGGTGGCACTGTTTGCAGAGTCCATTTGGGGAAGTATCACACCTTTTCCCGGTAATTCTACCGCCTAGAAGTAATGTGCAGATATTACTATTTTCTGGCTTGAAGGGAAATGTTTCCAGAGAAACTACAGGACAAAAAGATAAATCATCATTTATAAATGGGTGACGAGCGCAAAACAGTAACTAGGTTGCCTTGATCTAGATGGCCATGGTCCCGAGTCAACCGAAAATGTCTTATCATTCCCGAGCGAGACGCTAGAATTCAATTCACAGCCCACGAAAAATCTGTCTGTGATGCGGCACCACAAGTTTTCACTTTAAAAAAAAAACGACTCGACATCGTAATTCTAAGGCTCTATAAGTTAACACATTTTCGCAGGACTACAACGAAGTGTCTCGGTTGCTGAGCGTAGAGAATGTCGATCGTGCCGCCCTCATGCGGTACGCGCAAGAAGCGGCGAGGTTTTCCACTCAGGGACGCTTGCCGTTACGCGACTTCGCTCTGAATCACTACGGCGAACCGGATGTGGCCTTATTTGATTTCACTTCTATGTATGCTGCGGAGAATGCTAGCATGGTAAGTCATAATAAATCTATTTATTGACAGTAATCAGCGTGTATAATGTACAAATATGTGTGTGTTTAAGACCGTACGGTAAAAGTGAAAATTTAAATAACTATGAAACACTATTGAATATTTTTAATAATGTATGTATATATAAAAAAAAACTTGAGAGGTGTCAAGGGACACCCGGATGGAACGAAGTTATACGTATTATGATACTAAACACATGTATGAAATATGCTTTCGTATTTTAATGATATTGTAGCAATTCTTAATTTAGATTCTATAAATATGGATATCTACTAATATAAATATACATCAAAGAATTGCTCGTTTTGAAGGTATACAAATAATGAATTTGAAGGTATACAAATATAAGTAAGGATTTTCTTTGAAAAAACCAAAACCGACTTCAATTTAAAATTGAATTCAGACACGCGACTAAATTTTATAGGAAGATATGACTACGTCGACTATAGGACACCGCCACACCCATTTCGATAAAATTAAAATGGGACCACCTTTCAAGTATTTCGTACCAAACAAATGAAAAAAATAATCATCAAAATCGATTCTCAATTAGCGGAGCTATCGCATACATACAAAAACATACAACTGAATTGAGAACCTCCTTCTTTTTTTAAAGTCGGCTAAAAAGATAAATATTTTGTCATAATATAAGCGAATAATTGATAATTATTTTTGGTCGAGCCTTAAAACCAAATACTCATAGGCTTAGTTGTGCAACGCCATCCATTGTTAAGTACAACAGTTAGTTTGTGCAGAATGGCCAGTAGGATTTTATTTTCGTGTTTTTGTTAGAAAATGTATGTATGATGTATGTATGTATGATGGCTAATAATGGTAGAAATGGATTTCTCAGAAAAAAAAAAGATTAAATATAAGTCATAAGACTATTAACGTCAGGATTCGAACCGGGGTTTCCTGATTTCAAAAGTGCCCCACTTCCGCCTGAGCTATTTAGTCATTACTAACAGTGGCGAAATTTGTTATCGTTTTCTATCAAGCCGCACGGTTTACAACTATAGCTAAAAGTGTCGTTACAACTTTTGGTGTTAATTGTTTCCGTCTAACCCCCTTTCGCAACGCGCGATAAAGAACTTCGTTCCAAAAATCAATGCCACTTTTCGTTGTAAGTGAACTCCTCCTAAACGGCTGGACCGATTTGAATGTTTTTTTTTTGTGTACGTTTGGGTAGGGCCCTGGATGGTTTAGATTCACATATTTGCCCGGCAGATGGCGCTGCAGTTGGTGTCTAGGTTATTATCCGAGTGAAGCCGGAACGGGTCGCTAGTTAAACATAAAAACGATTACAATAGAATTTATATTACAAGATAACAAAAACGTTTACTGTATACAAATATTTAAAAAAAGACAGTGACAGCAGACAAGACAGAAGCACCTCGCTCTGGCACAATCGGCGGTCCCGAGTTCACCCGAACATTTCTTTCATTTCCGAGCGTGACGCAGAGTATTCACAATCCACGAAAAATCTATGTGTTGTGCGCCAAAAGAAGTTTTAATTTCAAAAACATCTCAACATCATTAATTATTCTTCAAACGAATTCTTTATACAGTAGTGTGTGTTTGTAGGTATACGAGCGCCTCGGGCGTCGTCTGCTGTGTCAGCTGGTGGGAGACAGTCTGCTGGAGCCGTTCTGGCCGACGGGGTCGGGGTGCGCGCGCGGCTTCCTGTCGGCGCTCGACGCGGCGTGGGCGGTGCGCGCCTGGGGGCAGAGCCCCGCGCCCCACCCGCTCGACGTCATCGCTGAACGAGAGTCTATCTACCGGCTACTAGGTAACAATGCTGTGTCAGCTGGCGGGAGACTACTACTAGGTAACAATGCTGTGTCAGCTGGCGGGAGACTACTACTAGGTAACAATGCTGTGTCAGCTGGCGGGAGACTACTACTAGGTAACAATGCTGTGTCAGCTGGCGGGAGACTACTACTAGGTAACAATGCTGTGTCAGCTGGCGGGAGACTACTACTAGGTAACAATGCTGTGTCAGCTGGTGGGAGACTACTACTAGGTAACAATGCTGTGTCAGCTGGCGGGAGACTACTACTAGGTAACAATGCTGTGTCAGCTGGCGGGAGACTACTACTAGGTAACAATGCTGTGTCAGCTGGCGGGAGACTACTACTAGGTAACAATGCTGTGTCAGCTGGCGGGAGACAACTACTAGGTAACAATGCTGTGTCAGCTGGCGGGAGACTACTACTAGGTAACAATGCTGTGTCAGCTGGCGGGAGACAACTACTAGGTAACAATGCTGTGTCAGCTGGCGGGAGACAACTACTAGGTAACAATGCTGTGTCAGCTGGCGGGAGACTACTACTAGGTAACAATGCTGTGTCAGCTGGCGGGAGACTACTACTAGGTAACAATGCTGTGTCAGCTGGCGGGAGACAACTACTAGGTAACAATGCTGTGTCAGCTGGCGGGAGACAACTACTAGGTAACAATGCTGTGTCAGCTGGCGGGAGATACTACTAGGTAACAATGCTGTGTCAGCTGGCGGGAGACTACTACTAGGTAACAATGCTGTGTCAGCTGGCGGGAGACTACTACTAGGTAACAATGCTGTGTCAGCTGGCGGGAGACAACTACTAGGTAACAATGCTGTGTCAGCTGGCGGGAGACTACTACTAGGTAACAATGCTGTGTCAGCTGGCGGGAGACTACTACTAGGTAACAATGCTGTGTCAGCTGGCGGGAGACTACTACTAGGTAACAATGCTGTGTCAGCTGGCGGGAGACAACTACTAGGTAACAATGCTGTGTCAGCTGGCGGGAGACTACTACTAGGTAACAATGCTGTGTCAGCTGGCGGGAGACTACTACTAGGTAACAATGCTGTGTCAGCTGGCGGGAGACAACTACTAGGTAACAATGCTGTGTCAGCTGGCGGGAGACAACTACTAGGTAACAATGCTGTGTCAGCTGGCGGGAGACTACTACTAGGTAACAATGCTGTGTCAGCTGGCGGGAGACTACTACTAGGTAACAATGCTGTGTCAGCTGGCGGGAGACAACTACTAGGTAACAATGCTGTGTCAGCTGGCGGGAGACTACTACTAGGTAACAATGCTGTGTCAGCTGGCGGGAGACTACTACTAGGTAACAATGCTGTGTCAGCTGGCGGGAGACTACTACTATAGGTTACAATGTGAAATCTGCAGCTCTACCCCCGTGCACCTACGTGCAGGAAACTCGTGTTTACGTTTCATCAGTTTTGGCGTCTACCCCTATTTTTTTTGGTACAACAAAATGGCCAACGACGATAATTAAAACATTCAATTTGTGTTAGAAGTTGAGAAGCATCACTGCTAGTACAATAGAACACTATCAAGCTACTCTCGCAAGACTGAGACTTTAAGGCATGGAAAGAAATTACACGGCGTGTGTGGGAAACTATTAAAGCTGGTTTCAAACTAATAATTTCAAAAGGGGTTTATTTATTTATTTAATTAGGCGTACATAACAGATTACAGTTAATGTTAAATAACAGATAAATTATAATATTGTGATGTTCTAAACTGTTACCAATACATGACGTCATGTAACGTTACCGCCATAGAATAGATAATATTTACCACCGTTACCTCGCCTTATTACTTTTCGCACCATCTAGTGAGTGAAATGTGTATTACGTTCAAGGAGTCTGTCCATGTTTTAGAAAAGCGACGATATGAAGTTAAGAACTTGTGTTAGTACAATGATGTACCCAGAGATGGCGCTTTGAACAATTTTTCAAAAAGCTTCAGAATGTTTTACCTAGATGGCGTTTAACACAATCAGTATTTTCTTAAGACGTTGTCACGTTCAACTATCGTCAGTAAACCGAGTTTACAGACAACCATTTTTAATAATTTGATAAAACAACAAATACGTGTCCCATATTTTTCCATGATCTACCTGACGGACTAATTACAACGGTATATTTTTGACCCAGTCATCATCCCTATTGATATATGAAATTTTCTTAGAATTTTGTTTGATTTATCATTCTATTTCAGCCCAAACGACACCCGAGAACTTGCACCGAGACTTCGGCGCGTACACCCTGGACCCGGGCACGCGGTACCCGAACCTGAATCGCAACTCGGTGAGCGCGCACCGGGTCACCTCGTTCTACGACTCGGACGAACCGCTGCCGCTCGACGCGACCGCCACGCCGCGGAAACGGAGACGAGGTACGCGACGATTTCGATGAACTAATCAAATAATACAAGCAAATCAAAAATAATACATTTGCAAACATCGCTGTGTCCCGGCTTGGAGGGCAATGTTTTCGTAGTTTTTTTTATAAAGAGTTTTTACAAGACGAACAGCACATGTGCCTGATGGTAAGCAACATGCCTGCCACATAACAAGCACACACGCAGCTATTGGAACATTAAGAGTCCAAATCATTACCTAACACTGCACTGCGCTCGTCACCCAGATATCTAAGATGTTAAATCTCTAAGCATGTAATGTAATTTCTCTGGAAACATGCCCTCCAAACCGGAACACAGTAATGCTTGCACGTTACTTTTTGGCGGTAGAATAACTGGCAAAGGTGTGGTACTTCCCCAGGCGGACTCTGCTAAGAGTCCTACCACTACAATTACAGGGCATAGAGATGAATCGTATCTGACGTGGTGACCGGGGCTGTGCTAGGTAATTGAACTTGATTGGATTGGAATTTTAGATTTGTACTCTTCTTATTCCTGTAGCTGTGAATATTACTGATTAGTATATATATGTACTGTAGTTCTAAGGATAGACTTAAGTTCAAACAATTTCGGTCCATAGATATCGATGACCGGCGATCTACCATTTTATTAAAGTGATTATTATCTTTATATGTAAAAATCCAGTTTCGTGTTTGTTCCAAGTGAACTCTTCACCAAGTCAGCCGATATTCACGCTACTTGGTATTTTATATTATATACTTTAGGCAGTTATTTCACCGCCGACGAGAAAACGAGTAACTATCGACTATTTTCTCGCTCAAGAAACGTACAATAGATATAGATTCCGTGTAAATAAAAGAGATACACAAACAGTTGATCGCTGACTGTTCACACTGTCGGCGAGCACTCGCTTCACTAGTTTGTCGCTGAGCGACAAGAGCTATGAAAGATAACACTCGCTCAGCGATACTCGCTAAGCGATTAGAACACGCCGAGAGAGCAACCAGCGGTCATTTCTATACAGTGCGGATCTGAAAGCCGCGAGTGATGCGAGTAATCGCTCGCTTATAGCCGACCTACACAACTATCGGAACTACGCAATCTCTCCCCGAGGCGCCAACTCGTTTCTAATTCTAGCTCTACTCGTTACTCGTTCATCGTTGCCGGTGAGACAACTGCCTTAGTCAAACTAGAAAGAGAGAGAGGATACGATTGTGCTATATGATGCTGACGCATTCAATAATTTCAGATTTGTTGAGCAATACGCACACTCTTATTGGCCAGACCGTGCCCCTACAGTGGGACCTTCAGAAGTTGATGATGATATTTGTTTTTACTTATTTTATTAGTGATGGGAGCCCCTGACAGATTTTTTTTAATTGTTGCGTTAATTAGGGAGCTCGCGCCACATTTGTTGTTTGAGTCGGGGATCTTTTTAATTATTTGAACCTTTTTCAAATATTTTTTAACCGTCGTGCAGTTGAGTGGGTGCAGTGCTCCGTAGTGACCTAATATCGTAACGACAAACCCACCACCGAAAACTGCATCAAAATCGGATTTTTAGTTTTAGAGAAAAATGGCCACATTGATTTGCACAAACAACGTTTACTGCTGCGCCCTCTGGTGAGCTGTGACCGTAATACCTATCTAAGAACATGCATCAATCAAGCCCTAACCCACGCCTGGAAACTGCAGCAAAATCGGACCAGTAGTTTTAAAGAAAAATTAAAATGTTTACTGCAGCGCTCCCTGATGAGTTTTCGCCGAAATACTTATTTAAAAAAATGGACCAATCAAGTTTTAACCCATCCCTGAAAATTGCATCAAAATCGGACCAGTCATTTCAGAAAATGGCAACATAGATTTGGACAAAAGTGTTTACAGCAGCGCCCCCTGGAGAGCTATCGTCGTAACACCTATCTAAGTAACTAAGTAACATGTACCACTCAAACCTTGACCCATCACTGAAAATTTCATCAAAATCTGACTAGTAGTTTAGGAGATAAATGACATGACAACATACATTTTCACAAAAAAAAAAATGTAGCGCCTCTTGGTGCGTTGTCGCCGTAATACCTATATAAAAACATGCACCAATCAAACCTTGATCCATCACTGTAAATTTCATCAAAATCAAACAAGTAGTTTTGGAGAAAAATGGTAGAAACATTGATTTTACTATCTGGCCGCCATCACACAAGCTTTGCTTAGTTTGGGGTCAGATGGTGTTGTGTGTGAATTGTCCACCAATATTTATTTATTTATATTTATTATTATTTGCCCATACATGGTTACTGCAGCGCCCATTGGTGAGTTGTCACCGTAATACCCATTTAACAATGTTGTTACCAATCAAATCTTAACTCCTCATTGATAACTGCATGAAAATCAGACTAGTAGTTTTGGAGAAAATTGGCGACATTGATTTGCACAAAAAATGTTCATTGCAGCTCCTTCTGGTGAGTTGGCACCATATTTATCTTAAAAGATGCACCATTCAAACCTTAACCTAGCATTGAAAATTGCATCAAAATCGGACAAGTAGTTTTGGATAAAAATGGCAATATGTGTTTGCACAATCATACGCATATACTGTCTCCGTTCTGTCGCGGGTAAAAACAGAGGCAACAGTAAACAATAAAAATAAACCCATAAACAAATTATAGAACTAACAATTGTTCCAATAACTTTTAACTTAGGAACAAAAAAACCGCATCAAAATTGGTCCATCTCTTTAGGAGCTACGTCATCGACTGATGCATCACCGCTTATTAACCCCTCCTTCTTAATATGGTTTAATGTTTTTTATACCCTTCTATCTTTTTACATAGGTCTCCTAGTGGTTCAAATGACCCATCAATTTTGTACACGGGCCTGTAGTCTACTACTCGGACCGCATCATCGCTTAACATCAGACGTGATGGCGGTCAAGTGTATGCCTATAATATAATAGTTAAAAAAGAGGCACTTTTCACATAGGTAGGTACATCCTCACTCACATACTTTAATTTGACGGTCAAAATTATAATACATTTTCACTTTATAAAACAATCCAATATGCAAACAATATACGAAAACAAAAACAAAAGCATTTAATAAAACTGCCACCAAAGCTGAACTATGTCAGGGTCGATGCATAAAGAAATTAATTTTTGCCGGTTAGTTTTTGTCCCGATATTTACAAACTCGATAATGGACCTAGAAATCGGCTACAGTTGATGGCCGAGATGCACTTCAATGCGGTACCTGAAAAACGATATTATATTGTGGAATAAACAAACATATTTTAAAATGAAATTGGATATTCATTGATAGAGGTTGGATGTCCAATGTTGAAAATCCACTCGTGAACTATTTCTACGTAGAATAAAGCAAATATCAAAGTTTGTTGCGTTCACAATGCTACATGTAATGCAATCTGTATTGTGATGTTAAGGTCGCGTTATGAGTAAGTTTGATTGCGCATAATATAATAAAGCATTATTAGTAGCACACTGAATGTTCACACGGCTGGGACTCGGGGCCTTCTTCTCTCGTTAGGAGAGAGTCAAGGCCATAATTCACCACGCTGTCGCTGGCCCAGTGCTGGTTGGTGGATGTCACATGACCACGAAAGATTTTAGGAACATGTCGGTTGCCTCACGATGTTTTCCTTCACCGTTTTAAGTTGGCGGCATTGCACTATTGTGCGCGTGGGATTTGAACCCGGGGCTCCGGATCGGCAGTCGCCGTTCTCCCCACTAGACCAGCCGTAACTTCCGCTAACTTAAGACGGTGAAGGAAAACATCGTGGGGAAACCGAAATGTGCCTAGAATCTTTCAAAGTCATGTGGCATCCAGCATTGGGCCAGCGTGGTGGATTATGGCCTTGCAAGAAAAGGCAGCGAAGCCCAGCAATGGGACCATTTAGTGGGCTACTTATACTTTTGATAAAGTTGGCAACAATGGTCACGGGCAATATTTAGGCTTCCCGTCCGGCATACGGTTTTCTTACAGTTTTAGTCTCACATTTTGTTCAGTTCGGTTACGAAGCTAAACCAAGTAGGTCAAGCGAAATGAAACTGAGTATAACTTCCTCCTTTTTTGAAGTCGGTTAAAAATGAAACTTCGCACATTATACGTTTTTATTGATTCAATAAGTATATAACTAATGTGGAGCAGCGGAAATATTAAGTCTTAATGTTGTAAATCATGGTAAATTTCATGAAACGTTTCGTCTTACTAAAGTAGTCGGAACTGTCAACCGCACCATGCTACAGCGCACGTAGTAAAAATATAGATTTCCCCCTTTTTTGAAAACGTTTAAAACAAAATTTATTGATTTTTATTTTTTTATTGTGAAAAAACTTAACCTAATAATTAAAACTATTGTTGGACCCCACTCCGAAGACAAGGTTCAAAATTAAGACCAATCCAGTGGCTATCTCTTCTGGCTACATATTCGTATGAATTTGTAGCCATAATATAAATATGTGTTATCTATACTAATATTATAAAGCTGAAGAGTTTGTTTGTTTGTATGTTTGTTTGTTTGTTTGAACGCAAGGATCTCTGGAACTACTGGTCCGAATTGAAAGATTATTTCTTTGTAGGATAGTCCATTTATCGAGGAAGGCTATAGGCTATTTATATTTAACATTACGCTACTATCAACAGGAGCCGAGCATAAATAATTAAATAAATAATGTATATTATAACAAGTCCAAACGGAATTTTGACGTGGAACAGTTGTATTTTTTGCACTTTTTCGGAATGACCTACATTCTCCCCATCATCTAAGTCATCATCTTCCTTACCTTTTAGTTATATGCTATATTTGTCTCCCTCTGTCTCTCTCCCTCTTACCCCCTCTCTCCCCTCCTCTCTCTTTTTCCCTCTCTCTCTCTCTTACTATGAGAGAGACTCGGTTCTCTGCCTTTTCGCCGAAAATTGTTTGGCCGATTATCAATTGTAACGTTTCGCAGAATTTTATTTAGCCGAATAATTATTTGCCAAACTTATGACATAATTTGTTTTATTTTCCTACCTAACAGTTGCCAACTGTACGTTTCGTCTGCTTTTTATAATGTCACTTTTCTAAAGGCCAACTTTCAAGTAGCGAATGTTTCAGTTAGAGTAATATTCATTTTGTTATAAAATGTTGGTAAGTTTGTGTGTTAGATTTCGAAAAAGCTCCTGTACTGAGTCTTCGAACAAATTTTGAAGAAATTTATTTAACAGGATGACATTTTCATTTGGGACATATTATATACAGATTGTTATTATTATTGGAATTTTTTTTCCATAATTATTTTTCTAATGTAGCACATATTTAAGTGCACTGTGTAGTGAAACAAACGCGATTTAGTTCTGGCACTTCGCTGGCCGTTACGGGTGCTACTAGTGCATTGTTGGTCACAGTTCTAACCTAACCTAACCGATTCCTTTCGATTTCACCTAAACTTCGTACTACACTTTGAATTTTTTCAAATCTGTTTGTAGATTTGTAGTGCTATAAAATTGTATGTAAAATTCGGTTATTTTTGTATCATAATATAAATAAACGAAAACGGAACTGTTACACAGACGAAACGTTGTCTAAAAGTTGTCTGGCCTAGTGTAGGGTTTGGCAAATGATGAGTGCACTTAACGTGTTGTGTCATTATAATAATCAGCCTAATAATAATTCCACCAAATGAAACGTTGCCATAATTTTTTATTGACAATCGTTAGTTGTCAAAATGAAAAATAGGCGAACCGTTGCTTGGCAAGTGATAATCGGCTAAATAATTTTCGGCGAAAAGGCAGGGTCCCGAGACACTGTTACTCTTATTTACTCCATTATTATTACATGCTCAACGTTTTACGTTATCAACATCATCAACAGCCCACTAAATGTTCCCACTGCTGGGACTCGGGGCCTTCTCTCGCAAGGAGAGAGTTAAGGCCATAATCCACCACGCTGGCCCAGTGCGGGTACTCTGTATTGCGGGTATTCTGGGTACATGTCGGTTTCCTCACGATGTTTTCCTTCACCGTTTTAAGTTAGCGGCATTACGCACATTACTTCGAAAAGACAGTGGTGCGTGTGGGGTTTGAACCCGGGGTCTCCGGATCGGCAGCCGCCGTTCTCCCGACTAGACCACCGTAACTTCCGTTTTACGTTATATACAGTCGAAACTTAAAATTAAGAGTAAACATGTAATTTTCAGTTAAAATTGAATGTGTTATATCCTAGGCCGTCACAACAGGCAAAACGCGGTGAAAGAAGATTATTTTATACCAGATACGTCTGGTATGAAAAAAATTTGCCAATCAAGTCGAGATACCGTCGATATTATCTCTGATCGAACCTGGACGTCGCGTTGAGACTTCTCACTAACCTAATTTATAATAAACGCGACTAATTTCACCCCTCGCTAAAACTTAATTATAATAAACGCGAGGGGTTACATTTTAGAAGTCAATTGTCTGAAATAGCACAACATCTACTTTTAATCCCAGCAAAAAAAATATACATCCTTAAGGAACAAATATTGACAGTCACGTCGGATGTAGGCTGTAAAGCTTCATTCCGTTTTACGCTTTAACGGTTCCATGAATATTGATGAAAATTAGTAGTGAGTTAAGTACTTGATAGGCTGCTTTTATCTCAAGAAAAATGACTGACTACCTTGGCGTTGTCTGTACCCAAAAGTGGAATAAGGAAAGAGATGATAGCGGGTGAAACAACGAGTCGCAAGTAGTAGTAAAAACATTAATTAAGAGCAGCTACTAAATAATCTATTCGATAGTGGATTCTCTTTGTGCACAAAGTTTGGTGCAACCGGATATGATTGACAAAGCCGGGCTACGAAGCAAACTTCGTTATATAGCCTAGGATGTACTGCGTTGTCTGAACAAAGGATCTAAAAATGACTAGCTTTGTTTTGCCATCGCTCTACCAACTGTAAAACCCTAAATTTGGCCAACCTTTTCCCGTAATTGTGATCGATATTGGCGAGGATTCAGTTGTGATTTTAGTTTGATACAATTAAGAAGTTAGTAATGCAAAACACTAATAAAGTTCTAAAAAGTTTTTTTTTAGTTTGGCGTCGATCATCAATTACTTTTAACAAACAAGAAACTTAATGATATATATTTGAAAACGAATGTCGATCAATATTATAAAAAAAACATGAGCTTGTCTATTTTTTTTTTATTGCTCATTAAACGTCACGCCTGTTGTTAAGCAATAATACATCTATGATTGAGCGCGTTTACCGAAAAGAAACAAATTACGTGCTTGTATTTGACCTCTACGTCGTTTTCTATCAGGCGAAGTGGTAGCTAAGCGTAGAGTTTTTTTATAGATACATATATTGATCGAAATTGTACATTCATATACTTATAATTAGTTTCGTGAAAAAAAAAACAGGTAATAAATAAAACCATTTTGTGTTTACAATACTGTTAAATAGTTTGTACCCAGAAGTGGTATAGATACTACCCTCAAACATATACATGTACATGTGTTACTACATATTTATAAAAACTGTAATTGTGTCTTTGTGCCGTCTGTTAGAAAAGAAGTTGAAGGGATACAGAAACCTGCAACGCAAGCTTTGCTCAGTGAAGGATCTGTGATATTTAATGGTATAGGACAAGTTTTTAAGGAATATTGTGAATGTTAATTTGTTTCACGTAAATTGGCTTATTTATGTGATGAACTAAGAAAACTTAAATCTAAATGCGTATTAAACATACCTACATACTGTTTAATTTTTGACGTTGGTTTGGTAAGAGAGAGTTACTGCGCAAACGCGATTTCCACAGCAGGAATAATTTTCAAACCACTACGCGACACAGGTTTCAGTGCACGTATATTGTTTGAAAAGCTTAAAATCCCTTTTCAACTATGTGGAAGTGGTTCGTGACCAGAAGAAGTCTAGTTAGAAGCAGCGATTCTTCATCAGAAGAAGGTGAGTAATAATTCCCCTAAATATGCCTATTCTACGGATAGCGTTGCCTAAGTAAAAGTTTGAAATAACTTTGGAAGTCGGTGGTCTAAAATAAAATAAAAACGAGTACTGTTATTTTAGTACTCATTATTAAACATATATTTAAATTTCTCTGAATAAACAAAAATAGATTTCAGTTTAAAGTAAAAGTTTAGACATTCGACTAAAAATTCATATTTTTTGTGAAATCATCTAAATACTGTTCCAATGTAACTGCAAGCACACCCCGGACACTCGGCCTAAAATCTATACAGACGGTGCAGTTGACATACCTACACTCACACATCTCGCATATGTCGTTCGAACGCATTTACGCATGTGTGCGTGTCATCTATGTCGTGTCGCTGAGTGCTTCTCGCGGTGCTTGCGGGGAAGGAAGCTTGAAACTGGCGGGGGGTGGGGAGTGTCCGTTCTATCTGTATTATCTATTCTATGCTGCAAGGTAGCGCGAATCCACGAATACGTTGTGGACGTAATTAAATGTAAAATTTATGGATATTTTAAAATTTAAGTTTTTTGCACATTTTAAAAACCACTGCAAGCACATATATCAATAAAAATTTATTGGGACCACCAGTAGGTTTTACTTAATTTTCAGCCATAAAAATATCTCAAAATAGGAAATAACGAGAAAGATTTTCTTTATTATACGGAGTAGTGACATTTACTTCACTCGCTTACGAAATAATAGATTTGGTTTATTAATTATTACCTATTGCCGTAAATATAAAATTATAAATCCCTTTAGATATACAAATTTGATGTTGATGATTTGATGATCTGTGCTTGTGAGTTGTTAGTTTAATTATAAATAGTTAAACTCCTAAACGGTTGGACCGATTTCAATCTTCAATCTTATCTTCAATCTACTTGTCTGCCTGAGTGTGTGTGTGTGTCTGTCTGTTGCATCGTAGCTCTCAAAAGGTTGGACCGATTTCGATGCGGTTTTTTGTCTTTGGACGCCAGTTTCCTTGCGGTAGTTTTGGCTATGTTTTGTTAATATCGATTCATGATGACCGCATCCACAAAATGGCGGATAAAATACTTTTTCACAACCTTCTTCAATATGGGTTTATCAAATGAAAGAGCTTGACTAGTATGATACTATTACACTATAATACATTTTAAATCCAAGATAAATTTAAAAAAAATTGTCTCGTTTGTTCATTCATGAAGATTAGATGAATGGTTAAGATTAATAATTGGTGAATGATAGAATGGTTTAGATTAACAATTACATACTTAAATGTTTTTATTTTATTTTTTGTCCGGTAGGTTAGGTATACCTACCTACCTAAGGTATGACGGTACGAAGTTTGCCGAGTTAGCTAATGAATTAATTAAAAAAAAAGGTTTTTGTTGAACATCTTAACACAAACAAAAAAAAAAAAAGATTTACGCCCTCGAGGGCTTTCTAGGCTCTCAGACTCGGAGTATCATAGAAACTAACACAAATGAAATTAAATCCTAATATAATATTTGCTATTCAAATGAGAAGTGATGTACCATCGATATTTCAAGTAGCTTAACTCGAGCACGCTTCAAAGAAAATCGAAACATTCGTAGGTGAAGTTGTTTTTAAGAAACAACTTACCTCTACCTACATAAATTAAATAATTACTTCGTCTACAAAAATACTAATTTATCTCGGAAAAACAAAATACGACTTCGATTTAAAATCATTAAATTCGTATGAAATTATCACTACGACCAAATTTCGTATGAAATTATCACTACGTCACGTGGTCCAGATAAATGAAAGCAGATTTTAGTTTTTTGTTTATGTTTCTAAAACCGCCACACCGATTTCCATAAAACGTATAATGGGACTACTTCTGAACTATGATCTGTCAAACAAAAAAAAAAAACATCAAAATCGATTCATGATTGGAGGAGCTATCGCGTAACATACATACAAAAGCATACAACCGAATTAAGAACCTCCTCCTGTTTTGAACCGTTGGTTGTGTTTGGCACGTACGTCTTATATTGCTGATCTCACGTGTAACTTCGATAGTAGGAGAGACCGGCGATGGTTGTGACATTTTAATTATAAAGTGTCGTATCTTTTTATGTATTCGATCGTTTTACCAGAGCATAGGATTGTTTGTTTGAGTAATTATTAGATATTAAAATTTAAAAAACTGATTAAACAAATTAACATAATTAAGATCTTTACTGTTTACTTTTCCAATTTGAACCAACGTATTTATTACCTCGTGTACATTTTATTCGTTTTACAATTGTAGTAGATTCTATATCTGTTTCATGTTATGTTACAAAATTACCTCTATATAGTTAACGACATAAGCCACAATCTAAAGAATATTTTGCGGCGCCACGAACTTTTATGTTTCATCCTTCTCAAAAATAATCCTTGCATGTTCGTGAACATCTTTAGATTTTTTTCCGTGCTCCGTTTTTCTTTTATGTGTCCTCATCCAATTAATTAAGATAAATGCTAATTAATTTAACAGTACTAACGTGGCTTCATCGCAAAAAGGAAGCATTAAGACGCAAAAATAGCACCACACAGTTTCCTCAGTATCGGAAAAACAGGTTATAGACCAAACATTAATTACAACAAAAAGAAAATGTTACAATTGTGTGGTTTTATTGGTGACATGCAAATGCTTCTTTCACAATAACTCTGGCGCCATTACCTCTTGCAAAGAGTAACCAGTGTTGGCGGCTAGAGATGTTATGGATATAATATTTCGGTTCTGAATAGGGATACGGATATAGAGGAATATAATTATATCGGTTTCGGACATGGTTGTGATTATTTCGGATTTTTCGTTAGTTTCGGATAGTTTCAGTTACTAATATTAGATTGAATTTAGTTCTGATCAGGAATGTTATGAAGCTCCGTAACCTAAACTATCGGATATCCGGCATAAAAAATATAACAGTATCCGTTTCAAAAGTTTCGGATAGTGTCTAATAAGGGCGAGAACGAAATATTTTTTTATTTTAATACATTAAACTTAAAATCTTGTAGGTTCATAATAATTACTTACCTATTTGACTGATTATAATATCAAATGATAACCTAGACTAGATAAAACCTATAAATAAAGCCAAATTATTACAGACTATTTATGTTTTACTTCAATCTCATATCCGTAACCGAAACTTAACGGATAATCCGGAATAATTAGATACATATCCATAACGGTATCTGAAACCTTTGAGACGAACTTCTTAGCATTCCATGGATTCACCGTGCGGGTGCCGGGTCCATCGTGTGGCAGAGAGAGAAATCTCGAATAGACCCCAAGACTTGTGACTCGGGCTGTAGGTTTAAAAGGGTTTATAATTTAATATCCATATCCGTATCCAGATCCGAAATTCATATCCATGACACTAGTTCTAATGATTAAAACTGGGGAGACAAAGATTATATTTAACAATAATTTATTTTTTCCGAAGAAACAAAAACCGGCTGCAATTTAAAATTAAATTCAGACACTCCTCGATGGACCAATCTGAACTATGATCTACCGAACAATAAAATGACCATCAATTCACAATTGGCGGCGCTATCTCGTAACATACTACACGAAAGAAAAAAGAGAAAGTCTTTTCTATCCGAAACTTCTGAAACGGGTACGGTTACGGATATTATTATAATGTACTAGCTGAATCGTGCGCGCGTTCCTACGGCATCTATCGAAAATTGGTCGTACCAATTCAAATCTAGAACAAATTTGGATACCTTGGATTCTAATGACGCAACCTTTTAAAAGATAGACACATGCAGTCACGCAACGAAAGCTCTCAAAAGCAATATTTATTCCCGTTTCTGTTACATTTTTCATTCATACTCCGCTCCTGTTGATAGTAGCGTAATGTTATATAGCCAATAGACTTCTGCGATAAATGGACTATCCAACAGAAACTCTTCTTCAGCTTTATAATATTAGTATAGATTTTTATTTCGGAAATTCGATAATTTCGGTTACGGTTACGGAGCTCCATGACATCCTTGGTAGCGGGATCATTTATCTTTTTCTAGCATCACTATAACGTTTTCCGTTTCGCTATCGCCACGGTTGCCACTGTGGCTACTTTCCTCTGTCACAACCAGCAGGTCTACTACGAAAACAAACTCCGAATGATCGCATTCGACCGACAGCTGAATCGGATTATAGCCTACCACGAAAAACATTCGGATCGATACATTTCGGGTCGGAAGTTATAGACTTAGGTCGGATGAGGGTCGGATCGAACGAAACGGCCGATCTGATCAACCGACCGATTGTCTTTCGTGGTCGGAAACTTCATAAGTTCGGCCGATATATCGTTTATCGGACTTCGTAGTAGACCTGCAGCCTTGGTCTCCCCTACTACACAATTTTTTAGCTCTGCCATCTATGATAGCTTGACTTAATTGAAAACTTTACTTCTTCAGAAACTTTCTTCTTTTGTCACTTGATATTCATAATTCTAGGATTATAACTACGCCATGTTGATAAAATACGCCGCCCGTATAATAGCAGCATCATTAACATTGAAGAAACGCTGTAAGATACATCGATTTCTCCCACGTTTGACGGTATTTTCTGTCAACAGCTTAATTTTGTCCTAGGCCAGGGTAGGCGAACCTATGGCACGCGTGCCATTGATGGCACGCCACACAATATTTTAGGCACGTCGCCGATCATAAAAAATGTGTTAAGCTGGCTCATGCTATTTTAACAATGTTTTCATCTACCTATGCCTGCGAGTCATTATTTTCAAAGATGAATAACATTAAAAACTCGGTTAGAAACCGTTTGACAGATGAATCCAGTTCCGTAATGCATTTTGCTAAAAGTAACGTCTTACAATCCTAACATAAATTATTTGTCATCTAACCTGCAGCAACATAAGTCACACTAATTTTACAGTAATTTAATTTATGCGTGTAATTATTAAATTATTCAATCATTTATTTCGGTAAACACCATATACAATAAAATTACAATAGAATAAAATGTCACACAAATTAATTGTTTTATATAAATTGATTATTTACGTAATAAAAACATTCCAAAATGTACTTCTTTTGTTTACTTTATTTCATAAAGAGTTTTGATAGTATTTATTATTATTATTTTCCAAATAATCTGAAAGTCAACATTATTTTATGGCACGGCAATGATTCCATTAAACATTTTTTAGAAAAAATGGCACATTGATGCATAAAGGTTCACCTACCCTGTCCTAGGTATTACAACAGGCAACATGTGGGCATCGACGACAACATTATTGTTCCTATTAGGCACATAGATGCCGCGCTACATGCCGATGCCGCACATAGATAGGCGCCGCGCCGCCGCCGGCCTCTGCTGGCGCCGCCGCCGGGGCTGCGGACCGTGCGCGGCTACAACGCACCCACGCCGCGATTTATACAACTTTTAAACGGCATACTCACTCAAAAACCGGATCTGGACATTTTCTTTGATAAACAAGGAAATTTTAAGGCTGAAATTGTCGCCTATCTCAGCTCAAACATGTGACGTTTTGGTTATTCTTTTTTAGCTGTAAGTTATATGTTTAAATTGAATTAAATAAATAAATAAATAAATAGAAACTTAGGAACAGCCTTTTTGTTGAAAGCAAGATTTGTAGAATAATTCTCTGCTTTGCTATGTTGGTTGCATATTTTGTGGAAGAAATAAGTTCTAGCGTGCGCACATAAGTACACAGCGTTATTTGTTTATATTTATTATCATAGTAAAAATAATTCCAACAACTATTAATTCATTTTCAAATCCTAAATCTGCTCATTTATCGCACTAACAACTCCATACAAACCTCGGGTTCATAGTGGATAGAAATTAGTCTTTCCTGGAATATATCTCAATTGCAAAAGGGCGAATAAGGAAACTGATCCCTATATTCAAAACCTTAAGGCACGTATCAGATCACAGTCTGCTGCGATCTGTATACTTTGGTCGTTGCCAATCGTTGATGACATAGTGCATTACTAGCTGGGGACTGGGAAGGTATTTGCAAATCCAATTAAAAACCTTTAGAATACGCTCAACGCGACATTCTGAAGGTTCATTATCTAACTTCGAACCTCGCATATATAATACAGCAGACTTATATAGGGAATGTGATATCTTACCGGTTCGACAACTGTTTACCTATTGTACATCATCATCATCATCCGTCTGTGTTCGTCCACTGCTAGACATAGGCTTGGGATAGACGTAGGACCGGGCTGAGTGGCGTATTATGGGAGAGGCCTATGTTTATTATACAAACTACATTAAATCAACACAAAACTGTACAGGCGGAGTCGCAGGCAAACCCAGCAAATAAACGTAAGAAAAGGAATAACATTAGAATATTCATTCGCGGAGCGTTTCGGCTACTATTTAGGTCCACATCTCTATAATAAAACTGGCAGTAATGTGTGTGAAAATATCACTGCGTTCCGGTTAGAAGGGCAATGTTTTCAGATAAATTACAGGGCATAGAGACTAAACATCTTATATACAATATATCTGGGTGACAAGCGCAGTGCAGTGCTGAATTGTAGGATTTAGACTATTTATGTTCCAATAGCTGCGTGTCACTGTGCTGTTATAGGCAGACATGTTGCTTAATATCAGGCACAGACTCTGCTGGGCTCGTCACTAGGTAGATACTATGAAAAATAATCTTCAAATACAATTCCTGAAGCAATAATCATTTTTATAGATCTGTACGGAGACTAACTTCTTCGTCTTTAGGACGTCGACTATGAAACGGTCGCTTTTTAGAGCTGCAAGCAGTTTGCAAACTCGATAAAGCTATCAATCTTGCGGCGATTTTCAAGACTATCCAAAAATAAAAAGTAGTAGTGCAATGCTACGTTAATTATAAAATATTATTATTTTACCGAAAGTTCATTTCGGTGTATCTATCGATATTCTACTATTTGTAAGAATATTTGCTGTCCATTGATTTTGCAGATAATCCTCTTATAATTTGAAGGCGTAATCCTTGAAATTCCGTAATTTTTCCTAAATTTATCATAAGCCTACGTTTCTATTATCTTACTTTATTATCTTACTAATCCTACTAATATTATAAATGAGAAAGTCTGGATATTTAGAGGTTTGATGTCTGTTGCTCAATCACGTTGAAACCTCTGAGAGGATTGGCTTGAAATTTGGAACACAGTTAGATTAATGCCTGAAATTACTCATCAGCTACATAATTTCCTTTTTCTCACGGAACAATAACTGGAACGGGAAATGCACGGGCGAAACCGCGGGGCGCTGCTAATACTTTTTTATTTATCGGGTTCTATTGAAACCTACATACGTGTCGACCTGTGTGATTGTAGTATTGTAGATACAAAATGAGTGGATAGATTTTGATTCCATAAATACAAAGATATCGTTTCACGGTGTTTATAATCGTACCTTTCCCGAAATGCTCGACTAATTTCTTTGATTCTTGTATAGTTATGAGAGAGTAAGTATGAGAATAGGTATTATACCCTTCCTACCTCCTTGTAATGCGCATTGACGTTTTTTGTACGAGTAGTACTTGTTCACGTCAACAAGTACTACTCGTACAAAAAACGTCAATGCGTCAAAGGGACACCCCTTCACTCTTTTTTGTGTGGGAAAACATTTTTACGTATCGTCTGCCGCCCGCCAGCCCGTCATTTGTAACCAGTGACACGTCGGGCACCAGCGGCGTGTTACCTCTTCGGGAAGCCCTATTCATAAGGGAGATGCCAGACGGTCCTAAATGTCCGAGGCCCCAGGCGCTCCAGTGGAGATGGAATGCGAGCCATGGTGCTCCTCCAGGCTCACCCCCGTGTCCACTTCTGCCTCAGTGGATGAGCGAAAGGCGTTAAACTTTCGCTCACACGATCTCTGTCATCTGATCACTGTCGAGCATCTTGGCTAAGATGTTTGGCAGCGAGGGTTCACTCTCACCATCAGACTGCTCGCGGAGGAACCTCACCTGGAAGACATAAGAGTTTTTTTGCCCGATAACAGGATCAGCCGAGTAACTTTCACAAGTCTTCCAATCCCTATCTCCACCTTCTACGCGCTCTGCTGTTCAGGAGTACGAGTAGACATTTCTTCTTGGCCGGAATTCGCGCCATCACACAACAAAATACCATCGAATCGTGTCGTGTCGAGTCGAATCTGAAAGAGATGCCACGTGGAGGTTTCCCAGCTTCGGAAACCACCCCTCCCCTAACTCTACCTAAATGTTACGTAATATCCAAGTGGCACTTTTTACCAAAAAGTCACCACACAAGTTTCCAACGTGGGTGATTTTAATTACTACTCTTTTATTAAATAAAAAATCTCTTCACGTCTATCCGTAAACTTACAAACTTACATGACTTCCCCAAATTGCGTTACGTATTACTTGAAAGCCCCCAAATGTAAGAAACTATTTCAATGCGTTTTTTGTTTGTTTAAAAGTTGTGTTAGCAATATTAGTAATTTATACAAGTTCTTATTGAAAGAATAGTGAGAATACTGAAATGCACTCTATGGCAACCCTACAATTCCGGGTTTGATTGGTATGTAGTCTGTGGTTTGGTCGTTTTGGCGGGAAACAATCTAGCTCTTGTTTTTGACTCGTAAAACATGTTAATAAGAAAAATCATAATATGCAGCAGCAAGTCTAAGCGAAAGGTTTAAATTAAAAGTACTAGTAAACCGATAAATAACTAAATAAAGTGATAATTGTACATCTGTTACTGAATTTAAGGTACTGTAAAGCGTTTTCTTTAATTAAGTAACATATTATAAAATGTACTACTTCAGCTGCACAAGGCAGCTGTGAATAAGTTGGTATGACGAAGGATTGATTCCGAAATATAATGCTGTAGACTGATCATAGCTGTTTTATTTATGGACTAATTGTCTTCTATTCAGAATAAATTACGTACTTAACAATTCAGAAGTGGGATCGGCGGACAAGAAGACTATAATTAATAATAGAAAATTATATAATTGTCCGTTGATCCCGCCCATGTGATATACAGTTTTATTCTTTTCAAATTTTTTTTTTTCTCAACGCTTATTATTTGCTTGTTAATGTCACTCAATACGAAAACTCTATGATCAGTATTTAATATGTGATAAAATGTATGGTATTCAATTATATGTCAAATTGTTTTACCTATTCTCGCAAGGAATAATGAATTGAATTGAATTGACGGTTTAATGAGTTGCAGAGTGAACCATCGATATAAACCAACAGATGTACCCTGAGCACCTTGAAATTGATAATAAACGGCGTCTCTAAAAGTGTATCGTAAGTGGTTTCACACAACCAATCTACTTGACCCTAGAATCGTTAGCGGCGCGATATGCTGTGGTTTTACTTATTTTGGTTGTTGACCACGATTAGTAAAAACGTCCGGCGTTCACCGTTTCTGTAAACGACTAGAATGGAAAGAGTGAGCTCACTCTTCCCAACGATGACATGATTCCGTGCGCCCTGAAGTTTGGGAGGGCACATCTGTGTATTGAGATCATTGGAGTGAACAATATCACGTAAGTGGATTTTTATTCCGTGTATAGGTACTTACCATTTTTGAATTTTTCACGCAATGCGGTCCTCACTACATCTATTACTGGAATAAGTCTAGTAGACTGCATCCTATACCGCATTTTCGAGATGATCAAATTAAAAACATAGTCTGGCTATAATTATGCAAAGAGCCAAGCCAGTTCTGATTTTGTTATTATTTTTGTATAAAAACCAAATATATCCTAATTGTGCACACAATATTACACATAATAATTAATGTGTAAATGACGGCTATTCATATTTTCTATGCAATTTAAAAAGGGTATACCATTTTACAAAGATACTCTCTCATATAGTTTTCGAAAATCATGCTTCGATAAATATGTGGCACCAATAACTGCAATGTCAGTAATTCTGGACAAACCATTAACGTTACTTTGAGGCTTATTAAAGTGTTATTTTTTAAATTTTGGTCGCCTAGTTATGAGAACGTTCGATTTACATGAGGTTCGAATCACATGTTCAATACACATGTCCTGTAAGTCACAAGGGGACCGGTATGGACCTAGAACAATAACTTTCAGGGATACGTTATTTGTCCAACGGCACTTTGATGGATAATGGCGTTTGTCTCTTTAAGAGTCCCTTTTAGTCCCAGTTGTGGGAATAAAAATGGTGACTCAACAGACATGCATGTCAGATCATGGGTCAGACGTTGAAGCTGTATGTACGAACCGCATCACATATCATAATTATAAAATGTCCTCAGACTACTATGAAACTCTTAAATGTAGAGTACTACAACGAACCGAACTATTAAATGTAGAGTACCATGACGAAGCGAAGCGGTAATGCGTTCAGTTATAAACCAGTTCAAATGGTTTGACGTCAACTCGCTCATTGTCTATCCACTCGCTTTTGCCTTCTTGATACTATGTTTATAACTTACATGGAGATCCGGACAAAGTAAAGATTGTCTTTGTCTAGTCGTTTTAGCGATTAATTCAATTTGAGAGATAATCTTTTGCACGTAGAATATTTTAAAGAAACTGTATTTAACTGCTGAGTCAGATAACCATGGGCATGTGACTATTATGTGTGTATTAAATTAAACTCCACTTTTCTACCAATAGCTATGAACTAAATTGACATTGCCAGTGATATGATCTTAAGTCACACGTGCCTAGTATTATCAAGGTAGAAAGGAGGTACCAGAGCTTCTCATTATAGATTATAGTTTAGCAGTGTTCTAAACTAAAGTAACCTGATGAAAGTACTTGCTCATATATGAGAAAGATGGATTTAAAGGTAGGTTGAGCAATTATTAATGCCTTTATTGAAAGTTCCAGATTATGGATAAGCCGCACCAAGGACGCAAAGATAGCCTTGAAAGTTGCGGCATGGAGGTTAAACCTGAGATCGAGCGCTGCAAAGGGCGCGCTCAGATAACGAGTATTCCACCGATTGACAAGGACCGGAACGAGGGAGTGGAAGGGAGTCAGGCAAATCCACAAGCGTTAACGAGGGAGTGGAAGGGAGTCAGGCAAATCCACAAGCGTCTAATTTAAATCTGTTCAGTAATGCTGTAAATTGATAGACTGAGAACCGCAGCCAGGAAGTGGAAGGGAGTCTGGATAACAGGCAAGTCCACAAGCGCTCTAATTTGAAATTGTCTAAGTAATGGTGTAAATTGACACGGTTTAGAACCAGGGCGAGGATGTGGAAGGTAGTCTGGATTTTAACAGGCAAGTCCACAGCCTCACATAAATATATAGATTCGATTTATAAAGTAAATTTGACGTGGTTTAACGAAGAGTTGTTGAGGCAACAGAAGGCCATAATATGGAGAAAGTAAGACAAACGATAATGATAGACATAAAATGTCATAGGTTTTCACGAAGATTCACAGTCTAGGGAAAGATCGGTTGCTCTTGGAAAGAGGAGAAGTTGTGGAGCGTTACAGTAAAAGCGACTTTTCTCAAGGTTAAAGAAAAAAAAAAAAAAAAGAGACGCGAGAGAGGCGCTGCAATTATAGCGACGCATTTAAGTTATTTTAAAAATAAGTTTGTTTAACTCTTTGAAATATCACTTCTGTTCATCGCATTTTGAACCTGAACTTCATGATATTTTATGATATTCTTCATAGATTTATTTAATGTGTTGAAGGCTATGGTTATGGACATTCGACTGCTGAGCTTTCTTTTACCAACGTAAAACTCGAGTTTGATCCAATGTTAAAGGTCAGACTACAATGATTTGAGTTACAAAGTAATGTGTCATAATTTACGAATGGGATGAAAAGAAAATAGTCAACTTTGCTTTACACAATAACAGGCATTGCAAAATCTCAGAAACGTTACTCTAATAGCTGGGCCTAATGGATAACAAAGCTTGCCAAACTTGCACGACATGGTCTCATAGAGACAATATTGTTACTTAAAAGCATACACAAGAAGAATATCGCAGATGTAGAGAGAGATACGGAAGGTAGTAGACTGTTAATTACTCGGAATTGACCATCGATTAAGAGCATCAAATTGCAAACCATTAGACCCATTGCTCAAAGTGAACGTAAACATAAAAACTCAGGGTGTATCAGAAAATGTCGACATGTATATTGTCGAGTATCAGTTTTGAAAGGATCAGTTGATCACGGTTTAACTGAAAAAAAAAAACTAGAAATCGCTATTTCTAATAATGTTAATGTTAACTTTGTATTTTACAAAATAGCTTATAATATAATACTCTGGTATTATCGAATGATGGTATAAAATTGGCATGTACTAGTTGTATTAAGAATTTAATATGGAAATAACAAATACGCCAGATGACCTCTTTTCGAAAATAGGTCTGAAACAAGAGTTTTTCTTAAGTTGAACAATGAAGTTGGTATTGGTCCGGGGCGATCAATACAATCACATACTGTTCCAATAAAATCACAAGTATAAAGAGGCAATCTAAACACACCGTTCAATTCATAAATAATAAAATAAATCTTAACATTCACAAATTATGTGTTACGTTGTTTGTCAGGGACAGACTCTGCGATTGTAACCTGGTTTGCGTACCGTGTAAGGCTTGATCCAACTTAAATGATGATGAAATGAAAGATGGGATAGTCTTTGTATGGAGGTTTCCGAGCGAAGTTGAAGCGGGCCGCTAGTATCTATATAATTATATTACTGCATTGATGCCTTCCTAATTCACACTTGATGATTGTCAGGGAAATGTTATCCGAAATCTCGCTGAAGCGAAGATTCGGTTTAGAACAGTACTTTATTTAATCGAGTGATACCTACGCGTGTAGGACAATACGCACATGTTTACATTGAATGTTGTATAAATAATAAATATATTATAAGAAATAAATATCATCGAAATTAAGATATTATCTATTCAACGACAATGATCAGATCCGAAACATACGTGCATACTTCACCAAAAAGGTTCAACGACGAGGATTTAGTGAGAATGTAAGGCGCGGAACGCCTTAATAACGGAAGTAATGATAAAATTAGCTATTAAATTTCAAGGCCTGTATTGTTTTGTATTAGAAATTTTGACAAATATTAAAAATCTGATCAATGATATGCCTTTAATAGCCGCGGTCGATATGAAGACGTGGTAGCCGCAGATAAACTCAAGTCAAGGATGTTTAATAGGTGTTACTACGATATATCCATGTAATACGTTCATGTGCATGTTATGTTCATGTAATACGTTATATTCAAATCAAGTTCCAATAGAGATTATCAGATTGTCGATCACGAAACAATCAAGGATTCCGTATAAGTACCTATAAGTAAAAATTATTTAATCGGCTATTTGAAGCAGGTTATACCTAATGCTAAATGATTAGATATGCTAAAATAATTACATTCCCTAGTAGAGAAACCATTGATGTGATTCATCATCATTAATTTGTGAGTAAATTATTACTTTGGACTATGTTCAACGAACAAAACTTTTAGTAAAGTTATTACAACTAAGATCAAAAACTGTTGTAAACAATTGTTACATTACTTAATTATTGAAATGAAATGAAATTTATTAGGCATTAACAAACATTTGAAGTTCACAAATTAGTACAGATTATCTATCCTTGATTGGTAATTCAGATTGAGAAGCATTGTTACCCAAGCTAGGGTTAAACCTGTCGTAACAATATTATATATTAGGTATACAATATGAATAATTCGGTTATGATTGTTTTGTTTCTTATGAAATGCAGGTTATCTTTTGACTGCAAATTATGGATAAAGTAGATATGTTATCGTATATGACTGAAATTAGAGATATGTATATTTCTAATTATAATTTTAATGTGATAATCGTCAGAAATTAAAACATAACAATATATCAAGGTTTACTTGATTGTTATTACCGTTGATTCGCTGATTCGGTATTTTGAATTGAATACTATTATTATATAAAGCTAGCCCATATTTTTGTAGTACAATTATTTCACAAAAGAACAATATGGACAACAACATTAGTAAACAGGTGACTAGATACAGGCTTTGGCCTAGTTTGAGATTTATTGACAGAAGCTTAATTTATAATGCAACAAGAATACCTACTAAGTTCTTGTCGTACAATCTTATTATTGTGAATTGTAAATACAAATATAATAAACATTGTTAAACTGTCTGTGTCAATAAAGCATGATTTGATTTGATAATGTAACTATGAAAATATTTTCCGTGTTAAGTATAGTGACACATTTAAAACAATTGACAATTTAAAGAAACTTATAGTAACTGATGATGCCATGTGCTCAATTTTATTTGTTTTCTTTCAAACATTACTAATAAATTATATTCCTTAATTTAAAACACAAATTGCAACTACTTGTAACATACATATTATTTAAAATATCTTAGATAGAAACTAAATGATAATGGATACGGGCTATAACGTACTTCGTACTTATTACATTATGGCTGTCAAACCTGAGCGACCAACAATACCCACATAAGAAAATTAAAAATATCTCAAAACGCCAGTGAAAAGTGTATGATGGGAAAAAGGCTACCTGATAAAATAAGAACAACAACTTTAAGAGCAAAATCAAAAATAAAAGATGTTACAATAACTGTTAGAAAGCTTAAGTGTAAATGAACAGGATACATAATAATTAGAGGAAAATAAATCGTGGCAGACCACTCAGAAGATGGGTCGATGACATAGAAGCGACAGCAGGTTAGCGACTACATGGACCAGAAAAGCTTACGTTTGGGAAAAAGTTGGAAGAAGTTTGAAGGCAGTTGGAGGAGGCCTTTGCCAATAAGTAAACAGACAGTGCGATGGCAATCTAAATTTAAGAACTTTAAATTGTAATAACATTGAAAAATTGTAAGCATTATATGAATAGAGCCTATTATTACTATTACTATAGAAATAGAACAGAATTACTCGTATAATTTGGTCAAGATATGTGAAATAAACTTAAAATCCTTCAACATGTATACTTAACAATATATTATTAAAGCGCGAGGACTCGCTTCTGCAGGATGGCCGAGCTGTTAGCAATATTAGTAATTTATACAAGTTCTTATTGAAAGAATAGTGAGAATACTGAAATGCACTCTATGGCAACCCTACAATTCCGGGTTTGATTGGTATGTAGTCTGTGGTTTGGTCGTTTTGGCGGGAAACAATCTAGCTCTTGTTTTTGACTCGTAAAACATGTTAATAAGAAAAATCATAATATGCAGCAGCAAGTCTAAGCGAAAGGTTTAAATTAAAAGTACTAGTAAACCGATAAATAACTAAATAAAGTGATAATTGTACATCTGTTACTGAATTTAAGGTACTGTAAAGCGTTTTCTTTAATTAAGTAACATATTATAAAATGTACTACTTCAGCTGCACAAGGCAGCTGTGAATAAGTTGGTATGACGAAGGATTGATTCCGAAATATAATGCTGTAGACTGATCATAGCTGTTTTATTTATGGACTAATTGTCTTCTATTCAGAATAAATTACGTACTTAACAGTTGCGTGATCGATATAAATCTTTGTCACAATGTTTGTTTTCGGGATTACTATTTTAAAATGGTACGAATTGTATGGTGTCGGTAATTATCGTAATACCAGCCATCAGTTCCAGTCGTTAATTATCGTAATATCTTGAACAGTAACAATAGAATACTTGATTTAATATTTTCAAATAATGAGGTATTAAATAATCTCTCTGTCAGAACCCACTGTCCAAACTCGACACGGCACACCACCCCGCTCTTTGTATTTCTGCTGACTTCGTCCAATATCACAAACTGAAACCTCGTCCATACGTTAAGTATTTTTATTATAGTGGAGATTATAACGTCATCATCTCCAAGCTAGACGACATTCGTTGGGAAAATGAACTATACGACAAATCGCTGGAAGATGCTGTTTCATATTTTTATAACGTTTTAAATGATCTTAGAACAATCCATATACCTTATAAAACAGTCACGCCTTCACAGAAATACCCTCCCTGGTTTAAAAAAACACTCATCAAAGTTTTGAAAGAAAAATACAAATATCACCGCAAGTTTAAAAATTACGGTAATCGTTCTGACCTGCAATCATTTATGATTTTAAGGGATCGCGCAAAATTTTTAGAAAAACAGATGTTTGATGAGTACATTTCGAACATTGAATTAAATATATCTAAAAACCCTAAAGCTTTCTGGTCATATGTTAAATTAAAAAAACAAAATAACGCTTATCCCGCAGTGTTATGTTTTGGTCAGCGCTCGTCTGACTCCGGGGAAGATATTTGTAATATGCTTAGTGATTACTTTCACTCCACATTTTTGGATGGTAACTGTACTGATTACTCGCTCGACGTATCTGATAGCAATATGTCGGTTTCGGATATAGCAAATATTGAGTTTGAGCGTTTCGAAGTTTGTAGACTCTTGAAGTGCCTAGACCTTGGTAAATCTGCCGGCAATATTTATAGTGAAGTGTGCTAAAAGTATCTCCACTCCACTTACTACCGGAGTTTCAATAGCCTGCTTGCTAAACATGATCTTGACGTATTTAATACTTCTATTATACAATGCAAGAGACTTCTCACACAGGAGTACTTTGTTTGAGCTAAATTACTGTATTTATTTGGTATTGTTTAAGCTTTTTTTTTTGTACGTTTTCATGTCAAAAGTCTACTTGATTTACTTAATCTTTATGAATATCTACAAGTGGAATTTTTTAATTGGCCTTTTGTACCTATTATGTTATATAATTTTGTACCTAGCTGTAAGATTCCCAAACTTAATAAAATAAAATAAATAAATAAAATAAAATAAAATCAAATATTTATTTCTGATAATAATTTTACGATTTTAGAAAAACTAAGCTCACTTAAGAATTTTGAGGTTTGTTTTGACTTTTGTTAAAATGTGAAAATTGTACGCTGAAGATGTGCAGAGGTGCTATAAAAAGTATGACAGGAAAATAATTGTTGGCAAGACTTTCAGAGCAGCTCAAACAACTACTAAATGGTATGTATGTGAAAGTTTTCCGTGTCAAAACTGTTTCAATAATATTCACTGATTTATTCTGAACTTAAAAAATAGATTATTTAGTTTCTAAGTAACTTTCTTTTTTTGAATAAAATTATTTAAAGGTGATTTTTATTTATCTCTTAGTATCTCCTTAACTCATTGTCCGATTCCCAATCCAAAACCACTGGGAAAATGTATAGAAAGCGAGCGCATTTCGGATACACACTGCTTTAACTGAAATGGGGAGTGTGTATCATAAACTATACACACTCCTTATGACGTTGTGTATCCTAAACGATACACATGGCGCTGAGCGTGTTATAGTGTTTGTGGTATTAATCTAGAAAACCCATGTTTCTCACATGATCAATTGTATATGGCCCTCCCGTGTTCGAAAACCATCAGATTCGTTTGTCTATGTGCCGGGTAATCAAACAAAAAACATCGTATATCACAAAGCACTACAATGAAAATAAAACTGATTTTTGGTAATAGCTTGATTAACAATAAAATGATTACTTATAGACTACAGGCCCGTGAATCAAATTTACGGGTCAAATGAACCACCAGGAGACCTATGTAGGATGATAGAAGGGTGTAAAGTATTAAGATTCAGCACTATGCCGTCACTTGTAAGCTGTCCAACTGAGTGTGATTGAAGAGGGGGGGTTGCAACCCTGTACCATTTCTCCTTGTCGCATGATTTTTGTACAGCATTTCGAAATAATGGATTAGAAGAGGTATTGAAACTGTATGGAACCAATGCCGTACTTAATCAAATGACCAAATTTGCTCGGTAAATTACTCGTACTCTGTAAATTTTTCCGGTAAACTAATAATTAAAAAGTTAAAATTTATAATTTTTATAGTTTCAATACCTCTTTTAATCTATTATTCCGCAACGCCGTACAAAAATAATGCGACGAGGAGAAATGATCGAGGATTGCCACCCCCCCTCTTCAACTGCACTCAGTTGGACAGCGTACAAGTGACGGCATAGTGTTGAATCTTATTACTTTATACCCTTCTATCATCCTACATAGGTCTCCTGGTGGTTCATTTGACCCGTAAATTTTGTTCACGGGCCTGTAGTCTATTACTTTTAAGTGCTTATATACGTTGAAATAAATATGTTATTAATAAAATACTTAATGCGGTTCACATTATACATCACTTACCAAGTTTCAACAGTATAGTTCTTATAGTTTAGAAAAAAGTGGTTGTGACATACGGATTGACAGATAGACAAACATGACGAACCCTTATGGGTTCGTTAAGGGTTAAGTTAGTACTTTTTACGGAACCCTAAAAATGGATCTTCGAAATGTATGTACGCTCATAACTTTTCAATGACCACACCAAATAGGATGATTCTTTGTTTTATGTAATTGTTATTGTCGGGACAAGGTTTGTATAATAGGAAATGTAGACGAAAAAATATATGGTGGTACGAAGTTCACCGGATCAGCTAGTATTTTAATATTTATTTTGTGACGTGTTTTTGTGTTGTCTTTATACGAATAATGGATTGACTCCATATCTATACTAATATTATAAAGCTGAAGAGTTTGTTTGTTTGTCTGTTTGTTTGTTTGTTTGAACGCAAGGATCTCTGGTACTACACGTCCGAATTGAAAGATTCTTTCTTTGTAGGATAGTCCATTTATCGAGGAAGGCTATAGGGTATTTAACATTACGCTACTATCAACAGGAGCCGAGCATGAATGAAAAATGTAACAAAAACGGGGAAAAAATATTGCTTTTAGAGAGCTTTCGTTGCGTGACAGCATTTGTCATCATATATGTTAAAGGTTGTGTCATTAGAACCTAAAGTAACCAAATTTGAATTGGTACGACCAATTTTCGATAGATGGCGTAGCAACGCGCGCGCGTTCAGCTAGTTATCTATATAAATAAAGATACTGATATAGTAAAAAAAATATATATATGTATTATGTATATTATGTCATACAATATTAGTCAGCTGTCCCTCACGCTCAATTGCTCATTTTAAAGTTAGGTATTTAAGAGTAACCACTTTTATTTGTTAAAAAAACATTGCAATGTTATTAAATTTAATTTTAAGTTTTTAAATAAAGTGTTACCAATTGTTCCTCTAAATTGTTGTAATTTTATGGTACCTACAGAGGCCGAGGTATCGGACGCGGCGCTCGTGGCATGGGCAGGGCTCCCGGGCGGCAGTATACGCGAGGCGGCTTCGCCCCCGGCGCTCCTTGCCGCCGTGCGCCGCTACCGGCCCGACCTGCTGCCTGAGGGGACGACCCCGCGAGCTGTGTACTACATCCTGCACCATGAGCTGGGTAACGAATGTCATGTTATTATTGTCTTAAAGTGTCGCACATAGGTATGTCACACACTAATCTCAAATTAATGTTGTGTGTTAATTTTATGATACGTAGTTTGTATTTTTTATAATTTAATATTACAAATACTTTGGAATTTCTTTTGCAAATTATTTTAAATGCTATATTTATAATATGCTTTTCGTGACTGCAAACACCAATATGAAACTGGACATACAGTGCTACAAGGATCCAATGGCACTTGGATGACATTGTCAGGATGACGTGGGTGAGCAATGAGGGTGGGTAACCCTACAACAAATTCTACTTAGTTTTGGGGGAGTTTAAATAGACTCTATCACCACAAAAATATCTGGATTTAAATTAATTGATTAATTAATTTATAGGGATATAAAATATAAAATGGTTTATATTTTATTATTTTTTATTTATATTTATTATTATGGTTTACTTTTTATGAAATGAAATTTTCATTTTGGTGCAGCACATACAGATCTTTCGTGGGCTGTTTATGAAGCTCATCCTCACGGTCGTAAAATAAATATATTGTCTGGTGAACTAGAGACCACCGAGCGTGCTATAGCGAAAAAAAAAACAGTAAGCTGAAGCTGCCTGACTACTGTCACTGTTTTTTTAAATTTATACTTTGCCATAGACAGTAGTATACTAGTCCATCAGCCGCATCTATAATAGCCCGACCTAAATTACCCCGTTTTATGCGAATTCGGAGCACGCGGTTTTTTATTTGCCCACTCCGCGCTGTAAGTGTTGGGTTTATGACAAGGTCGGGTGGAATTGTTTTACGTGTGCATTGTACATTGCACATCGATGTATATTTAATTAAGTCGCCCAAAAAACAAAGTCGCAAACAAAATAAGTCCCGTTTACACAAACTTTATACATATTTATAATCAAAAAATTTAATCCCGACTTACGCGAATTCGACTTACATGATTCTCGCTTGGTCCCACCTATCGCGGAAGTCCTAGGCTAATCTTTTATATTTCTCTTTTTAATTATTAAAATAATTCAAAAGTTTAGTTCTTTATTTTAGTTTTCACATCTGCGTCTTCTTCTTTGTCTTAAGTTTTGTTTTTTCTAATTGGCCTATAGTAGCTAGCGGTGGGGTGCCCTTACTACCTTATGAACTTTTGGGCTAACGTGGAGGCGCAGGACCCGAAACCTAACATACATACATACACGTAATTAGCATACAACTAATAGGTACCTGAGTAAGAATTCGAGCTGAACCCTAGTTAAGATCGCACTATCTGGCTCATACATACATACCGAGAGCAAGCACTCTGTCAAGTGTTGTCGGAACGTACTCGCATTTGGAAGCAGTAACGCCTTACAACGGCAAACGCGAGGGCGTTTCGAACGGGATGGCCTCGGCTAGGGCTGCCACCGGGAGAAGAAATTATTTTCAGAGTAAGTAGTTTCAGACTAAGTGTTCAAGACCTAGTAGTTAAACGGAGAAAGGGCTCGACACCCGCCGAGACTATACCAAAACTCGGTACAAAACAGGCGATACGTCTATGTCGGCTGACTTATTTTGCGGGAAAATTTTATATAACATAGGTAATATTGGCTAAACTTACGAGGTAGGTATAGTATCACATATCTGTTGTAGTTACGACACGCTGCAGCTGGGATTAATTTCGTTTCAAATTTAGGATTTTTTTCCTTCATATTTTGGGGAATTTTGAAATCGGGCATCGGCAGCACTAGGCGGATTGACGGCAGCGTTAGTTCTCATTTTGGCCACGCGCCTTTAGATCCTTGTAGCACTATACAGTCATGAATCGCGACCAATGTTTTACGGTTAGTTAAGTCATGTCAGTCAGGTGACAGTCGTTAGCGTTTTAGCGGGAAAATTCAAATTTACTCTATTATGGTATATTTACTCATTAAAAATTGTTTTTTTTTATCGTAAACAAGTGTCAATCTTCAATGTAAAATAAATTCCGAAAATCGTTAATATCCCTATTCTCGTATCATCATCATATCCAACTTGTCGCTCAAACGCTACGCCCCTACATTAGCATGTCGGTGGCGCGAACCCATAAGGTTTTCCCATACCAAAAGTCAAAGTTCAATAAGTTCAAAAACCATTTAACAACTAAAATACCGACTTATTCTCAACAGGGATAGCTCCATTCTCATCAGGCGGCACGCTCCGTGACGTCACAGACGCGAAGATACGCTCCTACCTAATTCGTGTCTACAACGCGTTCAAAGGGGAAGTGCCGCACATTTACCACGAAAGCGACGCATTTGACCAGGTGACAATCACTCCTTACTATATATACTCTTGATCTGAGTTTGGATCACCCTTCATAAAGGCATGGTCTAGTTGCGAGTGAAAAAACTACTTACGTTCGAAGTTCTTCGATAGACATGGGTCATCCGGTTTTTCTTCGCTGTTTTCTGTAGATTATGTTTTTATGGATATTGTATTTTGTATTGCATTGTAAATCGCACGAACATGAGGATAATTTGCAGAAACTATAAAAATAAACATTGAATGAACGCATAATATTTTCTTTACACAGATTAAACTCAGCATGCAGAAGGAAAAATATGTACGCAATTCGGTCGATCACCCCGTTTCAGCTTATTCCAGTAAGTTATTTTCTATAATATGTAATGGTGTCAGGTCAATAAAATATTAACCTTTTATTTGGTGTTACAGCGGCGGCCGAAGCGGATAAGTCGCATTCGAGCTACAAGCGCAAGCGTCGCTCTTTGCGGACACCTCAAGTAAGTACCGATCCTGCCGATTATATTCGCAAAAAGATCGGGAAACTAGATCTCAACGATATAACACAACTTGCGCGCCTCATAGAAGGCCACGACACGGGCGTCGAAGCACCGGAAATTATAGACAAACAAAATATCATACAAGAACAAATACTCGCTCTTCTCGACCCCGAAGACTCACCCGATCCTAAATTGCTACGTGAATCTCTCGCTCAACTGCTGCAAGGGAATAGTAAGACTTCCACAATGGCACACCAAGAACAAGCCAAACTAGCGCATTTTTTTGCAGATCAAAGTAACAAGCCAGTCAAACCTCCACGTAAACTGAAAGGCCTCGATATAAATACTTTGAGGATACCCGATTATGATGATGACGATGACAATACACTTGTTCCTGAAGTGTTTAAAACGTCTCGCGGCTTAAAAGGATTAGATCCAAATTCTATCAAGTTACCGGATTTTGATATGGACGCTGCTGTCGAGACAACACCACGTAGTACACCACCACGCCGCATATTAAAAGGTCTAGATCCAAGTACTATCAGACTACCAAAATATGATTCACACTATCGGGACGTCACTCCACTTAAAACGGACGATTCAAGCACTAATGGGAAAAACAGGGCATCATCAGCTGATTCCATAATATTGACATCTGCAATTCCGATACCAAAAGGCAGACGACCGTCGGAAATAATAGAACGAAGATTGCGACAATCACAAAGCCCGGAAATTACGATGCGTTCCCAATCTATCGGTGCAGTGGAGATTCCGAAAACGAAGCGCATCGCTCAGCTGTTTGAAGGAAGCAAGCGGCGCCACACGCCGGAACCTGAAGCGCGTACTCGCTCTGGCTCCATTACTAACGAGATGGCGATGAGGTTGCAACGCATGAACGACATCATCGAAGGGAGAAACCGTGAAACACCGCCCACGGAGCGTGTCAAACCCGAACCCATCGGCAACGTAGAGATGGAGATGCGCAAGCAGCGCGTCGTCGATCTAATCGAAGGTCACAAGGCTCGCCCGTCGTTGGACACGCAGCGTCGCGGCAGCGGAGACAATCAGATGCTATCGTTCCGCATGCAGCGAGTCTCCGATATAATGCAGAAGAAGAACGCTGAAGCGAAGCGCCCCAAAAGCAGTGGCCGGAGGAAAGCTCAACGAGAGATCATGAAGCAACGTTTCGAGAAGAGTCTTCAGATGCTCGCTACGGAGCCTCGTCTCGAATTCGCGCCGTCAGCAGACTTGGAGAACGACTACGGGCTTCAGCAGTATCGTGCCAGCGCGCCGCACTTCGGCGAACGAGTGAAGAAATTGGAACGGCAACTGCAGCATTACGTGAGCCGTATGGATGTGATGCATGACTTCTGTGTGGAAGCGCCCTGGTGACGATGGTACGTTGCTAGTCGGGTCGGTCGAATTGAATCACCTTCTTTTGTTTGTTAGTGTACGAGAACTTTGTATAGATTTTAATTATTTTAATGATAGTGCAGATACCCTCAAAATGTAATTAATATTTGACTCGAGTGGTCTCGTTTCTATAACAGAATACATTAAATCAAATAATTCCGACTAGTTTCAGAATATTGTACAATAAACAGCGGTTTCTAATATGTTGTACGTTTATAAAACAATAAATGATTCTTGAATTGGTATTTTGACATAGAATGACGTGACGAGCCTGACAAAGGCCAGACCGTAAACGAAACGTCCGCTCGTAACAGCACGTTAGCAAGTAATAAGGGTTCAAACAAGTCCAAACAATAGACTACGATTATAAAAAAATAAACAGGATATTTTAGCTGGTACCTTTTACACATATGATAGCTTATTTCCATTCGTCCGACTGACTCAACGCATCCCGTCACCGCCGGTGCAATAATACGCACGGTTTGTCGAAAACATCCTTCAATAACACCAACAGTTATCAACAGCTGAGTTTTCACAATGCATGGATTTACGTATTATCGTGATATTTCTATTAACGGCCACATGTGTTGTCTTGTGTTTTTTTTTTGTTTCGTACACGTTTTTTTTACTAACAACGTTTTGATTTCTCTTTCAGAATGAGTTTTAGAGTGTTTACAGAAATAATAACTTATGTTAATGTGTCGTATTATAAATATAATAATATGTAGTTTCTATGATTGATCTCGATCATTATAAATAACTTTTGTTTTCTGTTATTATTACTTTCTCGAATACTAAAATTGCTATTGCTAATTGATAGTATTGTTAAGTAAGAGAGATACCGTGGTTATATGGTTATTGTGGACTAACTCCTTCATATAACCACGACTTCAAAACAACACAGGAGTTTATACTTTATGATTATAATTATAATTATTTATACTACCTTAATTATTTTGTAATTTTCCCCGTTTACTCGAGTACCTCTGAACCGTACTCATAACGATATTTTTTTCGTTCGAAATTGTTGACGGGGAATATGGTCCCAAAAAAATTTTATCCTTATCAGTGGAGCCATTTTTGAAATATCAACTAAAGTATAAAAATATAAATGTATTTATATACATCGAAAAAATAGTTCTATTAAATAAGCGAACTGTGTGGTTTTAATTTTGAAATTGAAGTCGGTCGTTTCGGTTTTCACAATACAATCAATTATAAATTAATGTAAAATTTGCTATTATATTTTCGCTATTTCATTGTTAATGCCAAAAGTTATTTATAACATTGTCTTATGGTTTAGCACAGGCGGTCTGCGTAATCCTGGACAAGGTTACGTTGTTTGCTCAGAACTTAATCGGCTACTTCTACCAAGGGGTCGGTTTGAAATCTGAAATCACGAAAAACCTTACATTGTTCTATAATGTAGGTACTTTATTTTAACGCAATCCTGTACGACGAGTATTTCTTCCGACAGTGTTTATTGTGTCTTTTCTTTTGACGTGACAACGTCTAATAAATCGATGAACGCCGGCTGCATGCACAAAAAAATGTCCCGTTATGTCCCGTTACGCTCATTGTACGCTTGCGCCGCATCTATCAATGTTTCGTTATGACGTTGTCACGTTAAACTATCATCCGTAAACCAACCGACTTTACAGACAACCAATTTTTTTTGATAAAATTCAAGTCATTCATGATGCTACTTTTTATCAAAAGTAGCATCTTCAACTTCTTACATTTTGTTGTGATTGATAATAAATTGATGGTAATCTTCAGAAGAGACAACTGATAAAGTTGTTCACAATCTTTGAATTTGGAGGAGACCAAGTTTGAAAATAACCTCTTAATTTATTTCCTGTAGATATATTTTTATTATATTTCTTATTGTCGCGTTTTGTCTCTCATATCTTGAAAAAGTTACAAATTATATCATCAAAGTTAAGCTAACCTCTTTTCATCGGGCTATACTAATTCTATTATAAATACTATACATTAATGACGTGTAGTACTACTTGGAAGAAAAAAAATAAACTCCTCGCGAAGTTGTTAGTGTTATAGTTTCAAACGCATTCAACGGTCTTTCTTTAGGTAACGAATGAGCCTATCAATCAAATCACGTTTACCGGTTTCTTTCCCGTTTCGTATGTTACGTTATTTTGAACACTTACACTGTCGCTTCCAGTATATCCTAGTAATAAAATCGTATTAAATTTCATCGTAAGCGAATTCAGACTTAAGTGTTTTTTACTGGCATTTTAGGAAGAAGGTCGTTTAGTCGGCAGCGGGGGTCGCACCGCTGGCGGCGGCGCTCGCGTCGCTAAACTGGCAGCGGAACTGTCTGGGAACAACACTAGCGCCCCGGCTCCCAAGTCGTCGAAACCGAAGGACCTGATGCGGTCCGTGGGCAAGATCGAACCGGACGATTGGAACATGAAGGAGATTGAGAAGAAGATACTTGAGAACAAACTCGGTCGGCCCGAGCCGAAGACCGCTGAACGGGTGCCCAAGTGGGACCGAGAGCAGGTGAGATTGTAGACAAATTTATTACTGTTTTATAAGGTACTAGCTGAACCGTACGCGCGTTGCTACGCCACCTATCGAATATTGGTCTTACCAACTCAGATTTAGAACAAAGGTTAGTTTAGGTTCCATTGACGTAACCTTAAAAGATAGACACATGCTATAACGGACTTCGGCGCACGTCAGCGCGCGCAATGAAAGTTCTCAAGCAAAAGTTTTTATTATATATTTCATTCATCCGCTCCGCTCCTATAGATAGTAACGTAATGTTATATAACTCTAGCCTTCCTTGATAAATGAACTATCCAACAGAAAAATAATCTTTCGATCTGTAGCCCTAACCACCGGTAGCTTGGGCCCTGTCCCGCTGCTGCCGGCACTCTAGTTTTTAAGTTTTTTGTATTTTTTTACTGGCCTCGTGGCTTAGTTGGTAGGAGCTCTGCCTGCGAAGCCGAGGGTCGTGGGTTCGATTCCCACCCAGTGCAAACATTTGTGTGATGAATTCAAATGTTTGCACTGTGTCTGGGTGTTTCTATGTATGATAAGTATCTATTTAAAACTATATTTAAGTATTATATCAGCTTATTTAAACTTATTAAACAATTGAAATTAAGAAGACAAAAACGAATAATGGTTCATTTGTTTACTAGAATACTATTTACTCCATTAGTTACAAGAGAAGTTCTAAATTTGACTGAAAATTAAAAAAAAAACACTATTGCCATCAATGATTTATATATGTTTCGTGTGAAATATGGCGGTAATAATTGTCTGGAGATTTACACCGATTTTCCCTAATATTATTTTATGATATAACTATGCTATTATAATTTGGATGTAATGTATTTTTATAGTTTCTTGGACGTCAGAGGAAGCTGAAAGAAGGCGAAGCGAACGACGAGAAATGGGGCGAAATCGACGATACTCTACAGAAACTCGACCAGAAGCTGCGCGATTCTGGCCGACCTAAACATGGCACCAAAAAGGTAAGATCATTTATCGAATTAAAGCAATACTTTACTTTGGCTAGTGGCTTACTATAGTCTATTATCCCACTGTATTAGTTTTAACACCAATGCCCCACATATTGGATTGTAGCGGCGTTTATTTATTTATATTTTATTTATTTGTTGGTTCAAAATTAATTAACAGTTAATGAACATTATTTAAAACATTTTCAAGCGAGTTCAAACAGGACGAGGTTATCAATTCGATCGGTATTTTTTATGTATGTACATCGATTACTCCGAGATTAATTATCCGATTTACGTGATTCTTTTAGTTTTTTTTATTCTCAAAGATGGTTTTTAGCTATTTTGTGTCTTGTATACCGATAATAGAGTCTAAATATCAGGTCCCACCACAGAGGCAGGCGGGCGGAGACGCTCCGCACGCTGGTGACGTCGGCTAAGACGACGCACGTTACGAATCCGATGCTATATAAATAAGTTCATACTCATTTATTCATATTTTCTGTACATGTTATTATTTTCTAGTCATAATAAATATAAAATTAACATTACATTCACAATCACACATTATTATGTATATTATTGTATATGTATTGTATATGTTATTGTATATATTATATATGTATGTACCTGGGTGTTTTCTATGTATAATAAGTATGTATTTAAAATATATAAGTATTATATCAGCTATCTGGCTTCCATAGTACAAGATTTGCTTAGTTTGGGGCCAGGTGGTGTTTGTCCACCGATATTTATTTATTGTAAAATTCAATTAGAAATACATATTACTAATAATATATAATAATAAGTACTATTAATTACAAATCACGTCAAATAAAAATAGTAATCGTGGCGTGGCATCATGGCAAATACGAATAAAAATATAATAATAAATAATTAACAACAAGAATAAGAAATAGTGTAATACAGAAAAAAAGAGATTAATTAAAACATAACAATTACCTGTTGTCTATGACAATGTCAATGTCATTTTACACATTTATCTTGTCAAGTGCATACATCTTCTATATCTCTATATGAATTTAAATACAAATGTACTTAGCATTGTGTATACACAAATCATATTTATATAATTCGATTATGACAAATCTTTGTGAATTATTCTCTTATTTTTATTTGTAAATTGACATTTTATTCTTTTATACATGTATATTAAGTTATTGTTGATGAAATTCTGAATTAAGATTGTAATTAACTAAATTGCCATGTAAATGATGTTATTATACATTAAATGTTATTATATAGTATGCCAATAAAGGTGTCAATTATACAAGCTTTTTACTAATAATATTTGATAAATTCACTTACCTGTTAAGACTGTGAACCCGAATTTGTTTTTTCTTTTTCTTTTAGGTAGCCAATTTGGCAACCAGATTTGTGAATGAACCTGAAGCACCGAAAGCTCCACCCAAAGAAGAGGTAAGAAGAATTCTTGCAATCCAACAACATTGCTTATAGAGTAAGAGCCCGTGAACCCCAGACCTTCGTTATTTTGACAAGGTGAAAGTTTGTCAGCGCATGCTTCCATTCACCATGAAGTTTTATTATCCTAACTTTGGCAGATAAACGGTACTAAAGGCGTATAAATACCGATCTAAATTTGTCAAACTATTTAGAAGTAAATTGTATATTTTGGTAATTACCATCAGATTCTTATTAAAAAATACGTCGTTCACTACTAGACACTTGACGTCGTGATAACCACTCAATGTTCAATGCATTATAATCTTACTTACGTTATAGTCTAATAGCCGATTTTTATAAATAATATTTGGGTACCAAAACTTCATAATGGTTCTACATTCTTACCTGTGTTGGGAGCGTGCGCTGACAAACTTTTAGCTTTGTTAAAATGACGAAGGTCTGGGGTTCACGGGCTCTTAGTCCATTATGTATTTGAGGATTCAAGTATCCACTTACTATTTATTCACTTACGTAAAATCCTCTTACGCTCTTACTCTTGCTAAAAAGTTACGGCATCTGTGAGTTTAAGCGCAAAATGAAGTATGTATGCACCCTTAGTAGGTACAAGTTTTGCCTGTTCACGTTACAATATTTCCTTTCCTTTGATTCGCTAAAATGTGTGACAATAATGCTTTAGATATTGCTAGTAAGCTGTTTTCCAAAGCAGCACTGTCGTAAATTACTTACAAATCTAAAAATGTGATACGTGATATTGGATTGTCAACAGTAAAAACTTGCACTAAAATATGTATGTGTGTGCTTAAGACCGCACTTAACAAATAAATGCGAAAATAAGCTATACACAAAAGCGTTCAAATAAGAATTGTTTTTTTTTTTGTTTTTCTAATACAGATTTTTGTTCTTTCCATTTAACGACAGAGATAGAGACGTCTATAACTTCAAAATATGCAGTCCCTTGAGTGTGGTTTAATAGAGTTTACACTGTATGTATTCTATAATTTTTAAAATTTATTAAATTTCTTATTTTTTTACATAGGTTTTGCTTTAGGAGAAGAAGAGAAAAATACGGGGGTGTTGTTAAGATTTATATACCTGTTTAATCCCTTCTCTCGTATCTAGGTGAAGAAAAGTTGGCGCGGCCCCGCCACGGCCGGCGTCCAGTGCGCGGCGTGCGGCATGCGAGTGTTCGCAGCCGAGGGGGTCACTGCGGATGGGTTGCAGTTGCATCGAAGCTGCTTCCGCTGTGCCGTGTGCAAGGCTGTACTAAGACCGGGGTGATTTATTTACTTATTACTTACTATACATTATATATGTATATGTCACGGTGACATATACATATACGTCTGTCTCTGTAAAATTGTCAACACCGTCAATTATAATCTAACTTGTGAGATTATAATCTCACGGTAGGTTGGTTTGTGATCTGGCGGTTTTTACAATTTGACGGTGACATATACCTATACATTATGTTGCTACCTACCTTAATCAGACGTTCAATCAACATCCTAGTTTCTTTACTAAACAGCGCCGTTTGGGCTTTCTGCATGTTCCAATAGCTACGTGTCACTGTGATGTTATGAGCAGGCATGTTGCTTACCATCATGCATGTCAGCGAAGCTCCGTTAGTCTTGTCAATTATATTATTGTAGTTTTTGTAGAGGTCCTTCACTTGAATCAATTAACAATGTAGCCTGTTACTCGTTGATGTACCTACTCGTAACATTATGTTAGTGCAAGATTTTTAACCGCCGCATAAACTACGGAATGTTATGAGTTTGACGTGTCTCTGTATGTATTCGTCTGTCTGTGGCATCGTAGATCCCGAATGGAAGAGCAATTTTTTTATATTATTGAAACATGATTTAGTCGGGGGTATCCTTTGCTACATATGATTGATACAAGATGGCCGCCGCCATAATATGGCGGATTATGTATTTTTCATAATTCCCTCAATATGGGTATCACATCATAAGACTTGACTAATATAATATAGTATGCAATAAATTTGAAATAAATATGACAAATTTCAAATACAAGATGCCCGCCGCCACGTAAAGTCGGTGTTTTTTTATTTAGTTAGCTTGTTAACTAGCTTGCATGTAGCGGGCATTCGAAGTTCACATTAAATGCGCGAAACATAAACAAAAGCCAAAATACATTAATATAGGAATATGCACAATCGCAGTAAATAGGTATATACACCGGTATCAAGTGTTTGGCTTTTTGGCCATCGTGAATCGGATCACAATACAAAAAAAAAATTATAAAAATGTTTCCATAATATGTTTCGTTTGCGACTCAAATGTTCCGTAAATATCCTGTGAGTTACAGCAACATTGTCAAGTTATCTTTGTATTTCCTTGCGTAAACTTGAGTCGCCGTGTTAGGTAATACTGTCAATTGGTAAATAAACAAAAATTACGTTTAGTGCGAAAGTAATCATAAAGTGAAATAAGACTACTGATGCAACCGTGAATATATCTTTTTTTAAATAGTAAGAGTGACAAGACATGTGCCTGATGGTAAGTAACACGCCTACCAAAAACAGTGCCATTTGAACTTGAAGAGTTCAAATTGCTACCTAGCACTGCACTGCGAACGTCACCCAGATATATAAGATGATTTATCTCTTAGTCCTGTAATTTATATAGAAAGTTTGCCCTTCAAACTGGAATACAGTATTATTAGAGCATTACAATTAGTTAAAAATGTTACTACATCTTATTTTCGGTGATTTTCGAATCGCATTACTTTTAATTAATCATAAACAACAGCCCATTAGACACAGCGCAGGCCCAGTGCGAGTTGATGGGTGACATACGTCGTTGAAATATTCTAGGAACATGTCATTTTATTCACGATGTTTTCCTTCACCGTTTTTAAGTTAGCGACATTATACACATGATTTCGAAAAGGCAGTCCGTGTGGGATTCGAACCAGGGTCTCTGGATCGGTAGTCGCCGTTCTCCCGACTACACCATGCGTAACTTACTAGACCAGCTGTAACTTACTAGAATACTAGACCAACCGTAACTTAAGAGACGAGTCGTAACTTACTAGACCAGCCATAACCTACCAGACCAGCCGTAACTTACTAGACCAGCCGTAACTTACCATACCAGCCGTAACTTACCAGACCAGTCGTAACTAAACTTCATATTCGGTTGTATTTAAACAGAAGTTATACGATGGAGCGTTTCGGGAGCCGTCTGGTGTGCCTCCGTCACTCCGGAGTGAGTGTCCCGGACGCTGTGGCGTCGTTGTCGGCGCCGGCGCATGCGCAGACGCTCACCGCGACTCCCGAGCGCATCAGCGTCGAGCTATCCGACAGTGGCGCCCGCGAGATCGACGAAGACGAGTGGACCGATAGAAACTTCCTCGCCTCGGAGACGTCCTGTGCTGGAGGCATCAGGTATCGTGAAACTTCATTACAGCTGTTCCCTAGATACACTCGTAGATGTCATGAAACCTGGCACTTTCCTTGTGTAGGTAATTTTTCTTAAACACCGACGAAAATACGACGGGGTGTTGTAAGTTTGACGTGTTTGTGGTAGACTACATGCCCGTGAACAAAATTTATAGGTCAAATGAACCACCATCATTTCTCCTTGTCGCATGATTTTTGTGCGGCGTTGCGAAATAATAGATTAGAAGAGCTATTGAAAGTATAACAATTATAAATATTAATTTTTTAATCATTACTTTGTCGGAAAATTCATGATTTTCCGACGATTAAACAGAGTACATTTGGTCATTTGATTATGTACGGCATGGGTTTCATATAGTTTCAATACCTCTTCTAATCCATTATTTCGCAATGCCGTACAAAAATCATGCGAAATGATCGAGGGTTGCTGTCACTAAGTGCAGTTGAAGAGGGGACCCCCCCTCTTCAACTGCACTTAATTGGACAGCTTACAAGTGACGGCATAGTGCTGAATCTTATTACTTTATACCCGTATGTCATCCTAGAGGTCTCCTGGTGGTTCATTGACCCATTAATTTTGTTCACGGGCCCGTAGTCATGGCATCCATAGAGTACCTACTTATCCCGAGAGTCACTGTTATGCTATAATTTTATTGTTCGATTTCAAGTCTTTGTTTTTACGTGTTTTATTAAACAGAAACATACAAAAATCTAACTTTATCTTTTATAATATTTGTAGCTAAGAAATAGTGTCATAGTTTGGTTTTCAGAATGTAAACAACAAATATTGTGTCTACAGTGACGAGGAAGAATCCAGTTCGGAAGAGTATACCGACGCAGGAGATAGCGAGAACGAGGGTCGTGCTTCACCCGCCCCACCAGACGCACCGCCTCGGCACCACCACAAAGAGATGTACTTCTCGGACGACTCGTTCGGCTATGACGATTTCTCCGACGATGGTCAGTATATAACTACAGAAAGAACCATATAACGAATTAATGATTAAATTAAATTGAAGTTTTTATTCCATTCAAATGCACAAGAAATGTGATTTTCTTTTTGATACCCCGAACCTTTTATTGACAATATTGAAGAAGAAAAAAAACGTTTTCAAAGCAGTAAATGAATTCAGTAGTGGTAGGACTCTTAGCAGAGTCCGCCTGGGGAAGTACCACACCTTTGCCAGTTATTCTACCGCCAAGCAGTAAAACAATAATGTGCAAACATTACTGTGTTCCGGATTGAAGGGCAATGTTTCCAGAGAAATTACAGGGCTTAGAGATATAACATCTTAGATCTCTGGGTGACGAGCGCAGTGCAGTGCTAGGTAATGATTTGGACTCGTTAATGTTCCAATAGCTGCTTGTCGCTGTGCTGTTATGTGGCAGGCATGTTGCTTACCACCAAGCACATGTCCTGCTAGTCTCGTCACTCTTTATTTAAAAAAAAAAATGCCTTATAAGGAAAACTAAACAGAAGATTTGATATTAAAGTTGAACTATAAAAAAGCGTATATGATTAGAATTACATGTATACACAAGAAACACTCAACGTCAACGTATTTCCATCACCTCTAGTATCCTTTCTTGTAGTGGTAGGACTCTTAGCAGAGTCAGCTTGGGGAAGTACCACACCTTTGCCAGTTATTATACCACCAAGCAGCAATGTTTGCACATTACTGTGTTCCCGTTTAAAGGACAATGATTCCAGAGAAATTTCAGGGCTTAGAGATATAACATTAACATCTTAAATCTCTGGGTGACGAGCGCAGTGCAGTACTAGGTAATGATTTGGACTCCTCATGTTCGAATAGTTGCGTGTCACTGTGCTGTTATGTGGCAGGCATGTTGCTGACCATCAGGCACATGTCCTTCTCGTCTCGTCACTTTTTATAAAAAAAAACCTATGTATTTTATTTTTGATAAATAAAACCAGGTGTGCAGATCTTAGTCTGGTCGTTAGGATAGTTGCTGACCAAGACGCCTCATGTGAGATGTTTTTCAATATTAAAGGGTATTAAATGTCTATCTCACTTCCATATTTCTGTCATGTTAATGGTAGTAGGTACTAAAGTCACTAATCGAAATCTATAATTTGTAAATTTCTTCAGCATCACCACAAACAAACACAGATAACATGTCTGCGGTTAAACCGTGGTCCTTCATTTTTAATTATTCGAAGATAATTAATTTCATTTTATTTAGTGATGCCATATTATTGTAAACGTTAAAATATGCAAGTGAGATCTACAACTTTACAAAGGTAGTATCTTAGTATCATTTAATATCCATGTTCCTTGTCTGCTGAAGGAGGTAAAAAGACAATGACCCTAATACTCATTATTCAATTGGGTGATAGAATAATTTTGAATGTATTTTTGAATTGTTATAGTAGTTGTGCAAGTAAGGTGGTGGTGTAGTGTGTTATTCTAATTCGATTTTTTTACAAAATTAAAAATTAAATTCGATTCTATTGGCTACATTTTAAAGCAGTCAGTTTTAACTCCGGCTGAGTGCTATGGATTAAGTTTCATCGGGCTTAAAACTGATTCACAAAGGAAAATACGTATAGAAGAAAGAAACACAACGTCAAATTTTGTTCCACTTTAGGTAACTTTTTTTTATTGCATGTTATGATGGTGTGGTAAGGGTTATCTCGGGATGTTCGGTCTCGCTATTGCTAACCCAGACTGAGTTGATCAAAATACAATCATAAGTAAATAAAAATTTACTCATTGTAGATGACTGTATCGCAAATACATATTATTTTGTTATTTTCAACGCTTTAGTGTTGATTTTGAAGATTGTTTGATTTTTTCTAAACGTAAACACAAATCAAACCTGTGTAAGCTTTGATTTGCGTTTTAACGTTACAACCAGTTTGCAGACCTATTAACCGTTAATTACATGTTTATGTTTTCTTATTTTGAAAACATTATACATGGCCGCGGTCACAGTAGTCTTCAACGTTGTGGCGCGACCGAAACTTCTAGTGGTAACTAAAAACATTGCGATTGTATAGTGTTTTCATGATGAGCTAGCACTGACTATGTAAAAACGTTGATGTGTGTGTGTGGGGTGTTTATAGGCGCGGAGTCATCGGGCAACGAGTCGTGTTCGCGCATGCGCGAGGCCCGCGAAGCCCGCAGACGTGAGGTGCCGGCTGATGCGCGCCCCTCGTCGTATAGCAGCGAGGTACAGCGCTGCCGAGTCGCGTGACGTCATGCGGGGGAGGTGCGCCGCTCCGCTCCGCACGCCGCCCCACTCGTAGCTAACCATCATTCGATATAACACGGTCACAGAGTCTTCTACGCTAGCCCAAACTACGGTATTAATCGCTTCGATCGCGTAACCAGTCATTTGTAGATCCCTAGCGATTTTTCCAGAGTTAAGACCGAACCATTAGATCGAAAGCTAAGACGCCATGGTGACGCCAACGGTCTGGGCCTTCTCTTGCAAGGAGAAAGTCAATTTCATAATGCACCACGCTGGTCTAGTTCAGAGTTGATGGATGACGTATGACCGCGAAAGATTCTAGGATTATGTCGGTATCCTCACGATGCTTTCCTTCACCGTTTATTAGTTAGCGGCATGATTTCGAAAATAAAGTGATGCGCTTGGGGGCTAGCCCCTAATTTATGATGTATTTGAATTTCTGATGCATGATTTTCATCAAATGGTATTTCCATGAAGACGCAGAGGCAATGTGACCGTGTTGAACAAATATCATTACGTCTTTCTGCGCTGTGCCTTGAAACTCCAAATGAAATGCGACGTCTCGGCCCTCTTTTTGATCCCCTGTTTCTTGCGACATACTTTCAAATTTTAAATCAAATTGCCATTTTTTTATTATTCTTATTCAGTAGACATTGCCGTATTGCATTAATAAATTTTTTTTATAAATATTTCAATATATTTGACCATACTAGGTACTTCAAAGCTAGCAAAAAATATTAAAGACACGAAGTTAATTACTTCTTCTCTTTATTCCTCATGTTAAGAAGTTAATTTAAACTATAGAATAGATAATATATTCAACGCGAAAAGTATTAATGAAGCTAGTAATAATGTTGACTAAATTGTTGACTAGCTAACTGCAGGGTGTTGGTTTTTCGTGAGGGTGCGCGCGCGCATCGTAAAGGTCTACCCTCTTTTTTTTTCCACGCGTTTTAAGAAATATAACTTCAAAAGACGAGTTGAATAGGCGAGAATTATCGATAACAATTTTTTTCTTCATAAGAGTGTAAAATAAGATAGTATTTTCCCAATAACAGTCACAATAATGATCATTACTGTAACATACGGGGCGGCGGCGCAATGCGGGTAAGAGTGTAATTTGCCCACACTAACTTCCGTCTGTCACCACTTACCTACTCTTTATCATCGTTTTATGACAACTTACTGTTTTATTTGCCGGAGAATATTTAATACTGTCTGTAATTTTCCTTTAGTGTTTTAGAAATTTACTACAGTAAAAGGAATATTAAAGTCTCGAACTGCAATTTAAGGACATATATTTTTACGTACGTATATCGTCGTATGTCATCGAACGAGATGGCAGTCCAACGCACACCTAATTAATGAAAAGCTAGATCGAATGTAAAAACATTTGATGCAGTTTTTAAGGTGTAATAATTGCATTTAACAAAATTTATTAAACTTTACTGTGGTACTGTTAGATTAAAATGTGCTTTATTTTTTGTTAAATACGTCACAATTTGATAGTTTCGAGGTTAGAAAGAAAACAACCTAGAAAAATGCTTTTTAATGCATTTTGTAAATGGTTTTGTGAGTTTTTTTATTTGTTATATGTTTTTTTCTCCATCGTAAGTATAATTTCAGCAAATAAAACAGTAAATTTTGCTTTAATGTTTTCGATGGCGTTTTGTTTGTGTTTTGATCTTCGTTTAAATACTTATATAAATACTTTATTTAGGTAAATTCGAAAAGCATAGCAAACTGTAAAATATTTTTTTTTTTGGTATTTTTGGCTTGACAGTACTGAGCATAAGACGTACTTTATTCTCAGGAGTATTAGAATAATAATCTATCTTTCTCCTTTATATCACGAATCGATACGCGTTTTACTGGTAGGTAACCAAGTGTATCTAAAAACACGCTAAGTATGGGTGCGTGGAAACAAATGCCGTGTGTGTAAGTATGTGTGCGTGAGAATAAATCGTCCGCGTCTCAGGCGGCGCTGAGAGCGTCCGCGGTCACGCACTCATTCACACCGTGTTTGTGAACATCGTTATCACAAGTAAAGCTCGCGTCTCGCATCGCTGCGTGAAACAAAACTACTATCATAGTATTTTGTCAAACCAAAACAAGTAATTTATTTAACTACACATTATGTAAGGAACTTCATTTCTCACAAATGCTTTGAGAATTTACCAACTTTTGTATGCATATATCTTATATGTATTATAATAATCAGCTTATAACTGCATATTGTGTTTAATTTATTACAGTCTGTAATTTGTGTATTTATGTATAATTATGACTTGTATATATTATTTTCGCTTTATGTTGCTTTTTTATATATTGCTGCAATAGAGCTGTTCATATACAAGGTAGAATGTAAATTATTGTGTTGACTATTTAAAAAAAAAATAAAGGACGTACATTTTATTGGAGTTAGGAGTCTTAAAAAGGTAACTACAACACGGAAAACTTAGTGCGTTAACTATTTTAATATATAACAATCCAATTGTTCCCAGTAGACTCTTCATCAAGTCAACCGATATCATGAAGGTTGGGCAGTTCTAGGGGTAGACCCTCCGGGCTGATAATGCACCGATATTGTTGCAAGCGTATAAACACAACAGTTACCATCAGATGCCTTTGGATTTTACTTTTTGTAAACAAAAAAGGCGTAGGCCTGTTGGCGTAGGGACGTGACGACCCCACCGCCCGCTAATGGTAGTTTGCACGACCTTCATAGTCGTGGAAACTACCTTCAGTGCAATCAGTCCACCGAACAATGGCGGTAAAACCATTGCGGAATGGTCGGAAGTTATAAACACTAATAACACAAGATGGGCAGCAGCATCTTGTAGAAAACTTCCGACCAACTGCGATCGCCAACCCGCCTGCCAAGCGTGGCGATTACGGCAAAACCCCCCCATTATGAACACAAAAAGAAAGCCACGGCCCCTAGTCTCCGGCAGCTCTGCTAGTCCTGGCTGTGGTAGCGGCCACGACAGTAGCAGAGCAGGGGGTGCTAAGAATCCCCGGACGGCCCCCTTAAGCTACCGTAAAAGACCCTTGGCCCTGGCAACATTCAACACGCGAACACTGCGGACTGACGAGAAGGTTATCGAACTGGAGGAAGAATTGAGCAAATTGCGCTGGAGTATTATAGGTTTATCTGAAGTCCGAAGAGAGGGCGAGGACTCGATAATACTTAAATCCGGCAATTTGCTCTATTTCCGGGAGGGCGACCAACAGTCCCAAGGTGGTGTCGGGTTCATCGTCCACGAGTCCCTCGTGAACAGTGTTACTCAAATCGGGAGTGTGTCGACGAGGGTAGCGTACCTTATACTCAGAATTACCAAACGGTATTCGCTGAAGGTCATACAGGTATACGCGCCAACGTCGACACATTCCGATATTGAGGTAGAGGCTATGTATGAGGATATCTCGAAAGCCATGCATGCCTCCAAGACCCATTACACTGTCGTCATGGGGGACTTCAACGCGAAACTGGGCAGGCGGGGCGATGATGAGGTTAGGGTCGGGAATTACGGGTTTGGTAATCGGAATTCACGGGGCCAGATGCTGGCCGACTTCTTAGAGAAAGAGGGACTCTATATGATGAACTCTTTCTATAAGAAGCCGGTACAACGCAAATGGACCTGGGTTAGTCCCGATGGTGCAACCAAAAATGAGATAGACTTCATCATGTCGTCAAGGAGAGAAATATTCAGTGATGTCTCCGTGATCAATGCGGTAAAAGCCGGGAGTGATCATCGAATGGTAAGAGGCATGCTGAATCTTAATATAAAACTCGAACGGTCGCGACTGATGAAGTCTACGCTCCGGCCAGCGCCTATCCAAATCCAGAATTCCGAGAACTTCCAACTCGAACTTCAGAATCGCTTCGAATGCCTAGGTGACTGCGTAGACGTGGATGATTATAATGACAGGGTCGTGGAAGCTGTCCATACGATCGGATCTAAATATTTTAAAATCCGTCGTACGAAAGGAACCCAAAAACTCTCTAACCCTACCCTAGAGCTCATGGAAGAAAGGCGCAAGATGGTTTTACAATCCTCAGGTGATGCTTCTAAGTATCGAAGGATCAATAGACAGATCTCAAAGTCACTGACTCGCGATATACGGCAATTCAATACGAAGTGTATTGAAAAGGCCATTGAGCAGAACAAAGGCTCTAAAGTATTCGCCCGAGATTTGTCTATTGGCCAGAGCCAACTGATGAAGCTGAAGACCGAGGATGGGAAGATCATATCGTCCAAATCCGAGCTCATGGGAGAGGTTGAGAAGTTCTACGGACAGCTATACACGACGACACAGCAACCTGTCGTAAACCTGACCAGCGATCCTAGAGCCAGGTTAACCCGACATTACACCGAAGATATCCCAGACGTTAGCCTGTACGAGATTAGAATGGCTCTCAAACAGCTAAAGAATAACAAGGCGCCGGGTGATGACGGCATTACAGCTGAGCTCCTGAAAGCGGCAGGTTCGCCTATGCTAAGGACGCTACAAAAGCTATTTAATTCCGTCATTCTCGAAGGCAAAACGCCAAAGGCATGGCACAGAGGCGTGGTGATACTCTTCTTTAAGAAGGGTGACAAGACCCTTTTGAAGAATTACAGGCCCATCACGCTTCTGAGTCACGTTTATAAACTGTTCTCGAGAGTCATATCGAACCGTCTCTCACGCAGGTTTGACGACTTCCAACCGCCCGAACAAGCCGGTTTCCGAAAAGGCTTTAGCACCATAGACCACATACATACGCTACGGCAGGTTATACAGAAGACCGAAGAGTATAACCAGCCCCTATGTTTGGCGTTTGTGGACTATGAGAAAGCCTTCGATTCGATCGAGACCTGGGCTATGCTTCAGTCGCTCCAGCGGTGCCAAATTGACTATCGGTATATTGAGGTGCTAAGGTGCCTGTACGAAAACGCCACCATGTCAGTTCGTCTTCAGGACCAGAATTCCAAACCGATCCAGCTGCAACGAGGTGTGAGACAGGGGGATGTCATATCCCCGAAACTGTTTACCGCCGCACTGGAAGACGTCTTCAAACTTCTGGACTGGAACGGACTCGGCATCAACATAAATGGTGAGTACATGACCAACCTCCGTTTTGCCGATGATATCGTGGTCATGGCTGAAACCCTGGACGACCTCGGCAGAATGCTAAATGACCTCAGTAGAGCCTCTGAAAAAGTGGGTCTTAAAATGAACATGGATAAGACAAAAATCATGTCAAATAACCATGTTGTACCCACTCCTCTTAAAGTAGGACTCTCTACGCTCGAGGTTGTTGACGAATACGTCTACCTAGGACAAACAGTCCAATTAGGTAGATCCAACTTCGAGAAAGAGGTCACTCGTCGAATCCAACTCGGCTGGGCAGCGTTCGGGAAACTACGTAATGTCTTCTCGTCCAAATTACCGCAGTGTCTCAAGACGAAAGTCTTTGACCAGTGTGTGTTGCCAGCGATGATATACGGAACAGAGACGTGGTCGCTTACTATGGGCCTCATAAGAAGGCTCAAAGTCACCCAAAGGGCAATGGAAAGAGCTATGCTCGGAGTTTCCCTGCGCGATAGAATCAGAAATGAGGAAATCCGCAGGAGAACCAAGGTAACCGACATAGCTCAACGAGTTGCTAAACTTAAGTGGCAGTGGGCAGGGCACATAGCTCGCAGAACCGATGGCCGTTGGGGCGGAAAGGTTCTCGAGTGGCGACCGCGTACCGGAAGACGCAGCGTTGGCAGGCCCCCCACAAGATGGACCGATGATCTGGTAAAGGTCGCCGGAAATCGTTGGATGCGGGCAGCGCAGGACAGATCTTTGTGGAAATCTTTGGGGGAGGCCTTTGTCCTGCAGTGGACGTCTTTCGGCTGATATGATGATGATGATGATGAAACAAAAAAGTAACTATCTTCGCCATGTATACGAACAGCTACTCATGTAAATTATGATTATAATGTAGTCACATTTTTACTATGTTTATTTATTTTTGTCCATATTGTATATGACAACACAGCCATCTACCATAAATATGACGGTAAATTAGTGTGGTTATAGTGGTGCGCCTTCCTTGGACGATAAAATGAATTATTGTTAAGATCTTATTTTTAGAATAGGTGGTGGTTATTTCAATACTTGATGTTTTATATCAGAAAATCCACTGTTATAAAGCTTGGACCTACACTATATCGGTGCGGCTTGACTTCTTGTCCATTTGTTTGGTATTGGAAAATAATTATAAATGATTTAATGCACTGCCGCTGTCGCCGTTGAAAATTCAGCATGAGAATTGCACTATACAACGAGCGCAGGATGTATTGGTAAATATTTTTTTTTAGAAATTGCGTCAGATGTGTGGTCATATGACGCATATTTGTCAGTAACCGTTGCGGTAGGTATAACCAAGTGGTCGGCAGGTGGAGTCGGAGGAGGAGAGCGAGTCGAGCGACGAGGTGTCGTCGGCGACGGAGGTGTCGACGGACAGCGAGTTTGCGCGCGAAGAGGCTGCGCCCCCGCCGCCCGCCATCTTGGTCACGGAGCCCCCTCCCCCCGCGCCGCCCGCGCCTGCGCCCCTCCTTACCGACTACCCCCTCAGTCGCACCCGCTCCGCCGGCGGACTCGCCACCAAACGAGCCCTCGAACTCAAAAGAAAATACCTCCTCGGCGAACCCTCACCTCCCGCAGTCCGAAAATCCGAATCCGCCTCCCAAATCGACACCAAATTCGAAGCGTTCCGCTCGAACATCACGGAATTCCAGAAAATGCTCAACCCCGCCGCCTCCGCTCAACCGCAACCCGTCGTCGCCTTCCAAACGACGAGCGACAAGAAAACGCAACCGATGCCCGATATCATCAAGAACTTGTGCACGGACGCGCCGGTCGACCTGCTCGCCAAGACTGACGCTTCGTTACTGACTTACATATCGGAGAAATCGGAGCCGGTGTCCGAGGAGACGAAAGCGAAAGAGGCGGAGAATGATTTAGATTCGGACTCGTTGTCGGAGGAGTCTTCGCACACTGAGACCGGACCGCCGAACGTGCCCCGATTGGAGGTGCACGACGAAGGAGGGGAGTTAATTCAGCTGGATAGTTTGATGATGGTGACGAGTAGCACGGAGGCGGAGGGTGACCGCGGCTCAGGCTCGGTCGGGCCCACAGTCCTCGCAGCCGCCGACTCCGAGTCCTCCGAGTCCGGCCGCGACGCCACCACGCTCGCCCTCACCGAGACGGAGCTCTCCTCCGACTGGGCGGCCGAACACGCTCTAGACGAACACTCCTACCAAGAAAGAAAACGCAACAAGAACCCCCGAACGCTCAGCCAACCCAAACTGATCCACGACGCCAAGAACATAGCCGCGCACGCCTCCCACGTCTGCGGCCGAACCACCCCAGACCACATCGGCTTCTCGAACGCACTCGAACATTTCGAGTTCGCCGACGAAGGAGACCAAGACCCCTCGATAGAAACCCCTTCCACGCCCAAAAACGAAGGCTACATGGAATTGGTGGACGACGAATTCGAATATTCGCCGGGAAACGATCGCTCGATGAACTTCATCGAGCGGAGTTTCTCCGAGACTGTCGTGAAACCGACACACGATCCGAACGTAGAAATAGTACACACTATCCCGAGAGAGATAGAAGACACGTACACCGATAGCGAGGCGCAGTCGCCGCGGGGGGTCGAGACCGAATCCAGCGAGAAATCTGAGAGTAAAGAGAGGAACAACGATAGCAGAGTTAGTGATGAGAAGACGGAAAGTAAGGCGGCGTCGATCGCTTTCGAGCAGAGCATTGAGTCGCTGAGTATTACGGAGGTGTCGCCGGAGTCGAAGTCGCGGGGTCTGTTCGCGACGGAGTCTGAGACCGGGGACGAGGTGTCGCCGCCGCTGGTGGACACGACGCCGCCGACGCCGGCGAGCGCCGCGTCGAGCGGGGCGTCGCTGCGGCTGTACTCGCCGGCCATCTGTCGGTCGGCGAGCGCGACGTTCCGTACGCCGGAGTCGCCGACGCGGAGCTTCGAGCTACCAGCGTCGGTCGCGCGCGATACCAACGATAAAGTGCAGGAGATAAAACGCGAGCGAGACGAACAGACCGAGGTGGTCCGCCGCCTGGTGCTGGAACGCCTCGGAGGCGGTCGGGCGCCCTCGTGCCGCCGCACGCGCCGCGCCACGCCCGCCGTCGCCGCGCCCCCGCCTGTGCCCCCGCCCCCCGTCCTCCCGGCCCCTCCCCCGCGACCCGCACCGCCCCTCATGCCCATGCCAGTCACACCCTCATTCTCCGATCCCGAACTCGCGAGAGAAACACGAAGAAAAAGTATTATGAAAAGCATATCCAACTATTTGAACCGACGTCTAGGACCTCGACAGAAGGTAAGTTATCCTTTTACTATTTATCTATGACTGCTTTTTTTGTGATCGTGTCCGAATCTACATAAATATAATCGGACATTATTAACCTGATCAAAGCGTTAATATAGATTCGCACTGAATAAAGTTTCATGTCTCATCGGCACTTTGTCACTGTGATTGATTTTAAAGCAACTATTGCAATTGTGAATAATGTACAAAGACAGTAGTTGGAAGGGTTGGGGTGATTAATTTAAAATAATTTTAAAACTTGTAGTGGTGTCCAATATTTAGTCGATAATTTGGTTCACGGTTAAAATACCAGTTACGGTTGAACTAAAGATATGGTGATGTAGCTGTAGGTTACAGTGAATCCGTTTAATAACCCATTCCCCTGTACCATGACCTCTTATTACGACAATATTTTGAGAAAATGCATCGCGATTGCGGACCTTATCGCCGGGCGATACGGTTCGCAATTGCGGTAGACGAAATGTTGAACGTATTATGAAACGTAATAATGGCAATACGAGTTTTTGGTACGTTCTACGTCTACCGTCTAACTAATAGGATATTGCTTTCAAAGAGACTAACAGGAAAGGCAGCCGTATTAGTTAGGCGGTAGAAGGGCTGGTCTAGCACACACACCGCACGATTTTATAAAGTTTCAATTATTTTATAACTGTTACAGTTAATTTCCAAAAAACAGAGAATTTATTGTATACTCGCTGACCTGACAGACGTATTTCTGTGTTAATTGTGGTGTATTTTCCTATTCTTATTGAAGTGAAAACTTCTTTAGGCGCGCCTAGACAGATTTTTCGTGTGAATTGATTTTATTCGTCACGCTCGGGTATGATAATAAAGCTTCGGGTAAACTCGGGACCATGGCTATTAGGCATCTAGAAATACGTCAGCCAATGGGAAATGCTGAAAGGGCGTAGACAGGCCATCATGGCATGGTCATCTAGAAACGCATCAGCCAATGGGAAATGCTGACGTATTTCGAGATGGCCATGCCAACATGGCGAGGCCACGCCCTCCGGTTACACCCGTGTAGTTTACAAGGTAAGCTATCAAATTCTGAGTTTTAAGTTTTCACTTCTATCGGCAGTTCCTATGACTGCCAATTTTTTTACTAGCTCCGTGACCCATGGCTTGCCTAAACTATTGAATCATATTATAATTAACTAAGTTTTTTTTTGTAAGAATCTATCGCAAAATTTTAGAATATGTACCTAAAAAAAGATGGATGAAATCGGCGAAGTCATTCGGAAGTTACTCTAACGACCTCTGATTAAAAACTAACCTAATCTACCGTTGGCTTATAATTTCACACATTAGATTACAATCTGACGGTGCTTACAATTTTGCGGTGACGTAAACAAATCGCAAGTTACGATATTAGGAAGACTTACGACCTCCGAAACGGCTTGTCCTATTTTATCGAATCTTTTAATTTATTTTTGGTAGATATGAGAAAAGTCGTAAAATGATTTTCACCCACCTAGACACTTTTATTTTTAATCATGACTCTATTATGTTTGTATGTACAACATCCAAATAATGTAACCGTCGGTCCTCCATTGACGTGAACTCATGAAGTTCCCCACCACATGGTAGAACGTTTGCGAGGTCAGCTAGTTCAAATATATATACATACATATAATTGGACGGTGTGCAAGCAAGTCATCTAGCAATTGGGATGATGACTGGGTCAAAACATAGCATCAAATTAGTCCGTCAGGTAGAAAATAAAAATGTGAGACAGCTATTATTTAATTTTGTTTTATCAAATTATTACAAATCGTCCAGAGTTATGACGTCACGTCGACGTTAAAACCATACAAAGACGAGACGTCACTCGAAACATCTAAGCATTCTATCTTCGTCATACTTATTTTGTTTGTGAAAGAAAATAAAAAATAAGTATGCAATATTTTTAGTAATCCGACGGACTAATTAGTATTTTTAGTCATCATGCCTATTATACAAACACAGCTTCTCGAAATTCGGCTGTTCCGTATTTCATACGTAATGTAGAAGGGACACTAGCAGTAGACTAACACAAGTTGAATTTTCAGTGGGCCTCGGAACCGATCCTGACGACGCACGTAAGCAATGCATAGATAAAAGTGTCGTGAGTCGCATGTTGTAGCTGTCTCAGTCGCACACGCTCATTTGTTATCGTATGTTGTCTCGCTCTGTTATGGCGCTTTTGCGCTCGCTTTTTTTTACCGTTTCAGCTATGGTAATGATGTTGAATCACAATTATGCTTCGAATATATGATCTTAACACGGGGATACATAACACTTATATTGGTGTATCTTTGTTCAGATAACCTATCGAAAGATTTTAATAAGAAAATTCATAGTTGTACATGTACACTTTGAAAATTTTGCTATTTGCACGTAGAATATTTCGAATAAATTAAAAGTTCCTTAAGGAATAGTTTTTACTAAAATCTACGTAAGCAAAGTCTGCTAGATACGATACGAGTACGAGCCGATTTGGATAGAATCATCTTCAAAGGTTTTTCTAAATTGTCAAGTAATACTTAAATCAAGTTTATAAGTCTTCATCGATTGTTAGTCTGACGAAATTGATTAAGTTAAATGAATAAAGATTCAACATCATTCCTCTCCTGCATTCGTTTCATGGAACTTTTGATCGTTTTTCTCGTCGCTTTGTCTACGGCTTCCTATGAGCCTCGTCTAAATGTTATGTCTTATCTGTTTGGCCGTTCAATCTTGCATGTTTTCGCTTCTTTGTGTGTCATAAGATTTCGCATGTCAGTTGCGTATTGCAACGTTTTCGGAAATTCAAATCATTTAACAAATTTATGACAAACAAATCGCTGTTTCAAAATACTCGGAAATGTTTACATTGAAACAAAATTCGCATTAAATGCTTAATGCAAATTTTGTCTATCTATATCACCCAACAAAATGCTATTGCTCTGAGTTTCATTTTGATCCAAATTAAAGACACAGCAATGGTATAATAAAAGTATCTAAATAAATACTTTTATTTAATTACTACATTAGTACTTATTTCCACTACAAAAAAAAAAACATTTTTGCGTGGATAAGGTTTTTTGTATCTTTTTTGTTTAATTCAGCGGATAGCTGTCAATTTAAAAAAAATGTTTGTGGCATAACCATTGCTGTGTCTTTAATTTGGATCAAAATAAAACTCAGAGCAATAGCATTTTGTTGGGTGATATAGATTGTAATGGATGTAAGTATTACATTTAATTAGATACTTTTATTTAATTACTACATTAGTACTTATTTCCACTACAAAAAAAAAACATTTTTGCGTGGATAAGGTTTTCATTTCGTCTAGCGAAGATGATTTTTTCGAACACAGATTTCGAACGACAATAGGCTTTACCACGCTTATCTTTAAAGTTTTTTTTTTTTAAAGTCCATGCATGAAGGCGATGAATTTCTTCTCTCGACGTTTTTGACAAAAAAAAAATTCATTACAATACCACAAGCAAACGCCTTCATTTAACTTAACTTAATTCTAATGTAAATTATTTAATAACATCACTTTTACAAGATCTCTAAATGCCCTAACTAAGCACAACTTATAGTGTGAGAACCAAATAGCTAATTATACTTTTGTGATAAAATTATGAGGCTAACACTCTAGCAAAAAAGCAGTTTTAGAAAGAACAGAATTCAATCATATTACTAAGAACGATTACCTAAATACAAAAAAGATAAGTGCGATATTATAAAGTAAAATTTTAATGAGCGGTTGATTGAGATGGGAAATGGTACAAGACTATTGTGTGTGAACCTCCACAGATATGGTTTGCGAATTTAAAATTATCACGTAAACATTTAGTTATACCCAACAGATTAAGTACAGGCCATATGCCGTTAAAAAAATTAAAAATGTAAATTTAATGCACACAAAGGTGTGGTGCTTCCCCCAGGCGTTCTGCAAAGAGCCCACTATCATACTTGTCCTAGGTGGGAATCGCAACCATGACCACGACCTACGACTCCCAGGTTTGCCATGAAGACATTGATGAAAAAATTAAATCACATTTGAAATAATTATCAATATCCCTGGCCTATCAAAGATAGTATTTTAGGGCCATAGGACACTAGTTACTTTTAGCGTTGGCGATCGGTGACTAGTCGCTGTTTAGAAGTTAAAATGGCAAAAAGCGTTCCCCACTGCGCTCTTAAAAACGTCAAATGTGGCAATTGAGTCGCTTTTCAAGCGCGATACGGTGACTAAACGCTAAAATGCACGAAAGTTGGCAATCGTGAAAATGCGACGCATCATCGATGCAGTCGCAAAATCGCCGTTCACCAATTCTAAAAGTGCTGTGACCCTTACTCTTCAGAAAAGACCTGCATTAGCCAAGTTTCTTTGATCATGCCTGCTTGACACTATCATATTTGATGACCCTGTCGACATCAGTAGGATTTAGGTTAAGTCAGTCATCGTTACGCAGAAAGGTCTAAGGCCCACTCCACCAAAGCAGAGACGGGAGGACGGGAGCTAGCTGTCTTTTAAACAACCAATAGAGATTCGTTAATTACCCATCTACTCTCCGCTCAGCTTCAGTGGATACCACCGAACGGAGATGTATCATATTTGTATGGCGCGATCAAGCTAGCGGAGATGTATGCTGCGCCTCGAAGGCTGGCAACGGCTGACTAAGGGTGCGGTTCACATGTTTATGTATGTACTTGGATTTCAAGCCATGTGATTGGTGAATCGCGGCACAACTCGTCTCCGCCTCAGTGGGACCGCACCCTAAAGCTGAGACTCTCCACCAAAGCGGAGATGTGCGAGCGAAGACGAGATGTTTTTTTAACAACCAATAGAATTTCGTTATTCACCCATCTCGTCTCCGCTCAGCTCCAGTGGAGACGTCTCTTCTCGTCTCCGCACATCTCTGCTTTGGTGTAGTCTCAGCCTGAACACAGTGTGGAGACGAGAAGAGATGTGAGCGGCGTGTAGTGACCGCTGTGAGCTGCGCAGTGTCTTTCGGCTGGCTTTCATGTCAGATCTAACTAAATTTCAATCAAAACATCACATCTCCGCTACGCTCTAGTCAGTATGCGTCTCCGCTCAGCGTTGGTGGATACAAATTTGTTGAAAAATATTTCTTCTCGTCTCAACTCCAAACATCTCCGCTTTGGTGGAGTCCGGGCCTAAATAAATAGGAACAAATCGCAAAAAAATATCAAAATTATTCGATATTCACGCTATTTACTTTTACTTCTTTATCTTTCTGAATGAACATCTCTGTTTTCGAATTTAAACTGTAATCTGGCTTGTGAATTGTTAGTCGACTCAAAATTTTACTTGTATTTCGCAATCGAGTGATGAGTAAAGTCATTAGCTGGTTGGGATTTCGTCGAACCACTCGGTCTTCTATCGTTATGATGGTATGCAAATCATGACTTTGCCACAAAACTGCCTGTTATCGATCTCGACTGTTTGGTAGATGTAGGTATTATGTTAGATGCCTCCATGTAGCCACATTAAAAGATTTGATAGTAAAGTATTGCCTATGTGATGTTACTCTGTGTTTTAAATTTGAATTATGGTAAGAAACCAGTCTTGTTGATGACGGCACGCATAGTCAGAAGATTCTTCAGTATGTAGTCTCTACCAGCGGCAGCTTAGACCAAACGCTGTAAGCAGCGTTCTAGTTTTTAAGTTTTTTGATTTGAAGTTCTAAAAGTAAGTATTATATTATGTAAACTATAAAAATTAAGTCGATAAATCAACGCAGGTTAGTAGGTAATAATAATAGGCCTTTAATCGGATTCCACTATTACATGTACCTATTTTCTCACTTGCACGCTTAGCGATGGCCTTGAGGTCGTTGTCTCACGTATATTAAATTAATAAAAACACACACTGAACGAAACACCACTAATAATAAAAAATAACACTGTAAATTGTAACTGTAAATACACAATCATTTGGGAGCTGTTATAAATATGTACATATTAATATTAATTTAATTATTCTGCTTCTCAGAAAAAACTCTTAAAAACGACTTTTTCTGTTATAAATATAAATTTCACTAAAAGCCACCGAACGTGGCTTAAAATTTTGTAGGGCTGGACCAATCATATCACATGTTAGCAATCGTTTGCTTTGCCATTAGATTATCTATTCTGTATCATTACGAACCAGCGCAGCGTAGCGCTTCTGCACCCGCCCTTCTACCGCCTAACTAAATCGGCTTTAGCTTTGCTATTGCTGTCTCTATCTACTCAAGCGAAAAGAAAAAAGAGGGCAACATCAAAGCTAAGACATTTTTTACTAGGCGGTTGATTGACCCTCCGGTCTGTTTGATCTCGACACGGAATTAAACCTTTCGGTCTTTGTCTTATCCGTTTAGAATGACAAAGACAAGCATTGTTATTCCGAATTTGAGTCGTTCAGATTGCGTTCAGAAGTAGTACTGTGATCTGTCTTTTCAGTATTTATTGATTGAATAATCTTTCTAAATAAGATTCTCAAAACAGTTTAACTTGTGATGAACCGTGTTACGAATCACTTTCCTACCAATGCAGTCGAGAAAAGATACTAGGGCCCTTGTGTTAAGGGTGCCTTTCCACCAGAGGTGTGCTACGCTACGTTGCTATGGATGCGTTTCGTATCCAGTCATCATATTCATTGGTCCACCACATAGCAAAACACTGGTGGAAACGAGTTCAGCTAAGCCATGTTTTTGTATGGAAGGATCCGTGCTATGGATTGGAGCTATGGATGTATGAATGGCATAGCTATTGACAAAGTAGACATTCCATTCCATCATGGAGGAAATAAAATATTTATATCTCGCAATGTGCAAAAAAATGTGTGAACTTAATGCAGCAGAACCACACGGCAGAAGTGAAAACTAAAGTAACATAACTATTGAATCATTTTAATGATAAAAAAAAAAGATTAAATATAAAGTATATTAAAATAATGATTACATATAGTATATTAAATATAGTAAACAACAGCGACACTACACTAGCAGCAGCTGACTATCTTTCTCGCTCAGACAAACTTGGCGGCCCGAGTTCACCCGAACGAATCTTTCACTTACGAACATGACGGTGAGCTTCATTCATCTCCGACAATATCATGGCATAAGAAAGTCATTCACAGCCTACGAAAAATTAAGTGTAGTAAGAGCGCCACATCTTTATTTTTGAAAAAAAAATCGTGTAGCTAGGATCTAGCTCTCATTTGCGGCGGTACATCTACATAGCACATCTTAATAGCCAAGCTAAGTAGCTTAGCATTACTGGAAACGTTCACATAGTTTCAGAGCTTAGCTTGCATATCCTCGCAACTTAGCTGCATAGCACATCTCTGGTGGAAAAGCAGCCTTATATGCGTTACCAGCTCCCGTTTGTGGATGCAATGGGATGTTTCTCCATAACTTTGTAGCAGAATCAGTTCGCGCTTCCACATCTAGTTCACATGAATACGGTATTAATTAAGGAGCCTGAAGCTTGTGCGAAGTTTTAGCTTTCGTATTCATACATTGTGTATGATGTAAATTCACATAGTGACGAAATCCAACTAAAATAAACTACACAATTGTTAAGGTACAAGTTCGCACCGCGACCGCGACAGGAGACCGAGACCGGAGACCGCGACAGGCACTTGACACTATGGAATTGTATGGACGCCAGTTCGCGCTGAGACCGCGACAGGAGACCGAGACAGGTCGCGGTCGCGGTCGCGGCGCGAACTGGCGCCCATACAATTCCATAGTGTCAAGTGCCTGTCTTGGTCTCCGGTCGCGGTCTCCGGTCTCGGTCTCGCGTCGCGGTCGCGGCGCGAACTTGTACCTTTAACATTAAAATATTCTGAACTACCCTCTTTCAAATATATACGGCCAAAAACTAGCTCCTTTAAATGATAACCTTAAAAATCGTTTTATCTCTGTGTATTTGTAAATTATAATATTTTTCATAAATATTACTTTACTTTATTGCGACCATAAATACAACAAAAAATATTGGTAGGTAGGTACGTGGCAGATAATATTATTATTGTAACTACTACTATCAATTTAATCGGTGTTATTTTTATTCTTGCCGATGTCGTTTCCTAACTCAAATAAAGGTATGTATATCTAAAAAAAAAAAAATTTTACTGTCTCATTAATCTGTGTTTCTCAAAATGTAAATTTTGCTAACAAGATATCCATGCTTCCTGACTTAACTCTTATGCTTGGTTTTCCTATCTTACTGCAATTTAATTATTATTTTTATTGTTAATTTTGTAGAGTTTCGTTGTGTTATAGTCTTATTATGCAATGAAAATTTAAAGGAGCGAGCAAAGATGCATACAACGAAATACCTTCTAAAACAAAGATTGAGAAATGTTGACCTGTCCCATTGACAGTAACATTTAGTTGTATACATTTTAGCCGTATCTATGTATATGAAAATTATAAAAATAGGGAGAGTACAAAAAATATTGAAATATTTGTACAAATTAGCCGCACTGTTGCGGCCAGCTTATCTGTAGAATCTAGCTAAGACGCCACGATCGAAGAGTGCACCTATTACAAAATTAGTTAACTTCTGTTTCGGTGTTTTATGGGCGTCAGTAGTTCCGCTTTTGGCTGTTTTATAGATAGTTAGTGGCATTATATTTTGGCTTTGCAAAGAAAACGTAAAATATATAGTTCGTACCAGTCATACCTTTGCCTTTTTAAAAAAAATGGTTGTCTGAAAAGTCGATTTACTGACGATAGTTGAACGTGACAACGTCTTAAGAAAATACTGATGGAATTTGTGTTAAGCGCCATCTAGGTAAAACATTCTGAAGCTTTTTGTTCAAAGCGCCATCTCTGGGTACATCATTGTACTAGCACAAGTTCTTAACTTCATATCGTCGCTTTTCTAAAACATGGACAGACTCCTTGAACGTAATACACATTTCACTCACTAGATGGTGCGAAAAGTAATAAGGCGAGGTAACACGGTAACGTTACATGACGTCATGTTTTGCGGGCGTGCAGCCGGCTTCATCGAATTATAAGACAAAAGTTTAATACCTAGTACTTTGCGGAAAAAGAGAAGAAAAAAATATTATAATTTGTCTGCTTTTAAAAATTCAATTTTCAAACTTAATATAGTATCTTTTTTGGATTCGTTACTCTGTCGATTTGCTTCTTAAAGTTTGAATGAGCAGGCGTAAACTCTACACGTAATTAATGTACCCTTCACCATCTTCACCAACCAAAAAAGCAAAACAGGCCAGTTTCCAATGCGAATGTATACTAAAACATAAAATGAAAAAGTCGGTTTTGTATTTTGATAATACCAATTCACATTTCGTTTAGGATAGTACTTCGTTTTTTTTTATTTCGTGTTGTGTGTAATGCTTCTGTGTTGTATAGGATACAAGTCCGCGAGGGGTAAGACACTCACACAAGTCGATGGTGGCGCTACAGGAATCCGCGCCTCCCGTGCCGCCGCCCCCCGCTTGCTACTGCCCCCCTCCACTTGCAGATTCACGGGGAACATCCTCAAGACTTACCTGTTAGTATACACTATATAATACTAAGTCTAGAGTTTTTCGGTATCTTATTTAAATATCAGTCGATGTAGTACTAAACAATATCATTGGACCAGCAGTTTTCACATAAATATCAAAAGCGTTTACTTTTTAAAAAAGCTAGCAGATTGAATTCGTCCACTACCTCACGTAACCTCATACATTTACATTTATATCGATATTGAAATAGAAAATCATCCGTTTGTGGACGCGGACTATTTCATTATAACTTTTCAAACACTAGATGGCACCGCAGAACACTAATACCCAAATAATTTTGGGTAAATATGTAGTCATACATCATTAGATAATGATTTTTTAATTAATAGTAATATGTCATACAAGAAATAAATTACAGTGAAGTTTGGATAAGTGAGAACTGCCCAAGCGAAACAAATCTACAAATGAGAGTCCTTACTTGGTTCTGGCAGTTGTAGTGTCTACTATTTGTCATTAGGAAATTTGCTGTCTCTGTAAGTGAGCGTCATGGTATTTCAGCTATACAGGTTGTAAAAAGTACCAAACATACAAATATTGAAAGGCATTTAGTAAATTATTCTGAACTCGACTTGACTTGAACTTGACGAACAATAATTGTACCTTAAAATTTGATTGCAAAATCCATTGTCACAATGCATATGCGAATACAGTAGTAAAACAAAATACTTATGGTTGCGGTCCGTTTGGACTGAATGTTATATTGTACTATACGCAGCATTGTCTCTGTGACTTATGCTAGTTGTATTATAAATAAACAGGATGGTGCTCCTGCGCATGATCAAATTCATTTCGTTAATGGTGACCATTGTTTTACTAGTTTTTAGAAAAACTTTAATGTCATTTTTTTAAAGGATTTTTTTTCAATTTATATTCGTACTTAAATATTCAAATGCTATTTCTTTACTCCCTGTATAAGCGCAAATACGCATAATTTATTACTGAAACTGCTGTATGCTTTTCAAGCAACTGTCGATCGTAGGAACAACAACATCAGCTATTTCTTAAAATCGGTACTAATAAATAGCATAATTGAATCAATACAAAAAATAATCGCCATACACTTCCTACTTATCCAGGTTTGACTGTAATTCTCCGCATGAAACTGCTTATTTCTAGCACTAAGTAAATTTAACATTTTTATTTGCTTTTCAATCATAGAGCATGATCAAGAAAGAAATGTCTCTTTAGTGTGTGTTTTTTTTGCTGATCGTGCTAGTTATTATCATGTCACGCTACACAGTCGCTAAGAACAGATACGAGAGTTGTGCAAAAGAAATCTCTCATTATAGATGGCATAAAATAACAAAAAACTGGGCACGCAATGTCCGAGTTTACTGGCCTACCTAAATAAATTCGTTAAAATTTCAAATCAAATTTGTCAAAAAGTCGGCCAAAACCTATGGTCAAATGGAAAAAAAAAATGTTTTAGTCGTTTACTTCGTCGTCTAAACGACAGTTCTGTAAGCTCGCGTAAACTTAGTTTTATGTTAAACTTACTTTATATGAAGACCGGTGTTTAAATTATAGTTGCCGCTAACGCGATCGAATGCTCGTTAACTTAACTCGCTCGGTAAAATTCGCATTAAACATTCAGAACTTCGTGCTAAAAAAAAAAGTAGAAACACGTTAACGTAGAAACTCCTTTCATTGAAGTTCATTAAAAAAAAAATTTTTACCGACTTCAAAAAAGGAGGAGGTTATCAATTCGGGTGTGTGTGTTTTTGTATGTATGTTACGCGATTGCGCCGCCAATTGTTAATCATTTTTTATGGTTCTTTTTTGGTAGATCACAGTTCAAAGGTGTTCCAATATAAATTTTATCGAAATACGTCTGGCGGTTTTTGAAATATGAACTAAACACTAAAATTTGGTTTCCTGTATTTGGACGATATAGTGATAAATTCTTATGAAATTTGGTCGAATGTCCGAATTTGATTTTAAATTGAATTCGGTTTTAGTTGATTTGAAGAAAATAGATTATTATTTGCACGACTGTCGTGTTGTTTGTCGTTTGGCGATTGTGGTCACGTAACGTTCATTCCATCGTCGTCTCGGTGACTAACTGAAGGCGGTGGAGGCGACGAGGAGAGAGATGCGATGCAGCTGTGGTTCGAGGCTCGCTGGGCCCGCCTCGTGGCTCAGCGCCGGGCCCGAGAGGAGAGCCGGGAGGAACCTGCGGCGCGCAGGCTCGCCAGGCTCGAGCGGAGACTCACGCGCCCTCTCTCTGGTAACTATAACTCTCTAGTCACCCATTGACGTATTACTACCTACTGTAGTTTTTCACTCAATCGAAAAAGGTAAACAAATCAAATCTGATAAAATCGCAAAGTCATAGTAGCGTTCCAGATGTATGATTTAATACGTACAAAAATGTTGCCATATTCAAATATACACATTGTAGTCGTCTTACTGTAAACGCAAATAATTCATATTCGTATAACGTTAATAATTAGTCAATGCTTTCGACTTCTAACAAAGCCTAGGAGTAACTTTACCCTCGTCCAAATTATATAATCCCTATTTGTAAAATGATGATCGATGTTGATAACGTGTAGATACTTCGTCGTAAGTAATCCAATAACCAGACTAAAACAACGCTGGACAACCGCCTTGACCTGCGATTTCATAGAATCTAGTCTTGGCGTCCAATTATACCGACAATAATTCGCGTTTCTGTCTTCGACCATGAGCTATACTAGCCGAGTTTGCAATAAAGTTTCCGTAGATTATTTCTCCCTTTACCCTCGACGGTTCCAACACTAGTTCGCTCCAAAAAGTCACTACTAGTTCGCTCCAAAAAGTCCAATAAATTCAAAAAACGTGACTGGCAAAAAAACAAAACGTCGTATTAGATAAACTTTTTAGTCCCACAAACTTCTGGGACAATTGCATATGTATATTCAAGATATAATTGTACGGTTTATTATTAATATTGAGAAATCACAGCTGAAGAGATATCGTATCATCTCATAATGTTCATGCTCATAACTTATTAGCCGCGCCTGTTTTTGCCTTTGCATCATTCTTTGCTTGATCCTTTTAAGTTGCTTGTGTTTTAAAATATGTTTAGTTTTACACTAATTGTAATTTTGTACTGTTAATTTGCTTAAATGTTATTATGTTGGCACTTTTAAGCTCCAGTAATACTAGAGTAGAAAAATAAATACATCTAGTGTTTACCTATCTACTATTTTTTACACATCTGTTTTTTATACACCGACAAGTATCCAATATTGAAATAATTAGGCGTTTGTAAGATTAGTAAGGATTTAAATCTGATCTTATCCTAAAACTATATGATTACGTAATGTTTGTAATTGTAATTTCTTCAGCCGAACAACAAGCGGCAACTGTTGCTGAGTTAGTCCAAGTTTCGGCGCAACGTGAGGCTCACCAAGCTCTTATGAAAGCCGATAGGTGAGTAATATCTCTTTCCGTATGACATAGAAATATTTTCAAAGCTTTAAAAATATGGCTTTTGGAATTGAGGCACCTTGTATGTGACACCGTAAAATTGTAAAACTGTCAGATTATAATCAACTACAAGACAAAATGTATTCCAGACTAGCAGCGCCCTCCGGTTTCACCCATGTAGTTTCCAAAGTGAGCTATCAAATTCTGAGTTATGAGTTTTCACTTCTACTGACAGTCCCTATGACTGCCAATTTTTGTTCATTTGTTTAAACGGCTCTGGTTTCAGCTTAGCGAGTATTAATTCGTTTCTATGTTTATGTTATACTACCGGTCCTAAAAACGTCATCTTTCCTAAAATGACGTAAATCTGGGGGACTGGGATCTTGGACTAAAGATATCAAACTTCCGGAGTGGGGGTTGTGACGTCCCGTCGCGTCGTCGTAAAAATCATAAGTACAATGAAGTGACGGATAGAAACTTCTAAGCACACTTCTTCATCTTCGTCATGTTTTGTTTGTGAAACAGAAGAAAAAATGCGTGTATAATATTTTTAATAACCTAACTGACGACCTTTTTTTTTTAGTCATCATAGCCATTAAATATTTCTAAATATTACTTTCTATGTTTCAGGCGGCGAAGTGCTGCCAGCAGCGGTGACTAAAGCTCATTCTACACCTGCTGCTCAGCGGCTTTCTACATCCTCTCTCGCTTGTGGTAGCGGCCGAGTGTGAACCTTATACTATTTTACTAGCTATTCGCTGACTTATACAATCGTTTGTTTGAACGCCTGCCCTAAGGTGTTAACTAACTATCAATGTATATATGTTTTATTTCTTTGACCTTCTACACCTTGTTTGACTTATAATATACTGGACTCGCGACGTATAGTCTACATTGGTATAGATGCATGATTTCTTAGGATTGAGGACTTGTGACTTATGACAGCAGTAGCATGCAAACATTGTTTTGTTCCGGTTGCAATAGCTGCATTGTACTGTGCTGTTACGGGCAGGTGTCTTGTTTACCATTACGCGCATGACTTGCTCATATCTGTATATTATTTTAAAGTAAATCACTAATTCCTATGTTCAAATTTTAATAAAAAATAATTGCATTTGCTTTAGTGTTGCTGATGACATTTATTTGACGTCCTAGGCTGACTGTTTACCAGATATGTGCAATAAGACGCATAATGGGAGATAGAATTGAAGTATTTTATCTCTTCAATTGTATTAATCTATCAAATAGAGCTTATATGAGATATTTGAGGAACCAAACGCGTTTTATTTGTGTGTGTTTGGTAGTTAATCACCATTATGTATACGTAAATGAAAACATTTATTTCTCTATTCTATGACTTTACTCTCATTTTTTCTAACTGTGCCTATCTTTCTAGATTTCTATTTCTTTTCACAGATTTAGACAAGCATATAGTTATGCCAGCAACAAAAAATAAATGCATTTTTTTTAAATTTAATTATATTTTTTCTAAAATAATTCGTTCATTGTTGTAGAATTTGTATAGGTATTTTATTTTAGAAAGGTGCCTGTAGCGGTTAGCCTTCACTGCCTACCAAACTTTAGGCAAATGCTGAAAAGACACAAACCCACATAAAATATATCGCGTATTGTAGATACTGTTTTATCTGCTACTTTCAATATTTTATGAGTGTAAAATATATTTTAAAGTCACAGATTTGTATGTACAAAAATATTCAGTAAGATTTTAAATAAATTTGTGAATGATTTTGATTTTAAATATTGTTATAATTTTTAAATACCTATATTGAAAGGAATCTTTTAAATACATAAATTAAAAATGAATCTTGCCATATTCATTAACTTTATTTTAAATATTCCTTTGTTTACCTTGTCCTGAACCGGGTTTCATGCATCTAGACCTAAATAGTTACGGCTTATATTTGACGATAAAATACAGTCCAAAATTATCAAGTTCATATACTTATGTGTTTTATACTTACATTTTTTTTAAATATGTTGACTCACGCTCGGCCTTGTGAGTGTAACCAGTTTTCTCGTTAGTTAATTTGTTACTTTACGACGTTTATTTTAAGTCCGAAATAACTCGATAGTATGAGAGTATTTCTTTATAGTTCAATTTTACTTTATTATGATGTATAAATAAAACGTAATCAAAGCTTTACCTTAGTTTATAACAAGCGCTGATAGCCCCTTTAAGTATAAACGTTTTACAAATCTATTTTACTGACTTTTGATACTTCTGTCGGAACAGCACGAAAGTCTACAAAATGGTCAATGGATCTTACTTCTAACATAAAAATGACGTTTACTGTGTTCATTTGCTTGTTACATCGGGCCTCTTATTTGAAATCTTTCACATCTGATTCTTCATTGCTTTCATACAAAATTTGCGGCGTTAGAGACGATTCACACGGCTTGGTACCCCAAGCTTATCACATTGTATAAGCTGAAAAAATTACGAATCAAAAACGAATACGCCCAGACGCGAGTTCAAAAATCCTTATAAGAATTGTCCAGTTTGTAGAGTTTCGTATTGTTCTGAGAATAGTGCTTGTCCTTGGTGTATATCATGAGCTCGTATTGTGCCGGGTATTCTGTTCAAATGACTCAGTGTATCGCTCACCGCGACTGTGAACTTTATCGCTCGAAGATACGGTGTCCGTTCGCATCACACGTAGTGTTGAGCGTCAATAGCCGCGAAACTAGAATCATGGCTACAAGAGCTCATAGTACAGAGCCAGGATAGGAGGTTTTATTGCATGAGTATAGAATATTATCTCGTTACAAAATGTTCAGTTATAAAGATTTTAATAGTTTTATTTTTTTTACCACGACAGTTTTCTTTTCTAAATGTGTTGGATATGTAAAATACTGTCACAAATGAAAAAAAAAGCAAATATTGATCCCCAGTTATTGGATCTCAACGGTGTGCTAGATATGCCAAATGAAGAAAAACATGAAAATATTTTTTAATTGTATAGATGTATTTCATTTGTAAATGTATTTCAATAGTATTAAATTTCGTTTTACCTTTCTCTATTGCGATATTGTGAATGAGAGTGCTATGGAATAAGTGTCGCTTTTATTGTACCTACTTCAGGGTTCAAATTGAGTTGAATGTTTTTTTTAAACCATGTTAAGTGTTAGCAATCCCGTTTATCACATAGCGGCTTTATGTGGTCCCAGTAGAAAATATAAATCCCAGATACATTTCGTCCATAAAACCAAATAAAGAAAAATTAAATCTATAACGTTTCCCATTTATAACACAAACTCATAAATACAAAAATGTATTAAATACTGGAGCAGTAACTCAATTCGTACCTGAAGAAGTCATTTTTTATCACACGCGCAAGGTTAAGATCACACTGAAGATACTGAGGGTCTACTAGACCGCTTTAAGGTCTATGAAACATCTATCAAAATTGGATCAATACATTTTTACTGTATTTGGTCTATGTAACAATAGAAATACCTTTGTTTGTTGTGACTGATGTAGAAGTAGATGTTTTGCCTTAAACCAGCCATTTTAGCCCACTGCGGTCAGCCGCATGACTAAAATGGTTATGGCTTTCACTATTTCGAGCGACAAAAGCGAGAATATTATGAATAATATTAATTATAATTGAATTAATTTATAGAGCGCCGTAAGGCATAAAAATGATAAAATCTCGGAACCCAGGGCCAGTCAATGAATCTGTATTACAAGTGTTTGACTGCATTATTAAAACCTCAAATAAAAATGTAAAAAAAAAAAATTGGCCGATCTCGATTACAACAATTTTTAGAAACAATTTACTGAAAAATTAAAGGCGCAAAGGGAAAAAAATGAAGAATAACAGCTAAAGCCACATGCAGTGGTGATATAAATGAACGAGGCCTTACTGCAGATATTACCGCATGAGCTATTGAGGCGCATTTCGTTTGATAATGATTTATAAACTCTGGTTTACCTCTTTTGTCATTTAAAATTATTTCTGATAAAAAAATGATAGAGATTTTGGTATTATCTCATGAACATGGTTAAACATTTTATCACTAGCCGGATACATTTTATTATCATAAACCTGCGTCCGAATGTGTCGTCGTAAAATTTCACCAGCAGCCTTCAAAATACTATATTCTTCTTCTTCATCATCTTTTGACCTCTTACTGTACCAGTTATCGGACAATATTTCATATTGTTGTTTTTTAAAACATATGATTGTATTAGATCCAAATTTACTGGAGAATACAATATTTTCCTCATAATGGTTCATTAACCTCATTTTTATCGTTTTATCATCAGGAATATGATCCATTGTCACAATACTTTTTAATTCTGCCAGTGAAAACTGGCAGTCATCATTTTCTTCAATATATTTGAAGATCTGCTCCATTGCTGCATCTACTTGTATCGTGACTGGATGATTTTTTTTCCCCTCTGGGTCTGTTTTACGGTAGTTTTCAAACGCATATAACAATCCACGTGATACTTAGCGTCCTGAGCTACTAGATCTAACACACCTACAATTCTTTTATGGATATTAGGACAACATTCGCTTTTCTCTTCGCTTATCAAATTAAAAATAGTTTGCTTGAATTCAGTAGTAGTTACGTAGCTGATTTGCTGTCTTACCGATTTGGACTTTCTTCTTTCCTTCATTTCATTTGCTTCTTTTTCACATAAAAAGCACTTATTTTTCCAATCAAAACCAATAGAAGTAGCCGTTCGGAGTTTTTTTTTTAGGTGGAGAGCATGTTGATGTGGTGTTCTTTTTTTTTAAATAAGCATTAATACATCCTTTATTGATATATTTTTGTCTGCATACTGAATGCACATAGACAAATTCGCAAGTATTTAAATACTGAGAAAGTCCATCCCCTCTTTCCACAGAAGCAGCTTTCAGTGTTGGTATTCTTCTAGTGACTTTTATAATATCTCTTAGCTCAGAGCTTAATTCAGAGCTACATCCAATTTTGTCACAAATGAGGCAATTATTATTAATATTATCACTATTCGATGGTTCACCCATTTTGATACGAGGCTGTAACAAAAAATATTACTAATATCAATAACTAACCTTTATATTACAATTAATTAAAATTTCAGATGTAAGGATTGGATTTTTTTTTATATACCTACAAGTTTTACGGCTTTGGACTCGAGTCCATACGGCAATTTTATCACACTCACTGCACAAAAATATATATATTTTTTTTATTATTTTTTTTTTTTTCGGATCAAACACAACTACGTATCAAGCCTAGCAAGTTGCCACGTGTACTATTCTGTTAGGGCCCGCGTTAACAACACCCAACAGCTGCTGTTGCCCCCTCTATTCCCCTCCCTTCATCGTTATACCTGCAGTCCCTTGAGACCCAAGATGAAGCTTGTAATAGTTCTTCTTTTTAAAATCTAATTTTACACTAATATAACTTAAGGAAAACTCCAAAAAATTAATAATTATTTATAATAATTATTAAAAAATTAAAATCGCACAAAATATTTTTTTAACATTTTTCTATATGCTATTAAAAACACATTGCCAAAGTTTATAAAAAGATTTATTGACTGGCCCTGGATTCCGAGGTATAATCCTTACGGCGCTCCACAATTAGCATCCCGCTGTGTAGGTATAACAGCAATCCAGGTCTTGGGTGGAAGCCACCGGACTCCGAAATACAATGACTAGTTCGGGGACGATGGATCCACTTTACGTTGGTAAAATTTTACCAATAAAAAAATTTTGTGTTTTGAATTTCAAACTATTTTATTTAGACGGTAGAGGTTTCGAGTTGAGTTTATCAGCGGTTTCGTTCCTCTATTGACTCATTTTCAGTCGTCATCTAGTGCGATTGTTTACGAATGTTTGATTTCAAACAAATATGACACTTTGCCATCGCATCACATCACTAAAAGCCATTTCCAGTCAGTGTGATCGCAACCTTATTGTCTATTCGCTATGTCTCGCATTACATAGGTTTTTCATGAGCAGAAAGAACTTTCACAGAGAGTTATTTATCTTAGAATGTAAGAGAATATTCTAAAATATTTTTGTATGCGGATGAGGTAATTGTATGATTGATGTAGAAGAGAACATGTCAACATGTAAAGAAATTTTAAAAATAGACTTACGTTACTTTTTAAACAAATTAGATGCTTTTAAAAAAAAAAAATAGAAGTAATCGTAGCATCTAATTCTAAATCTTGTATTATGTTTGTTAGTTTTCATTGACATCTTTTTAATAGGTATTCTTAGTCCCACTATCACTTTTTAATCACTCCGTTGATGTTGATAAAATTAGTCTATTTATATTTATCGTATACTTTTACATGGTCTGATTATGAGATTTGAATATAAAGAAGTAGTCCCAGGTTGAAGAAGAGAATCGGAAGATAGGATTCAGAGGGGTTAACATCAAAATAAATTTTAACTGCATTACTTATATGGAATAAAATGTTCGATGAATTGACTAGATGAGTGACATTATTGTAATCTCAGATTCAATAAATTACAATTAACATAACCAGGTTAACGAGGTTTATAGATTACGATTTTAGCTCAGTAGCGCATTGACTCACTTGGAACAGCCAATGCGGTTATGGATTTAGTTGTTTTTTTTTTTCATTAAATCTGCATATACACCGTTTTTTTTTTGTATTAGCAAAATGTTAACAGGCTATATAGACAGCATAGCACATTGTTACTGCGCAATAAGTTAACTCTTAAACTCTGAATCTGTGACCAGTTGAAATTTACAAAAGGCCTGCCTAAAAGTATGGTCAATTGGTCATGTTTGTAAATAAAACACATTACGACGTCATTATGAATGAAAAATCCCGTCGTAGTGTTCACAGCTATTTGCATCTCTCACTCTGTTCTGGCCTACCTGCGGCCGGTACTTATGACAACCAATCGCACCTGATTTGCAAAACTACCTACTATTTCTAATTTCATGGGCCTAGACCGACACAATTACATTCAATTTAGTTAGTTTAATCTTGTACAGATTAAACCTAAAAAGGGGTTAAAAAATAACGTGTTTTGGCATAAATACGCATAAAGTTGTAAATACAACGAAACTTACAACAATCACTTATTTTCTAAACTATTTGTACTTACATTTATGTAGTATTTGTTTCAAATAATTTCCATCACTATGATCGATACACATACGCCTGGCACCTCACTTCGTTTTAGACTTCACCAAATTCACCGATTCACCAAATTAAACACGGCGTTTTATTTCACTTCCAAAAAAAATGATCACTACACCTGTAACGTTTCACTAATATTTCTACCACACACACACACTATCGTCAACTGACCTTGGCCGCAATCAACACGTAACTAAATAAATAAATGCGCGCAATCGACACGTAACTAAATAAATAAATAATAAATAAATGCGAGTGATTATTACATTTGTTTTTAAGTAACTTGAGGGTAGGCAGGAGTCACGGTTGGGTGATCGTGAGATCGTGACCATGAATGACATGTAAAATTTATAATTATATGTAAAATTAAAAATTGACATGTAAATACTACGATACGATACGAATACTACATAACTCAAGCGTGTCAATGACCATAAATTGAATAATTTTCGTGATTTTTTGTCATCAGATTTTCGTTTGTTTTTCAGCTTGTTATGTTCAGTAACGGCAATAGATAGCGCTGTAAAAAAATTGCTAATACAAAAAATAACGGTGTATAGCTGTGATGCTTTAGTTATAAATTTTCTCAATTTATTTGGGCCTAGATGGTGTTGTGAGCAATGTCCATCAAATATTCATTTATTTTCTGAACTTACTCAGTTAGGTAACTAGGTTTGATAATCTAACGATTATTTGTTACTTTGAAATGACGTTAAGTATTATCACATTCGAATTTAAATAAAATACCAGTTGTTTTATACCAAGTCTTTATTCTAGGTGCATTACTTTTTCAAGTAAACTCATCTATAGAAAGTGTTGAACTTGTTGTGAAAACTCGTGGTCTTATTGCACTCTTCCATTGTCAATTCTCTTGTAGTCCAGAATTTATGAAACGATATTGTTTCTTGTTTAAAATCATATAACAGCAGTTTTAATGAAAAGTCATCTCTTGACCAAAGCGTAAGTACAACGCATCACCTAGTCAACTTTCCATACCAAAAATGTATATCGTGGTACATATAGCTAGGCATGTTGCTTTTTTCTTCTCAACGTGTTGAATGACCAGATGGCACTAAACACGTCCATCTAGACACTTCATTCTTGTAACTGATTCCAATAGGTAAGTATTGTGACCCCTAGCAAACAAAGCTTCTGCCATCTACCTAATTTCATTTTATCAGGTGCTAAACCAAAGACTCATTCTTCTGAAAATATAATATTGTCGGACAATCATGTCGGATTCATCATGCCTGAACGGATCGGATTTAAATTTGGAACATATTATAGTCTGTAATAGCACATTATAGGCTACTTTTCGTCGCGCTAAAATTAGGGGAACGTAAACTACGCGAACAAAACCGCGGGACACTATTAGCAGATTATATCATAATAAGAATACTAAAATATAGTTTACTAATTTGTTGTAAAACTACTGTTAAATCATGAACCCCACATACAAATTTAAATAAAAAAAACCTGTTTTATTTACTCTGAAATAAACATTTGCGTTTAAACAATTGTGGACAACACGTTAAGAAAAAGTAATAAGTTTTACGAGTAAACTTCTAAACGCTGTGGAATATAACTAGGTTATAATCGTGTTTTAGCTTTTCTTAAAACGTCAATGGCGCGTTGTAACAAAATTAAGTTTTATTCCAAGAATACAAAATAATTAACATATTTACATTCTCATAAACGTTAAAAGCTCAATTTAGTTAAATTCTTTGAATGATTTGAGTTTTTGCTATGAAATCCTGTCAAAACATTCTGTACTAGAAGTTCATAAGTAATACCATCGCGTTAGACCAAGCCCCGGGATTGCAGCGTTCACCAACAGCCTTACTTGTACAATATTGATAAATCACCGTAAAATTGTGAATACCGTCAGTTTATAATCAAACATCGTTAAATTATAAACTAGTCTTGACTTATCGCAAGTTTATAATCTCACGCTTTTTATTATAAATCGCCTATTATTATAATGTTACAAAGACAAATAGGTACCTACATATCTCATTTCGATATTGAATCTAGTTATCTATAATGCTTAAATAATGTTACTATAATTATACGTATAATTTTATACAGAATAACCAATACTATTCCATGGCGTGTGGACGTTCAAATCACGGAATAATGTTTATTGAGTGACGTAAATCTTTTATTAATCCTAGTATTTATTAAGCTTTAATTGTTAACATTATTGTACTGTATGTACATTGTACAGGTGCAGCTCTTTGGTTGTATCGTTTAATAATAGTATTCTATTACATGGGGAAGCTAATGTGTTGTTCCGATGTGTGTCGGACTATGCAGGGTCAGTGGTGTCTAACAACCTGCCAAGACTTTTCTGCGACCATTTTAAAATGATTAAATCTATCCTTTTATTTGTTGTGTAGATCTTTGTTGTAGACTATATATTACTACAAAGTTAATAAACAGCTAGTTTTACGAAATTGTTGGTTTTGGTTTCACTATTACAACTGAAAGGATGTTTGACTAACTCCCCTCTGTAGATATGATTAACGAATGTCCGATTTATCATTTGAGTAGATGGAAGTGAAATCATCTTGAGTGCGATATTATCTTCAATCGATTTTACTAATCGATCGTAGTAATGTCTACCAGTTATTATGTGAAAAAAGCCGTGAATTGTTGTCTGGATAACAAACTATTTCTTAAGTCAAATTGTAGTAGTACCTACAATACTATAGTATAGTATAGTATAGTATACAATACTAATTGTAGTAAACTACAATTCCAGTGTTACCAGGGACTGAATGCGCGGTATCTAGTACCAATGAAGAATAAATGTTTACGCCTTAACCCTGTAAAAATGTCTACGCGATCGCGTAAGCGTTAGGCGAACGCGTAAATATTATTACGACTGGTTAAAAACTACGCACTCGTCGGAGTGAGTAAGTAGTATGCAATGCAAATGCAATCCTTGCGTATTTTAATTTCAACCCAGACTATGAATGTCCCGAGTACAGGTGTCGAATCAAAAAAATATTGTTTAAAGAAGGTTGTGTATGTTGTATACGTTGTATACATGGGTGTTGTGAGAAACGCTTCCGAAATTGATAATCGTTCTTTACATGGCATTACGTAGGTACAAGTCTTCTTATGACAGCAAATTTTAAATAACGCCATTGTAACAATGAAAATTTGTCGCATCTTTGGCGAATTGGAGCTATCTCTAACAGATAGGTAATATATTTGCTTTCTTTGTAACGCCACATTGGATTCCACAATTTAGCAATAAAACTCGTGAGCTGACCACAAATAATGATAAAACTTATTTTTTGCTGTAACATGAATGGATTTTTATGAGCCTCTTAACTGGGCCTCATAAACTTAACATGTGAGAAGTAACAGTGGGAGGATGAATTACATCTCTTCAATTGATCAACCAGATATATTTGTATCTTGAAAACGCCTCGTGGAAATGACAGTTTATTTTGACGAGGTTTGTAGTAAAAAGTTTTACAGTGTACCTAATAAGTCTGTTTCAGTTTCCGGATGAGTTTCCTAAAAAACATTATGTAACATCAATTCAATATACCTTATACCTTTTGATTGCGACAGAAAATATTACTGAAGGCATAATATGCAAGCCGGAATTTTCGTTTCGACAATGGACTGAGTTAGACATTAGTATGTACTTGTTAAAAATGAATGGCTTTTTGTTGACATGCGTATGGATGTGAGTTTTTACGTGCGTCTGTTTACTCGATGGTGTTAACGTAAATCTAATTTTGTATGAAATACGAATAGCCATCCAGTGTCCATTATAGGTACCTATTACACATATTTTTCACTCATGTTAACGTTAACACGATCGAACGCTTAAACGTGTACTGTAAAAGTCGCACTAAGTACATCCTTTCTGTTCCGTGCTGATATCTCTTATTGCTATTTTTGCGAAACAATTGACGCCCAATATTTCGTGTCCTGCAACCAGGAATCTTCTCACATACGGAGAGGGTTCAGAGTCGTGCTGTATGAAATAATACGTCAATTGGATCAAACAAATATCGCATTAAGAGCTTCATGGTTAGGTACGCACTTTGTATTTTTCAAAAACTATGTGTGTATTTTATGTTAAAATTAAGTAAACTACCACGTCTATCAATACAAGGTATCGGAGCCTACATTGGTAATATGATGTGTCTAATTAAATGCTAGAACCCCAGGGATGCCATGTAAATATTATAATTTATTGACTGAAGGTATTGTAGTTTCTTAGTCATCTTCTCACATTGCAACTTTTTGAAAATCTGAACAAAAAAAAAATATATATACGGTCGAATTGAGAAACCTACTTTTTTTTTAAAGTCGGTTAAAAATACTGAAAAATCGAATAAAATTAGTCACACAATTTTCTCAAAAGTATAATTTCATGTTAAGATTAGACAAAATTTGTCCTCTCTAGAAAGTATGTTTGATTAATCGTCAACAAGCTTACGCTTGACTACGTCACACCTGGACGTCTACTCTAATTCAACGAAAAATGTAATTTCGAAATAAACTCCCGACTTTCCTACTCCGGTTCTACTTCGTTTCGTCCGATCGAACATTGTTTGACGTTTCAATGTTTTTAAGCCTTTTCTAATTAGAGTACCTAGTCTTAGAACATTTAAACGGACGAAACGACTGATCGAAGTAGAATCGGAGTAGGAAAGTCGCGAGTTTATTTCGAAATTACGTTTTTCGTATAAAGAGAGCAGACGTCCTGGAGAGTAGACGTCCTGACGACTTTCCTACTCCGATTCTACTTCGATCCGTCGTTTCGTCCGTTTAAATGTTCTAAGCCTACTCTAAATTAGAGTAGGTTTTTCGTAGAAAGAGAGTAGACGTCCAGTAGTTTTTGACGTGATAACGTCTTATAATTCGATGAAGCCGGCTGCACGCCCGCAAAACATGACGTCATGTAACGTTACCGCCATAGATTAGATAATATTTACCGCCGTCACCTCGCCTTATTACTTTTCGCACCATCTAGTGAGTGAAATGTGTATTAGGTTCAAGGAGTCTGTCCATGTTTTAGATAAGCGACGATATGAAGTTAATAACTTGTGCTAGTACAATGATGTACCCAGAGATGGCGCTTTGAACAGCTTTTCAAAAAGTTTCAGAATGTTTTACCTAGATGGCGCTTTACACAAATACTAGACGTTGTCACGTTCAACTATCGTCAGTAAACCGACTTTACAGACAACCATTTTTTTTTGTCAAGAGTAGGCTTAGAACATTTAAACGTCAAACCGTGTTCGGTTGGACGAAACGAAGTAAAACCGAGGTAGGAAAGTCGCGAGTTTATTTCTAAATTACGTTTTTAGTAGAAAGAGAGTAGACGTCCTGGTGTTAAGCGACGATGGACCGCGTTTATAAGTAAAAACGTTCGAATTAAAATAACTGTTTTGTGACTTATACCTACTTCTGTTTGTAACTGTTATTTTGTACTATTATTATTCAGAAACATAAATTGGAAGAGAAACCCTTCAGAAAGAACCATATGTGTCGACTTAGTGGCGAAAAGAGCAAGAGATAATAATGATTAAGAATCATCAGTAGTCAAAAAAATCGATTAAGCGAACAGAGCGACGGACTAAGGATTCACACAACCTATACATAATATTTTACATGGAACGTCCCACCCTGTAACTGTCATTAGTTTCTTTCATCATATATTTTATATATAAACCCTTTTTTGTTAAATGGAATGGACTTTTAGTCCTTTTTTTAGTGAATATTTTTAGATAAGTTTTAACATAGTTATTTTAATTGTTTTGTATAAATGTTTGAGATTAAACCCAATGCAAGGTTCCACACAAAGCGATGTACCTCTTTTTTATCATGAAGTTAAAATCAATAATAAAAATTAATATATTATTTTCTTGTTTCATTTCGTAAATCAAGTTGAAACTCCTTTCTAAACCTAAAACCTAAAGGCGTTGTTCCAAGTTGTGACCAAGTTTTTTGTCGTGGGTATAGTTTATTCCACAGACTAAGTAGAGAGATACTGTTTATTCCTTACAAGCGGCGCCCGCGGTTTCAATGCGTTAAAACGTGTTTGGGTTTTTTATTTTCCTCAAGTAAGAGTTGTCGCAAAGCACCCAATGTCTCTTGGTACTTAACGAATATAGAGGTACAGGATTAGTGGTAATCAGCCTGCATCCTTTTAAGAACATGTTAACACAATAAATATGCCAACTTTTGTTGCAAGTTGCTTTTAAAAATTCGTATTTTTGATATGTTCCGAATTTTCCACATTCTTTAAACGGGCAGTCTTTATTAACAAAATAGTACAATGAGAACTACAATATGCTACATACCTACCTAACTACTTACACTTAGCAAACCTGAATTATCCATAGACCAATGAAGGTCTACAGGTAATTAAGATGTTCAAGCCCACTACCACTCGGAAGCGTACCCAGCATGCTGGCGGCATTACCACGCTGAATGGCAATGCTTATGCCTTGGGCCAAATAAACGCCAGCATTTCGGTCACTCGTCGCGTCGACCAAGCGTTCGGAAAGGCTTTTGAAGATGAGGTGAGCTCACGGGCCCAATGTCTCAACCCCAAAGGGCTAAAATATGTAACCTCTTCCGAGGGTAGCATATTTGCGCCGTTCGAGCCGCTTGGCTGAATTAGCCGCTGCACCGGCCCTACTATGTGTCTCTGGAAGATGTGATGGTGCCAGAGTATCGACGCAAGTTGCGTCCCACACTAGGGGCCGACCCAACTTCCAAGGCACAACAGTCATGCTGTCAGGTCTTTTGCCATCGTCACGCGCAAGACCACTCGGTTTTTTACCTATGGCTGGGACGTTGGCGCGGCGGAAAAAGCCCGGCGTATGATGTCGTTCAGGCTGGCGTGGCGGCCAATACGACCCGCGCTTTTCGAGCAAAAGAGACCGTGGTGACCGAGTTGGTCGACGGCAGTACCACAATGGCAGCGATGGGCTTCATAGCACCTCGCACCTAAGCGCAAGCTAACTGCTAGACGAAATAGAATTGGACTAATAGGCTAACGGTATTGAATGATGGCAAAGCTTGTAACCAAAGGCCGGATTCCCACACAGACACAGCAAGGATACGAGCACGATCCGCGATACTAGGACACGTATCGAGAAGAGAGCTCCGTGCTAGATCGCAGATCGGTCGATCCCACTGTCTCTGAAATGACAGACATTTCTTTGGAAATCGTTGTTTGGACAAGCCAGTCTTCAAGCATTCTTAGGTACTACTACATCCAAATATTCCGAAAGGCCTAATGATGGTGCGAGAATTTTGTCTATTAGATTTTGAGTACCTACTATGAACTGAGGACAAGAATGCCGGTAAAGCTACACTTGAAATTTGCCGGACCCCTAAATTTTGAATTTTTTCCTCGACAAAAGGCAAAAGGTGGTAACGACTCGTCTAAAATTGGTGCACCCAGGAGGCGCAGGGAACATTTATTTTGTCAACTGATTTGATGTTGGGGGCCAGATCATTAACTGACTGGCCTCGTGGCTTAGTAGGTAGTAGCTCTGCCTGCGAAGCCGAGGGTCGTGGGTTCGATTCCCATCCAGTGCAAATATTTGTGTGATGAATTCAAATGTTTGCACTGTGTCTGGGTGTTTCTATGTATAGTAAGTGTTTAGTATTTTATCCAGAAATTACCGACTTGGGGCCCATAGCAAGTCTAGAACATTATTATTTTGCTTTTATACCGATTTTAATATTTACCCCCTAATTGCAAACAAGGTACCGAAAAGAAATCACTTACGTAGGGTTCCCGGCGTCGTCCAAAGCCCAGTTTGATACGACAGGAATGTAGGTAGGGATCAAATGGGAATGTGGGAAGAACAAAACCAGGCGATATCGAGGCGACCTCCCGAATTCCCGTTCCAGCAGTAGTCCACCGGCACTACGATTCCGCGTTCAACGATCCTGCGTTCTAGAAGCGGCCAATCCAGCAGCCACTTCACAATTAATAGTCCAGCACTAATCCAGTAGTCACAATTAATGTTAATAACGTGTTCCCGCACAATATTAAAGCTTTTATCCCGAAAAACACCAGTTAGAAAAAACAACCCGTCATTGTCGTTCCCGCGACCAGAGACAACGTACAAGTGACAGCCGGCTGTCAAACATAGATCCGCTATGATTTTTCGCGCCCGATATAATGTTGCCTGATTATACGGAACAAAACCCCCGACCAATTGAACTCCAGCTCAATTTTAGAAACCAGTATTTAGTAGTATCCGGACCCCAAATAAAACGAAATTCCCAACTTTGACCCGAAAGTGGAAATCTAACCAAAAAAAAAAAAAAAAAAACTTTACCAAAAATAGCAATAAAATTAAATAAATTTTTAACCATGAAAAATACGTATATCTAATAAAGAGGCAAGCGTGCCAGAGAGGACACCACGCGCTGAAGTCTGGAACCAGAAACCAGAATCTCCGCCACGCGGGGTGTGCCATCAGTACCAGATATCAATTTTAAAATACGTCCCCTACGCCAGAGTAGGGGGGCCAAATTTGCCTCTTTTAATAATACTAAGTCCCCTTCCCGAGGGGCCTCCGTCCTATCTGTCCATTTTACCCGTTGTTGCAACAGATGCAAGTACTCGGCCGACCAGCGCCTCCAGAAGTCTTGACTTATTTGCTGCAATAACTGAAAACGGGACAGGCGTCCGGGGCGCTCATCCTTCCAGGGATACTCCGGCAACGCGGTTAAAGGCTGACCGATCAAGAAGTGACCCGGCGTCAAGACTTCTAGATCGTTAGGGTCAGGCGAGATTGGACAGAGAGGACGGGAATTAAGCACTGCCTCCACGCGGCATAGTACCGTGACTAACTCTTCCCAAGTTAACACGGTCTCCCCGATGACACGGCGGAGATGGGTTTTAGCAGACTTCACCGCAGCCTCAAAAATTCCTCCCCAGTGAGGACAGGCCGGCACACTAAATTGCCAGCTGATTCCCCGCTGGGCGAGAGCCAGACTTAAACTATTATTACCAGAATTTAAAAAATTATTAACTTCGCGTAAATAATTCGCCGCCCCTCGATAATTTGTGCCATTGTCCGAACGTATTAAAGAGGGTACTCCTCTTCGCGCTACAAAGCGATCCAGCGCCGCGACAAAGGCCTCCGTAGACAGCGCAGAGACCAGCTCCAGGTGGACTGCTTTGGTGGCCAAACACACAAAGACGCACAGGTAGGCTTTAACGACCTTGGCGTTACGCAACGTCGATGACTTGACCGAGAAGGGCCCAGCGAAGTCCGTTCCGACCCCGTCGAACGGCCTCGAGGGAGAAATCCTATCCGGAGGAAGATCTCCCATCATGGGCTGCATGGTAGACGCCTTGAGCCTATAACAAGGGACACATCTAAACAGCACCTTTCGGACCGCCCTGCGAGCCGACAAGATCCAGAATTCACGCTGCAACACAGCGAGAAGCGCGCCACATCCAGCGTGTGCGTTACCGATATGCCGATCGGTGATCAGCAGGTCCACCAGAGGACCTCCTTTCGGTAGCAACAGGGGGTGCCTGCTGCCGTACGGCAGGTTGGCTTTCCGGAGCCGACCTCCTACGCGCAGAAGACCATCCTGGTCTGTGAAAGGGTTCAACTTGGCGACCGCACCCTTCAAGCGAGCGCGTCCGCAGCGCAGCGCCTCAAGTTCCGTCGGAAACCTCTCACCCTGCACCAGCCGAATGAGGTGCAGCAAGGAACTCCGACGCTCCTCCACAGTGGCGATCTGGTCACTCCTCCTCTGACGAGGGTGACGACAGTTGTGGATGAAGCGTTTAATCCAGCTAGTTACCCCCAACAACTTATCCAGCTTGCTGTAACGACCCTTCAACCAGTCAGAGTCTGGGGGCACTTCCGCCACAATCGCATGCACGCGGACTCCGGGCAGCTCCGCTCGCTCCGAGTCCGCGCCGAGAGCTGGCCAGGAAGCTTCTGGCTCCCGCAGCCAGTCCGGACCCCACCATAAGGGGTGATCAACTAGCTCCGGCGCGGAACAGCCGCGCGAAGCACAGTCAGCGGGGTTCAACTCACCCGGGACATGTCTCCAAACAATGTCCAGTCCATTGTTTTGGATTTGGGAAACCCGATTTCCCACAAAGGTCTCCAAAGCGTGAGGGGCTGCTCTTAACCAGGCAAGCACGACCTGACTGTCTGACCACGCATAGACATTCCGGATGTCTATCGAGGTGGACAGTTCCTGATACACGTGCTTAAGCAGCCGAGCAAGTAATGTGGCTCCGCTCAATTCCAATTTCGGAATAGTGAGTCGTGTCCTGATAGGAGCTACCTTGCTCTTCCCCAATAAGAGCGTGAGATTGACGTGGCCTCCAGCGTCAACTGTACGCAAGTACACAGATGCGGCATAGCCCAGCTCGGACGCATCACAGAACCCGTGCAGGCTGATCCGGCTACAGCCTGGTGGCAGAATGCGACGGGGCAACGCCACTCGATTGACCGTTTCGAGGTCAGATATCAAACGAAGCCAAATGTTAAGCGAGTCTCCGACCAGGGGGTCGTCCCATGAGACCTTCAGAGTCCAAAGTCGCTGTAACAGACACTTGGCTGCGAACAAAACCGGACTGATCCAACCGTTTGGATCAAACATCCTGGCGATGGTGGACAAAACCGTCCGTTTCGTCCACGCGCGTGTGGCTTCCAGTGCCACCCGAAAGGTGAAGATGTCAGCAACCGGTTGATACTGCATGCCCAGAACCGCAATCCCGTGCGGATCGTCACCTTCCTCGAAGAGCCCCGGGTCCTGCTGGTGATCGTCCGGGAGACCAGCCAGGACGTTGGGGTCGTTAGAGAGCCATTTCCGAAGCTCATAGCCTCCAGATGCGAGAAGCTCTGTAAGCTCATCCCGGAGCAACAGAGCTTCCTCCACCGTCTGCGCACCAGTGCAAACGTCGTCCACGTACAGGTCGCGTTCCAGAACTGCGGCTGCACGTGGGTACCGAGCCCGTTCTTGCTCCGCCAACTCCAGCAGTGAGCGGATCGCAATGAAGGGGCTTGATCTCAACCCATAGGTGTTGGTGTTCAACTCATACACCATCATAGGGTCCTGAGGACTTTCCCGCCAGAGGATCAACTGGAACCTCCTGTCCTCGGGGTGTATGACCGTTTGTCGGAACATCATACGGATGTCCGCTCCCAACACCACCTGATGCCTACGGAAATTCAGGATGATGTCTACAATATCCCGATGTAACTTCGGTCCAGCGTGGAGGCACTGGTTCAGTGACACTCCTGTCGAAGTCGGAGCGGATCCATCGAACACCGTCCTGAGTTTGCCCGTCGACGCCTTCAAAACGGCGTGATGAGGCAAAAAGTAGTGGTCCATGGTCGACCAGTCGTCGCGAGCCGGAGACATGTGGCCCAGTGCCTCATACTCCCTCATGAACTCGATGTACTTTTCCCGAAGCACCGGATCTCGAGCCATGCGTCGCTCCATTGACCTGAGCCTTTTCCCGGCCAATGATCGAGACTGGCCCAGACGCGGGGGGTTATCCCGGAAAGGCAGCCTAGTCTCCAATCGCCCAGAAACCATTCTCCGAGTGTGAGCCTGATAAAAGTTCTCACACTCCACGTGCTCGGGATCCAGCCGAGACACGGTAGGCGGCTCTTCGATCTCCCAGTACCTCTGCATGATCTGAGCGAGGGCCGTTCCCGTAAAAGAAGCCTGATTCGACTGCTGCCACTCATCCACCATTCCCAAAATGGCGTTCCCGTAGATGGTGGGCAGCGCCATCAGCGAAGACTGGTCCAACAGTCTAGGCTTCCCGTTCATGATGTAACCCAGTACATCAGAACCCAACAAAAGATCTACCGGACCCGCCATCCCGAAGCGGGGATCCGCCAACCTGAGACCCTTAGTACAGGACAAAAGATCCGGATCTATGTCCGCCTGAGGAAGCCAACCGACAACCGAATCCATGACGGTGGCCCTGACCGCAATCCTTTCCGAATAGGAATGTACGGACGAGAAGGAGAGGCGGGTCTGTCCAGCCGACCGCACCTCTGTGTTCCCGACTCCTCGCAACGGAGTCGGTGACGGAAACCTAGCCAGGCCCAGGCGATGAGCAACCCGGGTTGTTAAAATGCACCCCTGGGACCCTGTGTCCAAGAGCGCTCGTATCCGGACGTAGTCGCCTCTTGGACCCCAAACCCTTAACCAGAGGGTGGGCAGCAGGACCACCGGTTGATCCTGTGCCAAGGGAACGGAGGCTAGTCAATCCCTCCGAGGCCCGTCCGAACCCGTCGGACTACAGGGCCCAGCCCAGTATGGCTGCCGAGTCATAAGGGCCATCGAAGGGGGGGCATATCCAGCTGCCCTGCCATACTGAAAGTAGGGCGGGTGGTAGTCCAGCCTTGGATGTTCATGGAGGAGAGGCGTGTACGCCCTCCATTCTATTGGTCGCGGATCCAGCGGCGGAGAAGGATAACGCTGGGGAGGTGGCCCCCGTGGTGACTCCGGTATCACCCTTCCACCTCTCCAGTTCGCCCGCGTCCGCGCGGGCTGTGAGGTCGGTGACCGAGCCGCGTGTAGGACGCCCCTTGTTGGGCTGCCCGGTGCTGCCGTGGGTTGGGGTGGAGGGGGTGTGCTCCACGCTGTAGCCACTTCATTGTTGTACAATGCGTGGCTCTGCGTGGGAGCGCCCCCGCCCGTGGAGGGCCCCCTCCCTGAGGGCTGTCGACCAGCACCATCGCTCCTGACGCACAAGAGCTGATGGTGTGGTCCCCCACACCCAGGACACGGCCGTGCCGTGGGGCAGTCATTGTACAAATGACCCCCCAGGCACCCGTAGCACCGACGCAACCGCCGAACGATCCCTCGTCGTTCGGAAGTCGTCCGCGCAAGCAGGGCCGGACCTTGCACCAGCGCGTGAGGCTGGCCACAGTTCGGGCACTCCTGCTCCGACGCACTCGTCACCGTCGCCGTCCGCTTCACCCCACCCTGAGTGCGGGAATTGGTAGGTCGCGGTCCTGTTCCGGCAGGGCCACGAGCTGAAGCGGCGGGCTGCGCCTCCTGCGGCGCCGACTCGACCATCCTCGCCTCCCACTCCAGGACCCGAAGCAGCTCCTCAAACGTGGGGAAGACCTTCGGGTCGCCGTGAAGGCCCCTTTCCCGCTCGAACCGGGCGCGCAACTCCAGCGGCACCTTGCCCAGCAGAATGTGGACCAGCAGAAACGACCAGTGTTCTACTGGCAGTCCCAAGCTGCGCAAGGCGTTGTACGCCACCTTCACGGGCGTGAGGATTAACGGCCTCAACTGAGACCTCTCAGTCACCTTCGGCAGCCCCAGTATTTGGGACACGTGAGCGTCGGCGAGGAGCCGAGGGTTTTGGAACCTCGTCTCCAGCAACTCCATCGCCGTGCCGAAGTTGTCGTCGTCCAGCTCCAGGTGCTGGATCAGGGAGAGTGCCTCACCCTCCAGTGACGTGCGGAGATACGCCAGTTTCTCCGCCCTCGTCAAGTCCGTGCGTGAATCTACGAGAGAGGCGAACATGCTCCGGAAGCCGCTCCACTCCCGCAGGTTCCCTGTAAACCTGGGCAAGTCCAGAGTGGGAAGGCGTCCCACTACACCCGAGCCCGCATCCCTGATGACGGGTCCCGAGTTCGCCCTTCCCTGACGAGACCTCTCCAGCTGGCGAACCCCTTCGGAGACCTCGTCGTACAAATCCAGGATGCGCCGCATGTCCGCGTCGATCCTCTCCATCTGCTCCTCAGGTGGAGGCGGCCTTGCATCCCGCAGCAATCCTGTGCTCCTCTCAGCGATCTCCAGGCGCCTGTCGAGGTGCTCTGCCCTGTTTAGCAGCGCCTCCTCCCGGTCTCTCCTGCCGACCAATCCTTGCAAGGATTCAAACCACCGGAGCTGGTTGGCCAAATCCGAAGCCATTTTTAAATTTAAATTTAAACCAACCTAAAGTTCGGACAATGTCACAACAAATATATCCGCAACCTATTAAACCGGATACCACTTAATACTAATTTCCCGACAGTTTGGGGAGAAATTATAAACTGGGAACCCCCAAATATCTGGCCTACCCGATATATTTTCCCAGAAAACTAAAAACAAAAAAGGGGTATTTACGGCTAACCGCGCTCTGTCTACCAAAAAATGTTTAGTATTTTATCCAGAAATTACCGACTTGGGGCCCATAGCAAGTCTAGAACATTATTATTTTGCTTTTATACTGATTTTAATATTTACCCCCTAATTGCAAACAAGGTACCGAAAAGAAATCACTTACGTAGGGTTCCCGGCGTCGTCCAAAGCCCAGTTTGATACGACAGGAATGTAGGTAGGGATCAAATGGGAATGTGGGAAGAACCAAACCAGGCGATATCGAGGCGACCTCCCGAATTCCCGTTCCAGCAGTAGTCCACCGGCACTACGATTCCGCGTTCAACGATCCTGCGTTCTAGAAGCGGCCAATCCAGCAGCCACTTCACAATTAATAGTCCAGCACTAATCCAGTAGTCACAATTAATGTTAATAACGTGTTCCCGCACAATATTAAAGCTTTTATCCCGAAAAACACCAGTTAGAAAAAACAACCCGTCATTGTCGTTCCCGCGACCAGAGACAACGTACAAGTGACAGCCGGCTGTCAAACATAGATCCGCTATGATTTTTCGCGGCCGATATAATGTTGCCCGATTATACGGAACAATAAGTATGTATTTAAAACTATATACGTATTATATCAGCTATCTGGCCGCCATAGTACAAGCTTTGCTTAGTTTGGGGTCAGAAGGTCAGATGGTGTTGTGTGTGAATTGTCCACCAATATTTATTTATATAAAATTTCTGTATTCTCGAATATTTATCTGGACTTGTGTCGGAAACGAAAAGTTCGCATTTAGAAAAATTTAGTCCTAAACTAATCAGACGAAAACCGTCTATGGGTTTTTGTAAATCAGTTAGAACAGTATTCACATCGCCCCCCAAAGTTCCGTCGTCCAAGTAGGTACCAAACGTTTAGTTTGGACTGGAGACGTTGAATGATAGGGTGAATGGCCAAGGCGAAGGTCGCAGGGGCGAAGGGATCACCCTGTTGACAGCCGACGGAGGATAGCATATGATTGTTTTGATAAGTCAATTTTGTGGGCTCGCCATAACATTGCCAAAGAATAGAAAGAATTGTGTAGGTCAGGAATTTTATTCTTCACTTGGGCCAACAGGGCTCCTCGATCAACCGAATTAAAGGCGTTGTTGACGTCCACCTTTAACAGCACCTCTCCACAATTTTGGTTAAGGAAGGTCCGGATAGAATGAGCGGCAGCCTCACATCCACCCCGCGAACCAAAACCGAGTTGTATTGGTTGGAAAAAGGAGCTCAAAAGCAACCAACCTTTTTCCTACAACCCACCTTGGCAGCAAGGCGACGATATGTGGTGCCGACAGCAATTGGCCTGATCCCACCCTCTTTTTTGGAAAGTGCGCACAAATTGGCGCCGTACAAAACTTCGACAATGTCACTACTGCAGGTCTACTACGAAGTCCGATAAAGATATATCGGCTGAACTTATGGAAGTTTCCTACCTCGATAGACAATCGGTCGGTTGATCGAATTGGCCGTTCGATCCGACCCTCATCCGACCTAAGTCTATAACTTCCGACCGAGATGTATCGATCCGAATGTTTTTCGTGGTAGGCTACAGATCCGATTCAGCTGTCGGTCGGTTCCGATCGTTCGGAGTTTGTTTTCGTAGTAGACCTGCTGTCTCGTCCAGATAACATGAGGTTAACTAAAGAGGTTAGATCTCTCAAGAGCTAAAATATAGAAGATCTTTTAGATGTTGAGGTGTCAGGCCATCTAGGCCTCCGGCTGAGCCACTCAAGAAAGATGTCTTCACCTCCTCCTCCTCCTCCTCCACATTCTTAATTTTCAAATCAAAAAGTATCGGTAGTGCTTTGATTGTAAAAAAATACGACTACCGCACCGTAGTAAAATACGTTAATTTGGACATTTTGCTAGTAGTTGTTTTTTAGTTTCCCATACCCACTGGTCAGTGCTTATCAGATTTGATTTTGAAGACGTCAACACTTTTTTAATAGTACCTAAGTATCTATTATATATGAGTGACGAAACGAGCAGGCCCGATGGCAAGCAACATGCCTGCCCATAACAGGACAGTGGCTATTGCTATTGGAACAAACAGTCAAAGCAGACCGTTATTTTTTCTAAAATTGAATAAAATGTTATCTTACTACTAAGTATTATAATGTATATTATGTAAAGGTTTGATTTGGTTGAAATTTGAAACACAGATAGTTTATAGTCTCAAATACTAGGTACCTATCGTCTCGGAAACCATGGGCCCTAACGAAACAAATATTAACGACATTACCAATTAGATTGACATTTGAAACACACAAACATGGCTTAGAGTCTTAAATATCACATCGGCGAATAAGTCTATCATCGACTTCGGCTATCATCCTGTAAAAATGTATAAGTGGCTAAGTATCAGATCACGCACAGCTACAGACTCTTCGTAATGCATCCTATAAATCTCCTACAAACTTAACACTGCGGCTATGTTCGACACTCCACTACCTCACTACGACTATGTTTGATGTTGCTAAAAATATAAAATACTAGCAGTGCCCGCGGTTTTACCCCCGTACTTCCTGTTCCCGTCGTTCCCATTATTTGCCCCGGGATAAAAAGCCTATGTTTTCTTCTAGACTATAATCTACATGTATTCCAAATTTCAGCCTGATCCGTTCGTACGTTACGGCGTGATTGAGCAACAAACATCCAAACTTACATACATACAACATACTTTGACATTTATAATATTGAGTAATATAGATAAGTTGCTAAACTCGAATAAATATATTTTTGTGTGGAAAAACAAATTCACTCAGTTTGTGTAATGAGACCACCCATCCAAATATTTTTACGTAAGTACTACTAATGCACTAATAAGGTCGCAAGACCAACGTACGCGAACGAAGTAGCGGGTTCAGCTAGTTATGCATATAAAAACCCAGACACAGTGCAAACATTTGAATTCATCACACAAATATTTGCACTGGGTGGGGATCGAACCCACGACCCTCGGTTTCGCAGGCAGAGCTACTACCAACTAAGCCACGAGGCCAATCTAAATATCGACTCCCTTACACAACAATACATAGATATACATACTACACAGATATAATTTTGTGGACAGTAATCAAAAGAGATCCAGGATTAGGTAAAGATGCATTATTTGGGACAAAGGGCATACATTTAGTTTTACCAATGTTTAAAGTAAGCAGATTTGTCGTTAGCCAGGTTATTACAACATCTAGTGGTTTTTGAGCATGAGTTTTACACTCAGACCAAGTTTTGCTACCTATTATGAGAGCGGTGTCATCTGCATAAGTAAACTAAGGTATTTCTATGTCACAAAGTTGGTTTATATACAAACTAAAGAGAACAGGCCCTAATATGCTTCCTTCTGGCTTGTGGCACTCCGTATGTCAAGGTTTTATCATCACTTATAATATTGTCTATTTTTACACACTGTGTACGGTGTTGAAGATAATCAATAATAAAAAAAATCAGTATATTTCCTCAAATACTCATTTTTAGGGTTCCGTAAAACGTAAAAACGGAACCCTTATAGATTCGTCATGTCTGTCTGTCTGTCCGTCCGTATGTCACAGCCACTTTTCGCCGAAACTATGAGAACTACACTGTTGAAACTTGGTAAGTAGATGTATTCTGTGAACCGCAGTAAGATTTCAACAGAAAAATTAAAAAAAAAGAAAAACTGAGAATTGAATCTCAATTTTTTTTTTTCATCAAACCTACACGTGTGGTGTGTCTATCGATAGGTCTTCGTCCACACTGAATAATTTGCGCGAGAGACACTTCCAAAGTGGTAAAATGTGTCCCCCCCCCCCCCTCTAACTTCTAAAGTAAGAGAATGAAAAATCTAAAAAAAATATATGAAGTACATTACCATGTAAACTACCAACGAAAATTAGTTTGAACTCGATCTGATGAGTAGTTTTTTTTTGTACGTCATAAATAGATTATTATTGAAACTTCGATCAAAGTTACAACGAACTACAAGAACTATGTGTACTATGTATACAATGTTACTTACTGCAACGGAACCCTTCATGGGCGAGTCCAACTCACACTTGGCCACTTTATTTTCATCTTAAAAAGCAGCGTTTTAACACAGACTGTGTCAAATGCCTTAGAAATATCTAAAAATATAGCTATAGCTTTAGTTTTGGCTTCAATATGACCCATCACTGTACTAGAGAGTTTCAAAACTGCATCCTCTGTGGACAAACCGTTACAAAACACAAATTGATTATCAGAAAGTATTTTATTTTTATTCAAGTATTTTAGTAGTCTATTGTTTGAATTTGAAACAAAACGAACGATGTGTTAAGAGTTTTTTATGAATGGATTAAGAGCTTAATGTTTTCTTAATATGTAAGCCAAATCTTCAAATTAATGTGCGTTTTAACAAAATCTCTTTAAACATTTGGAAAAGTTGACAAAAATCCGTTTTGCCCAAGTGATCGCCTAAAGCGGTCACATGGCAGAGTGGCCAACCAGCACTGCTTTAAACAACATGACAATTTTTTGACTTTTTGATACTTAATAAAACATTAACAAGCAATAGGTATACGAAATACGAGACTGACTGTAGATACAGTCTCGAGTTGAGGAATGTCAAACAATATTTTATTTATGGCTCGGGAACCTCCACACAGCACACCCACCCTGGCATCTCACAACAACTTCCCTGGTGGTTTCTTGTTGTGTGACGGGTATTCCCGGCCGGGGAGGGATCTTCTATTCGCGTTTCTCGTTCTTCGAGTAACGAATGTCTAAAAATTAACTTCCCAAGTCTTGCAGTTGAGGGTCTCTGCGCACACTGACTAGCAGAGTGCTGAGTGAAGAATCTTAGGGTCAAGTTTTGAAGTGTGAACGCCGAGACCAGGCGTTTTCCGCCTAACTAAATTGTTAAATTGCTAAACTTCTTGGTTTTCATGTCCTGCTCGTCTCGTGTCTCGACTCTACACTAAAAAAAATGTAGCGCTCTTTATTTTCGCTTGATATTAAAAGCAATAAGTACCTAACTGTTTTATAACTGATTTTTAACTTATATATTACTGCCGTTTCAGTCAAGCGGTAAAAGACCGATGTCGAATTCACTTTTACATTATCCGCTGGCTGGTGAAAGGGGAAAAAAGTGATTCACGGACCTTCCACGACCCTCAATGATGTCAATGTCTGAATTATTATTTTGTTGTTATTGCATTTAATCAGACGTTACCTACCTACGAGTACCGTATCAGTGCAATAATAAAACATTAAAATAATAATTGTATAAACAGTATCAAGGCTTCCGACTATTTACAGCAACTCAAGCAATTATAATTCAACCTCATTGATAACCTAACGTCAAACAGGACTACACCGAGCTCGTATACTAGATAGGAAGGGACGCGTTGTAACCTTATCGTTGTATCTATGTATGCACACACAAAGAGAGAGAGAGAGAGAGAGAGAAGAGAGAATTGTACATTGTTATAGTGAGGAATTTAAGAAAATTGTTCCTTTAATTCTGAATGTTGTTGCTTTGAGAGTTCATTTTTCCACTTATATTTTCACTTTATATATTTTTAGTTTATCTACTACGGTCTCCCCCAGCAGGAATACTAGTGTTTTGCATAAATCTTACACCGGTTACCACAACACGGGCCACAGTGCCTAGTTAGTGTGGGGCCAATGGTCAAGACTGGGAGAATCTTTGTAGGTAATATGTATTTAAATGTACTCTAATTTTGTTTCATGTGTTTATTTTATAAGATTCTTGTATGTGGTTATTGGTAATAAATAAATTTAAGTCCTAAGTACCTTTTTCTGAGTATCACAATTGTGGCCTCCTTCTATTCCCTGGGAAAAGAGACGAACTTCTTAGCATTCCATGGATTCACCGTGCGGGTGCCGGGTCCATCGTGTGGCAGAGAGAGAAATCTCGAATAGACCCCAAGACTTGTGACTCGGGCGTAGGTTTAAAAGGGGCCCCTTTTGGTGACGTACGTCAACACTCACCTTCACTACTCGTATTTCTCTCCCTGCCCAGCCAAATCCGATATGATCCTACTAGTGCAGCTTTAGATACTCGTTCTAGTATAGAACTTACTGCACTTCTGGACAAGCCAAGGTCTTTCAGCAGGTTATAGAGAGATTTTTCTGGTATACCTCTCGCTCCTACTTCTACAGCGTGTAAATGAACTACATAGCCATTTTTTGTTAATTCATTGTTAATGAGAAGGTCAAGGAAAATGCACAAATCCAAGTTAACTGCAACTCTGCAGATATCTGCTGACAGTCCATCATGCCCTGGTGCTTTTTAGGGTTCCGTACGCAAAGGGTAAAACGGGACCTATTACTAAGACTTGGCTGTCCGCCCGTCCGTCCGTCCGTGCGTCTGTCACCATGAAAGCCGATGAAAGCCTGTCCGCGGAAACTGCGATAGTCTAGGTATGTACTCCTATACGGAATTCGGAATAAAGCCAAAGAGGTTTTCGCCGTTTATTTGCTAATCGTACGGAACCCTTCGTGCGAGAGTCCCACTCGGCCGGTTTTATTTAAGCTTTCAGTTGTCCACTTTAGCTCATCCACCGCAAACGGGGGTCACATGTTTCATCATGCTGCTTCTCGTTTATACCCACAGAACAGAAATCAAGAAGAAGTAGCAAGTAGGCGGGGCAATCGTAGTACTAAGTAAGCGCAATCTCCGCATACTTAGAGAGTACGCCCACTTCCGAATACTTAGTCGTGCTCTGCCACTACTGCAGTACTCCTGAATCCGCGATTTTGAATAAAAAGTAAGCAGTCATGCCGTATTGTGCAGTTATTGAGTGTAAAAACGATAGCCGTGCTAAAACTTTAGCCAAAGGAGGCATATCGTACCATCGGTAAGTCTTATTTTATTTATTTTTGATTTTATTGTGAAAATAAATTAATATTAGCTTAAAGAGAGAAATGATTTAAAGGAAGTCAACTTTAAAGTCTTTGTAATAAGGTCCATTTTCATTCAAGCTATATATGATATTCTCGATCATTCTATGCATGCGAGTAGCGCTACTGAGTAGCGCTACTGTTGAAATTGTTATCGATATTTCTAACTTGTACAGTTTTGTGAAACAAATATATTATCTTTTGTTATATGGTATTTGAATAATTTAATTACATTTTATCATTTCAGTTTTCCTAAAAGTCCCGTTGTTAAGGAGAAATGGATAGAAGCTACAGGAAGGCAAAATTGGTTTCCTTCCAAAACAAGCACGATTTGCTCTGAGCACTTTTTAGACAGCGGTTTTAATAAAATTAAGATGGTACATGAACAAATTTAATCATAATATTATGATTACATTATACGATAGGTACGTAAACTGAATAACGTAATATCGATAATTTAATGAAAATGCTTAAGCATTGTCTTATTACTATTAGCACGACCGGCTTATATTTACGAATCCCTTATTTTAAAGAAGGTAGCGTTCATAGTTGCATAAATTACATATAGTGCCATCTAGTATGAAGTAGCAGAACTAGTGAGCACTAATGTCACTAATCTTACAATTAGTGACATCTAGTGCGCACTAGTGAAAACAACTTACATTTTTGAAAGATGATAATAGTTACCACCTTATTCTATTCTACTAAGGTTGAGTTTAGAAAGTTCGTAGCAACTGATGTATGCGATACGCTCTAAAAGTCCTGATAATGGTACATAATAAGCGACTTAGTCACATTTAGGATATTTATACTTTTTCCTGTAATTAGATAAAATTGAGTTATCGAAGAATGTCGTAACAACATTTTGAATAGTTGACAATAACAGATTTATTGTGTTTAGCAATAGGGTTCATTTTTAGGTACGTAACTAAATGCAATACATCATTTTAGGTTCGTCACTATGGGACAAATCACTAGCATTGTTTTAATGTGTTTAAAATATATCAAAACCACGTTTGTGTGCAAACGTGATACGGTGGTTTTCCTAGTGAGATTCAGCTACGAGCCTTCTACTTGATTTCTGTTCTGTGTTTATACCCATGGCTACTGCTCTTATTGCCTTGTGGTGCGCACTGTCGTTGCTTTCAAGGTCGTCCGCGAAGAAGGTTTCTGCCACCAGTTTTGCAGATTCTTGGCCTTGCAGTGTATTTCCGTTTTGTATCAGTGGACGTCTTCCTTTATAATAGAAGTAGGTATGTTTCAATGTCAGCGTTACATTCCAAATTCTTAATTTTCCAAGTTGTGGTATTGTCCACATTATTTTTTATCCAAATTATTATTTGTTTATATTCTGAATTTTCCACATTATTAATTTTACAAATTCTTAAAATTCCACGTTAGGAATTTGCCTAAAGGAAGTAGGTAGGTTGTACCTACCTAAGTCCCAAGTACCTTTTTCTGAGTATCACAATTGTGGCCTCCTTCTATTCCCTGGGAAAAGAGACGAACTTCTTAGCATTCCATGGATTCACCATGCGGGTGCCGGGTCCATCGTGTGGCAGAGAGAGAAATCTCGAATAGACCACAAGACTTGTGACTCGACCGTAGGTTTAAAAGGGGCCCCTTTTGGTGACGTACGTCAACACTCATCTTCACTACTCGTATTTCTCTCCCTGCCCAGCCAAATCCGATATGATCCTACTAGTGTAGCTTTAGATACTCGTTCTAGTATAGAACTTATTGCACTTCTGGACAAACCAAGGTCTTTCAGCAGGTTATAGAGAGATTTTGCTGGTATAAATCTCGCTCCTACTTCTACAGCGTGATAAAAAACCGTGATAAAAAAATATCAAAAAATTTCACCTGCGGTTACGGCCGAATGTATGTTGTACTAGCAGTGCCCGCGGTTTTACCCGCGTAGTTCCCGTTCCCGTCGTTCCCGTTATTTTCCCGGGATAAAAAGATATAAGCCTATATGTTTTTCCAGCTTATTATCTATCTGCATTCCAAATTTCAGTCCGATCCGTTCAGACGTTAAGACGTGATTGAGCAACAAACATCCAAATATCTAAACATCCGTACAAATATAAACATTTTCAAAGTTTGAAATTATCACTTCACTGTATGTCTCATTATATTTAAATTTAGGTAAAACAAGATATATTTACAAATTAATTAATAAATTGCTAACATTACAATATTTACAAATAATAAATAAAAAAAACACACTCCCTACAAATCAAACACGCCATCGAGTTCGCTGCCGCGCGGCAGGGTTCCCAGAACGCTGGCAGCGTTGCCCCGTTGGATGGCGATACTACGTTTTTGGGCGAAGTAAGTGCCAGCTCTGAGATCCCCTGAGGCGAGAACCAACCGCTTCGACAGTTGTTTGGAGAACTTTTTCATATCGGACGACCACGGTCCCATAGCCTCCACAGCCAACGCAAAAAAATCATAATTTGCGCTGAGCTGGGAGTACTTCCGTACAATGACATTTATAATATTAGTAGGAAGTGGGATACTGAGCGTGACGGTCTCTTTACATTGTAAATACAATAAATAGAGTACCTATCTATGTATATAAATTGCTAGCTTATTGGGTTTTTATCGCATACATTTCGGAGAGTGTGCAACTGATCTGCATGATCTAATACCACCTTGCCTGTTTTTCTATGACTTTTCTTTTCGTATCTTGAAAAAGCGATATCGTTTCATGGTTGATGTTCCAAAGAACATCAACACGAACGAAAAGGTTTGAACGTCTAGGTTGTAGAATGCGTTGCCTGAGTAGGTTTCCCCCGATCGATGGTTAAAATCTTGGTGTCTTGAAATCGAGAGTGAATCGGTTTCTTCTAGGTAAGCACGCTCTATCGTAGATTGCATCGTCACTTAACGCCAGGCGAGACGGTGGTCAAGTGCGAACCTATTATAGTTAAAAAATAAGACATAAAAAAGTACAATTATATCGGTGAGCCGTGGCATATGGAATTTGCTCACGTGAGAGGTGGTATATAGAAGAACAAATAATATAAAAACTCTTTGGTTTTCATAATAGAAATACAATTCTAAATTTAAATTTTCCCTCCTAATAAACGATCCTTTTGTTTTTATGTGCATCTTTCCAGATTGTCGGAAAAACACTACAGGTGATGGAATTATTGAAGATTGCACATAGGGCAGGAAGGATGGCGTCAAGGATGGCCAATAACATGTTTCTACTGATACTATCAATGCCAACAGCGTTAGAGGAGATCGACACAACACTCTTCTTATTTGAGTTTTTCAACTGCCCTAATTTAACAAGTCGCTCGCTTTACGATCTCATCCCTCCTAGTAGTCCTCGTCCCACATCCATGAAATGTCTTTTGTGCTTTGCCTCAACTCCATTAGTTACTTAACTGTCATCATATCAGCCGAAGGACGTCCACTGCTGGATGAAGGCGTCCCCGAAGTAACTATTTTCTGATCTGTGCCCAAGGGCCTCCACAAAGACCGATCTTGCGCCGCCCGCATCCAACGATTTCCTCCGACCTTCACCAGATCGTCGCGTCGCCGTCGGTCCATCTTTTGGGAGGCCTGCCAACGCTTCGTTTTCCGGTACGCGGTTCCGTAAGAACCTTGTTAACTAACCAATTGTTAGTTAACTGTATATTATGTAAATTTATAATTAAAAATTATATTAAATTGTGAGAAATGTAAGATGTAAATAATGTGTTATATATATATGCATGCCGTTTGTATTAACCAAATAGCTCATTTCTAATCCTTACTAACAAAGTGTCTGAGCTTTGTGTTGTCTATTTGTTTTGGGATAATCAGTAGTCAGAAGTAACTTATCGTTTCAATTAACTTGTCAAACTCTTTTATTTTGTTTATCGCGGCCGTCTACAAAGCTGCCACGAAGCGGACATTGGCAGAGATGTGACAGTTAAAGTCACAGCGCTCGCCATTCATCAAGAAGTTGAGGTTGAAGTTTATATGAGAAAATGAAATTGTTGCTTTTACTATCTTTTTCGCGACTTTTCTTCTATAATAATATTTTCTCACCGTTTAAACCTTCCCTTAACTACCACAAACATTTCAAAACCAAAATCAGCCAAATCGGCCCAGCCGTTGCCGAGTTTTAGCGGACCCACGAACAGCAATTCATTTTTCTATAGGTATATCATCATCATCATCAACAGCCCACTAAACGTTCCCACTGCTGGGACTCGGGGCCTTCTCTCGCAAGGAGAGAGTTAAGGCCATAATCCACCACGCTGGCCCAGTGCGGGTTGGTGGATGACACATGACTTCGAAAGATTCTAGATACATGTCGGTTTCCTCACGATGTTTTCCTTCACCGTTTTAAGTTAGCGGCATTACGCACATGACTTCGAAAAGACAGTGGTGCGTGTGGGATTTGAACCCGGGGTCTCCGGATCGGCAGTCGCCGTTCTCCCGACTAGACCAGCCGTAACTATAGGTATATAGATAGATAGATTGTTGTACACAGCTCCTTCATCACTTGCTATTTCTAAAAATAAATGGTCTAATACGGTTTGTATTCATACGTGTAAAACAAAGGTGCGAAAGTGCTTCAAATCTGATAAATTGCTTTTGTTATACAAAACACAGATATTCGCTCCTGTATGGAGTACTGTTCGCACCTTTGGGGTCGGCTAAGTAGCGATCTGATCTGATCTGGAGCTGATCTGCATGATCTAATTCCACCTTGCCTTTTTTTTATCGGACTTCTCGTAGCTTGAAGAGGCGGCATCGGTTCATGGTTGATGTTCCAAAGACACGAACGAAGAGATTTGACTCTACTTTTGTGATAAGAACGTCTAGGCTGTGGAATGAGTTGCCAGAGTGGGTTTTTCCTGATAGTTATATAATCTTGGTGTCTTCAAATCGAGAGTGAATCGGTTTCTTCTAGGTAAACACGCTCCATCGTAGACCGCATAGTCGCTTTACATCAGGCGAGATGGCGGTCAAGTGTAAACCTAAAAAAGTTTTAAAAAAAACCTTCATCCATCGCAAAAAATGCAAAACTCGAAAAATGTTACAAAACCCCTTCATCCACTCATGTCTTCACTTGTTAGCAATCTAACTAACCCACTAATTAGTTGAGGATTGTACCCTTTTGGTTTTGTTACTAGGTAAGTGCACTCCATTTTTCTAACAACAGTAGATAAGTACAAATAAAGTACAAAAAGCAACAAATAAAAGAAAAAAGTTACGTTATCACACATTTTAATTCTAATTTAAATCAATTAACATTATACATTCGGTCACTAGTAGGTAGGTATTATAAATGTAACATTTTGTATTTTATTGATAAACATTAGTAGGTATGGTGTTTACGAGCATTTATGAATACCTTTCGTCATTGGGAGAAAATCATTTTAAAAGCCCTTTCTTAACATATTTTAAGATTGTTTGTAGCATACTTATAGATTCTTAATTGATACACAGTTTGTCAACGTAATTAATAATATCTAGATACATCGCATGTCTACACTTTATATACATTTTAACTAAACTACAATAAATTAAAATAAAATCTGTCAATTTCCTATACTTTATGTCTGCCTGTCTAATGGCACATATTCATATTTTTTTCTCATTTTGCGATACCTATAACGTAAAAATACTTTGTACCATACACGTAGCGGAGACTGGTCACAGTATTCAGTGCATTAACAACTAATAAAAGAAACATTGATAATTTAATAAAAACAATCTTATAAGTGACAAGTAATAGTGGGTCGGCACCTTCTTATTACCTACTTACTTATTATGTATAGGTATATAAAATAAGTGTCGACAGGCTTACGCAGAAAACGTACTAAGCAGCACGACGTATTATAAATTTTGTTATGCTTACTGGCCGTTATGAACAACTTAATATTATTTAGAACTTTGAAATCGCTAAATGTGGCAGTTCTAAACTTTTCGTCAATTTCATTTTCGATTGAAAAAAATGTATAGCTGATCACGATTTGAAATGAGCTGTTTTCAGACGAGACAAAAGAAATTAAAAAAAAATATGTTTATTGAGAATTTTGTTTTCGCGTCTCTAGTTATGTTTTTGATTATCTCTTTGCTTTTAAACACGCTAAAGTCATGGAACAATATTATGTTGTTCTGTTCAGAAATACAGGTAAGATTTTTTTCTTAAAATAAAACAACTAAATTTTGGTAGTGAGAATATCATAAGTAATTAATAATCTATTACCACCATCGTTTACTTAGTACGCTTTTTGAATAGGTTTTTTTAAGTAAAACCATTTACATTGATCATAATGTCACATACCGGCTTTACCGTTGACCACTGCCGATGTGTCTTGTATCAAGAATAATTCGGTAAATTCAGATATTAAGTTTTGACACAATGAAGTACTTTTATGTCTGTGCCACTACATGTTTCGCGGTCACAATAAAGTTATTGCCTAAGAAGTAAATGTCTATATCTAATATTGAATTGTTATTAAAGAAGATTTCTGAAATACCATTTTGGAAAGATGTCACGTCGAGCAATACATTTTATTATGAACTAAATGTTATAGAAATAAAAGTATATTGCATATAATTACATCTAGTTGTAGTTCGCTCTTCGAGAGCAAACAAGAACATTGTTGAACACTATCTATTGGGTAGGTAAATCTCAATTACTCTAGAAGCTAACATATAAAATACAGCGGATAAGAAGAAGAGATAAAATACATTTTATCTGAGTAGGGTCAAAGCACATTCAAGTAAATATTGTAGGTATTTGGTAGGTGGTACGAGTGTCGGTGTTTATTCACTGCAGACAGCAGATTAAATGTCTACGTCGACTTATACGACTCGGCTACCACCCGACAAATAAAATACACTCAAATTTGGGCTTTATGCCATGCACATTAACATACAGATTACATTGGCAATACAAATTAGCAGATCGCTCGCTGACAGCCCTCTGCTAATTTAGGTTGCCAATGTAATCTATATCATAACAGGCATGACATAAAGCTCATATTTGAGTGTATTTTATTTGTCGGGTGGTAGCCGAGTCGCATAAGTGGGCTCAGACCTTAAGACGAAAACGTTCACGGATCCGTTGCTCGTTTCAACCAAAATAAAATAAGTAATATCAATTTTTTTTTTTTGGTTTAACTGAAAATTAAATAACATTATGTCAGAATCTTAAATCAACAAAAACAATGTTTTACAGAACTAAAGGTGTGTATCAAATTTCAAAGCGGTCGGTCAACAGGAAAGGATATATTATGTAGGTAGGTAAATATGGTTACATAATGTATGAGTTGTTTTAATGTAGAATAGGCAAGCTAAGCTGATGTGCTTAATATGTTATATAGCACTACCGCAAATCCGCTTAATTTGATGCCGTGAAATGCCGAAACTTGATTTTATATTTTATTATCCATCTGTCCAATTTGGTTCTAAAAGACTTCAACATCTTTGCGAAATAACATCCTCAACACAATCCAATCCCATTTGATCCAACAATCTGGTGAATAAGGTCTAAATAAAAGTTCGAAGGTTAGACATCCGAAACATGGCTTTTCAAGTCGCATCTCAATAAACCTCACAACGATGGGGATAAGTGGATCTTTGAAGAACAATACTTATATAAAATAAATGAATACTAGTGGACATTTCACACACAGCAGCGTCTAGCCACAAACTAACCAAAGCCCGTACTATAGGAGCCAGATAACAATAGTTAGAACCTAATTCTTACGACGCCGTTTCATATTTTATTCTTTTCACGCCATTGGTCAGTTTCTAAGTATAGTGCTTCAACCCTACATGAATAAACCTAGAGTAGAATAAAGCGATGAACAATGATTAACTTCAATCTAATCTTAAAATCATTACAACTATATACAAACTGCCGTAAAATCATTTATAGATACTTATTCTAGGTAAATAGAGAAGACCAAGGAAATTCGGTAAAATAAAATTCGTAAGAAAAGATCAAGGTAATCATAGTCTAAGCAAAAGGTGAACAGTAACCGTATTATAGAAAACTTAGATTTAAGAACTTATAGCTATGAAATGGGAAAATACACTTAGTTATCATAAGGGTCCATATTAGACCCCAATCAAGACATTTTGGCGTTAAAAGTAAAATAGGCATTGTTCATGTTATTCTTTTCGCGAACGACATCCATACATTTAACACTTTGGTCCTGAAAATGTTTAGTCTACATAGGTATCGTTGATAAATTGGGAAAAGTAAGAATCAGTATCTGGGTTTATGGTTGTGGTGTTGGCGGTGGGGAGTCCATTCGGGGTGGCGAGGTTCCCGGTGGTGGTGATGATGGTGGTGACGTCGCTTGTCGCGGCCGTTCCCCCCAGGGTAGACATCAGAGACGACCAGCTCGGAACCTTCCTTGGGAGCTTCGCGTTCGTGACGCTTTCCGTGGCCATGCTTCCCCCCGGCCGACTCATGGAGCTCTTCCCAAGCCTGGCGATAATACCGGTTCAGGCCACTTCTGGACTCTGAAGATGAAGAGTCCAGGGACGCCACGGTATTGCAGTCCGGAGACACATGATGGCGATATCGCTTGCCATCGTGGTGCTTCCTGCTGTTGAACAAAATACAAAATCAATTTTATTGCTAAAATGTTTTATTTCGTTTGGTAAACAACCACAATCATGCAAAGTAGGTATGGACTTCTAAGTAGGTATAATCGTTCTAGCTTCGTAGGAAGATTAACTAACTCTTATGTAGGTAAATCAATCCATAGATATAAAGAGATGGGATAAAATTTTATTGATGAAGAATAAGAATCCCTTATCTATAATTATTACTGGTAAATTTATTTAAACCACAGCATCGTGGGTCCGCGTTGGTAAACAGTACTGACATAAATATTTTACTGGACAACGAGGCGAGTTCAGAATGCATAAAAAAAACATACAAATAGATCTATCAAAGATAGTTGGCTAAAGAAATTTCACAAAAACTGAACCACTGGCTCCACGATTGGCGATATGAAAAACTATCTTTGACAAATCTGCTAACATACCTGTCTAGAAAACGTATCACATGTATCATTTTGTAAAATAATTTGATGAGCATACATCGATAATTTTACAGGTTTTTTCACTAGTTTACTACATCTAACTCTCATACTGAAAATATTCAGTTACATTAAAAAAAAGTGTTACCGGAAGTGTCAAACGGATCACCCATCGGCGATTACAATTAGATCACAGCAGATCAAATAGACTTTTATCGAGACAAACAATTCTAATAACATAAAATCTAAGTTTAAATATAGAAAAAATATTTTACTATAATTGCGATGTATGATTGCGATTTGCGATGCATCTTATAACTTTCGTAGTCAGAACAGTGATTTTTATACATTTTATGAAACCAGGTATTTGTTTAATGATTGATTGCTTTTATATCAAGCTGCAACAGAGCTAATGATAAAATGTGCCAGTTTTTCAGCATTTTTTTTTTCTTCAGAATAACTAAATACCGAGTTTAACGGGATAAAAAGTTAGGCTATGTGCTAGTTCAAGTACCTAAGTGTAGTGTAGTGTTTTTATACCGAAATTAATTTCATTAAAATCCGTCCGTTACAGAGATACCTACGTGAGAACAAATATACCAATTACAATCACAAACATGAGCCCATAAAATATATATTAAATGATAATTCAAGACTATTTAAGTGTTTTGTGTATGTAGTGCGTGCTGTTTGTTGGTGTCAAATTATAGTGTGAGATTACTAAGCTATGTGGTGCTTGTGGAACACAACAATTAACATGCAACATTTATTACTATGCATAAATGATTTCAAACAACAATAGACAAAGATTTTAAGTAAGCTAAACCATAATAGATAGCTCTTAATAGCTTGTTATTTTGTGGAACGAGCTCGTCTGATTGTCTGCTTGTGACTCTAAGCTGTTTTTATTAGATAGTGTCGTAAGCAACGCGCTTCTCCATAACATTACAGATAGCCAACCATAAAACTTTCAAATAACTGCAAAGCTGATAATTTAATAAATATCTGAAATTTAATATCTTTCTAATAACTGTACAGCATCCGTCACCCGGAGATAAAAATGAATTATCTTTTTGTCCTGTAAGTTCTCAGGTAGCATGACCTTTCAAACCAGAACACAATAATGTTTGATTGGCGGTAGAATAACTGGTAAAGGTATAGTACTTCCCCAGGTGGACTCTGCAAAGAATCCTACCACTCCGAACTACCTCCACCAAAAAAACTGCGTCGACATTTGTCAGTTTAAATCCATAAATGTGGTACATGTGTTAAAATATTGGGAGCTCGTTCCAATAAAATACCCCAAAACTTCAACAAAAAACAACTGCTGTAGCAAAAAACATTATGCTTAAAACATGGTGTTTTGGTGTCTGGTGATCATGGTGTTGCATGTAACAAAATGGCGCGTGATTTCAGCTACCGGTGCGGTTGCGCACATGACATGGTGGCCCCCAAATCATCAAGCGGTGTGCGACTGTTTTTTTGATAAGCGTGCGACTGTGAAACTAACACAAAACCGCTTACAACCCTTGGAGTCCCTACATCAAGGATAGTATTTACATTGCTTCAACTAGACGGCCACAAATCTTTGAGAGAAGAATTCACATAAAATATATTCAATTTAAAGACACTGTTTCGGCAGGATGTTAAAACAACCACAGGAGTCGATCACAGATAATTGTATAAGAAACATACCTAAAGAAACCAATACGCATACACTTTAGTGGTTTTGATTCGACAAATCTAAACGAAAATGGGATATTGGACTGAGTGGCGTTACAAATAAAATTGATATTGTAGGATCGCGTCGTCGGTTGAGCAGCCACCATGTCAAAGACGCGGTACCTCGGGACGCACAGGGCAATATAGCGGATGTAGCCCGCAGATGTCTACAGCGGATTGGAGAAGTAGCCCGCTCGATGCACGAGGCGGTGGGTGCGGGCAAACTCCCGTCTCCCCACTTGCTGGTCGGGGAACGGAAGAGCCAGCACCGAGTACCAGTGAGGGGGCGGCAGCACTCGTGGCCCAGGCTTGCCTTCAATGCCGCCGCTGCCAGCACATCTCTTAGTTACGTATACGCGCATCAACGAATGAAAAATACCTAGGTGTTATTTTACGGTGTTACGGGACACATTAGTGTATATACCTACTTGGTTACTATTTGTGTACATTGTACATACCTACTTGATTACTGTTTGTGTTTATTATGAACACAGAGGCCTACTGTCCACGCACGCGTCTTTTGTCGAATGCATGCATCCTACTAATGTCGGTAGGCGATTTTTGCATTTTCGCTATATCCACGCTGCTGCATTTGCATGATGCAAATAGCCAGCCACGCTCAGTATTGCCTTTTTAGTGACTTTGTCGCTAGATTTAGTGGGTTTTTGACGTCACATTTTTTTGTATGATTTTGTGACCAAAAATATCTGTTGATTTCTAGTAACTTTTCATGGCCAAAACTTATGCTTTTCCTCTTGAATTTCTAGCCGCAACCACAAAAATTAATACAACCGCAAGTTTCCTACTTCTACATACATCTATAATAACAGAGCAACCGTTCCCCTTTTTTAACCGACTTTATTTAAACACGAAAATGATTCAGATTTAATAATAGATGAGGATTTTTTGAGTTTATAATTTTTGAACATAAGTTTTATTTTTGTAGATAATTAATGCTTAAAGTTGTATTTTGTGTCAGATAAAAACCACTGATTTTGCATATTTACATGTAATTACCGCTATGATATAAAATTTTGTATACTAAGTTTGCTCAAAAAATTTAGTGACTTGTAGTGACTTTTTGAATAATCTAGTGAGATTTTAATAATAGTCTGGTGACATTTTTTTTCTAAATTGTTGTGTTTGCGGGAGAGACTCTTCCAAAGCGGTAAAATAAATGTGTGGCCGCTGTAACTTCTAAAACTAAAAATGGCAAAAATTTATTTGAATGGGATGTAGTAAGTAGTTTTATTTAATTACGTCATACATTCACTATTATTAAAACACTGACTAAAGTAACAACGACGTACAAGGACTTTTATAATATGTTACTTGCTGCTACGGAAGCCTTCACGGGCGAGACCGACTTGCACTTGAAAAAAAAAATAGAAGTGACCACTTCTAATATTTTCTATTTTAATTTTTTGTGTAAAAAAATTTATGCGGTTCACAAAATACACCCATTTACGAAGTTCAACAGTATGTTTCTTATAGTTTTGGAAAAATGTAGCTGTGACATCCGGATGGACAGACAGGCATGACGAATCTATAAGAGTCCCGTTTTGGCTACGGAACCTTAAAAAATGACAAAAAAATGTTTGTCTGTAAAGTCGGTTTACTGACGATAGAACGTGACAACGTCTTAAGAAAATACTGATGGAATGGTAGCATTTTTCAAAAGAAAATTTTAATTTCATTTGTTTAATAGATTTGTATGTAAAAAGTAATCAGTAGAATTTAGTAATTTTCAATCAAAACAATGCAAAAAAGCTTTTAGATGCCGGGGATCGAACCCGGGGCATTTCACATGCAAATCGAACGCTCTACCACTAAGCTACATCCCCGCTTGAACTACTGGTCAAAATAATTAATACAACTGTAACAAACATGCGGCGAGGTAACGACCGACGGTAACGCGGTAACGGTACATGACGTCATGTTTTGTGGGCGTGCAGCCGGCTTCATCGAATTATAAGACGTCATCTAGTGACAAAGTCACATCAACTAGTAAAATGTACCTAGTAGTAAAATGGCAACACTGCAACAGTGACTTTTTGCAGCACGCATGCATCCTGCATGACGAGCGCAAGACGTGCGGCTGTCGCGTCGTCGTGGACACAGATTTCATTATTTGTACGCAAGATGCAAGCATTCGTCTTGCATCCGACAATTTTCGAAATCGTGCGGATATCGTGCAGCTACGTGGACAATTGGCTTTAGATCCAGCTACGAGTATAAATACCTTTATACTCGTAGTGCGATGCGAGGCACAACAGTGCGATGAAAACTAAAAACTGGGACAAGGTGCTATGGTTCAGTTTCATACGTGAGTCTAATTATGGCGTTAAATTTATATTTTTCTGTCCTTTTCACTCGATTGAACCTATTGTAACCTAAGGACCAATGTTTGCATTATCGACGAATTTCGTTGTCTCTTGACGAATTAAGAGCAAGGATTACTGACATGACGAATACCAATGCTTTTATTTTTTTTAAGAAACAATAACAAAGTGTTACCTAAATCATAACATCATAACAGCTGGCTACATATTCCAGACGCTATTATCAGTTTATCTCCACTTGTCAAAGCATTGTATTTGTTATCTGTCTCGTTGAATTCGCATATTTGTTGAGGTTGTGAAAAAAATCCCTTGTTATCGATTGCCTCTATTCGTGCTTCCAAAATATGATTATACGTTGATGTAAAACGATAGTTATCAAACTTATTGTGACCTTATCAGACGACATCCAAAATTGTTAAAAAAAAATGACGCTTACCTAACGCGTAACATGATTTCCCCCCCACATCTTATACTTACAACCCCAGAGAGACTGAAGGCCATTTATAACAGTTCCATTTAAATGTAAACAACATTTTTTTTCGGACTAAAATTTCTCACCTCCTAACAAGTATGACGATGGTAGTGATGATGGCTATAAGAAAGACGAGGACGCCGAAGGCAGCCAGGGCTACGACTGCGCCGATATTGAGTCGAGCGCCGGTAGGCTCGCGTTGTTGGCCGTCAACTGCCGTAGGGACGTTCACTCGCGGCGTCTGCTCTGCGCGGATGTTGTTGCCACTGCCGATTATCTGGAAACGTCATGTTTCATCAACTGAAGTTCAAAAGAAACTGAACAAAGATGCGAAAAACTTTTAGATACATTCCATTAGTTCTCTTGGGGATTTAACGCAGCCGGAACGATTCTGGCACGAAATAACCTAGTTTCTGTCATACTAAACGTATAGGACAAAGACCAAGAGGATTGATTCCGTGTCGAGATCAATCCGATTGCGTTGTGAATCGGGGTATTGGTCTTGGTTATTTATTGTTTAGTGGAATAAGAAACGAACCTGATTTTCCCTCGGATGACTAGCCACAATAATATGCGGTACGTGGCTAGTTGGTGAGTCTTGGGTGTCAGCTACAGTAACTTTCCTCTCGGGGGGGCGTTCGTAAGCCCTAGTGGTGGGGCGTTCGGTGGTGGACTTAGGGCGAGGGCGGTGCGTCTCCGGAGGGAGGAAGGGTGCCGCGGAAGAGGGTCGCGGGGAGCTCCGCCTCGTGGGTAAGATGAGTCTAGGAGTGCTTGGAGAAGAAGGCGGGGGAGGAGGAGTGGTAGTGGGAACCGCAGTAGTTGTGGTCGTTGTGGTGCTGGTAGTCGTCGTGGTGCGTTCTTCGGCTGTGCAGTAAAACATACTTTTAATATATTTGAAGTTTCAAATGGGAACAGCATATTACAATTATGCTGTTCCCATTTGAGACTATAATTTGAATCAATTAATTTAAGTCAACAATGTAACAAAGAAACCTGCCAATTATAGTTATAAGTGAACTGTATTGGTATCATATATAGTTATCTAATTTATCTTAATTAAATAACATTATTCTTCGCCATGATTTGTCATTCCCAAATCATGATCTGCTTGAATACGTTTTTAACGCATGAATCACGTACCTACGTATGCAAGCATGTACCTTCTTAAATTATCTTAGAATAAGGTATCGCAGAGTTCTTATTTGAAAATGGTTCTGCATTTTTCCAATTCCAGATGGAAAGATACCGATCAACAGGTTGATAAAATATATCTTGATATGAATATCAACATTGCAAATTCATATTTGTATCAGAGTAGCTGCTTCTAATACTTTAAAAGAGAATGAATTACTAATTTCAGTGATTATAAAACTATTCTTGATTATAATGGCATCTGAAAGTTCCTCACGTTGGCAGAAAGGCAAAGGGCTGTCCCATTGGCCGGTGGCGAGACAGGATACCCTCCTAGACCCTTGCAGCTTGAATCCTCGAGCACAGGCGAATTCGGCCACTGAACCGAACGCAGTGGAGTTGTGAGCGACGGAGACACGACCGTTAGCAATAGGTGCTAGTTGTTCGCATTGTACCGCTGTGGGTCAAGATAAATATAATTTGAATTAATATTACAAATTCTGATAGGTAATATATGAATGTAGTTTCTACACCACTAATTAAAATTCCTTGATATTGACGGGATCTAAAGTGTTCTGATTGAGTTTACTAGTAAAGTGGTGAGTTTGCTGTTTGAACTTCTATGTTTGGAACAGGAATAATAAATAATAATAATAATAAATATTGGTGGACATCACACACAACACTATCTGACCCCAAACTAAGCAAAGCTTGTATTATGGCGGCCAGGTAGCTGATATAATACTTATATAATTTTAAATACATACTTATTATACATAGAAACACCCAGACACAGTGAAAACATTTGAATTCATCACACAAATATCAGCACTGGGTGGGAATCGAATATTAATATAATCGTTGGAGTTACATAAGTTAAAAAAATAATTAGAATAAAACAATATGAATTTAATTTTTAATGGAAGTCGGTTTTTGTTTTGTTGGTGAAAATGGATTATTTTTATTAATTGTTCCAGAAAATGATCTAACTGGAGATATACATTTCTGTAACCACGAGCTGCCGGTAAACATCTACGTATTAATGACCCACATGCCGTAATCGTCGTAGAAAGCCACGCACCTGTGAGAAAGGCATGTCATTGTGACCGTGCGAGAGGAGGCGACATAATTGTGGGTAATTGCTGTGATTAGTAACTCTCTGATACTATCACATTTATAAAGTTCTTCGAAGAGGAAACTATAATGTCTTCTTAAGAATCTATTTAGTCATCAACAATTTGATAATGATGAAGATAGGAATTGTATCGTTGGTACAGTGAAAAGCTTAGAAAATAAACTACGTATATGGACAATAATCGTCGCCAAACAAATGTAAAATGATAAAAACTTGTTTTGCACTAAAAAGGGTAAAATAAACTCTTTTTAACACGCTTTTATTAGCTTCACTTGTAACTAACTATGTATGTAATAAAGTCTTGGAATCTTAATTTGACCCACTTTTCGGTCTTCGATTAGGATGAAATTTCGCACACGCTCCGAGTTCCGATGCCAATACATGACTAGCTCAGAAACGTCATTACAAATCCAATACGGCGGCCTCCCCAAGATGGCAGACTGGCTGTTTGAAATCCACCCCCATGATTTGGGTATCAATTTTTTTTTTTTTTTTTTAATTTATTTAATACGTACAACAGAATACAGCCGATACAGTAATGGTTAGATTAGAACTTAAGTTTAGATCTAGACAGTATTCCTAATGGATACGTATACAGCATGATTATATGTACTAGTATTTGTTACGAGTTTAACAATAAAAATAAAAAAAGTTGATTAAAAAGAAGAGATAGATAATTAGAAACAAGCAAATCACAAGAATTATAACAAGCTATAGCCAAAGAGATTTCCGTATATAATTTATAGGTGGATGAGATGTAAATAAAATTTTTCTGATATCTGCCTTAAATTTAGATAGTTTGCGATCAAAAATATCAATGGAATCTGCATTCCTATTGGCAATTTCATTGTAGTGGCGACACATTCTAACAATGGGATTGTAGTATGAAGTGTTGTTCTTATGAACCTGCAACATAAAGGTCTTAGCGTGAGGATCACGACTTCTGTATTTAATGTTAAAGTTAATACTTGAGAGAAGTGACCGAGAGTCAATATATGAATGTACAATTTTAAAAAGGTGAACTTGGTCTATGTATGTGCGACGGGATTCAAGCGGTTGAGTTTTAAATTTTTCTAATCTTTTAGTATATGATTGCAATTGTCGTTTTAATCCAAGTCTATAACTGAGTATACTTAGGCATTTACTCTGGACTCGTTCAATGCGCTTAGTATGTACTTTGTAAAAAGGTGACCATATGACAGAGTTGTATTCAAGGATGCTACGTATCATTGAGTAATACAAATTTAAAAAACTGAAAGGACTCTTAAAGTCTTTAGTGATACGAGCAATAAAGCCCAAGAGTTTGTTGCATCTAGTAATAATATAATCATAGTGATCTCTAAAAGTAAATTTCTCATCAAGTATGATTCCGAGGTCCTTTATCACCACCTTTCTCTCCAAACAATGATCTTTAAGTTCGTAATTATATCTGATTTTATTCGTTTTAGCAGTGAAGGATATAACAAAACATTTTTTGACGTTTAGCAACATACCATTATCTTCACACCATCTGTATAGGATATCAATATCAGATTGTAGCATTTCACAGTCACTAACACTGCGAACAGTTGAATAAAGTTTGAGATCATCAGCGTATAAGAGACAAGGACTTTTAAATTTGTCAACAAGATCATTGATGAAGGCAATGAAAAGTAGCGGTCCAAGGTGAGAGCCTTGAGGGACGCCCGATGTGATAGCTGCAGGTGAAGATAAGAATCCCTTTATTGCAACCAGCTGACTTCGCTTGCTTAAGTAAGATTCGAGCCATCTTAGTAAATTGCCATGTACCCCAAAATATGTAGTTAACTTCCAAGTTAAGCGCTTATGGTCGACCTTGTCAAAAGCTTTTGCAAAGTCAGTATATATGCTGTCGACTTGAACTCTTTTGGCAAAAGCACCGCAAATATAATTCTTATATTCCAGTAAATTAGAGGTCGTAGATCGATTGCGGACAAACCCGTGTTGAGATGGAGTTATGAGTTGAGAAAAGTGACGATAAAGGACATCGACCACTATTGATTCAAATACTTTACCTAAACAGGACAAGATGCTAATTGGACGATAATTATTGCAAAAAGATTTCTCGCCGGATTTAAAAATAGGAATTATATGAGCAGTTTTCCAAACGGATGGAAAAACGCCAGATTGTAAAGATATATTAAAAATAATAACAAGCGGTTCAATTAACTCTTTCGAACAGTTTTTAATAACCAGAGGAGGGATACCATCCGGGCCAGATCCTTATTTGGGTCCAGCTTGACAATCTTCTTGAGAATTTCACCTGTCGTGATCGTGAAGGTACTAAGTGTGTTAGCTGTGGTTACAATATTGGACATATTAATAGGTCGTGAAGAGGGGGGTTCAAAGACAGAGCAGAAATATTCTGAAAAAAGTTCGCATATTTCATGCTGATCTGATGAGACTTGATCACCATATTTCATTGTAAGTGGTATAGATGGAGAGCCTTTTTTGCTTTTAACGTAATTCCAAAAATGTTTTAAGTTATGTTTTTCTAATGAAGTTTCAACAGAGTTAGTATACTTATAATAATCGCGTTCAATTAGTTTCCTGCATCTACATCGCAACATGGAGAAAGTGTCATAGTCACGAGGATTTTTGTACTTTCGGTATCGTCGGTGATATTTAAGTTTTTCTTTAAGAGCACGAATTGCAAATGAAAGGGTTTGCTGCCAGAAATAAGAAAAAAATAGTCACGTGACTTAAATCCAATACGGCGGACGTCCAAGACGGCGGACAGGCTATTTGAAATGGACCCCCATGATATGGGTATTAAATGAAAGAGTTTGCTAAATGGGATACGAAAAAAATTATCACGTAACCTAAATCCAACGTGGCGGCCGTTCCAAGGCCGCGGATTGGCTATTTGAAATGCAAACGCGTGTTTTTTTTATTTTTTTAACTATTATAATAAACAATTATTGTACAAAAAATTAAACCGACTTCAACACCACAAATAGGCACTCAAAAGCGAAAAATAAGTGAATATAATTACTATATAAGCGCTAGTCACTCATCTATTTAAAGGTGATGCCAGTCAAATCAGAAAGCTCGTAGATGGATACTATGTACGTAGTAAGTAGTATCTATCTACTACTTGTAAGACAAACCACCCGGCCGATTTTGAGAAATTAAGAAAGAAATTTCGGAATCGGTTCGGGCGTTCTCGAGAAATCAGGTAACATACATATATGGTGATTGAATAGAAATATGGTGGTTGAATTGATAACCTCCTGTTTTTTGGAAGTCGGTTAAAAATATAATATTTGCTTAGAACAGACAGAGACACAGAATCAACAAGTAACCCACGTCTCTTCCTTAGATAAATAATCTCATAATGTATGTTTCACTACATTGTCCAGCTGTATTGTACTGATATAGATCTATAACCCAATGCAATTACGGAAATAAATAAACATTAAATTATGTAGTTTGGGAACTATAAAGGATCGATAGGGGGGTGCATTCTGAGCATATATTCCAATTTGAGGGATTCTGGCATGGTCAGCTCAAGGTTATTTCGATGAAAACGCGTTTAATTCGATATCTCGAGAACTGTTAATGTTAGGCAAAAAATTGCTGAGACCCTTTCTCTTCTAAATTAAATTTACTAACTTTTACATTCATAACTTTTCTTTTTTCATCAATATTTTTCAAGTTATTGCTTCCGAAAGGCAAAAATTTAATTTTTTTTTCCTCCCTTTCGCTATTTTCTCCCCAAGCGTTCAATTTTATGAAACTTTACCGATAATTAAAAGTGATAGATGATTAGATCTTTTAATAATAAACAACTTTTTGATTGAACTTTTTTCTGTAATGACAATACCTTCAGAGTTATGTTACTTTACCGAGCGAAATCCGCGCTACTACGACACCTCCGCGACACCTTTTGACTTAGGGCTGAACCCAAAATTCATTGTTTGATTGTGTCGGTGGGTTTCTTCTACACAGGCTCATGTGGGACAACAACGTTACCTACTCCGATATATGCCAGAAATACACTCAGATACACTCAATCAGACATAGAGGTGGAGCGAGCCGTAGAGGATGCGGATGGTCTGATTATCAGTACGGCTAAGAGAATTTTGCCGGACTCTACGGGTTGCTCTCCACCTCTATGTCTGATTTGATGAGAAAAGCTTTCAGTAGTGAGATGAATCCGGTCTTATTGCTCTCGTTGCCTAAAAACTTATCTTGAGTTGTGGTGACGGTCATATTGTAGATGAAAATGATATCCGCACATGGCTTCAGCTGGGGTCGGCGCAGCCGTTTGGCAGAATTGGTGCCAAAGTTGGAAATACCTTTGGGATAGCCATCGAATACAATTACCACGTCTGTTTTTTATGTATGTTGAGAACTGAAACTCAAATTTTTTTTTCATCAATGATGCACGTGTGGCGTGTGTATCGATAGGTCTTTCAAACGATTTTCAAATAAAAAATGATGTTGAGGTTTCTAAAATCATTTTTGTCTACACTGAATAATTTGCGCGAGAGACACTTCCAAAGTGGTAAAATGGGTGTCCCCCCCCCCCCTCTAACTTCTAAAGCAAGAGAATGAAAAAACCAAAAAAATTATGTGATGTACATTACCATGCAAACTACCAACGAAAATTGGTTTGAACTCGATCTGATGAGTAGTTTTTTTTTTAGTACGTCATAAATACACTATTATTAAAACTTCGATCAAAGTTACAACGCGAACTACAAGAACTATGTGTACTATGTATATTATGTTACTTGCTGCAACGGAACCCTTCATGGGCGAGTCCAACTCGCACTTGGCCACTTTATTTTTTATTTAGTTTGGTTCTTCATCCTTACGTATTGATAGAGCCAAATGCATATAGTCAGATTAGAACGAGAGTGAAAGAAGGATCCGATTAACTTCGCGAAACGTAAATCTTTTCCTTTCCAACAACTGATATTCTGGATATTTTGTCTCTTTTTTTCGCGTGATATTTATTAATACATATGGAATTGTAGGTATATGGTTATTTGTGCGGGTTGCGCCGTGATTATATTGCATAATTGTTAGACTATAACGATTCTATTTGTAATACTTCGTAGATTATACTTCTAATTGTTATTTACTTACCATCGCATCGCGGCGGGGGTCCGTTCCAGCGCTCGTCGATATCGCAGACCAGCCTGGCACGGCCCACCATTTCATACCCAGGCTCGCAGGAGTACTGCACGTGGGACAGGTACGACACGGTGCCGTTTACCAGCTTGTAGCTACCGTGCTTTATCTCAGCTGGGTACCCGCAATCTATGCCTGACAGACAGGACAGACAAACAGGCTCGTTAGTGGTTATGATCCTAATGGTGCATAGGACAGATGAAGAGATTGATTAGGTTGTAGCAGGAGATGCCTTAAGGCACAATACATTCTATTAGACTACAGGCCCATGAACAAAATTTACGGGTCAAATGAACCACCAGGAGACCTATGTAGGATGACAGAAGGGTGTAAAGTATTAAGATTCAGCACTATGCCGTCACTTGTAAGCTGTCCAACAGAGTGTGATTGAAGAGGGGGGGTTGCAACCCTCTACCATTTCTCCTTGTCGCATGATTTTTGCACGGCATTGCGAAATAATGGATTAGAAGAGGTATTGAAACTGTATGGAACCAATGGCGTACTTAACCAAATGACCAAATTTGCTGTGTAAATTACTCGTACTCTGTAAATTTTACCGGCAAACTAACAATTAAAATGTTAAAATAGTTTCAATACCTCTTTTAATCTATTATTCCGTAACGCCGTACAAAAATAATGCGACAAGGAGAAATGATTGAGTATTGCAATCTCTCTTCAATTGTACTCAGTTGGACAGCTTACAAGTGACGGCATAGTGCTGAATCTAATTACTTTATACCCTTCTATCATCCTACATAGGTCTCCTGGTGGTTCATTTGACCCGTAAATTTTGTTCACGGGCCTGTAGTCTATATGTCAGTACATCGGTTATCTATAATTAAATTAAAAAGAAAAAAAACTACATTTAAGAAACCGACTTCAAAACCACACCACCGGGTTGGCACTGACTTCAAATAGATGAGTGGGTGGGTAGAGCTAACAACAATTATATAATATATCAATTTTATTTTGGGCTTTTGAGTGTCTATACTTCTGTGTTTTGAAGTCGGTTTTTTAAACGTAATTTTATTGAGTGTCTATTGAAGTTTATTGTTTACTGTTTATTGTACATAATAGGTTGTTACGTTAAATACCTACTGTAGGTTTTTCTAGATTAGGGGACATCCATAAATTACGTCAGGTAATTTTGTCGATTTTTCTATATCACTCCCCTCTTGGTGAGATTTTGTTCAGATCACCCCCCCCCCTCCCCTTCACGTGAGAAATTTGTAAACACATTAAAAAAAAAGTCGTGAGATTTGATCACCCTCTCTCCCACGTGAGATTTAACTCGACCCCCTTGAACACCTCACGTAATTAATGGCCGCCCCCTTACATCAGGTAGATGCATGATGTTTTATTGCCGAAAATAGATTGAATATAGGGTACAATTTTATCACCGGAAAATAACGGGAGCTGCGCTGCTAACAATAATATCTAAACAACCTACATTGATATTTCTAAAGAGCCGTACACAAACTACCTATAAAATTACACTGTCCCGACATTGTCTGTCCGGACAGAATTACACTATCCGTGCCGAAGACCATCTGAGACTTCAACCTACAGATGGCCATCAGGGACAGAAATGCAGCCGTAGTGGAGGCTCTGGGCCGGGAGGAGGCGGCTTAGGCAAATGGCAATTAGGCAAAGAATCGATGTGGAGTCGATTACTAGCGGAATCCCAATCGGTAGTGATCGGCTCAACAGATAAGCACTAGTATTAGGTTTAAAATGTTCCCAACTCCCCCCTTATTTTTCTCATTTTCTGCTAATCCTTGAAATATGTAAAAATTATATAAGATTTGAAATGACAAAAGTCACGGACCCCGTGGAGTCTGTGGAGTGACAAAATTAAATGAAAAAAAAAACTGTCCGGACAAACAAACTATAATATAGCTATACATACAAAATACTAATAAAATTAAAACTACTGGTGGTCCAGTAATAGTTGATTACACTAGGTAATTCTATGGGACCAAATAGCAGTTATTCTGCGTCAAACAGCGCCCACCTGAAGTAGTAGTAGTAGTAATGTATAATCAGCCCAAATGAAAATTTCTTAAAAGCCGTACACAAACTATAATAAGTACATCGTCCGGACAAACAAAGATTTTCATAAAAATTGTTCGTGAAATGAAAACTACAAAGCCAAACTGTACCCACTAAGCTCGAAAAAGTGACATCGTTTCATGGTTGATGTTCCAAACACACGAACGAAGAGATTTGACTCTCACTTTTGTGATAAGAACGTCAAGGCTGTGGAATACGTGGCCTGATTGGTTTATTCCCGATAGTTACAATCTTTAAGTTTTCAAATCGAGAGTGAATCGGTTTCTTTTAAGCACGCTCCGTCGTAGACCGCATAGTCGCTTAACATCAGGCGAGGTGGCGGTCAAGTGTAAACCTATAGAAGTTAAAAAAAACGGAAATTTAGAAACTGAAAGGTTTACATATTATCTCGGAGTAATCGATGTACAAACTTTACATAAATAAAAAACCTCAGTAAGTTTAATACTTAAGTCCTGATTAAACTCGGTCAAAAATACGCAGTCCACCGCGTAGATAAGCTTCCCATTACAACTTAAGATTTTATGAAATTGGAATCAATTTGGTTTTTATAAGAAGTTGCAGCACTCGATTGAAAGATAACATTAGATAAGATAAGATTGAAACTAATGGTGATAACTTACAATGTTATTTATTTTTAAATATATCCCTTGGGATAAACTACGACGACTCCCTGATCCACACAACAATTTTTTTCTATTATAGATTTAAACTAAATATATCAAAATAATTAAATAAGACTTACCTATACAAACTGGAGGAAACTCGTCGAAGAATCCAGTTTCCAGGCAAGTCCTGACCGTCGGTCCTACGAGCAAGTGACCTTCGTCACACGAATATTCCACTGAAGATCCAACCGCAAACTCGCTCCCAATCATCGTCGAGTTAGGAGGCTGTTCCGGAATACCGCATGCTTTCGGCTCTGTGAAACGAAGACTATCATAAGGAAACCACAGTCGGAATCTAAAAAACCGCCCAGCTTTTCAGATCCAGATGCCACTCCGAATCGATATAATGGTCACAATGTTATTGCATAAAATCGGGCACCAACAGCATGTGTTACAATAAAATTCGCGATGACAAATTGCAAAAAAAAAAAAAATTCGCAAATAATTCGCTTCTAAAAGATTCGCTAAAACTGGTATATTTTCGTTTATAAATAAACTTACGATGCTGGCAGATGTAGTTCATTCTCGAGTTGCAGTCCGTATCAGCCCAAAGCCAGCCTTTGCTGCCGTCGAAACGTGCGCAATCTCCTTTCCCTCCAGGGGCATTCCAGAAGGAGACTGTCACATCATTCCCGTTCACCCACTTCCAATTCCCAGCGTCTTGAGGATCTCGTACCGCCCCCATCCAGTATTGGCTGCTGCTGTCACTTCTGTACAATAATACAGCCATCGTTATGGTAGTTAATTTGGTCCTGATTTAAATATGTTGCGAAGGATGGATTGGGAATATGATACGGTGGAAGAATGTCAAGCTCCGTGTTTAAGCAATCCGGTCTGGTGTATTTTAGTGCGCGCGCATCGTTTGTTATGGTACTACCTTGATTTATGTAGTTTTGATATAGTGCAATAAAAGTTTATGCAGAATGGCTGTACTAAGCTGAAAGGGACAAAGGGTTCTATTCACTATTATGGATATTACCTAGGAGACAACCTACTAAAATGCTCTTTGGACTCCAAAATGTAGGAAAAAGGGTTCACATGTATTATTTCAGGGTTGCCTACAAGTTTATAGTTACTCACAGGCACTTCATGTTTTTTTTTGTTTGGTACCTAACACTGCTTACCCCTTTACGTCTATAAGCACTGAACGCAACTGAAGTGCGTAATGGACTTTGCTGGCAACAGAATAACGAAGTATCGGACAATGACAAGCCTCCATTGTTCTGCCCTATTGGTATCGGAATCAATTAGCCTGAGCCAGACCGCATATCAGATTACAGTGGCTTTTATGAAAACAACACTATAAATATCTGGATAGGTAGCTTTTTGTTTTGTTTTCAACCTTATGAATAAATAAACTGGAGGACATTTTTCACACAACACTATTTTGCCCAAATTACTGATACAATCATAAATACATACTTATGATACATAGAAACACCTAAACATTTAATTATAGAGCACAATAATTCAGCTATTTAATTTTCATGATTTCATTTTTATTGTCAAAACACAGTCCACGGGCCAACAAAATCGCCTTTAGATACTTAATTATTAACTACTGAGGCATGATAAGTGAGCGCTGTTCATCCAAAACCCATTTTATCTAAAATAACGCTACGAAGCTACTACAGCAGCTAGTACCTACTGCTGAAAAACTAACTACGACAATATAATATTGTGTGTGAAATGTCTACTAATATCTATTTATTTATTTAGACAAGATATTAAAACACTACACAAGACTTAATCGCAATATTTTTGTGCTATATCCGAGTACATATCGTCGTAGTTCGCTTTTTAGCAGTAGTTAGTAGGTCCCTAGTAGCTTTCTTTTGATTTTTTGTAAAAATGCGTTTTGGATGAAATAACAGGACGTCTACTCTCTTTCTACGAAAAACGTAATTTCGAAATAGATTCGAGACTTTCCCACTCCGGTTCTATTTTGATCCTCGTCCGTTTAAATGTTCTAAGTCTACTCTAATAAAAGTAGGTTTATAACATTTAAACGTCAAACAATGTTCGATCGAATGAAACGAAGTAGAACCGGAGTAGGAAAGTCGCGAGTTTATTTCGAAATTACGTTTTTCGTAGAAAAAGAGTAGTAATATGCCTCAGTAGTTAATAGTTCATTCAGTATTGGTGATTTTGTTAACCTTGTTGTAAGTTAGGCTTTATACAACTTTTTACAAAGATTTCGTTATAAAACGTTCACAACGTAGATACGGGCCTAAAACACATCAGCGTGTCTTTAAAACTGCCCTTCGTACAGTCCTACCTACTAATACTTAGGTGCTACTAATGCTATATGTTTGTGCGTATGGACGGATGAAAATATGTTTAATATTTTTTCTTTGAAATACTATACTACTGATCTGGGGTAAATTTGGTAAAAAAAAATTAAAGTCCGCAATAACACATAGGTAAACAAACATTTTTTATAGCGAGAAAGTTACAGAAGTGGGAGTTACCTACATTTAATATTACTTTTGCTATAAAACGCAAAGCAATGAAGAAACATTGCAAACAACACATCAAATAGGTATTGTAATTCGCAGACGCTTCAATAGTTAATTATTTAGCATGCACTGATAAACACGAAAAACCATACCAGAAATTATTCAATTATTGTTTTAGTAGATACTAATAGGGTCCTGCAAATGTAATCGAAGTAGTACTTAGTTAAAAAACTGAGGTACAATTTTTAGCCCCCGACGCAAAAATAGGGTGTTATAAGTTTGTCGTGTTTCCATGTCTGTGTCTGTAGGTATATGTGAGTGAGTGTGTGTGAGGGTGTGTGCGTGCGTGCGTGCGCGTATGTGGGAGGCATCGTACATGTAGCTATTGTAGCTCACAAACGGACGAACCAATTTTGCTTTTGTTTTTCTGACGGAATGGTACATTAGTCAGTCGTGTTTTAGCTGTGTTTCACAAATATTTGGTGGTACTTCCGAACCATTGACGTACCAGTAATGGATATCTACTTCCTTTACTTATGCAAACATAAGAACGTGTGATTTTAAATTGTAAAATAAACTATTTTTGTACAAAAAATTAAACCGACTTCAAAATCACAAAAACGCACAGAAAAGCGAAAAAATCCAGGAACATACCGGTTGTCCACATGATGTTTTCCTTCACCGTTTTTAGTTAGCGGCATTACGCACATCAATTCTTAAATATTGTGATGGTCTTGTTGACTCCGGATCGGTACTGGGCATGCTCCCGACTACACCAACTACTTGATTGGACGACCAATTAATGAATACATAGTTGTGTGTCACACCGCGGTATATAAGTAGTTACCTAGATATGAAGATCTTCAAGTTTATTAACCGATCCACGCGACGCAACGATTCGATCATTCCATGGTAGTGGTCATCTGGCACAAGCTACGAGTAACTGCGGAAGCATAGCCGATGAACTCTAAAGTTAGATAGAAGTTATGCGGCGCCACTAACGTTTAAGCTATCATAATTCTCGTATTAAAGAGACGTAGTTCAAGTTTATTTCCGCTTGTAACACAAGTCGATTACCATCGGCACGATGTCGCCGAGTCTATTCCCACCCTCGGATGGTAGCACATTACATCTACAGTTACGAGAAATGCACGTGCAGTGATATCGATTACATTACAAGAATGTTGTAAAATAAATGCTTTTGGAGCAGAAATATCGTGAGAATCGTATATTATGTAAAAGTTCCTATTTCAATTTGAGCTGAGCTCGAAGATAGAAATATCAGTATCAAGTAATATGAATCGAGTTTTCAGTTTCACAATTAATGCAAATAATCTGAGAAAAATAGTTCTCAATTGTGCAATATGCAGTGTTTAAGGACCTACCTATCGTTTTGTCAGAGAAATTTGTAAACCACACGTCAATATTTATTTGACTTATTTTTCGATCCCATCTGTCACTCAAAAATGTCACTCTGAAAACACTTCATCGAGATCGAGACTATCAGATACAGATTACAGCAAAAACATAACGCTAAACTTAAAAGAGTGAGCATTTACCATGACTCTTCATATGGGGGAACCACATATTTACCAGTTATATGTTATATAAAATTATTTTTATGTTATACATATAAAACCGACAACTAGTTATATACAAACATTAATGTTTTGGAGTAAAAGGGTAATGTCACCAGATAAATAAAATACAGTGAAGTGATATTCCTTATTCTGAGGTGAAGTGATAATTTCAAACTTTGAAAATTTATACCTACAATTTGTATGCTCTTTCTTTTGTTTTTAATTTTTATTAATTGACATGTAAACTCCACATTTATCAACAAAGAAGTTTTTCTTTGACTTTAAATTACAGAGCATAGAGCATAGAAATAAAGTCTCTTATGTCTCTGGGTGACGAACGCAGTGCAGTTCAAGGTAATGATTTTGACTCTTCAAGTTCCAATAGCTGCGTGATATAATATTGTGCTATTATAGGCAGGAGTATTGCCATCGTCCGCATGACTTATCCGTCCCTAAATATATAAAAAATGAATGTTTGTCCTTTCTAAACTCGTAAACTACCCAGTTGTTGTGCATGACCAAAGAAGGTTTCAAGTTGGTGCGACCAATTTACGACAGGTAGCGTACCAATGACGCGCGCAGGGTTAAGCTAGTTACGTATAAAAACTCGTGACTTTATTGTACAGATCAAAGAAACGAAGTAACATATTCTCCAGCCGATCGTATAGTAATCCTACGATTGAAACAAGTCATGCGTGAACACATGGAGTGTCACGACTGCAACTTTTAACAGATCAACGACACAAACGGCTCATACAAATCGCAATCAAAGCGAACGGGAAAGAGAGCTCGCTTTCCAAACCGTTCGAGTGAGCATAAAGCCTTAGAAATGGCGAAATTACACGCAACGTTGTACCATGAACGATGTAATGCTGCCTTTGCTAGATGAGCCACGAGTTAAATATCTTTTTGAATCAAGATCACAGATTCCTTGATGAAAGTGTGGTTATATTTTTTTACAGCATCCAAGTCCGAGTTTTACCATCAAGTCGCCTGATGTAAAGTGACGATGCTTACCCAGAAGAAAGCGATTCAATCTTGATTTGGAAAGTTAGGGGACGAACAAGACATGCGCCTGATAGTAAGCATCATACCTGCCCATATCAGCACAATGTCACGCAGCTGTTTTAACATGAAGAGCCCAAATAACTACCAAGCACATGCACTGCGCTCGTCACCCAGAGATCTGATTTATTTATGTATATATGGTTTGTCGCTATAATCTGTAATTTTTCTGGAAATATTGCCCCTCAAACCGGAACCCAGTGATATTTACACATTACTGCTTGGCGTTAGAATAACTGGCAAAGGTGGCTTCTCCAGGCGGACTCTGCAAAGAATTCCACAACAAAAGATACTACCATTTCTGTGTTTATCTACCGTTGTAGCAGGTACCTATTGTTTTCGCCTGTATATATTTCAAATGTGTAGCTGGCTGGGGTAGGGCGTAGTGACGATGGTTGAAAAAGATTGCGAACCCCTGGTTTAAATGGTATGTAGAAAGAACAACAACAAACCTAGTGTAATGTATACGTAACGCGTTACAATATGGTACAGCTGAGCTTGTCCAATGACTAGGTAAGTGCGTGTTGTGTAATGTCCGATTCGTTACATGGGTTCCTTCTGCGAACATTAACTTCGCATTAGCGATAATGGTGGCGACAGAACCGTGATGAAACATGAGATGACCATCGGCTCCTAACAAATGTTTCCATCAGAAGTATCCTGAAGAATGAACAGATGCAACCGAACGCTACCATTCTAATACTTCTGTCTAACTTTTACCGCCATATGCTGTTCCCTCAAGGTAAGTGAGTAAAAAACCTGACAAACTTTTGCGTAAAATCGAAATTATGAATGTTTGTTTTACGGACTTTGACACGACAAACTAAGACTAAAAACGAAATCTATACGCACAGTGTAATTCCAAATTAGCAGCTTTTCAGTAAATGCATACGAAAGTATGTACGGTACTTATTTACCAGGTGACCACAATCTTATGACCATACTTTTTCATTAATGAAAAAACGTAGAAGAAAAAAACTTAACCTTGTTGTTTGTATTACGGTCCTGTCGCATACATCTTTTTTATAGTATGAATTGACGAAAAGAGCAGGACATGCGCCTAATGATAAGCAACATGCCTGCCCATAACAACACAGTGGCACGCAGAGATTGGAACATGGAACACAGCACTGCGCTTGTCACCGTTTAATCTCGATATTGATTGATGGATTTAAATTGCCTATTGCTAAATATCAAAAAAACTAAAAATTTTGCTAGAATTAGTGGGTTCAATTGGTAATTATTTTATACGTAGGTACCTAATGCGCCATATACCTACACGAAATGGTCATCATGTTGTATTCTACAATACTCTTTATTCCTTATATATTATTCCTGCGATTATCCTTATTATTAATCCAAGTATTATTATAATTATAGTATAATTAAAGTTACTCCTTGATTCGTTTTATTTTTACATCAGATGCGATGAAAAGCTCATTCCACAGATATCGCTTTTCTCTATATTTAGTCGGTGAAAGTTAATCGAAGGCATGCGGCGGGCGGTTTATCAGGAAACCTAAGTTTTACCTTCGTAGATTCCCAAACCACACCTCAAAGCGGCGATTCCTGATTACCATGTCTAAAACGCAAACACGCAAACACGCCCGGTATAAAAAGACCCAGGTTTGTATAGCATAAAAGCCAGAGTGGTAAACATATGTTTGGAAACTGGTCATCGAGAATACAAACCCTGTACAGGAAACTTAGGCAAACTTGAATCCAATACTGATCTGTACGGAACTACGTATAATATTATGTACTTTGTTAAAGAAAGGGAACGGGAAATGAAAGCAGATTACTTTTAATTATAAGTTATACAAACCACGTGTTGTTTTGACGAAATGTTATCCCAAAATGAATAAAGCAGTGGCGTACCATAATCCATTACCAGATCTCGCTACTCATACTACTCAATCAAATCAAATGCTGTCAGATGCCACCAATCACGAAACAGCACCCATAACAACTACTTAGGAAACGAGTAACAAAAGAACAAAGTTTGTTTCACTTCGCCAGCATAATAAACGAACACAGAATTCTAGACGAGCGAAGAAAACGGGAAAGAATTTAGGTAGTAATAACTTTATCGATGGTAAGTATTTTTTTAAGAACAATGCGTTCGTGAACGAAAATTTGTCGTCCCCTGGGCAAAGTACGAATACTGGCAACACCGTTTATGTACGTCGCGTGATCATAGATAGATATATAGGCTTGTAGATAAGTATACAAATAAAAAGAACTAGTGATACCACAGGCGGCCTTATAACTGAATGCGATCTCTTCCAGGCAAGCTATGGGTGGAGATGGTTTAAATACATTTTTAAAAGCGGTGTGCAATTCCGGACACAACGTCAGTATTAAATAAAGTAAGTTAATCTTTACGTTAAAAATTTAATAAAATAAACATATGTAGGTACATACTGATATTTACATACTGCTTTGATACTTTTACCTAAATCATAAGTATTTTATTGATAGATATTGTCTGAGCTGAGTTATTTTCACACATTAAATTGAATTAGGTACTATTTACATCGTATTTGCAATTGATTCAATCTTTATATCAATAATTTATTATTAGTCAAATATACTCATAGATATAGAATAAATAATTGGAATAAAACTGATTACGATCACTAGTATAGAAATTAGAGCTGAATGTTGAAAAAGACCCATATTTTCCACAGATTTGCTATAGTCCGAGATCCCAGAGCTCCAAGACGTCACCTATTTTCTGATGAATGAAATGTGGACGATTGAGTAGAGTTAGTAAGTACTAAGAACACTTGCTTACTCGCTAACTTGCTTAGACGACCAATTTTGAGATATGGGGTAATGAAGGTACATCATCATCATCAACAGCCCACTAAACGTTTCCACTGCTGGGACTCGGGGCCTTCTCTCGCAAGGAGAGAGTTAAGGCCATAATCCACCACGCTGGCCTAGTCCGGGTTGGCGGATGACACATGACTTCGAAAGATTCTAGGTACATGTCGGTTTCCTCACGATGTTTTCCTTCACCGTTATAAGTTAGCAGCATTACGCACATGACTTAGAAAAGACAGTGGTGCATGTGGGGTTTGAACAGGGATCTCCGGATTAGCAGCCGCCGTTCTCCCGACTAGGCCAGCCGTAACTTCACTAGACCAGCCGTAACTTCTTCACTTCACTAGACCAACCTAAGGGGGCAATCATCCCCTAAACTCAATTTTAGTAATAATATAGTCTGTCTTATTGAAAAAAGCTTTTAGTTGTCTGACGAACATTTTTACAAATGGAGCCTGAGAATTTAAGTGAAGTTTAATTATGATTTTGGAGTTGTTAACCAAAACGGCCAACGGAAAGTGTCTGGGAGTATTGGAACCTTGTTTTTAAGGATATTGCCTACAACATACGTGAAAATCACTTATTAGAAAATGCGTGAAGTAAGTAATGCTTGTATGTACCTTCATTACCCCATATCTCAAAATTGGTCGTCTAAGCAAGTTAGCGAGTAAGCATGTGTTCTTAGTACTTACTAACTCTACTCAATCGTCCACATTTCATTCATCAGAAAATAGGTGACGTCTGGGAGCTCTGGGATCTTACTCTACTAGCCTTTACGGCGTTGACAGCGTATTCGTACTTCTACTCCTGTTTTCGATTCGCTCGTATAGATAAAAGCATAAAAGTGTCACTCACCGGTGTCGTCTCCAGAGCTCCCAGCTGATGAACCCTTGCAAGGCCGGGTTGCTCTCGTCTACTAAAGCTCCACCTCGAGAGCGGCACACGCCCAGTGCGTCGCGGAAGTTCGCTGGTTGTCGGTCGTAGAATATATAGCATTTTCCATTGTACGTCGCTGTACTCCCGGGAGGTTGGTCTCGGAATTGTGGACACCTCTCAATCGGCAGCGCTTGGTCGGTGTAAACGAACGCTTCGCATATTGACAGCTGACTTGGGGTCGTTGCTTCTAAATGTACGCTGACGAAAGCTCCGGGCATCGGAGGGTTGCAGGGGAGAAAGAGTGGTTGCCCTTCTTCGAGGAAACCGGTAAATCGGTTGCAAACAGGGTTCGTGCCCAGATCTGGCCTGTTGTTGCCGACGCGAACGACGATCACAGCTGGTTGATTCGTGCCTGAAACAGAAGTCATATTCTTCATACATTCGCTCACCCTTATCCTACTTTATGTATGGTCGGTTTGTGCGTTTCCTCCATTTATCTCATTCGTTCGTCAAATCGAAGTCATATTCTTAATCTATAATAAAACAATCACTGAATGTGTTGCTAAGCTAACAGCTGGACCGATTTCGCTTTATTCCTTGAAGTACTAGGATGGTTTTTACTCAGAAAAAAAAAATTGGCTGATAAAGTCTAAAAACAACCCTTTTTAGGGTTCCGTAAAACGTAAAAACGGAACCCTTATAGATTCGTCATGTCTGTCTGTCTGTCTGTCTGTCCGTCCGTATGTCACAGCCACTTTTTGCCGAAACTATGAGAACTACACTGTTGAAACTTGGTTAGTAGATGTATTCTGTGAACCGCATTAAGAATTGTACAAAAAAATTAAAAAAAAAGAAAAATTAGGGTTGCCCCTCATACTAAGAACTGAAACTCAACAAATTTTTTTTCATCGAACCTACACGTGTGGGTTCTCTATCGATAGGTCTTCAAAAATGATGTTGAAGTTTCTGAAATCATTTTGGTCTACACTGAATAATTTGCGCGAGAGACACTTCCAAAGTGGTAAAATGTGTGTCCCCCCCCTCTAACTTCTAAAGTAAGAGAATGAAAAATCTAAAAAAAATATATGATGTACATTACCATGTAAACTACCAACGAAAATTAGTTTGAACTCGATTTGATAAGTAGTTTTTTTTTAGTACGTCATAAATACACTATTATTAAAACTTCGATCAAAGTTACAACGAACTACAAGAACTATGTGTACTATGTATATTATGTTACTTGCTGCAACGGAACCCTTCATGGGCGAATCCAACTCGCACTTGGCTACTTTATTTTTTAATCTACCGTACAAACGATTCGTAATAATATTTGAAAGCAAATTTGAACTTTATTGCCATGTGTATAAGATCAAGTGTTAGTGAAGAGGTTCCGTGAAGGCAAAACAATTGAGTAACTTTAGAACATATTCGGTTAGACGTGGCAAAACAAAATTTGTTACATCAATCTTGTGTCTAGGCTGGACAAAAAAAATATAACAAAATAATAGTTATACATTTTTTTTTATTGTATACTTTGAAATCCCTCTGCTTAGAATGCATCATAAAATGGGATGTAAAATGATTTTTCGCACCTTTGGGATGGATCGGCTAAGTATCAGCTTGAGGCTCTGGAATCGATCGAGAGGCGTGCTAAGAGGCTCATAGGCAATAACACTCTTGTGCGAAAAAGACTGCAAAGTCTTGAACATCGCCGAAAAATTGCTAGCCTATCGGTCTATTATCGGATACATTCCGGCGAGTGTGCATCTGATCTGCATGATCTAATACCACCTAGCCCTTTTTTCTATCGGACTTCCCGTAGCTCGAAGAAGCGGCATCGTTTCATGGTTGATGTTCCAAAGACACGAACAAAGAGGTTTGACTCTACTTTTGTGATAAGAACGTCTAGACTGTGGAATGAGTTGCCTGAGTGGGTTTTTCCCGATGGTTATAATCTTGGTGTCTTCAAATCGAGAGTGAATCGGTTCCTTCTAGGTAAGCACGCTCCATCTTAGACCGCATCGTAGCTTAACATCAGGCGAGATGGTGGTCAAGTGTAAACCTATAAATAGTAAAAAAAAAAAAATTAGATTTGCTTTTTTTCTAAAAATAGTTTGCTAAGTCGGTCTATCAGTCTACTAACGCAAAAGATTGTGCTATCTAAATAATATAAAAGTTTTTTAAAGCATTCAATGGGCACTTATATGTTCAGGAATCAACGGGATTCATCCTAGATAGTAAGTTAAGTCATTAAGTAGTCACAAAAAGAGCAAAAAAAAAAAGTTAATTTGCGAGTTTTCATAATTTCTGTTTTTATACATCTACATATAGCCTGAATTCATACCGACTCCATCATTTTGTACTTTCATAAATCATTAGTAATTTCGTATCGTCACTTTCTCTAAATAGCGGTTTATTCGCCACTATTCGCGGCAAAAGACAATTTTACTACTTATAATATCAAGGGTTTAGATTAAATCGTGGTGGAAAGCGGTTCTGCTTCACAGGTTTCCCATTCGTTGAGGAAATTTGAGGTTAACAGTCTGGCTTACTACGTTAAAATATTTCTACGGTTTTATTATATTCCTCACAGATGGCAAGAGTGAGAAAAAGCGATACCAATAAATTTATTTACCTACAAAACTCTAGTATTATTACTAATGTATGTAGTGGAACAACAGAACTCTTTGCAGAGTCAGCCTGGGATAGTACCTAGTACCACACCTTTGCCAATTATTCTACTGCCAAGTAGAAACATGTGAAAATCAGTGTGTTCCGGTTTGAAGGGCAACATTTCCAGAGAAGTTCCAGGGCATAGAGATAATTCATCTTAGATCTCTAGGTTACGAGTGTAGTGCAGTGTTATGTAATAATTTTGACTCTTCATGTTCCAATAGCTGCGTGTAACTGTGCTGTTATGTGGCATATTATAATCAGCTGTCATACGTATCATGCGCGCGTAACTAAGCCACAGACTAAAAATATAAGTTTTATTTTTTTTGCTTTTTAGCGTTTTTTTGGCACTTACATTGGTGAATTCAATTTTTCAATTATTACAAAAAACCGAAAGTTACATTTGAGTGAATGTTTTATTTTATGACACGTACGTATTTTTGTAGTGGTAGGACTCTTAGCAGAGTCCGCCTGGGGAAGTACCACACCTTTGCCAAATATTCTACCGCCAAGCAGTAATGTGCAAACTTTACTGTGTTCCGGTTTGAAGGGCAATGATTCCAGAGAAATTACAGGGCTTAGAGACATAATATCTTAGATCTCTGGGTGACGAGCGCAGTGCAGTGCTAGGTAATGATTTGGACTATCATGTTTCAATAGCTGCGTGTTACTGTGCTGTTATGTGGCAGGCATGTTGCTTACCATCAGGCACATGACCTGCTCGTCTCGTCACTCTATGCTATAAAAAAAAAAAAAAAAAAAAAAAACGTACAAGTTCAAATTATTTATATAAAGACAAAGAGTTACATTAAGTGAGCAAGCACTAGCTACTTTAATTGATTTGTTCTATTGAACACGATCTTTTTGTTTCGATAATTTTAGAACAAAGCAATTCAACCAACAAAAAAATTCTATAACTCACTTGTGAGTAATAATAATGAAAAGTTACAGTTTGATTATAGGTGTCGTTACATGCCTGATTGCGGTGAAATTAGAGCCACTTTATGAGGAAGTGTGTTGAAAATTAGTAATTGCGCAATTTGATATACCGTCCGGCAATTTGCACATTTTAATGTCATCCGATAATTATTTTATTATTGCAACTCACATAAGTATATTTCGTAACTATGATAACTGTATTACGCTTGATCCTGTCTCATTATATGCAGTAGTTGTCTATCAAGAGATGCGTAACACAACAAATAGGGCATGACATAAGAACGTATACACACAGAGCCCGCCATTTTAACGGTGCTTGAATCGCGCACTGAATATTTGTAAAGAATAATTATATGATGTATTCCATGTTTTTGTTTTAACAATAACTATTAAAAAATTAAACAAAAAACATGCCCAACAATATACTTTAAACTAAAAAAAAATAAAAAATAAACGAATAGTAGATTCATGTTCCAATAACTGCTTGTCACTGTACTACTATGTGGCAGGCATGTTGCTTATCGTCAGACATAAGTATGTCCTGCTCGTTTCATCACTCTATACTCTATAAAAAAATGGCAGTCATAAGCACTGCCGATAGAAGTGAAAACTTACTACTCAGAATTTGATCGCTTACTTTGGAAACTACGCGGGTGAAACCGGAGGGCGTCTAATCTAAATCTAAAGCTCATCCAATGGGAAATGCTGATGCCTTTCTAGATGGCCAATGGACAATGCTGACGCATTTCTATATGGCCAATGGCCATGGTACCGAGGATTTCCTATCATTCCCGAGCGTGACGCTAGAATTCAATTAAAAACCCACGAGAAATCTGTCAGTGGAGCGCCAAAAGAAGTTTTCACTTCAAAAAAACAAATTGTGTTATTATTGGTGACCCCTCCAAAATGTGAAGCTAAGACCGTTCTTCTCTCGATATGACTTTACCTAGTGTCTGCACTATTCATACCTATATCCTAAAAAGTAGAAAGCGAATTATATTATTGCTGTCATTATATTATTAATTTATTATGCCAGATTTATTGTTATGGTGTGTGAACCCTAAGAACAAATCAGTCATAATTTCATAGCGAATGACATAACTGTTGGATCGCATTTAAATGACGTAAAAATAACGTAACACCCGAAAAGTGCGTATCATCGATTTTAATTATTTACGTGCGAAAACACGTAAGTGTTCGTTAATTTGACGATCGGAAAAGGCTATGTTACTCGTTACTCTTACTATAAAGACCGTGTTGTAATCTAATTTCATCCCAGAGCAATCAGACATAACTTATTTTCACACGAATGATACCTTAGGTAACCAATTTCGTGTTCTTTGAATATTTGCGTGTATACTTACTTTTAATATTTAATTTTAATAATATAAAATAAGACGTTTAAAAACAAGTAAAATTAATTTATTTTTTGAGCTACCAGGTCGATGTCGACTGACAAATGGCTTAACAAGTTTTGAGCCGCCTGACTGATTGTATACCTGCTGTCGGCTGACTGATTATTTTTAAAACAGCACAGTGACACGCCGCTGTTGGAACATAAAGAGTTCAAATCATTACCTAGTACCTACTGCAGTGCGCTTGTCACCCAGAAATGTACGATGATTTATCTATATGCTGTGTTATTTCTCTGGCTCTGGAAACATTGCCCCTCAAACCTGAACACAGTGATGTTTGCACATCGCTGCTTGGTGATAGGATAATTGGCAGATGTGGTACCTACTTCCCCAAGCGAACTCTGCAAAGAATATTACCACTATAGTAAAAAGTCCAACCACTGCTTATACTATAGGCTATAGGTATATTTTAGTACTACTATATATAACTATATCTAATATAATATAGTATAACTAACGTTACTACAGTTTAAATAATTTGAGCGCTAAACGAGATGCGAACACGCACGCGCACTCTCCTTGAAAAAGATCGTCGGACGCGATCGAAACTTGAGTCGGACTCGACTATTTCAAACGTGAGTTACCTAACCCCCGTGTATTTATATATAAGATAGGTATGTTTGTTGTTCTATCAAGTCGTTATCTGACTTTGAAGCCAACACGGATTTCGTAAGACAATGAGACTTCCGAGTTCCTCTGACGCGGAAGTGCAGGTGGGTGAAACAATCGGCATATTGTGATGGCGACCATCCGTCCCATAACCTTCGGAATTAAAATCTTAATAGTGTTTCTAATCATCATTTAGTAAACAAGTACTTACTATACTATACGTTTTTAGGGTTCCGTAAAACGTGGAAACAGAACCCTTATTGATTCGCCATGTATGTCTCTCTGTCTGTCCGTCCGTATGTCACAGCCACTTTTTCCGAAACTATAAGAACTATATTGTTGAAACTTGGTAAGTAAATGTATATACAGAATAATTATCTATAATTTATAAATTGTAAGTGACGTTACCAAGTGTTCTTTTGAAATAATGGTTCGGATATATAAATTGAATTGAATTGAATATTCTGTGAACCGCATTAGGATTTTTACACAGAAATATAAAAAAAAACAATAAATTATGGGGGTGGCCCATACTTAGATATGAAATAAAAAAAAATTTTTCATCAAACCCATAGAGGTATTTGTGGGTTGTCTACGGAAAGGTCTTTAAAAATGATGTTGAAGTTTCTAAAATCATTGTTTTCTATACTGAATAATGACCCCCTGTTACTTCTCGCGCATAGTAGCGCTATAGTATTCAGTTTAGCAAAAAATAATATAAGAAACCTCAACGTCATTTTTGAAGACCTATTTACCTATAGACACACCACACGTAGAGGTCCAATGGAAAAAAAATGTTGAGTTTCAGTTCTAAGTATGGGGCACCTCCAAACTGTATTGTTTTTTTATGTTTTTGTGTAAAAATCTTAATGCGGTTTACAGAATACATTTACTTATTAAGTTTATGTAATTAAACATGTAGTTCTTATATAATGATACAGTATAGTTCTTATAGTTTCGGAAAAAAGTGGCTGTGACATACGGACGGACAGACATGGCCACATGACGAATCTATAAGGGTTCCGTGTTTACGTCTTACGGTACCCTAAAATATGTCTCCCATTTTTTTCAAAACCTACCTGAGGACAAGGACTAATTGGAATGATGTATTTTAAGCCCAGTCATCAACCCTATTGCAGAGGTGAAATTAGAAAGCAAACAGGTAAATCATTTTATTTCGCCGGGGGAATAACACAAAGCACTAGTAGACTACAGGCCCGTGAACAAAATGTAGGTAGTAAATGAACCACCAAGAGACCTATGTAGGATGATAGAAGGGTATTAAGTAATAAGACTGAGCACTATGCCGTCACTTGTAAGCTGTCCAACTGAGTACAGTCGAAGAGGGGGGGTTGCAACCCTCGATCATTTCTCCTTGTCGCATGATTTTTGTACGGCCTTACATAATAATAGGTCAGAAGAGGTATTGAAACTGTAAAAATCATAAATTTTAAGTTTTCAATTATTCAATTCAATTTTCAGTTTCAATACCTCTCCTAATCCATTATTTCGCAATGCCGTACAAAAATCATGCGACAAGGAGAAATGATCGAGGTTTGCAACCCCCCCCCCCCCCTCCTCTTCAACTGCACTCAGTTGGACAGCTTACAAGTGACGGCATAGTGCTGAATCTTATTACCTTATACCCTTCTATCATCCTACATAGGTCTCCTGGTGGTTAATTTACTACGTAAATTTTGTTCACGGTCCTGTAGTCTATAGGCAATGATTTTGATACATTATGGTCATATAGCATCGTGGCATTACGCTGTTATGGGCAGGCGTGTTGGTTACCATCAGGTTGATATGCATGCCATGTGCATGACATGCTCGTCCCGTTACTATAAAAAAAAATTGTGAAACCAGTTGAAACAAACAGCTCTATCCAGTTATTAAAAATTATCGGCTATTATCCGGCCAATAGTGTCATGTGTTACATAAGCGCGACGAGTAAGCGGTCTAAGTAATCAGGGGATGCGCTCGAGTGGGCATTGGGGCCACACTCGTCTGCACCTAGCGGCTGCACTGCGCTTGCGCACCGAACCGCACTGCGACTTGCATACTAAGAACGAAATCCTCGCAACACACAGTAGCTCACAGTGCCAGGTAAGAACGAAATTGTACTAACTACCGTCCCAGCAAAAATCGCGATGACAGAGTAGGTGGTTCTATCGAACACCCTGAAAATTTTGCACCTCTATTTGGCCGACGTTTATGGACTCGAAGCGGTTCCACTCCATTTTACGTACAGCCAAGCAATGTGATATAGGTAGTACTGCCCGTGTGCATTTATTCCGATAGATAAAACCTGGATCTTTTCAAATCAAGAGTGAAACGGTTTCTTCTAAGTAAGCGCATTTCATCTTAGACCGCGTCATCGTTCGTCGTCGTCGTTGTCGTGATGAAAACATCAGACGACAGATCGTAGCTCTATGACAAAGATTGGTTTGAATACCTTATATGAATTGAAAATGAAATATGAAAATGAATAGTATGATAACACTAAAGGAAGAAATGTTTTAGCGCACATATTGGTTGAGGACGATTCTGTTGGAATCTCTTTGTTTGATGACTTTTACTTTGGTATTTTCAGCGACAGCTCTGTTATCTACAGCACATGAAGTGCTGACTGAGCTGCCGCTATTTTTTTTGTCATGGTCGTTAAAACCAATCCATCTGTCTTCAACGTTGCAGAACACTATATTAATACAGTTTATAGACGAGGCTGCCGCTCGCATATTGCTCTATACAGCCATCAAAAGTGGTATTCTTAAAATTCCCATAGTCACTGCTTGACTCGTCTGTCATAAAAATCTAATCAATACAAAGCTATAGATCAGTCTACTTCATTTGGTGCCGAGGGCAGTGGTACCTACCTACTGGTAGACTCTTCATGGTCAAAGAGCTGTGTGCACTGTGATACGTGTAGGAGTGTTGCTAATCATCAGAGTGTCTCGACCCGTCACTCTATTTCATAAACTGAGTGATGGTAACTTGTCATATCGAATAAAACCAACTTGATAATTTTAAAGCTGTCAAAACTTCACTTACCGCAGCAAGATTTCCCAAAGTCAAGCCTGACGAGTTGCACCATATACGGTTCGAGCAGGTTGACATACCACCAAGGCACGCGCTCAGACTTGGTCAGCGTGCAGGTGTCTGGCGTGAAGGTCAATGCTGTGCTACCGTCCAGCGCCCGGTGCGGAACACCGCCCTCTTCCGTCGATACTTGCATCGGCGCCTTGCCCGCTGCCACGTTCAGAACTGAAAATATATCACTACGTTAGAAAAATTTATAAAACTTAGTATAGTAAGAATCTAGTGTCATGATGTTTGTTCCCAGTGAACTCTTCACCAGGTCAACCGGTGCTGTAGTGGCTGTTGGCAGAGTCCGCCTGGGGAAGTACCACATCTTTACTAGTTATTCTACCGCAAAGCAGTAATTTGCAAGCATTACTGTGTTCCGGTTTGAAGGGCAATGTTTCCAGAGAACTGTCAGGGCTTAGAGATATAATATCTTAGATCTCTGGATGATGAGCGCAGTGCAGTGCTAGGTAATGATTTGGACTCTTCATGGTCCAATAGCTGCGTGCCATTATGCTGTTATGTGGCAGGCATGTTGCTTACCATCAGGCACATGACCTGCTCATCTCGTCACTCTATACAATGAAAAAAAACGAAAGTTGGCATCTATGTGTAATTTGGCCCAACTTGAGAGATAATATATTATTATGTACAGTATCTAAGTGAACCCGGATTGGGCCGCTATTAAAAAATATTTTAACCGACTTCAAAAAAGGAGGAGGTTCTCAATTCGGTATTATGTTTTTTGTGTGTATGTTATGCGATAGCTCCTCCAATTTGTGAATCGAATTATTGATGGTTCTTTTTACCCGACTGAAAGAAGGGTCATGTTTTTCGCGCGTATCTTGTATGTTTGTAAATTTCTTTATGGAAGATATATTATGTGGGAACGTATCTTTCAAACGGCTGGATGGATTTTGACAATGTATTCGTCTCAATCACCCAAGTGTCTTTAGATAAAAGTATTTAATAATGTTTTTTTTAGTGTTGAGCTTTTAGAGTCGGGTTTTTTTAATTAAAGTTGTCTGTTTGGTAGATCATAGTTTAGAGGTGGCCCCATATAATTTTTATCGAAATTGGTTTAATGGTGTTTAAAATATGAACAAAAAACTAAAATTTATTTTATTTTATACATATGGACAACGTAGTAATGGTTTCTTATGAAATTCGGCCGAGCGTCTAAATTTAATTTTAATTTTGGTTTGCATTTTCTCCGATAAAAAGTTGAAGGTTCCACTTGGGCAGCATATTCCATCATTTATTTATAACTTTATAAGCATTAGCATCGCTTGGTAGTAGGTACGGCAACTGTCTTGTATTAGGATGTCGCTTAGTTGTGGTGTAGGTATTTCAACTTCTGAATTTTTGTTATTTGTCATCTATATCTATACTTCTATACTAATATTATAAAGAAGTAAAGTTTGTGTGTTTGTTAAATTGTAAGGGGTAATCTCGGGATCTACTGAACCGATTTTAAAATTTCTTTCACCAATAGAAAGCCACATTATTGCCGAGTGTCATAGGCTCCGAGTAAAGCCGGAACGGGCCGCTAGTGTTTAATATAGTGCATCTATCAATATGAATCTGATATACGTGTGTTAATGGATGATTCAACATGGGAAAATGTAACGGAGATATTTGGGGACGGCCCGCCAGTTAGCATCTAAATGATATATTGACTAGGAATAAACAAAGAGAGATTGTATTAAATTCAAACAGTTTTTAAACGAAAATTCTAAAATATTACCGGATTTTGCACTATGAGGTGTTTTCAGACACTTTTGATAGATGGCGCCTACCTAACGCTTAGGATGCCATCAATAGTTTTGTCCAAATTTAAGGTTCTGTCAATGTCATTCGAGGTAACTGACGTACTTATGTTTTAATTTTTTTTTTAATAGTAATTTTTGTTTTGGTGTAGATAGATATTTTTTTTAATCTCACATTTTACGTATAATAACACCTAAAGACGCTAAAGTCATGATTAGAAAGTTACTATCCTTAGTGTTATTTATTCCTTACTAATCTATCAAAGTTCCAAATTATAGACTGGTCTGCGCTGTCTCGCAGCCTCCTGTGCTCGTCACTTAAGGATATAAGTTGATTTATCTCTGTGCCCTGTAATTTATCTAACACCTTGCCCTTCAAATTGTAACATAGTAATGTAATGTGTAATTACCATTTGGCAGTAGAATAACTGACAAAGTGGTGGTACTTCCTAAGGCTTATTCTGCAAAAAGAGTCCTACGAAACGATTAGACCGTAGGTACTCAAAAGTTGGAAGGTTTTTGGTTCCAGAAGTTAATGTTTGGAATACCTCCGATTGTAAGTATTAGGATCTGTTTAGGTACAAAACCCGCGGAATCCTGAATGGAACGGAGATCGAAAGTACGCGACCGACCGTGACGCTCGAAGAAAAATACTAAAATACGACCGTTATAATGACTTGTGGTTTTGAGAATAGTATTTACATCTGAAGTAAGCGTAACGCAAATTATTTGGTCTCTTTTCGGTGTCATTACGTTTATATTAATATTGAAGTTAAAGAAATAAACGAAGCGTGGCCACAATTTCTTTTTTTTTGTCTCTTTGCAAAAGCTTTGCCATTCCGCGTGGTAAAGCCGTATGCTAACGCAGCTATTAGTATGATTTTAAAATTCATTTTCCATCATAATCATCGAAAATTGCTTAATTGATCTATTTGCCTTTACTTAAACATTTGGCAGGATGTTTGCTGCTTCGAGAAAACGTTTCAGCATATGACAGTATGAATTGTCAAACTAAATCACGTACCTATAGAGTTGAATGGGCATCGAAATTGACGTGTTTATTACCGGCGCGGGCGTGTACGGGTTAACAGCCGCGACGCGCTGGTTTCGGCGCAAGTGCTTTTGCGAGCCACGCTGTGAAAGGGAGAGTTTTCAACAAAATCGCCACATTCTCACGATCTCAGTCATAAAACACTGTAAGTAGGCAAAATTCTAATGGCGTACATAAATAGATGCTTAAGTACTTTTAGTTTTTATGTTTACTTTGAGCGTCCACTGGAAATGTGTGAACTAATAAAATTTAATCGGTTCGCGGTGGGCGAGGATATTCACCAATAGTGCGGAGTTAATAGAAAAATAAAGTTTTGCTAATAATTAGAAAAATAAAGTTTTGCTAATAATTAAAAAAGTAAAGTTTTGCTAATAATTAAAAAAATAAAGTTTTGCTAATAATTAGAAAAATAAAGTTTTGCTAATAATTAGAAAAATAAAGTTTTGCTAATAATTAGAAAAATAAAGTTTTGCTAATAATTTGAAAAATAAAGTTTTGCTAATAATTTGAAAAATAAAGTTTTGCTAATAATGGATGTTGTCGCAATACGGTTTTGCTGCCTAGCGCATTCTGATTGGATGCATTTTACGAATATTAAACAGATGTCAAGGTGTCATCTTGATTAGTCTTGTATTTTCCCCACTTATTGGGATCGGAATAAATAATAGCTGTTGTTTTTGATTGTTATAAGCGTGTACTGAACAAAAATAAATACCACAACATATAACCCGCTACCTTTTATTGACGCTTTAGCAAATTTTAATTTTCGTACCTGCTTGATTTTTTACAATTACAAATAAAGAGTTTAACAATGATACGATTGCTTCCCGATTTGTTTTTTTACATGATGAAGTGGTTTTCGACTACCCTTTGCATGATAATGATACCGGACAAGGGCATCTCGTATCAGTTGTAAGATTATTTCAATATTAGTTGAAATAATACCCTCTACTCTCTCTCGTCGCGTCACTCTATATTTAAAAAAAATAAGTTTCCTCGTTGTAAGTATAACATGTTTGAAGCTAGACCTATAGCTGAACAAAGACGGTAGTGGGGATTAGAAGGAATATTTTCTCGGTTTCCATGGCTTACTGCTTTTAACCAGAACACAGTTTTGTTCTGACACTAAATCATTCCTTCAACGTTTCTTTTCGTGAGAATGTCGATATTGAAATCCATTGCCAAACGGTATAACATAATTTAAATAATACAAAAAAAAATACAAAAAAAAAATACAGAAAAAATGTGTACATAACAAAATAAGTAACCCTGTCTGCTGCTTTAGCGTTAGCTGTGTTGCAGCAAACAGTGTCTTTCCAAAAATGTGCAACTAATTCAGGTATACTTATAATGTAGGTATACTTAACTAATCTGCTAGTGACTATATTAGCCATAAGTAATGTTCTAAAAGGCTGAGTTGATTTGTGCAGTGGCACACGAGGAACTGAACCAGAGCGAACCAGATTGCTGACATTACCTACAACTACAGTAATGGTAGCGCCACGAGCCATTGACTCGAGGCTCTAGTAAGCATTCCGGTTCGAAAGATACGACAGGGCTGCCAGAACGGCTTCAACCGAAGCTATATAGACGATTGAAAGTTTCAACTATTTGTTTAATCAGGGGTTTCCACTGACGCACCGACTGGCTGTGTAAACTGGAGTACTGTTACTTGAATGAGTTGAAAGCTACAGAATCTATAAAATGAATTATAATTGGACAAAATGTTGTTCTATGATACTTTTTTATCCCAACAAATCATGTGCAAAATTACATCATTGTCATTATTATGTCTGACGCAGGCACCTTTTTAACTGATTTCAAAAAAAGAGCAGGTTCTCAATTCGGTTTTAAGTTTTTTATGGATGTATGTTACGTGATAGCGTCCCCAATTGTGCATTGATTTTGATGATACTTTTTTTGTTTGGTAGAAAACACTTGAAACTACTACCCACCATATAAATTTTACTGAAACTGGTGAAACGGTTTTTGGAATATCAACAAAAAACTCAAACTGTCTTACAGTTATTTAAATTAAATTTATTTATTTAATTTTAAATTGTTGTCATGTTTTTTTTCGGAGAAAATAAATGATGACAAATTCTAAATAATAAATCCAATGTCCTTAAGTCTAACCACTATTTTGATGTGCTTAGATAAATTAAGATTATTCATCATTAATATTATTATTGACCCAAATTTCTAAAACGCCTTCTACTAAAAAGGACGGATCTAAAAACAACATTAATCACAACTGACGCACCCATCAATGATCATCTTTTAATTTCACGTGTCAATTTCATTCACAGTTTTAAGTTGACATATTGAGTATATAGCATTAAAAGTATAGTGCCACCAATTTATCTGTACAACGGTCAAAAGTGGAACTACTGACGCCTATTATAGAACTCGTACACAGAAGTTGTTTAATTCTATTATATAACACTCTTCGATCGTGGCGCCATCGCTACATTGTACAGATAAGTTGGTGGCACTGTAAGTGGGCGTCGAAATAAGCGAGCCCGAAGAATAAATGATCGCCAATTTGTAGATACAGTTGTAAGAAATGACATGGTTGTAGTGAAAGTGGTTGGCAGCCCTGTGAATAACGGCGACGCGGCCGCGTGGAAGTGTGCCACACACCTCGACGTTAACGGTGACGCTTGCACGCCTCCGCTGCCGCTTGTGCTGTGACCACGACCAGGATCGGATTTCAGATAAAACAATCTAAATTAACCTATTGACCACCAGTCACATAATGTGATTAACATGCATCAATAACATGTGTAAAAGACATAGAAGAAATAGATAGGAAATGAAAATGCATAACAAGTTAATACAATAAATTAAAAATTGTTGCACATTCCCTGAAATGGAATATTTTGTTAAGGTATTTAAATTTTGATTTTCTTGAGATTTGAAAATGAAAACATGTGTCATTCATTGTTTTTTTATTCTTATTGTTTTTTCATTCGGAGCATTTTTCTTGTAATGGTCAAAAGGTTAAAATATTGATGGACATTTCTCACATAATACCGTTAAGTATACCTACATTATTTAAATTATGTTATACCGTTTGGCAATGGATTTGAATATCGACATTCTCACGAAAGGTTTGTTGAAGGAATGATTTAGTTTCAGAACAAAACTGTGTTCTGGTTATAAGCAGCTCACTAAATATTTCCTCAGCTGGGACTCGGCGCCTTTTATAGCTTCCCCAGGCGAATTCTGCAAAGAGTCTTACGACTACAATATCGTTGCTAATCAAAGTAACGAGTGACCAAAGGGCGGGATTTATAAAATGTGTATATTGACCTGTTTCAGACATCTTAATGAAGTTACGGCTGGTCTAGGGTCTAGTCGGGAGAACGAAGTGTGTCATACACCAACCCGCACTGGGTTAGCGTGGTGTATTATGTAAAGACATGATAAGCTCTCCTTGAGAGAGAAGGCCCCGAATTCCAGCAGTGGGAACATTTAGTGGGCTGTTTGGGCTTGTGCTTATGGTAAGACATATTAATAGCATTAAGTAGTATTTGTATTGAAACGGTAACTGGCGTATATGTCCAGCATTGTTCCCATTGTGACGGCGGAGGTCAAGCGACACAAAGGCCAACTTTCTTCGTCTCACGATGACGACACCGCAGTTCTCAAGCTGTGTTATAATGATGAATTACGATTATTCATTAGCAAGTCTTTCAACATTCATACGAATTGTGGAAAGTGAACGCTTAAATATTTGTACCTGTTGGATTTCCCACCTGTTGCTCGATTTGTTTACAAACTTGTAGTGGTAGGACTCATTGCAAAGTCTGCCTGGGGAACCACACCTTTTCCAGTTATTCTACTAATGTGCCAAGCAGTAATGTGCAAACTTCTTATCATGTTATATTTACTGTATAGCCTGTACAGATACACATTCAACAATTATTGTGATGTCTAATAAAATTGAGCTAAAGTGAAGTTGGATTAATATCAGATACTTAATTGAACACACCTAATAAAAATAAGTATCCAGTACCAGTTGAAACAAATTGTACACTTTGGTAAAACTAGTGCAACAGGACGTATACTAGTAGCGATCTCTTTCAGGCAACCTTTACAAATTATACGTTCTTGTCATTAAGCTACCACGGCTATTTTGGTGACCTGTGATCATAGACTCTGCATTCGAATGCTATAAAATAAATGTTGAAATACAATACGGCACACTCTTGATCTTTAATTTAAAACATAACTATTCATTAGAGGCATTGAAAACTGATGGCCTAGCTCGAGAGAAGACAGCAAGTGAGGCAACCGCCTTCACTGTCTGAATACAGAGTGACCGATTGTGTGCGCTTCTGCAATAAGCGACATTTGTACAAAGTTTTGAAACTGGAACTTTTAAAGAGAATATAAACCATTACGTCGTGGACTTTGCATTGTTTTACAAATGAGGGTGTCATCATCACCTGTGTAAATATATGTATATTGAAAACTAAAACAAATTGAGCGTACAAGAAAATTGGAATGTCTCTCTTTAGCTTGTATAGAAAATACTAGTAACCCGTTCCGGCTTCGCTTGAAACTTACGATTAATAACAACAATCAACCTTAGTAGTCAGATTGTTGTGAATTATAAAGCCCTTTAATCAAAATAAAAACTATCAAATCTCTCAAATCGGACCTAATTACACATAAATGCCAACTTTCGTGAATATCGGTTGACTTCGTGTATTGGGGACAAACATCATGACACTGGACATGGACATGGACTTTTTTTTACAGTAATCTTACTGTAAACATACTGTTTTTATTAATGTTGTGTAGTATTAAGTCCATGAGAATATAAGTCAAATTATGATAATCAACGACAAATATAAACAAACTAGCAGCGCTCCGCGATTTCACCCACATAGATACTGATCCCGTTATTTCCCCGGAATACAAATTAGATTATAGTGTCATTCCTGACTATTATCTATTGATACTTATACCTAATACATCCAGACCTTTTCAGTAGTTTTACCGTGAAAAAGTAACAAACAACCATATACCAACCATTACACATAACCATAACCATAAAAATAATATATGATTGGGACTAAAACTGTAACAAAAATTTATAATGACGCGAAAAACTGGCCGTGACCAGTATTGCCAACTCCATTTTTAAGTAGGTACCATAAAATAATAAAATCAAAGCAATTGTTTTGCAAAATGTGTTGCTTCTATATTATCCGAAAAAACATCGTTCTCACGTGGTGTCCATGGCACCACATCATTTTTAATCTTGTAATTTGAGTCGTTACATAAAGCGAACCCTACGGCTTACTGTCTACATAGCCAATTATTGGTAATCGGAAACTCGTAGACGATCAGATCGTGCCTCAGGACAGGCAATTAGGACCAAATAATATTAATGATAGCAGACACCGACCATTAATTTGTCTTTTTGGTATGAAAACGTACGTGGTTGTTACACTTCTTAAATATTGGTCGGTCCAGTCCTTTGAGGATTTACTATAGTTGGTCTGAGGTCCAGTCCGGCTAAAGATTCAGCCGCATCCGTCGACTTTTTTCAAAAAATATGTTACCGCAGTCAACAAAAGACCTGATAACTTTGCAACGACTCAACCGATTTTGAAAAACTTAGCACGTCCAATTAATTAATTTCAAACAAAACTAAATCAACATCAGTGCATCAGTCGAGGGCCTGCGTACACACAGAGATAGACACCTAAAATGTATATAACACTAGTCGTTTTTGCGGCGGGGTTTAAAAAGTTAGTGAATAGAAAGAGGCCCGAGGGATAATACTGTGGGCTTGATATTTTCCTTTTTGGGCATAATAAGTACACTAAATGTAATAATACGATATGATAACAATATGACTAGATGGAGTCACGATATACGAAAGGTATCTGGTGGCGGTTGGAGACGCAAGACCGATGATCGGGCTGAGAGATACCTATGTCCAGCAGTGGACGAATACAGGCTAATGATGATAAATGTAATAATACCACCACGTCATACAGATTAGTGGTGGTTAGAACAGAATTCGCTAACGATGTCTTGGCAAGGAACACAATAGGGCGTCATTACTTTATAATTAATTTGATTACAATTCCAACGGGTCATAGACCCGTATATAATAAGGCCTCCAGGTCACCGTGACAGTGCATCTGAGTCACGGCGTACACGCAGAATACTAACGACGCGATTGGCGAAGAATTGTGTCGTTGACAAATAAGGAAGTGCATTGTGTGAAGACTGCGATGCAAGCTTCAATCGCAGACATCAAAGACTGAACGCGGCGCCGAATCTCACTGTTGTAATCTTCACACTACAACTACTTTTAGTTATTTTGCCATTCAACGTGGTAATGCCGCCGATATGCTGGGCACGCTTCCGACTAGTGTTCGGCTTGATTATCTCGACAATAGACCTTCATTGTGCTACGGATAATTCAGTTGTGCCTGGTTTATTATGGTTTATAGTGCTGTAGTATGTTCTTATTGTAATTTTATTGCGTTACATCCTACTAATATTATAAATACGAAACTTTAGGCAGTGAAATGCGTTGCCCGATGGAGTTTTTTAGGGTTCCTTAAAACGTAAAAACGGAACCCTTAAGACCGGGTCACACAGAGGCGATCCGGTAGCGATAGCGATCCGATAGCGATAGCGATCCGATACCGAGTATGGGATCGCGCCCGCTTGCTGTGTGTCAGATTGCATACAAATTCGAACATTCCAAAAAATATCGTCTCGCTATCGCTATCGGATCGCCTCTGTGTGACCCGGTTTTTATAGATTCGTCATGTCTGTCTGTCCGTCCGTATGTCACATCCACTTTTTGCCGAAACTATGAGAACTACACTGTTGAAACTTGGTAGGTAGATGTATTCTGTGAACCGCAATAAGATTTTTACAAAAAAAATAAAAAATGGAAAATTAGGGTTGCCCCCATACTGAGAACTAAAGCTCAAAAATGTTTTTTTCATCTAACCTACACGTGTGGGGTATCTATCGATAGGTCTTCAAAAACGATGTTGAGGTTTCTAACATAATTTTTGTCTACACTGAATAATGTGCGTGAGAGACACTTCCAAAGTGGTAAAATGTGTCCCCCCCCCCTCTAACTTCTAAAGTAAGAGAATGAAAAAAAATATATGATGTACATTACCATGCAAACTACCAACGAAAATTGGTTTGAACTCGATCTGATGAGTAGTTTTTTTTTTAGTACGTCATTAATACACTACTATTAATACCTACTTCGATCAAAGTTACAACGAACTACAAGAACTATGTTGTGTACTATGTATATTATGTTACTTGCTGCAACGGAACCCTTCATGGGCGAGTCCAACTCGCACTTGGCCACTTTATTTCCTTGGTAAGCACGCTTCATCACAGACCGCATCGTCTCTGAACGTCAGGTGAGATGACGGTCAAGTGTGAACCTTTAATTAAATAGAGTTTTAGTACCTTTAGTTTAAAAGAGGTTAAAAATGTACCTTAGATATAGGATTGCCACGTTGCTTTCGTCGCTCAAATCCATTATCCTCCTAATATTATAAATGTGATAGTTTGGGTGTTTAAATGTTCCGATGTTTGTTACTCAATCACGTCGAAGCATCTGAATGGAACGGAATGGAATTTAGAACACAGTTAGATTATGATCTGGAAAAGTAGTACATAAGCTACTTTTTATCACGGGAAAAGGAACTGCGCGGGTAAACCCGTGGGGCCCTGCTAGTAAATCAAATCATATTGATATTCGATCGAAGACAGCTACATCATAATTCACGAACACAAATGACATCTACATTGACGACCTTGATTCCATGCCGGCTAGTCGTGATCGCTCAACATGATTCCAATCGACTGCCGATCTGTCGACCGACTTTCTTCAAAACCACCTGTCAGCCACAACAATAGCACTTATACAGGTGTCATGTTTAATACCTGTTCCTTTACTACTAGTTATCGATACGAATTTACGTTTCGCTAGGTTGTACCTATAAAAATTAAAACAGTGCTGTGGTAGGACTCTTGGCAGAATCCTCCTGGGGAAGGACTACACCTTTTCCAGTTATTCTACCGCCAAGCAGTAATGTGCAAACATTACTTTATTCTGGTTTGAAGGGCAATGTTTCCAGAGAAGTTACAGGGAAATTAAGATATAACATCTTAGATCTCTGGGTGACGAGTGCAGTGCTAGGTAATGATTTGGACTCTTCATGTTCCAATAGCTGCGTGTCATTGTGCTGTTTTGTGGTAGGCTTGTTGCTTACCATCAGGCACATGTCCTACTCGTCTCACCACTCTTTACTTAAAAAAAACCTCTATGAATATATGGATGTTTGTTATGTATTAACCTTAAAATGTTGACTACCTAACTGCAGCATGTCGGTTTTCATGACAGGGCACGTAGGTACATACAGGGTGCATTGTAAAAAAAATGCTCTCATCATTTGTCCCTACCGCGCCAAAAGAAGTACCTATCTCTATAACTTGCGTGTCGTTATATATAAAAAAAAAGTTGAAAAAAGAGCTAATGCTACTTAACGACGACCGTTCATTCCTCTGTTATCCGGAATATATCACTTTTATAGCGTCACGCTTGTTCGGGTAGCCGTAAAAGACTGATACTTTGTTTTTGAGTTTCATTGTATTAGACCACTGTAACATTACCAAGTGCTATGGCTATCTATCACTAGCAGTGCTTCGCAGTTTTACCCGCTTGTAGTTCCCGTTATTTTCTCGCGATGAAAAGTAGGTATGTGCTATTCCAGGCTAAACATAATCTAACGGTGTTTCAAATTTCGACCCGAACCGGTTAACCGATCCGACGTGATTGAGCAATAAGCATCCAAACGTTCGCATCTACAATATTAGTAGGACCCTTGTCCATCTATGCAGTAATAAGACCGTGAATAACCCTAATCGAAATTGAGATATCGAGCTAAATAAAATGTTCTCAAGTACCTACTACAAGGCACTTCGCTATATTAATCACAGCTTTTTTTAATGGGAAAAGCTTACTTTTATTAACAAACCAAAATCGCAATGAAAACTACGTTACAAACCAAACCTTACTGCTTATATTAAACACCTCTGCCCTACCCATAGATCGATGAACGTCTAGACATAATCTACATGCTTAAGCTCATTACCATTACGAAGTATGGCCAACACGCCAGTGGCATTACGACGCTGAATGAGATGTTTATGCGTTGAGCCAAAAAAATGGACAGCATGAGCAGCCCACTAGCACCAACCCGCACTGGGACAGCGTGGTAGATTATTGCCCTGACTCTCTCCTAGCGAGAGAACACCCTGAGACCCAGCAGTGGGAACGCTAGTACACGACACTTCTCAAAACACGATCTTCCTTGGGTTACGTATGTGCCTATAGATATAGGGATAATAAGTTTAGGTTAGTTGGGCCCTGTAACTTCAGTGCTTAACGGTAGGTAAGCAGTAGACGCCATCTAAAGACATAGATCCCTTTTAAAAAAGCGACGTTCCTAATCGTCACGATATATTACGTGCAGAACACATTATACAAATAATAATGAACGTCACTAATTCAATAATTGTCGACTTACAAGTAACAATGCAGATTGCAAAATCGCGATTGAGTAACTCATGTCTCGCTAATCCTTCCTCTGTAGACTTCGTAGGCTACATTAGCTCAGACAAAGGGCAGAACTGAGTGCGCTTTCATTCGAGAGTGCTGGGAGCGAGCACAATGCCTTCCGCTTTTTAGAACCCATTCACAGCTCATGAGAAGTGATTTCACGAAGAAAGTAAAAGCGGGTCACGAGAGATGGGATACGTCAGTGCAGTATTGGATTCCATACGGATTGTTTGTGTGTCCAGTTGAAGGCTATTGACGTCCTGTTTAAATGGTTCCTTTCGTAGTAGGTAGTCAACTTTTTGCAGACTTGGAAAAAGAGTTCTCTTAGAAAAGTATCATAACTTTATCGAGTTATTCTACCGCCGAGCAGTAACGTGCAAACATTGAAAGGCAAAGTTTCTAGTGTACTCACGGAGCAACCAAATAAATCATCTTATATCTCCAGGTGACGAGAGCAGCACAGTATGGACTCATCATGTTCAAATTGCTGCGTGGTACTGTTACATCAGGCGCAAACTGCACGTCTTACCACTTTGATTTATGATAAATCGTCTATTGCACTCATTTGAAGAGATTAGATGGTTCAAATCAATCAGAGATGGTAAGCAACATACATAAATACATATTATGCAACAGTGAGTCGTGGGTGGTTTTTTCATCAACAGCTCTATCAGAACCCGCTGCTTTTCTCACCTCTAACAGCATATTTAACTATGATAATTACTGTTCTTCCAATTCTACAATTATTATCATAAGTAGTTTAAGATGCAAACAATAATTATCATAGTCAAAGATGCTGTTAGAGGTGAGAAAAGCTACACATTCTGCTAGAGCTGTTGTTACTTTAACAGTTTCCAAACTTTGTGTGTAATCTGTAAGCAAAACTTGCCGAAAGTTGCGAACCAAAAGATATAACCCTTAATTAACTAACTACTCGAGTAGAACTGAACAAATGTAGGTCCAATGTTAGTACTATTTAGTTTTAGCTGTACTGTTTTTTTTTATAACTTTGAACTAAGAACGGTTTTAAAGATAGCTCATTTATACTTGTTAATATTCAAAGCGCCTTCGGAAGTTCTCATTATGCTTATGGGGATAATCCTTCCTAAAAAATTAACAACTTTTTCTACGGGACCAAAAACTCCATAATAAATATCAAAAGCAAAACTTAATGTAATTGTAGAAGCGTGTTTTTTTGGATTTAGATATTGATTTCACCGTTGGAGTTGATCCAAAATTGGCCACAAGATAGTTTATAAGATTTTAAATTTCTGTTCTTAAGGGCTGTGTTATGTAACCAAAAATTAACACCCGCAAGGTTGCCCGCAACTTACGCCACAAATGGATAAAGTTAATTATGTATTTTTAAAACAAATACGCAAAAGATTGCATTACCTGTATTTTGAATGGACAATAAAATGTGTTACTTTGTGTTATTAGATCTATTGACTCACCACAAAAAGGTATGCCATCAGGTATCCATTTTCCGTTAGCGCCGCATGTCCTGACCAAAGGGCCGATAAGCTCAAATCCAATTTCGCACTGGTATGTGACTGAGGCGCCTTCTGGCAAGGGTCGTTTGTCGTTCGAGAACACCAAGTTGGAATGAGCTGGTGCACCAGGAAACCCGCATGACGCCCACGCGTAACCTGAGGAAGATGAAAAGAAATATAAGCTACAGAAATACAGCAGTTTTAGTAGCAAGGTATCATATGGACGAAATATACCTCTAGTGAGTTGTAAATGAATATAACCCTAGTTTTTTCGTGATACCTACCTGACGTTATCTGTTTTTCTAATTCTGTAAATAACGAAAAGTAAAGTTCTGTAAAGTTGTTAATAATGAAACTGTTCGTGATAGTGTGTTTTAAATTTACTTATGATCAGAGGGTGGGTTGAAGGGGAAAAAATAGTTGAAAAATACCAAATGGATATTCCAATCTTATTCGAGACACACAATAAACTTTTCAGCAAATAAATATTATCAGGTCCGAAAACTTTGTAAAAAAAATTGTTGTCAGATAGTGACATTTTCAGCGCTGTCTTTTGACAAAGAGAATATAAATATTATTTTTTCTTCAAATTTCATACCAAAATCACCAACTTGCATACAGTACACCTCGGTTTACGAAATTATTTAACTTTGGACTTTGAACTTTGAACATTTAAACTTGGCCAGACCACTTTGTGAATAATTTTCAACAATCGCCATCATGGATGATGTAGGGAATTTAATGAACAGAGCACTGTTCGATCCAAATGTGCACCCAAAGCACAGTCTTTGGTTGTTGGGGCTGCGTTTGGTAACACTAGTAGTCCTGGTAGCAGCATTGACGCTGCACATACGTTCCGTCAAGGTATTTCGCTGGGAACAGTCGGTGTCGGGAGGAGTGCTTGTCACGTTTTGCATTGCTGTCCTGGGACTGGCTCTGTGCTCGGGCGGAGAAAAATGTGGGGCTTCAGTATTTCAGGTAACCACAACTTCATTAAGTACTAGCAACGTTCCGCGGTACTACCCGCGTGTTTCCCGAAATTTTCCTCGTGATAAACTGAATAGCCTTACTATAAACTTAGTTAGGTTATTTATAGCTTGGAATAGTATGTTCCTAATTTCTACCGATGCGTTCTTGCGTTCCGACGTTATTAAGTAACAAATATTCAAACTTTTGCATTGATCATGTTAGTAGAAGTACCTGGGTGACTGAGCTTTGCTCGGTAAAAACACTGAGTATACTTAGATTGTAAAGGGCTCTCAGTAATAGATGTCCAAAGTCTTGAACATCGCCGCAAAATTGCTAGCCTATCGGATTTTTATCGGATACACTTCGGAGAGTGTGCAACTGATCTGCATGATCTAATACCACCTTGCCCTTTTTTCTATCGGATTTGTCGTGGCTCGAAGAAGCGGCACCGTTCCGTGTCTTTACACGGACAAAGAGTTTTGACTCTACTTTTGTGATAAGAACGTCTGGGATGTGGAATGAGTTGCTGGAGTGGGTTTCTCCTGATAGTTATAATCTTGGTGTCTTCAAATCGAGAGTGGATCGGTTTCTTATAGGTAAACACGCTCCATTGTAGACCGTATCGTAGCTTAACATCAGGCGAAATGGCGGTCAAATGTAAACCTATAAAAATTAAAAGAAAAAAAGATTTTCTCAAAAAAAGAAGAAACTTGAAAAAAATGTGTCTGGATTCGAACCCCGATCTACTGGCGCGCAACGTTGCGACATTTACCGTCGTATTTTAACGTTAATGTATCTAACAATTTTTCATATTCATAATTTTTCAAAACGCGCATAAAATGGGTTTTTAACGAAACCTAGCTAGATCGATTTATGGTCCCTGAAAGCATAGATACATAATTTCGTGAAAATCGTTCGCGCCGAGATTTCCGAGAGATTCAGGTTCTATATATACATAGATACTCGTATATTTATATAAAAGAATTGCTCGTTTAAAAGTATAAGATTAGTGTTAACGGTATCTTGATCCTGATGATATGCTTTTTGAAAAGACACGAAATTATTTGTCAAGACTTGTTGAAACCTAATGGCTCAACCATTGCAGCATTTGGACTCTTTTATTTGTTGAATCTATCTAGGGAAGTATCACTTCCTCGTGAGTTATACTAGTCAAGTAGGAAACTGCTAATATATATGTCCCAGTTTTTAAGACAATAATTGCATATAAATTATAGAGCAAATATATAAACCATCTTATATCTCTGGGCGACAAGTGCAGAACTAATGAGAAATATGGAATAGATAGTCAATAGAAAAAAATAATATAAATAAATTTCTTGATCTAAAATAAATTAGTTTGAAAAAAAAGTTTGAGATGAGTCCGTTTTGGTATTAACTAACTTTTCATTTCAGAGCTATATCGCTACTTGTGGTGCATTTCTATTGTCCATCAACGCGTATATAATCTGGTATCGCTGGCACGACGCAGATGAGTTGACTCTTGCAGTAGCTGAACTACTACAGTCTCTTGGCATGCCGCTTACCAGGCATTTAAAAATGAAGGTAGTTTTGAGCTCAGTTGCGGCTCTGGGGTTGTTCGTCGACTTGATAGTCTCAGTGATACGAAAGGGAAGTTAACCAAGGTATCTATTCATTTATAATATATTGTTTTTTTAGAATAGTACGTGCTTAGTCCTGTTACCTATTCCTCCACTCGATATTTTATTGTAGACAAGCGGTTCCAACTTTCCAACAAACAAACCAACAGACCTTTCCAACTTCGTTTGAGTTCAACTAATCTATACAGCCTATTGAGACACCATGACACCATGAGACACCATGACACCATGAGACACCATATGTTTGAAATTTATGAAACCTACGATCAATAACAGCAATCGGCATTAGTAATCAGTTTATTGTTAATTATTGAGACCAATCAATTAAATAAAACCTATCCTATCTCTCAAGTTGGACCAAATTACACATAAATGCCAACTTTCGTGCATATCGGTCGGCTTCGTGAAGAGTTCACTGGGAACAGACATCATGACTCTGGATTTTTGAATATTAATATATTACCATTTTTGTCTGTACTATGACTTAGGTATGAATATATCGGTAAAGAAAGCTTTCCAAATCGAATTTTATTCGGTCTGTCTGCCCATATCTGGCGTGAGAAGCGTTAAAATTGCAAATAACCCGTGGACACGTATATGTTAAGGGCTAATACGTTACGTGATTATTCATACAAAATGTATTATATATTTTCTATCGAATTTACTGCTTGTAGCTCGAAAAAGCTTCATCATTTCATGGTTGAAATTCCAAAGAGTCGAATGAAAAAGTTTTACTCCACTTTCGTAATACGACGCCTTGGCTGTATAATAAATACTTTGCCTGAGTGGGGGTTTCCCGATAATTAAATACAATCTTGATGTCAAGAGTCGTCAAGAGTGAATCAGTTTCTTCTAAGTAAGCACGCTCCATCATACCACAGTCATAGAATAGATAATATACCATATACCTAGATATAATATATAGTCACAGAGTAGCTTTACTTCAAGCGATAGCGGCCAAATATACTATTAAATAATATAGAAAAAATACAACACCGGGTATTTACTTTTGACGCGTTTATACAAGCTTTTATTTAGTTTCACTTGTTCCGATGTTTGTCATCAAAGTTTGCTAATTAAATTTCATCCACTTCCCGGCTACTGACTCAGCTGCAATTTTGCAAACATGTGTAAATTTCGTGATAATGCAATATTATGAGGTCATTATGCTGACCTGATGATGGATCTGGAAGGTGGTCAAAGGAACTTCGCAATGAAAAGAAGGAACGCCTTGGTGTTTAGGCATATTTAAATCGTCTTGACGAGTAGTTTTTGTTCTAGATGGTAGCCAATGTCTGATGCTGGACCTTTACCTAACTTTTTAGTACTTTACTTTTAGTAGAAGTTAAAAGATTGTTTAAAGAAAATCTTGTTAATTGTTGGTTTAACTTCCAATTTCATCTCTCTCCCATCTCATTTCTTTATTATCTATATCTATCGTCTAAGTACAGCAAATTAACAATCGATATAAATGATTGTAGTCGACTTATTCAGATATTTTTAGCTCACGTTTCTGATCGTGACGGTATGCAGTAGATAGGTAGATACGCAACCGGAACAATTCTCGTCTTACCGATACTATACGCACGAGCATAATCATTTCGACATGGTTATGTCAGGGAAAGAGCTTTTCTGAGCATTAATGTTTATTGGTAATTAGAATTTTGAATGTACGTAAATATGTACATTTATATACGTACATTCAACATTAATTTTATTTCTGATACGGGGCCCAGCTGAGGAAGAAATTCAGGAAATGTTTCTATAATACTTATTAATTTCGCACTTTGTCTTTTTTTCATATTATTATCTTAAATCATAGAATACCGAGGAACTTGGATTTTATACCCAGATAATGGTTTGGCCACAAAGTAGGTAGGTACCTACCTAATAGGTTCGTGCAAGTAAATTTTTGGGTTTTCAAAGTACATAGCTGTTTTTAGCGGTATTGACCGTTAATGGCCATTTTCCAAACCTAACTTCCCAGGTATGTAAAACTCTTAAGAGCTGAGCAATCATCGCGTCCAACTTTTACCCTAGACAGAGTAATCCTGTGACGTTGGCAAAGAGGGTAGTCCACTACAAAGAGGCAGACACTAAAAAGACAGGAGCCATCGCGAACTCCAGACGCAGACTCCAGCACCGGTAGGGCGACGAAACGATACAGCTTTTCTGACACGATGGCAAAGCTTAGATCGATGAGATATTCCTACAGTAAGAGCACAAGACGAACCAGCATACCAATCTGGCATAAGTTGGATAACAACCATTTATGTCACACCCTGTCGAAGGCCTTTGCGACATACGAAAAGGAGGGGAAGTCAGCGAAGTCAGTGCGTTATTTAAACAGAAGGTCTAATAGTTATTTGTTGTACAAGAGTGCAAAGTAGCTTTTTAACCGCGTGCTCAATTTTGATGACCGAGCAAGTGAAGGACTCTTTAATTGAATCACGAGAGCAGCGAGTTATTCAAAAATTAGAATCCTGAGCGTAGCAAGGGAATCAAAAGGCCAAAAGGTGAAAAATCTTTGCACTCGAGTGCAACACGTAATTTATCATCCCACCTTAGGGAAGAAATTACTAAATGATTTGCGCATTAATAACAGTTTCAGTCAATTCTATTCACGTCAAATAAACTTCTTTGTCGCTAGAATCACTTATTTCGGTTTTTCACTTGTATTCAATTTCCTGTTTTTAATCTAAGGTTTTAAGTTCATTTAGCCATGGTTTTAACAAATAATTAAAAAAATATGACGGATTCGGCACCAAGGAGGTTTTCTACCTAAATAACCTATATAGGTTTAATTATGTTTTGAATTCAAAAACTTAGTGCACACGATGTTCTAAATTCAAATTTACTTTACTCTCTAGAGGGTAAAAACAACTTTTGCGCCCTGATATCGAGCAGCAAAAGTATTTTTTCCGAGGTGGTGGGATGAAAATAATATTACAACGTAACGGTGACATACATGAGTATTGAGTATTAACTAGTTTAACTATACGACATTTTCTAACGATGCCGTTTAATTAAAAGTTTAATTTGGCATTAAGTTTTTAAATGTTGATAACAAAGACCTCCATAAAGATAATAAACGACTATAATAGATAGAAAATCAGCAGAGTAAATTAGACGATAATGACTGTACTTAGTCTCAGCTTATGCCTAACCGTCATGCCATTACCTAAACAAGAAAGCGTGATGCTAAACTGACACTTTGATGGGATTCTTCGTTTCCACCAAACTTTACTTTCCTACACTTGCTCAATTTACTAACCTTTATATATACGGTGTAAAGTTCAAATTTGAGTGTTCTCCTAGAAATCATTATCATGAAGATAAGGTGGTTTTCGACGTTGACAAGAATGATTGCCACAGTACGAAAGAGCAGTGAGATCGATTAGGAGAATAAAACTGTAGCCTCTATTCGGGAAATCGTAATTGTTACAACAGTAATTGTTACAAGTGAATAATAATAATCTGACTTTGGGGTATTTGTAAAAAATAATTCGTAAAAACTGTATTCAAAAATAAAAATTAGCTGAATAGGGTAAGTTAAAACTGTATGGAGCCATTGCCGTACATAATTAAATTACCAAATTTACCCTGAAAATCGGCGGAAAATCAAAACTATTTTACGACACTAAAAATGATTAAAGAATTATTTTTTTGATAGTTTCAATACCTCTTCTTATCCATTATTCCGCAACGCCGTATATAAACCATGCGACAAGGGGAAAAATCGAGGGTTGCAACCCCCTATCTTCACCTGTACTCAGTTGGATAGCTTACAAGTGACGGCATCGTGCTGAATGTTATTATTTAGAAGGGTATACTTCTGTCTTTCTTTACTCTATAGGTCTTCTGGTGGTTCAAAATAAATTACCCATCAATTTTGTACAAGGGCCTGTAGTCTAGTACGTATTCACTCTAGTCTTAAAATATTGCTGTAATACAAATAATTTGATGCGTTTGATTCTCTCTCTCATATTACACGGATGTTCAGGAGACAGGAAATAAGAGCATGTATTAATCAAGTTGAAGGTATTAAACGTACCATTAAAATACCTGGAACGTATATCAATAATTCCAAGGGAAAGTGGCATTGGCGGGTCAAAGGCCCAGTTCTGAGGCCCCGAGGGGATCAGGTCTCCAGGTGTGGTCACCGCCACAGCGATGAGCGGATATGATTTTCATTTACTCATTTTGTACCTACCAACCTGATTATTTCTGGGAAATTTCTGTCTAGTGTCAAGTATATTATAAGGTGTACAATACTGTACATTATTTTGTTCTATATCGTAGGGTTCAGCCACTGTTTGTAATGTAAGTGCAAAAAATATGTGTTTATTTTCTACATTTTGTACATAATATTATCATGACGAATCTATTAGCGATCAGTTTTTATGTTTTACGGAAAGTCAAAGTTTGTCGGGTTTATAAGGACAGACAGACAGATTTTGTTTTAAACTATGTAGCGATATTATTGAATTGAATTGAATCTATTGCAAATAAGGTGATACAAAATGTAGTGTTTTCTTATAGTGTATCTACCGAAGTTTGATGAAGGTTATGTATCGATGTGTTATATTACAATGTTTTATTTACTTTTTACACAAAATTTACACGGATAAGTGCAAAATCATGTGTTGATAGAATTACGTTGAGGTATAAAGTAGGATTAACATTCGTTGATAATCGCTATTCGCCCCGCTTATGGTCGAAGGCGCGGTCTCAGGGTCGCCGCTTGACCGGGTTTCTCGTCTGGCCGACTTTGATGTCCACGCTTAATGATGGGTTTGATTTCCGAACCCCTCAGGTAAGGAGATAACATGACTTAGGGTTTTCAGAATCTGTAGTACTGTAATACTGTAGTTAACGCCTTGAAGATTATTTGTGTGATATAAATATATTTTTATGAATTATTTTTGGACTATAATAGGCACGTTGCATAATAGGCTGGTTGCAGGTTGCGCAGGACCGTTCGTTGTGGAAATCTTAGGGAGGCCTATGTTCAGCAGTGGATGTCTTGCGGCTGATGATGATGATGAATAGGCACGTCTCTTCGTGTATTTTGTTTATTTTCGACTAACTCCGTTTATGTCTATGGTTTAACCGGCGTTGTTCCCGTTTCTGTATTTTTGGCGCGGTGAATAGTAGCCTATAATACTATAATCTGTGTTCCAAATTTCAGCCTGATCCGTTTAGCCGTTCCGACGTGTTTGACCAAAATACATCCAAACTTTCGCGTTGATGATATTGATTATATTGAAAAGGATATGACGATCATTTTAAAAACAGCCACGCCTGCCAGTAACTTACTGAACACTCAACTTAACATCGTCGCGTAATATTTAAGACGTAAAAAACTGAAATTCCTGCTAAGTACACTGTGCTATTTGCATGTGTGTGCATGATTTACGATGTTTTATACTTTTACTGTGTCTGTAGTTATCAGACATACATAGGACTTCACAAATACATTGACAAATTCACTTCACAAATTCAGAAAAAACAAAACTGCCCCCTATAGTAGTAGTAGGTACAGTCAAAATATGCAAAACAGGTATATTTTGCACGAATGATGCATGATTATACATAATAACTCATAAATTTATTAATATTAAAAATGCGAACGTTTGTATGTATGATGTACCTGTTGTTGTGGCTGGTGAGTAGCGAGGCAAAATTAATCCATTTTTTTTTTGTTCGATAAATATGTTCAATTCGTATTTAAAGTACAATTTTTAAAAAATAATTCATAATAATGAAAATATCAGACGTTTTGATGTAGTTTAACATTACCAGACGCGTGCAAAAAGATTTGCAAACAATATAAAAAATGTATTTGAGGCAATTTGAAATTTCAATTCGGCTTTATTTATGACTAGAAAGTAGGGAAAAGACAGATCATTTTGGTGGGGCTTTCTACCTGCCAGGTGATCTAAATTGAGGGATTCATTTTGCCCCTCTACTCACCAGTCTCTATTATAGGTAAAATAGGTGAACTATGTGACAATTTGCCTGAAAAATATCTACCCAATTTGTTTTGTTGCCATCTGTCTGAATGTATTATGTTAATTTTAAAGTCCACTAAGATGCGCACTGAATAGCGTTGTTAGGCGACCCGATAAACCTTTAGAGGAATTTCGTAGTCTTTGTTTACATGGCCTATCGGTTGTCGGCCTGCCAGCTGTTGCGCTCACTTGTTGCTCAACTACACCGACATCCGTCTTATTAGGTATTTTTTTAACTTTTAAAAGGTTTACACTTGACTGCCAGCTCGCCAGATGTTAAGCGACAATGCGGTCCACGATGAAGCGTGCTTACCTACGAGCACACCCCGGACACTCGGCCTAAACTCCATACAAACGGTGAAGACGACATACCTACACTCACACAACTACGCATATGTCGTTCGAACACATTTACGCATGTGTGCGTGTCATCTAGGGTTACTAAATTATTTTATGGAATAGCTGTGACCCGTGAGTTCACCTGCCTGTGTTAAGTGGGTTACAATCTTACCTAGTTAGTGTTCGATCTTTAATGTAGGTAAATATAACTTTCATCAACAATCAGACGGGAGAAGATTTAAAACAAAATAGGAGATAATAAAGGTACCATGGACGAATTGATTTTTAGTTAAGTACACTTACCCAAAGAGAAAACTTTATTCTGACAATATATTAATTAATCACTCCACATATCGCATATTTCATTATAGGTAGGCTAGTCACAATTTAAAAAAAACGAGTTTAATAATTTCGTCACAGGACTTCAGTGTTGGCGCGTACTTCTAACCAGAATAGCTTAACACAGTTTATAAAAATGATTCAATCTTTGTAGAAATTCTTATGAAATTCTTGTTTCGTATAATAGACGAAAAATTTGGTAAATTAAATAAATTTGTTAAATAATACAGCATCATGGTCGTATTCTCATAGAAAATTATCGTCCGATATAATAACCCTTCGTTGAGTCCGCCTCGCGTCCGCGAGGGGGAGGAAGCTTGAAATTGGCGGGGGGTGGGGAGTGTCCGTTCTATCTATATTATCTATTCTATGCTACGAGAAACCGATTCACTCTCGATTTGAAAACACCAAGATTGTAACCGTCGGGGAAAATCCACTCAGGCAACGCGTTCCAAAGCCTCATCACAAAAGTAGAGTCCAAACTAGTCGTTCGAGTTTTTGGAACGTCAACCATGAAACGATGTCGCTTTTCAAATAATCAAATCATATTTATTGCGACACAAAAAACTTAATCTAATAATTAAACTACGTATATGTCATTAACATAGTTTTGTCACAATCCGGCCCCCGCTCGGTGTATCCAACCGGAGCTGAATGCCGATTGTATCCTTTCGAGTTATGAGCACACGAGCAGCCCGAATCCAAGAGATGAAACGGGACCCTATTGTCTGCGTTGTCTGTCTGTCCGTTCATTTGTTTGTTTGTCTGTCTGTTCGTATGTCAACACATCAACAGGTTGTATCTAATGAACCGTAATAGAGTTAAACAGTTAAAATTTTCATACATGTATTTATGTTGCTTCTATAATAACAAATACTTACTGAAAAGCAAAATAAAATTATATTTATGGGGCTCCTATACAACAAACGTGATTTTTTTCTCGTTTTTGCTCGGTATTGTTAAAATGTCCATCAGTTTTATATTTAAATGGCTAAATATTTATAACAGACAACTTTAGTGATATTCTTATATTAAAGAAAAGTAAATCATGTACCTATGTCAGATACATGACACGCTTTCCGAAATGTATTCTCTAAAGAGCCGACGCAACAGACTAAGTACATAACGAAATGTTTTTTGTCGATGATAATAACATTGGCAGTGAAATGAAACCAGCCTGCCGTTACGGAGACCGGCTGTTAGGAAGCTGAGTCACTCGCCGCAATCGCGAGATGAATCAACCTGTCATATGCTGACCTACTGCGTTTTTTTTTTCTATGGTACTCCGCCTAGGGGTAGAAAGCTAAATGTTTGTCTTATGTGTTTTCCTTTTTACTTATGACCGCTGCTTGCAACCAAAATTTAGTGGTTGGTTTTTTTTTGTATTTATAGAATACTAGCAGCAATCTGCGGCTTTAGCCGCGTAGTTTCTGTTATCTTTATTTTCCCAGTATAACATGTAGCTTATGTGTTATTCCAGGATATATTCTTTCAAGTCGGTTCGTTTAAATGTTTCTACGCAATTGTGCAACTAACATCCAAGCTTTCGCATTTGCAATATCAGTAGGACTATTAATATATCCTACTAATATTATAAATGTCAATGTATGGATGTTTGGATATTTGGATGTTTGGATGTTTGTTGCTCAATCACGTCCTAACGTATGAACGGATCGGGCTGAAATTTGGAACACAGATAGATTATAGTCTGGAAAAACACATAGGCTACTTTTTATCCCGGAAAAACAACGGGAAGGGGAACTTCGCGGGTAACACCGCGGGGCGCTGCTAGTCTTAGTATATAATTGCTTCGAGCTCGGATCAGTGTTGGGAAAGAGACACCACAATATACACATTTGTTTAAAAGTACCTTGTATGTTTGACACGCACGCATAAACACTTTTTATTATAAATTCAATCAGGACAAGGTTATCAATAGGACCAGTTTTTTTTTATTTATTATTAAAGTCTATGATCGATTAATGGAATTAATCAAACAGATTAATACTCGAATTTCTTGGTACCACTTGGCGACTACTAGTAGTAAGTATAAATATCTTAATCTTAACACGTTATGTACGTATATATTTTATGTAATCATGCAATTTAACATAATAAAAACCAAGTTCCATAAAAACTTCAATTATTTCCATTTATTTAGCTTTCAGTAAAAAGTGAAACGGATTTGGTAGAGTTAAAAATCCGGAAAATAAAGTGATTCTGAAAAGCGGTGCTAAAAGAAAACCAAACCTGTATTTTAATTTTCCTGCAGAAGTTATAATAACTTCAAAAATATTACGTCTTGTTATAAGACTGGTTTGAAAATGTAAAGAGAAAATACAAATTTTCTGGCATGACGTCGTTTAAGTAATTAATTTCATTTCGTTAACGTTGCTTGATCATATTATTTATCAGTTTTAATTGTTTTATCGGATGGACTTATTAGAATACATCGTTAGAGTAGCCTATGGGATGTTTTTATTAAAGCGTTCCTTCTCTATTTGTCTATCTAGGATCAATTCTGGATTATAATATTTTCCAAACTGTAAGAAGTACCTATGTAGCTTAAACCTACAACTGTTTTTTGTTCACAGTGAATATTATTAACAGATCTATACTAATATTTTAAAGCTGAAGAGGTTGTTTGAACGCGCCGTTGGATATGTATGTCGCAGCCGGATCGTATAATTCGCCGTATTACATTACGGCTAGCCGCTTTGAAAAGCAGGGCCGTTTTGTAATGCGGCGGTTCAACGATTACCCGGATTGTCATTGCGATACGTTCTTCAATAAGGCGTGCAACGTTTAGCCGCATTGTATTACTGCTTCAATTGTATGGTGACCGTACTTACAATACAAACAATGTTTAGAATGAAAATAATTTTATTCATCAGAAAAAGCTGACAGATTACGTCTTACGATATTCCGTACTATTTTTTTTTACAACATTTTACCTCTCAGATAGAGCTTGAAAGCCCCTAACTTGATATTGGTGACGGTACACCTAAGAAACATAGGGCACTTACAAGGGTCTATCATTGAGATTTGACTCCGGGTGGGCTCCCGCCAGAAGCTCCCGCCAGAAGCTCCCGCATTGTTGATATACACTCTAGGGGTAGTAGCGACAAGACTAGGTGGAGTCGTGGTGCTCCGAGTCGGATTTGGGTCATATGTAACCTCCGGTCCGATTTAGTCTTAACAAGGTGAACGGTGGAAACTGAATAGTTTCCAAGTAACACCCAGGAATAGTTTCCAAGTAACACCTCACCTTTGTCTACAAAGGTGAGGTGTCTCAAAACTCCTCCGAACTCCAGAATCCACAGTCGCTTTAGCAATTTAGCGACACACACACAATTTTCAACACTATAGTTGTTGTTATGGTCAGGCAGCGCCATGAGTGTTAAGAACCGGAACATATATACAAAACGACCCTGCTTTTCAAAACGGCTAGCCGTAATTTAAAACCGCGGATTATACAATCCGGCTGCGACATGAACATAATCCCCGAGTGCTATAGACCATATATGTATTATGTATCACGGGCGAAGCCGGGGCAGACCGCTAATTAAAAATAAAATAGCGTGGTGTAGCTTTTCCAGTCGGTCTCACCCACCGCTGTAAACGTTTTTCCATCAATAAGGAGACAAACATTTATGGCGAGTTTTTCTATCTGCTCAACACATAAAACCTACCAACTAGAAACTTTTTGTTAAACTTGTGTAGTCTGGTAAATACATTTTTTTTTTCATAAACTACATTATATTAAATTAAACTGGAATATGTACAGCGGAAAAGTTTCTTTTTCTGTTGCTATTTTACGAATTTTTCATTTTATCCAATAGCCCAATACAGGGGTAAGACTATCACTATTACCTATACTATAACTATTTACTCATAATATTGATGTGGCACTTGGTTGCGTAGCTGGATTTTAAATTATCTTATTAACTTAACATGACGTACACCACACATTGCTAAATAAAGAAGCAGATATAAGTAAAAAGGCTCTGTTCTAGTTTGAACCATGGGTAGACTTGCGCTTGACCGACGATTCGACTCGCCAGGTTGATTGGGAAAAACCCACTCTAGACAACGTATTCCACGGTCTAACTAATCGTATAACAAAAGTAGTATTTCTTCCAACAAGTCTCAAGAACTAGAGAATTCGTACAAGTCTTAGGAACGTTAATCATGAAACGCCTTAACTTTTTCGAATTCCCACTGGTCCATTAGAAATGAGGCATGAGTGATGGTTGATGATGTAGAAGCATGCTCACCTAAGTGTATCTAATAAAAATGAATGAACTATCTTATCGAATTAGTAGCTATTAGATATGGTTAATCAAGTTTATTTATTTTGTATTCAAGTTGCAAGAATAACGAACCTGCAACCGAGCACACCTGTGTCATCTACCTACCTGCTGACGCAACGAGAAATGTGAAAGTCGATGACGCATTCCAACTTCTTCCGTAAAGATATGAAGAAATGTTGAGCATGGGATACTGACTCGACAGATGTCAGTGATATCATTGGGGACGACAAATCTTAGAACAAAGATCCGCTTATGATAAAACTCTTAACGAAAGAGAAAGTAAAATTACACTCGTATTACACGCGTTTGCGTTTAAAACAGGTGTTCAGAACTACATCATCAAAATCGTCGGTGGGATAGGAAAATAATTATACTAAGACAGACGGGGGAAACAAAAATCCAATAGAATAATACATAAAATTAAGTAAATATGGGTGGCTATCGCCCACCCATCACCATCGAGCCCAAAACGGAGCGAAGTTTAGCTATGGGAGCCTACTATATCGGAGCTATTTTATAGGTTATTATATCGCCGAGCAGTAATAGGAAAACATCACAGTGTTCTGGATTGAAGGGACTTGATTCCAGAAAAATTACAGGGCCTAGATATATACAGGGTTACTGGTAATCAGCCTGCATCCGTTTAAGAGCATGTTCTGTATATTTAAACAAACAACTTTGTTTTACAACTTTTGTTAAAACTCCATACATATCCCAAAAAAAAGTGTTTGTTGTCCTCTCTAGTACTGTTTAGCGGCTGTTTAGTGTTTATTCACTTCGGCACATCATTTATCGAGCGTTAAAGAGCGCGCCCGCTCTTGTTACGAAGAGTTCGATGCTTTTAGACCGGGCAAATACACTATTTTTTTTATTTTGAATGGGAAAAAATACAATTTTTTAAAAACTGTAGAACAAAAGTTGAAGTTATTAATGTACTTAACATCCCATTAAAAGGAAGCAGGCTGATTACCAATAACCCTGTACATCATCTAATATCTCTGGGTGACGAGCGCAGTGCAGTGCTAGGTAACAATTTGGACTCTTCATGTTCCAATAGCTGCGTCTGTTGTTTACGATCAGACACATATACTGCTCCTCTTGTCACAATAAACTAAAAAACAGATGGTTGATATAGGTATAATAAAAAAAAGAATTATATTAAATGCATTTTTATTACACATAGAAACACCTAGATACAGAAGAAATATTTGTATTCATCGCACAAATATTTGCACTGGGTGGGAATCGAACCCACGACCTACGGTTTCACAGGCATTTTTACTGGACAGTACTGGAACGAAACGGTTTGGCGCCACTTTCGTAATATGAACAGATAGACTTTGGAATGTTTTTCCTGAGTGAGTTTTTTTCTTTCAGTACAATCTTATAATCAAATCAATATCTTTGGAGTGTTCTAGGCACGCCGTGGTTCTAGGCATAGGTACACACTCAATCATAAGACTGCATTGTTGTTGAATCCGAAACAGCGTGTAGCGTCAGCATAATTCCTGATAATGCGAAAAGAGCTGTTTATGTTTATCTATGGGTCGCTTAAATTACTAAACCGACTTAAATGAAATTTAGTACAGAGATAGTCTACAGCACGAAAAATGACATAAGTTACTTATTACTGTGAAAAAAGGGTTTAAGGAGATAAAAATTTCATGGAAGTTGTCATTTTTTTAAATTCATGGCTTGAAATTTATTTTTTAGGCTTTTAATTCGATTTAACTGCATCGTATTAAGATATAATAATTATGATATTCAACATTTTTAGGGTTCCGTAAAACGTAAAAACGGAACCCTTATAGATTCGTCAAGTCTGTCTGTCTGTCTGTCTGTCTGTCTGTCTGTCCGTCCGTATGTCACAGCCACTTTTTGCTGAAACTATGAGAACTACACTGTTGAAACTTGGTAAGTAGATGTATTCTGTGAACCGCATTAAGATTTTTACAAAAGTTTTTTAAAAAAACAAAAATTAGGGTTGCCCCCCATACTGAGAACTGAAGCTCAAAAAATTTTTTTTCATCAAACCTACACGTGTGGGGTGTCTATCGATAGGTCTTAAAAAATGATGTTGAGGTTTCTAATATAATTTTTGTCTACACTGAATAACTTGCGCGAGAGACGCTTCCAAAGTGGTAAAATGTGTGTCCCCCCCCCCTCTAACTTCTAAAGTAAGAGAATGAAAAAACTAAAAAAAATAGATGATGTACATTACCATGAAAACTACCAACGAAAATTAGTTTGAACTCGATCTGATGAGTAGTTTTTTTTTAGTACGTCATAAATACACTATTATTAAAACTTCGATCAAAGTTACAACGAACTACAAGAACTATGTGTACTATGTATATTATGTTACTTGCTGGAACGGAACCCTTCATGGGCGAGTCCAACTCGCACTTGGCTACTTTATTAATATCTGGTAAGCGGCAGGTTGTACCGCGGGGTGGAGTTAGTATGACTTTAAAAGGAATTATCGAAGTCCTTGTCTTCAGTGATAAAATAAACAATTTAAGTTTTACTATTAATCACTGCAATAACATTAATGTTATTTACACGCTTTATTTATCGTAACTTCGTTGCTGTATTAGTTTATGAAAACATTAATATAAATTTGAAGATGAATATGGCAGAAAACCAGCTTCGAAAGCTCATCTTCAACTCTACCGATGGGCGAGAGTAGCGGAGCGGCATTCTTGCACCGTTAGCTAACCAAGTCGCAGTTACCTCGACGCATTCAGGCCGCGCCGATCGCGAAGCTGCAATGGAGGTGAATTTACGCCAATCCACGGAACTGAGTCGCCACAGGTCAAATGATAGATCAAGCCGGTTTTAGCAGTATTTTGATACTTTCTCCAAAACAGGTGCCTTTTGACGTGATTCATGTTATCTTAATTTACATTGTTGATTGCGGTTATATGAAAGTTATTTTTTTAAAATTTTATACGTTGATGAAGTGTGGATACCTGGATTTAAGCACTACTGACTGAATGTACTCACCACTACGTACATACAAAATATTTAGTACTAAGCTCAGAGCCCCGTTATACCTGTCATTATAAACGAATTTTAGAATGAGACCAATCTTGAAACTGCGAAATAAATTGTGTTTAAAATTAATGTTTTTTAAAATTTAAGGGTAAGTATAGAAAGTAGCCTATGTTAGTATTAATCCAGCTAATGTATTTACTACATTTTTAATTTGATTAAATTACGTTCTACTGTTATTATTTAATGCGTAGACATTTATTATTATTTACAAACCCGTAAACTTTCGTCTTTAAGAGGCTGACAAATGCAATTTCGACTTTTGTAAAATTCAATGTTTGGAAAATCAGTGGTACAAATCGCACGGAAATAAAACATAAGTACATCGTTTTTGACTAAGTAATAGTCTGATTATCAGATTTATATAGTCCAAGCTAGTTCAGCAAGTTCAGCGCTAGCAAAAGGCGCAAGTGCTATAATCGCCCCAAGCCAACACGTAAATTAAAAATATTTTCTCGTAATTTTCCAACATCCTCACGGGACAATGAAATTGAGAATTAAATAGTAACGTATAGAGCTAAAATTCCCATGATGAAATTCGCCGGAATATTATAGCATTCACAATAGCGCGATTACAAAATAGCATATAACTTCAATTAACATTTGCGAGCGAACGCCGCTACTTTCACCAGGGATCTTTGATGGCTAAATACTTTTACTTCACACGCCGGCTCTTTGAGTTGGTTTTATCATTGTTAGCTGCTAAATACAGCTGTTTATAGCGTTTCTATGGTGCAATATGGCGTGTATAATTAGCAATTCTATAGTCCTCATCAGAGTGTAATGAAATTATTTTAGTGTTTAATTAACACCTGGCAACTGTGTAATCATTCTCAACTTTATTTTATGTTCTTTTTAATAGGGGTAGAGCCTTTATTAACAAAAGTAAATTACAATGAGAACTAAACTACATACCTACTACTTACACTAAGTACATCAATATAATCATCATCAGTAATTATTCATACACCAATGACGGTCTAATGATAAGACTACTACCATTCGAAAGAGTGCACAGCATTTTAATTTGTATAAGTAACTATTAGGTATGTCTATTCATTTCGTTTATTTAATTTAATTTTGCAACTTGTATACCAGACGTAATTATCGATTCATCGATAAATTGGCAGTAATAAAGACTGCCGATGGAAGAGAAAACTTATAATTTAGTATTGAGCAGTAGGTACTAATGTTGCACAATGGACAATGGGTCACCTATATACTCGTAGCTACAGATATAGGTATGTATCTACTGATATTATGCATATCGGTATTTCACCATCCAAAAAATCACCTAACGCGCATGTCCCGATTCGCTGCTCCACCGCTTCTCCGACGCTACACCACCACTCCACATTAGCATGTCAGTGATGGTTGCTAATATTTGGCCCTACCAAATAGTGTTCAACGCTAAAGAAGATTCACTTCAAAAAGAAAAATATTTGCAGTTTTTCCAAACACATGAATATCCTGATTCCTCATATGAATATCCTGGCTACCTTTTTGAGGTTTTACAACAACATAATTGTTGTGATATGTTACCATTGTATAGGTTATCTATGAAGATCAGCAGTAATCTTGGCGAAACAATCGGCCCTCTTTGCATACATCGAGGGGCCTCGATACGAATTGTCTGTTTTCTAAGGGAAGTTGCCAAACGGATGCTATTTGGGTCAAAGACAGCGCCAGTGAAGCCTACACGATGTACCTAATTGCTCAATTAATTAAAAACGAGTAAAATGTACGTAGCATAAGTAGCATTTTAGGTTCCTACTGCTGGGACTCGGAGCCTACTCTCAGAGAGCGAGATTCAATGCTACAATCTACCTCAATGGCCGAGAGAGGTTTGACAGTTTAGACATCTCCTCAAAATACGTATATCCAGAAGTATGCCCGATTTTTCATGATGTTTTCCTTGGCTGGCCTAGTAGCTTAGTTAGTAGTGCGTCTACTGCGAAGCCCTACGTCGTGGGTTCGATTTCCATCTAGTGCTAAAGTTTAAATATTTATTCTATATAAGTATCTGGGTGTTTTGATAAGCATGTATTTAAAACGAAGTGTTTCTAATACCTTTAAACGAGCAATTCTTGTATATGTTGCCGTAAAATTTTAAAAACTGTCAGATTATAACCAAAGTTGTTAGATTACAAACTAACCAAAACTAACCTACGGTGAGATTATAATCTCACGCATTAGATTAAAATCTGACGTTGTTGACAATTTTACGGTTATTTTTAGGGTTCCGTAAAACGTAAAAAGGGAACCCTTATAGATTTGTCATGTCTGTCTGTCTGTCTGTCTGTCTGTCCGTCCGTACGTCACAGCCACTTTTTGCCGAAACTATGAGAACAACACTATTGAAACTTGGTAAGTAGATGTATTCTGTGAACCGCATTATGATTTAAACAAAAAAAAAATAAAAAAAGAAAAATTAGGGTTGGCGCCCATACTGAGAACTGAAACTCAAATTTTTTTTTTTCATCAAACCTCGTGTAGGTTTGGGGTGTCTATCGATAGGTCTTCAAAAATGATGTTGAGGTTTCTAAAATCATTTTCGTATACACTGAATAGTTTGCGCGAGACACACTTCCAAAGTGGTAAAATGTATCCCCCCCCCCCCTCTAACTTCTAAAGTAAGAGAATGAAAAATCTAAAAAAAATAGATGATGTACATTACCATGTAAACTACCAACGAAAATTAGTTTGAACTCGATCTGATGAGTAGTTTTTTTTAGTACGCCATAAATACACTATTATTGAAACTTCGATCAAAGTTACAACGAACTAAAAGAACTATGTGTACTATGTATACTATGTTACTTGCTACAACGGAACCCTTCATGGGCGAGTCCAACTCGCACTTGGCAACTTTATTTTATTTTATTATATGTCGATATACAAGAATTGCTCGTTTAAAGGTATTAGATACGTACACTTCGTTTTAAATACATGCTTATCAAAACACCCAGATACTTATATAGAATAAATATTTATATTTTAGCACTAGATGGAAATCGATGTATGTTTATGATGATGGATGAATCTGTATCACGGAAACGGCTCTACCGATTTTCATTAAATTTAGTATGCAGGGGGGTTTTAGGGGTAATAAATCGATCTGGTTTAAATTTAAAAAAAACGTCGTTTGAACCGTATTTAAGATAACAAAGCTCAGTCGTTCTTTATTATTAAATTTAAATTGGAAGTCGATTTTTTTGTTTTTACAGAGAAAATTAAATAATTTTCTGTTTAAGCTTTAGTAATAACGTAGTGTGCCTAACCATAAGTCTCGGAATTACCTCATAACTCGTACTTTGTGAAAGTTCGTTAATGTCACTCTCAGCATTTTTTATTATTGTACAACACAAAATAATTAAAAAAGACCAGTCGAATCGAGAAAACTGTCTGCAACTTTTCTGTGTCGTTTTACTGAATTGCTTCGACTCTATTTTCTAAACTAGTCGGATTCCGTGTCTCCGCACCGCGTCGGTTAATTTAAATGTTTCTACTAAGTTATATTCTAAGATGTGGTGTGAAACAGACAATATTTATTCAAGAAGAAAGCAGCGAAAAGGTTTTTTGTGCCGATTGCTAGTTCAGATTCTAGTAATAGTACTTACGATTAGAAAAACAACAACTGTTACAGCTGTATTGTATTACTTCGTATTAGTGGATACCAAGTGATTCAAATTCAACCATAAAGCAATATTAATCCATGCATTCCTAACTTGACCACATACTTTAACACTTAACAAAATAGTGACGAGAAGGTTGAATGTAATTTTTTAGCATAATTAAAAAATCTATTGGCTTTCCGCACTCTTTCTTTAGTTAAGTCTTACTCCTCCGTCCACGCAAAAAGGGGTAAGTATAAAGTTTTGGCGTCACGAATAACGTAATATTTGGACAAAATAATAAAATACAAATTTTCACCTCTCATTTGTGACATTAAAGCAGCATCCTTTTTTTTTATCTACAGTTTTTGTGTGCATTTAGAGAATCCCCTGGCGGACCCGACAGTTTCACAAAAAACACATTCCTTTGTAAATGGTTTAGTGTGGCTCACGAATATTTTACATCCCAAAAGTGTTTCGTCGTTTCTTATACGACTTAGTGAAAAGGGAAGCTGAAGTGAGACAATAGCGGCAACGTTCTATTTCTCAAGCATCAGGTAGCTTAGGAGTTCTAATTTGGTGTATGGTTTGGCAGTTTGAAGTCATATTGTAAACCTTACATACACATCACATAATCACGATGTAAATCATTATTTAATTACATCGACGTTTCTTCTCTTCTTTTCGTATTTTCGTGACCATGGCGGTTGTAACGCTGGGGAAACGTCGGGGCTATTAAATAATATTTTAAGTGGACAGGACTTTATGTTTACCAAACGACCTCTATATAATATTTTTCTTAATAATTTTATATTTTTCTAAATACAGTTGTACAGGTATATAATTTCTACTGGTTTTAACGGGGAAGAAAAATTGCGTTAAAATACCGACAAGTTCCAAGAAAGTCATTCGACCAGAGTGGTGGTTATAGTGTGATCATGACTGTCTCTTTTTGAGAGAAGTCATAGTAGGAACATAAACCTGGTAAAGATGCTTCGCGATGTCTTTGTAACATAATAATGTTGCTTAGCCTTTTATTCACGGGATAGATCATCTTTACTAATAATACATATTACAAATACTAGTATGCCTCGGGGGATACCCTCTACTGCCTTCCGATTAGTGGGTTTGACAATATATTGTTCGGATTTCATACTGTGACAAAGCAACGACTCGAAGTATTTTTTTATAAAATACTACAAGTGCACCACGGTTTTACCCACGTTGTTTCCGTTATTTTCCCGGGATAAAAAGTTGTCTATTTTTTCCAAACTATAGTCTTTCTATGTTCAAAATTTCAGATCGATCCGTTCAGACGTTACGACGTGATTAAGCAATAAACATCCAAACATTGACATATATGTATAATATTAGTAGAATTGTTACTATACAGAGGAATAAAATAATATTTTTTACATAAAAAAAACTATTCATGATGGTTTTGGCGTTACGTAAATGCTAGTAAATGTATTACATTTAAAAAAAAGGAACAGCGCACTTAGCTGACGCAGAAATAACCTCATTTTCCATACATTTCGTAGTATCAAGCCTGGACGTCTAATATTCGTACTTCGCTTACTGAGCGCTTTGGTTGTATGTTCTCGTAAAGTACCTGAACCGGAAGTAAGCTGTGTAGTCACATCCGCTCTATAGCAGAGGGGAACAACGTTCAAGACCAACTGTCGTCTTCAAAATAATCGTGTTCAGAATCTGACAATAACTTTGGAATTGCCGATTAAAAATAAATATATTTCGAGCAAAAGTACACATTTAAAAGTTTACATTTTTACCTACATTTTAAAACTGTGTGTACTGTGGTTAGAAGTTAGAAGTACCTACGCAAGTACGGTTGTTCAGCCTGTCGGAGCAAGGTGACGATATGAGACCTGAGCGGCTGCTAACTGTGCTAATTCGTCTCCGCAAAGCATAGCGGGACGCCCTACTAAACCCGCCGTCGCGACTGTCAGATCGAAGATCGTCAATTTGTTAATTTAAGAGAAATATATGTAAATCTCCGCAACGGTACTCCCCAGACCCGCCAAAACGTTAAATTGCTTTTCTAAAAACTGGCGATACAACAAAATTGTTTTACGATCGTGAATCATAATTTCATGCTCTGTGGCGGTGATATGGAGAAAGCGACAATTAGTGACCCGTGAAATTAGTTTAATTGCATCCGAGTTTCTTTAGTTTAAGCGTTTGAGATAAATAAGTTAGATAATCATAAAGCACTAACACAAATTGAGCATGTTTTCGTTACGATCAACCATCGTTTCTTTTGAAATTCCATCATAAATAACATACAGTTATGTCCCGTTCTCGGTTTTTTTAAATTAAGAACCTCTATTAAATTTAACCTACTGCAGATGTCACAAAAAGAGCATCAAACTAAATAGAAATCACACATCGCATCAGCGGCGCGAGAGCATCAGAAAGTGGTCCATCTCAAGAGAGAGATTCACCTACTTACTGCATTTTATAAATAAAGAAAATGCGTACCTTGCAGGAGGGAGAAGATGACACATATATGTAACACATCCATTTTAATGTTCACACAATATCGTTATAGAAACACTCGCGGCGAATCGCTTCGACTCATGGCGCGTGCGTCGCGCGCGGCGGATTGCTATCTACTGCGGCAAGTGGTGTGAAAACAGGTGCGCGTGCGCTTCTTTTCCCCCAAGCCTCCGCGCAACTTGGAGCTTTCGCGCGCTGAATAGACAATTTCACATGCTCCAGACCTACGTGGTATGACTGATAATCGAAATTTGTTGTTTTTAGGTCAGTAACTCAGTAGGCTTTATTTAAAATATAATATTAATAAGGACGTGTGCTTAGCTCAGGGAATTAATAGCAATTGATACAGGTCATTACTTTTATGGTAAGACTTCGAATGCTTTACGGTTGGAAGGCGGGTCGTATTTTACGTGATGAGATGATAGACTTCCGCTGCATCTCCAGATAACTTTAATTTTGTAAAGTTACTACATTAGGTATTTGTTATTTTTAAATGTGGATGTTCAGGTTTACGAAAAGTAAACACATTGAAAACTACGATTACTTATTCAATATTCCAAGATTTACTCAAAATTTTTGGAAGTAGCATACCTTTACATATACATAGTACCTTTGCGCACCCGTTTATGTCTTTTCTAGGATTTGTAATTTGACGAAGCGCAAACACCGCTTTGTATAGCTGTTTTGGTGTTAAACTTTTTATATCGCGCTACGCCCAAAGTTTCTTTTTTCAGTAGATAGTAAGTATGCTAACTGAGCCGTATGTAGTGAGCTCGATTCCCATACAGGAAAACTGCACTTGAATCACAAAAAATACTCTTTTCATTTGGTCCACCTTAAAATTAATTTAAGTATGGAACTAGGTACTGATGTTTAGCGATTTCAAATTTAAATTAATTAGTTACAATAATTTCAAAGTTGTTCATAATTGCTATTACAATTGATCTCTTTCTGCTCAGTACGGTCATTTTGTGTAACCCTTATTTGTTTACTAGTGACCCGCCTCGCCTTCGCACGGTTGCAATGCTGATACTAAGTACCTATACTAATAATAAAGTAGCCAAGTGCGAGTTGGACTCGCCCATGAAGGGTTCCGTTCCAGCAAGTAACATAATATACATAGTACACATAGTTCTTGTAGTTCGTTGTAACTTTGATCGAAGTTTTAATAATAGTGTATTTATGACGTACTAAAAAAAACTACTCATCAGATCGAGTTCAAACTAATTTTCGTTGGTAGTTTTCATGGTAATGTACATCATATATTTTTTTTAGTGTTTTCATTCTCTTACTTTAGAAGTTAGAGGGGGGGGGACACACATTTTACCACTTTGGAAGCGTCTCTCGCGCAAGTTATTCAGTGTAGACAAAAACTATATTAGAAACCTCAACATCATTTTTTAAGACCTATCGATAGACACCCCAAACGTGTAGGTTAAATGAAAAAAAATTTTTTGAGCTTCAGTTCTCAGTATGGGGGGCACCCCAAGTTTTTGTTTTTTTAAAAAACTTTTGTAAAAATCTTAATGCGGTTCACAGAATACATCTACTTACCAAGTTTCAACAGTGTAGTTCTCATAGTTTCGGCAAAAAGTGGCTGTGACATACGGACGGACAGACAGACAGACAGACAGACAGACAGACAGACAGACAGACATGACGAATCTATAAGGGTTCCGTTTTTACGTTTTACGGAACCCTAAAAATGGTTATTGTGGGTTATTCCTAAGAGATAGACATATACTATTTCAGATTTGAAACTAATTAAGTAAACTGTACATTTTCACTACAGAATATACAGAAATATATATGCGACTAAAACACTATGTATCCCCTGCGACTACCTACCTACATTCTGGTACCGTGGTATCCTCTTTGTTGTACAAAAACGTGTGTTTTTTCTCTGTGTTACTAGCAAGTATAGTAAAAACGCCTATCGAACTCAACGTGAAGCACGAATACGTAGCGTATCTTGGTGTAAGGGATTTAGTGCGAGTACCAATAATATCTAGACAAAATGTGTCTTTCTTGGTTACCAACAAAGCTATACCTACTTTAGGGATTGTAAGTCATCATCATCATCATCATCAACCGCAAGACGTCCACTGCTGAACATAGGCCTCCCCCTTAGATTTCCACAACGAACGGTCCTGCGCAACCTGCAACCAGCGGTTTCCAGCGACCTTTGTAAGGTCATCTGACCATCTAGTGGGAGGCCGTCCAACACTGCGTCTTCCGGTTTGTGGTCGCCACTCGAGAACCTTTCTTCCCTTTCGGTTGTCAGTTCTGCGAGCGATGTGGCCTGCCCATTGCCACTTCAGCTACTCTTCGAGCTATGTCGGCTACTTTTGTTCTTTTGCGAATATCCTCATTACGCATTCTATCGCGCAAAGAGACTTCGAGCATAGCTCTCTCCATAGCTCGCTGTGTGACTTTGAGCTTTGTTTTGAGACCCACAGTTAAGGGCTCCCACACAAAACTGCGATGCAATGCGATGCGATGCAATGCAGCAATTACATTGCAAGTTCCTCCGATGCGGCGTCGTATCGCATCGCAGTTTTGTGTAGGGGGAGCCCTAAGGACTACGTCTCAGTTCCATAAGTCATCACTGGCAACACGCACAGATTGAAGACCTTCGTCTTCAGGAATTGGGGTATTTTGGACTCCAAGATGTGCCGTAGATTCCCGAACGCTGCCCATCCGAGTTGGATCTTTCGCTGGACCTCTTTGTCGAAGTATCTACTAAAGTATCTACTAAATCGGATCTTTTGACCCAGGTAGACAAATTCGTCAACAACTTAGAGTGTGGTATTCCCAACAATCTTTGCCCAACAATAACCGCCGGTACAGGTGAGACATGAACATTTGACTTTGACATGACCTTCGTCTTGTCCATATTTATCCTCAAACCTACCTGTTCGGATACTCTACTGAGGTCCCTGACCGTATCACCAAGGTACGCCACAATGACTATGTAGTCGACAAACCGAAGATGAGTGAGTGGGATTGTAAGTGCCGCGTTATAAAATAGCCGCAAAGTCGTATGTTCCGTATAACCGAACCATAAAACCTTATTTTAAGTAAAAAATTAAGAAATACCAAATTATTATACAAAGAGGCGTTTTCAAGATACATTATTTGTATCTTGTCAAAGATAGAGACATTTTTGAAAATTATACAATGGATGCTATCATTGTATAATTTTCTGGAATTTACGAACTTACGATTTTGTGAAATTACGAACTTATACCTATACTTACATATGTACTTACCACGGATATCCGTGATACTTACCAATACTAAAAAGCTAAAGAGTTTAACGAGTTTAAGTACTTCCTGAAATACTAGATTTCAGGAAGTAGTGATCCGAGTTGAAAGATCATTTTTTCTTTCAGGTCTCGCTCCTCCAAATCACACGACCTCTCACTGCCGAGCATCACGTCGAAGATGGTCGGCAGCGAGAGCTTAGAGAACAGTTCACCACTGCGGCTAGAGATAGCCGCGGTTCGACCTCTCTCAACCGAGTAACTTTCTCAAGTCTTCCAGTCTTCTCCCCCAACTTCGACGCGCACTTCTCAAGGGGAAAGGAGCATGTGTAGAAGTTCCCAGCCCCGGCCGGGATTCGCCATCACACAACAAGATGCCAACGAAGCAAGTTGTTGTGTGATGCCCAGGGTGCACCACGTGGAGGTTCCCGAGCCACGCACCCCGCGTCATTAACCTAGCTAACCAAATCGCCTTAGTGTCAGTAGTACCATTGATTTGTACCATTGATGGTACAAATGACACAACTTTGTATCCTTAGTACCATTAAAGAAAAATGAAGATATTCCCCCGTATTTGTCAATCGATACTTATGGAACTAGTGATACAACTTTGTATCTTTAGTACCATTAAAGAAAAGTAAAGATATTCCACGTAATTACATTTTTGACATTTAGTATAGAAAAAAAGTTCTAGAGTTCAGTACGAACTTGGGATCGACATTTTTCTTACTCTGACTTATTTATAGAGTCATAGGCAAGCAGCATGATGTTGATATGCTTATATCAGGCTGTGTTGCAATTATGTTAAGTTCACAGTATGAAATGACTTGAATGAGAATTATTAAAACAAACTCAAAAGAGTGATTATTTCACATGGATAGATGTTGCTTCCACATTTATGGTGCATATGTACTGCCAAGGGCTGGAACTGTTTACCGGAGCCCCCAAAAGTTACAATCTGGTAGTATTTAAGTTTCGAGTGATTGAGTGGTATCTTCTAGGTAAGCGTGCTCAATCCTACAACGCATTGTCACTTAGCATCAGGTGAGATCGTAGTCAAACGCAAAACTAATCCGTATAAAAAATAAACATACCTGCCGTATAAAAAAAACATCCTGCCGTACCAGTTCCGGTAAATTTTTCAGGATTTTTAAATTTTTTGCACCGCCAATGGTAAAAATGGTAACTGTATTAGTTACCATTTTCATGTTTGGCATGAAAATAATATTGGAAACCTTCAAATAACAAAACTTTTCCTCGGCCACGTCGTACTATCTTCATTTCCTAAGCATCATCCGTCGATGCCGCTTCGCACATTATTTGTAGATATAATTATGAAAATTCCAGTTCAAGGTTTAGATAGTAATTTATTCGTTTGACGCATGAAACAATAATATGTTTCAGACTGACGTGAACCGGCCCTATTACCACTTTTACAGTACTTTAAATTTGTTTAGTTGTACCATTCATGGTACTAGCGATACATCAATATTTTTGATGGTACTACTGATCTGCAAATAATTATCTCTAGTACCATTAATGGTACTAAAGATACAAAGTTGTGTCATTTGTACCATCAATGGTACAAATCAATGGTACTACTGATATTAAGGCACCAAATCTGTTCTAAATCTGAGTTGGTACGACCAATTTTCGATAGGTGGCGTAACAACGCGCGCAGGTATTAGCTAGTTTAACATATGTAAGTATCTACTTATATTTACATTCTGAAAAGGCTCAATACTTATCTTGAGATGGTGTTGTGTAAGGCAAATCCACCAATCCAGCAATTGTGCGATGAACACAAATAAGTATTATTTCTGTGTTTCTATGTATAATAGGAGTGTATTTACAATTATTTAAGTATTATATCAACTATTTTCCATATCTTAGTACAAGCTTTGCTTAGAATAGGGCTAGATCGTCTTGTGTGAAAAACGTTCACTAGATAATATAGTAAGTCCATAAATGAAATAGAAATTGACAAGTATTTGAGTACAACGCTGTGTTCATTGAAGCAAACTAAATTTCAGCTTATTATTTGAATCCAATTTTACAGTCCGAGTTTAAATCGATTCGCTCACTTTCTCGATAAAATCGATTCCACGCGAGTTCTCAATTGCACAACGCTCGATTTGTGAAAATTGATTTAGCCTTAAAAAGTTCAAGACAGGAATAATTCGCTCAAATGACTCATAAAACGACAGACTCAAAACCCACACAAATCTTATTGATATTTTGTCTATTATGTCACTGTAAATCAGACCAGAATATAATCAAACGCGTGAGATTATAATCTCACGGTAGGTTAGGTTAGTTTATAATCTGACGGCGTTACATTGTTATCTGACGGATTTTACGGTACCTACATATATTTTATGTGAAGCTGAAAAGCTAAGCTTTGGATCTAGATGAACGAGCTATCTCAGTTTTTCATTCATTGTTAGACACGGTTAGACGCCGTTACCTAAAAATGAATGAGTTAGCTAACTAGATCGATATATTGACCCCGAAACCCCCAGCATCCTAAATTTCATGAAAATTGTTTGAGTCATTTCCGAGACTGGTCTCGGATATTAGAGTCATATGACTCTACTTTCCTACTTTTGATTTTCCTACTTTCTACTATCCTACTAATACATATTATAAATGTCAATGTTTGGATATTTTGATGATTTGGTGTAGGTATGTTGCTCAATCACGTTTTGAAATTTGAAATTTTGAAACGGTTGAAATTTGGAACACAGTTATAGTTTTACATTATAGTTTGGAAGAACACAGGTTACTTTTATCCCGGGGGAAAGTCGGGAACGAGAACTATGGGGGTATAAATCCTATTAGGGGGTTCCTATTTTACTATCCTACTAATAATCATACCCACGTAGTTCCCGCTTCCATATTTTTCCGCCTTGAAAAGTAGCCTATGTGCCATTCCAGGCCATAAACTGTCCTGGTTGCTTATTTCAACCTGATTCACCCGTTGCGACGTCATTGAACAACAAACATTTGTGTTTTTTTTATACTATAGAGTAACGAGACATTTGCCTTATGGTAAGCAACATGCCTGCCACATAACAGCACAGTGACACGCAGCTATCAGAACACGAAGAGTCCAAATCATTACCTAGCTCTGCACTGTGCTCGTCACCCAGAGATATAAGATGTTTCATCTCTATGCCCTGTAATTTCATTGGAAACACCCTTCAAACCGGAACCGTATGTTTGCACATTACTGCTTTGCGGTAGAATAACTGGCAAAGGTGTAGTACTTCCCCAGACGGAATCTGCAAAGAGTCCTACCACTACTAATTTAATAAACATAAGTAGTATTGCTCGTGTGTAAAAATAAAGGTAGGTACTTGATTCTTTGTACACTTTGACTATGACCTCATTATTTAATAACTATCGTATACTAGCTAGCGTATACTAGCGTTCCGCCCCAGCTTCGCTCGTGGTACATTTATAGACTCGGGGATAACTTAAACATCCAACGGTGAAAGAATTGTAGAAATCGGTCCTCTAGTTCCTGAGATTAGCGCATATCAAATACTTCTGCGAGGTTTAATAATGCTGATTGTTTTTCACTTTGATTGTAATTTATACATAAATTAAAAAAAACTCTTCAACTTTATTATATAAGTATAGATCTTAGATAAAGTATCTTTGGACATCGTTTCGTGGTTGACGTTTCAAAGACTCGAACATAGACGTTTGACTTCATTTCCATAGGTTTGGAGCAAAGATTTTTGTTTGGAGAGTTTTCCCCAATTGGATATTTTGCCGCAGTCGGTAGCAATCTTTCAATCTTGGTGTCATCAGGTCGACAGTGACTCAGTTTCTTATATTACGAGTATGTAACCACGCTCTATTGTAGACCACATCGTTGCTTACCATTAAGCGAGATGGTGGTCAAGTGTAAGCATATCACTGGTAAAAAAATTGACGATAGACGATATGTGGAAATAACTCTTGCCTCCGCTCGCACATCTCCGCTTTAGTGGAGTCTGGAGTCACAGTCTAAGGCACACGTCCCGCTTATCTACTCCACCGCCGCGCCGACGCTACGCCGGTATACATTAAATGCAACTACATCAGTTCTACCAACTAATTAGGAGTTTTCTAGATGCAAATTGACTTGTCAAAGATAGTTATAAATTTTGCCAAGTGTGGCACCACTGTTTGATTGTTTGTGAAATTTCTCTAACAAAATAAAACATTGGCGCCACCTATGGTGAAATTGGGAACTGTCTTTGACAGGTCATTTTGCATCTTGCCAAGGCCCCATTCTCGTTTTGTATGTGATATCCAAAAGAAACATTCTTTTCAATAGCAAAACTGTTGAGGGTACATTTTTTTTGGTAGGTACGTTAGTGTACCTACTTATGCTGTAGTGGTAACTCTTTGCAAAGTACATAATATGTCTGAGAAAATACCAACCCTTTTACAAGTAATTCTACCACTATGCATTAATGTGCAAACAGAACTGTATTTTGAAGGGTTATGCTGCCAGAGAAATTGTGGACAAAAAATGGACAAGAAGATATTTTTTTGAAGTGAAAACTTCTTTTGGCGCGCCACAAATAGATTTTTCGTGGGCTGTGAATTCTAGCGACACGCTCGGTAATGATAAGAAATGTTCAGGTAAATTCGGGACCATGGCAATTAGTCCTTGGTCCTGAGGACCATAAGCGTGGCCATCTAGAAATGGGTCAGCATTTCTCAGCCACGCCCTCCGTTTTCACCCGCGTAGTTTCCTAAGTAAGCTATCAAATGAGCTATAAGTTTTCACTGTTTTCGGCAGTTACTATGAATGCCATTTTTTTTTATATCTGTGAGCGACGAGCGCATTGCTGTGCTAGGCAGTGATTCGAAACCGTGAAAGAAACTGCAATGCACTGCGCTGTTGTCGGCAAGCATGTTGTCTACCATCGCATGCCTGTAAGACGAGTAAGACATGCACGCATGTCTTACTCGTCTTGTCACTTTATCTAATAAAACCAAGATGGAAAGAGAGTCATGGGACACCAGGTCGGAACGAATTCCTTCGGATAATATAGAAGCAACACAATTTGCAAAAAAAACTGGTTAACTTTATTATTTTTGAGACGAGCAAATAGAAAATAAAGTTGGCATCACTGGTCATAGGCTGTTTTAGGCGTCACTTCCGTTGTATAATTATCTTATGGTTTTTGTCTCACATTTTTTTTAGTTCGGTGGTTCGGTCGCGCAATAAAATCTTTATCTCCGCCAAGTTTGCCGTAAGGAACTCCGTTCCAAAAAAAACTTTAAAACCGGCAAACAACACATACAAATATTGTCCTATTTAATAATAGGTCGAATTGCCATCAATTTCTTTAAAGCTATTTTTTTTTCTGAAAAAAAAAGAAAGGTATAAAAAATATGGTGGTCGAATTGATAGCCTCCTCTTGATTGGAAGTCGGTTAAAACGAAAGAAAGTTTGTAAGTAAAAGTGTCATCCGGTGTCCAAAACATTACCAGCCATTCCACTATCACTACTCCATACCCTAATACGTTCGCTTAAAAGGGTTGAGTCAGTAAATATAAATCTAAGTTGATGGATTGAGACAAATCTACTGCAATCTAAATTTATCAGTATGTTGTAAGCGTTAAGGTTGATTTTGACGTCAACGGCTTAGGTGTTTTAGCCGATGAAAGCCGCCTTATCACAGGTCACGTAGACTACGTGATGGTCGGGAAAGGAATGCAGGACCCACTTTTCTTTATCCTTACACGACTAATTGGTGCTACAGCGTGATCCATTAGGAACTGGTTCCGATATCGGCGTATTAGGTAGAAGATAACGAAATAAATAAATACTGATGGACATATGTAAAATAAAGATGTTTTTACAACTAAGTATTTCAGTATTATATCAGCTATCTGGCCGCCATACCTAGTACAAGCTTTGCTTAAGTTTGGGGTCAGATGGTGTTGTGTGTGAATTGTTCAGTGTCCACTATAATATTTGTTTATTTATTTCTCACACAACGCAATCTAGCATCCAGCCAGAAACTAAGCAAATCGTGGACTATGGGCTATGGGATTCAGATAGCTGATATAATCCTACTAATATTATAAACGCAAAAGTTTCATAATCATAATCTCTTTATTGCGATTATAGTATACTAGTTTTATTATGTCTCTGTTTCTACGTAAAAAGATTTTAAGCTATTGCAAATAGTTTATACCATGTCTGCGACATATCTAAATTTATTTTCTTTTTGGGGACGGAAATGGAAAACCAACATTATTCTACGTCCTTACGATAGCCGTATCGTACAAACCGTAATTTTTTTACGGATATACCTACACCAGTCGGATGTACACAACCGACATTATTCTTCGGATAGCTTTTCTAATACGCCGTTGTTCGTGTATTTTTTTCAGTTATTTAATCATTTTTGCTAAAAATTTATTTTTTCACTTATACGCATGTCGTTTATATTTTTCAAAAAGTAATATAGTTCGTATCTTTATCTCTTTCATAACATGAGAAAAACTATGTTCTTGCCAATTACCCCAGAAGCGAAATACAAGGGACCATATGAATAAATGCGAGACGCAGAGACGCATTCCAGGCAAAATTAGTTACAGTGACAGAGCATCAATACAAGTCATATACTGTACCTACCTTACATTCGCATGATTGTGTAACTGAAACTTCGTGCAGTTGCTATGCCACGGATGAACATTAGTAATTTCCCATAAGCAGTAAATCTTCAGCTTGATCTGAGCTCTCCGAAGCCACCGCTGTCTCCAATTTATAATAATTTGTCGCATCAATCTGTACTAGTAATTTACAAAAAACATAAAATAGCTTGAGCTATTGGATGTGCTAAATAAGCTAGTCCCATCACCAGTCAATTGACATGCAAAATTTAATGATCCGTTTTGCTGCCAACACAAACCTTTCAGTTTTATTGTTTATCAGTGAACAAAAGTATACTATTGGTTCGGTTCGAATCATCCGTTTCCAATGCCCACCAGTTTATTAAGGAATAAGAGTAAAAAATTATCACGAAGGCGTCATGAAAATTGAGAAAATGCTAAGAGAAAAAACCAAGGCAAAACCTGTTGTTCCAAAATAGGGTGTACTATTGAAGCGAACAGAATGGGTGTGCCATGTTGCTACAGATTTAAATATTTACCACAACATTATCAGAAGATGATCAAGGAGATTTCATCAGAAAAATCTTAGGAAATAGGGTTCAAGAGTTCAAGAGTTCAGATTTTGACCAAAAAATTGTACTGACCAAAATAAAACAGAATCATATTCGCACTCAATACTCATGCAGTAAAGAAATTTAGGGTTCCTGCTTTTTGATCGCTATATCTTATCTTCGACAGATTAGATTAAAAATTAGATTGACGCCTTGAAAAATCAAGGCAAGTTTGGGAATTTTCTAATAGCTGTCCAATTAAATGATATAAATAAACACTCTATAATAATGGATTCTTATGATAAAATACACGTAACCAGACGACGTGAGAGATGTTACTCAAGAAATAGTCTACGGTTTTAAAGGAATGATAATAAGAAATATAAACTGGTCAAAATTAACTATTAATTAAAAAAAATACATGTACTATAAATGGAAAAGTTATTATTATAGACAGTCAGGCTAATTAAATAATAATCCAATTAGACGAGGATTGTATGACATAAGTTTCTTGACATAGATGACTTAGACCCCAAAAATCACGCATCTCTAATATTTACATAAACACCTTTTCTTTTTAAAATATAACTAAAATCGTATATCAAAAATTTTTGCATCTTTAATAATAAGATTTATTTTTATACAATTATCGCTTTTAACAAAACGCTACTTTCATTGAATTCCCATAGATACTGGTAGTTATGATTGCTATTAAAGCGCAATTTATTACCGTTTGTATGATATTATAATTGATTTTTTCTAATTAGTTTTATAAAGTAAGTAGTAAGATGAAAAATAAAATGTGTATAAAACTTGTGATTTATGCAAAACATTTTAGGGTCATAAACTTGATTTTGTGGTTGTGGTTTGTGGTTATAAGTTAAAGTTTTTGGTATATTATTAGTTATTTAATATAAATTTCAACGGCCTCCAACTAGATAGACAGATAGTCGCATAAAGGTTGCTGAGAACAGCTGGTTGCATGTTCCATAGGACCATTCGTTGTGGAAATCTAGGGGGGAATCCTACGTTCAGCAGTCTTGCGCATGAGGGATCCATTGTTGTACAAAATATGTTTTGATTACTAATTAGATACGTACAAACACAAAAGTTGAAAAAAATAGTTATTTGTTATACAAGAGTGCAAAGTGGCTTTTTAACCGCGTGCTCAATTTTGATGACCGAGCAAGCGAAGGATTCTAAAGTTGAATCACGAGCGTAGCGAGGGATTCAAAAATTAGAATCCTAAGCGTAGCAAGGGAATCAAAAGGGCACAAGGTGAAAAATCTTTGCACTCGAGTGTAACACGTAATTTTTCATCCCCCCCTAGCGAGGAAATTACTAAACGCTTTGCGCATTTCCAGTTTCAGTCGATTCTGTTGGCGTTAAATAAACTTCTTGGTCGCTAGAATCACTTATTATTATGGTATTTCGGTTTTTCACTTGTATTCAATTTTATAAGTTTTAAACTTAAGTTTATTTAGCCATGGTTTTAACAATAACAATATGACGTGAAAATATGGAGAGTTGACCGATTGAGGTAAGGAGTTTCACGTGTACATGAAAAAGTGTCCGCCCAAATGCATTAAATTATAGTAACTAATAACTATAACTAATAACTTACAACTCAGAATTTGATTTTTACTTTGGAAACTACGCGTGTGAAACCGGAGGGCGTGGCTATAAGCATGGCCATCTAGAAATGCTGACACATTTTTAAATGGCCAATGGGAAAGGCTGAGGCATTTCTAGATGGCTATTGGCTATGGTCCCGAGTTTACCCGAAGATTTCTTATCATTTCCGAGCGTGACGCTAGAATTAAATTAAATTAAAAGCCCACGAAAAATCTGTCTTTGGTGCACCAAAAGCAAGTTTTGACTTCAAAATAATTATATTGTACCTACATGTTTTCTCAAAATAGTAATTATTTATTTGATGTTATATTTACTACATTATTGTGTACTGCACAAGTAGTTGAAATTATCTATTAGTTACTATTTTAGTAGTCAATAACTCGGCAACTCGGCATACTTCAATTCGATTACAATTGATTCATTCATAGCATTTCAAAATGTTTTGCCATTTGAAATAACATGCTTTACCTCTATCCTCCATACGTGAAAAGAAAATTGCGCGCAAAGCATTTAAAAAAAGGTCCCCCAAAGAGGTTCCGAGTATGAGTTTTTAACAAATTAAAAATAAATGTATGATGAATTCGGCACCAAGAAGGTAGAAATAAATAGGTTAGATTATGTTTTGAATTCAAAACCTCAGTACACACGATGTTCTAAATTCAAATTTACTTTAACCTCTAGAGGGTAAAAACGACTTTTGCGCCCTGAAATCGAGGAGCAAAAGTACTCTTTCCGAGCTGGTGGGATGAAAAGATCTTTATTTTAATGCCATTATAAAAACACTAAGAGACTGCACAAAAATTCGTGTTTTTTTGTTTTTTTTAACTTATTACTTAAAGAAATGTAAAGTTTGAGACTGTTTACATTACATTGCAATAAGTATACATGTTTTCAATATTTTTTTTCTTATTTTTAATCACTTAAGCATAGATCCGTCAGGCAATTTTGAAACAGATTCCGTAAAAAAATTGCGGAAACTACTCTACGTCACGTAAAATGATTGAGTAGTCGTAAAATAACGTCGTATTGTGACATAGGACACATCAGTGTTCATAGAACAGTGACGTATGTTACTTTTTACGAAATCTAAGCTTTTATGTTATATGTCACATTACAAAGATTCATAGGTATTATACAGCAACATTTCCAAATTTCAAGATGGACGGTTTAGCCGTTATTAAGATAAGCCGTAAAATCCCACTCGTCAAAGATGCCATCATCACCACAACAACTGAGGCAGCAAAAGATCTAAGAGAAAAGCTATCGCACCGTATCGGAAACCTGGTTAAAACCAGAGTGCGAACCATGGCTTTTGCTCTGGTAAATGGTTTCGGAAGAGAAAGTTTCAGTCGCCTCATGGTTGACGAAGCTCTCATGAACCATTTTGGAGCCATTGTGATGGCTTTAAGCCATCACAATGGCTCCAAAATGGTTCTGGTGACTGTCTGGTGTTGGTGAAATTGTCCTCATCGGAGACGTCAATCAGTTGCCTTATATCGACAGGGAAAATCTCTTCGAAATGAGGTATAACCGCCCGAACCTGGTAACAAAGATCAGCCAGGAGTTGCTCTGCACACATCGCAATCCGATGGATGTCGCATATGCGCTGAGGGAAATATACACAGGTATGTACTCCTCAGCACCCCGTATAAAGTCCATAGAGCAGAAAGGTACAAGGGAGCGCAAATACCCAACACCCTACCAAACACCCTCTTTTTAGTTCACACTCAAGAGGAGAAGGAGACCATGACAAACCAGGGTTATGGGTCAGGCACAGGGTCACGTATCCTCACCATCCATGAAGCTCAGGTACTGACATATGAGTCGGTAATTGCGATCAAAACCAAGGCAAACATGAAGCTGCACGAGAGCGTGCCCCATGCAGTTGTTGCAATCTCACGGCACACTGGGACCTTCACGTACTACGCTGACGACACCGACGACGCCATCGGTCGGTTCGTGCGGCGAGCGTTGGCTGCATGACCGAAGACCATCCGAGAGTTCAACCTACAGATGGCCATCAGGGACAGAAATGCAACCGTAGTGGAGGCTCTGGGCCGGGATGAGGCGGCTTAGGCAAATGGCAATTGGCAATAAGACAAAGAATCGATGTCGAGTCGATTACTTGCGGAATCCCAACCGGTAGTGATCGGCTCAACAGACGAGCACTAGTATTATGTTTAAAATGTTCCCAACTCCCCCCTTATTTTCCTCTTCTTCTGATTATTCAAGAAATATGTAAAAATAAATAGGATTTTAAATGCCAAAAGTTACGGACCCCGGAGTCTGTAAAGTGGCAAATTTGAATTAAAAAAAATTTGGCAGTCATAGGAACTGCCGATAGAAGTGAAAACTTACAACTCAGAATTTGATAGCTTACTTTGGAAACTACACGGGTGTACCGGAAGGCGTGGCCTGACCATCATGGCATGGCCATCTAGAAATGCGTTAGCATTTCCCATTGGCTGACGCATTTCTAGATGGCCAATGGCCGTGGCCCCGAAGATTTCTTATCATACCCGAGCGTGACGCCACGCGCCTGCGCGCCAAAAGAAGTTTTCACTTCAAAATACTTGGGAGGTGTCAAGGGACATTCTGATGGAACGAAGTTGTACAAAATATTGCAATTCGTTACTGTATCTGTTGCCCTGGTACTGGTACCTAGGGGCAAACGCAACTCTTTTATATTTCTGTTGTCCTGGTATCTGGAGATAAACGCTGGGCTGTTGGAGGTAGGTAATCGAAACTCTGTACTGTTTCTGTTGCCCTGGTACAGTCGGCGAGGTATAAGCTGAGCTTTGCATTAGTGTGAGTGATCACATGCATACGCATCTATTACCAAAAGTACAGTCAGACAACAAACTCTTAAACAACAAGCTGACATTAACTATCCAGGATCAATATGGTCATTGCGAAAAGAAGTATCTCTTTTAGGATTCAAATGGTCAAGGACAGAGAATAACAGAAAATTTTTAATGGAAAAGCATGAGATCCGTCACCTACGTATAACTTACCTATTAACTTAAAATTTCCGAATACCGTATTCAGGGCAGGCCTATCGTTTATACCAATATACAATTGATACTGCATAATAAACAACGATTTATTGAATACTAGCTGTTACCCGCGCCTTCGTCTGCGCGAAATAAATACTAAGGTAACTCAGGCAGTACCTATTTTTATACCTAGACACATTATTTACGGTTACTAAAAACAGCTTATAATAAAACAATTTCATTCAAATCGGTTCAGTTGTTTAGGTGTGAAAGCGTAAGAGACATTCGTCCCCAATTTCAACTCTAATTTCAACCCCATACAGTTCGAAATTACAAAGTTGCTAGAACAAACATTTATTGACTTTAGTGCCTTGGATTTAGTGCCCTTATAAAGAGTTTCATAGTTTTGTCTTCAACGATTGGGGACTTCCATATTGACTTTCATCCCCTATTTCATCCTAGTACAGTTCGAAATTACAAAACTGCTAGAACAAACATTTATTTGCTTCATGTCAAGTGCCTATATACAGAGTTTCATAGTTTTATCTTCAACGATTGGAAGCTTCCATATTGACTTTCATCCCCCATTTCAATCCCAATTTCATCCCTATACAGTTCAAAATTACAAAATTGCTAGAACAAACATTCGTTTGCTTCGTGTCAAGTGTCTGTATACTACAGAGTTTCACGATTTTATGTTCAAGGGTTGGGAACTTTCATTTGACATCCAACCCCCCCTATTTCAACACCAATTTCACCCCCGTAGGTACAGTTCGAAATTACGAAATTGATAGAACAAACATTTGTTTGCTTCGTGTATATTCAGAGTTTCATGGGTTTGTCTTCAACTATTGGTAACTTCCATATTGACATTCATCCCCCATTTCAACCCCAATTTCACCCCCGTAGGTACAGTTAGAAATTACAAAATTGCCAGAACAAACATTCGTTTGCTTCGCGTCAAGTGTCTATTTACAGAGTTTCATGGTTTTATCTTCAACGATTGGTAACTTCCATATTAACATTCATCCCCCATTTCAACGCCAATTTCACCCCCGTACAGTTCAAAATTACAAAATTTATAGAATAAACATTTAATTGCGTTGTGTCAAGTGTCTAGATACAAAATTTTAAAACTTTGAAAATGACGAATTTTCATACAACCACTCATCCCTTGTTTCACCCTATTAGGGGTTGAATTTCGCAAAACCCCGTCTTAGCGAGCGCCTACGTGCTAAAAGGGATCTTCATGCAAAATGTCAGACTCCTAGCATTTGTAGTTTCTGAGATTCCTTGATGAGTGACCTTTCGCTTTTATATATTTAGATAAAATTGACACCTTATTAAGAGAACATGGTCACAGCGTCTTGCGTCTGACTGTACTTTTGGTGATCACTCACACTAATGCAAAGCTCAGCTTATACCTCGCGGACTGTACCTGGCCGTTTCTACCGAGTTTACCCGAAGATTTCATATCCGATCCGATCCATTATCACATCCAAGCGTGACGATTGATGAATCCATTTCACAGCCCACGAAAATTCTGTCTATAGCGCGCCTAAAGAAGCTTTCACTTCAAAATAATCTTTCACCAAGAAATCTGAATTGCAGCAATCTTAGTAAATAAATCCACTAAATTGGTAACACTCTAGTGATTTTGTAAATTGTGAACTTATCAAAACACAGTAGAAAAACAATTAAATCCTAGTATACTATAGAATTTTTTATGAAATTAAAAATCTGTTATTCTTGTTTCGTGTAACAGATGAAAAATTTGGTACCTAAATAACATAGCAACACAGCATCATGGTTGTACTATCATAGAAATTTGTCGTCCGATATAACCCTTCGTTGAGTGCTTCTCGCGTTCTTGAGGGGTAGGAAGCTTGAAACTGGCGGGGGACGGGGAGTGTCCGTTCTATCTGTATTATCTACCTATGCAAGCTCAAAAGTTAGACTCTAAGACAGTCTGCATAACGAGTGCTGAATAACGCGTAGTCTAATAAGCTCTGAAGAAACCACTTGACCTCGAGCGCCGAACGCAACTTCTAACTAAACGACTAGTTTTTGAAAAAACTTACTTATGATGTTTATAAAGTAGACTAATGCTACAATATGATACTAAAATTGTCTCTGTATTAGCGTCCAAAAAACCGACACAAAACGGAGTGGACGCGAGGCAGGGTGAGAAAGCACGAGGCGAGGCGAGCGTACCGCCTACCTTCTCGCCCTCGCGGCGCCTCGTGGTGCCTCCTGGAGAGTGTGGATAGGGCATTAAATCTCTATCTAGTCTATGATACGAGTAGTATTGCCTAGTGCTGCCAGGCCAGGGAGAATCCCCCTAAAAATGGGGCTGTTGAATCGAAATGAATTAGTTTTGAAATTAATTAGATCAGTATATTAGACTTTTTTTTAGTCTACTTTGCACTACATTTTCGTTCCAATGTGTTATTTTAATAAGGTTTAAGATGACCTAATGATAACAAAATGCTGAGAGATCTAGATGAAACTAAACGCTATCTTGAAAACACTTTGGTGGCCGATATGTCGGAAACTATGCACTTTAAGGCAACAATACAATCACAGACACCATTATTAAAGGGAATAAAATTTCACGTCCTTTTTCCCAAGATTTTTTTGCAAAACTTACCGTTTACAATTTATGACCCATTTAATTAACTGGTTTTTCTATCGTGGCCAATAACGCTTGGGATATTAGATTAATTGGTCCATTAAATGGGTCATAAATCATAAACAATAAGCTTTACGAAAAAGTTTGCAAGGATTAAATGATGCGAAATGCTATTCTCTACAATAATAGCCTCCATATTCTTTGCCATAAAGTGCATAGTTCCTAAGGTATCACCCATAAATGTTTTTTCAAGATGGCGCTTGAAGCTCTACATGGATCTGTCAGCATTTTGTGATTTTGTGCTCAGTAAGTGATCCAAAAGCTTATAACAACAAATTGTATCGGAAATTTAGTGCAAAGTTGAATTCACTATTAGATATATTACCCAAATAAGGGACAGGGTCAAGCATGGCGTGATGCACTAATAGCGGTTTCAAGTTGAAAAATAGCGTTATATTGTGTTTATGAGTTAAGAAATTTTAATCTACTTTGTTTTTTTTTTTGAAAACTTGTTTTTTAGGGATATTTCGAGAATTTATTTAGGGTATTTTGGAGAGAAATCGAGATGGTCCTCAGCGTAAAATAGTGTTTTAAGAGTAACTAAATGGGTAATTGAATATACAATTTTGAAAAGGGCACATATCTGAAAATGTTAAATGTTAAGGAAAAGAAAAAAACTATTAATTATTTCTAAAGTAGTGTAAGATTCTGAAAAATATATTTTGAGGTACAATTTGGTATCAGTTAGCTATAGAAAATTACAGAAATTTTAGTTCTGAAATGAAAATGAAATGTTCTGAAAGGTATACAAACCTACTTGTTAGTTCCATAGGTTTTTATTGTATTCCATAGGTGTTGTGTTATAAAATTTTGGCGGGAAAACGGGTGTCAGGTTACCTAAGTGTGTTGTTTACGCTTTGGCATATGAAGTGCCGCCGAACTTGTACGTGTTTAAGCCTATTATTCTCAAGAGCGTTTCAAAACGCTTCTAGCGGTATCTTTTGTTTATAATTAGTGTATTTGAATTGTAAACTAACATTTTTGACACTTGACTCGATTTTTTTCGAGTTCTCAAGTGTTATGAAGCTATAAGATTTTAAATTATAATATAGACGTAATGATTTTATGTTTTAAATTTGTTGTATATGATATAACAAACATGAAAAAACAAAAAGAAATGTCAGTCATAGGAGCTGCCGATAGAAGTGAAAACTTATAACTCAGAATTTGATAGCTTACTTTGGAAACTACACGGGTGTAACCGGAGGGTGTGGCCTGCTCATCATGGCATGACCATCTAGAAATGCACCAGCATTTCCCATTGGCTGACGCATTTCTAGATGGCCATGCCATGATGGGCAGGCCACGCCCTTTTAGCATTTCCCATTGGATGACGCATTTCTAGATAGGCAATGGCTATGGTCCCGAGCTTACCCTAAGATTTCTTATTATATCCGAGCGTGACGATAGAATTCATTTCACAGCCCACGAAAAATCTGTCTAGGCGCGCCTAAAGATCACTTCAAAAACTGCATTCTATAGCATAAATTAGATTTTTTTAATATTTCAATACTTCGGGACCATTTTCGCGCCAAAAAATACATGTTTTGTTTCTTTTTTAAACTTTACGATGTATGTAAATGGACTATGTCAATGAACTTTAATTTTAATGTAGTTTATGTCAAAATAAAGACCGGTTATGGCATCTCCTTGCCATGAAACAAAAAAAATGTTTGTTTTTAAACGACTTTACTGACGATAGAACGTGACAACGTCTTAAGAAAATACTGATGGAATGGTAGCATTTTTCAAAAGAAAATTTTAATTTCATTTGTTTAATAGATTTGTATGTAAAAAGTAATCAGTAGAATTTAGTCATTTTCAATCAAAACAATGCAAAAAACAATGCAAAAAAGCTTTTAGATGCCGGGGATCGAACCCGGGGCATTTCACAAATGCAAAACGAACGCTCTACCACTGAGCTACATCCCCGCTTGAACTACTGGTCGAAATAATTAATACAACTGTAACAAACATGCAGCGAGGTAACGACCGACGGTAACGACCGACAGTAACGCTACATCACGTCAAAAAAATTGGCAGTCATAGGAACTGCCGATAGAAGTGAAAACTTACAACTCAGAATTTGATAGCTTACCTTGGAAACTACACGGGTGTAACCGGAGGGCGTGGCTTCGCCATCTCGGCATGGCCATCTAGAAATGCGTGAGCATTTTCCATTGGCTCATGCATTTCTAGATGGCCATGCCATGATGGCGAGGCCACGCCCTTTCAGCATTTCCCATTGGCTGACGCATTTCTAGATGCCCAATCGCCAAGGTCCCGAGTTTACCCGAAGATCTCTTATCATACCCGAGTGTGATGCTAGAATTCAATTTACACCCCACGAAAAATTTTTCTAGGCGCGCCTAAAGAAGTTTTCACTTCAAAAAGGTATACCTTCCCAAATAAAAATACGATTTTATTGTTGCCAAAAACCCAACCGCAAAAGATAAGCTTGTATGGTTTACATTAGTAGTCCCCAAAGGGACCAGGGAGTTTTGAGCGGATACATACTCAGACATTGAATAGTTTTGAGATGTGCCTTTTCCGAAGTTTACAAGTACATATTGGGCACATCAAATTTATTGTAAAAAATGGTTGTCTGTAAAGTCGGGTTACTGACGTTAGTTGAACGTGACAACTTCAACTACGCCTTAGAGCGAGGTAACGCTGGCGGCGAGGTAATGGCGTTAACGGCACATGACGTCATGTTTTGCGGGCGGGCAGCCGGCTTCATCGAATTATAAGACGTTGTCACGTCAAAAAAAAAGTTTGTCTGTAAATTCGGTTTACTGACGATAGAACGTGACAACGTCTTAAGAAAATACTGATGGAATGGTAGCATTTTTCAAAAGAAAATTTTAATTTCATTTGTTTAATAGATTTGTCTGTAAAAAGTAATCAGTAGAATTTAGTCATTTTCAATCAAAACAATGCAAAAAACAATGCAAAAAAGCTTTTAGATGCCGGGGATCGAACCCGGGGCATTTCAGATGCAAAGCGAACGCTCTACCACTGAGCTACATCCCCGCTTGAACTACTGGTCGAAATAATGAATACAACTGTAACAAACATGCGGCGAGGTAACGACCGACGGTAATGGTACATGACGTCATGTTTTGTGGGCGTGCAGCCGGCTTCATCGAATTATAAGACGTAATCACGTCAAAAACCTTTTAAGTTTTGCAAATCTTATTAGGCTCATTTTCGTTTGTAGTTGGCCGTTACAATATTTCGGTAGGACCATAATTATGGTTTGGGAAAAAGAAATGACTGACAAGGGCCAAATGCTGATCAACTTCCTTGAAAAGCAAGGCTGTTTCTGATAAATTCGTTCTATACAAGAAACAGCATCAAAAGAGGTGGACTTGGCGAAGCCCCTAGGGATGGACGAAAAATGAGATTGACTTCATCATAGCTAACAAGCGGCGTATATTCAGGAATATCTCAGAGATCTCCAAGTTTGTTACCGGAAGCGACAATAGGCTTGTTCGAGGCACCCTGAATATTGATAACAAGCTTTAATGCATCTATGATATAAACGCATCATCTCGCCTGACGAATTGACGATTTTCAACCTCCTGAACAGGAATATTTAAATTGTTACTAGACTCTAGACAACGCAGTAGAGGATATGTTTAAAATACAGGACTGGCTTCGACGTGGCGTAAACATCATCGGCGAGTACATTTCCCACTTACAATTAACGCTGGAGGACTTGTAGTTGACACTGGACAGCCTGGCTGACGCTTCTCAACGTATCAACTTCCAAATAAATTTGGACAAACCAAAGTCATGTGCAACGAGTTCGTTACTCCGGGGACCGTTTGCCGTAAATTGAATCAGCTTGAGGTTTCTCCGAGGAATTGCATCCGCATTGAAGTGATTCATCAAAGAACTAAAGTCATCGACACAGCTCAGCATAATATTAGCAAACTAAAGTAGCAGTGGGCCGGTTACATCTGTCGCAGACCTGATTACCGTTGGGGTAGACGGGTTCTGGAGTAGAGACCGCGCATCGGTAAACATAGTGAGGATGAGATTCAACAGAGTGTCGATATACGAAACACTGTTGGTGGCGGTTGGAAACGTAAGATCGAGGATTGGGCTGAGTGGCGTATTATAGGAGAGGCCTATATCCAGCGTTGGACAAACACAGACTTATGATGATGATGATGACGGTTGCAATATTTTGTCATTGACGTCTGTAAATTCTGTCGGTATGCCGTTTGTTTCACCTTTGCATTGTCTGTCAACGTCAATTTTGAGATGGTTAACAAGACCATTTTGGCAGTTAACAATCTTTTGCTTTAAGCTATGATTTCAAAAAGGGTTCATCTCCTAAAGTTGTGACTTGCGGCCTTTTCGACATTATTTCTGTACATTAGAAAAATACCAACGTTGATCTTTTGACGTGATAACGTCTTATAATTCGGTGAAGCCGGCTGCACGCCCGCAAAACATGACGTCATGTAACATTACAGTTAGTTCGTCGTCAGTGCCATGCGGACGAAGCTGAGCGCTGAGGGCGCCACCCGCCGAGTCGAGCGGTATCACTACTCGCGCTATCAGCGTACTGATTTCTTAAGACGTTGTCACGTTTAACTATCGTCAGTAAACCGACTTTACAGACAACCATTTTTGACGTGATAACGTCTTATAATTCGATGAAGCCGGCTGCACGCCCACAAAACATGACGTCATGTACCGTTACCGCGTTACCGTCGGTCGTTACCTCGCCGCATGTTTGTTACAGTTGTATTAATTATTTCGACCAGTAGTTCAAGCGGGGATGTAGCTCAGTGGTAGAGCGTTCGCTTTGCATGTGAAATGCCCCGGGTTCGATCCCCGGCATCTTAAAGCTTTTTTGCATTGTTTTGATTGAAAATGACTAAATTCTACTGATTACTTTTTACATACAAATCTATTAAACAAATGAAATTAAAATTTTCTTATGAAAAATGCTACCATTCCATCAGTATTTTCTTAAGACGTTGTCACGTTCTATCGTCAGTAAAGTCGTTTTACAGACAAACATATTTTTTTTCGAACTTTTTTGCAATATCCCTAGGTGCAATTTAGAAGAATTTAGATCACATTTATGTAAAAAAAATTGGCAGTCATAGGAACTGCCGATAGAAGTGAAAACTTATAACTCAGAATTTAATGCGTCAGCATTTCCCTTTGGCTTACGCATTTCTAGATGGCCGTGCCATGACGCCCTTTCAGCATTTCCCATTGGCTGACGCATTTCTAGACGGCCAATGGCCATGGTCCCGGATTTACCCAAAGATTTCTTATCATACCCGAGTGTGACGGTAGAATTCAATTCAGACCCCTCGAAAAATCTGTGTAGGCGCGCCAAAAGAAGATTTCACTTCAAAAAGTATTTGTCAATCATGCAAGCTGTGCTGTTTTCGAAATTGCGTATTCAAAATTTAATTTGGGGTATTGGGGGCTTAAGAAGAACATTTTGGGGAGAAATTGAGATGGTCCTCTGGTATTGGCGTACTCAACTTATTAGCTTCTTACGAGCTTATTACCTTTTACGAGCCTTTTACCTTAGTAGTCTGTGATCTGTGACTCTCTACAGAGTATCCTCAGAAACAGAGAGTATCTCTCTACTTAGTCTGTTGTCTGTGCCCTCTACTTAACCCTACATTGCATTGTGTGCCATATCTGGTACAATCAAAATAATTTAGTATACTGGTCGATTAGAGACACCTAGCGTCATTTCTCGGGCGACGAAAGAATCTTTACACATCTAGCAACTGTTTAGTAATGACAAATGTCACCAGATGGTGTTAGCTATTCATTGATATTGCGATTCGTACAGAATTCGAGAGATCGACGCAAACTCATGGTTTACAAAAATAATAAAATCTTTAAAAAATAGTTAAATAGGTAAATAGTATTTGGAAGCGGAAAAAAATATATTTGCATTGGAAATACTGTATATTAGATGAAAGTTAGTAATTTTCTTGGAAGATTACGGTTTTATTTACTAACATATCAATTTATTTAAATGTTCCAGATATGGTACACCATGCATAAGTTCAAGTCTAACATGTTGTTTCAGTTCGATTTTATTCCTGATTATGGCAAAGTAGGTATTGTCTAACGAGTTAATTAAGCAGTATTTAGCTATACCATCAGAGAGTGAAGACAGTCAAGACTTTTCGGGTGTAGAAAGAGATAATGACATGACATAAATCAGAAAAAACTTGCACCAAATGAATGAAGATAGTGACTCTGAAAATGATTTTGCACCTACCAGGTTTACACCATTACCTCCTAATTGTGGTACTACCCACACTTAAGATGTAAAGGAAGAATCAACAAATCCTCAAGCCAGCAGGTCTACTACGAAGTCCGATAAACGATATATCGGCCGAACTTATGGAAGTTTCCTACCACGAAAGACAATCAGTCGGTTGATCGGATCGGTCCTTTCGTTCGATCCGACCCTCATCCGACCTTAGTCTATAACTTCCGACCGAGATTTATCGATCCGAATGTTTTTCGTGGCTCGGCTACAATCCGATTCAGCTGTCGGTCGGATCCGATCATTCGGAGTTTGTTGTCGTAGTAGACCTGCAGCATTTTAGGGCCAAGTAGGTCAACACGCCAGAACAGAATTCAGTTACTATGCTAGTTAGAAGAAATCGAATTTTGAACAATATAACTGATAAGAAAAGAAAGAAATGAAATAAATTTAATTAGGAAAACCATTACCATTAGGTAAATCAGGTACAGCACAAGAGGGTAGAAGAACAGAAAAATGAGCCAACTCAGACTACATTAAACGATTTAAACTAAAAATTGCTAAAAAAAATTGTGGTCCATCGTTACAAAGAAAAAGAAGAAGACCATCTTCTGCAGCAGATTAAGAAGTAGAAAAAAATGCAGCAATCCTTCCCCTCGAGATGTAAGACTTAATAAATTTGATCATCTTACTACATGGAACAAAGAGAGATAACATTGAAAGTACCCACAGTGTATAAAGGATATTCTGCGGAAAGTGTCATGTTGAGTTGTTTTTGAACAAAGACAACAATTGTTTAATTTGTAAAATTCATAATATTTTCAAATATAAAACTTTTACACACATGTTTATTGTTCCTGATTATAGGCCAAATTCTACTCTAATTGCATACTGTACCACATATGGAACAAAATTTAAAAAATAAATAACTCAAAAACTACTGAATTTTAAATTTTATAATTTTTTTTATTATGTCTTGTATTAACACTATATAGAACCACATAACTATATTTTTCTGACACGATTTAAAAAAATCATGCATTGTAGGGTTAAAGTAGTTTGGGTTGTGGCGGTTGTGGTATGTCTGCAGTGTTGCCACCTTAGCCCTTTTTAGGCTAGATCTAGCACATTTTACTGTAGGTAAACTCGTTTTTTCATGCTTTAGCCCGAAAAGCGCAATGTAGCCCTTTTCAAGCGAGACGAAGACTTTGCACCGCGATTACCAAGTTATGTAGTATTTAGTATTGATTTAGTCAGTTCACACTGTATGAAAACGATTGAAAGAGTCTTGCTGTTCCCACAAGGTATCAACTGAAATAATAAAAAAGTGTGGGAGTAATTTGAAATACTCGTTCAAATTGGCTAAGAACACAGATGTCAATCAGCCATCAACTTCTTCTGCTTCGGCAGTTATGGTTTTGGAAAATTCCGATGCGGACTCTGATTTTTATCAATTTCATAACCAACTTAATTGTTAATTATAATTAGATTTTTCTGAAATTAAGTAATACGTTTCGAATAAACAATTTTTACCCTTTGCATTGGTATTGATGGTTTTTCCCCTTCTAGCACCTCTTTTGATTGCATTTGCTAAATCTAGCTCTTTCTAGCTTGTCCGACTGCGCTTTTTCAAAAACTAAGGTGGCAGCACTGTCTGTCTGTGACAGTCTGTGGTTGGCGTGGATGTGTGAATGTGTGCTGTGGTCGTGTTATGTAGGAATTTGTAAATATTTTGTAAGTAGCAAAATAGCATTAAAAATGGAAAATACATTATTACCCGAGGATTGTACCAAGCAATGGGAAGTGCTGCTTTTGTTAATAGCTTCAGAGGAAAAGAAAATAGACAGGACCAACGACAGTGAAATTGACACCATGAGTTACTTTCTGAGAAACGAAGGAGTCAAGTAAGTATTTTTATAAAATATCAAAAAAATGTGACGAACTATGTACTAATTTATACATCAGCCCTTTCCCGCAGCTTCGTTTTCGTTAAATTATTAGATCTATTCGATTTTGTGTATTTCTGTTCTATTCGAAGTAGTAAACAACGACACAAACAAGCCTTTTCTTTTTAAATTTTAAGTAAGACTGTTAAAATTTTAAGCCGGTCCCATAACTAAAATTCCTAACATCTATTATCGTAACCATTATAGCCATTACAACCCTTGGAAAGTACCTAAACCTGAGTTTGCGGTCAAAACTTGAACATGTCTATTATTTATAATATACTTTTTTGTACAACTATGGAAATATCATACATCTACCAACCTAACCAGCACTTTGTCAGTATTATGACTCTGATTGTGTCCATGTCATAGGCTCAAAGTCCGTGTGGTTAGTGTCCCTGCTCTGGGACAGTAAAACATGATACGATTTATCATTTCTGATGGTCAAGAAAACTCTGCACATTCACATACATAATCTGTACACAAGTAAATCTTAGACAACAGTTATAATACTTATCTTGGCTTAATCAATCATTCGTTCGGAAACAAGAATAATACAGAGCAACAGAGAACACAGTAAGTTGTAGACAACAATATATAAGAAAAGACAAGAGAGCCGAACTAGACAAGAGAATCAGGATTTGACACGTATAAACCACCCATTTAGTCAATTTTAGCATTAGGTGAAGGGTTCCAAGGAACCCTTAATCTAACAGGTGCATAAACTTCTTACTACCTATTTAAAAATGTGTAACATTCCTTTTTCATAGTATACAATTTCTAAACACATTTGTAAACAATGTTATTTTGATATATTATTAAGAGTCTGAAATGTCCCAATGCTGGGCAAAGGCCTCTCTGCCCTTTTTCTACTTGTTTCTTTCTTGAGCCCACATAAATACCAATCATTGAGATGTTTATTAAGGTCAAACAACATTTAAAAATTAAACATACATAACATACCTTATAAAAATTACAGACAAATCTTGCTACAATGGTTGCATCAATTGCAAGCCACTCGTGCCAAGAAGCAAAGTGAGAGTGACACAGCCTTGAAATGTGACGATGTGGCTCTTTGGTGGAGACAGCAGGGCAACGACAAGTTCCGTGCCAACCTCGTACAGGAAAGCTACAAATGTTATACAAATAGCGTGCTGTATGCTCATCAGAGTGGAACAAAGTACCCTTTAGCACTGGCAAATAGATCTGCTGCTTTGCTACGCCTGAAAAAGTTTAAGGTTAGTCATTTAAATGCATATATTATTTTAATCATAACAATTACTACCTGCATGACCAAGCTTTGCTCGGATTAATAATAAAACAACATTTCCTAAAAATGTAATCTATATCTATTTTATTTTTTATTTTTTATAATTTTTTTTTTTTTTTTTTTTTTAACTTTTATAGGTTTACACTTGACCGCCATCTCACCTGATGTTAAGCGACGATGCGGTCTACGATGGAGCGTGTTTACCTAGAAAAAACCGATTCACTCTCGATTTGAAGACACAAAGATTATAATTAACGGGAAATACCCACTCAGGCAACGTATTCCACAGTCTTGACGTTCTTATCACAAAAGTTGAGTCAAATCTCTTCGTTCGTGTTTTTGGAACATCAACCATGAAACGATGTCGCTTTTTCGAGCTGCGAGCATTCCGATAGAAAAAAGGGCAAGGTGGTATCAGATCGTGCAAATCAGTCGCACACTCTCCGAAGTGTATCCGATAAAAAACCGATAAGCTGGCAATTTTTCGGCGATGTTCAAGACTTTGCAGTCTTTTTCGCACGAGGGTGTCATTGCCTATGAGCCTTTTGGCACGTCTCTCGATCGATTCCAGAGCTTCCAGCTGATACTTAGCCGAACCATCCCAAAGGTGCGAACAGTACTCCATACAGGAGCGAATCTGTGCTTGATATAATGTAAGCAACTGTTCAGACTTGAAGTACCTTCGCACCTTTGAAAGGACACCCAGTTTTTTGGCAGCTAGTTTAGCCTTGGACTCGATATACGAGCCAAAGTTGAGCGTAGACGACAAAGTAACGCCCAAAAGCTCGAGATGGTCGGATACCGGCACGGACACACCGCGAAAAGTAGGAGTCTGTTGGAATGGACTCTTTTTTGCGGAAAACAGACACGCCTGCGTCTTTCCTTCATTAAACCTGACCAAATTGGCATCGCCCCATTTAGAGACTGCCTCAAGGGTCAAGTTTAAACGCTCGATCAAACTCTCTCTCAGTGCCTGAGTTTGCTGACTATTGGCCGTCGCGCTAGATATGTAGCTCTCTACAACAGTGCTATCATCTGCGTACCCAAAGATACCGGGCTTCAACAGATCGTTGATATGTAGCAGGAAGAGTGTCGCAGAGAGCACCGACCCTTGAGGGACTCCGGCATTGATAGCCATTTGATCCGACGAGCAACCATCAATGACCACTCGTATGGATCGATCCCCCAAAAAGTCCGATATCCACGCTATAAAGCCTGGAGACAAACCATAAGCTGAAAGCTTGCATAAAAGACCATCATGCCAAACCCTGTCGAAAGCCTTCGAGATATCCAGGGAGACTGCAAGTGCTTCCCCGTGCCTCTCGATAGCTTCACTCCAGATGTGAGTGACGTACGCTAGAATATCCCCGGTGGACCGGTTTCGGCGAAAGCCGTATTGTTGGTCACTGAGGAGGTCGTTCGATTCTAGGTACGTCAGGAGCCTGTGGTTTAAGACACGTTCCATAGTCTTGCAGAGTATAGACGTGACGGAGATTGGCCTGTAGTTGGCAGGGTCAGCACGACTACCCTTCTTGGGTACTGGTTGCACGTTGGCAAGCTTCCAAGACTTCGGTACTTGTCCAGTTTCGAGAGAAAGTTTATACAGGCGCGTCAGTATTGGAGACAACTCAGGCGCACAAGCCTTCAACACTACGGCAGGAATACCATCTGGGCCACTAGCTTTATTCACGTCCAGATTCCGTAGCACTTTGCGAACCTCTATTTGGCGAATATGTATGTTTGACATAGAAGTTGGACAACCAGGTGAAGTAGGAGGCGTCGCGCTACCAGCATCTAGACGCGAAGATTCCGCAAACTGAGATGCAAACAAGTTTGCCTTCTCCATTGCGGTGTGAGCCAGTGTCCCATCAGGTTTCAGCATTGGAGGTAGTGAGGGGCGGCAGAAGTTCGATTCGACCGATTTAGCTAGGGACCAAAACGCTTTGCTGCCCGCAGGGTACGAAGCTAGTTTGTTCCCTATTCGACTAATGTGGTCAAAACGAGCCCTCTGAAGAACCTTTTTGCATGCCTTAGCAGCCTTGTTGAACGCTTTCTTCTTCTGGTGTATGTCCCTTGCCTTACGCTGTCGAGCATCAACCCAGGCTAGGTAGGCCTCATGTTTAAATGCTTCAGCACTTTTACATTGAGGACCAAACCAAGGGCGAGCTTTGCTGGATAATGCCACGTCGGAGTATGGAATGAAATATTCCATAGCCGTTAGAATTAGAAATATTAGAATTAGAATTAGAATTTTTCGCCCCTGTAACCCCATGCATACTAAATTTCATGAAAATCATTGGATCTGTTTCACAAATTTGGATTTTACGTAATATCAACACAAAAATTGCTTGTTTAGGGATTTTTTTGATGATTTAGAGCATTTTCTATACCTCCAAAGTTTCTAACCTTAATTTTTTAACTCGGAATCCTCTAATAATTATACATCTTAAACTTCTTAGTCAACATTTTTTTCATGTATGTCATATGATACTCATACATTTTCATGTTATTTTGCCACAAAATGTCGACTTCAATAAATAAGAACTTGAGCGACAGGAGTTTTGTAAATTGACCACAGAATGCCAAAAAATGTGGATATCCCAGTTTGAAGTCAGTTAAACTACTTAATTCCAAGTGCATTTACACAAAATAAATTCAGCTTCATAATTCAACAGTATAGATGGCTACCAATGCTACCATTATCATAATGAAATTGTCTGCGTTTCGGACTGGATAGTAATGTAATCAACCTAATTTGACTCACATTGAGGCCCCATGAGGCATTTATTTGCCACTCCTACCATGACATCAAACATATTGAAATTAAAACTCGAGCTATCCATGAACAACAAGCTTCTAATATATGAATCCATTTTGAAGCCAACCTGGATGTATGGAATTCAGCTTTGGGGGTCTGCTAGTAACTCAAATATTCTGCAAAGAATACTTTAATTTTATTTGAAAAAAAAAAATGCAGAACCTGATACTACGATCAATAGCACAAGTACCATGGTATATTATAACAAACTCAGAAATCAACGAGCACCTGGAAATTAGCACTATCCAGGAGGAAATTCTGGTTTTCGCAACGAAATATCAAAAGCGCCTAGAAAACCATCCAAACGTACTTGCTGCTGCTCTAACGACGAGAAGCTACCCAAAGCGTCTTAAGAGAAAAGACATATTGTAGTCATGCCATAACAGAATACAACGAGTAGTTGTCCACGCTGGAGGACACACTCAGCATCACAATGACACACAAACTATCTGCTTATAGTAAACACCACACTGATAGCAGATAAAAACGGAAAAAAAACTAACCACATTTCTCATCTATACTTGTAATAAAACTGTAATGGGTCGAATTCTGTACAATGAAGATATTATGAATTTTTTTTTGGGAGCACTCCATAGTCGATACTTAAGCCAAAACTGCATTTTTTTCTTTCAATATGTCTGTCTGTCCTTCTGTATGTGGAACACGCATCACGCTGACACTATTGATTCAATTCAGATGAAACTTGGAGTGATTTGAGATCATACTAAGGAGATGGTAGCTGGGTACTTTTGATCCCCAAATTCTGCACTGTTTTCTTGCAGGTAGGGCTGAAAGTCAGAATGTGTATTTCGTTGTTACTGATGTTTGCGTTGTTCAATTTCGTTAGTTCATTTTTATTGGAAAGAACATATTTTGAATAGTTTACGGTCAAAATTTGAATATAATCGGCCGGGTGGTTCAGATCACTTACGATACACATACAGAGACGCAGTTTATTACCAATTTCAAGGTGCTCAGGGCACATCTATTGATTTATATATATGCCTACTAGATACATTAGTATATAATGTCCATCCACATTCACACGTACAGTTAGTTATACGAAGTTTTCTGCTACCCAAAAACCTATAAATGTGAGAATGGTTGTTACTCAACTTTAAATCGATATACATCCTAAGCGGTCAGTTAAATCGAAAAACATTGAGAGAAAGCTAAACATTATTTTTAAATACCTATTCAACGATACCCCTCTTGACATATTTTGGTGATTTTCATTTTTTTTATTTGTACAATATGGCGTCTTGAATCCGCCATATTGGACTTACACTAATGTCATGTCTTTATTGTCACTCGCCAGATTAAGAGGAATCGATTGACGTGTGAATCATAAAAATCGGCCCAGGCGTTTGGTCTGTATAGTGCTTCAAAGGAACATACAAACATACATACATACATACATAGACTGTTAAACACATTACCACTCCTTTTTTTTCTAATAGCCACCCATCCAAATATTTTTACGTTTACTAATATACTAATAAGTTTGCAAGATGAACGTACGCGATCGAAGTAGCAGGTTCAGCTAGTTTTATAAATATACTCATGAGAGACAAAGCTGATGAGTTTTTTTCTGTTTTATTCGTCACCATTAAAAAAAATCTGGTTTGGATAGTTTGATTTACAAATTATAGTTGTATTCCATAATTGAATGCCTAAAAGATTATATGAGCCTTAACGGTATCCTCTTAAAGATTTGTTGAAGATACTTTTTAACGTAATGCCATAGATGTAAAGGAAATTGTTATATTTTGACAAATTACCTTTAAGTGTTTTAGAACCCCTAAGCTATTTAACGTCTTATCTTACTTCTTATCTACTTATTTTAAGTTTTGTTTTTATTAAGTTATTTGTTGTAATTCTTGTGGTGTCAATAAAGTGTTTTTGTATTTTATCGTAATCCTCAAAAGCCAACAATTTACAAAGATATCATAACAATAAGAGTGGTGCATGATGAAAACACGATGAGACTTCAAAACAAGACTCATTGACCCATGTCAAATTAGAAATAAAAACCTAACAGCTTTAGCACATTTTCATAATTCGTAAACACTGGTCTTACAGGAGTGCCTAGCTGACATTGAACTGGCTATTTCTGCTGGTTACCCGATGGAACTCCGATACAAGCTGCTGCTGCGCCGCGCCGACTGCTATATGGAGCTACACAAACGTGACCAGGCAGTCGAGGCACTAACACTAGCTTCACAACAAGCGATGCAGCTCAAACTTAACGCAACTCAGACGTGTGAGCTCTTTTAATATTATATTAGCCTATATCGTCCCAAACTTGAGCAATGGCCTCTCTTCCCTCCCTCCATTGGTCTCTATCGAGAGCTAATGTGGACCAATCCTTGTAGGCGTTAAGCTCATCTTTCCACCTCTTTCTGGGACGACATTTTTATAATTACTATATTACAATGTGTAACAATTAATGTGAAAGTCTTGATGTTTGTTTCTCTACCATTTGGTAAGAACTGAAGGGATTAAGCTAAAATTTGGAACTCAAATTGATACATAGACATAGGCTTATCATCCCGAATAAAAATTAGTTTTCTACGCGAACGAATTCGCGACCAGGCAGTAGTATAGTATATGGGCAAACTTATAATTATAGTATCACTAGCGGTCCATTCCGGCTGCGCTCGGATATTGTCATTTAAAGACTATTAATCGAAATAAAAACTACCCTATCTTTCAAGTTGGACCAGACTGCTCACGGTGTGCCAATTTAATTTAAAATCGGTTAAGTAGTTTAGGAATCCATCGTGGACAAACATTGTGACAGGAGATTTATATATATTAAGATTAGCAACTCCCCGCGGTTTTACCCGCGTAGTTCTCGTTTCCTTCATTTTTCAGGATAAAAAGTAGCTTATTATTCCATCCATGGTGTTCCAAATATCAGCCTGATTTAATCAGCCACTTCGACATGATTGAGCAACAAACTTACAAACTTTCTCATTTATAATATTAGTAGGATTTAAAATACTTTTGTAACGAAAGATAAATCACTACATAGTATAAAACAAAGACACTTCGCGCTGTCTGTTGGTCCCATGTATGCTTAGATAATGCAAGTATAATGTACAATGTATTGTGTAATCAAAAATGTATTCTTATATTCCAGCTGAGCTCGACCGACATATAAAAATATTGGAGAGGAAATTGGAAATGATGAGGATTGAGGAACCAGGGACGGATGTAGATATTTTACCCGATTGTTACAAAGGCGAAAACCCAGACTTTAACGCAGCTTCAAGCGTTCTAGAAATTAGGTATGTGCTGTGCTTTTGCACTTTGTCAACACAAGGACTTTGTGTTATTACACTTGATCTATTGTAAGTTCAATTGAGCTTTGACATTGACCGAAGATTGCGCACAGTTGCACTGAATCTTAGTGTCTAATTATTAGGGCAATCGCACACGTTAGAGACATTAGGAAACCAGGGCATTTAGTCTAGTTAGAGAAACTTCTAACTTAATACAATAAGCATAAAGAGCCCACTAATCGTTCCCACTGCTGGGGCTCGGGGTCTTCTCTCGCAAGGAGAAAGTCTTAAACTTAATGCTATTGTTATTCTGTAGTATAGTTACAAAAGGTCGTAAATACTGAGATAGATAAACATAACAACTGTAAAGCCGTGGTTAGTGAGTTGAATCCCCATCCAGTGCCAAATGTTTGTGTGATGAATACAAATATTTGTACTGTGCCTGGGTTTTTTTCTACGTATGATAAGTAAGTATTTAAAATTAAATGCAAAGAGTATCATATCAGCTATCTGGCACCCATAGTATAAGCTTTGCTTAGTTTGGTTGGTGTTGTGTGAAATGTCCACCAATATTTATTTATTAATTTATTTACATAGCAATCTCCAATGTACATATTACAGCCATTTAGTTTTCAACCCAGTTATATGATTTGAAATGGACCTGATGAATTTTAGCCTGCTAGTAAACATAAATGCAGGCTAAAGGTCTACGCTCACTCATACGACTTCACACCCACCCGACAAATAAAATTCACTCAAATATGGGCTTTATTTCATGCCTGTTAAGACATTGATTACATTGGCTACACAAATTAGCGGACAGCTCGCCGACAGCCGTCTGCTAATTTATGTTGCCAATGTAATCTATATCTTCAGGGGCATGCCATTAAGCCCATATTTGAGTGTATTTTTTTGTCGAATAGTAGCGGAGTCGTATAAGTAAATGGGCGCACACCTCAAGGCTAACTTGGAAACTACTAGTAAATCTGTACCATCAGCACTAACATTTCAGTTCGATTAATTGTTTCCGTTCTGTTCACTATCACTATTTCTATGTATTATTTTTGATTATTTTCACTGGTTTATGTTTGATTTGATTTTATTATTCTTTTTAACTTTGTTTTTGGTATAGTATAGAGTGACGAGACGAGCAGGACATGTATGTGTCTGATGGTAAGCATCATGCCTGCCACATACCAGCACAGTGACACGCAGTTACCTAGCACTGCACTGCGCTCGTCACCCGGATATACAAGATGATTTATCCCTATGCCTTGTAATTTCACTGCAAACGTTGCCCTTCAAACCGGAACACAGTAATATTTGTCCATTACTGCTTGGCGGTAGAATAACTGACAAAGGTGTGGTACTACCCCAGACGGACTCCGCAAAGAGTTCTACCACAAAAAATATGTATACATATAATAATATGTATATAACATGCTATACAATTATTAAATATATCGCTGTGCGTTTCACTAAAGTAATGTAGAAATTGCGAATGAAAATATTGTGTTTTCAATTGCTGGCTGTCGCTATTTTTATTGTCTGTTTTGTTTTTTTTCTTCATATTTTGCGCATTTTACAAGTATTTTTGTTTCTATGTACATATTATTTTGAATGCATTATATGTTATGCATTTATTGTGGATTCTAATAAAATGAATGATTGTTGTATATCACCGTGTATAGGAGTGATCTTAAAAATTATACGCGACCATGAAACTTGAATTTATTGAAAAAAAATACCTATTATTGTACTTCTAATAAAATAGATTCTGAATATCACGAATAGTATTCTAATTCTATGAAAATAAAGACAAAAAATTATTATTATTATGAGCGTAATTCTACGCATTAAAATAAAATAATTCTTGCCACGAGACGAAGATCTCAAAAAAAAACAATTGGAAAATAATACTAAAATGAATAAACAATATACAAAATCTGATCAACAAATTGATAAATAATTGTATGGCTGAAATTTTATAGGGATTTGATAGTGGTTGTTTGAAAATTGTTTTTTATTGCTAAAATAAGACTCTTTTTGGATATTATTTGCCATAATGTAACGTAAATAAACTTTAAAATCCGACTAATATTATAAATGTCAATGTATGGATGTTTGTTGCTCAATCATGTCCTAACGTATGAACGGATCGGGCTGAAATTTGGAACACAGATAGATTATAGTCTGGAAGAACACATAGGCTACTTTATGCCGAAAAATGAACGAGAAAAACGGGAACGGGAACTACGCGGGTAACACCGCGGGGCGCTGCTAGTAATTTATTATAACTAGGGATTGAAAGTGACGACAGACTGACAGACAGACGACAGACGACGACAGACATATCAAGCAGCCTGTCCCTTATTGTTTTTCTCCTGCACGAAGACCATCGCCACGTCTGCATGCCCTATAAGAATGTTGAACCTACCGTATGTCTTGTTTTACCCAAAAAACTCAGCCACCGCCTAACAAAATCGCTTATTTCCTTTCTTTCTCATTAACTTCGCTCGAAATTCAAAACAGAACAATTGCAAGGCAATTTTGCTAAGCGGTAGCTCCCAAGGCCTTTTTGCTGCAGCGAAAACAATGTAAAGGCTGAGATTCCACCAAAGCGGAGATGTTTGAAGCGGAGACGAGAAGAGACGTTTTTGTAGCTCGGGTGACTCCACCTGTGCTGTGCCTTACGCCGCGCGTCGTCGCCTGCGCACATTTCTCGTCTCCGCTGCGCGTCGGCGAGGCACAGCTCACATCTCCGCTTTCATCGCGCCATAAAAATATAATACATCTCCGCTTAGTGGTCTCCACTTGAGCTGAGCGGAGACGAGCTGTGTGAATAACGAAATTTTATTGGTTGTTAAAAAAACATCGCGTCTCCGCTCGCACGTCTCTGCTTTGGTGGAGTCTCAGCCTAAAACTGATTACATGTGATTTTTCTGACCCTGACGTAGTTCCTTACATAGGTCGCTGTGCGTTGCTTTAATTGTTATTATTATTTTCTTTTTAGATGTTCTGTTTAGCGATGTTTTGCTGTGTTAGAATTAAGGCTCATCGTCATTAGCATCCTATCTCATACCTCTGTTGAACGTAGGTCTCTCCCATGATACGCCACTCGTCGTACGATATATAGTCACTCCATCGAGATTCGGGGCGTCCAAAGCTTCGTTTGCCAATTCGCGGTAACTACTCCAGCTAGTTGAACTATTTGCGAGATTTGTAACAGTTCATCTATATAAAGTCGTATAGTTCAACCGTTTTGAGATAAAAGAATGAAGGTCAATCTGGAAACTGCGGTGCATTTATAATCAGTTTTTCGTTATGAAAATCATCAACTGCACAGCCGCAAAGCTAATCAGAAAGCTTTTTCTATATCTATACTAGTATTATAAAGAGGAAAGATTTGTTTGTTTGTAATGAATAGGCTCCGAAACTACTGGACCGATTTCAAAAATTCTTTCACCTTTGGAAAGCTACATTATTCCCGAGTAACATAGGCTACGGCAGATGGCGCTGCAGTTGATATCTAGGTTATTATTCGAGCGAAGCCGGAGCGGGCCGCTAGTCACTAATACAATACAATTTAAAATCACTATTGGCGCCACAAAGATGACAATAAGTAATATTTTAATAACACATCTGCTCGTAAAGGGCCTCCTATTGCACCAATTTGTGTATCGTAATGTATTTCATCACGTACTTGTCCGGTAATGTAATGTAAAACGCACAGTTTATAAAAATGCTCCGTCTAAAACGAACGGTACCTTTTTAAATCTTAGTTTTTATGTCAGAAAAGTGGTCAACATTTTATAAATAAAATTAACTATGAGTGACAAAATATAAATAATAAAAAAATATTTAATCCGTTAATTTAATTAAATTTGACCATAAATTACAACAATTTATCTGTAACAAAACAATAATAATAATTTAATTTATTACTAACTAGCTGTTACCCGCGACTTCCTCCGCACGAAATAAATACTAAAGTAACTCAGGCAGGTACCTATTTTTATACCCAGACACATTTACGGTTACTAAAAACAGCTTATAATAAAACAATTTCATCAAAATCAGTTCAGTTGTTTAGGTGTGAAAGCGTAAGAGACATTCGTCTCTCATTTCTACTCCAATTTCATCCCCATACAGTTGATACAGTTCGAAATTACAAAATTGCTAGAACAAATAAACATTTATTTATAGGCTTCGTGCCAAGTGCCTATATAAAGAGTTTCATAGTTTTATCTTCAACGGTTGGGAACTTTCATATTGACATTCATCCCCCATTTCAACCCCAATTTCATCCCCGTACAGTTCAAAATTAAAAATTTCTAGAACAAACATTTATTTGCCTAGTGTCAAGTGTCTATATACAGAATTACATTGTTTTATCTTCAACAATTGGAAGCTTCCATGTAAACTTTCATCCCCCATTTCAACCCCAATTTCACCCCCATACAGTTCGAAATTACGAAATTGATAGAACAAACATTCGTTTGCTTCGTGTCAAGTGTCTATATTCAGTGTTTCATGGTTTTAACTTCAACGGTTGGGATCTTCCATGTTGACATTCATCCCCCATTTCAACCCCAATTTCACCCCGTACAGTTCGAAATAACAAAATTCATAGAACAATCATTTAATGGCTTCGTCAAGTGCCTAGCTACAAAATTTGATAACTTTGAAAATCACGAATTTTCATACAACCTATGAAAGGGGGTTTCACCATCTTAGGAGTTGAATTTCGCAAAACCCCGTCTTAGCGAGCGCCTACGTGCTAAAAGGGACCTCCATCCAAAATTTCAGATTCCTAGCATTTGTAGTTTCTGAGATGCCTTGATGAGTGACCTTTCGCTTTTATATATATACTAGCTGAACCCGCGCGCGTTGCTACGCCATCTATCGAAAATTGGTCGTACCAATTCAAATTTTGAACAAATTCGGTTACTTTAGGTTCTAATGACGCAACCTTTAACATATGACAAATGCTGTCACGCAACGAAAGCTCTCTAAAAGCAATATTTTTTTCCCGTTTTTGTTACATTTTTCATTAATGCTCGGCTCCTGTTGATAGTAGCGTAATGTTAATTACCCTATAGCCTTCCTGGATAAATGGACTATCTTACAAAGAAAGAATCTTTCAATTCGGACCAGTAGTTCCAGAGATCCTTGCGTTCAAACAAACAAACAAACAAACATACAAACAAACAAACTCTTCAGCTTTATAATATTAGTATAGATATACTAGCTGACCCCGCAAACGTTGTTTTGCCTTAGTGAACAACCCTTGTCACTTAGGGGTATGAAAAATAGCTAGTAGCCGATTCTCATACCTACAGAATATGCATATAAAATTTGGTTAAAATCAGTAAAGCCGTTTCGGAGGAGTAAGGAAACAAACACTGTGACACGAGAATTTTATATATAAGATATAATATAGATTTCATACTGGCTGGTTCTGTGCCGTTGCTTTAAAAAAAAATCAACGCTTTTTTTTGCACGTACATCGCTAACCTGTGAACAAGTAAAAATTATTCCGCGGGTCTTCTTTTTTCGCTGCATTGTTTTTATTTGAAAATGTCGTCAGAGTTTTCATTATTTCCTCGCAAATGTGTTATAAAACGTCGAATGACATAATTGCGCTTTGATAATTACAGCCGAGGCGATATTGCTAGCTCGAGCCGTAGGCGAGAGCTATAATTAGCAGAACCTTAAGGAACTTAGCGCACTTTTGTAGTGGTAGGACTCTTAGCAGAGTCCGCCTGGGGAAATACCACACCTTTGCCAGTTATTCTACCGCCAAGCAGTAATGTGCAAACTTTACTGTGTTCCGGTTTGAAGGGCAATGTTTCCAGAGAAATTACATGGCTTAGATATATACAATCTTAGATCTCTGGGTGACGAGCGCAGTGCAGTGCTAGGTAATGATTTGGACTCTTCATATTCCAATAGCTGCGTGTCGCTGTGCTGTTATGTGGCAGGCATGTTGCTTTCCATCAGGCACATGTCCTGCTCGTCTCGTCACTCTTTATTTAAAAAAACATTTTAAAAAAATGTACTAATATAAACAACAATTAGGTACGGGCACAAAAGGTGATCGGTTCCAGGTAAGCTTTTGATTCTTAATGGATTTCCATGATGACTTGGTCAATAAAATACTATTCTAGGTAGCATGTCAGCTATGAAAAATTATGGGACACATATTGTTTGTTCCATCAAATTATTAAATATCGTCAAAAATATAGATAGATCTTTAAACTTCCAAAGTCAGGAGTCATGTCTTCGTAAAATCGTAAAATGAAGTGACTTCATTCGAAACGTCTAGCTCTATATTTCGTCATTTTTTGGTTGTTTGTGAAACAAAAGAAAAATACCTGTTTAAATTAAATTTAACTGACGGACTAATGCGGTTCTTAAAGTCATCATTCCTACTGCTTTAGGATTGCGACGGGTGGCGTACACAAAGTGAGGACACACGATAGTGGGATGAGATTGATAATGAAGCGGCCGTTGTAGTAAACTGCAGATGGTGAAAGCACGTGCTTGTCCACATACGAATACGTGTGAGTGCATGTTCACAGACGTTTGTGGACGTAGTGATAGCCATGTGTGTGCTTGTTCACAGACGTGTGCCTGTTCATGGACGTGTGTGTGCGTGATCACAGACGTGTGTGTTTGTGTTCACAGACGTGTGTGTGCGTGTTCACAGACGTGTGTGTGCGTGTTCATGGACGTGTGTGTGCGTGTTCATAGACGTGTATGTGCGTGTTCATAAACATGTGTGTGCGTGTTCACAGACGTGTGTATGCGTGTTTACAGACGTGTGTGTGCTTGTTCACAGACGTGTGTGTGCGTGTTCGTGGACGTGTGTGTACGTATTTACAGACGTGTGTGTGCGTATTTACAAACGTGTGTGTGCCTGTTCATGGACGTGTGAATGCCTGTTCATAAACGTGTGTGTGTTTGTGTTGACAGACGTGTGCGTACCTGTTTTCAGACGCAGCGAGACCGTAGGCCGCCACGTGGTGAGCCGCGAGGTGCTGCGGCGTGGTGACGTCGTCTTCTCGGAGGAGCCATACGCCTGGGTCGCACTGCCCTCCGAGATGACCGTCTGCGACGGGTGCTGCGCCACCGATATCAACCCCGTGCCGTGAGTTACTGTATTCATTTAAGAGATACTGGTTCACCTACTATGCCATAGGATTGGTTAACTTTCACTTGATTATAACTAATCTATTTTACAGTGATATTATGTAGCTGTGCCCGCGGTTTCAGGCGCGTTTTTATTTATTTCGCGGAACCCTGTTTGTTGTCCTCAAGTAAGAGGAGCCTAAGCTATGCATAAGATTATCAGCTATCTAGTAGTGAAAACCTCGTAATTGGTCCAGCCGTTTCGAAGCCGGAACAAACAAACAGACAGACGAAAATTGTAAAAAAATGTATTTTGGTATACTTATGTGCCGAATATATATTCATATAGATGTTGTAAAAAGCCGTTATTTTAATATTACAAACAGATACTTCCATTTGATTTATTTGCATAAATTCTTATATTAATACATCAACCGTAACCCTATATTCAACATCTTCATCCACAGCATTATTTATTCAACTGCTGGGTATATGTTTCTCTTTTGCCATGCCATCTTCCTCGGTCCTCTGCCAATCGAGTTTAGGTTCGACCCGCGATAAAGAAGATATCGTCGACCCATCTTGCAGCTGGACGTCCTACACTTACCTTACCTCGACCACAACTCTAGTCCACTCACTCACTAGCAACGTGTCCAGCCCAAGTTCACTTTAGGTTCAGTACCGTAGTTCCGACGTCCTAAACGGCAGATTAGTTTTTCGACGTCTTTTATGTACCATTCGTTATATAGAATTGATTTAGTAAATACAGAAAACATGATCTAAAAAACCATGCAGTTGACAAGAAGATCAAAATATCGAAAACCAAGCCAAATAATATTGAAAAACTTACCTTTATTCTGCACGCGACATTTAATGAAATCGCAGATCATTGTTTATTCAAAATGACGACTTACAATCTCTTACACCACCATTCGTCTGCACCATTTTATATAAGTAGGTGCCAAAATAAAATCAAAACATACGACAAACGTCAGCCCTAAAATGCGTTCACAAATTTTTAACATGGTCATGTTCACAGTTTTGGGAGCACGCTTCCGATTGCTGCATCTATACGACTTCGTCGAACGGCTTTATGATTTAGTAGACTGTGGATAAGAAGCATAGGCTCTGAAATGCGCTGTATGATGGGATTTTCGGAAATGTAGACGTGTGTATGCGTGTATGTGTGTATACGTGTGTGTGCGTGTTCATAGATGTGTGTATGGGTGTTCAGACATGTGTGTGCGTGTTCATAGATGTGTGAATGCATGTTCAGACGTGTGCGAGCGTGTTCATAGATGTGTGTATGCGTGTTCAGACGTGTGTGTGTGCGTGTTCATAGATGTGTGTATGCGTGTTCAGACGTGTGTGTGCTTGTTCATAGACGTGTGTGTGTAATAAACTTGGTGTCTTTAAGTCGAGGGTGGATTGGTTTCGTCTAGGTACGCTTCATCGTGGACCGCATCGTCGCCTAACATCAGGCGAGACTAAACCTGTATTAAAATTAAACAGTAATGTAAACTGTTACAGTTGCCTGACCTGTTCCCGGGTCGTATATTGCAACGAGGAGTGTCGCACCCGCGCCTTGTACCACCGCTGGGAGTGCGCGGGCGCACAGGCCGACCTCTTTCCTACCATCGGGATAGCGCACTTGGCCCTAAGGTGATTATAATATTCCCTTCATTATAATATTCTCCGCTAGTCTAGGTTATAAAGAGAAACAAAGTTATAGCGATAGGGCTCTTTGCAGAATATGCCTAGAGAACTACCACACTATGTCCAGTTATTCTACCGCCAAGCACAATTGTCAAAACATCGCTGTGTTCAGGTTTGAAGGGCAATGTTTCTAGAGAAGTCAAAGGGCATAGACTTAAATCATTGTAACATAATATACAAACATTACGGTGTTTTAAAAGCGATGTTTGCATATGCACGCGGTGAAGTGCAAACCCATAATCATCAAAAAAGTATAATGAATAGGGGTTTTTTAATTAAAAATCTTTTTTGAAGATACATACTAAAGTCACAATTCACAATACGTTGTTAAACCTTCAAGCGGTCGCGCGACGTCGAATCAACCGCTTTCAATACAATTTCTCTGATATTAACAATAATTCTCATTGAATCCATATTATGCTCTAAGTAGCTTGTTACCAAATAAACATTTTACACGGACTTCCAGCACCCCCTTTTACCTCAAAGAGCGCAATTGTTTTAGTCGCGGCGCAGGCGTCGAAACGACGCCGCGCGCCTGTCATAGAAAATATTACGGGTTCGACGCGAATTTTCGCCACGTTCATAATATTTTCACGGCAGATTCGGGTACCCGTAGTAATGGCGTGACAGTGAGAGTCTTTAAGTTTGGCAATTGTTTATTTCTGAAGATATTATTGTAAATATTGTTATACACACCAAGGAATTTATACAAAATAAGGCTCCCATATTATAATTTATCCCATACGTCTTTTAGTTTACGCGCGACCACCGTTATAACAGACCGCGCGCCCGCTTGAAGGTTAAGTGACCCTTAGCAGACGCTGAAGCATAAGCAGCCCACTAAATGTCCCCACTGCTGGGACTCGGGGCCTTCACTTACAAGGAGAGAGTCAAGGCCATTATCCACTACGCCGACCCAATGCGGGTTGGTTGGATGACACATGACGATGAAAGATTCTAGGTACATGTTGTACATGTACAGGTCACCTCACCTCACGATGTTTTCCATCATCGGTTTAAGTTAGTGGCATTCCGCACATGACTTCGAAAAAACAGTGGTGTGCGTAGGATTTGAACCTGGAGGTCTACCGCCTAACACTACTGCTATGCTTTGATTTGTGACGTCATCGTCAATTTGGTAACGCCGATGAAAGCAGATAACTACATCTGCTTTCCGTATGCAGCAGAACGGAAAGCAGATGTAGTCTTCTACTTTCAGATGTGGCACAAATCAAAGCATAGCAGAAAACAGGAAAGTTAGGCGCGCGCATACCAACATGAAATGAAATGAAAATGAACTGAAATAAAACTTATTGCGTTCAACAACACAAAAACGTAAAAAACAAGTCAGTATCTACCTAAATCATGAAAACAAAGATATTGAGACTGGCCTCGTGGCTTAGTGGGTAGTAACTCTGCCTGCGAAGCCAAGAGTCGTGGGTTCGATTCCCACCCAGTGCAAATATTTGTGTGATGAATTCAAATATTTGTGCTGTGTCTGGGTGTTTCTATGTATAATAAGTATGTATTTAGAACTATATAAGTATTATATCAGCTATCTGGCCACCATAGCACAAGTTTTGCTTAGTTTGGGGTCAGATGGTACTGTGTGTGAATTGTCCACCAATATTTATTTATTTATTTTATATGTACTCTGGTACCCCACACTAGGGCAACCTGTGTCGTTCGTGGGCACCAGACACAACGATTACAAAACAACATTTTGGAAAACTTATATTTAAATAAATTCATTTACATCCTAGATATATGTATATTTAATACTTATAGTTAAATAGTATTTTAATATTCTGTTGTTGAACCAAATAAATTTTATTTCATTTCATTTCAACAGTGCATGTGCGTGCATTACCATTACCTTTGAAAATGGCAAAAAACTAAAAAAATAAAAGCAGCCAAGTGCGAGTTGGACTCGCCCATGCAGGGTTCCGTAGCAGCAAGTAACATAATAAATAAGCTCTTGCAGTTCGGTGTAACTTTGATCGATGTTTTAATAATTTTATGACGTAGGTACTAAAAACGTACGGATCAAGTTCAAACCAATTTTCGTTAGTAGATTGCATAGTAATGTACATCATATATTTTTTTTTTAGTTTTATCATTCTCTTATTTTAGAAGTTATAGGGGGGGGGGGGGGCACATATTTTACCACTTTGGAATTGTCTCTTGCGCAAACTATTCAGTGTAGACAAAAATGCTATTAGAAACCTCAACATCATTTTTGAAGACCTATCGATAGACACCCCACACGTGTAGGTTTGATGAAAGTATGGGGGCAACCCTGAATTTTTTTTTTTTTGTAAAAATCTTTATGCGGTTCACAGAATACATTTACTTACCAAGTTTCAACAGTGTAGTTCTCATTCTTTCGGCCAAAAGTGGCTGTGACATACGGACGGACAGACAGACAGATATGACGAATCTATAAGGGTTCCGTTTTTACGTTTACGGAACCCTAAAAATAGTAGAATTAAACCCATTGTAAAAGGAAGAGAATTTAACAAAAACGAAAGGTAAAATAATTTACGGGGCGATTTGAGGTCGGGAAATGGAAGGGGTAAAAACGGTTTATCTCGATTTCCGCCAAAACTACAAATCCTATGGAAATAAGTTGTACTTCAAAGTTGTACATAGGTTATAAGAAAAATAAATAACTTTTGCATAGCCTCAAAATTTATGAGAAAAGTTCAAATAAGGTTTTGGTTTTGAATTTTTCATCTCATATAAAAAATCACGAAATTTGGTAAAAACTTTTTATATCAAATACAAATACAAAAAAAATCTTTATTGCTGTATAGTATATATCTCAAATACACTTTTATACAATTTTTTGATAAATTTTTTTATTTTCATTTAACATCGAAAAAGTACCCCAATCGAAAAATCTCACGTCAAAATATCAGCTTTTTCGATAAAGTTGGTAAGCTTTTTGTTAAATGAAGTCTCTTCTTTACGATCATGTAAAAAAATATACATTACTATAGTAAATGTTCTCATCAGGAAACGCTAAAAATATAACATTTGTTTTTTTTTAATTTTCGTATTAAAACGCATTTAGATTGTTTTTTTTTAAATATAATACTGGGCTCCCATAAACTAACAAGTTCGATACTGGAGCATACGTGTAAGCATAAGCGGTTTAAGAGATTATTATTTAATGACCAACGTTTTGGCAGCGTCACAACCGCCGTGATGACGAGAAGACTTAACCAAGATTTGAATTATTGTTTAATGACCTCTACGTTTTGGCAGCGTAACAACCGCAGTGGTGACAAGAAGCCTTAACTACAATTTAAATTATTATTTAATGACCTCGACATTTTGGCTGCGTCTTAACCGTCGTGGGGACGAGAAGACTTAACCAAGATTTAAGTTATCATTTAATGACTGACGTTTTGGTAGCGTTATAACTTATAACCGCCGTAGTGACGTGAAAACCTACAGCAATTTAAATTATTGTTTAATGACCTCGACGTTTTGTCAGCGTTATAACCGCCGTGGTGACGACAAGACTTCCGACGATTTAAATTATTATTTAATGACTTTGACGTTTTGTCAGCGTTATAACCGCCGTGGTGACGAGAAGACTTCCGACGATTTAAATTATTATTTAATGACCTCTACGTTTTGGCAGCGTCACAACCGCCGTGGTGACGAGATTTGAATTATTATTTAATGACCTCTACGTTTTGGCAGCGTCACAACCGCCGTGATGACGAGAATCCTTAACCAAGATTTGAATTATTATTTAATGATTCGGCGTTTTGGCAGCATTATAACCGCCGTGGTGACGAGAAGACTTAACTACAATTTAAATTATTATTGAATGACTTTGACGTTTTGGCAACGTTATAACCGCCGTGGTGACGAGAAGACTTCCGACGATTTAAATTATTATTTAATGACTTTGACGTTTTGGTAGCGTTTTAACCGCCGTAGTGACGAGAAAACCTACAGCGATTGAAATTATTATTTAATGACTTCGACGTTTTGGCAACGTTATAACGTGGTGACGAGAAGGTTGTCTTTATGTCTGTTTATCGCGTATTATAGGCACGGTTTCTAACTCTTAGATTCAATTTTCCAGAGTGCTGCTAGTGTCAACCGTCGCCGGGTTCCCGTCGGTACCGCCGCATTGCCAACCGCCCGCCTCGGCCGCCGATCTCTTCTGCAGCTACGCCGCTGTCGACGACATCGAAATATACAAGAAAGACACGCCGCCTTTCTATAGGATGTTCAATCTAGTCACAAATTTCGAGAAGATGAACAACATGGACTACATACAGTACGCTTTGGTTAGTATTTCTTTCTAAAATTATTATAATAAGAACGTCTAGGCTGTGGAATGTGATGCCTGAGGGGGTTTTATCCGAAGCTCACAATTTTGGTGTCTTCAAATCGAGAGTGAGTCGGTTTCTTCTAGGTAAGCACGTCCCATGGTAAGCCGCATCGTCGCTTACCATCAGGCGTGATGACGTTGACGTTTAAGTATAAACCTATAGAAGTTAAAAAAAAGTAATGTAGATTACACAATACACATGTCAACAAACAAATTTTTTTATCTTTCCATACCTTGCCATGAGATTAGGTAAAATACGTCCATAAAGAAATTGAAACACCCACTTTCTAAGAAAAAAATGTTTATTTGATAAAAAAAAATTATTAATTGAAAAATTATTTGAAAATTAATTTTCAAGGTAACTTCAAGGTTTCAACTTCAAAACGAATATTTTGTAGATTATTTCATTCGTTTGCTTGTCTCTTATGATCCTAAGATGGATAGTCTCGTTTTGCTGTCCAGCAAAAAACTGCGAGCTTTCTCGATGACCATTTTCCCTGGTATCTTTTTTCCATCGCCATGATATCCCGGTGAAATCTATTTCCATGTTCGTCACTTACAGCACCTAAATTTTCAGGGAAAAAATCTAGATGTGAATAAAAAAAAAAAACTTCAAACACATATTACACACATCTCAAGACTTTACAATCCTCTAGTAGGTAATTTAGAAACCATCTTCTTATAATTTTTTCTGAATTTTTTTTAGAAAAGCGTTTCCAAAAAAAATGTTTGCCCCTGCAACAAACGACAGCCATGCATTTTTTTATTCGTTTTTAAATTGATGTAAAATTAGAATCTGTCATGTCCTTCCTAATATCTGACCCTACAAAAATTCCTTCTTTTAATTTAGCTTCGCAAATTGCAAATGTTATATAGTTACGGCGTATGCCGTTCTCGATTGGAACTTCAATTAAACTCCCCACAAACAAAACAGAAGATATCCGGTGAATTCAAACACTTTCGATTCATAATGCAAACTATATAGTATTTAGTACACTTTTTCAAAACCGAAACGTATTCAAATTGACAATAAAATAAATAATTAAACAATAATAAAACTCGACTAAAAACAACAGATAAGAAAACACTACAAAGACCGAAACAAGTTTGACAAAATAAAGTATGTACTAAAACATTACCACATTGTAAGCTGAAAGTCTAAGTTAAATACATTACATTATTTTGGGCGGCAGGCGGCACCCATTTGTAAATCCTATACCTTTGAACGAGCAATTCTTGTACCTATATAAATATGTATATATATATAGAATCTGAATCTCGGAAACGGCTCGAACGATTTTCATGAAATTGTGTATGCAGGGGGTTTGGGGGACGATAAATCGATATAGGTTTCATTTTAAAAAAACGCATATTATGCGCGTTTTTAGACAACGAAAAACTATCACATTAGACATTAGAATGCGAAGGTAAATTTCGCCGCGTGACGCGACAGCATAATTGGCTCAGACGGGAAGTCGGGCGTTCGTGGCGGTCACGAATTAGTAGCTGCGGGTTCGAATCCAGACGGCTTCTCTTTTTTTTCAAGTTTTTTTTTAAAGAAAATCTAAGAGTTTCTAAGTATTTTTAGTATTTAAACCGAGCAAAGCTCGGTGACCCAGGTACTTATATTTAATCGTTAGAAAATGTATCCCGCCTGCCACCAAACATAATGTAACTTAGACTTTCAGCTTATAATGTAGTAATGTTTTAGTACATACTTTATTTTGTTAAACTTGTTTCGGTCTTTGTAGTGTTTTCTTATCTGTTGGTTTTAGTCGGGTTTTATTATTTTTTAAATTATTTATTTTATTTTGTACTTTGTAGTGTTCCTTTCGGCTGTCTCCTATGAACGAAAGCGTGTTGTTTTATTACCTTTGTAAATGTAGCATAAACTGATTGTTAAGTACATTCGATGGCGTGTCAAACAAAACAGAAATGAAATTACTAAGAATAATATTTTAAATTTTCAAGAAATTTATTCGAATTATTAAATTAAAATGCTTGTAATTATTCCAAATGGAATTTAACTACACAATATATATACATATTTGTAATGCTCTTTTTATTTTCAACTACTTACAATTTTGCGTCAGAAATCGGCCATTTTGTTTATTTTTATTAAATACCTATCTAAGGACACTTGGGTAATTGAGACAAATGTAACGATATCTGAATCGTCAAAATCCATCCAGCCGTTTAGAAGATACGTGGGAATAAAGAAATTTAAAAAACATACAAGATACGCGCGAAAAACATAACCCTTCTTTCAGTCGGGTAAAAAGACTTCACAATTAATTGATACAACAACACTTTGGAATAAACACTAGAAACTGCAAGTCGTCGTAGCAATATTACGTAATAGTATGTTTTAAAGCAATTTTAAACATTAATGAACGAACAATACCGAGTTGAAAATATATAGCCGCCATCAAACAAGCTTTGCTTAGTTTGGGGTCAGATGGTGTTGAGTGTGAATTGTCCACCAATATTTAAAATTTATTTATTTTTTTAGGTTTAAGGATATATCGTGTACTACCCACAAAAAAAATGTTTTTTAACCGTCTTTAAAAATTGAGGTTGCTCAATTCGACCGCATATATATTTTTTGTAAGTATGCACACTGCACAGTTGCAATACTCTTTTTCGGCATACCCTCACAAAATTTAGCAAAATATATCAAATATTGGACATATTTAGATATTTCGATGTAATACATTTTTTTTAAAACAAATACACGGGTAACTCACTTATAAAATAGTCAGAACAGTCCGACTCGAGTTTCGATCGCGTCCGGCTATCTACTTCAAGGCGAGTGCGCGCGCATGTTCGCAGCTCGATTAGCACGGCAGCCGCACGGCGCGCACACAAGCTTAACGGTTGTTGTCGCGCGGGTGCAGGTGAGGGGGTGCGGGAGGGCTGCGCCGGTGTACACTGGAACTCTTCGTCACTGGACAGCTGCGCGTCGGGAATATTGCAGCACACCGAGCTCACTGTGTCCTCACTACTTTTCTGTACACACTGCTTGCCTTTTGGAGGCAAGGTTTCCAAGCATTTTTTTTATTCCAAAAAGCTCTTACGATTAATTTAGAACAGGTTGTTTCTGACGGCAACAATGTTGACCCTGTAATGCGCGCGATAACAGTTCAAAAAGATCTTACGAATAATTTAGAACGGGTTGTTTCAGACGGCTACAATGTTGACCCTGTATTGCAATAACGCTTCAAAAAGCTCCCACGAATAATCTAGAACGTGTTATTTCTGACGGCAATAATATTGACCCTGTACTCATCTAACACTTCAAAAAGCTCCCACGAATAATCTGAAAAGTGTTGTTACAGACGGCAACAATGTTGACCATGTAATGCGATAACAGTTTTTTACAATACAATATAAAAAACAGTAATTGTTACATACAAAAAAAAAATTGCCCCTAAAACCTCAACAAGGTTTGTCTAGGACTAACAGTTCTCAATGTTTCTTGAAAAAGTGAACATTATATAAAAAAAAAACCGAAAACTAAAAAATTACAATAAATAAAGCAGATATCTGCGCGCCCTAGACACCCGTGTATGCGTTTTAGTTTAGTAAGAAACCGGTTTGTTATCTAATTTGTCCACACGAACCGCCGCAGTCAGCGCGCGCTGCAGACTCAACTACATGCTGCTCCCACCTTTGTTATAATTTGGAAAAGTATTACTTTAAAATGCTCTTAATATTTTTTTCGCCCCGTTTTAATAGTTTTTATTTCTGATCGAAAAAATTGCTCTAGTAATAAACAATACTTAATTTTAATATGAATTGGCAAAACACCGCAGAATTTAAAAAGTCCGTCTGGGTTATTTGAAAATGTTGTTTTAATTTTGAGAGAAGTTATTAATTTAAGAATTCTATTTTGTAGTTGGTAGATTTTATCAAGATATGTTCTGTATCTGCGGCCATAACTTGTCAATTCGTACGAGGCTATGCTTTCAACCAGAGCATTGTATATTGTTAGTAATACATAAAAAGGAACAAGTTTGATTATTGCATAGAATTTAGCTATAATAGTCTTGTCCATGTTTTATCGATAATATGTTTCGCCCATTTTAATCTATATATCTAAGTCGATAACTAAGCCTAGATAAGTAAACTCCTTGACTTGATCATTTTTTCGGCACGATCTAATACAATGTGTCAAGCTACTATGCAGATAGTCGGCTATAATATTAATTCCTTCTTTATAAGTTTTCCAATTGTAACTCGAGCGTACATGCATAAAGTTCGCACGAAGTCACGTGACCATTTGAATAAAGCCGTAATGTCAGCTTCAATATTGCTAAGGGCCACTGAAATGTCTTGTCAGCGGCAACCAGACAGGTGTCACCCGAAAACTGGAATACAGAGCAGTGTTTGATGACTCTGTCTAGATTGTTAACATAGCTCAAGTAAAGGGAGTTCATTAAGCTCCTACGTATAACTTAGAACAGGTTGTTTAAGACGGCAACAAAGTTGACCTTGTTATGCAATACCACTTCAGAAAGCTCTCACGAATAATTTAGAACGTGCTGTTTCTGACAGCAATAATGTTGACCCTGTACAAAATTGTAGCTTCAAAAAGCTCCCACGGATAACCTAGATTGTGTTGTTTCAGACGCCAACAATGTTGACCCTGTAATGCAATAACACTTCATAAAGCTCCCACGAATAATCTAGATTGTGTTGTTTACGTAGCTAACAGTGTTGACCCTCTACTCAGCTAACACTTCAAAAATCACCCACAAATAATCTGCAAAGCGTTATTTCAGACGCCAACAATCTTGATCAGTCATCTAACACTTCAAACAGTTCCCACAAATAATCTGCAAAAAGTGTTTTTTCAGACGTCAACAATGTTGACCCTTTAATGCAATTACACTTCATAAAGCTCCAACGAATAATCTAGAACGTTTGGTTTCTAAAGGCAACAAAGATTAGTCGTGGGAGCTTTATGAAGTGTTATTGCATTACAGGGTCAACATTGTTGGCGTCTGAAACAACACTTTGCAGATTATTTGTGGGAGCTGTTTAAAGTATTAGCTGAGTAGAGGGTCAACATTGTTAGCTACGTAAAAAACAAAATCTAGCTTATCCGTGGGAGCTTCTTGCAGTTACAACTGTGTAAAGGGTTAAAATTGTTGCCGTCAGAAACCCCACGATCTAGAGTATTCGAAAGAGCTTTCTGAAGTGGTATTGCATAACAGGGTCAACATTGTTGCCGTCTTAAACAACCTTTTCTAAATTATTCGTAACAGATTTTTGAACTGTTATCGCATTACAGGGTCAACATTGTTGCCGTCAGAAACAGCACGATCTAGAGTATTCGAAAGAGCTTTCTGAAGTGGTATTGCATAACAGGGTCAACATTGTTGCCGTCTTAAACAACCTTTTCTAAATTATTCATAACAGATTTTTGAACTGTTATCGCATTACAATGACATCGCATCGCATGAAATGTTGACCCCATTGTTGCCGTCAGAAACGAAACTTTGCAGATTATTTATGAGAGTTTTTTGACTTGTTTCTAAAGGCAACAATGTTGACCCTGAATTGAGCTAACACTTCAAAAAGCTTCCGGGGATTATCTGCAAAGTGTTGTTTCAGACGCCAACAATGTTGATCCTATAGTCAGCTAACACTTCAACAAGCTCCCACGGATAATCTAGTACAAGTTAATTGTGACGGCAACAATGTTGACCCTGTACAAAGTTATAACTTCAAAAACGACTCCCACGACTAATCTGGAACGTTTACAATTTAGGCAACAGTGTTGACCTTGTATTTAACTAACAAGTCAAAAAACTCCCATAAATAATCTGCGAAGTTTCGTTTCTGACGGCAACAATGTTGACCCTTTACACAGTTGTAACTGCAAAAAGCTCCCACGGATAATCTAGATTGTGTTTTTTACGTAGCTAACAATGTTGACCCTCTACTCAGCTAATACTTTAAACAGCTCCCACAAATAATCTGCAAAGTGTTGTTTCAGACGCCAACAATGTTGATCCTATAGTCAGCTAACACTACAACAAGCTCCCACGGATAATCAAGTACATGTTGTTTCTGACGGCAACAATGTTGACCCGTACAAAGTTATTACTCCAAAAAGCTCCTACGGATAATCTGGAGTGTGTTGTTCAAGACGCTAACAATGTTAACTCTGTAGTCAGCTAACATTTCAAACAGCTCCCACAAATAATCTGCAAAGTGTTGTTTCAGACGCCAACTATGTTATAAAAATCTGTTATGAATAATTTAGAAAAGGTTTTTTCAGACGGCAACAATGTTGACCCTGTTATGCAATACCACTTCAGAAAGCTCTTTCGAATACTCTAGATCGTGCGGTTTCTGACGGCAACAATATTGACCCATTACACAGTTTTAACTGCAAGAAGCTTCCACGGATAATCTAGATTGTGTTGTTTACGTAGCTAACAATGTTGACCCTCTACTCAGCTAACACTTCAAAAAGCTCCCATAAATAATTTGCAAAGTGTTATTTCATACGCCAACAATGTTGATCCTGTAGTCAGCTAACACTTTAAACAGCTCCCACAAATAATCTGCAAAGTGTTGTTTCAGTCGTTAACAATGTTGACCCTGTTATGCAATACCACTTCAGAAAGCTCTTTCGAATACTCTAGATCGTGCGGTTTCTGACGGCAACAATATTGACCCTTTTACACAGTTGTAACTGCAAGAAGCTCCCACGGATAATCTAGATTGTGTTTTTACGTAGCTAACAATATTGACCCTCTACTCAGCTAATACTTTAAACAGCTCCCACAAATAATCTGCAAAGTGTTGTTTCAGTCGCCAACAATGTTGACCCTGTAATGCAATAACACTTCATAAAGCTCCCACGACGAATCTAGAACATTTTATTTCTAAAGGCAACAATGTTGACCTTGTATTCTACTAACAAGTCAAAAAACTCCCATAAATAATCTGCAAAGTTTCGTTTCAGACGGCAACAATGTTGACCCTGTTATGCAAAAATACCACTTCAGAAAGCTCTTTCGAATACTCTAGATCGTGCTGTTTCTGACGGCAACAATGTTGACCCTGTAATGCGATAACAGTTCAAAAATCTGTTACGAGTTATTTAGAAAAGGTTGTTTCAGACGGAAACAATGTTGATCCTGTTATGCAATACCACTTCAGAAAGCTCTTTCGAATACTCTAGATCGTGCGGTTTCTGACGGCAACAATATTGACCCATTACACAGTTGTAACTGCAAGAAGCTCCCACGGATAATCTAGATTTTGTTCTTTACGTAGCTAACAATGTTGACCCTCTACTCAGCTAATACTTTAAACAGCTCCCACAAATAATCTGCAAGTGTTGTTTCAGACGCCAACAATGTTGACCTTGTAATGCAATAACACTTCATAAAGCTCCCACGACTAATCTAGAACGTTTTATTTCTAAAGGCAACAATAATGACCTTGTATTCTACTAACAAGTCAAAAAACTCCCATAAATAATCTGCAAAGTTTCGTTTCAGACGGCAATAATGTTGTAATGCGATAACAGTTCAAAAATTTGTTATGAATAATTTAGGAAAGGTTGTTTCAGACGGCAACAATGTTGACCCTGTTATGCAATACCACTTCAGAAAGCTCTTTCGAATACTCTAGATCGTGCTGTTTCTGACGGCAACAATGTTGACCCTGTAATGCGATAACAGTTCAAAACTCTGTTACAAATAATTTAGAAAAGGTTGTTTCAGACGAAAACAATGTTGACCCTGTTACGCAGTACCACTTCAGAAAGCTCTTTCGAATACTCTAGATCGTGCGGTTTCTGACGGCAACAATATTGACCCATTACACAGTTTTAACTGCAAGAAGCTCCCACGGATAAGCTAGATTTTGTTTTTTACGTAGCTAACAATGTTGACCCTCTACTCAGATAATACTTTAAACAGCTCCCACAAATAATCTGCAAAGTGTTGTTTCAGACGCCAACAATGTTGATCCTGTAGTCAGCTTACACTTCAACAAGCTCCCACGGATAATCTAGTACATGTTGTTTCTGACGGCAAAAATGTTGACCCGTACAAAGTTATAACTTCAAAAAGCACCTACGGATAATCTAGAGTGTGTTGTTCAAGACGCTAACAATGTTAACCCTGTAGTCAGCTAACACTTCAAACAGCTCCCACAAATAATCGGCAAAGTGTTGTTTCTGACGGCACAATGTTGACCCTGTTACGCAATACCACTTCAGAAAGCTCTTTCGAATACTCTAGATCGTGCGGTTTCTGACGGCAACAATATTGACCCATTACACAGTTTTAACTGCAAGAAGCTTCCACGGATAATCTAGATTGTGTTGTTTACGTAGCTAACAATGTTGATCCTCTACTCAGCTAACACTTCAAAAAGCTCCCATAAATAATTTGCAAAGTGTTATTTCATACGCCAACAATGTTGATCCTGTAGTCAGCTAACACTTCAAACAGCTCCCACAAATAATCTGCAAAGTGTTGTTTCAGTCGTTAACAATGTTGACCCTGTTATGCAATACCACTTCAGAAAGCTCTTTCGAATACTCTAGATCGTGCGGTTTCTGACGGCAACAATATTGACCCTTTTACACAGTTGTAACTGCAAGAAGCTCCCACGGATAATCTAGATTGTGTTTTTACGTAGCTAACAATATTGACCCTCTACTCAGCTAATACTTTAAACAGCTCCCACAAATAATCTGCAAAGTGTTGTTTCAGTCGCCAACAATGTTGACCCTGTAATGCAATAACACTTCATAAAGCTCCCACGACGAATCTAGAACATTTTATTTCTAAAGGCAACAATGTTGACCTTGTATTCTACTAACAAGTCAAAAAACTCCCATAAATAATCTGCAAAGTTTCGTTTCAGATGGCAACAATGTTGACCCTGTTATGCAAAAATACCACTTCAGAAAGCTCTTTCGAATACTCTAGATCGTGCTGTTTCTGACGGCAACAATGTTGACCCTGTAATGCGATAACAGTTCAAAAATCTGTTACGAGTTATTTAGAAAAGGTTGTTTCAGACGGAAACAATGTTGATCCTGTTATGCAATACCACTTCAGAAAGCTCTTTCGAATACTCTAGATCGTGCGGTTTCTGACGGCAACAATATTGACCCAGTACACAGTTGTAACTGCAAGAAGCTCCCACGGATAATCTAGATTTTGTTCTTTACGTAGCTAACAATGTTGACCCTCTACTTAGCTATTACTTTAAACAGCTTCCACAAATAATCTGCAAAGTGTTTTTTTTTTTTTTTTTAACTTCTATAGGTTTACACTTGACCGCCATCTCGCCTGATGTTAAGCGACGATACGGTCTACGATGGAGCGTGTTTACCTAGATAACACCGATTCACTCTCGATTTGAAGACACAAAGATTGTAACCATCGGGGAAAACCCACTCAGGCAACGTATTCCACAGCTTAGACGTTCTTATCACAAAAGTAGAGTCGAATCTCTTCGTTCGTGTCTTTGGAACATCAACCATGAAACGATGTCGCTTTTTCGAGCTACGAGCATTCCGATAGAAAAAAGGACAAGGTGGTATCAGATCATGCAAATCAGTCGCACACTCTCCGAAGTGTATCCGATAAAAAACCGATAGGCTAGCAATTTTTCGGCGATGTTCAAGACTTTGAAGTCTTTTTCGCACAAGAGTGTCGTTGCCTATGAGCCTTTTGGCACGTCTCTCGATCGATTCCAGAGCCTCCAGCTGATACTTAGCCGATCCATCCCAAAGGTGCGAACAGTACTCCATACAGGAGCGAATCTGTGCTTGATATAGTGTAAGCAACTGTTCAGACTTGAAGTACCTTCGCACCTTTGAGAGGACACCAAGTTTTTTGGCAGCAAGTTTAGCCTTGGACTCGATAAACGAGCCAAAGTTGAGCGTAGAGGTCAAAGTAACGCCCAAAAGTTCAAGACGGTCAGAGACCGGCACGGATACACCTCTAAAAGTTGGAGTCAGTTGGAAAGGACTCCTTTTAGCGGAGAACAGACACGCCTGCGTCTTACTCTCGTTGAACTTGACCAGATTGGCATCGCCCCATTTGGACACCGCATCAAGGGTCAAGCCCAACCGCTCGATCAGACTCTCTCTCAGTACCTGAGTTTGCTGCCCAGTGGCTCTCGCGCTAGATATGTAACTCTCTACAACGGTGCTATCATCTGCGTACCCATAGATACCAGGCTTCAACAGATCGTTGATATGTAGCAGGAAGAGCGTCGCAGAGAGTACCGACCCTTGTGGGACTCCGGCATTGATACCCATTTGATCCGACGAGCAGCCATCAATGACGACTCGTATGGATCGATCCCTCAAGAAGTCCGATATCCAAGCAATGAACCCAGAAGACAAACCATAACTAGAAAGCTTGCTTATAAGGCCATCATGCCAAACCCTGTCGAAAGCCTTCGAGATATCCAGGGAGACTGCAAGTGCTTCCCCGTGTTTCTCAATAGCTTCACTCCAGATGTGAGTGACGTACGCTAGAATATCCCCGGTGGACCGGTTTCGGCGAAACCCGTATTGCTGGTCACTGAGGAGGTCGTTCGATTCTAGGTACGTCAGGAGCCTGTGGTTTAAGACACGTTCCATAGTCTTGCAGAGTATGGACGTGACTGAGATGGGCCTGTAGTTGACAGGGTCAGCACGACTACCTTTTTTGGGCACAGGTTGCACATTGGCAAGCTTCCAAGACTTCGGTACTAGCCCAGTTTGGAGAGAGAGTCTAAATAGGCGTGTCAATATCGGTGACAACTCAGGCGCACAAGCCTTCAATACTAGAGCAGGAATACCATCTGGGCCACTGGCTTTATTCACGTCCAGATTGCGTAGCACTTTGCGAACCTCCTTTTGGCGAATGCGTATCTCTGACATAAAAGTCGACCAGCCAGGTTGAGTAGGAGGTGTCGCGCTACCAGCATCTAGACGCGAAGATTCCGCAAACTGAGTTGCAAACAAGTTTGCTTTCTCCGTTGCAGTGTGAGCCAATGTCCCATCAGGTTTCAGCATTGGAGGTAGTGAGGAGCGGCAGAAGTTCGATTCGACCGATTTAGCTAGGGACCAAAACGCTTTGCTGCCCGCTGGGTACGAAGCTAGTTTGTTCCCTATTCGACTAATGTGGTCAAACCGAGCCCTCTGAAGAACCTTTTTGCATGCCTTAGCAGCCTTGTTGAACGCCTTCTTCTTCTGGTGTATGTCCCTTGCCTTACGCTGTCGAGCATCAACCCAGGCTAGGTAGGCCTCATGTTTAAATGCTTCAGCACTTTTACATTGAGGACCAAACCAAGGGCGAGCTTTGCTGGATAATGAGATGTCGGAGTATGGAATGAAATATTCCATAGCCGTTCGTATTGCATTAGTCACAGCATCCGCGCAGACTGAGGGATCACCAGAAGCGAAGCACAATGACTGCCATGGGTAAGACGCAAAGAAAGAGCGCATCTCATCCCAATCTGCTGACTTGTATCGCCACAACCGCCGGTTACCTCTAGGGCTGGGATCAGGCGGATGGTAGACAGATACAGATTTCACCAGACAGTGGTCGGAGCTGCCTAACGGCGACGATACCGCCACCGAATAACGGTCTGGATCAGTTGTCAGCAGAAGGTCTAAGCAATAAGGTGTATGCGACTCAACGTCGGGTACTCTTGTGGCCTCTTGGACCAGCTGGGTTAGGTCTAACGATAAAGCTAGCTTTCTCGTTTCCTGCCCAGCGTGATCAGTGTCCCGGTATGGGTACAGCCATTCCTTATGATGGCCGTTGAAATCCCCCAGTAACACTAATTGGGCCGAAGGGTACTTCTGTTGAGCCGCGTCCGCCGCCTCACTTAAATACTCCGTGAGCCTAGTCGTCTCCAGATCTCCGCTGTGCGACCGATACACACAGGCGTAGATAATTTTGTCTATGCCTGTGTCCATTAGTGCCCAAAGAACAGAAAATCTAGTGTCCTCAAGGTTACGGAGACGCCGACAGCAGATGTCGTCACGGGCGTACAGGCATACTCTAGCACGAGGCCGGAATTTGTGCTCCAGCGTATAGCCTGGATACGTTAGGTACGCCACGTCCGACGGACAACCTATCTGCGTCTCCGTAAGAAACAAGAGTGTCGGCTGCTCAGTCTCGAGGTGATGGTGGACTGCAGTGAGATTTGAGTGCAGACCTCGAATATTAGTGAGGTGCACTTTGACTGACAAGGCGTGCAGCCGCTCTTTAACCTTGTTTCTTTTTTTGACTTTGTTCATAGTTTTTTGGAGAGGAAATCGGTGGGAAAACGGCAGTAGAACGAGGCCACACACTACTGACCATTGGTCACAACACACAACACGAATACACCAGTGGGGAGCTAGCCTGGAGACTGCGGGGACGCCCGAGCCCCCCCGGGGATGTCGGCAGGATAGCGCATCCCGGGATTTTTCGCTAGATGGCGGGGCAGCCTTTCATGAGTGGCTAGCTCACTACTTGGGCCCCCAACTATCTGCGGTCGGTGCGGCAAACCGTGCCTCGGATCCCGCTACCCTCCATGACTAGCTTCCCGATGTACAGTATTGGTGTGTGACAGACCGGTCTTGCAGTTGTGCAGCAACTGTTCTGACCCGTTTTCCCTTAATGGTGTCACTAAGTGTTGTTTCAGACGCCAACAATATTGACCCTGTAATGCAATAACACTTCATAAAGCTCCCACGACTAATCTAGAACGTTTTATTTCTAAAGGCAACATTGTTGACCTTGTATTTCACTAACAAGTCAAAAAACTTCCATAAATAATCTGCGAAGTTTCGTTTCTGACGGCAACAATGTTGACCCTGTAATGCGATAACAGTTCAAAAATATGTTACGAATAAATTAGAAATGGTTGTTTAAGACGGCAACAATGTTGACCCTGTTATGCAATACCACTTCAGAAAGCTCTTTCGAATACTCTAGATCGTGCTGTTTCTGACGGCAACAATGTTGACCCTGTAATGCGATAACAGTTCAAAAATCTGTTACGAGTAATTTAGAAAAGGTTGTTTCAGACGGAAACAATGTTGACCCTTTACAAAGTTGCAACTTCAAGAAGCTCCCACGGATAATCTAGATTGTGTTGATTACGTAGCTAACAATGTTGACCCTCTACTCAGCTAATACTTTAAAGAGCTCTCACAAATAATCTGCAAAGTGTTGTTTCAGACGCCAACAATGTTGATCCTGTAGTCAGCTAACACTTCAACAAGCTCACACGGATAATCTTGTACATGTTGTTTCTGACGGCAACAATGTTGACCCGTACAAAGTTATAACTTCAAAAAGCTCCTACGGATAATCTAGAGTGTGTTGTTCAAGACGCTAACAATGTTAACCCTGTAGTCAGCTAACACTTCAAACAGCTCCCACAAATAATCGGCAAAGTGTTGTTTCTGACGGCACAATGTTGACCCTGTTACGCAATAACACTTCATAAAGCTCCCACGACTAATCTAGAACGTTTTATTTCTAAAGGCAACAATAATGACCTTGTATTCTACTAACAAGTCAAAAAACTCCCATAAATAATCTGCAAAGTTTCGTTTCAGACGGCAATAATGTTGTAATGCGATAACAGTTCAAAAATCTGTTATGAATAATTTAGAAAAGGTTGTTTCAGACGGCAACAATGTTGGCCCTGTTATGCAATACCACTTCAGAAAGCTCTTTCGAATACTCTAGATCGTGCTGTTTCTGACGGCAACAATGTTGACCCTGTAATGCGATAACAGTTCAAAACTCTATTACGAATAATTTAGAAAAGGTTGTTTCAGACGAAAACAATGTTGACCCTGTTACGCAGTACCACTTCAGAAAGCTCTTTCGAATACTCTAGAACGTGCGGTTTCTGACGGCAACAATATTGACCCATTACACAGTTTTAACTTCAAGAAGCTCCCACGGATAATCTAGATTTTGTTTTTTACGTAGCTAACAATGTTGACCCTCTACTCAGCTAATACTTTAAACAGCTCCCACAAATAATCTGCAAGTGTTGTTTCAGACGCCAACAATGTTGACCTTGTAATGCAATAACACTTCATAAAGCTCCCACGACTAATCTAGAACGTTTTATTTCTAAAGGCAACAATAATGACCTTGTATTCTACTAACAAGTCAAAAAACTCCCATAAATAATCTGCAAAGTTTCGTTTCAGACGGCAATAATGTTGTAATGCGATAACAGTTCAAAAATTTGTTATGAATAATTTAGAAAAGGTTGTTTCAGACGGCAACAATGTTGACCCTGTTATGCAATACCACTTCAGAAAGCTCTTTCGAATACTCTAGATCGTGCTGTTTCTGACGGCAACAATGTTGACCCTGTAATGCGATAACAGTTCAAAACTCTGTTACAAATAATTTAGAAAAGGTTGTTTCAGACGAAAACAATGTTGACCCTGTTACGCAGTACCACTTCAGAAAGCTCTTTCGAATACTCTAGATCGTGCGGTTTCTGACGGCAACAATATTGACCCATTACACAGTTTTAACTGCAAGAAGCTCCCACGGATAATCTAGATTTTGTTTTTTACGTAGCTAACAATGTTGACCCTCTACTCAGATAATACTTTAAACAGCTCCCACAAATAATCTGCAAAGTGTTGTTTCAGACGCCAACAATATTGTGTTGACCCTCTACTCAGCTTATACTTTAAACAGCTCCCACAAATAATCTGCAAAGTGTTGTTTCAGACGCAAACAATGTTGATCCTGTTGTCAGCTAACACTTCAACAAGCTCACACGGATAATCTTGTACATGGTGTTTCTGACGGCAACAATGTTGACCCGTACAAAGTTATAACTTCAAAAAGCTCCTACGGATAATCTAGAGTGTGTTGTTCAAGACGTTAACAATGTTAACCCTGTAGTCAGCTAACACTTCAAACAGCTCCCACAAATAATCTGCAAGTGTTGTTTCAGACGCCAACAATGTTGACCCTGTAATGCAATAACACTTCATTATGCTCCCACGACTAATCTAGAACGTTTTATTTCTAAAAGCAACAATAATGACCTTGTATTCTACTAACAAGTCAAAAAACTCCCATAAATAATCTGCAAAGTTTCGTTTCAGACGGCAATAATGTTGTAATGCGATAACAGTTCAAAAATTTGTTATGAATAATTTAGAAAAGGTTGTTTCAGACAGCAACAATGTTGACCCTGTTATGCAATACCACTTCAGAAAGCTCTTTCGAATACTCTAGATCGTGCTGTTTCTGACGGCAACAATGTTGACCCTGTAATGCGATAACAGTTCAAAACTCTGTTACAAATAATTTAGAAAAGGTTGTTTCAGACGAAAACAATGTTGACCCTGTTACGCAGTACCACTTCAGAAAGCTCTTTCGAATACTCTAGATCGTGCGGTTTCTGACGGCAACAATATTGACCCATTACACAGTTTTAACTGCAAGAAGCTCCCACGGATAATCTAGATTTTGTTTTTTACGTAGCTAACAATGTTGACCCTCTACTCAGATAATACTTTAAACAGCTCCCACAAATAATCTGCAAAGTGTTGTTTCAGACGCCAACAATGTTGATCCTGTAGTCAGCTAACACTTCAACAAGCTCCCACGGATAATCTAGTACATGTTGTTTCTGACGGCAAAAATGTTGACCCGTACAAAGTTATAACTTCAAAAAGCACCTACGAATAATCTAGAGTGTGTTGGTCAAGACGCTAACAATGTTAACCCTGTAGTCAGCTAACACTTCAAACAGCTCCCACAAATAATCGGCAAAGTGTTGTTTCTGACGGCACAATGTTGACCCTGTTACGCAATACCACTTCAGAAAGCTCTTTCGAATACTCTAGATCGTGCGGTTTCTGACGGCAACAATATTGACCCATTACACAGTTTTAACTGCAAGAAGCTTCCACGGATAATCTAGATTGTGTTGTTTACGTAGCTAACAATGTTGACCCTCTACTCAGCTAACACTTCAAAAAGCTCCCATAAATAATTTGCAAAGTGTTATTTCATACGCCAACAATGTTGATCCTGTAGTCAGCTAACACTTCAAACAGCTCCCACAAATAATCTGCAAAGTGTTGTTTCAGTCGTTAACAATGTTGACCCTGTTATGCAATACCACTTCAGAAAGCTCTTTCGAATACTCTAGATCGTGCGGTTTCTGACGGCAACAATATTGACCCTTTTACACAGTTGTAACTGCAAGAAGCTCCCACGGATAATCTAGATTGTGTTTTTACGTAGCTAACAATATTGACCCTCTACTCAGCTAATACTTTAAACAGCTCCCACAAATAATCTGCAAAGTGTTGTTTCAGTCGCCAACAATGTTGACCCTGTAATGCAATAACACTTCATAAAGCTCCCACGACGAATCTAGAACATTTTATTTCTAAAGGCAACAATGTTGACCTTGTATTCTACTAACAAGTCAAAAAACTCCCATAAATAATCTGCAAAGTTTCGTTTCAGATGGCAACAATGTTGACCCTGTTATGCAAAAATACCACTTCAGAAAGCTCTTTCGAATACTCTAGATCGTGCTGTTTCTGACGGCAACAATGTTGACCCTGTAATGCGATAACAGTTCAAAAATTTGTTACGAGTTATTTAGAAAAGGTTGTTTCAGACGGAAACAATGTTGATCCTGTTATGCAATACCACTTCAGAAAGCTCTTTCGAATACTCTAGATCGTGCGGTTTCTGACGGCAACAATATTGAACCATTACACAGTTGTAACTGCAAGAAGCTCCCACGGATAATCTAGATTTTGTTCTTTACGTAGCTAACAATGTTGACCCTCTACTCAGCTTATACTTTAAACAGCTCCCACAAATAATCTGCAAAGTGTTGTTTCAGACGCCAACAATGGTGACCCTGTAATGCAATAACACTTCATAAAGCTCCCACGACTAATCTAGAACATTTTATTTCTAAAGGCAACAATAATGACCTTGTATTCTACTAACAAGTCAAAAAACTCCCATAAATAATCTGCAAAGTTTCGTTTCAGACGGCAACAATGTTGACCCTGTAATGCGATAACAGTTCAAAAATCTGTTACGAATAATTTAGAACAGGTTGCTTCGGACGGCAACAATGTCTACCCTGTTACGCAATACCACTTCAGAAAGCTCTTTCGAATACTCTAGATCGTGCTGTTTCTGACGGACACAATGTTGACCCTGTAATGCGATAACAGTTCAAAAATCTGTTACGAATAATTTAGAAAAGGTTGTTTCAGACGGAAACAATGTTGACCCTGTTATGCAATACCACTTCAGAAAGCTCTTTGGAATACTCTAGATCGTGCTGTTTCTGACGGCAACAATTTTGACCCTGTAATGCGATAACAGTTCAAAAATCTGTTACGAATAATTTAGAAAAGGTTGTTTCAGACGGAAACAATGTTGACCCTGTTATGCAATACCACTTCAGAAAGCTCTTTCAAATACTCTAGATCGTGCGGTTTCTGACGGCAACAATGTTGACCCTGTAATGCGATAACAGTTCAAAAATCTGTTACGAATAAATTAGAAATGGTTGTTCAAGACGGCAACAATGTTGACCCTGTTATGCAATACCACTTCAGAAAGCTCTTTCGAATACTCTAGATCGTGCTGTTTCTGACGGCAACAATGTTGACCCTGTAATGCGATAACAGTTCAAAAATCTGTTACGAATAATTTAGAAAAGGTTGTTTCAGACGGAAACAATGTTGACCCTGTTATGCAATACTCTAGATCGTGCGGTTTCTGACGACAACAATTTTGACCCTTTACACAGTTGTAACTGCAAGAAGCTCCCGCGGATAATCTAGATTTTGTTTTGTACGTAGCTAACAATGTTGACCCTCTACTCAGCTAATACTTTAAACAGCTCCCACAAATAATCTGCAAAGTGTTGTTTCAGACGCCATCAATGTTGACCCTTTAATGCAATAACACTTCAACAAGCTCCCACGACTAATCTAGAACGTTTTATTTCTAAAGGCAACAGTGTTGACCTTGTTTTTCACTAACAAGTCAAAAAACTCCCATAAATAATCTGCAAAGTTTCGTTTCTGACGGCAACAATGTTGACCCTTTACAAAGTTGCAACTTCAAGAAGCTCCCACGGATAATCTAGATTGTGTTGTTTACGTAGCTAACAATGTTGACCCTTAACTCAGCTAATACTTTAAAGAGCTCCCACAAATAATCTGCAAAGTGTTATTTCAGACGCCAACAATGTTGATCCTGTGGTCAGCTAACACTTCAACAAGCTCACACGGATAATCTTGTACATGGTGTTTCTGACGGCAACAATGTTGACCCGTACAAAGTTATAACTTCAAAAAGCTCCTACGGATAATCTAGAGTGTGTTGTTCAAGACGTTAACAATGTTAACCCTGTAGTCAGCTAACACTTCAAACAGCTCCCACAAATAATCTGCAAGTGTTGTTTCAGACGCCAACAATGTTGACCCTGTAATGCAATAACACTTCATTATGCTCCCACGACTAATCTAGAACGTTTTATTACTAAAGGCAACAATGTTGACCTTGTATTCTACTAATAAGTCAAAAAACTCCCATAAATAATCTGCAAAGTTTCGTTTCAGACGGCAACAATGTTGACCCTGTAATGCGATAACAGTTAAAAAATCTGTTACGAATAATTTAGAAAAGGTTGTTTCAGACGGCAACAATGTTGACCCTGTTATGCAATACCACTTCAGAAAGCTCTTTCGAATACTCTAGATCGTGCTGTTTCTGACGGCAACAATGTTGACCCTGTAATGCGATAACAGTTCAAAACTCTGTTATGAATAATTTAGAAAAGGTTGTTTCAGACGAAAACAATGTTGACCCTGTTACGCAGTACCACTTCAGAAAGCTCTTTCGAATACTCTAGATCGTGCGGTTTCTGACGGCAACAATATTGACCCTTTACACAGTTTTAACTGCAAGAAGCTCCCACGGATAATCTAGATTGTGTTGTTTACGTAGCTAACAATGTTGACCCTCTACTCAGCTTATACTTTAAACAGCTCCCACAAATAATCTGCAAAGTGTTATTTCATACGCCAACAATGTTGATCCTGTAGTCAGCTAACACTTCAAACAGCTCCCACAAATAATCTGCAAAGTGTTGTTTCAGTCGCCAACAATGTTGACCCTGTAATGCAATAACACTTCATAAAGCTCCCACGACTAATCTAGAACATTTTATTTCTAAAGGCAACAATGTTGACCTTGTATTCTACTAACAAGTCAAAAAACTCCCATAAATAATCTGCAAAGTTTCGTTTCAGACGGCAACAATGTTGACCCTGTAATGCGATAACAGTTAAAAAATCTGTTACGAATAATTTAGAACAGGTTGCTTCGGACGGCAACAATGTCTACCCTGTTACGCAATACCACTTCAGAAAGCTCTTTCGAATACTCTAGATCGTGCTGTTTCTGACGGACACAATGTTGACCCTGTAATGCGATAACAGTTCAAAAATCTGTTACGAATAATTTAGAAAAGGTTGTTTCAGACGGAAACAATGTTGACCCTGTTATGCAATACCACTTCAGAAAGCTCTTTGGAATACTCTAGATCGTGCTGTTTCTGACGGCAACAATGTTGACCCTGTAATGCGATAACAGTTTAAAAATCTGTTACGAATAATTTAGAAAAGGTTGTTTCAGACGGAAACAATGTTGACCCTGTTATGCAATACCACTTCAGAAAGCTCTTTCAAATACTCTAGATCGTGCGGTTTCTGACGGCAACAATTTTGACCCTTTACATAGTTGTAACTGCAAGAAGCTCCCACGGATAATCTAGATTTTGTTTTTACGTAGCTAACAATGTTGACCCTCTACTTAGATAATACTTTCAACAGCTCCCACAAATAACCTGCAAAGTGTTGTTTCAGACGCCAACAATATTGACCCTGTAATGCAATAACACTTCATAAAGCTCCCACGACTAATCTAGAACGTTTTATTTCTAAAGGCAACAATGTTGACCTTGTATTCTACTAACAAGTCAAAAAACTCCCATAAATAATCTGCAAAGTTTCGTTTCAGACGGCAACAATGTTGACCCGTACAAAGTTATAACTTCAAAAAGCTCCTACGGATAATCTAGAGTGTGTTGTTTACGTAGCTAACAATGTTGACCCTTAACTCAGCTAATACTTTAAAGAGCTCTCACAAATAATCTGCAAAGTGTTATTTCAGACGCCAAGAATGTTGATCCTGTGGTCAGCTAACACTTCAACAAGCTCACACGGATAATCTTGTACATGGTGTTTCTGACGGCAACAATGTTGACCCGTACAAAGTTATAACTTCAAAAAGCTCCTACGGATAATCTAGAGTGTTTTGTTCAAGACGTTAACAATGTTAACCCTGTAGTCAGCTAACACTTCAAACAGCTCCCACAAATAATCTGCAAGTGTTGTTTCAGACGCCAACAATGTTGACCCTGTAATGCAATAACACTTCATTATGCTCCCACGACTAATCTAGAACGTTATATTACTAAAGGCAACAATGTTGACCTTGTATTCTACTAATATGTCAAAAAACTCCCATAAATAATCTGCAAAGTTTCGTTTCAGACGGCAACAATGTTGACCCTGTAATGCGATAACAGTTAAAAAATCTGTTACGAATAATTTAGAAAAGGTTGTTTCAGACGGCAACAATGTTGACCCTGTTATGCAATACCACTTCAGAAAGCTCTTTCAAATACTCTAGATCGTGCGGTTTCTGACGGCAACAATTTTGAGCCTTTACATAGTTGTAACTGCAAGAAGCTCCCACGGATAGTCTAGATTTTGTTTTTACGTAGCTAACAATGTTGACCCTCTACTTAGCTAATACTTTAAACAGCTCCCACAAATAATCTGCAAAGTGTTGTTTCAGACGCCAACAATATTGACCCTGTAATGCAATAACACTTCATAAAGCTCCCACGACTAATCTAGAACGTTTTATTTCTAAAGGCAACAATGTTGACCTTGTATTCTACTAACAAGTCAAAAAACTCCCATAAATAATCTGCAAAGTTTCGTTTCAGACGGCAACAATGTTGACCCGTACAAAGTTATAACTTCAAAAAGCTCCTACGGATAATCTAGAGTGTGTTGTTCAAGACGTTAACAATGTTAACCCTGTAGTCAGCTAACACTTCAAACAGCTCCCACAAATAATCTGCAAGTGTTGTTTCAGACGCCAACAATGTTGACCCTGTAATGCAATAACACTTCATTATGCTACCACGACTAATCTAGAACGTTTTATTACTAAAGGCAACAATGTTGACCTTGTATTCTACTAATAAGTCAAAAAACTCCCATAAATAATCTGCAAAGTTTCGTTTCTGACGGCAACAATGTTGACCCTTTACAAAGTTGCAACTTCAAGAAGCTCCCACGGATAATCTAGATTGTGTTGTTTACGTAGCTAACAATGTTGACCCTTAACTCAGCTAATACTTTAAAGAGCTCCCACAAATAATCTGCAAAGTGTTATTTCAGACGCCAACAATGTTGATCCTGTGGTCAGCTAACACTTCAACAAGCTCACACGGATAATCTTGTACATGGTGTTTCTGACGGCAACAATGTTGACCCGTACAAAGTTATAACTTCAAAAAGCTCCTACGGATAATCTAGAGTGTGTTGTTCAAGACGTTAACAATGTTAACCCTGTAGTCAGCTAACACTTCAAACAGCTCCCACAAATAATCTGCAAGTGTTGTTTCAGACGCCAACAATGTTGACCCTGTAATGCAATAACACTTCATTATGCTCCCACGACTAATCTAGAACGTTTTATTACTAAAGGCAACAATGTTGACCTTGTATTCTACTAATAAGTCAAAAAACTCCCATAAATAATCTGCAAAGTTTCGTTTCAGACGGCAACAATGTTGACCCTGTAATGCGATAACAGTTCAAAAATCTGTTACGAATAATTTAGAAAAGGTTGTTTCAGACGGCAACAATGTTGACCCTGTTATGCAATACCACTTCAGAAAGCTCTTTCGAATACTCTAGATCGTGCTGTTTCTGACGGCAACAATGTTGACCCTGTAATGCGATAACAGTTCAAAACTCTGTTATGAATAATTTAGAAAAGGTTGTTTCAGACGAAAACAATGTTGACCCTGTTACGCAGTACCACTTCAGAAAGCTCTTTCGAATACTCTAGATCGTGCGGTTTCTGACGGCAACAATATTGACCCTTTACACAGTTTTAACTGCAAGAAGCTCCCACGGATAATCTAGATTGTGTTGTTTACGTAGCTAACAATGTTGACCCTCTACTCAGCTTATACTTTAAACAGCTCCCACAAATAATCTGCAAAGTGTTATTTCATACGCCAACAATGTTGATCCTGTAGTCAGCTAACACTTCAAACAGCTCCCACAAATAATCTGCAAAGTGTTGTTTCAGTCGCCAACAATGTTGACCCTGTAATGCAATAACACTTCATAAAGCTCCCACGACTAATCTAGAACATTTTATTTCTAAAGGCAACAATGTTGACCTTGTATTCTACTAACAAGTCAAAAAACTCCCATAAATAATCTGCAAAGTTTCGTTTCAGACGGCAACAATGTTGACCCTGTAATGCGATAACAGTTAAAAAATCTGTTACGAATAATTTAGAACAGGTTGCTTCGGACGGCAACAATGTCTACCCTGTTACGCAATACCACTTCAGAAAGCTCTTTCGAATACTCTAGATCGTGCTGTTTCTGACGGACACAATGTTGACCCTGTAATGCGATAACAGTTCAAAAATCTGTTACGAATAATTTAGAAAAGGTTGTTTCAGACGGAAACAATGTTGACCCTGTTATGCAATACCACTTCAGAAAGCTCTTTGGAATACTCTAGATCGTGCTGTTTCTGACGGCAACAATGTTGACCCTGTAATGCGATAACAGTTTAAAAATCTGTTACGAATAATTTAGAAAAGGTTGTTTCAGACGGAAACAATGTTGACCCTGTTATGCAATACCACTTCAGAAAGCTCTTTCAAATACTCTAGATCGTGCGGTTTCTGACGGCAACAATTTTGACCCTTTACATAGTTGTAACTGCAAGAAGCTCCCACGGATAATCTAGATTTTGTTTTTACGTAGCTAACAATGTTGACCCTCTACTTAGATAATACTTTCAACAGCTCCCACAAATAACCTGCAAAGTGTTGTTTCAGACGCCAACAATATTGACCCTGTAATGCAATAACACTTCATAAAGCTCCCACGACTAATCTAGAACGTTTTATTTCTAAAGGCAACAATGTTGACCTTGTATTCTACTAACAAGTCAAAAAACTCCCATAAATAATCTGCAAAGTTTCGTTTCAGACGGCAACAATGTTGACCCGTACAAAGTTATAACTTCAAAAAGCTCCTACGGATAATCTAGAGTGTGTTGTTTACGTAGCTAACAATGTTGACCCTTAACTCAGCTAATACTTTAAAGAGCTCTCACAAATAATCTGCAAAGTGTTATTTCAGACGCCAAGAATGTTGATCCTGTGGTCAGCTAACACTTCAACAAGCTCACACGGATAATCTTGTACATGGTGTTTCTGACGGCAACAATGTTGACCCGTACAAAGTTACAACTTCAAAAAGCTCCTACGGATAATCTAGAGTGTTTTGTTCAAGACGTTAACAATGTTAACCCTGTAGTCAGCTAACACTTCAAACAGCTCCCACAAATAATCTGCAAGTGTTGTTTCAGACGCCAACAATGTTGACCCTGTAATGCAATAACACTTCATTATGCTCCCACGACTAATCTAGAACGTTTTATTACTAAAGGCAACAATGTTGACCTTGTATTCTACTAATAAGTCAAAAAACTCCCATAAATAATCTGCAAAGTTTCGTTTCAGACGGCAACAATGTTGACCCTGTAATGCGATAACAGTTAAAAAATCTGTTACGAATAATTTAGAAAAGGTTGTTTCAGACGGCAACAATGTTGACCCTGTTATGCAATACCACTTCAGAAAGCTCTTTCAAATACTCTAGATCGTGCGGTTTCTGACGGCAACAATTTTGAGCCTTTACATAGTTGTAACTGCAAGAAGCTCCCACGGATAGTCTAGATTTTGTTTTTACGTAGCTAACAATGTTGACCCTCTACTTAGCTAATACTTTAAACAGCTCCCACAAATAATCTGCAAAGTGTTGTTTCAGACGCCAACAATATTGACCCTGTAATGCAATAACACTTCATAAAGCTCCCACGACTAATCTAGAACGTTTTATTTCTAAAGGCAACAATGTTGACCTTGTATTCTACTAACAAGTCAAAAAACTCCCATAAATAATCTGCAAAGTTTCGTTTCAGACGGCAACAATGTTGACCCGTACAAAGTTATAACTTCAAAAAGCTCCTACGGATAATCTAGAGTGTGTTGTTCAAGACGTTAACAATGTTAACCCTGTAGTCAGCTAACACTTGAAACAGCTCCCACAAATAATCTGCAAGTGTTGTTTCAGACGCCAACAATGTTGACCCTGTAATGCAATAACACTTCATTATGCTACCACGACTAATCTAGAACGTTTTATTACTAAAGGCAACAATGTTGACCTTGTATTCTACTAATAAGTCAAAAAACTCCCATAAATAATCTGCAAAGTTTCGTTTCAGACGGCAACAATGTTGACCCTGTAATGCGATAACAGTTAAAAAATCTGTTACGAATAATTTAGAAAAGGTTGTTTCAGACGGCAACAATGTTGACCCTGTTATGCAATACCACTTCAGAAAGCTCTTTCGAATACTCTAGATCGTGCTGTTTCTGACGGCAACAATGTTGACCCTGTAATGCGATAACAGTTCAAAACTCTGTTATGAATAATTTAGAAAAGGTTGTTTCAGACGAAAACAATGTTGACCCTGTTACGCAGTACCACTTCAGAAAGCTCTTTCGAATACTCTAGATCGTGCGGTTTCTGACGGCAACAATATTGACCCTTTACACAGTTTTAACTGCAAGAAGCTCCCACGGATAATCTAGATTGTGTTGTTTACGTAGCTAACAATGTTGACCCTCTACTCAGCTTATACTTTAAACAGCTCCCACAAATAATCTGCAAAGTGTTATTTCATACGCCAACAATGTTGATCCTGTAGTCAGCTAACACTTCAAACAGCTCCCACAAATAACCTGCAAAGTGTTGTTTCAGACGCCAACAATATTGACCCTGTAATGCAATAACACTTCATAAAGCTCCCACGACTAATCTAGAACGTTTTATTTCTAAAGGCAACATTGTTGACCTTGTATTTCACTAACAAGTCAAAAAACTTCCATAAATAATCTGCGAAGTTTCGTTTCTGACGGCAACAATGTTGACCCTGTAATGCGATAACAGTTCAAAAATCTGTTACGAATAAATTAGAAATGGTTGTTTAAGACGGCAACAACGTTGACCCTGTTATGCAATACCACTTCAGAAAGCTCTTTCGAATACTCTAGATCGTGCTGTTTCTGACGGCAACAATGTTGACCCTGTAATGCGATAACAGTTCAAAAATCTGTTACGAATAATTTAGAAAAGGTTGTTTCAGACGGAAACAATGTTGACCCTGTTATGCAATACCACTTCAGAAAGCTCTTTCGAATACTCTAGATCGTGCGGTTTCTGACGGCAACAATTTTGACCCTTTACACAGTTGTAACTGCAAGAAGCTCCCGCGGATAATCTAGATTTTGTTTTGTACGTAGCTAACAATGTTGACCCTCTACTCAGCTAATACTTTAAACAGCTCCCACAAATAATCTGCAAAGTGTTGTTTCAGACGCCAACAATGTTGACCCTTTAATGCAATAACACTTCAACAAGCTCCCACGACTAATCTAGAACGTTTTATTTCTAAAGGCAACAGTGTTGATCTTGTTTTTCACTAACAAGTCAAAAAACTCCCATAAATAATCTGCAAAGTTTCGTTTCTGACGGCAACAATGTTGACCCTTTACAAAGTTGCAACTTCAAGAAGCTCCTACGGATAATCTAGATTGTGTTGTTTACGTAGCTAACAATGTTGACCCTTAACTCAGCTAATACTTTAAAGAGCTCCCACAAATAATCTGCAAAGTGTTATTTCAGACGCCAAGAATGTTGATCCTGTGGTCAGCTAACACTTCAACAAGCTCACACGGATAATCTTGTACATGGTGTTTCTGACGGCAACAATGTTGACCCGTACAAAGTTATAACTTCAAAAAGCTCCTACGGATAATCTAGAGTGTGTTGTTCAAGACGTTAACAATGTTAACCCTGTAGTCAGCTAACACTTCAAACAGCTCCCACAAATAATCTGCAAGTGTTGTTTCAGACGCCAACAATGTTGACCCTGTAATGCAATAACACTTCATTATGCTCCCACGACTAATCTAGAACGTTTTATTTCTAAAGGCAACATTGTTGACCTTGTATTTCACTAACAAGTCAAAAAACTTCCATAAATAATCTGCGAAGTTTCGTTTCTGACGGCAACAATGTTGACCCTGTAATGCGATAACAGTTCAAAAATCTGTTACGAATAAATTAGAAATGGTTGTTTAAGACGGCAACAACGTTGACCCTGTTATGCAATACCACTTCAGAAAGCTCTTTCGAATACTCTAGATCGTGCTGTTTCTGACGGCAACAATGTTGACCCTGTAATGCGATAACAGTTCAAAAATCTGTTACGAATAATTTAGAAAAGGTTGTTTCAGACGGAAACAATGTTGACCCTGTTATGCAATACCACTTCAGAAAGCTCTTTCGAATACTCTAGATCGTGCTGTTTCTGACGGCAACAATGTTGACCCTTTACAAAGTTGCAACTTCAAGAAGCTCCTACGGATAATCTAGATTGTGTTGTTTACGTAGCTAACAATGTTGACCCTTAACTCAGCTAATACTTTAAAGAGCTCCCACAAATAATCTGCAAAGTGTTATTTCAGACGCCAAGAATGTTGATCCTGTGGTCAGCTAACACTTCAACAAGCTCACACGGATAATCTTGTACATGGTGTTTCTGACGGCAACAATGTTGACCCGTACAAAGTTATAACTTCAAAAAGCTCCTACGGATAATCTAGAGTGTGTTGTTCAAGACGTTAACAATGTTAACCCTGTAGTCAGCTAACACTTCAAACAGCTCCCACAAATAATCTGCAAGTGTTGTTTCAGACGCCAACAATGTTGACCCTGTAATGCAATAACACTTCATTATGCTCCCACGACTAATCTAGAACGTTTTATTACTAAAGGCAACAATGTTGACCTTGTATTCTACTAATAAGTCAAAAAACTCCCATAAATAATCTGCAAAGTTTCGTTTCAGACGGCAACAATGTTGACCCTGTAATGCGATAACAGTTAAAAAATCTGTTACGAATAATTTAGAAAAGGTTGTTTCAGACGGCAACAATGTTGACCCTGTTATGCAATACCACTTCAGAAAGCTCTTTCAAATACTCTAGATCGTGCGGTTTCTGACGGCAACAATTTTGAGCCTTTACATAGTTGTAACTGCAAGAAGCTCCCACGGATAGTCTAGATTTTGTTTTTACGTAGCTAACAATGTTGACCCTCTACTTAGCTAATACTTTAAACAGCTCCCACAAATAATCTGCAAAGTGTTGTTTCAGACGCCAACAATATTGACCCTGTAATGCAATAACACTTCATAAAGCTCCCACGACTAATCTAGAACGTTTTATTTCTAAAGGCAACAATGTTGACCTTGTATTCTACTAACAAGTCAAAAAACTCCCATAAATAATCTGCAAAGTTTCGTTTCAGACGACAACAATGTTGACCCTGTAATGCGATAACAGTTCAAAAATCTGTTACGAATAATTTAGAAAAGGTTGTTTCAGACGGCAACAATGTTGACCCTGTTATGCAATACCACTTCAGAAAGCTCTTTCAAATACTCTAGATCGTGCTGTTTCTGACGCAACAATGTTGACCCTGTAATGCGATAACAGTTCTAAACTCTGTTACGAATAATTTAGAAAAGGTTGTTTCAGACAGAAACAATGTTGACCCTGTTATGCAATACCACTTCAGAAAGCTCTTTCGAATACTCTAGATCGTGCGGTTGCTGACGGCAACAATATTGACCCTTTACACAGTTGTAACTGCAAGAAGCTCCCACGGATAATCTAGAACGTTTTATTTCTAAAGGCAACAGTGTTGACCTTGTATTTCACTAACAAGTCAAAAAACTCCCTTAAATAATCTGCGAAGTTTCGTTTCTGTCGGCAACAATGTTGACCCTTTTCAAAGTTGCAACTTCAAGAAGCTCCCACGGATAATCTAGATTGTGTTGTTTACGTAGCTAACAATGTTGACCCTCTACTCAGCTTATACTTTAAACAGCTCCCACAAATAATCTGCAAAGTGTTATTTCATACGCCAACAATGTTGATCCTGTAGTCAGCTAACACTTCAAACAGCTCCCACAAATAATCTGCAAAGTGTTGTTTCAGTCGCCAACAATGTTGACCCTGTAATGCAATACCACTTCAGAAAGCTCTTTCGAATACTTTAGATCGTGTGGTTTCTGACGGCAACAATGTTGACCCTTTACAAAGTTATAACTTCAAAAAGCTCCTACAGATAATCTAGATTGTGTTGTTTCCGTATCTAACAGTGTTGACCCTCTACTCAGCTAACACTTCCAACAGCTCCCACAAATAATCTGCAAAGTGTTGTTTCAGTCGCCAACAATGTTGACCCTGTAATGCAATAACACTTCATAAAGCTCCCACGACTAATCTAGAACGTTTTATTTCTAAAGGCAACAATGTTAGTAGGTTAAAATTGGGGTAGCTGGATCAAAAGAGATCCAGCTACCCCAATTTTCATTTATTCAATTATTCAATTATTCATCGTTACGTTTTAGTTCATGATGCTACCACCTACTAGCAGTAAAATAGATACAATTTAGACTCCGGTATAAGGTTACCAAAGTGAACGTTCGTTCTTATAGCTTGAGCATTCATTATTTGGATGCTGTCATAATTTGCGTAATCAATCGTCTTGACGGCGTGGAGACCGTCTATATTACATTTGACTATAATTACCTCCAACAAATATCCTACTTTTATTGTTTTATTCATTCTGATCGCTCACAAATTAATGTTCTAAGGGAATACTAAGAAATAAATAACAAAGAATAACAATTTAAATAAAAACTTTATTTTGCATACACCATTTTCTTAAACAAGTAACATTCCTGAGTGCACATGTTTTATGATGACAAATACAAGTATGCACATCATTACATAATTCATATTCCTTAAATAAATTTAAAAAGCTAGGACAGCTCTTATCTTCTAAATTATAAACACATACATCAGCATTATTATTATTATTATCATCATCACACAATATCTCCCTAATCCATAACATTTTTTCCTTGCCTTTTGTATAAATGTATTCGTATTCTTTTAAGAGATTTACAATAATATTTTTATGGTCTTTGTAGGGTAAAAAACCTTCATGCCAATATAATCCTCTATTCCTCTCTAACTTCTCAACTGGCGGGACCCCGCGCGCGCGACCTCCGTTGACTGGCAGCCCCCCACCACCACGCCCCCCGCGGGGTGACAATATTACACTATTTGGCCGATTTCTCGTTAATTTTGTAGGAAAACCCATAATAAACCCATAAATATTTAGATTCTCTATAAAATTTGCTATAAAGTGCTGCCAAAACAATTTGCTATTTTAGTTGAATCTTTAAACGAGCACAATGTAAACTTAGAGAAAATAAAAAAAATAAAAAAAAATCAGAAAAATATTAGAAATAAAGATTACATATCAAACTTTATTATTTTTCTATACAGTTTTGTATTAATATTATACCTTAAGATATTATTTACAAATTAAAACCATAAAATACCTTGTCTTCATATTATAATTTTACACCACACCTATTACGACATACTTTCATACGAACACGGCACACACGACAACACGCACTGCTAACTTACACTGAAGACTGTTCAAATATTTTGTATCGCACTTGACCTTGATCTGTGGCTTGCTAGCTAGCCTGTTTTTTCCTCTATTTAATCAGATAGGTGCAAAAGGGATAGGAACAGACGCGTCTGTAGAAATTCCCGCGAAATACGACAACACGTAGAAAGCCCGATTCGGGCCTCGTGCCAGAGGGGTGCTTTTTTTACGAAGCCCGGCTTTGGCGTCGTGCCAGTTGAGAGGCTAACCAGCTAACTTGTTTTCTTTCCGTTTTACTCAGATCGTAAAATGGAAACGGTGGTATGAACAGAAAAACTTGTAATTTCTGTCTGTTTACCATTGCTATTTCTTTTAAAATGAATTTATTTTCATCGGTTTTGAACCCTTGGACATCTAGAATTACACTCATGATATTTTGCGGACAATGTTACTTAAAGGTTTATACTCCACTAGTCGTTCGTTTATTATTAGACAATAGGCGGTCGTATTGTCAGGCACGTCTTCTAGGGTTTCAATCTCTAATCGTACATCTACAGGTCCTGTTTTCAGACTATCGTTTTGTCGTGAGCAATCAATAACAAACAGCGGAGCTTTTTCTTTAAACTGAAGCAAATCAAGCAACGGATCAACTGGACGGTTGTAATAAGACTGTTGAAATTTCGCATACATTTCGTATAATATACTGTATTTATTATCTTTAAAATCCAAATGTAATGCCTCATACGGATAATATTGTGAATTAAGAAATAATGTAACATTACTTAACGTACAGTGATCAAACTCGGAACAGTTGTTTGTTTTTGAATTTTTTCTTTTAGTTTGCAGACCAAAGATTACGTACCGAGGCTTTTCTAGTTGTGACGCCGTTTTAACTGACCATGAGTGTTTCATTGTTTTTGGTAATAACGGGTATTCATATAAATCCCAATTTCGAAATGCCATTTGTATAGATTTATCTTTTTCTAGAACCTTAAGCAAAAAGAGTCTTTCTCGGTCAGCTACTTTTACGTGGGGGACACGCCACTGTATTCTCTGTATCTTTATTCTGATGTCTTCTTCTTCCAAAATTTTGGCACTATTTAGGTTAGAGTTGTTTCTGATAAGAATAAGCTCATGCTTACAATTCATAATAATTTTGTTATAATCCTCTGCGAAACCCAAGATTTTATTTAATGGAATGATGGCACAGAAATAACCATTACTCTTGAAGCCATTTAAATTCCATCCCCACATTCCAGCGACTTTATTTTCAGCTATATTCATAGATACGTAAGATTTTATTGTAGTTGTTATACCAACATTTTTTGATCGGTCTATTTCAACACCATTGATCTCGTATCTAATATCTTGAAACAAAAAGGCTACAGGATTGTTAGTAAATTCTAGCGGCTTTTGAACAGGCTTTTTATCTTTTCCAATTATAGTTGCATGTCCCTCCACATAAATAAAACTTGCCGATGGCAATATGTATACATCTTGTTGATGGATTGGAATTCTAATTTCATCATTTTCTCCGAAACTGTTGTTGTAGGGGTTATAAGTATGAATTTCATAACCTTCGATTGAATTATCAAATTGCGGCGAATCAGACACCTGTAGTATACTCATATTATCACAATTTAAATCCAAGTGCTTTTAGAAAGTTTTTATTATTTTTTGTGATTTTATTTAAATTTTTGACACGTCTTCCTATTTTAGAATGGGGTTGAATAATGCTTTTATATTTTAAAGTACACGGTGTTTTATAAAATAAAATCATCTTGTTCGCCGCAAGTGAAGCCGCAGTTGTATTTGTTCTTTACCGAAATCAATGAGATTACTATTCTCATCTACGATTTTTACACACAGAGATGATATGTTGCTTTTATTTATAGGAAAATATATAATATTATTCGGCACTTCAATGTATCGATGACCAGGTGGGACGTTAGGTATAAATTCATGAATAATGTGTGTTGGGCATCCGTTGATATATGATCCTTTTATGAGATCACATTCGATCCTTATCACGGACAACGGAAGAATGTTGACTTGGCTCTCAGAGTCATGCCATTTATTAGCTTCCAACTTTGTTTTACCGAAACCTAGAAGCTGACCAATGCTGTTTTCTTTCTCGAAATGTACGTTCTTTGAAGAAAATAACGAACATTTTAAAGTATTATTATTTGGTTTAAGTTTGATGGTACAGTCATTCAGATGTCGTGATAAGTAATCTTCTATATCATACAAATCATACGTGCCTACAGGTATACTGAGTTCTTTTCCATCATCACCGTAATAAAACCTATTGTTTGCGGAATTAACATTCGATATTGAATTTGTAGCCGAGAAGTATAATAAACCACACTCATATCTTTCAGTCACATTCAAGGTAGGATGAAAATGTGATTCTAGCAAAGACTCACGTCCAGTGATGGTAATCGTAGAAGACATGATCAAGTACTATACGATATTTGTCATTCATCATCAATTTATTTACTTTTGCCCTCCCAAAATTGTTTAAGAAAATTCAAACTTAGATGACCACAATTAAAAGGATGATTTTGTTGTATGTTTTCATAGTTATAATTTATATTTTTGCCAAGATACTTGATTAGTTCGGTAGGAGGTTTCAAATTACCATAACTATCGAAATATTCTATATTATGCTTAAATTTAGCGTAGGCTACCCAGTGCGTACCAGGATTACTAGAGCTATCTAAATTAATGATACCACATTCTTTCCTATACGGCTGCTTTGGTAACTGATCTCTCATGAACACCCCACGGAAATATGGGATGTTATGTGAATGATCCATAATGTCCACATCAGTCAGAGCTCGATTGGGTAGCCTACTTCCTAGTTTTTTTTCGCTGTATTTAATGGATATAATCCTAAACCATTCCGGTGAGGTTTGAGGTGTAACCCATTTCCTATACACAAAGTTTCCATCTTTTCATTATGTCGTTTTAATTCCGACAAACGTGTTTTAGCTTCTTTGTAATCGTTAATAGCTTTAACAATTCCAGCAACACCGCCAGTTAAACTACCTGCAGCAGACAATCCTGCAAATATGGGTATTAAAGGCAAAAAACCACCAGTTTTAGGAATTGGAATTACTCGAGGTAGCTTAACATCTGAATTTGTTGTCATTTCCTTTGCAGCTGCAATAGCTAACTTAATAGCAGTTTTTTTACATTTCGGTTTAAATTTCTTTAATTGTTTTTTAGTATGAGAAATCACATGTTTAAATATGTCTTTAAAACCAGCTCCTTTCGTGATTTTAGCGCTATGGTGTTTATTTCCAGAGCCAGTTTTTACTTTAGCTAACATAGCTTTATGAACTAACTGAGCTGCAATCTTTTCACCTAAGCTTGCATCAGAAGCACGAATACGTTTCTTCGCCATTTTCATTAATTGAATATCAGCTCTGTGACGATCTTGTAGAGATGATGATTTAGAGTAAGCAATATCGTGAAATTTACAATGTTCGTCTAATTTGTTAACTCCTTTGTCACCTCTAGCAAGTCTTTCTGTTAAATTTGTTCCTGGCCCGCAGTAATTGTATCCAGGTAGATGAATTTCACACGGTAAGTGATTAATAAGCCAATTTAGAAGACTGTCTTCTTGCATAGCCTGTATTAGAGTGATCACTCGACTTGCAAGAATGCACTTAAGTAGCCATATTTATTATACGTCTAAAGCATATTGGTTTTATCAATCCAACTGTTTTCATTTGGTGGTAGTCCTAACCATTTTACATATACTTTATTCCCTTTCTTTCTCAATACCTTTTCAACAAGATAAATATCAGGGTGCTTTGTTCTTTGTAATTCTTGCGAATAGAAAGCACCTAAAATTGGGCGTCCTCTCATATCTTCCAATAAATATGTAACTGGATGTGTCTGTTGCACTTTTAAGATTTTAAATATTTCTGTAGACCAGTTGGGTGTATACCCTTTTTCGAAAACGCCTTTGTATTTACTGATTCGTACAAAATCTGTAGTTTTAAATGTTTTGCTTGATTTCTTAAAATTTGAGGAGTCTAAGAGTTTAGTGTACCTTCTCATGACTCTTTTTTTATTACGCTCGCTAACATCTATAGGTTTACATCCAATTGTTCTATGAAAAGTGTGATTATAGGTTTTAATTATTTCATCTAGAGTACCATTTATCCAAGTATGATTTCCATTCAGACCAAACTTTTTGTATAATTTACATTTTAATGTTCTGATAAACCTCTCTGCAATCGAAGCTTTTTTTACTGAATAAGTGGAATAATGATTTATCATATAAGCCTGTATGAGTTTTTTAAATTTGCTGTTGTAAAATTCAGTCCCCAAATCAGTCTGCAAATTTTTTGGTTTATGATTTTGTTTAAATAATTTCTCAAACGCATCAAAAACTTCTTCCTTTGTTTTACGTTTTAAGGGAAAAGTCCAAGCATATTTCGAGAATGTATCAATTACCACTAATACATATTTATAGCCATAGTTTTCATTCGAAATTGACTGTAAATCAATTAAATCAGCTTGCCACAGATCGTTTATATCTTTCATTATTACATGCCTTCTAGGGAAATTCACTCTTACGCTTCTGTATATCTCATTTACGATGTCGGCTTTGCTCATTTTGTAATATAGTTTCGAGGGTAGTTATTTTATTTCTAATTTCATTTAAAAACTGCTCCACAGATTTATGTTTCTCTAAACAATTATTTATCGATTTGTCTACATAACTTTTTGTAGCACAATCTTCAATATCGATGGGGTTTCCTACATGCCTTATAATTTTGCTTTGGGCACTTAAATTACCATCACTCATATATTTTAGCGATATTTCATCAAGATCATTAATATTTTTTTTAAACACGTTAATACCAAACTTATCAACATTCATATTTGAATGATACTTTGATACTGAACAAATATTAAGAATTGAGACGTTTTTATTCTTTAATGATGCCGGCTTCCTTTAACTCTTCTATTATTGAAATAATTTCATTGTCATGATTACTGTTACCAGCATCTCTTGATGAAATTATTACTTTTAGCCGTTCTATTAATTCGTTTGGATCATCCCAGTAAACTAAATCTGTATTTAATGTGTACTTCTTTAGAGCTGGTAATCCACTCCCCGAAGTTGTTTCTGAAGCTTTTGATTCAACAAAATCATTTGTATTTATTTGAGAAGAGTCTAAAAATAAGGGTCTGATGATTTCTCGATATTTGGCACTTTTGTCACCTTTGATTTGTTCGTTTGGATCAAAGTATCTTTTATGGGCGCTGGTGGCGCATAGAATATCTTTATATACTATTTGATCTTTAGCCGATACTAACGTCAAGTCTGGAGTTTTACGTAACAGTAATTCTTTCAAGCCTGGTGTTAATTCATAGTGTCTGTTATTAATAGTAATCATATGTGTATTTTTATTATTTAATGAATCATCTAATACAGTCATTTTCACATTTGCGTTGCCCATAAGAAAGCCTTTATTTTCTTTTCTAACGCCGAAAGGTATATTTATATTTTCATATATATTTTCAATATCTTCTTTATTTAACGATCTTTCTAATGACTTTTCAATGGTTGGATACTCAACTTTTTTTCTGTCTTTAGTAAAACTGATATCACCATCTTCGAAGTCCTCATATATTGAAGGAGAGCTTGAAGTATATAAACTATCATTATCAGGGTATTCGTTTTCACATTTTGTTCTCTGTAAACTTTTACTATCAAAACAACCAACCCGTAGCAAAGCTTTCAACGGCTCAGCTACAGGTTTTAATACTCTAGTCATAGTCAAATCCGTTAAATCTTCGACATCTCGTATATGCTTTAATTTATTCTTTATTGCAGTAACTGATTGTATAAGCTGCTCTTTAACATTCCGATCCATGATTGACTTCATAAACAACTATTACCGATAAGGTAAGACTTTAGAATGAGATATTTTTTTCAGTCAGAGTCATATTTATATACTTTTATACATTATTACAACTTGATTGTTCGAGGTCGATGAAAATATCGAAGCCTTTTCGATATCTACCTTCATTTATAGAACATTCTTTGTTAATCAACATAAAGTTATATGGTTCTTTCCACACTAATGCACACAGTTTTCTGAATTTTAACCATTCCATATCTGAATTGACATGTTCATCGTAAATATGTTTTAAGTTTATATCATCTTGCTTGAAAATTATAAGTAAACTTGCATTGTCTCGAATCAACTGTTTCGGTATTTTTGAATATGTTTGAGATAGATAAAAACAATCTATGTTGCGATGTCTCCCCATTGCAAAGTAATTTCTAATATTAGTTTGATTTTCACATGCAACATCATCAAATATAATTACTGAATTCATTAATGCTTTATCAGGGTGAACAACCTCATCATGAGCATTAAATATGTAAATGGATAATTCAGGGATTCTTCGTAAGACTTCTTTTAAAAATAAATACTTCGGTTGAAAAGATGTTTTAGAATAGAGATATATATTTTTAAACTTCAACCCATTCTCGTCTAGTAATAAACTGAGCATGACGTTGGTTTTACCGCAATTTGACGGCCCACATATTATGCTACGAATCGAATTCGGTAATAGACTACTATGTTTTACATTATGCTCGTATTCGTATTTATTTAATTTAAAATTTCTCACTTTTAAAGAAAGGTTCTGTTTAATTAGTTTCATTTATAACTTTTGATTGTTATAAAGTGATTACAAGTATTGAATATGCAGTTGCTTTATAGAGTTTTCTTTAAGATCTGGAGTATTCTTATTCAAGTGTCATTATTTATACATAAAGAGAAGTATTACGTATCTATCTTTTTATGATCAGGTATGTCACTACTTTCTGAATTATTCGTTACAATTACAATGCGGTGTAGATATTTTTCAAATAAAACTAGTAATAAATGTTCTAGTTATAATTTTATTAGACGCATATAAATATATTTTTACGAACATGTATCGGATATTAAAATATAGTGTCACAATGTCCCCAAGGAAGCGTACGAATACGATCCGCTTGTACTTGTCTTTTATCATCATTTCCATTAAGAAGCTGCTTATTCACCTGTTGTGTATACAGCACATGTTTCATAGATCTTATCAGTTGCATGTTACATCTTGTACTGGTATTATTATACAGAGTATTACTATAATCACTCATTTTCAAATGCTTTGTAACTGCTTTGGTAATACCTTTGGCTTTCTGAATATTTGATTTTACACTATTTATACAATACAGTTTAGCACGTAGACCAACGAATTCAGTAATAATATCACCACCCATTTCATCTTTGAATAGTCCAGGGACTTTTTCATTCATTTTCGGAATATTATAAATGTTTTTCGATGTAAAATTACTAGTATCAAATTTAGAAATATTTTCACGAATATCCTCATAAAAATCTTCAGTCAAGATCAAATACAGTAAACTATCAGTATCTGTGTAACAAAGTTGAGCTCGATCCCCGTATTTATTTTTGATAAAGTCATAATGAAACTGATACATGTGCTGCTTAGCGTACTCTAAAACAGAAAATCCAATATAAATTGGTCTGTCTAGAACAATTTTCTCGTGATTCAATTGAATAGCAACAAAGTTTTCTGAAAATATATTTATACTTTTTAAATTAGGTTTTGTAATTAATTTTTCAGCAGTAAGATGCTTATTCGTCAAGTTTTTGGTGTCACTCCATCTCGAAATTAATTTTACATCTACTTGTTTTCTTTTGTTTTCAATCGTTTTTCCAAATATCGAGTTATTAAGTAACTTAAAAAAGTCCTTTTCAAATGATGTTTTTGCTGCCTGTCGCAGTGAAGTATTAAGATCAATATATGGTTCCAAAAAGTTATCTTGTCTAAAACTTAGGATGCGATGTATTTTACTTAAAATAAGACCATTTTTTAAACATTCTTTCAAATGTACATAATGAATTATATAATTGAATTTGTCATATAGGCTTGCTATTAACTTTTCAGTTTTACTACCCGTAGGTATAAATTTTTCAGCAGCGAAAGGTAGGTCTTGGTGTAACTTATGCAAGTGATCAGGGTATGAAAGATCAACTTCTAAGATGTAACCGTAATCGCTTTTGTCAGATATATTCATTACATTAAAATGTTCCATTTCTCTTGCAGATAAAAAACCAAATTCTGATATAGGATACTTTTTTGTCATGGCATAGCCGTAAAGATTGTTGCAGTCTAAATATACCAGATAAGAAGACTGTTTGTTTTCATCGTATTCGGGCATATATTTATTGCAAGCCACAGCATGGCGTAGCGAACACTGTGATAGCCCACCACGCACTCCCTTCTCAAGCATCTGGTGCACATCAATATCATGAATTAATTCCAATTGAACCTTGGTACGAAAAAGCATTGCATCCCAACTTAGACTGGGTGATGTCGTGTAATAAGCAGGATCTAGTTTATAATATTGCAAACTTATCATCCTGAATTTTTCAAATACATCGCATAAGAGCAACACATCAGTTTTTAAATACAAATCAGTATATTCTCCAAGATTTCTTATTTTAAAGTAATTCCACACTTCAAGCGCATGCGCATAATCATTGTGTGATATGTGATCTCCTATTAAGGAATTGAAAAACAATGATTTTGTTGGAAGTTGTTTTTCATCAAACTTTAGCCAGCTGTCCATGTAATCATACGGGTAAATACCCTTTTTCTGCATTAAATTAAATTGGTTTTCCTCTGTAAACTCATGCGACAGATGAACGAAATCGCTTCTAGATAAACTTTTACTTAACATGTCAAGGCTTGAACTTAAAAATTGAAAAGAATCAATAAATTTCATTTCAATAGGTCGAAAACATTCGGGTGTCTCGATAACTTTTGTAATTGAAAGATACTTTTCTTTTGATTTAGGTATAATTCGAACAGTGCCTTTATGTTTCATTAACTCTTCAATAAACAAGTGCGAATCATAGCCGGTTAAATTATGAAACACTATCGGAATGAATGGACACACTCTATGCATCAAATTACAGTGAGCATGTGCCGCCCCTCTATATTCGGAAGTCACGTGATCATGATCTAGTACTTTGTCATCAAATAGTACTTCATTACATATATGGCATACAGTAGCATTACGATATTGTGTTTTTTGTTCACATGTTAATGGTGATAGCGGTTTCTTATCTGACAATATTCTCTGAATACGTTTAACATCTTTGATTAAATTTTCAATAAATACTTGTACACAATCTATTCCTCTGTAAGATACATATTTGTTCAAGCTCTGATTATGCGAACAGCAAATATAATAACCAAAGCAAGAAGGCTGATGTATCTTTAACGTTTCAATGTGTTCAGATTTATTTTCTTTAACATTTAGCAACAAACATTCAAAATCAGCGTAAATGATAAAATGTATCTTGTGTTGTCTTTCAAAGTTCTTGAATTTTAATAAAGAATTTTTTTCAGGTAAAACAGTTAATATTCCATTACAATTATGAGATTTGCATTTAGCTTCATTACTAAAAAACTGTAAACATGCTTCACATAGATGCATTTTGCCTTTATGTTGAGTAACTTGCCGTCGCACTAATCGAACAAGATCTTTAATTAAGCAATAATGCCCCTTATTATCACGTTCTATGTAAAGTAGATTTATATGATCGATTTTACGGTTTTGAGTGGAATATAAAGGTCCAGTCACACTGTATTTCTTGTCCAGACCATAAACATTAATACTTATATCAGGATTATTAATTTCAAATAATCTTATATCAGAGTATGTAGGTGGGAATGCCATTCCTTTCGTACTCAGAACTGAAGAATAATGAGGATATGACTTAACTCTACACACATTGTTTTCAGAAGGAAATAGCGCAGCAACTACACACCATAAAAAACAGTGATTATCAGTATTCTGTATGTTAATACAACTTTTCGACTTTTTAATAGATTGTGGTAGATCTAAATACGTACCCCCTCTCATGGGACAGTATTTATTTATATTAATTTCTAAATGACTTATAGATAAACATGTCCAACCAGATTCACATTGTTCAAATTCCGAAAGTTTTGATTTAAACTTGTTAATTATTTTTAAAAACGTTTCATTCAAGTCTGTGCTCTGAAATATAACTTCATATTTAGTATTAAAGGATTTCAGTTGACGTTCATTAGACTTTGGTAAATTAAAGTAAGCAAACAGCTCGAAGTTCAGTTTTATGCATTTATGTTTCTTTAACGACAGTTCTATTAATTCTATAAGTTCTTGCCGATTACCACTTAAAAACTCCTCAGGGGTGCGGTGTATTACACCCTGACCAGAGTTTAAGCGGTAAGTGACAATTCGATTTTTGAATGCAGTAGCAACAACATCAATATTTTCAAATTCAGTCTTCGATAAACAGTTTGATTTATGTAAATTTGATCTCAAATGATATCGATATTCATTTCGTGGCATTTCTATTCGACATTTTAGACATTCAATTATTTGCTTTGCTTTCATTTTTGCTTCATTAGCAGGTAGCGAGCGCGGATATTGTAAAACTGCGAAAGAAATAACAAACACATAATTCATTTCAAATTCATATATTACAATGTATTACACTGGTAAAATAACAATAATATAAAATAATGTAGCTAGTTTTAACACCCGCTAATAATATTTATAACAGGTCAAAGTTCAGTTTTATGATTTTATGTTTCTTTAACGACAGTTCTATTCATTCTATAAGTTCGTGTCGATTAGCACTTAGAACCTCCTCAGAGGTGTGGTGTATTGCACCCTGACCAGAGTTTAGCGTGCGTTACGTGACAATTCAATTAGATTATTTTAGACATTCAATCATTTGCTTTGCTTCCATTTTTGCTTCATTAGCAGGTACGTACCAAAAATAGCAATATTTTGAAAATTCAGTCTATTCATTTCTATTATTCTTGTCGATTAGCACTTAGAACCTCCTCAGAAGTGCGGTTTATTGCACCCTGACCAGAGTTTAAGCGTGCGTTACGTGACAATTCAATTAGATTATTTTAGACATTCAATAATTTGCTTTCATTTTTGCTTCATCGGCAGGTAGGTAGCAACAATAGCAATATTTTGAAAATTCAGTCTATTCATTTCTATTATTCTTGTCGATTAGCACTTAGAACCTCCTCAGAGGTGCGGTTTATTGCACCTTGACCAGAGTTTAGCGTGCGTTACGTGACAATTCGATTAGAATATTTTAGACATTCAATCATTTGCTTTGCTTCCATTTTTGCTTCATTAGCAGGTACGTACCAACAATAGCAATATTTTGAAAATTCAGTATATTCATTTCTATTAGTTCTTGTCGATTAGCACTTAGAACCTCCTCAGAAGTGCGGTTTATTGCACCCTGACCAGAGTTTAGCGTGCGTTACGTGACAATTCAATTAGAATATTTTAGACATTCAATAATTTGCTTTCATTTTTGCTTCATCGGCAGGTAGGTAGCAACAATAGCAATATTTTGAAAATTCAGTCTATTCATTTCTATTATTCTTGTCGATTAGCACTTAGAACCTCCTCAGAAGTGCGGTTTATTGCACCCTGACCAGAGTTTAGCGTGCGTTACGTGACAATTCAATTAGATTATTTTAGACATTCAATCATTTGCTTTGCTTCCATTTTTGCTTCATTAGCAGGTACGTACCAACAATAGCAATATTTTGAAAATTCAGTCTATTCATTTCTATTATTCTTGTCGATTAGCACTTAGAACCTCCTCAGAAGTGCGGTTTATTGCACCCTGACCAGAGTTTAACGTGCGTTACGTGACAATTCGATTAGAATATTTTAGACATTCAATAATTTGCTTTCATTTTTTGCTTCATCGGCAGGTAGGTAGCAACAATAGCAATATTTTGAAAATTCAGTCTATTCATTTCTATTATTCTTGTCGATTAGCACTTAGAACCTCCTCAGAAGTGCGGTTTATTGCACCCTGACCAGAGTTTAAGCGTGCGTTACGTGACAATTCGATTAGAATATTTTAGACATTCAATCATTTGCTTTGCTTCCATTTTTGCTTCATTAGCAGGTACGTACCAACAATTGCAATATTTTGAAAATTCAGTCTATTCATTTCTATTAGTTCTTGTCGATTAGCACTTAGAACCTCCTCAGAAGTGCGGTTTATTGCACCCTGACCAGAGTTTAAGCGTGCGTTACATGACAATTCAATTAGAATATTTTAGACATTCAATAATTTGCTTTCATTTTTGCTTCATCAGCAGGTAGGTAGCAACAATAGCGATATTTTGAAAATTCAGTCTATTCATTTCTATTATTCTTGTCGATTAGCACTTAGAACCTCCTCAGAAGTGCAAAACACCTAAGTCATTTCAAATTCATATATTACAATGTATTACACTGGTATAATAAAATAATGTAGCTAGTTTGAACATCCGCTAATAATATTTAAAGGGCAGTCTTTAAATTCTTGACGAGTGGCCCTAATAAATTTCGTCAAATGCGACCATGCCTCTGAGTTATCGTTAGATATATTTTTCACTGTTATGATGGCATGGCGCCACCTATTCATTGGCTGTATATTTCTAACTTCGTTACAATTATAGATTTTTAACTCAATGAAATGGGATCCTTCTTTATTGCTGTCTGTTTGTCGTGAGAAACCGTTTGGCGTTCTTTTGGTAAAATGTGATATTAGTGCGGGTGCTTTTTTACCCTGATCCGTCTGTTGAGCATTGTCGTCGTCACTGTCAGCCCCGAACAGATCTCTCGCAGAGGTCTTCCTGATAGCGTCATGGGTAGAGCCAGCAGTGGTGCCTTCTAAATATTGCCTGCTAGCGGAGGAGGGCTTCTTAGCTTTTTTCGAGCTTACTTCGAGATTTGATTGAGGTGAAGGAGTTTTTCTTACTTGCTCCCGTGCTTGATCTTGAAAAGAAGATGATTTAATGAGCGGTGAAACCTCTCTAAAGAAATTAAATATTGTGCAGTACTTTCTTTGTCTTCTAATTGCATCTAGAAATTTTGTTAGATAATATGATGCTACTGTATCCAAATTCGTTCTACTTTTTACCATCATATCTATTTTCAATGGTTCCGTTTCATTCGCTATATACGTTTCGAGTACAATATAATGCTCCCCCAGTTTTGTTTTATCGATTTGATGAGAATAAGCTTTAGGGTATTTTACTACAAAGTATGAATACATGTTCCGAGTAGGTGTAGGGCTCATACCATTGTCGTCTTCATCATCATCTTCACTGTCCGTCCCGAACAGTTCGTGCGTCGAGTACTTGGACTGCGCAGCTGGGGCGATGCGGGGATGTTTCCGCTTCTTGGCAGCGTCGACGGTAGCGTGGGAAGTAGATGCTCGAGGCTTTCTTGGCTTCAACACGGGGGTAATATGATGCTCTTCACTCGACTCGGCTGCAGACAGCCCGATTCCGTGAGAAGTCGTATGTTTAGACCTGTAAATTAAAAACACTTTTTAAACAAAACTATTCTTGAAATAGACTTCTATTGAACCTCAAGTTAAGAATGAATAGAAGGACTATTCAGTCATATCAGATATTACAAATGAATAGATGAATTAATTAAAAAAATAAATAAATACTAGATTTATGTATGAATAAGCAAATAAAGTAATACTTACATTTTGAGAGTTTTTTCAGACTTGTCTCTATGGCTCTCGATGGTTGTTGCTTGAAGATCACTTTGGAGACTTCTCAGGAGTAGACTGTGACATTTGTGATTTTGGTCCCGGCTTTTATACACACATTTCAGATGTACTTTTTCTATATTTGGCAGATGCAACGTAGTCGAAACGCATTGTAAGCAGGAATTGAGATCGAAGTTCGCTAACTATGATTTCATTTTGGTTTGCTCGCGAGATCATCTTATTATATTACAAGATTGCAACACCTGTAATAAAATATATTAAGGGACGGACAGAAAACATTTAGTACATCATTTAATACTAGATCTATTTTCCTTGACGCTCAAACTGATTTGAAACGTGGGTCGCAGGATCATTATTTTATTAATTTACTGTATAATTTGAAGTAAATATTTGATGTATAGGGTCTGTAATCTGTCAAAACACATTAAATGTTCTGAGAAAAAAAAATGTTTCAGATGTCTAGTAAGAAGTATAATACTAGTATACCTATAGCTATTAAATTATTAATTTTATTAACAATCAATTACATTGAATTAAATCTATACAGTAAAAAGTGAATAGCGGGCCACAGCGGATTTAAATGTACCAGCTATGAAGTAGCCAAATATGGGAGACTCCATATCCTACTAGGGCACGTGTTTTCAAATGACAGCATCGTCAGCAGTATCAAAGTAAAGCAGCGATAATAGACTCTATTAACAATCTCTTGGGTATAGAGTTCATAATCGTGCGTTTTTTTATCATAGGTTTCGGTTATAAAACGAGGGAGATTTACAAAAAATTTAAATAACTAGTAGCTCTTCATTGAGCAAGACGAAGAACCAGAAATGTCGGTAAGTAAATTTGAAATCTTATTTAATAATGAAAATACAGTAACATATCTAACATTAAGAATAACTATTTGATCGTTGATCTGCTGACGTTTGTTTTTTTTTTTCAGTGTTCTGACTGGATTCTATCACCACCGGCCCTGACTATTGATGAATGCTCAAGAATACTAGGAAACAATGAGCAACCCGTAATACAAGCGATGAGCCCTCGAATCAATGGAATGAAAAAGTTAACTTCATGTTTGAAAACTACCTCGGAAGGCGTGAAAGTCATTCGCATTGAAATTTACGATGCTGAACAATTTAAAAGCGCCGAACAATCGATATGCAAGTGTAATGCGGAGTTGTGTGCTCAACATGTAGTCGCGAATCTCTATTCGGATCATATATATGGAAAAGTCAGGGATATCCTTAAATCAATGGATAATTCTATGTACATCGTTTTGTAACCTTTGTGTTGTATTCGTTAATTATAATCAATGAATTACAATTGTATGTGTAAATGTACCTATATGAATAGATGAATTATAATAGATGAATAATTGAATAAATGAATAAATGAAAATTGGGGTAGCGGATCTCTTTTGATCCAGCTACCCCAATTTTAACCTACTAATGTTGACCTTGTATTTTACTAACAAGTCAAAAAACTCCCATAAATAATCTGCAAAGTTTCGTTTCAGACGACAACAATGTTGACCCTGTAATGCGATAACAGTTCAAAAATCTGTTACGAATAATTTAGAAAAGGTTGTTTCTGACGGCAACAATGTTGACCCTGTAATGCGATAACAGTTAAAAAATCTGTTACTAATAATTGAGAAAAGGTTGTTTCAGACAGAAACAATGTTGACCCTGTTATGCAATACCACTTCAGAAAGCTCTTTCGAATACTCTAGATCGTGCGGTTGCTGACGGCAACAATATTGACCCTTTACACAGTTGTAACTGCAAGAAGCTCCCACGGATAATCTAGAACGTTTTATTTCTAAAGGCAACAGTGTTGACCTTGTATTTCACTAACAAGTCAAAAAACTCCCATAAATAATCTGCGAAGTTTCGTTTCTGACGGCAACAATGTTGACCCTTTTCAAAGTTGCAACTTCAAGAAGCTCCCACGGATAATCTAGATTGTGTTGTTTACGTAGCTAAAAATGTTGACCCTCTATTCAGCTTATACTTTAAACAGCTCCCACAAATAATCTGCAAAGTGTTATTTCATACGCCAACAATGTTGATCCTGTAGTCAGCTAACACTTCGAACAGCTCCCACAAATAATCTGCAAAGTGTTGTTTCAGTCGCCAACAATGTTGACCCTGTAATGCAATAACACTTCATAAAGCTCCCACGACTAATCTAGAATGTTTTATTTCTAAAGGCAACAATGTTGACCTTGTAATGCGATAACAGTTCAAAAATCTGTTACGAATAATTTAGAAAAGGTTGTTTCAGACGGCAACAATGTTGACCCTGTAATGCAATACCACTTCAGAAAGCTCTTTCGAATACTCTAGATCGTGCTGTTTCTGACAGTAACAATGTTGACCCTGTACAAAGTTGTAACTTTAAAATGCTCCCACGGATAATCTAGATTGTGTTGTTTACGTAGCTAACAATGTTGACCCTTGCAGCTTACACTTTTAAAAGCTCCCACAATTAATCTTCAAAGTGTTGTTTCAGACGACAACAATGTTGACTGTAATGCAATAACACTTCTTAAAGCTCCCACGAATAATTTAGAACGTTTTGTTTCTGAAGGTAACAATGTTGACCCTGTACTGTGCTAATACTTCAAAAAGCTTCCAGGGATAATCTAGAGAATGTTGTTTCAGACGGCAACAATGTTGACCCTGTACAAAGTTGTAACTTCAAGAAGCTCCCACGGATAATCTAGACTGTGTTGTTTTCGTAGCTAACAATGTTCACCCTCTCCTCAGCTAACACTTTTAAAAGCTCTTACAAATAATCTGCAAAGTGTTGTTTCAGACGCCAACAATGTTGACACTGTAATGCAATAACACTTCATAAAGCTGCCACGAATAATCTAGAACGTTTTATTACTAAAGGCAACAATGTTGACCTTGTATTCTACTAATAAGTCAAAAAACTCCCATAAATAATCTGCAAAGTTTCGTTTCAGACGGCAACAATGTTGACCCTGTAATGCGATAACAGTTAAAAAATCTGTTACGAATAATTTAGAAAAGGTTGTTTCAGACGGAAACAATGTTGACCCTGTTATGCAATACCACTTCAGAAAGCTCTTTCGAATACTCTAGATCGTGCTGTTTCTGACGGCAACAATGTTGACCCTGTAATGCGATAACAGTTCAAAACTCTGTTATGAATAATTTAGAAAAGGTTGTTTCAGACGGCAACAATGTTGACCCTGTTATGCAATACCACTTCAGAAAGCTCTTTCAAATACTCTAGATCGTGCTGTTTCTGACGCAACAATGTTGACCCTGTAATGCGATAACAGTTCAAAATCTGTTACGAATAATTTAGAAAAGGTTGTTTCAGACGGAAACAATGTTGACCCTGTTATGCAATACCACTTCAGAAAGCTCTTTCGAATACTCTAGATCGTGCGGTTTCTGACGGCAACAATTTTGACCCTTTACACAGTTGTAACTGCAAGAAGCTCCCGCGGATAATCTAGATTTTGTTTTGTACGTAGCTAACAATGTTGACCCTCTACTCAGCTAATACTTTAAACAGCTCCCACAAATAATCTGCAAAGTGTTGTTTCAGACGCCAACAATGTTGACCCTTTAATGCAATAACACTTCAACAAGCTCCCACGACTAATCTAGAACGTTTTATTTCTAAAGGCAACAGTGTTGATCTTGTTTTTCACTAACAAGTCAAAAAACTCCCATAAATAATCTGCAAAGTTTCGTTTCTGACGGCAACAATGTTGACCCTTTACAAAGTTGCAACTTCAAGAAGCTCCTACGGATAATCTAGATTGTGTTGTTTACGTAGCTAACAATGTTGACCCTTAACTCAGCTAATACTTTAAAGAGCTCCCACAAATAATCTGCAAAGTGTTATTTCAGACGCCAAGAATGTTGATCCTGTGGTCAGCTAACACTTCAACAAGCTCACACGGATAATCTTGTACATGGTGTTTCTGACGGCAACAATGTTGACCCGTACAAAGTTATAACTTCAAAAAGCTCCTACGGATAATCTAGAGTGTGTTGTTCAAGACGTTAACAATGTTAACCCTGTAGTCAGCTAACACTTCAAACAGCTCCCACAAATAATCTGCAAGTGTTGTTTCAGACGCCAACAATGTTGACCCTGTAATGCAATAACACTTCATTATGCTCCCACGACTAATCTAGAACGTTTTATTACTAAAGGCAACAATGTTGACCTTGTATTCTACTAATAAGTCAAAAAACTCCCATAAATAATCTGCAAAGTTTCGTTTCAGACGGCAACAATGTTGACCCTGTAATGCGATAACAGTTAAAAAATCTGTTACGAATAATTTAGAAAAGGTTGTTTCAGACGGCAACAATGTTGACCCTGTTATGCAATACCACTTCAGAAAGCTCTTTCGAATACTCTAGATCGTGCTGTTTCTGACGGCAACAATGTTGACCCTGTAATGCGATAACAGTTCTAAACTCTGTTACGAATAATTTAGAAAAGGTTGTTTCAGACGAAAACAATGTTGACCCTGTTATGCAATACCACTTCAGAAAGCTATTTCGAATACTCTAGATCGTGCTGTTTCTGACGGCAACAATTTTGACCCTGTAATGCGATAACAGTTCAAAAATCTGTTACGAATAATTTAGAAAAGGTTGTTTCAGACGGAAACAATGTTGACCCTGTTATGCAATACCACTTCAGAAAGCTCTTTCAAATACTCTAGATCGTGCGGTTTCTGACGGCAACAATTTTTAGCCTTTACATAGTTGTAACTGCAAGAAGCTCCCACGGATAATCTAGATTTTGTTTTTACGTAGCTAACAATGTTGACCCTCTACTTAGCTAATACTTTAAACAGCTCCCACAAATAATCTGCAAAGTGTTGTTTCAGACGCCAACAATATTGACCCTGTAATGCAATAACACTTCATAAAGCTCCCACGACTAATCTAGAACGTTTTATTTCTAAAGGCAACAATGTTGACCTTGTATTCTACTAACAAGTCAAAAAACTCCCATAAATAATCTGCAAAGTTTCGTTTCAGACGACAACAATGTTGACCCTGTAATGCGATAACAGTTCAAAAATCTGTTACGAATAATTTAGAAAAGGTTGTTTCAGACGGCAACAATGTTGACCCTGTTATGCAATACCACTTCAGAAAGCTCTTTCAAATACTCTAGATCGTGCTGTTTCTGACGCAACAATGTTGACCCTGTAATGCGATAACAGTTCAAAAATCTGTTACGAATAATTTAGAAAAGGTTGTTTCAGACAGAAACAATGTTGACCCTGTTATGCAATACCACTTCAGAAAGCTCTTTCGAATACTCTAGATCGTGCGGTTGCTGACGGCAACAATATTGACCCTTTACACAGTTGTAACTGCAAGAAGCTCCCACGGATAATCTAGAACGTTTTATTTCTAAAGGCAACAGTGTTGACCTTGTATTTCACTAACAAGTCAAAAAACTCCCTTAAATAATCTGCGAAGTTTCGTTTCTGTCGGCAACAATGTTGACCCTTTTCAAAGTTGCAACTTCAAGAAGCTCCCACGGATAATCTAGATTGTGTTGTTTACGTAGCTAACAATGTTGACCCTCTACTCAGCTTATACTTTAAACAGCTCCCACAAATAATCTGCAAAGTGTTATTTCATACGCCAACAATGTTGATCCTGTAGTCAGCTAACACTTCAAACAGCTCCCACAAATAATCTGCAAAGTGTTGTTTCAGTCGCCAACAATGTTGACCCTGTAATGCAATACCACTTCAGAAAGCTCTTTCGAATACTTTAGATCGTGTGGTTTCTGACGGCAACAATGTTGACCCTTTACAAAGTTATAACTTCAAAAAGCTCCTACAGATAATCTAGATTGTGTTGTTTCCGTAGCTAACAGTGTTGACCCTCTACTCAGCTAACACTTCCAACAGCTCCCACAAATAATCTGCAAAGTGTTGTTTCAGTCGCCAACAATGTTGACCCTGTAATGCAATACCACTTCAGAAAGCTCTTTCGAATACTTTAGATCGTGTGGTTTCTGACGGCAACAATGTTGACCCTTTACAAAGTTATAACTTCAAAAAGCTCCTACAGATAATCTAGATTGTGTTGTTTCCGTAGCTAACAGTGTTGACCCTCTACTCAGCTAACACTTCCAACAGCTCCCACAAATAATCTGCAAAGTGTTGTTTCAGTCGCCAACAATGTTGACCCTGTAATGCAATAACACTTCATAAAGCTCCCACGACTAATCTAGAACGTTTTATTTCTAAAGGCAACAATGTTGACCTTGTATTTTACTAACAAGTCAAAAAACTCCCATAAATAATCTGCAAAGTTTCGTTTCAGACGACAACAATGTTGACCCTGTAATGCGATAACAGTTCAAAAATCTGTTACGAATAATTTAGAAAAGGTTGTTTCTGACGGCAACAATGTTGACCCTGTAATGCGATAACAGTTAAAAAATCTGTTACTAATAATTGAGAAAAGGTTGTTTCAGACAGAAACAATGTTGACCCTGTTATGCAATACCACTTCAGAAAGCTCTTTCGAATACTCTAGATCGTGCGGTTGCTGACGGCAACAATATTGACCCTTTACACAGTTGTAACTGCAAGAAGCTCCCACGGATAATCTAGAACGTTTTATTTCTAAAGGCAACAGTGTTGACCTTGTATTTCACTAACAAGTCAAAAAACTCCCATAAATAATCTGCGAAGTTTCGTTTCTGACGGCAACAATGTTGACCCTTTTCAAAGTTGCAACTTCAAGAAGCTCCCACGGATAATCTAGATTGTGTTGTTTACGTAGCTAAAAATGTTGACCCTCTATTCAGCTTATACTTTAAACAGCTCCCACAAATAATCTGCAAAGTGTTATTTCATACGCCAACAATGTTGATCCTGTAGTCAGCTAACACTTCGAACAGCTCCCACAAATAATCTGCAAAGTGTTGTTTCAGTCGCCAACAATGTTGACCCTGTAATGCAATAACACTTCATAAAGCTCCCACGACTAATCTAGAATGTTTTATTTCTAAAGGCAACAATGTTGACCTTGTAATGCGATAACAGTTCAAAAATCTGTTACGAATAATTTAGAAAAGGTTGTTTCAGACGGCAACAATGTTGACCCTGTAATGCAATACCACTTCAGAAAGCTCTTTCGAATACTCTAGATCGTGCTGTTTCTGACAGTAACAATGTTGACCCTGTACAAAGTTGTAACTTTAAAATGCTCCCACGGATAATCTAGATTGTGTTGTTTACGTAGCTAACAATGTTGACCCTTGCAGCTTACACTTTTAAAAGCTCCCACAATTAATCTTCAAAGTGTTGTTTCAGACGACAACAATGTTGACTGTAATGCAATAACACTTCTTAAAGCTCCCACGAATAATTTAGAACGTTTTGTTTCTGAAGGTAACAATGTTGACCCTGTACTGTGCTAATACTTCAAAAAGCTTCCAGGGATAATCTAGAGAATGTTGTTTCAGACGGCAACAATGTTGACCCTGTACAAAGTTGTAACTTCAAGAAGCTCCCACGGATAATCTAGACTGTGTTGTTTTCGTAGCTAACAATGTTCACCCTCTCCTCAGCTAACACTTTTAAAAGCTCTTACAAATAATCTGCAAAGTGTTGTTTCAGACGCCAACAATGTTGACACTGTAATGCAATAACACTTCATAAAGCTGCCACGAATAATCTAGAACGTTTTTTTCCAAAGGCAACAATGTTGACCTTGTATTCCACTTACAATTCAAAAATCTCCCATAAATAATTATCTATAACGTTTTGTTTCTAAAGACAACAATGTTGACCTTGTATTTCACTAACAATTCAAAAAACTCCCGTAAATAATCTGCAAAGTTTCGTTTCAGACGGCAACAATGTTGACCCTGTTATGCAATACCACTTCAGAAAGTTCTTGCGAATACTCTTGATTGTGCTGTTTCTGACGGCGACAATGTTGACCCTGTACAAAGTTGTAACTTCAAGAAGCTCCCACGGATAATCTAGATTTTGTTGTTTACGTAGCTAACAATGTTGACCCACTCCTCAGCTAACACTTTTAAAAGCCCCCACAAATAATCTGCAAAGTGTTGTTTCAGACGCCAACAATATTGACCCTGTAATGCAATAACACTTCATAAAGCTCTCACGAATAATCTAGATCGTTTTGTTTCTAAAGGCAACAATGTTGACCCTATACTGAGCTAACACTTCAAAAAGCTTCCAGGGATAATCTAGAACATTTTGTTTCAGACGGCAACAATGTTGACCCTGTAATGCGATAACAGTTCAAAAAGCTCTTGCGAATAATCTAGAACATGTTGGGTCAGACGGCAACAATGTAGACCCTGTACAAAGTTGTAACTTTAAGAAGCTCCCACGGATAATCTAGATTGTGTTGTTTACGTAGCTCACAATGTTGACCCTCTCCTCAGCTAACACTTTAAAAATCACCCACAAATAATCTGCAAAGTTTCAGACGCCAACCATGTTGACCCTGTAATGCGATAACAGTTCAAAAAGCTCTTGCGAATAATTTAAAAAAGGTTGTTTCAGACGGCAACAATGTTGACCCTGTTATGCAATACCACTTCTGAAAGCTCTTACGAATACTCTAGATCGTGCTGTTTCTGACGGCAACAATGTTGACCCTGTACATAGTTGTAACACGAATAATGTGGAAACGTGTGTTTTCAGACGGCAACCATGTTGACCCTGTACTTGGAGAACTTCACCCGCTACTTCGAGCAGTTCTCGGCTGCGGTGCCGTATGCGCTGAGCAACGCGCAGTTGCGTCTGTTTGCGAGTGCGGTCGTGCTGCGCGCGCTCGGACAGCTCGTCTGCAACGGCCACGCGGCGCTGACCCTTGCTACCCTGGACGAAAACGATGGTACGATTAATATCCGCTTGATACTGCGACGGCGACACGCGTTTACAATTTTGGCGGGAAAACGGGTGTCGGGTTACTTAAATGCGTTGTTTACGTATGTATTTAAAACTATATACGTATTATATCAGCCATATTTCAAGCTTTGCGTAGTTTGGGGTCAGATGGTGTTGTGTGTGAATTGTCCACCAATATTTAATTTAATATATAACTGTATGGGAGAAAGTTCCCGCCGAAACACTCGAGTGTGGCGGTCTCGGCTACCTCTCTCTACTACTCTCTGTCGAACTGCTACCTTTACTTGTACCTGTTTAAGCCCATTATTCTCAAGGGCGTTTCAAGACGCTTCTAGCAGCATCGTTTGTTTGTAATTAATGTGTTTTAAATGTAAAGTAACAATTGTGTCACCTGTGTCGGAGTTTTATACGGGTTCTCAAGTGGTCTAGGAGCTATTACATTTTAAATTACAAAGACGACATAGTGATTTTTTATTTTAAATGAATTCGTATACGATATAACAAAGACGGAAAAACAAAAAACTGCATACGATAGCACAGATAGTTTTTTTTTAAGAATTGTCAATACTTCGAGTGTTCATTGATTGACAGGTTGATCATTTTCCGTTAGGTCCATAGGCGTTTCCGTCGTTCGCTCCCGTAACTCTATATGGCACGGTTGGTCTGTGCTTTCAGAGTCGTCGGAATAGAAAGTTTTGGTAAGTAGTTCTGCAGATAGCTGCGGGATAAAGTGTTCCCTGCGGTATCTCTGAGGAGTATTTATTCCTGTGTTGCCGAAGTTTTTTCCTCATCACTCAGTGGATCATAGATGCTTTCTTTATCCTGATTCGTGCAGAACTCCTTCCAGCTTTCCATATGAGCTTGTTTGACTTTTACCTTTTAGTCATGCCGAGCAATTTGGTCCTGTTATTACAAGTTCAACTGTGTCAGTGGCGGTATTCCTGATCCTTGTCTTTCTTCTGAGAACTTCTTTCCTAAGATTTAAGAGCTTTTTCGTTTACCGTGACTTTTAGGACTCGTCCCTCTCTCCCGACAGATCGCTTCATAGATAGACTTTTTCAGCGTCCAAAAGTGCTCTGTGAATGCGAGGTGAGTGATCTCGATCACCGGATGGTACTCATGCGGGCTACGTGCCTTTTTCCTATATCGCACTCTGATCGTGCTCTCTTGAAAATCAACCATCCTTAGCAGATGTTTGTTCTGCGCCAGAAAGTTTTCCAATGTTTCGTTCTCTTTGTGATAAGACAGGATGTTTCAAACGATGATCAGTAGATTACCCGCTTTCGCGGTCTCCACCTTTAGAGGTTTGTCCTGCTGCACGCTATTTCTGACCAGACCTAGGTCTTCGTTTGTGCTGCAGCTCAGGACGATTTTCCTGTTTCGACCTTTTCACGCATCTATCTAGATAGACCGACTAACACGTACACGCTCAACATCAGCTCTGTAAATAAAAATCAATACAAGCGGATTTTTTGGAGCTACGAGCAGCCCAGTGATATCAGTGAACCAGCTACAGTTCAGCGAGCCCGGAGCCGTGTTGACAGCCCCCAGGACGTCAGGGATAAAGAGGAATCACCAAAAATACCGTACGAACAGCCGAAAATAAAGGTTAGTTTAGTTTCAACATTACAAGATCGCAAAGTTGTATTTGGACAAAAGTCACGTCCGTCCTCTTCGGTATAGAAAACCTCCGCCGACACGTTCTTATCGCTGCACGACCGACCGGCGCCGGCGACTCGACGCACGTCATCAGCGACACCTCCCCCCGCCAAGTAAAACATCATTGGGAGAACATCATCATCATCGCCAACCCCGGCGGAAGAACTGACTGCTGGTGACTGGACACCTACTGGACAGCCCGAACACCATCTAAAACGAGCGTGTACGCAAGAACACTGACAAACTTTAACTTGGAGAAGAAGAAGAAGACGAAGAAGAAAGGGATCATACGCGAGTAGTATAAGTTGTTATAATAGTAGTATAATTTAAATTTACCCAATTCCGTTCAATCAAATTCTGTCATACAAAACATAAATATCTACAACCTAATTAAGAAATTCTGTAAAATGTCCGACACAACCAAAAAAGCCGCCCCCTCCACTTCTGCCTGCCCCACTTCAGCCACTGCCAATGCACCCAGACGGTCAAGGGTGCTCTCGGTAAGGTCAGTAGCGTCTAACTTATATAAGCGCATCTTAAAAAACAAATGTTAAGACCAGCGCGTCAGACGTAGTGCCGCCGACGCAACACCGGGAGGGGTACCCTGGTGTGCCCGTGGATGTCCCCGAGGTAGAGTCCTGCTGCACTCGATCATCTAACAAAGCACCATCGCCACCGTGCTCACGAACAGTAAGTGAAACCTCTGTGCCGGTAACATCAGTGCCAGAGTCGAGCCCAGAGCAATTAGCAGCAATAGATAGAGTCCAGAACTGGAAACAGTGTGGAATATCACCTCCAAAAGAGTTGACGATGGATGAAGAAACGGACAGCGTGTCAGAATCGTCATTCCCGACCTCCGCCCGATGCAAAAGGACTAGTATGCTGATCGCACACTGCTCAAAGCGAACGGGGGTCGAGATGGACAGCGCCACGAAAGTGGCAAACGACGCGTTACTCCGGGGGAAGGACGCTCTCGAACAATCCACCAATCAAAGACGGGATCTTAAACAAACTGCGATCGAGAGCCTCCAGACGCTCTTCGAGATTGTCCTTTCCCTGGCAGAGTCCAGACATCGTCACATCGCCTCACTCGAACAGGAGCGGACTCGACACGCCGTGGAACTGCTTTCGGTGGAAAGGGCTCACACCAAATCAGTACAAAGAATGAATAACGACTTAACGAAGGAGGTAGCTCTGGCCAGGGAAACACTCAGCGAACTCCAAAAAGAAATCAAAGCCGTTAGAGACTGGCAGAGCTTTGAGTCGAGAGAGCCCCACCAACAAATAAAAGCAACGGCCGAAGCGGTGAGGGATATCAGTGGTTTTATTAAGTTACCTGCGCAAAGTCAAAACCCCTCCGTCGATTTGACTCCATTGCAGAACGATTATCTCGGTCTAAAAACCGGGATTGAAATTCTTCGGAGACAGGTCGACGAGTTTCGGAGAGACTCAAACGTAGAAAGGGCAGAAACCATCGATATCCTTCACCAAAACGCCAAAATTCTGAAAGAGCTCGCCTCGACTCCTCCACCTCCTACTCCCCCAAATTACTCGGACAGACTAAGTACGATTGAAAAAATTCTAAATAAACAAACGCCACCCCCATCCTCTGCCCCAATCAGAATAAACATCGATGAGCACGTGCAGGCTATTACAGAACGTCTAGAAGCTGTATCGTCGGAACTCCGGACGATGCGGCAGGAAAAATTAATTCTTCCCCCACCAGCCCTAAGCATTGAGGCCGAAATCTGCCAAGCGGAGACGGGCAAACCATCTAAGCCCAACTACGCGAAAATGGCAGCTAAGCCAATTGTGCCAAAACCAAACCACACTCTTATCGTGACAACAGCGAATCCCACATCTCCCACGACGGCCGAAAATCTAATAGACAGAATAGCGGTAGCACTGGACACGAAAAAGACCGGAGCAAGGGTTGACCGAGTGCGCAAAGGTCGAAACAGGAAAGTTATCCTGAGTTGCAGCACAGAGGAAGACCTTGGTCTGGTTAGAAATCGCGTGCAGCAGGACAAAACTCTAAAGGTGGAGACCGCGAAAGCGGGTAATCCACTAATCATCATCCGAGACGTCCTGGCTTACCACAAAGACCACGAGATAGTGGAAAACCTTTTGGCGCAGAATAAACATCTGCTACAAGGGGTTAATTTGCAAGAGAGCGTGATTAGAGTTCGGTACAGAAAAAGGGCGCGTAACCAGCATGAGTGCCATCCAGTGATCGAGGTCTCACCTCGCATTCACAGAGCGTTTTTGGACGCTGAAAAAGTCTACATTGGGCTCCAGCGGAGACCAGTGGCAGACCACTCGCCTTTGGTGCAGTGCACCAAATGCCTAGGTTTCGGTCACACAAAGGCGATCTGCCGGGAAAGGGATGAATCCTGCAGTCATTGCGGAAAAGCCCATTCCTGGACCCAATGCAAGGCAAGAAAAGAAGACCTGCCACCCAAATGCAAAAACTGCGCGGTTGCTCATCCCAACAGCCCCAACAGAGAACTCGCTCACAACGCCTTTAGTAGCGAGTGCCCTGAAAGGGTAAAATGGGATGGCATAGCGCGGTCCCGAATATCTTATTGCTAAGGGCACTCATGAGGAACGAGGCTCAGTCTCCCAAAGAGTAGGCAAACCAGGTTTGCGCTTCATCCAAGCAAACCTGCAGCGCTCCCAGAATGCAACGACAGAACTCCTGAAGGTTGCGAGAGAAAGGGGAGTTTCAGTTGCCCTTGTTCAAGAACCCTATGTGGGAAATAAAGGCGCGATGAAACAATATCCTGGAACTCGCATTATTCAGTGCAGTTTAAATAGGCAAAAACCAGTTAAGGCAGCCATTATAGTCTTCGGCGATAGGCTGGAGGTAATGCATGACCCCCAAATTGTCACCGAAACGGAAGCGGCTGTCCTATTGGTCGGCACAGGCCTAAAACTGGGAGTGATTTCTGTCTACTTAGAAGGAGACCAAAAAGTCGACGCCTACCTCAGCAGGATCAAAGTATTCAGTGAAAAATTAGCGACAAAAGACCTTATTGTTGCTGGTGACGTGAATGCATGGTCCCACTGGTGGGGAAGCGCATATCAAAATGAGAGAGGAGAAGCCGTAAACTCTTTCTTCAACGAAATGGACTTGTACATTCTCAACTCCGGCGATACACCAACCTTCGAGATCGTCAGGGAAGGCAAACTCTGCACAAGCGTAGTAGATGTAACTACGTGCAGCGGGTCTCTCCTGGGAAAAATCGAGGGATGGGAGGTTGACAGAAGTATTACAACATCTGACCACAACGCAATCACCTTCACTTTGCGTCTAGTTAAAGCTCTCGAACAACAGAGGTCAATAACAACACGCAAATACAACACCAAGAAGGCAAAGTGGCCAAACTTTATGTCACAACTAAAATCTTCCCTAAAAGAAAGAAACATCTCGCCGGAATCAGTGGAGAAATGTGAAAGTTCACTAGAACTTGAGTTGATGATTACGAGCTACACAGCTGGTATACATGAAGCCTGCGAGCACACCATTCCATTGGTGAGCTCGTCGAAGGGAAATCCAACCCCTCCATGGTATACAAAAACGCTCGAAAATCTGAAGAAAGAAGTTCTCAGAAGAAAGAGAAGGATCAGGAATGCCGCTCCTGACAGAGTTGTACTTGTAGTCGAACAGTACCAAATTGCTCGGCAAGAGTACAAGGAAAAAGTCAAACAAGCTCAGACGGAAAGCTGGAAAGAGTTCTGCACCAATCAGGAGAAAGAAAGTATGTGGGACAAGATCTACAGAGTGATGAGAAACACATCGACAAGACAGGAAGAAATACTCCTAAGAGACACCGAAGGTAACACTCTATCCCCGCAGCTATCTGCAGAACTACTTGCCAAAACTTTCTATCCCGACGACTCTGAGAGCACAGACCAACCGTGTCATACAGAGCTACGGGAGCGAACCACGGAAACACCTATGGACTTACCGGAAAATGATCCACCTTTCACATCAGCGGAACTGGAATCAGTATTGAGAACTCTGAATCCAAAAAAAGCTCCTGGTACGGACGGGCTAACCGCTGATATATGCGCCGCAGCTATACGTTGCGAATGGGAGGTTTTCTTGGCGATAGCAAATAAATGCTTGTCGTTAAAACACTTCCCCAAGCAATGGAAAGAGGCGCACGTGGTCATATTACGCAAACCCGGTAAGACAGATTACACACACCCAAAATCTTACCGCCCCATAGGTCTTCTGTCCGTTCCCGGAAAAATCGTCGAAAAGCTTCTGGTAAACCGACTCCAATGGCATCTCCTCCCAACCATCAGTAGGAAACAGTACGGCTTCATGCCTCAAAGAGGCACCGAGGACGCCCTCTATGACCTGGTAGAGCACATCAAAAAAGGAGTTGACAGTAAAGACACCGTACTCCTAATCTCCCTGGATATAGAGGGTGCCTTCGACAATGCATGGTGGCCCGCCCTCAAAAATCAATTAGCGAAGAAGAGGTGCCCAACAAACCTCTACGACATCGTAAACTCTTACCTCAGCGACCGTAAAATCAAGGTCAACTATGCAAGAGCAGTCTATGAGAAGGACACAACCAAAGGATGCGTCCAAGGGTCCATCTGTGGACCAACCTTTTGGAATGTGATTCTAGACTCATTACTACGAATGCTGGAAGCGGAGGGAGTATACTGTCAAGCATTTGCGGACGACGTCGTTCTCGTGTTTACAGGCAGCCCGAACATCATCGAACAGCAAGCGGGCAGGGCGTTGAGCATGACAGTGGAATGGGGTAAAATTAACAAACTCAACTTTGCAGCGCATAAAACCAACGCAATGCTTTTTACAAAAAAGTTGAAGTACGAACCTCCAAACATAGTCATGTCCGGCGTCCGGCTCGATCTGGTCGAGGAAGTCAAACTGCTAGGCCTACTAATCGACCGACGGCTCAACTTTAAAGCACATGTGACCGCCCAATGTAAAAAAGTGGCGAACATTTATAGACAGCTAGCATGTGCAGTGAAGGTGACCTGGGGATTGAATGGCGAAATCACGAGAACTATATACGTCGCTGTGGCGGAACCTATAATCATGTATGCCTCAAGTGTATGGGCACAAGCGGCAGACCTCGAGGAAAACAAGTCTCACTTGAACGCAATCCAAAGAGGTTTTGCCCAGAAAATCTGTAAGTCATACCGTACTGTCTCCCTGAAATCAGCACTTGCACTCTCCGGTTTGCTCCCCCTGGATCTGAGGATACAGGAAGCAGCTAATTTGTACAGAGTAAAAAAGAACCTCTCCCAAGACTACCTCCCACCAGAAGTGGAACTCGAACGGAACGTTAACTACTTGGACCAATCCCATCCGTCCACGCTGGTACCCGTAGAATACGAGCTCCTAGAAGACACCTCCAATCTTCCAGAAGGACCTCAAATTTATACTGATGGCAGTAAGGTTGAAGGTAAAGTTGGAGCTGCTCTAACATGGTGGGAGAACGGCAAAGAGGTCAAGAACTCGACCTTCAAGCTCCACTCCGAATGCACAGTCTTTCAATCGGAACTCTATGCTCTTTGCCGGGCAACTCAAATGGCGTTAGAAAGCAAGGACCCAGAAGTCAATGTCCTGAGTGACTCCAGATCTTCACTCGAACTGCTAAGTAACCCGAAAACGAGTCACCCCCTGGCAAAGTGCATAAAGGAAAACATTGGACAGATAAATGCTGAAGGGAGATCTCTTCGTCTTTTCTGGGTGAGAGCGCATGTGGGCACCGTTGGCAATGAAAGAGCTGACGAACTAGCCAAATTGGCAGCTCTCACGGAATCACCCAGGGATTACGAGGGGATCCCTTTGTCCTACGTCAAACGCAAAATCCGCGAAGAATCGGTCAAGAAATGGCAAGATCGATATGAGACCTCGGACACTGGAAAAGTCACCCAGACGTTCCTCCCCGATATAGCAAACGCATATCGAATGTTGAGAACCATAAAATTGACTCCCTTCCAAGTACAAGCGTTGACGGGACACGGAGGAATAGCAGAATACCTGTACAGATTTAAGCTCAAGAGCGGTCCTGCATGCGAGTGTGACCCCGACCAACCCGAAACGGTCTGGCACGTGCTAATCGATTGTCCCCGATTCATGGTCGCAAGACATGAACTCGAATCTATGATCGACAGGAAGCTGGTTGTCTCGGATCTCCATAACATCTTAGCAGATCCAGACAACAGAACACGGCTCCTGTCCTTCATGGAGAGCTCATTCCGCATAGCGGCCAAGAGAAACTCCACAATATCAAATACACGCCTCCCCTCGCCACCACGCCCTGACCCGCTGCCCGTGGACGCCACGCGGAATGTGGTTCCCGCCCAACCTCTCAATAGTTCCTCGAAAAGTACCTCCATCCAACAACTACTGGAGAACGCAGACCGAGGAGAGGCAGGGATCCGTATCCGCGGAGTGGCTCTCTTCATGGACAGCAACAAAGAAAGATTCGGAATAAGCTTTTGCTTTGCCTGGGAACGGAAACGAGCCCGTTTGTCACCTGGATTGTCTTGCCTGCTCAATGGGAGTACCGCAAAAGTCACAATGAAGCGGAAAACATATGACGCCATGCCAGTGTGCGAGGTGGACGGCCACCGATTTCGGTTGGTGCGATCGAAAAACAAAACGATTGCACTAATAGAGTACTCGGAAGGTCGGACCCCTTTCACACAGGCAAGTGCGCTGCTCGAACATCTGAGCAGAAATGCAGGTGAAACACCCCGGGTGATAAGCGTGGATGCGATGGCAATCGAATACTCAAGAGCGCGAGTCGCAGACCGGCTGGGTTGCATTGAGGCCTCTAAACATCATGAGGTAGTCGTATATGAAGACAGGGGAGAAAATCTGAGCTTTCTCAGAGCCCCTTCACACGACCAAACACATGCAACTGACAGCTGGGGACATCCTGTTCCTAGTTCGACCATCCAAACCGGCTCCGAAAGAGCACAGCAGAGGGCAGCCACGGAAAAAGCCGCAGCCAATCAAAGCGGCAGCCGAGGCACCAACACGACCTTCGTGACTGCCTTCAATGCAGCAGCAAGGAGCATACTCCGAATCTCATCCCACTCATCACCCCCTTGACGTCAAGGACCCCCAACGTAGCTTCACAGCAACAAACGAGCCGAACGAGAGCCGACATGGGACAGGTTGAACCGCCCCGCTATGTCATGGCTTCGGAGCCGCGGAGTCATGCACGTAACGCCTTCATCGAATTCCTAGCCACACTGAGAGCGACAAGACAAGTCAACCTCAAGACCTGCGAAAACATCATGCAGTCCTATAGGCTAGGAAGTGAAAGCCTCTTAAAGGCGAAACTCGAGGAGGCCGAAGCAGCCATTTACAACAATGTCACTTCCCGGGTCATCAAGGGAACCATGACAGGAAAGTATATGGCAGCTTACAGTGTAGAAAATGGCTTCGTGACACTGAACGAGAAAGAGACAGAGCGCGCGGGAATGCCAGTTTATGCGACACCACCAAACGACCCAATCGTAGTTACCGCCCGATGCACCAAGATTATGCTGGACGATAGGATCCTTGAGATGGCCAAAACCATCGAAGGGAACTCAAACGTCAAAGCGGGTTGGGAAACCTGGGAGGTACCGCGAATACAGTGGGTCAACGGAGTTCCAGGATGTGGAAAGACAACATGGGTAATTAGACACTTTGATGTGGACAAGGACGCCATCATCACTACAACAACTGAGGCAGCAAAAGATCTAAGAGAAAAGCTATCGCACCGTATCGGAAACCTGGTCAAAACCAGAGTGCGAACCATGGCTTCTGCTCTGGTAAATGGTTTCGGAAGAGAAAGCTTCAGTCGCCTCATGGTGGACGAAGCTCTCATGAACCATTTTGGAGCCATTGTGATGGCTTCAAGGCTGTCTGATGTTGGTGAAATTGTCCTCATCGGAGACGTCAATCAGTTGCCTTATATCGACAGGGAAAATCTCTTCGAAATGAGGTATCACCGCCCAAACCTGGTAACAAAGATCAGCCAGGAGTTGCTCTGCACACATCGCAATCCGATGGATGTCGCATATGCGCTGAGGGAAATATACTCAGGTATGTACTCCTCAGCATCCCGTATAAAGTCCCTAGAGCAGAAAAGGTACAAGGGAGCGCAAATACCCAACACCCTACCAAACACCCTCTTCTTAGTTCACACTCAAGAGGAGAAAGAGACCCTGACAAACCAGGGTTATGGGTCAGGCACAGGGTCACGTATCCTCACCATCCATGAAGCTCAGGGACTGGGACAGGGACAGGGACATATGAGTCGGTAATCGCAATAAAAACAAAGGCAAACATGAAGCTGCACGAGAGCGTGCCCCATGCGGTTGTTGCAATCTCACGGCACACGGGGACCTTCACGTACTACGCTGACGACACCGACGACGCCATCGGTCGGTTCGTGCGGCGAGCGTTGGCTGCATCACCGAAGACCATCCGAGAGTTTAACCTACAGATGGCCATCAGGGACAGAAATGCAGCCGTAGTGGAGGCTCTCGGCCGGGAGGAGTCGGCTTAGGCAAATGGCAATAAGGCAAAGAATCGATGTCGAGTCGATTACTAGCGGAATCCCAACCGGTAGTGATCGGCTCAACAGACGAGCACTAACTAGTACTAGGTTTAAAATGTTCCCAACTCCCCCCTTATTTTCCTCTTCTTCTGATTATCCAAGAAACATGTAAAAATAAATAAGATTTTAAATGACAAAAGTCACGGACCCCGGAGTCTGTGGAGTAGCAATTTTAAATAAAAAAAAAAAAAAAAAGACCTTTTCACGCTCGGTCAACTCTTGCTCCAGACTTCTTCGTGTCCAGTGCTAATGCTATCATATCTATCAAGTTCTTGGATGTCGTGGAAGATGTGGGATTTGACGTTGTCACAATGAGCATATGATTTGTTTTCGGCACAATGGGCTTAGCCGTGATTTTGGCGTAGGCGGAATTCGGTGGCTTGCCCGTCTCCGCTTGGCCTCATGTTCGGCCTCGATGCTTAGGGCTTGGGTTGCGGGAAGAGCTAAGTTTTCTTATCGCATAGTCCGGAGTTCCGAAGATACAGCATTTAGCCGTTCTGTGATTGGCAACACGTTTCTTCGATTTTTATATTAATTGGGGCGGAAGGTGGAGGCAGTGTTGTTTGTTTTTTTTAAGTGAAAACTTCTTTAGGCGCGCCTAGACAGATATTTCGTGGGCTGTGAATTGGATTCTATCGCCACGCTCGGATATGATAAGAAATCTTCGGTTAAACTCGGGACCATGGCTATTGGCCATTTAGAAATGCGTCAGCCAATGGGAAATGCTGAAAGGGTGTGACCTCGGCATCATGCCATGGCTATCTAGAAATGCATCAGCCAATAGGAAATGCTGACGCATTTCGAGATGGTCATGCCATGATGCCCAGGCCACGCCCTCCGGTTACACACGTGTAGTTTCCAAAGTAAGCTATCAAATTCTGAGTTATAAGTTTTCACTTCTATCGGCAGTTCCTATGACTGCCTATTTTTTTTTTTTTGTTAGTATTTATTCTGTTTTACAGAGGCTGTCCGAGAAATTTGGGAGGGAGAAGTGGAGTAGTCGAGGCGAGCTCCTGCAGCATTTTGGTGTTTCGGCGAAGGACTTCGACAGTTTTTTCTCTCTGGCCCAAGCGCCAAAGCTACCACCTTTGTAAAATCAAGGTAGAGAAATCTTGTGTAGACTTTGTATGGGCCCCTTCCACCGAAAGCATCTGGATGGCATGTCGAACCCATTCCTGTTCGAGTGAGGCGATGTATCGGTGTCTGGATTTTGCCAGAGAAAGGACGTAGAGCCCCTGGAGGCTCTCTATCGTGGTTTGTTTTATCTCGCGTTTTACATTTTGAGACGATTCGAAAGCGTCCGTACCCCGGAGTAGTGCGTCGTTTGCTATTAGCGCTGTCCATCTCGACCTCTGTTCGCTTTGAGCAATGTGCGTTTAGCATGCTGGCCCTTTTTGTAGCGGGCGGAGGTCCGGAAGAATAACTCTGACACGCTGTCGATTTCGTCATCTGTTCTCAGCTCTTTTGGCGGTGTGTTCCCAGTTCTTGACTCTGTCCATCGCGGGCTCGTGTCTTGAGCTCCACTCTGGCGCTAAGGTCACCGAAGCCAAAGTTTCACTGGCTGTTTCTGAACGCGGTGGTGACGTTACGTAAGTTACGTTGTCAAGTGACTGAACGCTGCAGGACTCCACCCCGGGGATCTCTTTTGGCACACTGGGATACTTTTCTCGTTGCTACGTCGGCTACAGTCCTTCTGACATTCATTACATTTTTAGGGTTCCGTAAAACGTAAAAACGGAACCCTTATAGATTCGTCATGTCTGTGTCTGTCTGTCCGTCCGTATGTCACAGCCACTTTTTGCCGAAACTATGAGAACTACACGATTGAAACTCGGTAAGTAGATGTATCTTGTGAACCGCATTAAGATTTTTACAAAAAAAAATTAAAAAAAGAAAAATTAGGGTTGCCCCCCATACTGAGAACTGAAACTCAAAACTGTTTTTTTCATCCAACCTACCCCTGTTGAGTATCTATCGACTATAATAAACTCGATCTGATGAGTAGTTTTTTTTTTAGTACGTCTTAAATACACTATTATTATAACTTCGATCAAAGTTACAACGAACTACAAGAACTACGTGTACTATGTATATTATGTTACTTGCTGCAACGGACCCCTTCATGGGCGAGTCGAACTCACACTTGGCCACTTTATTTTTTTTTGATAAGCGCTTGTGTTTTGTCACAACTGACCTTACTTAGAGCACCGTTGGTCGGTTTGGTGCAATGGCAGGAGTAGAACAGCGGAGGCTCTTCTGTTTGTGTCGGACATTTTGTCAGCTAAACTAGAATAGCTGTAGTTGTTGGACTCTTCGCAGAATCCGTCTGGGGATGTACCACACTTTTGCCAGTTATTCTACCGCCAAGCAGTAATGAGCAAACTTTACTATGTTCAGGTTTGAAGGATAATGTTTCCAGTGAAATTATAGAGCATAGAGATAAAACGTCTTATATCTCTGAGGGACGAGCGCAGTGCAAAGCTAGCTAATAATTTGTACTCTTCATGTTCCAATAGCTGCGTGTCACTGTGCTGTTATTTGGCAGGCATGTTGCTTACCGTCAGGCTCATGTCCTGCTCGTCTCATCACTCTATACTATATAAAAAAGAAGGTTTAACTTATATAACGTGGGGGACGGTGGCCGGTCTTCATCTCCATTCTTCTCATCCATCACGGCGACGACACACAAACTCTAGTTTCACACGCTAGGTTTAATAACCAATCAATGAAAATGAAATTGTAGCGTATGCAGAACGCGGCGAAGTGTTATCGGAGATTGGCCAGTGCAACCGCAGTGTAGATTTCGACACGTCACGTCAGACGTGACCATCGTCCGATTCTCTCTTGCTCCGATACGGTCTTCAGATGTTACTACCAAACTAATCTTTGTTTTCAGTTGTTTGTAGTTATTTTTGAATATGTCTCCTTATTCCTTAGGTCCTGGAGACTGTCTACACCGCTCCGGGCTCGCTAGACGATTGCTGGTTAGACTGCCACCACTGAACTGCGCGTAACTCAAAGAAAATCTACTCTATTTCATATTTTTACTTGCAGAGCTGATGTGAAGCGTCTACGGATTGGATCGGTTCTCGGTCGCTAGTAGTACCCTATATAAACAATTTTGCCCGGATTTTTAATGTAATTGAGCGAATTCGCTTCCAGGTCGCACAGTTTCCGAGCACGAAGTCCGTCGAGCGACTGCCATCTACCCATCAGCGGCCATGATGAATCATTCTTGTGACCCGAATATTATTAACACGTGAGTATAACTAACTATAACTATGTAGAACTTTGATAAACCGTATCCCGGAAAGTAGTATCCGAGATCACTGTCCAGTGATCCCCCTTCCCTTACCACCATGACCTTTTTTATCTGGGGGAAATACATTTACATTTGCCCACCATTCAGGGACATGGTGCCCCTACCGAATAAAACCCCACAGACTTCTCCTGCATGGCCAGGGGTCAGATTCGTGGGGTCACTTTTCGCAATCCCGTCAACGACCCTGATCCACCTGCCACTGTCCTTGCGGACCCGCGTCACCTCCTCAAAGGCCTATCCCTAGGTGGGGCGTCGGACGGCCCTAAACATCCGACACCGCAAGCTTTCCAGCGGAGACGGGGTGCGAGCCCAGAGTGACGACTCTCTAGGCTCGCCCCCGTGTTCGCTTCTGCCTCTCACGACCTCTCACTGTCGAGAGACTTTCATCTCACCTCTCACGGCGAAGATGATCGACAACGAGAGGTCTGCCCTCACCACCGCGGCTAGAGATAGCCGCGGTTCCGTCTCTATGGCCGCATCGCGACCCTCGTCCGTGCACTGAGCACTCTGCTAATCAGAGTGCCGAATAACCCAAGTCTTCCAGTCCCTCTCCCCAACCTCTACACGCACTGCTCAAGGGGGTGAGAAGTGCGTGTAGAATTTCCCAGCCCCGGCCGGAATTCGCCATCACACAACAAGATGCCACCGACGCAAGTTTTTGTGTGATGTCCAGGGTGCATCACGTGGAGGTTCCCGAGCCACGCACCCCTTACCACCATGACCACAGACCACCAGTACAAGTCAGCTTTGCCACGTGGTCGCACTCGTATTCGGCGGTGTTACCCCATACTTACGACATAATTTTATTTTATATTTAATATTATTATAAATCGTCACATTTTTTTTTCAATTGTTATTCACACATGATAAACACAAGTTACTACAATACTGTAAAGTGCCAGCACTATGACTTTAGATAATGAAGTTTTATCCGAAGCTTGATTAGTTCGAGCGAAGGGCAAAGCTTTGTTTCTATAAGTAGATAATACCACAGTTTGAAAGACTTCACCGTGAAGCTGCAGGGTACTGTATTGAGGAAAGTTCAGATTGGGATAATCACAAGATCTTAAGATCACAGAAAATTTGGCTAAGTGCAGCATTCAGAAACGTTCTCATACTTGCTCAAGCCAAATATAAATTTAAAGCTAAAATTCAAATTGAAAAAATTCCAAATGACATTTAACTACACAACATATGTACATATTTGTAATGATCTTTAAATCCCCTTTATTTTGATACCCTAACTAGATATGCTAGATTTTTTTTTCAACTACTTACAATTTTGCGTCAAAAATCGGCTATGTTGATTTTTTTTATTTAAAACCTATCTAAGGACACTTGGGTAGTTGAGACAAATCTAACGATATCCGAATCGTCAAAATCCATCCAGGCGTTTGAAAGATACGTGGGAATAAAGAAATTTTCAAACATACAAGAGACGCGCGAAAAACATAACCCTTCTTTCAGTCGGGTAAAAAAGGAAAAGATAAATTTTTTTTTAAAGAAATGACTCCACGGGAGCAATGAATATCTAGAAAAAAATTGTAACTACGGACAAACAATGTATAGGTAATAATTATTATATATTAACGTGATTTTTTTTAATTACATAATTATTGAGTAATATAACATTTAAAACTGTCAGAAGGCTTATTAAGACTGAGATAATATTTTCTCTCAGTATTACATTTTATAAATAATTATTTTTAAATATTAGCAAGTAATTTTAATACTCAAAAGACATGTGCCATTCTTAAGTCCTAAGAGATATGTTACTAATTGCTAAGTTTTAAATAATAATAATAAATAATAAATATTGGTGGACAGTTCACACACAACACCATCTGACCCCAAACTAAGCAAAGCTTGTGTGATGGCGGCCAGATAGCTGATATAATACTTACATAGTATTGTAATTCTTATAAAATTGTGTATTTTATCAGTACTATGGTACCCTCATCAGTCAGTCCTCTGGCAGTCAAATTCTGAAATTTTGAAATATCTCACAAACTACTAAAAAACGTGACTGGCGTGATTTGGGACAATATATTCATAAGATAAGCTATCATAAACACCCGAATTTATAGACATTTGATTTAATGACAATAGTAAACAGAATTTCATCAAAAGTTACCCAAATTTTGTATAATCACCCAAATGTATTATTGTACAGCAGCTGTCCACGCGAACGCATCGCTCACTCAAGTAGGAGAGAGACAGATGTCGAATGTTGCCGAACGCGGAGGCCGATTTGTTGCTCTTTGTTGCTCGTTCCGCGCTCTCGCTTGCACTTCAAGCCTTAAATGGAACGCCTCAGAGCGAGATAACGCCGCATGAGTCATGTTTTTTCGTGCGTGCAGCCGGCTCCATCAAATAATAAGACGTTGTCACGTCAAAAATAGAATTGTGGCGAATTTACACACACTTGTTTTTGTGGCGAATTAAATTTGTGGCGAATCGCCTATGACCCTTCATGGATAGGGAGTAAGAGTGACAGCGCTCATGCAGTCTTAGTGACAGTCGACAGAAAGCAACGCAACCTACGCTACGTAACGAAGCCGCAATCGCAAACATATTACAGCTCGTTTCAGCTAGCTGTAAACCTCGCGTCACAATCCGATCAAATATATCACTCCTAGATTTTTAGCAGTCACTAAAAGCAATCCCAAGTCTGTCAAAAGTCACAAGTGGATGCTAACTCTAGTCTTTTTTTTAACTTTTAAGCTTACACTCGACCGCCATCTCGCCTGATGTTAAGTGACGATGCGGTCTACGATGGAGCTTGCTTACCTAAAAGAAACCGGTTCACTCTCGATTTGAAGACATCAAGATTGTAAAACTATCCAGAAAAACCCACTCAGGCAACGCATTCCACAACCTAGAGGTTATTATCACAAACGTAACACAGTTCATTTAGTTGATGATGATGATGAAATTTCGTTGACAAATTGCTTTAGTCAAACATTTTTCAATCCCAAAGACAATGACTGTAGAGTCCAGAATTTAATTTTAATTTGCCATTGAATTAGCGATTCCCACTAATTCTACGGGTAAAATACAGAGTTTTATGTTTCTTATGTTCCTTGCCGTTGTGAAACAAAGAACACAAGAGATTTATAATATATTGATTTCTGACTCTACCGAAGTAGAGAATAAAAACGTGGAGAATTCCAACCTTGATCTCCTGAAAGGGAAACTCTAGGTTTCCGCAACTGTGAATTTTGTGTGAAGAAAGCACCTTGGTTTGTTGAAATTTTCTACACCGCGAGGCAAAACATGACGAACGACATCTAGACTAAATCTGGTGAATCATAGCTGTGGTTACTATCTAATGATGTGATATTGGATGTTTCAATGGAAAATTCAGGTTTACTTTTCTTTCAAAAAATATATTGACAATCGTCTCTTATGCCGCCTATACATACTGGCCGAGTGCAGGCCAACGCCAGTGTGTGGAGGGTCGTTTTGCCATGACTTGTGATCACTCGCCGTCGCTCGCCTAGCTTGCCGAGTGACGGCAAGTGGCCAGTGGGTATAGGACTCATTTGCCTCGACTCTTCTCACTCGCTCTTGCTGCGCTCGGCCAGTGTGTGGATGCTACTACTCACCATGTCCCGTTTTGCCGGCGCTCGCGGTGGTCTGCGTTCGGACAGTGTGTGGATGCTACCACTCGTCCGGTGCTGTTTTGTCGACGCTCGCGTTGGCCTCCACTCGGCCAGTGTGTATAGGCGGCTTTAGTCTGACCACATATTATTAAATTTATTAAATTATTGACTGAGAAATATTTATAACAGCGCCATCTCACGAGTGATAATAAGATCACTCGAAACCCTCGTGAAGTTCACACCATGGTTTGACGATTGGGACATGTGGTTCCGTGTGTAGCTAGAGTATTTATAGTTTACTGTTGCTTCTAATAAAAATATTAAGACGGCTCTTAAATAAACTAATTGACAGGACAAGGAATCACTTCTAATTTAATCGCGGGAAAATAATGGGAATGGGAACTATGTGGGTAAAACCGCGGGCACTCGTAATAGGTATCACATATAACATACATCTATACTAATATTATAAAACTGAAGAGTTTGTTTGTTTGTATGTTTGTTTGTTTGTTTGTTTGAACGCAAGGATCTCTGGAACTACTGGTTCGAATTGAAAGATTCTTTCTTTGTAGGATAGTCCATTTATCGAGGAAGGCTATAGGCTATTTAACATTACGCTACTATCAACAGGTGCGGAGCTTGACTGGAAAATGTAACAAAAACGGGAAAAAAAAATGGTTTTTGAGAGCTTTCGTTGCGTGACAGCATTATGTCATTATGTCTAAAGTTAAAGGTTGCGTCATTAGAACCTAAAGTAACTGAATTTGTTCAAAATTTGAATTGGTACGACCAATTTTCGATAGATGGCGTAGCAACGCACGCGCGTTCAGCTAGTAAATAATATTTTTTATAACATATTTGCTCGTAAAGGGTCTCTTATTGGACCAATTTCTGTATCGTAATGTATCTTATTACGTACTTGTGCTGTAATGTGTAATGTAAAACGCACGGTTTCCAAATGCTCCGTCCACAGACTAGGTAGAGAGATATGCTCCGTCTAAAACGAACGGTACTTTTTTACCCGACTGCGCGACGCAAAGGAGTGGTAATGTGTTTAACAGTCTATATATGTATGTTTGTATGTTCCTTTGAAGCACTATACAGACCAAACGCCTGGGCCGATTTTTATGATTCACACGTCAATCGATTCCTCTTAATCTGGCGAGTGACACTAAAGACATGTCATTAGTGTAAGGCCAATATGGCGGATTCAGGACGCCATATTGTCCAAATAAAAAAAATGAAAATCACCAAAATATGTCAAGAGTACAATATTTTCTAATAAAAGAACATTACAACTGAACAGTCGGGATCCGTTGAACAATTACATTGTATGTTGAATAATAATGGATCCCGACTCTTCAGTTGTAATGTTATTTTATTAGAAAATATTGTATATATTTAAATAGTATTAATACAATAACATATTATAGAATTCTAGACCACCAGAAATCTAAATGCTTGTTTTATTCTTTTCAGTTTTTTTTAGTATGCGAGTACGTAGTTTGGTTCACTTTTTACGCAGTCGGGTTTTTGAGTTTTTAAATTATATTTTTTTATTAAATCTTAGTAAAGAGTTTTTATGTCAGAAAAGTGTGGTCAACATTTTATGAATAAAATTAACTTTGAGAGGTAAAATATAATAAAAAAATATTTAATTCGTTAATTTAATTAATTTTGACCATAAATTACTTTAATTTTTCTGTAACAAAAATATTAATTTACTAATGGCATAACGGCAGGTTCTGTGCCGTTGCTTAAAAAAAAGGCGCCGATGCGTGCGCATTGCTAATCTGTGATCCATAGTGATTACTTACTCTGTGCTGTGATCTGTGATCAAGTAAACATTATTCCGCGCCTTTTTTTTTCGCTGTATTGTTTTTATTAGCAAATGTCGGCAGAGTTTTGTTTATTTTCTCGCAAATATGTTATAAAACGTCGTATGACATACGTGCGCTTTGATAATTACAGCCTCTGCTAAATTATAGCTCGAGCCAAAGGCTCGAGCTAGCAATAAAGCCTCGGCTATGATTATCAACTTAGCGCACTTATATCATAATGTACTATAATATAAATCTATATATATGTATATTATCTATATATATAAAAGCGAAAGGTCACTCATCAAGGAATCTCAGAAACTACAAATGCAGTTTTGTAGTGGTAGGACTCTTAGCAGAGTCCGCCTGGGGAAGTACCACACCTTTGTCAATTATTCTACCGCCAAGCAGTAATGTGCAAACATTACTGTGTTCCGGTTTGAAGGGCAATGTTTCCAGAGAAATTACAGGGCTTAGTGATATAACAACTTAGATCTCTGGGTGACGAGCGCAGTGCGGTGCTAGGTGATGATTTTGGCTCTTCATGTTCCAATAGCTGCGTGTCACTGTGCTGTTATGTGGCAGGTATGTTGCTTACCATCAGGCACATGTCCTGCTCGCATCGTCACTCTTTATTTAAAAAAAAAATGCTAGGAATCTGAAATTTGGCATGGAGGTCTCTTTTAGCACGTAAGAGCTCGCTAAGACGGGGTTTTGCGAAATTCAACCCCTAAGAGGGTGAAACAAGGGATGATCGGTTGTATGAAAATTCGTGATTTTCAAAGTGATTAAATTTTGTATCTAGACACTTCACTTGACGTGAAGCAATTAAATGTTTGTACTCTCAATTTTGTAATTTCGAACTGTACGGGGGTGAAATGAGGGATGTATGTCAATATAGAAGTTCTCAACCGTTGAAGATAAAACCATGAAACTCTGAATAGACACTTGGCATAAAACAAACGAATGTTTGTTCCATCAATTTCGTAATTTCGAACTGGACGGGGGTGAAATGGGGGATGAATGTCAATATGAAAGTTCCCAACTGAAAGTCTGTATATAGACACTTAACACGAAGCAAACGAATGTTTGATCCATAAATTTTGTAATCTCGAACTGTACGGGGGTGAAATGGGGGATGAATGTCAACATCGAAGATCCCAAACGTTGAAGATAAAACCATGAAACTCTGAATATAGACACTTGACACAAAGCAAACAAATATTTGTTCTAGCAATTTTGTGATTTCGAACTGTATAAGGATGAAATTGGGGATGAAAGTATACATGGAAGCTTCCAATTGTTGAAGATAAAACCATGAAACTCTGTATATAGGCACTTGACACGAAGCGAATAAATGTTTGTTCTAGCGATTTTGTAATTTCAAACTGCATGGGGATGAAATCGAGGTTGACATGGGGTATGAATGTCAATATGGAAGTTCCCAATCGTTGAAGATAAAACTATGAAACTCTATATATTGGCATTTGGCACGAAGCTAATAAATGTTTGTTCAAGTAATTTAGTAATTTCGAATTGTATGGGGATGACATTAGAGTTGAAATGCGGGACGAATGTCTCTTACGCTTTCACACCTAAACAACTGAACCGATTGTTTTATTATAAGCTGTTTTTAGTAACCGTAATTTTGTCTGGGTATAAAAATAATAATAATAAATATTTGTGGACAATTCACACACAACACCATCTGACCCCAAACTAAGCAAAGCTTGTATGATGGCGGCCAGATAGCTGATATAATACTTGTATAGTTTTTAAATACATACTTATTATACATATAAACACCCAAACACAAAAATAGGTACTGCCTGAGTTATCTTAGTATTTATTTAACGCGGACGAAGTCGCGGGTAACAGCTAGTACATATATAAAAGCGAAAGGTTGATGAGTGCATCAAGGAATCTCAGAAACTACAAATGCTAGGAATCTGAAATTTTGCATGAAGGTCCCTTTTAGCACGTAGGCGCTCACTAAGACGGGGTTTTCCGAAATTCAACCCCTAAGAGGGTGAAACAAGGGATGAACGGTTGTATGAAAATTCGTCATTTTCAAATTTTGTATCTAGAGTCTAGACACTTGTCACGAAGCATTTAAATGTTTGTTCCATCAGTTTTGTAATTTAGAACTGTACGGGGATGAAATTGGGGTTGAAACGGGGGCTGAATGTCAATATGGAAGTTCCCAACCGTTGAAGATAAAACCATGAATCTCTGTATTTTATAGGCACTTGACACGAAACAAATAAATGTTTGTTCTAGCAATTTTGTAATTTCGAACTGTACGGGGGTGAAATTGTGGTTGAAATGGGGGATGAATGTCAATATGGAAGTTCCCAATCGTTGAAGATAAAACCATGAAACTCTGTATATAGGCATTTGACACGAAGCAAATAAATGTTTGTTCTAGCAATTTTGTAATTTCGAACTGTATCGGGATGAAATTGGAGTTGAAATGGTTTATTCAAAGAAAACGTCATTTTAGGGGCTTTTTCAGGCAATTAAAAACTCATACAATGTCATTAGAATACGATAACAAACTTCGCCGCTGTGAACAACGTCTGATTGGCGCAAGCGGGAAGTGGTCGCCTTTGAAATTAGGAGGCCCGGTTCGAATCCCGACGACAGTTAGTCCTCTAGATCCTCTTTTTGTTCTTTTTTTGCTGAGAAAAACTATTATAAAAGGGCTCCCACTTTATCAACGTCTTAATATCGTCGTATTTAATTTGTACCTAAGTATTTCCTAACAAATCATCATTCATTCATCATTCATTCATTCATCCGCCAACCCGCACTGGGCCAGCGTGGTGGATTAAGGCGTAGTGGGCTGTTGATGTTGATTTCCTAACAAAAAAGACGAAAAAATAATCCTATTGGGGATTTATCTGCACAAACCGACTGTTGTACTTAACAATATTTGGCGTTGCACAACTAAGCCTATGAGTATTTGGTTTGAGGCTAGACCAACAATAATTATCAATTATTCGCTTATGTGACAAAATATTTATCTTTTTAACCTATTTTAAAATAGTAGGAGGTTCTCAATTCCGTTGTACATTCTGGTACGTATCTTACGCGATAGCTCCGCTATTTTAATTTTTTGGTACAATTCGGTGTGGCGGTTTCCTAATTAGGAAACCGCCACACGCCACTCGCCGTCCTCGTATTCATAGATTCTTATAAAATTTAGTCGTGTCTGAATTTAATTTAAAATTGAAGTCGGTTTTGTTTACTTCATAGAAAATCCTATCCTTTTATTTTTTGTGTACCTTTAAACGAGCAATTCCTGTATGTATGTTTATATGTATTTAGTATATAGAATCTGAATCTCGGGAACTTCAACTCGGCTTCAACGATTTTGATGAAATTGTTGAAGGGGGTTGAATAAATGGGGTTTCTGGGGCGATATAGGATCTAGCTAGGTTTTATTTGAAAAAAAACGGTGTTTTAAGCGCATTTTCAAACATTTACAATAAAATTATATTCATTCAGGTCTTCTTCATGTTATTAATTACTAGCAGCGTCCCGCGAAGTTCCCGTTCCCGTTGTTTTTCCGGGATAAAAAGCCTATGTGTTCTTCCAGACTATAATCTATCTGTGTTCCAAATTTCAGCCCGAGCCGATCATACGTTAGGACGTGATTGAGCAACAAACATCCAAATATCCAAACAGCCATACTTTGACATTTATAATATTAGTAGGTTTGTACAACGACAAAAAAACTGGTGATTTATTTCAAGATAAATAAAGAACTATACCTCATTTTAAAAACCCGACTAAAAAAGCAGCTTAAAAACATTATACAACGTGTTGGATTTACCCCCAACAATATTTTAACAGTCCATTCTAACACTGATGTAGACTTCATCACCCAAGGTCTCTTTCCCCTCAGCACCGTAGATCACGATATAATTCGAGTCAAAGTTTGACGTAAAATTCCCACCAAATCACCAGCTTCAACCCTAAAGCTTGTACAGCAGACAAACGACCTTGCCACCGACGCCGCGACGTCGTACAAAATTCCGTGCGGAGATCTGGCCATTAGGGGTATGTCAAATAAAATAACAACCAAAAAAATTAATATTTTTTTGGACAATTTTTTTGCTTTCATGCCTAATTTTCACATACATGATTCAAAACTTAATGTAGATGAACTACCATAAATATTGTTGCACCTTTTTGCAACACCTTGTATAATACAATGTACTATCTAAGGACACTTGGGTGATTGAGACAAATCTAACGATACCTTAATTGTCAAAATCCACCCAGCCGTTTGGAAGATACGTAGGAATAAAGAAATTTACAAACATATAAGATAAAAATATAACCCTTCTTTCAGTCGGGTAATTAAGAGAATATTTTGTATACGATTTCGATTACTCGATCGTATATCGTACCATAGCCAAAAAGTCGTAGAAATATGATTTAAGTCGTACGGTCGGCAGCATTCAGTCCAATTTTTGGAGAAAGGGAATTGAGGCAATTTATGATACGATTAAGTCCTCCCTACCACTTCTACGTAATTTCCTCTGATAACAGGGCTCATATGTAGAGCGTAGGCTACTCTTTATCGAAAACAACGGGAACTGATACTACTCGGGTAAAACCGCGAGGCATTACTAGTAATAATATACTTTTTTTAATATCGTTCCAGGTTCTACAAGTGCCGGCTGATCGTGCGTTGTTCGCGGGAGCTTGACACCGGCGCCCAAGTGTTGAACTGCTACGGGCCGCACCGCGCGCGCGACGCGACCACGCACCGCCGCCAGTTGCTGCGGGCCCAGTATCTGTTCAGTTGCACCTGCGCTGCCTGCCTCGACGTCGAGAGGAAGGACTTTGTTGTTAGTATTCATTTTTACTAGGTTTTTTTTTAAGTGAAAACTTCTTTTGGCGCGCCACAGACAGATTTTTCGTGGGCCATTAATTAAATTCTAGCGTTACGCTCGGGAATGATAAGAAATTTTCGGGTGAACGCGGGACCATCTATCTAGAAATGCGTCAGCATTTCCAGTTGGCCATGGTCATCGTCACGCCTTCCGGTTTCACCCGCGTAATTTCCAAAGTGTTCCAAATTCTGAGATTTTTCACTTCTATTAGCAGTTCCTATGGCTGCCAATTTTTTTAAGCTATTGCATAGCTTTTATCGCGGGACCTTTTTAGCGCCTGGAGACCGAATCTAAGAGATACGTGAGACCACAAGAAAGAGGGAGGGAAGACCGTAACGCCTGCTATCCCCACTCCAAAATCGATCGCTCGGTCATTCGACTTTAAATCTTATTTTTACTTAGACTCATAGACTATATTAGTAATTATGATATTATAAATTACTAGCTGTTACCCGCGACTTCGTCCGCGCGAAATAAATACTAACAACAGGCAGTACCTAATTGTTTATCCAGACGCATTTACGGTTACTAAAAACAGCTTATAATAAAACAATTGTAAACGATTTCATCAAAATCGAATCAGTTGTTTAGATCTGAAAGCGTAAGAGACATTCAGTCTCCAATTCAACTCCAATTTCATCCCCATACAGTTCGAAATTACAAAATTGCAAGAACAAACATTCGTTTGCTTCGTGTCAAGCGTCTATTTACAGAGTTTCATAGTTTTATCTTCAACGGTTGGCCACTTCCATATGTCAATATGGAAGTGTCCAACCGTTGATCTATTACTCATTCCCTATTTCTACCCCAATTTCACCCCCGAACAGTTCGAAATTGATAGAACAAACATTCGTTTGCTTCGTGTCAAGTGTCTATACAAAGAGTTTCATGGTTTTATCTTCAACGGTTGGAAACTTTCATTTTGACATTCATCCCCCATTTCAACCCCTATTTCACCCCGTATAGTTTGAAATTACAAAATTGCTAGAACAAACATTCGTTTGGTTCGTGTCAAGTGTCTATACACAGAGTTTCATGGTTTTATCTTCAACGGTTGGGAATTTTCATATCGACATGTATCCCCCATTTCAACCCCAATTTCACCCCCGTACAGTTCGAAATTACGAAATTTATAGAACAAACATTCGTTATAGACACTTGACACGAAGCAAACGAATGTTTGTTCTATCAATTTCGTAATTTCGAACTGTCATCATCATCATCAGCCGCAAGACGTCCACTGCTGAACATAGGCCTCCCCCCTAGATTTCCACAACGAACGGTCCTGCGCAACCTGCAAACAGCGGTTTCCAGCGACCTTTGTGAGGTCATCTGTCCATCTAGTGGGAGGCCGTCCAACACTGCGTCTTCCGGTTCGTGGTCGCCACTCGAGAACCTTTCTTCCCCATCGGTTGTCAGTTCTGCGAGCGATGTGGCCTGCCCATTGCCACTTCAGCTTAGCTACTCTTCGAGCTATGTCGGCTACTTCCGTTCTTTTGCGAATATCCTCATTACGGATTCTGTCGCGCAAAGAGACTCCGAGCATAGCTCGCTCCATAGCTCGCTGTGTGACTTTGAGCTTTGTTATGAGGCCCACAGTTAAGGACCACGTCTCAGTTCCATAATTCATCACTGGCAACACGCACTGATTGAAGACTTTCGTCTTCAAGCATTGGGGTATTTTGGACTCCAAGATGTGCCGTAGTTTCCCGAACGCTGCCCATCCGAGTTGGATCCTTCGCTGGACCTCTTTGTCGAAGTTGGATCTACCCAATTGGATCTTTTGACCCAGGTAGACGTATTCGTCAACAACTTCGAGTGTGGTATTCGTGACGCTGTATCTTCGTCATTTCTTGTTTGTGAAACAAAGGAAAAAATACATGTACTTACCTACAATATTGACAACGTCTAATAAATCGATGAACGCCGGCGGCATGCATGAAAAAGTGTCCCGTTACGCTATTTGTCCCATTACGCTTATTGTACGCTTGCGCTGCATCTATCAATGTTTTGTTATGACGTTGTCACGTTAAACTATCATCCGTAAACCAACCGACTTTACATACAACCAATTGTTGTTTTTTGCAATCTAACTGACGGACTAATTAGTTTTGTTTAGGAGTGGCGGTCATGACGTCACTTTTGGGTGCGATTTTTACCCACAAGTGACGTCACGTTCTTCACTTCATACTTCTAAGCGTTGTATCTTCGTAATTTTTTGTTTGTTAAACAAATAAAAAAATACGTGTACAATATTGAAGTGACAACGTCTAATACATCGATGAACGCCTGCTACATGCACGAAAAAGTGTCCTGTTATGTCCCGTTACGCTCATTGTACGCTTACGCCGCATCTATCAATGTTTTGTTATGACGTTTCAAGTTAAACTATCATCCGTAAACCAACCGACTTTACAGACAACCATATTTTTTTTTTGCAATCTAACTGACGGACTAGTTAGTTATTTTTTTGGATTATAGCCTATAGTCGAATGTTGTTGTTTTCAGCTGTTGTTCAGCGCGTACGGGTGCGCGTCGTGCAAGGGTCCGGTGGTGCGCGGTACGCTCGACAAATGTAAAGAATATACCAGATCATCAAATTTCTAGTGGGGGTCATGACTTCACTTTTGTGTACGATTTTTACCCACAAGTGACGTCACGTTCTTCACTTGACACTTCTAAGCGCTGTATCTTCGTCATTTTTTGTTTGTTAAACAAATTAAAAAATACGTGTACAATATTGACTTGACAAACTGACAACTTCTAATAAATCGATGAAGGCCGGCTGCATGCACGAAAAAGTGTCCTGTTACGTCCCGTTACGTTCATTGTACGCTTGCGCCGCATCTATCAATGTTTTGTTATGACGTTGTCAAGTTAAACTATCATCCGTAAACCAACCGACTTTACAGACAACCATTTTTTTTTTTTGCAATCTAACTGACGGACTAGTTAGTTATTTTTTTGGATTATAGCTTATAGTCGAATGTTGTTGTTTTCAGCTGTTGTTCAGCGCGTACGCGTGCGCGTCGTGCAAGGGTCCCGTGGTGCGCGGCACGCGCCGGCACGCTGCGTGCCCGCACTGCCACGCGCCGTTCCACCCGCAGCGGGCCGCGCTCATACTCGACGAGGCGGACGGCTTGTTGGCGCAAGGTACGAACGTAGCTGAAAAATCCGCTAAAACAAAATACAAATTACTTTATTTCGAAGATTTTTTTTTTTAATGATATTACTAGAGGCCCATTCCGGCTGCGCTCGGATATTGTCATTTAAGACTATTAATCGAAATAAAAACTATCCTATCTCTCAAGTTGGACCAGACTGCTCACATTGTGCCAATTTAATTTAAAATCGGTTAAGTAGTTTAGGAATCCATCGCGGACAAACATCGTGACAGGAGATTTATATATATTAAGAAGATAAGAAACCCTGTCTGGTGCTTTAGCGTTAGCTACACAGCAGCAAACAGTGTCTTCCCAAAAATGTGCAACTAATTTAGGTTTACAAATTATTATTTAATAGTAGTACATATAAAATAATAACAAGTGATACCAAAGTTAGAATATTACAAAAAAATAAAAAAAGAACAAAAGAAAAGGTGTGGTACCTTTAAAACATTTTCTTTTAACATGTTTTTCTATCTTTCTATTCCACTCTCAGATATATAGATAAAACATCGATACCCAAATGAATTGAATCCTACATTAATCCTGCTTGATGTTATAATTGGGCAAACGTCATACTGAACGAAGCTGACGGCTTGTTGGCACAAGGTACGAACATAGATGGAAAACTCGCAAAAACATCGATACCCAGAGATAAGTCCTACTTAACCCCTTACCTAAACGATTTCCGTCCACCGGTGGTCACACGCGTCCTGTTAAATTTAAGTCTGAATTCCTGTTGATTGAGTCTAAATTTACGTAACTGGCCCTTCTTCCCTGTCAATAAAGGGGTTAATATTATACTTACTTGTCAAAGTCGTATTGGACCAGCAGGTCTACCGTCCTCTTTCGTCTTTGTCTAACTAACTATCTGCTTCTAACGTCTCACCCTGCTTTCGGCTTTCGTCAATGAAAGCAGACAACTACATCTGCTTTCAGTTTCGCTGCATACGTAAAGCAGACATAGTTGTCTCCTTTCATCGGCGTTATCAAATTGGCAGATGACGTCACAAATCAAAGCATAGCAGAAAGCAGGAGAGTTAGGCAGTAGACCTGCAAGTTGACGGCTTGTTGATGCAAGGTATGGTCATAGCAAAACAATCGCAAAAAAACCGTAAAGAGATAAATCTTACTTGCAGTACGACCAACTTAGGGTAGCAATGCCACCACGATCTAAAAGTATCGCCACCTATTGCAAAATTATATAACTTCTGTGTTCTTTAATACTCGTGACTCAGTAGTTCCGACAAGAAAATGGCATCAGACATCCACTCTACAACGTAAAAATACCAAGCATACGCCTCAAGAGCCGCAGAAGTTTTCTTAGCTGTACAACAACAATGCCTGACTCACCCAGAGAATCCCGCTGCAAACAGTGGAACGAGATCTGCCCTACTCCGCATAAGTTCGTGGCCCCAGCCGAAGAGCTTGCCCCAGGTAGCAACTTAGCGTGGTCCACGTGGAAGTTACTAAACCGACTCCGGACCCAAGTGGATCGCTGCAAAGTTAACATGGCGAAATGGGGATATTCCGACGCAAATAACATCCTGTGCGAGTGTGGCGCCACTCAGACTATGCAGCACCTGCTCTCTTGCCCACGGTGACCAACCAGCTACACCAGAACCGACCTAATGTAGTCCTCGCTACCAGGAGTTGCAGTTGCGGAACATTGGGCAACACAAATTTAAATTATTACTATAACTAAAAAAAATTAATAAAAATTAAAAAGTCAAGTATAAAAATATTTTTTAGATAGTAGGTATAAAATAGGTATTAAGGAAACCAGAAATAGTAATACGAGTAAGAAGAAACAACATCGACGAGAAGATAAAGAAGTAGTTCCGCTTTTGGCCGTTATACAGATAAATCCAAATTGAAAATGTTCCCGCGCGGGGATGAAACACCCCCGGACGTTTAGTGGGTAGACCGGCCCTCCGCCTCCGGAGCCGTTGGAATTCCTAAATAATATTACCTGAGAACACAAAATATTACTAAATCTTATACATAAAACTAGCTGTTACCCGCGACTTCGTCCGCGCGAAATAAATACTAAGGTACCTCAGGCAGTACCTATTTTTATACTCACACACATTTAAGGTTACTAAAACTTATAAAGTAGCTTATAATAAAAAAAATTCATCAAAATTGGTTCAGTTGTTTAGGTGTGAAAGCGTAAGACACATTCGTCCCCCATTTCAACTCCAATTTCATACCCATACAGTTCGACATTACAAAATTGCTAGAACAAACATTTATTGGCTTCGTGCCAAGTGCTTATATTCAGAGTTTCATGGTTTTATCTTCAACGGTAGGGATCTTCCATGTTGACATTCATCCCCCCCCCCATTTCAACCCCAATTTCAACCCCGTACAGTTCCAAATTACAAAATTGCTAGAAGAAAAATTCGTTTGCTTCGTGTCAAGTGTCTATATGTATACAGTTTCATGGTTTTATTTGCAACTGTCGGGAACTTCCATATTCACGTTCACAAGACGTTCATCCCCCACTTCATTTCACCCCCGTACAGTTCGAAATTACAAAATTGCTAGAACAAACATTTATTGGCTTCGTGCCAAGTGTCTATATTCAGAGTTTCAAGGTTTTATCAAGTGTAGTGGTAAAAAAAAAAACTTCAACGGTTGGAATCTTCCATGTTGACATTCGTCCGCCATTTCAACCCCAATTTCACCCCCGTACAGTATGAAATTACGAAATTGATAGAACAAAAATTTTATGTCTTCGTGTCAAGTGTCTAGATTCAAAATTTGATAACTTTGAAAATCACGAATTTTCATACAATCGTTCATCCCTTGTTTCACCCTGTTAGGGGTTGAATTTCGCCAAACCTTGTCTTAGCGAGCGCCTACGTGCTAAAAGACATCTCCATGCAAAATTTCAGATTCAGTATCAAGCATTTGTAGTTTGTGAGATTCCTTGATGAGTGACCTTTCGCTTTTATATACATATATAGATAGATTCTCGTGTCACAATGTTAGTTACCTTACTCCTCCGAAACGGCTTTACTGTTTTTTACCAAATTTTATATGCTTATTCAGTAGGTCTGAGAATCGGCTACTATCTATTCTTCATACCCCTAAGTGATAAGGTGACAACACAAAAAAAAAAAAAATTTTGAGCATTTTTTTTCATAATGTGGCATAAAAAAATCATACAACCCTAAATTTTTACCCTTTTATCACCAACCTCTATTTTTTTATATCTATTTTAGATATAAAAAAAACTATTATGGTCTGGAAGAATATATATACTTTTTATCCAATAAAGTCAATATTGTAAATTAAAAAACTAATCTCCGAATAACCCACCTCTAACTGCTCCCGGCGCAAAAGTGCCCATGATGCTCGCCGCGTTCCCACGCTGAATGGCAATGGCCAACCTTTGCTCCAGGAACGCCCCAGAGCGGGAGTCACCCGTATTCTCCCTGAGCCTGCGCCCCAATTCTGAGAGGAACCCTTTTGCCTCTGCGCCCCAACAACCCAAGGTCTCCATGGCAACAGGTACAAATTCGTACTGCGACACCAACATACCATACTTTCGCTTCTTCTTATCAGCGGCATCCTCTGCCGCGGCCGATGGTGAGTGGATAGTGCGACCTAGGTGGCTGGCGGCGACAGTGCTGACGCAAGTGGCGTCCCAAATTAAGCACTTCCCGTTCTTCCAGGGCACCAGAGTCAACCCATCCGGTCTCTTGCCGTCCGATCTGCATAGGCCCGGGGGCTCAAGTACGCATGGAACTCCCGCCGACACTAAGGCTCTCCGAACTATGTCATTGAGTGCATGGTGTCGCGAGAACCTTCCTGCACACCGTCGGCAACTCAAAGCGTGATGGCCATTGGCTTCTACCAGGGAGCCGCAGGTGCATACGTGGGGTTCACACACCTTGCAGCCCAGGCGAAGAGCCACCGCAACGCGCAACGAGTTGTTATCCAATAATGTGCCTAGGTGAGGAGAAGGTAGCGCCTGCAACCAAGCCCCAGATTCAGGCTGCGAGACGGCCCGGAGTCTGGCCATATACGCTCCCGAGGCACATGCCCAAAGTTGTGCTTGGACCCGCTTGACCCCAATAGCATCCCACGCCCGTTGGCTTTGAGACTCTACGGGAGTCGACTCCCCGGAGTTGAGGGCACTCCAGACCATCAAAGCGTCAGAAGCATAAGGTAAACTTTCCTCGCCACCATTTGAATTTAGGATAGTAGCGGCAAGATCAGCAACCCCATGCACCGACGCAAGGAAAGCAGGCAGGCCGACATCTCGCGCACAACGCACCCCTAGACCCCCAAACCGAATTGGAAGAGCTGCCTGTGACCATTGACGTTCATCAAGGGCAACGTTAAGAATAGACTCAACCGCCGATTTCAGAGCCTCGTCAAACGCAGACACTTCAGCCGGATATTTCCAGGTGGGGGCCGTCCGCAACAAGTATGTTATTTTAGGAACGGCGAAGCACATTCGCAATAACACTATCGCCACGTGCGCGGAAATGTTTTTAAGGCGGTCACGAGTGCTGAGAAGAAGCCTCGTACGAGAGATAATGGCCTCCGGAACGGCATCAGCAAAAATCGGGGACCCCAATAGAGTGAAATCCGAAGTCGACACTTCCTTAAGTCCTGGTAATATAGAACTGAAATGCGCAAAGTTTCCGCGCGCTTCCACACTGCAGGGGAAAAACTCGCATTTGGAAGGGTTATTATCTATTTTAGTAATTTATTAATTTTTCGTCCCGCTCGATAACTGATCAATTATTATTATCGTCTTTTTCGTAAATGTTTTTCACTCTATTTCGATTAAAATTTCTCGGAGCTTATGGCAAATCAAAAATTGGTTTATTTTTATACGTTTGCCGGGTTAGCTAGTCTTATTATAATACAAACATAACTTTAAAGTCGGAATTAAAGAAAACAAATCCAAAATTTAAAAATAATTGTAGCCAAAATTTTAATCTATTATTAATATTACAATTACAAATGTCAAATTTTGGATTTTTCTTCCTCAATCACGTCGATACGGAACGGGTTGATATTTGGAATATACCTAGTTAAATTATAGTCTGAAATATCACATAGGATACTATTGATTTCATGAAAATAGACGTCTAGGACTACGTCAGTAAAACCGCGGGGCGCTGCTAGTATAGTAGTTTATGTGCTACTAGCTGTGCCCCGCGGTTTCACCCGCGTAATTCCCGACCCTGTTACTTTCTCGGGATAAAAAGTAGCCCATATTACTTTGAATACCTACAAGAATATAAAAAAAACAAATATGTGTACAAAATTTCATGATGATCGGTTAATTAGTTTTCGTGTTAAAGCGTAACAAACAAACTTACATTAACATTAAATAAATGTTACTAGCTGTGCCCCACGATTTCACCAGCGTAATTCCCGATCCCGTTATTTTTCTGAGACAAAAAGTAGCCTATGTTACTTATAATACATGAATATTTGTGTAAAAAGTTTCATGACGATCGGTTAAGTAGTTTTCGCGTTAAAGCGTAACAAAAAAACTTACATTCACATTTATAATATTATTATTCAATTCATTTATTCGAACCATAAATTCATAAGAACACTTGGTAACGTCATTAACAAAAAGGCATAAGAATCCGTGTACATAATAAGATAAAATAACAATGTCAAAATGAATAAAGCTGTAAAGGAGCCTCGTCAATCAAATGCAGCTGTAAAAAGGCTTTGTCAAAGACAAAATATCAAATAATTAATACATACAGTATACAGATACTACATGAGTACAATGTTCCATCAAAAGTTTTATAAATCTATTATTTTACCTTATTACAAGATTCTAGTTTCAACACAGTTCTCTTCCATACGTTACTATCTTTAACAAAGTCATCCATATTATAATATGCCTTGCTCAATAGGTAGCTTTTTATTTCATTTTTAAACTTTGTTTCATTAAGACCTTCGACTTGTGCAGGGATTGCATTATAGAAGCGAATACCATTACATTTGAAAGAGTTATTTGTTTTCTGAAGTCTGCACTTAGGAAATACAATTTTGTGCTTATGGTGCGCTTTTGGATTCAGATCAGTTAGTTTCTTCAGTCGACTTCGATTTTTTCTTACATACATTATACATTCATAAATATACAATGAAGGGACTGTTAATATGTTTATAGTTTTGAAAATCTCCCGTACTGAATCTCTAGCTGATAAATTATATAGACCACGGATTGCTCTCTTTTGCAATATGAAAACTGAGTTTCTGTCCGCAGCTGAACCCCATAATAAAATCGCGTAGGACATAATGCTATGAAAATAGCCAAAATAAACAAGCCTAGCTGTTGCGACGTCCGATATTTTTTTTATTTGACGAACAGCGTGGGCAGCTGAACTAAGTCGGTCAGCCAGTGTCTCTATGTGAGGACCCCATTGAAGCTTTGAATCTACTGAAATACCCAGAAATCGAGTAGATTGTACAGGTTCGATGAGTTCATCTTTCAGTCTTATATCAAGTTTATCGCACATTACATTGCAGAGTGAGAATTTTATACATTTCGTTTTAGTTGGATTAAGTACTAGATTATTTGCATCAAACCATTTGTACGCAATGTCTAAAATTACGTTAATTTCTGTGAAATCGTTTATTATAAGGCATAAGAATCCGTGTACATAATAAGATAAAATAACAATGTCAAAATGAATAAAGCTGTAAAGGAGCCTCGTCAATCAAATGCAGCTGTAAAAAGGCTTTGTCAAAGACAAAATATCAAATAATTAATACATACAGTATACAGATACTACATGAGTACAATGTTCCATCAAAAGTTTTATAAATCTATTATTTTACCTTATTACAAGATTCTAGTTTCAACACAGTTCTCTTCCATACGTTACTATCTTTAACAAAGTCATCCATATTATAATATGCCTTGCTCAATAGGTAGCTTTTTATTTCATTTTTAAACTTTGTTTCATTAAGACCTTCGACTTGTGCAGGGATTGCATTATAGAAGCGAATACCATTACATTTGAAAGAGTTATTTGTTTTCTGAAGTCTGCACTTAGGAAATACAATTTTGTGCTTATGGTGCGCTTTTGGATTCAGATCAGTTAGTTTCTTCAGTCGACTTCGATTTTTTCTTACATACATTATACATTCATAAATATACAATGAAGGGACTGTTAATATGTTTATAGTTTTGAAAATCTCCCGTACTGAATCTCTAGCTGATAAATTATATAGACCACGGATTGCTCTCTTTTGCAATATGAAAACTGAGTTTCTGTCCGCAGCTGAACCCCATAATAAAATCGCGTAGGACATAATGCTATGAAAATAGCCAAAATAAACAAGCCTAGCTGTTGCGACGTCCGATATTTTTTTTATTTGACGAACAGCGTGGGCAGCTGAACTAAGTCGGTCAGCCAGTGTCTCTATGTGAGGACCCCATTGAAGCTTTGAATCTACTGAAATACCCAGAAATCGAGTAGATTGTACAGGTTCGATGAGTTCATCTTTCAGTCTTATATCAAGTTTATCGCACATTACATTGCAGAGTGAGAATTTTATACATTTCGTTTTAGTTGGATTAAGTACTAGATTATTTGCATCAAACCATTTGTACGCAATGTCTAAAATTACGTTAATTTCTGTGAAATCGTTTATTCCTCTCTTCACTTTGAATAGAAGTGATGTATCATCGGCGAACATAACTATTTCTATATTTTTATGTTTCTTAATCATGAAAGGAAGATCATTTATGTAAATAAGAAACAGGAAAGGTCCAAGTATGGAACCTTGTGGTACACCCATTCTTATAGGCGACTCATTTGATTGCACACCGTCAACATCGACTATCTGTACACGGTCTTTAAGATATGAAGAAATAAAATTTAGAGCTGGTTTCGATACCCCATAGAACTGCAGTTTCTTCAAAAGAGTTTCATGATGAACACAGTCGAAAGCTTTTGATAAGTCACAAAATACTCCTAGAACGTCATGATGGTCTTCCCAGGCTTTCAATATATAATTGGTTAGTTCAATACCTGCATCGGTAGTGGAACGTCCTTTTGTAAATCCAAATTGGTTACTATGTAAAAGGTTATTAATATTAAAGTAAGACAAAAGTTGTTTGAGAACTAGTTTCTCGAATATTTTGCTGATGCAGGGCAAAACCGAGATGGGTCTGTAGTTTCCAAGTTCGTTTTTGTCTCCAGATTTAAACAAGGGTATCACTTTACTATACTTCATCATGTCAGGAAATGTGCCATTTTTGATACATTCGTTAAATAATTCTGCTAAATATGGGGCAATGTTATTAATTATCCCCTCAAGTACCTTAACAGATAATCCCCATAAGTCCTCTGTATTCTTAACTTTAATGTCTTTGAACGTTTTTAGTATTGCAGTGGCAGTAACATGATGAAACTCAAATGTAGATGAAGGACAATCAACATTTTCTGTCAACATTTCCTCTGCAAGAGAGGGAGACGAAGTTAGGTGTTTAGTTGTCTCTAAGGGAATATCAGCAAAATAAGCCCTGAAAGCATCTACAATGTCCGATTTTTTTGTAGTGACATTTTCGCCAACCCGAACTGCGCGCATCATTTCACGACTTTTGGTTTTACCAGACTCCTTGTTTATTATCTTCCACGTGCTTTTTATCACGTTGTTGGAGTTTTTAATTTGATCCCGAATGAATATTGCTTTTACTCGAATACACAAATTTCTAAATTGTTTCGACTTTTAATAAGTCCTGGTGTTGCCCATTCGGCAAACTTCGGTTTTGCGTTAATATTAATTAATTTGGTATGAAAAATATTATTATAATGTGTACTCAGCATTTTAAAAAACTCAGAATAATTACGATTAGGATCATCAATAGTCATGTCGAAAAAATTGTTCGAAAAATGATTAGATATCGCGGTATTTAAAGCTGACATACGGGACAATGTAATGGGTCTAACAAGCACTTTCTCTTCCGCCCTTTTCATACAGGCAGGAAGAGAAATGCTCAAACCCCTATGGTCCGAACGCAAACAATCTAGGACTTCAGAATGAATGTATTCACAGTTTACAAAAACATTATCAATGCAGGTTGCAGAACAACCTTTCTTAGTTACTGTGACCCTTGTGGGTTCCGTGAACACTTTTGTCAAATTAAACGATTGGCATAACATTAATATATTGCTCTTATTACGAGATTCCGAAAGTATGTCTGTGTTGAAGTCTCCACACATCACAATTTGTTTATTTTTCTTAGATATTCTACTCAATGCTTCCTCTAAAGTAGTTAGGAAGATCTCAATTTCGGCACTAGGTGGCTTATAAACGCATAAAACAACATATCGATCCAATTCTACGCAAGCTAGTTCACAATGGCGTTCAACAGTTATATTTTCTACATCTTTTCGGGACTTATATTTCACATTGTTGCTTACAAAAATTATGCAACCACCTCCTATTGCCAATTTTCTATAGTATATACTACCTATTGTATAATTGTTTAGGCAAAAATTCAATTCACATTTCGATAACCAGGTCTCAGTGAAACAAATTACATCGTAATTGTGTGAGCTTTCTAAGAATAGCTCTATTTCTTCTAGTTTACCTAACAGCCTGTTTATATTCTGGTATAAAATATAAACGGTGTTCTCTTGAACCTTCTGAGTAACAGTTATTTTGTTGCAAGGGGGACCTAGTATATTACGACGCTTTGTTGTAACATAATGAGGCCTCTCTGTTGTCAGGGATTTCAGTTTAAACAGTCACTGTTGGTTGTCGCAATATTTGTCAAGTTTTGAAATTTCCTTTTTCGCTCGTTTGACAATGTTAAAACAATCAGTTTAGCTATTTTAACTTTTAAGTGTCGGGCTAAGAATTGTTTCCCATTGGACAATACAAAATTGTGTATAAAATTATTAATATCAAATAATATAAAATCTCCGCCTTTGTTTGAAATAAGGTTGTGTAAAATAACATTCAAAGAATATATTTTTTGATTTTGTCTATCGCTCAAAGAAGTCGAATAAGGAAATGTACATAATACAATTTTACCAACTTTACCCGAACTGTGAAAATCCACTAATGATTCTATACAATTTACAAGATCTCTTTTAGTAGTACTCAATGAGTTACCCATCATTATTACAACATCTGACTTTTGTTTAAATTTACTGACCACTACTTTATCTATTAGCTGGTGAAAAGTTATATTTGGTATACACGTGTTAGTCAGTTGATTATTATTAGTATTTACATGGTTGAAAATATTTCCTAACCCAACACCAATTCCGTCGCAGAAAAGTTCAACTTTGCCGGTTTTTTCGATTCCACTTACATCTTGTTCAGTTTGTTGACTAAAAACATCTTGAAACACGCTAGCATTAGCAGTCGTACCAGTTGATGAATTTATGTTCGATTGCCTGTTGTTGTACACTAATGATAAGGATGTAGCATGGTCGGGGCCTATCATACAGGATACGTCACTTGTGAGTGATGTAGTTGTGGCCGACAATAGGTCTGCAGCAGAAATCGATTGCCGTTGCTTGGAGGGACTAAGACCTATTAAACTATTCATTGCCGATATCAGTTGGTCTATTTCTTTCTGTGCCATGCTGTATTTGATGTTTAAGTCTATATAAGTTATGAGATATGATAGGATTTTCTACTATAATCTAACTGTGTTTCAAGTTTCAACCCGATCTGTTCAGACGTTCTGACGTGATTGAGTAACAAACATCCAAACTTTCTAATTTATAACCTTAATAAGAAATTCATTACACACCTACAAGTTGCTCGTTTAAAGCTATTAGATTTTGTACCGTTAAGTTGCCATGCTCTAACAGGGTAAATACTCAGCTTATTTTGTCAGCTTTGTATTATTATACAAAATGATGTAGTTTTATGAACCCACGGTAAAAGACGCATTGTAGACATATAACTAAATTTATTTGAAAAAATATTCGATTCAAAGAAAACTTGACGAGCAACGCCGCCATATTGGTCTCGGGAGCTTTGTCGAGCGCCTTTCACTTTACCCCTTCTCCGTGGTCGACCGTCACGCGATATACAATAGATAGACGAATAAGTTTGAGGCGATGTAATAAAAGTTTCACTATAATTAACGATCGATTGATATTCGCTTGTGGGGATAATACTGTATCAATGAGTTTCGTGCCAGCGGTATTGTGTGCGGACAATCAATGCGCACCAAGGCAGAAATGAGAGGCTTGACTCTACTTTTGTGTTAAGAACGCTTAGAACGTGGAAGATGGTTACAATTTTGGTGTCTTCAAATTGAGAGTGAATCCATTTTTTTGTAGGTAAGCACGCTCCATCGTAGACCACATCGTCGTTTAACATCAGGCGAGATCGCGTTCAAGTGTAAACCTCTAAAAGTTAAAAAAGACGCACGGCTAGTTACTGCGCAACCTGGCCTAGCGAACGGTTGTTTACATTGGGAAATATTTTATTGTGTAAAAGTGACATAAATTATTTATGTCCGCCCGTTTCATTTAACGCCAGTGCTAGTTACTTTGGCCGTAGCTAAACCCCTCACACTGCTTAATAGTAGGTAAGTATCGTGGCAACTCATGCGGCTGGCTAGAATGTGCGGCCCAATGGTTGGCTACGAGCTTGCCTCTACTACTTATTTGATTTATTGGGTAGGCGCGGAAGGCGTAGGACCTAAAGTGAACCTAACCTAACAATATTGTAATATAGATATAGCATGGGATGATACCTAGAACGCGTTACGGCTGCTAGCGCGAGGCGCGAGGGGCGCCTCAGACGGTTCGACCTCGGCTGGGGCTAGCGTCGGGGGGCAGATTGTTTGACTGACACACCTGATGCCTATCGGTGTGAGGGGCGAGACACCCTCCGACTAGACCCGGTATCGAACTCGTTACTAACACGTGAAATCTATGCCGGCTGACTTAATATTGGGGGTTACCTAGCAAAACCAAAGGGAGCGGTTTGTCGGCTACTTGCGTAGTTATTATGTTGAACAGATGTCATCTGACTGAGTCTGAGGCGAGCCCCGCGGCGCGCGTACCTATATAATATTTGTATAGCGTGCGAGTGAAACAAAACACATGCGTCATCGTTGATAGACTTTTCATTTCGTTATGGGATTTTGAACGTGTGCTGCCTATGTCATGTCTTACGGTCGATGTTAAAATACTATTTAATTACGCATTAAGCATTTTTTAAACGTCATGATGTGTGTATGGCAGCGGAGCGCGCGTCCAGTATGGCGGAGCGCATCGAGAAGAGCGTCGCAGCGTTCCGGCTGAAGCAGCAGGCGTGGTACCGGCACAACTCCGCGCTGCGCGCCGCCGCCGACTCGCTCGCACGCCTGCACGCCGACAACGGTGCGTCACCACTCAACATACACTTATCTACCTGGCTAGCTAGCTATAACTACCTATCCGCAGAAAAACGAAGGTCACCATCATAGCTCTTAAAATTAGCAAATTGAAGTGGCAATGGGCAGGCCATATAGCTCGCAGAACTGATAACCGCTGGGGAGTAAAGCTTCTCGAATTGCGACCACAAACAATGGACCGATGATATTGTCTCGGTCGCGGGAAGTCGGTGGATGGAGACGGCACAAGACCGGTCATTATGGAAATCATTGGGGGAGGCCTATGTCCAGCAGTGGACGTCTGCGCGCTAATGACATGATGATACTATATACTTCTCACCTAATATTATAAAGCTGAAGAGTTTGTTTGTTTGAACGCTAGGATCTTGGGAACTACTGCTCCGAATTGAAAGATTTTTTTTCTGTTGGATAATCCATTTATCGAGGAAGGCTATTAAAGGCTATATAACATTACGCTATCTATAGGAGCTACTATCTCTCTATATTATCTGTTACATGAACGTAAACCCAAACGGGAAAAAAATATTCCTTTTTTAGACCTTTCGTTGCGCGCGCTGATGTGCGCAGAATTCCGTGACAGCATGTGTCTTAGGTAGACATAAATATGAGTTGGTATGATCAATTTTCGATAGGTGTCGTAGCAACGCGCGTGAGGTTGGTAGTTTTTTGTAACCGACGAAAAATACGGAGAAGGTTGTCAAGTCGACGTATACATATATTGTGTATGTATATACACTAGCGGCCCGTTCCGGCTTCGCTCGGGTATATTAATGGTAATTACCCGGGTGATATGGCGATTCAGTATCGACTCAAATACTTTGCCGGGTGCCAAAAGAACAGCTATAGGCCGATGGCCGATAGTTCTCCACTTTAGATCCAGAGTTCCCCTTGGGTGTTGGTGTGACTCTCGAAGTCTTCCATGCGGTCGGATATGTGGCACTAGAAATTGACAAATTGTACATGTGGAGTAGTGGTGCCATTAGAGACAAAATGCAATCCCTCAATAAAAACGGCGGGATACCATCAGGCCCAGCAGAGGTATGCGCTTTCAGTCGTCTAATAGCCACGGACACTTCGGTCGGATCAAAATAATCTAATGCTACTCGTAATGAGGAACTCTCGGAAAATCGGATATCCATTGATTACAAGTCCTGGACAAAGAAGCACCACATAGCAAAAATGCTACGCTAAAATGACTAGCAAATGCATTCACCGCCTCCATGCCCGACACAGTTTGCCCGGAGTCAAATTCACTACAAGGTTGCCTAGTGTCCTGCTGACCCTTTAAAAACAACCAGAAAATCTTCGGATCTCCCTTAATGTTCGCCTCCGGGCGCCTTATGTAGCCATTGTACGCCTGAGTAATAAGAGCTATTTAAGCAATCCCAAATAAAAGATAGACACATGCTGTCACAGACTTCAGTGCACGTCAGCTTCGTGACATTTTACTTTTTATTTCATTTAGACTCCGCTCCTCTTTATAGTAGCGTAATGTTAAGTAGCCTTCCTCGATGAATGGACTATCCAACAGAAAATATGTTATGAAAATATGTTTCTATTCGGACCAGTAGTTCCCGAGATCCTAGCGTTCAAACAAACAAATAAACAAGCTCTTCAGCTTTATAACATTAGTAGGTATAGGTAACTATAGATTTAAGTTCTTACTCAAGTGTTCAAGATGTGATAAAACGTGAAGATGTTCAAAATGATTAATTTATTATTTCAGGTGACTTCAGCAAAAGCGTAGAGCTGATAAAGCAAAACATACAGAGTCTAGAGTACCAGTTTGGATCTTTCAGTGTAGAGGTCAGTTATCCACCTTTAGTCTAGTCAACAAGTACAGAAACGTGCAAAATAGACATAGGTAAAGTTCTTAGAAACATGTGTGATACCTCATTCGAATCGGAACAGGCAACGTATTCCACAGCCTAGACGTTCTTATCACAAAAGTAGAGTCAAATCTCTTCGTTCGTGTCTTTGGAACATCAACCATGAAACGATGTCGCTTTTTCGAGCTACGAGCATTCCGATAGAAAAAAGGACAGGGTGGTATTAAATCATGCAAATCAGCCGCACACTCTCCGAAGTGTATGCGATAAAAAACCGATAGGCTACCAATTTTTCGGCGATGTTCAAGACTTTGAAGTCATTTTCGCAAAAGAGTGTCGCTGCCTATGAGCCTTTTGGCACGTCTCTCTATCGATTCCAAAGCCTCCAGCTGATACTTAGCCGATCCATCCCAAAGGTGCGAACAGTACTCCCATACAGGAGCGAAGCTGTGCTTGATATAATGTAAGCAGCTGTTCAGACTTGAAGTACCTTCGCACCTTTGAGAGAACACCTAGTTTTTTGGCAGCTGGTTTAGCCTTGGACTCGATATACGAGCCAAAGTTGAGCGTAGAGGTCAAAGTAACGCCCAAAAGCTCAAGACGGTCAGAAACCGGCACGGATACACCTCGAAAAGTTGGAGTCAGTTCGAAAGGACTCCTTTTAGCGGAGAACAGACACGCCTGCGTCTTACTCTCGTTGAACTTGACCAGATTGGCATCGCCCCATTTAGACACCGCCTCAAGGGTCAAGCTCAAACGCTCAATCAGACTCTCTCTCCTGAGTTTGCTGCCCACTGGCTCTCGCGCTAGATATGTAACTCTCTACAACGGTGCTATCATCTGCGTACCCAAAGATCGTTGATATGTAGCAGGAAGAGCGTCGCAGAGAGTACCGACCCTTGAGGGACTCTGGCATTGATAGCCATTTGATCCGACGAGCAGCCATCAATGACGACTCGTATGGATCGACCCCTCAAGAAGTCCGATATCAACGCAATGAAAACCTCGCAACCAGTGCTATTTTGGTTGCCTTTCCTGGTGGTCGTACGATGCGATGTCTCAACATTTTTACTATCCAACCTGATACTCGTAGTAAGGCATCCACTCCATGTTTGTTTAGAGCTGAGTTGATGCTAGAGAACTTTGTCTTGTCGAAGGCTCCCTCAATATCTATGAAGACGCCCAGACAGACAAATTTTGATTAGATTAGGCTGCCTCGATTTCACTTACACAAATATACTTATTCTACAGCCTAATAAGTTGAATAAATATCTTTATGTGTGTATTTTATATGTAACATATTAAAATATTACTCATGTTGGGACTGTAAATTTACAGGTAGCCCACGAGCTTCGAAAACTGTCTGATGTGATGCTGGAAAGGATCATCAAATGCCCACAGAACCCTGACTACAGGTAAATAGGGATTAACTTACCAACTGAAATTTGGAATGTATTATACCCTAGTGACTGTTTCCACTGCATGGTTGCATGGTGGACTTGCAACTTTTTTTTATAATAATTGACGGGACGAGCATGAGCTGTGCCTGATGGTAAGCAAGATGCCTGCCCCTAACAGTAGTGTCACGCAGCTATTGGGAAATGAGAATCCAGACCATTACCTAGCACTGCACCCGTCACCAAAAGATATAAGATTTTCTATCATAGTGCCCTGTAGTTGTCTGGAAACATTGCTCTTCATACCGGAACAGAATAATGTTTTCGCAATTCTTGTCTTCTGTAGCAATGAAATAGCGATACTGTAGCGCTTCTGTTGCAATGCAAACGCGATACTGTAGCGCTTCTGTCGCAATGCAAAGCCAATACTGTAGCGCTTCTGTCGAAATGCAAATGCGATAGGTACTATAGCGTTTCTGTTGCAATGCAAACGCGATACCGTAGGCGTTTGCATTGCGACAGAAACACTACATTATCGCGTTTGCATTGCAACAGAAGCGCTACAGTTTTGCGTTTGCATTGCGACAGAAGCGCTACAGTATCGCGTTTGCATTGCAACAGAAGCGCTACAGTATCGCGTTTGGATTGCAACAGAACCGCTTCTGTCTCAAACCAAAAGCGATATTGTAGCGCTTTTGTCGCAATACTGTAACGCTTCTGTTGTAATGCAAACTCGATACTGTAGCGCTTCTGTTGCAATGCAAACGCAATACTGAACCGCTTCTGTTGCAATGCAAACGCGATTGAACAATGGCACATCGCTACAGTTGCGGGACTTGATGGTGTAGCGCGATAGTAACGCGTTGGTGCTTTTGTAGCGTGTTGCAAATGCAATTACCGCACATTAGTAGCGATGCTACCACGCGTTCCGTAAGTGCGCAACAGCTTCAATAAATCACCGTGGGCGACGGTACAAAGTACTTGAAGGTTACGTGAGTAGAAAGCTGTCCATTGTATGGACTTTATCGACTTTTGTGGCGTCAAAAGAATTCAAAAACAATTATTATTGTGCTTGAGTAAAGCATACGGAGGTTAGTTATCCTATGGCGGTATTAGTGGTATCCAAAAGTTCAATGTGGTTCAAAGTTGACTGGTCACGTGGCTTAGTTGGTAGCAGCTCTGCCTGCGAAACCGAGGGCCGTGGGTTCGATTCCCACCCAGTGCAAATATTTGTGTGATGAATTCAAATGTTTGCACTGTGTCTGGGTGTTTTTATGTATATAATAAGTATGTTTTTAAAACTATATAAGTATTATATCAGCTATCTGGCCGCCATCATACAAGCTTTGCTTAGTTTGGGGTCAGATGGTGTGTGAATTGTCCACCAATATTTATTTATTTAATGTTATGACGATACAGTTGTCAAATTGCTTGCAAATCGATAAATATGGATAGATGAACAACACCTGATTTATTCGCCCTCAGCCTCAAAACTGTCCTGACTGTCCAAAATAACACATCCCCTTAATCCCATATATGTGATTCCAGAGACTGGTGCCTAGAAACGCACAAGATAATAAAGAAGGCCGTTCAGCTGATGGAGCTAAACTACGGCGCGTGGGAGAGCGCGGTTAAGCGGCTCCGCGAACAAGAAGCGCTGGTCGCGGCCTTGGTCGCGGACACTCGCACGCCAGACGCCACCGACAATGTGCACCACACCCTGCATTACAACCTCAAGATATAAACGCTGTAAGAGAGGAATTAAAAGAAAAACCAAATCAAATAGGTCGAAAATTACGTAGGTATGGCACACTCTACATTACAACCTCAAATTGTAAACGCTGTAAGAGAAGAATCAGAGAAAAAATTTATTAATCAAACCAAGTCGAAAATTACGTATAACACACTCTACATTACAACCTTAAAATATAGACTACATATGTAAGAAATACGAATCAGAGGAAAATTCTAAACAAAACCGGTCGAAAATTACTTATAGTGCCACCAATTTATTCATAGAACGGCCAAAATCGGAACTACTGGCGCCCACAGAACACAGACACACAAGGTAGTCGTGGCGCCATATCTACAATCTAGAGATAAGTTGATTGCACTGTGTAGTTTTTTTACACACATATGTTCGCGTATAATCGCAAACTCGCCTGATGGTAACCGATGGTGTGGTCGAGGATGATGCATAGGTACTGGCCTAGAAGATACGTATTCACTCTGACCTGAACTTTTCAAGTTCTAGGTTTTGTCTGAGAAAATAGTGAAGCCGATAACTTATTCTACTCTTGGGTTGGTCGAATAAAGAACGATTCAAATCGCTTCGTAAGTATGAATACAATGAAGAGATGGTAGTGCGCCGACTTAGGTACTAGTTTTGTGGGGGTAGACAGTATGAGATTATGTAGCTTATGCGCATGATTCCAAAACATTTCTAAGACAGTTCGGTGGTATTAGATCATGAAAGTCAGATGCACACTCTGCGAAATGTATCCCACCATATGGCTTCTACATAATGTTGGGCTAGCGCAAAAGTCGCAGGGCACTGATACCTAATCATACTAACTAAACATACATGTCTAGGGCCAAAGTAAGAGTTACAATTTCGTTGATGACGGTAGAGACCAATAAATAAGTGTAAAATATACAAGTTAGGTGCCAAGAGTCAGTCAAGTAAACTGAAAAAATATAAAAACAGTATATTAGCTGTGCAGCTAAAATTAAACAAAGAAAACATACACACTTCACACATACATCTCACTCGTTCGTGTAAGGGTCTTCCATTCAACCAAAACTGCCATACAGATACAAATATGTGTATATAATAATATAATATGCACATTAATAATAACCATAAAGATAATCTTTCAAGGAATTTCAGTAAAAATACATTGATAGTTGAAGAGCGAAGGGCAGTCAGTGCTAGGAGGACATTAGGCTTTTTTCTTATTCAAATGGCTGGGTGGCACTGTCCTGTAATGGGGGCTCATTGCGTCACTCCATATTATAAAAAAAGTTAAATAAGCTTATAATCAACGAGTGGATTCGTGATTTTTTTATACATATTTATTGAATTTTATCATCACGCACAATACTTAACAAGAAAAAACATCAATACTAAACCAATTAAAGTTTAAGATACTTTATAATCATTATTAAAGTCTTTACATAAATACTATATATAAGAGTTGACAGTGCAATATGCATATACAGCGAATCAATGCCTGAAATATGCAAATTCAAAGTGACGAAATCTGCACAATATTTAAAAAGAAAAACATCAGAAATCAATTTAAAATATAAATTTCATAATTAGTGATATTTTATAGTTCAATCTTTTACAAAAAAATATAGGTAATAAGAAATTATGTGAAATATCCATGGTCAATAACTAAAATTTAAACATACAGTGAAACGAAGTATGCACAAAACTTGATAAGAAAAAAGCCAGGAAAACAACAATTACAATTTAAAGATAGTGAAATCCTTTACAAAAAAAAAAGCATGATCAGCGAATCGATAGCTAAAATATACATTCAGTGGAACCGATAAACACAATACTTAACCCGTCCAGGGCATGACGCGTAAACAAATGCATGTACCAAAGTGCCACGCTTCCCGCCAAAAATTTTTTTTTGAGGTTGGGAAGATTCTAAATTGTTTAAATTTTGATGTATTCGTTAATTATATTGTACAAAATATACATCACTGCAATGGTCTTGAACCGCTTTATCATTTTTACGATTAATAGAGATAATTACACTTACCGGAATTTAGTATTTCTGTGTTGAATATGATGTTTACAAATTTTTGGTCGTCACCTCGCACAATTCGCATGATTATGGCACTTTACGATGTAATTATTACACTCACAACACATTCACGACAAAGAAAGACCTTTTATGCACCCATTTTAGTAACACTTTCACCACAAAACGAAAATCTAATCAAGAAAAAGATTTATTTATCACGAAACAAAACGGTCCGCCATTGCGTTACACAGCCGCTACACCGGCACTGCCGGCAAACAAAAGCACTCAGTTGACGAAAAAATAGTTTACGTTAGTTTTTATTGCTATAAACTCGACACTATCTGGTATGAAAGTGTTCATAGATATATTATACGTTAGTTTCCAGGCGATATGGAACACTACAATCGCTATATCGAGTATTATTTATCTAAATAACCTGCATGACGGACAATTTCGTACGCTTGACAAAAGTTTTCACATTTTATTTCGAAATATAAGCATCTATCACTAAAAAAAACACTGTTAGTACCTTACACATATATATTTCAGTAGATTACAGCACATTTACTCATCGTTTACGGTTTCCTGCCATTTTCGGAGACAAATAATCTGAAGCACTTGAACTCGAAAAATTGCAAAATGGCGGATCTAAAAATTTATGTTGACGAAATTTCTTTGATAATTATTTTTTTGTAATGTTTGTACACTTGGACTGGAAACAGCCAATAGAAATCGAGATTGTTATCTTGGCAATCGATTCGTGTAACGAAAACAAAGGATTGTCTATTGGCGACCGAGACAAAAAATAACAAATGAACGGCGCTCGCTTAGTATCACCCGTTAGATACTAAAGCGCTCGGGGGATTTGTTCCTTAGTATCACCCGTTAGATACTAAAGCGCTCCAGGGGTTAACTAAGAAAACAATAAAACACCTGAGTAATGAATATATCATAAATATTCAATCCCTTAACAGACATAAAAAGAATTAACAGTGAAATGTGCATATACAGCGACATATACAATTATACATCTAATTAATACCTTTAAACGAGCAATTCTTGTATACTTATAGGTATATATAGGTATGATCTAAATCTTGGAAAAGGCTCCCACGATTTTTATAAAATCGAAGAGGTTTCCAGAACATCGAGAATATTTCTTCAAAAGTATTTTAAAAGACAGAAGTGAAAAGATAATCAAGCAATACAAAAAGCCCAACCCCTGTAACATGTAAGTTATATTAATCTGTAATTCACTTTGATTAGCCTTAAGCAATGTACAATGTTCTTATTGAACACAAGTGAGATTTTTACATTGAAATAAATTAATTATATTAAATACACATAAGCTATTTGCATTATATAGTTATATAAAATCCTATGGATTCTTTGGAAGGTAACTCGAAACCGTGGATCTATCGCCTAACTAAAAATTCACCCATAATGACCATAGACGTAGCATAACTTAATAATTAATTTTGTTACAGTTTACGTTGAATATTTTTAAATGTCAGCAAATCTCATATCTGAAGCACAGGTGTGGGATTATTGGCTGGTTCAAAGTCTACCTACTTCTACGTCAGACGCTCTGTAACTTGCTATTTTTATTATCGTGCTACTTTATATAAATTGTGTTATGGATAAATGAATGTAATTGTTATTGCTCTCTCGTCATTTTCGCTTGAAATGTTATATAACCGTTTTAGTTGGGCGGTCGAATTCCGGTTCGATCAGTCTCTGCTATAACTTGAACCCAGAACTCGTCATGACTCTTCGCTTTTACGGGTTTTATATTTAACAGCATTGCGGTGTCCAAAATAGATTGTTGACGAGTCATATCAAGTACTAAATCAAGTAATAACAGGGACGATCTCGTCGGGAGATGTTTCTGAGATCTATCTTGAAAAACAATTTGTGTGTTGTATAAGCAAAGAATATACGAGTACTTCATTATGAACGACTTCCACAGACCGTAACGCGTCGAATCGCAGCGAATCGTGTGGTTTTTAGAAGAATCCTTTGAGGTAATTTCTAAAAAAAACGCTTATGCCGTAGTAGGTACCTACACTTTAGAGCAAAGAACTGGAGAGAAAGAAATACGATATTGTCACTATTGCGCAGTGTGGCCTGTTTCGTAATACTAGTCCGCACATCAAGTTTCATTTGACGTGATTTAACTATATTCTGCTAGAATTAGCAATGAAAGCGGAATATGCATGAGTAGCGTGAGTTTTATATTCCTTTAGATGAACATTATGGAAGGTACTGGATTCCTATTACACGGGGTGACCCCTACTGCTGGATCCCGGGATCCAAGGTGAACTAAGACATGTATTTTGGATAGTAATAACTATACATGATCTTATCCTATTTTTAGGTCATAAATTTAATTATAAATAATGTAACATCACGGTATTTTTATTCTCTTTCGGAGTCTCAAGACCTGCGAATGAATAAATCTATACTAATATTATAAAGCTGAAGAGTTTGTTTGTTTGAATGCAAGAATCTCGGAAACTACTGATCCGAATTGAAAGATTCTTTCTCTGTTGGATAGTCCATTTATCGAAGAAGGCTATAGGCTATTTAACATTACGCTACTATCAACAGGAGCGGAGCGCGAATGAAAAATGTAACAAAAACGGGGGAAAATATTGCTTTTTGAAAGCTTTCGTTGCGTGACAGCATGTTTCTATCTTTTAAATGTTGCGTCATTAGAACTTAAGGTAATCGGACCAATCTTGTGCAATTGATAATAAAGGAATGATATCTCTTTAAACCATAAATAACTTATCCTAATCCCATCAAAAACATAAATGTGAAATGAAAGCCATAGAGCTAAAGGGTCAGTGGAAATCGTTCATTTGAATGCAGTTGGCACTGTACGCTTTTCTGGGTAGGTACTTTTGTCTTGTAGGTATACAAATTGTCAACAGTGCCAGATATCTATAAAACTATTTTAGATGTATATTATAACTCTATATTAATGAATATTATATTCTAACACGATTAGTGAGATTAATATTATCAAGTAAAATATTTAATTAGATTGTATGAAAAGTGAGATATGCTATAATATGAATAGTATAAAAATCTTACCTAATCGTAGTCCACACTTGAGGGCTTTCCATGATTCTTATTCCGTATTTCCGTTAATTGAATTTAACCCTTATTTAGATTAACAAGATATACCTACCTACGTTTTTTAAATAATATTTTACATATTATTCTTGAGATGTGAACTTATGAAAGACAAGCTTCGAAAGGCATTCTGCGATGCGAAATCCGGTGCAGCTTTGCAAATATGTAGAGGTATATAATATATACATACGCATGCTACTTTCAAGAGCCAATTGGAATTACTTTTGACGATCTCAAATAAATTAATATAAATCTCAAAAGTAGATAGATAAACTCTTTATTGCACTTAATTAGAAAACAAAAAACAAAACTTTAAAAAAAAAGTAGCAATTGGCGACCTTATCGCTAAGAGCGATCTCTTCCAGGCAACCGCAGGATGGAAAAGGAGAATTGAAGAAAGATTTGATTTGATTGAAGAATTTGATTGTTTATAGGTATTTAGTATCTAAGTAAACATTGATTTAGGTCTATACAACGTTGTGAGACTGTACAGAGAGACACAAAGTATGGTCTGTGCAGAAAAGAACGCTTTTTAGATCGACTTTTATAGTGGAATCAACATACCACCAGTCAACATTTTTACTGTAATAAAAATGTTATAAATAGTCGAAAGTATCATTTTGCGTTGGTTGGTTACACGACTACTCAAGTTTTAGCCATAGAATTTGAATAGTGTGGTTTTAGCGCCATCTTGCAATAGTTATGTAACAAACCCCGTAATTTTTATTTCATTTTATGTTAGAAATAAAATCTGATTGAGTGTTTAGTTATTATGTTATGAATCAAACATCGAAGTTCATAGGGATAAATATATATTAATAGATATCAAGAAAATAATATTTATTATTTTTCGTACCTTATTTCTTTGCAACTGTTAAGTGTTTTTTTTTATAAATTATTGAAATGCGAGAACTGAATAGCCTTATACTTTGTTTTGAATGCCCCCTTAGCATACAATAGTTGATATCAATACCACAGTATAAAGAAATACTAACAGTAGTTCATCGCCTTTGATCTTGGGAGAAACGCTGATAATGACTGTCTACGGCTGACATATGATAAGACACGCGGGTAAGGTTGTCGCAAACAAAAATGCTTATTAAAATATTTTACAAAAACATACGGAAGACGTCAGCCGCGCTCATGCAATACTAACATTGTAATGTAGGCAATGCAGGAGCGCGCTTCCCGCGTCTCACCCCGCACGGCCCGCACGAGAGGCCCCGTCTAGACGGCTTTGTCGAACGACTGTATGATTTAATAGACTACCAATACAGAGGAGAGAAAGCTTCACCAATGTTAAAGAAATACTAGATTTACAAGTTTCTGCCAATATTTTCTGTGTTATAAGTAGGACCCTGAAAACCCCGCCTTACAACCCTTGGCGGTAGAATAATATCACATATATGTTCTTATGCCCGAGGCTAGGCTAGTTTTTGAAGCTAGTGTCAGTAAGCTAGAAGGTCTACACGAAGCTAGAAACACAAGCCTGCTATGCTAGCTTGAAAAACCAGCGACGTGTAGCTCGGGCATAAGGGACGTATTAAATTATATAGATCAGGTTACATGTCACCGTAAAATTATAAAAATCGACATTTTAGAATAGAAATCGTGAAATTATAACCTACGGTAGGTTCAAGTTAGTTTGTACTCAAATGTCGTTATATTAGATTACTAGCGGCCCGCTCCGGCTTCGCTCGAATAATAACCTAGATATCAACTGCAGCGCCATTTGCCGTAGCCTATGTTACTCGGGAATAATGTAGCTTTCCAAAGGTGAAAGAATTTTTGAAATCGGTCCAGTAGTTTCGGAGCCTATTCATTACAAACATACAAAAATAGGTACAAATCTTTCCTCTTTATAATATTAGTATAGATTTGTAAACTGACGATATTTATAATTTCACGGTGACACATACAAAGCCAAGGGTTTATTGTTATTGTATTGTAATGTTAAAAAAAATGGCCGTTAACACAGACAATGAAACTTAGTGGGCGAACTATACCCACCCTTACATGGAAATAATGGTACGTGGCCAAAATGGGAACTAACGCTGTCGTTAAGCCAACCAGGGTTCCCGGTGCCCGATGCCCACGCCCTCCTGACAACGTCATTCAAGTGCCATTATTTCGTGGTACGCCTATAGGTACCTACCTACCCGAACGATCCAACGTATCCAACGAAGGACACGTGGAAAATTATAAGGTTTAAATCACACCAAAAGGAAAAGCGGCGCGAAGCACAGCGACGAGTAGTTTCATTGTAATGCGATTTAAAACCTTATAGTTTTTGTAACTAATACATTATACCTATCGCTTGAGAATTTTTAAAAGTCGCGCGCTCTCGAGCACGGAGCACTCGAGACGACTCCTACGCAAGTAGATACCTACGCAACAGCAGCGCGCGATTCCTCAAGCGATCATCATCAGCCCGTGTTCGTCCACTGCTGGACATAGGCCTCTCCTATAATACGCCACTCAGCCCGATCCTCGGTCTTACGTTTCCAACTGCCACCAGCTATCTTTCGTATATCGTCACTCCATCTGGTCTCTGGGCGTCCTACACTACGTTTGCCGATTCGCGGTCTCCACTCCAAAACCCGTCTACCCCAACGGTTATCGGGTCTGCGACAGATGTGACCGGCCCATTGCCACTTCAGTTTGCTAATACGCTGAGCTATGTCGGTGACTTTAGTTCTCTGACGCATTACTTCATTACGAATGCAATCCCTCAGAGATACTCCAAGCATAGCCCGTTCCATAGCTCGCTGAGCGACTTTGAGCTTTCGGACATTTTGACTGTCAGTGTCCACGTTTCAGCACCGTAGGTCATAACGGGTAGGACGCACTGGTTGTACACTTTTGTTTTGAGACTTTGTGGGATGGGTGACGAGAAGACTCGACCAAGTTTGCCAAACGCTGCCCAGCCCAACTGGATTCTTCTCATGGCCTCACTCTCAAAGCTACATCTACCTAGTTCGAGCATCTGCCCTAAGTAGACATATCTCCGAACAATTTCGAGAGTGGTTCCACTTACGGCAATCGGCCCCGGAGCAACGAGCTCGTTGCACATGACTTTGGTTTTATCCAAATTCATCCGAAGGCCGATACGTTGAGAAGCGTTAGCCAGGCTGTCCAGCATCCACTGCATATCCTCCAGCGACTCTGCCATAATGACGATGTCGTCAGCAAATCGTAGGTGAGAGATGTATTCGCCATTGATGTTTAGGCCATGTCCAACCCAATCCAGCGTCTTAAACATATCCTCCAGTGCGTTTGAGAACAATTTCGGGGAAATAACATGCCCTTGCCTCACGCCTCGATGCAGAGGAATATGTTTTGTCTGCTGATCTTGGATTTGGACCGCCATCGTAGCGGCGTCGTATAAACACCTCATCACCTCGATGTATCGCCAATCGACTTGGCATCGCTGTAAGGACTCCAGAACAGCCCAGGTTTCGACCGAGTCGAACGCCTTCTCATAGTCCACAAGCGCTAAGCAAAGTGGCCGATTGTACTCCTTTGCCTTTTGTACAATCTGCCGTACCGTGTGAATGTGGTCTATGGTGCTGTACCCACTTCGAAACCCGGCCTGCTCAGGAGGCTGAAACTCATCGAGTCTTCGGGCGAGACGATTCGTGATAACTCTCGAAAACAACTTATAGACATGGCTCAGAAGCGATATTGGTCGATAATTCTTCAAAAGGGTTTTATCTCCCTTTTTAAAGAATAGGATGACCACACTTCTGTGCCATGCCTGTGGAGTTCTCCCGGTAAAGAGGGCGGCATTAAACAATTCTAAGAGCTCTTTTATAAGTGGAGCGCCACCAGCTTTTAAGAGCTCTGTTGTAATTCCGTCCTCGCCCGCGGCTTTTCCATTTTTAAGTTGCCCAAGAGCCATCGCGATCTCGTCCATACTTATTTCTAGCAGTTCTTCAGTGTAGTGGCGAGTCAAAGTAGCTCTTTTGTCCTCATTATGTGGGAGATGTGGAGCATGCGATGCGTACAGCTGGCTGTAAAAGTCTTCCACTTCCGAGATAATATCCGCTTTGGATGAAACGACTCTCCCCGTCGAGGTAGTTAACTTCGTCAGGTGGCTTCTACCCAAGGTCTTGACGAACACTTTTGACCCCCGATTTTGCTCAATTGATTTTTCAATCAAGAGCGTGTTAGCTAATCGGAGGTCACGTCGTACAAGCTTGGTAATTCTCTTGCTAAGAGCCCCTTGTTCCGACGAAGTTAACGTGGGATTCCGTCGTTCCTCCATGAGTTCTAAGGTCTCCCTGGAAAGCTTTGACTTTCTGCCTTTGCGCCGTATTTCACAAAACTTTGTGCCCTCATCACGCAGGACTTCCACTACACTTTCGAGCTTCTGGTTAGCGCTATTTGTGGTTTCCAAGGCAGCAAACCGGTTCTCCAGTTTTAACTGCAATGCTTCAGACCCAACTATGGTTTGGAGAAGGTTCGGACGGAGTGTTGACCTCATCAAACGGACTCGTTCAACCTTGTAATTAATATTCAGGGTGCCTCGAACAAGCTTGTGGTCACTACCGGTAGCAAACCGAGAGATCACTGAGACATCTCTGAATATTCGCCGTTTGTCCGCTATGATGAAGTCAATCTCATTTTTCGTCCGTCCGTCGGGGCTTCGCCACGTCCACCTCCTTTGAGGCTGTTTCTTATAGAACGAATTCATCAGAAACAGCCTCTCCTTTTCGAGGAAGTCAATTAGCATTTGGCCCCTGTCATTTCTTCTTCCCAAACCATATGGTCCTACTACCGATTCACTGCAAGTCCGTACTCCCACTTTGACGTTAGATTTTAACGCCAAAGTGGGAGTACCCCATAACAACGTTGAAGTGGGCTTTGGAGGTGTTATGTAAGGCTTTCGATATATCCTCATACAAAGCCTCCACCTCTGAATCAGGGTATGCCTCCCAGGGTGCGTATACCATGACCACTTTGAGGGTATACCTCTCGGTCAACTTCAGCACAAGATACGCGACCCTCGGAGACACACTTGCGATTTCCAAAACGTTGTTACAGAGAGTTTTGTGGACCAGAAACCCGACACCACCTTGCGACAGCTGGTGACCTTCACGATAGTACATAAGATGGCCTGATTCCAAGGTTACGGTGTCCTCTCCCTCTCTTCGGACTTCACATAACCCGAGAATGTGCCATCTTATGTGGGTCACTTCTTCTTCAAGCTGAGCGAGCCTCTCGTCTTCACGAATGGTACGTCCGTTATGCACAGCCAGGGTCAGTTGGGTTGGGCGGCCTACTGTAACCCGGGGATTCTTCGCACCCCTTACCCTACCGTTACCATGACCGCCGCCTTGGCCAGGAATAGCAGGGCGGCCGGGAACTAGGGGCCTTTTGTTTGTTTGGCTTATCATATGGAGGTTATTGCCCATAGTCGCCACGCTGGGCATGCGGGTTGGCGACCGCAGAACCGTGCTGTCTTACGCATGTGACGCTGCTGCCCGTCACAGCTATATTTACACCACGGCTATATGGATGGATATCCCGCCATCGGTCGGTCGTCAGAGCCTCGTTTGTTGGTCGGCAGGGTGCACCACGGGCAGGTGAGGTTGACAGTTTTGGGGCACTTAGATGTCGAGGCCCCTTTACACCCCAAGCGATACTATGTATTATAACAATGACTATAAAATCAGTAAGGTAAAACTATATATTTATAAGGTTTTGAATCTCATAACAATGAAACTGCTCGTCGCTGCACTTTTGGTGCGAGTTGAGCGTTGAGCCTAAAGGGATGTAAAAGAAATTATGAAAATTAAAAATAAAGACTAACAAATTGTCTTGCCAGACATATTGCATGCCTCTCGCAGAGGCCAGTTTGTATGGGGCAACTTTTAAAATGTTTGGTATTATCTTATCTTACCTACAAACAGCAATAAAGATTTTTGTATTTGTATTTGTATGACGTCCATACGTTTGCCAGTGTTTACGGGTCGTCAACGGAGACGTAGTCTTAGAACATATTTACGTCGCCTAGAGTGTATTTCAAATTGGGTAACCCCAGGACAGTGCATCATCACTCGCTCAAGGTCGCACGGTTTTAGCCTACAGCTAGACCGTTCCTCCCAGGGAACAAGTGCCAGTCGGTTGTCGGACGCACGGCTGAGCGCTCGCGCAACACGTTTCCCGCGCATATTGTTATTAGATAATTATGTCGACAACCCTCCGCGCTAAACAGGGACAGAGTTACGCGTTAGAAGAGAGCGCAAATGTTGTTGAAAATCGCGACAGGTATTGAGTGCTAATGCGAGCTGAATTGAACTTTGTGTCCCAGCAAGAGTCGCTATTTATATAATTGTTTTCGGTAAGTTAGGCTTCTGTACTTGTACTAATATTTATTCCGTGCCCAGGACTCTGTATAATCTGATTTATTAAATAGGTAGCTACTTTATGGGGTCGTCCATTAATCACACGATATTTTAGAGCTTTTTACATTTGGCCTACTCCTCTCCATACATGGGAGGTTGTAGACTACTTTTTGGAACTCTCATTTTCCCGGGTTTCGAACCTCACGTGATTTATGCACGACCCCGAACGCAAATAAAAGTCTAATTTTAAATCAATTTGTAAGTTGTCTAGAATTTAAATAAATCCAGGCTTTCGTTTGTTTTCAGTATCATATTTTGTAAGTATATGTACCTACTTACAGTAAAGATACAAATAAAACAATTTTTTTAAGAGCTGACTGTTTATTTCTTCAACAAACCTATTACCAAACCACATTAATTATTATAACTAATAGGAGTAGAAACAAATACGATAACAATAAATAATTTGCACTAATTCGCTATCTGGTGTCTCTGGTATCCCGCCAGTGTGGGAACGAAGTCCAGAAATTTACTAAAATTTAACTTGCAGTATCCTTTTTAGCGCATACAGCGTCGGACTGGTATAGTCGAGGGGGCATTTGCCAGCCGGGCCCCTCATGACTTGCGGGGCATGCGGCAACCGGAAGCAAGACTAGGCCGGCAAGGATCCATTCGGGGTCTAGGGCCCCGGGCTTGTGACCCCGAGCCCTTTTGACCCGGTCCGAGCGTATATAATTATATTAAAACTAGTTATAGTGGACATTCGCTGACCAATCAATAGGGGATGTTAACGTTCGGTGTTAATTTTATGATAGTTTGTATTAATAGAATTTCGAGAATTACATTTTTGTAATTTAATATTATTAAGTCAATTTATTATAATGATTTTAAATGCTATATTTATAATCTGTTATCACGTGACTGCAAACACCAATATGAACTAATTATGTCACTAACCGCAAAACAGGCTGTCGAAGACTGACTAGACTGTTTACTTCTCTGCATTTTTATTATAGTTTGCGATAAGTAATAGCGACAACGATTTTGATTGTTTGTATGCAAGTAAAAATAAGAAAACACAAACTGGACAGTCATAAATCGCGACCAATGTGTTGCTGTTAGTGACGTCATGTCAGTCCGGTGATAGTCGTTAGTGTTTTAGCGTGAAAATTCAAAATTTCTCTGTTGTATTCTTACTCATGGAAATTACTGACAATTTAATTTAAAAAAAAAGTAAACAAGCGTCAATCTTCATATTAAAAGCAATTCCGAAAAATTGTTAACATCCCTATTCCCACACAAGCACACGCCAGTAACGTCACACAATTATCAACGCGGAGTCTTATTGTAAATATTTTACAGTTGCGTTTATCTTAATGCAATATCTTAACGCAGCGCTTTGTAGCATGATTGTAGTGTTAGCCAGGTTCTGAAGACACATTTTAAAAACTAAATTGCTGCTTTCCTGTCAAATGAATCCGATTTAAACCGATTGGAACCGCAATAATTTCCTTAATTATTAAAATGCACATAAGGTGAAAAGCTGGACCTTAAATACTGATCTTTGCTTTTTCTTATCTTAGTTAAGGACTTTATCACAAAATGATAATGCCGTCTTATAGGAAAACAATTAGCATTGTAAAAAAAGAAAATAGACAAGGTTAAGCTCATACAAAAATAATATATTAAACTAGCGGCCCATTCCAGCTTCGCTCGGATAATAACCTAGATACCAACTGCAGCGCCATCTGCTGGGCTGATTTGTGAATCAAAACCATCCAGGGCACTACCCAAACGTATGCAAAAAAAAATCATTCAAATCGGTCTAGCCATTTAGGAGTTCACTTACAACGAAAAGTGGCATTGATTTTTATATATATAGATATACAAATAAATGAAACGGGTGTCATTCATCTACCCAGCAATAGTCACGGAGACGAATCGCATCCGTCCAAGCTGGCAGTGTCTTGGCTTTGCCAGATAGTAGGCAAGCCAACACAACTGTTACATTCACCCGCTTTCCATTGGTTAAAGCCCACATGTCACCTTAAAGCCTCGCCCCACACGCACTCGATCAAAATGTGGTAAGTGTTCTCTATGACTCCGCAGTCAGGACGGCAGGAGAGGGAATTTTGCGCATTTAAGAAGACAAATCTTTTTGATAGTCTGCCCGGAGCAAAACCTGAGAGCGTTAACTCTTAATGTATCCGTTAGGTCTCACAGACTCCGGTCAAATTTAACTATCCTAAAACCTTGTTCGTAGTAGTTAGGTTTCCGTGTACCTTACTGCAGTCAGGCGCGGATGGGGGGGGGGGTCATGGAGGTCATGACCCACTCCTTTCTGGAGCCAAAGCTGGATTCGCTCTCGATTTATCGGTAAGTTATGCTCAAGGTGTCTACTAGACTCAATCGGAGTTATTGTGTTACAAATATTGGAATTAGGTGATTATTTTATTTTACCATATTTATAGTGTTTTTTAATTATGGTTATAAAATGGCGTAGTAATAGTCAGTCGTAGCGCATAAGTAGATGTTCAGTGAATATTCTCATAGGCGTCGCTACGGCGCCAACGCACATGCAACGCACATGCTTACTGCTTGACAAAATTAATTGCGATTGCACTATCTCTATAAAGGCCGGTTTGCATTTTGATTAGTGCGAGTGAGTAATCGCGACTGATTACTATGCACTCGCAATAGTGAATCGGTGTGTCCCCACGTGTTTGCTACTAATAATTCAACACCTGCACTACTCACTCGCACTAATCAAAATGAAAACAGGCCTTTATGAGGAGTTTACATATCGACAGATGTGACTGACAAATGGGTGTAAATATAAACAAAAACATTAATGCCGCCGTTGATGCAACTGAGAACTATTTCTGACAGGTTTTTTGCATTCTAATTTAGAGCGAAAACATTGCCATCTGCAATTTTTAAGAAATAGTCACATTACCAAAGGCCCATAAACCAACAACAAACACTGTTCAAGTTATTATAAAAACACATTATTCGGATAAATATAATGTACGTTAGCTTCGCTATTAAGATTAAAATATCCCGTCCATAAAGAGTTGTATTTTTTTGTATTGTTATTTTTTTATTTGATCCAAAGGTATAATAGTTGCAATAGGTGATGACGATGATAAAAAAAAAAGAAAATATCATGATTTAAAAGGGATTGTTATATTATGTCATTAGTCAAAAAGTATACAATCGTGATTCGTATGAGTGAAATACATACACATAATTGTTTTAACCCCTGACGCAAAAACCCCTAACCCTTCTTTTTTCTCTTCTGGTCCGGAAGAGAATAAAGAAGCCCATAAACTTAAAACAATTTAAATTTATTGGCTTCTTGTTCTCTTCTTCTTTGGTAGAATTTTAAATTAAGGTCCATATAGGTAAGGTTTGGTAGAATGGAAGAAAAATAAGTTATTTACTTTTTATCGGTGTTGCACGATTTTTTCAAGATTATTATCAGACCATTGTTCCTCAAAACATGCGTGTTTTCAAATACTTTATGAGCACGATTCAAAAAAACTAACAAAATAGTCTATACACTAGTAAAGAAGGGTGTCAGTTGCGTTTACGTAAAGTAACAGATGAAAACGGGACGGGTGGTCGTTAGTTGTATAATAAACTACTTAACTAAATCAACATTTTCATTAATGTATGAGAAAACACAGAAAAGTGCGTACTTTTCGTGTAAGTGCGTAACTATTAATTAAATACCTTTTTGCGCTTCAGAGTTAACAACAATTTCATTCCGCTAGAGCGGTTAGCGGGGAAATCCGTCGTACTTATGCAGATTTCATTATAAAACTATAACTTGGTCAGATACACAATCAAACTATAATTTAGACGATTATTTATCAGGGGATATATGTATGTATGTATGTCACCGTAAAACTGTAAAAACTGACAGATTATAATCGAACGACGTTATTTTATGAAGTAACCTAACCTGCCGTGAGATTATAATCTCACGCGTTATATTGTAAACTGACGGTGATTACAATGTTACGATGACATAATATATAAATCTTGCTTGCAAGATTTAGTGTCATTACGACCAATAAATGAAATGATTTGATTAACCCACATTAATATGTCAACATTAACTACCTACTATACGTTCTATTGTACAGAATGAATAAGCAATAAAAAAACTTTGTGTATTTAACGGACTTACTGCAAGACAAACAACTAAGCAGACAACAGGAGCTTTCAGGCAGAGTGCTCTTGTTCAATTTCTGGTCTTGACTAACTTAATAAAATATTTTTCTTCTAAAGCTTAATTCATAGGTCATACTTAATTTATTAGACTTAAATAACGTTAAACGGGTGTCGCAAAAACTAACTAATATAAACATCCCCAACGAAGAACATTCACAACAGGACCAACCGAAATTGGAATAAAGTGGCCAAGTGCGAGTTGGACTCGGCCATGAAGGGTTCCGTTGCAGCAAGTAACATTATATACATAGTACACATAGTTCTTGTAGTTCGTTGTAACTTTGATCGAAGTTTCAATAATAGTGTATTTATGACGTACTAAAAAAAAACTACTCATCAGATCGAGTTCAAACTAATTTTCGTTGGTAGTTTACATGGTAATGTACATCATATATTTTTTTTAGATTTTTCATTCTCTTACTTTAGAAGTTAGAGGGGGGGGGGGATACACATTTTGCCACTTTGGAAGTGTCTCTCGCGCAAATTATTCAGTGTAGACGAAAATGATTTTAGAAACCTCAACATCATTTTTAAAGACCTATCAATAGACACCCCACACGTGTAGGTTTGATGAAAAAAAATATTTTGAGTTTCAGTTCTCAGTATGGGGGGCAACCCTAATTTTTCTTTTTTTTTAAATTTTTCTGTTGAAATCTTAATGCGGTTTACAGAATACATCTACTTACCAAGTTTCAACAGTGTAATTCTCATAGTTTCGGCAAAAAGTGGCTGTGACATACGGACGGACAGACAGACAGACAGACAGACATGACGAATCTATAAGGGTTCCGTTTTTACGTTTTACGGAACCCTAAAAAAGCTGGTAAGTACTTTTGTCAAGTGACTAAATATTTTTCAATTTTACTTTTTTGGCGATTCAGGGTAGCCCTATTGTGAAAGTTGTTCATTGCAAGCGTCCTTGCACTTAGTTAACAGAAATAGGCGCGTTTTTGTTACATCCAATAAAAGACATTCAAAAACTCCATATTTATAACTAACCTCAAATTCTTAGATACAAACATGACTTACTAATAATTAAAAACACAGTTCATTCATTACCTACAGCACAACCAAGGTGCACTGTCACTTGTTCTTTACATACAGTTAACACAATAGACTAATAAAATCTACAAAATACGCTATATTAACCTGAACATTGGCATTAAAAATGTAATTTATTTAAAAGTATAAGGCTTTTCAGAAACAACCATTTTAAGGCTTTTTTGTATTATGATAGATGACAAACATTGAGGAAGACTGTAAAACTGCTCTGTCATGTAGAAAACAGACAGAATCTCTAAGTCCAGTTTTAATATGTCCTGACAATGTGTGCAATGGCATTTTAACAACACATGAAAAGTATAAGGCTTTTCAGAAACAACCATTTTAAGGCTTTTTTGTATTATGATAGATGACAAACATTGAGGAAGACTGTAAAATTGCTTTGTCATGTAGAAAACAGACAGAATCTCTAAGTCCAGTTTTAATATGTCCTGACAATGTGTGCAATGGCATTTTAACAACACATAAAAAGTATAAGGCTTTTCAGAAACAACCATTTTAAGGCTTTTTTGTATTATTATAGATGACAAACATTGAGGAAGACTGTAAAATTGCTTTGTCATGTAGAAAACAGACAGAATCTCTAAGTCCAGTTTTAATATGTCCTGACAATGTGTGCAATGGCATTTTAACAACACATGAAGATTAAATTTACACAAGATATAATATAGAAATAGATTGTTTATGTAACTACTATAACTACTACTTTAATATAATAAATATAGACAGTGCATTTTGGTAATGTCATGTCTAATGAACAACAATATCTATGATGAAAGAAAAGTGTTGCTATAATCACAAAAATACACTTATTTACACAACAAGACATTAACAACTTCAATTTACTTTATTGCTACTCATTAATAGTTTTAAATCGTTATTAACCATAATAGTATAAGAAATATATACAGTATGTAGGTGGTAACTATAACATGACCATGATTTTAATTTTGGTATAACACTATGAGTAATCTACCTAATTTTATGTCCAATACATGCAGCAAACCATAATTTGTAAATTACCAATAAGCATTAAAGTACTTATCTGTTGTAATCTATAGAATAGACGATTTCTTGACTCACAGTCTATTAGTTACCACCTGTTTTGTTGTTATGTTCATACTTGTACCGCTGGTTCTTATTCACAAATATTCCCATACAAACCCCATGACATCTAACTTTGAAGTAAAGCATCCCAAGTCGGACCCTCTGCATGTCCATACAAGTAGTGATATCAGCTTCCATCGACCCATAAGTATGATTTGAAGCGAGCTAAAGTTGCCAAAGTAAAACTGACTCAATGAATATTTTGCAACCATTTTAGGTATTAGCTGCATGTAAAATGTAAAATGCATTTCATAACACTTACTGATATTTATATTCTGGCTAAGTTACCACCACATAATTTAGTCAAAACATGATCTAATTAATTTGACATTATGATATGAAACTATATTATGATAAAAACTTGTATATTTTCATTTGAAGATTAGATTAGTTTACTTCTCCAGGTCTAAGCAAATGCATAGTGTAATCTCGTCCGACATTGAAGAGCTTCAGTTCAATGTTTGATGTCAAGGTGATAATTATTTTCTATGTGTTTAAATTTTATGATTTTTTCTGAGATATTCGTAGCGGCCGCCAGCATTACATATATTGGGTGCATCAATAAATAATTACTCTGTTTTTCTCACGGTGCGTTGGTGGAATGGTTACACTTTGCACTAGGGACGAGCGGTTGGCACGCGCGATAGGCGATTGCAGTATTTACTTTCTTGTACAATAAAACTGAGCGGTATAAACGGCCCGCATGACGGAAAAACGTGCTATTGGCGCTACTATCGGAGTTGAGAAACTAAGTAACGTTTTAAAGTCATGCCGCGGATACAGACCGCATGTACCGATCGCATCGAAGAAATGTGTGACTATACAACCGCCCATATCATTTAGCCCAATGTGAGATTGTTGAATCTCATCACTTAGTAATACTTTGTTAGTGTGATGGGATATGTTGCATTTAAACTACATATTTTCTTAGCAGGAAGTTTGGTAAGAAATTCCGGTTTGTCACCACATCTGGTATCAGTAGCATTAAACAAGTTGGTAGATCACACTCTCTTGAAACTCATCAGCTCCATCGTCGTCCTCATCTTGTTCCTCCTGGAAGAAAAAGTGTAAAATGTACACAAATCTCACGGAGAAAAACAAATTGTTTTAGATTGTATTTGTTTTTTTATAGCTACTCACCTCAAACCCAAAACAGGCGTCAACTTCTTTCTCTAGTTTAATAGACCGTTCTACAGCAGCTTTCTCTTGATTCTGTTCGCATAAACATAACAATAAATATGTTAAACAGCAATAATAATGTAAAATGTAAACTATTTATCAATCATAGGCAAAATAAGAGAAAATGAAAAACATAAGTACACAAAATGTTCCAACATTTTATAGAAATTCTAATTTGAGAATAATAATATTTGTTTACACTTAACAATTCAAAAAAAACCGGGACAGGGTTTCCATACATGTTTGTATAAAATCTGGCAAAAATCATGTCTGTTTTATGGGAGCCTACCTTAAATTATCAACATTATTTTAATTTCATTATTTATTTTTAAAATTTACAATTCAATATTTTGCGAAAATTTCAAGCTTCTACCAGAGCAAAAAATTTTTTATTGTTTTTAGTATCTTTTGTTATAGTGGCAACATAAATATATCATATCATCTGTGAACATTTAAACTAACCAACCATAACACTACCCAAAAAATCTGAAGGAAACATTTGCAACTGATGTGCTAGGAGGTCTGTGGGGGTATTTGAGGTGTCCTAATTACGAATTTCAGTTCAAAAAATTTCCATCACGTAGAGATTTGTAGAGATTGTGTGTTACTTGTTACTACAGAGCAAGAACATTTTTTTTCAGAAATTTTCATACATAATTTGTACTGCAAGTTGAAATAAAAACTAATTTAACAATAACGGGTTTTATTTACTACAACGGATGCAAAATACATTTATACTAAATCTTTTGTATAATATATTCTCAATATTTTCGCAATTTTAAAATTTTCGTTAGATTCAGGAAAATAGGTAGCGTCCGTTTTTTCTGAACTGTTCAGTTCTCCTTGGTGGTTTAACACTACACACTCCTTGACTTCGACACTTCTAAAATGTTTTAAATTTAAACACTAGCATCCAATTTTATTATGAACACAAGTTGCTTTGGTAAGTACTTGCTGTAATTCAATATGAATTGTTTTTTTTTTAATCACAACTCAAAAATCCTGTGTTAAGAATTTTTCTATCATTTTCGGTTTTAGTGACCCAAAATTAACAAGAAACAGCCTCGAACATCACAATCGCAAAATGACTGTAAAGTAGTAGTGTAATGGTTCATGAAATAAAGCCTGGTGACAAACAGATGGACGGACAACAGAGCAGAGCTTAGTAATACCATTACCATTTTACCCTTTGGGAATGGAACCATAAATAAAGTAGCCAAGTGCGAGTTGGACTCGCCCATGAAGGGTTCCGTTCCAGCAAGTAACATAATATACATAGTACACATAGTTCTTGTAGTTCGTTGTAACTGTGATCGAAGTTTTAATAATAGTGTATTTATGACGTACTAAAAAAAAACTACTCATCAGATCGAGTTCAAACTAATTTTCGTTGGTAGTTTTCATTGTAATGTACATCATATATTTTTTTTAGTTTTTTCATTCTCTTACTTTAGAAGTTAGAGGGGGGGGGACACACATTTTACCACTTTGGAAGCGTCTCTCGCGCAAGTTATTCAGTGTAGACAAAAATTATATTAGAAACCTCAACATCATTTTTTAAGACCTATCGATAGACACCCCACACGTGTAGGTTTGATGAAAAAAAATTTTTTGAGCTTCAGTTCTCAGTATGGGGGCATCCCTAATTTTTGTTTTTTTTAAAAACTTTTGTAAAAATCTTAATGCGGTTCACAGAATACATCTATTAACCAAGTTTCAACAGTGTAGTTCTCATAGTTTCGGCAAAAAGTGGCTGTGACATACGGACGGACAGACAGACAGACAGACAGACAGACATGACGAATCTATAAGGGTTCCGTTTTTACGTTTTACGGAACCCTAAAAAGACAGAACAATCATAATAAACAAATGAATAATGTTCACAGACACTTGGCAAACATCGTTCACACTAACAATGGTTAAGAAATTGGTATTTGTTTGCCCAATAAGTACAAATAAGCTGAAAAGATAAAAGTAGAGCAAAAAAACTGACCTCTCTGTGTTTAATCATCTTTGTTTGCATATCCTCTTCATCCTCTTCATCTTCCAACTCCACCTAACAATTAAAATCACTTTTAATACATAAATTAAACTAAACTTCGGGTAAAAAAATATAATAAAACATTTTTGTTAACCAATGTGATGTAAATACAGCATTGTGACAATAAGAAAGAACTGACCACTAAGATACGTGTTTTAAACACACAGTTTGGTAGAGTAACATGATAATTTGAATGTACTATTTATGAATGAATAAATTAATTGATTAAAAAAATGAATGTGGTTTCTACTTTCTACATCTACCCTAGCAGTTATCGGAACTATGAAAGATATATCATACTACCATTTCAGCTTACTATAAACTACAATGTTAGAGTTTTGGAAATCTAAGGTCTAATAACTTAATCCTTTTGCTAAAATAAATAAATATTGGTGGACATTTCACACACAATACCATTTAGCCCCAAACTAATGCTTGTACTGTGGTATGTGAGCCAGATAGGTGATATAATACTGTATAATGCTGAAATAAGTTTAAATTTCCAATAAAATTTAAATTTCTGTAAAGGTTACCAAAAAGTGGTTTGTTTTGAACCTTTGAAAGAATATCAATAGCAAGGTTTTGCGAATATTTGAAGTCTCACCTCCATTTCAAGTTCCTCGGTAACAAGACCCATGTTTTCATCAGGCTGCACTGCTTCTTCAACCTGGATGAGCATATTTTCACCCCCTGTGAACAAATATCAAAATATTTGTCTTTTTAAACTCTTGTGATTGAAACTCATATTGAAGACCTTACACAGGACTCAATCAGATGTGGTAGCAACTCTGCTATTTTAAAAGACTTAATGGGGGTAGATGGAGATCTTCTCATTTCCCAATATTATTTACGTATACATATCCTACTAATATCACAAATGTCCCGTCGTAACGTCTGAACGGATCAGGCTGAAATTTAGAATACAGATTGATAAGTCTGGAAAAACACATAGGCTACTTTATATCATACTTTTTATTGTAAAACCGCGGGCAGCTGTGTAATTCAATTGTGGTAGTCAGTAAAGGCCATCTGAGGAAAACTTCAACATGTATTTTTTTTTAAATGTATTTTTTCGAAAGGCACTACTTACTGGCCAGCTGTCATCATCTGGCCTCAGTTTTTTTTTTTAAACTGTTGACCACCATCTCGGCTGATTTCGAGTGACAATGGGGTCTATGATGGAACATGCTGAACTAGAAAATACCGATAAGTTGACCTAAAAGAGTTTGCATAAACTACGTTTAGAGTTAGAACAAACGCTTTACACCGACGCACGGGTCATATAGCTCTTGTCCTGTCGCTCTTGTGGAAGTGTCATACTTTTGTCACGGTTATCACTCTGTTGCCATAGCTAACATACACCTCATCTGCTTACAATTGGCAAAAAGGAACCGTGCAGAAAAACTTGATCAATTTACTTATTTATTCTTTATCCAAGGTTGAGCTCAACTAGCGAGCTCTATAATTACGTACCATTACGACGTGCGTAGACCGTGTCCGGAGCGACCACGGCCACCTGTCGCTCCGAGCCGTCTTCCAGCTGTATCACCTCGAGCACCACAAACTGCTGGCCGTCGCAGTCGTTCACCGTCACCAGCTCGCCGCGCTTCAGCTCCGACATGCCAATCTTCAGCACTTGAGTCTGGTTCTGACTCTCGTCTTGCAAAACCTGAAAGCCATACAAATGTGGTTATTAGTCAAAATTATGCTGACATTATGTATACCACAGGATTTTCAATTATTACCACTTATAGCTTTGTGCATCTACAGTTTTACATCTATCAATGAAAATTTGTGGTAGTGGTTTGTGGTCGCCCTGTCGCCCTAAATTTAAATACACAAAATAGTTCATATGCATGTGTTTGTGTTTTTTTTTTAATTTATTGAATTAAAGTATTTAATGACATAATTTTAAAAAATATTAGCATCCTGCACGCCTTCTCTGTATACTACAAGTGTGGGAAATTTCACTCCTCTGTCAGCAACATTTTTCCACAGGGTTTTATTTCCTGTTATGCATAAGCAGCCCACTGAATGTTTCCATTGCTGGGACTCGGGGCCTCTCGCAAGGAGAGAGTCAAGGCCATAATCCACAACGCTGGTCCAGTGCAGGTTGGTGGACGACACTTGACTTCGAAAGATTCTAGGTTCATGTCGGTTTCCTCACGATGTTTTGCTTCACCGTTTTAAGTTAGCGGCATTACGCACATGACTTCGAAAAGACAGTGGGGATTTGAGCCCGGAACTCGCGGATCGTCAGTTGCCGTTCTCCCGACTAGACCAGCCGTAACATTAAATATATTGAGATATTTAATTTAAAGTAACCATTAATTTTGACTAACCTTCAATGTCTCGGCATCTATGTATTTCACCTTCTTCTGGCGGCCCAATTTCAAAGCGAGCGCCCTTTCCTGGTGCCCAGAGTCCGGATCGTGTATAGCAAGATGGCGGATCAGGTTGCCCTTGTGTGCGAAGGTGCGGTTGCATTCACGGCATGTGTGCGTTTTCTCCTTAGGAGGCTTCGGCACGTAGTTGGGATTGTGGTACAGATTCTGGTGGCGGCGAAGCAACTGCTTTTGTCTGTTTTAGAAATATTGGCATTAAATTGAATATTCAATCAAGCCAAAGCACATTAAAAAATCATCAGATCAATAATTAGTTCCACATCCTACTTGTCAATAAAAACTAGACTAAAATAAGACACAGTTAAACAAATTAATCTCCTTTAGAAAATGTAGATGTATGGACATCAGACAGACATTTACTTACTCTATTCACAAGTGATTACAAACTAAAAAAATTACAAACATTAAACGCAGGCATCTTAGATCAAAATATTTTGTTGCTTGCGTACAAGACAATTCTAGACAGCGCTTCCCTAATAGGAAGTTATGTTAAGGAACTGAAACATTAGATTAATTTTTACTAATTGATTAGATGAACTGTGAATATGTGTTTCCTTGTTACTAATGCTAACATGACACAATAATAGTTGATAAACACTGCATACATGACACTCAGGCTCAGGAGGATTGTTACAGGTATTGTTAAAGATATTTGCTGAAAAGTTTAGATTATTTACTATACACAATTAACTTATCTTGTTGGAAATAGAAGGTCATACCTGAAAGTCTGGTTACATTCTTCACAAGCAAATGGCTTCTCATCGGTGTGCTTCAGAATGTGTGACTTCAGATGGCGGAGAGTTGTGGAAGCATATGGGCACAGGTCACACCTGAAGCACTTCTCGCCTTCGTGAGTCTGTTGAAATTGCATTATGTAAGTTTGGTGCATTACAATGATAGTAAATGGAAATAAATGAATTTAGCATTACATATAAAGTGTCAAAAGTCTCTTGTAATCGGATGTGTCCTTCTTCACTTATTTGGGGTCAAAATTTTAAGTTTTTTAGTTTTTTCTCAAAAATGGTAAGATTTATAGAAAAAGTATCTTAGACAATGTTGTTGATCTCTAAACTTTCAATAAAATGTCCCTTATAATTTATTCTCTGAGACAAATCTATGAACACTGTGTCTGAGATGTGGTGGTTCTCAGATATTGTTTATGTGATTGCAAACTCTATACCTACTATATGTATATTATATTATCCTGTCAAGGTACTTCAAATTTAAACAGTTGCTTGTGTTATACTAAAACTCTAAAAACGTGTAAATCTAATGTTAAACTTACATTAGGTTTACATTTCACAAAGAGTACAGGATAAAGCAATAATAGTTGTTACCTTATTGTGCATTTTGCAAGAGTATCTGTCGGGGAATGATTTGCCACATCGCTTGCACTTGAGAGGCTTGTCCGAGGTGTGGAGCTTCTGGACATGGATTCGCAAATCCGTCTTGCGGCCGCATTTAGCTGGGCACAGCTCGCAAGCGTACACTGGCTTCTCAGACACTGCAACAACAAAACAACATTGCTGAACAGACACGATACAATATAGCTACAATGGCTTTAAAGTGCATAATAATTTAAGTATTTCTATAAAATATCATGCGCATGATAGTCCTCAATGGAGAACTCTTCTGCTATTGTGAATTTTATGATTGTTACTGATCAATATAAATATCTGGTTGATTCTATGTATAATATGAGTAGATAAGTGCATAATTAACATTTATTTAAGTATTATTACATGAGCTATGTGGTTCCCATAGTGCAACCTTTGCTAAGTTTGGGTTAGATAGTGTAGTGAGAGAAATGTCCAACAATATTTATTTCCCTATGTTTCACTATGTCCGTTTATCAGTTGTTTCAAAGGATTGGATATTTCACTGAATATTGCCACCCACACCCATGTAATAACAATTCATGGTTGTGTAAGCTGTTACTTACTTATGCATACAGAAACAGCCAAACTGATTTATCAATGAAGGATGCTGATTTATATGCACATAAAATAGTATTGTGACAACAACAAAGACAAAACCAGATTCAGATCTGGCTCGCTGACCCTGCGAACTATGTACCACCATATTTAAAAATATACTTTTGTCAAATGCAAAAAGGAATAAACCATTTTGGTCCAATCATTCGAGGGTTTATGCGCGTACATTTCGTTGGATCATTTTTATACAAACTAATCAATTTGATTATGTTATGTAAACAATAATAATGTGAAATTGGCAGCCGTTGATTAGTCAGCTTTTCGACACGAAGAAGGTAGAAAGTCAGAAAGGCAGCAGAAATCATATACTAAACTAACGGTCCATATCAGCTTCGCTCGTGGTTCATAATATTTGGTCTATAGCAATGAAGGATCATATACATATCCAACAGTCAAAGAATTTTTGAAATCGGCTCAGTAGTTTTTTTACAATAAAGAGTGACGAGACAAGCAGGACATGTGCCTGATGGTAAGCAACAAGCCTGCCGCATAACAGCACAGTGACACGCAGCTATTGGAACATGAAGAGTCCAAATCATTACCTAGCACTGCACTGTGCTCATCACCCAGAGATCAAGTTGTTATATCTCTAAGCCCTGTAATTTCTTTGGATATATTGCCCTTCAAACCGGAACACAGCAATGTATGCACATTACTGCTTGGCGGTAGAATAACTTGCAAAGGTATGGTACTTCCCCAGGTGGACTCTGCCAAGAGTTCTACCACTACTAAAAGTAGTTCCAGAGATTAGTGCATTTAAACAAAAATCTTCTTCAGTTTTATAATATTAAGTATAGATGAACTTTGTGTGCAAAACACTCACAGGCACAATTATTAGCCACCCTATATCTTTAACCTGTATCTTTCATCTCTTTTTTATTCTCACAAAATCCCTTTCGAATGTACCTTTTTTTGTTCAATATCTTCATTTGTTGTTACTGCTTTATGATAACTATCAACATACCTTTCATCAAATTTGTTTTAAAATTAATTATTTCAGCAAAGAGGAAGAAATACAGGGAGGGCATTTAATTATACATTTGAGTATAGTTAACAACCATTTTTTGCGACTATTATCAATACATGAACTGAACTTACCGTTGTGAATGAGTCTGTGAGCTTTCAGGGAGTTGGATTGAGAGAAGCACATAGTGCACAAATCACACTTGTAGGGTTTCTCGCCAGTGTGGGTACGTTGATGGCGCTTCAGCTTGAATGTGTCCGGAGAAGCATATGTGCAATCTGTGCACTGAAAAAATAAAATTATATCAATTATACCACATAAGTAAGCTACATCGTTAATATCGCAAAAATTTGTTCATTGAACCATAATTTTCGAAAAACTGACATAACAAACAAGTTTTTGGTTCATGGCATTTTGTCCATGCTATAAAAGATATAGACAACCTTACAAGTCAAGCTTTTACACAAGGCTTTACAAATTTGGCCAGTTAAATTACGATTGGTCTAGTTGGGGGAAAGGAGACTCCTGATCTGAACCCTGGATACCATGCAGATTCGATACCCGCTGCACACCACTTTCTATTCAAAGTCATGTGAGTAATGCCGCTAACTTAAAAACGGTGAAGGAAAGCATCGTGAGTAACACGACATGTACCTGGAATATTTCCTGGAGGTCACATGCGTCATCGTTGTCTCTTTGCAAGAGAATCCGTAAGTCCCAGCAGTGGGAACATTTAATGGGCTGCTTACGCAATTCACTGCATATTTAAGAACATAAGACTGCAAATCTAACTACACTGAAGTGCGATAAATGGAATGGTAGGGAATATCGATGTTTGGGTTGCGTTGGTTGGTGGACCAACCTGCACTGGGGCCAGCATGGTGGATTATAGCCTTGACTCTCTCCCAGCGAGAGAAGGCCCAGAATCGCAGCCGTGGAAACATGTAGTGTGGTGCTAAGGAGACCCGAGAGTCTATCGCCTAACTAAAACTGTCTTAGCTTTGATATTTCTCTTTCTTTTCGGTAAGATTTGTTACCTGGTAGGGTCTCTCGCCGGTGTGGCATCGGACGTGCCGGCGCAACTTGGACAGCTCGACGGAGGCGTAGTTGCACTCGTTGCACTTGTGGGGCTTCTCGTGCGTATGCTTGTAGCGAACGTGGCGGACAAGCTCCCCTGCAAAGATGTAACATTATGAAAATCACAATTTAACACAACTCATCCCTACATGGAATATTTGTGACATAGAAAGTCAAATATTTTATCTGGTATTCGAGAACAAAATATTACTTCGCAATCACGAAAAAAAAACCGTCCAAGTGAGGAAGGGAACAAACTATTATCTACAAAACTGCAAATAATCAAGCGGTTGTAGTTGGTATGAGAGCACTTACAAAGTTACATAGTTACACAGAATATTCAGTATAAAAATAAACAAAGCGCTTTGCAGAATATTCAGTATAAAAATAAACAAAGCGCTTTGCAGAATATTCAGTATAAAAATAAACAAAGCGCTTTGTATTCTGTGTAGGAGAAAGTCAAATATTTTATCTGGTATTCGAGAACAAAATATTACTTCGCAATCACGAAAAAAAACCGTCCAAGTGAGGAAGGGAACAAACTATTATCTACAAAACCGCAAATAATCAAGCGGTTGTAGTTGGTATGAGAGCACTTACAAAGTTACATAGTTACACAGAATATTCAGTATAAAAATAAACAAAGCGCTTTGTATTCTGTGTAGGTATATTGGTATATTTCAATCGTCTAGTTCCCGTTGCTAATATTGTCTTTAAACTTTCACGATATGATATCTACCGAACGTCATTACTCTACGCGCGAATGGTTCGGGAAGCCTTGGAAATTAAAAAACATCAAAATTTCAACCGCAATGGTGGTTTTCGGATATCAGCGTCGTGGAATTCTGTCATGAGGTAGAGGTAGTATAGATCATTCAGTAAATTATACAATTATATCAATCCTATCCATCAACAATCCAAGATAAATAATAACAATAACAAAAATTAGTTATGATCACTCACACTACCATTTTCATTTAATTCAATTACTTTTTCCATGTTGGATAATAGAAAACCAAACAAATTGTAATAAGTAGTAACTATTTAGCGCTATGAAATCAAGAAAATTTTATTGAAATTGTATACTAACCACTGGTGGTGAATGAAGCATTGCAGGATTTGCAGACATGGGGTTTGATGCCCTTGTGCATGTTGGTGTGATTCTGCAGTGAAGCATGAGTCTTGAAACTGCGGTCGCACACTTTACAGTTGTGTGGCCTCTCCTCAGAGTGTGACTTCATATGACGGACGAGCAAGTACCTACAAGACAAAATTATATAAATCATTTTATATTTCTCAACAGTAATCTTGTCAATGACATTATAGTACATTATGATATAAGTGCGCTAAGTTGATAATTACAGCCGAGGCTGTATTTATCAAAGCGCACGTATGTCATACGACGTTTTATAACATATTTGCGAGGAAATAAATAAACTGTCACGACATTTTCAAATAAAAACAATACAGCGGAAAAAAAAGGGCGCGGAACAATATTTACTAGTTCACAGATTAACAATGCGCGCGCATCGGCGCCTTTTTTTTTTAAGCAACGTCACAGTACCAGCCAGTATGCCATTAGTAATTAGTAATGAAGTAAATTAATATTTAGTTAGTATAGTTTTGTTACCGATAAATTGTTGTAATTTATGTTTAAAATTAATTTAATTAACAAATTAAATAATTCTTTATTATATTTTACCTCTCAAAGTTAATTTTATTCTAAAGTGTTCTTTTTTTTCTGACATAAAAACTTTTTACTAAAATATAAAAAGGTATCGTTGTTTTAGACAGAGCATTTTGAAACCGTGCGTTTTACATTATACATAACCGCACAAGTACATAATGAGTACGATACAGAAATTGGTGCAATAGGAGACCCTTTACGAGCAAATGTGTTACAAAATTAATTTATATAAACCCCCGCGCCGGCTCGTACCTGGTGCAAAGGCTGGCCATAGCAATCCAGCGAGGCAATGCGGCCAGTGTAATGGGCACTTTTGCACCGGGTGCTGTTCGGGGTGGGTTCTTTTAGCTTAATGACGAATACTTTTCGTATTATTTGTTTTGGATTTCTATTTGATTATTTATAACTCCCAAGCAAAACATACACAAATTTAGGGGTTATGTGAATTTCGGTCAATTATTGAAAATTGAGAACAGGCGAACTGGCGCGCCCATACAATTCCATAGTCGTAGTAGTCCCTGTCGCGGTCTCTGCGTACCTTTAGGTATGGTAAAGATAAACTGTCTCTAAAGAGTGTTTTTTTAGTATTATCCAAGTGACGGGACATGTGCCTGATGGTAAGCAATACGCCTACCCATAGCAGCATAGTGTCACACAGCTATTGGAACATGATGTAACCCGCACTGCACTCGTCTCCCAGAGATATAAATAATTTTCTCTATGCCCAGATATTTCTCTGCAAGCATTGCTCTTCAAACCAGAACACAGTCATGTTTGCATCTTACTGCATGGCAGCAATAACTAGCATAGGTGGGGTACTGTGGTAGGTGTGGTAAAGGTGAACTTCCCCAGGCTGACTCTGCAAGGAGTCCTAACACTTCAAAAACCACCACTCTATTCTACTCACCATCACAAGAAATATAAATTACCTTGTTCTGTACGCATAACCTAAACATAATAAATTATTTAAAGAATATATATTCACCGTCTGTGGCTGGTGTAAGTGCAGAAATTACACGAAAAGTTGGCACGAACACCTTTGGCCTTGCGTTTCTTCTTTGGAGGTTTGATCTCAGCTGGTGTAACCTCCTCTGGCTGAGGTACCTCTTCTTCTTCTTCAACCTCTTCATCCTCCACTTCTTCTTCTTCTTCTTCTTCTTCAAAATTGTACACATCTACGGAGGCTTTCTCTTCCTAAAAAAACAATGAAGTTCACATTGGACAAGTCAATCTCATTGTCAAATCTTATTAATCATCTGAAGATTGAATAAAAGACAATAAAAAAAACGTCATAACAATCTGATAATTACATACCTTGATATCAACAGTGATGTTAGGCTGCTGGCTCTCTTCTTGTACAACAAGTACGTAACTGAGTTCACCATTGCTGTTCTCCGAGGGCGTAAGGGTCACAATTTGAAAATGAGCTTCCGAAGTGGATGGCTCTCCATCTTGAGCATTGTCATCTACATGAATAGGCTCCTAAAAGTTTAGAACTTGTGAGAAATGTAGTTTTAGAGCTAATTGTTTAGAATGAAAAGCTAATCTATAAATTACTTAGCTTCCAGGTTCATTTTTTGTACAACAATTTACAATAATTTTCAAACCATGAATTTTAGTGTTGAATTTTGGTATAGTCATGGTAAGTGAAGAATAAAATAAAAATGACTGAATTGGCCAGGAGCTGAAATACATTAAGAATATTGATTTTAATATATTTCAACTCCTTATTTTACTACAATATTCAGCCAAATTAACACCTTTCAATTTTTTTAATTTCTCTATTCAATGACACAATCCAGTTTAAATGGTTACTAGTTTTACCGGTCTCACTTCTTCTACTATTTCTGGTACAATACTCTGGTATTGGTCTACAGGATGGTAATAATATCTTCCGTCTTCATCTACAAAGTATGACATTCCATTTGAATCAATCTCTTCATCAGCAACATCTGAAAAACAAAGGTTTAAATGAACAGATTGCTTAAAGAGTGATGTGCAGTATTTATCTCACAGACAAATACACATGGTGCACGTAAGGAATAAGTCTTTACTTTTTTCTCTTAAATTATAAATGCCTTATGTTTAAGTGAAGAAGTTTCTATGGAGAGAACATGGCATCATTAAAGATTCGCAATAATATAGGAAAGCAAAGGGAACCTCCAAGTGGTGCACCCTAGGTATCACATAACCACTTGCCTCGGTGGCATCTTGTTGTGTTAAGGTGAATACCAGCTGGGGCTGGGAACTTCTATACACACTCCTCTCCCCTAGAGCAATGTGTGTAGAAGTTGTGGAGAGGGACTCAGAAGACTTGGGAAGGTTACTCTGCTAATACATCGGCCAAGTAAAATTCCTATGTCTTCCAGATGAGGGTCTTGCACGAGCACTCACATTAGCGATAATTGGAACGTGGGATCTTTACGGCATCTACGAATAGGTCTTCCCAAGGTGACGCGCCGCTGCTTTAACTTGGATCTAAATGCGAGGGTGTGGACACCTCCCGCGAGGTGGACCGGCAAGTGCGGTGGCATGTGTGTCAGGGTCGTTAGTGAGTGCAAAAAGTGTGACTGTGACCCCAGGTCATGCCGGAGAAACTTGTGGGGGTTTTAGTCGGTTGGGGGAGGCACCATGTCCGCTCTCATGGCGTCGAGTCCAACATACCGCACCATCCAGGGGCATGGTGGGCATATGTAAATGTATTTGCCCCACATAAAAAAAAGGAAAGCAAAGCAATTTGAGTTCGGAAAAGAAGTTCATATAATGCTTGACAGTTTTCTGTACAATAATTATTATAATACAGTAAAGCAGTCATTTCAAACTTTGGAAATGTATACAATTTGTATGCTCTTTCTTTTGTTTTTATTTATTGACATGTAAATTGTACATTTATAAATAAAGTACTTTGACTTTGACTTTGAAGCCCAAACGTCTTGTTTACTATATTGACAGTTTGAGAAATACAGATCAAATTGCTAATACTTAAAATCATATTTACCACATCTTCTGTAAATGAGAATCTACCAGAGAGATGATTTACAAAATTAATAGTTCTAAAAGTGATGCAAATTATGAAAATCATTTGAATGATGATTACAAAGTCCAATTACAGGAAAGATATAATTTCTGATCGAATTTCTATAATACTACGAAAAAGGTTACCTGTAGATTCAGTAGTAGTGATTACAGTTTGTATATTTTGTCCAACATTGTGAATAGGTTGCTCAGTTCGCAAATGTTGTCCAATGATGTGAAAAGGTTGTTCAGTTTGCAAATTTTGTCCAACATTGTGAACAGGCTGCTTCCCTGAAGTTGACATTGCTGTAAAAAAATAAGTTTGTGTTATTTAACAATAAAGATGTAAAGAGCAAAGTAGAGTGCTCGCAATATAACTCTGCGCGTAGCAAAATATGGAACTAATTGACAGGCCGTCAACTTCTTATTTACGTCAGTTGACAAAAGTTTGTTTACGTTTGGTGTATTTATTAATTTCCAAAATAATTAATAGCTTTTATTATGCCGAAAGTGATTAAAAGTGCTGGCCGTGGCTGGTTCTTGAAAATCAATCGTGGTTGTGAAGAAGAACGATACAATAACGGGCCAAAAGTGCAGTTTTCCAAACGCAGAGCTATTTGACAACTAACATATAGGGATACCATAGCAATCAAATCTCCACCTATTATCGGCATATTTTAAAGCTGAGGCTTTAGGTTGAGGTGCGGCTTTGGGTTTGATTGTTTTGTCGCCAATTTACCCGTGGGAAAAAATGTGTGTGCTTAAGACCGAATGTTAGAAACTAGTTATAAATGTTTTTTTTTCATAATATACAAATCAAAATAGAAAACACAGTGACACAGCAGTGAAGATCAGCTGATTGTATCTTTCTCGCTCGGGTACACTCGGCGGTTCCATGTTCACCCGATCGACCCTTTCACCTAACAGCGGTGCGCCAAAAGAAATTTTACTTAATTTTTTTTTCAACGTTAGCTTGGATGCTCTTTGATCCTTAACTCTGTATTCATTACTGTATTTTTATTGTAGGCGTTTCAGAACGTACTGTCACGTGGTAATGGACAACGCATTATACCACTGCACTCAGATAAATAAAGCGGCCACAATGGGCAATGTAAAAGAAGAAAGGCAAAAGTGGCTTAAGAAAAATGAAACAGATTTCGACGATTGTAGGATAAATCCGCAGTTACTCGAATAAAACACAAAGAAGACCCACAATACTAAGTAGAATAACTATTAAAGGGACATGGACAGGAACTTTTGCGGTTACCGCCGTGATTCAACGTGATTTTAACCCTATTGAAAAAAGAAGATGATTCTATGGAAGCCAATGACTCATTAAAAGAACGTTTATGCGCCAAATTTTCAAATAGTGTCATTTATGGTCTCAATAAAAGATTTACAAGTTGAAATTAAATTCTTGTTATTTCGATGTTGGTGTAGGTTGAAAATGACAGATTTTTAAAAAATGTAATAAACTATAATAAAGTTTTCCTGGTGGTAAGAGACTCAGACAGCCTGTACCAATTACCAATGATACTTGGTCATACTGAACCAAACCAGCAGTGCAAAGGCGTTAATTACTTCGAGACATTCGTTCTTGAGTCTCAGTTGTCGTGTAGTTACTTAAATTGCTTCCCTGAAAAATCCCTTCCCGTACCTGTTTTATGAAGTTGTACGTTCCCAATGAACGGGAAGGGAACCTATTAGCTTGACCTGGCAACATTAAGTACGCCACCAGTCGCGCGCAGACTTATACTGCGAGCACTATACATAAGCCACCAATATGTCACTATAGAAGAGTCAAGAAACTGTAACTTCATTGTCCAAAGTCAAAGATGCCAGCAATATAGTCACTCCAAATTTATTGCATGACACTTTTCCACTGTGTGAGATGTGGTGTAGCTCACAAGACTCGCAAAGAAGATTTTAAAGGATGTGAGACCTACAGAAATTAGAATAATTTCTAAAAATAATTTCATCAAGAAAAATGACACCGAGGTAGAGGAAACATCAAACAAGCCGCTGACAATAATGACCAGCAGAAGGCACAAGCTCTCCACATAGTAGTTGATACAAAGAAGCAACCACACGTACCACAACCTCATTAATCATCTGCTAAAAATGAATGAGGAAACCTACATGCAAAAAAAGAGCAGGATATAACAATTAACAAAATTAATGGAGTAATTTAAAATATAGCAAATTAAACAGAGGCCACTTAAAACTTATAAAAATAAAATAAAAGCATCAAAGAAAGAACAAAAAATTGGCAGTCATAGGAACTGCCGATAGCAGTGAAAACTTATAAGGAATCGTTCTCAAGTATTATTTAAGGCAAATTAAAAAATATATATAATCGTAATGCACCTTAACATTTATAACACCCTTCCTCTCACTCTCCTTAAACATTAGGTAACATCCAAGTGATTGTTTTTACTTAAGTCACCACACAAGTTGCCAACTAGGGGGAGATTTAAATTTTCTGATTACTTTTAATTTAAAAAAATACCTCCATGAAGCACTGTAACGCTTAACAAGACACTCCCTCAACCCAAATTGCTTTACATAATACTTGAACGGCCCTTAAAGAATTTTATAGCACACTTTGGAAAAGCGGGTGAAACCAGAGGGCGTGACCATGAACATGGCTATGCTGACGGCCAACAGCCATGGTCCCGTGTTTACCCAAAGATTTTTTATCATTCCCGAGCGTAACGCTAGAATTCAATTAATTCACAGCCCACGAAAAATCTGTCTGTGGCGCGACAAAAATAAGTTTTCACTGCAAAAATCCCTTTGGAAATTTGTGTAAGAAAATCATTGTATTTTCGTTTGGATTTTTGTTTTGATGCTTTATTTTTTTGAATTAAGTTTTTAGTAGCCCCTGTGAAATTTGGTACAACGAACTTATTCATTTTGCAAATTGAAGTATCAATATGTTGAAGTACTTAAGCAAAACAAATTCAAACCAATATCACAGATCCTAGGCTAAATATGGCAAAATATATATATATATATACAAATGCGTACCTTAAGTGATTTAAGTTCAATTAGAAAGATTAAATGAGTAATTTAAGTTCAATTCTTGATTAATGGCATCATGCCCATCTTTTGTTCCTGGCAGGTGGCAAATTGATGTTTATCAAAGGTACTCTTCAAACAAAGGACTTCAAAGTCTTGATTGAACATCGCCGAAAAATAGCTAGCCTATCGGTTTTTTATCAGATACACTTCGGTGAGTGTGCAACTGATTTTTGAACATTGCCGAAAAATAGCTAGCCTATCGGTTTTTTATCGGATACACTTCGGTCAGTGTGCAACTGATTTGCATGATCTAATACCTGTCCTTTTTTCTATCGTAATGCTCGTAGCTCGAAAAAGCGACATCGTTTCATGGTTGATGTTCCAAAGACACGAACAAGAGATTTGACTCTACTTTTGTGATAAGAACGTCTAGGCTGTGGAATACGTTGCCTGAGTGGGTTTTCCCCGATGGTTACAATCTTTGTGTCTTCAAATCGAGAGTGAATCGGTTTTTTTCTAGGTAAACACGCTCCATCGTAGACCGCATCGTCGCTTAACATCAGGCGAGATGGCGGTCAAGTGTAACCATATAATAAAAGTTACAAAAAAAAAATTTTAGAATTTCAGATTTATTTGCTTTTTTTTTATTTTTTATTTATTGAATAATAGGCGAGCAGCATTAGCATTAGCAGCATTGCTTTCAATTGTTTAAATTAGATCAGTCATGTAGATCCCAAAGAGTTGAGGAGCAGTCACCGATCCTTGAGGCACACCACTGAACACGTTCCTGTGCTGTGACAGGAAATTTCCAACTCGAACTTGAAAAGTTCTGCCAGTCAAGTAATGCTCTATCCATTTGAGCAGCCTCCTACGTATACCATAATGGTCTAATTTCATCAGGAGATGCTGATGAGGGACTCTATCAAAAGATAATTTAGATGAAGTTTTTTTCCATTCTTACATACATCACCTGTTTGTGACTATGTTGTTTCTAATTACACCATAACTTTTATTATTTGTTTTTATAAGCTTACTTTTTTCTGTTTGATTTTGTGTAAAAGCGTACTTTTTTTAAACATTTTATTTTCTGTTCTAGTTTTGACACCTATCAAAAGCTTATTATTGGGACTACTATTAGTCATATACAGCCTTGGCCAAAAGTATTGAGCACCCTGCAAATGTTGCACATGTGTGGAAAGCGCAGTAGTGGTTAACATCTATTGTTACGGTGTTACGGTTATCTTGGTCAGCATCGAAAAAGCTCGAAACAATAACTCACATCATAACCAGCAATAGAACACCTGTGTGCAAATAATGTTGCAATTTTAAACATATTTCTAATAATTCGTCAGTTCGCTACTATTGCTTGTCGTGGTAACATCCAGTGATCTAGTGTGTGTTTAGTGTTTTTTGTTATAGATTACAGTGATACCTTTGCAAAACGTCAAAAAAAAAACGCAACTTTTATTGGAACAACGAGTGCAGATACAGCTTTTGCACAGGGAAGGGAAATCCTAAGTAGAGATTTCCTAAACAGTAAAATATTCGTGTCGATCAGTGCAATACGCTATTGATGGTTCGCTATTACCGAATCACATTAAAATAGACCAAGAACTGGGCGAAAACGCATTACCACCAACCGTCAGGACAGTCAGTTGTTGAAAGTCTTTAAAAAATAGGAGGAAAACGTCTTTGGAGCTCGCTGCTGAGTTGTCAGCCGAAATTAATAAAACAATTTCTAGTCGAACAACTCGCCATAGACTACAAGAAGCTGGCCTGAGAGGTTGTACAGCTCGGAAGAAGCTATGGCTCTCGGAGGACAACAAGAAAGCGTGATATGCATGAGCTCTACAACAGCAACATTTCACCGCAGAAGATTGGTTGAATATTGTGTGGTCAGATGAATCAAAGTTTGAGGTGAGATAATCCGTCATCTAATAACATTTAGCAAAATTTTTGGATTGTATCTATTGGAAATTATGTTTATTTTAAGAAAATCACATTTTTCTTATTTTTTCAGATTTTTGGTACGCCCATTGTGACGTTTGTGTGTCGCAGGGTAGGTAAAGAGTTTACGCCAGATTGTGTGGTGCCGACTATTAAACATGGCGGCGGCAGCATAATGGTGTGGGGGCTGCATGATAAACTCTGGGGAGTTGGTGAACTGTTCATATGAAAAGGCCGAATGAATTCTTTAAAGTACGTAAATGTACTCGAATCTGTGTTACCACCATCATTCACTGCACTTTTTGAATATGATACGAAGATGAAACACGTTATATTCCAGCAGGAGGTTGTGAAAGCAAAAGGTGGACCAACCAAATATTGATTGTGTATTATTAAATGGTTATTCAAATATATAAAAATATTTTTATTTAATAACCCTTAGATATTTCTTACCAAACTTGAAAAATACAGGGGTGCTCAATACTTTTGGCCAAGGCTGTGTTTTTAATAGTTATCACAGAACAATCGAATTATGGTATTACTATGTATAAACACTGCTTCTCACGTGTTTATATGAATCATTCTGTGATTGATCTACCCATTTCATTTAATACCCGGTTAACATGATTCCAGTCCAGCAACCAAATCCAGCGCTGGATTGCTTACTGGAATAAAGTAAACCGGCACTGGAATGCATTGGCACTGGATTGATGCTTTCCAGTGCCGGTCTCCATTATTCCAGTAAGCAATCCATCGCTGGATTAGGTCGCTGGACTGGAATAATGTAAACGGGGTATAATTCCAGTAAGCAATCCAGTGCTGGATTCTGTTGCTGGACTGGAATAATGTAAACAGGGTATAATGCTAAGTAGATACCTGGATGACCAAGCTTTGACATCACAGGCTCCAACACCCTGCGAAGAACGCTGGAGGAAAAACCTAACACGATAGCACTGGTCCAGGAACCATACCTTTACCACGGCAAGGTGAGCAGGTTTACAGCCCTTAAGGGCAACGTATTTGCGGCTCCAATTCTAAACAAATCACGTACCTTTATATATGTACCCAAACATCTAAAAGCGTCGTTAGTAACACACTTGTGTACGGATGACCTAACGGTAGTAAGACTAGACACGGGCCTACAAGGTGGACTCGGGTCCATCTTCCTGGCTTCAGCATACTTAGATGGAGAACTAACTGCACCACCAACTGAACTAGAAGAACTAATGCAGTTCTGGGATACCAACAAAATAGAATGTGTCATCGGCTGTGATGCAAATGCTCACTGTACTGTGTGGGGCTGCCCTGACACAAACGAGAGAGGCAAAGACGTGTTAGACTTTGCTCTAAGACACAACCTAAACATTTTAAATAAAAGAGCGGAGCCGACGTTTGTCACATCGTGGGCCAAAACCATTATAGATATCACGGCAGCAACATGTGGAATTGCCGAATTAATCAGCGATTGGTGTGTAGCGACGGATGAGTATTCCGGCTCAGACCATCAAAGGATAAGGTTCAGCCTGAAGATAAGTAAACGTAAGCCACGGACTTACAGAAATCCGAAAAAGACTAACAAATGTCTTTTCTCAGAGGCACTCGAAAAAATCATGCTTGAAAATACCGAGGCAACCGATGAAAAAGAGCTTACACCAAGCAAAATAGAAGAAACGGTAGACTATCTAACCAAATCTTTAATGGAAAGTTATATTATTTTAAATGTTTCGATTAAGTCTCCCCGTAACCGTCTCTCTTCCAATGTAGTGAGGCGTAGGGCTTTCAACCTGTCTGTGTAAGATTTACGTCGAAGGGCGTATGGCCATTTTGTCACTTTTCTTTGCACACTTTCAAGTAAATCAATATCTTTTTTGAATTTGATAACCATATTCTAGTAGCGGCCTCACATAAGTTTTATATATTTTAAGAAACATTTCTACAGTTATAGATTGAAAGGATCCACAAATGACGTAAAGAAAAGAGTTTGCTTTCTTTACAATTGCAGAAATGTGTTCTTCCCATTTTATATTTGGTGTAATTATAACACCGAGGTCTTTTTGCATTGCATTGTTTTATCTTATCTTAAGTTCAAATACATAGCTGAAGGCACCTCGGCATCAAAGTCCTTAGGGTTTGGGGCCATGAAATATTTGTTCACGGCCAGTGCTCCAAAAGTTTGCTAAAATGACCGCCGCAATGGGAATGGTTAATCTCATAACAATCCTAGTTACCCAAATGTCAAAACGTCTTACTCAAGATGGTTATGTGGCCCTAGACCTAGACAGCCGCCTGTCACCCAATCTAGGAGGTAGAATTATTATTAAACACACACAACACAGACATATAACTAGTGTCTGACTCTCATCTAACTGATAAGATTCTTACTACAATGTTTTTGGGTATTACAAAACCCTCTTAAATAAAGTGCAAGGTAACAAGAGTCAGGACAGTCACTATAATACAATATCTTAATAATGGGTCATAATTAGCAAAGTCGAAACATTATGTCTACTCGTTTACCTAAGTAAAGGAGTTCTGTATGTCTGTATGTTCTGAATGACAACAACCCAATGATTTACAGGCACTATTGTCAGAGGCTCCTGCGTATGTGGTAGCTGATCAATTACTATTCAAGGTAAAATGAAAGCTTTACATCTAATATAAATTCATGACATACAGTTTCAGACATTGGTTTATTCCTGGAACAAATTTGCAATTCAACTAACCTATTCAGACAGTATTTTAACAAGTAGGAGTATCTCTTTGCGATGAAAGAATAGCTGCTAATTTGAAAATAAACATGCCCACTAGTTCCTAGCTAGCTCACTAGTAGGTAGTACCTACAAATAAAAACAGTGCCAACTCTGGGATTGCCAACAGAAGTTAAAATTTGAACATGTTTATTCCCCTCCCATCTCAAAAACTGCAACGCAACAGGGATAATGTATGGGGTGGGAATGAAATCAATTTTACAAACAGGTGTAACTATGCTATAGAAGATACCTAATAGCCTAACATGTACAGATGCATGGAACATAGGTTTATTTAGGCTGCAGTGTTTATCTACAAAATAATCAATCAATTGCTATGTTGCAAACAAGGTATATCGGTATGCATTGTTGTCAGCCTAACACCGTAAACATATAACGAGAATCGTTTACAAAAACTACAAAATCACACTATCCGCAAGTAGTTAGGGAGTCATTATGCATATAAGAATTAGTAATATCGTAATAATCTAATATTAAAATATCGTAACATAGCAATAAGTACTCATTGACACCGTACTTACTAAAAAAAGATTCAACGGGAGTCAGAAATACCAAAACGATACAATAAAATAGCGGACAAGCAAGCGGCTTTGTGTTATGATATAGCGGATCGAAACCCTAGTTCTGCTAAGTCCGCCATCTTATTGAAGCCCACTTACACGCATGTGAATTATATATTTATAGCGCTACAAACGTATGAGTAGTAAAATTATCCGAAACACATAAAAAAATTGTTTTATAAGTAAGCAGTGAAAAAACTGGCCTCAAAGAAAATGATGGAGACTCACTTAATTTTTATCTTATGTACCACCACGTGAACGCATACTTTCTCAGATCATATTGATTAGTACACTAATTAACAAACGGTTAAAGTTTATAAACAACAAGAAGCGTATGATTCAATGCTCAGAAACATTTTAGGTCTTGAAATATTGTGCGATGGCGTTTTGATCAATTTATTTGCGCGACAACGACGCCACAAGCCTCAGACTAACGAAATGGCCGTGGGTCGACAAAAGAAGGAACTAAACTGGAACTAAAGGATCATTACCATAACCAGGGTTACCATTGTAAAAGTTGTAAAATGATCATAAACCAGTTAATTTACTAAATCTGCTAAAAAATACGCGAGAGGTTTAACTCTCTCACAGCAAACCTAAATACCAAATGAAAACAATATTTTAAACTAGACGGACAACAATCCCACTTCCACCGCATAATTGTACATCGTGTGATGAGGTTTGTATCAAAGGTATAACTAAAGTGCCTGCTTCTGCAAAACTGGTTTTCCTAACTTTTGAAGTGAAAACTTCTTTTGGCGCGCCACATACAGATTTTCTGTGGGATGTGAATTGAATTCTAGCGTCACGCTCAAGAATGATAAGAAACCTTTTAATAAACTCGGGACCATGACCACGCCCTCTGGTTTCACCCGCGTATTTTTCAAGTTAAACTATCAAATTCTGAGTTTTAAGTTTTCACTTCTATCGGCAGTTCCTATTTTTAGATGAATAATGTATTATTTAGACTTAATTTTGATCATTAGGTATGTCATTCATTTTTGATTTTGATAACCCATCTCAGATATCTAGTCTAGAGTTTAATGCTGTAAACTGTTCACAGTATTTGACAGACAAACATTTTCTACTTTTTGAAGTGAAAACTTCTTTTGGCGCACTACATAGAGATTTTCCGTGGGGCGTGAATTGCGCTCAAGCGTCACGTTCGTAAATTAAAAAATCTTCGGGTAAACTCGGATGATCTAGATATCCTAGATGGCTATAGTCATGGCCACGCCCTCCAGTTTCACCCACGTAGTTTCCAAAGTGAGCTGTCGAATTTTGAGTTATTAGTTTTTACTTCTAGCGGCAGTCTCTATGACTGCCAATTCTTTTCATATATTTTTTTCAGATGTGAATTCCTAAAAACTGGAAAGACAAACAGAAACTATTTTTTTTATATTAGCAATTAGTTACTTCTAGTGTCATAAATCTCTTCCAAGCAACCATTAACAGCAGGAAAAACAAAAAGAAGAAAAATAATGTGTCGTCTTATGATTGTTAAAAATAAACTACTTAATAACAATAATGGACATATCTAATTATGGTATCAAATATACACACAATAAATAAATACAACAATGATTAACATCAACATACACAATTACACAAAAGGGGTTACAAAATTCATAAAAATAGAGATAGTGTTATTTTAATGGCAGCATTTAAAACAACGCCGGGTATCATGTTGCCGTAGTACAAAGCTAGGTGGCAGTGATAGCAAATAGCAATGTTCCTGTGCACAGATAAGTAATAAATGGCTATGTTCCATCACGACCATAGTGAAAATGAATACCATAGAGTAGTAGTGAATAATGTTGCCATTGTCTAAGCGGCCTCTAGACGATCAACCATTTTGCGCAATATTGCGAATTGTCCGATAAAAATCATCGTGTAGGGTTAATATTGAAGATTGCGCAAAGATTAAATGAAAGTTTGAGCAAGTTTAATTTTTGTTGCTCCATTTTTTTTCAATGTGTCGTTCAGTAATGTTGTGTTGTGCATAGAGCAATATTTATATCAGTTTGTTGCCCCGTTGCCCGTCTTGACGAGAAGTTACGACGGGAAGGAAAGTTTTATCTACGAATGTGGCTATGAATTGCCGTCTCTGTGGAATAGTGGTGGAATATCAAAAGCTAACAATGTCATGACCGCGATAAATATGTAAAATATAAATGTTTAGTAACACAGCACATGTTACTACTCTTCTTCCTTCACTGTGAAATCTATCAAGCTGTGGAATGAACTACATGTGGAAATAAAACGAGCCCAGTTACTTGAAGTTTTCAAGCTTAGGGTAAAGAATCATTACCTGAACTCATAGTATGAAAAGCTGTCACTCATTATTATATATATACATATATTTTTAATGTTTTAAACAATTGTTATTCAACAGTATGGTATTTATTAGTACGAATAGTATATTTGTTTATGGTATTTAGCTATTTAGTTTATGTAGGTTTAAGTATTATTCACAGTAGGTATTGTATGTGTAGTGTATATGTAGGTATATTTTATATAAGTATATATATATGGAATAATTTTATTATGAATGTTGATAGGTCAATGTATAATGTGTTATTTAGATGTTTTTGACGTGATAAAGTCTTATAATTCGATGAAGCCGGCTGCACGCCCACAAAACATGACGTCATGTACCGTTACCACCGGTCGTTACCTCGCCGCATGTTTGTTACAGTTGTATTAATTATTTCGACCAGTAGTTCAAGCGGGGATGTAGCTCAGTGGTAGAGCGTTCGCTTTGCATGTGAAATGCCCCAGATTCGATCCCCGGCATCTAAAAGCTTTTTTGCATTGTTTTGATTGAAAATGACTAAATTCTACTGATCACTTTTTACATACAAATCTATTAAACAAATGAAATTAAAATTTTCTTTTGAAAAATGCTACCATTCCATCAGTATTTTCTTAAGACGTTGTCACGTTCTATCGTCAGTAAACCGACTTTACAGACAAACATTTTTTTTTATTGTAAGTGTCTTTTACTTTTCTGTTTAAAATAGTTTATAAGGGCCATTTTTTGGTATGCCATCTCCTGTTCGTGCACGGTTGCCTGGTAGAGATCGCTCTAAGCGATAAGGCCGCCAATTAAATTGCTAGGATATTATTATTGTTTCTGTTTTGTATAATTTGTTGTATTTCTTACGTTTTATGGCTTTTTAATAAAGAGTTATCGATTGTATTGTAGTAAATAATGAGAAGGTTTCCGACGAGACAAAAATAGTTCCACCGTACACACTAGATGGCGTAGTGTAGATTTGGCAAGATCTGTCTCTACCATAGACTCTCAAAAGTGTATTCACAACGAAACCCCTCCCCATTTTCAAGGAAAAAAATTGGCTGTTATAGGAACTGCCGATAGAAGTGAAAACTTGTGACTCAAATGTTTTCACTTTTAATTGAATTGTCCAATTTATTTATCACCTCGTCAAGACAAATTATTTGATAAACCATCGTAGGTCTATGTACATTCGCATAATTTCAACACCGCCAGCTAAATCGATGGTTGCGCCATCTAGTTTTATATCAACGTAATTATACAGAATATTGCAACTCTTTACTGTTTCTGTTGCCCTGGTACTGGTACCTAAGGGGCAAACGCAACTCTTTTATATTTCTGTTGTCCTGGTATCTGGAGATAAACGCTGGGCTGTTGGAGGTAGGCAATCGAAATTCTTTACTGTTTCTGTTACCCTGGTACCTACCTGGCCGTTTTTACCGAGTTTACCCGAAGATTTCATATCCGATCCGATCCGATCCATTATCATATCCAAGCATGACGATTGATGAATCCATTTCACAGCCCACGAAAATTCTGTCTATAGCGCGCCTAAAGAAGTTTTCACTTCAAAAATAAAATCTAAATTATATGTGATAATTAAAAATTTTAGAGTTTACGTTAACACATCAATTATTTGTATACTTAAATTTAGATACTTCTTTTCTTAGCTCAGCTGATTAGTTTGGTATGTCTACCTTCTATAAAAAATTTCATACTAACACAATTTTTCTACTTACCTTTTGTGTTAAACTCTTAAAATATTGGGAATAAAAATAGCCAATTAAGTTGATAAAACAATAAGAAACCGTTAGATAAAACCGATTGTTAAAAATCTTTAGAACTCCCGATCCAACAGGCACCAACTAAGCCAAAGTAGAAGGAAAATTCAAAGATATAAATAGCAACACTGATACGACAATATTTTATCCACAGACTAAGTAGAGAGATACTCTCTCGGCTCAAGGATTAGTATCCATAGCCAAGAATAATTAAAAAAAAAATATATTTTGTCTTTTATCAGGGTAGCGATTCTGAAACCATTCGGTTGCATCCGACACGGAATCTCATCTCTCGGTCTTTGTCTTATCTGTTTAGCATGACAAAGACCGAGAGAAATCTCAGAATCTTTCAGAATCGCTACCCAGGTTTATGAATTTGTTTTGAAATTTTGATATAGTTTTCATTCGAGTAAAGTGCGTACATGGATAAAGTAGTTTATTATTTTTTACTAGAAGTCGTGCTTTCGCAAATTGAATGAATTGAGTCCAATTATGCCTACCGCTTTTGACAACAAACCGAAAGAGATAGAAGCGCCTCCTATTATCGTTTTATTGAACCATATCTTTTTGTCTCGTCGGAAAACGCCTCATTAGGGGTTTTCCGAAGCGACAAAAATAGTTCTACCGTAGGCACTAGATGGCGATAGTGTAGATTCAGCAAGATCTGTCTCTACCATAGACTCTCAAAAGTGTAATCACAATGAAACCCCTCCCCATTTTCAAGGAAAATGTCTAATCTAAATTAATTGTGATACCTAATTAAAAAACAACATTGGTGATTAGCTGATTAGACGCGTGTGGACAAGGACGCCATTATCACCACAACAACTGAGGCAGCAAAAGTTCTTTTTATCGCGACATTAACTTCTAGGTACTTACCACATTAATTGAACCTGTCACAAAATATTAAATTTGCATTTTAAATCCATTGCAGAAAAGTTTTGGTTGTAAATACTAATAAAATAATTTAATAAACAAATACTATAGTTTATAGGTTTGGTAAAGTCGGCGTCGTTTTTTTTTAGCTGCCACAGATCTGTTATCACTTGCTTGTAACAATAAATTACCTTGATGCTATTTGTGCAATCAGATTTGCCCTAAGTCATATCGGAGCTGAATGACCTCTCAAAGTTATTTATTTTTTAGATTTTTGACGTGACAACGTCTTATAAATTGGTTTGCCGGGTGACACTTCAAGAAACTGCGTTACGCTCCGCTCACGTTATGCGCTCACAATGAGAGCGAGTGAGAGGGACGCGTGCCTTTCACTTTTTATGTCTGTCTCTCTCGCTCTTAGGCGGGCTAACCATGCCCGAGTCGCCGATTCGCTTTTACCACTCAAAGTCGTTGTCACGTACTTAAAACTTTCGCCCGTATACCGACTTTACAGGCAACCAATTTTTTGTACGGACAAGTGGCGTCGTTTTTTTATCTAAAGGCAAAGCCAGCCAAAGATCTGTTGTCACTTTTTTGAAACATTACTTTACTCCAAAGGTATTTGTGCAATCAGATTTGCTGTTAGTAATCCTTACTTCAAAAGTATTTGTGCAATCAGAATTGCTGTAGGTCATATCGGAGCTGAGTTATGGCCTTTCAAAGTTTTTTTAGGGTTTTTCTTATATGAACTAGTGGCGCCATTTTTTATAGCGGCCAAAGATCCGTTGTCACTTTTTTGAAACAATACTTTACTCCACAGTGATAACGGATCTTTGACCGCTAACAGAAATGGCGCCACTAGTCCATTTAAACATACCCAAAACAGCTTTGAACGGCCAAAACTAAGCTCCGATATGACTTACAGCAAATCTGATTGCATTGCAAATACCTTTGAGGTAAAGTAAACCTGCGTGACAAAATCCGAAACGAGAAAGTCCGCAGAAGAACGAAGGTCACCGACATAGCTCTTAAAATTAGCAAGTTGAAGTGGCTATGGGCAGGCCATTTAGCTCGCAGAACCGATAACCGTTGGGGAGTAAAGGTTCTCGAATGGCGACCACGAAACGGCAGACGTAGTGTAGGACGGCCCCCCACACGATGGACCGATGTTATTGTCTCAGTCGCGGGAAGTCGGTGAATGGACGGTCAAGACCGGCCATTGTGGAAATCATTGGGGGAGGCCTATGTCCAGCAGTGGACGTCTGCAGGCTGCAGATGACGATGATGAAGGTAATGTTGTTTAAAAAAAGTGACAACAGATCTTTGGCTGCTAAAGGAAATGGCGCCAGTAGTCCGTATAAAAATGCCCAAAAAAAAAAGCCATAACTCAGCTCCGATATTACTTACAGCAAATCTGATTGCACAAATATCTTTGGAGTAAAGTATTGTTTTAAAAAAGTGACAACAGATCTTTGGCCGCGAAAGGAAATGTTGCCACTATGTAACGGGCCAGTAGGACCTCGTTTACAGAAAGCAAAGCAAAAACTTCTTTCAAAATTTTACCAGTTTAAAATATTCAAATTTTTGGGCTTGCTTTATTTGCTTGACGAGGGACGTCACTGAAACTTCAAAATTGACTAACATGGAAAAAGTAGAATTTTCTTTAAAAAAAATCAGGAAGAAAATGTGGAGCTGTTATTAGGAAAATTACAAAGGTGGACAAGGATCCATGTCCAATGTCCAAGGAAGAATGACCAAGTGACAGAAAAAAAAGGGTAAAAACCCTCAAATGTAAGTTTTATTATGTACATACAAATACAAATGTAATAATTGCATTTATTTTGTAGCGTATTTTGACTCTGAAATTTTGAATCGATCGAATTCAAAATTTCTTAATCATTACTTCACTACATTTAAGAAAAACCCAAAAAATTAATAACTTTGATAGGCCATAACTCAGCTCCGATATGACTTATAGCAAATCTGATTGCATAAATAGCATCAAGGTAATTTATTGTTACAAGCAAGTGATAACAGATTTTTGGCCGCTAAAAAAAACGACGCCGCGAACCCATACAAAAGTACCCAAACCCCTTTGCGAGAAAAACGCTATTTCCAACCTGCGTAAAAATTTGTTTGTAATTTTTTTTTGGCCATGGATACTAATTAAGTCATTCAGCCGCATGTTATTCTTGTGTTGCTGTGCTTCCTAGGCTTAGATAAAGTATTAAACTCTTTGTTACTAGATATATTCAATTTCAATTTAAAAATCGTTTTTAGGGTAAAAACGGAACCCTTATAGATTCGTCATGTGTGTCAGTCTGCCATTTTATTCCGAAACCATAAGAGCTATACAGTTTAACCTTAGTAAGTAGATGTATTTCTAATTTCTGTGAACCGCTTTCTGATTTTTACACAAAAATACAAAAAATAAAATAAATTTTGGGGGTGCCCATACTTAGAACAGAAACTCAAATATGTTTTTTCATCAAACCATACGTGTGGGGTGTCTAGGTCTTCAAAAATAAAGTTGAGTTATCTAAATTTTTTTTTCTATAATACTGAATAATTTGCGCGAGACACTTCCAAAGTGATAAAATGTGCCCCCCCCCCTGTAAATTCTTGTAACTTCTAAAGTAAGAGGATGACAATTCTAAAAATATATAGGTAAGTTATTTTAGTAGGTAAGTACGTCATAAATACGCTATTATTAAAACTTCGATCAAAGTTACTACCACAGAAATCTAAATAATAAGGTAATAGAAATGCCATAACTCTCAAATTACTTACAACATGCTTGTCGCCACATTTCCCCTACCCCCGCGGTCACTACTACATGTGCGTACTATTCAAATACAGATCCACTCACACACGGACAGCCGCACATTACCAAACTCGGTCTGTGATTCCATCACACATTGAGCAACAAACATACAAACATCCAAATATCGAAACACCCATACATTTATAATATTAGTAGGATACAAACATTTCTCTTGAATCACTCTATCTAAGTATTAAAAACCACATCAAAATTCGTTGCGTAGTTTTAAAGATCTAAGTAGGTACCTATAGTAGATACCTACATAGGGACAAACAGACAGCGGGCAGTGACTTTACTACCCATACTAATATCAGTCTATTAAATCATAGCATTATTTCTTTAAACTGTGTTAATATTTTAGTAACTGCGAAAGTAACTCTGTCTGTCTGTCTGTCTTAGTTTACTGTCTAAACAGCTGAACGTATTTTGATGAAATTTAGTACCTAAATCACCACTAGATCACTACGTAGTATAAAACAAAACCATTTCTCGCGTCTGTCCGTCCTTATATTATGTGCTTAGATCTTTACACCACTAAACAGATTTTGATGCGGGTTTTTAATAGATATAGTGATTCAAGAGGAAGGTTTATGTGTATAAAACGTGTGTAAAATAACAGAAAAACACTGATAATTTTAAAAGTTTCTAATGTAATGTCATAAATAAACACTGCAAATGCTGGCTGAACCATAAGAGCTAGATCATAATGTACCTATAGCAGTAGTGTACCTTTGTACCCATTCAAAAGGTGTACAAAAAGCCTGCAATAGTCTATGTCTATCTCTTAGGCCACAATAGCCATTTTTATTAGTATGTTTAGTACCTATCAGCATTGCACCCGTGCGAAGCCGGGGCGGGTCGCTAGTAGGTACCGACTTCAAATAGACGAGTGAGTAGAGCTTATAATAATAAAATTATTGAAGTGAAAACTTCTTTAGGCACGCTATACACAGAATTTTCGTGGGCTGTGAAATGGATTCATCAATCGTCACGCTTGGATATGATATTAATGGATCGGATCGGATATGAAATCTTCGGGTAAACTCGGTAAAAACGGCCAGGTAGGTACCAGGGCAACAGAAACAGTAAAGAGTTTCGATTACCTACCTCCAACAGCCCAGCGTTTATCTCCAGATACCAGGACAATTTGCCCCTAGGTATCAGTACCAGGGCAACAGAAACAGTAAAGAGTTGCAATATTTTGTACAACTTCGTTCCATCAGAATGTCCCTTGACACCTCCCAAGTATTTCGAATTGAAAACTTCTTTTGGCGCACAGGCGCGCTTTTAGACAGATTTTTCGTGGGATGTGAATTGAATTCTAGCGTCACTGGCGTCACGCTCGGGTATGATAAGACATCTTCGGATAAAGCTGTAAGGGCGTGGCCTAACCATCACGGCATGACCATCTAGAAATGCGTGAGCCAATGGAAAATGCTAACGCATTTCTAGATGGCCATGCCATGATGGTCAGGCCATGCCATCCGGTACACCCGTGTAGTTTCCAAAGTAGGCTTCAAATTCTGAGTTATAAGTTTTCACTTCTATCGGCAGTTCCTATGCCAATTTTTTAAAACTTATTTTTCGCTTTTGAGTGCCTATTTGTGATTTTGAAGTCGGTTTAATTTTTTGTATAAAAAGAGTTTATTTTACCACAGTGTACCAAGACTTGTTTTTAGTGCAAAAAAAGTTTTCAACAATGCGTTCAAACAATTTCGTGTTGACAGAATCGAGTTTCATAACTTTTGTGAAATCTACAACCATGTCATCCAGACAAAATTGAAGGCAAATTTTAGTTTTTGTTCATATTTCAGAAACCACCCGGCCGATTTCGATAAAATTTAAATGGGACCATTCGGGAAGCATACCTATCCCAACAAAAAAGAAACATCGAAATCGGTTCGGGTGTTCTCGAGAAATCAGGTAACATACATAAAAAAATTCATCATCAACATCATCATCATCAACAGCCCACTAAAACGTTCCCACTGCTGGGACTCGGGGCCTTCTCTCGCTAGGAGAGAGTTAAGGTCATAATCCACCACGCTGGCCCTGTGCGGGTTGGTGGATGACACATGACTTCGAAAGATTCTAGGTACATGTCGGTTTCCTCACGATGTTTTCCTTCACCGTTTTAAGTTAGCGGCATTACGCACATGACTTCGAAAAGACAGTGGTGCGTGTGGGGTTTGAACCCGGGGTCTTCGGATCGGCAGTCGCCGTACTCCCGACGAAACCAGCCGTAACTTCTATAAAAAAATTATGGTGGTCGAATTGATAACCTCCTCCTTTTTGCAAGTCGGTTAAAAATAGGTCCTAAGCAAAGACATAAGTATGCTACTTTCTATCGTGAAAAAAGTTGAAATGGGGTATGAAAGTTTGTTCGGAAATTCGGTATTGTTAGATAAATCTTCAACAATGACGAATTTCTATGATGAAATTTCCATCATGAAATTATGGATCTAGAATCTAGATACTTGAACCGAAGGCAATAAATGTTTGTTCTAGCAATTTTGTAATTTTGAACTGTACGGGGATGAAATGTATCCCCCGAGGGGTTCCCGTATAGACGAGGCGAGGGCTCATCAAGCGCCTATTAGACTACACGTGATTCAGAGTCTAACTTGTCAACTCGCTATTACACCAGTCTGAAAAACGTGCGCTCTCGCGGTCACGCGATACCACTCTAGCACGTTTAATAGTGCTTCTTTTTCTTTACTGCACGCCATCATGGCATTTATTAATTTAAATCAATGAAAATAATTTTAAGTAGGTAGTTATTTAAGATAGATAAAGGATAGATGTAATAACAGCGAGATCAAAATTAAAATTATGTACCGAGTACCCAGAACACAACAAAAAGAAATTACCGCGAATACCAATAGTCCAGTGCAATTACGGAAATAAATAAACATAAAATTATGTAGTTTGGGGATTATGAAGGATATCGATAGTGGGGTGTATTCTGAGCATATATTCCAATTTGAGGGATTCTGGCGAGGTCAGCTCAAGGTTATTTCGATGAAAACGCGTTTAATTCGATATCTCGAGAACTGTTAGTGTTAGGCAAAACATTGTTGAGACCTTTTTTTTCCATCAATATTTTTGAATTTAATGCTTTCGAAAGGCAAAAAATTTACTTTTTTTTCCTCCCTTTTTTATTTTTCGCCATTTTCTCCCCAACCGTTCAATTTTATGAAACTTTACCGATTATCTACCGTAGAGTCCGGCAAAATTCTCTTAGCCGTACTGATAATCAGACCTTCCGCATCCTCTACGGCTTGCTCCACCTCTATGTCTGATTTGATGAGAACAGTTTTCAGTAGTGAGATGAATATGGTCTTATTGCTCTCGTTGCCTAAAAACTTATCTTGAGTTGTGGTGGCGGTCATATTGTCGTACATCCGCACATGGCTTCAGCTGGGATAGCTCTAGCTAGGGAAAATATGCTCAGAATACACCCCCCTATCGATCCTTCATAATCCCCAAACTACACAATTTAATGTTTTTAGGGTTCCGTAAAACGTAAAAACGGAACCCTTATAGATTCGTCATGTCTGTCTGTCTGTCCGTCCGTATGTCACAGACACTTTTTGCCGAAACTATGAGAACTACACTGTTGAAACTTGGTAAGTAGATGTATTCTGTGAACCGCATTAAGATTTGAACAAAAAAATTAAAATAAAAGAAAAATTAGGGTTGCCCCCCATACTGAGAACTGAAACTCAACAATTTTTTTTCCATCAAACCTACACATGTGGGGTGGGGTGTCTATCGATAGGTCTTCAAAAATCAAAATTTAAAGGTCTTCATTTTCGTCTACACAGAATAATTTGCGCGAGACACACTTCCAAAGTGGTAAAATGTGTCCCACCCCCCCCCCCCCTCTAACTTCTAAAGTAAGACAATGAAAAATCAAAAAAAAAAATATGATGTACATTACCATGTAAACTACCAACGAAAATTGGTTTGAACTCGATCTGATGAGTAGTTTTTTTTTAGTACGTCATAAATACACTACTATTGAAACTTCGATCAAAGTTACAACGACCTACAAGAACTATGTGTACTATGTATATTATATTACTTGCTGCAACAGAACCCTTCATGGGCGAGTCCAACTCGCACTTGGCCACTTTTTTCCATTTTTTTTTCCGAAATTGCACTGGACTACAATGAACCAATCACGAACCAATGAAATGATATTTTAAGACTATATATCAATGTCAGTGTCGTGTATTTGTCGGTCTAACTTTTTTTGTCTTATTACATTGTACTCGTTATTCAGACTATAAGCTATCTGAATATCGAGTGGTGTAATAACGACTTCCCCGTCGCCGGGGACCAATTGTCACCCATTTACTTTGGTCCCCGACGTGGTCACGGCGTATCCTGGGTTCAGGTGCGTCGATTGGTATGATAAGAAGGCCCGGAGACGGGCAAGCTGCGGCGGGTATCGTTGAAGAATGCGAGAGTGGTCCCGCGTTTCGCGCCGCAAACGGAATAGTAGGAACCCCTTAGAGGTTTTAGTCGGTAGGGGGTAGGGGCACCCAGTCCATCCATAGTCTCGATTCCGACAGAACCAGACCGTCTCCTTTAGGCGGTAGAGTATGCGTAAATGCATTTCCTACAATAAAGTGGCCAAGTGCGATTTGGACTCGCCCATGAAGGGTTCCGTTGCAGCAAGTAACATAATATACATACATAGTACACATAGTTCTTGTAGTTTGTTGTAACTTTGATCGAAGATTTAATAATAGTGTATTTATGACGTACTAAAAAAAACTACTTATCAGATCGAGTTCAAACCAATTTTCGTTGGTAGTTTACATAGTAATGTACATCATATATATTTTTAGAAGTTAGAGTGGGGGAACCAAATTTTACCACTTTGGCAGTGCCTCTCACGAAAATTATTCAGTGTAGACGAAAATGATTTTAGAAACCTCAACATCATTTTTGAAGACCTATCGATAGACATCCCACACGTGTAGGTTTGATGAAAAGAAAATTTGTAAGTTTCAGTTCTCAGTATTACCTATACCCCTAATTTTTCTTGTTTTAAATTTTTTTGCTCAAATCTTAATGCGGTTCACAGAATACATCTACTTACCAAGTTTCAACAGTGTAGTTCTCATAGTTTCGGCAAAAAGTGGCTGTGACATACGGACGGACAGACAGACAGACAGACATGACGAATCTTTAAGGGTTCCGTTTTTACGTTTTACGGAACCCTAAAAATATTGGGTTTGAAATGTAGGATGAAAGTCTATTTGAAAGTTCGTCATTACCTATTGAAGATAAAACCATGACACTTCATACCTCTCTATTTCGAACTGCCCATAAGCAGAGCCTACTAAATGTTCCCAACTGCTGGGAATTGCGGCCTTCTCTCGCAAGGAGAAAGTTAAGGTAATGCAACACGCTGACCAAGTGCAGGTTGGTCGATGACAGGTTTTCCGTCACCGTATTTAAGCAAGCAACATTACGCACATGACTTCGAAAAGACAGTGGTGCGCATGGGATTTGAACCCGGGGTCCGGATCAGCAGTCACCGACCTCCCGACTAGACCAGCCGTAACTTCGAACTGCACGGGGATGAAAATTTATATGGAAGTTAATTATTGTTGAAGATAAAACCATGAAATTTTCTATCATAGAGGTATCAATAATACTTGATATGAAGGTCATTCAGTCAGGTGTTAGCTGAGCAGCTGACAGCGGATCTCCCTTGATAATAATCAGTCAGATGACAACAGCTCATTCATAAAATCAGTCAGCCGATATAAGTATTCGGCTAAAACGTTACTCAGTCAGCATTATGGCCTCGTGGCTTAGTTGGTAGTAGCTCTGCCTGCGAAGCCGAGGGTTGTGGGTTCGATTCCCACCCAGTGCAAATATTTGTGTGATGAATTCAAATGTTTGCACTGTGTCTGGGTGTTTCTCTGTATAATAAGTATCTATTTAACTACATATATAAGTATTATATCAGCTATCTGGCCGCCATAGTACAGGTCAGATGGTGTTGTGTGTGAATTGTCCACCGATATTTATTATTTATTTATTTATTATTATTTCATTATTTTTCATTAGTAATCTCTTTGTTCTTTAGTAATTCTTTTAAGATTCCCGGAAAATATGTCAGCCGACATAGACATATCGCGTACTTTGTACCGAGTTCGATACTTACGCGTCTCGGCCGGTGGCGCCCTCTCTCCGTTAAGCGCGAAGTGCCGAACTTGTTTAGCCCGATAGCCGTTAGACGGCGCCGGCGGCGGCGCCAGCCCGAGCCGAGGCCGTGCCGTTTGTTTGTTTTTGTTTGTTGATAAATGCACAATTAACGTGTCAAACATTCAAATGTATAAATTTTCAAAGTTTGAAATGATCACTTCACTGTATTTTAAAAGTTATAGTAAGTAAACAACAGGTAGGTAAGGGGGGCAACAGGTTAGGTTAGGTTAGAGTTTTATTACAGAAAGCATTTACTTTATACATTTCCTAATACGATATTGGAATTATATACAATTCCGAGGAAATTTATACATTTCCTTGGATATATCTATGTATTAAATAGTTTTTCAAACAATATTTTATACATTTCCTAAATAGTATCGGAATTATACACATTTCCTAGGATTTGTATACAATTCCTTGATTTCATACATTTCCGGTAACATATACATATATTTTAATTATTTAAACTGAATATTTCATTGTACGATAGTAATTATTATTGTAAAGCGCTAAAGGTGCGCTGACATGAGGGCAATAATTGCTCGGCGACACGAATGGACCGATCTGGAGCAATTAAACGCAATAAATTGCGGCAATTATTTCGGCGATATTGCTTATAATTGCTCCAGATATTTCATATTGCTCGATGTCGCCGATACGAATTGACGAATATCTAATGGGCTTGGAAATTCCTAGCAATTTTTGTATATAACTCATTCGCACTTGTTTGTTTTGCGGGTTGCCGTATTGCTTCCGCGGGGAGAGCGTCGGGTGGCGCTACAAGCCGCCGCAGCAAGAACAATGTCGTCCATAGCGACCGAATACTGAAATGCTCGTGTAGGACAGTATTATTGCCTAGTTGATGAAGTTGCGCGATATCGCTCAATATTGTATTGCGCAGTATTGATGCTTGTTGCCGTTGCCGTAAATTGCTTGATGTAGTCGTGACGTCATAGTTGACGAGTATTGACTGGAATTGAGCAATTTTAGTCGCCCGTATAAGCGCACCTTAAAGAGTGCGCATGTTCTTGTTACAAAGAGTTCGATGCTTTTAGACCGGACAAATACACTTTTCTTTCATTTTGTATGGGATTTTTTTAAAACTGTAGAAAGAAATTACGTATTTAATGTACTTAACATCCCCTTAAAATATTACCAATAACCCTATAAACATATATGTATCCAATGCTAATCCGTATTGCACATCAAATCCTTACTTTTAATTTACTTTTTTACTTTTGATATTATAAATTCGAAAGTAACTCTGTCTGTCTGTCTGTAATGATTTTCCGTCTAAACCAGAGAACCGATTTTGATGAAATTTGGTATACAGATAGACTAGACTCCGAGAAAGGACATAGGCTACTTTTTATTGCGGAGAAAGGGTTGAGGGGTTGAACAATGTAACGAAAACGGGGAAAAATATTTATCTTTGAGAGCTATAGCTGCGTGAGCCATTCTCCTTGGCGTTGGTTGAAGTCTATGACAGCACGTGTCACAGACTTTTGTAGACACGTCACAGATTTGAAGGTTGCGTCACGTAGTATTTACATTCTCTTTGGTTGCGTCATTTTAGGTAAACTGCAATAATGGATTGTTAAATTTTTACATGTAAATTAAAAATCTCTCTAATCTTATATAGTGTAATGTTGTTTATATTAAATTTGTCCGTTGGTTTTTATGCCTCTACACCAACATAACTATTCACATACAATTGTACATTAAAAGTACTTGAAGAAAGAACCATGCTGCCTCGATTTTACATCAAAGAAAGGGGTTTTCGATAATCAAGCTCAAGATTATCTGAAGAAGACTGATCACCTGAATGAAGAATCATACTCCAATGAGTAACATAGGTACAGAACAATGCTCTCAATGTTCAAACGCTGCCGCTGGACGTTGGCGAAATTGCGGTGATACGTACCTTCTATTACCGAATGGAAGCCATAAGAAAAAAGAAGGAGAAGCAGAATGCATTGTTCATTGATGGCGGAGGTATTTTTAAACGGTTTTATTTAGCTCACCCCGTTTGTTTTATTTATTATTTTATAAATGTGATGTTAATGTTTATCTGAACAAATACATTATTTATCACAAATATACAATTTAGAACAAAATTGCCCTTGATGTTGTTTGATTTTAGTGAATGTTTTAGGAAATATCGTAGTTTTAAAAAACTACGTAACAAAATAATAGACCACTTTATTGTCGGCACGTGGTCCAGTGATGTTTCTTAGTGTTGTCTTCCAGCTGAGGTTCTTCGAGGCGATGTAGCCACAGATGCGGAACCGCGGCCATCTCTAGCCGGTAAGGGTACCATATCCGTACGTAATATCGATCCCGACATATCCCACTATGTCAATGCGTGACCATGGGCTTTAAACCTTGCGGTCCAAGCAATTCGGTCAGGGGGGAGTTGCGCGGCGTGGACGGTGCCGGCGTGACTGAGACGTGCCGCGATGAACCATGGCCGTAGAGGAGAAGAATAGGAATACCGGTATAACGGTGCGCCGCTCTTCCTGCCCACTGCGGCCTTGCGTGGTCGCCAAAGTATGATGGTGGACGCGGTGGGGCTGTAGGGGGATGAAGAGTGCCGGTATATCGGTGAGCTGCTGTCCCCGTCCACTGCAGCCAGATGATGGTAGGTGATGAGGCCGAGCATTTAGCCCGCCGCGGGATTCAAAAGGTGTCTAGATGTGAGGATGTCTGGCACCGACGAGGCGGTTGGTTACCGAGGTGATCACGGCGTGTATTATCCCGCGGCGGGTTCGCAGAAGAGTGCGAGAGCATACCCGTGTTCGCGACAAAGGTGTGGCAAAGGTTTTAGTCGGTAGGGGCACCACTCATGTAGAATCTGACACAAATCGACCATTCCCTTCCAGCGGAATGGTACGTTAATGCATAACCTTCACATAAAATGGCACCATTTGCTTTTTAATTTCAAAGTAATACAATTTCCCGTTAAGGAGTCATTTACTGGAAGTATTACTAAAGCACAGGGGCAAACATTTAAGCACCTAGGAATCGAACACGCCAAGACGGTTTTTCGTACGGACAACTACTTAGGTATCTGTTGCGTTATCCAGATCATCAGGTTACAGAGATAACCAATTTGTTCTTCTACCGTAAGAAATATAAAACTAAAAATATCGTATACACAGAAGTACTTATAAATACCTGTACCATGAAACCCATTTTAGTGTATCCCAGTACGTTTACCTAGCGTGCCTTTATTATTTTTCTATAGTTATCTTACTGATCATAGCTTTTTAAAGCAATGTATATTTTAGTAGGGATTTTCCTCAAATAGACGCGGGTGAAACCGCGGGTCTCAGCTAGTATCTGTATAAATACGGAGAAATTTGTATATATGGCAACGCTACCTACTGTTTAGTGGCAGGCAAGCTGCGAGTGAAGGGGAAGGACAAGCGCGCGTAAGGAGGCTACTCGCAAAAAAATAGAACGCGCTTCTAATCACTTCACTACGCAAGTTACTACACACTCGCACTAATCAATCGCTGCCTACACGTGTTTGCTACTAATCACTAAGCACCTGCACTAATCACTCGCACTAATCAAAATGCAAACCGGCCTTTAGCCTGTTTACTAAACAGCACCGTTTAAGTAGCGGCCTGAATGAGTGATTGATATTTAGTCGTATTGTTTGTTACAACATTTAATAAGCTGGCTGGCTGATTAGTGCATAGACTATTCGTACGATAGGGTTACACAAACGCGGTACACAAATAAATAAGTAAATATATATATACACAAATAAAATAAAGTGGAGAAGTGCGAGTGAGACTCCCGCACGAAGGGTTCCGTACCATTAGCAAATAAACGGCGAAAACCTCTTCGGCTTTATTTGAATTCCGTATACATAAACCATCGCAACAGGCTTTTATCCAAAAAATTCTACTGAAATTTTGATTTTACCTTACGATTTTAACGACGAGGTCGATAGCGTGTTTTGTGTACTAGTGGCGCCATCAAGTTTGCTTGGAACGGACTAATCAAGCAAGAAACGGTAAAAAAACAAGTTTGTTGTATGGCAGCCCCCGTTAAATATTTATTATATTTTTAGTATTTGTTGTTATAGCAATATAAATACATCATCTGTGAAAATTTGAACTGCCTAGCTATCACCGTTTTTGAGATACATACAACCTTATGACAGACAGACGAACGGACGGACGGACAGCCAAGTCTCAGTAATAGGGTCTCGTTTTTAACCTTAGGGTACGGAACCCTAAAAAGATCAACATCTGACCTAAGGAATTATTTATAAAATAATATTGAAAAATGGGCGGAAAATGTAACTTGGCTCGCACAGGTTAAAGTAGTTTATAAACCAAACCGTCAAATTTTGTTGACTAACGACGCTATTTTAACAGTTAGGAGAGTTACGGCGCTAGGAGGCTGAAAAAGAGACATAAATTGAAATAAACAGACTAGGCAAGTAAATAAACAGATTTCTCTAACGCGTGAAGTGATACGTAGTGTGTTGGCTGCCCGTGAACGTAAAGAGCAAGTAGCTGTCTTGTGCTGTGACTTATCGAAGGCCTTCGATGTCGCAGACCACGAGACCTTAGCTTTAAAGCTGAAACACTATGGCATAGCTGGGAAATCATACGAGGTGTTGACTGACATGTTACGAGGCCGCTCTCAGGTAGTGGATGCTGGCGATAGCGATAATAAATCAGATCCACTGCCTTCGTCTATGGGAGTACCGCAGGGTTCGTCAATTTCAAATATAATGTTCTCTCTCCTACTAAACGATCTCCCTGATGCCGTAAAGGGTGCAGGCATATTCATGTATGCAGATGATGTGGCTGCCGTAGTAACAGCTCTTTCAATTGATGATTTAGAAGAGAAATTAAATATTGTAATTAACGGCTTAAATTCATGGTTTAGAGCTAATGGTTTTATGTTAAATTCAAAAAAGACTCATTTCGTTCACTTTTGTCTGTCGGGGCATCATACAAAATCGCTTAAAGTTTCGCTAAACGGTGTTAGGATTGAGCAAGTACAGACCACCACATTTTTGGGATTCGAGATTGATCGCAGCATGACGTGGGAACACCACATCGACAAGATGTGTGCTAAAGTCAGCAGTGCGTGCTTTGCGCTAAGACGAGTATTCCGACTGGTGTCTGAGGAAGTGTCACGTGCGTGTTACTTCGCCACAGTGCATTCTCGGTTACAATACGGCGCCGAGCTATACGCGCGCGCTGCCGACTGGGAGCGTGCGTTCCGCGCCCAAAAACGTGCCGTACGTGCCATCGTTGGCGTATCGCAATGCACATCCGTCAGACCATATTTCAAAGAGCTTGGCATACTTACGTTACCTGCTATATTGATATACCAGGTGGCTGTGTATGTCAGAAATAATCTAGAATCATACAATACGCGAGGAGAGAGACATTCTCGAAACATAAGTAACGCGGACAAGCTGGATGTCATATCACACTCTCTCACAAGGTCACGGAAGCTAACTCACATTATGGGACCTGAAGTTTATAACACTCTTCCCAAAATAGTTATATCTGCCCCAAGTTTCGGCAGCTTCAAAAACAAATTAAAGTGCTGGCTTATCGATCAAACTTTTTATAGTTACACCGAATTTTTAGAGAGTGATGGCAAAGTCCTATAAAAATGTATACAAAAATTTGACATGGGTCAGTACAATTGTTATAAAAACATATTATACTCATACACCTAATGCTTGACAGTTTTCTGTACAATAATTATTATAATATAGTAGTCATTTCAAACTTTGAAAATGTATACAATTTGTATGCTCTTTTGTTTGTTTTTATTTTTTATTTATTGACGTGTAAATTGTACATTTATGAATAAAGTACTTTGACTTTAAATATCAAAGATCCGAGTTATTTGCCTAGCCGTTTGATTAAATAGCTGAATATCACTTAGGAAGCTGATTACACCCACTCAAGATTTCTATGATATCGTTCTTTATACAACTGAGTTGACGGTTTGTTTTAAAAATACATAAATTAAACACAATGTAGCAAATTCTAACATTTATTAATGAATATCGTAATAGTGCATTACACTTATTTTTTTATTAAACAGAATTATCCAGAGTTAATGTATAATAATAATGTACATTTATAGAGTTCTAGCACAACTTTATTACAAGCTTCTACAAAAAGCAACACAACAGAGAAATAAAAAAGCCCATTGGTACTGAAAAAAAAAACAAGAGAACCGAACTTGAAAAATAGTAAATTCACAACAAAACCAGATAATACAGAAAAGCTGAATAATATCTGAATTCTACGAACAATAAATATTTCTATATAACTTACAACATTCAACATCTAAGTATGCTTATAATCCAACTTTGCGCTAATTAGCTAACAACATCCTTCTAATTCCAAAATATGATATAACTACCTACATTTTTTTAGTTTCTACACTGATAACACTTGACGTTTTCTGAATGTCAGATGAATAATGAAACCTGTCAAAAATAGTTCTCAATTGAGTCACAGGTGTCCTCCATGTTTTATTTTATTAGATAAATTTGATAATCATGCCTAATTGAGACAACTTTGAGTAATCTATTACATATTATATATAAATATTAGATATATAAAACTTCTAATTTAAGAGCTTTATAGATTGCTAGCCTTACTCTTGAGTAAAATGGTCGTAATACAGTTGACATAATTATACATATAGGTACTTATTTGACACAAAGCGCACTAACTAGATACCTACTTAGGCAAGTGTGTGAGTATCTACAATAAATATACAGTTATGACTTGCCCAAAAACGATCTTAATCAATAAACAGTAAGTTCTTATTTTATAGTAACACACTTCAATAAACCCCACACACCTAAAAACAAAACGTACATTCAACACAACAACGATATACAGGCACAGTGCCAGTCAACAATCAGAACACTTAAAATGTAAAAATATTTCTACAAAACAGTAACTTTTAGGACAAACTCAACCCACTTTTACGATAAGATTACTATTTTCTGCTAAACAATTAAGATCGTAATTTACTTAGTTCGTGATATGAATAATAATATAATTTATAATTACGTTATATGTACACTTCTATTCTAAATTTCTACTACTATCGAAACTTCTTACAGTTTGACATAATACAAGTATTTTTATTTATTCATAGGTATAGGTTATATTTAACCTATAGGTTTTATCGCCAAACAAAACAAAAATATATATTTTTTTCTAGATAGGGTTTACCGCCATAACGGCGAGGCGCATATTAGGGAGCGCGCTTCTCTCAAATATGTGAAAATCAAATATTCTCAAATGTTCTAAAAAATTGTTATAAGTAGATATTACGTCTTTTTTATCACTTCTTTTTGGGGGCACGCTAATTGTCAAAAGTTGTAAATGCATAATTTTGTGTAAGTATAGGTTACGAAAATTGAAAATTGTTTTTTTTAAATCACTTATTTCATTTTCACGTAAGTTTTTGTAATAAGTATTCGAACTTTTCTAACTATAGTCAGGATTATCTATCGACTTCACTCTGAAATCTTGAAAAATATCTGACGCAGTGTCAGTTTTACTGAAAACAATTTAATTTACGTAACACTAACAAAAGTACTGCAATGCGAATCAGTCAAATCAGTTTAGGTGACGTAACGATAGCAAATTTATGGAAAATATGCTGTTTACGTCGGCTAGGGGCACTGTTCTAATTTTCCGTACATTCCACGTTAATCGAAACGATAATATTAGTATCGCGCCTACTTTGTATTATGTACAGTGCCATAAGTAACCATATTATTTTTATACACCTGCGAGCTTCTGTGCACCATAGAAAAGTATTTTAATCTTACGAGGTACATGGGAGAACTAAAATTTAGTTCTGCCCATATAGCGCCTAACTACAGCGAATGTGGCTTTGATATTGTCATCCCTTTATATTCGCTTAAAATTAAAGAGAGAGCAATATCAATGCCCATACCATTTGAGACCAGTCAGGGGGGTCTACCGCCTAACGAAAAACGCTTTGATGCTTTGACGCTTTGGCATTGCCGTCTCTTTCATTTCAAGCGAGAAGAAAAGAGACAGCAATGTTAAAGCATCAAAGCGTCAAAGCGTTTTTCGTTAGGCGGTAGAAGCGCCGATCAGGTCACGTAAGTCGCGTTGGGCACCGCTAGTAGTGGAGCAGTGCTAGCGCCGGCGCCGCCCTATATACGGCACGGGATAAGGACAGAAAAAATCCAAAAAATCAATCGAAAATAGTTTCCAAACAGGTTTTTTCATAAAATAAACGTAAGTACCCGACAGTGAAAGTTCTAAATTTTGCCAAAGTTTAATGTTTGTTAGATAAATTCAACAAAATGGAACATTGCCACCACCTTTGGTCATATAGCTACGTATAATTATTGTCTATATGAACTCTAGTCATCCAAAGATGGTATGAGGGTATGACTGCACGATAGTTCGCAATGTCGTTGAGAGGTGTGAGTGTATGCGCGTATACATTTTTAATTCCATAAGTTTAATGTCTAATTTTGTTAGAGTAATTTTACAAGCATGTGCAAATGTCATTGTTTTGCCTTTTTTTCACAGATTTAATCACTAAAATATGTAATTATGAAAACAACTCTTTAAAATTGGAATTCGTTTAAATTAGATGGAAAAAATATGTTTTTCATTGCAATAAACAACAACAAAACATATACTTCTGAAACTGCACCATTTATTGCTTTTGGAAATTACTCGTATTTCTCTATCTTCGGCATTTTTGAGTGAAAGAAATGAAGAATATAAACTAGAATCAAACCTTAATAAAATAGAAGGTTGATAAAAAATAGAATAGTTTTACATTAAAATGCTCGTCCGTACGTACTAATACCGTACTAATCCATACTTTAATTAATATTATACATGCGAAAGTAACTCTGTCTGTCTGTCTGTTACGATTTACCGTCTAAGCCTTACCAAAGATTTTACATATACTTTATCTAAGATTGGTACATATTTACAAACTTTAATATTATCAAATTAAATACATATTTATCTCTCTACTATTGTTATTTTGTGTATTGTTGTTTATATTTGTCCGTTTGTTTTATGCTCTAACCTATTCATAGACTATCGAGCATTTTAAGTACCTACTTGAAGCAAGAACCCTGCTGCCTCAATTTTATACTAAAGGGTTTTCCGACAATCTTGAGCTTATCAAGTGTATCTGAAGAAGACTGATCACCTGATTGAAGAATCATACTACATATCTACAACGAAGAACATGATATAAAATGTTAACGACACTCTCAATATTCAAACGCTGGACGCTGGTGAAATTGCGGTGATACCTATTACCGAATGGAAGCCATAAGAAAGAAGAAAAATAATGATTAAATATTAACACGCGTTTATAAAAAACACGATGTTAATATTTATCCGAATGAATACAATAATTATCACAAATATAGAATTTTGAGCAAAATTGCCCTGGACATTATTTGATTTTAATGAATATTTTATTTAAAACAACTCCGTAACAAAATAATATACCACTTTATTCTAGTCACGTGGTCCAGTGATGTTTCTTATCGTTGTCTTCCAGATGTCCTCATCTGGGAGACAACGCCAAGAAGCTTTCTCGAGGCGACGTAGCTACAGATGCGAAACCGCGGCCATCTCTACCCACTGTCGCGACGCGACGGCGAAACTCCCGCTCTCGACCATCTTGGCCAAGATGCTCGACAATGAGAAGTCGCGTGAGTTGGAGAAGCGAGAGGCACTGCACCTAGGGATATACTTTCCCGAGGACGTGACGCGTCGCTGGTTTCTGACGCGTCACAAGAACCGAATGCGGTGGTTCGGTCGCCTCCCGCGAGGTGTCCCTGCAAAAGGCGGCGGCAATGGCAGAGTCGCGGTCGAATGTGATAGCGGCCCCGAGACTCTGCTGCCAACCCACGGCTAGAAAAACCTGTGAGGGTTGTGTGTGGCTCCTCAGTGATCAATGATAGCGGCTAATAGAAAGAAGATGGCGGTCGGCCGCCCGGTTACTCAACGAGATACTATTTGCTTCCTTCCCAAGGGGCACACGCATTATCGTGACGTGGAGCTCAACAGCCGTGCCATATGCCTTTTAATTTCAAAACAATACTATTTCCCGTTAAGGAGTCGTTCACAGGGACAAACATTAAAATTTAAGCACCTAAGAATAAAATAAGAAAGTACGCCAAGACTGTTTTTCATATGGACAACTACTTAAGGTACCTATATGTTGTGTTATCAAGATCATCAGGTCACAGAGATAACACATTTGAGTAGATCCCGGTAGGTACATTTACCTAGAGTTCCTTTATTATTTTTATATAGTTCTCTTACTGACCATAGCTTTTTAAAGCAATGGATATTTTAGTAAGGATTTTCCTCAAACAGGCGCGAGTGAAACTGTGTGTCCCGCTAAAGGTGTATAAATTTTAAATTTGAATTCCTCACATTTTAGATCCACTAACTAATCCACTAATATCTCGCCCAAATTATCCAGTACCTATTCTCCAAGGCCTATTTTTTAAGAACTGGACGTCTACTCTAATTCAACGAAAACGTAATTTCGAAATAAACTCGCGATTTTCAAACACCGATTCTACTTCGATCCGTCGTTTTGTCCGTTTAAATGTTTTAAGTCTACTCTAATTAGAGTATGGTTAGAACATTTAAACGTCAAACAATGTTGCATCGGACGAAACGAAGTAGAACGAGAGTAGGAAAGCCGCGAGTTTTTTTTCGAAATTTCGTTTTCGTAGAAACAGAGTAGACGTCCAGTTTTGGTCTTATATAAACATGTCGTTTCAAAAATATTCAGTTTTTATTTCGAAGCGTATTTTTGAAGCGTTTTGAGAATGAAATTTTCATTCAAAATCCTGATAGAAATATATATAGTTTATAATCGTGCCACGTGAAAACGCCTAATAATTGTCATATAAAAAATCTGTTTCCCGGTTTGTCATTGTTATTTTAAACCTCTAAAAAATGGCAGCGCACTGAAATTTAAAAAAAATCACGGTTAGGTATTGTTCACGAATTTTATAAGACGTACGTAATATTATGTTCAACTTGTTTATTAACATTGCTCGTATTGTCTGAGTGCACCACCAAAAAAGGCTTAGTTCGCCACCAAAACTGTAAGCTTTAATAACTGCTATGCCGCGCTTCTACCGCCTAACTAAATCGGCTATCGCTTTGCTAATCCTGTCTCTATCATTTCAAGCGAATTTTTCGTTCGGCGGTAGACCCCCTGGTCATGCTATGAAGGCCTCCATATCCATACATCGGTCATCTTTGTGATCTTTATAGCCCTTGCTGTCAGCGCTGTAAAAGCCTCGATCTTCAGTCTTACGTATACAATTATAAAACGTATTGATACGTATTTTCAAAATTATTTACCTATTTTAAACAGTTTGACCACACATTTTATTTGGGAAGATTTTATCACAAAGAAATGTCGATTGTATCTACCTACTTAACTACATTACATAAAAAAACGGAAAAAAGGAAATTACAAGTAATCGTAGCAGTTTTGGGAGAGGAATAAGACTTATTCACTGATATTTATGATTTAACAATTTACAATTAAAATTAACTTAGAAATGTAGGAGAAGCAACTTTGGAATGACAATTTCAGTCTCCGCCTTTGGATTATTTCTTACTTACTATGTCCTTACAATGTAACGTAACAGATATAAAAGTGTGTAAGTTTTTAAATATAAAATTATACTTAGCATTAAACCAAATTGAAATTTACTCTAAGATATTCACACAAAAATTAGTTTCTGAATTGTACAGTATCAGTACATACGTATATAATTTTTATACTGGCTGCAGTCTTCGCGTATGTGTCCTCATGTGCCTTGTGATCATATCTCTACGGCATGCGGCGTATGGACAAGTTGGGCAACGATAGGGCTTCTCGCCAGTGTGTGTGCGTTGGTGGGTGGCTAGATGATCCGACCGCGAAAATACTTGCCCGCACGCAGAGCACGAATACGGCTTGATACCACTGTGTAGACGAGCATGCCGAGTCAGCATATCTGATCGAGCAAACCTACGGAGGCAAATGTCACATTCATAGGCTCGGGCGGAGTCAGAAGTTCTATTTCTGTGCCGGGATGCTATATGCTTAGCCAGACGATCGTGAAGAGCAAACGTTTGTCCGCACGCTCCGCAAACAAAAGGCTCGCTCTCCTGCACTGGCGAAGAGTGAACTCGTTCCGATTTGATGGACAAATCCAAGGGTACGTCTTCAGACTCCTTCGGACGCTCATTAGAATGGGTGTCAAACATAAGCCACTGTGGAGCTGGGTAGTAGTTGTTGTTACTGATCTGAACAGCCAGCTTATCAAGCAAGCGCGATAGGCGCCGACGTTTGTGGAGATGATTTGGACTTTGTGGAATAGAGGCGGCATATGCCATTCTATTGGTATCTTCATTGCTGCCCTCTCCAGGGTGGGGGGTGCGGAGAGCTTTGTGCCAACCTGTGAACAAAGAAATAAAAGCTTGAAACCGATATCATATTTTGCTCTAATTTGTTTCTGATCCTGTATTTTTCCACATAAGTGTTTTTAAAAAGCTACATATTGAGTACTGTCTACAAATTTTAAGCGTTGCGCATAACAGTTGGTATTCGCTTAAGCATAGCCAGGTTTTTTTTGTCAATTCTTTTTTAGGGGTACGCTAATTCTCGATGAATTAGCGTGCCCCTAGAATAGGTGTACCTAAGTCTATAATTTATTGAGAAGTCGGTGTGGCACCGGTGCGTCTTTACTGCACTGCAGCACTGCGTGCGTGTCCACAGAAAAAGCCCTGATTACATAAGTTGAATCCAATAAGAATTAAGGCCGATATGTATTGGGCTGAACATTTCGGTGTAATAAAATTCTACGTATTTAAGTAGGTATAATTAGTAAGATTCGGTTAGTAGGGCCCTGCGCCTTCTGCACTAGCCCAAAGTTTGAATAGCAGTACAGGCCAATTGAGGCCAACCGCCATATGTCCCATTATAATAAAAATTGGTGTAATATTTACGAGTACTAGATGAGTTCTAGGCCATGTGACCATTAATATTTTAGACTGAAAATCAGTAATTTCTATAGGATCGGATAAATTAGACATTAACACAAAGACACGAGAAAAAGACACGTATCTTTTACCCATCCTACAGTGCTTTGTTTATATTATGTTGAGTTAAAACGAAGACACTGAACAACAGAAAGGATTCCAAAGGCATCCCTAGAAATATTTTCAGTGTCCAGAATATCTTCTCTAGACGGGTACGTATTTTTTCAGTATGGATATTAGGTATATAGCGATATAAATGGCGATATAAAATAATGTCAATAATAGCGTGAACTTTTTGCAAATGTTATACACAGTGTTGAATCCCTCCAATAGATGTACGTGTGTATAGGTACAATAATGCCAAACGTTGAGTGATTTGGGGGCAGGTGATATTTTTTGTATGATGGCGATATGGTAAATATTGGCAAACAACGATAAATTTACTGCACCTTGAGCGCATCTGTCTGTTCGCAGACCATCTTGGGTGGATTTTATCCACTGCCTCCTATTGGCAAATACTGACGAAACTTGGACCAATCAGATGACTCGTTGACTCGTCAACGACACAATAGGGATCCCCTGCACAAGTATTGAGACGGATCGGTAGGTACATTACTTTTAAAGTTTTTTTGGATATATGCCAATTTTAGATGTTTCTCAAAGAGGCGTAACTGGCATTATCATTAGTTAAGGGGAGGATACCTTATACCTGGTGGATTTATTGTTACCAAGCGATCCTTATGACAAACAGTTTTTTGTTTGCAAATGGTTCTGCGATATAAAAAAGGATAATACTTAAAAGTGAGGTAGATAAGTTGAAGCAAAACATGAGTGAAAAAAGAAAGGTTCGGTTGGCAAGGGAACCTGTCGGTAGCATGTCGAGCTCTTTTATTGACATAGTTTAATAAGGCGGTAATAAGCACGTGCGACCCGTATGAGCTAAATCGGTACCTTCCGACTTGTCTTTTTAGATCGCGGAGTAGCTCAGCACTAGTGGATAATTGTTACGTTAGTTATCGTATTATACCTGTACAACGGAATTTTATCAAAAATGATAAATTCAATCCCAAGGTCTCAAGGTAGCCTGGAAGAATTCGATTTCAACAATAGGGCCACCAGCAATTTGTTCACTGGGTTTTACTGTGCCTACTTACTCCTGTTTTTGTACAAATAATGTTATATGTGAACAAAATGAATGATGTGTTAAATAAAAAGGTTACGGCTGGTCTAGTCGGGAGAACGGCAACTGCCGATCCGGAGTCCTTGGTTCGAATCCCAGGCGCACCACTGTTTTTCCGAAATCATGTGCCGCTAACTTAAAAACGGTGAAGGAAAACATCGTGAGGAAACCGACATTTCCCAGATTCTTCCTAGGTCATGTGTCGTCCACCGACCCGCACTGGGCCAGCGAGGTGGATACGCTTACCCTGTGCTGTGTGTACGGAATTTTCTCCGAACTTCATCAATAATTAACTACTTCGATTCATAAGGATAGGAATACATACAGCATACAGTGTTAACAATTAAAGACTCAAATGTGTCTGCCAAATACTTCGAAAATATTGCAGAGTATACTAAATTATCGACTAGTACATCTATGTTAATTTATTTGAAGTAAGTACTATCTATATCTATCAACTTTTCAGTATTTCAGTTCGGTTTCCGCAATTTTATTGTAGATGCAATTACAGCCTCTCTGGCTACGAAACAAATTGATAGAGGCAAAAAAATGCGTATCAATGTTTTAGACCCTAAAAAAGCTTTTAATACAGGTTATATCCCAATCCTCATTAACAATTTGGAAAAATTGGAATGATACAGAATTTGTTCTATTTCTCAGACAGGACATACCTAGGTAATAGTCAGAATAGGAGATTACGTTAGTATAGAGTTAGTACTTAGTGTCATTTGACGTATCTCGAAAAAGTGTTTTGGGCCTTGAGCCCTACTCTCTATTTAATTTATATAAAAAATGTACTCCACCATGAAACCTGAAAATGCACAAGTGTTTTCCTACGTCGACGTTACTCTAATGTCTTCTCTAGAGACTCCTGGAGTTCGTAGATATATCAGGGATTGCTTACTTGCGCTGAGTACAGTCTAGAATAACTATATCACCTCTAGAATTTACAGTCACACTCAGCCTAAAGACTTTAGTATTACACATGCGATTTTGCGATTGCGGTTGCGAGGCAGAAGTTAACTCATCAAACCGAAATCCAAAGGCAGGCGTACCACCTTACAAACAATTCAAACATACCTACCTCAACAAACAATTTCAGATATTTTTTTATTATTGTTTAGTATCAAAGATTTTATTTTTATTGTCGAGAAGTAGAGAAGCAGAGTATCCTACTTACTACATGTAAACATAATATTATGCTCTGTAAAAGACTCTATTATAATTAATGACTTGTTTTGTAATAGTCGTTTTTAGGGTTCCGTAAAACGTAAAAACGGAACCCTTATAGATTCGTCATGTCTGTCTGTCTGTCTGTCTGTCTGTCCGTCCGTATGTCACAGCCACTTTTTGCCGAAACTATGAGAACTACACTGTTGAAACTTGGTAAGTAGATGTATTCTGTGAACCGCATTAAAATTTTTACAAAAGTTAAAAAAAAAAAGAAAAATTAGGTGTGCCTCCCATACTGAGAACTGAAGCTCAAAAAATTTTTTTTCATCAAACCTACACGTGTGGGGTGTCTATCGATAGGTCTTAAAAAATGATGTTGAGGTTTCTAATATAATTTTTGTCTACACTGAATAGCTTGCGCGAGAGACGCTTCCAAAGTGGTAAAATGTGTGTCCCCCCCCCTCTAACTTCTAAAGTAAGAGAATGAAAAAACTAAAAAAAATATATGATGTACATTACCATGAAAACTACCAACGAAAATTAGTTTGATCTCGATCTGATGAGTAGTTTTTTTTTAGGACGTCATAAATACACTATTATTAAAACTTCGATCAAAGTTACAACGAACTACAAGAACTATGTGTACTATGTATATTATGTTACTTGCTGGAACGGAACCCTTCATGGGCGAGTCCAACTCGCACTTGGCTACTTTATTTTTTTAAAGATATTATACAACAATATATTTTGACTTTTATTTTATTAGTAAGTAAGTTTTAGGAATATTTTAGTTTAACAATATGTATTTTGTTTCGTTTTCACGCGAGACAATTATCTACCTAGTATTCCTGGTTAGAGAAAACCAAATATGCTTTAACAAAAACGACGATATTGAAACGAAATAGGTAGGTATTTGGAATTGGCTATGATTAGGAAAGTACCAACTTTATATATTAGGCGTGTAGTGAGCACATTATAATGATCATTACGAGTCGAACAACCTACTTCTTCTGTGTGTTATGTTCTTTGGAGTATCTGCGTACCAACAATACCAACATTTAAATGTTCGAAAAAGCGATTCGATAGATAGGACCCAGCGTTTTTTTCTTGAAACTCTATAATAATTGCCCTCTAAATCGAACTTATAAGAGCAACAATTAGATAGAGATAGATAAATATTTCGTTTTAGTTAGAAATCTGCCAACAAACAAAGAGAGTTCACTGATATCTTGCTATGTATGTGTAGTGTGTACCCTGTTGCTGAAGTGCAATGAATATAATTTGGTATCTAATATAAGTTTTCTTATCTGTCCCATACATTGTAGAAGTGAAGCGAAGTGATCTTATTGAGTAGATTTGCTCTATGATTTATAATAAATTAATAACATTCCTAAATACAGAGTTCTTCATAATGATACATCAGAATCTGCAAATTAGGTAAAGTATACATGTAAGCTAGGTTTGCAAGGTAGGCATGCACATTGATCAAGAATGTATATTATTTATATTGCCGGTCACAGAAAGAGATTAAATATACGTACATGTTTCACGGTTCGAACACAGTTTACAGATGTGAAAATCGCCTGCATCTATCCAAAAGCGTCCGTGAATTCGTTTTCCTTTTATTTGAGTCAAATTTTATCTATGAGATGCACTCAGTTTTAGCACGAGAGTCGAGGTGCGTACGGTGAACGGTACGTAAGGTCGGCGGGTCGGCCATGCGACCGGTCCCAGATCCCACCGCCCCCGCACCTTGCATGGAAACATTGGACGTTCACACGCGACCCATCATCGGTGCAAACGCAGCGTGCGTTGCGATGCGCGCCTTGTACTCGACTGACACCCCGCGCAGCGCGCACCGCACCACTTGCGCGTGCGCCGCGAAAACAGATGCATTCGATTCACGCACTACTCTTCAAACCATGACAAACCGGTAAGATAATTGATGAACCGTTTATATTACAAAAAGAAGAAGAAATTAAATTGTTGTTAATAATATTTATTGTTCGTTCCATCTGTTTCGCGACATTTGCTTGGGATCAACAATTCCACAGACAGATACACAAATACACATACTCACATACGTTTCCTCTGATGCCCTCCTCTCTCCTACGATATTAAGGTGCACTGATATGCGACGCTTAGGTATTACTTGGCTAACTAGGCAATGGAATCATATCACCTACATAATCTTATCTTAAAATACATAATACCTATTTACTATATCTATATACTTATGCATATAAAAATGATTTGTTGTTCGTGGGTCTCGCTAAAACTCAACAACGGCTGGGCCGATTTGGCTGATTTTGGTTTTGAAATGTTTGTCGTACCTAGCTCAGGGAAGGTTTAAACGGTGAGAAAATATTGAAAAGTTGCGAAGAAGATAGTAAAACAACAATTTCATCTTCTCATATAAACTTTTCTAAGTACACTCAGTAGAATAAGTACATAATTTCCAGTCACACATTTGACGTTACCGATCAAACATTTTTTTTTCGAGAGTTTTAATCAAAGAGTAAAATACAAAGAGAATAAAGTGGCCAAGTGCGAGTTGGACTCGCCCATGAAGGGTTCCGTTGCAGCAAGTACCATAATATAGGTACATAGTACACAAATAGTTCTTGTAGTTCTATGTAACTTTGATCGAAGTTTTAATAATAGTGTATTTATGACGTACTAAAAAAAAAAAACTACTTATCAGATCGAGTTCAAACCAATTTTCGTTGGTAGTTTGCATGGTAATGTACATTATATATTTTTTAAAATTTTTCATTCTCTGATTTTAGAAGTTAGAGGGGGGGGGCACACATTTTACCACTTGACAACCAAGTAATATCCATGCTCTATGTTGATCGATAGTTCAGACACAGAGTGCATTCTTCTTTATGAGTGACGATTACTGCTTAGTGCTTATCATTACTACATAGGTACCTAGTATACAACCAAGTCACTTCCCGCGTCTGTTTAATATGCTTAGATCTTTAAAACCACCAAACAGATTTTGATGCGGGTTTTTTAAATGGATAGAGTGGTTCAAAAACAGGTTAATGTTTAATTATATGTTTAATGCGTGTATAAAATAACAGAGAAACACGAAACATTTTAAAGGTTTCTAATATAATGTCATAAGTAAACACATGTTTTGCGCTTACACTGCAAACGCTGGCTGAACTCTATGAGCTAGATCAAAATAATGTATAGCAGTACCTATTGTACCTACCCCTTCAAAAGGTCTACAAAAAAGTCTGCAATAGTAAATGTCTATCTCTTAGGAATAACCCACAATAACCATTTTTATTAGTATACTAGCTGTTACCCGCGACTACGTCCGTGCGAAATAAATACTAAGGTAACTCTCAGGCAGTACTTATTTTTATACCCAGATACGTAACATTTACGGTTACTAAAAATAGCTTATAATAAAACAATTTCATCAAAATCGGTTCAGGTGTTTAGTTGTGAAAGTGTAAGAGACGTTCGTTCCCCATTTCAACTCCAATTTCACCCCCGTATAGATCAAAATTGCTAGAACAAACATTTATTTGCTTCGTGTCAAGTGCCTATAGTTATAATGAGTTTCATAGTTTTATCTTCAACGGTTGGGATCTTCCTTGTTAACATTCGTCCCCCATTTCAATCCCAATTTCATCCCCGTACAGTTCGAAATTACAACATTGCTAGAACAAACATTCGTTTGCTTCGTTTCAAGTGTCTATATACATAGTTTCATGGTTTCATCTTCAACGGTTGGGAAATTTCATAGTGACATTCATCCCCCATTTTAACCTCAATCTCACCCCCTACAATTCGAAATTACAAAATTGATAGAACAAACATTCCTTTGCTCGTGTCAAGTCGTGTCGTGTCGTGTCATCTACATATTTACAGAGTTTCATGGTTTTATCTTCAACGGTTGGGAACTTCCATATTGACATTCATCCCTCATTTCAACCCCAATTTCACCCCCGTACTATTCGAAATAACAAAATTGATAGAACAAACATTTAATTGCTTCGTGTCAAGTGTCTAGATACAAAATTTGATAACTTTGAAAATTACGAATTTTCATACAACCGTTCATCCCTTGTTTTACCCTCTTAGGGGTTGAATTTCGCAAAACCCCGTCTTAGCGAGCGCCTACGTGCTAAAAGGGTTCCATGCAAAATTTCAGATTCCTAGCATTTGTAGTTTCTGAGATTCCTTGATGAGTGACCTTTCGCTTTTATATAATACTAGCGGCCCGCTCCGGCTTCGCTCGAATAATAACCTAGATATCAACTGCAGCGCCATCTGCCGTAGCCTATGTTACTCGGGAATAATGTAGCTTTCCAAAGGTGAAAGAATTTTTGAAATCGGTCCATTAGTTTCGGAGCCTATTCATTACAAACAAACAAACAAACAAATCTTTCCTCTTTATAATTTATATAATATAATATTAGATAGATGTACGATTGTATGTGAAAAGCTGTGTTGATGTAGAGGCATAAAAACCAACGGACAAATTTAATATAAACAAATATTACACAATATAAGATTAGAGAGATTGTTAATTTACATGTAAAAATGTAACAATTCATTATTGCAAATTTGTTTTTACCTAAAATGACGCAACCTTCAAATCTGTGACACGTGACTTCAAAAGTCTGTGACTCGTGCTGTCACAAGACTTCAGCCCACGCCAAGGAGAATGTCACACGCAGCTAAAGCTCTCAAAGATAAATATTTTTCCCGTTTTTGTTACATTGTTCAAGCCCCAACCCTTTCTCTGCAATTTTTTATAGTTTATCTGTATACCAAATTTCATCAAAATCGGTTCACTGGTTTAGACGGTAAATTGTAACAGACAGACAGATAGACAGAGTTACTTTCGCATTTATAATATTAAGTAAGTAAGGATAAGGATTTAGTATCAGCATTGCACCCGTGCGAAGCCGGGGCGGGTCTCTAGAGTAATATATAAATTACGCGTCACGTTGTCTGTCTCCAATGTACTCCTAAACTACGATTTTAATCAAATTTGCGCACCGTGCATATTTTGCAGGGTATTCGTTCTTTCCACCAACTTTTTTTTCACAAATCGACATATGATAACCAACGTTAGACAAACTCACAGGTAGAGAAATTATTGTTATACAAAAATATATTTAACAAATTGGTTATATCTCAAAGTTCTCATTTGACAAATTATTCTTTTAATATTTTTATTAACTTACAAATCTTTAAAAACAAAACCAACACTTGACAATTTTTTATTTTATAATGTGTTGTTTGATAAGCAGCTCAATTTATAGAAAAAACATTTATGAAACTACACAAAAACTTGATTGTAATTTTTGAATTTCTAAGTAAGTAACCGACTCGGAGCACCCCGACTCTAGGGGTAGTAACGACAAGACTACCTAGTCTTGTTTATAATTTTTATTTTACTAGTCATTCATTTGATACCCATATTAAGGTAGATGTGATGAAGTGATGAAATATTTGGTCCGCCATTTTGTGGTAGCGGCCATCTTGGATTTCAAATTTGTCATAATGCATAGTATTCTACTAATCAAGCCCTTTCGTTTGATACCCATATTAAGGTAGTAGTGAAAAAAATAATGTAATTCGCCATATTGGATTTGAAATTTGTCATAGTGCATAGTATTTTACTAGCCAAGCCCTTTCATTTGATACCCATATAAAGGTAGATTGTGATGAAATGTTTGGTCCACCAATTTGTGGAGGCGGTCATCTTGAATCGAGATTAACCAAAAATAGCTAAAAACATCCACACAGAAATTAACCTTCAAATAAAAAACCCGCATCGAAATCGGCTCATCCGTTCAGGCTCATCATACAGGCGCGGTCCCAGGGTCGAATTTTGGAGGGGGTCACCAGTACAGAGCCTCAGATTTGGGGGGGGGGGGGGTCACGAGTAGACATACAATAAAAAGAGTAAAAAAGACTACTAGTAGCGCCCCATTTTAAGTAACGTACCTACCTATACGATTTTGGGGGGGGGGGTGTCATGTCCCCTGTGACCCCCATAAAAAAATAGTACTACTCCATACTTTCAGGCGACAAAGTTACTGGACTATACATCCATACATCGTAGATATAATAATCGCAAGGCATGAGATGATTTGTCTCGTTTCCTTGTAATTTCTATGGAAAAATTTCCCTTCGAAATAGAACACAGCAGAGAAAATATCCATCCACCATCCACCAACACGCACTGGGCCAGCGTGGTGGATTATGGCCTAAACTCTCTCCTTGCGAGAGAAGGCCCCGAGTCCCGGCAGTGGGAACATTTAGTGGGCAGTTGATGATGATGAGAGAAAATATTGTTATATTTTCCCGACTATATTAATTGCATTACGATAGAATTACTAGAAAAGATGTGATGCCTACATCCTGTCAGGGATGTACTTGAGTGCCATGTTTTCTCTGAAAAGAATATTGGAAAAGTACAAATAGGTAATATTATGTTTGAGTGAATTCAAAAACCAACAAACTTAACTTTGCGGTCGCTTGTTTGGCGGCAATTTTTTTCTAGACAGGTGTCCCTAAATTTATGTTTAATGGCGTCACTGAAATTTCTCCAAATTTTGTTGAATCGGTATTTATTGTGATATGAAAGTCAATTAGAAAGAGACGTACTTCTTAGCATTCCATGAATTCACCGTGCGGGTGCCGGGTTCATCGTGTGGCAGAGATAGAAATCCCGAGTAGACCCTAAGACTTGTGACTCGGGCGTAGGTTTAAGGGGCCCCTTTTTGACGTACGTCAACACTCACCTTCACTATTCGTATTTCTCTCCCTGCCCAGCCAAATCCGATATGATCCTACTTGTGCAGCTTTAGATACTTGTTCTAGAACTTACTGCACTTCTGGACAAGGCAAGGTCTTTCAGCAGGTTATAGAGAGATTTTACTGGTATACCTCTCGCTCCTACTTCTACAGCGTATAAATTTAGCCATTTTTTGTTAATTCATTTTGAAGGTCGTAATACTAATTTTGTTTCGTGTGGTCTTTAGGTAGGTATATTAGTTTCCCACGGTACGGTAAGTTCTGCAAGGACTATGCGTTTCGTAGCTCTAGAACAAAAGGAAAATGTCCGATCTGGATGACGAAATATCCACATTATCTGGGATTTTATAGTGCTTTTTATACGTGTCCATTACATTAGTCCAATCCGGTGCTGTACCCAGGATTGAGTAAGGCTTGTTCTTGGAGTTCGGTAAATTAAAAAACAATCTGTAAAATTGTTTCGAAGCTTAAAAAATTATAAATAAAAAAAATATTTTATTTATATTTTTTTATTATAATATTATATAATATATAAAATATTATATAATATTATAATATTATACATAATATTTTATATTCTCACTGCTGAAGCTCGGGGTCTTCTGTCGCAAGGAGAGTGTCAAGACCATAATCCACCACGCTGGCCAAGTGCGGATTGGTGGATGACACATTAACTAGAAAGATTCTAGGTGTATGTCTGTTTCCTTACGATGTTTTCCTTCGCCGTTTTTAAGTTAGCAGCATTGCGCACATGACTTCGAAAAGACAGTGGTGCGCGTGGGATTTGAACCCGGGGCTCAAGATCGCCGTTCTCCCGTCTAGACCAGCCGTAACTGTTCATACAAAATAATAAAATGGCGATTGAAAACCGAAAGAGTGGGAGCAGGACGGTGAAAAATATTTTGCGACCTGTATAGAAATCTACCAAATTTAAAAAAAAACTTGAAGATCTGTCAAAGCGTTTCTAGCCATTCAAGATATTTTCTCGAAATGACCTACTCTACTGCCATATTACAACTTGATTTAAGTCTATTTATTATCTTTGTGCTCTTTAATTGTGTGTTTGTGCTTGTTTGAATGTGTCAATTGTGTATCTTTGAGCTTGTTGACCGTCGAAAATTACTAAGTAGGTAGGTATACAGATTTGACTTGCCTCAGAAATTGGACAGATTTTTTTTTAAATTTAAATAAAGAGTGACGAGACGAGCAGTACATGTGCCTGATGGTAAGCAACATGCCTGCCACATAACATCACAGTGACACGCAGCTATTGGAACATGAAGAATCCAAATCATTACCTAGCACTGCACTGCGCTCGTCACCCAGAGATCTAAGTTGTTATATCTCTAAGCCCTGTAATTTCTCTGGAAACATTGCCCTTCAAACCGGAACACAGTAATGTTTGCACATTACTGCTTGGCGGTAGAATAATTGGCAAAGGTGTGGTACTTCCCCAGGCGGACCCTGCTAAGAGTCCTACCACTACAAAAACTGCGCTACCTGGCTTGCGCAAGCCTAGAAGATAAGGTTTGACATACGGTTTATTAGATTACATTTTAATTAAATTGTACCGTATAGGTAATCGTCATTAGATATTGTCATAGTAGGTACATAGTAAGTTAAAAGTTGTATAGTAAGCTGAAATACTACACCGCGAGATATGATTTTGCAAAACGAGATACTGATATGTTATGTTTCATTTCAATTGATATGTTTTGCTGTCCTAAAGTCTTATTACACTTGGCTAAATTTAGGTGGTTAAATTAATGTGGTGTGAGCATACGACAAGTTCCCGCGCATCTTACATTCGTTACAATCTTCAAAAACACTAAGTAGCGCGTTAGTTAGATTGCCAAAAATATTGTACACGTATTTTTTCTTTTGTTTCACAAACAAATGATGACGAAGGTACAGCGCTTCGAAGTTTCGTGTGACGTCACTTGTGACACGATTTTTGCTCACGAGTGACGCGCGACCCCCCCCACTCTCGAAGTTTGATGGTGACGATTTTATTTATTATGAAAAAACAAAAAATACGTGTCTAATATTTTTCCATGATCTAGCTGACGGACTAATTAGGATGGTGTATTTTAGACCCAGTCCGGTACCCTATTCCGTTGATTTTCTGTATGGTTGTAGAGGTGGTTTCATAACTCCGACATTAATGGAATGATTTGTTATCCTTACCTAGTTTCAGATCAATTCTATAGAAATTGTATCATAGTTCGTTCAATAATAATTTACTTTGCCATACATTTAGTCAACGACGTAAATTTATATAATTATTTGATATTGAAACAAAAAAATCTTGTCCCACATCACAGTTGCACGCATCCAATGGTTATTAATGTAGTTTTAAGTAAAAGTTACTTAATGCCCAACGGGCATTTTATGAGTTAAGAAAAAATAATTAAACTCGAGGTACTGTAACGGTTACCGACACAGTTGTATATAAATATGTACATATTATTGTATAGGCATGTATGTACGTAGTCCGGTGTATATCTCTAGAACCATTCTAAGCTTTTAGTCGTGAAAAGAAATAGTGCATAAACACAAATCAATTTTAGGAAAAAAGCGAAAGCAAAATATGTGAACACAAAAAATTAAAATACATAACAAAATAGGCATAAAGTGAATAGATTGTACGCAAAAAATCATGAAATTCAGTTTTCTAATAAATCGTTAACGATTTACAAATACACCACGGCAAAGCAAAGAAACTACAAAAACATTTCTGCAGTAAAAAAAATCGCAAAGCAGATAGCAACGCATATCTGAAATAAATTAATAATATATTTTTTAATAAATAAGCATTAATAATAAAAAATTAAACATTTGAAACTAAAAAAAAATACTAACCTGCAATGGTTCCCATCGAAGCAGTATGTGCCGGCATCGGCAGCAACTTTCGATTATTTAAAAGAGCGTTCATTTTCACTTCACTATATTAAAAAGTTAAACAAAATCACGAAAATACCGGCATGGAATTATTTTCCTATTATTTTATTAACCAAACTTATATTTGTATTAAAAATTTATAAACCAAAAAAATAATTGTAAATGACTTTTTTCAGGAGTAGCGGAGCCTGCGAATCCCGCGACGTCAGATTGCGGAATGACTAACGGGACTCCCTGAATCAGTGCTAGGGTAAGAAGTAAAGTTTGTTCTTATTGTTATCGTAAGGTGAGGTTAAGGGTCGAAACGGACAGATGCGCGTGTGGGAAACCGGGGGCGGCAAGGCGGCGGCGACGGCGCTTACAGTGCAGCTGTCGCGCAACTCATCAAGCACGACCATATCGCAAAGAGTGGCGACATTTTTTTTTTAAGTGAAAACTTCGCGCGCTTTCCGTGAGCTGTACGGATATTATGTGTACTTTTTGGTGAAGAAAAAGCGTGAAACTCTCGTCTTCGTCAGCGCATGCTTAGGCTATAATATGTATTTTAATTATTCGATAATTGAAGACGTGAGTAGATGAATGGGTATGTTACAATATCAAAATATAGAGAAAAACGGCTACAAAGTTTTTACATGCCATTTGGATGTATCACGTAATTGTTACTATAATTATATTATGGTGTCAAATTATTCTTATTCTACATATTTATCGTAAAGGAAACACAAAAATAAAATTAAGTGTGATAAAAAATGGGTTTATTACGAAAAATGTGTAGGTACATATCTCCTTCATTCTTTGCTTATTTGGCATTGCAGTATGGAAATAAAGTAACGAATAATGGGTTATGTATCATAAAATTTACAAAAGTATGTGATATCGTAAAAAAATTGTGAACTTAATGTGAACAATGTTACGATGAAATAGTACTGATATTTAGGTTTTAAAATTTTTAGGTGTTATTTAATGTTTCCTTTTTGTCTTGCGATATTTATGTATATTTTAGTATCATATTTTCTTTCAACACGTTCAACTTCAAAATCATCTACTTGACTGTTTTTTAAAATATAAATATCCACCTTCCTAAATGGCGTCATTTTATCATTGTGTTTTATCTCTGAAGCTATTTTTTCTATGTTTTCGCTTTCTGCCTTTTTACTAATTTAGCGATTTGGCAATAGCTTTTTACCTACCTGAGTTTGTTGCCCACTGGCAAGAAAAATCTAACTCTCAACAATGGTAACAATATCTGCATACACAAAGATACCGGGTTTCAATAGATCATTGATATGTAGCAGAAAGAGCGTTGCAGAGAGTACCGACCTTGGAGAGATTCCGGCATTGATAGCCAATTGATTCAACGATCAGTCATCAATGATTTATCGTATGGATCGATCCTTCAAGAAGTCCGATATCCACGCAATAAACTTAGGAGACAAACGATAACTAGAAAGCTTGCTTATAAGGACATCATGCCGGTCACTGAGGAGGTCTTTAGAATATAGGCACATCAAGAGCGTGTAGTTTAAGACACGTGCTATACGATACGTCTTGTAGAGTATGGACGCGACCAAGAAGAGCCTGTAGTTGGCAGGGTCAACACAGCTTTTTTTTAAAACAGATTCCACGATTTCAGCACTTGGCCAGTTTGGGGATAGAGTTTAAACATGCACATCAGTACAGGAGACAATTCAGGCGCACAAGCCTTCAATACTAGGGCAGGAATTTCGTCCGGGTAACTGGTTTGATTTATACTGTGTCTGGGTATTTCTATGTATCTAATAAATGTGTTTAAAACTATACAAGTATTATATCAGCTACCAGGGTAGCGATTCTGAAACCATTCGGTTGCATCCGACACGGAATCTCATCTCTCGGTCTTTGTCATGCTAAACAGATAAGACAAAGACCGAGAGATGAGATTCCGTATCGGATGCAACCGAATGGTTTCAGAATCGCTACCCTGGCCGCCACAGTAGAAATTTTGCTTAGTTTGGAGTCAGATGGTGTGGATGTGAGAATTGTCCACCAATATTTATTTATTTATTTATCCAGTTATGCGTAGCAATTAACGAAACTCCATTTGGCGCTTAAGTATTTCTGACAGTAAAGGCGGACTGCCAGGTGGAGTAGGAGCTATCGCGCTACCAGCATCTAGTCGCATCGATACCGCAGACTGACAATGCAAACATGTTTGCCTTCTTCATTGCGGTGTGAGCCAGCGTCCAGTTGGTTTTCAGAATTGGAAGCAGTGAGGACTCTAGATATGCATCGAAATGTTAATCGAATAGTTTCATTAGCATTCAATATATACTTATTCTGTTTTATATTAACTTTATTTTATATTTTACTTCTTTGGCACACATAGTCAAATAAATGGCCAATTCAAATAAATGAATGTTTAGTTAAGATTAAAAGTGGTAACAAATATTGATTCAGAATTTAATCATTTTTAATAATGTATTTACAGAAATCTTAATTAGTCGAACAATTCTTGTATTTATGTATAAATATAGAATCTGAATCTCGGAAACGGCTTGAATGATTTTCATGAAATTATGTATTCAGGGGGTTTCGGGGACGAGAAGTCGATCTAGCTAGGTTTCATTTTTAAGAAACGTATTTTATGCGCGTTTACTGTTACATTAGACATTAGAAAGCGACGGTAAATTTCGCCGCCACGTGCGTCAGTATAAATAGCTCAGGTGGGATGACATGGCCACGAAACGGTAGATCCGGGTTCGAATCCAGACGGCTGCTTGATTTTTTTTCAAGTTTTTGTTATGTTTTATATTATATACATTTTAATTCAGCTGAGCGACTCAAACGGCGCAAATATGCAACCCTCGGAAGAGGTTACATATTTGAACCATTTGGGGTTGAGACATTGGGTCCGTGGGGGCCGGGAGCTCACCTCATTTTCAAAAGCCTTTCCGAGCGCTTGGTCGACGCGACGCGTGACCAAAATGCTGGCGTTTATTTGGCCCAACGCATAAGCATTGCCATTCAGCGTGGTAATGCCGCCAGCATGCTGGGTACGCTTCCGATTGGTAGTGGGCTTGAACATCTTGATTATCTGTAGACCTTCATTGGTCTATGGATAATTCAGATGTGCTTAGTGTAAGTAGTTAGTTAGGTATGTAGCGTAGTGTAGTTCTCATTGTATTTTAGTTTTGTTAATAAAGGCTCTGTCACTTTAAAAAAAAAAATTAATATTATATTTAAGTTTTTATGAGAAAATCTATTACTGGGAGCCCTTTATCTATAGGTATCTAAGTATATTCAGTGTTTAAACCGAGCAAAGCTCGGTCACCCAGGTACTACGTCATGAATGAAAGAGACAAGTATGATACGACATAACCTGATATAACCATATGATTCTTGTATAGCGAGCCCAGCTTTTCTCTGGAGTTGTCTCATTCATCCATTAAAGGTAGGTATCGTGTTTTAGTATCATTTCAAATGAATGAAAAGAGCACATATCACTTTCATTCACAGATTTTTATGCAATACAAGCAGTGCCCCGCGGTTTCACCCGCGTGGTTTGCTTTCCTGTTAATTTTCCGGGATAAAAAATAAATAATTAAAAAAGTCGCTTATTTATACGAAAGATTCAACTAAAAAGTAAGAAAACTATTTAGTTGGAAGCGTGTTTTAAATTGATCGATTACGTGGTAACAAAACGTGTCATACTGACTGCATAAGTATGTCGATAGCCGACCATCCACTATCATATCTATGTAACAAATTTCATCAAAATTCCTTCCTCAGTTTCACGTAAAAGAGGAACGAACATCCATCCATCCATACTTACAAACATTCACATTAATAATATTGGTAAGACTGTTGTACATAATTCCTTCACTTGCTATTTCTAAAAAAAGCATAAAGTGCAGGATTTTGCGGTCTAATTTTGTAGGTGCGGTTTTGTTTTGTAGTGGTAGGACTCTTGGCATAGTCCGCCTGGGGAAGGACCACACCTTTGGCAGTTATTCTACCGCCAAGCAGTAATGTGCAAACATTACTGTGTTCTGGTTTGAACGGCAATGTTTCCAGAGAAATTACAGTGCTTAGAGATAGAACAACTTAGATCTGTGGGTGACGAGCGCAGTGCAGTGCTAGGTAATGAATTGGACTGTTCATGTTCCAATAGCTGCGTGTCACTGTGCTGTTATGTGGCAGGCATGTTGCTTACCATCAGGCACATGTCCTGCTCGTCTCGTTGCTCTTTATTTAAAAAAGTAATAATAATTGATATGGTTTTTATACGTGTAACACCTAATTAAGGTGCCATTTCACATACAGATTTTTTTTCTTCATTTACTTTCATAATGAATGTCACCTAGCATAATAATAATTATATAGTGTCATAATGTAACTTTTGCATAATCGTTTTTGGCGTATATTCAATTCGACTGTTGATGAGACGCATAATAATCTTTGGGCATTTTTATTTAGGTTACTTAGGACCCAGATCCGACTAGGAGCACCCTGACTCTACCTAGTCTTGTCGCTACTACCCCTAGAGTATGGAGAAGCGACACTCAGGGCTGACCACAGAGCTTCTGGCGGAAGCCCACCCGAAGTCAAATCTCAATGGCAGACCCTAATCGGACCAATTGTTAAAACTCAGTGACAGAACCTACTCGTAGTCATTGATCATTATGTTAAGGTATTGTTATGTTTTTCTCAAGGTATGCCTTTAAACATTATGCTAAGCTACCTTTTTGCTATAAATGGTTATACTAGGAATAAAATATGCGGAAAACAGTAATGCATTTGGTTGTTACAGTAAATTATCATTAGTGCTAAAAACGTCATGCAAACTTCAATTAGTATAAAAATTGTTATGCTATCAAATGACCTTTTCAATTACATATATTGGCGTTTGTAAGATTTTGTATTTTTTTTTTCAAATATTGAACCTGCAACGAATCACGCAATGGAAAAAAAATCTTAGTCATAATTTTTTTTTGTGCTTTGTGTGGTTTTAGTATGGAGTTATTGTAATGTATCTTTTTATGTATATTTATACAATAAAATTGATGTGTTAACTAATCAGCACCACTAAATCTCGCTGAGGATTGTCATAGGACGTCTACCCGCGGCTAGAATAAGGAAGTTTAAATATTTTTAGTTTAAAAAAAATCACGCTAGAGCTCAGTTGAACCTACTGTCTTATAATCTGGGGGCACTGCAGTGCCCCCTACCAAGTGGAGTAAAAAAACGGCATAGCCGTTCCATCCTTTTTTCGAAGCGGTTCAGGCAATTTTCGACCCCTATAACTTCTTTGTGGATAGTACTAGAAACCTGAATTTTCAGTAACTAAGCAGGAATTATATAAACACGCTACATCTCAAATTTCACTTAATTTAAGAATTAGCAAAATACTTAGTATAAGAATTATGACGAGTCGAAGTTTCTTAATTTTGTCACTCACTCACTGACTGACCGATCATCAAAATTCTAAGGCTTTTCTATTAGACATAGAAGTTTCAAATAAATAATAGTTTAAAGAACTAAATAAAGTGGCCAAGTGCGAGTTGGACTCGCCCATGAAGGGTTCCGTTGCAGCAAGTAACATTATATACATAGTACACATAGTTCTTGTAGTTCGTTGTAACTTTGATCGAAGTTTCGATAATATGTATTTATGACGTACTAAAAAAAAACTACTCATCAGATCAAGTTCAAACTAATTTTCGTTGGTAGTTTATATGGTAATGTACATCATATATTTTTTTTAGATTTTTCATTCTCTTACTTTAGAAGTTAGAGGGGGGGGGACACACATTTTACCACTTTGGAAGTGTCTCTTGCGCAAATTATTCAGTGTAGACGAAAATGATTTTAGAAACCTCAACATCATTTTTGAAGACCTATCGATAGACACCTCACACGTGTAGGTTTGATGAAAAAAAAAATTTTGAGTTTCAGTTCTCAGTATGGGGGGCAACCCTAATTCTTACTTTTTTTAAATTTTTTTGTTGAAATCTTAATGCGGTTCACAGAATACATCTACTTACCAAGTTTCAACAGTGTAGTTCTCATAGTTTCGGCATAAAGTGGCTGTGACATACGGACGGACAGACAGACAGACAGACAGACAGACAGACAGACAGACAGACAGACATGACGAATCTATAAGGGTTCCGTTTTTACGTTTTACGGAACCCTAAAAACATGCTTTTAGCACACACTAAATTCAGGAAACCCTTTTATTTAATACCCATATCATGGGGGTGCATTTCAAATAGCCAATCCGTCATATTGGATGTCCCCCGTGTTAGATTTAAGTCACGTGACTATCTTTTTCGTATTCCTGACATCAAACCCTTTCATTTGATACCCAAATCATGGGGGTGGATTTCAAACAGCCAGTCCGCCATCTTGGGGACGCCGCAATATTGGATTTGTAATGACGTTTCTTAGCTAGTCATGTATTGTCATCAGAAATCAGAGCGTGTGCAAACTTTCATCCTAATCGAAGATCGGAAAGTGATAAAAAAAAACACCCTTTTAGCACGCACTAAAAATGAGAAAACTTTCATTTAATACCCTTAACATGTGGGTGCATTTCAAATAGCCAATCCGCCATCTTGGATGTCCGCCATGTTGGATTTAAGTCACGTGACTCTTTTTTTTCGTATTTCTGACAGCAAACTCTTTCATTTAATACCCATATCACGAGGGTGAATTTCAAACAGCTAGTCCGCCATCTTAGGGAGGCCGCCATATTGGATTCGTAATGACGTTTCATAGCTAGTCATGTGACAATACATCAGAACTCAGAGCGTGCGCAAAATTTCATCGTAATCGAAGACCGGGCAGTGGGTCAAATTAAGATTCCAAGATTTTCTTACATACATAGCTACAAGTGAAGCTAATAAAAGCGTGTTAATCCTTACTATCCTTACTAATATTATAAATGCGAAAGTAACTCTGTCTGCCTGTCTGTCTGTCTGTCTGTTACGATTTACCGTCTAAACCAGTGAACCGATTTTGATGAAATTTGGTATACAGATAAACTAGACACCGAGAAAGGACATAGGCTACTTTTTATTGCGGAGAAAGGGTTGGGGGCTTGAACAATGTAAGTAACAAAAACGGGAAAAATATTTCTCTTTGAGAGCTTTAACTGCGTGTGACATTTTCCTTGGCGTGGCTGTAATACGTGTGACACGTGTTATTGTGACACGTGTCACACGTGTTACCTTTTTAGGGTTCCGTAAAACGTAAAAACGGAACCCTTATAGATTCGTCATGTCTGTCTGTCTGTCTGTCTGTCTGTCTGTCCGTCCGTATGTCACAGCCACTTTTTGCCGAAACTATGAAAACTAGACTGTTGAAACAACTTCAACTCCAAGCCTTAAATGGAACGCCTCAGAGCGAGGTAACGCCGCATGACGTAATGCGGCGAGGTAACGCCGCATAACGTCATGTTTTTTCGTGCGTGCAGCCGGCTTCATCGAATTATAAGACGTTGTCACGTCAAAAAAGAAAAATTAGGGTTCCCCTCCATACTGAGAACTGAAACTCAAAATTTTTTTTTCATCAAACCTACACGTATGGGATGTCTATCGATAGGTCTTCAAAAACGATGTTGAGGTTTCTAAAATCATTTTCGTATACACTGAATAGTTTGCGCGAGACACACTTCCAAAGTGGTAAAATGTATGTAGGTCCCCTCTAACTTCTGAAGTAAGAGAATGAAAAATATAAAAAAAATAGGAGTTTTTTTTAGTACGTCATAAATAATACACTGTTATTGAAACTTCGATCAAAGTTACAACGAACTACAAGAACTATGTGTACTATGTATAAGATGTTACTTGCTGCAACGGAACCCTTCATGGGCGAGTCCAACTCGCACTTGGCCACTTTATTATTACATGTAAATTAAAAATCTCTCTAATCTTAAATTGTGTAATGTTTTAAAACAAATACACGGGTAACTCACGTATAAAATAGTCAGAACAGTCCGACTCGAGTTTCGATCGCGTCCGGCGATCTTCTTCAAGGAGAGTGCGCGCGCATGTTCGCAGCTCGATTAGCACTGAAACTAATCGACACTGTGCTACTGAGTCGGACTGTTCTGACTATTTTATACGTGAGTTACCCGTGTATTTGTTTTAAAATGTGGAATAACCACGTTAGTTTTCATACTAAAATTGTGTAATGTTGTTTATATTAAATTTGTCCGTTGGTTTTTATGCCTCTACATCAACACAACTATTCACATACAATCGTACATCTACCTATATACATATATATATATATATAAAAGCGAAAGGATGAGTGATTATCAAGGAATCTCAGAAACTACAAATGCTAGGAATCTGAAATTTTGCATGGAATAAATACCCTTTTAAGCATGTAGGCGCTCGCTAAGACGGGGTTTTGCGAAATTCAACCCCTAAGAGGGTGAAACAAGGGATGAACGGTTGTATGAAAATTCGTGATTTTCAAAGTTATCAAATTTTGTATCTAGACACTTGACACGAAGCAATTAAATGTTTGTTCTATCAATTTTGTAATTTCGAATAGTACGGGGGTGAAATTGGGGTTGAAATGAGGGTAGAATATCAATATGAAAGTTCCCAACCGTTGAAGATAAAACTATGAAACTCTGTAGTATATAGACACTTGACACGAAGCAAAGGAATGTTTGTTCTATCAATTTCGTAATTTCGAATTGTACGGGGGTGAGATTGAGGTTGAAATGGGGGATGAATGTCAATATGAAATTTCCCAACCGTTGAAGATAAAACCATGAAACTCTGTACATAGGCACTTGAAACGATGCAAACGAATGTTTGTTCTAGCAATGTTATAATTTCGAACTGTACGGGGGTGAAATTGGGATTGAAATAGGGGATGAATGTAACAAGGAAGATCCCAACCGTTGAAGATAAAACCAAGAAACTCTTTATAACTATAGGCACTTGACACGAAGCAAATAAATGTTTGTTCTAGCAATTTTGATCTATATGGGGATGAAATTGGAGTTGAAATGGGGAACGAATGTCTCTTACACTTTCATACCTAAACAACTGAACCAAATTTGATGAAATTGTTTTAACCGTAAATGTTACGTGTCTGGGTATAAAACTAAGTACTGCCTGAGAGTTACCTTAGTATTTATTTCGCGCGGACGTAGTCGCGGGTAACAGCTAGTTTAGAATATAATTAGTGTTTTTTTTGTTTTTTTAATTTATAAAAACAGATACCGGAAAAAAATAGTTAATTAACATTGGTATAATTCACGCATTATTAATAATTAATCTTAATGTTAAAACTATTAGTATTAATTATTATTTTTATATTTATTTATTAGTGTTTAGTATATAAACCCAGGAAAAAATAAAATATTTTTCAATTTAGGTCCAGTTTTCTAGATTCAGTAACTGCGTAAATAACTTTGTAATCCCATATAAATAGTTATATTATAAACTTATTATGGCATTTGCAGTTAATTAATCAGTGTGCCTGTATAGATCTCTATGTATAATATAACAGGTGAATAATTAGGATAAGTAGGACTATCTACAAAAAGAAATGAGATCCCATAAAAACAAAAATAAGTACATACTTGTAAAAAAAACAAGTCTCGTAACTCAGTTGTTCTACCGTAATAAGTTGTGAGATCCATATAACACCAAGTCAGTTATTAATTTATTCAGTCCCTACTAAAGGGACCTCTTGTATTACCTAAGTTGTTACGTAGTTAACTAACGTAACAAAATCTCATTATAATCATATCAATTATTTTAAAATTCTTTAACGTTTTAAACAAATATACCTATTGACTTGGTATCACATGGATCTGAACTGTTTACAGTAGGTAGAACAACTGAGTTGCGAGACTTGGTTGACAGGGTTCCGTAAAACGTAAAAACTTTTCGGGCGCCCCATACCATAGAATAGATAATATAGACCCATACTAAAACTGAAACTCGAAAAATATATTTTTTCATCAAACCCATGTACGGATATGAATAGGTGTACAAAAATAATGTTGAGGTTTCTAAAATATTTTTTTTCTGTACCTACTGAATAATTTGCGCGAGAGACACTTCCGAAGTGGGAAAAACATCACTTAGCTTCTAAAATAAGAGAATAAAAAAACTACTACACTATTATTAAAACATCGATCAAAGTTACAACGAACTACAAGAACTTATGTACATAATATTATATTACTTGCTGCTACGGAACCCTTCATTCGATTCGCACTTCGCCGCTTTTATTTTACAAGTAAGTATTGTCGCTTTTTATGGGATTTAATTATTTATCGAAAGAAATTACGAAGTTATGAAACTTTTCATTCCCATTTTGATTTCATGAATGACGCGTGGCCGGCCAAACATTGCGCTGACTTCACAACTCACAAGTCAGAAATCACGCGTTTGTTTTGCCGCAGCTCGTAGTTAGCTAATTAATAAGTACTTGTTGGACACCGGCAGGTGTACCGCCTAATGCTCTGGGTTCCTAGGATTACGGTGCCGTCACATAGCGGACGTAATATATAACGGTGAATGACGTCAAGAGAACGTTGTCTATGTTAACACTATGGCGCGGTTTGTTAGAGGACGGTGATTAACAACGTTACGTAAAGAAGCGGTGACGCTATTTGAAAGACGGCCGTCTTGACTAGTTCGTGAACGTTTTTTTCGAACGTAAAATTATAGCGGTGAAGCCATATCGATATATTTTGAGTTTTTTTGACTGGACCGACGTCCGTACGACGTACAGAATGGGTTTTAATTCCAACTGGAGCTGCGACGACGTACTAAAATTTCTAATGCGCCTTCTATACCACTATTCATACTATATACTACGGTTTGAATAAATTATCCCCTAATATACCCTACCTAATACCTAATATATCCTACCCTACGATTATTTTCCTCTTATAATAGTTCATCCTCCAAGTAACTGATTAAAGCTATATTATACCATACTTGATTAAATCAAGGTCCTTCTTTTTCTCTCCTGCTTGTTGAGGTTGCTGGCTGACGACGTAATATAGCGGCAGTGGAACTTCCCACATGTCGTCACCGTAAAGACGGCCGTTTTTTACGTCCGTAATATTACGTCCGCTATGTGACGGCACCGCAATCCTAGGAACCCAGAGCATAACTCTCCTGCTTTCTGTACCTGTTATGCTTTGATTGAAATGACATCACAATGACAGCCATTTTGATAACGCCGATTAAATTCCGCTGCATGCAATACTCCATTGTGCATAAGTGTACAAAGGCAACAATGACTAACCCCCAAAAATCAGTTTTTTACAGCGTCAAAATCGAAAAAATACGAGATAAAGTAAGTAGTGCAAAATTATGAAAAGAAAGGAATGTTTTTATCGGAAAAATCAGTATCTACTAATACCATTAGTAATAACCATGTATATTATTATGTTAGTACCTATTTGTCTACATCTACCACTCTTACCAAATAGGCATGGTGAAAATTTTAGTATCTTCCATGTCTATATAAGTGAGTTTTGCTTGTAAAAAAATGGAGGGAACTTAATTCTTTCGGGATGAAAAGTAGCCTATGAGTTAATCCAAACAACATTTCGTTTGTTTTCAAAAACCATCTAGACAAGATAAAATAAAGAGGCCAAGTGCGAGTTGGACTCGCACATGAAGGGTTCCGTTGCAGCAAGTAACATAATATACATAGTACACATAGTTCTTGCAGTTCGTTGTAACTTTGATCGAAGTTTTAATAATAGTGTATTTATGACGTACTATAAAAAAGTACTCATCAGATCGAGTTCAAACCAATTTTCGTTGGTAGTGTGCATGGTAATGTACATCATATATTTTTTTAGTTTTTTCATTTTCTTACTTTAGAAGTTAGAGGGGGGGGGGACACACATTTTACCACTTTGGAAGTGTCTCTTACGCAAATTATTTAGTGTAGACAAAAATAATATTAGAAACCTCAACATCATTTTTAAAGACCTATCGGTAAACACCCCACACGTGTAGGTTTGATGAAAAAAAAATTTTGAGTTTCAGTTCTCAGTATGGGGGGCAACCCTAATTTTTCTTTTTTTTAAATTGTTTTGTAAAAATCTTAATGCGGTTCACAGAATACATCTACTTACCAAGTTTCAACAGTGTAGTTCTCATAGTTTCGGCAAAAAGTGCCTGTGACATACGGACGGACAGACAGACAGACAGACATGACGAATCTATAAGGGTTCCGTTTTTACGTTTTACGGAACCCTAAAATCCATAAAAAAATCCGTGATATCAATAAAAAAATATCGTCATAATTACCTATACGGGTGATTATACAAAAATTGGGTAACTTTTGATGATATTTTGTTTACTATTGTTATTAAATCAAATGTCTATAAATTCGGGTGTTTATGATAGCTTATCTTATGAATATTATATTGTCCCAAATCACGCCAGTCACTTTTTTTAATAGTTTGTGAGATATTTCAAAATTTCAGAATTTGACTGCCAGAGGACTGATGAGGTTACCATAGTACTGATAAAATACACAATTTTATAAGAATTACAATGGTATTTCATAAAACTTAGTAATTAGTAATCATATCTCTTAGGACTTGAGAATGGCACATGTCTTTTGAGTATTAAAATTACTTGCTAATATTAAAAAATAATTACTTTTATGTAATACTGAGAGAAAATAATATTATCTCAGTCTTAACAAGCCTTCCGACACTTTTAAATGTTATATTACTTAATAATTATGTAATTAAAAAAATCACGTTAATATATAATAATTATTACCTATACATTTTTTGTCCGTAGTTACAATTTTTTTCTAGTTATTCATTGCTCCCGTGGTGTCATTTTTTTAATTTTTTTTTTTATCTTTTCCTCATTTTTAAAACGCTCTTATTTATTTCTTTGCATGCTACTAATTTGATGGGTTCACTTTAATTCTGGCATTTTCAGTTTCTCTTTTTTTTAATGTAAGTAATTATGTAATTTTCCTTGATAAATTTGTTTTGGTATGCAATATAATGTTTTAAACTGAAATATGAAATGGAAATGCGTGGAAAAATAGAAAAAGAAACGAATCAAATCAATTAAGATTAAAGTGCAAAAACAAAAACACATCAACACCATAGAAATACGTTGTACTATGACGCCATACTTGACAAAGGACTGATGCCAACGGACTGACGAAACCAGCATACATTTGAGATTATTGTTGAAACAAGTGTATTTTTATATTTTCGACTATCAACAAGCTACATTTTGACATATCATAGACACCTATGTATAAATCAAAATTAATCTCAGTTTAACACGAAAATAACGACTCATCAAAGGACTGACATTTTGACTGGATCAGCAAGTGTATGCAAGACAAACACAATCCTAACGCCGGTACAGCTACTGGTGTCATCAATTGGTGTAGTCCGCTACTAACTCCTTTGGCAACTTTTAAAAGTTAAATACGAATTTGATATTAAGTCGGTGATATTTGGCGCGAATTTCTAATTTCAACAACACACAACGGACTGACGAACAAAACTGAACACAAAGTTTCTGTTTTTTTTTTTTAATCTAGTGGAGAATATTACATTATTATAATTTATAGTATATGTTAATATGTACGCCATAGCTTGTAGTGGATTAGGAAGTTTTAATAAATCGACGATACTGTAGAATATACAGTCACTTGATTGCTGGTTTTCGGAATTGTGACATGCGAAAGGACTGACGTTTAAAGCATTTTTTGTGATTTTTTATTAATCTATATTTAAAATAAAGAGCTGAAATTGGGTGACCAAATAAAGAACGTTGAATTGTTTTAAAATAAAATGTTATTTTACTTAAATATAATATTACTTCGTATCTATTGGTTGGTGACATCGAGTTACCCAATTTTTGTATAATCACCCATACCTAGTTTGTATTCATCAATCAATCAATCAATCAATAATTTATTGCATAACTAGCGGCCCGTTCCGGCTTCGTTCGGATCATAATCTAGACACTGTCTGCATCGCCATCTGCCGGGCTTATTTGTGAATCTAAACCATCCTCGAATCCACTTGTACACACACAAAAAAATCATTCAGGAGGAAAATCGTTTAGGAGGAGTTCACTGTCAAATGACTAAATTACTAAAATGGCTATTAAAAAATAGGGGTGGATGATAAAAGGGTAAAAGTTTAGGGTTGTATGTATTTTAATGCCACATTATAAAAAAATAAAATCATTTTGTTTTCCAAAAATTAAAAAAAAAATATTAGTGGTGAACAACTCTTATCACTTAGGGGTATGAAAAATAGATAGTAGCCGATTCTCAGACCTATTGAATATGCATTTAAAATTTGGTATAAATCAGTAAAGCCGTTTCGGAGGAGTAAGGTAGGTGTGACACTGTGACACGAGAATTTTACATATTATAGGTAAGATAATACACTACAATAGCTGACAAAATAAGCTGAGCATTTACCCTGTTACGGCGTAGCAATTTTAAAATTGTTCAGTTACAATCGTAGCATAAGTAGATACCTACTTGTAATATTACGTAATTTGTATATATACGGATTCTAAACTAAATTGTTTTTAATACTAATGCCGTGAGAGTGGGATATATTTATAGTCATCTAGGTATTCGTTAATGCTATAGTAACATTTTTGTATTAGCAGCGTTTTTCACTTTTTATAAAATCTGTTTTTGTCGGGTTCATTTTTAATCTCATTAGGCAAGGTGTTATATATTTTTGTTATCATGTCTCATGATATTAGTCGCTAATACATGCTTCTAATATTAATAAAAAAATAGATTATTGGTTATAGCCCATTGAATGTTTTAATTTTAATCCAACTAATTTATAAATGCGAAAGTTTGGTTGTTTGTTGCTCAATCACCTCGGAACGTCAGAACGTTTTAACGTAACGGGTTGAAATTGGGAACACTGATTTTACTCGGGATTAACATATAGGCTTATTTTTGTCTCGGAAAATTAACGGGAACGGGAACTGAGCGTGTAAATCGAGACGCGCTGCTAGTAATAAACAATCATTAATTATTTATGAACTTTTTTTTGTAGTGTAATAAGTAAAATTTAACATTTGGTCATGACTTGTGTAGGGGAAAGTGGGGGAATTGGGAACGCTTAACTTCCAATGCTAAAAATTATAGAAATAAAAAAATATAATTTAAAAACTCAAAAACCCGACTGCGTAAAACGTGAACCAAACTACGTACTCGCATACTAAAAAAACTGAAAAGAATAAAACAAGCATTTAGATTTCTGGTGGTCTAGAATTCTATAATATGTTATTGTATAAATACTATTGAAATATATACAATATTTTCTAATAAAAGAACATTACAACTGAAGAGTCGGGATCCATTATTATTCGACATACAATCTAATTGTTCAATGGATTCTATATTATTATTCGACATACAATGTAATTGTTCAATGGATCCCGACTGTTCAGTTGTAATGTTCTTTTATTAGAAAATATTGTATATATTTCAATAGTATTAATACAATAACATATTATAGAATTCTAGACCACCAGAAATCTAAATGCTTGTTTTATTCTTTTCAGTTTTTTTAGTATGCGAGTACGTAGTTTGGTTCACGTTTTACGCAGTAGGGTTTTTGAGTTTTTAAATTATATTTTTTTATTTTATACTTTTTAGTTATGAACAATGTTGTGAATGTTAATATGCTCAACATAATAATATGCATCTTTTGGTTGCTGACCAAATGTCTACGTTTCTACTGATATAATATGTAGGATTTTCTCTTGCTTGTAATTCATATTTATAATATAGGTTTTCGATTGACGTTGAGTAGGTACCTACTAAATCGTTTGAGAACTAAATCGGGGCGACCGAGGCGGAGCAATCCGAGAGCGGTTCCGTGTTCCCACTATCAGCGGCAGAGTTGAAACCCCATGGAGATTTTTTAGTAGATAGGGGCACCATATCCATACATGATATGGAGTGCAACATAACCGGGCTGTGTCTCCCGGGCGGGGCAGTAGGGTATGCGCAAATACATTTCCTGCACGTACGAAAAAAGGTAGTCCAATATACCTACTAGCATAGATCGTAGAACCCAAGATGGGCCCCATCCCAAACTTCACGGCGCACGCAATCATGTCAACGTTGAGAAGAGTGAGCTCACTATTTCCGCTATTTTCGGTTGCAGGACGCGGTGGACGTTTTTGCCTATCATTATTCGGTGTCAACAACCAAAATAAGTAGAACCACAGCAAATCTCGCCGCTAGCGATTATAGGGGTCAAGTAGATTGGTTGTTTGTAAACCACTTACGATACAAACAGAGACGCAGTTTATTACCAATTTCAAGGTCCTCAGGGCACATCTATTGATTTATATCGATGCCTACTAGATACATTAGTATATAATGTCCAGCCACATTCACACGTACAGTTAGTTATACGAAGTTTTCTGCTACCTAAAAACCTATAAATGTGAGAATGGTTGTTACTCAACTTTAAATCGATATACATCCTAAACGGTCAGCCAAATCGAAAAACATTGAGAGCAAGCTAAACATTATTTTAAAATACCTATTCAACGATACCCCTCTTGACATATTTTAGTGATTTTGATTTTTTTAATTTGGACAATATGGCGTCCTGAATCCGCCATATTGGACGTACACTAATGACATGTCTTTAGTGTCACTCGCCAGATTAAGAGGAATCGATTGACGTGTGAATCATAAAAATCGGCTCAGGCGTTTGGTCTGTATAGTGCCTCAAAGGAACATACAAACATACAACATACATACATACATAGACTGTTAAACACATTACCACTCCTTTGCGTCGCGCAGTCGGGTAAAAAGTCATAAACATAATCAAACTTTATTGAAACGTAAACTTTGCTTACCTATCTACTTATTTATAACAATAAAAACTCCAAAGTTAACGTTTTACTAAAAATATTAATAAATAAAAAAAACAATAGCGTTCTTTTTTACCCGATACCATATGGGGCAATTGAGATCATCCCGCGAGGAAAATGGAAACGGTAAGGGGGTAATTAGAATCGACACAATTAAATCTCCCTAATAACTCCAGTTGCTCGAAGTTGTTGACGAATACGTCTACCTAAGACAAACGGTCCAGTTGGGTAGATCCAACTTTGAGAAAGAGGTCACTCGTCGAATCCAACTTTTGGGCAGCGTTCGGGAAGTTATCTAATATCTCCTCATCCAAACTACCGCAGTATCTCAAGACGACTCTTTGATCAGTGCGTGCAGCCAGTGATGACAAATGGAACAGAGAAGTGGTCGCTTACTATGGGTCTCGCAAGAAAGCTCAAAGTTACCCAAAGAGCAATGGAAAGAGCCATTCTCGGAGTTTCCCTGCGTAATAGAATCAGAAATGAGGAAATCCACAGGAGAGCCAAAGTAACCGACATAGCTCACCGAGTTGCCAAACTTAAGTGGCAATATGCAATTAATAGGCGGGGCACATAGCTCGTAGAACTGACGGCCGTTGGGGCGGAAAGGTTCTTGAGTGGCGACCACGTACCGGAAAACGCAGCGTTGGCAGGCCTCCCACAAGATGGACCGACGATCTGGTGAAGGTCGCCGGAAATTGTTGGATGCGCAGTGGCAGTGGCGCAAAACAGGTCTTTGTGGTGATCTTTGGGGAAGGCTTTCGTCCAGCAGTGGACGTCCTTTGGCTGATATGATGATGATGATATAATGAATAACTCCAGATTGTTTGATAGTCACATATTACATTTGTAATCTTGACTAGTCTCGCCGGCAGTATTAATGTGTCCAGAGTTTATATACGGTGCACAGGACTCAATTGTCTGTCGGTGGTGACCCATATTGTACACGTTACATCCATATTATATATTACTGAAATTCCTCTTCCTTTTCATTTTCTTCTTAAAATTTCTTACTCATTTAACCTTGATTTGTAACTTTTTTTATGAAGTTTTAATATACATTTTTGATATTTTTGTCGTAAAATTTTCTTGTTCCCTGTTTTCTCTCGAGTTCAATTTTTATTGGTGTGCTATAAGAAACATTTGAGAATGCCTCTTATTCTGTCGCGTAGAAGTGTCCCTTTTCTTTAGTAAACATAGGCCAGATGCACTGGAGTGGATAGAGAAGGAGTATTAACGGTATTTAGAAATGTTCCCAAGTACCCGCTTGATGATGTTCCCAATTGCCCGAAGTAGTCAATATAAATCAAAATGCCCGCCATGCTCAATAGTACTTTTGGCGAACTTCAAACCGCGTAAGGTTTGAAAACAGACAGTACGTAAATAATAGTAAACAAATGTGGAGCCTTTTGAACTCAAAAATATGATAGAAACATGTGTTGTAACATATGACAAAAATTACATCAAAAACGTAATAAAAATTGTTCGACATCCCGTGACATGCCACTCGTATGCCATACGTATGCTATGGCCTCTCGCTCAAACGTTTTTTTCGCACTAAGGGGTGCTAGAAGCATGCGTAGAGCAAATGCGGAACGTTGTAGTGCGGGAGGAAGCAGTACTTACCTAGCTATTCCCAATTACCCGCCGTTCTCAGCTATCGCACTCTCCCCTAAGCCTTTCTGCATTTTAAGTTATCATTTCACAGAATTTGGCTAGTTGAAATTTTACTACTCAATTAAAACCCCGGATCGTGTTTAAAATTGGTTTAAAACCATAGAAAACAACCTTCTCAGCTTCGCGGCTCACTCGGTAGTACGATATGGGGTCGATTCCCTCCTTGGACAACCACTTGCATAACGAATACGGATTTTTGTAGTGTCTGGATGTTCTAGTGCGTAAAAAAACATTAGAACATCCAGACACATTTCTATTTAGGTTATATATGTATTAAATCACCTATATATCTTTAATTTTTTTTTAACATTGATAGGTTTGCATTTGACCGCTATCTCACCTGATGTTAAAAGTCATAACCTCACAGCTCATTAGAGTCTCCCGGCACCCACTCCTTACCGCCTCGCCTAGTACTAGGTTTATATGGACTTGTATGAGTATGCGCTCAATATATCAACTCCATCACCGGATTGCCTCGGTCGAGAGCCCTCCACGCGCGGACGGCGGGTGGGCCACGCGGTGACACGTGCCTCTTCTTTCGAGTCTTCGGAACGTCAACCATGACTCAATGTTGCCTTTTCGAGCTTCGAGCAATCCTATAGAAAAAGAGCTTGACTTTACGTGATAAAATGTCTGTTAATAATATTGACTGACATTTCATTATGTATTAATTTCGCAATAGAACTATAGAGGATGAATGAAAGGGTATGCGTAGGTAAATGCATTTCCTCCACATAAAAAAATGGTCTTGTAGGTTAAATACGGCTAGTCTAGTCGGAAGAACGACAACTGCCGAACCGAAGACCCTGGGTAGAATTCCACGGGCTCCACAGTCTTTTCGAGTAATGAGCGTAATGCCGCTAGATTAAAAACTGTGAAAGAAAATATAGTGAGGAAACCCATATGTTTCTAAAATCTTTCGAGGTCATGCGTCTTTCGAGGTCATGCGTCTTCCAAGAACCCGCACTGGGCCAGCGTAGTGGATTATGACTTTGACTCTCTCTTGCGAGAGAAGGCCCGAGTCATAGAATCTAGGTATATATTTAAAAGCTAAAGATCACTCATCACGAAATCTCAGAATCTACAAATGCTAAGAGTCTGAAATTTTGCATGGAGGTGTCTTTAAGCACGTAGGCGCTCGCTAAAACGAGGTTTTGCGAAATTCAACCCCTAAAAGGGTAAAACAAGGGATGAACGGTTGTATGAGGATTCTGCAATTTTCAAAGTTATAAGCATGAATTTCTCTGAACCGATTTCAATTAAATTTGGTACACAGATAGACTAGATCCCAAAAAAGGACATAGGTTACTTTTATTACGGAAAAAAGGTTGAATGGGTTGATTTGTGGGATGAAAGTTTATATTATGGAAGTTCGTAATTGTTGAAGATAAAACCATGAAACTTCGTATCCGTAGACACTTGGCGTGAAGCAAATAGATGTTTGTTCTAGCAATGTTGTAATTTCGAACTGTACAGGGATGAAACAGGGCTTGAAATGCCCATGACAGTTTACAATGTTTACATGGAAGTTTGTAGTTGTTGAAGATAAAACCATGAAATTTTGTATCTAGACACTTGAAGTGAAGCAAATAAACGTTTGTTCTAGTAATCTTGTAATTTCAAACTGTACGAGGATGAAATAGGGGTTGAAATGGTGGATGAAAGTTAATATTGAATTTTATCATTGTTAAAGATAAAACCATGCAACTTTGCAACTAAACACTTGATATCCATAATTTCCATACTAATATTATAAACATGAAAGTAACTCTATCTGTCTGTAAAGCTTTAACGCCTAACCACTTAACTAATTTTGATGATATTTTACAAAAATGTTTTAATATAAGCTGTTTTTAGTAAACGTTAATTCGTAACGGTGTACTGCCCCAGTTACCATAATATTTATATTGCGCGGACGAATTCGCGGGTAAAATCTAGTAGATAATATAGAGTAATGCCCGAGTCCCAACAGCGGGAACATGACTGTGTAGAGTGGGCTGCTCATTCTTATGCTTATGCTATAAAGCTAATAACTTTGGACGTGTGGGTCTATTTACCTGTTGTAGGTATAATATCATCACAGACTAGGTAGAGAGATACAATATCGCCCAACAAACAAATACGTCGTATAAGTCTTGACTTGTACGACCTAAAGTTGGATAGCAGTCTTACAATGGTAATGAGATGACTACCAGGTCCTATAGATGTCTTTAATGCAACTAATTAGTTGTGCGACGAATATGTCATAGTAAACTGGTATTAGCAACGTTGGGGAGACTAAACGATACGACATTATATTACAGTCTTAGCTAAAACGTTTGTACGACAACGCAATAGTCATACTAACGTTATAGTCCAATAAACGTTTTGAACACACCAAATTATGTTTTTGGAAAACCTTTATACAACATTTATACAACGTGGATGTTATATAGACGTTTTCATAGTGCCGTTTATATAACAATCAGTACCTTGTTTTACAGCGGTCAATTAAATACTCTTAAATGACTGGGTTGTTTATTGACGACTCAAATATAACCTTTATATTACATGATGTCCGTTTAAAGTCCTTTCCTGGCTCTAATCAAACTTGCAGTCGCATTTAAGTCAAGTTTTGACTTTATAATGATTAGACAGCCATATTTACGGAAGTTTGATGAATTTTTCCTACGAAAAACCGCACTGCACTATGAAGTGTTCTTTCCTGAAATAGATTTACAAATAATAAATTTTGGTGAATATTGACAATACGAAAAGGGTTTTAATGTTTTTGAGGAACTCTAATAGCTAGCTGTCATGGCGACCATCATCATCATTATCAGGTCGTATAGAAGTAAGTGTGCGACAAAAGCAACAGTCAGACATTTTTAGAAAAAAATAAAACTATTTTTGTTAATGAAAATATGATTATAACACAAAATTACGAGGGGGCATGAAAATCTGAATAGTATTCACATAGGTATATTATCATAAAACTTCAGTTCCCAGTCAAACTAAATAGCATGAGAGACAGATAAAGTAAGCAAGATATGAAAATTAAATAACACTCACCTTATTATTTCCCAGTTGCAGTAAGTTGTAGTATGTTTTTATTTTACACTAAATTAAATCTTCGAACGAAAAGTTAGGATGCAACTACTGCGCAACGAAAGTGGTTATCACATAACATTTGTACGACTGTTGAATGACGTTAACGAAGTTGGCTCGAGCTTTCTGTTTGACCATTATACGACCATTTAGGTCGTATAACTGGGGCCATTTTCGCGTTTAGTAAACGTTATTATAACGTTAGTATGACTTTATTATAGCGATGTATGGTATTCAGATAACGTTTACTTAACCTTTATACGACGTTAAATTGTTACTTGCGTCATGCATCTGTGGGCTGTTGCAGCATAATAGCTCCCAAACAGATGATTTTTAACCGACTTCCAAAAAAGAGGAGGTTATAAAATCACCACCATTTTTTTACGTAAAAAAATTGAGAATTGACCTGATTTCTCGAGAACCGTTTTAATATTTATATTTCGGATGGGTATGCTTCCCGAATGGTCTCAAATACTTATATGTAAGTTTTATACCCAAGCGATGCCGATGCGGGTCGCTAGTCGCTAGTTAAAAATGGGTATTACAAATTCGCAAATAAGTCCTGTGTTATAATGTTTTCAATATGCATGATTATTAAGCATGATATGATTTTGTTTGAAAGGTGTACCGAAATGTTCGATGTTTATTTAGTATCGAAATCAGTTAAAATGTTTGTTTTGTCATTACTCCATTAGAAAGAAATTTCGTATTTTAATTAACGTTCTAATTATAAAATGAGAAAATACTTTTTCTTCCTTATCTCGCTCTTTTCAATTTAGCTTAGAAAAATAATCTTTGTAGAAGGTATTTTAATTTTATTAAGTTAAAAAGCCGTTTTATCTTTAACCTATAAATAGGTAGTAGGCAGTGATAGGTTCTTTGCAGAGGCTGCCTTGGGCAGTACCACACCATTGTCAGTTATACTATCGCCAAGCTGTAAAAGATTACTTACTGTGTTCTGCATGTTTTGCTTGTCTCTATATTAAGTACTAGCTGCACTCCACTGTGCTACCTCCGGGTTACCTTTTGAATGGAGGAAATGCCTTTACGCACCTTGAAGGGATACGTCAGATGTGTCGGGCTCGACGCCATGGACAGACAGACATGACTAAAACTCCCACAGATTTTTCCTGCAAGTCCAGGGGTCAGGGTCGCGCGTTCACTTCTCGCACTCACACGAACGACCCTGACCCACTTACCTACCACCCTTGCGGGCCCACCTCGCGGGAGGCATTAGTACCCCTACAATTTGGTTCTAGTGACACGCCGGAAATCAGCGGCGCGTCACTTCCTCGAAGGCGTCACTTCCCTAGATGGGGTGCCGGACGGCCCGAAACGTCCGACACCCCAGGCCCTCCGGTGAAGACGGGATGCGAGCCAAAGTGGCAGCTCTCCACCTGTCCAGGCTCGACCCCGCGTCTGCTTTCGCCTCAGTGGAGGAGCGAGAGGCTTCCGCAACTGACGCTGATCCAACTCACACAACTTCTCACTGTCGAGTATCTTGGCTAAGATGGTCGACAGCGAGAGGTGCGGGCCTCACCACCGCGGCGAGGAATAGCCGCGGTTTCGCCTCTATGGCCGCATCGCGGCAATTGTCCTTCCACTGAGCAATCTGCTCTACTAGACACCCTAGGTCCTCCCCAACGGGTCAGATAATATATGTGGTCTCGTCGAATACCACTTTTCGGCTGCAGAGGAGGAGGATTTCGGAGCGGCGCACCGCAATACCGGGTTCTCTCCCGCCGCGGCCTCCACCCCACAGCCGCAACATCGAGGCCCACCTCAGTTGCGCCGGTGCCGATAACCGACACCGTGCTAATACATGACCACATCGTCGTCGGCTTGGAGGTAAAACCTAGACGACCGGCCGAACCTCGGGATTCCTCTTAGCTTCACCGTGGGTGACGGGTGACTAAGACAACCCCTTACCACAGAATAAACATTGGTGCAAGTACAGAAGCCTCATAAATAGCGACTCTTGCTGGGACACAACAAAGTTCAATTCAGCTCGCATTAGCGCTCAATACCTGTCGCGATTTTCAACTTAACATTTGCGCTCTTTCTAACGCGTAACTGTCTCGCGCGGAGGGTTGTCTACATATCTAATAACAATATGCGCAAGAAACGTGTTGCGCGAGCGCTCAGCCGTGCGTCCGACAACCGACTGGCACTTGTTCCCTGGGAGGAACGGTCTAGCTGTAGGATAAAACCGCGCGACCTTGAACGAGTGATGATGCACTGCCCTTACGCTTAGGTACGCTGGCAGTAGTCCCGTCGGCCTACGCGTTTTAGAGATCAGCAGGAACAAACAGACAGCCAAACAATATTTTTAGTAATCTGCGTTACTGTTATTTTTTTTTTTACTTTTATATTTTTACGCTTGTTCGCTTTCTCGCCTTGCGATCTACGATGGATCGTGTTTACATAGAAGACACTGATTCACTCTCGATTTGAAAACACCAAGATTGTCATCATCGGGAAAAACCCACTCAGGCCGCGCATTCCACAGCTTAGACGTTCGTTTCACAACTTGGTACTAACTAAAATTATACCTACTACAGCTTAAAAATCGATTGAAGAATCTATGAAGTGCTATTAATAAAAGGCATTAAAGTTGTTACGATTTCAAATGTGGCTTATCAATCAATCGAACATTTATTACAAAAACACAAAGCTGACAAAATACAAGTAAGCTAAGCTAAGTTTTTAGTTTTTTTTTAATCTATTTTGGTCGGGTTAATTTTTTATATCATTAGGCAAAGTGTTGTATATTTTTGTTATTGTGTATTCGGGACCGTTTTTTAAAACCTGATTAGTCATTTGATCGACTTCGAATTGCTTTTATGGATGAAAGACGTTCAAAAACAACCATCTACCGCTAGTATAGCGAGTTCAAACGCGGTCGTTTTACTTTGGGGGATGAACAAAAGGAGTGGTCGTCCTACGACGGCTGTCACCGAGGAAAGAGCGTTGGCAGTAAAAAAAAAAATTTAAGAAAACAGACACATTAGATATGAAAAGATTCAGCATACTCTGCAGATTGGATCAGGAAGTGTTTACAAGATTTTGCACGAGCACCTTCGCGTAAGGAGGATAGTTTCCCGCTGGGTGCCGCACAACCTCACCGAAGCTCAGAAGTAGGCCCGTATGGATTGGTGCCGTGATATGAAACAAAAATTTGATGCAGGCTCGTCACGGCGCGTTTACGACATTGTGACAGGTGCCAAAACCTGGATCAGAAACAAAGCGTCTGTCGACAGTTTGGCTGTTTCAAAATGAACCAACGCCTACTAAAGTGAAGCGACCGAGGAGCGCAGGAAAAAATTTGATCGCTAGTTTCTTCACTCAGACGGGGTACCTAATTTCAATTCTACTTCGAGACCAAAGCAGCATCAACGCCAAATGGTACAGCATAAAATGCCTGCCAGAAGCTTTTTCTGCAATGAGAAACAAGCGACCGAACACCGGGCAATTTTTAGTATAAATAATTACTTCTATTGAAACAAGCTTAATACGCCTTGTAGGTAGTATAATAAATGTTTTATTCACCAATGATCGACATTTGTTTTTAACTTTACCGTTTACAAAATATGACTGTGTGACCATGAAATTTGAGCAGCGATAAGAAATTCCGTATTCATATACGGTCGCAGTTTCCGCAGTCAGGTTTTCATGCAAAAAGTTTACTAAAACTTTGATTTTACCTTATGATTCTAACGACGAATCCAATAGCGAGTTTTATTCTTCTTAGTGACGCCATGTAGTTTGCTTGGGACGGACTAATCGAGCAAGAAACGGTAAAAAATTAAGTTTGTTGTATGGGAGTCCCCCTTAAATATTTATTTTATATTATTTTTAGTATTTGTTGTTATAGCGGCAATAAAAATACATCATCTGTGAAAATTTCCACTGTCTAGCTATCACCGTTCTTGAGATACAGCCTGGTGACACACGGACGGACGGACAGCTAAGTATCAGTAATAGGGTCCCGTTTTTACCCTTTGGGTACGGAATCCTAAAAACAATGGTATTGTAGTTTGCAGTAAACAGGATTTACAGGATCGACGGCCTTAATTCCCAAGGTGATGGATAACAAGAGTCTTCTAAAAATACACAGTTCGCAGAAGTTTGAGAACCTTCTGATTAGTCGTCGATTTATTTTTTTCTATTTATCAGATAATACCGTTATCTAAGTTATCTTAAGTAGGTTAAGAAAGAAATAGCAGTAATATTATAAAGTGGAACAATTTGATTGTTTGTTTGCATCGAATAGGCTCTGAAACTAATGGACCGATTTGAAAAATTATTTCACTGTTATAATCCTACATTAATTAACTGGAATGACCATAGACTATATTTTTCAATAAAGTTTGTGATTCGCACGAAACCTTTGATGGTGGAACCCAAGGTGTGGAAAAAATACTAAAAAAAATTGGCAGTCAAAGGAACTGCCGATAGAAGTGAAAACTTGTAACTCAGAATTTGATAGCTTACTTTGGAAACTATACGGGTGTAACTGGAGGGACTAGAAATGCGTCAGCATTTCCCATTGGCGTACGCATTTCTAGATGGCCATGCCATGACGCCCTTTCAGCATTTCACATTGGCTGACACATTTCTAGACGGCCAATGGCCATGATCCCGAGTTTACCCGAAGATTTCTTATCATATACGAGCGTGACGCTAGAATTCAATTCACACCCCTCGAAAAATCTGTGTAGGCGCGCCTAAAGAAGTTTTCACTTCAATAATAATTTTTTAACTGAAAACTTCTTTTGGCGCACCACATACGGATTTTCCGTGGTCTGTGAATTGATCTCAGCCGTCACGTTCGTAAATGAAAGAAATCTTCGGGTAAACTCGGATGATCTAGATGGCCATGGCCACGCCCTCCGGTTTCACCCGCGTAGTTTCCAAAGAGAGCTATTAAATTATGACTTATTAATTTTCACTTCTTTCGGCAGTTCTTATGATTTCCATTTTTTTTAAATAAGTAGATAGAGTGCTCGCTAATACGGGGCTTTGCGAAATTCAACCTCTAAGAGGGTTAAACAAGAGATGGACGGTTGTATGAACATTCAGTTTCAAAGTTATGCGCAGGAAATCTACTGAATCGATTTAAATGAAATTTGGTACATAGATAAAATAGACCCCAAAAGAAAATGACATAGGCCACTTTTTATCACGGAAAAAGGGTTGAAGGGGTTGAAATGGGGGATTAAAGTTTATTTCGAAATTCGTAATTGATTAACATAAAACAATGATACTTCGTATCTAGACGCCTCAAACGAAGCAAACAAATATTTGTTCTAGCAATTTTGTTTTTTTAACTGTACGGGGATGAAATAGGGGTTGAAATGGGGGGTGGAGGTTTGTACAGAAGTTCGTCATTGTTAAGATAAAACCATGAATGTTTGCAACTTGACACTTGATATCCATGCTAATATTATAAACATGAAAGTAGCTCTGTCTGTCTGTTACGCTTTAACGTCTAAGCTACTGACCCGATTTTGATGCAATTTGTAACACAGATAGACCCATGAAAGTACAAGGGCTAATTTTTATCACATAAAAAGAGTTGAAAGGGTGGAAATGAGTAATTATTGTTTACATGGAAGAGCGTCAATGTTGCAGATAAAATCGTTGATCGTTAAATTTTGCAACCAGACACTTGAAAACATACTATTGTTATAGTATTACGAAAAAGTTACTCTGTCTGTCTCTTATGCTTACCACTGAACTAATTTTGATGAAAATGTTTCAATATAAGCTGTTTTTCGTAAAAGTAAAGGATGGGTTTTTAAGTACTGTCTCAGTTACCTTAATATTTATTTTGCGCGGACGAAGTCGCGGGTAAAAGCTAATTAGACATATTAATGACATTAGGCACTTTTTTTGACACAAGAAAAAAAGCCCTATAATTTCACTGGAAACATTGCCCTTCAAACTGGAACACAGTAATGCTTGCACTTTACTGCTTGGCGGTAGAGTAACTGGCAAAGATACTTCCCCAGTACTTACACTACCACGTATTTGTGTGTCAAATAGCACACGTATAGATTAATACTCTTTTTATTGCATTAAAAGGTCGAAATTCAACCATTTGGCGACCACTATTAATTAATTAAAAAATCTAACGATACGTCAATCGCAATCGTATAAAAAAATAACAATAGGTAAATTAGCGCTAAATGGGGTATTTATTACGGCCTCTTTCTAAAAGTTTTATAATTTAATCTTTAGTTAACCTTTTGAACGCCAGAGTCACCTATACTTGACAAGCGCTAGCGAGCCCTGTACGCCAACGACGTCTATAGGTGACAAAAAAACGGACTAAACCAAAACATTGTGTGTTAGATATCAAATGGTGACAGCACATATATTTTTTTAATTTTGACTTATTTCGTACGCTTGGTGTCCAGGGCTCGGAAATGCAATTTAGTCCTGGCGGTCAAAAGGTTAATAAGCATTTTAACCGACTTCCAAAAAGGAGGAGGTTATCAATTCGACCACAATTTTTAAAAAATATTTTTTATGTTTGTTACCTGAGTTCTCGAGAACGCCCGAACCGATTTCAAAATTCCAGAATAGTTCCATATAAATTTTATCATAATCACTCGGGTGGTTTTAGTTAGTAGTTTGGCCAATTGTCCACGTAGCTGCACGACATCCGCACGATTTCGACAATTATCGGATGCAAGACGAATGCTTGCATCTTGCGTACAAATAATGAAGTCTGTGTCCACGAAACGACAACGACACGACAGCCGCACGTCTTGCGTTTGTTCGTAGGATGCATGCATTCGACAAAAGACGCGTGCGTGGACAGTAGGCCTTATGGAACTCGATTCTGTCAACACGAAATGGTTTGAACGCATTGTTGAAAACTTCTTTTGCACTGAAAAGGGTAAAATAAACGCTTTTTAAACAAAAAATTTAACCGACTTCAAAACCACAAATAGTGACTCAAAAGCGAAAAATAAGTTAATATAATTACTATATAAGCTATAATATTTGAAGGCGGTGCTAGTCAGTCGCTTTTGATTGACTATTTTTGGTTTTGAAGTCGGTTTAATTTTTTGTATAAAAAGAGTTTATTAGTAGTAGGTACCTATAGAGGGACAAGACGAGCAAGACATGTGTGCCGTGTGCCTATCAAATCAAATCAATCAAAATCAAATCAATCAATCAATCAAATCAAATCAATACCAAATCATTAATCTAGCACCGCACTGCGCTCGTCACCCGGAGATATAAAGTGTTTTCTAAGCCCAGTAATTTCTCTGGAAACATTGCCCTTCCAACCGGAACGGAGTAATAATGTTTGCGCACTTAATTCACGTGGTTCGATTAATCGAACCAACAACGGGAAAAAAAAGTTCACGTGGTTCGATTGATCGAACTACGCTGTCGAACCACGTGGCCAGGACGTCTATTCTAATTCAACGAAAATGTAATTTCGAAATAAACTCTCCATTTTCAAACTCCGATTCTACTTCGATGCGTCGTTTTGTCCGTTTAAATCTTCTAAGCCTACTCTAATTAGAATATGGTTAGAACATTTAAACGGCAAACAATGTTGAATCGGACGAAACGAAGTAGAACGAGAGTAGGAAAGTCGCGAGTGTTTTTTCGAAATTTCGTTTTCGTAGAAACAGAGTAGACGTCCTGGAGGTAAATTTCAAAGTATCTATAGGGAACAATTACCAAGTTTGTTTACATGAGGTAGTGACGTCGTTTTAGCCGTTCGAAAACAAACTAAACAACATGAATTTGAAAATTGCATTTTTACATTTATTTTGCGTTTTTATGAATGGATATTTTTTATCTTTTATAGGCTTACACTTGACCGCCATCTCACCTGATATTAAGCGACGATGAGGCGTGTTTACCTAGAAGAAACAGATTCACTCTCGATTTGAAGACACAAAGATCAACAGGGAAAACCCACTCAGGCAACGCATTCCACAGCCTAGACGTTCTTATCACAAAAGTAGAGTGAAATCTCTTTGTTCGCGTCTTTGGAACATCAACCATGAAACGATGTCGTTTTTTCGTGTTAAATTAACATTTTAGATTATTATCAGCATAGCATAGTGTGTAAAACTCTATTATACATTCCTATAAATACTTAATTTGTTAAATCGATTTTTTTTGTAGCTTTTAATAAGTAATTAGTAGGCGTTTTTTTTTTATTCATAAAAATCTAAGATGAAAATGAAACCGTAAGTAGTAATACAATTTACAACCGATACCGTTGTACGCGCCCTCCATTCAAAGTCAAGTACAATAAGTTTTTTTTCTCTATGGTTGGAACTCACTAGTAATCTGTGACGTTCTCACGGCTCACCTGTCGGGAGTGGGGATAGTAGTTGTAGGTTGTAGGATATAGCATAGTAATTACATACTTACTACGGTTCACGGTATGTTTGTATGTTTGTAGGAGTCAGATGTTTCTGTCGCAGCTAGGTTTTAGCACGATTTTTATTTCAGGTATCAAATGTATGCTAAATATCATATATATATGCTAAATGTAAATAGCATACATTTGACACTTGAAGTAAGTTTTTTTCAAAATAATATTTTGTAAGATTTCGGTTTTAATTTTTAATTATTACTAGCTGACCCCGCAAACGTTGTTTTGCCTTAGTGAACAACCCTTGTCACTTAGGGGTATGAAAAATAGCTAGTAGCCGATTCTCATACCTACAGAATATGCATATAAAATTTGGTTAAAATCAGTAAAGCCGTTTCGGAGGAGTAAGGAAACAAACACTGTGACACGAGAATTTTATATATAAGATGATTAAAATATGGTACAGGTTGCAATTGACTCTGAATTGGTTTTCCAAATATTTACTCTATACCTACCACCTACCTACTGTAAGTTAGGATTAGATTTCTCGGGTCCTGCGCCGTCTGAGTTTATTCAAAGTCCGGTAGATAGCAGAGGCTACATGAAGCCGACAACCGACAACCAATAAAAACGTCTAAAAAAAAATTACTACGGTTCATTTACAATAACTGAATCACCAGGCTTTGCTCGGTTTGAACGCGGAGAAGAAGCTGTTTTCTTAAAAAGAAACCTAGCTAGATCGACTTCTAGTTCTAGCCCTTGAATCCCTATGCGCATAAAAATCCAGTGTCATTAAGTCATTATGTTTGTTCCCAGTTATAACTCTTCACCAAGTCAATCGATATCTACGAAAGTCGGCATTTAATGGCAACGTATTAAATGCGTGCAAATAGGTATGTACCTAACTTAAAAACTTGCGAGATAGGATCGTTTTTAATTTTCGAGTTTTGATTTTTCGAGTAATGGTTGTATGACAATATCCGAATCCAGAACGTTCCGCTATTGAGTATATTTTTATCAGATTATCAGAAGTTGCTACAGTACTAAATTTAATTATTTTGTATGATTTTTTGCACGACTAGCAGTACTTTTATACATTGAACAAAATCAAACAAAGCTGACCAGTGATTACAAGTCGTGGGAATCGTTCCTCCGCCTTGTAGGGGCGAGAGTTCTCACGACGCACACCTGCGCCTGCGCACCCCTACGTGCGACGCGCCTGCACCGCGAAGGGGGAGGTGCGAATCTTGAACCGTTAGAGGGACGCCTGACGGAGTCCTTTGCTTATACCTATACGCTTGTTTCTGGGCAATAGTTGTTTGCAAATGTTTTGTCACGGATTTTTTTTTCTCCGTAAAACAAAAACCGACTTCGATTTAAAATTCAATTCAGACACTCGACCTAATTTCATAAGGATCTATATCGTCTAAATACGTGAAAGCAAATTTTAGTTTTTTGTTTTTAAAACCGCCATTCCGATTCAATAAATTTTATTTGGGGCCACCAAATACCAAATACGAAACATAAGAACGGTCAAAGTCGGTTCTCAATTGGCGACGCTATCGTGGAACATACCCTCACAAACAAACAGAAAACACAACCGATTTTTTTTTTTAAATCGGTCAATAAAGTGTATATGTAATGTTTAACTATCTACAAGATTGATGTTTTTAATTCGACTGTTTGAAATGCTCGAAACAAAGACAAATAAATCAGGGTTTATGTTTTTTCAAGTGGAAACATTTTGAAGCGTGATGCGCATTTTTTGAGATAGGAACCGTTACCGATATCGATATTATCTGTGTAAAAGTTTGTTTAGTAAATAGTTCGTTTTAATTTCCATTAATAGTCTAGTCAAGAAGTGCTTGTTTTCAAAGGTTTTAGAATACCTAGTCCCATTAGAAAAAATGTTAAATTCAGTTTCCGGACGTATTTTCAACCCTTTGGAAAAATATCAATATTGGCCCTGCTGCTCCGGGAGGCAGGATTTTAAAGAATTTGCTCGGGTTTTTTAATCTTTTTTTAAATTGGAATTATCTCAAATAGTTTTCGACATTTTATTAACTAATAATGAAACGCCCTTTTTTGTTTTCACATAATTGTCTTAGCATATTCTCAAAAAATATTGATATGTCATTCTAAATCGAACGACACCTCAATCATAATGTTAGAAGAATTCGAAACAAAACGACCCAAAAAGCTATCAAAGTTTATGATTAGAGATGCGCCGAGTAACGAGTACCGAGTATTTATTTATTTATTTATTTATTCAGTCCACCAACATTGTGTACACCAACATATTAAAAGAGTAACGACATTAAATAAGTACAAGGGTAAGTGCCACAATAATTATAGGTGAAGACATCATGCAATTTGAGCCGAGAAACTTAGTATAAAATAATTGGGTCAATTTTAAAATTAATATTATCTGAATGTCATTTAAAATGTAAAAAAAAAATTACAATACATAAAATATAGTGATTTGAAATATTATTTGCAAGAATTATTAGAAAGTCAGAGATCTAAGGGAATTTTTAAAGTTATTCAAATTGCTGCCAAAAATATCGATGGCGTTTGTCCGAGACACAGCGTTGTAGGTATGTGCCATTCTAGCCAAAGGCGCATTCAATCCAAGGTTAGACCTAGAACATGGTGTGGAAAATAGACGAAAACGTGACGATCTGGGTAAAGCACGAGGAGCAGATATGGATAACTCAGAGAGTAGTTCCGGAGTGTCTAAATCGCTGTTTGCAAGCTTGTAAAGATACAACATGTCCAGAACGTGTCGTCGGTGACTAAGCGATTCCATGTTAAAATGCTTAATTAGTACCATAATATTGTAAGTTCGTAATAGACAGAACTGTAGGAACTACCTCAATTATAGCACCTATGCTATGTACACAGTTTTTAGGGTTCCGTAAAACGTAAAAACGGAACCCTTATAGATTCGTCATGTCTGTCTGTCTGTCTGTCTGTCTGTCCGTCCGTATGTCACAGCCACTTTTTGCCGAAACTATGAGAACTACACTGTTGAAACTTGGTAAGTAGATGTATTCTGTGAACCGCATTAAGATTCGAACAAAAAAATTAAAAATAAATAAAAATTAGGGTTGCCCCCCATACTGAGAACTGAAACTCAAAACTTTTTTTTTCATCAAACCTACACGTGTGGGGTGTCTATCGATAGGTCTTCAAAAATGATGTTGAGGTTTCTAAAATCATTTTCGTCTACACTGAATAATTTGCGCGAGAGACACTTCCAAAGTGGTAAAATGTGTGTGTCCCCCCCTCTAACTTCTAAAGTAAGAGAATGAAAAATCTAAAAAAAATATATGATGTACATTACCATGTAAACTACCAACGAAAATTAGTTTGAACTCGATCTGATGAGTAGTTTTTTTTTAGTACGTCATAAATACACTATTTTTGAAACTTCGATCAAAGTTACAACGAACTACAAGAACTATGTGTACTAAATACATTATGTTACTTGCTGCAACGGAACCCTTCATGGGCGTGTCCAACTCGCACTTGGCCACTTTATTTACAATAAATGTTATTCTATTCTATAACATTTTTAGTCAACATTGTAGTAATCATTGTGACTAACTGGACGTTAATTACCTACTTCTAGCGTTGAAAATAGTATCTTGGGTGACCGACCTTTGCTCGGTTTGTACACTGACTATACTAAGACTTAGATATTTATGAATTAAATGCGTTGATAAAGGACTCCCAGAAATAGTTTTTCTCAAAAACAGAAAGAACTTGAAAAAAATTAAGCCCAATTTATTCAATAAATTCCTCGGGATAAAAAGAAGCCTGTGTATTTCAGCTATTTCAGCCTATGTTCCAAATTTCAGCCCGATACGTTGAGACGTTACGAAGTTACGATGTGATTGATCAACAAACATCCATTTACATTTTTATTGTTAGTTTTTATTAGGTACTAGCTGCGCTCTGCGGTGTAACCCGCGGCTTAGCCAAACGTTTGGTGATTATTTTACTAATGCTTATTATCCTATTCCGGACGAAGACAAATCCAAAAATACAACAAATAATCCGGCTTATAATACGGAAATACGGTGCGCGAGTCCGACTCGGACTTGGCCCGTTTATTTTTATATTTACGCAGCTTTTAAACCTTCACTGGGCTTTCCCAAATAATTCAAAACCAAAGTTATCGAAATCAGTCTAGCCGTTCTCGAGTTTTAGCAAGACTAACGAACATTACGAATAGCAATTGATTTTTATTTACTTTTTTTTTTCTAAATAACAAATGACGAGACGAGCAGAACATGTGCCTGATGGTAAGCAACATGCCTGCCACATAACAGCACAGTGACACGCATCTATTGGAACATGAAGAGTCCATATCATTACCTAGCACTGCACTGCGCTCGTCACCCAGAGATCTAAGATGTTATATCTCTAAGCCCTGTAATTTCTATAGACACATTACCCTTCAACTGGAACACAGTAAAGTATGCACATTACTGCTTGGCGGTAGAATAACTGACAAAGATGTGGTACTTCCCCCTTCAGCCACTTCCCCAGGCGGACTCTGCTAAGAGTCCTACCACTACTTACCTATTATAGTTGCTTAAATCACGTCGGAAAAACTGAACATATCGGGTTGACATTTAGAAAGCACCTACATACATATAATCTTATACCTTTAAACGAGCAATTCTTGTACCTATATAAATATGTATATATATATATATAGAATCTGAATCTCGGAAACGGCTCGACGGATTTTCATGAAATTATGTATGCAGGGGATTTCGGGGACGATAAATCGATCTAACTAAGTCTTATTTAAAAAAAAACGCATATTATGCGCCTTTTTAGACAATAAAAAACTGTCATATTAGACATTAGAATGTGAAGGTAAATTTCGCCGCGTGGCGTGACAGCATAGTTAGCTCAGACGGGAAGTCGGGCGCTCATAGCGGTCACGAATTAGTAGCTCCGGGTTCGAATCCAGACGGGTTCTCTTTTTTTTTTCAATTCGTTTTTTTTAAGAAAATATATTTCTTGGAGTCTTTTATCTGTAGGTATCTAAGTATATTTAGTATTTAAAGCGAGCAAAGCTCGGTCACCCAGGTACTGAGATCATTATTTTGCACATAGGCTACTTTTTATTACAGGAATGTCACGGAAACAGAAAATACATCTAAAAGTTTAACTGTCATTAATTTAGCAAACCATTTGAGAATACTTACCCCTGTCTGTTGAACCCGAGATACTAACAAAGAGCTTTGCAAGGGCGAATCTGTAGGGCGAAGCACACGTGTTAATTCTAAAGCCCTCTTTATTTTTGTCAAATAACAACGAAGTTATTTTGCATGTTATGACCGATTCGGAGCGGGTCGAAATATTTCACATTACTTTTACGATTTTTATTACGTAACAAAGAAACATGTAGGTATTGACTAGCACTGTACCCCGTTTCTTACCTAAACTATTAGTGAGGTTTACCCCCATAACGGTTTCATTATGACAATCTTTATATTATGTTGTTTGTTTGTAAACATGTTTCTAAAGAATCAAAAGCCTAAAAAAATATAAAGCTTTCAAAATGACGTAATCTCCGTACAAACTTTCACCCCCTTTTTCAATCCCTTACAACTCTTTTATTGCAGATAAAAGTACCTAACCTATATCTTTTTGCAGGCTATCACTGTACCACATTTAATTTAAATCGTTTTATTAGCTTAGAAGCGAATGCAGTGGTGGATTTAGGTACACATTTGCCGCCATTGGGCTATTTATATTTAGCCCCGTCCCTAATGATCTGAACAATTCAATATCCTATTCAAAATCATAATATTAATTAATAATTATTATGTATTTTTATCAACGATAACGAAATATTGCAACCTTATGTTTTGTGATCTATCCTTACAAGCTTTAATACCTACATTAGTAGGTGCATTACAAGCTTTCTCCCGTTATTAGTAGGTATGTTTGTGAGCTATTTAGAACTTAGATGATCGTTCAATTCCTTCATTAGAATTAGGTACAACTCAATCTAGTCATATCGAGATTTAGTCCTAAAGCTCCTAACCCCTCACGATTTATAGAGAAGATTAAAAAAGAAAAAGTTTTTAGGGTTTGTAGGTAGGTATTTATTTGAGCTAATAAAAGCTCAGTCATTAACTATTTACAAGGGGAAAGGTGGAAAATATACGAATATATGGCTTAATTTTAAAACTGCATACACAATGTGAACCCAGCTTACATAAAATAATAAACATTCGGTAAACATTCAATATTATGTAGTGCACTTACAGTTTTAAAACTACAAACGATACTCGTATCATTATCAATATCCAATTGATAATGAGAGTGAAATCTATCAATTTATGAAAGCTTAAATGAATCATCGCATGACATCTTGTTTATTAGTTTTGAGTCTGTGCACACAGCAAGACAAAGATGTTTAGCTTCTCTGCACTTATTTCACTTCACTTGTTTATTACCTCCTAGCCCTCTTAGCCCTCCTAGAACTTATACCAACACTACATATACCTATTGTGAGCTTAGTTTTTATTTGCATCGATCATAACTTAGTAAAAAACGTGCAATGTTCTAATGCATTAGATACAATCAAATTAATTAAATTAGATCATAAAGAGTAAACTTATCTCCTAGGGTATAAGGGGGAAGCGCTAAACATCTAGTTTCCCCAAATGTCAACCTCTCCTGCGCGCGGTACACCCTGCTGCCAACTAACGAGGCTCTGACGACCGAACTAATGGCGGTATATCCATTTAAAAGCCAGTCCTAAATTGAGCTGGCCGGTGACGGGCAGCGGCGTCAACGGTGCAAAGGACTGGCTCCGCGGTCACCAACCCGCCTGCCAAGCGTGGTTACTATGGCAAACACCCCCCCATATGATGGTCACAAAAAAGAAACGGCCCCTAGTCCCCGGCGGCTCCGTTATTCCAGGCGTTGGTGCCAGCCTTGGTTCCGGCGGAGCATGGGGTGCTAAGAATCCCCGGCAGACGCCCTGCCACCAAACCCCACTACTCGACCTGGCAACGTACAACGCACGGACGCTGAGGGCTGACGAAAAGATTGTGGAGCTGGAAGAAGAAGTGGACAAGTTGCGCTGGGATATCATAGGGTTATCCGAAGTCCGGAGACAGGGTGAGGACAGGATAACCCTCGAATCTGGCAACTTGTTCTACTACCGGGAGGGAGATCAACAATCCCAAGGGGGTGTCGGGTTTATCGTCCGCCAGTCTCTCGTCAACAACGTGTTAATGATCGAGAGTGTGTCGAGCAGGGTTGTATACCTTGGACTTAAAATTACTGACCGGTATTCATTAAAGGTCATACAGGTATACGCACCGACCTCGACACATCCCGACGAAGAGGTTGAGACCATGTATGAGGACATCTCCAAAGCCATACATGTCTCGCCAACACATTTCACAGTTGTGATGGGAGACTAACGCAAAACTAGGCAAACGTAGCGGTGATGAGTTGAGAGTGGGGCAATTTGGATTTGGGCAGCGGAACCCAAGAGGGCAACGTCAAGCTGATTTCTTGGAAAGGGAGAGCCTCTTTATGATGAACTCCTTTTTCAAGAAAGAAACGGCCACAACGAAAATGGACCTGGATTAGCCCAGATGGTTCCACAAAAAATGAGATCGACTTCATTATGACGACTAAACGGCAAATATTCAGCGATGTCTCTGTGATTAGTAGGGTTAAGACCGCCAGCGATCACCGTATTGTAAGAGGCACGCTGAATCTAAACATTAAGTGCGAAAGATCACGTCTACTGAAGTCCACGCTCCGACCAAATTATGCTCAAATCGAAGATCCCGATAACTTTCAACTCGAACTTCAAAATCACTTCGAAGCCTTAGGTGATTGCGTAGCGGCGGACGAAATAAACGACAGGCTGGTGGAAACTGTTCAAGCAGTTGGCAGGAAATTTTATCAGAGCCGACGCCAGAATAGAACCCAAAAGCTCTCCAATCATACTCTGAATCTCATGGCGGTTAGGCGAGATATGCGATTGCAGTCTTCGGTCGACATGACGGTATACAGAGGGCTCAATAGACAGATATCTACTTGTGTGCGAAGCGACATACGCTGCTTCAATACTTCGAGTATTAAGGAAGCGATCAAGCGGAACAAAGGCTCGAAAGTGTTCGCAAGAAATCTGTCTCTTGGGCGAAGTCAATTGACCAAACTGAAGACCGACAGTGGTAACGTCATCTCGTCGAAGCCAGAGACTTTGGAGGAGATTGAGAGGTTCTATGAACAGTTATACACCTCTACGCAAACACAACCTGTCGTTAGCATGGCAAAAGACACCAGAGCCAAGCTGACCCGACACTTTACCGAAGACATCCCGGAAGTCAGCCTGTTTGAGATTAGGATGGCCCTCAAACAACTTAAGAACAATAAGGCACCTGGCGATGACGGAATTACGACTGAGCTTCTGAGAGCGGGTGGAAAACCGGTACTTAAAGTCCTCCAGAAGCTGTTCGACTGTGTCATACTTGAAGCGTGGAGCAAAGGTGTGGTGGTGCTCTTCTTCAAAAAAGGTGACAACACCTTGTTGAAGAACTACAGACCCATCTCACTTCTGAGCCACGTTTATAAGTTGTTTTCGAGGGTAATCACGAATCGTCTCGCACGCAGGTTTGACGACTTCCAGCTACCCGATCAAGCCGGTTTCCGAAAAGGCTATAGTACCATAGACCACATCCATACGCTTCGGCAGTTTATACAGAATACCGAGGAGTATAATCGTCCACTATGTATAGCGTATGTGGACTATGAGAAAGCCTTTGATTCCATCGAGACCTGGGCAGTACTTCAGTCTCTCAGACTTCAGACATAGTCATTGTGGCGGAGTCGCTGGAGGACCTTGGTGCTATGCTCAGGGACCTCAGTAGAGTATCCCAACAGGTAGGTTTGAGGATGAATATGGTCAAGACGAAGGTCATGTCAAATGTTCATGTCTCACCTGTACCGGTTAATGTTGGGAATACCACACTCGAAGTTGTTGACGACTACGTCTACCTGGGTCAAAAGATCCAATTAGGTAGATCCAACTTCGACAAAGAGGTCCAGCGAAGGATCCAACTCGGCTGGGCAGCTTTCGGGAAACTTCGGCACATCTTTGAGTCCAAAACACCCCAATGCCTAAAGACAAAAGTCTTTAACCAGTGCGTGTTGCCAGTGATGTCTTATGGAACTGAGACGTGGTCCTTAACTGTGGGCCTCATAACAAAGCTCAAAGTCACACAGCGAGCTATGGAGAGAGGTATGCTCGGAGTCTCTTTGCGCGGCACAATCCGTAATGAGGATATTCGCAAAAGAACGAAAGTGGCCGACATAGCTCAAAGAGTAAGCAAGCTGAAGTGGCAATGGGCAGGCCACATCGCTCGCAGAACTGACAACCGATGGGGAAGAAAGGTAGACCCACTAGATGGACAGATGACCTCACAAAGGTGGCTGGAAACCGATGGTTGCAGGTTGCAGGTTGCGCGGGACCGTTCGTTGTGGAAATCTAGGGGGGAGACCTATGTTCAGCAGTGGACGTCTTGCGGCTGATGATGATGATGAAACTTATCTCCATAGATTAAAGAAATATTTATAGGTATCTATTTATTTTAAGAAACATTTAAAATTTGTACACTTATTGCCTTTTTTGCTAGAACATGCTGCAATATCCTTAAAAACAAGGTCCCAATACTCCCAGACACTTTCCGTCAGCCGTTATGCTTAACAACTCCAAAATAATAATTTACTTCACTATTCTCATGCTCCGTTTGTAAATATGTTCGTCAGACAACTATTTTACTGCTTTTTCCAATAAGATAGACTAATCTAAGAGGGCAATCATCCCCTAAACTCAACTAAGTATAGGTTTGTACGTGACTCGATGTTAAGTGCTTCCCTAGGAAAGGGCTCCCACACAAAACTGCGATGCGATGCGATGCGACGCCGCATCGGAGGGATTATAGCTATCGCTATAGCGAATTCCTCCGATGCGGCGTCGCATCGCATCGCATCGCAGTTTTGTGTGGGAGCCCAAAAATCTATTTACTCTCGACTTGCAAAAACTTTCGACTAAGATTGTAGCCGTCGGGAAAACCCTACTTAAGCATCGCATTCCACAACCTAGACGTTCTTAACACAAATTTAGAGTCAACGTCAAACCTCTTCGTTCGAGTCTTTGGAACGTCAATCATGAAACGATGTCGCCTTTTCAAGCTACGAACAGTTCGATAGAAAACAGGGCAAGGTGGTTCAGATCATACTGAATCAATATTCTCCAAACTTTGTCTTCGCAGGAATGTAGATCCTTTTTAATAAAATCCAGAATCTGTTTTTGGCAAAATTGTTTCAGAACAAAGGTATTGAGAGTGTACACATTGCCGAACTAAATCTGTTTCTAAATCACTAGATTGTACATTAGTACCAAGAAAATAGAATTTTCCGACAAGATCTATTCTTGTTAATGATTATTTTTTTATAATTGTAATAAATCCGTTGCTACTACCACGCTAGCACGCCCACAACGGATTAAGCGGAAAATTCAAAGAATACTGCCGCTTTTTTAACTCAACTACGAATCTAGATAGGCTATCAGCTACGAATCTGTGTTGTAATAATTTTATTTCTAAGTTAAAACGAATTAGTCCGCCAGCTATTATTATTAGGTACTGATAAATTGTTAACATATTTTTTCTTTTATTTCACAAACCAAACATGACGATGATACTGCGCTAAGTTTCAAGTGACATTGTATGATTTTTAGGGTTCCGTAAAACGTAAAAACGGAACCCTTATAGATTCGTCATGTCTGTCTGTCTGTCTGTCCGTCCGTATGTCACAGCCACTTTTTGCCGAAACTATGAGAACTACACTGTTGAAACTTGGTAAGTAGATGTATTCTGTGAACCGCATTAAGATTTTTACAAAAGTTTAAAAAAAAAACAAAAATTAGGTGTGCCCCCCATACTGAGAACTGAAGCTCAAAAATTTTTTTTTCATCAAACCTACACGTGTGGGGTGTCTATCGATAGGTCTTTAAAAATGATGTTGAGGTTTCTAATATAATTTTTGTCTACACTGAATAACTTGCGCGAGAGACGCTTCCAAAGTGGTAAAATGTGTGTCCCCCCCCCTCTAACTTCTAAAGTAAGAGAATGAAAAAACTAAAAAACATATATGATGTACATTACCATGAAAACTACCAACGAAAATTAGTTTGAACTCGATCTGATGAGTAGTTTTTTTTTAGTACGTCATAAATACACTATTATTAAAACTTCGATCAAAGTTACAACGAACTACAAGAACTATGTGTACTATGTATATTATGTTACTTGCTGGAACGGAACCCTTCATGGGCGAGTCCAACTCGCACTTGGTTACTTTATTATTTTAAGACGTGACGGCACAACCCTTACCCTTCCACTCCGGAAGTTATATGATCTATTGTTTTTGTTGATTATTAATAATTAATTTGATAAAACAAAAAAAATTAGCAGTTATAGGAACTGCCGATAGAAGTGAAAAATTAAAACTTAGAATTTGATAGCTTACTTTGGAAAATACGCGGGTGAAACAGGAGGGCGTGGCCATGTGCATGGCCATCTAGAAATGCTGACTCATTTCTAGATGACCAATGGGAAACGCTGCCGCATTTTTAGATGACCAATGGACATGGTCTCGAGTTTACTCCAAGATTTCTTATCATTCCCGAGCGTGACGCTAGAATTCAATTCACAGCCCACGAAAAATCTGTAGGTGCATGGCGCGCCAAAAAAAGTTCTCACGTCAAAAATACGTGTTCCATATTTTTCCAAAGTCTATCTGAGGGATAATGAATCTGACTAATAAGAATGGTATATTTTTGATCCAGTCACTATAGCTCAATTTTACAAAATGAAACAGTAGCGCTGCGTCTGTTAAAAATGAGTAGGTACTATTTTTAACAGATTTATTTGTATCCTGATAACGCCTCATTTTGTTTCAATGACATCGATCAATTAATAAATCAATGGATGTGCCCTGAGCGGGTGCCATTTAAAACGCATAACTTTTTTTTCCTAATTTGCTTTGTCCTAATGAATGTACCTAGCATAATATTTATATTATAGGTAGTGTTATAATATAACTTTTGCATAATATGTTAAAAGCATAACAATCAATTGTACCTACTAGGTACATTCAATTCGACTATTGATGAGACGCATAATAATCTTTGGGCAATTTTTTATTTAGGTTACTTAGGACCCAGATCCGACTAGGAGCACCCTGACTGTACCTAGTCTTGTCACTACTACCCCCTAGAGTGTACCTATATCTGTATTATCTATTCTATGCCTATATAGAAAATGAGGGAGCCAGAAGCTCAAGGGAGGTCCTGAGTGGAGCGAGCCATGCGAGGCCAAGCAAGTGTGGAGTGTAGTGGAGCGCACCCCTTCAAACTCTTTTTCTGTAAAAAGTCGCCATTTCCTGTCCGTGTCCTATCCTGAGTCTAGTCTATAAAAAGGTCAAAACCTACTTTCATATTTATAAAATTAGTGTGGATGTCGAACGTCTATTTGCAAAATTTCATGATTTTTCCTTCAACAATGACGAAATTCCATAATTATAAATTCTCATCGCCCTTAAACCCCTACTTAATCCCCGTACAGTTCGAAATTATAAAATTGCTAGAACAAATCTTTGTTTGCTTCGCGTCACGTGTCTAGTTACGAAGATTCCTGTTTTTTTTATCTTCGAGAAATGCGAACTTCTAAATATATTTTCATCCCCCATTTAATCCCCGTACAGTTCGCAATTACAAAATTGCTAGAACAAATTTTTATTTGCTTCGCGTCAAGTGTAGGTAATACAAAAGTTAATGGTTTTAGAACCCCGTTTAAAAACTCGTCTTAAGCGAGCGCCTACGTGCAACGCCTAAAATACACCTCCATGTAAAGAAACTTCTAGCATTTGTAATTTCTGAGATTTCGTGATGAGTGAAATGAGACCTTACGCTTTTATGTAAATAATGGATTAGATGCTGGCATAGTATAATAGTTGGCTTTAAAATATTAGAGATGAAAAAAAACACTTTCAACATTTTCTTTATCACTGTCACCTATATTGTGCTGTCACTACCAATATAGTGTTACCAGAGTACGACTTAGGAAAATTGATTTCGTCTTTCTGCAAGATCATCAAGAACCTCGGTTCCCCGATAAGAATTAATTGCGTGAATAGAATGAGAAATCATCACTCTTTGTAACGGTAAACTATAAAAATGTTAGCGATGTTTTAGTCACATCTGTAACCGTTACACGTTGGAACCAATTGCAGATCACCATCAATGACGAGCCCATTCGTTGGTTTAAAATTATTGTTTCACAAACTCACTTTTTATTTTTACAAGTTTGATTATCTCTCAATTGGACGTAGTTTAGCAGAAACGCCCTAACCCACAAATACTTGTTTTTGAGTAATTTAAGTTTTAAGTTTAGATGATAATTCTGCAACGATGTTGTACTCGAAATATTTTTAAAATATTGTCACGTATGGGCAAATGTACTAATATTTTTATGTGTCTAGTTGTGGTACATAAACTTTTGTACTTTTTGAGTTATTGAGAAAAATATGGGGTTGAGTCGTTTCTCCTTAATTGGTTTTTACATTACGGAGTGTATCTTTTAATTTCTCAAAAAGGACCTAAGTTCCAAAAAGTTTTGAATAAGCCGATATTTAAATAAAACTCACTAATTATTTTGTCGAGATTAATGTAAAAAGTGCAATATCCTTAAAATCTAGTGTTTATTCTTCCCCATCATGTTCCTCATCCATTCTCCTCCACCTCAAAATCTGGTTCTGTTCCAACCCATCCACATCCTCCATAATTTGTTTTCCTTTTAATGGTTTATAAAAATCCAGACAGCCTTTTGGAATAAGACTGGTCAGGGCCCGATAGAATCGCCCGTGCAGCTCCTTGCTCTTCCACACTTCCTAGCGATCATCAGTGGTGAGCACTGATGATTTCCACCAGTTCTCGTGAAAGAGGCGTGAAGCTACGGTCAACTGCCATAACGTTGCATCCCGGACTCGCTGTTGCGGAAATAATCCCTGACACTGCAGACCTCGCGGTTGTGAAGGTTCTTGGCATTTAAAAAGCCTCAACCCCCCAACTTCCGCTGGATATACAGTCTGATAACAGACGAGCGTGGGTGTAGCATGCGGTGTGTTGTGAGCAATTGACGGACCTTTCTGTCCAGAGCGTCGAGCTTAGTCTGAGTTCATCTCAGTATGCCAAAGGAGTATATCAGGAGAGGCATTACCCAACCGTTGAAGGCTCGCGCTACCGCCTGGCTCTGTTACCGCCTGACAGAAGACTTTTAAGTACTTTTGTCAGCCGGCAAAAGAAGCGTTTCTTCACCGATTTCTTAATGTCATCTGCTAATATAACCAATGACAGTGACATACCGAGATATTTGTAGGTCTCGTCTTCCGAAAGGGATATGAGAGTTTTGGTCTCGGAAACTTGTAAATTCTCTGAATTTACTACTTTCCCTCGCTGTACATGCATGACCGCACACTTGTCGACAACAAACTCCATCTTGATGGCGTTACTAAAAACCTATGTGGTTTTAATAGCTCCTACAAGTTTTGGCGTTTCGGTGCAAATAGTTTGAGGTCGTCCATGTACAGCAAATGAGATATAACTTCACCTCCCCGACGAAGATGATAGCCTAACTTTGAATCAATCAACAGAGTGCTGAGAGGATTCAGACTTAGGTACCACCACAACGAACTCAGAGTGTCACCCTGAAAAATGCCCCTTTCAATCTTTATCTAGTAGTCCGAATTGAACGAGTTGTCTACGCTATATGGTTGACGAAGTACTTTGACCCACTGTTCCATGCATTTGACTAAAATGATTTTAAAGTTGAATTTATTTTATAAAACTCTAAACCCCTTTCTAACCATGAATAGGGCACCGCATAATAGGCCTTCAATCCAATCCATGCAGCGAAGAGGACTCCTTTGTTTCGTTGTTGACTTGTTGGTAAATGGTTGTGTCAATGAAGAGCAGCTCTTTAGTACCAGGGGCCAAATCCTACATCCATTCTGAGAGGAGGCCAAAACGTTATTTGCTAACTGGATTGTATGTAAGCATATTTGGACTGGATGTAAGCACCTTATTGGTGGTAGGTAAGCACGTAATGGGTCTGTAGTTCTTCGGTTTCGTGGTACTACCAGACTTATGGAGCAGGTAGGTGAATCCAGTGGTCATGAAACTGGGAAGAGTGTCCGTCTCGAGGGATCCTTGGAATTGTGTAGCCAAATGTTCATGTGAGTGAAACCACTTTATCCAGAAGTTGTACAATCCATCTGGCCCAGGACTTTTCCAGATCTGAATATTATATATTATATTATTCGTTAAATAGTATTGATATATCGAATAATATAATATTATTATTGGTACCTATAGAGTATATTATTTTATTCGGTTTATTTCTATGTACATCATTTTGCAGAAATTAATCACACAGTTTGAGTCGTTTTAGCGGAATATAAAATGGACTAGTTCTATGACGGTAATTTAACTGAAACAATTCAAGTGGTTTGAGTCGCTTTTGTTATTAGAAATATAGACTTGATTCTTTGAAATTGGATTTTTCAAAAATGATCCAAGCAGTCTGGGTTATTACAGTTGTTTGTAGAAAAATACCCTTCCTTATGTGGGTTGGTACTCATCATTCAAAAATGTACCTTATCTTCATCAGATCTCGGATCTTTATTGCTGATAGAAAGAACTAACCTTTAGGACCTATTTGGTATATACAACTCATTTTTGACCATAATGTGGTTTGAGTCCTTTCTGCTAAACTACGTCCAATTTAAACTCATCACTCGATCAATAAAAGTCATGACGCCATCAATCTTAATGTCTACCAGGCGCGGTACGAACGCGTTACGGTCTACCCCCTGCGGGGGTCACTAAACTTGCAGGGGACATAACCCCTCCTCAAATCGTATTATAGTAATGAACACCTAAAATAAAAAAATATCTAATAGGACATAGACTATTTTTTAACGTGGGAAAACAACACTGGCAATTACGCGGGTAAAATCGTGGGGTGCTACTAGTTTTTTTAACCCGCATCCAAACATAAGGGTTGTTATAAGTTTGACCTTCATACCTGTCGTCCATACCTGTTTTTTTTTTAAATAAAAAGTGACGAGACGAGCTGGACATAACAGCACAGTGGCACGCAGCTATTGGAACATGAATAGTCCAAATCATTGCCTAGCACTGCACTGCGCTAGTCACCCAAAGATCTAAGTTGTTATATCTCTAAGCCCTGTAATTTGTCTGGAAACATTGCCATTCAAACCGGAACACAGTAAGTAATGTTTCCACATTACTGTTTGGCGGTAGAATAACTGGCAAAGGTGTGGTACTTCCCCAGGCGGACTCTGCTAAGAGTCCTACCACTACAAACATAATAAAATCTGTATGTCTGTGGCACCGTAGATCTCAAACAGATAGACCGATTTCGATGCGGTTTTTTTTTATTTGAAGGTTAATTTCCATGCTTTGGTACAAACCACCGCTAAGAAGCTATGTTTGGTAAAAATCGGTTCAAGATGGTCGCCGCCACAAAATAGCGGAAAAGATATTTCTGCACAACCTACCTCAATATGGAAAATCAAAATGAAAGGGCTTGACTAGTAGTATGTTGTTTAAATTACAAATCCGAGGTGGTCTGATGACCCCCCCCCCCCCCCCAAAAAGGCCTAAAGCTGCGTACTGGTGACCCCCTCCAAAATTTGAGTATGATACCGCACCTGATGTCTACTCGCTGCTTCTTATTCGACCACTTGGTAATTTGTTACCTTTATACATTACAAGGATAATGTTCATTGAAGTGAACACTTCTTTTGGCGTGACTAGGCAGATTTTACGTGGGCTGTGAATTGAACTCTAGCGTCAAGCGCGGGTATGATAAGAAATCTTCAGGTAAACTCGAAACGAAAGCGATTGGCCATCTAGAAAAGCGTCTGCCAATGGGGAATGCTAAAAGAGCGTGACTTGCCCATCATGGCATGGCCATCAGTCACGACCAGAAATGCGTCAGCCAATAGGAAATGCTGACTCATTTCTAGATGGTCATGCCATGATGACCAGGCCACACCCTCCGGTTACACACGTGTAGTTTCCAAAGTAAGCTATCACATTCTGAGTTATAAGTTTTTACTTCTATCGGCAGTTCCTAAGACTGCCAATTTGTTTATTACGTAGGCAACTCTGTAAGTTTTGCGTAACTTAAACACAACATGTTTTAACCAAAATATTATGTTTATGGCTTTTCAGAATACTTTCCTTTACATTTTTTCATGCGATCGAACCTTCAATTTTTTTTAAAAGGAGGACTACATATTTGGAGGCATGTTTTCTACGTGCTGATTGAACGCTATCACTGCCTCTTCGGAGTTGGTAAAAGTGAAACCTTTCATCAAATCATTGATTTTAGGGAATATACAGAAAGCACAGGATGCTAGGTCGGGGCTATGCGCAAGATGGGCGACGAGTTGTAGGTACTTTTTCGGAAGCTAAAAATGGCTTTCTTTTGTTGGCTGTGTGTGAAGAAGCATTGTCATGATGTAGGAAAACGCGGTTGTTTGGTCGTCTTTCGCGAACTTTTTTTTAATAACCAGGGTAAGCAAATGATAGAATACCATTAGCACTCTTTTGATCTGAAAGTAGAATTGTACAGATGAGCTGAGAAAAAAAAAAGCAATCATTGAAGGGAAAACTTCTTTTGGCGCGCCACAGGCAGATTATTCGTGGACTGTGAATTGAATTCTAGCATCACGCTCGGGAACGATAAGAAATCTTCGGGTGAACTCAGGACATCGGCTATCTAGAAATTGATCGTGAGCATTTCCTATTGGCCATCAGCATTTCTAGATGACCATGCTCTGCTCAGGGCCACGCTCTCCGGTTTCACCCGGTAGTTGCCAAAGTAAGCTATCAAATTCTGGTATAAGTTTTCAATGCTATCAGCAGTTCCTATGACTTACTTTTTTTTTAACTACGCTTTGCTTCCGAAAGGTAAAATTTTTGACTTTCGGAAGCAATAAATTGAAAAATATTGATGAAAAAAAAAATAGTTAAAAAAGTTAATAAAAATATAGAAGCGAAAAAGTTCTCCATATTTTTTTGCCTAACACTAACCGTTCTCAAGATATCGAATTAAACGCGTTTTTATCGAAATTACCTTGAGCTGAACTCGCCAGAATCCCTCAAATTAGAACATATGCTCAGAATACACCCCCTATCGATCGATCCTTCATAATTCCCAAACTACATTTTTTTTTCTCATTTGTTTCCGTAATTGCACTGGACTAGTAAAGTCAAAAGTCAAAGTCAAAGTAATTTAGTAAATAAGTAATTTAGTAGAACATTGATGTGTGTTAGAAACAATTAATTGACAAATGATTTGCCGCCAATTGTTTTTTTGGAATGCTGCAACGTTTCAATAAATTAACAATCGAAATTGAAATAGTTCCGATTAGCTAGAAGTGCAAAACGTATAGTGTGCCCATCACAGAGTAAGTAATCACTACGTTGCCCCATGCCCAAGTATTATTCGTAACTTCGTATTTTTTCTGCTTTAGGAGTTAGAAACTTTTGGAAATTATTTATATAGGGCTGACAACACTGATGAGTTTTACCTCCGATGAAAATCTACTTTTTTCGATTAATTTCTCTTGTCCACAGAATAGGCAGATATTACAGTGTTTTGCTCCCTTCATCCTCCCGTCGTCCCGTTTGCCCTCCTGCCTCCTGTCTGTTGAGATAAATCCACTCAGCCTCCGGTATTGGGAAGAGAAAGTCGTGCAACACTCTTTACTTTTCCTATCGTATCATTTGCGTGATAACTCGTTTTTACTTATACTAGAGTAAATTCTGTGAAAATCGAAAAATGTCTGCAAAAATTCAAGAAGCAAAAGAGCACTGCAAGGCAGCTGAAAAACAGTAAGTGTTTTTTTGTATTTTATGCTTTTCTGTTACTATCCCGTATTGATTTCTCCAACTGCACTTCCTAGAAGAAAAAAAAGTATGCAAAGTACGTTAGTAACAGCGAAATATAGTAGAACAGTAGTAGTATTTAGCAATATTTATAGTATAATTGGGCAATAATCTTTGATCACATAAAAAATATAAATCAAATAATAGCACTATGTCTCTACAAAAGTACAAAAGTTGAAGAGACTGTCTTATTGAGTTTAAATTAGACACCTTTATTCTGCAGTTAGTAAAGATATAATTATATCTGTATGAAACCGGTGCACTGTGATATAATTAAGCAAAAAAAAAAAGTTTAAAAATAGGTGTTGATTTTAAAAAGCTGCTCATGCACTAGTTATTAGAAATTATATGCGTTTGTTTTGTAAAAAATCAGCAAAACTATGAAAATGGTAATGTAATTATAATACAATGATATACCTATTATTGTTCTTGAATATGTACCTATACATTTTACTTTATAATAGTAATGTACACTTTTTTAAATTACTGCGTGCATTAAAGAAAGAGCTCATTCCATTGATGCCAATGCTGATCACATTTGGGGTAGAAAATCCAGAGTGGAAGCTGTGCTTAGGCGAACAGATCACTCTGGCCAGATAAAGTGACAACCAGTTTAAACTAGTGGACAAATTAGAAACAAAATGAGACTCCGGATCAAGTTGAGTGAAAAGCATCAAAAGAGCCTTAAAATAACAAGGAGTAGAGCTATAGACTGATGATGATAACACTGAAACATCTGTAACTGAGCAATGATGTGGAGCTGCAATCATTATCATCATTTTTTTGCCCTTGTCTGGTTACCTGAGGTTCACAAGACATGATTCCCTCTTCCTGTTCAATCTATCATTACTTACTCCACATCTCAACACACACAAACACATTTGATGTTGCCTGAAAGAGATTGCTGTAAGCGATAAGGTCACCAATTGCATATTTCCTTTTAGTTTTTAACTGACTTCAAAAAATGAAGAGGTTCTCAATTCTAGTATGAAAACTAACGTGGTTATTACACATTTTAAAATAAATAGTCACTAGATTATACGTGAGTTACCCATGTATTTATGCAAAAAAGCATGGATATAATTATGACAACTATCTCACATCACGTCTCACTTGGCCTTTCCTAGTATATGATATCGGTAAAACCCTCCTGGCAAAGCTAGATGCTAACGTCATAAAGATATTGAAGTCATGGTTTGGATTGGCACATCCGGCTGATCCCTCTACTCTCTTTAGGGATCATAATAGTTTTGGGCTGAAACTAAAAAAAACATCCGAACTCTACAAACACCTAAGAGTTACAAAAACGCATGTTTTGGGAAAGTCGAAAGACAAATTAATTGCATCTCTCCCAAAAGACAAAAGCGCTTCGGACCTTGAATCTAGACTTCAATGCCTTAAACAATTTATGGCGGGTGCACAAGTAAGTACAGCTGGGTTGGGTGCGAGAAAGAAAAGGGAAGACTGAGACATGATAAAAACCTTTCTACAACAAGACGAAAATGACAGTTACAAAGCGACCCGAAGTGAAGAAGACCCGGCACCCGGTGAATCCATGGAATGCTAAGAAGTTCGTCTCTAAAAGGTTCTCAATTCAGTTGTATGTTTTTTTTGTATATTTGTTATGCGAATTGAGAATCGATTTTGATGGACCCATATAAATTTTACCAAAATCAATGTCTTCGAAACATTAAAATACTGAATGGATTTTATAACCTCCCTAACATAAGATACCTATACAGGTTAAAGGAGCATAAGTAATCATGATTTATTCATAAATTATCATTTTACATGTCAAAAAATATCACCATCATAATGTCATAAAAATGATAAATCAATGAATGTGCCATTGCACTTAATAAATAACTATTAAACAAATAACATAGATTAAATCAACTTTCATGCTGAACTCATATGCTAAAATTATACAATTCATTGAAGTAGTAGAAAGATTGCTCGATAAGCCATTTTTTTAAGTTTGATTTTAAATCATAAGAGACACAGTCCCAGTTGTCCCACACCATCATTGACAAACACTACACATCACATGCTCACCAACAGGAACTGGTTTACAACTGGAACAGGTTGACTGAGAGTTGATCATGGAACTCTTTCAAGAACAAACTGGACAATTGGATAGAGAAATACAATATAATTTTAACAAACAGTTACCTATAATCTGTTATTTCAACAATGAGATATAGGCATATCAGCTAATGCTGCTCAGGGGTCGTTCAAGTATTATGTAATGCAATTTGGGGGGGGGGGGGTGTCTTGTGAAACATTACGGTGCGTCTTGGAGGTATTGTTTTACTTTAAAAATAAACAGGAAATTAAAATGCTACAAGTTGGCAACTTGTGTGGTGACTTTTAAGCAAAAACAATTACTTGGATATTACCTAATGTTTACGGAGAGTGAGAGGATGGGTGTTAAAAAAAGTTAAGGTGTATTACGAGGGGCGGACATGTACCTAGAATCTTTCGAAGTCATGTGTCATCCACCAACCCGCACTGGGCCAGCGTGGTGGATTATGGCCTTAACTCTCTCCTTGCGAGAGAAGGCCCCGAGACCCAGCAGTGGGAACGCTAAGTGGGCTATTGATGATGATTGATGACGAGGGGCGGAGGGGGCTATAAATTCTTTAAAAATTACGTTACGTAATACTTGAACGCTCCCTCACCTCAACAAATAAATAAAATAGTATTGTCAAAGTACCTTTATTTTCACTGAAAGCCATTCAAGTGGGTCGCCTGTTATTTGTGTCCATTTTTGAAGTGGAACTATTGTTTACACACTTTTACCTATTTCTCGACCAAACCCTGAAACCATAGGAGGCCTCTTCCATAACCCTACTATTATAAATGCGAAAGTTTGAAAGTTTGTTGTTCAATAAAGTCAGAATGGCGAAATGGGTCTGGTTGAAATTAGAAACGTAGTTACGGATATTATAGTTTACCTTGTGTGTTATAATAATTGTAAATTTATATGGGCAGCTCGATTAGAACCTTTTAAATGTCATATTTAGAATGTTACATGTTAGAATAAAGTGGCCAAGTGCGAGTTGGACTCGCCCATGAAGGGTTCCGTTGCAGCAAGTAACATAATATACATAGTTCTTGTTGTTTGTTGTAACTTTGATCGAACTTTTGATAATAGTGTATTTATGACGTACTAAAAAAAAAACTACTCATCAGGACGTCTACTCTGTTTCTACGAAAACGAAATTTCGAAAAAAAAACTCGCGACTTTCCTTCTCTCGTTCTACTTCGTTTCGTCCGATATAACATTGTTTGACGTTTAAATGTTCTAAGCATACTCTAATTAGAGTGGGCTTAGAACATTTAAACGGACAAAACGACGGATCGAAGTAGAATCCTAGTTGGAAAATCTCGAGTTTATTTCGAAATTACGTTTTCGTTGAATTAGAGTACCTAGACGTCCAGATCGAGTTCAAACCAATTTTCGTTGGTAGTTTGCATGGTAATATACATCATAATTATATTTTTTTTAGATTTTTCATTCTCTTACTTTATAAGTTAGAGGGGGGGGGGGACACACATTTTACCACTTTGGAAGTGTCTCTCGCGCAAATTATTTAGTGTAGACAAAAATTATCCTAGAAACCTCAACATCATTTTTGAAGACCTATCGATAGAGACCCCACACGTGTAGGTATGATGAAAAAAAAATGTTGAGTTTCAGTTCCCAGTATGGGGGGCGTAAAAAATAATAAAAAACACAAAGGAGACGGCTCATTTCTGCCCCACGTCGTTTCAAGTTTAGGTACTTAATTAGCCCCGGAGACCTAAAAAAGTTATTTAAGTAAATTAACATTCAATTAAATAATGTAAACTGTACATTCAAAACTAACGTGCCAAGCGGGGATTGCAAATTGGTGTGATTAAAAGTACTTTAATGACTGTACCTAAAGCCAGCCATGTTTTTTCTCTTTTTTTCTTCTGTTGACGTTTACGTAAAGTGAACGTGCTTGTGTCATTTTGCCCGAAATGCGACATTGTAGTTTTGGCGCCAACGTGAAAAAAACATGTCGCCTCATTGTATTATTTTCTTTAACTTGTGTATTTTCGAGTGGCAATGTGCAATATAAATGGTGGGTTATTACAAATTACTATTTGATGTTCGTGAACGTATTTCTTTGACGATTTTTAGTAAAACTTGAAAATATTGAAACACGTAATATGGGAAAACACAAAAGCCGTGCGACGCCAAAATAAAAAAAAAGTGAACAAAATTGACTCAACATCCGATTCGTTCGAAACTCGATTCCAAAAAGAATGTAAATATGCTCGATTTGTTCGAAACTCACACATCGCGTTATTTTTTTCAACGTTTTAGTTGATATCTTTTAAACCCCGCTATGCAGAATAAAAACATTAACAGTATCTCCATATATATTAAAAATCCTATACAATGATCCAATTTTGGTCGAGTCTCCTGCACTTTTGCTGTGGGGCAAATGCCCATGGAAAATGGGCCGTCTCCTTTCATATTTTTAGGGTTCCATTAAATGTAAAAATCCTTAGGGGATCCTTATGGATTCGTCATGTCTGTCTGTCTGTCCGTATGTCACAGCCACTTTTTTCGAAACTATAAAAACTATACTATTGAAACTTGGTACAGATAGTTCAACTCATCTGTGCGCGCGGCGCTATGTGTGCGTGCGCTTGTAATTATACAACTTTCATTTGTGTGGCAGTGGCGCGGCAGTTTTCGTCCGAGCAAAACGTGACGAGCATACAAAGTAACTGTATATGTACAAGCTTACCCACACATAGGCCCGCGCGCACAGATGAGTTGAACTATCTGTAAGAGATGTATTATGTGATCCGCATTAATATTTCACACAAAAATATTAAAAAAAAAACAATAAATTTTAGGGGTGCCCCATACTTAGTTATACTGAATAATTTGCGCGAGAGACACTTCCAGAGTGGTAAAATGTGCCCCAGTAACTCTGTAACTTGTAAAATAAGAGAATAGTTTTATGAATAAAAAAAATATACGATGTGCAAACTTCCACCAAAAATTGGTTTGACTAGTACTTTAAATAGTTTTAATACGTTATAAATACACTATTATTAATATATCGATCTAAGTTACAACGAACTACAAGAACTTATGTATTATGTTACTTGCTGCTACGGAACCCTTCATGGGCGAGTCCCACTCCCACTTGGCTGCTTTTATTTTAAATTCTGTGTCAAAATGTCGCCAATTAAAAATTTGCGTGCTACTGTGGATTGATTGTTTGAAGCTGACAAAAACCAATGGAAATGTTTAATGATATTCGAAGGTTGGGAAGTAGGCGGAACTTTGTGTATTATGCCATAAAGAGGTATAAGGAGACTGGTTCTTTGAAACGATTGTGGGAGATGTGGGCAACTACAGTCTGTAACAATTCACGTCTCCCGCCGACATAAAATCGATATAGGAGGGAATTCGTCGAAATCCTTGTCGTACTCAAAAGAAATTATTCATCCAAACGAAAATTTTGCTAATTTCGGTGAACAGTGTACTCAAATATCTATACTTAATATTATAAAGCTGAAGAGTTTGTTTGTATGTTTGTTTGAACGCAAGGATCTCTGGAACTACTGGTCCGAATTGAAAGATTCTTTCTTTGTAGGATTGTCCATTTATCGAGGAAGGCTATAGGCTATTTAACATTACGCTACTATCATCAGGAGCCGAGCATGAATGAAAAATGTAACATAAACGGGAAAAAATATTGCTTATTGAGAGTTTTCGTTGCGTGACAGCATATGTCATATTTTAAAGGTTGCGTCATTAGAACCTAAAGTAACCGAATTTGTTCAAAATTTGAATTGGTACGACCAATTTTCGATAGATGGCGTAGCAACGCGCGCGCGTTCAGCTAGTCATGTCATAAAGTGTGAACGGATCGGACTGAAATTTGGAACACAGGTTATTATAATCTGGAAGAACACATTAAGCTATTCGGGTACACAACGGGGGCGGGAACTACGCGGGTAAAACCGCGGGGCGCTGCTAGTGACCTTATAAACTATTTAAACGACCGCCTGTGTAAATTGCGACTGGAACAATAGCGGGACCTGTCAAATTCTTTGACTCAAAGAGACATGATGGAAAAAATGCCCTGTTCACTGACGACAATGTCTTCGCGGCGGAAGAAAAGCTCAACCGGCAGTACAACAAAGTCTACGTCAAAAGTTCAAAGGAGGTCCAACCATTTGTGCGGAACGTCCTGCGAACTCTGTACCTTAAGTAGTGATAGAACTCTTTGCAGAGTCCGTTTGGAGAAGTACCACACCTGTGCTAGTTATTCTACCGCTGAGTAGTAGTGTGCAAACATTACAAATGTTCCGGTTAAAATAGCAATGTTTCCAGTGATATTACAGGGCATAGAGATAAAACATCCTATATCTCTGGGTGACGAGCGCAGTGCTAGGTAATGATTTAGACTTTTAGACTCTACGTGTTCTAACAGTCTTGTCTCGTCACTCTATACTACACAATTCTTTAGAAGTGAGGAGAAAACATGTCCAAATAAAAATAATGTGTAAGATTTAGCACGGAAATATTGATGCTCCGGACATCGGCATTGGTGAGAGGCTTTGTCGTATTTATGTCCCCAGGCCAGGTCTAGTGGGCCAGGAAACATGAACTGTTTGCTGGGCCGAAGTGTAAAACTGTCACTCGTACTCCGGTCCGTTGCGGCGATGAATACGTTCCTTGATGCAGCACCGGACTGTGATTTGTTTGCGGGTCAGTGGAGGGATGTGATGAGGGCAAAGAGTTTCATATTCATATTCATATTCATATTATTTATTGATAAAATATTATTTTACATGTCAATCAACAATAATTACATTAATGTAATTTGCCATATTATAATAAAAATTGTACATAATCAAATTAATAAATTGAAGTCAAATTAATCACACTATAAAAATTATATAAAATAGTTCAATGGTAATCAAATAATTGGTATACAATACATTAATATTCAATTAAATATCAAAATTATAAAATTCCCTATAATCATAGAAGCATTGCTCGATCAGCCATTTTTTTAATTTTCTCTTAAAAGACTGCAGAGTAACCGCTGCGGTGACGTCATCCGGTAAACTGTTGTAAACAGTCGGGGCCATGACGTGGGTTATCTTATCCGACCTGGTGAGGGACCGCGGGACGGTCTTCAGCTTGTGTCGGTCGCGGGTGGGATAGGCGTGCCCGGCGCCGCGCTCCCCGTACGACGACAGGTTTACCCTGGCGTAGACTGCCACCTGATAAATCAGGATGGAGGGCAACGTCAGGACTCCCAACTTCTTGAAATGCGGGCGTGCTGGGGTGTCCCAGGATACTCGCGCCACGCTCCTCACCGCACGTTTTTGCATGCGGAAGGCGCGCTCCCAGTCCGCAGCTCTAGCCCACATTTCAGCACCATACTGAAGCTGAGAGTGCACTGTAGCGAAATAGCACGAGCGTGCTATCTCATTCGGTACAAACCTCGCCACTCGAGCCAACGCAAAGCAAGCGCTCCCGAGCTTTCCACAGACCTTATCAATGTGGTGATCCCATTTGAGACCGCGGTCTATCTCGAAACCCAGGAATGCAGTAACCTCTTGTTCCTCAATTTTCACCCCACTCACATCAACCGACAGGGGTCTCACGGGCCTTCCCGTCAGGCTGAATCGAATAAAGTGAGTCTTGGTAAGATTCAGGGCAAGACCGCTCACATGGAACCACCCATACAGCTGGGAGGCTGCGACATTCAGTTTCTGCTCCAGAGCGTCCACTGTCGGCGCCGTGACCACCGCAGCCACGTCGTCTGCGTACATAAGTACTTCTGCGGCTGTCACGGCGTCGGGCAGATCATTCAAGAGCAAAGAAAACAATATGTTTGACACCGACGACCCTTGTGCCACACCCATATCGGATGCCATAGAATCCGACCTCTCCGATCCTCCACAGCTCACAACCACTTGCGATCTCTCCCGCATTAGACCAGTCAAAAGGGAGTGAGCAGGCCCCGCTACGCCGTAGTGTTGCAATTTAGCTGCAAGTACGTCGCGGTCGGCAACATCAAACGCCTTTGACAGGTCACAGCAGAGGATCGCCACCTGCAGTTTGGGCTTGGATTCCCGGGCCTCCATGACGCGACGTATCACCTCGCGAGTCAGCGCCGTCGTCGAACGCCCCTCGCGGTACGCGTATTGCCGGTCAGATAAGGCACCCGTTTCACTTAAAAACTCGAGAAGTCGACAGCTCAAGCCGTTCTCAAAAATTTTTGCAAGGGCCGGTATAATAGAAACGGGTCTATAACTGTCAATGTTCTCTCGTTTCCCTTTTCCTTTGTACAACGGCGAAACTTTGCTAATTTTGAGGGGATTAGGAAACGATCCCTCGACCATGCAACAGTTAAACAGATCTACGAGTATCGGCGCCAGTGATTGTATTGTCATTTTTAATAGTTTCATGGATATTCCGTAAATGTCCCGGGATGCTTTAGGTGGTATTCGCGTCAAAACGATACGGTATATCTCATCTACATCAAACTTCCGCAATCTCAAGCAGCGGTCGGCCGGCGCGCGCGCAGCCGCCAGCAGGCGACGTGCCTCCGTGACGTCAGCGCGCGGCGCTCCGCAAGTTTTAGCGGCGGTTATAAACCTATAGTTTGCTGCATTTAACGCAGATTTTTTACAACTAAATTGCGTTCCATCTGATTTTCTGAGCGCGTCAGTAAAATCTACGTGTGGACAATTATTTTTACCTCGCTCTGTATTTATTACATTCCACATTGCTTTTGGAGCGTAGCTTCCAGAATAAATGATGTCAGAATAATATTTGGATTTTGTATTTATTATTAAATTTTCATAATAATCGGTCATGTCAATAGCAAAATTGTTAATTATGTCATTATTTGGATACTGTTTAGCAATTTCAATGATGTCAAATAATAAGCATTTAACATTTTTTACATCGGGTGTCACCCACGATGAGTCAAGTTTTTTAATGTCATATGTTTTGCGCGTTGGAAAACATATTTCAAACTTACTTTTCAGAACATTAAGGATAGTAGTTCCTTTTTGTACCGCATTCTTGTTGTGTAATTTGGTAACCCAGTCAACACTATCCAAGGAAGTTACAAAATTTAGTTGATTTCCGCGCGAAAACGATCTGACGTGCCGGTAGGTAGGTACATGCATATCAAATGCTACCGTGCATTTAATGCCGTAGTGGTCGCTCAAATTTGTAATGACAGGCGCGTTTACATAAATACTACGTATATAGTTAGAATTATTATTATTAATTAATACTAAATATACGAATAATCATCATCATCAACAGCCCATTAAATTTTCCCACTGCTGGGACTCGGAGCCTTCTCTCAAAAGGAGAGAGTTAAGGCCATAATCCACCACGCTGGCCCAGTGCGGGTTGGTGGATGACACATGACTTCGAAAGATTCTAGGTACATGTCGGTTTCCTCACGATGTTTTCCTTCACCGTTTTTAAGTTAGCGGCATTACGCACATGACTTCGAAAAGACAGTGGTGCGTGTGGGGTTTGAACCCGGGGTCTCCGGATCGGCAGTCGCCGTTCTCCCGACTAGACCAGCCGTAACTTAATTAATTAACTTAGTCCTAAGAGATAGACATTTGCTTTTCGTATCTCGAAAAAGCGATATCGTTTCATGGTTGATGTTCCAAAGACACGAAAGCTTGTGATAAGAACCTCTAGATTGTGGAATGCATCGCCTGAGAGAGAGAGAAAAACCCGATTATATCGGTAAACCGTGGCATACGGAATTCGCTTTCGTGAGAGGTGGTATATAGAACCTCTTACGAGAGCGAATAACATGGACACTCTTTGGTTTTCAAAATAGAAATGCTTTGTTCTAAATTTAATTTTTCCCTCCCAATATTTAGTAGTCTTTTGTTTTTGACGTGACAACGTCTTATAATTCGATGAAGCCGGCTGCACGCCCGCAAAACATGACGTCATGTCACGTTACCGCCGTTACCTCGCCGCCGGCGTTACCTCACTCTAAGGCGTAGTTGAAGTTGTCACGTTCAACTAACGTCAGTAACCCGACTTTACAGACAACCATTTTTTAGTCATATTACCTTACGAATACGAATTATCTAACAACGTCAAACTAACCTAACCTACATACGTACATACTTACCGTAGAATTATAATCCCACGCGTTTTATTATAAACTGACGGTGCCGGTGTTATAATTTTACGTACCTAGTAGTGAAGTGGATAAACATTACCGATATATATTTAAAATGTTTATCCACTTCACTTTACTTCTACCTTCTATATTCCTATACATTTTATCTTTTGACTGATGTAATAATAGAATCTTATATCTTTGAGTGCGCTAGGTTATCTGGACTTCTCATGTTCCAATAGTTGCGTGCCACTGTGCTAGGCAGGCATGTTGCGTGCCGTCAGGCCTGCTCGTTTCGTTATTCTAATATAAATACTATTAAAAAAGTCTGGACGTCTTCAAAATAAAATCTGATAAGCACTGATCACTGGATATGTGAAATTAAAAAATAACTACTAGCAAAATGTCCAAATTAACGAATTTTATTACAGCACGGTCTCACCTACCTAGTCATATTTTCTTACAATCAAAGCACCAATTATACTTTTTGATATACAATGTATCAAACTGTACTTGTTTGGAAAATTAAGAATTTGTATAATTTATCATTGTGAGAATGTGGAAAATTCGGAACATGTAAAATTCATAATTTAGACAAATAAGATTTTGTATTTATTATAAAGAAATTTGGAAAATATATAATGCGGAAAATTAAGAATTCGGAATTGAACGCTGACATCTATTTTATAGGTATTTACAACCAAAACTTTTTTGCAATGGATGTGAAATGCAAAAATATTTCGTGACAGGTTCAATGAATGTGGTAAGTACTTACCTAAAAGTTAATGTCGCGATAAAATAAACATAATTAAATATAGCACACGGACACAACAGCGAAGAGCAGTTGACTAGGGTAAGTTCGCCTGTTCGCGTCCATCGCCCAGTTCGCGTCCATTTTACGGATCTCCATTTAAAAACTCACGAAATTTAGTATACTAACACACCAATAAGTCGCAAAATTAATACGGCTAATACCTCGATGTATAAGAAGCATGCACACATAAACAACAGCTCCGTGCTTGAAACAAATCCTGTGTAAAAAAAAAGTTTGTGACGGTTGTTCAAAAAGACAGTGCAAATACGCGGAATTGTGAAAAAAAAATAGTGGGCACCGGTGCGTTTGAACGTAAGTCTTTTATTGTTTTATGTGCAATTTGGACACATAGCTATTTCTAGACGTTGATAGTGATATAAGGAATTATATGAATTATGAATTTGTTTATTTTTTTTATAGTTAACAGTTAAAATAAGGTGGACGCGAATTACTACACCGAATTTATAAAACGTGCAGTTTGCGTCCGCCATGGACGCAAACTATACCTACAGGGAATAGTAACAAAAACAGATTGCGTCCATTTTTTAAATTAATAGATTTTGCGAAATTCAACCCCTAAGAGGGTGAAACAAGGGATGAAGGGTTGTATGAAAATTCGTGATTTTCAAAGTTATCAAATTTTGTATCTCGACACTTGACACGAAGCAATTGAATGATTGTTCTATCAATTTTGTAGTTTCGAACTGTACGGGGGTGAATTTGGGGCTGAAATGGGGATGAATGTCAATATAAAAGTTCCCAACCGTTGAAGATAAAACCATGAAACTCTGTATATCGACACTTGACACGAAGCAAACAAATGTGTGGTATATCAATTTCATAATTTCGAACTGTACGGGGGTGAAATTGAGGTTCAAATAGGGGATGAATGTTGATATGAAAGTTCCCAACCGTTGAAGATAAAACCATGAAACTCTGCATATATATACACTTGACACGAAGCAAAGGAAGTTTTGTTCTAGCCATTTTGTAATTTCGAACTGTACGGGGGTGAAATTGGGATGAAAGTATACATGGAAACTTCCAATCGTTGCAGTTAAAACCAATAAACTCTGTATATACCTAGGCACTTGACACGAAGCAAATAAATGTTAGTTCTAGCAATTTTGTAATCTCGAACTGTACGGGGATGAAATTGGGGTTGAAATGGGGGATGACTGTGAAAAGTGCATTAGATTGACTACATTGACCTATCATCTCAAATGCACGCGGATGATTTTAGGGTAAAATTAACACAACAGATTATTGTTAAATTAAAAAATTGAGTACTTCTTATGTTACCTAATTTATTTTAAATTTTAAGTAATATCAAAGTTTATAAGAATAAACAGGTATTTTTATTTTCTTTTAGAGAGATTTTTGATGTTAATATGTTGTTTTTTAAAACCCCATAATTCTTTAATTAATAAATAATTAAAATCCAGTCTCTTTTTACATTTTTATAAAATATCACCCCTTAATTCCTTTTCTGAGCTGGTGGACGCAAAGTGGTCCAGCGGGTGGACGCAAATTGGATTTTATGGACGCAAACTGGGTAAATCGCCTATTTCTGAAGTTTGTCTGTTTTTAGAAAAAACGCAACATTTTTCGATCAAAACTAAACGTTCATCTTAAAATAGACTATCAAAAGCAACACATTACATACTCTTTTCATTAAAATGAGTGCTGGGACATATTTATTTTGCCCTTCAAACTTGCCAACTGCACTAAGTGGACGCGAACAGGCGAAATGACCCTATATTATCTTTCTGGCTCTGGCGCACTTATAGGTATTATCTGTCTCGCTCTAGCATCCCGAGTTCATCCGAAAATTTCTTATCATACCCGAGCGTGACGCTAGAATTCAATTCACAGCCCAGAAAAAAATCTGTCCAGGCGCGCCAAAAGAAGTTTTAACTTCAAAAACGAATATACTCTTTGTATTATACTCTTTGATTAAAACTATATATATTAAACTCTTTGATTAAACCTCTAGAAAAAAATTACGTTTGATCGGTAATGTCAAATGTTTGACTGAAAATTATGTAGAACAGTTTATATGAGAAGATGAAATTGTTGTTTTTTACGTTTATTGCCCGTGTTACTACCCGTCTTACTACCAGTAGTAACACGGGCAATTATTTTTGCCCGTGTTACTACCAACAGGTCCAGTAGTACGATGGGTAATTTATTTTTGCCCGTCGTACTACTACCGCCATTTTCAGATTGGTACCTCTTTTGCCAACAAAATTATTTCATTACTTGTACCTACCTCGTTAGATTGAACACTGATCTTTTTGGAAACTATTGGCGACTTGTTAATAATAAAAATGTGTGTGCTTAAGGCCGCAAGGCAGAAGTACGCTCGGGTACACTCAACGGTCCGAGTACGCCCGTTGGAGCCTTTCACCACACAGAATCACGGGTCAGGTTCACTTATTATAGTCTAAGTACAGAAAAATCTGGGTATGGTGCGCCACATGAGGTTTTCATTTCAACAAACTAAAAAGTTAATGGCCATCTTCCAGCGGCATCATCAGACCCTGGTTATCATCTTAACTAGATGAGGTTGTCGTTTCATTGCTAAGTTCATTTGGCGATCTTTTAGCTCCATAATCAGATCAGCACCAAGTCGTCATAATATTGCGTTGTCTGGAGTGAGGCTTCGCAATAGCTTCACGGGGATACACTTGCAGTCTCGCTGAATATCTCGAAGGCTATCGACAGGGCGTTGTTAGCAACCTTTCTAGTTATGGGTTTATTGCGTGGATATCAGACTTTTTGAGAAATCGATCCTTACGAGTCGTCATTGATGGCTGCTCGTCGGATCAAATGGCTATCAATGCCTCTCTGCGACGCTCTTCCTGCTAGATATGAACGCTCTGTTGAAGCCGATCGGTATCTTTGGGTACGCAGATGATAGTACCATTGTAGAAAGTTACATATCTAGCGCGAGAACCAATGGGCAGTAAACGGTTGATCAAACTCTCTCTCTCAGTACCTGTACTGAGAGAGAGAGAGTTTGATCAAGCGTTTGAGCTTCACCCTTGAGGCGGTGTCTTAATGGGGGGCGATGTCAATCTGGGTAGCAATTCTAAATGCAATCCAAATGTTTCAAAATCGGAATGACAATCCGTGTCTCTGTCATGCTAAACAGATAAGACAAAGACCGAGAGATGACATTCCGTGTCGGCTGCAACTGAATGGATTTAGAATCGCTACCCTGGTCAAGTTCAACGAGAGTAAGATGCAGGCGTGTCTGTTCTCCGCAAAAATGATCCCATTCCAACTGACCGAGACAGTTTCTGACGTCTTAAGTTTCTGGGCGTTACTTTGACATGTACGCTTAACTTTGGCTCATAGATCGAGTCCAAGGCTAAATTAGCTGCCAAAACACAAAATGTACTCTCAAAGGTGCGAAGGTACTTCAAGTCTGAACAGTTTCTCACGTTATATCAAGCACAGATTCGCTGTTTTATAGAGTATTGTTCGCACCTTTGGGATGGATCGGCTAAGTATTAGCTGGAGGCTCAGGAATCAATCGAGAGACGTGCTAAAAGGCAGCGACACTCTTGTGCGAAAAAGACTTCAAAGTCTTGAACATCGCAGAAAAATTGCTAGCCTATCGGTTTTTTATAGGATACCTTTCCCTTTTTTCTATCGGAATGCTTGCAGCTCGAAAAAGCGCCATCGTTTCATGGTTGATGTTCCAAAGACACAATCAAAGAGATTTGACCCTACTTTTGTGATAATAACGTCTAGGCTGTGAAATACGTTGTCTGAGTGGGTTTTCCCCGACGGTTACAATCTTCGTGTCTTCAAATCGAGAGTGAAGCGGTTCCTTCAAGGTAAGCACACTCCATCGTAGATCGCATCGTCGCTTAACAACAATAGTTAACACATTTGTTGCCAAAAGTGACAATGTTTATTGTAATAATTTTGAAAATTTCCAAAGTTGCCAAAAAGATCAGTGTTAAATCTAACGAGGTACAAGTAATGATGCCATTTTGTTGTTTAAGCAAAAGAGGTACCAATCTGAAAATGGCGGTAGTAGTACGACGGGCAAAAATAAATTACCCGTCGTACTACTGGACCTGTTGGTAGTAACACGGGCAAAAATAATTGCCCGTGTTACTACTGGTAGTAAGACGGGTAGTAACACGGGCAATAAACGGTTTTTTACTATCTTTTTCGCAACTTTTCACTATTTTCTCACCGTGTAAACTTTCCGTCACTCACCGTTTAAAATTTGAAATAAATGTTTTATTTCAAATTGTACTTTACATTCAACATTATAATAATATAGTTTGTAATTTAGTAGCAGAGTTATGCACGGGTAACTCGGAACTTAGGTATAGAACAAAAATGTAACTTTTTCAATGTCAGAAGACCTTGTTGTAGTAGACAGGCTACTATTAGATGTTGTGGTAATTCAGGATAGTTGATTTATTTGATATTCTGTACTTCATGAAAATATTGCTTTTTCATTCACACAATATTTTGTCATATTACTAGCTGACCCGGTGAACTTCGTACCACCATAAATATATTTTTTCGTCTACATTTTCTATTGTACAAATCTCGTCCCGACAAAACATAGAATTGACCATGTGAGAAACATGGGTTTTCTAGATAAATACCACAAATAACACGCTCAACGCCATGTGTATCGTTTAAGATACACACTGTCATAAGGAGTGTGTATAGTTTATGATGCACACTCCCCATTTCAGTTAAAGCGGTGTGTATCTAAAATGCGCACGCTTTCTATTCATTTTCCCAGTAGTTTTTGATTGGGAATCGGACAATTAATTTGATAATTTGGTGGTATTTGCATATAGAGCTTGGCGCTGAGCGTATTAAGGTTGCTCCTGGGACTTGTTTATGGTCATAGCTAAAGCAAGAAGCACTGAAAACTGTAGTCGTTTAAACTCAATTGGTACATCAGTCGAAATCATTTGGATGCAAATGATGCAAGTAAACGTCTTCTCCTTTATACTTTCCTTTCAGTATAGTTGCTTCTATCACGTTTTTCAGTATTTTTTATAGGTAACCGTGTGCCGTTGCAAAGACGCGGTTTGTTGATATTTCGCAACATTTTAACTACCGATCCAACTTTTAATTGTGAAGCCTGGCAAAGCAGCGAGTTTCCCAGAAAAAAATCCAGTGAATAGCTGTTGACGACATCATGCCGAATCAACTGATTTATAAATCCTCAGTTCGCCTATAATTTGTTCTTGAATTTTAAAATTTAATTAATCTTTCTCTCTACATAATATTAGTATTTATTTATAATTTGGCTGTCTTGTCCTAATCTTGGGCAACGGATTCCCTACCCTCCTTCCACTTTTCTCTATCTATGGCTAATACTGGACTGTATTAGCCTTAGATAGTCTTTCCAATATTTGTGGAGGTCGTCTTGCCATCAGCATCGTTTCTTTGGTCTGCCGCGTCGTCGTTTGCAATCTTGCGGCGTGGTAATTATGACCCAATAACCATACGACATGTGGCAAACATGTCCAGCTCGATCCCACTTCAAATTGGCTGCTTTTTGAGTCACATCGGCTATTCCGGTTTTGGAACGCAGTATGGTGTTTCGTATTTTGTCGGTTAGTTTTACTCCAAAAATACTGCGCTCCACAGCCCTGAGCAAACGTGTGTATTTATATAATTTTGCACCGATAGGGATATTAAAATAACAATTCAAAATAATAAAACATTTATGGTAACGCGGTTTGTTTTTGACTGACACTTAATTGATGTAATGACGTGAACGCATAACGCATTTTAAGTCGCGTGCCGAAACTAAATCAAAATAAAAAATATCGTGAAGCCGACCAAATTGAACATCAGTAATAATACCAGATCAAACTGAATAGTCACAAAACGTAAGACTCATAGATCATTATTACTAGTAATGATCTATGCGTCTTACGTTTTGTGACTGTTCAGTTTGATCTGGTTCGCGATATTATCACTTTTGTTGAGTTTCTTCTGAGTGAGGTTTGTAACGCGACATTAGTTCCTCCTATCCTTCGATCTATAATTGGTCGAAGCTCCTATCATACATCGCAACATGCACACTGTTTTGATAGATATGATGGAATTTGAACTTTGTGCAGCGGGACCAAAGTGCAAATTGACTCCTTGACGTTAGGAACACACATATATTGCTTAGACATAAGCGAGTGCTTGTTATTTAATATGAACTTTTTTCCATAGTAATAAAGCTCAAATTGCATTAATATTTTAGTAAGAAAACGTTTGTATGGAAAAGCACTTTATTTAATATGAACTTTATTTCATAGCAGTAAAGCTCAAATTGCCTTGTTTGAGCATAATTTGACACATCTAAATAATTGCCAAGAAAATGTTTGTATGGGAAAAAGAAAATGGCTGGTTTTAGGGTTTTCCCGGCAAATATTCGATTTATTCTCGCCGTAAAAAACATCCTTGGACTTATATGAACACTAGCTGCTGTTTAATAAGCAAAATATGAGTATGTCCTCAAATTCTTTTAAAATCAACTGGACAGATCGACATACAAGAGAAAATTAAGGATTATTATATTAATTACTAGCGGCCCGTGCCGGCTTCGCTCGGATAATAACCTAGATAACCAACTGCAGCGTCATCTGCCGGGCTGATTTGTGAATCTAAACCATCCAGGGCCTTACCTAAACGTGTACAAAAAAAATCATTCAAATCGGTCCAGCCGTTTAGGAGGAGATCACTAACAACGACGAGTGGCATTGATTTTTATATATATAGACTAGCTGACCCCGCAAACGTTGTTTTGCCTTAGTGAACAACCCTTGTCACTTAGGGGTATGAAAAATAGCTAGTAGCCGATTCTCATACCTACAGAATATGCATATAAAATTTGGTTAAAATCAGTAAAGCCGTTTCGGAGGAGTAAGGAAACAAACACTGTGACACGAGAATTTTATATATAAGATTTAAAAAAAAGAATTGTCCAAATCGGTCCAGTCGTTATTGAGTGATGCGCTTACCAACACATTTTGCGATTCATTTTTATAATATAGAAGATTCATATTTCATATTCTCCAGAGTGGTACATCTGCGAAATAATAATTAATTTGAATAAATAGAACAATCCAAATTATTACTAGAAATCTAGTGATAAATTCAAGTTTTAAAATTATTTATGCAAAAGTTCAAACAAAATGGTTAAATCAAAGGTGAAAATTCGAAAGAATAATCTTTTATTTTTAAAGCTAAGTACTTCTTACCTACCCACACAATAGATAGGTCTATTGTATGAATAGGTATGAAGTAGGTGTATGTGTGTAGGCTTTTTACTAAAAGCATAATTCAATCTCGTTAGAATGGGACGGGATCTGTAAGTAGGAATCGGAAGACCAGCGATACTCCCATTAACTTACACAGTTAATGGGAGTTTGATGCAATTCCCACTCGAGAAAACAAGAGTTGGAATGGCAGTGGGAGAAGAAACAGAAATTGAAGGGATTGGTCACGGGGAAAAAAATTGGCAGTCATAGGGACTGCCGATAGAACTGAAAATGTATAACTCAGAACTTGACAGCACAATTTGGAAACTACGTGGGGGAAACTTGAGGGCGCTGCTAGTCTGGAATAAATCTTCAAAGCATTGTCATCTAAATAAGTCTTCTAAGCATGGCCATCTACACTAGATATGTGTAATTGGTAGTCATGGTAACACACCACGGCCATCTAAAAATGTTTGCGCGTTTCTGGCCATAGTTCCGAGTTCACCCGAAGATTTATTTTATTCCCAAGCATGACGTTTGAGCGCAATTCACGGCCCACGAAAAAATCTGTATGTGGTGCTGCGCCAAAGGAAATGTTCACTTCAAAAACCAACAAATGGGAATCCGCAGCCAAATCTAGTACCTATCATTAGTAAATGGTCAGTAAAAAAACTGTCCATTATGTAGCTACATACTTGTATATTTCATGGGTAAATTTGTAAGAAATAACTGGTCACACTTTTTTGTTTGTTTTGTTATATATTTATATAGGTTATAGATAGATAGATAACTCTTTACTGTGACACAAAAACAGAAATATTACAGTAAAACACTTACGAACTAGTACCACAAATGGCGGCCTTATTGCTTAGAGCAATCTCTTCCAGACAACCAGGTTATGTGTTTACATTTTACATATTTTGCAAATTTTGGACTAGACACTGCTGTTATTGTATAAATTGAATACACGTTGATATCAAGTATGGATCTATATTCATTTCTATCAAGCCGTAAGTTTAAATATTGTCTACTTACGAGTAAAATGAGATTCCATTGATTTTTCTTTCATATCGGCTATTGCAGCTTATAAAACACCACAGCCGCACATTGTATAACATAAATATCACCAATCTCTTAAGTCTTGCACAATCGAGTTTTAAATCTTGATTTAATACACACAATATTAAAACATAAAAATCCGAATAGGAGCTTTGAACAGTCTCTTGTTTGGTAACCCGGTGTCAGATTTATAACTTAGCCAGAGAAAAACCCGGCCACGGTGATAAGGACGGAAAATCAATATCTCTTTCTCTTTTTTTCACTAGGAATAGATAATTAGACTATTTCGTTTGTGCAAATTGTGACGTGACTTATTGTGCCCCCCTACATGGGGCACACTATAAGTTTTGCCCTTCTAGCTGATCGGAACTATTTGAATTTCCGATGTTATTTTTTTAAACGTTGATTCCTTCTTAGTAATAAAAAAAAACAATTGGCGGGAAATAATTTGTCAATTGTTTTTTATCACACATCTACATAAGTTCTACGTACGCAACTAAAAAGAATTAAGTCGAAAAAATTTTAGAGCGGTGATTTTTTTATGATTTTGAAAGTTCTTTGCAAGACTGTCCCACTAGTCTTCAAAATGCTTTTAGGAGAGAAGCACCTTGTTTGAGCATCGTGAGGCGATTAGGGCTTCCAAACGGACACGTTAATTACGTAACTCATTACGAGTTTTGGTGGTCCAGTTACGTAACTACGCAATTGCTTAGATTTTTTTAAATCAAATGTTTTATATTAAAGGTAGCAAACAGCAATTGACAACTATAGCTTTCAATGAGTAATTTGGATACACAGAATAATATTACATACCTAACCAACATCACAATTTAACAAAATCTCCTATTAATTTAAAAACATTTGTCAAATAATTACAAGTCACAACGCAAAGATGTTATACGTAAAGTGTTTCATCACTCTAAAATCTTTTTAATATACGAATAGGTAAACTCCACGATGGCTCCAAAATGGAAAAGCCGCGGGAGAGGATGGTATTACAACAGAGCTCTTAAAAGACGGTGGAACACCACTGATAAAAGAGTTGCAAGTTCTGTTTAATCTATTTACCGGGATAACTCCAAAGACATGACATGGTTGAATAACTATCGGCCGATATCTCTAAGTCATATCTAAATAACAATAAGCTGTTTTCCAGAGTTATCACGAACTGTCTAGTGCGAAGAATCGACGAGTGCCAACCCCCGGAACAGGCCAGATTTTGAAGCGGGTACAGTACCGTAGACCAGATCCACACAGTGCAGCAGACTGTGCAGAAGACCAAAGAGTACAATCGGCATCTATATTTAGGGTTTGTAAACTACGGGAAAGCATTTGACTCGATCAAAATCTGGGCTGTTCTCTCGCTGGGATTTCAACCCTTCAGTTACGTAATTGTTAAAGGTTTTTTTTTTGCGTAATTGCGTACTCACGGAATGGAAACCCTAGAGGCGATAGTTTACTGAATTTGAGAGACGTCGAGTTTTTCTTTACATGGCGAATTTCGTCAAGGGCGGCCTTCAACTGCCGTCAACGAAAATAATGTGGCTAATTGAAGAAACCCCGCGGATTACCTGAGACAATTTGACTCTTAGACTAGTGGGGATTGGTATGAGACAAATTCAGAAAATTTTACACGAAGAATTGAAAGTTCGGAAACTTTGTTGTCGTTGGATCCCTCATGAACTGACAGCTGAGCAGAAACGGGCTCGTGTGGAATGGTGCTCACAGATGCTACTGAAATATGATTATGGACACGCTGTTTATGACATTGTCACAGGAGACGAAACGTGGATTTATTGTTTTGAACCCGACAAAAAAAAACAGCAAACTTGTAATTGTATTTCCAACTTGAACTTCAATCTTGAATCTTGTAATTCAATAGTTCCGATTAGCTAGAAGTGCACAACTTTTAGTGTGCCCCGTGTACGGTAGTTGAGTGGAACTGTACTCAAAACTTATCTCAATGCACGCGTATGTGAGAATATTGGGATAAAAATAAAAATATATACCGATACACACCTCCATCATTTTACGAGTAAGCTTTAAGCGTAGCGATCTACAATTCAGTCGATTTGGCATGAGTTTCGCCAATTAGCGATTCTCAACCTCGTTTTCGAATAATTTTGATGTTTGGGAACCGACTAAATCAGCTGGTAGTTACTAAATGAAGGTTGTGAATCGAAAATTAGCGCTACCTTTGAGTATCCATAATATGTATGTCTGAGGGCGCTACCGATCGGTAGCGGGCAAATTCCGTGGATTTTGAATAACCGCACCGCCTGAATTATGAATAGCTACGCTAGCCTGATCTATGCAACAATGTTCTAATTTATTTTTTCTCCTGTTTGACAGTCTGAAGACTTCTCTGCTGAAATGGAAGCCTGATTTGGACTCAGCAGCTGACGAGTATAGTCAAGCAGGTAAGTCCAAATTTGAACTACAATTTATTTTTTCAAGCAGTCTGTTGTGTTACGATTTCCTCTTAATACACAATTAAGTGATTAGCTGGTCAAGTTGCTTCGACGGCTGCGGTTATTTAGCTTGGGAGTAGTGTTCATACTTCTCCGAAAAGTATATTTCTTCGACATAATTTCCTTTACCTTAGTGATAGTGTCTGTACTTGGAATAGTAATAATCAAAATTGCTATCTGAAGTCGGGGCCCGGGCCCCTTGGGCGACTAGACGAGCGTTTTCCCGCTGTGCTATAGTTCACAGCCATTTCACCCAAGGCCTTTTGAAACACGTTATATGGAGGATGTTTGTCCTTCGTCAGATTTTTGTGCTCATTTAATAATAATTTCTGTAGGTACGTCTTATTGCAAATACCACATATAAAACAATTTTAAAGACCAAGTCTACTAAATTCTACTGCTACCAAGAGTCTACTAAAAAGTGTACTTGTAATTAAATAAAAATAAAACCATTTTAGTACAATAGTAATAATAAAAGCAATACCCAAATAAACTATTACTTAGCTTGGCTTAGTGACCTGTTTCAGTGTCGTAAATTTTTTGTATGTTTCATACAAAGACAAGCGTGGTGTGTTATGCCTTTGACTATCTCCTTATGAGAAAAGGAACTTCTGGTATTTAACTAGGAGTGGTTAAAATAAAGCGAGCTTAACATTTCTTTGGGTTTAGAAAACCCACGGTACGATCGAAGTTACGAGTATGAGAGTTTGAAAACACACATTGAAAAGCGTCGAGAAAAGGTAGCGTCTTTGGTAGCGCCCTATTCAATGTTATCTCAGTGTTGGCGAAGATACTCCTAACTTGATTTGGTTTATTATATATTCCATGGTTTCTTTTCGATATTAATTATCTATATCTATACTATCTATACTAATATTATAAAGAGGAAAGATTTGTTTGTTTGTAATGAATAGGCTCCGAATCTACTGGACCGATTTCAAAAATTCTTTCACCTTTGGAAAGCTACATTATTCCCGAGTAACATAAGCTATATTATATTTTAAAAAAAATTAGGGATCCTTACTAAAACTCCAATAATGTAACATAAGGTGTAAAAAAATGACCTGAAAAATTCCTTACGTCGCGTGCGCTGCGAAAACTATTGATGATAGAACAAAATCATTTACTACGACTTTGCAGAACTCTTTATTATCTACAAAAAGTGTCGCGACAGCATATGTCTAAATATTATAGTTATGTCACAGTAAGCAGTTTTTTATTCTAAAATAATAATTCATATATGCCGCCTCTTGAAAAGGCTCTTCATTTGTACCTTGGTATTAATCCTCATCAAAATACATCTTAATATATATAAATCTCCTGTCACGATGTTTGTCCGGGATGGATTCCTAAACTACTTAACCGATTTTAAATTAAATTAGCACACCGTGAGCAGTCTGGTCCAACTTGAGAGATAGGATAGTTTTTGTTTCGATTAATAGTCTTTAAATGGCAATATCCGAGCGCAGCCGGAATGGGCCGCTAGTTATCTAATAATTTTAGTATGTTATGTAGCAATCAGCGGTACTAAACTACACTTCGAGCTAACCTGCTCCTTAATCTGCTCCAACCAAATTATGATGTCATGCAACACAAATAACGACAACACTCGCTTTACATTCCCACAAGAAAAGAGTGAAGTTCAAATAAAAAAATATAATTTAAAAACTCAAAAACCCGACTGCGTAAAAAGTGAACCAAACTACGTACTCTCATACTAAAAAAAACTGAAAAGAATAAAACAAGCATTTAGATTTCTGGTAGTCTAGAATTCTATAATATGTTATTGTATTAATACTATTGAAATAAATACAATGTTTTCTAATAAAAGAACATTACAACTGAAGAGTCGGGATCCATTATTATTCGACATACAATCTAATTGCTCACTCTTTCCGTTCTAGTCGGTTGCAGGACGCGGTGGACGCCGGACGTTTTTACCTATCATTATTCGGTGTCAACAACCAAAATAAGTAGAACCACAGCAAATCTCGCCGCTAGCGATTATAGGGATCAAGTAGATTGGTTGTTTGTAAACCACTATACATTAGTACATAATGTCCATCCACATTCACACGTACAGTTAGTTATACGAAGTTTTCTGCTACCTAGGGCGCCAGTTCACGCCGAGACCGCGACCGCGACCTGTCTCGGTCTCCTGTCGCGGTCTCGGCGCGAACTAGCGCCCATACAATTCCATAGTGTCAAGTGCCTGTCTCGGTCTCCGGTCGCGGTCTCCTGTCGCGGTCTCGCGTCGCGGTCTCAGCGCCAACTTGTACCTTAAAAACCTATAAATGTGAGAATGGTTGTTACTCAACTTTAAATCGATACACATCCTAAGCGGTCAGTCAAATCGAAAAACATTGAGAGAAAGCTAAACATTATTTTTAAATACCTATTCAACGATACCCCTCTTGACATATTTTGGTGATTTTCATCTTATACCTTTAAACGAGCAATTCTTGTACCTATATATGTATATATATATAGAATCTGAATTTCGGAAACGGCTGGAACGATATTTATGAAATTATGTATGCAGGGGGTTTCGGGGACGATAAATCGATCTAACTAGGTTTCATTGTCTAAAAAAGCATATTATGCGCGTTTTAGACAATGAAAAACTGTCACAATAGACATTAGAATGCAAAGGTAAATTTCGCCGCATGACGCGACAGCATAATTGGCTCAGACGGAAAGTCGGGCGTTCATGGCGGTCACGAATTAATAGCTGCGGGTTCGAATCTAGATGGCTTCTCTTCTTTTTTCAAATATTCTTTTTTTAAGAATATCTAAGTATTTTTAGCATTTAAACCGAGCAAAGCTCGGTAACCCAGGTACTTTTTTTAATTTGGACAGTATGGCGTCCAGAATCCGCCATATTGGACTTACACTAATGTCATGTCTTTAGTGTCACTCGCCAGATTAAGAGGAATCGATTGACGTGTGAATCATAAAAATCGGCCCAGGCGTTTGGTCTGTACAGTGCTTCAAAGGAACATACAAACATACATAGATACATAGACTAAACAAAAAAAAAAACAAAAAACTAAAAAAAAAAAAAAAAAAAAAAAAAAAAAATAGACTGTTAAACACATTACCACTCCTTTGCGTCGCGCAGTCGGGTAAAAAGGCCACGCTGGTTAAGTGGAATTGGCGGATACTACATTTATAAGATATGATACGTGCTGTCATGACTTCAGTACACGTCAGCGTACGCACAAAAGCTCTCAAAAAGGAATATTTTTTCCCGTTTTTATTACATTATTCATTCATGCTCCGCTCTTCTTGTTAGTAGCGTTATGTTATATTAGCGTAATATCTATAGCCTTCCTCGATAATCTTTCAATTCTAACCAGCAGTTCCTGAGATTATCGCTTTCAAACAAACAAACCCTTCAGCTTTATATTATTGGTAAGTATAGATTGTATAGATTTCGTTAAAACAATAAAAGAAAGAAAGTTTTGAAAACAAATAAAGCTGTCATGTTTTTAATATCTGTCTGAACCTCTGAACGATTTGACTTATTGTTCTCCACAGTGCCTTGTTCATATTGTTCACTTCGCGAACTAAAAGCCGGATTTCGGTAAGGTTATATTCTATAGCACAATAAATTTTAAGGCTAGAAAAAATATTGAATGCGGAATGACATTGCAGCAAAGTTTATAAAGTTACTTATTAATAAAAACAACTTCATTTGTATCCCTGATGCATTAAACTGTCTTCAAAACGAGAGTGAATTGGTTTTTAACACGCTTTTATTAGCTTCACTTGTTACTATGTATGTAAGTAAAGCTTGGGATCTTAATTTGACTCACTTCCCGGTTTTGGACTAGGATGAAACTTTGCACACGCTCTGAATTCTGATCTCAATACGTGACTAGTTAAGAAACGTCATTACAAATCCAATATGGCGGACGTCCAAGATGGCGGACAGGCTATTTGAAATGCACCCCCATGATATGGGTATCAAATGAAAGGGTTTGCTGTCAGTAATACGAAAAAAATTGTCACGTGACTTAAATCCAACATGGCGGACATTCAAGCGTGTTTTTTAGTTTTTTAAACTATTATTCCCATGTGAGTGCGCTCCATCGTAGACCTTTTTTACGTGGAGGAAATGTATTTACGCATACCCTTCCCCACCCGAGGAATACGTTCGAGTTATGCCGGGCCCGACATCACGTACGGAAATGCCCCTACCGACTAACACCTCCACAATGTTCCACCTTTGACGCTTACAGCGAGACCGCTATAGCAACTAGCCTAGACAAGCGGCCGTACCGCGGGTTTCTCTTAGGTTCACCGTGGTGACCAGGTACTACTTACTCCATAAGGCGAGTCAAGCGCAAAATCTATTATTAAATATTGAAAGTCTATCTTAATGGAGATAATTAAGTTCAGTTATTATTGTTCCTCGTTTTATCCCCAACACGTGGAAGATATAAAATTGTCGATCGGAAAATAACATCTGTTTTCTCGAATATTTTGTTTATTTTCCATGTATTTAGGGTTCCCTTTGTTTATTTGAAAACTCTTGTAAATATTTCATGGTTTATTTGACTGTACAGGACTTTAGCGACTACCTTAAATATGTAGAGGTAGTTATTGATATAGTTTCGCAATCATAAATAACTGAAAGTAAAAATTGACAGTTTTTATTTAGACAAAAAAGATTTAACCTATGTTTCACGTAGTAATTTTTCACATTATTATTACCCGACTACAGTTGATCTCACGCTAATAAAGTACATAAACTTACATACGTAAAGTAATAATTGACGTTCGTTCTTCGTTCTTATTTGAACCTACTATTCTAGACATCGACGTCTTTTGCGACATTTGCATGACACCTAGGCATATTACTAGAAACATTTCCAACAATAGCATGAGATGGCCAGAATATTACAGTTTTATTAATGCACCACTTAGCTATTGCACACCATATAGCTACAAATTTCCTTAGATAACGCTGAGCCTTTTTAAAATAAAAAAACGTGACCAGAATCCTGCTGATTCTTGCTAGACGCGCACTTTGCTATTTTCGCTTAAATTAAGTCGGTAGGTAATCCGGTTGGTTACCTCGGCAACCCCGGATTTGAGCCGTATCGAGTAGCTAATTATTTAGTTACTGGAAAAAACCTTGTATTTTTCTGTTGATATACATTAAGCCAGACAACAATAGCTTTTCGTGAAATTCATTAGGCCAATCGTGCGTGGATCCTACTTAGGTGCTTATTTCATATCGACACAATTCCACATTGAAAGTCTTTCAACCTTTGCTAATGAATGCGTGGGATGTCTGTCTCGTTATCATGTTTTTCCATAAAGGTGGATTCGCCATAGTCTTCTTGACAAGATGTCAGCTGTTCGGTGTATTAGTAACATAATACAGTAAGTACTTTGAGATGAAGGCGCGCAAGATTAGTGACGACGATGAACATCTAATTTAGATGTTAAGTATCTAAATATTGACATTTTTTTACATTACTTTTTCCATTGTATGTCAGTATTATATCAGCTATCTGGCTTCCATAGTACAAGCCTTGCTTAGTTTGGGGTCAGATGGTGTTGTGTGTGAAATGTCCACTAATATTTATTTTTTATTTATTGACATTAAATCTAACTTATTTTAATGTCTGCTATAATTTTGACTAGACCTTCAAGGTCCAATAATTATACAAGTTTTGGCACTTATTACCCGCGACGGAACGGAGACGGTATATGCGCTTGGGGTGCGAAGATGTTTCTGCAAACACATATTGCCAATTTTCTCCAAAACTACTAGTCTGATTTTGATGCAGTTGTCAGTGATGGCTTAAGGTTTGATTGGTGCATGTTCTTAGATAGGTATTACGGCGACAACTCACCAGGGGGCGCTGCAGTAAACATTTTTGTGCAAATCAATGTAACCATTTTTCTCCAAAACTACTAGTTCGATTTTGATGAAATTTTCAGTGATGGGATTAAATTTGATTGGTGCATGTTCTTTAGATAAGTATTATGGCGACAACTCACCAAGGAGCGGAGCAGTAAGCATTTTTGTGTAAATCAATGCTGTAATTTTTCTCCAAAACTAAAAGTCCGATTTTGATTCAGTTTTAAGTGGTGGGTTTGTAGTTACGATATAAAGTCACATAGTAGCTACGATACACTTAATGTGGTGCCCACCACATTAAGTTTATCGTAGCTACTATGCAATAAGGAAACTCGATAGAATTCGACAGGTAAGTAGAACAACTAAGTAGGGATTTTTCGCTTCATTTGTTGTTTAAGTTGTGGATTTTTGTATTATTTTATCCTGTTTCAATTACTTTTTAAACGTCGGCGTCATAAGGTTTTTAAAAAAATATATATTTTGCTTTTTATTCAATAATATTTAACGTGTTGTTATTCTCAACGTTGTAAATTCTGTTTTTATAACGTAGTGTATGAAAACATGTCAACTAATGTTTTAGTTCGGAAATACATAAATAAATAATAAAGGAATAATCTGGTAAAATGTTCTATTCCGGTCCGGTATATAAACTTGAGACTAATTGACACGATAAATCTTAGATTACTTTCGTAGCATTTGGGATATTATTCAAGTATAATTAAGACTTGAAATGTGATACACGAAATATTTAGTTAAAATTATGAATATCGGCCTGTATATGAATACCAGCTTTTACCCGCGACTTCATCCGCGCAAAATAAATATCAAGGTTACTGAAGCAGTACTTGTACACCCATACAAATTTACATTATTTGCATTACAGCTAATATCAAAACATTTTTTGTACAATTTTATCAAAATCATTTCAGTTGTTTAGGTGTTAAAGCGAAACAGACAGACAGACAGAGCTACTTTCACATTTATAATCTAAAATAGTATGAATTTCAAGTGTCTTATTTCAAAATTTAACGGTCTACAACAATGACTAATTTCCATTTAGAAATTACAAAATTGCCAGAACAAACATTTATAAATGCTTCGTCTCAAGTGTCTCGATACAACGTTTCATGGTTTTATCTTCAACAAATAATTGAATAATTCAACAAAGAATTGTCGATCTTCCATGTAAAACTTTTATCCCCATTTGAACCCTTTTTCGTATTAAAAAGTAGCCTATGTCCTGTTTTGAGATTTAGTATACCTGGCACCAAATATCATTAAAGTTCAGTGGATTTCATGCTTATAACTCTAAAATGATTAATTTTCATACCACCGCTAATTCATTGTTTCCTCTTAGGGGTTGAGTGTTTCGCAAAAACCCGTCTTAGCGAGCGCAAACGTGCTAAAAGACACCTCCATGCAAAAATTCAGACTCCTAGCATCTGTAGTTTCTGAGATTTCGTGATGAGTGACCTTTCGTTATTATATATACGAGTATAGATTCGTTTATAGCAAATATATCGTTAATCCATCTTGCGGCGAGATGACCAGAACTCTGTTTTCCCGTGCCTCATAATTTATTACCTTGCTAAGAGGCTGTCAAACCGACTACACAATTATTCAAATGGGTAGTGAGAATTCACCTTAACCTAACTCACGCCTACACAGATAGGTAACTATAACGTATACACAGGGAAATAGCGGGTTGATTTTGTGTTGTCGTCGTAAACAGAATTAAAATACTGTCGCATGGAATATATGTTATTTCATTCTCATTCTAACAATCACAGTAAACCTGTACTAATGATAAAAAGCTGAAGAGTTTTTGTTTGAAAGCGCTAATCTCAGGAACTTATGGGTCTGTTTCAATAGTTATTTGCTGTACAAGAGTGCAAAGTTGCTTTTTAACCGCGTGCTCAGTTTTGATGACCGAGCAAGGAAGGATTAAAAAATTAGAATCCTGAGCGTAGCAAGGCAATCAAAAGGGCACAAGGTGAAACATCTTTGCACTCGTGTGCAACACGTAATTTTTCATCACCGAAGCGAGGAAATGACTAAATGCTTTGCGCATTATTACCAGTTTCAGTCAATTCTTTTGGCGTCAAATAAACTTCTTTGTCGCTATAATCACTTATTTCGGTTTTTCACGTGTATTCAATTTTCCTGTTTTTAGCCTAAGGTTTTAACTTTGAGTTTATTTAGCCATGGTTTTAACAATAACAATATGAAGTGAAAATATGGAGAGTTGACCGGTGGAGGTAAAGAGTGTCGTCTGTGTACATGGAAAAGTGTCCGCCCAAATGCATTAAATTATGGTAGCGCTAAATTAGCATCAGGGTAAATTTTAAAGGAAATAAATAAACGAACTATTCAGAATTCATGACAAAAATATATTTTAGCTACCTACATGTCTTTTCAAAATAGTAATTATTTGATATATTTACTACATTATTTTGTACTACTGAGATAACATTCCTTACCTCTATTCTCCATACCTACGTGAAAAGAAAATTGCGGGCAAAGGATTTAAAAATAAAGTAGCCAAGTGCGAGTTGGACTCGCCCATGAAGGGTTCCGTTCCAGCAAGTAACATAATATACATAGTACACATAGTTCTTGTAGTTCGTTGTAACTTTGATCGAAGTTTTAATAATAGTGTATTTATGACGTACTAAAAAAAACGACTCATCAGATCGAGTTCAAACTAATTTTCGTTGGTAGTTTTCATGGTAATGTAAATCATATATATTTTTTTTAGATTTTTCATTCTCTTACTTTAGAAGTTAGAGGGGGGGGGGACACACATTTTACCACTTTGGAAGCGTCTCTCGCGCAAGTTATTCAGTGTAGACAAAAAATATTTTAGAAACCTCAACATCATTTTTTAAGACCTATCGATAGACACCCCACACGTGTAGGTTTGATGAAAAAAAATTTTTTGAGCTTCAGTTCTCAGTATGGGGGGCACCCCTAATTTTTGTTTTTTTTAAAAAACTTTTGTAAAAATCTTAATGCGGTTCACAGAATACATCTACTTACCAAGTTTCAACAGTGTAGTTCTCATAGTTTCGGCAAAAAGTGGCTGTGACATACGGACGGATAGACAGACAGACAGACATGACGAATCTATAAGGGTTCCGTTTTTACGTTTTACGGAACCCTAAAAAGTGGACCAAGGAGGTTCCGAGACTGAGTTTTTAACAAATAAAAATAATATATAAATATGATGAATTCGGCACCAAAGAGGTAGAACGACATAGGTTTAATTATGTTTTGAAATCAAAAACCTTGCACACGATGTTCTAAATTCAAATTTACTTTACTCGCTACAGAGTAAAAACGACTTTTGCGCCCTGATATCGACGAGCAAAAGTACTCTTTCCGAGGTGGTGGGATGAGAAAAATATTTCACCGTTGGATCTACATATACCTGATCACTGAAGTTCGTAGATCTACGTACTTTTTTTTAAAGTAAAATGAAGAAATTAAGATCGATGGCATTGAATAAAATATTCATACTCATTCGGTATCAAGCAATATTTTGGTATACGTTTTATACAGATTGAGCAGAAAACTGTTATATTAGGATGATAAAGGGAAAAAATTACAATCGACAATTTCACTACTACGAGAAAGTGTGTATGTATCACAGTGATGCTTATGCAATCTACACCAATAATAAGTAAGTAAGCCCCAAAAGGGCTCGTAGGGCAGAATTTGAAACTTTAAGCCTGTAACATACATTTTTCCTCAAACGTAATGGAAACAATGCCTTTTCAGCGTAATAAGGCCAAAGGTGAAAGTTAATTTGGCTAATCATTATTTCGTTACTTTAAAAGTTAACTGCGATAATAGGTATAGGTAGAGTTAAATTCTCGCAAATTTAACGTTAAAAATTTACTTACACAGTAGTTTAGTCATTGTGACGTTTGTTAGATGATCATAATTATTGTTTTATTTATTTTCGCGTATTTCTGTTCTTTACTAGCTTAAAATGTATTTTTCGCACCTTACCTACTTAGGATTTATAACAAATCTTTTGTACCATGGTGCCGTTACTTCGGAGAATACGTGTTTTACATACGTTTCCAATGTGAGATAAAAATACTCCAAAGTGACTTATTTCCTGTGAAGTGGTGATTCTTTACGAAGAAATAATTCTTAAGAACTAGCTATTACCCGCGACTTCGTCCGCGCGAAATAAATACTTAGGTAACTCGGCAGTACTTATTTGTATACCCAGACATATTTACGGTGACGAAAAACAGCTTATAATAGAACAATTTTATATAGTTTCATCAAAATCGGTTCAGTTGTTTAGGTGTGAAAGCGTTTGACAAGTCAACCGATACTGAACTCTTCACCTTGGTGAATAGTTAATTGGATTCACATCGTGACACTGATTTTTTCCCCCGATTGAAAGAAGGGTTATGTTTTTCGCGCGTATCTTGTATGTTTGTAAATTTCTTTATTCCCGGGTATCTTCCAAACGGCTGGGTGAATTTTGACAATTAATATATAACAACATTCGTCTCAATCACCACTGTGTTCTTACTCACACAAAACTGCGATGCGATGCGACGCCGCATCGGAGCAATTCGCCATCGCGTCCGATGCGGCGTCGCATCGCATCGCAGGTTTGCGTAGGAGCCCTTAGAAGCATATTGTTTTACATAATGTTTTTTATCTGTTGATTTTTGCAGTCGGATTTTTTAAATTAAAGTTATTATAATAATGTTAAGTATAACATTTATACATATATGATTTTCTATTTTGTTTAGCTCAATGCTACCGCATCGCTCGCGAGCTGAAGCTGTCGAAGGAGTGCCATATGAAGGCCTCGGAGTATTATCAGAAGAACCGTTGCTTCTTCCACGCCGCGAAGTCACTCGAGAACGCCCTTCTTGTTGACAAGCTAAAGTCAACGCCTGAAGAGGTAAAACCAAAATCATACTAATTATATTGTAGAATAAACTCACGTTTTGAATTCGTAATGCTACCATTAAAATAGCCTATATTTTAATCCAGACCATTATCTAAATATATACCAAACTATACTTGAGTAGTTTTTGCGTAAAAGGGTTACAAACATACATCCATACATTCTGACAAACTTTCGCGTTTATAATATTATTAGTAGGAAGTAATTCTTTGAGTTAAACTTTTGAATGTAAACCTGTAGATAAACACTCTGGCCCTGGAAGCGTCGGCCTTGTACCAGCAGCACGGGTCCGGAGACAGTGGCGCCGCCATCCTTGACAAGGCCGGGCGGATCCTAGAGGAAAACCACCCGGAGAAGGCTTACAGGCTCTTCCAGATGGCCGCCGAAGTCTCATCTGTGAGTACAAGGTTTAATTTAAGTGAAAACTTCCTTTGGCGCGCCACGGACACATTTTTCGTGGGCTGTGAATTGACTTCAAGCATCACGCTCGGGAATTAAATAAAATAGTCCAAATCATAACCTAGCACTGTACTGCGCTCGTCACTCAGAGATATAAGATGTTTTTTCTCTATCTCCTGCAATTTCACTGGAAGCATTGCCAATCAAACTGGAACACTGTGATGTTTTAACAAATGTGCTTGGTAGACTTGGAAGTAGGTAATTACATATGAATATTGAGTCCAATGGTTTATTCACAATTTTTTGGTTTTCAGGCGGAGAGTTCGTCGCATCAGGGTATAGAGTATACCAGCAAAGCCACGCGGCTGCTCGTGCGACTGGGAATGTAAGTTTATTGCTGATTATAACACCCGAACTGCGCTGAAAAAATAATTGTACATAAGCAATAAGTAGAAGCGACCCTGAAACACAAAAACAACTATTCCACACAAAAATTAACTTATGAAGTCGAAAAAATTAATAGACATGGAACGTTTAATCAATAATATATATTATTTATTTATATGACTAAATTTTGTTATTTATGTGGAATTTCAAATAAAATATTAATTTACTAGCGGCCCGCTCCGGCTTCGCTCGAATGATAACCTAGATATCAACTGCAGCGCCATCTGCCGTAGCCTATGTTACTCGGGAATAATGTAGCTTTCCAAAGGTGAAATAATTTTTGAAATCGGTCCAGTAGTTTCGGAGCCTATTCATTACAAACAAACAAACAAATATTTCCTCTTTATAATATTAGTATAGATTAAAAAATTTGACGTACTTTCCACGAATGATCGGATAAAACGAAATAGAGTTATACAAACTTCAAAGGATAAAGCAAAGATGTAAAGAAAGACATCAACGGGTTCCCATTATGGTTAAATGGTAAATTCTGCTACTAAAACCCTAAGGAGGGGCAGTCGTACGATCAGTCAAATGGGTATTGTCTTTGATATAATACATAAGTATCGTCGTCCTAGGTATGACCAAGCCGCGGACAGCGTTCGCCAGGAGATCAGCTTCCACTTGGAGGGCGGGAACTACGGCGCGGTGGGACGTCTCACCGTCGCGGCCGTCCTCATCCAACTGGCCAGGGGCGACATCGTGGCTGCTGAGAAGAGCTACAAGGTATAGTTTAACTTTATACCTAAGGGGGCGTAATACGTAACGCATTTTTTACTGTGTAAAAAATCTGTAGCATCGTAGCGCTTAAGCCGATGCGATGGACAGATTTCGATACGTTTTTTTTTAAATTTGAAAGCTAGTTTTCTTGAGGTGGTTCTTAGCTATGTTTGGTTATTGTCGATTCAAGATGGCTACCTCCACAAAATGGCGGATGAAATACGTGTTCACAACCCTCAATATGGGTATCAAGTGAAAGGGCTTGATAAATAGAATACTGTAAAAAAATGGCAGTATTAGGGAGGGACACTTCTATGAGCAATAGAAGTGAAAACTTTTATCTCAAAATTTGATAGCTCACTTTGACGCATTTCGTACAAGCTTTGCTTAGTTTGGGGTCAGATAGTGTTGTGTTTGAATAGGGTTGTTTCCACTAAGAATGAATCGGATGGATTAGAGGTTCTTACTATTGATTAAGATATAGAGATTTTAAAAAATAAAATAGTTTATCAAACTACGTAAAGATTATTAATATTTTTAGAAAAGAAAATCTTAAAAAATAGGCTTTGTGTCACGTGACAGTGAACGCCAATCAGAAAATGTGACGTCACGCCGTGCTAAAAATCACTTGACATCACTAATGTTGTTGACATTTTCATAGAACAAATATTATTATTTTTTATTTTTATTAATTCTTCGCCATGGATACTAGTTCTTCAGCCGCTTTACTGAACTAGTTTTTTATTGTTTTACCACTATTTTTGTGGAAAATTATCAGTAGTTTTTTACATTTCCTAACTAAGATTATACTGTGTCAAATACTTTCATTAAAATGGTCTTCACAAAAATATATTCTTGATTTAGTGGGCATCATTCCTCCTCGCAAGCGATTGCCACTTTTTTCGTAATTGTGGATCGTTTGGAACCTAGATGAATAATTTGTTTGGCGTATTTATACTTGTGCTTGTACACTGAGGCACTATGCAGTCCTTGTAATACGAGGGATTCATTTTAAAATAAAAACATTGACTATGTCCTTACACAAACACATATGTTTGCCACGGCGTGACGTCATTCAAGACGCCATGACAGTCTGGGGCGTTTTTGTGTAGAAAGTTGTTTGATTTTTTTAAATGCAAAATACATATTGTAAATGTAAGTTTTTTCAAAAATATTGATGTTTCGGAATTATATAAACATTAAGCTATATTATAAAACAGTTTTTAAAATTTAGTACACAAGCCTATTGTCCACCAATATTTTTTTATTTATTTCTAGTCCCGAGTTTACCCGAAGATTTCTATCATTTACGAACGTGACGTTTGAGATCAATTCACAGCCCACGAACAATCCGTCTATGGTGCGCCAGAAGAAGGTAGTCGGGGGTAAATCAAAATTCTTAATTTTGTTAGTTCTCTGGGTGACGAGCGCAGCGTAGTGCTAGGTAATGATTTGTACTTTTCATGATCCAATAGCTGCGTTTCACTGTGCTGTTGTGTGGCAGGCATGTTGCTTACTACCAGGCACATGTCCTGCTCGTCTCGTCACTATATACTATAAAAAAAAATGGTCACTGTGAATAGCAAATGTTTAACATTAATTTCCCGCGTGTAGGAGTGGGGCGCGAACTGCGAGGCGGCCGAGAGCGACACGCTGGAGCGCCTGCTCTCCGCCTACGACGAGGAAGACCAGGAGGCGGCGATGCGCGCGCTCGCCTCGCCCTTCATACGCAGCATGGACGTGGAATACGCTCGTCTCGCCGCCAAGGTAACCCTATATTAATAATACTACTTGTAAAGCTGAAGAGTTTGTTTGAACGCAAGGATCTCGGGAACTACTGGTCCGAATTGAAAGATTATTTCTTTGTTGGATAGTCCATTTATCGAGAAAGGCTATATGCTATTTAACATTACGCTACGATGAACAGGAGCGGAGCATGAATGAAAAATGTAACCAGAACGGGAAAAAATATTGCTTTCTGAGAGCTTATGTTGCGTGACAGAATGTGTCTATTTTTTTATGATTGCGTCATTAGAACTTTAGAACCTAGGGTAACCGAATTTGTTCAAAAGTTGAATTGGTACGACCAACTTTTGATAGACGGCGTAGGAACGCACGCACGGTTCAGCTAGTAATACTATATACAGAAAAGATACCCTGTTCATCGGCGATGATACGAATTCCGCCTACTATCACAAATCACCGGCGCGAGCGCAGGACGAGGTACAATACCACCCTTGTGATTAGCGAAAGTCCGTGTGACGTGCACTACTTTCCACGTTACGAATGATCGGACAAAACGAGATAGAGTTAAACTTCAAAAGACAGCGGGATGCGAAGAAATACATCAACGGGTTCCCATTGTGCTGAACTGAGCAATCGTGTTACTAAACGGCGAAGGAAGGGAAGTCGTACAATCAGTTAAGTGGGTTATTGTCTTTGCTATCACACCACGTAAACTGACAGTCATTTCCATAGAATAACATAAGCAGCCCACTAATTACAACTGGGACTTCTCTCGCAAGGAGAGACTCAAGGCCATAAGGGGCCATCCATACATTACGTCATACGTCAAGGGGGAGGGGGAGGGTCGATGAAGTGTCACATTGTGTTACAAGGGATGGGGAGGGATCTCGAAATTTGTGACGTCACATTTAAAAAAAATCGTATTTCATATCTAAGTATTAGAGACGAACTTCTAAGCATTCCATGGATTCGCCGTGCGGGTACAGGGTCCGTCGTGTGGCAGAGAGAGACATCTCAAGTAGACCCCAAGACTTGTGACTCGGGCGTTGGTTTAAAAGGGGCCCCTTTGTGACGTACGTCAACACTCACCTTCACTACTCGTATTTCTCTCCCTGCCCAGCCAAATCCGATATGATCCTACTAGTGCAGCTTTAGATACTCGTTCTAGTATAAAACTTACTGCACTTCTGGACAAGCCAAGGTCTTTCAGCAGGTTATAGAGAGATTTTGCTGGTATACCTCTCGCTCCTACTTCTACAGCGTATAAATTAACTACATAGCCATTTTTTGTTAATTCGTTTTGAAGGTCGTAATACTTATTTTGTTTCATCGCGTGGTCTTTAGGTATGTTAGTTTCCCACGGTACGGTAAGTTCTACAAGGACTATGCGTTTCGTAGCTCTAGAAAAAAGAAAAATGTCCGGTCTGGATGACGAAACACCCACATCCTCTGGGATTTTATAGTGCTTTTCATACGTGTCCATTAAAATAGTCCAATCAGGTGCTGAACCCAGGATTGAGTAAGGCTTGTTCTTGGAGTTTGAAGTTGAGCCCTCTTTTACAAAGCTAATTGGTCTTTTGTTTGTCGTCAATCCCTTTTGGGCTCTAGCTACCGAAAGGCTTATGGCTTCACGTATGATTTCAAGTACTCTGTCATGCCGCTGTGAGTAATGACCCCTATTAAGGACCACCTTGCATCCCACCAATATGTGCCTTGCTGTACATATCGCCTCACCACAAGTATAGCAACATATTTCAGAGGCTTTTCCCCACCTTACCAAGTTATCATTTGGAAAGCATTTAGATAACATTTTAATAAGGCAGGAGACCAGTCATATAGCAAGGTGCGCCACTTCAGAGCTAATGGGATAGAAATCTCACCTATGGTTAACAGTGGTTAACCATAGGTGAGATTTTTTACTTTGTATTTCTAAATTCTACATACATTATTACTAAATTCAAATGAAAATTGCAAAACATGTGACGTCAGACTTGGTAGGGTCGGGAGGTCTCAAAAATGTGACCAACTGTGACAAGGCCAAGTGAGGGGTATAAAATTATGGAATTCATGTGATGTAATTTATAGATGGCCCCTATTCCACCACGCTGGCCCTGTGCGGGTTGGTGGAAAGATTCTAGATATATATCGGTTTCCTCACCTTGTTTTCCTTCACCGTTTTATCAAATTCTGAGTTATAAGTTTTCACTTCTATCGGCAGTTCCTATGACTGCCAATTTTTTCGTACGGTTTTTGTCTCGCATATTTTTACAGTTCGGTCGCGCAGCAAAATCCCTATCTCCTCCAACCCTGCCTTATGGTACATCGTTCCAATAAAAATAAAAAATAAAAAGATAATAAAAGCTCTGAAAACGCAGACTTTATATTCCTGTTGAAGTAACATTTAATTCATTTACGGATGTAGGTCGAGGTAAGTTTTTCTTGAAAACAACTTCACCTAAGAACGTTATATTTATACCAGCTACCCTAGGCCGTGCTCCGCTATTTTAAGGAGCTCGGCTGGTTTATGTAGGACGGCCCGGGGGAAGTGCACAATACACCCCCAGCGGGACGTCAGTGCAGGTCAATCACTCCCATTCCGAATTAGAACGTTATATTTTCCTTGGATGCTTCCAAGGAAACTTTACGTAAGAAAGAACGTTTCTTTTTTCTTGGAAACTCTCGGGACAGGATACTTGAACTATGAATAGTATGTCATTTCTCATTTTAATTTTAATAGATAATATATTATAAGTAGAACTTATTTTTTGCATTGGTGTAGGTTTCAATGACCCCAGACTCTATTGATGTCTTAGAATTATCTTAATTAGAAAAATAATTCATGACATATATTGAAACAGGTCACATAGCTTGTTATTTTTCAAATTGGTTTCAGGTCAATCACTCCCATTCCGAATTAGAACGTTATATTTTCCTTGGAAGCAACTTTACGTAAGAACGTTTCTTTTTTCTTGGGAACTCTCGGGACAGGATACTTAAACTATGAATAGTATTTCATTTCCCATTTTAATAGATAATAATATTATAAGTAGAACTTATTTTTTGCATTGGTGTAGGTTTCAATAACTCCAGGCTCTATTGACGTCTTAGAATTATTCTAATTAGAAAAATAATTCATGACATTGATTGAAACAGGTCACATAGCTCTATGTTATTTTTCAAATTGGTTTCAGGTCAATCACTCCCATTCCGAATTAGAACGTTATATTTTCCTTGGAAGCAACTTTACGTAAGAACGTTTCTTTTTTTCTTGGAAACTCTCGGGACAAGATACTTGAACTATGAATAGTATGTCATTTCTCATTTTAATTTTAATAGATAATAATATTATAAGTAGAATTTTTTTTTTTTGCATTGGTGTAGGTTTCAATGACCCCAGACTCTATTGACGTCTTAGAATTATCTTAATTTGAAAAATAATTCATGACATTGATTGAAACAGGTCACATAGCTATGTTATTTTTCAAATTGGTTTCAGGTCAATCACTCCCATTCCGAATTAGAACGTTATATTTTCCTTGGAAGCAACTTTATGTAAGAACGTTTCTTTTTCCTTGGAAACTCTCGGGACAGGATACTTGAACTATGAATAGTATTTCATTTCCCACTTTAATTTTAATAGATAATAATATTATAAGTAGAACTTATTTTTTGCATTGGTGTAGGTTTCAATGACCCCAGACTCTATTGACGTCTTAGAATTATCTTAATTAGAAAAATAATTCATGACATAGATTGAAATAACATAAATGTTATTTTTCAAATTAGTTTTCATTATTTCTAACTATTAATGTTAATCATTTTTGAATTTTTATTTTACACCCTATTACAATTGAGAAAACTATTTTTATACTGTTATTACCAGCGGCCCGTGGTACCAGATCCCGTTACTTTGTCGGGATAAAAAATAGCCGATGTGTTGTTCCAGACTATTATGTATGTACCAAATTTCAACCAATCCCTCCACTAGTTTTTGCGTGAAAGAGAAATAAATAAATAAATATTGGTGGACAATTCACACACAACACCACCTGAACACAAACTAAGCAAAGCTTGTACTATGGCGGCCATACGTACATCCATACATTCTGATAAAATTTCGCGTTATGATATTAGTTATCTGATTATCTATACTAAAATTGAAAATGTTATATGTATTATAATATGATTGTCTAATATTAAAATGGATATACTGTGTTAATCATTGACGTTATGACTATATCGTCGGCTTATTGCAAGAACTCATTAACTGCAAAAAATCACTAAATACGTTTTTATCTATCATGGACTCATTTTGACACATTCTACAAAATGCAAAAACTCACTTATTTCTATCCAATCAATTTTAGGTGTTACGGCCTTGCCATAAAATCCATAACTGCAACTTTGGAAGTCAGGAATTCACAAAGAATCACTAAGCTCCGCAAGTTATTTTTATTAAATGGATAATTATTTAAAAAAACAGCATACAACAATATACAGAAGTCATTTTTACCATGTAATTAACTTTATCAAAACAAGTGTGGCATAAATAGCTTATAAATAGGTTTCGATAAAATTAATTATTTGCATTTAGTTAGTTTATGTAATGAATCATTTATCATGATTGCACAATAAGTAATCTTAATGATTTTTATTGAAATTAATTTTATATACATCATAATATTAATATTTCCCTAAAATTATTTATTGCTTTTAGTTATTTTTTTTATTTTGTCGATCGCATAATTTAATAAAATTTACTTCGATTAAAAGAAGATAGTTACTTCTTGCAGACTACGTGGATCCTCGATTGTAGTTTAGTGAGTTATTCATGGTTAGGTAAAATGCAGAAGCCCGTTCTCCAAATGATGGAATCTGTTACTTGTGGTCTGAAGTAGATGGAAAAAAAGGAAGTGATGAAGTGGGAACCGCACTATATCTTTGGATCCAGCGTCTACCGCCAACAGTTACCGAAATATCGATATTTTCTGATACTTGCGGAGGTCAAAATCGGAACCAGTTTCTCTTATGCTTAATGCTATACATAATTCAAGTTACCCACCTTGAGGTAATCGAACATAAATATTTAGAATCGGGCCACACGCATATGGAGGTCGATAGTATGCATAGCGCCATCGAAAGTCAGATGCGTCTTATGCCAATTTTTTCTATGATAGACCTCTGTAATATTGTAAGATTGGCTAGATCGAACAGAAAGCTAAACAAGAAAAAAACAGCAAAGAAGCCTTATGAACCTATTGTAATGAGCTACTCTGATATATTGGACCTTAAAGATTTGAGAAACAACTGAATGGTCAATAGGTCAATTGACTCTGAAGGACAAAAGCTGCGATGGCTAAAGGTGAAATGCTTCAAGTTTGAAAAAAAGCGGCCTAACATTGTCCAATATAGGTATGACTACGTTTCTAATTATAAAGAACTGGACGTATTGAAAAAAGAAGCACCGATTGTTTCTAATAATAAAAATCTGCGAAAGCGCAAGCATGAGGAAACTGAAAGTGTATTCCCTAAAAAAAGCATATACCAGGAAGCTTCCAATCACAAAATCTAAGAAAAAAGATTTAATAAAAATGTGCACCGAAAGAATTATACCTGCAGAACTACACCATTGGTATAATAATTTACCTGATAAAGAAGGTCCAGATTATCTTCCTGATGAAGAAGAAATCTATGATACAGATATTTTTTTAGTATAGATGTTTTTATATCTTTGTACGGTTTTATCTCAGTTAGTCAGGGAAGAAAAATATTTTAATTTTAATATTATGGATAACTTTTGAGACTGTGTAAATTGTCGTAAGTACTTGCAATAATAGTACTACTACTATTGCAAGTACTTACGACAGCTAATAAGATAGAATTGTTTTTGTTTCAGAATTTATTTCGTTTTGATTATTAAACTTCCAAATGCTTATTCATTCGAATTGGTCTTTAGGTAAACTACTTAAGTGAGAACTCTGTTAATTACCTGTGTATTTCAAGACTGACTTACATGGAAAAAGATTTTTTTTGTTATACAAAAATATTTTTTTTTTGAAGAATTTAATTTGTTTTCCAAATGCTTGAACTGTTTTGTTCATTTTAATACTGTTTATACCTTTTTTAAATAAATGTTTAAATACAGTTTTGTTATTTTATTACAAATTAAGAAATTATTAATTCACATACCGAACAGACTGACAGTAGCAAGAAGTCATTAACATTTATTTTTGTTTAAAAAAAAATATATAACTTTGTAGGACTGGACAACTCGCACTTGTTTTTAATAATATGCATATTAAGCAAACCTAAAACATTTAATATTTCATCACCGTAATTATATCTAGGATAATATGGGCAAATCAACATAACCACTAACTAATTCTAACTAAAATACCGTTTATCTCACAAAAGTGAATATGTCATTTAATGACTTCTTGCAATAAGCCGACGATATTGTAATTGCGATGATGTCTGGGTGAAAAATATATCATTCTAATAATTAGTCCGTCAGGTAGATTACCTATAGATAAATATGGGACGCGTTTTTTGTTTTACCAAATTATTAACCTTTTGACCGCCAGGACTAAATTGCATTTCCGTGCCCTGTACGACAAGCGAACGCCATAGCACAAAATCAAAAAAATCACAGCACCCATGGTTTTCAGCGACTAGTTTCGTACATTTACACGTTGTTTTGCTGGGATTTTCTATTTAAGGACAAGTTAAGTAAAAAAAATATTAGTAGGTACTTATACATTTTTAATTAAAGTTTTGGTATAGTGCGTTTTTTAATTTTAGTCAACCATAGACGTCGTTGGCGCTCAGTGCTCGCTAGCGCTTGTCAAGTATAGGTGACTCTGGCGGTCAAAAGGTTAATAATCGACAAAGATATGGATTAACAAACTTCCGGAGTTGAGACGTCACGTCTTCGGTAAAAATCGTACAATGATGTGACGTCACTCGAAACTTCTAATCACTGGATCTTCGACATTTTTTTCTTGTGAAACGAAAGAAAAAACACGTGTAGAATATTTTTCAGTAATCTAATAACTTTCTAATTACGGATTAATTACTTTTTTTATTGTCATCATGCTTATGAGATGTATATTTTATTTATTCAATTATGAATGAATACATTATACATAATATTATACATATTAGTGGACAATTCACACACAACACCATCTGACCCCAAACTAAGCAAAGCTTGTATGATGGCGGCCAGATAGCTGATATTATACTTATATAGTTTTAAATACATACTTATTATACATAGAAACACCCAGACACAGTGCAAACATTTGAATTCATCACACAAATATTTGCACTGGGTGGGAATCGAACCCACGACCCTCGGCTTCGCAGGCAGAGCTACTACCAACTAAGCCACGAGGCCAGATGATGATTGAACGCTGTTCGCTAACGTTGTAACGTGAACGTTGCAGGTGGAGCTGCCTCAGGGCGAGCCGATGCCCAGCGTGGGCGTGCGCAAGAACGCCGCGCCGTCGTACGTGAGCGGGCAAGCCGGCCCGCCCGCCGGGGCTTCGTTCCAGGCCACTGTCAGCCATGTAAGTACCCTGCCCAATAAACGTCACACATTTCAATGCCTTACAGATTCTTCCAGATGACCGCCGAAGTCTCCTCTGTGAGTACAAGATAGACGCTACCCTATCAGGACGGTATATAAATATAATTTGAACGTGCCCATGTCAAAATTAAAAATACATAGGTAGTTCCGGTCCGCATGCATCGGCAATAAAAATGTATAATAAACTGCCTCTTAAAATTAAGTCAATCGAAGATGAGCGTAAGTTTGTTAGGACCCTGAGAGATCTGCTGCTCTCGAAAGCCTATTATAGTATTAGCGAGTTTTTAACCGACGACTTTAGAATTTTCGAGGATGGACTTGGCTCTTGACTGTGGAATAAAACACTTCGCTCAAAAATAATTATCTCAAATTGCAATGCCCATTGGGGTACGTTGTGTTACGACTTAAACTGTTAACTGTAATCTGTTCTTGTAATCCTGACTATCTGTAACATGATGAAGCAATAAATGATTGAGTGTTGAGTATTGAAGATTTAATTGAACTGAAAACTTCTTTTGGCGCGCCACAGAGAGATATTTCGTGGGCTGTGAATTGATTTCTAGCATCACGCTCGGGAATGATAAGAAATCTTCGGGTAAACTCGGGACCATGGCCATTGACCATCTAGAAATGCGCCAGCACCTTATTGTCTCACTGCATGGTCTATACCACTACAAAATTTGCTTACTAATCCTATATCAAGCTTTCCCTCGTGTTATTTTAGTATGAAAACTAAAATGGTTGTTACACATTTTTAATGAATTAACGGGTAATTCACATGTGATATGGTGAGTCCAGTCCGACTTAAGTTTCAGCCGCATCCCGCGTCCTTTTTCAAGAAGATACTGACTGTGCCAAACGAACCGCGATCACGCGCGTGCACCTATCCTTGAAAGTCGTCGGAAGCGGCCGAAACTTACATTGGGCTGGACCGACCACGTCAATTGTCCGTGAATTAATAAAAAAAATGTACCTAACACAATTAATGTACAAAGGGAACGAGATTTATTTTACCCGCGAATCTATACTAATATTGTAAAGCTGAAGAGTTTGTTTGTATGTTTGAACGCAAGGATCTCGGGAACTACTGGTCCGAATTTAAAGATTCTTTCTCTGTTGGATAGTTCATTTTATCGAGGAAGGCTATAGGCTATTTAATATTACGCTACTATTCACAGGAGCGGAACATGAATGAAAAATGTAACAAAAACGGGAATAAATATTGCTTTTTGAGAGCTTTCGTTGCGTGACAGCATGTGTCTATCTTTTAAAAGGTTGCGTCATTAGAATCTAAGGTAACCAAATTTTTTCTAGATTTGAATTGGTACGACCAATTTTCGATAGATGGCGTTGCAACGCGCGCACGGATCAGCTATTTATTTATAAACTGCCCGTCAATTACGGGCCTTTCAAGCATTACGTAACGCAATTTTTGAAACGTTTATATCCTCACTTCCCTCTTGTAACGCACCGTAACGTGTTTTGCACCCTTCCCCTCACTCTCCCAAACGTTACGTACCGTCCAAGTGACCAACCTAAAAGTCACCACACAAATTCCCAACTTGGGAGATATTAATTCCTTAGTTTTTTAAATAAAAAAAATAGGTAGTTATAGGAACTGCCGATAGAAGTGAAAACCCATAACTCAGAATTTGATAGCTCACTTTGGAAACTACGCGTATGAAACCGGAGGGCGTGGCCATGATGGCTAAAATGCAGAGGCATTTTTTTAATTTTCATTATTATAATTTCATTTAGGTGTCTTGTAAAACTTTACGGTGCGTCAACTCTTTTTCACAGTTCGACAAGTTCCGGGCTCCTCCAAATTGCGTTACGTACCTAATACTTTAACGACGCCTTAGTTAAAAAGTTAAAACCGGTGTTATATAATTTTCAGCATCAATTCGAGGAAGTCGAGGAGTCGCCGTACGAAGCCGTCAATCTGCCGCGACACAAGCCCGGCCCGCCCAAGGTGGAGGAAGAGGACGAGGAGGACGGCGGCATGTGTTAAACGTCAAATATACGATGATTTCCACTCTGATTCTGGCTTACGATATCGACAGCGCCGGCATTTAATCCTTACAAAAATGACAAAATACAAATTTACCCGACTTAAACTTACATTGGTACCCCACTTACTAAACCTGTAGGTGGTAGGACTCTTTGCAGAGTCCACCGCGGGAACCACACCTTTGCCAGCTATTCTACGGGGTAACAGTAATGTGAAAACATCACCGTCTTCTGGTTTGTATTGCAATGTTTCTATTGAAATTACTGGGCAGAGATTACATCTTAATTCTCTGGGTGATGATCTTAAAGCCCAAAAGTCAAATGCCCTGTGCATTGCATTGATTTGTACTCTACATGTACCAATAGTTGCGTGCCACTGTGTTGTTATGGACATGTTGTTTACCATCAGACACTTGTCCTACTCGTCTCGTCACTCTATACTTTAAGAAAAAACATACCGCCCCACAACTGTCATATTATGCTGATTGACATTCCATGGTATTGGTGGCAACGCTTTTCGTCCGTGGCGCCATCGCTTTACTCTCTAGTCTCTAGTTAAATTGTTCGTACTGCAACGTACCTACGGATTCTCAGAAACAGTCATTTTGTTATATTTACATAGTTTCATGCCGGCACTGTATTTGGATGTATTATATATAATATTTACGAGTAGGCGAAGGTTGAATACTATGCGTTATCATTACGTACACGTTAGCAAATGTATAGAAAAATGGAAAAGGGCCCTTAGCGGACGTAATAAAAACCCTACTTTCTATTTACTAAGGTTTACGTTATGTTAACGAGGATGCATCCTACTTCGCCTAATGATTATAACATCTCTTTTCTAGAAAATTTTCTTAATTCTTTCTTCTACTTTGATATTTAGGTATTTTGAGATCTAAATCGATGTTTCTTTTCTTTTGTTTAATAGTGTATGAAGGTCTCACTTTAATTAGCTAAAAAAATATAAGTTTGTACTTCTATTAAAAATTTAAATTAACAAAAATGTGCAACGTATTGCGTAGTTTATATTTACTTATATTAATTATTTATTAAATTTCATAGTCTGATAATAAAAAAAAAATGGCAAATCTGTTTATATTCACAAAAATTATATTGCTTACTATTTACGTTGTAAGAATAACAATTTTGATTTTCATTTGTTGCTAATAAGCTAGAGAAAAGTTTATAGATTTTTTGTATATAATTGTGTACTCAGAACGGCTATACAAAACCGATAGGTACTTTTCATTATCACAAAACTCAGTGCACTGAGTTTTGTGTAGCTCTTCTGTGTACTGAAGTCAAACTGTTGTTTGTACTGAAGTCAAGCTCTTCTGTGTACTGAAGTCAAGCTTACCTGTGTATTGAAGTCAAGCTCTTCTGTGTATTGAAGTCAAGCTTACCTGTGTATTGAATTCAAGCTCTTCTGTGTATTGAAATCAAGCTGACCTGTGTATTGAGGTCAAGCTCTTCTGTGTATTGAATTCAAGCTCTTCTGTGTACTGAAGTGAAGCTCATCTGTATATCTCACTTTTCATGTACCAAATCTCGAAAAAGCTTTTATCTGTGGCTTCTTTATGCAGCTTAGCCAGAACTTCGCCATTGTCTTGTGTGTATAGTTACTGGCACATTTTTTTTCAGTTATTTCTGCCTAAGTACTAATTTTATATTTTTTGTATAGATGCCATCATCGTGATGATGATCGTGAGATTTTAAACCTACGGTAAGATAGGTTACGTTAGTTTATAATTTAACGTTGTTTTACACTGACGGTATTTAGAGTTTTACAGTGAGATAATAATATTGGTGGACATTTGTCACACGTGTGTGTGATGATGTTTTTTCACGATTTCAGGATAGTAATATTTCATAATAAGTAGAATGCGTACTTATCGACTTATTTAACTTATTATGGGTGTTCTGTCTGCAGAAGTTGATTTACCTTTTTAGCCTTTATTGTATTTTTGTTGACTTGTAAGACTAGTTTTACATAGACGGTATAGTGAGGTTAATATGTGTTCTATTTGTATGAATAATAAAAAAAAAACGTGTTTTACACGGGTAAAAAAAATATCACATCATCATATTATTCTTTTCACTCATCTATTTAATCTATACTCATGTAGAAAAGACCCAAACGTGTTTATTTATTATTTAATTGATATCAATCACGGTGACTGTAGCGCCGATAGATAAATTACAATGTGCGTATAGAAGCTGATTCATTGTACCCATTCCATTGCTCCTGATAATAAAACATTAAGAATTATTTATCGAACATTATAACAAATACTATATATCAATAATTCTAAGTCATTTCGAATTACTGTCTTTTTTACGGTTTGTTTGGCAAGGACGGAAGTGTTCTAATTTGATCACTAATGGTAAAATTGACAGATAATTATTAATTGTGGCCATAATATGAATGCTCATTTTACTAAACGTTACGAATTACGTAAAAACGGAACATACAAAAGTAACAAATAATATCAATAATTATAAGTCATATAGTATAAAAAGAACACAACCGCACGCTTGTCAATAAGTACAAAAACATGTCGCGTTCATATACCATTTGAGTTAAATTTGTACTCATAAATTTTAATGTCACTCAAACGTTATATCTTTTGTCTAAAAATATATTGTATTGTTAGTTATTAAAAAAATATAATGCATGTTAATTGTTCTTTATATGCCTATCGCTAAATTGTACTAGTATTTACGCAATCCGCTTTACATGTCATAAGTTAAATACTTTCGTCCATTTAACCGATGAGCGTCGTTTGTTATCTTGTACAATTCGTCAGTTTTGGGTCGAACTCTCTGAAATGGTTTTTTGTATGTTACGGAACTTCTGTATTCGGTCATTTTGCGGAAGAATTTACGCAAACGTTTTGATTGAATTTACGCATATCTAACTTGCTATTGTGGACAGACATGTTGCTTATCATTAGGCGCTTGCACCCGACCCGTCACTAAATCATAAATTTAAAAAAAATGGCAGTCATAGGAAATGCCGATAGAAGTGAAAACTTAAAACTCAGAATTTGATAGCTTACTTTGGAAACTACACGGGTGTAACCGGAGGGCGTGGCCTCGCCATCTTGGCATGGCCATCTAGAAATGTGTCAGCATTTCCCATTGGCTGATGCGTTTCTAGATGGCCATGCCATGATGGCCTGTCCACGCCCTTTCAGCATTTCCCATTGGCTGACGTATTTCTAGATGTTCTAGATGATTTTCCCAATAGCCATGGTCCCGAGTTTACCCGAAGCTTTCTTATCATACCCGAGCGTGATGCTTGAATTCAATTCACAGCCCACGAAAAACCTGTCTAGGCGCGCCTAAAGAAGTTGTCACTTCAAAAACTTATTCACACTTACATTTCATACTATTAATTAATGAGGTTAATCGCACCGTAAATACGTTCATCGGTAAATGGAAAAAAAAATTCGGTGTTATAGTTGTAATAAATGTATTTATAATGTTATAAACTAATGTAAGTATTACATTTATTTATGTCCGCGTTTTTACCTGAGAAATTAAGTTGGTGTTCAAATGTAAACTTGAGAAATGTGTTTTCACTCTGCTCCCGCAGTTTTGAAGCTAAGCAAGAACATTTTTTATATTGATCCCATTGAATCCAGATAAAATATATATATCACGCTTGGACATTTTTCAGGTTTCCTTCAGACTATTGCGCGTTGCAAAATGTTACTACTCTCTTAGTAGGCATAAGATAGTGTTACGTAACAGTAGTAAGTAAATAATATTATAATGTAAAATGGATACGGTTCACTTATGACTTTCAATTGAGTAGCATTGTGATTATCATGTTCACATATTATAGATACAGTTTGCTATTGTCATTTAGTAGATTGATTTTCTTTTTCCGTGTAATGAGACAATCAAGATAGACGTAAGTAATAATAATAGCAGTACTATTGTAGCACTGGTCTGTTGTTCTACTACTTAGTAGTAGGTATGATACTAAAATGAAGGTCTAAGATATTGCTGTAGTAGGACTCTTTGCCGCCTGGAGAAGTACCATACCTTTGCCAGTTATTCTGCCGCCAATCAGTCATGAAAACACCACTGTTCTTTTTGTTGCCTTTTTAAACCCCCAGAACAAAATAACCAGAATAACAGTAACACTTCACCCCATTAAATGCCTGAACACCCAACTACAATAAAGAGTTCTAATTACTTCTTGATAGCAGAACAATTAACACAAACGTGGTACTTGTAACCTATACGACAGAAACCAATTTGGAGCACAGTAATATTTGCACATCTATTTGATTAGCCTAGAAAGAGATACAAACAGAGAATTTACTGTGCACATCGCACCTTCGGTGAGACAAGGTCATAATTGTCAAAAACTCTTAATCTTACTTTACATTTATGGACCATATCTTAACTAACAAAAGTGTAGGGTCAATTTCACACACAAAAATAAACATGTAAACTAAAGTAAATTCAGGAAAAACAGCAATGTTATTTATTCAGCAAAAAGCGTAAAATGTCTACGCTGAAAAGTGACAATACATTAAATCATGCCACTGTATCACTGAAGGTATGATATCATATATTACATCAGCTTGTTTGTGATTTTGTAGAGTGATGTAATGCTATGGCATTAGATAGTTTATTGTCCAAAGTACTGCGCGACTGTGGCGGATGGGCACAAGCGTCCGACTTGATTGTCTCGTTATAAGTATTAGATGAAATGTCTTACGGTGCGTCCTATAGTTGTCGATGTTTTTAATTTAAATTTGTTTATTCTTCTAATCATTCTGGGTCGTTAGGTTCGCAATATGGTGTCTAATATTGTAGAGAGAGAACCCCGATTGTCTGCAGTAATTTCGGAACCACTGCACTAATGAGGTTTCGCCATTTGAATGGTACAGTTCTCTAGATCTCTAGGATATATTTCATAAAATCTCATAGTCAACCTATCAGCCTCTTTGTCTAATTAAGATACTGCTATTGGTCTCTTTAAATACAAGCAAAAATAAGAGAGCAACATAAAAGCCAATGCCATTTTAGTTACACAGCACAGTAGATAAACTCTATCAAGGGAAAGAACCAGCGGCCCATCCCGGTTAACCCGTAACCTGTAAATCTCACTGTTCTGGGTTACACAGTGAGATTAGGATTGATAGTGAGATAGACTTAAGGTAGCTATATCCGGTATGTACCTACCTTACCACTGGCTATACCCCCAGTGGTAGAGTGGGTATAAAACAATACCACCAAATATATATGTGATTACTGACAGATACCAATATTATATTTGTGTAAGTACAAAATAAAAAAATAAAGTATTTTGAGGAATTACAGAAAATGAAGGAGGTGCTTAGATACATAAGTAGCTCCATTCATAAGTGTTACAACACCAGGTACTTACTAGATTTAGTAAAACAAAATTAAAATTTACATAATTCATTTTCTGTTGCTATTAAGTATATAGAAAGAGACGATTTCTTAGTCATATTATTGTACTGTTATGTATAATATTGGTATCTATTAATTCATATTAAAATTTGGTCATGGTTGTTCGAAATATATTTTTAACCCAGTTCAAACAGGATGAGGTTATCAGGTCGGCCGGTATTTTTTTTCTAGATAAAAATGCATGTTAAATGTTAGTTTAAATGTATATTTTTCGTTATAAACTTTCCTGTGGCACTAAAACGATTCTAATAATACAAAGGTATTCTAGATTAGTTATTTAAGTTTGTGAGAATAATTTTATATGTTGTTTTGTAATTTTATTGCGTTTACATTCCTTAATGATATAATTATTAGTCAGTAAAAAAGTAATAGTGGTGTAGGTACTACCACATGCTACCAAATCAATTATAAATGTAGAAACTATACTTAGTTGATTAAATTCTGTGTATAAAAACTTGCTGCAGTTGCTTGTTTGTCTCAACTAAAAGTTTAAATGAGTAGGTACTTAACGATTTGTCGTAACTTCCAGAATTATGATGAATCCAGATTGAACAGTTTACAAAACTAAGGTCGCTAGCAGACGGCGTATTTTAAACGCGCAGATAAAGCGTGTACGCGCTTCAAACGAGATTCGAACGCAACCTTGTAACATAAGCACATGGTGCGATCGTGAACCGCGCGTCTACTGTGCGTATACGCGCAAACGGCGATACAGACTCGCTGTAGTCACGCGTAGCTTAGCTTCCGTGTTTTGATCAAATAGGTACTCCTCGTCAGTTGTTGTACAATGATTCCCCCTCCTCTGCCCCTTTGTACGCGCTTCCAGCGCGCGTTTGTATTGCGTATAATACGCTTTTGAATCTATACAAACGCATAAATCGGCATCTACAGCGTTCCCGATACGAGTGTCGTATGCGCATTTGCAATACGCTGTGTGCTAGGGCCCTAATACATGGTGTAATGTTAATTCATCTACACTTTCACCCACCCATGATGCATTTTCACCTACCAAAACAGTGAAATCTCCACTAATGGGCAGGATCAGTATGCACTGTATCAGGATAACTCCTATCTTCATTTTTAGTCAGTCACCATGTCAATTTTTAATGAAATATTCCTGTGCATTCCTGTTTTCCTACATAAAATTTTATATGGCATGGCAAGGATATCACGCCTACAGAAGTTTTTTTGTGCAACCATACACAATTTTAACACAATTGTTTATTCAATCGCACAACAAGATATTTGAAAACAGCAGGATAATAACATTCGCATTTAAGATAGCAGCTATACTTTCTTGCCATTCTGAAGTACCTATTCAAAGCAAGCAGTGTGATATTTTCAGTGGCACGAGAAGTTTTAGGTGTTGAGCAACCGTAGACACTTAGTTTCCAGTTACATGATAGCAAACACTTTTTGATCATCAATAAGAGTTTTTTGGGTCGTTTCAGACAAAAAAATTAGTATGTTAGCGCAGTGGATGATTTCATGCAGGTTCTATAGAAATCATATATTCATTGGCAGCTTGTATCTGGAACAGGAAGTGTCCTCGATTGCACCCTCCTTTGGTTATATTCACAGACACGCTAAACAACTCAATGTGCATTTAAACTGTAACAACTTTGTAATACTTTCAAACTGCATTGATTTTACAGTCAGAAAAAAGCACAGCACAGATTCAAACTATTTGACACCTAAACGGCTTTAATGCAATATTATTACTCTATATAGGACTACAGATACATGTATTTCATAAGATTACTAAGAATACCTATACTAAGATTACTATAGAAGAATATTTGTCCAAATATTTGGTGTTATGATGGTATGCAAAAATAAAATATTTGTAAAATTAAAGTGTTTTATTTTTAAAGATCCATTTTTAAACATAGTTAGTTTAATCTTAGCAATAACCATAATTCTAATAATAACTAATAGTAGATAGTGGCCAGGATATGAAGCAACAAGAAATTATGTCATCCATTTCATTGTGAACAACAGCAACAATAATGACAAAATTAATTAGACATAACACCCAAACAAGTTCAATGTGTAAAGTCACATAATAAAATAAACATGTATTTTTAATTAATATCAAATAATTGTTATCATTATAAATCAAAGTTTAAAAATTGCATCTTTCAAGTGAACAAAAATATATTGATGATATTAATTTGACAAGTGATATCTCAAAACAATCAAATCGGGCTAGGTTATGATGGGCCTAAGGGCTCTCACACAAAACTGCGATGTGACGCCGCATCGGAGCAATTCGCCCTCGCAAGTTACTCCGATGCGGCGCATCACAAGGCATCGCAGTTTTGTGTGGGAGCCCTAATCTATATATATATAGCGAAAGCGAAATCTCAGAAACTACAAATACCTACAAAACAAGTCTGAAATTTTGCATGAAGGTGTTTAGCACCCAGGCACTCGCTAAGACGGGGTTTTGCGAAATTCAACCCCTAAGAGGGTGAAATAAGGGAGGGACGGTTGTATGAAGATTCCGTAATTTTCAAAGTTATGAGCATGAAATCCACATAACGGATTTTAATGAAATATGGTACACAGATAGACTAGACTAGATCTCAAGAAAGAACATAGGTGACTTTTTATTTTTTTCAGAAAAAGAGTTGTAGGGGTTGAATTGGGGGATGAATCTTCATAAGTTTATAATAGTTGAAGGTAAAATCATGAAACTTCGTAGACATTTGACGCAAAGCAAATAAATGGTTGTTCTAGCAATTTTGTAATTTCGAACTGTACAGGGATGAAATGGGGGATGAAACTTTATATAATAATAATAAATATATGAAAGTTTGTCATTGTGGAAGAAAAAACCATGAAATTTTGCAACTATACACTTGATATCCATACTAATCTGATAGAACAAGAGCCCGTGAACCCCAGACCTTCGTTATTTTATAAAAGCTGAAAACTTGTCAGCGCATGCTCCTAACACAGGTAAGAACGATGGACCATTATGAAGTTTGGGTCATCCTGGCTTTGGCAAATAAATGGTATTAAGGCCCCAAGTCCCAGCAGTGGGAACTTTTAGTGGGCTGCTTATGATAATTAGGCTGCTAATTGTTACCCAAATATGTTTAAAAATAAGCGTGCATATTATGGCGCAAGTAGAATTACAATTGCATGAACATTAACACAACATGGGTGTCTGGCAAGTGCTTACCACGATGTTAAGTGTCTAGCAATTATTGGTGTAATTTTTAATAATATTCTGAAGGTATTACCAAAATATCAGAGTTTATAATTTGACAAATTTAGATCGGTACACCTTTAGTACCGTTTATCTGCCAAAGCCAGGATGATCCAAACTTCATCATGGGCCATCGTTCTTAATTGTGTTGGGAGCATACTCTGGCAAACGTTCAGCTTTTATAAAATAACGAAGGTCTGGGGTGCATGGGCTCTGGGTCTATGATAAATATGAAAGTAACTGTCTGTCTGTTACGCTCTAACATATAAACCACTGGACTGATTTTGATGATATTGTATAAAAATGTTTTACTATAAGCTGCTTTTAGTAAACGTACATTGGTATTGATGTATTGCCACAGTTACCTTAAAAATTATTTTGGGCAGCCGAAGACGCGGGTAAAAGCAAGAACCTGCTTAATCATTCTAAAACTTATATTTTATTGATTTATAGAGATGGAATGATATTGATATTGTAGAAAGTAATGTATTAATCCCGAGGTGGGCTATAAAGTTTTTTCATGTTATACAATTGTCTTGAAAAAAATATTTTGTGTTACTGTCATTATATTGGCAGCCTGAGATGTCTTTTAAAACTTCGTCCTATTACTTCATGGTGCTTCAATTTTCACTCTAAATAACTTCTAACTAATCTCAGCAAAATGCTATACAAATAGAAGGTACCTAATCAAGAAGAGATATTTCTTTATTTAACCTATTGACCACCAGTCAAAAATGCGATAAACACAGTGCCAATAACATCTTTTCTTTTTAATTATAGAGTGACGAGACGAGCAGGACATGTGCCTGATGGTAAGCAACATAACAGCACAGTGACACCCAGCTTTTGGAACATGAAAAGTCCAAATTATTATCTAGCACTGCACTTCACTCGTCACCCAGAGATGTAAGGTGTTATATCTCTAAGCTCCATAATTTCTCTGGAAACAATGCTCTTCAAACCGGAACACAGTAATGATTACACATTACTGCTTGGCGATAGAATAACTGGCAAAGGTGTGGTACTTCCCCAGGCGGAATCTGCTAAGAGTCCTACCACTACAAAAGAAGACAGAAGAAATGGATAGGAAATAATACACAAATGAAAATGAGTATTAAGTAAACACAATAAAAGAACATCTGATCCACCTTTCCTCAAATGGAATATTTTTTTAAGGTGTGGTATAAGTAACATTCATTTAAATTTTGAATTTATTGAGATTTAGAAATGAAAACATGTTACTCATTGCTTTTGCTTTACTCATTGTTTTAGTATTTAGATCATTTTTATTGTGGTGGTCAAAAGGTAAATTTTTCATGATTTTTCTTATTTTTTCTAAACATGACATTGCAATACACAAATACGTCTAATTTTGAATAGCCTTATGACTAAACATAGTATGTATGTAAGTCGGAACCATTGGCTGTACAGATGTTGTAGCTTCTGGGGCTGGTTCTTTTTCTTTGTTGTTCTTAGTTTTTCTGAATTGAAACCCGTGCTTGCGCAGAATCTTCCTCAACGTCTCTCTGGAACCTTTGAAATTGATTTCTTCTTTCAAGATTTGCAACAGTTTGTTGATGGTTGGTACTTCTTTCTTAAAAGCATAGAACTCGTGGATCTTTCTTCTTATGACTTGTAGATCATATTCGTCCACTTCTATCTTGCCCTTGGTTCTTACCCGTTTTTTCGGTGTCTTCTTTAAGGTTTCCGGGTCAAGGAGACCTTGTTCAACGAGCCTGGCTTCTTTGACAATGTTCAGAACTGTTCTTTCGGACACACCTACAGAGAGAAATTAAATTAAGGAAACAGATGTGTCACATACCACATGTTGTTTTCTGCACTACCAGGGGGGTGTACTCCGCCCTGGAGGATAATTTAATTATTAACTTTAGTGAGTACAACTTCGGGGACAGCTTTCGAAATGAACACAGAAATATGAGAGATAATATAGGGATTACCCTATATTCTCTCATATTTCTGTGTTCATACTTATGGTAGTTGCCTATATACTGAGAGGACGCCAGCGAGTAAGGAAAATAAATGGTCTTGTCACAATAAAACATTCTTGCTAATTACTCTGTTTCGTACCTGTGGCGGCCGATACCCGAACATAAACCTTTGATAGTGGTATTATCGGTACTTGCATACGTTTCTCTTCGTCCATAAACTCCTTCACTTTTAGTATTATGTCGCGGACTTCCGTTGTTATATTTTTCGGCATCATGGACACTTTTGTATTTAGACTTTTAGAAGGAAATTCGATAAAATTGGCGCACAATTGAAACACAACACAACAATGGCCGACGGACACGACAAAGACAGACACTTTTTTTTTTACTACCAGTTTGGCACCGTACTTCTTGAACATTTACATTATTGTTAATTATTGTAAATATTTTAGCCAAAATGTTTTTTTTTGTACAATTACTAATGTTTACTCCCCGCTTCACCGACATCTTGCTAAAACATTTTACTTTTGCAATAAAAATGAGTACCTACCTACTTTTGGTTTTCAACGTCAAATCTTACCCTGACAAAAATAAATGTGTGTGCTCAGAATAAGGAATACATGTGTGTGCTTAGGACCACACGGCAGAAGTGAAAACTAAAATATGAAATAACTAGGTAATAAATCCATTGAATAATTTTATAAATAAAATTAAAAATAATTAGGTACATATTATAAATTGAACATAGTTGTTAACACAGCGATACGGTTGGTGTCTCATAGCATAGCCATGGTCTGTCGTAATACTGTGCGATAAGTACATGCATGCTTTTTAACCAGTGATCCACCTAGGTAATGAACCCTGGGGTCATGACCCTCGTGACCCCACTCTGGATCCGCGCCTGACCGCGTCTCTGTTCCATACGTCATCACTGGCAATAGGTTCAACCAAGTTGGATTCGACGAGTGACCTCTTTTTCAAAGTTGATCTACGCAACTGGACCGTTTGTCCTAGCGTCGCCCAAGTGCTTATTTGTTCTATCTACCACATTTACGATTACGATTTTTAATGCAGTATTTTTAAGCATTAAATGTCAGTCCTGCAAGAGGAAAAAAATGTTTACTCCTAAAACATAAAATCAACTCAATTTATATTGAATGATCGACAATTTACTTCGAATCAAAAACTTCGTGCTTATTTGTCCTATGTCGAGTATTTGAAGTCCAATATCATAAGAAATATTGTGTACTGTAATGTTCTATCTCAATGAAATCGACCAATTGCAGCTCGCGGTGCCACGTCCGCCATATTATTTTGTTTGTCAGTAGCGGCGACACATTTGGAAAGATCAATTTGTTGATCCACAAAATAATCGAAAAAAAGATTGGCAGTCATAGGAACTGCCGATAGAAGTGAAAACTTATAACTTAGAATTTGATAGCTTACCTTGGAAACTACACGGGTGTCAACGGAGGGCGTGGCCTCGCCATCATGGCATGGCCATCTAGAAATGCGTCAGCATTTCCCATTGGCTCACGCATTTATAGATGGCCATGTCATGATGTCGAGGCCACGCCCTTTCAGCATTTCTCCTTGGCTGATGCATTTCTAGATGCCCAATCGCCAAGGTCCCGAGTTTACCCGAAGATTTCTTATCATACCCGAGCGTGACACTAGAAATCAATTTACACCTCACGTCTACGCGCGCCTAAAGAAGTTTTCACTTCAAAAACTAATAATAGCCGAGGTTATTAGTGCTTGAATCAGATTCAGAATCAGAATATTTTTTATTGTTTAACTGTGTACAAACTAGTTGGTAGGTTACAATATTTCCAGTACTAACTTACAACAGTCTGCCCTTTGCAAGCATACAAAAATAAATTAATTAAAGTTAAATAAAATGTCTACTTAAGAGTACAAATCGTTAAAGCTGATCAAACTACTGAATGAAGAATGATCTAAATCATTTCACCATCCTCTATTATGCATGTGTTAGATTAAGGGTTCATTGGAACCCTTCACCTAACGTTAAAATTGACTAAATGGGTGGTTTATACGTGTCAAATCCACCACCTATTCCGGTTTATTCCCCACGGCACTACCAAGCTGCACTACTGGTAGTGTCGTGGGGAATTTTTTTTCCCTTCTGCACTACTGGCCAGTAGTGCCGTGGGGAATTTTTAAATGCCTTACATTTTCATTCCCTTCTACACTACTGGGTACAAAAACGTTTTACCAATAGTGCGGTAGGGAATATTTCTGCACTACAGTCGTGTCGTGGGTAATATTTCTGGACTACCAGCCAGCAGCGTAAAATGTAAAACTACAATCAATCGCTCGAAAACGGCGCATAATTGGAACTAAGTTCCTTATCGCGCGTTGCGAAAAGGGGCGGGCTAGATGGAAAAAATTCTCACGAAAAGTTGTAACGGAATTTCGATTACCTCCACACCTTCAGGTACCAGGGCAACAGAAACAGTAAGGAGTTGCCATATTTTGTACAACTTCGTTCCATCCGGGTGTCCCTTGAAACCTCTTAAGTCTTTTTTTTGGAAACGATTTTCAGTTACATATGAAAGTGATAGATTTAATTAATCCAGCTCATAGAAAACAAAAATAACCTAAAATACTAATAATTTGTACTCAGAGTGTCGCCAAACAAGTATTTTTTTGTTCTTAAACTAAACGGTACTTATATTATGACTTTTATTTGATGAAGGGTTTTAATGTGAGGAAACCTAACGTGGTAATTACACATTTTAAATAAATACATAGGAACTCTTCTATGATAATATAGTCAATCCAGTCAGACTAAGTTTCAGTCGCGCCCGGCAGCCTCTTCAGTCAGGGCGGTGCGGCGGTCAGTGTTACACGAGCTGCGTACTCTCGTTGAAAAAGGCCTCCGGACTTGTTTTACGGTGCCGACCTGATAATGTATAAATAAAACAATAAATCCAATAAATGAAATAATTTAGTTACCATTAGATAGTTACGACTGGTCGAGAGAACAGCGACTGCTGATCCGAATCGCCTGGTTCAAATCCTACGCGTACCAATATTTTCAAAGTCATGTTGCATAACGCCACTAACTTAAAAACGGTTACTTAAGAGAAAAGGCCCCGAGTCCCAGCAATGGGAAAATTTAGTGGACTGCTTATGTTTATCTCCTAAACGCGTAGTTATGAAATTTTTTGTGGATATAGTGTAGTACGAGTATAAATGTCGATGGGAATGGTGATGTAAAAAGACCCATTATAAATTACTCAGTACCGACGGCGACGCTGCTGGCTGGTAGTCCAGAAATATTACCCACGACACGACTGTAGTGCAGAAATATTCCCTACCGCACTATTGGTAAAACGTTTTTGTACCCAGTAGTGTAGAAGGGAATGAAGATGTAAGACATTTAAAAATTCCCCACGGCACTACTGGCCAGTAGTGCAGAAGGGAAAAAAAAATCCCCACGACACTACCAGTAGTGCAGCTTGGTAGTGCCGTGGGGAATAAACCCCTATTCCGCTATAACTTGTTATGGTTTGGTTGGAGGGGCGGCGCTATGACTATAGGCGAGTGGGGTTGACAACGTTGATTTACTTATATATGTTTATTATACTTTATACAATAATACTTGCATATTATTTATTAATTATATTTAACCGTATTATTTATAACATGGTTATACTTATTATATAATTTCGGAAATACATCAATTCCTTTCTTTTTATTACAATTTCACATAAAATATCTCATTAATCAGGATTTGACACGTATAAACCACCCATTTAGTCAATTTTAACGTTAGGTGAAGGGTTCCAATGAACCCTTAATCTAACACATGCATAGTGCATTTAATAATTATTTACAGTAAAGTACAGTTACACTTTCTAGTCATTCAGATATTCCACTAGTTTATAATAGGCTTTAGAAATTAGCCATGTTATAAGCCTAATTTTAAAATTATTACCAACCAGAGTTTTAATATCGGTTGGTAACTTATTATAAATCTTTAAGGCCATAATATATGGACTATTACGGTACATACTCTTATTTATTTGTGGCATAAAGATGTTGTGCTTTTGTTTTTTCCTGAGAATATCTGATCGACTAGACTTAATTTCGAAAAAGTAGTTCCTGTTGCATTTGACAAAAATACAAATTTCATATATATATAAATACAGGTAAGAGTGAGAATATCGTTATTTTTGAAAATATTACGTAAACTATCCCTAGCGTTGAGCTTGTATATTGTTCTTAAGCATCTCTTTTGAAGTATGAAGGTTGATTCTATTTCAACGGAATTGCCCCAAAATATCACGCCGTAAATTAATTGAGGGTAAACATAACCATAGTAGGCGGCCAATGCAATTTCCTTTGATGATATTTTACTGAGAATTGCCAAAACGTAACAATATTTTGATAATTTAGTATTGACTTTATTAACATGTGATTTCCAGTTTAAGTGATTATCGATAGACACTCCTAAGAAATTTCTATTGTCAACGACTTTGACTTTATTCCCTTTATAAAATATTTCTAAATCTGTTGCTTGTTGTTTGTAGTTTCTAAATTAAATTATTTTTGTTTTGTCCACGTTTAGGTTCAAGTTAATTTCTCCTAACTTAGTTCCTACTGTGTTTTGTGTTTTGTTTATTAGCCGACTTTTTTCTCTATTGAATTCTTCGACATTATTGTATTTAGGTATGTATATAGTTCCATCATCTGCGAACATTACGCATAAGTGTTCGGTAAGTTTTGGTAATTCATTTATATACGGTAAGAATAATATTGGCTCTAAAATACTCCCCTGTGAAACTCCTATAGACATTATCTTTGATTTAGAATAGATTTGTTCCACAGTTTTTGTAGATCTGTTGTAAGTATCTAACGCAATAATTTGAGATGTGTTGCTCCCATTGTCCCGGCCAGCGAAGCCGCCGGCATCGCGACGTCACACAAAAAAATCATCACTCAAAAATGAAACCAAATTGTGTGTGTCTGTAAACGACAATGTACTAATTAATATAATCTCCTATCTCTTAGGCATCAAAATAAACTAATCATCGAGTATGTAAATCATGTAAAAATAATGTTTTAAAGTCCCAAAAACCGGTTTGGCCATTTAGTGACTCTATAAGCTTTAACGCATTACCTCTAATTCCAGTAGATTCTAATTTATTTAATAATGTGCTGCGATCTACAGAATCAAAAGCTTTAGATAAATCAAGAAAGAAAGCAATACCAGGTTTCTTTTCATTAACATCTTCACTCAGTTTTTTTATCATTTTAAATATTGCAGCTGAAGTATTTTTTCTTTTTTGAAAACCGAATTGGTTGTCATCTATAATACCACACCTGGTAAAAAAGCTGTGATCCTGTCATATATATAACCTTTTCAAATATTTTTGAAAAACACGAAAGAAGTGCACCTTTCTTATGAATGGGTTTTATCGGGGCTACTTTAAGAAAATCAGGAAATATGCCAGTCTCTAGGGTTAGATTGATGATATATACGATAGGTTCTATAATAATATGTATACCTACTTTTTTTATTACTTGCATAGATATGTTACGGCTGGTCTAGTCGGGAGAACGGCGCCTGCCGATCCGGAGACCCCGGGGTCAAACCCCACACGTACCACTGTCTTTTCGAAGTCATGTGCGTAATGCCGCTAACTTAAAACGGTGAAGGAAAACATCGTGAGGAAACCAACATGTACCTAGAATCTTTCGAAGTCATGTGTCATCTGCCAACCCGCACTGGGCCAGCGTGGTGGATTATGGCCTTAACTCTCTCCTTGCGAGAGAAGGCCCCGAGTCCCAGCAGTGGGAACGTTTAGTGAGCTGTTGATGTTGATGATGTTGATAGAAATGTTATCTTGACCAGTAGTTTTTTTGGCGTTGAAACTCTTAACAATCTTAGTTATTTCTGAATAGTCCACTGGCGCTAGAAAAATAGAGTTACAATTTTGGGGATTATTACTCAAGTATGTGTTACCCCATAATGAGAACTGAAACTCAAAATTTTTTTTTTCATCAAACCTACACTTGTGGGGTGTCTATCGATAGGTCTTCAAAAATGATGTTAAGGTTTCAAAAATCATTTTCGTCTACACTGAATAATTTGCGCGAGAGACACTTCCAAAGTGGTAAAATATGTGTCCCCCCCCTCTAACTTCTAAAGTAAGAGAATGAAAAATCTAAAAAAAATATATGATGTACATTACCATGTAAACTTCCAACGAAAATTAGTTTGAACTCGATCTGATGAGTAGTTTTTTTTTAGTACGTCATAAATACACTATTATTGAAATTCGATCAAAGTTACAACGAACTACAAGAACTATGTGTACTATGTATATAATGTTACTTGCTGCAACGGAACCCTTCATGGGCGAGTCCAACTCGCACTTGGCCACTTTATTTGAAGTTGTATTTAGATAAAATGTTCTCTTATTTTTACAGGATAGTACAATGCCTTTGGTTTTCCAATTAGGTTTCTTTCTGTGTGAAATTTTTGTTTTTTCAACAAGGATCGAATGCTCTGAATGGTTCTAGACAACCAAATATAATGTCTAAAGCCGTAAAACCTGCAACAAAGTTGAAAATGACCAGACAAAGCCGTAAATTCAGCAGTAAACGGTATTTTATGACCACTTGTTTTCGCCGTGAATATGCTACAGTAGGTATGTTGTTTTTAGGGTTCCGTACCCAAAGCACAGATCAGAAAATAGTTATGCCCAAACGGTAAAAACGGGACCCTATTACTGAGACTTCGCTTCCGTCCGTCCTTTTGTCACCAGGCTGTATCACAAGGACGGTGATAGTAGGCCAGTAAAAATAGATTTTAACTTAGCAATAAATTTACGATCCAAAATATTTTTTTATGAAGCTTAGGATCACTTACTGAGCATAAAATCACAAAATGCTGACAGATCCAGGATGAGCTTCAAGCGCCATCTTAAAAAAACACGATATGTCATTTAGTCAGACTTCAGGTTATCGCTACTTATCGCTACCGCCTGTCTTTCGTATATCGTCATTCCATCTTGTCACAGGATGAGCTATACCTATGTACAAAAGTGTTTTACGAGGCAGTGTAGTAAATATATGTTGTACTTTTCAGTAACAGTGGTGGTACTTAGATATACAACGTGGTGCAGAAAAGTCCAACTATATTTTAACAGGCCATTCCAACACCGATGTGGACTTCATCTCCGAAGGTCTCTTTCCCCTCAGCACGTTAGATCACGAGATAATACGAGTTAAAGTTTGACGTAAAATTTACCAGCTTCAACCCTAATGCATGTACAGCTGACAAACTACCTTGCCTGTCAAAGACTACATTTTGTCCAGAAATAGTTTAGCGCAGTAGAGGCAGACATTGAAATAGAAAAAATTCCGGGGAGCGATTTTTTTTTATGAAACGTCGGGGAGGGTTGTTGGAAGTATAAATTTCGATTTTCTAACTAATCCCGCTAGAGGGTTCGCCGCCATCTTGTTTTAAAGTTTTTGTGAAATAACTCGTTAATTTTCAACTTTAGAGCAGAAATGATGGTTACCAAAGTTACCAAGTTACCCTTTGGGTACGGAACCCTAAAAAGTGCGAGAACCAAAGTTGAAGAAAATGAAATTGCACCCATTACGATTTTTTTGATAAACTTGATAGTATAACTCTGCAAATATTGATCCTAGCGTAAAAACTATATGAAGCAAACTTGTGAGAAATTAAATTTCCAACAACTTTGGTAACCATCATTTCTGCTCTAAAGTTGAAAATTAACGAGTTATTTCACAAAAACTTTAAAACAAGATGGCGGCGAACCCTCTAGCGGGATTAGTTAGAAAATCGAGATTTATACTTCCAACCACCCTCCCCGACGTTTCATAAAAAAAATCGCTCCCCGGAATTTTTTCTATTTCAGGCTAGTTTTATGTCTATCTCGACTGTAGTAGTTATTTGTTGTACAAAAGTGCAAAGTTGCTTTTCAACCGCGTGCTCAATTTTGATGACCGAGCAAGCGAAGAATTCTAAAATTGAATCACGAGGAATCATCAGGGAATCGCACTCGAGTGCAACACGTATTTTTTTATCCCACCTTAGCGAGGAAATGACTAAATGCTTTGCGCATTATCTATCAGTCAATTCTGTTGGCGTTAAATAAACTTCTTGGTCGCTAGAATCACTTTTTCGGTTTTTCGCTATGACTACGTGATAGTCCGAGATCCCAGAGCTCCCAGACGTCACTTATTTTCTGATGAATGAAATGTGGACGATTGAATAGAGTTAGTAAGTACTAAGAACACATGCTTACTCGCTAACTTGCTTAGACGGCCAATTTTGAGATAAGGGGGTAATGAAGGTACCTACATACAAACATTACTTACATCACGTATTTTCTAATAAGTGATTTTCTTATAAGATAGCGTGCCAAACCCTGTCGAAAGCTTTCGAGATATCGAGGGGTTCCCCGTGTTTCTCGATAATGTTGCTGCAGATGTTAGTTATGTATGCTATAATATCCCTGGTAGACCGGTTTCAGCTGAACCTGAACGGTATGAAGGATGAAAATTACTGAGAAGGTCGTTAGATTCTAGTCACGTTAGGAGTCTGTGGTTTAGATACATTCCATAGTGTTGTAGAGTATGGACGTGGCCGAGAGGGTCCTGTAATCATAGCAGGGTCAGCACGACTATTATTTTAGGGCACTGGTTGCACGTTAGCAAGCTTTCACGACTTTGGTTCTTGCCCAGTTTAGGAAGAGAGTCTAAACAAACGCACCAGTACAAGCGACAAATTAGGCGCACAAGTCTTCGATACTAGCAAAAATACCAACTGAGCTACTGGCTTTATTCACATCTAATTAGCTCTTGCGGCCATTTGTCGTGAGTGTGGCCATGTGAAAACTCAAAATCAGGGGCTCGGAAGCTTTTTCGGTTGACAACGCATTTAGTTACAGTGTTTTGTCTTGGTATAGTTGAGTTGTATGTGTGGAGTAGATGCAATGATGCTAGATTAATAGTGCATTCGAAGACAATAAAATTTCAGCGCGCCCCCTCTGATCCTCGTGCCCTAGGCTGTAGCCTAATTAGCCTAAGCGTTAATCAGGCCCTGACTGTGCTTCACTCCAATACATAGAAAATACTTTTAAAGATATGTATAAATCTCTTTGTTGTGGTACAACAAACACGTCCGACTTTTTTACATGTAAGTACCTAGGTACCAGTTATCCAACCAGCAATTATTGGTACACAACCTTGAAAATAAATAAGCTGGCATCAAATCTTAGATAAGTAAGTAGGTAATACCTATTTACAGTTTTTTTTTGCGATTTAGCCTGACAATAAAAAATGATTTTCAAATCAAACACAAATAAATTAACCTAAGTTACTTGTTACAAAGTCAATTAATATTCGTTTCGCATAAACATTTGTTCTTAAAAATCATAATAATCTATATTTAGGTACTTACAGTTAACACACATGAAGAGAAAAACACAAAATGAAAATGTACAATTGTTATGAAATGCTAAAATTATTTGAATTCAACTATTTATAATAGCGCCATCTACCTAGTAAGCAGTGAACACTATGATCTTCCGAAATCATGACCACCTTGACCGCATGTATTGTAGTGGCGCTTCAAGCGCCGATATCTCAATTTCGATTAGCGTTCTTCAGGGTCTTAATGCAGGGTATGTACAAATATTTTAAATATGTTGAATATGTGCAATTAAACAATAAACTAACAAATAGAATGAAATGGTTGATTCGGGTCCTGATTCAAATGACATTTAACTTGAATCCGTAACCGAATCATCAGATTCATTGGTGTTTATTACGATTCTATCTACCGCATCATCAATAATGCGGTTGAGTTGGCACATTTCCTTTTCTATTTTTGAAGTGAAAACTTCTTTTGGCGCGCCTAAACAGATTTTTCGTGGGCTGTGAATTGAATTCTAGCGTCACGCTCGGGTATGATAAAAAATCTTCGGGTAAACTCGGGAGCATAGCCATTGGCCATCTAGAAATGCGTCAGCCAATGGGAAATGCTGACGCATTTCTAGAATGTCATGCCATGATGCCCAGGCCACACCGTCCGGTTACCGGTTACACCCGTGTAGTTTCCAAAGCTATCAAATTCTGAGTTCAATGAAATTCAGTTTTTCTTGATTAAGACGTATATTTTCCAATATTTCTGTAGTTTTTTTACAGTAGTTGAATAATTTTGAATATAACGTGACGTGTTCGTTGGATGGGAAGAATGAAGTGTAAGAATTAACGAATGAAAGTATGAATGAAATCGATCTAAATTATACATTAATGAATGTATTGCGCAGAAGGCGCGAATTTTGAATGTTTGTTTACGACGACGAAGACGGCGCGAACATCCTCCCGGGCGTTGGAAGGCTGGATGCCTTTCAATGTTCCGCTCTTTGTAGTAGGCAGAGGCGATTCAGCGCTCTACGCATGGTGGGCCCTTGTGCCGTGCTGATGTCCGCAACGCGGGGTAAGCCATCGGGTCCGTAGAACAACTTGGCCACTCTTCCTAGGCGCCAATAAAGTGGAAGTGAGTCTTATTTTATGAGAACTAAATCATTTAGTTGTAGTTCAGCAGTTTTGGTACGCCATTTTGTGCGTTGTTGAAGTTCGGCAATATACTCGTTCGACCATCGCTTCCAGAAGTGTTGTTTAGCTTGTTCCAGTCGTTGAAATCGGTCTAGGCGGTTGGAGTTAGCTTCTAGATGACACGGTGTTGGAAGAGAGGTGAGCGGTGTGCCGATCAAGAAGTGGCCCGGGGTAAGGGGGTAAAGTCGTTAGGTGAAGAACTGAGAGAACATAAAGGTCGGCTGTTAAGGATTGCTTCTATTTGGGAAAAAAGAGAAGCCAGTTCCTTGTATGTTAAATGGGTATTTTTAAGAACTGGCTTGGAGAGCTACCACGATCAAGACAATATTGCCATATGCCAAAAGATGTCCATAGTATGAAACAAGCAAGTTACAGCTACTCACCTCACCAACCAAGTTCTTATTCATAAATATGTCTGTCTGGAGCAGTAGACCAATCTTAAAAATGACGTGGGTACGGTGGCAATTGCGAAAAATATGGAATTCTCTGCACATTACGGTTGTAAGTTGTAAGTAAGGTACAGGCGCCAATGAAGGCCCACTTAAGTTCAAAACCTCGTATAATATAGCAGATTAACAATGTAAAGGAAAAACATAATGGAAGTTGTAACACATGATTAATTTCATCGATATAAACCATTCGATGTGCCCTCCCAATCTTAAGGCGCACGGAATTATGTCATCGTTGGAAAGAGTGAGCTATCTCTTTGCGTTTTGGTCGGTTGCAGGAAGTGTTGAACGCCGGACAAAAACTGCTAAATAAATTAAATTTTAACTTTAAGATCAACTTTGAAAGTAAATTGATTTGAAAAGAAGATAACAAAAAAAAAACAGTTCGTTTTTTTTTTGTTGCTACCCATAGGTGGTCTGTCTAAGGCTCTAAGGAATACTGAAAACTAACCGTGGCATCTACCAAAATATACTTAACTAGTTAAAACAAATTAAATGCTACTGTCTTTAATTTAGTGGGCTTAGTGCACACCCCGGACACTCGGCCTAAACTCAATACAAAGTGTGCAGTCGACTTACCTACTCTCCACACAACAACGCAGATGTTGTTCGCACATATTATTTACGCATGTGTGCGTGTCGGCTAGGGTTACTGAATTATTTTATGGAATAGTTAGATGTGACCCGTGAATTCACCTGCCAGTGTTAAGTGGCGTACAATCTTACCGAGTTTGGATATTTAATGCAAATATAACTTTTTAAATCAGAAGGGAGAAAATTCAAACCAAGAAAGTAAAAAGTATTACCTACCTATTGGTTTTTAGTAGGTATACATTTGAGACTTACCCAAGGAAAAAACTTTATTCTGACCATATATTAAATCACTCCACACACACACATATCTATTTTGTTGTAAATCACAAAACATTGAATTAGATAAAATTACGTGCATACGTTGGTTGCATTTTGTAATCTACGTATAACGCGCATTGTAATACAGTTCACTCAAATCATACACTAAGTTACAATGCACACACGAATTAGGTATTCACATCTAATACGGCAGCGAACAGTACAAGTATTTAATATGGTTTTGCAACTCAAATTAAAGTTTGTAAACATGAAACTATATACTTATACGCGCGAAATGCAACAAATTGGCCGAATCAGCTGTTGGCCAGTTTGTGTTACCAGTTCCGGATTTAATTTTTTTCCGAATTGCTTCAAGAATCACTTATTATCCATATACCGATGAAATATATCGACGATTTACAAATGATCAAATAAGTCTAGCCTGCTATCAAATGGAACTATAGGCTTAGAATTTCTGAACGTACCTAAAAATACATACAGTCTTTCCGCTCCTCCTAACTAACCTCTTTCCTTTTGTCGGTTTTTATAACCAACAGCTGTCAATGTATCCTCTTACTTGTTTATTGACACGGCTGTTACGATATCCCACTAATATTATAAATGTATGGATGTTTGTATGTTTTCCAAATATCCAATTTGGATGTTTGTTGCTCAATCACGCCGAAGCGTATGAAGGGATCGGGCTGAAGTTTGGAATACAGTTAGATTATGGTCTGGAAGAACACATAGGCTACTTTTTATCCTGGGAAAATAACGGAAACTACGCGGGTGAAACCGCGGGGCACTGCTAGTCTTAAATAAGTACCTGATCTGAACTGAAACCGTATATTCAGTGTTCACTATTGACGGACATATCCATGGACGCACATAAAACTACATATAGTCTAATATAGAACCTTTTTCTTTTTTTTGCGTCGTTTGAACGCTAAAAAATAATCACTTACCAAGAAATCTGAATTGCAGCAATCTTAGTAAATAAATCCACTAAATTGGTAACATTTTAGTGATTTTGTAAATTGTGAACTTATCAAAACACAGTAGAAAAACAATTCAATCCTAGTCTATTATAGAAATTCTTATGAAATTAAAAATCTGTTATTCTTGTTTCGTTTAACAGATGAAAAATTTGGTACCTAAATAACACAGCAACACAGCATCATGGTCGTATTCTCATAGAAAATTGTCGTCCGATATAACCCTTCGTTGAGTCCTTCTCGCGTTCTTGCGGGGTTCGAAGCTTGAAACTGGCGGGGGGTGGGGAGTGTCCGTTCTATCTGTATTATCTATTCTATGCTTAGTGTCTGTACACACTCTAAAAATATGTATAATACAATCTTATATGAAACAAACGTAAAATAAAACAAACACACCAACACAAAAATGTACTAACACTACATTTCAATTTCAATAGGGCTATGTTTGGGAACTGTACTATGACCCATGATAGGAAACGCCCGATACAAAAAAAAAAACAAAACATAACAGCAAAACTCACCTATAATTCGGTAATAATTAGATTAAATATGACTTTTCACAGTTTAGAGCAAAAAGATTTGTTTTAAATTAGAATTAAATAGAATATTTCTGAAGTCTTTCTAAATAGAAAATGATGGGTACCACCAGTGATGGTGCGAAATTGGTCCGAGTATGAGTAGGTATATTATACCTACATACATAGCGAAAATGTTATCGATTTGCTTCTGTATTTTGGCTTACCTACATAGGTCCATTAAAAATGCGGAGATATTCATGTACGCGGATGACGTCGCCGCGGTGATCTCTGCACCGACCAATCTGGAGTTGGAGGAATTATTGAACGCAGTGGCGAACGACCTCAGCCGATGATTCGGTATAAACGGGATGATTCTAAATTTAGACAAAACTTGTTTCGTAACATTCAACTTGAATGGCAAATCAGCTAAACAGTATTCGGTAGCGATAGGCAATACCGCAACCGAGCAGGTGTACCTACAGAGTACGAAACTCCTGGGTTTCCACATTGAGGGCGCGTTGACGTGGGAGAAGCACATCGACGAGCTGTGCGGGAAACTGAGCCGCTCGTGCGTCGCGCTCCAGTGGCTCGCGGCCACCGCCACCCGCGACGTCGTGCGCTCCTGCTACTTCGCGACCGTCCACTCCAACATAACATATGGCTGGAGCTGTGGGGCCGCGCTGCTGACTACAAAAGGGTGTTTGTCATGCAAAAGCGAACCATACGAGCAATGGTCGGGGCCAAAAATAATATGTCTTAAGTTTTTAAGGAACTTCACATTTTGCCGCTTCCCTGTGACATATTTTCCATATATCTATATTTGTCTATAAAAACATCGATTCGTTCCATCGGAGGGGTATTAACCCGAATGTAAACTTGAGGAGTAACAAAAAATAACATCAACTAGTAACTCCGCTCCCCAAGTTGAGTAAGTCTGAGAGGTCGGTCTACGTTGGAGGGCCCGCAATATATGTACAACCACCTGCCGACGGATGTACGGGACGCACCTTCCGCCGCGGCGACAGAAGCTAAAAGCTGGGTTGCATGGGCACCTGTTTTACACCCTGGATGAGCTATTAAACCTACCAGATCTCTAAACTCTAAGTTATGTTGATTTCTGTAGTTAATTATAAGACCAATGATTATCTTAATTGATTTATTATTATTAACCAATTAATTATTATTACGACGTCACCTACGTTTCATCGATCATTGTGGGTAGATTTGAGACAGCCATAATCACATAGTGTTGCATGAGGGTATAGGTAAGGAAAAATGGGAATGCACCGTGTAGTTATAAAAATTAATTGAGTCTATTAGTTACAAAAACCACAATGTCCATTTTAAGAAGTTGGGAGTAATTTATGGTCATATTGGAACCATTGTAGTTCGAGGTAACACAGTTTAGGTAATGCAATACTAAATTCATTCATGAAAAATCTTTACGAACTAGAACTGAACAATAATCAGAAAAACATTATGGACACTGCTGACTTCGTAACACTCGGAAGGACTTTGCGGTTTTTGTAGCAAAAACAACATGGACCTTGCTAGTTTTGAAACCTTTGATGAAACTAAGTAAGAGTTCAATGTTTGAAACATACCTATATTAGTATATAATGGTTAAATCATTTTGATACTTTTTCTTCAAAATACCAGTACCTAACTTTCATGATAGGTAAGATATCGCATATCCTATTATGGTGAAAGATTGTTATTTAATAACGCGAAAATAGCTAAAAAATATATCCTGAGTATCCTAAATTAATTTAGATACCCAGGAAATAATTTATTTTAATTCTGGTAGGTAAGCGTAGATATTTTTTGTCGCTGATGTCTATTATCATATATTTTATGTATGTCATATTTATAACATTATAAATGTCATTGTATGGATGTTTGGATATTTGGATGGTTTTTGCTCAATCACGTCGTAACGTATGAACGGATCGGGCTGAAATTTGGAACACAGGTAGATTATAGTCTGGAAGACCACATAAGACTATTTTATCTCCGCAAAATTACGGGAACGGGAGCTATGCGGGTAATACTGCAGGGCGCTGCACTAGCAGTTTTAATTAATACTAATTAAATAAAACTGGCTTTTTTCATAAGAATTTTATTAATATGAAATTGATTATTAGGTTTGAAAAATAATATTAAATTATAAGTAATGGTGATTCTTCTTGTTCTTCACATACCGATTGTTCAGGAGAATCGATGTCATATTTTCGCTGGGTATTTTCTATAATGATGGCACTACTATGTTGTAGGTAATACTCCAAATTCTGTAAATCGTGCCATTTGTCCTCGTAATGAGTAGATAACAATTTATTTACGTCCCTAAATTTTACTTTATGGCTTTACTTGTGTACCCTGTGTAATAGGGTACCGGACAGTAGTCACAAAAAAATCTGAAATTAAGTTAGAGAGTACATTTATGAAGTGAAATAACCATTTAATGAAAATTTACACGAAGGAATACTGATTTATAATTTTAATTCAATTAATAAAGTTTAATATTTCTAATATTTTTCATCTGTTGGCCGCCGTAAACGAAACACCAATCACAGCGCGTGACGTCAACTGTGTCTAAATAACAGTATTTTGTATAGTGTATTTGCGAATTTTACGATTCTTTGCCGTTTTTAAAGTATTTAAAACTATTAGAATTGAGGAATAGTAATTAAAACAACACGTTTTAACTATGGAAGCAGGTTATTTGAAAGCTGACTGCCGAAATCTCCCAAGAGTGGATATGTTCATGGTTGGAAATTTCTTTGCCACAAATTCTGACTTCTGTGCTGCTGAATTTAGAAATGTTAAAACAACTTCCGTTTGTAAATCTGAAAGAAATGGACAGTTCATTATTTTTCATCAGTAAAAATAGGTATACCGACCTACCCAAGTTCAATATTGAATTAATACTTACTAATAGGCAAAGTGGTGTTTTCATTTTCGTTACTACTGCTCAATTTACTATCTTCTAGGGCTTCTTGTATTAGGGCCAATCTTTGCCTTTTCATAGCAGCGGGTCGAGGCATACTAGTTGATGGGAAACTTCTTTTTCTATTAGTTTGACATTGAAATATTGATGGAAGACATCCTGGTTTCATCATAATTTTATTTACATAACCCATAATTCGGTATCTCATGTAATTTTCCATGCCATTCGGTAGCTAAAACAAAAAATCCAAATTAAGTAGGTAAGTACTTACTTACATAATTAATAGCATCTAATATTCCACCGCCTTTAATATGAAGTGTTCGCAGTGTTAGGTACCTATTTACCGTAATGTAAATTTGTGTACTTACATCAAAGTGATCCTCGCAGAAGTAAATCGGTGAAGTTACAGACATTCCATCGAAATTTCGTCTTGCTAGTTTCAACCATTTTTTTCGTATATCTGCTTTTCGTGGTACACAATGAATAATTTAGCTGGTGTGGTTTTACTGTTATTACTACACTGAGGAACTACACAACAACGATATCTTATGTGATCCATTATAACATTAAAGAAAGAAAACAAAAACAACACTTTCCACTGAATAACTGTGTTTATTTACACAGATTGAAACACGTATGACGTCACACGCTCTGAGATCACGTGACATACCGTTTACGCGGCAATTTAAAACAATTATTTTTTACACACTATTTTAAGTACTTAAAAAGTTATATTTGTTTAAAATAAAAAAATGTAAGGCTATATTTAGCCATTAAGATTAATTTTAAGTACTTTTTGAAAAGTTGTCCGATACCCTATTGTCATTGGAAAAATCGTAGCAGTGTTTATTCCTTTTTTGCACATGCTTTTATATTGACCGGAATTATTTACGTAGTGGAGTTCTGTGAATAAGTAACAAAGAAATAAGTAAGTAGGAAAAAGAGAATAGCTAAAATGTATCAAGATACAATGGGCACAGTATACTCATCGTTGTTCTTTGGCACGATTCTTTTTCCAATTTGCAGCATTAACTCGTCGTTTTCGTGTCTGTTTATTATCCACAATTTTAGGGTAGCACTCCAGGTCAAAAATGTTGATAAAGTTATTTCGAATGCATAACTTTTAGCACAAGAAAACTAAAATAAACCGGGAGCAAATTCACTCCTGCACACAATAAACCGTCATAGTATTTGATGCGCTGTGATTGGCTGTAATGGACAATGCTAGTTTGGAAACATAAATTAATGAACAATGCTGTTTTTGTAGCATACTGTGATTTTTAAAGCCAAATTTCTACGGAACATTGCGGCTTTAGTCACGTTTTGAAAAACTAAGATATTACTTTTAATTTGAAGAATATTTCAACATAGATAACTCATTTTTAGGGTTCCGTAAAACGTAAAAACGGAACCCTTATAGATTCGTCATGTCTGTCTGTCTTTCTGTCTGTCTGTCTGTCTGTCCGTCCGTATGTCACAGCCACTTTTTGCCGAAACTATGAGAACTACACTGTTGAAACTTGGTAAGTAGATGTATTCTATGAACCGCATTAAGATTTTTACAAAAGTTTAAAAAAAAAACAAAAATTAGAGGTGCCCCCCATACTGAGAACTGAAGCTCAAAAATTTTTTTTTCATCAAACCTACTCATGTGGGGTGTCTATCGATAGGTCTTTAAAAATGATGTTGAGGTTTCTAATATAATTTTTGTCTACACTGAATAACTTGCGCGAGAGACGCTTCCAAAGTGGTAAAATGTGTCCCCCCCCCCTCTAACTTCTAAAGTAAGAGAATGAAAAAACTAAAAAAAATATATGATGTACATTAGCATGAAAACTACCAACGAAAATTAGTTTGAACTCGATCTGATGAGTAGTTTTTTTTTAGTACGTCATAAATACACTATTATTAAAACTTCGATCAAAGCTACAACGAACTACAAGAACTGTGTACTATGTGTATTATGTTACTTGCTGGAACGGAACCCTTCATGGGCGAGTGCAACTCGCACTTGGCTACTTTATTATTTCTTTTCTACGGACATTGCGGTTTTTGATTCCAATAGACTCTTATCACCACTCACAATCTGGCGGAACCAGATATTATTGATGTTTTTCATTCTGACTTGTAATTCACCATTACAAATAATTTGTATTTGTATTCCTTATTTTTTATAACATTTTTGTACACAGTTATTGCAATAAAGAATTCTGATTTCTGAACGTTTCGTAACATCCCGGATCAATGAGAGATTAAAAGACTGAAAATCCACTCTAGCGACATATGACGATATAGTTCTGGCTATGTACCTACATATGCATATGTAGGACTAGTGACGACTGGGACAAATACAAACAAGCACAAAAACACTACACGAAGCAAATCAAATTCAGAAGAACAGAATTCTGGCACAACTTCTGTAGTAGCATAAACTCAACAAACCAAGCCGGAAGAATAAAAAAAATCCTAGATAAAGGGGACCCCATCTCCTGGGATTCTTAAAAAAGGAAGACGGAACTTATACAAACACAGTCAATGAAACCAATGCAGTACTCCTGGAAACCCACTTCCCTGGATGTCAAATCATAGGCGAACAGGAGTGTCCAGAAGAGCACTGCAGCACACCAACAGCCCAAGAATGGGAAGTAGCAAACAAGATAGTAACTGCAGACAGAATAGAATGGGCACTGAAAAGTTTCAAACCCTTCAAATCTGCAGGTCTAGATGGCATCCCCAGCTTTACTACAATGGAAACCAAAGCAAGCTATAAAACACCTACTACCAATATAAAGAGCCTGTATAGCCTATAAATATATTCCAAAAAAATGGAGGGAAGACCTAGGAAGGAGGACTATACACACGGTAAATGGTTTAGGCCCATCAGTCTAACGTCGTTCCTTTTAAAAGCACTAGAAAGATTAGTGGACCGATACCTAATGGACGGAGCACTACAAGACAAACAATTGCATCCTCAGCAGCACGCTTACAGGAAAGGCAGATCCACAGAGTCGGCACTACACATGGTAGTGCACAAAATAGAATCGGCTACCGCAAACAAGCTTTCAACACTTGCCGCCTTTATAGATATAGAAGGGGCATTTGATAAAACATGCATAACAGCATAAAAGCCACGCCCTCTGAAGACTCAAGTTTGAACCAGTCATTAGGAACTGTATCACCGAACTAGTCAGCAAGAGGGGGGTCCAGATAGTGAGGAATACTACTACAAGAGCGAAAGTAGTCAAGAGATGCCCCCAGGGGAGTGTCCTATTCCTATCACCATTATTATGGAACATAGTAATGGACAGCCTCTTAAAGGCACTTAACGAGAAAGGATACACTACTATTGGTTATGCGGATGACCTTATAATACTGACAAGCGGGAACGCAGAAAATATGCTATGTAAAGTTATGCGTTCAGCGCTTCAGACTGTACAAAAATGGTGTGACGAACATAACTGTCAGTAAATCTAAGAAAAACAGAACTTATTCTTTTCACCAACAACTAACTGGAAGCTACCAGAACTATAACTATCAAAACTATTTAACACCAAACTGTCCCTATCATCTGTAGTGAAATATCTGGGTGTCACTCTAAACAACAAATCAAACTGGGCGAGCCATATCGAGACAAAAATAAAGAGGGCCTGCATGACTTTTTGGCAATGCCGGAGACTTGTTGGGAAGAAATGGGGCATCAATCCAAAAATCACGCTTTGGTAATATAATATATCAGGCCCTCTCTAACCTATGGATCAGTTGTGTAGTGGCCCAGAACACAACTGACCACAGCGAAAGATAAACCCCAGAGTCTACAACGCCTAGCGAGTGTAACAGCTACTGTATAAAAACCACACCATCTCTTAAACCTGAGACCTCTATATTTAGTCATACAGGAGGAGGCCACGTCAGCCGCCCTAAGAGTAAGAGCAAACGGACTGTGGAAACAAAACATAGAAACACGACACTCAAAAGTTCTACAACGGGTTATGAAAGACATATCGCTTCTTGAGGCACCCATGGACAGAACAATATGCCAACATGTCTTTGATCGTAGATACAATATACAACTTAATATGCAGAATGAAAGATAGTTCTGGCAGCAGAGAAGTTAGGATTTTTACTGATGGCTTCAAAACCGCATGCGCTACAGGGGCTGGTGTCTTCTCAAATGACTTAAACATAAGGATATCAAACACCTTAAGCAACTTAAACACAATATTTCAAGCTGAATGTATCAACATCACCAGGGCAGCACAGGCAGTCGCAGCCAGAGATGTTGGAGACCTAAACATCAAAATTGTCTCCGACAGCGCCTTCGTGCTTCAAGCCCTTAAAAATAATAGTATAACCTCTGACCTCATACTGGAATGCCACAATGCACTCCAATCCATAGCGGGTGCGAACAAAGTAACCCTCCAATGGTTTAAAGGACACAGCGACTCACTAGGTAATGACGCAGCAGATGAACTGGCCAAAAGGGGACCAAAGGCAAAGGTAAATGGACCGGAACCACTAATGACTATACCGCAGGCTCAAATAAAAACGTGGCTGTGTAGAAATACTGAAGACGCCCATTGAACAGAATGAATTAACAATGAAAGATGCAGGCAAACAAACATGCTATTCCGGAAGCATCTAAAATACTTGCCTGCAACCTAGTCAGACTAAACAGGAACAAAATTCGTAAAGTTATAGGTATAATAACTGGTCACTGTCCCCTAAATAAGCACCTATATACCATAGGTGTAACAGACAGTCCCTATGCAGAGGATGCATGAAGGAAGAAGAAACGCCACAGCATGTATTAGTGTAGTGCAGCAGCGTGGCAGATCAACGGGCAGAATTCCTCCAATCTCCGTCGTCTGTTCCGGATGCCTGTCGCAACCTTAACAGGATGCTTGCCTTCTAGGACGGCCTAGGCTGGTTGGAGTAGGAAAGGGAAGTATGAGTCAAGCACAATGGCCCAATAAAGGGGCTAGGTGCGGAAAATGCCCCGCTTAACTAACTGTACCTATGCATATTTTTATGCAATAAAGGAACGAGACGACCTATCCATTTGCTCGATGGTAAGCAACACGCCTGCCCATAAGCAAAGCAAAGTAGGTACCTACCACACAACTCATCACTACCTTGACTTAGCGCTCCCACACAAAATTGCGATGTGATGCGATGCGACGCCGCATCGGAACAATCCGCCATCGCAAGCTCCTCCGATGCAGCGTCGCATCGCATCGCACCGCATCGCAGTTTTCTGTGGGAGCCCTTATACTGCGGTCGTCAAACGGAGTTATCAATATGTAATTTATCTGAAAATATTGCCCATCAAATCGGAACACAGTAATGTTTGCACGTTACTGCTGTGCCTTATAACAAATAGTAAGAAGTACTGACTCAGGCAAATTCTGCAGAATTCTGCAAATTCTCTTTTGACAAACTTTGCTAAATTGGAGAAAATGGAAAGAAAAAACTGTTTAGTATAACATTTATTCTTTATAAGAAAACAATTAAATAAATGTTACATTGTCTCCGTTTTTACCACAAGGTTGGAAGTTTTAGTATGTCCCATGTTCTTGTTGGACATTTCATCGAATAGTTCTTCTTTCATAGTAGCGAATAAATCTGGATGCTTACGCATGTATCCTCGAAATGCAGACTTCTCCAACAACAATATCTAGAAACAAATAGTTTAATTTTATTGTATTCAAGCAGCGCCCCAAGGTCATAGCCATTTACTTCCTATTCCCGTTATTTTCCCGCGATAAAAAGTATAAAAGTAACCTTATGTGCTATTTCAGACTATAATCGAGCTGCGTTCCAAATTTCAATCCGATCCGTTCCGGCATGATTGAGCAATAAACATCTGAACATCAGAAAATTTAAACTTTCGCAAAATATTAGCAGGATTTAAAATGAAATTTTTACCACACTCCTAATTATAATACTCACAATCAGAGAATAAAAATAAAGAAACACTAACAACACACGGAGTAATGGCCATTACACTGGATGTTCGCTGCTCGTTTTCAGTGACCAGCGAAAGTTCCCCGAAGTAGTCTCCATCGATCAAATGACCGATTTCCACTTTTCCGTCATACACAGCCAGTTCTCCTTCCCCCACTATGAGCAGACCCTCGTTTTGCACCCATGGCTGTTAAAAAATACATAACAAAAGGTGAACAACCTTTACTAGGTTTATATTTATAAAGGGTAGTTGATTGATCTCAAATGACGTCGTTAGCTCAACGGGTTATGTTATCACACTCTATTAAATCATGGTATCGTTGTATTTCTTTATACTGTGATGTTATGGTCTAACGCAGAAGGCGCAGGGCTCTACAAACAGTGGCGTCGCTAGGCTTGGGCGTAGTGGGCCCTTGCCTACGACCCTACGGCCTCATCATTTGCCAAACTTTTCACATAATTTTGTTTTATTTCCAAACCTAACAGTTGCCAACTGTACGTTTCGTCTGCTTTTTATAATGACACTTTTCAAAAGGCCAACTCTCAAGTGTCGAATGTTGCAGTTAGAGTAATATTCATTTTTTTATAAATATTGTTGGTAAGTTTGTGTGTTAGATTTCGAAAAAGCTGCTAAACTGAGTCTTCGATCAAATTTTGAAGAAATTTATTTACAAGGATGGCTTTTTCATTTGGGACATACATATAATATACAGGTTGTTATTATTATTGGAATATTTTTTCCATAATTATTTTTCTAATGTAGCAGCACATATGCAAGTGCCCTGGGTAGTAAAAGAAGAACGATTTGGTTCTGGCACTTCACCGGCCGCTACTGCGGCACGCTTGCTTCGCTCGCTCGGCTCAGGTGACGTCTCCTAATTCAGTCTCAGTCGCAACAGGAGCCACAAGTTGAGTGGACGTTCACTAACAATTTTAAAAAATCCGATATGAGCTGTAATAATATCATAGTATAAAGGAAAGCCACAACGTCTGACCGATTACAGGACCAGTGCACAAAATATATTCGGCTACAGAAAGGCGTGAGACAGGGAGATGTTATATCTCCGAAACTATTCAATCTGGAGTACCTCGGCGTTATGGTCAGGGACCTCAGTCGAGTATCTAAACAGGTGGATCTGAGGATGAATATGGACAACACGAAGGTCACGTCAAATACAAATCTCACCTGTACCGGTTATTGTTGGGAATACCACACTCGAAGTTGTTAACGAATATGTCTACCTAAATCAAAATATCAATTGATCTCACGTATTAATCTATCTAAATAAGTAGATCCAACTATCCAAATATCCCAATGCCTAAAGACGAAAGTCTTTAATCAGTGCGTGTTGCCAGTGATGGCTTATGGAACTGAGACGTGGTCTTTAACTGTGGTCCTTAACTGTGGGCCTCATAACAAACCTCGAAGTCGTACAGCGAGCTATGGAGAGAGCTATGCTTGAAATCTCTTTGCGCGACAGAATCCGTTATCAGGATATTCGCAAAAGAACGAAAGCTGAGGCTACTTTTTACCGCAGTAAAATTACGTGACGCTACTAGTAAAGTCTTGCTCGACATACTGACATGCTGTAATATTATTGGTGACCCCAACCTTGCTGTAATATAAGTGGTTACCTTATACTTTTGTTCCTTGACTTGTACTGTTTGTTTTCAGTATGCTAATTTCTAAAAAGAAATAATGATAATTATTTAGTTATTAATATTGAACAATAAACTGTTGTTCGACTGTTCAGTTGTAATATTCTTTTATTAGAAAATATTGTATATATTTCAATAGAATTCTAGACCACCAGAAATCTAAATGCTTGTTTTATTCTTTTTAGTTTTTTTTAGTATGCGAGTACGTAGTTTGGTTCACTTTTTACGCAGTCGGGTTTTTGAGTTTTTAAATTATATTTTTTTATTTTATACTTTTTAGTTATGAACAATGTTGTGAATGTTAATATGCTCAACATAATAATATGCATCTTTTGGTTGTTGACCAAATGTCTTCGTTTCTACTGATAATATAATATGTAGGATTTTCTACTGCATGTAATTCATATTTATAGTTTTGTGTTAGTATAGGTTTTCGATTGACGTTGAGTACCTACTAAATCGTTTGAAGTTGGAGATGGGCGACCGAGGCGGAGCAATCGGAGAGCGGTTCCGTGTTCCCACTATCAGCGGCAGAGTTGAAACCCCATGGAGGTTTATTAGTAGATAGGGGCACCATATCCATACATGATATAGAGTGCAACATAACCCGGCTGTGTCTCCCGGGCGGGGCAGTAGGGTAAATACATTTTCTGCACGTACGAAAAAAAGGTAGTCCGATATACCTACTAGCATAGATCGTAGAACCCAAGATGGGCTCCATCCCAAACTTCACGGCGCACGCAATCATGTCAACGTTGGGAAGAGTGAGCTCACTCTTTCCGTTCTAGTCGGTTGCAGGACACGGTGGACGCCGGACGTTTTTACCTATAATTTTTCGGTTTCAACAACCAAAATAAGTAGAACCACAGAAAGTCTCGCCGCTAGCGATTATAGGGGTCAAGTAGATTGGTTGTTTGTGAACCACTTACGATACATACAGAGACGCAGTTTATTACCAATTTCAAGGTGCTCAGGGTACATCTATTGATTTATATCGATGTCTCCTAGATACATTAGTATATAATATCCATCCACATTCACACGTTCAGTTAATTATACGAAGTTTTCTGCTACCTAAAAACCTATAAATGTGACAATGGTTGTTACTCAACTTTAAATCGATATACATCCTAAACGGTCAGTCAAATCGAAAAACATTGAGAGAAAGCTAAACATTATTTTTAAATACCTATTCAACGATATCCCTCTTGACATATTTTGGTGATTATCATTTTTTTTTAAATTTGGACAATATGGCGTCCTGAATCCGCCATATTGGACTTATAATAATTGCCCACTAATGTCAAGTCTTTAGTGTCACTCGCCGGATTAAGAGGAATCGATTGACGTGTGAATCATAAAAATCGGCCCAGGCGTTTGCTCTGTATAATAGTGCTTCAAAGGAACATACATAGAAACATACATACATACATACATAGGTACATATACTGTTAAACACATTACCACTCCTTTGCGTCGCGCAGTCGTGTAAAAATGGATTTAGTTCCATTATAGACATTAGTCAAAATCCATTATTTTCGGAAACTAAAAAGATGGTGTAAAATAATAATGTCAGTAGTTGCATCATGCAACTATGAATGGAACTAGCGTCAACTCAAAATTTAGACTAGTTCCATTATTTCGAGATCCATTTTTAATGGAACTAATGTTGTAAACATATTATTAGTAGTTCCATCATGGAACTGTGAATGGAACTAGCGTCAACTCGAAATTTACACCAGTTCCATTATTTCAAAATCCATTTTAATGGAACTAATGTTGTAAATTATTATCAGTAGTTTTCCATCATGGAACTGTGAATGGAACTAGTGGCAATGAACCGATTCAGAGGCTTTGTATGAGGACATATCGAAAGCCTTACATACAGAACACCTCCAAAGCCCATTTCAACGTTGTTATGGGTGGATTTTAACACCAAAGTGGGAGTACGGACTTGCAGTGAATCGGTAGTAGGACCATATGGTTTGGGAAGAAAAAAGGACAAGGGCCACTTTTTATCACAGAATAAAAATGTTGCTGAGGTGGAAATGAGGAATGAAAGTTTCCATGGAAGTTCGTCAATGTTGAAGATAAAACCGATAAACAAAAAACTTTAAATCCATACTACTCGTATTTTATGTTACAAATGTGTAAGTGACTGTGTCTGTCTATCTGTCTGTTACGCTTTAACGTTGAACTGATTTTTATGAAATTGTATAAAAGTACAAGTAGGGAAGTACTGCCTCAGTTACTTTAAAATTTATTTTGCACGGACGAAATCGCGGGTAAAAACTAGTGTATACATAAAAGGCAAAGGTGATTGACTGATAGATCAATGTACAGCCCAAATCGTAAGAGCTAGAAAGGATAATGGTTATTTAAGTTATTATTCGACAGTCGTATTACTTTTCGAAGTGGGCACTTGCCATAAGAAACTTAAAGAACGCGAGCGAAGCCGCGGGTTAAAGCTAGTAATAAATATAAACGTGGCAGCGATAGTTAAAAATTAATTTAAAATGTTCCTTCTGGTGCCTTCGTCTCTTTTACGCGCGCCTCTAGTGATTATCTCTACGTTATTTATCAGATATTACTTTTAGTGGTGCGAAACAAAATTTTCCTGAATAATGATTAAGCATTTAAGAAATACGACGATTACACAGTACTCACTTCGGCAACCAATTCGTTCGCCAAATATATCTCCTCCTTCAGTAACAAGACAACTTCTTGAACAATATCTAGTTGCCACTCAGAAAAACAAGGAATCTTTTTCAATAGTCGAGTGTGACGAAACAACAATGCTTCTGTCTTCAAAACTTCAGGCAACGATGCCAGAAAATTGTTACATTGTTCAATAACTCTCATTTTAGATTGATTATAATCGTAATATGAACGAAGTTTTTTGGTGACATCGTCGGGAAGTTGTCGACAACCAACTAAATTACCCAATGCTTGTTTCATTTTCATTACTCGGTCATCGATAAAGCACAGTCTAGTCAAGAAATCATAACATTCTACTAATTGCCACAGGTGAATCATGTTAGCAATAACATACGAGCACAATGAGGCTATAATATCCAAGAGAAAATCTGTTCTTTGAAAGCTAAGATTAAACAAGAGTGTCGACTTAGTGATGCGTCCAAAATTCAGTATGAAAAATCTGTAATTGGAGGGAGGATCCGGATTTACGAATTTTGCTTTTATCATTTCAGACACAAATGATCCGTCCACCAGTTTTCCAGTCTCTACCATATATATGGCTGACACGTCATCGCCCAAATCTGTATAACTTAACATGGCCATCATCCCTATTAAGTAAATTCTTAGTGATTTCATGAAATGTGTCATTAGGTAGTTGGTTTGTTCCCACGTCATAAAGTCAGAATGTTCATATATTCTGTATAATCCAAAAGCATTCAGAAGTTTGAGAGTAGTTATGAACCGATTGATTTTGCAAAGGGTACAGTCGACATTGATGCCGTAGCGCAGTAACAAAATAGAGTGAAGAGGAAGGGCTGAGGCCACGTGCATAAACAGCTTTGTGCACCCATAATGTGCAAGTCCAAGGTTTCTCTCAAGAACTACTCTCTTAGTTATCTCGTCGATGTATCCTGTCTGACAATTGATGATCACATCTGCAATTTTAATCGCGTCGATCACAATTCCCATGTAATAGAAACCGAAGCACAATTGACCGAAAGTTACTGAAGTATTATGGATAAATGTAACATTATTCACTAAAAACAGGACATACATGAAAATGTCTTGATAATTTCTGAAAAATAAAACGAAACACTTATAACTGAAATAATAAACAGCATGTAAAACTAAAATCTACTTAGGTACTCGTAGTAGCAAAAGCCGGTTCTGTCGTATTTGAATATTCACATACTTAGTAACGATATTTAAGTGATAGGGTGTTTATAAAATATGCATAAGAAATAACAACGCGTACGTTAATTAGACATTAGTTAAACACGTACTTATTTTCGAGGCTTTGATATAAATACGATTAGGTACTTAACACCAAATCCGATTGTCCATACCGTATTGTTACCATTTTACGATTAATATAACAATAAGAACCTGAATTTGCTCAGAGGGTGAATTCGATTTCTGTAATGCCTGTACTGTCGGAATCTCTCACTCCGCATCGATTGTGAGCTGCTAAAATACTGTTTCGCTTGTTGATTGCAGAAGGAGACGAGAAACCAGTCAAACCACCATCTCTTCAATTTACTCCAGAAACCAATTCCAGAGATATCACTCATCAGAACATCTTCAAAATCTGTGACGACACAATTATGTTCGTAATAGGACTCGTGGAAATCTCTGCTTCTTGACATTCTAGCGACTTTACAGTATTTTTTGTCGACAAATACAGCGTTGGCTTCTTTATGTTTTTAGACTTGAAATAATTAAACTGGAAAAATATCGGGAAATTAACATTGGCTTAAAATAAAGTAGCCCTAATAACTTTAACGTATTCTAATCGACTACCTATTTCTTATTACATTATTTATTTCTTACAAAAAACATTGTAAGGTTATACAAGTGAGACACAAAGAGAATGTAAATTGATGTAAATTGGTGAGACACGTGTGACGTGGCACCCACAGACTAAGTAGAGAGCACAGACTAAGTAGAGAGATACTCTTCTCATTGTATTTTAGTTTTGTTAATAAAGGCTCTGCCAATTCTACAAAAAAAAAAAAAATTGTTATGCCTGAAAGGAACTAATTATAATTGATACAAATATTTATTTTTGAACAATATCTTTTAAAGAATATTTTGAGCCGTACCAATAAACTTTCTGTTATATAATTTTGACTACGATAGTGCGAGTCCAATGTTAGAGTCAGAACTTATCTTGATTAAGTAAGTTCCACAACAGTTTTCTTAGCAAAAGAATCACCACTTCACAGGATATAAGTCACAATTGGAGTATTTTTCTTTCCAACGTGGAAACGTATGTAACAGACGTATTTTCCGAAGTAACTGCAACCTGGTACAATACACTTGTTATAAATCTTAGGTAGGTGCGTTTTATTTATGTAATCTGTGAAAACGGGTGTAATCCCTTGAGAAGACATTTTCTTTGGTATTTGCCTTCATACGTAGTACCTACTTACATACTCTTTCTCATACTCTACCTAGTCTGTGCCAAAGAGAATGTGAATACTCTGTGCCACGTCACACGTGTCAAACTTGTTCTTTAACCATACAATGTTTTTTAGGGTTCCGTAAAACGTAAAAACGGAACCCTTATAGATTCGTCATCTCTGTCTGTCTGTCCGTCCGTATGTCACAGCCACTTTTTGCCGAAACTATGAGAACTACACTGTTGAAACTTGGTAAGTAGATGTATTCTGTGAACCGCATTAAATTTTGTACAAAAAAAATAAAAATTTGGGTTGCCCCCCATACTGAGAACTGAGACTCAAAAATTTTTTTTCATCAAACCTACACGTGTGGGGTGTCTATCGATAGGTCTTCGAAAATGATGTTGAGGTTTCAAACATAATTTTTGTCTACACTGAATAATTTGCGCGAGAGACACTTCCAAAGTGGTAAAATGTGTCCCCCCCCCCCTCTAACTTCTAAAGTAAGGGAATGAAAACACTAAAAAATATATATGATGTACATTACCATGCAAACTACCAACGACAATTAGTTTGAACTCGATCTGACGAGTAGTTTTTTTTAGTACGTCATAAATACACTATTATTAAAACTTCAATCAAAGTTACAACGCACTACAAGAACTATGTGTACTATATATATTATGTTACTTGCTGCAACGGAACCCTTCATGGGCGAGTCCAACTCGCACTTAGCCACTTTATTGTAAGAAATAAATAATGGAATAAAAAATAGGTAGTCTATTAAAATACGTTAAAGTTATTAGGGCTACTTTATTTTAAGCCAATGTTAATTTCCCGATATTTTTCCAGTTTAATTATTTCAAGTCTAAAAACATAAAGAAGCCAACGCTGTATTTGTCGACAAAAAATACTGTAAAGTCGTTAGAATGTCAAGAAGCAGAGATTTCAACGAGTCCTATTACGAACATAATTGTGTCGTCACAGATTTTGAAGATGTTCTGATGAGTGATATCTCTGGAAATGGTTTCTGGAGTAAATTGAAGAGATGGTGGTTTGACTGGTTTCTCGTCTCCTTCAGCAATCAACAAGCGAAACAGTATTTTAGCAGCTCACAATCGATGCGGAGTGAGAGATTCCGACAGTACAGGAATTACAGAAATCGAATTCACCCTCTGAGCAAATTCAGGTTCTTATTGTTATATTAATCGTAAAATGGTAGCAATACGGTATAGACAATCGGATTTGGTGTCAAGTAGGTACCTAATCATATCTATATCAAATTAACTAATGTCTAATTAACGTACGCGTTGTTGTTTCTTATGCATATTTTATAAACACCCTATCACTTAAATATCGTTACTATAATAAGTACGTGAATATTCAAATACGACAGTACCTAAGTAGATTTTAGTTTTACATGCTGTTTATTATTTCAGTTATAAGTGTTTCGTTTTATTTTTCAGAAATTATCAAGACATTTTCATGTATGTCCTGTTTTTAGTGAATAATGTTACATTTATCCATAATACTTCAGTGACTTTCGGTCAATTGTACTTCGGTTTCTATTACATGGGAATTGTGATCGACGCGATTAAAATTGCAGATGTGATCATCAATTGTCAGACAGGATACATCGACGAGATAACTAAGAGAGTAGTTCTTGAGAGAAACCTTGGACTTGCACATTATGGGTGCACAAAGCTGTTTATGCACGTGGCCTCAGCCCTTCCTCTTCACTCTATTTTGTTACTGCGCTACGGCATCAATGTCGACTGTACCCTTTGCAAAATCAATCGGTTCATAACTACTCTCAAACTTCTGAATACTTTTGGATTATACAGAATATACGAACATTCTGACTTTATGACGTGGGAACAAACCAACTACATAATGACACATTTCATGAAATCACTAAGAATTTACTTAATAGGGATGATGGCCATGTTAAGTTATACAGATTTGGGCGATGACGTTTCAGCCATATATATGGTAGAGACCGGAAAACTGGTGGACGGATCATTTGTGTCTGAAATGATAAAAGCAAAATTCGTAAATCCGGATCCTCCCTCCAATTACAGATTTTTCATACTGAATTTTGGACGCATCACTAAGTCGACACTCTTGTTTAATCTTAGCTTTCAAAGAACAAAGTTTCACTTCGATATTATAGCTTCATTGTGCTCGTATGTTATTGCTAACATGATTCACCTGTGGCAATTAGTAGAATGTTATGATTTCTTGACTAGACTGTGCTTTATCGATGACCGAGTAATGAAAATGAAACAAGCATTGGGTAATTTAGTTGGTTGTCGACAACTTCCCGACGATGTCACCAAGAAACTTCGTTCATATTACGATTATAATCAATCTAAAATGAGAGTTATTGAACAATGTAACAATTTTCTGGCATCGTTGCCTGAAGTTTTGAAGACAGAAGCATTGTTGTCTCGTCACACTCGACTATTGAAAAAGATTCCTTGTTTTTCTGAGTGGCAACTAGATATTGTTCAAGAAGTTGTCTTGTTACTGAAGGAGGAGATATATTTGGCGAACGAATTAGTTGCCGAAGTGAGTATGTCAGTATGTGTAATCGTCGTATTCCTTACCAGCTATATATTTTTACAAAAAATATTGTATCGTACCACTAAAAGTAATGTCTGAACAATAACGTAGGTATAACTATAGACGCGGAGGTTAAAGACTTGTAAAAGAGATGAAGGCACTAAAAGGAACATTTAAAATTAATTTTTAGCTATCGGCGTCACTGTTATTATTCTTTAGAAAAACAATAGCTTGTTGATTTAAATAATAGAACCTGGGTGAGCTTTGCTCGGTTTAAATACTAAATATACTTAGATACCTACAAATAAAAGACTCCAAGAAATAGATTTCCTTAAAAAAATTATTGAAAAAAAAGAGAAGGGTTCTAACCCGGAGCTACTAATTCATGACCGCCCGACCCGTCTGAGCTAATTATGCTGTCGCATCACGCGGCGAAATTTACCTTCGCATTCCAATGTCTAATCTGACAGTTTTTCATTGTCTAAAAACGCGCATAATATGCGTGTTTTTTAAATGAAACCTAGTTAGATTGATTTATCGTCCCCGAAATCCCTTGCATACATGATTTCATCAAAATCGTTCGAGCCGTTTCCGAGATTCAGATTCTATATATATTTACACAAGAATTGCTCGTTTAAAAGTATAAAGGTTGTCTTCACAACACAACGTAGGTAACTATTTATAAAAGGCGATGTGACTTAGTAGCAAGAACGTCTGATTTCACAAGCGTGATATGACATCGTAGATTCTAATCACCTCAAAGTATTTTTCAAAGTTCTGATGTTTTTCGAGTTTGCCATCACCACTGGTTTTAACGGTGAAGGCAATCATCGTGAGGAATCCCGTGTCCATCTTTCGAGGGGGTGTGTCATCCGTCAACCTGTAGCGTGCTTGGCCAGCGTGGTGGCTTATACTAGAGTACTAGACTCTCTCTTTGCAACAGAAGGCCCCCCAGTCCTAGCAGAGTTTATAATTATAATTATTTTGTGTAGACTGGTTATGCTTACCTATGCTACTTCTTATAATTTTATTATTCATATCCCGTATTTGATCGGATTGATCTCGACACGGAATCTAACTTCTCGGTCTTTTGTCTTATCTGTTTAGAATGAGGTAGACTAAGATTGTCATTCCAGGATCGTTCCGACTGCGTTGTGCATCAGGAAACCCAGGTTCAGGAAAGTGACGGCCCCTATTTATTTCTTATTTATTAAGCTTCTACCCGCGACTTTGTCCGCGCAAAATAATTATGCCGAGGTAGTAAATGTACCTACCAGTGTACTGTCTATTAAAACATTTTTATCCAAGTTCAGTAGTTTAGGCATTAAAGCGTAACAGAAAGACAGGATCTACTTTCATATTTATAGCATTAGTATGGATATCAAGTGTCTAGTTGCAAAATTTCATGGTTTTATCTTCAACGATGATGAACATCCATATAAAGTTTCATCTCCTATTTTATCCTCGTACAGTTCGAAATAGCAAAATTGCCAGAAGAAAAATTTATTGTTCAAGTGTCTAGATACAAAGTTTCATGTTTTTCTCTGCAACTATGACGAACTTCCACATAAAACTTTTATCCCCCATTTTAACCCCTATTTCATCCCCCTGTACGGTCGAAATTACAAAATCACTGGAACAAGCATTTATTGGCTTCACGTCAAGTGTCAAGATACGAAGTTCCATGGTTTAATCTTTAACAATTACAAACTTCCACATAAAACTTTTATCCCACATTTAACTCCTTCAACCCTTTTTTCCGTAATAAAAAGTAACGTATGTCCTTTTTTAGGATCTAGTCCATCAGTGTACTAAATTTCAATAAAATTAGTCTAGTGGATTTCATGCTTGTAACTTTGAAAATTACGGTGTTTTCATACCACCGTCCGTCCCTTATTTCACCCTCTTAGGGGTTGGATTTCGCAAATCCCCATCTTAGCGAGCGTCTACGTACTAAAAGGTACCACCAAGCAAAACTTCAGACTCCTAGCATTCGTAGTTTCTGAGATTTCGTGATGAATGACCTTTCGCTTTTATATATATAGATTAAACGGGGATTTTAAGTCCATTGGATTTTAAGCCCTTTTTAAAGGCGAGGCCATAGGACCGTAGGCAAGGGCCCACAGCACTACGCCCACGCCTAGCGACGCCACTGTTTGTAGAGCCCTGCGCCTTCTGCGTTAGAACATAACATCACAGTTTCACAGTATACTACGATACCATGATTTGATAGAGTGTGATAACATAATCCGTTGAGCTAACGACGTCATTTGAGATCAATCAACTACCCTTTATAAATAAACCTAGTAAAGGTTGTTTACCTTTTGTTATGTATTTTTTAACAGCCATGGGTGCAAAACGAGGGTCTTCTCATAGTGGGCGAAGGAGAACTGGCTGTGTATGACGGAAAACTGGAAATCGGTCATTTGATCGATGGAGACTACTTCGGGGAACTTTCGCTGGTCACTGAAAACGAGCAGCGAACATCCAGTGTAATGGCCATTACTCCGTGTGTTGTTAGTGTTTCTTTATTTTTATTCTATGTATTTTGACTATTTTATTTAGGAGTGTGGTAAAAATTTTATTCCAAATCCTGCCAATATTATAATTGAGAAAGTTTGAATATTCGGACGTTTAGATGTTTATTGCTCAATCATGCCGGAACGGATCGGATTGAAATTTGGAACGCAGCTCGATTATAGTCTGAAATAGCACATAAGGTTACTTATATACTTTTTATCGCGGGAAAATAACGGGAATAGGAAGTAAATGGCTATGACCTTGGGACGCTGCTTGAATACAATAAAATTAAACTATTTGTTTCTAGATATTGTTGTTGGAGAAGTCTGCGTTTCGAGGATACATGCGTAAGCATCCAGATTTATTCGCTACTATGAAGGAAGAACTATTTGATGAAATGTCCAACAAGAACATGGGACATACTAGAACTTCCAACCTTGTGGTCAGAACGGAGCCAATGTAACATTTATTTAGTTGTTTTCTTATAAAAAATAAATGTTTTACTAAAGAGTTTTTTTTCTTTCTATTTTCTACAATATAGCAAAGTTTATGGTCCAAGGAGAATTTGCAGAATTTGGCTGAGCCAGTACTATATCTTTGCTATTTATTATACGGCATAGCAGTAACGTGCAAACATTACTGTGTTCCAATTTAATGGGCAATATTTTCAGAAAAATTACACTGTCGTTATACATATTGATAACTCCGGTTGACGACCGCGCGTGGTAGGTACCTACCTACTTTGCTTTGCTTATGCACAGACGTGTTGCTTCATTCATTCATTCATTCATTCATCAGCCGCAAGACGTCCACTGTTGGACATAGGCCTCCCCCCTAGATTTCCACAACGAACGGTCCTGCGCAACCTGCAACCAGCGGTTTCCAGCGACCTTTGTGAGGTCATCTGTCCATCTAGTGGGAGGCCGTCCAACACTGCGTCTTCCGGTTCGTGGTCGCCACTCGAGAACCTTTCTTCCCCATCGGTTGTCAATTCTGCGAGCGATGTGGCCTGCCCATTGCCACTTTAGCTTAGCTACTCTTCGAGCTATGTCGGCTACTTTCGTTCTTTTGGGAATATCCTCATTCCGGATTCTGTCGCGCAAAGAGACTCCGAGCATCGCTCTCTCCATAGCTCGCTGTGTGACTTTGAGCTTTGTTATGAGGCCCACAGTTAAGGACCACGTCTCAGTTCCGTAAGTCATCACTGGCAACACGCACTGATTGAAGACTTTCGTCTTCAAGCATTGGGGTATTTTGGACTCCAAGATGTGCCGTAGTTTCCCGAACGCTGCCCATCCGAGTTGGATCCTTCGCTGGACCTCTTTGTCGAAGTTGGATCTACCTAATTTGATCTTTTGACCCAGGTAGACGTATTCGTCAACAACTTCGAGTGTGGTATTCCCAACAATAACCGGTACAGGTGAGACATGAACATTTGACATGACCTTCGTCTTGTCCATATTCATCCTCAAACCTACCTGTTGGGATACTCTACTGAGGTCTCTGAGCATAGCACCGAGGTCCTCCAGCGACTCCGCCACAATGACTATGTCGTGTTGCTTACCATCGAGCAAATGGATAGGTCGTCTCGTTCCTTTATTGCATAAAAATAGGCAAAGGTACATAGCCAGAACTATATCGTCATGTGTCGCTAGAGTAGATTTTTTTCTTTTCAGCCTTTTAATCTCTCATTGATCTCTCGTGTTACGAAACTTTTAGAAATCAGCATTCTTTATTGCAAAAACTGTGTGCAAAAATGTTATATAGAGTATTTAATACAGAAGCAAATGGATAAAATTTTCGCTATGTATGTATAATATACCTATTCTACCTGTATGCAATCCGAATAGTTTAAAATCGGAATGACAATCCCTGTCTCTGTCATGCTAAACAACTAACTATAGTGGTAGGACCGTAGGACTCTTATTAGAGTCCGCCGGGGAAGTACCACACCTTTGCTAGTTATTCTACCGCCAAGCAGTAATGTGAAAACAGTACTGTGTTCCGGTTTGAAGGGCAATGTTCCCAGACAAATTACAGGGCTTAGACATATAACAACTTAGATCTCTGGGTGACGAGAGCAGTGCGGTACTAGGTAATGATTTGGGCTCTTCATGTTCCAATAACTGCGTGTCACTGTGCTGTTATATGACAGCCATGTTGCTTACCATGAGGCACATGTCCTGCTCGTCTCGTCACTCTTTATTAAAAACTAGCGGCCCGCTCCGGCTTCGCTCGAATAATAACCTAGATATCAACTGCAGCGCCATCTGCCGTAGCCTATGTTACTCGGGAATAATGTAGCTTTCCAAAGGTGAAAGAATTTTTGAAATCGGTCCAGTAGTTTCGGAGCCTATTCATTACAAACAAACAAACAAACAAACAAATATTTCCTCTTTATAATATTAGTATAGATATAGAAAAACAGATAAGACTAAATATATCGCGCATATCAGAAGCAACGCCTCAACGCTATTATAACTAAGTACCTACTGGCAGATTTCTACTATGGTAGTTTAAAGGTTAAAAAAAGATTAAACCCCGGGGCTGCCGGTGAATTTGTACGAAGCACGCGCACATCGACACTAGTTGCGCTTTTTAAGGGGCCTATGGAAGTGAGCCTCAAGTGTCCTTTATGCCCTAGCTACACGAGGCTAGTTTTTCAAGTTCGTGTTAGTAAGCTAACTTACTAGCACTAGCTTGCTATCTTAGCTTGAAAAACTAGCCTCGTGTAGCTCGGGCATTACAGCCAACTTTTCGCACGCTTAATAATAAAGAGAAATTACTGAAAAATTGGGGAAATCGAGTTTTTGTAATAAAACGCAATAACAATACGAAAAGAATAGGATATATTCGACAGCCGTTAAATTCGAACAATTTTGAGTGAAACGGAAGATCGATCGTCTCTTTCGTTCCAAACGGATCGGCCATGATGTCTGTCAAAAGTCGAATATTGCTGTTTAAAAGTTAAAACGTGAGTATTTTATTTATTAATTTACAATCATAAAGTGCAATATTTTGATGTAACTTCATTTAGTATGGACATTTGCACTTATTTCAGTCTTGTTTTAAAATATTTTGTTTCTTTTTTGAAATATTTTGAGATATTTCAGTTTATTATTAAACTACTACTTTAGTTTTGTCATAAACTGAAATAAGTCGGAGGGTTTTTCTTCTTTTCACTTTTTTTCAGGGTTTTCATAAATGTAGAATGGACATTGATATTATACCAGATTAAAGGTTAGGATTTCTACTTTTATCTACCCTTCTTTTGTTTTGAAAAAATACGACATTTATCAATTATTTTTAATGTTTTGTGCTCCTGGTCGAACAGACTAAACTTTAAACGCCATTTCCCAAAATTCTTAATTTTTGAGATAATTATCTTTATTATTAAGCGTGCGTTTTGGTTAGCGCAGAAAGAGCGTTAGTGGCGCGTTAGCGTTAGTAAGCCTTCTTCAATATTAAAAATCGTATAACTTTCTGGCATTTATCGTTAGAATACGTGACGGGTTTTCATACTATAATCTATGTATAACAAACTACGAAATTTTCGCGGCCTGTTCACAAGATCCTCGTACCTCAAATGAGACTGATTACGTGACGTAAATTTATAAGTAATCTAGAATTTGTGTCACAACTAGGCCGCCAATAAACCCAGTTTTACTAGTACTCCTATACTACTCACAATGGGGATTCGCTAAATCATGCTGTGAATTCTGATGATCATTTAAATTTTAATCGCATAGACTGTTACATTATCTTATTATCACACTAGGCACTTGACCACAACTCCATACAAACGGCGAGGTCAAGCTACCTACGAGTACTAATCTACTGCACAGTTTTTTTATAGTATAAAGTGACGAGACGAGCAAGACCCATGTCCTGCTCGTCTCGTAAGCAACTATCATGCCTGCCACATAACAGTACAGTGACATGCAGCTATTGGAACATGAGGAGTCCACATTCCACATCATTACCTAGCAATGCACTGCGCTCGTCATCCAGATATCTAAGATATTATTTCTCTAAGCCCAGTAATTTCTCTTGAAACATTGTCCATTAAGCCGGAACACAGTTATGTTTACACACTCATTTTTCCCCCACGGGTTATTGATATTTGCGATGAAAACAATCAAATCTCAAAAATAAAGCCTCAGCTTAAAAATATCCCGATTGTAAGTGAAGATTTGATTACTATCGTATCCCTATATATAGCCTGTCAAATAGCCTTTGGAAAACGGCATTTTTGGGCCGTTTTTGTCTCGTTCTTCTTCACAAGCACGATTGACTTTAAATACCTATTATATACCGGTCAGCACTTTTGCTATAATTAAAGCAATTAATTTGTTTAGATATGAATATCACGTAAACAAGAAGATGACGGCGCGTTAATTAGTTCCGTATTATGCCGCGCGCAGAGTTAAATTGCGCGCACTTTATTTCTACGATCCTTGCTACGGCCTAAGGAGTGAAAAGGTGAGGGGTGAGGGAGTTACAAGCAGAGTTTTTTTGTATAGTTTAGAGTGATGAGACGAGCAGTACATGTGCCTGATGGTAAGCAACATGCCTGCCACATAACAGCACAGTGACACCCAGCTATTGGAACACGAAGAGTCCAAATCATTACCTACCTAGCACTGCACTGCGCTCGTCAACCAGAGATTCAGATTCATTCAAATAGGTTCAGCCGTTCAGGAGGAGTTCACTTACAACGAAAAGTAGCATTGATTTTTGAATAGGTAAATGTATTTAGATATATTTTAACTATTCTACATTTTTACCTACCATTTATATGAAAAAGTGATTCCCCACAAAGATTACACTTAACATTCTACGCGGACCAAGTCGCAGGTAACGGCTAGTATTTCTTTTGATTTGAAGCAATAACGTAAGTATCCACACACAGAATTGTACCGGAAAAGTTTTGCTTACGTAAAGTTTGTAGGAAAATCTTCCGCCGAGATGATTAACTTACAAGTTTATGTAATAAGAAATAATGGCGATAATTCTTGAACATGACGGTTAACTTTGTTTGTATGTACAATGTTACTTACTGTGTACGACTGTACGTAGTAAGTAGACAAATATTTGTAGACAAGTAGTATCTATCTACTACCAGTTAGAATTGGCTGGCACCGACTTCAAATAGATGAGTGTGTAGCGCTTATAATTTTTTTTTTTTTCTTTGGCTTTGTTTTGATAAATTACATGAATACATTGCTTCTTAAATTAATTATTCTTATTCTAATATCGTTAAGTGTATTTATCATTAAAACAAAGCACAACATGCAATTTACTTTTAAAATATTTTGTTTAACTATGTGTAGGGGTATTATTAATTAATAATAATTTAATTGAAAACGCGAGTCAGGTACGCTCGGTACTTCCATTAATAATTTTATTTAACTTAACTTTGAAGTTAATGAGATTGTCACCAAATATGTATATTCCCGAACAATTCTGAAACTCGTCCTACAAGTCTACTTAACCTAGGTACAGGTGAGTTTGCACCAAGTACTGTTCTCCTAAATGTAATAATAATAAATAAATAAAAAATTATTTATTACACCTACAAAACAAATATACATTAAATTTTAAACTTAAACTAAGACAATTTCTTCCAGACAACCTTTATACACAAATTAACCTAAAAGGTAAATATAGGTATATAGGTAATATAACCTAAAAGGAATAGACAAATATAGGTGCGAACGAAGTAATTGGCATTCTTGGATAATTTATATGGAACTCTAAGTTTGAATTTAGAAAGGAGTTCAGGACAGTTTTTACTACTATGCAATAGTTTATGAAGAAACGTAAATTCTGCGATCAGACAATGATTGTAAATTGAAAAACGCTTGCCTTTCCTTATAAGATCGCAGAATTTTAGTTTTTTTTTGCAGCAAACGTCAAGTGCCACAGAAATCGTTCCTGGATTCTCTCTAGTCTCAAACTATGTATGGCATAGTGAGGACCACACTGGACTACAATATTCCAAAACACTCCTAACTAAACAATTAAAATTATTGTATAAATCAAACTTTTGTTTTTGGTTTATATTTTTATTTAACTCTTTACCATTTCTAGTTAGGAATCCTAACATCTTTGACGCATTTTTTAAAATAATTACCTAAGTGTATACATTTATTTTTCGCTATAGAGTGTCTATATTACATACCAGAGTATTGAAGTCGGTTTAATTTTTTATTTATATAAAATAGTTTATTTCACCTTTTTTTAGTGCAAATCATGTTGTTATTAAACATATTTAATGTTATACGTAAATTCTGTTAATGCATATATGCATTTACACAATTTCGTGTCTTTAGGATCGAATTTCATAACTTTTGTGAAATCTACAACTATGTCTGTTCTGTGATCCAGATAATTGCACGCAAATTTTATTTTTTTTGTTCATATTTCAAAAATCACCACACTGATTTTGATAAAACGTATATGGGGTAATTTGAGAAGCATACCCTCATCCGAACAAAAAAAAGAAATATTGATATCGCTTCGGGCGTCCTCGAGAAATCAGGCAATAGGTTAATTAGGTACATAAAAAATATAAATATGGTCGAATTGATATCCTCCTCCTTTTTGGAGGTCGGTTAAAAACCTAATAAGAGATAACGAGTAGGTTTGACTCCACCTTCGTAATAAGAACATCTAGACCGTGGAATGCGTTGCCTGAAAGGAGTTTTCTCGATTAATTTAATATTCGTTTAGTCTTCAAGTCGGCGTTTGGCATCGGTTTTGTTCTAGTCAAGCACGCTCCATCGTAGACCGCGTCATTGCTTAACTTCGTTAAAGGTAACGGTCTGTAGCCTGTCCAAACCTGCACAGGCTACAGACAGATCATCAGGCGTTAGAAAAATTGCGTATTTTTATAATAATAGTGTAATAGGTTGAATATAACAAGCGCCTGATGGTAAATAACACGTCTGATCAGCACAATACCACTTACCTATTCGACCACGTAATCTCTAAAACACTACCTAGCACTGTACCTACTGCACCCGTCACCCAGAGACAGGTAGGTGAAACATAGCCCTTCTAACCGGAACACAGTAATATTAGCACACCAATATATTAATCAATAAGATATGAGACATGTTTTTAAAGATGTGTTTCCGTTATTTTCATAACAATTACAGTTTTAGAGAAATAACTGACAAAAGTTAGTAAAAAAATAGATGGTTAGGTACATTTTCATCTTTGTTTTCGGTTCTACATAAAAAGACCTAAATATTTTATAATTTCTATTCTAATGTCTACTGAATTACATGAGTTCAATTCATTCCCATAATGGACGAACTTTCAAACAAAAATGTTAACCCTTAGCCACCTAACGTGTTTTTAAGTTACACTACCACCTAACGGCGGTCATGGCGACCGCTTATTATTTTCTGTTTTTTTTTTTTTTTTAAATACATAAAATGATATAAATGAAAAACGGATCGTAATCTTTATTGTTTTGTTAACAAATTGACGTTAAAAAACTTTGAAAAATAATAGAAATACATTTAAATAATCAATGTTTATAATTAACTTGAACATTTTAGTACAAAATCTAGGCATTATAAAATCTGAGATCTGACAAGTAAATATTTGTAAAATCTAATCAAATCTTCAAATTTTTTGGTAGTTTAATGTATAAACTACTATATGAAACTATTAATGACAAAATCAAATCACAAATTTTATGAAATTGCAACGGGTAAACAGTTACAATTTTTAACGACAGTTTACGCACATCTTTTGCAAACACTCAACGCAAATGGGTTTCTTACATTGAAAACACATGTAATATGTTTTGCGGTTTTTTAGCATCACAAGCTGACCAACTCTTCCTGATTTCAAACCTTTCAATCAGTTGAGGACATGCTTGACTCTTGTTCCATCTTCAGTACGCGGCGAATACCGCATCAAAGTTCTCCATGCAAACCGGGCTTGTTCATACGTCGTTCCAAATGAGATTTTACAAGATTTTCAGCCAGTTGCTTCAACTTTTAATGGATACGGATGCAATCAGCAATGTTGGTTCCATCTTCTTCTTGACACTCTGGATCATTATCTTCTATTATCTGAGTCAGACTGACACTCGTCTCTGATAAAATGATTCACTGGGATATTTTCGATGGCGCTGCAGTCTTCGTTTGGCAATTCTGGCTCATTTCTTTCATTTTCTGTATCTGAATCAGAAATTTGTTCTAACCATTCCAATTTGTTTCGGTTTAGTCGTTCATCAGACATAACAAAGCCATAAAAACAAAAAGAATTGATTTTATTAAAAATTACGTAAACACCTAACGGTGGTCACCATGACCGCAAACAAAATATAATTACCTTTAACTCTTGAACGCGCAAACGTGTGAAACGATCGAGCGCACACTACGTACTGGGGAGCAGGGGGGTAAAGTATATGAACTTACAGACGCATAGCTCGCATAGTAACGGAATAATCCAAAAAATAAAAACCGCTGGAGTCACTGTGACCGCCGTTAGGTGGTTAAGGGTTAAACATCCAATTATTATATAAGGAACACAATAAACTGGGAGTACCGCAGGGTTCGTCAGTTTCAAACATCATGTTTTCTCTCCTATTGAATGATCTCCCTGACGCCGTAAAGGGGGCAGACATATTCATGTATGCGGATGATGTGGCTGCCATAGTAACCGCCCTTTCAATAGAGGAATTGGAAGATAAATTAAATACTATAATTAATGAATTAAACACGTGGTTTTGTGCCAACGGTTTTATGGTAAACTCAAAAAAGACTCATTTTATTCACTTTTGTCTGTCGGGCCACAGCACTTATACAAAACCGCTAAAAGTCTTGCTTGACGGCGTCCGGATTGAGCAGGTACAAAATACAACATTTCTGGGGTTCGAGATTGACCGCTGCATGACTTGGGAACACCACATCGACAAGATGTGTGCTAAAGTAAGCAGTGCGTGCTTTGCACTAAGACGGGTGTCCCGAGTGGTGTCTGCGGATGTGTCTCGTTCGTGTTACTTCGCCACGGTCTATTCCCGGCTACAGTACGGCGCCGAACTATACGCGCGCGCTGCCGACTGGGAACGTGCGTTCCGCGCCCAAAAACTTGCCGTACGTGCCATCGTGGGTGTGTCGCAATGCACATCCGTTAGACCATATTTCAAAGAGCTTGGCATACTTACGTTGCCTGCAATCTTGATCTACCAAGTGGCTGTGTACGTCAGAAATAACTTAGACTCATACAACACACGAGGAGAGAGACATTCTTGCAATATACGCAACGCTGACAAGCTGGATAGTATACCACACTCCCTCACAAGATCGGAAAAGCTGACTCACATTATGGGACCGGAAGTTTATAACACTCTTCCTAAAATAGTTAAATCAGCCCCAAGTTTGGGCAGCTTCAAGAACCGATTAAAAAGCTGGCTTATCGATCAAACTTTTTATAGTTACAGCTATTTTTTAAAGAGTGATGGTAAACTTACAATAACATTGTAAAAATAATGACATTATTCATTATAATTGTAATAAATACATATTATATTTTAATGGTTGACACTTATTTGTACGATACTCATTATCGTACAATAAAATGTTAAATTTAAACTTTAAAAATGTATACTCTTTGTATGCTCTTTTTTTGTTTTTAAAATTGACGTGTAAATTGTACATTTATGAATAAAGAACTTTGACTTTGACTTTGACAATGCAGCCCAATGCTATCGAAGAACTATGTGTGTGCGTGAGATAGAAGATGTTGATATCGTCTGCGTCGTGTGCGATTTTGGCAAGTCTAGCTTCAGGCTCAGTTCTCGAATGTACCTGGTAAATCCCAACCGTGTAAAGGTTAATTTAAAAAGCCGCAGGGTGGTGATACGTGTCTCTAAGAATGAATATATTTAAATATTCGGCAGACAAACGAAAGTAGGCCACTCTAAACTGGAAGTTACTTCGAAACACAATTACATATATTACGTATTGAAAAACGTGTAAATATTCGTACTTTGCCCCTTGGCCTTAGATCTACCGTCATAGAATAGATAATAATTGCTACCGAAAATCGGAATAGTTACAAAACAACATAATGACATCAACTTTTTCTTGGAACTTTGTGATGAGAGCTTTTGAATCCGCCTTTATTCACATAATTGTATACATGACCAACAGTATTTATTTTGTGTTGAATTTAATGACCATAGGAAGTTAACACCGATAGGTATGGCTCTTGGTCGCAGATAGCTTCTACTCCCTACCGAACTTGAGGCTAGCGCATAAGGTGCAGAATCCTACTACCCTATATACAAACGATACCAACGGACTCGTTGAAATTCGAAGCATAACTGAAAGCATTCCATGTACTTAACGAACTCAATGAGTTACAATTATATCAATTACATCTCGTGTCAGGGCCGGATTTTGGGGAGGGCAAACGGGGGGCCTCCGCGACAGGTAGTATTTTTGGGGTACCAACCAACCTTTGGGGTTATATTTCAACGTCCGCAACGAAGCTCCGCCCCGGGGCCTCCACACTTCTAAATCCGGCCCTGTCTCGTGTGATGACAAGATTGACTAGCGCCAACTCCTCAGGTGGTACAACTTCCACTGTGGATGCTGCTGGTTGGAAAAATCAAGGATTTACCTGGTACAATGACCATCAGACATCAGGAAATATGGAAACTTTAACATTTTGAATTTTTTGATATGAGGAATAAAATGTTCTCTGTTGGTCACGATTGTCTGACTTTTTCGTATTATCTAATAAAAATGTCTCGTCACAGTGTTTGTGGTTGTACTCCTCTGAAATGGTTCGATTTTAAGGTTTTATTTTGAACTGGCAAGGCCCCGCGGTTTTACCCGCGTAGTTCTCGATCCAGCTATTTTCCAGGGATACAAATAGCCTAAAACTTTGTGTTCTTTCAGACTATAATCTACATATGTTCCAAATTTCAGCCAGACATGTTCAGATGGGATTGGGCAACAAATATCCAAATATTGACATTAATAATATTACACATTATAGTAGGATTTAGCAGGATATTTGGCAGGTGTGAGAATAGTTCTAAGTAGAGTGTTTTGCCGCCGCCTTCATTTTTGCAATCGTAATTTAAATGACGAAACTTCGTTTGCCAAGTCTGCTGGTACTAATATAATGCACTGACATAAAATATCCACCCACAATGATGTCCATATAGAATTTAGAAGAAGGTTCTTTAAAAATCTCTACATCTAAACAGACTAATTAATTAGTCTGTAATTTAGTGTACAGTTCTTAAAACGTGATTGTGCAATAAGCACCCAGTGCAAATATTTGTGTGACGGATTCAAATATTTGTTCTGTCTCTGGGTGTTTCTATGTAAAATAAAATAAATAAATAAAATTAATATTGGTGGACAATTCACACACAACACCATCTGACCCCAAACTAAGCAAAGCTTGTATGACGGCGGCCAGATAGCTGATATAATACTTAAAAAGTTTTAAATACATACTTATTTTATACATAAACGAGCAATTCTTGTACCTATATAAATATGTATATATATATATAGAATCTGAATCTCGGAAACGGCTCGACGGATTTTCATGAAATTATGTATGCAGGGGATTTCGGGGACGATAAATCGATCTAACTAGGTTAGATCGTTTTTAGACAATGAAAAACTGTCACATTAGACATTAGAATGTGAAAGTAAATTTCGCCGCGTGACGCGACAGCATAATTAGCTCAGACGGGAAGTCGGGCGCTCATAGCGGTCACGAATTAGTAGCTCCGGGTTCGAATCCAGACGGAATCTCTTTTTTTTAAGAAAATCTATTTCTTGGAGTCTTTTATCTGTAGGTATCTAAGTATATTTAGTATTTAAACCGAGCAAAGCTCGGTCACCCAGGTACTACTTATTATACATAGAAACACCCAGACACAGTGCAAACATTTGAATTCATCACAGAAATATTTGCACTGGGTGGGAATCGAACCCACGACCCTCGGCTTCGCAGTATGTATTTGCAACTATATAAGTATTATATCAGCTATCTGGCCGCCATAGCCATTATCTTTGTTCGCGTTGGGGTCAGATAGTGTTGTGTGTAAATTGTCCACCAATATTGATTTATTTAAATAAAGTTGTTGTTTGTACCTATGATTGCCTTAATACGTACCTAATTTATTCGGAGAATGAAATACCTACAACCCATTTATTTTATTTATAGATACTGAAGATAATAGGTACAGTAGCGCAAGTTACCCAATTATAATTCAATGTCGGACCCTGTGGCTTCGCTCATTAGGTGCAATCGTGTAATACTATGTACTTTGCACTCGAAACTCGAGTCACGGTCATATTCGGTCAGTACCTACCACGGTCACATTTCATAAAATTCATCCAAATTTTAATTATTTGCGCAGGCATTTGTAATGAATTGCCAAAAACAAGGCAGATTTATCCTAAACGCAATGTTTGGCAATACGTTGACCCACATATGAAATGTGCGTAATAAGCTGTAATTATGTATTTACTCATTCTAAAGGCGCGTCCACACCGCAAGGTTTCTTGTCCTACATTTTTTTACAACAAAAAGTCAAAACTTTGTTCCTTTTTTTACGTAAATAACGGACGGAGGAGTTTTTTCGCACTTTTGAAATTTCGCACTCTTGAGTAAAGGCTATACTAGTCTCAGTATTGGGAACATTTAGTTGGCTGTTTAATAAGCAAAATATGAGTATGTCCTCAAATTCCTTTAAAATCAACTGGACAGATCGACATACTACAAGAGAAAAAAAAGGATTATTATATTAATTATGATAAATGAATTAAGGAAGGACAACTTATAATTTTATCCTTTATGGTATAGGCACATCAGATTATGCAGCTCGTCTATAATAAATGACATACCTTCCTTAGAATGTTTTAATAGTACAATTTTACATTTCAGGTAATCTCATAAGTTTATGGTAGGTATGGTATGGTATAAAACGCTGATTGGTACGGTGCGGATGGACCTTAACTCATAAAAGTTATCGTTATACAAATCGAAGCATTCTATTGCCCACGCCACTCACCTACGAACCAGATTGTGGGGAATTTATATTAATCATAGATTAATAATGAATAATAATTAATGGCTCAATTATCTTGTGTAATCGGTTCGAGGCGTCGAAATTGTGTTACCAAATTGTGTACTTGTAATCATAGGGGCAAATTTAAATCTATGCGTGTCATGGTAGCTTACTTTTAAGTACATTACAAAAAAGATTGAATTTTTCGATGAAAAGCAGCGAACTAATTATTTCTAGGATGTAAACTTTTATCAGACTAATCTTCACCCAAGCAATTTTACCACTTAACTGACTCTAATACAATTTGCAAACGAAATCCTTCCAAATAATAATAATGTCCCTTGCGTTAGCCCAAAATACAATAGGCTGTAGACGCTACAATCACGCTCAACTACTTCCAACCAAAAAAATGGTTGTCTGTAAAGTCGGTTTACTGACGATAGAACGTGACAACGTCTTAAGAAATCAGTACGCTGATAGCGCGAGTAGTGATACCGCTCGACTCGGCGGGTGGCGCCCTCAGCGCTCAGCTTCGTCCGCATGGCACGGAAGACGAACTAACGGTAACGGCGGAACGTTACAGTTTTGCGGGCGTGCAGCCGGCTTCATCGAATTATAAGACGTTATCACGTCAAAAATTCCAAATCGGTAGTAATGAGGAGAGGTGACAAAATAATAACACACACACATTAACAAAAAGCATATACCTAAAGACCATTCATGGAAATAGAAACTATCCTACGAGTATCTCGCATGTCAGACTAAATTACACACAAATGCGAACTTACGTGAAAACCGGACTTGGTCAAGAGTTCACTAGGAACAAACATCATGCGGCTGAAGTTTTTGTATACAGTCTGTTTCCAAATATATATGTGTGATGAATAAATTTTTTTTTGTTCTATTATTATTAGGATGTTTATATGTAGGTATGTATAATAAGTATGTATTTACATTTATAAGTATGATAACAACTAATCTGGCTCTCATAAAACAAAGCTTTGCTTAGTTCGGGGCTAGTTAGTGTCCTTTGAGAAATGTCTACCGATATCTATTAATTATTTACTGATAACGGTATCCTTTTTAGAATTATGTTAGAATAGAAAGATGCGAATGAGATTTTTGTATCCTCTTATCCTGTGACGGTTAAAAAAATTAGCAGTCATAGGAACTGCCGATAGAAGTGAAAACTTATAACTCAGAATTTGATAGCTCACCTTGGAAACTACACGGGTGTAACCGGAGGGCATGGCCTGGCCATCACGGCATGGCCGTCTAGAAATACGTCAGCATTTCCCATTGGCTGATGCATTTCTAGATGACCATACCATGATGGCCAGGCCACGCCTTTTCAGCATTTCTAGGTGGCCAATGGTCATGGTCCCGAGTTTACCCGAAGATTTCTTATCATACCCGAGCGTGACGTTAGAATTCAATTCAAAGCCCACGAAAAATCTGTCTAGGCGTGCCTAAAGAAGTTATCAATTCAAAAATGAATTAATTCGCAAGACACAAATTAATAATTAACAAATGAATTTAAGGTCGTTTTAAAAAGGATAATTACAACCACTGGTTGCAGTCACGAAGTTACATCACATTTTTTTAAATTTCGGTCGCCGGCGAGAGGCACCGGTTTCATCTCTTCCTAGTGAACTAGTCTTAATGAGGTTAAACTGTTGAGTGTAGAATGTCTGACGTGCATATGCACATATTATACAGTAACAATGGTACTCTGGTGCGTTACTAAATTATATTAGATATTTTGATTAAACTGTCATTGTATTAGTCTAATATCTATTGTTTTTGTAGATGTCATATACCTAAACAAATTACGCGTCGCGTTGTTTGTCCGCGATGGACTCCTAAACTACACAACGTGAGCAGTTTGATCCATAAGATATTTCACAATATCCGAACGAGGCCGGAACAGGCCGCTAGTAATAATATAAGTGTTTTTTTTAAATAAGGAGTGTCGAGACGAACAGTTCATGTGCCTGATGGTAAGCAACATGCCTGCCACATAACAGCACAGTGACATGCAGCTATTGGACCATGAAGAGTCCAAATCATTACCTAGCACGGCACTGCGCTCGTCACCCAGAGATCTAAGATGTCATATCTCTAAGCCCTGTAATTTCTCTGGAAACATTGCCCTTCAAACCGGAACACAGTAATGCTTGTACATAGCTGTTTAGCGGTAGAATAAGTGGCAAAGGTGTGGTACTTCCCCAGGCAATCCTATCCTACTAATATTATAAATGTGAATGTATGGATGTTTGGATGTTTGGATATTTGGATGTTTGTTGCTCAATCACGTCCTAACGTATGAACGGATCGGGCTGAAATTTGGAACACAGATAGATTATAGTCTGGAAGAACACATAGGCTACTTTTTATCCCGGAAAAACAACGGGAACAACGGGAACGGGAACTTCGCGGGTAACACCGCGGGGCGCTGCTAGTTAATAATATAAGTGATAATTTTTGTGACAAATCTGTTATTTTTTCTGTAATTAGATGATTCTTTGATTTTGTATTCGTTATTGTCGGGACAAGGTTTGAATAGCAGAAAATGTTGAAAATTATGACGAAAAAAAGTATGGTGGTGGTAAGTTCGCCGAGTCAGCTAGTTTCATATAAAATGGACCCTAAAATCGTGTCAAAAACTTTATTCCGGCCAAAAGTTGGCATCTTTGTACTATGGATTTGTTAACTAGAAAAATATTACGAACAGTAGATTTTTTTCGTTATTTCAGTCTAATGCATACAATTTTTTGCTAGTTGAATAATCATTTTTATTGCGGATCGGTATAAAATATGGTACTCAAATTACATAATTATAGTCTGGAATAGCATAAAATAGATACCTACGTTTCTTTTTTTTAAGGGGGCGCCTAAAGCCAGAAAACGAAAAAAGGACATTTTCGACGCTGCTCACTGAAGTTAAGAAACTAAAAACTATGACAAAAAAAATATTGACGTGTGGGTACAATCAAGAAGAAGCATAATAACCGAATAGAATTTTAAAAACAGATCAGAGTTTTTTACAATAAAAAAATAAAAATGACACCGTAAAAACCCGTTTTAATTCGAGTACTCGAAATTATCAGCGATGACCCCACATTATTTTTTGGTAATAAAATTCCTATTTGTACGTTCTAGTAAAGTAACCGAACACTTTTTTAAATTTATGTTTAGTTATTGAGTAATTAAATAAAACTTGGTAAAAAATGGACTCCTGATTAAATATTGATTTTTCCTCCAAACTGTGTCATGCTATTCTCGACTTTATGTACATCACATTAAGAAACGCGTCGCGCGGGTGAAATCTGTTTTTTTCCTGGCTTTAGGCGCACTCTTAACTATTAAGTGTAGGTTTACACTTGACTGCCATCTCGTCTGATGTTAAACGATGATGCGATATAGATACCTACGGTGGAGCATGATTTCCTAGAAAAAAACTAATTTACTCTCGATTTCAAGACATCAATATTGTAACCATCGGGAAAAACCAGTAGTAGTGGGAAGTACCACACCTTTGCCAGCTATTCTACCGCCAAGCAATGTGCAAGCATTATTGTGTTCCCACTTGAAGGGCAATGTTTCCAGTGAATTTACAGGGCACAGAGATGTAACATCTTATATCTCTGGATGACGAGCGCAGTGCAGTGCTAGGTAATAATTTGGATTCTTCATGTTCCAATAGCTGCGTGTCACTGTGCATGTGTGTGTGTTATGTGGCAGGAATGTCGCTTACCATCAGGCACATGACATGCTCGTCTCGTCACTCTACATTATTTTTAAAAATGTGCAAATGTATCCGATATTAAACCGCTCTGGTACCAATTTTGCGGTGATATTCAAGACTTTGAAGTTTTTGCACAAGGACGTTGTTGCATATGAGCTTTTAGGCACATCTCTCGATCTATGTATAATAAATAATTAAAATTAATATTTAAAAACTTATTTATTTTTTATTATATCATAGGAATGTCAAGGGAACGGAAACTATGCGGGATAAATCGCGGGGCTCTGCCAGTATCTTTGTTGGTGGAGATTACAAAAATAATCATTGGTCACCTTATTGGTGTGGTTTCACCTTACGGACATATTGACAGCACGTGCTTAAATTTATTTTTATTTCTTTTAATGCATTAAATCGGTAAAATGGGTTAAACTGTTGATTCTGCCATACAGTAAACTTATTTGTTCATTGTTTACTTTTCCAAAATTAATTGATTTCTGTTTTACGATAAGTACTAATTGTTTAGTAGTGGTAGGACTCTTGGCAGAGTCCACCTAGGAAGTACAACACCTTTGCCAGTTATTGTACCGCCAAGCAGTAATGTGCAAACATTATACTGTGTTCCAGTTTGAACGACAATGTTTCCAAAGAAGATAAATTTCAGAATGTTTCAGAGAAATTTCAAGGCTTAGAGATATAACATCTTAAATCTCTCGGTGACGAGCGCAGTGTAGTGCTAGGTAATGATTTGTACTTATCATGTTCCAATAGCTGCGTGTCACTGTGCTGTTATGTGGCAGGCATGTTGGTTACCATCAGACACGTGTCCTGCTCGTCTCGTCACTCTAATATTCTAATATTTGAGATTATTGAAGTGAAAACTTATTTTTGCGCACCACAGACAGATTTCTCGTCACGTATTTTGCGTCACGCTCGGGAATGATAAGAAATCAATAGCTGCGTGTCGCTGTGCTGTTATGTGGCAGGCATGTTGCTTACCATCAGGCACATATGCTGCTCGTCTCGTCAATCTTTATTAAAAAAAAAAAGATAGCAGCAACACACAACTGAGACGTTGTTGAAGCCATGGCGTACCTACGTATGTTATTTTATACTAATTACATTCTAACCTCGAACGAATGTTTTATCTTGTTAAGTAGGTACCTACTTACAGCCGAATTATTTAATTACGTATGCCATGTTGCGTTACTTTATGTACCTATAAAGTTTCTGTATTAAATTGCCCGTATCTCAAATTGAAAGTGGTCGTGTTCTCTTACGTATGGTTTCAATATGACATCTCGAATCTCCACTGCTCACTCATGTGTGAAAAGTGGCACAGAATTTTAGACCAAGGTATAAATGAAGTAAGATAATCCTTTTCCTGATTTGTTCATACTACTTTTAAGTACCTAATATGAGGTATATAATATATAATATTAGGTACTTAACATGTTTGGGTATAGTAGTAACATACCTTCTGTAGGGAAGATACTAACGTTACTAAATATTTGCACAAATAAATAAATAAATATTGGTGCACATTTCACACACAACACAACCCCAAACTAAGCAAAGCTTGTGCTATGTGAGCCAGATAGCTGCGGATATAGGTAATACATAAGTATATATTTTAAAATACATACATATTATACATAGAAAACACCCAGGTACGGGTACACCGTACACAGTACGGTGGGGATCGAACCCACGACCCACGGCTTCGCAGGCAGACTAACTACCAACTAAGCCACCAGGCCAGCCTAAATAGAAAATACTCTTTGTCTATGTAGGGACATAGGAAACCGTATCACGAGGAAATAGCTTTAATAAAAATAAATCTTAGAATTTTATGAGTTGTTGATTTAGAACTGCAAGTAAAATATGGGAATGTTTATAGATACCTATACTATCATCATTGTAAGTTTACTTTATTGAAGTTACGGCTGGTTTAGTCGGGAGAACGGTGGCTGCCGATCCGGAGACCCCGGGTTCAAAACCACGCACACCACTGTATTTTCGAAGTCATGTGCGTAATGCTGCCAACTAAAAATGGTGAAGGAAAACATTGTGAGGAAACCAACATGTTCCTAGAATGTTTCTAAGTCATGTGTCATCCACCAACCCGCACTGGGCCAGCGTGGTAGATTATGGGCTTGTCTCTCTCCTTGCGAGAGAAGGCCTCGAGTCCCAGCAGTGGGAACATTTAGTGGGCTGTTTGCTTTATACCCCGTTTACATTATTCCAGTCCAGCGTCCGAATCCAGCGCTGGATTGCTTACTGGAATAATGTAAACCGGCACTGGAACGCATCAATCCAGTGTAAATGCATTTCAGTGCCGGTTTACATTATTCCAGTAAGCAATCCAGCGCTGTATTCGACCGCTGGACTTGAATAATGTAAACGGGGTATTATGCTATTATTGTAAGTTTGTAAGGACATAATTGTTGAGACTTTTTTAATTTACATAAGTACTGTCCATAAACACAGTTTACATAATAGATACATTTACTAGATAATACTACATTTTTAGTTTTATTTCGTATGAGCGTTTTCGTGAGGTTAACGTTGCGCTCATGTTTGTAAAATTGTAATTGTCTAGTGTTTAACAACCTTCAAAGAAGAAATTTTATCAATGAGGCGTTTTAGAACTTAAATAAAAACTGACAAAAATCCTTCTCAATTACACCACAGCGAGTGTTAACGTTTCTTTTCGTTAGATAAATTTTATAAGCATACATAATGTTAATGATTAGACACATATTTCACCCATTCATCACGCGTATGCTTTTTATTATTATGGCTATTATTTTATTATTATTTCTGAAAACACCTCATCCGTCACAATAATGTTTTTTATGTGGATAGGTTTGACTCGATCGGTGTATTTATTTATTTATTTCTTAGTGCACGCTGAACTAATACGGCAAATTATTTTCTTTTAAAAAGTTTTGTTACTTTCTACTTCTTACGTGGTGTCATTACCATAAATATGGATCTGATGGTTACCTGGTATAACAACAGTGGAGGAATCTGATAATGGGATGGAAATCTGCAATTATTATAAGCACAGTTCCGATATTATTTAGTGAGGTGAAACTGTTGAGGTGAACTGACAATCGTCGTCGTCTATAGTCAGAGATGACTACCGATACCATTCAATAAATTGATCAAGTAGGTACCTATTCCGAAATTTATGGAACCTTTAGTTGATTTGGTTTTTTAACGAAGTGAAAAAAAAGAAATACGAGAATTTATCTGGACAAGTTGGCTTTGTTGATTCCATGCATAAACTATTACAATTTATAAAAATATTATACCGTCTTTAAAACTACAAATTTTACTATTTTTTTTAATGCAAAACAAGTTTTCATTAAGGGCGTGCAAATGACCTTGAGTATTTCTTACCTTATCGCACACCGCAAGAAAGAGCAAGAGAGAAACAGTAGGGTTTGTCGCTGTTTTACGCTCAAATTTTAGAATAAACTCTTTATAAAATCAGATTTTGGTCTTTTGAAAAAAATAAAACTACCGAAATGTTCGTAATGGAATTGTCTATCCGTTGGTGTAAGTACAAAATCAAAATAATGGTTTTCGATTTTCGAGGAGATGCATGATAACTACAATTATTTAATTTTTTCATGGTTTCGTTGTGAGGCGATTATTTAAACAATAAGTTAATTAGCAAAAAAATAAAACTACCATTTTGAAGCCAAGAAGTTGTAGAAATTTAATGTATTTTTTACCAGTTGATATTTGTTGTGGCTAATGAGTAGATAGCTCTTAAAACTGGACAAAACACTCGTTTTGCTGGGGGACGCACCTTAATGCATTTACACACTTTCGTGTTGATAGGAACGAAATTCATAACTTTTGTGAAATCTGTCCGCAAACTGTAGGTTTTTGTTCATACTTATATTTCACCAATTTCGATATAATTACCATACCCTTTCGAACAAAACAATTAAATAAAGTCGGTTCGCGCGGTCTCGAGAAATCAGGTACAATCAATACATAAAATAAAGTGGCCAAGTGTGAGTTGGACTCGCCCATGAAGGGTTCCGTTGCAGCAAGTAACATAATATACATAGCACATATAGTTCTTGTAGTTCGTTGTAACTTTGATCGAAGTTTCAATAATAGTGTATTTATGACGTACTAAAAAAAACTACTCATCAGATCGAGTTCAAACTAATTTTCGTTGGTAGTTTACATGGTAATGTACATTATATATTTTTTTTAGATTTTTCATTGTCTTACTTTAGAAGTTAGAGGGGGGGGGGGGACACACATTTTACCACTTTGGAAGTGTCTCTCGCGCAAATTATTCAGTGTAGACGAAAATGATTTTAGAAACTTCAACATCATTTTTGAAGACCTATCGATAGACATCCCACACGTGTAGGTTTGATGAAAAAAAATTTTTTGAGTTTCAGGTCTCAGTATGGGGGGCAACCCTAATTTTTATTTTTTTGTATTTTTTTTGTTCGAATCTTAATGCGGTTTACAGAATACATCTACTTACTAAGTTTCAACAGTGTAGTTCTCATAGTTTCGGCAAAAAGTGGCTGTGACATACGGACGGACAGACAGACAGACAGACAGACAGACAGACAGACATGACGAATCTATAAGGGTTCCGTTTTTACGTTTTACGGAACCCTAAAAACATGTTGGTCGAATTGAGAACCTCCAAACCTCAAAAAAATAATCGAAATGTATGAAAAAAACGCATATAATTAAATGAAGATTTTGAATCCGACTACTTAAATAGTTTTATGTATGTTTGTCACTCAAATAAATTATTCTAAATAGTTTTTGTGTGTGTTTGTCTCTCAAACAAATAATTCTTATTAAATATTCAAAGGATTGTCTATTACATCTTGTTTCAACGTTTCAACGTTTTTTGTAGGGGAATAAATAGGTACTTAAACTTTTTTTAATAAAATTTCTACGCTGTGAGTTATCATAAATCGACAAATAAATAATAATCGTACCTTTCTAAGCAATATGGTACCTGTGAGTCAAAATTGCCTTAAATAACATACGTACTATTTTTGAAGCTAGATTTTTGCGCTGCCCTGGTTAAGAAGATATTTTATATTCCTATTGAGAGTCAAGAATCCACCAAGCTTGTCAAGTGCGGGTTGACGGATGACCTCTAAGGTTTATTTTAACATGTCGGTTTTCTCACGATGTTTTTCTTTACCGCTAAAACCAGTGGTGGTGACAAAATTTTACATCTGCATTTGGAAAAATAAGTGTTGACGTGATTCGAACTTACGGTTTTATGATTGTCAATGTTCGTTCTTGGCAATCGACTCCCACGATGTGATGTTGTGCTTTACGGTAATTTATTCCTGGAAGGCCGGGTGTCATAACTAAATAAAGAAAACTTCTGAACCTCGTGTCATCAAACGCTTACCTGTCTTGCTTCAGTTTCCATTTAGCTATCCATATCTGAATGAGCCATATTCCCTCAATCAACGACCTTCCATTTACCGCAGTATTCCAAAGATCTACATAACACAATTCTTGTCCCTTTCAACTGTTTTGTCACAAATGCTGAACGTTATTGAACCAATTCATTTATACTGAAATGTTTTGTCTCTCGTAAGTTTTTTTGAATATTTTTTATGGAATATGGAGGTTCGACACCAGTAAGTATCGTAAGCGGTCAATGCTCTACCTAGATGAATGAACTCAGATTAAGCGACTATCAGATACTAATAAATATTCACATGTAGACAAATATATTAATATGAACAACAATAACACTCGCAATATATCAAAAAGATGTTGGTATATGGATAAAAAATGTTCGCATTCGCATAGTAAGTATTTCAAAAGAAAATTTCTTAATTTTACAGATGAGAAGAAAGAAAACACCAAACTTTTACATTTCATCTAGATGTAATTACAACGTAATTATATGATACACCAAATAACTCTAAACCACATGAAAAAATGTCCACGTTTTATTACCTCATTATGTTGTGTCCTTTAGTATGAAAACAAACGGCGTTAATTTCAGTGGCGCTTTTAACCATGGTCCTTTCCAAAATCTATAATTTACCAGTGTATTATCGTCCTCGATTATAAGTGGAAACACCATTAACATACCTTTAAGTCACTTCACAATCTAGTGCACAAATACCTACATCACTTGATAAGTCTCGAATCAAAAGCGTAACACGGCTACATTCGAGTGCTCCTTCGCAATTGCACCCCCACCTTTGCGACGCCACCATGTAAAACGGAACCTCCTTTCCAACGTTCGCCGAATAACTGGCAGCCTTTCTAAATTCGTCGGGTGTTCGGGCTAGTAGGGATGAATCAAGGGGCTACATTATGCAATGTTCGGACCTGCAAACGTTTGAGTATATAAGCTTGAAGCGCATTCCAAATGTGTAGAAAGTAAGCCAGACCCCACAGGCTAAGTGTTTACTGAATCAGTCCAGCAGACCAAGCAAGATGTACGCGAAACTCGCTGTGAGTTAAAATCCATTAAACGAACAATTCAATAAATAATTTTATCACTTAAAAACAACTTCAAACTTTTAATCCCAAATTGAACTAACACTTCACTATAATTATCGGTATCAAAACGTTTCATAAATAATATAAGATCAGTGTTCCCTGTGACTTGTGATTATTCCATGTTGAGCGTAATGTAGCCAGGTGCAAGTCTGTCTTGGAAAACGAAGACAGTTGTCATTTAATCATGATTTCCAACCAGTTTAAATTTCAAATATGAGTGATTAATTAATCATTGGGTTTACATTAATTAAATACTGGAGTTATTAAACTGAACTGTCAGTTAAATGAGATACTTAAAATAAATAACCCTGCATTTAAAAAATGCTCGGCTTTTGAGTGTTCGAAATCAAAACTGATTTTCATTTCGCTTTTGAATGCCTAGTCGTGGTTTTCAAGACGGTTTAAGTTTTTTTGATAAAAAATAAGTTTTTCATCCTGCAAACATACTGGTTTCATCGCTATGTTTTCGTTCACTCTTAAAGCCAGCGGTGTTGATAAAGTTACGAATTGGTGACGAAAAATACTTTGAGGTGTAGAGATCGAACCGACGACCTCATGTTTGTGACTGGTATATAGTAGCCACTAGGCTACCACGACTTCTTCTATCCCCAGCTTATATAATAAACCTACGTTTAAATAAACATGTTTTTTTCAGCTTATCTCCCTCCTGGTAGCCGTAGCTGTCGCGGCCCCGACCCCTGGCGGTGGTGGTGGCCATCAGTAAGTACCGAACCCAGATATTCCTTCCCCTGCGCCTTCTTCGGTAGCACAACAAGTAAAATCGATATTATTTTGTCCCATTTAGGGTTGTCTCGTGAAAATGAGACTACGATTTAAGATCCATATCAAGTGAAATAGGGACAGATCAATACTTCTCGACGACGAAGACGTTCTCAATCAATAAATTACGTCAAATAACCAATCAAACTGTTACCTAAAACAATTCTATCGATAATCGAATTAGTATAACAAACATTCGGTCAAAATCCGCATAAAACTATGACACTGACCTTGCATTACAAGATGCAATAAAAGTAAAAGCAGAATTGAAAATAGTAAAAATATCAAACAATGTAGCAATTTGTGACGCTTATATAACTCAAGGTCGCTTAGTTATTTTGTTGTAACAATTTATAACGAGATCAGTGATTGACTTAATGACGATATATCATGCAGTAATGTGAGTTTACCAATAACTCAGTTGTGTAATGCATAAACGCCGCTTCCTTCGCATTTAGATCTTTCTGGAGCGATTCCGTTGTTATTTATGTGCAATTGAGGAGTTTTGTAATATTTTTAGTTGAGAATTAAACTTTAATTGGTGTCGTGATTTCGGAACTTCCATTCATCATTGTTTTATGTTACGTTTTATTGACCTCAAAAACAAAGAGTGTTGTTTACTGAATGGTTTGTTGATTGTGTCTCTGTATAGTTTAATTTTTTTTATAGCTTACCTACTATACTTTTTATGCAATTTCCTACTAGCCTGGAAGGATAAGACACATTTAACTGTAACTGTTGCCTTCTCAATTTGAAAATAATAACGCTTGTTTATGTGAATCAATCTTTGAGGATTATAACAACAAAAAAGTTGGTCTGAGGAATCAATCCATCAATCAATCAATGAATAAAAAGTTTGAAAACAGGTTTGATTTTGAGCATGCTCTAGATCTTTGTGTTGTTACAATATAAATAATTGAATCATATTAAAGTTTTTAGATTGGTTTGAACTCTTATGGGTTAATTATTCTAAATCCGTAATGATTTCTTTACGACGGTCCTAGTATTTAGACGGTATTCTTGCATTAAATATTATGCTTTTATGGCCTAGTTCAGAATCTAGTGTGACTATGTACTTTTGTTGATATTACAAAAACCGCTTTACCATTTTCGATACAATTTACATGAAAAAAAAACAAAAAAAAACAATCAAATTGAGAATCTGCTCCTTTTTGAATGCGGTTAAAAAGTTTGTGGGTGATTATTTAAAAAATCTCATCGCAAAGTTCACGGAACTACATTATTTACGTGATCGTAATCGTCTATCATCAAAACATAAAATATGTGCTCGAAGTGAATGTGATCCGTCCACGATTAATAATAACAGTTACTTATATAACATTTTAGTATAACCTGGCATGTTGCAGGATAATGATTATTAGCGTAAGTTTAGACTTTATGTATTAGAAACTTGATTTGCATATGCAATATCTTGCTAACTGGTTAGATAAGCTATTTATTATCTTCTACTTGGAATATTCAAATTCTTTAAATAAGTGAAACAAAAAAAGATGGAAGAGATTGCTTTTAGTGATAAACAAGCCATTTCTAGGTTGTAGCGTTTGTTTGTTGATGTTATTTGTGATATTTGTAGTTATTTTTAGTGTGGCACAATTACCGAGTCATTGACAGATAAGAATCTGCCTCCCTATTTGTAAAATAGTATCCTACTCAGTCCGGAAAGTTATAGGGCATTAAAAAGAGCAAGCTTTGTGGAACCCATTATTTAGGTAACGATATGTTTCACAGTTTGTTTCTATAGAACATATAACATTTTTTGACTTCGTAAACGCAAACTTTTCCACTAAATACATCTAACAATTACAAAATTATCATCCCCAAAATCAAAAACCGTTTATCGCAGACACCGGTAGCTTTACATCAGGCGAGATGATGGTCATCAGCAAGGTTACAAAATAAAACCATTTCAAGCCATTTATAAGCTAAACCTCAAGCACGGTGCTAATCTAGTAAACGTATTGCTACGCATTGCACAGTCGAAAGTAAATAACAGTAGTTACCCGTTCAAGAGCACGTTTGATTCAGTCTGTTTGTGTAAGCGTAGGAATGGGGCATAGTAGGAAGTGGTCAGTGTGGACTACAATCTCCGACCAAACCCATCTGCTAAGTTACGCAGTTACTATCATTTTATGCTCGCTTTATTACACTCTACGATCGTATATAACGAACTAAAGTTTATGGGTTGTTCTTAGGATAGCCCGAGGAGATAGATTGGACCAGAAAGTATGATAGTCTGGCTTTAAAGAAATAGTCATACCTTAACATCGCCCACGCATGTGGTGTCAGTTTAACGCAATTTGTTCCAGATCAGTTTTTTCAATTCAGGTGCTCTAATTATCGCATTCCTTATTATTCATTCAGAAAAATATGCTTAATTAACAAAATAATTAAATAAAAATTGTCCGAAGTTTATGAATGTATTCGATAGCGTATTATAACGGGAGGTTCAGAGCCAGTAGACACGTAAAATAATCATGTTTAATTATTTTGACTCAGTATGATTCAGATAACTCAGATGATTGTAGTAAGGTTCTTGACCTCTGACGAAACACACTGTGACGGTGGATTGGTACATGCAATAAGTACTAATGTTCTGCTTCTAGTAATAATTATCTGTCTACTTATATAATTTCTTTAGATTAATTAATTAATATTAATTTAATCGTCTTACTCAGTCGAAAGGCTAGTCAGATGTGCTTTTGTGATGTGTTCCTTTTCCTGTGTAATAAATAAGACAATCAGACGATCTCATCACAATACAATCGACGACATTTCTTGGAGAAACTCTACATAAAATTATGTGTAAGTACGTATGTTTGATTGAACTTTCAAGTAATCAGTCCGATACGCAGGAAATGTCATAAGTAATCTCTCGAGACAACCAATGTTATTATAGTGAGAAAATTTGAAAAACTTGCGCAACATTACTGTCTCGTCTCATTGTACTGTCTCACAAAAATTTACAAAAGTTTTATTTTCGGTCTCTAATAAGATAATAGATTGAATTATTTCGGAAGCAATCATTTTGCACGGTTGTTTGGTCAAGAATGAAGAAAAAGAAACTTAATGTGATCACGTCTTTTGTTTGTAGGTTGATACGGCTCGGCATGCACTGTTTACTGCAATGTCTATTTGCTTAACTCGTGTGGGTAAACTGGAATTTACCTATTTTTATAATATATTTTTGCAATTTTGTGGTTGATGATGAGTCATTGATTTTTTTGTCAATATTTAATCGACCTTAATACATTTACGTTAAGTGAATGTTATGAGTGTGGATATACATAAAATGTAATATTCAAAACAACAAAAAATAAAATCAGTCTCAATAAGTCAATAACAGTCGTGTTCGATATTTTCAAATTTATTCAACAATGAAAACGAAGTAGCGAGCCGTCCATCTTTGCTTAACATCAGCCGAGATGGTGGTCAAGTGTGAAACTATATTAGGGGGAAAAAAATGCTAGTCGACATAACATTTCACACTCTCAATTGCCCACTACGATGCTAGTAGCGAATACATAAAACCACTATTGCTTTAAGACATGAAATTGACGTGTCTATGTATAATTTAAATGTGATCAGATAGAAATATTATACAGAGCCTTTTACTAGTGTCAAAACCTCAAAACTAACCTAACCAGTAAGCTAAACTACTACAACAAACTCTTAATTACGAGTAGCGCATAAGCAAATCACTTTTCTCGATAAGTATCTCGCTTGATTGACGTGCAGACAGATTGTAGTAAGTAAGTAATAACATAGGTATTTTGTGTCAAGTCGCTGCGCCTACTTATGGACCTATATCATTATGATGCAACAGTGACCACGATGCATAACCAGTGTAGTAGGTCAGACCGAGAATGCGCTGCAAATATAAAGTCTGTAGTCCACCAAAATGTGTAGCGGAGAGCAGGGGAGATGCTAAATAACTGTGGTGGCCCTACCAACACGTAAACGGGCGAAACAACTCACAACTACAAGCCAGTAGTCAGAACGAAAAAAAAGTGTATAGTGTACAATAAATACAAAAAAATATATTTATTGAGTTAAGTAAAGCACATTTTTAGTTTTCTCATGGTACGTAGATAGTAGAGACTCGTGTGGTGTATACGATTTTACGTATTTAAGTTTATTACTCTTTTGTATACTTTAATAAATAAATAAACGAGGACCTCATAGTTCTTCTCTCTCACACGATATTAGAAGTATGGTGGATTCGTTACACCACTTGGTCACGGTAAATATGATATCTCTCTTTCGATTATAATCATCTGTCGACTGCTTGTGTCTTTATGTTTTGGTGGAGTCCTGGCCTAACTACAACTTTTGAGAAACCTTTTACTCTGTTTCAGTGCAATAGAGAAAACATAGTTCTGTAAACTTCAAAATTAATTGGAGGAACGCTGAATGCGAAAAAAATTTTGATATCATAAAATTGAATCATATAATTATTATCACTCAATTTTATGATATCAAACGTTTATTTTGAAGGAGTCAGCGGTCAGTCAACTTTCAAAAATGCTGTTCAGTTGCATTGATTAAATCCTTTGGGTTTTAATGCTTTTAAGACAAGATATTTCGATTAAACGATCACAGTTCTAGTAGTTTGTTTGTATCTTCTGATCACAATGGTCTTGCTACAATCTTCCAGTTGATTCTATCAAAAACTAAGAATTAGTGGCAGTTTTTGACTATATAAAGGCAAGATCGCTGTTCGACGCATCCATTAAAGTATTCAAGCCTGTTTTTAAGAAATTTATAATATAATATGTATATTATAATTAAATAATGTAAAAGTATACCCTGTAATGGGAATTATTTTTGTGACGTGTAATGTAATCTATGTTACCAATAAAGAATCTTAATCTGAATCTAAGGTCACAGGATAGTTATCTGGGTCATATTACATAGCACTCAGAAATGAAGCTGATTTGCCGTTGACTATTTCGGAAGGCATAGATTTGTGCGTTGTGGTGCGACGTGCGACGCGCCTCTTTTCTATATCGCAAAATACGCATTGATACCGACAAAAATGAATTAGTATGCTTTAAAGAGAGACCTGCACCCAGCAATGGAATGGAGAAGGCTTTACGATGTTGATGATGTCGACTCTCAAATCACACCTAAGACCACAAAATAATGTTACTTAAAAACTAGCCCGCCTCGCGATGCAATCCGCGGCTTATCTGCCTAATTAACCTAAATATTGAATGTTTACACTTTGGAATGCGTTGCCTGAGTGGGGTTTTCCCTATGGTTACGACCGATCGATCGTTGACCGCATCATTAACATTTGACGAGATAGTGTAGTTAAGCCTTTAATAGTTAAAGCAATAAATGGTCATATTTAAAATAAAAGAAGTATTTTATGTTAATTTTTTTAAACAGTTATTACCCAGTGAAAGTACCGTTTAAAATCGGTCTAGGTTAAACAAACAGACAAACATTTTTTTACGTAGGTACTATGTTTTTAAGTGCCGTAAATACTTTCGAATGCATTTAGTGAAAAGCTGTTAATTTCAGATTACAAACAGACACTTTAATTCATTTAAACGTATAGATAAGAACTCCATTTTGCTCTTTTGGTGTGCGTTACGATTATTTGGGTACTTTATGAAAGTAATTGAGTGTATGGCGTAATGTTTTGCTACGTCGTTGACCCTTATACGCATCCGGAATTCATCTTAATGCCAGTTGAATTTAAGTGTTCTTCTGAGAATGACCTACAAATTGATGTGATTTGAGAGCGAATATAATTGCATGTTTTTATATTGCAACTTTTGAGCCATGTAACCTTTTTTATGTAATTAAAAAAACAGGTAGTTGGACTTTAACGAGTATCTATATTTTTATTTATTCTAGAGTTTGGCCTGACTTAAGACTGTGATCTGCTTGTAATTATTATTGAAAGCAGTTAACATTACTTTAAAGACACACACTTCCATCGTTTATATTATTTTGAGGTGATGTCTAATGTCGTGATAAAGATCTCTAGTATATCATTAGTTTGAAATTTATTGCTAACATAGCATTTGTTGCAACGTTTCTAGGCTCTTATCATAGATCGCCGGATTGTGAATCATATTACCGAGTAAAAAATTGCGGTTGTGACCGTTTTACTCGCTAAATAATGCAATAAAATGAATAAGTAGGTACTATCTGAATATATCAAAACACGTTCCCAAAGTTACATATTTTTGCATTTAATAATTATATTTGAGATACATTGTTCCGGTAGCACACTCTATGCTGGTGATAAATCTTGCTTTGACCAATTTTTTCGAGCATTTCTAATTTTTTTACTATCGCTAATTTTAAAACATAATTTACATCCTGCTTTACGGCCGTAACATATGGTACATTAAAGTTTTAGAGCACTTTATACACCTTTATATTGCTGTGTTACATACGAATTACGATTACGAGTGATTACGAGTAAAAATGTATGACTTCCGGCTTGTCATTTAAAATAGATTATCTATATATTAATACGAGAAGCTAACATTTTGTAGCCCTTTACAAAATATGCGTTTAACCGAGGAGTATGAAGTTGTGCCGAAGAATACCTACTATTATTAATGCTTCTATTGTTGAACTAAGCTAGAATTTTGGGCATAATCGTTGAATCCACTGTCATACCTATTCATGCTGAGATACTTATAACATGAAAATTACTGTTTTTTTCAGTGTGACATTAATTTACTACTATGTACTAACTATGCTTCGTGGTGTCCGCGGCTTATCTAAACTATTAGTAATTTGGGTAAAATTACTTAGGGGTAATGTATTTTTACAAACTTTGAATGTCAAGTTTATTTATATGTGATCAAAAACTGATACAAATTTCGAGCTTCTAGTTTAAAAAATTACGAAACTTCAATACAAACTTACACATTGCATCCTTTAAACTCTTTTCGCATTGAAATGTAGCCCACGCCGGGATCTAGACTATCTCTGTACTAAATTTAGTTTAAATTGGTTCAGTAAAGTAGGTGTGAAAGCGTGCAGACAGACAGAGTTACTTTGGCGATTATAATATTAGCAGGAGTTTTTCCTTTTGTCTAGTGTGTAATGTAAAATATTTTAGTAATAAAAAGTCTTACGAGTTAGGTACATGTATTTTTTGTACCAAAAGAAAAATGAGACTATGTGTAATGCGACAATAAAATGTACCCATAGAATATCTGATCGAATGAATTGGCGAAAGGACGCCGCCGCGCCGTTCCAGTTGAAACAGGTCCCTACGCAATATTTAGTTGAACTTTGTTTATCTGCAAACTCCTTTGTAATGGTGCAAAGTTCAAACTCTACGTTTACGAGTTAAGAAATAATGTCATTTTATACTCGTAAAAACGTTGCTCAAAATCAATAATCGGTGGGAAACACCCATAACGTTATATTTGATGTCGTGGCTCGATAATTTTCGGATTCATTTCAAAATAATCGTCGTATTCGCAATATTTAAACAGGGCGAGCCAAAACCCCGGCCAAAATATGTTTGAGCAATTTTGAAATTCGGCATCGACATTTTTGACGTACCTACTTATCGTCAAATGGACACATCTTTTTAATAAAATTGTGTGACTCTATAATTCCCATAACTGCAGTAGGTTGTGTTCGATACAATTGGTGTGTGCTTTTCTTATTTTTTATTTTATAGTAAAAAGTGACGAGACGAGCAGGATATGTACCTGATGGTAAGCAACAAGCCTGCCACATAACAGCACAGTGACACAGCTATTGGAAAATGAAGAGTCCAAATCATTACCTAGCACCGCACTGCGCTTATCACCCAGAGATCTAAGATACTATACCTCTAATCTTTGTAATTTCTCTGGAAACATTGCCTTTCAAACCGGAACACAGTAATGTCTACACATTACTACTTTACTGCTTGGCAGTAGAATAACTGGCAAAGGTGTGGTACTTCCTCAAGCTGACTCTGCCAAGAGTCCTACCACTAGGTACATCGTGCCATCTCCTCAGTTCCTCTATGGTCAAGCGTAAGTCCTCGCTAAAGTTACGTAAAAGTGCCTGCGTAAAGTCGCTCCGGCCTAATTATTCGAAATTGCGCAACCGATGATCGCACACAACTTGGAAATCATCCATTTCCCCTGCGATAGAGAAAGCACATAGAATTACGGTGTTCTTAGGGCTATCAAACACCGTCACTGCCACCTAAAGACTTTCCTGTTTAAAAAGGACTTTCTTTAGAATTTCTGATGGTTTTTATACCTGATTTGATTAACTACTTTCTTCAGAATCGCGATGTCGAAGACGTTGAGAACTTTATCTACATGATCCACAAAAATACATTTGTTCGGATTGAAGTCATGTACATATATTTGTCAAAATGAAATTTGAATTAAGTAATCATAGTATAACAATATAAATGCGTAACTGTAGATGTTTGTTCGAACAGCTGAACGGACATTATTGAAATTTGGAAGATTATAGTTTGGAACAGCGCATAGGCTACTTTTTATCCCGGGAAAATAACGAAAACTTGTATCGGATAAAAAACACAAACTACTGCGATGATAGTCGTAATTTTCCAAGCGATACTGTAAAATTCGCCATCAACAAAATCAATAATCATATTGATTTTGTTGAAGGCTCTTTATTTATGGCCTCAGTTCCCCTTGGAGTAACGAATCGAATCCGGCGTTCTGAAAATAAGACACTCAAATTAAGTCGTTTGAAGCCACTCAACTGAAATTCAAGGTATATTATAAACTAGGACGAAATAGGAACCCTGAGACAGCCCTGTACAAACGTCAACGTTTTACGATGGACGTGTTGAATAATAACACTTCCGGATTCTTTGTTTTTCTGATCAAAGGTTTTGCCGTCTCGGAAAACTTTGAGTACGGGGAAACGGCTAGATCGTGTGAAATCGAAGTGAAATGGAATCGAGTCCAGCATTTTAATTGCTACGTTAATGGAATAGGAACTGAGGTTTGTGTGGGTTTGTTCGTATCCGATGCTCTATCGGGTAATACGAACAACGCCACAAGCCACACATCAGATAAATAGTTACAAAATTGAAACTTAAGAATATCAAACTATGTATAACAAAATGTATGAAGTAAGTAAGTAGTTACAGGGAGCAAGAAGAAGAAAGGCTATTAGTTCGTTTTTTAGTTACAGGAGGCTACTCATTTGGAGGACCTTCCGCAATGTGGTATTTTCTGCCTGATGTGTCAAAACGTACAAATAATTAGTATAACCACGTGCAGTTTACGTGCCTACATCCTATAAAATATTACTCACAAGAAGTAACTGTTATATTTTACCAACAAGATCACACAATCCTTTCTTTATCTTTTCCTCCCAGTCCAGCAGTTCGAAAATATATCAACTGATAGGTACCTATTTAGGGATATATATAGGGATCATTAGGTAACCCTTTATTAATTTAGTATAGAGTAACGAGATAAGCTGAACATGTGCCTGATAGTAAAGAAAATGTGTGCTCATATAACAGCACAGTGACACGCAGCTATTGGAAGAGAATTCCAAATCATTACCTAGCACTGCGCTCATCGCACAGAAATATAAGATGTTCTATCTCTATGCCCTGTCCTGTAATATCACTGGAAACGTTGCCCTTCAAACCAGAATACAGTGATGTTTTCACACTACTGCTTGGCTTTACTATACTACTAGTATTACTAGAGTAGCTCTGGCAAAGGTGTGGTACTATCTCAGTTGGACTCAGAACAGAGTACCAACAAATAGGTATAAGTTATAGTGGTTATAGGATGCTGACAACATTTTTATTTCTTTCCAGCAAGCACGTGACAATCCACGTTCCGTACAAGATCCACACGATCCACCACCACCACGTGAAGAAGGTGCACGTGCCAGTGCACGTACCCGTGGTCAAAGAAGTGGAGGTGATCAAGGAGGTGCCGGTGTACAAGCACGTGCCTTACCCGGTCGTGCAACACGTGCCCGTGCCCGTCGTGAAGCACGTAGAGGTCGAGAAGAAAGTCTTCGTGCCCGTGCACGAGCACCACGAAGAGAGCCACGGATGGGAGAGCGAGTCGCTGTCACATGGCTGGCACTGATCGAATATCTAGAAAATTTAGCTTAAGGTGCGTATTATCTTTCAATTTAGTTGTTCCACTGCTGGACAAAGGTTTATCTTACAACATTTTAGGTCAATTATTTTACAAAAATAATTTATTTCTCAACTGGGCTCTTGGAATTCATTTCAGACCATGTCTGTTAATCATGAAAGACTTGGAATGGTGCAAGTCCAAATGTAAAAATTCTTTTCATCTCCTAGTATCTAAGTAGCTCTAATCAGTAGTGCATTCAACTAATAAAATAACGAATCAAAAGAAACTTGTATATTAAAATTTCATTATTGTTGGGGTAGATTCTTTTTAATATAATTTACCCAATTATTAATAATGTATCGTAAATAGGCTTTTGCCGGTCTACCATTACGGCTGTTTAAGATCTAATACGCGTAGTGTGATCTCGCATTTACCCAAAAAAATCCAACTCAATCATGATTTGAATTTGATCCAGATCTTATCAATCAAAAACGCAATTCACTATGGTGAAAATGAAATTGATGAAAACCACTCAAATTCAAGTGGCGCCAATTTTTCATTTTGTAAAGCTTTGTCACGCTAGGCGATATTGTGAACTAACTTTGACAGGTATTTTTATTTTTGCATCTTGAAAAACACCTCGTTTTATCTATGTGGGTAAATAATAAGTCCAAAAGTTACTGCATTGTATTTATGATACTATTTACTAATATAATTTTATTGATTAATACTAGTTTTTGTTCGCAGGTTTTAAAGTTAAGTCCTCATTTACGTCTACATACACATCGCCGTCATCAAAACACGTCAACCATCATCATTACGCAGTATTACTAAGATTATCTATAAATATGAAAATAATTACATAATTTTATGAGCATAAAATATTTTTGTAAACGCACGAAATGGGTGCGCTATACATTCATGATTTCACAAGCAGATCTGTAATAAATTAGGATTTCTTTTGAACTTTCCAATGTTGAACCACAATAAATTCTAACAGTTGAAATTATTGCCAAGTTTAAATGTTCTAAAAAAGCATTGTCATAGTAAATCATTTAAGTAGCATTTCTCGTTGCCGTACCTGTTAAAACATTATGTAATGACCAAAGAAAATAAAATGGTGTGTTCTTGTTCTTAACTTGTTGTTTTAATATTGTGACTCATGTATTTCATTAAAAGTAATCCTTTACAAAAGATATTATGTGTCAACAAAATAGTTAGTTCGAACTTACGCACTCTGAAATAAAAATAATCTAATATTAGCAGTGATTATCTTAGTACTGAATTTTTACTGTTTTAATTCAATCATATCAGAATCAGAGTTTTGGAAGGGACATGAATCTTTTCCACATATCTAGTGAGCAATGTGCCCTGTTGGCCCCTGTTGGCCTACCAACAGGGACAGTTTACTTCTCATCCCGTTGTTAATAATGAACTAAATAGCTGTTCCGGCGAACTTGTACCACCACAGTCTATCAAACCATACAGGCGTTCGACGAAGTCGTCTAGACGGGACAATTGTGCGGGGGAGTATTGTACCCCTTCAAAAGGTCTGCAATAGTATATGTCTATCTTTCAGGAATAACCCATAATAACCATTTTTATTAGTAGGTATGTTATTTAGTACCTATCAGCATAACATTGCACCCGTGCGAAGCCGGGCGGGCGCGTCCAATTTGGTGCAGTAATTCAAAAGTTATAGACTACAGGCCCGTGAACAAAATTTACGTAGTAAATGAACCACCAGGAGACCTATGTAGGATGATGGAAGGGTATAAAGTAATAAGATTCATCACTACGCCGTCACTTGTAAGCTGTCCAACTGAGTACAGTTGAAGCGGGGTTTTGCAACCCTCGATAATTTATTCTTGTCGCATGATTCTTGTACGGCATTGCGAAATAATGGATTAGTATCTAGTAAATATAGATAAGGTATTGAAACTGTATGGAACCAATGCCGTACATAATCAAATGGCTAAATTTTTTTCCGACAAACTAATAATTAAAAACTTAAAATTAATTTAATTCATAATTTATTATTCTGCAACGCCGTACAAAAATTATGCGACAAGGTGAAATGATTGAGGTTTGTAACCCCCCCTCTTCGACTGTACTCAGTTGGACAGCTTACAAGTGACGGCATTGTGCTGAATCTTATTACTTTATGCCCTTCTATCATCCTACATAGGTCTCCTGGTGGTTCATTTGCTACGTAATTTTTGTTCACGGGCCTGTAGTCTATTATGAGCGTACATATATTTCGAAGATCCATTTTTGTATACAGGGTTATCAGGAAACAGTAATCAGCCTGCATCCTTTCAAGGGGATGTTAAGTACATTTGACAGTAATACGACAACTGGTTCTCTGCCTTTTCGCAGAAAATTGTTGGCCGATTATCACTTGCCAACTAACGTTTCGCAGAATTTTATTGATCCGAATAATCATTTGCCAAACTTATCACATAATTTTGTTTGATTTCCCAACCTAACATGTGCCAACTGTACGTTTGGTCTGCATTTTATAATGACACTTTTCAAAAGGCCAATTTTCATGTAGCGAATGTTTAAGTTAGAATAATATTAATTTAGTTGTATAGTGTTGTTAAGTATGTGTGTTAGATTTCGAAAAAGCTGCAATACTGAACCTTCGATAAAATTTTCAAGAAATTAATTTACAAGGATGCCATTTTCATTTAGGATAATTTTATGTGTGTGCAGGTTGATGTTATTATTGGAATATATTTTCTATATATTTTTTTAATGCAGCACATATTCAATAGCTCTATGTACTGAAACAAAAGCGATTAGGTTCTGGCACTTCGCCGGCCGCTGCGGCGGCACGTTCGCTGTGCTCGCTCAGCTCATGCGTTGTTGGTCACAGTTCTAACCTAACCTTACTTATTTTTATTTCTTTCGATTTCACCTAATCTTCACTCCACACTTTGAAATTCTGCAAATGTGTAGGCATATTACTATTGCTATAAAATTGTACCTATTTAAAATTAGTTTATCTTTTATCATAATAATATACATACACGAAAAAGGAACTGATACGCATACGAAACGTTATTTGTCTAAAAGTTGTTTGGTATAGTAAAAGATTTGACAAATGAAAAGTGCCCTGAACGTGTTGTGCCATTATAATAATCTGCTAAACAATAATTAGTCCAGTCAAAATCTACTAAATTATGATTCGAGTTTGCATTAATTCCCAACAAGCTGGGTTTTTGTGCAGGCCTTGGATTCGTCATTACAAATGACATATCAAAAGTCCCCATCGATCCCGCTCGTGCGTTGTTTTTTATTCAAGGTCAAAGGTGCAAATTTGCGTTTTTTGCGTATATCTCTGAAACAATGAAAGCTACCGAAAAATGGTTCAACAGAAGTTTGTAGATCATAAAATTGTCTACAAAAAAGGTTTCTACACTTTTTCTTTTACGATGTACTGTTCTCAAATTATGGCTATTTTAAACATAGAAAATACGAATATGCACTCGTGGCACTCATACAAAATTAAAGGAATATAAACAACGTGGGCCAACTGCAAAATTGTGGACGCAATATTTTATTTAATTTTATTTTATAATCATCATCATCGTGCAATTATCGTGAATTCTAGAATCTCAATTTCTATACAAAGATTATGTAAATAAATTCGAGATTTGGTATAATCTTTTAGAGAGCCATCCTTGAAAAAGGAGTTAAGTATTAGGTACCAAACTACTTTGTAGAATAATATATAACGAGCTTGGATAATATTATCATACTTGACTGCAAGACATGACCAATAACAATTTTACGGTTCACACAGATTTGTAGGCAATTCTTAGAGTGGAAATGTGGATCTATGTATGATTAGTACCTACTGGCTGGAGGTCATGGAGTTTCATGACCATCATCATCAGTCTATCTTAGTTTACTGCTGGACATAGTTCCCTGGCCTCTTCCATGATCCGCCAGTCAGCCCTAACCTCAGCTTTACGTCTTCATCTACTATCTACTGCCTGCTGTATTTCATATATCGTCACTCCATCTAGTCGCAGGATGTCTACACTACGTTTCCGAATTCCACTGAAGAACATATCTACTCCGGTTTTGCGGCAGATATGGCCGGCCCATTGCCACTTTAATTTGCTAATGCGTTGAGCTATGTCGGTATAACCTTGGTTCTCTAGTTCCGAATTCAATCTTCCAGAGAAACTCAAGCATAGCTCGTTCCATGTTCAACTTTAAATTTGTGGACTACCTTAGCTGTCAGTGTCCACGTTTTGGCAGCTGTCAGTGTCCACGTTTTGGCACCGTGGGTCATGACACACCTACACACTGATCGAAGATTTGTCTTTAGACATTGTGAGAGAGACGACGGGAAGACACGACATTAAACAGAGCTTGGAACTCTTTTATCAGTGGTGTTCCACCGTCTTTTAAGAGCTCGGTTGTACCATCCTCCCGCGGCTATTCCATTTTGGAGCAGTCATGGAGTTTACCTATTAGTATATTAAACAGTTCATAAAGCGATAAAGTTTGGTCACAACGTTACTGTAATATTTGACGGTTACACTGGTTATACAAAAAATATCAAAGCTGCAGAACAACGTCGTCGAGCTAAACAAACATCTTCATCGTCTGTTATTGTTTTGATCGATCAACGACTGTTCCGACAAACCAACAGCAGTTTCTTGCTAATACACACAATAACTTTCGTTTGATTTCGATGTTATGTGAAGAATTTACAGCTGCCAATATTGTTGTGAAACAAGCTCAAAATGACGCTGATGTCCTCATTATTGAAACCGCAATTTAATAATTCAGTAGCACCAATCCAACTATCGTTGTTAGAGAAGATTTAGATTTGTTAATAATATTAACTGCACGAACACCTAGGGATAAGATCATTTACTTGTTAAAACCTGGGAGAGCTCAAGAACAAACGAAAATATATTCTTCACAAAGTTTAACTGCATATCCAAAATGTCAGCCTCATATATGCATATAATCGAAAAAAAATCGGTGCGGAAATGTGTGCATATAGTCGAAAATACGACTTTCCTGCGGGCTAAAGTGACGATATCTCGAAAGCGATGCTTTGTAGAAGAAAAGTGATGGAATCCTTTTTGTAGACAATTTTACGATCTTCAAACTTTGCCTGAAACATTTTTCGTTAGCTCTCGTTGTTTCAGAGATATACGCAAAAACGCAAATTTGTAACCTTTGACCTCGAATAAAAAACAACGCACAAGTGGGATCGATGGGGACTTTTGACATATCATTTGTAATGACGTATTCAAGGCCTAAACAAAAATCCAGCTTGTTGGGAATTAATGCAAACTGGAATATCTATTTTGACTGGACTAAATTCTGCCAAGTGCCAAATGAAACGTTGTCTTACAAAAATTTGACAATCGACAATCGTCAAAGTGAAACATCTTTTGTTGTTTGTTTAAATATACTGAACATGTCCTTAAACGGATAACCCTGTATAAAAAACACATTGACAGCTCTAATTTATTACACTATACCTCATTCCAAATGTCTGTGAATAAAAGGTAAACAAATCAATGTCACTCTCAATATGACAGACCAGCATTTCTCAACCTTTGTTTTACAAGATAGTTTGTAGTACCTTTCATTGCTTGCCCTTTTAAATTTTCATCGCAAAACAAAGCTAAATATATATGTATGGATATCATTAACACCCAAATATATGTTCCCACTGCTGGGACTTGGAACAATCAACACATTGCCGCTGTAAAAAATCGTCAGACACAAGAATCTGCAATTGCTGAACATCTGATTGATGCTAAAATTGGTCATTGGATCGAGATCCACGACCCGAAGGGTCTATCTACCGAATGTCATTAATACGCAAGAATGGTTCGGGAAGCATTGGAAAATAAAAAACATAGGTATATATTTCAACTACGACGCGATGACCACGATGCCAATAACCGAAAACTACCCGGTTTACGGTTATCGGCGTCGCGGAATCCTCTAATAAGTAAATGTGTGCATAGCGCACTGAGTTTGGAGAAACCTGATATAGTTAGTGTTGTTTGTAGTGTTGGTCACCCTGCGATTTTTGAAGCCCAAATGAGGGTAGATGGAGATCTCCTCTCATTTCATAATGAGAGTATGGCGGGCATGTACATTTATTTCTCCCACGTAAAAAAAGGAAAGGTTTTTCGCATTTGAGTTCGGAGAAGAATGTAACACTAGAACCAGTTACTTAGAAAAGTAATTTAGATGTTTCCTTATATGAAAACGTTCATTTTATTTTTAACAATAATTAAATCTCGTTCAAATTGTCCTCGTATTACCTAAAACTGATCATAACACTATGATGTAATATTCTGGAAACACATACAAAAGTTTCGATCAAAATAACACAAAATTTATGGCATTTTAGAGTGAAAATTGTACAAGCTTTTGATAGTAAACAGCGTAATTTGGAACACGTATTTAGAGGTTTGCGATTTTCTCTCAACTCGTTACGACACAAGAAACCTTTTTCTCGGAGTTCTTACTCTTTTATTGATAACGAGTAGTTACATGCCATAATATTCAAGATATTCAAATATTACCAATACAAGTCAATAATTAAAAAAAAAACAGACGTCAATTTAAGATCCCATTACAATAAAAATCTAATAATACATTACATTAAAATCAAATTACATTACAATTAAAAATTCCAAATTAATGACAAAAATAAATAGAGTAAAATTAATCCATACTTGAATATAATGGAAATGGGCATTTTTACAATATGGGCAGGAGAAAAATATGGCAGGTATGTTAGAAAAATTGGCGCGTCCTTAATAAGAATAATTTGATGAAAAGAAGTATAAATGTCTTGAATGCAACATTGAGAGTTTGAGAAACACAGATCAAATTGTTAGTACTTAAAAACATATTTCTATCATCCTACCATTACTTTCTATAACTTTTAAAATAAGATAGTATAGAATTATTTGATCAATACAAATCTTAAGTATATGGTATTTAAGATCGCAATAAAGTCGAATCCTATTTGTGAAAAATATTTTAAGGCAATTTCATAAAAATACTAAGATTAAACGATGTTTATGTTATGGTATCACCTTTTTTTGGTTTGTTTTGGTTTTCTACACAGCTTGCTGGAACGCACTATAGTTTAGGACTAACGTAAATTTGATTGCACAACGTTCATAAAAAAATATCTATTGATATTGATAAATAAATAGGTGTCAATTTGGTATGACTGTCTTTGATTTTTAATTTTACTACTACACGAGCTCATGAATTTTCGCAACCTGGCTATGTATACCACATTTTAAAGTGTCAGGTAACCTTAACACATGTAAAATACATTTATATAATTATGAAGATTCTTTAACTAATTATAATAATTAATATTATTTCTCTATGAAATAATAAATCTCAAATCGATGACGTACATAGTATTTGTAAAAGCTCAAGGTATCGCCGACTTCACATAGAGTATATGGTAGCGGGCTAGTTATCGTACTTAGTTTCTACGTCTTAACTTTTATTTACTATTTAAAGACATTTCAGTCTTTGTTTCAAATTTATTTTATTTAGAATGTTTTTTTACAGAAACTGGCACTGGAGCCAATTGATTCTCAGGTCCTATAAAATGTTTGAGTGCGTCCTTTTTGGCCTTATTTTCTTTCTCAACAAGCGCTTGTACAGGCACGAGGCATACTCCAGCCAAAAATATAAACAGCCCTGCTAGATAAAACGAGTAAGTGTATCCGAATTTACTTTTTACAAAACTCGCCAAAGGTGTACTTATACAAGTTGATATACCCTGGAATAAAAATATTATCCCAGTGGCGTTCGTTAATTTTTCTAATCCAAATAATTCCACCAGTGCCATACTGCGCAAAGACGTTACACAGCAAATAGAAAATCCATAAATAAAACAAAACGTGTACTGGAAAAGCACATTGGAAGAAAAGTTTGACACCGCCGTTACGACACCCGCTGTTAAAGTGCATCCTACAAACAGTTTTACAGGGTTCATTTTACATGCTAACATCCCCATAGTTAATCTACCACATAAATTAGAAAATCCTATAACACTTACAAACCACGTGCAATGCTCCTCGGCAATACCCGCATTTTTGTTACGATCTTGTACGAACATAAATGGTACTAGAGTACCTAAAAACACTAGAAACGCACTAAGGCATACTAATTGAAATGAACGTTTTCTTAAAAGTTCAGGATCCATCATCGTCGCTAGGATTCTCCTAGCTGCTGTTGTGCACACGCCCTTTTTTTCCTCCAAATCAACCAATGTGGCAGCGCGAGATACCGCTAATTGATATTCCAGACCTGTTTTTTGATCAGCAGCTACTTCCGTTACACTCTTTTTGTAAACCGGAAGAGTTTCTATTTTTCCATTATAAAAAGCATCATCTCTGTACATTGGACGAGACTGTAGAATATGTGATTCCCAACGACAAAATCTTGGACAGCAACCTGGTTGTTGCTCTTTTGGTGCATCGGCTTTTATTGTTATTTCTGGTGATTTGGCCGATGCCTCTTTAACATTTGATCTCGATAAAATGGATCTGACTTGATTTAATTGTCTTTGGCTCATGCCCCCTTTAGGAGCGTGTGCTGTTAGCGTCAATCGTGAGCCAGATCTTATTGATGGTCCTGCCACTCCTGCTTGGTTGGTATTTTGAACTAAATCATCATGTACAACAGCGGCTGCTGTTGGAAAATGAACATTCGACACAGCACTGAACAATTTTTCAGTAGGAGTTGCTGTAAAGTTCGAATCTCCTCGCTTTGATGGTACTGCTTTCACTTTGTGTTTGCTCAAGCTTGGCAAATAAGTGACAGTTCGCTGAGGATCATCCGTAGTTTGTGTTACTGTTAAAGACACAAGTGGTCTAAACACCATTCCAACAAAGTAGCAAACTCCAAATAATCCAGAATGAAACAGGGTCAGCGCGCGCCAACCAGATATTTTGATTATATAAGAATTCAATGGAGACATTACCATAACCCCAAAGCTTGATCCACATGTTGCTAACGCTAATGCAAGTGCTCGAAGTCTTTCGAAGTAAAATCCAACTACGAGACAAGCAGGCAAATTCACGAAGCAATATCCAACTCCAGCCATAACACCATAAAATATACAAAATGTTGCATAATTCTGTGCGTAATGTGAACAGAACAGAGCAAATGCGATAATTATAGAACCAAACATAGTGACTGCTCGAAATCCAAAGCGATTAACTAGGGCAGAAGCAAATGGTCCACATGCAGAGTATAGTGCTAGTGCTATGGAGTTTACTAAGCTGATCAACGATACGTCCACTTTTAGGTCTTCTGTTATGGCACCGAAAATGCTTCCAAAAGTAAATGAAACACCATCTACTAAAAATATGCATATAAATGATCCACCCACAACTACCCAACCCCACCCTCCTTCTTGTGGAAGTGTGATTTGTGCAGCAATTTCAGTTTCATCTGTATTTTCCACGTCTACAGGATGCCCTATTATTTTACTAGGGACTACAACGTGTTTTGCATTTTCCTCGGTAGAGGCATTTGGTGCCTGTTTCGTATCGTCTGGCCGTTTTGGAAGCATTGTTCATTCCATTCAAGCAATTTAATTGAATAGAATCCGATACTTAAGAATCACATTATAATAGAATTTTATTTGCGCTCATAACATTTCAGATGAAAGTCACAGTAGATGAAAAAAGTAAATATACGGAATTACCTAGGAGTAATTGTTATATTCGGTTTTTAATTACTAAACACTTAAAAACACAATAATTTACCAAGAAACTGACAAAGAAGTAGACATTTTAAATAAATTAAGAAACATAATGGCCACAGAAAACTATCTTTGGGCCACAGAGTGTATTCACTACGTGTAATGGCAAAGAGTGTGACAGTTGACGCCAAGGCTGTAGTAATCTATACTAATATTATAAAGAGGAAAGATTTGTTTGTTTGTTTGTTTGTTTGTTTGTAATGAATAGGCTCCGAAACTACTGGACCGATTTCAAAAATTCTTTCACCTTTGGAAAGCTACATTATTCCCGAGTAACATAGGCTACGGCAGATGGCGCTGCAGTTGATATCTAGGTTATTATTCGAGCGAAGCCGGAGCGGGCCGCTAGTTTATAATAAGAGTACGTTCAGAAGACAAGCGCTCAACGCGCGTTGAACGCTCGTAAAATGTTTGTATAGTGTTAACAGGACACGCGCTTGTCAGGCGTCGTACGCGCGTTGCCGCGACCGCCATGGTATTCAGTCTATTCAGTACAGTTCTTAAGGTGCGCTTATACGGGCGACTAAAATTGCTCAATTCCAGTCAATACTCGTCAACTATGACGTCACGACTACATCAAGCAATTTACGGCAACGGCAACAAGCATCAATACTGCGCAATACAATATTGAGCGATATCGCGCAACTTTATCAACTAGGCAATACTGTCCTACACGAGCATTTCAGTATTCGCTCGCTATCGACGACATTGTTCTTGCTGCGGCAGCTTGTAGCGCCACCCGACCTCTCGCTCTCCCCGCGGGAGCAAGACGGCAAGCCGCAAAACAAACAGGTGCGAATGAGATATATACAAAAATTGCTAGGAATTTGCAAGCCCATTGGATATTCGTCAATTCGTATCGGCGACATTGAGCGATATGAAATATCCGGAGCAATTAGAATAGAAGCAATATCGCCGAAATAATTGTCGAAATTTATTGGAATTGCGTTTAATTCCTCCATTAATTGCTCCAGATCGGTCCATTCGTGTCGCTGAGCAATTATTGCCCTCGTGTAAGCGCACCTTTACAGGATGTTTCTCTATAAATAGTTCCGTATTAAAAGCTTCGGTTTCCATTTCGGACGAGTTCTGGACGCACTGATACTGAAGAACCGTAATTCTTTCTCACGGTACAGACAAGAGATTGCATATTTGAAATCAAGTAAAAAAGTAAAATGTTATGTTCTATACTTAGTTCTAAATTATAATGTAGATTCTTAAAACTTAGTAAGGTTTGCAGAAAAAAAGTTAGAATCAACGTAAAAAGTAAGTTTTTAGTTGGGGGGTAAATCTGAGTTAGGTTTTGGGGACCTCGGAGACTGCACGACATCCTCCAGTGATTTGATGACGACGGCCGGGGCGCCCTCCTGGCGTCGGATGAGTATAGTTCCGTTTTTGACCCAGCAATATGTATAGCCAGCGTCTTTTGACCTTTGTCTGACATTTCGAAATAAACGCCGGTTTTCCTGGGTAAGGCGCTCGTTGAAGTACACTGATGTAGTTATTCCTGCAATCCCAATGTCTGTGCTCGTCAGTGTGCGACGGCTTTTCCCAGCTGTAAGAAACTCATCTCTCACCTCTCGTCTAACAAGTGTAACAACCAAAGGCCGCGGTAACTTAGTTGTTGTCGTGGTGCGCGGACCCACTCTCATTGCAAAGTGGAGGTCAAAGTCACCAATGTTGACACCAATTATTTGTGCTGTAGTCCGAGCCAGATGGAAAGGATTCTCACCTTTGATTTCGGGGAGGCCAGATATTTCTATTTCTTTTCTGAGTTCCGTTTGTGCTTTTGCGTTAAGACGGTGCTGAAGTTCAATGACACTCATTCTGAGGGAACTGAGTTCGAGTTCGCGCTGTGTATCACGTTCCTCCAGCAGTTTGCATTTAGCAGTGCACTCGTCCAGTTTAGCGGTGAGGTGGTCGCAGAGAAGTGTGAAATGAGCTTTTAAGCCACTTATTTCTTTACCCATGAGCCTCACCTCCAACACTAGCGACTCCAAAGCTTCTGGTTCCGGGGTCACAGTGAACGAACAGGCAGCCGCCGCTTTGTTACTGGAAGTTCCGGAGCTCGCGCCGCAAGCAGTCGTCGCTCGGATTTCGCTCGACGCGGCCGCGGTTACGCGTACGGGTGTATTTGAGTTGTCCGACTTAGGAATTTTACTTTTGCATATCGGGCAGATCCAAGCGGCCCTGACGTCCTCCGTAAGATTTCGCAAATCTGTTATGTTCACGCAAATTGCATGAAAAGAACTGCTGCACTTAGAACATTTCAATTGCTGTGCGGTTCTAATAGTTTTCGAACACGCCGCGCAACTAATAGGTTTTACATTTGACAGTTACCTATGCGCTAAAAATAGCAAATGCAGTACAAAAATGTAAAAAAAAGAAAAATTTGGGTTGCCCCCATACTTAGAACTGAAACTCAAAATTTTTATAATATTGAATGAAAAGTACAATTTGAAATAAATGTTTTATTGTACTGTTTTTGATTATTCTCCCTTCTATTTTATTTACGTAACATGAAACCTCTTTAAAATCTAATTTTAAAATGGATAGAACACGGGCACTATCGCAGCACTACCCTTATCCAGTGGAATATTTTCTTTATGGCAATACCTTTTGAGTATTGAATTGAAATTGAAAGAACGAGAAGCACTATAGTATAGTGCTCGCAGCACAGAAATCTAAATAATAAGGTACTAGAAGTCGCATGACCGCGTGACATTGTCGCCGCACAGGTGACTTGTAGGCCACCAGTGCTCGAATTGTAGTTTAGTCTTGTTCGAACCGGCAGGCGTGAATCATCTTTGAAACTTGTGTTATGGAGCATAAACAACTGTGGAAGTTCTTCCACAACTTGCAATTATACCAATAATGAGATTACATTTCACTGATAGGTATTTTATTTTATTTTAATTGCATTTTTAATAAAATAAACGGAGCCCAATGATTCACTATGATAGTTATAAATTTTTGGTGTGATCGTCATTTTGCATACCATTGCTGCATACATTAATTAACATCTAAAGTGGTACATGCATAAACAGCAATGTAATGTAAAATTAAAGATATCGTCATAACCTCTAATCTTCCATGGTACAACCGCAGGTAGCGATTGTGAGTTAGTGCTGTGACGGTCCAATTTTACTTGCCCAAAAATAAACTATGAAAATTTTATTTTAAATTTTACATAGTTTTATCGATAAAGTAACATAATAAATCGATAAAAAAATTATACGCAATTAACATTACACCCGTACGTACAATCTTTTAATTCGCGGTAAACATTACTTCATAATTCATTAATTATTAACAAAAGTATATACATACTGGCTATAACGCGCGATTGTTCGTCCGTGCAAAATAAATATTAAGATAACTGAGGCAGTATTTATCTATTGCAAGCTTTTATTCTTAAGACTTTATTAGTTTTCATACAAAATCAGCGAGCAACACGGAAGGGAGTAGGCATACACAGCGTTTCCCCTCTGTCAAAGTACAAGTCCGCGTGGACCATGGAGTTTGATAATATACTGTGGCGTGGAATACACTGAGGGCGGGGCTAGATTTGTGAATGGTGCTTTATTTTTTATGACATGTGTTAGTGATTTGGCTGTGAGAGTATGGTCGGCAATGGATCGGTACAAGTATGTTTTGTATGTAATAGTGCGGCTTTACGCTAGTGTGAAACTTTCCCCTCTCGCAAGAAATGACAGAAAGATTTGAACAATATTTTTAGCTAAGGCTACATCCCTTCCGTGCTTGCGCGGAAGATCGAGTTGCTCGACGTACAAAATATTCAACAACCTTTGTTCTTCAACTATACCTAAGCCCATGTGGTGTCAGAATTACATAGTTCCGTTTTCGAAACAATAGTATACCCCATGTGACGCACTTATTTTATAGGTAGGCATATTGACTTTGTTGTAGTGTAATACACCTAATTAATGAAATCAATAATAACCTTTATCGAATGTTAAAATTGGACCGTACTTTGAAATATCGATATGTTTTAATTTTTGTCAAGCACTAGCGTATATGTGAAAAAATGTTTATTTTTCAATGTATTAGTAGGTTCACTGATAAGCGTTTATGGATGTGTGTGGTGCAATCACAGACCCAGGTTGATAATGTGCAGCGTTGCTGTGTGAGTGAATTTGTATTGGAATAGTACGCGCATGTAGTAGTGACCGCGGGGGTAGGGGAAATGTGGCGACAAGCGTTTTGCAAGTAATTTGAGAGTTATGCCATTTCTATTACCTTATTATTTAGATTTCTGTGGCTCGCAGTATAAGTCTGCGCGCGACTGGTGGCGTACTTAATGTTGCCAGGTCAAGCTAATAGGTTCCCTTCCCGTTCATTGGGAACGTACAACTTCATAAAACAGGTACGGGAAGGGATTTTTCAGGGAAGCAATTATTTAAGTAACTACACGACAACTGAGACTCAAGAACGAATGTCTCGAAGTAATGAACGCCTTTGCAGTGCTGGTTTGGTTCAGTATGACCAAGTATCATTGGTAATTGGTACAGGCTGTCTGAGTCTCATGCCACCAGGAAAACTTTATTATAGTTTATTACATTATAAAAAATCTGTCATTTTCAACCTACACCAACACCGAAATAACAAAAATTTAATTGAAACTTGTAAATCTTTTATTGAGACCATAAATAATACTATTTGAAAATTTGGCCATAAACGTTCTTTTAATGAGTCATTGGCTTCCATACAATCATCTTTTTTTTTCAATAGGGTTAAAATCATGATGAATCACGGCGGTAGCCGCAAAAGTTCCTGTCCATGTTCCTTTAATAGTTATTCTACTTGGTATTGTGGGTCTTCTTTGTGCCTCTTTATTCGAGTAACTGCAGATTTGTCCTACAATCGTCGAAATCTATTTCATTTTTCTTAAGCCACTTTTGGCTTTCTTCTTTTACATTGCCCATTGTAGCCGCTTTATTTATCTGAGTGCAGTGGTATAATGCGTTGTCCATTACCACGTGACAGTACGTTCTGAAACGCCTACAATAAAAATACAATAATGAATACAGCGTTAAGAATCAAAGAGCATCCAAGCTAACGTTGAAAAAAAAATTAAGTAAAATTTCTTTTGGCGCACCGCTATTAGGTGAAAGGGTTGATCGGGTGAACATGGAACCGCCGAGTGTACCCGAGCGAGAAAGATACAATCAGCTGATTGAAGATCAGCTGCTGTGTCACTGTTTTCTATTTTGATTTGTATATTATGAAAAAAAAACATTTATAACTAATTTCTCACATTCGGTCTTAAGCACACACATTTTTTCCCACGGGTAAATTGGCGATAAAACAATCAAACCCAACGCCGCACCTCAACCTAAAGCCTCAGCTTTAAAATATGCCGATAATAGGTGGAGATTTGATTGCTATGGTATCCCTACATGTTAGTTGTCAAATAGCTCTGCGTTTGGAAAACTGCACTTTTGGCCCGTTATTGTATCGTTCTTCTTCACAACCACGATTGATTTTCAAAAACCAGCCACGGCCAGCACTTTTAATCACTTTCGGCATAATAAAAGCTATTAATTATTTTGGAAATTAATAAATACACCAAACGTAAACAAACTTTTGTCAACTGACGTAAATAAGAAGTTGACGGCCTGTCAATTAGTTACATATTTTGCTACGCGCAGAGTTATATTGCGAGCACTCTAGTCAGGAACTATATTTTATGCATCTTGAGGTAAAACTATCTTTGCCTAAAACTGACAACATTACACAAGTAATTTGACAACGTTGATTTGACAATTTTACGTCAACATTTCTATTTACGGGTCTCACAGTGTTGTTCACGAAGGTTCCATCTGCGTTTTATTTCTGTAATCTGTGGTTTAGAGTCTGAAATATTACATGCCTAGGGATAGGCCTTCGAGGAGGTGAAGCGCCGCTGATTTCCGGTGCATCACTAGACCCAACTTTGACCCCTGGCCATGCAGGAGAAATCTGTGGGGGTTTTAGTCGGTAGGGGCACCATGTCGTATTCCATGGTGTCGAGCCCGACATACCCCACCATGTCCCTGCATGGTGGGCATACTTAAAAGTATTATCCCCACATAAAAAAAAATGGGCTGCAAAAGAAAATCAAAATGCAGCTATATATACTTAGTTTAAATATAACTACAGATTAAGGCATTGTTTTTAATTTATTTTATTGATGCTACAATTAACATCCTATTATGACTCTAAAATGTTTTAACAACCAAACTATCGCACAAGAATTAATCCAACTTCCGCAAGAACAAACTGATTTACATAACCAATCTTACCAGGAATTAATGAACAAAAAGACTTATATACAACAACATATTTATATACCTTCATTTTATTGATAAACCTCACAAAAAAAAATGAAAAAAGTGGTTACTTTCTTGGTATCCTCCAACTCAACGGATAATTTTTGTTTACATCTTCGGCAATAAGTAATGGCATCCCATGTAAGAAACTGTTACTATGTAATCAAATTTAAAAGACGTAACTTTTCTTAGATTCAAGTATACCTGTTCAAAATTCCGTATTGAGGAACCGGTAACCAGCATTCAAATGAGCTCAAAACAAAATTAAATGACATTAAACGTTGCTCATTTCATGTGTTTAAGGTCAAATTCTCTGACGATATAGCAGAGGAATTCATATGAAGTGAATGCCACGACGCTGGTCACCTGAGCTTTGATAACAGTCACCTTCCAGCCTCGGTACAACCCTAAGAACCCCTCATATTTGACAGTTTTCACAAGACATTCAATGAGGGCTTGACATTTGATCAAGTGTTTTGACGTGCTCGGTGGCTTGTAGTTCTTATCTTCCTTGTGACTCTGAAATAGAAGGTTCTTATATTGGACAGTTGCTTTTGAGGTCTTTTTCAAGGTGAGATTTAGTTTTGTTCTGGCGTGCTCTAAACGGACTATCTCAAGTATTTATTTTAGGTTTTATTAAGTGATTACACAGAGTTGAATCTATCGAAACTAAATTATTATCGGTGTCCGTCTTATGCGATCTGTATCTGATTCGAAGTTGAAGATAAATGTGATGAAAACTAAATTAACTAAAGCTTATGCAGTTTCTCTTCTCAATCAGTCCTTCAGTTTCACCCACAAGGCTTTGACTCTCCCAGCCAAGACTTTCATCCTACACGCTAGTCAAGTTGGGTTGGGGGTTGACGGAAAATCCCTGTCAGAGAAAATTTAGTTTATTGGGACATTGTAGTGAAAGACTCTTTGTAGAGTCTGTCTGGGAAAGTACCACCACAGCTTTGCCAGTTATTCTACCGCCAAGCACCAATGCAAACATTACTGTGTTCTGGTTTGAAGGGCAATGTTTCCAGTGAAAATACAGGGCATAGAGATCTTAAATCTCTAAGTGACGAGCGCAGTGCTGTGCTTGGTAATGATTTGGACTCTTAATGTTCCAATAGTCACTGTGCTGTTATGTGGCAGGCATGTTGTTGCTTATTACCATAAGGCATATATTCTGCTTGTCTCGTCACTCCATACTATAAAAAAGACATGCTAATTTTCCTATGTTGTTTTCCTTCACCGTAAAAGCCAGTAATAATAATAACATTGAAAATCTGTGCTTGGAAAAATACTCTAACAGATCTATTCTGGATCTGGGTCTGGATTTAGCCGTTCCCTAAGGCTAAGAACTCACGGCCAATTTTTTGCCGTGCCCGCCGCGGTTGTGGACCCGCAGCTTTATTAGAATAGTATATTTTTAAAAAACAGAGCACAACTCATGACGCGATTTTCGACAGCGGCGCGCGCGGCTCCCGCGCGATAACGGTTGTGGAAGTAAAACTGTATTTCCACAACCGTAACCGCAACGGTCGCGGGTGAAAATTGCTCCATGACTTCTTAGCCTAAGACGCCGTATTAAGGTGGTCTAATAGTGAACACAAATAAACATTATTGCTTAAAAGGTGAAACTTTATTGGGTAGAATAGGACTGAAAGATTTTTAGACCCCCTATACTTACTCCGATCTGCATCCTTCGCTTGGCTAAATCGAATGGATACGTCATGGTCTTGGAAATGAAGCCAGAAGCGGACCCTGCAAGGGTGCTTGCTAGAAGAAGATATTCCGGCCGATGTTCACTGCTAGGGGCGTTCCGACATCGTTCATCTGTACAGGCTTCTTCCTTCACATATTTCAAGATCAATGGCTGCATGAAACGGAACACACAGAACGATATACCTACTTGTGGCCCCATCTGAAAAAATACTACATTTTAGATAAACAGGTCTTTGAATACAACTATACTCATGAATACTGGCGCAACAGTTATTTATCTTCGCGATCTATCATAAAGCTGCAGCAGGAGCGATCGCAGCCTCAAATTTGTTGGGCAATTTATACGATTTGGGTCATGTAGTAAGATTGCATCCAACGAGTAATCCTACTTCCACTTGGCCACGCCCCGCGGTGATACGCGACTCAATAACTACTAACTTTAACGGGATAAAAAAACGGGTAGCCTGCAATGTGCTAATCCAAGCAATGTAGGAACTTATTACGTATTTAATTTTATCCAAATTCGTTTGCGAAATATGTGGGTATGGAACCATTCACACTTACAAACACAAAGCTTGTGCCTTTGTGACATTAGTGTGATTATGCTCAATAATAACTAACTGACCTGCAACAGTGAAGCAGCCAGCCCCTCATAGAAAGCGAAGATACCTCCGGTTTTGTAGACTCCCTTGGCTCCATTGAAGAAGCCTCTGTACTGATCTTTCACGATCATCTGCCGTACCCTGATCACTTCCAGGGGTAACACGAGGGTTGCGCTGACGCACCCCGCCAATATCCCGCTTATAAAGTTGAGAATCTGTCTGCGTAAAAATATAAGACCGTTTTGTACTCGCCATTCATCCCTAGTTGCCTGAATGGGGGAGAATCTATGAAAATTCCGTTGCAAATAAATGCCTATAACATACTAGCACATAAGCAGCCTGCTAACATCGATATAAACCATTAGATGTACCTTAAGCACCTTGAAATTGGCGGCGAGGTAGGTATGCTGTGGTTTTACTTATTATGGTTGTTGCCAACGAAACAACAAGACACCTATATCGCTCTCGCTGGTTATAATTGTTATTATTCTCTGTCATACTGATGCTTGACATTTTAAAATTTTGATGCGTAATTAGAAATGTTCAAAAATTATTTTAAATTTAGGACTTGGATTATTAAAACACTTTCTAAAGGCACAGGAAGGCATATTTTTATACTCATGTATATAATGATCAAATCAGTGATAGGTAAAAACGTCCGGCGTTTACCGCTCCCTACAACCAACTAGAGCAGAAACGCAGAAAGAGTGAGCGGTTCCCAACGATGACATGATTCCGTGCACCTGAAATCTGAGAGATGTGCCCATCTAATGGTTTAGTTAAGTTACGGTGGTCTAGTCGGGAGAACGGCGACTGCCGATCTGGAGACCCCGGGTTCAAACCCCACACGCACTACTGTCTTTTCGAAGTCACGTGCGTAATGCCGCTAACTTAAAACGGTGAAGGAAAACATCGTGAGGAAACCGACATGTAGGTACTTAGAATCTTTCGAAGTCATGTGTCATCCAACCCGCACTGGGCCAGCGTGGTGGATTATGGCCTTAACTCTCTCTTTGCGAGAGAAGGCCCCAAGTCCCAGCAGTGGGAACGTTTAGTGGGCTGTTGATGATGAATGGTTTATTTCGATACCTTAGGCGGTGACTAGCGCTTCCGCGAAGACTGTAGTTTTTATTTGCTATTATTTTTAGGATTATTTTACTATGTACACAGATTTGTTATCTATAATTTCTTGCAATTGAAGTTACCAAGTGTACTTGTGAAATAATGGTTCGAATAAATAAATTGAATTAGGCTGAAGCTTGGGACGCGAGGATCAAGGGGGCACACTGGAAGCGGTTTTTCGCATTCTCGATTAATCTAGCATTATTGCGTCTACCCTTCATATTTAAACTAGAGCGAGACGAAACACTAAAGCTATAATATGGTCTTTGCACTGAAAGAGTTCCTGACTTTAACACGCGCGTCTTGACAAATAGGCTAGGGCGGTCAGAACTTTTGATCAGCGGGTAGTGACACACACACCCACATAGGACACACACACACACACACCCTCACACGTAACATTCCACTAAGATCAATTCTCAATTTAAGTATTATTAACGTCTACAAGCAGTGTCATCTACACTAAAATTTTATTGATTTAATGTTTTTTTTGAGAATCATTTGGTAGTAGGTACAAAGAGGTGAATAAATAATGTTTTATATTCACTCACTTTTTGTCTTTATCTAATTGAGCTTCAGCCACATATCGAGTTGCCATCTCATACACGAAGAACTGGCTGCTGACTCCTAAGACTGAATATACCTGAAATGTCAAAGGTGTAATAGTCAATGGAAAAAAAAACATAAACATAAACGTAGGTGAATATACCTGAAACGTAATAGTCCATAGAGAAAAAATATAAACATCAATATAAGTATAGTTAGTTCCATAGAATTTAACAAGAAAATATTACGGATTCCATTTAAGTACAAAATCAGATAATGAATAAGAATTATTTTAATTTACATTCTTTATTTTATTGGTGGTAGGACTCTTTACCGAAGACGTTTGGGGAAGTTCCTCCACACGACTCTCCTCTTTGCCGGTTATCCTACCATCAAGCACAGATCACAGATCGCCATGTTTTAGTTTGCAGGAAAATGTTTCTTGAAAAATAAACGAATTTTTAGCGGTTTTTTCGATTTTTGACAAAGTTGCGTTCGGCGCTCGAGTTCACAAACTTGGATTGTTCATTAGCCCAAAATAATAAACAGTCAGAAGAGATGGCGGACCGAACTCGATACTTTGCCTACCCACTAACCTACGAGGATTAATTATAATAACAGTTATGAATCTGTGGAACTGTACTACCTGTCCTAAATTGTGACCGTGCCAGAACGCCATAGCGCCTTCTTCCTTCATTATCTTCTTCATAACTATGAAAGGTGTGAGTAGTTTCTTCCTCAAAGGAGAGTTCTTCTGTAGTTGAGTTCTTAACTTTATTACATCCATGGGTTGTGTAATAAACCGGGTTATCACACCAGAGATGCAACCGGCGATTAGTTTTTCATTGGTATTAAGGACATCATCTTTGTCGTAACCGACCATGATCTGCACATGTTGAGCTACCGGATCTAAAGGATTCTGACGTCTTATCGATCATTTTAGTAATCAGTTCGGCACAATGGCATTATTAAATTTATTTTTTCTAATATTGTACGTTTAATTTGGAAACGCAAGGAATATTAAATCGAATTTTGTACGCAAATAAGTAGAGTTGTAATGTCAGATTTTTGACAGGCGCTATCAAAGACATTACTGGCGTGTACTGGCGCTATTCTGGCAGGGGGGTGACAGTAGTTTCCGATTCCATCATTATGGCGCTAGTGTTGCCGTAGCCATTTTGAACGCCATCTTGAAGCTGCCGTCATTTTCGAGATAGTATATAGCTCAGAAGAAGTACCTATAGAATTACAAAGTTCCTGATTACTATAGTGCTTCTCGTTCTTTCAATTTCAATTCAATTTTCAATTCAATACTCAAAAAGTATTGCCATAAAGAAAATATTCCACTGGATAAGGGTAGTGCTACGATAGTTGAATGATTCAGCTCGTGTTATATCCAATCTAAAATTACATTTCAAAAAGAGGTTTCATGTAATATATTACATGAAACCTATTTTTGAATAGGAGGATATAAATAAAATAGGAGGGAGAATAATAAAAAACAGAACAATAAAACATTTATTTCAAATTGTACTTTACATTCAATATTATAATAATATAGTTTGATTAACAAATTTAGATATATCATTTAGTAGCAGCTAGCCCAGACTTCACACAGGTAACTCGGAACTTACGTATAAAACAAACGTTTAACTTTTTCAATGTTCGAAGCCCTTGTTTTAGTAGAGATACTACATACTACTATTAGATGTTGTGGTAATTCAGGATAATTGATTTATTATTTATTTATTTATTACTTCATGAAAAATATTGCATTATTCACACAATGTTTTATCCTATTCTTCAGAGTGTCACATCTGCAAAATGATAATTAATTTGGATGAATAAAACAATCAAAATTATTACTAGAAATGTAGTGATACATTCAAGTTGCATAATTGGAATTGCAAAAGGGTTAAATCAGAGGTGAAAATTTGTATTAATCTTTTTTTAGAGCTTCATCATCAACAGCCCACTAAATGTTCCCACTGCTGGGACTCGGGGCCTTCTCTCGCAAGGATAGAGTTAAGGCCATAATCCACCACAATGGCCCAGTGCGGGTTGGTGGATGACACACGACTTCGAAAGATTCTAGGTACATGTCGGTTTCCTCACGATGTTTTCCTTCACCGTTTTAGGTTAGTGGCATTACGCACATGACTTTGAAAATACAGTGGTGCGTGTGGGGTTTGAACCCGGGGTCTCCGAATCGGCAGGCGCTGTTCTCCCGACTAGACCAGCCGTAACTTTCAGAGCTTAGTACTTCATAATCTACTCACACAATGTACCTACTTTTCACTAAAAGCATCATTCATTCTCATTAGAATGGGACGGGATCTGTATAGGATAGTGTAAGTTAATTGGAGTTTGATGCAATTCCCACTCCAGAAAACAAGAGTTGCAATGTCCATTGACATTGAGATTTTGACAGACATGGAGCAGAAACAGAAATTGATGCGTAGGGATTGGTAACGGAAAAAAAACTGGCAGTCATAGAGACTGACGATAGAACTGAAAATTTATAACTCAGTACTTGACAGAACACTTTGGAAACTACGCAGGTGAAACCGGAGGGCGTTTCTGGTTTGGAATAAATCTTTAAAGCATTGTCATCTAAATAAGCCTTCTCACACGTCATGGCCATTGGCTATCTAGACTAAAGATGTGTAATGGTAACCATGGTAACACGCCATGACTATCTAAAAATGTTTACCCATTTGTGGCCATAGCTCCGAGTTCCCCCGAAAATTTATTTCATTCCGAATCATGATGTTTGAGCTCAATTCACGGCTCACGAAAAATCTGTATGTAGTGCGCCAAAGGAAGTTTTCACTTCAAAAACTAACGAATGCGAATCCGCAGGCAAAATCTAGTACCTATTATTAGTAAACGGCCAGTAAATACACTGTCAATTATGTACCGACTTGTATATTTCATGGGTAAATTTGTAAGAAATAACTGGTCACACTTTTTTGTTTGTTTTGTTATATAGGTTATGTTTACATTATACATATTTTGCAAATTTTAGACTATATGCAGCCGTTATGGTATAAATTTAAGTCATGTTGATATCTAGGATGCATCATTATCAATTTTTATCAAGTGGGCATTTGAAAATATTGTCTACTTACGAGTAAAATGAGATTCCATTGATTTTTCTTCACTTTCACATTTCACTGCGGATATTTTAGCTTAAAACACAGCAAACACACATTGTTCATAGACTAAAACATAAATGACTTACAAGTCTTTCTCAAACACGTTTCAAATATTATTATAATAAACATATATGAATTTAATCAATAAAAAACAGAATCCAAGCTTTGAACAGACTTTTGTTGGGGAACCCGGTGTCAGATTTGAAAGCTTAGCCAGAGAAAAACCCGGCCACGGTGACAAGGACGTAAAATCAGTATCTCTTTCTCTCTCTTTCACAAGTAATAGGTAATTAGAGTGTCTCGTTCCCGCAAGTTGTGACGTCACTTATTGTGCTCCCCTGGTATATAGTGATCTGTGTATTCTGGCGCTATAATTTACATTCTCTTTGGGCGCTATGTTGAAGTTTCGTAATATATGTGAACCATAGATTCAGAATTTTTTCGCTATGCAACATCCAAAATCTATGACAGACTATTTACACCAAATTTACACAGTATATTTTGTGATATTTACTTGTACATATTATTTACATATATTCCATATAATAATAATCAAAGCTCGTACGTAAATATTTCCTAAACCAAGTCTAAACTACAATGAAAGCCATTAAATCTTAATGTTTTTTTAAAATTTACATTAAACCTTATGAATCTCAATCTATGACCAAACCGAGGCATCTTTAAGTAATGACCTGTTTTTGAAACGAAAAGTTGTCCTATTAGGGTTCCGTCTTCCGTCAAACGTAAAATTGGAACCCTTATGGATTCGTTATGTCTATCTATCAGTGTGTCCGTCCGTATGTCACAGCTACATTTTTCCGAAACTATAAGAACTATAATACTTTTGAAACTTATGATCCAGTAATGGGCAAGACCCCAGTAATGGACACTTTTTTCCTTTATTCAAAGACAAGAACCCTTCCACATTGAAATGATGTTGTGGCAACACTTAATCATAGAGAACGGACCTCCTATTCGCCTCATAATATACTCAATATACCTAAAGATATCTTCACATCAAAAATCGTTGTGTTGTAAGATGAACTCTCTGCATCTCCAGACTTTTACCAACACTCCCCCTAAGTAATTCACCCCACTGGAGGGTGATTACCCCTTCATTACAGCCCACGGCTGTAATGCACGACACTATTACTGTGCTGACTAACACGAGGATTCTATTCTTCTGTAAGAAGTTATTGCAAAAAAGTTTACACATTTTTTATCTAATTGCATAGCATAGTCCTTGTAGAACTTACCGTACCGTAGGAAACTAATATACCTAAAGACCACGCGATGAAACAAATTAAGTATTACGACCTTCAAAACGAATTAACAAAAAATGGCTATGTAGTTAATAGACTACAGGCCCGTGAACAAAATTTACGGGTCAAACGAACCACCAGGAGACCTATGTAGGATGATAGAAGGGTGTAAAGTATTAAGACTCAGCACTATGCCGTCACTTGTAAGCTGTCAACTGAGTGTAATTGAAGAGGGGGGGTTGCAACCCATTTCTTCTTGTCGCATGATTTTTGTACGGCATTACGAAATAATGGATTAGAAGAGGTATTGAAACTATATGGAACCAATGCCGTACTTAATCAAATGACCAAATTTACTCTGTAAATTACTCGTACTCTGAAATTTTTTCCGACAAACTATTAATTAAAAAGTTAAAATTTATAAAGTTTATAGTTTCAATACCTCTTCTAATCTATTATTCCGTAACGCCGTACAAAAATAATGCGACAAGGAGAAATGATCGAGGATTGCAACCCCCCCTCTTCAATTCCACTCAGTTGGACAGCTTACAAGTGACGGCATAGTGCTGAATCTTATTATTTTATACCCTTCTATCATCCTACATAGGTCTCCTGGTGGTTCATTTGACCCGTAAATTTTGTTCACGGGCCTGTAGTCTATAATTTATTACGCTGTAGAACTAGGAGCGAGAGATATACCAGCAAAATCTCTCTATAACCTGCTGAAAGACCTTGGCTTGTCCAGACGTAAGTTCTATATTAGAACGAGTATCTAAAGCTGCGCTAGTAGAATCATATCGGATTTGGCTGGGCAGGGAGAGAAATACGAGTAGTGAAGGTGAGTGTTGATGTACGTCAAAACCCCTTAAACCTACGCCCAAATCACAAGTCTTGGGGTCTACTCGGGATTTCTCTCTCTGCCACACGACGGACCCGGCACCCGCACGGTGAAACCATGGAATGCTAAGTTCGTCGCTCTTTTAACTGCTTTGTCAATGATCTTCGAATTCCATACGTTTTTCAGGCCTTGAAACTTGTAACAGGCCTTGTAAAAGCGAGCAAACCCAAAATCTATCAAAATTTTGCGGATAATTGTCTACCACAACATTTTTTTTATAGGATTTTAAATTATTAAATTTAAAAGTTATTTAGATTTATTTGACGTTCATAACATCAAAAGATTTTAAAGAGAAAAAGTTGAGCTCAGGTGATGTCAGGTGATAGAGGGTAGTTCGGCTTGAAACTGCGTTCGTCCCGTACAAAAACGCCCGCGCAGGGACACGCGACGGAGCAGTTTTGTATGAAACCGACCTTCTAATACGAGTACTATATTATATTATTCAATTATTTATTTTCATTATTTTAATATAATATCTACGTATTATACAAATCACTAGCGAACTCGACAGACGTTGTCCAGCAGGTCCACTACGAAGTCCGATAAACAATATATCGGCCGAACTTATGGACGTTTCCTACCTCGATAGACAATCGGCCGGTTGATCGAATCGGCCGTTTCGTTCGATCCGACCCTCATCCGACCTAAGTCTATAACTTCCGACCGAGATGTATCGATCCGAGTGTTTTTCGTGGTAGGCTACAGATCCGATTCAGCTGTCGGTCGGATCCGATAATTCGGAGTTTGTTATCGTAGTAGACTTGCTGTACGACCATGCGTCATTCTCGAACCACGTCATTATCTATCCATCTATAAATATATATATATATTATAATATATATTATCATCATCATGTCAGCCGAAAGACGTCCACTGCAGGACAAAGGCCTCCCCCAAAGATTTCCACAACGATCTGTCCTGCGCTGCCCGCATCCAACGATTTCCGGCGACCTTTACCAGATCATCGGTCCATCTTGTGGGGGGCCTGCCAACGCTGCATATATTATATTTATATTATACTATTATTATATTTATTTATATCTTATCTTATCTTATCTTAATATATATAAATCTCCTGTCACGATGTTTGTCCGCGATGGATTCCTAAACTACTTAACCGATTTTAAATTAAATTGGCACACCTTGAGCAGTCTGGTCCAACTTGAGAGATAGGATAGTTTTTATTTCGATTAATAGTCTTTAAATGACAATATCCGAGCGCAGCCGGAATGGGCCGCTAGTATATTTATAAAAATCTCCTGTCACGATGTTTGACCGCGATGGATTCCTAAACTACTTAACCTATTTTAAATTAAATAGGCACACCACGAGCAGTCTGGTCCAACTTGAGAGATAGGATAGCTTTTATTTGAATTAATAGTCTTTAAATGACAATATCCGAGCGCAGCCGGAATGGTTCGCTAGTATATATATATAAAACTACTAAAGGTGACTGACATAGTGATCTATCAACGCACAGCCCAAACCACTGGAGGGATCAGGCTGAAATTTAGCATGTAGGTAGATGCTATGACGTAGACATCCGCTAAAAAGGATTTTGATAAATTATACCTCCAAGGGGGTGAAATAAGGGAAGAACGATTGTATGAAACTTTTTATTCCTTGGATATATTTGCATGAAATTTCGTGATTTCTGAAAATCTGAATCTGAAAATCTGAAAATGATTTCAGCTAAAATCATGAGTTACGTATTACAGCACTTATCAAAATTCAACCTTCAAAGGGGTGAAATAAGGGATGAAAGTTTATATAGAAACTTTTTATTCTTTGGACATATTATTAACATCAAATTTCGTTGGTATTTAGTATGGCCAAAATAATGAGTTATGTAGTATTATTTTTCAAAAATTCAACCCCTAAATGTGTTAAATAGGGGATGAAAGTTTTCTATTAACGCACAGGACAAACCCTTAGAACATAAGTACTTAAAATTTCACAAACATATTATTTGTATAACATAAGTAGCCACTAAGGGAGGATTTCTCAAAATTCAACCCCTAAAGAGATGAAATAGGGGATGAAAGTTTATATGAAACTTTTTATTCCTTGGACATTTTAGCATGAAGTTTCGTATGAAAATAATGAGTTACGTATTACAACGTGAGTTTTCCAAAACTCAACCCCTGAGATGGTAAAATAGGGAATTAAAGTTACATATTAACGCATAAGCCTACGCTTAGGTGTATAAAGACAATCATTACTTAAGTTATTATTCGAAGCTCATGCTATTCAAGTATGAATCTACATTAAAAAACTTAACGAACGCGGGCGAAGCCGCAAGTTAAAGCTAGTATTTCATTAAGCTTATAATTATGCATTATGGTGAGTTAGATGAAATACACTTATAGCATTAGCATTGCATTGAATTGGCTATTAGCAGTACAAACAACATTTTAAATAGCATTATAATTTAATTATACATTGTAAAATCTTACTCATGTTCAACTTAAGAAAATTAATCTTTTATTATTCGTTCGCTAATCCAACGAAGGAGCTGCTAGTCGATCTAATATATTAACTCTGAAAAGTGAAAACGACATAATTATATTACTTTTTTTTTATTTTTTTTTTTAATAAAGAGTGACGAGACGAGCTGGACATGTGCCTGATGGTAAGCAACATGCCTGCCACATAAAAGCACAGTGACACGCAGCTATTGGAACATGAAGAGTCAAAATGAATGAAGTGCTAGGTAATGACCTAGCACTGCACTGCGCTCGTCACCCAGAGATCTAAGTTGTTATATCTCTAAGCCCTGTAATTTCTCTGGAAACATTGCCCTTCAAACCGGAACACAGTAATGTTTGCACATTACTGCTTGGCGGTAGAATAATTGGCAAAGGTGTGGTACTTCCCCAGGCGGACTCTGCTAAGAGTCCTACCACTACAAACGGGCAAACCTTTCATTAACATAACGTATGTATTAAAATAAAAACTTTAAATATCCTCGGTGTTTTTGTGGTTGCGCCTGTCTTGGATTTAAAAATTGTCAAGTGTATCTACTAGTACTTCTTATATTAGTGTATTCTACTAGTCAAGCCCATTTTTGATACCCATATAAGCCAATAAGCCCATATTAAGCGAGTTATCTAAAAATAAGTAATCCGCCATTTTGTCGCGACTGCCATCGTAGATCAATTTTCATCAAACTATAGTTAAGGACAATCCCGACTATTTGGTTTTCAACCAAAAAAATCAAAATCGGTTTTATCATTTAGGAGTTACGATGCCACACACACATACACCTGACACGCCCAACTTAAAATATTTAGCTTTTACATACAATACTTCTGGAGTTAAAAACAAAATAACAATTATTACAACCCTAGCGCACATACCTAACTAAATATTTAAACTACGTCAGTAGGTACATCAGGACATCTACTCTCTTTCTACGAAACCGTAATTTCGAAATAAACTCGCGACTTTCCAACTCCGATTCTACTTCGATCCGTCGTTTTGTCCGTTTAAATGTTCTAAGCCTACTCTAATTAGAGTAGGCTTAGAACATTTAAACGCTATACAAAGTTGTATCGGACGAAACGAAGTAGAACATGAGCAGAAAAGTCGCGAGTTTTTTTCGAAGTTACGTTTTCGTAGAAATACCTAGAGTAGACGTCCTGAGTTATCCATAGACCGTTGAAAGTCAAAAGATTATATAATTTTACAATAGTGAGGTTGAAGATTCCACCCCTGCTTGTGGCTCTTAGTCATTTTTCCAAGCGCAGATATATAATTAACTTTCCCATGTGCAAATTGATACTATTGATACTAACACTGATTTTAACGGTGAAAGCAAGCATAGCGAGGAAATTGACATGTTCCAAGAAAGCCACTTTTCGAGGAAGTGTCATCATAATAATCTCATCGATTATGTCCTTGCCATGGTGAGGTCAAGGTTAAAGCTTGAGATGACGCTAAGACCCAGACTGTTTATGCCACAGCATAAGAAACCCAATAAATGTTCACTCTGCTGGTACTCCGGACTTTCTCTCGCAACGAAAGTCAAGGCCAAGAACGACTTAGAGTGAACACACAAACAAACACACATACATAAGTACACATAGTTACATTCATAATATTAGTAGGGAAAATAAAAACTTTCGTACCCATGATGAATATTAGGGAGTGACTCCCAGTCAAATGTCACTTCCGATATTCCATTTCTGAATGTTTTCTCTACCCCGAAGCCTCTTCTACACTTTTCAGAAGACCTAAGAAAGACAGGAATTTAAAAACGTTTATAATAATGAAACATGCTATTTTTATGGTATACAGTGACTGGACGAGCAAGGCGTGTACCAGAATCTAGGCTCCTGCTTGTGTAGTGCAGGACATGTCTGTAGATTGCATCGTCGCTTAACATCAGGCGAGATGGTGGTCAAGTGCAAATGTACAATAGTTAAAAAACAGAGAGGAAACACAGAGCAACGGAGAGGAGTTGTAATAATTTAAAATACTTGTACACACCCAATGTCTTTATCAATGGCGCAGCTGATAAGATTCCTGTGGTGATACACGCTGGTGTATAAGTAAGGACCGAAGCATTTCTGGGTCACTTCCCTCGTCATACAAGCCGACACTACACCAACCACTATAGAAGTCGTGCCATGACCAACCACCAGAGGCCCACCGTGGTCATTCTGGAAATAACATTACAATTTGTAAGTATTTGATCAAATTATTTTCATCTCACCACCTCCGAAAGTTTATTTTTGTTCTTCGATATTGGAGTGCAAAAGTCGTTTTTAGGGTTCCGTAAAATGTAAACTCCACTACTACTTACTAACTTACTAACTGAACTACACCGTTGAAACTTGGTAAATAGATGTAGTCTGTGAACCGCATCAAGATTTTTACAACAATATTTAAACAACAAAAAAATTATGAAGCACACGCCCCTAAAGAACTGATATTTAAAAAAAAACATCAAACCTAAAATATATATGATGTACCGAAAATTGGTTTGAACTCGATCTAGTAAATAGTTTTTTTAGTACGTCTTAAATACACTATTATCAAAACATCGATCAAAGTTACACCGAAATACAAGAAGTTATGTATTATGTTACTTGCTGCTACGGAACCCTTAATGAGCGAGTCCAACTCGCACTTGGCCTCTCTTATTACAATCTAGAGAGTAAGGTAATTGATGAATTTAGAACGTCGTGTGCAGTTAGTAAGGCTAAGAACTCATGGAATGATTTTCACCCGCGTCCGTCACGGTTCCGCAACCGATTTCACAAAAGTTACGAAATTTGATCCTGTCAACACGAAAATGCATTGTTGAAAACTTGTTTTGAACTAAAAAGGGTAAAATAAAATCTTTTTATACAAAAAATTAAACCGACTTCAAAACCACTCGAACGCGAAAAATAAGTTAATTTACTTACTTATAAGCGCTACTCACTCATCTATTTGAAGTCTGTGCCAGCCAAGTCTAACAGGTAGTAGATAGATTCGATACTTACCTATGACCACTTACTACGTACCTACATAGTATCGTAGTATATATCTTCCTAAGCTTTTTGACTTGACTGGCACCGGCTTCAAATAGACGAGTGAGTAGCGCTCAAAATAATAACATTAACTTACTTTTCGCTTTTGAGTGCCTATTTTTGGTTTGAAGCCGGTAATTTTTTTTGTATAAAAAGAGTTTATTAAGCCTATACACGGGTTCTCTATCTATACAGGGTTACTGGTAATCAGCCTGCATCCTTTTAAGGGGATGTTAGGGGCATTCAATACGTATGTTTTTTTTTGTACAAAATAAATAAAAAGTGTATTTGCACGGTCTAAAAGCGTCGAACTCTTCGTAACAATTCGTATCAAGAGCGCGTACGCTCTTTAACGTGCAAAAAATTGTGCCGAAGTGAATAAACACTAAAAAGTCGCTAAACAGTAAAAATAAGGGCAACAAACACTATTATTTTTGACGTGACAACGTCTTATAATTCGATGAAGCCGGCTGCACGCCCGCAAAACATGACGTCATGTAACGTTACCGCCGTTACCTCGGCGCCGGCGTTACCTCGCTCTAAGGCGTAGTTGAAGTTGTCACGTTCAACTAACGTCAGTAACCCGACTTTACAGACAACCATTTTTTGGGTTATCTATTGAGTTTTAGCAAAAGTTGTAGAACAAAAGTTGTTTGTTTAAATATACAGAACATGGCCAAACGGATGCAGGCTGGTTACCAGTGACCCTGTATTGATATCAAATAAGTAATTGATCCGGGTCAAAACTAAAATGAAGCTGAAACTAACGTCACGCGCCAATTCTTCCTCATCATCAAAATACTGATTATTATACGGATTATTATTTATTTTACAATTCATACCTAGAAAACTTACAACCTACGATTTCTACTTGATCTTGAATAAACTTAATTACTTATTTCAAGCACTAGCAATCTAATCATATATGAGGGTCTGGTATATACGAGTATGACTGACACTAAATCGATTTTGATGATCAACTTTAGATACCACGCTGAATTGCAATCCTGACATATTCTACAATATTAGTTAGACCAATATCACCTCACAAAATCCTCCTGATGGGACTTTGAACCGCCTGGTTGAGTTCTGGTGGTGCTTTGACCCGTGCAACTCTAGTCCGCTGGGGTCTAGGACCCTCCGAGAGTTCGTTCTTAGTCGTTTCTCCTTTTCATCGTCCTCCTCGCCAGAATACTCCAGCTCTTTGCAGTTTACTCCTCGCTCCTGTCAAATTGTGAATTAATGTCACGATGTCACGATGGTTTGATTGTGTGGTGATTTATGACCATATAATTCACCTCCGTGATCGGTCCGTTAACGACGAATCTGGCTGGTTCTTTCGGTGAGCTCGCTTTTGATAAATAATGGTGCGCAATTTATTTTTAAAAGCTCTTTTATATAGCACTGGTGATAACTAGTAAATCTAATAGAAGGTTTCGTCGCTTGTGAGTACTGGCTGGTTCGCAAAACCAGAGATGGTTTTGAAAGCTCTTTTGCACTGGTGATGCCTTGTAAATTAGAACGTTATATCGCTAGTGAGTACCTACTGGCACGTGGGTTCACTGAAGCGGAAAAGAGTTATTTAATTTTGGAAATGGAATTCAATTCGACAAAATTTTAAACGTGGTATTAAAAAGGTCACTTTATAGGTATGTATAAGTACCAATATTAAAAAAAGGCTACAGCCATAAGTTGATTCAATCAGATTTCCACATTAGCCAGCCAGTTTATTAAATGCTGTAACAAACGATACGGATGAATATCATGCAGACTGCTAGAACAGTGCCATTTAATAAACAGCCTAGGCTGTTGATTGAACGTCTTGTAAAGCTAGTTGGCGACATAAATATACGAACGATGCATGCGGCGCTCATCTGAGATCCATCTTGATCATCCTTCGTGCAGAGCATGTTATGGTCGATGATGCTATGATACCGTGGCTCCCAACGTTTCTTGCAACTCTTCTTTGACATCAGCTGCACATCGGTCTCTAGAAGCTCGATAGAATTCTCAGACGTCCGAGCGGTTTCTGGCTGTGAACGATAAGGTTTTACAGTTTTACGAACTTTTGAACTTTGCCCCTTCAAATATTGTACTCATGTGCCCAATGTGGCTTGCAACGTTATAAAATACTAACATCACCAAAGCGTCTCACGGTACCCCATCCTGCCGTCGATCCCATTGTATTTGCCTTTTCATACTCTTCGCTGACGTTGTTGAACGCTATCATCTTCGGAATGTACTCGCAACCACGCGTTCTTTTTACGAAGTTGAAATCATCTTCCACTTTGACGACTGCGATGTCACCCGACATCCAGCGAAAGTTGTCGAACTCAGCGCCGTCAAAGTAGTAATCTGCAAAAAACAAAATACTTACGTCTCAATAAGCAACGAACCAAGCACATAAAGACTGTGTACCCTTATCAAAGTTCACATATCCACCGAAACCCCGAAAGACGTCATTCCATTTCAAACTCCAGGTGTGTACAAGATGGATTGCAGCTAAAGTAGTTCTGCTAACTGGTCAAACGAAGCGAACAGATAAAAGAACACAGCGGTAAAAAAATCACCAGACACAGTATAATCTGCGATTGTTGAGCATTTACTTGATGCTAAACTGATTATTGGATCGTTATTGCATGCGTTCGTCCACTGCTGCACAAAGGCCTCTCCCAGCCCGATCCTCGGTCTTACGTCTTCAACCGTTACCAGCTGTATTTCGTATATTGTCACTCCAACTAGTATCAGGGCTTCAGGGCGTCCTACATCGAGCTTTCCATTTGCCTTAGAAATCTTCGGATGACTATTCTTTGACGGATTTTTCTTCGATTATCTTTCTATAAATAAATGACTTCACGCGTATCCTTCAAAGATCATAGAGGCTCGATAATGATGGCCAAAAACAGAAAAGAACATGATTAATGACGAGAAACAATAGCAAGTTGTTGTGTAAACTCTCGGCCGTGTGCCAAATAAATGATCGGACAACGGTGGGCATGGAGTGTATTTTCACAGTAATAAACTGGCCTGTATTATTTAAGTTCAGATATTAGTACGGTCGGGGCAGACATAAAATTAGCCTGAAATAGAAAAAAATCCGGGTAGCGATTTCTTTTTTTTAAACGTCGAAGAGGATGGTTGGAAGTATAAATCTCGATTTTCGAACTAATCCCGGTAGAGGGTTCTGCGCCATCTTGTTTTAAAGTTTTTGTGAAATACCTCGTTAATTTTCAACTTTAGAGCAAAAATGATCGTATCCAAAGTTATTGGAAATTTAATTTCACACAAGTTTGATTCCTGTTTTTACGCTATTTTTACGCTAGAATCAATATTTGCAGTGTTATGCTATCAAGTTTATCAAAAAAATCGTAATGGGTGGAATTTTATTTTATTCAATTTTGGTTGTCGCATTTCTTAGGGTTCCGTACCCTTAGGGTAAAAACGGAACCCTGTTACTGAGACTTGGCTGTCCGTCTGTCCGTCCGTCCGTCTGTCTGTCACCAGGCTGTATCGCAAGAACGGTGATAGCTAGACAGTTGAAATTTACACAGATGATGTATTTCTATTGCCGCTATAACAACATATACTAAAAGTAAAAAAAGTGCGAGAACAAAAGTTGAAGAAAATAAAATTACACTCATTACGATTTTTTTGATAAACTTGATAGTATAACTTTGCAAATATTGATCCTAGCGTAAAAATTATTTGGACCAAACTTGTGAGAAATTGAACAACAAATTTCCAACAACTTTGGTTACGATCATTTTTGCTCTAAAGTTAAAAATTAACGAGTTATAACACAAAAACTTTAAAACAAGATGGCGGCGAACCCTCTACCGGGATTAGTTAGAAAATCGAGATTTATTCTTCCAACAACCATACCCGACGTTTTAAAAAAAAATTGCTCCCCGGATTTTTTTCTATTTCAATGTCTGCCTCGACTGAGCTATATGCAGTAATACGAAAATCACCTTTTGGAACACATTTCCAGACAGCTTTTTTCGCACCATATTTAATACATTCAGATTCCTCCTGAGGTGGTATCCATCTGCAGAAAAGATACGTAATTAATTTATATGATAATTTGACTCTACTTTTGTGATAAGAACGTCTAGGTTGTAGAATACGTTGCCTGAGTGGGGTTTCCTTGATTGGTTACAATCTTTGTGTCTTCAAATCGCGAGGGAATCGGTTTCTTCTAGGTAAACACGCTCCAACGTAGACCGCATCGTCGCTTAACATCAGGCAACGTGGCGGTCAAGTGTAAAACTATAAAAGTTATAAAATACACTACATGTGTACGAAGTTCAGAACTTTCAACAATATTTTGGATCTAACCTACACGCCGACGAACTTTAATTGCAACTAAGGAACTTAATTGAGTTGCCATGTTTCAGTTCATTCGTTTCACTTTTCTCGAACAAAGCAGTCAATTTTAATTCAAAAAGTGTACGTAATACTGGGTAGAGCATTCATCGTTTCGAATGGTTAGCGCTGGTCTGGTCATATGACCAGATATACGATTATCCAACGCCTGATGTGTCTTCTTAAGCATTGCTTAGTATAATGCATCAGGCATTCATAATTCATACATGCATTTTTGCCTAAATTTTAAAAAATATGTATGTTTGTAAGCTTTGCTTATAAACATGCGTCAGGCGTCCGACATTCTTGACTGTCCAAGAACAAAATTAATAATTTTGGTTTGCCCTCGTCGACCTTGGATTTTAAATTTCTTTCATTTGATACCTAAATGGAGAGAGTTGAAAAAAAAGTAGGTATACGGATTTTTTTGTGGTGGCGACCATTTTGGATTTGAAATGTTTATAGTGTATTGTATTCTACTAGTTCAGCCCTTTCATTTGATACCCGTATTGAGGGAGGTTGTGAAAAAATATTGTTTCCGCCATTTTGTGGAGGCGGCTATCTTGAATAGATATTACCTTACTAAACAGCTAAGAACCACCGCAACGACAGGCTTTTAAATGAAAAAAATCCGCATCAAAATAGGTCCATCCGTTTGAGAGTTACGATGCCACATACACACACACACACGCACAGACAGACAGACAGCCGACATCGACGTCAAACTTATAACACCCCTCTTCTTAGTCCGGGATAAAAAATAGAGCGGTTTCAGATTAGGGTAGTTTACCTACTGCGCGTATACGGTCGTTTCCGCATACTTGCTTATACACAAGCTACATTACGCGTATTATTTAAAAAAAATCGGACTCGAGTAAACGGGCATATACCGTCGTGTTCCCTTGAACCGGTAGTGGCGTTGTGTCAGTATCAAGACGGATTCTGACGAAGAAACATTGCTATTGCGATTCGCGCTTTTATGACCACGACAACGCTCCTACGAGTTGCGCCTGAGGCAAAAATTATAAGCGCCTACATTATACGGTTTATACGGTTATACGCGCGTAAATAACGCTAGTCTGAAACCGCTCATAGTTTAAATATATTTACAAGTTAGTTCCAGAGACAACATAAAAATTTTTCACGTCTTCTATACACGCTGCTGAGGTGAGGATGTAGCGAGCATGTATAATAACGCCTCCGCAGAGCCATTTCGTTGAAGTAAACTGGCTATCAGCTTGCTGTGATGGCCGTAAATACACCTGCGGAATATAAACTACTGATACCAAAATCATAGATTTATCTATTCAAATATCAATTCAATTCGTTAAGATATTTAATTATAGATATTTTAAAAAGCCTACATTTTTGTAAAAATTGGCAGTGTAGGAACTGCCGATAGAAGTGAAGACTTATAACTCAGAATTTGATAGCTTACTTTGGAAACTACGCGGGTGAAACCGGAGGGCGTGTCCATGACCATGGCCGTCTAGAAATGCGTCAGCATTGCCATGGTCCCGAGTTTACCCGAACGTGACGCTAGAATTCAATTACCCATGGAAAATCTGTCTGTAGCGCGGCAGAAGAACTTTTTACTTGAAAAAAAGGTTTACGCACCAAAAGTATTGAATAAATATATAAAACAAATATTGGTGGACACATCACACACAACACCATCTGACACACACACAAACTTAGCAGAGGTTGTACTATAAAAGCCAGATAGCTGATATTATACTTAAATATATAGATTTAATTACATACTTATTATAAATAGAAATACCCAGACTTATTGTAACATTGCTGACAAATTGATCACGCAAATATTTGCACTTGTGGGAATCGAAACCACGTCTCTCGGCTTCGCAGGCAGACTTACTATTGGTAGTAAGTCTGCCTTAAGCCACGAAACAGCTACTTTCGCTCTTATAATACACATCTTTTCCAGTTATTCTACCACCAAGCAGTAATGCCCAAACATTACTGTGTTCCGGTTTGAAGGGCAATATTTCCAGAGAAATTACAGAGCTTAGAGATATAACAACTTAGATCTCTGGGTGGCGAGCGCAGTGCAGTGCTAGGTAATGATTTGGACTCATCATATTCCAATAGCTGCGTGTCACTGTGCTGTTATGTGGCAGGCATGTTGCTTATCATCAGGCACATGTCTCATCACTCTTAATTTAAATAAAAAAAGGTGTGGAGGTATAATCGAAATTCCGTTACAACTTTTCGTGAGATTTTTTTCCGTCTAGCCCCCTTTCGCAACGCGCGATAAGAAACTTCGTTCCAATTTCATACTGAAGGTTGATTTATTTTAATTAAAAGGTGTGTGTTAACCTACGCGTGATGTTAAAATCACGCAACATAATATATCAAGTACATAATAAATTTAATGTTATTGTCACCATGTACGGCCTAGTTTCTCCAACTTCCTTTCCATTGAGTATTCTTCTTGTATCAGGTATGAATGGAGGCTTCGTGGTGGTCAACCTTCCCACAGGTTCTGTTGGATTAAATTAATAGTTACTGGGAAATATGTCTGTAAACTGTAAATATTTATGTTTAGCCAGATCTTCATGAGAACTTCGTGGATGCAGTGATTGTTGGTGTGGTACTTTCATTACTATGAGCTTGCACTTGTTTTTGGGATGGATCGGCTAAGTATCAGTTTGAGGCTCTGGAATCGATCGAGAGGCGTGCTAAAAGGCTCATAGGCAATAATTATCTTGTGCGAAAAAGACTGCAAACTCTTGAACATCGCCGAAAAATTGCTAGCTTATCGGTTTATTATCGGATACACTTCGGAGAGTGTGCATCTGATCTGCATGATCTAATACCACCTAGCCCTTTTTTCTATCGGACTTCTCGTAACTCGAAGAAGCGGCATCGTTTCATGGTTGATGTTCCAAAGACACGAACAAAGAGGTTTGACTCTACTTTTGTGATAAGAACGTCTCGACTGTGGAATGAGTTGCCTGAGTGGGTTTTTCCCGATGGTTATAATCTTGGTGTCTTCAAATCGAGAGTGAATCGGTTTCTTCTAGGTAAGCACGCGCCATCTTAGACCGCATCGTCGCTTAACATCAGGCGAGATGGTGGTCAAGTGTAAACCTATAAAAGTTAAAAAAAAAGCTGTTTACAGAAGTAATTAGGAAGTATCCATCAAATAAAAAAAAATCCAAACCCTCTTACCATTGGGATGACGTCTGGGTTAAAATTATACCATTGTAGGTAATTAGTTTGCCACCTTGTCAGTTTGTTTGAAAAAATATGGAACACGAAATTTGAGGTTTTTATTTATTTATTTAACGTGCAGAGCCTTTATTAACAAAACTAAAATACAATGAGAACTACACTACGCTACATACTAACTAATTACTTACACTAAGCACACTTGAATTATCCATAGACCAATGAAGGTCTACAGATAATCAAGATATTGAAGTGAAAACTTCTTTAGGCGCGCCTAGACAAATTTTTCGTAGGGTGTAAAAAAAATTGAATTCTACCATCACGCTCGAGTATGATAAGAAATCTTCGGGTAAACTCGGGACCTTGGCGATTGGGCATCTAGAAATGCGTCAGCCAATGGTAAATGCTGAAAGGGCGTGGCCTCGCCATCATGGCATGGACATCTAGAAATGCGTGAGCCAATGGGAAATACTGACGCATTTCTAGATGGCCATGCCATGATGGCGAGGCCACACCCTCCAGTTACGCCCGTGTAGTTTCCAAGGTAAGCTATCAATTTCTGAGTTATAAGTTTTCACTTCTATCGTCAGTTCCTATGACTGCTTTTTTTTTTTAAATCGACAAAGATCGTCAAACTTCAGTGGGGGCTGTGACGTCACTTCATCATAAAAATCATACGAAGAAAAACTGACGTTCCTCGAAATTTCTAAGCACTGTAACGACTAACTATTAATACTAGTAATAATTTGTCTGAGCTACTAACCGATGGATAAATTCGTCCTTTTTTATGGTATAGAGTGACGAGACGAGCAGGACATGTGCCTGATGGTAAGCAACATGCCTGCCACGTAAAACAGCACAGTGACACGCAGCTATTAGAACACGATAAGTCCAAATCATTACCTAGCACTCCACTGCGCTCGCCACCCAGAGGTATAAGATATTTTATCACTTTGCCCGTTAATTTCACTGGAAACATTTCCGTTCAAACCGGAACACAGTAACGTTTGCACATTACTGCTTGGCGGCAGAATAAAAAGGTGTGCTACTTCCCCAGACGGACTTTGCAAAGAGTCCTTCCTACCACTATATTCTACTATAGTCGTTTTAGTCTCTCGCCTATTGTTTCTAATTTTACCAACCTACACTAGGCTAGTGTGATGTATTTTAAATTTGAATCTATCCTTTTGAAAAGAGACCACAAGTACCAGCAGTGGGAAATAAAAGTCGGCTTCTTATGCTATTATGCTTACCAGATCCCGTGAAGACGACAACACAAAGCAAAGTCGAAATAATACGAGTAGACATTCTTCATACATCAAAAGTAATAAGTTCCATATTTTCCATAAATCAGTTTTTCTTAATAAATTCACATCAGCATACAAGGTAACGCAGGTAGAGAGTAGGTACTGCTTCGAAAGCAGCATAACATATCAATAATATTTTAGCTGTGAAAAATTGTTCCGAATTTTATGGTTCCAAATAAAAGGTATACCTACATTTTATTGTAGTAAACAGTGACGAGGTCAGCAGGACATGTGCCTGAAGGTTACCAACACGCCTGCCCATAACAGCACAGTGTCTCGCAGCTATTGGAATATGAAGAGTCCAATTCATTACCTAGCACTACACTGCGGTCGTCACCCAGAGTTAAAAATGGTAAATCTCTATGTCCTGTAATTTCTCTAGAAACATTGCCCTTCAAACCGGCACACGTAACTGCTTGGCGGTAGAATAACCGGCAAAGGTGCAGTACTTCCTCAGCCGGACTCTGCAAAGAGTCCTACTACTACCTACAATTACGTTTTATGGAATGTAAATGTGATGTAAATGGAACCTAAATGCAAAGTAATTTAGCGTACAAACATTACTAAAAGCGTACGTAGTTGTCATTTCAAAGACGAAACTTAACTTTAATGTTACGTTATTGTAACTTATAGATTGTATTGTTTTTCCGGAAAACCCGATTCTTGGACTTATAGTAAAATTTGTTTGTTTGTTCCTCGCCTTTTCTGTTTAAGCCTGTACACTGATACTGAATTACAATTTCACGGAACACCGACTTTTCAGTCAACATAAAACGAAACCATTATTTTTCAGCCAACTACGGACTCCAGTACTGCTCACTATTTCATAGAAGCGGTAGTATTTTCCTGTATAAAAAGTATCGTGTTTGTATTATGTTAATTCAATGTTTGTAAATTATTTATTCAAATAAACTAAATGTATTCTAGGTAGAAAGAGTATTTGCAGAGTTCACCTGTGTAACTAGCAGACAGTAATGATTTTGGAAAAATTAAAGGGCATTGAGATTAATTTTCTTGTATCACTGAGTGCCGAGTAGGCAATAGTTGGAAGTCTTCATGGTCAAATAGCTGTGTGGGACTGCAGTCTTTTTGCTTGCCTATTACTTTTTGAAGTGAAAACTTCTTTAGGCGCGCCTAGACAGATTTTTCCTGGGCTGTGAAATGAATTCTATCGTCACGCTCGGGTATGAAAGAAATCTTCGGGTAAACTCGGGACCATGGCTATTGGCCATCTAGAAATGCGTCAGCCAATGGGAAATGCTGAAAGGGCGTGGTCTGGCCATCATTGCATGGCCACCTAGAAATGCATCAGCCAATGGGAAATGCTGACGCATTTCTAGATGGCCATGCCATGATGCCCAAGCCCCGCCCTCCGGTTACACCCCGTGTAGTTTCCAAGGTAAGCTATCAAATTCTGAGTTGTAAGTCTTCACTTCGATCGGCAGTTCCTATGGCTGCCAATTTTTTTTGTCTTGTTCGCCTCGTCTACATCATATTTAAAAAAAAAGAAAATGTATCAAAATATATATCTTGATTATATTTTGATACATTTTCTTTTGGGTATTAGTATATTTAAATGGTAAGACATCGTTTCTAACTAGATTTGATCTTTGATTAAATAAAAAAAATATTAGTTGCCTTGATTTCACCTGCCTCCTTAAGGCTCTAGTATCAGATTGCACTGTATATATTTTATCACTAGCAGTGCCCCGCGGTTTTACCCGCGTAGTTCCCGTTCCCATCGTTCCCGTTATTTCCCCGGGATAAAAAGTAGCCTATGTGTTCTTCCAGATTATAATCTAACTGTAGTCTAAGTGTTAGCCTAATCCATTCATACGTTACTGCGTGATTGAGGAACAAACATCCAAATATCCATACTTTGACATTTATAAAATTAGTGGGATTTTTTGAGTATTTAATATTACATTGGATACGTATTGACATTCTTTGAAATTGCTCCTTAGAGAAAGAATAAGTAAGTAGATCAGGTTTTTCCACACGGTTCCTTTGTGTCCTGTTCCTGTGTGTATGTTAGCTATGGAAACAAAGTGATGTGTCGCGACAAAAGTATGACAATTCCACAAGAGTGACATGGCAAGAGCGATCAGACCCATGCTTTCGGTGTAAAGCGTTTGTTCTGACTTTATACGTAGTATATGTAAATTCTTTTGCATTGCTCATACGGTGCAAGATCTGCTACTGCAAAACCTGAAATTCAAACTGCATACTGATCTTACTCCAAAACAACATCATGCTAAAACATAAGACGTTGGCGTAATTGTGCTCACCGAACATATCTCACTTATATAGCACAACCGAATAGAAGACAGAAACTAATAGAATAATGAAGAATTAGATGATATATGTAGTTATTTACAGCACAACCAATTAAAAGCTAGAAATGGAAAGAAGAAGAAGAAGACTTTAATCAGCTGATTTTTATCATTGTTTTAATTCAGACCAATACAAATATTAAAAACAAGAAATTGCAATACAAATGTTTTTGCCAGACTTGCCTCTCGAAGAGGCCAGTTTGCAAGTCTTTGGTTTCACAAACAAAAAATGACGAAGACACAGCGCTTCGAAGTTTCGTGTGACGTCACTTGTGAGTACGATTTTTGCTCACGAGTGACGTCGCGACTCCCCACTCTCGAAGTTTGATGGTCTATATCTTTGACGATTTTTAATATTATTAAAAAAACAAAAAATACGGGTCCAATATTTTTCCATGATCTAGCTGACGGACTAATTAGGATGGTGAATTTTTGACCCAGTCCGGTACCCTATTGCATTACATTTTTGATCCCTGATAGAAAAAAGCTCGGTGTTAGCTTAATCCAGCTTATCGTAAAAAATTGAACATCTTAGACAAATTTATTTTTACTGAACGTACCTTAATTTAAAGGTTTTTGGATTTAAGAATTGTTGAACCTGATTTGTTGAAATTGATTTAAGAACATCTTAAGGTACAAGTTCGCGCTGAGACCGCGACGCGAGACCGCGACGGTGTTAGCTTAATCCAGCTTATCGTAAAAATTGAACATCTTAGACAAATTTATTTTTACTGAACGTACTGAACTGTTTTTTTTTTTAAATGTAAAGGTTTTTGGATTTAAGAATTGTTGAACCTGATTTGTTGAAATTGATTTAAGAACATCTTAAGGTACAAGTTCGCGCTGAGACCGCGACCGGAGACCGCGACCTGTCTCGGTCTCCTGTCGCGGTCTCAGCGCGAACTGGCGTCCATACAATTCCATAGTGTCAAGTGCCTGTCGCGGTCTCCGGTCTCGGTCTCCTATCGCGGTCTCGTGTCGCGGTCTCCGCGCGAACTTGTACCTTTACTAATATTATAAATGCGAAAGTTTGGGTGTTTGTTCCTCAATCAAGTCAAAAGTTCAGAACGGCTTAACGGATCGGGTTGGAATTTGGAACACAGTTAGATTATAGCCCGAGAATAGCACTTAGGCTATATTTTATTAAAAGTTACGCGGGTAAAACGCCGGGCCACTGCTAGTAACTCAAAAAAATGCTAATAATTTAACCACGCAAGACAATATAGAGACTGGTAGAGCCATAGAGTAAATGAGCCGAAGTCGTGTTTTTTTAATCCCTCATTAATTAAGTATGTACTTAGTATATATACTATTAATTAATTAAGTATGTTTTGAACGGGCAGAGCCTTTATCGACAAATTTAAAATACAATGAGAACTACACTACGCTACATACCTAACTACTTACACTAAGCACACCGGAATTATCCATAGACCAATGAAGATCTACAGATAATCAAAATGTTCAAGCCTACTACCAGTCGGAAGCGTGCCCAACATGCTGGCGGCATTACCACGTTGAATGGTAATGCTTATGCGCTGAGCCAAATAAACGCCAGCATTTCGGTCACGCGTCGCGTCGATCAAGCGCTCGAAAAGGCTTTTGAAGATGACATGAGCTCCCGGCCCCCATGGACTTGTTTCTTGTTTACAATTCAATTTCTAGGGTAGGTACTGAAATAAATTACCGTTTCCTTTCTCTCTTAAGGAGACATTTCTTGTTCTCTATAAATATAGCAGTTTGACCGGTTTGTGATTTTCTTGCCTGTACCTGCGTTAGTGCCAAGGAAATATAAATGCTAGTTGTAGTGTAGTATTGAACTTCCAGTTTGTAACTCAATAATGCGAGAAAGTTGGAACTCGATGCCAGTATTGTAGCTTTTTGAGGGGAGGCGGAAAATCTTTAAGGCCGTGGAAGTTAAGATGATGTGAAGAAGAAGAAGACGTTAATAGGTAATTAAAAACTATACGATGGTATATCGCTGTGATTTCTCAAATGTTTGGAAAACAGGATCTCTATAAGAGCGCACAGATGGGTTAATAAATCTCAGCTAATTGAAAATATAGTTACTTTGATTGCATCTCTAAACGAATTTTGGTTTGAAAGAGAAATGAGTTTTGGTACAATGAAAGAGGGGTGCGGTTCGATTTAACTACAACCTTTATGGGTTTTAACTCTGAAACGAACAGTTAGATCTAAAAAATCTTTTTCATCATCATCATCACCAACAGCCCACTAAACGTTCCCACTGCTGGGACTCGGGGCCTTCTTTCGCAAGGAGAGAGTTAAGGCCATAATAATCCACCACGCTGGCCCAGTGCGGGTTGGTGGATGACACATGACTTCGAAAGATTTTAGGTACACGTCGGTTTCCTCTCGATGTTTTCCTTCACTGTTTTAAGTTAGTGGCATTACGCACATGACTTCGAAAAGACAGTGGTGCGTGTGGGGTTTGAACCCGGGGTCTCCGGATCGGCAGGCGCCGTTCTCCCGACTAGACCAGCCGTAACTTAAATAATAGGATAAAAAGTATTTTTATCCTACTAATATTATAAACTAGCAGCGCCCCGCGGTGTTACCCGCGTAGTTTCCGTTCCCGTTGTTCCCGTTGTTTTTCCGGGATAAAAAGATATTTATGATATTAGTAAGATGTCAATGTATGGATGTTTGGATGTTTGTTGCTCAATCACGTCCTAACTTATGAACGGATCGGGCTGAAATTTGGAACACAGATACATTATAGTCTGGAAGAATACATAGGCTACTTTTTATCCCGGAAAACAACGGGAACCCGTTCCCGTTGTTCCCGTTGTTCTTCTTCGCGGGGCCCTACTAGTACTTTATACGAGTAGTGAGTACCAGCGTTGTTGTACAATTGTTTAGAACGGTTCGTTATTTATAGAACGAATGAAGTCAGGTAAGTTACCTGTACCTAGGCTGTAGGTAACTTACCAGACTTGAATCGTGCTATTCAGCTCTTCATGAATTTGCTTTTTACGAAGGCTACAAAGAAAGTATTAAAAACAGAAAAGTAACAATTAAAATATTTTATTTCATTGGTTCAGCAATTTCTAAAAACTATAGTAAAACTAGGCATAAAACATAATAATACAAACTAAACAACAACTAATACACTTCAGCTTCAGTGGGTTCAAGAGAATCTCCATCTCCATTCTTTTTTAACCTATAAACACCTTCCTGACTTCAGACTTAATAATGGTAACCACAAATGACTATTTAAAGCTTTTGTTGATATTTGAAGAAATTCGTTTTCAGAATAAGAAATCCCTCATTGTATATACTTGAGAAACAATCGCATTGCTGGTTCAGTTTTCGCATTGCACAATGTAAATTAGACGAATGACTAATTACCTCAATATCCAGATCACCTAATGATCGAATCACGGTCAGAGGTCAGATTGTTGATTTCTTGTATGACATCACTAAGTGCAACAACCTTCATTTGATACTGTCTCATTTGTCGAAAAACTTCAACAAACTCATAATTCGATTGTTTCTTCTTTTCGAATGGAACACCTGGAAACTTATTCGCAGTCTTCAAATAATATGGCAGAAAACGCTTTTTCCACCAGCGTTTAATTTTTTTCGAACAGTCAAAACTCCTCGATATTATACATCGTGTAACTAATATTTTTTACGTCAATAAATTATTTAGGAAACTGCCATGTGGATTGCGCTTGCTTAGTAGATGCTGATTCTGGAGCAGTTTTCACTTCAGATTTTTGGTTTGCTGCTGTGCTTTTGTCGCTACGGTCCCATCCGTGTGATTCGTGCACGTGCTCATGATGGTCAGGAGAAGGAAACCATTCCGAGATCCACACGGGTCGCCAAATCTTTTTAACTCCAGGTACCCAAATCGTCTTGTAATCCTTAACCCAAATTTGTTTCCAAGCTTCTTTCCATTCCAATTTTTTGTCATCAACCCAAACGAGTTTCTTTGATGGCTTCCAAATTTGCTGCCAAGCTTCTTTCCAGATTAATTTCTTATCATCAAGCCAGATTTGCTTTTTCTCCGTTTTCCAAACCTGTTTCCATTTGTCAACCCACTCCAACTTCTTATCGGGTATCCAAATAGCTTTTTTAGCCGGCTTCCAATACTTAGTCCATAATGGTTTCCATACTAACTTTTTCTTCCATAAGTCATGAGATGTGTATTCCCAACCGTCATGGTCTTTTCCCAAATATTTTTCACCAGGCACGCCAACTTTGACCCATTTCGGAATCCATACTTTGCGCCATGCTGGCACCTGTATATCTTTGTACCCGGGCACTACAATGTCTTTATATACAGGCACAGTTATTTTTTCGTAATCAGGAACTTTAACGTCTTTCCATCCAGGTACCTTGATAGGTTTCCAAACTGGCTTGTAGATTTTTTTCCAATCTGGAACTTTTATATCCTTATAAACAGGAATTTTGGTGGGTTTCCACACAGGCTTCCATATTTTCTTCCATGATGGCTTCCATATTTGCTTTTGGGCTTTGTTCCAAATTTTCTTGTAACCAGGTTTCCATATTAGCTTTTTCTTCCAATACCCAGGATCGTGATGGTCATGATGATGGTCATCATGATGGTCGTCATGATGTTCTTCGATGTGATGGTCATCGTGGTGATGGTCATCGTGATGATCGTGGTACTCATGATGCTCGTGGTGTTCGTCGTGGTGATCATGGTGATCATCGTGGTCGGCTACGTCATGGTGGTCACCGTGCTGGTGCAAGTCATCGTGATCTTGGAAGGGATTGACGAGACCGTCCGGTGGGGCCGGGTAGTCATAGCCGTCACGTCTTTGTGCTGTATTTCCATTAGGAGATTTTTGTTCCACCTGCTGCTGTGTTTGTTGATTATTTTGTTGTATTAATGCCTTCCCAGACACTAGAGCGATTTGTAAAATTACCGCTAGGGTAACCTGAAACAAACGAGAATCTCGTGAACACTGTGATAGAAGATAACTTTAAACACAAACATCTAAAAACACAACGCACAGCATTTCAGATTCGTTAAAAATTATCGCGAAGCTCACTTAAACTAGTTATTACGCAACGACAACAGAACAAACCGACACTATTTATGCGGTCCACATCGGCCGAGATAATCACATGAGTTAATCGGGCCTTGCATCTATAACAAACAAAAGTTTCACCGAGGCCCTTGTTAAGAATTATATAAATTTAATGAGGCCGTAACATAGATCATTACGTAACGTCGTTTATGTGAATCACAAAAGGAAAGTGAGATTAAGACAAGTTGTTCTAAGCAAGGTGGGGGCCATGGCCATTCTCGTACGTTCGAGCCAGGTCAGGAAAGAAAGGAAACGTTGCAAATCTAAAATACTTATTCGTCGAACCGGACACCGTTTACTTGTCCGGTTTCAGTTTTATAACCAACTCGCTCCAAGTAGGAAATGTAGAGAGTATTTTGCTGTCGAATTATGCAATCTGGAAAAATCCAGAGCAGAATGTTGTATTCAATGTATTCGACAATCGTTCTCAGTATTTTACCTTTTTTAACATTTTTTAAAGCAAATCTTCCACTTCAACAAAGCCAACCTATGTATAAGTCATGGTGACCTAGCGGCTACAACATCTGATTTCATAATTGTCAGATCGTAGGTTCGAACCGTGCTGTTGTACGAGATTGTCATCACTACTAACTTTAATAGTGGTGATGATGATCTCATCGTGAGGAAACCGGCGTGTTTAAACAAATTAAATTTCCAGGGACTTGAGTCATCCGCCAACCCGCTTTTGGCGCATTAGATACCTAATACCCTTGGCTCTCTCCATAAGAGAGAATTCATCAAGTCCAAAACAGTAAAAATAAAGTAAACTACTTAAGCAAGAAAAACTACTAGTCTATTAACTAACACATAGGTAGTCAGTTCACGAGTACCTAGATTTGCTGTAAACAGCGCCGCGTCCGGCATTTATGCAAAATAGGTTAAACAGTGAAAATTGTCTAGAAAGTGTCCATCTAGTGCATTAGCGCTATTCACACTAGGTGCCAAATCGGTACATCGTTACACAACGGTTACACAAGTGCCGTGGCATCGAAACCAACCACGACAATACCGATCAACATCCGAGACATAATTAATGACCTCCTCCGTAAAAGAACAGAACCAAAACCGTGAATACAATGGACGCGAGAATACTTCGTAATGTCACAATCGCGAAATACTCTAGTTTTAGCATAGACAATAAAACATCTAGCATCCGACAATATTTTATTAAATACTTTAATTTTTTTTTTATCGTAAATAGATATAAATTTAACTTTTTAAATCATCATTTATCATACTAGAAAAAAAGCCTAATTTCTTCAATTAAAATTGTAATCATAAGCAGTTTAATTATGATATTCAAATTGGTATATTTTCGGTGATTTTGATAAACAAATTTTAATTTTTCTTAATTTAAAAGCGATTGTAATTAAAAAAGACGTTTTAGGTATTTGATATTTTTTCTAAAACAATTTTCCCGACATATAAAGTCAAATTTTGTTGAAATGCAGGTCGACACTCGTTTTTATTTTTCGGCGTATCGTTACGTCAATCGGCGTATGTTTAAGTCAACAATGACTTTAATTTGATTTAAAGTTCAAGCACACAAAGTTCATGGAGACAACTAGTTTGTTTCGTTTTTAAAGAAAACAAATAAAAAGATCGCGAGACTGAACGCGTAACTGATTGACGTAATAATGATCCTTTGAAATGCATTCAACGTTAATGCTGCATGTAATTTGCGCGCGTTTTTAAACTTGGTCAATCGCGAGCTCGAGATACGTCGATAAGCGGAAGATCCGATTGTGCAAATTGTGTAACCTCGAGACGACCGAGACTGGGGCTTGAGTTCATTGTATCTCTTCATTTTGAAAGGGGCGTATAACCACAATAGCACAATGTTAGGAGAGTACGTATCATGAAATCGACGCGCAAATTATTTGGCTTTAGACACAAAACATTTTTTTTTTAATTTTACTCAAATTAATTTTCTTATAAATCATTTAGTTTTATTGATTTTTTTATTATTTAACTACTAATTAATTAGTATTTGAGAGTACCCAATTTATATTACGAGTATAACAAAAAAGAGAAAGTTAATGATTAATCTAGTCATGAGGTCCATTAGGCAGGATCCCGATGTAATAAATATCAGAAGTCCTATAGTTCCGAGAATGAGAATCTCTTGAAATAATAATAATAATCTTTTGGTTGTAAATCTGAAGACTTTTTTTTTAATTAGAAATTACGTACTCGTTTGATATGTGGTGTATGGAATGTGTTTAAACTACAACATTGTTTTTTTAATGATTTTGTCATTGAAATATTTACATTTTCATAATAATTTGCTTTTATATTTTTTAAAAAGAACTACGTAGTAGAAAACTGGCGAGATCTACATATTCCCAACGAATATCTAAATTATCTACAGAATATAACATTAGCATAAAACCAGAATGTCGGATTATGTTTTGCACTTGATTTTCTTCATGGATCTATTCACTGTCTGCTGAACAATAATGAGGAACAGAACCCAAGCAAGTAACAAGAATTACAATAATTTGCGTTTGCAAAAAAAGACACATGCCATTGTCAATGATGGAACCGAGCCATCGTTTAATACCTTTTTACGTTAACAATTGAGTCCATTAAATGTCTTTGACAAATTTCTCTTCAGGAAAAATCAAAACATTAATAGTTCCGCGTGTTTAAACTGTACGAGATTACTTAGGATCTACATTTCAACTTTCATACGTAGATGCGGAAGTAGGTACGTTAAAACCTCTGTTAAAAACAGACATTGATTATGTAATTTAAAAGTTCAGATGTATTATGATGTCTATCTTCGTTTCGTGACTGGATTTATTATGCATTTATTAAAGAGTTCGCGATGTTATATTTTTTTATGATGATTATTATTTTTAGCATCATAATAAATAACTTTATTTTTTATTAGTGTTTGTGAGTTACGAGTACTATCTAATTTGTTTTAGCCACAACATTTTATCCGTTAATATTTACATTTAAATTAAAGTATCTAACACATTTTTGAATAGTATGAAAAATATTTTTTACATTTTGTCCATGTGACATTGTCTTTTTATTTGATAGAGTGGCGTAACAAGCAAAACTTGGGTCTAATGGTAAGCAACAGGCTTGCCCATAACATCACAGTATCATGAATGATATATAACTGTATTCAAATTGAAAAGTTCAAACTCTAAATTAAATAAACTAATTAAAAAATACGTCGAAATTTATAATAGTAAGTCAATAAACGATTTTTAAATAAAAGTAAAAAAGACAATCTGTGTAGCGGTTTGTTTGACGAGTAAAGTTTACATTACGCCAACAGTGGAAGGTGAAAACAGAGTGTAAATATGTAATCTGGGCAAACCATCAATATTGGTATAGAAATAAATTATGCACGTCATAATAAGACACATTATGCGATGCAGAGATACTTCAAGAGGTTTTCACTATTTTTACACGCGTTAAATTTACCTTATCACAACTGCGAGCAAATAAAAAAAAAGTTTTCTAAATTGTTATATTCTGTGATTATTTTTGTTCTTCAACATTCACTATATTTATCGCCCACAATGGACCAAGACGTTGTAATTAAAAAAAATAACAATAAAAAAGAACAATGTAACCAGTAACGGTTTTCTTTTGTTTTTTTTTTACTCGTAGCCACTGTTTGTACAATAATTATTATTTACACCAAACTATAAAATAAATAACGAGAACTAATAACGAAAGATAAGCGTGTTTGCCGATTATTGCAAAAGAAGCCACTGTTTATCCTGAGGATCTGATCCTTGATATGTGAAATAAAACTGACCACTAGGCTCCAGATCCCTCGCATGTTGGGCGGGGACGGCCGGTTCGCTAGCTGAGACGCCGGAACTGTTTTACTCTATTAGTTTAACTTGGGTGTGAGTTTATATATGAGCGGGCCTACCCCATACGCGGCGTGGTGGGGCGGTGGGGACCTCACTTTCGCCAGCACCCTACCGCTGTCGAGCCTGTCGAGGCAGGAGGCGTGGGACGCTTAGCGCCGGGACACAAACACAACGCACGCACTTTTCAACTAAACAACAACAAACGAAATCACCTACCGTATACTACGGAGACTTAATTTATTCATACGCTACTTAATTGGCAAAAAGATCATAAAGCGACGATGAAACAAGGATTGTTTGTAGAAGCGGAAGTTTTTATGGGCTGTTTTTTTTATAAAAAGGTAGTCGCGTTGTGAAACTAACTTGTTTTTTACGGAGAGTCTGTCTAATCATAAAGAAATTGGAAAAATATTTTTAAAGGACGAAATGCCTTCAGTATCTTTTTTAATTGGAAAAAGAAAAGTTGAGGTACCAAATGTCGACGACGGTTCTTTTTTTATTCCGTCCGGTTGTTTGTTACTTTTTCTATAAATACGTAAACGGTATCATGAAACGTCATTTTTATTCCCGCCAATTGTTGAACCATGATTTATTTTTATTCGTTTTTAAACTTAAAAATACATAGCGTTCAAGCCTGACTTTTTTTTGTATGTGAACTGTGAACTGTTGTTCAAACCAGATAACTTAATTCTCTAGGTTTTCCTGCTTTTTGAATAAGAAGTTTGTCCAAATAAGTCGGGAGCTAAGTTATTGTATTTTGATTCATCTCTGAGCGATAGGTTATGACCCCCTCATAAAGAAGTTGGGAAGTTTAATGTACTCGTATTAACATTAATTAACACTAGGTTCTGAGCCCTGTAATTTTTCTGGAAACATTTCCCTTCAAACCGGAACACAGTAATATTAGCACATTATTATATTTTACTCGTGCAAGTTGTTTTGTGTATAAGCTAGCTTATAATGCTTAACACCATTGAATAAATAATAAAATAAATAAAATACAGTGTATTTTATTTATTATCGAAATTCGAAAATCTATTTTAAAAATTTATTTACTTCATAGAATGAAGTAAAGAAAAATAAAGTTAAAAAAAAGAGTTCTTTGAAGTAAAGTGGGACCTGGATCAGCCACCAAAACTGCTAAAAATGTCTCTTCTGTCGCTGTATGTGGGATCAAGCAAGATCCGTTGACCTACTACAATTCTAGAGCACTCGTAATAACCTGACTCATCGAAGCCAAACATTTTGATGTTTTGGTTTTTTGTTCCGTTCAAGGGTTACACTTGATGCATCAGTAAAATTTGATTTTAAAATTCAACGCTTGGTACCTACGAGTGAAATTTATTTCTATACGTTTATTAGGTTTCAATTGCGTATGAAAATTTTAAATAAAAGTGAGCTATTAACACAGCTCATAGGTACCTATCTACCTGAAACGTTTGAAATCAAATACTAATTCAAACTTCTGTGATTTTAAGCTATTGATGGATGCCTGTCTTGCTGGCAGATTTAGTATGGTACCTACTTGTTTAAAATTTGTCAATATTAAGCCTTCGAGAATATATGAAACCACTAAAAGGCTTCATTGGCTCAAATTTTATGTCAAATATATATATTAACTAGCTGACTCGGCAAACGTTGTTATGCCATATAAATCATTTCTAGGTAATTTCTAGTGATTTCTAGTGATAAACGATAATAATTGATCAGTTATCAATGATGAAAAATGATTAAATTACTTAAATGGCTATTAAAAAATAGGGGTTGGTGATAAAAGTGTAAAATTTTTAGGGTTGTATGTATTTTTTAACGCCACATTATAAAAAAATTAAAACAAAAAAAAATTCTGCGAAAATAAAAAATAAAAATTATGGGGTGACCAACCCTTACCACTTAGGGGTATGAAAAATAGCTAGTAGCCGATTCTCAGACCTACTGAATATGCATATAAAATTTGGTTAAAATCAGTAAAGCCGTTTCGGAGGAGTAAGGAAACAAACACTGTGACACGAGAATTTTATATATAAGATTAAATAACCATTTATTAACCATTTATTAAGGACTGGTAAACAAAACATAGTAATTCAGTTCCATGAGCAGCCCACTAAGTGTTCCCACAGCTGGGGCTAGGCCCTCTCGCAAAGCGTTTTAGCGTTTTGATTTAATATAAAAAATTGTATATTTGGTGTATATTAAACGTGAGAGTGTAAAATTATGCTTAGAAAAAAGGTTTTACCTACGTAGGTATATTTACAAGCACTAACAGTCTGAATCCTAGAATTGGCAATCCCCTGTATCAGTAACATTGCGTCTGAGGATACTAAAATAAGTGAATACAAGTGAAATGTTTCCAGAGAAATTACTGGGCTAAGATAACGTTCATCTCATACATCCGGATGACGAGCAGAGTGCAGTGCTAGGTATTGCTTTTACTCTTTGCGTTCAAATAGCTACGAGGTTCCTGACTGTTATGGAGAGGTGTATTGTTGCTCGTCTCGTCAGTCTATGTAAAAAAAAACAAATGCAAATAATATCGCACCACTCAACACCATCACCATCACGCAACATCAACAACGTAAATGTAAATTGAGATCCAAGTTCAATATTATGATAAATGCCTTGGTTGTTCACTTGAACGCCAAAAGAAGTGAGATCTAAATTTGGTGTCAAGTTCAATGGTCGGACCTGTAATTTATTTGTAACAATTTTAAATTTCTTTACTTTACTTCATAATTCATGGTATGAAGTAAAAATATTAAAGTTCATACTACCTATAGGAGTACAATAATCTAATTGCACGTGACCAAAATGGGAACTACCGCCGTCGTCAAGCCATCCAGGGTTGCCGGTGTCCGATTTCCCCAAATTTCCCAAAATATGAAGTAAAAATCTCAAAATATGGGGAGAAATTAATCCCACTGCAGCGTGTCGTTACTGCAACAGGTAAGTGATACCTAGTAAGTGTAGCCAACGTTACCAAATTGTACATCAATTTTGCTTAGCTTTAGCTTTGTAAGATTATAAAACATTTTTTAATCGCAATAGGCTAATAATACACCTTTTATCTAAAAGTATTTTACTTTAATCTTTAGTAATCATCACACAAAAATCATCCCACTAATATTTCAATTTAAATGCTATATTATAATCTCAATATGTCTAAATTAATTAATAAATTAATGACATTTAATTTATTTTCTTTTATATTTACAAATAATTAATTTTAAAAAATCTTTAGTTAATGAAATGAAATTAACAAACATTTTTTTAAACTAAATAAATTGTAAAATTTAAAATGTTTATGATAATTTTTTTTGTCTATTGAATTTCTAATAATAAATAATTCTAATTTCTAAAAATAAATCTACTTTTTTTACTTTTTCTGAATATATCTATTTCTCTAATATTTTGTTTAACATACATGTTAGACAGACAAAATTCAATAAAAATTTGATTTACCTACCTTTTGACCTTAAAATGATTCCCCGAAAAACCCATCCGTACTGCTCCCGGCGCAATCATCTTCTATCTAATTATCTTAATTGATAAAATGATCCGCCTATGATCAAACAGCTCAAAGGTTCTCAACTACAAATTCTCGTAGATTTTTTAGCGACCTGATCAAAAGTTTGTTAGTTAGCACGGTTTAGTGAAATGCTCAAATACACAGTTATTTGATTTTATCATATAACTAATTTGTTTTTTAGGTAGGTACCTAAAGATACCTTTTGTTTTGGTTTGTTTTTTTAAGGTATCTATCTAAAGGTAGTACAAAAAACCAAATCGGTAATCCGTAATTTCGACTAAATCTTCGACACTACTTACTATATTTGAATACAAATTAACAAAATATTTTTTCGCAAAACATTAACTAATTAGAGGCATGTGAAACAATAATAATTTTATAGATCGTGATGATCAAAATTAATTGTTTCTATTACGTACCTACCCATAATTGAGTAGAGTTGAGAAATTGAATTCTCGCAAACGAATAAACTAAATACAAGCATTTCAAACAATAACACTGAAACCTTATTATATAAAACTCAACTCACGAAAATTATTTTAGTCAAATGTAACAAATATTAAAAGAAAAAGATTACTGGAATATTGTTGATATCAATACCTCAAAATTGTAACAAACTTTTCGACGACTATCTAAATCTTGCTTAATGTATTTTTAAATACGTAATATGCGTACGTACACGCGCAACAAATCTATACATACAAACTAGACATCTATACATAAAAATAAAATTGAAGTGTCTTTCTAATTTCAAATTAACATCTTTTCACTAACTGCATATGAAAGTATATACGACACTTATATAAACAAAACAATTTAAAAAAAAATGTTTGTCTATTTGTTTGGCCAAACACTGAAATGGCTGTACTGATTTTAACGGGACTTCCACTGGCAGATAGCCGATGTTACAAAGAGTGACTTGGGCTCATTTTATTTTAGAAAAATAGAGTTCCACAAAGCAATTTTTTTTCCTTTTTTTTTTTATTTAAATTTGTCACTCCACAGACTCCGGGGTCCGTGACTTTTGTCATTTCAAATTTTATATAATTTTTACATATTTCAAGGATTAGCAGTAGAAGAGGAAAATAAGGGAGGAGTTGGGAACATTTTAAACCTGATACTAGTGCTTATCTGTTGAGCCGATCACTACCGGTTGGGATTCCGGTAGTAGTCGACTCCACATCGATTCTTTGCCTGCACGGCTGCATTTCTGTCCCTGATGGCCATCTGTAGCAAAATAAATAAATATGACTTTCTATAGTTTAGATAGGTAAGCCACGGGTTAAACCGAGGGCCGCAGCTAGTACGTGCATATAACCAGTGCACACAAGTGGCACTCGTAATATTTTGAAAGTAGACAGGTCTTGCTTAGGTTAAGTGGAAACTATTACTGTATTTTGTTCCGTTCGTTTCAAATATTCACAAACATATTTATTGGTAAAATAAAGTGTCATAAGTCATAAAAGAAATAAGTTGGTAGAAAAAGAGCGAGTTAGATTCCCCTACCGAGAGTATTGTACTATCTAAGTCTAATCTAATCTATCTTACCACTTCCTACTGATAGTAGGGTCACAGACTCACAGATGAGACTAGTAGGACTTTTTGCAGAGTCTACCTCGGGAAATATCACATCGTTCCCACTGCTTTTTCCGCCAAACAGTAGAGCGCAAACATAACTGTGTTCCGGTTCGAAGTGCATATTTTCCGAACAAATTACAAGATCAAAAAATAAATCTTCTTATATCTCTGGGTGACCAGTGCTGTGCTAGGTGGTGATCTGGGCTCTTCAAGTTTAAATAGCTACAATCGTGGCATTATGCTCCTATAGGCAGTGCTATCCTATATCATACTCGTTACGTTGCTATATTTTTGTTAAATAAATATAGGAAATCTTAGTATATACATATAAATCCCAACCCCCAAATATTATTTTATAATTATTATTAAGATTTGTTGTTATAACGGCAATAGAAATACATCATCTGTGAAAATGTCAACTGTCTAGCTATCACTGTTCTTGAGAAACAGCCTGGTGACAGACGGACGGACGGACGGACAACGGACAGCCAAGTCCCAGTAATAGGGTTCCGATTTTACCCTTTGGCTAAGGAACCCTAAAAACCATACCTTTAAGTTTAATACAATTAAACTTAGCATTTTAATTGGCGGCCTTATCGCTTATATCGCTACTTGTGGAGCTAGGTCATACTCATAAGTATTTCACTGTATTTTTTTTAATTTGACTGTATCAAAATAAAGAGTTTTCTATCTATCTATCTATCTTAGAGCGATATCTACCATGCAACCGTGCACGGACAGGAGACAACATACTAGGCCTTAATTTATTTAATGTATAGGCCTTAATGTATACAAAATTTAAAAAAAAACAGTCAAAAAGAGAAAAGTCTCGATAAGGAGTAAAAGTAAACACACTTCAATAAGTAATGTTTTTTTTTACATATAAATTAAATCATAAAATAATAATAATAAAAGATACGATTTGTACTGACTTCTAAATCTGTTTATAAATCTTGACATTTAACCAAATTATTTTGGATCTTTTCTAAACTAATTTTAATAAAGTGGTCAAGTGCGAGTTGGACTCGCCCATGAAGGGTTCCGCTGCAGCAAGTAACATAATATACATAGTACACATAGTTCTTGTAGTTCCTTGTAACTTTGATCGAAGTTTCAATAATAGTGTATTTATGACGTACCAAAAAAAACTACTGATCAGATCGAGTTCAAACTAATTTTCGTTGGTAATTTACATAGTAATGTACATCATATATTTTTTTTAGATTTTTCATTCTCTTACTTTAGAAGTTAGAGGGGGGGACACACATTTTACCACTTTGGAAGTGTCTCTTGCGCAAATTATTCAGTGTAGACGAAAATGATTTTAGAAACCTCAATATCATTTTTATAGACCTATCGATAAACACCCCACATGTGTATGTATGATGAAAAAAAATTTTTTGCGTTTCAGTTCTCAGTATGGGGGGCAACCCTAATTTTTCTTTTTTTTCTTTTTTTTTGTTCAAATCTTAATGCGGTTCACAGAATACATATACCTACCAAGTTTCAACAGTGTAGTTCTCATAGTTTCGGCAAAAAGTGGCTGTGACATACGGACGGACAGACAGACAGACAGACAGACAGACAGACAGACAGACAGACAGACAGACAGACAGACATGACGAATCTGAAACGAAAAAAGCTGAAGAGTTTATTTGTTCGAACGCGTTAATCGCGTAGGGTACGGCACGGTTTTTTTTATTATAATGGCGAACAAAAATGAATCTCTGACTATCATGATTGTCAGGGGCTTATTACCATTTTTAGGGTTCCGTAAAACCTAAAAACGGAACCCTTATAGATTCGTCATGTCTGTCTGTCTGTCTGTCTGTCTGTCCGTCCGTATGTCACAGCCACTTTTTGCCGAAACTATGAGAACTACACTGTTGAAACTTGGTAAGTAGATGTATTCTGTGAACCGCATTAAGATTTGAACAAAAAAAATTAAAAAAAAGAAAAATTAGGGTTGCCCCCCATACTGAGAACTGAAACTCAAAAAAATTTTTTTCATCAGACCTACACGTGTGGGGTGTCTATCGATAGGTCTTTAAAAATGATATTGAGGTTGCTGAAATCATTTTCGTCTACACTGAATAATTTGCGCGAGAGACACTTCCAAAGTGGTAAAATGTGTGTCCCCCCCCCCCTCTAATTTCTAAAGTAAGAGAATGAAAAATCTAAAAAAAATATATAATGTACATTACCATGTCAACTACCAACGAAAATTAGTTTGAACTCGATCTGATGAGTAGTTTTTTTTTAGTACGTCATAAATACACTATTATTGAAACTTCGATCAAAGTTACAACGAACTACAAGAACTATGTGTAGTGTGTACTATGTATATTATGTTACTTGCTGCAACGGAACCCTTCATAGGCGAGTCCAACTCGCACTTGGCCACTTTATTATCATATCGTTTCCATGTCTCGACTTATCTGGAATTTGACTTTCTATGCCAATATATTTTATTGTTTGAAATAAGTGTCTAATTATTCTTTTTTTGTTTCAGGTAATTATGTTTTATTCATATCGTGTTCAAATAATAACAACTTTACTTGAGCAAAAACAGTATGGCAAGTACAATAATACATAGTAATATTGTGTAAGGAACCCTGGATCTCACACTAGGTGAAGTCCTGTGTCGTGAAAATTCAGTGCCTTCCTTGGTGGTAATTACATCAGTTCAGCGATAAACTTAAAACAAAAAGAAGAAAGAAAGGATAAATGTAACAATAGTAAAAAAAATTGAACAAAAAATAAAACAAAATAGGGATACACTTTTTGGAGCGAGCCTTTACCTACTAATACCAAAACAGGACCTATAAGATATGAAGGTGTGAGCGAGTGAGTGTGTTACGTGAGAGTTCGTGTGTTGTTAGGTGAGGGTGTGTTTGTGAGTGGAGGGAGGAGGATGATGAATTTTTAACAGTTTCGGGGTCCGAACCCACGCGGTGGCGAGGGAACAGACCCCTCGGGGTCAGATTATATTTCTAGTTTTCTAATATTTATCAAATCATACGTAGGTACGGCACGGTTCGGTACGGTAGGGTAAGGGATGTCAGGTCATTCTTTGACCTTACCAGCGCCAGCCAAATCTGTTATCATACCGTCTGTGGTACCCTCTTGCGCTAGTCGTCATATGAGATGTAGTACTCATTGAGTACGACACGTGATAATCTATACTAATATTTTAAAGCTGAAGAGTTTGTTTGTTTGTTTGTTTGTTTGTTTGAACGCAATGATCTCGGGAACTACTGGTCCGAATTGAAAGGTTCTTTCTCTGTTGGATAGTCCATTTATCGAGAAAGGCTATAGGCTATTTAACATTACGCTACTATTAACAGGAACGAAGCATGAATGAAAAATGTAACAAAAACGGGAAATAATTTTGCTTTTTGAGAGTTTCCGTTGCGTGACAGCATGTGTCATTCGTCAAAGGTACGTGAAAGGTTGCGTCATTAGAACCTAAGGTAACCGAATTTGTTCAAAATTTGAATTGGTACGATGAATTTTAGATAGATGGCGTAGCAACGCGCGCGCGATTCAGCTAGTGGTTAATTTGTGGGAAAGTTTCAGGTATCCTTTACGAATGTGTGTAAGTATAGTTAATAAGATTAAGTTAGTTGGGACCTTTTTTTGAAGTGACAGAACCCTCGCATGGGTTAGTAAGGACTTGCGCCTTCTGCACAAGCCCAAAGTTCAGTAGACAAGAGATACTTACCACTTGCAGCAAATTGCTATAATTCCCTTTATAAGCAAACCTTTTAAACTCCGGGTGGAGAATGAACCACTGGGCTGGGCTGTAATCACTTCTTCACTTTTCCCAATATTTTCAATCAAAGAAAATATTCAACCTAAGAGAAAATATTTGAAACCAGATCACAATTGACGGAATTATCGACGGGCATATGTTTAGCCAGTTTGAAGAGCAATTTTCCAGATAAATTACACGGCAAAGAGATAATTGATTTTATATCCAGCGCAGTGCAATGGTAGGCATTAGACAGTGCCTTAAAATCTTCATGTTCAAATAACTACGTGTCATTATGCTTTTGGACAAGAACAGCTTCATTTTTTTATAGTAGATATAATGTGACGAGACGAGCACGACATGTACCTGATGGTAAGCAACAAGCAAAACAAGATGGTAAAGCACATAACAGCACAGTGACACGCAGCTATTGGAACATGAAGAGTCTAAATCATTACCTAGCACTGCACTGCGCTCGTCACCCAGAGATATACCTTTATATTCTTAATTATCATCATCATCATCCACAACCTTCTCTATTCCACTGCTGTGTATAGGCCTCTCTCTTACTTTGCCATCTGCCTCGGTCCTGTGCTAATGGCGGCCAGGTTCCAACCGCGGTAATTACAATGGTGTCGATTCATTTTGCTGGTGAATGTCCGTTTCTGCGTCTACCTTACAAGGCTTCAGGTAACAGCTTATCATCAAGCTTTTCTGGTCTCTCTCTTGACTTGGCACTATAGAGTTGTTGTACTTATGAGTGTAACTAGCTGAACCGTGCGCGCGTTGCTTCGCCATCTATCGAAAATTGGTCGTACCAATTCAAATTTGGAACATATTCGGTTGCCTTAGGTTCTAATGACGCAACCTTTAAAGGCCGATTTACATCAGACGAGCGAATGCTCATTCTATCCCCACTGTATCAAATTCATTTAAATAAATAAAAGTCATTTATTTTTCCATAAGAATAACAGCACATGAATACTAATTGATATTGTTGAAATAGTGTCATACATAGCTGGCTCCGCAGTTTATGTGTTGGGTCCCAAACTAGGCTTGGCCTGTATTTTGGGCACCCGAGATTATAGTTTAATGCAGTACATTTAGCGCTGATTGGGTTGCAATAAATTTTTATGACTTGACAATATGTATTATATAATAATAAAATTAATGAATTTATAGACAACTATTATAAGATTACATTTACATAATTAAATTAATAGATATTTATCATTTCATTTCATCTGTCCGTGTATCAAGTAAAAATATCAGAATTTAATTAAAATCATATCAAAATTAAACTACAACTAAATTAAAATTAAATCAAAACAGATTAAAAGCAGAAAAAAGATAACCTAAAACTAAAACTAAATCAAATTAAAATCAGATCAAAATTAAATTAAAATCAAATGAAATTCAAACCAAAACAAAATCAAAATAGAATTGAATCAAAATTAAATCAAAGTCAAACAAAGCTGAGTTAAAATTAAGTGAAATTAAGTTTGCTTCAATTAGCAATGAAAGCCTCATCAGGAAAGAAAAGTGGAAAGAAAAACTGTCTCTTTCCGGTGCATTGGAATTGCATATAGTAGCGAACGAACAAATAATTTGTACAGACCCGATCTGTTTTGAGTTTTCCTTTAGCCGCGTTTGGAATCTTTCCACTCATTCCACCCAAAAAAAGAGAAGAGCAAGATGCAATAATAATAGAAAAGTAACACTGCTCTGCTAACTATTTTTTAATAAATTTTGACGATACAAACATGAAAAGTCTGATGCGGATGCCATATGTTGTGATGTGTGCATGTATGAGGGTGTGTGTATGTGTGTGTCTGTGTATGAGAGGGTGTGTTTGTGTGTGTATATTTTTGTTGCGTCATGACGCAACCTTTAAAGGCCAATTTACATCAGACGAGCGAATGCTCATTCTATCCCCACTGTATCAAATTCATTTGGTGTAAACAAACGTAGAGCATTCTTTCGTTGTTTTGTTTGCGTGCGCAAAGATTCTATGGAATATATAAGGCCGATTTAAACTGAACGAACATAGAGCTAGAGCAGGAACAAGAGCATTCTTTCTCGATCTTTTAGTGTAAACGAAAGATCGTTCTTAGCGTTTTCCATATTAAATATTCTATAGAATCTATGCGAACGCAAACAAAATAACAAAAGAATGTTCTACGTTTGTAAACACCAAATGAATTTGATACAGTGGGGATAGAATGAGCATTCGCTCGTCTGATGTAAATCGGTCTAATGTGGAAAACGCTACGAACGATCTTTCGTTTACACTAAAAGATCGAGAAAGAATGCTCTTGTTCCAGCTTTAGCTCTATGTTCGTTCAGTTTAAATCGGCCTTAAGAGATAGACACATGCTGTTACGCAACGAATGCTCTCAAAAAGCAATATTTTTCTCGTTTTTGTTACATTTTTCATTCATGCTCCGCTCCTGTTGATAGTAACGTAATGTTAAATAGCCTATAGCCTTCCTCTATAAATGGACTATCCAACAGAGAAATAACATTTTAATTCGGTCCAGTAGTTCCCGAAATCCTTGCGTTCAAACAAACAAACTCTTCCGCTATATAATATTAGTATAGAATGATATAGATTCCTCCGAAAAAAAAACAAAAAACTACTTTAATTGTTTTTTTTAGTTTAAATATTTGTGAGATTAACTAAACACACTGTTCCAATGAAACAGCGAATCTCAAGTAAGTCAGTCCAGTCAAATTTCAAGTCCAGTATTATAATTTAAGCATTTCTTTTATTTTTGTTGATAATTCTGTTGTTGAAAATTTTGTTGATATTCAAAAACTGTTGCATCGACTGTAATTTGTATGGTCTTCTGAAGTTTGATCTACCAAACGAAAAAATCATCTTCAAAATAGATTCACAATCGGCGAAGCTATCGCGTAACCTACCTACATACAAAAACACATACTGAGAGTATCCTCCTTTTTTGAAGCCGGTTAAAAGTTATGAAGAAAATTACCATCTGAAAAAAACTTCCAGTGGTAAAATATAGATGATGGTCCGACACCTAGATTTGTCCGCTGGCCCGTAGTGTGCCTAACAAATTGTTAGATTATGCAAAAATCAACGAGACGGGGGTTTCTCCGCTCTGAAACCTCCCGTGTGAGGTGTGAATGAATGCAAACCGTTTCTTGTAATCTGATATTGCGTAAAAGTATGACGTGCAGTTTTTATACTTCCTTTTACTTTAGGCTTAAAATCGAGTTTCTTAAATGCACAGTTGAATAGAGCTTTGTCTAAAAATAACACCGGCCAAGCGGTTATGAACAGCATTCACAATTTCACACATCGAGCGTTCTGTACTAAAATATTTTTATTTTGCTTGAGCTGACATACAAATGCGTGGGTTCTTTTGTCACAAGTAGTCTGCTCAATGGTTAAGCTCAATTTTCACTGTTCTAGTAGGTACTTACCGTGGTCTTGTAAGGGAAAATATTGTAACAAATACAATGTGTAGCTACATGTTTTTTGTTCTCTATTTTAGATACCTACGTTCAATCATTTTTCTATTGTAGCAGAACTCATCATGGTTGTTTCAGCATAATAACTATGGTATTTCTATGGTATTTTTTTAATGGTATCCCATGATTTTCCAGGTATGTTTTGTCTCTTTGCAAAATCTACCTGGGAAAGTACACTTTTGACTTTATACAGTAAATATTACGGTCTCCCAGTTTGAAGAATATTGTTTCCCGAGAATTACAGGGTAAAATCATTTTTTTCTCTCTTGTTGATGGGTACAGTTCCGTACTAGTTGTGCTAGTGGTGAGCTAATACGGTAGGCTGTTAATGTAGGAGTAACGGGAAGGTATTTCCTCTCAAGCGCAAGTCTTGTTTGTCCCGACAATCTATTTTTTTCTCTATGATAGCTCCGTGAATTATTATGAATAAATTTTGATAATTCTTTTTTTTGTAGATCCTCCTTCAGAGGTCATTTAAACTTAACGAAATTAGTCTAGCAGTTTTTGAAATATCAACAAAATTACAAAATTTGCTTACCTCGATGATATACGTTCATACTTACTACCTTGCAGTCTCATTGGAACAATGGTTGATTTCACAAAAAATATGAAAGTACCTCCAGTCGAGTCTGAGTGACAGTGACACGCAACTATTGGAACATGAAGAGTCCAAATCATTACCTAGCACTGCACTGCGCTCGTCACCCAGAGATCTAAGTTGTTCTATCTCTAAGCCTTGTAATTTCTTTGGAAACATTGTCCTTCAAATCGGAACACGAATGTTTGCACATTACTGCTTGGCGGTAGAATAACTGGCAAATGTGTGGTCTTTCCCCAGGCGGACTCTGCCAAGAGCCCTACCACTACAAACTTCAACACTTATTTTCACAACTTTTTACACTTATTATTATTATCACAATTATTATATTATAAATTTGATTTAGTATCAACATACAAGAGGTGCCTACGTCCAGAAGTAGCCAAGCAAAGCTGTGGGGTGAAAGCGAGGTGGCGAGGTATAACTAGGTATAATAGCTGATAAGTTATAACGTGGTAGCCCTGTGAAGCTCAAGCTGTTATAAGCCGGAAGTATGTTCCTTGGCAAAACGGGTCGAATAGCTTTCTCAGAGATCGCGTCCTACCTACACCCACCTCGCTTGCTCACAGACGTATTACGTAACGAGTGCGAATATTGGCCTCGGACGGTCAAAACATAACAGTATTAGTGTGTGTGGAAAAAATATATAAACTATGTTTTGTGATAATCAAATAGGATCTGTTGAACCCCTCAGTTGAGACTCATTTTAAGACAAATTCTATTAATTGATTTCACTAGTTCATAGTTTTTTGTATACTTCTGCCGCAAAAACGTGTATATGATAAAGCTTCACTTATGATTTGTTTTGTCAAATCTAACCTCAAAATTCTTGAGGGTAGATTCAATTTTTTTAATAAATTTTTTCATTTCCGGCGCCGGGCCATATGGGCTCCCCCCTGCCGCTTGACGGGTTAATGTAAATACGATAGTAACTCCATGTAACGAATGAAAAATGTGGCGAGGATTAGAAAAATCTGAATAGTTTGAAACTTGGAAAACTATATCAGGTAATTTTTTAGTGGTAGTGGTAGGACTCTCTGCGAAGTCCGCCTGGGGAAGTACCAAACCTTCGCCTTTTATTCCACGGCCAAGCAGTATTATGCAAATATCACTGTGTTCCATTTTGAAAATTCAATGTTTACAGAGAAATAACAAGGCATTTAGATAAATCATCTTATGTCCTGGGTAAAGAGCGCTGGGTAATGATTTGGATTCTTCATGTTCTAATGACTGTGCGACACTGTGCTGTTATATGCAGGCTTATTGCTTTTCATCATGCGCATATTCTACTCGTCCTGTCACTATAGATATAAAGCTATACAAAATATCTAAATATGTAGTTACATACATATCAATTCAGCTGTAGAGATATTTTCTCTATTCTTCTACGCGCGTCAATGTATAAATTACTTAGTTTCATAAAATGACTTCGTTTCATGGTTGACTTTGCAAAGACTCTTTTTTTTTGTTTTTATAACTTTTATATGTTTACACTTGACCGCCATCTCGCCTGATGTTAAGCGACGATGCGCACGATGGAGCGTGTTTATCCAGAAAAAAACCGATTCACTTTCGATTTGAAGACACAAAGATTGTAACTATCGGGGAAAACCCACTCAGGCAACGTATTCCACAGCCTAGACGTTCTTATCACAAAAGTAGAGTCAAATCTCTTCGTTCGTGTCTTTGGAACATCAACCATAAAACGATGTCGCTTTTTTGAGCTAAGAGCATTCCGATAGAAAAAAGGACAGGGTGGTATTAGATCATGCAAATCAGTCGCACACTCTCCGAGGTGTATCCGATAAAAAACCAATAGGCTAGCAATTTTTCGGCGATATTCAAGACTTTGTAGTCTTTTTCGCACAAGAGTGTCGTTGCCTATGAGCCTTTTGGCACGTCTCTCGATGAAGAGAAATGAAGAGGTTTGACTATACTTTTATGACAATAACATCTAAGCTGTCCAAAGCATTCATAAAACAGACTTGAAGCCTTGTTAACTAACACCTGAGCTATCGTCGCGTACGCTTTTAGGTATGCTCTACGCAAGTCCGTAGTCCACATTCACGCGTGATCGCTATAAGGAATCGGTGCTGCAATAGTTTTGTCACCTTTGCACCTTCATTCGTGCCACAAACACACCGTTGGAATCGTAAATACAGGCGAGTACGACCACTATCCGTAACGGGCCTAGGGGTCCGCTGACAGAAGCATGGGTATAAAAAAAAGAATTAAAAATTGAAATAGAGAATTATAATGAGGGAGTTTCCGACGAGACAAAAATAGTTCCAACGGACGCACTAGATGGCGATTGTTCGAGATGCAGATAGATCTGTCTCTACCATATACTCTCAACAGTGTAATCCCTTTAGAGACCCTACCCGTTTTCAGGGAAAAAGTATAGTGTAAAAAATGTCTTTTTTAATTTTAAAATATTGGGAATAAAAATAGCTAATTAGGTTGATAATGTAATAAAAAACCGTTACTGATCACAATCCCTTTTCAGTAAAAATCTTTAAAACTCCCGAGGCAATAGACACCAACTAAGCCAAAGTAGAAGGAAAATTCAAAGATATAAATAGCAACACTGATACGACAATATTTTATCCACAGACTAAGTAGAGAGATACTCTCTCGGCTGAAGGATTAGTATCCATAGCCAAGAATAAATTTAAAAAATATGTATTTTGTCTTTCATCAGGTTTACGAATTTGTTTTGAAATTTTGATGTTTTGATATAGTTTTCATTCGAATAAAATGCGTACATGGATAAAATAGTTTATTATTTATTACTAGAAGTCGTGCTTTCGCAAATTGAATGAATTGAGTCCCATTATGCCTACTCCTTTTGACAACAAACCAAAAGACCTACAAGCGCCTCCTATTATCGTTTTATTAAACCATATCTTTTTGTCTCGTCGGAAAACGGCTCATAAGGAGTCATCCATTAATCACGTGAGGACCGAAAGGGGCCGGAGGAGATTCGAAAAATAAAATCAAAAAATCTTACTGGAAAGAAAAATCTCACTTTATAGTATGTGCTGGGATATCGCGTGTATTTATTTTCTCTTTGAACTATATTATGTGTGGTGTTCTATATCAAAAAGCGGTATGTGGAGGTATGGGAGGGTGACCTTGACTCGCTGTTGCTAGAAAACAATTTTCCCGTGCCGCGACAACCGGTTCGTCGGCCGTTTTGATATGTTTAAGATACTTTATACCATTCGTATTCGTATTCGTATTCGTAGGCGGGCTGTTTTCCGCAACTCGACGTCTCGATGCGCCTATTTTGCGTGTGTGGGAAGTAGGCTTCACTCCTGCCAACCCAGCTCCAGCAGGAAGCCCAGCAGCGTCTTCACGTTGCCGCATGCTTCGCGGAGCGTCCCCGGTGTGCCCAGGAACTTCGCCCGATGTACCGCCACTCCCGTGCACTCCATCAGCACGTGAGCGGCCGTTTCTTCAGCCTCGAGGCAGGCTCTGCAAAGAGGACTGTCGGTAATACCTAGTGTGAATAGGTGTTTATTGTACGAACCGTGACCAGTCAGTGCGCCTGTGACCAGACGCAACTGTTGTCGATTCAGGCTCAGCAGCTGCCGGGTATACCGTGTGTTACGGCCCCCCAGTGCCGCCCTAGACTGACTGCAGTCTGTCCTGTTGGTCCAGTTGTTATTATGTTCCTTAAGTGATTTCTCACGCAGCCATTTCCGTACCTGTGACAATGGAAGTGGGACAATCGGTTCAGGGCCTTGTACCTGTTCCGCTGATGCCCTCCTCGCCAGTTCGTCCGCTGCGTCGTTACCTCTCGATCCACTATGGCCTTTAATCCATTGAAGAACGATTTGGTTATGTTTACAAACCTCCATCAGGGATTTGTGACATTCAAGAACAAGCCCCGAAGTAATGGTGTTACTCTTTAGGGCGTGTAAAATTGCCGCGCTGTCAGATAGTATGCGGATGTTATATCCTTGTACCCTCCTGTCGGCGATTATGGTAGCCGCCCTCGTGATGCCCACGCATTCTGCCTGGAAGACGGAGTTGTAGGCCCCAAGGGATGTGTGATACCTGATGTTTAAGTCCTCCGAGAAGGTGCCTGATCTGACGCCCTCGTTGGTTCTCGAACCATCGGTATAGACCATTAGCTCGGTAGAGCTATGATCACCGGAGGGGGGCTCCTCAAGTTGGATTTTGTATTTTTTGTCAAATACGAACTGTTTGGGTATTCTGTCACTGATCGCCAGCAGCATGTGATGGTGCTTCAGACTGTCCTGAAGAACCCGCGTGTGAGGAATACCTGTGTCATGCCAGAGACCGAGAGTCCGTAGTCTTATTGCAGACATCGCCGCCTCCTGCTGCACAAATGAATGGAGCGGAGGCAGATCCAGCATTATTTCCAGGGCTGCCGTTGGTGTTGTGCTCATACCGCTGGTAGTCGCTAAACATACCAACCTCTGGAACTGTTGTAGCTTCGCGATGGTTGTGGCCAGCGTCGTCCTGGTCCACCAGACCAATGCCCCGTAGGTGATGATGGGCCTGATCACTGTGGTGTAAAGCCATAGGGTGACTTTTGGATTAAGTCCCCATGTCTTACCTATCATTCTGCGACATTGATAGAAGGTGATACAGGCCTTGTTGATCTTGGTCTCTAGGTGCTTGTTCCAGTTCAGTTTGCTGTCTAGGATCATCCCTAAATACTTTACCTCCTCAGACAGCTGTAGCGTTATGCCGTATAGACCTGGTAGTGTGTATAAGCCTAGAGAGCGTTTGAGTGTGAACATAACTAGTTCCGTCTTTGACGGGTTCACGGTTAGATCGTACTCCGTGCACCATTTCTCTACTATTCTTAGAGCCGCGTGCATCAGGTCACAAGCGGTGCTTTATACCAAAGAAATAGCCGTGATTTTGGGTATAGGGCAGTCTACAACCTCACCACGTATCACTATTGGTTTGTTAAAAAGTTGCACAACTCGCGATTATTAAAACACCCGAAGTAACAATATGTACATTGACTTCATTTTTACCAAAATATTGCATTATGTAAATCACACATTTAATGAATATGAATAAATGTAAATGTCACGCATCGATATAAATCAATGGATGTGCCCTCCCAAACTTCAGACGCACGGAATTATGTTATCGTTGAGAAGAGTGAGCTCACTATTTCCGTTTTAGTCGATTGTAGGAAGCGGTAAACGCCGGATGTTTATACCTATCGCTATTCGTTGTCCAGGGCCGTCTTTACCAGGGGGTGCAAGGGGTGCGGTGCACCCGGGCGCGGAGCGCCCGGGGGCGCCTGTCGAGCGCTGAATTTTTGGACATTTCATTGAGCTTAACGCTATTGCACAGTTTTATGTAATTGTTACTTACGACAAATATGTGTGCGCAAGCAAAAAAAAAAGTCATCTGCAATAATATTTTTTTTTACTTTTATTACGCTTTCGGCGCTTGTCATACCGCACTACACAAATAACAATTTTATTTAATACAACACGCGCGCAGCAAAATCTCTAATCCAAAGAGAGTGTATGTGTGAATGTACGTTTGACACGTCGCCCCCCGGTCGCCCGCACTTTAAGTAAAATGATCTCCAAGTCAATAAAGTGTAAATTCATTTGAAATAGGGGCGCGGCGCAGCACCTGTGCATCTGTTTCGTCATTTGACATAGCCGTCCGGGCGCTCGCACTTACAGCCAAATCACACTAGCTACTTTTAGCAACGGCGACAGGCATCTTGACGCTGCGTCACGCTTCAAAAAGTAGCTGCGCTTGGCGTTTAGTCGCTGCATCCCGCTTCAAAAAGTAGCATGTGTGGTCAGGGACTTAAAGAGAAATCATATAATATAAAATTCTTATAGTGTCACAGTGTTAGTTACCTTACTCCTCCGAAACGGCTTTACTGATTTTTACCAAATTTTATATGCATAAATATTCAGTAGGTCTGAGAATCGGCTACTGTCTATTTTTCATACCCCTAATGATAACTGATAAGGGTTGTTCAACCCAAAATATTTTTTTTTCATTTTAGGACAAACATTTTTGTTATTATTTTTTATATAGTGGTATTAAAAAATACATACAACCCTAAATTTTCACCCTTTTATCACCAACCCCTATTTCTTAATAGTCATTTTAGTAATTTAATCATTTTTCATCCCGCTCGATAACTGATCAATTATCGTCTATTTTGTAATGTTTTTCACTCCATTTTGATTAAAATTTCCCGGAGCTTATGGCAAATCTAAAATTGTTTTATAAAAATAAACATTTATTTTTATTATGAAAGTTTAGGGTTACCAATGTTAGATTTTTAAAATTTAATAATTTATATGGCAAAACAACGTTGGCCGGGTCATCTCTAAATCACTACAATTAGGTGTACAATATTTTTTCCCAATGCATCAACAAGTACTCCCACTGATATTTTAAGCTATATGTATTCTAATAATTTAATTTCCTCATTTCCTAATATCTCAACAGCTCTGCGCATATGTATAATTAACACTGCCTGTTACAGTAGCAGAAGGTGAAAGATCCTTTTTAAAATTAAAACTAAAAAAAATCATCTTCGTTCAACCATGACCCGAGACAGACTGACAAACTTAGCCATTGTAAGTACAGAATCCAAAATTGATATAATACCCGGTTTACATAATTGCTTACTGGAAAAATGGAAACCAGCCAGCCAACCAGAAAGCATCAATCCAGTGCCAATGCTTTTCAGTGCCGGTTTATAATATTATTTTACAGACACTTTGGGAAAAAATAATCAAATAATAAACGTCTTTTATGTTAATTTTACCGGGTTTTTGCAACCTTGGGGGGGGGGGGGGGGGTGTTCTGCCCGCCGTGGTGTAAATAAAACGAGGGCGCAGGCTGAGCCCCGCACCCCGGCGCAGAATAGTCTTAAGACGGCCCTGTCGTTGTCAATAACCAAAATAAGTTGAACCGCAACATACCTCGCCGCTAGCGAAACTAGGAGTCAAGTAGATTGGTAGTTGTAAATCACTCACGCTACACACAGAGACGCTGTTTGTTAACAATTTCAGGGTGCTCCGGGCACATCTCTTTTTGATTTATGTCGATGGTGTCACAGCATTTGAGGCTCTATTCCTCAGGAACTACTCAACCGATTGTATATATTTTTTGTGTATCCTCAGAATGGGTTGTTATTTTATTTTATAGTCAGTATTTTAGTAGTTTCGTATGAACATATTTTTGTTTAAAAAAAACAGTATTTTAACCTTTGCACAGTATGTGAAAGATCCTCATTTTGTCTTAAATTGGTGTTATTCAATAAAAGATTGGTCGTTAATGACTTTTAAAACTAAAGTAAAACTGAAAAAAAACGGTCTGAAAGTTCGCAAAAATAATGGTAGAAAATATTAAATATTACCATGTTATTTTCATTTTGATTATCCCAAATACGTGTTGTACTACGCCTTAATGCCCGAGCTACACGAGGCTAGTTTTTCAAGCTAGGATAGCAAGCCAGTGCTAGCAAGCTAATACATCTAGCTTCGTGTAGATGACGCTAGTTTCACAAAACTAGCGTTGTGTAGTACAACGCTAGTTTTGTGAAACTAGCCTCGTGTAGCTCGGGCATTAGATTTTTGTAGAGTTATTATTATGAAGACAAAAAAAACCTGTTTTGTTCAATTTCTGTCTCTTATTTCGATTATAACAATACATTAATCATTTTCTAATACGGAAAAATATTTTTATATCATTCGATAGTTTAAACAAGCTTTTATATGCAGTTATAAGTTCACTACATAATACGGCCTTAGTCAGAAGTAACGAGCAATTGAAAATATCCGAACTTTTTTCACCTAGGGATAACACTTCATGTCTATGTTTATTAATTCCAGGATTTGTTGATTTGATTCCGCTTACTTCATGTGTTGAAGCTGTGGTACAATATGTACATAAATATCCTTCTAATATGGCGTTATGGTACAACAAAAATATTATTTTTTAATATTCTTGATAGGATCACTCTCTACAAAAAACTTTTCTTTATATTATGTAGGTATCTACTAGTGATCGCCAAGTCGTCGAAATTCAAACTATAACATTATTAATCTATTCTCAATTTGACCACTGACAAAAGAGTAAGTACCTATATAAGCGTCAAATACATAGCAGTGTGTTTAATGTTTTTTTATTGAATTAATGTATTTATTATCTATCAATTAAAAAAGAAATATAATCCTGCTTTCCTTCTCTACACACAGTACTAGCGGTGCCCCGCGGTTTCAACCGCATAGTACCCGACCCCTTTACTTTCCCGAGATAAATAGTAGCCTTTGCTACTTCTAATACCTCTAAGATTATGTGTACAAAGTTTCGTGATGATCGGTTTAGCAGTTTTGGCTTGAAAGCGTAATAAACAAACTTATTTTCGCAATGATAAGCGTGCCAAATGTCATACTACTTTATCTACTGCAACTAGATGACTTTTACTTATTTCTATTATTAACAACAACATTCCTATAGAGATTCAGTCGATTAAAATAATAATTTATAGGTGAAATCGAAACCTTGAACTCAACTTGAATCTATTTGAATTTGTTCCTTCACACCGGAACATAGTAAACGTTTGCACATTATTGCCTTACATTAGCATAACTAGCTTAAATACTTAAACCTAGCAGGCAGTCATTGTCTGTAGACATTATTTTCAGTAAGTAGGTAGGATCTTTACTCAGTTTTAATTGCCTATAAATACGGATACCTACCAATCTACCATTAAAAACAAAACGTGTGAAGTAACAAGTCTCGAAACTAACTTCCGTAACAAATTGCGATATTATACATGTAATAAACAAGTCTTCAACAATAACTTTTTGTCTTAAGTAATTACTTAATTATTAATTAAGAAAAAAGTATGAATAATTAAATATATCTTTTTACGAAAATTGCGCGGACGGAGTATAAAATTTCGCACTACTAATATAAAGCTCGCGATCTTTCCCTGGCTTCTTGATCGCTTCAATTTGATAAGCGTCGATTAGTGTTGAACACCCAAACCGTCGATAGGCGCTTTGTTTCTGGATCGTATTGATAAATCCAGGACTTATCACTTGTAATGATGTCGTAAACACGCCATGACGACCTTGTTTCAAATTTGTTTATCCTACCACGGCGCCATTCCACCCGGGCCGGCTTCTGTGCATCGGTGAGCTTGTGCATGATGCACGTGTAGAAACTCTTGAATGCTTCCCTATCAAATCTTTAGTATATTTTATGCTGAATCTCCTGATCTCCTCCATTTTTTTGAATAAAAAATATCATTGCCAGCACCTAGCAAGTTTTCTTCCATAACAGCCGTCAAAGAGACACCACATCTTTCTTCATCTCCCAAAGTTAGTCGATCGCGCTTAAATTGAAAATAGATTAATATTTCTTTATGGAATTTCGACCACTTGACGAGTCATCATAGCAAATTAAATCTTTCAAAATACTCTTTAGTAAATGGAAGGAAAAGAAACAAATATCAAGGTCATACCTACCCATATAATAGGTATAATATTTTTTGGATATACTCGTCACGTCCATAGCCTGAGGTCACGTCCACAACACTATTTCTTTGCTCCCGACGACGCAATGCCGCACAAGAGGACCGAAACACGTCATACCTACATAAGTACCATTTTACATAACCGATCACTCTTGACATGACTAGCACCTGTAATGACACACATTACGATTGTACGCTGACAGAACGCGGCTTTATAACGGGGACAGTAAATTAGCATATTTATATCGCTATGGGTCATACTGATTTAAATAAATAAGTTGTAAGAATGACCCAATGGTTTCGACGTAGGCCGGTGGGAGGCTATAATTTCTTTCTTATGTAACTCTTGTGCTCGCGGAATTGTCTCAAATTAGCTAAGTAAAAGTGCTGTTTAAACAATAAACAACCTGCATAAGAAGTAGCAACACGTTAGACGTGTAATTAGTTGCCTACTTTACTTACTACCTGTTTTATATACCAGGCACTTGGTTCATATAATAAAACTTATGTTAGTCTCTAGGTTGTAACTGCCGCGCCGTATTGCAAGTCAGACTTCTACTCAATTTTGTTATTTGAGCATGTAGGTTTGACGTTACGTACTTCGAAAATATTGGTACCGGTTTGACTTTGCTCGATTTTTTCCAGTTTTTACATATAATTGTTTATTTAGCTTCACTTGTTCAGAACATGTTGTTCCGATGTGTGTCACCCAATCTTGCAAATTAAAATTAATCCACTTTATAACAATAACCGACTGAGTTGCAATTTTGCAAACATGAGTAAATCACGTGACAATTGAATTTTAAATAAAATAAAATAAATAATTAATAAAAAATACTTGTAAGTAAACAAAATTTAAGTTTGTGTTTGTAGTTCCAGCAGCTTTTCACAAAATGCATAAAGTCAAAGTACTTTATTCATAAATGTACAATTTACACGTCAATTAATAAAAAATAAAAACAAAAGAAAGAGCCTACAAACTGTATACAATTTCAAAGTTTGAAATTACTACTTTACTGTATTATAAAAATTATGGTACAGAAAACTGTCAAGCATTATAAGAGTACAATATGTCTTTATTACAATTGTCCCATTTTTGTTTACATTTTTAAAGGATTTTTCCATCACTCTCTAAAAATTCGCTATAACTATAAAAAGTTTGATCGATTAGCCAGCACTTTAATTTGTTTTTGAAGCTGCTGAAACTTGGGGCAGATATAACTACTTTGGGACGAATGTTATAAACTTCAGGTCCCTTAATGTGAGTTAACTTCCGTGACCTCGTGAGATGGTGTGGTATAACATCCAGCTTGTCCGCGTTAAGTATGTTGCGAGAATGTCTCTCTCCTCGCGTATTGTATGATTCTAGATTAGTTGTGACGTACACTAGTACACAGCCACCTGGTAGAACAATATAGCAGGTAACTTAAGTATGCCAAGCTCTTTGAAATATGGTCTGACGGATGTGCATCGCGATACGCCAATGATGGCACGTACGGTACGTTTTTGGACGCGGAAAGCACGCTCTCAGTCGGCAGCGCGCTCGTATTGCTCGGCACCGTATTGTAACCGAGAATGCACTGTGGCTTAGTAACACGCACGCGACACTTCCACAGACACCACTCAGGATACTCGTCTTAGCGCAAAGCACGCACTGCTGACTTTAAGCACACATCTTGTCGATGTGGTGTTCCCAAGTCCTTCAGCGATCAATCTCGAATCCCAAAAATGTGGTGTTCTGTACTTGCTCAATCCTGACACCGTTTAGCGAAACTTTAAGCGGTTTTGTATGATGGACCGACAGACAAAAGTGAACTAAGTGAGTCTTTTTTTAATTTAACATAAAACCGTTAGCTCTAAACCATGAAGTTAAGCCGTTAAGTACAATATTTAATTTCGCTTCTAATTCCTCTATTGAAAGAGCTGTGTTACTACGGCAGCCATATCATCTGCATACATGAATATGCCTGCACCGTTTACGGCATCGGGGAGATCGTTTAGTAGGAGAGAGAACATTAAATTTCAAACCGACGAACCCTGCGGTACTCCCATAGACGAAGGCAGTGGATCTGATTTACAATCGCCATCGCCAGCATCCACTACCTGAGAGCGGCCTCGTAACATGTCACTCAACACTTCGTATGATTTCCCAGCTATGTCATAGTGTTTCAGCTTTAAAGCTAAGGTCTCGTGGTCTGCGACATCGAAAGCCTTCGATAAGTCACAGCACAAGACAGCTACTTGCTCTTTACATTCACGGGCAGCCAACACACTACGAATCACTTCACCCGTTAGAGAAATCGTAGACCTTCCTTCGCGGTATGCGTATTGTTGTTCACACAGCGCCTCGGTTTCCGATAGGTAGGCCACTAAACGCGAACTTAAGCCGTTTTCGAACACTTTGGCTGTTGCTGGTATAATCGATACTGGTCTATATCCATGAATATCGTCCCTTTTGCCTGTGCTTTTACATATCGGGGATACTTTCGATATTTTCAGCGACAACGGGTACGAGCCTTCTCTAAAATACTTATTAAACAGTGTGGCGAGAACCGGAGCTAGAGGCAAAATTGCTAGTTTAATTAGCTCCATCAATACACCGTAGGTATATGTCTTTTGACTTTTTTGGGGGTATTCTGGAAGAAACTAAGCGGAATACCTCATCAGCCGAGAAACTTGTTATTCTGAGGGAACGGTCAGATGATTGAGGCGCTGATACTAAAATTTTACATACAGTAGCAGTATCAGCTTTAGGTGCCCCACAGGCAGCAGCTGCATTTAAAAACCAAACATTCATAACATTTATGGCGTCTTTTGGCGAACTAAACTTACTGCCGTTACAATCTTTTACGATTTACGATTTTTCGATTTCAGAGAAGTTCAACCTAGGGGTATTGTTTTTCCCCCTCTCCATGTTCACGACTCCCCGCATAGCCTTAGATGGATTGGTTTTTCCGATTATACTACTATTATGATTTGTTTTAGACATATTCAAAGTCAAAAGAGAAAGTCCTGTTGAGATCGTCAAATATAGCTATTAAGTTCTCGTCCTTAGGAAATTGGTCAACTAATTTCGAAATATCAAACAACAACGATTTTAGATTAAGTATATCAAGCGTAAACCACGACGCGTCACGTTTGTTATTTGGTGTTCGTTTTATCGGGAAAATCATACTTATTTGCTAAAATATTGGTCAGTGCCACCACAAATGTTTGAGCGATTTTGTTTCTCTCGCTTACCTCGGACCAATCTATACTATCAAAAGACATAACAAAGTTTGCCCGGTTATTCTGCAAGAAATCGAGTTCGGCGAGTGAGCTGTGGTGGCGTTGAGTGAGCAAATTTCACTACCTACTCCACGTACGGCTAAGTGATCTGACAGAAGAGTATTTATTTATTGAGTTTGAGGAAGTAAGTTGTCTCGCTACATTTGTAAAAATAAGGTCAATCGCTGTTTGTGTCTTTTCTGTTATACGAGTAGGGAAAGTCGAACAGATTTGGCCTCGTGGCTTAGTTGGTAGTAGCTCTGCCTGCGAAGCCGAGGGTCGTGGGTTCGATTCCCACCCAGTGCAAATATTTGTGTGATGAATTCAAATGTTTGCACTGTGTCTGGGTGTTTCTATGTATGATAAGTATGTATTTAAAACTATATAAGTATTGTATCAGCTATCTGGCCGCCATCACACAAGCTTTGCTTAGTTTGGGGTCAGATGGTGTTGTGTGTGAATTGTCCACCAATATTTATTTATTTATTTTTTAAAGTCAGCGCTAGTATTGTCTAAAATATTAATGTGTATATCACCGAGAATCATGAGTGTTTTATCGGTTTCACTAAGCTTATCGAGCAAACGTTCCAGGCTGCTTAAGAAACCTCTAACATGACTAGGCATATGCGATAAATGCAAATGATAGTAATGTCAAAGTCCATAAAGCCAATCGCAGAGATTTCGCAAAATCTTTTTTCTGACAATGCTGATAACTCAACGTTTTCGCCACACTTTAGTGCATCATTTAACAAAGATGCATGATATGTAAGTACTACCTATACCGAAGTAACTATTTTCTGATCTGTGCCTATACTAACATTAATAAAAGTGGCCTAGTGCAATTCGGACCCATGAAGGGTTCCGAAGCAGCGAGTAACAAAATACAAATGTTTTTGTAGTGCGTTCAAACTTTGATCGATATTTTAATACTAGCGACCCGCCCCGGTTTCGCACGGGTGCAACGCTGACACTAAATATACTAATTAAATTGGTTATTGTGGGTTATCCCTAACAGATAGACAATAGACATATACTAATATGAGCTTTATCGTAGACCTTTCTAGGGTGTACAATACTGGAGTACATTATTTTGATCTATGTTGTAGGGTTCAGCCAGCGTTTGCAATTTAAGCGCAAAAATCGTGTTTATTTATGACATCGTTTTAGAAATCTTTAAAATTACCAGTGGCTCTCTACTGCACTATGCACGTATTCTACATATAAACCTTCCTCTTGAATCTATTAAAATAAACCCGCATCAAAATTTGTTTGGTAGTTTGAAAGATCTAAGCACACATATATAGCTGGGATATCATAGGGTTATCCGAAGTCCGTAGACAGGGCGAGGACAGGATAACCCTCGAATCCGGCAACTTGTTCTACTACCGGGAGGGAGATCAACAATCCCAAGGGGGTGTCGGGTTTTTAGTCCGCAAGTCTCTCGTCAACAACGTGATAATGATCGAGAGTGTGTCGAGCAGGGTCGTGTACCTTGTACTTAAAATTACCGACCGGTATTCATTGAAGATCATACAGGTGTACGCACCGACCTCGACACATCCCGACGAAGAGGTTGAGACCATGTATGAGGACATCTCCAAAGCCATACATGTCTCGCCAACACATTTCACGGTTGTGATGGGAGACTTCAACGCGAAACTGGGCAAACGTAGCGGTGATGAGTTGAGAGTGGGAAAATTCGGATATGGGCAGCGGAACCCAAGAGGGCAACGTCTAGCTGATTTCTTGGAAAGGGAGAGCCTCTTTATGATGAACTCCTTTTTCAAGAAACAGCCACAACGAAAATGGACATGGATTAGCCCAGATGGTTCCACAAAAAATGAGATTGACTTCATTATGACGACTAAACGGCAAATATTCAGCGATGTCTCTGTGATCAGTAGGGTTAAGACCGGCAGCGATCACCGTATTGTAAGAGGCACGCTGAATCTAAACATTAAGTTCGAAAGATCACGTCTAATGAAGTCCACGCTCCGACCAAATTATGCTCAAATCGAAGATCCCGATAACTTTCAACTCGAACTTCAAAATCGCTTCGAAGCCTTAGATGAATGCGTAACGGCGGACGAAATAAACGACAGGCTGGTGGAAACTGTTCAAGCAGTTGGCAGGAAATTTTATAAGAGCCGACGCCAAAATAGAACCCAAAAGCTCTCCGATCATACTCTAAATCTCATGGCAGTTAGGCGAGATATGCGGTTGCAGTCTTCGGTCGACATGACGGTATACAGACGGCTCAATAGACGGATCTCTACTTGTGTGCGACGCGACATACGTTGCTTCAATACTTCGTGTATTGAAGAAGCGATCAAGCGGAACCAAGGCTCGAAAGTGTTCGCAAGAAATCTGTCTCTTGGGCAAAGTCAGCTGGCCAAACTGAAGACCGATAGCGGTAACGTAGTCTCGTCGAAGCCCGAGATTTTGGAGGAGATTGAGAAGTTCTATGAACAGTTATACACCTCTACACAAGCACAACCTGTCGTTAGCATGGCAAAAGACCCCAGAGCCAAGCTGACCCGGCACTTTACCGAAGATATCCCGGAAGTCAGCCTGTATGAGATTAGGATGGCCCTCAAACAACTTAAAAACAACAAAGCACCTGGCGATGACGGAATTACGACTGAGCTTCTGAGAGCGGGTGGAAAACCGGTACTTAAAGTCCTCCAGAAGCTGTTCTACTCCGTCATACTTGACGGTAATACGCCAGAAGCGTGGAGCAGAAGTGTGGTGGTGCTCTTCTTCAAAAAAGGTGACAACACCTTGTTGAAGAATTACAGACCCATCTCACTTCTGAGCCACGTTTATAAGTTGTTTTCGAGGGTAATCACGAATCGTCTCGCACGCAGGTTTGACGACTTTCAGCCACCCGAACAAGCCGGTTTCCGAAAAGGCTATAGTACCATAGACCACATACATACGCTCCGGCAGATTATACAGAAAACTGAGGAGTATAATCGGCCACTATGTATAGCGTATGTGGACTATGAGAAAGCCTTCGATTCCATCGAGACCTGGGCAGTGCTTCAGTCTCTCCAGCGATGCCGCATCGACTATCGCTATATCGAAGTGTTGAAGTGTATCTACAGCAAAGCCACAATGTCTGTCCGATTACAGGACCAGTGCACAAAACATATCCAGCTACAGAAAGGCGTGAGACAGGGAGATGTTATATCTCCGAAACTGTTCACTGCTGCGCTGGAAGACGTTTTCAAGCTACTGGACTGGAACGGACATGGCATCAATATCAACGGCGAATGCATCACTCACCTTCGGTTTGCCGACGACATAGTCATTGTGGCGGAGTCGCTGGAGGACCTCGGTGCAATGCTCAGGGACCTCAGTAGAGTATCCCAACAGGTTGGTTTGAGGATGAACATGGACAAGACGAAGGTCATGTCAAATGTGCATGTCTCACCTGTACCGGTTATTGTTGGGAATACCACACTCGAAGTTGTTGACGAATACGTCTACCTGGGTCAAAAGATCCAATTAGGTAGATCCAACTTCGACAAAGAGGTTCAGCGAAGGATCCAACTCGGATGGGCAGCGTTCGGGAAACTTCGACACATCTTTGAGTCCAAAATACCCCAATGCCTAAAGACAAAAGTCTTTAACCAGTGCGTGTTGCCAGTGATGGCTTATGGAACTGAGACGTGGTCCTTAACTGTGGGCCTCATAACAAAGCTCAAAGTCACACAGCGAGCTATGGAGAGAGCTATGCTCGGAGTCTCTTTGCGCGACAGAATCCGTTATGAAGATATTCGCAAAAGAACTAAAGTGGCCGACATAGCTCAACGAGTAAGCAAGCTGAAGTGGCAATGGGCAGGCCACATCGCTCGAAGAACTGACAACCGATGGGGAAGAAAGGTTCTCGAGTGGCGACCACGAACCGGAAGACGCAGTGTTGGACGGCCTCCCACTAGATGGACAGATGACCTCACAAAGGTCGCTGGAAACCGCTGGTTGCAGGTTGCGCGGGACCGTTCGTTGTGGAAATCTAGGGGGGAGGCCTTTGTTCAGCAGTGGACGTCTTGCGGCTGATGATGATGAAGCACACATAGGGTCAGAGAGATGCGGGAAGTGACTTTGTTTTATATACTATGTAGTGATTACTGTGTTTATGACGTACTAAAAAAACTACTTACTAGATCGAGTTCAAACCAATTTTCGGTGGAAGTGTGCTTGGTAATATCCAGCATTTTTGAAGTGAAAACTTCTTTAGGCGCGCCTAGACAGATATTTCGTGGGCTGTGAATTGGATTCTAGCGTCACGCTCGCATATGATAGGAAATCTTCGGGTAAACTCGGGACCATGGCTATTGGCCATTTAGAAATGCGTCAGCCAATGGGAAATGCTGAAAGGGCGTGGCCTCGGCATCATGCCATGGCCATCTAGAAATGCATCAGCCAATAGGAAATGCTGACGCATTTCGAGATGGCCATGCCATGATGCCCAGGCCACGCCCTCCGGTTACACACGTGTAGTTTCCAAAGTAAGCTATCAAATTCTGAGTTGTAAGTTTTCACTTCTATCGGCAGTTCCAATGACTGCCAATTTTTTTTTTTTTAGTTTTATCTTTCTCTTATTTCAGAAGTCACAGGGGGGAGAGGCACACACGTTTTACCACTTTGGAAGTGTCTCTCGTGCAAATTATTAAGTATAGAAACAAAATGATATTAGAAACCTCATTATTATCATTTAGAATGTACGAACACTTCTAATAACTCGTATGCGAAAACTAGCCAAGTAAGATCTGAAGCTTTAATATGTTATTTTAAGTTATAAGAAAACAACAAATGTTAAATTCTTACAAAATATTCTATGCGGCTTTAATCAATTGCAGGATTGATCATTGAACTTGGCACCCATTTACATCTCACTTCTTTTGTTGTTGAAGTTAACAATCAAGCCATATAACATGATAGTATTGAACTTGGCTCTAATTTTACATTTATGTTTTTGATGGGATATCATGAGTTTTTGTACTGGAATTATTAGTTATCACACTAAAATAAACTAAAATGAGAGTTTAGACCTTTAGGCGTCTGTTGCTCAATCACGTCGGATCAGCTATATGATGAAGTTTCGGTTATATTACAGTCAGAAATAGTACATACATAAGCAGTTCACTAAATGTTCCCACTACCGAAACTCAAAGCCTCTTCTCACAAATATAGAATAAAGGCTATAGCCTTTATTGGCCAGTTGTGCCTTTGTGCTGGATTATGATCCAGCACAAAGGCACAACTGGTCCAAAGTGGGTTGGTAGATGACACAAGACCTTGAAAGATTATGGGTACGTAAGCCGGTTTTCTCACTATAATTATATAACTTCACCTTATTTTAAGTTAGCGGCATTACGCACGTGACTCAAAAAAAACAGTGGTGCACGTGTGGGATTCGAACCAAGGGCTCCGGATCGGCAGTCACCATTCTCCTGACTAGACCAGCCTTAACTTTGACTTAGTTTTAGAATAGCGCAGAGGCTCCTTTTATTGCTATAAAATAGCGGGAACAGGAACTACGCAGGTTAAATCACGGAGCACTGTAGTAAGTAGGTAATATGATCTTACACTTTCGATTTTATGGCTGATATAGATAGTTGCAGTTGGTCTAACCAGGCGAATGGCGACTGCCGATTTGGAGCCCCAGGTTCAGATCCCACGCGCAACACTTTCTTTTCGAAGTCGTGTGCGTAATGCGTAATGCCGCTAGCTTAAAAACCGTGAAGGAAAACATCGTGAGGAAACTGATATGTACCTATTATCTTTCGAAGTCCTGTACCATCCATCGACCCGCACTGGGCCAGCGTCGAGGATTAAGACCTGGACTCTCGAGAGAAAAGACCGAGTCCCAACTGTGGGAACATTAAATTTAGTGGGTTCCTTTTTCTATGTTTACTTACACTATTGCTGTACGATTAACACTGAAGTAACAAAAATTATCGCATTTAAGCACTTCACAATAATAAAATTATAAATACTAATATTCATAATATATATTTTTTTAATATTATCGTGACGAGACGAGCGGGACATGTGCCTGATGGTAAGCAACATGCCTGCCACATAACAGCACAGTGACACGCAACTATTGGAACACGAAGAGTCTAAATCATTACCTAGCACTTCACTGCTCTCGTCACCCAGAGATCTAAGAAATTATATCTCTAAGCCCTGTCATTTTTCTGAAAACATTGCCCTTCAAATACGAACACAGTACCTAATGTTTGCACATTACTACTTGGCGGTAAAATAACTGGGAAAAGTGTGGTACTTCCCCAGGCGGACTCTGCTAAGAGTCCTACCACTACCATACTATCAACGTTGTATGTTTGACTAAATAATCATTAAAAGGACAAAATGTTTTTTTTAATTGGTTGTACCACAACGAGTTTTATATTTATCCATCTATCTAAAATAGATAGAGATTTAGCCGAGTTCATAGTTTAAGATCCTACTATTATTATTATCCTACTAATATTATAAATGTCAATGTATGGATGTTTGGATGTTTGTTGCTCAATCACATCCTAACGTATGAACGGATCGGGCTGTAATTTGAAACACGGATAGATTATAGTCTGGAAGAACACATAGGATACTTTTTATCCCGGAAAAACAATGGGAACGGAAACTACGCGGGTAACACCGCGGGGCGCTGCTAGTCTACTATGAACTATAAAGACCGTCAGCCCTCAATTATGATTGCTATTTTCTTTTTAAAGGCACTGTAAGTCCACATCCAAATGGAAATACTATCTTTCTTCTTATATATAAAATTCTCGTGTCACAGTGTTTGTTTCCTTACTCCTCCGAAACGGCTCTACTGATTTTTACCAAATTTTATATGCATATTCAGTAGGTCTGAGAATCGGCTACTAGCTATTTTTCATACCCCTAAGTAATAAGGGTTGTTCACCCCAAAAATCTAGATTATGATCCGAGCGAAGCCGGAACAGGCCGCTAGTTTTTTTATAAAATTTACCAGTTTCTGACTTTTTTCTTTGTGTGCACTCAATTACCTATCTGGATGCCAAATTTGAACTTTCTATATCATCTGGAACTGGATAATAGTTATTTGTTGTACAAGAGTGCAAAGTGGCTTTTTAACCGCGTGCTCAATTTTGATGACCTAGCAAGCGAATGATTCTATAATTGAATCACGAGCATAGCGAGGGATTCAAAATTAGAATCCTGAGCGTAGCAAGAGAATCAAAAGGGCACAAGGTGAAAAATCTTGCACTCGAGTGCAACAAGTAATTTTTCATCCCACCTTAGCGAGAAAATTACTAGGTAAATGCTTTGCGCATTTTCAGTTTCAGTCAATTCTGTTGGTGTCAAATAAACTTCTTGGTCGCTAGAATCACTTAAGTATTTCGGATTTTCACTTGTATTCAATTTTCCTATTTTTAACTTTGAGCATATAATAGATAATCTTTGAGTTTATTTAACCATGGTTTTAACAATAACAATATGATGTGAAAATATGGAGAGTTGAGCGATTGAGGTAAGGAGTTTCATCTGAGTACATGAAAAAGTGTCCGGGTGGGCAAATGCATTACATTATAGTAGCGCTAAGTTAGCATCAGGGTATATTTTAAAGGAAATAAATAGGCATTACCATTTAGAATTCGTGAAAATAAAATAGGCAGTCATAGGCACTGCCTATAGAAGTGAAAACTTATAACTCAGAATTTGATGGCTTACTTTGGAAACTACGCGGGTGAAACCAGAAGGCGTGGCTATGAGCATGGCTATTTAGAAATACTGATGGCCAATGGGAAAGGTTGGCGCATTTCTAGATATTAGATTATTGCGAGTGCATAGTAATCAGTCGCGATGACTCACTCGCACTCGCACTCGCATTCGCTCTCGCACTAATCAAAATGCAAACCGGCCTTTAGTTTAAAAACAGGAAACTTGAAGCTTGAAAACAAGCCTTAAGTGTTAAATTAGTGATTCTAGCGATGAAGAAGTATATTACACGCTTGACGCATGGCGCATGGTCCCACGTTTACCCGAAGATTTATTATCGTTCCCGAGCGTGACGCTAGAATTCAATTGACAGCCCACGAAAAATCTGTCTTTGGCGCGCCAAAAGAAATTTTTACTTCAAAATATTCTGTAGCTACATGTTTGCTCAAAATAGTAATTAATTATTTATTTGGTATTATATTTACTACATTATTTTGTACTGCACAAGTAGTTGAAATTATTTATTAGTTACTATTTTAGTCGTCAATAATATTTAATTATTAAATCGGCATACTTCAATTTGATTACAATTGATTATTTCATAGCATTTTAAAATGTTCTGCCATTTGAAATAACATTCCTTACCTCTGTCCTCCATACCTACGTTAAAAGAAAATTTCGCGTAAAGGATTTTAAAATAAATTGGCCAAGTGCGAGTTGGACTCGCCCATGAAGGGTCGGAACCCTGCAGCAAGTAACATAATATACATAGTAGGTACACACAGTTCTCGTAGTTCGTTGTAACTTTGATCGAAGTTTCAATAATAGTGTATTATGACGTACTAAAAAAAAACTACTTATCAGATCGAGTTCAAACTAATTTTCGTTGGTAGTTTACATGGTAATGTACATTATATATTTTTTTTAGATTTTTCATTCTCTTACTTTAGAAGTTAGAGGGGGGGGGGGGACACACATTTTACCACTTTGGAAGTGTCTCTCGCGCAAATTATTCAGTGTAGCCGAAAATGATTTTAGAAACCTCAATATCATTTTAGAAGACCTATCGATAGACACCCCACACGTGTAGGTATGATGAAAAAAAAATTTTTGAGTTTCAGTTCTCAGTATCCCCATACTGAGAACTGAAACTCAAAATACCTCCTTGGTGTACTTTTTATGGTTCCGTAAAACGTAAAAACGGAACCCTTACAGATTCGTCATGTCTGTCTGTCTGTCTGTCTGTCTGTCCGTCCGTATGTCACAGCCACTTTTTGCCGAAACTATGAGAACTACACTGTTGAAACTTGGTAAGTAGATGTATTCTGTAAACCGCATTAAGATTTGAACAAAAAAAATAAAAATTAGGGTTGCATACTGAGAACTGAAACTCAAAATATTTTTTTTCATCAAACCTACACGTGTGGGGTGTCTATCGATAGGTCTTCAAAAATTATGGTAAGGTTTCTACAATTATTTTCGTCTACACTGAATACTTTGCGCGAAAGACACTTCCAAAGTGGTAAAATGTGTGTCCCCCCCCCTCTAACTTCTAAAGTACGAGAATGAAAAACCTAAAAAAAATATATGATGTACATCACCATGTAAACTACCAACGAAAATTAGTTTGAACTCGATCTGATGAGTAGTTTTTTTAGTACGTCATAAATACACTATTATTGAAACTTCGATCAAAGTTAATACAACGAACTACAAGAACTATGTGTACTATGTATATAATGTTACTTGCTGCAACGGAACCCTTCATGGGCGAGTCCAACTCGCACTTGGCCACTTTATTATTGAAATAATGCATTATTACACTGGTGGACACACAAGTTATACTTATATTTAGTTCGTAAATTATTTTTTTCTTTGCATTCTGAAAATATTACGCAAACATCTTTTTTGCAGTAAAAAAATTGATGGAGCTGTACCTGAGTAGTGAGTTCCCCCAGAAAATAATACCATAACTTAACTGAGGGTAAACGTAGCCATAATAAGCGTTTATTGCAACTTCCTTTGATGTGATACTACTTAAAATAGATAAGGCATAGCACGAACCATTTATCTTGTTACTTATTTTATTGATATGTGCCTTCCAGTTAAGGTGGCAGTCTAGAGTGACGCCCAAGAAATTTGTCTCATTAACTTCATTAATTTTTTGATAATTATGAAAATATTTAAATTTACTGGTGTTTTTTTGGTGGTTCGGAATTGCAGATAGTTTGTTTTATTTGAATTTAATTTTAGAAAGACAGAACCTAAAAAGTACGACGTCCTATTTATTGTTTCATTAATTTCTGTTTCAAAAGCTGTTGGAGTAAGGTTGTTTCGGGGTATAAAAATTGTTGCATCATCAGCATACGAGTACATCACGCATAAGTGTCCTATGACAGATGGTAGCTCATTGATATAGATGAGAAACAGTAATGGCCCTAGGATGCTGCCTTGTGGTACCCCTTGATGTAGATATTTGAAATCCGTTTTAATTAGTTCAATAGTTTTTTTCTTCTTGTTATAAAAATTAATAGCTGTCGATTGACATCTGTCTTTTAAATATGATTCAATGAGTGATAAAGGTTTGCCTCTAATCCCTACACTGAAACAACTGCCGATAGAAGTGAAAACTTATAACTCAGAATTTGATATAGCTTACTTTGGTAACTACACGGGTGTAACCGGAGGGTGTAGCCTGGTCATCATGCCATGACCATCTAGAAATGCGTCAGCATTTCCCATTGGCTGACGAATTTCTAGATGGCCATGCCATGATGGGCAGGCCACGCCTTTTTAGCATTTCCCATTGGCTGACGCACTTCTAAATGGCCAACGGCTATGGTCCCGAGTTTACCCGAAGATTTCTTATCATACGCTAGAATTCAATTCACAGCCCTCGAAAAATCTGTCTAAAGAGCCAAAAGCAGTTTTTACTTCAAAAATATATGGTTGATCACTCACCTAAATAAACTACATTCGCAGACAGAGTGATGCCTAATCTTAAGTTTGGCCAAGACGACAGGGGTACAGGGTAGCGATTCTGAAACCATTCGGTTGCATCCGACACGGAATCTCATCTCTCGGTCTCTGTCATGCTAAACAGATAAGACAAAGACCGAGAGATGAGATTCCGTGTCGGATGCAACCGAATGGTTTCAGAATCGCTACCCAGGAGTGATTTAGCCGAAGCCGGCATATAGTAGTAGAGGTTGATATATCTGCATTTTGGAATTTAGAAAACCAGGGCATATGGGGGATGTCTGGTTGAATAAAAAAGATAAAGTTAATGACTTGCAAAAATGTTACTGTCAGCTGTCAATACCAAATCAAGAGTAATCAATGTCAGCTTATGAAATATTATCAACATCAAGCGAGGAGTGCGACTCAGTGCTGCCAACCCTACGATTTAAGTCGTATTTATACAAATATTTGGCTTTTGTACATTTTACGATCGAGCCGCCGAAATCGTACACAAAATATTTATGATCTTGTGAGTGATTTGGTGAGTGATTTGGTGATAACTAGCGATCCACCGTACGATCCACAGTAGTTTTAAAGATCTAAGCATGCATGACAGCAGGAGAGTGGGACTCTGTTTTATGAAACTATTTCAACCAAAGCATCGGTTACGATATTTAGTTTTTTACATCCTCTCATAATCAACATCATTATGTTTGCGCATTTTTTCTTTTTGAAGTGAAAACTTCTTTAGGCGCGCCTAGACAAATTTTTGTGGGGTGTATATTGATTTCTAGCATCACGCTCGGGTATGATAAGAAATCTTCGGTTAAACTCGGGACCTTGGCGATTGGGCATCTAGAAATACGTCAGCCAATGGGAAATGCTGAAAGGGCGTGGGCTCGCCATCATTGCATGGCCATCTAGAAATGCGTGAGCCAATGGGAAATGCTGACGCATATCTAGATTGTCATGCCAAGATGGCGAGGCCACGCCCTCCGGTGACACCCGTGTAGTTTCCAAGGTAAGCTATCAAATTCTGCGTTTTAAGTTTTCACTTCTATCGGCAGTTCTTATGACTGCCAATTTTTTTTAAGATCCTTTTCTGACGATAACAACCTTATCAAAGAAATAGCGAAATCGGTCCAGCCCTTCACGCGTGACGCTATGACCAAGGGATATTTGGATATAATTATGTTATATTTTATAGTTACTTAAATTATTCAATACTTTTAAATAGCTATTTATCATTTTACTTTTCACTTCTGCCGTGCGGTCCGTTTCCCTGCGTTTTACTGCGCGACCGAACTGAAAAAAATGTGGGACTAAGAAACCGTAAGAAAAACAAATAACGGAACGGCCGCGTAAGAACTGCCGGTGATCAGTGTTGCCAACATTATTCTTCGTTCGTTCTTTGACCGTCGTTCCTGCTTGGTGTTCCATGACGCCATATATTTTGCATTAACCCTTAATTTGTAGGGTAGGTCCCTGGGACTCCGCGTTGGCTTGTTTTTGCGAATATTTCTTCAAAAAATCCGGCTACAGCGCAGTGCACTTCAGTAGTGTCCGTCATTTTCGCGGCCGACGCGGAGGCAAAAGGTCGTGAGCTTACGCGTGAAGAAAAGTGAGTTATTGACCCTTTCGGAGTCCCGTGGACTCCACCATACACTTTGTGTAACAAAAAAAATATTGTTTTATTGCGTTCCTCCATACAATACAGTGTTGTTAATTGTTTTAGATTGATAAAATTACATCTAATAATCGAATTATAAGATCCGTTATTGTGTGATTAGTGACTGGCTAAAAAATATCTAAGAAAATGCAAACGGTGACGAACAAGACGACATTTTCACACGTAACGTCCGTATTCAACGTCGTTCAAGAAGCCAAATGATGTTGATGAAACAAATGAAGCCAAATAATTGTTTTGTAATCAGAAAAAATTTAGTTTCTTTGTCAAAAAATATAATAAAAGAAAGAACGCGTATTTTTGCAACTCATGTTGCAAACCAATATGTTTGACTTGTTCGAAAAAAGTTCGCAGGCAACAATGTGTACGTACTAGTGATTGAATCACTGCACGTATTTTTTTTGTTTAATTTTTTCCTAGAATTTATGTTTTATTTGTCAAGAAGACTATTATGTTTACCTAATTTAGAAAGTTTACAAAGGTTCCAGGTGATTTTTTTGTATGTTTCAGCCTTTCAGCGGTACAAAGTGGCTATGTTTATTTTTTGTGATTTTTAAGACTGAATGTAAAGTTTATGTTTAAAATGAATGTAAGTAAATGTTTCTATATTTCACATTTGGGGATAACAGTTTAGTTACTGTGTTATCATACCAAATAAAAATAAACTTGTTTGACTATAAGTCAATTTTTTTCTTATTTGCATTTTGGAGTCCCTGGGTCTCCGCCTTACACTTGATGTAAGTTTTAGTCACCATTAACTAAGGGTTAAATTCATATTCATATTTATTCATTTACTCATTTCATTCATTCATATATAGTGACAAATCGAGCAGTATATGTGCGCCATGGTAAATAAGACGTGTATAACAGCAGAGTGTAACGCAGTCTAGCACTGCACTGGGTCGTCACCCACAGATATAAGATGATTCACCTCTATGCCAGATCATCCATTTTTTTTATTTTTAGCTGATATCTGCCTGTGAACGTCCAGTCATAATCGGCCGAGCTGTTTCAAAGATTAGCCGGCGACAAATAGACAGAAGAAGAAAAGTTTTTTTGACATAGGTACTGCATGTACTTTCATTTGAACTTAGTAAGAATCTGTTAATTTGATATTACATTCTGATACTCCAATTTTATTTATTTGTTTAGATATTAATTAATTTCGTTCCTTTTTTCACTAAATTTACGTAATTTTGAATCTACTGCTCCATTATTTCTTTTGAATTCTTGGCAAAAACTATTTTTTTATGCTCATGGTATGATTTTCTGAAAAATAGAGTTGGCAATACTGGTGCGACCTACAGATGGTCTGTCGGCTGAAAGACTAGTATCCATATCCAGGGCCAAGAATCAAGAATAAATTTAAAAAAAAGTACGGATGCACGAATGGTCTCATGGTCTGGTTTGTTGTTATCTATTTTCTAAATTCGATACTCGCTTGCTCGCGCTACGCAAGATTTGATAAAATGGGTTCGAAAGGGCTGAAAGTAGCAGAGATGTTCAGACAAGCTGTCGCTACAACTAAGTGCTTTGATCAAAATCTCCGCAAGGTATGTTACAGTCGATCGTTACGTAGAAATTAACGCCTAACCCGGTTTTACTTGCGGGCCAATGAGATCATTCAGCCCTATAGCTAATCCTACCATTAAAGCTTAAAGAAAAAAACCTAAGTAATATCAACAAGAAGTGTATCAATAAGGCCGCCACTTGTGGCGCTAGTTCATGGTGTGTTAATGTAATATTTGCCTAACGTACGGCTGTGAAACTTGGGCGCTCACTATGGCTCAAAGGTCTAAACTTGCCAGCTGCCAAAGGGCCATGGAGAGGAGCATGACCGGCCATAAGAGAAAGGATAGGGTGAGAAATACTGACCTTCGAACGAAAACGGGGGTCACCGATGTCTTATCACGCGTCGATCAGCAGAAATGGCGATGGACCGGTCACAAGCTAAGGGACACAATGGGGAAGTGGAGCAAACAGGTGACGGATTGGTACCCAAGAGATGGCAGAAGGAATCGGGGCAAACAGTACCTCAGATGGGAGGACGACATAAAACTTACAGCGGGACCAAACTGGAGAAGAGTCGCAAATGACAGAGAACAGTGGAAGCTGCTAGGGGAGGCCTATGCCGAAAGGCACACTGTGCTAAGGGATATTTTATAAACAAAAAATGCAATGTATTTAAAAAAAATGTAATTTCTTATCACAGAATAAAGGGCTAATTATTATTTTATTATTATTATAATGTAATGTTTATATTGCTTTGTCTCAATAAAGAGTTTTTTATCTATCTAAAATAGTCAGTATTTATTACTAGGTACCACAAAACTGTGTCATAGTTCTGCTTATGCCCGGCTTATATTATTCCAATCCAGTGATAAAATCCAGCGCTGGATAGCTTACTTAAAAATGTAAACCGGCACAATTAGCAACAGTTAGCATTCTAGTCCAGTAACTGGATTGGCAGTCTACTTTTGAACCCAGTGTGACCAATCCAGTGCAACTGGAATAATGTAGACGGCCTATCCAGTCCCATTCCAGTGCTTTACGACACTGATCTCTTCTTGAAATCATTGCCACTGTAGTGTTCACACTTCAATGGTTTCTAAATAATTGGAATAATGTAGACATTAATAGCACTGGATTGGATTCTCGCTGGATCACTTGACTGGATTAATGTAAACCGGGCATAACAGAAATATACACCTTCATTGGTTTATTAAACAGTTTAAGTTGATTTAATTACATTTTTTTTGATAATTAACATCTACAATGTACACTGTAGTAACGTCATATAAGCTTGCCCTAAACACCAAAGCATTACCAGAGTTAATCCTACTAATATTATAAATGCAAAATTTTGTAAGAATGTATGGATAGATTTACTTTTTCACGTTAAAACTACTGAGGGGATTTGGATGAAATTTTGTGTACAGATAGATAATGATTTGGAAGAACACAAAGGCTATTTTTTATTATGGGAAAATAACGGGATAGGGAACTATGCGGATAAAATTGCAGTGCCATGGCGCCAATTGTTTTTTATAATCATAGGTTATGCTAACCTCCATTTTGCCTAATGCCAAGCAACCATGTGATGTACGATGGTGCACATGTAGATATATAGAATACTCAATATTTATCTTATATATAAAATTCTCGTGTCACAGTGTTTGTTTCCTTACTCCTCCGAAACGGCTTTACTGATTTTAACCAAAATTGATATGCATATTCAGTAGGTCTGAGAATCGTTTACTAGCTATTTTTCATACCTTTATTTATATGGCAAAACTACGTTTGCGGGGTCAGCTAGTATCCATATAATATATTAGAGTAATAAAATCTAACCAACACTAATGAACTAGCGCCATACATAAGTGGCTGCCTTATTACCTGCCTGAAAGATGCTTCTCTTGACTTTAAAACACCAAAATTGTGTTGGTAAGGTAAAACGCACTCAGGCAATCTATTCCAAAATTTTGTTATATGTTTGAATAACAAAAGTGACATCAAACCTCTTAGAGGGGAATGTAAGCAATGAAACTGTGTTGCCTTTTTGTGCTTCAAGTAGACTGATTTAGGGCTAAATGGTATTGGATTATCAGCATATTCGACATTTCCTTGAGATACACATTATTAATCTATTTATGGTAGCAGAAATTTACATCATTTTAGTGTTCTACTTGTCTATCTTTGAAATGTTTATCTTATGCAGTTATGCATACTATAAGTATAAGAGAGAACCTTCTGTCCCAGTCAGGAAATTATAATAATTGGTTTGTATAAATATGTAACTGGCCTTGTCATACTCAAACATGTAATCTTTGAGTAAATATACAATATACAAATGTCACCAAAACTCCCAGAGTTTGTTTCATATTTTTAGCATTTAAATTGTCTTATAAAACTAAACTTAAGCTTGGACAATCATGTTTGCTTATCTAATTGGAAAGATTCTGTGGCTATTGAACATTACTTGATGAAGCTGCATAGGTACTAATGTTACATAATCTACAAACTGATAAAAAAACTTCCTATTATAAATTGATCGGAGTTTAAAAAACTTCCAGGTGAAAGTAGTGTGCTGTGACAATGGACGATTGATGACTGAGTTCCAAGTGGGGCCAGAGCATCTAAATCAGCGTGGCACTCTTCACGGAGGATTCATTGCTCACCTTGTCGATGCCGTGTCTACTTATGCTCTCACCGCAAATGATAAGATTGAGACAAGAGGAGTATCAATTGACCTCAGTGTGACGTAAGTTTGAATCCTACTAATATTATTATAAGGGTGCTAATTAAACAAGCTTCTTTTTAATGGCATTATTCACCTGAGAAAATATAACTTACCTTCTAAATTACTAAAGACCTGTTTTCATTTTGATTAGTGCGAGTGAGTAATCGCGACTGATTACTATGCACTCGCAAACTACTCACTCGCACTCGCACTAATCAAAATGCAAAATTGGGCTTAAGTTGGCCACAACCAATGCGCATCTGAATAATAGTATCTCAAATACTATTATTCAGACGCGAGATTCAGAGAGTCAAATAGTAGTTTTCTTTAATTTAAGCCACTGTAAATATAACTCAGCATGGTGGTTATTTTTTAGTATCTGAATTTGTGACAGGCATTCAAATACCAAACTTCTAAAATATTCTTATAAAAGAAAATCTAACCTCACCTAACTTCCGTGACCGAGTCAGTAAATTAGTTGGCAATGTATTTAAATCAGAAAGACAATAAAAATAAAAATAATTGTTGATCTTGACTTGACACTCTCTACTAGTAAGCATTGTAAAAAAGGTGGAATAGTTCTTTATTTAAAAAAAATAAAAAAATATTAGAGGCTATCTCATTCTCCCGATGCTTAGTTATTCAATGAGAAGTATGACTCCGCGGCCAAAAAAAAATATTATTTATCTTATATATAAAATTCTCGTGTCACAGTGTTTGTTTCCTTACTCCTCCGAAACGGCTTTACTGATTTAAACCAAATTTTATATGCATATTCTGTAGGTATGAGAATCGGCTACTAGCTATTTTTCATACCCCTAAGTGACAAGGGTTGTTCACTAAGGCAAAACAACGTTTGCGGGGTCAGCTAGTCATATTATAAATGCTAAACTTTGGATGTCTGTTGCTCAGTCACATCTAAACTACTGAGCTGATAGACTTGAAATTTGGAACATAGAATATACCATGCGCGAATCTCAGGAACTACTAGACCGATTATTTTTTTATAGTTGACAGGACAGTGACACTTAGCTATTGGAACACGAAGAGTCCAAATCATTACCGAGAGTCACCCAGAGGTCTAAGATATTATATCTCTAAGCCCTGTAATTTCTCTGGAAACATTGACCTTCAAACCGGAACACAGTAATGTTTGCACATTACTGCTTTGCGGTAGAATAACTAATTTCGATTTCGAAAATTCTATTACCGTTGGATGTGTATGTGATCCCTGAGTGCTATAGGCTATTTATATTATGTACCACGTAGTCTTATCATAAAACAAATACATTTTATGATTGCTCAATAAAAATATTTTTAAACAATTTAAGTCATTTATTAAGGAAATACAAACGTGATAATAGATATTACTACATTTATTTGACGACATACTCTTATCAACCAGTCGGGGTTGTCGCATATTGTTGTGTGACTTCCTACTGATTCTTTTAAAAGATAAAAAAAAGAAGTCTCGTTGTAGAACTGACTGTAGGAGGTTGTCTTTATCATTATGCTGTATATGGACATCATATACAAGTTACCTACCAACTCTACTTACCTACACTTAAAACTATGCTATCTACTCTTTATATCTCTCCTTAATGTGGAAATATGAGTGTTTGATGTGTCTGTCTGTGTTGGTGGATTCATATCTTCATAACTCCTAAACAAATAGATGTTCAAATTTCGAAATGGTGTTTTGTTTAAAAGCTAACATGGTAAAGATACCTCTTAGCCACCATATGTTATTTGGATTTAAAAAAGTAGATTCTTATTAGTTACTAGCAGCGCCCCGCGGTGTTACCCGCGGAGTTTCCGTTCCCGTTGTTGTTGTCCCACCTATGTGTTCTTCCAGACTATAATCTATCTGTGTTCCAAATTTCAGCCCGATCCGTTCATACGTTAGGACGTGATCGAGCAACAAACATCCAAACATTCATACATTGACATTTATAATATTAGTAGTATTTACAATTATCATAAACTCCTCATATTCATTTTAGGTATTTTTTTTTCAGTTACATGAATGCAGCCAGAGAAGGTGATTGGGTAACTGTGGATGCTGTTACTAAGAAAACCGGTAAGAAAATAGCTTTCCTCGAAGTAGAAGTACGGAAGAAGGAAGGCGATGTATTATTAGCTACCGGCAGACATACAAAGTATATAGGTATATAGTTGTTTAAAAACGAAAATTGTAGTAAATTGTACAGTAGTATTAGTAGTAATCCTAATATATATATAAGCAGAAATGTTAGTTTTCATGGAAAAGGCGCACTAGGACAAAATTTGTTGTTGGCGCTGTAGGTACTACGGACAGATGTGTCATTTAACATCAGCTGCATATCCTGCTCGGCTCGTCAATTTATTGTAAAAAAGTAATGCTATTATTTTAAAAGTACTCTTAAAAGTTATGAATAAGACATCGAGGTGAATGTATCATAGGCCTTTTGACTGTTGTGCAGCCCTAATGATGCTTAATTATAAGTAAATCAATATCAATAAGCAATATCAATCAATACCATAAAAAAAGTCGTTTTAAGGGCTCCTCCCACACAAAACCACGAATTCGCATCGCATCGGAAATATCTGCAAAGGACAATGTCCATTTTTGACCCGCCAAAGTACTTGTCGTGCAGACATACGAGTTATATATAAAAAAATCGGTGATTTTTTGTTGTACTCGTGTGCGAAGTTATATAACTTTCTAACATTGCAAAATAAAATAATTTGCATTTGTTTAAATTAAATCAACCATTTACCAACAAAGCTGACTTGAAAAATATTGCAGTAACGAAACGGTACTTGCGTTTCGTTTTAGTGATCCGCGTTAGATTGAAATTAAATATGGATGTTATGTATATCAATTTCTTTCACAATGTCGTTTATTTACTACTTTTACATATGTATAAATACGGCGACAAAGAAACTATCAAAGCTTTTTATAGCAATGTAAACGAGGAAGAAGTTGGCATGCAATTGTAAAACGAAACGTTTTCCCCAAATCCAAATAGGTCAAAGATCAATGTCAAATTGTCAAATTAAAAAAAAGTAAACAAGCAAAATGAATGGCTTTCTTCTTGTTTTCTAAACGGTGTAATATTTATGCATTATTCACCACAACAAACTCCGATTACCAGATAATATAAACACATTACCACTCCTTTGCGTCGCGCAGTCGGGTAATAAAATAATGTTTCAATGACGGAATTTATATTGGTTTTAACAAAACGGAGAATTATGTCATTCAGTGCCCCTTATTAACTGTGACTATGTGACTGTCTCAAAGAGGCCGGCCAAACATTCCACAAACGGATTCTATTCAGGATATCTTCACTGATTTAAGTAATTTTTTGGTAAACAATGATAAGATGAGCGATTCATGTGCCTGATGGTAAGCAAGAAAACATGCTTGCCTATAACAAGACAGTGTCATAAATTATTGGAACATGAAGACAAGTCCAAATGATCAGACCCTGCACTTAGTTAGTTTAAGCCTTGTGTAGCCTATGATAATTCCATCCGAGAACTATTTTATAGTTATGAGTTGGTAGTTAGAAGTACTATTATTCCTATTTATTCTGATAAGAAATATGTATATCTTGAGAGATAATACCATAGTTCTTTATTTTCTTTTCTGTTCTAATCCGAAAGAAAACAGAATTCTAATAATTTATTTTGACAGTAAACATAACCTTACTTTTGGTTTAACTGTAACTAATTTTTGGTATTTAGGAAATGAAAAACACCAACAGCAGATGTTTTTAGAAGCATTAACAATCCTAGTTAGACACTATTCATCTCTACGCACTTTCAGTATCAAAAAAAGTTTGACAGGTTTTTCAATGTATGGGACGTGGGCATTGTCCTTTGCACGAATGCATCGCAAGAACTTCCGATTTGATTCGCATCGCGCATTCCTCCGATATTACGTCATACTTGTCATAATGGTGTCACCACCATTTTAGTCAGCTTTGAGACAGAAGAAGAGAAAGACGCTCTTCAAATGAAAATATGCTCATTCTAAAAACATAAAAAAATATCTTCTTCTATTCTCAACCCATAATACTTGCGAGTAAAATAGTTCCCATCAGCATTCATAATCGTAATATGTGTGAAACCAAAATCTTTTATTCTGTCATATCTACTTAACAATAACAGCAGTACAACATTTTTTTGCGATCTATGTTACGCTTCTAAAAAACACGTCCAACACGGCTGACTACCGTTGAAGGTATGGGTACCCTAACCAACGGTTTGCCGCACGAATTCGCATCACAGCAATTTGCATCGCATCACATCGCAGTTTTGTGTGGGGAGCCCTAAACACGCAAATAATATATTGCTCAATTTCGCCACACGCCATTTTGATATCGCACAAATTTGCCGATGTTTTATTTTGTAAAAAAATAAACATTGACACCAGCTTTGGCGAAATTGAGAACTCCTTGAGTACGACTCTTCGTAATCGTGTAAAAAAAATATTGAGCTGTGAAGAGCCCTGGGATCAAATAATAGCCAGAGTGTTGCTGAGTATTGACGGCTCAAATCGATAGATCGCGATAATAGAAATTAGACGCAGAGTGAAGTTGGTATGAGGTCATTCCAATGTCCAACAATATTGATGACACATTCATTGATTGCGACAATTGATCATCAGTGTAATAATATTTTCTGTTGTAAATTCATCAGAGCAACTGTAACTGATAATAAATGCCAATAGAAAATAACGTAAATACATCGACGTAATAGGAATTAAATTGTACAAGAAGTGACTTTTAATAAGTTAGGACGGTTGACCTTGTCATACAATGTTTGCGAGATTTTGTTTTAAATAAGTATATATGCATACCATTTAAGTTGAATATTGTGATATTGTTAATAACGAACTGGAAATTATAGAAAAATTAAAAAGAAACGTATTCAAATTATGTAATACTGACGGCGTTGTGTATATTGCGGTAACACTTTGATTGCATTTAGTTTTATTGAATTTCCTGTTAATGGTTAATAGTCCATTGAAATGTTACATTTTTTAGGCCTCACCTTGCGTTTTTTAGAGGACGCAATTTAATTTTATTGATGTGTAGAGAGGGTCAGTGTAAAGCTAAAACCAAGTTTGTGGGGTCGCCACCCTTATCCCACGGCCGCCATCTTGAAAATAGGGGTTGAAATGGTTTTTACGATATATCTCTTAAACTATTTATCTGATAAAACCTCTCTGAGATAACTCTCTCTTATTGTAAGCTGAGAATATTGTGTTGAAGTTGTCGTACAATTTATATATTTTAGTTGTGCTACATATTTTTCTCTACGTGCGGATGTATTTTATTAAGTAGTTAAAAAAACTGTTTTTAATTGTGAAGACGATTTCGAATGAGTTTAGACACGATTTTAACTTCAGTGAAAACATTTTTTTTTATTAGCATTACAGCATTTAGACTTTTTAAGCGTGCTTTTTCTATTATTCCATCATGAGTGATTGTTTTATTTGTAAAAAACCTTTAGGAGAAAATAAAAAAAGAACTGTGAAGGCAAAAGGTGTAAAAACTTTACTAGACCGAGCCGTAGCAAAAAATTATAAGATTAATGAACAATTTTTACGAACTTTTTCGGAAGTCATTTAAAAAATCATTAGAGGTAGTTGTTGGAAATTTCATGAATGACCTCAATAAGGTAGACCAACAGCCTATCAGCAATATCAAAAAAGCATGGATATATGACAACTATCTCACATCACGTCTCACTTGGCCTTTCCTAGTATATGACATCGGTAAAACCCTCCTCGCAAAACTAGATGCTAATGTCATAAAGATATTGAAGTCATGGTTTGGATTGGCACATCCGGCTGATCCCTCTACTCTATTTAGGGGTCACAATAGTTTTGGCCTGAAACTAAAAAAACCATCCGAACTCTACAAACACTTAGAGTTACAAAAACGCATGTTTTGGGAAAGTCGAAAGACGAATTAATCGCATCTCTCCCAAAAGACAAAAGCGCTTCGGACCTTGAATCTAGACTTCAATTCCACAAACAATTTATGGCAGGCGCGCAAGTAAATACAGCTGGGTTGGGTGCGAGAAAGAAAAGGGAAGACCGAGACATGGTAAAAACCTTTCTACAACAAGACGAAAATGATAGTTACAAAGTGCACGCTATGAATTTAGAAATGCAAAGTGAGTGGTTAACCATAGGTGAGTTTTGTACCCCATTAGCTCTAAAGTGGCGCACCTTGCTATATGACTGGTCTCCTGCCTTATTAAAATTTTATCTGAACGCTTTCCAAATGACCCTCCCTGACCAGAGTAACTTGGTAAGGTGGGGAAAAGCCTCTGAAAAATGTTGCTATACTTGTAGTGAGGCGATATGTACAGCAAGGCACATATTGGTGGGATGCAAGGTGCTCCTTAATAGGGGTCATTACTCACAGCGCCATGACAGAGTACTTGAAATCATACGTGAAGCCGTAAGCCTTTCGGTAGCTAGAGCCCAATAGGGATTGACGATAAACAAAAGACAAATTAACTTTGTAAAAGAGGGCTCAACTTCAAACTCCAAGAACAAGCCTTACTCAATCCTGGGTTCAGCACCTGATTGGACTATTTTAATGGACACGTATGAAAAGCACTACAAAATCCCAGAGGATGTGGGTGTTTCGTCATCCAGACCGGACATTTTCCTTTTTTCTAGGGCTACGAAACGCATAGTCCTGGTAGAACTTACCGTACCGTGGGAAACTAATATACCTAAAGACCACGCGATGAAACAAAATAAGTATTTACGACCTACAAAATGAATTAACAAAAAATGGCTATGTAGTTAATTTATACGCTGTAGAAGTAGGAGCGAGAGGTATACCAGCAAAATCTCTCTATAACCTGCTTAAAGACCTTGGATTGTCCAGAAGTGCAGTAAGTTCTTTACTAGAACGAGTATCTAAAGCTGCACTTGTAGGATCATATCGGATTTGGCTGGGCAGGGAGAGAAATACGAGTAGTGAAGGTGAGTGTTGACGTACGTCAATATAAGGGGCCCCTTTTAAACCTACGCCCGAGTCACAAGTCTCGGGGTCTACTCGAGATTTCTCTCTCTGCCACACGATGGACCCGGCACCCGCACGGTGAATCCATGGAATGCTAAGAAGGACGTCTCTCATATGGACAATGGAACCGATAATGTTGTTTGTTAATTTTTTTTATCAGATAATTAGTTTAGGAGATAAATCGTAAAAACAAATTTAACCCTTATTTTCAAGATGGCGGCCGTGGGACAAGGGTGGCGACCCTATAAACTTGGTTTTAGCTTTACACTGACCCCCCCTACACATCAAAAAAATAAAATTGAGTCCTCTAAAAAACGCAGCCCCAAATGTAACTTTTCAATGGACTATAACATTATCTCTCGAACTAACGTGGTGTATGTTACGATTATACGTCACAGGTAGTAGAAGTATGCGTGAAGCGTTATTTTTTAAATTTAATTCTGTTTTGTATCCAAGTACGATTAATGGTGTTTACTATATTATAAAGTGACGAGACCTAGCAAAGTTACGTGCGTGATGGTAAGCAATCTGCACATAACCATAGGTATTTATAAATGAAAATCTTAAATCCTTGCCTATAACTGCATTGCGCTCGTAATCCATATATGGGTATTTTCACAAAAATATAATACCTCTCTTGGCACTTTTCGGAACATTCAATTTTCTAACCAGATTTTATACTAAACATGTTTTACATTAGTAACATTTGTTTTGAAACAAACATACAGACAGACAGATAGACTGACAACAACTTTGGTACAATTGTAAAACAAATTTCGTGTAAAATCCGGTCACAAAATGGAATGTTCCAGAAAGTTCCCAGTGCCAAGAGGGGTACCTATACATACTTGTGGAAACACCCATATATAAGATGATTTATCTCTTTGCCCTGTAATTTGCACTAGCAAAATGTGTTTTTTTTTTAATTTGTTAGTCTAAACTACGTTGTGTTATTGTATTTATTTTTGTCCATTAATCATCAAGAAACACCGAAATAAAATATAGCAAATACATACTAGTCAAATTGTAAAAATAATGATTATGTTAGTTTATTCTCTAAAAGGGAAATAAAACACGTTTAATACATACAGATATCTTTTAATAATTATACCATATTAGATACATTGGTTACACGACAGCGAGACGAAGAAAGATTATATGAAACACCTTACATTTAATATTACGTCTAGAAGTTACTGATAGTGCATGGACATTGAGATGAGTAATAAAACTTAATTATACCATTTAGAGTAAACATTTATATACTATGTACCTAAAAGCATACTGAAGCCGTCGAATTCGTTCGAATCAATGGCACAAGATCTGATAATAACGATATGAAATTTCGTGTCATTGGGTTGGTTGGATTTGTGACAGAGCTACTCGTATTTTAGGAGCTGCTAGCACTACTGCTGAGAACAGTACTTTCGTTAATTCCATACAATACGAAACGTGGCAACATTAACGGTCAACACTTGCAACTAAGGCCTACTGTCCACGCACGCGTCTTTTGTCGAATGCATGCATCCTACAAACAAACGCAAGACGTGCGGCTGTCGTGTCGTTGTCGCTTCGTGGACACAGACTTCATTATTTGTTCGCAAGATGCAAGCATTCGTCTTGCATCCGACAATTGTCGAAATCGTGCGGATGTCGTGCAGCTACGTGGACAATTGGCCTAAGAGTTGGGCAGCACACTGCACTATAACGATGCAAATATTGATTACATTCAAATCGTATTCAGGTGCCGTATTTTTGAACTTACACGAACTAAGATTACAAAGAAAGAATGTAACATTATTACTTCGCATACAATATACTGTTTAAATGATTGCGTTCTAAGTTTTTTCTCTATTACCAACATCGAATCACATCTAAGTATAATTACGGACGTGTAAGTACATAAAAAAATAGCCGCCGGAGAAAATTCTATCAATATAGCCAATTGCAGTAATAATACGGCGGGAGAACGTTCAAAAGGGAGAAATGGCTCGACGCCGACGGTCGCCCGAGTCCAGTCCAGTCATTCCAGAATGGTAAATAATATTATTTTGAAATTTGCTGACGAAATTTAATCTGTTCAATAGTATAGCGTAATGGACTCCAACTAGAATGACATTAACTGAGAAGAGATCGGAAACTACAGTGTGACGTTTATGGAATGGCGATTGATATCAGCAGTCAACTTTTAATTACATTTTCTATAGTCTCTTAAGTTATAACAACGCTGCAGTATAAGCATAACATTACAAAATAGGCTGGGCCATTCCCCCCTTCTTTATTCTGTATGGCTCTGGTCACACATGATTTTGAAGCCGTCAGTGGATATTGGCGAATTACGAGTTACTTTAAATAAAAAAATCCTTCGAACACATACGTTTTTTGAAGATTTACTGACGTTGACTACGGGCTGACGTGTCTAATGTGTAATTAATTACAACAGGTAGGCTCGTTTACAAATATGTTTTGAATTTTTAACTTTGTTTCCATAGTCTCTAAATGACTACTAAATTTTCTTCGTTCGTTATTCCAATTAGACGTCAAGTAATTTTTATTTCAGTGGTGTTGGTAGAAAACAATTTACTGTTTAGGCTACTGTTCACATTTGTTGAGTTGAAGCTGTTCGATACAGAAATTTCTACCATTAGGTAAACTTTTACTTGTGTACAACGTTGTTATAGATAATGTAAAACTTTGGTAATCGTATACGTGCAATGCCCATTTTTTCATCTATACCTACCTACCTTAAATATGCCCAGCTCCTGTATTGTGTGTACCTACTTGTATTAAACCTAGGATATTATTATCGACTAGAAGTGGGTACATTTGAAAACACCATCTAAAAATACACGTCAAAGAGCGCAAATAGGTTAGACATATAGACATTTATGATTTTTTTTCTAATAATGGTTTGATGACTTATTCAGTTACTATTCTAGTATAAAAATCAAAATATGCAGTACCTACATAGTACACAGAAATAGAAAGATGAAATAAATTCAATACTTGGACCACATCGAAAAAACCCTTCGCTAAAATGCAAGAAATTTTAGCTGTCATAATGAAGATTTTCATACTTCAGTTGTACTTAGTCGTTGTTATGTGCCTCTATATAATCAATACGGTGATGCATGTCAAGCAATTTCTCACCAAGTTCCTCCATTATCTTTTTCATGTTTTCTAGATCTTCTGTTTCATCGGTCTTGACTTCACGACGTACGCGATACCCGATGCTGTTACTATCTTCGCACGACTCGCAATCGGCCCAGTAGCGGAAATCTATAGAAGGTAAATCTTCACAAGAAACCATGCCATCTTGTTCTTCAGGTAGTATGAAAACATTTTCGCCGATGGTGTCGATATTATCACCATTATCACAAAGAATCCGGGCCAAGCTAGTTTCCTTAATTTGACGCAGTTGTTCGGGCTTAAAAATAGAGGGATTTTCATACCAAAACCGGTCGCCGTCTCGGAGACGCTTAAATTGCTCTAAAAGCAAACATCTGAACAGGGGACCTACTTTTCCGCCATCCACTTGGTCTTCTAATATACCGCCAACCCAGACGTCAATGTTATGTACCGAACCGTAAAGGTCCTTTAGTTTGTCCCTAATTTGCTTTTCAGATATTTCTCCAGCTAGATCTTCGAAATCATTGACCTCCGTCATGTTGCAGAATTGTCTGAATTTGGTATAAGATGGGATACCATGATCGCGACCTCTATGAATGTTAATAGCGGCTAAGTCGAGAGCAACAGCATGAGTACTGTAGAATAGTTTTTCAGTAAGCTCTGAATTTAAATTTTGCATTGGTTTTTTTAGCTTCGCTGGAGTAGTGAACATGCCTCTTAGCAATGGGTCGACACCGCCTTCGTCCACTAGCCTCCAAGGCGAGAAAAAGGCATTACGGAGAAGCAAGTGACCTTGCGGGATTGTTTCAAAGTTTTCATCGTATCGGTGTAATACGGGATTTATCAATGAGTGTCCAAACCTTAAAGCAGCCGTAGCAAAAACGTTGGATATAGAAGGGTTGGTGTTTGGATCGTATTTGCTGAATTTCCCCAATTCTTTGTTTCCTTCAGGCCCAAGGACGATTGGTAACCAGTGCTCGTAAGTAATAAACTGAATTTCAGCTCCTACTACTTTTCTAGCCTCGTGGTATACTTTATCGCCGTCCCACGATGGATTTGTTGTTTTAAGTTGAAGTGCTATTCGGTTATGTTCTCTCATCCAAATTGTATGGAAAGCAGCTAAGCCTATTTGCTCATTCGCTCTTATATCTCCGGCCACAAAACAAGCTCTGGTACTTTCTTCGAGGTTACGACGGCAGTCCATTCCATTAATACCTGTAGTTGGCAACAACGGTTTCTTTCCTGGAAATACAGCTCCAACACGTAACAACCCGTTATCATTAGTTAAGTCTCGTAAATCACGAGCAACGGCGTCTTCAAATCCATATACTTGTGAAGCGTCAATGAAAGATGTTAGCTGATTTATTTGTTCTCTTGGTTGCAAACTGCCAAAAAGAACTGAAGTCATACCGGATCCGCAAACAGCACTAGTTCTAATGAAGTCAATACATCTACGATTTGTAACACGGCTATCGTTTTGCGGAACTTCGATCGGGAAACAAGGAGGGGCGTAATCACATGTCTTTTTGCAGTCGACGCCGTCCCAAGTTTGTGAGCTAACAGACGGCAACGCGTGGTCTAAGTCATGGTCCAGCCATTGACCCCATTGCATAACCATATGTGTTATTTTAACGTCTTCTGATATTTCTGTCGTCGTTATTATTTCAGTTGAAATTAATCTAGAACTCGGGAGAGAATAACCATTATATTTTACGTCTTTATTCCATCCTATCGGTTGACTAAATCCATTTTCGTATATTGGGAATAGCACTCTTCGGAAACCGCTCAAAGATGAGCCCCATGTTGGATGATCAAAATTGTTGCATGTGCCGTCGACGGTACGATATTTAAAATGATAACACATGTCTGAACAATCGTCTGCTTTCCTATGTGCAACACACCCCGACAGTCGAGCTATAACATCTAAATGCTGAATAGACAAAATGTCCTGATAATTAAATGGCTCCGCGGTAGCTGTCTTGCCGACTTGAACGTACTCTTTGACCTTGTCCAAAGCACGCTCGTATATTTCCGCAGCACGAGCAACTTCTCTAGCGGGTGCATTCGGGAAGCGTGTGATCCGATAAAGTTCATTGATATCAGCCTTGCCGCTTCTATTATTAAACAAATTGGTCATAGTTTTCTCGATAGCCTGGTCGACATCACGCGTGGCTTGTGTTATTGCAATATTGACGTATACATCTCCAGGAAGTGTATGGTCCTTTACAGTTACAAATGCAGAAGCTGTGTCTCGTCCATAGTCATTAAAAACTGTACATTCATATCGACCAGTGTCGGTAATAGAGACATTGTTTATAATAAGACTGCCTATTATAGTGATAGAAAATCTAGAATCCACCACTATACGAGCTCCATCTTTTCTCCATTCAATAATAGCTGGCGGTTCTGATTCTACCTCACATGGCAATTGAACTTTTGTCTCTTTGAAAGCGTCCGTATCTTCTGGTTTTATCACGATGTGAGGAAAAACGATCTGAGCTTGTTCAACTTTCAGCCGAGCTGACGTTTCAACAAAACCTTCACTGTTTTCAGCCTTACAATGATACAGTGCATCGTCTTCTTCAGAAACTTCGGATATAGTTAAGTTTTGTTTATCGTCGCTAAGAATAATATTGTCCTCGAGCGGTAAAGGTAATGTGTTTTTAAACCAAGTAATGGTTGGTTTTGGGACACCTTTTGCCTTGCAAATGAAAACTGCGTTATCTCCAGCTGATACCGTCTGACTCTTTGGTGTTACTTTAAAATTCGGCTGGACTGTAACAAAAAGCATAAGTATAGTAAGTAGAAGTATTCATTTTCTACATACAAGATAGAATGACGGGTTGAACAAGCCATGCACCTGATGGTAAGCAGAACAAATGGTCACGACAGTAGAGTGCCACGCAGTTATTGGAACATGAAGAGTTCAAATCGCTACATTGTCGCTGGCGTCACTCTTTTTATATCTTTGCCCTGTAATTAATCTGAACATTTTAATAACCGGAAACGGAATGTTTGCTTTTTACTGGTTGGCGTCAGAGAAACTGATAACGATGTGGTTTTCGCACACGAATTTAGAAAAAGACCTACCACCATAACTTCTTTTTAGTATTGGTGTGTGTTTAACTCCCGACGTAAAAACGACGGGGTATTACAAATTTGACATAGCTGTGTGTGTCTGTTTGTGGCATCGTAGCTACCGAACGGAGGAACCGAGTTTGATTTTGTTTGAAATCTGAATTAATCGGGTATATTCTTAGTTCTATGTTTGATGAAAATTGATCCAAGATGGACGATGCTACAAAATGACGGGTTGCATACGTTTTCACAACTCCTACAATATGGGTATCCAATTAAATTAAACTAGTATAATAATACGAGTATATTGAAAGAGAATGCAGAATGTTAAGAAACTAAATTTTAACTTGGAAATATTGTCGTAAGTAAATAAATGATTCTTAGCTTATGTTTTTATTTTATTCGTGTTTACATTTATATCTTTTATAAGTACTACCTGACTTCCAAAACTACTTCCTAATTTCCAAGACTACTACCTAACTTCCAAACTTCCATATACTCTTATTTTATATATACTAGCGCCATTTGCAGGACTGATTTGTTAATCTAAACCCTCCAGGGCGCCATCTAAACGCATTCAAAAATCATTCAAATCGGTCCAGCCGTCTAAGAGGAACTCCTACAACTAAAAGTGGTATTGATTTTTTTGTATTATATACATATATTATCTTCGAAATAAATCTACGCTCCTAACTTTCGTATTACTGCACCAAATAAGATGATTCTTTGTTGACGAAATAAAAATGTTGGTACGAAGTATAATACCTTATTATTCTCTTATATTGAAAGCACGTAATCGAGTTGTTGTAGAAAATCGCTTACCATAAACTTGCAGAGTAGCAGAAGCTGGTGTCTTTCCGTGTATGTTTTCAGCTTGGCAAGTGTAATTGCCGCTGTCAGATTCTTCAACATGTTTGACGACAAGTGAGCCGTTGAGGTGGATAGACATGCGTTCCGTGAGCAAAATTCTTTCACCATTAAAAAGCCAAATTAAGTGGGGTTTTGGATATCCTTTAGCGTTACAATCGAACATAATTGATTGTTTCGATTTTGCATACTGATTCGCAGGTATCACAGTGACTATTGGGACTGCTGTAAAAAAAAACCATTGTTAAATGGATGCAAAAAAAGTGTCGCACTGGAATGCAAGCATGGTCACCCCAGTACGACATTTTTGGAGTGAAAACTTCTTAAGCCCTTTAAGCACTTTTAGTTGATCTGGTAAACAACCATCTGCGGTTTTAGCAAAGAACTACGTAAAATGAGCTATCAAATTCCAAGTTTTCACTTCTATCGGCAGTCCCTATAACTGCCAATATTTTTATGGTATGTACCTATAGACTACAGGCCCGTGAAGAAAATTTACGGGTCAAATGAACCACCAGGAGACCTATGTAGGATGATAGAAGGGTATAAAGTATTAAGATTCAGCACTATGCCGTCACTTGTAAGCTGTCCAATTGAGTGTGATTGAAGAGGGGGGGTTGCAACCCTCTACCATTTCTCCTTGTCGCATGATTTTTGTACGGCATTGCGAAATAATGGATTAGAAGAGGTATTGAAACTGTATGGAACCAATGCCGTACTTAATCAAATGACCAAATTTGCTCTGTAAATTACTCGTACTCTGTAAATTTTTCCGGTAAACGCGGTAAACTAATAATTAAAAAGTTTAAATGTATAATTTTTATAGTTTCAATACCTCTTTTAATCTATTATTCCGCAACGCCGTACAAAAATAATGCGACAAGGAGAAATGATCGAGGATTGCAACCCCCCCTCTTCGACTGTACTCAGTTGGACAGCTTACAAGTGACGGCATAGTGCTGAATCTTATTACTTTATACCCTTCTATCATCCTACATAGGTCTCCTGGTGGTTCATTTGACCCGTAAATTTTGTTCACGGGCCTGTAGTCTACTATATACTATAGTGACGAGACAAACAGGATATTATGTGCCTGATGATAAACAACACGTCTATCCATAACAGAACAGTGTCACGCAGCTATAGGAACATGAAACGTCCAAATTTTTTCCTAGCGCTACACTACGCTTTTCACCCAGATATATAAGATAATTGATTTCTATGCCCTCTAATTTATCTGGAAACACTTCTCTTCAAACCGGAACACTGATGTTCTCACTTTGCTGCTTGGTGGCAGAAAAACTGGAAAAGGTGTGGTGCTTCCCCAGGCAAACTGCTAAGATTCTTACTACAACAAATAAATAGAATCTGTAATTCTTACCATTTTGTTCAGGTTTGTTTACGGTCATTTTCGCCGGCTTGGAATGCGCATTCCCAGCCGGGTTTTTTGCCATGCATTCGAATACGCCGACGTCGGTTTCGTCAGCATCGTGGACCATGAGGGTTCCGTTAGACATAACTTCGTAACGGTAAGAGTCGATAGGTATTTCAGCGGAATCTCGCAGCCAGACTATTTCAGGAGCCGGGTCTCCAGTAGCAACGCAAGTAAATGTCGCATCCTCTCCAAAGTTAACCACAACGTCTTCAGGCTCGGTAGCAAATTCAGGATACTCTGCAATTGCAAACAGTAATACAAACAGTGTTTTAGTAGTTATTATATACATAAGTGAGCGCAATATAAACCCAGGGAGCATTTTTCAAAATTTATTCGAAATAAGTACTGTTTTATGTTGGACAAGCGTATCGCTTACCCGTTACCACCAAATGCTGAATTAGATCATTTTTAATTGGATATAGAAAAATATGAAGATGTGTATCTTCTTAGATTTAAAAATATCGATCGCTGTGTTTGTGATCGTACTCCTCCAAAACGGCGGGATTTGTTTACCTATATGGTAGGTTTGGGTCTATAGGTCGTAAAGTATTTTGGCCTCCGGATCCTACATTTTTGAAAGTGAAAACTATTTTAGCCGCTTTTTGGTAGAGAGAAAATCTTACGGGTTCGCATTACGGCGTAAAAGGAAGACTTTCTCAATTCGGCTGTGTTTATGGGACGAAGTTCCATATGGCAGGCTAGGAGGAGATAGCGATTTTGCTGCGCGACTGAACAGAAAAATAATGTGAGACTAATGCCGTAAGAAAAAATATAACGGAAGTGATCCACATTTGGCGGAGCAATCGTGGAACATGCAAAGCTGCATAAAAAACACAGCCACATTGAGAAGCTCTTCCTTTTTTGAAGTCGGTTAATAATTAAGTCATAGCGACGCTGGTTACAAACAGCTAGATAAAATAAGACCTCTGAACTTATGAGTGATAACGTTTTATCACGTAACATTTTTTAACGTTTTATCTGAAGTTCACAGTCAATTCCGTTTTTTATGATATCTACAAAAAAATCCTAATCTATGATCTGCTCAAAGTAAGAAACTCAAAGTACGAAAAAAGAAGCTTGCTTTTTTTTCGTTATTTCCACCACAACTACGATTATTACCTATTTGACTTAACATAAATGTATGTTTTTTTACACCCTGACACTTTTATTTATAATATGGAGTGACGGGATGATTTTGGGAAGATTTGCGGCTTATGGTAAGCAATACGCATGTTTGTTACAGCATAGAGCTACTGTAGTTATTTTAACATGAAGATTCCAAATCATTGCTATTTTTCCCCTTGAAAAAGGCCGCCGGACGCGGCCGAAACTCGAGTCGGGTTGACAGACCATAATACACGTCAGTTACCCGTTTACCCAATAAATATGTGTAGCAACCACGTTAATTTTAATACTAAAGTAGTATGACATAGTATGACGTTGGATTTCCATTGTGTCTTTGTAAGTTGCAGAGCGTTCGGGACGTAGCGAATGCCGTTCCACAAAATTCGCGTGTTTTCTAAAAGCTAAAGTCAAACAAAGAATGTAAAGTTGAATTTTTAAGATTTTACAATATTTTAGGAGAGTATGTGTGAAGTATATGGAGGGTTTCAATGTGATGACCTCTACTATCAAACCGCTGTGTTCTTTCGACCTTAATTATCTTAGGATTTTATATTATTTCCTACTGCTTGGAGGCTTCCTCAGGCGAACTCTGCAAAGAGTGTTGCCACTGCAAAATAGTCCTAACGTAACCTAGTCTTCACAAACAAATCATAGCCTAGATATATTTCATTGTTCCTGCATGCACCTGCATGAAACGCACAACATTTAAATTAAGCATAATGTCAAGAAGGCGTTAACCCGGGAGACCATCGAGACAATTTTTTTTAAATCATTGTATCATCGTAAGTCATGGTAAGGTAGACAGACACTTACGGCAGTCAAAATCGCTTTCCGTCATGGCGGCAAGAGAGGTTCCACTGTGAGCAACAGGTTCATAGCACGTGGCAGCTACGTTCATGTTCTGGCGTGCCTTCAGCATCCTCACCATCCACAGCATGGAGCAGTCACAGACCAGCGCATTGCTGTCTAGCCGCAGTTTGTTCAGTCGCGTCAATCCTTTGAACGAACCCGATGGGATCTGCCGTATCTTGTTGTTATGGAGATACCTGCATCAGGAAAATATAACTACAGTGTCACGATTCTATCTGACTGTCAGGCGTTACTACTGTCACATTCAGCAATTAACATTTGAGAAGTTCATTGTTTTGGTGACCTTAAGTTTGTGATAAAGAAACATAAAACAATTGAGTATTAGAGGTAAAAATGTTCGGTACATTTGTCAAGTTCTGTTTTTAATTCTCATCTGTTTCTCAATTCATCAAGTTCCGAATTCAAGAATTACAATTCTTGAATACACAACTTGATAACAGACTTCTAAGTAGAAGTTTCTCAGTTTCACTGGTTTATTTCATTTATATTTTTTTGGTCGGAATCTTTGTCTACTCAAAATATCAGGCAAGATGCCCCGCTATCTTTAGTGTGTTCTTGCTTGAAATGTACCAGACAATCTATTATAGGTATGTTAAAAAAGTGTGTGTGTCCACTTATGTAGGCGTGCAAAAAGTTATACTCCTTAAATGTTTAAGAAGTTTCTATTACTGGCGCTAATGAACGCTCTAGCGCTAGCCCAAAGTTTGCTAAGCTTAGATTTCACTTGAGGTTAACTGCCATAGAATTTGGGTGTCAAACATATAACCTACTCTTTTCTAAAACTCGGTTTACAAAGTAGGTGACGTATAAAAATCTCTTGTAAAAATATTTCTTTACAGGATAAGCAAACGAAGACAATATGATTTGCAAAATGAAATAGCAAATTGTAATGTTACTTCTTTATCTTGTTGAAAAAAATTAGGAATCTGTGAAGGGAAATATCTTATATCCGTCCTTACTTGGTATAAAAAAGCATTAGGAGCCCACTTTATGTTCCCACTGCTGGGCGAGTCCCAGCCTTCTCTCGCAATAATATTGCGATTGCACAATAATAACACATATTTATTTTTTTTAAACACGGTGGCGAACAGCAATCGTAATTTTGACATATTCGTACCTTATACATAGAGTAAGATCCCAGAGCTCTCAGACGTCTCCTATTTTCTGATGAATGAAATGTGGACGATTGAGTAGAGTTAGTAAGTAGGTACTAAGAACACATGCTTACTCGCTAACTTGCTTAGACGGCCAATTTTGAGATATGGGGTAATGAAGGTACATACAAACATTGCTTACTTCACGTATTTTCTAATAAGTGATTTTCACGTATGTTGTAGCGAATATCCTTAAAACCAAGGTCCCAATACTCCCAGACACTTTCCGTCGGCCATTTTGCTTAACGACTCCAAAATAATAATTTACCTTCACTTAAATTCTCATGCTCCATTTGTAAATATGTTCGTCAGACAACTATTTTAAAGCTTTTTCCAATAAGACATACCAATCTAAGGGGTCAATCATCCCCTAAACTCAATTTTAAGTAAATATTTCCTAATAAATGTCTCACTCAGTCTTCTGCTCGTACCATAGGACATAGTTGAGTTTAGGGGATGATTACCCCCTTAGATTGGTCTATCTAATTGGAAAAAAAGCAACAAAATAGTTGTCTGACGAACATATTTACAAATGGAGCATGAGAATTTAAGTGAAGTTAAATTATTATTTTGGAGTTGTTAAGCAAAACGGCTGACGGAAAGTGTCTGGGAGTATTGGGACCTTGTTTTTAAGGATATTGCCTACAACATACGTGAAAATCACTTATTAGAAAATACGTGAAGTAAGCAATGTTTGTATGTACCTTCATTACCCCATATCTCAAAATTGGCCGTCTAAGCAAGTTAGCGAGTAAGCATGTGTTCTTAGTACTTACTAACTCTGTTCAATCGTCCACATTTCATTCATCAGAAAATAGGTGACGTCTGGGAGGTCTGGGATCTCGGACTATTACTTATGACGAGCCTCGTTATAATTGGTAACTAATCTGTTAATGTACTTTAACTTTGTTAACGATGCATATAATTTATTAGGCATTTGATAATCTAGTTTTCTTTTTAAATTTAGAGTTACGATATGGAAATCAACACTCTTGCCGGTAATAGCACAGTGCCACGCAGCTTTTTGAACATGAGGACTCCGAACTACTGCCTAGCACTGTACTGTGCTCGTCATCCACTTATAAAAGATGATTTATCTCTTTTATTTGCTATCTCTGTAATCTTCATATCTCTCTAATTTCATTGGAAACATTGCACTTCAAACCGGCACGGCTGTAATGTTTGCACATTCATGTTTGGCGGTAGAATAACTGCTAAAGTTGTAGTAAACTATTCCTGACAAAAAGTCCAACCGCTACGAAAACATGCTATTATATCATATTGTTTAAAAATGTATATACCTATTGTTACTATGTAAAGAACAATAAGCCTATAGTTTTCACATAATGACAGAAAAATAAAAGTAAGTACCTACATGCGAAATGCAAGCGCTCACGAAACAATCAAAATATAACTAATGACAATACTAACCCTGTAGCTTTACAAACAGAACAGCCAGTTAATAAAGATATATAAATTGCATTTCACAATCACAACTCAGCGGGATGTATTAAGCAGTATATAAGCATAAAAAGCCGGAGTATAACATACAGTTTAATTATTCAAACATCTTTGGGAATCGAACCCATGATCTGTTGAAGCAAAAGTCAAAGGTAACACAAAAAAAGTTATGTTGCTTGTGGCTCAGCACGAGTAACACGTTAATATAATCCTGAGAAGCGCCACGTGGTCAAAGTTCATTATGTATTTGAAACATGTTGTCACAAATGCTGTTGGACCTGTGATCGCGTAGAGATCGACGAGACGAGACGACGAGATCGGGGGTCAAATTATACTAGAGCATGTTCAGCGTCAACAATTTTGTCATTCGCCCGGAGGCGTAGCAACCGCCGCGCCGTATCAATGATACGGGCCACAGGGCTACAGATCTCTCTAATGTGTGTTACCAAAAATACGCTACCCCATTGCATTTATCATACAAATATTAAAGTATGTTGTGTATGTACCTATATAAATAAAAGCTATTAAATGGATGCCGAATTACTCACAATCTCTCAAGTCGTGGCAAGTTCGAAAATATTCCGGATTCGATGCGGTCAATTTCATTTACATGCAAATATCTGAAAATGATGAGAGATTATGTTATTTTAGATGGATATAAAGCAAAATACATAATAATGGTAGCAAAATTATTAACAAAACAGATTTGAGCAGAAAGGATGTACTGTCTAAAGGGAATGTGTTATGTTATTTTAACATTTTGTAAAATAACACCACACCACTGATGGTCTTAAAAAAATAAAAAACTCGTTTTGACACCGGGACGTAACCTAGTTAATGTGACCATACGACAACAAATATAAATGTAAACATGATTCGAAACTCACGATTGCGAAATCAAACCGTTTAGCCACTGAAGCAACGACGGCTTCAATTCAAATTTACATTTTGGCAAATGTCAAAAACAGGCCTATTATTTTTTAAAGACTATAGACGTGGTTAAATGTATTTGCCAAACATAACACCATTCATTTGAGATGTATTTACGTTTTCTCACTGAATGAATGTAGGCCTCAGAATTAAAATTAAACATATGAAATCTTATTTTTCTATTTGGTGAGTACATACTTTCTGGACAACCTTATTATTCTAAGATGATTGCCTTGACAGATTTTCACAAACTTCACAATTAACTGGTTTGAAACTGAACGTTGGACAAGAATGGCAATTTTACAACTATCACGGCGATCATCTTTAATTTTACGACTTTACCCTTTGTTACATGGTTAGAGAAATAAAACCGTAAAAAGCGGCAAGTCCAGTCGGCGTTTGGTTCCCTTTTTTGATTTAAAACTATACTCTATATTTTTAAATCAAAAAAGATAAGGCACTAACCAAAATAACGAATCATAAATTATTTATTTTTCTCAAAAAACAAAATAACCGACTTCAATTTTAAAATTAATCGATGGATGTATATTTTCTGATATTATAAAAACCGTTCCACCGATTTCGATATTATTTATATTGGGCCATTCGGGGCGTTGGTAAAGTAGGTATGTATGTACGTTTCGAACAAAAAAAAAATAGGTTTAAGTTCGGGCGTTCACGAGAAATCGGGGAACATACAAACAAAATATGGTTGTGGTATTGATAACTTCCTTCTTTTTTGAAGTCGCTTAATGAAGTAGATATTCAATTATTATTTATTAGCCGATATGTACTTTCTTTTTTCCTTTAACTCGCATTACCTACGCTCTCCTTTAGTTTTGCGAATTCGATACCTACTGTTATGGTCATAATTGCGACATTTCTAGATATTTGGTTCGTGCATTCAAAGTTATTTTGTGTGTAGTTAAATATATTATGTTACGCCAAATAATTATTTTAGTTGACTCGGCGAACGTTAGGTATTCTGCCATTTAGATTATCAGTAGCGCCAGTGACTTCATGTAAATGACTTCACCTCAATTAACCGCGCTTAAGTCATCTGTATATTATTCAACATTGTACAGGAAAAAATATGCAACGAATCAGTACGGATCAGATGACTTAGTAACTAATATATTCCTGAATGGGCCAACTTTATCAGAGTATCGTAAATACAAGTACAAAAGGTTTTTTTAAATAACTACAAAAGGTATTTCTCATCAAAATTGAGCTAGAAAACCTCTTCACTAGGTAAAACCTGTACCCACCACCTATTGCAATTACACGGAATAGCATAAACGTGAAATCAAATCATGTATAAATGAGTATTCGTATATTTTTACTTCCCTTAGCTTTGATTTCTTCTACAGTTTTTAATTGTGCGTTGATCTATACATCATACATGTAAGGACATTGACTTTTCGTGATATTAATTCTATTGATAAGTTACGCCACGGCATGAAGTGTGAATGAACTCTAATGGCGATAAACCTTCCAGAGTTGTAAAAGAAAACTAATAATTAACGTACTTAATTAGACAACAACACAGACTTAATGGATTCTATTGAGTACATGTGGATTTGTGTCTATGTTCCCTATGTATTTTTTAGGATATAAGTGCAATAATATATTTTTAGCTTATCTAATTGTCAACGCGGGAAATTTGACTAATCCTTTATAGTTCAGCGAGCATACTGCAGGACGAAGCTAGTTTTTTGATAAGGGGTGGATGCAAGTAGTAGGTAGATACTTATTTGTGTTCTACTGTATGTATCTTCCGATATGAACATTAAATAATAAAGACTAATGCGGTCCTACTTTTGTGAAATGCCTGCAGGCATTTTAGGTAGGTATACTTTAAAAGAAACCGCCACTAAAAAAGTAATTGTACTTTTTCGTACTAAAGCCGCTTGTCAGGGGTTCCAACTGGTGTCGCGTACTGTAAGCTAAGACCCAAGCTAACACACAAAGGGATTATGCATACGTCTCATAGATACAAGCAGCGTTCCGTTTGTCCCTCTGCGACCCACGTTTTTGTTTCAAATTCGTGGATTAATTACAGACTTTGACTATGGAGACTTCAAACAAATCAATTCAACATTATTATAACGGCAAAGGTTTAAGAGCGTGTATGTTTGTTACTTCTTCACGGCTGAAGCGATTTTAATATAATTTGGTATGAATTTAGCTGACACTTTGGATAAACACATAGGCTACTTTTTATCCTGAAAAAATAACGGGAACGGGAACTACACGGGTAAAACCGCGGGTCGCTGCTAGTGAAAATTTTAGTTGAAGCCTTGTTTATACATACTAACTCTTCTTAAAAGGGTGAATCGGTGAAATATTGCTTATACATGACGAGTAAAAAAACAATTGCAGCATCAATGCGTGGCGCTGCAGTCCGTAAACCACGAAAGGTATATGCAAAAGCAAAACATACACAAACGTACAGATTCACACGACGAACACACAGAAGAACATGAAACATCACTTTCCTAACTATACATTATTATACTTCCAAACTAGAAGATTTTCGAATAAATTTAACAATTTAAGTTTAAACCGTATATTTATTCAACCTAGGTTTGACTCCACGTAATAAGAACGTCTTCACCGTAGAATGCGTTGCCTGAGTGGATTTTTCCGATGATTATTATGTTTTCAAGTCGAGAGTGCATTAGTTTCAAGGTAAGCATGCTCCATTGTAGACCGCGTTGTTGTTTAACATCAGGCGAGATAGCGGTCAAGTGTAATCCTATCATTATAAAAAAATGTCAACCTCTAAACGAGTCTCGGCGGTTATTTTATTCATAGCCACTTTATTACAATCCATTTTAATGTATTAACGAAATTCTCGATTCTATAATAATAATCTGTGGAAATTTCAGTCTCATTTAGAAAAATGTTTCCTGTACTAACAACCTTCTACAACAGTCAAAGCTAGTTTTAAGATTAATTTTACCGAATAGAATACATTTATCTATACTAATATTATAAAGCTGAAGAGTTTGTTTGTATGATTGTTTGTTTGAACGCAAGGATATCTGGAACTACTGGTCTGAATTGAACGATTATTTCTTTGTAGGATAGTCCATTTATCGAGGAAGGCTATAGGCTATATTACTTATTAACATTACGCTACTATCAACAGGATCCGAGCAGGAATGAAAAATGTAACAAAAACGGGAAAAATATTGCTTTTTGAGAGCTTTCGTTGCTTGACAGCATATGTCATATTTTAAAGGTTGCGTCATTAGAACCTAAAGTAACCGAATTTGTTCAAAATTTGAATTGGTACGATCGATTTTCGATAGATGGCGTAGCAACGCGCACGTGTTCAGCTAGTTTTTTTATAATTAAGCAGTTTCTTGTAGCGTTAAAGAGTGGTACTGTTTTTCAGTTGTATTTTAAAGACTCTACATTTTTGGCGAACCACTCTCAAAAATCAGTTGTACTTCGCTCATTATATAACACAAACAAAAATAAAGAAATATATAAAAATGTAAAAGATAAAAATAAACCTTTATTGTATTTTATTTATTAAAACTAGCTGTGCCCACAGCTTCGTCTGCGTGGAAAAATTACTTTGGGCAGCATTTTTAATAATAAATGTATATTAAATTTATAAACACTGTAGAAGTTGACATGACTTTTTTTATTTATGAACAGACACATGACATGAAACAAACATTAAATGTTAATTACATTAAAATCGGATAAGCCGTTTCTAACAATCATTTTTTGGGTACTATTACGTTGATAAAGGTCTCCGATAATATTTTTTCTCATATATCTTTCATGTACAGATTGTACAGATAGTGATCCGTTACATTTTTACTATACATATGTAGGTATAGATAAATGCATAATTGGATGAAGCAATTACAACCATACTAAATGGTAAATTCCATGGTAAAGGTAAATGGTAAACTCCAAAGAAAATCTAAATTTATTTTCTAATGTCCCCTTAATAATAGTAAGCTGATATAATGAATAGTATCGAGTATGGTTTCCTATTGGCTTATTGCTTTTTATACGCAAGCGTCTAATTATTGTAATTTGTTGTAAGTGTGCGTGACCCCGTCGTACTTTGCGTCCCTCCCTTCCCCTACATGATTTTGAATGTATATTTAGGATACGTACCCAGACATAAAACAAATATCCTCACACAAATATTTATCACACAATTGTTTGCCCTGGGTGGGAAGTGAACCCACGACTTAAAATGTTTTGGCTTTACTTTAACCGTATCTTTTACAAACACTTTTACTTCAGTGAGCAAACCACCTACCGACTGAGCTACCGGGCCAGTCAATCATTAAGATCCAATCACTCTATTTTATCTGAATTACCATAACTAAAGCAAACGCTTACCTATCCGTTGGTCAGACCGAGTAGACCGCACATTATCGCCTATCAATAGCCGAAAGACCGCCGAGGACAGAGAAACGCATAGTACACTGAGCGATCAGTACCTACCTTTGACTAGTCAGGACCTTCAACAATTAAAATAACGACTAAGAAGAGACGAAGCAGAAATTGGTAGTACTTACAGTTGTTCCAAATGAATGAGCTGGTGGAAGGCATCGGTATCGATGTGGTGGATCCGGTTCCGATAGAGGTAGAGGTACTTCAGGTGTCTCAGGCCCTCGAAGGCACCGGACTTGAGTTCCTTCAGCTGGTTGTCATTGAGCAGTAGCGATCGGAGTTGGTGCAGGTGCTTGAAACCTCCAGGGGCCAGCTCATTGATCTTGTTGAAGCGGATGTCACTGTGGACAGAGTTTGTAAAACGTCAGTTTTCTACAATAATAATAAAACGATTTTGCTTTAATTTTGTCTTTGCGCTTTATAACTAAACTAACTACTTACACTAATCTTCTTACATATATATCTTAATATATATAAATCTCCTGTCACGATGTTTGTCCGCGATGGATTCCTAAACTACTTAACCGATTTTAAATTAAATTGGCACAATGTGAGTAGTCTGGTCCAACTTGAGAGATAGGATAGTTTTTATTTCGTTTTATAGTTTTTAAATGACAATATCCGAGCGCAGCCGGAATGGGCCGCTAGTTAGTTGTAAATAATCCATAGACCTAGACCATTAACCTAAACCAAATTGCAATAAAACCGTAATACTCGGAAATCCGGAATTTCGATATCACGCAGAGTGACGTCAATATTGCATTTCCCAGATTTTAACCCATAATTCCGAGGTTCCCGAAATCGAGTCACAGGGATTCAATTATTCCGAATTTTGAAAACTGGCTACATTTTACCGGGAAAATACAGATCAGGAAATAATATGTTTAAAACGTAGCTGCTACTATTAAATAAATAATTTAATGATATCAGCGTTACATTCCAAATTATACATTTTTCACGTTATGATATTGTCCACATTACTATTAATCCAAATTTTTTTTTTTTTAATATACTTTTTTTTTTAATAGGGCAGAGCCTTTATTAACCAAACTAAAATACAATGATAACTACACTACGCTACTATCCAAAATATTTACTTTCCATATTCTGAATTTTCCACATTATTACGCTTACATATTATTAATTTTACAAATTCTTAAAAGTCCAAGTTATGAATTTGGCACAGGGAAGTAACGTTTGTAATCCCCAGTTTAACTAAATCCTAAGGGTTGTTGTTGTGATCCTAGTTTGGTTATTAGCCGTAGGAAATAACGTCTTAGTGTCCCAAATACTACGTACGCCACAGTTGTTTTTATTATAAACGGACTTATGCCAGTTGGCCTCAAGTAGTCTTTACTGCCTACCGAAATTTTTACTACCGCAGTAGGCACAAAGTGCTACTAACCTAATCTTACTAACTATACTCAAAAGGCAGTAGATGCAACTTTAGGTCAAATGCCATAGTCCTTTAAAAAAATCTAACTATGGCACTGACGTAGGTACATACGCAAAACATACCTGCAACATTTCAGTAGGTATATTTTTTACCATATTTACTTAGGTACTTAACGAGTAATACATCTCGTACGACCACTAGCGCAAGGCCACCTAAGACGATATGACCTCGGCTTGGGTTGGCGCCAATAGGGAAGATTAATGTACAACTTGGAACACCCGAAAGGGGTGTTCCACGGCTCTAGCGGGTAAGGTCTAGCACCTGCCTACTAATATACTATACTCGTAATAATAAAAGTAGAGCCAAAATACTATTTTTGTTAATACTTATATATTAGGTACATATTACCTGGGTGACCGAACTCTGAATTTGCTTAGATACAGATAAAGAGCTCCCAGTAACAGAATTTCTCAAAAAAAAAGAAGGAAGTTGAAAAAATTTGGAATCATCTGGATTCGAAACCGGATCTATTATTTCAATCTTCCCGCCTCAGCTATTTATTATACTATCACGCAACGTTGCGAAACTTACCGTCGCGTTCTAATGTTAATGTAACAGTTTTTCATTGTAAAAACGCGCATAAAATAACGTTACTTAAAAATTTTACCAATGATGTCGTCTGACTGATTATTAGAAACAGACTAATTAGGGGTTAGAAATTATGATTATTGACTTATTATTGGCTGACCTGTTGGCGTAGTTGGTAGTAAGTATGCCTGCGAAGCCGTGAGTCGTGAGTTCAATCCCCACCCATAGGGTTGTGCATAGGTGTTTTCTATGTGTAATAAGTATGATTTTTAAAATTATTCAAGTATTATATCAGCTATCTGAATCCCACAGTCCAAGACTTGGTTTGGGGCTAGATGGTGTTGTGTGTGAAATGTCCATCAATATTTATTAATTTATTGTCTTTTTTATTTACATATTAAAAAGGTGATTGATACATATAAGCCTTGTTATTTGTGTTGGTGAAAAACAGATAGTCTGCGGACCGATCGTGATGGAGAATATCTACCTCGCCAGTGAGTTTAAATACCACAGAAATATCATACAATTCGTATTTCTGAAAAACCTTGTGGATTCCGCAATCCGTGAAAATTATATTTTCCGCCGTGATATTTTCACAAGCTCCTCTGTTTCCGCGTTTACACTAGTCGAAAAATATCGATGATAAAATATTTGTTGAAATATTGGGATGAAAATTGGAGTGACGGATACTCGAAACCAGACCATATGCGTGAACTGCATCATCCGACGATCAATCAACAGCAAATATTTTTGTAAACGTAAACTACTATCCAATTTCGTAGAACCAATACTGTTTCGCAATATTTTTTGTTGAATGATTCTGTTTTTTTTTTATAGCATAGAGTGACGAGACGAACAGGTCATATGCCTGATGGTAAGGAACATGCCGGCCACATAACAGCACAGTAAATCGCAGCTATTGGAACATGATAGTTCAAATCATTACCTAGCACTGCACTGCGCTCGTCACCCAGAGATCTAAGATAAAGCGTAGCCATTAACGGGCTTTAAAAATGTAACTAATAAACTTTATCGAAACTACAGTTGTCAAAACTAAAGTACTCGTAATATAAAAAATGTCGACAGCGTAGACGAAACAGATTTCACCTTCCAATTAAAACCAACTATATGACACATTTACATTGCAGTTAAAAAAGTAGACTGCCGCAAGGCACTTCGTTAAAAGTTTCGACGAGTTCCTATTTCCGACTACCCTAACGAGTGAGGAGTGTAAATCGTTATTACTTATTATTATAATCATCTACACACTATTGACAAAAAATTCTACAAAAGTGTACTACAAAAAAATCTAATTATATTTATGTAGTGATAGTGATAGATTATCTAATTCTAATCTGAAAACTTTTCAGTCTCCATATATTTTACCTGAATGATTCAGTGAATTGCAAAAATGTACAAATAGATGTCTTTGCTCTGCCTTTAGCGGAACTTCATGTCAAAGATCATAAACTGGACAAAACCAGGTGCACGTACCAATGCCTTTTATTGCGATGATTCTTAATTTCAACTAACGCTGGATATGTTTTGCACCAGGACTCTGAACTGTATTCCGCAGCGATAGAGTTCGCAGTCACCTTGCCTGTGTAGAGCATGAATAGTGATTCGAAACACATCCATGGTACAGGGTGACGTAGAGCGCCTTGCCTACTCCACCCTAGTCTATTCAAACGCCGACTGTCAAAGAGCACTACTGCAGATCATATTACATACATGCTGCCTAGCTGGAACTAGGACGTTCAAAAGTAGACTTTCGTTGAAACTTAATCAAACTTTGCCTGTTTATGTTCGGAACATGCATTGTTTAGAAAACATACTTCTAAACTGGAGTCAGAGGAGAGTAGGTACGGTAATGTAAGTATGGTATTGTGGCAGAGCTAATAGAGATTTATTGGCTTAGTGGAAATACGCTCGTCAAAGTAAATACGTGTTTGCTTAGTTATTTAAAGATAACTAAGAAACAACAAATTAAGAACTGAACCGAACGTTGGGATATCGCAGAAGGCGCAGGCGGACTAACCTAATCCTACCGTACTCAACGTGTTATGTAGCATGCGACGACTATCTCAAAGACACCTCACGACGAAAGGACGGTACGACCTCGGCTTGTATAGGCAAGATCAAAGAGTAGCATCCTAGAAGGGGACGCTCTATGGCCTTAACGGGGACTATAGTCGTGTTCATATTTACAGCTATGTAAAGTTGAATCATCAACAGAATCTCTACGCGTATTTTGTCTGTTTGTCTATCTAACCCTCTTCCCCTTTAATTTTTAGTTCAATATCCCTAATTGGTAGACAATATTTTTATTAAATATTCATTTTATCGATACCTTCTGGACTTTCTCTTGAAAAGCAAATTAATTTACCTATAAACAATATTAATGATTGATCATACTGTTGTAGGCGTGTTCGATAAATTATTCAAATAAATCTACAACAAAATCGAACCTTATCTCTTTGCACATTCGTTTCATACTCTTTGAAATGACGTTATCCTTGACCGATGTTTGGGTCATTTTTAACCGACTTCCAAAAAGAGGAAGATATCAATTCGACCACTATGTTTTTTTTAATGTATGTTACCTGATTTATCGAGAAAGCGCGAACCGATTTTAAAATTATTTTTTATGTTCGGATGGGTATGCTTCCCGAATGGTCCCAAATAAATTATATAGAAATCAGCTGGGGCATTTTTGAAATCTGAACAGAAAACTAAAATTTGCCTACAATTTTGCAAGACGTTATTGTAGCTTTCACAAAAGTTATGGAATTCGATCCAATCCACACGAAATTGTGTAAATGCATTAATAAAAAGTTGTTTTGCACTGAAAAGGATAAAATAAACTCTTATTACACAAAAATTAAACCGACTTCAAAACCACAAATAGACGCTCAAAAGCAAGAAATTAATTAATTTCAAAAGAGTTTATTTCGTCAGCACTAGTGCAGTTGAAGAGAGTTGGGGTGACATTCATACGCAGGCGGCAAAGCGACTCATACAAATAAGTCTTTCTTACCACACTATAGCTTTTAAATTTGCTTGATGGTAAATATTAAATTTTCTAAATTAATAATCGCCCTAGGGCAAACTAGCAAAGGTTTGCTAGTTTCCTTTGTTTGGGCCTGCGTTATGATTTCGTCTCGACTCTTATTTCTCTGCTTGAATTACGCGCTTCAAATTATTACTACCTAACACTCGATAATTATTGCATATCACATTATGATAACAGAGAGCTTAAGTGGCAGTGAGCCGGTAATATCTGTCGCTGAATCGATAACCGTTGGAGTAGACGGGTTCCGCAGTAGATACCGTAAATCGGTTAACGTGTAGGACGCCCTCAGAATAGTTTGAGCGATAACACACGAAAGCCAGGCAGCAGGCAGCAGTGTTTGACGAAGTGATGTATTGTCGAGCCTATGTCCAGTAGTGTACGATAAACTGATTATATGATAGGCAAATACTCCTAAATTTAGTTTAGCAACTAGGCGCCATTGTCGTTAACAACGATCAATTCTATGACTATTCTCACACTGTTCTAATAATTGAAATCTTAATTCAAAGTAGACATAAAATATCTGGTGTTATTCAAACTATATTGGAACATATTTATTAAAGAATTAGGCTAAAATTAGGCAATAAAGGCTCATTAGGGCTTATTTTGGTATTTAACGGGGGCTCCCATACAACAAACTTGATTTTTTACCGGTTCTCGCTCGATTAGTCCGTTCCAAGAAAACTAGATGGCGCCACTAGTACACTAAAACGCGCATTTGCTTCGTCGTTAAAATCGTAAGGTTATATCAAAATCTTAGAAAAACTTTCGGATTATAGCCTGTCTGTTGAAACTTCGATAGTTTATGTATACGGAATTCAAATAAAGCCAAAGAGGTTTTCACCGTTTTTTTGCTAATGGTTCCGAACCCTTCGTGCGGGAGTCCCACTCGCACTTGCCCACTTTTATTATTTTATTGACAATAATAGAAAAAAAATCATAGTTTACTTTTACATAGGCAAATTCATACCTTATTATGATGGTATATGGATATGATGGTATGTAATTTTCCAAAGAGTTGGTCTAAAAATGTTGTTCCGATATTTTTAACTACCTATAATAGATATTGATTACGTAGACTCCTTGAAAAAGGCCGCCGGACGCGGCCGAAACTCGAGTCGGATTGACCGACCTCATTACACGTGAGTTACCCGTTTACCTAATCAATATGTGTAACAACCACGTTTTAATACTAATACCTATAATAGGTTTATACTTGATACGGTCTACAATGAAGCACGCTTATTTAGGAGACACTGATTTACTCTCGACCAGTAGACATCAACATTAAAATCATTCGAAATAACTAAATTCGACCCAAGAAAAAAAACAAACGGAGTAAGGTAAATAAAACGTTTAAAAACCAACCCATTCTACATCCTAATCGTTCTTATTATAAGATAAAAGTGTAGTCAAATCCCTTCCAACCAACCTAACCCAACCATGAAATGACGTCTCTTTCTCAAGCTACGAGCAGTACGATAGCAAAAAGGGGCTAGGTGGTATTGACCATGCAGATTAGTTACACACTCTCCAAAATGTATCCGCTGAAAACCGAAAAGCAATCAATTTTGTAAGTTTTTTCTTATAAACCTACTTGCTGACCGCACACCGCTGTTCTACCACATGAAAATAAACCGAATTAAACGTTAAATATATACTGTGCAATAATTCCTAGAAAATCGCTTTTGTATGAAACTAATGAGATATTATAAACAAGTAGAACAAAACAGTTAAGGGGCTCTAACTAAGGCTCTATTATATTGCCGAGGTTGCTCGGATGAAATTTTAAGCTCCGAGGAAAAAAGGAAAACGAATACTACATATCAAATAAAATTGAACATTGCAGTTTTCTTTTATAATAAAAAAAGATGGAAGTGTGGCACTCGGGGACAGCCGCGGTAAAGCTATTGCATGTTGCATGCATTTTTATCAACATAAGCAATTATAATAATGTTTTTATTTATGCAGTATTTTTGGCATAATGTTGAGTCTACATTGTTGTGAATGCGATGTAGACAATAGTTGTTTAGCCATCCCTAATTTTTTTTGTTGTTTGTATGTATTTATTAGAAGGCGGCGTGCGCTTGAGTGACATTATGTGTAGGTATACGAAGTTCCTAAGCAGAAATCTTTGCTTTCACACTTAGTGGGCTCAACTAATACTGGCCGGTATCGATGATTTCATACAAATTTGTTTTTCGTCTAATGTAGTTAGAGCTCCGACTACAGGGTTCAGCTTAAGTTTGCCGGTATCGACGATTTCATATGAAACTGCTATACGTCCACTTTAATTTGACCTTTGTTGAGACTGATAATTTCATAATTACAAATATAGTCTAAGTAAAAATAAGATTAAAAGTCGAATGACCGAGCCACCGAATTTGGAGTGGGGATGGCAGGCGTTACGGTCTTCCATCCCTCTTTCTTGTGGTCTCACGCATCTCTTAGATTCGGTCTCCAGGCCCGCGATAAAAGCTATGCAATAGCTTAAAAATATTTATTCAATAATAATAATGTTCGATAAATTATTCACTATACCGTCTTACACAGCCCAGACGTTTTTTATCTTGTATATAAAAATGGATCTTCGAAATGTATGTACGTACGCTCATAACTTTTTGAATGACTGCACCAAATTGGATGATTACCTATTTGTTTTATGTATTCCGACTATACCAGCCGTAACTTATATTTATCATGACCTTAGATAAAGTATAAGTTCCTGACCCTTATAACATACTTTGACTACAGATATAGATAGATAAATGTTCATTGCACTTAGTTTAAAAAATTAACGAATTCTGAAAAGGTGAAAAGTCGATTGAACGAAGCTGGTTTTAGGAGTTTTTTTAATTAAACGGCAATAGTAGGTATTTCGTAAGGGACGTGACAATTCAATCGTTTCAGTGTAGCACAGGTACGCTGTGACCCTTTATCCTTTATTTTTACACTTGAAAACTTGCCCGTATGTCGTTCTTGACAGCTTTGTGAAATGCCATTCGCTTTCAAGCTTAACGTGGCGTAACGTGGGATGGGACGTTTGGAACGAATGCAATGAGATGCGCACTAAAACCCGTTTTAATTCCTCGAGTTTTGTTTCGGCTATTCAGTGATACTTTTCATCCCATTGAATGCCTTTTGGCCTGTCAAGAAGTAAGCTATTTTCATTACATTAATCCGTCTTCAGAGTAACCACTTAGTTTCTAAAACGAAAGTATGTCTTATAATATCAGTTATCAGCCAGTGAAAGTCTCTTTATAATCGGTCTAGTCGTTTCAGAGATTAACCGGAATACACAGACAGTAAAGCACAGTTTTTTTAACGTGAGTACCGCATTTACTTTTCTATGCATTAATTGAAAAGCTTTCTTTTAATTACTAATAACAAACAGACTTCAATTTGATTTATATGTATGTATGTTTTCATGTATCATTTGGCTTTCAACCATAGATCTCGATTTTTTTTCAACGCTTATTTTTTTCATTAGCACTATCCGTATTATAAATGTCAACGTTTGAATGTTTGTTGCTCAATCACGACGTAAATTCTGAATGAATCGGGCTGAAATTTGGAAAACAGATAGATTGTAGTCTGGCAGAACACATAGAATATTTTTAACGGGAACGGGAAGTACGCGGGTGATATACTCGTATGTAGATATGTGTCCGTGGTGGTATAGCAGCAATCGTAAGGTAAGCTTTTTCGAGGTACGAGCAATGCAATAGAAAAAGGCTAAGGTGGAATTAGATGAATCAGATCAGTTGCACTCATAAATTTCGATATTCTTTGCCACGGTTGCATTCTATCCGAAAAATGTACAATAAAAAACAACTAAAATTTTCTGATTTAAGTTTGCTTATACCGTTATACCTCTAAAATCAAAATGATGTGTCCTATCGTAAGGTTTCTGGCATAGTTGCAATCCCGTTTGGTTTTACTCAATTATCTATAAATATAAAACTCAAAGGTGACTGACTTAGTGATCTATCAACGCACAGCTCAAACCACTAGAGGGATCGAGATGAAATTTGCCATGCAGGTAGATGTTATGACGTAGGCACCCTAAGAAGGCTAAGAAATGATTTTGATAAATTCGACCCCCAAGGGGGTTAAATAGGGGTGAAATAAATGAACGATTGTATGAAACTTTTTATTCCTTTGAGATATTTGCATGAAATTTACATCTTGAAAACTTGAAACTCAACTTAGTTAATAATTACGCTTAACGCGAGCGAAGCCGCGGGCAAAAGCTAGTATGATATAAATTTGACTGTGTTGGCTTCGAATGTATTCGGAAGGCGCCCTTTATATTAGGGATGTCACGAAACTTCGACTCTAGTTCACAAAGGTTGGGTCTTTCGCCTGATTTAAATCGCCGTTTTTTTAAATCTTGTCTATTCGGTGTAACTAACAACGAAACTACGTAAAACAATTTGACTCTACCTAATTTAATGAGTAGTTTGAAATATGAAATTAAGACTCCGATTCTGACTTCAATTTGGAAAACTTCAAGGTAGGTAGGTACATTCAACAAAGATTAAATAGTGCATTTTGGAATAAGATATGAGTTTTTGTTGTTAGACATTTTGCATTTTCTTGTGTCGTACCCATCACTTAGTTCAATTAAATAACTATTAACTGGTTCTAACCAAATTTACTTCTGTTATTTCGTTAGGCTCGCTCAAAAATAATAATCATTATTCTAGGTGTACATGCTAATAGATAGGATTAGAAATGAGTATTTTAGGGGAAGTATGAAACTAGCACCCGCGACAGAAAGTTTGAGAAGCAGTAAGTTATCGCGGTTTGTATCGATATATTAATGTAGATCGATGCTGTGGTAGAGGGATACCAAAAAAAAGTGTGGATGGATTGTGTGTACGAAGACATTAATAGAAAAAAACGTAAACTCAGATTTAACGAATGGAGGCAGGAACACGTTGTACCGACCCCACATAAAGTGGTATAAGAGTAGCCGAATGATAATTTTAGTTCTCCTCCGACATGAACTTTTTTTATAGTACGAGACGAGCAGGACATGTGCCTGATGGTAAGCAACATGCCTGCCACGAAACAGGACAGTGACACGCAGCTATTGGAACATGAAGAGTCCAAATCGTTACCTAGCACTGCACTGCGCTCGTCGCCCAGAGATATGAGATGTTTTATTTTATTTATGACAAATAAGATTTATTTTTAAATCCGGTTCTGATAAATCTAGTTTGGTAACACCCCTAATTCATAGACCGCACCGTATCGTCGCGTCATACCACAATTTGCGAGAACCGCCGAGGTGTCGGTTGCAACCCTGTATTTGCGAAGCTCATGGGTCATGTCATACGCCAAGGCTCAAATTTGCATGACAATCCGTAGAGAAGCTTTATTTGTACTAATGATGTTAGAATGTGAATATACCCTTTGACTGCCCTCGTGGCTTAGTTGGTAGTAGCTCTGCCTGCGAAGCCGAGGGTCGTGGGTTCGATCCCCACCCAGTGCAAATATTTGTGTGATGAATTCAAATGTTTGCACTGTGTCTGGGTGTTTATATGTATAATAAGTATGTATTTAAAACTATATAAGTATTATATCAGCTATCTGGCCGCCATCATACAAGCTTTGCTTAGTTTGGGGTCAGATGGTGTTGTGTGTGAATTGTCCACCACCACCACCCATACACTCTGTTTGGTGACCTACCTGTTTATTCTATTTTTTACTTATTAGCCAATGTATCTACAACGTGATAGACCTACGGACGTACGGACAAAGAATAATTCCGCTGTCAACGTACGATCCTATCGCTGCCTCAACAGCTAAGGGGCTAACAGAGTCTTTAGGTTAGGTCCATTTAATCGTAAATATGCCGTTTTTTTATATTGATACCGAGTACTCTAAGTAACTTTGAAATGTTTGCGAAACTTTTTTTGCTAGCGAGTTGGTAGTCAAACTCAGACCTATTAGCGTAATGAAACACTACAGGCACTGTACTGAAGTCTACTACTACTACTATCTACTACTATCTGAACAAATTCCAATAAAAAACGTACTAAACTGTGTAGCTTTGTCAATTTTATCAAAAGGTCATCCACTGCTGAACTTAACCCCTCATAGATATGTGTCTATGTATAATAAGTATGTATTTAAAACTATATAAGTAATATATCAGCTATCTGGCCGCCATATTACAAGCTTTGCTTAGTTTGGGGTCAGATGGTGTAGTGTGTGAATTGTCCACCAATATTTATTATAGATGAGATATATCGGAACGTGAGTTTGCTGAACTTTTGTTAAATCTTTCGAGTTACTCTGGCGTCACTTCTATTTTCTCAATAAGAAAGTGCAGGTACGTTCAGTTGAAAGGGTTTATAACCACGTCCATTTAACGAGTTTTGAAATGTCTGTGAGAGGCATTTGTATCACGTTACTAATATATGATAACTACGTATATATAAGTACACGTTACATAGAATTATTTAAGCCCGAAAAAACAAGTTGCCAAATTAATTCCAAGAACTACGTCTAGCAGAAGCAACCCACTTTGTGTTTTTACTGCTGGGATTCTTAGGCTGCGTTTCCACCAAAGCTGTGCGAGGAAAACATGTCGTACGAGGATGTGTAGCGGAGCTGTGAATGATGTGTGGTGTGAGGATACGTTGCGACTCCGTCTATGGACTGGCTGGTACAGTATGTCGCAAACCTCGCAACACATCCCTCGTACACATCCCTCGCACACATCCCTCGCACAAAACCCTCACTTGTTTGCGCAAATGCGCAAAAATCTAGCTCCGCTGAGCCGTTTCCACCAGTGCTGTGCTGACCGAGGCCAGGTAAATGAAGCGATAGTATTGGTTCTTTACAAACACATCCCTGGCTACGCATCCTCTCACATCTCTGGTGGAAAAGCAGCCTTAAGGTCTGCGCCGACTTACACGACTCGGTTACCACCCGACAAATAAAATACACTCGAATACGGGCTTTAATTCAAGCATTTTAAGATACACATTACATTGGCAACATATATTAGCAGTCCGCTCGCTGACAGCCGTCTGCTAATTTATATTGCTAATTTAATATATATCATAACAGACATGACATAAAGGCCATATTTGAGTGTACGAGTATTTCACTTGTCGGGTGGGAGCGGAGTTGTATAAGTGGGCGCAGACCTAAAGCCTACTCTCCCAAGGCAGAGAGAGACAATACCATAATCTACGACTATAGCCTAATAGGGCTTGGGAGATGGCGAATGTCCTCGAAATATGACTTTTTTGGGAACTAATATCCAACATATTTTTAATTGTTCATTAAAAGATTATTGCAACAGCAAAAAATCATTACACACTAGTGTGGATAGTGTTTTTTATTATGTTGGTTATTTGACATTAATGATTGACAATATATTAATATTTTTATCTTTATAGACGAATTTTGACCACAAGATGACAACTATTAATGTTAAAAATGGTTTTAGTATTTCAACAAAACACTCATTTATTTCAATTTAATTAGGTACATGTAATTTGGCAAATAAAGCGTTACCAGAGTGAAAGATCTGAGTGACATGCTAGCTAGCTATGCACCGCGGTGTAACCTAAATGTATTATGTCATATTTATTTGTTGTGTTTTTCAGGAATTCTATATTCTCTAAATTTAAGTTTTCAAGTTAATCCGTAAAAAATCAGCTATCTGCCAGTGAGGCACAAGTTAAAAGAGCTCCAGCCGTTAAAAAAATAACAACAGAACATTACATAAACAGAACAGAAAATAACAACAGAACAAACAGACAAAAACTTAAAAATATATAGGGTAAAAGCCGGATAGTTGCCTCAGAGGGATACATGCCTCGGTTTCGAATACGTTGGTGATGTTAGCGCGTGATTTTGATTGGAAGTGCCCCCCCTACTGATCTTAGTTCCATCTAAGCCGTTACAGTAAGCGCACGCGTTTTGTTCGCGTGAGCAAAAATCTTCCGCAACGAAACTTTGACGGGCGTCAAATTTATTTTGGTAAGGCATATGTATTAAATATTTTTATTATTTATTGTAGTTTTTGTCAATTTTCTGTTTCTGTGCATGCGTTAGAGTTTAAATTACACTATTTGTTATGTTTTATTGTTGACTAGTTTTTATTTATTTCGGAAATAGAAAGAGCAAGTATCCGTATCAAAAAGGATAATCGCCCTTTTCTCTCTTACAGGAAGTTGCTCTAGGAACAACTCTGGCTTTTGGTAATAATTCATGCTAATGCCAAAGTTGATTGCCATATTTTTCTATCTTTAAGATAAAAAATAATGTTTTATTATTAACTTACCCGATTTAAAGTTTGGGTCAATTTTTGTTGTAATTAAATAGTTTACAAAGTTAAAACTTAGTACTGTTTTATAATGTTGATTAATATTGTAATTACTATTTAATAAAGATTAATATTATAATAAGTACATAATAAAGGATCTCAGTAAATAATAAAAACATGAAATTACTTTAAACTTATCTGAAAAAAATACAGAGAGGCAAGTATCCTTCGAAGCATTTTTAACGTTAGACTACTATCCGATATTGTAGGCAACTATCCCTTTTTTGAGAGGTCGAATAAAACAGGAATTACTGGAAACAAATATTCATTATGTTTTACAAAAATTGCCTACCTACTATGAAAGATCAAAGACCTATGTTTCGATAGACACGTCGAATTATTCTGAATAAGTACATTTTTTTAATAACACAGCTTTATTAAAAAGTAGGGCAACTATCCGGCTTTTACCCTACATAAAAAAAAACTATTTTAGTTTTTTTATGTATATATTTTGTGAAAAGCTGTTAATTTGAAATACCAACAAATACTTTAGTTTTATTTATACATCCGTATAGAAATAGATAGATTGACGTACCTATGGTTTTCAAATTTCTCTAGCAAAATCATAATTTCGTTTTTATTTCTATTGAGCAAAATTACCAATTTTTGACGTATTTAACATTCATTTGGCATCCTGAAAACTCCTGATACGTATAAAAACAAAACAAAAATAACGTTACTATTGTTTGTTACTAATAATAATAATTATTTCTCTGTTGAAAGATACCGGTTGATAGATAATAAGTATATCAATTGCAGGGTTGAAATGTCGGTGCATAAAGGAAATATGTCCCCGCTATAACTGCAGCTTCCTTTTGAGTACAAAGTAGACATTGTTCGGCATCAATGTTGTTCTGTCGCGTCAAAGAACGCCATAGTCTGTACAGATCGCAGACTAGATTAAAAACAGCGTTCTTTAGCAAAAGTTCTACGTGAAAGTTAGAAAGAACTTGCCTACGAACTTTTATGTAGCACCACCGGTTTTTATGTTACTAGGATTCTTTTTTCCTTGCCTTTCTTTTTGATTGAACTTATTTGCCATGTATCTTGAAGTATGTATAATTGTATATATACTTTGACAGTTATTAGCGTCAATCAGAGAATCAATAAAAGCCACTGTCATTATGAACACACCTACATACCTAATACGGAAAAGTAGAAGACAATATACATCATAATAAATAAAATCAATCGTACTTACTAATATTTTTAATGCGAAACTTTGCATATTTGTTGTTCAGTCACATCGGAACGCTTGAACGAATCGGGTTAAAATTTGGTATATATTATAGTCTAGAATAACACGAAGGCTACTTTTCATACAGAGAAAATAATGTGAACGTGAACTACGCGGGTGAAGCTATAGTGCGCTGCAAATTACATTTTTTGTAAATTTTTATACGTATTAATATTGATACCTACTACACAAAACAACACCTTTTAAACCTAAACTAAGAAAAACTTGTTTCTTCATTAATTCAATTAGACAGATCCATAGATGAAAACCATATATCCGTATTCCAAAACATAGCTTAAGTCGGTATAATTATGTATCTTTTGTTGGTACAAATGCTGAGAATTTATATACTCGCTTTGGCAGCATTGGCTCGAGTAAGCCTTGACGAATACGACGAATGAAATAGTTTTTGTAAACCCCAGTGACGTGAATAATTTGTTTTACAGTATGGCAAAGAGCCCAATAAAATTACTAAGTACAAAAAATTGGTTGCCTGTAAAGTCGGTATACGGGCGAATGTTTTACGTGACAACGACTTTGAGTGGTAAAATAATTTTACTAAAATAAACTACCTTCACATTATCACTACACAATCGTTTTACAATTAACTGGCAACGTGTAAACTTGTATGCAGGCGCCTAAGCGAATCGGCGACTCGGGCATGGTTAGCCCGCCTAAGAGCGAGAGAGACAGACATAAAAAGTGAAAGGCACGCGTCCCTCTCACTCGCTCTCATTGTGAGCGCATAACGTGAGCGGAGCGTAACGCAGTTTCTTGAAGTGTCACCCGGCAAACCAATTTATAAGACGTTGTCACGTCAAAAGTTGTAGTTGAATACAAAGACGCTGAAAAAACATCATTATATTACACTGCGTTCGTCACTCAGATATGAAAACTGATCTGACTTGGATAAACTTAATATACTACTCAGTGTAAAAAGTATCGGGAATATGTCAATAAAAATACCCGTGTAAAAGAGGTCGTTCTAATTTTTTTACTGCATGTTGGTAGCACTGTGCTGATTTAGCACGCAAAGTTTGAGCGGGATCTGTCATTTAATTTGTTTTAAACTACACTTTTTGTTGGTCATAGTTTTGAGTTCTCGGCGATTTTTACAATGGAAAATATTGTTGAACAAAGAGTGTGCCTTATATTTTGTGTTTCGAATAATATTTCATGTGGTGAATCGCTAAAAATGTTGCGAAACACCTACGGCGAATCGTGTATATCGAAAACAAGGGCTTATGAATGGTATAAGGCTTTTAAAGAAGGCCGAGAAGTAGTAGTAGACTTGCCTCGTTCTGGTAGACCTTCAACAGCTACGACCAAAGGAAACATCGACAGAATCAAGCAGCTAGTGCTCGAAAATCGACGTATGAGTTTGAGAGAGTTGGCTAGTGAGGTGAACATATCTTTTAAGTCCGTCCACAACATTTTTATTGACATTTTAGGCATGAAACGCGTCGCCGCTCGACTAGTTCCAAAAGAGCTCAATTTTGTTCAAAAAGCGCAGCAAAAGCATGTCGCTGAAGACATGGTTTCCCGAGCTTCTACGGATCCGACCTTTATGAAACGTATAATAACTGGCGACGAGACATGGGTTTATGAGTACGCCATGCAAACAAGCCAATAGTCTTCAGAATGGCGTCTCGAACACGAGCCGAAACCCAAAAAACCGCGGCAAAGTCGCTCCAAAATCAAGGTGATGCTGACAGTTTTTTTTACTACCGTGGTGTGGTTCACTCCGAATTCCTTCCAGAGGGAGAAACAGTAAATAAAGAATATTATTTAGGCGTCATGAAGGTTTGCGTGAGAGTATCCACCGAAAACGTCCAGATTTGTGGCAACACAACTCATAGATGCTGCACCATGATAATGCACCATCACACACAGCCATTATAGTGAAAGAGTTTTTAGCGAAAAATTCAACAAAAGTTCTCGACCAAGCACCGTATAGCTACCGCTTTTAAACCCTAACTGCAAGATTTTTTATTTAAGAGTAAAATGAATATTTTTTATGAAAAAAAGCCACTTATTTCGTGAAATTTTAATTAAATTACAAAATATTAAGAATAAAAGAATTTGGATCATATTTGGTACATCGTGACATTTTGTTTTTTAAATTGTTAAGAATTTTCTCGTATAATTACCATTCTAACACAGGTAACTTTGTTTTTTCTGCACTCTACATGGGATCTACCATGACAATCTGGTATTTTACAGCATTATCTAGAAGTTCAGATGGGAAAATGATCCAGTTGATCCGAAATAATCTGTATAAAAACGTTTTCTGTATCGGTAAAAAACTCACATGGGCAAAACTTGTATATTTGTATTTACTTTAATGCGTGATGTGCCAAATACAGATCAGATAAAATGTATATTATATACATCATCAACATCAGCCCGTGTTCGTCCACTGCTGGACATATGCCTCTCCTATAATACGCCACTCAGCCTGATCATGAAACGTAAGACCGAGGGGTCTTACGTTTCCAACCGCCACCAGCCGTATTTCGTATATCGTCACTCCATCTAGTCTCAGGGCGTCCTACACTACGTTTACCAATTCACAATTTTGGTGAGGAATTCTTAAAAAAACGTCGTTTTCTGCATGTTGGATCTAAATTGGCACATACACTTAATATTATTTAGCACGCCATTGCACTATTTATGAATAAATAAATGATTTGATCTGATGTATCTAAGTAGGTTTTACCTATTATGTATATTATTTGTTAGATTTAAATACACATAATACGTAAAATTATTTATTCACCAATATCAATAGCGAACAACTGTATGTATGGGGCATATTTGTTAAAATACAATTAAATACACACCATACGTAAAATTATTTACTGACAAATTTCAATAGCGAGCGACATGAATTTTTTGCAAATTCAAAGCGTCATGTCATATTTGTGACATAATCGTGCAACGATAAATTTGAATTTTCACATTTGATTCAGTGAAAACGGTTCATAGTTTATGTTAACTGCTCTTGTGCAAGTCAGTTCAATAACGACTAACTTTATACAGACATGCACGCAACACTGCACTTTAGTTTGCAAAATGTTAGCTGTAGTACTTAAGCGTATAAATACACGTACCTATGTGGCAGATTTAATAATGCAAATGTTACGAACGAGTTTATTCATAGATATTCTGGAGCGTTCGTGAGCAGTTAATGCTGTAGTGAGCACATCCAAGAGTTAAATATAGATGTACTTTAAATTTTTAGCGAACGTGAAAGAAGGAATTGAGAAAATGGCGTTAGAAGAGAGGATACACGATGCATAAGTTTTGGTAAGTTTAGTTAAACTTATAACATCAACTGATAATGAAACTATTACGGTTATTCACTACAGTATTTTACTTTCTCTGCTTACTGACAAAGATGTGGTACTTCCCCTAGGCGGACTCTGCACCAAGTCCTACCTCTACAATATTATGTGCGTAATTACAGGACCTCTACTCTGTATCTACGAAAACTAAATTTCAAAAAAAAACTCGCGACTTTCCTACTCTCGTTCTACTTCGTTTCGTCCGATACAACATTGTTTGACGTTTAATTTTTTTAAGCATACTCTAGTTAGAGTAGGCTTAGAACATTTAAACGGACAAAACGACGGATCGAAGTAGAATCGGAGTTGAAAAATCGCGAGTTTATTTCGAAATTACGTTTTCGTTGAATTAGAGTAGACGTCCAGTTCATAAATTTAGATTAGTGGGCTCATACGCCACTAATCTAAACTAGTACTAGCCAAACAAAAAAAAAATTACGTTGTTGAATTTGCAAAATTAGTTTACCAGTATTTTAGGTAGGTGCATTTTGCGATCTACAGCAAAATCAAAAGACAAAGATGAAAGTCTGTAGGTTTTCTTTCGATCGATAACTATAAGGAGTCTTAGCTAACAAGTGCCTCCGGGAACTGCGCTATATCGGGAGTGTTTTCTATTTGATGGAGGTGCATAATTCCTGGAATTCTTTGAGTTCTATTTCATATACTCGTTATTCTTTATGTATAATAGATTTAAATACGAGTAACTATACGGTTTCGTATATATGACGCGTTATGATAGTTAATTAGGTCGGTACCACTGAAAATACTCTATAATGTTGAATCTAGTATTTTACGCTGATTCTAATGATCTGTGGTTTTGTTTTAATTTTAGTGAAGTCAGATGAGATCAAATAGATGATATATGTACACAATGTACAGGTTTGTTTAATACTGCGGTAGGTAAATCTGTTTCATCAGTAATTCTTTTCTTCCCCGGCACAAAAGTGACAGGGTGTTTTTGACTTATCTGTGTGACTATGACGTCATCCATTCGTTGAACCGATTTTAATTTTTTTATGTTTGAAAGATGAATTATGTAGTCGGTTGTGTCCTTAGCTGTGTTTCATCAAAATTGGTTCAATCGTTTCAGAGTCAATAACTCTTTGTTAGATGCGGTAGGAATCTAAGACGCATAATGGCTATTTGCTTTACTTACAAACATACGTGTGACCTGCAATTTGGTACAATTGCGCGGGGGACTTTTGAACTTTAATTACACACGAGGCATGTATAAGATCAGGGTAGCACAGAGAGCCATGGAAAGGTCCATGCTCGGCATCAAAATAAAAGACTGAGTTCGCAACACTGAAAGTCGACGATATTGTAAATTTCGCGGGTCGACCCTGGACGTCTACTCTCTTTCTACGAAAACGTAATTTCGGAAAAAAAAACTCGCGACTTTCCTGCTCTCGTTCTACTTCGTTTCATCCGATACAACATTGTTTGACGTTTAAATGCTCTAAGCCTACTCTAATTAGAGTTATAGAGATAATTTAAACGGACAAAATGACGGATCGAAGACATCGAAGTAGAACTGGAGTTTAAAAGTCGCGAGTTTATTTCGAAATTACGTTATCGTAGAAAGAGAGTAGACGTCCTGGACTCGATTGGCACGGCACGGCACCGAGGCAGATGGCAAAGTAGCTAATAGGGCTATATGTACGCAGCAGTGGGATAGAGAAGGATGTGGATGATGATGAATTTCATGTGTTTTTCTACTGTCTAAAAGTTGTTTAAATACCTATTAGTTGCTGAAGCCACGTATATTTTAAACAACGGAGGTCGAGCTTCGCCTTGATGATGCAATAGACAATCGCGATGCAAATCAAATATGACAGCTGACTGGTCGTGGTTGCGATTATGGCGACGTGTGTTTTATTTTGTGAAGCGGAGGCGTGTCGACGACAAGCGATTAAATATATTAAACTAGCAGCGTCCCGCGGTTTCATCCACGTAGTTCCCGATCCCGTTATTTTCAAAACAAAATAGCCCGTGTTATTCCAGACCATTATCTATCTATGTACCAAATATCATCCAATTCCGTTCGCAATTTTGCTACCTAACGTACATCCATACATTCTTACAAAATTTCGCGTTTATAATTTATTTAATTATTTTTTTCGCGTTTATGATTGATTTACTTTAGTTTGATTTGATTTTAATTCTAGTGAATGTGGTTGTTTTCTTAATTCTGTTAATTTAATACCCTGTACCTATGTGGATTTTTAATCTGACAAATAAATGATTCTATTCTATAATATTGGTAAAATTATAATATTAGCATATATGGTTTCATTCCAGGCGAGACACGACAACGAAATTACTGGACGCTCCGATAACGCCTGGAAGAGCTTTTGGTCCATGAATGACTTGATGAAAGGAAACCTTCCAATATCCTTGAACAAAAAAACGTTTGGACAGACATGTGCATTCTCCCCATCCTCAAGTACGGCGCACAGACATAGTCTTTGACACGCAAACAGAAGTTCTAGCTCGGACTCTAGCCCAGTCGGGTTAGAGTCCGAGAGAATGTATGGACATTCATACAAAATTTCGCGTTTATAATATTGGTAAAATTATAATATTAGCATATATGGTTTCATTCCAGGCGAGACAAGACAACGAAATTACGGGACGCTCCGATAACGCCTGGAAGAGCTTTTGGTCCATGAATGACTTGATGAAAGGAAACCTTCCAATATCCTTGAACAAAAAAACGTTTGGACATGTATTGTGCATTCTCCCCATCCTCAAGTACGGCGCACAGATATAGTCTTTGACACGCAAACAGAAGTTCTAGCTCGGACTCTAGCCCAGTCGGGTTAAACTTTAACCTGGAATTAATTATAGTCAGAATTATTTTTGTGGCCATGTTTAGGTCATAAATAGTTTAAATCCGAAAACTCGACCAAATCCGACCCGTGCGTTAGCATATTGGCTTGAAACTCAAACCTTTTTTAGACATAGGTATCTCCTTTATTATTCATATTTGTACAAAAATGATTAGAACCAAAGTCGTCGCAATTTTGATTTTCTACAACTTTCACCTAAATATTTTTTATCTTACAATCAATATTTACGGAAATAGCTGAAACAACCCAGTCAAAGTATAAAATCGATTTTTACCTGATATTTGACCTGTATCTCTATTTTCATCGAATCTATCGAAAAAAAAATAGAACTAAAGTTGTAGATTCATAAATTTCGTAAAACTTTGATTAAGTATACTTTTTTCTGAAATCAATATTTCAGCTTCTACGCCTATGGTAAATGTACCGGGACCCAGGGAAATATATACTCTTATACCTGCTGTATGACCAAGTCTGAGCCTGACGTCCCTTTTTAAAACATCAACGTCTCATTAACGCACCGGCCGGATTTGGTCGAGTTTTTGGATTTAAGCTATTTATGATCTATGAGCTAATCTGTCTATAACTAATTCCAGGTTACCCCTATTTTTGAGCTAACTCAACTGGGCTACTCTGTCAACGCGCAATTTACTAGGAACAAAACTCACCGACCGCCTACCCAATCTATATATATAAAAGCGAAAGGTCAAGGAATCTCAGAAACTACAAATGCTAGGAATCTGAAATTTTGCATGGAGGTTTCTTTTAGCACGTAGGCGCTCGCTAAGACAACAAAGGATGAACGGTTGTATGAAAATTCGTGATTTTCAATGTTATCAAATTTTGTATCTAGACAGATTTGAACGAACACGAAACAATTAAATGTTTGTTCTATCAATTTTGTAGTTTGAACTGTACGGGGGTGAAACTGGGGTTGAAATCGGGGATGAATGTCAATTTGAAACTTCCTAACCGTTGAAGATAAAATCATGAAACTCTGTATTTAGACACTTGACACGAAGCAAACGAATGTTTGTTCTAGCAATTTTGTAATTTCAAATTGTACGGGGGTGAAATTGGGGTTGAAATGGGGAGATGGATGTCAACATGGAAGATACCAACCGTTGAAGATAAAACCATGAAACTCTGAATATAGACACTTGACACTAGGGGATGAAATTGAAGTTGAAATGGGGGACGAATGTCTCTTACGCTTTCACACCTTAACAACTGAACCGATTTTGATGAAATTGCTATTTTTAGTAACCGTAAATGTGTCTGGGTATAAAAATATGTACTGCTTGAGTTATCTTAGTATTTCTTTAGCGCGGACGAAGTCGCGGGTAACAGCTTGTACATTAATACGATCAAAAACTAAAATTATAGATATCACTCAAAAAGAGACCATGCTCAAGTGGGACTGGACGGGTCATATATTACGTCGAATGCCAGAACAACTCTGGGCCAAACGAACAACTAATTGGGTCCAACAACATGTGCGACCGTCCGAGCGACTCAGGAAGAGATGGCGGACCGGATTCAATATTTTTAGGGAAGAGTGCTTGGCTTGACTTGACTGGAGAGACGAGGCCATTGCTATCCAATGGGGCAATATTATATAGGCTGAGATAATAATAATTACAACTTGTTATATTTGTGGAGGCAACACTGTGGGAATGAGTTTCAGCAGTTTTGTGTGCAATCGAGAAGTATGAGATGCGCTTGGACAGTTACTGCGAAATCGCCTAGCGAAAGGTTGTTTTAGATTGGGAAAATATTAACTTCCTTTCCTTACTGTCCTTACTTACTATACATAATATACATATATTTAGGTCCCTATTATGTGAAATTGGTATTATGTCGTACTGGTGACTTTGATTTCAAATATTTCCTTTTTGGTTAGAAATTCCAACTTAAAATTTATATAGCTACGAGTATTTATTTACTCATGCTTTTGCGTTTTGAAAACTGTAATTAATTTGTTTTTTCTTTATTGTTTTTTTTCTTTGGGTCACTCAAGTCACAAAATGGAAAACTAGATATTATTACGCGTACGAATTTCATCGGTTGAATTCCAGTGCTGCAGAAACGGCTCGAAAGATTAATGCTGTGTATGGCGGGCGGTGTTGCAAAAGAAAACGCAGTACATTTTTTGGTTCCAACGTTTTCATTCTGGAAATTTTGACTGCAGAACAAGCCCCGTGGATGGCCGGATACCAACGTTGACAAAGAAGAACTGAAGGTTATTTTAGAAACGGTTCCATCAAAACCACTTTCGAGCTAGCTGCAGGCTGCGGTGTTTGTGGAGGCCCCGCGGCTTTCCCCCTCCCCTAAATCCGGCCCTAGGTTTCGTCTTTCACGGCGACACGCTATTAGATTTTTTTGACAACATTTATTTGAAATATATTTTTTTTATTCTGGACGACGCGACGATAATTAAAACCACAAACATAGATAATTTTTATTAAATACTTAATTCACACCATACTGCTACTCAGACAAATAGTAATGCCAAACCTGTATTTAACTTATATTTATAAGGCTTATATCTGGGGGCACGGGCACGGCAGTGCCCTCGCCAATTAATGTTGACTGTTTGAATACGTTTGACGACCCAAGCGTCGTACATTTCTATACTGATATGACTTTAGGGATTGCAATCCCGCGTCATTTTCTCGCGGATTGCAATCCGACCGGATTGATCAAATCTAAATTATTTTGGCTTTTCGGTTCAAAAAAAATAGTTAGTAAGTTAATCATTGTCATTGTACATAATATATTCCGAGACCAGGTTATACCCCAAAACGGAGATGCATATCTCAATGGTGAGTAGCGGTGCAAAATGATTTATTGAAATTTCACTTTATTTTCGGATTCAAATTCAATATGTTTGAGATAATATAGAATGTTTAAATGATGTAGTTTAATGTTCAAAGAATAAACAATAATAAGCTGATAATAATATAATTTGATTTGGCCGGAGCTTTAACATTGCCAAGCGTATTCAAAAAAGTACAAAACATGGATTTTATGCAATTTGAAATTTTTATTGGGGGTATTTTTCTAAAAAGACAGATTATTTTGATGGGACTTTCTACCTCCCAGATGATTTCAATTGAGGGATTTATTTTGTCTCTGGTGAGTAGCTCACCAGCCAGGTCGTCCACTTCCGTGTTGGGATAAAATAGAAGAAGTGTGTAACAACGGAGCGACGCATATCTAATCACCGCACGTAACGCATTTAATGTATTTACCAGTCCTGCAACTGATCAATTATTTTACTAAAAACTGCTAGCACCGGATCCGGTCCGGTAAATTGGTACCGGATCCGGTAATAGGTTATATATACCGGATCCGCCGGATTACCGGATCTACTTTTCCAATCCCTATTTTGCAATCCCTATATGACTTCACTCAAAACATTAACAGGGGTTTGGCTTACGCTCCAAATATTTACTTAGGGTTGATTTTTGCAATAATTTTGAATACGGCAGCAGTTACCATTGCACAGTTGAATTGCGCCGATGATATTCCGCTCATCGCTATGCTTTTAGCCACAACCTCAATGGTGTATGGACCAAATCATTGTAGATCACGACAATGAACGGGTGCGGCGTCCCAACTTGATAGCCCGTGGAAACAAATTGTAGCATTCAAGGTTTCCTATGATAGCCTATTCAACTGTATTTCCTGTTGGTAATAACATTCGTATGCTTGATCTCATCAAAATGCGACTACGGTTGCTATGGCAAAGGCAAAACGATAATTATTGTTCGGAAGAAGATTAACGGATATCTATGGGTATATATTATGTACTAGGGGTGTAACGGAACTTCGCTTCCGCCTCCGTTACTGGGGAAGTTCCGCAAGAAATCGTACCTCCGCCTCCGCATCCGTGTAATTTTTGCAGAGGTTTATTTTAATCATATCGAAGCAGCGATGTTCGCGACGACTCAGCCGTCCGGCCGCGCGCGGCTTGCGCGCGGCAAATGAACAAGAAACGTCATTTGTCAAATAAATAGTACGCGACATGGCGAATTGTTTGGACGCGTTCGTACGAAGTTTTACCGACGCAATGTAATGAACGAGACGACTGAAAATAAAAGTGGCCAAGTGCGAGTGGGACGCACTTAAAACTGGATGTTAGGCAACACGCCTGCTTACAAAAGCAATGTGTCACACAGCTAGTGAAACATGAAGAGTCCAAATCATTAACTAACACTGAACTGCGCTCGTTACCCAGAGATTTCAGATCATTTATATCTGTCTTTTAAAACCACATTGCGCTTTAAAGTGGTATTTGGTATTTATACAGTATTATTGCCACATTACTGCTTGCGGTTGAATTACAGGCAAAGTTGGTAAGTACCTACTTACCCAGGCGGACTCTGTAAAGAATCATGCCACTACAAAAAGAAAGAAAGAGAGAGCGCTCCAAAGAGAGGAGGCTAGAGGCATTCTACATACCTATAATCATATCTATATTTACTGAGCTTTTAAAAAAATATGGATCAAGAAAAATATTCACAAAGATCAACGTTCTAAATAACGGGAGTTATAAACTAAGAAATTTCAAAAGAACTCTGGATCAAGTTAGATCTCGTTTCCTTTTATAAGAAAATCTGTTATCAAACTCTTTCAAGCTGTTATCGACATCTTGCAAGAAGTCTGTTTTCTTCCATATTTACGTTTTTTCACCGGATATTTTTGTATACATATTTACCTACCTACCTAGTTTATGTCAAGTATTTCAATCCTCTTTATATGGTTAAAATTTTTGTTCCAAACTTTAATAAATAAGTACAAAAATATGACACGGTTTCTCTTTACGCGTTTTTAGGGTCGCGGTAAAATAGACCTTTTAAAAAATACTGGAATCAAACCACTACTTACTTATTATGGTGACTTTTTCGACATGAATGTGTCGCTAGCCTGAAATTTGGTAGCATTATTGGGTTTACCTTATTATGACATGGCAACAACTATATTTCTGTTTCAAAGTTTTTAAAAAATATATCAGAACCTAAATTTAACTTCGTTGTGGGAAGAAACTATGAATAATTTAAGTTAACACTAACTTCGAATAGATAAAATAAATAGTGGATATTTAAAAGATAATTTATAAGGTTTGGAAACCTCCACGTGGTCTTCTTCTTCGTGTCGATGATGTTTTTTCTTACTCGTATTGCTGTTTTTTTTTTGAGATCCACTCCACGTGGTGCACCCTGTTCATTAGTCTACAACTTACCTCGGTGGTAACTTATAGACTGCTGGCTAATCCCAGCCAGGCAGGACGAACTTCTATGCTCTATGAGGTTCGGGCGTAGAAGTTTGTTGGGAACAAAAATATGACTCGGAACGAATAACAGTCGTTTGAATGAATTTCCGGTGAAAGACCATCGTGAGAGCACCTACATGTTCCTAGAATCTTTTGACGGCATGCGAAACCAACTCGCACTTGGCCAGCGAGGTGGGTTATGGCCTTGACTCCCCTTGTGAGGCAAGACCTCCAGTTGCACCAGTGGAAACATTTAGCGGGCTGGTTATCCTAACTTTGGGTACTTAATAGTTTTTCAGTAAATCCCGAAAAACGCCGGGCGGGAAGAGCGAACGGAAGGACACCAGACGATAATTAGTTGAATATTTCTTCAAATTACAATGAGACTAACTTGGAGCGGAGCCTGTTCGAATAATTTCCAAACCTCTGACCTCCTCCTTTTTTCAAATGTTAAAATTATTATCATAATTTTAAAACTATAATAGTTTAAAAAAAATGGTGAATCAGATCTATTTGTCTATATGATCATTTAGTTGAAATCGTCACTCTTATTTAAATCGTAAATAAAAATCTCCATTAGTAAAACATGATATTGTTTATGTATTAGTATATATTATATTCGTATTTATGTATTAGGATGTACAGTTATTATTTTGTAGGTTTATGTAGTATATTTTAAAAGTATTGTAGGTTATTTATATTTTAATAGTATTGGAGTTAACTTTCAAAATTTTAGAATTATCTTCCACTCATTATTTGTACTTCACCGTCTTCTTATTATTCAATTCTCCTTTTCCATCCTTGCCTTGGTTGCCTGGAAGAGATCGCTCTTAGCGATAAGGCCGCCGATTGCTACTTTGTTTTTTAAGTTTTGCATATTTTTGTTTTTTGTGTTCTAATTAAGTGCAATAAAGAGTTTATCTATCTATCTATATATATCTAATCGCTTTCTAATCGAAATAGTTTTGGTTTGAAATTCTACCGTAAAATCTGCGTACATGTATGAAGTAGCCAACTCAGCTAGTTAGCGAATGATTATAATGCAATCTCACTACAAATTTTCTATAATAGCTCAGTGAAAAGGTTTATTTACAATATGAAACTTTCATAGGCTTCAGATGAAAAGAAACCTTACCTCGCCTGTTTCAGATCTTTAAAATAATTATTTCACCCGTGCAATAAGATGTCAAAATAAAATATTGTTAAATTCCAAGACATCCTGGTTTTTCCATAAACAATATTTTTTACAAATTAGGTTTTTTTTTTCTTGTAATGTTAATAAATACCTATATTAGATACAAAACCAGCAATAGTAAGATAATACTAAAAAAATATTTTTTGATACCAATTTTTGTAAATTTATACTCTAAATTTATACTTAAACAACTCGAATAAATATATTTTTGAGTGGAAAAACGAAATTTACTCTGTTTGTGTAATGGCCACCCATCCAAATATTTTTACGTAAGTACTACTAATCTATACTTACTAATATTATAAAGCTGAAGAGTTTGTTTGTTTGTTTGAACGCTAGGATCTTGGAAACTACTGGACCAATAGGAAAGATTATTTTTTTGTTGGATACTCCATTTATCGAGGAAGGCTATAGGGTATATAACATTACGCTACTATCAATAGGTACGGAGTATGAGTGAAGAATGTAAAGAAAATGGGGAAAAATATTTCTCTTCGAGAGCTTTAGTTCCGTGAATTTAAATTCTCTTTGGTCGTTGAAGTCTGTGACGGCGCGTGTCTACATTTGAAGTTTGTGTCATTTGAAGTAATCAAATTTGTTCTACAACAATGCATTGTTGCTTATTTACGTATTTTTAGGGTTTCGGTAAAACGTTATAAAGTGGCCAGCAATGGATATTTTAGTATGGATTTTCCTAAAATAGACGCGGGTGAAGGTCGCAAGATCAACGTACGCGAACGAAGTAGCGGGTTCAGCTAGTTCCTTAATAATTTCTTAACTAATGATACTCAAGAAATTTTGAAAGAAGAGAAAATTTCTAAGACAAAAATGTATTTCGTAAAACTCTATCTTTATTATTTACACACTTTTTTAGAGACCACTAAAGAATTATTAAATTTCACTAAATTGAGCAAGTTCCGAATACGAGTATATTATAGTATGATATGAATTTGAAGAAGGTTGTGTAGGCTTATGCTCAAAATAAGCAATCCTCAGGAAATTGTATCAACTAAATATTGAACGAAATTAAAAACCGATTTCAATTTAAACATAGAAAAAGGCTCAAATAAATTTCAATGATTTTTGTGACATCAACTAACTAACTAACGTTAAAAATTAACGTTATTGCGATGAGACAGCGAGGCAGGACGAATACGTTCTCGAGGGAAGCAAATTTTAGACTTTAGTTGATATTTGAACCACCTCACCTATTTTGATAACATTTATAGTTAGGTATATCTCCGATGTATGATCTACTAAAATGAAATAAAGAATCATCAAAATCTATTAACAGTTTCAGAAACTACTTACAAATAAAAAGAATGTGCTCTATCATAACAACAAATATCTGTTATTTTATTGCAACATAATACCTATATAATTGCTTTGAAATTTTTATTCATTTGAGGATCAAAGAAAGTTCAGTCTGCTAGAATAGAATAAGCAAACCACCCACCCACAGATAATGATATATCCAATTATATATTTTTAAATAGATACTTATTATACAAAGAAAACACCCAGGCACAGTAAAAATATTAGTTTTCATCGCACAAATATTTGCAGTGGGTGGAAATCGAACCCACGAGCCACGACCCACAGCTTCGCAGTCACACTAACTAAGCCACCAGCAAAAGTAGGTATATATATTCATAAAAACTCCTAATACCTAGCACTGCACTGCGCTCTGCGCTCAGGTACATTGTGATGTTTGCACATTACTCCTTGGCGATAGAAATGTATTATGTATTATCTACCACGGGCAAAGTGGTGGCCGCTAGTTAAAAATAAGATGGCCGCCACCACAAAATGGTGGAAAATATATTATTCACAAATCCTTCAATAGACAAATGGAGGGGCTCACCGACGAGGCGAGTTGGAAGTGAAGCGCAGTCTTAATTAGCAACGCAGCACTCACAAAAGAGATTGCTCTTAAGACTCGATAATTCAAGACCTATAAGCTCTTCATAAGACGAGGTAATGCCATATCAATATCATCGAACTGATTGGATATTTTTAGACATTTTTGTTTTGAAATCCTGCTCTTATATTGGCAATGTGAAAGTTTGAATATTTTGGTGTTTGTTGCTCAATAATTTTCTTTGCATTTCCTTCAGGTACGAATAAAAGGTTATAAATTGAGCTAACCTAACATAGGCTTAAAATATCACACTTTTTATACTTAACTGAAGGATAATATTAAAATATTGCGAATGTCTATATCTATGCTGATAAGTATATTTGAAAATATAATAAACGTGTGTATTTTCTCTCTGTAGGATTTTAACAATATTTTTTCATCTCATATTAGCTAAACTCACAGATCTTATACATAGGATATAAATCAATTAATATTTCTGGACACTTTTTACACACAACACCCTCTTGTACCAAAATAAGAAAAGCCTATATTTATTCTATGGACACTGGATGGCTGATATATTACGTTTATAATAATTAATTTTGAATACATAGGATTATGAATATACTCGTAGATTTAACATCGACGGAGGAAACTGCGAGAAATAAATAGTGCTGAATACCTACTTGGGTTGAAATTGAAAAGGACTAAAGTGTAGCTAATTTTCCAGACCGCAACTCCAGTGTTTATTGTAAAATAGGTCAGGAACTGTTCTTAGCTTTATTGGAAATTGATTTAACTCCGCGTAAGTACTGTACCTTTATTAACAATTCCTAATAATGCCTACTTGAAGCTTCTGTTTTGTACAATGAAAACTCATCTTTATTATTATTAACGGTTAGATACAGTAGTGGTAGGACTCTTGGCAGAGTCCGCCTGGGGAAGTACCACACCTTTGCCAGTTATTCTACCGCCAAGCAGTAATGTGCAAACATGACTGTGTTCCAGTTTGAAGGGCAATGTTTCCAGAGAAATTACTGGGCTTAGAGATGTAATATCTTAGAATTCTGGGTGAAGAGCGCAGTGCAGTGCTAGGTAATGATTTGGGCTCTTCGTGTTCCAATAGCTGCGTGTCACTGAACTGTTATGTGGCAGGCATGTTGCTTACTATCAGACACATGTCCTGCTCATCTCGTCACTCTAAACTATAAAAAAAATATAACTAACTGGACTCGTATATTTATGATATAACTGCTCATCATAACGCTTTATGACTATTGAACTCTTTATAAAAAAAACTGTGCTCTGCCCATGTTGAAAAAAATTGTTATTTATTTGTTAATACTTTTTATTTATATCAATGTTCATGACTCATTATTTTGAACAAGAACCATAGAATTCAAACCACATAGCACTGAACTGTGGCAGATAAGGTATCAAGTATCAAGCATACTTTTTTGACGTGGTTGTAAATCACGTTAAACGTGTTGCCCTTTTAAGTTTAAGTGAAGAGTTATTTATTGAAGCTGAGTTATTACAGAGAAATGTAAGGTAAATCCATAAAAAACATTAGATACGTAAGGTAATTTTATCGATTTTTCGATACCCCATCCTCTCTTGGTGAGATTATGTTCAATTTTGTGAGGGTTTTACGCTTTTTTCACTCAATTTCTCCCAGTTTTATCACAGAATGAACACATTTCTTTGTGAAAAAAAATGACGTGAGACATGACGAGGTCACCCCACCCCCACGTGAGATTTGGTTGGACCCCCTCACCTTGAACACTTCGCTTAATGAATGAACGCGGTCCCTAAGCTAATTATTGTCTGACATAAATATAACCCGCCCTTTTTAGTTAGTTAGTCGAAAGCCTTGGGTTTAATCCTAGCAAAAGAGCGCGTAAAGGGTATGATGGTTCCTTTTTAACAAGTTCACAGGCTTATTTTTATCCTTCGAAGTAAAAGTGTTATAAAAGTTTGACGTATTTCTGTATGTGTCTGTGTGTTTGTGCCTTCGTAGCTCCTGAGTAGGTAGATGAACCGATTTTGATAGTTTTTTTTTGTTTGAAAAGTGAATTAGTCCAGAGTGATCTTAGCGTTTCATCAAAATATGTTCAGTCGTTTCAAGGTCAGCTCTTTTGTTTGTGACTATAGGAATCTTAGATGCATCCTGGGTATTTACTTTACGTTTTATCGGAATGCTCGTAGCTCGAAAAAGTGACATCGTTTCATGGTTGATGTTCCAAAGACACGAACGAAGAGATTTGATTCTACTTTTGTGATAAGAACGTCTAGGCTGTGGAATAAGTTGCCTGAGTGGGTTTTTCCCGATGGTTACAATCTTTGTGTCTTCAAATCGAGAGTGAATCGGTTTTTTTTTAGGTAAACACGCTCCATCGTAGACCGTATCGTCGATTAACATCAGGCGAGATGGCGGTCAAGTGCAAACCAAAAAAAAATACTTGTTGACATTTGACAAAAATTTGAAGGAATCGCGTTAGGAGTTTTTTTAAATTTGAATTTAATGTATACTATTAAACTTTAACTGCTTTTGTTTGTACTATGACAAACTTATGCACAAATATTGAATGTCTAGTGAATAAATTTATTCACAAAATAATATTAAAAATAACAAGATTAAAAAGTGTCAATTATATATACATAAATATATATTTACAAAATGTACACGAACTTAATCTAGAAGACCATTTATACTTGTGTTTGAAATTATCAATGCGCATCGCGCACTTCTCTGTGCCAATGTATCAAACATATGTTTATAAGTGACGTGCGCTTGACCGAGGAGCAAAATTGGTATACGTTCAAGGAGGACGACATCAGTATCAAAGCCAAGATCATTTCAATTGGCTGTACATTGTTGCCTGGTCCTGTTGGAACATTGAAGTAAAGAACCTTTTACAAAATACGTTTTTCCGAGGTTATCCGATATAATACTGGGACTTACCAGGACCCAGAATATTTTATTCTTAGAAATAACACAAGGAACATTCTGTGAATATTTCATTAGGTACGAAATAAATTAAAATAGTAGTCGCCAAGTGGACGACATTCTACCATAAAGTTATATATTATTATAGTTGTATTAATGCATTTTTTTAGTATTAGCGTTCTGCCCTCTCTAGAGATCACTCTGCTCTATCGGTATGTGTACGATTTTTTTTTTTAACTTTATAGGTTTACACTTGACCGCCATCTCGCCTGATGTTAAATTTCGATGCGGTCTACGATGGAGCGTGTTTACCTAGAAAATAAAACCGATTCACTCTTGATTTGAAGACACAAAGATTGGAACCATCGGGGAAAACCCACTCAGGCAACTTATTCCACAGCCTAAACGTTCTTATCACAAAAGTAGAGTCAAATCTCTTCGTTCGTGTCTTTGGAACTTCAACTATGAAACGATGTCGCTTTTTCGAGCTACAAGCATTCCGATAGAAAAAAGGACAAGTTACAAGACAAGTATCTACGAAATTCGATAGTCCTCCCTCCGCGCAATTTTCGTAAAAAGGGTATTAATAAATAGATCGTTGCTTTATATTAATATAAAATTAGGGCACCGTCCCGACTTTGTTTGCTTTGAGTATATTATTTGAATTTTTGTAGTGAGTTCTAACTTTATACCTCAGTCTAGAATATAATTTCAATTTCAACGTTAATTTACTTGTCGTCTGTACATTTTTATGACAACTTCCGCAATATGTCATTTTCAATGCTCCGTAGTCAGGTTGTAGGTATAAACATTTCTGAAAGCTCCTAGTTTTTGAACATTGCTTTAATTTATTTTCAAATGTCATATGATATTATTTTTAAATATTGTGTTTTGTTTTTTTTTGCATTGGGTGGGTTAGGCTTTATTATGTTTTACTACAGTTAAATGTTTCTGTTTTGTTAAAACATTTTATTACAGTTGCGATATGTTGTACAGATCGTTTTCTAAGTTGGTCACGCGGGCCATGAAATGGCGAGAAATCTATACTTTCAAATATTCCTATAACTTCAGAACTTCGCCTTGCTCGTGGAAATAAGACGAACTATCTTTTTGTATTCATCGTGCAAGTCAACGAGCACTATCTGTGCAAATAAATATTTTTAACCAAACTCCATTAAATTCTGTTGAATAAGATGGTATATTTATCAGACAGATGGTTTTTCTCAGTGCCTACAATATTTTATGTATTTGTGGAAAATATAATATTATTTTTGTTCAGTCTTTTTATGCACTCTTGTTTTCTCATATTTTAAATCCTTTTCTGTGCCACAATCGCCTATTTAATTTTTAAGTAGTGGTGTCGTGTTTCTTTTGTTAAGTGTAACAAAGAGTTTATCTATCCATCTACAAATATAAAATTACGTTTTCAGACGATAATATGGAAGCATATCTTTATCAATAATACAAATAAATTCTAATCCCATTTTCTTCGTCAGTAAAATATAACTTGATATTTAAATTAAAAATTAAAGCTACGTTTGGTCTAATAGGGAGAACGGCGTCTGCCAATCCGGAGACCTAGGGGTCAAATCCCACGCGCAATGTCTTTTCGAAGTCATTTGCGTAATGCCGCTAACTTAAAACGGTGAAGGGAAACATCGTGGGGAAACTGACACGTACCTAAATAATCTTTCGTGGGCCAGCGTGGTGGCCTTGGCTCTCTCTTTGCGAGAGAAGGCCGTGAGTCCCAGCCGTGGGAACATTTAGTGGGCTGCTTATGTTTTGCTTATTACGAGTATGGATCCAAAAACTACGTAAAAAATGTAATTTTCTTAGATACCTACATTTTTTATCTATTCTATGCTTAAATACTAAAAAAAATTGCTTTTACGACATAGGTACACCTAACATCCTAAGACTATTATTATATCCATTTGCCGTATGGTTTGCCATGATCTCAACGACGTAGGTACAAGACTTTATAAATAAGCACTAGATAATTATATGTTGTTATGTCGCTATATAATGAGATTCCCTAGTACTCCACCGCCTTGGTTACGCAGACTGAACAAACATCGCTCCTTTGTGACCTATATAATCATATCACTCATAAATTTATAGATAATGTCAGCGCGGAATTCGAGGAATCTGGCTTGTTTGAGCGCGCTTAATTTAGGAATGAGAACACAATTTATAATATGAGAATTTGTAGTTTAAAAACAACAATCAATCAATGGTTTTTTAGTGCAAAGCAGGGAGTTAGGTAAATAAATTATCCACTTGACCGCCATATCGCCTGAAGTTAAGCGTCGACGCGGTCTACGATAGAGCGTTCTCACCTAGGAGTAACCGATCCATTGTCGACTTGAAAATACTGAGATTGTAACAATCGGGAAAAATCCACTAAGGCAACGCATTTTACAGCCTAGACGCTCTTATTACGAAAATGGAATCAGTCAAACCTTCTCGTTCCTATATTTGACACGTTAACAATAACACAATGCTGATTTTTCAAGCTGTCCTATAAAAAAAGTATGGTGGTATTATAAAGCAGATCAAGGCATATAAGGGCTAAGTAAGGGGTACACTACTTATACAGGGCTATCAGTTGATACTCCTATATACCAGAAGTTATGATTTGTAGGTACTCCTCATCATTAATAAATTTTACTATGGAACTAACCCTGATATTCTGGAGAAACCGATGGTCCAAACAAAATTAAACTTTGAACTCGGTCAAATGAACTTTATATTCTGTGAAATATGCCAAGTCGTTTACATTCTTAAAAAACTAACTTTGAGACTTAAATCGACGTGACAAAATTCATATACTTTATGTAGGTATTCTACGCGGGCAACACCCAGTAATCTTGTAAAATAATGAAGGAATCGTAACAATGCTTAAACATTTCGCGAGATACGGTGATTCGAGTTTTATATTTAAAACGGACGCAATATCAAATTTTTGGAACAATAACATGTCGCTATCGCCGGCAAGCTCGCTTCGCTCAAAACTCGTAAAGCACGTTTATTTTTAAACTTCAGCTTCTAAACAACTCATATCTGCGGTCCGGGCTGCAAACTTTAATAATATCAAGTTTACTCACAGTGTGTAGGTTTCAGGCGGCGCGTTGGGCACCGTCAACAGGTCTTGGTGGAGGCAGCTAACTTTGTTGCGCTCACATCCACATTTCGGCGGGCATGACTGCGCGGAGGTCAACGCGAATAAAAGTTGAATTAGGAATAAGAACTTAAAAAGTTTTTTTGGTTTCATTTTTAGAAACGAGAAAAATATTGGCGAGTTCGGAATCTGATTTTTTGTGGGACAACGGCACCGGTACGCGGTAGCGAGCCGCGATGCCGAGAGCCGACTGACGCTTGGAACCGAGCCGGCCGCCGAGCGGGCTGAAGCTGAGTCGAGTCTGGATCGCAGTGTTCTGGATAGGTATTCTATCTGCTAGCACACAACATGTGCACTCCGCCCTCTATCGCCCGCCACGACTGCGCCGATAATGGCTTTACCAGGCTTTTAAGCGCACTGCACAAAGTCACAAATTCGATAAATGCATCCGCCGTCTCCTAAGATGAGGCAGTTATATGTCAATATTCATTTAACTAATAGAGGTTCTCAGCTGTAAGGATTTTTTTTATCGAAATGAATTTTACTACTGTAATAGACAAATATTCAATACACTTTATTTTGCTGTGTAGCGTACAATTTAAGTTAATTTTCGTTATTTAAACTGGTAGACTATGGAGTGCATTGTCTTAGTACTTACAATCTTGGTGTCTTCGAATTAAGAGTGAATTGGTTTCTATCACTCTATCAGGTCACACGTTCCATTAATATCAAGCGAGATGACAGTCAAGCGTAAGCCTAGTAGGTACCTAATGAATAAAACTTTGTCTCATTCATTTTTAAGGTACCGTAGCCAAATGGCAAAAAACGGGGCCCTTATAGATTCGTCATGAATGTCTGTCTGTCCGTCCGTATGTGACAGCCACTATTTTTCCGCAACTATAAGAACTATACTGTTGAAACTTAACAAGTAGATATATTCTGTGAACCGCTTAAGAAATCCACACAAAAATAGAAAAAAACAAGAAACTTTGGGGTGCCCCATACTTAGAACTGACACTCAAAACTAAAAAAAATTTTTGATGTACATTAATTACCACGCTAACTTCCACCGAAAATTGGTTTGAACAAGACCTAGTAAGCAGTTTTATTGCAATCGTCATAAATATACTATTATGAAAACATCGATCAAAGTTACCACAAACCACAAGATTTTTTATATTATGTTACTTGCTGCTATGGAAACCTTCATGGGCGAATCCAACTCGCACTTAGTCGATTTTATTCTAATAATACATTTACGATGGGGATCCAAAGGGAAAGTCAGCCTAACTCTGCATTTATCGGTCTGAGCCGCCAACTTACAAAAACTGGTTCAATATTTAAACTAAAAAGAAGTGTGTGTTGATCATGGTAAAAAAAACAACAAGATAACATTCGCTTTGCGAACCGTCTGCCCACAACTTATGCTAAAGCAGAATCGATATGTAAAAAAAAACAAGGTACAACGGACCTTTCCTTGTCCTGATTTTTTAATATTAGGTTCGTTTAAATAATTTATCATTTTACAATGTTGTCTGTTATTACTAATATACCTACTGAAAAAAAAGTGGGAGGTCCAAGATCCCAGAGCTGCCAGACGTCACGTATTTTCTCATGAATGAAATGTGGACGATTGAGTAGAGTTAGTACGTACTAAGAACACATGCTTGCTCGCTTCACATGTCACGCTGGCGACACCGACGACACCATCGGTCGGTTCGTACGGCGACCATTGGCTGCATCACTGAAGACCGTTCGAGAGTTCAACCAAATTCAGATGACCATCAGGGATAGAAATGTAGTCGTAGTGGATACCTACACTGGGCCGGGAGGAGGCGGCTTAGAAAAATCGGACTCACTAGAATTAGGACGAAAATGTTCCCCATATTTTCCTTTTCTTCTCCCAATCCATTAAGAATTAATGTAAAAAAATAACCCAAACGATAAAAGTCTCGGACCCCGGAGTTTGTCGCGTTGCTAAATTTATTAAAACATAAATAAATAAACTCTCAACACTATTTAAGCACAAACTGGGAAAAGCTTTTATTTCGACAAACTTATAGAGAAAAAAGTAAAGGAAACAGTTCACAATTAGTCCCCATTATAGAACTGGATTTGCGAGTTATTTGAGGGATAGCAGAGTCTATCTAGTTTAGAAAATAAAATCCCAACCCTCACATCAGGACACACGGCGGTGTGTCAAGCCAAGTTCTGATAACAGAACTCGCGTATATACCCTTGATATTGTATAGTCTTTCGAATGTTTTTTCATAATACATGTATTTTCCTAGATTTGCATCAATAGCATTGATGCAAATCTAGAATTCTGTGAAATGAATGAATGCACTGTTAAATTGTAAAAACCGTCATCAAAAATCTAACGACGTTTGATTTTCATCATCAGCATCATCAACAGCTCACTAAATGTTCCCACTGTTGGGAGTCGGGGCCTGCTCTCGCAAGGAGAGAGTTAACGCCATAATCCACCACGCAGCCCAGTGCGGGTTGGTGGATGACACATGACTTCGAATTGAACCCGGGGTCTCCCGGATCGGCAGGCGCCGTTCTCCCGACTAGACCAGCCGTAATTTCATTTTCGTTCGATTTTACTCACCTTACCTAGGTACTGTAGATTTCTAATCTCACGCGTTTTGTTAAAAACTATAATTTTACGATCGCATCTTCTATTTCCGATAACGAATAAAATCAAAGCGTGTATTTTTTTTATTTAACTCTAAAACGCGTGTTATTACGCCAGCGAGTTGTGTTTGGGTTATTAAAAAAAAAAAAATTGACACACAGATAAACTAGCACATACCTACATTGTAAAATTTACAAATCCAACTTAAAACATATACCTATTATGTAAATAGTCCGACCGTATCTGTGGTACAAGAATGATCGGTGGACCCCAAACTAAGCACATAGCTTGTATCTTGAGGTCCGAGATGGTTATGGTTTCATGTTATTGCGAATGACGACCTTAAAGATTTTTTTTTCGTATAAACGGGCTTATCTCTTACGGCCTGCCATATCTTAATATGTTTGTAATTATAGCATTTTAATTTAGGTTTTTTTTTCATACATTTACAGAAAGAATATTTATGTTAGTGCATAAAAACCAACGGACAAATATAAACAACAATAGGTACACAAAACAGAAAAGAGAGATATTCCATTCGATAATACAAAAATACGTAAATAAGCAACAATGCATTGTTGTAGAACAAATTTGATTACTTCAAATGACACAAACTTCAAACATAGACACCTGCTGCCACAGACTTCAGTGACCAAAGAGAATGTAAATTCTCGGTACTAAAGCTCTCGCAGAGAAATATTTTTTCCCGTTTTCGTTACATTCTTCATTCATACGCCGTACCTATTGATAGTAGCGTAATATTATATAGCCTATAGCATTTCTCGATAAATGAACTATCCAACAGAAAAATAATCTTTCATATCGGTCCAGCAGTTCCCGAGATCCTAGCGTTCAAATAAACAAACTCTTCAGCTTTATAATATTAGTATAGATAAGATCACACAATAACTCAAATGTCAATAAATAATGCTAAACAATAATTTATTTGAATTATTATAAAACATTGGAAAAATTAGCTTAACGTTCACAACAATGATTGGCTCACAATAACTTTCAATCTAGACCATTGAAAGGAGAGAAGAGAAGCTTTTGCTCAACGTTGGGACAAGATGGGATATTATTAATATATAATAAAGTGGCCAAGTGCGAGTTGGACTCGCCCATGAAGGGTTCCGTTTCAGCAAGTAACATAATATACATAGTACACATAATTCTTGTATTTCATTGTAACTGATAGAAGTTTCAATAATAGTGTATTTATGACGTACTAAAAAAAAATACTCATCAGATCAAGTTCAAACTAATTTTCGTTGGTAGTTTACATGGTAATGTACATCATATATTTTTTTTACATTTTTCATTCTCTTACTTTAGAAGTTAGAGGGGGGGGGGACACACATTTTACCACTTTGGAAGTGTCTCTCGCGCAAATTATTCAGTGTAGACGAAAATGATTTTAGAAACCTTAACATCATTTTTGAAGACCTATCGATAGACACCCCGTGTAGGATAGATGAAAAAAAAATTTTGAGTTTCAGTTCTCAGTATGGGGGGCAACCCTAATTTTTCTTTTTTTAATTTTTTTTTGTTCAAATATTAATGCGGTTCACAGAATACATCTACTTACCAAGTTTCAATAGTGTAGTTCTCATAGTTTCGGCAAAAAGTGGCTGTGACATACGGACGGACAGACAGACAGACAGACAGACATGACGAATCTATAAGGGTTCCGTTTTTAGGTTTTAACCCTAAAAATCCAGTGTCATGGTGTTTGCTCCCAGTGAACTCTTCACCAAGTCAAATATTCATGAAATTTGTAATTTATGTGTAATTTAATCCAACTTGACCCACAGAGATAGTTTTTATTTTGATTCCTGGTCTTTATATGACAATTTCCGAGCGAAACCGGTACTTGCCGCTAATATTTAGTACAAAAGTGAACTATTTAGTTCCATCTAAACAGGTACGACTAAAGAACTAACGTAGACCACTTAAAACGTTTGACCAACATCCAACATACCTGTTACAGCCGTGTGACCCTGAAACCGCAAGGCCCAAGGACCGTTTTTGCGCCTCATCCTAACCGACAATTTCATAAGCGATTTATCAAAGCACTTTTGGGACTTTCATGAATGTTTAATCATTTGGCACTTAAAGTTACAATGTTATTAAGGAAGTTAAACTTATCAGCTGGGACTCGATAAATCGTAGTAAATTTGTTCGCAAAACGATAATCCCGTAACAGTTGTAAATCTGTAATACACAAAGTTACATATTACCTCTTCCTTAAACTGAAAGACGTGTATGTGTGCCTCTATAACGTAATATACACTTCGTACTACATACCTACATGCGAAAGTTTGTATGGACACTAACAAAAGCTACTGAAAGGATCTAGAGGTAGATGATTTAAAGAGAATATTTACTTACTAGCTGTGCCCCGCGGTTTCACCCGCGTCTATGTGAGGAAAATCCATACTAAAATATCCATTGCTGGCCACTTCATTACGTTTTACGGAACCCTAAAAATACGTAAATAAGCAACAGTGCATTGTTGTAGAACAAATTTGATTACTTCAAATGACACAAACTTCAAATGTAGACACACGCCGTCACAGACTTCAGCGACCAAAGAGAATTTAAATTCACGGAACTAAAGCTCTCGAAGATAAATATTTTTCCCCGTTTTTTTTACATTCTTCACTCATACTCCGTACCTATTGATAGTAGCGTAATGTTATATACCCTATAGCCTTCCTCGATAAATGGAGTATCCAACAAAAAAAGAATCTTTCGTATCGGTCCAGTAGTTTCCGAGATCCTAGCGTTCAAACAAACAAACAAACTCTTCAGCTTTATAATATTAGTATAGATACTTAGTCGGGAATAACACATAGGCTACTTTTAATCCAAAAGCAGCGGGGTGCTGTTTATACGTACCCCGTGACAGGCCAGCAGGTCTACTGTCTAACTCTCCTGCTTTCTGTTATCTTTTGCTTTGTATGTCATCGGCTAATTTGAAAACGCTAATGAAAGCAGACCACTACATCTGCTTTCCGTATGCAGCGGAACTGAAAGCAGATGTAATTGTCTGCTATCATCGGCAAAAGCCGAAAGCAGGAGAGTTAGGCGATAGAACTGCCGGTCTGTGTTGCCGCTGTCTATCAGTTTTCGGTTACAGACAAAGATTTTTAACCTCAAGATTTATAGAGTTCATGACTACTAAGTGCTTCTCCTTCTTTCAATTACAATTCAATTTTCAATTCAATACTCAAAAAGTATTGCCATAAAGAAAATATTCCACTAGATATGGGTAGTGCAGCGATAGTCTGATGAATTCACTGTAAGTCTGTGCATTCTAAAATTACATTTTAAAAAGAGGGTTTATGTAATAACATAACTAAAATAGGAGGTACTTAAATAAATAATCAAAAACAGGGCAATAAAACATTTATTTCAAATGGTACTTTACATTCAACGTTATAAGAATATAGTTTGCCTGTCATATTTATATCACAGTAGCAGCTCGCCCAGGCTTCGCACGGGGCAACTCGGAACTTAGGTATAGAACATTTCAATGTTAGTAGAACTTGTTGTAGTAGACAGGCTGCTATTATTTAGATGTTGTGGTAATTCAGAATGATTGATTTATTTGATAATCTACATATGTACTTCATGAAAAATATTGCTTTATTATTCACACAATATTTTATCCTCTTCTTCGGAACGGCACATCTGCGAAATAATAATTAATTTGAATAAATAAAACAATCCAAATTATTACCAGAAATCTAGTGATACATTCAAGTTGCATAATTATTTATGTAAAAGTTCAAACAAAAGGGTTAAATCAGAGGTGAAAATGTGTATGAATAATCTTTTATTTTGAAAGCTTAGAGCTTCATATCTACTCACACAATTGATAGGTCTCTTGTGTGAGTGGGTATGAAGTAGGTGTAGTGAGTAGGGTTTACACCTACTAAAAGCATCATGTTATCTTGTTAGCGAGATGAGATAGTGTAAGTTAATGGGAGTTTGATGCAATTCCTACTCCAGAAAACAAGAGTTGGAATGGCAGTGGGAGTAGAAACAGAAATTGAAGCGTCATGGCCATCTAGACTAGATATGTATAGGTAATGGTAACCATGGTAACACGCCATGACCATCTAAAAATGTTTACGCATTTGTGGCCATAGCTCCGAGTTCACCCGAAGATTTATTTCATTCCCAAGCATGATGTTTGAGTTCAATTCACGGCTCACGAAAAATCTGTATGTAGTGCGCCAAAGGAAGTTTTCACTTAAAAAACTAACAAATGCGAATCCGCAGGCAAAATCTAGTACCTATTATTAGTAAACGGTCAGTAAATAAACTGTCAATTATGTACCGACTTGTATATTTCATGGGTAAATTTGTAAGAAATAACTGGTCACACTTTTTTGTTTGTTTTGTTATTTAGGTTATGTTTACATTTTACATATTTTGCAAATTTTGGATTAGATACTGCCGTTATTGTATAAATTTAATTCACGTAGATATCTAGAAGGCATTAATATGAATTTCTATCAAGTCGTCATAACAAATATTGTCTACTTACGTGTAAATTGAGATTCCATTGATTTTTCTTTTGCAGAGGCTATTGCAGCTTATAATACTACACAACGCACATTGTTTAACACAAATATCACCAATCTTTTAACAGTCTTTCACAAACAAGCTTTCAATCTTCTTTAAATACACACAATATTTAATAAAACATAAAAATCCGAGTCTGAGCTTTGAACAGACTTTTGTTTGGCAACGCCATGTCAGATTTGTAATTTAGCCAGAGAAAAAGCCGGCCACGGTGATAAGGACGGAAAATCAGTATCTCTTTCTCTTTTTTTCACAAGTGATAGATAATTAGACTATCTCATTTCCGCAAGTCGTGACGTCACTTATTGTGCCCCCCTGGTTACAGAGGACAGTGAGTGAACCGCAACACCTTTACCACATTACACTTCTTTACCTGCAGCTCCACTGCGCTCATCTAACAGAGGCGACTTCGTTTAGGCCTCGACGGGCAGAGCGAGTGGCGCCCCGTAATACTACCGACGACATCTTCCTCAACGACCGACGGTCCTCTTAGCCGCGGCCTTCACCCCACATCCACGACGCCTAACCCCCCAAAATCGCGGCCCACCTCAGTTAGGGCGGTACCCGTACACCGTGCAACCTTCATGACCACATCGTCGTAGGCTTGGAGTCAAACCTTAGACAAATGGCTCCATCGCGAATTCCACTTAGCTTCACCATAGGTGACCAGGCCACGGCTACTAAGCCCGTTCTCAACAATGCTGGACTCCTGGTAACTCCATTAGTGCTAAATACAACCGCGTTTATCAACTTTTATGTTCCACCTTGCCTTAACATTGAATTCGTATCTAAACGCCTTTTTAGATAAATTAATTACTATATATTTTCTCATAGTACCTCAATAGGTACTGAATTAATTAAACTAATTGGTATCGGTTTCGATGGACTGTCAGTCCTTCGAATACCTTCGAGGATAAATTAATTAGAAAAGTAGCAAAGAACGATCGAATAAATAGTTTTGTTTTCTCATTCGCATTATTCTTTGTTTCTACCATCGTCATATATTCATAGACATTGTTAACTATTTGGGAACATTCATTTTCTAGTTAAAAATTAAAGTTAGCTAACAAAATAAGTAATAAAAGTACCTAACGTCTCTTAGGGCTTTCAATGTCGACCCAATCGATATACTACTTAAATGTAGGTAAATTATAAATGCAAAAGTTTGGATGTTTCCAGAGAAATTACAGGGCTTAGAGATATAACATCTTAGATCTCTGGCTGACTAGCGCCGTGCAGTGCTAGGTAATGAATTGGACTTTCATGTTCCAATAGCTGCGTGTCACTGTGATGTTATGTGGCAGGCATGTTGCTTTACATGAGGCACATGTCCTGCTCGTCTCGTCACTCTATGCTATAAAAAAATGTATGGATATTGGTTAATCTTTCGAGCAAAAATTACTAAAGAGATCTAGATGAAACTAGGTTCTTATATAGAAAATGATCTGGAATATCACATAGGCTATTTTTTTTCTCGAAAACATAACAGGATCGGTAATGATTAGCTACTGCTAGTTATATTGTCCACCAATATTTATTATTATTATTCACTCATTTATTAGCTTTCTCAATCTTTAAGATTTTTACAATAGGTATAAAAAATAAACATCATAAAAAACTTAAAAACTAGGGTGCCGCCAGCAGCGGGGCAGGGCCCAAGCTACCGGTGGTTAGGGCTGCCGAGTGAGGAACCTTCTAACGATGCGCGCTGTGTCGAGGATGACTGAAGTCTCTTAAGGTGTTGGTCGAGATTTTTCACAAGGCCGTTTGCCGACACGACTATTGGGACTATGATCGTCGAGTCAACATCCCACATGGCGGTAGCCTCATGAGCCAAGTCAAGGTACTTGCTAAGCGTGTCCTTCTCAGCTTTCACGAGGTTCTCGTCATGTGGTACTGTCGACGATCACAACCCGGCGCTGAGACCGGTCTACCAGCACGATATCAGGGTTATTGGCAACAATAGTCCTGTCCGTGATGATAGAGCGGTCCCAGTAGAGCAACGCACGACCATTCTCGAGAACTGGCAGAGGTGCGTACTTATAGTACGGCACCTCGGACTCGACAAGGCAGTAACGAAGGGCAAGTTGCTGGTGAATAATTCTGGCTACTAGGTTATGCCTGTGCAAGTGCTCGCCGTTAGCAAGATGCGAACAAATATATGACGAAGAGATTCGCCTGGACGGCGGCATGCCCGACAAATGTCGACCGTACCGTCCTTCAATATGTATTTCCGGTAATTGTTCGTGTTGATAACTTCATCTGCAATTGCCCAGACAAAACCCTCGGTTTCTCAGAAGAGGGCCCCGAAACGCAGTCAGTTCACCGACGCGAGCAGATTCACATCAGGTCCCCTCAGGGCCCGATAGAATCGCCCGTGCAGCTACTTGCTCTTCCATACCTCCTTACGATCATCAGGACTGAGCACCGATGGTTTGCGCTAGTTCTCATTTACCAATGAAAGAAGCGTGAAGCTCCTGTCAACTGCCACAACATCGCGATGCATCCCGGACTCGCTGTTGCGGAAATAATCCCTGAGACTGCATACTTCGCGGTTTTGAAGGTTTTTGGCATTTAAAAAGCCTCGACCCCCCAACTTCCGCGGGATATACAGTCTCATAACAGACGAGCGCGCGTGTAGCATGTGGTGTGTTGTGAGCAGTTTACGGACCTTTCTTTCCAGGGCGTCGAGCTCAGTCTGAGTCCATCTCAGTATGCCAATATCAGCAGAGGCATTGCCCAAACGTTGAAGGATCCCGTCTTATTACCGCCTGACAGAAGACTTTTAAGTACTTTTGTCAGCCGGCAAAAGAAGCGCTCTTTCACCGATTTCTTAATGTTATCTGCTGAAATACCCAATGACTGTGACATACCGAGATATTTGTGGGTCTCGTGCTTGTAGGTTGTTGCATGACCGCACACTTGTTGACACCGAACTCCATCTTGATGGCGTTACAAACCTCTGTGGTTTTTAGTAGCTCCAACAAGTCTTGGTGTTTCGGTGCAAAGAGTTTGAGGTCGTCCATGTACAGCAAATGAGATATAACTTCACCTCCTCTACGAAGACGATAGCCTAACTCTGAATCCTTCAACAGAGTGCTGAGAGGATTCAGACTTAAGCACCACCACAGCGAAATCAGACTGTCACCCTGAAAAATGCCTCTTTCAATGTTTATCAAGTCCTCCTAAACAAACGAGCTGTCTACGCTACCTGGTTGACGAAGGACTGTAACCCACTGTCCTATGCATTTGCTTAGAAAAGATTTTAGAGTTGGATTTATTTTGTACAAATCTAAAACCTATGACGCGGTTCCCCATTCGTGGCTAGTAACGAATGGGGCACCGCGTCATAGGCCGTCTCATAGTCAATCCAAGCAGTGGAGAGGGCTCCTTTGTTTCGTTTGAATTGTTGGCAAATGGTCGTGTCAATGAGGAGCAGCTCCTTAGTACCACGGGACCCAATCTTACATCCATTCTGAGAGGAGACCAAAACGTTATTCGCAATAATGTGCGCGTTAACTTTTGCTCTCAGCATGGATGTAAGCAGCTTATAGATGGTAGGTAAGCACGTAATGGGTCTGTAGTTCTTCGGTGCCGTGGTACTACCAGACTTACGGAGCAGGAAGGTGACTCCAGTGGTCATGAAACTGGGAAGAGAACCCGGTTATTATATCGTTATTTCTATACATGACTCTAACAAAGCCCTTTGACTAAATGTTTGTTGTGAGAACATTTAAAATGGGAAATAGGTACGAGTATGTTGTGTGATTAGGTATTCCTTGACGCGTATAATCTGGGTGTCTTGAAGTTAAAAGTACTTACAACAGTTTTTGTTTCAGTAATCGCGCTCCATCGTCAATCACATCGTTGCTTACAAAGATATTAAGTTAGTTTATTGTTGTTATAAAGATATTTAACAATTATAAAAGTGTGCATGTGTTACACTTTAATAATATGTTTAAGTAGGTAGTTAATTATTTCCTTAAAAGTAGGGTGTTGACGATGTAGACTTTTAGACTATTTATAAAAACAACAATAAGTATATAATTGTAATGCATTGTTTCAAACTCAAAATAAATATAGAGGCGTATAAACAATAACGACCATTATCATTTTTTAATACAATTGCTGGATATAAGTAACTAACTCTCTCTCTCTTAATAAGGGTTCCGTCTGCATGGCAGTCTTGGCATGTTAATCATCAATAATAATTTAGTCTCTTCTAGGTATTTAAAGTTAAAGCTTAACTTTAAGCGAAACAAAAGAAATAACAATTTCAATTCGCCATAGATTGGCGGTGAGCTCCCAGAATGGCGCAACTGCACCCTAGATGGTAAAACCTCGGCTTGGGTAGCCGCTGGTAGGAAAATTGAACATTGAAAATTTTACGGGGGTAAAATAGGGGATGAATGTCAATATGGAAGTTCCCAACCGTTGAAGATAAAACCATAAAACTCTGTATATAGACACTTGACACGAAGTAAACGAATGTTGGTTCTAGCAATTTTGTAATTTCGAACTGTACGGGGGTGAAATTAGGGTTGAAATAGGGGATGAAAGTACACATGGAAGTTTTCAATCGTTGAAGATAAAACCATGAGACTCTGTATATACGCACTTGACACGAAGCAAATAAATGTTTGTTGTAGCAATTTTGTAATTTCGAACTGTACGGGGATTAAATTGGGGTTGAAATGGGAGATGAATGTCAATATGGAAGTTCCCAATCGTGGAAGATAAAACTATAAAACTCTTTTTATAGGTACTTGGCACAAAGCCAATAAATGTTTGTTCTAGCAATTTTGTAATTTCGAACTGTATAGGGATGAAATTGGAGTTGAAATTGGGGACGAATGTCTCTTACGCTTTCACACCTTAATAACTGAACCGATTTTGATGAAATTGTATGAAAGTTTATTATAAGCTGTTTTTTGTAATCGTCAATGTGTAATTTCGTAATCGTAATAAAAATAGGTACTGCCTGAGTTACTTTAGTATTTATTTCGCGCGGACGAAGTCACGGGTAACGTAGTCTAGTAACGGGTCTAGTATGTACATATAACTAAAATAAAGTCATAAATTAAAATGGCTGTTTATAATATTTACGCTTAAAAGATATTCTTCTGGCACACTAATGGACCATGACCAACTCTTATGCCAATTCATGGAAACTCTTATCATTCCCGAGTGTGACGCTAGTATTCAATTCACAGCCTGCGAAAAATCTGTTTGTGCCGCGCCAAAAGAAGTTTTCACTTCAATAAGCTGATTGTTATTTTTGTAATACGAGTTTGATTTTTTTTTTATTAAAAATACAGAACAATCAGTATTTGCAATTTTAAAACTGATTGTCAGAGTTGCCTTATATAGTCCGGTATTACTGGATTTTCGGTAATCCCGAATACCGGTATTCATACCCTACCTGCGACTGTCAGAAGGCCGCAGTCATTGACATATCACACCATGAGAATGAAAGTGACTCAATTAAAAAATTTGGGTTTTCGAGTTTAGTACACTGACTGACTTAAAAAAGAGTATTTAATTATATCACGGCGAAATTCAAAAACAGACAATACAGGTTGCATAGTGATACCACTGCAGTAGTAGTACTTGTAGTACGTAAAGTAGCAAAAAAAATATGATGGGTTGATGTGCCTGTTGTAATTCAGTTCCTACCAAATTTTCTGTTGATAAGAAATCATTAGTTCCTTTTTATAAAAAAATACTATTGAATTGCAAACATGTTTCTCCTCTGTTGCTTATAAGTACGACTTGGAGTAATTTTTAAAAGTTTTTTTTAAAGTTTCAACTTGCGACTGATAAACGGTATACCTTATTAATAAGGGTTAAGGCACAATTACAGTTCAAAAGTTATTTGAGAATAATATTACATTTACCAAGAAGTTCTATTTTCGTAACACATTTATTTTATAATTTCTGTAATACGTCATCAGAACATGGCTTCATGTTAGTTTTAATGACTTTATTGGTCCCTAATCATACAAAAAAATCCCTGACAAAATATCATTAAGTTTTATTTTCTCTACTACATTATGATTTATGGAAATAATTTAATTGGTGTTATAATCAATGACGCTGGAAAAAAAATGATAGTGAGAATGTAGAAGACCTAAGTCATAACAAGCCTTTTTAATTCATATTCTTTTTAAATTAAAGTGACCTAATTGTGAAAGGATTTTTAAGCACACATTTGTATTACTTAATTAAATAAATATTTATAAAATTTGATCCATTTCAAAAGTTCAATGAACTAATAATATTTTTTATTCAAAGTTGAAAGTAGACCGTTACTATAAATAAAATAAATGCTGTTTATGAAGACACGCTATTGAGTGCAAATACATTTTGCTTATTAGCCAAAAATCAGTAATTTTGGATTGAGTCACTTTCATTCTCAAGGTGCGATATATTACTGCGTAAGGACAGCTACTGCGCAGGAACCGCGCGCAGCCACGCGGCTGCCACGCTGCCGCCGCGCGGGCGCTACGCGATCGCCGCGCGGGAGTCGCGTGCTGCCGCGGCCGCCGCGGCTGTAAAGGTCAGTACTCACATACGGTATTACTCGATCGAGCTAAATTGTCGAGTAAAACCCATGGCATGGGCTTTCGTCCACACATTGAGCATTGATCTATCGAGTAAGGCGCGCCGTTCAGTATTCACCGACCGTTCGAGCCAAAGGATGTCTGTGCAACAAACTAGACGGTGGCTATATTTAGCAAGGCTCACTAGTGCTTTATAAGAAAATCAAAGAAAATGAAAAGAAAAAACGTAAAAGAGGTACTGGGTTAAACTCGTAAATCCATTTCTCTTAAAAACACGTGTTTCAATCACGATAAACAATACTAATACTAGGGTCGCCTTGAGCCACTCGCAGTCACGTACACACGTACGAGTCAAGATTCACGGCTCGCTTCGAGTAGGTTCGAAGGAAAAAAAAAAGGTGTGTGCTTAAGACCACACGGCAGAAGTGAAAACTTCATTAGCTGATTTTTGTATTAGGTAGGTATGTCGTATTATAATAAAATATTATGGATCGTATTAGTTGAATAAACGAGTAAAACAAGCCAGCAATTAAAGTAAATATTTATTGAAATTTTATTTATATACAAAGTAGCTGTTACCCGCGACTTAGTCCGCGCGAAATAAATACTAAGGTTACTCAGGCAGTACTTATTTGTATACCCAGATTGTATACACATTTATGGTTAGTAAAAAAAGTGTCCATGTTCAAAAAGTTGTTGGCCGGGGCCGGCTTTTTAAAAGTTACTCCAACTTTGTATGCATTCACACGGTGCACCCCTATGATGCCCCTAACATTGTCCGCAAAAAGGTTGGTGAGTGTAATAGGATTTTTGTTACCGACTTTCTCCTGTTCCGTCGATTCCACATACAATACACTGGAGACTCCACTACGATTTTCTGGGAATAGTCTCTTTCTGTTATAAAGGGGTTTTCTAAATAGTTTGTAAGAAACATTTTCACTTGGATTTGGCTTCAATAGTTTTCTTTTTCTGGTCTGTTCGACGGGGTCACCCCCGTCGCTAGCGACGCTCATATTTATTTATACTATTGACTATATGTATACAAAACTAAATATTTACACGAAAGAAACGAAATATTTACACAGCAAAACTAATTAATTTGATTGTGATAATTATAAAGCACCCGTCGTGTTTTCCCGCCCAAAGAAAAGTCTTTTGGAGTTGGTAGCCGTCAGTGTTGCCACTATGATTTTGAGCTTGTCGCCAAATAGTTATGAAACAAAGTCGCCGGTTTTGATTGAATTATTAAGGGAATAACAGTCTGGAAGAATACATAAGCTTTTTCCTTCTCCAACCTTCTACACTACACTAGTATATTCCCCTTTGTCGGTAACACGTCGTCTAAATCCGCTAAAAAGGTTTTAAAAGTTCGCCAGTTTCAGCGACAAAGTCGCTAAAGTGTCAACACTGGTAACCGGTAGCGAGCAGCGAGAGAGAGAGAGAGAGAGTATCTATTGTCCCATGTCCTCCTCTAACAATTATCTTTCTCAGTCTGGCAAGTTTGTTGACCACATTATCTTTCTCGCTCTAGCATCCCGAGCTTACCCGAAATTTCTTATCATATCCGAGCGTGATGATCACGTGATCATCAATCCATTTCACAGCCCACGAAAATTCTGTCCATAGCGCGCCTAAAGAAGTTTTCACTTCAATTACTTTCATTTAATTCCATCGAGCCGGCTCGGTGCGAGCCTTCGAGCTGTGAGTTTTGCGGTCCACACGTTGATTTTTCTCGACTTCGAGTAAAACTATCGAGTAATACCTACCGTATGTGAGTACTGACCTTAAACCGCGTCGTGAGTTTTGAATTAAATTTTATATGGAAATCTGCCGCGCCCGCGCGCGGGCGCGGTTGCCAGCCGCGCTGTGAAAACCGGCTTTTAAAAACAAGATTGACACCCTTTGGTTAACTTTCAATTTCTAGCTACTAAGAGAGGGTTCACACGGCGCGGCTGCCAACCGCGCTCGCGCGCGGGCGCGGCAGATTTCCATATAAAATTGAATTCAATACACACGACGCGGTTTACGGCCGCGGCGGCTGCGGCAGCCGCGCCCGCGTGCCTGCGCGCGATTCTTGCGCAGTAGCTTTCCGGAGCAGAAACCGCGAAAACTTGCGGTCTCGTGAGTATTGAAACAAAACCGTCGCGCGGCGCGGCACCGCGCCCGCGCGCGGGCGCAGTTGGCAGCCGCGCCGTGTGAACCGGCTCTAAAGGTGATATCAGACGGTTCACTCGAGTGAACATTCATTCGAGTGAATGGTTCATTTTTCTTTCATTCCATGTTCACACGACAAACTGCGAATGACAAAGAAATGAACGTTCATCTGTTATTATTTTAAATATGTCATCGGGTGAAGTCGTGCGTCTCGGAATCCGTTTAATTTGTGATCATTATAGTTTTTATTTTATGTTTGATGTCTTCTTCAGTGACCTCGAGGTTTAAATGACTAATTAGGGATTTTATAGCGTTTGTACGTAATGTTCTATCTTTGTATTCGTCAAGTTTGTGGTTCCATAAACATTGGTACCTAATTCTTAAAATGTTCCAAAAACAGCACCGTACTTTGCTCATTCCACTTGAACACCATTTTGGCGCCAATTTTCCGCGACGCAACGGGACGTGCGTCTGCTACCGAGCTCGAGACAAAATGCCCGAATCCGAGTGAACGTTCTCTCTGTGTTCAGACGGTTCATTTTCCATTCATTCGTAGTTGGAGTGAAAGATGCCGAATGCCAAAATCTAACATCGTCGGATCGGTTCATTAATGAATTCATTCGGCACTCTCGTTTCATTTGGGGTTCAGACGATTCATTTCGAGTGAAAGATGCCGAATGAAAGACGAAAATGAAAGAAAAGTGAACCGTCTGATATCACCTTAAGTAGCTACATTTAGTTTCACGAAATCGGTCAGATAACAATTTTTATTCGTGTATCTCTTTTATAAACACCTTTTATTTACTGTAGTGCGGTTAATAGGAAACGAGCCCTCGATAGGCTTTGACGAAAAATTGGAATTGGAAAAATGCTTCTATGTTGGCGCGTTCCAATATAGCGCTGTGCAAATGACTGATCCAACTTCCGTGCGAGTGAGTAAACATTAATTTTAATATTTACAGCCGAATGGAAAACCTTCGTAGCTATATCATAAACTAGCTGAACGCTGATGGCGTAGCAACGCGCTACGCCATCTATCGAAAATTGGTCGTACCAATTCAAATTTTGTTCAAATTCGATTACTTTAGGTTCTAATGACGCAACCTTTAACATAATATATGACAAATACTGTCACACAACGAAAGCTCTCTAAAAGCAATATTTTTCCCCCGTTTTTGTTACATTTTTCATTTATGCTCGGCTCCTGTTGATAGTAGCGTAATGTTAAATACCCTATAGCCTTCCTCGATAAATGGACTATCCTACAAAGAAAGAATCTTTCAATTCGGACCAGTAGTTCCAGAGATCCTTGCGTTCAAACAAACAAACATACAAACAAACTCTTCAGCTTTATAATATTAGTATAGATATAGATATCGGGTCTGCTTTTTAAAATCGTTTGGAAATCGAAAACTAGTGAAAAATTACGATGAGTGCAGAAATAGATTTCTTCAAATCTTCTCAAATTTTCGCTCAAAGGCAAGCATCCTACTCGTGTTATGGTTGCGATAGGCATCCGGAACAGACGACGGAGATTGGAGGAATTCTGCCCGTTGACCCGCCACGTTGCTACACTCCTGCAGTGCAGTGGTAACTGTCGAATGAGCATAAGTAGTTCACCAAGAACATTCGATTCTAACGAACCTCTGTTTGATAGACAAATTGTAAATAGGATTTAGATAAATTTCTTATCTACCTAAAGTTTAAGTAGTGGTAGGACTCTTAGCAGAGTCCGCCTTGGGAAGTACAAGTACCACATCTTTGCCAGTTATTTTACCGCAAAGCAGTAAAATGCAAACATTACTGAGTTCCGGTTTGAAGGGCAATGTTTCCAGTGAAATTACAGGGCTTAGAGATGTAACATCTTAGATCTCTGGGTAACGAGCGCAGTGCAGTGCTAGGTAGTGATTTGGACTCTAAATGATCCAATAGCTGCGTGTAACTGTGCATGTTGCATTCCACCAGACACATGTCCTGCTCGTTCGTCATTCTAAACTATAAAAAAAAGTAATATATTTTCCAAATAACATAATTATACATCTAACAATCATAAGTAACTATAGCTACAAGTAAATTACATTCTATATTACTTATATTCAATTACATTATCTACTGGTAGTATGTCTGGTGGGTGGGGTCGTGTGGCTCGGGAACCTCCACGCAGGGGCGGCTTTACCCATTGCGAGGCCCCGGGCGGCAGGTCTATGCGAGGCCCTTTGACTTTCGTGAAAAGTATGTGTTGTGAAAATAGGTCTGGACGTCTATTCTCTTTCTACGAAAAACGTAATTTCGAAATAATCTCGCGACTTTCCTACTCCGGTTATACTTCGATCCGTCGTTTCGAATGTTCGATCGGACAAAACGAAATTACGTTTTTCGTAGAAAGAGAGTGAAAACATCCTGGTTGTTTGGTTAAGGTACCTATTTGTCGGGAAATGCTAAAGTTATGCTACTTAGTTCATAGAAGTGAAGAGTGAGAGATGAGCAATGAAAAATTTGTTTTAAAATATTTTACGCTAGCAGCGCCCCGCGGTTTTACCCGCGTAGTTCCCGTTATTTTCCCGAGGTAAAAATGTAGCCTATATGTTTTCCAGCATCTAGCAATGTTCCAAATTTAATTGAGGCCGATCCGTTTAGACGTTATGACGTGATTGAGCCATAAACATCCAAATATCCAAACATTGACATTTATAACATTAGTAACTAGAATAGGATTTAAAAAAATAACAAATACAGAGATGATAAACTTTACAATTGATGTTTGCGGCTTTTTTAAGACTAACATATGTAATAAAGCACAATAATATTCTGAAAGCCGATCTTGTGTCATCAAATTCCTCAAACATTGTTTTATATTTCGAATAATAAAAAAAACCCTTTTAGTAGATCCAATTGTAGTAGGTTTAGTGGCAAAAACTCTCAGGACGCATATTTCGATAGAGTTTTACAAGCTACAAGTACAACATTCAACAAAATCAAAAGTTTTACATAAGAAATATAGTTGAAATGCTATGGTGTCTTTTTTCAATTTCGGTTTGTTTTGTTGAACTTTGTTTTTTTTTTTTTAAAGAGCGAGGCCCCGGGCGATTGCCTCGTTCGCCCCCCCCCCCTAAGGCCGCCACTGCCTCCACGTGGTGCATCCTGGGCATCCCACAACAACTTGCCTCTTGCAACTGGCATATTGTTGTTGCATGGCGAATCCCGGCCGGGGCTGGTTTGGGGAGGTGGACTGGAAGACTTGGGAAGGTTACTCGGCTGATATATCGGCCAAGGGTCCTTCACGAGCACTCTGATTAGCAGATGCTCAGTGGAACGACAAGGGCCGCGATGCGGCCATAGAGGCGGAACCACGGCTATCCCTCTTCACGGTGGTGAGGGTGAACCCCTCGCTGCCGATCATCTTCGCCGTGAGAGGGAGATGAAAGTCTCTTGGCAGAGATAACAGAAAGGTCGTGTGAGTTAAGGAAGAGATAGTTGAAAACCTCTTGGTCCTTAACTGAGGCAGAAGCGGACACGAGGGCGAGCCTAGAGAGTCGCCACTCTGGGCCCCACCCCGTCTCTACAGGAAAGCCTGGGTCGTCGGATGTTTAGGGCCGTCCGATGCCCCCCGGTTTCGAGGAGGTGACGCGCTGCTGATTTCCGGCGCGTCACTAGAGCCAAATGCGGTACTAACGCCCCCCGCGAGGCGAGTCCGCAAGGACAGTGGCAGGTGGGTCAGGGTCGTTGACGGGAGTGCGATGAGTGACCCTGACCCCTTGCCATGTAGGAGAAATCGGTGGGGATTTTAGTCGGTAGGGGCACCGTCGTCATGTCGTCTACCATGGTGTCGAGCCCGACATATCCCACCATGCCCCTGCATAGTACATTTATTTCACCCACATAAAAAAAACAGTATGTCTGGTGGGTTGCAAACTAGACTACGCCTTTATCATAGGCTCCGGGAAATAACAATTTATATTACTACACAGTTGCAATATTGAGAATTACAATAGTCGGAATGCTGTGTTGACGCTTACAATGTTAAAGTGGGTGACTTTTTATCTTAATTTCGAAGTAAAAACAATCAAAATAAAAACCGGCCAAGTGCCAGTGGGCCTCGCGCACGAAGGGTTCCGTATCATTATCTGTAACGTAATCTTGCAAGTTTGTGCACTTTTCGCAGTGTCCGATTGAGCTGGGTAGGTACGTTTGGATGAGTGTTTCTCTTTTATTATATTAATTATTTATTTTATTTTAACTAATTATATTTAAAGATAACATAAAACTACATATTCTGTGAATAGTTAAAGCGTCTAACTGTCACCGTTTTAGTATCGAGCAAGAAACGGTAAAAAAATCAAGTTTGTTGTATGTTGGTATTTTGTGTAAGAAATGCATTGACGCACCGTCTACCGTGTAGAGACACGGCAGGTGTGTCGGGCTCGACACCACTAAAAGTGGTGCCCCTACCGACTAAAACCCCCACAGGTTTCTCTGGCATGGCAGTGGGTCAGTGTCGCGGGGTCACTTCGCACTCCCATCTGATGACTCCGACCCAACGCTGGCAACGCTGGCTGAAGGTGGGGGTGTCGGGCGTTGCAGTTAGTTGACCCTAAGTTGTCTACAGCCTACCAAACATTGGTCTAATGCAGCGCCCTACTAACCTAATCTCAACAACCCACTATACTTTATAGGCTTCCGTAGCCAAATGGCAAAATACGGGACCCTCATAGATTCGTCATGTCTGTCTGTCTGTCCATCAGTATGTCACAGCCACTTTTTTCCCAAACTATACGTACCTGATGGTAAGTAACATGCCTGCCCCATAACAGCACAGTGACACACAGCTATTGGAACACGAAACGTCCAAATCATTACCTAGCACTGCACTGCGCTCGGCACCCAGAGATCTAAGATATTATATCTCTAAGCCTACAGGGCTTATTTATCTGGAAACATAATACACTGAAATCGTATTACCTACACACGAATAATGAGATATAGCACTGAGCTCATACTTTGAAGAACTATTCAATTTTAAATCTCTTCTCGAGAATCAAGAAATATTTCCGTAGAAAAACTATTTTATCTCCTAACTGCCCTAATAAGTACTTAGTTCTAGAGAACTAAGTACTTATTAGGGAAACTACTTAATTAAACAAACTCTTCAACTTTCTCTCTCCCAACTTCAACTCTTCAGTTTGTATAGATAAAACGTACCTACCTACCGATTTATCAGAAAAACCAGAGCCAATTACTTACATAACATTATTCTCAATTTATCTTCTCAGTTCAAGGCTAATGCTATTGATGTAAAATGATTCTGAGGAATAGTAGGAATAACACAGGATGGTACGAAAAGAATTAAGATAAAATGTAGTTTTAAATTTTAAGTACTTGATTCGTGAGCAGAGCGAGGGTGGAGCGGGGTCAGTACGACGAACGTAACAAACTTATCAAGTCTGGGCGTCTACTCTCATTCTACGAAAAACGTAATTTCGAAATAAACTCGCGACTTTTCTACTCCGGTTCGGCCCAATTTTCACGGAGCGGATTCCAACCGCGCCCGCGAGCGGGCGACGGTTTTGTTTTAATACTCACGAGACCGCAGGTTTTCGCGGTTTCTACTGCGCAAGAAACGCGCGCAGCCACGCGGGCGCCACGCGGCTGCTGCATCCGCCGCAGCCGTAAACCGCGTCGTGAGTTTTGAATTCAATTTTACATTCAAAGGCGCGTTTGGCAACCGCGCCGTGAAAACCGGCTCTTCTACTTCGTTTCGTCCGCTCGAACATTGTTTGACGTTTTAGAGCCCGTTTTCACGGCGCGGCTGCCAAACGCGCCCGCGCGCGGGCGCGGCAGATTTCCATAAAAAACTGAATTCAAAACACACGACGCGGTTTACGGCCGAGGCGGCTGCGGCAGCCGCGCGGCGCCCGCGTGGCTGCGCTCGATTCTTGCGCAGTAGCTTTCCGGAGTAGAAACCGCGAAAACCTGCGGTCTCGTGAGTATTTAAACAAAACCGTCGCGCGGCGCAGCGCCGGGCCCGCGCGCGGGCGCGGTTTGAAACCGCGTGGTGAAAACCGGCTCTTAATGTCCTAAGCCTACACTAATTATTAGAGTAGACTTAGAATATTTAAACAGGCGAAACGACCGACGGATTGAAAACCTATAGAACCCAAAGTAGAACCGGAGTAGGAAAGTCGCGAGTTTATTTCGAAATTACGTTTTTCGTCGAAAAAGAGTAGACGTCCTGGTGGCTGAAAGTAAAACTAATGATGCCAATATTAAAACGTCGATCGTTGTTGTCGAATAGCTAAATACCGACGCTGTCCTTTTAACTACAAAAGCTTGATACACGATCCCGTAGTTTTAAGGTGCCGTTTTTCAAATTATGTAACCCTATAAATATAAGTAAATCTTTCCTTGCTAAAAAATCAAATAAAAATGGAAGGGGAAAGTTTGGTATAATGGACCTGTCGTTAAGTTGGATCACCATCAAATATCAGTTTAGTAGTTCATTTGTATTAAACTTGCAACGCCAAACGACAATCAACTAACTTAACGGCCATTTTGGATTTTTCATAAAATAGCGTGGCTAGTTGTCATTAGCTAGTAGAGTTAGTATTAGTACGTACTAAGAACACATGCTTACCCGCTAACTTGCTTAGATGGCCAATTTTGAGATATGAGGCTATGAAGGTACATACAAACATTACTTAGGTACTTCACGTATTTTCTAATAAGTGATTTTCACGTATGTTATAGGCAATAATTAAATTAAATACCCTTAAAAATAAGGCCTCAATACTCCCAGACACTTTCCGTAGCGCGCGTTGCTTAACACACGCTTTAAAACTCCAAATAAATAACTTAACTTCACTTAAATGATCATGTACTCCATTTGTCAATATGTTCGTCAGACAACTATTTTAAAGCTTTTTCCAATAAGACAGACCAACCGGGGCGGGGGCAGGACGGGCAGGGCGCTGGTATTTTATAATATTAGCAGGATATTCACTTCAAATGTGAATTCTCATTTCAGTCAGATATTAGTTAGCAAACATTTATTACTCGGAAACATATAAACTATACGGAGCACAAAGTAACGCTCCCTGTTCATTGCTTCATGCATTGCCATGTCTGTAATTAAAATATTTTACAAAACATTTTATAACCAGAGAGGGTCTACCGCCTAACTAGAACTGTCTTAACTTTGACATTGCTCTCTCTTTTCTTTCCGCTTGAAATGATAGAGACCGCAATAGCAAAGCCAAGGCCGATTCAGTTAGGCGGTAAAAGGGCGGTTAGCTGAAGCGGCGTACCCGCTTCGTTCGCGTATGCAGCTGTTACGGGCGTACCTATATCAAATTAATATTTCTTATCACAATTATATATATTACTAGCTGTTACCCGCGACTTCGTCCGCGCAAAATAAATACCAAGGTAAATCAGGCAGCGCCTATTTTTATACCCAGACATATTTACGGTTACTAAAACAGCTTATAATAAAACAATTTCATACAGTTTCATCAAAATCGGTTCAGTTGTTTAGGTGTGAAAGCGTAAGGGACATTCGTCCCCCATTTTAACTCCAATTTCATCCCCATACAGTTCGATATTACAAAATTGCTAGAACAAACATTTATTGGCTTTGTGCCAAGTGCCTATATAAAGAGTTTCATAGACTGGCCTCGAGGCTTAGTTGGTAGTAGCTCTGCCTGCGAAGCCGAGGGTCGTGGATTCGATTCCCACCCAGTGCAAATATTTGTGTGATGAATTCAAATGTTTGCACTGTGTCTGTGTGTTTCTATGTATAATAAGTATGTATTTAAAACTATATAAGTATTATATCAGCTATCTGGCCGCCATCACACAAGCTTTACTTAGTTTGGGGTCAGATGGTGTTGTGTGTGAATTGTACACCAATATTTATATATTTTATATATAAAATTCTCGTGTCACAGTGTTTGTTTCCTTACTCCTCCTAAATGGCTTTACTGATTTAAACCAAATTTTATATGCATATTCTGTAGGTATGAGAATCGGCTACTAGCTATTTTTCATACCTCTAAGTGACAAGGGTTGTTCACTAAGGCAAAACAACGTTTGCGGGGTCAGCTAGTTTATTTATAGTTTTATCTTCAACGATTGGGAACTTCCATAATGACATTCATCCCCCATTTAAACCCCATACAGTTCGAAATTACAAAATTGCTAGAACAAACATTTATTTCCTTCGTGTCAAGTGCCTGTATGTATACAGAGTTTCATGGTCTAATCTTCAACGATTGAAAGCTTCCATGCATACTTTCATCCCTCATTTTAATAAAATACCAAGTGCAAGTTGGACTCGCCCATGAAGGGTTCCGTTGCAGCAAGTAACATAATATACATAGTACACATAGTTTTTTTAGTTCGTTGTAAGGCGATCAAAGATCGAAGTTTTAATAATAATGTATTTATGACGTACTAAAAAAAACTACTCATCAGATCGAGTTCAAACCAATTTTCGTTGGTAGTTTGCATGGTAATGTACATCATATATTTTTTTTAGTTTTTTCATTCTCTTATTTTAGAAGTTAGAGGGGGGAGACACACATTTTACCACTTTGGAAATGTCTCTCGCGCAAATTATTCAGTGTAGACAAAAACTATATTAGAAACCTCAACATCATTTTTGAAGACCTATCGATAGACATACCACACGTGAAGGCTTGATGAAAAAACATTTTTTTAGTTTCAGTTCTAAGTATGTGGGCCAACCCTAATTTTTGTTTTTTTTAATATTTTTTTGTAAAAATCTTAATGCGGTTCACAGAAAACATCTACTTACCAAGTTTCAATAGTGTAGTTCTCATAGTTTCGGCAAAAAATGGCTGTGACATACGGACGGACAGACAGACAGACAGACTTTGATGTTCCAAAGACACGAACAAAAAGGTTTGACTCTACTTTTGTGATAAGAACGTCCAGACTGTGGAATGAGTTGCCTGAGTGGGTTTTTCCTGATGGTTATAATCTTGGTGTCTTCAAATCGAGAGTGAATCGGTTTCTTCTAGGTAAGCACGCTCCATCTTAGACCGCATCGTCGCTTAACATCAGGCGAGATGGTGGTCAAGTGTAAACCTATAAATGGTAAAAAAAAAAACAGACATGACGAATCTATAAGGGTTCCGTTTTTACGTTTTACGGAACCCTAAAAATTGCTAGAACAAATATTCGTTTGCTTCATGTCAAGTGTCTATATTCAGTTTCATGGTTTTATCTTCAATGGTTGAGATCTTCCATGATTATATTCATCCCCCATTTAACCCCAATTTCATTTTCAATTTCAGGCAAAACAACGTTTGCGGGGTCAGCTAGTTTATTTATAGTTTTATCTTCAACGATTGGGAACTTCCATAATGACATTCATCCCCCATTTAAACCCCATACAGTTCGAAATTACAAAATTGATAGAACAATTATTTATTTGCTTCGTGTCAAGTGTCTATATACAGAGTTTCATGGTTTTATATTCAACGGTTGGGAACTTTCATATTGACATTCATCCCCCAATTCAACCCCAATTTCAACCCCGTACAGTTCGAAATTACGAAATTGATAGGGCAAACATTCTTTTGCTTCGTGTCAAGTGTCTATATTCAGAGTTTCATAGTTTTATCTTCAACGGCTGGGATCTTATGTTGAGATTCCAACATTCGTTTGCTTCACAGAAATCTAAATAATTATTATTTAGATTTCTGTGGTTTGCTTCGTGTCAAGTGTCTATATACAGAGTTTCATGTTTTTTTATTTTTTTTTATTTAATTTAAACACTCCACAGACTCCGGGGTCCGTGACTTTTGTCATTACAATAATCTTTTTAGGGTTCCGTAAAACGTAAAAACGGATCCCTTATAGATTCGTCATGTCTGTCTGTCTGTCCGTCCGTATGTCATAGCCACTTTTTGCCGAAACTATTAGAACTTCACTGTTTAAACTTAGTAAGTCGATGTATTCTGTGCACCGCATTAAGATTTTTACAAAAAAAAAAAAAGAAAATTTAGGGTTACTGAGAACTGAAACTCAAAAACTTTTTTTTCATCAAACCTACACGTGTGGGGTGTCTATCGATAGGTCTTCAAAAATGATGTTGAGGTTTCTAAAATAATTTTTGTTTACACTGAATAATTTGCGCGAGAGACACTTCCAAAGTGGTAAAATGTGTGTCCCCCCCCCCCCTCTAACTTCTAAAGTAAGAGAATAAAAAAACTAAAAAAATATATGATGTACATTACCATGCAAACTACCAACGATTTTTTTAGTACGTCATAAATACACTACTATTAATTAAAACTTCGATCAAAGTTACAACGAACTATGTGTACTATGTATATTATGTTACTTGCTGCAACGGAACCCTTCATGGGCGAGTCCAACTCGCACTTGGCCACTTTATTTTTATTTACATAGTTCTTGGATTAGGAGAAGAAGAGGAAAATAAGAGGGGGGGGGGGGTAGTAGAGGGATGGTGAACATTTTAAACGTTATAGTTATCGACTCGACATCGTCTTTTGCCTAAGCCGCCTCCTCCTGGCCCAGAGCCTCCACTACAGCCGCATTTCTGTCTCTAATGGCCATCTGCAGGTTGAAATCTTGAATGGTCTTTGGTGATGCAGCCAACGCTCGCCGCACGAACCGACCGATGCGATGGCGTCGTCGGTGTCGTCAGCGTAGTAGTGTGAAGGTCCCCGTGTGCCGTGAGATTGCAACAACCGCATGGGCCACGCTCTCGTGCAGCTTCCTGTTTGCCTTAGTTTTAATTACGATTACCGACTCGTATGTCAATCCCTGCGCTTCATGAATGGTAAGGATGCGTGACCCGGTGCCTGACCCGCAACCCTGGTTTGTCAGGGTCTCCTTTTCCTTTTGAGTATGCACTAAAAAGAGGGTATTGGGTTGGGTGCCAGGTATTTGCACTCCTTTATACCTTCTCTGCTCTAGGGACTTTATACGGTGTACTGAGGAGTACATACCTGAGTATATTTCCCTCAGCGCATATGCAACATCCATCGGGTTGCGATGTGTGCAGAGCAACTCCTGGTTGATCTTTGCTACCAGGTTCGGGCGATGATACCTCATTTCGAAGAGATTTTCCCTATCGATGTAAGGCAACTGATTGACGTCTCCGATGAGGACAATTTCGCCAACACCAGACAGCCGTGAGACCATCACAATGGCCCCGAAATGGTTCGTGAGAGCCTCATTCACCAGGAGGCGGCTAAATTTCTCTTTTCCGAAACCATTTACCGGAGCAGAAGCCATAGTTCGCACCCTGGTTTTGACCAGGTTTCCGATACGGTGCGATAGCTTTTCCCTTAGATCTTTTGCTGCCTCAGTTGTTGTGGTGATGATAGCGTATTTGTCCACGTCGAAGTGTCTAATCACCCACGTTGTCTTTCCACATCCTGGAACTCCGGTGACCCACTGTATTCTTGGTACCTCCCAGTTTTCCCAACACGCTTTGACGTTTGAGTTCCCTTCAATGGACTTGGCCATCTCGAGGATCTTGTCGTCCAGCATAATCTTGGTGCATCGGGCGGTAACTACAATTGGGTCGTTTAGTGGTGTCGCATAAACGGGTCTTCCCGCGCGCTCTGTCTCACTCTCGTTCAGTGTCACGAAGCCATTTTCTGCACTGTAAGCTGCGATATACTGTGCTGTCATGGTTCCCTTGATGACCCGGGATGTGACATTATTGTAAATGGCTGCTTCGGCCTCCTCGAGATTCACTTTTAGGAGGGTTTCACTTCCTAGCTTATAGAACTGCATGATGTTTCCGCAGATCTTAAGGTTAACTAGTCTCGTTGCTCTCAGTATGGCTATGAATTCGATGAAGGCGTTTCGTGCATGGCTCCGCGGCTCCGAAGCCGTGACATAGCGGGGAGGTTCAACCTGTCCCATGTCAGCTCTCGTTCGGCTCATTTGTTGCTGTGAAGCTATTTTGAGGGTCCTTGACGTTAAAAGGGGTGCTGCATGGGATGAGATTCGGAGTACGCTCCCTGCTGCAGTGTTGAAGGCAGCCACTAAGGCCGTGTTGGTGCTTCGGCTGCCGCTTTGATTGGCTGCGGCTTTTTCCGCGGCTGCCCTCTGCTGTGCTCTTTCGGAACCGGTTTGGTTGGTCGAACTAGGAACGGGGTGTCCCCAGCTGTCAGTTGCATTTGTTAGGTCGTGCGAAGGGGCTCTGAGGAAGCTCAGATTTTCTCCCCTATCTTCGTATACGACACCCTCATGATGTTTAGAGGCTTCAATGCAACCCAGCCGGTCTGCGACTTTCGCTCTTGAGTATTCGATTGCCATCGCATCCACGCTTAGCACCCGGAGTGTTTCACCCGCATTTCTACTTAGATGTGCAAGCAGCGCACTTGCCTGTGTGAAAGGCGTCCGACCTTCTGAGTATTCAATTAGTGCAATTGTTTTGTTTCTCGATCGCACCAACCGAAATCGGTGGCCGTCTACCTCGCACACTGGCATAGCGTCGAAGGTTTTCCGCTTCATTGTGACTTGCGGTACTCCCATTGAGCAGACAAGACAATCCCGGCGACAAACGGGCGCGTTTCCTTTCCCAGGCGAAGCAAAAGCTTATTCCGAATTTCTCTTTGTTGCTTTCCATGAAGAGAGCCACTCGGCGGATACGGATCCCCGCCTCTCCTCGGTCTGCGCTCTCCAGTAGTTGTTGGACGGAGATGCTCTTTGAGGAGCTATCTTAGACGGAGATTGCACCCGGCGTGGCGTCCACGGACAGTGGGGTAAGGTGTGGTGGTGAAGGGGGGTGTGTATTAGAGAGTGTGGAGTTTCTTTTGGCCGCTATGCGGAATGAACTCTCCATGAAAGCCAGAAGCCGTGGTTTGCTATCTGGATCTGCCAAGACGTTGTGGAGATCCGAAATAACCAGCTTCCTGTCAATCATAGATTCGAGATCATGTCTTGCAGCCATGAATCGGGGACAATCTACCAGCACGTGCCAGACATTCGCGGATTTTTCAGAGTCACACTCGCATACAGGACTGCTCTTAAGCTTAAATCTGTACAGGTATTCTGCTATTCCTCCGTGTCCCTTCAACGCTTGTACCTGGAAATTAGTCAGTTTCGTAGTCCTCATCAACCGATATGCGTTTGCTATATCGGGGAGGAACGTCTGAGTGACTCTTCCGGTGTCCGAGGTCTCATATCGATCCTGCCACTTCTTGACCGATTCTTCGCGGATTTTGCGTTTGACGTAGGACAAGGGGATCCCCTCGTAGTCCATGGGCGATTCCGTGAGTGCTGCCGATTTGGCCAGTTCGTCAGCTCTTTCGTTGCCGACGGTGCCCACATGCGCACTTACCCAGAAAAGACGAAGAGATCTCCTTTCAGCATTTATCTGTCCAATGTTTTCCTTTATGCACTTTGCCAAGGGGTGACTCATTTTTTGATACTCAGCAGCTCGAGTGAAGATCTGGAGTCACTCAGGACATTGACTTCTGAGTCCTTTCTCTTTAACACCATTTGAGTTGCCCGGTAAAGAGCATAGAGTTCCGATTAAAAGACTGTGCATTCGGAGTGGAGCTTGAATGTCGAGTTCTTGACCTCTTTACCATTCTCCCGCCATGTTAGAGCAGCTCCAAGAGTTTCATGGTTTTATCTTCAACGGTTGGGAACTTCCATGTTGACATTCATCCTTCATTTCAACCCCAATTGCACCCGTATACAGTTCGAAATTACAAAATGGGTAGAACAAACATTTATTTGCATCATGTTAAGTGTCTAGATACAAAGGACAATGTCCATTTTTGACCCGCCAAAATAGTTGCCGTGCAGGACATACGAGTTACATATTAAAAAATCGGTGATTTTTTATTGTACTTGTGTGCGAAGATATATAACTTTCTAACATTGCAAAATAAAATAATTTTCATTTGTTTAAATTAAACCTACCATTTACCAACAAAGCTGACTTGGAAAATATTGCAATAACGAAACGGTACTTGCGTTTTAAGTTACGGCTGGTCTAGTCGGAAGAACGGCGACTGCCGATCCGGAGACCCCGGGTTCAAACCCCACACGCACCACTGCCTTTTCGAAGTCATGTGCGTAATGCCGCTAACTTAAAACGGTGAAGGAAAACATCGTGAGGAAACCGACATGTACCTAGAATCTTTCGAAGTCATGTGTCATCCGCCAACCCGCACTGGGCCAGCGTGGTGGGTTATGGCCTTAACTCTCTCCTTGCGAGAGAAGGCCCCGAGTCCCAGCAGTGGGAACGTTTAGTGGGCTGTTGTTGATGATGATGACTTGCGTTTCGTTTTAGTGAGCCGCGTTAGATTGAAATTAAATATGGATGTTATGTATATCAATTTCTTTCACAATGTCGTTTATTTACTACTTTTACAGATTTAAATAACGATCTAAATACGGCGGCAAAGAAACTATCAAAGCTCTTTAGAGGAAGAAGCTGGCATGCAATTCGTTTCACAAAACGAAACGTTTTTACTAAATCCAAATAGGTCAAAGATCAATGTCAAATTATCAAATCAAAAAAAAAAGTAAACAAGCAAAATCAATGGTTTTCTTTTGGTTTTCTTCTTGTTCTCTAAACGGTGTAATATTTATGCATTATTCACCAAAACAAACTCCGATTACCAGATCAAATGTTTCAATGACGGAATTTATATTGGTTTCAACAAAACTGACAATTATGTGATTCAGTGCTCCTTATTAACTGTGACTATGTGACTGTCTCAAAGAGGCCGGCAAAACATTCCACAAACGGATTCTATTATGAACACTGATTTAGGTAATTTTTTAGTAAACAATTGTTAAATACTTTACTAAGTTTATTAAGTAATTTACTCTACATTAAGAAGACAATTAGTCCATAAATAAAACAGCTATGATCAGTATACAGCATTATATTTCGAAATCAATCCTTCATCATACCAACTTATTCACAGCTGCCTTGTGCAGCTGAAGTAGTAAATTTTGTAAAATATTACAAAATTGAAGAAAACGCTTTACAGTACCTTAAATTCAGTAACAGATGTACAATTATCACTTTTATTTAGATGTTTATCGGTTTACTAGTACTTTTAATTTAAACCTTTCGCTTGGACTTGCTGCTGCATAATATTTTCTTATTAACCTGTTTTACGAGCAAAAAACAAGAGCTTGATTGTTTCCCGCCAAAACGATCAAGCCACAGACTATATACCAACCATACCCGGAATTGTAGGGTTGCCATAGAGTGCATTTCGATATTCTTACTATTCTTTCAATAAGAACTTACATACATTACTAATATTGCTAACAGCTCGGCCATCCTGCAGAAGCGAGTCCTCGCGCTTTAATAATATATTGTTAAGTATACATGTTGAAGGATTTTAAGTATATTTCACATATCTTGACTAAATTATACGAGTACTTCTGTTCTCTTTCTATAGTAATAATAATAATAATAGCCTCTATTCAGGTAATGCTTACAATTTTTCATTGTTGATACAATTTAAAATTCTTAAATTTAGATTGTCATCGCACCGTCTGTTTACTTATTGACAAAGGCCTCCTCCAACTTGCCATCAAACTTTTTCCAACTTCATCCCAAACGTAAGCTTTTGTGGTCCATGTAGCACCTGCTATCGCTTCTATGTCATCGACCCATCTTCTGAGTGGTCTGCCACGATTTCTTTTCATCTAATTATTATGTATTCATTTCCATTTAAGCTTTCTAACAGTTATTGTAACATCATTTCTTTTTGATTTTGCTCTTAAAGTTGTTGTTCTTATTTTATCAGATAGCCTTTTTCCCATCATACACTTTTCCATGGCATTTTGAGATGTTTTTAATTTTCTTATGTGGGTATTGTTGGTCGCTCAGGTTTGACAGCCATAGTGTAATAAGTACGTTATAGCCCGTATCCATTATCATTTAGTTTCTATCTATATTTTAAATAATATGTACGTTACAAGTAGTTACAATTTGTGTTTCAAATTAAGGAACATAATTTATTAGTAATGTTCGAAAGAAAACAAATAAAATTGAGCACATGGCATCATCAGTCACTATAAGTTTCTTTAAATGTGTCACTATACTTAACAAGGAAAATATTTTCGTGGTTACATTATCAAATCAAATCATGCTTTATTGACACACACAGTTTAACCATGTTTATTATATTTATATTTACAGTTCACAATAATAAGATTGTACGACAAGAACATAGTAGGTATTATTGTTGCATAATAAATTAAGCTTCTGTCAATAAATCTCAAACTAGGCCTAAGCCTTTATCTAGTCACCTGTTTGAGTGTGTGTCCATTTTGTGAAATAATTGTACTACAAAAATATGGGCTAGCTTTATTTAACAATAGTATTCCATTCAAAATACCGAATCAGCGAATCAACGGTAGGAACAACCTTGATATATTATTATCGGGGGTGTCGGGCGTTGCAGTTAGTTGACCCTAAGTTGTCTACAGCCTACCAAACATTGGTCTAATGCAGCGCCCTACTAACCTAATCTCAACAACCCACTATACTTTATAGGCTTCCGTAGCCAAATGGCAAAATACGGGACCCTCATAGATTCGTCATGTCTGTCTGTCTGTCCATCAGTATGTCACAGCCACTTTTTTCCCAAACTATACGTACCTGATGGTAAGTAACATGCCTGCCCCATAACAGCACAGTGACACACAGCTATTGGAACACGAAACGTCCAAATCATTACCTAGCACTGCACTGCGCTCGGCACCCAGAGATCTAAGATATTATATCTCTAAGCCTACAGGGCTTATTTATCTGGAAACATAATACACTGAAATCGTATTACCTACACACGAATAATGAGATATAGCACTGAGCTCATACTTTGAAGAACTATTCAATTTTAAATCTCTTCTCGAGAATCAAGAAATATTTCCGTAGAAAAACTATTTTATCTCCTAACTGCCCTAATAAGTACTTAGTTCTAGAGAACTAAGTACTTATTAGGGAAACTACTTAATTAAACAAACTCTTCAACTTTCTCTCTCCCAACTTCAACTCTTCAGTTTGTATAGATAAAACGTACCTACCTACCGATTTATCAGAAAAACCAGAGCCAATTACTTACATAACATTATTCTCAATTTATCTTCTCAGTTCAAGGCTAATGCTATTGATGTAAAATGATTCTGAGGAATAGTAGGAATAACACAGGATGGTACGAAAAGAATTAAGATAAAATGTAGTTTTAAATTTTAAGTACTTGATTCGTGAGCAGAGCGAGGGTGGAGCGGGGTCAGTACGACGAACGTAACAAACTTATCAAGTCTGGGCGTCTACTCTCATTCTACGAAAAACGTAATTTCGAAATAAACTCGCGACTTTTCTACTCCGGTTCGGCCCAATTTTCACGGAGCGGATTCCAACCGCGCCCGCGAGCGGGCGACGGTTTTGTTTTAATACTCACGAGACCGCAGGTTTTCGCGGTTTCTACTGCGCAAGAAACGCGCGCAGCCACGCGGGCGCCACGCGGCTGCTGCATCCGCCGCAGCCGTAAACCGCGTCGTGAGTTTTGAATTCAATTTTACATTCAAAGGCGCGTTTGGCAACCGCGCCGTGAAAACCGGCTCTTCTACTTCGTTTCGTCCGCTCGAACATTGTTTGACGTTTTAGAGCCCGTTTTCACGGCGCGGCTGCCAAACGCGCCCGCGCGCGGGCGCGGCAGATTTCCATAAAAAACTGAATTCAAAACACACGACGCGGTTTACGGCCGAGGCGGCTGCGGCAGCCGCGCGGCGCCCGCGTGGCTGCGCTCGATTCTTGCGCAGTAGCTTTCCGGAGTAGAAACCGCGAAAACCTGCGGTCTCGTGAGTATTTAAACAAAACCGTCGCGCGGCGCAGCGCCGGGCCCGCGCGCGGGCGCGGTTTGAAACCGCGTGGTGAAAACCGGCTCTTAATGTCCTAAGCCTACACTAATTATTAGAGTAGACTTAGAATATTTAAACAGGCGAAACGACCGACGGATTGAAAACCTATAGAACCCAAAGTAGAACCGGAGTAGGAAAGTCGCGAGTTTATTTCGAAATTACGTTTTTCGTCGAAAAAGAGTAGACGTCCTGGTGGCTGAAAGTAAAACTAATGATGCCAATATTAAAACGTCGATCGTTGTTGTCGAATAGCTAAATACCGACGCTGTCCTTTTAACTACAAAAGCTTGATACACGATCCCGTAGTTTTAAGGTGCCGTTTTTCAAATTATGTAACCCTATAAATATAAGTAAATCTTTCCTTGCTAAAAAATCAAATAAAAATGGAAGGGGAAAGTTTGGTATAATGGACCTGTCGTTAAGTTGGATCACCATCAAATATCAGTTTAGTAGTTCATTTGTATTAAACTTGCAACGCCAAACGACAATCAACTAACTTAACGGCCATTTTGGATTTTTCATAAAATAGCGTGGCTAGTTGTCATTAGCTAGTAGAGTTAGTATTAGTACGTACTAAGAACACATGCTTACCCGCTAACTTGCTTAGATGGCCAATTTTGAGATATGAGGCTATGAAGGTACATACAAACATTACTTAGGTACTTCACGTATTTTCTAATAAGTGATTTTCACGTATGTTATAGGCAATAATTAAATTAAATACCCTTAAAAATAAGGCCTCAATACTCCCAGACACTTTCCGTAGCGCGCGTTGCTTAACACACGCTTTAAAACTCCAAATAAATAACTTAACTTCACTTAAATGATCATGTACTCCATTTGTCAATATGTTCGTCAGACAACTATTTTAAAGCTTTTTCCAATAAGACAGACCAACCGGGGCGGGGGCAGGACGGGCAGGGCGCTGGTATTTTATAATATTAGCAGGATATTCACTTCAAATGTGAATTCTCATTTCAGTCAGATATTAGTTAGCAAACATTTATTACTCGGAAACATATAAACTATACGGAGCACAAAGTAACGCTCCCTGTTCATTGCTTCATGCATTGCCATGTCTGTAATTAAAATATTTTACAAAACATTTTATAACCAGAGAGGGTCTACCGCCTAACTAGAACTGTCTTAACTTTGACATTGCTCTCTCTTTTCTTTCCGCTTGAAATGATAGAGACCGCAATAGCAAAGCCAAGGCCGATTCAGTTAGGCGGTAAAAGGGCGGTTAGCTGAAGCGGCGTACCCGCTTCGTTCGCGTATGCAGCTGTTACGGGCGTACCTATATCAAATTAATATTTCTTATCACAATTATATATATTACTAGCTGTTACCCGCGACTTCGTCCGCGCAAAATAAATACCAAGGTAAATCAGGCAGCGCCTATTTTTATACCCAGACATATTTACGGTTACTAAAACAGCTTATAATAAAACAATTTCATACAGTTTCATCAAAATCGGTTCAGTTGTTTAGGTGTGAAAGCGTAAGGGACATTCGTCCCCCATTTTAACTCCAATTTCATCCCCATACAGTTCGATATTACAAAATTGCTAGAACAAACATTTATTGGCTTTGTGCCAAGTGCCTATATAAAGAGTTTCATAGACTGGCCTCGAGGCTTAGTTGGTAGTAGCTCTGCCTGCGAAGCCGAGGGTCGTGGATTCGATTCCCACCCAGTGCAAATATTTGTGTGATGAATTCAAATGTTTGCACTGTGTCTGTGTGTTTCTATGTATAATAAGTATGTATTTAAAACTATATAAGTATTATATCAGCTATCTGGCCGCCATCACACAAGCTTTACTTAGTTTGGGGTCAGATGGTGTTGTGTGTGAATTGTACACCAATATTTATATATTTTATATATAAAATTCTCGTGTCACAGTGTTTGTTTCCTTACTCCTCCTAAATGGCTTTACTGATTTAAACCAAATTTTATATGCATATTCTGTAGGTATGAGAATCGGCTACTAGCTATTTTTCATACCTCTAAGTGACAAGGGTTGTTCACTAAGGCAAAACAACGTTTGCGGGGTCAGCTAGTTTATTTATAGTTTTATCTTCAACGATTGGGAACTTCCATAATGACATTCATCCCCCATTTAAACCCCATACAGTTCGAAATTACAAAATTGCTAGAACAAACATTTATTTCCTTCGTGTCAAGTGCCTGTATGTATACAGAGTTTCATGGTCTAATCTTCAACGATTGAAAGCTTCCATGCATACTTTCATCCCTCATTTTAATAAAATACCAAGTGCAAGTTGGACTCGCCCATGAAGGGTTCCGTTGCAGCAAGTAACATAATATACATAGTACACATAGTTTTTTTAGTTCGTTGTAAGGCGATCAAAGATCGAAGTTTTAATAATAATGTATTTATGACGTACTAAAAAAAACTACTCATCAGATCGAGTTCAAACCAATTTTCGTTGGTAGTTTGCATGGTAATGTACATCATATATTTTTTTTAGTTTTTTCATTCTCTTATTTTAGAAGTTAGAGGGGGGAGACACACATTTTACCACTTTGGAAATGTCTCTCGCGCAAATTATTCAGTGTAGACAAAAACTATATTAGAAACCTCAACATCATTTTTGAAGACCTATCGATAGACATACCACACGTGAAGGCTTGATGAAAAAACATTTTTTTAGTTTCAGTTCTAAGTATGTGGGCCAACCCTAATTTTTGTTTTTTTTAATATTTTTTTGTAAAAATCTTAATGCGGTTCACAGAAAACATCTACTTACCAAGTTTCAATAGTGTAGTTCTCATAGTTTCGGCAAAAAATGGCTGTGACATACGGACGGACAGACAGACAGACAGACTTTGATGTTCCAAAGACACGAACAAAAAGGTTTGACTCTACTTTTGTGATAAGAACGTCCAGACTGTGGAATGAGTTGCCTGAGTGGGTTTTTCCTGATGGTTATAATCTTGGTGTCTTCAAATCGAGAGTGAATCGGTTTCTTCTAGGTAAGCACGCTCCATCTTAGACCGCATCGTCGCTTAACATCAGGCGAGATGGTGGTCAAGTGTAAACCTATAAATGGTAAAAAAAAAAACAGACATGACGAATCTATAAGGGTTCCGTTTTTACGTTTTACGGAACCCTAAAAATTGCTAGAACAAATATTCGTTTGCTTCATGTCAAGTGTCTATATTCAGTTTCATGGTTTTATCTTCAATGGTTGAGATCTTCCATGATTATATTCATCCCCCATTTAACCCCAATTTCATTTTCAATTTCAGGCAAAACAACGTTTGCGGGGTCAGCTAGTTTATTTATAGTTTTATCTTCAACGATTGGGAACTTCCATAATGACATTCATCCCCCATTTAAACCCCATACAGTTCGAAATTACAAAATTGATAGAACAATTATTTATTTGCTTCGTGTCAAGTGTCTATATACAGAGTTTCATGGTTTTATATTCAACGGTTGGGAACTTTCATATTGACATTCATCCCCCAATTCAACCCCAATTTCAACCCCGTACAGTTCGAAATTACGAAATTGATAGGGCAAACATTCTTTTGCTTCGTGTCAAGTGTCTATATTCAGAGTTTCATAGTTTTATCTTCAACGGCTGGGATCTTATGTTGAGATTCCAACATTCGTTTGCTTCACAGAAATCTAAATAATTATTATTTAGATTTCTGTGGTTTGCTTCGTGTCAAGTGTCTATATACAGAGTTTCATGTTTTTTTATTTTTTTTTATTTAATTTAAACACTCCACAGACTCCGGGGTCCGTGACTTTTGTCATTACAATAATCTTTTTAGGGTTCCGTAAAACGTAAAAACGGATCCCTTATAGATTCGTCATGTCTGTCTGTCTGTCCGTCCGTATGTCATAGCCACTTTTTGCCGAAACTATTAGAACTTCACTGTTTAAACTTAGTAAGTCGATGTATTCTGTGCACCGCATTAAGATTTTTACAAAAAAAAAAAAAGAAAATTTAGGGTTACTGAGAACTGAAACTCAAAAACTTTTTTTTCATCAAACCTACACGTGTGGGGTGTCTATCGATAGGTCTTCAAAAATGATGTTGAGGTTTCTAAAATAATTTTTGTTTACACTGAATAATTTGCGCGAGAGACACTTCCAAAGTGGTAAAATGTGTGTCCCCCCCCCCCCTCTAACTTCTAAAGTAAGAGAATAAAAAAACTAAAAAAATATATGATGTACATTACCATGCAAACTACCAACGATTTTTTTAGTACGTCATAAATACACTACTATTAATTAAAACTTCGATCAAAGTTACAACGAACTATGTGTACTATGTATATTATGTTACTTGCTGCAACGGAACCCTTCATGGGCGAGTCCAACTCGCACTTGGCCACTTTATTTTTATTTACATAGTTCTTGGATTAGGAGAAGAAGAGGAAAATAAGAGGGGGGGGGGGGGTAGTAGAGGGATGGTGAACATTTTAAACGTTATAGTTATCGACTCGACATCGTCTTTTGCCTAAGCCGCCTCCTCCTGGCCCAGAGCCTCCACTACAGCCGCATTTCTGTCTCTAATGGCCATCTGCAGGTTGAAATCTTGAATGGTCTTTGGTGATGCAGCCAACGCTCGCCGCACGAACCGACCGATGCGATGGCGTCGTCGGTGTCGTCAGCGTAGTAGTGTGAAGGTCCCCGTGTGCCGTGAGATTGCAACAACCGCATGGGCCACGCTCTCGTGCAGCTTCCTGTTTGCCTTAGTTTTAATTACGATTACCGACTCGTATGTCAATCCCTGCGCTTCATGAATGGTAAGGATGCGTGACCCGGTGCCTGACCCGCAACCCTGGTTTGTCAGGGTCTCCTTTTCCTTTTGAGTATGCACTAAAAAGAGGGTATTGGGTTGGGTGCCAGGTATTTGCACTCCTTTATACCTTCTCTGCTCTAGGGACTTTATACGGTGTACTGAGGAGTACATACCTGAGTATATTTCCCTCAGCGCATATGCAACATCCATCGGGTTGCGATGTGTGCAGAGCAACTCCTGGTTGATCTTTGCTACCAGGTTCGGGCGATGATACCTCATTTCGAAGAGATTTTCCCTATCGATGTAAGGCAACTGATTGACGTCTCCGATGAGGACAATTTCGCCAACACCAGACAGCCGTGAGACCATCACAATGGCCCCGAAATGGTTCGTGAGAGCCTCATTCACCAGGAGGCGGCTAAATTTCTCTTTTCCGAAACCATTTACCGGAGCAGAAGCCATAGTTCGCACCCTGGTTTTGACCAGGTTTCCGATACGGTGCGATAGCTTTTCCCTTAGATCTTTTGCTGCCTCAGTTGTTGTGGTGATGATAGCGTATTTGTCCACGTCGAAGTGTCTAATCACCCACGTTGTCTTTCCACATCCTGGAACTCCGGTGACCCACTGTATTCTTGGTACCTCCCAGTTTTCCCAACACGCTTTGACGTTTGAGTTCCCTTCAATGGACTTGGCCATCTCGAGGATCTTGTCGTCCAGCATAATCTTGGTGCATCGGGCGGTAACTACAATTGGGTCGTTTAGTGGTGTCGCATAAACGGGTCTTCCCGCGCGCTCTGTCTCACTCTCGTTCAGTGTCACGAAGCCATTTTCTGCACTGTAAGCTGCGATATACTGTGCTGTCATGGTTCCCTTGATGACCCGGGATGTGACATTATTGTAAATGGCTGCTTCGGCCTCCTCGAGATTCACTTTTAGGAGGGTTTCACTTCCTAGCTTATAGAACTGCATGATGTTTCCGCAGATCTTAAGGTTAACTAGTCTCGTTGCTCTCAGTATGGCTATGAATTCGATGAAGGCGTTTCGTGCATGGCTCCGCGGCTCCGAAGCCGTGACATAGCGGGGAGGTTCAACCTGTCCCATGTCAGCTCTCGTTCGGCTCATTTGTTGCTGTGAAGCTATTTTGAGGGTCCTTGACGTTAAAAGGGGTGCTGCATGGGATGAGATTCGGAGTACGCTCCCTGCTGCAGTGTTGAAGGCAGCCACTAAGGCCGTGTTGGTGCTTCGGCTGCCGCTTTGATTGGCTGCGGCTTTTTCCGCGGCTGCCCTCTGCTGTGCTCTTTCGGAACCGGTTTGGTTGGTCGAACTAGGAACGGGGTGTCCCCAGCTGTCAGTTGCATTTGTTAGGTCGTGCGAAGGGGCTCTGAGGAAGCTCAGATTTTCTCCCCTATCTTCGTATACGACACCCTCATGATGTTTAGAGGCTTCAATGCAACCCAGCCGGTCTGCGACTTTCGCTCTTGAGTATTCGATTGCCATCGCATCCACGCTTAGCACCCGGAGTGTTTCACCCGCATTTCTACTTAGATGTGCAAGCAGCGCACTTGCCTGTGTGAAAGGCGTCCGACCTTCTGAGTATTCAATTAGTGCAATTGTTTTGTTTCTCGATCGCACCAACCGAAATCGGTGGCCGTCTACCTCGCACACTGGCATAGCGTCGAAGGTTTTCCGCTTCATTGTGACTTGCGGTACTCCCATTGAGCAGACAAGACAATCCCGGCGACAAACGGGCGCGTTTCCTTTCCCAGGCGAAGCAAAAGCTTATTCCGAATTTCTCTTTGTTGCTTTCCATGAAGAGAGCCACTCGGCGGATACGGATCCCCGCCTCTCCTCGGTCTGCGCTCTCCAGTAGTTGTTGGACGGAGATGCTCTTTGAGGAGCTATCTTAGACGGAGATTGCACCCGGCGTGGCGTCCACGGACAGTGGGGTAAGGTGTGGTGGTGAAGGGGGGTGTGTATTAGAGAGTGTGGAGTTTCTTTTGGCCGCTATGCGGAATGAACTCTCCATGAAAGCCAGAAGCCGTGGTTTGCTATCTGGATCTGCCAAGACGTTGTGGAGATCCGAAATAACCAGCTTCCTGTCAATCATAGATTCGAGATCATGTCTTGCAGCCATGAATCGGGGACAATCTACCAGCACGTGCCAGACATTCGCGGATTTTTCAGAGTCACACTCGCATACAGGACTGCTCTTAAGCTTAAATCTGTACAGGTATTCTGCTATTCCTCCGTGTCCCTTCAACGCTTGTACCTGGAAATTAGTCAGTTTCGTAGTCCTCATCAACCGATATGCGTTTGCTATATCGGGGAGGAACGTCTGAGTGACTCTTCCGGTGTCCGAGGTCTCATATCGATCCTGCCACTTCTTGACCGATTCTTCGCGGATTTTGCGTTTGACGTAGGACAAGGGGATCCCCTCGTAGTCCATGGGCGATTCTGTGAGTGCTGCCGATTTGGCCAGTTCGTCAGCTCTTTCGTTGCCGACGGTGCCCACATGCGCACTTACCCAGAAAAGACGAAGAGATCTCCTTTCAGCATTTATCTGTCCAATGTTTTCCTTTATGCACTTTGCCAAGGGGTGACTCATTTTTTGATACTCAGCAGCTCGAGTGAAGATCTGGAGTCACTCAGGACATTGACTTCTGAGTCCTTTCTCTTTAACACCATTTGAGTTGCCCGGTAAAGAGCATAGAGTTCCGATTAAAAGACTGTGCATTCGGAGTGGAGCTTGAATGTCGAGTTCTTGACCTCTTTACCATTCTCCCGCCATGTTAGAGCAGCTCCAAGAGTTTCATGGTTTTATCTTCAACGGTTGGGAACTTCCATGTTGACATTCATCCTTCATTTCAACCCCAATTGCACCCGTATACAGTTCGAAATTACAAAATGGGTAGAACAAACATTTATTTGCATCATGTTAAGTGTCTAGATACAAAGGACAATGTCCATTTTTGACCCGCCAAAATAGTTGCCGTGCAGGACATACGAGTTACATATTAAAAAATCGGTGATTTTTTATTGTACTTGTGTGCGAAGATATATAACTTTCTAACATTGCAAAATAAAATAATTTTCATTTGTTTAAATTAAACCTACCATTTACCAACAAAGCTGACTTGGAAAATATTGCAATAACGAAACGGTACTTGCGTTTTAAGTTACGGCTGGTCTAGTCGGAAGAACGGCGACTGCCGATCCGGAGACCCCGGGTTCAAACCCCACACGCACCACTGCCTTTTCGAAGTCATGTGCGTAATGCCGCTAACTTAAAACGGTGAAGGAAAACATCGTGAGGAAACCGACATGTACCTAGAATCTTTCGAAGTCATGTGTCATCCGCCAACCCGCACTGGGCCAGCGTGGTGGGTTATGGCCTTAACTCTCTCCTTGCGAGAGAAGGCCCCGAGTCCCAGCAGTGGGAACGTTTAGTGGGCTGTTGTTGATGATGATGACTTGCGTTTCGTTTTAGTGAGCCGCGTTAGATTGAAATTAAATATGGATGTTATGTATATCAATTTCTTTCACAATGTCGTTTATTTACTACTTTTACAGATTTAAATAACGATCTAAATACGGCGGCAAAGAAACTATCAAAGCTCTTTAGAGGAAGAAGCTGGCATGCAATTCGTTTCACAAAACGAAACGTTTTTACTAAATCCAAATAGGTCAAAGATCAATGTCAAATTATCAAATCAAAAAAAAAAGTAAACAAGCAAAATCAATGGTTTTCTTTTGGTTTTCTTCTTGTTCTCTAAACGGTGTAATATTTATGCATTATTCACCAAAACAAACTCCGATTACCAGATCAAATGTTTCAATGACGGAATTTATATTGGTTTCAACAAAACTGACAATTATGTGATTCAGTGCTCCTTATTAACTGTGACTATGTGACTGTCTCAAAGAGGCCGGCAAAACATTCCACAAACGGATTCTATTATGAACACTGATTTAGGTAATTTTTTAGTAAACAATTGTTAAATACTTTACTAAGTTTATTAAGTAATTTACTCTACATTAAGAAGACAATTAGTCCATAAATAAAACAGCTATGATCAGTATACAGCATTATATTTCGAAATCAATCCTTCATCATACCAACTTATTCACAGCTGCCTTGTGCAGCTGAAGTAGTAAATTTTGTAAAATATTACAAAATTGAAGAAAACGCTTTACAGTACCTTAAATTCAGTAACAGATGTACAATTATCACTTTTATTTAGATGTTTATCGGTTTACTAGTACTTTTAATTTAAACCTTTCGCTTGGACTTGCTGCTGCATAATATTTTCTTATTAACCTGTTTTACGAGCAAAAAACAAGAGCTTGATTGTTTCCCGCCAAAACGATCAAGCCACAGACTATATACCAACCATACCCGGAATTGTAGGGTTGCCATAGAGTGCATTTCGATATTCTTACTATTCTTTCAATAAGAACTTACATACATTACTAATATTGCTAACAGCTCGGCCATCCTGCAGAAGCGAGTCCTCGCGCTTTAATAATATATTGTTAAGTATACATGTTGAAGGATTTTAAGTATATTTCACATATCTTGACTAAATTATACGAGTACTTCTGTTCTCTTTCTATAGTAATAATAATAATAATAGCCTCTATTCAGGTAATGCTTACAATTTTTCATTGTTGATACAATTTAAAATTCTTAAATTTAGATTGTCATCGCACCGTCTGTTTACTTATTGACAAAGGCCTCCTCCAACTTGCCATCAAACTTTTTCCAACTTCATCCCAAACGTAAGCTTTTGTGGTCCATGTAGCACCTGCTATCGCTTCTATGTCATCGACCCATCTTCTGAGTGGTCTGCCACGATTTCTTTTCATCTAATTATTATGTATTCATTTCCATTTAAGCTTTCTAACAGTTATTGTAACATCATTTCTTTTTGATTTTGCTCTTAAAGTTGTTGTTCTTATTTTATCAGATAGCCTTTTTCCCATCATACACTTTTCCATGGCATTTTGAGATGTTTTTAATTTTCTTATGTGGGTATTGTTGGTCGCTCAGGTTTGACAGCCATAGTGTAATAAGTACGTTATAGCCCGTATCCATTATCATTTAGTTTCTATCTATATTTTAAATAATATGTACGTTACAAGTAGTTACAATTTGTGTTTCAAATTAAGGAACATAATTTATTAGTAATGTTCGAAAGAAAACAAATAAAATTGAGCACATGGCATCATCAGTCACTATAAGTTTCTTTAAATGTGTCACTATACTTAACAAGGAAAATATTTTCGTGGTTACATTATCAAATCAAATCATGCTTTATTGACACACACAGTTTAACCATGTTTATTATATTTATATTTACAGTTCACAATAATAAGATTGTACGACAAGAACATAGTAGGTATTATTGTTGCATAATAAATTAAGCTTCTGTCAATAAATCTCAAACTAGGCCTAAGCCTTTATCTAGTCACCTGTTTGAGTGTGTGTCCATTTTGTGAAATAATTGTACTACAAAAATATGGGCTAGCTTTATTTAACAATAGTATTCCATTCAAAATACCGAATCAGCGAATCAACGGTAGGAACAACCTTGATATATTATTATGTTTTAATTTCTGACAATTATCACATTAAAATTATAATTAGAAATATACATATCTCTAATTTCAGTCATATACGATAACATATCTACTTTATTTATTTAACATATAGTGTTGTGTGTGAATTGTCCACCAATATTTATTTATTTATCCATACTTTGCAGTCAAAAAATAACCTGCATTTCATAAGAAACAAAACAATTATAACCGAATTATTCATATTTTATACCTAATATATAATATTGTTACGCCATAACACAAGTTTAACCCTAGCTTGGGTAACAATGCTTCTCAATCTGCATTACCAATCGAGGATAGATAATCTGTACTAATTTGTGAACTTCAAATGTTTGTTAATGCCTTATAAATTTCATTTCATTTCAAATTTCATTTCATTTTAAATTTCATTTCATTTCAAATTTCATTTCATTCCGTTTCAAATTTCATTTCATTTCAAATTTCATTTCATTTCAAATTTAATTTCATTTCAAATTTCATTTCATTTCAAATTTCATTTCATTTCAAATTTCATTTCATTTCAAATTTCATTTCATTTCAAATTGCATTTCATTTCAAATTTCATTTCATTTCAAATTTCATTTCATTTCAAATTTCATTTCATTTCAAATTTCATTTCATTTCAAATTTCATTTCATTTCAAATTTCATTTCAAATTTCATTTCATTTCAAATTTCATTTCATTTCATTTCATTTCATTTCAAATTTCATTTCATTTCAAATTTCATTTCATTTCAAATTTCATTTCATTTCAAATTTCATTTCATTTCAAATTTCATTTCATTTCATTTCAAATTTCATTTCATTTCAAATTTCATTTCATTTCAAATTTCATTTCATTTCATTTCAAATTTCATTTCATTTCATTTCAAATTTCATTTCATTTCAATAATTAAGTAACGTAACAATTGTTTACAACAGTTTTTGGTCTTAGTTGTAATAACTTTACTAAAAGTTTTAGTCGTTGAACATTAACCAAAGTAATAATTTACTCACAAATTAATGATGATGAATCACGCCAATGATTTCTCTACTAGGCAATGTAATTATTTTAGCGTATCTAATCATTTAGCATTATAACCTGTTTCATATGGGCGATTAAATAATTTTTACTTATAGGTACTTATACGGAATTCTTGATTGTTTCGTGATCAACAATCTGATAATCTCTATTGAATCATCAACATCATCGATGACTTGAGTTTATCTGCGGCTACCACGTCTTCATATCAACCGCGGCTATTAAAGGCATATCATCAATCAGATTTTTAATATTTGTCAAAGTTTATTTACAGGCCTTGAAATTTAATAGCTAATTGTATTATTACTTGGCGTTCCGCGCCTTACATTCTCACTAAACCCTAGTCGTTGAACCTTATTGATGAAGTATGCACGTATGTTTCGGATCTGATCATTGTCATTCATTACTCTATAGATGATAATATATCTTAATTTCGACGATATATACTTCTTATACTATATTTATTATTTATACAACATTCAATTATTACTACTTTCGGATTATTTTCTGAACAGTAGATTTCTTTTCAGCCTCGTTTCATAAACATGTGCGTATTGTCCTTTACGCGTAGGTATTCTATGTTATGAAGTGTGCTTATATGTAAGTATATTTTAATATATTATGTTCATGCATTATATTATTTATTAGCCACCCACCCCAGCTTCGCTTGCGGTAGGTATATATAGCCTAAATCCCTCGAAGGCCACGCACATATCCAACAGTGTAATAACTAAAATCAGCCTAGTGGTTCCAGAGATTAGTGCGTTCAACAAACAAAATCTATATCTTTATAATATTAGTATAAAGTAGGTATAGCAATATATATGTACCATATCTGTTTAACGCATTTACTTTTAAATTATATGTATTCTATTTGTGTAATTATTTATGTACGTAAGTACCTATATCATGGATACCACACCCATACCTTTACTTGTTACCTTGTCCTAGCAACCAAAAGGTCATCTAGAAGAGATCTCTATTAGCGATAGGATAGACTTTTGTGTACGACATTTTAATCACAAGTTTACTCACTTTTTTGTATTGTTTCGTGATACAATAAAGTATTTTGTATTACATTGTATTGTTTTCTATACAATCTTAAGAATACTCTAATAAAGTCTAGGATATGAATCCATAACTTCTCCTTGGGACTCCTATTCTAAAGCATCCAAACGTGGGTTGACAGCTCGATATTCGATGTCGCAATTGAATTCTTGGAACTACACCCTTCAACGAACAATACACGGTACTAGATCTCTGTTAGTGAGTGTGGTTCTCGGCGCATTGCGGTCTGACAATATTTTAAGTTGCATACTCTGAAGGTTAACTCTAAATTTACCAAAAGAGGATGATAATGAGAGGGTTTCAGGTTCGAACGAGTGGAGCTTTTGCTCCTCTTTGTCTTTTTACTGTTAAAAGAGACTGTCCTAAGGACCCAAGAATACTTGCCACGCCGTACTTAGTTGAATCTGTGTGGACCGGCCAAACGGCCCGCAATCATGGAAAACTGTTTAAGCCCAGTTGGTTCTTCGATGTACTTAGAGTACCTACTTCGAAACCGCCTTCAAGTCCAGGCTTTAAACCGGTAATACTGACGCCAAACCCCAGGGGGAGTCTGTTAAGTTGTAGCGTGAAAGAAATGCCACTTCGATACTTTACTTCGGCTTTACCCGTTTTTTTTTGTCATGAGACATACGATACTTCTTGTACTCGTATATTGCTGGCTTCATATCCTTCATGTCATCAATTGTGGCAAACTCCCAAATCTTTTTATTTTTCCGACAAGAAGCAATCGCTTTATTCAACGAGCAAATTATGTAGTTACGATATTTTTTATTTTTTTAATTTTGGCTGCTAGTCACAATTGAAGAAGTGCCATTTATTATCAAATGCCACGGGACTAAATATAACTTGTAGGTATAACTCGATTTACTAAAGATATCACTCATTATAACTTGTAGGTATAACTCGATTTACTAAAGTACTGTTCTAAACCGAATCTTCGCTTCAACGAGATTTCGGATAACATTTCCCTGACCATCATCTAGTGTGAATTAGGAAGGCATCAATGCAGTAATATAATGATATAGATACTAGGGGCCCGCTTCAACTTCGCTCGGAAACCTCCATACAAAGACAAACTTTCAAATTGGATCAAGCCTTACACGATGCGCAAACCAGACTACAATCGCGGAGTCCGTCGCGGACAAACAACGTAACACGTAATTTGTGTATGTCAAGATTTATTTTAGAGCTACATTTATGAATTGAACGGTTTGTTTAGATTGCCTCTTTATACTTGTGATTTTATTGGAACAGTATGTATTGCTCGCTCCGGACCAATAACAACTTCATTATTCAACTTAAGAAAAACTCTTGGTTCAGACCTAAGTATTTTCGAAAAGAGGTCATCTGGTATATTTGTTATTTCCATATTAAATTCTTAATACAACTAGTACATGCCAATTTTACACCATCATTCGATAATACCAGAGTATTATATTATAAGCTATTTTATAAAACACAAAGTAACATTAACATTATTAGGAATAGCGAGTTCTAGTTTTTGTTCAGTTAAACCGTGATCAACTAATCCATTCAAAACTGATCCTCGACAATATATATGTCGACATTTTCTGATACAAGCTTTTATGTCTACGTTCACTTTGAGCAATGGGTCTAATGGTTTGCAATTTGATGCTCTTAATCGATCGTCAATTTTGTGTAATTAACAGTTTGCTACCTTCCGTATCTCTCTCTACATCTGCGATATTCTTCTTGTGGTTGCTTTTAAGTGACAATATTGCCTTCATGAGACCATGTCTCTCAAGTTTCGCAAGCTTTAAAGCCTAATAATAATAGTAATCCGGCATGGCTGTCTCAGCGGCCGCGGGAGAATGGCTAGCTAAGCTTTGTTATCCATTCGGCCCAGCTATTAGAGTAACGTTTCTGAGATTTTGCAATGCCTGGTTATTGTGTAAAGCAAAGTGGACTATTTCCTTTTCGTCCCATTCGTAAATTTTGACACATTACTTTGTAACTCAAATCATTTTGGTTCAAAATGCGATGAATAGAAGTGATATTGCAAAGAGTAAAACAAACTTTTTTTTTTAAATAACTTAATGCGTCGCTAAATAACTCTTCGTTAAACCACGTCAAATTTACACCATAAATCGAATCTATATATTTATGTGCGGCTGTGGACTTGCCTGTTAAAATCCAGACTACCTTTCACATCCTCGCCTTGGTTCTAAACCGTGTCAATTTACACCATTACTTAAACAAATTCAAATTAGAGCGCTTGTGGACTTGCCTGTTATCCAGACTCCCTTCCACTTCCTGGCTGCGGATTTCAGTATCAATTTACACATTACTGAACAAATTTAAATTAGAACGCTTGTGGATTTGCCTGTCATTCAGACTCCCTTCCACTCCCTCGTTCCGGTCCTTGTCAATCGGTGGAATACTCGTTATCTGAGCGCGCCCTTTGCAGCGCTCGACTTCAGGTTCACTTTCCATGTCGCAACTTTCTTCTAATCTTTGCGGCCTTGGTACAGTCTAACCATAATCTGGAACTTCCAATAAAGTCATTAATAATTGCTCAACCTACTTTTAACTCCATCTTTCTCATATATGAGCAAGTACTTTCATCAGATCACTTTAGTTTAGAACACTGCTAAACTGCAATGAGAAGCTCTGGTACCTACTTTCTACCTTGATAATACTAGGCACGTGTGACTCTAGTTTCAACCCGTTTGTACAATCAACAACAAATGTACAATCTATAAAAGTTTAACTCTTTACATTTTGTACATACACACATTGAGTTACATCTTGGCTGAACAATAGCCACCTCAGTCGCAGTTCACAGCTCAACCCCATTCTCAAAGAATGGTACATGCTGTGACTTAAGATCAAATTACTGGCAATGTCAATTTAGTTCATAGCTATTGGTAGAAAAGTGGAGTTTAATTTAATATACGTCACATGCCCATGGTTATCTGACTCAGCAGTTAAATACAGTTTCTTTAAAATATTCTACGTGCAAAAGAGTATCTCTCAAATTGAATGAATCGCTAAAACGACTAGACAAAGACAATCTTTACTCTGTCCGGATCTCCATGTAAGTTGTAAACATAGTACCAAGAAGGCAAAAGCGAAAAGCGACTAAAAAGGTACTTCTCTTAAAAGAAGACAAACGTCATTATCCATCACTCTAGCAAAGTGCCGCTGGACCGATAACGATTCCCTGAAAGATATCGTTCTAGGTCCATACCGGTCCCTTGTGACTTACAGGACATGTGTCATCAGGCATCATCATAATATGACTTTAGTGGTCATGACAAAGTTTCGCTAACAGAATATGGAAAAATACTCAAACATGCGGTCGGAATTCGAACCTCGTGTAAATCGAACGTTTTCACAACTAGGCGACCAGAGTTTCAAAAATAACGCTTTAATAAACCTCAAAGTAACGTTAATGGTTTGTCCAGAATTACTGACATTGCGGTTATTGGTGTTACATACATATTTATATGACTTTCGAAAACTGTAATTATGAAAGAGAATCTTTGTAAAATGGCATACCCTTTTTAAATCGCATAGAAAATATGAATAGCCGTCATTTACACATTAATTATTATGTGTAATATTGTGTGCACAATTAGACGGATATATTTTGTTTTTTATATGAAAATAATAACAAATAACTGGCTTGGCTGTTTGCACAATTATAGCCAGACTATGTTTGTATTTTGAACATCTCGATAATGCGGTATAGGTTGCAGTCTACTTGACTTATTCTAGTAATAGAGATAGTGAGGACCGCATTGCGTGAAAAATTCAAAAATGGTAAGTACCTATTCGGACAAAATCCACTTAAGTGATATTGTTCACTCCAACGATCTCAATACACAAATGTGCCCTCCCAAACTTCAGGGCGCACGGAATCATGTCTTCGTTGGGAAGAGTGAGCTCACTCCTTCCGTTCTAGTCGTTTGTCACTATTCGTTGTCAACAACCACAATAAGTAGAACCACAGCATATCGCGCCGCTAGCGATTCTAGGGTCAAGTAGATTGGTTGTGTGTAAACTACTTACCAAACACATAGAGACGCAGTTTATTACCAATTTCAAGGTGCTCAGGGTACATCTGTTGGTTTATATCGATGGTTCACTCTGCAACTCAGTAAACCAAATTAGATCGTTTCATTAAACCGTACATTTTATAACAAATTAAATACTGATTATAGATTTTTCGTATTGAGTGACATTAACAAGCACATGATAAGTGTGGAGAGAAAAAAAACATTGAAAAGAAAAAAATATATATCATGGGCGGGATCAACGGACAATTATATAATTTTCTATTATTAATTATACTATAGTCTTCTTGTCCGCCGATCCCACTTCTGAATTGTTAAATACTTTACTAAGTTTATTAAGTAATTTACTCTACATTAAGAAGACAATTAGTCCATAAATAAAACAGCTATGATCAGTATACAGCATTATATTTCGAAATCAATCCTTCATCATACCAACTTATTCACAGCTGCCTTGTGCAGCTGAAGTAGTAAATTTTGTAAAATATTACAAAATTGAAGAAAACGCTTTACAGTACCTTAAATTCAGTAACAGATGTACAATTATCACTTTTATTTAGATGTTTATCGGTTTACTAGTACTTTTAATTTAAACCTTTCGCTTGGACTTGCTGCTGCATAATATTTTCTTATTAACCTGTTTTACGAGCAAAAAACAAGAGCTTGATTGTTTCCCGCCAAAACGATCAAGCCACAGACTATATACCAACCATACCCGGAATTGTAGGGTTGCCATAGAGTGCATTTCGATATTCTTACTATTCTTTCAATAAGAACTTACATACATTACTAATATTGCTAACACAATGCTAGGATGATCGATACATGTGCGTGATGAAAACATGCTTGCCTATAACAAGACAGTGCCATAAATTATTGGAACATGAAGACAAGTCCAAATCATCAGACCTAGCCCTGCACTTAGTTAGTTTAAGCCTTGTGTAGCCTATGATAATTCCATCCGAGAAATATTTTATGGTAGGTAATCAGTTGGTAGTTAGAAGTGCTATTATTCCTATTTATCCTAATAAGAAATACGTTTTGAAAGATAATACCACAGTTCTTTCTTTTCTTTTCTGTTGAACAGATCCGAAAGAAAACATAATTCTTATGTATTTTGACAGTAAACATAACCTTACTGTTGGTTTAACTGTAACTCATTTTTGGTATTTAGGAAATGAAAAACACCAACAGCAGACGTTTTTAGAAACATTAACAATCCTAATTAGACACTATTCATCTCTACGCACTTTCAGTATCAAAAAAAAGTTTGACAGGTTTTTCAATGTATGGGACGTGGCCATTGTCCTTTGATAACTTTGAAACTCACTAATTTTCATACAACCGTTCATCCCTTGTTTCACCCTCTTAGGGGTTGAATTTCGCAAAATCCCGTCTTAGCGAGCGCCTACGTGCTAAAAGGGACTAGTACCTATGCAAAATTTCAGATTCCTAGCATTTGTAGTTTCTGAGATTCCTTGATGAGTGACCTTTCGCTTTTATATAATGTCTTCATATTATGTGGATATATAAACTAGCTGATCCGTGCGCGCGTTGCTACGCCTCTAAAAATCTAGAACAAATTTGGTTACCTTAAATTCTAATGACGCAGACGCAACCTTTAAAAGATATTAGACACGTGCTGTCACGCAACGAAAGCTCTCAAAAAGCAATATTTTTTCGCGTTTTTGTTACATTTTTCATTCATGCTCCGCTCCTGTTGCAAGTAGCGTAATGTTAAATAGCTTTTAGCCTTCCTCGATAAATGGACTATCCAACAAAGAAAGAATCTTTTTTTGTGATAAAAACTTATTTATTCCTTTTTATTACTTTTACTTATTCATTTTTAACAGACTTAATAAAAGAAGCTTAACCAGTTTTATTTAGATTGAACTGTTTATTTGTTTGGGTCAAATATAGTATTTGAATTTTTACCCCCTTCCCGGTGCCAGACTGGTCTGATATTTCGTACACAGCTTCAGTTCTATTGACAATACATTTTTTTAAATTAAAAATTGTTTAAAAAAAGGTGTTTGTAACAAAATAAATATCACATAACTAACGGTAGTGTTTTGATAAAAAAAATACATGTTTTTTTTATTTCTATTTCTCCATTTAAATATATTTGTATTTCTTAGCACAAATATTTGCTCTACATTATTAAAGATAACGATATTTATACTACGAGTATCGTCACTACATAGTATAAAACAAAGTCGTTTCCCGCTGTATGTCTGTGGCTCTGTGCCTATGTATGATTAAAACTTTAAAACTGCGCACCGGATTTTGATGCACTTTTTACGAAAAATAATGTTTTTGTTTTAGATTTTATACGGTTACACTTGACCGCCAACTTGCCTGATGTTAAACGACGATGCGGTCTGCGATAGAGCGTGGTTACCTAGAAGAAAGCGATTCACCTTCGATTTGAAGACACCAAGATAGTAATCATCGGAGAAAACCCACTCAGGCAACACATTCCACATCTTAGATTACACGGGCTCATTTACGCAATGCATCATTAATTCTTAATTAAATACAATGTGCATTTACAGATCAATAATAGGGCCCTTTAGAGCATATACATTAAATTAATGTTTTCGAAGATTTTACATTGCACCCGTGCGAAGCCGGGGCGGGATGCTAGTTAGCGATAAAAAATGTATGGCAAAACGTGACATCCCTAATTACATGATATAGTGTGCGCAAGATAACTCTGCGCGCGACTGGTGGCGTACTTAATGTTGCCAGGTCAAGCTTATAGGTTCCCCGTTCTTGAGAAATTTCAACTTCACGGGAAGGGATTTTTCAGGGAAGCAATATAACTACACATATACAAATATGCTACAGGACAACTGAGACACAAGAACTAATGTCTCCAAGTAATGAACGCCGTTGCAGTGCTGTTTTGGTTCATTACGACCAAGTATCATTGGTACAGGTTAATGGCTGTCGGAGTCTCTTACAATCAGGAGAACTTAATAATAGTTTACTACATTATAAAAAAAAACTATAGAGAATTAAAGGAATTGCAGTCATAGGAACTGCCCATAGAAGTGAAAACTTAAATCTCAAAAAAAACTCAGCTATCAAAGCTTACTTTGGAAACTACGCGGGTGAAACCGGAGGGCGTGGCCATAAGTAGGGCCTTCAATGGTCCCGAGTTTACCCGAAGATTTCTTATCATTCCCGAGCTTAACGCTAGAATTCAATTCACAGCCTATGAAAAATCTGTCTGTAGCGCCAAAAGAAGTTTACACTTCAAAAACATTTATGACTTGTTTCTCACATTCGGTCTTAAGCACACACGTTTTTTCCCCCGCGTGTTATTGATATTGGCGATGAAAACAATCAAGCCTGAAAAATATAGCCTCGGAATAAAAATATGTCGATAATAAGTGGAGATTTGATTGCTATGGTGTTTCTAAATATTACCTGTCAAAAAGCTCTGCTTTTGGAAAACGGCACTGTTGTAAAGTTATTGTCCCGTTTTCTTCACAAGAACGATTGATTTTCAGGAGTAAATCGCGTCCAGCACTTTTAATCACTTTCGGCATTTTTTTTAAAGTAAATATTGGTGGACCATTCACACACAACACCATCTGACCCCAAACTAAGCAAAGATTGTATGATGGCGGCCAGATAGCTGATATAATCTTCTTAATATATATAAATCTCCTGTCACGATGTTTGTCCGCAATGGATTCCTAAACTACTTAACCGATTTTAAATTAAATTGGCACACTGTGAGCAGTCTGGTCCAACTTGAGAGATAGGATAGTTTTGAAATCCGAGCGAAGCCGGAACTGGCCGCTAGTACTTATTTAGTTTTAAATACACTTCTACTAATTATACATAGAAACACCCAGACATAATCCAACATTTGAATTAAAGCAATTAATTAGTTTAGAAATGAATAAAGTGGCCAAGTGCGAGTTGAACTCGCCGTTGAACCAATGCAGGGTTCCGTTGCAGCAAGTAACATTATATACATAGTACACTTAGTTCTTGTAGTTCGTTGTCACTTTGATCGAAGTTTCAATAATAGTGTATTTATGACGTACTAAAAAAAACTACTCATCAGATCGAGTTCAAACTAATTTTCGTTGGTAGTTAACATGGTAATGTACATCATATATTTTTTTTAGTTTTTAAATTCTCTTACTTTAGAAGTTAGAGGGCCGCCCGTCTAACTTCTAAAATAAGGACACACATTTTACCACTTTGGAAGTGTCTCTCGCGCAAATTATTCAGTGTAGACGAAAATGATTATAGAAACCTCAACATCATTTTTGAAGACCTATCGATAGACACCCCACAGGTGTAGGTTTGATGAAAAAATATATTTTGAGTTTCAGTTCTCAGTATGGGGGGCAACCCTAATTTTTCTTTTTTGTAAATTTTTCTGTTCAAATCTTAATGCGGTTCATAGAACACATCTACTTACCTACTTACCAAGTTTCAACAGTGTAGTTCTCATAGTTTCAGCAAAAAGTGGCTGTGAGATACGGACGGACAGACAGACAGACAGACAGACATGACGAATCTATAAGGGTTCCGTTTTTACATTTTACGGAACCCTAATAAAAACACCGAACACACTTTTGTCACCTGACGTGAACAAGAAGATGACGGCGCATCAATTAGTTCCGTATTTTGTCGCGCGCAGAGTTAAATTGCGCGCACTCAAGATACATTTTTATTCAGTTCACAAGTTCACATTCTTACAATTGGTGTTTGGAAAATGGACCTCAAATTCGGCTAGGCCTACATAGTATCAGAACCAATTGCAAAGATTCCACAAACTGAGATGCAAACAAATATAGTACCTACCTAAGTACTTACTTTCTTCACTGCAGTCCGAGCCAGCGTCCCATCGGATCTCAGCAGTGCAGGTAGTGTTTTCAAAAGTTTTCTTTCACCGATTTGGTTAGGAACTCAAATTATTTGCTACCCGCAGGGTATGAAGCTATTTTGTACCTTATTTTACTAATGTTGTAAAAAGCGAACCCTCTGGAGAATGTTTTTAGAGGAAGTAGCAGCCTTGTTGAACGCTTTTTTCTTCTGATGGATGTCTCTAGTCTTACTGTGTTGAACTTCAGGCCAAGGCATGCTTACATACTTGGCTGAACAATGCTGATTTTTTCACATTTCATACAAATTTCACCAGACGATGGTCGGAGCCGTCTAACGGCCATACCACCGTGGAGTAGGTATCACTCTAGAGCAATGGTCAGCAGGTCCAAGCAGTAAAACTATAAGAACAAACAAAGAAATTAGACGAAGGAAATATCTCAATATAATTTTTTTTTTTTTTTTTTTTTTTTATAGCATAGAGTGACGAGACGAGCAGGTCATGTGCCTGATGGTAAGCAACATGCCTGCCACATAACAGCACAGTAACACGCAGCTATTGAAACATGATAGTCCAAATCATTACCTAGCACTGCACTGCGCTCGTCACCCAGAGATCTAAGATATTATGTCTCTAAGCCCTGTAATTTCTCTGGAATCATTGCCCTTCAAACCGGAACACAGTAAAGTTTGCACATTACTGCTTGGCGGTAGAATATTTGGCAAAGGTGTGGTACTTCCCCAGGCGGACTCTGCTAAGAGTCCTACCACTACAAAATAAAAAAATAAAAAAATGACCACAACGAACTGTTCTGCGCAACCTGCAACCAGAGTTTCCAGTGACCTTCGTGAGGTCATCTGTCCATCTAGCGGGAGGCCGCCTAACACCGCATCTTCCAGTCCGTGGTCGCTACTCGAACCTTTCTTCCGAATCGGTTGTCAGTTCTGCGAGCGATGTGTCCCACCCATTGCCACTTGCTTACTCTTTGAGCTATGTCCGCTACTTTCGTTCTTTTGCGAATATCCTCATTACGGATTCTGTCGCGTAAAGAGACTCTGAGCATAGCTTTCACCAAAGCTCGCTGTGCTACTTTGAGCTTTGTTATGAAGCTCTCAGTTAAGGACCACGTGTCAGTTCCATAAGCCATCACTGGCAACTGGCACTGATTGTAGACTTTCGTCTTCAGACATAGGGGTATTTTGGACTCAAAGATGTGGCGAAATTATCGGAAATGGGTAACCATCAGAATTGGATCTTTCGCTGGACCTCTTCATCGAAGTTGGATCTGCCTAATGATCTTTTGGATGGATCTTTTGACCCAGGTAGACGTATTCATCAAAACTTCGAGTGTGGTATTCCCATCAGTAACCAGTATCTACAGGTGAGACACAAACATTTGACATGACCTTCGTCTTGTCCGTATTCGACGTGGCATCGCTGGAGAGAATAACGCATTGCCGAGGTCTCGATCGAATCAAAGGCTTTCTCATAGTCCACATACACTATACATAGTGGCCGATTATACTCCTCGGTTTGTTCAGCAATGGACGTCTTGCGGCTGATGGTGATGATGAAATCGGGAGAGATGCCTATACTCTGAACGCCCGCGCCCCCCAAAAAGACATTTATAATACAAAACAGTGGATTATCAACAAAACGAGACCACAATGTTAGGTTATGAAACAATTTAAAATTAGGTGCAAAATTATGAAAAAATATTTAGTACAAACTTTCTCAAATTTCAGTCTAGTATTTCAGATAAGTGATACGTGGTCCTTAACTGTGGGCCTCATAACAAAGCTCAAAGTCACACAGCGAGCTATGGAGAGAGCTATGCTCGGAGTCTCTTTGCGCGACAGAATCCGTAATGAGGATATTCGCAAAAGAACAAAAGTGGCCGACATAACTCAAAGAGTAAGAGTAAGCAAGCTGAAGTGGCAATGGGCAGGCCTCATCGCTCGCAGAACTGACAACCGATGGGGAAGAAAGGTTCTCGAGTGGCGACCACGAACCGGAAGACGCAGTGTTGGACGGCCTCCCACTAGATGGACAGATGACCCAACAAAGGTTGCTGGAAACCGCTGGTTGCAGGTTGCGCGGGACTGTTCGTTGTAGAAATCTAGGGGGGAGGCCTATGTTCAGCAGTGGACGTCTTGCGGCTGATGATGATGATGATGATTTCAGATAACGACACTTATCTACAAAATCAGTATTATGTAGTTAATTTGCTAGAATCTTATTTGAAGAAGCAAATAAACTACAAAAAAATAAAAAAAAACATCTGTTCTTTTCTGATAAAAACTTCCTACGATGATACTGTCGTTCAACTGACCTATTATAGATTCTGTTTTTAAGTTTAGTAGACATCTCTCCCTGTCTTATCTATATTCTTACTATAATTATATTAATACTAGCGGCCCGTTCCGGCTTCGCTCGGATTTCGTCATATAAGGACTATTAAACGAAAAAAAAACTATCTCTCAAGTTGGATCAGACTGCTCACGGTGTGCCAATTTAATTTAAAATCGGTTAAGTAGTTTAGGAATCCATCGCGGACAAACATCGTGACAGGAGATTTATATATATTAAGAAGATAAGATATAAAAGCTCACTCATCAAGGTATCTCAGAAACTACAAATACTAGGAATCTGAAATTTTGCATGGAGTTCCCTTTTAGCACGTAGGCGCTCGCTAAAACGGGGTTTTGCAAAATTCAACCCCTAAGAGGGTGAAACAAGGGATGAACGGTTGTATGAAAATTCGTGATTTTCAAAGTTATCAAAATTTGTTTCTAGACACTTGACACGAAGCAATTAAATTTTTTATTCTATTAATTTTGTAATTTCGAACTGTACGGGGGTGAAATTGAGGTTGAAATGGGGGATGAATGTCAATATGAAAGTTCCCAACCATTGAAGATAAAACCATGAAACTCTGTATATGGCACTTGACACATAGCAAATGAATGTTTGCTCTAGCAATTTTGTAATTTCGAACTGTATGGGGATGAAAAGGGGGATGAATGTCAATATGGAAGTTCCCAATCGTTGAAGATCAAACTATGAAACTCTTTATTTAGGCACTTGGCACGAAGCCAAAACAAATGAACCGATTTTGATGAAATTGTTTTATCATAAGCTGTTTTTAGTAACCGTAAATGTGTCTGCGTATAAAAATAAGTACTCCCTGAGTTACCTTAGTATTTATTTCGCGCGGACGACGTCGCGGGTAACAGCCAGGCCTATATAAAGTAGCAGTGCTACGCGATTTTACTCAATTAGTTTCCATCTCCGTAAATTTACCGGTATAAAAGTAATGTTGTGTGTTATTCCAGACTATTGTCTATCTGTGTACCAAATTTCATCCAGATTCCTTCAGCAGTTTTTGCTTGAAAAAGAAACAAACATCCATACATACACATAAACTCTCGCATTTATAATATAGGTAGTAGGAAGTAGGGTTTACAATACAGGCACGCCGCCGAGGTCGCCACAGCGCAGCAGGGTTCCCAGAACTCCAGAAACTTCTCTAGATCGCTAGATTTAAACTTTTAGATAAATAGAAAATTGCGAGAATGCTGCAAGATTTAACTTGAAATTTCAGGAATGACAGAGACATCGGAAAATAAAATGTTTAAGGCAAGTGCCATTACCTTGGCCACCCTTACATGGGAACAGACTCTCTACCTAGTCTGTGAAGAGAACCGTGTTTTGTTTTAAAATTAGCAATGAGACGTTGATGATTTCTTTCCTTTTATTTGCAACATGACAATTGATCGAATAAGTAATAAATTGCCAACACTTGAATCAATGTCAAGTACATTGAGGGATTCACAATTGATTTAAGGGGTACCGACCCCGATAATAATGCTCTAGCAATATTAAAAATAAACACCAACTCACAGACAGCTCTGACCGCATACTATGCCTATGCATACTCCTGGCTCCGTTATGGAGGTAATTTTATGGGGAAATAGCGTCGATGCCCGTAAGCTCCTTATAATGCAAAAAAAGTGCGTTCGCATTATTGTAAACATCCCCCAACGTACAACCTGTAAACCATCCTTCATAAAGGAAAAAATGCTGACATTACCATGTATTTACATCTACGAAACCGTGAAATTCGTTAAACAAAATCCTCATCTGTATACTCCTGAAACAAATCCACGCAGACAATACAATCTAAAATTACTAGCACCACGTCTTGAAATGTATAAAAATGGTCCGTTATACACGTCAATTAAAATATACAATAATATTCCAGTAGATATTTGGAAAGAAACAAATAACACTAGCTTCCAAAATAAACTTCGCCATCTTTTAATACAAAAATGTTATTATGATCAAAAAGTTTTTTTTTCAAACGATGAGAAGTACCTACATGTACGCCTAACTTTGCTTATATGTGTTATTAAGACTGACTAATGTACTTGAATTGATATTGTTTAATATTAAGTGTGTTGTTTAAGAGTCTAATATTTAAGTTAAATTACTATAATAACTGATAAATACATTCAATGTAGGTACCTACCTAACCTAATACTTACTAAATATTAAAACTAAATTGATATGTTTTTCTAGATATATTAAATTGAGATTAGAATTAAGAAAAGAACACTGTTTGCTACACCCATAATGCAGGGTATATAGGTATGTACAAGTATTTCAAATATTTGTTGTATATGTGCAATTAAATAAATAAATATATAAAACCGTTTAAAATACAATTTGACTTTCGCTTATAAACACTATCCATGAGGCAGTTGACGAAGAACTTTGCTGTCATGGACGTAGGCTTCGAGTGACCTGACACGCGCAGTCCGGAGTCCGGAGCCCAACACCCCCCCCCCCCCCCCCCTCCTTAACATGTCCCTCCGGACATGGGAGGGACCTATTGGACATAACCGCCCATAATCGTTTGCGTTAAATTGAAAAATCAAAAATTTACAAAATATCAAAAAGTAGGTATATTATGGGCTATTCTTACCGCGGGGAAAACAACTAACTAGAAGGGCAACTAAGCAGCTAAAATCGTGGAGCACTACTAGTATTGTCTTTTTTATAATAATAACAATAAAATTGTAAAAATATTAATGAAAAAAAAGAATATGCCTGACAACGTAGGAACTGAGCACCCTAAGTGGAAGAGACGCATTAAGCACTTAGTACAATTGACTGCCATTTTCTTATAAATATACACAGACGCCATCATGGAAGGTCAATTTAATCCTATTGGCCACGTGTCCGGAAAATGTTCAAGCTGAGATTTCCTACCATTTAATGCAACAATGTTGGCAGTTACAGTGTGACCCAGGATTATAACACCAAGGCCACTAGGAAGCGAATAATAAACCTATTGACGATGATATCGAAGCTATTGCTTGAGAGAATGGCACGTGTCACTTTCAATGTGGTTTCGTCCGTGGAATACATAAAAAGAATTTTAATGGTAAGCTGAGCTCTGCTGTTATTCGAATTCAGAACAGATTACACAAGGGAACAACATAAGTTTTTGGAACGAAGTTCCTTATCGAGCGTTGCGAAAAAGACTAGACGGAAAAAAATACCACCTAAAGTTGTAACGACACTTACACCAACTACCAACACCAACAAAAAACACCAACGTGTCCATCATTCAAGAGCTCGGCATCAAGCAGCGTTTGTCGGCTGTAGTCGCGCATACTACAGTATTTTGGACATGTCACCAGACGAAATGACGACTCCATAGAGCGGGTTGTTGTGCAGCGAAAAGTGGAAGGAACCAGATCCCGCGGCAGGTCACCTATGCGCTGGACTGACAAAAGGAAGCCACGTGAAATCCGCAAAAGGAAGCCACGTGTCTGACTGCGCCAGGCATTCTGCAAATAGGGAGTGATGGCGGGAGATCGTATGGAGAGCTGTGTCCACCTATACCACCGGCGTGGAAGCCTCGTCGTGACCACGACCGCTCTGCCAAGAGTGATACTATAGAGAAGAACAATCAAAGCGGCAGCCGAGGAACGAACGCGGCTTTCGTGACTGCCTTCAACGCAGCAGCAAGGAGCATACTCCGAATCTCATCCTGTTCAAATCCAAATAAGGCGAACGAGAGCCGATATGGGTCAGGTTGAACCGCCCCGCTACGTCACGGCTTCGGAGCTGCGGAGCCATGCACGTAACGGTTGCATCGAATTCATAGTCACACTGAGAGCAACAAGACAAGTCAACCCCAAGACCTGCGAAAACATCATGCAGTCCTATAAGCTAGTAAGTGAAAGCCTCTTAACCCCCAAGAGGTTGGTTGAAATACGGAGGTGAAAAAGTTTATATGGAAGTTCGTAATAGTTGAAGATAAAACGATAAAGCTTCGTATCTCTACATACACATACATACACTCGAGACGAAGCCAATTAATGTTTGTTCTGGCAATTTGAAACTATGTACTGGGAAAAAATAGGGGATGAAAGTTTACACAGAAGTTCGTCATTGTAAATAAAACCATGAAAAATTTGCAATTCTTGATATCGATACCAATATCATCTTTATGAAATTAACTCTGAATCTGTTACGCTCTAACGCTTAAACCACTAGACCGATATTGATGAAATTTGATGCAAAGAAAGACTAAATTCAGGAAAGGATAAGGGCGTATTTATCTATTTATCATAGAAAAAAAGTTAAAGGGGTGGAGATCAGGAATTATTGTTAACATGGAAGTTCGTCAATGTTGAAGAAGAAACTGTTAAATTTTGCAACACTTGAAAGCCATGCTAACATATGTATGTACATATGTATATAAATGTGAAAGTCTATCTATCTGTCTGTCTGTTACGGTTTATCGCCTATACCACTGAACCAATTTTATGTAAGTTGTTTTTTGTAATCGTAATTTGGTATTGGTGTACAAATACTGCCTTAACGTTTATTTTGCTCGGACGAAGTCGCGGGTAAAAGCTAGTCTATATATATAAAAGCAAAAGGTCACTAATCATGAAATCTCAGAAACTACAACATTTTTGGATAATGGTGCCTTTTAGCACGTATGCGCTTGCTAAGACGGGGTTTTGCGAAATTCAACCCCTAAGCGGGTAAAATTTTCTATAAACGCACAGGACAAACTCTAGGGGCCAGAAACTTTAAAATTTCGCACACGTATTCCGCCAATGATGTAGGGATCTACTAAGGAAGGATTTATCTTAATTTCATCCCGAAGGAGGCGAAATCGGGGACAAAAGTTTGTATAAAACTTTTTATTCGTTTTACGAGTAGGTAGGTACTTATGTTTTATTCACAGGGGCTGAAAATTTCATGTAAAAGCGTAAGTCTTAATTAAGCCAACGACTTGTAAAACGCGAGTGAAGCCGCGGGCAAAAGCTAGGATTATATTTATTAATTTTTTAACTTTTATAGGTGCACACTTGACCGCCATCTCGCCTGATGTTAAGCGACAATGTGGTCTACGATGGAGCGTGCTTACCTAGAAAAAAACTGATTCACTCTCGATTTGAAGACACAAAGATTGTAACCATCGGGGAAAACCAACTCAGGCAACGAATTCCACAGCCTAGACGTTCTTATCACAAAAGTAGAGTCAAATCTCTTTGTTCGTGTCTTTGGAACATCAACCAATCAGATAATGCAGATCAGTCGCACACGCTCCGAAGTGTATCCGATAAAACACCGATAGGCTGGCAATTTTTCGGCGATATTCAAGACTTTGAAGTCTTTTTCGCACAAGAGTGTCGTTGCCTATGAGCCTTTTGGCACGTCTCTCGATCGATTCCAGAGCTTCCAGCTGATACTGATATATGTATATGGGTGAATAAGAAAAATCCATAGCCAACCATAGCCATTTGGACCGCTTCCCTGAAAATCGAGGTGATCTCAGTGAAGAACGAGGGGAACGTTCCAACAAGATATTCGGACTGTGGAAGAGCGGTACCATAGAATAGATAATACGCGGTACCAGAGTCGTTGGATGCCAACATGATGTTGGACTACTGTTACATTAGTCTGGGACTAATTAACCAAGCCTAGTAAGAAAATCGTATAAAAGAAAGTTTTTTGATAATATCATACTATGTTGTGGTTGTTTTCCTGATGTTTTTGTTAATTAAACCACTTGTCTCTTGAAAATTCCCGTTTTCTTTATATCTCAAAAACTAGAGGTTATACATAGAATCTGACTTCTGATATATGATACTAGATGTGCCCCGCGGTTTCACCCGCCTAATTCTCGACCCCGTTACTTTCCTGGGATAAAAAGTAGCCTTAATTTTACTTCTAATACCTCCAAGAATGTGTACACATTTTCATGATGATCAGTTAAGTAGGTTTCGCGTTAAAGCGTAACAAAGAAACCTTTATAAATATTATAGGATAGGATTAGCCGTAATATTTCATGCAACAAAAATTATGTTTCCTTGTGCTATGATTAAATTAAGACAACTAGTTTTTTCCCGCGGCTTTGGTCGTGTTCTGTAAGTTTATTTGTAGTAGATTCCTCCTTTGTTTATGATGAATGTGATGGAATTTTGTCATACGGTTTATTTTCGGTCTTAGAAAATACGACCAGGTCTCAGTATTTCGTAAAAAGCTCAACTGGCTCCCTATTAGGCTTAGTAAGTAAAAGCAATTACAATTATTGCTCCATAGGTTAACCAAATAATAAATATGCCTTGCAATTTTTTATAGTAGGTAAAGAGTGACGAGACGAGCAGGATATGTGCCTGATGGTAAGCAACATGCCTGCCACCATGCAGACATTGGAACATGGAAAGTCCAAATCATTACCTTCAGCACTGCACTGCACTTGTCACCCAGAGATATAAGATGTTTTCTCTCTATGCCCTGTAATTTAACTGGAAACATTGCTCTTGAAACCGGAACACAGTAATAAATAAATAAAGAAATATCGGTGGATAATTCACACACAACATTTGACCACAAACTAAGCAAAGTTTGTACTATGGCGGCCAGATAACTAATATAATAACATGAGTGGATGAAGGGGTTATGTAAATTTTTTTGAGTTTTGCATTTTTTGTGATGTATGAAGGTTATACATGTATACAAACCATATGTAAACATAAAATCATGAAATTTAAGCTTATTTTCAGAAATAGCAAGTGATGAAGGAGTTATTTACTTACTTATAACAATATTGCATAAAATTCAGTGGATGAACGTGATATTGTGCTTTTAACATTTTCATTAATTTGCAGTGATACCAAAACACAATATTTTCTAATGGATGAAGGAGATAACTCCAGGGAAACGCAGCTTTCGCTATGGAAGAAGGGGTTATGTCTTATACTTATATCTCCTTGATTCTTGGCGAATTTCTGTAAATAAGTACATTATTAAACATGAATAAATTCTGATTAAACATTAATTGTTGCCAATTTAAATTTTAACTATAAGGTACCTAGGTACTTTCACCTTTTTCATTAATTTATACCCGGTTTATATTATTCCAGTCCAGCGACCGAATCCAGCGCTGGATTGCTTACTGGAATAATGTAAACAGGTACTGGAATGCATTGGCACTGGATTCATGCTTTCCAGTGCCGGTTTCCATTATTCCAGAAAGCAATCCAGCGCTGGATTCGGTCGCTGGACTGGAATAATGTAAACGGGGTATTATTTGAATTGGTAATTTTTTTGACTATTTGTGTTGAAAAAGTGTTTACCTAAATAATATAAGTAGAACTGCAGTGTGAACCAGCGTCCCATCAGGTTTTAGCATTGGAGGCAGTGAGGAATCTAGATATCGATCGAAATATTAGTCCTAGTGATAGATTAATTAGCAATTCTACTTATATTATTTAGGTAAGCACTTTTTCAGCACATAGGTATAGTAATCTTATTTGCATCTCAGTTTGCGAAATCTTCACGTCTTTATGCTCTTCATGCTGGTAGCGCAGTACCTCCTGCTCCAACCGACAGTCTCTGTCTCTGATGTCGGAAATCATATTCGTTAAAAGGTAGTTTGTAAATTGCTACACAATCTGGATGTGAATAATAGACTACAGGCCCGTGAAAAAAAATTACGTAGGTAGTAAATGAACCACCATGAGACCTATGTAGGATGATAGAAGGGTATAAAGTAAACGATTCAGCACTATGCCGTCACTTGTAAACTGTCCAACTGAGTACAATCGAAGAGGGGGGGTTACAACCCTCGATAATTTCTCCTTGTCGCATGATTTTTGTACGGCGTTGCAGAATAATAGATTAGAAGAGGTATTGAAACTATAAAAATTATAAATTTTAAGTTTTTAATTATAAACAAACAATATTAATTACCTACAAACTAATGTTTGTCGGAAAAATTCGTGATTTTCCGACGATTTACAGATTAAATTTGGGCATTTGCATTTGCATGCTTGGTGTAAGCAGTATTGAAGGCTTGTACGCCTGCATTGTCTCCTGTACTGACGCACCTATTTAGACTCTCTCTCTTTAGACGAAATGTCTGTGGAAGCTTCCTAACGTGCAACCTATGCCCAAAAAAGGTTGTCGTCCTGACCTTGCCAACTATAGTTACATTTCAGTCACGTCCATACTCTGCAAGACTATAGAACGTGTCTTCAACCACAATCTCCTGACGTACCAAGAATCTAACGACCTCCTCAATGACTGGCAATACGAGTTTCACCAAAACCGGTCCAACGGGGATATTCTAGGGTAAGTATGTCACTCCCATCTGGAGTGAATCTATAGAGACACATAATAGGGAAGCACTTGCAATCTCCCTGGTTAACTCGAAGGCTTTCGACAGGGTTTTGCGTGATGACCTTATAAGCAGGCTTTCTAGTTATGGTGTGTTTCGAATTCTGGTTTTATTAACAGAAACCATCATTGGAGTTTTGGAGTTTATGGGCTGAGAAAAATTACTAGCAAAACACTACGGGTTACTTTGCTATAAGAATTAAATAGGAGCTACCAAACCAAATCCACATATTTATCCAACCATAGGTGAGTGGCAAGCTACATACATTTACTGACTCACATAGCGGAAAGGTGGGATCAGTTACATAATAATAAGATGATGATATAATATATAACAGATACTTAAATAAAGTAATTGAACTAAAAATTAGTTTAAATTAAACTGGAATAAGCTGAAACTGAATTGATATGAAACGAGCGATAGGACCCGACTTCAGGGTATTCAGGGCGAAAGTGCAGACTCGTTGGGCGAAAGCTCTGGGTAGCGATTAGTTCTAAATGCGATTCCGAATGGTTCGGAATCGGAATGACTATCCCTGTCTCTGTCATGCTAAACAGATAAGACATACTGGAAGAGGCCTTGCTAGACCGTTTTGTCATGGGCATGGCAGCTGGGCACGAACGCGACAAGCTGTTCGGCAAAGACCTGCAAGATCTAACTCTCAGCAAGGCCGTGGAGCTGGCCGAGAGTGTCCGGTGCGCGCGGGAGGGGGCGGCCCTCGCCGCGTGCGCGCCGCTGCAGGAGGCCGGCGTGCGCAGCATCTCCAGGAAGGAAAAGTGCCACGTGTGTGGTTATGAAGTTATGATAATCACAACTCGTCTCAGTGCCGGTTCAAAAACTATAAGTGTAAGGCCTGCGGTAAAAAAGGCCACCTACCTACGCAAAATGTGTTCTAATCCTATGCCAATAACCCTGTATAATTTACAGCCTAAGCAGTATATTATCTCAATTAATTTTACTGAAATGAAAAAAAGCATTCAATTATTATTCTATTGCGTGTAGTAGCGCCATCTTGGGTAAACTAGACAAACCTTTTCATGATTTGCCAAAGTTATTTTCGGAATGCGTTAGGTGACGATGACGCGAAATCGATGATTTTTCTTCACCTATAAAATGCTTAAAAGCAGTCAAGGTTCAACGGAATACAAGATCTTATGTAAGTACTTATTTATCTATTATGTTATTTGCTGGTAAGGAACCCTTCATGGGCGAGTCCGACATTTTATTTTTATACCTAAATAGGTACTAAGGTATTTTCTAAGTATGTAATTTTGTACCTAATACATTTCATAATAAAATTATTAAAGTAATATCGAAGTAATGTCTATCAGCAATAAAATATAAAAACTAAAAAAACCTTTTGTTCTTATTACAAAAAAACGTTTTATAGGTAGGTAGGTATCCATTTTGTCACTTTTATTCATGGAACTCTTACCTTTATCCTTTACCACATAATAAATATTAGTACAAGTGCCTTTACCTACTCTTTACTTATTTCCATAAATTATAAATATATCAATGGGTTTATTTCCTTATTTTCTTTTTACGCAATAAATCTTAGCTTTGTTTTTATTTTCATAATTATTTATTTTACCTATTTGAATGTGTCTCGAGTCTCGATTTACAGGATTGAAGTGTCCTACCTATATCTGGTTCCGGTTTCCGGTTTTATGTAGGTTGGAAAGTAAAGTTTCGAATTTTATCAACCAAAAGAATACGATAAATAAAACCGCAGAATATGTTTTTATTTGAATATAACTAAATCTAACTATGTCCATTGATTTTTATTCTGAAGAACACCAAAATTACGACGTTGAGAGGTACGTAATATTAAATACACTTTAAACGATCTCTAGTTTCAAACTTTACACACTACGTCACATCCGTCGAGCCGGCTACTTTGGTTCGGCCTTCGGCCTTTCGGCAAAACTATAAACGGAGCCGCCGATTTATCCCGCCGCCTTTTCGTCATTCGATTTGTGACCTTTTGTTTACCGTGGTGTTTGGTGGAGTTTAGTTTCAAATATGCGGGATCAAAACAGGGCGCTTGGGATAAGACTGCTGGATCTCATCCAGGAGACGGGATACCCCTTGATCCAGCATAATGGGCAAAGAAGATTTGGACCACCGCCCGACTGGACCGGCTTTGCTCCTCAAAGGGGCTCCGAAGTTTTCGTCGGAAAAATCCCTCGAGAAATATATGAAGACGAACTCGTTCCTGTCTTCTCTGCTGTGGGCAAGATATACGAAATGCGCTTGATGATGAACTTCTCTGGCTCCAACAGAGGATACGCTTTCGTCACTTACACCAACAAAGCAGAGGCTTCTCGAGCCGTCAAAGAGCTTAATGGATATAAAATCAGACCGGGGAGAACATTAGGAGTGGTAAAATCTGTTGACAACTGTCGTCTCTTCGTCGGTTGTATCCCGAAGGATAAAACAAAAGACGATGTTTTGAAGGCACTTTCGCAGCGAGTGGAAGGAATCTTAAATGTAATTCTTTACAACAACTGCATTGATCGCAATATGAATAGAGGGTTTGCATTTGTGGAGTTTACGTCACATCGGGTTGCGGCGATGGCTCGAAGGGCGCTAGCACCAGGCTGTGTGAAGCTATGGGGCGAAGAGATAACAGTAGGTTGGGCGGACCCAGAACCAGAAATCGACGACGACATAATGAAGAAGGTAAGTTTCTAACTTGAATTTTCGCGCTATTCATTTGAATTACTTGTTTACTTAAACTGCCGTCTCTTCGTCCTTGAAAATTGTTTTTATCGAACAGTAAGTAAATATTTTTAATCATTTTTTTTTCGAGATAAGCTAGCGAAGCGAAAGCTCTAAATATAGTACCTACCTACAAAGTATTGCCGAGAGCGGCGTAGGTACCTACGTACTGACATTTTAAACCTAGGTATTAACTTGTTCACTTTGCCTATTTAGTATACTTACCTGTAGAAATAGGTACTTAGTTCTGTATTTTTAAACATCATTTGAAGTTACGGTGGTCTAGTCGGGAGAACGGCGGCTGCCGATCCGGAGACCCCGGGTTCAAACCCCACACGCACCACTGTCTTTTTGAAGTCATGTGCGTAATGCCGCTAACTTAAAACGGTGAAGGAAAACATCGTGAGGAAACCGACATGTATACCTAGAATCTTTCGAAGTCATGTGTCATCCGCCAACCCGCACTGGGCCAGCGTGGTGGATTATGGCCTTAACTCTCTCCTTGCGAGAGAAGGCCCTGAGTCCCAGCAGTGGGAACGTTTAGTGGGCTGTTGATGTTGATGTTGTATTTTTAAATGCGGGGTCGCATGATCATGCTTGAGGTATGCTATGCTTATCGACATTTCTTACACCACTTGAAGTGGGTACTTACACCAGCTTATTTTGCAGGTGAAAGTGCTCTACGTTCGAAACTTCTTGATCAGGACCACTCCTGCCTTTATCCAATCTGTATTTGAAGGTGCAATATCTGGCAAAATTGAAAGGCTCAAAAAGATGTATGACTATGCCTTCATTCATTTCTATACAAGAGAGGATGCTGAACTGGCAATGCAAAAATTGCAAAATACTGAGATAGATGGTGTTGAGGTTGAAATTAAATGGTCTAAACCTGTTGAACGGGAACTATATCATATGCAAAAGCAATGTCGAGGCAATGCTAAGTTCAACAAATGTGTTGACCTTTCTCAGACGATGTGGCTTTACAAACAGCATAAGCACAAGAAGGAATATGCTAAATCCCAGAAGGATGATGAAGGAATTGAGTCTGGGGGGTCCATGTGCAACTCTCCAACAAGTGTCAAGACATGGGTCTGCACAACTCCCACCAATAAAGACTACTACATGCTACCTCAAGCTAGACTTGAAGCAATCTGCAACAAGTATGCCTCCTCACATCATTTAATTTTTTTAATGAAGTACTTATTATGAATGAATTGTTTTGATTTATGAAATTACTTACCTTGTGGAGTTGGATAATCTTATTATCAATTGGTTTCTGTTATCATAAAAACTCAAGTCCATATTGTCTAAAAAATAAGGAATTTCGTTCCAATAACCTGTGTAGGTACTATCATTGTTTTCAAATAATTTTCTAAACGATAACCCTCTTAAATTTTCCAGATTTCATGTTTTTTTTGGTATAGTGACAAGATGAGCAGAACATGTGCCTGATGCTAAGCCTGCCCATAACAGCAGTGACATTCAGCTATTGGATTAGAAAAAGTAATTACCTACCTAGCACTGCACTGCGCTCGTCATACAGATATAACATGTTTTATCTCTAGGCGTTCTAATTTTGCTGAAAACATTGTCATTGAAAGATTCAAACTGGATCAGTTAAGTTTTGCTCATTGTTGCTTGGCGGTAAAATAACTAGCAAAGCTTTGGTAATTTCCCTGACGGATTCTGCATAGAGTTCAACCACTACGAAACTAACTGTCCTAATTTTTAAATTACTTAGGTAGTTAAATTTCAAAAATTGTAATAGGTATTTTAAATATTATTAGGGTTATTTTAAAATTTACCGAAACTATTGTTCATGCTCTGGCCATCATGACTGGCCTCGTGGCTTAGTTGGTAATAACTCTGCCTGCGAAGCCGAGGGTTGTGTGTTCGATTCCCACCCAGTGCAAATATTTGTGTGATGAATTCAAATGTTTGCACTGTGTCTGGGTGTTTCTATGTATAATAAGTATGTATTTAAAACTATATAAGTATTATAATATATCAGCTATCTGGCTGCCATCATAAAAGCTTTCCTTAGTTTGGGGTCAGATGGTGTTGTGTGTGAATTGTCCACCAATATTTATTTATTTATGCTATACTTCGATGTATGGATATTTACTCCTAATAACAATAGGTATATAAAAATTCAGTGATGTTTGTTTAGTTACTCTTTGCTAAGTCTACTGATATTCCAGAAAGTTAGCATTTGTGTAATTTGGTCCAACAGCAGATTTTTATTTTGAAATTTCTTTCATAGCTATCCAAGCAAAGCCTGTAATGGCCCATTAGTAATTAATTAGTCTTTATATCTCCAGGTACAATTGGGCACCACCAGTGTATGACTATGTGAAGTACATGGACATACTGGGTGCAGAAGTGTGGGTGGGGAAAGTGCTGCTACCGGAAGTGAGCCAGCCGCTTTTGTCGACCCCCCGGATAGTGGGGCCATTCAGCACTTCCATGTGCTTATCCTTGCAACAAGCCAACGTGGAGGCTGCCATCACTGCGCTCGGGGCATTACAGGTATTTAAGTTTTATTTTAAAAGTGTATTTTTAAGTGTATTTAAATGTATAAGATTTTTTGGCAAGGTTTGGGTGTCAACAAGACTAAGAAAGGATAGTCTCACCAAAGGCTTCAATTAAGTTATAAAGGAAATAATATTTTATATTTTAAGACTTTAAATTAAATACCTACTAGCAGTGTCCCGCGGTATTACCCGCCGTAGTTCCTGTTGTTCCCGTTATCTTTCCCGGATATAAAGTAGCCTATGTGTTCATCCAGACAATTATTTATCCATGATCGGCCCGATCCATTCAGACTTTACGTGATTGAGCAACAAACATTGACATTAAAATATTGGTACGATAGTAGGATTTAATTTTATATTGTTTTAACATAGCACTTTACTACTTTTGCTTCGATCTCTTTTATTCTCTTTTATTGTTGAAGGCAAATATTTACCAGGTTAAGTACCAGCTAGAGGCCTTGGAATTGATAGAGAGATATGCTAAGTCTCATAGGCCACAACTCCATTGTTCGTAAAAGACTATAAAGTATTGAACATCATTCTATGGTAGATAAAAATGCATAATGTTGATGATATATTACTTTTAATATTTCAAAGTCAAAGTATTTCATGCATTGTATATTTTTGATAAATCATTAGTTTTTAGGGTTCCGTAAAACGTAAAAACGGAACCCTTATAGATTCGTCATGTCTGTCTGTCTGTCTGTCTGTCTGTCTGTCCGTCTGTCTGTCCGTCCGTATGTCACAGCCACTTTTTGCCGAAACTATGAGAACTACACTGTTGAAACTTGGTAAGTAGATGTATTCTGTGAACCGCATTAAGATTTCAACTGAAAAGTTTAAAAAAAAGAAAAATTAGGGTTGACCCACATACTGAGAACTGAAACTCAATTTTTTTTTTTCATCAAACCTACACGTGTGGGGTGTCTATAGATAGGTCTTCAGAAATGATGTTGAGGTTTCTAAAATCATTTTCGTCTACACTGAATAATTTGCGCGAGAGACACTTCCAAAGTGGTGAAATGTGTCCCCCCCCCCCCCCTCTAACTTCTAAAGTAAGAGAATGAAAAATCTAAAAAAAATATATGATGTACATTACCATTTAAACTACCAACGAACATTAGTTTGAACTCGATCTGATGAGTAGTTTTTTTTAGTACGTCATAAATACACTATTATTGAAACTTCGATCAAAGTTACAACAAACTACAAGAACTATGTGTACTATGTATATAATGTTACTTGCTGCAACGGAACCCTTCATGGGCGAGTCCAACTCGCACTTGGCCACTTTATTTATTAGTTAATTTATTAAGTACATTTTTTCCTGTTAAATTGCAGAGCATAGAGATAAAACATCTTTTTATCTCTGGGTGACTAGTGCAGTGCTAGATAATGATTTTGACTCAGTGTCTTATAGCCGTGTGTCACTGTGCTATTATGGGTAGGTATATTGTTTACCATCAGGCAAATGATCTGTTCATCTCCTGACTATAAAAAACGAATTAATTTAAAAATTTGTGAACAGTGAGTTTGTTTTTAAATTAAGATAAGTGAAAAAAAAGCGGATAATAAGAAGTCTTCGTTAGCATTACATACCTCCGTACTTAAATACGATTTTTTGTAAATTTATAAATAACAACAAACTGTATTTTCTACTTCTAGAACTTGCAAATAGATGGACATGCGCCATTGGACTTCAACCATCAGAGACATCAGAGTTCCCAGACACCACTGCAACCGGTGTACTCTCCAATCCTGCCAGCATTGCCTCTTCAGATGCCGTACATGGGGGCCGCCATAGGACCATCGATCTGCTCGCAGATGTCGCCACTTGCGCTGCCACCAGTCTGGCACGGCGTGTGAACTTTCTAGGTTACAATTACAACTTAGGCTAAGTTTCCAATTTACCACCCTATTGCTGATACAATATGGTGGAAATTACTGACTGTTGTAATAACTAACCAGGGAAGAATGTTTTAGATGTACCTAACTCCTAAAATCTATCTCTGAATTAACATTTTATTACTGATTATTACTAAGGTGAAAATTAAATGATAGGTACCCACTGTTACAGTTAAGAGATATTATAATATATTAATTTAAAGTTATGAAATTTGGCTGCATTGTTGATACAATGGAGTATTATTTTTTCTAAACTGTAAAAAAAGGTTGACACAGGAAAATTCAAAGTATTATTAATTTTCCTATATTTTTCAAACTGTTCATGTATTTACAAAAAAAATGTATTTCCATGTTGTTTAATTGTAAGTAGATTTAGAACAAACCTATTTAAATGTTTTATTTTAGTAGTAGGTAAGTGTTTTGTTTTAAAGCTTAAAATGTTGTTCAATAATTTGATGTCTATGTAATTTGGACCTATAATTAAATCTCTCATTTTAAGATCCATAGGTACTTCCTTTGACGAGACATAATCCATTCACATTGACATAGTCTTTTAATTTATAATATTCTTCAAGTACCTAAATGAAATGTGATAGAGTTCATTGATTTATTTTCCTTTTTGAATTATTTTCATATTTTGTTGAAGCCATTATTTACAGAATGGAAACTGTCCGACCACAAAACTTCCTTGTGCTTAGGTATACCTTGGTATATTCAGAGAGACAGTGTTATTCTTAGTTTCATTTGACAATTTCTACCTACCTAGTAGTTTATTTCTTAATAAATACACATTTCTCAACTTATGGATTTTTCTTTAGAACCTCTACTGAGTTTTGATTAATTGGATGAAATTTGATGCAGTGAGGGATTATAGCATTTAAAAACAAATGAACCTAGGTATTTTCATTCCATGAAAACATTACATGCATAATATCGCTTGTATGGCGCCAGACCCACAGACTAGTTGACTCTGAGAGAGAGAGAGAGGCCAGACAGCAGACAGCCGTGTGCGTTCGCCCAGCAAAAAATTACCGCCTTTCAAGAATTGAATGATGCAGATAATTAGTTCCCTAGTAGGTAGTACTTACGTAAAAATATTTAGATGGGTGGCTATTACACAAACCGAGTGAATTTGTTTTTCCACACAAAAATATATTTATTAGAGTTTAGCAACTTCATATTTTATATTTTTAGCAACATCAAACATACCTACATAAGGTTGTGGAGTATGGAACATAGCCGCAGTGTTAGGTTTGTAGGATTTTTATAGGATACATTACGAAGAGTCTGTAGCTGATGTGCGTGATCTGATACTTACCTACTTATACATTTTTACAGGATGATAGCCTAAGTAGGTGATAGACTTATTAGCCGATGTGATATTTTAGACTCGTAAGTCATGTGTGTTTGGGTACTTTTGTATGGGCCCGTGGCGTCGTTTTTTTTTTAGCGGCCAGAGATCCGTTGTCACTTTCTTGTAACAATAAAATACCCTGATGCTATCTGTGCAATCGGATTTGCTCTAAGTCAGTTCAGTTCAGTTCTTTGTTTTCTGGGCTATACGACTTTGTCGTAATTCTGCCAATGTCCGTTTCTTGGGAGTTTCGTAAACGGTACTATGTTTTATATCCCAGGGTTTACTTATTTGATCTGGATAAGTTGGTTTAATCTAGAACAGACAGACATAACACATAAAATACCCAACACCGAGTTAGTAGTTATATTATAATAGGTACATATTATTACAATAATACTTAATGTTTAGTTTGGAGAGACACACATTGTTATAGTTTAATTTTATTTATATTTACAAAAGAGTTGCTCTAAGTCATATCGGAGCTGAGTTATGGCCTGTCAAAGTTATTTATTTTTTGGATTTTTTGTATGGACAAGTGGCGTCGTTTTTTCATTTTAGCGGCCATCGATCCGTTATAACTTTCTTGTAACAATAAAATACCCTGATGCTATCTGTGCAATCAGATTTGCTGTAAGTAATATCGGAGCTGAGTTATGGCCTTTCAAAAATTTTTTTTTGGTATTTTTAAATATATTTGATTTATTTAAGGGCGCCATTTCCGTTAGCGGCCGGAGATCTGTTGTCACTTTTTTTAAACACTAGCTTACGACAATTGTATTCGTTCAATCAGATTCGCTGTAAGTCATATCGGAGCTGAGTTATGGCCTTTAAAAGTTTTTTTTTGGGTTTTTCTTAAATGGACTAGTGGCGCCATTTGCTATAGCGGCCAAACATCCGCGAGCACTTTTATGAAACATTATTTTTACCTTAACGTACCTGTGTAATCAGATTTGCTGCAAACTATATCGGAGCTGAGTTATGGCCCTCAAAGTTTTTTTTTTTGTTTTCTTTTTCTAATTTAAGTGCTTCGAACCAGAGCCTGGGTCGCTCTCGCCAGAAGTCCGGTATCCTTGTCGTTACATTGATGGTGGCCATTGTCATCATCTCGGTGGTCGGTGGTGTGGCTGATGATGGTTGTTGAACCGGCGCAGGCTGGCAGCGTGGGTCGTTCATTTTTCGCGAGTGTTGATGATTTTTTGTTGACTTTTGAAAAATGTGAATTTAACGCGACTATAAACGATACTTGAATCACGTCTGCTTGATATCACGTCGGTGTCACCACTTTGCCAATGGGTGCGTGAAGGTGTGGTGACAGGCAAAATAAAATGCGTGTTCACTTGATGGTGTTTAATATCTGACTCCTTATTATACCATGTGACTGTCGCTTATAACTATTTATTAATACAATGGAGCACTGTTAGTTGTGGTTAATATTTACGTTATTAGTGTTTATGTTATACGATTTATTTTATCCGCTAGGGACACAATGAACAAAGGCAATGGAGTTAGTAGGTGGGCACTTGAAATATGAAAAACGATGCAGCCGCTACAAATGTCAGTATGAAAGTTCCAAACCGTTGAAGATAAAACATGAAACTCTGGGTATAGACACTTGACACAAAGCAAACGAATGTTTGTTCTAGCAATTTCGAACTGTACGGGGGTGAAATGGGGGATGAATGTCAACATGAAAGTTCCCAACCGTTGAAGATAAAACCATGAAACTCTGTTTATAGACACTTGACACGAAGCAAACGAATGTTTGTTCTATCAATTTCGTAATTTCGAACTGTACGGGGGTGAAATTGGGGTTGAAATGGGGGATGAATGTCAACATGAAAGTTCCCAACCGTTGAAGATAAAACCATGAAACTCTGTTTATAGACACTTGACATGAAGCAAACGAATGTTTGTTCTAACAATGTTGTAACTTCGAACTGTACAGGAATGAAATTGGGGTTGAAATGGGGGATGAATGTCAATATGGAAGCTCCCAAACGTTGAAGATAAAACCATGAAACTTTGTATATAACATTTGACATAAAGCAAACGAATGTTTGTTCTGGCAATTTTGTTATTTCGAACTGTATAGGGATGACATTGGGATTTAAATGGGGGATGAAAGCATATATGGAAGCTCCCATTCGTTGAAGATAAAACCATTAAACTCTGTATATAGGCACTTGACACGAAGCAAATAAATGTTTGTTCTAGCGATTTTGGCATTTCGAACTGTACGGGTATGAAATTGTGGTTGAAATGGGGGATGAATGTCAATATGAAAGTTCCAAATCGTTGAATATAAAACCATGAAACGTATATAGGCACTTGACACGTAGCAAATAAATGTTTGTGCTAGCAATTTTGTAATTTAGAACTGTATGGGGATGAAATTGAAGTTGAAATGGGGGACGAATGTACATATCTTAGGCTTTTCTTTATCTTAGGGCCAATTATGATGAAATTGTATAAAATTGTTTTATTATAAGCTGTTTTTAGTAACCGTAAATGTGTCTGGGTAAATAAATGGTAAAGGTACCTCAGGTTATGTCGCGCGGGCGAAGTCCCGGGTAACAGCTAGTAATATACATATAACACTTAGTAGTAAGATACCATTTGATTCAATTTTAGAAAAACAACGGTCTGCTTTGGTCACCGAAGCTTGTTGAACACTAAATTTAGTACAGTACCTATTTAGATTTAAATAATATCCGAAAGAACAAAAACTGACTTCAATTATTATCATTTTACGACAACTAACTAACTTCTAGTCAAGTAAAAAGTTCACTCGACTAATTTTAGCAGCCATAACTATATCGTCCAGATAAATAGATACTGGTGGACAATTCACACACAAAACTTTGGCTTTTTCCACCGCCATTGTCCCAGCCATAGGTAGGTACTCACACCGGAGTGCCTTACGCGTGACTATGGCAAAAAACCTGACGGCATGACTTTAGTGCCTTGGAAGTTGAGTCGGCCCCTAGTGTGAGACGCAGCTTGCGTCGATACTCTAGCACCATCACATCTTCCAGAGACACATAGTAGGGCCAGTGCAGCGGCAAATTTAGCTGAGCGTCTCAAACGGCGGAAATATGCAACCCTCTACCGAGGGTGGTTTTATATTTAAGCCTTTTGGGGTTAAGACATCGTGCCTTTGGGGGCCGGGAGCTCACCACATCTTCAAAAGCCTTTCCAAGCGCTTGGCCAAAGCAACGCGTGACCAAAATGCTGGCGTACTGCCGCCAGCATGCTGGGCACTGTTATATCGAGAAATGCGTAGCTAAACATGCATCTGAAAACCGCTGAGTTTCCCATTGCATTGACGTCAATGCAATAGGAAACCGATACTGTTGTTATGCCATTTCTCACGCGCATAGGCAGATCGGTTTGGACCTCCATACAGTGTAAACGTTTTTATTGAATATATCTTTTTAGCAAATTAAATATTGTTTTTTAAAAAGTAACTCCTGACCCGCTCCGTAACAGTGGTGTCAGAAGTGGGATACCAGTGTTGATATTCCGTAGTAACGTTCCGCTGGTATTCCATCGACGCGTCGCGAGTTACTTTAACTTCAAGCCAACCGTCTCCGGAGTGCCGAACCTCTGTTCTCGATACCTCTCGGTGCTTCGTCAAAATCTACCAAGGAGTCGTGTCGCGACAGTAAGCCTTATTCTCGTAAGCCTGCCGACCGACCTCAAACCTTCAATCTGGTGCATTGCGCGCACCACCGCCGCTCTCCTGATACGCCGACCATAAGGTCGCCTTGCCGCCGCTCTTCTACAACGCCGACCAGAAGGTCGCCTTGCCGCCGCTCTCCTACTACGTCGACCGTGAGGTCGCCCTGCTGTCGCTATCCTGCTACGCCGACCACAAGGTCGCCGGTATCACCGCTCTCCAGCAACGCTGCCGAAAGGCCGCTTCTTCCCGTCACTAGTCGCACGTGCGCCACTCCGTGCTTCGTGCCCCGTGAATTCGTCGACAGCAACTTCCAGAGGAATGGACGTGAAAGCGCTGATCGTCCTTCTAGTCCTGTGAGTACAGTATTTGATCAATCGTTACTGCTCGTCATTTTACTCTTAATTTAATTGTGTGTCTGTGTCTTATGTAACAATTATCCCTCTCACAGTTCCTCCCTTAAGAAGAAAAGTTTCATTAACGATCTTACGTCAGTTTTTCATCGGTGTTTTCCTAAAACAAAATCTCTGATTTCTCAACATGACCGACGCAAGCTCAAAGAAAGCAGAAATTATGTTATCTGAACAATTTTCTATTACTGTTCTATGCAACTTCATCAGCCCTTACAAAGGTGATCGAGACACCTTGGCAGCTTTCCTCACTAACTGCCAAAACGCTTTAGATTTAGCATCCCAAAGTCAAAAACAATTGTTGACTAAATATATTTTAGCGCGTCTGGAAGGCAAAGCACAAATAGCGTGCTCCAATAAAATTTTTGACGATTTCAATGACATAAAATTATTTCTGAAACAAAACTTTGGTGAAAGAAAACATCACAACCACCTGCTAATCGACCTTCAGTCATGTAAACAGCAGACAACTGAAACTGTCTCGCAGTTCGGTCTACGGGTCGAAAGTTGTCTGACTGGCCTTCAATCAGAAATTCATAACTCAGACCATCCAAAGAAAGAATTACCCGGTCGTATTGCAATGACAGAGGACTTAGCTTTACACACTTTCTGTTTAGGATTACATCCTAGGCTAAGTAACAACATCAGGTGCCGAAATCCTAGAAACTTAAATGACGCTATCAATATCGCCTTTGAAGAGGAAAAAATTCAAAATCTTCTGTTCAAAACCGTTGCTAAGCCTAAGTGCAGAACCTGTGGAAAATTAGGGCATTCGGAATCAGAATGTTATTCTAAATCAAAACCAACGATATTCCAAAGATTCCCAAATGCCAACTTCTCCACTTCACAGCAAAATGAAAGGTCACACGCTTTTTGCAGATATTGCAAACACAAGGGTCACGACATAGCAGAATGTCGTAAACGGAAATATAATAATGAAAGATCTAATAACAACACTTCTAATTCGAATAATCGGTACAAGTCAGCGATACATCAGATTACAAATGGATCGCCGCAATCCCAACCAACATCACCAACACCTTACTATCCGTGCGAACATGCCGACGATTCAGAAAATAATTTAAACTGAAGCGTCGGATTACTAAAACGTGCCGCCGTTTTCCGACTCAAACAGGCACTCAAAATTCTTATAACCTCGACAATTTCTTACGGCCACTTCGTCGAGTCTCCAATCTCAACAAACTCCAAAGAGAGTCTCTAATCCTATATCTCAGCCTGCTCCACCGAGAGCCCTCATTTCGCTGAGTCCTAAATCTCAACATGCTCCAAAGAGAGTTTCTAATTCGTTGAGTCCTACACCTCAGCCTGCTCCACTGAGAGCCCCTATTTCGCTGAGTCCTAAATTTCGACATACTTCAATGAGAGTTTCTAGTTCGTCGAATCCTAAACCTCAACACGCTCCAACGAGAGCTCCTAATTGGTTGAGTCATAAATTTCAGCAAGCTCCGTCGAGAACCGACGTCTCGCTGAATCCTAAATCTCAGCATGCTCCGCCGATAGCCCCTGTCTCGCTGAGTCATACATCTCGACATGCTCCACTAAGAGTTCTTACTTCGTCGAGTCACACACCTCAACTCGGTCCTCAAGAAGACCTTGTCCCGCTCAAGGTCGATCCCAATCATAATCATTCCACGGTGTCCTTAGGTCCAAGTTCAGAAAACAAAATCGGTTCCAAAATTCCGGTACCTACATGAAATCACTAACTCGACATACAAGATTTCACTACCATACATTCATATAAAAAGTAGTTTTGCAGATAAGCCCTTGCATCTGCTCCTAGACACAGGTGCTAGTATCAGCCTTATAAAACAATCGAGTCTTACTAAATCTCCTGACTTAAGTCACGAAATAGTAAAAATAAAAGGCATTGATAATACCGATTCTGGCACTGATACGTTAGGTACAATGCAATTGGACTTCGAAATTTCGGGAAATAATTACAATTATAAGTTTCATGTTATAACTGATGACATTGACCTAAAATACGATGGCATAATAGGTCATGATTTTTTGACTTATTTCCAAGCAAATATCAACTATGATACCAAATCATTAAACATTCACGGACAGAGCCTGGTTATAAACCATGTTCAGCCGTGTTATGTCATTCCCGCTCGAACCGAAGCTGTAATCGAATGTACAGTATCGAATTACTCTCCCGAGCTTTACAATAATAATGAAGGCTTATTATTAGATCACTCTTTAGGTAATGGTATCTATGTCGCTAACTGCATCGTTTCTATCAAACGAAATCGTCGTATAAATATCACAGTTTTAAATACCACCGATTCAGACTTCGAAATCAAGGACTACGCCGTACAACTCACACCTGTTGATCTTAAAAATGCTGACATCGATTCGTGTGAACGTGTCAATAATATATCTTATTCTACGACTGACCGAGTAGAAAAAGTACTAAGCCTCAGAGACGTACTTCTTAGCATTCCATGGATTCACCGTGCGGGTGCCGGGTCCATCGTGTGGCAGAGAGAGAAATCTCGAATAGACCCCAAGACTTGTGACTCGGGCTGTAGGTTTAAAAGGGGCCCCTTACATTGACGTACGTCAACACTCACCTTCACTACTCGTATTTCTCTCCCTGCCCAGCCAAATCCGATATGATCCTACTAGTGCAGCTTTAGATACTCGTTCTAGTATAGAACTTACTGCACTTCTGGACAATCCAAGGTCTTTAAGCAGGTTATAGAGAGATTTTGCTGGTATACCTCTCGCTCCTACTTCTACAGCGTATAAATTAACTACATAGCCATTTTTTGTTAATTCATTTTGTAGGTCGTAATACTTATTTTGTTTCATCACGTGGTCTTTAGGTATATTAGTTTCCCACGGTACGGTAAGTTCTACCAGGACTATGCGTTTCGTAGCCCTAGAAAAAAGGAAAATGTCCGGTCTGGATGACGAAACACCCACATCCTCTGGGATTTTGTAGTGCTTTTCATACGTGTCCATTAAAATTGTCCAATCAGGTGCTGAACCCAGGATTGAGTAAGGCTTGTTCTTGGAGTTTGAAGTTGAGCCCTCTTTTACAAAGTTAATTTGTCTTTTGTTCATCGTCAATCCCTTTTGGGCTCTAGCTACCGAAAGGCTTACGGCTTCACGTATGATTTCAAGTACTCTGTCATGGCGCTGTGAGTAATGACCCCTATTAAGGAGCACCTTGCATCCCACCAATATGTGCCTTGCTGTACATATCGCCTCACCACAAGTATAGCAACATTTTTCAGAGGCTTTTCCCCACCTTACCAAGTTACTCTGGTCAGGGAGGGTAATTTGGAAAGCGTTCAGATAAAATTTTAATAAGGCAGGAGACCAGTCATATAGCAAGGTGCGCCACTTTAGAGCTAATGGGATACAAAACTCACCTATGGTTAACCACTCACTTTGCATTTCTAAATTCATAGCGTGCACTTTGTCAAAGTCAAAGTCAAAGTACTTTATTCATAAATGTACAATTTACACGTCAATTAATAAAAACGAACTGTAACTATCATTTTCGTCTTGTTGTAGAAAGGTTTTTACCATGTCTCGGTCTTCCCTTTTCTTTCTCGCACCCAACCCAGCTGTATTTACTTGCGCACCTGCCATAAATTGTTTGTAGAATTGAAGTCTAGATTCAAGGTCCGAAGCGCTTTTGTCTTTTGGGAGAGATGCAATTAATTCGTCTTTCGACTTTCCCAAAACATGCGTTTTTGTAACTCTTAGGTGTTTGTAGAGTTCGGATGGTTTTTTTAGTTTCAGGCGAAAACTATTGTGATCCCTAAATAGAGTAGAGGGATCAGCCGGATGTGCCAATCCAAACCATGACTTCAATATCTTTATGACATTAGCATCTAATTTTGCGAGGAGGGTTTTACCGATGTCATATACTAGGAAAGGCCAAGTGAGACGTGATGTGAGATAGTTGTCATATATCCATGCTTTTTTGATATTGCTGATAGGCTGTTGGTCTACCTTACTGAGGTCATTCATGAAATTTCCAACAACTACCTCTAATGATGGTGTACGTCCTTTGTAGTCTATCTTTCTACCAAGAAATTTGAAAGGCACTGCCTCTGCTATTGTGGCAACTCTTTGGCCACTTATGGAGAGTCCCGGATCGTAAGAAGTATATTTGGTATCTCGTCTACCCAGACATAAACAATGACATTTACTTGGTTTTGCCCTCATTCCCTCCGTCCATGTACAGAACTCATCAACATCATTCAACAATTGTTGACACTGTTTGGGATTTCGTGTAAGTATTGCAAGGTCGTCCGCAAAGGCTAAAATTGACTCAGTGTACTTATTGTTGATTTTAAACCGGTAGCCCCATTTCTTCTCACGGGATATTAATTTATCTACTAGAATATTTATAACTATATTAAATACTATTGGTGATAAGCAGCACCCTTGGAATAGTCCCACATTATATTTAAGTGGTTTTGAGTATTCTTTGTTTACTGCTATAACAAATTTTAAGTGATTATAATATGAATTAATTATGTCAATAATTACAGCAGGAAAGTTATACCATTTTAGGGCAAATAACATAAGTTCATGCTGCACGGAACCAAATGCGTTCTCTAGGTCTATCCAGCAGACTGTTATTTGTCTCTCATGTGTTCTGGCATCTTTCAAACTTTCCGCTAGTAATGTATTGTGTTCCAGGCATCCAGAAATACCAGGCAAGAAGCCTTTCTGGTGGTTGGGCCTTAAATACCTATTGCTAGCCATAAATGTGGTCATTTTTGTTTGCAATATACTGAAAAAAATTTTAGAAATTGTATTGGTTAGGGCTATCGGTCTGGTGTCTTTTGGATGAGTTACTTCTTTCATTTTAGGAATCAGGACAAAAATTGCTCTTCCAAATGATTTTGGGATTTGCTTTCCTGACCAGATCTTACTGAATATATTTAAGATATGTTTACGAACTGATGGACACTTTTTATACACTATGTAAGGAATGCCATCAGGGCCTGGAGCTGATTTAGTAGTTTTCTTCTTAATTTGATAGTTTACTTCCTCTTCACTAGGTGAAAGGAATTCTTCGCTATTCCCATTTAAACTCCGAAGAAAAGGAGTCTATTTTAAAATGTTGTTCGCAGTACGCAGACATATTCCATTTAGAAGGTGAGCCAACGCAATCGAACACACTATCGATTCGGGAGACGCAGCTCCCATCCATGTAAAATCGTATCGATTCCCTGAGTGTCACAAGGAAGAAGTAGACACCCAAATTAGAAAAATGTTAAATCAAAATATCATACGTCCTTCAATTTCGCCATGGAGCGCCCCGGTTTGGGTAGTTCCTAAGAAAATGGACGCTTCGGGTAAAAAGAAATGGCGAATAGTCATTGATTATCGCCGTCTTAATGACGTCACTGTTTCAGAGAGTTACCCTTTACCTCTCATCACGGACATCTTAGATCAGCTGGGTCACTCTAAATATTTTAGCGTTTTAGACCTCTCTAGCGGCTTCCATCAGACCAAGATGAGTTCTAAGGATGCCCCAAAAACCGGCTTCACCGTAAACACAAATTCTAGCACATCTGGGCATTATGAGTTTACCAGAATGCCGTTTGGGTTAAAAAACGCTCCTTCTACATTCCAAAGGCTGATGAATACAGTCCTTTGTGGCCTCCAAGGCCTTCACGCATACGTGTATCTCGATGACGTCATTGCTTACTCTTCTGATTTAACATCTCACATGGAAAAACTAAAATTAATCTTTGATCGCCTGCGAAAATTTAACCTAAAGCTACAACCGGATAAATGTGAATTTCTGCGTCGCGAAGTCGCCTATCTAGGCCATATAATCACCGATAAAGGTGTCTCCCCAAATCCTGAAAAGGTCAAAGCAGTCACTCAATTTCCAATTCCCAAAAATCCTAAAGACATTAAGTCTTTCTTAGGACTCGTCGGATACTACCGACGTTTCATAAACAATTTTTCCCAAATTACTAAGCCACTAACGTCCCTATTAAAAAAGGACGCCATTTTCCAATGGTCTCATGACCAAGAGCTGGCTTTCTCTCTTCTCAAAGATAAACTTACATCAGCGCCTCTATTACAATATCCTGACTTTACTCAACCATTTCTTCTAACCACAGACGCATCCAATTATGCCGTAGGTGCAGTTCTATCGCAAGGCGAAATAGGCAAAGACAGGCCCATTTCCTACGCGTCACGCACTTTAAATAAAGCTGAGGGCAATTACTCCACCATAGAGAAAGAGCTCCTCGCTATATTATTTGGCGTCAGGAATTTTCGTCCTTATCTATATGGCCGCAAATTTAAAATAATTACGGACCATAAATCTTTAGTCTGGCTATTTAATGTCAAAGATCCGGGTTCCAGACTAATCAGATGGCGCTTAAAATTAGAGGAATATGATCACGAAATTGTCTATAAAAAGGGCAAACTAAATACCAACGCCGACGCTCTGTCTCGTTTCCCTGTAAACGTTTTAAGTGACGAGACAGACTCCTTATTATGTAATCCAAGCTCAGCTCCTAATAATAGTAAAGATGAGTCGAGTCAACCTTCAACATCTGAAACATATGAACAATTCTTACAAATTATGAAACAACCGGGTATCACATTCAACACCGTTGTCCAAGAACATAATGAGTCACTACTCAAGGCCAAATCCAAACTCATCGCTTATCCTACCTCAATTGATTTGGATGACTCTGTTCCATATTGTCAAGACATCCTAGACATGTCCACGAGTGAACCAGATATACGAAATATTGAACGCGAACTCAATACGTATCTGTCGACCTCTAACGAAAAACACGTATTTACCCATTTATTTGTAAAGATAAATCACTTTGACGAAATGACCTACAAAGACATTTTTAACATTTTACGTGAATATCGAGATATGGTAAAATTCTGGTATTTGGAAGAAAAAGAAGTAGCTATCTCAGATTTCACAGATCCATTCACCAAAATGTCTTTTACGAAAATCTATAACATCATAACCTTCTTATTTCATAACTCTGGTATCAAGGTAAATATTTACCACAACTCAATAAAATACCCAACACCAGACGAAGTTATACAAATTCTGAGAGACAACCACGACTCTCCTCTCGCGGGTCATCCGGGCATCTCACGGATGCTCGATAGAATTAAGAGTCAATTCTGGTGGAAATCTATGCGTCAAGATATAGAAGACTATGTTAAAAATTGTCGCTCTTGTCAAATAAATAAACCATTGAGGCAAACTAATCGAGCCCCAATGATAATAACTTCTACAGCATCCAGGCCTAATGAGAAATTTTTTCTCGATCTAGTCGGGCCACTTCCCGAAACATTCGAACACAAATACAAATTCCTTTTAACTATCCAAGATGATCTCACTCTCAAGCGTATCCCATGAAATCGTGTTCTGCAGAAGAAACAGCTAAGTCATTCGTAAATTTTATAGCACACGTAGGAATACCCAAGATGATAATTTCAGATCAAGGCACGAACTTTTGCTCTGATTTATTTAAACAGCTCGCGAAGCTGTTCAACATCAAACATATTTTCGCCTCACCCTACCACCCACAAACGTGTGGTGCGCTCGAAAGAAGCCATTCCACCCTTAAAGAGTATTTAAGGTCATACATAGGCGAAAATCAGAATACATGGGATCTATATGTCACGAGTGCCATGATAGCTTACAACTCTAACATACATTCTACTACTGGATTTGCACCATTAGAATTATTATTCGGTTTCAAACCTTATGTCCCTTCTAGTATAGATAGTCTTGACACAAACACCTACACAGATTACGTAAGAGCTTTAAATCACCGGCTATACTACAGCCGACAAAAAGCTCTGCAAAACATTCAATGCTCAAAAGAGAGATCGAAAAACTATTACGACTCCCGTACAAAACCTACCACATATAGTGTGGGAGATATGGTCTATATCCGGTGTCATCATAAACAAAACAAGGCCCTATCTCCGGTGTGGAAAGGTCCTCACAAGATAATACAATTAAATGGAAATCATACAGTCACCGTACTGATAAATCGTAAGCATGTACGTCATCATTATGACGAAATAAAACATGCCCGTGACGACATCTCATAACAAGTCTCACGTTACCAATGTCGTACCGTCTTATCTATTTCAGATCCTTGCGGTCGGGCTCGTGCGAATACGTAACAACCATAGTCAGCAGTCCCGGCCTTTACTTTGACAAACTCCTAGACGTAAAATTTACTAGTAGTAATTGGAATGTCTTAGCATTCATAGATATAAGTCATATACAACCTAACTTAGATAAGGTAGAATTCTTATTCGAAAAACTTAGCGTATTCTGCAATTCTTTTACGTCTTCTAAAATACAGGCGGACTGTATTAATGCTCTGTCTACTCTTAAGAATCAGCATATTTCTAATATAAATAAGTTCTCTTCGGTATCTTACCTGCTAAACGACAAAATGCCTACCAAACGCTCTAAAAGAGGTCTTATAGATTTTGGGGGATCAGTTCTTAAAACCATTTTTGGCACGTTAGACTCAGAGGATGCAGTCAAATACTCCAAGGCCATTGATGAAGTACAGTCAGACGAACAACAACTTGCTCGCCTCATGAAAGATAACATTCATGTTATAAAATCAACAATTTCATCTTTTAATAATTCTATGAGTAAAGTCGACGCCAATGAGAAAAGCTTACTAAGTAACATGGAAGTTATTCATAAATCTTTAGAAATTGTATCCAACAGCAATGACAAATTGGAAATTAAGTCTCAACTAAGCTCATTAAACTCGCTTGAGTCTATTATATTAACTTTATCGTTTGACATTGACGATATAAACAATGCTATTTTGTTTGCAAAACTTAATGTCTTGCACCCAACAGTGCTTAGTCCGCATCAGTTATATTATGAGTTAGATAAGCATAGAAATTATCTACCCAAGCACTGCGAGCTTCCTATTTCGCTCTCATTGCAGAACATACACGAATTAATCGACATCTCTAAATTAGTATGTTATTATCATTTAAATAAAATTATTATTGTTATTAAAATTCCTCTCGTCTTACCGCAAATATATAATTTATATAATACTATCTCATTACCTATACCCTATAATGTTACGAGACCAGATACCTTTGTTCTCATTGCACCTACTAGTTCTTATACAGGGTTATTGGTAATCAGCCTGCATCCGTTTAAGGGCATGTTCTGTATATTTAAGCAAACAACTTTTGTTCTACAACTTTCGTTAAAACTCAATAGAAAACCCAAAAAAAATTAGTGTTTGTTGCCCTTTTTTGTACTGTTTAGTGACTTTTTAGTGTTTATTCACTTCGGCACATATTTTTTTGCGCGTTAAAGAGCGTAAGCACTCTTGTTACGAATTGTTACGGAGAGTTCGATGCTTTTAGACTGTGCAAATATTTTTTTTATTTATTTTGTAAAATAAAAAAAAACGTAAATTTTTAAAAACTGTAGAACAAAAGTTAACGTATTGAATGTACCTAACATCCCCTTAAAAGGATGCAGGCTGATTACCAATAACCCTGTATAGCTATAACGACTGATCGAATGTTTTACTCACTAATAGAAGATATAGAAAAGTGTAACGTCGTTAGTGAAAAGTGTTTTGTGTGTCCCCTAAACAATGTGTTTTCAGTTATAGCCAACCCCATGTGTGAAACGACGATTTTAAGTGAAGGATTACTACTCTCCCAGACTCATGTGCTACAAGGTTAATTCACGGTTCCGTAGATTTATTTCATAGAATAAGTTTTAATCGTTGGGTCTTTGTACAATCCGAACCTGGGAAATGTCATATAAATTGTGACAACTACCCAGACTTTGATGTCATACTATTTGGTACAGGCATAGGTACTTAGTATTCCAAAGAAATGTAAAGCGTTTTTCAAGACTCTCCAATTTGCTCCATCGGGAGATACTTACTTAGGAAATGTAACAAATGTAATATCAGATTTCAATATCCTACAAGATGACTGTTGTGAACACTCGAAAATAAATAAAACATTAAGTAACCTACCTTTCAAAAAGTTAGATAACTTAAATAATTTTGATTATCTCATCCAAGCCAGCACTCATCTTGATATGATGGAAGAAGACCTTAAGAAGTTAAATGACCCATCTCATTTTGAAAAATATGGTATGCACTATATGTCTCTCAGTTATAAAAGTAGCTTACTTTTATTTCTATTTTTAGTATATAAATATTTAAGATGTTTTCTCAAAAACAAATTGCCATCATCAGCGAGGCAATCCTCTTGTTGCATTAAAATAATTAATAATTGCTATAGCAATAATAAAAGCAATAAAGACTTAAGTATAACAGAAGAGTCATCATCATCATCTGATGAGGCTATAAGTCAAGTACCGACTCCTTTCAAAAGGAATTTGATGTTAACAAAAACTACATGACTTAACAAATTTGAATTGTGTAACTTTAATTTGAAAATTTAACTTATTGATTGTTTTGAACTTCACAGATTTCAAAATCTGTTTTTATTAATGTTTAGTTACTTTGCACTTAATTGCTAACTTAGTCTATTTCCTAACTTTTTCCATTTTTACTGTCATAGTTTTAAGTTGGGAAGTCCAGACTCTAGGGAAACTGTAATTCCTCATCACTTTAGATGTGATGATCCATCTTAACGGGGGGGTTGTTATATCGAGAAATGCGTAGCTAAACATGCATCTGAAAACCGCTGAGTTTCCCATTGCATTGACGTCAATGCAATAGGAAACCGATACTGTTGTTATGCCATTTCTCACGCGCATAGGCAGATCGGTTTGGACCTCCATACAGTGTAAACGTTTTTATTGAATATATCTTTTTAGCAAATTAAATATTGTTTTTTAAAAAGTAACTCCTGACCCGCTCCGTAACAGCACGCTTCCGACTGGTAGTGGGCTTACACATCTTGTCATCCAGTTTTTGTTAATATTCAAAAAACCGCCTCCCTTTTTCCATATACTATATGTACATACATGGTAAAAACGGGACCCTATTACTGAGACTTCGCTGTCCGTCCGTTCGTCCGTCCGTCTGTCACCAGACTGCATCTCAAGATCGGTGATAGCTAGACAGTTGTAATTTTCAGAGATGATGTATTTATTTATATTGCCGCTACAAAAACAAATACCAAAAACAACATAAAATAAATATTTAAAGGGGCTCCCATAGAACAAATTTGATTTTTTTAGCGTTTCTTGCTCGATACTAATAATACACAAAAGCGTCTACCTGTCACAAGGTAGACGCTTTAACTGTTCACACAATATTTCGTTTTATGTTCTCTTTAAATAATTAATTAAAATTAATGATTAAGGAGGCTCCCATACAATAAAAGAAGTTTTCGCCGGTTATTTGGTAATGGTACGGAATCCTTCGTGCGCGAGTGCCACTTGCACTTGGCCGGTTTTTTAATACCTTATTTAGAATTGATGTCTCGTACCTAGGTTACTTACCAACGTGATTTTATTCATATTCATATTCATATGCATTTATTCATAAATGTTATTTACATGTCAAGCATTACATACAAGATATAAAGTTATACAATTGAAACTAAATGTAGGTACTTATATAGACAATTAGTACAACATAATAATGATCACAATTTAGTTTTAATACCATTGTCAAAATTGAATTTCATTGGAAATTCCCTACAAAATTCAGTAGGTAAAGTATAATAGCATTCAGTAACCTAACATACTAAATTCAGAAGCAAGGATTGCATCCACAGACACCAACCGCAAAATTTTTAAATGTAGTTCGACTTTGGTTGATAACATTACATTACATGTATTCCTGTTTCTGAGACATTTTTTTTAATAAATCTCAGATCGTGTTTCTCCTTAGTATGATCTTAAATCATGTCAAGTTTCATTTGAATTGAATCATTAGTTTCGGCGTGATGAGAGTTCCCTATACAGAAAGACATGAAAGAAAAAAAATGCAGTTTCGCCATCAGTATCTATACTACGGAGTGACCCCAATTTTTTTTTTCTAAATATCTTCAATGTATGTAGGTACCTACAGAATTCGACCCGCTACAGTTTCATTAATATAAGTATAGATAATTCCTAAGTAGGTATACACTTAGCGACCTACATTGTATTAAATATTTCGTAGGTACCTATATGAAAAGGAACATAGAATTTAAACGAAATTTAGTTTTGTTATTTAGTTTATTATAAAATCTTCACCTACCTAAATGGTAGAACTTATACTTAAGATATAGAACTAAAATCGTACAAAATGCAACTTTATATTAACAATCGTCAGTTTGCACTAACTAGTTTGGCACCGCAATCTGTAGGGATTACATAGGTACGTGTTACATTTTACAATTACCAATAAAATCCAATTTATCGTTAAAACGATTTTGAAGTGAAAACTTTAGGCGCAACACAGGCAGATTTTTCGTGGACTGTGAATTGAATTCTAGCGTCACGGTATGGATAAGAAATTGTCGGATGAACTCGCGACCATGGTAATTGGCCATCTAAAAATGCGTCAGGAATTCCCACTGGCTATCTAGAAATGCGTTAGCAATTCTAGATGGCCATGATCAGGTCACGCCACAGATTAAAGTAGGTAGGTATATTGTCTTTGGGTCACGCCCTCCGGTTTCACCCGCGTAGTTTCCAAAGTGAGCTATCAAATTCGGAATTATAAGTTTTCACTTCTATAGGCAGTTCCATGACGGCCAATTTTTTTACTTTTTTACGGAAGAACTTTCGTCTTTTTCATAAAAGTTATCGCAGTAAAACAAGGCTTGACGCATTTGACATTTCACGAACGAGTTAGTACAGTAGTAGTATCAATAGTAGGTACCTAAATCTCAAAATAGGTACTTATAACAAAGTATAACTTAAATATACACTATCGGGGTTTACAACAACATAAAAGTCGTGTCATAATAATTTCAGGCATTTCGTTACTGACTTGATAAAACGGTTTTGAATAACATAATAGTATCGATAACAAAGGGGGAACTGCGAATGCAACAGGTCTGTCAAACAACTGCAAATTGTATAGAGTAAACAATCGGTAAAAAGAAAGAGGTCTAATAAAACTAATTAATCCGTCGGTTAGATTAAAAAAAAAAACATAATAACATTGTACGTCTACACTATTTTTATTTTGTTTTTCACAAACCAGCAATGACTAAAACACAGAGCTTAGAGTGACGTTACTTCAATGTATGAATTTCACGAAGATGTGACGTCACTATTAACTCTTAAAAGTTTGATGATCTAAGTATAAAGAATAGCAACGACGATTTTTAATAATTTGTTAAAACAAAAAAATACTTACACGTCTCATATTTTTCATGATCTACCTGATGGACTAATTAGAACAATACGTACCTACATTATTTTTTACCCAAACGTCATCTCATTTCATACTTAATTAGTTAACCGTAAACAGATGATGTGGTATTTTTATTACAGGCTATGTTCTGAGTAGACTTGAGTAAACCAAGAAGAGACATTGTTTGTGTAAAATAGTATTTTATGTATAGACTTACTGGCAACGATCTCAATCTTCCTGGCCTATTTCAACTTTGGCGACTATAACCTGCTTTCAAGTCCCGCGATAACTTTAGTGCCCGCGCATGCGACTGACTGCAACTAAATTTAGCACGAAAAGTTCGTGCACATATAGGACACGTTAGGATGCCGCTGTAAATAATAAATAATATTAGAAGACGGGTCTGGTTTTAAGTTGGTTTGCATCCAGGTCGTACGTTCGTATATTCGTCTTTCGTTCTCAAAAGATTGAGTGGAAACTGAAATTAGTATCTATCCGTAGGTACCTAAGTTTTAGTTAACCTCTTGTAGCGTAAAGCTATAAGAGCCTTCAAATCTAAGGTACAAAGTACAACGTAATTCACCCGATACTTTCCTGGACTTGTGTGTGTTTATCTGTATATATCAATCCTACTATAATATCATACTAATATTATAAATGTCAATGTATGGATGTTTGAATATTTGGATGTTTGTCGCTCAATCACGTCCTAACGTACCTATCGAACCTATCGAACGAACGGATCGGGCTGAAATTTGGAACACAAATAAATTGTATACTTATACTTTTTAACCCGAAAAAACAACGGGAACAACGGGAACTTCGCGGGTAACAACGCGGGGCACTGCTAGTTAGATATACGAACGTAGCACTCACGTTAAACACAGCGTTATCAAATACGTGAAAGGGAGTGAAAGGCGGCCTACTAGAACAGAGCACTCTTAAACTAAGGCCAATTGTTCACGTAGCTGCACGACATCCGCACGATTTCGACAATTGTCGGATGCAAGACGAATGCTTGCATGTTGCGTACAAATAATGAAGTCTGTGGCCACGAAACGACAACGACACGACAGCCGCACGTCTTGCGTTTGTTCGTAGGATGCATGCATTCGACAAAAGACGCGTGCGTGGACAGTAGGCCTTACTCTCACGTACACGTTACACCTAAAACTGCTACACAGCGTAATCCCTGAAAGTTCATGTTCAAGTGTGAATGTTGTCAATGCCAGACTAACAATAGATTAGGTAGGAAGTACTTGCTACGGCACAAGCTGTATCACACGTTACACACTGTGCCGCCTAAAACTCATTGTCGGTTGCCACACATTTGTCAATGTATACTTAGTCAAATCTTAAGACGATTATACTGCGATGACCAAATTTAGTCTGTTTTCTAAATTTTAAACTCATGTCTTTGTAAACAATCTAACATATCTATAAAAACTAGGCACTTTTTAAATCAACGAAAATGTACTACCTATATATCTATTGTGCTTTTATGAGGGCTTCTCACAATCTTTACCTGTTGTGCGTATCGGTTCGGTGAAATAAACTTACAACAGTCTATTGGTATGGTCGTACGTGTGGGCGTAAGTATAGTTGGTAAGTTAAAGTTACTAGGGATCCGCGCTTTCTGCGCTAGCCTAAAATTCGTTAAGCAGCAGCGGTCCTGTGAGGACAACTGTCAACGGTCGGTTTAGTATAAATAGAAAAAAAAACATTCCATGTATCTCAAATGCGATAAAAAATAAAACAGAGACCACGGATTCGTAAGCAATGAAAACTCTCATAAATATCAAGAATTTAACAAAATGACGAACTGTGGTTATTAAGTCGACGCGTAATTGAAGAGTAAAATGACAAGATAAACTGATAAACAAATAAAGTAGGGGTATGAAATAAGTGTTTATTGGTAACTGGTTACAAAACACTGAAAAAAAATATTTTTTCGTAGCTGGTTACGAATCAGTCGGTTACGAAAGTGGCTGAAGGGAAAATAACATGCCTAGGTATACATAAAATATTTTTGTAAATGTACGGTACTAATGCATAAGTCACAGTTATGTCATACGTGCATGAACTCAATCAAAGACATTGTTTTATAATATTTGTAAGGGCGTAAATTCCAGCAGCATCATTACAAAGTTATACAACTCCACAGGTAGGCCCGGCACATGACTCACAATTCAGCGCCATATTTGCCTTTTAGGCTTCCAGATACTACCACTGGTTATAATTTAGGTAAAATATGTTCAACACTTAGTAAGAAATCCATAAAAAATGCCTTTTTTTACCGCGTACATTTGTGATTGAATTTGAGCATTGGATTTCCGAAATCCATTTAAAAGGGGATCCAGCTTCTATGTTCGCATTATGTTTTTAAAATATTTGATAACACAGTTCGCTAATTTCACTATCACTTACCTACTCGTAATGTTTGGTGTTCGATTGTAAATAAATGCTTAAGTACATAAAAATTGGCACATTTTCACTAACTACTAAACATAACTATTACATATAGCTTATAACATTTGTTAGAAATAATATTATTAGTAACATTAAAATTATCTATAATGCTCTTATTATTAACGTAATTACCTAAATCAATTAATAGTCAGTTTATGAACGAACGCAAATATAATATAGGTTAAAGTCGAAAGCAGCGGAGGAAAAATAATGCGTGCAAACGTGAACCTTATAACGTGTTGATACAATTTAATATTGGATGACATAGATCTAGGAACAACGTAGGTAGGTACTAGAAACTACTGTCAAATAGTTTTAAATTTAACTTAAACACTCACCTCTACATAAGTACTGTACGCCACGAAACAACAAATGGTTTGGCATTTTAGTTATTTTTTGCTTTACTCATCTGTCATCAAGTCTTAGGGTACCGTTACGACAACTCAATGTTACTCTTAAACAGAATAAAATTAATAGGAGTTCGTGCTAATCGCCTTCAAAATCATATTTTACAAAATGAATCTTAATCAAGATTTACATTACACTATAGAAACAGCTAGTTCTAACATTGTTATTAAAAGATTAAAAGTTACGCGCCTGATAATTCACTTTTTTCCTTAACAAAAGGTGTAAAGTTATCTTTTGGTTTCTGTTACCCACACAAGAAGAATGTCTAAATCATCATCGCCGCTGCTTGCGTCTTATCTAACAAATATACTACGTAACTTATACCCTTTTACAAGTCAACTTACATTAAACAGTATTAATTAGTTATAACTAAACATGAATTTGGCGTTTCTATTTGGCACTCATATGATATTTCTAATAATACAAAAATTAAAAATCGATCGAATTGTATCGTCAAGAGTTGGCCATTTGACATTGGCCTAGTGATGTGATCACTAGTCTGAAATCAAAATTATACTTGAAGTTGGCAAAATATGTAGTTCCGTGATTCCGGAAGATCGGTAAAACCAAAACGAAATATAAACCGGTGTAACTTGATTGACGACAACACAGAATTGTAGCGATTCTAAGTTCTAGCTGCATCTGTAAACATACGCTACTTTTGATAATATTAAAAAATTAGCCACACGTTAATTATGGGATATTTACTGTGGTTAATATTAAATACCGTTGAACACCAAAAAACTGAGAGAGAAACTTACTATGGATGACAAAGAGAGTAGGTCGATATGTCTGCTCGTGATTAAAAATTTTGTGTCAACTTTTTCCATGCGTCAAGTTTACCGATAAACATGGTACACGAAACTGTATCTAAATATCGGAAATCAAGGATTCGCTTCACGAAGTAACCACAGTAAATATTTATATTATCCTATAATTAGCAATGTTATCGTAGTGAAGCGTGAAAGCTTTAAACAATATTTGATAATTGGCCATCTAAAATACTGGGTCCTATAGATGTGTTAAAGATTATAATAAAAAAGATTATAATAAAGTCTTGTAACATTTTTATAACACACATTTTTAATTTTCTTTATTGTACTGCAAATAAGCTTATGTTAAATGTAATTTCAATGAATACAAAGTGAAAGTCAACAAGACTTAACTTAATTATAGCTTTGACGATAACAATGTCGTAAAATTATTGTGAAAATCACTTACTTAACTGGAAGTACATTTTATTAATTAGCTTGAAGATAGCATTTGTACTTTAAACGAATCTTATTTAAAATTAGCTTACATATACGCCAGTCTATTGCAATTGCCAAGTAGGATACACACATCTATGACTAATTTACGCTATTTTGATGTAAGAAAATATGTAGCATTTATGCCTAATACCAGTCTATTAAACCATACAGTCGTTCAGCGAAGCCGTCTAGACGGGACAATCGTGCGGGGCGTGCGGGGTGAGACGCGGGAAGCGCGCTCCCGCCAATGCCAACACTATAATGTTAGTATTTCGTGAGCGCAGTTTAGTTTTCGGTTTCAAAGGCGTTGAACTACTCGTAGTATTTCTTTACACTGTGCTTTAATAATACTGAGGGTTCATTATAGAATTGGCAAGCTTATGACAAAACCGCAGTCATTTACAAATAAAAATTAAACGGTATAATAAAAACTATTTTTATTTGTGTTCTAATTTTAAAATTACCCTCTCGAACGAGGTACAATGTCGATCCTATGGCACGACTAAAATAAACATAGCACATTTGATAAGATTGTAGCAATGTTGGTATCCTTTACTTGGATGAATGATGAATTAAGAACAAAACGTACTCATTTGGTTTTCATTTAACATCTATAAAGTGGATAGCAACATCGAAGGTTAATGTATTTAATTTGTGTTTGATAGTTTTGATTTTGTCTAGTTTAGTCGTGCAACGGAATTGATAAATCTCACTATGGCAAACAGGGCACTCACTTACCGTTTTCAATTGGTATGGTTTAAATTTAATGTTATTTTTATTATCACTACGAGCTTTGTATAAATAGTGCGATTTCCGCAGTAATGTTCTTTGTTACATGTAGGTATTTTCGGTTCAAGTTTTTAGGTAACCTTATATAGGCTTACTGGTAATCAGTCTGCATCCGTTTAAGGGCTTGTTCTGTTTATTTAAACAAACAACTTTTGTTAAAACTAAATAAATACCCCAAAGAAATAGTATTTGTTGTCTTCTCTAGCACTGTTTAGCGGGTGTTTAATGTTTATTCACTTCACTTAACACTGCACATCGCTTATCAAGCGTTAACGAGCGCGCGCGCTCTTGTTACGAAGAGTTCGATGCTTTTAGATCGGGCAAATACACTGTATGGGGAAAAAAATACGATATTTATAAACTGTAGAACAAAAGTTGACGTATTCAATGTACTCTGCATCCCCTTACAAGGATGCAGGCTGATTCCCAATAACCCTGTAGAGACGCAGGGATATCTGGAAGATTTTCTTTTTATAGCGTAGTATGATTTAAAAAAAATTGGTTATTGTTTGTATTATGTTCACTATTTATCCTAATTTTAATTTGGGAATGTATTCCGCGACTGTCAAAATCCAAACACAAATTTGCATCAGTATGCTTTGACCTTCCTTAAGTTTATATAAAACTTTACATGATCGATAGGGTCAATGTAGTTTGAACAATTATGATGTTAACAATTGAAGACAGACCTACAAATAATGTATTAAGTTAATACGGGCTCAATATATATTGGAGCATGCTTGCGTTTTGATTTTTAAAATTACGGAATACAGGAATACAATCTAAAATGGTAGGTAATATTGGCATAACTACACCAAAACAAGAGCTCTTAAGAAACAAAAAAGTTACAACGAGGCAGTTCTAGAGAGTATGACAACTTTTGGACACAGTAGTCGAGATAACTTTCATCGAAAGCCTTCATACTAGGTACTTATAAGAGTAACAGTCTTTTACAATGTGTGCTTGGTTTTAAATGCTGTCTTTATTGGTAGGCCTTAGTTTAGCTAACAAACCATAAAAGCATGTACCACTTAATCCACTTTAAGCGAAACTCGAGTACAAAGAAACACTGCGAGCATAACTCAATTAAGGACTAAACAGGTCCGTACTAAGCTTAAAAAGATGTATTGTACTCATTAATATGAAGAACTACTACTATGATTATAGTAAAAAAAACACACACACACACACACTTGTCCCAAACAAAATGGAACTTTGGACTCGGTAAAATGATTAATGACAATAGTTACAAGACCCCGTACATTTGTCTTATTTATTTAGGTCGCCAATTTCAAAGGTGTCTGTCTCCTTTGAAAGAACTATCATCGTTCATTTTTCAATACAATCGAAATCTAAATTAAATGTTCCTCCCACCTAAAGATCCTTTCAACTTTAACATTTCATTAAAATTTTGTGAAATGGCAAATGAGACAACGAAACTTCGAGGTCTTGCATTAATATGATCATTTGGAACCCATTATCGCCTATTGCTGCATATTGTCAGCAATGGGCCTATTTCTGTGTATGCTACTTGTATTAACCTTAAACGTATATGACCTCATAATATGAATACATAACATTTTGAGTAGTATCGGGACGAACTTGACAAACATTTCAAAGGACTGGTCAATATTAACTCAAGAGAGACATAAATGGAAGGAGAGTAGAAAGGTCTTTCCCAGTATTGGTATCCAATTAGCTCTTGTTAATAATAATTAAGTAGCTTTGTATCGCGTAGTAACGTTGTAGTGAAGTTTCGCTCACAGCAAATGGATACCTAAATAGAGAGGTATAAAACAGACATATTAAACTATATCTATATAAAATGACACGTTAACAATTTTTAGTATTATTAATTCGTATAACAAATAAATTGAAGTACTGAAATTCCAGTGCCATCTACCAGCCTATATATCTATCTAAATGCAAAGATTTAACAGTCAAAGCGTGAACTCTCTGGTTTCGTGCTTCTTCAGGGTGTAATTGCTGAGTAGGAAGGGCGTAGGAACCAACTGGGCGCGGTGTCGACGCGGCAGCCGCAGCGTCGCGCACGCGTGCCGCTGCGACGCGACGGACACTGAAAATTTACAAACTATTTCAAAACAAAATATGAGGAAGAACAATGTACGATGAAATCGCATTACATTTCATTTGAAAAAATGTATTCATTTAATAATACATATAATTTCCAAAATGTTGTTCGGGTAATGTTTTAGGTTTATGTATTCATAAATTATTCTTATGTCGTATTTCGTTACAATGCAACGATGCACTCTCCAGTTATTTTTTTTTTAGTTTTTTTAATAATATCTTTAGCTTTGTTGAACAATTTTTGGAAAAATCTTTTGGACTCGGGTTACAGCGGCGTATAAGCGGTGGCTACGCAACGGAGCGGGACGTACGCTTTAGGCTAAGAACTCGTGGAGCAATTTTCACCCGCGTCCGCCACGGTTGTGAACCTGCAGCTTCTGCAGAATACAGATATAATTGTATATGTAACAAAAAAAATGCAGTAATTTGCAGGGCCTGCCGATAGAAGTGAAAACAATGGGAATTCAGGTGCCAACGCTTGCCCTGCGCGGGTTGTTGGATGACGCATGACCTCAAAAGATTCTAGGTACTTGTCGGTTTCCTCACGATGTTTTCCTTTACCGTTTTAACTTAGCGGCCATTATACAAATGACTTTTGAAAGACTATGGCGCGTGTGGAATTCGAACTTCATTCGATTCCCTGTCACTTGTTCTACCGACCATAGCCCAAGATCCCAGAGCTTCCAGACGTCACGTATTTTCTGATGAACGAAATGTGAATGATTGAGTAGAGTTAGTACGTACTAAGAACACATGCTTAGTCGCTATAACATGCTTAAACGGCCAATTTTGAGATATGGGGTAACGAAGGTACATAAAACATGACTTACTTCATGTATTTTCTAATAACTGATTTTCACGTATGTTATAGGCAATATCCTTAAAAATAAGGCCCGAATACTCTCAGATCCTTTCAATCGGCCGTTTTGCTTAGCAGACGCTTTAAAACTCCCAAAATAAATAACTTAATTTCACTTAAATGCACTCCATATGTAAATATGTTCGTCAGACATATTTACATATGGAGTGCATTTAAAAGCCTTTCCCAATACGACAGACCAATCTAAGGGGCGAATCATCCCCTAAACTCAATTTTAATGCCTCTATGGGTAAGAGCGCGAGACTGAGTGAGACATGTATTAGGAAATATTGACTTAAAATTGAGTTTAGGAGATGAGTGGCCCCTTACATCGGTATGTATTTTTGATAAAGGCTTTAAAATAGTTGTCTGACGAACATATATGTGTGCAAATGGAGTAAGATAATTTAAGTGAAGTAAATCATTATTTTGGGGAGTTTTAAAGCGTGCAAAACGGTCGACGGAAAGTGTCTGGGAGTAATGGGGCCTTATTTTTAAGGATATTGCCTACAACATACGTGAAAATCAGTTATTATAAAATACGTGAAGCAAGTAATGTTACCTTCATTACCCCATACTCAAAATTGGCCGTTTACGCAAGTTAGCGAATAAGCATGTGTTCTTAGTACGTACTGACTCTACTCAATCGTCCACATTTCATTCATGAGAAAATACGTGACGTCTGGCGCCAGACGTGGGGTAACGTGGGTAGTTACATCAAATAAGTTCTTATATGATTAGGTTAGTAGGGCCCTGCGCCTTCTGTGCTATCCCAAACTTCGGTAGACAGTAGAGGTCATCGCAGGCTAACTGCCATAAGTCCCTTTAAAAAATCCCTAATACACGTATTAGAAATGTGAATGTTTGTTTGTTACGCTTCCACGCGAAAACAACTAAACCGATCACCGTGAAACTTTGTACACATATTCTCGGAGGAAGTAACATAGGCTACTTTTTATCCCGGGAAATTAACGGGAACGGAAGTAGCGTGAGGCAATGCCAGTAAAAAAAATACAGTCATAAGGATCGCCGATAGAAGTGAAAAATTTTAACTCAGAATTTGATAGCTCACTTTGGAAACTACGCGGGTGAAACCGGAGGGTGCTGCTATTCTGGAATCAATCTTCAAAGCATTATCGTGTACATATATAAGCTAGATGTGTACGTAAATGTGTATTGGTAACCATGGTAACACACCATGGCCATCTAGATCTGCTAACGCATTTCTTGTATTTTTTTTCTTTTCTTGAAATGCTAACGCAGTTCACCCGAATAGTTCTTCCATTTACGAACGTGACGCTTGAGTTCAATTTTCACTCCACGAAAATCGGTGTGGTATGCCAAAAGAAGTTTTCACTTCAAAAACAGGCACGGTTCTAACCGTCCTACTCACTTGTCCTGAGTCGCGGCAGCGTATGGGTATGTGAGGGTCAGACCCAGTATTGGTTGCGACGCAGCATGGGGTTGGGTGCGCCGGCTCTCACTGGATACGCCGACTCGCTGGTTTCGTAGCTGCTCCAGTCTTCTGCCTACAACGTGACATAATAGTAGGTGAAACAATGAACATTGGTCCAATAAACATATCCGCAAAACATTAGTCGCGGTTCATGACTGTATGTCCGGTTTATGTGTTTTCTTGTTTTTACTTCAATACAAACAATGAAAATCGTCGTCTCTAAGATCGCACACTATAATAAAAATACAGGGAAGTAAACAGTCTAGTCAGTCTTCAACAGCTTGTTTTGCGGGGAGCGATGTAATAAGCCATATTGGTGTTTGCAGTCACGTGACCACAGATAAAAAATAAAGCATTTAAAATCATTTATAATAAATGAACTAAGAAATTTTAAATAACAAAAATGTGATTTTCGATATTTTTTAAATATATAAACTATCATAAAATTAACACTAGACATTAATATGTGATTAGTGATAACATCCCCATTTTATAATTTTTGGTACGATATTCTAAAAAAATTAAGTTGGCAACATTGGTAATGGACACTTTTTACGCGTCACTTCCGTTATATATTTTTCTTACAGTTTTAGTCTCACATTTTTGTTCAGATCGGTCGCTCAGCAAAATCTCTATCTCCAATCAATCGATATAAGTAGTCATTGATGACTGCTCGTCGGCTCAAATAGCTATCGATGCAGAGATTCCTTAGGGGTCCTCTACTTTCTGCGACGCTCTTATACCTTTCGCTGCTACATATCAACGGTATGTCGAAGCCCGGTATAATTGGGAACGCAGATGATAGCACTGTTGTAGAGAGGTACATATCTAGCGCACGAGAGCCAGTGGGCAGCAAACTCAGGTACTGAGAGAGAACGATCGAGCATTCACACTTGATTCTTGAGGCAGTTTCTAAATAACGATGCTTAACGAGGAAAAGATGCAGGCTTGTCTGTTCTATGCTAAAAAGAGAATGCGATATACCCTGCTATGTCCATGCATGGTGGTCATGAGTTGAGTGATGATAATAAATAAAAAACAACAATGGATGTGTTACTTCCAGTCTTCCAGATGAGGGTTCTCCACGAGCACTCTGATTAGTAGAGTGCTCAGTGGAAGGACAAGGGCTGCCGTGCAGCCATAGAGGCGGAACCGCGGCTATCCCTAGCCGCGGTGGAAGGGCGGACCTCTCGCTGCCGACCATCTTCGCCGTGGTGCTCGACAGTGCGAGGTCGTATGAGTTGGAGGAGCGAGAGTTGGAAGCCTCTCGCTCCTTAACTGAGGCGGAAGTAGACACTGGGGTGAGCCTAGAGAGTAGCCAACTCTGGGGTCGCACCCAGTATCCACAGGAAGGCCTGGAGCGTTGGATGTTTAGGGCCGTCCGACGGCCCACTTAGGGATAGGCCTTCGAAGTGGTGACGCGCCGCTGATTTCCGGTGCGTCACTAGAGCCAAATGCGGGGGTACTAACGCCCCTCGAGAGGCGGGTCCGCAAGGACAGTGGCAGGTGGGTCAGGGTCGTCGTAGGAATTTGAAAAGTGACCCCGCGGCCCTGACCCCTGGCCATGCAGAAGAAATCTGTGGGGGTTTCAGTCGGTAGGGGGGGCACCATGTCGTATCCCATGGTGTCGAGCCCGACATACCCCACCATGTCCTTGCATGGTGGGCATACTTAAAAGTATTTCCCGCACATAAAAAATGGCTACACTTACTGTATTATATGGTATCACTTACATGTTATAGTAACGAAACGCTGCAGGTGCGATTAATTTCTCCTCAAATTTTGAAATTTTTACTTCATATTTTGGGAAATTTGAGGAAATCGGCCATCGGCAATCCTGGTTGTCTTGACAACGGCGTTAGTTCCCATTTTGGCCACGTGCCATTAGATTATTGTGCACTTATACGTGATACTGACAGTTTCCATGTCATACTGTTTACAACTGTCTCGCGGGTCATGCTTAATGTTCACGTAGTATAGTTATCGGTTATGCGTAACTTTGTATTGAGTTCCACTAAAAGAACACACTTACGTCAGTATGGTCCTCGGTGCCGTACGGGTAGCGCGTGTTCAGATCTGGCAGGGTGCCTTCCGCGACCAAGGGCGTGACTTTACACGCCACGCTGCCACCAGAGGGCAGCGGCGTGCTCGCTCCCGTGTGAACCGACTGCTCAGATGACACGTAGCTGTAATTACAAACAAAATTATACAACAAATTAGACATTTTAAAGAAGCTACGGCTAGTCTAGTCGAGAGAATGGCCTACTTACCAAGTTTCAACAGTGTAATTCTCATAGGTTCGGCAAAAAGTGGCTGTGACATAAGGACGGACAGACAGACAGACAGACATGACGAATCTATAAGGGTTCCGTTTTTACGTTTTACAGAACCCTAAAAATGAATGTTTGTCAGTATGCCCTTTATAGAATCGTAAACTATGCATTTGATCGTGATATAGTTTTTGGCAAAGTTGTTGTGCATGAGCCAAAGAAGGTTTCTGAACTGTTACGACCAAATTTTTGACAGGTGGCGTAGCAACGCGCGCAGGGTGCAGCTAGTCTATACTAATATTATAGAGCTGAAGAAGTAGTGAAGTAGTGAGTAGATTTAGTAGTGGTAGGACTCTTAGCAGAGTCCGCCTGGGGAAGTACCACACCTTTGCCAGTTATTATACCGCCAAGCAGTAATGTGCAAACATTACTGTGTTCCGGTTTGAAGGGTAATGTTTCTAGAGAAATTACAGGGCTTAGAGATATAACAACTTAGATCTCTGGGTGACGAGAGCAGTGCAGTGCTAGGTAATGATTTGAGCTCTTCATGTTCCATTCGCTGCGTGTCAGGCATGTTGTGTGTTGTTATGTGGCAGGCATGTTGCTTACCATCACGCACATGTCCTGCTCGTCTCGTCACTCATTATTAAAAAAAAAAACTTTTTTATTTTAACGCGCTAATCTCAGGAACTTACTTGATATTTCATTATGATAACTTAGAACTTAAAAGATACAAGATACTTAAAATATAATCTAGGTAATATCTAAAATGTTATTGCATTGCTTCATGAAGATATTGAGTAGGTTCTAAGATCAATAAATACTTAGGAATGTTGATAGAATAATCAGAGATATCAGTTAGGTAAATGTTGAAGTGTGGTAGGGTTTATTATTTATGTAGGAGCATTGTTAAAATCTTATCTCAGGTAACACTTACGATCACAGCGTAGAGTCCTTTTCAAGCTAGACGCTCACATCGCCAATTCAAACTTCTATAATACATAACATTTAGACTTCTAGTTTATTTAACTTTATACAATTTTTTTGATTATAGTCTCCTTATAGACGATGTTGGGTAGGCTATGCTTACTTTTAATCACTGATAATGGCGTAGAAATCAGTGTTTTTCAGAGTTTGTCACGTGACAGCAAAGAATGAAAAAACTGGCAGTCATAGGAACTGCCGATAAAAGTGAAAACTTATAACTCAGAATTTGATAGCTTACTTTGAAAACTACGCGGATGAAACCAGAGGATGTGGCCATGAGCATGGCCATCTAGAAATGCGTCAGCATTGCATGCACCAATGGCCATGGTCCCGAGTTTACCCGAAGATTTCTTATCATTCCCGAGCGTGAAGCTAGAGTTCAAGTCACAGCCCACGAAAAATCTGTCTGTGGCGCGCCAAAAGTAGTTTTCAGTTCAAAAAGAGCAATAATCGGTTGCCATAGCACAGGATCAGCTAATTAAGGCATTGATACTCGTAGTTGATTGGTGCTACTGACCGTTTGATGGGTGGCGTCGATTGCGCGGGCGACGGCATCAGGTGGTCCGGCGGCCGCGGCAGCGGTATTGGAGCCACCCCCTGCGCCTGTCCATGGATCTTAGCTAAAGCGTTCTGATCGCGCATCAGATAAAGCCTGCACTTCAGGAGACCGAAAATAAACAATATGGCCACCACGACACCGGATAACGCCATCAGAATCATCATGTAGTAGGATGAATCGCCGTTCCCCACCTGTAATTTTATAGCAACGTTAATATAACCACATTCATAGCACTATAAGAAATCTACATTCATAGAGAAGTGCATAGACAGACAGAGCCCTTTCAAAACCTTTGTAACGGTTCGTTATCATCACTGATAATATGTACCGTCTCGGGATACTATAAATACATAATACCGCAGCAAATGCAACTCGGAACATCGCTCGTCAGCCAAAAGGAACGCGCCAAGTTATGATTGGATGCACCAATATATTTGGATAGCACTTGGTACTTGCTTTCGCTTCACTGGACTAAGCCGTTAATATTGCAAACTCCGAATTTTGTCAATTTCTAGGGTGTCAAATTTTGACCATCTCTAGAGTCCAGCTACACCTCTGCCTGCCTATGCCAACTACTCCGTTGGTTGGAACAGCGAGCACCATTCTACGAGGAATTTTTCTTCACTGCCCCACTACAACGCAGAACCCCAGAAACGGAACTACACCAGCGGCCGCAGCTACGACACAATTTCCCTACTGCTCTACTCGACCACCGAGCTCCATTAACAAGGCTAGTGTTTCCTATCTGTTAGGCAGTGCGACTCCGGTACACGATTGCAACGATCCCCGGCCCATTCTATTATGTATTTATTTTTATATCTTTCCAATTAACTTTTAATTAACATACGATTCTAGCTATTTCATTTTCTTCTCACCCAGCTAGGAGCGTTACATCTTAATTAAAACATTTGTGGCCAGGAGTCGAGACAGAATACCCACTGCGCTACCACTGAATCAAACAGGCTGTGAGAATACACCCCTACACTTTTAGGACATTTTGATTTTCGAATTAACTTTTAAACTTTTGTGAACATGCATAATAACAAACTTTTAACCACAGATTTGTACGGTGGCGAGAAGCACGAACAGGCGTCAGTAGGTGTCGATGCTTTACCTTGGTTTGTCCTAGTTCATTTATTTTTATTCTAAGTATATCAAGTGTTATTACGAAATTAATTTGGTACAAGATTATACGGGTCTATATGTGGTAGCATAACAATTTTTGTACTAATTTAAGAAGGAATAACATTTTTAGGACTAACGATAATTTACTATAACAACTAAATGCATAACTGTTTTCGCATGTTTACGAGCATAACCATATACAGCATAACGATAACTTACCATAATGTTTAAACACATAACCGTATATAGCATAAAAATAACTAAGTATAATGTTTAAAGGCACACATTGAGAAAAGCAGACGGCACACCTAAGAAGTATGCACTTTTTGACTCCGGGTGGGCTCCCGCCAGAAGCTCTGCGGTCAGCCCTGAGCTTCTGGCTCCCGCATTTTTTATATACACTCTAGGGGTAGTAGCGACAAGACTAGGTGTAGTCGAGGTGCTCCGAGTCGGTTCTGGGTCCTATGTAACCTAGGTCTATATTTAGTAGCACAACTAATAAATATAAGAATACCTAAGGACTATTATGCGTCTCATCAGTATGCGCAAAGACTATTATGCGTCTCATCAATAGTTGAATCGAATGTAGTACAAAAAATTGTTATGCTTAAAACACATTATGCCAAAAAACTATTATGCAAAAGTTGCATTATGACACTATAATATATTATGATACATTCATTATGACAAACTGAATTAGGACAAAAAAAATATGCATTTTAAATGGCACCCGATTATACTCACAGGCACACCCTCATGACTCTCTGGATCGTTAGGGCCCGGTAAATTCTTCTTGAGATTATTCCCCGTGTAAATTTTCACGTCGCCCGCTGCCGGTTGAAATATCGTCGACGCCAACAAAAATCTAAAGCTATCCATCATCCCGTTCAAATCAGATATTTTCTTTTTGGTCACATAATATATCACGCCAGCCTTAATGTCCTCGTGAGTGAAATACGCCACCTCTCTTTCCCTCGCGCTAGTTTTTTCACCAGAACTTCTGATAATTTTCTTCAACGTCCCATACTTCGGTTTTCTAAGTAGAGTGTAAATAGGATCGCTCGCCGTCAACTTGGCGAGTCCACTAGCATCCATCGTGCTCAATGTAATTTTTGTTTTATCTCCTTCTACTTTTAAATTAGCTAGATTCATTAGAGGTTGTACAATGACTTCTATTGTGAACGGAGTGGTTCCATTACTGTGATGAACGTAAGCTATAAGATCAAAGCTATCATTAGCAGTCGTCATATCGTTCTGCATATATATAACAACCTTTTCCATCAAATCCTTATGTGAAAAGTAAGTCACGGGATTCCGACCCACGTATATCATACCGTAGGTTGGTTGCCGCGTTATATTGTACCATACTTTCGTACTCTGAGCGTTGGTTTCTACGTATATCTGATCTGTAGTTACCGTAGCTACATTGGAACCTTGTTGCAAGTATATGGGATGTGATGATGTAGCATTTAGGATGACAGGCATGATGTCGATAGTGAACACTGTGTACGTAGGTTTAAATTCACCGTCCCATACTCTGAAGTAGAATGTAGCCGTTTGTAACACCCCTGAATGCTCGTATATTACACGACCATTGTTGATATCGTCTTGGGTGAATTTGTTGATCGATTGTGCTTCGTCCATCGTTCGATTTTTATCGAGCATCACCATCCTGCCTTGCGTCGGACCACTTATTATGTCGTATATTATTCCTGATGGTCCGGTATCAGCATCTTCTGTCAGCAAATCGCTTTTAGCTATGGTATAGTTTTCCCCTTGCACAACCTGAATCTGAGGAGTGTCCGTGAGTAATCTGAATGGCTGATCGTTAACTGGAACGACATGAATTGGTATCGTAACATTACAAAGCAACACATAATCGGGAAGAAGGAAAATTGCCATTTCAATTTTGTCTTGAAGCGTATCAGAGTCATCGTGGTCGTAGTTGACTACACCACTTTCTAATTGTGATTGTGTAAGAGACGAAAGATAAGGTTTAAGTTCGCCGTGTGAGGGCTTCGACCATTGGGCTTCAATCTGTGGCTGTCTTACTCCCGACTGGGTCTCCAAGTACCCAATAACATCAGTAACATTTACTTTTATAGCAATTTTGCCACCTTCCTGCACCTCAATCCGTGGTATGTGAACATACTTTGCTAAACCACCGGAGGACACGGATATCTCTATGTTGAACGTTTGTTCGTTCAGAGATTTAGCGAAAGGAGCGTCAACAGTAAAGATGAAGGAATCATTAGTCTGAAGGTCTGAGAACGGATGAGTATGTTCGTAGTATACTCTGGATTTGTTGACGTCTTGCTGAGTGAACTGTTTTGCGGATCTGTGATAGTTTTCTCCGTTCATCACAATAAGTCTCCCGAGCGTTGGGGCTCGCTCCACTTTGTATATGATATTTCTCGTGGGGTCTGAACATTTAGACATTAATATGTTGTTTGTTAAGGGTTCTCTCATAAGTGGGAAGACAATTAATCTCTGTTTGCGCGTTATTTTAAGTGAGACTGATTTCGTGGTTATGAGAAATGTGATTTTGGACAATTCATGAAGGCCGTCGCTGACGTTGAAGATCATTTTTCCTTTCGTGCCATCTGTAAATTTATAAATTATTATAAATCAATTATTTATAAAATGTTTATCAATATTGAACTGTTGAGGAAGAATATCTAAATAGAATTACTTACTGGTGTGCACAAAAATGACATGTTCCTTATCGATATCAGCCTGCGCGAAGTGGTTGACGGGTGTCTCAAGGTTATCTTTCAGCGCTATATAGCCGGATATTATGTCCACCACAATGATGGTAACATTTTCCAAAGGAGTATCTATATCGTTCACATCTGCAACAATCAACATTTTTTATATAGACCTCTTCTAAAACAAGTAGCACGGACTGCACATTAGTTAATTATCTTTACTAATATTATAAATCTGAAGAGCATTGCATGTTTGAACGCGCTAATCTCAGGAACTACTGTATTGATTTCAAAAATTATTTCACCGTTGGATATTTACACTGACCAGATTATCGTTTCTAATTAGAATTGACTGACAGACTTCGCTCGGCAACACATGAAGTTCGGACCAGAAACAAGCTTAATTAAAAACAAAACTTTTTAAAAACAAGCTTTTAGTGGTAGCACTCTTGGCAGAGTCCGCCTGGGGAAGTACCACAACTTAGCCAATTATTTAACCGCCAAGCAGTAAGGGGCAAACATTACTGTGTTCCGGTTTGAAGGGCAATGTTTCCAGATAAATGACAGGGCTTATAGATATAACATTTTACATTTCTGGATGATGAGCGCAGTGCAGTGCTAGGCAATGAAGGGTTCCGTATTACGGAACCCTAAAAACAACTTATTTACTGTTAAAGTACCCAAACAATTTCGTTTTGAACCTACATAGTGAGTCTCGAAAAATGTCCATATCATTCAAGGAAACATTTAGTTCGTTATAGGTACGACTCATTCTGGGCTAGGGAGAGTGCTGTACCAAGTTAGTTTTTGCACGTGTAACTTCAAAAAAATTTGCAATTTTGTGTTGTGGGTAGCGATGAGGTACTCTTACAGAAATACCGCTTGAAATCGAAGGACCGTCAATGAAGCCGTGAATTAACTTATGGAGAAATGAAAGGCCACGAACTTTCTGCCTGTCGCGCAGTAGTACGAGTATGTCTGACTGCGAAGTCGTATGTCGTAAGTTCGAATCCTATTCAGTGCAAATATGTTTGTGATGTAACAAGTACAAGTGTAACAAGTATTTGTTTTGTGTCTGGATGTTTTTTAGGGTTCCGTAAAACGTAAAAACGGAACCCTTATGGATTCGTCATGTCTGTCTGTCTGTCTGTCCGTCCGTATGTCACAGCCACTTTTTGCCGAAACTATGAGGACTACAGTGTTGAAACTTGGTAAGTAGATGTATTCTGTGAACCGCATTAAGATTTGAACAAATAAATTAAAAAAAAAAGAAAAATTAGAGTTGCCCCCCATACTGAGAACTGAAACTCAAAAAATTTTTTTTTTCATCAAACCTACACGTGTGAGGTGTCTATCGATAGGTCTTCAAAAATGATGTTGAGGTTTCTAAAATCATTTTCGTCTACACTGAATAATTTGCGCGAGAGACACTTCCAAAGTGGTAAAATTTGTGTCCCCCTCCCTCTAACTTCTAAAGTAAGAGAATGAAAAATCTAAAAAAAAGATATGATGTTCATTACCATGTAAACTACCAACGAAAATTAGTTTGAACTCGATCTGATGAGTAGTTTTTTTTAGTACGTCATAAATACACTATTATTGAAACTTCGATCAAAGTTACAACGAACTACAAGAACTATGTGTACTATGTATATTATGTTACTTGCTGCAACGGAACCCTTCATGGGCGAGTTCAACTCGCACTTGGCTACTTTATTTTTTATAGTATTCAGTGACTAGACGTGCCGGCAACATGCCTGCCACATAACAGGACAGTGACACACAGCTATTGGAACATGAAGAGCCCAAATCATTACCTAGCACCGCACTGCGCTCGTCACCCAGAGATATTGTGATATCTCTAAGCCCTGTAATTGCTCTGGAAACATTGCCCTTCAAACCAGAGCAGTAATGTTCGCACATTACTGCTTGGCGGCAGAATAACTGCCAAAAGTATGGTACGTCCCCAGGCGAACTCTGCCAAGAGTCCTACCACTACAGAATGTATAATAAGTATGTATACCACTACAGAATGTATAATAAGTATGTATTTACAATTATTTGTATTATATCAACTATTTAACTCTCACAGCATAAGGTGTGCTCAATTTGTGACTAATGGTATTGATTGAAAAATGTCCAGGAGTGTACATATATTTCTTTCAGGCGTTTATAGAATGCAAAACAAACTGACAATATTAGCGCCAAAGACTGCGTTAATATAATATTAAATTTAGAGAAACTTGATAACCATTAATGCGAAGAAAATATTAAGTCAAATTATGGTTTGACATTGGCGAATGCTTATTGTTGGCGATCAACACATGTACAATTACACAATATACAAGTAGGTACATATAGTCTAGTTTTAGTATGTTTTATAATGAGTACGGTAAAATTGTAATTCGGTTAAAATGAATGGTTAATTGTAAGGTAAATAAGGTTTATTAAGTAGGGCACACCTAATAAATATGGTTTTGGTTTAGTTTGCTCGGAAATATAGGTAGGGTGAAAACTTATTTCCCTAACTTTAGGCAAAACATGGAAAATATGACGGTTTTTAGTAAATACAACTATTGTAAGCTAAGGTACCCCCCGGGATGTTATGTTCATTTATTGGCCTGGTCGTAGGCTTTTTTTTTTTTTTTTAACATTTATAGGTTTACACTTGACCACCATCTCGCCTGATGTTAAGCGACGATGCGGTCTAAGATGGAGCGTGCTTACCTAGAAGAAACCGATTCACTCTCGATTTGAAGACACCAAGATTATAACCATCGGGAAAAACCCACTCAGGCAACTCATTCCACAGTCGAGACGTTCTTATCACAAAAGTAGAGTCAAACCTCTTTGTTCGTGTCTTTGGAACATCAACCATGAAACGATGCCGCTTCTTCGAGTTACGAGAAGTCCGATAGAAAAAAGGGCTAGGTGGTATTAGATCATGCAGATCAGATGCACACTCTCCGAAGTGTATCCGATAATAAACCGATAAGCTAGCAATTTTCCGGCGATGTTCAAGAGTTTGCAGTCTTTTTCGCACAAGAGAATTATTGCCTATGAGCCTTTTAGCCCGCCTCTCGATCGATTCCAGAGCCTCAAGCTGATACTTAGCCGATCCATCCCAAAGGTGCGAACAGTACTCCATACAAGAGCGAATCTGTGCTTTATATAATAAAAGCAATTGTTCAGACTTGAAGTACTTTCGCACCTTTGAGAGGACACCTAGTTTTTTTGCAGCTAATTTAGCCTTGGACTCGATATATGAGCCAAAGTTGAGTGTAGATGTCAGGGTAACACCCAAAAGCTCAAGATGATCAGTAACCGGCACGGATACACCTCGAAAAGTAGGAGTCTGTAGAAATTGACTCCTTTTTGCGGAGAACAGACACGCCTGCGTCTTTCCTTCATTAAACTTGGCCAGATTGGTTTCGCCCCATTCAGAGACTGCCTCAAGGGCCAAGTTCAAACGCTCGACCATACTCTCTCTCAATACCTTAGTTTGTTGACCGCTGGCTCTCGCGCTAGACATGTAACTCTCCACAACGGTGCTATCATCTGCGTACCCAAAGATACCGGGCTTCAGCAGATCGTTGATATGTAGCAGAAAAAGCGTCGCAGAGAGTACCGACCCTTGAGGGACTCCGGCATTGATACCCATTTGGTCCGACGAGCAGCCATCAATGACAACTCGTATGGACCGATCTCTCAAGAAGTCCGATATCCACGCAATAAAACCTGGAGGCTACACTGAGAGTGGTCATTCGTTAGCCTACGACCAGGAATGGCAAAGCTATGGTGAAAATACGCCGACGGGTTACGTCGAGGTGTCACGCCGGGGGTCAAGATCAAGAGTCAAGGTCACCCCAAGGTCAAGGTCAAGACAAGGTCACCTCAAGGTCAAGGTCAAGACAAGGTAACCCCAAGGTCAAGGCCAAGACAAGGTCATCCCAAGGTCAATACAAGGTCACCCCAAAGTCAAGGTCACCCTAAGGTCAAATGCATAAATAATACTTAGTTTAAAAACCTAAATAACACGCTTTAAGCACGCACTAAAAATTCTTGGATGTTGGATTCTGCCATGTTGGATTTAAGTCAAGTAACTATTTTTTTCGTATTCCTGAAAGCAAACCCTCTTATTTAATACCCATATCATGGGGGTGCATTTCAAATAGCCTGTCCGCCATTTTGAATTTAAGTCACCTGACTATTTTTTTCGTATTCCTGACAGCAAACCTTTTCATTTGATACCCATATCACGGGGGTGAATTTCAAACAGCTAGTCCGCCATCTTGGGGAGTCCGCCATATTAGATTTGTAATGAAATTTCTTAGCTAGTCATGTATTGTCATCAGAACTCAGAGCGTGTGCAAAAACTAATCGAAGACCGGGAAGTGGGTCAAATTAAGATTCCAAGATTTTCTTACATACACAGTTACAAGTGAAGCTAATAATATATAATAGTTTAAAAAACTAATAACGCTTTTAGCACGCATTAAAAATTACAAAAGATTATTTTTTTCGTATCCCATTCAGCAAACCCTCTCATTTATTACCCATATCATGGGGGTGCATTTCAAATAGCCTGTCCACCATCTTGAATTTAAGTCACGTGACTATTTTTTACGTATTCCTGACAGCAAACCTTTTTATTTGATACCCCTTTCAAACAGTCAGCCCGCCATCTTGGGGAGGCCGCCAAATTGGATTTGTAATAACATTTCTTAGCTAGTCATGTACTGTCATCAGAATTCAGACCGTGTGCAAAATTTCATCCTAATCAAATACCGGGAAGTGGGTCAAATGAAGATACCAAGATTTTCTCAAATTTAAAAAAAAATTAAAGTGTGACGAGACTATCATGACATGTACCTGATGATAAGCAACGCGCCTGCCACATAACAGCACAGTGACACGCAGCTATTGGAACATGAAGAGTGCAATCATGCCTATATCAATCACCTAGCACTGCACTGCGCTCGTCACCCAGAAATCTAAGTTGTTGTATCTCTAAGCCTTGTAATTTCTCTGGAAATATTGCCCTTCAAACCGGAACACAATAATGTTTACACATTACTGCTTGGCGGTAGAATAACTGGCAAAAGTGTAGTCCTTCCCCATGCCGACTCTGCCAAGAGTCCTACTACTACAATAGTTAGTTACAAGTGAAGCTAAAGGCCGGTTTTCATTTTGATTAATATTGGTGGTGGACAATTCACACACAACACCATCTGACCCCAAACTAAGCAAAGCTTGTGTGATGGCGGCCAGATAGCTGATATAATACTTATATAGTTTTAAATACATACTTATTATACATAGAAACACCCAGACACAGTGCAAACATTTGAATTCATCACACAAATATTTGCACTGGGTGGGGATCGAACCCACGACCCTCGGCTTCGCAGGTAGAGCTACTACCCCAACTAAGCCACGAGGCCAGTCAATGGCTGCGACAGAGACCGGCCTAAAATTTTACTGCGGAAGAGTACTCGCTGAAACGGTGGCTATTATCTGTTACCCAGATTACGATAATAATGAATTAAATGTAAATAAAAACATACATAAAAGATCAATTGAAGTTGATCATGAATTCAAGAAGATTTTACCGTACGGACCTCGGGCTTACCACGTATCCAGTGGCCTGAGAGGCAAGCGAGGAATCGTCGATGAATGCTGCGACCAGCCATGCAGCATGGAGACATTGATGACTTACTGCCCCGAAGAGATCTAAGAACTTTATTAAAATACCTTCTAGAACCCTGACATAAATTATTAAGAAAGAACAAATGCCAAATACGGATACAAATTTTATGTTAGCAAAAATACACGTTTTAACACACAAACTTAATAATTTATGTCACGGTTGTAGAAGGTATTTTAATAAAGTTCTTAGATCTCTTCGGGGCAGTAAGTCATCAATGTCTCCATACTGCATGGCTGGTCGCAGCATTCATCGACGATTCCTCGCTTGCCTCTCAGGCCACTGGATACGTGGTAAGCCCGAGGTCCGTACGGTAAAATCTTCTTGAATTCACGATCAACTTCAATTGATCTTTTTTGTATGTTTTTATTTTCATTTACTTCTTTATTATCGTAATCTGGATAACAGATAATAGCCACCGTTTCAGCAAGTGCTCTTCCGCAGTAATATTTTAGGCCGGCCTCTGTCGCAGCCAGGGTAGCCGCCACTAAAACCGCAACGGCAACGATGAGCTTCATGGCTGATTTTGTTTTTGAACTTCACTTTCGTAGAACAACTATCGACAGAAGTTCGATTTATTATGCGATGATGAACGCAGACCCACCCGTATTTATACTCTTCGATTAATATTCAGTAATGAGAGATTATCACAATGTATTTTCGATAAATTCGTTGAGACATGGGGACAAGTATTAAATATATTTTATTTACTACCGACCTGCGTCGGCTTCGCACGGGTGCAATGCTAATGCTAAATATACTAATACATATAGTTGTTGTGGGTTATCCTTAAGAGATAGACATATACCATGAATAGGTTTTTTGTAGACCTTTTTAAGGGGTACAATACTGCAGTACATTATTTTGACCTATCTCATAGGATTCAGTCAGCGTTTGCAATTTAAGCGCAAAAATTGTGTTTATTTATGACATCGTTTCAGAAATCTTTAAAATTATCAGTGCATCTGTACTGTACTATGCACGTATTCTACATATAAAAAACCTTCCTCTAGAATCACTCTAGCTATTAAAAAACCCGCATCAAAATCTGTTTGGCCGTTTTAAAGATCTAAGCATACATGGGACATGCAGAAGCGGGAATTTACTTTGTTTTATACTATGTAGTATTGATACATACGGGGAATATGTCAGTAGTAATAAGATGAAAGGAAAGGTAATCTATACTAATATTATAAAGCCGAAGAGTTTGTCTGTTTGAACACGATAATTTCAGGAACTGCTGGTTCGAATTGAAAGATTTTTTGTTGGATAGTCCATTTATCGACGAAGGTTATTCGCTATATAATATTAGGTACTAGTACACTACTATCAATAGAAGTGGAGCATGAATGAAGAATATAACAAAAACGGAAAAAATATGTTTTTTGAGAGCTTTCGTTGCGCGAGCTGACGTGCGCTGAAGTCCGTGACAGTATGTGTCTATCATTTAGGGTTGCGTCATTGTAACCATTTTTATTTAATCAAATCGCGGACAAACAACTTTTCGCGTAATTTATGTATTTTAAGATATCCGAGCGAAGCCGGAACGGGCCGCTAGTCTGTTTATAAAGTTATACTGTAAACTAGCTGTACCTACCCTCCGGTAGAGCTCGCGGTTTACCTAACATATTAAATGTACTTTTTTACTAAAATATTACTAAAAGTAACCTAATTTATGCCTTGTCTACATCATACATCAGCTATGTGGTTGTGAAATTTTCGTCTTAATCGGTCGTTTTGGAGATTATCCGGAACAAACAGACAATTTTCTTAATAAAATGTTTTAGATATCAGCACCGCACATACCTATCTATCACTAGCTGAATCGTGAGCGCGTTGCTACGCCATCTACCGAAAATTGGTCGTACCAATTCAAATCTAGAACAAATTTGGTTACCTTAGATTCTAATGACTTAAAAGATAGACACATGCTGTCACGCAACGAAAGCTCTCAAAAAGCAATTTTTTTTCCCGTTTTTGTTACATTTTTCATTCATGTTCCGCTCCTGTTGACGGTAGTAACGTAATGTTAAATAGCCTGTAGCCTTCCTCGATAAATGGACTATCCAACAGAAAAATAATCTTTCATATCGGTCCAGTAGTTCCCGAGATCCTAGCGTTCAAACAAACAAACGCTTCAGCTTTATAATATTAGTATAGATATACTATCATGTGGACTTGTCATTTGATGTTATGTACGTACGTACATACACTACGTTTTAATTACAAGCTTTTTTATGGCAAGCTTTTATTTTTTTACTGTCCGATGTCTGTCTTTTCTTCTAATCCAAAAAATATGTAAAAAAGAACCCAAATGATAAAGGTCACGGACCCCGGAGTCTGCGAAGTGGCTAAAATAAATAAAGGACTTTACTAAAATATTAAATATAATAGTTTAAAAAACTAAAAACCATACTTTTAGCACGCACTAAAAATTACATTTTTTTTTCGTATCCCATTCAGCAGCCCCTTTCATTTAATACCCATATCATGGGGGTGCATTTCAAATAGCTAATCCGCCATCTTGGATGTCCGTCGTGTTGGATTTAAGTCACGTGACTATTTTTTTCGTATCCCTGACAGCAAACCCTTTCATATGATACCCATAGCATGGGGGTGCATTTCAAATAGCCTGTCTGCCATCTTGGACGTCCGTCATATTGGATTTAAGTCACGTGACTATTTTTTTCGTATTCTTGACAGCAAACCCTTTCATTTGATACCCATTTAATGGGGATGGATTTAAACAGCCAGTCCGCCATCTTGGGGAGGCCGACATATGGGATTTGTAATGACATTTCTTAGCTAGTCATGTATTATCATTAGAACTCAGAGCGTGTGCAAAATTTCATCCTAATCGAAGACCGGGAAGTGGGTCAAATTAAGACTCCAAGATTTTCTTACATTCATAGTTATTTACGAGTGAAGCTAATAAAAGCGCGAGTCCCACTAGCACTTGGCCGGTTTTTTTTATTAACGAGTAATAATAGCTTGTTTTTGAAAAGTATTTTTTTGTAAATTAACCTTGTTTACTTAGGTACATAGATTTTAAATGAAGTTTATATACGAGGGCAGTTTGATAAGTCAGTGGCTTTTGTAATTTGTTATGGTCTGATATTTGTGTTACTTTGTCTATGGAAAGTTGCATTTTATTTTACTGCTCTGCTGCATCTCATGGTGTGGTTCAAAAGTGGTTTACTAAGTTTCGTTGTGGTCGAAAAAGCACAAAGGTTGCCGAGCGCTCAGGACGCCCCGTTGAGGTCACTACTGACGAGATGGTCAATAAAATCCATGATATCATATTGAAAAACCACCGAATGAAGATTTGCGAGATAGCTTAAAAGGTAAACATCTCTGGCGAAAGTATTTTTGAAATTGTACACGAAAATTTTACGAAAGATGCGTTCCGCGTTTGCTCACAGTTGACCAAAAATGCAATCGTGAGACAAACTCACAAAGTTCTTTAGACATGTAAGCGTAGCACAAGCGAGTTTTTCTAGCGATTTGTAACTGTTGGATAACATGGATATATTTTTATACTCCTGCGACCTGCGACAAAAGAACAATCGAAACAGTGGACATCACCTGGAGAAAAGGCTCCAAAGAAAGCAAAAGTTGTTCCTTCGGGGAGGGGGACTGTTTTCTGGGACTCGCAAGGTGTTATCTTGATTGACTATTAGGTAAAGAGTTTTCTAGCAGTTCTAATCCTTCAGGTCTATTGCCATGTCTGATTTTATATTTCCGTACAATCAGCTCGGATTATTTATGTGACTGTTCGATCTAGATATGTTTTCGTCAATCTTGTATAATATACAAGTACTTGTCGATTTTCAAAAATTAAATCAAACTGACGATACGCAAGCGCTGACAGTCGGAATTTTTACAGCTCACATCGGAATAGATATTTTTTTTTACAAAATTTAGCCTTTTCTTAACGTATGTTTGACTTAATAAAACTATTAATTAACGTAAAACGAAGTATTACGAAAAATATTGTTCCAAACGGAAGGATACTAGATAAAACATAATATAATAAGATAAGACTCAAGAACTAGCATAAATTATTGTAAGAGGGGACTCTTCCAGGCTACCGTGGATTGGTCAAGTATAAAATAATAAAGGGAGACGGGACATTATTCTTTTTGCCACATCAGCACCACAACTAGAACTCATGCTCCAAGATCTGAGCAGGGCAAGCCGTGAGGTAGGACTTCTGATGAAATGGTCTAAAACACAACTGATGACTAATAGCACAAAACGTAGGTTCGAGGTAGACGGGCAGGCAATACTTTAAGTCAATGAGTATACTTACTTGGGCCAGATTGTCTCTTTCGATAACAGGCAAGACAAGGAAATCAGTCGTCGAATAGACAACGCCTGGAAAAGCTTCTGGTCCATGAAAGAGCTAATGAAGGGAGAACTTCTGATCTCCCTGAAGCGCAAACTGCTCGACACATGTATGCTGCCCATCCTAACTTACGGTGCCCAAACATGGTCGCTAACTAAAGCGCAGAAGCCCCGCCTCATGGTCTGTCAACGAGTTTAGGCATTAAAAGACAATACCGCATTCGTAACACCACACTGCGTTCCATTACAGGTGTAACAGATGTAGGATATATATAGATCTGACAAACTTAAATGGGAATAGGCGGGTCATGTAAGCAGAATGCACCCCGATAGGTGGGCCATAGTTGCTACAGAGTGGGCACCATCGGCTAGTCGGGGCCGTCCTCCAACACGCTGGAAAGACGAGCTCGGAGCGTTTAATAAAGATTGGGCGATGGAAGCTCTCGACCAGACTAAGTGGAGAGAATTGGGGGAGACCTTTGCCCAGCAGTGGTAAATAGAGGAGAATTAAAAAAAAATCTAATACCTTTAACGAGCAATTCTTGTTTAATTTTTTTTCTACACAGCCGCTCGCTGGGTATAGGACTCTCTCTTGCTTTGCCATCTGCCTCGGGTTTGAGCTAATCGAGTTCAGATTCGATTCGCGATAGTTACAATATCGTCGACCCCTCTTGCTGGTGGGAGTCCGCCGTTCCGTTTCCATTGCCTTCTTATATCATTACCGGTATATTTTCAAACTCTGGGTCAAATATAGATGTGATAAATGCAAGAGCGAGTCATGATGATGATATCACACACTGTGTTAATGCATAAATCGTTATATAAAACGGCACCGTTCCAGTAGGATATTTTGTTTAAATCAATAAATAGATATTGGTAGGCATTTCTCACACAACACCATCTGACCCCAAACTAAGCAAAACTTGTACTATGGAAGCCAGAAAACTGATATATAATACTTAGATAGCTGATACTAGTAGATTATGATATAAGTGCGCTAAGTTGATAATTACAGCAGAGGCTTTATTGCTAGCTCGAGCCGAAGGCGAGAGCTATAATTAGCAGAGCTTTTTAAAAATAAAAGCGTGTTAAAATGAAGCTCACACAGCTTACTAATTACAATGTACCATCGACGTTTGTTTATTTTTGTTGATTTTATAAAAACAGCGCCATCTATTTGGAAAAAAAAACAAATTGGCAAGTTTAGCCTTTCGAACAAAAAATTATTATTAAAATATTCATTCATCAATTAGGAATTAGAACTGTGTGACGCAATAGGGTACCGGACTGGGTCAAAAATACACCATCCTAATTAGTCCGTCAGCTAGATCATGGAAAAATATTGGACACGTATTTTTTGTTTTTTCATAATGTTAGAAATCGCCAAAGATATAGACCATCAAACTTCGAGAGTGGGGGGTCGCGACGTCACTCGTGAGTAAAAATCGTACTCACAAGTGACGTCACACGAAACTTTGAAGCGCTGTATCTTCGTCATTTTTTGTTTGTGAAACAAAAGAAAAAATACGTGTACAATATTTTTTGGCAATCAAACTAACGGGCTACTTAGTTTTTTTGAGGATTGTACCCTATTGACAAAGATACACGGTATATATGTACTTACAGAGTTCATTCCTTGTGAGAGCAAAAGTGCCTCCTTCCCAGACGCAAAGGCCCGTGTTGGCAGCAACGATAGGCGTCTCGTCGTTCACGGCCACGATGTTGACTCGGACGTTGAAAGTGCAGCTCTGCTTGCTGTTCTCTGTGAGTGCCACCAGCTTGAATATATCGGTAGTCTCTTCTGAGCCGTCATTTACGTACTGGAACAGATTGATTTATTATTTTTATGAAATCAGTGTACTTACAGTGAAAGCTTGGCCAAGCTGAAGTGGTACTAGTTTTTTTTGTAACTATAATAGGTTCGCACTTGACCACGTTTCGCCTGATTTTAAGCGACGATGCTATCTCCGATAGTCTGCCGAAAGTTAATAGATGTATAACTAATATACTTACTGGTTCCCAAAGGCTAAACGACTAGGGCGTCTCAGAATTCGATGGAAAGATGAAAGAAACACCTATAAAAAGAATTGGGGTGGAATACCTATCAACAGAAACCAGTGAAAAAAGAAAAGGGCGGCCTTTTCCCAATATTAGGACACCACTAGATGAAAAAAAATGTACAGCAGCAATATGCCATTTATACTGTTTTATGCCCTTATTCCCCACGGCACTACCAAGCTGCACTACTGGTAGTGTCGTGGGGAATTTTTAAAGGTCTTAACATCTTCATTCCCTTCTACACTACTGGTACAAAAACGTTTGACCAAAAGTACCGTAGGGAATATTTCTGCACTACCACCGAGCATCGTAGGTACTGAGTCATTTATAAGCTCTTTTTACATCACCATTTCTATCGACATTTCTACTCGTACTTCACTATATCTACTAAAGTTTTCGTAACTACGCGTGAAAGAGATAAACATAAGCAGTCCACTAAATGTTCCCGATGCTGGAACTCTGATGCTGGATGCTGGGGCTTTTCTCTAATAAGTGACCGTTTTTCAGTTACTGGCATTACGCACATGACACAAAATACTGGTGCGCGTGGGATTCGAACCAGGAGATTCGGATCGGCAGTTACCGTTCTCCGTTTTAAAAATTGCGAGTAGATAGACATTATTTTTGAAAGTTGAGAGTTATATTATACTTTTTGTAGTGGTAGGACTCTTGGCAGAGTCCGCCTGGGGAAGCACCACACCTTTTCCAGTTATTCTACCGCCAAGCAGTAATGTGCAAACATTGTTCAAACAGTGTTCCGGTTTGAAGGGCAATGTTTCCAGAGAAATTACAGGGCTTAGAGATATAATATCTTAGATCTCTGTGTGACAAGCGCAGTGCAGTGCTAGGTAATAATTTGGACTTTCATGTTCCAATAGCTGCGTATCACCGTGCTGTTATGTGGCAGGCATGTTGCTTACGATCAGGACATACATGTCCTGCTCGTCTCGTCACTCTATGCTATAAAAAAACTGTTTAGTTTAATACAATCAAGATTGCCGCAATTTATCTTATCTTTATCGTATTTTTAATTGCGGCTCTCTCCCAGCAGAATATATTTACTGACGGTTTGGTCTTAAATTGAAGCAGAAGCAGAACTTCCTAAATCAATTGCTCGTCAATGTTAATCGTGTCTCCACGTGTTTGGCAAAAAAATATACCCAATAAAAATATCTCTCCTGCCAACACTTCTAATCCTGCCTATGCCTCCAATTTCGGTTCCGACTCCGATAAATCAAATTTTAAAACTCCCGACTCCGAAATCGGTTCCGATAAAATGACCTCCATTACATCTCTAAGTGTTTACAGTGTCACAGGTCACAGTATACTTAGAAGTTACTATGTACCGAACTTATTATTACAGTTATTATTTAATTTCTATGTAATTTCCGAACCACACGACCAATAATATTAAATTTTTGCTGGAAATATACTAAAAATGTGTTCTTTCTAACAAAATAAGAATTAATGAAATTGAACAACGCAAACATGAGTTACAACCAAATACACATTCTGACTTTCACCCCTTCCTGCAAGAAAACTGTGATGAATTTGGGGATTAAAAGTAGACAGCTACCATCTACTTAGTATGATCTTAAATCGTGTCAAGTTTAATTTGAATTGAATCAGTAGTTTCGGCGTGATGAGAGTTCTATACAGAAAGACAGACAGACAGACAGACGGACACACACGAAAGAAAAAAAATACAGTTTCGCCATCAGTATCGAATATGGAGTGCCCCCAAATTTTTTTTTTTCAAAATATCTTCAATGTTCAGAATTCGACCCGCTACAGTTTTATTATAAGCATATATATATATATATATATATATATATATATATTTATAGATAAAAATAAGAAACTGAAAATATTCAGGCGCCTACAGGATAGATCAGTGAACAATAATCCATTGTTCACCGAATCGAATATTTACCTAAAAATCAATTGTTGACAGACAGACTAACCCTACGATTAAATTATTATTATTCATACTTCTAGAACCTTTTCACTCGAACCGATTGCGTCATCATGAAGGTACCAACTCCCAGTATTTAATTATATAATCATTGTCATATAGCTACAGTGTTCTTTCGGCTCATTCATTCACGATATGGGGGTGATGCACTGTAAACGGGTCGAAATCATACTTACAAAGTGTAACACGATTGCGAGGATTGTGCAACATAGCTATATATAAACTGCGTAATCTATGATGATTCAGAGTTCATCTACTACATAGTTTATAACAAAGTCGTTTCTCGGTGTTCATAATACATATGTACTTTTGCTGGTTTCGCTTAGATCTTTAAAACTAGGGAACGGATTTTAATGCGATTTTTTTTATTCGATAGAGTGATTCAAAAGGAAGGTATGTATATAAAAAATGCATATTTTTTTAAAGAAACACTGATAATTTTAGAGGTCTTAATGTGATGTCGTAAAAAACACATATTTTGCACTTATATACCAAACGCTGCCTGAACCCTACGAGATATATCAAAATAACATTTACTTAGTTTAGTATTGTAGGTACACCTTAAAAAGGTCTTTAAACAAGTTTATAACACATTTGGTCGTAAAGGGACTCTTATTTCACCAATTTCAATATCGTAATGTATCTCATTACGTACTTGTACGGTGAAAGCAAGAAACTGTAAAAAATCAAGTTTATTGTATGGGAGCCCCCGTTAAATATTTATTTTTAGTATTTGTTGTTATAGCGGCAATAGAAATACATCATCTGTGAAAATTTCAACTGTCTAGCTATCACCGTTCTTGAGATATAGCCTGGTGCAGGGTTGGAAAAAAAACTGTTTTTTTTTTAATTTTATAAAACAAACAGTTCAAAATGTTTTAAACAAGTGTTTTTTTTGTTTTTTTCATTCATTTCAGTTTTGTCCATTCATTTCATTTGAAATAGACGTCATATTTATTCATTTATAGGTTTACTAGCTGACCCCGCAAACGTTGTTTTGCCTTAGTGAACAACCCTTGTCACTTAGGGGTATGAAAAATAGCTAGTAGCCGATTCTCATACCTACAGAATATGCATATAAAATTTGGTTAAAATCAGTAAAGCCGTTTCGGAGGAGTAAGGAAACAAACACTGTGACACGAGAATTTTATATATAAGATAGGCTAGGTACTTTCAAATTTGCAAAATGGTTATTGGTTACACAGTTGTTTTATATTGCGAGCATACCTATTTCTAATCTGTAAACGGTTTAGATTCACCTGTGTCTTCTAACTAATGTTCATTTTTAACAGGGGAAACCCATTGTTATAAATACCGTTTTTTAAAGTTAAATGGGGAAACTACAATATTACAATTTTAATACGGGAAATACCCTACTAGTCCATTGAATTACATACTTTCTTTCGACGGTCGACATTAGGGACTTTCCTAGCAGGACCAACAGGGAATTACCTATTAATTCTAGAGGTATACATTGAAGTGTCTTTCTTTGTAATGTTTCTTTTCAAAAACTCATTGTTCCTTTTGTGAGTAGGTACAAAAAAATAAAATAAATAGCATAGACTCAACTGGTTTTATGTTAATCTATTTCGAGCCCTAAAGATTAATTTATTGTCATTCAAAAAGTAGTTTTAAACATTGTTTTTTTCTTTATGTTTTAAACACTGTTCAATATTTGTTTTAATCTTTGTTTTTAAACATGTGATTAAAAACACTGTTTAAATTCAAACTGTTTTAAACACTGATTTAAACATGTGTTTTAAAACAACTTGTTTTAATCATGCCAACCCTGGCCTGGTGACAGACAGACAGACGGACGGACGGACAGCCAAGTCTCAGAAATATGGTCCCGTTTCTACCCTTTGGGTACGGAACACTAAAAAAGCGCGGATGCGCGCGCATCGCAAATATATCACAAAACGTCGTATGACATACTACAGCGTTTTTTCAAAAAATTTGGCCGTCAATTTTGAAAGGATAAAACGTTATGAACATGACGTTACGAAAGCATATTTATAAACAACATATCCAATTTAAAACTTAAAATACTTTACTTCCGATGAATCCCATTGTCTGAATTTTCTTAAAATACTCCGTGCAATGAAAAATATGAAGTTTTAATTTCGCAATAACATTTTAACATATTAAACATACAGTACTTACGGGAACACAATTTTGGACCGAAGTTACAAAGCGCTCTCAATTTTGTTTGTTTTTTCCGTAAAGTAGCAAAAATTACCGTTACTTAGTGGGAATTCCGGTATACCGGGAATCCATGGACAAATCTAAAATTGAATTATTTACATAATTTTGTTCTCAAGCCACATTAAAACTGTTAATTAATATATTAACAAACACTTTTAAAAATAAATAAAATATAATTTCGGCGATTTCGATGAATACATTTTATGGTAGGCCACTCCAAAGCTAGGAAGGTATGCATGGGACATCGTAAAAATGGGGGGTCCCTCGTCATACTTATTTAAATTATTAAAATTCTGTACATTTTTCAATTAACTTATGTATCAGAATTTACTTCTACTGAAATTTTCTATCTCATGTTGTTATATATATGTTGAATTAACAATAGTCAAAATGTAATTATTGAAGCTTGTAATCCAAAGACATGATAATTGCACATGGGTCAAAAATTTTGAAAACCGCTCACGTACGCTATGATAAATACAGCCTTTGCTTTCTTGTAGCTCTTGCCTAAGGCTCGAGCCAACAATATCGCCTCGGCTGTGATTTTCAACTTACCGCAATTATGTAGTACATCATAAGGTACTATTACAATGATATATGTTTATCTCTTAGGGATTAAGAGCGTGTTTACCCAGAAGAAATCGATTCACTCTCGATTGGACGACACCAAGATTGTAACCATCACATCGGGAAAAAGGAACTCAGGCAACGTATTCCGCGGCTTTTATTATACAGGCATATTTACGAAGCGATTGCTTAAGCATTACAGCCTTATCAAATTAAGCACCTTAAATACGTTGTGTATTTAATACAGATCAATATGGCCTTTTATTAGAGTAAGATCCCAGGGCCGCCAGACGTCACGTATTTTCTCATGAATTAAATGTGGACGATTGAGTAGAGTTAGTACGTACTAAGAACACATGCTTACTAGCTAACTTGCTTAGACGGCCAATTTTGAGATATGAGGCCATGAAGGTAGATACATACAAACATTACTCATTCACGTATTTTCTAATAAGTGATTTTCACGTATGTTGTAGACAATATCCTTAAAAATAAGGCCCCAATACTCCCAGACACTTTCCGTCGGCCGTTTTGCTTAACAGACGCTTTAAAACTCCAAAACAATAACTTAACTTCACTTAAATTCTCATATTCCATTTGTAATAGTTCGTCAGACAACTATTTCAAAGCGTTTTCCAAAAAGACATACAAATCTAAGGGGCCAATAATCCCCCCAATCTGCTGTTCGTGGGTCTCGCTAAAACTCGAAAACGGCTAGGCCGATTTGGCTGATTTTGGGTTTGAAATGTTTGTCGTAGCTTAGGGAAGGTTTAAACGGTGAGAAAATATTGGAAAAGTTGCGAAGAAGATAGTAAAAACAACAATTTCATTTTCATATAGAAACTGTTCTAATTAATTTCCAGTCCAATATTTGACGTTACCGATCAATCATTTTTTTTTCGAGAGTTTCAATCAAATAGTACCTATATAAGTTTTTGAAGTGAAAACTTGTTTTGGCGCGCCTAAACCTTCTTTTGGTGAACTCGGGATGCTAGAGCGAGAAAGATAATAGGTACCTATAACTTTAATACTTTATGACTTTTAATGGGGTTAGCACTTAGCATACCATTTAGCGATTCAGTCAAAAATCTTGGAGTGACATTTAAACAACCTTTTCTTGGGACAATCACATTAAAACTATCAGTAGTAAACTCTTTCCATTAGGGGGTTCTCTTCGACGACTTCACAACTTTTTACCTACTGCCACTAAAACTGCTCTTGCATAGTCTCTGCTTCTACCTATCCTGGACTACGCTGATGTCTGTTTTCCCGATCTTAGAGAAAACCAGATTCAAAAACTTGAGCGCCTCCAAAATTACTCTATTACATTTGTTTACGTAAATATGACCACGTTTCTCATTTTCGCGCCAAGCTCATGTGGTTACCCATTCGTCTGCGTCGTAATGCTCACATTATTTTCCTTTTATTCAATATTTTATTTAATCCCTCCACTCCATGCTACCTCAAACAACGATTCACTTTATGGCGAGACTATCATGCTCGGCCGCTGAGGTCAAAAACTAAATTGACCCTGAATGCCCCAACTGCACGTTCTGAGATGTATTATGGCAAATCCTTTGCTTTTCAGGCTGTCCAGTTATGTAATGAGTTGCCTGTTTCTATACGAAAATCTCCATCACTGGATTCTTTTAAAAGTAACGTAAAAGAGTTTTATTTGTCAAAGCTGGAGTCACGGTAGTCTAATTGTATTTATTATCTACCTTTTCTGTCGAATCTACAATTTTCTACTGAAATGTTATTTTTAAGAATATACATATGTTTCATGTATATCATTGCATATATTATTATCTTTATATCTATTATTATATTTGTATATTCTATGTAGGTTTACTAATTTATTTTTCGTATTCATATTATATATTAGTATATTTTACAAGTATCGTAAGTATTAGTATGTATTCTGAATTCGTATATAATTATGTTTCTTTTTAGTGTATGTAACTAAAATATTTTTGATACACAAAAGTACCTACAGCTTTTAAAAGTATTCTTAGTAACCATTTCCATCCTAAGGTTGCCTGGAAGAGATCGCTTTTAGCGATAAGGCCGCCGCTTGTAACACTAGTCTTTTTGTTATTATCTCCTGTATAAGTGTTTTTTGTTTGTTTATGGTGTGTACAATCAAGAGTATCTATCTATAAGTGCGCCAGAGCGTGAAAGATAATACAGTCAACAGCTCTTCGCTGTTGTGTCCCTGTGTTTAGTACCTATATTTAATGACTTATGTATATTTTAATCGCCACATTAACTTGTAGGTACTTACCACATTAATTGAACATGTCACGAAATATTAAATTTGCATTTCACATCCATTGAAAAAAAGTTTGGATTGTAAATACCTATAAAATAACTAAATGAGCAAATACTAAATTTGCGAGTCGAACGCTATTTCCAACCCGCGTAAAATTGTGTTTTTAATTTATTCTTGGTCATGGATACTAAGTCATTCAAACATTTTTATTTCGAGAAGTTTTAATCAAATACTCTAATATATAGTTTTAATTAAAGAGTATAATACAATTATGTGTCATAAATAAACACATGTTTTGCGCTTACATTGCAAACGCTGGCTGAACCCTATGAGCTAGATCAAAATAATGTACAGCAATGTTGTACCCTTTTAAAGGTCTACAAAAAAGGTTCCAATAGTGAATATCTATCTCTTAGGAATAACTCACCTTAACCATTTTTATTAGTATATTTAAATTAGTATATTTGGTTATCGGGTTTTGATCGTGCTGATATTGAGAAACTATTGAAAAATATTTTGTAAGATACATATTGTTATTTTCTTTTTGTTTTCTACAAGGTAATTTTAATTTATTTGAGCTTTTCTTATTATTCAATTGTTTTATTTTGCAATTAGTTTAAGTTTTTTTTTTATTAAATATTGGTGGACAATTATTGTCAACCTCGTGGCCACGTTGTTCGACAGCGTAGTTCGATCAATCGAACCACGTGAACTTTTTTTCCCGTTGGTTCGATTTTAGAATCCCACCACGTGAACTCAAATTCTTGGGACTTCGTGATTCGACTATGGAGTCGAACCACGATGACAAGTTCATCTGGTTCGATTCATCGAAGTACACTCACGGGCACAATTAACGGGCGGTTAGCCCTGTATTTCTCTAGTTTGCAGAAATCGTTAATTTTAAATTAAATTAAATTGTAGTACCTAACAATTTAAGATAATGAAAACATACTATTAAGAATAAACCCACGAAACCAATTTTGTCGAAAAGATCAAAATAACGAAAAACATAGTTGGGTAGTGGTTAATTGTGCCTGTGAGTAATCCCAAGTTTTCTTATTCCGAGTAAATACTGACCTCGACCTCGGACTTGTGCTATTGAATAATGGACACCAATATTACAGGAATAAAAGTTTTAAAAATGGTTCATGTATATGGATCTGCCGTAATAAAAAGATATACCATTCTAATAAGTCCGTCAGGTACATTATGAAAAAATATGTGTCAAGTATTTTTTTGTGTTATCAAATTATTAAAAATCGATAAAGATATATACCATCAAACTTCCGGAGTGGTGGGTTGTGACGTCAAGTATACGTAAAATCGTATACTTATAGACGTGACGTCAGACGAAACTTCTAAGCACTAAATTATCGACATTTATTGTTTTTGAAACAAAGGAAAAAATACGTGTAAAATGCTTTTATAATAATAGGTATAGAGTGACTAGACGAGCAGGACATGTGCCTGATAGTAAGCAACATGCCTGCCACATAACAGCACAGTGACACGCAGCTATTGGAACATGAAGAGTCCAAATCATTACCTGACACTGTACTGCGCCCGTCACCCAGAGATCCTACTTCTTATTTTCCACTAATATTGTAAACATCAAAGTATGTATGTTTGGGTATTTGGATGTTTGTTGCCTAATCACGCCGTAACGTATGAACGGATCAGGCTGAAATTTGGAATACAGTTAGATTATAGTTTGGAAGAACACATAGGCTACTTTTTATCCCGGGAACGACGGGAACGGGAACTACACGGGTGAAACCGCGGAGCGTTGCTAGTACTTTTAATAATCTAACTGGCATACTAATTAGTTCTTTTTAAGAGCGCGCCTAAAGACAGAAAACGCAAAAAAGGTCATTTTCGACGCCCCTCACCGTCGTTAAGAAAGATAAAACTATAACAATAAAAATATTGACGTGTGGGTACAACCAAGGAGAAGCACAATGACCGAATAGAATTTTAAAAATAGATCAGATTTTTTTACAATAAAAAAATAAAAATGACACCGAAAAAACCCATTTTAATTCGAGTACTCGAAATTATCAGCGATGACCCCACATTATTTTTCCCTAATAAAATGTCTAATTTTACGCTCTATTTAAGTAACCGAATAGTTTTTTGAATTTATGTTCAATTTTTGCGTAATTAAATAAAACTTGGTCAAAAACTGACTCCCGAATTCAAATTAATTTCCACTCTAAACTGTGTCATGCTATTCTCGACTTTATGCGTACCAGGTTAGATATTAAATAGACCTTTGGGTCCTGGTCAGTTGTCGGGCAACGCTCGATGTGGAAGGTTGTTTACGGACGCTCTGTCAAGCAAATGCGTGCGTGAATTAAAAAAATGGGATGAAAGGATAATGCGATAAATAAGTTTTCTGCGAAAAAAGAGAACTAAACGTAAACATTTTGGAATTTTAGTCAGGTACTTAATGTATGTTTTAGTTAGGTAAGTCAAATTTTGTTTTGGAATAGGTTTGTAGTATGTACAATAATAGGTAAAAAAGTAGGTAGGTATCTATTATTGTTAAAAAAATAAGTTTACCAACATTGTTTTTAATAAATTTTAAAAATTCAATTTAATAAAAGAGCAATCTGTGGTAGTACATGCAAAAACCCAAACAAGTCATTGTGTACATAATAAATTTTGTATGATGAATAAATTAATAGTTTTAAGTTTTAGTGACAATTGAAACAAACGATCAGAAAATATTTATGAATTGAAGTCTGCGGAAAATAATGTTTTAAGTATTTTTTTAACATAAACTTTTCAGATTAAAGAAATGCAAACTTGATGAATATGTTTATCAGCAGACGATCCATCGTGGCACGTCTGCTGAGCATTAGATCTATTAAAATATGAAGAAAGGAGAATGTATATTTCATGGTAAACTTTCCAGCATGTGTCTTGATGTATATATTTTTGGTTAACCCTGCACGCGTTTGAAGAAAACTCGTGGAACGGTCCGTACGTGCCGGCTAGATCATTATCACATATTCTTATTATATATTCACAGTGTTTATTAAATATTATATTATATTATTATATATTTGTTTTAATATTATTTATTTGTATTATTATATATCTATATGTATATATCACCAGAAAGCCCTTGAAATATAGTTTACTATCATATTAACTTCTAGGTACTTACTACATTAAATAATCCTACCACGAAATGCAAAGTTTACATATTACGCCCGTTGTAAAAAAGCTTTGGATTTTACAGCACTAATAAAAGAACACAACACACAATAGTACATTATGATATAAGTGCGCTAAGTTGATAATTACAGCCGAGGCGATATTGCTAGCTCGAGCCGTAGGCGAGAGCTATAATTAGCAGAGGCTAGGCCCTTTCAGCATTTCCCATTGGCTGGCATATTTCTTGTTCACCGATTAACAATGCGCGCGCATCAGCGCTTTTTTTAAAGCAAGGGCACTGATCCAGCTAGTATGACATTAAGACATTAGTAATAAAGTAATTGAATATTTTTGTGTTTTGTTATAAATAAATGTTGTGAGTTATGGGCAAAATTAATTAAATTGATAAATTAAATATTTCTCATTATATTTTATTTCTCATAGTTAGTTTTATACATAAAATGTTTACAACTTTTCTGACATAAAAACTCTTTACTAAGATTAAAAAAGGTACCGTTTGTTTTAGACGGAGCATTTTGAAACCGTGCGTTTTACATTACATTACCGCACAAGTACGTAATAAGATACATTACGATACAGAAATTGGTGCAATAAGAGACCCTTTACGAGCAAATATGTTATAAATAATATTAACTTTACCACGTTTGCCTATTATTTGCATTGCATAGTTTTTTTACTAGATTACAATAAAATATAAACAGTATTCACATTTTTCGGTTTAAAAAAAATGTTCTTTGTCGTGGGGCAAAATGGCGTTGGACGATCGCGACACAGAAATGGCGGAGTACCATTCGTATTTTTTATTTTTTCAGGCCAAATGAAAAGAGACGGCCCATTTTCCATGGGCATTTGCCCCACAGCAAAAGTGGAGGAGACTCCACCAAAATTGGATCATTGTATAGGATTTTAAATATAATTATATTGAGGAACTGTTAATGTTTTTATTCTGCATAGCGGGGTTTAAAAGATATCAACTAAAACGTTGAAAAAAAAAAACGCGATGTGTGAGTTTCGAACGAATCGAGCATATTTTACATTCTTGTTGGAGTCGAGTTTCGAACAAATCGGATGTTGTGTCAATTTTGTTCACTTTTTTTTTATTTTGGCGTCGCACGCCTTTTGTGTTTTCCCATATTACGTATTTCAATATTTTCAAGTTTTACTAAAAACCGTCAAAGAAGTACGTTCACGAACATGAAATAGTAATTTGTAATAACCCACCTAATAATTATATTGCACATTGCCACTCGAAAATACACAAGTTAAAGAAAATAATACAACGAGGCGACATGTTTTTTTCACATTGGCGCCAAAACTAGAATGTCGCCATCCGGGCAAAATGACACAAGCACGTTCACTTTACGTAAACGTCAACAGAAGAAAAAAAGAGAAAAAACATTGTTGGCTTTAGGTACAGTCATTAAAGTACTTTTAATCACACCAATTTGCAATCCCCGCTTGGCACGTTAGTTTTGAATGTACAGTTTGCATTATTTAATTAAATGTTAATTTACTTAAATAACTTTTTTAGGTCTCCGGGGCTAATTAAGTACCAAAACTTGAAACGACGTGGGGCAAAAATGAGCCGTCTCCTTTATTTCTCTTGTAATAGTGGTAAATTTCGCGTAATTGAAATTCCGAACAGGCTAGTACCAACATTAAAACGTGTTAAAACGTACCTATACATGTCACAATCCGTCTTCCAATAGAGAGCTTTGCTTACGCAACTATGCTTTGCGTAAAGCACGTGAAGGGCAAGAAAGAAATAAGTCCAGTAGTTTTGAAAGTTACTCCTTACAAACAATGTGATCTTTCTTGTTTATAAAATTGTTGGTTTAAAATTATAAATAATACTAGCAAGCTGTTGCCTGTGAATTTGTTCACTTTCTGATAGGTTTTATTTTCTCTTAGACATATTTGTATTTTTCGAAATCAACAATGGGTAGTTAAGTTATACGTAACATTAGCTATCTGGAAATTAAAATCATGTTAAGAATCCTTTCTTAAATCGAGATTGTTTGAAAAGTGTTTTCTGACACGTGACGTTTATACTTTTACAGATGTTTTCTATTACATGTATAATGTTATCACTATAGTGGGCGGGTGGGCTTCAAGTTTTACTTATTTTTGATGACATGGGGTTCGGTGTGTCTAGATGGTAATTACTTCAGCAATACTTTTTTAGAGTTCCGTAAAACGTAAAAACGGAACCCTTATAGATTCGTCATGTCTGTCTGTCTGTCCGTCCGTATGTCACAGCCACTTTTTGCCGAAACTATGAGAACTACACTGTTGAAACTTGGTAAGTAGATGTATTCTGTAAACCGCATTAAGATTTAAACAAAAAAATTAAAAAAAAGAAAAATTAGGGTTGCCCCCCATACTGAAAATTGAAACTCAACCATTTTTTTTTCATCAGATCTACACGTGTGTGGTGTCTATCGATAGGTCTTCAAAAATGATGTTGAGGTTTTCAAAATCATTTTCGTCTACACTGAATAATTTGCGCGAGATACACTTCCAAAGTGGTAAAATGTGTGTGTCTAACTTCTAAAGAGAATGAAAAATCTAAAAAAAATATATGATGTAAATTACCATGTAAACTACCAACGAAAATTAGTTTGAACTCGATCTGATTAGTAGTTTTTTTTAGTACGTCATTAATACACTATTATTGAAATTTCGATCAAAGTTACAACGAACTACAAGAACTATATGTACTATGTATATTATGTTACTTGCTGCAACGGAACCCTTCATGGGCGAGTCCAACTCGCACTTCGCCAGTTATATTATGACCTAAGGTGAGCTTAGCTCGTATCTTTCTATTAGCGCTAACGCGGCGGAATAAGAGTGACGTGGGGATGAAATCTATTCCTTTTTTCGGAATGAAAACTACTTTTGGCGGTGCGCCAGATTTTTTTCCGGGAGCTGTAAGTGAAGCTGATCTGTTGCGATCCAAGATGAAAGGCTCCATCGGGTGAACTAGGGACCGCCAAGGGTACCCGAATGAAAAAGATACAGCTGCTCTTCACTGCAGTGTCGCTGTGCTATTTTGATTTATATTTAATTTAAAAAATACAAAGTTTGATTAATGTCTTTTTTCTATTTATCCTACTAACATGGTCATGCTATTTAGTATTACAAAATATATCAAATTTGCGGTTACATATTATATTATTACAGATTAAATAAATAAAACTCCTAATAAAGTGTTCACTTCTACTGTGCGGTCTAAGTGCACACATTTTTTTAAGCAATAGACTGATGCTCTTTTTATAAATGATATCGTAAAACACGGATTTATTTAATTATAAAACTCGACTACATATTAAATAAATAAATGACTAAATCTTGTGATTCAGTCATATTTCGTTTTCATTTCTTTCATTCGACTGTTTTTCAATAAATGGTTTATTGTGTGTATATAGACAATAAAAAACAAATTGATGTATTTTTTTAAAAACATCTATGATTAATCTGAATGTTTTCATATACTGGATTTCGGGGAACGATGACCTTGAGTGATCGTAGCTTCTATCTTACTCGCGGCGGCTCGGCGTATTGGAGAGGGGAAGGGCGACGCGCGGGTGAAATTTGATTTTTTCCTGGCACTAGGCCCGCTCTTAAGCATCATGCCTATTCTGAGTATTAATAAAGGCTAAGAATTAACAGACATATTTTTCGGAATATACTATTAAACGGAACGATTATTAAAAGACATATTTTTCTTTAAAAGGATTCAGTCATTGCTAGTACAAGAGATCACTCCTGTGTTCCTGATTTCGCCAGAAACGATATAGACAAAAAGCTTCATTTAATGAAAAAGGCTGCTTCGGAGAGCATCGAGCCAATGAAAACAATATATATGACGATCGTATAATACCTTTAAAGAACTCCGGCATAGATTTAGTCAGCAAAATACCAACATAATATAGCGTTGTTAAAAGTAGTCTATTCCATAATCGTAAAATTACACACAAAGTACGAAAATTAATATTTGCAAACCCTATGGAGGTAGAGCGATGAAACGCACATCATTGCGTTTTGTTCCGACGAAGTGAGAAATAATACATCCACAGTTAAAGTTTTCTTTGGAGACGGAACATTTCACAGTTTCCATTTCAACAGCTTTATGTAATACATGGTGATATGGGTTCTTCCCTTAATAGGGTAAACGTTTTTTTTTTAAGTAAGAGTGACGAGACGAGCAGGACATTTGGCTGATGGTAAGCTGTTGCTACCTGCTATATGACAGCACACGCAGCACACGCAGTTACACGCAGCTATTGGAACATGAATAGTCCAAATCATTACCTAGCACTGCACTGCGCTCGTCACACAGAGATCTAAGATCTCTAAGCCCTAAAATTTCTCTGGAAACATTGCCCTTCAAACCGTAACACAGTAATGTTTGCCCAATACGGCTTGGCGGTAGAATAACTGGCAAAGGTGTGGTACTTCCCCAGGCGGACAAAAATAATGTAATTATTATAAGCGCTACTCACTCATCTATTTGAAGACGCTGCCAGTCAAGTAGGCAAAAAAAATGGTGATTGAATTGATAACCTGGTGAAACATTATAGTATAAAATAAAAAATGTAACCCTAGGAACTATTTACTTACAAAAAGTGACCCCTTCCAAGCCAATCGTTCATCGATCTCATTATTAGTAAGAATCTTATTGGTTTTCAGAATAGATTCATCTAGTTTGATGGATTCCCTACGTCTTTTTTCCAATCCACTTTTCATTTTTAAACCATTTAAATTGGAGTCTCTCTGTTATGTGGCAGGCATGTTGCTTACCATCAGGCACATGACATGCTCGTCTCGTGACACTTTATTTAAAAAAAAACATTAACTTATTTTTCGCGTATTCAATGCCTATTTCTTGTTTTAATATCGGTTTCATTAGGGTTCCGTAAAACGTAAAAACGGAACCCTTATAGATTCGTCATGTCTGTCTGTCTGTCTGTCTGTCTGTCTGTCCGTCCGTATGTCACAGCCACTTTTTGCCGAAACTATGAGAACTACACTGTTGAAACTTGGTAAGTAGATGTATTCTGTGAACCGCATTAAGATTTTTATAAAAGTTTTTAAAAAAAAACAAAAATTAGGGGTGCCCCCCATACTGAGAACTGAAGCTCAAAAAATTTTCTTTCATCAAACCTACACGTGTGGGGTGTCTATCGATAGGTCTTAAAAAATGATGTTGAGGTTTCTAATATAATTTTTGTCTACACTGAATAACTTGCGCGAGAGACGCTTCCAAAGTGGTAAAATGTGTGTCCCCCCCCCTCTAACTTCTAAAGTAAGTGAATGAAAAAACTAAAAAAAATATATGATGTACATTACCATGAAAACTACCAACGAAAATTAGTTTGAACTCGATCTGATGAGTAGTTTTTTTTTAGTACGTCATAAATACACTATTATTAAAACTTCGATCAAAGTTACAACGAACTACAAGAACTATGTGTACTATGTATATTATGTTACTTGCTGGAACGGAACCCTTCATGGGCGAGTCCAACTCGCACTTGGCTACTTTATTTTTTATATAAAAAAGTTTTGAGTTTATTAATGTTAACTGTATTTAAAGTTATAATGTCCTTGGAAATGTTACGAAGTAAAGTAAAAAAATTAACATCATTAAAAAAAGCTTAAAATATATGCTTGTCGTTGTGTTAGCAAATTTGCAAGGTTTGACTACGTTCGACTAACCGAACCTATTGAGAAAACTCTACATAGTCAGATAAATCGCACTATCAGGATTCTCAAAAAAGTTCACTGATCGAACCAACGGGAAAAAAAGTTCACGTGGTCCGATTGATCGAACCAACGGGAAAAACAGTTCACGTGGTCCGATTGATCGAACCAACGGGAAAAAAAGTTCACGTGGACAAATTTATCGAACTACGATGTCGAACCAGGTGTCCTGGAGGGACAATTCACACACATTACCATCTGACACCAAACTCTAAGGAATGCTTGTACGATATAATACTTAAATAGTTTTAAATACATACTTATTATACATAGAAACACCCAGACACAGTGCAAACATTTGAGTTCACACAAATATTTATCGTCAGGTCATAGAATAGATAATACAGATAGAACGGACACTCCCCACCCCCCGCCAGTTTCAAGCTTCCTACCCCGCAAGAACGCGAGAAGCACTCAGCGACACGACATAGATGACACGCACACATGCGTAAATGCGTTCGAACGACATATGCGAGATGTGTGAGTGTAGGTATGTCAACTGCACCGTCTGTATAGATTTTAGGCAGAGTGTCCGGGGTGTGGTCAGGTGCACATGTGACGAGACGCGCATCATAAGTGTGTTTTTTGAGTTTTTATCAAGAAAAAGATGAAATGTTGTGTTTTACTATGTCAAAGTTACTCAGACAGATGTTCTGATAATATGGATGGCATCACATTTTTTTCATTTGTAAGTAATTTTATACGTAATCTATATCTATATTCTATATATTATAAATAAAATAAATATACATACATAAAAGCGAAAGGTCTCATCAAGGAATCTCAGAAACTACAAATGCCAAGAACCTGAAATTTTGCATGAAGGTTGCTTTTACCACGTAGGCGCTCGCTAAGAAGGGGTTTTGCGAAATTTAACTCATAAGAGGGTGAAACAAGGGATGAACGGTTGTATGAAAATTCGTCATTTTCAAAGTTATAAAATTTTGTGTCTACACTTGACACGAAGCAATTAAATGTTTGTTCTATCAATTTTGTAATTTCGAACTGCACGGGGGTGAAATTGGGGTTGAAATGGAGGATGAATGTCAATGTAAAACTTCCCAACCGTTGAAGATAAAACCATAAAACTCTGTAAATAGACACTTGACGCGAAGGAAACGGATGTTTATTCTAGCAATTTTGTAATTTCGAACTGTACGGGGATGAGATTGGGGTTGAAATGTCAATATGGAAGTTCCCAACCGTTGATGATAAAGACATGAAACTCTTTATTTAGGCACTTGACATGAAGTAAACGAATGTTTGTTCTAGCAATTTTGTAATTTCGAACTGTACGGGGTACAGGGATGAATTTGAGGTTGAAATAGGGATGAATGTCAATATGGAATTTCCCAATCGTTAAAGATAAAACGATGAAAATTTGTATGTACATATATAAGTACTATCACACCCCCGACACTCGGCCTAAACTCCATACAAACGGTGCAGTGGACTTACCTACTCTCCACACAACAACGCAGATGTTGTTCGCACATATTTAAGCATGTGTGCGTGTCGGCTAGGGTTACTGAATTATTTTATGGAATAGTTAGATGTGACCCGTGAGTTAACCTGCCAGTGTTAAGTGGCCTACAATCTTACCGAGTGTTGGATCTTTTTTTGGAGAAAATTTAAACCAAAAAAGTAAAAAGTATTACCTACCTATTGGTTTTTAGTAGGGACACATTTGAGACTTACCCAAGGAAAAAACTTTGTTCTGACCAAATATTAATCACTCCACACACACACACATACCTATTTCGTTGTAAATCACAAAACATTGAATTAGATAAAATTACGTGCATGCGTTGGTTGCATTTTGTAATCTACGTATAACGCGCATTGTAATACAGTTCACTCAAATCATACACTAAGTTACAATGCACACACGAATTAGGCATTCACATCTAATACGGCAGCGAACAGTACAAGTATTTAATATGGTTTTGCAACTCATATTAAAGTTTGTAAACATGAAACTATATAATATTATACTTATACGCACGAAATGCAACAAATCGGCAGAATCAGCTGTTGGCCAATTTGTGTTGCCAGTTACGGATTTTTTTTTTCCGAATTGCTTCAAGAATCACTTATTTCATGTCAAATGGCGAATTACATAATATTCACATTTGTTGGAAGGAACGCATAAAATTTTAAATGTTGCGAATAGTGTAGTGATAGTGTATCTATATTCAAAGCACACTATAAAATTAAAGTAAGTATATCGCCTGACATAAAAAACTAGAAGTAGAACAAGTGAAGCTGTATAAGTGTTTAGTAGTGGTAGGACTCTTAGAAGAGTCCGCCTGGGGAAGTACCACACCTTTGCCAAATATTCTACCGCCAAGCAGTAATGTGCAAACATTACTGTGTTCCGGTTTGAAGGGCAATGATTCCAGAGAAATTACAGGGCTTAGAGACATAATATCTTAGATCTCTGGGTGACGAGCGCAGTGCAGTGCTAGGTAATGATTTGGACTATCATGTTCCAATAGCTGCGTGTTACTGTGCTGTTATGTGGCAGGCATGTTGCTTACCATCAGGCACATGACCTGCTCGTCTCGTCACTCTATGCTATAAAAAAATATAATAATAATAAGTCAAACATAAGAGCCAATGTCAAAGTCAAAGCTTAAAATAACTTAAGAAGTTTTATTTTTAACCGACTTTGAAAAAGGAGGAAGTTCTCAAATACATTTTTATTTGTTTGTATGAATGTTACGGTATAGCTTCGCCAATTGTGAATTGATTTTGCTCGATCTTTTTTATTGTTTGATAAGATTATTGTTCCAAGGTTTCCATTCCAGTTACATGCGATTTTGGATTGAAATCGGTGTGGTAGTTTTCGCAATTACAACAAAAATAACTTGAATTTAATTTAACTCGACGACGCTATTGTAGATATCACAGAAATTATAAAATGTAGTCTAGTGTCTGTTTAATTTTAAATTGATGTCAGTTTTTGTATTTTCGGTAAAAACTTAATTATTTATTTATTTAATAATAGGCGAGCAGCATTAGCTGATATGCCTATATCTCAGTGTTGAAATATGTAAAAAAATTACAGGTAATTGTCTGTTAAAATGATATTGTCTTTTGCTATCCATTTGTCAAGTTTGTTCTTGAAAGAGTTCAATGATTTTGATGAATAACTACAATTATTTATTAGTATATAAATAATTGTAGTTATTATTACATAGTACTCAATTTTTCCTGTCACTTGTTTATTGACACGCCTGTTACAAAAACCAGTTAATAGACCTTTAGTGAGTCTCTATATCAAACCTAAACTACACTAAATTTACTTAGCATAACTGAATTAGCCATATACCGATGAAATATATCGACGATTTACAAATAATCAAATAAGTCTAGCCTGCTATCAAATGGAACTATAGGTTTAGTATTTCTGAACGTACATAAAATTACATACAGTCTTTCCTCTCCTCCTAACTAACCTCTTTCCTTTTTTTGTCGGTTTTTATAACCAACAGCTGTCAATGTATCCTCTTACTTGTTTATTGACACGGCTGTTACGATATCTTAAATAAGTACCTGAACTGTACTGAAATCGTATATTCAGTGTTCACTATTGACGGACATATCCATGGACGCACATAAAACTACATATAGTCTAATATAGAACCTTTTTCTTTTTTTGCGTCGTTTGAACACTTAAAAAATAATCCAAGGAATCTGAATTGCAGCAATCTTAGTAAATAAATCCACTAAATTGGTAACACTAGTGATTTTGTAAATTGTAAACTTATCAAAACACAGTAGAAAAACGATTCAATCCTAGTATATTATAGAAATTCTTATGAAATTAAAAATCTGTTATTCTTGTTTCGTTTAACAGATGAAAAATTTGGTACCTAAATAACACAGTAACACAGCATCATGGTCGTATTCTCATAGAAAATTGTCGTCCGATATAACCCTTCGTTGAGTGCTTCTCGCGTTCTTGCGGGGTAGGAAGCTTGAAACTGGCGGGGGGTGGGGAGTGTCCGTTCTATCTGTATTATCTATTCTATGGTACTATAGAGCACGCACAACGAAGTGGGAACAGTAATAGGCACGCGTGAGAACAAAACGACGCCGACGTTCCCGCCGCGAGCGCCTGTTCGGGTCCTGCGCCCTCAGGCGCTAACCCGAATAGTCAGGTAGGTAGTACAGGCGTCTCGTGGCCCGCTGCCATAGGTTGATTAAAAAAAAAAATTGAGCGCCTGTAGTCTTATTAGTACTTGATTACTAGGAAAAAGCGTTTGTCGAAAGATTTTTATCAAATATTATTATTAAAATGGTGAAATGTGCAGTTCGACCTTGTAAAAACGATACTAGAAAACACACAAAATTTAAATCCAGTATCACATTTCATCGGTAAGTCGATTATTATACCTACTTATTTTTATGAAAACTAGTCCGGAATCGCGGGGGTGAAGGAGACGTGGGAGGCGGGCGGAGGCGGAGTATTATAGCGTAAACTGAAAATTCATAATATGATGTACCTAATGTTGCGATATCACGTCTTATCAGTTAAATTGATTTTGAAGATTTTAGTAAGTAGGTAATGGAGTAAAATTAAATTTAAAAAAAATTACAGTGAGAGATAAATTTTTGTAAGGACCATACAGGGTCTTACAAATATAGTATAAAATATTTTAAGGACAAACCTACTCAAAATACTGAACAATTTATCTAAAAAGGGTTGAAATATTAAAAAAAAAATCGATTGTTTTCTTATTTTTCAGATTTCCAAAAGACCGAAATTTGATGAACAAATGGATAATCGCTTTATAACAAGCAAATTTTGAGCCAAACATATGGAATAAAGTTTGTTCAATACACTTTCTTGATTCCAGTTTATATCCTTACCTCCTTATATTTTAAGCAAAAAGCTTTTTATTGACATAGGTAGGTACAGATCCAATCTTACACATTTTATGTAAAATATCGTAAATTGCAAGTCGAAAAACTTAAACCTGCACAGGTACTAACTCTATAAAACTAAAATACCTACTCTTACTTATATTTTTAGATGTTATCGCACGAAATAATTCTATTTGTAGTTGTTAGTACCGCGCTGACCCTGCATCTATTGATAACAAAATGAGTTTGCGTTGCCCGCGTGCCCATCCCTAGTAATCGCCCATGTGCATATCACGTATCTATGTAGCTATACATCATCTGGCTACACCGCGCACTGGTGACTGGGCGTCTAGTGCGCTGCGTAGTGCGGCGCTAGCGCTGTAGCGCTCTATACTTTAGTAATTTATTCTCCAAGGTATGTAGGCACTTGACACGAAGCAAATAGATGTTTGTTCTAGAAATTTTGTAATTTCGAACTGTATGGGGATGAAATTAGAGTTGAAATGGGGGACGAATGTCTCTTACGCTTTCACACCTAAACAACTGAACCGATTTTGATGAAATTTTATTATTGTTTTATTATAAGCTGATTTTAGAAACCGTAAATGTGTATATATTGGTGGTGGACAATTCACACACAACACTATCTGACCCCAAACTAAGCAAAGCTTGTGTGATGGCGGCCAAATAGCTGATATAATACTTATATAGTTTTAAATACATACTTATTATAGTTATTATACATTGAAACACCCAGACACAGTGCAAACATTTGAATTCATCACACAAATATTTGCACTGGGTGGGAATCGAACCCACGACCCTCGGCTTCGCAGGCAGAGCTACTACCAACTAAGCCACGGGGCCAATCTGGGTCAGGTCTGGCCAGTCCAATATGGGTATACACATAGGTACTGCCTGCGTTACCTTAGTATTTATTTGTTTTGATGTTAGGACGAAGTCGCGGGTAACTGCTGGTTAAATATAAAAGTTCTAGAACATTCTCAGCTTTCCGTGTTAAAATTCTACTACTTGACACTAGATGGCGACACTTTTGGGAAAAAAATACATAAGTTTACGTATAATTTTGCAGTATTATATTGTAATAATAAAATAATAATACGTAAATACTAAAAACTGTTATGCACTTAGTCTTAAATACCTTTTAGTAGCTAAAATTGTACTTTTATAGCTTTTATTATGAACGGGCCGTCATCTATCGTCATGTAGAATAACTATTTAAAACGTAATTTTCCAGGGCCGTCTTCAGAATTAAATTATTTTACCAACTAAGTAATTTAATTAAAAGTAATTTTAATTATTTTTAAATGTTTTACCGATTGAGCTGAAATTTGAAACACATCTTTGCTTCTGATGACAATGCAATTACATGTAGTCGGTATTGTTATTCATCCGAAATGACCGCCGTAACAAAATGGCGGTGTATATTTTTTCCATTATTAATATTCGCGATCGCGATTGCAAAAGAAAAAAATTTAACACGCTTTTGTTTATAAAAAATTGGGTTTGTGATAAAAACGCAAAGATTTAATACAAGGTGTAAAAGATTTGGGGTTTGATAATAAATATATAACTAAATATAATGTATAACTAGCGGCCCGCTCCGGTTTCGCTCGAATAATAACCTAGATATCAACTGCAGCGCCATCTGCCGGGCTGATTTGTGAATCTAAACCTTCCAGGGCCCTACCCAAACGTATACAAAAAAAATCATTCAAATCGGTCCAGCCGTTTAGGAGGAGTTCAAAAACAACGAAAAGTGGCATTGATTTTTAGGGTTCCGTAAAACGTAAAAACGGAACCCTTATAGATTCGTCATGTCTGTCTGTCTGTCTGTCTGTCCGTCCGTATGTCACAGCCACTTTTTGCCGAAACTATGAGAACTACACTGTTGAAACTTTGTAGGTATATGTATTCTGTGAACCGCATTAAGATTTGAATAAAAAAAAGAAAAATTAGGGTTGCCCCCCATACTGAGAAATGAAACTCAAAAAATTTTTTTTCATCATATTTACACATGTGGGGTGTCTATCGATAGGTCTTCAAAAATGATATTGAGGTTTCTAAAATCATTTTCGTCTACACTGAATAATTTGCGCAAGAGACACTTCCAAAGTGGTAAAATGTGTGTCCCCCCCCATCTAACTTCTAAAGTAAGCGAACGAAAAATCTAAAAAAAATATATGATATAATGTATATTAACGAAACTACCAACGAAAATTAGTTTGAACTCGATCTGATCAGTAGTTTTTTTAGTACGTCATAAATACACTATTATTGAAACTTCGATCAAAGTTACAAGGAACTACAAGAACTATGTGTACCTACTATGTATATTATGTTACTTGCTGCAACGGAACCCTTCATGGGCGAGTCCAACTCGCACTTGACCACTTTATTATATATATAGATGTATAGATTAGGTATCTACGATATATGATTATTGTGACGTAGACGAAGAAACTTAATTTATCGTTAAAGGTTGCAATGTAAGTGCCTAAGTATACATTTATTACCAAATTTTTAGTTCAATTTATTAACAAGTAATAAAAGCATGTTTTTTTAACATCTTTTAATTTTATTTATTTAAGTACCTATACGAACCTACCTATATGGAGTGACGATATACGAAAGATAGCTGGTGGCAGTTGGAAACGTAAGACCGAGGATCGGGCTGAGTGGCGTATTATAGGAGAGGCCTATGTCCAGCAGTGGACGAACACGGGCTGATGATGATGATGAAGTACCTATATTTTTTTTTTTAAGATTAAAGTTCTCAGTACGTCCCATCTCATTAAAACTTTTGACATCTAGTGTAAGGTAGCTGAACTATGTAGTAACATCAATATCAACCTAAGCTAGTAGTTTTGCTATTGGCCGATAGATGGAATATTGAGAAGTGGGCGGAGCTTAACACCCCCTCAGTGCCCCTCATCCCGCAAACTATCACGCGTCGTTTCATATGGAATTTTAATTACCACACCTCCTCTTTGTATTAGCTCCGTGAAACCAACCGACTTTACAGATTTTTCTCTAAATTTTCTAATTATAAACGTAAAGCTATCAGGTTGTTGAACATTACAGTTAAGTGAAATAATAGAAGACACTGCATTTTGCACCACAGTACTTATACTAATGCATTCTGCAGAGCCGCACAATTTTTTGTAACTCAATATCTGTTCAATGAATTATCTTTTCAACACACTTGCTCATAAAATGGCTCTAATTTCATCGCAATTGTGTGTGTGAGGCGTTTGAGGGTGTATTAGTTAGTGTGAGATAGTGAGTTATTAACACCGGATTTATTTATTCAAACATGTTTTTAGCAAGGACTCTGTTTCGGGAAAAGTAAGTGAATGTAGATAATCAAATACCAACAAGCATTTACATTTTCTGTAGATTGCATTTTGAATTTGGCATTTTTGATTGATCAAGTTGTAGATGTATGGGAATCTTTTTTTTTTATAGTATACGAGACGAGCAGGGCATGCGCCTGATAAATATTTTTTTTAAATAAATAGTGACGAGACGGACAGGACATGTGCCTGATGGTAAGCAACAACCCTGCCACATAACAATGACACGCAGCTATTGGAACATGAAGAGTCCAAATCATTACCTAGCACTGCACTGCGCTCGCCATCCAGCGATCTAAGATGTTATTTCCTTAAGCCCTGTAATTTCTCTGGAAACATTGGCCTTCAAACCGGAACATAGTAATGTTTACACATTACTGCTTCGCGGTAGAATAACTGGCAAAGGTGTGGTACTTCCCAGGGCGGACTCTGCAAAGAGTACTACCACTACGAAATCAGGAAAACGCTATGCGAATGCAGCTGCATTTTTTTCCTTTAAAGGGGTTGACTATCAGAGTACTCTATATCTCTATGCAACGATAAATTTTAAATCGAAGATAGCCGCTACCACAAAATGGCGAATCAATTTTTATTCACTACTACCTCAATATGGGTATCAAATGAGAGGGCTTGACTAGTAAAGTACTGTACCTATACATCAACAAATTTAAAATCCAAGGTGGCCGCCACCACAAAGGCATTTTTTTTCTGCAATCTGATTATCGGACCGTTGCATTTAATCTTGTTTAGTTCTTGAAGAAGAAGAAGAAGAAGAAAATCTCTTTTTTTTTAATAAAGAGTGACAAGACGAGCATGACGTCTACTCTGTTTCTACGAAAACGTAATTTCGAAATAAACTCGCGACTTTCCAACTCCGATTCTACTTCGATCCGTCGTTTTGTCCGTTTAAAAGTTCTAAGCTTATTCTATTTAGAGTAGGCTTGGAATATTTAAACGTCAAACAATTTTCTATCGGACGAAACGAAGTAGAACGAAGGGAGGAAAGTCGCGAGTTTTTTTTCGAAATTACGTTTTCGTAGAAAGAGAGTAGACGTCCAGGACATATGCCTGGTGGTAAGCAACATGCCTGCCACATTGTTATGTGGCATGCACAGTGACACTGCCTGCCACATAAGAGCGCTGTGACAGGCAGCTATTGGAACATGAAGAGTCCAAATCATTACCTAGCACTACATTGCGTTCGTCACCCAGAGACCTAAGAAGTTATATTTCTAAGTCCTAGAATTTCTCTGGAAATATTGCCCTTCATACCGGAACACCGTAATGTTTGCATATTACTGCTTGGCGGCAGAATAACTGGCAAAAGTACTTCCGCAGGCGGATTCTGTCAATAGTCCTACCACTACATAATACTTATAGCCCTACATAATTTTTATAGCCCAGTTTTTTTTTGTGCCAATGTTTGGGGAGGTCATAAATAGCAACGATCTTAATACAAAGATGTGCCCTCCCAAACTTCAAGACGCACGGAATCATGTCATCGTTGGGAAGAGTGAGCTCACTCTTTCCGTTCTAGTCGGTTGCAGGAAGTGGTGGACGCCGGACGTTTTTATCTATCACTATTCGTTGTCAACAACCAAAATAAGTAGAACCACAGCATATCTCGCCGCTAGCGATTCTATAGTCCAGTAACTTTGTCGCCAGAATGTATGGAGAAGGATGCGTTAAATCCGGTAGATCTGATTTTTTGCAGACTTGTTTATGATGTGGCCTAATAGACTACAGGCCCGTGAACAAAATTTACGGGTCAAATGAACCACCAGGAGACCTATGTAGGATGATAGAAGGGTATAAAGTAATAAGATTCAGCATTATGCCGTCACTTGTAAGCTGTCCATCTCAGTACAGTTGAAGAGAGGGGGTTCCAATCCTCGATCATTTCTCCTTATCGCATGATTTTTGTAAGGCGTTGCGGAATAATAGATTAGAAGAGGTATGGAAACTATAAAAATTATAAATTTTAGAGTTTTAATTATTAGTTTGTCGGAAAAAAATATGATGTGCCGACGATTTACAGCGTAAATTTGGTCATTTGATTATGTACGGCATTGATTCCATACAGTTTCAATACCTCTTCTAATCCATTATTTCGCAACGCCGTGCAAAAATTATGCGACAAGGAGAAATGATTGAGGGTTGTAACCCCCCCTCTTCGACTGTACTCAGTTGGACAGCTTACAAGTGACGGCATAGTGCTGAATCTTATTACTTTATACCCTTCTATCATCCTGCATAGGTCTCCTGGTGGTTCATTTACTACATCATTTTTGTTCACGGGCCTGTAGTCTATAATGATTGTCCCAAGTTTGTGACCTCGAGCGACGAACGCAACTTTGTCAAAAATCGAAAAAACCGCGAAAAAATCGTTTCTTTTTCAAATTTTGGCGATTATAACCCTAAACGACTAGTTTTTGTAAAAACTTTCCTATAGCGTTTATAAAGTAGACTAAATTTGCTACAATATGATACTAGAATTGTCTCTGTACACCCAATAGTTTCTGAGAATAAGTCTTTCAAAGTTTATAATTTTTTTCGTACTTCGCAATTTTTTGTCATATTTTAACTCCTACTTCTCCTGGGCCGATTTCGATGCGGTTTTTTTTATTTGTGTTGATGTTTTGAGCTATTTTTGGTTAATATCGATTCAAGATGGCCGCCTCCACCAAATGGCAGACCAAATATTGCATCACAATCTACCTCAATATGGGTATCAAATGAAAGGGCTTGACTAATAGAGTACTATGCACTATGAATATACACCGCATCGAAATCGGCCCATCCGTTTCAGCTCTACGGTGCCATAGACAGATACGAGGGTCAAACTGAAAGTTCTAAGAAAATCAAAAACTGATTACATTAGCCAGTTATTAGTTTTATTATATCTTTTCAAAATATTGTCCATTCACGTCAATACACCGCTGCATGCGATGGAACCACTGGGAAAAGCACTTTGCCCACTCGTCCTTAGGGGTCTCTTCAATGGCATCGCGATACGCAGCCACCGCTTCTTCAGCATTCATAAACCGCTTTCCTTTAAGTTTTTCTTTAATTTTTGAAAATAAATAAAAATCACAAGGCGCGAGGTCGGGGCTATACGGCGGGTGACCCAGTAATTCAACGTTTGATGTCGCCAAATAGTCGATCGTTCGCTTGGCGGTGTGCGATGAGGCGTTGTCGTGGTGAAGGAGGATCCTACTGCGAGGTCGTTTCTCTCGAATTTTTTCCAAGACAAGTGGCAAACAATTGGTAGTGTACCATTCTGCAGAAACTGTTTTTTGATCCTCTAACACAATTGTTGCGAAATGACCTATCCTTCCAAAGAACGAGGCCACCATTTTTTTCCCCGCACTTCGATCTCTCTTCACTTTAGTTGGCAACTCCTCGAAAGGAAACACCCACTGAGCAGATTGTCTTTTGGTTTCAGGATCATAACAGTAAATCCAGCTTTCGTCACCTTTTAGTATGTCGAACACAGCATTTGAGTCACCTCCGTTAAATCTTTCAATCATTTTACGGCACCAATCCACACGATGGAGTTTTTGAGCCTCAGTCAAATTATGAGGTATCCACCGGGCGCAAAGCTTCCTGACCGCTAAATGTTCGTGTAGGATTTTGTGCACTTGACTCATACCGATGCCTAAGCTTGTCCGAATCTGCTGATAGGTCACTCTTTTGTCAGTCTCTATCATACGCCGCACAACACAGATGTTATGTTCAGTCGTCGCCGTAGAAGGCCGTCCCTCACGTAAATCATCAGTGAGATTAGTGCGACCACGTTTAAACTCATTAAACCAGTTGTAAACAGTCGCACGAGATGGGGCTTCATCGTGAAAGGCCAATCGTAGTCTATCATAACTTTCTTGTTGACTTAAATGACATCGAAAGTCATAAAAAATCATTGCACGAAAATTTTCTCGTGTTAAATTCATGTTGACGTGACACAGACAATTTTCAATTTGCCGCCAAATCGTAAAACAAATGACAAATGAATGAAGTATATACTCAGTAATATTGGCAAAGAGTTCTATTTTCAAATTATAGAATTATTTTTTTATTATATTGTTTATAAGTGGCCAGTTCTAAGAACTTTCAGTTTGACCCTCGTACACACACAGCCAGATACACATAGAGACAGACCTGTATGTGTGTCTGATAGACAGACAGACTTCGATGTCAAATTTATAACACCTCTTTTTTTGGTCGGGGGTTAAAAACCGCCGTAACTGTGCCTCAGAGTGGTCAAGTAGGAGTTAAAATATTGCAAAAAATTGCGAAGTACGAAAAACATTATAAACTTTGAAAGACTTATTCTCAGAAACTATTGGGTGTACAGAGAAAATTCTAGGATCATATTGTAGCAAATTTAGTCTACTTTATAAACGCCATAAGAAAGATTTTACAAAAACTAGTCGTTTAGGGTTATAATCGCCAAAATTTGAAAAATAAACGATTTTTTCGCGGTTTTTTCGATTTTTGACAAAGTTGCGTTCGTCGCTCGAGGTCACAAACTTGGGACAATCATTAGGCCAACATCATCATAAACAAGTCTGCAAAAAATCAGATCTACCGGATTTAACGCATACGGTAATGTATAAAGTTACTGCACTATTTAGGGGTCACGTAGATTAGTTGGATGTAAACCACTTACGAAAGACACAGAAACGCAGTTCATTAGGGGGCGTCCATAAATTACGTGAGGTGTTTTTTTTAATTTTCTGGCCCCCCCTCCCCCGTTGGTGAGATGTCGTGAGATTTTGTTCAACCCCCTCCCCCAGCCCCCAATCTCACGTGAGATTTTTCAGAATGTGGGTTTCTTACGTAAACGCGTTGGGTTGTTATTGTAGAAAGAAAAAAAACAATTTGCTTCGTGCTTTTATTTACGACTAGTTTAGACTAGTAATTTGACAATCTACTATGATAAAAAGAAAAGAATACCTACTCTAATTCAGTCCATCTTATACCTTTAAACGAGCAATTCTTGTACCTATATAAATATGTATATATATATATATATAGAATCTGAATCTCGGAAACGGCTCGAACGATTTTGATGAAATCATGTATGCAGGGGGTTTCGGGGACGATAAATCAATCTAACTAGGTTTCATTTTTTATAAACGCATATTATGCGCGTTTTTAGACAATGAAAAACTGTCACATTAGACATTAGATTGCGAAGGTAAATTTCGACAGCGTAATAGCTCAGATAAGAAGTCGGGCGGTCATAGCGGTCACGAATTAATAGCTCCGGGTTCGAATCCAGACGGCTTCTCATTTTTTTCATGTTTTCTTTTTTTTAAGAAAATCTATTTCTTGGTTTCTTTTATCTGTACGTATCTAAGTATATTTACTATTTAAACCGAGCAAAGCTCGGTTACCCAGGTACTGGAGAATTATGAGCGGTCTCAAGAGAGACTATTGGCACCAACATGTCCATATGATTTTCTGTAAAATCATCTGCTCCTTCGAAATAGTGAATAATCTTAATCGTATTAATACGATGACGCTCAAGATTAATCTTGAACATGTACATACAATTTGGATTGAATGGAACAAAACAGTATAATCTTTTTTTGTTTCAATCAGAACAAAAATTACGTGATATTTGTCGAGACCCTCCCTCCCCCTAACGTGAGATTACATGAGATTTGACTCGACCCCCTCCCCCCCTAAATCATCTCACGTAATTTATGGACGCCCCCTTACCAATTTCAAAGTGCTCAGGCCACATCGATATATTACTTTACTATAAATAAATTACTTTCCATTTTTTATTAGGGTTCCGTAAAACGTAAAAACGGAACCCTTATAGATTCGTCATGTCTGTCTGTCTGTCTGTCTGTCCGTCCGTATGTCACAGCCACTTTTTGCCGAAACTATGAGAACTACACTGTTGAAACTTGGTAAGTAGATGTATTCTGTGAACCGCATTAAGATTTGAACAAAAAAAAATTAAAAAAAGGAAAATTAGGGTTGCCCCCCATACTGAGAACTGAAACTCAAAAAAATTTTTTTCATCAAACCTACTCGTGTGGGGTGTCTATCGATAGGTCTTCAAAAATTATGTTGCGGTTTCTAAAATCATTTTCGTCTACACTGAATAGTTTGCGCAAGAGACACTTCCAAAGTGGTAAAATGTGTGTCCCCCCCCCCTCTAACTTCTAAAGTAAGAGAATGAAAAATCTAAAAAAAATATATGATGTACATTACTATGTAAACTACCAACGAAAATTAGTTTGAACTCGATCTGATGAGTAGTTTTTTTTAGTACGTCATAAATACACTATTATTGAAACTTCGACCAAAGTTACAACGAACTACAAGAACTATGTGTACTATGTATATTATGTTACTTGCTGCAACGGAACCCTTCATGGGCGAGTCCAACTCGCACTTGGCCACTTTATTTCTACTTGAACTAAAACCATAAAATTTTATAATACCCCCACATACTTTTGATTTACTTAGCTTTGTTCATTATTAGACAAAAAAAAATATTAAAAAAAAATCTCATCATCAACATGTTTAGCACACTGCACTGCCATTGTGGGTCAAGATCGTTTTGTCCGCCTCGAGCCGACTCGAACGCGCGGACGCAAACAATGTTGCAGTATTTTACCTAAACTGGAGCGCTGTCGTTTCGTTAGACGCCTCTTAATTTAATATCAATATTAAAGTAGTACTTCCATAAAAAAATATTCGCTATTTTGTGGTGGCGGCCATTTTGGATTTGAAATTTGTTATAGTATATAGTGCTCAAGCCAGTACCAGTCAAGTTCTTTTATTTCATACCAATATTGAGGATGTAGTGAAAAAAAAATGCCATTTTGTGGTGACTTAAAAGTCACCACACAATTTGCTAACTGGGGGAGATTTTAATTTATTGATTATTTTTAAGTAAGAAAAAAAGAACTCCATGACGCACCGTATCGTTACACAGGACACCCCATCCCTCTCAAATTGCGTTGTGTAAATATGTTATACTTGAACGGGACCTTATGGCCGACGATTGATTAAATTACACATTTGAATTATAGCAGTATTTTGTTCTGTTTTTTCTAACCTGTTAACCAGTACCTAAATCAACAGGTTTTATAAGTTCACTAACGCAAAAAATAATCATTCAATTTTACACATATTAACGTATATGTAACGCTTTACAGCCTGTTCACACTAGCTACTTTTAGAAGCTGCGACAGGCATCTAGTCGCTGCATCCCGCTTCAAAAAGAAGCTGCGCTTGGCGTCTAGTCGTTGCATCCCGCTTCAAAAAGTAGCTGCGACTCGCGTTTTTCGGAAGCGCGATGCAGCGGCAGTCGCAGGCGACTCAGTCACAGTACAATGAAAAACTACAAGTAGGACGACAATATCCCATCCAAAATATAAAGATAAAATTAAAATCAAGTTCAATGTTACTTATTGAATTTTAACAACAAAAGAAGTGAGATCTAAATGGGTGCTTGGGTGAAAAGTTCAATGAGCGATCCTGAAATCTATTCATAGTAGGTAAATGAAACAATACTCTCAGGATAATTGGTTCAAAACTAAGATCTGACTTGACTAGTTTTCAAATACCTAATTTGCAACTATTTATTAATTTCGTTTACTACAGCTCAAGTGGCTCCCCTTTTGCTTTCGTCGGAATGCTCATATTATTTCACTGCTTTACAGTGTTATATAAATACACTGCCACACCACAATATCTGACAGACAGCTTTATGATTACTTATTTTTACTTACAATTAGGAATTTGAAAACTAGTGTTATGCCTAGGCTTTTTACTTCTCTGCATTTTTATTTTTTATTATAGTTTGCGATCTTAGCGACGACAATTTTCATTGTTTGTATTCAAGTAAAAGTGAGAAAATATATAAACTGGAAATACAATCATAGATCACGTCCAATACTTTGCGTTTAGTGACGTCATGTCAGTCGTTAGTATTTTAGCGAGAAAAATCAGAATTACATTATTATTGTATAAATACTCATAAAAATACACACATTTTAAACATTATTTTTTAGTAAACAAGCGTCAATCTTCAAGAAATAAAAGCAATTCCGAAAAATGTTTAACATCCCTATTGAGACAGTAAAATAACTTAATAAATAATTAAAGCTGTAATATAATAGAGGCAAAAGTGACTACGAATGGTTCGTGCATATGGTGCTGCTTCCCAGTTCTATTAGCTTAAATTTAGCTTGACACGCTACCGTGCGTTTAGATGATTTAATAATTTTGATGCTTAACAATTAAGTATATTCATATTAAAAACACATATTAAGTACTTACATTCTTTTTTGACACCTCTACATACGTCACCATCTAGTAGATAGCATTGTCAGAATTTCTCCCGAATGAAAAAAGCTAGTCGTCCTACTGGTATTTTTTATACTGTGGTTGCTGTAGATTAAAACAAAACTACACTTTAAATTCAGTGTGGCCAACTTTACCTGTTTTTACTTTTAACGTACGTCTACAATTATTAATGTCTGTTCTTAACACGGAAATATTCTAGGGAATAAATTAAAAGTTGTTAATTATGTACTTTAGTGGTATCTATTTTCCAGCGTACGTCTACGATCCGAATGTAAAGCTTTGGTCTGGTGATCATGACGCACAACGCTGCGGTATGCGGTATGCGTCGCCGGATACTAAATCATATGAAAAACGTCGAGAATGGTCTCGTGTTCCGTCGCAGTATGCGTCAGCGGCGAGGGGCAAGCGCGGTGAAGTGGGGAGGTGTACTCCCGCACAACGCGGCGTCATTCTCGGTTCAACGCTGCGGTGTGCGGTGTGCGTCACGGGTCAATATGGAATTTTTTGAAGACATTTAGGTAGCTGCGGCAAAATCAAATGACCACCTCTCCGCAGGGATGCTAAATGCTGCGTCGTGACGCTGCGTTGTGGCGCATACCGCAGCGTTGTGCGTCATGATCACCAGACCAAAGCTTAACAATGACTGACTGATCGGCAGGTTGAACGCAGTGTAATCAGAAACCTTGTGTCCTTACAGTTTCAATGGCTTATTTTTTTTATCAACTGATAGTTTTTTTTTTTTTTTTTATTTCGGAAACAATTACTATTACATACAAAAATAAATTTGGCCTTAAAACCTCAACAAGGTTTGTCTAGGACAAATAGTTTTCAAAATGGTTCTTAAAAAAGTGAACATAATGTCTATAAAACACCAAAAACTAAAAAAAAATACAATAATGCAGATATCTGCGCGCGCGCGCACCCAAGATAGCCAAAAATAAATTTGGCCTTAAAACCTCAACAAGGTTTGTCTAGGACAAATAGTTTTCAAAATGGTTCTTAAAAAAGTGAACATAATGTCTATAAAACACCAAAAACTAAAAAAAAATACAATAATGCAGATATCTGCGCGCGCGCGCACCCAAGATAGCCTTATGCGTTTTAGTTTAGTAAGAAACCGGTTTGTTATCTTATTTGTCCATACGAGCCGCCGCAGTCAGCGCGCGCTGCAGACGCAACATACAGGCTGCTCCCATCTGACGTTATAATTTGGAGAAGTATGATTTTAAGTTTACTTAAAATAAAACAAGACCTCGTGCAAAATGTATCATTTAAAGCCATACCACAGATGACCGTACTGCAATATCATTGTAAATCGATAGTTAATTATTTATTGGAACAATACAGCCCAACTATCCAACAATAAACAAATAAGTAAATAAATATTGCTGGACACTTCACATACAACATCATGTGACCCTAAACTAAGCAGAACTTGTACCATGGAAGCTTGCGTTTCGAACTCTACGTATTTTAACATAGATCTATGTATTTAGACCTTTACTGCAAACATACGAACTACGAAATCTTATCACTCTTAAAAACTATTTGAAGGAAAATGTTACTAAGATTCTCAAAATTTCATATTTTATCATCAGTACTTTATAGTAAAAGCTCCTTTTACTATAAAGTACTGATTTTTGCGCTTAATTTTTTTGCGCTTCCTTCATTCGCGTTTTCGCTATTCGGAGAATAAATAAAATTAAACCCATTCCTTATTATATTCGTGGGTATAGATTTCATTATTCGTTGGTCTAAATACTTTAATACATAGTATGTAGCGAAATTTCGATTATCATTTTTTTTCTTTGATATCCTAAATTTATTTAACACACATAAGGCACGTTGCCTTATGTGTGTTAAATAAATACTTTATTAAAAAAAACAATTCACCAAACCTAATTCGTTTTTGACGAATTTGGTTTGGTTTCCGGTTTGAAGGGCACTGTTTCCAGAGAAATTACAGGGCTTAGATATATAACATCTTAGATCTCTGGATGACGAGCGCAGTGCAGTGCTAGGTAAAGATTGGGACTCTTCATGTTCCAATAGCTGCGTGCTGTTATGTGGCAGGCATGTTGCTTACCATCAGGCACATTTCCTACTCGTATCGTACCTAACTCTTGACTTAAAAAAAATAGATAGATTCTTCTTCTTCTTCAAGAAGTAAATAATATTTAATGTAACGGTCCGATCCGAAAGATCAAATTGAAACGTTTCGATCCTTTAAGATTCACAAAACGCCAAACGACTTAAAATTTTGTGGTCGCACTATAATGATTCTAGTTTATGTCATAAACGTTCGAAATATTACGTAACCTGTTCCCGCCCAAACCAACGCACGTCCATCCTCCAAAGCCGCTCCCGGCATTCTGACTTTGCGTAGCGTAATTTATTCTAACTTCGAATGCTGGTAATTTATATTTTTGAAAAAATTGAGAACTATGATTTGAAAAGTAACTATAGAATTTGATTCTACGAAGACCAACGTATTATCGTGTCTAATTTTTATTTTGGAATTATTGTGTATTTTACACAGAGACAACGCTAAAACTGCAATATAAAACTTAAAATTGGCTCACGATTTTGTTTTTTTTTACTGATAAATGGAAGCAAAATTGAGATATTTGTATGATTAATCAATTAATAAAATATATGTCTGATTCTCTCCATATTTTTTTAATTATGAATTTTGAGTATCACATGTAGATTTAGGAGTCTGAAACTGACACGGCGGCGACTTTTCGGCGAAATGGTCATGGAAGATCGATCCCTAAGATCAATGGAATTATTATTTGTAAAATTAAAACAAGGAAACGTCAACAAGAAAGATGGGCCTATTTTTTAAATGCAATTATTTTTTTCTAGGTAATACTAAAGATGGTAAAATCGAAGCATAAACTATTTGAATTTCGTGCGAAACCGTAAACCGGCTCTTAACTCTTTAACTCTAGGTTCAATAGCACGAGAAGGTATTTTTTTCTGAACTTTCTTCTTGATTAAGTCTGAGCTGTTGATGATACGATGATGTTTTATTGTTATTTTATTCGCAAGTGTGTTGAAAAGCGTCCTATGATACACGTGTGTTTTGATGGTTACCGTCTTCGGCTCTCTTAAGGCCCTCGCCTTCAGCTCAGGCCTTAATGGCGCCTCAGCCAGCCAGCTCAGTCAGCGCATCACCAACTTTACACACTTGTAACATAATCTATCTTTAAATATTTAAACTGCCTTCCTACCGAAAGACATGTTTTTAGTACTCTTATCACTTTCGATTAGTTATAGAATAAGTTAAAATTTACATGGTATTACTAAACTTTTTTAACATTAGTAGGTTTGTACTTGACCGCCACGGTGACAAGTACTTACCTTTTTTTTTTTTTTTTTTGTCTGTGGAAGGAAAATGCATTTACGCACGAATATCGGGATAGACAGTGTTGGGCTCAGCGCCAGAAGGGCACCACTACCAACTAAAAACCCACCACTAGATTTCGCCTACCATGGTGCAGTGTCAGAGTTGCGGAACCGCTTTCACACTCGCCCGCGCAACTCTGACACAACCATCCGCCCTTTCGGGCCCGCCTCGCGGGTGGTCGGAACCCCCGCATTGTGGCTCTCGGGACGCGCTGGAAATCTGTGAAACAGCGCGTCCCCCCCTCGGGAGGAGAATGGGCCATCAGGCAGTGCCCGATGGCCCAGGCCCTCCGAGCGGAGACGGGGTGCGAGCCCTAGTGGCTCGCCCGCGTGTCCGCTTCCTCCTACAAGGAGGAGCGAGAGGGTCAAGCTCCCTCTCTCGCTCCTCCGTCTCCCTCCGTGAGACAGTAGTCTCGCAGAAGGAGACGAAAGCTTCCCATGATCTCTCATTGTCGAGCATCTTGGATAAGATGGTCGGCAATGAGAGATCTGCCCCCAGGACCGCGACCAGGGAACGTCGCGTGTCCTCCTCCCCCGGGCATGCCTCCAGTGCGTGTTGCGCGGTATCTTCCACGCAACCGCACCGGTGGCACACCGGGGTCTCTTCCCTTCCGGCAACCCTACACAGATACCTCCCGAAACAACCGTGTCCCGAGAGCATCTGTGTAGTCCGGAAGGTGAGTACCCCATGTTTTCTCTGGACCCACTCAGCGAGAAGGGGCCGTATCGCCTCGAGGAGCCGTCGAGCGCCGGCCCCCCGCTGAGTGGATCCAGAGAGAATCCGTTCCCTCCACCTCTCCAGAGCGATGGCCCTGGCATCGCTGCGCCACCGCACCACCTCCTGTGGGGCAGGGCGCAGCTCGTCCTCTTGGGCTCGCACCCGGCGCCAGTAGACCGAGGATAAAACCTCGGCTTCCAGGCACCAGGGCAGCGATCCCGCAAGGACGCATGCCACTTCGTGTGAGAGTGTGCGGTAGCCCCGACACACTCTCACGGCCATCACCCTCTGGGCGCTGTGGAGGAGAGCCTCCTCCCCGCGGCCCAAACTTCTTGCCCATATGGGAGCACCGTACATCGCCATGGAACGCACCACCGCCATGTAAAGGTGGCGGCAGTGCCCTCCACAGCCTCCCACATTGGGCAGAAGCCAGCCCAACGCCGCCGCAGTCTGCGTCAACTTGGGGGTTAGTTGACGCAGATGCGGCCCCCAGTTCCATCTGCTGTCAAGCACGACACCGAGGTATTTCAGTGTCGGCTTGACAGGGATGGTAACCCCACCCACCACGATATTGGCGCCTGCAGGTGGCGCTCGCCGAGGGCCATCATGAAAACAGATGGCCTCGGACTTGTGGAGCGCCACCTCCAGGCCCAAACTCCTTATCCTAGCCACCACGGCCGCTACACCCGCAGTGGCTAGCATCGCCGCCTGGCGAAAGGTCGCCCCCCTTGCGGTAACCAGCGTGTCATCAGCGTAACAAATTAGGCTGATGCCATGCAGGTTACCGCACCTCAGCATCCAGTCGTAGCCGAGGTTCCACAGGGGTGGCCCGAGAGCAGACCCCTGTGGAACCCCTCGTGACATGGGGCTCGACCCTTCCCCATCTCGTCTTGGGTAGACTATCTCTCTGTCGGAGAGATAGTCCCCAAGGAGGCGCCGCAGGTACCGGGGCACTCTGTGGTACCCCAGCGCCTCTTTTATGGTGATCCAGGGAAGGGAGTTGAAGGCGTTCGCTATGTCTAGCGACACCGCCAACAACACCCCATCCCCGGATACACCCTCATAGAGGTCGTTGACAAGACGAATAGCGTCGATTGTCGAACGACCCCTACGAAACCCGAACTGCCTTTCGGACAGGTTCGGGCCCACCCTTTCGAGGTGCTTGGCGAGGCGGGCAGCGATAATACGCTCCAAGAGCTTGCCCGCCTCGTCAAGCAGCACGATCGGACGATACCCCGAGGGTTCGTCCGCGGGCCGCCCCTCCTTCCGGAGGAGGACGAGCTTCCCCTTCTTCCATCGCCTCGGGAATCTCCCTTCGCGCATGCAGCGACTCAGGAGATCCCGGAGGCGAGGGCCGAGGGCGTCCTGAGCGAGGGCCCAGGCACGGCCGGGTATGCCATCAGGCCCCGGCGCCGTGTCCTTGGCCCTCATTCTCAGGACGGCGGCTCCCAACTCTCCCACGGAGACGTCGAGAAGCTCGTCCTCCTCCCCCTCCTCCTCCTCGGCGGAGTCTTCGGTCCGCGCCACCATCGCCGTGGGAGGGACAAAGTCGATTCCCGGTCTAGCCGGGAACAGTCCCTCGACCACCCACCGCAGGAATTGTGGCTCCAGCATGCTGGTGACTGGAGGCGTCCATGGGCGAAGCTTTTGCCTCGCCTTCGGACGCCCCCACGGATCTCGGTCCAGTGTCTCCAGCAGCTGGTTCCACGATGCCAACTTGGCCTCGGCGATGGCAGTGCGGAGAGCCCGCGACGCCGCCCTGTAGGCGGCATAGCGGGCGTCCAACTCCGCCGGCTCCTGGAGCCTCCTCCGCCGGTAGTGCTGGTAGTGGCGCCTTCTCACTACGCAGCACCGCCGGAGCTCCGCAATCTCCTCCGACCACCAGTAGACCTGACGCTTCATTGGGAGGGCCTTTACGCGGAGCATGGCGGCATCGCAAACGTGCGACATCGCCATGCACAGCGCATCGGCCTCCGCGTCTAAGTCTACCGGTGGTGATGGAGCAGGGTTCCACGCCTGGACAATGGCTGCCTCCTGCAGCTTCTCCAAGTCCAAGCGCTTCAACCCCCATCGCGGGCCCGTCACCGGCCGGGAGGCTCCCTGTCCTCCGTCCGCTGTCGATGGGGAGACACTGAACGATATGTAGCGGTGATCGGACAGTGTCTCCTCATCAACCAGCACCCTCCAGTTGTGGACACGGCGTGCGAGCTCCGGGGTGGCAAAGGTCACGTCGACCACCGACCCTCCCCATTGCCGCACGCACGTGTGCTCTGTGCCTCTATTGAGGACACAGAACCCCGCTTCCGCGAGCCACTCCCCCAGCTCCCTCCCCTTTGCATCTGTCGTCGATGACCCCCACGCCACAGATTTGGCGTTGAGGTCACCGAGGACGATGACTGGGCGGGGGCGACTCCGTCTCACCAGGGTCCCTACCTCGCCGAGAAATCTCTCGAACTCGGCAAGGACCCTGTTGGGAGAAAAGTACACCCCCACTACCACGGTGCCTCCCACCTCAGTCGCGACAAAGCCACTTCCCCTAGTGACTTTGTCGAGAGTGGCCGAGAGGGCCGGCGACTGTGTGGTGATTGCCACCAAACCATCCAGGTCCCCGACCCAGTCCGACCTGGGGGGGACCCGGTATGGTTCGGCCACCACACACACCGTGATCAATCGCTCCGCCATGCACTGGAGCAAAAGGTCCTGTGCACGGGCGGAGTGATTGATATTGGCCTGGAGGAAAGTTAGTATGGGCGCCATACTAACTTTCCTCCATGCTGCCTCGCTGCTCCACCGTGGAGCCGGTCAGCTGCGACCCGGAGATGGTCGCAGCAGACTGCCTCCTGGGAGCACCTGTCTTTGATGGGGGTTCAGCACAGGCGCTGGTCCCCGACAGGTGCCCCGCAGGCCTTCCCGCTACTGCACAGAGGGTGCAGTGCGGGGCGGCCGAGCAGCCCTTGGCCTTGTGGCCAAGTTGACCGCAGCGATAGCATTCTTCGCTGCGGTCAACTGCTGACTTGCACTGGGCCTGAACGTGGCCCAGTGCAAGGCAGCGGAAGCAGCGGCGTGGTCTCGCTTCCAAGAGCTTGACCGACGCCGCCACCCAACCCACCAACAGGCGCCCGCCGTTTGCCACCAATTTCTTGGCGGCAACGACGGGACACCTGACAAAGGCGGTGCTCATGCCACCTGGGCCCCGCCTTATTTCTCCCAGCTTAATTTCTGGCGCTGGGCATCCCCCTGCCCGCGCCAGAACTCTCGTCAACTCGTCAGAGTCGACGGAGTCGTCCAAACCACTCACACGCAAATCTGCGGTGAGGGTCGGGCGCGACACCGTCAACTCCTGGGAGTTGCCGAACACCTCCTTTAACTTGGAGGCCAGGCAGTCAGCCTTGGCCTCCCGTTCTTCTCCCGGCACCTCGAGAATGCGCGCTCCCGTCATGGTAGTGCGCATTCTCAAGGGCGGGAGGTTGAGGGCCGCGAGGTCTATTCGACCCCTGGCCTCCCCCAACACCCTGGCGTAGGAGAGACCCCTCTCCTCCGCTCCCGGCTGCAGCGTGATGACCACCGCTGCAGTACGGGGGGGCGGAGTTTAGGGGTCTTCGCCTTTGCCGGGGAGGACCGCGGCCCTTGCGCCGCCGCCTTCTTCTTCTTCTTTTTGGTCTTCTTTCTGGAACCGCGTCCGACGACTTCTGTCCAGGTCTCCAGCAAGGGAGCCGGACGCGAAGTCGCAGCCACGGTTTCAGAGAGAAGAAGATTCTCCGGCAGTGGGGGGGGCTGTGGCCTCCCAGCTTTGCGCTGCGCCGCTTTGGCGCAGTCGCAGAGCCGGGCACAGGCCCTGAGGTGCTTGGCACCGGCGGCGGCTCCTCCCTGCGCCTATCCGCCGCAAGAGGCGGTCTGAGGCGTTGTGGAGGGAGCAACCGCTCCTCCAAACCCGCGAAGCGGGCGGAGATCATGGTGCCCACCTGCACCATGACCGCTCGCATCACGTCCTCCAGACGAGGCGACTGCCCAGAGGGAGGGGGCGGAACCGTAGCTGCCGGGACCGGAGTCTCCCGTGCAGCCTTCAGCTCCGCAAGCTCACGTCGGATCTCTGCGAGTTCCGACATGAGCTTTTTATTGGCCTCCCTCAGGAGAGCCACCTCCTCCGTGGCCGTACGCTCGTTGAGCTCCTTGAAGGAGGCATCAACCGCAGTTGCTGCCTCCTTCAAGGCGCGCACGAACGTGCCCTTGAGGTTGCCGGACCTGGTGGCCACCGATGTTATGGTGGCCACCGAGTCCTTCACCACCCTGGCGAGTTCGACGGAGTCAACTCCGCCGAACTCGGGGGCCTCCTGCCGCCTCGCGAAGAGGGACCTCGCCCTCTCGCTCCTCGCCTGCTGCTCGTCGGAGAGCTCCTCCTCGAGCAGCAGGCGCTGCTCTTCCGCCCTCGCGAGGCTGAGCTCGGCCCGTGATTTGGCCAAACCGACGAATTCGCCGCTAGTGGGCGGCCTGCCCCTGCCTCTCCCTCTCCCTCTCCGGGCAGTGGGTACCTTGGTGGCCGTTGGGCCCTCCAAGGTATCACTGGACCCGGAGCAGGAGTGGGAGCGGCAACTGTCGTAGCCCTCCCTCTCTAGGCTTCTCTTGCGAGAGTGTCCTTCGGAGGGAACGGGCAACGACAGCTCCGGCCTCCCACTACCGGTGCAGTCGTTGTCACTGTCACCTACCGTCGCCGCCGTCTCGACACGCGTGACCAACACGCGTGCCTCCCTCGTGCCAATCGTTATAAAATCGGTGTCCGGATTTCGTTCGCCATGGTCATTATTGATATCGATATTGTGGTTTTCGCCCCCCCCAGAGTACGCGGGGCTGCACGTCTCTTCCGAGACGTGGAGGGATTCCCCCTCTCGGGGACCCTCCTGGGTAAATCCTTTAAAACCACCTGTGAATTCCATATTTTTTTTTTTTTTTTTGTTACTAAATTGAGGTATAGCTCCCTGGGGGGGGGGTCTAGCGGCCGGCTTCCCGCCGACCATGCCTGGATCGCAAGCCCGAGACCGCGCCCTGTAAGCAGCGCGATCTCGGACTCACGTGCCAGACACTCCCCTCGGCGACCCCCGAACCTTGAGACTTGGCTGTTGTGCGTCGCGACACCCAGCGAAAACGCCAGATGTCGCCACGCACAGCATCTCATCGATCTCTTAGGAGATCTCTTCCCCTTGGTCCACCTGGGAGCTCTCTGCGTAGCAGACAGTTTCCAGGGGACCCCGCACCATCTAGGCTTCTACGCGCGGCCCTTTCGGGTCACGTGTAGAAGCCCTTCCGTCTCGTCCGAGATTAGCCATCACACAACAAGATGCCGCCGGGGCAAGTTGTTGTGTGATGCCCGGGGTGCACCACGCGGAGGTTCCCGAACCCCGCACCCCGACAAGTACTTACCTAGAGTCAGCCTATTTAACTCAACTTTTCCATCGGGATCAACCAACCAGCCAACGTTCCACACAGAATTCACAGAATCGCAGAATATGTGTGCGAAATTTTAAGTTTGCAACTCTCAAAGTTTGGGCTGTGCGTTGATCTATCAGTCAATCACCTTTGCCTTTTAAATATGTTTATATATATAGATTTATAGATAGACTAGCTGACCCGGCGAACTTCGTACCACCATACTTTTTTCATCAAAATTTTCAAAATATCTGTTATATACATATCTTGTCCCCACAATAACGAACACATAAAACAAATAATCATCCAATTTGGTGCATTCGTTCAAAAGTTATAAGGGTACAGACATTTCGAAGATCCATTATTATATATTACAAGAGTAACATGCGGCTGAATGATTTAGTATCCATGGCCAAGAAGAAATTAAAAACAATTTTTACCCGGGTTGGAAATAGCGTTTGACTCGCAAATTTAGTTTTTGCTTATTTATGTATTTTATAGGTATTTCCAACCATAACTTTTTTGCGATGGATGTGAAATGCAAATTTAATATTTCGTAACAGGTTCAATTAATGTGGTAAGTATCTAGAAGTTAATGTCGCGATAAAAAATCATAATTAAATATACTAAACAACAGCACGCAGGACACAACAGCGAAGAGCAGTTGCCTATATTATCTTTCTCGCTCTAGCATCCTGAGTTCACCCGAAAATTACTTATCATACCCGAGCGTGACGCTAGAATTCAATTCACAGCCCACGAAAAATATGCCTAGGCACGCCAAAAGAAGTTTTCACTTCAAAAACTTATAATATACTCTTTGATTAAAACTCTCGAAAAAAAAATGTATAGATCGGTAACGTCAAATATTTGACTGAAAATTATGTAGAACAGTTTATATGAGAAAATGAAATTGTTGTTTTTACTATCTTCTTCGCAACTTTTCAATATTTTCTCACCGTTAATTTTTTTTTATATAGACTAGCTTTTACTCGCGGCTTCGTCCGCGCGAAATAGGTATTTATTCATGTAACTAAGCCGGTACACCCATACAAAGGGGTTTGGGTACTTTTGTATGGGCCCGTGGCGTCGTTTTTTTTTTTAGCGGCCAGAGATCTGTTATCATTTTCTTGTAACAATAAAATACCCTGATGCTATCTGTGCAATCAGATTTGCTGTAAGTAATATCGGAGCTGAGTTATGGCCCCTCAAAGTTTTTTTTTTTTGGTTTTCTTTGTATGTACTAGTGGCGCCATTTCCTATAGCGGCCAAACATCCGTTAGCACTTTTGTGAAACATTATTTTTACCCTAAGGTACCTGTGTAATCAGATTTGTTGCAAATTATATCGGAGCTGAGTTATGGCCACTTAAAGTTTTTTTTTTGGTTTTCTTTGTATGGACTAGTGGCGCCATTTCCTACAGCGGCCAAACATCCGTTAGCACTTTTATGAAACATTATTTTTACTTAAAGGTACCTGTGTAATCAGATTTGCTGCAAATTATATCGGAGCTGAGTTATGGCCCCTCAAAGTTTTTTTTTTGGTTTTCTTTGTATGTACTAGTGGCGCCATTTCCTACAGCGGCCAAACATCCGTTAGCACTTTTATGAAACATTATTTTTACTAAAGGTACCTGTGTAATCAGATTTGTTGCAAATTATATCGGAGCTGAGTTATGGCCCCTCAAAGTTTTTTTTTTGGTTTTCTTTGTATGTACTAGTGGCGCCATTTCCTACAGCGGCCAAACATCCGTTAGCACTTTTATGAAACATTATTTTTACTAAAGGTACCTGTGTAATCAGATTTGTTGCAAACTATATCGGAGCTGAGTTATGGCCACTTAAAGTTTTTTTTTTGGTTTTCTTTGTATGGACTAGTGGCGCCATTTCCTACAGCGGCCAAACATCCATTAGCACTTTTATGACACATAATTTTTACCTTAAGGTATCTGTGTAATCAGATTTGTTGCAAACTATATCGGAGCTAAGTTATGGCCACTCAAAGTTTTTTTTTTGGTTTTCTTTGTATGTACTAGTGGCGCCATTTCCTACAGCGGCCAAACATCCGTTAGCACTTTTATGAAACATTATTTTTACTTAAAGGTACCTGTGTAATCAGATTTGTTGCAAACTATATCGGAGCTGAGTTATGGCCACTTAAAGTTTTTTTTTTGTTTTCTTTGTATGGACTAGTGGCGCCATTTCCTACAGCGGCCAAACATCCGTTAGCACTTTTATGAAACATTATTTTTACCTTAAGGTACCTGTGTAATCAGATTTGTTGCAAATTATATCGGAGCTGAGTTATGGCCCCTCAAAGTTTTTTTTTTGGTTTTCTTTGTATGTACTAGTGGCGCCATTTCCTACAGCGGCCAAACATCCGTTAGCACTTTTATGAAACATTATTTTTACTAAAGGTACCTGTGTAATCAGATTTGTTGCAAATTATATCGGAGCTGAGTTATGGCCCCTCAAAGTTTTTTTTTTGGTTTTCTTTGTATGTACTAGTGGCGCCATTTCCTACAGCGGCCAAACATCCGTTAGCACTTTTATGAAACATTATTTTTACTTAAAGGTACCTGTGTAATCAGATTTGTTGCAAACTATATCGGAGCTGAGTTATGGCCACTTAAAGTTTTTTTTTTGTTTTCTTTGTATGGACTAGTGGCGCCATTTCCTACAGCGGCCAAACATCCGTTAGCACTTTTATGAAACATTATTTTTACCTTAAGGTACCTGTGTAATCAGATTTGTTGCAAACTATATCGGAGCTGAGTTATGGGCCCTAAAATAAAACAAAAAACTTTGAGGGGCCATTACTCAGCTCCGATATAGTTTGGAGCAAATCTGATTACACAGGTACCTTAAGGTAAAAATAATGTTACATAAAAGTGCTAACGGATGTTTGGCCGCTATAGGAAATGGCGCCACTAGTACATACAAAGAAAACCAAAAAAATAACTTTGAGGGGCCTTTACTCAGCTCCGATATAGTTTGGAGCAAATCTGATGACACAGGTACCCTAAGGTAAAAATAATGTTTCATAAAAGTGCTAACGAATGTTTGGCCGCTGTAGGAAATGGCGCCACTAGTACATACAAAGAAAACCAAAACAAAAACTTTGAGTGGCCATAACTCAGCTCCGATATAGTTTGCAACAAATCTGATTACACAGGTACCTTAAGGTAAAAATTATGTTTCATAAAAGTGCTAACGGATGTTTGGCCGCTGTAGGAAATGGCGCCACTAGTCCATACAAAGAAAACCAAAAAAAAAACTTTAAGTGGCCATAACTCAGCTCCGATATAGTTTGCAACAAATCTGATTACACAGGTACCTTAGGGTAAAAATAATGTTTCACAAAAGGGCTAACGGATGTTTGGCCGCTATAGGAAATGGCGCCACTAGTACATACAAAGAAAACAAAAAAAAAAAACTTTGAGGGGCCATAACTCAGCTCCGATATTACTTACAGCAAATCTGATTGCACAGATAGCATCAGGGTATTTTATTGTTACAAGAAAGTGATAACAGATCTCTGGCCGCTAAAATGAAAAAACGACGCCACTTGCCCATACAAAAAATCCAAAAAATAAATAACCTCGAGAGGCTATAACTCAGCTCCGATATGACTTAGAGCAAATCCGATTGCACAGATAGCATCAGGGTATTTTATTGTTACAAGAAAGTGATAACAGATCTCTGGCCGCTAAAATGAAAAAACGACGCCACTTGCCCATACAAAAAATAAATAACTTTGACAGGCTATAACTCAGCTCCGATATGACTTAGAGCAAATCCGATTGCACAGATAGCATCAGGGTATTTTATTGTTACAAGAAAGTGATAACAGATCTCTGGCCGCTAAAAAAAAAAACGACGCCAACTTTACCCAAACCCCTTTATGTTTACTAAAATCATATTATCTTCAAACATTTTTATATAATTTCATCAAAATCGGTTCAGCGTTTTAGGCGTTAAAGCGTAACAGACATACAGACAGTATTACTTTAACATTTATAAAACAGCTAGCAGCGGCCCGCGGTTTCTCCCGAGTAATTCTCGTTCCCGTTATTTTCCCGGAATAAAAAGCATATGTGTTCTTCCAGACTACAATCTAATTGTATTCCAAATTTCAGCGCGATCCGTTCATACGTTACGACGTGGTTGAGCAACAAACATCAACATATTCAAACATCCATACATTTATAATATTAGTAGCATAGTATCGATTTCAAGTGTCAAGTTGCAAAATTTTACGGTTTTATCTCCAACAATGACGAACTTCCATATTCAAATCAATTCATTTATTCGAATCATAAATTCATAAGAACACTCGGTAACGTAATTCACAAAAAGACCAAGAATCCGTGTACATAGTAAGATAAAATAACAATGTCATAAAAATGAATAAAGCAGCTGTAAATAAGCCTCGTCAATTAAATGTAGCTGTAAAAAGGCTTTCTCAAAGACAAAATAACAAATAATTAATACATACAATATACAGGGACTACGTGAGTACAAACAATGTTACATCAAAAGTTTTATAAATCTATTATTTTACCTTATTACATTACAAGATTCTAATTTCGACACATTTCTCTTCCATACGTTACCTACTTACTATCTTTAACGAAGTCATCTATATTAAAATTTGCCTTGCTCAATAGATAGCTTTTTATTTCATTTTTAAACTTTCTGTAAAATTAAATTTCATTTATCGTTATTATTTACTGAGTTACTCGTAATTTTCCAAAATACCATAATAAAGCAGCCTGTATCTAAAAATTGCAGCGCAGAGGTTATTACACCGCAGCCAGTCCATCCATTACGTAAAAAAAAAAAACAGGCGAAAAGCAAATACTAAAGAAACGAGATAGGCGATGTCCTGCAACACACGCGTATGTGTGTGAATGAAATGCAGACGAAATAGAAATAATGCACTTACCTATTAACAATGTATTTATTATTTTTTATGTAGATTATGGATGTAGCTTTCGTTTCTGGATATTGATTAATTTGGATAGTTTCAAGGATTAGCAATCTTTTTCGACTGTTTTTATATTTATATAAACTATTATGCAAAATTGACATTAGGACACTATATATTATGCTACATTCATTATGACAAAGTAAATTATGGAAAAAAAATATGCGTTTTCAAAAAAAGTTAATATTAAAATAAAAAAACATAAACTTAGGCATTTGTGACTCATATCAAGTTTGTGTTATTTTTTGTACTTGTAGAAACTGTTTTTTGACATGTTTCGTTTTGCTGACCGGTATATAAATAAATATTGGTGGACAATATGATACGAACTTCTCTTTTTTTTGCGATATAATGAGCTGCAGCTTCTTTCTCTCAGTCTCAAGAATTATCTGTTGATTTCTGAGTGGGTGTACCATTTTTGTATTTTTTATATTTTATTGCATAGGTACTCTCAACCTTGGTAAATGTCACCTATACTTAATAGGTGATATTTAGATTTTTCAAAGCATATGTAATAAAACTAAAAAGCAACATAAAGAATACATTTCATCTTTGCACATGCGAGTAGGTCCAGGTATAATGTGCACAATGTTTCATACAGCCGTTCTGTTTTGTGAATTTAGCTTTAGCGATGACCATTTGTGATTAACTTTTCCGCGAAGGATGTTGCGCGATAATATAATTATCAACTCATAGGGCTCCTATGCTAAAGTAACTGGTACCTGAGCTTCAATTGATGGAGATGCATGGTTATGCATCTGAACGTTTTGAGTTGGAGGTGATAAACCTCACCTCACTAATTGATCAACAAGCTAGATCATCCTCGATGTGGCCTTCTCACTCTCTGGATATTTTCTCTCTCAACTTTTATCTCCTAATATTAACAAAAGTCTCAAAAAAATAATAATATTTTAATTTCTAATACTTTTATTCTATAAAACTAAAAAACGAACTCAAAATATTAGAAACACAATAGTAAAAAAAAGTCGTTAAAACTAAACTTCGTCGAGTCATGGTTGCTGGTCTGGCTCTCACAGGCCTCCCACATAAGAAATACTACCGTGTGTTGTGAGGGGAACGGCTCAACTAAGATTACACGGAAGCAGCAATGGGTGCGACAGCGCACTTAAAATTTACATCAATTTTTTCACATTCGCATCGTCGATTCGACGAAGTTTAGTTAGTTAATGGGTTTTCGAGAGGTAAGAGACTAATTATACGGTATTTTTACATAAAACATTAGATAATATATCAAATGTGTCTAAAATAAGCCAAGTGCAAGTCGAATGAACGAATGAAGGATTCCGTACCAATATCTATAAAAACAGCAAAAAATCAGGTCTATTTTATAGAAACCCCATTTCCACACATTTATAATAACTTCATTCTTATGATTATTAATTTTAACACAATGTAGAAATAATCAAGTAATAGCCCATTAAAATACATAGAGGCATTTATTCGCAATGAGAGATCTAGGCTGGGGCTAGGTTATAATCCACCACGCTGGCCAAGTGTGGGTTGGTAAATGTCACATGAGGTGAAATCACTAGGTACATGTACTAGGTACATGTACTAGGTACATGTCGGTTTCCTCCCGATGTTTTCCTTCATCGTTTATAAGTTAGCGGCATTACACGCTGACATCGAGTGGTGTGCGGGGGGCTTCGAATCGGCAGTCACCGTTCTCCCGAATAGATGAGCCATAACGTAGACTTTAACAGCTACTTGGACTTTAACACCAATGTACTCGTTTAATTACTGGCATCCCTTAACCATCTTCCAGCACCTTCATCAGGCCCTTGTTACCATTTAGCAACAAAGTACTCCTCGAGACAAATCAAGAGAGCCCAAACTCGCTGGGGCTATATCATTTAGTTGTTTAGTTCCTATGACCACCTTCCAGCTCCATCATCAGACCTTGGTTATCATCTAGCACTAAAGTACTCGTCAAGACAAAGAAAACGAGTCCAAACTCGGTGGAGCTATGTCGTTTAATTACTGAGTTCCTATGACCACCTTCCGGCTCTATCATCAGGCCCTGGTTACCGTCTCGCATCAAAGTACTCGTCAAGACAAAGAATACGAGTCCAAACTCGGTGGGGCTACGTCGTTTAATTACTGAATTCCTATGGCAACTTTCCGGCTCCATCATCAGATCAGCATCATATAATTTTCATAGCATTGTCTTGCAATAAAATTTACACACGTACCCCTAATGCGAAATTTCTACTTGTATCTGTAACTTCAATCGGTAACTGGAAAGTAGATTTAATTTGCAAGATTTGAAAACAAGTATCGTGTTACGTAGAAACTATTTTCTAAGCTGTGTCTCGAGACAAGTGGGACCACTCAGCCAGATCTACTAGTTGCAACAGCGTCAAAATTCTAAATAATCTGAACTCTATTGACGTTTCTGCATCGCATTTGTGAGAATTTATTACTTTTATTTTTGTAAATAGTGAGCGGCGCGCGGCGAAGCGACGTAGCAGCGTCCTTCCTGCACGGCGCATCAGCGCTTTCTGCCAGTCTTCATAGTAGTGAGCGAGAAGCAAGACACGGGCCGGTTCGGTAGAGTTAGCTAATTAAAGAAACAATTCATTAATGCGAATTAAAGTTTTTAATCCAAAATATAAATCATCCTTGCCCTTTAATAATAAATAATACGTTATACTTAGGCCAATTGTCCACGTAGCTGCACGACATCCGCACGATTTCGACAATTGTCGGATGCGAGACGAATGCTTGCATCTTGCGTACAAATAATGAAGTCTGTGCCCACGAAGCGACAACGACACGACAGCCGCACGTCTTGCGTTTGTTTGTAGGATGCATGCATTCGACAAAAGACGCGTGCGTGGACAGTAGGCCTTAATAATTCAATAATGTAGGTTTATTAACGACACGGATATTTACGTCTAAAATTAATTTTAGAGGTTTGTTTACGATTTTTTCTTGTCGATATATTTATTCTAAATTGTGTTTTGAAATCAAAGGTTCCCTAAGAAATATGTTCAAGATTAACATATATTTTTTGATTTAGAACACATCCGTCAGATTCCTGTTTCGTCAGGTCACTTCTTTTTTCCGTATAGGTCAGAATTTTGAAACTGGTGACGAAACAGGAATTCTCGCGATTCCTCTTGCGACAGATTACGCTTTCGTCAGATTCCGCTTTCGTCAGATATTATTTTTCTTTATTCCATATCTTAGGAATTTACATATCTCGTGGATGCTCAAACCCGCAGAACTTAGAGCCTCTGCAGTTGCTTTTTTCTCTTTCTCAAACCATATAATTTCTCAAACCATTTTGGTAAATTTGTGTTAAAAAAGTGGGATTTGAGTCTATTCAGCGCCTTAACTAGGGAATTTAGTAATCTAATTATTGGCGAAAAAGACGCTAACATATTATTTTTGTTCATTATTCAAGTGTAATTTACTTTAAGAGTCAGTGTCAGTAACATTAGGTTGCTTTTCGTTATGTTTGTGTGTGATTCTGATTGTGTTGTGAATAGTTATTTAATTAGTGATGTCGAACATACAGTATTACTGCGAGTAGGAAAGCGTAAGTAAGTACCTAGTTGATGTTTGTTACGGTTTAATTCGATTTCAAATAAAATTACCTTTGTTTCAAAGGGTTGGTTAGATTGTTTTCGAAATTGAAATCGAATTGCGAGAAGTTGTTTTTGTTTAATTTTTAAAGAAATTTGTGGGTAAGTACCAACTAATTCAGCAGCTTTCATGCTAAAACCGCTAAAACTCTTTGTTATTACCAAGTGTTCTTGAAGTTACGGCTGGTCTAGTCGGAAGAACGGCGACTGGCGATCCGCAGCCCCGCGTTCAAATCCTACGCGCACCACTGTCTTTTCGAAGTCATGTGCGTAATGCTGCTGACTTAAAAACGGTGAAGGAAAACATCGTGAAGAAACCGACATGTACCTAGAATCTTTCGAGGTCATGTGTTTATCCACCAACCTGCACTTGGCCAACGTGGTTATGGCCTTACATTTTTCCTTGCGAGAAGGCCCCGAGTCCCAGCAGTGGGAACATTTGGTGGGCTGTTTATGCGAAGTGTCCTTGATTCTGACAACACGCACTTTACTTCAAAAAGAAATTTTGTAATGTTTCGCCAAAGTTATAATAGACACCTACCTACCTGTCTACGCATTTACCTTTTTACTTTTTGTTTATTTCTTATCTTTATTATTTTGGTAGCTATTCGATTAATTAGTAACGAACAGGCATTGAAGCTTTTGTCGTGATGTACCTATTCGCAAATTATCGCGCATTTGTAAGTACCTACCCCTCTCGACCGGCGCGGTGGCGACACCTACCTACTAAGGTACGCTGCAACGCCGCGTTTTTGCAGCGCGACGTTGCCAGTTTTACGAAAAGCGAATGTAAATTACGCACACAACTGACCTTGTTGTTAGTTTTTTTTTTAAATAAGCGAATATTTATTTTCACATCTTTTGTATGATTACTGGTCAGTAACCCTACCCGTGTGTTCATTTAGTGTCGGCACCAAAGCGCCACGCTGTTTAAAGATAGATATAATATATAAAAATGTATTATACCTACTATAAAGAAATTAATAAAATTGGAGTATCTGTTTGCATTTTTTCAATTAAAAGTTTTACACCAAATGCATACAAAAGCACTAGCAGTGCCCCGCGGTTTTACCCGCGTAGTTCCCGTTCCCGTTCTTCTATCGAGATAAAAGTGCCTATGTGTTATTCCAAAATATAATCTAACTGTATTCCAAATTACAACTCGATCCGTTCATACGTTACAACGGGATTGAGCAACAAATATATAAACATTGGCATTTATAATATTAGTAGGATTTACGATACCAATAACAAAAAAACGTTTTTTTTTGGTTTCTTGCTGTAATCTCTGAAACTGGGTAATCTTTAAAACGTCAGGACTAGTTTTAAGGGCCTTTAATCAAAGAAAGGCTTAGCTATGGGCTTACGTAAACGTGACTATGTTACGGTTTGAAGGACTATGTTCAGAGAAATTACAGGGCACGGAGGTAAAACATCTTATATCAGAGTGTCGATCGCCGTAAATCGTAATGCCGTAAATCTATCTGCAAGGAGGGAAGAGAGGCCTTTGCCCAGCAGTGGGACAATCTAGGCTAGTAGTAATCTAAACACATTATTTTTCTCGAATCAGAGAAACGTAAACGTTAAAATAACGTAAAAAGTTATGCCTTAGACGATCAGCTGTCTCGTACTGAAAGTCCCGTCGTAATCGGTCCAGCCGTAGATTAGCGGTACAAACAGATAGATAGACAAAAAGTTTTACAATAGTTTTTTAGGTATAGGTACCGTATACACTTTCATTTGAACTTAGTAAACCGTTATTAATTTGATATTACATACAAACGCCCCAAGTTTATTTCTTTGTATATGTATATATTATTAATATGAATCGTTATACAAGTAAGAAAACATGGGGATTAAATAGGGGTTGAATTGGGGTATGAAAGTTTAAATGTCGGATTGTAATTGATGAAGACAAAACCATGAAATTTTGCTACTAGACACTTGATATCCATACTAATATTATAAATGTGATAGTAACTATGTATATTTGTTACGCTTTAACGCCTAAACCACTGAACTGATTTTGATGACATTTGGTGCACTAGACTCAGGAAAGGACCAGGGCAACTATTTATCACAGAAAAAAAACATGAAACAGAGGAATGAAAGATTACATGGCAATTCGTTAATGTTGAAGAAAAAACCGTTAAATGTTGCAAAACACTTGAAATCCATTATGTATAGTAAAATCTATACTTATAATAAAACTGTAGCGGGTCGAATTCTGTACATTGAAGATATTTTGAAAAAAAATTTTGGGGGCACTCCATAGTCGATACTATATATATAGACTTCCTCGCCGATTTCGGCTTCGGCGACTATTACCTGCTTTTAAGTATTGCGACGACGTTCGCACGCGCGCATATGACTGGCGTAACCAATTTTTGCACGAAAAGTTCGTGCGCAGATAGGGCACGTTAAGATGCCGTTGTTAAAATTATAATTTATGTTAGAAGGTGGTCTGGTTTTAAGTTGGTCTCTCTTTGCATCAAGCTCACACCTTCTTACATTCTCAAAAAATTGAATGTTGTGTTTTACCAGACGTCTCCATTCAGTCCTATTTGACGCCAGATCCTCCCAGCGAGAAGGCTCTATATTGCATCTCTTCATATGTCTTTTTTGGACATCTTTAAATCTCAGAAATTGACCACCCTGTTTTCGTTTGCCTTCTTGAAGTTCAGAAAAGAAAATACGCTTAGCTATCCTCTTGTCGGACATTCTAGAAATATGACCGCACCACCGCAACTGTCGTCGCATCAGGTAAGACTCAATCCCCCCGACATTTGCTCGTCTTAAAACTTCGGTATTCCTGATGCGATCCGACCACTTGATGTTCAGTATGTCTCTAAGACATTTGAGATGGAAACGGTCTAGTTGCCGTATATGCCTTCGATACGGACACCATGTTTCCGAAGAGTAGAGAAGGTTAGGAAGCACTATTGCCATGTAAACTTTTATCTTTGTTTCTAGCTTCAAATCATGTGTTTGAAAAACAGTTTTGCGCAATTTTCCAAATGCAGCTGCAGCCGCACCAATTCTGCTATTAATCTCTGGGTCAAGGTCACTTTTAGATGTTAAAGCACTTCCTAAGTACTTAAATTTATCGACCTGTTTTAATTTATGTTCACCTATATGTGTATTTAGTTGGACATTGGTATTGCAAAAACTCATTGCCATCACCTCAGTTTTTGCAATGCTTATTTTTAATCCAAACCGCTGGCATGATTCGTGAAAATTTGATACTAGTTCTTGAAGGCTACTAGGAGATTCCGAAACAAAACACAAGTCATCTGCGTACATTAACTCTGTTATAATATCGTGTGAGACTTTGGTACGCGCTTTGAATCTATCAAGATTAAAAAGTTTACCATCTGTACGGAAGCGAATTTTGATTCCATGGGTGCAGCTTTTCAAGGCATCATTTACAACAAACGAAAAGTAAAGAGCGAACAAAGTTGGCGCTAATACGCAACCCTGTTTAACTCCGCAAGATATAGAGAAAAACTCAGACGGTCTATCTTTAACTGACACACAGCACATCATATTGTCATGGAGTAATCTTATTAACCTAACAAACTTCTCGGTACATCCCAGTTTTAGTAAGATAGTCCAGAGAGCATTCCTAGGTATACTATCGAAAGCTTTCTCCAGGTCCACAAAACATAAATACAAAGACTGATGCTGCTCTCGACTCTTTTCTTGAAGCTGGCGAACAGAAAATATTGCTTCACATGTTCCTCTATCTGGTCGAAATCCAAATTGAGTTTCTGGAAGTGAAGACTCTGATATTTCTAAGAGACGATTTAAAAGGATTCTAGCAAATACTTTTCCAGGAACAGATAGAAGAGAAATACCCCTGAGAGTTGCAATCTGACCGATCGCCCTTATTTTTGTACAATGCGCAAATTTTCGATGTTCTAAAATCTGCAGGAACTAGTTCTTCTTGCCACATGCGACACATTAATTTCCATACAGTATTGTGCAACTCTTCTCCCCCATATTTCAGTAATTCACCCGGTATGTTATCAATTCCTACAGCTTTTTTATTTTTTTGTTGTTGAATAGCAAGTTTTACCTCTTCGAGAGATGGAAGGTCATCCAAAGTATTTATTTTAGGACGGTCTTGTAATGAGGATATGAATTCAAGACTTACATCTCTATTTATATTAAGTAAATTATTGAAGTGTTCTTTCCAACGTCGCAAAACATCGTCTTCACTCGATAGTAGGTTACCAGTTAAAGTTTTAAGGGGTACGTTAACTCGACTTTTGGTTTCTATAAGGTTTCGCATCTCTCTGAAAAATTCTCCAAGTTGATTAGTGTCAGAAAGCCATTGCATATGCTGAGCTTTTTCTACCCACCATCTATTTTTAATCGTTCTGGTTAGGTTTCTGAGATGTGCTGAGCTTTCTTTGATTTCGTTCTTTAAATCTGTGTTACAAGTATTATGCGAATGCAAATTTGCTTGCAACAGCTTTCGGTGTTGTGCCAAAGCATCGACAAGTACGTCATTGTTTTCGTCAAACCAATCTTTTATTGTCCGTCTTTTTCTACCTAACGTATCTGAAGCTATTTTAGTAATCTGAGAACACAGGTCAGTCCATAATTCATCTAAGCAACCTTCTTTAAGATCCAGTTCTGACACAAGATTATTGATAGTTTGTTCATAAGTGGTTTTAATATCTTTATTTTGGAACTTGTCTAAATCTAAACACAGTTTCTTTGCCTTGTGAGATCTTCGGGGGAAATGGAGACGTATAGCAAGTTTTGTTATTATTAATCTGTGGTCTGACCAACAATTTGCTCCTCGCATCACACGAGTGATATGTACTTGAGCTATATCTCGCTGCTTTACTATGGCATAGTCTATAAGATGCCAATGTTTGGATCTTGCATGCATCCATGTGGCTTTATATTTTGTAGGAAGTCGGAACATAGTGTTGGTGATAGTCAACTGAAATTGAGCACAAAGAGCTAACAACAGCTGGCCATTGGTGTTCATGTTGCCTATTCCATGCCTGCCCAACACCTTGGGCCATGCTTCATAGTCACGTCCAACGCGGGCATTGAAATCCCCCAATAGGAGCACTTGTTCTTTTGATGCTATTTTTGATATTGTTTGGGTAAGTTCTTCGTAGAACTTGTCTTTGAGTTCATCACTTCCATCCATAGTTGGAGCGTACGCACTGATTATATTAAGATAGTTATTATTCGCTAAATGTAACCTAATAGATGTTACCCTATCCGATACATGTACCGGGTATTCTGTTAGTTTATTGGCTATTTTTGTTTTAATCGCAAATCCGACACCAGAACGCCTAGGTTCGGTTGAGTTTGTTCCTTTCCAGTAGAAGGTATAACCACCACCATACTCCACCAGCTCGCCCTCATCAGCTAAGTGTGTCTCACTAAGAGCCGCGATATCTACTTTATAACGACCCAGTTCTCGAGCTACAAGAGCAGTTTTCCGTTCTGGGCATATGTTACCCGGACGGTCTAATAGAGTGCGCACATTCCATGCGCCAAATGTCATGTTAATTCGTTTATTTGTTTTTTGTTTTACTTTATTCGTTCGACCGCGAATAAATGGATGCATAGGCAGCCACGGTTACTACCTCCCATTTTTGAGTGGGGCGAGCATTTGTTTGGGACACCTTTTCTAGTCCCCTCCCCGGCTGAGCGGAGGAAGCAGTGCCTCTCTAAACAGAGCTGCTTCGTCGCTGCAGGTGCTGCCGAATTGCACTGTCCCCCCAGTGCAGTGCAGAAGCGACCACTCTCCTACAACCGCCTACGTGCAAGCCTTAGACAAAGCCCAACTAGCATCACAGTCAGACCTCTCTACCGCAGCCCATCGCCGTAGGACTTTATTCTCAGAATCCATTAAACAGGTACAGTCAGTTGCGCAGGATATATTTGAGTGCGTAAGTGGTCGCGCTTACACAAACGCACTCTCTCGTCCACTCTCTTCTGAGCCCAATGGAACGGATACCGCTACGATTGGAGAAGAGCTGGATGCAGTGTTCTAGCCGGTGGTAACTTAACGACTCCTACCACCGCCTTAGGCCTTCCACATTGCCTTGCTATCTCGCCGGATTCGCCAACATCAGTCGCTTATCAGCTATCGAGATGCCTTCACCGCCGAGACAGACTTTATACATTGTACGAGGAGTAACCGTAATAGACTTGCCAAAAGGCCGCAAGTCCCTCTCAACCAAGTTTGGCCCACGAGTCGACGTGGTTTACCGGGGTGTGACCGCTGCATGTATAACAGCTACTTGGAGTCACTGGTGAGAGATTATGGGTAGTACTTGGTTAGATTTACACATCATCAAGAAAACGACCGACTAGTAAACAAATACCAGTACATACCCACTACACCCCAAATATAAATAGTCGATACTGATGGCGAAACGGCGAGTGAACTTTTTACTTGACTAGAAGTTAGTTAGTTTACGTGCAATCATAATAATTGAAGTCAGTTTTTGTTCTTTCGGATATTATTTCAATCGAAATACTGTACTAAATTTAGTGTTTAACAAGCTTCAGCGACCAAAGCAGACCGTTGTTTTTCCAAAAGTGAAAACACACAGATAGTTTATACATATAATCCCCGTACAGTTTGAAATTGCAAAATTGCCAGAGCAAATATTTGATTCGTCTTAAGTGTCTAGATACAGAGTTTCATGGTTTTATCTTCAATGGTTGGGAACTTCCATATTGACATCCATCACCCATTTCTACCCCAATTTCACCCCCGTACAGCTCGAATTGACATAATTGATAGAACAAACAATTAATTGCTTTGTATCAAGTGTCTAGATACAAAATTTGATAACTTTAAAAATGACGAATTTTCATACAACCGTTCATCTCTTGTTTCACCCATTTAGGGGTTGAATTTCGCAAAACCCCGTCTTAGCGAACGCCTACGTTTAGCACGTAGACCTCTGCAAGAGAGCAAGAGACCGTTTTGCAAAATTTCAGATTCCTAGCCTTTGTAGTTTCTGAGATTCCTTTATGATGGCGAAACGGCGAGTGAACTTTTTACTTGACTAGAAGTTAGTTAGTTTACGTGAAATAATAATAATTGAAGTCAGTTTTTGTTCTTTCGGATATTATTTAAATCGAAATACTGTACTAAATTTAGAGTTTAACAAGCTTCAGCGACCAAAGCAGACCGTTGTTTTTCCAAAATTGAAAAAGTATTATATGTATATTATGTAAAGGTTGAAATTTGAAACACAGATAGTTTATAATCACATATACTACCACCTATCATCTCGGAAAAAGCATGGGCCCTAACGAAACAAATATTAACGACAGAACGACATTAGTATGTTAATGTAAATCTGTAGAGAGATTAATTCAAACTTATTCTTTTCAAGATTTGTTGCCGTGCCCGTTGCTTTAGGTATATCTACAAGATGATAGGTTCAACCATTATGATGTGTATCATCCTGGTAATCTTCACCAACACACCACGTTGCACGAGCGAGCTGGTTGTAATTGGCATTATGACTGGATTGAAAATATATCATTCTAATTGATTCGTTAAGTAGGTTATGGAAATATATATTATGGAGCACGTATTTTTTGTTTCATCTAATTATTATAAATATACTATTATTATTTAACTACGGTTCGGGTTCCAACGCATTTACTTAATCTTTATCTATATATACTTACAATAAAACTGTAGCAGGTCGAATTCTGTTCATTGAAGATATTTTGAAAAAAAAATTTTGGGGGCACTCCATTGTCGATACTGATGGCGAAACTGTATTTTTTTTCTTTCATGTCTGTCTGTCTTTCTGTATAGGGAACTCTCATCACGCCGAAACTACTGATTCAATTCAAATGAAACTTGACATGATTTAAGATCACACTAAGTAGATGGTAGCTGTCTACTTTTAATCCCCAAATTCTGCACGGTTTTCTTGCAGGACGGGGTGAAAGTCAGAATGTGTATTTGGTTGTAACTCATGTTTGCGTTGTTCAATTTCGTTAATTCTTATTTTGTTAGAAAGAACACGTTTTTATTATATTTCCATCAAAATTTTAACATTGTTGGTCGTGTGGTTTGGAAATGACATAGAAATTAAATAATAACGGTAATAATAAGTTAGTTACATACTAACTTCTAAGTATACTGTGACACTGTTAACACTAGAGATGTAAAGGAGGTCATTTTATCCGAACCGATTTCGGAGTCGGAGTTTTAAAATTTTATTAATCGGAGTCGAAATCGGAGGCATAGGCAGGATTAGAAGTGTTGGCAGGAGAGATATTTTTATTGGATATATTTTTTTTGCCAAACACGTGGGAACACGATAAACATTGACGAGCAATTGATTTAGGAAGTTGGGATTTTGTATTTCCATTTACTATCCACCACAATAAGGGATTATCTACGATATTTATATACCTTTCCTCCGATTATAACCTCCGTTTTAAAATATTCGGAACCGAAGTCTCTCGGAATCGAAGGATTAATGGTAATCGGAAGTTCTGACTTATCAGAGTCGGAGTCGAAGCTCATCCCTGGTACACCGCGCTCAAATCCGTCATCCGTCATCAATATGACAATACCTTTCTAATTTCTTTATTTTTCTTTTTCCACATTAAGTATAGATGGCAGCTCAGGTACGAAACACGATCTGATATTTATTAGAAAATGTGTAATGTAGTATTTGTTGTTGTAGCGGCAATATAAATACATCATCTTTGAAAATTACAACTGTCTAGCTATCACCGTTCTTGCGATACAGTCTGGTGACAGACGGACGCACGAACGGACGAACAGCGAAGTCTCAGTAATAGGGTCCCGTTTTTACCATGTACATATATATTATATGGAAAACAGGGAGGCGGTTTTTTGAATATTAACAAAAACTGGATAACAAGATGTTCAAGCCCACTACCAGTCGGAAGCGTGCCCAGCATGCTGGTGGCAGTACCACGCTGAATAGCAATGTTTATGCGTTGGGCCAAATAAACGCCAGCATTTTGGTCACGCGTTGCGTCGGCCAAGCGCTTGGAAAGGCTTTTGAAGATGAAGTGAGCTCCCGGCCTTCACAGGCACTCAACCCCAAAAGGCTTAATTATAAAACCACTACCGAGGGTTGCATACTTCCACCGTTTAAGATGCTCAGCTGAATTAGCCGCTGCACTAGCCCTACTATGTGTATCTGGAAGATGTGATGGTGCCAGAGTATCGACGCAAGGTGCGTCCCACACTAAGTTCGACTCAACTTCCAAGGCAAAAAAACTCATGCCGTCAGGTCTTTTGCCATCGTCACGCGTAAGACTACTCCGGTTTGAGTATGGCTGAGACATTGGCGGTGGAAAAAGCCAAAGTTTTGTGTGTGAATTATTGTCCACCAGTATCTATTTATCTGGACGACGTAGTTATAGCTTCTTAAATTAGTCGAGTGAACTTTTTACTTGACTAGAAGTTAGTTAGTTGACGTGAAATGATAATAATTGAAGTCGGTTTTTGTTCTTTCGGATATTATTTCAATCCAAACACTGTACTAAATTTAGTGTTCAACAAGCTTCGGTGACCAAAGCAGACCGTTGTTTTTCTAAAATTGAATAAAATGTTATCTTACTACTAAGTTTTATATGTATATTATATAAATGTTTAATTTGGTTAAAATTTAACACAGATAGTTTATAGTCTCATATACTACCTATCATCTCGGAAAAACAATGGGCCCTAACGAAACAAACATTAACGACAGAGCGACATTACCAATTAGATTGACATTTGAAACACACATGGTCTTAGAGTCTGGCTTAGAGTCTAAAATATCACATCGGCTAATAAGTCTATCACCTACTTAGGCTATCATCCTGTTAAAATGTATGTGTGGGTAAGTATCAGATTACGCACATCAGCTACAGACTCTTCGTAATCTATACTAATATTATAAAGCTGAAGAGTTTGTTTGTTTGTTTGTTTGAACGCTCGGATCTCGGAAACTACTCGACCGATAGGAAAGATTCTTTTTTTGTTGGATACTCTATTTATCGAGGAAGGGTATATAACATTACGCTACTATCAATAGGTACGGAGTATGAGTGAAGAATGTAAAGAAAACGGGGAAAAATATTTCTCTTCGAGAGCTTTAGTTCCGTGAATTTAAATTCTCTTTGGTCGTTGAAGTCTGTGACGGCGCGTGTCTACATTTGAAGTTTGTGTCATTTGAAGTAATCAAATTTGTTCTACAACAATGCATTGTTGGTTATTTACGTATTTTTAGGGTTCCGTAAAACGTAATAAAGTGGCCAGCAATGGATATTTTAGTATGGATTTTCCTCAAATAGACGCGGGTGAAACCGCGGGGCACAGCTATTGTATCCTATAAAAATCCTACAAACTTAATACTACGGCCTTGTTCGATACTCCACAACTTTACTACGAGTATGTTTGATGTTGCTAAAGTATAAAATATGAAGTTGCTAAACTCGAATAAATATATTTTTGTGTGGAAAAACAAAATCACACGGTTTGTGTAATGGCCACTCATCCAAATATTTTTACGTAAGTACTACTAATGTACTAATAAGGTCGCAAGATCAACGTACGCGAACGAAGTAGCGGGTTCAGCTAGTGTACTAATAAGGTCGCAAGATCAACTTACGCGAACGAAGTAGCGGGTTCAGCTAGTATAATATAAATGTGAAAGTAATGCTGTCTGTTACGCTTTATTGCCTAAACCACATATAAACAAATATAGTTTAGTTATCTAAGGTTAAAATCATGTCTTGAACAACCTACGATAGCGTAGGCCGAGTCGTCGTTTAATATCAGTCGGGATGGGGATCTAGACATTGTAAAAATAGTAATAGTTTAAAAAACTAAAAAAAACGCTTTTAGCAGGCACTTAATACCCATGTGATTGGGCAAATAGCCAATCCGCCATCTTGGATGTCCGCTATGTTGGATTTAAGTAACGTGACTATTTTTGTCGTATTCCTGACAGCAAACCCTTTAATTTGATACCCATATCATGGGGGTGCATTTCAAATAGCCTGTCCGCCATCTTGGACGTCCGCCATATTGGATTTAAGTCACGTGACTATTTTTTCCGTATTCCTGGCAGCAAACCCTTTCATTTGATACCCATGTCATGGGGGTGGATTTCAAACAGCCAGTCCGCTGTCTCTTCTTGGGGGATCTTGGGGAGGCTGCCATATGGGATTTGTAATGACATTTCTTAGCTAGTCATGTATTATCATTAGAACTCAGAGCGTGTGCAAAATTTCATCCTAATCGAAGACCGGGAAGTGGGTCAAATTAAGATTTCAAGATTTTCTTTCATACATACATAGTTAGTTACAAGTGGTGAAGCTAATAAAAGCGTGTTAATAATAACGTTTCTGAGCTAGTCATGTATAGTCATCAGAACTCAGAGCGTGTGCAAAATTTCATCCTAATCCAAGACCGGGAAGTTGGTCAAATTAAGATTCCAAGATTTTCTAACATACACAGTTAGTTACAAGTGAAGCTAATAAAAGCGTGTTAAAAAGATAGGCAGTTGACTTCACTCACCTGTATATTTCCAGAATTGAGTTTAAGTACCGGCAACAAATTGAGACTCTGTTCTCCCATCACAATCTTGCCGTATTTCGGTTCCTGAGTAACTTTGTATGAGACCACCTTTCCTTTATAGTATTCAGTTTCCGTTTTAAACAGCTCTGGTCGTAGACTCACGGCTTCGCCCTCGATCACGGTCAAATTTAACGCAGACACGTAGAAATGTTCAGGGATAATGATTATTGATAGTTCTACGTCCCTCAGCCATACGATGCCGTTAGTTACATCCATTCGAATTTTATCCCTCGTTCGGTTCACTCCGGACTGTACGTAGACGAGCCGGTTAGCGTTTATAATCGATTGGTCGAAGACTTTCGTATGGACTGGTTCTTCGTTGTAATTCTCTACTTCTAAGATGCCTGGTGAAGATGCAATTTCCAACCAGCCGTGGTGGGGGCCTTCAGTTACTTTGTACACTATGTTAGATGGCTCAATCTGAGGGTGCATCACCTGTAACGAAAGTTACATTAATACGGAAATCCTCAACAAAAATAATTAAACAAATCGTTTTTATAATATGTCCCCGGATATTTTCCGATCATATGTGCGATCGGGATTCCCTTTGAAATAACACACCCACTCACCGGAAGAAGTCAGATTTATGAACTGAGCATGTTACTTCACGTTGAAATATGAGTGATTGCTTAAGAATTCATGTAGTATGTTCCGTAATGACGCAGCCTAGGCTACGTCCTAAGCCGCGCCATATCTTAACATCAAAATCTATGATGTATAAATAGATGTTTGTATTTCCTGCAGTTATAGACTATAGGCTTGCTTAACATCAGGCACATGTCCAGCTTGTATCGTCACTCTATACTATAAAAAAAAACATGATAATAATAGACTATAGGCCCAAGAACGCATTTATGCGTCTGATGGTAAGCAACACGTCTGGCTATTACAGCTTAGTGTAGCAGCTATTTGAACATGAAGAACCCAAATTACCACCTAGCACTGCACTGCGCTTATCACCCAAATTTACAATACATGATGTATCTATTAGTCTTTTAATTTCTCTGAAAACATTGTTCTTCGCACCGCTCTAACGCAACGATAAAATAGCATGTCGCTGACGTGAACCCGATCTCCTACCAAAAAATGCTGAGAATTGCTTAAGAGTTTTAACTTTTTTTAACCTTCAAGCGGTCGCGCGTTAACCAAAAGACCTATGGGATAACTCATAATATGGGAGCCTTATTTTGTACAAATGCCTTGGTGTGTATAACAATCCTTTCAATAATATCTTCAGAAATAAACAATTCCTAAGCTTAAAGACACGTTTATTACCCGAATCTTCCGTGAGAATATTATAAACTTGGCGATAAATTCGCGTCGAGCGTCGCCCGTAATATTTTCTATGAGAGGCGACGCCGTGTGTGACGCCGTGACTATGCGATCCTTGAAGTAAATAAAGAATGCTGGGAGTACGTGTAAACTGTAAATTTGGTAGGTAGATGAACTATAACAAGCTACTTACAGTATGCATAACATGGATTCAATGAGAACTATTGTTAATATCAACGAAATTGTACTGAAAGCGGTCGATGCGACCGCTTGAAGGTTAAAATCGTGTTCTGCAAAGTGATATAAAAAGGCGTTTTAATTCATGTGCTTCTATTTTCTAGCATATGCGGAGAAGAGGATCGTTTTATAACTTGTCGTAACTCACCTCCATTATTTCTTTAGTAATATTGACGCTGGTAGACTCTTCAACGACCAGCGGTTTGTTAGTTGTCACTCTCAGAGGCTCCCAGTAGCTCGATGGGAAAATTTTGATCATATACACGCCTTCTCCCCATGTATCGAGGCACATGACTTTGAATCTGAAATAAGGACATAAGATCGTAAAATAAGAAATATGCATTGAAAACCTTACAGACGAGTTAATCGCGATTTAGATTGTTTTCAATTACTTTCCGAAGTTTTACGCCCGCAATACACGCTACGGTCTGCCGGAGAGCTACCTGCGCAGGCATGCCTGCACAGATAGACCGGAGTGTGTGTGGGAAGCCTGCGAAGGCGACCGGAGCAAGATCGAAAATCAATTCTGTTCAGTTGGCCTGCGCAGGCATACCTGCACAGGTAGACCTCTCCGGCAGACCGTAGCGTGTATGGCTTACATTAGTCTTTTTGTATGGTAACCGTTGAGATTACGATTAATTATTGTTTAGTGCCTATAGAGTGGACGAGACGCGCAGGAGATGTGCCTGATGGTTAGCAACATGCCTGCTCATAACAGCACAGTGACACGCAGCTAAAGGAACATGAAGAGTCCAATTCAAATCACTACCAACACTGCACTGCGCTCATCACCCAGATATACTATAAGATGTTTTATCTCTTTGCCCTGTAATTTATCTGGAAACATTGCCCTTCAAACCCGAACACAGTAGTGTTTGGACATTACTACTTGGCGGTAGAATAACTGGCAAAGATGTTGTACTTCACCAGACAGACACTAAAGAGTCCTACCACTACAAAAAGAGTCCTTACCAATACAATAATATTAATCAATACTAATGTTTCCCATATAAGATGAAATCATGAAACTTTAGCTATAATTATAATTCCTATTTAATTATGTCATGTTGCTTTTTTGTAGAGTTTCTGGAATCGGCTAAATCTCTAACACACCATATTTAGAAATAAGCGTTTATTAAGTCACTAGCAAATACTAGTATTGTAAATTATTTATTGCACACAGTGATGTTTCCACATTACTGTTTGGCGGTAGAATACACTAAAGGTGTGATACTTCCCCAGGCCGACTCTGCAATGAGTCCTGTCACTACAAGTTTTAATGAGACAAAAAGTAGCATTTAATAATCGTAACATTAAAATTATTAAAAAAAAATACCCCCAAACTACCTTGGATTTGAAATTTGTATAACTAGTATTCTACTAGGCCAGTTTCATTGGATACCCATATTGAGTAGTGATGATAAAAAAAACGTTATTTTGTGGTGGCGTCCATATTGGATTCGGAATTTGTCAGTGTTTAGTAGTCTATAGTAGTAGTACTTATATTGAGGGAGCTTATAAAAATATTTTATCCGCCATTTTGTAGAGGCCGCCATCTTGAATCAAAATAAACTAAACATAGTTCGTACGGAAAAAATCTTTAAAAAAAACCGCATTAAACTGTCCATCAGTTTGAGCTCTACGGTGCCACAGACAGACACACAGATGTCGACGTCAAACTTATAACACCCCTCTTTTTGGTCGGGGGTAAAACAGTGTGACATTATAAAACTACTGTAGCTTAGAGTAGTTTTATCTAACGTCGTTAAATTGTAAATTGACAGTATTTAAATTTTTACGGTAACTGTAAATATTAGAGATGCGCCGAGTAACACTTTTGCCGAGTAACGAGTACCGAGTATTACTCGGTTCCATTTTTTTTCAACCGAGTACTCGGCCGAGTAACTCGGTTCAATCAAATTCCCATTTCGCGCGCGTGAACAAGTACAAACAGGTTACTATTACTACTCATTCTATGCATAATTTTGATTTTATTGATTGAGATTTTCAAAGCTTTACTAAATTACTAAAAAATACTTTTTGATTAACTGTTGGCTTAATTATATCTACCTAAATGGGATACTGCCTTTTCGCCGAAAAGTGATTGGCGGATTATCACTGGCCAACCAACGGTTCGTCTATGTTTCACTTTGACAATTAACGATTGTCAACTTTTTGTATGACTACGTTTCATTTGGCAGAATTATTGTTAAACAGATTTTTATAATGACTCAATATGTTTGTTCCGTATAATCGGGCAACATTATATCGGCCATCGAAATATAGCGGATCTATGTTTTGACAGCCGGCTGTCAAGTGACGTTGTCTCGTTTCGCCGGTACGTTCGAGCCACTCCTTGTATTTTTTCTCTGGTCGCGGGAACGACAATGACATGAGTTTTTCGGGATAAAAGCTTTAATATTGTGCGGGAATACGTTATTAACATTAATTGTGACTACTGGATTAGTGCTGGACTATTAATTGTGAAGTGGCTGCTGGATTGGCCGCTTCTAGAACGCAGGATCGTTCTGGAACGGGAAGTCTACGGAACTACTGTCTGGTTTGGTTTCCTTATTCCCGTGTTCCGTTCCCTATTCCTAATAACCAAACAGGGCTTTGGACGACGCCGGGAACCCTACGTAAGTGATTTCTTTTCGGTACCTTGTTTGCAATTAGGGGGTAAATATTAAAATCGGTATAAAAGCAAAATAATAATGTTTTGACTTGCTATGGGCCCCAAGTCGGTATTTCTGGCATAAATACTTTACAATGTTCAAGGCACTTATCATTTGTCAAATCTTTCACTACGCCAAACAACTTTTAGACAAATAACGTTTCGTCTGTGTATCAGTTCCCTTTTGTACATTTATATTATATTAGAAAATAAATTATTTTTACATATAATATTATAACCACAGAAATCTCCAACATATGTACACATTTGCAAAATTTCAAAGTTCGGAATGAAGTTAAGGTGAAATAGAAAGGAATTGGTTTGGTTAGGTTAGAACTGTGACCAACAAGGCACGAGCGAAGCGAACATTCCGTGGCAGCGGCCGGCAAAGTGCCAGAACCACATCGCTTTTGTTTCAGTACACAGAGCACAAACATGAGAAAAATAATTATGAAAAAAATACTCCAATAATACCATCAACCTGTATAATATTTGTTCCAAATGAAAATGGCATCCCTGTAAATAAATTTCGGCGAAAAGGCAGATAACCCTACCAAAATATATTGCTTTTCTTAAACCGAGTATACTCGGCATTCAAACCGAGTACCGAGGCCGAGTACGAGTATCAAAAAATCCGCCGAGTATGCCGAGTACCGAGTATCAACCGAGTACTCGGCCCATCTCTAGTAAATATGTATATTGCTGAAGTCAATATTTTGAATTGAATGAATGAATTGAAATGAATGAATGAATTGTGTGCTATTTAATATTTACCTAAACTGATCGGTGGGCGTCTTCGGCTCGCGATGTCTGTAGGCGACCCTGCCCGCTGCCACGTCTAACTGGGTGAATGTGTACGCTCCCTGTCCTTCCCCCACCTCTATAGCACCATGTTTAGGCTCCAGAGTCACTTCGTAACGGATGTCTTCCTCGAGGCAGTTCATGTTTGTGTCGACCTATAAAATATTAAGAAAAGTAATCCTTCTGTTTTATGCGAAATTGTATATGGATTGAAAGTTGGCTGTTTATAACTCTTGTATGCAAAAACTACTGAATGGATTTCGATTAAATTTAATGTAGAGGCAACGTCTAAAAGTCTGAACACATATAGGTTACTTTTTATAGCGGGAAAAATTACAATAACGTTAACTATGCGGATAAAACGCACCGCGGCTCGCTACTAGTGGAACAGAGAAGGCTGTTGATGGTCTTGTTTTTTTTTAAATATCTTTGATACAAAAATTACAGCTCTGTTGTTCAGTTTATATTGTTTAAAATTTACTTTAGATTAGGTCTTCTTTCTTTTTACTTTTTACAAAACTATATATTACAGAAATATCTTATTACAGTAAAGATGTTAACATTTTTTTGTATCTATTTACCTGCATGTCTCTTCCAGTTATAAGAACCGCCTTCCCATTCTCTACAATGGATCCCTCACTGGGATACATCCTAATGAACGGCGGCGACGCTTGTATCTCTAAATTGCCGTTCACGTCAAATAGACCGTCGGATATCCAAAAAGCCATCTTTCCATACTCTTTACCTTGATGCTTAAATAACACCAAATTCTTATTGATATCCTCCTGTGAGAACTGCGCTATTTGCTCTGAAGGATTGTCTGCTCTGAAAATACCTCCATTCGGAGGATCTTTGGTATAACGTTGGACAGTATAAATTATATCTGACGGTTTAGTATCCAAATCTGCATCAGTATAACTCAAATCTCTAGCAGTTATCAACCTCGCGCCGCCGTGCACTATATGGAATATATTTTCGTTCTCCCTCACTGGACTGTTGTCATTTTTCAATATGATGTCGATATGAAAGACGCCAACGTACTGGAAGTCTTCTGGCTCTGGACTTAGCGCCATAAAATGAAAAGAGTCATGGCGGCTCTCAGAATCGTCGTGGGCGTAATACACTCTATCAGAGTTTAGCTCTTGTAACGTGAAATACGTAGTGTTATCTCTTACGACTTTCAGATCTTCGTTTATGACTTCAATCTTACCGTGTTTCGGCAGGTGTGTAATATTGAAAATAAGATTAGTGACAGCGTCAGTACGAAGATTTAAGTGCGTGGCGGGAATGACCATTCTGGAACCTTCCATGACTTGTAACCGCTCTAAAGTAGTATGAACTCTATTAGGAGAATGATCCGTAGATAAAGAGCCCGGTGTATGTTTGATTGTCATTACTCCGGTCACGTTTTCACACTCAGTCGCTCCCACTATAAATGAGAACTCATCTTGAATGTGAGAATATGCTCTTCTATGCAATCTGTACCAAAGCTGATCATTGTCTATATTTTGCTGGGTAAACGTATTGTGCATTTGTAAATGACGTTTGCCAGACGAGAGATGAAGTATTCCGTACTTCGGTGGTCTTAGTATAGTGAAGGATATCCTGTCGGCGGGTAAAGCCAGAGGCTTAGTCTTGAACTGTAGATGTTCCGACGATATGAACGCTTCTCGAGTGTTGTTGAGAACTAATTCTTCATTGATGGATTGGAACAATTCTAGTTTTATAAAAGTTAATCGAAAATCGTATAGCGTGTTCGTTCGTATCGTACCGACGGAGGCTTTGAACTGAAACAATACAACACATCGTTAATAAAATTGCAAATTTTATTTGCCAACAATATGGAACTACAGAAAGGCTCAACAATACATAGGTTTAAGCAATACTAAAAATACATTTTAAAGTTGATCTGTACAGAAAAGCTGTTTGTCTATGAACCCCACCCTGACGTAAGCCGAACTGCCTGTCAGCGATTAATTTGTGTTGCTCTATGAATTTTACTAGCCTAAACATTAATATAATCTTTTCTAACATTTTCAAAACCTCACCGGGCAGGGCAATTGGTCTGTGATTGTCATGAGCACAGAATTCAATTTTTTTTGCTACGCAAAAAGATCAACAAAGCGAGGGAGCGAGAAAACTTTGCGAATTCAACAGAATTCATGTCACCTATGAACATGGCGTGTTTACTAAGATATGTTATGTGAATCGAAGTCGAGTGAGAAGTTTCTGATAAATTTAATTTGGAAAGAGTTGAGCCAGCCAGATTCTTACCAACGGAGGCAAAGTATTCGTTTCAATACTTAAATGGATTACAGTAATTTATAGGCAAGAATTCTGAGGGACCACGGTTTGGCAGTAAGACATATGTTTTTAATCTGCGTTTTAATTGTTTTTTTTTAAAAGTTTTTTAGGATTATTTTTTGTTTAACTCTAGTAAAGAACTATTATACTATAATTCAATATTAAGTAAGAGTTTGTTACAAAAATGTCTGGTATATAATACAACCTACGCTAAGCGTCACCGGGTTTATTTCGACTATCCAAATGAAGTTTCTCTATGTTTGTTATGGCGCATGCAACGAATTAATCTGGGGGTTATCCAGGTCTTCAGAGACACCAATTTTCTGCCAACTTTTAATAACTTTGTGTGTTTTTCTACGACACCAGAAATTTTATTGTTAAAGAGGCTAGTCGCGTCGTTGACACATACATTGGTAGTAACCGGTGTCCAGTCCACATTACCCACCTCCGCGACTGCGTCAGGGTGACACGTTTTGGAGTAGTTTTTCGGAAAAAATATTGGGTACTAAGTTTTACAACGACAATTTAGTGGTCTGTAACTGAAGGTGCGCAGATTAAACCAGCCGCCTTCAGCTGAGTTTTTCTGAATATATGATATTTTATGAAGATGTCCTAGATTATCATAAGTAGTTTATTTAAAGGCGATAAAAACACGGGGAGCTGACCGGCATGTTCCAAGAGAAACATATTTCGCCAAATTTAGGCCAAGCATCAACCTGCAACTATGTATGTGGTGGATTACGACCTATACTCTCTCCTTGTGAGAAGAGCCAAAATCCTAACTTTGGGAACATAGAAAATAGGCTGCTTATAATCTTTTCAGTTTAATACAGGCCGTGTTTTTGAAGTTACACTTTTTTTGTATGTTAGGGAATAACGGTGAGAGTAATTTTTACGATGGGCGCGAACATCGTCACGAAAAATCGACACCCCGAAGTTTAAGTCAACATTTTTGTAAATATTGTAACTAACTTCTTCAGGTTAATACTTCTTGCGTTGAAAATGTTGATCTATTCTATGGTTGTAGATAGACTTCTTAGCACGAATAAAGATATGTATTAACTTCTTGCACGCGTACAAAAGTCCATACACCTTTTTTGGCATAAATATGTATAGATTCCTACACTTACAGCGACTAGAACAGAAGTAGATCCTATGTCCTGTGATGACAACTCACCTTGAACTCATCATGCGTAGGGTTTCCCAACAGATGCATGTACCGCACTCGTCCAAAAGTCACCATTTCGTTAGTGAATGAATCGACTGTCTGCCAAGTCCCATCCAACACTCGCAGACGTTCCACCACGCCAAACTGGGGTGGTTTCACTATGTCGTACCTGAAAACGTCAACACTTTTTTTAAATTAACCTCTATTGTCCCACTGCTGGACAAAGGTCTCCCCCAATTCTCTCCACTTAGTCCGGTCCAGAGCTTCCATCGTACATTTGTATCGAACATACATTTGTATTTTTTTGAAGCGAAAACTTCTTATGGCGCGCTACAGACAGATTTTTCGTGGGGCACTGAATTGAATTCTAGCGTCACGCTCGGGAATGATAAGAAATCTTCGGCTAAACTCGGGACTGGCCATCTAGAAATGCGTCATTTCCCATTGGCCATATAGAAACTCGTCAGCATTTAGTTCCCGTAGCGTAGCGTAGTTCCCGATCCCACAATTGGTTTCCAGCACCTCTCAACTGGCACGAGGCCAAAGCCGGGCTTCGTAAAAAAAGCACCCCTCTGGCACGAGGCCCGAATCGGGCTTTCTACGTGTTGTCGTATTTCGCGGGAATTTCTACAGACGCGTCTGTTCCTATCCCTTTTGCACCTATCTGATTAAATAGAGGAAAAAACAGGCTAGCTAGCAAGCCACAGATCAAGGTCAAGTGCGATACAAAATATTTGAACAGTCTTCAGTGTAAGTTAGCAGTGCGTGTTGTCGTGTGTGCCGTGTTCGTATGAAAGTATGTCGTAATAGGTGTGGTGTAAAATTATAATATGAAGACAAGGTATTTTATGGTTTTAATTTGTAAATAATATCTTAAGGTATAATATTAATACAAAACTGTATAGAAAAATAATAAAGTTTGATATGTAATCTTTATTTCTAATATTTTTCTGATTTTTTTAATTTTTTTTATTTTCTCTAAGTTTACATTGTGCTCGTTTAAAGATTCAACTAAAATAGCAAATTGTTTTGGCAGCACTTTATAGCAAATTTTATAGAGAATCTAAATATTTATGGGTTTATTATGGGTTTTCCTACAAAATTAACGAGAAATCGGCCAATAGTGTAATATTGTCACCCCGCGGGGGGCGTGGTGGTGGGGGGCTGCCAGTCAACGGAGGTCGCGCGCGCGGGGTCCCGCCAGTTGAGAAGTTTATCTGCCTATGTTTTTAGTAGTGGTAGGACTCTTGGGCAGGGTCTGCCTGGGGAAGTATCACACTTTTGCCAGTTATTCTACTGCCAAGCAGTAACGTGCAAACATTTGTGGTCCGGTTTGTAGGACAATGTTTCCAGAGAAATTACTGGGCTTAGGGATATAATATCTTAGATTTGGACTCTTCGTGTTCCAATAGCTGCGTGTCACTGTGCTGTTATGTGGCAGGCATGTTGCTTACCATCAGGGACATGTCCTGCTCGTCTCCTCACTATTTACTATAAAAAATGTACCAAATTCAACCAGATTCCTGAGAAGTTTATGCGTGAAAAAGTAAGAAACAGTTATACTCACAAATTTGCACGTTTTTAATATCTACTAGCGGCCCATACCGGCTTCGCTCGGATATCTTAATATCTTGCCTAATATTATAACGCTGAAGAGTTTGTTTGTTTGAACGCTAGGATCTGAGGAAGTAACACACCTTTGCCAGTTATTCTACCGCCAAGCAGTAATGTGCAAACATCAATGTGTTTGTTACGGTTTGATAGGGTCATGTTTCCAGATAAATTACAGGGCTTAGAGATATAACATCTTAGATCCCTGGGTAACGAGCGCAGTGCAGTGCTAGGTAATTATTTGGACTCTTTATGTTCCAATAGCTGCGTGTCACTGTGCTGTTATGTGGCAGGCATGTTGCTTCATCCATGCATGTTGCTCCATCAGGCACATGTCCTGCTAGCCTCATCATTTTTTATTTAAAAAAAAAAACCTGGTAATTTTTGTTTTTGTTGGTTTGTCCATTTATCGAGGAAGGCTATTTAGAACTGGTAACATTGCGCTACTATCAATAGGAACGGAACGTGAATGAAGAATGTAACAAAAACGGGTAAAATATCCCCTTTTGAGAACTTTCATTGCGTGTGCTGACGTGCATCGAAGTCCGTGACAGCGACAGCATGTGTCTATCTTTCAAGATTGCGTCGTTAAAAACTTTTGCTAAACAAACTTGTTCTGAATCTGAGTTGGCACGACCAATTTTCGATAGGTGGCGGCGTACCAACGCGCGCAGGGTCATCTAGTGATATATAAATTACGCGACACTTTGTTTATCCGCTATTTGAATAGAACAAAAAGGTTATAATGACACAACCTTGAAAAAAGTACACATGCTGACATGGACTTCAGCGCACGTCAGAGCACGCAACAAAATCTATACGAATATTTTTCCCGGTTTTGTTACATTCTTCATTCATGCTTCGTTCCTATTGATAGTAGGGTAATGTGTTATAGTCTTCCTCGATAAATGGACTATCTAACACGAAAATAATATTTCAATTCGAATCATTAGTTCCCGAGATCCTAGCGTTCAAACAATCAAACTCTTCAGCTTTATGATATTAGTGTAGAATAGTAGGATTTTGACCGCCTAAAGTTGCTCAATAAAACAATCAAAAACCAATATTACCCTCTTACACATTCAATATGTATACTTTTTTTATTGCGTCTAAATGAATATTCATTCGGCAGCAGCATCACCATGTGTGCTCCGCTAACAGTATATTTATTCTAGTTACGCTTGACTTATACACGAAGGGAAAATAAGGGAGCAAGAGATAATAAAACCTACTTGACAGGCACGTTATTCTCGTCAGCATTCGTAGTGAAGGTGAGATTGTCGGAGGATATGATCGCATACGAGTTGTGGACGAGTTGAAGGCCCGTATTGTTGACGAGACGCACTTGAAGCGGAACTACCGATATGCGTAGAATTCCTGGCCCGCTGGTTTCTATACCATCGGATACCTGAAAGAAAAGTACGTTTTGTTTTAATTCATTACACTCAACATTACATCACAGTATAAAGAAATACTACTAGTAGTTCATCGCCTTTTGATCTTGGGAGAAACGCCGATAATGTCTGGACACGGGTAGATAGAACCGAAAACTGAACCGCGCTCACGAAATACTAACATTGTAGTGCTGGCAAAGGCGGGAGCGCGCTTCCCGCGTCTCACCCCGCACGATTGCCCGGTCTAGACGGCTTCGTTGAACGACTGTTATATGATTTAATAGACTGTGGTAAATATGTTACGTACGCACATTTAAAGTAACTGCTGGTCTAGTCGGTAGAATGACAACTATCCATCCGGAGCCTCTGGTTCAAATCCTACGCGTACTAATGTCTTTTCGAAGTCATGTGCGTAATGCCGTTAACTTAAAAATGGTGAAAATAAACATACAACGAAATGAAGGAAAACAGTAACGTACAAGGAAACCGACATGTTCAAATACAAAACTCTTTATTGCTGTTTGGAGCTAAGATAAGATGATACAAAACATTTTAAAAATTGATCCATACAAACTGGTCTATTCGAGAGGCATGCAATATGGCTGGCAACACAATTTGTCCTAATTTAAACAACGAAAAATACAATTGTCAGCTGATGACAGTCTTCTTCTTCTTTAATGTTCCTAGAATCTTTCAAGGTCACGTGCTATCCACCAACGGATTATGGCCTTGACGCTCACTAGACTAGCTATAACTTACTGGACCAGCCGTAGCTTCCTAGATCAGAGGTTTTTTTTTGCCCAGGGATATTTTTTTTTATGAATTCCACCCTATTCGGGGAGTAGAGTGTATATGTGGGAATCATCACCAGGTGGCCTATTCACTAAAACGCTGGCAAGATTCCTCCTTATAGCACCAGAGCTAAGAGAACACTTTCGCACTCGCCCGGGGCCCCGGCTGCGCTTGTCCCTTCAGACCCTTTCCCTCAGGCCCCTTTCCTGCGTTCGAAATGGTACCGGTTATCCACAACACTCCTTATTTCACATGCAGTATGAACGCGCCTCCTCAGAGGCTGTCTTCGTTGAGAGGGGGAACCCCCTAAGTCCGTCACTCACCGCCCCTCTTCATAGAGGTTAGATTAGGGCATGGGACACCCTTCTACAACGTCCAGGCCGTGTATGCTGCGCCGTGGCCACCTCACAGTCGCAATGCTGACACATGGTCATCGGTTATTTTCCAGCTATTCGGCACAAGTACTTACCAAAGCACCCACACTTAGCAGTAAGCACCTGCACAAGCCAGATGGTAAGCGACCCATGTGCCCTGTTCCCTGTCCAGTCAGTCCTCCAGAAGAGACTGGATTGCTTCGACGGTCCAGCTTCCAGACTTAGGATGGGCTAGTCGCTGCTTCCACTCTTTGTGGTTAACTTACCAGACCAGCCATAACTACGCATACCCTTATGCCTGAGGGTGACGGTCGGGTTATGTTGGACTCGACACCATGCCAACATGGTGCCTCTACCGACTAAAACCTCCACAGGGCTTGAAGGCAAAGCCTAGACGAGCGGCCTTACCTCAGAATTCTTCTTCGCATCACCGTGGGTGACCAGGCTACTGAGCCCCCCACCTCGTCAACGCAGGAACCCTATTGGGGGAAGTGACTAGACCAGCCCTAACTTACTGTACCAGTTGTAACTTAGTAAATCAGCCGTAACTTACTAGACCAGCAGTAATTCACTAAGCCAGCCATAACTTACTAGATCAGTCGTGCCAGCGAGTTTATTAGTAAAGCCCCAAGAGGCCAAAGAACAATGGCAAAATAATAGTTGGCTTCATGGTAGCGTCTAGAAATAACGTTTATACGAAATGAATTTATTGATTTTTCTAAGATTTTTCAAATAAATATATGTGGTAATAGAAGCCACAAAAAATATTACAATATATTGGGTTTTCATATGACTAAAACGACTAGTACGCCGTTTAAATATGACCATTTATTATAATCGTGCTATTTTGGAAGTAATTGTAAAACAATTATGACGGCAAAAATATATTTTATTTCAAGTTGGTTATCATTAGTAAATAGAATATCAGTAGTTATAAAAATAAAAAGATAGTAGTGGATATTAGTTTCAGTAAAACTTCTTTCCGCAATATTAATAATATCAACGTTAAAACTATTGGTATAATTCTATTTTAATGATATGGCAACTTTAGAAATTTTCCTATGTCACTGCGGCTGAAGAACTAGTATCCATAGCCAAACTCAAATTAAAAAAATATATTATGTCTCTGGTATGTCAACGTCAGCCACTAATACAGAGTATCTCTGTCAAATCTCTTTATTTAGCCTGTGACTTATCGAATTTTAATAAAGTTTCAACTTAAATATCTTTTTTTCTAGGCCCTTTGGAGACAAAAATCTTTCCATATATTACTCAGGGACTGACGTTCAACATTTTAAGATATTTTTGATATATAGACGCTATCATTTCGTCTCAACTATTTTAAAGTATGAAAGTCTGCCATTGTTCTTTGGGCAAAACCGGTTTTGGGACTTTAAAACCTTATTTTTTCATGATATACATACTCGATTATTAGTTTATTTTGATGCCTAAGAGATAGACGATAATATTAATTAGTACATTGTCGTTTACAGACACACAAAATTTGGATTCATTTTTTAGTAATTATTTTTTGTGTGACGTCACGACGCCGGCCGCGTCGCGAGTCGGGCTTAATATAGTAGTTATAACATTACCTGCAACGTTAGCCTCAAAGACGTCTTATTCAATTGTTTCTCTCCCGTTGAACCGTGCACGAAAGAAATCACACCAGAATCGATTTCTTGTTGCGTGAACGAGTCTACCGGTTGACCCAACATTTCAATATGTCCCCTGAAATCGAAATTCATCTGCTTTATTTTGTGTCCGAGTATACATATATACATTTATATATATATATATATATACATATATAGCAAATATAATTATAATGAAATAATTAGAGTAGCAATTAAAAACAGCAATGACTATCTATTTGTCTCTTGATAACGTATGCTTGTTCCTGTTATTTTTGATTTGTTAAATAAATGCATTCCTTCCTTTTTTATAGTATAGCACTCCATACTATAAAACAAGAAAGGATGAGACGAGCAGGACATGTGCCTGATGGTAAGCAACATGCCTGCTACATAACGTCAGCGCGCAACGAAAGCTCTCAAAAAGGAATATTGTTTCCCGTTTTTGTTACATGATTCATTCATGCTCCACTCCTATTGATAGTAGCGTAATGTTATATAGCCTATAGCCTTCCTGGATAAATGGACTATCCAACAGAAAAATATTCTTTCAATTCCTACTAATAGTTCCCGAGATCCTAGCGTTCAAACAAACAAACTCTTCAGCTTAATAATATTAGTATAGATAGAATGATGCTTGACAGTCTTGGCTGATGTTTATCATCATCTTCATCAGCCTATCCTAGTCCACTGCTGGTCACAGGTCTCTCCCAGGATACGCCACTAAGTAAGCACTCTTCATCGTACACCGCGTCATCGCTTAACATCAGGAGATGGCGGTCAAGTGTAAACCTACAATGGTTAAAAAAAATAGCTGTATAGTTACGTGTGGACACTAACCCAAGAGGTTCGTTCTTCCCATGCAGCAGGGTGTACAATAGATCCTCCGGCGCCGTATCTGGGTCTTCCGCTTTCAATATGTCAGATGTAATTACTTTTCTCGTACCCTGCGTATAAGGAACGTTTAGGAAATTTTATTTTTATTAACATAATGTTAAATGTGACAGGTACAGGTTACAGGTACACTTGATTATTCCTCGCGTTAGGCTAGGACTCATGGAACGATTTTCACCCACGCCCGCCACGGTTCCCGCGCAGCTTTTATTTATAAAAGCGGCGCGGGACTGCTGAGTTTCGCGACTTCGCAGCCCCCGAGGGTGAGATTATCGCCCGCGAACGTGACGGGTGACGGGCGGGCGTCGACCGCGCGGTAGCCACGGGCGTAAAACGCGTCGTGAGTTGTGTTTTCAATTTTTACATATATGTATATATCTGCATTCTATAGAAGCTGCGGGCCCACAACCGCCGCGGGTGCGGTTGAAAATCGCTTCATGAGTTCTTAGCCTCACTCTATCATATAAAGAAATTGGCAGTCATAGATATCGGGATTGCCGATAGAAGTAAAACTTAGAATTTTAGTATTAAATTTCACGAACGTTGCACAATACGTCAGCTGTATAGTTATATAACATTTACTGTTATAACGTATGTCGGTGAATGGTACTCACAAAATGTCACGCATTAAAAAATCGTCTAACACCCCGCTCCGCTGTTCCGAAGCTAAGCCACTACATATTATGTATGTTGGTCACATGAACTTATACTTATAGTCCGAGATCCCAGAGCTCCCAGACGTCACCTATTTTCTGATGAATGAAATGTGGACGATTGAGATTGAGACATAGTTGAGTTTAGGGGATGTTTGGCCCTTAGATTGGTTTGTCTTATTGGAAAAAGCTTTAAAATAGTTGTCTGACGAACATATTTACAAATGGAGCATGAGAATTTAAGTGAAGTTAAATTATTATTTTGGAGTTGTTAAGCAAAACGGCCGACGGAAAGTATCTGGGAGTATTGTGACCTTATTTTTAAGGATATTACCTACAACATTCGTGAAAATCACTTATTAGAAAATACGTGAAGTAAGTAATGTTTGCATGTACCTTCATTACCCCATATCTCAAAATTGGCCGTCTAAGCAAGTTAGCGAGTAAGCATGTGTTCTTAGTACTTACTAACTCTACTCAATCGTCCACATTTAATTAATCAGAAAATAGGTGACGTCTGGGAGCTCTGGGATCGTACTCTATTATTATTTATTGAAATATTTGCCCTTACATTAAGTGCCAAATGTGGTTAAAGAAGTTTTCATTTCAACAATATATAATCCCACTGCAATATATAAATATATATAGTCCAAATGCAGAATTGCAGCTACCGTTTATACTTGAAAGTCGTTCTTCTTGGAACATCTCGAAATTATTATTTCACGAAATTATTATATCACCACTTGGCAAAATGCTCACGAGGTGGACGCGGGGGTTGAGACTACAACCCCTTGTTTGTGAGATACCTTCTTATAGATAGTGCAATCCACGAAGACGCGCCCCACCAATTTTGTTTTCCACCAATCGCGTTTGCTCCGAGCGTCAGTCACGAACCATTCACCAGTCATTGTAGTGTGCGTGTGCATTCATAGGTAATTAGTGTGTACCGATAACACTCAAACATTGACGGAAGCTTGCACACATATACTATAAACGGTTAGGAGGAATAGTGGGGCGCGTCTTCGTGGATTGCACTATCTGTACCACTGGGCCACTTTAGACCACCGTGGCTTTTTAGTGAATCAGAAAAAAATAGGAACAAAATTTGCCGATTTTTATACTACCTACAGTGTGTAGCCTTATAAGCTAAAGGAAGTGAAAAAGAACAACATAGGCTGTGTTTCGCGTGTGTATGTGTAGGTTCTTACACGCAGTACAATAAAGGGATGTAAAGATTTTGATGAACTGTGTGAGGAGATAATCATATGCGCAACAACACACATACATACCATACACCTTTTTTGAAGTAAAAACTTCTTTTGGCGCACCACAGACAGATTTTGATTTGATCGTGGGCTGTGAATGAAGCTCATCGTCGAGTTCGTAAGTGAAATAATCTTTCGGGTAAGCTCGTGACCGCCGAGTGTGTGAGCGAGAAACATAGTCAGCTGCTGCTGTCTGTGATAATTATTTTAGTTTTCCCTTCTGCCGTGCGGTGTTAAGCCTACACATTTTTTTTTAACGGGCAGCTGGACTAATGATGACCTAATTTGTACTGCATAGTACATTTGCAATTGGCAAGTATTAAGGTTAGGCATCTCGTAACAAGCACAATGTAAATTAAATTATAAAACTACAAAGGCAGTTAAATAAAGATTTCAAATACTCACACAACATTAATTTGGTTAGGTCTTTGCAGTAACTGCTAGGAGTGTACATGGTAGTAAATTCATGCAACTATACGTAAGCAAATAAAAAACACTAAATGCGCTGGCAAACATCTGAAAATAATAAAAAAAAGTGGGTAAATGTTATTAAAATGCATGCTTTATAAATAAGAACTCTTGGGCTGCCAGTTATTGATCAAGTCCCTAAGAGAATTGATATAGTTCCGAAGATAATAGATCATTTCAGTAATAAAATTGACGGATTCCCTAAGATATTGCTCAAATCTCTGGCATATAACAGAGTCGAAAGTTATTGCCTAATCTTTAAAGATTTTTTAATTCGATCAAATATTTAGAACGTCTTAAGTGAACAAATAAAATTGAAACGGATTTTCTATTGTATTCATAGCTATTGTATTTTTCTGAAGTGTATAAATAGTTTTCGTCTCTAAAAAATTCCAGGGATTTGTCAAAATTTTACAGTTTTATCGTATTGATCAAATCCGTAACTTTATTTGATTCTTGCGACAGATATACTGACTGGACTATGGACTAGGAATCACCGATAAGGTCATCCTTGAAACTACAAATTAAGCATAACTTCATTGAGAACCAAATAACCATCACGCTAAAATACGATTCAATTTCTATCTATTTCTATGTGGGAGAGGTGTTTTCTCTACTGTTTCATATATTTACCCCTTACAACTCTGATTAAATCTTGTTTCATATATTGTTATTCAAAATCTAATCTAAACGCTTGCTTAAGAAATATCACGAGCTCATCTCATTAGCAAAAATGTTTGTTTTGAATTCATTCCATTTAGAAATTTAATAGTTATCGAGTACTAATCAAAATTATTCCAAGATATTATTTTGATTAGTACTCGATAACTATTAAATTTCTAAATGGAATGAATTCAAAACAAACATTTTTGCTAATGAGATGAGCTCGTGATATTTCTTAAGCAAGCGTTTAGATTAGATTTTGAATAACAATATATGAAACAAGATTTAATCAGAGTTGTAAGGGGTAAATATATGAAACAGTAGAGAAAACACCAATTCAAAAATTATTCCAAGATATTATTTTGCTTATTCTAAATACATAATACGTTTCCAAAATAATTGTGCTAAAAATCTAAGTGATTAGCTTGTTTTAATTGACTACTTCATGCAGAAACTAAATTCAATTCACACTAGTAAAATAACACAATTTTGCTACACAACAGCATAGTAACATTAAAATATGACTTACTTGCGTTAACCTGAGCACTTTTCCTGGCAACAGATTTAGCACGGGTGGATCATTCACTGGAGTTACGTTTACGTGAAGCACGAACGTATTCCTGCCTTGTAGATAGCTTGGTAGAGTAAACTTTGTTTCTTGAATAAGTTCCATGTCTAAGACTATGGCATCTTGATGATTCTCTGATCCGTCGTGTACATAACGTACCTAGAAATGAATGTATTTGTTTCTTATAGCGGTTTTCACAGTGAACTAAAATATTACAAAGCCAATTTTGTCGTCCATTAGCTGGCAATGACGCGATCTCATTATTTTAAGGCTATTGGCGGTAAAAGCTTTATTCAAGCGTCATTAAGGATCTACAAATGATGTGCAAGACAACTGGACGAGGAAACTTTGCATAGTCCGTCTGGGGAAGTACCACACCTTTGCCAGTAATTCTTCCGCCAAGCAGTAATGTGCAAATATTACTGTGTTCCGGTTTGTAGAGCAATGTTTCCAGTGAAGTTACAGGGCAAGGAAATAAATCATCTCATATCTCTGGGTGACGAGCGCTGTGCAGTGCCAGGTAATGATTTTAGCTAGCTGCGTGTCACTGTGTTGTTATGGGCAGACATGTTGCTTACCATCAGGCACATACACGTCCTGCTCGTCTTGTCACAATATACAAAAATAAATCGACCGTGTGCTCGTATAGAAAATAAAGTGTTGCTATTGATAGACGATTTTTCACGCTCAACGAAATTCCTGCGCAAGGTCATCATGACTCTTAACCTAAATATTCGCTAATATAATATAAATAATATCTTTTTTATTTTGTGTACTCTTCAGATTCATCATCATCATCAGCCTGTATTCGTCCACTGGTGGACATATGCCTCTCACATAATACGCCACTCAGCTCGATCTTACTTTTCCAACCGCTACCAGGCGCGTTTCGTATATTATCGTCACTCCTTCTAGTCTCAGGGCGTCCTACGCTACGTTTACCGATTCGCGGTTTTCACTCCGTCTACCTCATAGTTATCGGGTCTGCGACAGATGTGACTTGTGAACTTACGGACCATTTTCACTGTCAGTATCCACGTTTCAGCACCGTAGGTCATAACGGGGCAGGACGCACTGATGGTACATTTTTGTCTTGAGACTTTGTGGGATGGGTGACGAGAAGATTCGACGAAGTTTCCCAAACACTGCCCAGACCAATAAATTGGATTCTTCCCATGGCCTCACTCTCACATAACTTTTTTCTAGTTCAAGCTGTGGGTGACCCCTCTATATTTATTTATTTATTCACTCCACACTACTATTTCAGTTCATTTTTAATATTTATATTGTTAGTTTATATTATTATCGCATATCAACGTATATATCAAATAGCATCGCCCTTCTATTGTGCAGTCGGGCAAGCTATTTTTAGCACATCGGATGCGCGCGGGCGCCGTGCGATATTACCCCACGCCGCGACCCGCGCGCTAAAAAGTGAAAGGGACTTGCTACCTGCTCCCGGCCCGGTATCGCACCGCTGCCGCGCCGCAGTCGCTACTTACCATCTATACGCGACACCTGTTCCAATATTTTATTTGTGCCATTTATCTCTAATTTCTTTTAACGATAATTATTACATGTAACTTGTATTATACAATACAGTTTTAAATAGTAGTGGAATTGTGGCCTTTCAATTATACTACCAGCACCCCATCCACTACAACTGGTGACCCCGACGTGATCCAAGCCACGTGGTAGTATTGGATCATTTAAGAGAAAATGGACGCAAAGAAGAACATTACTATGGAATGTACGGCGCACCTGGTGTCGACAACATCTTCACCGTTTTACACCGAGGTATCGTCGTCATCACTGATCGACGAGTTATCGGGACAGGTAGCTGCGCTCACGAGGCAAGTGAGCGAATTGTCGGCGGTCTTGGAATCGGAACATCCAGCGCGGTCCAAAGTCCGCGACAGAGCACGCGACCGTACTTCGTCTCGTCGGTCCGGATCGAATTACCGCAGGTATCTGCTGGTATCATAGCAGACATGGACCGCAGGCGCACAGGTGCATGAAACCGTGCGACTTCCAGGCTTCGGAAAACGCGACGGACAATCGGTAATTGCGGCCAACGATTGCTCCTCTTCAACGGGTCGCCTGTTCATCACGGATCGTGGTACAAATACACAGTTTCTAATTGATAACGGGAGTGACATTTGTGTTTTTCCTAAATCCGCGATTCGTGAGTGCCGTGCTAAGACTGCGTATCAGCTCAGTGCTGCCAATGGTTCGCCTATCAACACATACGGTTATTTACAACTCAACGTTAACCTAGGCCTACGCCGAATTTTTCCGTGGCGTTTCGTCGTTGCCGATGTCACGAAAGCTATGATAGGCGTAGATTTTTTATCGCACTATCGCCTCATCTTCGACATCGGCCGACAAAAACTTGTCGATAGTCTAACCAATGTCAGTACTGTAGCATGTTTAGATATAAGTAGTAGTACAGTTTCCAGTGTGAAAGTAGCGACTGGTGGCGACAGTAGGTACCATAGTATTTTATTAGAATACCCGGAGATAACACGGCCCGCCGGCACTCCAGGTATTGTTAAACACTACACAGTACACCACATTCGCACTACACCAGGACCACCCGTATCATCTCCCCCGCGCCGACTCGCCCCCGATAAACTTAAAATCGCTAAACAGGAGTTCGATGTTATGCTCTCTAATGGTACAGCACGAGCGTCTGACAGCTCATGGGCTTCACCTCTTCACCTTGTGACCAAGAAAGATCATGGGTGGCGCCCCTGTGGCGATTACAGACAACTAAACGCGCGAACAATACCGGACAAGTATCCGATAAAACACATTCATGATTTTTCACAACAGCTGTCTGATTGTACAATATTTTCTGTAATCGACTTGGTAAAGGCTTACAATCAATTGCCAGTTTCGGAGGAGGACATACCGAAGACCGCGATCACTACACCTTTTGGTTTGTATGAATTCCCATTTATGACGTTTGGCTTACGTAACGCAGGCCAAACTTTTCAGAGATTTGTCCATGAAATGACGCGCGGCCTTGAGTTTTGTTACCCATTTCTTGACGATTTTTTAATTAGCACAAAATCGCCCCGTGAGCATGAAGAGCACCTCCGCCAACTTTTCGATCGCATGAAAAATTATGGTGTTCTTATCAACACGGCAAAGTGTGTCTTAGGCGCGTCAGAGGTAACATTTCTCGGCTATCACATCACTGAAAAGGGCACTAAACCACTGGACAGTAAAGTACAGGCTATTTCTAGTATCGGCCCTCCAAAAACCGTCCGAGAACAGACGATTTTTGGGGATGGTAAATTTTTATAGGCGATTTTTATCTAACGCCGCTCAGATTCAAGCGCCATTGAATGCTTTACTGTCCGGTTCGGTTAAGGCTTCTCACCCGGTCGTCATGGAAGGGAATTCACTACAAGCTTTCGAGGACTGTAAGAAAAGTCTTTGTGACGCAGCTCTTCTTGCTCATCCCGACTCGGACGCTAAGTTAGGTCTCGTCACCGACGCCTCCGACACGGCGATAGCCGGCGCACTTCAACAGCTTGTCGACGGAGACTGGCAGCCGCTAGCATTTTTCTCTCGTAAATTAAGCCCATCGCAGACAAAGTACTCTCCGTACGATCGCGAGCTTCTTGCTATTTACGAGAGCATAAAATACTTTCGGCATATGCTAGAGGCAACTCATTTCACAGTCTATACTGACCACAAGCCGCTCTGTTATGCTTTCCATGAACGGAAAAGTAACTGCTCGCCACGTCAGTATAGACACCTCGACTTCATCTCGCAGTTTACCACAGATATAGTACATATCGCCGGCAAAGACAATGTCGTCGCCGACACACTATCGCGCGTGGATGAACTGCAGATGCCCGTCGACCTGGAAGATATGGCCAGACTCCAAGCTGCTGATCCAGATTTAGAGAACCACCTCCAAGGCATAACTTCACTTTTCGCCTCATCAAGACGAACGTACCCGGGAGTTGTACCGTTTTGTACTGCGACGTCAGTACACCGACGCCCAGGCCTTTCGTCCCACGTCAGTTACGTCAGCGAGTTTTCAACTGCCTCCACTCGCTCAGCCACCCCGGTGCCAACACCACAGCCAAGCTCGTCGCACAACGCTTCGTTTGGCCACTGATGCGTAAAAATTGCCGTGAGTGGGCTAAATCATGTTTAACGTGCCAGCGCTCGAAGGTCACACGACACGTAGCTTCACCCGTAGGTACGCACGATTTACCTTCAGCGCGTTTCAGGTGTGTGCATTTAGACCTGATCGGCCCACTCCTGCTCTCCGGTGACTACCGGTACTGCCTCACAGCAGTAGATCGCTTCACACGCTGGCCGGAGGTAGTACCAATTACCGAAATCAGTGCGGCGACAGTGGCGAAAGCGTTCGTGTCCAGCTGGGTAGCTCGATATTGTTGTCCTACCGAGATCGTTACCGATCGAGGAGGACAATTTCAGTCAGCATTGTTTGAGCAGCTATCCAAATCTATCGGCTACGACCACCGTAGAACGACCAGCTACCACCCACAGTGCAACGGCCTGGTTGAGCGTTTTCACCGCCAGCTGAAGGCAGCTATCACTTGCCACGCTGACGCTATTTGGACTGAGTCACTTCCGCTTGTACTTCTCGGCATAAGGAGTGCCTTTAAAGAAGATCTCCAAACATCTTCAGCTGAGCTGGTGTATGGTGAACCGCTTCGTCTCCCTGGCGAATTTTTCAGTAACGATGTCGCCAACTACACCACTGACATCACAGATTTTTCAGCTCGCAGTCCTTTGCTCAGAAAATACGCCCAGTCCCACCTCAGCACCACTCTCAAAAGAAAACCTTCGTATTTAAAGAGCTTGTCACGTGTAGCCATGTATTCCTCAGGGAAGACACGCTACGCGGCTCGCTGCAGCCCGCTTACAACGGCCCATACGAAGTGCTCAAGAGAGGTGCTAAAACCTTTAAAATACGCGTGAGGAACAACGACGTCACAGTAAGCATCGACCGCCGGCCTATATACTGTCCGCCGACTCACCACTACCGCGTGTCCACTGTGTTCCCCCAGATCCACCGGAACTACCACCACAGACTCCACCTACCATAATCACAAGGTCAGGAAGAAGGGTGCATTTTTCTAAGCGTTATTCGCCCTAACTCGGTCTCTGGAGGGGAGTGATGTGGGTGACCCCACTATATTTATTTATTTAAGTGTAATTTATTTATTAACTTATTTAATTATTTCATTTACACTCCACACTACTATTTCAGTTCATTTATAATATTTATATCTATATTGTTAGTTTATATTATTATCGCATATCAACGTATATATCAAATAGCATCGCCCTTCTATTGTGCAGTCGGGCAAGCTATTTTTAGCACATCGGATGCGCGCGGGCGCCGGGCGATATTACGCCTCGCCGCGACCCGCGCGCTAAACAGTGAAAGGGACTTGCTACCTGCTGCCGGCCCGGTATCGCACCGCTGCCGCGCCGCAGTCGCTACAGTACCCGGCGATAAGTATTGCACATCGGCCTTTGGAGGGAGACAGTCGGCTGATTTCGGCTTCGTAGAGCATTATCTCTGTCGCACACTACCTATGTGACGTTTTGTCAGTCGTTGTTCAAGTGCGATAGAGTGCGGGCGCGTCCAGTTAAAAAAAATATATAGATTTGTTAACACCCCCAAATTTAAATAATTTAAAGTTGTACTATGGCATCTTTAGGAAAAAGAGGAAAACCTTTACGAGGTCAGTCACGCCAAATTATCTACAATGTTTATAAATATTTTCTAACCTTTTAATATTTTTAAGCTGACAGATTTTAAAAAAATGAAGATGAAACTGTAAGTTGTTATTTTAAGAAGGTTCAAGCGCGAGTTGCAAATGCCACTGGAATTTCAAGAAGAACTTTGAACAATATATTAAACGAAGTCAGTACTGAAACACATTCTACTGAAATTAAGTTTAGCACTCCCAAAAAAGGGAGACCAAAAAAGCAATTTCGTTTGGATATGGACGATTTTGATTATGATGTTGTTCGAAGAATGGTGTATGATTTTCACTTACGATTTAATGAACTGCCAACAATAAAGTCATTAAAAGCTAAATTATGTGAAGCTATTAATTACAATGGGTCTGAAAAGACGTTGAGAAAAATACTTCACGAGATGGGATTTCGGTTCACTAAAATGGAAGACAATCGAAAAGTTTTAATGGAAAAGCACGATGTAAGTCTCAAACGAATGGAATATATCGATAAAATGCGCATATTTCGCGAAAGAGGAAAAAATATCGTCTACATGGATGAGTCTTACATACATACATCCCACACTAAAGGTAAATCTTGGAGTGATAATAAGAAAAAAGGAGTAAAAAAGCCAATTTCAAAAGTGCAACGTTTGATAATAGTTCATGCGGGAAATGAAAAATGCTATGTACCCGGTGCCTTTTTAACGTATAAATCCACGGATACTACAGGTGACTATCACAATGAAATGAATAACGATAACTACGAGAAATGGCTGGTTAATCAATTAATCCCAAATATACCCAGTGACTCCGTTCTAGTTATCGACAACGCACCCTATCACAACAATAAATATGTTGAAAGACCCCCCAACTCAAACATCATTAAACAGGAAATGATCAACTGGTTAAACAGACACGAAATTCCAGTTGATCCAAAATTAACAAAAACCCAGATTTATGCCATTATAATTATGTCAGCACAAGGAGAGGTATACAGAGTTTTCCGTGGACAAAGTACTTGCCGGACATGGGCACACTGTGTTGCGATTGCTACCGTATCATCCGGATTTTAGTCCAATTGAAAATATATGGTCTCAACTAAAAGGCTATGTAGCCTGTAGAAATGTGGGTATGAATTTAACTAAAGTAAAAACGTTATTGACTGAAAAAGTAAACATGATCGGGACTGAAGAGTGGAAAAAGGTTTGCGATCACACAATCAAATGTGAGAATGAATATAAAAGCATTAAACACGGTTTAGACAATTACACTGATAGACTAGTGATAAATACGGCTGATAGTGACAGTGATATTGACCTCTTTGAGAGCACAGATAGTGAAATGGAAGTAATTGAGAATAAGAATTATAATTATTTTTATTACAATGTCTCACTTTAACAATAGGTACAATGGTGTTTATTATGTACACTACAGCTGTAATTTTCCAAAATAATTAAATACGTAAACATAATGTGAACATATTTTTAGGGTTCCGTAAAACGTAAAAACGGAACCCTTATAGATTCGTCGTGTCTGTCTGTCTGTCTGTCTGTCCGTATGTCACAGCCACTTTTTGCCGAAACTATGAGAACTACACTGTTGAAACTTTGTAAGTAGATGTATTCTGTGAACCGCATTACGATTTTTTCAAAAAAAAAGTAAAATTACGGTTGCCCCTCATACTGAGAACTGAAACTCAATTTTTTTTTCCATAAAACCTAAACGTGTGGGTGTCTATCGATAGGTCTTCAAAAATGATGTTGAGGTTTCTAATATAATTTTTGTCTACACTGAATAATTTGCGCGAGAGACACTTCCAAAGTGGTAAATTGTGTGTCCCCCCCCCCCCCCCCCTTTTAACTTCTAAAGTAAGAGAATGAAAAAACTAAAAAAAATGTATAATGTACATTACCATGCAAACTACCAACGAAAATTGGTTTGAACTCGATCTGATGAGTAGTTTTTTTTTAGTACGTCATAAATACACTATTATTAAAACTTCGATCAAAGTTACAACGAACTACAAGAACTATGTGTACTATGTATATTATGTTACTTGCTGCAACGGAACCCTTCATGGGCGAGTCCAACTCGCACTTGGCTACTTTTTTATTTTATTTTACTCGAACCTAAAGCCATCACTTATAGAACACTTATTGGTGTATTTTATACAAAGAATAAAAATAATTATTAAAAGAAGCAAATTAAAATTGTTTTAACAGCTCCTAATAGATACCGCACTGTTTGTATTTCGTGCTACAGAGATGACGCTCTACGAAGCCGAAGTTGGCCGATTGTCTCTTTCCAGGTGTCGATGTGCAATATTTATCGCCGGGTACTGTACTTACATCTATACGCGACACCTGTTCCAATATTTTATTTGTGCCATTTATCTCTAATTTCTTTTAACGATAATTATTACATGTAACTTGTATTATACGAGGGTCAAACTGAAAGTTCTTAGAAAATCAAAAACTGATTACATTAGCCAGTTATTAGTTTTATTATATCTTTTCAAAATATTGTCCATTCACGTCAATACACCGCTGCATGCGATGGAACCACTGGGAAAAGCACTTTGCCCACTCGTCCTTAGGGGTCTCTTCAATGGCATCGCGATACGCAGCCACCGCTTCTTCAGCATTCATAAACCGCTTTCCTTTAAGTTTTTCTTTAATTTTTGAAAATAAATAAAAATCACAAGGCGCGAGGTCGGGGCTATACGGCGGGTGACCCAGTAATTCAAAGTTTGATGTCGCCAAATAGTCGATCGTTCGCTTGGCGGTGTGCGATGAGGCGTTGTCGTGGTGAAGGAGGATCCTACTGCGAGGTCGTTTCTCTCGAACTTTTTCCAAGACAAGTGGCAAACAACTGGTAGTGTACCATTCTGCAGAAACTGTTTTTTGATCCTCTAACACAATTGTTGCGAAATGACCTATCCTTCCAAAGAACGAGACCACCATTTTTTTCCCCGCACTTCGATCTCTCTTCACTTTAGTTGGCAACTCCTCGAAAGGAAACACCCACTGAGCAGATTGTCTTTTGGTTTCAGGATCATAACAGTAAATCCAGCTTTCGTCACCTGTTAGTATGTCGAACACAGCATTTGAGTCACCTCCGTTAAACCTTTCAATCATTTTACGGCACCAATCCACACGATGGAGTTTTTGAGCCTCAGTCAAATTATGAGGTATCCACCGGGCCCAAAGCTTCCTGACCGCTAAATGTTCGTGTAGGATTTTGTGCACTTGACTCATACCGATGCCTAAGCTTGTCCGAATCTGCTGATAGGTCACTCTTTTGTCAGTCTCTATCATACGCCGCACAACACAGATGTTATCTTCAGTCGTCGCCGTAGAAGGCCGTCCCTCACGTAAATCATCAGTGAGATTAGTGCGACCACGTTTAAACTCATTAAACCAGTTGTAAACAGTCGCACGAGATGGGGCTTCATCGTGAAAGGCCAATCGTAGTCTATCATAACTTTCTTGTTGACTTAAATGACATCGAAAGTCATAAAAAATCATTGCACGAAAATTTTCTCGTGTTAGATTCATGTTGACGTGACACAGACAATTTTCAATTTGCCGCCAAATCGTAAAACAAATCACAAATGAATGAAGTATATACTCAGTAATATTGGCAAAGAGTTCTATTTTCAAATTATAGAATTATTTTTTTATTATATTGTTTATAAGTGGCCAGTTCTAAGAACTTTCAGTTTGACCCTCGTACAATACAGTTTTAAACAGTAGCGGAATTGTGGCCATTCAATTATACTACCAGCACCCCATCCACTACACAAGCATCTGCCTTAGGTAAACGTATTTCAGAACAATTTCGAGAGTGATTCCATTTACGACCCGATACAATCCAGCGTCTTAAACATCTCTAATGCGTTTGAGAACAATTTCGGGGAAATTACATCCGCTTGTCACACGCTTCGATGCAGACAATATACTTCTACTGGTCTTGAATTTGCATCGCTATCGTAGCGGTGTCGTACAAACACCTCATCACCTCTATATATCGCCAATCAACTTGGCATCGCTGCAAGGACTCCAGAACAGCCCAGATTTCCACTGAGCAAAGGCGCCGATTGTACTCCTTTGTCTTCTGCACAATCTGACGCACCGTGTCTATGTGGTCTATGGTGCTGTATGCTGTATCCACTTCGAAATCCGGCCTGTTCAGGAGGTTGAAACTCATCGAGTCTGCGGTCGAGAGGATTAGTGATAACCATTGAGAACAACTTATAGATGCCACCGTTAAATTTTAAATACCGTCAGGTTTTAAAGTAACCTAACCAACCGTAAGATTAAAACATCACGCGTTAGGTTATAATCTTATGGTGATTACAATTTTACGGTGACATAGACGTGGCCAAGAAGCGATATTGGTCTATAATTTTATAAAGTATTTTGTCTCTTCTTTTTATTAGTCCAAGAGCTACTTAACCCTTCGAGTGACGGTCGTCCTGTAAGGTCAGAAATTAGTACACTTTGATTTATAGCATGCTAAGGGCAATAGTCATGACCTGTCAGGTGTCGGCCCTGCACGTAATGGCTTTTTGTCCTCGTGATGAGGAGCATGCGATGCGTACATCTGACCGTAAAAGTCTTCCACTTCCGAGAGAATATCCGCTTTGGATGCAACGACTCTCAACGTCGAGTTGGTTAACTTCGTCGGGTGGCTTCTATTTAGTATCTTGACGAACCCTTTTGACCCCCGATTTTGCTCAATAGATTTTTAAATCAAGAGTTTCACCCGCGTCTATTTGAGGAAAATCTCTACTAAAATATCCATTGCTTTAAAAACCTATTATCAGTAAGAGAACTATAAAAAAAGAATAAAGAAACGCTAGGTATAAGTACTGGGATCTAGTAAAATGTGTTTTATAGTACAGTTATTTTAAAGTACTTCTGTATATACGAAATTTTTAGTTTATTAATTCTTGCGGTAGAGGAACAAATTGGTCATCTCTGTAACCTGATGATCTTGATAACGCTATACAGATACCTAAGAAGTTGTCTGTGTGAAAAACAGTCTTGGCGTGAATCGATTTCTAGGTGCTGAAATGTTTGCCCCTGTGCTTTAATAATAGTTACAGCATACGACTACTTAACGGGAAACTGTATTATTTTGAAATTGAAAGGCAAATGGTACCATTTTATGCGGAGGTAATGGTATTAACATAACATTCCACTTGAAGGGAATAGTCGATTTGTGTCGGATTCGACACCATGAGTGGTGCCCCTACTGGCTAAAACCTCCGCAGTGTTTCCCCTTTGCCACAAACTGCGCAAACACCGGGATGCTCTCGCGCTCTTCTGCGAATCCGCCGCGGGACAATGCACATTGCACACCGTGGTTACCTCGGCGACCAACATTGGGTACCAGACATCTTCACGTCTAGACACCCTTTGTCTCCCGCGGTGAGCGCAAACATAGCGGCACATTCGCGCCGGCACCGTCTACGCCGCGCAACTCCCTCCTAACCGCATCGCTAGGACCGCAAGGATTGGAGCCCATAGCCGTCCCCCCGCGGGTTTCTCTTAGCTTCACCGTGGCTGATCAGGCCATGGCTACTGAACCCCTAGAGGCGAGGGGTTCAGTAGCCATGGCCTCAAGTCAATGCGGGAACCCCTCGGGAAGGGAGCAAATGGTATCTCGTAGAGCAATCGACGGCCGCCCGCTGTCTTCTTTCTATTCGCCGCGATCGTTTAATAGTTAGAAAATTATGTGCATTTTTTACGACCATGCGTAAATGCGAATACATTTACGCATTGTCAGGCATTGGCATAGTGATGGCCGCGGTTCCGCCTCTTTGACTACATCGCCTCGAGGACCCTCATCTGGAAGACAACGCTAAGAAACATCACTGTACCATGTGCTCAGAATAAAGTGGTCTATTAGTTTGTTGCGGAGTTGTTATAAAACTAAGATATTTCCTAACATATTCATTAAAATCAAATAATATCAAGGGCGATTTTGCTCAAAATTATATATTTGTGATAAATAATAATGTACTCGTTCGGATAAATGTTTATCCGAACTTGTTTATAAAAATAGCTCAGTTGCTCAAAATGATCAATGCAAACAATGCATTTTTCTTCTTATTTTTTCTTATGGCTTACATTCGGTAATGGGTAACACCGCAATTTCGTCAACGTCCAGCGTTTGAACATGGCGAGCGTCGTTAATCCATGTTCTATAATATGTTTTTCATTGGAGTATGATTCGTCATTCAGGTGATCAGTGTTCTTCAGATAATCTTGAGCTTGATTGTCGAAAACCCCTTTAGTGTGTGATTTTATGTCCTCATCTCACAGGAGGTCTATGTCAACTATGGTTTGGACGGAGGTCAACTATGGTTTGGAGAAGGTTCGGACGGAGTGCTGACTTCATCAAACGGACGCGTTCGTGCTTGTAATCAATATTCAGGGTACCTCGAACAAGTCTGTGGTCGCTTGCGGTAACAAACCTAGAGATCACTGAGACATCCCTGAATATATGCTGTTTGTCTGCAATGATGAAAGCAATGTAATGTTTCGTCCGCCCGTCGAGGCTTCGCCTAGTCCACCTCCTCTGGGGCTGTTTCTTGTAAAATTTATTCGAAAACAGTATTTTCTTCTCTAGGAAGTCGACATGCATTGGCATTTGCATGCATGTATGTCATTTCTACGTCCCAAACTATATGATCATATTATCGATTCACTGCAATTCTATAGGCTCTAGATATATGATGTAATTAATGCCTTTGATATACTCTCAAACAAAGCCTAAACCTCTGAATCTGGGTATGCTTCCCAAGGTGCGTACGCCCTCACCACTTTGAAGGTACACCTCTCGGTCAACTTCAGCACAAGGTACGCGACCCTGGGAGGCATACTTCTGGCTTCACACTGGTGAAGTTCACGGTAAGTACATGAGATGACCTGATTCCAAGGTTACCGTGTCCTCTTCTTTTCTTCGGACTTTATATAAACCAAGAATCTGCCATCTTATGTGGGTCAACTCTTCTTTCAGCTCAGCGAGCCTATCGTCTTCGCGAATCGTTTCTCCATTGTGTACAGCCAGGGTCAGTTGGGTTTAGCGGCCTACCGTAGCCCAGGCGTTCGCCGCACCCACTGCCCCGCCGTTATCACAACCACCGCCTTGGCCAAGAATAGCAGGGCAGCATGGAAATAGGGGTATTATGTTTATTAGACCTATTATGGGAGGGCATACCCTCCCAATACCACATAGTCGTTACGCTGGGCGTGCGTGTTAGCGACCGCAGGGGCAGAAGTTTTTGCACCGGTGACGCTGCTACCTATCTCCGGCCGAGATTTTAGTTGTGCCCTTACTGAGATGGTTTAACCGTCAGTCAGCTTCCCCATTTGTAGGCTCTTACCACAGGCAGGAGAAAGCGATGCCATATTCTATGCCTGGGCACCAGCGCCAGCTGCTTACCTTATCTCTGGACAAGTCCATGAGCGTGAAATACTGCTTCGACTTTCCTTCTTCCACAAAGTTTGAATATTGTGCGCTGCGCTGAAGCAAGAGGTCGATAGCTATACGGCCATGCTGCGGAGACTGCGTCACGTAAAATACGACACCGGAAGGTCGAACTCCGTATTTGTGGTGGTCTAATACTACGTCTATGTTTTGTGACGTAATTACTGTAACGCCCCCTTCTTGAACTGTCAGCGGATACAAGGCTACGAGCTCTAACTCGCTACTGGATTTAGAGAAAACCTGAAAACAAATTGGAGAGTAGTTAAATGGCGAAATTTATTCAGAATTTCAATAAATAGAATAACAGTGTTGTTTAACAAAATGCTTTTACTGTTTAAATTATAAAATAATTTAACTCTAATTCAAAATACTGAGAGAAACTGCAGGACTGTTGCGTACAAAGTCACCTGTTACTAAAATAGTCCCTGTACTTTTAATGACTGAAAAAATCTATATTTACTATTTACTAGCAATACTAACCTTATACTTTTCGGCGTAATCAGGATTGATGCACAAATCAGAGTCACACTTGCAAGTGAAATGGTCGACCCCGTGTTGCTCGCACACCGCTTGATTCACACACGGTGGCGTGCCAGGATTGGACAGGCAAGGGTAGAACCACACGCATTTAGGGCTTACGCCGTATGTCACGACTGCGTTAGGTAGTCCGAAAATTTTGTCGTCCACTTCTATAGGTTTGATGCAACCCTGAAACATATAAAACGTTTGTTTGTACTCAGAACTACGTAATGAGAATTCAACTAAAGGTTCGATTTATAATAGTTTACGAAAGAGTGAGTTAATTTGTTTTGGTTACAGCTTCTATACATTGTTTGATAGACAGCCGGCTAAAACCAAAACAAATGTGATACCATAACATAACAATCGTATTAATAATTAACCTCACTATTTTTGTAAAACTGTCTTAAAATATATTTCACAAATATTATTCGACTACCATGCCAGTCTACGTCAAAGTGAAGGAAAACAAAATCGGGATATCGGCGATACCAAGAGCAGAGGCTAGGAAGGTCGCCAGTGCCGTAGAAAGCGATGAAGGCACTTCCTCTGTGGCCACGACTAGTCCGAAAGCGGTACTTCTAGAAGATAACGAAGTTGGAGGAAGTTGTCCATATCTTGGAAGTGGACGACGAGGGCGAGGACCATATCACAGGCCTATACCGACCATATACAGGATATTATGGGCCTGAAGATCTTCTTGCCCCTGTCGCTCATAGATACGGAGCGAAAATGCGCTGCCTCAGACCACTCCATAGATAATTAAGAAAGAATAGGAGGTAGGAGTAGGAACATATTCTGGATAAACACTTAAAAATGCGAACTATAATTAATTAGTATGAAAATAAACCCAATAATTCTGCTAGTGTTTCAGAATCGATAGGAAACGAGAGCAATGTCTCAATAGACATTACACAAACTAACGTTCAACACAGTGTCACAGGCTCCAACACCCTTCGAAGAATACTGGAAGAACAACCAAAAACAATAGTCTAGGAACTATATTTTTACCACGGCAAGGTAACCGGGTTTACATCAGTCGAGTTTTTTGAGTTTTTAAACTATATTTTTTTAATTAAATGCCGAGAACCTCCATAATCGCGAGGTATCCAGGGATCTCAGGGATTATTTCCACCACAGCGAGTCCAGGATGCGTCGCGATGTTGTGGCAGTTGACAGGAGCTTCACGCCTCTTTCAATGGCAAACGATGACTGGCGCAAACCATCGGTCCTTAGCACTGATGATCGCAAGGAAGTTTAGTAGAGTTAGGAGCTGCACGGGCGATTCTATCAGGCCCTGACGGAACCCGATGTGAATCTGGTCGCGTCGGTGAACTGGCTGCGCTTCGGGGACTTCTTCGGAGAAACCGAGGGTTTTGCCTGTGCAATTGCGGACGAAGTTCTCAGAACGAACAATTACCGGATATACATAAAGAAGGACGGTACAGTCGACATTTGTCAGGCATGCCGTTTTCCAGGCGAATCACTTCGTCATGTTATTTCCGGTTGTTCGCATCTTGCTAACGACGAGTACTTGCACAGACATAGCCTAGTAGCCAGGATCATCCACCAGCAACTTGCTCTTCGATACGGCCTTGTCGAGTCCAAGGTGCCGTACTATAAGTACGCACCTGCCAGTTCTCGAGAATGGTCGTGCGTTGCTCTACTGCGACCGCCCTACCATCACGGACAGGACTTGTGTCGCCAATAAGCCTGATATCGTGCTGGTAGACCGGTCTCAGCGCCGGGATGTGATCGTCGATATCACCATACCACATGACGAGAACCTCGTGAAAGCTGAGAAGGACAAGCTTAGCAAGTACCTTGACTTGGCTCACGAGGTTACCGGCATGTGGAATGTTGATTCCACGATCATAGTCCCGATAATTTTGTCGGCAAACGGCCTTATAGTGAAAAGTCTCGACTAACATCTCAAGAGACTTTAAAAGTCAAAGTCAAAGTTCTTTATTGATAAATGTACAATTTACACGTCAATAACTAAAAAAATTAAACAAAAGAAAGGGCATACTAATTGTATACATTTTCAAAGTTTGAAATTATCACTATACTTTCACTGTGTTATAATAACAATTATTAATTATCGTACAGAAAACTGTCAAGCATTATATGAGTATAACAAATATGTTTCAAATACAATTGTACTGAAAAATGAAAATTTTTTCACATTTTTATAGGAACTTTACTTAAGTTAACTTTCTTTACTTTCGCTGTAGCTAAATTGATCGATAAGCCAGCGCTTTAATCTGTTTTTGAAGCTGCCGAAACTTGGGACCGATATAACAATTTTGAAGAAGGGTGTTATAAACTTCCGGTCCCATAATGTGAGTTAACTTCCGTGACCTCGTGAGAGAGTGTGGGATCACATCCAGCTTGTCCGCGTTGCGTATGTTACGAGAATGTCTCTCTCCTCGCGTATTGTACGATTCTAGATTATTTCTGACATATACAGCCACTTGGTAGATCAGGATAGCAGGTAACGTAAGTATGCCAAGTTCTTTGAAAAACGGTCTGACGAATGTGCATTGCGATACGCCAACGATGGCACGTACGGCACATTTTTGGGCGCGGAACGCATGCTCCCAGTCGGCAGCGCGCGCGTGAAGCTCGGCGCCGTACTGTAACCGAGAATGACCCGTGGCGAAATAACACGCACGCGAAACATCCGCAGACACCACTCGGGATACTCGTCTTAGCGCAAAGCACGCACTGCTAACTTTAGCACACATCTTGTCGATGTGGTTTTCCCACGTCATGCTGCGATCAATCTCGAACCCCAAAAATGTAGTGTTCTGTACCTGCTCAGTCTTAACACCGCTTAGCGAGACTATAAAGGTGGTGATAGACGTACGAACTTAAAGTCTGCGGTTTTTAAGATCGCGAACTTACTTGGCTCGACGTCGGCGATACACGCGCCAACTTACTCATACCGTATCGCGATGTCGTCCACTAAAGAAGCTTTGTGTTATTTAGGAATTATATCGTATTACATTTCAAAAACTAAAAACAATAGACGAAGGCGAAAAGTGTGGGTTAAGAACTGGCTTACAAAAAGAGAGCGTTTATAATTTCTAATAAAATATTGTATGCTTGAAGCTTCAAATTTTTGTCTTTGTAGTCGTTGCTTCTAATTTTCCAAAGACAAGGGTTATTTCGGAAAGCTTCTATAAATTCGGTTAGCAGTTCATGCGAATAAGTTCGAAAATCACACATTTTGAGAAATTTCTGAATCAAAATTATCAAAAATTGCAATTTAAACAAGCGTGCGCGTCCACGGACTGGCGAAACAAAATGGCGGCTCGCGCCTCGCAGTGCTGCCACACGTACGAGCCAAGACGAGCTACGAGTAAGATTTCAAACCGGTTGGATCGCCGACGAACTTACTCGGCGGTTTTAAAGTACGCGTACTTACGGTGACACACGAGCGAAAAAGGTCGTCGAGCCATAAGTACGCGTACTTGCTCGCCCGTCTATCACCCACTTTAACGGTTTTTTTATGGTGGCCCGACAGACAAAAGTGAATAGTAGAAAGCAAGTAGTCTAGAAGTTATTTTTCATTCCGTAAAAAATCCTGCTTCCTGTATCCTCAGACCCAGCGGGAGCAGGCCAGAAAGACCGAGTGCTGAATTTAAGGAAACAGTGTAGTACTTACGCACGTACTTACAGATTTTCTGGGCAAAACGTCTTTGGATAGCGTTCAAGAGAGACTTTTTATCCTCGAAGTCTGCCGCTTACGCCCATACACTTGAGGTATCCATGATGATAGGTTCCACCACCGCGACGTAAATGGCTCTCGTGATTTCACCATTTAATCCCTAGGTCACCTTCGCTTCACATGCTAGCTATCTATAAATGTTCACCACATGTGCCTTAAAGTTAAGCCATCGGTCGCTGCGCTGCCAAGTTGAGTTTGTTGTTCCCTATTCTACTGTCATTCTCAGTGCCCTGCTCGCTTGCTCTTGGATTATGTACGGGCTGCCTGTAAACACGAGAACAATGTCGCCCACGAATGCTTGACAGTAAACTGCCTCTGCTTCTAGCATTCGCAGCAACGAGTCTAGTCCAAAAGGTTGATCCGCCGATGGACCCCTTGTTTCCTTTTCATATACTGCTTTTGCATAGTTGACTTTGACTTTACTGTCTCTATGGTATGTATTCATATTCATTATGAAGTATTTTTACTGTCTACTCCTTTTTTGATGTGCTTTAGCCAGGTCATAGAGGGCATCTTCGGTGCTTCTAGGCATTAAGCCGTACTGTTTCCCACTATCAAAAAAAATAAAATATTGGAATCGGTTTACCAGCAGCTTTTCAACGATTTTTCCGGAGACAAACAGAAAACCTATGGTGCGGTAAGATTTTGGATGTGTGTAATGTCTTACCGGGTTTGCGTAATATGATCACGTGCGCCTCTTTTCATGACTGGGGAAATATTTAAGTGACGTAATGTCTGTATGGCAGAGACTCGCTGCACGTTGTTACGTCTACTACGCTTGTGCAGAGTTCGTCTGCTCTAACGATCTCGAAGGTTGGTGTTGCGAATATGCAATACCATTTCGTTGAAGTAACAGTTGTCACGGCTTCTCCTCTCTCGTTTTGATATGTGCTTCCCCACCAGTGGGATCACGCATTTACGTCACCGGCGACAGTAAGGTCTTTTGTCACTTTTGGCTTCTGTCGTTGAGGTAGGGGTCGACTTTTTGGTCTCCTAAGTAGACAGAAATAGCCCAGTTTTAGGCCTCCAAAAAGTAAAACAGCCGTTTCCATTTCGGTAAGAAGCTGAGGATCATGGATTAACTCCAGCTTGTCATCGAAGACTATTATGACTGCCTTAAATAGTTTTTGCCTATTTAAACTGCATTGAACTACGAGAGTTCCAGGATATTGTTTCATTACACCTTGTATTTCCGACATAGGGTTCTTGAATAAGGACCACTGAAACTCCTCTCTCTCCCGTGACCTTCAGCAGTTCCACTCATGAGTGTCCTTAGCAATTTTATATTCGGGACCACGCTATGCCATCCCATTTTACCCTCTCAGGCAACTCTCGACTAAAGGCATTGCGAGCGATTTCACTATTGGGGCTATTAGGATGAGCAATCGCACAGTTATTGCATTTGGGTAGCAGGTCTCCTTTGGCTTGGCTTGCTTTGTCTCCAGGAGTAAGTTCTTCCGGAGTGGCTGCAGGACTCCTTTCTCTTCCGGCAGATCGCCTTCGTATGACCGAAACCTAGGCACTTGGAGCACTGCACCAAGGCCGAGTGATCTGTCACTACATAACTCGTTAAACACTTTCTTCTTCTGATGCATTTCCCTTGCCTTAAGCTGGCGCGCATAAACCCAAGCTAGGTATGATTATATTATACTCATGTTTAAATGCTTGAGCAGTGAGCACGTTAACGTTGAGTACCAAATTAAGGGTGAGCTTTATTGGAAAACGGAACGGAATTGAAAAGAGTATGTAATGAAATACTATATAGCCGTTTGTATTACATCAATCCCAGAAATCACGCAAATCGCGCATGATGAAGGATCACAGAAGAAATACACGATTGCCATAGATAAGATTAAGATGAAAACTCAGTGGTGCATGTTTCGCACTGCGCGAGTAGCACAGGTTGTGCCTGTAAACTTACTCAAGTTTGCTACTTTGCTACAGTACATTCGTTCGTGCATTACGGCGCCAAGCTTTGGGGGAGCTATGCGGAATGGCAAATAATACTCCGCCTCCAAGAACGTGCCATCCGGGCTATCGTGGGGATAGACGATGAGACTTCCGTAAAACCATATTTTAGGAGTCTTGACATTCTTACACTACCCTCAGTGGTGATAGTGCAAGTGGCATTGTTTGTGAGAAGTAACCTGGAACCTGCGTGTTCTGTGGTGTCAACCATCGCTAGCCTATGAGTACCGCGGGCAGCCTCACCGCAGTGAGGCGTAAGTTATCCATATCGACGAAATCGACCCACGCTATGGGTCTAGACGTTTACAATAACCTACCAGCACAAGTAAGACTCGCACTTAGCTTGTCTAGTTTTAAATCCCGATTGCAACGAAGGCTTGTTTTGAGTTTTATGGATATGAGGAATTTTATGCCTCGCGTTTATAAACCAACAAATAATTGAGTAATTTAAACCAGTTGACATTTTTATTCTAATTTAATCAATATTTTTATTTGATATTTGACATTGTATGAGTTAATCATTAATATTTTTCACTATATTGTGCATTGTTAATAATTATGATTAAGATGCAAAGAGGCTTTACAGACTGTGGGAAAATGGTGTGGATATCATCATCTGCCAGTAAATCTGAAAAAAAACAAGCACCAACCAACAACCACCAACAAAATAAAGTTACCAGAACTACAACTACAAATTATTCAATACCAAACTATCTCTATCACCTGAGGTGAAATATCTGAGCGTCATTCTTGAGAATAAATTAAACTGGGCAAGTTATATCGAAACAAAAATGAAGAGGGCCTGCTGATTTGCTGATTAACACTTTGGCAATGCCGGAGACTCGTTGGTAAAATATGGGGTCTGAATCCAAAAATAACACTGTGTGTGTACACCTCGGTTATCACACCCTCTCAGATCTCTGGATCGCCCAGATCTGGTGGCCCAGAACACAACTGCCCACAGCGAGAGCTAAACTTCAGAGTCTGCAACGCTTGGCGAGCATAGCAGCATATACAGCATACTGGATGTATGAGAACCACACCATCAGCCGCTTCAGAGGATCTCTTGACCTTGAGACCATACAGGAGGAGGCCACGGGAGCTGCCCTACGGTTAAGAGCAAACGGACTTTGGAAACAAAATACAGAAACACAACACTCAAAAATTATAAAACGGGTGCTGAAAGAAATACCGCTTCTTGAGGCACTCCTGGACAGAATGATATGCCAACATGTCTGTGATCGTAGATACATTAACCAACTCAACGCTGAACTAAAAGATAGCCCTGGCAGCAGAGAAGTCTGTGTATGTCCTTATATACACAGACCGCTTCAAAACCTAATACGGTACAGAAGCCGGTGTCTTGTCAAATAAATTAAACATTAAAATATCGACTACACTAAGCAATTTCAACACAATTTTCCAAGCCGAATCGGTATCACTAAGGCCGCACAGGCAGTCGCAGCCAGAGAGGTTGTTGACCTAAATATCAAAATTGTCTCCGACAGCGTTCGCCTCTGTGCTCAAAGCCGTAAAAAGCAACGATATAACCTGTCTTTATACTGGAATGCCACAATGCGCTCCAATCCAGGACATAGCGCCTCACTAGGTAACGACACAGCAGATGAACTGGCCACAAGACGAGCAAAGGCAGTAAAATATGGACCGGAACCCATATGGCCTATACATCACGTCCAAATAAAAACTGCAGGAAAACACCGAAAAAGCACATTTAACGGAATGGAATAACATTTTACAGCTGCAGGCAAACAAAAAATGCTGTTCCATAAGCATCAAAAATACTTCCCCGCAACTTCATCAGACAGGGCCAAAGTTTGCAAGGCAATAGGTACCATAACTGGTCATGGTCACCTAAAATAAACACCTATTTACCATAGGTGTGACAGACAGCCTTCTATGCAGGGGATGCATGGAGAAGGAGAGAACACATGCTTTTGGAAAGCACTAGTGTGGCAGATCAACGGGCAGTAATCCTCCAATCACCGGCATCTGTCTCGGAGGCCTTTTAAAGCCTGAAAATCATGCTGGCTTTCTGAAACGGCCAGGGTTGGTTGTAGTAGGAAAAGGGAAGTATGAGCCACGCACAACGGCCTAATCAAGATGCTAAGTGCGTAAAAGGCCCCGACAAACTAAATAACTAAGATGCAAAGAAAGAGAGCACCCCGTCCCAATCTGCTGACTTGTTTCGCCTCAACGCCCGGTTGTCTCTGGGGCTGGGATCGGACGGATGGATGATGATGGATACAGATTTCACCAGACGGTAGTCGGAGCTGCCTAACGACTAAGAATATCGGCTTGAATCTTTGTCAGCAGATGGTCCAAACAATAAGGTGTATGCGACTAAACGTCAGGTTTTGAACTAACGTGGTTTGGGGTCTAACGATAAAGCTAGCTTTCTCGTTTCCAGCCCAACGTGGTAGCGACTTAAGGACCAAGGAATGAAGCCGTTATTTAATTAAGTATCTATTTTTAGTCTTCATGTTTATAATTGGGAGCAAGTTTCAGTGGGAAAACTGAACTAGAACGAGGCAACACATATTGCTGACCAACGGACACAACACACAATACGAATACATCCAAGGAAAACTAATCTGGAAACCACAGGTGCGCGCGACTACCGCATACAGCCAATATATAGCTCATGATACTAACAAATGTGGCTTTTTAGTAGTGAAATAATTTTTGTAATTTTGTAATTCGATCATAGATCCAGAGAATAGCTACAAGCTCACAAAATCGCAAAGTTTTCCTCTCTATAATGAGTGAATATAATATCCAGTATAATAATATATTATTACGCGTCTTTGTTGACATCACGTTATGCACCGTTTCGCTTAAGTAATGTAACATTAAGGTATATTATAATTGAGATTATTGCATGGTCAATTTCGAGAATTAAACCCGAACCGCAATACATACAACTATTATACTAACTATAAGTATAAGGAAATACAACACAAAACCGGGTAAAATAATAAAAATAAACTATCGTATCTTATCTGAGGGGTAATTCCCTACTGTTATAAAAATACCTACATATATTACATTAAAAATATTTGCATATACCATACTAACCATAATACTCGAATCAGCAGCCTTAACACCTTTAGCGAAAGCTCGTTGTCGTTTATCACTCTCTATCCCGCCGAGATAGAAAGAGTCAGATAGATCGAGATATCTCGTGCCTCCGCTTTCTATACGAGTGCTCATAGATATGTTGTCCACAGATAGCTGGAATGGGGAATGTTGCCGCTTGTACTAAAGCTGTGATACATTACATACATTACATTAGATCTAAACTAGCGCGGACCTCATTGAAAACCACACGCTTATGGTTACGTTTATTGCTGTCGAAAAAACATGCAGTGCCACCAACTTATCTATAGCACGGCTAAAACCGAAACTACTGCGTTACGAGTATTAAAAAACACACAAGTTTTCTAAATTTTTAATAGGTGGCAACACTTTTCGATCGTGGCGTCATCGCTACAGATAAGTTAGTCGTACTTGCGTGCAAAACATTACTAAAATATCTAAGTTGTAATCCGTATTTTACTTTGACTTTCTAGTACATAGTTATAGTTATTTTATTCGTTTTCTTTTTCTATTATTACCAATGTTACTTATCATTTTGGCATTAATATTTTTGAGATGCGTTATTTCATACTTTATTGATAATTTGTAATCATACGAATTCTATTAATATAATAAATTTCAATGTTTGGATGTTTGCTGCTCAATCACGTAACGTCTGAACGGATCTGATTGAAATTGGACTTGGATTTTGATTGGAACACAGACAGGTTGTAGTCTGAAAAAAACACATAGGCTACTTTTTATTGCGGTAAAATAACGGAAACGGGATCTACGCGGGTAAAACCGCGGGCGCTGCTAGTATTTAAATAAATATTGGTGAACATTACTCATCCAACACCATCTATAAAACACAGTTGTAATTGTATTGCAAATGATAATATATAAAATTTACATCCTGACATGATATGGAATTTTATAGCTGTACCTAACACTATGTAATTTATTATAGTATTATCAATTAAATTATTCATTCTCAGTAGTGAAATTCGGTTAGTCTGTACTATTTGACGTAAATACTGATGAAAATTTATGAATATACTGTGTTTATCATACGTTGAACGATTTGATTTGACAGTGCTTACGTGACTACAATAGATCGATTCTTGAGTCGTACGATTAATGAAACAGCAATAACGAACCCACATGTGATCAACAAACAGTGAGAGTTAGAGCGCCTTCACATTAGATCGCAAGCAGCGCGGCAGCCGCGTGACAGCAGCGGATGCCTTCTCATTACAAGTACAGCGTAGGCAACACTGACTCGTTACGTCGACTGATCGTGAGCGGCTGCTGCGCTGCTGTCCGCTATGACAATTACGTGTCGCGCGGTTGTCGCGCTGCTCTTTTTAATATAGAAGTTTGCCGCCTGTGAACAGCGCGACTGTCGCGCTGCGACTACAGCGCTGCTTGCGACCTAATGTGAAGGCGCCCTTATGCTTGAGTTACATGAGGCTAGTTTTTCAGGCTAGGATAGCAAGCTAGTGCTTCTAGCTTCGTGTCGACAACGCTACGCAACGTTTTGTCTACATGATAGAAATAATAGCTTGCTATCCTAATGTGAAAAACTAGCCTCGTGTAGGTCGGGCATTAAGGCTTGTTTATATTTGGATTAGTGCGAGTCATAGCGACTGATTAATGCAGATGTGTAGTGCGAATACTGTCCAATTTTGTATAATAGCTATGTTTAGTTCATTCAGTTGCCAGCCAGCAGTATAGATAAACGTCAAAAACACAATTAATGCCAATTTCTACTAAAAGTTTGTGTTCACTACAAAATCCACCACGTAAGCCCAGTATCTTACAATCTTATACCTTAGGAAGCAAGCAAAATTACGATTGGGCATATAAAAAAATAAACGATATTTATTTCCAAATAAATTAACTATAAAGAATACAAGCACGTATTATTCGGTATTATCATAATTATGGATGACATGGAAATGAAATGAAGTTGTTTAATCAAAAAACATGACCTAAAACGAGTTAGTTAATATCTACGTCTATTTTGAGCACTTACGGTACAGCACGGGACTTACGAATACAGTAATAAAGTCAATGAAAAGTGCATTACATAAAATGTAAAAATTCTGTACTCATATATATATATATATATCTATATCCAATGGTAATCTGTGTCGCACATCGAAAATCTGTATAAATACAGATAAATCTGTATATATGGCAACGCTGTCTGACGCTACACGCTAAACACTGTTGTCCAGACGTGTTCAGTGGCAGGCAAGCTGCGAGTGAGGGGGAAGGAAAAGCGCGAGGGAGGCGGCTACTCGCAAAAAATAGAACACGCTTCTAATCACTTCACTACGCAAGATACTATACACTCGCACTAATCAATCGGTGTCCAGACGTGTTTGACACTAATCACTAACACCTGTATTAAACACTAATCAAAATGTAAGCAGGCCTTTAGGTAGTTATTTTAACAAACAGCTTTTCTTATGTTGTGGCACAAGTTGAATGCAGCAAGTAAGGCATGTGTGTAAGGTCAAGTCAAGCGCTTCTGTTCAAATTCCACGACAAGAGGTTAAATAATGTCCTCACTTCTTACAATTGGACTGCATTCAACTTTCACTTTATTATCTAAAACTACATTGAATTGACTGTATCATGCACTGAATTAACAACTGCCGTATATTAATTATTAACGTGTTTTCAACAATTCATAATGAGCCTTTTTTAGAATGACAGATGAGTTATATTTCAAGAGCTGGTAGCAAAATTTGGGTAGGTATTTGAGGCAAGCTGAAAACTTGTCACATGGTTCTCCTATTTTATCCCCACATGGAGGTGCAGACCTGACTGGTGAATAGCGGGGCAAAATAAAACCCCCAATTTAGATCACCTGGCAAGTAGATAGTCCCTTCCAAATTATCTGTCTTTTTGAGAATCCCTATTTTTTAGTTATAAATAACACCCAATTTAAATTTCAAATTGCCTCAAACCCATTTTTTGGAAAAAAAAATTCCACGCGCTAGCCATTTTAAAATCCCGACTAAATCATCTGGCTTATTATTGTTTTTATCCTATAAACATTAAATTACAACATATAAAAATGGCTTATTGCCTCAAACATATTCATTGAATAAATAAATAAAAAAATTAAAAATGTGTGGATCCATTATTGCCCCGCCTCTCACCAGCCAGGTCTGCATCTCCGTGTCGGGTATTAATAGGAGAGTTATGTGACAAGTTTTCAGCTTGCCTCAAATACCTACCCAAAATTTGCTGGCAGCTCTCGGAATATTATGATGAGTTGAAAAAACTATGTCAAATACTTAACATGACGTAGGTTGTCTTGTTCTACTTTTAGCTTTTCTATTTTTTATAATGCCTCGGCTACATTAGCGGGCGAAGATTCGTATCGTGTTGGCGCGACAAAAACTTCGTGTTCGGATAGGCGATGTTCTTGTCTACATTAATGCGCGGGCGAAGACATTTACTACTTCGTCTTTCTTCGCCCGAATACTACGCGATGACACGATGTACCCGGCCAAATTCATCGCGTTAACACGAATATTCGCCGTAGCCCGCTAATGTAGCCGAAGCATAACAAATTTAAATATTAAAGCCACATTTGGTACAATTAAGTAATATATTTGGCAGCTTTTTGTATTTTGAAAACTCTTCATCAAACAATATTATTTCGATTCAATAAAAATAATTAGATCTTCTCATTTCACGAATCACGAAATAAAATGCAGAACAAAAATTTAAAAAAGCGCTTTTAATTTGAAGTTTGTGTGATATGTAACATTTTTTTTGTTTTGTAACATCAAGATAACTCTTGTTATCCGATATCAGACAATTATATTATAACAATGTTGGGATCTGGAATCAAAACGTCATACAGCTAAGATCGCATTGGCTACGCACATAAACTATAATATTATAACGAATATTTTTCGCAGACGCGGCCCACATAAAAAAAAATACAGTTCAAGATTACGCTTTCTTCCAAGTATAAAATCTTCGCGGACGCGCGCATAGCAAACGATTTTGCAAACAAATACGAAAGTTTTTTTAACCACGATAATACCTTCGCAAACGCGCGCTTAGATAAAAGATTTACGTTTCTTTTTTAACAATGCGCAATTGTGATTTCGATCTAGGAACCGAAGCCGGAACATACTTCCTGTGTGAGGTATGTAAATCTTTCTCATATTCAAGATAGGTTTTTGTTTGAGCATGATTAGCCTGCTGTTAATAACGTCTTTGTGATATAAATGTAATATGAATTGTGTTGTTAGGACTTCTTGAATATTATGTAGTAATTCTTATTTGAAGCATGTGCTTTACTCCGGGTGACTAGTACAGTGTTAGGAAACCTACAAAAACTTGTAAAGATTTCCTGCTTGCCATCAGAAACCTGAATAGCCGCTTTCGGTCATTCAATATGCAACACTTATCTATCACGAACCTACTATTACTTTAGATTTAGAAACTGTCATTTTTTTTCAATAATTCCAGCGTTAGTTTTCTCAGCAAACCATAATAGTTTCGCATGCACGCACGAAAATTACACATCGCATTTGCATAAATTTAAAATGTTTCGCCAAATATTCCTATGGTTTCAATCATTTGTTCTTCTACAGCCACACTGTAATTTACAAGCATTACTCCGTAGCATTACTTGTGAGTTAAAATGTATTGTGAATGAAAATTCTGATTTTAGAACATTATATAGAATTAAAATGAGTAAGAATGATGTTTACCATTAGACGTCAGATGCTTTACTTATTCCATTGTTTTTACATATAGGTACCATAAAGCTAATAATATCATTAAACAAACTATTTAAATTAAAGATGTTTCACGTAATTTTTGCATTGCCGCTTTTTTATAAAAAGTATCATCGCCAAATCGGAAATAAAATATCGCATGAGCAAAATTGTAAAGATATTCGCCCGCAATCACTTCATGACATGAACAAATTCAACCATGGCTAGGGTAAAATCCGGATAGGTGCTGCACTTTTTCAAAAAACTGTTATAAAAAAAATATTAGGAATAATTCAACATGCATGATGGCAACACTATAGTAACAATCTATAATCCGAAACCAAGCAAATATTGTAGGTATAATGAGAACACGATAGCTGATAACTGTACAACTGTGATAGGTTTAGAAGCACCCAGACGCATAACAATCATCCAGGTATCGAACGCAGCATACTGAATATTGCGTCTTCAGTATGCTGTATTCCCGCCGCAATTATTAAAACACAATAGTAACTATATTGTCCTATTTCCACCAGTGCATACATCACACAAACTTCAAGTTTTATTAAGTTTCTTAGTAAGATGCGGCTGTTCTTCTATAGCGTCATAGCGGCCATACATACTCGTATGCTGACACTTCGACAAAACAACTCTTAATATCAGACTTGAATAAAATAAAAGTAATTTGCACTCGTTTAAATGTATATAACTGCATATACATTGTTGTTATTTCAGAGTTGATCTTCAAAAGTGATCCAGCATAAAAGACCGTCGTGGGTATCGTGAAGAACAGAATAGTAGTTTTTTTTTTGCTTTTGTTGCACTTTGCATTGTTGGGAAGTTTATACGTAGATGCGCATTTGTTAATAAGTGCTTAAATATTACGAGTATGTACATCATATTATACATATTATTAACAAATTCATCATATACATATTTTTAAGACATGCACATAATACAATGGTAATTTAGTTCGCACAGCATTTATCGAAGAATTATCTCTTAGTTAAATTTTAATTTGTAGGAATTTGAAATATAAGTTAGCATTTTAGCCTCGAAGAACAACCGCAAGCTTTCAAGTTAGCAAAGGACAGTTTGCTTCAAAGCTAAGGTAACGAATAGTTTCTAATTAATACTTGCAAATAATATAAATAAGCATACTTTTACGAATCAGAATCATGCTTAACTTTAAGAATGGTTCTATTTCAGAATATAGCCAAATTTAGAAATTAGTAAATTTCCAAGACCAAGTCATAGATCAGAAGACGTAGTATATGTAACTTTCGAATACTCACTGACATCGAAACAGAAACATCAATATTATGTAATTCAATATCAGTAAGTGTTGACTACGGAAATTGGCATTTCAACGAATAAATAACGAATCAATACAATAATACTTACAGTTTATATTGCTAGGAGTCTGTAATGAATTTTTTGATACTTTAACAACTGATCAAAACCTATCAGAACAATAGTTTTCATATTCAAGATAAATACAAGATTCGACAGTTTTAAATGTATCAAAATTTCACGATAGACAATATTTCCGTCATGTTCTCACCTCTATGAGAGAAGGGTTGAATAGTAGGTGTATTTTGTGCCACAACCCATCGTTCACGACGGCCGTATGAGCGATCTGTCCCCGCGCCATTTTAACTCGCACTCTACCGTCCAGTATCTCAAGCGCTAGATAGTCGGAGCGGCCACCGCCGGCGTTGTATAGCATTACAGCGTTCTGTGCGATCGTTTTGAATTCAATTTGCCATCTGGAAGAAAAAAAAACATCGTTTCATACTAGATCTATTTTCTATTCACACTAATATTATAAAGCCAAACGTTTGTGTATAATTGTATTGTGTAGTCCCCATGTATTTCTGTAACTGCTGAACGCTAGTCAAAGAAATATTACATTTGTGTCAATCATATTTTTTTGGCGAAAATAAATGAATGTAAAAATCGTTAAGCAATGGGTTACACCGTGGGGAACAGGTTCTGCAATATACTTTTAGAGATAACAGATGATATAAACTAACATTTAGTCGTAGTTTAGAAGTAGAGAGTAGACGTCCTGTTTCGGCTTTGCTATTGTCATATAAAGACCATTAATCGAAAAAAAATATTTGTCCTATCTCTCAAAATGAACCTGGTTACACTTAATGCCCGGTTTACATTATTGCAGTCCAGCGGTCGAATCCAGTGCTGGAATGCTTACTAGAAAAATGTAAACCGGCACTGGAAAGCATCAATTCAGTGCCAATGCTTTCCAGTGCCCGTTTACATTTTTCCAGTAAGCAATCCATCCTAGATTCGATCGCTGGACTGGAATAATGTAAACCGGGCATACATGCCAGCGTTCGTGAATATCGGATGACTGGGTGAAGAGTCCATCGGAACAAAAATCATGACACTGGATTGTTATAGGTATATGTCCGGAGATTCATGCCGGCAACCTAACCGTCGTACATGCTCCTAGCATTTGCATGAAAAATCCGGTCATAAGTCGAAAATATTATGTAATTTTTAAAAAACTCTCTAAAGTGTCTTATTCTTGAAGTTCGATAACCAGCCCATCAAGCGGGAGTCAAAATAACCAGTCAATCATTGTAAGTTTGAGCCAGAGAGAGAGAGTTTAAAACCGAAAGCAAACATGACGTCACAGTTCGTCATGCTAGGACGCGGCCGTTGGAGCGGGCATCGGGCATTCTACAATAATAGGAGCTCGTGCCGAGAGGTCGTGTCTTTTCGACTATTGCATAACTGCGTTACACAATTATCATTGGTTTATAACTCGAGGCAGCCCACTATGTTGGAACCCGATAAAAAAGTTATCAGCCTGCATTCTTAACATCCCCTGTTAAGTACATTAAATACGTCAACTTTTGTTCTACAGTTTTAAAAAATCTTTTTTTCGCATACTAAATAAAAAAAAGTGTCAAATACACATTTTTGCCGGTCTAAAAGCATCGAACTCTTCGTATCAAGAGCGCGCGCTCTCTTTAACGATCGATAAATGATGTACCGAAGTGAATAAACACTAAACAGCCGCTAAATTGTGCTACAGAGGACAACACACACAATATTTTTTTTAGATTTGCGAAAGTCGTTTGTTTAAATATACAGAACATGCCCTAAAACGAATGATTACTAGTAACGATGTATAATTAGTAGGTACAAACCTGCCCCCTGCCCTGGAGTTGATCTTCGGTAGTATTAGGTACGCCCCTTCGTCCACGAAACTGATGTCAGAATTAATGTCGGCATCAAACTCTGGGGCACAGTTCCAAGTCACGCCTTCAACGCTCACTGACCCCGAGCGACTACGCGCTTTCTCTATTATTTTAACTCCATTGTAATATACCTGAAAAAATAAAGTTAATATTTGTAGAATCATGAAATGTCGTATCTTTAAAAAAAACCTGCTTTAGTATTACTCGAACAGTTATACACGGAAAAAAATCGCTTAAATATATTTATATGGTCCTCCTCATCGTTTTCGATGACGGCGACCCCTACTGTTTCCGAGCGTGTGCCCTAATGTGGCTCGCAAAACCAAATTTAGTTCTAAATATCCTGCTGCAAATATTACAACAGAGTTGGCCGTCAGGATTGTATGTGTAATTGTAGATGGGTTTGGGTCTATCTTTGCGGATTTGCCGCTTTTGGTCCAAGTCGATAAGACGATTCTCCTCAAACGCATTCACATTTTTGTGGACTGTAGTTCGCCACGATGATCTCTCCGATGCAAGCCCCTCCCACGATGTTGACTCTATTCCACAGGCGCCAAGATGCCTCTTAAAGACGTCCTTGTAGCGAAGGTGCTGACCTCCATGTTTTCGCTTACCGTCAGCCAACTCAGAATAGAAAACAGCTTTAGGTAAGCGATTGTCCTCCATACGCAGCACATGTCCACACCATCTGAGCTGACGTTTCATCAAGAAAGCCTCAATGCCGTGCATCTCAGCGCGTCGTAAAACCTCGGAATTAGACACTTTGTCTTCCCATTTAACTTTCAAAATGGACCTCAAACATCTAAGATGAAATGTGTCCACACATGCATGCACATGTACCTGCATACATGTTGTGTATGCAGGGGGTTTCGGGGACGGTTAAACGATCTAACTAGGTTTCATTTAAAAAAACGCATATTCTGCGCGTTTTTAGACAATGAAAAAATGTCACATTAGACATTAGAATGCGAAAGTAAAGTTCGCCGCGTGACGCGACAGCATAATAGGTCAGACAGGAAGTCGGGCGGATACGAATTAGTAAGTAGCTCCGGGTTCGAATCCAGACGGCTTCTCTTTTTTTCAAGTTTTTTTTATCTATTACTAGGAGCCTTTTATCTGTATGTATCTAAGCATATTTAGTATTTAATGTTAAAAGGAAATAACATTTATTAATTTATTTAAACCTCGGTCACCCAGGTTCTACATATTGGTCGACACTTCTTCACAAAACACTAATGTATAGACGACAGATTATAAAATCATAATGATATAATATGTACTCATGCAGAAAATGGAAAAATGAGCCACACACAATGGCCCAATTAAGCGGCTAATTGCGTAAAAGCCCAGTTTAAACTAAACATAATAAATATACTCACATCTTCCATACATCCTCGAAAATTTTCCATGTGCCCCAAAAAAAGTTCGGAGAAGTGCCCCTGTCCGCCGAGGAATATCCCGAAATGTATATTTAGTTCGAAGAATCTGCCCGGGAGACGTTTCTTTACAACTGTGTCATCGACCTGAAAATGTTTGGCAAAACAATTTTATTCACAAAAAAAACAACATGACCCAACTCGCTAGCTGCTACAGCAAGAATATAATGTTCGCTCATCTATACTTAATATTATTAAGAAGTAAAGTTTGTGAGATTGTACAGGGTAATCTTTGGGTACAGGGCAATGCTTGTCGTGTCATTATATTTCTTTAAAAAAAAGGGCTGGTGTTTTATTTCCAATTTATATTTCGATACAGCTCGAGGAGTTACAAGTCATTAACCTCTAATTGTTTTAAGAGCCAATGACTCACTATTTGGAGTACAGGTTAAAGAGAAACAGAGGTAGAACTTCAGTGGTCAGGGTAAAATCTACTGCATGTTTGATTTGTAGCAGTTTATTGATTCGCTAACTAATTTACTTTAACTATAAAACCAAACAACTGAATTCTATTTCATAAAATTTGTGATACCAATTTGTATATTTTCAAACTGATCATAACATGATGGCTGTTTTCGATAAATTCCGATCAGCCAGGGAATCCGCCGCGATCTAATCGGCAATGATTATCGGACGTATTAGGTACTAAATAAAGTGGCCAAGTGCGAGTTGGACTCGCCCATGAAGGGTTCCGTTGCAGCAAGTAATATAATATACATAGTACACATAGTTCGTGTAGTTCGTTGTAACTTTGATCGAAGTTTCAATAATAGTGTATTTATGACGTACTAAAAAAAACTACTCATCAGATCGAGTTCAAACCAATTTTCGTTGGTAGTTTACATGATAATATACATCATATATTTTTTTTAGATTTTTCATTCTCTTACTTTAGAAGTTAGAGGGGGGGGGGACCAACTTTTTTCCACTTTGGAAGTGTCTCTTGCGCATATTATTTAGTGTAGACGAAAATGATGTTAGAAACCTCAATATCATTTTTGAAGACCTATCGATAGACACCCCACACGTGTAGGATTGGTAAAAAAAAATTTTTTGAGTTTCAGTTCTCAGTATGGGGGGCAACCCTAGTTTATCTTTTTTTAAAATTATTTTGTTCAAATTTTAATGCGGTTCACAGAATACATCTACTTACCAAGTTTCAACAGTGTAGTTATCATAGTTTCGGCAAAAAGTGGCTGTGACATACGGACGGACAGACAGACAGACAGACAGACAGACAGACAGACAGACAGACATGACGAATCTATAAGGGTTCCGTTTTTACGTTTTACGGAACCCTAAAAATATAAAAAAATACATTTTCCTCAACACTTTTTCACAAAACACAATCTAGCCTCAACTAAGTAAAACCCCCATAGATAGGACAAAAATATTTTTCACACAAACGTTTATCCAGGGTGAGAATGGAACCTACAATCTACAGCTCAATGACCAAACTCAATACAAACTAAGTCACATTCAGTCAAATCAAGTTACAAACACAGGAACTATTAGCGTTATCAAGGATAACTAAAAAAGTGATTAATTGTCCAATTTTGAACAATTGTAAATGGCACGAAATGAGAAACAAAATTAAAAAAAAAACAATTTCAAGAAATAAATCTTACTAATATTATAAATGTCAATGTTTGGATTTTTGTTGTTCAATCACGTCTGAACGGATCTGGTTGAAATTTTAAATAGATTATAATCTGGAAGAACATATAGGCTACTTTTTACTCTGAGAACCACGCTACGCTGCCATGTGCGTTCCACGAAGATGTGTAGAAAACCAAAACAAAGGTGATACCATAACACAAACATCGTTTAATCCTAGTATTTTTATGAAACTGTCTTAAAATATTTTTCACAAATATGATTCGACCGACTTTATTGCGATCTTAAATCTATCTATCTATATACATAAAAATCAATGCCACTTTTCGTTGTTATTGAACTCCTCCTAAACGGCTGGACCGAACTGAATGATTTTTTTGTATATGTTTGGGTAGGGCCCTGGAAGGTTTAGATTCACAAATCAGCCCGGCAGATGGCGCTGCAGTTGATATCTAGGTTATTATTCCAGCGAAGCCGGAGCGGGCCGCTAGTACAATATACTTGAATTTGTATTGATCAAATAATTCTATTTTATCTTATTTTAAAAGTTATAGAAAGTAATGGTAGGATGATAGAAATATGATTTTAAGTACTAGCAATTTGATCTGTGTTTCTCAATTTTGAAAACAAGACATTCGTAATTGTTTTCATTAAATTATTCTTATTAAGGATTATTTTTATTTATTTGGATTTTTTTATTGTAATGTAATGTATTATACTGATTTTTATTGTAATGTGATTTTAAATTGACGTCTAATTTGTTAACAGCCAACGTGTTAATTATCGTCTTGTATTTGTAAGATTTGAATATTTTTAATACGACATGTCACTACTCGTTATCAATAAAAGAGTATTTAAGTATAACTTAAAAGCTCCTAGAGACAGGTTTCTTGTGTCGTAACGTTGTCGTAGTAGTGAGGTCTCTCACCTCACCACCGCGGCTATACTTAGACCTTCGCGTATTCTTATAGAATTTTTTAAGGTGTACAGTAAATGCAGTATATTATTTTGATCTATCTCGTAGGGTTCATCCAGCTTTTGCAATGTTAGAGCAAAAATGTAATTATTTACAACATCACCTCAAAAATTATCAGTGTTTATCTTTCAAATAAAAGATATTGTTGTTAAACTTTCGCGATTGGAATCCATAATGTAAACACTATATACGAGACTTCATAGCGATTAGAATTATTATTTAATCGACCTTTCGGCAGCGTTAAATTCAAAAACGTCTAAATTTGCGCCGCGATAACCACGATGCCAGCAACCACTCGTGACCACGGCGATTGAACGCCGTGCTCACGAGTAGACTGAAGCAATTGCGGGAAGCAATTGCATCATGAAATGAGGCGATCTCCATCTACCCTCATTTGGCCTTCATAAATCGCGGGGGATCAACACGACACACAACACTAACCATCACCTTATCATATTATATATAACCAGGCTTCTCCAAACTCAGTGCGCGATGCACTCATTTATTTATTAGGGGATTCCACGAAGCCGATAACCGAAAACCGGGTGGGTTTCGGTTGCTGGCATCGTGGTTATCGCGGCGCAAATTTAGACTTTTTTTTTAATTTCCAATGCTTCCCGAACCATTCTCGCGTAATAATGACATTCGGTAGAGAAAACCTTCGGGTCGTGGAGCTCGATCCAATGACCAGCTTTAGCATCAATCAAATGTTCAGTATCTGCAGATTTTTGTGTCTGACGATTTTTTACAGCGTCGATGTGTTTATTGTTCAGAGTCCCAGCAGTAGGAACATTTAGTTGGCTGTTTATGCTATGCATATATCTTTAGCTTTGCTTTACGACGAAAATTTAAAAAGGCAAGCAATGAAGCGTACTACGAACTATCTTGTAAAACAAAGGTTGAGTAATGGTGGTCTGTCATATTGAGAGTAACATTGATTTGTTTACATTTTATTCACCGTTATTTGGAACGAGGTATATAATAGTGTTTGAATCTTATACCTTTAAACGAGCAATTGTTGTACCTATATAAATATGTATATATATATAGAATCTGAATCTCGGAAACGGCTCGACGGATTTTCATGAAATTATGTATGCAGGGGATTTTGGGGACGATAAATCGATCTAACTAGGTTTCATTAAAAAAAACGCATATTATGCGCGTTTTTAGACAATGAAAAACTGTCACATTAGACATTAGAATGCGAAGGTAAATTTCGCCGCGTGACGCGGTAGCATAATTAGCTCAGACGGGAAGTCGGGCGCTCATAGCGGTCACGAATTAGTAGCTCCGGGTTCGAATCCAGACGGGTTCTCTTATTTTTTTCAATTCTTTTTTTTTAAGAAAATCTATTTCTTGGAATCTTTTATCTGTAGGTATCTAAGTATATTTCGTATTTAAACCGAGCAAAGCTCGGTCAGGTACTAAGAATAAAATAGAGAGCCTTCTTTTTTAAAGTTCGTAAATAAATATACTCAAATGAGTCTAAGTTGTTCTTCTGTGTTTATGTAATCTGTTGAAAATGCTTTAAAACTCATTACATGACTCGAAGAGATTGCTATGAATCACTATGCTATACATCTATACGTAGAAATTAAATTGAATTAAAATTTAACAGCTTTTCACAAAATATGAAAAAATCTTAATGCGGTTTACAAAATACACCTACTTACCAAGTTTCAACAGTGTAGTTCACATAGTTTCGGCAAAACGTGCCTGTGACATACGGACGGACAGACAGACATGACGAATCTATAAGGGTTCCGTTTTTACGTTTTACGGAACCCTAAAAAATGTTTAAAAAAAGTCATTGAAACTGCCGATAGAAGTGGAAACTCAGAATTTGATAGATTACTTTGGAAACTACGGGGGTGAAACCGGAGGGCGTGACCAATGGGAAAAGCCGACACGTTTCTAGATCGCCACTGGCCATTGTCCCGAGTTTACACGAAGATTTCTTATCATTCCCGGGCGTGAAGCTAGAATTTAATTCACAGCCCACGAAAAATCTGTCTGTGGCGCGCCAAAAAAAAGGTTTCCCTTCAAAAATCACATTCTATAGTTTACAATATAAATATTAGTGACAGGACTAGCCCAAAACACAACCTACCCTGGCAGTAAGCAACACATCTGTCTTAGCACTGCACTGAGCTTTTCACCCTGAGATATAAAAGGATGTATCTCTTTACCCTATCATTTCTCTAGAAACATTGCTATACAAACCAAAACACACCAATGTTTGCACATTGCTGCTTTGTAGAAGAATAACTGTCAAAGGTGTGTTCTTCAGGAGGATTCTGCAAACAATCCTATGCTAAAATTTTTTTTATTGTTAAACACAATTACCTTCATAGTAAGGTTGGCCTCTCGTCGCACGATGTTGACATGGTGCCACTGAGTATCGTTCAAGATACCTTTAGAAGAAAATAGCTCACTCTCGCCAGCACCTAAGTTGATGTTCAGTTTCAATTTACCTTTTTCAAGGCGAATCTGAAACATAACATTCAAGTTGATTTTTAGTTTTTCTATATTCTATGGTTTGTTTTGAATGTAAAGGCCGGTTTGCATTTTGATTATTGCGAGTGTGAGTGCGATTGGGAGTGCGAGTGACTGATTACTATGCACTTGCAATAATCAATCGGTGTCCACACGTGTTTGCTACCAATCACTCAACACCTGCACTACTCACTTGCACGCGTACTAATCAAAATGAAAACAGGCCTTAACAGCAAAAATTCTTTTTATCACTATATCTATCTACAATTGGGATGACGATAAATAATGGGATGACGGATGGGTCAAAAATATAGCATTCTAATTAGTTTGTCAGGTAGATTATGGCAAAATATGGGACACATATACTCTATCTTTTAAGGTTGCATCATTATTACCTAAGCTAACCAAAATTCGTTCAAATCACTTGAGCCCCAAGAGGCCAAATTTGGGCAAAACCGGTTTTTGGACTTTAAAACCTTTTTTTTTCATGATAAACATACTCGATTATTAGTTTATTTTGATGCCTAAGAGATAGGTGATAATATTTATCAGTACATTGTCGTTTACAGACACACAAAATTTGGTTTCATTTTTTAGTTATGATTTTTTGTGTGACGTCACGACACCGGCCGCGTCGCGAGTCGGGCTTAATAGGTTATCCTGAGTTGGTACAACAATTTTCGATAGGTGGTGGTAGCAACGCGCATAGATTTCAGGTAGTTTTATGCAATTCAAACAAGTTAAAAATAGTTTGGTCACGGCTAGAGAAACTATAACTATTACTTAGGTAGCTTACTAATGATAAGAAGTATTCTTACCATACAGTAATCTGTTTTTCCAGCTGCAAGTAGTAATAGGGCATCAGACAGGTGTGTGCGAAATCTAAAGTTAACATCTGTAGTCCCTTTAGCCTCTTGGAGAGGATAAGAAATGTAGCTGGCTCCATAAAAAGAAGCTGAAAAAGGCAGAATAATTTTAGTGACATGTTTTCAAGTATTATGAATGGATTCCATGAGAATCAATGTAATAAGAAAAGAATATATGTTTTCTCCTTGGTCAGTGTGTACCCAAGATTTACTCTAAAGATTTTTAATATTATTATAGTCATGTATATTTAAACATATGAATATAGGGTCATTCCATCGCTTCGGGTGTTACATTCGTACAACAACAGTTAATTTTTTTTATACTTTACAATAATATTTTGACAATAAAAATGTTGTTTAATCTTTGCGTTTTTAGTTGTTGTATCTAAATTTTAAAATTATTATAGTTTAACAAATCGAAACATAGCTTTATAAGTGGAAAAGTGTCCCTTTCGGGTGTTACACGATTTTTCTCTATAAATAAATAAATAAATATTGGTGGACAATTCACACACAACACCATCTGACCCCAAACTAAGCATAGCTTGTACTATGGCGGCCAGATGGTTATACTTATCTAGTTTACATATCTACTCCAACATAATATAATGTACTCTGTTTTGTTCAGATATAATTTTTTTAACTTAATTTTCACATTTAACAATTCAGTTTGACATTTCAATAAATATCTTAAATGAAAAAATATGACTGCTATTTTGATGGTGGTGTTGTAGGGCTGTCAAATAACCCTAGAAAATAATAATAATACGGTATTTTACTAAATTTGTAAAACCGTTTAAATGATTTTTGATTACACAATATACAATACTACATGAATATTTCCGCAAGATTCACTGTTTTACCTTTAAAAATAAATGTTTAAAGTGAAAAGTTCAAAAACCCCGCCAAAAAAGCTGTTTCTGGTCACGTGATGCGCGTGACGCCACACGCCAGTAAACAAATCAGAGTTCTTAAAGAAACCGTTTGCTGTAGATTGAATATTTACTGGCATGTGACGTCACGCGCGTCACGTGACTAGAAACAGCGTTTACGTCGTAGATTATAATTCAGTATTTGTCAAATTTTCATTGGCGTATTATACAAAAAATACACACCATATATTCCAAAATAGAGTGAAATATGTTTATTTAATGTGTTATCTGATAGGATGATCATAAATTATGCTATATTTTAAACATTGTCAAATACCGTATTGCATTTTTCAATTAACCCTTCACATGCTTTACACAACGCATAGTTGCGTAAGGAAAGCTCTATGTATTGGAAGACGGATTGTGACATGTATACGTCTTAACACATTATAATGTTGGTACTAGCCTGTTCGGAATTTCAATTACGCGAAGTTTAGCGCTACCACAATAGAAATGAAGCTTCATTTGGCCTAAAAAAATAAAAAATACGGATGCCACTCCGCTACTCCGCCATTTTTGTGTCGCGATCGTACGACGCCATCTTGCCCCATGGCAAAGATCTTTTTTTTTTAAACCAGAATATGTGAAAACGGTTTGTATTTTATTGTAATCTACTAAAAAAACTATGGCCAACATGCTAAAGTTAGTATTATTTGTGTTATTTTATTAGTGAAAATGCGTAATAACATTGAAGTGCTGTGAAATCCAAAACTTTTTTACAACGGGCGTAAATACTTTGGATTTAGTGACAGGATTAATTAATGTAGTAAGTACCTAGAAGTTAATACAATAGTAAACTACATTTCAAGGGCTTTTTGGTGATATATAAATGTAGGTATATTGTTGTGAATATATAATAAGAATATGTGATAATGATCTAGCCAGCACGTACAGACCGTTCCGAGAGTTTTCGTCACACGCATGAAGGGTTTGAGCCAAGGGCCACTTGAACCCCAAGCGGCCAAATTTGGCCAAACCGGTTTTTGGGACTTTAAAACCTTATTTTTACATGATGTACATACTCGATGATTAGTTTATTTTGATGCCTAAGAGATAGAAGATTATATTAATTAGTACATTGTCGTTTACAGACACACAAAATTTGGTTTCATTTTTGAGTGATGATTTTATTGTGTGACGTCGCGACGCCGGCGGCGTCGCTGCTCGGGATGATGCTCCGTGGTATGCTTGTAGAGTCCTCCTTTTTTGTATATTTTCCCTAATGATATTTATAGCAGCACATAATAGTTCATCCATGATAAGACAAGAACAAAAATTGTGAGTGTCTGTTTATATTGTGTGCAAGTATTATCAATATGAGACGAACTTCTTTCTTCTTTAAATTTAAGAGTAAAAGTCCAGCATAACAACTAAGCAACACATCTTTTCTTAAAGCCCTTGATGTTTTTTGTATGTTTGTGGATATAGTTCATATGTTCTAACTCACCTTTGTCGTAAGCCAGTCCAAAGGAAACAAGAGACAAAATTAAAAATAGTTCCATGTCGCTAACGAAAATAAAAAGTACTTGATCAAAAGGTTCTGCATTCGGTTCAGTACATAATGTAGGATTATCTTTGATCCTGCATGGAGGAAGCAGTAGCTAAAATTATATCATCACGACCATTCATCAGCTTTGAGTCCTGCTCACATTTCATTCGTCGATTGACAGGCGTGGCGTCTTCTGCCGAAGTAGTCCAACGAACTGAACTAACAAGCACTCACAGTTCTACTGATAAGCTTTGTATATTGAATCAACAATTTCCATTTAAGTTTCGCTAATATTGAACAATTACAATGGAAAATATTTACGAAAACCAAAAGATCGCACAGAAGCTGATCACCTTATTCGATCAGTTTGTTCATTTCGTTCATTCGTAATTCATTATGGGATCACAGACTAGGTGGAGAGGGAGAGCACAGACTAGGTAGAGAGGTAGAGAGATATCAGAATCAGAATAATTTATTGCAAAAACTGTGTACAAAGGTGATGTTATAAATAAGATATATAGAAACAACAGTTCTACTCTTTGCGGGCATGCAAAAGCAACGCCTTATTGGCATGAGTTTACAAAATAATCAGAATAATATAATATATTATCAAAATTTGGAATTCATTAGTAGGCTAGGTACTTATCACTACATTAAATTAAATTGTTACAGCTAAACCTAGATTATATAAAGAAAACGAAACAACTACGAAAATAATTTTGAGTAAATATACCTAATTACAGAATTAACTTAAGTATAACTAAAAGAAAGAAAAACAATAAAACCATCAACACTTATTGTCAAATTGGGCTCGTAACATAACACTCTTCAGACTGAAAAACTTAAATTATGTGACAGTAAATAGATAACCTATATAACATTCAAAACATTTAACAGTACCTAGGTAAACATTACAATGAGGCTGTTATGTTTCATTAATAATAAATACAAGAATAACTAAAAAAATTATAAAACCCGACTAAAAAACAACACGTAAGAAAAACACTGTTGGTTGAATTAAAATGCTTGAAATTATTCCAAATGGCAGTTAACTACACGCCATAAATATTTATATATTTGTAATGCTCTTTAAATTCTCTGTATTTTGATACCCTACTCGATATGCTAGATAACATTTTTTTTCAACTACTCACAATTTTGCCTCAAAAATAGGCTATATTGATTTTTTTATTTAATACCTATCTAAGGACACTTGGGTAATAGAGACAAATGTAACGATATCTGAATCGTCAAAATCCGTGCAGCCGTTTGGAAGATACGAAGATACGTGGGAATAAAGAAATTTACAAACATACAAGATACCCGCGAAAAACATAACCCTTCTTTCAGTCGGGTAAAAATATTCTTTGATTTTGTAATAAGTCTTACTTACGAGCCAAGCTTTTAATTTATGTTTAAATTGTGGTAATTTCATTTGTATATTGTATATTTTAATAGCAGAGTGAAATGAACTTTTGTAGAATGTAGCATTGTTGACTTGGCGGATACATATGTTAAATCTATGTTTCGTACGTAATATATTTATATCAGAACGATTCGACAATACATCAAAAAAGTGACCTTCATTATTTTTCACACATAAACAAATTTCTAAAATGTAAATACCAGTTACTGTTAAGATATTATTTTCCCTAAATACATTTTTTAAGCTATCAGTGTTTCGAAGGTTAAAGATGACACGTAGACATTTTTTCTGCAAAAAAAAGGTAGAATCTACATCTACTGAGTTCCCCCAAAAGATAATGCCGTAACTCAAATGAGGATAAACATTTCCGTAATAAGCATTTGTAGCTATAGCTCTAGATGTAGCATTTTTAATAATTGATAATGCGTAGCAATATTGTGATATTTTTGTGTTGACTTTATGAATGTGTTCTTTCCAGTTTAAATTGGTATCCACTCCAAGAAAATTTGTATTATTGACTACGTTAACTGTGTTACTATTGTTAACGATATTTAGCTGTAAAGGTATTTGTTTGTAATTTTTAAAGTTCATTAATTTTGTTTAACTAATATTTGTTTTTAAATTTATATCTTCCAACCACTTCACTATCTGACTTAAGATTTTATTAACTTCATTCTCAAAGTCTTTGTCAGATAGACCGTTTTTTGGAATATATACAGTTGCATCGTCAGCAAACATAACGGTTAGATACTCTGTAACTAAAGGCAATTCGTTGATATATACAAGAAACAACAAAGGGCCTAATATACTTCCTTGTGGAATTCCTACTGTAATCTTTTTGAAGTTTGAGAGAAGCTGGTTCACAGTTTTAGTGTTTTTATTATATACGTTTAGGGATATTGCTTGGTTTCGATTTTCCAGATAAGAGGCTATTAGTTTATGCGCTTGGCCTCTTATACCCACGTTTTCGAATTTATTGAGTAATGTTTTATGCGCTACGCAATCGAATGCTTTAGACATGTCTAAAAATAATGCTACCCCTGGTTTTTTTGCGGTCATGTCATCCCATACTTACTTTAACATTTTGAAAATTGCTAAAGATGTGTTTCGGTTCTTTCTAAAAACCGAATTGATTAGTGTGTAATATTTCATTTTGGTTTAGAAATGAGTATAGTCTATTGTACAAGGCTTTTTCAAATATTTTGGAAAAACATGGAAGGAGTGCAATGGGCCTATAATTATTAATGTCATTTTTGAGGCCTTTTTTATGCAGTGGTTTTATGAGAGACCTCTTTAGCTCATCTGAAAAACATCCAGTAGTGAAAGACAAGTTAATAATTTGAACTATGGGATTAGCAATGAAGTCAATACAGCTTTTGATTAGCTGCATTGATATACTATCATGCCCAACAGACTTCTTATTTATTTTTTTATAACAAAATTTTTGATTTCTTTTTCATCCACAGGTGTTAAAAAAATGGTGTTATGGTTAGGTTTGGTTAAATTTCTCAATGTTGACCTACAATATTGTGTACTATTATTATCATGTGTAAAATGATCAATTAACTTTTCAGATATGACTGTCGGATCAGTCACTTTGTCCTGGCCTATTTGTAAATTGTCAATAGTATTGTAAGTATGGTTAACTGGTTGCGTGTATCTATACTAATATTATAAAGCTGAAGAGTTTGTTTGTATGTTTGTTTGTTTGAACGCAAGGATCTCTGGAACTACTGGTCCGAATTGAACGATTCTTTCTTTGTAGGATAGTCCATTTATCGAGGAAGGCTATAGGCTATTTAGCATTACGCTACTATCAACAAGAGCCGAGCAGGAATAAAAATATAACAAAAACGGGAAAAAATATTGCTTTTTGCGAGCTTACGTTGCGTGACAGTATATGTCATATTTTAAAGGTCGCGTCATTAGAACGTAAAGTAACCGAATTTGTTCAAAATTTGAATTGGTACGATCGATTTTCGATAGATGGCGTAGCAACGCGCCCGCGTTCAGCTAGTTGTTTTATAATACCCCAAGTAGCCTTTGTTTTATTTGTGCTTCTATTAATGTACTTATATTAGTCGCCTTTTTCGAGTATTTTATTAGCCTTTTAAGTAGTTTGGAGTATGCTCTATATTTATTTATACTCTCTTCAGTATTATCGGCACATGCTATTAAATACAGTTTCTTTTTGTTTTTACTTGATATTCCTATGCCTTTAGTTTTCCAATTTGGCTTTTTTTCTGTGGCTTATTTTTATTTTCTTTAATGGCATACATAATTCAAAAACAACCGTGAATAATTCAATAAATTTAATATATGCTTTGTTTGCGTCCACTTAATTATAAACATTGACAAAACTAAGTTTAGAAATATAATTTAAAAAAGTTTTTAAATTAATATCTATGTTCCTTTTTTCTACAAACCAGTGCCCCTCGGTAAAACTTAGGCTGGTTTCAATTTGAGTCTTTTGTGCTGTATGATCAGATAAATCTTTTTCTAGATGAATAATTTCAGTTTTATACTTTTGTGTTTTGTGTTTCGTGTTTGTCAAAATTTTATCGATGCAAGTTTTAGTGTGAGCCGTTATTCTAGTAGGTTCATTGATGGTGGGATGCATTTTAAATGAAAATAATAGATTTTTAAATGTATCGCTTGCCTTGTTTTGTTCTAGTAAGTTTATATTAAAATCACCCAATATGAAGACTTTTTTCTTGATATGTCTAGCTCTAACTGTAATTTTATGAAGTAGAGTTTCAAGAGTTTGTGTGTATAGGTTAACATTTCCATTCGGAACTGTATAGTTACAAATTATAATTGTATTTAGTTCAGGCAGTAGAATCCCACAACATTCAAAATGGCCGAGAGCCATTCCACAAGAAATCGACATTTCTTTTACCCAGTCCAATTTCTTGAAGTTAATAGAATTTTTGACATAAATGCTAACACCTCCCTGTAATTTATTTTTCCTTGAAAAGTGAGCTGCTTTTTTGTTACCATCGATTTGTAATAAGTCTGATTCGTGATCACGTAAATGTGTTTCGGTATAACAACATACATGCGGTTTATGTTCGTTATTTAGTAACTCTATTTCATCTACTTTATATCTCATGCTTCGCACATTTAAATGCATGATATTAAAAGAACTTTGAATAACATTTGTCACGAAAAAACTGGGTTTTATCAACAGAGGACGGTTTAGTTAGCTTTTTGAAATAAAATGGAATGGTCCCCGGTTTGAAACCATTCAGTTCGTTGTTCAGATTTACGTGGGTAGATTTGTTATTGACTGCAGGTGATGCCAGTTTATCAAAATAATAAGGAATAGTCCCTGATTTGTGTTGTTTTTAATTTTTTTGAGAATTTGAACATGTTAAGTATTTTACCATCGATAAATGACGTAGTGTAGTCATTTGAATTTATAAATGTATTAATAGCTCTCATTAAGAGATAAGTTTTTTCCGTGGTCTTTTGACGGTGGCTTGATTTTGATTCAGGAACTGGTAAGTACTTACAGTGATGAAATTTATTGACAATATTCATGATACTTGAATTTAGTTTTTCCTCATTTAAGTAGGGATTTTGTGAAACCTCTGCTACGATCACATTTTTACATGTTAGCGATTTTAGTTTATTCGACATTTCTAATAGTAATTTAGTAGGATTAGTATTATTAGATCCTACACTTAGCACTATCCAATCGTCATCATGTATCTTGAACTGGTTAAAGTCAGTGTTTTTTTAAAATGTACTCTCCTGATGCGTTAGGATAAGTTAAATTTTGTACACTATATTCTTGTGTATTTTTATGTTTTGCCCGTAAATTCATTAGAGAACGAGCCATATCCTTGCAAGATTATTCTCCGGCTATCACAATTTTCTGCATTTTATCTACTAGTTTCTTATGAAGTTCAGACTTAATAGGATTAGAAATATTCGATTTATTTTGTGTTTTAGAATCAGTTAGACTCTGTTTTGATGTAGTAGGTGAATCCGTTCGACCAATTTTTTAATATACTGTTTTCTTTTCAGCTCTATGAGAACTAGTTTCAATATTTAAATCAATCTTTTGAACAAGATTATTTTGTTTTGATTTCTATTTAATGTGATGCGTACTTATAGGAAGTGAAGACTAGTCATAGTTTTGTTTTCTGTCGACCGTTGATTTTTCGTTATTTCTAGCTGAGGTAATATTTGAATCCAGAAACTCTTTCAATGCTAGATTTTCCATGTGTAATTTATTAACTTCTTCCTTTGCTTGAATTAACTGTTTAGTTAGTTCTTCAACTTCACGTTTAAGCTCAAGAGTGTCATCTTTTTTAATTTCCGAAGTATTCACTAGTTGTACTTGTGTTTCATTTGCAAGAATGTTGTTTTCTTCTAATGTTTGCTCCAATACAGAATCATCCATAGATATTTGCAGGCTTAAAGGTCTTGGTTTCCTTAAAGTGATATTGTCATTTCCATGATAATTAATACCTATAGGAGTATTTGAGTTGTCACCTTGTTGGCGCTTCTTAGATTTGCACATCTGACAAAGCCACATTGCTTTTCAGTCAGGTTTCAACGTGTAAAATCTGGTCTTCGAATTACAAGAGTAGCACATTAAGTACTGTCGGTCAATTATTTTATTCGGACATCCGCCACAGTTTAAATTAATAGATATTACTGGTGACCGCTCCATTTTAGTGCAATTTCTTCAAATCAAATCAGTATCAGTAATGGTTAGATAGCTGTAAAACTGGTTTATCCTTTTTAGTCCGTAGTAATCGTAGTAATAAACCAATACAAAACGGTATTGGTACTTAGCTGACAAAAAAGTGCATCCAATCCGATTAAAATAATCGCAGTCTATGGTTTCTTAAGATTAAGTTTAGAGACCTCTCGTAGGGAGTAGCAGAACTAAGAGTTTGTTTTGGCGGTAAAATCAAATGCTGCACCAGAGATTCATGGAACGTTTATCACTACAGTTTCCGTAAAAGTATATTTTGTGGTTTAATGTTTTTATAGTACAATTATGACACTTTCTACTAAAGGTTTATTCTCTTCAAAGAAAAAGTAGTTATGCAGCCACAGTCACTCAGTCATTCAAAACACGAAATTAAAAAGTCATACTTTCGTATAAGATTTGAAAATTGTTACCGGTCATTTTGAGAAAATTAAGATTATTTTTCTTTCTCAAAGGTCTTGCTTGATTTTCACTCACTGGGCTTCGCTGACTATTTTATTGTAACATTTAACTGCAGAGTTTATTTATCTTACATTCGTTCGTCACTTTTCACTGTTTAGAAAATTTCATTTCATATTATTTGCACCGTTATTTTTTTATATTACGTTTATTTTACACAATAGTTGTTAATATGTCTTGGAAATACTGTCCGTACACGGGTTGAAACTTTATTTTAGTATTTTGTTACAAAAAACACTTGATATTCTTCATTTTCTATTTTTTTGTTAATATTTTTGATGACAAAACGTTGTTTGTATTTTGGCGCCACTTGCGCAACTACGCATTGCGCAACTGTCAGTGTTACCAACTCCTGAAAATAATTATCCCTAAACCTACGTTAAAAACCCTTAAAATCGACATATTTACTTGAAAATCCCCCTAAATTTTTTTTAGTAAATTTGAAAATTAATACTTTTATTGAAAAAATATATACTCTAAGGAAATCACAACACATAGGCAGAACTAGCAAGTTATGTTCCTAAATTGATTAAAAATTGTTTTTTTTTATTTGAAGTAGGAAATTTTGTAAAATAGTATTATTCGGAAATATAATTTATTCAAAACTAAGGCAACTAATCTTTACTCATTTATACACATCCTTTCCAAAAACAGGCTACGAAATTACCTTTCAAATCTGGGCCTGTTTATTCATGTCTTTACTTAGAAAAATATATAAAAAGCACAAAAAACTGGGGAAAAAAAATCCCTAAAAATACCCCCAAAAATAATATGCCCCTAAAAAAATCCCAACCCACTAATTTACCCCCTAAATTTAGGGGGAAAACCCCTAAGTTGGTAAGACTGGCAACTGTAAACATTGTGTACACAGGATAATAAAATTGTCTATTGTCATTACAATCGAGCATTTACTAAAAACTAAATTTTTATTGTGCACTTCCTTGTTTCACTGTGCAACGTATTTAATCTGTGGGGCAACACAAAAATAGTTTTGTTTGATTCAGTCTTACAAACTTAGGGGTTTTCCCCCCAAATTTAGGGGGTAAATGGCTGAGATTTTTTTAGGGGGTAAATGGCTGAGATTTTTTAGAGGTATTATATATTTGGGGTTATTTTTAGGGATTTTTGAAGTGAAAAGTTCTTTAGGCGCGCCTAGACAGATATTTCGTGGGCTTTGAATTGGATTCTGGCGTCACACTCGGGTATGATAAGAAATCTTCGGGTAAACTCGGGACCATGGCTATTGACCATTTAGAAATACGTCAGCCAATGGGAAATGCTGAAAGGGCGTGGTCTCAGCATCATGCCATGGCCATCTAGAAATGCATCAGTCAATAGGAAATGCTGACGCATTTCTAGATGGCCATGCCATGATGCCCAGGCCACGTCCTCCGATTACACCCGTGTAGTTTCCAAGGTAAGCTATAAAATTCTAAGTTTTCACTTCTACCAGCAGTTCGAATGACTTCTAATTTTTCATATATTTCATTAAAGGACAAGAATAATAAACAGGTTCAGATAGAAAAGTGAAGGTGTATATTTTTTTTCAGTAAAAGTAATATTTTTTCTATTTTACTAAATAAATGATTTAGGGGGATTTTCAAGTAAATGTGCCAATTTTAGGGGTTTTTAACCTAGGTTTAGGGGTAAACATTTTCAGGAGTTGGTAACACTGGTTTGCAGTGTGACCATATGTGGCAGGTTCCTGCCATTTTGGCAGGATTTGGGCATTATTTTAGCCTTTGGCATGATAGGTTGACGTTTTATGAAAACTGGCAGTTTTTGGCAGTATTGGTGGATCGGAAAAAATGTTTGTTACCATAACTCATATTCCCGATAATGACCACCCGGGGGTGAAAATAAGAGCATAACAAATTTGATAGACAAAATTGACTAACGCTTTCAATTTAGTTGATTAGTTCTCACACATCCCTAGTAAACTCAGTAGATTATCGTCACTAGTGGGGAATTTTCCGATAAATTCAACTATACTTCTTCGTTGTTTTGTAGGTATGTACTGTAACTTTCGTAAGTCGTAACAATCAGCTCTATGACGGTTGTATTTCATTTTAACCAACTAAAGAAAAGTTAAATATAATGAATAAATCAATGTATAAACATGTAAAAATGGAGGTATACAATGAAAATTGCAATGCTTAACATCCCACTGATATTATACATGGAAATGTTTGGAGATTTTAATGTCAGAATGACGTTTGTACGTCTGAACGCATCGGGTTGATATTTGGAACACAAATAGATTATAGTCTGGAAAAACACATAGGCTACGTTTTATCCCGAAAAAATAACGGAAACGCGAAATAATTGAGTAAAACCGCGGGGACTGCTAGTTTATGATATTACTATGATGTATGATGATGTCAATGTTTGGATGTTTGTTGCTCAATCACGTCGTAAAGTACAAACGGATCTTGTTGAAATTTGTAACACGGTTATATTACAGTCTCGAAGAAAATATGGGCTACTTTTTATCCCGGGAAAATAACAAGAACGGGAACTGTGCGGATAAAACCCCGGGGCGCTGTATTACGCCATAATCTTGTGTAATTATGGTTTTTCTTTGATAAATACAGCGATAATTGCGGTTGGCAGTATTTTGGCATTTTTTGCCTCAAGCGTGGGCAGGATTTGGCAGGATTTCACCCGCAGTATGGCAGGATCCGTGATTTAGAGATGGTCACACTGCTGGTTTGATTCAATTGATTCACTTGCTCGGTTGTCAAACAAAAATTGTCAAAGAAATAGAAATCATAAAATTCATAAATCTGATTGAGTGCTGATTGATTTCGTGATAACCAAGTGAAAACTACATACCGACAACTTGAGATTAGCCTCTTTACTTTGCCTTAAATCACAAGTAAAATGCCAAGGGCAAATCATAATAATGGAGGAGCAAAAGTAAGTGAATCAGTTCCGTAATTTTAACGTAACACTGTCGCGTCGAATGTCTGTTCCAACTCCTCTTCGCAGTTAACTCAGGATTTCAAAGTGTTTTCTGTGCGGGTATTTCTTGTTATATATGTCTCATTAGCTCGTAAATAGTGAACATCTGCTACACTAGCGTTACATGTGTGCACATTTGTCGGTGTACTGATAGTTTGGCGTTAGGATTAATAGCAACAGCTGTATTTAAATCAACCGACTTGAGAGTGTTTTGCGTTTAGACGACTAATAATTTACTAATACTGTCTCTGTAGACCTTATGTAAAGTGGTAATAGGTTAGAAGAATACCAGTAGAAAAGTCAACATCATTTATTGTTATATCATAGAAATATAATAGAAGAGCAGCCATAATTCATGGACTGTGTAGAGGTAATAATGATACATTAACAATATAACCTTAGTTTTTGCTCTATTAATTTATTGTTACACTGATTAACGTAAATACTAGTCAATACAGGTCGGTGAGATATTCCGGGAAGCCGGAATTGCCTTCAACAAGCTGTCAGAGATGACCAATTTGCTGCATCCCATGGGTGAATCACAACCAGGGTAAGTCTCTCCAACTGCAGATATTTATTAGTAACAGCAAATACTTACCACCAGGCAGACAACCCTTATTCAAGTCAAGGTCACTGATCTTATCAACCAAACGCTCAAAATGTAATAAGAAACCGCTTGCGTTTACAAGGCCTGTTCTATACACACATACTACCGTTATATGGTAGTCAATGAGGTCTACTGCAGACACTTCACAGTACATTTCAGTGGCTAATTTAACAAGTTCTAAATTCATAGTGGTATATACATATTTATAGTGGTGGTCCTATGATTAAGAATGCTCATTAAAAAGGACCTTTCGTAGACTTAATTCACCTGGCTCAATTCACCTGGGTGCATTAAGTCTACAAATCGTATACTTGATGCACTTGCAATAGAGGAAAACATAAAACGTCTCAATCTTTAGTAGACTTAATTCCCAGGTGAATTAAATCTAAAAAGGAAGGTTTTTCAAACTTACAAGTAGAGTAAAAGCTCCTTATTCAAGGGGTATATGTTCCACAAATATGCCACAAATACAGAAATCGTGCATATAGTGGTAATTTATATGGGATTATATGGGATACGTTCCAAGGTGACAAAATAAACAACAAAAGTACGAAAAAAACTCTTTAATTGAATATTTTGACCATTTTTACTAACAAATTTATGTACAAATGAAAAGATGAAAGAATAAAACATGCAAAGACACTTACCAAAAGATGAAACATCCAATATGTGGCAACAATAAAATTAACAATATACTTTTTGCATTGAGTTATAAGGTTACTTTACTTACACAATGAGAGTGAATTGGTTTCTTCTAAGTAAGCATGCTCGATTGTGGATCACAACGTCACTTAATATCAGACAAGATTATGGTCAAGTGTAAGCTCAAAAAAGCCTCTCTCTCTCTCTTGGGTCGGGCCCTCATATCTGAGGATCGTGGTCAGCATCAGGGTTGCATCTGGAGGGGATGATCTGCCTCCACCGGTTTCTGTCCAGCGCGTCTCTTATGACTGAGTAAAATTTTGAGGAAGACGAGTCCTTTACTTGATCGGTCCATCTGGTTGGTGAGCGACCACGAGATCGTTTGCCCTCAGTGTTCCCAACTATGATCAGCTTTTCCAGATTCCCGTCGCCTCTTCGCATTGTATGGCCAAAATATGAAAGGATGCGTTGTTGACATATAGTGGACAGGCATACTTTTACTCGGAGCTGAGTTAGAATTGACGCATTAGTGCGTTTCACAGTCCAAGGTACTCTTAACATTCGTCTCCAGCACCACATCTCGGATGCGTCAATTCTTTGTCTTTCCCTTGCCAGGATTGTCCATGTTTCTACTCCATACAGGAAGATAGGGAATACCAAGGCTCGTATCAATCTGATCTTGGTTTTGATTCCGATTGCTCTTTTCTTCCAGATGTTGTTCAAACGTGTCATGGCATCTTTTGCCATCCCGATTCGTCTTTTTATTTCAGAGACACAGTTGCCGTCATTACAGATTTGGGCGCCCAGGTATACGTAGCGGTCAACGATATTTATGCCAGGTATGTTGCAATTGACATTTGCTAGCTTTCCGGCTCTATCCACTATCATCACCTTGGTTTTCGCTCTGTTCACTGCGAGACCGATGTTGGCACTTTCCATCTCAAGTCTTTGGAACAATTCACTTATTTCTTCCATGGATGTTGTTATGAGAATGGTATTGTTGGCATATCGGAGATTCGATAATCTCTTTCCACCTAAAGGGAAACCCTTCTCCCAATTTTCAATGGTCTTAGGAATAATGTATTCCCCATATATGTTAAAAAGTGCTGGAGACAAAATGCAACCCTGTCTCACTCCTTTTTTAGTTTTGAACATATCGGAGCATTCAGTACCAATCCTGATGAAAGAACAGTTTTCTTTGTACAGACTTTGGATTAAAGCAACAAGATGTTTTGGAGCTCCCATTTCGAGTAGCACATTCCACAGTTTTTCCCATTGCACGCAGTCAAAGGCCTTCGCGTAATCAATGAAGCATAGCACAACGGGATTGTTGAATTCCCTGCTCTTTTCGATGACTTGGCGTACGACGATGAAATACTGAACGTTCAGTATTTGTTCTCGCGTTTCTCTACCCTTAACGAAACCTGCTTGCTCTTCGGGTATCTCTTGGCTTAAAAAGTAGTGAAGACGTCTATTAATTACATGGAGGAGGATCTTAAAAAAGCCTAAACATTCCGAAAAACCACCTACCATAAAATCTGTCCAATGAAAAGCTGACCCAATACAGTGACAATGTCATTTAACAACATATTTTAGATTTAGACATTTTAGTTGTAGTAAGGTCAATTTTTTTTGTCAATTTAATCACAATTTTATAAATGATACTGAATCCGTTTTACATACATGCATACCTGTGTACCAATTAGGTACACAAATAAATGAATCACGAGCCACGAATATAGGAATTGGGTTTATTTAGTCTGTGAACAGCAAAAATACGCAAATAAAAGAAGCGCCAATAAGGAGCTTTTGCTGTATAATAATGTGATTGTTTTTATTTCTCTCTGATTTTTTAAATTTTCCTTACTAGCTGTACATTCAAAAACATGGAAAAAAACAGACTGACGTTATTTTTCTGTGACAAAAATGAGCATTGTATGTTCTGATGGAACAATATCGACGGTAAAAAGCAACCTGCCGTAAACCGCACCTTTTGCAATTTTTTTATTGTTGTATTATTGAGTTTTATTGATCTAGAATAAAAATAAAAACACTGCGTCAAAAGGTTCAACTCCCGTGGCTCTGCGATCTCAAGAGATTTTTGTAAAGGATAGTGGATATTTTTCCATTTTTCAAAAAAGTCACAATATACTTGCTTTCTTCCATTCTTCATTAAGTTTGGGTTCACACAGGGACGTTCCACTGTTGATGTAGGTGTAGAACTGACTAATTACATAATGAAAACCTGGGAAGACCATCACGATGTTCTTGGTGTATTTTGTTACTTGTCGAATAAAGCTTACAACTTTGTTCATTATGACACTCTTTTGAAGATACTGCAGTTTTATCAAATCCAGCTCTAAATTTTATTTTCAGTGTTCAATCAAATGAGTCCCCCATTTGATTGAACACCGTCAATTTTAACTATCTGTACACAATCTTTAAAATATGGAGATGGAGGAGATGTAAGGAAGGAGGAGATGTAATGATGGGTATACCTCAAGGCCCCATACTTGGACCCTTATTGTTTCTTATATATGTTAATGATCTGCCTTCTATGATAGGACCCTTATTGTTTCTTATATATGTTAATGATCTGCCTTCTATGATAAAAAAAACATAAAAACGTAGAAATAGATTTGTTCGCTGACGATACGTCAATTCTATTTAAAGCTAAAAGGAATAAATGATTTTACAGAAATCAATGCAATTTTAGACGTCATTTACAAATGGTTAGATGCAAATAATCTAGTACTAAACCCAAATAAAACTAAATGTAATAAATCACTTCCCGCCCTTACGCCGCAATGCGCAAAATTACGTAAGACTTCCCGAGACTTCTACCTATCTATCGACTTTTGGTCAACATTGTAAATGGTTTCTAAGGCAGCGAATCAGTGATCCAGTTTTAAATGGAATGTTTCAGACCCTAATGCGGCTTGGAGAAGGTTTAGACCGAGTTTTGGTTTCACCAGACACACGAAAATGACATACTACAAATACAAAAAAAAATTGAGTTGGTTGTTTAAGTATTATAACGGCTATCTGGCTGCTATAATACTTTGCTTAGTTTGCTTAGAATAATAGCTATTACGTGTATGTATTGTGAATATATTAGTCACACCACATTTTTTTTGTAAAATCTTAAAAGTTTTTTTGGGCTCTGAACTGAACATTTTGCATTTTGTGGGTTACAGCAGGTTTTTCTTTTACCGTTGTTGTGTAAAACAACCTCCAAATAGAGTGTTTGACCCTAAGTAAACAAAAATGAATATAAAGAATGTTGGGGGAATATCAAAAAGTGGGAAAGAGTGTATGCGATGATGAGAAATCAATGTGAAATAGAAATGCTTCAAATAATTTGTAACTTAGTGCTAATTATCTAATTGTTTTTTCTAGTGGCAAGTGGACAGAAGAAGAAATTGACATGCTGCGTTCCTGTGTGCATCGCTTTGCCGTGGATTTGAATAAGCTTAGTCAGCACATTAAAGCAAGAACTGTGTAAGTATCCAAAACATTGTTTTACCATTCAATTCAATAGATTTTCATTTAGGTAAACATAGTTTATTTTTGAACATTCCACAAATTACAATTCACAAATAACTTGTGTATGATGTAATTGGTCCGGTCGAACTTAAGTTTCAAGCTGTTTTTGATGTGCTTTCTTGAAAGAGGCATCCAATCAGTGCAGATATGAACGAAGTTATTACTATTACAAACATTTACCGGAAATAATACATACAAGGACAGAATAAGGTTCTTCATAATGTAGTTATTACGGTCGGGCATGCCGCTTTCCCGGATATTCCCGGGTAGTAGTGGTAGGACTCTTAGCAGAGTCCGCCTGGAGTAGTACCACGCCTTTGCTAGTTATTCTACCGCCAAGCAGTAAGGTGCAAACATTATAATAATAATAATAATTTAGCTTAGCAAGTACCTTGACTTGGCTCACGAGGTTACCGCCATGTGGGATGTTGATTCGACGATCATAGTCCCAATAGTCGTGTCAGCAAACGGCCTTGTAGCGAAAAGTCTCGACCAACATCTCAAGAGACTTTCGCTAGACGGTTGGATCAAGGGTCAGATGCAGAAGGCGGTCATCCTCGACACAGCACGCATCGTCAGGAGGTTCCTCAGTCTGCAGCCCTAACCACCGGTAGCTTGGGCCCTGCCCCGCTGCTGGCGGCAAACTAGGTTTAGGTTTTTATAATGTTTTTATGTTGTTTTATATATAAATATTGTAAAAACTTAGGCTTAAGAAAGGAAATAAATACGTACATAATAATAGATCTCAGCGCCAGGCTGTGATTGTCGATATCACCGTACCACATGACGAGAACCTCGTGAAAGCCGAGAAGGACAAGCTGAGCAAGTACCTTGACTTGGCTCACGAGGTTACCGCCATGTGGGATGTTGATTCGACGATCATAGTCCCAATAGTCGTGTCGGCAAATGGCCTTATAGCGAAAAGCCTCGACCAACATCTCAAGAGGCTTTCGCTAGACGGTTGGATCAAGGGTCAGATACAGAAGGCAGTCATCCTAGACACAGCGCGCATCGTCAGGAGGTTCCTCTCTCTGCAGCCCTAACCACCGGTAGCTTGGGCCCTGCCCCGCTGCTGGCGGCACCCTAGTTTTTAAGTTTTTTATAATGTTTATATTTATTTTATATGTATTGTAAAAAACTTAGGAATTAAGAAAGAAAATAAATGAGTGAATTATAATAATAAACTTTATTTGGTCCAAAAGAAAAGAAACATTACTGTGTTCCGGTTTCAAGGGCAGGGTTTCCAGAGAAATTACAGGGCTTAGAGATATAACATCTTAGATCTCGGGGTGACGAGCGCAGTGCAGTGCTAGGTAATGATTTGGACTCTTCATGTTCCAATAGCTGTGTCACTGTGCTGTCATCTGGCAGGCATGTCGCTTACCATCAGGCACATGTCATGCTCGTCTCGTTCCTCGTTATTAAAAAAAAACTGTCATTAATTTCATGTGGCTGATCCAGATCTCGAAAATGGTTGTGCGTTGCCATATTGTGGTCGATTTGTCATTACGGTCAGGACTATTCTCGCCAATGAGCCTGATATTGTGCAGGTAGACCTGTCTCAATGCCGGGCTGTGCTCGTCGATATCACTTTATCACATGACAAGAAGATCGTGAAAGCCATAAAGAAAGTATTTTGACTTGGTTTATCGAATCGAATCAATACCCCAATAACCTCATTATTGGGGTATTGATTCGATGACCACAGTCCCGATGGTTATGTTGGTGAACATCCTTATAGTGAAATGCCTCTACCAATCAAGATGCTTTCTTTAGATGGCTAGATCAAATAATGTCAGATGTAAAAAACCTTAATACAGCGCACATCCTTAGGAGGTTTCACAAACCACCGGTAGCTTTGGCTCTGCCTCGCTGCTGGTGGTATTATCGTTTTGACGTTTCTGTATGTGATTTTGTTACTTTTTGTTGTTTGAAAACTGTATTCAAGAGTGTTCTTAGCTTTGTTTCATTATAATTGATTCATTTGCCTCAAAATTATCAGCTCTTTTGTTAGCTGCAGTAAGAATCTTAGAAGTATTTGCTATACTTGCAAACATATGTGTGACCTTAAATTTGAAACAATTGCGTCGGGTTTTTTTTGTTATTTTATAATTTAACTAGCGGTCTCTCCCGGCTTCGCCCGTGGTAGTTTATATATTATAGCCTGTAGCACTCAGGAATCACAAACTTATCTAACAATGCAACAGTGAAAGATTAAACATTTTTGAAATCCGTCCAGAAGTTCCTGGGATTAGCACGTTCAAACAAAAAAAACATTTCAGCTTTATAATATTAATATATTATAAAGCTGAAATGGTACAGATTTATAAATGTTGGAATAGATATTCTAAATTTTTAAAATAACAATTGTTTTACTTAGGCCTATTGTCCACGCACGCGTCATTTGTCGAATGCATGCATCCTACGAACAAACGCAAGAAGTGCGGCTGTCGTGTCGTTGTCGTTTCGTGGACACAGACTTCATTATTTGTACGCAAGATGCAAGCATTCGTCTTGCATCCGGCAATTGTCGAAAGCGTGCGGATGTCGTGCAGCTACGTGGACAATTGGCCTTAATCAAATACTTTTTGCAGTAACATACAATCTTGAAACTTTAATTGGAAATGCAGAATAAAATGGCTTTCATAACCTTCTCATAATTTACTTTAAGTTACAGTTTGAAATAACAATTAAACTCAAATTTCCCCGTTTAATTCCAGGAAATGAAATAATATTCTTATCGTTTGCCAATTGATTCGCACCAGTATTTTTACATTTCAGATCACAAATACGCACGACGCTAAAGAAAAAAGCGTTTGAAGACGCAGGTTTACCTCTGCGTCAGGTAAGCGGAAACCAAGGACTCGGATCGCACCATCAACAGGTAGCCTCTCCCATGACCATGGTGAACACACAGAGTGTACTCGGCAATTCACATGGTGGCTTTGGCAATAGGGTGTTAACCAACTCGCACAGCCTGTTGGTCAGCTCTCAGAACGTCCACACGTCACAGAATCTAATGACTAATTCCCATAGCCTCCTGTCCAACCATGGCGTGCTCGGAAAAAACGCAGAGGTTCAAACATTCACTAATTAAAATTGTGGCACAATTTTCTTTTTTAATTTTTTTTTATGTTTTATTGTTGTGCTATTGTGTTAGTGAAGTTTGAATTATTTTGTTAAGCACTGCCAGTTGTTGCATGCGCTAGGTTAGACCGATTTCGGATATGTCATTATTTTATTATTTCACGCTAATTGATTTTTTCTGTCACGCTTTTTGATTTGTTGGTAATGTTAGCCGTTATTATTTGGTTTTATTTGAAAACTGCTCTTGTCTTAGTCTATGTATTGTATCTACCAATACTTCGCTATTTACGATGTATTCGGATCGTTATTGTAAGGATTCAATTTAATTTCAAAAAATGTATTTCTTTAATTAACGTCAAATCTTTACTAATAATAAATGTAGGTATATTTTTCGTAAAATTAAAAAAGCACTTCTTACAATACCATTTAATTATTAGTTTTCAATGTGTGTATAGTGCTGAAATAATAGTTGCATAAAAAATATATTTACAAGAAACGGAAACAGGCAAAAGTAATGAAACATTTGAAATAAGGTTAGCAAATTTTTAGTCATTGTGTATTTTAAATCAATTTATTGTGGTGGTCTGGTTTGCACTGTAAAGCTTTGAAATAGCTAAGTGGTTAAATCTGGTAAATCGTGACAGCATTAAAACTTTGGCCATATTCCCAAAACACGTCGTTTGCTGTTAATTATATAACATACAGTTAATTATATAATATACAGTATGTATAGTCCCCGAGTTGCGGCAATTTCGCAAAATCTTAAGTTCATTTTATATGTCGCCGTAAAACCGTCAGATTATAATCTATCGACGTCAGATTACAAACTAACTTAACCTACCGTAAGAAAATAATCTCACGCGTTAGTTTATAATCACTGTAAAATTGTCAGTTTTGTTAATTTCACGGCGGCATAGGTATACGAGTACATTGAGTGGGTTTACGTTTGACCTTGTCTTATCAAGTAGTACAGGGCATTAAAAAATAAACTTCATTTGGCATAACAAAATAATTAATAGTATAGTAACAATAGTATCTTTCTTACCTTAACAGTTGACCTTAACAGTTAAGGTCTAAGGTACAACATGCTTACTTATCCAGAAAGATACCTATTCACTCTGTGTCGAGAGATTCCTAGATTACATGAGCGAGGAAACATTGCTGCTGGCAGAATGTTCCACAGTTTTGCTGTTCGGTTTGTGAAAGAGTTTTCAAAGCGCTTCGTACGAAGACACGCAACATCTACCACGAAAGATTGGAGCGATTTATGATTTCTAAGTTCGATAACGAAAAGACGACGGTGGTATTAGTTATTGCAGCTCCCGTGCACACTCGCCAAACTGCAGTCTATAATAACAGCCAGACAAACAACATTTGGCCTGTGATCCAGGTTTTGCTATCTCTACTTAATTGGAAGCGGATGGTTTTCAAACATTAGATAAAAGATCTTCAGATACCAAAATTTAAAACTGTCAACTGCTTTTCTTTTTTAGTTATCACAAAATGCATTTTGCTATGTTGTACAAGTTTTAAACTGCTTCGTATTTGAAAGATGCTTTGTAGTTGGATGAATGAATTTGAAAATTTGATGTTATGAATTTTAGATGCGACGATCCATTCTAGAAAAAAATTGCACGGATTTTAGTAGTGTTGTGTACCTATGCATTACCGTCGTGTTATGCGAATCGTATGATTTCTTAGTTCAAGATCGTAATTCCCATAAGATAAATATCTGTCTTAAGAATTTTATGGATTTATTGATTCCGCTAGATCATGAATTGGACAAAGAATAGGTTCTATTATATCTATATTGAAAGTATTACTATATCGTAATACTCTCAATGTCCCAAAACCTAACTTCAACCGAACGGGGCGATGGGAGAGTTTGTACTAATAATGCTATATATATCAGAAAAAAAAACAACATTTTACTTTTATGGTAATATGTCATTGTGATATAGTCAAGGGACATTGTTAATTTAAAAGTGACTTTGGGCTAAACGTGGACATTGATTGTCACTGATATCATAAATTAAACTATAGCTTGTAGCAGTAGATATCAGAAGATTATCATTTGGTAATAACATAAAGACTACTTACGCATAGGTATTTCCTAAAAGTAAAGCGAATGTTGACGAGGTTATTTTTGAACAAAATTACAACATTTTGTACCATCGGAAGGCCATAGTCGTTATTGGATCGATTTCCGAGGGCCAGCTAGGGCCCTAAGAATGCATTTTCATCAACCAAATACACGAATCAACACAATTTTCAAATACGTAACACACAAACACATGACACAACAAAACATAAACAAACCGCTGACAACTACGCTTTTTTTTCGATGTATTCAGTGCTGCCATTGTAAAAAAACTTAATAGCGATCTAAAAAAAAAACAATAGTGATCGTATGGATAAAATTGATACTAGTTTATTATGGTGGCCATTGTTGAAAATAATAACTAAAATAATCATAAGTTAGGGGTTAAAATGAGTAGATGATTATTTATACTGCTCTACGGCATTATTGTTTACTATTTATTCAGCATTAGTAGATGATGTTGCTTCTCGTGGCGTTGTGAAGTGATTGCAGGTGCGATGAAAAACCATTACACAAAAAAGGCTAGCTACGGTGTTGCTTAAAAACAACTTAAATACGATGTTAATTGTTTAGTTGTTAAAATGTGACTTTTTTGTTTCGATTTAAAGAAATAGAGATTATTCGAGAAAAAAAATCTATATTTTTCAAAGCTTAAAGACTGGCAATAAAATTGGTTGAGAAGTCGGAAATAAAAATATATACAATAAAATATATAATGAGCTTTTAGTTTATTAATCTGGGTACTAAAATGATAATTCTTAACAAAAATAAATGGATTTTTTGACTAAATCAAATTAACATGAACGTGTTGTCCACGGATAGCCCAGTTTGAACAATGTCCTTTCTATAGTACACCTTCTATCGTCAAATTAAATTTGTTAAAGTTCAATGAATTATTTTTTACTTATTTGTTCTTTTTTTACGTGGAATAAATGCATTTACGCATACACTTTCGCTTTAGGGAGACGGTTAAGTTATCAAATCGCAGCCGATCTCAGTTGCGCCGGTGTCCATACTGTCCGCGACCTATTCTTAGCTTCACCGTGGGTGACCAGGCCATGGCAACTGAGCATCCCTACGGGGATATTTTTCACTTATATTCTATATTATATATACAACTTTCCCATTCCCGGTTTACGTTAAGTTTCGGGATCGCCTGATCTCTAAAATTTTGTTTAGAACGGATTTTTCTATAACTTCATTGAATCGTTCCAGGTGACCCTTAACATGTTGAATGCCACGGAACACGAAGTCGACGTCGAGGGATTGAACTCAGATGGTGTGAAACTCGAGTTTGAAGCGAACAACGACGAGGTGGCCTCCTGAGGTTTACTCTGGTTAGCTAACCAGTAAATAAAAAAAAAACACCCTGGACTATAACAAACTCAGTTTTTTTATCAGTGTGTATTGTGAATAAGCACAGATTAGGAAATCGTAGACAAATGTGTTTTTTTTTACATTTATAAGTAAGGTGAATTCACTGGTAAATAATTAAACTCTAAATTCTCAATTCATAAACTCTTCTTAAGTTATCGCTGTTGCTCGCAATACGATTATCATTAATTACGGTTTACTTAACGGTTATATGGTAGAATGTGTTTTAGATATTGCAATGTGTCGCAATGCAGTGCTTTCAACACGTGTTTAAGGAGCATAACTACGTAACTGTGATGCTTTGACACTACCACGATTATAATGGGGCTGATTCGACCTTATAACCAGGGTAAATATTCCGTAAACAATGAATGTGTTACAATGTTTTTGTCACTATGTACATACAATTTTAAAATATAGATTGTAGATGAATTCTCCATCCATTTCTTCCTAATCTGTGTCGTATAGTAAAAAAATAAGGATAATTAGTGTATATGGTACCATAAGTGTTACCGGACATTCTAAATAGGCAGGGAAATTTAACATTTCTTAATTATAGTAAATTTGTATCGTAAATCAAACAACAATGTATAGATTGTTTTACAATTAATTATCAGATTTGATAAGATACATTTAACCACCTTAACGCTGTGTAACCACATCTTCACATCTCTATGCACTTCGCTTATTGACCATATATATTATATCAGGCAGACAGTAAAAAAATAATCAGTTATCTTAATCGTACGCATCATTTGCGTTAGATAAATGCAATAATGTCACATTTTATCAAACGAAAAACTATACAAATCACACGGATTTCGTCACTCGGCGAAATACGTCAGCAGCACCACTGACATTAAAATTACACATTCAATTTAGATATATTTTTGCAGATGTTATAGTCAAATGATTATAAGCTTTCCAGATATTATACCCATGTGCCAACAGTGGTAATCCTAAAACATATTTACTTGAATATAGATTTAATTTTTTGCATCAAACACCTTGGGAATAGTTTTCCATAAATGACGACGGACATATCTGTTTTTTTGGCCTCTTACCGATATGAAACGTGAGGTGTTAAATAGATTTCTAATCTTATATGGCCATTGTCACTCTTTGGTGGACACACTAGTGAGGTAATTTGTGGTTAATGAGGCCCATATTACGACTAATGTTCGTTTAACTGCGCAAGAGATGAATACCAAAGTGCTATACATCACTGTTCGATTTTGAAAACTTAAATATACTTGTACTTGTTAGATCACTTAGGAATACAAATGTTGTTAATGTATTTTAAGTGTAATAGTAAGATTGAGAAGTTAAATCCTAACTTGGTCTGACGGGTCTCATGTAAAATCAGTCTTTCTTAAAGGCGGATGTACCACGGCGCATGTTTTGGACGCCGAAAGCCGAAGTGATGGATCGTCCCACGCAATTGTAAAGCTGGTCGATTTTATAAAAGTGACCCCGATGACAAACTCCTGTTATCAGTTCAGTCCGACATAGCACTGCCAAACGAGCAGCGGTCATGTGCGCGTCCTCTCCTTCATGCGGCTGAATTTTAAGTCGGATTGGGCTGACTATAGAGCAGACGTGAGTTATCCATTGTTTAAATGTGTAACAATCACGTTAGTTTTCATACTAAACCTCGTGTAACTTGACACTGTGACTTGTTACGACGTTTGACATTTACAGCTCTGTTCATAATTAATAACGGGCTATTCACGGGTGATGCGGCCGACCCATCCTGACTTAAGTTGCAGTCGCCTTCGGTCATACTCTCTCCTTTAATAGACCGCCAGATGCGGTTGAAACTTAAGTCGTGTTACTTTAGAAGAAGTTACTTGGACCTGTGAGTAACCCGTTAATAATGCTTAAAAATAAATTAAAAATGTTTGAGACCACGTTAGATTTTATAAATATGTTTTTTGTAAAAATCACAAGCTGCCAAAAATAATGTTACCATCAGTTTTAGATAAGTCGTAATGAGTTTTAAATCAAGTAATATCAGAAAAGAATTCAGCGTGGCATTTGTTTTTTCAGGATCGTCTAGGTAGTTTTGGCTCATTTGTCATTTTTGTCATTCGCCAACAAGTCACGATCAATCTGTTTACGCGTCGTGGCACCTTACTTTTACAATTTTAAACATGTTTAAGTATTCGAAGTAGCTAAAAGTAGGTAGTCATGCATTTGAGTTTTGATTTCGAATGTATTTTAGTGTTTTAAGTAGCAAATTAAAATTTTAGGCGTAAATAACGAAAAATTACCCCGCTGTGCTCAACATCATTTGAGATCTTGTAATTATGATTGATGTCACATGTGCTGAGGTAACTAATTGAGTAAGTATATGAAACTTAGTGTAAAACTAAATGAATCCGTTATTGTTGAAACAGATCCGGTGAATAGATAGCATCCTAAAAAAAATATTACTTATGTCGTCTTTAGAAACTATTGTAAAAAACGATTTGTTATTTTAAGGGTGGTGTTAGTTAACGAAATCTGTATTGATTAAACTGTGTAGAAGTTCCGAGAACTGGCACCAATTTTGGATTAGGTATTTGAAGCAAACTGAAAACTTGTCACACACAAACACGGAACTACTTGCATATTCATGTTGCCCCGCTACTTACCAGCCACGTTTGCAGCTTCGTGTTGGGATATAATAGGACAGGTATGAGACTAGTTGTTATCTTGCCTCAAAAACCTACCCAATCATTGGTGCCACCTCTCGGAATATGTCTAACCTATGGTTAATAGATAACATGTTATTAATTATTATCATTAGGTATTAATAAATTACTTGAATAGTGGAATACGCTCATAAATTTACTATCATACAATAATTTTAAATCCATGTGTAAAAGTTTGTATATTGTGATGTTAATACCGCAGTCTTTTCAGAATTTTGCTTTCTTTTGTCGATTACCTACTAGAAAATGTAACTATTGTTTTTGCCTAGTTCTATGTATAAATGTTTTCCTCTAAAAGAAAGTTTTTATTGTGATTCAGGCGGTTTTTAAATCTACTGCGTATTGTTTCTGAACGCAATCCGAACTGCTGAAATGAGGCGTTTTCCAGATGAAAATTGACTTGTCAAAGGTAGTTATAAGTTTTGGCAAGTGTGGCACCACTGTTTGTTTTTGTGAAATTTCTCTAACAAAATAAAACATTGGCGCCCCCTGTGGTGAAATTGGGAACTGTCTTTGACAGGTCTTTTTTCATCTTGAAAACGACCCATTCGGAATGAATATCCTTGTCTCTGTCATATGACAAAGACCGAGAGGTTTGATTCCATGTCGCGATCCATCCGAATCATGGGTTCAGAATCGCTACGCTGATGGTTGTAAAAATGTTCTCGTATTCGGTTTTAAAGTTTAATAAAATATTTTGTAAATGGATCACGGATTTAATTAATATAATATTATAATCTACACAAACTGATTTTGACTAGTAAAACTAGAGGAGGTAGGTTAAGGTGCTTCCCCGCCTAGTGGCGGTAATGCTAACAACGAAATGAGATTCAGAAATTAGATAAGCTGATATAGGAATATGATCTAACACTACCTTGAGTTTTTATATGGGGCTGCTCAGTAAGCGACATCGTTTCATTATAGACTTTCCAGAAAAAGATTCTAAAGAAGTCTGACAGCACTTTTCTAATAAGAATGTTTACCTAGGCTGTAAAATGCGACGTAAAATAGATTTTCCCGATCGATACAATCTTGGTTACGTATACGTCTGCGGTCCAGGGTCTGCAGTCTGCTTTCAAGAAGCGCCTTGTTATTGATTAATTCAATGGTGAACATCTCCACCGTTTGTCAGTCTAACTGATATTTGGCTGTACCGCCCCAAAGATGGCTACAACACCCCATGCAGGGCCGCACTTGTATTTGTTTTAGGTGAAAGTGATAGTGAAGAACTCGTTTTAGAGTACCAAGCTTTCTTGCCGCAGTGTTTGACTTGGCCAGGTAGGTAAACCTCGATTGCTTAACTCAGGGCTGTCGAAACCGCATACCTTCCTGGGTTAATTAAATATACTACAACAGTTGAAAAAAAAAACAGTTTTCAAATTAAAAAATACAGGGTAGTAATCATTTCTTTACACGTTTATTGGTACTTCGTTAATTAACTTGTCTTAACAATCGTATTAATATCAACTTCTAGATACCTACGTTGTTTCCAGACGAATTGCTTGTGGAAGTGATTTATCGCACATCATTTTCTTATTGAAACATGTGTCGCGGGCCGCATGAAAACAAGCCGCGTGCTGCATGCGGCCCGCGGGCCGTTGCTTGGACAGCCCTGGTTCAACTCATTCAGCCCCATCATTAGGGTTCCGTAAAACGTAAAAACGGAACCCTTATAGATTCGTCATGTCTGTCTGTCTGTCTGTCCGTCCGTATGTCACAGCCACTTTTTGCCGAAACTATGAGAACTACACTGTCGAAACTTGGTAAGTAGATGTATTCTGTGAACCGCATTAAGATTTGAAAAAAAAATAAAAAAAATAAAAATTAGGGTTGCCCCCTATACTGAGAACTGAAACTCAAAATTTTTTTTTTCATCAAACCTACACGTGGGGTATGTCTATCGATAGGTCTTCAAAAATGATGTTGAGGTTTCTAAAATCATTTTCGTCTATGTGTGTCCACCCCCTTTAACTTCTAAAGTAAGAGAATGAAAAATCTAAAAAAAATATATGATGTACATTACTATGTAAACTACCAACGAAAATTGGTTTGAACTCAATCTGATGAGTAGTTTTTTTTAGTACGTCATAAATACACTATTATTGAAACTTCGATCAAAGTTACAACGAACTACAAGAACTATGTGTACTATGTAGATATACCTATTATGTTACTTGCTGCAACGGAACCCTTCATGGGCGAGTCCAACTCGCACTTGGCCACTTTATTTATAATAGTTCCCAGCGATAGCGTCAGATACAAGTGCCCAGAGCTGCACGATGAAATTATTTATTTTTGGTCATCACCATCAGCCTGTGTTTGCCTTACCGCACGTACCTATATCATTCATTCAATATCCTATTATTAATATACTACAATGTAGGAACTAGGTAGAAACATATTTATTGTTTATTTTTAGTCGTCTAAATTTTAGTGCGAAATATGGAGCTGCTGCTTATTTTTGACGAATGAGAGACGAACTTCTTAGCATTCCATGGATTCACCGTGCGGGTGCCGGGTCCATCGTGTGGCAGAGAGAGAAATCTCGAATAGACCCCAAGACTTGTGACTCGGGCGTAGGTTTAAAAGGGGCCCCTTTTGGTGACGTACGTCAACACTCACCTTCACTACTCGTAGTTCTCTCCCTGCCCAGCCAAATCCGATATGATCCTACTAGTGCAGCTTTAGATACTCGTTCTAGTATAGAACTTACTGCACTTCTGGACAAGCCAAGGTCTTAAAGCAGGTTATAGAGAGATTTTGCTGGTTTACCTCTCGCTCCTACTTCTACAGCGTATAAATTAACTACATATCCATTTTTCGTTAATTCGTTTTGAAGGTCGTAATACTTATTTTGTTTCATCGCGTGGTCTTTAGGTAAATTAGTTTCCCATGGTACGGTAAGTTCTACAAGGACTATGCGTTTCGTAGCCCTAGAAAAAAGAAAATGTCCGGTCTGGATGACGAAACACCCACATCCTCTGGGATTTTGTAGTGCTTTTCATACGTGTCCATTAAAATAGTCCAATCAGATGCTGAATCCAGGATTGATTAAGGCTTGTTCTTGGAGTTTGAAGTTGAGCCCTCTTTTACAATTGTCTTTTGTTTATCGTCAATCCCTTTTGGGCTCTAGCTACCGAAAGGCTTACGGCTTCACGTATTTTCGATTTCAAGTACTCTGTCATGGCGCTGTGAGTAATGGCCCCTATTAAGGAGCACCTTGCATCCCACCAATATGTGCCTTGCTGTACATATCGCCTCACCACAAGTATAGCAACATTTTTCAGAGGCTTTTCCCCACCTTACTAAGTTACTCTGGTCAGGGAGGGTCATTTGTAAAGCGTTTAGATAAAATTTTAATAAGGCAGGAAACCAGTCATATAGCAAGGTGCGCCACTTCAGAGCTAATGGGATATAAAACTCACCTATGGTTAGCCACTCACTTTGCATTTCTAAATTCATTGCGTGCACTTTGTAACTATCATTTTCGTCTTGCTGTAGAAAGGTTTTTACCATGTCTCGGTCTTCCCTTTTCTTTCTCGCACCCAACCCAGCTGTATTTACTTGCGCACCGTCCTGCCATAAATTGTTTGTGGAATTGAAGTCTAGATTCAAGGTCCGAAGCGCTTTTGTCTTTTGGGAGAGATGCGATTAATTCGTCTTTCGACTTTCCCAAAACATGCGTTTTTGTAACTCTTAGGTGTTTGTAGATTTCGGATGGTTTTTTAGTTTCAGGCCAAAACTATTGTGATCCTTAAAGAGAGTAGAGGGATCAGCCGGATGTGCCAATCCAAACCATGACTTCAATATCTTTATGACATTAGCATCTAGTTTTGCCAGGAGGGTTTTACCGATGTCATATACCTACTAGGAAAGGCCAAGTGAGACGTGATGTGAGATAGTTGTCATATATCCATGCTTTTTTAATATTGCTGATGGGCTGTTGGTCTACCTTACTGAGGTCGTTCATGAAATTTCCAACAACTACCTCTAATGATGGTGTACGTCCTTTGTAGTCTTATCTTTCTACCAAGAAATTTGAAAGGCACTGCCTCTGCAATTGTGGCAACTCTTTGGCCACTTATGGAGAGTCCCGGATCGTAAGAAGTATATTTGGTATCTCGTCTACCCAGACATAAACAATGACATTTACTTGGTTTTGCCCTCATTCCCTCCGTCCATGTACAGAAATCATCAACATCATTCAACAATTATTCTTGACACTGTTTGGGATTGCGTGTAAGTATTGACCCAGTGTACCTACCTACTTATTGTTGATTTTAAACCGGTAGCCCCATTTCTTCTCACGGGATATTAATTTATCTACTAGAATATTTATAACTATATTAAATACTATTGGTGATAAGCAGCACCCTTGGAATAGTCCTACATTATATTTAAGTGGTTTTGAGTATTCCTTGTTTACTGCTATAACGAATTTTAAGTGACAATAATATGAATTAATTATATCAATAATTACAGCAGGAAATTTTAGGGCAAATATCATAAGTTCATGCTGCACGGAACCAAATGCGTTCTCTAGGTTTATCCAGCAGACTGTTATTTGTCTCTCATGTGTTCTGGCATCTTTCAAACTTTCCGCTAGTAATGTATTGTGTTCCAGGCATCCAGAAATACCAGGCAAGAAGCCTTTCTGGTGGTTGGGCCTGAAATACCTATTGCTAGCCATAAATGTGGTCTAAGCTCGTGGAAAATGATGAAAGTTTTATACGAAGGTTCGGTTCTACTTCAAGTCGGTTTCTGTATTTATCTTTACTAGAGTTTAAAACCCAGCTTCACATTTATATGTTGTGACAAAAGGCATTCAAAAGTTATTGATTGATGAGCCAGTTCTGTGTATTCTTATGCTTCGGCTACATATCACGGGGGACATGACGCCCGAATTAAATTCAACTCGAACTTCAAAATCACTTCGAATGCCTAGATGAGTGCGTAACGGCGGACGAAATAAACGACAGGCTAGTAGAAACTGTTCATGCGGTTGGCAGAAAATTCTATCTACAAGAGTCGACGCCAAAATAGAACCCACAATATCTCCGATCTTACTCTGAATCTCATGGTGGTTAATAGGTGTGAAATGTGATTGCAGTCTGGTCGATATGACGGTCTACTGACAGCTAGACATCTTTCTATCTCATACAAAAAAAAACAAGGAGTATAATCGATCATTCTGTACAGCGTATGTGAACTATGACGCGACGTCTTGCGTGAGCGACCTCGACACGAACGCGAAGCGGTGCGGCGCGGTACGAAAACAACAAACAGTCAACACCTGTGTAAGTGGCCTACGTGACCAACGCACGTAGAATGCGGTGCGGCGCGGCGCGAAACGAAGCGAACGTGATCAGTCGGTTTGATATTTTCGCGCGAACTTGTTGCGGTGCCATAATGCCGACTGAATGACGGCGGCGGTGCGGGACAATTCGCGCGCATGTAGGACAAAGCTGCCGCATCGCACCGCATCGCGTTTCACCCCATCGAATCGCTTCGCAATCGCGTTCGCTTTTAATCGCCTACGTAAGACGTCGCTTCAAAGCCTTTCATTCCATTAAGACCTGGGGGGTGCTTCAGTCTCGCCAGCGATGCCACATTATCTATCGCTATATCGAAGTGTTGAAGTGTATTTACAGCAAAGCCTCAGTGCCTGTCTGATAACAGAACAAGTGCACAAAACATATCCGGCTACAGAAAGACGTGAGACAGGGAGATGTTATCTCTCCGAAACTGTTTACTACCGCGCAGAAAGATATTTTGAAGCTAGGTACTGGACTGGAAAGGATCTGGCAATTTTTGTTTATATTGTAAAGTGACGGGACGAGCAGAACATATGCCTGATGGTAAGCAACATGCCTGCCACATAACAGCATAGTGACACGCAGCTATTGGAACACGAAGGGAATCATTACCTAGCACTGCACTGCGCTCGTTACCCAGAGGTCTAATATATCTCTAAGCCCTGTAATTTTTCTGGAAACATTGTCATTCAAACCGGAACACAGTAATGTTTGCACATTACTGCCTGGCGGTAGAATAACTGGCAATGGTGTGGTACTTCTCCAGGCGGACTCTGCCAAGAGTCCTACCACTACAACGGCATCAATATCAACGGCGAATGTATAATGTATCACTCACCTTCGGTTTACCGACGACATAGTAATTATGGCGGAGTCGGTGGAAGACCATGGTGCTATGCACAGGGAGTAGGGTACCCCAACAGGTAGGTCTGAAGGTGAATATAGACAAGACGAAGATCATGTAAAATATTCATGATGCACCAGCACCCGTTTTTGTTGGGAATACTACACTCGAAGTTGTCGACAAAGACGTCTACCGGGGTCAAAAGATCCAATTAGGTAGATCCAACTTCGACAAAAAGGTCCAGCGAAGGATCCAACTTTGCTGGGCAGCGTTCGGAAAATTACGACACATCTTTGAGTCTAATATAGGTACCTCAATGATCAGTGCATGTTGCCAGTGGTATCGTATGAAACTGAGACCTGGTCCTTAAATGTGGGCCTCGAAACAAAGCTCAAAGTCGCACATCGAGCTATTGAGAGAGCCATGCTCGGAGTCTCTATGTGCGATAGAATCAGAAATGAGGATATTCCCAAAAGAACGAAAGTAGCCGACTTAGCTCAAAGAGTAAGCAAGCTGAAATGATAATGGGCAAGCCAAATAGCTCGCAGAACCGACAACCGTTCGGGAAGAAAACTTTCGAGTGGCGACCACGAACCGGAAGACGTAGTGTTGAACGTCATCCCCCTAGAACCATCAGTCCATATAGGGCCTAGATGGACAGATGGCCTCACAAAGATCGCTGGAAACTGGTTGTAGGTTGTGCAAGCCCATTCGTTTTGGAAATCTAGGTGGGGAGGCCTATGTTTAGCAATGGATGTATCGCGGCTGATGATGATGATGACATAGGCTAGTTTTAGCGCAGAAAAGCAACTGGAACGGCAACTACATGGGTAAAATTGCGGGACTAGTAATATTACTCGACATAAGTACATAATATCGAAGTATTATTGGAGACCGGGTGACCCTGTCCCCAAAATTTGAATGAATTAATGAAAATTCTTTATTGTTCACACCATATAGGATACATAGAATTTTGGAAAAACAGTAAGACTAGTGATACAACGGGCGGCTTTATCGCTAAAAGAGATTTCTTCCAGGCAACCTTGGAATGGACAGAAATATTTGAAAACTTAATGCGTGGTGCGCAACAATTACTATTTAAATAACAAGACTATATTATATAGGATAGACGTACATTCTAATAGTACCTACTACATACGAATACATAAAACTATAGAAAAAAAACTAAATACACTAATAAAGAAAACTAATCAGATAGGTACCTACTTACATACATAAATAATTATAGGAAGGTACTGACAAGGTAAATAAATATATAGTTAGGTACAGAGATGACAAACTGACGAGCAGAACATAACAGCAAAGAACATGATTGTAAAATTTGAAGTGATCACAGAAAGTGTGAAAAAAGAAAAAAAAAATTGGCTGAGACCGCGCCTGAATTCTCACTGACTTACTGTACTGTATTGTGAGTGTGTATCTGTGTATCAACATCAACATCAACAGCCCACTAAACGTTCCCACTGCTGGGATTCGGGGCCTTCTCTCGCAACGAGAGAGTTAAGGCCATAATCCACCACGCTGGCCCAGTGCGAGTTGGCGGATGACTTCGAAAGATTCTAGTTACATGTCGGTTTCCTCACGATGTTTTCCTTCACCGTTTTAAGTTAGCGGCATTACGCACATGACTTCGAAAAGACAGTGGTGCGTGTGGGGTTTTGAACCCGGGGTCTCCGGATCGGCAGCCGCCGTTCTTCCGACTTGACCAGCCGTAACTGTCTCTATCTGTGTATATCTATGTCTGTATCTGTGTATATCTATGTATAATAAGTATGTATTTAAAACAAGTATTATATCAGCTATCTGCCTTCCATAGTACAAGCTTTGCTTAGTTTGGCGTGAATTGTCCACTAATATTTATGTACAATCAAAAGTAGTTAGGTATTATTTTCTGAATGGAATGTTGCGACCCGGTACCGGGTCGAGACCTGGCGATACGCTGGGCTAACTATACTTAATTATGTACCTATAATACTTACTACCTCTATACTATAGGCGTTTTATCTCGGCAAAACGGGGGCAACGCGTGGGGCGCTGCTTTGTAATATTGCTATATTATAAAGCCGAAAGTTTGTTGTATGTACTTTTATTATATTGATTTATTTGCACAGTGTACATACATATATCTATAGATCTTATAACTAAAATCTATAACTATGTGTACAAAGACCCTGTTAGGGTGTTGCAAAACAGGATGACAACACAGTTTCGTCCCAAGAGATGTAATTATTATAAAATGTATTTATATAAGGTTATAGGTACAAAGAAAATGTTACAAGAATGTCTAGAATAAAAAAGTACTATTTATACAAATATAAATCAATGTTACCTACCATCTATCTTCCATAAACTCTTGTATGTTGTAGTAACCTTTTTCAATAAGTTAGAACTTTATTTCTTTTTTAAATATGCTGTTTTCATTGATATTTTTTTAAATATTCCGCGAGCTAGTAGCAAATTTTGGGTACCCTAGGTATTTGAGCCAAGCTGAAAACTTATCACGTAGCTCTCCTATTATACTACACATGACTACACCCAGGAGCAGACCTGGACGTCTACTCTGTTTCTACAAAAACGAAATTTCGAAAAAAATCTCGCGACTTTCCTACTCTCTTTCTATTTCGTTTCGTCCGATACAACATTGTTTGACGTTTAAATGTTCTAAGCATACTCTAATTAGAGTAGGATTAGAACATTTAAACGGACAAAACGACGGATCGAAGTAGAATCGGAGTTGGAAAATCGCGAGTTTATTTCGGAATTACGTTTTCGTTGAATTAGAGTAGACGTCCTGGCTAGTGCGTTGCGGGGGAAAATGAATCCATGCATCTATAAACTCTGTATTGTATTCAATAAATATGTTTAAGGCAATATGCAATTTTTTAAAATTGTAGTTAAATGTATAAAAAATAATAATAAGCCAGACGATTTAGTCGGGGGTTTAACATTGCTACATTGCTAGACGCGTGTAAAGTTATTTTGAAAAAAGTATAGAAATGTAGTTAGGCAATTTGATTCGATTGAGGTTACTAGATAAGAATACGCTAGGCGTGTCAACGGCAGGGAATGAGGACAAATGAGGAAATCTGCAATCTGCATGCTCAAAAATCAGTGTGATCCGAATATGCGATAGGTGTGCCACGGTACACGGGATTGGCAACTGCGGAAGTTTTATGTCGTTTTTAACACCAAATTTATCGGCGCTAACCATCACCGCTCTTACTGATTCAGTATTACATTCTCTTTGACTGATTCTATCTCGATCCTAGTTGCCCTAGGACCGGTTGCCATAGGTTCCTAGTTATTCGTACACATCTCTCCAAAACAGTTCTGTCCAATAACATAATGAATGAATGAATGAAAATACTTTATTGTTCACACCATATAGGATACATACAATTTTGGAAAAACAGTAAGACTAGTGATACAACATAACCAGATGATCCCATAAGTAGACTTTTTTTAACTATAATACTTACACTTGACGGTCATCTCGCCTGATGTTAACCGATTCACTTTTGATTTGAAGACACCCACCGACCCACATAAGATGGCACATTCTTGATCTATGTGAAGTCTGAGGAAAAAGAGGACACCGTAACCCTGGAATCAGGCCATTATATTACTACCGTGAAGGTCGTCAGCTATCGCAAGGCGGTGTAGGGTTTCTGGTTCACAAAACTCTCCGTAACGACGTTTTGGAAATCGCAAGTGTATCTCCGAGGGTCGCGTACCTTGTGCTGAAGCTGACCGAGAGGTAGGTAGACCTTCAAAGTGGTAATGGCGTACGCACCCTGGGAAGCATACCTAGATTCAGAGGTTAAAGTTTTGTACGAGGATATATCGAAGGCCTTACATAACACCTCCCCACTTCAACGTTGTTATGAGGGATTTTAAAGCCAAAGTGGAAGTCTACGAACTTGCAGTGAATCGGTATTGGGACCATATTGTTTGGGAAGAAGAAATGACAGGCCAAATGCTGATCGACTTCCTCGAAAATTAAAGGCTGTTTCTGATGAGTTCGTTCTACAAGAAACAGCCTCAGAGGAGGTGGACTTGGCAAAGCCCCGACGGACGGACGAAAAATGAGATTGACTTCACCATTGCGGTTGCGGATAAACGGCGTATATTCAGCGATATCTCAGTGATTTATTAGCAGAAGCTATCACAGGCTTCTACGAAGTACCCTGAATATTATTAATAAGCTTAAACGCATCCGTTTGATGAAGTTAACACTGCGCCCTAACCTTCACCAAACCATAGTTGGGTCTGAAGCATTCCAGCTAAAACTGGAGAACCGATTGAGAAGGCAGCAACCTTGGAATCCACAGACAGCGTTGACCAGAAACTCGACAGACTCGACCAGTGGACGTCCAATTTGACGCACACAATTCTGCCCAATGCGGCGCATAAGCAGAAAGTTAACGGAAATACTGCAACTCTCCAAGTGTTGCAATGATGCAACTCATGGAGGAACGCCGCAATCCCACATTCACACACATGCATTCCACATGCAGAAAATCAATTGAGCAAAATCGGGGTCAAGAGTGTTCGTCAAGACACTAGGTAGAAGCCAACCGACGAAGTTAACTACTTTGGTGGGGAGAGTCGTTGCATCTAGAGCGGATATTTTCTCGGAAGTGGAAGACTTTTACGGCCAGCTGTACGCATCGCATGCTACTCATCCCCCTCGAGGATAAAAGAGCCACCTACTTTACACCTTGTCTCACGCTTCGATGCAGAGGAATGTATTTCGTCAGATGGTTTTAAACTTGGATAGGGTCGGATCGCTCCTGCTGCCCCTACTACGCTACGCCACTGCTTATATTAATTAAAATTTGTAATATTTATAGACCTACTAGACCAGACGTGGTATTAGCCTGTCCTTCAGAGCTAATGCGTAGTGTAAACAGTTATTACGCGGAGCAGTACGCAGTGATTATAATTATGTAATTTTAATAGGTTGCGTAGTAGGTGATGCTATTACAGACTAGGCGCCTATGAGTATGACCGCTCCTTAAATGGTCAAATAAGATTGCAGTTCTAAAAAAAAAAAGTGATAATATAACTAATGATGGTAAATTGATTAAATTAGTCTGACTCAAGTAAACGATGGATAATCTGCAGTTAACAACTATGTGAAGAAGAGTAAGCATCGCACAAATCGGCCGATAGTTGACTTCATACATATTTATGGATATAGGTACTTAGCAAGCGCGCGTCGAAACTTGATTTTCTCTCAGCCACAGCTCTAGCCGAGGCCGTGTCCCCTAAGGCGCTCGCACAACTGAAACGCGGCGAGTACTCGTTGAGAGAGTACGTCCGATGCCACCAAGCGCGGCTCCACGGAGTCATGGGGGTCACGACCCCTTCCCCCAAGGGCTGGATCCAGTACCTAGGTGGACCACTGATTAAAAAGCATGCATGTATTTATAGCACAGTTTTGTGACATGACCTCGACTATGTGACCCCCTTGACCCCTTCACAGCGTAGGTATGTCTAGTATGTCTAGGTCATTACAATAATAAAGGTAGATTTTTTTCGGGTCCTGCGTTATCTGCACTAACCCAAAGGTCAGATAGATGGACATTTAAAGCCAACTGTTAGAGAAAAAATTGAGCGGGTGCCGGTCGTCCAGCAGTCTCCGCAAATAGATGTTGCCGCTCTTTTTTACACATGTCCCGTGCGCTATACGCAAGGTGCTCCGTGAATACGAAGCTAGCCCCGTACCTAGTACCTAGCATCCAATCTAGCTATAAAATTATTGTCTTATATTGTCGGAGTAGCCCGATTCGTTGTTAAGGCGCGTTACCGAGCAAAACACAGTGTTAGCTGTTTTTGTCTAGTTCTTGGAGCTACTTACTCTTTATCCAATAGAAATATCAACCTAAATACATTAAATTCTTGCAAAATCTTGGCTCCAAAATGATGGTGCATTTTAATTTTTTAAATGTTTGTAGATGACTCAACGAAAGTTGAGTAGAATATAGCCGAATATAATTTTATTAACAAATATATTTCGTTAATTTATCAACATTTATATATTATTATTTTATTTATAATATATATTCAACATCATACATATTAACCTATATTTTAAAATATAATTTCAACATTATTAATCACAAAAAAAAATACATTAATACAAAAACACGTAACAAGATAAATCAAGTATCATCAATATCATTATATTATTTATATTTCATCATCAACAGCCCACTAAACGTTCCCACTGCTGGAACTCGGGGCCTTCTCTCGCAAGGAGAGAGTTAAGGCCATGATCCACCACGCTGGCCCAGTGCGGGTTGGCGGATGACACATGACTTCGAAATATCTAGGTACATGTCGGTTTCCTCACGATGTTTTCCTTCACCGTTTTAAGTTAGCGGCATTATGTATAAATATAAATATATATAATAGTATATATTTAGATATATTTAGTGAAGAAGAATATTATCCAAATTTACCTTCATAAATCCTTACCTATTACACTTTCTGAATTCTGAACGTGCTAAATAGAAATAAAGCTACTAGAAACATTTGTGCAATACTTCATTCGATTCGGAATGACGTCGTTATTGGAAATTTTCTTCTCTCAGGATCTTCTTTCAAAATTTCTTAAGTACCATTAGTTCAGAAATTAATAAGGAATAATTAAATACAAGGTAGGTATTTAGTTATTCCTTAGTAATAATCGCATTTATTATGTGCTAATAAACCCTTAAAACATTTTTATAGACTTCATTCCGAATCATGAACACAGGCATATTCCTCGCAAACCTGGATTAACCTTCACAAACCGAATACCGACGGACTCAAAAGAACCATGTCGTCAGCATCATTTAGATTGTTGACACAAACTCTATCAATGTGACAGCCGACATAATGACCACTGAGCGCCACAATAAGGCCATTCAGGTGCAGGTTGAATGAAGTCGGGGAAGTCAATCCACCTTGCCTTACACCACACTCGAGCTGATAAGGCTCTGACATTGTCCCCGCCCACCCAACGTACTTCGTTTGGTGCGTGTACCAATACTTAAACACTCTAACGAGTTCTTGTGGTAAATTAATATCCCTCAGCTTCTCCCACAAAAAATCGTACACCACCAGGTCGAAAGCACGTGACAAATTGAGGAAACAGGCATACACTACGTCTTACGTCTTGTATAGTATTTGACGGTATGCTTAAGACACAGTATAGCACTCTCAGTGGACAGCTTAGAACGAAACCCAAACTGATTATCATGCAGCGCCACGTATCCACTTAACTGTAGCTATATTTAGCAAACCGTCAAACACTTTTGCTATAATCGTCGCTAAAGGTATAGGCCTTTAATTACTTTTATCCGCGAGATTACTGGTCTTGTTCTTAACTATAGGCACAACTACGGTTTTCATAAATTCAGTAGGTTAATACGAGTGGCTCACACATAACGTATAGAACATGGCTAGTGCTCTAGAGATATGAGTTCCGGCGTGATGGAGGTGCTCAATGCTGAGTCCGTCGTGCCCCGGAGACTTGCCTTTCGAAATAAGTTTTATGGCTTTTGAAACATCTTTCGCCCGGAAAGTGATTCCCACAGGTTGCCTGTTCATATCATATGAGCTGTTCATATGAGCACTCCCTGCACCGGCCTTACCGAGGACGTCACAGAAAAATGTTTTTGGAATATGTTCGCGATAATAGTAGGATCACTCACCCCCTCGACACTCTTCGGAAGACCAGGTCGTGCACTCTCCTTAGCAGCTGCTTTCCAGAAACCACGAAAGTCCCTTTTAGAATGTTTCTCAGCCAAGGCGTCTAATTTAGTTTGTTGTTGATGGTTTTGACACCATTTTAATTTAGACTTAAATATTCTCCGGCTGTTACACATTTCATGATATACGTAACCTGACCAGGGTAGCGATTCTGAAACCATTCGGTTGCATACGACACGGAATCTCATCTCTCGGTCTTTGTCTTATCTGTTTAGTATGACAAAGACCGAGAGATGAGATTCCGTGTCGGATGCAACCGAATGGTTTCAGAATCGCTACCCTGGATCTACCATAAAACACCCAGTCTTTAAATTTAGGCCTAGCCAAGTTATGGGCTTCACTGACGTGCCTGTTCCACCCCGTCATGCGCGGGCCACCGCCGACGCGTTCCCGCACACTACCGCTTCCTCGACCCGCCACCGCCGCGCCACGAAGGGCGGCACAATGTCAGAATAAAGTTTATCCAAAACATGCCTATGGTCACAGTCAAGGCAAAAGCAATTTGCACACTTTACACACTTCAAAGGGAAGTCAATAAGTCTCAGTCTGTCATGACACTCCTCCTTGTAATTTGTTCGTCACTACGCTCACCCCAAACCACATCATTATTTAATCTTAAAAGCTTAGGTGAAATATTGGGTGTGAGTATTTTTAAATTACAGTCCACAATAAGTGAAAAGTGATCGGAGCTTTGAATGTCATAACTGACGTAAACATTCTCAATAGCTTGCTTAGCCGAGTGAGTCGCTACACAGTGATCGAGTCAGCTGGTCATCCAGTATGCCTCACGAATAAAAGTAAATGTACCTGAATCTAATCCAAGCATATCCACGCACGACCACTGCTGCTCACGACGTACACTAGCCAACTCACTGTGAAACAACCCACCCGGATTCGCATTAAAATCGCATAATATAACACGTTTTCAACTTCATCAATAATAGCATTGACAGCACTTAGACACTCGGTAAACTCCAGGAAATTCTCAATAGAATTTGTAGGCAAATACACGTTGATCACTATCACTGAACTGTCGCCAGCCCTAATTTTAATGGCGCAAATACGAGCATTATAACACTGAACAATTGATACATATTGAAATGCGCTATAGCGGTACAGGATACAAACACCGCCATGGCCACGCCTCCTGACGATTCCCGCACTGGTATCCACAGCTGAAGTCGCCGTATAACCGAAGTTGTCGTTAATGGTAGGTACCGACAAACGGTAAGGCAGCAGCCACGTCTCCTGAAGGCAGATAATATCGCATGTACGACACACATTTCTTATATCGTGAACTGTTCGTTTTATACCCCGTTTACATGATTCCAGTCCAGCGACCGAATCCAGCGCTGGATTGCTTACTGGAATAATGGAGACCGGCACTGGAATGCATCAATCCAGTGCCAGTGCATTCCAGTGCCGGTCTCCATTATTCCAGTAAGCAATCCAGCGCTGGATTCGGTCGCTGGACTGGAATAATGTAAACGGGGTATGGAGACCGTCACTGGAATGCACTGGCACTGGATTGATGCATTCCAGTGCCGGTTTCCATTATTCCAGTAAGCAATCCAGCGCTGGATTCGGTCGCTGGACTGGAATCATGTAAACGGAGTATTATACAATTAAACGTAGCTAGACGGTGATAGCGTTTATCCATTATTACACTGGTTTAGGCCGTCTATAGAATTCGCTCTTATAATTGATGGTCAAAATTAATTAAATATTTTTTATTACATTTTACCTCTCAAAGTTCCCTTTTTAAATCTTAGTAAAAAACTCTTTACTAAGATTTAAAAAGGTAGGTACCGTTCGTTTTAGATGGAGCATTTTGAAACCGTGCGTTTTACATTACATTACCGCACAAGTACGTAATGAGATACATTACGATACAGAAGTTCGTGCAATAGGAGACCCTTTACGAGCAAATGTGTTATAAAAATTACTTATGGAGCATTAAATCATAAAATGCTCACAGATCCGTGGAGCTTCAAGCGCCATCTCGAAAAAACGTTTTTGGCCGATGTCGCTAAAACTATGTACTTTAGAGGAAAAGTCATACAGCCAATTATTGTAGAAAATAAAATTTAAAATCTTTTATTTCCAGCAAACTGCAAAATTTGCCTTTGGGATTTTTTTCTATTAAGTGAAATGTGTAGAAAAGTGAGTGAAATTCTTTAAATCGTGTTACTAACTGCGAATTAGTCTAGATTAGATTCTCAACTAATACATATATTTTTTCAGAGTTAAAAATACACTATTTTATAGGTCTCAAAATGGTTTTAAATTTCAATTTTTCGGCCAAATCTGTGATTAAAAATAATACTTTGTTTTAAGATTTATTATATAATTTAATTTCACACCGATTCAATGATTATATAACATCTATATAATTGAAAGTCTTAACACTATTGTTTATATAATTTAAAGTTTTAACACATTTTTTTTTATCGTTTTGTTTTTAAGTTTCATTTTTCAACACATCAACATTTATTCAGGATAGATATAGATCATTGACACTATGACTATATAGTAGTCCTAATCAATAAGGAGGTATGTAAAATACCTTGAATAATTTCGCTTTAGAATACATAGGTACATTTAACAATCGGTCTTAAATGTAGATATAACAACATCGAGAAGATAAACGGTTTGTAAACAATTACATTACCTACTTATTATTTAATATAAATAAACACTTTACTGCAGCTACAAGCTGCAAGAATGTAATACTTCGGTATCGCCTCGCGAGAGGCCCGGTTCAGTTCACTTCATTCACGTGATCCATCGAAACTCTTTTCTTCTTTCGCCGGAACAGTGAAGTACACATAATTTCCTAAATCCCAAAAGACGGCTCAGAAATATTAGTAGAATATAATGTTAAAGCCATTTAAATACCTACCTACTCCTACAGTAGCCTTTCCTCTTTCAGTTCTTAACTTCTCTCTCCATTTTTAATAGCCACAAAACACCCTGTTGCCCGGCAGTTCTAAAGCTATCCCTATGGGATCTTCAAAATTGTGGCAGAGTAGAGCGTACCCTCATTTTACCACATTCGCCAGCAAAAAGGCTACTTTCAAAGCCGACTCACTGTCTAATAAAATAGTTTTATATACTGTTAAGAACAACAACATCGAAAAATCTGGCATATAAATATGTATAGTATTATTCCGAAAATTTTTAAACGTACATATATGTATAGGAGTACCAACGATTTATTTGGTATAATTGGATTTAAAGAATAGTTTGTTGTAGAAAACACCGAAAGATTAGGAAAATGTAGATACGTTTAGTGTGGTGCTGGAGCTCGATTTGGGTTCTCAGACGGGATCAGATGTATTGGTACGCCGTGTGAAATCCTGTAATCAACTCTCCCATCGTCAGTAACATAAGCCCAACCGAAATAAACGTAGTCATTGAACTTGAAATAAACCGGTTCATAGTAGCGGCGTTCCGGAGCTTCAACAGCCACTTCCCTTGTACGACAATTGTTCCGAGATGGATCAACTGTGCTAGGACTCATCCTATGTCGTCCAAAAGTAGTTGCATATGGACGACGGGCATCTACTTGAATACATAAGGGACACCCTTCACAATGTAATTCTGTTTGAACGGCTTTATCTTTCTTCATAATCCTGCAGCGAGCCATCCAATCTTCTACTCGTTCGACATATCTTGCGTGTGAAAAAAGGGAAGGACTCCTTGCCCTATAACGCAACCTAGCCATTGCGTTGAGCTTTGCTTTCTCTCTCTCAAAATCGTAAAAAAGAAGATTCTTGATAGACGTCATCCAGTTTACTGAGGTGCCTAATTCTTGGGCGTATGGAAACTGTGCGTTTTGGATGGATAATTCTTCGCGCATGATTTCATCTGCTCTGTGCAGGTAATATGCCATTGTTCGTTGGTGGAAAAAGTTTATTAGCGCATTGACCTCCGGCACTGTAGGAATCGTTGGCAACTGGCGATCTGCTAAATGTTTGTTAATTGCTGCAAAGTTATCAGGTTGATTAGCCATGTTGAATAAGTTCACTTTCTCTCCAACACTGCAGTTCCCGTGATATATCGGTGGAGCCTATTTTTAAACTAAGCTACGCCCGGTAATTTCCTGGAGGAACGAAGTGCTCTGAGTTGCGCAAACTTTCACGATTCATTGATTTTGCAGGTTTTTCCTTCGGTGTTACCATGTACAAAATTCTAGATTCGCTACGTATTTTCTCTGAAGCGCTGTTGGAAAGGAAAAAATTCAAATGAAACGGTTAATTGATTCACCATATACGATAGCTGCTATGATTAGGCACCATAAGGTTACTGTTTAGGAATAAAAAACCTCTTTGGGCACTCAAAAAAGTGCTAAAGACGTATTAATAGGTGTTTTTACAGAAGCTCCACCCACAATGTAAGGCGACTGCGCGGTTCACTAAAACCTCTACAAATAGTATAAGTACATATCTAACCCACGCATTGACGACCTAGTTTCGATCAAACTATTTATTGGTCAAGGCTTTCGTTTTTCGCGCCTTTTTTCTTTGTCCAGCTGGTATACTGATATTGTATGGATGAGTAGCCTAATAAGATATTATAAGTAGTTTCATAATCATGTATTCGAATATAGGGAGAATACGGGTGACTCCCGCTCCGGCTTGTTCCTGGAGCAAAGGTTGGCCATTGGCATCCAACGCGGGAACGCAGCCAGCATCATGGGCACCTTCCTTTGCACTGGGAACGGTTCGGGGTGGGTTATTTGGGGAGTAGTTTTTAGTTAAGAATTAACATGTTGCAAGTAGTTTACAGTTTTTATTGAAATAAACTTCGAATATCATATTAGTACCGCAACTATTTGGTTTTGGACGTTTGCTAGGGACCTAAGATAACCCTAGATCGACCTAGTACAATGTTCGATGTGATAAATTGATAATTTATTAAATAATTCTAGTAACGACACTTCAAATAGATAATGCAAGGACTCCGAACTGCGCAGTAGACTGGTCCACTTTAAGGTTATAGACACCGGACTAAGTATTCAACCTTTAAGTGGAACAAAGTCATCGAGTGTTTAATATTTTAGTCAACAATTTATGATGATGGAAATTTTATGATGAATGCTGTTGTCGTAAAATCTTTAGCATTCCATACATTTAGGACACGTATATACATACACACATAAACAGCCCACTAAATGTTCCCACTGCTGGGACTCGGGGCCTTCTCTCGCAAGGAGAGAGTTAAATAACCCACCACGCTGGCCTAGTGCGGGTTGGTGGATGACTTCGAAAAGACAGTGGTGCGCGTGGTTTTGAACCCGGGGTCTCCGGATCGGGAGTGGCCGTTTTCCCGACTAGACCAGCCGTAACTTACACGTATACAGGGTTATTCGTAATCAGCCTGCATCCTTTTAAGGGGATGTTAGGTACATTCAATACGTCAACTTTTGTTCTACAGTTTTTAAAAAAATATGTTTTTTTTTATTATACAAAATAAATAAAAAAATTATTTGCACAGTCTAAAAGCATCGAACTCTCCGTAACAATTCGTAACAAGAGTGCGTACGCTCTTTAACGCGCAATAAAATATGTGCCGAAGTGAATAAACACTAAAAAGTCACTAAACAGTAGGTACAAAAAAGGGCAACAAACACTTTTTTTTTTTTGGGTTTTCTATTGAGTTTTAACAAAAGTTGTAGAACAAAAGTTGTTTGTTTAAATATACAGAACATGCCCTTAAACGGATGCAGGCTGATTACGAATAACCCTGTATAATATCATGATATTATAGACGGATAACAGTTCATTACCCTTCGCATGAAAAACTACTCAAAGGATTACAAAAGATTGTGACGAAACTAAACAGTAAAATATTTCGCATAGGTACATCTCAGATAGTTCGCAGACCTGCGCTTCTACCGCCTAACGAAAAACGCTTTGACGCTTTGATGCTTTGATATTGCTGTCTCTTTTCTTCTCGCTTGAAATGAAAGAGACGGCAATGCCAAAGCATCAAAGCGTCAAAGCGTTTTTAGTTAGGCGGTAGACCCCCTGGACACTTTTCGGCTGGCCTGGTGGCTTAGTTGGTACGTTGATAGTAAATCTGCCGTGGGTCGTGGGTTCGATCCCCACACCCAGTGCCCATATTTGTGTGAAGGAAACAAATATTTATATTGTGCCTAGGTGTTTTCTATGTATAATCTCTATGTATAAAAAGTATTTATCTATACTAATATTATAAAGAGGAAATATTTGTTTGTTTGTTTGTTTGTTTGTAATGAATAGGCTCCGAAACTACTGGACCGATTTCAAAAATTCTTTCACCTTTGGAAAGCTACATTATTCCCGAGTAACATAGGCTACGGCAGATGGCGCTGCAGTTGATATCTAGGTTATTATTCGAGCGAAGCCGGAGCGGGTCGCTAGTTTAAAAATAAATAAGTATTATATCAGCTATCTGGCTTACATAGTAGGTACAATCTTATTGTAGTAAAGTGGTGGTAGGACTCTTGGCAGAGTCCGCCTGGGGAAGTACCACACCTTTGCCAGTTATTCTACCACCAAGCAGTAATGTGTAAGCGGTTACTGTGTTCCGGTTTGAAGGGAAATGTTTCTAGAAAAATTACTGAGCTTAAAGATATAATATCTTAGATCTCTGGGTGACGAGCGCAGTGCAGTGCTAGGTAATGATTTGGACTCTTCATGTTGCAATAGCTGCGTGTCACTGTGCTGTTACGTGACAGGCGTGTCGCTTACCATCAGGCACATGTCCTGCTCGTCTCAGCACTCTTTAAAAAAATATATATAACCTTTGCCTAGTTTCGGGCTAGATGGTGTTGTGTGTGAAATGTCCACCAATATTTATGTATTTTAGGGTTCTATATCAGATACAAGCTACCGATGTTTTTTTTAGAGAACTAGTACGAAGTTATTAACTCAGTTTAACGAGGATGAAAATTTCATATAAACGCTTTGGCTTTACGCCAACGACTTACAAAACGCGAGTGAAGCCGCGGACGAAAGCTAGTCGTATATTTATATTAAATAAGTTAATTTGGGAAAAATGGTTTATACGACCTTTCTACCCAAAGGTATCGGTATATTATAACGTTATGTATTACGAACTCCAAAACAGCGTAATTTTAGAATAAAAATAATCTTCTAGCTTCTTATATATAAAATTCTCGTGTCACAGTGTTTGTTTCCTTACTCCTCCGAAACGGCTTTACTAATTTTAACCAAATTTTATATGCATGTTCTGTAGGTGTGAGAATCGGCTACTAGCTATTTTTCATACCCCTAAGTGACAAGGGTTGTTCACTAAGGCAAAACAACGTTTGCGGGGTCAGCTAGTCTATATATATAAAAATCAATGCCACTTTTCGTTGTTATTGAACTCCTCCTAAACGACTGGACCGATTTGAATGATTTTTTTGTATACGTTTGGGTAGGGCCCTGGAAGGTTTAGATTCACAAATCAGCCCGGCAGATGGCGCTGCAGTTAATATCTAGGTTATTATTCGAGCGAAGCCGGAGCGGGCCGCTAGTATAAAATATAAATCGCAGTTGTTGAGAACACTAGGATTCGACGCATGCGCAATGTCTCTAAAGCATCGTACAGCTGGCAATCGCTATCCTCGTCTGACTAGTGATGTTACGCGCTAGCTCTCTTTCACTTTATCTTTCAGATTTGTAATTTTTAACAGCCGGCGACCCTTATTAGCAGCCAGATTTAATTAAGCAACCGTATATAATAATAAACAGAAAAAAATTTGCTTTAATTTGATATATAAATCATTTATGTACCTACGTTATGAACGTATAAATACACCAAAATATTACCGGTTTACACCTGGGTCCTGGGTGTGAAGTAGTTGCGGCCGACTGTGTAAACGGCACCCATCGATTTTCGAATTCTTTACATACATTGCTATGATGTGGAAATTAATTCATAAATTAGTAACATTGCAATATTTACAAATAATAAATAAAAAAAAAACACATTCCCTACAAATCAAACACGCCGTCGAGTTCGCTGCCGCGCGGCAGGGTTCCCAGAACGCTGGCAGCGTTGCCCCGTTGGATGGCGATACTTAGTTTTTGGGCGAAGTAAGTGCCAGCTCTGAGATCCCCTGAGGCGAGAACCAACCGCTTCGACAGTTGTTTGGAGAACTTTTACAAATCGGACGACCACGGTCCCATAGTCTCCACAGCCAACGCAAAAAAAATCATAATTTGCGCTGAGCTAGGAGATTTCCGTTGTTTAAGGAGCTGTGCATGTTCGGCCGCAGCTGCGACGGTTTGAGCCGAACTACCGACATGAGACGGAGCCAGGGTGTCCACACACGTGGCATCCCAGACTAATGCCCTACCGAGACACCACGGTACTAACGTGGCACCGTCTGGGCGCTTTCCATCTGTCGACATTCCGGTTGGTTCTAGCGTTGCTGGTATTGACGCTGTGCAGAGTGCCCGTTTCACTAGGTCGTTAATTGCCCAGTGCCTGAAAGGTCAACCGGCACTCTTCACACGGGAAAGCCCGTGACGTCCCAAATGGTCAACAGCTTTACCGCACTGGCAGCGATGAGGCTCGCACAACTTAACACTCAGGCGAAGACCTGACGCTATCAAGTGAGCGCAATTTTTTTTCGAAAATTAATTATCATCAATTTCGTTAAAATTACTTGCGGACACTTATTGACTGGCAACCTATTATCAATGTATTCTCCTAATTTTAAATGTTTGTTCAAATGTGAATTGGATTAACTACGCGATGAACGTAGAGATTCTGCAGCCGGATCTTAGACCATTAGAAGAACGACATCTTTCGTTATCATGCAAGACGCATCATAACGCATGACATGACATGCGTTATCCACCAACACGCACTTTGCTAGCGTGGTAGGTAGGTTTATAGCATTGACTCGCTTCTTCTTCTTCTTCTTGTGAAAGAAGGCCCCAGGTCCCAGCAGTGGGAAGATTAAGTGGGCTACATATTATAGTTACTGTTTTAACTCTTGAAAAACTGCGAGTAAAATGCTAGTTAGGTACATAATTAATAAGCGTTTGTAGGTTACCTAAGTGGTAAAAAAAAACAATTATTCTAATGGTACATTTAATGTATGATCATCACATTGAATAACTATAACTTTTCACGATAATACGTATAATTTCGATAATTGTAGAGTAAAGATTCCAAAAGTTCTTTAATAGATAAAGTATATTTTGACAACACTATCTACGGCAAAATAGTCCAAAATCCCAGGGCCGCCAGACGTCACATATTTTCTGATGAACAAAATGTGGACGATTGAGTAGTGTTAGTATGTACTAAGAACGCATGCATACTCGCTACCTTGATTAGTCTGCCAATTTTAAGGTGTTAGGTAATGAAGGTACATATTAAGTTACTTACTTCACGTAAATTCTCTTTACTGATTTTCACGTATATTATAGGCAATTCTGTTGAAGGGATGACTGGCCCCTTAGATCGGGTTGTCTTCTTGCAAAAGGTTCTAAAATGGTTGTCTGGCGGACATATAAAAAAATGTAGCACCAGAATTTACGTAAACTTAATTCATTATTTTGGGAGTTTTAAAGCTGCAAAGCAAAACGACACACGGAATGTGTCTTTAGTATATTGTTTAGTATATGAGTATTTTTTAGAAAATTGCCTATATAATATGCTTGAAAATTTATTTTTTTGTATCTTTATTACCTGATATCTCAAAATGCAAGTCTAAGCTGTCTAAGCAAGGTAGAGAGTATGCATGCGTTCTTAGTACATACTAACACTGCTCAATCATCCACATTTCGTCGATCAGAAAATACGTGACGTTTGGCGGCCCTGGGATCTTACTCTAATAGAGATCTTAACAAAATATAAACGTCCTCAGAAAATATTGATAGCCAGTGCAAAGGGAGCTCAAAAATAGTAAGTAGGTAACTGGTAGGTATGAGGTTCACTAATTTTCAAAATAACTAATGTCGCTGTAAAAATTATTTCCTTGATATTTCCAATTGTTTTACACAAACCTTTGGTGAAATTTAGGTTTATATATCTGCTTTATACATTAAAAATGATGTTTTCTTGTTTTATACAACATTACTACAAAATTAATAAACCTTTTACGTGACATTGGCAGAGTTTTGAGGCTAATTAATCCATATAGAGACAATAATTAAGAGTTGAAGGTGATATTTATAAAACAAACTACAGTACATATATTACTACGAAGTTCTACGTAATTAATTTTGTCTTGATTATTATATTTTTTAACATTCATAATATGATAGGATACAATAAAAAACAGTTCTACCTACATAACCCCAGGATGGTTTGCTACATCACATTGTAAAGACAGGAAGCTATACAAGAACAATAAAAATAATCTAACTTTAAAAATAACTTTTGAACGATTAGGTATGTTTAAAAAAAAAAAATTTTTTTTTCAAGAAAATAAAAGGATCATACCGTTTCGGAAACTAAATGGAAACAAATATACATACCTACGATTTAAATAAGACCTACTAATAACTATTTTTATTTTATTTACAGGGCTTTGCGTAATAACTAAATCGCGAATCAATGTTCTCAATGGTAGATTCCAAAGGACATTTTTGTATGGAACAGTACTTAAATGTTGTTTTAAGATTTCAGGGTTGGCCCCCCATACCCACAGCAAACGTCATTGATAACGGTGAGAATAACACCCCCCTTTTTGGCTTATAATTGGGGTACGCATAACCCTGTAATTACTACCGTTCACGTAAGAACAGCTTCCTAGGGATGTCAAAATAATTTTTTCGAGTAGAGTAGTAATCATGTACTGTACCTACTTTGATCGAACCTGTACACATACATTGTTTTATGAACAGGACATATTCTATTAAGCAAATGATCACAATGAGTTTTACTTTTTAACATGACACATCAATAATTTTGCAGACAAATCGAACAATGAATCCAGCCATTCAGTTTCTTTTCCTAACTAAAGTTGCTTTCCAAAACCCTCATTGTACATAAATATCTCCAAATATAAATGCCTAAGGCATTAGTAAAGCCACGAATATGAAGCTATCATATCAGTGCTTTGTTTGTATTATATTTTATTTTACGCCACCACGTTTGTCGGAACCCTATCTCAAAATAATCCAAAATAAGGTTATAAATGAAAATACGCAAGTGCTTGCGTAAGTAATGTACAAATCAATTTTAGTGAAACAAAACTGATTCTAAATTTTATGACACTTGAAGACACAAAATTTTACCCGACTGAAAGAAGGGTTATGTTTTTCGCACGTATCTTGTATACTTATGTGTAAGTTTCTTTATTTCCACGGATCTCCCAAGCGGATGGATTTTGAAAATTAAGATATCGTTAGATTCGTCTCAATCACCCAAGTGTCCTTAAATATTATGTTGTATACATACCTAATGCTTTTTTTATCCCTGTTAATTTTTTGCAGCCGGGTTCTTAAATTAAATTTATCTAAAACGTAAATTTGAATAAGTTAAAATAATTTGATCAGTTTAAACACTATATAAAAAATGATTCAGAGTCAACTTCCTTAAGAGCGATAGAGTTGGCAAACGCGGTGGCCCCTAACTATATCAGTTTAAGCTGATGACTCTTGCAAGAGTCATAGTCATTGCTACAGCAGCAATGACGAAACTGCTCTTAAGCCCCTGGCAAACGTAGAGGTTTCCCACGGACGTGCGGTGTAGCCGCTACCGGCGGAGGCGGTGGACGTCCATTGCGATTATTCAGAGGTACATAGTAGTACATCACTTTCCCTCCGAATGCAATCCTTATGGATACCACCATAGCGTTGTCCGTGCGGCGGATGAGCGTTTTGGCTTCGAATAGGGTCTCGGGAGGATCCAGGTTTTGCACCTGCTTCTCTGGAACCTCTCCTCGGGCCGCAGCTTTACGCGCCCTCGCCCTTATGCGTGATCGACGACCTAATCCCATCCTTCTTCTTTTCTGTAACACAAGGTTGATCTGCTTTAAATGTAATTTTGATCTTCTTAAAAATAAATACCTCAACATATAAATATGTATCAGAAATATGATTTCACAACAAAAATCGTACTCTATATCGTCGTACTGCTTTACTAGACTAGATTATTTTTGACAAAGGGAGGGCGCTTCCGGCCCCAATGACAATAAACAATAAACAATTTTCTCAAATTCCTGGCCACAAAGATAGGTATTAAATGACACATATCGAGTAGCCTAGAACATTTACGACAACGTCGTCTCCAGCGGACAATAACGGGACAATATATGGGGGCTAGCAGTGCTGAATGTGTTTACTGTGTCTGGGTGTTCCTATGTTTAATAATTATGTATTTAAAACTATATAAGTATTATCTCAGCTATCTGGCCGCCATCACACAAGCCTTGCTTAGTTTGGGGTCAGATAGTATTGTGTGTGAATAGTCTACCAATACAATACTTATTATTATTTCGCGCTCTAGATAGGGATGAGAAGAGGCGAACAGGAAGATGCAAATACGTGGCATCATCAAAGGATCATATCCTTATAAGCTAATAAATATATAAGCTTGTAGTATGGGAAGCAGGTAACCTAAGACCCACGGCTTCGCGGGAAGACTTACTACCAACTAAGCCACCAGGCCAGCCAGCTCATCTTTAAATATTAACTGTTTTCCAAGGCCTATCAAGACAACATGGGTGATCAGACACTTCAATGTGGACAAGCACGCTATCACCACCACTATAACAGATAAGTAATTTAAGAGAAAAGCTATCTGGACGCATAGGTAACCTGGTGAGAGCCAGGGTGCGCACCATGGCCTCCATCCTCGTTAATGGGTTCAACAGGGTCTTCAGCCGCCTTATGGGGGATGAAGCTCTGATGAACCACTCCTCGAGCCATAATAATAGCTTCACGGCTGTCCAAAACTAGCGAACTGGTCCTTATTGGGGAAATCAATTGCGTTATTTCGACAGAGAAAATATTTTTAGTATGAGGTACGGTTTTTCTAACTTGGTATCGAACATCTGCCAGGGGTTTTATGCACAAACCGGTGTGTGCATAAAAACCCCATTGAATGCCGCGTTTGCGCTAAGGAAGATAATTATGTATGTGAGATATAAGGTCCTTGGTTTAGAGACAGTATGTTGGTATTAATATACCAAATACTCTCCCGTATACTCTCTTCTAAGTTTGTACTCAAGGAGAAAAGGACATCCTTACTAGCCAGGATTATGGGGTAGGCGGGAGTTGAGCTCCCGTATACTTTCTATTCAAGAGTCTCAAAGACTAACAAACGAGTCAGTAATCACTATCAAGACCAAGGCTGAGTTGAAGCATGATGCGGTAACTCATTTCATGCTACAAGCGTCAGCTGCGCCGCTATCAGGGACCACAAATTCCAGATGGTAACAGAAAATCCAAACGCGATGATGATGAGGCTCAGGGCTGGGAGAAAATTTCCCAGAAATACGAGTTGTGTAAAGAAAATACCTTAGTTCGTAATAATTCCTGCATGCCAAAATTAATAAGCAGTAATAAGGTAGCATAACATATAAAAGCAGCATGGACCATGAAGTCTATGAAGTTGATATAAAAAAAAGAAAGTACTGACTAACTTGAACGTAGGTAGTTTTTTCTTGCTTAACATAGAAGATATTTAGATCTAGTTTTTCAATGCGTATGTACTTGAAGAGTAGATTAAATCGAGGCGCGGAGGGTGCGCAGCCCCGCCGCCGCCGGGCCATAGCTTGAAAAGTTGATAGGAGACTTCATTAAAGTAACAAACATGTCTATTTATTTGTACACAGTCACTAAATAATACATTAAGTATTGAGTGCCATTTTGGTTTGAGCTATTTTTAACCCCCGACGCAAAAGCGAGAGAGTGTTAGAAGATCGACGTGTTTCTCTCTCTTTGTGTATGTACGTCCATTGTAGCTCCCGAACGGATTGCCTGGTATCGAATATGTTTTCGTTAATTGTGATGTGAATTATTGTTCTTAGCCATGTTTGATCAAAATTGGCGCAAGATGGCCGCCACCACAAAATGGCGAATATTGCTTTTCTCACTACTCCCTCAACATACGTATCAATTGAAAGGGTTTAACCACGTAGTAATGTAAGCTATAACACGCTCCATCGTAGACCGCATCGTCGCTTCACATCAGGTGAGATGGCGGTCAAGTGTAAGCCTATAAAAGTTTTAAAAAAAAAGCTATGTTGAAAGGAAATTAATAACATTAACTAATGAAATGGAAGCTAAACATTTGAAAATTATTAAGTTGTCGTAATCGAGAAGATTCTTTGTTATAATTTGCGTCGGGGGTAATTCAAAATGTTTTTGTTCTTCTTAGCTAGAGCATCGCCAGGCAATGACCCCTAGCATCCAGGCGCAGACGCGCTGAAAGTCGTGCGTCATCGGTCGCACCTCCGTAAATGCAAATATTGATTGATTTGCAATTCCTTTGTTATGAATGGGTTATCAGTTACAGCTTTTGTCGCAGTTCTGTACTTAATAATCCTACCATTTCATAAATAAACTGACAGAAACCTACATAAATGGAAAGTACCCGTACATATTCTCACCAAGATAACGCATGAATTTGCATGCAATCCTTGCTAATGCTAGGGACCCGCATCCTAATAAACAATACACCTATGTGGGTATTAAATTATGATATAGTTCCATGCATTTTTGTTTAAAGGTGTTACTCAAATTTGTTTATTTGACATAGAAAATCAATAATTTAACATAATTATGGCATTATTCGTAGAATCCAAAGAAAATATCCATAAAAAATCAGTTGTAGGTACATAAAATGGCGTTCGCTAGTCCGTTTTCACATTGTTTCTTAATTGATAAACGCAAATTAATTCATAAACAAAAACACGACTTACCTCAATTGAAGATACGACGACTTTTCTTGGCACCGTGCTGTGGTGACGTTATACAGCACACAATTTTTGTTAAGACAGGTACTATTTGAATGCACTTAGGAGTTGACGTCAGTCCCTGTTCGATCTGGCTTTATAATGCGTCTGTGTCCGCGGACGAGCCGACGCGTCGCAGATTGAACGCAGGTCTGTGCTGTGCGCACCTGGTATTGATTTAGCTCTCCCCGGTGACCGGTTGCTAGGGAACCAATCCTGTGTTGCTTCATCAAAAGGTGTATTTATGTACTCTCTTTGTTTGACGACTTTTGATATGTTTGAGGGAGTAAACAGCATTAAAATGATTTTTCTCTACTCTCCCTATATTAATTTGCGTCTTCTAATTTAAAATATATGTTTTAATGACAAAGGTCAGGGACCCGGATTCTGTGGATTGCTAAATTATAAATAACAGAGAAGGAAATGTGTTAATATTTATTAAATTAATTAAAAGCCACAAGATCAGAATATAAATTACAAAACATACTAGTTATTCTTTATCTGTCCCGCGATCGTCACATCCCCGCCCAAATGTACCCAATTAGGAAATAAAGGAAATTAAATCAAGTTCTGTTTAAAGATTAACTTTTTATTCGCTGCATAGTAGAAATGATTTAAATTTTTCATTTATATTACTACCTATTTAAAATTGTATAGAGAACAATATCCCGTAAATACAAAAATAATTATCAAAAAAACTCAGTTGTTCTACCGTAAAAAGTTGTAAGATTCGTGTAATATAGCAAGTCGGTTATTCATTAAATTTATTCAGTTCCTACTTAAGGGGCTTTATGTCGTAGGTAAGTCGTAATAATTATCTATCCTAACAACATCATAGTAACCATATCAATACTAAAAATCTTTCACGTTTTTAATGTATATATACAGGTTTATTGGTAATCAGCCTGCACCCTTTTAAGGGGATGTTAGGTAGATTCAATACGTTAACTTTTGTTCTACAGTTAAAAAAAAAAATGTTTGTTTTTCTTTTACAAAATAAATAAAAAGTGCATTTGCACGGTCTAAAAGTATCGAACTCTTCGTAACAATTAGTAACGAGAGCGCGTACGCTCTTTAACGCGCAAAAATTATGTACCGAAGTGAATAAACACTAAAAAGTCGCTAAACAGTACAAAAAAGGGCAACAAATACATTTTTTTTTGGGTTATCTATTAAGTTTTAACGAAAGTTGTAGAACAAAAGTTGTTTGTTTAAATATACAGAACATGCCTTTAAACGGATGCAGGCTGATTACCAGTAACCCTGTATATTGACTCGGCCATCGCATGATATGACAATTTATCCTACAAGTAATACATGTTTAAATTCTAGATTTCTTGTAATTTTAAAACAACTGAGTTGTCTATCTTGGTTTTTTAAACAAGTATTGTTGTTTTTTATAGTGTCTGATTTATTTTTGTAGATAGTCCTACTTATCCTAATTAATCACCTGTTGTTCCATTTCATAATACATAATATAGGTAATTATACAGGTACACTAATTTAAAATGTTGTTTCTAAAATGAAAATGGTTGACTGATGATGGTATATGAACTGCAAATATACCTAATAATTACTTAGTACAACCTATTCCTATTATATATTTAGGTATATGAAAGTACAAAGTTATTTGTACAGTTAATGTAGGTATAACTAGTAGGTACACTAAACCGAAACCGAAAAATATTTTAGTTTTTCCTTGATTCATATAGTTCAAGAACCCACAACGACCAGGCCTTCGCTATTTAATAAAATCTATTTTCTCCAAAAAACATAAATATTTTTCAGTTTCTGTTAAAAAACAATTTAAACTTTAATTCAGAACCAAATTTCAAATTTGTAGTTTGCCTTTGAAGTAATTTCATTTTTGTAATATAACACAAAAGTACCATAATTTTCCAGCAGGAGGTAAAATAATCTTTGTGTAAAAATATTTTCATCTCCTGCTCGAGTTGCTCGACAATGTCTAATTATATGTCATGAAACGTAAAAACAAAACAACTGATTGTGACCTTTTTATATAAAGAGTAACGAGACGAGCAGGACATGTGCCTGATGGTAAGCAACATACCTGCCACATAACAGCACAGTGACACGCAGCTATTGGAACATGAAGCGGCCAAATCATTACTTGGCACCGCACTGCGCTCGTCACCCAGATATCTAAGTTGTTATATCTCTAAGCCCTGTAATTGTTCTTCCTTTCAAAATGTAGAGGTAAGCAATATTGCGAAGATTCCCTAGAGATTAAAATGATCTGAATTTGGAACGTTGAAATTCGTATGAAAATTCTGACCCATACCTAGTATCATTGTAAAAATACTTTTTTAAAAACTAGACCTTTTTTTACCAAATATCGAACTGGCCACCCGCAACACAACCCGAAACAAAACACAAAAAAGAAAATATCAAAAGGCGCCATTGAGTCGGATTTTGTTTGTTTATCACTTTAATTCATAATTAACACCAAAATGTCTTCAAGCGATAGTGAATTGACCCGGAGTTCAGCAAATTGGACGCATAAATACCTAAAAGCTTATGACGATTTTGAGCAATGGAAAACAACAAGATAAGTGAAGGCCCTGTCAGAGTCTGTTCTTTTAGTTTATTTCGAACACTTAGCATCGACTCGCAAGCCAAGGAGCCTGTGGAACATTTATTCAATGCTTAGATCTACAATAAGTATGATTATTTATTTATATTATTATTATTTATTTTACATAGCCCTTTCTTTTAAATGCCTCGCACAAGATATGAAAAGTAGAGTATTCAGCTCTGCAAGTAAAGCACTGTCTTGTGTCATGGGCGGCTTCACTCGCTTCACTCAGACTCTACAACTCCCTCGCTTCGCTCGGGAGTTGACTCGAGTCCCTCGCTGCGCTCAGGATCCAATATGACGCTCATGACACAAGACAGTGCTTTACTCCCTTAGTGAATAATCTACTATTAATAAAAATCACAGTGATTTTATTAAGTCTTTTTACACTTCATTTTACACAATTTATGTGATTAGAATCGCATTTAAATCCTACATACTCCAGTGATGACTGATGACAGAATTATTAATAATTGGAGGTAATAGAGTTTTACCCGGATTTCCTATATCCCTACACAAAGACAATAAGAACAATTGAACCAATCTGAAATCAGGGAGTACATTAGTTGATAATGAAACATTTTCAAACGAGTGGTACCTACGAACCTTCGACCTCATTTTTGTAAATCAGATGTTCTAGCAACTACTAACACAGCTGAAGCTGTTACTATGTTTAAAATCACATTAAATATCGTAAACTCATTGTTATAGAGACGTACTTCTTAGCATTCCATGGATTCACCGTGCGGGTGCCGGGTCCATCGTGTGGCAGAGAGAGAAATCTCGAATAGACCCCAAGACTTGTGACTCGGGCGTAGGTTTAAAAGGGGCCCCTTATATTGACGTACGTCAACACTCACCTTCACTACTCGTATTTCTCTCCCTGCCCAGCCAAATCCGAAATGATCCTCCTAGTGCAGCTTTAGATACTCGTTCTAGTATATAACTTACTGCACTTCTGGACAATCCAAGGTCTTTAAGCAGGTTATAGAGAGATTTTGCTGGTATACCTCTCGCTCCTACTCCTACAGCGTATAAATTAACTACATACTTTTCCGCCCGTACTTGCCCGTACTTTTCACCTTGTTCTAGTGCTTTCAAAAGGTTATCTGGAAGAGATCGCTATGAGCGATAAGATCGCCTTTTGTACCCAAAATGTTTTAATTTTAAGTTTAATCACTGTTTTCTGTATTGTTTTGTGGTGTAATAAAGTGTTTTTGTATTGTATTGTATTGTACATAGCCATTTTTTGTTAATTCGTTTTGAAGGTCGTAATACTTATTTTGTTTCATCGCGTGGTCTTTAGGTATATTAGTTTCCCACGGTACGGTAAGTTCTAACAGGACTATGCGTTTCGTAGCCCTAGAAAAAAGGAAAATGTCCGGTCTGGATGACGAAACACCCACATCCTCTGGGATTTTATAGTGCTTTTCATACGTGTCCATTAAAATAGTCCAATCAGGTGCTGAACCCAGGATTGAGTAAGGCTTGCTCTTGGAGTTTGAAGTTGAACCCTCTTTTACAAAGTTAATTTGTCTTTTGTTTGTCGTCAATCCCTTTTGGGCTCTAGCTACCGAAAGGCTTACGGCTTCACGTATGATTTCAAGTACTCTGTCATGGCGCTGTGAGTAATGACCCCTATTAAGGAGCACCTTGCATCCCACCAATATGTGCCTTGCTGTACATATCGCCTCACCACAAGTATAGCAACATTTTCAGAGGCTTTTCCCCACCTTACCAAGTTACTCTGGTCAGGAAGGGTCATTTGAAAAGCATTTAGATAAAATTTTAATAAGGCAGGAGACTAGTCATATAGCAAGGTGCGCCACTTTAGACCTAATGGGATACAAAACTCACCTATGGTTAACCACTCACTTTGCATTTCTAAATTCATAGCGTGCACTTTATAACTGTCATTTTCGTCTTGTTGTAGAAAGGTTTTTACCATGTCTCGGTCTTCCCTTTTCTTTCTCGCACCCAACCCAGCTGTATTTACTTGTGCACCTGCCATAAATTGTTTATGGAATTGAAGTCTAGATTCAAGGTCCGAAGCGCTTTTGTCTTTTGGGAGAGATGCGATTAATTCGACTTTCCCAAAACATGCGTTTTTGTAACTCTTAGGTGTTTGTAGAGTTCGGATGGTTTTTTAGTTTCAGGCCAAAACTATTGTGATCCTTAAAGAGAGTAGAGGGATCAGCCGGATGTGCCAATCCAAACCATGACTTCAATATCTTTATGACATTAGCATCTAGCTTTGTCAGGAGGGTTTTACCGATGTCATATACTAGGAAAGGCCAAGTGAAACGTGATGTGACATAGTTGTCATAAATCCATGCTTTTTTGATATTGCTGATAGGCTGTTGGTCTACCTTATTGAGGTTGTTCATGAAATTTTCAACAACCACCTCTAATGATGGTGTACGTCCTTTGTAATCTATCTTTCTACCAAGAAATTTGAAAGGCACTGCCCCTGCAATTGTGGCAACTCTTTGGCCACTTATAGAGAGTCCCGGATCGTAAGAAGTATATATGGTATCTCGTCTACCCAGACATAAACAATGACATTTACTTGGTTTTGCCCTCATTCCCTCCGTCCATGTACAGAACTCATCAACATCATTCAACAATTCTTGACACTGTTTGGTGTGTAAGTATTGCAAGGTCGTCCGCAAAGGCTAAGATAGACTCAGTGTACTTATTGTTGATTTTAAACCGGTAGCCCCATTTCTTCTCACGGGATATTAATTTGTCTACTAGAATATTTATAACTATATTAAATACTATTGGTGATAAGCAGCACCCTTGGAATAGTCCTACATTATGTTGAAGTGGTTTTGAGTATTCCTTGTTTACTGCTATAACGAATTTTAAGTGATTATAATATGAATTAATTATGTCAATAATTACAGCAGGAAAGTTGTACAGTCCGCGAGGTATAAGCTGAGCTTTGCATTAGTGTGAGTGATCACCAAAAGTACAGTCAGACGCAGGACGCTGTGACCATGTTCTCTTAATAAGGTGTCAATTTTATATTCAATAAATCGTTGTTTATTATGCAGTATCAATTGTATATTGGTACGAACGAATACTGCCCTGAATACGGTATTCGGAAATTTTAAGTAAATAAGTTATACGTAGGTGACGGATCTCATGCTTTTCCATTAAAATTTTTCTGTTATTCTCTGTCCTTGACCATTTTAATCCTAAAACAGATACTTCTTTTCGCAATGACCATATTGATCCTGGATAGTTAATGTCAGCTTGTTGTTTAAGAGTTTGTTGTCTGACTGTACTTTTGGTAATAGATGCGTAGGCATGTGATCACTCACACTAATGCAAAGCTCAGCTTATACCTCGCGGACTGTACCATTTTAGGGCAAATAACATAAGTTTATGCTGCACGGAACCAAATGCGTTCTCTAGGTCTATCCAGCAGACTGATATTTGTCTCTCATGTGTTCTGGCATCTTTCATACTTTCCGCTAGTAATGTATTGTGTTCCAGGCATCCAGAAATACCAGGCAAGAAGCCTTTCTGGTGATTGGGCCTGAAATACCTATTGCTAGCCATAAATGTGGTCATTTCTGTTTGTAATATACTGAAAAAAAAATTTGAAATTGTATTCGTTAGGGCTATCGGTCTGGTGTCTTTTGGATGAGTTACTTCTTGCATTTTAGGAATCAGGACAAAAATTGCTCTTCCAAATGATTTTGGGATTTGCTTTCTTGACCATATCTTACTGAATATATTTAAGATATGTTTACGAACTGATGGACACTTTTTATACACTATGTAGGGAATGCCATCAGGGCCTGGAGCTGATTTAGTAGTTTTATATTAGTACTAGCGGCCCGTTCCGGCTTCGCTCGGACATAACCTAGACATGCCTAGACTCTGTCTGCAGCGCCATCTTATTTGTGAATTTAAACCATCTTCGAATTCACACACAAAAAAAAAAACATTCAAATCGGTCCCGTCGTTTAGAGTTCACTGACAAATGATTAAATTACTAAAATGACTCTAAAAAACAGGAGTTGGTGATAAAAAAGTAAAAATTAGGGTTGTATGTATTTTTTAACGCCACATTATAAAAAAATAAAAACAAAAAAATTTGATTAAAAATTTAAAAAAAAATGTTTGGGGTGAACAAACCCTAACATTTAGCGGTATGAAAAATAGCTAGTAGCCGATTCTCAGACCTACTGAATATGCATATAAAATTTGGTAAAAATCAGTAAAGCCGTTTCGGAGGAGTAAGGAAACAAACACTGTGACACGAGAATTTTATATATAAGAAGATATTTTTATGTACGTAAGTATATAATGTACTAGCTGTGCCCCGCGGTTTCACCCGCGTCTATTTGAGGAAAATCCATACTAAAATATCCATTGCTGGCCACTTTAATACGTTTTACGGAACCCTAAAAATACGTAAATAAGCAATAATGCATTGTTGTAGAACAAATTTGATTACTTCAAATAACACAAACTTCAAATGTAGACACGCGCCGTCACAGACTTCAGCGACCAAAGAGAATTTATATTCACGGAACTAAAGCTCTCGAAGAGAAATATTTTCCCCCGTTTTCTTTACATTCTTCACTCGTACTCCGTACCTATTGATAGTAGCGTAATGATAAATACCCTATAGCCTTCCTCGATAAATGGAGTATCCAACAGAAAAATAATCTTTCGTATCGGTCCAGTAGTTTCCGAGATCCTAGCGTTCAAACAAACAAACAAACAAACAAACTCTTCAGCTTTATAATATTAGTATAGATAATGTATTGGGATGTAAATTATTATTTAAGTAGGTATGTTATAGTATTATTTAGTAATTTAGTTTTTAGTTCTGTATTATTTTTTAATTGTGGATGTCTATAATATATAAGTATCAACCACTCCTTTTTTGTGCTTTCCCTCCTCCATACTTTCAAATCTCTCATTCCATCCTATGGTTGCCTGGAAGAGATCGCTTTTAGTGATAAGGTCGCCAATTGCTACTTTATTTTATTTTGTTTTAAGTGACTTTTGTTTATTTTATTTTTTTAGTTAAGTGCAATAAAGAGTCAATCTATCTATCTAATCTATCTAACACACCACGACTTTTTTGAAACACGCCTCGACAAAGCATATTATGTGTTTATTTTATTATGTTTTTATTGTTTAGTTCAGATAGTATATTTAAATCTGCAATCCGCCAAGTGGAGCAAAAAGCAATATGGCTGTTTGCCCGTACCATCCTTTTCTCGAAGCAGTTCAGGTCATTTTCGACCACTGCCAGTTTCGACATAACTTCGTTGTGGATAAAAATAGAAGGAAAATAAAAATTTTCAGTAACCAAGCAGGCATTGTATAAACACGGCATATTTCATCAGTAGCTCAGAATTATAACGAGTCAGTCTCATAGTTAATTTTGTCACTCACTCTGACTGACCGATCATTCAAAATTTTAAGGCACTTTTAGCAGATATACATAGAAGCTTCAAATTTAGAATATAATAATTAGAGCCTAGTGTATTAGAGCTAGAGGCTATGATGGTTAGACCATCGTTATTTTTTTAAAATCTAAAAGCTATAGCTGTGTGACCGGGCCAAACCAGTTTTGAGTAAAATGCGCAAAACCCAAACAAGGAAAGAAATTGCGAAAAACTGCAGTCATACTCAAAACTGGAGGGTGACTTCAAATTTGGATACAGCGGGTGGTATTACGAGTACACACATGCCCGTAAGTGGGTCCGGTCCAGAGTCATCATCATCAGCAGCCTGTGTTTGTCCACTGCTGGACATAGGCCTCTCCCATAATACGCCACTCAGCCCGATCCTCGGTATTACGTTTCCAACTGCCACCAGCCATCTTTCGTATATCGTCACTCCATCGGGTCTACGGGACCGGCCCATTGCCACTTCAGTTTGCTAATACGCTGAGCTATGTCGGTGACTTTAGTTCTCTGACAAATCACTTCATTACGAATGCAATCCCTCAGAGAAACTCCAAGCATAGCCCATTTCATAGCTCGCTGAGCGACTTTGAGCTTTCGGACCATTTTGACTGTCAGTGTCCACGTTTCAGCACCGTAGGTCATAACGGGTAGGACGCACTGGTTGTACACTTTTGTATTGAGACTTTGTGGGATGGGTGACGAGAAGACCCGACCAAGTTTGCCAAACGCTGCCCAGCCCAACTGAATTCTTCTCGTGGCCTCACTCTCAAAGCTACATCTACCTAGTTCGAGCGTCTGCCCTAAGTAGACATATTTCCGAACAATTTTGAGAGTGGTTCCACTTACGGCAATCGGCCCCGGAGCAACGAACTCGTTGCACATGACTTTGGTTTTATCCAAATTCATCCGAAGGCCGATGCGTTGAGAAGCGTTAGCCGGGCTGTCCAGCATCCACTGCATATCCTCCAGCGACTCTGCCATAATGACGATGTCGTCAGCAAATCGTAGGTGAGAGATGTATTCGCCATTGATGTTTAGGCCATGTCCAACCAAATCCAGCGTCTTAAACAAATCATCTAGTGCGTTTGAGAACAATTTCGGGGAAATAACATCCCCTTGCCTCACGCTTCGATGCAGAGGAATATGTTTTGTCTGCTGATCTTGGATTTGGACCGCCATCGTAGCAGCGTTGTATAAACACCTCATCACCTCGATGTATCGCCAGTCGACTTGGAATCGCTGTAAGGTCTCCAGAACAGCCCAGGTTTCGACAGAGTGGAACGCCTTCTCATAGTCCACAAACGCTAAGCAAAGTGGCCGATTGTACTCCTTTGTCTTTTGTACAATCTGCCGAACCGTGTGAATGTGGTCTATGATGCTGTACTCACTTCGAAACCCGGCCTGTTCAGGAGGCTGAAACTCGTCGAGTCTTCGGGCGAGACGATTCGTGATAACTCTCGAAAACAACTTATAGACATGGCTCAGAAGCAACATTGGTCGATAATTCTTTAAAAGGGTCTTATCTCCCCATAATAGGTTGACTACACTTCTGTGCCATGCCTGTGGAGCTCTCCCGGTGAAGAGGACGGTATCAAAGAGTTCTTGAATCTTTTTTATAAGTGGTGCACCTCCAGCCTTTAAGAGCTCTGTTGTAATTCCGTCCTCGCCCGCGGCTTTTCCATTTTTAAGTTGCCCAAGAGCCATCACGATTTCGTCCATACTTATTTCTGGCAGTTCTTCAGTGTAGTGGCGAGTTAAAGTGGCTCTTTTGTCCTCGTTCTGTGGGAGATGTAGAGCATGCGATGCGTACAGCTGGCTGTAAAAGTCTACCACTTCCGAGAGAATATCCGCCTTGGATGAAATGACTCTCCCCGGCGAGGTAGTTAACTTCGCCAGGTGACTTCTACCCAAGGTCTTGACGAACACTTTTGACCCCCGATTTTGCTCAATTGATTTTTCAATCAAGAGCGTGTTAGCTAATTGGAGGTCACGTCGTACAAGCTTGGTAATTCTCTTGCTAAGAGCCCCTTGTTCAGACGAAGTTAACGTGGGATTCCGTCGTTCCTCCAAGAGCTCTAAGGTCTCCCTGGAAAGCTTGGACTTTCTGCCTTTGCGCCGCATTTCGCAAAACTTTGTGCCCTCATCTCGCAGGACTTCCACTACACTTTCGAGCTTCTGGTCAGCGCTATTTGTGGTTTCCAATGCAGCAAACCGATTCTCCAATTTTAACTGGAATGCTTCAGACCCAACTATGGCTTGGAGAAGGTTCGGACGGAGTGTTGACTTCATCAAACGGACTCGTTCAAGCTTGTAATTAATATTCAGGGTGCCTCGAACAAGCCTGTGATCACTACCGGTAGCAAACCGAGAGATCAATGAGACATCCCTGAATATTCGCCGTTTGTTTGCTATGGTGAAGTCAATCTCATTTTTCGTCCGTCCGTCGGGGCTTCGCCATGTCCACCTCCTCTGAGGCTGTTTCTTATAGAACAAATTCATCAAATTCAGCCTCTCCTTTTCGAGGAAGTCGATCAGTATTTGGCCCCTGTCATTTCTTCTTCCCGAACCATATGGTCCTACTACCGATTCACTGCAAGTCCGTACTCCCACTTTGGCGTTAAAATCCCCCATATCAACGTTGAAGTGGGCTTTGGTGGTGTTATGTAAGGCTTTCGATATATCCTCATACAAAGCCTCCACCTCTGAATCAGGGTATGCCTCCCAGGGTGCGTATACCATGACCACTTTGAGGGTATACCTCTCGGTCAACTTTAGCATAAGATACGCGACCCTCGGAGACACACTTGCGATTTCCAAAACGTTGTTACAGAGAGTTTTGTTTACCAGAAACCCGACACCACCTTGCGACAGTTGGTGACTTTCACGATAGTACATAAGATGGCCTGATTCCAAGGTTACGGTGTCTTCTCCCTCTCTTCGGACTTCACATAAACCGAGAATGTGCCATCTTATGTGGGTCAGTTCTTCTTCTAGCTGAGCGAGCCTCTCGTCTTCACGAATGGTACGTCCGTTATACACAGCCAGGGTTAGTTGGGTTTGGCGGCCTCCTGTAACCCGGGGATTCTTTACACCCCCTACCCTGCCGTTACCATGACCGCCGCCTTGGCCAGGAATAGCAGGGCGGCCGGGAACTAGGGGCCTTTTATTTGTTTGGCTTATCATTGGAGGTTATTGCCCATAGTCGCCACGCTGGGCATGCGGGTTGGCGACCGCAGAACCGTGCTGTCTTACGCATGTGACGCTGCTGCCCGTCACAGCTATATTTACATCACGGCCATATAGATGGATATCCCGCCATCGGTCGGTTGTCAGAGCCTCGTTTGTTGGTCGGCAGGGTGCACCACGGGCAGGTGAGGTTGACAGTTTTTGGGGACAGTTGAGACCCCCTTACACCCCGCGGTCCCACGGTCCCCACGGTCCAGAGTAGGTACAGACAATTTTGTTTGAGCCGTTGTAATTTGATGCAGTTTAGGTGTCTGGCCTATAGCAACTGTCAAAAGTGTCCAGCGATGGATAACGAGATTTCGAAAGTTATCCCAAACAAAATATGAAAAAAAAAAAATGTGCTTTATACTTCGACGAAACTAGGGTACCATTTTATACACCTTTATTACCGGATATCTATCGAAGTAACCACTACCCAAACTCCATAGTCGCTGGTCGTTCTTACCTCTATGGACATGTTCAGAAAAACTTTCAGTTATAAAAATTTTTTTGCAATTTCAAAAAAAAAAAATATCAATTCGGTTGTATGTTTTTAGGGTTCCGTAAAACGTAAAAACGGAACCCTTATAGATTCGTCATGTCTTTCTGTCTGTCCATCCGTATGTCACAGCCACTTTTTGCCGAAACTATGAGAACTACACTGTTGAAATTGGTAAGTAGATGTGTTCTGTGAACCGCATTAAGATTTGAACAAAAAAAATTTTAAAATAAGATAAATTAGGGTTGCCCCCATACTGAGAACTGAAACTCAAAAATTTTTTTTTCATCAAACCTACACGTGTGGAGTGTCTATCGATAGGTCTTTAAAAATGTTGTTGATGTTTCTAAAATCATTTTCGTCTACACTGAATAATTTGCGCGAGAGACACTTCCAAAGTGGTTAAATGTGTCCCCCCCCCCTTCTAACTTCTAAAGTAAGAGAATGAAAAATCTAAAAAAAATATATGATGTACATTACCATGTAAACTACCAACGAAAATTAGTTTGAACTCGATCTGATGAGTAGTTTTTTTTAGTACGACATAAATACACTATTATTGAAACTTCGATCAAAGTTACAACGAACTACAAGAACTATGTATGTGTACTATGTATATTATGTTACTTGCTGTAACGGAACCCTTCATGGGCAAGTCCAACTCGCACTTGGGCATTTTATTTTAGTTGTATGTATGCTAGTAGTGGCGCCGCCAATTGTGCGTCAATGTTGATAGTTCTTTTTTGTTTAGTATATCTAAGTTCAGAGGTGGTCCCATATAGAAGAAAGTGGAAGAAATATGAACACCTAAGGAAAAACGTCTATAAGACAGTGGATTTCCATCACAGAGTCTTTTTTATTGTTTCATTGTTAAGGTTACTTATATCTGTCTAACGAATTCAGCGACCAACTTTTTTTGATAAAGCATAAAAATAAGATAAAATAAAATCGCCCAAGTGCGAGTGGGACTCCCGCACGAAGGATGCCGTACCATTAGCAAATAAACGGCGAAAACCTGTGACTTTATTCCGAATTCCGTATACTTACATAGACTTTCGCAGTTTCCGCTGACAGACTTTCATCCAAGAAGTTTTACTAAAATTTTGATTTTACCTTATTGGTTCTAACGACGAATTTGATAGAGCGTTTTAGTCTTCTAGTGGCGCCATCTAGTTTGCTTGGGACGGACTAATTGAGCAAGAAACGGTAAAAAAATAAATATTCATAAACTGGTGACAGTCGGACGGACGGACGGGCAGTCAAGTCTCAGTAATAAGGTCCCGTTTTTACCCTTTGGGTATGGAACTCTAAAAACAAAACCCTTAGTGTTCGGCTTTTCCCGACATGAGCCGGGGAAACACGAACGCCAAGTAGGGTATTTCTATGAACATTATTACCCACAAAGATCACATTAAAATACAGTCCACCGATGTGGACTGATCAAATGTGATGTGTGATAATCACGTGAGCCTATTTTTAACACGCTTTTATTAGCTTCACTTTGTAACTATATATGTAAGAAAATCTTGGAATCTTGGAATCTGATCACAGTACATGACTAGCTAAGAAACGTCATTACAAATCCAATATGTCGGTTATCACGCTTTTATTAGCTTCACTTGTAACTATGTATGTAAGAAAATCTTGGAATCTTCATTAGCTCACTTCCCGGTCTTCGATTAGAATGAAATTTTGCATACGCTCTGAGTTCTGATGAAAATCTTTTCGTTGTCTTAAAATATGTACCACTTTACGTTCGTCCTACTTCTTTAAGGTATATAATTAGTGTTTGATTTCACTTTTATTCATAATTTTTGGAAGCTGTTAAACTAGTAATTTCAACACTTTAACAGCCAAAATAAAATAGTAGATCCACCGTTTAAGTAGAGACATCGTTGTCAGATTTTCCGTCAACGAAACTTATCAGTTTCTGGTAAACGGTCAACATCCAACAGTCGTGAACACGTTGAAAAAAAAACAGTTGATAAAATTATTAGATTTGTAATAAATATTTTGAATTGACTATATTGATTCGTCCGTCCAGGGGCCAAAACGTCCGACTTCTCAACGGTGAAGACGTGGGTTCGAACTTGTATATTTTTACAAGTGCAGAAGTACAGGTTTGTCATCACCACTGGCTTAAATTATGAACGAAACCAGCGTGTTCCAAGTAAGACATCTTAGACATCTTCCCAGTGTATGTTTCATTTACCAACCAGCACTTGAGCTTGGACAGCGTGGTGGATTATGGTTATGACTATATTGGCTATGCCTCTCTCTTCGTAAAAGAAAGCCTCGAGTCCCAGCCGTGGATACATAAAATGGGTTGTTTATGCCACTAGAGTGATGAGTACGTTTTCAACTATAGTGCTCGCAGTATAAGTCTGCGCGCGACTGGTGGCGTACTTAATGTTGCCAGGTCAAGCTAATAGGTTCCCTTCCCGTTCATTGGGAACGTACAACTTCATAAAACAGGAACGGGAAGGAATTTTTCAGGGAAGCAATTTAAGTAACTACACGACAACTGAGACTCAAGAACGAATGTCTCGAAGTAATGAACGCCTTTGCAGTGCTGGTTTGGTTCAGTATGGGACCAAGTATCATTGGTAATTGGTACAGGCTGTCTGAGTCTCTTACCACCAGGAAAACTTTATCATAGTTTATTACATTATAAAAAATCTGTTATTTTCAACCTACACCAATATCGAAATAACAAGAATTTAATTTAAACTTGTAAATCTTTTATTGAGACCATAAATAACACTATTTTAAAATTTGGCGCATGAGCGTTCTTTTAATGAGTCATTGGCTTCCGTAGAGTCATCTTCTTTTCTCAATAGGGTTAAAATCACATAAAATCACAGCGGTAACCGCAAAACTTCCTGTTCATGTTCTTTTAACAGTTATTCTACTTGGTATTGTGGGTCTTCTTTGTGCCTCTTTATTCGAGTAACTGCGGATTTGTCCTACAATCGTCGAAAGTTATTTAATTTTTCTTAAGACACTTTTGGCTTTCGTCTTTTACATTGCCCATTGTACCCGCTTTATTTATCTGAGTGCAGTGGTATAATGCGTTGTCCATTGACAGTACGTTCTGAAACGCCTATAATAAAAATACAGTAATTAATACAGAGTTTTTTTTTAAATAAAGTTAAGGATCAAAGAGCATCCAAGCTAACGTTGAAAAACAAATTAAGTAAAATTTCTTTTGGCCCACAGATTTTCCCTTAAGTGGTCAATGAAGCTGACGCTGTTAGGTGAAAGGGTCGATCGGGTGAACATGGAACCGCCGAGTGTACCCGAGCGAGAAAGATACAATCAGCTGATCTTCACTGCTGTGTTACTGTGTTTTCTATTTTGATTTGTATATTATTTGTTCACCAATATTTATTTATTTATTATGAAAAAAAAAACATTTATAACTAGTTTCTCACATTCAATCTTAAGCACTCACATTTTTTCCCACTGGTAAATTGGCGATAAAACAATCAAACCCAAAGCCGCACCTCAACCTAAAGCCTCAGCTTTAAAATATGCCGATAATAGGTGGAGATTTGATTGCTATGGAATCCCTAAATATTAGTTGTCAAATAGCTCTGCGTTTGGAAAACTGCAATGTTGGCCCGTTATTGTATCGTTCTTCTTCACAACAACGATTGATTTTCAAGAACCAGCCACGGCCAGCACTTTTAATCACTTTCGGCATAATAAAAGCTATTAATTACTTTGGAAATTAATAAATACATCAATCGTAAACAAACTTTTGTCAACTGACGTAAACAAGAAGTTGACGGCCTGTCAATTAGTTCCATATTTTGCTACGCGCAGAGTTGGCGCAGAGTTATATTGCGAGCGTTGCGAGCACTGCGAGCACTCTATAGTCCGTGCCAGATATATTGACAATGAAGTTCGTTCACCTCTTGTCAGGCTAGTAAACAAAAGAGTACAACAAAAAATTTTGCCAAAGTCGATCACAAAAACTACAACATTTTACCAAAGACTAGACTTTCGTCCCCCATTTCAACCCCTATTTCATTGCCGTACAGTTCAAAATTACAAAATTGCTAGAACAAACATTTAAAGAGGTTGTTTCAAGAGTCTAGACCTAAAGTATTATGGTTTTATCTTTAACAATAATGACTTCCAAACTTCCAAAATAGACCTTCGTCCCCCATTTCAACCCCTATTTCATTCCCGTAAAGTTCAAAATTACAAAATTGCAAGAACAAACACTAATAGGCTTCGTGTCAAGTAGCTAGTACCCAAAGTTTCATGGTTTTATCTACAACAATAAGAAACTTCCAAAATATACTTTCATCCCTCATTTCAATCCTTATTTCATCCCCGTACAGTTCGAAATTGGTAGAGCACTTCGTGTTAAGTATCTAGATACAAAGTTTCATGGTTTTATCTTCAACAATGACGAATTTCTAAAAGTCTTTTTTCTCTTAAAGTACTTTGACTTTGACTTTTAATTGCTAGATCAAACACTTATTGGCTACATTTCAAGGGTGTAGATAAAACGTTTCATGGTTTTATCTTCATCAATAACGAACTTCCAAATAGACTTTCGTCCCCCATTTCAACTCTATTTCATCCCCGTAAAGTTCAAACTTACAAAATTGCTAGAACAAACATTAACTGGCTTTGTTTGATTTTAAACTATTATTTCAATTTGATTTCTGAACGACGGGAACACATAGAAAAAAAGCGATCAAGTGCGAGTTGGACTCACTCATGAAGGGTTCCGTAGCAGCAAGTAACATAATAAATAAATTATTGTAGTTCGGTGTAATTTTGATCGATGTTTTAACAATAATGTATTTATGACGTACCAAAAAAAAACTACTCATTAGATCGAGTTCAAACCAATTTTCGTTGGAAGTTTACTTGGAGTACATCATATATATTTTTTAAATTTATCATCCACTTATTTTAGAAGTTAGAGTGGGGGGGGGGGGGGACACACACATTTTACCACTTTGGAAGTGTCTCACGCGCAAACTATTCAGCGTAGGCAAAAATGATATTAGAAACCTCAATTTCATTTTTGAAGACCTATCTATAAACATCCCACACGTATAGGTTTGATGAAAAAAATGTTTTTGAGTTTCATTTCTAAGTATGAGGGCATCCCTAAAATTTCAGTTTTTTTGTAAAAATCTTTATGCGGTTCACAGAATACATCTACTTACCAAGTTTCAACAGTGTAGTTTTCATAGTTTCGGCAAAAAGTGGCTGCGACATACGGACGGAGAGACAGACATACAGACAGACAGGATGAATCTATAAGGGTTACGTTTTTACGTTTTACAGAACCCTAAAAACTTATATACTCTTTGATTAAAACTCTCGTTTCGCTAAAACGGCTGAAAATTTTAATCGGTAACGTCAAATGTTTGATTTGAAATTATGTAGAACCATGAACAGTTTCAATGACAAAATAAAATTTTTGTTTTTACTATCTTCTTCGAAACTTTTCCATATTTTTTCACCGTTTAAACCTTCCCTGAGCTACGACGAACATTTCAAAACCAAAATCAGCCAAACCTACCATTACTTCCTATTACTTTTTAAATAAGTTACATATTTGTTTACTTTGATCAATACAAATTTAAGTATATTGTATTTAAGATTGCAATTAAGTCGCCAATTTTATAATAATACCTACTAAGATTATACGATTCTTATGTATGGTACCTTTGTTTTGGTTTTCTTCGGCTCTTCGTGAAACAAGCCAAGTTTCTATGATAGCTGAGTACCACTGTGCTGTTATGAACAGGGCCGTCTTTAGCCATGCCGGGGCCCCGGGGCACACAAGAATTTGGGGCCCTTTTGTATCGGGAAGTTAATGATATTTGATCGTTATGTTATCCTACTAATATTATAAATGTCAATGTATGGATGTTTTGATGTTTGGGTATTTGGATGTTTGGATGTTTGTTGCTTAATCACGTCCTAACGTATGAACGGATCGGGCTGAAATTAGGAACACAGATAGATTATAGTCTGGAAGAACACATAGGCTACTTTTTATCCCGGAAAAACAACGGGAACGGGAACTTCGCGGGTAACACCGCGGGACGCTGCTAGTTTTAAATAAATCGGACAGGTATATTTTATCGGAATTCGCTGATTTAGTTCGAATATTTTAGCCATAAACGTTTTATTTTCTGTAAACCACTCAAATAATGCTTTTCGACATAATGACATGAACACGCTACAGAGCCACAACAGACATGCTACTTTTCGCACTCGTAATAGACGACTTTGCGATTACATCAATGCTGCATCGCCTTTGGCGCTTTTTTTGCGTTCAGTCGCAGTATCGAAAGCGCGTGTTTTAGCGATTGTATCGAGGGTAGTCGTTTAGATGTTGCACCCTAAATTAATTCTTCCTGTCTGAAAAAAATATGTTTACATTGAAATTAAATAAGAAAGTAGAAGTTTTGTTTTTGGGTCACACAAGCTACTTTTAGCATCGGCAGTCGACGATGAAACTCGCGACTAAACGCTATACTCCACACACATTCAGATGCAGTCGCATTATTTGGCGTCTGCTGAACAGTGCAGTCTTACGAAAAATTTAAAGTTTTCAACTCAGGATGGCATTCCAACTGGTATGGGCAGGCTTAACTTGGTTTCATTCAGCCGCTGAAACGCGCGATTTCAATTCCGCGTCCTAAACCAGGCAGTCGCGAAATCGCGATGCAGCATCGACACAATCGCTAAAATGCGCGATTTTGAAATTGCGGTTGCACGCAAAGAGTCACCAAATACAATACAGCATCGAGCAGTCGTAAATCGTCGATCGCCGATGCTAAAAGTAGCTGGTGTGCTGTGACCCAAAAACAAAACTTCTACTTTCTTATTTAATTTAAATTTAAAAAGAAATCTTCCAGACAGAAATATTGAATTTAGGGTCCAACATCTAAACAATTAGCCTAGCGATTCCTAACCCAGTTAAACTGATGACATGGGATCTCATCTCTTGGACTTTGTATGGTCTGTTTAGAGTGACAGAGACCAGGATTGTCATTTGTAATTCTGAATTTGAGCCGTTCGTATTGCGCTTAGAATCATTACCCAGGTTGAGTCAGACGAAGGTGGTGTGACGAACTGAAATTGCACGATAAACATTGGACCGCCAAAGCTGTACCTAAATCGGGCTATCTGGAAAGAGGGGAAAAAGGCCGCTACCTAGCAGTGAGGCAATTTAGGCTAGCTCATAACAATACTGTGACAAATCTATCACCACGGAGAGGACTAATAAGCTTGACATCGTGGTGGTAGACCAGTCTCAGCGCCAGACTGTGATCGTAGATATCACTAAACCACATGACGAGAACGTTGTGAAAGCAGAGAAGCTTAGCAAGTACTTAGACTTGGCTCTTGAGGTTACCATATTCATACTTCCAATAAATGTCGACAAACAAAAGCGCCTCGTATTTTAGCGAAAAGTCTCGACTAACATCTTAACACTTTCGGTAGACGGTTGGATCAAGGGTCAGATTCAGAAAGCGGTCATCCTCGAAACAGCGCGCATCATCAGGAGGTTCCTTACTTGCAGCCCTTTTTCCTACCCACTAGAAAGTCTGCAGCCCTAACCACCGCATCGGTAGCTTGGGCCCTGCCCTGCCGGTGGCGAAACCCTAAACCTAGAGGTTTAGGGTTTTATAATGTTTTATGTTGTTATTAAATATAACAAATTCGGCGTAAAAACAGGAATAATTAACTGAATAATAATCACAAAGCTCAAGCACTTCACTTTGCATCAGCACCATTTAGGAATTCCCCAGCCATATAGAATATCTACGTTTGGCGTACATGCTGGTATGTCGCCTCTGCGAACCCAAATCATAAAAAATGGTTGTCTGTAAAGTCGGTTTACGGAAACGTGACAACGTCTTAAGAAATCAGTATGCTGATAGCGCGAGTAGTGATACCGCTCGACTCGGCGGGTGGCGCCCTCAGCGCTCAGCTTCGTCCGCATGGCACAGACGACGAACTAACGGTAACGTTACATGACGTCATGTTTTGCGGGCGTGCAGCCGGCTTCACCGAATTATAAGACGTTATCACGTCAAAACAATCTGGTAATAAAAACTTAAATTATTCCACATTAAACCGCTACCGTTTATAGCGTGTAGCGCCTCTTTTCTTCGTTGGGTTCGCAGGGTGACATACAGGTCGCGCATGCGATGAGCCACGCGACAGTCGCTGCCATATTTTGACATCTTGCGCTTCTCGCCATCTAATTTTAATTTTTTCTATTTTCTTATTGTACTTATCTCATAGTTTTATTATGTTTTATAGTGTTCTGTTTAATATTATTTTGTCTCACATACATTATTGAATCATATACTACGCATTTAATTTGAACACCCTCTGCACTCTGCAACCTTCGAAATGTGCAAAAGTGGCTAGCTGTCGGGAGTCTACGCCAATTCACGCGAACTACGACGAGTCTACGCGACTCTCACACTAGCCACCACATTTTCGATAAGTAAACGTTCTATGTACAGGTAAGATCGACTTTGGAATCAAAATAGTTTGAGTAGGTGATATCTTGACGGTGTTCTAATGTAATGAATTAGAGTGCATTCAGTATTCAGAAAAAATAGTAATTTAATTAAATAATATCGGCCCCCTGTTGACGGGGGCCCTGGGCACGTGCCCCGTGTGCCCCTATGGTAAAGCGCGGCATTGGTTATGGGTAAACATGTTCCTTTGCATCTGGTGTCAGTCGTGCTTGTCCCGTTATTTTATATTATAAAAAGACTAGCACAGATAAGTAAAGACATCACGCTATTGGCATTAAGCCAAGAAATTAACGACAACTCTCTACTTGATAGTAATTATTGTAAAATGAGACCTCATGACATGCATTAAAAATATAAAAAAACAACTCGATGTTTTATGGATTTTAATTGGTAAATAGTAGTAGGTAACTATATTTATCTGGTATAAAATGTTAACAAACATGGCGCCGCATTACCAATAGTCACAATTTATTTGAGTGTATTTGTGAGTATAATGTGATTTAAAAAAAAAAGTCACTTTGCATCCATCTTAATGCAATGACATCGCACATTGTTATTTTGTTTTAAAATATATTAGCAATCGATGAAAAATATTAAAAAAAGTTTGCAGTAAATCCAAATGCTATCTGGGTGATTGATTGCCATCCGTTATTGTTGACATTTTATGACAGGCAGATATGTGTGAATATACATAGACATCCAGTACTAATATTTCTAATGAAGATACAATACATGTATTTTATTTAATATTTTAACACCAGACAGAAAACTGATACGAGTATGCGATTATACTCGTATCTACTTATTCCTATAATAATCTTAAGAATATTAATTCAATCAAAAGATGTTATAAACACAACTTAGTTTACAGTACTTAAGTGATTACTTTATATCAAGTGAAAAGTGAACTTATCTAGGTTTACATAGAAAAATAATATTTTGTGTTGTAATATTACTCACATTACAATAAACTTGATTGTTACATTCGATGAAATATTTTAAACAATAATAAAAATAAAGTTCACAGTAAATGCAAATTATATCTGAATGATTGGTTGTTATCCATTATTGTTGACATTATATGATAGGTCTAGGAAAAAAACTTCCGATTTTAATATTTGCAATTAAGATTACAATATTTTTTGATACATCATTATTTTAAGATTGGATATAAAACGAATACATCTAGTTATGTCTATAATAATCTTAAGTATAATAATGCAATATAAAATCAAAAGATGTTATAAACTCAACTTAGTTTACAGTAGGTACCTACTGAAGTGATTACTTGATATAAAGTGTTAAGTGAACTTATCTAGTTTACAAAGAAAATTAATATTTTGTATTTTCTATACCTAACTCGTAGCTATGAAATAACATGCATTAAAAGACATCTACGGACTAAAATTGTATCAATTAGCTTACCCATTAAACTAGACGAAAGAATTATTTAATTATTAAGAACTATTTCCTCCATAAGTCCTAAAAAATATTAACTGATAATGATAACGAAAAATGTATCTGCCTTTGGAATCGAAAAAGCGCATGAAAATCTATTTTTCACTATTTCAGATTTATATAATTGCTATAAAGCAGTTTGAGTCAATGAATTATTGATATGAGCCTTTCACAAATTATAACAGGTGAAATAAGTACCATCTTTTGTTATAGGACTTAAGTACCTATACGCTAAAACAGTATAAGTAAACAAGATTACAAAAACAAACTAGGAGTAAAGAGAGCAATCATAACCATACGTTAAAAACAATTTATTTACTTTTAGAATACACGTAGCTTGATAACCATTAATAATATGATATATGACATATTATTGATTATTTTTATTGATAAACAATCTACCAAACATCTATAATTATATTAAATTAAGTTTTAACCGCAGACCAATTACTCAAATATACGCTGACCAGTAGACAATAGACACCGACTATTATAAGTGCAGTCTAAGCCCTGTCGGCTAACCATAACCATAATAAAATAATAACCATAACCTTATTAAATTAACTAGCAATCGTTTTTTTTTAATCTGCTAATCATTGATCATGGGTCTTTGTGGTGTGCTGGAGAAAACTGGTCTAGATACCCTAAATAGATCATCGGACCCACGTATCTACATTTCAGCAACTTAGGACCACAAGAAGAATTTACATCAGAGTTCTTTGGTCGCCAGAAAAGATTACGGCTATCTGGAGAAGATGACCATACGAAGATACTGAAAAAGATAACGGTACAAATCGCTGCTTTACGAGACCCAGCACTTTGCCGTTGACAAAAACATGTGGTCCATGAGAAGTTCGAATGAAATACGGAATTACAAGTAGTATTTTCGTCGACTGCCATCAGAGTTACCCTTGTATAAATTTAAAATTTGTACCACGTTAGTTTTCATACTGAAATATCGGTCTCTTTGTCACATTCACTGTTAAAAGAAAAGAGATAGCGGTGATCTACAGTGGTTTATATAGTTGCTCCTGGTATAAGATGAATCACTAAGCTTTTTTTTTTGTAGTGGTTTACTACCTGATGTGCTCTTTATAATAATTAGAAAGCCGTAAAACTAAAGCGTCTTCAGTACTTTCATGAACATAAACGAACAAACACGAACATATAAAACCATAGCTGTCTGTTTTCTTGAAAATGAAAAATCTTAAAAATATTAATTGCATCAGTTTTCGTTAGTAATGCTTAAATTAAATAAATGCAGTAAAACTGTTTGTAAAACAATGTTTGTTGTTGAAAATTTAGTATTGTTCCAAGAATGAATGTACTCTTATTAGGACGATATGTTAATAAACCTAGGTTACCATACAATATAATATCTATAATTCAGCTTTGCCGAAAAAAAATTAAATTAAAAGAACACTAGTGGTGGACCTCTGTAGAACACCCATAGTAAGCTAAAAGGTGACATACTCAATAAACTCGTAGAACATTTAATAATTATCATATAAGTAATATCATTTATTCCATACATCATATACAAAGCAAACTTTTTATTTTTTAGCAAACTTATAATTAAATATACCATGCAGGACGCGTGCATATTATGCTAGGGAATAACGAAAACAATAAAATAAAATTAAGTAAGATGACTTCTATTAAGTCCTACATTATTGTTTAACATTATTTTTATCCTTTTTTTTTTTTTTTTTTTTATTTGATAACTTACCTTCTAACTCTAAACTACACTAACATAGAAAAATTAATGGTCTCACATCAGAAAGCTGTTTAAGTATATTGGTTGTCGAAGTAGGTATTAAATCACAGTCACACACGCACACGTATACAACCTCACGCTTACACAATTTTCACTTTCACTTAACAAACACACCTTTTTACCCACACCCCCACTCGAACCACACACTATCATCCACGATCACGATTGTTTATACATGACACCACATTGCACAACAGTTGTAAGTATATTGACATACACATACATGCAGTCTCCCAATCACACACATGAACTCAACTCAATAAAAAACATGACACATACAATCACTATGCCAACTTCAAAATGGACGGCACTGCATCCCACGATACAGAGTTGGGAGGTGGGAGACAGAGCTCCCAAAAGTGAAGTCACTCTCTCACTCATACACACTCATTACTAACCCTTTAATTAATAAGATGTCACAAAAATGTTTTTAAAATGTAGGTACAAAGAATAAAATTTAAAATTTCAAAAATTTTATCCTGACATCGATTTTAATTTGCTTAAAATTTTATGTTTAAGTGTTGTGAAAAATTTGCTAAAAATTGGTTTCAGGCAACTTTAAATCAAATGTTCTACTTCCTGAAGTCATTTTTGCATAATGCCCGTAGCAATATAACATAATTACGAAAGTTTGATATCATCATCATCAACAGCCCACTGAATGTTCCCACTGCTGGGACTCGGGGTCTTTTCTAGCAAGGAGAGAGCTAAGGCCATAATCCACCACGCTGGCCTAGTGCGGGTTGGTGGATGATCCATGACTTCGAAAGAGTCTAGGTACATGTCGGTTTCCTTACGATGTTTTCCTTCACCGTTTTAAGTTAGCGACATTACGCACATGGCTTCGAAAAGACAGTGGTGCGTGGGAGGTTTGAACCCGGGATCCCCGTAGACGCCGTTCTCCCGTTACGGCTGGTATACCAGCCGTAACTTTAGTTTTTAGCCGTAAATTAACTTTATGAAAATTGCAAACTGGTTTTGGAGTCATCATAGAATGTAAATATGATAGGTACCTAAATTACCAAGCTTGCAACAATATTATTTATGAATGGATTGGACGCCAGAGATGAAATTAATCCTGATGGAAGAAAACAATTTGCAAGTTTCATAAAAAAAAAGCAAGTTATTCGTTATGAAACTGCAAGCTATTCGTTATGAAACTGCAAGTTATTTGTTATGAAACTGCAAATTATTCATTATGAAACTGCAAGTCGTTTATTACAAAACTGCATGTTCATTACTATTCTGCAAAGTGTAGACTAAGAAAACTGCATGTTAGTAGTTTATTATAAAACTATGTTGTTCACGTATATGTATATGCATATGTGGATGGGGGTCCGTTTTTAAGGGTAAAAAACGCTTTATCTCGATTTCCGGTAAAACTACATGCCTTTTAGAAAAAGTTGTATTACCTTTGTAATAGTTGTAGATAATAAAAAGATCTACAAATGTTGACTGGTTTGTTTTCCCATAACCTTAAAATTGACGTGAAAAGTTAAAATGACTAAGTCATTGGTTTTTAATTTTTATCTCATTCAAAAAATAATAGTACATTATGATATAAGTGCGCTAAGTTCTAACAGACTCTGCTAATTATAGCTCTCGCCTACGGCTCGAGCTAGCAATATCCCCTCGGCAATAAAAAATTGGCAGTCATAGGAACTGCCGATAGAAGGGAAAACTTATTACTCGGAATTTGATCCATCATGGCATGGCCATCTAGAAATGCGTCAACATTTCCCATTGGCTCACGCATTTCTAGATGGCTATATCCATGATGGTTAGGCTACGCCCTTTCAGCATTTCCCATTGGCTGACGTATTTCTTGTTCACAGATTAACAATGCGCTGCATCAGCGCTTTTTTTTAAAAGCAAGGGCACAGGTCCAGCCAGTATGACATTACGACATTAGCAATAAAATAAATTAATATTTTTGTGTTTTGTTATAGATAAATTGTTGTAAGTTATGGTCAAAATTAATTAAATTAACAAATTAAATAATTCTCATTATATTTTATCTCTTATAGTTAATTTTATAAATGAAATGTTGACCACTTTTCTGACATAAAAACTCTTTACTAAGATTTAAAAAGGTACCGTTCATTTTAGACGGATCATTTTGAAACCGTGCGTTTTACTTTATACATTACCGCACAAGTACGTAATGAGATACATTACGATACAGAAATTGGTGCAATAAGAGACCCTTTACGAGAGAATATGTTATAAAATTAATTTATAACACATTTGCACGTAAAGCGTCTCCTATTGCACCAATTTCTGTATCGTAATGTATCTCATTACGTACTTGTGCGGTAATGTATAAAGTAAAACGCACGGTTTCAAAATGATCCGTCTAAAACGAACGGTACCTTTTTAAATCTTAGTAAAGAGTTTTTATGTCAGAAAAGTGGTCAACATTTCATTAATAAAATTAACTTTGAGAGGTAAAATATAATAAAGAATTATTTAATTCGTTATTTTTATAATTTTTTCCCATAAATTACAACAATTTATCTGTAACAAAACACAAATATATTAATTTACTTTATTACTAATGGCACACTGGCTGGTTCTGTGCCGTTGCCTAAAAAAAGGCACGTGTGAACAAGTTAAAATTATTCCGCGCCCTTTTTTTCGCTGTGTTGTTTTTGTTTGAAAATGTCGGCAGAGTTTTATTTATTTCCTCGCAAATGTGCTGTAAAACGTCGTATGACATACGTGCGCTTTGATAATTACGCCTCTGCTAATTATAGCTTGCTCTCGCCTACGGCTCGAGCTAGCAATATCGCCTCGGCTGTATTTATCGACTTAGCGCACTTATATCATAATGTACTATAACGAAATTTGATAAAAACTTTCTTTTTTAAAAAAAATATTAAAAAAATATACTTGTTTAATTACAAGAATTATTTTTTTCTTCTAACCAAAAAAAACACAATAATATTCAATAGAAAAATCTCACGTCAAAGTATCAGCTTTTTAAAAAAGTCGGTGGGCTTTTTGCTTGTGGAAATCTCTTCTTTCTCATAATGCAACATGTAAATACATGACTATGGTAAATATTAAAAAAAAAAATGGAAATTCGCCAGATCTGCTAGTTCATTATAAAAATACTCAAATTTCAAGGAAACAGAATATTCCAAAACTATACCGTGTTTATTAAATTACAAGTTGTAAGTTGACTATTATTAAACTTAATGTTCTTCCTTATATATTATATACAGCAAGATAAAAATAAAGGTAACAAAAGCACCGTTGGTGTCCAATGGCGTTTACTCAATTGCTTATGTTGTCGATGTTGCTGTTTTTATAATTATGAGTCTATAGTAATAACACAAAGCAAAACCGCAAGGAATTCTCGAAGGAGTAGAGATTCGGATCTGATAAAAAAAAAATGAAGCGCTTTGTTGAACTTTTCTACGTCAGGCTGGTTACATATGGTAAAAGTGTCTTACAATTTCCTCATTCTGTAGCTACGAATGATGTAATATATGTTTTCTATTATCTAAGACTAACCTGTGGTTTAACATTATTTCTCGAAGTCAGAACAAATTCGCAGACGGCTTTTGCTTTTTCGCTATAGCTATCGGCTATAAGCTTCGAAAATATAAGTAGCAACCTGCTCCGGCTTCACACGGGTATTACGAGTTATAAGTATTGAATATCAATTTCACAACTTAAAATGTTTAACACACTCTTGGTTAACTTTCCATATTTAGAACACTGATCAAGTAGGCTTTTGATAAACAAATTACTTGGGGAAAACCTCAAATTTTTGATAATGCGTATAGACAAAAATAGTTACTGCGGAATGTCTTTAGGAAATAGGTCTGATATATACCTACCATTGTAGCTTATCTTATAGATCTTTTTAAGATTTGGAATTCCGTATTACTTTGTTTAAGGTGCGTCCTCCAGCAAAACGAGTTTTTTGTCCAGTTTTAAGAGCTATCTACTCATTAGCCAAAACAAATATCAACTGGTAAAAATGCATTAAATTTCTACAACTTCTCGGCTTCAAAATAGTAGTTTTATTTTTTTGATAATGAACTTATTGTTTATATAATCGCCTCAAAACGAAACCATGAAAATATTAAATAATTGTAGTTATCATGCATCTCTTCGAAAATCGTCCATTATTTTGATTTTGTACTTACACCAACGGATAGACAATTATATTACGAACATTTTGGTAGTTTTATTTTTTTCAAAATACCAAAATCTGATTTTATAAAGAGTTTATTCTAAAATTTGAGTGTAAAACAGCGAAAAATCCTACTGTTTCTCTCTTGCTTCTTCTTGCGGTGTGCGATAAGGTAAGAAATACTCAAGGTCATTTGCTCGGGGTACGCTCTTAATAAATTAATTTGGTTTTTTAAATCTTTGTTAACTAATAGGGGTTTTGTCAAAATATTACTAGATCACTCCTGTAAATATTAGTTTGATCTATATCCAACGTCAAAGAAGGTACCTACTCACGAGCACGACTCAATGACAACGTAGGTACTGATCATCTTGAATGATGATCGGTTATGTAGTTTTCGCGTGAAAGCGTAAGAAACAAACTAACTTTCGCGTGTTTAATAATAGTAAAATATTAAATTGTTTATTTTGCATAAAACCTATTGCTGAAAACTGCATTAAAATCTGATTAGTAGTTTAAAAGATTTAACCAAAAATACAGCGGAAGTGACTCTGTTTTATAGTTTGTAAAGATTTTGTCGACTTCGAAATCGTCTTAAAAATTGCAAACAATAATAATAATTTTAAATGCAATCATTATTGTTAAGCCTACGCCTTAATTGTAAAAAATAACCCTTAAGTTGTTCACTAATACACCATTAACGAGCTTGCACTCACATTCACTATTACTAAACTCAAGTCACAGCCTTTATTTGACAACTTATTGAACTAAATATTTTACCTAACAAATACACTACAGAAATACACTATTTATTCGTTGCAAAAAAAAGACTGCCCATTTACAAGCCTTTGATACTTTTGTTAAAAATATTTATAATAACGAGATGTGTTACCGCTTGATATAACTTTTGTCAATTAAGGCTTTGTGACACATACATACATAATTATATAGTTTGAACGTGATCAAATTTTCCCCCGGTCCAAAAAATACTAAAAACACTGTTGCAAATGTTATTGCTGATATTTCTTATTATAAATATATAAAAACGACAATGTATTGTAATAAAAAGTAGTTTATGACATTTTTTTCTTTTTAGTCAAAATCGGTGAAGGCTTGTGAAATAATGCTTAGATTTATTTTGAAAGAGCGTAGGCGTAACTGGGCAAAGCTTTCCTGAGAAATATATTATTTATCTACACTACGAGTAATACTACTATACTACATTACCTACACTTTTTTAAAGTATCTTAATAATCCTGAATACGAATGATTCAGCATTTTTTAGTAATTATTAGATAAAAAGAGGTATTAGTGTATATATTTGCTTAACCAAAACACATACCAACTATAATGTATGGTTTATTCTAAGGTTATTAAGCATTCATTAGCATTAGTTAATATGTAAAGCATTAATTTATTTTATAGCTAGAACAATAAAATGGTTATTTACGATGAATTCCCTTGTTACCTCACAAAGAAAGCAAAAAATTGAAAATTATAATAAAGATGTTTTTATAAAAGTATATCAGCTATCTGGCAATTTTTTTTTTTTAGCTATGGGAACATAAAATAGGCTGTTTGTAACATTTTTCTAACAATGATAGTTTTGCACTCTAGAAGTTAAGCGACAAAGCAGTATCTATAATATTGTATATTTATGAACGTTACTTACGATCTATAATAAACAATTAATTAATAAAATTAAAAAAAACATTTCTAATGTTGCATATACATATATATATGTTTAAAAGTGACTTTATTAATGGTCGACAACGAGAATCTCTTTAAAAATCCATAAAACCATATATATGATTGCGCGAAAGGTTTTTAAATTTAATATCTTCAATTTGAAACTTAGAGTTTTATACATTTACGTCTACGCATATATTATGTTATTCTAATTAAGTAGGTCATAATTCTACATTATATTATTAATGAATTAATTTCATTAAAATAATACTATACTAAGAATAAGGCATTTATGATGATAAGAGTACCATAGATTTTTATAAAATCATTTATTAAGAGTAAATTATAAAAATTACGGAGAAACAATATAAAATTATTCTAAGCTGTCACGTTTATTTGCTGATCAAAAACGGAACTAACGTGTAATTAATAATACTAGTGTAGATATGTTCTAAAATATAAACCAGTCACTCACCGCTGTATTCTCAACTTTTACGCTAATTTTAGGTACAAACATGCTGTCCAATTTTTGAGTCGTAATGTAAATTAATTTAAAATGTATGAGTCGGTATAAGAATTATTTAAAGGATATACAGTTGCTGAAAAACAACACGCGCCTTAAATACTCGGTATGTGTGTACTAATATGTGTGTGTATGGAGACTTTTTTCACATAACACCATTTGCTTACCGAGGCGAACTCTGCAAAGATTCCTGCTACTAACAACAACAACAACAATAACAACAGTCTTCTTTGAAAGTTAGCGCCCGATCCAGCGTTACGCCCAGGTATTTAGCCGTCAAAATGCGTTTCGTGGCATCCCTATCAATAAAGTACGTGTGTTGAATAGGCACACGCTTCCGATCGAAGGACATAACATGACACTTGTTAGTTAGTATAAGTAATAAGTATCATTCGTTCTAAAAATTCCTCAGTTTTATTAAATTTCACTTTTGTAATATGGACACTTTTAAACTAATAACTAAATATTCTGTGTGTAAAATCTGTGTATTTATAGTTTTAGTTTTAGTTTTATGACGTTCTCAGCGAAGAAAATATTCGATTTGATGATTTCTTTTTATTTTCTTGAGATTTTATTTTCATAACAAACATTTGGAACGAAATTCATTACGGCAGGCTTGGAAGAGATAGAGATTTTCCTGCGCGACCGAACTGAAAATAAATGAGCGACGAAAAATATATAACGGAGGTTCTCTTATTCGCTTCTTCCCTCTTTCTGTCACTTTCTGCACCTAAACACACCAAACTGTCAAAGTGCCAAACTCAAAGTCGATATGGCTTCGGTAAACAACAATTTTGATGGTTTTTCCAAAGTTTTATGAAAATGTAGAACAATTTTACCCGCGACGAAACGGAGACGTTTGAGGTGAGAGGATGTTTGTACGAACACATATTTCTATTTTTCTCCAAACCTACTAATCCGATTTTGATGCAGTTTTCAGTGATTGGTTTAGGTTTTGTTAGTGCATGTTTTTGGATAGGTGTTACGGTAACAACTTATCAGGACGCTGCAGTAAACATTGTTTGTGCAAATCAATTTTATCATTATTCTCCAAAACTACTAGGCCGATTTGAATGCAGTTTACAGTGATGGGCGAAAGTTTGATTAGTGCATGTTCTTAAATAGGTATTATGGTGATAACTCACCATGGGGCGCAGCAGTAACCATTCTTTGTGCAAAATTGGTTGTCGGTCGTCAATTTTGATTTAGTTTTTAGTAATGGGTTTGTAGTTGGTGAAGTGACATTCATAAATTGATTTTACGCTATTAACTCATTAGGGGACACTGCATTAAAATATTTTACTTTGTCGTAGTTATTATACGATAAGGAAATTCGATAGAACTTGACAGGTAAGTAGAACAATAACAGTAGGTATTTAAAAAAATAAAGATTATCTCTAAAAAGCTTAAAATAAAACGCACAAAAAGCTTTTAAGAACTCTGTAGTAATTCCGTACCCGCCCGCTGCTTTTCTATTTTAAGTTGCCCAAGAGCCGTCACGGTTCCGTCCAGACTTATCTTAGGCAGGTCTTCCGTATAGTGGCGAGTCAGAGTGACACTTTTAAGGAGCCTTCAACGCGTACAGCTGGCCGTAAAAGTTTTCTACTTCCGAAAAATTTGTATGCTTGCTTGCAATGCTTTAGACACAACAGCTCTCCCCGTCGAAGTGGTTTACATTGTTAGGTGGTTTCTACAGAACGGCTAAAATACTTTTGACCCCCGATTTTGCTCGATTGTTTTTTCAATCAAGAGCACGGTAGCTAATCGGAGGTCCTGTCGTATAACCTTGATAATTTTCTTATTTAGAGTCCCTTGTTCTGACGAAGTTAACGTGGGATAACGTCGCGTCGGTCGTCATGAGTTCCAGAGTTTCCTTTGAAAGTTTTGACTTTCTGCCTAATAATAAATCTATTTAGTTTCGGGGGGAGTTTAAATATTTGGACTCAAATAAAAACATTGGAGACAATATACACTGTAAGTAATCATTTGGCTGAAACCGCAAAAATATTTGGGTTTACATTAAAAGGTTTTTATCTAAATTTAAAATCTAAAATTATGTATCTTTGACAGATTTACGACAGAGCAAATAAATAATATTAATATCATAAAAATATTTTTTTTTTAAAATCAAAATTCGTGTTACTTAATCTGTTCTTCGAATGCCTAAAACGCTGTGCTACGTCACTAGCTCATGTAAATAAAGAACTTGTTTATTGTTTCCTATTGATATTTCGAAATTGTTCAGTTATTTTTACCAACTTTTTGATATTCTAAAACAGCAATACAGTTTCATTATGAAAGTTTTGAAATGTTTTGTTTTATGGTAATAATATAATTTTGTCTGTGTAAAAGTTATTATGATATAGGACTTTTACCTGAAAATGATTCTCACAGAAATAGTAGTTCTGTTAGTCTTGGTGGACAATAACTTCGGATCACTCCTTGATAATTTCAACCATGCAATTCTGATTTTTATACTAGTTTACGCTTAAATCCACAATGTTCCCGGAGTTTTAACACTTGTATATTTTTGTTAGTCTTAACACTTACAAAAATATATTATACCCTTAGAGAAGAGTATTGTTTACACCGCTAGTGACGTCACAAAAACGGCTTGCTGTCACGAATACGGTATCTTCGCGCAATTTTTTTTACTAAAATTTAAAAATTACATTTACGCAATACATGGTTATGTAAAAAAAATATTTTATGCCTTTTCAACTGAAGGTTAAATAAAATACTTTTAGATAGAGGATGTAATAGCCTATTGCGGGAGAAAATATGTTTCAAAGGCTTAAAAAATTTACATTAATTTGGTAAAATTCCACACACTTACGAGTTATGATATCACTTACCTGTTGCAGTGGCGAGATTGCGACACATTGCAGCTAGGATTAATTTCGGAGTTAGGAAATCGTGGATCGGCTACCCTGGGTGGATTGACGGCATTAGTTCCCATTTTGACCACATGCCATGGGATTCTTGTAGCACTATATCTATCCATTGGACGTACAAGACAAAAAAGTAATTCTTTTTAAATTTTGTTAGCACATTTTACGCTTTTTCACACCATAACGCAATTGGTCAGGTTTGTTGATTCTCGAGTTTTTCGCTAAGCAACACATTTGTCAATATTTTCTTTTAATTTTAATAATCGAACAAGACATGCGCCTGATGGTTAGCAACACGCCTTCACATATAAGCAGATTGTCACGCAGCTATTTGAACTTGAAGATTTCAAACCGAGGCAGGTGAAAGGACGAGCAGGACATGTGCCTAATGGTAAGCAACGTGCCTGCCCATAAGAGCACAGTGACACGCATGGAACATGAAGATCCCAAATTATTACCTAGCACTGCACTGCACTCGTCACCCGGAGACATAATGTGTTTTATCTCTTAACCCAGTAATTAAAATTGGATACATTTCCCTTCAAACCGGAATACAGTAATGTTTTCTCACTACTGCAAGAAAGAAAATAATAAATATTAAGAAAATAACAAACAGTTTTGGCTGTTAAAGTCTCTCACGATAAAATACCCAGGAATAAATTTTCCTTATAGTCGAACAATCTGTTTGTATTTATGTCATCATGTCATGTGTCATCCACCAACCCGCACGGACCAGCGTGGTGGATTATGGCCTTAACTATCTCCTTGCGAGAAAAGGCCCCGAGTCCCAGCAATGGGAACATTTAATGCGCTGTTGATGATGATGATGATGATTCCTCCGATATTACGTCATACTGGTCATAATGGTGTCACCACCGTTTTAGTCAGCTCTGAGACAGAAGAAGAGAAAGACGCTCTTCAAATGAAGATATGCTCATTATAAAATAATCAAAAAAAAAAAACTTCCATTCTCAACCCATATTGCTTGCGAGTAAAATAGTTCCCATCAGCATTCATAATCGTGTATGAAACCAAAATCTATTTTTCTTTCATATCTACTTAACAATAACAGCAGGTACCTACAACAATCTTTTTGCGATCCTACGCTTCCAAAAACACGTCCAACACGGCTGACTACCGTTGAAGGTATGGTTACTCTAACCAACGGTTTCCGGCATGAATTCGCATCGCAAGTTCCTCCGATGCGGCGTCGCATCGCAACACATCGTAGTTTTGCGTGGGAGCCGTTATTCACGCTCTTTCTGACTTATCAGGCTGAATGAATTAAATATAATGATAAATCTGACTCAATACAGACTGACGTTTCATAAACTTGAATTTGACAGCAATTAGTGTTGCAATTAAAATATTTAACATGGAATTCTATTTAACACAAAATTTTCGATAGGTTCTGAATTTAGTCAACAGTTATTACGATAGACTGGATTAAAAAAGCCACAGTGGAAGTTTGAGACACAGAGCATGATGAATGAGAATGACGATGATGAATGATGAAGGAGAGAGTGGACAGAGAACATGATAAATTGAAAGAAACAGAACAGAGTCGCAGTTTTTAGCGTCCCGCAGGGCGTATAGGTTTGGGTCTGTTTACATTCCTCGGCACATCAGGCACAATCGGAAGCAGATCAGGAACCGGTCTGATGTACACGAAAACTCTATCACCGTCATGGCGGACCTTCACCTGGAAGTGATCATCCGTTCTATTTCCAGACCTTAACATCTCCTCGACAATCGGCGATAGGTGGACTATTTTTCGGATTTTTCGTTCGGGCCCATTCGCTCCGTTTAAGTGACGCTTACTCTCCATTTTTGGAAACTCGGTGTACAGTTTGTTCTTGAAGTAAACTGTTTGACGAATGCCGTCGTTGTGAGACCTGCGAATAATTAAATGAGCTTCAGTTCTTTTACTAAAGTCGTTTGAAGTCATACTTACGTGAAAACAGTATTACATTTTATGATTCAAATATGGTTGTGTCTGTGTTTCCGGATTTCACTATTATGATGTAGAGTAATTAAAATCGTTACACAGGCTCTATAGGCTAAATATATTATCTGGTAATTTATTACCAGATTTGACAATTGAAATTCGAATTGTGAATGTTTTGCCTGTAAGTGTAGTATTTCAATTTGAAATGAATGGATAATTTCCACAGGAATTACAAACTTATCTAATATAGTTAGTGGTGTACAAAGAGATATTTTAACGAAACAAACTATACAATTTTACAGATTTGTTTAGTTTTTCTTCTTATGGCACGTTTGAGGAAAAATGATGAAAGTATATTTTTACTATGCGTGCGCACGCCGTCTAAAACACCCGTTTATGAAAAACACTCTGAAGTTAGCTAGTGAATATTGTAACTAACTTCAGAGTGATACTTCTGGCGTTGAAAATATTATAAATTGTGTTTTGTGATTGAAGTAAAACTTCCTACCACGCGGAAGAAAGAGAATAAGCATTAATTTATTGCGTGCGAACACAAGTCCACACACACATTTATTATTACTCAAAAGCTGTGATATTACGCATTAGTGTTTATGTGTTTATGTAATTTTCAATAAAGTAATTGTTACTTACAGGGCGAAGCCGGTGATGTACTGTTTTTGAAAGAGACGGATTTATCTTTCCAACGCGATGTGGAAAGAGACACACTGAGACAGCCACAGACAGCTTCTTGGTTTTTGATGCTGTTGAAAGAAAAATAGTGTGAATCATAAAAACAACACATTACTATTCTACGTAACGGAAATCGATACTGATATTATAAAGTTGAAGAGGTTGTTTGTTTGAATGCGCAGAATGCGCTAATCTCGAATTACTATATATCGATATAAAAACATATTTCGCCGTTGGATATGTACGTGATCCTTAAGGGCTATACATTATGTACCGCGGGTGAAGCCGGGGTGGACCGCTAGTATCTTATAATAATAATAATAATTTGGACATGATACTGCACATTCTGAAACCAACAAAATCTTAAATCACGGTAACTACAAACAGACCTATTAGACTACAGGCCTGTGAACAAAATTTACGGGTCAAATGAACCACAAGAAGACCTATATATGTAGGACGATAGAAGGGTATATAGTAATAAGTTTCAGCACTATGCCGTCACTTGTAAGCTGTCCAACTCAGCGCAGTTGAAGAGAAAAGGGTTGCAACCCTCGATCATTTCCCCTTGTCACATGATTTTTGTACGATATTGCAAAATAATGGATTAGAAGAGCTGTTGAAACTGTATGGAACTAATGCCATAATAATCCAATGACTAAATTTACTCTGTAAATCAAACGACAAACTAATATTTAAAAAAAAAAACTTATTGTTTTATAGTTTTAATACCTCTTCTAATCTATTATTCCGCAACGCCGTAAAAAAAATGCGACAAGGAGAAATGATCGAGGGTTGAACCACAGAAATCTTAATAAATTATTTAAATTTCTGTGGTTGCAACCCTCCCTTTCCAACTGCACGAAGTTGCCCAACTTAAAGTTACTTACTAAAGTTGCTTACAAGTGACGGTATAGTGCTGAATCTTATTATGGAACATGAAGAGTCCAAATCATTACCTAGCACTGCACTACGCTCGTCACCCAGAGATCTAAGATGTTATGTCTCTAAGCCCTGTAATTTTTCTGGAAACATTATTTCCCAAGGTGTTCAAAGTTTTAAATGGACCTCTGTCTGTTTTGAAATAGGGTTAGGTACATTTCTCCTTGCAGCATACGGCGAAGAAGGACTTCATGATGAAATTTGTCTAGTTAACTCTGTACCCTTCTACAGATAGCCAAATCTCCTCAATTTGGAATGAGTGTAGTGCAGTGTAGGTGACTATAATTGCCTACACTTCCCTTAGGAGGGATACACGATCGGCCAGCAAAAGAATATGGATATGAATAGGGATGCGAGTGGACTGTGTAAATATTACTAAGTACTAGTAAGTTGTGTCCACACAACTTGACTTGCATCCTATGTTGCGACTGTTTCTCTCCTAAGCTTTGATAGAAAGATGCAGAGGTATCTGAGATAAACGTTTACGAATAAACTCACTTTTGAAACGTTTATGTATAAAATGTGTACTAAATACAGTATCAATTTTATGCAATTCTTAGTCAACCTTGTGAAGTGCTGATTTGAAAACCTCGTTGTTTAAAAATATTAAAAGTAGTTAACATAATCAAATGCAAAGTGCCGTTCGAAGCCCACAGTTTCTGTCATAACACCAGACTCGTTTCGGAGAAGTGTCCGGTTGCTATGAAAGTAGTTTGTTCCTTTGCTGAGATATGCAATATATTGTAAGCAGTTGCATAACTGATCACCTGTACCTATGCATTAGTCGCTTGCTCGGCCGATGACCTGTCGTCGATAAGAGCCCGCTACTTGAGCCCTGCTCACATTTTAACACTATAACGTAAGTTCACTATTTGATAATGTTATTCATACATTTGGTTACAGTGTACTCATAATTAGAAATATTTGAAGCGAAAATATATTCATGCTCTACCCTGCAGTGCAGTTCACCAGTTTAAACGATAGTTCATGTTGGCCAAATATGATCCAAGGGTAAAAATTTCAGAAACCTTGAATTTTTCAAATTATGATTAAATATTTAATCATAAATCATAAAAATAAGTTTTAAGATTCTAGTTTTCAAAATAACGAAACCCTACACATACTTTCATTACCTTGTTTCAATATGAAACCCTTTTTTCGGTTAATTAATGTATCACAAACATTTTTTGAAAAAAACATCACTTTTAAAACCATGATTACGTATGATATTAATTCCAAAAATATATATTTTGAAACTTCCCAATAAATTGTCTAAGTAACCCTCAGACCAACTATGGTTAAATCCTCAAAGGTAAACAACCATTCTGATTTGCTCTGTCAATTTTGACAACCGGTCCGATTTGGGTTTGTCACTTAGATTTGACTTCGAGCGGGCTCCCTTTAGGTTACTTAGGGCGCAGGTCCGACTCAGAACACTCCGGATTCGCCTAGTCTTGTCGCTACTACCCCTAAATTGTGTATCAAAAGTGCGGAAGCCAGAAGCTCTGCGGTCAGCCCTGAGTGTCGCTTCTTTATACTCGGCTTGCGTACCACTACGGATGTCGCCGGCTCGCTTCGCTACGCTTGCCCTCGCATGGCTTGTTCCACTCAGGACCTTCCTTGAGCTTCCGGCTTCCGCACTTTTGATACACAATTTAGGGGTAGTAGCGACAAGACTAGGCGAATCCGGAGTGTTCTGAGTCGGACCTGCGCCCTAAGTAACCTAAACGGTCCACTATGGTTACTTAAAAACTCACATATTAAAATCAAGTTTTTAAGTAAAGGGTCTATCAACAAGAACGGGTCGATGTTAAAATTTCATAAAACAAGCTGTATGTGAGATATTGAAGAAATTATTGTTTATATGAAAGGCCTTATGCCATTTATGAAATACTAGCTGTTACCCGTGACTTCGTCCGCGCAAAATAAATACTAAGGTAACTCAGGCAGTACCTATTTGTTTACCGATACACATTTACGGTTACTAAAACCAGCTTAATCTTCTCAGTTGGGCACTCTTGGCAGAGTGGTCGTGGTTATGTGTGGGCTATGTTGAATGACGGCTCTTGCTGTGTCTCCATTTGGCTCTATTGGAGGCATTGTGGGAACAGTCGGTCATGGTAGATTGAGTGAGAGATTTGATGAGGTCTGTCCATCTGGTTGGAGAGCGACCGCGGGGTCTCTTTCTCTCCATTCTGCCCTGTACTATTCTTCATTTCGGTTTATGTGCCCAAAGAACTTCAGTAGGTATTCGTATTTGCACAGTCGACGACAATCTTTCTTTGACGTGAAGCTCTTTTAGGATCGATGAATTGGTGCGGTGATCAGTCCACGGAATCCTCAGCATACGTCTCCAATACCACATCTCTGGTGCATCGAATTTTTTCCTTTCCTTCAGCCTGAGTGTCCACGCCTCGGCTCCGTAGAGAAAAATTGGGAAGACAAGACTTCTCGTCAGTCGTACCTTGGTGGTTTTGGTGATTCTACGGTCTTTCCAGATTTTTGTGAGGTTTTCGACGGCAGATCTCGTCATAGCACATCGTCTTCGTATCACAGCCCTCAGTGTTGGTTACGTTGGGGCCCAAGTAGATATAGCTCTGGACTACATCACAGTTGGCTATGCTTTTGACGGTAGGTTGGTTGTCATTTGCTCGGTCCACTATCATCATTTTGGTCTTATCACGATTGATGACCTCGCTGGTCATGGCTAATGCTGTTTGTCTCCAGGCAGTTCAAGAGATGCTCCATTTCTTCTTTAGATTTTGTCAAAAGAGTGGTATCATCAGCATATCTTAAATTGCAGATTTTCCATCCCCCTACAGAAACACCTTTGTCCCAGCCTTCTAGAATGATTCGCATGATGTACTCGGTGTAAATATTGAAGAATAGTGGAGATAGAATGCATCCCTATCTCACGCCAGCCTCTGTTTTGAAAGAGATCGAGTCAACTCCATCCACACGAACAGCCGCCGTGCCATCTTCGTACAGTCTTCTTATGAGGTACGTTAGATGTTCTGGTACACCCATAAACGAAAAAAATTCCCAGCTTATAATAAAACAATTGTATACAATTTCATCAAAATCGGTTCAGTTGTTTAGATCTGAAAGCGTAAGATACATTCGGCCCCCATTTCAACTCCAATTTCATCTCCATACAGTCCGAAATTACAAAATTGCAACAACAAACATTCGTTTGCTTCGTGTAAAGTGTCTATACGTGGTCTATACACAGAGTTTCATGGTTTTATCTTCAACGATTGGGAACTTCCATATTGACAATTATCCCTTATTTCAACTCCAATTTCATCCACGTAGGTACAGTTCGAAATTACAAAATTGGAACAAACATTCGTTTGCTTCGTATCAAGTGTATATATACAGAGTTTCATGGTTTTATCTTCAACGGTTGGGAACTTTCATATTGACATTCATCCCCCATTTCAACCCCAATTTCACCCCCGTACAGTTTAAAATTACGAAATTGCTAGAACAAACATTGGTTGTGTCAAGTGCCTATATACAGAGTTTCACGGTTTTATCTTCAACGGTTGGGAACTTCCATATTGACATTCATCCCCCATTTAAACCCCAATTTCACCCCCGTACAGTTTGAAATTACAAAATTGTTAGAACAAACATTCGTTTGCTTCGTGTCAAGTGCCTATATACAGAGTTTCATGGTTTTATCTTCAACGGTTGGGAACTTTAATATTGACATTCATCCCCCATTTCAACCCCAATTTCACCCCCCTACAGCTCGAAATTGATAGAACCAACATTTAATTACTTCGTGTCAAGTGTCTAGATACAAAATTAGATAACTTTAAAAATTACGAATTTTCATACAACCGTTCATCCCTTGTGTCACCCTCTTAGGGGTTGAATTTCTCAAAACCCCGTCTTAGTGAGCGCCTCCATGCAAAATTTCAGACTCCTAACATTTATAGTTTCTGATAATCGGTGATGAGTGACCTTTCGCTATTATATATATAGATGATATCGTTTAAATGTTCACCGCGGCTTCGAACGGTGGCACGGATCCGAGAGGTTCAAGTTTTAATTACGCTACTGCATAGATCCTCTGAGCGATGTCCTGCGTTATGTTGACTTTCAAGGTTTCGGTTGATTGCGGATTACTGGCATAGGCCTGCGACTTGAGAACACCCCACAAAAAAAGTCTAGCGGGGTCAAATCACACGATCTTGGTGGCCTATTCACTATTCACGTCACCTGTGCGAGAGGTGACCCTACCCTTGAACCGTTCATGCAGAATCTCCATTGTGGCGTTCGCTGTGTGGCACGTAGCACCGACTTGTTGGAACCACATGTTGTCCACGTCCATATCGTTCAGTTCAGGCCGAACGATATTGTTAATAATTGATCTGTAGCGCTCGCCGTTGACCGTAATGGCGTCGCCATCATCGTTTTCTAAGAACCAATGACCAATGACGCCGCTGGACCAAAATCTGCACCAAACATTAACTTTTTGTGGATGCAATACCACCTGGTGAACCTCATGTGGGTTGTGGTCGTCCCATATACGGCAATTTCGCAAAACAAAACCATTCATCCAAAAGTCAGTCATTAGGAGTTAGAAAATCAAGACAAGAATCCATTCCTAACAACTTAGATATAAATGCGTTAAGTAATCATTTCTCTGAGTCTCCCACTTTGGATCTTGCTTCTAAAAACAGCACTTTACATTTTATTTCCAACATTGCTCTTCCTGATCACAGATTACAGAAGTTCCTGATTTACCTATTTTAAATTTTTGTCAATTTACTGACAGTGATGTTAGGAAGATGCTCTCTATATCCTCCAATGCAGTTGGACTAGATAAAATAAACCTTAACATGATTATCTCTATCCTTGATCCCTTGCTTCCTATCTTACGCCACATTTTTAATTTCCCAATTTCCAATGGTGCGTTTCCTTTCTCCTCGCAAGAAGTACAAATCATCCCATTGCCAAAAAAAGCAAATCCCCAGTCATTTTCTGAATACCGGCCCATTTCCACTCTCCCTTTCCTATCCAAGGTCTTAGAGCGTCTAGTTCACAATCAGCTAATCTCACTAAAAATAACCTTCTCACCCCTTATCAGTCAGGTTTTCGTCCTGGGCAAAGTACAGCTCTGATCAAAATTACCGATGACATTCGTCTTGGTATGGAACATGTAGTAAAAGCTAAAGCGGGTAAAAGCTAGTACTCGTATATTCTTAAAAGGCCAATCGCATGCAAAGATTTTTTTCGGAAACTTGCAATCTCAAATCTCCATTAAGGGGCATTCACCTTTTGTATGCCCAGTTTTGTCAGCTCTTTAAATCAATTACTCATAAATCTGTTAGTACCATCCGGCAGTTTATCCGGTTTTACTTCTTAATACAAGGTGTCTCAAGAAAGTGCAGTAATACTTGACGGGTTATTTTGTACATTAAATTAAAATGAATCACTTTTTAAAGGGACCAATATCGAAATCACAAAAAAACCTTTACATACACAGAACACTAGGTATTAAATAATATTATAATTGTCACAATGTTTGGATATTTGGATGTTTCGATGTTTGTTGGTCAATCACGTCGTAACGTATGAACGGATCGGGCTGAAATTTGGAACACAGATAAAAGTCTGCAAGAACATACATACATATGCTTACCTACACTTTTTATCCCGAGAAAATAACGGGAACGCATACTGCGCGGGTAAAACGCGAGGCGCTGCTAGTGGTATAATAGACTTGGATAATTGTAATGAGAAATTGTTATGTAAGTTTGGAATTCCAATATTGGTTTAGGGCGGAGGCTAGGTGGAGTTGAGTGAGCACAATACCGCATCAAATAGTAAATATTAGCATATAATTTAGTATAGTATCAGCAAGGCACCCGTGCAAAACCGAGGCGGGTCGCTAGTTAATCATAAAAAAAATGGCAGTTATAGGAACTGACGATAGAAGTGAAAACTTATAACTCAGAATTTGATAGCTTACCTTGGAAACTACACGGGTGTAACCGGAGGGCGTGGCCTTGCCATCATGGCATGGCCATCTAGAAATGCGTCAGCATTTCCCATTGGCTCACGCATTTCCAGATGGTCATGCCATGATGGCGAGACCACGCCCAATCAGCATTTCCCATTGGCTGACGCATTTCTGGATGCCCAATCGTCAAGGTCCCGAGTTTACCCGAAGATTTCTTATCATACCCGAGCGTGACGGTAGAATTCAATTTACACCCCACGAAAAATGTGTCTAGACGCGCCTAAAGAAGTTTTCACTTCAACAAAGCATGTGTACACTCCATTTACTTTGTGTTAGGCCTTTAGCCTCCTGTAAATAAGAAATTAACCAATACCTACACCTCCTGGCAACATCCAGAATCATAATCTCCATGCGTTTCTGAGTCCAAAACCGTACAAGAAGTTCGGTCCTCATATTACGTACACTCAACTCCTTTGGGCGCCTGGTCTACCATGGAATTGACAATCTTTTATAAAAACGAAAGTATACTTTCCCTTTGATTTCTTCTCAAAGAATGGTCAGAATGACATGGGGATATGATGACATGACTCTTCATGGGAATGTTTGATACGGTGCTGAAACTCTATACGTAGTATATGTAAACTCTTTGGGAGGGAGCTATAAAATCTTAGCTTTACATATATTTATATTATTACCGACCGACGTATTACAAAATTCTACTCATTTTCTTGATGCCATTCTAAAATCTGATTTTTTTTTACCTACCTGTATGACTGTAGATACTAAAAAAATATAGTCAATATATTTATTTGCCAGTTAACAGATAGGTTTATGTACTTAATTACAATTCAAGTAATTTACAGGTGTTTCTTGTCGCGTAGACCTTGAACAGATATTTGGAATAAAATTGCATACGAAAAGGAAAAGTTCATACCTTTTTTGTTTATCTTCTTCCGGAGGTTTGTACGGGGGAAGTGATGACACACCGGCCAATTTTTGCCAGATCTGCTGTCGAGACCTAAGATCGACAAAAAAGGAATTGTCATAACCAGCCAGATAAGTAAATATTACCTAACATTAATACAAAAGGGGAGACGATTAAAAAAAATACTCCGTCACTTTAATATTTAAAAATATTGTACATTTTTTTTTATTTGCTTCACAAACGAACATTGTCCGAAATCAATTAAAGTAGTAAAAGTTAAGGTTATAAAAGTTTCAAGTGACGTCAATTTAAGGTACGATTTTAGCGAAAATGTGACATCACAACCCCACTACGGAAGTTTTTTGAGCCATATCTTTATAAATTTTTAATCGTTTAATATTTAAACAAATAATATGTAGATGCCCCATATTTTTCATAATCTAGTTAACGAAACGTATAAATAGAATGGTTCATTTTGACCCAATTGGAAAATAAGTAGTATTTATTGTTGGTCCTTTCTTTAAATTATCACTTTTTACGCCTGTGTAGGACTGCAATGTATGTAGGTAATAGAATATCCTACCAGCAGCTAAGTGCGTCATCAAACCGGGGAGTGGGTAACATGAATCCAATTTACACATTGTATGCTATAAAATTCAACAACATCCATACCGGGTCTACTTCGGTCAAAATTATCATATAGGGTAAAACAGATAGAAATACTCAGCCGAAAGGCACACGATGCGCGATGTTTGAATTCAACCTAAATAATAGCTTTGTCGTTTTTGGTGTTTAATTACATCAATATTAATAAGCTATTATTGAAGTTATACTGCTTCTGGGGCGTGAGGGAAAAGTGCAGACAGTCAATTTCTATGCGCGCGCACTGCGTCACTAAAATTCAATACCTGTGACTTATGGATAAACCTACTGCGTTTGAAGGTATTATTAATTATTCTATGGTTGAAGTTAGACTCCTTAGCACGAGGAATAAAGTATTAACTTCTTGCGTGCGTAGACAAGTATTCACATACTTTTTTTATTAATGCATTTCTCAGATTAAATTTCACAATTGTTTTGTTTTTACCCGACTAAAAGAAGGGTTATGTTTTTCGCACGTATCTTGTATGTTTGTAAATTTCTTTTTTAGACCTCTCCTGGTTTGACTTAGATTATATGCGTCATTTTGTTAAAGTTATACCCTATCTGAACTTTCCTTTATTTATGATGTGTGCATCGAAAGCGGCGCCGCGCCGTCGCAACGTGCCGTCTGCGTCCCAAATCCCAACATTTTGTACATTTTAATATTTATTTACGTCTCACACTTCATGCAATGTCTTAGAAGCTATTAGTTCAAAATATATTCCAATAAAATCAATTTTATTTATTATATAATTGTTTTTAAATAAATTAAATATTTGAATTATTTAAAAAAAATAATAACATATAGATAATTTTATTGGGTTAGTTAATTATTTCAATTATAAATATTTTAATAAATTTTATTGGGTAAATTAATTATTTAATTATGCATTTTAATATTTATATACATCTCACACTTCGTGCAATGTCTCAGAAGCTGTTAGTTCAAAATATATTCCAATAAAATCAATTTTATTTGTTATATAATTGTTTTTAAATAAATTAAATATTTGAATTATTTAAAAAAATAAAATGAAATATATGAATTGCTTAATTTAATAACATTTAGTTATTTATTTATGCATTTTAATATTTATATACATCTCACACTTCGTGCAATGTCTCAGAAGCTGTTAGTTCAAAGTATATTCCAATAAAATCAATTTTATTTGTTATATCATTGTTTTTAAATAAATTAAATATTTGAATTGTTTAATTTCATAACATTTAGTAATTATTTTAATAATTTTATTGGGTAAATTAATTATTTCAAATACAATTATTTTGATAAATTTTATTGGGTAAATTAATTATTTATTTATGCATTTTAATATTTATATACGTCTCACACTTCATGCAACGTCTCAGAAGCTGTTAGTTCAAAATATATTCCAATAAAATCAATTTTATTTGTTATATAATTGTTTTGAAATAAATTAAATATATGAATTATTTAAAAAATAAAATGAAATATTTGAATTGTTTAATTTCATAACATTTAGTAATTATTTTAATAATTTTATTGGGTAAATTAATTATTTATTTATGCATTTTAATATTTATATACGTCTCACACTTCATGCAACGTCTCAGAAGCTGTTAGTTCTAAATATATTCCAATAAAATCAATTTTATTTGTAATATAATTGTTTTTAAATAAATTAAATATATGAATTATTTAAAAAATTAAATTAAATATTTGAATTGTTTAATTTAATAACATTTAGTAATCATTTTAATAATTTTATTGGGTAAATTAATTATTTCAAATACAATTATTTTAATAAATTTTATTGGGGTAAATTATTTATTTATTTATGCATTTTAATATTTATATACGTCTCACACTTCATGCAATGTCTCAGAAGCTGTTAGTTCAAAATATATTCCAATAACATCAATTTTATTTGTTATATAATTGTTTTTAAATAAATTAAATATTTGAATTGTTTAATTTCATAACATTTAGTAATTATTTTAATAATTTTATTGGGTAAATTAATTATTTCAAATACAATTATTTTGATAAATTGTATTGGGTAAATTAATTATTTATTTATGCATTCTAATATTTATATACGTCTCACACTTCATGCAATGTCTCAGAAGCTGTTAGTTCAAAACATATTCCAATAAAATCAATTTTATTTGTTATATCGTTGTTTTTAAATAAATTAAATATTTGAATTGTTTAATTTCATAACATTTAGTAATTATTTTAATAATTTTATTGGGTAAATTAATTATTTCAAATACAATTATTTTGATAAATTTTATTGGGTAAATTAATTATTTAGTTATGCATTTTATTATTTATATACGTCTCACACTTCATGCAATGTCTCAGAAGCTATTAGTTCAGAATATATTCCAATAAAATCAATTTTATATATTATATAATTGTTTTTAAATAAATTAAATATTTAAAAAATTTAATAACATTTAGAAATTATTTTAATAATTTTATTGGGTTAATTTATTATTTCAAATATAAATATTTTAATAAATTTTATTGGGTAAATTAATTATTTATTTATGCATTTTAATATTTATATACATCTCACACTTCGTGCAATGTCTCAGAAGCTGTTAGTTCAAAATATATTCCAATAAAATCAATTTTATTTGTTATATAATTGTTTTTAAATAAATTAAATATTTGAATTATTTAAATAATTAAAATTAAATGTTTGAATTGTTTAATTTAATAACATTTAGTAATTTTTTAATAATTTTATAAGGTAAATTAATTATTTAAAATATAAATACGTATTAATTTGTGTAGCGCGCTTGAATATTATTAACAAATATTATACAAATTAAAAAAAAATCGTCGATATATCTTCACACAACATCATCTAAATTAATATAAACAAAAAATTTCGCTGATTCAATTTAAAGCACAATATAAACGACTATAACAAGTACAAATAAAAATAGAGAGTAATCACAGTAATGGAAATAAAAATAATATTAGCTATTAACAAAAACCTACGGAAAAGCAAACCGAAGAAAAAGAAACGAAATGATTTAGGAATTCGAATTTGGAATCTATCACAATGAAAATTATTTGAATACGCCCAGCATGTTTGTATCAGCAAACTTAAGCCCAGACCTACCTCAAACAGTATCAGATTCGCCAGGTCAGAACATCGCAAAACGCGCAAAAGAGAACGCTGCAAAGGATAAGAAAATAATTCACAATATTTACCGTCTAACTTCGCCGAGGTTGATGCCGGCTCGAAGAACACGACGAATTTTTGAAGTAACAAGAGAAACTTTTTTTTATTTGGTTATATTTTAAAATAATTTGCAGTGGATTGTACACCGTACCACCTCGGCGAAGACTGCAGGGCGTGTGCACTATCGATTCAGTTCGAGAACTGGTCGAAGCGGCAGCTTGCGCGCATGGCTGTGATTGCAACGTATCTAGGTCATAAGTAAAGATAACGTTAGCAAACTAATAAGTACCTACGTCAGAAAATTGTTTCTAGAAAATTTTCGCCCTATTTCTAGAGTTAGTGATGATTTATAATTTACGAAGGCAGCCGGTATCGATTGCAAAAGTAAAACCGAGGATCGTGTCGAGTGGCGTATTATGTTAGAAGCGTATGTCTAGCTGTGGACAAACCGGGGTTGATAATGATGATGGAGATGAGTGATTTTTTGGTATTCTATCACCACCACCAGTAATTGTCTTTTTTGAAGTGAAAACTTCTTTTGACGCGCTCAGATAGATTTTTCGTGGGCTGTGAATTGAATTCTAGCGTCACGCTCGAGAATGATAAGAATTTTTCGGGTAAACTCGGGACCATGGGCACGACATCCGGTTTCACACGAGTTTCCAAAAAAAAAATAACTATCAAATTCTGAGTTATAAAATTTAATTTCTATCAGCAGTTCCTATGGCTGCCATTTTTTTTTACAAGAATTTATATTAATATTTTCACCTGTCCGATGTCTGCTTGTTGTAGAATCTTACAAGTTAAATTTGATTGTATTGAATGACACAACCCCATCGACTTTGCGCTCGAATGGTTTGTTTTAACGAGTACTTTGGTGCTAGATGGTAACTAGGTTCTGTCGATGGAGCTGGAAGATAGCCATTAGCTTTATTGTTCATTTGTAAATAACGAGTAATAAAAATTGTTTTTAATAAGTTTCCTTTTTTTAGCTTGTATGTAAGTAAATATGGGTAAATTTCACGTAAACAATAGTTTGTTCTATGACTTTGGCGCATTTAAGTATGATATAAAAAGGAAAGATAGATAGCAGACAAGGCAGTCCGGACGTGAGGGCACGTCTGGCACCCACAGATAGGTGGTCCCCGAGGTGGTCTCGGCATTCCGGTGTGCTGATATTAGACGCTAGCCGGATCTACAGCCCTGAGATGGACAGGCCATGGTGGGGTTGTGGAAGAGTACCAGAGCGTTCCTGGATTGTTGTCATATGTGGCAAAGGTGGAGAATTTAGTCGGTAGAGTCGTCATCGTTCTGGTGTCGAGTCCGATACAACCATACAACCCGATACTCAACGTTTTGTGTTTTGGGTTATAAATAAGTATGTTTTTCTAATGCGCACGCCCGTACTACATTCATGTTTGAGCACTTGTTTTTGACGAGATATGATCATATGATAGCTAAGATAGTTTTGTTAGATAAATAATATAGTTTTCATCATGATATCCGTCATAGTAGAGGAGCCCAAGCGGGGATTTCGGGATTTACTCCAGCGTGGCAGAATAAAATACTTTAATTAATTTAAAACATAAAATGTCTTCTTTATTATTTAAAACGTAATGGCTCCTAGACCACTATGGAGAACTCGAAAAAACACCGACTCGAGGGTCAAAATTGTTAAGTTGTTTACATTTCAAGTACATTAATTACAAACAAACGATACCGCTAGAAGCGTCTTTAAAAGCTCTTGAGAATAATGGGCCCAAACAGGTACCTACAGTCCTACATGTAAGGCGGCACTTCATATGCCGAAGCGTAAGCAATGCACTTTGGGAATCCAATACCCGTTTTCCCGCTGAATTTGTAAACGCAAGCCAGAGTATCGAGGGGATAAGTACTTTTTGAATCAGTTCAAATAGGTTAATAGCTTACTGGCATGATGAGGCAGAGTTAACAACTACAAGATTTAAGGAGTGAGCCAAGCATGGTACGAACTTGAACAGCTCATTCCTTTTTGTAATTCTGGCTTGTAAGTATTTATTTGTGAATGCCAGTTATACTGCACCTATTATCATAAGATGGGCCACGACATTGTCCAATATCTAAATTCATCATCATCAGCCTGTATTCGCCCACTGCTGGACATAGGCCTCACCCATAATTCTCTACTCAGCCCGGTCTTACATTTCCAATCGCTACCAGCCGTCTTTCGTATATCGTCACTCCATTTCACTCCACTAGTCTCAGAACGTCCTACATTACATTTGCCGATTCGCGGTATTTACTCTAGAACTCGTCTACCCCAACGGTCAAAGTCAAAAGTCAAAGTCAAAGTTCAAAAGTCAAAGTCTTTATTCATAAATGTACAATTTACACGGCAATTTTAAAAATCAAAAAAAGAGTACCTATATAAATCAGTATACCTACATTTTTAAAGTTTCTATTTAACATTTTACTGTACGATAATAAGTGACTGTGAAGTCAACCATTAAAATATAATATGTAGGTATTTATTACAATTGTAATTAACTATGTAATTTTTTTACAATTTTATTGTGAGTTTACCATCACTTTTTAAAAAATCGCTGTAACTATAAAAAGTTTGATCGATAAGCCAGCTTTTTAATCGGTTCTTGAAGCTGCCCAAACTGGGGGCTGATTTAACTATTTTAGGAAGAGTGTTATAAACTTCCGGTCCCATAATGTGGGTCAGCTTTTCCGATCTTGTGAGGGAGTGTATATAAAGACCATTAATCGAAATAAAATCTATCCTATCTTTCATGTTGGATCAAACTGCAAACGGTGTGCAAATTTGATTAAAATCGGTTAAGTAGAGTTTGGGAGTCCATCGCGTACAAACAACGTGGCAGTTCAGTAGTTCCCGTTCCCGTTATGTACCTAACTTCTTTAAATAACCTATGATAATTAATTGATGCATATGGTCTGATTTGCCTAGTTTTCATACAATAACCAAGGCATATATTCATTGAACTCTTAAAAACCTTTTCTTATTTATTTTATATCAATGCATATACATATATCGTAACTAGCAGCGCCCGATCCGTTCACACGTTACAACGCAATTGCAACGCAACAAACATACAGATATCCAAACATCTACACATGGACATTTATAAGGTTATTGAAATTGTCTTTCATTTCACATGAGTTTGTCATTTTGAGAAACACAGATCAAATTGCTAGTATTCAGAATCGTATCTGTTAACTTCTACCATTCCTTTCTACCATTTCTAGTTACAAGTTTTAAAATTAGTAAAGTTAATATGTAATAATTTTATCAATATACATCTAAATTTGTTGTTTTTATAATCGCAATAAAGACGAATAACATTGAAAAACATTACAAAATAAATTTTAAGGCAGTTGCATAAATATTCTGAGATCAAACGATTTTTATGCTATTGTAACACCTTTATTTACGATTTAGTCGCCGGACTCTGAAACGAAGTATACGAGTACATGTATACTTATTTATTTAAGTACTTAGCCAATAGCCATTTTACTTCTGCGCCGTTCCGGGCACCAACAGACCAAATCAATACTAGCATCTATTTTTAACTGGCAATTTCAGAACTATGAGGCGTTTTCAATATGAAACATTGGCGCTACAGTTGGAGAATTTGCGACCTTTGACACATCAATTTACAACCTGAACACGTCCAATTTCAGTATAACCAGATTGATTCAATTCAATGATTCCAGAGAAATTACAGGGCTTAGAGACATAATATCTTAGATCTCTGGGTGACGAGCGCAGTGCAGTGCTAGGTTATGATTTGGACTATCATGTTCCAATAGCTGCGTGTTACTGTGCTGTTATGTGGCAGGCATGTTGCTTACCATCAGGCACATGACCTGCTCGTCTCGTCACTCTAAGCTATATAAAAAATAAAATAAAAAATAACCACTGAATCTGCAAGAAAAACTCAAATCGATGCAGCACGCACCTTTCTGACTGTTGACGCAAACCGAAAACATTATACGCACATTAACATTGATGCGATTCAGTTGCAGGCATTGGGAAGCAAAAGTGCACATATTCAATGTATGATTTTTGAAAGGAAGTTAACATCATCAAATCGGCTCCCGGCATTGCTCTATTATTGATTGAAATTGTATAGGGTTAGATTATTAATCTAATGTACATTTCAGGTTGTTTCAGACTTTTAGATATTTTTTTAAAGCTAGGTATCTAATTCAAATCCTACTAATAAAATGCTAATATTATAAATGTGGATATTTATATGGATTTGGATATTTATATGTTGCTCAAAACCGTCGAGACGCCTGAGCAAATTGGATTTCATATGCAGTTAGATTATAAAAATACTGTAGGTGTATAAAAATAAATGTACATATTTGTAGTATTGGCTACTTTTCACCACGGGAACGAGTAATAATGAGGGGTGCGGCTAGTTCGACGTTTTAGTTTGTCAGAGGAATGAAAAAAACTGACAAAAATAGTTCTCAATGGCACCATAGCTGGCGTTACTGGTTCATTTTGTTAAGTAAATTTTATAAGATTTTGTCAATGTTAATAATGCAACATAATAATCAATATGTCGCTGTTACTTGTTGTTTTGAAATCGCTTAAATTTTTAAGTTTTTGTAGCGTTGCGGCCTCTATGTAATCATAACCGAAGCTTAATTTGGGGTTCTAAAACATGATGTAAACCCGCCGCTATGTCGAACTCACCATTTGAACCTCATAAACCCGTGGTACAACCGCATGGCATGTAAGTAGTTTGTATACATTTGAAGAGATGGCGACACAGTTTCCACAAATAGATTTTCACTTAATATGAATTTTCTTTCCGTAAATATTTCATTTGAATTTAAAATGTTTTGAGGGCAAAGATACTACTCAGGTAGTTAGTATTCAGTCAAGACTTCAATCTCAGTTAGACACAATTCACGCTAAAGTCTGTTATCAAGGTTGGTAGGTTGAACTCATAGATCTTTTGCTTCAATGCTATTTTTCGTGACTTACAGATTTAAATAGGTACCTATGTCTTCTATATACAAGGTGTTGCAGAAAGGTGCAACAATATTCATTGTAGTTCATCTACATAACGTTTTGAATCATGTATGTGAAAATTAGACATGAAAGCTCAAATTTTTTTTTCCATAAAAAAAAGATTTGTTTTGTTTGTTATTTTATTTGACATACCCCTAATGGCCTGATCTCGGCACGGATTTTTGTACGACGTCGCGGCGTTTGCGGTAAGGTCGTTTGTCAGCTGTAAATGCGTTAAGGTTGAAGCTGGTGATTTGGTAGGAATTTTACGTCAAACTTTGACTCGAATTATCTCGTGATCTACCGTGCTGAGGAGAAAGAGACCTTCGGTGACGAAGTCTACATCAGTGTTAGAATGGACTGTCAAAATATTGTTGGGGGTAAATCTACCACGTTGTATAATACACGGATTGGTAGAGTTGAAGGCAAAATAGAAGATATCAGAAGTAACAAGCGTTTTTTACGTTGAGTAAGGTAGGTACAACAAAAATACTTCCTTGCCTTTTTAACGTTTAGTAAAAATTAAATGTTCGGTATAAACATTTATTAAATTACATAAAAACTTGATAGTAATTTTTGTATATTTAAGTAACCACATCGCAACGATTAGGTTACTCAGGACCCAAATCCCACCCATCCCAAATCGGAGCACCCCTGACTCTTGTCCCCGAGTCTTGTCGCTATGCTACTACCCCTAGAGTGAATATTTTATGTTAACGGAAATGTATGTAATCCGTCATTCGGAAATGTAAAACATTTAAGATATTGGTGGGTACGCGGGGACAGCGGGACGAGGGGAGGGTATTGCTTTAGGTTAGGTTAGGTTTTTTTTTTAATTTAGGTTGTTCGCTTTGAGTTTTGAAAACTTACAGATTGCTATTGACTCACAACTTATGTTTTGTTTCCCGATTCCATGGTTTCCCTACAGTTCAAACGCTATTTGATACGTTTGATTGTTGGACCTGAGCTTCTCATTAACAAAATAGGTTAGGTTAGGTTAGAGTTTTATTACACAAAGCATTTACTTTATATATTTCCTAATACGATATTGGAATTATATACAATTCCAAGGAAATTTATACATTTCCTAGGAAATCTATGAATTAAATGGTTTTTCAAACAATATTTTATACATTTTAAAACAAATACACATAACAATACACAAACACGGGTAACTCACGTATAATATAATCAGAACAGTCCGACTCGAGTTTCGATCGCGTCCGACGATCTTCTTCAAGGCGAGTGCGCGCGCGTGTCGGCAGCTCGTGTAGCAGTGCGGGCAGCCGTACGGCGCGCACGCAAGCTTAAGAGTGCGCCTAAAGCCAGGAAAAAATCAGATTTCACCCGCGCGACGCGTTTCTTAATGTGATGTACATAAAGTCGAGAATAGCATGACACAGTTTGGAGGAAAAATCGATATTTAATCAGGAGTCCATTTTTGACCAAGTTTTATTTAATTACTAAACATAAATTTAAAAAAGTGTTCGGTTACTTTACTAGAACGTACAAATAGGAATTTTATTACCAAAAAATAATGTGGGGTCATCGCTGATAATTTCGAGTACTCGAATTAAAACGGGTTTTTTCGGTGTCATTTTTATTTTTTTATTGTAAAAAACTCTGATCTATTTTAAAAATTCTATTCGGTTATTGTGCTTCTTCTTGATTGTACCCACACGTCAATTTTTTTTTGTCGTAGTTAATAGTTTCTTAACTTCAGTGAGCGGCGTCGAAAATGTCCTGTTTTCGTTTTCTGGCTTTAGGCGCCCCTTTAACGGTTGTTGTTGCGGGGGTGAGGGGGTGCGGGAGGGCTGCGCCGGTGTACACTGGAACTCTTCGTCACTGGACAGCTGCGCATCGGGAATATTGCAGCACACCGAGCTCACTGTGTCCTCACTACTTTTCTGTTCACACTGCTGAGCCTTTTGGAGGCAAGGTTTCCAAGCACATGCCATCCACCATCTCTGTTAAACGTTGGACGCTTACTAATTTCAATGGCCTCCCTGACTTTACGGGGTATAAAATACTTCTTCTTTGCCAGGACCTCTGCCTTATCAAATCGTATGAAGTGTTGAGCGTCCGAACAGAGAGCATGCTCCGCCACCGCAGAGCTGTTGCCGTCCAAATTCTTAATCGCGCGAATATGTACATGAAACTCGAGTCCGACTGTTCTGACTATATTATACGTGAGTTACCCGTGTATTTGTTTTAAAATGTGTAATAACCACGTTAGTTTTCATACTAATATTTTATACATTTCCTAAATACTATACATTTTCTAGGATTTGTATACAATTCCTTGATTTCATACATTTCCGGTAACATATATAAAAAAATCAGGAACTAGAAGCTCAAGGAAGGTCCCAGGCGGACTCTTGGCATAGTCCGCCTGGGGAGGACCACATCTTTGCCAGTTATTCTGTCACCAAGCAGTAGTGTGCAAACATTACTATGCTCCGGTGTGAAGGGCAATGTTTCCAGAAAAATTACTGGACTAAGAGATAAAACTCCTTATATCTCAGAATGACGATCACAGTGCAGTGTTAGGGAATGATTTGAACTCTTCGTGTTCCAATAGCTGTGTCTCACTGTGCTGTTATGGGGAGGCATGTTGCTTAACATCAGACACAAACATGTTCTGGTCGTCTTGCCACTCTATAAGATTTTATATTAAAAATTCGCACATTAAATGCTTCCCATTGCTGGGACTCGGGGCTTCCTCTTACGAGGAGAGATTCATGGCCATGATCGACCATGCTGGCCCAGTGGGGTTGGCAAACGACCAAACAAGCTCATATATTATGAAGTTTAAAGGCACTGATATCCAATCATTCCAATATATTTACTGTTGTGGCCGTAAATTAACGCTTCGATAGACCATGTTTATCCAATCTTTTTTTAAAAGGGTCTTCCAATTACAACATCCTGATTTGAAATAGATCAAGACCAATCTAATGCAGATACCTAAGACTGGGCAATAAACCGATGACAACTATGCCCAGTCGGACGGTACCAAATTAGAGCGAAAAACTGAATTAATTGTTTCAGAGGCTAGTTACCTAAAAATTTGAGAGCATAGCAAATGCCTTCATTTTAGATGTAGGTATCTAGATCAGTACGATTTGATTAGATGCAAGATTCAGAGACACGACACAATTGGAAAGAACTGTCAAAGAACAGTACGAGTAGAGTTCAAACTCAGTAATACACCTTTTGTCCTGGAATCAGATAATTTGTGTGAAACATGAAGACCTAATTTTTTTGTGAACGATTTATTGTTGTTGTGAAAAACATTATGAAAAAATATTATTCAACATACATCTCTTAAACCACAATAAGCTGTGTAAAGTAATAACGTATTTAAAGCTACCGTAGATACTGATGATGTAAGGTGAAATTAGAACACGTTTTGACAACGAGTGATTTTATGCGTGTCGGTGGTCCAGTGACGACACAAATATCTAGGTTAACTTTTAGGTTCAGTTAATATCCTACAAATGTTATAAATTCAAAAGTTTGTATGTTTAGATGTTTGTTGCTCAGTCAAGACGGAACGTCTGAACGGATCAGATTGAAATTCAAAACACAGTTAGGTTTTGAATGGGAATAGCTCATAAACTACTTTTTAACATGGCAAACGAGGACGGGAACTTCGTAGGTAAAACCACGAGGTGCTGCTAAAAACTGATTCGATCGACTAAAACATGATGATAATTATTTTACGTTGACTATGCTAAGATGATTTATCAATAATTGTCCTTTTTTTCAAGAGAAAAGTGATAAATACTATATATATATGTATGTATATGTATAACCAAGAGTTGTAGTATATGTCAACGTTTCGGGAGCCATGGGTCACATGGTAAAAAAGTAGATAAAAGCGGGCGCCACTTTTGAAATTTTGTAATTCTACCCGGGGCTATTATTAATATTTGCAATTTGTAAAATTTATAGGATACTAGCGGCCCATTCCGGCTGCGCTCGGATATTGTCATTATTATATTATTATATATTCGACTATTAATCGAAATAAAAACTATCCTATCTCTCAAGTTGGACCAGACTGTTCACGGTATGCCAATTTAATTTAAAATCGGTTAATTAGTTTAGGAATCCATCGCGGACAAACATCGTGACAGGAGATTTATATATATTAAGAAGATGTGTGAGCCGGTGAATTATTAAAAAAAATAATCTTATGTAACACCCTCGCGGGCCGCACGGAGGCAGATCGCGGGCTGCATGCGGGCCGCTATCTGCCTCCCATCACACCTTTCTGATAGTTGACAGAAACAGAAAACATTATACGCACATTTTACATTGATCCGATTCAGTTGCAGGCATTGGGAAGCAAAAGTACACATCTATATCTATCATCATCATCATCATCAGCCGCAAGACGTCCACTGTTGGACAAAGGCCTCCCCCCTAGATTTCCACAACGAACGGTCCTGCGCAACCTGCAACCAGCGGTTTCCAGCGACCTTTGTGAGGTCATCTGTCCATCTAGTGGGAGGCCGTCCAACACTGCTGCGTCTTCCGGTTCGTGGTCGCCACTCGAGAACCTTTCTTCCCCATCGGTTGTCAGTTCTGCGAGCGATGTGGCCTGCCCATTGCCACTTCAGCTTAGCTACTCTTCGAGCTATGTCGGCTACTTTCGTTCTTTTGCGAATATCTTCATTACGGATTCTGTCGCGCAAAGAGACTCCGAGCATCGCTCTCTCCATAGCTCGCTGTGTGACTTATTTATTTATTTATTTATTAAAACGGCAAGTCGCCAATTACAATAATTAACATAATTCAACAGATTTGTCCAATATCTCTAATGTAATAAATTTAAAATAACAAATCAATCAAAATACATATGTCAGAAATGTTAAAAAAATAATAATGATTAATGAATGAATAGTTAGTAACTGAGGTTAGTAATAAACAGTTTATACGTGAGATTCACAATATGACAAACAACCTGACATTACACGAGGCCATGTGTCATCAAAAATGTCACATTCCGGATATAGTGCTCGCAGTATAAGTCTGCGCGCTACTGGTGGCGTACTTAATGTTGCCAGGTCAAGCTAAAATAAGTACCCCGTGCACTGAGAAATTTCGTCATCATATATATAATAGGTAAGGGAAGGGAAAATTCTGGGTAGCTTTAATTCTGGGTAGAAAGTTTATAACACTCTTCCCAATATAGTTAAATCGGCCACAAGTTTCGGCAGCTTCAAAAACAGATTAAAGTGCTGGCTTATCAATCAAACTTTTTATTGTAGAAAATAAAACTTTGCATAATTTTTCTAAAGGTCAGTTTATTTTCTACAACAACGACTTCAATAATTTTTGCCCTAAAGTTTAAAGATTCCGAGATATTGGCCAACCTCGCAGAAATGTTTTACTTTTAAAAGTTCTGCAACCGTTCGGGACTGATTTTTTGCAGGCAACCCTACACCACCGTGTTGATAATAAAATAATCTAAAATGTTGTGTAATTTCAATTTAATAATCAGAACGTTGCAAAATGCTAGTATTCATATACCTGTTTATACCTGGCAACCCGAGAGTTGAGACCGGAAAAGAATAGACAACCTAACGTTTGCATATTCTATGGGCTTCATACTTTCTATTGGTATAGAATTTGTCTAGTAATCTAGACCGCGCCTGGCCGAATGTACCCGAGCGAGCAAGAGACAATCAGCTGTTCTTCACTTCTATGTTGTGTGTATCCGAGCGAGAAAGATACAACGATTGCTCTTCACTGCTGTGACACTTTTGTTGCCTGTTTTGATTTGTATAGAATTGAAAAAAGCAGGCATAGGCACTGCCGATAGAAGTGAAAATTTGTAACTCAGAATAAGCTATCAAAGCTTACTTTGGAAACTACGCGGATCGAACCGGAGGGCATGGCCATGAGTATGGCCACCAATGGTCCCGGAATTTCCCCTAAGATTTCTTATGATTCCCGAGCGTAACGATAGAATTATTTAATTTAATTGGTAATATTTTTTATATACCATTTGACATTATTGTATTATTATTTATTATGACATTGTATGCTTAATTTTTAAAAATGTATTATTACTTACTTAATATTTTTTTGTCTAATTCCGTGTTTACAATTTTATTCTAATTCGTATAATTACTGTTATACAATTTAATATGCCTGACTTGTAAATGTATATTTATCAATAAAATACTTTGACTTTGAATTCAATTCACAGCCAATGAAATATCTGTCTGTAGCGCCAAAAGAAGTTTTCACTTCAAACACATCTAAGACTTGTTTCTCACATTCGGTTTTAAGCACACACATTCCCCCCCTCCCCCCCCCCCCCCCACGTTTTATTGATATTGGCGATGAAAACAATCCGGCATCAAAAATAAGCCTCAGCTTAAAAATATGCCGATAATAGGTGGAGATTTGTTTGCTATGGTATCCCTAAAGATTACATGTCAAATAGCTCTGCTTTTGGAAAACTACACTTCTGGCTCGTTATTGTCTCGTTCTTCTTTACAACCACAATTGATTTTCAAGAACCAGTCACGGCCAGCATTTTTAATCACTTTCGGCATAATTAAAGCAATTAATTACTTTAGAAATGAATAAAAACAGACAATGTAAACAAACTCTTGTCATCTGACGTAAACAAGAAGATGACGGCGCGTCAATTAGTTCCATATTTTGCTACGCGCAGAGTTATATTGCGAGCACTCTACGCCTTCAAGAGAGCGTTGAGCGCGGTGAGAGGGCGCGGTATGGGCGACCTGGAGTGGGCCGTGGTGCGGTAGCAGGGCACAGCGAACAGGTTGTGGTACTTACCGCGACAATAGTTGTCGGGTACGTAGATTCTACATGACTCCTCGTGCAGTTCTGGAGCGTCAATGTCCCCACGAAAAAATTTACATATAATTTTCAGCTGCTGGTTTTCCCGACGAACCTCCAAAGAATTGTAATTCAGGCAACCGAGCAAGAAATTCGTAGGATACAAGAAATGATAGTATCCATAGATACGTTTATAAAAATATCTAAGGAACGCTTTTTGCACTTTTTCAATTTGAAGTACGTACTTTTTCTCATAGGGATTCCAAACAGACGAAGAACTTTCTAGTTTAGAACGGACTAGGGCTCCAAAGATCAAGCCGATGACCTGGGGATTCTTTAAATCTTTAGCATTCCTGAGCACAAACCCCAAACGTCTAAATGATTCCTTCGTTAGTTCATTTATGTGGTCATGAAATGTCAATCCCCGGTCAAATATAACGCCCAGATCCTTCATGATAGCGGAGCGAGTTATAACACTCCCATCTATTTTATAATCGAAGTGCATTGGATATCGCATGCGGCCAAAAGACATTACTTTACATTTAGAAGCATTAAACTCCGCTGCGTTCTTCAAACACCATTGTACTATCGCATTTATATCTCTCTGTAAAGCCAAACAGTCCGCATGAGACTTGATCTCAGCGAACAGTTTCAGGTCGTCAGCATAGAGAAGACAGCGTGCGAATTTCAAAGCAGCAGGCAGATCGTTTATCATTATCAAAAACAGGAGCGGCCCCACTATTGACCCCTGACTTACTCCAGAACGCGTATGATAGGGCTTGGATTCGTACAAACCAAGTCTAACAAACTGCTGGCGATCTCGAAGGTAATCGGCAATCAATTTAAGAAGCCCTGGGGCAAATCCTATGCCTGCAAGCTTAGCCAGCAGAATGTCATTGTTGACCCTATCGAACGCCTTCCGGAAGGTAGAGTACATCCACCTGAGAGCCACGATCCAGACAAGTGGAAACATAATTTGTAATGACAAGTAGGTTACTGTCGACCGACCGCTTGTGCCTAAAGCCATGTTGCGCGTTACAAAGGTATTTTTCGACTTGATCATACACATATTTGTGTATAATATTCTCAAATACCTTTGCCGGTGAAGACAAGATAGCAATCGGCCGGTACTCCTCGACGTCAAGCTTATTACAGCCTTTTGGAATGGGGCAGACTCTAGACACTTTCCAGTGAGAAGGATATCGTCCTGTTTTTAATGCGGTATTGAAAATATGGCAGAGCGGAACGGAAAGATACTTTTTTGCTCTCTTCAATACCTTGGATGGAATAGAATCGGGCCCGATAGAACTAGTGGCCTTTAGTTTATTTATACCAAACATGACGTCACTCTGAGTAAATTGGGTGATATTTACAAAATTACTATCTGCACCACTGTCTAAATCATATGCAGCTTCAGCACTGAGTGTCGGTTTGGCCAACAAGAAGACACTAGCAAAATAATTGGCAAATGCTTCAGCAGCGTCCACTCCTGTCAATGTCACACCTCTGTATGAGACCGTAGGCTCAAAACCGCCTTTAGAGCGAAGACTAGATATGTGACGCCAAAAATTGCGCGGCTCCGCCCTGATTTGATTTTCCACGCTCTTCATGTAACTATTATACGCGTTAGCAGTACGACGCTTCAGGTCAGCCCTAAGGTCTGAAAATAATCTATATGTGGAACTAGACTTCGTTCGTGTCCAAGACCTATGCAATCTGTTCTTATGTTTTATATCACGAACAATATCGCCGGTAAACCAAACAGGGTAACGTCTGGATCTATGGTTCAGACGCTGTTGTTTTGGCATGCATTCGTCAAAACAACTATAAATAATTTTGTACAAACTTTCGGTAGCGGTTTGAACATCAGTTGCCTCTAGTACAGTACTCCAAGAACTGTCACGTAAAAGAACATATAGCTGTTCATAATTACATTTTTTGAAGTTCCAGTCCCTATCGCTACTAATATTAGTGGGACTAAGGCTACTTATATGGTGCGCTATTTTAATGTCAAATTCTATGTCTAACGGAGGATGATATGGGTCAATTTTAACAATTTCGTCAGTAGACGTAACAAACACTCCACCCACGTCACCGCTCTCCTGAACCAATACGACGTCCAAAATTCCATTAAAATAATTTTTTACATTGTTATTTTCCTTCAGACCACAATATGTTAAAAAATAGCCGTAGTAATCCTTAATACTGGAAGAAGCACTGTTCATGTTTAAGTCACCGACAATTAAAGTAGGTGACTTTAGCGAAACAATAACATTTTCTACCTTAGAAAACCAGGGAAAGTATTCAACGTCCGAGGCATTAGATCTAATAAAAACAACACATATGTAAACCAGTTGTCCACGCCAGGAGAAAGAAACCCAGAGGTCCTCACCACAGTCAGTTTCAAGTTCGCGATGACGGCGTAATACAATAGGAGCACGTGCAGCTATCGCAACACCACCGCATGGAGTAGGTCGGTCCCGCCTTAAAACAGTCCAGTCTCCACAGACAAGCTCGGAGTCTTCAACCGATGAATCCAGAAAAGTCTCCGTGACAGCCACAATGTGATGCTCAGTTGTGCTCAGGTTGTTTCGCCATGTCGAAAGTTTACTTTTGAGACCTCGTACGTTCTGGTAGTAAATTTTGAGACTTATAGCTTTGTTATGAGGCCCACAGTTAAGGACCACGTCTCAGTTCCATAAGTCATCACTAGCAACACGCACTGATTGCAGACTTTCGTCTTCAAGCATTGGGGTATTTTGGACTCCAAGATGTGCCGTAGTTTCCCGAACGCTGCCCGTCCGAGTTGGATCCTTCGCTGGACTTCTTTGTCGTACTTGGATCTACCTAATTGCATCTTTTGACCCTGGTAGACATATTCATCAACAACTTAGAGTGTGGTATTCCCAACAATAACTGGCACAGGTGAGACATGAACATTTGACATGACCTTAAATATATTAAAAAATTAGAAAATGTGTACCTAATGTAGTATTTGTTGTTGTAACAGAAATATCAACATAAACATCATCTGTGAAAATTACAACTGTCTAGCTATCACCGTTCTTGAGATACAGTCTGGTGACAGACGGACGGACGAACGGACGAATAGCGATGTCTCAGTAATAGGGTCCCGTTTTTACCACGTACATATATTATATGGAAAACAGAGAAGCGGTTTTTTGAATATTAACAAAAACTGGATGACAAGATGTTCAAGCCCACTACCAGTCGGAAGCGTGCCCAGCATGCTGGCGGCAATACCACGCTGAATAGCAATGTTAATGCGTTGGGCCAAATAAACGCCAGCATTTTGGTCACGCGTTGCGTCGGCCAAGCGCTCGGAAAGGCTTTTGAAGATGAGGTGAGCTCCCGGCCTTCACAGGCACGATGTCTCAACCCCAAAAGGCCTACATATAAAACCACTACCAAGGGTTCCATATTTCCGCCGATTGAGACGTTCAGCTGAATTAGCCGCTGCACTGGCCTTACCATGTGTCTCTGGAAGATATGATGGTGCCAGAGTATCGACGCAAGCTGCGTCCTACACTAGGGGCCGACTCAACTTCTAAGGCACAAAAGTCATGCCGTCAGGTCTTTTCCCATCGTCACGCGTAAGACCACTCCGGTTTGAGTATGGCTGGGACATTGGCAGTGGAAAAAGCCAAAGTTTTATGTGTGAATTGTCCACCAGTATCTATTTATCTGGACGACGTAGTCATTTTCTCAAATTTAGTCAGCTTCTTAAATTAGTCGAGTGAACTTTTTACTCGACTAGAAGTTAGTTAGTTGACGTGAAATGATAATAATTGAAGTCGGTTTTGTTTTTTCGGATATTATTTAAATCCAAATACTGTACTAAATTTAGTGTTCAATAAGCTTCGGTGACCAAAGCAGAACGTTGTTTTTGTAAAATTGAATAAAATATTATCTTACTACTAAGTATTATTATGTATAAATTATGTAAAGGTTTGATTTGGTTGGCATTTGAAACACAGATAGTTTATAGTCTCATATACTACCTATCATCTCGGAAAAAGCATGGGCCCTAACGAAACAAATATTAACGACAGAACGACATTACCAATTAGATTGACATTTGAAACACACATGGTTTAGAGTCTAAAATATCACATCGGCTAATAAGTCCATCACCTACTTAGGATATCATTTTGTAAAAATTTATAAGTGGGTAAGTATCAGATGACGCACATCAGCTACAGACTCTTCGTAATGTATCCTATAAAAATCCTACAAACTTAACCCTGCGGCTATGTTCGATACTCCACAACCTTATTACGAATGTGTTTGATATTGCTAAAAATGTAAAATATGAAGTTGCTTAACTCGAATCCATATATTTTTGTGTGGAAAACCAAATTTACTCGGTTTGTGTAATGACCGCCCATCCAAATATTTTTACGTGAGTACTACTAATGTACTAATAAGGTCGCAAGATCAACGTACGCGAACGAAGTAGCGGGTTCAGCTAGTATTCAATATATGATTTTTGAAAGGAAGTTAACATCATCAAATTGGCTCCCGGCATTGCTCTATTATTGATTGAAATTGTATAGGGTTACATTATTAATCTAATGTACATTAGGTGACACAGACTTTTAGCTATTTTTTAAAGCTAGGTATCTAATTCGAATCCTACTTATAATCATAGCTGGGCACCGTTAATCAAATAGTTATCTTCGTTAATCGTCAATCTGCTACAAAAAAAGTTAGCTTCGTTAAACATTAAAGCGTTACATTTCGTAAGAGTTAACGCAAGTTAACGTTAATCCGTTAATATGCGTATTGGATTTTTATATCGTTGCGTTACGGAACTTATAAAACCTGTTGGTTTAGGTTCTGGAAGTTCATAGGTTAGGAAAAAAAACAAATACTTGTATAATTTAATTTGATATTTATTTAATTTAATGTGTAATTTAATCGTCGGGCATAATGTACATAAGTATCTATTTCTCCTCATGAACATGAACATGTCGAAATTGTCGTCTGAAAGCGAGGCTCGCTTTGGTGTTAAAATGTGTTTATCCAAGGATAACAGACGTTCAACTGCAGCACTTGAGGGCTGTTTTCCAAATTTCAACCCAATCCGTTCCCGTTCCTAGACGTTCTGACGTGATGAAAGAACAAACATTTCAACATCCATAAATTGCCATTTATAATTTTAGTAAGATGTTAAACATTGGAATTTTCATTGTATACCTCCATTTCTTCATCCTTAAACATTGATTTGTTAATTTTATTTAACTTTTCTTTGGTTAGTTGATTAGAACTACCACCGATTTTATTAAAAGGAACTTACAATGCAGACAAACGAAATAAACGATCGAAAAAATTGGTTGCCTGTAAAGTCGGTATACGGGCGAAAGTTTTACGTGACAACGACTTTGAGTGGTTAGCCCGCCTAAGAGCGAGAGAGACAGACATAAAAAGTGAAAGGCACGCGTCCCTCTCACTCGCTCTCATTGTGAGCGCATAACGTGAGCGGAGCGTAACGCAGTTTCTTGAAGTGTCACCCGGCAAACCAATTTATAAGACGTTGTCACGTCAAAAGTATGATTGAATTTATCGGGGAGTTCACCACTAGCTATGGATTACTATAATCTACTGGGTTTACTAGGGATGTGTGAGAAATATTCAACTAAATTGAAAACGTCTGTCAATTTCGACCGTGTATATGCTCAAACTTTCAGCCAAAATGAAGTCGAGGTGGTCATTATCGGAAATATGACTTATGATAACAAAATTATTTTGGATCCACCAATAATGCCAAAAACTGCCAGTTTTCATATAACGTCAACCGATCTTGCCACAGGCTAAAATGCCGCCCAATCCTGCCAAAATTGTAGGATCCTGCCACATATGGTCACACTGCGCCCAGCACTTTTCGTTTCATACTTGTCTGAACCTGTTTTTCGGCCGCGCCGAGGTGCCATGCGGTAAATAGTAGCATTGGATTAACGATTAACGGACTTCTGCATAATTAACGGAAGTTAACGTGTCCGTTAACATTTTTAAAAGTTAACTTAAAAGTTAATCCGTTAATCAAATTGACCATTATCCAATATCGAAATTATCAATTGCCTATCAAAATGAAAAAAAATATTAGATGATGTTCTTAATAGGCTGCTACCTGTTTTTTCGCCCAAGTGCAGTACAACTTCAATAGTTGTAAGACGCATTCGACCTTCGGGCTCTGGCACCACCATTGAAAGGAAATAGTTTTCAATTCAAGTATTTATTAATTGTAAGCAATGAAATGAAATGTAAAAGTAATATTCAAGTATTTATTATTTGTACCCTGTTGACATTAATTTTGATTCTAAATGTAATGTAGTTTAATTGACATGTAATTTTAGATTTTAATTGTAACATAATTTAATTGACATGTAATTTTGAATTTTAATTTAATTGAAATTTTATTTGTATGGTTTATTGAATTGACATGTAACTTGTATTTATCATTGATTTGGAATTGTAATTATCTTTTAATAGCCTTTAATATGACATGTAACCACTCGTTATCAATAAAAGAGTATGAGTATGAGTATGAACATCGTCGAAAAGTGGCTAGTCTGACAGTGTTTTACAGAATGCATTTTGGAGAGTGTGCAGCGGATTTACACGACCTAATATTGCCTTCCCCTTTCCACTACAGGACAAGTCGTAAGTCGGCCCACTACCACCCATACACTGTGGATATTCCCAAAATCCGTACAAAACGGTTTTAATCCACTTTTCTCATACGTACAGCTTTAGAGTGGAATAAGTTGCCGGCTTACTTGTTCCCTGAGAGATACAATCTAGAACTTTTCAAGGTTAGAGTGAAAAGGTACTTTCTGGGTCAACGTGCGTCATCTTCGACCACACCGTCGCTTACCATCAGGCGAGTTGGTGGTCAAACCCGGACCTATACGCGATATAAAATAAAAAAAATAAAAAAAAAGAAGGAAAGTCGCGAGTTGTTTTTCGAAATTACGTTTTCGTAGAAATAGAGTAGACGTCCAGTTACGAAGTCTAGCAAGCGAAGGCGGGTCGAGTGTTGCTGGGGCTCCAAGCTGCTGCTAGGAATCAAACTTGGCATATACTAGACCTACATTCGTACAAAATATCCTTCAAGTAAAGTATAACATCTTCCTGAGGATGATTCCAGAAGCCGGCAAATACTTATGAAATGTTGTGATCGCCCAAGATTTGAACATTGAAACGGTGGAGGTGTGGTTAGTCTGGCACGCGGTGTGCTTGACTACGCAGACTATGGGCCACATCCACACCGACAGAACATCCGCCACACCATTCATGCCATTCTGATGTACGTAGCTAATGTACTTTCCCTCGTGATCTCCTAGCCGAACAGGAAAAAAGAAAAGAGGCGATGACTCCATAGGAGACCCAACCTAGTGAATATAGAACCCCCATGCCTTGACGCAGCCTACGAGACCGTTAAGGCACAGATAAGAAAATAGTTTCGTTAAGGGCGCAAAAGTGCTATGCAGAAGCTTGCACCACATTATTCCCGGAGTGTATTCAGGCGTCCAGCCCCGGTAAAGAGGTTCATCTTGGAACCGATGCCTAGCCTCCCCCAAATTGAGGAAAGAAGAATTTATAATGATAATTTTGGATCGGAAATTATGACGATGATTTGAAATACGAGATGGCGGTCAAGTGTAAACCTATAAAAGTTTAAAAAATATATAACGTGATGAGTTGCTCAGTCGCTTTACCGGGGTGTGTGGCGTGACGCGTGACGCGGTTGTGCGGTTTACGCTTTGCACGGCAGCTTACGGTGGCCCTGCGGATCTGCCGCTTAACCAATTCTGCATTGACTTTCCTATTGATGTTTCTATAATTTCAAGCGAAAAGAAAAGAGAGAGCAAAGTCAAAGCTAAGACAGTTTAAGTTAGGCGGTAGGTACGTTGGTTCTATACCGTCTTTCCAGCAACTTTGCCGCTACAATTTACGGTTTCTGGAGGCGAGCGGGAGCGTATTTTGAACTATGTATGGCTACACACCACGCGCCCCGCGTATTACGTGGTTCGTGTGCTGTACACTAGAAGACCTGGGTTCGATTACAGTTGGTATTATCACAGTAAAAGAACAGTGAATGTTATGTACTTGTGCCAGTATTTTTTTTTCTGTGGTCAAATTTAAGTTAATCTTTTTGAGTTGCACATTTGTCTATTAAAGGCGAGTTTTGGCTCCCCTGAACTTGGCGCCCGGGGCACGGACCCCGGCTTGCCCCCCCCTAGATCCGGCACTGATAATGAGAGGTGTGGCTATAGTGCGCGCAATTTAACTCGGCGCGTAGCAAAATATGGAACTAATTGACTCGCCGTTATCTTCTTGTTTACGTCAGGTGACAAAACTTTGTTTGTTATTTGGTGATTTTATTTATTTCTAAAGTAATTAATAAAATTGCTTTAATTATGCCGAAAGTGATTAAAAGTGCTGGGCGTGGCTAGTTCTTGAAAATCAATCGTGGTTGTGAAGAAGAACGAGACAATTACCGGCCAAAAGTGCCGTTTTCCAAAAGCAGAGCTATTTGACAGCTAATATGTAGGGATACCATAGCAATCAAATCTTCACCTATTATCGGCATATTTTTAAGCTGAGGCTTTATTTTTGAGGTTTTGATTGTTTTATCGCCAATATCAATACCCGTGGGAAAAAAATTGAGTGCTTAAGACCGAATGTGAGAAACTAGTTATAAATGTTTTTTTTTTCATAACATACAAATCAAAATAGGAAACACAGTGACACAGCAGTGAAGATCAGCTGATTGTATCTTTCTCGCTCTGGTACACTCGGCAGTCCCACGTTCACCCGATCGACCCTTTCACCTAACAGCGTCAGCTTCATTACCACCTAAGGGAAAATCTGTGGGCGGTGCGCCAAAATACATTTTACTTATTTTTTTTTCAACGTTTTTTTTCTTATTTCGATCATTTACTCTGTAGGTATTAATTACTGCAATTTTATTATAGGCGTTTCAGAACGTACTGTCACGTGGTAATGGACAACGCACTATACCACTGCACTCAGATAAATAAAGCGGCTACAATGCGTTATGTAAAAGCAGAACGCCAAAAGTGGCTTAAGAAAAATGAAATCAAAAATAAAGAGATTTCAAAATAACAAGTAATATAGAGTAAGATCCCAGAGCTCCCAGACGTCACCTATTTTCAGATGAATGAAATTTAAGTAAAGTTAGTAAGTACTAAGAACACATGCTTAATCACTAACTTGCTTAGACGGCCAATTTTGAGATATGGGGTAATGAAGGTACATACCAACATTACTTACTTCACGTATTTTCTAATAAGTGATTTTCACGTATGCTGTAGGCAATATCCTTAAAAGCAAGGTCCCAATACTCCCAGACACTTTCCGTCGGCCGTTTTGCTTAACAATTCCAAAATTACAATTTAACTTTACTTAAATTCCCATGCTCTATTTGTAAATAAATATGTTCGTCAGACAACTATTTTGTTGCTTTTTCCAATATGATAGACCAATCTAAGGGGGCAATCATCCCCTACTATTGCCTACAACATACGTGAAAATTACTTATTAGAAAATACGTGAAGTAAGTAACGTTTGTATGTACCTTCATTACCACATATCTCAAAATTGGCCGTCTAAGCAAGTTAGCGATTAAGCATGTGTTCTTAGTACTTACTAACTTTACTTAAATTTCATTCATCAGAAAATAGGTGACGTCTGGGAGCTCTGGGATCTTACTCTATATTACTTGTTATTTTGAAATCGCTTAAATTGTAGGTTTTTGTAGCGTTGCGGCCTCTATGTAATCATAACCGAAGCTTAATTTGGGGTTCTAAAACACGTAAACCCGCCGTTATGTCGAACTCACCATTTGAACCTCATAAACCCGTGGTACAACCGCATGGCATGTAAGTAGTTTGTATACATTTGAAGAGATGGCGACACAGTTTCCACAAATTGATTTTCACTTAATATGAATTTTCTTTCCGTAAATATTTCAATTGAATTTAAAATGTTTTGAGGGCAAAGCTACTACTCAGGTAGTTAGTATTCAGTCAAGACTTCAATCTCAGTTAGACACAATTCACGCTAAAGTCTGTTATCAAGGTTGGTTGGTTGAACCATCATAGATATTTTTCTTTAATGCTATTTTTCGTAACTTATATTCTATATAATATAATACACGGATTGTTAGAGCTAAACGCAAGATAGAAGATATCAGAAGTAAAAAGCGTTTTTACGTAGACTTACCTAAGTACAACAAAAATACTGCCATGACTTTTTAACTTTTAGTAAATATTAAATTTTCGGTATCTAATCGTGTTTTGAACACTACCACGTAGTTATTTGTGAATTCACGCTCTTACCCATAAGACATAGTTGAGTTTAGGGGATGATTGCCCCCTTAGATTGGTCTATCATATTGGAAAAAGCAACAAAATAGTTGTCTGACGAACATAACTTCGACTTGTCTGACGAACAAGAATTTACAAATAGAGCATGGGAATTTAAGTAAAGTTAAATTGTAATTTTGGAATTGTTAAGCAAAACGGCCGACGGAAAGTGTCTGGGAGTATTGGGACCTTGCTTTTAAGGATATTGCCTACAGCATACGTGAAAATCACTTATTAGAAAATACGTGAAGTAAGTAATGTTGGTATGTACCTTCATTACCCCATATCTCAAAATTGGCCGTCTAAGCAAGTTAGCGATTAAGCATGTGTTCTTAGTACTTACTAACTTTACTTAAATTTCATTCATCTGAAAATAGGTGACGTCTGGGAGCTCTGGGATCTTACTCTATATTACTTGTTACTTGTTATTTTGAAATCTCTTTATTTTTGATTTTATTTTTCTTAAGCCACTTTTGGCGTTCTATTTTTCGTAACTTACATATTTACATAGGTACCTATATCTTCTATATAATATAATACACGGATTGTTAGAGCTAAACGCAAGATAGAAGATATCAGAAGTAAAAAGCGTTTTTACGTAGACTTAAGTACAACAAAAATACTGCCATAACTTTTTAACTTTTAGTAAATATTAAATTTTCGGTATCTAATCGTGTTTTGAACACTACCACGTAGTTATTTGTGAATTCACACATCTATTCTGTGAATTCTAACCACTAACTTTAACGGAGAAGGAAGATGTTGTCGTAGACATTAGGATTCAGTGTGCAATTGTACATTTATATATAAAAATAAAGTGACCAAGTGCGAGTTGGACTCGCCCATGAAGGGTTCCGTTGCAGCAAGTAACATAATATACATAGTACACATAGTTCTTGTAGTTCGTTGTAACTTTGATCGAAGTTTCAATAATAGTGTATTTATGACGTACTAAAAAAAACTACTCATCAGATCGAGTTCAAACTAATTTTCGTTGGTAGTTTACATGGTAATGTACATCATATATTTTTTTTAGATTTTTCATTCTCTTACTTTAGAAGTTAGAGGGGGGGGGACACACATTTTACCACTTTGGAAGTGTCTCTCGCGCAAATCATTCAGTGTAGACGAAAATGATCTTAGAAACCTCAACATCATTTTTGAAGACCTATCGATAGACACCCCACATGTGTAGGTTTGATGAAAAAAAAATTTTTGAGTTTCAGTTCTCTGTATGGGGGGCAACCCTAATTTATCTTTTTTTTTTAATTTTTTGTTCAAATCTTAATGCGGTTCACAGAATACGTCTACTTACCAAGTTTCAACTGTGTAGTTTTCATAGTTTCGGAGAAAAGTGGCTGTGACATACGGACGGACAGACAGACAGACAGACAGACAGACAGACAGACATGACGAATCTATAAGGGTTCCGTTTTTACGTTTTACGGAACCCTAAAAAAAGTGTTTCAAAACGAATGTAGGTACCTACCTACCTGTTATTAATGACGGGCCAATTATACTGGTAACACAATCAAAGCCTGAAAAAAGGTCAAAATAGTAAACATAGCAACTAGATATTGTATTATTCAAAAGAAATGCAGTGTGATCAAAAAGGTGTGACTAGTAATCACAATTAAACATTGCAAAAGTACCTTCTAGTCACAATTCACAAACATATGTAAAATTGTGTCTACATTTTTTCTACATAATTATTATGTATTTTTAACGAATGTCGCGAATGCGAACTTAGAGCATCAGACTGCGGTATTAGCTTAGATTAAGTATGAGTAAAAACTCATTAGGTATATTATTTTATTTTTTATATTTAAGAGTGACGAGACGAGCAGGACATGTGCCTGATGGTAAGCAACATGCCTGCTACATAACAGTACAGTGACACACAGCTATTGGAACATGAAGAGTCCAAATCATTATCTAGCACTGCACTGCGCTCGTCACCCAGAGATGTAAGGTGTTATATCTCTAAGCCCAGTAATTTCTCTGGAAACATTGCCCTTCAAACCGGAACACAGTAACACTTACACATTACTGGTTGGCGGTTAGAATAACTGACATAGGTACGTGTGGTACTTCCCCAGGCGGACTCTGCCAAGAGTCCTACAACTACAGAAAAGTATTAGTAAATAGCGGCTCGTGCCGGCTTCGCTCGGATAATAACCTAGATACCATCTGCAGCGCCATCTGCCGGGCTGATTTGTGAATCTAAACCATCCAGGGCCGTACCTAAACGTGTACAAAAAAAAATCATTCAAATCGGTCCAGCCGTTTAGGAGGAGTTCACTAACAACGAAAAGTGGCATTGATTTTTATATATATAGATAGATTAGTACTCGTAGTTTAACATAAACGGTAAACGTAACGGCTGCGATACATTGACCTAAAGTAAATTGGTTTATTTCAGTATGGTGAGCGTGCAGGTAAACACGCTGCATCATAGACCGCATCGTCGCTTAACAACAGGCGAGATGGCGGTCAAGTGTAAACCTACAATAGTCAAAAAAAAATTGGCAGTCATAGGAACCGTCATTTTAAGGGCGTACCCCGAGCAAATGACCTTGAGTATTTCTTACCTTATCGCACACCGCAAGAAAGAGCAAGAGAGAAACAGTAGGATTTGCCGCTGTTTTACGCTCAATTTTTAGAATACAGAGTGTATTATATTATAAAATCAGAGTTTGGTCTTTTGAAAAAAAGATTTTTACCAAAATGTTCGTGATGGAATTGTCGATCCGTTAGTGTAGGTAAGTACAAAATCAAAATAATGGAGGTTTTCCGAGGAGATGCATGATAACTACAATTATTAAATTTTTCCATGGTTTCGTTGTGAGGCGATTATTTAAACAATAAGTCCATTAACAAAAAAACAAAACTACCATTTTGAAGCCAAGAAGTTGTAGAAATTTTATGTATTTTTTACCAGTTGATATTTGTTTTAGCTAATGAATAGATAGCTCTGAAAACTGGACAAAAACTCGTTTTGCTGGGGGACGCACCTTAAGTGAAAACTTTAAACTCAGAATTTGATAGCTTAGTTTGGATACTACGCGAGTGAAACCGTAGAGCGTGGCCAATGGGAACTGCCGACACATTTCCAGATGACCAATGACCATGGTTTCGAGTTTACCCGAAGATTTCTTATCATTCCCGAGCGTGACGCTAGAATTAAATTCACAGCTCACTAAAAATCTGTCTGTGGCGCGCCAAAAGAAGTTTTCACTTCAAAAAGGATGGTGCAGGAAAAGCACCAGTGGGTTACTTACCTGTTCTCAGTGCAATACAGTGTTGGCAGCCCCGTGATGGAGGCGAGGGAACTTGCATCGAGTGCCGACATCGTGCTGGTGATGGACTTCAAGTTTTGGTGGTACCCGGTGAGCCTCTGGACCTGGCACTTATTGCTCCCGGGGACTAACGCCTAACGAAAAACGCTTTGATATTGCTGTCTCTTTTCTTCTCGCTTGAAATGAAAGAGACGGCAATGCCAAAGCGTCAAAGCGTTTTTCGTTAGGCGGTAGACGCCCTGGTCTCTTTGGCTGGAGACAGTGGCAATGCTAGACATTGCACCAATTCGCAACAAGTGAAACGAACAAAGGCGGGCCTTTGTTCGTTTTACTTGTTGCGAATTGATTACGATAATTGACCTTAACTTTATGTTTTTTATAGTTTAGAGTGAAGAGACGAGCACGACACGTGCCATGGTAAGCAACAGGTCTGCCCATAACAGCACAGTGTAATTTTAGATTTGCCATAAGCTCCGAGAAATTTTAATGGAAATAGAGTAAAAACATTTACCTACAAAAAAGACGATCAGTTATCGAGCAGGATGAAAAATGATTAAATTACTAAAATGGCTATTAAAAAACAGAGGTTGGTGATAAAAGGGTAAAAATTTAGGGTTGTATGTATTTTTAATGCCACATTATAAAAAAATAGAAACAAAAAAAAATGTCCAAAGTTGAAAAAAAATATTTTTGTGTTGAACAACCCATTTGTGTGAACAGGTGTTATCAGTTAGGGGTATGAAAAATAGCTAAATAGTAGCCGTTTCTCAGACCTACTGAATATGCATATAAAATTTAGTAAAAATCAGTAAAGCCGTTTCGGAGGAGTAAGGTAACTAACACTGTGACACGAGAATTTTATATATAAGACGAGAATTTTATATAGGTATAAGATTATTATTGTTGGCGAGCGGTAGATTGTAACTAACTGGTGAATATAGGAAATGAGAAAGGCGCACAATGATAGTAAAAATATTATAATCACAAAACTAAACCAAAACGCTCCGTAACCAAGGTAACTAAATCAACAACTAAACTTACAGGAAAAATAGAATATAAAATACAATTAAAAATAATATTATACGATAAACATCTTATAAATCACAATAAGTTGTGTAAAGTTTTAATAATGTCTTTATAGCCACCGTAGATATTAGACCCCTGATGATGGTATGGTGGAGTTAGAACACGGTAAAACCACGAGGTGCTGCTAAAAACTGCTTCGATTCGAACCCTTTAACCTCTGCCCCCCAACATTGAAATGAAATGAAATTAAATTTATTTGGTTCAAGAACACAGTTACTTAAAAAACAGGTTAGCATATACTTAAATCAGAAAAACAAAATGTGTTGGGACACATGTACACTGGTACCCACACTAGGGCAACCTGTGTCGTGGGCACCAGGCTTAACGATACATAAATCAATATTTTTTTGAAAAACTATTAAAAAAAAAAAAAATCTAATGTATCATTATGACGGTATAATTAGAAAAACAAGTAAGTAATGCCTTCATCTAATATACGTGCATATGTATTTATATAAGTACATACATATACATTGATAACATATATTTAATACATATGGATATATAGTGTACTATAGATTTATATATTTTGTACTTTAATATGACATGCGTGTGTAGGTAATAGTAAAAACTTAGAGGATGTGTATGTGCAAATTATATTGGGATTTATGTTAAATAGGCTGTGTGCGTGTGTGTGTATGAGTTACTGTGTGGTATTGTGTGTGTGTTTGTATGAGTGGATGTGTTTATGTGTGTTTGTATAGTGCTGTCATTTGTCGCCAAAATGGATTGCCTGCTTGTTGCACTTAATCTCACTTTCTCAAGTTACTGAGGGAAAATTAGATTACTTAAACGGTGTCACTATTTTTTCTGTATCTGCGTAGCCCTGGGTAGACAGCCAAGCCGAGACCGATCTTGCATTCATAGTGTGACGTTTTAAGGATATCCAGCTTTTTGTCCATTAATTGGTAAAGGTATGGACCGGTAAAAGAAAAAGTACCCTGGTCAAAGTTGGTTTTTGTTTTGGTTAATGCCCATGCATTACGTCTATCCCCATCCTTTTTTGAGTGTGTCATGGTAAATGAGGAAGTTTTGTGGAACCTTAGTGTGACTGACAGAATGAAGAGTCTTCGTACTGATAAACAATCAGTCACCTCGTAAAGTTTGTCTGTTGGGTCTCTGAATGGCTTATTGTATGCGACATTAGAAATAATTACTTTTTTATTTTCTGTAAACCACATAATACGTTCTTTTCGACATAATGAAATTACTTGTTCATGAACTGAACTTGTCACAGAGCCACATTAGACGTGGTACTTTTAGCACCCGTAATCGACGGCAAAGTCGTTCTGACGCCTCTTTTGCGATCAATTGCAGTATCAAAAGCGCACGTTTTTTCGATGGTGTCGATGCAGCATCGCGATTTCGCGACTTGCCTGTGTTCGGACTTCGGACTCGATATGTGTGTTTTAGGAACTGCTGCGATTTTGGATCAGGTTGGACTTACGTTCGAGCATGTTTGAGTCTTTAAAACGTCAGCCATGAATTATACTAGGTTTCAGTGCGTTCCTGGAAACTTTTACATTTTGCGTAGCACTGCACTGTTTGGCAGCTAAATAATGCGATTGGCATCTGAATGTGTGCAGATTGTAGTGATCAGTCGCTGTATCGCGGTCCTGAACATCGGCTCCATCGCAGCGTTTAGCGGTTTTTTAGTTTTGTAGTGCTTTTTTGTGTGGCATGGAAGGCTTGATGGCTGTATTTAGCTTTTAACAAGTGATTAAGAACCATCACAGCATACAAGATATTTTTAACATCAGCTATCGGTGGCTTTTTAGAAGCTAATCACGGTAACCAAGTGTTGCAGACCGCTCGTGCACGGTCGGCCAAACAATCAGTCTTAAGCAAAATTTAAAGTTTTAATGAAACTCAGGATGGCACTGCAACTGGTATGGGCAGGCTTAACATCGTTCCATGGTTGTTTGTTGGTTATCCGGCAATGGTTCTCCATCCAATCTACCTAACTATAGTTGTAATTACTCCCAAATGACAAATAAGCAAAATGATGGTATAGTTGTTTACGACCGGAAACTTAACTATATAAAGAAAGTAAAATATAAGTATCAAAGGGAACAACTGAAGATAAAGCTGATCTAAAACTGAACCAGAGCTGATCTGAAACTTCTGCAACAACTTAATAAAGAAAGTAAAATATAAATATCAAAGGGAACAACTTACTGAATTTTATCATCATCATCATCATAATCAGCCAACATTCGTTCACTGCTGGACATAGGCCTCTCCAATGATACGCCACTCAGCCCGATCCTCGGCTTTACGTTTCCAACTGCCACCAGCTGCCTTTCGTAAATCGTCACTCCACCTAGTTTCAGGGCGTCCTACACTACGTTTGCTGATTCGCGGTCTCCACTCCAGAACTCGTCTACCCCAATGGTTATCGGTTCTGCGACAGATATGACCAGCCCACTGCCACTTCAGCTTGCTGATGCGCTGAGCTATGTCGGTGACTTTGGTTTTCTGACGGATGACTTCATTACGAATACAATCCCTCAGAGAAACTCCAAGCATAGCTCTTTCCATAGCTCGAATGAATCTTTCACTGAATTTATTAACAAAACTAAAATACAATGAGAACTACACTACTAGACTACAGGCCCGTGAACAAAATTTACGTAGTAAATGAACCACCAGGAGACCCATGTAGGGTGATAGAAGGGTATAAAGTAATAAGATTCAGCACTATGCCGTCACTTGTAAGCTGTCCAACTGAGTACAGTCGAAGAGGGGGTATTGCAACCCTCGATAATTTTTCTTTGTCGCATGATTTTTGTACGGCATGGATCACCACACAACAGAAACATTTATGTTGAGTCATAATATGCTTTAGGTAATGTTTAAATTGAAATTGGTGACTGCGGAGTTCCGTGACAGTATCAAAAGATAATTATTGGAAACCATGTACCTTATGCGGAGGCCATCGGACTCCAAAATACAGTTTTTAACTATTTCGGAGACGGTGGATCCACATTGTGATACACAAATTAAGCAATAAAGTCATTTGAGTTTTTCAAAAACTCGAACGAAAATTCAACCCGACCCAACATCGGAGCAGTTGCTAAAACACGCGATTTCAATACAGCGTCCGAACGCAGGCTTTCGCGAAATCGTGCTGCAGCATCGACACAATCGCTAAAATAAGCAATTTCGATATTGCGGCTACACGCAATATCGAAATCGAGCAGTTGCAAAAGCGTCGATCGCATATGCTAAAAGTAGCTAATAAAATGTGACCCAAAGACAAAACTTCTACTTTCTTATCCAATTTAGAAATAAATTCTTCTGACAGAAAGATTTAAGTTAGGGTTAAGTAAGGTGTTAGACCTAAACGACTAGCCTAGCGATTCTTAAGCCAGTCAAATGGATCCGACACGGAATCTCATCTCTCGGACTTTGTCTGGTCTGTTTAAAGTGACGGAGACAAGTATTGTCATTCCAAATTTGAGCCGTCCGTATTGCGCTTAAAACCATTACCCAGGTCGAGTCAGGCGAAGGTGGTGAGACGAACTTAAATCGCACGATAAACACTGGGCCACCAAAGCTGTACCTAAATTGGGCTATCTGGAAAGAGGGAAAAGAAGCCATTGCCTAGCAGTGCGACAATTTTTGGTAGCTGATAATAATACCGTTGCTCTACTGGGACCGATCTAGCATCATGGACATAACCAATAAGCTTGATGTCGCGATGATAGACCGGTCTCAAAGCCAGACTGTGATCGTCGATATCACCGTACCACATGACCAGAATCTCGTGAAAGCCGATAAAGACAAGCTTATCAAGTTAGTTTGACTTGGCTCCTGAGATTACCATATTCATACTTGTAGTTCCGATAGATGTCAGCAAACGAAAGCGCCTCGTCTTATAGCGAAAAGTCTCGACTCACATCTTAAGAGACTTTCGGTAGAGGGTAGATCAAGGGTCAGACTCAGAAGGCGGTCATCCTCGACTCAGCGCGCATCGTCAATATACATATTCCTTACTCTGCAGCCCTTTTTCTTACTAAAAACTTACTATGTAGTCCTAATCACCGCACCGGTAGTTTGGGCCCTGCCCAGCCCGCGGCGATCTAGACTTAGGTTTTTATAACGTTTCATGTTGTTTTCATATATATTTAATTTAAAAATTTAGACTTAAGAACTATAATATAATAATCATAAAGCTAAACCACGAAATCACTTTGCACGACTTTTTAAGTTTCCCCAACCATAGAGAATATATACGTTTGTATTGATAAGTTACAGGATTTTGACTTTGACTTTGGAAGTTACAGGATAAGTTACAGGATTTTGACTTTGGAATTGAAATAGTTTGTGTAGGTGAACGCTTAGTGGAGTTCTGATGTAATTAATTAGGACGCATTCTGTATGCGAAAAAAAAGAGTAACGTAAGTAGGTAAATAATATCGGTGTTTCGGCGCCCCCCCTGAGGACGGGGGCCCTGGACACGTGCCCCGTTTGCCCCTATGGTAAAGATGGCACTGATTACTCTCAGTTTCATAGTGGTTTTTCCTCAGCATTTAATTTCTTGCTCTTTGCTCAGTGACGTGTAAATCAGTAATCAGTCTACCATAAGTACCCAGAGATGTAATATGCTTTGTGACAATTGTGTCTTCCACTAACCAACATTTGGACAGCGTAGTGGCTTATGGCCTAGACTCTCTACTTGAGAAAGAAGGCCCCGAGTCCCAGTAGTGGGAACGTAAAGTGGGCTATTTCTGGTTATGAGGAAATCTTTATCCAGCAGTAAAACTCGCCGAAAAATCGCTAGCTTATCGGTTTTTTATCTGATACACTTCGGAGAGTGTACAACTGATCTGCATGATCTAATACAATTTTGCTCTTTTTTATATCTAAATGTTCTTAGCTCGAAAAAGCGACATCGTTTTATGGATGATGTTCCAAAGACAGGAACGAAGACGTTTGACTCTACTTTTGTGATAAGAATGTCTAGGCTGTGGAATACGTTGCCTGTGTGGGTTTTCTCCGATAGCTACAATCTTTGTGTCTTCAAATCGAGAGTGAATCGGTTTTTTCTAGGTAAACACGCTGCATCGTAGACCGCATCGTCGCTTATCATCGTACGAGATGGCGGTCAAGAGTGCACCTATAAAAGTTATACCCCGTTTACATGATTCCAGCGCTGGATTTGGTCGCTGGACTGGAATAATGTAAACGGGGTATTAAAAAAAACAGTGGAACAAGTTACATAAAAAAACGTTGTTTAAAAGGAGGTATTCTTCAAATAACTCTGAAACATGCACAACGTAGTAGTTTACCAATACTTTCAGTTGTGTAGGAAAAATGTACAATCTATGTAGTTTATTAATATATTTTACATCACTTAATACTAGATACATTTATTTTATTGGTTTTATCCTAAATATATATTATTTGCATAATAATCTCACATATTTTGACTAGAACCGTTAAAACCTAAATACATACATAGGTACTACGAATTTCGCACTATACATTGACCTAATAAAACAAAGATGAATTTTTAGACGTAGAGCTTAATCCCAGACGAATCTGTTTGGATCTATGAAAAATCATACTATAGAATTGTAAGTGTCAAACTGATATACTGCCATTACATTGCAATGAGACATTTTCAGAACGACAAATATATCAGATAGGTGCAAAACTACCATCAACACTGAAGTTGCTTATCAAATTTCATCAAAAAAAAAAAGTTTAGTATTCATGTCAGGTTTTTGCAATCATTTAACATTGATTCTGAAAACGTTTTATAGACCGGGCGCTGGGTGATGTTGAGTGTGCAAAATGTGAGAACCGCATTCGTTGTACGGTTATGAACTCTGAAAAGCATGCAAATTATGATTCGGGATGTTGCTAAGAGGTGTATTGGTCCATTTTTTACACCCCACTCCCTTAGACATCAAGTAAATTGACTGAAACAATGAGTTGGTATCATTATAATGCATAATTGTCTTAGTCGCAATATCAAATTGTTTTTATGATTAACTAGCGACCCGCCCGACTACCGGTGCCTTGCTGGTACTATACTAAACATACCTCTTAGGGATAACTCACAATAACCATTTGTATTAGTATAGTTATCATATCTATGAAGAATTGAACTCTCTTTTATTTAGTAGCAGGGCACCCGTGCGAAGCCGGAGCGAGTTTGTAGTTAATAATAAAAACAATTTGATAATGCGACTAAAACAACAATTATTATAATGATACTAAAGCATGTGTTCAGTCCATATACTTGATGTATAAAAATGTTATGGGTGGGTAGTGTAGGAGGGCTTTAAAAAAATTACTAATACAACTCCTGGCAAAATTTAGAATCATAATTTTCATACTTTTCTGAGTTGAAAACCGTACACCGAATGCGGTCCTCACATTTTGCACAATCAACTCCATCCAGCGCCTGGTCTACCATTCCGTAAAAGGTTAATATTTCTGTGGTTTTGACAAATTTTCATGGTTTGGATGTTTGTAGGTACTCAGAGTTTTTGTTCGGTACCTATGTATAATTTTTCATAGATTTTGGATTATATAATTTTAAAACATAGATTGCTATAAGTACTCACTAATAATGAAGACTAGTTTTTACGGAAATGTGGGACATTTAATAAAACTTCATTTCGTTTTTTTTGACGGTACAACAATACATTTGATTTGCTGTAGACGCTTACTACTTAACTAAGTATTTAGTTTATATGGCTCTGTTTTTTGTTCTGGAAATTTAGGTAGGTAAGTAATTTTTGAAAAATAAATGTTTTTTATAAAAAGATAACCCAGATTTTACCAGAATTTTGGTTGAAAATATGTGAGGTAATTATTCAGAAAATTGCAACATTATCAATGTAGCTTAAATCATTTCAAATCTCCTGTTTCCAATTCATCAATTCATTTTTAAGCTATTTTTCCGAGTAAATATACAAATTAGCAGTTACAATGATATATATAATGTACTCGTATTTTCGGCGCGAGTGAAGTCGGGACGGGTTTCTAGTGCATAATAAACCTAAGAACCGCAGGTTAATATTTTATTGAAATAGCTAATACGAAGTTTTCAAGGAGCAAATTTAATAAATCTGTCAAAAATAGTTTTCAATTTCATCATAGGTGGCGCCAATGTTTCATTTTGTTACATATAGAAATTTTATAAAATGAAACATTTGCATTGCACTTGTCGAAACTGAGAACAACTATCTTTGACACATAGATTACAGAAATGTCATCTGTATTTTGACATATCTATTTGCATCTTGAAAATACCTCATTGGCTTAAAAAGATTTTTTATAGGGTAACAATTAAGTTGCTTTTATTATACAACTACTACATTTTTTGTCTACAATCATCTAGAATATTTTCTGATAAATATTACGATAATGTAAGTAATAATATTTTTTGTGTAGATACTTATATCGCATATAAATCATTATTTACAATTTTATGTACACAATTTTTTCCGTTGATCACCTAGACTATCTACAGTAATCTCCTTATTTTAGATGGTGTACCGTTATGAGTTTTATAAAATTTATTTCGGTAATCGCATCGAATGTTATCAATTGGATAAAACTTAGTGCTTTAAAATATAGTCGGACGAGTATCGTAAAACTGAAAGATGAATTGTTATAAAATGCTTTGCAATCATTGATCGTTATCAAAATATTTTGTTCAATCAATTGACACTGGTGGCCTGTTTTCAATAGTCATGTTTTCACATTATTCGTTTATGGTGTGTATTGCAGGAATAATTTGTTCTTATATACAGGGTTACTGGCATTCTAGCACCATCGGACGCGTTGGCAGTATGGTTGTAGGTATAGCAGCCAGCTCGCTAGTGTCCCTTTTGACTTCCATTTGTGGGGCATGTCAACACATAATTAATGGTTCCAGTGTTCTCTAGTAGTATGCGTATCTCTTAGCCCTATTCCGTCATCGACGTAGTAGGTACGCTATGCTTGATAGCGTAATAGTTTGAAACAGCAGCGGTAGAGAAGTCAACCAACACTTTTTTGGGATATCGTGTGGATTGAGTTTTACCTAAAAGTTTTTTGTTTTGGTGTACAAAACATATCCTTAAAAGGATGCAGCCTGATGTCCGACCAATAACCCTGTATTTCAAACGATATCGAAAAAGATCTATTAAATGTAGATTAAAAGCCAAAGAATATTTTATGTTTAGGTATACCTACTTTGGCAGTAAAGTGATCTGGGATCAATTAGGAAAAACGAATTAAAAGAAACAATTTGGATTTTCACCTCAAAAAAAAACCTTGTGAAACACTTTGCAACACACATTTTGAGTCCGATCAGAAAAGTAAAATTATAAAGCTATTGTGGGTATTATATACCTGACTGTTCTTTTTTGGCGGCAATATATTAAAAGGCTATAATAAGGCTAAGGCATTTTTCAATGAACCGTTAAAATAGTTTAATAAACGATCAAATCGCAAATCATTTATCTTGCCGCGACATTTGAAATTTTTTGATATTCTATAAACAAAATTGGAATAGTTTTTCTTATTTACATACATACAAATTCTACAATTTTACCTACAGTGCAAGTTATGACAGTTAAGGATGCGAAACTCCGTATGGAGTTCGTGACAATGCTGGTTTAGTTACTGCGAATATTGTTACTCTCCACAGCAGCACTGTCGTATTTATCATTCATTTTATCATCGCGAAATTTCGCATCGTTGCCTGTCAGAGCTTACTGTAGGGCAAATCAAAACAAAATAACGGTTGCATTCGTAAGTATTTCATGTATCTTAGATAAAGAATAAGTAAATAGATTAGGTTTTTCTGCACTGATCTTTTGTACCGATCGTACGAGTTGTATGTTAGCTATGGCAACGTAGTGATGAGCCGCGACAAAAGTATGACCACCTTTCTTTCCTTGTGGAAGTGTCATACTTTTGTAGCGGCTCAGACAAGACAAGAGCGATCAGACCCGTGCTTTCGGTGTAAAGCGTGTGTTCTAACTCAATACGTAGTATATGTAAACTCTTTGGTTTTAATCATCTATATGTCAGATAAAAGCTTACAAAGAAAAGGTGAATTCAATTCTTACGTCGCTCTGTTACACTTTTAAACTAACTGAACTGATTTATACCTATTGTTAAAAAGTAATGCACATTAAAATTATGAAACAAACAAATATGGTTTTAGTGTATTTAAACGATTACAAAATATAATTTTCTTAATATAAGTATTATTACATGATTATGAATTAGGTATTACATCGTCACTCAGTACAATTAAATCTCGCCGACGACATATTCCAAACATTTATAACTTGTGAAAAATTTGAAAACAGCCAAAATAAATATTATCGATGTTCATGTCGTTAACGAAATTCAATAAGACAAAATAGAGAATCGTCATATTAACCATCAATAACCGTCAAACAATAGTCCAGTAACTTTGTCACCTGAAAGTATGGTGTAGTATGCGTCAAATACGGTAGTTCTGATTTTTTGTGGACTTGATTATGATGTTGGCCTAATTAATAATCCAAGTTTGTGACCTCGAGCGCCGACCGCAACTTTGTTAAAATGGAAAAAACCGCAAAACATCGTTTATTTTTCAAATTTTGAAAAAAAAATCTCAAAACTTTTATAAAGTATACTAAATTTGCTACAATATGATTCTAGAATTGTCTCAGAAGACTCATTAGTTTCCGAGATTAAGTCTTTCAAAGTTTATAACTTTTTTCGAACTTCGCCATTTTTTGCAATATTTTAACGCCTACTTGACCACTTGTGGGCACAAGACGTTGACGTTGACAATTCTAGTATCATATTGTAGTAAATTTAGTCTACTTTATAAATGTCCAAAGAAAGTTTTTTCACAAACAAGTGTTCGTTTAAGGTTATAAACGTCCAAATTTGAAAAATGAAAGATTTTTTCGCGGTTTTTTCGATTTTTGACAAAGTTGTGTTCGGTACTCGAGGTCACAAACTTGGAATAATCATTAGGCCAACATCATAAAAAGTCTGCAAAAAATCAGAACTACCGGATTTGACGCATACTGTAATGTTTAAAGTTACTGGACTATAACGAAAGCGACAAAATGATTACCCGCGTTGACAGTGACTATACTATACCATATTACACGTTAGGCTAGGAACTCACGGAGCGATTATCATGCGCGACAGCCGCGGTTGCGGGCCCGTAGTTTCTGTAGAATGCATATCGTACATATATATATATGCATATAAATTTAAGCATAACTCGTTTTATGCTCGCGGATCGCACTGTTGCTTGCGGCTCCCGCTGCAAATAGTAGAACCGCGCGGAACGCGGTCTCCCGCAGACTCGGCGGGTAGCACCCGCGCGCTCTGCGGTTGGTTGGCGTTGGTTGGACCTTTGTGTTCGCCTTGGGACCGTCGCCCGCCACGTTGCGGACGATAATTTCAATCGCGGTGGGCGCGGGTGAAAGTCGCTCCGTGAGTTCTTATGAGCAGTCCACTTCCAATGTTTTATCGTAAACAACTGACAATTCTTCGGATTTACTGTTGCTCACCTTTGGTGGCAAGTAGTGGTAGGACTCTTAGCAAAGTCCGCCTGGGGAAGTACCACACCTTTGCCAGTTATTCTACCGCCAAGCAGTAAAGTACAAACATTACTGTGTTCTGGTTTGAAGGACAATGTTTCCAGTGAAATTACAGGGCTTAGAGATATAATATCTTAGATCTCTGGGTGACGAGTGCAGTGCAGTGCTAGGTAATAACTTGGACTCTACATGATCCAATAGCTACGTGTCACTGTGATGGTATGTGGCAGGCATGTTGCTTACCGCCAGGCACATGTCCTGCTCGTCTCGCCACTCTATACTAAGGATTTAAAAAAGGAACATTTTTTAATGTTAGATATAAAAGAAATCATATGGGTTTCACCGCGTAACTAAACTGGTCTTGGCTATGATTTTGCTCTCCATTTCCGCTTGATTTATAATAAACGTTACCTACCAAATTGTTGCAGGTTGGTCTAAGAAATACGTATAATTTAGGTTATAGTATTTGCTTTTATAAACTTTATTGCGATTTCAGCTAGTGCTGTAGGTACCTGTTTTTTTAATTGTTCATAGTGGGCTTGCAATGTAGGTATTATGTTTGGCTGCACGTTACAATAACATACCAGAATTTGAGGAGAATTTTTAAATGTTTTTCGTTATAGTGCTCAAATTCTAAGAAAACTGTTCATAGAAGCCATTAAAAGTGAGAGCCGAAGCCATTATGCTAGCGGTAGAGTAACGGGTGGTGTGGCTGGTGACAGTTGAGGTGGGTTTGGCGTAAGAGGTTGACGAAAGGTCGACAGCAGATGGGCGTGGCCGGGGATTCTTCCTGCGGCCCACGCCGTGGCCTGATCAGTGCTCTGTGCTGAAGTAAGAATTCTGCATAAGGTACAACTTGTCAATAGGATTAACCACAGCGCCTGTACCCAGGTTCAAAGGCTCGTGGGCAGTGTGGTTCCCGTGCTGATGGGAATGATGCTGCACTTCTAAGTTCTGAAGGCTCATCGTGTCTGAAGCTCCTTCATCCAGTTGATCAAAGTTACTCCCGTCCAAAGAGATATCCGAACTGCAGAAACTGTCGCCAGAGTGCGCCGGGTAATCTGAAAAATTCAAATGTTCCTGTTTAGGTGATGGTTAAGATATTCTGTAAACTCGGATGTGGTGTCATCGTCATCTTTGTACTTTTGCCGGTTAGGTAAACCAAGGAAACTTATTATTTAATTTAATTATCGTGTTTTAAATTTTCCTAATTACCAAATTTTAAAACTACTGCATACAGTTTTTTTGGAAATCACTTTGATTTAACCTCATTTTAATACAATATCAGGCGGTTCAACTGTCCGCAGAAGACAAGATCCGCCTTTGGAACGCTTAAGTAAAACGAGTATGGTTATTGCTCTCTCTCTCTCCTTTCACCATCATCAGCCGCAAGACGTACACTGCTGAACATAGGCCTTCCCTCTAGATTTCCACAATAAACGGTCCCGAGTGCAACTTGCAACCAGCTGTTTCCAGCGACATTTGTGAGGTCATCTGTCCATCTATAGGGAGGCCGTTCAACACCGAGTCTGCCGATTCGTGATTGCCACTCGAGAACCTTTCTTCCGCATCGGTTGTCAGTTCTGCAAACGATGTGGGCTGCCCATTGCCTCTTCAGTTTGCTTACACTTCCTACTTTCTCTTTTATTTCAAGGAAAAAAAGAGAGATAAACGAAATAAAGAGCGAGAGAGAGAAATATTAGCATAGCTTTAAACCATTTTAATTAGGTGGTAGGTCCTCTGCTCTATAATACGACTACAGGTCTTATATAACTGACCATCGTCACTACTGTTATAAAGTACTGATAATGTTTATTTTACAACATTATTATCTCAAGCTTCCATTAATATTGCTTTTTAGCCTTTTGTTATTATACCTCTATCATCTTTACCTATATTTGTTTACTGCTCCAATCGGCCAGTCTTAAAAACACACCCATTAATTCACCTGGTCTCCAGCCTTATATTGATTTCATCGGATAATAATTAAAGCTATGTATTTCATTGATTTAATTATTGTTTAGAATGTTAGATTCTGTGAAATACTATTGGCAGATAAAACTCAACAAATGAAAATTGATCTTACCATCAGGCGAGTAGGGCAAATTGGGGTTCAGTGGTTGACTTGAAGCAGAATATGACCCATCCAATCCAAGATAATTCCCATGATCACTTGACGGTGATTCCTGTTTAATGCTTTTCTCATCTTTATCTTTGTCCTTCTCAGAATTTTTGTCACCCTCCTGCTTGGCTTTACGCTGGATCTTCTTCATTTTGGCTCGCTGGTTTTGAAACCAAACTTGTACAACTCGTACGCTCAGGCCTGTATCTTTAGCGAGTGCTTCTCGGACTTTGCGACACGGTTTTGGACTCACTTCAAAGGATGCTTTGAACTGTCTGCGTTGGGCTGACGTCAGGATCGTGCGTGGACGCTTTGGCCCTCTGCGTCCGTCACGTGGACGGTCCGACTCATCGATGATCATGTCGTCTTCAGCGTGTTGCATTAAATACATCTCTTTTTCGAAGTCTTGCCTGCAAAATATCTGTCCAGCTCTCATCACGTACTGTTCTCCTTTCTGGAGCGGCTGGCAACACATTACGCAGACAAAACACTGGATGTGAAAAACATATTGTTGAGCGCGCATCACCATTTCTTGAGACAGAAGTGGATCGCCGCACCTGGTGCATTTCACCCCAAACAATCTGCGGACAGTAACGTTAGCAGTCACACAAGAAAATTGGGTACGCACAGCAGCTCGCTTCGCAATACGCAATCGCTATTGAAATTCGCAATCGTAAATGGGTTCAGGCGTGTACTTATATGAATACGGAAAAGTTTGCTCTTACGTTTGAGTAAACCAAATTTCCGGTAGCAAACGACTGGAAGTAGCGGAAGGGATTTTGAAAACTAAACTTGGGGAGAGGTACACCTCTCCCCAAGTTTAGTTTTCAAAATCCGTGGATCGTTTAATGCGTTTGTGGAAGATAATCGCTCCTTAAACGATCCAAAAGTTGGTTAAAACAGGGAAAATGAAACGTTTCATTTTGAGACAATAAAACACAAATATCAGATCATTGAATTACCTATCATAGTCGGGCTTGCAGTAAAGTTTTGCATTTCTGGTGTAACAAGTATGGGCCAGAGGGCATCCGCAGACGCAGCAGCTCAAGCAATGTTCGTGCCAGGAGAGATCTCCAACCCTCATGAGATACCGATCTTGGATCTTCTGCCCGCATCCTTCGCAGATCTCCACAATCTTCTCACGTTTGATACTTGCGTTGAGCTCTATGAAAAAAAAACTCGGTTGAGTGTTTCAATATTTTTGACTATATACATAAGCTATTTTATAACTATTATTGCGGACCGGTTGTAAATAATTAGGTACATACACTGCGCTAACAGCATTTTTAAGCAGTGGATTAATTACAGGTCTGGTTTAAAAATAAATTGGCAGTCATCCTGAATTAAATGTAAGTACCTAATTCATTTTATCCGATGTGTGTACGCAAACAAGTCCTAGGAAGAGTCGGTTGCACACATGACCAACTTACTTTGACAGCATAGCCGTCCAACTGTAGGAATTACGGTAACACTCAGTTCGCAATAGCATATAAACAGATTCTAAAAATATAGGAAAAAAAACAAAAATTTGACTCCTGTTCTAATAGCATTGCATGTCGTCGCGAGAGACGAAACGAATAAACAATGAAGATCCACAGACCGTCACCTCAAGTATCATTTGTTGAAACTGAAAATATGGAACTTGAGCAATAGATTATGTGACATATATGTTAAATAAAATATAAAATATCTTTTAAAATTAATCAAAATATTTTCATTTTTAAACAATTAAACTTTGTAATTATCCTACCCTTTGTATAAATATTCATCTCATTCTTTTGTCGATTTACTGAAGTTTTACTTCTATCGTGTGTGAATCGCACACACACCTTTTTTGTTCGGATAGGTATGCTTCCGCAATAAATTTCATAGGAATCTGTCGGGTGGTTTTTGATATGTTAACAATAAACTAAACTTTATAAATTTCACAAAAGTTATGAAATTCGATCCTGTCAACACGAAATCGTGTACAAATAGTTTTGCACTAAAAAGGGTAAATAAACTCTCTTAAAAAAAAAACCGACTTCGAAACCACAAATAGGTACTCAAAAGCGAAAAATAATTTTATATAATTATCTATACAACGTGGTGGATTTACCCCCAACAATATTTTAACAGTCCATTGTAGACTTCATCACCCAAGGTCTCTTTCCCCTCAGCACGGTAGATCACGAGATAATTCGAGTCAAAGTTTGACGTAAAATTCCCACCAAATCACTAGCTTCAACCCTAAAGCATGTACAGCAGACAAATGACCTTGCCGCCGACGCTATGACATCGTACAAAAATCCGTGCGGAGATCTGGGTAGCGATTCTGAAACCATTCGGTTGCATCCGACACGGAATCGCATCTCCCGGTCTTTGTCTTATCTGTTTAGCATGACAATGACCGAGAGATGAGATTCCGTGTCGGATGCAACCGAATGGTTTCAGAATCGCTACCCTGGCCATTAGGGGTATGTCAAATGAAATAACAACCGAAAAAAATATTTTTTTTATGGAAAAAAATTTTTGAGCTTTTATGCCTAATTTTCACATACATGATTCAAAACTTAATGTAGATGAACTACCATAAATATTGTTGCACCTTTCTGCAACACCTTGTATACAGGCTGAGTGGTTGAACACTTTACATATTGATATAGATAGATAGATAGATTAACTCTTTATTGTACTAAATTTAAAATAAAAGACATAAAAACTTAAAGACTAAAATTAAAGTTGCAATGGGCGACCTTATCGCTAAAAGCGATCTCTTCCAGGCGATTCTTTTTATTTGTACTTCCAGGAAAACGGGAAGTACAAATAAAAAGAGGTGATACTTCTACAACATTACTAAAAAAAAATATTTAAACAAATAAAATAAATCCAGTAACATGAATAATATACTGATAAACCTACATAAAAATAATTGTACATCCTAATACATAATATAATAACATGTATAAAAATATATATATATATACTAATACATACATCAAAAGTTTAAGTATGGATACACAATTAAGAGTGATTATTTCAACTAAGTGACGACTGCGAAAAGTAAATTTGTTTCACATGGTCATTAAAAACAGCAAGTGATGGAGCTTGCCTAGTAGACACAGGCAAAGCATTCCATAGCTGAACAGCCTGAACATATAGCGTGTTCAGTACTCGATTCTCTTTCTATTTACAAACGTAAAAAATAGGTGCTTAATATTTGACTAATTTAATTTTAATTATCCGTCAAAAAAATAAGTAGGGTCACCAGCTCAGCGTGTGTATTTATACCTCTAAAATTAAACAGCTGCGCCAAAAGTACCGTCTTGTCTTGACGTACCTACGGTCGTTAACCCCGTTCGCTGATACTAACTATTACTTATTCTGTGCTAGAGCGCTCGGCCACAGAATAAATATTAGTACAGAAGCCACACTTACCAAAAACAATTATATAAATAGCGACTCTTGCTGGGATACAACAAAGTTCAATTCAGCTCGCAATACCTGTCGCGATTTTCAAATAAACATTTGCGCTCTGTCCCTGTCTAGCGCGGAGGGTTTACGACATATCTAATAACAATATGCGCGGGAAACGTTTTGCGCGAGCGCTCAGCCGTGCGTCCAACAACCGACTGTCACTTGTTTCCTGGAAGGAACGGTGTAGCGGTAGGCTATAACCGCGTGACCTTGAGCGAGTGAGGGTGCACTGGCTCGGCCGACGGCGGCGCCGGGATTCATTCGTGTTACAGTATACTGCATAGTAATTATACAGCTGAGCTGGTGACCGACAGGCACTGTGTTGTCCATAATTTCCGTGTCTTTGCAGATTAATGTAATTAAGGTTTTCTTTGTAATTTATTTGTATTTTTATAATTATATAGTTTTAAGCCCTTCATGGGAATATGATTCATCATATACTTGAATATCTAAAGTGTTCAAACAGTCAGCCTGTATATAAAAGCGAAAGGTCACTCATCACGAAATCTCAGAAACTACAAATGCTAGAGGGGTCTGAAATCTTGCATGGTGGTGGCTATTACCACGTAGGCGCTCACTAAGAAAGGGTTTTGCGAAGTTCAACCCCTAAGAGGGTAAAATAGGGGATGAAAGTTTTACATTAACACACAGGACAAACCATTGGGGCTAGAAACTTAAAAATTTCGAACACGTATTCCTCCAATGATGTAGGGATCTACTAAGGATTTATCAAAAATTTATCCGTAAAGAGGTGAAATAGGGGATAAAAGTTTGTATAAAACTTTTCATTCATAAACGCGAGTGAAGCCGCGGTCAAAAGCTAGTATTATTGTAAGCACTACTCTCTCATCTATTCGAACTCGGTGCCAGTCAAGTCAAAAAATAAGGAAGTAGATGGATAGTATCCATCTACTTACTAACTTTTATTCTCTCGCAAGGAGAGAGTCAAGGCCATGATCCACCATAGAGTAAGATCCCAGAGCTCCTAGACGTCACCTATTTTCTGATGAATGAAATGTGGACGATTGAGTAGAGTTAGTAAGTACTAAGAACACATGCTTACTCGCTAACTTGCATAGACGGCCAATTTTGAGATATGGGGTAATGAAGGTACATACAAACATTACTTACTTCACGTATTTTCTAAAAAGTGATTTTCACGTATGTTGTAGGCAATATCATTAATAACAAGGTCCCAAAGTCCCAATACTCCCAGATACTTTCCGTCGGCCGTTTTGCTTAACAACTCCAAAATAATAATTTAACTTCACTTAAATTCTCATGTTCCATTTGTAAATATGTTCGTCAGACAACTATTTTAAAGCTTTTTCCAATAAGACAGACTAATCTAAGGGGCCAATCATCCCCAAAATCATTTTCGATTTGCTAAAATGACTATTAATGAGTTTCATTAAACCCAGTCTTTTGCCAGTTCAGAAGTATTGCGTGTTGTTGTTAGAATTTTGCTTTTTTTGCAACAATAATTTGCAGCAATTATATTACCTTACTTCCCAGCACGTCCATCAGTATGCTGTAGAAGTAAATATCAACAAATCCTCACAAACATTATCACAAATCCTCCTGGTACTGAAAAATATTTAGAATTAAAGCAAAATAAATTAATTAAAAGTCTTCCAGCATTACAGGACAAGTGCGTCAATAAATTATTAATGAATGAAGTACTTGGAAACCTGGGTACTGATTTTGAATGCCAACCAAACGACTGAAATTCGGAATGATAATTCTCGTCTCTGTTATTCCAAACAGAGACGAGAAATTACAAAGATCAAGGATTGATTCCGTGTCGAGATCAATCCGGTTGCGTTGTGAATCAGGGTACCGAATCCCTTACAGTTCCTTCGACTCCTGGAGAACCTTGCTGGTCCAAGTGTACCCAAAGACTTTCTGAAGCAGCTCTTCGTGGTTCCAATTTGTGACTTGTGTGTCTTCCCACACCCCCGCAGTTACCAGTAAAGACGGCTTTATGTCCAGACAAAGTACACCTTGACTACTGCAAACAACATAGTCATACACACGTACAGAACTACACATCTGCATCTATACTTAGGATTTCAACGTGCGTCTACCTGTAGTTTCACCATCGTCAGTCTTTCCAGACCTATTATTGGTATAGATGTTCTTTATTTATATGACCTTTGCGTAGACTGCAAGAATTATCACCTCGTTGATACCGTTACTTCACAGAACTTTATCTGTTCTGTGTCATTTTATGACTCAGCTTCAAGCAAGGTCGTGAAAAAAGTTTTGGAATTCACTCTGTGGTAAAGGAGTTTCCAGAAATGACTAGACCTGCAGGTGTACCTTCTTCTCCCAAGAATAATACGCTACACTGCATCAAATCTATTCCTGTCATCAAACCTCTTCATTTAAATTTGGATTCGTCTTGACTTCGAACTGCAGAGAAAGATTGAAAACTTGACATCAAGTAGTGAAGATCGTCGCTTACAAAGCCCGCGATCTTCTGCTTTGCACCGGGTAAAGAACAGAAATGATGGTCTCTATTTCCTGCGGCGACTACCGCGCTCACTACCACATTATGGACTTCTTTCACTAGTTCACTGGTTACTCTATCATTTACTGTGATAAATCTCGTCAAAATCAATCTAACTGACGGATTAATTCGTTTTTTTAGTCGCCTCCCCAATTCGAACTACTCTATTCCGAAGAACTTCGTCTCTTCTTTCCAAAGGTCAATAGTACACTGTGGACATGCTTCAAGAATGGATGCGCATATTTGAATTTATCGTAGCCTCTTCCTGACACTTTGTTTCGGAAAAGTATAGTTCATAACTTCTCGCCATGTATGAGTCCATCAAGTATTTTAGGCATATCATTGAAGCCAGAACCTTCGCTATCTGCACAAACCACAAGCTTTACTTTCTCTCGTCGAGGAATAATGCACTCTTCAAAATGTATGGCAACTTGGCTTCATCTCCCAGTTCATGACAGAGCTTCAATTCAAATCAGGGTAGAGAAATGTTGTGGCAGAAGATGCTGTGTCTCGTGTAGCGTTGCAACGGCCGTGGTCACGAGAAGCCTGCCGTGACGCTACCGAAACCTCGGCAGTTAATTATATAATGATTTTGTTACGCGCTTAAGGCCTGTGTAACATCATCAGAATACGGGCAATACCTCGGGGCACTGTTAGGTATAACATAAATTAATTTATAAAAGTTTTAAAACTTCTATAAATAATAAACTGGTTGAAAAAAATTTAAGGGTGACGATAAACGTAAGACTAGGCAGCGGATGGAAACGTAAAGCTGGTTGAGTGTCGAGCCATTGGGCTCTCTTGCAGTAGACTAAGATTGGCTGATGATGATGATGACGGTGAAAAGTTCCACTTATGTTTATATTAAGCTTATTTAGTTATATTTGCCGTTGTAGTCCCGTTCCTGAATTTTTCTCGCGACAAAAAGTACCCTATGTGCCATTGACTTCCTAATTTCATCCCGCTCTGTTCAGGCGTGAACACGTAATTGATTAATAGACACTCAAACACAAACATTAATATTTATAATATTAGTAGGATTATCACCAGGTTTCCATCGAGTATAAAAAGGCCAAACATGAATAATTGCGTTAGAATTTCCGCTCTTTCCAAGCGAGTAAGCAAAGGCCCAAAAGCTTGAACAAGCGAGTGGCAAACACTTGACCGCCACTGCAATATCTCTGCCCTCTCTCTCTATCTCAACTCCCTGCATTGTTTGAACAACGCCGATATTAAATTTGTACCCGACGGGGTTTCTATTCTGGCTTGCTAGCTGCAAAAGGATGCCTCTCTTGGTCAAGCCTGCTTGATGCTTCAGAGCACACGAAATGTTAATATGAACGTTATGACTAAACTTTCGTAGCAGGACCTGTCGTTTAAATTTGTGTGTAGTGTAGAAACTTCCTGTTTTGCCAACTGTCTAAAAGTGAGTTACCTACCCATTAATGCTCTGGGTATTTTCAAATTGTTGAATCATTCGAGCTTACAATATATACTAATAATGAAAAGCTGAAGAGTTTATTTGTTTGAACACGTTAATCTCAGGAACTACTGGACTGATTTCTAAAATTATTTCACTGTTGGATTTATACCTACTTGATCCCTGAGTTTGTTATTATTATGTAACGGGCGGGGCGCCCGTTAGTATAAAATATTTACTAATCGCCACACTTTTTGAAGTGAAAACTTCTTTTGGCGCGCCTTGACAGATTTTTCGTGGCCTTTGAAATGAATTCTAGCGTCACGCTCGGGTATGATAAGAAATCTTCGGGTAAACTCGGGACCATAGCAGTGCACCCTCACTCGCTCAAGGTCGCGCGGTTTTAGCCTACAGCTAGACCGTTTCTCACAGGGAACAAGTGCCAGTCGGTTGTCGGACGCACGGCTGAGCGCTCGCGAAAATCGTTTCCCGCGCATATTGTTATTAGATATGTCGTAAACCCTCTGCGCTAGACAGGGACAGAGTTACGCGTTAGAAAGAGCGCAAATGTTTATTTGAAAAGAGTCGCTATTAATATAATTGTTTTTGATAAGTGTGGCTACTAATATTTATTCTGTGACCATAGCCATTGGCTATCTAGAAATACGTCATCCAATGGGAAATGCTAAAAGGGCGTGGCCTGCCCATCATGGCAAAGCCATCTAGAAATGCGTCAGCCAATGGGAAATGCTGGTGCATTTCTAGATGGTCATTCCATGATGACCAGGCCACACCCTCCGGTTACACCCGTGTAGTTTCCAAAGTAAGTTATCAAATTCTGAGTTTTAAGTTTTCACTTCTATCGGCAACTCCTATGACTGCCAATTTTTTTTGTTCCCATTGTTATGATTCTTCAACTGAAGATCATCATCCAGATCAAGATCATCCCGGGGTCTTGACTGAAGATCACAAGGAGAGAGTCAAGACCGTAATCGTACCGTAATCAAGGCCGCGTGGTGTTCGCTCACTAAGCCTTAGCAGTCTTAGCACGTGGGTTCAAGTCCCGCCCAGGTCAAACATTTGTTTCATGAATACCCTTGTGACGTTTGTTCTGTCTCGATGACTGTAGTTTAAAAAAATTACGTAAATACTAGTAGCATTTCACGGTTTTACTGACGTATTTACCGGTTCCGTTATTTTCCTCGTGCTATGAAATCAGACGTGGACTCGACACTGGGTCACCACGGCTTTTAACAATTTAAGGACTAACTTGTGCTCAGGTGTATAATTTAAAAGTGCAAGCAAATAAGGAACTATTTCTACACTGTTATCACTTTTGTATATTATCTTACCTTTACTATGATTCATAAAAAAAAATGTATGTCCTTAATTCTTTTTATGTTTGCCTGTTACGATATTTATGACCCCAAACCGTAATATGTATTCGACACATCCCCTTAAAACTTTCAAATCATAAGTAAACAACTGAAAATCGGTATAAGTAGTGGTAGAACTCTTTGCAGAGTCCGTCAGGGGAAGTACCACACCTTTGCCCGTTATTCTGCCGCCAAGCAGAAATGTGCAAACATTACAATGTCCCGGTTTGAAGGGCAATGTTGCCAGTGAAATTACAGGGCATAAAGATAAAACATCTTCTATCTCTGGGTGACGAGCGCGATCCAGTGCTAAGTTATGATTTGGACTCTTCATGTTCCAATTTCCAAAAGCCGAGTGTCACTGTGCTGTTAAGTGGCAGACATGTTGCTTACTATCAGGCTGTCCTGCTCGACTCGTCACTATGCTTTATCTTCTATATAAATACTAGCTGACCCCGCAAACGTTGTTTTGCCATATAAATAAAGGTATGAAAAATAGCTAGTAGCCGATTCTCAGACCTACTGAATATGCATATAAATTTTGGTTAAAATCAGTAAAGCCGTTTCGGAGGAGTAAGGAAACAAACACTGTGACACGAGAATTTTATATATAAGAAAAAAGGCAAAGGTGATTGACTGATAGATCAACGCACAGCCCAAACCGTTAGAGCTAGAAACTTGAAATTTCGCTTACCTATTCTTCTTATAACGGAGGCATCCACTAAGGAGGGATTTTTCGAAATTCAACCCCCAAGGGGGTGAAATAGGGGATGAACGATTGTATGAACTTTTTTATTCCTTTGAGATATTTGCATGAAATTTCGTATAAATTGAGTTCAACTGAAATCATGAAGCAGTATGAAAGCGTTTTTCAAATTTCAGTCTTCAAGGAGGTGAATTAAGGGATGAAAGTTTGTATGAAACTTTGGTTACTTTGAAGCTCAAAAACTGGATCGACTTTTCAAGTAATCTTCTATCTGTAAATCTGTATATATAAAAGGCAAAGGTGATTGACTGATAGATCAACGCACAAGAAAGGATTATAGTTATTTAAGTTATTATTCGTCGTCATTACTTTTCAAAGTGGGAACCTACCATAAGAAACTTACAGAACGCGAGCGAATCCGCGGGTTAAAGCTAGTCTGAAATAAATATTTTGATTTGATTCGAATAAAATTACACCTGAATATGAAATTGTGAGAAACCCAACAGCTGTCCCAACAATTTTATTAAATGAAAAGTTTAATTTAAAATGTAACGTTTTAAAATTACACATCCATAACGATCAACCACTACAGCCCTTTCAAATAGTAGGTATAGTCGTCTGAGTAAACGTGAATTACTGTCACTGTTAGAGAGCTATTGAATCCAGAAGCTATAAGTTGAAGCGCAAGCGAAACCGCGGTGGTGTAACAACTTTTTAATTAAAGTGGCTTATCTAACTCCCTAGTATTTTCAATTAACTTCATATAAAAGGGTTTCAATGTATTTATGTGTATTGCCTCACATTTTTTGTCATTTGTGGGGGGCAGTCTTGGATTGTTTTTTAACTGAGTTCAAAGGGACGAGGTTACCAATTCGACTGGTTTTTTTAAATGTATGTTCATCGATTACTCTGAGAATAATGATCTGATTTATATGATTTTTATTTGTTTGATGCAGAAAAGCTGTCATTTGGTCCTATTGAAATCTTGTACAGTTTGGCTTAGTAGTTTATATTTTATATTTTCTTTAATGAAAATCTTTGTTACCCGGACCATGTCATGATAGTTTGTGTACAGCTTTTTAGAAATTTTCATTTAAACTGATTATATGTTATTACTAGCAGAATCCACGGTTTTACCGCAAAGTTCCTGTCATTTTCCTATGATAAAAAGTAGCCTATGTGAAATCTATTATCTGCAATAAAATAGAAAAACCCTACTGTAGTTAACAGAACAACCTATTAGACACTGAAAAGTAAAAAATAAAAAACTACGTTTGAAAAAAACCGACTTCAAAACCATAAATAGACACTCAAAAGTGAAAAGTAAATTAATATCATTATTGTAAGCGCTACCCGCTTATCTACCTATTTAAAGTCGGGACCAGCCAAGTCAAATATCTAGTCGATAGATACTTTGCATGCAGTTACACCTGGTTGGCATCGACTTCAAATAAACGTTGAGAAAAATTAATGATAGAATAACTATGATCACGTGTCGCATCGATCAAGTGATCGGAAAGATTTTTGAAAACGAGATGCTCATCTCGTTTTCCGGCCATCAAAAGTCCAACGTGTAGTAAACAAAGAATTCATATGTTGTGTAACCTCTTCCATTGTTGGTATATTTGAAACGAATAATTAGCCGCACTAGCTCTTGTTTTTTAGCCAACTTTAAAGACAGGAGATTCTCAATTGTGATAAGTGGTAAGTATGTTTTTTTTGTATGCATGCACATATGTTACGCCACATCTCCGTCAAATGTGAATCGATTTTGATGTTTTTTATGTTTGAAATACACTTCAGCGGTGGTCCTATATGATTGTTTATTGAAATGAGTGTAGCGTTTATTAAAATATCAACAAAAATCTAAAATTTGTTTATCCTTCATGTCAAATTTGTTCAATCTCGTTGTTTCATTAGAACTGTGTGTTTAGTATTAGTTGTTTTCATACATTATTATATTTGAGTAGAGTGTCTTAGTTCAATTTTATATTAATCAGTATTTGTTATTTTGGAGAAAAATAAACTATTACTGCCAAAAAACATCCGTAACACAGACGTACTGTAATACTATATCAGTCGAAATTTAAAAATACTAACAGTAGGTTGGTGAGAAAGGTCTGCCCCGAAAACATGGCACGCCCGCCCTCGCCGGATCGATTTCTCAGCATTCCAAACCTAACGAAGTGAGCTGGGGCGAATATTTGTAGCACGTTTTATTCGATCTAAATAACAATATTAGGCTACAAAATATTTCGGATAATTTAAAACACAACTGACTTTTACTAGGAAAATATTATTGTTCAGGTTTAGAGTAAGGGACAAACGGCAGATGGCGTCGAGAGGCCTCTACTGCCTTTTGTACTTTGATTTTACTTTGTCACTTAAAATTTTAACTAATGGTTTATCTAGGTATCAAGCGTCTAATTTAGTATTTCAACTAGTAAAATCGTTTCTACTTTCCTGTCCCTGATCAGAGTCTAATCAGTAGGGTGATCAGGGTTTCTTATTCCTGATTCAGGCTTCTTTTCACTGCGTTACGTTGGTTTTAAACAACAGTTTAATTGTGAAAGATTGACGAAGTGGAAACAAAAACAATCAATTGGTTTTAATATTTGCAACCATAAGTATTTATGGTTAATACAAACAATACAATACAAACTTTGGCTAATTTTTCAGTCATTTTTAGCGTATTTTTGTCTACATGTTCACGAAGTACGAAACGAAAATTAACGAAAATTTGATAATAATAGATCTACATACTATAGTTATATTTTACTCCACTCATACCAACGTTATATAGGTACCCAGACGTAGATATAGCTATAAGTACATTGGCAGTCGAAATGGCTGGAGATGGAAAATATAAAAGCGAACGTCTTAGAACGAGGGTTACGGGGTACACGCCCAAGGGGAGGGGCGAACCGGGTCACACAGGTCACGGATTAACACAGAGAGACAACTTTTATCAGATTTCCAGACTTCCAAATCCGCACTACGATTTCTTCAACGCAAAAACATATTAAACTAGAAATGAAGACAACTATTGTTTAAAATAAATAAATCGTAGGAGGAAACACTGGAAATATTTATACTGAGTGTACAATATCTGAATGACAATAAAAAAAAGTACCATACAATGTTTTCGTACACTACCGAATAAAGGGTTGGACCCTTTACTGAAAGTTTCAGCAACACAAAAAGTTGTCAAACTATCGACCGACATTTGGGCTTCAAAATAACTGAAACACTCACAAATCTAATGTTTATTTACTGTTTTAAAAACGAAAATTACGAGAACAAAGTAAAAAATTAAGATTTATCCCCGACTACATCGGATTTGTAATCTGTACAATATTCTATGTGTAGGTACTAGACCCTTTCATTTGATACCCATATTGAGGAAGTAGTGAAAAAAATGTACTTCGCCATTTTGTGGTGGCGGCCATCTTGGATTTGAAATTTGTCATAGTGTATTTTCATAGTTCAAAGTGAAATTTGTCATAGTATTTTACTAGTCAAGCCCTTTCATTTGAAAACCATATTGAGGAAGGTTGTGAAAAAATATTTTGTCCGCCATTTTGTGGAGGTGGCCTTCTTGATGGCGATATTAACCAAATATATCTAAGAACCAACACACAAAAATTAACCTTCAAATCAAAAATCAGAATCGGTCCACCCGTTTGAGCTTTACGGTGCCACGGACAGACAGATATCGACGATCGACGTTAAACTTCTAACACTCTTGTTTTTGGTCGAGGGCTACAAATAATTGTCATTGTTACAATGATAATGCCTAAATATCTGACTGTAAATATATTTGAAACATCAGTTTATCATTTCCGACAATACTTCGAAGTTTGAACTTGGAATGAGCTGAACCAGCTTGTTTTTCGTATACTTAACTAGCGGTCTGCCCCGGCTTCGGCCGTGGTTCATAATTGTATGTAATTATATGGTATGTGGTATTATAGCCTATAGCACTCAGGGATCACGTACATATCCAACGGTGAAAGAATAGTTTCTGAGATGAGCGCGGTAAAACAAATTTAATAAGCTCTTTCAGCTTTGTAATATTAGTACAGATTCTACACAAAAAGCTTATTTTTATCGATTAAAATAAATACAGTTTTAGTGACATACTGTGGGCTGATGGTACAAGCCAGACTTGATAAATAATGTTAATAACGAATTTAAACTAATTAAAATAACGTTACAACAAACTAGATCTCGTTTAATTGCCTGAGGAGGTTTTATGCGAATTTTAAAACCTTGTTGTCTTCAAGTCGAGGGTGAAACCGTTTCTGCTAGGTAAGCACACTCTATTGCAAACTGCAAAGTCGGTTAAAATCAGGCAAGATGGTGGACAAGTGCGAACCTATCATTAATATATCCCATATCTATAGTCCATCGTAATTATTTTAATGTTTGCTGAGGAATAAAACAAATAGTCTAATATCCAGCCATACAACGACTGTCATTGAGCTGCTTACTGGCTGAAAAGTATTTTATATTCAATTTAACATGTCAACAAATACGAGTATATTGCAAACGGGTTATCTAAAAAGTTTCAGTCCAGAATACAATTAATTATTAACATTTTTTTTTAACATTTCATTTAAAATAATTGAATTTTTGAAAAACTATATTAAATAACTCATTATTTTGGCTTTACTCAATACTTACGAAATTGGCTTACTTAAAACGGCCGTACTAAACACACACGGCACAGTGTTTACTATAACGTTAACTTGACAGAAGCTCGACATCTGTTGTATTCATAATCTGCCCGGGTCATGACCATGATGGTAACAGCTTTCCAGACGGATAATCGATGCTGGCACTCACACCGACGCTTTTAGTTGCTTAGTATGAAAATAACACCGCCTTTTAGCGAAATACAAGTAAATAAAACTGGGTAATTGTCATTTCAATCAACATACTATTTATATGTACTAATGCTAAAAAATTGAATAGGTTTTTTTGTTTGAACTCGCTAATCTCAGGAACTACTGGACCGAATTCAAAAATGTTTTCACCGTTAGATATTTTCGTAATCCTTGAGTGATTTTGAGCTATATACTTTACTATATTATCACGGGCGAAACCGGGGCGGCCGCTAGTAATTGATATTCTTAAAGTGAAAATTTCTTTGGCTGCGTATTTTCGTTAAGCACTTTTTGAAAAGGGAATATCTTACGGGTTCGCATCACTGACATGCTATTAAGCAGCAGCAGGCCTTGCGCGTTAGAAACTTTTTTAGGGTTCCGTACCTACTCAAAGGGTAAAAACGAGGCCCTATTACTGAGACTGTAGAGGTTGCTTTCCGTCCGGCCGTCTGTCACCAGGCTGTATCTCAAGAACGGCGATAGCTACATATATGTAGCGAAATAAATGTTGTTTAAAACCCAAAAATATCGAATGTAAAAGATACACAAAGGCAGCTCGGAGACCTGATAAAAAACATAAATACATGTGTTGGTGACTAGTGTTGTCCACGATGCGGTTTCACATCGTCGATTGTTTTAGTTTGCAGGCCTTCTCGTAGGGGGAGCAATCGGATCTTGTGAGCAAATGGTGGTAGGTACGTCACGTGCGCTAGTGCCGCCAACAGAAATAAGTAATGTACATACATATTCTCAAGCACTTAGACCGAAATAAATCGTGCCAATAGAAGAGTTAAATATATTCTACAATTATTATTTGGTATCCATAAGCTTAATAGGTAAATAGCGTAATAGGTATAATAATGCTTAAAATTGCATGGCAGAAGGGATAATTTCATTATCTGAATTTTTTATTATGTCGTATTATCACAGTATCTATAATGAGAAGTGGAAAAACATAGGTTGTGAATGTAACATGTTAGTGTAGTAACAGAAGTATAGATGCGAGACAAGTGTAAGTATGAAAGAGTAAACAGAATTGAATGATGTATAAAGGTATACCTAGGATAAGACATTGTAAAGAGGTGTGAGAGAATAAATAAAATACATTATAATGGGATGTCTTAAATTATTGAATACAGTAAACACAGTGACACAGCAGTAAAGTTTCATTCACAAACCTACGGAAAAATCTGTGTGTGGTATGCCAAAAGAGGTTTTTTTACTAAAAAGAATTGTACTAGCAGCGCTAGTGTGCGTTACGATTCACCTTAATGATTAAAATAATCGAACAGTCATGATGTCACTATAAGCGATTGTTTTATCGATATTCGTGACGTCACCGCTTTATCAAGCACTAGCGTAAACAAACAATTTACTATTTTACACATTTTTATCACAAATTCTATATTTAATCAAGATATGTACGTAAATATAACTAGGTATAGAAATCAATATACAATTGTAAAAAATGTTTTCTGAGCCGATAACTAGCAGAAATATGACAAAATGTGTTTCGATAAATTGCAATAACAAATTCTTATTTACCTGTGAAAAGTGTATTGTTTCGGATTATTTCGTTTAGTAACATGACATTCACGCACAGAACATGCTACCATAATTTAATGTAATGAGCTGCTATCGGAGGATTAGTATAAAAATACATAATTTTCACCACGACGAAAACATACTGGAACGCTATGGCCTCGTATTCGAGAAAACATGACGTTACTTCATTCGCTTTCTCTTTTTCTCTCGGGCTATTTTAACTTGACAATGATTTCTCGTTCCCTCGCTTCGTTGATATTGTTGCGTAGATCAGACATATACCAACCAAACTCAATCTGGCGGATACGCTAGGTGCAGGTACTAATCCGACTCAATCTGGCGGATACGCTAGGTGGAAGTACTAATCCGACTCAATCTGGCGGATACGCTAGGTGCAGGTACTAATCCGACTCAATCTGGTGGATACGCTAGGTGCAGGTACTAATCCGACTCAATCTGGTGGATACGCTAGGTGCAGGTACTAATACGACTCAATCTGGCGGATACGCTAGGTGCCGGTACTAATCCGACTCAATCTGGCGGATACGCTAGGTGCAGGTACTAATCCGACTCAATCTGGCGGATACGCTAGGTGTAGGTACTAATTCGACTCAATCTGGCGGATACGCTAGGTGCAGGTACTAATCCGACTCAATCTGGCGGATACGCTAGGTGCAGGTACTAATCCGACTCAATCTGGCGGATACGCTAGGTGCAGGTACTAATCCGACTCAATCTGGCGGATACGCTAGGTGTAGGTACTGGTCCGGACTAAACAGCATACGTATGTTTAATTAATAGCATACGCATAATTTTGTAGTCCCCTACCTCAATACTACTCTTTGCACAGTCCGCGTGGGTAAGTACTACACTTTTGCCAGTTATTCTACTGCTATACAGTAATGTGAAAACATCAGTGTGTTCCAGTTTGAAGGGCAATCTAGATATTTACCTAGTAGTGTTTCATGAATTTTCAACTTTTTTATGTTGACGTATTATTGAAGTCCATTAAATTATCAAATATTTCTTTTACGCTTCATGATGTAACTATTTAGGTGAAGAAAATAACTTTTTGTTTCTTGCAGCATTTCTCAGTAGTAATGCTCACTTGGAAATTACTTTACAATAAATTTTCAGAATTTAATGGTTATAGTTTTATAACAGTAATTATGATGTGTGACAAATGACGATCACGTCAACAGAAGACATCAGAAGTTCACGGCATAACAAATACAGATAAAAACAAACACGATTGTAGTGCCCTATTTTGACGTACTGATCGGTCTTATCATCCGTTATCGTATGTTTCGGCCACAAAGCGTTCCGCTCTATTGATTAGACTGGAGCTTGTACTGACTGTTGCTTAAACTGTGGATGAGGGCGGGCTTGGTGAAACGCCGTAGCCTTGTCGTAGTCGTAGCATATATTATTAAGATACTACAAACATTTCAGATGTACGGCCTGAAGTCCTACGGCAGCTACGGAGGATACCTTCTTTGAAAATATTTATATTATATATATGAATGGATCTTCGAAATATATGTACGCTCATAACTTTTGAATGACTGCACCAAATTGGATGCTTCTTTGTTTTATGTGATCGTTATTGTTAGGATAAGGTGTGTATAGCAGAAAATTTAGAAAATGATGACGAAAAAAGAGTAGTTTACTATAGAATGACAGAATGTATCGTGAATGTAACGCGGCAACCGCACGCGCCACGGGCGTAACACGTCGTGAGTTGTGCTTTCAATTTTTACATACATATTACATACTAGCTGTGCCCCGCGGTTTCACCCGCGTCTATTTGAGGAAAATCCATACTAAAATATCCTTTGCTGGCCACTTTATTACGTTTTACGGAACGCTAAAAATACGTAAATAAGCAACAATGCCTATTTGATTACTTCAAATGACACAAACTTCAAATGTAGACACGCGCCGTCACAGACTTCAACGACCAAAGATAATTTAAATTCACGGAACTAAAGCTCTTGAAGATAAATATTTTTCCCCGTTTTCTTTACATTCTTCACTCATACACCGTACCTATTGATAGTAGCATAATGTTATATACCCTATAGCTTTCCTCGATAAATGGAGTATCCAACAAAAAAATAATCTTTCCTATCGGTCCAGTAGTTTCCGAGATCCTAGCGTTCAAACAAACAAACTCTTCAGCTTTATAATATTAGCGGTGCTTGTCGCGTGTACGCCGCGATCTTGCCTCACCATGAAATCGCTGAAAAACCGCCGGTCAACTCGCTAGTGTGAACAGGAACTTAGCCTGAACCCGGGCGGGCGTAGCTACCGCTATATCTATGACACGGGGCCCCCGGGCTACAAAGACGAATAAAATAAAGAATGTGAGCAAAAATTAATATATAAATCAATGTTATCCACTTCTCGTGCTCCCCGCGAGAATAACACAAACATCTGTCATACGTGCCTATAGAGGGTTTACTTCAGAAATTGCGAAATATTTAAAAGCGATACATCTAATTTCCCTGTTTTAAAATTACCGAACATACTCGTTAACTTGGTAGTGATATTGAAGTCTGTATCTATATCTAGGTACATTTAAGTGTAGTAAACTACAGTAGTAAAAACAGTAGTTAAAACTATTTGTTAGTTTTAACAGCCTTTCAATAAATTCATATAGGTAGAGTAAATACATAAATGTAAATTTACATTTAAAAAATAAACTTTTAAATTTTTGTCAGGTTGTTTGGTTGTTCCAGTTAATCTCTGAGATAGCTGTACTAATTTTAACAGTACTTTCACTGGCAGATAGTCGATATTGAAAAGAGTTAAGCATTTAAATAGTGAGAAAAAGTGTTTCACAAAAACAAAATTGTAACAATGTTGAACGGCTTAAGAGCCCCCCTCTGTTCGAACTCTAACTTTATATGACAGATCGAATACTTTTGGGACAACTCAGTTGTAGAACGATTCACCTGTGCACATCAAGCCATCTCCATCACTATATACTTTCAATAAGACGCTTAACAAATTTATTTATCCAAATTGAAGACTTGTTATTTGTCAATCTACTAGTTACTACCTACCTGCCTAGGGTTGTTTATATTAAATGTCTGACCATATTTAATAGTGTACTCTATTTTGATATATAAGAGCTTTCATGTTCGGTATAATTATATTTATTATAGTTTGGTGTAATTATATACTTCCATTTTAATAATTTTGGTGTGTTATTTTCTAACCGCTTTTTTTACATTTATTGTTTGCGCACCTCATATTATTTTTCACCATAATGCCCGGTTTACATTATTCCAGTCCAGCGATCTAATCCAGCCTTGGATTGCTTACTGGAAAAATGTAAACCGGCACTGGAATGTATCGGCACTGGATTGATGCTTTCCAGTGCCAGTTTATATTTTTCCATCAGTAAGCAAAGCCGTGAACTACTGGACCGATTTCAAAAATTCTTTAACCTTTGGATATTTACGTGATCCCTGAGTGCTATAGCCTATACATAATATACCACGGACGAAGTCGGGGCGGACCGCTATCTTATATGAGAATGAATCTTAAAAATCTAAGCTTAAATATTCCGCTTCGATTTATAATAATCTCACTTATTACCATTGCCGTGTTTAAATGTCTTCTTTTCTTTATAGTGTACCTACGCCTTGTTTTTTGAAAGATGAGCTAGACACACATACACAGATACGCAAACAAAGACACCGGTATTTAGGAATACCGGAATACGGATACACAGATTTAACTTTTAACTGGAAGGAAGTAGAGGCCATCTGAGGCATAGTAATAAAGATAACTTATTTAGAATAATAATTATATTTTAGGGTTCCGTAAAATGTAAAAACGAAACCCTTATAGATTCGTCATGTCTGTCTGTCTGTCTGTCTCTCCGTCCGTATGTTACAGGCACTTTTTGCCCAAACTATGAGAACTACACTGTTGTAACTAGGTAAGTAGATGTATTCTGTGAACCGCGTTAAGTTTGAACAAAAAAAATTACAAAATAGAAAAATTAGGGTTGCCCCCCATACTGAGAACTGAAACTCAAAAATTTTTTTTCATCATACCTACACGTGTGGGATGTCTATCGATAGGTCTTCAAAAATAATGTTGATAAAGTAAGAGAATGAAAAAACTAAAAAAATATATGATGTACATTACCATGTAAACTACCAACGAAAATTGGTTTGAACTCGATCTGATGAGTAGTTTTTTTAGTACGTCATAAATACACTATTATTGAAACTTCGATCAAAGTTACAACGAACTACAAGAACTATGTGTACTATGTATATAATGTTACTTGCTGCAACGGAACCCTTCATGGGCGAGTCCAACTCGCACTTGGCCACTTTATTTTCACAAGAGATTAAAACCAAAAAATCTATACAGGGTTATTGATCATCAGTCTGCATCCGTTTAAGAGCATGTTCCATTTATTTAAACAAACAACTTTTGTTCTACAACTATTGTTAAAACTCGATACATATCCCAAAAAAAAAGTGTTTGTTGACCTTTCTAGCACTGTTTAGCGGCTTTTAAGTGTTTTTTCACTTTGAAACATTATTTATTGATCGTTGAAAAGCGTACGCGCTCTTGTTACGAATTGTAACGAAGAATTCGAAGCTTTTAAAATGAGTAAATACTTTTTTAATTTTGTAATGTAAAAAAAAACGATTTTTTTTACAAACTGTACAACAAAAGCTGACGTATTTAATGTCCTTAACATAAAAGGATGCAGGCTGACTACCAATAACCTTGTATATTAATACATCAAAAACTTTTTACGAAAACTCTACCCTTTTTACGAAAATTGCGCGGACAGAAGAGTGTATGGTACTTTTAGTTTATATAGAGAAGGAGCATAGAATGCTAATCGTTAAAAATGCACAAAATTACCCGAAATCAATAAAAAAATCTAACATTATGCACATTACCATGCATTGGATTGACACGCACGAATTAATTAATCCTATTTGTGAATCTCTATAAAAATATTGTTATTACATTGTCAAATAGAGAATAGATTAATTTTGCTTTATGGTCGAAGCTCGACCACTGTGCGACCACTAGTAAAAATTAAATTCCGGCCGGCATTTGCAAATCTCTAATTGATTTGTATTAGCGGGTAAACTGAAATAACATTGACCAAATATTATTGCCTAAATCATGGCAGGCGTGTGCAATTTCGGTGCGTTTCACTGCAACAGTTATTACTCCATCTATGTTTACATTTGCAGCTACGAGTATTTGATTGCTTTTGGTTGACATTTACCCTTTGTAGGCAGAGCAAGTATTTATCTGTTTATTAGTGTATTTAACAGTCCTTGATTTGTCAATAGGCCGAGGCCTAGGGGCAGCCGCATTCTAGGGACGACAGATTTCAGGGGACGCTATAGTGCGGGATAGATACCCTATAAACCATCGATATAAACCAACAGATGTGACCTGAGCACCTTAAAATTGCTTATAAACTGCGTCTCTTTGTGTATTGTAAGTGGTTTCCAAACAACCAATCTACTTGACCTCTAGAATCGCTAGCGGCGAGATATGCTGTGGTTCTACTTATTTTGGTTGTTGACATCGAATAATGATAGGTAAAAACGTCCAGCGTCCACCGCTTCCTGCAACCGACTAGAACAGAAATATTGTGCTCACTCTTCTCAACGATGACATGATTCCGTGTGCCCTGAAGTTTGGGAGGGCACATCTTTATAGAGATCGTTGCTATAAACAGTGTAGGTACGCGAAAATCAAACCACATTTTGATGAATTCGTTCTAATCCTAAAATAGAGCAATTGTTCCCAAGAAATATATCTCGAAATATGAAAAACGTTTTTCAATTGTTTTTTTTTTATCTATAGTTCAATTTACAACATAACTAGCGGCCCGTTCTGGCTTCGCTCGGATAATAACCTAGATACCAACTGCAGCGCCATCTGCCAGGCTGGTTTGTGAATTTAAACCATCCATGGCAACCCTACACTTTAATAATAGAAATAAATGTTTATTTTTATAAAACAACTAGCTGTGCCCCGCGGTTTCACCCGCGTCTATTTGAGGAAAATCCATACTAAAATATCCATTGCTGGCCACTTCATTACGTTTTACGGAACCCTAAAAATACGTAAATAAGCAACAATGCATTGTTGTAGAACAAATTTGATTACTTCAAATGACACAAACTTCAAATGTAGACACGCGCCGTCACAGACTTCAGCGACCAAAGAGAATTTAAATTCACGGAACTAAAGCTCTCGAAGAGAAATATTTTTCCCCGTTTTCTTTACATTCTTCACTCATACTCCGTACCTATTGATAGTAGCGTAATGTTATATACCCTATAGCCTTCCTCGATAAATGGAGTATCCAACAAAAAAATAATCTTTCCTATCGGTCCAGTAGTTTCCGAGATCCTAGCGTTCAAACAAACAAACAAACAAACTCTTCAGCTTTATAACATTAGTATAGATTTTAGATTTGCCATAAGCTCCGGGAAATTTAAATCGAAATAGAGTGAAAAACATTTCCAAAAAAGACGATAATTTATTAGTTATCGAGCGGGATGAAAAATGATTAAATTACTAAAATGGTTATTAAAAAATAGAGGTTGGTGATAAAAAGGTAAAAATGTAGTGTTGTATGTATTTTTTAATGCCACATTATAAAAAAATTAAAACAATTTATTTGTCCAAAATTAAAAAAAAAAATGGGGGTGAACAACCCTTATCACTTAGGTATTAGAAAAATAGAAAGTAGCCGATTTTCAGACCTACTGAATATGTATCTAAAATTTGGTAAAAATCAGTAAAACCGTTTCGGAGGAGTAAGGTAACTAACATTGTGACACGAGAATTTTGTATAAAAGATTTTAATAAGATACCATTAACCATAATTAAATTATAAAATAATTTATTCAACAAAAATGTTGACTCTTATAATAATTATTAATCTATTAGGTGTATTAACGGTTTTATGTCAACAGGTACTATCATTATTTTATAACCGACTTCAAAATAGGAGGAGGTCCTACATTGTGTTGTACCTATGTAGGTCACGCCATAGCTCCGCTAATTGTGAATCCACTTTGATGATTTTTTTTTCGTTTGGTAAAAACACTTCAGTGGGAATCTATAGATTGTATCGATACCGGTGTGACAATTTTTGAAACATGAACAAAAAAAATCAAAATTTTTGTTTGCTTTATTTACCTGGACAACGCAGTCATGGCCTGTTTAGAAATTTAGTCGAGTGTCTGAGTTTAATTTTAATTTAAAGTTGGTTTTTGTTTTTTCGATGAAAATATTTTATAATTAAAATAAAATCCATATACTAAACATTTAAAACTTTGACGTATTAGTGAAGTTTGCCGCGGAGAAGATTACAAAGACACGCGCGAAATGCATCCTCACTGCACTACTGCCTATATGGGTAGTTCAGCTGCGTGGTGACTGTGGGTCTTACTCATACCAAGTACCTATTGATTTTTAATTTGCAAGTTTGGAAGTTGGGGTTTTAGAAAATGAGGCATCTTTCCGGTTTTACCCCATAATAATTTATATCGCGTCATGTTACATCAAGGTAGACAGGCTATCTACCCATTATAAAGCATTGTAATCCTAAATGAGTAAATAAATGAAATAAAACTTTCTCTTTTTCAACACAAAATTATCACACGATTTTTTATATACCTAATGAAATAAAAAAATTAATGTAGTATAAAATAAAAAATAGACATTTACTCAAACCTTACAATAACCTGTCAAACGTTTGAGTAAAGTCAAATCAACATAAAAATGTTTGAAGTTAAAGTTGTCGATAAAGTTCAGATTGGGTTAACTTTTGTGATACGGCGCGGCGATAATAATTGCACCCGCACAGGTCTGTAACCAGTCCCCTCTTACCACTAGGCACACTGGGCAAGTGCTCAGGGCCCCGCGATACATGGGGCCCCTTACTCCATTACCTGACAACCGATAGCTACTCGGCTCTCGCCTGAAAATAAGGATCACCGAAGGCAGCGTGTATAATGTTTTCAAAATATAAAAATTGTATTGTATTATATAAAGTAGCTCTTAAACTATTTTAAAAGAATCATGAGTGAATTATTAATTGTTCTTTTTTGTTTTTGATCAACAATGGCGCACGGTAACAAATCGCATCCCTGAAATAAAGCGAAAAAATAAAACTGTAATCGAGATGTTTCTATCAGGTAATTAATTAATTTAATAATTTGGATATGTTTTGCTTGAAATTACTTCGAGGTTTGGTTGTTGGTAAGATAGCTGTAAAACTACTGTATTGTTATTATTTGTACGTTATCCTTATCATTTTTTTGAAAAAAGTTTCATCTCCCGTAGATGATGATGAAAGCGAAAAATCAAGTCCGTCTGTTTGGTGATATGTGTAGATATTCAAGGCCATAATCCACTACGCTGATCCTGTGCTGGTTAGCGGATGGCGCATGACATCGAACGATTCCAGGAAAAGGATTAATTTTGAACCAAGGGGGTTCAAATTCCACGTGCTTCAGTTTTTTTAAAGTCAAGTGAGTAATGCCGTTAACATAAAAACAGTGAAGGAAAACATCGCGAAGAATCCGACATATAGGTACCTAGAATCTTTCGAGGTAGTATGTCATTCCCCAATCCACACTGAGCCAACATAGTCAATTATGGTCTAAGCTATCTTCTTGCGAGAAGAGGTCCCAAGTCTCAGTAGTGGGAACATTTAGTGGACTGATTATGCTAATTTAACTGTAAATAAATAAAAATGAAACTAGAACATTGTACATCTACGTTCTTTGTCTATTGTAACAAAATAATACATCGTTGTAGCATAGGGGGCCCCGTTGTCCAAATGTGCCAAGGGCCTCTAATAGGTGAAAGACGGCCCTGTCTGTCTGACTGATGGCGTTACTATTTGCAATTATCACTCCATATTTCCGGTATTATTACTCTAATTAATACGCCATAAAATATTTGTATGTTTTGAAAACACTTAATTACATTAATTACAAGCTGCGCTCTGCGATTTTACCGGCGCAGTTCCCGTTGTTCGCGATTTTACAACTTTTTCATTTTGTTTTCCATTTCAATTGTTTAAATAATTTGTTAAGAAATATGGACTTATGGTTATTTTTGTAATATTTTAAAGTTTTCGAAGAAATATAACGGTTAATATGATTTGTGTATCTATACAAAATTGTTAAAGTTAATGTTTCTCTGTTAATCTATTGAAGGACAATGATGGCTTTTAAGAATAAAATATTTTAATAATTAATTATAGATACAACTGAAATTAAAAAAAAATATAATAAATAAACACCTAAGATGTTTAAGAATTTAACATTTTTGACTCTATTAACAAAAAAAATATTATTTCACCTATGTAAAAAAAATATTGTTTAAATCCCAAGATAGTCTGGTTTTTTTATAAACATTTTTTAACAAATGACGTATTTATTTTCTATTTTTTTTCTTCTAATGGTAATTAAAATCCGCATTAGATGGAAAAACAGCAATATTATCTAAGATATTACTAAGCAATAATTTATGATACCTAATAATTTATAAAAAAATGAAATTTACAAAAATTTTAAATTTAATTTTTTGTTGATATAAAAAAATCATAACTACCAAAATAATGAACTTTAATACGAACCTCTTTTACCGAGATTTTGTATGTTTAGGTTTAGATAACACTATAATTTTTTCAAATTTCATTTAGTTGTACTGTAAAATCAATATTTAAGATGATTTGCCGGCTATTTAGACGGCGCGTCTATATCGTACGTAGCGACCACGCAGAGCTCCACTTTCAGCGTAAAAAAGTGTATAAATAATAAAGATCTGTAAGTTCTGAAAGTTCTGTCTGAGTTCTGAAAGTTCAACTTTTACATTGGAAATTTCTCGCTCTTTCAGGATTTTTTTTCAAAATTCCTCAATTATCATTAGTTAAGAAATATTTTCCAATAACTGAATACCTTCTTTTTTTTATCTTATTTTGTTCATAACCATCGCATTTTTTTATGTGCATTTACATAAATATGTAAAAAACCCTTAAAAACATTTTGCTAGACGTCACGCCGAATCGAATGAGCTATCAGTCATATTTCCAGGAGCTTTGTTTCTATTTAACAGGTTTTTGAACTTGTTGACTAGACTTATGAATCAATCACTAGGTAGGTATATCATCTAAATAAATCAGAGTAAATTTTAATTGTTTGTTCACATTGCTAAAACCGCCAAGCCAATTCGATAAAATTTATATGGGACCACCTCGGATTCAAACCCGGTTCTACCAATTCCCGACCGCTCGACTTCCCGCCTGAGCTATTATATTGTTGCGCAACGTGGCGAAATTTACCTTCGCATTCTAATGTTAAATGTGACAAATTTTCACTGTCTAAAAACGCGCAATAAATGACGTTATTAAAAAATAAAACCAAGCTAGATCGATTTATTGTCCCCGAAACCCCCTGCATACAAAATTTTATGAATATCGTTCCAGCTGTTTCCGAGATTCAGATTCTATACATATATATACAAGAATTTCTCGTTTAAAGGTTTAAGATATACAAAAAACATACAACCGAATTGAGAACCTTCCCCTTTTTAAAAGTCGGTTAAACAGAATCCCTGAGAGTGAAAATTTGTAAAACAAGTTTTTTTATCAAGAAACTTTATTAATGATGATTTTGAAAATTCAATAAAAATGTTTACACCAGGTTAATTAATTTGTAGAGTATTGAGCTACTAGATCATTTTATAATCTATATTTAAATGAATTACTCAAGTATTACAATTTTATAAAAAATAAGTACAGAAAAGTACTCGTCATTCTACTAGTACTTAAGTCACTCCGAATAAGTAGCACCCGGTGCAAAGGTTCGCATTACACTGGCCACATTGCCTCGCTGGATTGCTATGACCAGCCTTTGCATCAGGAACGAACCGGAGCGGGAGTGAATTAAAATATTTGATTTTAAATTTATATAAAAAGTTTCGATTCAAAATCATAGAGTAAGCTCTACAATTTAACACCTACTCAAATTTACTGCTTTAAAAACATATTTAGGTACCTATTATTATACTTGGCTATTATTTTGAGCAATAAATATTCTAAAACACTACTAATGCTCTATTTAGAGTACGGTTGACGTCACCAACCTCGAATATATAATACCAATTTAACTTTACATACCAATTTAATTCAAATAAATAAATAAATACGTGTATAAGTGGACATCCTTCACACAACGCTAGCTAGCCCCCAACTAAACAAACCAGATTATTGAAATAATACCTACTTTATAATCCTAACTACATAGTTATAATACAAAGAAACACATACATAACTGATTGAAAGTTTTTGGAGCACTTTAGTAAATGTTTGGATTACAGTTAAAAACTAGGATAAACCTATAAAACAAGCAAAAATAAATACACACATAAAAATACACGACGACAATGTATACAGATTACTTTCTTACAAGGATAACAAATGTGGAAATAAGAAGGTCCAAAGTATAAATATTAAACAGAGCATTTCTAATATCTTACAGCCAAAAATACACACAAACAATAAACTAAAAAGATAATAAATTCGCCTTCAAGTTAGAATATGGGTCAGGGATCATAATACTGGATGCCAATTTTTGTTTATGTAGTTTGGACTGACCTGTTCGACCAGCGCACGTTAGTGGAGGTTGCATCGGCTCCTGCATCAATCCAGGATTGATATTCGTGTAAAACTCCAACATTTTCCTCATGAACAGTCACTCGCGGTTTGAAAGGTCCCGCCGCGGCAGAGGGTACAAAGATACTGAACTACGAGATAAGAACTGATCCTACTGTGGACTGAGGGAAAATTGCGAGTTCGTGCTATCCCCCTCACCGGTTCTCGGAACCCGGACCAATGGCGCAGCCCTGTACACCCCGACTCCGCCTCGCGACGTAACCCAACCTACCTATTATATAGATCAAAGCTATTACCCATATTTTGCCGCGCCGCTGAAAAAATGGTAAATTGTATTTTTTCGTTTGGAAAAAAGACGAAGCAGCCATCGGATACAGTGCGGGCAGCAAACGTTCGGCTGCCTTATTAAATTTACGGATCAAAAATTCATTTATGTCACATTTTGATTAAAATAAAGCTAGTTTGATTAGTTTTGATATGTAAAATAAGCGTCGTTCCGCGGTTTTAACGGCGTAGCTCTCGTTCCTGTCATTTTCTCGCGATGATTAGACGCATATGTGGTATCCCAGAGAATCCGTGGAAGATCCGTCCAACATCTCCGGCGTGACTGAGCAACAAACATCCAAACTTTTGTACTTGTAATATTTGTAGGATGTTTTATTAAGATAAACCTTTTTATAAGCTTTTATTCTACTTGCCCCAATTATGTTAGTGTGCTGCAAATCTTGCGAGTTAAATTAAAACCACTTTCTGTCGTTAGATTATGTTGAAATTTGGTATACTTACGTAACTTCTGTGACAATGCAATAATATGGTATCAGGAAGCTGATCTCAAGATGGAGTCGGAAGGTGGCACTTAAATTACAATGAAAAATAAAAAATACAGAAAAAATACCTTACAATAAAGTAGCAATTGGCGACCTTATCGCTAAGAGTGATTTCTTCCAGGCAACCGTAGGCTGGTAAAAAAGAAATTAATAATAGAAGACAGGGAATACAATTAGAAGTACACACATTACACATTTGACTGGCCTCGTGGCTTAGTTGGTAGTAGCTCTGCCTGCGAAGACGAGGGTCGTGGGTTCGATTCCCACCCAGTGCAAATATTTGTGTGATGAATTAAAATGTTTGCACTGTGTCTGGGTGTTTCTATGTATTTAAAACTATACAAGTATTATATCAGCTATCTGGCCGCCATCATACAAGCTTTGCTTAGTTTGGGGTCAGATGGTGTTGTGTGTGAATTGTCCACCAATATTTATTAATTAATAACTAACAATTAATTTTTCATATTGAAATAATGATTAAAAGTCATAATTTTCATTTGCTTAGAATAAATGTTAGTTTGTTCTTTTGAAAACAAATGTACCTATGTGTTTTCGCGACAAGCTTTTATTTCTATCAATATACATTTTATCTTACATATAAAATTCTCGTGTCACAGTGTTAGTTACCTTACTCCTCCGAAACGGCTATACTGATTTATACCAAATTTTAGATGCATATTCAGTAGGTCTGAGAATCGGCAACTATCTATTTTTCATACCCCTAAGTGATAAGGGTTGTTCACCCCTAAACTTTTTTTTTAATTTTTGAACAAAACTTTTTGTTTTTATTTTTTTATAATGTGGCATTAAAAATACATATAACCCTAAATTTTTACTCTTTTATCATCAACCCCTTTTTTTAAGATTTAGTAGCGAGATGCCGACTATCGGCCTTAGTCTATCTTGTATTTTTTATTTGCAGTATATAGCATAATGGCAATATTTAGAAAAGTCCATACATATTATCGCATTATGACAAACATCGGAATTTGGCGAAGATTATTCAAAATACACTAAATAGTCGCATAATGACGACTTTCGTTCTCACCAATGTTTTTGTTATTTGTTTAGCCTACAATATGTCCAATTAAACACAAAACAGTAATTGTATGAACATAATAACGGTTTTATTTAATGTATTCTTATACCTAGTAAATAATTAAATAAACAACATATTTCTAAGGCTAACCGTACTTCACTTCTTTTAAATTAACATAAAGTTTATACTTCAATTACCAACAAAGTCAACGTTCATAATAATTAAAATGGAGAATTATTAAAATCTAGTGTTATAGGTACTTAACCTCATTAAAAAAAATCGAACTTTGCTTAGTCTATGTAAACAAACCCCCATTTCAAGATGTTGGTCAAAAAAATCTTGAACAATTTTTTTTATGCGATCATTTGTTATTTGTTCTTTTTTAATTTGTCTTTTAGTTTTTGGGTAATGGATCTGGCTCTTTCGTATATCATGATCGTATTTTATGCTTTCATTTTTTATAGTTTTAATGAACGGGAATAGGTTTGGTTTTTTCCTTTTAATTATTTTATTTAATCGTGATTTGGTTCGGAATGAAGTGTGACGGACGGAGTGAAATGATGCGGTGGGGATTATCAAAGCAGCTGAATTAGCAGTATGAATTAATTTTACGAAGTCGTTCCAGCCCTCTACATTAGACAGAATCTCAAACTGTATACTGAGGAAGCCCTCAGGCATCAAAGTAGGTGGTAAATGTGCCAGTGCTACAAAAAGAGCTATTGTTTTATTATTAAGCAAATGCAATTGCTTAGCCTTTTTGTGAAGAGCTCGGGCATAATGAAAAAAACATCCTTTTATGTTTGCGATAGGGAATGTGATTTGAAGTGCATTCATCGCCGCAATTTCATAATCTGTTTGAAATATTTCTGGATTCATATCCGGAATGCGTTTGTCAGTCCAAACAGCCTTTCATATGTTTATTGCTCCTTATTGGGTAATAGACAATGGAGTAATGTAAACCGTAGTTAGTCCGTGAACGGTGTACACCTGTTTGAAAGGTGGCGGTACATTCTTAAATGTCCCATCTGCAAAGGAATGCCTGACATTTTTAATTGTTTGTCGAGCTTCTGTCCTACAGAATAAAAATTTTGTCTGCGTTACCATCGTCACAGAGTAGGTAAGAAGTCTTTATTTAAGCCTTCACTTAAGACCACATCTTCCAATTTTTTTAACACTGTCGCGTGTACATTAAGATGCGACTTTCTGGCTCTATATAGTGAATCTTTTAACGATTCATAATTTGGCAATATATCATCGTATTCAGTATGGTAGCATCACGCGTTCGTATATTTGGGGTATGGGGCCCAAGTCATCGCAAACGGCTTGTTTTAAATTCGCCTTAATCACCGCCAATTTGTAGGCACAGAAATCAGGTTGGCATGTATGGTCACTTATCCTTGTAATAGTTTCGTCATCTTCCATCCAAGTGACGTATCCTGAGCATCGTCGATTAGAGCATCGGCAAATACTAGAGCCATTTTTATTTGATGTTTGGCGTGTGTGACTATTTCCGTTTCTGCACAACGACCAGGTACCCTGTTACAAACATAATTATGTATGATTAAAACGGTTTGCATTTTATCGATTTTCTATAAGAGTGGTAGATGTTAATATGCTTACCCGAGTTATGTCTATGATGTTGTTACAGACGAATGGCAAAATGGTTGAGAAAGGCCAATTAGGTTGGTAACTTTTAACTGTTTTATGTTTTTAATTGATTTCAGCTTTGTAACGCCTAATTCAAATAAACGTTAAATTATACGACATAAATCATCCATGACGTTCTTATATTATTTTATAAACTATGATTAACCTTCTTGCACTTACCAAGGAGATAAGCAAATAAATAAATAAGCTATGATTTTAAATAAACATTTGTATGCAATGTATACACAAATTATAACACGACATTATTAAGTAGGTAGGTACTTACTTCTTTTAAGACTTTTTAACACGACTGTATTAAATTAGGCATCTTAATATTCCCGAAACTACGAGTATATTTCACAAAGTACAGCAAGCTGCGATATGACAGTAACAAAAACTAAAAAGTAGGCATAGTGAGACTACGTGTTTGAAGGTTATCTGAAGTATGCTCCTAATTGTTTGAAAATGAAAAACAGTCAACCAAGGCCGATAATAGTAGGCATCTCACTACAAAATCTTTTTTAATAGCAATTTTAGTAATTTAGTCATTTGACAGTGAACTCCTCCTAAACGGCGGGACCGATTTGAATGTTTTTTTTTGTGTGTGTACAAGTGGATCCGAGGATGGTTTAGATTCACAAATAAGCCCGGCAGATGGCGCTGCAGACAGTGTCTAGGTTAGGTATGATCCGAGCGAAGCCGGAACGGGCCGCTAGTAATTTTATAAAATGATGGGTTTGATGGCGTTCAAAATTTATTTTCTTCGTTTTAGAGCATTTAAATAAAATATTGTTTTTAAAAATATTTTTTTTATTAATATTTATTTCGAATGAATAACATAGGCAGTTAGTTAACTTTATGTTTATACTGCTGGGTTCGAGGCCTTCTCGGACAAGGGGAGAGTCAAGGTCATAGTCCTTCCAATACACTGATATATAAATTTACTAGCGGCCCTTTCCGGCTTCGCTCGGATAATAACCTAGATACTAACTGCAGCGGCGTACCTATGCCACATACATGAAAGATAACGATACAGCCAGAATTTAGAAACAATGTTAACAATCACTGGTTACATAACAGAGAACAAGAAGTATTTTTTCATAACTGGTTACCAAATATAGGTAATGAAAACGGAAAAAAAGGTTTATTGGTAACTGGTTACAAAACACTGAAAAAAATTCTTTTTTCGTAGCTGGTTACGAATCAGTCGGTTACGAAAGTGGCTGAAGGGATAATAAGGTGCGCAGATGGCAAGAATGCCCTCGAAAGATGTATATGTCGAATCATGATAATTTTCTCACAATGTTTTCCGTTGAAGCTCGTAGTAATGAAAACCTTGTATTCTTGGAAAAATAAATAATTATAAGTGTAGTGGGATTCGAATAAGGACGTTCTTGGCATCATGGTTTGACATAATAATAATTTTATTTTGATATTTCTTGCCGTTGTAACTATTATTATTATGAGTAAGTAACTATTTTCTTATCAGTTCTATTGTTCTCAAGTGTAGTCGCCCAGTGTAATGAAGGTACGATGACTAGGAAACTTTAGTAGCACCAAAACTTTGGACAGAATTAAAATGTTAGATTAATTCGATTCTAATTCGACTTTTATTTTCTGTAGTGACGGGATAAAAAAAAGCCGGAATAAGCTGAGTGGCCTATTATAGTTAGCCTATGTGTTGTCTAGGGTAGGCATCATCGTCATGATGATGATTTTCGTGATGAACAAAACTGTTGGAACTATTAAAAATTGTAACATCAAATATTCTGTAGGGACACAGTTTATACAAAAAAGCGTATTATATTATAGGTACCTACTTCTTGAATTGAATTGAATTAAATTTACCGTCGTATAATAGAAATTGCCTTAAATTAATTTTTATACTCTTCGGATGAGTCTAATGTTTTAACCCGATATCCGTGGTTTTCACAAACATTTATCAAATCTGATTTCTGTGAACTCAGTATTTCGCTTTGACTTTGTAGATAGATAAATAGTGAAAAATCGTCAATTTTAACTGGCCTATTCGACAAGGGCAATAAAACTGATATTCCTTTTAGGGTTTTAGGCTAGTTTTGAAATCCTATACCGCGGTGCGGTACTAGTGGTTAAATAAAAGCTTAAAAAAGAAATATCTAAATGCCGTTTGCACTGAAAAAAAATGATAGGTACAAGAATCTTATATATAAAATTCTCGTGTCACAGTGTTTGTTTCCTTACTCCTCCGAAACGGCTTTACTGATTTTAACCAAATTTGATATGCACATTCTGTAGGTATGAGAATCGGCTACTAGCTATTTTTCATACCCCTAAGTGACAAGGGTTACTCACTAAGGCAAAACAACGTTTGCGGGGTCAGCTAGTATTTATATGAATTAATAGGAGAATATGATACAGCTATTTTTAAAGTTAATTAGTATGATCAATTTCTTTTGCCTCTCTGACATATTTCGTTTAAATCTTAAGTAATCGTTATCTAAACGTTTATAACTAATGCTAACTACTTTTAATTAATTTAGAAAAAACATGAGTTCTGGGAAAACAAAATTGCGACAATGTTGAACAGGTAGGTATACTGTAAAAAAAATATGGTGGTTCGAAGATCGCCGGGTCAGATAATTAGTTACTAAGAACTATGTACAAATCATCTACATTGGACTCAAATTATGATTCGAACAACGTATATGTTTTTAAAAAGATAATTTACAGAAGCTTCGAATAAAAAGCAAATAAAACATGTGCCCTGAGAGAGACCCTAGGGTGGCATTGTGTTTCAAGTAGGCCAATTCTCCTATTGAGCGACTGCTTATGCCACCGAACGAGTTTGTTCGGTGGCATGGATGTACCCGGGATGTGAGAAGCCACGAAGCGTGGTTGTGGATGTGACGCTAATAACGAAGTGTTTGTTTTATACTTTGACGTACCTACAAAAATTGCGTTGCGATTGCGTTGCTAAATACTATATCTTAGTAGGTAAACTGATTGTTAGTTTTAACCGACTTCCAAAAAGGAGGAAGGAATCAATTCGACTAATTTATTTTACCTGTTATTTTGAGAACGCTCTTAACCTATATTAATATTTCTAGTTTTATTAAAACACGTGTGCTTCCCGAATAGTTCGATTTAATTTTATCAAAATCGGTGAGGTGGTTTTTGAAATATGAACAAAAATTAAAACTTGCGCACAATTATCTGGATGATGTAGTTGTAAATTTCACAATAGTTATGAAATTCGATTCTATCAATACGAAATTGTGTATGCATTGCTGCATTAGTATGCATAATGCGTTAATAAACATGTTTTTCACTAAAAAGGGTAAAATAAACTAATTATATCATGACCCCCCCCCCCCCCCCAAATCGTATACGTTACATTAAAATGGGGCGCTACTAGTAGTCTTTTTTACTCGATTTATTGTATTTCTACTCGTGAGAAAAAATCGGAAGTTCTGTACTGGTGACCTCCAAAATTCGAAGCTGGGACCACGCCTGACCCGGATTCCATCTTGTCCGACTCCGTCTTGTCGCTACTACCCCTAGCGTGTACATAAAAATGCGGGAACCAGAAACGCGACCTCCGAAGTGGAGCGCAGACCGATTATGACGAAGCGACACCCAGAGCTGACCGCAGAGCTTCTGGCGGAAGCCCACCTGGAGTAAAATCTTAGTGATAGACCCTTATCGGAGCGGTGATCAAAAGTCAATGACAGAACCAAATCAGAGTTGATAGATTACATAAACAATTTATCGGGTACTTTTAAAATATTTGTTGTAAATAAGTACTATTTAGGGAAACGCTAAATATGTAAAAAAATAATTTCTGAAATGAAAAATGTACAAAAAACTAAATGCCATTTGAAACATTGTCTATGTAAGTGAAACGTTTGCCATGTAAACGTATCTATAGGCTGTCACAGGTACACTCTGCAATCCCAAGTTTACCCGAAGTTTGCAAGTTTGTGGTTTACTCACAGGCCACGAAATATTCTGTACGCCAAAAGAAGTTATTACTTAAAAAATTAAACCGACTTCAAAACCACAAATATTGGCCTAGTCTACATTCACATACGAGTAGTACCTACATAGTTCTCATTGAAATTGTCAATTACAACACAAAAGTACCACATCCATCGCTATCACATCGTGAGCTTCGACCGTGTTTTCGTTGGTTCAATGCAATGATTTACGCAGTGTGCATTTTTTACGCCTTTGTCCGTACTGAGCACTTCAAGTTCAACGCTGTGGTGATCACGAATGCCTCCGGAATGGTATTTCAAAATCTATGGTATTTCTATACTTTGGTATACCGTAGATGCAATTACAACAGGGCTGCTACATTATATCGTTGACGAGATCGATACTCAAGACTTCCTACATAGGACTTTTAATTATCTAGTAAACGGGAGATTTACTAGAGCGATATTTCGATGCCTTGATCAACGTAAGCCTACCTCCCATAGTTAATTGATTAAAAAAGACAAATAATTAATCACACAAATGTTTATGATAAGTATCTGGTTTCTGAGGTATCGAACAGGCGACCTACGGTTCCGTAAGCAGACTTACTACCGACTGAGCCACGAAGGCATTGAGATTTATTACTTATTAGAGAATTTATTATCTCTAAATTTTTCTATGAACTACGAAATTTTGTATAACTTTTTATAACAACGAGATAACGGACTACAATTTATAAACTAAACTCATATATATACACCCTTATATAAAATGTATGTTTTTAAAAATGAATGTTTGTCTGTATATTCTTTTTAGAATCGTAAACTATGCATTTGATTATGTGATGATTTTTGGTAAAGTTGTTGCGCAAAAGCCAAAGAAAGTTCCTGGGTTGGTACGACCAATTTTCGACAGGTGGCGTAGCAATGCGCGCAGGGTACTTAATAATATACGAACATATCATAATTAGATGTAAACATTTTTTTTTTGTTGATATGTAATTTACTTTCTTTACTTTATTTTTTTCTTTAAATAAAGAGTGACGAGACGAGCAGGACATGTGCCTGATGGTAAGCAACATGCCTGCCACATAACAGCACAGCGACACGCAGCTATTGAAACATGAAGAATCCAAATCATTACCTAGCACTGCACTGCGCTCGTCAACCAGAGATCTAAGTTGTTATATCTCTAAGCCCTGTAATTTCTCTGGAAACATTGCCCTTCAAACCGGAACACAGTAATGTTTGCACAATACTGCTCGGCGGTAGAATAACTGACAAAGCTGTGGTCCTTCCCCAGGCGGACTCTAATATACAAACCACTCCGCTGATTGCGAAAAAAATATCTATCTATAATTTATATATTTATAAAAGCAAAAGGTCACTAATCACGAAATCTTAGAAACTACTCGTAAAAACGCTAGGACTCTAAAAATTTTGCATGGAGGTGGCTACATAAACGCACAGTGCAAACTTTTAAGGCTAGAAACTTAAAATTTCACGTATTTTTCTAATGTTTTAGGCGTCTACTCTAAGGAAGGATTTATTGAACTTCTGTCACCAAGGGGGTGAAATAGGGGATAAAAGTTTGTATGAAACTTCTTATTCCTTGGCCATATTGCATGAATATTTATATTTTTAAATAATGAGTGACGAGACGAACAGGACATGTGCCTGATGGCAAGCAACATGCCTGCCACATAACAACACAATGACACGCACCTATTGGAACATGAAGAGTCCAAAATAATTACCTAGCACTGCACTGGGCTCGTCAACCAGAGATCTAAGTTGTTTTATCTCTAAGCCCTGTTTTTTCTTGAAATTTTTTCTGGAAACATTGCCCTTCCAACAGGACCATAGTAATGTTTGCACATTACTGCTTGGCGGTAGAATAACTGGCAAAGGTGTGGTCCTTTCCCAGGCGGACTCTGCCAAGAGTCCTACCACTACAAAAAATTAAATAATACAAGAACAAGTAGAATTAAAAAATAATGTACACGTAAGATGAAAAAGTATTAATTGTATTTATAATTTTTATTTCCAATGAGTAAATTAGCTTAATCTAGAAGACCGGTGCCAGTCGGAATCGTTCCCAAAATGCTGGAATGAATGCCCCATTAAGCAAAAAAAGGACTGCATTTTGGTCACGAGTTGCATCACAAAGAAGTTTAGATAACTCTCTCTAAGTCTTGACTATAGACTTGTGTCCTAGAAAAATGAGACGGCGCCATAGTAGCGACGCAAGTAGCTTCCCATACCAAGGGCCGTCCCATTTTCCACGGAATCACAATCACCCCGTCCGGTCTCAAGATTACATGTATTCAATGGCAAACTACAATACTTTAGTAAGTAAAATAGATCGGTGGTAAGTTGTAATGGACAAAAGCTATTTTGTTTGAATTGGAAGTAAACGATTCTCCTAAAATTCGAAAATTTCAAAGTGACTATGACCAACGGGCCTATCCCCTCACTTAATCAGCTTTGGTATTCCTATTGTTGTCTCTGTAATTTTAAAAGAAAAGAAAAGAGAGAGTAATGTCAAAGCTAAAAAAGTATTATTTAGGCGGTAGACTCTCAGTTAGTAGTAATAGAAATAGTCATCAACAAAGGGCGATAAAACGTTATTATGATAATAATTCTTACAGGCAACACTAGTCACGAATGATGGGGAAGAAAGGTTCTCGAGTGGCGACCACGAACCGGAAGACGCAGTGTTGGACGGCCTCCCACTAGATGGACAGATGACCTCACAAAGGTCGCTGGAAACCGCTGGTTGCAGGTTGCTGAGGACCGTTCGTTGTGGAAATCTAGGGGGGAGGCCTATGTTCAGCAGTGGACGTCTTGCGGCTGATGATGATGAACACTAGTCACGGGCCGGCACGCGCCACATCCGTTATATATTATTCTTACGGTTGTAGTCTCACATTTTTTTCAGTTCTGTCTCCTAGCAAACTCCCTATCTCCTCCAAGCTTACCGTAAGGAGCTTCGTTCCAAAAACATACAGCCCAATTGAAAACCTCCTTCTTTTTTGGAGTAGGTTAAATAGAAGCGACAACCCTAACTCATAAGTAGTGTCTGTATTCCGAATGGTGATCGGAAATATGCTTGAATCCATTTGGATTCCGATCAACGCATGACCCAATTGAATAGTAATACGCTTTGGAGCCCAGGTAAACAAAATATTGGCATAAAAAGGGTTCAACGTTTCATACAATTGTTATTCAAGAACACGGATAAGTGGGAACAACAATGGAAAATAAGAGATCATAAAAAAATATGTACAAAAGCTAATTATGAATTTTTTTGCTCTTAATATTTTTGTGGTTAAGAAAGAAGTATATTTACCTGCGTTCTCCAAAACAAGATGTCAAACAAATTTGTCTCTGAAAAGCTAGTCAACAAGTTCAAAAACGTGCTAAATAGAAATAAAGAGCTCCTAGACACAAACATGTTTGATACCTCACTCGATTCAGAATGACGTCTAAAAAAGAATACAAAAGGAAGATACAAAAATAAGATTACAAAAGGAAGGTTTAGATTTAGTTATTCCTTAATAATTTCTAAACTAATGATACTCAAGAAATTTTGAAAAAAGATCCTGAAAGAAGAGGAATTCTTCAATTTAAAGTGGTTCAATATATTTTCAATGTAAAACCGCCATATCATCTAAAATATTGCTTTTACAGTATTAAAGAACAATTTAAAAATTTGAAAAAAATATGTTGTAATTTAAATACTTAACCATACAAAACCTCGGTAAAATAAATAAAATATGTTAATTTTTCGTAAAGTTATACCAATGTTAATTAAATAATCTTTTTCCGGTATCTATTTTTATAAATTACGACCTAAAAGTTGAAATAGTTAGTCCATAAATTTTTCGCTTCGTGTATCTCTTTTCATTTAAGTACTTCATAAAATAATGCAAAAATAATTTATTAAAGTTTATTATTTTGTTAGAGATATGATTCGTTTTATATCAACAAAAAATGAAATTTATAAAAATTGGTAAGTATCATAAATTATTTTATAGTAATATCTCACTATTGTTGCTTTATCATATATTTTTTAAATTTTTAAATTGTTCTTTAATACTGTAGCAGCAATATTTTAGACGCATCTATGCCGTAGCGATCTCGCGGAACTCTACTTTCAGCGTTAAAAAAAGTGTACACATTATAAAGATAGAGTTCTAGGAGTTACAACTTTATATTGAAAATTTCCTCTTCTTTCAGGATCTTATTTCAAAATTTCTTAAGTATCATTAGTTAAGAAATTATTAAGGAGTAACTTAATTTAAATTTCCTTTTGTAATCTTATTTTGTTAATAACTATCGCAATTTTGTATGTGCTAAAAACCCTTTAAAACATTTTTTCTAGACGTCATTCCGAATCGAATTAGTAATGAGTATTCATAATTATAATCTTTATTTGCGTTTATGGGTACAATAAATAATAGATAACTATATATATAATAATAATGTATACATAACAGTAAGAGCGCCATAATCTGCCTTTCGGCATGCAAAATTTACATTTTAAGATTTATCTTAAAATGTAAATTTTGTTTTGTTTACCTATACAAACTAATAAAAATGCGAACAAAAATAATTAAAATCATGGTGTGAACATAATATTCAAATGACAAAATTATAAGACTGTCAGTGTGTAAAAACAACATAAGTAGGTAATTAACATGTCAGAGGTTATAAAAAATGAATTAGTTAATAATTTCAATTTATGACAAAAGAAGATTCCATGTCAAACTAAAATTTCTCATTCAAATACTCGCTGATATTGTAATATGCCTTATCCAAAAGAAAACATTTGAGTATTACACATGTGTCTAGGGGGTTTATTTCTATTTAGCACGTTTTTGAACGTGTTGACTAGACTATTTAATAGAATGAACAAAGAGATATACGATATACGAAATATTTATAGAACCGAAATTAAAAAGAAGGAGATTCTCAATTAGGTTGCATGTATGTTACGCGATAGACTAGCCGCACACACAACGATATTGTCAGTGCAACATTGTCAACAATCTTGATCAATATACCTCTGTTAGTATACGTATGACCCCGTATATTACGCAATATTATTGACGATTTCTCTAGTAAAAACTAGTGTGCACGTTTAATTTAGGTAATGGATAGAAAGAAATAAGACGATATCTAGAAACTTATGAAGCGCATTAGTTTTCTTAACCTTCTCGCGAAATGCGTCGCAGGATGTAAGTAGGTAAGTACCTACCTGTTCCATGATTCTAGATAGGTTTCCAATATTTTAATAAATACTGACAAAAATTTACTTTCCTTGAGAGTACTATTATCAACACTCTTTTCGCAATAGATACTGTTTTCATCCTCTATTCTGAACAAAAAAACATGAGCATCCGTTTGCCATGAAATCTTTTCCTCAACTAAAATATTGCCGCACGCCACATGACAATATTATTGACAATACCCCTGCCTCCCCCCGAAATTGGAAGAAAAAATATGAATCTCTAGAAATCAACAATGTATAACTATTATTCAACACAATATTATTTACGTTACTTTATTTGTTATCAATATTATTGCGTGTGTGCGGCTAGCCATAGCTCCGCCAATTTTTGAATCGATTTTGATGATTTCTTTTGACGACGCTTACCTCGACGACGTATTCGTTCGTACTATTCCGCTGTGTTATCGGAACATTGTAGTCCGAGGGCTTGCACCAAATTTTGGGTAGGCAGATACAAATTTGAGGAAAGCTGAAAACTTGTCACATACCTACCACTCCTATTATGCCCCAAACAAGGAGCTGTAGACCTAAATGATGAGTAGTGGGGCAAAATTAATCCATTATTTTTTAACCGACTTCGAAAAAGAAGTCAAAGAAAAAGAAGGTTCTCCATTCGATTGAGTGGTTTGGATTGTATGTTATGTTACGCGATAGCTCCACCAGTTGCGATTTTGATGGTTCTTTGTTTGTTTGGTAGATGATCTAATACACCGTGTTCTTTTAATTACCAAAATTTTAATAGTCTATTTAAACAACATAGCACATTAAAACTGTGTAATAGTTATATCCTTACACTCAATATTACAGAATCTGTAACTAGTTGAATTTTACAAAAATCCTTCCTAAAAGTATGGTCAATTGGTCATGTTTGTAAACATAAGCACAACGACGCCATTACTAATGAACATACGTAATAATGCGGGCGTAATAATGCGGACAACAATAAATAATAATGCGGGCGCTGCTGCCTTGTAAAACCTACCTACTTTTTATAATTCGTATTATGTAATAGGGTATATTTTTAAAGTTATTATTGCTAACTTTTCCTTCGTACTTTCTTGGGCTTAGGACCGGAAAATTACATCCAATTTAATTGTGTCAATCTCGATACGCTAGATTTTTTTTTAAAAAGATTAAAAAAAATTACGTATTTTTGCATTTTAAAAAGTTGGAACCTGCTATTTAAAACGGTTACTAATTTAGGAAACAGTTTGTACTTACAGGTACTTGTTTTAATTATTGTTCCATACACACACAAGCTCTTTTAACTTTAGTACAGCACTCTGCTCCTCTGGCACATCACTTCGTTCTAAAACTTAGGCAGTATCTAAAAAGTATCTAAATGGCTATAAAAAAACAGGGGTTTGTGATAAAAGGGTAAAAATTTAGGGTTGTATGTATTTTTAACGCCACATTATAAAAAAATAAAAACAAAAAAAATTGATGAAAAATTAAAAAGTAAATGTTTGGGGTGAACAACCCCTAACACTTAGGGGTATGAAAAATTGCTAGTAGCCGATTCTCAGGCCTACTGAATATGCATATAAAATTTGGTAAAAATCAGTAAAGCCGTTTCGGAGGAGTAAGGAAACAAACACTGTGACACGAGAATTTTATATATAAGAAAATATTACAGTATATAAAATATCGAAGATACATAATGCGTTGGTACGCAGTTATAGCAGAGGAATAGAAACTCGTTTTAGAAAACATTTTTCACGTTTAAATCAGTTCAACGTCTCACTGTGCACCAATGCATTTCTGTTCCTTCGATATTCAATATATCTGCAGAAATAAATACCGTTGCATTCTAAGCGTTTTCCTCTGTGATATAAGCATCCATGCAATAAGGCAATAACATTCTTAACAGAGAGTTCAGGCAGTTTACGAACTCCATTGCCGTATTTTTCAAAATCGGCCAGTAAAAATAGAATTTAGCTTTGCACTAAATTTCCGATTCAATTTTTTTATAAGGTTTAGTAATTCGTCCTGAATTACTAAAATCACAAAATGCTGACAGATCCAGATGGAGCTTATAGCGCGATCTTGAAATTATGTGTTGACCGACATCTCGGAAACTGTGCACTTTAGGGTGCAACAATCATACATGGATTTATTGTAGAGAATAAAATTTCGCAGCAGTTGTTTTCAGTAAACTTTTTTGTAAAATTTATACCGTTTACGATTTATGACCCATTAAATATACCTACCTCATTTTATTTCGCGACCGCTAACTCTTGAAATATAAGATTAATTATGCTGCTATTCAGCAGCCAGGTCTACACCGCTGTGTTGCGGTATAATATGTGAACTATGTGACAAGTTTTCAGCTTGCCTCAAATACCTACCCAAAATTTGCTACCAGCTCTCGGAATAATTGAAGCTTACCGCGCCCCTGCACACGAAGTGTGCACTGTTCTTTGTTCTTTGTCCGTCACACATCGGATGTGTATAACGTCAAACAAAGCAAAAAGTCTACCCATTCTAGAAATTCCATTCCTAAAATTGTTTCCGATATTGGAAGTGGACCCCAAACTCAGCTGCGCCTTTTTGTTAGTGCCCAGTAACAGTTTTAGATTGCACTGTGCTGGAACTAACTACGTAGCCAGTGGACCATAGTTTTTGTCGCACGTTGAGTAGTTCTTTATTAATTGCAATAACGAGAAATTCTACTCTCCATACGTCATCTACCCTCTCTTCCTCATCTTTTCTCTCTGCTCCATCACATAGCATTACCGAATCAGAAATTCGTAGCTACTATAATTTTTCTCCATAGGAATAATACCAGCGGTAGGAATATTGTGGTTGCTCATTTGCGCGGATTTGCAGGTAGAGATATGACTAGTAAATTTATGGCCTAGTTTTTTTACGGATAACAACAATGAAAAGTTCCAAATAAGTTTTTGCCTCGTTCAGGACAAGAAACGTGAGCATTTTCTTCCATCACAATCGCGAATAAGTGTGTTTTCGAGGCCTGCATGTTATTCCAAATGTCGTCATACATGACCTCCACGTCGTCTGAACGGTTAGAGTGCGGAGCGTATCACCTTTTGTATAATGTATATCACCTTCAATGAAAAGATTCAATGAATACCTTTTAGTGATTCTAAGTATAAAGTATATCACCCGGTTCGAACCGCTTTTGATTTTCACTACGTTATTGACGAGAGAGTTGTGGACGAGAAACCCGACACCATGTTGGAACTCCCTCCCGGTAGTAAAACAAGTTGCTGGAATTGAGAATTATCGTGTCCCCCTCCCTCTCTTTGGACTTCTACTAATCCTATAATATCCCATCGCAACTTGCTGACCACTTTTTCCACCTCGATCAACTTCTCGTCGGTCCTCAGTGTGCGTCTCTTTGTGGAAAAAAACAAAGGAGTAGAAAGTGGGCTGTTTCTGAATGTTTTACGGAAGGCCTTCAACCTCTATAGTGCTCGCTGTCGTCAGCTCAAAACAATCAGTACACAGAGGCCAAGCTCCATACAAAGTGTTTTTTTTTTAAATTAAGAGTGACGAGACGAGCAGTACATGTGCCTGATGGTAAGCAACATGCCTGCCACATAACAACACAGTGACACGCAGCTATTGGAACGTGAAGAGTCCAAATCATTACCTAGAACTGCACTGCGCTCGTCACCCAGAGATCTAAGTTGTTATATCTCTAAGCCCTGTAATTTCTCTGGAAACGTTGCCCTTCAAACCGGAACACAGCGGTAAAATAACTAGCAAAGGCGTGGTACTTCCGCAGGCGGACTCTGCTAAGAGTCCTACCGCTACTGAGAAATTGCATTACTTTCCGCTTTTTTTATGTTGGGAAAATACATTTACGTATGCCCATGCAGGGACATGGTGGGGTATATTGGGCTCGACACCATGGGAGACGACATAGTGGCCCTTCCGACTAAAATCCCTCACAGATTTCCGCTGCACAGCCAGGGTCACGGGGTCAGTTTTTGCACTCCCGTCAACTCTCTGGTGACGCGCCGGAAATCAACGCGCATTACCTCCTCGAAAGCCTATCCCTAGGTGGGGCTTCGGACGGACCAGAGCATCCGACGCCCCAGACCTTCCTGTAGAGACGGGGCGCGAGCCCAGACTGGCGACTCTCTAGACTCGCCCCGTGAATCAAACAAACTTTTTTTTAAGCGGTGGAAATGCATTTTAGGTTTGTTAAAGAATAATCGATTTTTATGTTAAAAAAAAAATATGTATAATATTCGATTTTCATAGTAACATCCGTGAATTTTTGTATATCGATTGTATAAAATAAGTGCTTAAATCGGTTTTCGCAACTAATGAAAGATTTGTTAAATATTTTAGTTTTAGGACAACGTAGCCGTTTAGTTTTTTAATTCTCGTTTTAAGTATTTTATTTTAATACTACTACTAATACTTATTATATATACCTACATCTAACATGTATGATAGGATTTTTTTGTGGTTTTGTGGCAATAATTATTTTTAATTTTATCAACGTAATAAGTTGTTACAACTTGAAGATGAACAAAATGCTGTTTTATAATGTAGTTTTTGAGACCATGCCGTAGTTGTTGAGGATTTTCTATACATCCTAAATTGAAGTGCCCCAACGTCGATAGTTGTATCGTCCAGGTACTTGCTTACCTAGTAACCATAGCGCGATCATGCGCGGTCCTAAGGGGGGGGGGTGGGTTACAGGGGACATTACCCCCCCGCCAAAATCGTATACGTTACCTTAAAATAGGGCGTTACTAGTAGTCATTTTTACTCAATCTATTGTATTTCTACTCGTGACCCCCCCCAAAATCTGAGGCTCTGTACTGGTGACCCCCTCCAAAATTCGAAGCTGGGACCGCGCCTGAGGGCGATTGCCCATAGATACGCTATCAAAAATGTATATGCTATGATATGCGTACCTACATGAATTTGACTTCTGTACGATGATTATTTTGTGCTGTGGGACTTATACATTACCTATTTAAATGTCATTCGCTTTTAAAAATCATTTCGAAATGGGCCATCTGTCTGATCCAAAATTCTGATCAGTTAAAAAATATACTGCAAAGGAGATTAAATGCAACAAGGATCCAAAATTTACATGCATACTACATACTGAATTCATAAATGTTATCAAAGATTTGTGTGACTCGGTTACACTAATATAAAAATCTTTATTGTTGTTTGTAGGTAAGATAAATTGATACAAAATTTAAAAATTAGCCCATTTAATCTGGCCTCTACTAGAGGCATGTAATTTGTCTGGCGAAGCAATTTATTTTGTCTCAATCTAAACAATGAGAAAAAAATAAAAATATAAAAAAATATGGTGGTCGAATTGATAACCTTTTTGGAAGTCGGTCAATAAAGTGAAATGAAATAGATTCTGAAACAAATTAGAGAGTTACAAGCAGAGATGAGACTAGTACAGCATCGAAACAGTGGCTTACCCTGAAAGGGTTTTGATCAACACTAGATGATAAAAGCATATTTTCTTCTAAGAAAAAGATGTGTTTCATTATACCTAAGTAGCACCTGTTCTTAGCAACACATGTCCACAAAATTCTAAGAACGCCAAGAGTTAAAGCAGTAAGTACCCATTACATATCCAGCTAAAGAGCCTATCTTTGAAGTGATTGAAATATTAATAGGTTGATTAAAGTAAATATTTTTTTTATGAGACAACATTTTGAAGAAGTCTTATAAGAAGTGCAAGACATCACTGTTCTCTCCCTCTTTATCATCCCTCGGAGGAGGGGCGCGATCAACTTCAATAAAGGCAGTGCGCCACATGTGACGTCGATACGGAAAATTCCCGTAATTTCCACTAAAATAACAAATATATACTTTGTGACAACCCCTCAAGGTTCGTTTTTAAAGACGAGAGGAAATCTTATTCGTTGTGGGCCCGCTTTCCCCCATCGTAAATACTGGCCTGAATTTCGTGATAGATTAAGAAGTAGCTGTAGATGCGAAACATTCAACAGCAGAGGCCTCAATGTTCAAATCAATGTCAATCAATGGTAAAAAAAATCCATTTTAGTAATCATCACCCCAATTCTACTGATTATCTAATGAAAACTTTCTTATGTGTTTTGTAATTGACTACTAGCAGCCCGTTCCGGCTTCGCTTTTTTGTCTGCGATTTGATTAGCATAAAAATACCTATAAAAGACACATGCTGTTACGGACTTCAACGCACGAAAGCGCACGCGACGAAAGTTCTCAAAAAAGAATATTTTCCCCCTGTTTTTGTTACATTCTTCATTCATACTCCGCTTCTATTGATAGTAGCGTAATGTTATATAAACTTCCTCGATAAATAGACTATCCAACAAAAAAAAAAAATGTTTTATTCGATACTGAGATTATCGCGTTCAAACAAACAAACAAACTTTTCAGCTTTATAATATCAGCGTCTTAGATTTTTACTTTGGTTATGGTAAACATATCGTAAACACTATTCACAGCCATATTCCAAACGTATTGTTTACGTACGCGAGCCAAAAATCCGTAAATCTTTGGGATCCAGTAAAATCAATGTGGGCAATGTTCGTATAGTGTCCAATGAAATTAAGAGATTAGTCAAATTTTACATTACGGCAGCGAAGTGATATCTTCCAGTAGCAAAAACTTATTAGTAGCCATATCTATATTTAAGTATTGTAGCTATGTAGAAAACTTTTTTAATTAAACCTAGCAAAGGTAGGTATACCTATGTATCCATTCAGACAAAAGTGCGGCGGTAAAGGGGTGTTGGCATTTTAATTAGTGCGATGCGAGTAAAAAATATAACACGCTTCTAATCACTTCACTACGCAAGTTACTACACACTCGCACTATTCAATCGGTATCCACACGTGTTTGCTACTAATCACTAAACACCTGCACTAATCAGTCGCACTCGCACCAATCCAAATGCAAACAGGCCTTAAGAGATGGCATTAAGGTTGAGTCTAGTTTTGTGATACAGTGAGTAGAGTACCTAAATAAACTTTAAATAAATGTCACTTTATGACAAGATTATTTAAGTTTTCATATTTTTAATCTGAAGTAAAGCTAAATGTTTTTGCTTCCTCTTTATCATGTTTTGAACAAATACATTATTTTTATCTTTTATCCCTCCGAACAAATAGAACAAAATAGAACATTCTGTTAAAGTAAAATTAAGTGTACAAATTACTTTTAGGTTGTCGATTTTCAAAAATACTCTAAATTCTCATCTGTTAGGTTTCATAAAATACTAGTCTTTGTCCTGTTGCCTTTATACGGCCGACTTTAGACCGCCGCGCCGCTGTGCCGCTTGGTGCGCGTTTATTTTCAAAATATTTGATCGCAGGAAACTTTTCCTTATTATTGTTATTGTGCATTCATAAATGCACTTATTAAACGATCTTGGAATTTCAAAAAATCACAAACGAAATTTGAGATCATCCTTTTATTAGTAGATATTGAATAGAATTTTGCATTTTCATAACTTATTAACTATGTTATGACACAATTTGAAAATGAGGACGACGAAAAGTTACCCATAGGAAAAGTTAGACGGTTGAACACGTCGCCAAAGTGAGTTTTACTCTACGAATACAATCTCGATTGGAAGTGAATCGGGTTGTTTTAACTAAATGGAGCACATCCATCGCATACCTACTGCATGGCCACTTAATTTCAATGGAGAATTGGAGATGGAGGGCAAACTAATCGTATTACTCTTTTTGTAGAGGTAGGTCTCTTTTCAGAGTCCGCTTTGAACTTCTTCTTTGCCAGTTATTCTTCAGTCAAGCAGCAATTTGCAAACATTACTGTGTTCAGGTTTAAATGCATTTTTTTTACACTGCAATGATATTAATCATCTTATATCTTCGGCCAGTTATTAGAAGTTACTTACTTTCTTTAGAAGCTACGTGAACCTGTGATGTTATGTTGCTTGCCACCAGACGCATGCCATGCTTGTCCAGTCCAGCATTAAAGTTAACACTTGGATCGGTCTTTTTTTTTGGAAAAGGCTTTTAGAATAGTTATCTGACGAACATATAAGGTATAAAAATTTAAGTGAAGTTAAATCATGATTTTGGGAGTATTAAAGCGTCTGTTAAGCAAAACAGCCGGCGGAACGTGTCTGGGAGTATTGGGGCCTTATTTGTAAGGATATTGCCATACGTAAAAATCAAAATCAAATTTCAAATATACTTTTTACCAGTAAAGTTGTAATATGTTTAACCGGAGCGAGGGCCTTGGTATGCCATTACACAGGGAAACCTAGTTTGAGTACCAAGGTCATCCTATTCAGGATTGCTGATGTTTTTATTGTAAGCCTATGATTAATTTTTTTTTTTTTTTTTTTTTTTTAATCTTTATTTATTTATTGAGGGTTTTATCTAATTAGACAATGTCACCCTCGAGGAGTGGCTCAGTAACAATGGCAGACTAGCTTTATCTGCGACTTATACCTATTTTAACAAATTTGTACAGCCTTTGTGCTATCCGCGATAAAGGTTTAGCCAATATACTATTATATAATCCTATAGTAGACGGGTTACATGAAAATTCTAACAAAAATAAGTCCCTCTCTACTCCGTTCCGAACACATTCTGCCAAAATATGGGTCACATCTTCAACTATTAAGCATTCAGAACACTGGGGACATTCGACTTTTCCCATGAGGTATGCAAATTGGTTCAAAGGAATGTGACCGGAGCGAAGTCTGAAGGCAGTAACAAAGTCCGTACGGTGCATGTCAGCGCCGAGAAACCATGGGAAGCGAGAGAGGTTTGGCTGTATGGTTCTATACCAAATCCCTTTAGTCCGCGATCTCAAATCAAAATATTCTTTCCACATTTTTATACACTGAGAACGGACCAAAGGAATAAGGTCGCTGAAGAACGGAAGGCATTCTATGCTAAGTCCATCTGTTAAGGCCTCCCTAGCAAGTCGATCAACATATTCGTTTCCACTAATACCTACATGAGATGGTATCCATTGCAAAACAATTCTTTTATCACGCATTTTACTAATGGAATCCAAGATTCTATACGCTATCGGTGTACCTCGAAAATTCGAGGCGCACCGAGCGAGATGTTGCAGGGCGCTCTTGGAGTCCGTCAACAGTAGATAGTTTCCTGGTTGTAGTGATTCAATATAGGAAACTGCTTCAGAGATCGCTAGTAATTCAACATTCATTATGGAAATGTTGGCATTTGTTTTAAATTTAATGGATGCTTTTATTTGTGGATCGAATAGAGCCATGCCAGACTCCTTCCCATCTTGAGAACCATCAGTAAAAATACAATAGTACTCAGAGTAATAATCATGTAAGTACTTATCGCAGATTTGTTTTAAATGGCTATCGTGATACTGACTTTTCGCTTTATGTACTTCGTGAATGTTACTTTTAACTAGATTATGAAGGTCCATATTGCTAATCCATGTGTCAAGCGTAAATCGTTCCAATTGCTTGGATGAATCTAAAGGGTTGTTTTGAAGAGACTCTCCGATCGTTACAAGCATGGGTTTTTTCTTATGCTGCCAGTAATTATTACTACATAGGTCTCTTAAATGTTCCAGCATACCATTAATTTCGTTATCTCTAAAAGATGTTGTCTTTAACCAATATTTGCCTGCTAAGTAATGCCTACGTATATATAAAGGTTGAATGTGAAGTTCACTCTCCATAACGTGTATTGCAGTGTTCTTCACAAATCCACCGATTGTACGTAAAGACTGATTTTGCAGCCTATCTAATCTAGCAATACTATTTTTGAGGCCGTTATCGTAGAGAAAGCTGCCGTAGTCGATTTTAGAACGAACAATAGCAATATAGAGACGCTTTAAATGATTCGGATGCACTCCCCATCCTGGACCAGCTAGAACTTTCAGGATATTTGTTGCTTTGGAACATTTTTCAACTAGTTCACTAACATGTTTGGTCCATCTTAGTGATCGGTCCAACCACATGCCCAGATATTTAACGCAATCCACAATCTGAACTGATTCATTGTTTAAAGTTAGGTTGCAGAGTTGTTCACTTCTACCTCTATATCCTCTTTTAAATATACACATCTTGCTTTTTGTTGGTGAGATGTCTAGCCCGATTTCAGAGAGAAGTGTGACTAAGGAGTTTAGCGAAATTTGTAAGCTGGCACAGCCTTCGTCTACGTTTTTGCAAACCGTGTACAATATAAAATCATCCGCGTATTGTGACATAAATATATTGTTACGCACTATATCCTTACAAATTTTAGCTGTGCTGATATTGAATAAAAGAGGCGCACTCGGATCTCCTTGTGCGAGGCCGCGGCCTGTAGTACGGCATAGATAGTAGTTACCATAAAAATTTTTGAGGTGCCTTTCTTTTAAAAAATTCCAAAAATATCGACACATTAATAAGCCCACCCCCATTTCATCCATGGTTTTGATTAAAAATTTTATATCAACATTGTTATATGCGTTGTCTACGTCTAAAAAACACCCAATAGTTTTGCTATTTTCTGAGAAACCAATTTGAATATGTGTTGTTAAACTTACTAAATTATCAACGGACGAGCGACACTTTCTAAACCCTGTAGTAAAGGGCGAGAAAACCTTATTTTTTTCTAAAAACCACTCTAATCGATTGTTTAAAATACTGTGGAAGACTTTGCATAAGCAAGACATCATAGAAATAGGTCTGAGAGAGGATATGTTATGAGAGTCTCGACCAGGTTTAGGAACGGGTGCCACTACAATGTCTCGCCACTGTTTAGGTACAAAGCCGGAATTGAAGAAGTCATTATAGAGGGACAAAAGAATGGTTTTACCATTATCTGATAGGTTTTCTATCATAGAGTAAGAGATTTGATCACAGCCTGGAGAGGTGTCCTTATGGCGTATACATTGTTCTAGTTCTTGTTTAGTGATTATAGTTTCTATTAAAGGATTATTTGAAATTAAAATTGGGACTTCCGGGGATACATAATCAGGCGCTAGGCCGTGAAGAAGAGAATGAGCTTTGTCGCCATCTACATATCGTTTAGTGAAGTTGCGTCCTTTGAGCCATCTCATTTTATGCCACATTTCGCTTTGAGTTATGTTACTTCCGATAGAAGAACAGAAGTTTTGCCAAGCTTTAGATTTAGCTTCACGCAAGAGTTTTTGCGCATAGTGTCTTTTTTCATTAAAACAATTTAAATTCTCTGGAGTGGGGTTACGTCTGAATTTTGTGAATGCTAATCTTCTTACAGCGACGGATTTTGATAACTTTGCGTTCCAATAGGGCTTCGGAGTGAATTTAGAGTCAGGTTCCGTACAGTATCGTATTAATGGAATGTGTTGTTCCGCCGCTATATTAATAAAGTCTAAAAAAATGTCATAGTCGGATTGTAGGTCATGAGAGCGTAAAAAATAGTTAAAAAGAGACTCAAGTATTTTTTTATAGCTATGCCAGTTGGCTTTTTTATAATTACGGCGCTTCGGGTCCATAACATCGGTTTTAAAAGAACTAGTCATTTTAATCATGAGATGGTCACTCCCTAGCGTCTCGTTTAAGGTATCCCAGTCAAATATTAGTGCCAAGTTGGACGGAGCAAATGATATATCTGGCGCCGTTTGCTGTAGTCGGTTGTTCACTAATTTTATTCGAGTGTTTTTACCACTATTTAAAGATAAGAAGCCCTTTTCCGTTATTGTATCATATATGAGCGAACCTCGTCTGTCAGTTTTATTTGACCATGTAATATGGTGCGCGTTGAAGTCGCCTAGAATTAATCCATTTTGTTTAACTACAGAGAATACTGAGGCCCAGTCGTGTTGATTTGTAACAACAGATGACGTACAGTACAAACCAACTATGTATTTAATATCTCTACAGTTAAAAACTTTAACGCCGATCATTTCAATCCCCCTATTAGATACTTGGACGTCATACAGTTGTGACTGAACCGATTTATGTACAAAAATAGCTACACCACCATACGCTTCATCTCTATCCCTGCGATAAATATTATAATTGTTTACCTTTAGTTGAATGCTATCTATGACCCACGTCTCACACACTACTGCGATATGGACCTTCTCTCGATGTAAAATATTCTCAAAATCTAGTAATTTACGTCGTATACTTTGAGCGTTCCATTGAAGGATGGTAAGTTTCACTGTTTTTTGTTTATTGGCCATAGTTCATAAATAATTCGAAAATACTTTTTAGTACCGGCCAGTCACCAAAATTCTCCACAATTACTAACACTAGCCACTCGACGCATCGTTTGAGTCCATTTTTGAGTTTTTCGTGGAGATTTAAGTCTTTCATAAAAATTATCTCCTTTAGACGATTTAACCCCCGGAGCGCTTTAGTATCTAACGGGTGATACTAAGGAACAAATCCCCCGAGCGCTTTAGTATCTAACGGGTGATACTAAGCGAGCGCCGTTCATTTGTTATTTTTTGTCTCGGTCGCCTATAGACAATCCTTTGTTTTCGTTACACGAATCGATTGCCAAGATAACAATCTCGATTTCTATTGGCTGTTTCCAGTCCAAGTGTACAAACATTACAAAAAAATAATTATCAAAGAAATTTCGTCAACATAAACTTTTAGATCCGCCATTTTGCAATTTTTCGAGTGCAAGTGCTTCAGATTATTTGTCTCCGAAAATGGCAGGAAACCGTAAACGATGAGTAAATGTGCTGTAATCTACTGAAATATATATGTGTAAGGTACTAACAGTGTTTTTTTTAGTGATAGATGCTTATATTTCGAAATAAAATGTGAAAACTTTTGTCAAGCGTACGAAATTGTCCGTCATGCAGGTTATTTAGATAAATAATACTCGATATAGCGATTGTAGTGTTCCATATCGCCTGGAAACTAACGTATAATATATCTATGAACACTTTCATACCAGATAGTGTCGAGTTTACAGCAATAAAAACTAACGTAAACTATTTTTTCGTCAACTGAGTGCTTTTGTTTGCCGGCAGTGCCGGTGTAGCGGCTGTGCAACGCAATGGCGGACCGTTTTGTTTCGTGATAATTAAATCTTTTTCTTGATTAGATTTTCGTTTTGTGGTGAAAGTGTTACTAAAATGGGTGCATAAAAGGTCCTTCTTTGTCGTGAATGTGTTGTGAGTGTAATAATTACATCGTAAAGTGCCATAATCATGCGAATTGTGCGAGGTGACGACCAAAAATTTGTAAACATCATATTCAACACAGAAATACTAAATTCCGGTAAGTGTAATTATCTCTATTAATCGTAAAAATGATAAAGCGGTTCAAGACCATTGCAGTGATGTATATTTTGTACAATATAATTAACGAATACATCAAAATTTATCCAATTTAGAATCTTCCCAACCTCAAAAAAAAATTTTTGGCGGGAAGCGTGGCACTTTGGTACATGCATTTGTTTACGCGTCGTGCCCTGGACGGGTTAATAGTTCACTAAATTTGACTTCATTTGATTTTGAACGTGAAGGAGTATCATCTTGCAGGGTTATCCGTGGTCCTACGCGGGAGGATTGTTCGAGATTGACTGGGTCATCTCTACGGCGGTCCCTCTTCGTCGGATTAGGTCTTGGAGTTTGCTGAGTCTCCTTCTCTCTGTGAACTCCGACCTGGGATTGTGTAATACTAGCATAAGTCTCATTATCTCGTTGAGAAAATATAGGCGCTAAGTGATCACGTCGATCAAATAAAGGGTATGACTTCATTAAAGATGGTCTTGATGACAAATCGGATGTAAACATTTTTGATTTTGTATGCTCTGTTTTAATGTGATCAGCATATATACTGAGAGCTTTTTTGTAAGTGCAATTGCACTCAGCCATAATGTCTCTTAATTTTTTTTCTTTTAAAAAAGCTGGACAACCTTTGTACATTGACATGTGTGCACCACCGCAGTTAACGCATTGGAACGCCGTAGTTGAGCAATTATCATGGTTGGCTCTGCACTTAGGGCACACTATTTTTTTTGATGGACATCTTTTAGAAGAGTGACCTAGTTGCCAGCAAAAGGAACACTGAGATACCGGAAATATATAGGGATCGACTCGCATTCTCAAACCTTGAGCTGATACGTACTCTGGTAGTGCATTTCCTTTAAAACATAGCCGCACCGACTCACACGGGACCCATCCTGTACTAGAAGCACTTCGGCGATTGAGGCGGAACACAGACAAAAGCTGAAAAGGTTCAGGACATGATGTATTTTTAAGTATGTCTTCGTCTGTCATGTCTAGGTCTACATCTCGTATCACACCATAAGAAAGGTTTTTTTCTGTCGCCAGCTGAGTATGCCAACCTTTATCATTGACCGCTTTACAATTTTGTAATTTATGTAGTAACACTTGGCTCTTTATGTCAAGGCGTACTTTGTACGGATTAATGTATTTTACTCTGTCAATTTCTGTGATTCCATTTTCATTTAGAAATTTGGCCATTGCGAACGCTTTTGGCAAGGGTTGTTCCGAACTTGAAATATAAATTTCCATTTTGTCGATATTGGCTTTCACTCTTTTTCCTTTCTGTTTCACCTCCTTCCATCCTTCTTCCTCACTATTCAGCTGATCGTCCACGTCACTCGACTCAATTTCTTTTCTTTTTTCGGGTCTCATCAAACTTTCTTCAAAATTATGTTGTACAGTACTACTTCGGCGCAGGTTCCTTAATTCTTCTTCGGATAACTCCATGTCTTTTTCGCTCATACATACGCTACTAGTTCTCGAACTAGATTTGAAGGGAGAAGCTGGGTCCTCCATGTCAATTATATTTTAGGCCGCGCGGCCGGCCGGCACCCCAACAGCTATGTTAGGAACACCAGCGCGCCGGCGACAGGATTTCGATTACTGTATTTGCAGTATTGATTTAAAAAGTGAAAGTACACAACCACCTCGCACGGACGCCGTGGCGAGACATGATTAATTTGTAATTTAATGAAATATGTTTGAAGCTCAATAAACTTTATCTTATCTTATCTAGTTATCAGAAAATAAGTGAAGTAAGCAGTGTATTTATTTATGTATCTTTATTGCCCCATATCTCAAAATTGGCCGTCTAAACAAGTTAGCGGGTAAGCATGTGTTCTTAGTACGTACTAACTCTACACAATCGTCCACGTACATTTCGTTCATCAGAAAATACGTGACGTCTGGAGGCCCTGGGATCTTACTCTATCAGGGTTCAGGTATATATTTAACGATGAAAGGATTTTTGAAATCGGTCCAGCAGTTCCTAAGATCATCGCGGATCAAACAAATAAACTCTTCAGCTTTATAATAATAGTAGGTATAGAAATCTTTCAGCCCTCACTTGGCAAGCGTGGTGGACAATGGCCTGGATCTCTCATTGTTACAAAAGTACCGAGTCCTAGCGGTGGGAACAGAAACTGTGACTTTTATGACGCACATGCAATCTCATACAACAACAAAAAAATGTCGTTTATGTACAGAATGAATCGCTGTTGCACGATATTAGAACAACCATTGTGTTAAAATCATTAAGATATCAAAAATCAGAACATTGGCTTACTCTCCATGTAACTGAATTACTTACAAGTTAATGAATTTGAAAGAAAATGGCAGTATAGCCGTTCATAAAATTAAATGGTGAATTGGCTCCTTGTCTTGTCATTTCAACCCCTAATACGCAAAATGATACAATTTTAAAATAAATTTTTATGCTTACAACTTTGGAATAGCGATTTAGAAGCGTTCTATAAAATGAAATTACAGAGTCGTTCATATTGTTACAACCTCAAACAAGGAAACAGATTTAATATTAGGTAGACACAACAATAAATTCACAATAAATATAGGCAGTTGTTAATTCCTTACACCTATTCACATTTGTGGAATACGTTGCCTGAGTATGTTTTTCCCTATAGGTTACAATCTTGATAGCTTCAAATCGTGATCGAATCGGTTTTTTTTCTAGGTTAGCTCGCTCCATCGTAGACCACATCGTCGCTTATGGACTAAGAGCTTCGTTATTTTAACAAATTTGAAAGTTTGTCAGCACTAGTGTGTCGGAAAACACGGGGTAAGAACGATGGACCATTATGAAATTCACGGGCTTAGAACACAACATTCAATTCAAGCTGATGATTCATTCAAATTAAGTTCTTAGTTGCATGATGACTGGGTCAAAAATATACCATTCTAATAGTCAGGTAGATTATGGTACCTATGGATACCTACCATTTGACATCGACCTACGATATTTTTGGTTTATGTCCAATGTCCACCCACATCACTACATAGAATAAAACATACTCGCTTTCTCCCTATAATATCCTTATGTATGCTTAGATCTTTAAAAAAAGATTTTGATGCGGGGTTTTTTAATAGATAAAGTGATTCAAGAGGAAGGTTTTTATGTAAAATACATGCATAGTACAGTAAAGAGACACTGATAATTTTAAAGGTTTCTTAAGCGATCTCATAAATAAATACAATTTTTGCGCTGAAATTGCAAACGCTGGCTGAACCCTACGAGATAGATCAAAATAATGTACTGCAGTATTGTACACCTTATAAAGGTCTACAAAAAAAAACTACCATGGTATACGTCTATCTCTTAAGGATAACCCACAATAACCATTTTTATTAGTATATTTAGTATCAGCATTGCACCCGTGCGAAGCCGGGGTGGGTCACTAGTTATATCCTATTATTAATATTATAAATGTGAATGTATGGATGTTTGGGTGTTTGTTGCTCAATCACGTCCTAACGTATGAACGGATCGGGCTGAAATTTGGAACACATATAGATTATAGTCTGGAAGAACACATAGGCTACTTTTTATCCCGGAAAAACAACGGGAAAGGGAACTTCGCGGGTAACACCGCGGGGCGCTTCTAGTATATAATATTCTACTAGCAGCTATTTTTAAGACTGTATAATGTATATTTATATTAGTAAGTATTATTAAATAAACGTCGCTTTCGCCTATTCTCGTATTTAGATGATTTTCCTTTATAATGGTTGCCTGGTAGAGGTCGCTTTAAGTAATTTGACCGCCACTAGTAGTGGTGCTATCTGTTTCACAATAAAGAGTTGTCTATCTTCACTACAGGTAATAATTATCATTGTTCGCGCCCCCGTTCTCTCCATAACCGTACATCGCAGCGTACATGTGAATCAGGGGATAATCTAGACTCCAATAAATTAATAATTCATGACTAACTTAATAAGGCCCACGAGTATGAACCCCGAGGATTTCATCTATCGTGCTAATATCAGTCAGACGGATGTTAGCCATCGTCAAACAACGACGGCACGTGCGTGCCACGCGTCTCGTTTTAACCAGACCGACTCAGCTTAACTGTGACAGTTTATATTTCAATAACGAAATATTTATTGCCATGGAAGCCGAATTCATTGGCCGTTAGTGGTAAGTTGGTTAATAGTCATTACTGTTTAGTGTTTGGTGTATTGATTCATTTTCACCCAGCAAGAAAGTAAAATAAAAAGTAAATTACTTAATGTATGTTACTCAGTGGTTATTTGGCAATCAATCAAGTTGGCTTCAGATTATCTTTCAGACTTAGGCTAACAGAAGGTGAGGGATCGAACTAACCTATTCCTTTGAAATTGTATCGATTCATTTAGAAGTGAAATTATACTATTGTAAATTTGAGTATAATTGGAGTTTTATATTGAGACAATTTGTATTTATGTGTAGATAATGTTGCACGCCCTATGGGTTCGGATATAGTGATACCTTATTAAAATTTACCTATTATTTTAGATATGTAACTAATACCTACATATATTCCAGCAATAAAGATAAGATAAAGAAATAATAATATTTGATTTGATTTGATTAATTTGGATGTCTAACAAACACAACTTTTAATAGATTCAGAGTCCTCGCAAAATTCGAGATTTCCTCGCCTTTGTGCACCTAGTCATGTAGCGGTATTTGTTCATTTAGAAGTGATTAATTTGGATGTATAAAAAATACAATTTTCTTTTGTGTGTATGTATAGATTTAGAGACGAATCTCCTCGCTTTTCGGCAAACAGTCTGCGTTGTTGGTTCGGGTTATTGGAATTTCTCGGTGTCTCTCGATAATTGACCACCACTTTACAGGGTTGCCTCTACTTCGCTTCGATTTTGGATAGTTTCAAGGAAACTCGTAACAATTTATTTCCGTCCCTAACCGTCATGATTCTTGTGTTTTGTTTTTTTATGTCGACTAGTAAAATGTAGTTTAATAAAATAAGTATTAAAACGTGATTTTCATAAATACAAAATGTATCAATCTAACATCTGTCTAGCTGTCAAAATCCTAAATCTGCTCAATCATTACGTCTTAGGCGAAACGTCAGCTGGTAACAGGACAAAGATAGTTAAATAGATAAATTCTTTATTGCACTCAAATAAAACAAAAACTTCTTAAGGAAAAACCTAAAAAATTGGTAACTATTGGTGGCAATATTGCTAAAATCTCTAACATAATATAATTTGATACACTCTAGACGATAAGATTTGTTACATTACCGAACAAATACCCACTGATGTCGACAGCGCTGCACAAGGCAAAGATTCTAGACGTTTCTTAATTATTAAAGAAAAATATTGTCATCTCCGGTAAACTTTACTGTAGACGACAAGACGGTCTGTCTCGTCTTCTGTTAAATACTTTTGCCAACAGTGTAACAAAGCGTCAAAGAGACAGAACTTTTTTGGTTCTTTTCTGTAAGATGTTAATAAAACGAGCTAGTGGAACTACAGTCTCAAGTCAGACTTGAGCTGAAAAATTCACTATCAAAAAGTCTACTCGTTCCAAATTAAAAATTCTAGGAGAATACAAGAGAGGTACAATTCCTTGGAAATATAATTATAATTAGAAGTGCAAACCCCGACTTTCTTCAACTGTAAATGTCAAGGAATTAACTATCGTATTCTAAACGTTGATCTATCAAAATATAAAGTTAAATTCGTATACTTACCTAAAAATGTTTAACGTACATATGAAGGTAAGACTTCAAATAAACTAAAGAGCGCAAGATGGAAGTTATAACTATTTTCTGATCTGTGGTTATGTCAAGTTTTATAATAGGTACCTACGTATGGCGGTTTTTAGCATACATTTCGATTATTTTTTTGCTATTCGATGTCTTTGACTTTTGGTCCATCAAACAATAATGTTAGTAAGGCCTCTATGCTGTTAAAAGTGTAGGGTACTAGGGAAAAACCTCACTTTTGATTTCACTTACTGGTTTTTATTCCTAATAATAGAAAATATTATCCGTAACATACATACATAGATAGATTAATTCTCGTATTTATCATTTAAAGCGATCTCTTCCAAGCAACCGAAGCTGGGCGCTTCCAGTCATGAAACGGCGAGTGCCTGAATGTAAACCTGTAAACACTGACCTCAACAGAGTAGACGTCAAAGAATGGTAACGTCACTAGGTTCCTATTTCTAAAATTTTAATTATGAGCGAGCGAAAACATCACCCTTTCGTGCCCGCTGCGAGCTAATCCCGGCTTTATGCGGGGCGATCGCGGCGCCATGCAGAGCACCCCTGCGGATCAGAAACTGGAAAGGGAACGCATTTAGACGCTCACGGGTTCAGTAGTATTTTTTTTATATTACAAATCCCAAAAACAAATATCATGATTTTTTCAATTCACGTACAAATCTATGAACCAGAAAGCCGATTTTTTCAGTAAAGCGAAATCGGTTTATGGTTTTTTTACTTAATGGACGTCAAAAGAAAATAAACAACAATTTCGTTGTATGAATTTAAAGGTTACAGACTTCTAAATTCTTAAAATTTACTTCTTTAATCTATGGCGTTTTCATAATGACAGATACGAATGAGAGAAAAGAGAAAAAACCAGTCAAATAATATATAATTAACCTTGACGTATTGGTAAGGTGGTATATAAGGTTGCCTACCTAGTTTCAAAATGAGAACGATTTATGATGGGATTTGTTCCTTTATCTAACAATCTGAAACTGTTATTTTTTTTAACATAAATTACGACGAAAAGTTTTATGTCGATTTGAATTTATTTAAAAGAAAACGGTTTTCTCGCTTGTGTTCGCCTTTTTAACAATTGTTTTTTTTTTAACTCCGGCTATACACCAACCTTCGAGATCGTCAGGGAAGGCAAACTCTGCACAAGCGTAGTAGATGTAACTACGTGCAGTGTGTCTCTCCTGGGAAAAATCGAGGGATGGGAGGTTGACAGAAGTATTACAACATCTGACCACAACGCAATCACCTTCACTTTGCGTCTAGTTAAAGCTCTCGAACAACAGAGGTCAATAACAACACGCAAATACAACACCAAGAAGGCAAAGTGGCCAAACTTTATGTCACAGCTAAAATCTTCCCTAAAAGAAAGAAACATCTCGCCGGAATCAGTGGAGAAATGTGAAAGTTCACTAGAACTTGAGTTGATGATTACGAGCTACACAGCTGGTATACATGAAGCCTGCGAGCACACCATTCCATTGGTGAGCTCGTCGAAGGGAAATCCAACCACTCCATGGTATACAAAAACGCTCGAAAATCTGAAGAAAGAAGTTCTCAGAAGAAAGAGAAGGATCAGGAATGCCGCTCCTGACAGAGTTGTACTTGTAGTCGAACAGTACCAAATTGCTCGGCAAGACTACAAGGAAAAAGTCAAACAAGCTCAGACGGAAAGCTGGAAAGAGTTCTGCACCAATCAGGAGAAAGAAAGTATGTGGGACAAGATCTACAGAGTGATGAGAAACACTTCGACAAGACAGGAAGAAATACTCCTAAGAGACACCGAAGGTAACACTCTATCCCCGCAGCTATCTGCAGAACTACTTGCCAAAACTTTCTATCCCGACGACTCTGAGAGCACAGACCAACCGTGTCATACAGAGCTACGGGAGCGAACCACGGAAACACCTATGGACTTACCGGAAAATGATCCACCTTTCACATCAGCGGAACTGGAATCAGTATTGAGAACTCTGAATCCAAAAAAAGCTCCTGGTACGGACGGGCTAACCGCTGATATATGCGCCGCAGCTATACGTTGCGAATGGGAGGTTTTCTTGGCGATAGCAAATAAATGCTTGTGGTTAAAACACTTCCCCAAGCAATGGAAAGAGGCGCACGTGGTCATATTACGCGAACCCGGTAAGACAGATTACACACACCCACAATCTTACCGCCCCATAGGTCTTCTGTCCGTTCCCGGAAAAATCGTCGAAAAGCTTCTGGTAAACCGAGTCCAATGGCATCTCCTCCCAACCATCAGTAGGAAACAGTACGGCTTCATGCCTCAAAGAGGCACCGAGGACGCCCTCTATGACCTGGTAGAGCACATCAAAAAAGGAGTTGACAGTAAAGACACCGTACTCCTAATTTCCCTGGATATAGAGGGTGCCTTCGACAATGCATGGTGGCCCGCCCTCAAAAATCAATTAGCGAAGAAGAGGTGCCCAACAAACCTCTACGACATCGTAAACTCTTACCTCAGCGACCGTAAAATCAAGGTCAACTATGCAACAGCAGTCTATGAGAAGGAAACAACCAAAGGATGCGTCCAAGGGTCCATCTGTGGACCAACCTTTTGGAATGTTATTCTAGACTCATTACTACGAATGCTGGAAGCCGAGGGAGTATACTGTCAAGCATTTGCGGACGACGTCGTTATCGTGTTTACAGGCAGCCCGAACATCATCGAACAGCAAGCGGGCAGGGCGTTGAGCATGACAGTGGAATGGGGTAAAATTAACAAACTCAACTTTGCAGCGCATAAAACCAACGCAATGCTTTTTACAAAAAAGTTCAAGTACGAACCTCCAAACATAGTCATGTCCGGCGTCCGGCTTGATCTGGTCGAGGAAGTCAAACTGCTAGGCCTACTAATCGACCGACGGCTCAACTTTAAAGCACATGTGACCGCCCAATGTAAAAAAGTGGCGAACATTTATAGACAGCTAGCATGTGCAGCGAAGGTGACCTGGGGATTGAATGGCAAAATCACGAGAACTATATACGTCGCTGTGGCGGAACCTATAATCATGTATGCCTCAAGTGTATGGGCACAAGCGGCAGACCTCGAGGAAAACAAGTCTCACTTGAACGCAATCCAAAGAGGTTTTGCCCAGAAAATCTGTAAGTCATACCGTACTGTCTCCCTGAAATTAGCACTTGCACTCTCCGGTTTGCTCCCCCTGGATCTGAGGATACAGGAAGCAGCTAATTTGTACAGAGTAAAAAAGAACCTCTCCCAAGACTACCTCCCACCAGAAGTGGAACTCGAACGGAACGTTAACTACTTGGACCAATCCCATCCGTCCACGCTGGTACCCGTAGAATACGAGCTCCTAGAAGACACCTCCAATCTTCCAGAAGGACCTCAAATTTATACTGATGGCAGTAAGGTTGAAGGTAAAGTTGGAGCTGGGAGGGGATCCCTTTGTCCTACGTCAAACGCAAAATCCGCGAAGAATCGGTCAAGAAATGGCAAGATCGATATGAGACCTCGGACACTGGAAAAGTCACCCAGACGTTCCTCCCCGATATAGCAAACGCATATCGAATGTTGAGAACCATAAAATTGACTCCCTTCCAAGTACAAGCGTTGACGGGACACGGAGGAATAGCAGAATACCTGTACAGATTTAAGCTCAAGAGCGGTCCTGCATGCGAGTGTGACCCCGACCAACCCGAAACGGTCTGGCACGTGCTTGTCGATTGTCCCCGATTCATGGTCGCAAGATATGAACTCGAATCTATGATCGACAGAAAGCTGGTTGTCTCGGATCTCCATAACATCTTAGCAGATCCAGACAACAGAACACGGCTCCTGTCCTTCATGGAGAGCTCATTCCGCATAGCGGCCAAGAGAAACTCCACAATATCAAATACACGCCTCCCCTCGCCACCACACCCTGACCCGCTGCCCGTGGACGCCACGTGGAATGTGGTTCCCGCCCAACCTCTCAATAGTTCCTCGAAAAGTACCTCCATCCAACAACTACTGGAGAACGCAGACCGAGGAGAGGCAGGGATCCGTATCCGCAGAGTGGCTCTCTTCATGGACAGCAACAAAGAAAGATTCGGAATAAGCTTTTGCTTTGCCTGGGAACGGAAACGAGCCCGTTTGTCACCTGGATTGTCTTGCCTGCTCAATGGGAGTACCGCAAAAGTCACAATGAAGCTGAAAACATATGACGCCATGCCAGTGTGCGAGGTGGACGGCCACCGATTTCGGTTGGTGCGATCGAAAAACAAAACTATTGCACTAATAGAGTACTCGGAAGTTCGGACCCCTTTCACACAGGCAAGTGCGCTGCTCGAACATCTGAGCAGAAATGCAGGTGAAACACCCCGGGTGATAAGCGTGGATGCGATGGCAATCGAATACTCAAGAGCGCGAGTTGCAGACCGGCTGGGTTGCATTGAGGCCTCTAAACATCACGAGGTAGTCGTATATGAAGACAGGGGAGAAAATCTGAGCTTCCTCAGAGCCCCTTCACACGACCAAACACATGCAACTGACAGCTGGGGACATCCTGTTCCATTCGTTCGACCATCCAAACCGGCTCCGAAAGAGCACAGCAGAGGGCAGCCACGGAAAAAGCCGCAGCCAATCAAAGCGGCAGCCGAGGCACCAACACGACCTTCGTGACTGCCTTCAATGCAGCAGCAAGGAGCATACTCCGAATCTCATCCCACTCATCACCCCCCTTGACGTCAAGCAACGAATTCCTTCATCGAATTCCTAGCCACACTGAGAGCGACAAGACAAGTCAACCTCAAGACCTGCGAAAACATCATGCACTCCTATAGGCTAGGAAGTGAAAGCCTCTTAAAGGCGAAACTCGAGGAGGCCGAAGCAGCCATTTACAATAATGTCACTTCCCGGGTCATCAAGGGAACCATGACAGGAAAGTATATGGCAGCTTACAGTGTAGAAAATGGCTTCGTGACACTGAACGAGAAAGAGACAGAGCGCGCGGGAATGCCAGTTTATGCGACACCACCAAACGACCCAATCGTAGTTACCGCCCGATGCACCAAGATTATGCTGGACGATAGGATCCTTGAGATGGCCAAAACCATCGAAGGGAACTCAAACGTCAAAGCGGGTTGGGAAAACTGGGAGGTACCGCGAATACAATGGGTCAACGGAGTTCCAGGATTTGGAAAGACAACATGGGTAATTAGACACTTTGATGTGGACAAGGACGCCATCATCACTACAACAACTGAGGCAGCAAAAGATCTAAGATAAAAGCTATCGCACCGTATCGGAAACCTGGTCAAAACCAGAGTGCGAACCATGGCTTCTGCTCTGGTAAATGGTTTTGGAAGAGAAAGTTTCAGTCGCCTCATGGTGGACGAAGCTCTCATAAACCATTTTGGAGCCATTGTGATGGCTTCAAGGCTGTCTGATGTTGGTGAAATTGTCCTCATTGGAGACGTCAATCAGTTGCCTTATATCGACAGGGAAAATCTCTTCGAAATGAGGTATCACCGCCCAGACCTGGTAACAAAGATCAGCCAGGAGTTGCTCTGCACACATCGCAATCCGATGGATGTCGCATATGCGCCGAGGGAAATATACTCAGGTATGTACTCCTCAGCATCCCGTATAAAGTCCCTAGAGCAGAAAAGGTACAAGGGAGCGCAAATACCCAACACCCTACCAAACACCCTCTTCTTAGTTCACACTCAAGAGGAGAAAGAGACCCTGACAAACCAGGGTTATGGGTCAGGTACGTCATAGGGTCACGTATCCTCACCATCCATGAAGCTCAGGGACTGACATATGAGTCGGTAATTGCAATAAAAACAAAGGCAAACATGAAGCTGCACGAGAGCGTGCCCCATGCGGTTGTTGCAATCTCACGGCACACGGGGACCTTCACGTACTACGCTGACGACACCGACGACGCCATCGGTCGGTTCGTGCGGCGAGCGATGGCTGCATCACCGAAGACCATCCGAGAGTTCAACCTACAGATGGCCATCAGGGACAGAAATGCAGCCGTAGTGGAGGCTCTCGGCCGGGAGGAGGCGGCTTAGGCAAATGGCAATAAGGCAAAGAATCGATGTCGAGTCGATTACTAGCGGAATCCCAACCGGTAGTGATCGGCTCAACAGACGAGCACTAACTAGTATTAGGTTTAAAATGTTCCCAACTCCCCCCTTATTTTCCTCTTCTTCTGATTATCCAAGAAATATGTTAAAATAAATAAGATTTTAAATGACAAAAGTCACGGACCCCGGAGTCTGTGGAGTAGCAATTTTAAATAAAATAAAAAAAAACCAATTGATTTTTTGTTTTGATTAACGGTTAATACTACTTTGTAGTAAAACAAAATAATAATAATAATTCATTTATTCACACAGTAAGAAGTTTGTTAATGATTTTTTTTTTAATTTGGTCGCTTCGCGTTTTGAAAACTTACAGATTGCCATTGACTCACAACTTATGTTTTGTTACCCGATTCCATGGTTTCCCAACAGTTCAAACGCTATTTGACACGTTTGATTGTTGGACCTGGGCTTCTAATTAACAAAATAAATACATTCTATAAGATATAATAATAAGTACCTAATGTAAATGATAGACATATTTATTTCAATAAAAACTGTACACTACTTGTAACATGTAAATTCTTAACTAAAAAAACTAAAAACTATTCCCCAAATAATCCACCCCTAACCGTTCCCGGCGCAAAGGTGCCCATGATGCTGGCTGCGTTCCCGCGTTGGATGGCAATGGCCAACCTTTGCTCCAGGAACAAGCCGGAGCGGGAATGTATATGTAAATTCGTACGTAATTATGTAAATACGGATATGAAATATTTACAATCCAGTGCAATTACGGAAAAAGATTGAAAAAAAACATTCAATTATGTAGTTTGTTGGATTATGAAGGATCGATAGGGGGTTTATTCTGAGCATATATTCCAATTTAAGGGATTCTGGCCAGGTCAGCTCAAGGTCATTTCGATGAAAACGCGTTTAATTTGATTTCTCGAAATTGTTAGTTTTAGGCAAAAAATTGTTGAGACCTTTTTTTTCTCTTCTAAATTAAATTTACAAACTTTTTACCTACAACTTTTTTTTTCATCAATATTTTTCAATTCATTGCTTCCCAAAGGCAAACATTTTACTTTTTTCCTCTCTTTTTTATGTTTCGCCATTTTCTCCCCAACCGTTAAAATTTATGAAACTTTACCGATTATCTAAAGTAGATCTTTTAATAATGAACAACTTTTTCTTGAACTTTTTTCTGTGATGACATTACCTTCAGAGTTATTTGTTACTTTACCGAGCGAAATCCGCGCCACTGCGACACCTTCACAACACTGCGACAAATCCGTGACACCTCCGGACTAAGGGCTGAACCCAAAATTCATTGTTGGATTGTGTCGGTGGATTTCTTCTGCAAAGGGTTATGTGGGACAACAACGTTACCAGCTCCGATATATGCCAGAAATACGTAACGTACATAAAAAACACAATACGGTACAGACGTGGTAATTGTATTCGATGTCTATCACGAAGGTATTTCTGGCACCAATTCTGCCGAACGGCTGCGCCGATCCCAGCTGAAGCCATGTGCGGAAATAATTTTCACCGACAATGTGACCGTCACCACAACTCAAGATAAGTATTTAGGCAACGAGAGCAATAAGACCAGATTCATCTCACTACTACTGAAAACTGTTCTCATCAAATCAGACATAGAGGTGGAGTGAGCCGTAGCGATAGAGCGAGCGGAGCCGAGCCGAGATAGAGTCGGTCAAAATTACAGCTCGTCGATGATTGTTGTCAATCGCCCACTGACAAGCATTGAGGATTGCAAATAGTTCTGCTTGAAACACGGAGCAACTGTTATGTAGCTTGAATTTCATGATGGATGTTTCATAGGATATGATATTTGGAACGTAACAAACAAAAGCTGCTCCTATTGAGCTGTCCTCTTGCTTGCTACCATCGGTGAAAATTCTAATGGCTTCAGGGTCGCAGATTAAGTCTATTTCTACCTGATTATGCAGCCAATAATCATGACAAATGGCGATTCTACCAGCGGGATAAGGGAGTTGGCACAAAGGCGTGGATTTATCCCAAGCAACTTCATTTGAAAGGAAGGTCGTGGCCCCGGTCAGTTTCACTCTCTCGACGCAGTGCACCTCCAAGATTTTAAGGCCTAATGGCACAAACTGCGCCAGCGCGAGAGCCGCCGTAGTGGAGACAGCCTTGAAGGCCTTAATGGCCTTAAGTGCAAAGCCTCATTGCATGCTGAGCAAGGCTCGCTTGATATGCTGTATCTTAGCAACCTCTCCCCAAACGCCAGCCGCGTATGTCACAATAGGTTCGATTACCTGTTTGTAAATTGTGCGCACATTCTCAGGATTAGCTCTCCAGGTAGGCCGGGAGTAAAGGCACAGCTTGTTAAAGATTATTGTTGCCTTTCCAAGAATGTGACGCACATGATTCCGGAATTTTAGTTTTTCATCTATGATAACTCCCAAGAGCTTCAATTCGTGGGAGTAGGTAAGGTTGCTGCCATTCATGGATAGTCCTGCTGCCTTGGCCTTTGGCGTAAAGGCAATTACCTGTGTTTTGGAGAGGCCAAAGGACAACTTAACACCATTGCCCCAGTTAGTGATGGCGTCAAGGGCCTGATTGGCAGACAACTGAAGATCTGTGATATTTTTTGCTGAGGCTACCAGTAACACATCGTCAGCAAATGCCTAAATGTGACAACTTGGTGGTAGTTGTTTCTCGAGTAACTCGTCAAGTATTATGTTCCATAACACAGGCCCACACTTATATCCTTGGATGCATTCCTTTGACATTGTCTTGGTGACTCGCTCTCCCGCATAGTCTAGTTGTGGTTATACCACGCGATCCTGGACGTAATTGAGTATAAGCCCAAAGATGTTGCTGGGACAGTCCAAGAGTCTTAACTGATGGAAGAGAGCTGGCCACCAAGCGTTGTCGAATCCCTTTTTGTCTAGTGAGACCGCCACCACCAGTCTTTTGCGTGATTTGGCTGAACGTATTCCAACACTTCCAATGCTGAGTTGATTGCGTCCGATATGCCCCTCTGCTCCTTGAAACCGAATTGTCTCTCGCTCATTTTTCCATTTTTTGTTGCCTGATAAATGAACCGTGTTGGACGTGTTTTTCGGAAGTGTAACATGGATCACAAAAAGATTGTTGTACTGCTGTTATGGTTAAGTAGATATGAAAGAAAAAAGATTTTGGTTTCATACTCATATTACAAGTATAAATGCTGATGGGAACTATTTTACTCGCAAGTATTATGGGTTGAGAAAAGAAGAAGGTATTTTTTTATTATTATTTTAGAACGAGCATATGTTCATTCAAAACCATTGTTTGAAAAATGTTTTACATCTAGGTATCGGAAAAATGTTGTTTTTACGGCGTTTACTCGTGGTACCTGTCTTCTCTTCTAATGATTGCGGAAGCAACCTGTGCTGTTTTAAGATAATTCGTAATAAAACCAGTTGTCTGACCGTCAACACTCGAGTATCTTTGTATAGTTGATATGTGGGGTACCTAAACGGAAGAAAGTTGCTGACTTTAAGTATGGCTCTCTGGGCTTTTTCTAAGATTGATAGGTGAGTCTTAGCTAAAGAAATAGCTACTACCAAAAAAAAGTCAAACGAAGGTAAAAAAACATAGAAATATCTACAGGCTCCTTTTGATTTTATGTTAGCCTTTCCCGAAAGATGAGAGTAGAAACTGATTGTATAGCAATATATGTATAACAAAAGTGTATGCTTAGACGTGCAAGTATAAAGAGATCAGCGGTAACGATAAGTTTATCGGTTAAAAATTACATTGCTTATTTGCTTGTAGGTAGATAATATGCTAACTATACCTATCTACAAAAAAATAATATCGAAAGAGCTGATTTACTAATCAGGCTAATCAGGCATGTAGAAACGTATGTTAGCAATAAATTATGTTGAATTTCGAGGAACCCTAAAACCTAGGCGCTTCAAATATCGCCAGCAAGTATCACAATCGGCCAATAGCCGGAGGGCGGCGCAACGTACAATGCCACACACTTTTACACGTATGGCCAAAACTAGAACTAACAATGTAATTACGAAACTTGAAGTAAATCTCTGAATGCGATAGTAGCGACGCCATTCACGGCGACAAATACAAATGGTATTGTGTATATCGCACGACGATTAAATGTTTCCGAGCGGCTTCACTTGTTTGTGTTAACCGGCCGGATGAGCGAAATAACACACATGACTAGTCTACCTACAAACTACGGACACGATGACGACTAGTAGGTGCGTTAATTAAAATGAGAAAAAAGAACCATTGACGTGTTAAATCCGTGAAATCGGATCAATGTTTTAGGTTATCATGTCCTATATTTTACTCAAAAACTGCAGTGAAGTATTTATGTGTAGTGTAGTGAATGCGTTCCGGTTTTTAACCGATTTCCGAAAAGGAGGAGGTTATGAATTTGTGTCAGTTATTTTTATGTTATTAAGTATATTCCGAGAGCTGGCAGCAAATTTTGAACACGTACTGAGGCAAGCTGAAAACTTGTCATATAACCCTCCTGTTATGCCCCAACACGGAGCCACAGACATAGCTGGTGAATGAAGTCTCGTAGTAAGCTTTGAAGTCGGTGCCAGTCAAGGCTAACAGGTAGTAGATACACACAACAACTTGCCTAGGTGGCGTCTTGTTGTGTGATGGCGAATCCCGGCCGGGGCTGGGAACGCGCTCCTCAAGCCCCCTTGAGCAGTGTGTGTAGAGGTTGGGGAGGGGGACTGGAAGACTTGGGAAGGTTACTCGGCTGATATTTTGACCAAGTAAAATTCCCAAGTCTTCCAGATGAGGGTCCTCCACGACCACTCTGATTAGCAGAGTGCTCAGTGGAAGGACAAGGGCCGAGATGCGGTCGTAGAGGCAGATCTGCGGCTATCCCTAGCCACGATGGTGAGGGCGGACCTCTCGCTGCCGATCATCTTCGCCATGAGAGCCATCGCTTTTGACCGCCAGGACTAAATTACATTTCCGTGCCCTGGACGCCAAGCGTACGAAATAAGTCAAAATTAAAAAACAAAAATTGCGCTGTCGCCATTTGATGTCCAACACAATGTTTTGGTATAGTCCGTTTTTTTGTCACCTATAGACGTCGTTGGCGTACAGGGCTCGCTAGCGCTTGTCAAGTATAGGTGACTCTGGCGTTCAAAAGGTTAAAGAAAGTAAGTAAGTTACGGTGGTCTAGTCGGGAGAACGGCGGCTGCCGATCCGGAGACCCCGGGTTCAAACCCCACACGCACCACTGTCTTTTCGAAAACATGTGCGTAATGCCGCTAACTTAAAACGGTGAAGGAAAACATCGTGAGGAAACCGACATGTACCTAGAATCTTTCGAAGTCATGTGTCATCCGCCAACCCGCACTGGGCCAGCGTGGTGGATTATGGCCTTAACTCTCTCCTTGCGAGAGAAGGCCCCGAGTCCCAGCAGTGGGAACGTTTAGTGGGCTGTTGATGATGATGATGATTGAGTTGATTGAATTTCACTGTACAAGTATTACCTATTCAATATTCGACAAAATTATAGATTTTACTTTTAAAAGTTATTCGTCCGTCGACAGATAAATGTTCTGATAGCCCTACTCGTGCCCAGCTATGGAACAATTCAAATTAGGGCTGATATGTTGAACAAGGGGTGCTGTCGGTCCATGGTTCTTTTGTGTTGACTCTTTGCGGGAGTGTCAAAGATAGCTATCACTGATGTGTATCTTTGGAGCTGGGACGCTTGTGAATGGCATTGATTCAATTTGTTTTTAGGATGAGTATTATGCAGATTGTTTGTTGTCATTTATTCATTTATAAAGCTTGTGGGTTTAATACTTGTTTAGTGCTCATGGATTTGGCGCAATGAAAACTGTGGAAAAAATTATAAGGACAAACCAGCAAAGGCCCCGAGTTCCCACTACTGGAACTCGGGCCCCTCTGTCTCCGGGATAGAGAACAATTCAAATACAATTCAAATACAAAAAAAATTCAAAAACAATTTTCATTCATGATAGTTCATACGTAGAGTTTTTCTTGCGAAAACGTGTGAAAGATAAAATGTATATTCGGTTGTAACTTATTATCGCATAGTCCAATTACAGAGATAATGCAAGTGTGTTTGTAAAAATCTTCGATTCATTCAAACACCTTTTTTTTTTTTTTTTTTTTTTAACATTTATAGGTTTACACTTGACCACCATCTCGCCTGATGTTAAGCGACGATGCGGTCTAAGATGGAGCGTGCTTACCTAGAAGAAACCGATTCACTCTCGATTTGAAGACACCAAGATTATAACCATCGGGAAAAACCCACTCAGGCAACTCATTCCACAGTCGAGACGTTCTTATCACAAAAGTAGAGTCAAACCTCTTTGTTCGTGTCTTTGGAACATCAACCATGAAACGATGCCGCTTCTTCGAGTTACGAGAAGTCCGATAGAAAAAAGGGCTAGGTGGTATTAGATCACGCAGATCAGATGCACACTCTCCGAAGTGTATCCGATAATAAACCGATAAGCTAGCAATTTTCCGGCGATGTTCAAGAGTTTGCAGTCTTTTTCGCACAAGAGAATTATTGCCTATGAGCCTTTTAGCCCGCCTCTCGATCGATTCCAGAGCCTCAAGCTGATACTTAGCCGATCCATCCCAAAGGTGCGAACAGTACTCCATACAAGAGCGAATCTGTGCTTTATATAATAAAAGCAATTGTTCAGACTTGAAGTACTTTCGCACCTTTGAGAGGACACCTAGTTTTTTTGCAGCTAATTTAGCCTTGGACTCGATATATGAGCCAAAGTTGAGTGTAGATGTCAGGGTAACACCCAAAAGCTCAAGATGATCAGTAACCGGCACGGATACACCTCGAAAAGTAGGAGTCTGTAGAAATTGACTCCTTTTTGCGGAGAACAGACACGCCTGCGTCTTTCCTTCATTAAACTTGGCCAGATTGGTTTCGCCCCATTCAGAGACTGCCTCAAGGGCCAAGTTCAAACGCTCGACCATACTCTCTCTCAATACCTTAATTTGTTGGCCGCTGGCTCTCGCGCTAGACATGTAACTCTCCACAACGGTGCTATCATCTGCGTACCCAAAGATACCGGGCTTCAGCAGATCGTTGATATGTAGCAGAAAAAGCGTCGCAGAGAGTACCGACCCTTGAGGGACTCCGGCATTGATACCCATTTGGTCCGACGAGCAGCCATCAATGACAACTCGTATGGACCGATCTCTCAAGAAGTCCGATATCCACGCAATAAAACCTGGAGACAAACCATAACTAGAAAGCTTGCTAATAAGGCCATCATGCCAAACCCTGTCAAAAGCCTTCGAGATATCCAGGGAGACTGCAAGTGCTTCCCCGTGTTTCTCGATAGCTTCACTCCAGATGTGAGTGACATACGCCAGAATATCCCCAGTCGACCGGTTTCGGCGAAACCCGTATTGCCGGTCACTGAGGAGGTCGTTAGATTCTAGGTATGCCAGGAGCCTGCGGTTTAAGACACGTTCCATAGTCTTGCAGAGTATGGACGTGACCGAGATGGGCCTGTAGTTGGCAGGGTCAGCACGACTACCCTTTTTGGGCACAGGTTGCACGTTAGCAAGCTTCCACGATTTCGGTACTTGCCCAGTTTGGAGAGAGAGTCTATACAGGCGCGTTAGTACAGGAGACAACTCAGGTGCACAAGCCTTCAACACTAGGGCAGGAATTCCGTCCGGGCCGCTGGCTTTATTCACGTCCAGATTACGTAGCACTTTACGAACCTCCATTTGGCGAATATGCATTTCCGGCATCAAAGTCGGACTGCCAGGTGGAGTAGGAGGAATCGCACTACCAGCATCTAGACGCGAAGATTCCGCAAACTGAGATGCAAACAAGTTTGCCTTCTCCATTGCGGTGTGAGCCAGCGCCCCATCAGGTTTCAGCATTGGAGGCAGTGAAGAGCGGCAGAAGTTCGATTCGACCGATTTAGCTAGGGACCAAAACGCCTTGCTACCCGCAGGATACGAAGCTAGTTTGTTCCCTATTCGACTAATGTGGTCAAATCGAGCCCTCTGAAGAACCCTTTTGCATGCCTTAGCAGCCCTGTTAAACGCTTTCTTTTTGCGGTGTGTATCCCTTGCCTTACGCTGTCGAGCATCAACCCAGGCTAGGTAGGCCTCATGTTTAGATGCTTCAGCACTTTTACATTGAGAACCGAACCATGGGCGAGCTTTGCTGGATAATGAAACGTCAGAGTATGGAATGAAATATTCCATAGCCGTACGTATTACATCAGTCACAGCATCCGCGCAGGCTGACGGGTCACCAGAAGAGAAGCACAGTGGCTGCCATTGGTAAGATGCAAAGAAAGAACGCATTTCGTCCCAATCTGCTGACTTGTATTTCCATAGCCGCCGGTTGCCTCTGGGGCTGAGATCGGGCGGATGGTAAACGGATACTGATTTCACCAGACAGTGGTCGGAGCTGCCTAACGGCGAATATACCGCCACGGAGTATCGGTCTGGATCAGTTGTCAGCAGAAGGTCTAAGCAATAGGGAGTATGCGACTCAACGTCTGGTACCCGTGTCGCCTCTTGGACCAGCTGGGTTAGGTCTAACGATAAAGCTAGCTTTCTCGTTTCCAGCCCAGCATGGTCAGTGTCCCAGTATGGGTACAGCCAATCCTTATGGTGGCCGTTGAAATCCCCCAGTAACACTAATTGGGCTGATGGGTACTTCTGCTGAGCCGCGTCCGCTGCCTCACTCAAATAATCGGTGAGCCGAGTTGTCTCCTGATCTCCACTGTGCGACCGATAGACACAGGCATAGACAATTTTGTCGATGCCTGTGTCTATCAGCGCCCATAGAACAGAGAACCTGGTGTCCTCAAGATTACGGAGACGCCGACAGCAGATATCGTCACGGGCGTACAGGCACACTCCAGCACGCGGCTTGAAGTTGTGCTCCAAGGTATACCCTGGATAGGTTAGGTACGCCACGTCCGACGGACATCCTATCTGCGTCTCCGTAAGAAACAAGAGTGACGGCTGCTCAGTCTCGAGGTGATGGTGGACTGGGGTGATATTAGAGTGCAGACCTCGAATATTAGTGAGGTGCACTTTGAGAGACAAGGAGTGCAGCCGCTGTTTCACTATGTTTCTGTTTTTACTTTTCATATTATTTTTTGAGAGTGATTGTCGGTAGGAAAACGGAAGTAGAACGAGGCTGCACACTGCCAACCAACGGTCACAGCACACAACACAAATACACCAATGGGAAACTAGTCTGGAGACTGCGGGGACGCCCGAGCCCCCCCGGGGATGTATATCTGGCCTTGTCATCCGGTCGCCAACCGGCAGGATAGCGCATCCCGGGATTTTTCGCTAGATGGCGGGGCAGCCTTTCATGAGTGGCTAGCTCACTACTTGGGCCCCCAACTATCTGCGGTCGGTAGCGGCAAAAAACCGTGCCTCGGATCCCGCTACCCTCCATGACTAGCTTCCCGATGTAAAGTATTGGTGTGCAACTATCTGGTCTTGCAGTTATGCAGCAACTGTTCTGACCCGTTTTCCCTAACGGCGTCACCAGACTACATGCCGGAACACGGCTAGGCCGCTTGGCGGCACGACTCAGTCTGGCGGGTGGTCACCAGCCACGGCCAAAGCCTACCACCGGTATGTTTGTCACCCGATTTGCACCACCCAGGGACCACGTGTGGGGGGTTTCTGTGTACAGGTGCTTCCCCACGGACGGAGGTGACACGGTCCCCAAACTCCAACTATTCACCGGTCCGGTCCAACTATTCGCATCCATCCGCTTCCCGCCGTTCTTCAGGTCGTCGGTCCACCGGGCGGGAGTTACTAGTTGAATATTAATAATTGAATAATTATAACTTGGAGTTCATCATCATCAGCCACAAGACGTGCACTGCTGAACATAGGCCTCCCCCCTAGATTTCCACAATAAACGGTCCCGAGTGCAACTTGCAACCAGCGGTTTCCAGCGACCTTCGTGAGGTCATCTGTCCATCTAGTGGAGTTCAACTTGGAGTTCAGCCTGTTCAAATATACAAAAAATTACAATTAGTATACAATTGGTGAAAATAGAAACAAACAAACATGTAACTTTCAAATTTCCTCTAACGTTTTCAAAATCGATTAATATTGTTTTGGGAATTCATTCGCTACCCGAACAAAGTAGCTGTGAAGTTCAGCTATTTCTACTATTTTATAAATGTGAAAGTTTACTACTCTTTCGATCAATAACTACTGAATTAAAATAGATGAAACAGGGTACACAGAACGATAATAGTCTGGAATAATAAACATAAACATAAGCTACTTTTTATTCCAGAAAACCACAGGATTGGTGGTGTATGTGACTGCGTGTGTGAATCCTACTACTAGTAGTAAATAATTAATTCGAAATACATATACTAGAACGAAAAAACCGATTTCAATTTGAAAATAAAACTCGTACAATTCACAAATTTTGATAGAATTAACAATAAAGTGTACGTCATCCACGTTTATATAATTATAGTTATCAAAATCAGTTTACCCAGTAGAAAGTTCTGAGGTAACAAAGATGAAAAAAATGACAGTCGAATTAAGATACAAATCACGTATTCAAAGAAGCAGTATTTAACGCATCACTTCCAAAGAAACGTAGTATTTATGCGCAAGCTCGGAGTCAGCGAGGGATTTTATTATTAGGGCATTAGGGATAACCCCCGGGGCGGGCACCCCTTTATATCCCACGTTCAAACAGCATTAGACGCGGACTGTCTCCGTTTTATTAATATACCTCGTCGTAGGTATTGACTGCTATATATTAGGGAGTTCTTGACACGGATATTTCAGGTAGACTTACCGACGTCTGACAGAAATCAGAATTTTTGTCTTCGAATCCAGAGGGAATCGGTTTCTTCTATGTAAACACGCTCAACCGTAGACCGCATCGACCTCCGGTGAGTTGGCAGTCAAGTGGTTAACCTATAATGGTTAAAAAAAGAAATTATTTGTTACAAAAGTAATATACAAAGACGTTCTGTTTTTAATATCTACATACATATGTTCTTGCAGTTGTCTTCATATGTTGTGACAACGTTCCTTTACTGTTTCGAACCTACAAAGCAAATTTTTTCAGAAAAAGTTTCCGTAAAATATTTGTCATTTTTTTTTAATAATTGGAATTTATTGACTTTTATTTTAAGCTTTATTTGAATTTTGAACTCGTTAAAATAACGAAATGCTTTAATGATTGAACACTTTAATTGAACAGTAAACTTACAAGCTAAACCTAACTGCTAATGCTAACCAATTGCACCCCGGCTGCCCGGCTCACAAAGCAGCCGCAATGATGTTGACTTTGTTGTTTAGGTTACATGTCACCTAGGCTGATTAAAACGTGGTGGCGTAGTGGCGAGTAAGGCCGACTCATTTTGAGATCGTAGGTTCGAATTTCATCTGGACTTATTGGATTTTTTCAAGATTGTGCGAGTTATCATCATTACTGACTTACACCACCAACCCGCACTTGGCAACGTGTTATGACCTTCACTCTCTCCTTGTGAGACCCTGTGTCCTAGCGATGGGAACCTAGAGTGGACCGCTGATGCTTGTACCTGAGCTGAAAGTTGCTAGACAGATTTGACTGTGCTTAGAACTTTTACAGATTTTTAGATTTCGTAGAATTATGCTATTTAAAAGTTGCGTTATGCTATTTAATCTCAGTAACTTGGCAATGATAGCGTTAGTGTTTTTGTAGGTGGTAAGACTCCTTGCAGAGTCCATCTAGAGAAGTACTCATATTTTTCAGTTTTTCTATCATCAAGCAGTTAATGTGCTGATATTACTGTGTTTCGATTTAAATGGCAATGATTTAGTGCTTTTATAGCCAGGTGTTGCCATCAGATTCATGATCAGTTCGTCCCATCTCTATATATATTATTAACAATATGGTATAGTTTTAGATTGGTGACAGAATTGGTGTTGGTAGTGATAGAATTGTTGTGGTTATCCCCGAATCTAGCAAGGAGACTCCAGACATAGTTTTATGATTTATTGAGCAACTTCGAATAGGAAGAGTTTATTTGTTAGGCTGTATAAATACTTTTGATTGTCCACTCTATTCGCTAGAAACTTTTGACAGATAACCAAATGTTTGCCCATAACGGCACCGCGCTACGCAGCTATCTGAGCAAAGTAAAAAGCAATGCAAAAATTACAAACCGCTGTAACTATACTCGTACTACACAGATCATCACCCGGGAATGTGAGTTGATTTATATGTTTGTGCTGTATATTCTTTGGAATAATTTCTCTTCAAGCCACCTCGATCTCTGCTCGGGGGTCGCAATGTCCGCTACTAACATTACAGCCACTACTTGATCACGTCAGCACCGCCTGCGCCTGCATGATGCAACTCAACCGCAAAACTGTAACAGTGAGGCGGGATGATAACAACAGTTGGCTTATCATCTAAGACCTTGACGAGTAGCCCCACCTTGGGATCCCATATTCTGGAAAGACTTAGGACTGTTACTTGTCCTAATAGATTAAGTTCCAAACCTTTCCAGTCCCCACACCTCTAAGCTTTTACATGTCCTGCTTGAAGAGCGAGGCATAAAAGTTCCCACCTCGGCTAAAAATATTAGTCAGTGAACGTGAACTCATCAGGAATTGAAACCTTATCGACTAATCACCACAAGGAGGTTCACGAACCACACGCCACCTAAATTGACCTGAAGTAAACAGTCCCGATGTCTGTCATCAAATATTGCAAATTCAATTTGATTCATTTCCCGGTTACTTGCCGACTGAGCTGAAGTTTTGCATAAATGTGCAAATCGCGTCTCATTGCAACATGTATGATGACATGGTCCTGATCTGATAATGGAGCTGGAAGGTGGCCAAAGAAACTTCGCTATGAAACGTCTTGACGAGTACTTAGGTTCTAAATGGTAACGAGGGTCTGACGATGGAACTAGAAGTTGCCATAAAGTTTTTACGTCTTTAGTTTTGTACAAGTAATAAAAGCTATTATTGTTGTTTGTTTGTAAAAAGTTTTTTTAATAAAGCTTGTTTTCAATTTACGTATTTCACTTAAAAAACTAAAACAGCTTATTTATAGCTCTAACACGGCACACGTTAGAAGGAAAATATGAATTTAAATCTGAGTAAAGAACGATAATGTATTCAGTCAGTAATTATTATAAAATATGCAAGACTGCTCATTTCAGGACCGCAAACCCGAACGATATTATAACCACATTCGCATGAACGATTATTCATTTGACGGTTTCATCACAAACTACTATAATTGGAAATAGGAGAATCTGTTTGTGCTATGAATGGTTTCAACCATTGCGAAATGAAAATTAGGGTGGACATGTCGGTGGAAGCTAGATCGTGAACGGTGTTGAAGTAGATCATTGATTTAGTTAGTTAGCTTAATTAAGCTATGGTAGGAGGAACTCGATAAACACGTCGATGGTTGACATAATTATGTATTACTAGTTGACCCCGCAAACGTTGTTTTGCCTTAGTGAACAACCCTTGTCACTTAGGGGTATGAAAAATAGCTAGTAGCCGATTCTCATACCTACAGAATATGCATATAAAATTTGGTTTAAATCAGTAAAGGCGTTTCGGAGGAGTAAGGAAACAAACACTGTGACACGAGAATTTTATATATAAGATACTAGCTCAGGACGTCTACTCTATTTCTACGAAAACTTAATATCGAAAAAAAACTCGCGACTTTCCTGCTCTTGTTCTACTTCGTTTCATCCGATACAACATTGTTTGTCATTGTTTAGCATACTCTAATTAGTGTAGGCTTAGTACATTTAATACGGACAAAACGACGGATCGCAGTAGAATCGGAGTTGGAAAGTCGCGAGTTTATTTCGAAATTACGTTTTCGTAGAAAGAGAGTAGACGTCCAGGGATAGAGACAAGTGAAGAGCGGGCAAGGTGGCCTTCGTTTACCATTGGGGCATTTCGGGCTATTCATTATAATAATGAAGTGACATTAATTTTGACTATGCTAGTTCTAAGTACAATGAATACGTATAAATTATTATTGGAATGTATTGAGTACGAATACATTTAGACGAGTACGAGTATATTGGTGGATATTTCAGACACAACACCATGTAACCCCAAACTAAGCAAAGCTTGTACTACGGGACACTTGTACTTGCTTTTACTTGTTCCAGATAGCTGATATAATACTTATACATTTTTAAATACATACTCATTAAAATACCCAAGCACAGTAAGTACAAATATTTGTATTCATCACACAAATACTTTCACTGGGTAGGGATCGAACCCACGACCCACAGCATCGCAGGCAGACTTAATATAAACTAAGCCACCAGGCCAGCCGGAAAGTAGAACATTCTACGATTTCAAGGACATAGGTCTACGATGTAGCGTGCTTACCTAGAAGAAACCGATTCAGTCTCCATTTGAAACCTCTTAGATTGTAATCATAACAATCGCGTTCTTATCACGAAAGTAGAGTCAAACTTCGTACGAGTTTTGGACCGTTAACTATGAAACGATGACGCATTTTCAAGCTACGAGGAGCTCAGTAGAAAAAAGAGTAATGTCGTTATATCATGCCGATCAGAGGCACATTTCTCGAAATGTATCCGATAAAAATCCGTTAAGTAATTTTGCGGCGCTTTGATGTGTTTTTCGCACAAGGGTGTCATTACAAATACATATGAGCCTTTTGGCACGTCTCTCGATCAATTCTAGAGCCTCTGTTTACTTTAGCCGTTCGAATCCCAGTAATAGGAACATGAAATGGGACACACTATAAATTTATGTAATGCAAAGATGTTCAAATGAATACTTATGCAACTACTTACTAAGAACAAATTATTATGCTCCTCAAATAAATAATATCAGTACCTGGATGACCGGGCTTTGTTCGTTTTCAACGCAGAAAAAACGACGCTTCAAAAATAAAACCTGGCTAGGTCGAAGTACCGCAGCCTAAGCTCCCTGCATACTGAATTTCATGAATATTGTTGGGGCCACTTCCGAGATTCAGAATGTAAATATACACAAGAATTGCCCGTTTAAAGGTATTAGATAGGTAGTGGTAGGACTCTTAGAAGAGTCCGCCTGGGGAAGTACCACAACTTTGCCAATTACTCTACCGCCAAACAGTAATGTGCAAACATTACTGTGTTCCGGTTTGAAGGGCAATGTTTCCAGAGAAATTACAGGGCTTAGAGATATAACAACTTAGATCTCTGGGTGACGAGCGCAGTGCAGTGCTAGGTAATGATTTGGACTCTTCATGTTCCAATAGCTGCGTGTCACTGTGCTGTTATGTGGCAGGCGTGTTGCTTGCCATTAGGCACATGTATTGCTCGTCTCGTCACTCTTTATTTTAAAAAAAAAAGATAAAAGTGGAAGTTTGTAAGTACGTATAGTCAGTCTATAACGGCTGAAACGATTTGTTGTAGCAAGTACATAACCTGAATTAACTGACAGGGCACTTTTAATTCTATTAAAATAAATGGTTGTTAAACCGCATGGTGCAACTAGTGTTTTCATAAATGAAATACCAGCCTCATTTTCAGCGGTTTCATCGTGAATAAGTTTAATATCATTAAAATAAAATTAACACCAGGAATTAATAAAATGGTAATGTCCTCTCCCTGCCACGAGGTAGTAAGGTGCAGCTTCTAGGTTTATTCACTCATAAATCTTACTAACATTATAAATGTCAATGTATGGATGTTTGGATATTTTGATGTTTGGGTGTTTGGATATTTTGATGTTTGGATGATTGTTGCTCAATCACGTCCTAACGTATGAACGGATCGGGCTGAAATTTGGAACACAGATAGATTATAGTCTGGAAGAACACATAGACTTATCTATTATTTATCCACTTAACAACTTATTACTAACGACTTATTTATCCAGGAAAACAACGGGAACGGGAACTTCGCGGGTAACACCGCGGGACGCTGCTCGTAAGTAACAGCGCCTCGGGGTTTCACATGTTCAGTTCCCGATCCGGTGATTTTCAAAATAAAATAAGCCTAAAATACAAAGTAAATTTCACATACTATTAATTATCTATCTGTATACTAAATATTATCTAGATTTGTAAAACATTTTTTTAGGCTTTGATTAAATATAAATGAAACTCACGTTCAAAGTTGGTTACGATTTTACCCTTATGTGGGGGAAAACTCTAGTACTAGTTTCAGTGAGGCACGAATTATACCGTAGGGTGAAGCTAGTTTTTCATAAGTTTAAAATATTTTTACCCCCGAATCAACAACAATGGGGTGTTATAAATTTGATGTATCTGCCCGATTATGTGTGTGGCTTTGTGGTATCCTGGCATCGTAGTCCCCAAACGGATGAACGGATTTTCATTTAAAAGGTGAAATAGTGGAGTGTATTCCTAATTTCTAGGTATATTTTTTATTAGACTCATCATTTCAGAGCTATCAGCTCTTCTTAGGCACGTAATGAGTACTATCTGGATGACCGAGCTTTGCCCGGCTTAAACACGACGTTTTCTAAAAATCTAATATCTAAATTAAATAGCTAGTTCTATTCCTCAACCTCAAAACACCCAGCACAGTAAATTTCATCGTCGTTGGAGACATTTTCGAGATTTAGATTAGATATATACATACTTTTATACAAAAATGGCTCATTTATCAATTAAAGATATTATATTTTAGTTAGAGAGATTTGATTTACTTTTAAGCATACGAGTTACGTAAAACAAATTCGAAAAATCCTCGTTTTTTTTTAATTTAATCAATTTCAGAAAATTTCACTCGTAATAAGAACTAGCCGAATATCCTACTTTTATAGACTACAACATTAAATTACAACGCTGCGCCGTGGCGCGATGTGGGAGAATGGTATGAAGTGGATTCGCAAAGTGGCACTTTTATAATAAAATATTTTCTGCAAAATTATTGTTTTAATTTCCCAAGTTAAAAACTATAAATGTAAAACTGTTGGAAAGATACGTACCTAACTAATAGTTATCATAACTCTATTAATTAATTTTTGCTGCAGTATTCGGTTAACATAATTCACACTTAAATATGCTACTTTTTATATCATTAAAATCAGTAATTGCTAAGTCGCGAGATACGCCACGAGGCACAGCTAGTCGAAGATAGATTTTAAGGGCAATGTTTCCAGTAAAATTACAGAGATAAAACATCTTAGATCTCTGGGTGACGACCGCAGTGCAGTGCTAGGTTAGTAGCTAATGATTTTTGTTCCCATAGCTGGGTGTCACTGTGCTGTTGTGGTCAGGCATGTTGCTCAACGTCAGGCACATGTCCGCTCGTCTCGTTACTCTATATTTAAAAAAGAGATAGATATCGAATCATTCTCTTCAAAATTTGATAATTTTTCACGTCAGTAATAGCTTAATATCGTCAATATCAATTAAGCAAATCGTGGGTATAAATTATTCACTACGCCTAACCGTAGTAAACCTGCCGTATTATAGGCGCAGGGTACACGCGTCGCCGCGGGCGTCGGCACGCGCGGCTAATCTCTTGTGCCCGCCTCCGCCACTAAACGTCAAACGACGCGATTGACGGGAGGTTAGTCTACACTAGCCTTAAATTCAGACCATAGATGATGTTGGGGTCTTTCTCAAAACATATTTAGCATGGAAAACTATTGAGTTATTGAGCAACAGACATAATAAGGCATGCGATGATGAAGCAATATGTTATGTGCTTAGTATTCCTTAAAATAAAGTTAGATTTCTTGTATCGGCAGGAAGAAATTCAATCTTAAATATAAAATTTAATAATATTGATGTATTACTTAATTAGAAATATCGAAAAAATATTTATAAAAAATTTCGACATCTATCGACATTTCCTCTTTTTCAAAGTTGTTATACCTACTACTCTTTGCATAATCTACCTGGGAAGTACGCGCGCCAGTCTACCGCCAAGCAGCAATGTGCAAACATTATTGCGTTCCGGTTTAAAGGGTAAAGTTTTCAAAGTAATGACGGGGTAATGACATAAATCACCTTATATTTCCAGGTAACGAGAACAGTGCAGGATTAGAAGAAATTTTAGCTCTGTGTTCAAATAGTTGAGCAACACAGCAACATTTGGGCCACTGTCGTTCATCGACGTAAGTATACTCGTATCTTGCTCATCCCGTCACTATGTACCATAAAAATAAATAGTTACGTGCGATCGTTAAACAAGTAAAATAAAATTATTACTGAAAATCATTCCATTCACGTTTTCAATTTCTATTATTTTTGCCAAATCTTAACCATGGCGTGTTGTCGACTGACCTTCTACTAAAAGTCAATCATAATGATTAATACAACGCATCCCTTTCGTTCTCTCGCTTTTGTCTACACTCGGTTTTACGTGCACGTGTGATGTGTAACAGTGCAGACGCACCCTAAGCCCGCCGTCCGCCGGTGTTTGCCAGTCGGCATTTCATAAGTCGACGCGTGTGCGCTCGCCCTGTTTACAAAAATTTATTGCCAGTGGGATGTAGACCTTTGTATAGCCCTACGCTTGTACCACGAACCTTTACTGCAAAAATTTTGCGAAACAATCGACGATCAGCATTTCGTTCACCGCGAACCTTATTCCCAGGCAATACGATCCCAAATTGCAACACTCGGAATTCTCCACGTTAAATACATTGTAAATTGATCGTTGTTACTCACGGTACGGGTCATGATAGGCAGCGACCCGGGCTATGGGAAAAGCAATAAATACTGTGTCAACAAAATGAACGTGAAAAACAATATTTTCGCTGCGATTTTGCTGTTCGGCAAATATTATTTCTGACTCTGAGGGGAATGAATGATTATTTGCCGGGACTTGGTTGCTACTTGCAGCTCTTCGTTAGGAGAATAACGAATTTTAAAAACGTCATAAGTCACTCAATTACAATGTTGGAGAAATTAATAAAAATTGTTTCATTCCCAAAAAAAAATTGTTTAAGTATCTGAAATAGTCTGATCTGAATGTAGTAAATAATTAAAAAATTATATGACTTTCACAGTTTAACAATAAAAAAAACCTGAAAAACTGTTTACTTATTTTTTTTTAACTAAAACAGTCGTAGTAGGTAATCATAGTTTTTACTGCTATTATTGAAAAAGATACTTAAAGATATCCTTATTAACATTTTAAATCGTATCGTTACGCATCTTTCCTTAAGAAACCGTTAACCGGCAAAAAAGTAGGTACCTACCTAAGTTCAAAAACATGAACCTTAAGGCCTCAACCAGAGTACGGGCCTAAGGCGGACGCGCGGCGGGCGCAAAATTTCAAACATAATTATGAAACCGACTGAGTTTCAAATAAAAAACCGGAAAACATCAGCGTCAACCTTACAATACCTCTCTTTTTTGAAGGCGGTAAAAAAACTGTAGGTAAATGTGATGCTATCTGAAATCTACTCTTTACTATCTAAATCATTACTTTGATTCAGTGTTCCAAATGAAACATGTCACTATTCCAAATTTTACAACTGGTCGACTGATCCTGATGCAAATGTTTTAAATCTCGCCAAAGATTCATTTTTACCCACCTCTAGCGCGGACAAATGAACGTTTGACAACTCCGCGCGCTTAGTCGCTCAAGCCCGCCGCGCTAGGCCCGCTTCAATGTGGACGCAAAGGCACGTTTCGTATGTTTGAATTTCCGCGCCCGCCGTCGCGTCCGCCTTAGGCCCGTACTCTGGTTGAGGCCTTAGCATTCAATTTACAGCCCACGAAAAATCTGTGGCGCGCCAAAAGAAGATTTTACTTCAAAAAAGTTGTTCAGTGACATACACATGTATAGACTACAGGCCCGTGAACAAAATTTACGGGTCAAATGAACCACCAGGAGACCTATGTAGGATGATAGAAGGGTATAAAGTAATATATATGATTCAACACTATGCCGTCACTTGTAAGCTGTCCAACTGAGTACCTACAGTTGAAGAGGGGGGTTCCAATCCTTGATAATTTCTCCTTGTCGCATGTTTTTTGTACGGCGTTGCGAAATAGTAGATTAGAAGTGGTATGGAAACAATAAAAATTATAAATTTTAGATTTTTAATTATTAGTTTGTCGGAAAAAAATATGATGTGACGACGATTTACAGAGTAAATTTGGCCATTTGATTATGTACGGCATTGGTTCCATACAGTTTCAATACCTCTTCTAATCCAATATTTCGCAACGCCGTTTAAAAATCATGCGACAAGGAGAAACGATCAAGGATTGGAACCCCCCCTCTTCAACTGTACTCAGTTGGACAGCTAACAAGTAGCGGCATAGTGCTGAATCTTATTACTTTATACCCTTCTATCATCCTACATAGGTCTCCTGGTGGTTCATTTGACCCGTAAATTTTGTTCACGGGCCTGTAGTCTAGTACAGTAGAATTATTTATACAAAGATAAAGTTTCAGAACATGGTGGTAAGTGATTAATAAAGAGTTATTTTTCATAAACTCCGTAAATCAGTGTATCGCACATCTTTTGTTTGTACAGTTGTGTCAATACATAACGCAACACTTCTCATTGGAAGACTGTATCTAATCAGTAGATAACACTACATGAATAGGTAAATCTACACGTGGAGTTTCACACACTTTGACCTCGTAACAAACAAGTTTACGCAAAACTTCTGTGCTGGGCTAAAAAGTACAGTGTACTTATTAAAGTTAAATTTTGCCGTAGTCATACAATCGTGAAAAGTCTACTATACTGATTTTTAATAAACAATTTAATCTCTTTGATTGCTAAGACGTTTCCAGGATGTCCAAACTCATTACATCAATCATGTCGATCGTTTTAATAACCATTTTTTCGATTTGTTAGAGTTATAGTAATTATTAGTACCTATGTATTTACAATTTTATTTCTGGTTCTCTTACAAGCTCTGTTTAGTGTCGTGCGTAATGCGTCCATTTTAGTGTGCGTGGCTCCCTCGGGCTTCCCGTAAAGGTGATGCAGCGCTGGTTGTCTAGCTTGAGTTGCGTAACTTGAGCCAGAGGTGGGGTTCCATCTTTCTTTTTTACAGTATCGAATGACGAGACAAGCATGACATGTTTGTGTAAGCAACATGCCCATAACAGAACAGTGACGCACACACAGACACACAGCCACCACGCAGCTATTGGAACATGAATGAGTCCAAATCATTACCTAGCACTGCACTGCGCTCGTCACCACATGACATAAGATGTTTTATCTCTATGTCCTGTAATTTCACACCTTCAAACCGGAACACAGTAATGTTTGCACATTACTGCTTGGCGGTAGAATAACTGGCAAAAGTGTGTTACTTCCCCAGGCGAACTCGGCCAAGTGCAAGGTGGGCCCGCAAAGTTGATGGTAGTGGCAGGGTCAAAGTTGAATGAGATAGCGGTCTCGTGACTCTGCCGCCAAGCCAGGTCTGCAGACACGTGGAGGAGTTTTAATCAGCAGAGGCGTCTCTACATAGAGTCGAGCCGACATACTCCGCTGTGTTCCTGGACTACGGACCATGCGTAAATGAATTTCCCATACACAAAAAAAAACAATAATGTAGGTAATTATTAGACATTAGATTTAAGTATAGAACGAACAAATGTTAAACTAAGCTCAGTGTTAGTAGTACCGGAGATCTAAAGATGTTTATGTTTGTATTGACTGTGGTACTACTTACTCGTAATAGTGATTGCAGCGGTTTATCGTTAGTATAATAGATAAGTCCACGTCTTCGAGTTAAGTTTTATTTTGTGATAACGTTTAGGTATTAGTTACTTCTTGGTAAACCAAGAGTTCTATAGCTAGTTTGTGTTTGTTTTGAAATGAGAGGGTGTTAGTTCGTTTAATATCAGACAGTTTTAAACTGCTTTGACTTGGTTCAAGATTATGTTAATTTTTCATATTATCCACGGAGCTATGTATCTATTTGTAGCTATATAAGGTACGGCTGGTCTATTCGGGAGAACGGAAACTGCTAATCCGGAATCCCCTGATTGGAATCCCAAGCACACCACTGTCTTTTCGAAGTCAGGTGAGTAATACCGCTAAATTCAAACGGTGAAGGAAAACATCGTGAGAAAATCGTTATGTTCCTTGAATCTTTTGAGATCACGTGTCATCCACCAACATTCACTGGGCCAGCGTGGTGGAAATATGGTCTTGACCCTCTCCTGGTGAGAGAAGGGCCCGAGTCCCAGCAGTGGGAACATATTAAGATCAAAGCTAGATTAAAAAACTAAGAGAGTTCACACAACATTTCATTCACTACCATTATTTAGGTACTTGTTAAAAAACCTTTATTTGATATATTGCGAATAGTAGTTTTCCTCGCCAAGGGGTGTCGTTATCGTGTATTGTGCTAATCGCCCCTGTACTATCTGATTTAAACTATTTGTGACAAGTGGATCACATCAATGCGCGGGCGCTCTTTCCCACGGGACACAACAGATAGTTATAGGTCATCGTTACTGTAAACATTTTCAGGTTCCTTTTTTATCCTGTTTCGTAAAAAGAAACCCATAGTTTTATTGTTAATTTTATAAAATGCTTTTTAAAAGGTGTTTTTAGGGTTCCGTAAAACGTAAAAACGGAACCCTTATAGATTCGTCATGTCTGTCTGTCTGTCTGTCCGTCCGTATGTCACAGCCACTTTTTGCCGAAACTATGAGAACTACACTATTGAAACTTGGTAAGTAGATGTATTCTGTGAACCGCATTAAGATTTTTACAAAAAAAAAAAAAAAAAAATTTGGGTTGCCACCCATACTTAGAACTGAAACACAAAAATTTTTTTTCATCAAATCTACCCGTGTGGATGTCTATCGATAGGTCTTCAAAAATAATGTTGAGATTTCTAATATAGTTTTTGTGTAGTACACTGAATAATTTGCGCGAGAGACACTTCCAAAGTGGTAAAATGTGTGTCCCCCCCCTAACTTCTAAAATAAAAGAATGAAAAAACTAAAAAAAATATATGATGTACATTACCATGGAAACTACCAACGAAAATTGGTTTGAACTCGATCTGATGAGTAGTTTTTTTTTAGTAGTTACGTCATAAATACATTATTAAAACTTCGAACAAAGTTACAACGAACTAAAAAACTATGTGCACCATGTATATTATGTTACTTGCTGCAACGGAACCCTTCATGGGCGAGTCCAACTCGCACTTGGCCACTTTATTTTAGAGGTATAGAACTTTAAGTTGGCAACACTATTTTATCTGGCGCCCATTTTGTCTGCTGTTAGGTGATTTGTGTTTAGTTTAGTTTGGCATTTTAACATGGACAGACTGACCTCTGAGCAATGCTTCCAAATTGTGTTAATTTATTTTTAAAATAATGGTTTGTTCGAAATACTAATCGTGCATTACGTCCATTTTACGGTTAAGCGATGAAGCTCATTTTTGATTAAATTTTGTAGTGGTAGGACTCTTGGCAGAGTCCGTCTGGGGAAGTGCCACACCTTTGCAAGTTATTCTACCGCCAAGCAGTAATGTGCAAACATTACTGTGTTCCGGTTTGAAGGGCAATGTTTCCAGAGAAATTACAGGGCTTAGAGATATAACATCTTAGATCTCTGGGTGACGAGCGCAATGCCGTGCTAGGCAATGATTTGGACTCTTCATGTTCCAATAGCTGCGTGTCACTGTGCTGTTATGTGGCAGGCATGTTGCTTACCATTAGGCACATGGCCTGCTCGTCTCTAATTCTAATTCTAATTCAGGATGGGGGTGATTGGCCTGCAGTGACGTCCCGCTAAGGGTGTATGGGGTGCTGTAATTTGGCAGGCATGTTGCTTACCATCAGGCACATGACCTGCTCGTCTCATAGAGTGACGAGACGAGACGAGGAGGTCATGTGCCTGATGGTAAGCAACATGCCTGCCAAATTACAGCACAGTAACACGCAGCTATTGGAACATGATAGTCCAAATCATTACCTAGCACTGCGCTGCGCTCGTCACCCAGAGATCTAAGATATTATGTCTCTAAGCCCTGTAATTTCTCTGGAATCATTGCCCTTCAAACCGGAACACAGTAATGTTTGCACATTACTGCTTGGCGGTAGAATATTTGGCAAAGGTGTGGTACTTCCCCAGGCGGACTCTGCTAAGAGTCCTACCACTACAAAATAACATAAATAAAAAATATGCATGAAGTGTAACTTAAAATTCACATTGTTTTCTTAATTTGAGGTTTAACTCTGAGGTTTTACCCGCGTAGTGCCTGTTCCCGTAATTTTGCCTAGGTAAATAGTAACATATTAAGTATGTGTTATTCTAGGCTATGTTCTAACGGTGTTCCAAATTTCAAGGCGATACGTTCTCACTTTCCGACATGATTTCAATTATCCCGAAAACGTTTAATGCGCACGTCCAGCGCAGCTCCTTTGCCGCAACTTTAGTAAAAGCTACAGAAATCTACGAAATTTTCTGAAATAAAAAATGTGTCCCAAACATTACGCTCTTCAACGTCAAAAATAAAAGAGAGACTTTTTAAAAGTCATTTCACAATAAGAGATAGAGATAAAATAGGAGAGGACAAAGTACTCATGTCTTCGAAGAATGGCGCGACTATCTAAAAGCTTACCATGACTGGACAGTTTTTGTTTAAAAGTAACGTAGTTCAACTTTTTCAACACATGATGACGAGTCGTTGCAACGTTGTTCGGGCCCCCAGGCGTGTTTAATAAGCAGTGTTCCGAGCCATAGAGCGATATCGTCCGATCGCGACAAGTGTCGGACGCGTGGCAGCCACGCACCGCGCGTGGATGCCACACGCCTATGTGCCCCACCTGCGCAGAACAAAGAGTATAGATACGACACACGATAGCAGCATACATTTAATTTGGCAAAATAAAATTTGGTTTAATGATATGTACCTATTATAGGTACTAGCTGACCCGACGAACTTCGACGAACATATCTTCTTGCTGGACAAAAAAGCAAAAAACATATAATTGTTAATCTAACTATTCTCGAATTAATTGTGAATCGGTTTCTTCTAGGTAAACCAGCGAGCAACACGGAAGGGAGTAGGCATACACAGCGTTTCCCCTCTGTCAAAGTACAAGTCCGCGTGGACCATGGAGTTTGATAATATAATGTGGCGTGAGGGCGGGGCTAGATTTGTGAATGGTGCTTTATTTTTAATGTGTTAGTGATTTGGTTGTGTGAGTATGATCGGCAATGGATCGGTACAGGTATGTTTTGTATGTAATAGTGCGGCTTTGCGCTAGTGTGCAACTTCCCCTCCCGCAAGAAATGACAGAAAGATTTGAACAATATTTTTTAGCTAAGGCTACTCCCTTCCGTGTTGCTCGCTGAGGTAAACACGCTCCATCGTAGACCGTATCGTCGCTTAACATCAGGCGAGATGGCAGTCAAGTGTAAAACTATAAAAGTTACAAAAAAATGGTACACCTACAAAAAAATTCATCAAAATCGGTCCAGCCGTTTGAGAGTACTTTAATTCCAAACACACGCACAGGAGATTTATAAAACAGATCTGTTTTTAACTAACAAAATATGATTGTAGTAAATAGGTTGCAGAACGAGATAATTTAAGTAAAATTTAAAATCACTGTATCCATGTGTGATGTAATTTTGTTACAAATAGCTACAAAATAATATACAAATGCAGATGACAACTTTGTATTCTCCAATTTATTTGCGTAATTAAAAACAAGTTAAAGAGAGACAGACATCCAGCACACATTGAAGACAAAAAAAACAGGTAACACAAAAAAAGCATAAAATTAAGCTGAAAAGAAGGTAAACTGTGAAACAATTTTGAAATTTGAAATCAGCAATACGAGAAAATCAGTGATCAATCCAAATTTAAACAGTATAGTGCTCGCAATATAACTCTGCGCGTAGCAAAATATGGAACTAATTGACAGGCCGTCAACTTCTTATTTACGTCATTTGACAAAAGTTTGTTTACGTTTGGTGTATATATTAATTTCTAAAATAATTAATAGCTTTTAATATTCCGAAAGTGATTAAAAGTGCTGGCCGTGGCTGGTTCTTGAAAATCAATCGTGGTTGTGAAGAAGAACGATACAATAACGGGCCAAAAGTGCAGTTTTCCAAACGCAGAGCTATTTGACAACTAACATGTAGGGATACCATAGCAATCAAATCTCCACCTATTATCGGCATATTTTAAAGCTGGGGCTTTAGGTTGAGGTGCGGCTTTGGGTTTGATTGTTTTATCGCCAATTTACCCGTGGGAAAAAATGTGTGTGCTTAAGACCGATGTGAGAAACTAATTATAAATGTTTTTTTTTTCATAATATACAAATCGAAATAGAAAACACAGTGACACAGCAGTGAAGATCAGCTGATTGTATCTTTCTCGCTCGGGTACACTCGGCGATTCCATGTTCACCCGATCGACCCTTTCACCTAACAGCGGTGCCCCAAAAGAAATTTTACTTAATTTTTTTTTCAACGTTAGCTTGGATGCTCTTTGATCATTAACTCTGTATTCATTACTGTATTTTTATTGTAGGCGTTTCAGAACGTACTGACACGTAGTAATAGACAACGCATTATACCACTGCACTCAGATAAATAAAGCGGCTACAATGGGCAATGTAAAAGAAGAAAGCCAAAAGTGGCTTAAAAAAATGAAATAGATTTCGACGATTGTAGGACAAATCCGCAGTTACTCGAATAAAGAGGCACAAAGAAGACCCACAATACCAAGTAGAATAACTATTAAAGGAACATGGACAGGAACTTTTGCGGTTACCGCCGTGATTCATCGTGATTTTAACCCTATTGAAAAAAGAAGATGATTCTATGGAAGCCAATGACTCATTAAAATAACGTTTATGCGCCAAATTTTCAAATAGTGTTATTTATGGTCTCAATAAAAGATTTACAAGTTTAAATTAAATTCTTGTTATTTCGATGTTGGTGTAGGTTGAAAATGTCAGATTTTTTATAATGTAATAAACTATAATAAAGTTTTCCTGCTGGTAAGAGACTCAGACAGCCTGTACCAATTACCGATGATACTTGGTCATACCGAACCAAACCAGCACTGCAAAGGCGTTCATTACTTCGAGACATTCGTTCTTGAGTCTCAGTTGTCGTGTAGTTACTTAAATTGCTTCCCTGAAAAATCCCCGTACCTGTTTTATGAAGTTGTACGTTCCCAATGAACGAGAAGGGAACCTATTAGCTTGACCTGGCAACATTATGTACGCCACCAGTCGCGCGCAGACTTATACTGCGAGCACTATAATAGGTGTACTCTCTAGTGCTATTAGCCAAATATTCTTTGACAGATAACATAAATATCAATAACGTTTTGCATGGGAACTCTTTCCACTTGCGACCGACAATCAAACGTACATCTATTTGTATTGTCGATAAACACGGCTGATACGAGATTGCGAAATGTATAAATTATGTGAGGCGCCACTATGAGCATAAACAGGTAAATTAATATTGATATTGTTAATTCAATCTCTCACTAACTACTTTATCACAAACTTTATTTGTACTCAATGTTATCTCTTTCAGTTTCTTTGACGTGACATCCATCGGAAATCTCAACTCGGATTTTATTGGTCTCTAAAATTTACCCGCAGGTCTATCGTCTAACTAAACCGGCTTTGTCTTTGCTGTTGCTGTTTCTATATTTTCAAGCGAAAAGAAAAGAGAGAAAAAATTCAGAGCAAAGACAGTTTGATTAAAAAAAATACCAGTAGTTCGACGCTTTTGATCCTGGAAGAAAATAAATGGTCTATACGCGTGTAGGGTTGCACGAAATTAAAATGCTTATTCATATTTTCTTTTTTATTACCAATTAACCAACATTGTAAGGTATCAAAATCATTAGACACATGTTATATTAATTTTAATGTAAAATTGTAATTTTTCTCAAATCATCGACTTTGGGCTCGTTTTATTCATATTGGTGGTACTTTGGCTTTGGTGTTACCTAGTTTAATTACTGAGTTCATATGGTCATTTCCCAGCTTCATTATCAGACCCCGTTTACCATCTAGCACCAAAGTACAAAACAACATGAATAAAACGAGCCCAAGTTCGATGGAGTTATGTCGTTTAATTACTGATATCCCATGGCCAAATTCCAACTTCATCATCTGACCTTGGTTATTATCTTTTTTTTTCATTTAAATTTGTCACACCACAGACTCAAAACTCAGTGACAAAAGTCACGGACCCCGCCGTGACTTTTGTCATTTCAAATCTTAGGTATATAATTTTTACATATTTCAAGGATTAGCAGAAGAAGAGGAAAATAAGGGGGGAGTTAGGAACATTTTAAACCTAATACTAGTGCTCGTCTGTTGAGCCGATCACTACCCCAACCGGTAGTGTAGATTCCGCTAGTAATCGACTTCACATCGATTCTTTGCCTAATTGCCATTTGCCTAAGCCGCCTCCTCCCGGCCAAGAGTCGTCACTACGGCTGCATTTCTGTCCCTGATGGCCATCTGTAGGTTGAACTCTACTATGGTCTCCGGTGATGCAACCAACGCTCGCCGTACGAACCGACCGATGGCGTCGTCGGTGTCGTCAGCGTAGTATGTGAAGGTCCCCGTGTGCCGCGAGATTGCAACAACCGCATGGGGCACGCTCTCGTGCAGCTTCATGTTTGCCTTAGTTTTGATTGCGATTACCGACTCATATGTCAGCCCCTGAACTTCATGAATGGTAAGGATACGTGACCCTGTGCCTGACCCATAACCCTGGTTTGTCAGGGTCTCCTTCTCCTCTTGAGTGTGAACTAAAAAGAGGGTGTTTGGTAGGGTGCTGGGTATTTGCGCTTCCTTGTACCTTTTCTGTTCTAGGGACTTTATACGTGGTGCTGAGGAGTACATACCTGAGTATATTTCCCTCAGCGCATATGCGACATCCATCGGATTACGATGTGTGCAGAGCAACTCCTGGCTGATCTTTGTTACCAGGTTCGGGCGGTGATACCTCATTTCGAAGAGATTTTCCCTGTCGATATAAGGCAACTGACTGACATCTCCGATGAGGACAATTTCACCAACACCAGACAGCCTTGAAGCCATCACAATGGCACCAAAATGGTTCATGAGAGCTTCGTCCACCATGAGGCGACTGAAATTCTCACTTCCGAAACCATTTACCAGAGCAGAAGCCATGGTTCGCACTCTGGTTTTGACCGATACGGTGCGATAGCTTTTCTCTTAGATCTTTTGCTGCCTCAGTTGTTATAGTGATAATGGCGTCCTTGTCCACATCGAAGTGTCTAATCACCCATGTTGTCTTTCCACATCCTGGAACTACGTTGACCCACTGTATTCGCGGTACTGTACCTCCCAGTTTTCCCGACCCGCTTTGACGTTTGAGTTCCTTTCGATACTCTTGGCCATCTCTTGATCTTCAAAGATCCCCAAGGATCTTATCGTCCAGCATAACCTTGGTGCATCGGGCAGTAACTACGATTGGATCGTTTGGTGGAGTCGCATAAACTGGCATTCCCGCGCGCTCTGTCTCTTTCTCGTTCAGTGTCACGAAGCCATTTTCTGCACTGTAAGCTGCCATATACTGTCCTGTCATAGTTCCCTTGATGACCCGGGAAGTGACATTATTGTAAATGGCTGCTTCGGCCTTCTCGAGTTTCGCCTGGTTATTATCTAAGGCCAAAGTACTCCTGAAGACGAATGACACGAGCCCAAGCTCTATGGGGTTATGTCGTTTAATTAATGAGTTTCTATGGCCATCTTCCAGCTTCATCATCAGACCCTGGTTACCAACTAGCACCAAAGTACTCACCAAACCAAAAAAAGGATTGTGTGGTTTTATGAAACCTTCGTAAAACTGTTTCGCATAGTAGACAATTAACTAAAAAATTTTAGAAAAATATTCGATTTACTCGTACTTAAGTTAAGTAACTTAACGAGTAACGCTGCCATATTGGGCTGGCCCTACTCCGCGGCTGACCGTCACGTGACATGCAAAAGACGGACGAAAAAGTTTGAGGCAAAGCGAAGTAATAAAAGTTTCACTTTAATAAAACCGAGCCCCAATTCGATGTAGTAAATAGTACTTATGAAATATTTTCCAATCTGAACAGAGTTTGTATGTACCCCTGGTAAAATAAAACTGATTTAATAAATCATCTAAAAAGTTACACTGTTGACAAGAAGATCAAAATGATGGACAACACGCCAAATAATATTGAAAAAAATTACCTTGCTTCCGCACGCATGTGATGAAATCGGAGATCTTCATTTATATAAGACTAGCGGTCCGCCCCGGCTTTGCCTATGGTACATATATAGCATATGGCAATCAGAGATTACGTAAATATCTAACGGTGAAAGAATTTTTAAAATCAGTTAAGTAGATCCAGATATTACCCCCTACAAACATACAAACATTAAAACTTTATAATATTAGTATACAGGGTTATTGGTAATCAGCCTGCATCCTTTTAAGGGGATGTTAGGTACATTCAATACGTCAACTTTTGTTCTACAGTTTAAAAAAAAATGTTTTTTTTTATATTACAAAATAAATAAAAAGTGCATTTGCACGGTCTAAAAGTATCGAACTCTTCGTAACAATTCGTAACGAGAGCGCGTACGCTCTTTAACGCGCAAAAAATGATGTACCGAAGTGAATAAACACTAAAAAGTCGCTAAACAGTACAAAAAAGGGCAACAAATACGATTTTTTTTTGGGTTATCTATTAAGTTTTAACGAAAGTTGTAGAACAAAAGTTGTTTGTTTAAATATACAGAACATGCCCTTAAACGGATGCAGGCTGATTACCAATAACCCTGTAGAAGACGACTTACAACCTCTTAACAAGTCGTGTCCACCATTATAAATAAGTGACATCCAAAACAAAATCAAAACATACGACAAACGTCAGCCCTGAACCGCGCTCCCCAACTATTAACATGGTAATGTTCGCAAATTTGGGAGCGCGCTTCCCACGACTCAACCCGCACGATTGCCCCGTCTAGACGGCTTCGTCGAACGACTGAATGATTTAATACGGGAATACGGCGGTAAATTTCAGGTTGTGTTGCGAAACTTGCTGTTACTATGATGTGGAGAAAAAAATCCTACACGTTCAATTCTTAAATCAGTGCTATCAAACATGAAATCATAATTTGTTGGTTTGAGAGAGCTAAGGGGATCCAATTGGCGTGAGCGGCACAAGTTTGAAGGTACCTTTAAATTAATGATTTTTTGATGGACTGTAGTCCGAAATAATAGAATAAATAAAAAAATAATTAAAAATAAATTCGTTTATGTTCCACGATGCTTGAAGACTAGTTTCTACCGGTCAATCTATTAATGAATTCTTCCCGCCAAGATGCAGGGTGCCTAAACATGAAGACCAGCCAATGAAGCTGAGCATCTGAGCAGCTGAGCTTCAAATTACACAGTGAGCAAGTAGTGCTTAGCAGCAAAAGACCGCTACAACTCCAACGTCTCACAAAAGTCTCACTAGGCAAAACGATGGTAAGTTGTCCAAAACATTGACGAGATTAGTGTTTTTTTTTTTTTTAATAAAGAGTGACAAGACGATCAGGACATGTGCCTGATGTGCCACAGTGACACGCAGCTATTGGAACATGATGAGTCCAAATCATGACCTAGCGCTGCACTGCGCTCTTCAACCAGAGATCTAAGTTGTTATATCTCTAAGCCCTGTAATTTCTCTGGAAACATTGCCCTTCAAACCGGAACACAGTAATGTTTGCACGTTACTGCTTGGCGGTAGAATAACTGGCAAAGGTGTGGTCCTTCCCCAGGCGGACTCTGCCAAGAGTCCTACCACTACGACAACAATAACAGAAAAAATAATTGGCAGTCATAGGCACCGCCGAAAGAAGTTAGTTAGTTTGACGGGGTCTTTTCCACACCTAGCCTCTCTATTCGGCCATTGTGCGTGACTCATACTTCCCTTTTCTACTCCAGCCAGCCTAGGCCGTCCCTGAAGGCAAGCATCCTGTTAAGGTTGCAATAAGCATCCGAAACAGATGACAGAGATTGGAGGAATTTTGCCCGTTGATTCGCCACGCTGCTGTACTCCATAAGTACATGCTGTGGCGTTTCTTCTTCCTCCATGCATCCTCTGCATAGAGGACTGTCTGTAACACCAATGGTAAATAGGTGCTTATCTAAAGGGACCCGTTATTATACCTATAACTTTACGAATTTTGTCCTTGTTTAGTCTGATGAGGTTGCGGGCAAGTTTTTTAAAAATGTTAAAATTCACTACTATCTTGTTTGCTAGTTCCCATTTTTGGGCTGTTGGTGTGCTACAGTACTCATCTGGTCACTCCTGATCTCCTATGATTTGACATCCAGAAAAGCAGCACTATACCGTCACTTGTAAATCTCACTTGGGTTTCCAGGAGTATTGTATTGGTTCATTGTATGTGTTTGTGTAAGTGCCGTCTTCCTTTTTTAGGGATCCCAGAAGATTTGGCTCCCCTTTAGCTAGGATTTTCTCTATTCTTCCGGCTTGGTTTGTTGAGTTTATGCTACTACAGAAGTTGTGCCAGGATTCCGTTTTTCTGAATCTGATTCATCTCTTGTAGTGGTTTGTGCTTGTTTGTATTTGTCCCAGTTCTCACTAGTCCTGGTATTTTTGCCCGGTTAAAAAGTGCTCGAAGTCCTTGCCTTTCAAGTTCTGGCCCCGACCGAGATCTTTTTCCTTCGTCATTTGGTTTAACAGCAGTACAAGCTAATTCATAACTGTTTATATACGTTTGATTCTATATTGTCTGTACTAAGTGTTGTGTCAGTCGAATGTATGTCACCTAGTGCTTTGTTTAGTAGTTTTGTGTACCTTGTTATATCAGTCTTACGGGGGTTACGATATGGGACAGGACTTGTTGATTTGTATTGTACTTGGAAACAAACGCAGTAGTGATCCGCGAACGATGGCTGGTCTGATACGTGCCATCCTTCGGTTTAACTGGCCGCCGCGTTGGTTGCCAGGGTAATGTCTATGATAGTTTGGTACCTAGAACTTACAAATGTAGGCTCCGCACCTCTGTTCATAATGTTTAGATTTGTTTGAAATAAGTATTCGGCTAAAGACTCACCCTTTTTGTTGGTATTCTTACTTCCCTACAGATGAGCAGTGATGAGCATTGCAGTCGACGGATATAATCAGGTCCCAGTCATGTACATCGCAGTGTTGCACCAGTTCCGCCAGTTCTCTTGAAGGAATTTCTCCCTCGCCCGGCAGGTATACTGATGCTAGTACTGGAATTTATAGATTTAGGCATAAAAATGCAGGTTCTTGGGTTATCAACAGTAGTGTCGACCATTAACTTACCGCCGATGTTATTTAGACCGCCGATTCTGTTATTTCTGATCCAGGGTTCCTGGATCATTGCGATGGTCTTGTTCTTTGTCTCCAGCACTCTACGAAGCGTGGCCGCCGTTATTTGTTTGTGCTGGAGGTTGGTTTGGATGAAATTGATTGGGCTAACCGCCGATAGAAGTGATAACTTATAACTCAGAATTTGATGGCATACTTTGGAAACTACGCGGGCAAAACCGGAGGGCGTGACCATGACTATGACCAACTAGAATTTGTCAGGATTTCTAGATGGCCAATGGGAAATGCTCACGCATTTTTAGAGATTCTATCAGCGCGATAGCTCGACGATATTCGAAAGGTCGCGAGTCACACCTGGATGAGGTTAACGCAGGATTGGAACGAGTAGCGTGCGCGAAGAAAAGCGTGCACACGCTCAGCAGATGACGAAAACTTTATTTATTAAAAACACCGTGGTGTCAAGGCCATAATCCACCACGCTGGCCCAGTGCGGGTTGGTAGATGGATGACACATGACTTCGAAAGATTCTAGGTACATGTTGATTTCCTCATGATGTTTTCCTTCGCCGTCTTTTTAAGTTAGCGGCATTACGCACATGACTTCGAAAAAACAGTGGTGCGCGTGGTTTTTAATCCGGAGTTTTCGGTTCGGCTGTCGCCATTCAAGCCGTTTAAGTGGATCGGTGGCTTAGTGGCTACAATCCAATTTACAAGTCCAATTTCACAATCATGAAGTCGTAGATTCGAATTCCACCTGAAGCTTTGAGAATTTGTCCAAGAACAGATAGATGAACAGGTACATGTATCGTCACTCGGCACCTTAATGGTGACGCTTTTCATTTATTGGTGAAGCTAACGTCTGAGAAAACTGGCGTGTTCAAAGAAAGACATCTTCTGAGGACATATGTCATCCGTGAACTCGCTCTTGGCCAGCTTGGTGGATTATGGTCTTAACTCTCTCTTTGTAAAAGTAGGTAGTAGATAGTAGGACGAGAGGATAGTAGAGGTAGGAGAAGGAGAGTAGTCGCCCCTAGCAGTAAGAACACTAAAGCAAGTAGTGCAAGTATTGGAATCTAGACGCATCAGACATTACAGGCAGAATTAGAGGCAAGCAATGTAGACAGCATATTTCTTGTAAATAAGTTGGATATTGTAAAATTCATATTTTTCATGGAAAACTCTTTAGTAAGTAAATCATTAAATATTTTAATATTATATTAATAGTCAAAAAATTCTTAGGTATCTGAAAAAGTTTTGGAGATGACGACGTAAGAGGCAGCTAAGTGTTTGTTTCCACAAGGGTCCTAGTAGCGGGACCTGCTCCTGACTAATATAAGCGGAAGGGCTACAAAAACAGCGACTTATGAAATAAATGTTGGGATATGGCCCAGACTTTTTTTATTTTTGACGTGACACCGTCTTATATTTCGATGAAGTCGGCTGCACGCACGAAAAAACATGACGTCATGCGCCGTTACCGCTGTTACCTCGCCGCATGACGTCATGCGGCGTTACCTCGCTCTAAGGCGTAGTTGAAGTTGTCACGTTCAGTCTATCGTCAGTAAACCGACTTTACAGACAACCATTTTTTTTTTTTAATAGTATAGAGTGACGAGACGAGCCTGATGGTAAGCAACATGCCTGCCACATAACAGTGACACGCAGCTATGGGAACATGAAGAGTCATAATCATTACCTAGCACTGCACTACGCTCGTCACCCAGAAATATAAGATGTTTTATCTCTATGCCCTGTAATTTCACTGGAAACATTGTCCTTCAAACCAGAACACAGTAATGTTTGCCCATTACTGCTTGGCGGTAGAATAACTAGCAAAGGTGTGGTATTTCCCCAGGCGGACTCTGCAAGGAGTCCTACCACTACAGAATGAGGTGCAAATACCAACACAACGCTCACAATAAGGATTGCCTTAAGAATAGCCCTAGAATTCTTTTAAAATAGTAATTGCAGCGCCCCGCGGTGTTACAGCCAAATAGCTACTTTTAGCAGCGGCGACAGGCGTCACGCTTAAAAAGTAACTGCGCTTGACGTCTAATCGCTGCATCCTGCTTCAAAAAGTAGCTGCGTTTGACGTCTAGTCGCTGCATCCCGCTTCAAAAAGTAGCTGCGCTTGACGTCTAATCGCTGCATCCTGCTTCAAAAAGTAGCTGCGTTTGACGTCTAGTCGCTGCATCCCGCTTCAAAAAGTAGCTGCGCTTGACGTCTAGTCGCTGCATCCCGCTTCAAAAAGTAGCTGCGTTTGACGTCTAGTCGCTGCATCCCGCTTCAAAAAGTAGCTGCGCTTGACGTCTAGTCGCTGCATCCCGCTTCAAAAAGTAGCTGCGCTTGACGTCTAGTCGCTGCATCCCGCTTCAAAAAGTAGAATGTGTGGTCAGGGCCTTACTTGCGTAGTTCCCGTTCCCATTATTTTCCCTCGCTGACAATGTGTTAGTCACAGATAGATTATTTGACAATAATCTATCTGTGTTCCAAATTTCAGCCCGATCCGACCAATTTCAAACATTTCCGACTTGATTGAGCAACAAACATCTAAACATTCAAACTTTTGTATTTATAATATTAGTAGGGTAGAGTGACAACACGATCTAGGCATGCGCCTGATGGTAAGTGACACGCCAACCATAACAGTGCCACGCAGATAATTCTCGTATTAATATTGAACAAAAGGAAATACAGCTGGCGCTTATATTTTGGCGGCTTTTTAGGGTTCCGTAAAACGTAAAAACGGAACCCGTATAGATTCGTCATATCTGTCCGTATGTCGGTCCGTATGTCACAGCCACTTTTTCCCGAAACCGTAAGAACTATACCTAACTATTGAAACTTGGTAAGTAGATGTATTCTGTGAACAGCACTATAAGATTTTTACACAAAAATTTAGAAAAAAATACAATAAATTTGGGGGTGCCCGCCGGATACTTAAAACTGAATCACAAAAAAATATTTCATCGAACCCATACGTATGGGGTGTCTATGGATAGGTCTTTAATAATGATGTTGAGGTTTCTTATGTATTTTTTTTTCTATACTCCATAGTTTGCGCGAGAGACACTTTCAAAGTAGTGGAATGTATCCCCCTCCCCCCTGTAACTTCTAAAATAAGAGAATTATTAAACTAAAAAAAATATATGATGTACGTACATTAACCGTGCAAACATGCACCGAAAATTGGTTTGAACTTGATCTAGTTAGTAGTTTTTTGAAGTGAAAACTTCTTTTGGCGTGCCTAGACAGATTTTTCGTGGGGAATTGAATTCTATCGTCACGCTCGGGTATAATAAGAAATCTTCGGGTAAACTTGGGACCATGGCTATTGGCTATCTAGAAATGCGTTAGCCAATGGGAAATGCTGAAAGGGCGTGGCATGGCCATCTAAAAATGCGTGAGCCAATGGGAAATGCGTCAGCATTTCTAGATGGCCATGCCGTGATGACCAGGCCACGCCCTCCGGTTACACCCGTGTAGTTTCCAAAGTGAGCTACCAAATTCTGAGTTATAAGTTTTCACTTCTATCGGCAGTTGCTCTGATTGCCAAGTTTTTTAGTAAGTACGTCATAAATACACTATTATTAAAACATCGCATCGATCAAAGTTACAACAAACTACAAGAACATATGTATTATGTTACTCTCTGCTACGGAATCCTTCATGGGCGAGTGCGACTCCCACTTGGCCGCTTTTATTTTTATACTGTAGAGTGGCAAAACGAGCAGGACATGTGCCTGATGGTAAGCAACATACCTGCGCATAACAACACAGTAACACGCATCGAGTCCAAATCATTATCTGGCACCCCACTGCGCTCGTCACCCAAAGATATAAGGTGGTTTTATCTCTTAGCCCAGTAATTTATCTGCAAGCATTGCCATTCAAACCAGATCAGAGGTTTGCACACTACTGTTTGGAGAATAACTGGCTAAAGTGTGGTACTTCTCCAGACTCTACAAAGAACCGTACAAGTACAATGGCAATGCCATTATGTTCTAGACACATAGTGAAGCTGGTACAGTGGGTTAGGCTGCTTTTGCACCAGAGATGTGCGAGGGAAATGTGTCGTGCGAGGATGTTTAGCTGTGCTGTGAAAATGTGTGGAGGTTTCTATTTCCACCAAAGCTGTGCGAGGAAAATGTGTCGTACGAGGATTTGTAGCGGAGGTGTGAATAATGTGTGGTGCGATGATGCATCTATAGATTGGCTGGTACATTATGTCTCAAACCTCGCAACACATTCCTCGCACACATCCCCCTCGCCCCTCGCTTGTTTTGTATGCGCAAAAATCGAGCTCCGCTGAGCCGTTTCCACCAGAGCTATGCTGACCGAGGCGATATTAAGCGCTCTTATTGAATCTTTACAAACACATCCCTCGCTACGCATCCTCGCACATCAGTCTCTGGTGGAAACGCAGCCTTATTCTAATGAGCGTGTCAAGCAATCTGAGTCGTTTATTGAACGTCATTAAAGACCAGTACCTGGGTGACCGAGCTTTGCTCGGTTTAAATACCAAAAATACTTAGATACCTACATATAAAAGGCTCCAAGTTATAGATTTTCTTCAAGAAAAAAGGAAACTTGAAAAAAAAGAGAAGCCGTCTGGATTCGAACCCGGAGCTACTAACTCGTGACCGCCATGACCACCTACCCGACTTCCCGTCTGAGCTATTATGTTTTTGCGCCACGCGGCAAAATTTACCTTTGCATTCTAATGTCTAATGAGACAGTTTTTAATTGTCTAAAAAGGCGCATAATATGCGTTTTTATAAAATGAAACCTAGTTAGATCGATTTATCGTCCCCGAAACCCCCTACATACATAATTTCATCAAAATCGTTCGAGCCGTTTCCGAGATTCAGATTCTTTATACATAAATACAAGAATTGCTCGTTTAAAGGTATAAGATAAGATAAGATGCGTCGCCTCATTAACGAAAACTTTTTTAAGCGAAATGTCAACGTGACGCGTGTCCAAAATGCTGTCGTATATTTGGATACATTTATAATACCTACTGGTATTCTAAATAGTAACAGACTTGAGCATCTTGATTATCTTTAGACCTTCTGGCCTCAGACCTCTCGTTCTGACCTCTGTCTCTAGACCTCAGAGCATAAATTCAGATGTCAGATAGGCGTCATTAATTGGCTATAAATGTAATGTTACATATTGTTACATAAGAAGCTTTTATTGTATTTTTTTTTTATTTATAGTAAAGAGTGACGAACGGGGCATTTGCGTGATGGTAAAACAACACGCCTGTTAATAACATCACATCTATACTAATATTACAAAGCTGCAAAACCCAAAATAGGTTTTTTGTTTGAACTCGCTAAATATATACCTATATAAATAAATCTTAGGAACAACTAGACCGATTTCAACAATTCGTTCACCGTTGAATATGTGCGTGATCTCTGAATGCATAGGCTAAAAATAATGTCCCACAGGCAAAGACGGGCCTGATCGCTAGTAAATTTATAAATTAAGATTTTTCCCAAAAAAATATTAATAGCACTCGTGTTTCCTGGCCTCTTATATTGATACTCGACATGCACTCAACCGAGGCAGCGAGGCACGTTGCCGCGCGACCGAGTCGAGACGACCCACGTAGACCCCGATGGCAGGCTTACATCATAGCTACCCGCTATAGAAATATTAACTATACAGGGTTACTGGTTATCAATCCGCATCCGTTTAAGGGCATATCTATTTATATAAAAATCAATGCTTTTCGTTGTTAGTGAACTCCTCCTAAACGGCTGGGCCGATTTTAATGATTTGTTTTGCACACGTTTATGTAGGGCCCTGGATGGTTTAGATTCACAAATCAGCCCGGCAGATGGCGCTGCAGTTGGTATCTAGGTTATTATCTGAGCGAAGCCGGCACGGGCCGCTAGTTCTGTATATTTAAACACACAACTTTTGTTCTACAGCCTTTCTTAAACCTCAATACAAATCCAAAAAAATTAAGTGTTTGTTGGCCTGCCTAGCGCTGTTTAGCGGCTGTTTAGTGTTTGTTCACTACGGCACATCATTTAAATCGAGCATTAAACGCGCGCTCTTGTTATAAATTGTTATGAAGAGTTCGATGCCTTAAGATGCGGGCAAATACACTTTTTTATTATTTTATATGGGACAAAATACGAGTTTTATTACTGTACATATAAACTGTTGAACAAAAGTTGACGTATTTAATGTACCTACTTAACATCCCTTTAAAAGGTTGCAGGCTGATTACCAATAACCCTGTATATACTAACAGCACCCCGCAGTTTTAACTGCATTAAAAGTAGCCCATGTTTCCATATCTCGTTTCAAATTTCACCTCAAAACGTTCATCACGTATGTGATTGAGCAACAAACATCTAAAACGATCGCTTTATAATACTAGCAACGCTCCGTTATTTAAAAGTGATAAAGTAGCCTATGTGCTATTCCAGACTACAGTCTTACTGTATTCCAAACTTACTTTTATATTTTATTCTACTGTGCAAGTCAGATTGCGGATATTATACCTACTTATATTATTGGGATGATGACTGGATCAAAAATGTGCCATTTAAATGAACTAGGCAGCTAGATTATGGAAAAATATGGGCACGTATTTTTTCTTCTATCAAATTATGAGACGATCAAAGAGAGACAGAGGTATAAATCAGCAAACTTTCGGACTATGACGTCGTCTTCATAAAAATCCCATGTAGACGGGACGTCACTCAAAACTTCTAAACTAATATATACATCTTCGTCATTTTTAGGGTTCTGTAAAACGTATAAACGGAACCCCTATGGATTCGTCATGTCTTTCTGTCTATCTGTCCGTCCGTATGTCACAGCCACTTTTTTCCGAAACTATAAGAACTATACTATTGAAACTTTGTAAGTAGTAGTGTATTCTGTGAAACGTATTAAGATTTTGACACAAAAATATTAATAAAACCATTTTAAATTAAAAGAACAAAAAGGTTTCTAGTATCATTTCAATTTGAAATGAGTGCTGGGACATATTTATTTTGTCCTTCAAACTTGCCAACTGCAATAAGTGGACGCGAACAGGCGAAATGACCCTATTATGCTTAGTTTGTAATCTCAGTAAGAGAATTTATTGTAATTCAATTGAGATTAATAAATATTCTTAAACCACATTTCTAAACTGTTTTTTTTTTATTAAATAATGAGTGACGAGACGAGCAGGACATGTGCCTGATGGTAAGCAACATGCCTGCCACATAACAGCACAGTGACACGCAGCTATTGGAACATGAAGAGTCCAAATCAATACCTAGCACTGCACTGTGCTCTTCACCCAGAGATCTAAGTTGTTATATCTCTAAGCCCTGTAATTTCTCTGGAAACATTACCCTTCAAACCGGAACACAGTAATGTTTGCACATTACTGTTTGCGCCAGATACACTTCCAAAGCGTGATAAAATGTGTGTGCCCCCCCCCCCCCGTAACTTCTAAAATAAGATAATAATAAAACAAAAAAATTACATTACCATGCAAACTTCCACCGAAAATTGGTTTGAACTCGACCTAGTAAGTAGTTTTTGAAGTGAACTTCTTTTGGCGCACCACAGACAGATTTTTCGTGGGCTGTGAATTGAGTTCTAGCGTCACGCTCGGGAATGATAAGAATTTTTCGGGTGAACTCGGGACCATGACCATGGCTACGCTCTCCGGTTGCACCCGTGTAGTTTCCAAAGTGAGCTATCAAATTCTGAGTAATAAGTTTTTACTTCTATCGGCAGGTCCTATGACTGCCAATTTTTTTTAGTACCTACATAGGTACGTCAAAAATACACTATTATTAAAATATCGATCAAAGCTACAGCGTACAACAAGAACTTATGTATTATGTTTTATTTGCTGCTACGGAACCCTTCAAGGGCGAGTCCGACGCACACTTGGCCGCTTTATTAGTTTGTGAAACAAAGCACAAATACATGCGCAATATTTTTAGGGTTCCGTAAAACGTAAAAGCGGAACCCTTATAGATTCGTCATGTCTGTCTGTCCGTCTGTCTGTCTGTCTGTCTGTCTGTTTGTCTGTCTGTCTGTCTGTCTGTCTGTCTGTCTGTATGTCTGTCTGTTTGTCTGTCTGTCTATCTGTCTGTCTATCTGTCTGTCCGTCCGTATGTCACAGCCACTTTTTGCCGAAACTATGAGAACTACACTATTGAAACTTGGTAAGTACATGTATTCTGTGAACCGCATTAAGATTTTTCCAAAAAAAAGAAAAATTAGGGTTGCCCCCCATACTCACCATTGCAAATGGGACGTATTTTATATAATAAACTGCCCGAGAGTTTCAAACTTATCACCAATGAAACATCGTTTATTATTAAAGTCAAGAAACTTCTATTAGAGAGAACACTGTACAGCATAAAAGAGTATTTAAATTTTAATTATGATGAATATGACATCCAAGCTTAATATTTTGAAATGACTATGCCTATAATGATTTTGTTAATATATCCATACATTCATTTATAATGTTTATGTTTTGCCGCTGGCTGTTTATATTGCCCCTTTACAGCAATCTTGTAATAATTATTTTGTATTGTTTTAATTGTTGATACTTCATGACGAGACATATCTTAAGCGCTGTTATTCATTGTTTAACAATATCTTAGAGTGAATAATGTTAATGGATTGTTTAAGTATGTTAATTAAAAAAAATTCTATTCTATTCTATTCTATTCTACTGAGAACTGAAACTCAAAATGTATTTTTTCTTCAAACCTACACGCGTGGGGTATCTATCGAAAGGTCTTCAAAAATGATGTTAAGGTTTCTAATATAATTTTTGTCTACACTGAATAATCTGCGCGAGAGACACTTCTAAAGTGGTAAAATGTGTTCCCCCCCCTCTAACTTCTAAAGTAAGAGAATGAAAAAACTAAAAAAAAATATATGATGTACATTACCATGCAAACTACCAACGAAAATTGGTTTGAACGCGATTTGATGAGTAGTTTTTTTAGTAGTAGGTACGTCATAAATAACACTATTATTAAAACTTCGATCAAAGTTACAACGAACTACAAGAACTATGTGTACTATGTATATTATGTTACTTGCTGCAACGGTACCCTTCATGGGCGAGTCCAACTCGCACTTGGCCACTTTATTTAGAAATAGAAATAGAATAGAAAATTTATTGACCTTATAACAAATTGTTACATTAGGTAAGTCTATACAATTTTTTTATTGATTACTTATATTTAGTAGTGATTAATTTTAACAATGTACAGTGCCATAATTATGTTGCTAAGGATAATAATATTTTAATAGTGCGGATACAAATTGACGTTAAGAAACTGTGATCAGAATCAAAATAATCAACCCAACTTAACCCAAAATCAAATTAATCCAACTCTAAATGTAACAATCTAATTGACGGACTAATTCGTTTTTAGTCACCATGCCTATTATTGTTGATACATACTTATTATACACTAGCAGCGCTCCGGGGTTTCACCCGCGTAGTTCCTCCGCATTGAAAAGTAGCTTAAGTTTTATTCCAGATTATAATCTAACTGTGTTCCAAATTTTAACCCAATCCGTTCAGGCGGTCCGATGTGATTGAGCAACAAATATCCAAATATAAAAGTTTCGTATTTATAATAGGTATATAAGTAAGATAAAAACACCGAGACACGGAATTCATATTGTTAAGTACCAATTAATTAATTTTAAAATTAAAAAAAAAACAATTTGCTGTCGAATGCAGTTTTTGTTCATTCACGATAGTTATAATAAAAATGAAATATAAGGGGTAGTAGTAGACAACTCAGTACCTACTTACCCTGAATGACGCCATCTGTGAGTTACTAGATATGCTTTAATTGATTCTTCTTTAAAAGGACACCTACTGAGCGCTGACCATTGACTAGTTGGAAGCCCCAACTGCACTTGAAGTACCAACTGTGGACACAAATCATCAAAAACTATAGTGCCTCGAAAGAGGAGCCAAGTGCATTGTTTTAAAAGATTGATTTTATTCTTAAATCAGGTTTTGCGTGGTAAGACAGCTCTTGATGAAACTTCATTTATGTCACTTGAGTCATACGATCCTACTAATGTTATAAACGCGAAAGTGTGTCAGAATGTATGGATTTAAAGTAAATTTAAGTTTAATAGCAGCGTTACGCACATGACTTCGAAACGACAGTGGATGTGTGTGGGATCCAAACTGTGGGGCTCCGGATCAAAGCACCGCAACGGCCAATGGAGAGCTATGCTCGGAGTTTCACTGCGTGATAAAATCCGAAACGAGGAAATCCGCAGAAGAACCAAAGTAACCGACATAGCGCTTAAAATTTGCTAGTTGAACTACGAAGTCCGATAAACGATATATTGGCCGAACTTATGGACTTTTCTTACCAAGAAACACAATCAGTCGGTTGATCGGATCGGGCGTTTCGTTCATTTCGAATTCCGCCCGACATAGATTTGACAGTTTTTGTGTCGTAAACTTTACTCCGAAAGCATTTAATTACCTTACTGATTATTCGGACAGCTGTCGGTCGGATTCGATTATTCGGAGGTTGTTTTCGTAGTAGACCTGCTGGAAATAGAAACACGCGATGGACCGATGGTAATATCCTCGTAGTCTCGGTTGCGGGAAGACGGTGGATGGAGGCGGCACAATACCGGTCATTGTGGAAGTTTGGGGGAGGCGTAACCCAGCAGCTGACGTCTGCGGAGATAAAAATGATTTAATATTGTATTGTTACTAGAGCTGTATACCTAACCTACATGTCAGCTGATTCTTGTTGCTAAAGAAGTCATGTATTTCATACTAGTGTTTTGCTTCAGTATTTTTAATAGTTTACATTTAAACGTGAGGTACGTTTACACGTACCTAACGTTTAATTTACTTAATGTGATTTATCGTACGTTATCTGTAATACATTTACGTATTTTCCTAAAAAAATATTAAGAGCCACACAGAATATATCTTTTTACGCATTGGAGCTGTTTTTACTAGAAAAATACTATGGCTTTGCAATAAATTATTTGACTATGCTTGTACTTGTACGTTATTTTACTTGTCATATTCATTTCGCACTAAAGCACACTCCCCAACGTGAAGTCCTTATAAAAACATCACATTTTAAGCTTATTACGAGATCCAAATCGTTATTAATGACTGCTGCACCTTACACGGCTTGTATTTAGGATATTGACGGATAAAACTGGGGCTTTTATTTGTGTTCTTTGTCACGTTCAATACAACTGACGTGATGGCAGTGACTTTAGGGTTATACACCCGTTCAGGGCGTCGATAAAGGTACAAGTTCGCGCGGAGACCGCGACACGAGACCGCGACCGGAGACCGCGTAGCGAAGTAGAAGTAGTAGAAGTACGCGTAGCGTCAGCGAAGGCAAATCTGTAGCGTAGCAAGCTGAAAAGAGCCGCTAGTTTTAGAATGGCTTTAAACACGTTTCAATTAATAACGTTAAGAGGGCGCCTAGTGCCAGAAAACGAAAAAGGACATTTTCGACGCCGCTCACTGAAGTAAAGAAACTAAAATCTATGACAAAAAAAATATTGACGTGTGGGTACAATCAAGAAGAAGCACAATAACTGAATAGAATTTTAAAAATAGATCAGAGTTTTTTACAATAAAAAAATAAAAATGACGCCGAAAACCCCCGTTTTAATTCGAGTACTCGAAATTATCAGCGATGACCCCACATTATTTTTTGGTAATAAAATTCCTAATTGTACGTTCTAGTAAAGTAACCGAACACTTTTTTAAATGTATGTTTAATTATTGAGTAATTTAATAAAACTTGATAAATAATAGACTCCTGATTTAATATTGATTTTTCCTCCAAACTGTGTCATGTTATTCTCGACTTTATGAATATCGCATTAAGAAACGCGTCGCGCGGGTGAAAACTGATTTTTCCCTGGCATTAGGCGCACTCTTAAGTTCTTTACTTAAAGCTTTACGTCACTTTCACATTTCATTCGGTTGATCATTTATATGACAGAACAATGTTTGATGGATCAAATAGTATTTTATAAATGTATACCTATCTCAATTTACTGTATGATAAATAATTTAAAAAATATAATTATAAATCTACCTACTTTATATTATTCTTTTTAAATAAATATTCGGCTTTTCTCATTGACTACCTTTATTTAACACATCAATATCGCATTAGCGCATTGAGAACGCATTATAACTAATTTCGCTCGTAATTCTTTTGAATCAGAGGGTTGTTTTGATAATTTATGATGCGGGCCAGGGGCTGACGGGGTTGCTAACAGGTGGCGTAATACGCTCCGCGACTATCACCCCTGATTTCTGGGGCCTAGATTACTTCTAAACGTGATGACACAGTCTAATTTTGGATTTATCTATTATGTGATTTTTTTAATCTATAAATTATGTAAAAGCCAAAAATTCGGACAGTCAAGGGGTTGGAAGAAGAAAAAAAAGTATGTGTCTAATATTTTATGGACAATTTATAAGACAATTTATATAGTACTAATTATTGAATAACGAGTTTTGTTTTAAATATTATAACAGTCTGTTCTTTATACAATGAAATAAAAGCGGCCAAGTGCGACTCGGACTCGCCAATGAGGGGTTCTGTAGCAGCAAGTAACGCAATACATTTTACCTATTCTACTTTTATCTATTCTGACCATACATATATAAGATCTTGTAGTTCGTTGTAACTTTGATCGATGTCTTTATAATAGTGTCTTTATGACGTACTAAAAAAATACTAACTAGATCGAGCTTAACCCAGTATTCGGTGGAAGTTTGTATGTTAATGCACATCACATATTTCTTTTAGTTTTATCATTCTCTTATATTAGAAGTTACAGACATCCAAAGTGATAAAATGCGCCCTCGCACATTGGATGTGTCTCTCGCGCAAATTTGTCAGTATAGAAAAAAATATGTTAGAAACCTCAAAATCATTTTGGAAGACCATAACATACACATAAACACGTATGGGTTTGATGAAAAAAACATTTTTGAGTTTCAGTTGTAAGTATAGGTCACCCCAAAATTTATTGTTTTATATGTTTGTGTAAAATCTTAATACGGTTCGCAGAATACTTACATATCTAATTACCAAGTTTCAACATTATAGTTCCTATAGTTTCGGAAAAAAGTGGCTGTGACATACGGACGGGCAGACAGACAGACAGACATGACGAATCCTTAGTGGTTCCGTTTTTACATTTTACGGAACCCTGATAGATATTAATTTTATTGCAATTCTATCTTCGAATGCGTTAGGTAGTCGGTGACAATATAAACCTGAACATGTTATTGCCCATCCTTGAAATAATCCTTCGCGCTCTGCGTTCCATTTTTAATAATTCAGTTGTAAGTGGTGTTTTCCCTTCTATCTGGAAAGACGCACAAATTCTGCCACTACCTAAGAAGTCAAACCATAAATCTTTTTCTGAATTCCTATCCTGTCTTTCCAAAATTCTTGACCGTCTTCTCCACAAACAGTTGAATGAATTTCTTAATAGACAAGATCTCTTCAATCCATTCCAGTCCGATTTCCGCCCAGGGCATAGCACTGTGTCTGCACTTATTAAAGTTACAAACGATATTCGCCTGGGGATGGATGACGGCAAGCTTACTGTTCTAGCTCTGTTACACTGCAGTAATGCTTTCAACACCGTCAATTTCGTCATTTTACTAGCAGTACTACGCTCACTTAACATATCTCCACCGGTAATCGATTGGTTTCGTAGTTATCTACAAGGACGCCGGCAACGAATTCGCCTTTTCTTTTCTTCTTGGTGTAATACAACTGCTGGTGTCCTTTAAGGCGGTGTCTTAGCTTCTCTTCTTTTTGGTATTTTCATAAACACTATTTCTATACACATTACTTCTTCTACGTTTAACGGGATTGTGATGCCATTCAGTGACTCAGTTAGGAATCTTGGTATAACATTAGATCGAACTCTATCTTAGGATAGTCACATTAAGTCGATTAGCAGCATTTTTTTTGCATCAGGTGCCTCACTTAAGCGTTTACGAAACTTTTTAGCCACTGCCATTAAAGTTGCACTCGCACAGTCTCTCCTGCTCCCCATCTTGGTAGCATGCTGACCTTTGTTTTATTGATCTGAAAAAGGACCAGCTTAATAAACTTGAGCGCCTTCAAAATTAATGCATTAGATTCATGTTTGGCTTACACAAATATGATCACATTTCCCAATTTCGCGCTAAACTCAAGTAGTTACCGATTCACCAACGTCGTAGTGCACATATTCTTTCTCTTCTGTACAACATTTTATTTAACCCCTACACTCCGCGTTACCTTAAAGAGCGGTTTACTTTACTACAGGATTGTCATTCTCTTACACTACGATCAAAAACCAGCCTGACCCTGATGGCCCCTATTGCGTTGTGAAACTTTTTATGGCAAGTCCTTTGCCTTTCAGGCTGTTCAGTTGTGGAACGATCTGCCAGTCTGTAATAGAAAATTGCAATCGTTGCCTGTCTTTAAAGATCACTTAAAATAATTATGTTTGTCATAGCTACAACCTCTGTAATTATGTGTTTTCATTTTTCTTAATGTATTGAAAATGGCTTACTTGTCATTATTATTACTGTTACTATTATTTTTTTATATTTTATTTATTTATGTCGCTTGATGTGATCACTTCAAATATTAGATTCGTATTCTTTATTTCCGTTACTTATTTATTTCGGTTAATTATTTGTCTTTTAATTAGATATTTAACATCTTGTCAATTAGTATGTATGTTTATTATGTATTTATATGATTAGTTTTATTTATTCGTGTACTAGCTGGGCCCCGCGGTTTCACCCGCGTCTATTTGAGGAAAATCCATACTAAAATATCCATTGCTGGCCACTTTATTACGTTTTACGGAACCCTAAAAATACGTAAATAAGCAACAATGCACTGTTGTAGAACAAATTTGATTACTTCAAATAACACAAACTTCAAATGTAGACACGCGCCGTCACAGACTTCAACGACCAAAGAGAATTTAAATTCACGGAACTAAAGCTCTCGAAGAGAAATATTTTTCCCCGTTTTCTTTACATTCTTCACTCATACTCCGTACCTATTGATAGCGTAATGTTATATACCCTATAGCCTTCCTCGATAAATGGAGTATCTAACAAAAAAAGAATCTTTCCTATCGGTCCAGTAGTTTCCGAGATCCTAGCGTTCAAACAAACAAACAAACAAACTCTTCAGCTTTATAATATTAGTATAGATTATGATATTGCGTAGCTTAAGTATTTGTGTGTAATGTTATTAGAATGTACGTTTATCTCGTTGTAATAGTCTTTGTTGCGCACAACGCTTTTAGTTTTTCTACCATTTTGTCCACCCCAAGGTTGCCTGGAAGATATCGCTTTCAGTGATAAGGCCACCAGCTGTTTCACTAGCTTTACTGTTTTCCTATATTATATGTATTATTTTAAGTCGTGAACAACAAAGAATTATCCTTCATTCAATTGGAACATAGGATAGACCCAGCTCCGAACCTGTACCTTTAGTTTTTCTTTTGAATATCCAGCGGTAAAATCAAAGTTATTGGAGACAAAATCGAAATCAGAGGTCGAACATAAATCGAGAGTTCCGACCTTTCGGAACCGAAGGCGTACCTACGTACAAGTAACATCCCTAGTACACACATAGTACATACACTACACTAGTGAGCGTGTATACGTTAGGAATGTATCTGTGCTACAAAGCCACAAACTTATCTGGTTATCTGGTCAATATTCGAACTAACGATCCTAACATGAGATGTTAATTACGAATGCGATGGTAGCGACTCCTATCAGTATATAGTACAAGTATAGGTAGTCATACAAGTATGTACTACTACGGTATCTGTGCTAACTGCACGTGACACCGCCCGCCTATATCGAGCTTGAGATATTAAACTTGAGCCAAAAGGTTCTCAACCTTTCACCGTCCTAATTGCTTGTCCTTTTGATGGTCCAAATATTGAGTCTAAGCAATTACTGTACATAGGAAATTCAACTGATCCGATCTGCTACTGATTCTAAAAATACAACGCTTCGCCATTCTATTAAACCATACATCACCCACTTTGACCTCACTCCAAAGTGTAACTTAAAGCTAATCAAAAATGTATTTTGTAAATTTATTTTATAGATAATTATATTTTTGAGCAAAATCAAATCGGTGTGGGTTTTTTCTGACGTTCGTGGAACAATATAGTGTTACAATACATTATAATACAAAATAGTACTTCAATATGTCACAGATTTGTATAGAAGATAAAACACAATCTCGTAACGTAGAAAATATAGATTCGTGGATTTCAAATACCTATCTATAATGCATTTAGTTTCTTTTATATAATGTACCCTACATTGTATAAAAGACGGAATAACGGACAAGACATTCACGGGAAGAAAAACGCCTGTACATACCAACACAGCATCACGGAGCTACTTGAACATGAAAAATTCAAAATACTGCCTTAAATTTGAAATATTAAAAAATTGTACGACAAAAACTTAGTAATATGAATTTTTCACATAAATTTTGAGGTTAATTGAAAAAAGTATTAATAATAAAATTTGTAGATCTTTTTACTACCTACAACTTTGTCATAGAACTTTTTTCCACAGGGGGCTTTGAGTTTCATCGTACTATTGTTTTTTTTTGTGTGAAATTATTGATACTGGTCTGGTGATGCAATGCGATATCTCTGATGGACTCTGCAAAGAGTCCTACCACTACAAAAATTGTAAAAATTAGCCATTTATTTCAAAGAGTCGACAAGTTTTAGAACCACATAGTAATAGCCTACGAAGATAGCTTCCCCGCGGCTCTACGTTGGCAAACATTCGGAAATGTCTCGAAAAAATACGAACATTGCCTCGGGACTTAAACAGTACTAGTTACGCAATCTTATTGAAATCATCATCATCATCATCATCAATAGCAAAAGATGTGTTAACGCAAACGTAGTTGTAAAAGTGATAATAATCTTTAAAACACAGGCTCCTTATTCATAGTTATAGATAAAAGCGATTTTACAATTAAAACAAAAATTTGAATGTGTATGTTTTTTGTGATAGAATAATGAGAAGAACAAGACTGTAAACAGCACGCCTTCCCATTACACATCACACTACCAAGTCGCTATTTGGACTAAAATAATCCAAAAAAGGGCCCAGCACTATACTGTGCTCGGCTCCAAAGATATGGAATGATTTATCTATAAGCACTTTATTTCTCTGGGAACATTGCCCTTCAAACTAGACTACTTTGCATTACTTTGCTTGACGCTAGAATGCCTAATATACTTTCCTACATTGTTTTTTAAGGATAAAGATTCTGAAGTTGTCCGTAAACAGCGGTTATCACTTAGATGAGGCAACTGCTGGGTTTTGACTTTAAAGTTAAATTATAATGCGATTCGATGTATAATGAGTACATATGTATGTAAACTATATAAGTATTAAATCAGCTACCTGACCGTCATAGTACAAGCTTTGCTTAGTTTGGGGTCAGATGGTGTTGAGTGTAAATTGTCCACCAATGTTTATTTATATATAGATATTATATATAGATATAGTTTTTTTTCAAACAGTCAAATAACAAACTAGTTGATACATAGATTAGGGTTGAACCAGTAAAACATTAATTAATCAAACCAAGAATTACGTCCACGTTTTAACTACCACCGCCGTCACAAACCACCCTCGGTAAGTGAAAAATATTCACCACGTGTGCCCAGGAATGCACCGTGACCAGAGGGTGCAAGTGACGTACAACAAAGCCACCCCTGCTAACATATTGCGATGTGCCCAATAATAATTCAATTTTGTAGATGCTCGTGATTAAAAGATGCACGGATCATGCTGCAACGCGTCAGGTGCTTGTTTGCAGAAACACCCCTTATTTTAATTTATAAGAATTTATTTTAAAATATTATCATTGTTTTTTTGACCTTGTAGCCGTTACTGTTTGTGGAGAGGAAATGATACCACGTCACTGTATAAATTGCCAATTAACTGGGGACGCGGGGACTGCTCTCTCTCTCCGCTGTTATCTTCTTATAAATAAAATTCTCGTGTCACAGTGTTAGTTACCTTACTCCTCCGCAACGGATTTTTACCAAATTTTATATGCATATTCAGTAGGTCTGAGAAACGGCTATTTTTATACCCCTAAGTGATAAGGGTTGTTCACCGCAATTTTTTTTTAATTTTCGGACAAAATGTTTTGTTTTTATTTTTTTATAATGTGGCATTAAAAAATACATACAACCCTATATTTTTACCCTTTTATCAACAAACCGTTTTTTTTAATAGCCATTTTAGTATTTTAATCATTTTTCATCCCGCTCGATAACTGATCAACTATTTATTGTATTTTTTGTAAATGTTTTTCACTCTATTTCGATTAAAATTTCCCGGAGCTTATGGCAAATCTAAAACTGTTTTATAAAAATAAATATTTATTTTTATTATTAAAGTTTAGGGTTACCAATGTTAGATTTTTAAAATTTGTATTAATAATTTACATGGCAAAGCAACGTTTGCGGGGTCAGCTAGTCTAGTTATATAATCTTACGTAACATCCTACAACCTTTGATCTCTTATAAAATATTACGCGCAGATGAACCTACAACCTTATAACAAATTGCTAGATATATTATAACTCAATACAATATCAATCATTCCTATCAAGTCATTAATTAGTGCGTTATAATTATGTCAACTACGAGTTTAATGCAGATACAAAGTAACATTGTTATTACCAACTCTAATCAAACTAATTACTCTAAATATGTTTAAATGGAGAATGCGTTCAGTAACATTTAGTTTAAAATTAAATAATAATACAGGATAAATTATTTTATGAGTCTTCTATAAATTATTGTTAGAGTTTGTCAATTCCATTGATTATTTTTTGTAGTGAATACGATTGATTTTTTAGAACTCTTTGTAGAGTCCGCCTAGTGCAGTACCACATTTTTTTTTATAGTATAGTATAGTGACGATACGAGCAGGACATGTGCCTGATGGTAAGCAACATGCCTGCCACATAACTGCACAGTAACATGCAGCTATTGGAACATGAATAGTCGAAATCATTACCTAGCACTGCACTGTGCTCGTTACCCAGAGATCTAAGATAGTTATATCACTAAGCCCTGTAATTTCTCTGAAAACCGGAACATAGTAGGTAATTTTTGCACATTGTTGCTTGGCGGTAGAATAACTAGCAAAGGTGTGGTATTTCTCCAGGCGGACTCTGCCAAGAGACCTACTACTACAAAACTACTCTACTGCCTTGCAGGTTCCAGAAATCTAACAGAGCATATCGATAAATCATCTTATTTATCCAGGTGACGACTGCAGCGCAGTGCTGGAAAGTTATTTGGACTTTTCGTGTACAAATAAGTGTGTGGCACTATGACATGGACAGGCATGTTGCTTACTATCAGACGCATATCTTGCTTGTTCGGTGACTCTTTATTATAAAAAAAGCACAATTTACTAATACTGAACTGAGAACTAGAGCCTCTCTCTACGCGCTGTATTTTTTTAACATTAATTTTTGTGGGTCAAAATCCCGGTAACTTTAAGCAAATTCAAATCGTACTAGATATAAAGTCAAAGTCATAGTTCTTTATTCATAAATGTACAATTTACACGTCAATCTTAAAAACAAAAAAAGAGCATACAAAGAGTATACATTTTTAAAGTTAAAATTTAACATTTTATTGTACGATAATGAGTATCGTACAAACAAGAGTCAACCATTAAAATATAATCTGTATTTATTACAATTGTAATGAACAATGTCATTTTTTTTACATTTATGTATTACATTGGGAGTTTACCATCACTCTTCAAAAAATCGCTGTAACTATAAAAAGTTTGATCGATAAGCCAGCCTTTTAATCGGTCCTTGAAGCTGCCCAAACTCGGGGCTGATTTAATTACATTCGGGGCTGCTGTTATATTTAACGTTTGTGACGTCATACGTAATGAAAGATACAAAATTAAGCTCAAGGCTCAGAAATCTCCACCCTGGGTAAACAACTTGTATCTTGTTGACTGACGGCTAATCCCAGCCGGAGAGGACAAACTTATCTATGCGTGAATCGTGAATCTCGCCTTTGAAGGGGCGCGCGTAGAAGTTCGTTGGAGGAAACGCTGAAAGAACTTAGGACCGTTATTCGGCTGATATTACTATCTGGCCCAGTGTGGAGTAATCACAATTTTTTCTAGTAGCCTGAAGGCTAATCCCGGCGGTGGTGGGAACCTCTATCCGTGCTCTGTTCGAGTAGTGCGTATGGTAGTTCGAGGGTGGTACTTACTGTAAAAGCCTGTTAACATTATTGGTTTGTTATTATTATAAAACAGGACCTGAAGCGGGGACGCTTGCCAGTGATTTGTGCACCAAGCTCACGGCAATGCGGCCAATTGTGCGCGCAAACAAGCGCAGGTGGTACCCACCCTACCTTATAGGGGCCGCGATGTTAGTAGCGGATATTGTGACAGCGGAGGAGAGACCGCGGCAAGAGGAGTGCCGGTATTGCGGAGCGCTGTTCTCCCTGCCCGTCGCGGTGTTGCGTGGTCGCCTACCTGCGATGGTGTCAGGGTGTCACCATCACCATGGTGAACTCGTGGGGCTGCAGGGGAAAAGAAGTGTTGGTATATTAGAGCATTAGCTCTGCCTGTCTTCTGCAATAGGATGCTGGTAGGTGACCCGTGGTTTTGTGTCCCAAGCTGTCCCAAGTGTCCAACATAACCCGATTAAGGTAGAAGGGTATGCGTAAATGAATTTCCACAACGTGAAAACGCGGTTGAAAATTTGTTATGAAAATTTCGTCATTTTTTAAACTTAAAATATCATTTTTTTAATTAATATGACACAACATTAAATTTGTAAAATGCTATGCTATTCTTCACTTATTTGGTGAAAATAAATTATCGTGAAAAACTGATAAGCCGCGGGTTACACTGCAATGCTATGAGCCAGCTTTCAAATAAATACGCACTCCTGAGTGACAGGGCCTTCTTTTTGAGCAGTGATAGGTAAGTGTCATTTGCACAAACAAAGTCACGCCGATTTCAGACATCAATACGGAGAGCATCAAAAATGTTACGATCTTTTTCTGTTTCAATTCCCTATACTTTCCTTACACAACCGACAACCTTATCGCTGCCGAAAACGGTGCATAATCGCGGTTCTGTGAAGTGGGAACTGAATAAAAAGTGATCGCACGAATATTGTAGTGTAAGTCGTGTTTGTACCATCGAGTGTCACGGTAAGATTAGTCAAGGGCGATCCGTCACGCGTCAGAGGGGAGGCGGGGTAACAAGGCGTGACGCACAGTCTAATGTCACGGTTTGACGCGCGATTTGAGACGCGCACGCGTATTGCAGAGTTTTAAATCGGATTGGAAGCTGTGAATACATACATACATTAATATACAGCTTCTTAGTTTTGACTCGTTATTTAACGCAATTTTAATTAAGAAAATACCACAAATGTACAATACAAATGTACCAGTGTGTAGATAGATGCAAGCGTACCTATCATTTGTTTTCTATTTTTAGGTAAGTATAGGTTTTAGTTGATCAGGGTAATACTATCCTACTAGGTACTTAATAAAAGGAAACAGTTATGACGTTTGCATGTTTGTTATTTAATCACATTGTAATAACTAAACGGAACAGTCAGATGCTGAGAGATATAGCCTGGAAAATCACAAAAAAATGACGCAGACGGAGGAGTGTCATATTTCACACTTAATAGTCTACTGGCTGAACCCTGAGCGCGTTGCTACGCCAACTATCGAACATTGGTCGTATCAACTCAGTTTTAGAACAATTTTGGTTAGCTTAGGTTATAAAGACGCAACCAGCGCACGTCAGCGCGCGCAAGGAAAGCTCTCATAAGAATAATTTTCCCGTTTTTGTTACATTCTTTATTCATGATCCGCTCTTATTGGTACTAGCGTAATGTTATAATATAGCCTTCTTCGATAAATGGACTATCCAACAGAAAAATAATCTTTCAATTCGGACCAGTTAGTAGTTCCGAGATACTTGCGTTCAAACAAACAACCTCTTCAGCTTTATAATATCCTATGTTGAAAAATGTGTAGAATACTGATATTTTTCAAAAACTATTCTTATTATAGTGAATCCAACCATTTATTATCTTTTTGGCAGATCTAATTTGTCAGTTATAGTGTTGTGACCAAGTATAAACAGGTACATCGATACTAGCATTTTGCAACGGTCTGGTTATTAAATTGAAATTAAATAAAATTAAAGATTATTTTGGCAAATAAGAACATGACATTTTGTCGGGTTGCCTGCGAAAAATCAGTCCCAAAGTCCGGTTGCCGAATTTTTAAAAGTAAAACATTGCTGCGAGCTTTGCTAATATCTCGGAAACTATAAACTTTAGGGCAAAAATTGTTGAGGTCGTTATTGTAGAAAATAATATTTTGCATCTTTTGTGGCCGGCAAACTTTTCTGTGACATGTAGCGTTTACGATTTATGGCTCATTTAATTAACCAGTTTTTCTATTGCAGCCGATAACTCTTGAAATATTAGATTAATCAATAAAACGCATCAGACCTTTTTTAAATACTAGTTTATTTCCTACAACTTTCGTTTAATTTTTTTTTCTTATGTTCATACGTTTTGAGTTAGAAGAAGCTTAAATTCAGTTATTCTGCCAAAAACATTATAAATTAATGAATTGTATTAAAATAAACAATTGTTTTATTTGTGGTTATGTTAGACGACAAAAACTCTTAACTTGTAAGAAAAAACAGATACTGGGTCTAATGAAAGCCAGCATTAGACGAAGCGAGAGAGAATAGAAAGCAAACTAGAAAATAAATAATTAACGGATTCAAAATATCCATTTCAAACTATACAAATACATACTATACATTTGAACTATACAACAATGACGTTTAAAGTGGTGGCTCTCTACTAGCCAACTAATATTATAAAAGACTATAAAAAGATAGAAACTCTTTATTATCCACAATATAATACTTAAACAACAGGGACTTATCCTAGAACTAGTGAACCAAGTGGCGACATTTTCGCTAATAGCGATCTCTTCCAGGCAACCGAAATACCATGAGTAAATACTATGTTATGTCTAGCACAAACCCCAGGATATGCCATAAATGGCGAAAAATGCCCATACCCAGCCTTCTGGCTCGTTCCCACCACTGGAACTCGAGGAAAGGCCGTGGCCCGCCGCGCTCTGGTCCACTGTACATGTCGCTAAAAGATGTCATGACATTAACATCTTCACGAGTATTGATAATACCCTAGACATTTCCGAGAATGAGGGTAGATTTGTTACCTTTTTTAAATGTTACAGACCGAATACACATAAGTATTGTTGCGGTGGTAGTATAATCATAGAAAACGAAGATAATTTGTGTGCTATCACATATTACTAGTCCCTATCTAAGAAAACCCGAATAAATTTGTTGCTTAACATCCTGTTATTGAAAAATTAGATATGTCCAGTCTATTGAAACAGTGCTAGACGCACAACTAGTAGACGTAGATCAGGTACAGCAGTAACCTTTGGGTGACCGACTGATGAGACATTATTAAGCCAAATATGGAAATATTTTAACACATTAAGCATATCAGGTTAATTTATTTAGAAATTAACGAAAATGGTACATCATGTTCTTCAAAGTTTACATCAGACATAAATAAACTTTGTTAATTTACCTAACTACAAAATGTTATTTAACACTTTATTTTAATAAATATTCAAATGTTTCAGTCATCATAACCTTGTTCTTTTTTGGATATACACCAGGAGATAAACACGTCTTCAAATAATGCTGTATGTTTTCCTGAGGCGCATCAATATAACGGTTTTACATAAAAATAAATCCGATATTATGTGCCGAGAACGGAAAACACCCGTGTAAAAATAGTTCATAAACAATATCGATATCTCAATCGTAACTTCGTAACATCACTATGTTGATAGCCATAGAACGTAATTTTTTAAAAACGTTTGTTATTTTATGGAATTTATAAAAAAACTACTGCACTTATGGACTAATTTTGTGAAAGATGATTATTATACGGGATCAAGGAGCAAATTTAAGCAGTTGTCATATTTTTAAAACCTCGCATTTAAAAGTAAACTTTTGCGTAACATGACGCAATTACGTTCTATTGGTGCTGTCAAAAAGAGGATAAACGGTTGGATCTACTATAAGTGCATTAAGAAACAAAACATTACACAGACTAGCACACTACCATGTATATGACGCACACGCGCATGTATACCTACTGTTTAAATAAATTATGGTCTTATTGTGAATTTCGACCTCAGTTCGACCTCTCGTATCTATAAAATAACGTGGTATAAGAAAATATAGTTTCCACTCGCAACACTTATCAATAAAACTGGAGCAGTTGACGACCTACTCGTTGAGATACGTGCGGCGACAAATTAGCGTGCGCAGACAAAAATGAATTATGTAATTATGTATATTCCTTTGTGTTAACAAACTTAACCACGGGCCGCATCCAGTTTAACTTGTTAAGATTTTCTTTAATAAAGCCCGAGAAAAGCGCGATATCAAGAGTTTCGGAGTAAATCTTCCCTGACACGTTTAGTTCTGCGCATCCCTAACAACAGTAGCAGCCTGTAACCATGATTCTAAACTTTACACAGTACCTTAATAATTAAATAAAATACTAAACACTGTAAAGACGAATTATTGTGTGTTTTAAGTGTATCAGTTAGTTTGGAGCGGGGACAAATGAAGGGTACCTAAATATTGTAGACAACTTTAACTAATTTTAGCTTAACACACGTTACGACCTTACGGCCTCTGTAGTAACCCGGAGGTCCCGAACCTATAATTGAAACGATTGATACGGTGGTGGTTGATAGGTTATCTACTCTGTATCTTGAACGTCTACTCTAATTCAACGAAAACGTAATTTCGAAATAAACTCGCGATTTTCCAACTCCGATTCTACTTCGATCCGTCGTTTTGTCCGTTTAAATGTTCTAATCCTACTCTAATTAGAGTATGCTTAGAACATTTAAACGTCAAACAACGTTGTATCGGACGAAACTAAGTAGAACGAGACCAGGAAAATCGCGATGTTATTTTCGAAATTTCGTTTTCGTAGAAACAGAGTAGACGTCCTGGTGTGTTTGTTCCCACGTCTCGTCTCTCCGACGGCAGAACGGAAATTTAGATAAATTCTTTATTGCATTTATTCTAACACAAAGAAAAAATACTTAAAATAAAACAAATTAAGAGGCAATAGCAAGGCGACCTTATCTCTTCCAAGCAACCGTAGGATGGAATGAGAGATTTGAGAATAAGGAGAAGGGAAAGTCAAAAAAAGTAGTGTTGATACTTAAAATTGTTGTCACCTGTATTTGTTTGTAGTATATTTCACTATAGTATTATTTTTAATACTGGCATTTGAGTCTAAATATGTGTCATATAAAAGAACAAGTATCTGATTATTTAAAGGAATGGGTATGACTGATAAAATTTAGTGTAGAGGGCGCCAGTGGGATACCATTCACTTCTACCCGCCATCTCAAAAGAGTTTTAGAGGGGTAACTTTAGCTCCATCTACTTATAGCGCCAGTTATAAGTAGATGCTAGAGCTAGAGCATAGAATAGATAATACAGATAGAACGGACACTCCCCACCCCCCGCCAGTTTCAAGCTTCCTTTCCCGCAAGCACCGCGAGAAGTACTCAACGAAGGGTTATATCGGACGATAATTTTCTATGAGAATACGACCATGATGCTGTATTATTTAACAAAATGGTACCAAATTTTTCGTCTATTATACGAAACAATAAGAGATTTTTGATTTCATAAGAATTTCTACAAAGATTGAATCATTTTTATAAACTGTGTTAGCTATTCTGGTTAGAAGTACGCGCCAACACTGAAATCCTGTGACGAAATTATTAAACTCGTTGTTTTTAAACTGCGGTTTTCGATAATCGTTGTGAAATACAACGAGTGATGGCGCGGAGTATAGTTCGCAATTCACGAAGTCACTAGTCACTAGTGTTGCCAATTTAGTGGATTTTTTAACTAAAATTGCTACTATTCAGATTTATTGATAAGTGATTATTTCTTAGCATTCAACCGACTCAAAAAAAGAAACAGGTTCAATATTTAGACTATCTGTACTTTTATGTGCGTCCATGTATATATTATGTCGGTCAATAGTGAACAATGAATATAGGATTTCATCTAGTAAGTAGTATGCTTATTTAAGATTTCGCAACAACCGTTCATTAAAACCAGTAAGAGGATACGAGGACATTAACTATTGGAATGGATAGTTCCAAAAAAAAAAATAACGATATTTTTAAACTAAAACTTATTCAGTAATTAACGGCTTTGACATTGACTTATAAACTTTACCGGTTCTAGTACTACCGGTACTACTACGATTTAGTTTCATTTTCAACCAACTTCAAAAAAGGAGACGGATCTCAATTCGTTTATATGTTTGTTACGTAATAGCTCCATTTATTGTGAAACAAAGGACATAAGCCCAAATCACATTGAAAAAACCCAGGTGCCACACCTGGGTTTTTTGATGTACCTCAGATTTTAAGTTATTAGTAATAATATTCTAAACTATCATCATCATCCGTTTGAGTGGCTAACCTGCGTTTTTTTTGCCTGTAGAAGTTTTGTAGAAGTTCGTGTCAAAAGCTCGTTTTATGGAACAAAATATAGTGTATAATTTGGTGTTAATGATATAAAAATAATATATACCGGCTGAGTCATAAAGCTATATTATATCAAACAATGCACGAATATGCTTAGGTATAGAATATGCTTTGTATTCAATTATCAGTTTGCTTAAATCACGGGTCAAATCTGGACAAGTACTGGCACAAGCACAGCACTAGCATAGGCCTGGGATATGAGGCGTACTTGAAGAGAGGTATATGCTAAGATGTTACGAAGATGATGATGATGATTACATAGGATTGCAAACAGTATTGGTGAACTTTCAAAAAACGCCTACAAAACTACACTGATAAAAAACATGTTAGCCACTAATTTGGGTTATGGAGTGGTGTAATTTTGTTTCCTAAAATATATTTACATACAGTTATTAGATTTTTTTGAGATTAGATACAATTATTTTGTGCCGAGGTCAGGGTACGATTTGGGCCATGTCTCCTTTGATGTTTCTTTTTTTTTGGTAGATCATAGTTTTGAAACATGAAAACAAAACTAAAAATTACTTTCGTTTATTTTTGTTCAAGTTTTTTATGATCGTCGTTGAAATTTGGTCAATTAAGTTTCTGAATTTAATTTGAAATTAAAACTGATTTTTGTTTATTCGGCGCAAATAAATTATTAAGTAATGACTTCAACCTTAAAATGTGATTTGAGTATCATAGACTCACTCACTATTCTCACAATATTTAAAGTTTTATGCGATCCTTACTATAATGCGAATAAATAAATCACTATTTATCAACATACAAAAGTTATATTTTTTTAAGCAATTAGTAAAAAAATAAATCCGGAACTAGCAACATTATCCCGCGAGACACGAGATCCACAAGGCGGCCATAGTAACAACAATTCGGAATGTTTGTTTACAAAATTAAATTGTAGTTTTGAGTTGAAAAATTATGTTGTTCTTTACTGTGGTGAGACATGCGATGGAAATAATTAATAATTAGTTTGTGCAGTGTATACTCTGATTATAATGAACTGTGTGTAAATGCAACTTATGGACGTAGTTTTACCATCTAATGTGAAATACACGATATGTGGAGTGATTAATTAATATATTGTCAGATTAAAGATTTCTCTTTGGGTAAGTGTACTTAACTAAAAATCAATTCGTCCATGGTACCTTTATTATCTCCTATTTTGTTTTAAATCTTCTCCCTTCTGATTGTTGATGAAAGTTATATTTACATTAAAGATCGAACACTAACTAGGTAAGATTATAGGTCACTTAACACAGGCAGGTGAACTCACGAGTCACAGCTATTCCATAAAATAATTTAGTAACCCTAGGTGACACGCACACATGCGTAAATGTGTTCGAACGACATATGCGTAGTTTTGTGAGTGTAGGTATGTCAACTGCACCGTCTGTATGGATTTTAGGCCGAGTGTCCGGGGCCTGGCTAGAGCTAGAGCATTCCTTTTTGAAATTTTAAATGAGAAAGATCTAACAGTTGTCGATATAAACTCTTACATTTATTTAATTGGTTTACTTTTACTCAATTGATAACAAAATTTAGTAGGTAGTAAGCACAATACTACACATAGGTAGCTATTATTTATCCCGCGCTACTTAAGTCACTACTAAAAATATTTATTTGTTCGTAATGCGCGCAATCTTCGTAAAAAGGGGTACACAGTTTTTGCATCACGTATTAATATTATAGATTCCGCATTACCGGGTGCATCATAGCCACCCGATGTGGTAGCACGTGCGTCACCCCTAGCTAGACGCATAAATTCGCCGGTCATTGAGCGACGCGACGTCACTTGCGACATATTGCGGCGAAATATTACACATTTCTCCTACTGGAATTCTGGAGCGTGAATGGATAGCTTTATTGTTTGTAATGCTTACGTCACAGACTTTTCTTTTGCTTGCTGCAGATTTGTTTTATGGTAGATCTATTCAGCAGCTGTTGGCCTGCCGAAGTATGGGGAACACTTTAAATCAACACAAACACATCAAATCGAGAGTGAATCGGTTTCTTAGTTAGTATACTAATAACCCTATAATAATTTAATGAACTTACCGTTTTTCTGACGACGTTTTCCGTCATCATCAAATCCGGTGGTGATGATCACCTTGTACATCTGCACATCAAAAAATACTCAAATGTGTAGGCGGGATTTGAACCTACGACCTCATGATTATGAATCACAAACATGATCTAGTCAATAAGCCACCACGGCTTCTTCAAGGAATAATAATCTAAGCGTACTCAATTCCGTACGTCAAATGGGCGGGGCACATAGCTCGCAGAACTGACGGCCGTTGGGGAGGAAAGGTTCTTGAGAGGCGACCACGTACCGGAAAACGCAGCGTTGGCAGGCCCCCCACAAGATGGACCGACGATCTGGTGAAGGTCGCCGGAAATCGTTGGATGCGGGTGGCGCAAGACCATTCTCCGTGGAGATCCTTGGGGGAGGCCTTCGTCCAGCAGTGGACGTCCTTCGGCTGATATGATGGTGATGATGACTCAATTCCGGCATTACCCTAAACTCTTAAAGGATCTTGATCCTAGTGTGGCCTTTAGTGCGCCCCTTCAAGGACTGCTCAATGTTTCGACACTCCAACACGTTCTTGTTTCGGCACTCAATTTTGGTGTTGTTTTGGGCACAAGTCTTAAAAAATCAAAACTAGCCAAATAAGTTTAATTTCTAGTTTCACTATCTCAAACTGTTTAAAACATTATTTTATGTGAAAACAAAAAATAATCAAACAGCAGTAAATAGTTATCCATCCTGTAAAGTACGCGTATATCATATGAACTGACAGTTATAAAACAAATACCAAACTTCATTTAGTCTTGGCTCAGACCAACTATTCTATTGGTGACCATTGTAATTTGTAATAAATACTTGTTTAAAATGTTTTTAAAATTTGATGTTAGCTTGAACTTGGCTTAACACGCTACTGCATACCTAAAATATGTATATAAAATGTACAACAACTAAATATAGCCAAGCATTTGATTTTATTTTGAGAAAAAAAAACTATGCAATTCCAAAATTTAAAATCAAAGAAAGGTCTTTTGGTAATGGCATTATCTTTATTTTAACAATAGAAACATTTTGCAGCCGTGTGAATCCAGGACAGGTCGTTAGTTGAACGTATATTACAATAATTCTAACAAAGAAAATCAGCATAGGTAGGTACTACGCCGTTTGTACGTGATATACCGTATCAGCTCGTTATCTTGACAGTAAGTTGGTATCGACAGTCAGACACAGAGCTTTCGACAAACCTAAAATCGAAATTATTGTAGTACTTTCTAGCTCGCAGATGCGACATGCTTCTTTACTAGAGTACCTTTGTAGTGGTAGGACTCTTGGCAGAGTCCGCCTGGCGAAGGACCACACCTTTTCCAGTTATTCTACCGCCAAGCAGTGATGTGCAAACATTGCTGTGTTCCGGTTTGAAGGGCAATGTTTCCAGAGAAATAACAGGGCTTAGAGATATAACAGCTTAGATCTTTAGGTGACGAGCACAGTGCAGTGCTAGGTAATGATTTGGACTCTTCATGTTCCAATAGCTACGTGTCAATGTGCTATTATATGGCAGTCGTGTTGGTTACCATCAGGTACATGTCATGATCGTCGCGTCACTCTTTATTTAAAAAATAAATGTACTTTTCTCTCGGTTCATTAGGACAAGGGAAATATGTCATGTGATCACAGCCTAGAAAAACACACATCGATGTGCCCTGACTTCTTAAGAAGAATTCTGCTTATTGCAAGTATATTAATTTGCCTGTGATTCCGAGCGGAAATAGACACCGACAGCAACACCAAAAGCACTGACGTTATTTGACATGGGCACAATGTCTCAAACAAAAGTTACAAATAAACTGTCCTTATATAATTCATCTATACCTACGCTATACGTACCCACTTTAATGATTATAGGTTAATTATTATGAACTCAAACGTTATAAATACAGGTCTATCACCTGACTGTAAATCTAAATTTGACTTTCAATTATTTATTAGACTACTTGATTTTAATAAGTATATTATTTTGTGTTTTTGTTAAAAATTGTTGATGGATTGCATTTTTAGAGTAATGACGCTTTGAATTTCTAAAACAATGATGAACTTACTGAAAATATGATACACCATTCACTGTTTCTGACTTTTCTAGATTAGTTATTTCACGACAATATCTACAAAACACAATTTTAAAGTGTACACAATAGTAGTCGTTGTGGTCAAACAACGACTATCGTAAAAGAGTGCTAAACTTACCGTTTTGAAACTCTTATGTTGAGCATAGTTTTAAACGCTAATGTAAAATCCTTATTTATTATCATTGGAAAAAAGCTATCCCATCACAAACATAATAAATGTATATGTGAAATAATAAATAATAATAATAAATTTTGGTGGACAATTCACACACAACACCATCTGACCCCAAACTAAGCAAAGTTTGTGTGATGTTGGCCAGATAGCTGATATAATACTTATATAGTTTTAAATACATACTTATTATAGACAGAAGCCAGCCAAGACTAAATAAGAACCAAGTTCAATAGATATTATCAAATATGGCTTAATAACAACAGAAATAAGATTGAAATGGGTGTCAAGGTCAATAATAATAATAATCAATCCCGAAATTAATTAAAACAACTTAAAATATTTTGTAAGACCTTAAATAGAATTAAAAAAAAAACTAGTTTCTGATTGATACCTTTATACTCACTCAATTACCTATCCGGATGCCAAATTTGAACTTTTTAGGTCATCTGGAACTGGGTTACTTATATCTTTAGGTATGGTCTACGGATCAGACAGTGTTCATAATGACGATATTAAGACGTTAATATCTAAATAACCGTTTGAGATATCTTTATGAAATTCGGAACACGTATTCGTATCCTGGAAATCTCAATGTATGAGCAATTTGACATGTTAATGTGAAATAGTTTTTGAGTTATGTGGAGGACAAAAGTAGCTCCAAACGGTTCGTGTAATATCACATGGTGCCGCTCGCCAGTTTACTCGAACTTGGCTTGCCACACTACCGTGTCAAGATTTCGTGATGCCATAAGCAATAGACCTCCAGCCCGCAGTGAATACTTTCGAGGTATGTGGTTCTTTTTGTCTGTGTCTTATTTTTTATTTATACTATGGAGTGACGAGACGAGCAGGCCATGTGCCTGATGGTAAGCAACATGCCTGCCACATAACAGCACAGTGACATGAAGCTATTGGAACATGAAGAGTCAAATCAATACCTAGCACTGCACTGCGCTCGTCACCCAGAACACAGTAATATTTGCACATTACTGCATGGCGGTAGAATATCTGGCAAAAGTGAGGTACGTCCTCTGATGGAAACTGCAAAAAGTCCTACCACTACTAAAATTATATTGCATATTAGATAACAAGTTCCCAGAAGTCAAATAAGATAACTAGGTATGATAAGAATCCAATTATTCAATATTTTGAAATTTAACCCCTTTACATTGTTACGCACTAGAATAATTTTATGTTTTAAGTACCCGTTGGTTATTTTATGTGTGATGAAACTGTTATTTTTAGGGTTCCGTAAAACGTAAAAACAAAACCCTTATAGATTCGTCATGTCTGTCTGTCTGTCTGTCCATCCGTATGTCACAGGCACTTTTTGCCGAAACTATGAAAACTACACTGTTGAAACTTGGTAAATAGATGTATTCTGTGAACCGCATTAAGATATTTACAAAAAAAAAATCTTCAAACCTACACGTGTGGTGTGTCTATCGATAGATCTTCAAAAATGATGTTGAGGTTTCTAATTTATTTTTTGTCTACACTGAATAATTTGGCGAGAGACACTTCCAAAGTGGTAAAATGTGTGTCGCCCCCCCCTCAAACTTCTAAAGTAAGAGAAAGAAAAAACTAAAAAATATATATGATGTACCATGCAAACTACCAACGAAAATTGGTTTGAACTCGATCTGATGAGTAGTTTTTTTAGTACGTCATAAATACATTATTATTAAAACTTCGATCAAAGTTACAACGAACTACAAGAACTATGTGCACTATGTATATTAAGTTACTTGCTGCAACGGAACCCTTCATGGGCGAGTCCAACTCGCACTTGGCCACTTTATTTTATTGCAACAGCTGTTTACGAGTACAATACCTGACTTGATTCTGAGTGCGTTTGATGTCAAAACATCAAAACAACGAACTTTTTCCATCGATATAAACCACAGAACATACTGTGATGAAACCATGGATGTGCCGTGAGCACCTTGAAATCGGTAATTAGCTGCGTCTGTGTGTGTAGCGTAAGTGGTTTACACACCACTAATATACTTGACCCCTAGAATCGCTAGCGGCGAGGTATGCTGTGGTTCTACTTATTTTGGTTGTTGACAACGAATAGTGATACCCACATAGATAAAAACGCCCGGCGTTCACCGCTTCCTGCAACCGACTAGAACGGAAAGAGTGAGCTCACTCTTCCAAAGGATGACATAATTCCGGGCGCCTGAAGTTAGGGAGGGCACATCTAGTGGTTTTTATCGATGACTTTTTCTACATGAGTATAAACAAATAGGTATTTGACAGGTTTTAGGCTCGAGGTAAATGTTTGTAATATGGTCACAGTTAAAAAAATAATTACTTCGTAGTGAACAGTTGAAACTAAATTACACTACCTATAACGAAAATCTCGGTCCGGTCTAAAACCGTACTAAGAAGCCTAAATGATTAGCGAGGTAAATGCTTAAGTACCTATTTATCTTTAAGCCGAACTGTATTCCAAGTTTGAATACGTACCGAAAAATAAGCACTGCTTAAAAATTGGTTTCGGAATAGTTTAATTAATTTGTTAAATTTACAATAAGATCTTTAATAACGGTAGAAAAAATTTTTTTTTAATTGGTGTTATTTTTAACATACTAAGTAACCACAAAAAGTGGACAAACTGGTAGTAAGTAGGTATTGGTAAGATCAACTCTGAGCTATCCCCAAAAGATTAGAAGTTCAGGTAATACTCAGTAATACTGGCATCATTTCAGTCAAACCCAAAGAGAGAGAGAGAATACTTTTGTACAAAAATGATGTACTAGCCTCTATTCTATAGTTTACGTTTTTATCCTCCATATCTCAACCACTTGAAAGTTGATCGCGATAAAATGGCTCCAATTGATTTTCCCGACAATATAGGGTTTATTTCACGTTTTGTTTTATTGTTAGCAATCGATGGACTTACAGTATCTAGGATGGGGATTATGGGCCTGTGAACACTAGCTTTAATAAATTGTGTTTATGTATATCGTATTTGGATGTAAGTTTAGAAGGAAAAGAAGTTGTGGAACACCAAGTGGGAACGAAGTTCCTTTGCTTAGTTTGGGGTCAGATGGTGTTGTGTGTGAATTGTCCACCAATAATATAGAAGCAACACATATTACAAAAATTAAATAGATCGCGCGTTTGTTGAAACGAAAAATTGTTTTGACGCATCGCACACATGTTTTTTCGAAGGCTGTAAGTGAAGCTGTTTCTTCACGCTCTGAAGTTAAAGGCGATCCTTTCGGGCCTTTCTGGTGGACTTGGGATCGCCGAGTGTACCCGAGTGAGAAAGATCCAGTCAGCTGTTTTTCACTACTGTTATTATAATGAAGTTTTCACTTCTGCCGTGCGGTCTAAAGCACACACATTTTTTTTACGCTCCTATCGAGCGGTTGCTTTGGGCAATTTCCCCGTATCATAGTCTGCTTGCGCTATCTGTCAAGTGGTTTTTAATAGTTTTATGCAACATACCTACTACGGCTTTTTGAGAAATTATGAGATCAGCGTAGCGATTCTGAACCCAGTCGAATTGATCTCGATTAGGTGTTTCACAAAATTTACTGTTTTCCAATATTATATGTGTTATTTTAAGTTGTGAATGAAAAAAATAAAGAATTTTCATTCATTCATTCTCGACACGGAATCAAAACCCTGGGTCTTTGTCAAAACCGTTTAGAATGAAAGAGACAGAGAATTGTCATTCCGAATCTGAGTCGTTCGGATTGCCAGAATCAGTTATAAATAAATGTACTGAGTAGGAAATCGCACTAAAAAATCAAATTTTTATATTGTGTGTATTATTTGTGTGATATGTTAATTCTGTTTTCATGCGATGGCCATGTTTACTCGTACATGGCTTTTACATTTAAACAAATAGTACGAAAATCAAGAGCAAAATTAAAATCTAATAAATGCTCCACACCACACCCTCGGGACTAGTATTTCTCTGGACTAGAATAATTTAAAGTAAGGACTACAGAATTAGGATTTTGTCGACAGCTAAATGGCTAACCGATATATCACCCTCGCCGATACGCGGTGACATCCGGATCGACATAATTGATGAGTTGGAGACTGGTAGATACATACATACATACCTACATTTATCCAAATTTAGTATAATTATTAAGTTCATACGCTTGTTCGACTTGACCGGGATGCAATAGGGATGTTAAAACTAATCACAAATCAATATTTAGTGGTAATTTTATGATAGATTGCATTAATAGCATATCGAAAATCACATTTTTATAATTTGATATTACTTAGCAAAATTATTATAAATGACTAGCTGATCCGTGCGCGCGTTGCTACACCATCTATAGAAAATTGGCGGTACCAATTCAAATCTAGAACAAATTTGGTTACCTCAGATTCCAATGACGCAACCTTTTAAGAGATAGACACATTCTGTCACGCAATGAAAGCTCTCAAAAAGCAATATTTTTTCCCGTTTTTGTTACATTTTTCATTCATGCTCCGCTCCTGTTGATAGTAGCGTAATGTTAAATAGCCTATAGCCTTCCTCGATAAATTGACTATCCAACAAAGAAAGAATCTTTAAATTCGGACCAGTAGTTCCCGAGATCCTTGCGTTCAAACAAACAAACAAACATACAAACAAACAAACTCTTCAGCTTTATAATATTAGTATAGATTTTAAATGCTATATTTTTGATCTGTTATCACGTGACTGCAAACACCAATATTGGCTTAATACGTCACTAGTCGCTAAACAAGCCGTCGAAAACTGACTAAATTATTTACTTCTCTGCATTTGTGTTATAGTTTGCGATCTTAGCGACGACGATTTCGATTTTTTGTATTCAAGTAAAAATAAGAAAACACATAAACTGGACTTAAGAGTGCGCCTAAAGCCAGGAAAAAAACAGATTTCACCCGCGCGACGCGTTTCTTAATGTGATGTTCATATAGTCGAGAATAGCATGACACAGTTTGGAGGAAAAATCAATATTTAATCAGGCGTCCATTTTTGACCAAGTTTTATTTAATTACTCAATAACTAAACATAAATTTAAAAAAGTGTTCGGTTACTTTACTAGAACGTACAAATAGAAATTTTATTACCAAAAAATAATGTGGGGTCATCGCTGATAATTTCGAGTACTCGAATTAAAACGGGTTTTTTCGGTGTCATTTTTATTTTTTTATTGTAAAAAACTCTGATCTAATTTTAAAATTCTATTCGGTTATTGTGCTTCTTCTTGATTGTACCCACACGTCAATATATTTTTTGTCATAGTTTTTAGTTTCTTAACTTCAGTGAGCGGCGTCGAAAATGTCCTTTTTTCGTTTTCTGGCTTTAGGCGCCCCCTTAAAGTCGTGAATCGCGACCCACAGTCGTTAGTGTTTTAGCGGGAGAAGTCAAACTAACTCTACTATTGTATATTTCGTATAGTATAGTCATCGATAATACTAATATTTTTAAATCAAATATATGTATTTATTTTATGGTAAACAAGCGTCAATCTTCAAAATAAAAGCAATTCCGAAATATTGTTAACATCCCTATTGGCTAATATTTTTGAAGTTGTAGTATTTTCCGTTGGCGAAAAATTGTAAGCCTACTTAGAAGTCTGCCTTCGCTTCGCCCGTGGTAGGTACATAAATATATAGCCTATACCACTCAGGGATCCCGACAATATCCAACGGTGAAATATTTTTTGAAATCGGTTCAGTAATTCCTGAGAATATAGCGGTCACACAAAAACCGCTGCAGGTAGTACCTGCTAGGTACGCCACCTGTCGAGAATTGGTCGTACCAACTCAGATTCAGAACAAATTTGATTAGCAAAGGTTTATAATGACGCAATCCTAGACACATGCTGTCATGCCAACGCACGGTACGAAAGCTCTTAAAGAGGAATAGTTTTCCCCGTTTTTGTTACATTATTCATTCATGGTCCGCTCCTATTGATAGTAGCGTAATGTTATATAGCCTATAGCCTTCGTCGATAAATGGACTATCCAATAAAAAAATAATCTTTCAATTCCGACCAGTAGTTCCCGAGATCCTAGCGCTCAAACAAACAAACTCTTCAGCTTGATAATATTACTAGCTGACCCCGCAAACGTTGTTTTACCATATAAATAAAGGTATGAAAAATAGCTAGTAGCCGATTCTCAGACCTACTGAATATGCATATAAATTTTGGTTAAAATCAGTAAAGCTGTTTCGGAGGAGTAAGGAAACAAACACTGTGACACGAGAATTTTATATATAAGAAGAAGATTAGTATTATAGATAAGGCCCAAAACTACGTGACGCGGTCGCTCGCGCGGATCCATACAAGAACGAACCGCGCGTGTGCACGTTCATGTCTGTCTTTTCCAAGTCATCTGCGTAATGCCGCTAAATTATGACGGTGAAGGAAAACATCGTGAGAAAACCGACATGTTGCGAGAGAAAGCCCCATGTCCCAGCAATGGTAACATTTAGTGGGCTGTTTATGCTATGCTATATAAAAATTCGTTAGGAACGTAATTTATAACCATTTTGATCTCGATTACAATACATTTCCGTGCCAAATCGCGTTGTAAACGAAACCATAATCGCCCTAGAGACAAAATAGTCGTAAGAAGTAAGCACCGAAAAGTCGCAAAAATAATTCAAGTACCGTTTTGTACACCCATTGAAAAGTTATTCCTAAGTTGAAAGCACAGGGAAGTAGCAAGTGGCGGAAGATAAGCAGTGAATAAAAAGACATGGAAGCGAGATAACGAGTATTTGATTGAACAGTCAACAGGTGGATAGACTGCGTTGTAAACAAATACGCTAACTTCGCCTCACAGGCATGTAGCGATGAGAAATAGCACTTACATTCTTATATGGGACCCTAACACTAAGTGTTGGATGTGTTCGTCCGACCAACCTATTTTGGGTTGGATCTTTCGTATCGTATTCACATTATTCTAGTTTTATAGGTTGACGGATTAACTTATAGTACGAGATCCGGTTGCAACATCTTTACGTTCATCGCGTATTTAATCAAATTCACTTTTGAACATACATTTATACCGATACCGATACTACTACGGACGGATGTTGAAGGTGTTGAAGATATCTAATAACATTATATCGTTAAAGAGTTTTTTAGGGTTCCGTAGCCAAATGGCCAAAAAACATGACCTTTATAGATTCGTCATGTCTGTCCGTCCGTAGGTATGTCACAGCCACTTTTTTCCGAAACTAGAAGAACTATACTGATGAAACTTGGTAAGTAGATGAAGATGATGATGATGAAGAAGTTCTGTGAAACGCATTAAGATTTTCACACAAAAATAGAAAAAAAAAACAATAAGTTTAGGGGGTGCCCCATACTTAGAACTGATACTCAATTTTGTTATCAAAACCTTACGTGTGTGCTGTATTTAGTGATAGATCTCTAAAAAAGATATTGAGGTTTGTAATTTTCCTTTTTTTCTAAACTGTTTTATTTGCGCAAGAGACTTTTCCAAAGTGGTAAAAATAAAAGTGGTCAAGTGCGAGTTGGACTCGCCCATCAGTTTAGGGGATGATTGGCCCCTTAGATTGGTCTGTCTTATTGGAAAAAGCTTTAAAATTGTTGTCTGACGAACATATTTTTACAAATGGAGCATGAGAATTGAAGTAAAGTTAAATTATTATTTTGGAGTTGTTAAGCAAAACGGCCGACGGAAAGTGTCTGGAAGTATTGGGACATTGTTTTTAAGGATAATGCCTACAACATACGTGAAAATCACTAAATAGAAAATACGTGAAGTAAGTAATGTTTGTATGTACCTTCATTACCCCATATCTCAAAATTGGCCGTCTAAGCAAGTTAGCGAGTAAGTATGTGTTCTTAGTACTTACTAACTCTACTCAATCGTCCACATTTCATTAATCAGAAAATAAGTGACGTCTGGGAGCTCTGGGATCTTGCTCTATAAGTGGTTTTTTGTAATCGTCATAAATACAGTATTATTAAAACATCGATCAAAGTTACAATGAACTAGGTACAAGAATTCTTTTATTATGCTACTTGCTGCTATGGAACCTTTCATGGGCGTGTCCAACTCGCATTTGGCCACTTTTATTTCAACTTCGTCTTTATGGGTATCAAATGAAAACGCTTGAGTAGTAACGTACTATGTGCCTAGTATGAGTAATTTCAAACCCAAGACGGTCGGCTAACTCAACATTTTTAATTTTGTTCATGTATCAAGAAAGTACAATACCGTCCGCGAGGTATAAGCTGAGCTTTGCATTAGTGTGAGTGATCACCAAAAGTACAGTCAGACGCAGGACGCTGTGACCATGTTCTCTTAATAAGGTGTTTCTTCAAACCAGAAGTGCTGCCATCTGAATATGATTTTGATGAAGTGTGAGTGGTGTCAATATATGTTTCATCGGTATAAACGATAGGCCTGCCCTGAATACGGTATTCGGAAATTATAAGTAAATAAGTTATACGTAGGTGACGGATCTCATGCTTTTCCATTAAAATTTTTCTGTTATTCTCTGTCCTTGACCATTTGAATCCTAAAAGAGATACTTCTTTTCGCAATGACCATATTGATCCTGGATAGTTAATGTCAGCTTGTTGTTTAAGAATTTGTTGTCTGACTGTACTTTTGGTAATAGATGCGTATGCATGTGATCACTACTCACACTAATGCAAAGCTCAGCTTATACCTCGCGGACTGTACCTATGTACAATGCAACAGTCTGCCACCCCATAGCTCCATCCGTGGCGTTTAATTTGTCGACAGGCTGTCACCCGACGGACAGTCTGGCCTCGTGACGTGTCGGAGTAGGGTGACCCACCCCGATAAGATGCGCAACAGTTTAGTATTTTAGCCATCGATAAATGTGTTCGAGTTTAGGATCAAATACTTACATACTTTTTTTTGTATAGGACGTAAAATAAGTACCTAATGTTTAATAATGAATTAATGGCATGTTATTTTATAATGCTGAGTGGCTGCGGAAATCAGCGGTCACCAAAAAATAAAATCGGCGTCCGCCGCGGTCCCGAACGGCGCAGGTGAAAATAGTTCCATGAGTTCTTAGACTAAACGTGACAAAATCCGAGCGAAGCCGTAACAGACCGCTAGGTAGGTACGTGTGTACCTACTAAAACAGATAGGTACGATACAGTGTGGGAACACCGCAAGCTTTATGGCACTTGTGGACGTGGGGCTGACTAGCACTAGGCTGACAATATGATTTTTGACAACATTACTAGTTTGTGTATTATCGACGTTATGTAATTGATACAAACAATGTATGTTGAACATTGTATCCACCGGTTTGAAGTCGACTGTCTGATTTTCAAGAAAAATACCTACTTATTCTAAATGCAGATGTATCTACAAGTTTGTCAGACATCGAGAGAAGGAAAACTTCGTAAGGAACTTGAATGCTAAATATTTGAGTAGATAGAAAACTACTAACTGTGTCACACAAAAATAAATTTCAGGTAGCGAACATCAACATACAAATACAACATTTTTATTTATTAGAAGTAGGTACCTGACCTATGCCAGTTATTTTACCGCCATAAAGTACTGTGTTAATGAAAAATTAAAAAAACTCTAAGTACTCACGGAGCGATTTTCACCCGCGCCCGCCGCGGTTTTATGGTTGCGGTACATACTACGGTTTTATTTAAAAACACACGAGATGATGCAGCGGGAGCCGCATGCAAACGCGAGCGCCGCAGGCGTAAAAGGCATCGTGAGTTGTGCTATGCTTTTTTACATATAGGTACCTCTGCATATGTATAGGTATCTGCATTCTACAGAAGCTGCGGGCAACCGCGGCGGTCGCGGGTGACAATCTTTGCATGAGTTCTTAGCCTAAGAAATAAATAATGCCCATGAACCCATGAACCCCAAACCTTCGTTATTTTAACTTTGTTGCTGAAAGTTTGTGAGTGCATGCTCCCAACACAGGTAAGAACAACACATATACCATTATGAAGTTTGGATCATCCAGGCTTTGGCAGATAAACGGTACTAAAGGTGTACCCATGAAATACCTACCGATCTAAATTTGTCAAATTATAAAGTCTTATATTTTGGAATATTATTAGAATTCAGAATATTATTAAAAATCACATCAATAATTGCCAGACACTTAATATCGTGGTAATCAATTGCCAGACAGCCAGACACCCATGTTGTGTTGATGTTCATCCAATTATAATTTTTCTTACGTCATAGTATATGAGCTGATTTTTATCATAATACTTGGGTAACAATTAGCAGCCTAGTTATCATAGGCAGCCTACCAAAAGTTCCCACTGCTGGGACTCGGGGCCCTAGTACCGTTTATCTGCCAAAGCCAGGATGACGCAAACTTCATAATGGTCCATCGTTATTACCTGTGTTGGGAGCATGCGCTGACAAACTTTGTTAAAATAACGAAGGTACCTATGGGGTTTACATCCACGGAATCTTTCTCTATTAATTATAGTATAGGTATCTATGACTACAGGCGACGAACGCACTGCACAATGCACATCGCTAGATAGCGATTTTGACTATTCAAATAGCTGCGTGGTAGTAATAATAATAAGGTAATAACGGCACTGTGCTGTCATGGGCAGGCGTATTACTTACCATCAGGCCCATGTCAAAAAAAAAGGGAAATGGAGAGGAGTTGGGTACAATGAGATTTTTGATAATAGTAAAATATGATTGTGATTCATACTTCCGATACTGTTGATAAAACCTGCTCAGACACACGCAAATGAAATTAAAAACAAAGCAGGATCTGTCTGATTCATTGTCACTTTTCAAATCACAATAATCAAAAAATCATGTCTAACATTAAATAAAATTTTAGTTTTCTATAATAAGAAATATTAAATCACAGAAAAAAATGCTGATAATTTGATACCAAAATCCACAGTAAACGTTATCCACAATGGCAAGGTAAGAAATATCTTACTAATTCTTCTAATATTACAAGTGTGAATGTTTGTATGGATGTCTTACTCTTTCACGCAAAAATTACTGAAGGAATCCGTGTGATATTTGTTAATATAGCTAAATAATGACAGTCTGGAAAACACATCGGTTATTTTTTATGATCGGGAACAAGGGGGGAAAACCACGGGGCGCTGTTAGGCTTAAAATAATATAAAAAAAGACGTGTGGCACTCGGGGACTGCCGCGGTAAAGCTATTTGCATGCATTTTTTATCAACTTATGCAATTATATTTTTTTAAATTTGATTTCTACAGTATTTTTGGGATAATGTTGAGTCTGAGTCACATTTGTTTTTATCATAATCAATCTATTCTATGTCATAATGCTGGAAAGGTTGAGTACAAAATAATATAAACTCATTAAGGTAAAATTTCTACAAAAGATTTAATACAAAATGCTACTTATTTACATTAAGGTTAAAGTTATACAAAGAGATTAAGTACAAAATATCACTTATTTACAGCAATTATTCAAAACAATCTCAAAATCAAATGGGTCAAACAAACTCTCTAACATCATCATACTGTCATATACTTCTCTTAAAATTAATCACACTAACTAAATAAATATTGGTGGACTATTCACACACATGAAAATCTGACCCCAAACTAAGCAAAGCTTGTACTATGGCGGCCAGATAGCTGATATAATATTATACAGTTTTAAATACATACTTGCAGTAGCAAGTATGTATTTAAAGCTAGTAAGCTTTACCCGCAACTTCGTCTGTGCAAAATAAATATTAAGGTAATAATACAATTTCATCAAAATCGGTTCTGTTGTTTAGATGTGAAAGCGTAAGATACAATCGTCGCCCATTTCAACTCCAATTTCATCCCCATACAGGTCGAAATTACAAAATTGCTAGAACAAACATTTATTTGTTTCGTGTCAAGTGTCTATATATTATACAGAGTTTCATGGTTTTATCTTCAACGGTTGGGAATTTTCATATTGACATTCATCCCCTATTTCAACCCCAATTTCACCCCATACAGTTCGAAATCACAAAATTGATAAAACAAACATTTAAGTGCTGCGTATCAGGTATCTAGAGAGAAAATTTGATAACTTTGAAAATCACGAATTTTCATACAACAGTTCATCCTTGTTTCACTCTCTTAGGGGTTGAATTTGAATCGATATTCACGAAAATTGGCATTTATGTGTAATTTGGTCTAACTTCAGAAACAGGACAGTTAAGTAGGTATTAGCTCAATTTATGGTCACATTTTTTTATTGTTTATTATTAGTTTATTACATGTCATTACCCACACAGCGAAAGCGAAGCCGGAACGATTGGCAATAAATAAAGTAGGTAGTAAGAATAAATAGACCTACTAAACAACACCATGGATCATATACCTATTTCAATCCTACTTATATTTTAAACGTGAAAATTTTGATGTTTATGTTTGTTTGTGGGTCAAACCCGTCTGAACGGATCGAGTTGAAATAAAGTGGTCAAATGCGAGTTGGACTCGCCCATGAAGGGTTCCGTTGCATCAAGTAACATAATATACATAGTACACATAGTTCTTGTAGTTCGTTGTAGCTTTGATCGAAGTTTCAATATTGGTGTATTTATGACGGACTAAAAAAAACTACTTATCAGATCGAGTTCAAACTAATTTTCGTTAGTAGTTTACATGGTAATGTACATCATATATTTTTTTTTAGATTTTTCATTATCTTACTTTAGAAGTTAGAGGGGGGGGGGGGACACACATTTTACCACTTTGAAAGTGTGTCTCGCGCAAACTATTCAGTGTATACGAAAATGATTTCAGAAACCTCAACATCATTTTTGAAGACCTATCGATAGACACCCCACACCCCTAACACAGCAAGAACATTTTTTATCAGTGAAACACTAAAGAAGTGGCTTAGAAATTGTATATTGACGATTATAATGAGCGCATAAGCAGTCATTAAAAATTATAACCTCAAGCTGTCAAAATAATGGTCCTTTAGCGCCCATTTGGCGATAATTACGTTTTGTGCAACGCAAAATATAGCTAATGTGTAAGATTGACACTTCATTAGTTAAATTTAATGAGGCATTAAAATCTTTGATAATGTTGGTTTGTGCAACAAGTTAACGATTCATTAGTGTTTAAAGAAGTCATTAAAATTTAAAGTCCGTTTCTGCAACTGAGCGTTAGAGATATGATATCTTAGATTACTGAGCAATGAGCGCAGTGCAAAGCTAGGTAATAATTTTGTCTCTTCATGGTCCAATAGCCACGTGTCATTGTGCTTTTATGTGGCAGGCATGTTTTTTACCATCAGGCTCATGACCTGCTCGTCTCGTCACTTTATATTATTTTTTAAAAACGACCATTTTGTTTTTTCTAGTTGTTGCAAATGCGCTGGCCCTAGCGGCGGCGGCGGCGTCAAGTCCAGCTTGCCTTTGCTGTGTCTGGTACCCCGCGATGACCGGCTCGCTGGCCCTGGGGGCATGGCGTCGAAGCCCCGCACTGCCCCTACGGGAAGTGCCCCCTCCATGCAGAGCAAATTCCAATTGCTGGATGACGACTACATCAAGAAAAACTTCAAACTGCCGCAGCGCGCTTTGTATCTCGATCCTTTCAGGTATTGTAAAGTATACTCTGCATCATACACTAATAGAGTATAATCTTCCAGCAGACATATGGTTTAAAAATGAACAACAATAAAACGCAAACTAACTGATATTGATAACATTTTGGAGCGATCTTCAGATTAGTATGTATTATTAATTAACGTGACGTTTAGGTATATGGTGGAGCAAGTCCTCTTCATAGTCAGTATTAGGTACGTATACCAACTCGCCTTAACATATTACTCGGTAAATATCATGTAAGTAGGTAATAGGCATGGTGACAAAAAAAACTAAGTCAGTATTAGCACAGTAAAGAATTATGTATTTACTGTGGTATTAGGTACGTAGGTCTTCTCTCTTTATGGGTCTGCGAAATGACTGTGCTACTAGATGGGACAACATTCCTGTAAAGGTACTGAAATATGCTCGACAATCTCTTGTTCCGCCGGTTACTCACGTGTTCAACCTGTGTATGTCCACGGGTGTCTTTCCGACTGGCTTTAAGAGAGCAATAGTCCATCCTATTTTTAAGAGCGGCACAAAATCAGATATTAACAATTATAGGCCTATTTCTGTTCTATCCAATCTGTCTAAAATACTTGAAAAAATCCTGAACAAAAGACTTGTAGACTTCCTGGAAGCCCGTAATGTGATTGCAAGCAACCAGTTTGGCTTTCGTAGAGGGAGAAGTACTGAAGACGCGGTGCTCGAACTTACGAACTCTCTTGTCAGTAATCTAGAATCTAGATACAAGACTATTTGTACACTTCTAGATCTTTCTAAGGCGTTCGATACAGTATCTATCTCCCTTCTGCTAGCAAAGTTGGAAGGCATGGGAATCCGTGGCTTGGCTCACAGCATTTTTACGGATTACTTAAGCAATAGAACGCAGTCAGTAAAAATCGACAATATCCTTAGCTCTCAGCAAAAAACAACATGCGGCGTGCCGCAGGGTAGTGTGCTGGGGCCTACCTTCTTCACCTGCAATGTGAATAATATTTGCATGCTAAACATTCCAAATTGTAAGATTCTTATGTATGCCGACGATACAGCTATGGTGGTTCATGGGAGTACCTGGGAGGAAGCACAGGACTGTGCTGAAAAAGCCCTCAAAACGGTGATGTCGTGCTTGTCGAGAAATATACTTACCTTAAATATAGACAAGACATTGTACATCGCATTCTCACCTAGTTCAAATGTGCGGCCACCAGTCGGCTCTGTTAGGATTACGGCTCACACTTGTGGTCAAGGGTACGACGACTGTACATGCCGGGAACTCTCACGTGCCTCACATGCCAAATACCTGGGAGTGACGATAGACGACACCCTGAGTTGGAGTTTTCACTTGCATAGTCTTGTCTCCCGTACTAGGAAGCTCTTGTTTGTGTTTAAAAGGCTGAGAACGGCGGCGTCACTGGAACTTCTTAAAACGGTGTATTATGCTCTTGCACAATCGGTATTGTCCTACTGTATTACGGCCTGGGGTGGCACCTATACTACAAATATGCTGTCTTTGGAAAGAGCGCAGAGAGCAGTCCTAAAGGTGATGACTGGTAAACCGCGTAGATATCCTACAACACAGCTGTATAAAAACTGCGCTGTTCTCACGGTCAGACAGCTCTACATAAAACAGGTGCTACTCCGAAAACACGCGACACTCCCGTATTATCCGTCCAGCAAGCGCAGGAACTACTCTGTGTGCCCTATAAGTCGCACACGAACAGCCCTTGCCAACAGGCATTTTGATGCGGTTAGCGCTCGTTTATATAACAAAGTGAACAAATCGTTAAACATTTACAATCTGAATCAAATAAACTGCAAGGATACGCTAGACAATTGGTTGATGAATTTAACCTACAAAGACACTGAAAAACTACTTACAATCGCCTCATAACATGAACTTATACTCCAATAACCACATGGCATCTCAATCACACACACACACACACATGCACACCCTCTCACACATTCACTTACACATGCACACCCTCACTTACACACGCACACCCACCCTAAAATACATACATATAGACACACACACTGACTCAATTACAAACGCAATGGGTGCTTACAAACTTACACTAATACATTCTTCAAATAATAATCCTATTTAATTCTAATTAAATTTCGTTTCTGACCCAACATTTATATTTATAATCTAATTTATTTTTTGATTATTGAACTGATTTTTATACTGATTATGATTCTATTTTTATCCTGATTTTGAAATTGTAATTTTGATATTGACTTTGACTCTGGTTTTTATCTTGATTTTTGATTTTAAAGTTGATTTTGGACTTCTCGTTTTAATGTAAATTTTTGATTTTAATGCTGATTTTTATTTTATTGCAATGCTAATAATGCTTGATTATAATTTTGTTTTTTACTTTTAATGCTAATATTGATTTTGCTGCTTGTGAGTTTTAATGTTAATTTCATATTTTAATATTGATATTAATAAAAATAAAAATTATTCTTTATTAATATATATCATAATGAACTGATTGACATGAACTTATGTATGTTTTTTTCTGTAATGTATGTACATTGTACATGAATTGATGTAAAAACGAATAGGACTAATACCCAAAATACAGGTGTGCTATACACCTAGTTTGGGATATTAGGAATATAATTGTAGAATGTACCTATTTTATTGAAATAAACAATTTGTATTGTATTTATATACCAACTCGCCTTAACATATTACTCGGTAAATATCATGTAAGTAGGTAATAGGCATGGTGACAAAAAAAACTAATTAGTCCTTCAGTTAGATTTAAAAAATATTGTACCTACATTTTTTTTTTACAAAAAAAAATAACGAAGATAAATATAGGTTAGTGCTTAGAAACTTCGTGTGACTTCGTGTACTTATTTTTGTCGATAATATGATAAAACAAAAAATACGTGTCCAATATTTTTCCAAAATCTAATAAAGCGGCCAAGTGCGAGTTGGACTCGCCCATGAAAGGTTCCGTTGCAGCAAGTAACATAATATACATAGTATGGAGGGCAACCCAATTTTTTTTTTTTTTGTAAAAATCTTAATGCGGTTCACAGAAACATCTACTTACCAAGTTTCAATAGCGTAGTTCTCATAGTTTCGGCAAAAAGTGGCTGTGACAGACAGACATGACGAATCTATAAGGGTTCCGATTTTACGTTTTACGGAACCCTAAAAATTGGAGGGAGGGGAGAAAGGCCTATGCTCTGCAATGGGACAATTATATTATAGGCTGAGATAATAATCTACGTGACGGACTAATTAGAATGTTATAATTTTGTCCCTGTCATCACCCCGATTAAAAATACCAGTGTTAAGTAATAAACAATTTTGGTAGGTACATTACCTAAAACAATTTTTGGTATTTAAATTAACCCTTCGCATTATGAGCTTTCATGCAATCTTGTGTCAAATTTGTGCTTGCCTTACTAACCGAGATAAGTCTCTGGTTGTCATGACAGAGAACATTTAAACATGGGTAATTTAAAATTGTTTTCTCATCCAGGCGTCCACTGATCACGTTTCCTATGACTCAAGAAACTGGAAACACACACTTCAATATGGGGAAGAAGCAGAAAGTGAATCAACAGATTTTGGACGGATTCTTGGACGGAAGTGAAGCTATAACGGCACCTAGCGTTTTCGTGAGTCTTTGACTTTTTACCTGTATCTATACATTGGTTTATCTATCCTCCAAAATCCAAGCCTCAAATCCTTATGCGACGCAATTTTAGTGGTATGGATCACGACACTTTACGTAAAGATGCGAGTGAGATAGATTGGAATAGGGTGACCGACTGACCGAGATTGAATCAGTTGACAGTCAGATTGGAATGTTCAACAAGTTAGTAATGCAATTATTTGATACCCATGCGTCCAGTACGTGCTTTCAAAATTAAGCATATTCCTGCACCCTGGCTCACCGAGGACATAAAATCCTTGATGAATAAACAGGCCGCAGCCAAGACATGGTATCAAAATGAAACCCACAGATGCCAATAAATTGAGATATGTCCAAACACGTAATTGCTGCAATAAGGTGTGTAGGGATGCAATGCGCCGCTATGTTCATGCTTCTGTCGATGAAGAAAATCCAGCTAAAGTCTGGAAATTTCTTAAATCTCTGGGAATTGGCAAATTACGTCCGAATGTAACTTCTAATAACATTGATATTAATCAACATTTTTCTTCCGTCTGTGCTATGGCACAGGCAGATATAGACTTAACAATTCCAATCTTTCTGCCAATGCTAAAATCGATTTTTCTTCCTTTACTTTTACAAAATTTACCGAGTGTGATGTCAAGAAGAGCTTTATGTCGATTTCTTCCAATGCGGTGAGCGGTAACAACATAAGCCGGAACATGCTTTAGCCTATCCTTGAAATTATCCTTCCCGTCCTGTGTTCCATATTCAACAATTCCATCTTAAGTAGCGTATTTCCTGAATTATGGAACCTGAACTATGAAGTCCAACCCAAAAACCTTTTCTGAATATCGTCCAATTTCAATTCTTCCTTTCCTTTCCAAAGTCCTTGAACCTCTTTTCTATAAACAACTCAACGGTTTCCTTAATAGGCAAGATCTTCTCAATCCTTTACAGTCGGCTTTCCGTCCTGGGCATAGTATTGTGTCTGCGCTTGTTAAAGTCACTGACGATATACGCTTGGGTATGGATGGCGGCAAGCTTACTGTTCTAGCACTGTTAGACTTCAGTAAGGCTTTCAATCCCGTCAACTTCGATATTTCACTCGCGTTATTGCGCTCCCTTAACATATCTCCACCGGTAATAATTAATTGGCTTCGTAGATATCTAATGGGACGTCGGCAACGAATTCACCTCGAAGACAACTTTTCTTCGTGGTGCAATACAACAGCCGGTGTTCCTCAAGGCGGTGTCTTATCTCCTCTTCTATTTGCAATTTTTATAAATTCAATTTCCAAACACCTTACTTCTTCCTACCTACCACCTTTATGCAGACAATCTTCAAATATACATTCAAGCTCCTTTAAATGCACTAAATGCAGCTATTGCAGAAATTAATGCAGATTCAATGGAGCAAGTCATTTGGCCTAAATGTTAACCCTCTGAAATCACAGGTTATAGTAATTGGCAGCCCTCATTGGATCTCCAGAATTAATTGGGGTAATTTGCCTAGTGTTGTATTTGATGGAGTTGCCATACCGTACAGTAGCTCTGTAAAAAATCTAGGGCTTGTTTTTGATCGTACCTTGTCTTGGAACTGCCATATAAACACAATCAGTAGTCGATTATTTGCAACTGGTAGTTCTTTAAGGCGCCTGCGCAATTTTTTACCCACTGCCACTAAAATTGTTCTTGCCCAGTCTCTCCTACTTCCTATTCTGGATTACGCGGACGCCTGCTTTCTGGATCTCAGAGAGGACCAGCTAGTGAAACTTGAGCGCCTTTATAATTACTGTATATGATTTATATTTGGTTTTCGCAAATTTGATCACGTCTCTCAATATCGCACACAGCTCACGTGGTTGCCAATACGTCATCGACGGGATGCTCACATTCTTTCTCTTCTCTACAATATCTTGTTTAATCCGTCCACCCCTCACTACCTACCTTAAGAAACGTTATACTTTTCTACAAGATTGTCACCCACTCCACTTGAGATCTAAAGACGTTGTAGTGGTAGGACTCTTAGCAGAGTCTGCCTGGGGAAGTACCACACCTTTGCCTGTTATTCTACCGCCAAGCAGTAATGTGCAAACATTACTGTGCTCCGGTTTGAAGGGCGATGTTTCCAGAGAAATTACAGGGCTTAGAGATATAACAACTTAGATCTCTGGGTGACGAGCGCAGTGCAGTGCTAGGTAATGATTTAGACTCTTCATGTTCCAATAGCTGCGTGTCACTATGCTGTTATGTGGCAGGCATGTTGCTTACTATCAGGCACATGTCCTGCTCGTCTCGTCACTCTATACTATAAAAAAAAAACCTCACCATTATGATCTTCCGCCAGAACTGAAACCTTTTATGGTAGGTCGTTCATTTTCAGGGCGGTTCTAATGTGGAACGAATTACCTGTGTCTGTCAGACGTTCTTCATCACTTGAAACCTTTAAAAAATATGTCAATGTAATCTGCACACCCCGCATGTTAAGATGCTAGGTACTTTTCTTTTTCAACCCTAAGGTTGCCTGGAAGAGATGGCTTTTAGCGATAAGGCCGTCATTTGTCGCACTAACTTCAAGTGTTTAACCTGTTTCAATTTGTGAATTATTGTCATTTTGGAGTGTTCAATAAAGTGTATATATCTATCTTTCTATAATAGCGATTTTAACCGACTTCCAAAAAGGAGGAGGTTATCAATTCGACCACCTTTTTTTGTGTATGTTACCTGATTTCTCGAGAACGACCGAACCAATTTCAAAATGTCTTTTGTGTTCGGATGGATATGCTTTCCGAGTGGTCACATTTAAATTTTATTGATATCGGCAGGCATGTATGTTGCTTACCATCAGACCTTACATATCCTGGCTGTCTCGTCACTCTTTATTTAAATAAAGTGGCCAAGTGCGAGTTGGACTCGCCCATGAAGGGTTCCGTTGCAGCAAGTAACATAATATACATAGGACACATACACACATAGTTCTTGTAGTTCGTTGTAACTTTGATCGAAGTTTCAATAATAGTGTGTTTATGACGTACTAAAAAAAAACTACTCATCAGATCGAGTTCAAACTAATTTTCGTTGGTAGTTTCTATGGTAATGTACATCATATATTTTTTTTAGATTTTTCATTCTGTTACTTTAGAAGTTAGAGGGGGGGGGGGACACACATTTTACCACTTTGGAAGTGTCTCTCGCGCAAATTATTCAGTGTAGACGAAAAAGATTTTAGAAACCTCAACATCATTTTTGAAGACCTATCGATAGACACCCCACACGTGTAGGTTTGATGAAAAAAAAATTTTTGAGTTTCAGTTCTCAGTATGGGGGATGGGGGGCAACCCTAATTTTTCTTTTTTCAAAATGTTTTTGTTCAAATCTTAATGCGGTTCACAGAATACATCTACTTATCAAGTTTCAACAGTGTAGTTCTCATAGTTTCGGCAAAAAGTGGCTGTGACATACGGACGGACAGACAGACAGACAGACAGACAGACAGACAGACAGACAGACATGACGAATCTATAAGGGTTCCGTTTTTACGTTTTACGGAACCCTAAAAAGGCGTATCTTCTGTATCCTACTACTTGTAAGATTTGGCACCGCCGTTAAATAGATGAGTGATTATATAGTGTATAGTAATTATATTAACTAATTTTTATCTTTTGAGTGCCTATTTGTGTTGTGTTTTGAAGTCGGTAATTTTTTTTTGTATAAGAGTTTAAATGTCACGTAAAATTTTAATATTTTCGATATAGGTATTTAAATCGATTTTCGATTGTCGTGAGATGTCTAAAAATTTAAAGCTAACGGTTCGGCGGCGGTGTCTTTCCATTCTATACAACGCCAGAACGCAGCCATAGGAAACTGTTCGCGTAGGTACGAGTTTATTATCTTGTAATGTTGTTTTAAATCTGTTATTACAATGCATACAAGAATTCTCCATGCTGATCCTCCCTTGAGCTTCTGGCTCCCGCATTTTTTATATACCTACACTCTAGGGGTAGTAGCGACAAGACTAAATGGAGTCGGGGTGCTCCGAGTCGGATCTGGGAAACCAGCATCTACAATAAATCAATCAAGAGAGATCAATAAATCAAAATGGCGAGCATGCAACTGCTCACGTGAAAAATGTAATGTTAGTTTCGAGCGCTTATTCCAAAACATACTCGATTAGTCCGTATGCGTACTGGCGCTGTATAAAATGGAACAACATGATGATGATGTCTTCCAGCCGATTTCGGCTACGGCGACTGCTTCTATAGAAATATATATATTAATTTATTTTTTTACATTTACATTTACCATACTTACATGATACTTCTTGTTTTTTTTTTTATAGCATAGAGTGGCGAGACGAGCAGGTCATGTGCCTGATGGTAAGCAAGATGCCTGCCACATAACAGCACAGTAACACACAGCTATTGGAACATGATAGTCCAAATCATTACCTAGCACTGCACTGCGCTCGTCACCCAGAGATCTAAGATATTATGTCTCAAAGCCCTGTAATTTCTCTGGAATCATTGCCCTTCAAACCGGAACACAGTAATGTTTGCACATTACTGCTTGGCGGTAGAATATTTGGCAAAGGTGTGGTACTTCCCCAGGCGGACTCTGCTAAGAGTCCTACCACTACTAAACTTCTACGTTATGACAAAGTACCTATACGCTAGTATTTGCTTACTGCTCTTATATGGTTTGGAAGAACTTAGTAAAAAACTTATTTCCAATCTAAAGAAAGATGCAGCGGTTCGCACTGAGACCGCGACCGGAGACCGCGATCGGAGACCGCGACCGGAGACCGTAACCGGAGACTGCGACAGGCACTTGACATTATGGCTTAGTACGGGCACCAGTTCGCGCCGCGACCGCGACAGGAGACCGAGACTTGTCGCGGTGTCGCTTGTCGAGTTTTAGCATATACCTATCAACAATAATATGGAATCTAATGTTATTTATTATTGTTGACATGTAAGTACCAATTCTTAATATTTTTAATTTAAAATACTTATCTATTTTTTTTCAGCCATACGCCCAAAACGGAAATCAAAAGAAAGAGGAAGATGTTGAGGACGAAGAGATCATTTACATTCTACAACTACCTGACTATGAGTTCAAATGTCCTGTTCATCAACAAACTATCAGGACACCCAGGTTGGTTTGCACCTTTACCAACATACGAAAGTACCATGCCTAATTTATTCTAAGGCGAGAACCCACATAGCATGAAATGACGAAGTTATGTAATGTTAAGACGTAGAGACGTACACCTACATAATGTGGTAGGTACTTTAGTACCTACTATTTTATATTTTCACTGGAGCCAAAGCTGGATCCGCCCTTGGGCTCAATACAAATAAATAACAACAACAATGTGATCTTCTTTATCCCCCTTGGGGGGAAGTAAGGGTTCCGGTCTCGAGGTTACCCTCATTGCCGGTGAGGGACTCTGGAGTACACGCCGACTCCAGGGAGTTTGCGGGGCCCGCCCCCTCGCTGGGCAGGCCTCTTCGTCCCTTTCGCGGTGGCAGCTCGCGTCGGGGACAGTGGATTTGAAGTTTGGCAAGTCCGCTATCCGTACAAACGTTGTAGGACAGCGGACATTGCCCTCGCCGCCGCGACCTCCGGGTCCATCCCGGACGCGACGGCCGTACAGGCGCCGCTCAGGGCCTCCCAGAACACGAAGCTAGGAGACCCGAGCAGGGCGGCTGTTGTAGAATGTGTGTCTGACCCGGCTCTATAACGGAATTCTGAGAACGGGACACTTCCCCTCGGCATGGAAGATGGGCAAGGTCATCGTAATCCCGAAGTCCGGCAAGGATAGACGACTGCCATCCAGTTACCGCCCAATAACGCTCCTGTCTTCACTCGCGAAGTTGTTTGAGCGACTACTGCTGCGCAGACTGCGTCCCCACTTCACACCCAGGGACGAACAGTTTGGGTTCCGCACGCAGCACTCCACCACCCTCCAACTGACGCGAGTGATCCACCACCTCACTGAACAAGCCAACCTGGGCAGACGGTCAGTCGCAGTCTTCCTAGAAATCGAAAAGGCATTCGACCGGGTGTGGCATGAAGGCCTTATTTTCAAAATGGTGATGACAGCAACTCCGCCAGCGTTGATAAAGGTCATAACGTCCTTCCTCGCCGAGCGCCAGTTCTTCGTGTCCGTCGAGAACGTCAGCTCCGGGCCGAGACGCATCGCGGCGGGCGTTCCGCAAGGGAGTTGCATCTCACCACCTCTGTACGCGCTGTACACGAAGGATATCCCGATCCTGGAGAAAGACGACCTCCTGCCAGGGGAAAGAGGAATCGTCTTAGCCCTGTTCGCAGACGACAGCGCCTACATTTCATCGTCCCGATCAAAAAAGATTGCCACCAGGAGAGCCCAGAAGGCACTAGACCTTCTACCTCTCTGGCTCGACAAATGGAGGTCAGCAGTCAACGTGAGCAAGACGACGGCACTGCTGACCGGAAGCCAGAGACGAAGACCTGAACCACTGCAGCTCAGAGGACTGGACGTCAGCTGGGAAAACTCAGTAAAGTACCTTGGCGTCCACATAGACTGCGGCCTAGGCATGTGCCCGCAGGTCACCTACGCCGTCAACCAGGCGAAGGCCGCGAGAGCACTGCTAAGGCCGGTACTACAATCTGAGCTGCCATACAGGACCAAAGTCGGGATTTACAAGACCTATATCAGATCCCGACTCACTTATGGAGCCCCTGCGTGGTACGCGCTATGTTCAGCGAAACAGAAGACACGCCTCCAGGTGGTGCAGAACACCACCCTGAGAATGATCACGAGAGCTGGCCGGTACGTACGCAATGACGTCATCGCCAGGGACGTGAAAATCGAGTCGGTGAGGGAGTTCGTGGCCCGGCTAGCGCGAAACATGTTTAACAGCGCAGACAACGGGCCACACCCTCACCTAAACAACCTAAACAACCTTGCCCCTCTTCACACACGCCCCCCTGACGTACGTACCTGGCGCGCCACACCCAGAGATCTTCTGTCAGCTGAACCTGACGGAGACGAGACCAATAACCAATAGCCAATTTACCAAAACCACTTCAACACCTTAACCACAAGCCAGACACGGCACCGTGTCTAGCTACATTGGAACCATTTGTTACTTAAAAAAAATATAAAATAATAAAAGTAATTTAAAAAAATATGATACTTAAAAGAGTAGCGCGTAAAAAGAGCAATACGACGCCCAACAAAATACACTGCTTGTTACAAATGGCCCCCAAATTCCCCCAGACTTGTATGTCTGGGAGCCCTACCCCGGCAAAGAGGTTCGCCTCGAGGCCGGCACCCTGACCTCCCCCGAAGGGAGAGAGGAAGAACAGAGGGTAGTGTTGTAGAATCCGCCGTCAGGCGGTGGGGGCGCGGGGCAAAGCCCGGCGGCGTCGTAAGTGGCGCGGTACCGGGAACATAGGGCGTTCCGCGGTCCGCGGCGGCGTCACGGCGCTCGGTGGTGGAGGGGGACCCTCCCGCGTCCCGATTCCCAGCTCGAGTCGTAGCTTGGGTGTCGGGCGCGGTCGAGGGGCCCAAACTTGAGGTGTGGCGGGCGTGCAAGCGAGCGCGCCTATGCTCTCTGCTTGCGCGGCGGGCGCGCCGGAGTGCGCGGGTCGCGCGGGCGGGGATCGGTCGCGCCCCGCGGACCCGCTGTTGACTGGGCAGCGGTTGTCCCCGAGTACGGGGGGGGATGTGGGCCCCCTTCTGACCGCGGCGAAGGCCTGTGAGTCGCCGCCGGAGGGAGCCCTCTTCTTGCTGGAGTTCTCGGTGTTTTCCGCTTGCGCCTACGACCTCTCTGGCCTGAGATAGCCAGGGGCGCAAGCGGAGGCGGGGCGGTCAGGGTTGGAGGGCCGATCTCATGCAAGGCCCCAAAAGGCGGTGCAGAGACGGCCCTTGTACGGGGCGATGTTGCGACCCGTTTAGGAGATGGGCCTCGCGCGCTAGGCGCGCTGCGGTGCGTGGGTCGCGCGGATGGGCGCCGGCAGCGCCCCGCGGGCCCGGTGTCACCGAGGCAGGGGTAGCCCCCGGGGTCGGGGGGGGATGTGGGCCCTCTTCGCACCGCGGCGGAGACCTGTGTGCCGCCGCAGGAGAGAGCCCTCTTGTTGCTGGAGAGTCTGGCGTTTTCCGCTTGCGACTACGACTACCCTGGCCTGAGTTAGGCAGGGGCGCAAACGGAGGCAGAGCGGTCCGGGTTGGAGGGCCGATCTCGCGCAAGGCCCCAACAGGCAGCGCAGAGACGGCCCTTGTGCGAGGCGAATGAACACCCCGCATCGGAGATGGGCCTCGGGGCGGTACGCCCGGCTGAGAGGCCCATACTTGAGATAGGCCGGGCGTGCAAGCGAGCGCGCTTCCGCGCTCAGCTTGTAGTTGTCTTGCAATGCGAGCGGCGGTTCGCGGGTCGCGCGGGTGGGCGCCGGCCGCACCCCGCGGGCCCGGTGTTACTGGATTGAGAGTGGACACCACTGTCGGGGGGTGCTGTGGGCCCCCTTCGAACCGCGGCGGGATTCTGTCCGCCGCAGGAGGAAGCCCTCTTCTTTGCGCACCGCTCAGTTTTTTCCGCTTGCGCCTACGACCTCCCTGGCCTGAGTTAGCCTGGGGCGTAGGCGCAGGCGATGTTCCTTGCTCGTTCCGGGCTGAGGGGCCGACCGCGTGCCAAGCGCTATCGCGCGGCGCGGTGACGGCCCTCGTGTGAGGCGAGCTGTCGCCTTGTTGGAGGGACGGGTCCCGGGGCGGTCCGCCCGGCTGGGACCCGTGAATCGGGCTCTTCATGTTCGGAGCCGCCCGTGCCTGTGTGTCGGTCGGGGGAGGAGGGCGCTCGCCAGGAATAATGATTTTCCTGCGGCGTGCCTCTTCCCTAAAAACACGGCACCGGCGGCTGTTGGCGGCGTGGTGCCCCCGGCAGTTTGCGCAACTCAGGGGGGCATCCTTCGGGCGGGGGCAGTCCGCCCCGGCGTGCGGTCCGCCGCACTTCACACACCGCGGCGTGCGGTGGCATTGGGCGGACGCATGTCCAAACAGCTGGCACCGATGGCACTGCGGCACGATAGTCTTGCCCCTCCATGCCTCGATAACGATCCGAGGCATGCCGAGGAGCTCCGTGCAGCGGTACAGGGCATCCAGCTGATGGTTTGGCATTCTCTCTAGTAGGATGGAAAACACCTTCCTGCGGGCGTTAGGCCTCCGCGGGAGAGGTCGGCAGTGTTTGGCCGGGAAATGCAGGTCCCTCAAGGCCTTGAGGACCTGGTTCGGCTCGGCGGCATCAGGTAGCCCCCACAAGGCCACCTTGATGTGCTTGTCCTGGTCGAGAGCGTAGCAATGGAACTCGACGGCTGGGTTCTTTGCCCGCTCCTCGACCAGGTAACGTTGAATCGTTCTGAATTCGTCTTGGCTTTTCGGGCGGAATCTTAGGCCTTTAACATAAGGCCTCACATTGGGTGCGTGGCCTAGTAAGTCCTTTAGCGCCGATAGGTGGACGTCCCAGTTGTCGAGGCTATCCACAACTATCGGCGGCGGCGGGTATTTGTTATACAGCTTCGTCCCGGCGGGGTACGCGGGGGGCTGCGGCGGGGAGCGCGGGGGGGATGGCGTGTCCCTCCGCGGGGCGGGGGAGGCTGCCATCTCCGAATATGACTTCTCCGACGGAGTGGGGGACGGCGGTTGCGACATATCGTCGTCGCTGTCCAACTCCGCATGCGCTGTATGTATTTCTTTGATAGTGGGCCATGCTGGCCCAGTGGATGGTGGCGTCGGCACGGCGGCGGACTCCGGCCTCGCGGTAATCAAGGGCGCGGCGGCGGGGGTCAGCGCGGTAGCGGGCGCCGATTCCAGCGTGGGCCATGTTGGCCCAGATGTTGAAAATGTCGACGCTACGGCGGGCGGCGCGGCGGCGGGCGTATGCACCACGGCCATTGTCCGGTCGATGGGGGTTGATGGCCTGGCGATGTACGCCGGCTCGGGAAGAGACTCCGAATCGGCGGTGCGTGTGCGCTCCCGTCTAGCGGCACTCGTCGACTCGGTGGATACATTTTCTAAGCTGCCGAGAACTTCAGCCCTCATTGCGGCATAATATGCGCAGGCTTGAGATCTCCACTCAATTAACAATGTTTCGAAATGTTGTTGGGATAGTCCTCTCCAGAGGTTGTTAAGCCAACCGACCATTTCCCGGTTGATGGGAATGTCGGGTTGGAACAATATTCCATGGTAATCAGGGCAATCGGGTACCGACGGCCAAGCTAAAGTCGTCGCCCATTCATCTATCGGCGGAGGTCCGGTGTTCGGTGACTCGGCGGGAATTGATGTTCTGGTTAGGGACGGAGGTTCGGAGGTTGTCACCGGCTCTTCACGTTCCCTAACCTCGGATGATTTCTTAGGTTCCATCGTATGGGGGTGAGAATGTCTGCGGCAAACACTCGACGGGACGGATTAGACGCGGGAATGTGTCGCCTGAGGCGCGCGCGCTCTGCGGCGGGGAGTCAACTTCCCACGGGGGAAGGACTCAACCACGGCCGACAGAGGTACGAGGGGCAGGCGACTGTAGTCCTCGAACGTATGTGGTGCGACGGGCGCGGAACACACACACGCAGGACCACAAATAAATAAATGGAGCGACCTTATACTATGAAATACAAACATAACCAAATAGTGGTCATAGCAACGTAGGTATTTAAAAACCACTACTGGCATCTAGTACGTTAGTTACGGACTATTTTGGTAGTCTTGACTTATTTAAAAAAACGGACTAACGCCATCTAGTATGTTAGTGTGGAATTATTTTGATGGTCATAGCGTTAAGAAAACGAATACCGCCATCTAGTACGTCAGGTACGAACAATTTGATGAGCATAACGACCTCATATCTATTATATGACGACGTACTAAAAAAAAACTTCTACGGCGGTCTACTACGTTAGTTTGGTACTATTTTGGTGGTCACTGCGACGTATTTACAATTTAATCCAGTCATTTTAGTAGGTAAGTTCACCTCGGAATTCGAGATACCCAGCTGTAAGTCTGTAAATACTTGTATATTGACACCCTAAAAGTTGTCTCAAAACCTACATATGGTAGGGTATACGCAACTATTAAATTTAAATGTCAAAGTTCACGAAAATCGTTTTTTTGCGCTTTTGTTGTAAATATTTCATTTCCTATGGGTTTTTTGCTATTTGTATGTACCTATGATCAATATTGTAGAATACAAAACTCCCTACATATTTTTGCTTTATAAACTTTTTTATACGGTGAACCGTTTTCGAGATAGAGGGTGGAGAGCTCGCGGTCACAGTACGCACTTGATAATATACACGTTTGAGATGTAGATAAGCAGCTGCACTGTTGGTGGAATATTCGACAGCTGCACAGGTTTATTAAGTTTTATAGACTTGAAGTAATGCATATAACGAAGATGATGGAGACTTTTCACAGATTTTGGGAGCATGATAGACTGCTAATAAGGTTTGAGTTCACTCTCTAATAATCTCTGGGCCGAACAATTTTCTTCCTCCAATGCTGCTGGTGCAGCTAGTTCATCCCAAATTTTCTGCAACTGCAAGAGTGGTTGTGGTTCGCGATGCGGATGCGGGCTGGCAAATCTCTTTAGCTTGTAGCCAATGTAATGGGCAAGCTTGTCTCAATGCTCTAACCATATCAGAGGGCATTAACGAATATGGAACCTTTGACCCCGAAATCATGGAAAAACTTGAGAAAACTGTATATCTCTCGTTATCGACCGGAGCCAACGGTTGACCTGAAGTGATGCTGTGACCGCGCGCTCTCCGCCCTCTATCTCGAAAACGGTTCACCGATATAAAAATTGTTTTTAACCAAATTTGTAGAAAATTCTGTAGTATTCTAAAATATTGATTTTACATACAAAAGCAAAACACCCATAGGAAATGAAATATTTACAACAATAGCACAAAAAAAGATTTTTGTGAGTTTTGACCTTGAAATTTAAATAGTTGCTTACACCCTACCATATGTAGGTAGGTTTTGACTTTTGAGAGAACTTTTAGGGTGTCAATATACAAGTATTTACAGACTTACCAGCTGGGTATCTCGAATTCCGAGATTCTTACCTAATTTAAGCTTAAATGACTGGACTAATACTACTACTGCCATGTACTACTTTAGTTTCGAACTATTTTGGTGGTTAACTGTTACTCGCTACATATTTACAATACTACTACTGTCACCTAGAACGTTAGTTTGGAACTATTTTGGTGGGCGCATGACGAAAATTACTGCCATCTGGTACGTTAGTATGGAACTATTTTTGGTGGTCATGACTACGTAAATACTACTTGCCATCTAGTACGTTATGTGGAACTATTCTGGTGGACGTGACGAAAACTAATACTGCCATCTAGTACGTTAGTATGGAACTATTTTGGTGGTCATGACTACGTAAATACTACTGCCATCTAGTACGTTGTGTGGAACTATTCTAGTGGACATACATGACGAAAACTAATACTGCCATCTAGTACGTTAGTATGGAACTATTTTGGTGGTCATGACTACGTAAATACTACTGCCATCTAGTACGTTGTGTGGAACTATTCTAGTGGACATACATGACGAAAACTAATACTGTTATCTAGTACGTTAGTATGGAACTATTTTGGTGGTCATGGCAACTTAAAAGAACTAGGTACTACCGCTATCTATAGTACCTAGGTACCTAGGTACGTTAGACTTTTTTTTCCACTCGATAATAGCCCCACTTCAAACAACTTAACATTTTAACAGTTCCATGCATGTATATTCTAGAAGCAGCTACTTTTGTTAAAAAACATCCAAGCTTATTTACATTCATCACTAGTGGCCGAAGGCAAAACCAGATTACAGCTCCAGAACCAAAACTTGAAATAGTACGAAAAGGGCCTCAATACATGTTGCATAAAGTATTTAACCACTTACCTAAAAGTGTGAGAGACGAAACAGACATCAAAAAATTTAAAAATAAACTCAAACAAATACTTATTTTCAAGTCTTATTATAAAATAGAAGAATATCTAGAAGATAAAGACGTTTCGATATCATGAATTATATAGCTTTTTAAGATTTAATTGATAACCACCTAATATTATATAAATATGTATGTACAATACTATTCGCAACACCCTAACTACAGGGTATAATGTGTAAGATTATTTGTAGTGCATTTTACTAAATGTATCCTACTCATATACATATTATGTAGCGATGTATACCTCAAATAAATAAATAAATAAATAATATAAAAGTTAATATCAACAGATTTAGCATAGGTAGGTACTAAGGTGGAACGATTCGTCGTGTTAGCTATACAAATCCTGAACTTAATTAACCAAAATAATTATTATTTGAATAAATAGTTATAAATAGTTCCTTAACGATTAGGTACCAGGTACCTATGTAGTTATAATTACATCATCAGAAACAAACACGCAAAATAGTGTGATTTGACAGATTTTTATTACCTATTTATGTGAGGGTTAAGATTCTTATATTATGATGTTATAATTCCAGATTTATATGGCATTCGTGCAAGAAATCAAAGAAGGAAGGTCCTCGCGAAATCAAACCAGGCGGTGGACCTTTGAATAAACCAAAACCATGGCTGCTCAGTAGGCACACAGATTTCGATTTACTGTCTCAATGGTAGTTTTTTAATGAAATAATTAGAAGTAAATGCAAAAATAATCCAGATGCATCAATCCGTAAAATGTATAATAGATACCTACGACATATAAACATTCGAAATAAATAATTCCATCGTAAAGATTTTTTTTGTATTTATTTATTATTAGTCTGATGTGTGATGCGACTAAATTATTTATGAAAATGTCAGCAGTATAAAAATGTTTTCGGAACACCTTTAGTCCAGTAACTTTGTCGGCTGAATGTATGGAGTAGGATGCGTTAAATCCGGTAGATCTGATTTTTTGCAGACTTGTTTATGATGTTGGCCTAATGATTGTCCCAAGTTTGTGACCTCGAGCGACGAACGCAACTTTGTCAAAAATCGAAAAAACCGCGAAAAAATCGTTTATTTTTAAAATTTTGGCGATTATAACCCTAAACGACTAGTTTTTGTAAAAACTTTCGTATGGCGTCTATAAAGTAGACTAAATTTGCTACAATATGATACTAGAATTGTCTCTGTACACCCAATTGTTTCTGAGAATAAGTCTTTCAAAGTTTGTAATTTTTTTTGTACTTCGCAAGTTTTAGCGATATTTTTACTCCTACTTGACCACTTTGTGGCACAGTTACGGCGGTTTTTAACCCCCGACCAAAAAAAGAGGTGTTATAAATTTGACGTCGAAGTCTGTCTGTCTATTAGACAGACACACATACAGGTCTGTCTCTATGTGTATCTGTCTGTGTGTGTATCTGTCTATGGTACCGTAGAGCTGAAACGGATCGGCCGATTTCGGTGCGGTTTTTTTATTTGAAGATACATTTTTGTGTTGATGTTTTGAGCTATTTTTGGTTAATGTCGATTCAAGATGGTCGCCTCCACCAAATTACAGACCAAATATTTCATCACAATCTACCTCAATATGGGTATCAAATGAAAGGGCTTGACTAGTAGAGTACTATACAGTATAACAAATTTCAAATCACAAAATGGCGAACTCCATTTTTTTTTTTCACTAATGCCTTAATATGGGTATCAAATGAAAGGGCTTGACTAGTAGACTACTATGCACTATGACAAATTTTAAATCCATGACGGCCGCAACCACAAAATGACGAAATACGTTTCTTTTTTTACAAATACCTTGATATGGTATAAATATGGTATAAATATAAATTTTTCATAGTGTATAGTAGTCTACTAGTCAAGCTTTTTCATTTGATACCCATATTATGCCATTAGTAAAAAAAAAATTATGTAATTCGCCATTTTGTGATTTGCAATTTGTTATACTGTATAGTACTCTACTAGTCAAGCCCTTTCATTTGATACCCATATTGACGTAGATTGTGATGAAATATTTGGTCTGCCATTTGGTGGAGGCGGCCATCTTGAATCGATATTAACCAAAAATAGCTCAAAACATCAACACGAAAATGTATCTTCAAATAAAAAAAACCACACCGAAATCGGCCCATCCGTTTCAGCTCTACGGTGCCATAGACAGATACACACACAGACAGATACACATAGAGACAGACCTGTATGTGTGTCTGTCTAATAGACAGACAGACTTCGACGTCAAATTTATAACACCTTTTTTTTTGGTCGGGGGTTAAAAAACGCCGTAACTGTGCCACAAAGTGGTCAAGTAGGAGTAAAAATATTGCTAAATTTAAAAAAATTACAAACTTTGAAAGACTTATTCTCAGAAACAATTGGGTGTACAGAGACAATTCTAGTATCATATTGTAGCAAATTTAGTCTACTTTATAGACGCCATACGAAAGTTTTTACAAAAACTAGTTGTTTAGGGTTATAATCGCCAAAATTTGAAAAATAAACGATTTTTTCGCGGTTTTTTTCGATTTTTGACAAAGTTGCGTTCGTCGCTCGAGGTCACAAACTTGGGACAATCAATAGGCCAACATCATAAACAAGTCTGCAAAAAATCAGATCTACCGGATTTAACGCCTACGGTAATGTATAAAGTTACTGAACTACTTATGAACCGCAAATATTACTCACAAAAGTAAAAAAGTGTTTGCTTAAAATAAATGTTTTTCATCATTATGATCTATCTTTAACTTTTTCAAAAAAAAAATTGCTGTCATAGGAACTGTCGATAGAAGTGAAAACTCATAACTCAGAATTTGATAGCTTAGGCCTACTGTCCACACACGCGTCTTTTGTCGAATGCATGCATCCTACAAACAAACGCAAGACGTGCGGCTGTCGTGTCGTTGTCGCTTCGTGGACACAGACTTCATTATATTTTGTACGCAAGATGCAAGCATTCGTCTTGCTTCCGACAATTATCGAAATCGTGCGGATGTCGTGCAGCTACGTGGACAATTGGCCTTACTTTGCAAACACCGCAGCCCACAATTCACAGCCCACGAAAAGCTGTCTGGTGGTCGATCGGTTGAACGTAGGACCGCCGAGTGTACCCGAGCGAGAAAGATACAATCAGCTGATCTTTACTGCTGTGTCACTGTGTTTCCTATTTTGATTTGAATGTTATGAAAAAAAAAAAATAACTTGTTTCTCACATTCGGTCTAAGCACTCACATTTTTTCCCACGGTTATTGATTGACATTGGCGATAAAACAATCAAACCTCAAAAATAAAGCCTCAGCTTAAAAATACGCCGATAATAGGTGGAGATATGATTGCTATGGTATCCCTACATATTAGTTGTCAAATAGCTCTGCGTTTGGAAAACTGCACTTTTGGCCTGTTATTGTATCGTTCTTCTTCACAAGAACGATTGATTTTTAAGAACCAGCCACGGCCAGCACTTTTAATCACTTTCGGCATAATAAAAGCTAATAATTACTTTGGAAATTAATAAATACACCAAACGTAAACAAACTTTTGTCAACTGACGTAAACATGAAGTTGACGGCCTGTCAATTAGTTCCATATTTTGTTACGCGCAGAGTTATATTGCGAGCACCTACAAATATGTTTACAAGACAGATACAAAAGGACTGGTTCTGTAGATGACGACCGAACAAACATTTGTGTCACGACTTTTGAAAATTCGAATAAAAAATATTGATCGAGGGCACAGAAATCAAAATAATAATTAGCTTATTATTTAGATTTCTGTGATCGAGGGCAAAATAAAAACTTTTTTTCTACGATTCAAATACCTAAGTCATAGCACAAAAGTTGTTAATTTTGTTCTATGAGATACAGCGGATGGTTCGATCCCATCAGTCACCCTGTATAATATTTACCTAAAAAAACTGATATTTTTATGTTAGCAGATATGGGAAACTTACCGCTAGGTTTATGGGGTACAAATAAGTATTTACTAAATACATGTAATAGGTATAAGTATATGCTAAAATAAAAATCATCCAAATTTTTTCCAGGGACAATATAAATCTTATATATAAAATTCTCGTGTCACAGTGTTTGTTTCCTTACTCCTCCGAAACGGCTTTACTGATTTTTACCAAATTGTATATGCATATTCAGTAGGTCTGAGAATAGGCTACTAGCTATTTTTCATACCCCTAAGTATTAGAGGTTGTTCAACCCAAACATTTTTTTTTTTAATTTTTGGCAAAAAAAAAAAAAATTTTATAATGTGGCGTTAAAAAATACATACAACCCTAAATTTTTACCCTTTTAGAGCCATTTTAGTAATTTAATCATTTGACTGTGAACTCCTAAACGACGGGACCGATTTGAATGTTTTTTTTGTGTGTATTCGAAGATGGTTTAAATTCAGAAATAAGCCCGGCAGATGGCGCTGCAGACAGTGTCTAGGTTATGTCCGAGCGAAGCCGGAACGTGCCACTAGTATGAAATAAAAATATAAGGTACCAAAAAGGTACTAAATAATTGCAAAGAAATAATTCCGTAATTTTGTCTCTAACTATGTGAAATAGATGTGGGCCAGCCAACCTGACGTCAGAATGGCTGCCCACTTTCTTTTAATGTTTAACTTTGCAGTCGGTTTTTTTTCGTATTTTTATTTGGGATGGTATACTCATTAATTTGGTTTTAATGGCGTCTGCTTGAACCGGGGGTCTACCGCCTAACGAAAAACGCTTTGACATTGCCGTCTCTTTCATTTCAAGCGAGAAGAAAAGAGACAGCAACGTCAAAGCGTCATAGCGTTTTTCGTTAGGCGGTAGAGGTGCAGGTCTTTATTTTGAAATAGGCCACGTTAAAATTAAAATTCGTTTATACAGAAAAATCGTAAAATTAAAAAAAAAAACTTTTATTCGAGAAAATGTTTCCGAAGTATTAAAAAAAAAAAAAAAAAACAATTTATGCTATGGAGTGCACTTTTTTGTTTTTTCGTGTTTGTTATATCGTATACAATTAGTTAAAGATATAAAATCACAATCTCATCCTTATAATTTAAAATTTCATAGCTCTAGAACACTTCAGCGGGGCTAGCACGGGCAGTTGACAATTACTCCACCGGGAAAGGAAATAATCTCTTTCCCCCTTGTCAATTTTGTCCACTGTCAGAGCACGGACTCGCCGGTGGATAGTTATTCCACGGTGGATATACGGCGGGAGTAGCGTTATCACTTCAGTATTGCCGTTATAAGAAAATTAAATAATAAAGTGGCCAAGTGCAAGTTGGACTCGTCCATGAAGGGTTCCGTTGCAGCAAGTAACATAATATACATAGTGCACATAGTTCTTGTACTTCGTTGTAACTTTGATCGAAGTTTTAATGATAGTGAGTGTATTTATGACGTAGGTACTAAAAAAAACTACTTATCAGATCGAGTTCAAACCAATTTTCGTTGGTAGTTTGCATGGTAATGTACATCATATATTTTTTCATTCTCTTACTTTAGAAGTTAGCACACATTTTACCACTTTGGAAGTGTCTCTCGCGCAAATTATTCAGTGTAGACAAAAATTATATTAGAAACCTCAATATCATTTTTAAAGACCTATCGATAGACACTCCACACGTGTAGGTTTGATGAGTTTCATTTCTCAGTATGGGGGCAACCCTAATTTTTTTTTTTTTATAAAAACTTAATGCGGGTCACAGAATACATCTACTTACCAAGTTTCAACAGTGTAGTTTTCATAGTTTCGTCAAAACGTGGCTGTGACAGACAGACGTGACGAATCTATAAGGGTTCCGTTTTTACGTTTTACGGAACCCTAAAAATGACGTATTAATCATCAGTTTTTCTGTCAACGTTCGCTCTTTTTACTTTTATTTCTTTTTCTGTGCTGCGTTTTGAGGTTTTATATGTAGGTTTTATATTTTTCTAAACAACTATAAAACATTTTCTCATCTAAATCACATACCTTAATATAGAGAACGCATTTAGATATAAAAATGAGTAATTATATAATTAAAAATATAATTATAATATGCTCGCGACATTATGTTAGAGAGAGATTTACTTATATCCCCACCTCCAAATCAGACGATAGTTTGTCCCCTGTCATATGTCAATTGAAGAGTATTTATCTTCGTTTTCCCGAGTCCGTGCTATACAGCGGGGAATAGCGTGATATAATGTCCACGACAAACGTCAAGTGGAAACATGTTATCTTGATGTTATCCCTTTCCCCTGTTGCCATGCTATGCAAGGTGGAAATGATTATTATATCCACTGACAGGTGGATAAAAATGGAATGGTGGAAAGACTATTAGTCCACTGCCCGTGCTAACTCCGCAGAACTCAAAAAAAACTCCTACACAAGTGTCAAAATTGTTAGTTTACAATTCAAGTACATTACTTAATTTAAACAAACGATATCGCCAGAAGCGGAATAACAATCCTAGTCTCTGATAAAATTCTCTTGCTCTCTGGAAAAATTAGGCCCAATTTTCACGGAGCGGATTTCAACCGCGCAGGCGCGCGGGCGCGGCACCGCGGCGGGCGACGGTTTCTACTGCGGAAAGCTACAGCGCAAGAACCGCGCGCAGCCACGCGGACGCCGCGCGGCTGCCGCAGCGACCGCGGCCGTAAATCGCGTCGTGAGTTTTGAATTCAATTTTACATACAAATCTGCCGCGCGCGGTTAGTAACCGCGCCGTGAAAACCGGCTCTCAAATATCAAAAACCGCGTTTTCAAGCAGAAACAGATATTCCATTTAGATTATTAATAAAATTTGGAAGTTTTTACATAAATTACATGTAGTATTTGGAAGTATTTACATGTATTTAAATTCATGTAAATACTTCCAAAAATGTTATGTATAATAATGAAATACTATTCTAACACTAATAAAAAAACTAGGTAGGTACAATAATTTTCTATATTTTTTTATACAATGAAACCACTTTTTCTACAAGCTGCAATTTTTTTTTATTTTGAAATTCAAACTCGTAATATCACATACAATAATTAAACGTTAAATACTTATTATGTTCACTTACTATCTAACGTGCAGTACAAAATTGAAACTTATCAATAAAGTAAGTAGGTATATAAAATCTATTCAAGGTTAAACTACTTTTCAATAAAACTTGAGCCCAAGCGTTTTATTGAAAAATAGTTGTAGGTAGTAAAAACTGAGAATCTGGCTCATTGACGACTGACGAGTCATGGGAGAAGCTTACATCCAGCAGTGAAATGATATATTATTAATATTATTATGTAGGTTGATATAGAGCAGTATTTCCCAAAGTGAGCGACAACGCCCCCTTGTATGGCGCTTCAGGCGTAAAGGAGCCGGTAAGAGATCCAGAAAAAAAAATGGGGGCGTTGTGTAGAGGCTTGGAGTCAGTTGTGTACTGCCTACCTGCTGAGCTCAGGTCTCAAGTTAACTCTTGCGGGTTATAGTAAGTCTCGTTTATAATGAATGTATAATGCCCGCTAATATAGCTCACAATAATTAATAAATTTATATTGAAGTTATAGTGGTTTTTAAGTATAAGAAAAAGACCAGCCAAGGGCCAGCAGACAAAATAAGTTTGGGAACCCCTGATATAGAGTATGGAGGAGACGCAAGAGTAGAGACGCATAAGTAAAGACGCGTGAATAGAGAAACAGTGGAGACACGTACCAAGAGTGTAAAATAGCCTGTGTTAATCCAGACTTAGGTACCTATCTACGTACCAAATTTTATCTCCAGACCCAGTAGTGTTTGTGTGAAATAATAACAATTATCTAGCACATTTGCCTTTGCACCTTTTTGTTTGCGTGGACAGGGCAGACGCAGAAATAAATCGGCTGAATGATGATGATGATACGGCGCCATTTTGTGGCTCGTTCGTGGCTCGACCCGAGGCAGGTTGCCTCAGCATGCTGCCTTATGTCATTAGCCGCGTCTACACCAGGCGCATGGGCTCGCGAGCCACATTCGGGCGAGCGGCTCAGCCGAGGCTGGCTCGCGAGGCAGCTTCGTAGTTTATTGGAAACATAGAGGCGGGGCTCGCGAGGCAAGCCGAGCCATCCCGAGCCATCAGTTCCACCAAGCAATTTAAAATGGTCTTCCCGCTGACTTTTATTTAAATATTTGAGATTCTTAGGATCCTACAACACCGCGTCTGAAGGATATAATTTAATTAAATTTATCGACTCTCCTTGAGTGTCCCTAATATTTTATGAAAGCCTCGTGCTCTCGAGCCAAATTCGCTACCGTTGAAGCGCCTTTGAGCACGCGCGTTTTACCGACACCGCGCGGCTCGGCTCCGAGGCATGTCCACACCGACCGAGCATTTCGCTCACCAGCCTGCCTCGCCCGAGCATGCGCCCGGTGTAGACGGAGCTATTTAGAATAACTACCGAGGCAGCCTCAACACGAGCCGTGCGTGCCGAAGATGCTCACCCTGAGGCTGCCTCTACTCTATAAGCACCTTTGACTCGTCAGTCAGTCAGATGAACCAACCAAATTTATTTACAAAATGTCGAGGTTTTTTGTAAAAAAAACGTCCCACATCGTATAATATCATGATTGAAAACGTTCCACATTGCAAATCATGATTAACAACGTTCCACATTGCAAATCATGATTCCCAACGCATTATTACCACTTTTACCCTTGCCAATCTGGAAACCCTTTTATTCACAATAACCACGTTAATATGGAACAATGGACAACATAATAAAATAAACACAGGGAATCTAAAAAACTGCTAAAAGGTGAAATATCTATGACTCACATGTCAAAGGGAACTAGTGATTTTATCATCAATAATTCATTCATTTAAAGATGATAAATTAATTACTTTAGTTTTATTTACGTTGTCCAACCGTATGACTTAAGTTTTGACCACATTCGGCCTTTTTCAAGAGTAAAGGCCGGGTCACACAGAGGCGATCCGGTAGCGATAGCGATCCGATAGCGAGAGCGATCCGATACCGAGTATGGGATCGCGCCCGCTTGCTGTGTCAGGTTGCATACAAATTCGAACATTACAAAAAATATCGTCTCGCTATCGGATCGTTATCGCTTTCGGATCGCCTCTGTGTGAACACTACATAAAGCCACACACCCGCACTTGTGTAATCGGTAAATTAACTTAAATCTGTTACAAATAATGTTGTCATAGAAAAAATCAATAGTCCATTTTGACAGATAGTCAATTTCATAGCGACCTTTTTCGACCCCTTGATCTCCACTTCAATAACATAATGCTTGTCTTAGTGAACAAACACAGTAATACCTTAATTAATGATAGTAGACAAAAGATTATACATTAGTCTTGACAATAGATAAAAAACACTTACGACTACATGGCGAAAAACCCAACAGATTTATGTGATATAATGATCCTTAATAAGTACTATATTTCAAAAATAAGATAACGCAGTCTTGTTTCCATCATAATATGTTATCGTTGTATCACTCACGTGACCTAGTCGGGTGACGTGTGTGGTTCTAAAACAATAGTTTTTCGCCAAACGTCAACATTACCAAACTAATAACGATAACAATTAATAGTAATTTAACTAGACAAAGAACTGAATCTTACATTTCTATTTGAAATTTACGAGGTGTTTTCAAATTGTCACAGAAATACTAAAACCTATCAAAAGTTACTGCAGTTCTCATTTGCACCATAGGCGGATACGTCATACGTCAATGTTAATTGGCTGACCTGTTGACTTAGTTGGTAGTAAGTCTGCCTGCAAAGTCGTGGGTTCGATCCCCACCCAGCGCAAATATTTGTGCGCTGAATACAAATATTTGTACTGTGCCTGGATGTTTCCTATGTATAATAAGTATGTATTTTAAACATGTACAAGTATTATTATAAGCTATCTGGCTTCCAGCTTTGTGTAGTTTAAATGTGCACCAAAATTCAACATATTTTTTCATTCATCTGTCAATTTGAAAACGCCTCATTCGAAACTATCTTTTTGACGTTTGTATGTAGTGCCAGTTTTTGTCAGTTATTGATAGATTGATACGAAATTTCTTACTGATTTTGCATTAGTTGTATGAAAATTTCGACAGTGCCGCTTTTGGGTTATTTTCTGTTAGTGCTGTTGTTTTCTCCATCGTAAAAACCAAAAAATGTAACAACCCAACATTTCGTTTCTTTTAGCACTATTAAAACTCACACGTAGGGTACAATTATGTGTCTACATACTAAATAGCAACACTATGTGCAGGTTAAATTGTCTTTTAAACCTCCAACGACAAAACAACGACGAGACGAGTGTCTCGGGACGGGGTAACTAAATGTAGGCGGTCGCCGCCACCGACAGTTCTGTAATACCAATGGAATTCGCAGTGTGTCGTACTGTAAAAGTACTTTTGAATATTAATACATTTTACCATCGGGATGTCACATAGTTATTGATCAGACACAGACATACTTTCCTTACTATTCCGTAATTTATACAATGTAACGATTATGTACAATACCTAGTTTACATATGATACGCCGATAAGTTCTATGAATGTCTGAGGATATAAAAGTGTAATTCAGACAATTATTAAGTTATTCAATTTAAACAACAGGTACATAATTATTTAGACGGTAATTTAGCATGACAATTTCTATAACAGTTGTATAAATGCTACTTCAACAAAACTATTCACAATTGGTAAACCTTTCAGTATTGTTTAAAAATAACTGGTTGATATCAATACCTAACTAAGGGAAGTAATAAAAGTGTAACATGACATTATCATTATCATTAGTATGGTTATATAATATTTTCGAGATGTAGTAGGTATATATTTATGCAGTATGTACATTAACATAGTTCGTGAATCACTTTCTCGTTCTGAAACTTTTTCACTTTCACAACTAATAAATCCGCAAATCTAGATAGCTAAAGTTGCCATATTTGTAGTAATCGCTTATGAGGCATCAACACATGTAAGAAAGGATACTAGAATGGTGGATTAAGGTGATGAAGGGTCAAGGGGAAGGTAAGGTAAGAGGGTAAAGGAGTTACTAACGTTGGTACTACGAAATAGACTAATAAACTTTGGGGAAGACATGTCAGAAATTAGTAGATGGTTTAAAGAGGGGACAAATACATGTGAGCGATGCCATGTGCCAGCTAATCGGACATACTTTCGGTTTCCTTGTTTACCACCTCTGATTTATTTACTACATGAGTACTTCCATGTTTACTTGGTAGCTTACTTTTTTTTCCCTTTCCTTTCCCTTTGCCCTTTACGACGACTTTAGCGCTCTGTTCCCCTCCAATTTGATTGTTGTTGTTCAGTTCACCAATTTCCAATGTTTCCATTTCCTTGTTGAAACTTTCTTGCGAAGTTTTGCTTTCATCTAATTCCGCCACTTTGACATTAACTGAAAAACAAAATAAGGCACTTTAACCTTCATGTTCTGAAACTTCACTTAAACACACATTTGTGTGTCGCCGAGTTCTTTCGACTTTTTTTAAGAATTAAGATAAGAATTTTAATACATGGTGAAACCCTAGATTAATCTTTATAATTAAAACGTCTAGCCTCCTATTTTCCAAACATCTTTTTTGGGCTCCATAAAAAGTAAAACTGAACCCTTGTGGACTCGTCATGTCTATCTGTCTGTCCGTCCGTCCGTATGTCATAGACACTTTTTTCCGAAACTATAAGAACTATACTGTTAAAACTTGGGAAACAGATGCATTATGCGAACCGTTTAAAAAAATCATTAAACCCATGCGTGTGGGGTATCTTTGGTATATAGGTCTTCAAAAATGATGTTGAGGTTTCTAATATATATTTTTCTATACTGAATAATTTGCACGAAAGACACTTGTGACCAAAGTGGAAACTTGTATTGTATGGGTGGGTGTGTGTGTGTGTGTACCTGTAACTTCTAATATAAGAGAATGGCATAACTAAAATATATATATATGACATATAGCATGCAATCTTCCACCGAAAATTCGTTTGAACTCGATCTAATTAGTTTTTTTAGTAATTACGTCATAGACACACTATTATTAAAACATTGACTAAATTTACAATGAATCACATGCATTATGTTACTTGCTGCTACGAAACCCTTCATGGGCGAGTGCGACCCGCACTTGGCCGCTTTTAAAAACAGACCCGGCCGTTATTTCTGGCCAAACATTTAAAAATTTATATTTAATTTTTTATAAAAAAAAATATTTTTAATTTTAAAATATTAGAAATAATGGGTTATTATATAATTTCATCGGCTATGCCTATAGCAGGGCAAGGGAATGCGGAAAATAAGGGGTTACCAAATACCGCCAAACCACACTCACTCTGGCTACGTATAACGGATGAACGATTATGCAAGTACTTAGATAAGCTAGTGCAGCAAGAAGAATAGTTTTTACGCACAAAATGGCACGTTCTAGGGTTAAGAAACTTCTGTAACAACGTTTTAGACATCGCAAGTGTGTCTTCTAGTGTCGGGTACATTATTTAACCGAGAGGTATACCCTCAAGGTACGAGTAGTTATGAATTACGCAACCTGGAAACTTAGATAATGGAAAGATACTTAGATTCTGAAGTCTTTTTAGGGTTCCGTAAAACGTAAAAACGGAACCCTTATAGATTCGTCATGTCTGTCTGTCTCTCTGTCCGTCCGTATGTCACAGACACTTTTTGCCGAAACTATGAGAACTACACTATTGAAACTTGGTAAGTAGATGTATTCTGCGAACCGCATTAAGATTTTTAGAAAAAAAAATTGAAAAAGAAAAATTGGGTTTGCCCTATACTTAGAACTGAAACTCAAAATTATTTTTTCATCAAACCTACACGTGTGGGATGTCTATCGACAGGTCTTCAAAAATGATGTTGAGGTTTCTAGTATAGTGTTTGTCTACACTGAATAATTTGCGCGAGAGACACTTCCAAAGTGGTAAAATGTGTGTCCCTCTAAACTTCTAAAATAAGAGAATGAAAAAACTAAAAAATAAAATATTATGTGCATTGCCATGCAAACTACCAACGAAAATTGGTTTGAACTTGATCTGATGAGTAGTTTTTTTTTAGTACCTCATAAATACATTATTATTAAAACTTCGATCAAAGTTACAACGAACTATGTGTACTATGTATATTATGTTACTTGCTGCAACGGAACCCTTCATGGGCGAGTCCAACTCGCACTTGGCCACTTTATTTTATAGTATAGAGTGACGAGACGAGCAGGACATGTGCCTGGTGGTAAGCAACATGCCTGTCACATAACAGTATAGTGACAGGCAGCTATTGGATCATGAATAGTCCAAATCATTACCTAGCACTGCACAGCGCTCCCGCTTACCCAGAGATCTAAGATATTAAATCTCAAAGCCCTGTAATTTCACAGGAAACATTGCCCTTCAAACCGGAACGCAGTAACAGAACTTCGCAAAATTGATAGCCGTGTAGTAGACGTGTTCTTGAGTGAATACCGCGAATCGGTAGACGCAGTGTAGGACATCCTGAGACTAGATGGGAGTGATTGATGTACGGAAGACAGCAGGCAGTAGACGGAAACGTAAAGCTGAGGTTCGCGGGCTAAGTGGTGCGCTTCGGGAGAGGCCTATGTGAAGAAGTGGGCTAAGGTAGACTGATGATGATGAATCATTGATGATAGATACGCTTTGGGGTTGGGCGAAGCGATGTGAAAGAGTTATCTAGTATTCACCATCTGGGGCAGATACGCTCATTGCGCGGCAGCTGCAACGTGTACAGAACCTAGTCACTTTTTCATGACGTCACAGGAAAATTAGGTTTTTTTTGTAAGACCAAAACAACACGTGCAAAAATTAAAAATTGAAACTGGGCGTCAAAATTTGAATAGCCTAGGGGCGGCAAACGTGTAAATCCGCCACTGGTGGGTAATAAAAAATTTAACTCGAGTAGGTAAATATAGTAAGCTGAAGGAAAACATCGTGAGGAAACCGACATGTACCTAGAATCTTTCGAAGTCATGTCATCCACCAACCCGCACTGGGCCAGCGTGGTGGATTATGGCCTTAACTCACTCCTTGCGAGAGAAGGCCCCGAGTCCCAGCAGTGGGAACGTTTAGTGGGCTGTTGATAGATATGTAAATATAGTAAGTAGGTAGGTAAAGGTAATTTTGATTACTGACAAGGCCCTTTTACTGCCGCTTAATTAAATGTGATTTGATTTACTTCATTTATTTTAAAAGTGATTGTATCCTTACTAATTTTATGAATGCGAAAGTAACTCTGTCTGTCTGTCTGTCTGTCTGTCCGTCTGTCTGTCTGTTACCATTTACAGTCTAAACCAGTGAACTGATTTTAATGAAATTTGGTACACAGATAGACTAGACCCCGAGAAAGGATATAAGCTACTTTTTAGTGCAGAAAAAGGGTTGGGGGGTTGAAGAATGTAACAAAAACGGGGAAAATATTTCTCTTCGAAGCTTTAGCTGCGTGAGCCATTCTCCTTGGTATACGCTGAAGTCTGATGACAGATGACAGGACATGTCGGTCTATATTTGAGGGTTACGTCATTTTAGGTAATCAAATTTGGAATCATGCATTGTTTACATTAAAGTATTATCAAATTAAAAATCTCTCTAATCTAATACCCCGTTTACATTATTCCAGTCCAGCGACCGAATCCAGCGCTGGATTGCTTACTGGAATAATGTAAACCGGCACTGGAATGCAATGGCACTGGATTGATGCATTCCAGTGCCGGTTTCCATTATTCCAATAAGCAATCTAGCGCTGGATTCGGTCGCTGGACTGGAATCATGTAAACAGGGTATTATATTGCGTAATGTTGTTTATATAAAATTTGTCCGTTGATTTATATACCTCTACACTAAATATTACTATATTACCATACTATTCACATACAATCGTATATTGGAAGTACTTGAAGGAAGAATCCTGCTGCCTCGATTTCACACTAAAGGGGTTTTTGACAATCAAGCTCAAGATTATCTGAAGAAGACTGATCACCTGAATGAAGAATCATACTCCAATTAGGCCCACCATACACGCTACGGTCTGCCGGAGAGGTCTACCTGTGCAGTTATGTGTGTGTGGGAAGCCTGCACAGGCGACCGGAGCAAGATCGAAAATCAATTCTGTTCGGTTGGACTGCGCAGGCATAACTGCACAGGTAGACCGTAGACGGCACCGTAGACCGGCAGACCGTAGCGTGTATGGCGGGCATAAGAACATATGGAACATGGATTAACTACACTCTCAATGTTCAAACGCTGGACGTTGGCGAAATTGCGGTGGTACCCGTTACCGAATGGAAGCCATAGGAAAAAAGAAGAAAAAAAATGCATTGTTTGCGGAGGTATTTTTATAAACACGATGTTCGGATAAACATTTATCCTATATTATTTATTTGAGCAAAATTGCCCTTGGTATTATAATATTATTTGATTTTAATGAATATTTTAGGAAATATCTTAGTTTTAAAACAACTCTGCAACAAAATAATAGACCATTTTATTGTGAGCACGTGGTACAGTGATGTTTCTTAGCGTTGTCTTCCAGATGAGGGTCCTCGAGGCGATGTAGCAACAGAAACGGAACCGCAGCCATCACTATCCCAATGCGTGACCATGCGTAAATGTATTCTCCCACGTAAAAAAGGCACATAAGTTTCAACTATTAAACGATCGCGGCGAATAGAAAGAAGGCAGCGGGCGGCCGCCGATTGCTCTACGAAATACCATTTGCTTCCTTCCCGAGGGGATCCCGCATTGACGAGGTGAGGGGTTCAGTAGCCGTGGCCTGATCATTCACGGTGAAGCTAAGAGAAACCCGCAGTGGGACTGCTAACCAAGGCTGTGGGCTCCAAGCCTTGCGGTTGTGGAGCCCTCAGTCCAATACCCAAGGTTTAGATAAACCATTCTAAATATGCACGCACCTCCACCGTAATTACAAATATTAATACACAACATACATGATTTGGACTTTGTCATTGGAATTGCCCTAAAAAATGGCAAAAGTGGTATAGAGATGCCCGGCAAATATGATATGTTGAAACTGATTAAACGAAACATCGATACCTTTTACAAAAGTTGAAGTTATGGCTCGTCTAGTCGGGACTGCCGGTCCGAAGTAGGGCATGTAATATCGGAAGGTTTTAAATTCCGGAACTGAATTCCTATATTGGATACCCAATACCGGAATTCCGGAACTGTTCCGATATGGGAAAAATATTTTGGTTCTAAGAAAAAGTGAAAATGTTTCAATCAAACAAGTTTGATTATAAGGGTATGTATCGATTCTTTAATCAACTTAACCACCACTCTTTCGAACCTCTGTTCAACGCCATTTGTTGTTTTCGAGGGAGCGAATAGGTGTTCCAGTTTTAGCTGGCATTCTTCAGATCGAACAGCTGTTTGGGGAAGGTTCGGTAGGAGGGTTAACTTCATCAAACGTGTTCTAGCTTGTAATTAATAGTCAGGATGCCTCGAACATGCCTGTGATCGCTTCCGGTAATAAACCTAGAGATCACTGAGCACTGTAATATCCCCTGAATTTACGCCGAATACCTATATTTATTTATTTATTTTTATTATTTTCGAGGAAGTCATTCCGCTTTGGCGCCTGACATTTCTTCTTCCAAAATCAATAATACCAATTCACTGCAAGACCGCACTCCCATTTTGGCGTTAAAATCCTCCATAACACCGTTAACGTGGACTTTGGAGGCGTCATGCTAAGCCTTCGCTATATCCTGATACGAAGTCTCCACCTCTGAATCAGGGTATACCTCTCAGGGTGCGTGCGCTATGACCACTTAAAGGGTATAACTATGGGTCAATTTCAACACAAAACACAAGGTGCTAGCTACACGAACCCCGGATACACACTTGTGATTTTGTTAGAATGTATAACAAAATGTAGCTAGTAGACTAGTAGCGCCATCTACGGTAGCCCAGGGATTCTTCGCACTCTCTGCTGATACAATGCTCTGACGTTACCATGACCGCCCCTTTACCCAGAAACAGCAGGGCGACCAGAAACCTTTTTATATTGTGGCCTAGCATGGAAGGTCGCCACACTGGGCATGCGGATTGGCGTAAGATACGATGAATAAAAACTTGAAAAAAAAAACTTAACAATAGAATTTTTTTCAAGAGCTGAGAATTCCCGGGTGAGTAAATGTGAGAATGTGTGTCCAGTGTGAGGGTATGCATCATTGTTGCGTTAAACAAAAAGTTAGTAGGCAAAATATCTCTATAACGATATTATGTGTTCCAATTCCGGAATTGTGCTATCGGAAAAATCTGTCCGAATTCCGGAATACATGCCCTAGTCCGGAGACACCAGGACCAAAACCACGCGCACCACTGTTTTTCAAAATCGTGTTCGTAATGCCGCTAACTTAAACGGTGAAAGAAAAAACATGGTTGGGAAACTGACATGTACCTAAAATCTTTCGCAGTCGTGTGTCCTCCACCAACCAGCACTGGCCCAGCGTAGTTCGTTATGGCCTAGTCTTAGGGCTCGGGGCCTTATCTTGCAAGGAGAATTGCGAGAAAAGGCCCAGAGCCCTAGCAGTGGGAATATTTAGTGGGTTGTTTATACTCATTAGACGATTACATAAACAAAATCCAAACATATTTGTTTATTCACAAACGAAGCTTGCATGATTGTCAGTCAGTTGCCTACACACAGCACACAATATACAACTCACTCAATGCACGCAGTTCACCACCTAACGGTTGTAGCAAAATGTCCAGTCGTTTTGCGAGAGTCTTTTTTAGGGCAAAGACTGCTGCTAATCGGTACTCTGAAAATAAATTTAACTCTAATTATATGTAGGGTAGACTGGGTACGGTTGTAACAATTTCGCACAAGTGACATTTATAGTACTAACAACAGAGACGAACTTCTTAGCCTTCCATGGATTCACCGTGCGGGTGCCGGGTCCATCGTGTGGCAGAGAGAGACATCTCGAGTAGACCCCAAGACTTGTGACTCGGGCGTAAGTTTAAGGGGCCCCTTTGTGACGTATGTCAACACTCACTTTCACTACTCGTATTTCTCTCCCTGCCCAGCCAAATCCGATATGATCCTACTAGTGCAGCTTTAGATACTTGTTCTAGTATAGAACTTACTGCACTTCCGGACAAGCCAAGGTCTTTCCGCAGGTTATAGTGAGATTTTGCTGGTATACATCTCGCTCCTACTTCTACAGCGTATAAATTAACTACCTAGCCATTTTTTGTTAATTCGTTTTGAAGGTCGTAATACTTGTTATACACAGTTGTTTCATGTTGCGAATTGCGAGCATATCTATATCTAATCTGTACTAAACGGTTTAGATTCACCTGTGTCTTCTAACTAACTAATGTTCATTTTAACAGGGGAAACCCATTGTTATAAATACCGTTTTTAAAAGTTCAATGGGGAAACTCCAATATTTATATTTTAATACGGGAAATACCCTACTAGTCCATTGAAAAAAAAACTGGAAAAAAATAGAAGTGCACACTTCTATTTATTTTTATTTTTTGTGTGAAAATCTTAATGCGGTTCACAAAATACATCCACTTACGAAGTTTCAACAGTATGGATCTTATAGTTTTGGAAAAATGTGGCTGTGACATACGGATAAACAGACAGACATGACGAATCTATAAGAGTCCCGTTTTGGGTACGCAACCCTAAAAAATGACAAAAAACTCACTAGATCTAGCGACAAAGTCACAGCAACTAGTAAAATGTAGTCGTAAAATGGCAACACTGCGTGCGTTTGACGAGTCGATCGAGCAGTGACTTTTTGCAGTACGCACGCGTCCCGCATGACGAACGCAAGACGTGCGGCTGTTGTGTCGTTGTCGCTTCGTGGATACAGATTTCATTATTTCTACGCAAGATGCAAGCATTCGTCTTGCGACATCCGACAATTGTCGAAATCGTGCGGATAACGTGCAGCTACGTGGACAATTGGCCTTATCGTTCGCATCTTATATCGCATATATTATCTCCAAAAAGATAAGGAAGTTGCTGTATGTTATGAAGGTCCTACGAAAAAGCACGAGTGAGGAAGTGAAATTGCTGGTATATAAGTTGCTATGTCAGTCGCTGCTTCTTTACTATATGATCGTATGGGACGGAGCTGCAAAGACGCATATGAGTGAAATTGAACGCGAACGAAGGGCAAAGAATTATTTCGAGAAGTGCCGGTACTGAGAGTGCGACAACTTTTTATTTTGCGCGCTATTAAGAACTGTCATCACACATCTTCACGTGTCGCACAGGATGGTCATAGACGTTCTCGGGATGTTCTCCTCCCTAGAGTCAATACGGTGTTTGCCACTCGACTATCCAAATATATCCTCCTGTTATTTAACGTATAACTCTGTCTGTAAACTGATTGTTGAGGACAAGCCCGTCGGCGGCAGACGACGGCGGGGCGAGGCGCGGGGCGAGGAGCGGGACAAGGAGGGGGAGCGGACGTGCGGGCGCGCGTCGGCGGCGAGTGAGCGCAGCGCATCGCGCTACTTGCGGCAATAGTAACTAAATCCCGTAGTTGTAAATAGAATAAGACTCGCCCATATTTTCAATAAAAGTCAGTCATCACTCGACAACCGAACAAGTCTTTACCTCACCTGCCTACTTCAACAATCAAGCACCCTGAACGCGAACCATCATCACTACAGTCCACCACACTGATCAACATAAAATACAGTTCTCGGAAGTTAAACACAAGATAGTAGAGTGCCTTAGTTCCCTGTCTGATGAACAGACAGAAAAACTGGCATTTTTCTCAGAGATGAAGAGAAGAGAGGTTTACGGTGCTTGTAGTTCCATTTGGTTTCATTGATCGCATAATATGTGTGTGATACGCAGTTTACCGGGGTCTGTGCTGATCCGCTCTTTATATTCACACACACACACACACTCAACGTCAAACAAACATATTACACATATTGATGAACTCGTCACACACTCCACTACGCTTTCACACATACTCATACATCCTTACACATCCAGTCTCTCTCGTCAAATTGACATTTAACAGAACCACACATAACACCACCCCACCAACCAATATCGGGTGCTTTATGTAATTCGTGTAAAGGTTATTTTTTACTGTTTTGAAGTGTAAACTTCTTTAGGCGCGCCTAGACAGATTTTTCGTGGGGTGTAAATTGATTTCTAGCGTCACGCTCGGGTATGATAAAAAATCTTCGGGTAAACTCGGGTCCTTGGCGATTGGACATCTAGAAATGCGTCAGCCAATGGGGAATGCTGAAAGGACGTGGCCTCGACATCATGGCATGGCCATCTAGAAATGCGTGAGCCAATGGGAAATGCTGACGCATTTCTAGATGGCCATGCCATGATGGCGAGGCCACGCCCTCCGGTTACACCCGTGTAGTTTCCAAGGTAAGCTATCAAATTCTGAGTTATAAGTTTTCACTTCTATCGGCAGTTCCTATGACTGCCATTTTATTTTATTTTGTAATGGTTATAATTAGAAATATTGTAATCAATTTAATCTTCCACAGAAATGTTTGGTAGGAAAGGTTTTTATCCTAAATATTAAATATTTATTATTATGTTTTGGCAGATTTTTATTTGTTTTTTAACAATTTGTTCATCAATTTATATCGTTGTCGAGTATAAAAATAATGGAAAATGGCACAACTTTTCGGAGAAATACGAACACAAACATAGTGACATGAGACAATTGTATAATTTTAAATGGATTACAAGTATGTATATGCCACCATAAGATTGTAAACACCCTTAGATTACATTCTATCTAGGGAGATTGTAAACTGTGGAAATATTCTGTAGGTATGTATCAAATCATGAACTGTCACATTCACCTTACAATCTTGTTTTCCTCTACTTTTTACCCGTGCTGGTCTAGATGAATTATATTTTATTTCAATTAACATAACTAATTTTTGTATTTCTTATAGGGACCTTGTAAGTTTTCACAAGATTGGGCGACTTTTTAGTATGAAAACTAACGTGGTTATTACACATTTTAAATAAATACAGTGCTCGTCTAGCGCTGAACGTGCTAAACGAGCAAGGAACACGCGCGCGCAAGGAGAGTTCATTGAAAAAGATCGAAACTTGAGTCGGACTGGACTGACTATATCAAACGTGAGTTACCCACCCATTTATTTTAAAAGATTGGGAGACATTTAACACAAGGCAAAAGCAAATGGAGGGAGGGTAGGAAGGCGTTCGCCCAGTATTGGGACAGTAATATTTACTCCAAATAATAATAATATTTCAAATACCTTTGTTGTATTTCGTATTCTAATTACACTGGTCAACATTACACTGATTTTGCCACACGAACTTTGATAGCTAATTTTATTTTATCAATCTACCCTCATCATTAAATCACAGTTGTCATCTGTCAGTTAGCCTCATATTTGTTGTGATACGGTAATACTCATAACTAGTACTACGGCGGTAAATTAACAGAAACGCTCACAAGTAAATCGTCGTAAAAGTATTTGTAGTTGAATTTGAATATTTTTTGTGATTTATTAATCCTGTGAACATGTCGAGGAAATGTAATAATGACCCTAACTCTTTTTGTTATGTCTGCGGAGAACTTACATTCAAAAAACAACGACGAAATTTTACGAATCTTGTGCTGGAGTGTTATCACCAATGTTTTGGTTTTTCTGTCGCCCATCAAGACAAATTCTGGGCCCCTCATGTCTGTTGTACCCCTTGTAGAGCCAAATAATGTGCTTTTACCACCATTGCATATCAAATTAGGATTAATAAAAAAATTTGTGAAGGGAATGGATCGCAGTGGGAGTGGATTTTTGTACCTAAAAGAAAAATTCCCTAAAATAAGTGATGGAAAAATAAAAGAGGGTATTTTTGTTGGCCCTCAAATCAGGGAGTTAATAAAAAATTCAACATTTGAAGAAAAATTAAGCGGTTTAGAAAAATGTGCATGGAACGCATTTAAAAATGTTGTTGCAAATTTTTTGGGCAACCACAAGAGTGACAGCTACAGAGAGTTGGTTAGCGAGCTCTTATTGTCATATCAAGCATTGGGTTGCAACATGTCACTCAAGATCCATTTTTTAGACTCGCACCTGGATTTTTTTCCTGACAATTTAGGGGCTGTCAGTGACGAGCACGGCGAGAGGTTCCACCAGGACATTTCTAGTATGGAAAAGCGGTACCAGGGCAAATGGAGCCCAAATATGTTAGCGGATTACTGCTGGACAATTAAAAGGGACCAACCAGAAGCTAAACATTCAAGAAAATCTTAAATTATTAAGTAATTTATAAAAAAAATAAACGTTTGATTTACGAGATCTGTATTTTTTCTTAATATTTTAAATTACTCAATAGAATAAAATCCTTGGCTAGCAAATTTTTTTTAACTGTTTATTTTTTCTTACAATCACCAATTAAAGTAAAAAATATCAAAAAAAGTCCGTGTGGCACGAAAAAGTTTGAATTTTGTTGACCAGTGTTACTTGCGATACAGTATTTATAAATTTGTATTTTAATTCAAGTGAAGCATGTATTTTGGCCAGCCCTGGCAGTATATCACGATTCACAATATATCGACAGTTTGTATTAATCTCGCTAGATATATTGTAATCTAACGGTGTTTATAATCTTCCGATGTGATATACAAATTGAAAAAATAATCTGGATACGACAACAGCAAACAAGATAGGCAAATAAATAAAGGTAAATTTTACAATTTTAACAATTATTATAGATGTCTGTCGTTATACAATCTTAATGTCTAATATGTCACCGTAAAATTTCAAACACCGTCAGTTTACAAAACGCGTGTGTAGGTTAGTTTGTTATCTAACGGCGTTATGACTATAATCTAATGGATTTTTAATTATTTTTTTTTGGTGATTAATACAAGGTAATATAAATATCGATAATAAAACTTACCAACTTCAGTCTCACTATCAGACTCTGTACTGTTGTCTAAAGCATGAAAAAAGTGAGTTATAGGCTTTTGCCATTCAGGAGTCTTACGAGGGCACACTGGATTTCCTCTGGAATGACGGGTGCGGTAACCTTTAGAACTGCTACGACTGCTGCCTGTAACGACAAAATTAACCATTTATATCACCCCAGAAACTGAAGTAGGACTACTTTGGTAAGACCCCTATTTTCGCTAAAAAATTATGCATATGTCACACCCAACTACCTTAATTTGTTGTTTAATCACCAGTCTAGCCTGTTCACTAAGCAGCGCCGTTTAACTAGCTTCCGTGCGTTTGTTACAACATTTAATAAACTGGCTGTCTAAAGGCCGTCACACACTTAGCTATAATATATATTTTCATATTTTCACTACGTCTCCAAAATATACTGTAATATATTTATATTATTGCTTATGAATATACATAGATTATGGTGAAAGATATTCAATTTGTTTGTCAATGATAACAAGTTCTGATGTAGAAGCTGGAAGGTGGTCATAGGTACTTTGTATCGAAACGACGAAACCCCATCGAGTTTAGGCTCGTTTTATTCGTCTGGACGAGTATTTATTTGTTTATTACAGAGTTCGTATGACCACCAGGTCTGATGATGGTCAGTGGGTGGAATAGGGTCATAACCCCCCCCCCCCCCCCCCCCCCCTGTGATGGTTCCAGTAGCCAAGTACCTAGGTGGAACACTGATTAAAAAGCATGCATGTACTGATCGCACAGTTTTGTGATTTGACCACTAGGTACTATGTCAGCCCCCCCTAGAACCAAACCTGGATCCGCCCTTGGTTGTAGGTACGTGTCATTCTAGCCAAAGGCGCATTCAAACCAAGGTTAGAACTTCTTCTTCTCAGTCGAGCACTCTTGACAGACTGGTCGTGGTTATGTGTGTTTGTCCTGTTGAATGATGGCTCTTGCTATGCGTCTCCATTTAGCTCTATTCGAGGTTGTGGGAACAGTCGGTCATGGTGGATTGAGTGAGAAATTTGATGAGGTCTGTCCATCTGGCTGGAGAGCAACCGCGGGGTTTCTTTCCCTCCATTCTGCCCTGCACTACGAGACGCTCCATTGAGTCTTCATTTCGGGTTACGTGCCCAAAAAACTTCAGTATTCGTATTTACACAGTCGACGACAATCTTTCTTTGACGTGAAACTCTTTTAAGATCGATGAGCAGTCTACGGAATCCTCAGCATACGTCTCTAACACCACATCTCTAGTGCATCGATTTTCCTCCTTTTCTTCAGCCTCAGTATCCACGCCTCGGTTCCGTAGAGAAAAATTTGGAAGACAAGACTTCTCATCAGTCGTACCTTGGTGGTTTTGGTAATTCTGCGATCTTTTCAGATTTTTGTGATGTTTTCGACGGCAGATCGCGTCACAACACATCGTCTTCGTATCTCGTCTTCACAGCCCTCAGTGTTGGTTACGTTGGAGCCCAAGTAGATATAGCTATGGACCACATCACAGTTGGCTATGCTTTTGACGGTAGGTTGGTTGTCATTTGCTCTGTCCACTATCATCATTTTGATTGATCCACGATTGATAGCGAGGCCGTGGCTAATGCTGTTTGTCTCCAGGTAGTTTAAGATAATATGTTCCATATCTTCTTTGGATGTTGTCAAAGGAGTGGGTGGTATCATCAGCATATCTTAAATTGCAGATTTTCTGTCCCTCTACAGAAACACTTTTGTTCCAGCCTTCCAGAATGATTCGCATGATGTATTTGGTGTAAATATTGAAGAGCAGTGGAGATATAATGCATCCCTATCTCCCGCCAGCCTCTGTTTTGAAAAAGCTCGAGTCAATTCCATCTACACGAACAGCCACTATGCCATCTTCGTACAGTCTTCTTATGAGGTACGTTAGATGTTCTGGTACACCCATAAACGAGATAATTTCCCACAATTTCCGCCATTGTAGTGTCAAATGCTTTCCGGAAATCTACGAAGCATATGAAGAGGGGATTGTTAAATTCACGACATTTCACTGTTATTTGACGTAGAATGAGAATTTGTTCTCTTGTTCCTAGAAGGTTAGAACATGGTGTGGAAAACAGAACAAAACGTGACGGTCTAGGTAAAGCACGGGGAGCAGATACATATAGGTATATAACTAAGACAGTGTTTCCGGAGTGTCAAAATCGCCGTTTGCAAGCTTATAGAGATACAACATGTCTAGAACATTTCGTCGGTGAGTAAGTGATTCCATATCCAAATGCTAAAATCGAGCATCATAACTCTTGAGAACTCTCCCAAGATGCCAAGAATAAGTCAAATCCCGCATGAACCTCTTTTGCACTCTCTCCAATTTCGTTCTGTGAACATCAAAGAAGGGGTTCCAAACCACGTTACAGAATTCCAGACCGCTGTGCACTATACTACACTACACTGACCCATAACTTGGTGAGCTGTGTTAAACGTAGAGACTTCTACACCTCAAAGCCAAAAAACTGCCCGATAACCAGAAACTTCAAAATAGATACAAATCCTTCAGAAACCAATGCAACCTACCTCTTGCTAAAATCGGAAAAAAAGAAAAATATGAGTCGGACCAAATTGCGGCTATTATAAATAAGAGCAACAGTAAAAAGCTATGGATCACTATGAAAAAATAAAGCCAGATAAATTGGGCTCTAATTACCTACTAAACATCAGATCATCTCCCGGGGAGTCTCTAAACACCCTAAATAACTTCTTTCTGGTGTAGGTCAAAATCTTGCTCAGAATATTCTATCAGATTTAAATGCTTCTGAATCCAATTTAGCCTCATCTGTTACACTAGACAACTCACTAACCAATTCATTGTACTTCTCGCCATCTGTCACTTTCGAAATTTTGAAAATTATTTCTGGCGTCAAATCTGCATCAGCTCCGGGAAGAGACAATATAGGGAATGAACTGCTAAAACAGGCCAGTCGTATTCTTGCATAACAAATATGTATAAATATGTAACCTAAGCATAGCCTATGGCATAGCTCAAGGAGTAATATCAGTTTTCTATTATATTCTATTCAAAGAGGTGACAAGACGTTAGTTACAAATTATCGACTGATATCCTTGATGCCATCGCTTTCAAACATATTAGAATAAAGTGGCCAAGTGCGAGTTGGACTCGTGTTACGTACACCAAAAGTTAACATTAAATCTATATTAACAGAATATAATATAAAGTAGCCAAGTGCGAGTTGGACTCGCCCATGAAGGGTTCCGTTCCAGCAAGTAACATAATATACATTACATAGTACACATAGTTCTTGTAGTTCGTTGTAACTTTGATCGAAGTTTTAATAATAGTGTGTTTATGACGTACTAAAAAAAAACTACTCATCAGATCGAGTTCAAACTAATTTTCGTTGGTAGTTTCTATGGTAATGTACATCATATATTTTTTTTAGTTTTTTCATTCTCTTACTTTAGGAGTTAGAGGGGGGGGGACACATTTTACCACTTTGGAAGTGTCTCTCGCGCAAATTATTCAGTGTAGACGAAAATTATTTTAGAAACCTCAACATCATTTTTGAAGACCTATCGATAGACACCCCATACGTGTAGGTTTAATGGAAAAAAAATTTTTGAGTTTCAGTTCTCAGTATGGGGGGCAACCCTAATTTTTATTTTTTTTGTTAAAATCTTAATGCGGTTCACAGAATACCTACCAAGTTTCAACAGTGTAGTTCTCATAGTTTCGTCAAAAAGTGGCTGTGACATACGGACGGACAGACAGACAGACAGACAGACATGACGAATCTATAAGGGTTCCGTTTTTACTTTTTACGGAACCCTAAAAAGGTCGTTCAACAAAAGGTTGATCGGCTTCTTGGAAAATAATGACATACTATCTCCGAACCAGTTTGGATTCCGGGCTAACAAATTATCGGAGGATGCAGTGGTAGTGGTTGACCATGTAACGCATTGTCTTGAGCAAAAACAGAAATGTATTGAAATATTTTTAGATATGGCTAGGGCATTCGATGGGGTATATTGGGCTATATTACTGCGTAAATTGGAACTTGTAGATTGGTGTGATACTTACATATACCTACTTACTACGTACATTGTAGGTATCTAGCTACGAGCTTTCTGATTTGACTGGCACCGCCTTCAATAGATGAGTGAGTAGCGCTTATATAGTAATTATATTAACTTATTTTTCACTTTTGAGTGTCTATTTGTGGTTTTGAAGTCGGTTTAATTTTTTGTATAAAAAAGAGTTTTGTCGTATAATGTATCGGATTTTCTGCGCCGAGATACAGGAACAGCTGCAGGAGGCGACGGCGGCGGAGGTGCGTGGCCGTGCTCTCAGTTTCACGTTGTCGTACTCGAAGTTCGTTCACGGTGTGAGCGCGGAAGGCGCAGGCGTCTGTGTTACCAGCGAGCCGCATATTGGAGTGTTTTGAGGAGTGAACCTGGACTCCTTAGAACGGCACAGCGGACAAACCCAAGAGTTTCGGACCTCCGGAAGAACCCAGGGTAATAAAGTCCGGTAACGCACGTAGGTTGTACCTACGTGCGTACTATGATAAATATATCGAAGCAACGGCAGTATTCTATAAGCCCACTCCGTTCAACACGTTCAGGCTGCAGCGTAACTTTTTTTTTTAAATAAAGAATGACGAAACGAGCAGGACATGTGCCTGATGGTAAGCTACATGCCACATAACAGCACAGTGACACGCAGCTATTGGAACATGACGAGTCCAGATCATTACCTAGCCCTGCACTGCGCTCGTCACCTAGAGATCTAAGATGTTATATCTCCAAGCCCGGTAATTTCTCTGGAAACATTGCTCTTCAAACCGGAACACAGGTGTGGTACTTCCCCAGGCGGACTCTGCCAAGAGTCCTACCACTAAAATAGTATATTATACGTGAGTACCACATGTACACTTTAATAAATAAATAATAATAAATATTGGTGGACAATTCACACACAACACCATCTGACCCCAAACTAAGCAAAGCTTGTGTGATGGCGGCCATATAGCTGACATAATACTTATATAGTTTTAAATACATACTTATTATACATAGAAACACCCAGACACAGTGCAAACATTTGAATTCATCACACAAATATTTGCACTGGGTGGGAATCGAACCCACGACCTTATAAAATAAAACTTTATAAAATATGTAGTAAATAGGTAGATCTGGTAGGAGGTAGGCGGTAGGCATCTATCCATAGAGCAATAGCCCGTAAAGCCCAGACCTGGGGTTCACGGGTTCTTAGACCACTACTATCTGTTAAGACTTGGCTGGCTCCGACTACCTACAAATAGATGGGTGCGTAGCGCTTATAATAATTTTATGAACTTATTTTTCGCTTTTGAGTGCCTATTTGTGATTTTGAAATCAGTTTATTTTTTGTTATAAATGTAGCCTCAAGCCTATCTCTGGTTTATAAAAAAGTATATATCTAGAAAACTGTAATTAATTGAAATTAATTTGGACTTTCGAACCACATAAAATATATTTACCGGCTTTTTTTATTCTTGTGGCAGCTGCACCAATACTTCTTGCCTTGCTGCTTTTCACTGCTGACACTGTAACAAAATTTATTCGTTAGTAAAATAAAACCATAATTATATATCACAGTGGTGAACCATACTTTATCGTTTAATAGCTGTGTCTCAAAGTTCAACTCTTCAATGTTATTTCTCCTTCCCCATGAATTTACTAAATGCAAAAACCAAAAACTGATTTTCAAACTGGAGTGATTATTATTGTTTTATTTATTTTAAACGAGTCCAAACTCGACGGGGGTTTGTCGTTTAGTTACTGATTTCCTATGACCACTTTCCAACTCCATTATTAGACCCTAGTAACCATCTAGCACCAAAATACTCGTCAAGACAAATCAAACGAGCACAAACTCGACGGGCTATGTTGCCTAATCGCTGAGTTTCTTTGACCACCTTCCAACTGCATCATCAGGCCCTGGTTACCATTTAGTGTCAAAGTGCTTGTCAAGACAAAACAAACGAGCTCAAACTTGATGGCCCTATGTTATTTAATTACTGAGTTTCTAAAACCACCTTCCAGCTCCATCATCAGACCCTAGTTACCATCTATCATTCTAGCACCAAAGTACTCATAAAGACAGATTGAACTAGTCCAAATTTAATTAAGTACAATAAAAATTTAATTTTAATAAGCGCTAGACTAACTACTATGCATACTTATTCTTATGCAAGCAGCAAGAGTCACCACACTAACGATTGTTTTTTTTACCCCTCAGCTATAAATCTCTCACATAAAAAATGAAGGGTTGTACGTAGGTAGTTCGTATTCCACTCGTTAGGTACATTCACATGACTATCTTAAAACCTACACAAATACCTTGTGTCATAAATATTAATTGCAATTTTTTTTTCAGACACTGTAAGTCCAAATTCTAATATTTGAAATACTTACTTTATTTTACAGAAAAATAAAGTGGCCAAGTGCGAGTTGGACTCGCCCATGAAGGGTTCAGTTGCAGCAAGTAACATAATATACATAGTACGCATCGTTCATGAAGTTCTTTGTAACTTTGATCGAAGTTTTAATAATAGTGTATTTATGACGTACTAAAAAAAACTACTCATCAGATCGAGTTCAAACTCATTTTCGTTGGTAGTTTGCATGGTAATGTACATCATATGTTTTTTTTGGTTTTTTCATTCTCTTACTTTAGAAATTAGAGCCCCCCCCCCCCCCTAACTTCTATTTTTTTACACACATTTTACCATTTTGGAAGTGTCACTCGCGCAAATTATTCAGTGTAGACAAAAACTATACTAGAAACCTAAACATCATTTTTGAAGACCTATCGATAGACATCCCACACGTGTAGGTTTGATGAAAAAATAATTTTGTGTTTCAGTACACAATGTACAAATCTTAATGCGGTTCACAGAATTCATCGACTTACCAAGTTTCAACAGTGTAGTTCTCATAGTTTCGCCAAAAAGTGTCTGTGACATACGGACGGACGGACAGACAGACAGACAGACATGACGATTCTATAAGGGTTCCGTTTTTACGTTTTACGGAACCCTAAAAACTATATTTATTATTTTGTGTTCACCACGTATGTTTACCCAATTACCTAGACGGATGCCAAAATTGAACTTTCTAGATCATCTGGAACTGGTTTACCTATATGTTATATCTTTATGGTCTACGGATCAGTCAGTGTTAATAATGATGATTTTAGGACGTGAATATCCAAATAACCGTTTCGAGATATGTTTAAGTTTGGAGTACGTCTTGGTATCCTGCAAATATCAAAGTATGAGCAATCTGAAATAGTTTTTGAGTAATGAGGACAAAAGTATCTCCAAATGGTTTGTGTAATATTGATAATATTATACATGGTGCGGCTTGCCCGTTTACTTGAACTTGGCTTGCCACACTAACGTGTCTAGATATACATACTTTGTGTAAAAAATTGTGTACCTATTGATTTTCTTATAATACTAATACAAATTATAAGTTACATCCATTAATTAATTGTGGCTACTTTAGAGATTTTGTTGAGCCCCCTTCTCCCATCTTACATGAAATTTTTCAAAATTAATGTATGTCTTAAATGCATTAGAATTATTCTAAGAAAAATGTGTATATGTGTATTAATGTACGCACGCATGAAGTTATACTTCTTTAATTTTTAAGAAGTATCGCTAAACAAGCTAACAAACATTTTATAGTTACAGCGAGTTTTTAGAGAGTAATGGTAAAGTTATGATCAAATGGTAAAAAAATTTGATTGTTCATTACAATAACTGTAACAAATAAATATATTTATATAGTTTGACACTTATCTGTACGGTAATTGTTATCATACGGTGAAATGTTAATTTTAAACTTTGAAACTGTATCCTATTTGTATGCTATTTCCTATGTTTTTTTTTATGTCATTAATATTTGTCGTGTTTTTTTTTTACTTTTATAGGTTTACACTTGACCGCCATCTCGCCTGATGTTAAGCGACGATGCGGTCTACGTATTTGAAGACACAAAGATTGTAACCATCGGGGAAAACCCACTCAGGCAACGTATTCCACAGCCTAGACGTTCTTATCACAAAAGTAGAGTCAAATCTCTTCGTTCGTGTCTTTGGAACATCAACCATGAAACGATGTCGCTTTTTCGAGCTACGAGCATTCCGATAAAAAAAGGACAAGGTGGTACTAGATCATGTAAAGCAGTCGCACACTCTCCGAAGTGTATCCGATAAAACCTGTAAATACAATAAAAACACGAAAAATACTAATACAAGTGTTGCGAATTTGGGGGTCAGTGTTGCGAATTTGGGGGTCAGTGCAAGAGCGCATCATTAAAAATTCTAAGTAATTAAATTAAAAATGCAACCAATTTTAATAACTCACAATTACCAATCCAGTTCATTTTTACAGAAGTATGGGCCTATTCCGAGTTAATTATGTACATGTAGAGAACTAGGAGCCAAATTCAGATTATTAACAGAAAAAAATAGGTTACTGTATTATTATTTGTTACAGACAATTCTCCGTTCTCCAAATCTTTATGTATATAATTCTACTGTATGTGTGTATGTCACTAAACTCTTAAATGGCTGGACCAATTTGAATGTCTTTTTTTTGTATGCGTTTGGTGCCCCCTGGATGATTTAGATTTACATTCACAAATCAGCCCGGCAGATGTCGCTGCAGTCAGTTTATCGTGCAGGACAACTTCTGTCGGGCTCGCTAGTTATACTATAATACTCTATTCATCTATTTCTGTCATAAACAAACTAGCATTCAAAACTTCTACAAATATTTTACATTTATATTTTTTATTTATGGTATAGAGTGGACAAGATGAGCAGGACATGTGACGTGTGCCTTATGGCTGATGGTAAGCAACATACCTGCCCATAACAACACAGTGACACACAGCTATTGGAACATAAAGAGTCCAAATCATTACCTAGCACCGCAATGCGATAGTCACCCAGAGATATAAGGTGTTTTATCTCTTAGCCCTGTTTTTCTCTGGAAACATTGGCCTTCAAAGTGGAACCCTTTTGCTTGGCGTCAGAATAACTGGCAAAGGTGTGGTACTTTCTCAGGTGGATTCTACAAACAGACTTATCAATACAGAAATTACATAATATAACAACAGAAGAACTGAAAAACCAAAAAAACACAACAAATTATAATCTGCCCACAACATAGGATTAAAAAGACTATTCACTAAAGAACTGAGCCTTTTTGTTGATAAAAAGTGGCCTAATTGCCTGGCCTATCCAGCAAATGGCCCCCAGGCCACAATGCTACCTGTGTAAGTCCTTGATCCGGCCAGTGACTTTAAAACTTAAAAAATGTACTAAGATATGTAGTATGTACCTAGCTACCAAGGAATGTAATATTTCAAAATGTAATATTTGATAAATTATTCGAGTATATTCGAGCATTTATTTTGGCCCGCTACAGTTACATACTATACTAGCAGAATCGTGCGCGCGTTGCTACGCCATCTATCGAAAATTGGTCATACCAATTCAAATCTAGAACAAATTTGGTTACCTTAGATTCTAATGACGCAACCTTTTATTAGATAGCACCAGCGAGCAACACGGAAGGGAGTAGGCATACACAGCGTTTCCCCTCTGTCAAAGTACAAGTCCGCGTGGACCATGGAGTTTGATAATATACTGTGGCGTGAGGGCGGGGCTAGATTTGTGAATGGTGCTTTATTTTTTATGTGTTAGTGATTTGGTTGTGTGAGTATGATCGGCAATGGATCGGTACAGGTATGTTTTGTATGTAATAGTGCGGCTTTGCGCTAGTGTGCAACTTCCCCTCCCGCAAGAAATGACAGAAAGATTTGAACAATATTTTTTAGCTAAGGCTACTCCCTTCCATGTTGCTCGCTGGATAGCACAGATTACAGAAATAAAACGTTTTAATCTATACTTATAATAAAACAGTAGCGGAACGAATTCTGTACATTGAAGATATTTTGAAAAAAAAAATTGAGGGCACTCCATAGTCGATACTGATGGCGAAACCGCATTTTTTTTCTTTCATGTCTGTCTGTCTGTCTGTGTGTATAGGGAACTCTCATCACGCCGAAACTACTGATTCAATTCGAATGAAACTTGACATGATTTAAGATCATACTAAGTACATGGTAGCACTTTTAATCCCCAAATTCTGCACGGTTTTCATGCAGAAAGGGGTGAAAGTCAGAATGTGTATTTGGTTGTAACTCATGTTTGCGTTGTTCAATTTCGTTAATTCTTATTTCGTTAGAAAGAATACATTTTTAGTACAGTCTCATCAATTTCTTAACAATATTGGTCGTGTGGTTCGGAAGTACCATAGAAATTAAATAATAACGGCAATAATAAGTTCGGTACAAACTAACTTCTAAGTATTATGTGGCATTGTAAACACTAGGGATGTAACGGAGGTCATTTTACCGGAACCGAAGGCGCGGTCGGAGGTTTTAAATTTGATTTATCGGAGTCGGAACCGAAGTCGGAGACAGAGGCAGGATCAGAAGTGGTGGCAGGAGAAACATTTTTATTGGGTAAATATTTTTTGCCAAACACGTGGACACGGTAAACATTGACGAGCACTTGATTTAGGAAGTTGGGGTTTTGTATTTCCATTTACTATCCACCACAATAAGGGATTATCTGCAATATTTATACACCTTACCTCCGATTGTAACCTCCGTTTTAAAAATTTCGGAGCCGTAATCGGAACCAAAGGTGTAATTGTAATCGGAAGTTCCGACTTATCGGAGTCGAAGCTCATCTCTGGTACACACACCGCACTCAAATCCGCCATCGGTGACATATATTGTCAGGTCATATTATGACAATACCTTTCTATAATATATGAAAACTTCTTTTATTGTATGGGAGCCTCCTTAATCATTAATTTTAATTAATTATTTAAAGAGAACATAAAACGAAATATTGTGTGAACAGTTAAAGCGTCTACCTGTCACCATTATTAGCATCGAGCAAGAAACGGTAAAAAAAAATTTGTTCTATGGGAGCCCCCCCTTAAATATTTATTTTATGTTGTTTTTAGTATTTGTTGTTGTAGCAGCAATATAAATACATCATCTGTTAAAATAACAACTGTCTACCTATCACCGTTCTTGAGATACAGTCTGGTGACAGACGGACGGACGGACGGACGGACGGACGGACGGACAGCGAAGTCCAGTAAGTAATAGGGTTCCGTTTTTACCATGTACAAATATTATATGGGAAATAGGGACGCGGTTTTTTGAACATTAACAAAAACTGGATGATAAGATGATGTTTAAGCCCACTACCAGTCGAAGCGTGCCCAACATGCTGGCGGCAGTACCACGCTGAATGGCAATGTTTATGCGTTGGGCCAAATAAACGCCAGCATTTTGGTCACGCGTTGCGTCGGCCAAGCGCTCGGAAAGGCTTTTGAAGATGAGGTGAGCTCCCGGCCCCCACAGGCACGATGTCTCAACCCCAAATGGCTTAAATATAAAAGCAATACCGAAGGTTGCATATTTCCGCCGTTTGAGACGCTCAGCTAAATTAGGCGCTGTACTGCCCTATGTATCTCTGGAAGATGTGATGGTGCCAGAGTATCGACGTAAGCTGCGTCCCACACTTCGGGCCGACTCAACTTCCAAGGCAATAAAGTCATACCGTCAGGTCTTTTGCCATCGTCACACATAAGACCACTCCGGTTTGAGTACCTATGGCCCAGCCATAGGTACTCAATGGCACAATGGCGGTGGAAAAGCCAAAGTTTTGGGTGTGAATTGGCCACCAGTATCTATTTAACTGGACGACGTAGTTCTGGCTTCTTAAATTAGTAGAGTGAACTTTTTACTCGACTAGAAGTTAGTTAGTTGACGTGAAAAGATAATTTAATAATTGAAGTCAGTTTTTGTTCCTTCGGATATTATTTTAATCCAAATACTAAATTTAGTGTTTAACAAGCTTCAGTGACCAAAGCAGACCGTTGTTTTTCTAAAATTGAATAAAATGTTATCTTACTACTAAGCATTAAATGTATATTATGTAAAGGTATGATTTGGTTGAAATTTGAAACACAGATAGTTTATAGTCTCATATACTACCTATAATATCGGAAAAAGCATGGGCCGTAACGAAACAAATATTAACGACAGAACGACATTACCAATTAGATTGACATTTGAAACACACATGGCTTAGAGTCTAAAATATCACATCGGCTAATAAGTCTATCACCTATTAAACAATTAGGTAAGTATCAGATCACGCACATCAGCTACATACTCTTCGTAATATATCCTATAAAAATCCTACAAACTTAACACTGCGGCTATGTTCGATACTCCACAACCTTACTACGAGTAGGTATGTTTGATGTTGCTAAATATATAAAATATGAAGTTGCTCAACTCGAATAAATATATTTTTGTGTGGAAAAACAAATTCACTTGGTTTGTGTAATGGCCACCCATCCAAATATTTTAGGTAAGTACTACTAATGTACTAATAAGGTCGCAAGATCAACGTACGCGAACGAAGTAGCGGGTTCAGCTAGTTATAAATAAACGTTTTATTTCTGTAATCTGTGTTAGATAGACACACGCTGTCACGCAACGAAAGCTCTCAAAAAGCAATATTTATTCCCGTTTTTGTTACATTTTTCATTCATACTCCGCTCCTGCTGATAGTAGCGTAATGTTATATAGCCAATAGCCACAGTAAATACATAACAGTAGGTTATCTAAGGCCGTCCGCCGAGTTATTATTAGCCTACTCTTGCGTTCATCCCCAGGGTTGGCACTTTTACTATTAGTTAATATTTTCGAACAAGCAGCACTTGATCTAAATTTATGCAATAAAAAGCATATTATGATTCAATATTTTACCAATTTATACATTAAGTAAAAATAAAAAGCCTATTCACATAACATTTATTATATTAAGTTACAAATTTGATACCGAGAAAAATTTTCTCCGGTTTCTATTGGTCTATTGGTCGCGTGACTCGCTTGAAAATTCAAAAAAGATTCGGAATCCTTTGTAAAATCATCGTCAAATGAACTAAACAAAAAGTAAAATAGACCTTATTGCACAGCATCTAAAGTATGTTTGTGTATGATATTGCCGATGCCGAAAGGCCAAACCAATGTTCGGCTTTTTCTTTGTCAAAAGCCACCTTTGCATTCGCAATTTTTAGGAAAAACAACCTAATTGTTCAAAACATAAAGTAGATTGCTAATGCTGCCATACATGTGACGATCCATCTTTAGGTCAGAGCCGCTTTGCGATTGTTTAATATTTCTATCTATAGGTAATAATAATAATAAAGCCTTTTAATATCCATGCTCATTACATTGATGTAAACATAATATCACAAATTGTGTATAAAAAAAAGTATGTTGAGAGCATGGCTCCTCTTCGGATATAGGCCTCCTCCAACAGTAGTAAGCAGGTTCTGTTCCATAATTTCCATCCTATATTTTTCGTAGTCTTTCTTAACATTTTGTTTGTGTTTTCATATATGTAGGTTTTTTTTTTCGTTTATGTTCTTATTTGGCTTCGATTGCAGTACAGTTTCTTAAGGTCTTGTATTGTTTTTTCTTTTCGAATATTATTTTTTTGGTCATTCGTTTCACACACAACACCATCTGACCCCAAACTAAGCAAAGCTTGTGTGATGGCGGCCAGATAGCTGATATAATATAATCTATATATATAAAAGCGAAAGGTCACTCATCAAGGAATCTCAGAAACTACAAATGCTAGGAATCTGAAATTTTGCATGCAGGTTCCTTTTATCACGTAGGCGCTCGCTAAGACGGGGTTTTGCGAAATTCAACCCCTAAGAGGGTGAAACAAGGGATGAACTGTTGTATGAAAATTCGTAATTTTCAAAGTTATCAAATTTTGTATCTAGACACTTGACACGAACCAATTAAGAGTTTGTTCCATCAATTTTGTAATTTTGAACTGTACGGGGGTGAAATTGGGGTTGAAATGGGGAATTAAGGTCAGTCAATATGGAAGTTCCCAACCGTTGAAGATAAAACCATGAAACTCTGTATGTAGACACTTGACACGAAGCAAACGGATGTTTGTTCTAGCAAATTTGTAATTTCGAACTGTAAGGGGATGAAATATGGTTAGCATAATATTTATTTTGCGCGGACGAAGTCGCGGGTATAAGCTAGTGTATCTATGTATGTTCTAATTGGGTTCAACGGCTTTTTCCCGTAGATTCCATTTCGCTCATTTGCGACAAGGTCGACATTTCTCAAAAAACAGCATTTTACAGGAGAGCAGTTTTAAAGTTTAGAGCTATAATCTATATATATAAAAGCGAAAGGTCACTCATCAAGGAATCTCAGAAACTACAAATGCTAGGAATCTGAAATTTTGCATGGAGGTCCCTTTTAGCACGTAGGCGCTCGCTAAGACGGGGTTTTGCGAAATTCAACCCCTAAGAGGGTGTGAAACAAGGGATGAACGGTTGTATGAAAATCGGTATATATATAAAGTTGTATCGTCATCTTCAAAGTTATCAAATTTTGTATCAAGACACTTGACACGTAGAAATTAAATGTTTGTTCCATCAATTTTGTAATTTCGAACTGTACGGGGGTGAATTGGGGTTGAAATGGGGGATGAATCTCAACATGCAAGTTTCCAACCGTTGAAGATAAAACCATGAAACTCTGTACGTATATAGACACTTGGCATGAAGCAAACGATTGTTTATTCTAGCAAATTTGTAATTTTGAACTATACGGGGATGAAATTGGGGTTGAAAAGGGGGATGAATGTCAATATGGAAGTTCCCAACCGTTGAAGATAAAACCATGAAACTCTGTATATAGACACTTGACACGAAACAAACGAATGTTTGTTCTAGCAGTTTCGTAATTTCGAACTGTACGGGGGTGAAATTTGAGTTGAAATGGGGGGATGAATGTCAATACGAAAGTACCCAACCGATGAAGATAAAACCATGAAACTCTGTACGTATATAGACACTTGGCACGAAGCAAACGATTGGTTTATTCTAGCAAATTTGTAATTTTGAACTGTACGGGGATGAAATTGGGGTTGAAAAGGGGGATTATTGTCAATTTAGAAGTTTCCAACCGTTGAAGATAAAACCATGAAACTCTGTATATAGACACTTGACACGAAACAAACGAATATTAGCATTAGCAATTTTGTAATTTCGAACTATATAGGGCTGAAATTGAGTATGAAATGGGGGATGAAAGTATTTATGGAAGCTCCCAATCTCCGGGTTGAAATGGAGGATGAATGTCAATATGCAAGTTTCCAACCGTTGAAGATAAAACCATGAAACTCTGTATGACACGAAGACTTGAAGCACTTGACACGAAGCATAATATAAATGTTTGTTTTAGCAATTTTGTAATTTCAAACTATATGGGATGAAATTGGGATTGAAATAGGACGAATGTTTCTTTTTGCTTTCACATCTAAACAACTAAACCGATATTGATGAAATTGTTGTTTATTATAAGCGGTTTTTAGTAACCGTTTATGTGTCTGGGAATATACAAATAGGTACTGCCTGAGTTACTTTAGTATTTATTTCGCGGGGACGAAGTCGCGGGTAACAGCTAGTTATATCATAATCGTATATTATTTTCGTTACTTACTGAGACAAAAATCTAGCGTAGATATCATAGATTAATGTTACATTTTGACATTTTCTGCATAAAGCATACAACGCACACTGTGCTATTTTTTTTGAATCAAGGAAACACTTATGTCGTTTTTGTTGATAAATTTGTAAATATTTTTGTAGTAATTTGATTTATGACGTTATACTTTAGTACAATATCGACACAACACAAATAAGTCCCAATGGATTTGTTCTAATATTTTTTTCATTAAAAACACATTTAATACTAAACACGTTATTCTTGATAAGATTTTAGAATTATTTGTACTTGACTTACTGGCAAGAGCGTTGTTATGCTGAAAATGTCGTCCTTCTCGAGCAGAAGCACAGTCTTTGAGCCGAACTGTCACTTCGCAACTAAAACAAATAGACGTGTGTAGTTCTTGAATGAATCCTTCAAATGAAGTACTTCAGCTGCGTTTCGTTCATCCTTCACTAGTTCACTTTGAATGCAACCATATCTTTAGTTCATTTAGTTCATAATTTGCTGTCTCGCTCTGTAGTACTGAAATAATGTATTGTCTATTTCACTCAAACTCTACTAAGTTGGTTACTCGTTTGTGAATGAACAAACAGTTTAATATACATTGCTCGTGATCCAAAGAGTAACATTTAAACAAACAATATTAAAATGGCGATGTATAGCATATAAATATGTTTGTTTCATTTTAAATATGAATAGAGGAGGGTCGGAACAAAAACCGATATATGACATGCTGTATTTTTTTATTTTTTTTTTGTAAATTCGTAGCATTTGTACAATTTTACATGATAAGCTTATTGAACCTGTTCCAAGGCCGATGAATCCAGTAGAAAAATGCGCTTAAAGTTCAATGATCTATACAGATACCGATAAATCCATTGATGAGGTAAAAGAAAATGTATATCTTAACAGAAACCGATAAATCCTAAATAAATTTGGTAGATTTTTATAAGGTTGAGACAAAAACCGACATAATATCAATTTCCATTTGCTTTATGGCAAATTAATAATGGCCAAAGGAGGTTGATTTCTTCCGTCCATGATATTGGCTACACTAGAGGTTTAGTCTGTGATCTCGGCTGAAGGACTAGTATCCAAGGCCAAGAATAAATTTAAAAAAAAAGTCTGTGATCTATGATCTGTGGATTTAATGACAGTGACAGACTGGCATTTAAAAAGTGTGAAAAGTTTGGAAAGTTTCTATAAAAAGCTTGAAGGGATGAGGGACTTAAAACGGATCAAGTTGAAAAAAAAAATTGTTATGCAAAGAAGAGGTCAAAGGAGTCAAACCAAAACTGTGTTTGAAGTATAGACTTTCCGAAATTTCATCAACGAGTCAGAACAGGAACAGCAAGGATTTTCAATCTTAAAACCAAGAAAATCTCATCCTCAGTCTTTAATCTCTGTGGATGGTACTAAAAGCTTGAGTAACCAGAAAAAAGCAGACGTGAAGTCTCTGATGACAAAGCAATTTGGGGAAAACTGGGAGGACGATGATACTTTTGTTTGGTATAAAAATTTACTTAATGACACAACATGACATGACTGAAGGTAATGTTAATGAACATGTACATAACCATGAAGAATGTGACTGCTTAGAAGAAGAAATAATGGCCATAGTTTAAGTTTAATGTCATCTAATACGATAATAAATAATAAACACACTTGATTTTTATTTGTATAGTTTTTTTAACTCCTCATATACTTAGTTTTAACCAAAAATGTTAATGGTTTTTTCACATAGCGATAAATCCTTAGTTGTTTTTTTCAAAAAACGATAAATCCGGATAGTCTAAGCAAAAACCGCTAAATCCATTTTTGTTTTTTTGTTTTTTCGTTTATTATTTCACACACGAATCTGTTGATTTGGCCACCAAACAATGTTGCTAATGTTGATATATTAAGATATTCTACTCTCTTTTACCTAAAAAACCAAAGACAAAAAACGTTTTTTCCGATTTGTCAAAAATCTTAGTAAGTGGATTTAGCGGTTTTTGTTCCGAAGCTCCTCAATAACAATGCGCTCTGTTGTTTTCATTTTCATTCTGTTCTGAGTAGTGAGTATCGGAGAGTTAGAGATGTACAAATGTATGTAACAAAAAACTCGACGAATCAATGATCGATTATATCTAATAATTCGTTAGTCATAGGTCATAGATATTTTGATAACGTTAACGTTTTTCTTAAATACTCAAATACAAAATTTTAGTATATGTTATGACCATATTTGATTATGAATTCATTTATGTATTATGTGCTTCCTAATATTTTGTGGCCCGTATACACTATTCGTTGATGTTCAAGTTTTTGAAGTGAAAACTTCTTTAGGCGCACCTAGACAGATTTTTCGTGGGATGTGAATTGAATTCATTCGTCACGCTCGGGTATGATAAGAAAGCTTCGGGTAAACTCAGGATCATGGCTATTGGCCATCTAGAAATACGTCAGCCAATGAGAAATGCTGAAAGGGCGTGGACAGGCCATCATGGCCTATCATGCATATCATAGAAACGCATTAGCCAATGGGAAACGCTGACACATTTCTAGATGGCCATGCCAAGATGGCGAGGCCACGCCCTCTGTTTACACCCGTGTAGTTTCCAAGGTAAGCTATCAAATTCTGAGTTATAAGTTTTCACTTCTATCGGCAGTTCCTATGACTGCCAATTTTTTTTTTTATATTTTAGCTCCAAGGTAACACAATTAAGTGGCGCCAATGATTACTTTTTGCCACTAAAACGAAACAGTGAAAATTGAGAACTATATTTGAAAAGTCTATATTATAATGCGTCTTGAAAATGCCTCATCTGTGATAGAAAACGGAACTTAAACAAAATTATTTGTTTGTGATATAAACACCAAGAATTTTTGCATTGTTACATTTCAATAAAAGCTATATTTTCAATTATTATTGCCTCGACAAATTTTACTCAGAGCAATCACACAGCCATTACAGCCACAGCCAAAATACACATTACACTACAGCCAAATACAGTTCATTTCTAGTTAAGTAAACTAACTAATGAAAGAGTCTAACTTCAATGATAGGCGAACTAGACGATACTACTGAACAAAAAAATTCACGGTGATCAGAAAATTTGAACACATCTTTTCAATTCAGTGATACATGATGCGTTTGTCTAATTCTACTTCAAATGAACTAAATGACGTAAATGATGCATTCGACTGGTTCTCCTTCAAATGAAGCGTTCGAGTGGTTCTCTTTCAAATGAACGAATGAACTAAATGAGAGATATACTTCAGTGAGTTGAAAAGATATGAATATATCTTTTCATTTCAGTGACACATTTGGCGCACGACTAAAAACAAAGTCGTTGTAGTTCCGAACCACCAAAACGAAAGAGACAATGCTATAACGGCACAACTGTGAGTTTTTGCTCTCACTCATCTATTTTGGAGGTTAGAGATATGACGTTTTTACAGCATATGGAATGAAATATTTCCAACAAAACTACATTAATAACTCAAAAACGAGAAAGAGATATGTCAACCTTGTCGCAAATGAGCGATTTGTTGACTTTTCTCGTTAGATCCGTATGAGTTTCACTAAATTTTATTCTGCTTCACCTTAGTTTTTCCAGTCGAACTGTGGCTCTGTGATCAGTAGGAAACATGCATATGCGTGAGAATAATTTGGAGCAATTACCTACTCATAATTTATTAATTTTGCTTTATCAAATAAATAAATAATTAATGTTTCAATAGTATCATTCTTTACATTGGTGGTAATTATTTATCATTGCATCATTGTGTGAATGTAGAATTGCTGGTTAGAAGTTGGAGGGTTACAGTCGTACTCTCCCGCGGTGACTGGCCGTGTTGGGAGATGAGAGATAAGATGATGATGATGATTGGGCCTGTTTTGATTGTTATTGTGTATTTCTTAGATCTTGAGGGTTTGCACTGGTTTGTTGTTTGTTTTGAGTGAAATTGGAAAATTGTTTATTTTTTAATAAGTAGTTATCTATATTGTTATTTTTGTTTATTTTTGCTGGTTGCTTTTCCTTTTTGTTTTGATATTTCGGTGCCGTCGTTTCTGGTGACACTGGTAGAGCTCTTTTCTTTCTATCTAAAGTTTGATTTTCAGATTGTTGGTTACTATTTTTGAGAATAACAATTTTATCATCTATATATACAAAAGCGAAAGGTCACTCATCAAGGAATCTCGGAAACTACAAATGCTAGGAATCTGAAATTTTGCATGGAGGTCCCTTTTAGCACGTAGGCGCTCGCTAAGACGGGGTTTTGCGAAATTCAACCCCTAAGAGGGTGAAACAAGGGATGAACGGTTGTATGCAAATTTTGTATGAAACGTGATTTTCAGTTATCAAATTTTGTATCTAGACACTTGACACGAAGCAATTAAATGCATGTTCTATCAATTTTGTAATCTATATATATAAAAGCGAAAGGTCACTCATCAAGGAATCTCAGAAACTACAAACGCTAGGAATCTGAAATTAAATCATAAATCGTTTATTGGCCATAAGTAACTATACATTACAGGCAAGTCATCATAATTATGTTAACATTAACAAAAAATAATAAAACAAAGTAAAATAAAATAATTAATTCGTCATTATAAATTTAACAATATTTTTCCGTTTGTCCTTTACAAAAATGAAGATTCAGATAAATTCATTGACATAAATTCCCTAAGCTTGTAAAATGGATTGCTCACAAAGAAGTGCTTCATCTTATTTCTAAATTCGTTAGTATCCAGTTTTGTTATGCTATATGGTAATTTATTGAACATCTGGATTTTTATAAGACGACCTTGTATTTCAACTTTAGTTAGTCTAGTTCTCGGATTCCACAGCTTTTCATTGTTTCGTAAGTTCAATTTATGCATGTCTTTATTTTTTGGCAAACTAGCTTCGTGTATTTCCAATAAACTATTATATATGTACATAGATATGACTGTCATTATTTTATTAAGTTTAAAATATTTTTTTGCAGAAATACACTTCTTCAAACCGTTTATAATACGAATGGCTCGTTTTTGACATTTCAATACTTTGATGACACTTACAGCATTCCCCCAAACCGTAACAACCTTAGAGTATGGAATACAATATAGAGTTACAAAGTTCCTGACTACTATAATAGTGCTTCTCGTTCTCTCAATTACAATTCAATTTTCAATTCAATACTCAAAAAGTATTGCCATAAAGAAAATATTCCACTAGGTAAGGGTAGTGCTGCGATAGTTCGATGAATTCAGCCTGTGTTCTATGCATTCTAAAATTACATTTTAAAAAGGGGTTTAATATAATATAACTAAAATAGGAGGTACTTAAATAAATACCTAATCAAAAACAGGGCAATAAAACATTTATTTCAAATTGTACTTTACATTCAACGTTATAAAAATATAGTTTGCCTGTCATATTTATATCATAGTAGCAGCTCGCCCAGGCTTCGCACGGGGCAACTCGGAACTTAGGTATAAAACATTTCAATGTTAGTAGACCTTGTTGTAGTAGACAGGCTACTATTATTTAGATGTTGTGGTAATTCAGAATGATTGATTTATTTGATAATCTGTACTTCATGAAAAATATTGCTTTATTATTCACACAATATTTTATCCTCTTCTTCGGAACGGCACATCTGCGAAATAATAATTAATTTGAATAAATAAAACAACCCAAATTATTACCAGAAATCTAGTGATACATTTAAGTTGCATAATTATTTCTGTAAAAGTTCAAACAAAAGGGTTAAATCAGAGGTGAAAATGTGTATGAATAATCTTTTATTTTAAAAGCTTAGAGCTTCATATCTACTCACACAATAGATAGGTCTCTTGTGTGAGTGGGTATGAAGTAAGTGTAGTGAGTAGGGTTAGACTAAAAGCATCATGTCATCTTGTTAGCGAGATGAGATAGTGTAAGTTAATGGGAGTTTGATGCAATTCCTACTCCAGAAAACAAGAGTTGGAATGGCAGCGGGAGTAGAAACAGAAATTGAAGCGTCATGGTCATCTAGACTAGATATATATAGGTAATGGTAACCATGGTAACTTGGAAAAACACTAAGAGTTCAATCAACCTATATACATCGCGTATATAGATTACGCGAAGGCCTTCGATTCAATTGGACACGAGAGCATATGGCAAGCACTCTCGAACCAAGACGTTTCAAATACTTATATCAACATCATCAAGAACATATACAAGAACAGCACAAGTAGAGTAAAGTTAGACAAAATTGGGCCAAGAATATGTATAAGAAGAGGAGTGAAACAGGGAGACCCTTTATCCTACTCCAACTCAACTCCAACTCAATTCCTACTCCAGAAAACAAGAGTTGGAATGGCAGTGGTAGAGTAGAAACAGAAGCGTCATGACCATCTAGACTAGATATGTATAATGGTAACCATGGTAACACGCCATGGCCATCTAAAAATGTTTACGCATTTGTGGCCATAGCTCCGAGTTCACCCGAAGATTTATTTCATTCCCAAGCGTGATGTTTGAGTTCAATTCACGGCTCACGAGAAATCTGTATGTAGTTCGCCAAAGAAAGTTTTCACTTAAAAAACTAACAAATGCGAATCCGCAGGCAAAATCTAGTACGTATTATTAATAAACGGTCAGTAAATAAACTGTCAATTATGTACCGACTTGTATATTTCATGGGTAATTTGTAAGAAATAACTGGTCACACTTTTTTGTTTGTTTTGTTATTTAGGTTATGTTTACATTTTACATATTTTGCAAATTTTGGATTAGATACTGCCGTTATTGTATAAATTTAATTCACGTAGATATCTAGAAGGCATTAATATGAATTTCTATCAAGTCGTCATAACAAATATTGTCTACTTACGTGTAAAATGAGATTCCACTGATTTTTCTTTCACAGAGGCTATTGCAGCTTATAACACTACACAACGCACATTGTTTGGCATAAATATCACCAATCTCTTAACAGTCTTTCACAAACAAGCTTTAAATCTTCTTTAAATACACACAATATTTAATAAAACATAAAAAATCCGAGTCTGAGCTTTGAACAGACTTTTGTATGGCAACGCCATGTCAGATTTGTAATTTAGCCAGAGAAAAAGCCGGCCACGGTGATAAGGACGGAAAATCAGTATCTCTTTCTCTTTTTTTCACAAGTGATAGATAATTAGACTATCTCATTTCCGCAAGTCGTGACGTCACTTATTGTGCCCCCTGGTAACAACATATCTTATAATTGAATGCACGTAAGCATAATACATTGACAAGAGAGTTTTTTTTATCTACAAGTGATCTAAGTTTTAACAATGCGTAATTTCCACTTGTAATTTTTCTACAAATATTATTAATATGGATATTATGAGAAATTGTGTTGTCTATTGTGTACCCCAAAAATACATTACTTTTGCTAGATGAGTTACCATAAACACCCAATCTTGACTGGTATTCCATTATAATACTTTTATCGGAATTCAAAATGATTCCGTTGCAGCTGAACCATTCCTGAAGCAATTTCATAGAAACACTCATCTTATCCTTTAACTTTTGGTAGTCTTTATCTCTAATCCCTACATGGGTATCGTCTGCAAATAGACTTATGTCCATCCACTCTGGCATAGAGCTAGCTAGGTCGTTGACATAAATCAAGAACAAAAGAGGGCCCAAAATTGATCCCTGTGGGACTCCCATTAAGATTTCACCAGGCTGAGAATTAATTTTGTCTATACATACTGATTGCGTTCGGTTACTAAGATAAGATTTCATCATTTTCAATTCAGTCCCACAAAACCCGTAAAAGTGCAATTTTGCATGGAGGTCCCTTTTAGCACGTAGGCGCTCGCTAAGACGGGGTTTTGCGAAACTCAACCCCTAAGAGGGTGAAACAAGGGATGAACGGTTGAATGCAAATTTTGTATGAAACGTGATTTTCAGTTATCAAATTTTGTATCTAGACACTTGACACGAAGCAATAAAATGCATGTTCTATCAATTTTGTAATTTCGAACTGTACGGGGGTGAAGGATGAATGTCAATATGGAAATTCCCAACTGTTGGAGATAAAACCATGAAACTTCGTATATAGACACTTGACACGAAGGAAAAGAATGTTTGTTCCATCAATTTCGTAATTTTGAACTGTATGGGGGTGAAATTGGGGTTGAAATGAGGGATGAATGTCAATATGGAAGATCCCAACTGTTGAAGATAAAACCATGGAACTCCGAATATATGTAGATACTTGACACGAAGCAAACGAATGTTTGTTCCACCAATTTCGTAATTTCAAACTGTACGGGGGTGAAATTGCGGTTGAAATGAGGGATGAATGTCAATATGGACATTCCCTACCGTTGAAGATAAAACCATGAAACTCTGTAAATAGACACTTGACACGAAGCAAACGAATGTTTGTTCTAGCAATTTTGTAATTTCGAACTGTACGGGGGTGATATTGGGGTTGAAATGGGGGATGAATGTCAACATGGAAGATCCCAACTATTGAAGATAAAACCATGAAACTTTGAATGTAGACACTTGACACAAAGCAAACAAAATTTTTTCTAGCAATTTTGTGATTTCGAACTATATAGGGATGAAATTGGGATTGAAGTGGGGGATGAAAGTATACATGGAAGCTTCCATTTGTTGAAGATAAAACTATGAAACTCTTTAATATAGGCACTTGGCACAAAGCCAATAAATGTTTGTTCTAGCAATTTTGTAATTTCGAACTGTATGGGGAAGAAATTGAAGTTGAAATGGGGGACAAATGTCTCTTACGCTTTCACACCTAGACAACTGAACCGATTTTGATGACATTGTTGTATTATAAGCTGGTTTCAGTAAATGTGTCTGGGTGTAAAATTAGTTATTGCCTGAGTTACCTCAGTATTTATTTCGCGCGGACGAAGTCGCGGGTAACAGCTAGTATTTTATAATTGCCAGTCGACCTTGTTCTCTTTCTTTGTTGACTACTTTTTGAAGTTCCTTCCGTTTCATGAGTATTTCAGGGGGGAAATCTTCTTTGATGTAGTAAGACGTTGATTGTTCGAACGTTTTCTTATTTTTCAGTATTTTGATTTTAAGCCCCACTGTTATAAATGTTATAACTATGGGTCTTGCTTTTTCTCCCGGTTTTCCAAGCCTTCTTAAGTATTCAATACTGTTGTTGTCACATTTAATATTATGTATGCTATTTAATATGTCTAAGACTTCTTTCTCTAGATCCCAATAACTTCTTTTGTTTTCAGCAACTCCAAATAAAACTAGATTTTTTTGTCTAATAGTTCTTTCTAAATTATTGATTTTTCTGTCTGTCTGTGCTTCCAGCTTTTGCTCTATAATTTCATTTCTGCTTTCCAAATTTTTGAATTTCTCGTTAATATTGTTGTTAATTGTGTTTTTGATATCCTCCTTCATGTCCCTCATATCAATGTTTTGTTGCCTTATTTCTTCTTGCATTGCTTTTAACATATTTTTTATCTCGTCCATGTTTACAATAAATCTTCAGTATGTACAAGCAAAGAATTGTGGTAAGTGGATCCCTCTTGCGGCGAGTAGAAAAACTCGTTTGATAATGAGCTAGTTGCACAGATTTTCTACGCGCCAATAGATGTCGCTAGCAGTGCAGTAGAACACCGAAACAAGACAGTAGCGATCTTTCCAGAAGTTAACCTAAAACTATGATTGTGTTGTTCATTTGTTTTTTCAATCCCGCACTCATTTAAGAGTCTTAGTCGTTGTTTTCATTCACTTTACTTTTTATTCACAGTTTTTGATAACCGTCGCAAACGTATATTATTTTTTGTCCATTACGATATTGCACATTATTTTTTGTGTTTTACACTAGGTCTTTCACTTTTTAGCGGATACTACACTTTGTCCTGATGATTTATGGGCACTAATACTCGTTTCCAAAGGTTATAGAAACTTTTCAGAACTATAATTATATTTATTTTCGTCAAAATGTACGGAGCTGATGTAAACAGTAGCACTGTGACGCCCTCTCTCAAATTCAAAATCTATAGGTACTCTATTCAAATAAATAAGTAACTTAATCATTTTTGTAGTGGTAGGACAGAGTCTACCTGGGGAAGTACCACACCTTTGCCAGTTATTCTACCGCCAAGCAGTGATGTGCAGACATTACTGTGTTCCGGTTTGAAGGACAATGTTTCCAGAAAAATCACAGGGCTTAGAGATTTAACATCTTAGACCTCTGGGTGACGACCGCAGTGCAGTGCTAGGTAATGATTTGGACTCTTCATGTTCCAATAGCTGCGTGTTACTGTGCTGCTATGTGGCAGGCATGTTGTTTAACATCAGGCACATGCCCTGCTCGTTGACTCGGCTACGCTATTAATAAAGCAAATAAACTGTGAAATAAACAATAATACAATACCTACCACATTTTCTAATAAGATTTAAGTATAAGTAGGTACTTACATTTCTGTTTCAGTAGGAACTATGAAGAATGATAAATCCGAAAACACTAGAATATTTTTTCCCCTTTTTGAAGTCATGATACTCGTTACAATTAATATTATGGTAAGTGGCCGGCGAGAGTTGACGAACGCGAGCGGTAATGTAACGCACGCACGTGGTCACAGTCGCACTGCACAGCCCGTATCCCGTACTGCCGCCACCTTATTCCCCCATATATTATGCTAGCGTGTGCGTGAAATGCGTGCCGACACGGCGCGCGGCGCGCACGCACACATTCAAGCCGAGAGCGGCACGTTTGTATGAAGATGTTTTACTGTATGTTTACTGTGCTATAGCCTTCCTCGATAAATGGACCATCCAACAGAAAAATAATCTTCAATTCAATTCGTACCAGTAGTTCCCGAGATCCTAGCGTTCAAACAATCAAACAAACAAACTCTTCAGCTTTATAATATTAGTATAGATTAAACCTGGCCCTCTACAAAATTGTGTAACCCTTTATTAGGCCTATATTATAGTTCTAGACTATACAGTTAGACTGTGGTAGGTAGGTATTGTATAGAATCTATACAAAAGGTCTCCAGTAAATAATACAACAAATCAATAACACGTAAAATAAAATAAAATAAAATGTCATAGGAACTGCAGATAGAAGTAAAAACTTTTAACTCAGAATTGAATAGCTTATTTTGGTGACTATGTGGGTGAAACCAGAGGGCGTGCCCATATGGCCATGGTTCCGAGTTTACCTGAAGATTTCTTATCATTCCCGTGCGTGACGCTATAATTCAATTCACAGCCCACGAAAAATCTGTCTGTGGCGCGCCAAAAGCAGTTTTCACTTTAATAAAGTCCACACCAAATCAATCATTCACACACATTACATAACCCACCCCAAACAGAACCTGGCACAAAAGTGCCCATTACGCTGGCAACATTACCCCGCTGAATAGTGATGGACAATCTATATGCCAGGTACAAACCGGAGCGGGAGTCAGGGTCAGCATATTATCTCCACTAGTATTATTAATTGACATATTATCAATAAATACCCTAACATTTTGATTTTTGATGCAGTTGCATGCACTGTGGATCATGGATAAACAACTGATTAGCGGTTAACTGCATGGTTCTGTGGGTTGTGGACAGGCGAGTTAAGCAAATTGTGTTTCTAGTGCATCTACATTTGGCAGCATTACCCCGTTGAATAGTGATGGACAAACTTTATGCCAGGTACAAACCGGAGCGGGAGTCAGGGTCAGCATATTATCTCCACTAGTATTATTAATTGACATATTATCAATAAATACCCTAACATTTTGATTTTTGATGCAGTTGCATGCACTGTGGATCATGGATAAACAACAGATTAGCGGTTAACTGCATGGTTCTGTGGGTTGTGGACAGGCGAGTTAAGCAAATTGTGTTTCTAGTGCATCTACATTTGGCAGCATTACCCCGTTGAATAGTGATGGACAATCTTTATGCCAGGTACAAACCGGAGCAGGAGTCAGCGTATTATCACCACTGGTATTATTAATTGCAAGAGCGGTTCCCTAACATTTTGATGCAGTTGCATGCACTGTGGATCATGGATAAACAACTGATTAGCGGTTAACTGCATGGTTCTGTGGGTTGTGGACAGGTGAGATAAGCAAATTGTGTTTCTAGTGCATCTACATTTGGCAGCATTACCCCGCTGAATGGTGATGGACAATCTTTATGCCAGGTACAAACCGCAGTGGGAGTCAGCATATTATCTCCACTTGTATTATTAATTGCAAGAGCGATTCCCTAACATTTTGATGCAGTTGCATGCACTGTGGGTCATGGATAAACAACTGATTAGCGGTTAACTGCATGGTTCTGTGGGTTGTGGAAAGGCGAGATAAGCAAATTGTGTTTCTAGTGCATCTACATTTGGCAGCATTACCCCTCTGAATAGTGATGGACCATCTTTATGCCAGGTACAAACCGGAGCAGGAGTCAGCGTATTATCTCCACTGGTATTATTAATTGCAAGAGCGATTCCCTAACATTTTGATGCAGTTGCATGCACTGTGGATCATGGATAAACAACTGATTACCGGTTAACTGCATGGTTCTGTGGGTTGTGGACAGGCGAGTTAAGCAAATTGTGTTTCTAGTTTCTAGTGCATCTACATTTGATTATGGATATTTGTTCTGATCTGTTGTTATTATGTATATTTACAAATACATTTAAGTTAAAGTACCTACTATAGGGTTCAATACAAGTTTTGTGTAGTTTAGTGCAACATAATGTTGCATGAAAAATAGCCACTGATCATCTACTTATATTTTTGCATAAAGTAAAAATAAGTAGTAGTAACAGTAGTTAGTGTGTGTGTTTCCATCTGTACATATAAGTGAGAGCTGAAAGCAACCACTGTTATTGATGTTCGGAGAGTGTTCAGAGTTTTATTGTAATACGATTTTTATTTTTATTTTAGGCTACCATTCAAATTTGATTGAGATGAACAACTAAATTACATGTCAAACGTTGAATAAAAAACAAATATTTAATGATTTAGTAAGTGTGTAAGGTGGTTATAGGTATAACCTCAAACACAGACATAATTGGTGTTCTTACAATAAAATTCGTGATAGATCTGTATAAAAATAACAATATTTTAACAATTGTTTGTAATACAACAGGAAACAAAACATAAATGTCATGATATTGTGTCATGCAACTCTTAAACAATCTATTTTGGCTTCTTCTAGGTAAGTGAGCTCTAATATATACTATTTTGTACCTTGACATTCGCAAGCAATTAAGCACCAACCTATATTAAAGTCGGTTAAAAATAATCAAAGACTGATTCTTTATCAGTAACAACACATAAGTAATAACATTGTTTATTATTATCTATGTGTAGTGTGTACCTCCAATACACTTTGGATACATGTACAAATATTTAGAAATACAGTACATTTCAATCATAAATGCAATTGTTTATCAAGTAATTAGTAAGATACCATTAGAATCTAGTATGCAATACTACAACTTCTTGAAATCAATGTAAAAAAACAATTCTAAGGAAATGTCAAACACATTGACTATAATATAAATTTTTACCTACAAATAACATCAATAATACTATTATGGAAACTATTAAGGAATTTCAAATCTCATCAAAAACTCAACACTTGCAATTGAAATTATCAATTGCCAATTTTCAATTGCTAATTTTCAATTGCCAATTGTTTGAAAATTTGGTAGTACAGGCCCCGTAAGAAATGTCATAGGTTGGTACATCCATACATTGTAGATATTCCCAAAATTCATACCAAATAATTTGGGTCTACTTTCCTCATACATACAGCTTTAGAGTTGAATAAGTGACTGGTTTCACTGTTCCAGAGACATACAATCTAGAACTTTTCAAGGTCAGAGTAATTAGGTATTTCTAGGCCAGCATGTGTCGTCTTCCACCACACAGTCGCTTACCATCAGGCAAGTCAGGTTGGTGGTCACAAAACTATGTGTAATTTAAAAGAATTGGCAGTCATAGGAACTGCCAATAGAAGTGAAAACTTGTAACTAAGAATTTGATAGCTCACCTTGGAAACTATGCCGGTGAAACCGGCGGGTGTGGCCAGGACCATGGCTATCTAGAAATGCTGACTCGTTCCCAGATGGCCAATGGCCAAGGCCCCAAGTTCACTCAAAGAACACGGAGAACATGGCTTCACAGATGACGAAAAATCTGTCTTTGGTGCGCCAAAAGAAGGGTTTACTTCAAAACAGATACCTCCTGTGGCACTCCCACAGATAAGCCTTAAACCATTTTCTAACAAAGGTCAGGATATCAATATCAAAATATCAGGGACTAGCAGAGGGTGTAGAATGTCCTCAACACTATTTTGTTTCTTGGAACTTCTTGGATTCCATTACAGTGTTTTATTGGTTTACCAAATGTGTATGATGTATATGCACAGTGGAGCTTGAAACTTGAAGTAACACATAAAGTCTGGTCATGTCTAGTCAGTCATAGTAAAGAATAAACTTCATCAATGTTACTTTGATGACATAAAATTAAGCAGATTATGATCGAAACATGTAGTTACTTAGTTAATAATTATTTTATTGTAGCTATGAGTTCTGATCTAGGAGAATAATGTTGAGCTCATAGTCAGAAAGTGGAAAGAGTATTACTGGATAGGTATTAACACTAACAAAATACACTCAAAATTTACTCCACTGGTTAAAAGTTGGAATATCCAATATTTATTCATACACTTTTATTGGAATGAAGGTCATTACAGCAGGCTTGGAAGAGATAAGGATTTAGCTGTGCGACCAAACTGACAAAAAATGAGACTTAAACCATAAGAAAAATACATTATCCGCTTAAAACTCCCTGGTCCCTTTGGGGACCACTAACGCAAACCAAACAAGCTTGTCTTTAGCGGTTGGGTTTTTGGCGCAAAAAAAAATTTTCGTATTTTTATTTGGGAAGGTATACCCATATATTTTTGTTTAATGGCATCTCCTTGAACCGGTCTTTATTTTGACATAAACTACATTAAAATTAGAGTTAATTTACATAGAAACTTCGTAAAATGAAAATTAAATAAAATGTTTTTTTTGGCAGGAAAATGGTCCCGAAGTATTGAAATATTAAAAAAAAAATCGAATTTATGCTATAGAACGCAGTTTTTTTGTGTGTCAAAAATGTTAGTTTACATTTCAAGTACACTAATAAATAAACAAAAGATACCGTTAGAAGTGTCTTGAAATGTTCTTGAGAATAATGGGCTTAAACACGTACAAGTAACGCAGCACTTCATTTGCCAAAGCATAAACAACACACTTAGGTTACCTGACACCCGTTTCCCGCCAAAGTTGTAAAACGCAAGTACATACGGGAGTAATAAGCTAATAAGCGGCTAAGGAAGTGATATTTTTATCCCCTAGAGAATATGTAAAGTAAATTTGAATGTAGAACATCACGTGAATTGAAAACATCATTAAATCTATTTTCTTTTTCTCCATAGTGCCGAATTCATCATACAACTTTTTTAATTTGATGAAAACTCAGACTAGAGACTAGAAAGCTCCTTGGTGTACTTTTTTTTTTAATTAGCTTCGCAAGCTAGTTGTTTTTCATGCCCTATAGTTAAAACCTTAGGGTAAAATAAGAAACTAGAAAACAAGTGAAAACCCTAAAATGAGTGTTTCTAGCAATGAATAAGTTTATTTAATGCTAACAGAATTAACTGAAACAGTTAATAATGTGCTAAGCATTAATCGCTAATCGCTGAGGTGGGATGAAAACTTCAAAAAAAGTGCACTCGGGTGCAAAGTTTGTGATCATATTCTTCAGATTCTCACTCCAACACTTAAGATTCTAATGCCCTCATGATTCAATTTAATATCTTTACCTAGCTCGGTCATTACAATTGACCACACGGTTAAAAAGCAACTTTGCACTCTTATGTAACAAATAACCATTTTTTGCAAATTGTGTTGCTTCTTACAATATGTAGCAACTTTGTTCCTACCTGGTGTCTCATGATACTACATCTTTAATATTTTACTTGTTCATAAAACTGGATCAACCTACCTATGGTCGATTCACCATTACACCATGTTACATTTACCAAAATTGTTAAAATACTTGTGTTGTATTGTACCTACTAGGTATGACACCAAACAGCCGGAATGTAAGTACATATTTTCAAATGGTTCTAAAGAGATGGCAGAATACAAGGCATCACTCATGCCCTGTATTTTCCATCTCTTGCCGCATGAGGTGCCTAAATAATGTGTGGGTGTGAAATTCTACGTCATATGGGGATCTATAACAAAATTATATATTGCTACTACACTTCAAATATTAGAAGTTTCAGAGCATACAGGAATAACCAGTTCATACTACTCTGGACTCTGGGAAAAAGTCTGGAAGTGTAATCACAGAGAAGCCTATAGTAAAACAACGTACTTAAGCCCTTTGTAAAACTGAGCCAATGTGTTGGCACGTAGGTGCAGCATATAACACAAGAAAATGTTCTAAAAATACTAACCTTTAGCGCCAACGGATGATTTAGTTCTGGCCATTGTAGCTCGCACTACTTGAAGAGATTTTTAGAATTTAATCTAATAACAGAAAAAATTGTAGCAAAATTTATCTTTCTCTGATGATCGAGCGAAGGTTCCACGAAAAACAGGCAGGTAAAATTAGTAAACTTAGCAATAACATAAGACCCGAAAAGCAAAAACCGGCAACAAGGGTACGAATGTTTTTTTTTCTACCCGTTTTTTTGTTTGACCTCAGTGTTACCAATTCCTGAAAAGGTTTACCCTTAGGGGTAAACCGGGGTAAACCTAGGTTAAAAACCCCTAAAATTGACACATTTACTTGAAAATCCCCATAAATTTTTTTTAAAGTTAAATGTAAAAATTATCACTATTACTGAATAAATATACACCATTAGAAAATCACAACAAATAAGAAAAACTAGTTGGTCGTGTTCGGCGCGCATAGACAGATTTTTCGTGGGCTGTGAATTGAATTCCAGTGTCACGCTCGGGTATGATAAGAAACCTTCGGGTAAACTCGGGACCATGCCCATTGGCCATCTAGAAATGCGTCAGCCAATGGGAAATGCTGAAAGGGCGTGGCCTGCTCAACATGGCATGGCCAACTAGAAATTGATCAGCCAATGGGAAATGCTGACGCATTTCTAGATGGCCATGCCATGATGGCGAGGCCACGCCCTCCGGTCCGCCACGACCACCCGTGTAGTTTCCAAGGTAAACTATCAAATTCTGAGTTATAAGTTTTCACTTCTATCAGCAGTTCCTATGACTGCCAATGTTTTTTTTGTTATTTTAAGTAATTTTGTATAACAGGATTATTAAGATATTTAATTTATTCAAAAATTATCCAATTAATCTTACTCATTTTTACATACCCATTCCAAAAAATGCTACAAAATTACTTCACCTTTCAGTCTGGGTAGCGATTCTGAAACTATTCGGTTGCATCCGACACGGAATCTCATCTCTCGGTCTTTATCATGCTAAACAGATAAGACAAAGACCGAGAGATGAGATTCCGTGTCGGATGCAACCGAATGGTTTGAGAATCGCTACCCTGGACTTGTTTATTCTAGTCCTTACTTAACAAAATAATGAAATATATAAAAAACAATAAAATATTATAGGAAAAAAAATCCCTAAAAATACCCCCAAAAATAAAATGCCCCTAAAAAAAAATTGGTTGCCTGTAAAGTCGGTATACGGGCGAAAGTTTTACGTGACAACGACTTTGAGTGGTAAAATAATTTTACTAAAATAAACTACCTTCACATTATCACTACACAATCGTTTTACAATTAACTGGCAACGTGTAAACTTGTATGCAGGCGCCTAAGCGAATCGGCGACTCGGGCATGGTTAGCCTGCCTAAGAGCGAGAGAGACAGACATAAAAAGTGAAAGGCACGCGTCCCTCTCACTCGCTCTCATTGTGAGCGCATAACGTGAGCGGAGCGTAACGCAGTTTCTTGAAGTGTCACCCGGCAAACCAATTTATAAGACGTTGTCACGTCAAAAATCCCACCCCCCTAAATTTGGGGGGAAAACCCCTAAGTTGGTAAGACTGTTTGACCTCTCCACCAGGGTTGCCAGCCCCAGAAGAAATTTCCTCGTAGAATTTCCACCAGGGTTGCCAACCGCAGATAAGAAATTCCCTCGTATATTAAGGGCTACCGCACAAAACCACGAATTCGCATTGCATCGTAAATATCTGTGAATTCGCACGAATGCATCACAAGAACTTCCGATTTGATTCGCATCGTGCATTCCTCCGATATTACGTCATACTTGGTGACACCATGGTCACAATGTCAGTCCGTGCTCAGACAGAAGAAGAGAAAGACGATGATAGATTTAATTAGGTATTATTTTAAGCATTTAGTACCTAATAAACTATTTTTTGTAATTTTGTAACTTGATTTGATGACATTTTGTAAAGTTTTCTATTTTTTGTATCTTACTCCAGTAACTTTACCCCAAAAAAGGACATAATATACTTTTTATTGCGGAAAAAAGGGTTGAAGGGGTTCAAATGGGGGATGAAAGTTTATATGAAAGTTTGTAATTATTGAAGACTGAGCTGATCTTTTACCCGCGACTTCGTCCGCGCTAAATAAATATGTGTATCCTTTTTTGGGATATGTGTATCAAATTTCATTAAAATCGGTTTTGTATATTTCATGCTTATTTATAACTTCGAAAATTACGGAATCTTCAGCTATCTGGCCGCCATAGTAAAAGCTTTGCTTAGTTTGGGGTCAGGTGATGTTGTGTGTGAATTGTCCACCAATATTTATTTATTTGTTTACTTCAAACAAATATCCATCCCTTGTGGGGAACAAGGGATTAGAGGTACATATTCGCAACTTAGCGAGCGCCTACATGCTAAAAGGCACCTCCAAGCAAAATGTAAGGTTCCTAGCATTTGTGGTTTCCACGGATATCGGGGTAGTTTCAGAGATTTTGTGATGAGTGGTGTCCTTTCGATTTTATATATAGAACCTGGGTGACCGAGCTTTGCTCGGTTTAAATACTAAATATACTTAGATACCTACAGATAAAAGACTCCAAGAAATAGATTTTCTTAAAAAAAACGAATTGAAAAAAAAAGAGAACCCGTCTGGATTCGAACCCGCAGCTACTAATTCGTGACCGCTATGAGCTCCCGACTTCCCGTCTGAGCTAATTATGCTGTTGCGTCACGCGGCGAAATTTACCTTCACATTCTAATGTCTAATGTGACAGTTTTTCATTGTCTAAAAACGCGCATAATATGCGTTTTTTTTAAATAAGACCTAGTTAGATCGATTTATCGTCCCCAAAATCCCCTGCATACATAATTTCATGCAAATCCGTCGAGCCGTTTCCGAGATTCAGATTCTATATATATATACATATTTATATAGGTACAAGAATTGCTCGTTTAAAGGTATAAGATATGTTACGGCTAAAGGTGGGTGTGAACATAAACTTAAGATTAGCCGGCTAAACTTAGGTTTATTTTCGAGGAGGTGTTGATGTTAGTTCCTTCTATCTTTAGCCGGCTAAACTTAAGTGTAACTGCAGGCCCTTGGCTAAAAATGTAGAAAGAAATGAAAAAGGAAACAATGTATTAATGTTTAATATTTTGACACCAATTTTTTTATAAAATATAATCACTCTCATTACCTACACATACTATTGTGTACCTATGTAGGTATTCAAAATTACAATTACAAAATATTAATTACACCTAAGACATAATAAAGTGCACTTTTTGACTCCGGGCGGGCTCCCGCTTTTTTATATACACTCTAGGGGTAGTGGCGATAAGACTAGCTGGAATCGGGGTGCTCCGAGTCGGATCTGGATTGATGATGATGTCTCCCGTGCGCGCATTGTCTCCCCACCGCCCCTTCAAGCCCTCCGCCGACCCGGCGCGTCCATCGAATACATTTTTAGCCGTTTCGTTAGGTTAATGTGCACATTAGCCGGCTAAAGATGGAATATCACGACGCAAACTAACATGATATCGAACATTAACCGCTTCTCGAAGATAAACCTAAGTTTAGCCGGCTAATCTTAAGTTTATGTTCAGACCCATCTTTAGCCGTAACATATACATAGATAAACAAATAATACAAATCATAATTTTCGCAGATATGTGTTGCCAGCTATGTAAAAGACTAACAAAAACATTACTAAATAAAAGCTACATTTCTGACCAAAAGCAGCCCACTTATGTTCCCACAGCTGGGACTCGGGACCTTTCCTGAAAGAATCAAGCTGAAATTTTTTTTTTTGGAATGAAAACTTCTTTAGGCGCGCTATGGACAGAATTTTCGTGGGCTGTGAAATGGATTCATGATCACGTGATCATCACGCTCGGATATGGTAAGAAATGTCGGGTAAACTCGGGATGCTAGAGCGAGAAAGATAATGTGGTCAACAAACGTGCCAGACCGAGAAAGATAATTGTTAGAGGAGGACATGGGGCAATAGATACAGCGTGACGTTAGAATTCAATTGACTGCCCACGAAAAATCTGTCTTTGGCGCGCCAAAACAAGTTTTCACTTAAAAATATATTGTAGCTACATGTTTTCTCAAAATATTAGTTATTTATTTGATGTTATATTTACTACATTATTTTGTACCTACTGCACAAGTTGTTGAAATTATCTATTACTTGGTTAAAATTTTAGTCGTCAATAATATTTAATTATTAATTAAATCAGCATACTTCAATTTGATTAAAATTGATTAATTGATAGTATTTTAAAGTGTTCTGCCATTTGAAATAACATTCCTTACCTCTATCCTCCATTCGTGAAAAGAAAATGGCCCGCAAAAGATTTAAAAAAAAGTAAACCCCAAGGAGAAAAAAAATGTACTTATGATGAATTCGGCACCGAGAACGTAGAAATAAAAATAAAATTTACAACCTCAGTACACGCGATGTTCTAAATTCAAATTTACTTTACCCTCTAGAGGGTAAAAACGACTTTTGCGCCCTGCTTAGTTATTCTGGGTAGCGATTCTGAAACCATTCGGTTGCATCCGACACGGAATCTCATCTCTCGGTCTTTGTCTTATCTGTTTAGCATGACAAAGGCCGAGAGATGAGATTCCGTGTCGGATGCAACCGAATAGTTTCAGAATCGCTACCCTGAAACCATCGGTTGCACCCGAACTCATTCGGTAGCAGTCCCGCTACCGAATAGTTCGGAATCTGCGATTCTCAACGCCAATCACACGCCAATCGGATTGGCGTAGTATAGTCAAATAACTGTATATCGGGTTTATTTTGTGGTTTTGAATGACTACTTTACATAGAAACTGCATAACAAACGAGTAAATCGATCAATAACCTCTGGAAATTTGCATCTGCAACACACTAAATCATACTTTACATTCTTCGTTTTACATATTTATTCTGTGGTATTACCTTTAATTTGTCATCGTTGTCAAATTCAACGATTGATGTTGTCAAAGTCAACGGAACCATTGTTTGTTTATTTTGTAGTCCTTTCACAAAAAAAAGTATTAGTTTCATAGTTTTAACTCATAAAAACCTCAACAATTCATGAATTTTACTGTTCCTGTTAATGTGATTCATTATAAATAAAACGACTCGCTTACCTCAACTCGGCATTTGAAGCTACACAGGATGCGATACTAAACAAAGCTTATGGAAAATTCATAAAATTGTCAAGAAGAGATGAACAAAAGAAATTATAATGCTATAAGCCAGATACAAGAAGCCAGCATGTTTTCGTTTTGTTGTTGAACTCATCTTATAGTGTAAAAATATTAGCTTAAGTACTATAAGGTATACTTAACACATTAACACAAGCTACAAGGTCAATCAGTAAGCTAATCCTAAGGACAATTTCATTTCAATAGTTATAGTACACATTAACATCAATTGTGATATATGTTAAATTAGTTTTTGCTTTATTTAGGTATTCAAATATCCCATCAATTACGTAGAGAAGAACACTGCAACGTTTAGTGATGTATATAAATGCATATTATGTAAATAGTAAATTCATCTAAAATATTAGTATCTCCTTGTAAATTAAAATCCTTGTAGTCAGTAAAAACTTGGGATTGTTGTAATTTTAATAGCTTTAGAAATTACAAAATACCAAATAGGAATTATTGTGCAGTTTAGTAGTCCTCAAAGAAACACTGACACTTTTAGTAATGTATATAAATGCATATTATGTCAATAGTAAATTCATCCGAAATAATAAAATCCTCTTGAAATTCTCCTTGATAATAAAAATCCTTGTAGTCACTAGAAAGTTGGGATCGTTGTAATTTTAATAGCTTTAAATTTTTTTTGTGGAGAACTTTTTACTATTAGCTAATTTCTAGAAATGTTTGTTTGGTCTCTTATTAACAGTTGTCCTAATGGTAAAAAAGCACTGCTTATTGTAGTCAAGTACACTATCTCTTTTTCCAACTTTATTGCTAAATGATGTAAGAATTAAATTCTTCAATGATTATTAGAATACTTACTGAAATAAATGTCTTTCATTTGATCTTTTAGTTATAATAATCACCTTATATAATAATAACGAAGAAATTACTGGCCCTTTTGTTAAATACTAGGAAACTAATCAATTTACAGCAGCAAAGTTTTAAACTTGCAGAAATAGATACTCAGGTACAACAGACAGTATCAAGGCCGGTTTTCATTTTGATTACTGCGATTGCGAGTGCGAGTGCTATTGAGAATGCGAGTGAGTAATCGCGACTGATTGCTGTGCACTCGCAATTATCAATCGGTGTCCACACGTATTTGCTACTAGTCACTCAACACCCGCACTACTCTCGCGCACTCGGACTAATCAAAATGAAAAGAGGCCTTTAGAATCTATATGATCATACAAATGACAGACACAACTCTGACACTTGCCACAATGGCTTTATAAATAAGTATATAATGTAATATTCAATGTAGGAAATATGTAATGTTCCTACAGTACATATTCAGTATGACAAAATCTATACTAATATTATAAAGCTGAAGAGTTTGTTTGTTTGTTTGAACGCTAGGATCTCGGAAACTACTGGACCGATAGGAAAGAGTCTTTTTTTGTTGGATACTCCATTTATCGAGGAAGGCTATAGGGTATATAACATTACGCTACTATCAATAGGTACGGAGTATGAGTGAAGAATGTAAAGAAAACGGGGAAAAATATTTCTCTTCGAGAGCTTTAGTTCCGTGAATTTAAATTCTCTTTGGTCGTTGAAGCCTGTGACGGCGCGTGTCATTTTTTTTTTTGAAGTTTGTGTCATTTGAAGTAATCTTTGTTCTACAACAATGCACTGTTGCTTATTTACGTATTTTTAGGGTTCCGTAAAACGTAATAAAGTGGACAGCAATGGATATTTTAGTATGGATTTTCCTCAAATAGACGCGGGTGAAACCGCGGGGCACAGCTAGTAATAGATAATTTGTGGTCTATAGGTTCCTTTTATTTCTAAAACATATCTATTAAAAAAACAAAATATCTTGCTAAAGTTAGTTAGACGGGGCCTTTTCCACACTTATCTTCTTAATTAGGCCATTGGGCGTTGCTCATACATCCCTTCTACTCCAACCATTCCAGACTATGCCAGAAGGCAAGCATGCAAGCAACCTATTCAGGTTGTTAAAGGCCTCCGGGACTGGTGCTGGGGAGTGGAAGAATTCTGTCCGTTAATCTGCCACGCTCCTGCACTCCACAATCACATTCTGTGGCATTACTTCTTCCTCCATGCATCCTGCACCCTGCATAGAGGGCTGTCTGTCACACCTATATTGAATAAGTGCTTGTTTAGAGGACAATTGCCAGTCATGGTACCTATAACTTGGGGATTTTGTCCCACATATCTAGCTATATCTAAGTATATAATGTGGGACATAGGTAAGTTTAATGTCTGTTAAATCACATGCCGTACACCGGCAAGGTGCTACTTTTATAATGTACCGGTTGTTGTCATTACAGGGAACTATAACTTCTGGTAGAAGTCCTTTGCTTCATCTATAGGTAGACTAGCTGACCCCGCAAACGTTGTTTTGCCTTAGTGAACAACCCTTGTCACTTAGGGGTATGAAAAATAGCTAGTAGCCGATTCTCAGACCTACAGAATATGCATATAAAATTTGGTTAAAATCAGTAAAGCCGTTTCGGAGGAGTAAGGAAACAAACACTGTGACACGAGAATTTTATATATAAGAAGATAGAGCTCCAGTCGAACAGATACGAAAATACTGTTAGTTATACAAAGAAAGGGGGTCCTGGGGTCATTAACCCTCTTGGGCTGGTTTCAGTACCTAGGTGGACCCCTTAGTAAAAGACGCACGCACTTATCACACGTTCACACGGTCCTTTTACTTAGGCCGACTATCTTTGTGACTATCACTGGGGCCAAAGTTGCTCTTGCTTTTGCTGTTATATCGTAGTTTGACGTGATGTCTCGTATCTGCAATGTTTCTTGGTGATTTCTTGCCTTTTTGCTCAAATAACAAACGTGTTTCATATTTTCATCTCAAAAAAGAAACACAATACCAGTTTCCGTGGTTCAGCCCGACCCGAAAGGTTTCAGAATCGCTACGCAGCGTAGCGATGTAGCTGATATCGATGAGCAAATGTACTCTTTCCGAGGTGGTAGGATGAAAAATCTATTAAGTATGTAATTGCAAAACCCCGAGAAAAATATTATATGACGACCTATTGTAATTTTACTGAATGGAGATTTACAAGACGCGCCAAGAATTTTCATTTTTTTTTGTGAAAATATCTCAAATGTAGATGTGTTTAGTGCTTTTTATTATTAGATACTATTTAATTTTATTTTAGTTGTTATTCCGTTTTATTAAATAATAATATTACAATAAAATATGGGGCGTCTTTCATTTTCTCATAGTGGATGATGAAAAGTAAAGTGTAACACTTGGGCGCAAAGCATGTTTTTGGCTCGGGTGACGTACTTTGAATGATTCTACTAAAGAATCCCTTACTTCGCTCTGGGTAGCGATTCTGAAACCATTCGGTTGCATCCGACACGGAATCTCATCTCTCGGTCTTTGTCATGCTAAACAGATAAGACAAAGACCGAGAGATGAGATTCCGTGTCGGATGCAACTGAATGGTTTCAGAATCGCTACCCTGGATTCAAATAAACGCCCTCGCCGTAAAAATATAATTTTGCTCCCTTGTGTTAGCAATATTAGTAATTTATATAAGTTCTGGGTAGCGATTCTGAAACCAATCGGTTGCATCCGACACGGAATCTCATCTCTCGGTCTTTGTCTTATCTGTTTAGCATGACAAAGACCGAGAGATGAGATTCCGTGTCGGATGCAACCGAATGGTTTCAGAATCGCTACCCTGGACGTCTACTCTATTTCTACGAAAACGTAATTTCGAAAAAAAACTCTCGACTTTCCTACTCTCGTTATACTTCGTTTCGTCCGATACCTACAACATTGTTTGACGTTTATATGTTCTAAGCACACTCTAATTATAGTAGGCTTGGAGCATTTAAACGGACAAAACGAAGGATCGAAGTAGAATCGGAGTTGGAAAGTCGCGAGTTTATTTCGAAATTACGTTTTCGTAGAAAGAGAGTAGACGTCCTGATTGAAAGAAAAGTAAAAATATCGAAATGCACTCTATGTCAACCCTAAAATTCCGGGTTTGATTTGTGTTTAGTCTGTGGCTTGTTAGTTTTGGCGGGAAACAATCAAGCTCTTGTTTTTGCTCGTAAAACATGTGAATAAGGAAAATCATATACGGCAGCAAGCCTAAGCAAAAGGTGTAAATTAAACGTACTAGTAAACCGATAAATCTATACTTATAATAAAACTGTAGCGGGTCGAATTCTGTATAATGAAGATATTTTGAAAAAAAATTTTTGGGGGCACTCCATAGTCAGTGAGCAACACTCCATAGTCCATAGTCGATACTCATGGCGATACTGCATTTTTTTTCTTTCACGTCTGTCTGTCTGTCTGTGTGTATAGGGAACTCACATCACGCCGAAACTACTGATTCAATTCAAATGAAACTTGACATGATTTAAGATCATACTAAGTAGATGGTAGCTGTCTACTTTTAATCCCCAAACTCTGCACGGTTTTCTTGCAGAAAGGGGTGAAAGTCAGAATGTGTATTTGGTTGTAACTCATGTTTGCGTTGTTCAATTTCGTTAATTCTTATTTTGTTAGAAAGAACACATTTTTAGTATATTTCCATCAAAATTTTAACATTATTGGTCGTGTGGTTCGGAAATTACATAGAAATTAAATAATAACGGTAATAATAAGTTCGGTACATACTAACTTCTAAGTATACTGTGACACTGTAAGCACTAGAGATGTAATGGAGGTAATTTTATCGGAACCTATTTCGGAGTCGGAGTTTTGAAATTTGATTTATCGGAGTCGGAACCGAAGTCGTAGGCATAGGCTGGACGTCTACTCTAATTCAACGAAAACCTAATTTCGAAATAAACTCGCGATTTTCCAACTCCGATTCTACTTCGATCCGTCGTTTTGTCCGTTTAAATATTCTAAGCCTACTCTAATTAGAGTATGCTAATTAGAACATTTAAACGTCAAACAATGTTGTATCGGACGAAACGTAGTAACACGAGAGTAGGAAAGTCGCGAGTATTTTTTCGAAATTTCGTTTTCGTAGAAACAGAGTAGACGTCCAGGATTAGAAGTGTTGGCAGGAAAGATATTTTTATTGGGTATATTTTTTTTGCCAAACACGTAGGAACACGATAAACATTGACGAGCAATTGATTTAGGTAGTTGGGATTTTGTATTTCCATTTACTATCCACCACAATAAGGGATTATATGCAATATTTATACACCTTACCTCCGATTATAACCTCCGTTTTAAAAATTTCGGAACCGAAGTCTCTAGGAATCGAAGGATTAATGGTAATCGGAAGTTCTGACCACGGGGGGTAAACCTCATACAAATCTTATGTCATTTTTTTTTTCTTTTCGCTATGTGATTTGAGTTTGACAACCAGACTAACAAAGCTGACACTTCTGCTCCCCGCGCTTTACTTCAGTAGTCACAATTGGATTTCATGCCAACGTCACTTCTTGTATAATTTACAAGAGTTCTAGGTACTTAGTCTATGATTTAAAAAATCCAAAATTCCACGTTAGGGATACCTATAAATTGGACGGTATCGGTTTATCGATTGTCATTGTCACTAGATCAAATTCATAGTATTCGTTTTATAGTATTGAAACACTATCGCGTGTTTTTTTAACGCGGTCTGTTCTATGGTTGTAAAACATGTATGTATATTTTAAAATTTGTCACATTGTCTTCAACCGTGTTGTTGTCGTTATTTTTATATGAAAACTTTTGGCTCACCACAGACAGATTTTTCGTGGGCTTTCTTTTTGAATTGAATTCTAACGTCACGTTCGCAAATGATAAAAAAATCTTCGGCTAAACTCGGGACCATGGCCACTGGCCATGTTTTTTTTTTAAATAAAGAGTGACGAGACGAGCAGAACATGTGCCTGATGGTACACACACATGAACAGCAACATACCTGCAACATAACAGCACAGTGACACGCAGCTATTGGAACATGAAGAGTCCAAATCATTACTTAGCACTGCACTGCGCTCGTCACTCAGAGATCTAAGATGTTATATCTCTAAGCCCTGTAATTTATCTGGAAACATTGCCCTTCAAACCGGAACACAGTAAGGTTTGCGCATTACTACTTGGCGGTAGAATAACTGGTAAAGGTGTGGTACTCCCCAGGCGGACTCTACTAAGAGTCCTACCATTACTAGAAATGCGTTAGCATTTCCCACTGGTCATCCAGATATGCGTCAGGATTTTTAGATGACCATGATCATAGTGACGCCTTCAGATTTCACCCGCGTAGTGTACAAAGTAAGCTATCAAATTCTGAGTTATACGTTTTCACTACTATCGGCAGTTCCTATGACTGCTATTTTTTTTTTAACCATGCTCAAACAAAATCACAGAGATCAAAGGTTAGTAAGGACTGCATGAAAGAAAATTGGCCAAGTGATTCAATGTTTTTTATGGAATAATTTCATTCACTGAGTAATAAACAGTATTTACACATAGGTCAAAAGCAAAATTTAAACTTTTTACAGCATACAAAATAAATAAATAACCCACACACAGAGAGACAATTCAAAATGTGAAAAAAATGGCGGCGTATCATTTTCAGCACAGATAAAGTGAATTTAGTCTAGTAACCATAGACCAATGTTCCTTGTTCCCGACATGTCTGTCTGAGAGTATCTCTCTACCTGGTCTGTGGTTCTGACTTATCGGAGTGGGAGTCGAAGCTCATCCCTGGTACACACCGTACATCCGTCATCAATATGACAATACCTTTCTAATCTCATCTTCATAATCAAAGCTCAAATCCGTCATCCGTCAGGATGACGGATTTGAGCGCGGTGTGTCAATAGAATGTTTTTTCCACATTAAGTACAGATGGCAGCTCAGGTACGAAACACGATCTGATATCTATTAGAATATGTGTAATGTATTTATTTTTTTTGATGTAGCGGCAATATAAATACATCATCTTTGAAAATTACAACTGTCTAGATATCACCGTTCTTGAGATACAGTCTGGTGACAGACGGACGCACGAACGGACGAACAGCGAAGTCTCAGTAATAGGGTCCCGTTTTTACCATTTTTACATATATTATATGGAAAACAGGGAGGCGGTTTTTTTATGTTAACAAAAACTGGATAACAAGATGTTCAAGCACACTACCAGTCGGAGTACCACGCTGAATAGCAATGTATGCGTTGGGCCAAATAAACGCCAGCATTTTGGTCACGCGTTGCGTCGGCCAAGCGCTTGGAAAGGCTTTTGAAGATGAGGTGAGCTCCCGGCCTTCACAGGCACTCAACCCCAAAAGGCTTAAATATAAAACCACTACCGAGGGTTGCATATTTCCACCGTTTGAGACGCTTAAAAGCCAAAGTTTTGTGTGTGAATTATCCACAAGTATCTATTTATCTGGACGATGTAGTTATAGCTTCTTTAATTAGTCGAGTAAACTTTTTACTTGACTAGAAGTTAGTTAGTTGACGTGAAATGACAATAATTGAAGTCGGTTTTTGTTCTTTCGGATATTATTTCAATCCAAATACTGTACTAGAGTGCTCGCAATATAACTCTGCGCGTAGCAAAATATGGAACTAATTGACAGACCGTCATCTTCTTGTTCACGTCAGTTGACAAAAGTTTGTTTACGATTGATGTATTTATTAATTTCCAAAGTAATTAATAGCTTTTATTAAGCCGAAAGTGATTAAAAGTGCTGGCCGTGGCTGGTTCTTGAAAATCAATCGTGGTTGTGAAGAAGAACGATACAAAATTGCAGTTTTCCAAACGCAGAGCTATTTGACAACTAATATTTAGGGATACCATAGCAATCAAATCTCCACCTATTATCGGCATATTTTAAAGCTGAGGCTTTAGGTTGAGGTGCGGCTTTGGGTTTGATTGTTTTATCGCCAATTTACCCGTGGGAAAAAATGTGTGTGCTTAAGACCGAATGTGAGAAACTAGTTATAAATGTTTTTTTTTCATAATATACAAATCAGAATCTTTCTCGCTCGGGTACACTCGGCGGTTCCATGTTCACCCGATCGACCCTTTCACCTAACAGCGTCAGCTTCATTTACCACTTAAGGGAAAATCTGTGGGCCAAAAGAAATTTTTCTTAATTTGTTTTTCAACGTTAGCTTGGATGCTCTTTGATCCTTAACTCTGTATTAATTACTGTACTTTTATTATAGACGTTTCAGAACGTACTGTCAATGGACAACGCATTATACCACTGCACTCAGATAAATAAAGCGGGTACAATGGGCAATGTAAAAGAAGAAAACCAAAAGTGGCTTAAGAAAAATTAAATAATTTCGACAATTGTAGGACAAATCCGCAGTTACTCGAATAAAGAGGCACAAAGAAGACCCACAATACCAAGTAGAATAACTGTTAAAGGAACATGAACAGGAAGTTTTGCGGTTACCGCTGTGATTTTAACCCTATTGAAAAAAGCAGATGACTCTATGGAAGCCAATGACTCATTAAAAGAACGCTCATGCGCCAAATTTTAAAATAGTGTTATTTATGTTCTCAATAAAAGATTTACAAGTTTAAATTAAATTCTTGTTATTTCGATATTGGTGTAGGTTGAAAATGACAGATTTTTTATAATGTAATAAACTATAATAAAGTTCTCGTGGTGGTAAGAGACTCAGACAGCCTGTACCAATTACCAATGATACTTGGTCACATACTGAACCAAACCAGCACTGCAAAGGCGTTCATTACTTCGAGACATTCGTTTTTGAGTCTGAGTTGTCTTGTTTACTACCTATTATGCAAGCAATTTAAGTAACTACTTAAATTGCTTCCCTGAAAAATCCCTTCCCGTTCCTGTTTTATGAAGTTGTACGTTCCCAATGAACGGGAAGGGAACCTATTAGCTTGACTTGGCAACATTAAGTACGCCACCAGTCGCGCGCAGACTTATACTGCGAGCACTATAAATTTAGTGTTCAACAAGCTTCGGTGACAAAAGCAGACCGTTGTTTTTCTAAAATTGAATAAAATGTTATCTTACTACTAAGTTTTATATGTATATTATGTAAATGTTTAATTTGGTTAAAATTTAACACAGATAGTTTATAGTCTTATATACTACCTATCATCTCGGAAAAAGCATGGGCCCTAACGAAACAAATATTATCGACAGAGCAACATTACCAATTAGATTGACATTTGAAACACACATGGTCTTAGAGTCTGGCTTAGAGTCTAAAATATAATATCGGCTAATAATTAATGAATGAAAATTCTTTATTGTTCACCCCAAATAGGACACATACAAATTTGAAAATAGTAAGACTACTGATACAACGGGCGGCCTTATCGCTAAAAGCCTCCGCTCGCTAATTTCTTCCAGGAGTTCCAGGCAACCTTGGGATGGACAGAAACGTTTGAAAACTTAAAGCGTGGTGCGCAACGATTACTATTTAAATAATAAGACTATGGGATAGACGTACATTCCAATAGTACTACATACGAATACATAAAACTACACAAAAAAAACTAAATACACTAATAAATAAACTAATCATATACTTACCTACATACATAAATATACTGACAAGGTAAATAAATTTACCTAGTTACATAGATGACAAAGTGACGAGCAACAAATAACAGCAAATAACATTATTGTAAAGTTTGAAGTGATCAAATAATGTGTAAAAAAGAACATTAAATAAAATAAAAATTACATTGATTACAGTTTCGACAAATAAAACTCCTTCACGTGATCTTTAAAAGTTGGTAACGATTCTAGCTTTCGGATACAAACTGGCAGATCGTTCCACAGTTGAACAGCCTGAAAGGCAAATGACTTGCCATAAAATGTTTCAGAGCGTGCAGAAGGGGACATTAGGGTCAGGTTGGTTTTTGACCTAAGAGGACGAGAATGGCAATCCTGCAGTAATGTAAACCGCTCTTTAAAGTAACTCGGTGTGCATGGGTTAAATAAGACGTTGTACAGAAGGGAAAGAATATGAGCGTTACGACGTAAGCGGATCGGTAACCATTTGAGTTTAGGGCGAAATTGAGAAATGTGATCAAATTTTCGTAACCCAAATATAAACCTAATGCAGTAGTTTTGAAGGCGCTCAAGTTTATCAAGCTGGTCCTCTCTCAGATCAAGAAAACAAACGTCAGCATACTCCAAGATGGGGAGTAGGAGAGACTGCGCTAGTGCAATTTTAGTGGCAGTGGGTAAAAAGTTTCGTAGACGCCTAAGTGAGGCACCTGATGCAAAAAGCTTACTGCTGATAGATTTAATGTGACTGTCCCAAGAAAGAGTTTGATCCAATGTCACACCCAGATCCCTAACTGAGTCACTAAAAGGTATTATAATCCCATTGAAGATAATATCAGGCATTGTAGACCAGTCTATTCTAGAAACCCAATAAGAACTACCTATTACAATAGCCTGAGATTTTGAAGGATTTACATCCAAGCGAAAAGATTTGCTCCATTTGAGAATTGAAAGTAAATCAGCGTTAGTTTTAGATATGGCTACTGCAAGTTCATGAAATGGGGCTTGAGTATAAATTTGAAGATCGTCTGCATAAAGGTGGTAGGAAGAAGTAATATATCTAGAAAAAGCATTTATGAAAATAGCAAAAAGAAGAGGAGATAAGACACCGCCTTGAGGGACACCAGCTGTTGTATTACACCAAGAAGAGAAGGTATCTTCTAGGCGAATCCATTGCCGGCGTCCTTGTAAGTAGGTAACTACGAAGCCATTCGATTACCGGTGGAGATATGTTAATTGAGCTTAATACTGCTAGTAAAATATCGAAATTGACGGCGTTAAAAGCATTACTGAAGTCTAACAGAGTTAGAACAGTAAGCTTGCCGTCATCCTAATAAGTCTATTACCGACTTAGGCTATCATCCTGTTAAAATGTATATGTGGGTAAGTATCAGATTACGCACATCAGCTACAGACTCTTCGTAAATCCTATAAAAATCCTACAAACTTAATACTACGGCTTTGTTCGATACTCCACAACCTTACTACGAGTATGTTTGATGTTGCTAAAATATAAAATATGAAGTTGCTAAACTCGAATAAATATATTTTTGTGTGGAAAAACAAATTCACTTGGTTTGTGTAATGGCCACCCATCCAAATATTTTTACGTAAGTACTACTAATGTACTAATAAGGTCGCAAGATCAACGTACGCGAACGAAGTAGCGGGTTCAGCTAGTTTAATAATAAGTAGGTACATACTTTTGTTCAAATGTTTGTGATTTACCTCTTTAATCAACATAGTCTGAAATGAAATAAATGAATTTGTGTGATTTTTATTATGACAATGCATTTACTCATAAATAAATTTTGGTGGACAATTCACACACAACACCATCTGACCCCAAACTAAGCAAAGCTTGTACTATGGTGGCCAGATTCTACTAATATTATAACTGTCAATGTATGGATGTTTGTTGCTCAATCACGTCCTAATGTATAAACGGATCGAGCTGAAATTTGGAACACAGATAGATTATAGTATTATACTTCCCGAGGAAGTACCACACCTTTGCCATTTATTCTACCGCCAAGCAGTAATGTGCAAACATTATTGTGTTCCGGTTTGAAGGGCAATGTTTCCAGAGAAATTACAGGGCTTAGAGAAATAACAACTTAGATCTCTGGGTGACGAGCGCAGTGCAGTGCTAGGTAATTATTTATACACTTCGTGTTCCAATAGCTGCGGGTCACTGTGCTGTTATGTGGCAGGCATGTTGCTTACCATCAGGCACATGTCCTGCTCGTCTCTTTACTCTTTATTAAAAATAAAAAATGTTTGTCTGTAAAGTCGGTTTACTGACGATAGAACGTGACAACGTCTTAAGAAAATACTGATGGAATGGTAGCATTTTTCAAAAGAAAATTTGAATTTCATTTGTTTAATAGATTTGTATGTAAAAAGTAATCAGTAGAATTTAGTCATTTTCAATCAAAACAATGCAAAAAAGCTATTAGATGCCGGGGATCGAACCCGGGGCATTTCACATGCAAAGCGAACGCTCTACCACTGAGCTACATCCCCGCTTGAACTACTGGTCGAAATAATTAATACAACTGTAACAAACATGCGGCGAGGTAACGACCGACGGTAACGACAGACGGTAACGCTACATGACGTCATGTTTTGTGGGCGTGCAGCCGGCTTCATCGAATTATAAGACGTTATCACGTCAAAAAAAAAGTCTGGAAGAACACATAGGTAACTTTTTATCCCGGAAATACAAAGGGAACAACGGGAACGGTAACTTTGCGGGTAACACCGCGGGGCACTGCTAGTATCTAAGTAAAAGTGATAATTCTAAATCTGTTGTATATGTTATGTAATGTCATGTAATGTTCAATAAAATGAACTAGGTACTTCAGCTGCACAAGGCAGCTGTGAATAAGTTGGTATGATGGAGGATTGATTCCGAAATATAAAGCTGTAGACTGATCATAGCTGTTTTATTTATGGACTAATTGTGTATGCATAATAAAACTGTAGCGGATCGAATTCTGTACATTGAAATTTATTTTGCAAAAAAAATTTGGTGGCACTCCATAGTCGATACTGATGGCGAAACTGCATTTTTTTCTATCATGTCTGTCTGTCTGTTTTTCTGTATAGGGAACTCTCATCACGCCGAAACTACTGATTCGATTCAAATTGAAACTTGGCATGATTTAAGATCATACTAAGGAGATGGTAGCTGTCTACTTTTAATCCCCAAATTCTGCATGGTTTTCGTGCAGAAAGGGTTAACCCCTTTCTGCACGAAAACCATGAACCAGTCAGAATGTGTATTTGGTTGTAGCTCATGTTTGCGTTGTTTAATTTCGTTACTTAATTCTTGTTTTGTTAGAAAGAACACATTTTTAAGCCTTAGTGTCAGTAGTACCATTGATTTGTACCATTGATGGTACAAATGACACAACTTTGTATCTTTAGTACCATTAATGGTACTAGAGACAATTATTTGCAGATCAGTAGTACCATCAGAAATATTTATGTATTGCTAGTACCATGAATGGTACAACTAAACAAATTTAAAATACCGTAAAAGTGGTAATAGGGTCTGTTCACGTCAGTCTGAAACATATTATTTCATGTGTCAAACGAATAAATTACTACCTAAACCTTGAACTGGAATTTCATTATTTGTAGATATAATTATATCTACAAATAATTTGCGAAGCGGCATCGACGGATGATGCTTCGGAAATTAAGATAGTGCGACGTGGCCGAGGAAAAGTTTTGTTATTTGAAGGTTTCCAATATTATTTTCATGCCACACATGAAAATGATGGTAACTAATACAGTTACCATTTTTACCATAGGCGATACAAAAATTTAAAAAATCCTGAAAATGTACCGGAACCGTTACGGTAGGTATGTTTATTTTGTTATACGGCAGGTATGTTTTTTTTATACGGATTAGGTTTGCGTTTGACCACGATCTCACCTGATGGTAAGTGACAATGCGTTGTAGGACTGAGCACGCTTACCTAGAAGATACCACTTCATCACTCGAAACTTAAATACTACCAGATTGTAACTTTTGGGGGCTTCGGTAAACAGTTCCAGTCCTTGGCAGTACCTATGCATCATAAATGTGGAAGCAACATCTATCCGTGTGAAATAATCACTCTTTTGAGTTTGTTATAATAATCCTCATTCAAGTCATTTCATACTGTGAACTTAACATAACTGCAACACAGCCTGATATAAGCATATAAGCATCATGCTGCTTGCCTATGACTCCATAAATAAGTCAGAGTAAGAAAAATGTCGATTCCAAGTTCGTACTGAACTCTAGAACTTTTTTTCTATACAAAATGTCAAAAACGTAATTACGTGGAATATCTTTACTTTTCTTTAATGGTACTAAAGATACAAAGTTGTATCACTAGTTCCATAAGTATCGGTTGACAATTACGGGGGAATATCTTCATTTTTCTTTAATGGTACTAAGTGTTAAGTACCTAATTTATTCTAAATTAAGAAGACAATTAGTCCATAAATAAAACAGCTATGATCAGTCTACAGCATTATAATATATTTCGAAATCAATCCTTCATCATACCAACTTATTCACAGCTGCCTTGCAGCTGAAGTAGTAAATTTTGTAAAATATTACAAAATTGAAGAAAACGCTTTACAGTACCTTACAATAACAACTTCATTGTTCAACTTAAGAAAAACTCTTGTTTCAGACCTATTTTCGAAAAGAGGTCATCTGGTATATTTGTTATTTCCATATTAAATTCTTAATACAACTAGTACATGCCAATTTTACACCATCATTCGATAATACCAGAGTATTAGATTATAAGCTATTTTATAAAACACAAAGTAACATTAACATTATTAGGAATATTAGTTCTAATATTTCTAGTTTTTGTTCAGTTAAACCGTGATCAACTAATCCACTCAAAACTGATCCTCGACAATATATATGTCGACATTTTCTGATGCAAGCTTTTATGTCTACGTTCACTTTGAGCAATGGGTCTAATGGTTTACAATTTGATCCTCTTAATCGATCGTCAATTTCGTGTAATTAACAGTCTGCTACCTTCCGTATCTCTCTCTACATCTGCGATATTCTTCTTGTGTATGCTTTTAAGTAACAATATTGCCTTCATGAGACCATGTCTTGCAAGTTTGGCAAGCTTTAAAGCCTAATAATAATAGTAATTCGGCATAATTGTCTCAGCGGCCGCGGTAGAATGCCTAGCTAAGCTTTGTTATCCATTCGGCCTAGCTATTAGAGTAACGTTTCTGAGATTTTGCAATGCCTGATTATTGTGTAAAGCAAAGTGGACTATTTCCTTTTCGTCCCATTCGTAAATTTTGACACATTACTTTGTAACTCAAATCATTTTGGTTCAAAATGCGATGAACAGAAGTGATATTGCAAAGAGTAAAACAAACTTTTTTTTTTAAATAACTTAATGCGTCGCTAAACAACTCTTCGTTAAACCACGTCAAATTTACACCATAAATCGAATCTATATATTTATGTGCGGCTGTGGACTTGCCTGTTAAAATCCAGACTACCTTCCACATCCTCGCCTTGGTTCTAAACCGTGTCAATTTACACCATTACTTTAACAAATTCAAATTAGAGCGCTTGTGGACTTGCCTGTTATCCAGACTCCCTTCCACTTCCTGGCTGCGGATTTCAGTATCAATTTACACCATTACTGAACAAGTTTAAATTAGAACGCTTGTGGATTTGCCTTGTCAATCGGTGGAATACTCGTTATCTAAGCGCGCCCTTTGCAGCGCTCGATTTCAGGTTCACTTTCCATGTCGCAACTTTCGACGCTATCTTTGCGGCCTTGGTACAGTCTAACCATAATCTGGAACTTCCAATAAAGGCATTAATAATTGCTCAACCTACTTTTAACTCCATCTTTCTCTTATATGAACAAGAACTTTCATCAGATCACTTTAGTCTAAAACACTGCTAAACTGCAATGAGAAGCTCTGGTACCTACTTTCTACCTTGATAATACTAGGCACGTGTGACTCTAGTTTCAACCCGTTTAAATGTACAATCTATTAAAGTTTAACTCTTTACATTTTGTACATACACACATTGAGTTACATCTTGGCTGAACAATAGCCACCTCAGTCGCAGTTCACAGCTCAACTACATTCTCAAAGAATGGCACATGCTGTGACTTAAGATCAAATTACTGGCAATGTCAATTTAGTTCATAGCTATTGGTAGAAAAGTGGAGTTTAATTTAATATACGTCACATGCACATGGTTATCTGACTCAGCAGTTAAATACAGTTTCTTTAAAATATTCTACGTGCAAAAGATTATCTCTCAAATTGAATTAATCGCTAAAACGACTAGACAAAGACAATTTTTTTACTCTGTCCGGATCTCCATGACAGTTATAAACATAGTACCTACCAAGAAGGCAAAAGCGAGTTGACGTCAAACCATTTGAACTGATTTATATACTAAATGCATTACCGCTTCGCTTCATCATGGTACTCTACATTTAATAGTTCGATTCGTTATAGGTAGTACTCTACATTTAATAGTTTCATAGTATTCTGAGGATATTTTATTATGATGTGTGATACGGTTTGTACATACAGCTTCAACGTCTGACCCATGATCTGACATGCATGTCTATTGAGTCACTATTTTATTCCCACGGCTGGGACTAAAAAGGTACTTCTCTTAAAAGAAGACAAACGCCATTATCCATCACTCTAGCTAAGTGCCGCTGGACGGATAACGATTCCCTGAAAGATATCGTTCCAGGTCCATACCGGTCCCCTTGTGACTTACAGGACATGTGTCATCAGGCATCATCATAATATGACTTTAGTGGTCATGACAAAGTTTCACTAAGAGAACATGGAAAAATACTCAAACATGCGGTCGGGATTCGTGTAAATATTAACGTAGGCGACCAGTTTTAAAAATAACGCTTTAATAAAGCTCAAAGTAACGTTAATGGTTTGTCCAGAATTACTGACATTGCGGTTATTTGTGTTACATACTTAATTATCGAGGCATGATTTTCGAAAACTGTAATTATGAAAGAGAATCTTTGTAAAATGGCATACCCTTTTAGGAAGGGTTAAATTGCATAGAAAATATGAATAGCCGTCATTTACACATTAATTATTATGTGTAATATTGTGTGCACAATTAGACGGATATATTTTGTTTTTATATAAAAATAATAACAAAATCACAACTGGCTTGGCTGTTTGCACAATTATAGCCAGACTGTGTTTGTATTTTGAACATCTCGATAATGCGGTATAGGTTGCAGTCTACTTGACTTATTCCAGTAATAGAGATAGTGAGGACCGCATAGCGTGAAAAATTCAAAAATGGTAAGTACCTATACGGACAAAATCCACTTAAGTGATATTGTTCACTCCAACGATCTCAATACACAGATGTGCTCTCCCAAACTTCAGGGCGCACGGAATCATGTCTTCGTTGGGAAGAGTGAGCTCACTCCTTCCGTTCTAGTCGTTCGTCACTATTCGTTGTCAACAACCACAGTAAGTAGAACCACAGCATATCGCGCCGCTAGCGATTCTAGGGTCAAGTAGATTGGTTGTGTGTAAACTACTTACGATACACATAATAGAGACGCAGTTTATTACCAATTTCAAGGTGCTCAGGGTACATCTGTTGGTTTATATCGATGGTTCACTCTGCAACTCATTAAACCAAATTAGATCGTTTCATTAAACCGTACATTTTATAACAAATTAAATACTGATCATAGAGTTTTCGTATTGAGTGACATTAACAAGCACATGATAAGTGTGGAGAGAAAAAAATACTTTGAAAAGAAAAAATATATCACATGGGCGGGATCAACGGACAATTATATAATTTTCTATTATTGATTATATTATAGTCTTCTTGTCCGCCGATCCCTCTTCTGAATTGTTAAGTACCTAATTTATTCTAAATTAAGAAGACAATTAGTCCATAAATAAAACAGCTATGATCAGTCTACAGCATTATAATATATTTCGAAATCAATCCTTCATCATACCAACTTATTCACAGCTGCCTTGTGCAGCTGAAGTAGTAAATTTTGTAAAATATTACAAAATTGAAGAAAACGCTTTACAGTACCTTAAATTCAGTAACAGATGTACAATCATCACTTTTACTTAGATGTTAAATATTTAAATGTTTTTTTTTTTTTTTTTTATAGCATAGAGTAACGAGACGAGCGGGTCATGTGCCTGATGGTAAGCAACATGCCTGCCACATAACAGCACAGCAACACGCAGCTATTGGAACATGATAGTCCAAATCATAACCTAGCACTGCACTGCGCTCGTCACCCAGAGATCTAAGATATTATGTCTCTAAGCCCTGTAATTTCTCTGGAATCATTGCCCTTCAAACCGGTTCATGTTTATCGGTTTACTAGTACTTTTAATTTAAACCTTTCGCTTAGACTTGCTGCTGCATATGATTTTTCTTATTAACCTGTTTTTCGAGCAAAAACAAGAGCTTGATTGTTTCCCGCCAAAACAATCAAGCCACAGACAATATATACCAATCAAACCCGGAATTGTAGGGTTGCCATAGAGTGCATTTCGGTATTCTTACTATTCTTTCAATAAGAACTTACATAAATTACTAATATTGCTAACATAAGGATACAAAGTTGTGTCATTTGTACCATCAATGGTACAAATCAATGGTACTACTGACAATAAAGCATTTTTAATATAGTCCTATCAACATTTAAACATTATTGGTCGTGTGGTTCGGAAATTACATAGAAATCCTTACTAATAATATTATAAATGCGAAAGTAACTCTGTCTGTCTGTCTGTCTGTTACGATTTACCGTCTAAATCAGTGAACCGATTTTGATGAAATTTGGTATACAGATAAACTAGACACCGAGAAAGGACATATGCTACTTTTTATTGCGGAGAAAGGGTTGGGGGTTGAACAATGTAACAAAAACGGGAAAAATATCTCTTTGAGAGCTTTAGCTGCATGTGACATTCTCCTTGGCGTGGGCTGAAGTCTGTGACAGCACGTGTCACAGACTTTTGCAGACACGTGTCACAAATTTGAAGGTTGCGTCATTTTTATGCCTCTACATCTTTTTTTTTTTTTTTTTTAATTTAAATATCTACTCCACTGACTCCAGGGTCCGTGATCTTTGTCAATACAATTTTTTTTTACAAATTTCTTGGAGTAGGAGAAGAAAAGGAAAAAAGGGTGGAGTTGGGCACATTTCAGGCTTAATTCTAGAGCTCGTCTGTAGAGCCGATCACTATCGGTTGGGATCCTACCGCTAGTAATCGACTCCACATTGAGTCTTTGCCTTGCCATTTGCCTAAGCCGCCTCCTCCCGGCCCAGAGCCTCCACTACGGCTGCATTTCTGTCCCTGATGGCCATCTGTAGGTTGAACTCTCGGATGGTCTTCGGTGATGCAGCCAACGCTCGCCGCACGAACCGACCGATGGCGTCGTCGGTGTCGTCAGCGTAGTAAATGAAGGTCCCCGTGTGCCGTGAGATTGCAACAACCGCATGGGGCACGCTCTCGTGCAGCTTCATGTTTGCCTTGGTTTTGATTGCGATTACCGACTCGTATGTTAGTCCTTGAGCTTCATGGATGGTAAGGATGCGTGACCCGGTGCCTGACCCATAACCCTGGTTTGTCAGGGTCTCTTTCTCCTCTTGAGTGTGAACTAAAAAGAGGGTGTTTGGTAGGGTGTTGGGTATTTGCGCTCCCTTGTATCTTCTCTGCTCTAGGGACTTTATACGGGGCGCTGAGGAGTACATACCGGAGTATATTTCTCTCAGCGTATATGCGACGTCCATTGGGTTTCGATGTGTGCAGAGCAACTCCTGGCTGATCTTTGTTACCAGGTTCGGGCGGTGATACCTCATTTCGAAGAGATTTTCCCTGTCGATGTAAGGCAACTGATTGACGTCTCCGATGAGGACAATTTCACCAACACCAGACAGCCTTGAAGCCATCACAATGGCTCCAAAATGGTTCATGAGAGCTTCGTCTACCATGAGGCGACTGAAACTTTCTCTTCCAAAACCATTTACCAGAGCAGAAGCCATGGTTCGCACTCTGGTTTTAACCAGGTTTCCGATACGGTGCGATAGCTTTTCTCTTAGATCTTTTGCTGCCTCAGTTGTTGTGGTGATGATGGCGTCCTTGTCCACATCAAAGTGTCTAATCACCCATGTTGTCTTTCCACATCCTGGAACTCCGTTGACCCACTGTATTCTCGGTACCTCCCAGTTTTCCCAACCAGCATTGACGTTTGAGTTCCTTTCGATGGTCTTGGCCATCTCTAGGATCTTATCGTCCAGCATAATCTTGGTGCATCGGGCAGTAACTACAATTGGGTCGTTTTGTGGTGTCGCATAAACAGGCACTCCCGCGCGCTCTGTCTCTATCTCGTTCAGTGTCACGAAGCCATTTTCTGCACTGTAAGCTGCCATATACTGTCCTGTCATGGTTCCCTTGATGACCCGGGAAGTGACATTATTGTAGATAGCTGCTTCGGCCTCCTCGAGTTTCGCCTTTAAGAGGCTTTGACTTCCTAGCCTGCCTCTACATCAACACAATTGACTGGCCTCGTGGCTTAGTTGGTAGTAGCTCTGACTGCGAAGCCGAGGGTCGTGGGTTCGATTCCCACCCAGTGCAAATATTTGTGTGATGAATTCAATTGTTTGCTCTGTGTCTGGGTGTTTCTATATATAATAAGTATGTATTTAAAACTATATAAGTATTATATCAGCTATCTGGTCGCCATCACACAAGCTTTGCTTAGTTTGGGGTCAGATAGTGTTGTGTGTGAATTGTCAACCAATATTTATTTATTTTTTTATTAACTATTCACATACAATGGTACATCTATATATATTGTAAAAGCGAAAGGTCACTCATCAAGGAATCTCAGAAACTATAAATGCTAGGAATCTGAAATTTTGCATGGAATACCCTTTTAAGCACGTAGGCGCTCGCTAAGACGGGGTTTTGCGAAATTCATACCCTAAGAGGGTGAAACAAGGGATGAACGGTTGTATGAAAATTCGTGATTTTCAAAGTTATCAAATTTTGTACGGCTTGAACATCTTGTCATCTAGTTTTTGTTAATATTCAAAAACCGCCTCCCTATTTTCCATATAATATACTAGCTGTTACCCGCGACTTCGTCCGCGCGAATTAAATACTGAGGTAAAACTCAGTCAATAACTAATTTTATACCCAGACACATTTACTAAAACCAGCTCATAATAAAACAATTTCATCAAAATCGGTTTAATTGTTTAGGTGTGAAAGCGTAAGAGACATTCGTCTCCCATTTCAACTTCAATTTCATCCCCATACAGTTCGAAATTACGAAATTGCTAGAACAAACATTTATTGGCTTCGTGCCAAGTGACTATATAAAGAGTTTCATAGTTTTATTTTCAACGAATGGAAGCTTCCATGTATAGGTACTTTCATCCCCCATTTCAATCCCAATTTCATCCCTATATAGTTCGAAATCACTAAATTTCTAGAAAAAATATTCGTTTGCTTTGTGTCAAGTGTCTATTATATTCAGAGTTTCATGGTTTTATCTTCAACAGTTGGGATCTTCCATGTTGACATTCATGCCCCATTTCAACCCTAATTTCACCCCCGTACGTTTCGAAATTACAAAATTGCTAGAACAAACATTTGTTTGCTTCGTGTCAAGTGTCTATTTACAGAGTTTCATGGTTTTATCTTCAACGGTTGGGAATTTCCATATTGACATTCATCCCTCATTTCAACCCCAATTTCACCCCTCTACAGTTCAAAATTACAAAATTGATGGAACAAACATTTGTTTGCTTCGCGTCAAGTGTCTATATACAGAGTTTCATGGTTTTATCTTCAACGGTTGGGAACTTCCATATTGACATTCATCCCTCATTGCAACCCCGATTTCACCCCCGTACAGTTCGAAATTACGAAATTGATGGAACAAACATTCGTTTGCTTCGTGTCAAGTGTCTATGTATATACAGAGTTTCATGGGTTTATCTTCAACGGTTGGGAATTTCCATATTGACATTCATCCCTCATTTCAACCCCAATTTTACCCCCGTACAGTTCGAAATTACGAAATAGATGGAACAAACATTTGTTTGCTTCGTGTCAAGTGTCTATATACAGAGTTTCATGGTTTTATCTCCAACAGTTGGGAATTTCCATAATGACATTTATCCCTCATTTCAACCCCAATTTCACCCCTGTACAGTTCGAAATTACAAAATTGATAGAACATGCATTTAATTGCTTCGTGTCAAGTGTCTAGATACAAAATTTGATAACTTTGAAAATCACGTTTCATACAAAATTTTCATACTACCGTTCATCCCTTGTTTCACCCTCTTAGGGGTTGAATTTCGCAAAACCCCGTCTTAGCGAGCGCCTACGTGCTAAAAGGGACCTTTATGCAAAATTTCAGATTCCTAGCATTTGTAGTTTCTGAGATTCCTTGATGAGTGACCTTTCGCTTTTATATATATAGATGTACATTGTACATGGTAAAAACGGGACCCTATTACTGGACTTCGCTGTTCGTCCGTTCGTCCGTCCGTCTGTCACCAGACTACATCTCAAGAACGGTGATAGCTAAACAGTTGTAATTTTCACATGATATATTTATATTGCCGCTACAACAACAAATACTACATTACACATTTTCTAATAAATATCAGATTGTGTTTCGTACCATGAGCTGCCATCTGTAGTTAATGTGGAAAAACATTAGAAAGGTATTGTCATATTATTACCCGACGTTAGATGACGGATGGTGGATTTGAGCGCGGTGTGTGTACCAGGGATGAGCTTCGACTCCGATAAGCCGGAACTTCCGATTACTATTACACCTGCGGTTCCGACTTCTGACTTCGGCTCCGAAACTTTTAAAACGAATGTAAGGTGTATAAATATTGCAGAATCCCTTATTGGGGTGGATAGTCAATGGAAATACAAAATCTCAACTTCCTAAATCAATTGCTTGTCAATGTTTACCGTGCGCAAGTGTTTGGCAAAAAAAATATACCTACCCAATAAAAATGTCTCTCCTGCCACCACTTCTAATCCTGCTTAAGCCTACGACTTCAATTCCGACTCCGATAAATCAAATTTTAAAACTCCGACTCCGCCTTCGAATCCGAAAAAATGACCTCCGTTCCATCCCTAGTGTTTACAGTGCCACAGAATACTTATAAGTTAGTTTGTATCGAACTTATTATTACCGTTATTATTTAACTAGCGGTTACCCGCGACTACGTCCGCGCGAAATAAATACTAAGGTAACTCTCAGGCAGTACTTATTTTTATACCCAGACACTTAACATTTACGGTTAAAACAATTTCATCAAATTCGGTTCAGTTGTTTAGGTGTGAAAGTGTAAGAGACATTCGTTCCCCATTTCAACTCCAATTTCATCCCCATATAGATCAAAATTGCTAGAACAAACATTCGTTTGCTTCGTTTCAAGTGTCTATATACAGAGTTTCATGGTTTTATCTTCAATGGTTAGGAAATTTCATGTTGACCCATCCCCCATTTCAACCTCAATCTCACCCCCGTACAATTCGAAATTACGAAATTGATAGAACAAACATTCCTTTGCTTCGTGTCAAGTGTCTATATACTACAGAGTTTCACAGTTTTATCTTCAACGGTTGGGAACTTTCATATTGATATTCTACCCCCATTTCAACACCAATTTCACCCCCCTACAGTTCGAAATTACGAAATTGATAAAACAAACATTCGTTAGCTTCGTGTCAAGTATCTACATTTTTACAGAGTTTCATGGTTTTATCTTCAACTTGGGAACTTCTATATTGACATTCATCCCCCATTTCAACCCCAACTTCACCCCCGTACAGCTCGAAATTCCAAAATTGATAGCACAAACATTTAATTGCTTCGTGTCAATTGTCTAAAAACAAAATTTGATAAGTTTGAAAATCACAAATTTTCACACAACCGTTCATCCCTTGTTTCACCCTTTTAGGGGTTGAATTTCGCAAAATCCCGTCTTAGCAAGCGCCTACGTGCTAAAAGGAACCTTCATGCAAAATTTCAGATTCCTAGCATTTGTAGTTTCTGAGATTCCTTGATGAGTGACCTTTCGCTTTTTAATGTAATTTTTTTTTTTTTTTGTTGTTGGTAATGTGTTTAACAGTCTATATATGTATGTATGTATGTATGTTCCTTTGAAGCTCTATACAGACCAAACGCCTGGGCCGATTTTTTTTGATTCACACGTCAATCGATTCCTCTTAATCTGGCGAGTGACACTAAAGACATAACATTAGTGTGAATCCAATATGGCGGTTACCGGACGCCATTTTGTCCAAATTAAAAAAATGAAAATCACCAAACTATGTCAAGAGGGATATCGTTGAATAGGTATTTAAAAATAATGTTTAGCTTTCTTTCAATGTTTTTCGATTTGACTGACCGTTTAGGATGTATATCGATTTAAAGTTGAGTAACAAACATTCTCACATTTATAGGTTTCTAGGTAGCAGAAAACTTCGTATAACTAACTGTACGTGTGAATGTGGATGGACATTATATCCTAATGTATCTAGTAGGCATCGATATAAATCAATAGATGTGCCCTGAGCACCTTGAAATTGGTAATAAACTGCGTCTCTGTATGTATCGTAAGTGGTTTACAAACAACCAATCTACTTGACCCCTATAATCGCTAGCGGCGAGATTTGCTGTGGTTTTACTTATTTTGGTTGTCGACAACGTATAATGATAGGTAAAAACGTTCGGCGTCCACCGCGTCCTGCAACCGACTAGAACGGAAAGAGTGAGCTCACTCTTTCCAACGTTGACATGATTGCGTGCGCCGTGAAGTTTGGGAGGGCCCATCTTGGGTTCTACGATCTATAAATACTTAAATAAATAAATAAATATTGGTGGACAATTCACACACAACACCATCTGACCCCAAACTAAGCAAATGCTTGTGTGATGGCGGCCAAATAGCTGATATAATACTTATATAGTTTTAAATACATACTTATCACACATAGAAACACCCAGACACGGTGCAAACATTTGAATTCATCACACAAATTTTTGCACTGGGTGGGAATCGAACCCAAGACCCTCGGCTTCGCATGTATGCTAGTAGGTATATTGGACTACCTTTTTTTCGTACGTGCAGGAAATGTATTTACGCATACCCTGTATATTTGTAGTGGTAGGACTCTTAGCAGAGTCCACCTGGGGAAGTACCACACCTTTGCCAATTATTCTACCGCCAAGCAGTAATGTGCAAACATTACTGTGTTCCGGTTTGAAGGGCAATGTTTCCAGAGAAATTACAGGGCTTAGAGATATAACAACTTAGATCTCTGGGTGACAAGCGCAGAGCAGTGCTAGGTAATGATTTGGACTCCTCATGTTCCAGTAGCTGTGTGTCACTGTGCTGTTATGTGGCAGGCATGTTGCTTACCATCAGGCACATATCCTGCTCGTCTCGTCACCCTTTATTTAAAAAAAAAACCTACTGCCCCGCCCGGGTGATACAGCCGGGTTATGTTGCACTCTATATCATGTATGGATATGGTGCCCCTATCTACTAATAAACCTCCATGGGGTTTCAACTCTGCCGCTGATAGTGGGAACACGGAACCGCTCTCGGATTGCTCCGCCTCGGTCGCCCATCTCTAACTTCAAACGATTTAGTACTCAACGTCAATCGAAAACCTATACTAACACAAAACTGTATGAATTACATGCAGTAGAAAAACCTACATATTATTATCATATCAGTAGAAACGAAGGCATTTGGTCGACAACCAAAAGATGCATAATATTATGTTGAGCATAATAACATTCACAACATTGTTCATAACAAAAAAGTATAAAATAAAAAAATCTAATTTAAAAACTCAAAAACCCGACTGCTTCAAGAGTGAACCAAAGTACGTATTCGCATTCTAAAATAAAGTGGCCAAGTGCGAGTTGGACTCGCCCATGAAGGGTTCCGTTGCAGCAAGTAACATAATATACATAGTACACATAGTTCTTGTAGTTCGTTGTAACTTTGGTCGAAGTTTCAATAATAGTGTATTTATGACGTACAAAAAAAAAACTACTCGTCAGATCGAGTTCAAACTAATTTTCGTTGGTAGTTTACATGGTAATGTACATCATATTTATATATTTTTTAGATTTTTCATTCTCTTACTTTAGAAGTTAGAGGGGGGGGGGACACACATTTTACCACTTTGGAAATGTCTCTTGCGCAAATTATTCAGTGTAGACGAAAATGGTTTTAGAAACCTCAACATCATTTTTAAAGACCTATCGATAGAAACCACACACGTGTAGGTTTGATGAAAAAAAAATTTTTGATTTTCAGTTCTCAGTATGGGGGGCAACCCTAATTTTTTTTTTTTGTTCAAATCTTAATGCGGTTCACAGAATACATCTACTTACCAAGTTTCAACAGTGTAGTTCTCATAGTTTCGGCAAAAAGTGGCTGTGACATACGGACGGACAGACAGACAGACAGACAGACAGACAGACAGACAGACAGACAGACAGACAGACAGATAGACAGACAGACAGTCATGACGAATCTATAAGGGTTCCGTTTTTACGTTTTACGGAACCCTAAAAACTGAAAAGAATAAAACAAGCACTTAGATTTCTGGTGGTCTAGAATTCTATAATATGTTATTGTATTAATACTATTGAAATATATACAATATTTTCTAATAAAAGAACATTAGAACTGAACAGTCGGAATCCATTGAACAATTACATTGTATATCGAATAATAATGGATCCCGACTGTTCAGTTGTAATGTTCTTTTATTAGAAAATATTGTATATATTTCAATAGTATTAATACAATAACATAAAATATTATAGAATTCTAGACCACCAGAAATCTAAGTGCTTGTTTTATTCTTTTCAGTTTTTTTAGAATGCGAATACGTACTTTGGTTCACTTTTGACGGAGTCGGGTTTTTGAGTTTTTAAATTAGATTTTTTTATAAATAGATGAAGTTGCTAAACTGGAATAAATATATTTTTGTATGGAAAAACAAATTCACTCGGTTTGTGCAATGGCCACCCATCCAAATATTTTTACGTTAGTACTAATAAGGTCGCAAGATCAACGTATGCGAACGAAGTAGCGGGTTCAGCTAGTATAGAATAAATTACGTACTTAACACTTGTGAAATCTACTATTTCAGGGATGAAAAACTTGGAACGGGTAAACAAGCCTCTATGTTGACCGGCTTCTTTAAAACAAGCGAGGAAATTTGTTTGATGAAAGTTTTTTCCTGAACAATACAACATTGTTGAACAATAGAAAAAACAATTTCTAACCCAACGGATACAACCATCGCTCGAAATTTTCTTGGAAATGGCAGCCATATAAATAAAAGCAAAAACTTTATAAAGGCCTATTGTATGTAACGTGACTGAAATAGCGGGGCGTAATTTAACTTCATTCGCAATATGTACCTACTGAAAAACGTGATCTCTAAATATTGAATTAAAATATTTCAACCTAGCGATGAGAGCCATTTTTTAAGGCCAAAATTCTTAAATATTCAATGCACTGCGATAACAAGCGTTTGTCTATAGTTTACTAAACAAATGACACAGGCATCTTAATCTGAACCACTAAATGCAGTATTATACTACAGTAAGTATTTTAGCTTTTATTCATCTATACAATCTTAATATATATAAATCTCCTGTCACGATGTTTGTCCGCGATAGATTCCTAAACTACTTAACCGATTTTAATTTTAATTGGCACACCGTGAGCTGTCTGGTCCAACTTGAGAGATAGGATGGTTTTTTTTTCGATTAATAGTCCTTATATGACGAAATCCGAGCGAAGCCGGAACTGGCCGCTAGTATATTATATAGATACAATAATTAGTAGTATAATATGCTTATGTACTAAAATATAGATTTGCTATACATAGTGAATCTTTTCGCATGCCTTTTAGGCCGAAATTGTCTAGGTGCTAAGTATTTGTAAGACCTTTAATGTAACCACAATTTAAAGCGAAATAAAGAAACTAGAACTGGAACATTGAAGAAAAAAAAATAGTTAAATGAAACAAAATGGTACATAATGTTTTGGGATACTAACAACAGATCTTCGAACTATTTGCTGTGCTCTGCAGCACAATTCAATTTTTAATGCATGTAATGTTTAGCTTGTAATCTCAGTAAGAGAATTCATTGTAATTCAATTGAGATGAATAAATATTCCTCAATCACAACTTATGGATATCAAATAATAATTATAAAATACATTTGACTCTTATATTTGCGTGATTTATTTCGATCTAAGTCCTTGAGGATATGTATGTATGTACATGTTTTATTATCCATATCATACCTACTCAGAAGCAGGAAATATCATACGATACAAAAATAATGACTTTTGACGACTGAAGCAATAAAAGCTAATCACAAAGAAGAAAAAACCGAAACGGACATTGGCAGAAATGTGACAGTTAAAGTCACAGCGCACGCCATTCATCAAAAAAAAAAAAAAGAAGAAAAACCAAATATCCAAATATCAACCAAATATGCATCTTGACAGCATATTTACATTCTCTTTGCTTGACAGCAGATTGTCACTACAACAATATTTACAAGATTATGTAAAGTTAATTTAGGTTGATAACACGTTCAAGGAGAAGAATAGAAGCGGAACTACCAAACGCACGAATATCACCAGCCCGTGTCCCGTCGCCAACGAGTTCGTCGTCGTTGGATGAAGATGTTTATTTGACTCCACGCGACACAACATCTTCGACAGGTGACGAGGACACGGCGCGGACCCCGACACCAACAAGACCTGCACGTCGTGGCCGTCCGCCGCTGCCGGCACGCTTGGGGCCTGAGAGGCAATCTGCCTCGCGCCCGGCCCTCGCTACCGGTGGTGTAGTGCGTCGCATGCGATGGACTCTACGAATGAACGAGAACTGCATGCGCGCCTATTACGGGGCTACAGAAGGAGGAACTAACCTGACCGCGTACTGTGCCAGGATGTTACTTCTGTTTCAGGCCCTTGAACCAACCGTCGCCGTATCCGCGCAACGACTTTCTGATCAGGTTCGAGCTATCCGCCGGTGCAAACTGTTGGATGACTCGGCACTTGATCAGCTACGCCTGGAGGAACAACGTCCTCGCCCAGCTTCTGCCTCGACCCGGGATCCGCCCGTCGTGTCGTCGACGCTGACATTGGCGTCAGTGCCAATGACAGCGGCGACACTTGCGGCGCCGGTTGATCCCCATATCGAGGAGGGAGATTCGGCGAGTAATAGCTTATCCGACCAGGTAAGAGGGCAACTGAGGAGTGCTTTGGAAGACGCGATCTTCCAATATCGACTCGCACCAAACTCTAGGCCGCGCTTACCACGTTTGCCCACCCATAAACGAAATTTGGCTTTGATGGGAGCCCTGAATACTTTGCTAGTGCCCTACCTGGATACTAGCAAAGATTTGACTGATACCCATTCTATTCTGTACTGTGGTGCTATCGCGGCGTGTCGCGTTGTACGTGTCAAGTTTCCAGACACTGACCGTACAACGCGAACCGCCGGAGATGCACCCGCATGGCAAATGCGAATAGAACGGCGTATCAGCTCATTCAGGACTCTTATAGCAAAGCTAATCTGCTTCAGTCAGGGGAACAGTCGTCCCCGAGTCATGCGTTTCGTAACACAGGCATTCGCTGGGACTGGTATCAGTCCCCAGCACTATCTAGCCAGTATTACGGAACGTATTGACTACCTGAAGCAGAAAGTTTATGCGAGGGAAAACCGTAATCGCCGCTACAGAGAGCGTGTGAATCGATATCGGCAAAATCGCGACTTCGAGTGATCATAGGAAGGTGTATAAAAACTGGGAGGGAACTAGTCGACGTGTGAGCGATGGGCAGCTACCGGATGCCAGTGATTGCCAGATTGTTGGCAAATGGTCGTGTCAATGAGGAGCAGCTCCTTAGTACCACGGGACCCAATCTTACATCCATTCTGAGAGGAGGCCAAAACGTTATTCGCGATAATGTGCGCGTTAATTTTTGCTCTCAGAATGGATGTAAGCAACTTATAGGTGGTAGGTAAGCACGTAATGGGTCTGTAGTTCTTCGGTTCCGTGGTACTACCAGACTTATGGAGCAGGAAGGTGACTCCTGTGGTCATGAAACTGGGAAGAGAACCCGTCTCGACGGCTTCTTGGAATTGTGTTGCCAAACGTTCATGTAAGCATCGAAACCACTTTATCCAGAAGTTGTGCAATCCGTCCGGCCCAGGACTTTTCCAGTTCTGAGTCGTCCGGATAGCACAACTAACGTCTTCGAAGTCTATCGTAATAGACTCCATGGTTTCGATAGATTCAGAATTAGGCTATTGTCTTCGTAGAGGAGGTGAGGTTATATCTCATTTGCTGTACATGGACGACCTCAAACTCTTTGCACCGAAACGCCAAGACTTGTTGGAGCTATTAAAATCCACAGAGGTTTTTAGTAACGCCGTCAAGATGGATTTCGGTGTCGACAAGTGTGCGGTCGGTCATGCATGTACAGCGAGGGAAAGTAGTAAATTCAGAGAATTTACAACTTTCCGAGACTATAACTCTCAGATCGCTCTCCGAAGACGAGACCTACAAATATCTCGGTATGTCACAGTCATTGGGTATATCAGCAGATGACATTAAGAAATCGGTGAAGGAACGCTTCTTTTGCCGGCTGACAAAAGTACTTAAAAGTCTTCTGTCACGCGGTAATAAGGCACGAGCCTTCAACGGTTGGGTAATGCCTCTGCTGATATACTCTTTTGGCATACTGAGATGGACTCAGACTGAGCTCGACGCCCTGGACAGAAAGGTCCGTCAACAGCTCACAACATACCGTATGCTACACCCGCGCGCGTCTGTTATGAGACTGTATATCCCGCGGAAATGGGGGGTCGAGGCTTTTTAAATGCCAAGAACCTTCACAACCGCGAGGTATGCAGTCTCAGGGATTATTTCCGCAACAGCGAGTCCGGGATGCATCGCGATGTTGTGGCAGTTGACAGGAGCCTCACGCCTCTTTCAATGGCAAACGAGAACTGGCGCAAACCATCGGTGCTCAGCACTGATGATCGCAAGGAAGTATGGAAGAGCAAGGAGCTGCACGGGCGATTCTATCGGGCCCTGACAGGACCCGATGTGAATCTGCTCCTTCGGTGAACTGGCTGCGCTTCGGGGACCTCTTCGGAGAAACCGAGAATGGTCGTGCGTTGCTCTACTGGGACCGCTCTATCATCACGGACAGGACTATTGTCGCCAATAAGCCTGATATCGTGCTGGTAGACCGGTCTCAGCGCCGGGCTGTGATCGTCGATATCACCGTACCACATGACGAGAACCTCGTGAAAGCCGAGAAGGACAAGCTAAGCAAGTACCTTGACTTGGCTCATGAGGTTACCGCCATGTGGGATGTTGATTCGACGATCATAGTCCCAATAGTCGTGTCGGCAAACGGACTTGTAGCGAAAAGCCTCGACCAACACCTTAAGAGACTATCGCTAGACGGTTGGATCAAGGGTCAGATGCAGAAGGCGGTCATCCTCGACAAAGCACGCATCGTCAGGAGGTTCCTCACTCTGCAGCCCTAACCACCGGTAGCTTGGGCCCTGCCCCGCTGCTGGCGGCAAACTAGGTTTAGGTTTTTATAATGTTTTTATGTTGTTTTTTTATACATTTACTGATATTGTAAAAACCTAAATTTAAGAACAATGATTAAATTACTGAATAATAATAGTTTTATTTCTGTAATCTGTGATGGCTAAAACAAACTTTTATTTCCTTTGCGTCTAGTGTAAAGATACCAAGTTTCACGATTTTATCTTCAACAATTGCGAACTTCCATATAAACATTCATCCCCCATTTCGCCCCCGTATAGTTCGAAATTACAAAATTCCAAGAACAAACTTTTATTTGTTTCGTGCCAAGTGTCTAGATACGAAGTTTCATGGTTTTAACTTCAACAATTACGAACTTCCATATAAACTTTCATCCCCCATTTCTACCCCTTCAACCTTTTTCTCGCTATAAAAACTGGTATATGCCCATTATTGGTATCCAGTCTATCTGTGTACCAAGTTTCATTAAAGTCGGTTTCGTAGATTTCATGCCTATAACTTTGAAATCTACGGAATTTTCCTACAACCGTCCGTCCCTTGTTTCACCCTCTTAGGGGTTAAACAAGGGGTTTGAATTTAGGGGTTGAATCTACTAAACTGACTTTAATGAAACTTGGTACACAGATAGACTGAAAAAAACGCACATGTACATGTATCCAACGCGCAAATAAATAAACGCAGTGGAAAACATTCTCTTTGTAGTTCGTCTAAAACTTCCTTGGTGCAAATTGACTGGTAACGAAATAAAAAGAAAATTTCGTTACCAGTCAAACAACTATGTTTGAAAGTTTTCAATAACAATTAGCAAAGAACATGTTTACTCAAGGAGCTGCCTAGAAACTTAAAATCTCATGTGAAAAAAAAATTATTTAAAAAATATTCTGTAATTAACATAGTATTGGCCAGAACACTGACTATTTATTTTAGATTTTGATTATAAATAAGTTTTAACATGGTGGACACTAAGAAATTAGCAGGCATGTAAGTATCTATACAAAGCACGGCGTTTTCGTATTAGCGTTCCGGCCAAGGGCAATATCCATCTGCTATCGCTGAAGATGAATTCACTTCTTCAGAAGATATACAATCTTCTTCTGAAAACGCTGCATAATATTTATTTTAACATTTGTATCAAAATGCTCCGGCCTGCCTGTACCCCGAAAATGTAAAACTCAGATTTGGTAATGTGCACTTAATTTTAAAAGAAAATTAATTACCATGTTATATAATTAACGCTAGCCCGCAACTAACTCTTCTTCTAAACTAGCCCCAAATGGCTAGTAATAGAGGCCACTTGAGGGGAAACTGTTAAAAGATGATGCGTTTAAAGATGATGCCCCCACCGACTAAAACTCCCTCGATTTTGACCGCGATCCCCCGCATTTGGCTCTTATGACGCTCTGGTAATTATAAATGTTGGTGGACACTTTACACACAACACCGCCTAACTCCAAACTAAGCAAAGCTCGAAAGCTTGTAACTACTATAGAAGCCAAACAACAGCTGATATCTCTCTCACGCACGCTGCTACTGATAGCCGCGGTTCGGCTCATTCGCATAATATCAGATTCTCAAAATATCAGATTCTCGAAATATCAGATTGATTCCACCTCTGTCGTCTAGAAGACTTAGCAATTTTACTTGACCGATTAGAGAATCAGCTGAGTAACCTTCCTCAGTCTTCTAGCCCCTTGCCCTTATTACACACATTGCTCAAAAAAGACAGTAGCGCGTGAAGAAGCCCTCTCTCCCGGCCAGCAACAAGATGCCACAATGGCAAAACAAAATACTTTTTGAATCAGTTCAAATAGATGACTGGCTTCTTAGCATGATGAAGCAGAATGAATACCTGCAAGATGTTAGCTACGGTTAGTTAAGGTTTTTTTTTGTACAGAGTGACAAAACGAACACGACACAAGTATGACTGACATGCCTGTCCAGAACAGCACAGTTGACACACAATTGCTATTGGAACACGAAAAGTCCTAATCATTACTCAGCACTACACTGCGCTCGTCATTAGGAGATATAAAGAGGTTTCTCTTAGCCTAATAATTTATGTGGAGACATTGCCCTTAAACCAGAAAACAGTAATGTTTGTACACTTCTGCTTGACAGCAGAATAACTGGCTAAGGTGTAGTACTTCCCCAGGCGGACTCCGCAAAGAGCCCTAAAATGATCACTACGAAACTGAAATGAGCCAAACATGGCACGGTCTCAGACAGCTCATTCCTTTCTGTTTTTTGGCTTGTATGCTATTGTGAATGCCGGGTATATTGACCATTATCCAATATCTAACTTATCAACTGCCTATAAAAATTAAAAAAAATTGTTGATATGTGTTCTTAATAGGCCCGCTGCTACTTGTTCTGTAGCCCGAGTGCAGTACAACTTCAATAGTTGTAAGACGCATTCGACCTTCGGGCTCTGGCACCACCATTGAAAGGAAATAATTTGATCGCCCCCATAGAAGCGATAGGACGAGTCTGAGATGAAGAGAAGTCCACGACGGTATCACTCCGGACTCACGTCTCCCCTAGCTGGTTCCCCTGGGGGGGACGTTAGGATTTCCTAATACTAGTGTCTCCCCTCGGTAAGGGGTGTCCTCCGCTGGGGGGGACGGTAAAACTTCTTTGTACTAGCGTCTCACCTTTGGTAAGAGAAAACATTACCCTTGACGCTTAGTGTTAATCGCAAAATTTCTAGAAGTCCCATCACGAGATAACTCATAGCTAACATAAACAGTTATTAATTATTAATCACAGTTATTAGTTATTAATTATTAATAAAAATTACGTCACCATCACAAAATTATTTACAACTTTAAAAAAAGATATGGACGAAAATAAAATGACTGTAATAAACTTTGAGCATGGAGTACACAATAGTAAGAGGAGAAGAGTTCAGTCTGAAAGAGATGTATTAATTATAAACACTCAACTTCAACTCATCCATAAAGAAATAAGCGTTGGTCATTTCTTGGAAAAGTTACGCTAATTTAAGCTAATTATTTTTATCTGCGTTATTTGTTTTTTGTTAAAAGTCAATTTTTTTTAAGCGAAATAAATAAATAAAGTACCTAAAGTTAAGTTAAAAAAGTCAAATTCTGTTTATACTTAATTTTGAGTTTTATTTAAACTTTCAGGCGGGGGAGCACAACAGAATGCAAAAAATAAATAAAATCTAGTTTTAATATCTCCCCTTACCGAGGGGAGACACTAGTACTAGGAAATCCTAACGTCCCCCCCAGGGGAACCAGCTAGGGGAGACGTGAGTCCGGAGTGGACGGTATACCTAATGCTGTTAGTAAAAGGATGCCGATATAAAGCTTGGCGTGTCTGCCCCGGCTATTCACAATGTTAAGTGTTAGAGAATGTCTAACACTTCCGGACATTTTCCCTCAATATGGAACACTTGTAAGGTAAATAGTACTACCAAAACCTGGCAAATATCCTGGCTCTTTTTGCCGATGAAAGCGCGTACATATTATTTACTCACACAACCCACAGATTGCAGCTAACAGAGCTTCTCGAACACAGAAGCTTCTCGATTCACAGCCAGGATGGATCGACAGATGACATAGCGTTGTAAATGTTGTAGCGTTGTAGGAAAACCGGCTGCACTACGAACAGGCTTAAATAGAATACATCTTTACCATTACTACTGTAACTTCGAGAACAGACCATCAGGTGAGAATGCACAGTCAAATGAGCGCCCACGTCAACGCAGACTTGAGCATGCACTCTCAAACCAGTTACGAAGTCAAGCGAGCAAGCGAAGGCGGGTCGAGTATTGCTGGGGCCAATCTTGGGCTCCAAGCTGCTGCTACGAGTCAAACTGGGCATATACTAGACCTACATTCGTAGTGTCGTAGGCGTCAGAAGCCGGCCGGTACTTACGAAATGCTGTGATCGCCCAAGATTTGAACATCGAAACAGTGGAGGTGTGGTCAGTCTGGGCACGCGGTGCGCTTGACTACGTAGACTATGGGCCACATCCACATCGCGCTACACCATTCATACCATCCTGATGTACGCACCTAGCGTACTTTCCGTCGTGATCTCCTCCTGGCTGAACAGAAAGAAAGAAAGAAAAGAGGCGATGACTCCATAGAAGACCCAACCTTGTCAATATAGATCCCCCATGCCCTGACGCAGCCTACGAGAACGTTAGGGCACAGATAAGAAAATAATTTCGTTAAGGACGCAAAAGTGCTGATGCTCACCCGTGCCGTGCTATGCAGAAGCTTGCACCACATTTTTCCTGGAGTGTCTCCAGGCGTCCAGCCCCGGTAAAGAGGTTCGTCTCGAAACCGGTGCCTTGCCTCCCCCAAAATGAGTAAAGAAGAATTCATGATGATAATTATTTTGGATCGGATATTATGACGATGACTTGAAATACGTGATGAGTCGCTTTACCGGGGCGTGGGGCGTCACGCCCGTATGCGGGGTTCCAGGAACTTTGCCGCTGCAATGTACGGTTTATGCACGGGAGCGAGCACCACGCACCTCACGTATAACGTGGTTCGTGTGCTAACACTAGTACACCTGGGTATCATATGCAATGTATGTACTTGTGCTAGTATAATTTTTTCTGTGGTCAAATTTAAGTCAATGTTTATGAGTTGCACGTCTATTAAAGGTGAGTTTTGGCGACCCCCTGGAGTTGCCGCCCGGGGCACGGACCCCGGCTTGCCCCCCACCCCCTAGATTTGGCACTGCGTGATACAAAGTGTATTCATTCACTTTTTTTTTATACAGAAATCCTGTGAGTTTTGACAATAACAATATAGAATAACATTTATGTGAGCGCCACAGGGGTGAAAAAATACATCAACTTTGTTAACTTGGGACGTAATTGACAACTATTTCGATGCGTTGGTGCTTGCGTATGATGTTCAGGAAGCGCCTTGAAATCCGTATTTAGAAGTGAAAACTTCTTTAGGCAGACTAGACAGATTTTTCGTGGGCTGTGAAATGAATTCTATCGGGTATGATAAGAAATCTTCGGGTAAACTCGGGACCATGGCTATGCCATCTAACCATCTAGAAATGCGTCAGCCAATGGGAAATGCTGAAAGGGCGTGGTCTAGCCATCATGGCATGGCCATCTAGAAATGCATCAGCCAATGGGAAATGCTGACGAAAAGTTTCCAAGATAAGCTATCAAATTCTGAGTTAAAAGTTTTCACTTCTATCGGCAGTTCTTATGACTGCCAATTTTTTTATTTAACAAGAACTACATTGAAGGGAAATGTTTCCAGAGAAATTACAGGGCTTAGAGATGTAAGATCTTAGATCTCTGGGTGACGAGCGCAGTTCAGTGCTCGGTAATTTGGACACTTCATGTTCCAATAGCTGCGTGTCACTGTGCTGTTATGTGCCAGGCATGTTGCTTTCCATCAGGCACATGTCCTGCTCGTCGCGTCCCTCTTTATTAAAAAAAAAACTACATTAATAATTTTGATTTACCCCCGACTATCTCGGATTTATAATTTGTACAACATTCTACTATGCAAACCCTGTCATTTGATACCCATATCCAGGGAGTAGTGAAAACGAAATATAATTTGCCATTTTTTTTTTTTTTTTTTTTTAAATAAAGTGTGACGAGACGAGCAGGACATGTGCCTGATGGTAAGCAACATGACTGCCACATAACAGCACAGTGACACGCAGCTATTGGAACATGGAGAGCCCAAATCATTACCTAGCACTGCACTGCGCTCGTCACCCAGAGATCTAAGTTGTTATATCTCTAAGCCCTGTAATTTCTCTGGAAACATTGCCCTTCAAACCGGAACACAGTAATGTTTGCACATTACTGCTTGGCAGTAGAATAATTGGCAAAGGTGTGGTACTTCCCCAGGCGGACTCTGCTAAGAGTCCTACCACTACACATTTTGTGGTGGCGGCCGTCTTGTATTAGAAATACTCTACTAGTAAGCTTTTTAATTTAATACTCACATTGAGGGAGGTTGTGAAAAAATGTTTTGTCCGCCATTTTGTGAAGGTGGTAATTTTGAATCGATATTAACCAAACACAGCTAAGAACCACCGCACGAAAACTAACCTTCAAATAGACAAAACTGCAATCATATCAGTCCATCCCTTTGAGCTCACGGTGCCTCAGAGAGACGCACACACACAAACATCGACATCAATTTTATAACACCCCTTTTTTTGGTCGGACGCTAAAAAGGCCCCAATTAAAAACAATCTTCTTTTTATTTTCTAGACCGTTGGCACGACCTGGTTTTGATGCTCTAGACATGACAGCACCTGTTTTAGTTCAATTAAATCCAGAAGGAAAATGGGAATCAAATAAGCCAGAATCATTGGACGAAGAACGTTTGAAAGCTGTGGTACAACATTTAGTGAAATCAAAGGCACTATCTGCGGCCCAGAGCTATTGTTGTCAATGTGCTTCAGAAAACCAGGTATCAACTCTTACTATACCATACTTAAACAGTAAATATTGTGTTATATTATTTACTAGGCTTGCAACGAATATTCAGTTACTTTTGGGGACTGTGTCAGCTTCGTCCGTGAGAAATCACCTGTAAATAGAAACCTCACACGTGGCCCCTGGGTGGTGCTAAACAGCTGACAAAATACCGGTGGTAGGCTTCGACCGTGGCTGGTGACCACCCACCAGACTAAGCCATGCTGCCAAGCGGCCTAGCCGTGTTCCGGCCATATTGTCTGATGACGCCATTAGGGAGAACGGGTTAGAACAGTTGCTGCATAACTGCAAGACTGGAATGCCACACACCATTACTTTGCAACGGAAAGCTAGTCGTGGAGGGTAGCGGGATCTGAGGCACGGTTGCCGTGACCGACCGCAAACAGTAGGGGGTCCAAGAAGTGAGCTAGCCCCTCATGAAAGGCTGCCCCGCCATAGCGAAAAATCCCGGGATGCGCTATCCGGCCGGTTGGCGACCGGATATTAAGGCCAGATAGACATCCCCGGGGAGGCTCGGGCGTCCCCGCAGTCTCCAGACTAGTTTCCCATAGAAGTATTCGTGTTGTGTATTGTGGCCGTAGGTCAGCAGTGTGTAGCCTCGTTCTACTTCAGTTTTCCCACCGTAATTCACCAACAATCATGAACAAGGTCAAAAATAGAAACAAAGTTAATATGCGGCTGCACTCCTTAAAGTGCACCTCGAGAATAATATCCGAGGTATGCACTCAAATATCACAGCAGTCCACCACCACCTGGAGACTGAGCAGCCATTACTTTTGTTTCTTACGGAGACGCAGATAGGCCGTCCGTCAGACGTGGCGTACCTAAACCATCCTGGTTGCACATTGGAGCACAACTTTAAGCCACGTGTTGGACTGTGCCTGTACGCCCGTGAAGATATCTGCTGTCGGCGTCTTCGTAACCTTGAGGACACCAGATTCTCTCTTTTTTGGGCGCTGATAGACACAGGCACAGACAAAATTGTAGATGCCTGTGTCTATTGGTCGCACAGTGGGGATCTGGAGACGACTAGGCTTATGGAGTATCTAAGTGAGGCGGCGGATGTGGCTCAACAAAAGTACCCATCAGCCCAACTAGTGTTGCTGGGGGATTTTAACGGCCATCACAAGGATTGGCTGTTCCTATACTGGGACACTGACCACGCTGGGCTGGACACGAGAAAGCTAGCTTTATCGTTAGACTTGACCCAGCTGGTCCAAGGGGCCACACTGATATCTGACGTTGAGTCGCATACTCCTTATTGTTTAGACCTTCTGCTGACAACTGATCCAGACCGATATTCCGTGGCGGTATCTTCGCCGTAAGGCAGCTCCGACCACTGTCTGGTGAAGTCAGTATCAATATACCATCCGCCCGATCCAAGGCCTAGAGGCAACCGGCGGTCGGCGGTTGTGGTGATACAAGTTAGCAGATTGGGATGAGATGCGTTCTTTTTTTGCGTCTTACCCATGGCAGTTATTGTGCTTTTCTTCTGGTGATCCTTCAACTTGCGCGGATGCTGTAACTGAAGTGATCCAAACGGCTATGGAATATTTGATACCATACTCTGACGTTCCAGTATCCAGAAAAGCTCGCCCTTTGTTTGGGACTTAGTGTAAAACTCCTGAAGCATTTAAGCATGGGGTTTACCTGACTTGGATTGATGCTCAACAACGTAAGGCAAAGGACACACACCAGAAGAAGAAAGCGTTTAACAAGGCTGCTAAGGCATGCAAAAAGGTTCTACAGAGGGCTCGTTTTGACCATATTAGTTGAAGCTTGCTAATGTGCAACCTGTGTCTAAAAAAGGTAGTCGTGCTGACCCTGTTCACTACAGGCCCATCTCAATCACGTCAATACTCTGTAAGACTATGGAACGTGTCTTAAACCACAGGCTCCTGGCATACCTAGAATCGAACGACCTCCTCAGTGACCGCCACCCACATCTGGAGTGAAGCTATCCAGAAACACGGGGAAGCATTTGCAGTCTCCCTGGATATCTCGAAGGCTTTCGGCAGGGTTTGACATGATGGCCTTATAAGCAAGCTTTCGGACTGTGGTTTGTCACCTGGGCTTATTGCGGGGATATCAGACTTCTTGGGGAAGCGATCCATACGAGTCGTCATTGATGGCTGCTCGTCGGATCAAATGGCTAACAAAGCCGGAGTTACTCAGGGGTTGGTACTCTCTGCGGCGCTCTTCCTGCTACATATCAACGAACCGTTGAAGCCCGGTATCTTTGGGTACGCAGATGATAGCACCGTCGTAGAGAGTTACATATCTAGCGCAAGAGCCAGTGGGCAACAAACTCAGTAGCTGAGTTAGAGAGAATATGATCGAGCGTTTGAACTTGGCCCATGAGGCAGTCTCTATATGGGGCGATGCCAATATGGCCAAGTTTAACGAAGGAAAAACACAGGCGTGTTTATTCTCCGCTAAAAGGAGTCCATTCGAACTGGCTCCTACTTTTCGAGGCGTTTCCGTGCCGGTTACTGCCCATCTCGAGCTTTTGGGCGTTTCTTTGTCATCGACGCTCAACTTTGGCAAGTGTATTGAGTCTAAGGCTAAATTAGCCGCCAAAAAACTGGGTGTCCTCTCAAAGGTGCGAAGATACTTCAATTCTAAACAGTTGCTCACGTTATACAAAGCACAGATTCGATCCTGTATGGAGTACTGTTCGCACCTTTGGGATGGATCGGTTAAGTATCTGCTGGAGACTCGGGAATCGATTGAGAGACGTGCCAAAAGGCTCATAGGCAATGACATTCTTGTGCGTAAAAGACTTCAAAGTCTTGATCATCACCGCAAAATTGCTAGCCTATCGGTTTTTCATCGGATACACTTCGGAGAGTGTGCAACTGATCTGCATGATCTAATACCAGCTTGCCCTTTCTTCTATCGGGATTCTCGTATCTCAAAAAAGCGACATCGTTTCATAGTTGATGTTCCAAAAATACGAACGAAGAGATTTGACTCCATGTTTGTGATAGGAACGTATAGGTTGTGGAATGCGTTGCCTTCCACAGTGGGTTTTTCCCGATAGTAACAATCTTGGTGTCTTCAAAATGATTGTGAATCGGTTTCTTCTAGGTAAGCAAGCACGTTCCATCGTAGATCGCATCGTCGCTTAACATCAGGCGAGATGGTGGTCAAGTGCGAACCTATTAAAGTTTTAAAAACTATTCGGTATTCGACCTATTCGGCTGCTTTTATTACATGCGGCCGAATACCAATATGTACAACATATTCGGCCGACGAATGAAGAGGTTTGACTCCGCGCTTGTGATAGAAGCGCGTCTAGGCTGTGCGGCAGGGCCGAATTTAGTAGTGTGGAGGCCACGGGGCAGACCTTTGTTGAGGACGTTGAAATATAGCCCTCCCCTAGGTAAATATTTCTCAAGCAAAAAAACCCGGACTACAAATGGTTTCAAGTCAACGTAAAAATGTCGAAATTTGTTTAATTTTCCGAAGTGTCTGTTGTGGAGGCCCGCCTTTTGTGGAGGCCCCGGGGCTTATGCCCCGTTTGCTTTCCCGCTAAATCCGGCCCTGGTTGTGCGCGTTGCCTGTGTGGGTTTTTAACGAAGGTTACGACAGAATTGATGGTTTCAAATCGAGAGTGAATCGGTTTCTTCTAGGTTGGCACGCTCCGTCGTAGATCCCATCGTCACTATCTTAACATCAGGCGAGATGGCAGTCAAGTGCAATTTTTTTTATCAGAACCTACTCGTGATTCACAACTCAATCGGTTTGATCTCGAAACTGAAACAGACCTCTCGGTATTTGTCTTATCTCTTATCCGTTTAAAAAAACAGATAAGGGTTGTCATTCCGAATTTGAATCTTTCGGATTGTGTTGTTATCGGTAGGTACCCAGGTTTCGAGTGGTTTATGCGGCTCATTCGCATAATATCTGATTCTCAAAATATCAGATTCTCGAAATATCAGATTATCGAAATAGCAGCAGATTCTCAAAGCAATCGAAATCGGACATTTTTTTTTATTTTTTTTTATTTAAATTTTACAGCTCCACAGACTCCGGGGTCCGTGACCTTTGGTCAATCGTTTTCTTTTTGTTACATGAATCTTGGATAGGAGAAGAAAAGGAAATAGGGGAGAGTAGGGAACATTTTCTTGCTAATTCTAGGACTATTTTATTTTCTAAGTCGCCTCCTCCCGGCTCAGCGCCTCCACCACGACTGCATTTCTATCCTTGATGGCCATCTGCAAATTGAACTCTCGGATGGTCTTCGGTGTTGCAGACAACGCTCGCCGCACGAACCGACCGATGGCGTCGTCGGTGTCGTCAGCGTAATATGTGAAGGTCCCCGTGTGCCGTGAGATTGCGACGACCGCATGAGGCATGAGGCACGCTCTCGTGCAGCTTCGTGTCTGCCTTAGTTTTTATTGCGATTACCGACTCGTATCGGACATTCAACCTGAAAAATGTTTTGGCGACTTTAAAAGACTGGATTGCTAAGGACTTTGCCACGGTTTAAGCGCACAGCTGCCGTTGCATTTATTTTTTACGTAGGGAAACGTGGAATTTATTTTAAAAGACTTTAAAAAAGGAGGAGTTTCTCAAGACTGGCCTCGTGGCTTAGTGGGTAGTAATAACTCTGCCTCCGAAGCCGAGGGTCGTGGGTTCGATTCCCACCCAGTGCAATTTTTTGTGTGATGAATACAAATTCTGTGTATGGGTGTTTCTATGTATAATAAGTATGTCTTTAAGATTAGATAAGTATTATATCAGCTATCTGGCCACCATAGTACAAGCTTTGCTAAGTTTGGGGTCAGATGGTGTTGTGTGTGAATTGTCCACCAATATTTTTTTATTTATTTTATGCGGTAGTATGTTTTTGAAGTGAAAATTTCTTTTGGCGCATCATACAGATTTTTCGTTGGCTGTGAATGACATCAATATGCAACGTTACAATTAATAGAATGAAGTCGGTGTTACTTTAAAAGTACCTACCTACCATCACCGTAAATAGTGATTGACTATTACATCGTCACGCTCAAAAATAAAAGTAGGTAATGTTCAGAGTGAACTCGGGACCACCGAGTGTGTTAGAGCGAGAAAGAAACAGTCAATTCTACTGATGCTGCTTTCTGGCTGCTATCACTGATTTTTTATACAATCATTTTGAATTATTAACATGACTGAAAAGTTTTTACTTAGTATAGTTTTCAATTCTACCATATTTTTTGTGTATGCTACGCGATAGCTCCACAAATTGTGATTAAATTTTCGTGGTTCTGTTTTTGTTTGCACTCTAAACTACCTACTTAAAAAAAAAAATTTTAGAGTGACGAGACGAGCAGGACAAGTGCCTGATGGTAAGTAACATGCCTGTCACATAACAGCACGATGACACGCAGCTATTGGAACACGAAGAGTCCAAATCATTTACTAGCACAGTACTGCGCTCGTCACCCAGAGATATAAGATGTTTTATCTCTATGCACTGTAACTTCACTGGAACTATTGCCCTTCAAACCGGAACACAGTAATGTTTGCACATTACTGCTTGGCGGTAAAATAACTGGTAAAGTATTCTACCGCCGTATTCCACTTTTGCAGTGGTAGGACTCTTAGCAGAGTCTGCCTGGGGAAGTACCACATCTTTGCCAGTTATTCTACCGCCAAGCAGTAATGTGCAAACATTACTGTGTTCCGGTTTGAAGGTCAATGTTTCTAGAGAAATGACAGGGCTTAGAGATATAACATCTTAGATCTCTAGGTGACGAGCGCAGTGGAGAGCTAGGTAACGATTTGGACTCTTCATGTTCTAATAGCTTCGTGTCACTGTGCTGTTAGGTATGTGGTAGGCATGTTGCTTACCATGAGGCATAGTTATGTCAAGTCAGTCTCGTAGATTTTTATTTTTTAAAAAAAGGTGTGGTACTTCCCCAGACGGACTCTGCAAAGAGTCACTACTAAAAATATGGGACCACCCATATCAGTGTGGGGTTTTTGAAATATGAACTAAAATTGGTTTATTCGGTTTAATGATCAGATGACTTACGTAGTTTTTAATTGTCTTAAATTGAAGTTGCTGTATGTTTTTTTTCGAATAAAACATATTTGTTTAAATTACTCTGTGAGTACCTAAATAAAAATGATTTTCATGTTTTTTTTTCTTGATTGTACTTCGGCTATATTGAGAATCTGCTATTTCGATAATCTGATATTTTGCGAATGAGCCGTTTATGCGTTCCGTATTTTGCGTCAAAGTTTTCATTCTTTACCATAATTATTTATATTAACTTCGCCTAGATTTTATCGAGATTAGCTATTAGTAAAAAAATATTCACTTTGTTGCTCTAGCTTACCAATTCAAAAAATTGCAGATTAAGGGCGGAGGTGGTCCAAATTATGTACCTGTTATTATGATGCCCATTTATCCAGCTGATCAGTGTCCTTTCGACATGGATTGTGAAATTGATAAATTGAAACAAACTACTACTAAACCAAAGAAAAAAGCAAAACAAGAAAAAGCACAAGACACAGAATCGAAAGAAGACAAAGACAAAAAGAAACTGAAAAAGCGTGGTTTTGTAATGCAAAGACTAACAGATTTTGATTTATTATCTCAATGGTAAAATATGCTTCAAAATCAAACGAATAATCTTTTCATTAAGAACGTTAATTATGTGAGTTTTGTCAAGATGTTTCGTGTTCAATAAAGTGCTATTTTGTTGACTTGTCTTGTTTTTTCATCAAATTAGATAACAGCTTTATTTACGACTACCAGTAACCCGCGATTTCACCCGCATATTAGCTGATTCTGTTATTTTACAGGGATAAAAAGTTGCCTATGTTACTTAAAATTGTGTGTACAACGTTTCATGATTTTTAACGCTGCCGTCCACAAGCTTAAATGTCTCAACTACCAGAACCAAGTTTCAAGTTATTAAGCTAAAAACCAACAGTATATAGGGAGTATGTAAAAATGCTACATTTTGAGAACCAATCAACTTATGAAAAACTTAAAAATAGAGCTAACTACCTACTGTACCTACTCATAATAACTATAGTTACAGCCTGTTCACACTAGCTACTTTCAGTAGCTGCGACAGGCGTCTAGCCGCTGCATCCTGCTTCAAAAAGAAGCTGCGACAAGCGTCTAGTCGCTGCATCCCGCTTCAAAAAGTAGCTGCGACTCGCGTTTTTCGGAAGCGTGATGCAGCGGCAGTTGCAGGCGACTAAGTCACAGTATAATGAAAAACCAGTAGGACGACAATATCCCATCAAAAATATAAATGTAAAATTAAAATCAAGTTCAATATTACTTATTGAATTTTAACAACAAAAGAAGTGAGATTTAAATGGGTGCTTGGGTGAAAAGTTCAATGGGCGATTCTGAAATCTATTCATAGTAAATGAAACAATACTCTCAGGATAATTGGTTCAAAACTAAGATCTGACTTGGCTAGTTTTCAAATACCTCATTTGCAACTGTTTATTAATTTCTTTTCCTACAGCTCAAGTGGCTCCCCATTTTCGTGACGGACCCACCATACCACTAGCCCTACCCCTGGTGGTAGGGTGGGTCCGAAACCATACCACCATAATGATGTGACAAAGTACTCATATTGTGATTTATCTAAGATGGTTATTTTTTCCGCAACTATTATTATCTATTTGTTGCAAAAATGTAAGTCTTATGCAATTATTCAAGTTCAATATTCCGTATACATTAAATGGGCCGATTTTGGCAATTAACGCAATTTTAAAAGTGTTCCCCAACGCGTGTGACTTTAGAAGCGCAATATTTGGAATAAAGCGCTCAAGTGCGAGTCGGACTCGCACATGAAGGCTTCCGTAGCAGCAAGTAACAAAATAGATAAGTTCTTGTAGTCCGTTGTAACTTTGATCGAAGTTTTAATTATAGTGTATTTATGACGTACTAAAAAGAAACTACTTACCGGATAAAATTTAAACCAATTTTCGGTGGAAGTTTGCATGGTAATGTACTTACATCATATATTTCTTTTAATTTTGTCATTTTAGAAGTTGCACACATTTTACCACTTTGGAAGTTTCTCTCGCGCAAAATATTCAGTAAGTATAGAAAAAAAATTATATTAGAAACCTCAACATCATTTTTGAAGACCTATCCATAAAGACCCACACATACGTATGGATTTGATGAAAAAAAAAATTGAGTTTCAGTTCTAAATAAGGGGCACTCCCAAAATTTATTGTTTTCTTTTAATATTTTTGTATAAAAATCATCTGAATGCGGTTCACAGAATACATCTACTTCCCAAGTTTCAACAGTATAGTCCTTATGGTTTTGGAAAAAAGTGGCTGTGACATACGGACGGACAGACGGAGAGGCAAACAGACATGACGAATCTCTAAGGGTTCCGTTTTTACGTTTTACGGAACCCTAAAAAAGCGAAGTCCCTGAAGAATACGCAAAATAAAACTGAAAGGAGAATAGTAGCTCTCACTACCGCCGTACCACTACTACCTCTTGATGAGGTGTTACCAGGATTTCATTATATAAAATCGGAATGTCACAGTTTGAAACGAATGGAATAGTTTATAAACTACATCGAAACTTTTTGGTTGAAAATACATTCCCCCTGTAGTATTTAGCACAACCAACATATTAGAATCATTTCATTCAAAAATAAATAAATTACTGAACAAGAAACTGCTGAATGTATTACATAAGATTCATGAAACAAAGATACCTAAAAAACGGCGAATAAACCAAATTATTAACGACGATTTTATAATGGGCGTACAAATGCAGTTAGTCAACAAACAAATTACCATTGGTCATGAATTGGACGAATTGCGTAGGTACATTTTTACAGTTTGTTCTTTTAGTTTATTTGCTGTAAATAATCATAATTCTAAACAAAACTTTTGTTTTAAAAATATTTCACAACACTATTACTTGATGGCATGACGGTGGTATGGTTTCGGACCCACCCTACCACCAGGGGTAGGGCTAGTGGTATGGTGGGTTCGTCACGCCCATTTTCTTTCTTCGGAATACTCATTTTACACTGCCACACCGCGATATCTGAAAGACTGCTTTACATTTTACTACACTAACTAACGACAATATGGCCATATACTCTTCGACGTAAATCCTACACAGACAAGTTAAAAACCCTGCACCTAACTACATTGGTACACTACATTTACTACCTTACTACTTCAAATAAAAGTAGGTACGCAGTTCTATAAACTTTACATAATTTAATATTACTCTACGTATTTTTAAACCTGTCTACACTTTTTAAAAATCCAAGTTAGCAACACTGAACAGAACAATAGCTCGGCGGCCGCGACAGACGCAAACAGCCGCAAACAGTCGCTGCATCGCGATGCAGCTTCTAAAAGTTGCTAAATCGCGCGTTTCCGCTTCAGCTGCTAAAGCGCGCGTTTCCGCGTTAGCTGCTAAATCGCGCGATTTTGCTGCAAAAAGTAGCATGTGTGGTCAGGGCCTTACAGATTTTTAGAGTAATTCAGAATTAAAATAGAGTTTTGGCATTATAGCGTAGCATATTTTTTTGTTAAAAATAGGAAGTACGTTTGTACTATGTACCAGGGTTGTTACGGATGCGAAAAAATTTAGGTATCCGCGGATGCAGATGCCGATGTTGGGCCTTTAAATAATAATGGTTGAAATCTTAAGTGCATAAATAATAGTAAATCAATTTAATTTTAATTTATTTATTTAATCATATTTTTAGAACAAAATTACACAAATTCTTAATTTTACTTATGCCACAACAGTTACGAGTTTCATAATCAATCAATCAATCAATCATTTATTTCAGAATTTACATTATTCCATATCAATTAAATTACATTGGGTACAAAAAATAAAATAAAAATAATAATAATCAAATGAGAGTGATGTCCAAATAATAAACAACAATCTTTATTTACTAATGAAACTGAAAATTTGGTGAATTATCACTATCTTATATATAAAATTCTCGTGTCACAGTGTTTGTTTCCTTACTCCTCCGAAACGGCCATACTGATTTTAACCAAAATTTATATGCATATTCAGTAGGTCTGAGAATCGGCTACTAGCTATTTTTCATACCTTTATTTAAATGGCAAAACAACGTTTGCGGGGTCAGCTAGTATAGTATAAAACAAAGTCGTTTTCTCTGTCCTTATATCCCTATGTATGCATAAATCTTTAAAACTACCAAACAGATTCGGATGCGGGTTTTTTAATAGAGTGATTCAAGAGGAAGGTTTTCATGTAAAATACATGCATAGTATAGTAGAGACACTGATAGTTTTAAAGATTTCTAAAACGATGTCATAAATAACACAATTTTTGCGCTTAAATTGCAAACGCTGGCTGAACCCTACGATAGATCGATCAAAATAATATACTCCAGTATTATACACCTTAAAAATGACCACAAAAAAGCTCATTATGGTACATCTATCTATACTAATATTATAAAGCTGAAGAGTTTGTTTGTTTGTTTGTATGTTTGTTTGTTTGAACGCAAGGATCTCTGGAACTACAAACCCGAATTGAACGATTCTTTCTTTGTAGGATAGTCCATTTATCGAGGAAGGCTATAGGCTATTTATCATTGCGCTACTATCAACAGGAGCTGAGCAGAAATGAAAAATGTAACAAAAACGGGAAGAAATATTGCTTTTTGAGAGCTTTCGTTGCGTGACAGCATATGTCATATTTTAAAGGTTGCGTCATTAGAACCTAAAGTAACCGAATTTGAACAAAATTTGAATTGGTAGGTACGACCAATTTTCGATAGATGGGGTAGCAACGCGCGCGCGTTCAGCTAGTAATATATACAACGTGTGGCGGAAAGGTCCAACAATATTTTAACAGGTCATTCCAACACTGATGTGGACTTCATCTCCGAAGGTCTCTTTCCCCTCAGGACGTTAGATCACGAGATAATACGAGTCAAAGTTTGATGTTAAAATGACAAGCTTCAACCCTAATCCATGTACAGCTGACAAACGACTTTGCCTGTCAAAGACTAAATTTTGTGCAGAAAAAGTTGTTTTTTTGCCTACTTCGATAGTGTGAATGGAATAAACATAAGTTGAATTATTATTTACTGTGAATTTAATCCTTTAATACAATAGGTACTGGCTAGAACTGTTTGACGATTGGAGTCCATTTGGGCGGTCTACAACTACGATACCTAGTTCACACGAATAAAACAAAAATAAATCAGCTTTTACGAATAAAGAAACAAGAAACGCTTGATTAGAAGTTCCATGCAAGCTCGACTACCTATATCTACCTACGTCTCTAGTAGCTCATCACTATACCGAACAATTTTATGAACGAACATGAACAAAATAAAAATTTACACAATTTTAAATGACTAGGTAGTAATTTAAAATTAAAAATTGAAATAAAAATGTTACCTCGTCAAATACGAGGACATTATTTAATTCATTTCATATATTTTTAAATTAAATTGCAATATTAAATTTTGCATGTTATATAAAAAGTAATATTAACAACAGCATATATGAATATTTCAATTCAGCTTTATTTTCATTTTAAATATGCCTTGCGTTTTTATGGTAGGTACAATAAAAGGTCTTTATGCAGTAGTATAACAATTTTTGTACTAATTTATGGTGAGCGTCAGAACCGCTGGACCAGGTCTGATTTTTTATGTTTGATAACCATCAAATTTTAGTACCTTTTTGGTACTATTTGGTACCTTAGTTCAAATAATTAGTACCTCGATGAGCAGTGAAAAAACATGAAAAGAAAGTGGGCAGCCATTCTGACGTCAGGTTGGCTGGACCACATCTATTTCACATAGTTAGAGACAAAATTACGGAATTATTTATTTGCAATTATTTAGTACCTTTTTGGTACCTTACATTTTTATTTCATATTTAATTTTAGAGTGTCCCTGGAAAAAAATATGGATGATTTTTATTTCAGCATATATACCTATTACATGTATTTAGTAAATATATACATATTTGTACCCCATAAACCTAGCGGCAAGTTTCCCATATCTGCTAACATAAATTTCAGTTTTTTTTTAGGTAAATATTATACAGGGTGACTGATGGGATCGAACAATCCGCTGTATCTCATAGAACAAAATTAACAACTTTTGTGCTATGACTTAGGTATATGAATCGTAGAAAAAAGTTTTTTTTTTGCCCTAGATCAATTTTTTTTTTCGAATTTTCAAAAGTCGTGTCACAAATTTAATGTTTGTTCGGTCGTCATCTACAGAACTAGACCTTAAGGTATTGTATCTGTCTTGTAAACATATTTGTACACCTAGTTCATTACAAAAATCACAGAATAATTATTAAAAAAAACAAAAAATACATATTTTGTGTAACATGCTCCCTCTGAGTAAGTAGCATTAGTATTAAATTATAAGATCTTATTGTAATTACCCTTTTTCGCAAATAAAGAAATTTATTATTGTTATTATTTATTTACGTATTTTTATTAATTATTAATAGTATAACAATATTATAATGAATCATTTGCTTATATTGTAAAGAAGATTTTAATGTTATGCTATTTTTATCGAGCTTTGCTGAAATACTAGAGATAATAATAATTTGTATTAGCAGCATACAATATAAACTCATGATAATTATGTATGACTCGATGGTACTAGATAAAAATATCAGGGTAAGAGTAAGTAAGGGTCGTTGGTGAGTTATAAGGAAGGATTATGTCCAGCCAGCAGTTAACTGATATAGGCTGATGATGTGATGATGACGTATTATGCAGTTTGGATATATGTATTTCTGCAATGTATCTTTCTATTGAAACTGAAAATAATAACTTTAATTAGAATTTTATTATTCATAGAATAACTTTACTTTTGGTTTTGGCAACTGACTCATAATTTCGCACTAGTGATTGCATCAGTTAGGTCTACCGCCTAAAGGCCCGTTTGTATTATGATTAGTGCGAGTGTGAGTGCGAATGAGTAATCGCGACTGATTACTATCCACTCGCAATAATCAATCGGTGTCCACACGTGTCGGCTAATAATCACTAAACACATGCACTACTCACTCGCACTCGTACTACTCCAAATGAAAGCAGGCCTTAACTCCCCTGCTTCTGCTTTCGGCTTTCGCCGATGAAAGCAGACAACTAGGTACATCTGCTTTCCGTGTGTAGTTTTTTGGTTCCAAATGAACTGTTAGTAAGTTAGTCAAGTGTCACAGTATATTATAATTATAAAGGTGGGTTATAAAAATTTAAACTCACGAGTATAACAATAGAGTACAATCCTCAAAAAAACTTATTAGTTCGTCAGTTAGATTGCTAAAAAATATTGTACACGTATTTTTTTTTGTTTCACAAACAAAAAATGACGAAGATACAGCGCTTAGAAGTTTCGCGTGACGTCACTCGTGCCTATGATTTTTACTCAAAGTGACGTCGCGACCCCCGACCTCTCGAAGTTTGATGTTCTATAATTTATGTCTTTGTCGATTTTTAATATTTTGAAGAAACAAAAAATACGTGTCCCTTGTTTTTCCATGATCTAGCTGACGGACTAATTAGAATAGAGTATTTTTGACCCAGTCCGGTACCCTATTTTGACTTTAATCGTGGAATTAATATTTTGTACATAAAAATGACATGAACACTAGCGTAGCAGTTCTGAAACCAATCGGATTGATCTTGGCATGCCATCAAACCTCTCGGTCTTTGTCTTACGCGTTTAGTATGAGAGGGACAAGGAATGTCATTCTGAATTTGTGTCGGATGCGTTTAGAATCAGTACCCATATTACTTCAAGACTTAAAAATATCAGTTTTACGAATAACGTTTGTCGAAGTATAAGTCGGTTACCACAATCAACATTACATGAACTTTAAATATTATGGACAAAAAAAACAGGGTAAGTACTAAATCACAACTCAATCCGAACGATGGTTTTAACAAACAACACATACAAATCCTTAGGAAGCGTGTGTTTACTATTTATGTAGTCGAGTACCTAAGTACTTCAATATCAGTTCTTACCTACCGTCCACCTCCTGAAAAAACCTGGGTGAACTGTAGAAAGATTTTTTTACGACGGGTAACCTCTCAGATAAATATTGAAAGCCTTTAACTTGGTATTGTTGAAATTTAAGAAATACGTACCGGTCCTTAACTGCTGGCTGGACATAATCCTTCCTTATAACTCACCAACGACCCTTACTTACTCTTACCCTGATATTTTTATCTAGTCCCATCGAGTCATACATAATTATCATGAGTTTATATTGTATGCTGCTAATACAAATTATTATTATCTCTAGTGTTTCAGCAAAGCTCGATAAAAATAGCATAGCATTAAAATCTTCACAATATAAGCAGATGATTTATTATAATATTGTTATACTATTAATCATAAATAAAAATACTAAAAATAATAAAAATAAAAATATAAGCAAACGGCCTTATAGCGAAAAGTCTCGACCAACATCTTAAGAGACTTTCGCTAGACGGTTGGGTCAAGGGTCAGATGCAGAAGGCGGTCATCCTTGACACAGCGCGCATCGTCAGGAGATTCCTCAGTCTGCAACCCTAACCACCGGTAGCTTGGGCCCTGCCCCGCTGCTGGCGGCTATCTAGGTTTAAGTTTTTATAATGTTTTTATGTGCTTTTATATAAATATTGTAAAAACTTAGATTTAAGAAAAGAAATAAACACGTGAATAAAAATACGTAAATAAATAATAATAATAATAAATTTCTTTATTTGCGAAAAAGGGTAATTACAATAAGATCTTATAATTTAATACTAATGCTACTTACTCAGAGGGAGCATGTTACACAAAATATGTTTTTTTTGTTTTTTTTAATAATTATTCTGTGATTTTTGTAATGAACTAGGTATACAAATATGTTTACAAGACAGATACAATACCTTAAGGTCTAGTTCTGTAGATGACGACCGAACAAACATTAAATTTGTGACACGACTTTTGAAAATTCGAAAAAAAAATATTGATCAAGGGCAAAAAAAAACTTTTTTCTACGATTCATATACCTAAGTCATAGCACAAAAGTTGTTAATTTTGTTCTATGAGATACAGCGGATTGTTCGATCCCATCAGTCACCCTGTATAATATTTACCTAAAAAAACTGAAATTTATGTTAGCAGATATGGGAAACTTGCCGCTAGGTTTATGGGGTACAAATATGTATATATTTACTAAATACATGTAATAGGTATATATGCTGAAATAAAAATCATCCATATTTTTTTCCAGGGATACTATAAAATTAAATATGAAATAAAAATGTAAGGTACCAAAAAGGTACTAAATAATTGCAAATAAATAATTCCGTAATTTTGTCTCTAACTATGTGAAATAGATGTGGTCCAGCCAACCTGACGTCAGAATGGCTGCCCACTTTCTTTTCATGTTTTTTCACTGATCATCGAGGTACTAATTATTTGAGTTAAGGTACCAAATAGTACCAAAAAGGTACTAAAATTTGATGGTTATCAAACATAAAAATTCAGACCTGGTCCAGCGGTTCTGACGCTCACAATTTATGTAGACCTAACGTTTTTAGGACTTAAAAACCTACACCACCTAAGACATATGGTGCACTTTTTTGTAAGTAAGTGAATAAAACACCTTTGCAGTTGGCTCGAGACTGATGTATTTGTACCATTAGTAGGTAAGCATAACAATTTATAAATACCCACATATCTGTATATCACACTTCCCCCTTATATCTAAGTAGCAAATAAAATCAAACAAAACAAAAAAAAACAAAAACAAAAAGAAATGCAAAACATATTTGATGACATACAATAATACAAAGTCTTGAGAATTACAAACATATGGGATTTAATATTTGTGTACGAATCATTCCTTGGGTACATCCTTATCTCTAACGGTAGGCACTATGCAAAGGTCACTCCTGTTTTAATGTGATACTTGAACTATCTGTTGTTGTTTACATCCTTATCATTAACCTTAGCAATGCAAGACATTATGTTAGCAGGTAAATGTATAGATTGTATACTTTGTGGTTGTAAAGGCGCATATTTATTTTATGGATGACCAACATAGTAATTGTTGGACAATTTTACGTGATACATTTATTTATACATTTAACTTATCTGAAACATAGAATTTACTTAATACCTAAGTAGCTATGCACTTTTCTGCACGTAATCGTAATTATGTGATATGACTTTAAAAAAAAATAGATGTAAGCCCACACAAATACATAGTACCTATAACTAAATTACTCTAATAAATGAAAAAGGATGGTTTTTTGACTATTTGAGTACTAGGTAAGTACTTATTAGTTCATTTCACAAGAAATCAGAAATACTGTTTATAGTCGGGAACCGCTGTGCGCGGACTTAGTGTGGGGCGTTTAGGCGTACGAGCACTTTCATTATTATCGCGCGGCAGCATCGACAGCGCAGGCTCAGGCGCGCCGCGCGCTGGCGGGTCGGGTGCTGGCTGGGTGGCGCGGGTCGGCGACGGCGGCGAGCTCGACACGGCCAGAGTTTGCGTCCTTTCGTGAGTGTGGGTCGCTGAGCTCGGTGATCGTGTATTTTCCGACGATGAGACGTCAGTCGGGCGACCAGCGGCCGCGGGTCCCGGCGCCCACGAATACTACGTTTGGATCTGTTTAGCATCATCTGATCGGCGTGCCTGGTGTTCGTCTTCATTTTCTCGGTGGCCACTTTGTACGTGACCGAACCCGTACGTTCTGTCACCGTTCCTTCATCCCATTTCGGCTCGTTCTTGGGAAAAATTCTCACCAGCACGGCATCTCCCACATCGAAGCTCCGCGGCGTGCCTCCCGCGTTCGCGACTTGCGCGCGCTGCCCCGCGGCCGCGCACTGCGCCGCGCTCGGCGCGCGCAGCCGGTCGAGCCGGGTGCGCAGGCGACGCCCGAACATAGCGACCGCCGATTCCTTCTGCGTGCTACTATGCGCACTGTTTCGATACTGCAATAAAAATTTATTGAGGGCGGTAGATATATTATCTGTTCCCCGTCGGCCGTAGCTTTCTTCATTACTTTCTTGATCGTTTTGACGGCGTTCTCGGCTGCACCGTTGCTGGCCGGGTGGTAGGGCGCCGTCACAATGTGCAGAATACAATTCTTCGCGAGGTACTCTTCTAGCCTCGTGGATGTAAACGGTGGCCCTCCATCGGTCACCAGTTGTTTAGGTACTCCAAATCTAGCAAACATTTCTCAAAATTCCCCGATCACCGGCTCCGCCGACGTTCCTGAGGTCATCGCGGTCACCTCGATCAACTTCGTGTGCGCATCTACGACTACCATAAAATATTTGCCGTTGTAATGAAGGAAGTCTGCGTGCAGGCGGGCCCACGGCTCCTGCGGCCAGGCGTAGGGCGCGGGCGGCGCGTCGCGCACCGCGCGGCAGGCGCTGCACGTGCGCGCGCGCTCCAGTATGTCGTCCTCCACCGTGGGCCACCAGACGTAATTTCTGGCGATCTGTTTCATGCGCACCACGCCCACGTGACCTTCGTGAATGTCTTCAAGAATGCGTTTGCGCAAACTCCTCGGAATAACATCCTATAACCCCACACTACACAACCGTGGTCGACCTGTAACATCTCCTTTCGGGTAAAGAATGGCTTTTCGTTTTCTACCTCCGTGTCAGTCAGCCACCCGCTGATGATGTACCCATATATTTTACTCAGCGTGGCGTCCTTTAAAGTTTCTTTTGCGACGTCCCTGTGACTCAGAGGGAACGTCTCCTCTACGTAGTGTATGTACGCCGCCTCCTCTTCGCCTTCTTTACACTTACCGTTGCTCGTGGCCAGAGGTAGGCGCGATAGTCCGTCGGCATTACAGTTTTTATCCGTCGGTATAAATGCTATTTCGAAGTCGTAAGCGGCGAGTCGTACCGCGTATCTCTGAAGGCGGCTGGCTGCCGTCTGAGGAATTCCGTGTTTGGGTCCGAAGATGTACGTGAGCGGCTTGTGATCACTACGCAGCATAAATTTGCGACCGAATACGTAGGTACTGATGATGTCTCGTGACTCCGTATACGATGGCCAACGCTTCCTTATCAATCTGACTGTACTTCTGCTCGGCTGCGTTGAGCGTGCGCGAGGCGCAGCACACCATGCGCTCGGTGCCGTCGGGGTACTCGTGGGACAACACAGCCTCTAAACCGTATTGAGAGCTGTCTACGGCCAAAATTAAAGGTAGCCGTGGGTCATAGTGAGCTAGGGCTGGCCCCCGCACCATTTGTTCTTTGATGTCATCGAACGCTTTTTGACACGCCTCCGTCCACTGCCACCGCGCTCCCTTGGCCAATAGAGCATAAAGTGGCTGCAGTGTTGTACTAATATTTTTCAAAAATCTCGCGTAGTAGTTCACTAACCCGAGTGCGGCCCGCAGTTGTGATACGTTTTCTGGCGCGGGTAAGCCCGCGATTGCTGCCACTTTATTCTCGTCGGTATGTAAACCGTGTCGATTAATTTTAGAACCTAAATAGCAAACTTCGTTTTTGAAAAAATCGCATTTGTCCATTTTTACACGCAAACCAGCCTCTTGCAGTTTAGATAGAACAGCCCTTAAGTTTTTCATATGGATCGATTTACTAGGTCCCGTAACGCATATATCATCTATGAAACATACCACATTATCTATACCGCAAAGAGTCTCCTCGATTAATTTCTGAAAAATTTCCGGTAAACACTTTAGACCAAAAGGTGCCCTACGATACATAAATACGCCGAGATGCGTGGTGATGGCCGTGAGGGGTTGAGACTCTTCGTGTAACAATAATTGTAGGTATGCATTTTTAAATCAATTTTCGTGTATTGCTCCCCCCCACTTAGTGATGCAAATAACTGTTCGATGCGCGGCAACGGGTAGTGTACGTCCTTAAGTTTAGGATTCACTGTTATCTTATAATCGCCACATTACATATTTTGTCAGACGACGATAATGATTGCAGCCAAAAGGCTGCGGCAACATTTTTGGCGCCAAACGAACAATCGCCATCAATGCAGGCAGTTTCACCATCAATTTTATCACCAAATGCATCAGCAACTGTGTGACTATACCAAGAACTATGATTTAGTTTGTATCATCGATGTAAGGTGTCACTATTAGTATACAATCGGTAGTTTTCAAAATATTTGTGGTAGGCGCACTTGTCCGGTAGGCGCACTTTGCCACCTTCACCTTATTTCACAAAAACTTTAAAACAAAATGGCGGCGAACCCTCTACCGGGATTAGTTAGAAAATCGAGATTTATACTTCCAACTCTTCGACGTTTAAAAAGAAGAAATCGCTCCCCGGTTTTTTTTCTATTTAAATATCTGCCCCGACTGGACTATAAGTGATAAAGGTTGTTCACCCCTAATTTTATTTTTTTAATTTTGGACAAATTTTTTTTTAAATGTGGCATTAAAAAGTACACACAACCCTATATTTTTACCCTTTTATCACCAACCCCTATTTTTTAATAGCCATTTTAGTAATTTAATCATGTGACAGTGAACTCCTCCTAAACGGCGGGACCGATTTGAATGTTTTTTTTTGTGTGTACAAGTGAATTCGAGGATGGTTTAGATTCACAATTAAGCTCGGCAGATGGCGCTGCAGACAGTGTCTAGGTTATGATCCAAGTGACGCCGGAAAGGGCCGCTAGTAATATTGTAATAGGTATCTTAGATTCTCTTTTAAATGCTGTGTCAAAGGAAATCTTATGAAAGAATTTATATTTCCTCAAAAACATGAATTACCCTAATATAACATTACTAAGTACATGCAATCTCAGATTACCCTTCATGTAAGAAAGCGAAATCGACAATATCACCTTAATGTTGTTATTACTTAAAAACTTAATTTTTAATTCTAAAATACTAGAAACAATGATAGTATGTGTTTATTTATTTAATTTTAAATTATTAGCGACAATATCACCCAAATGCCATTACAAAGCTACAGCAAACAAAATCAGTAAACACATCTCTTAGAAAAAGTGGAACTTGTGAAAATAGCGGTGTTAGGAATTTCAACGTCTACATTAATTCACCAACTTTGGTGGCTTTTTAATAAAAAAAAGAATTACTGTATTGTATTGTTGTTGTACAGAACATGGATTAACGACGCTCTCAATGTTCAAACGCTGGACGTTGGCGAAGTTGGCGAAACTGCGGTGGTACCCATTACCGACTGGTAGCCATAAGAAAAAAGAAGAAGAAAAATGCATTGTTTGCGGGGGTATTTTTATAAACACGATGTTCGGATAAATATTTATCCGAACGAGTACATTATTTATCACAAATATATAATTTTGAGCTAAATTGCCCTTGGTATTAGAGAGAGACGTACTTCTTAGCATTCCATGGATTCACCGTGCGGGTGCCGGGTCCATCGTGTGGCAGAGAGAGAAATATCGAATAGACCCCAAGACTTGTGACTCGGGTAGTAGGTTTAAAAGGGGCCCCTTATATTGACGTACGTCAACACTCACCTTCACTACTCGTATTTCTCTCCCTGCCCAGCCAAATCCGATATGACCTACTAGTGCAGCTTTAGATACTCGTTCTAGTATAGAACTTACTGCACTTCTGGACAATCCAAGGTCTTTAAGCAGGTTATAGAGAGATTTTGCTGGTATACCTCTCGCTCCTACTTCTACAGCGTATAAATTAACTACATAGTCATTTTTTGTTAATTCATTTTGAAGGTCGTAATACTTATTTTGTTTCATCGCGTGGTCTTTAGGTATATTAGTTTCCCACGGTACGGTAAGTTCTACCAGGACTATGCGTTTCGTAGCCCTAGAAAAAAGGAAAATGTCCGGTCTGGATAACGAAACACCCACATCCTCTGGGATTTTGTAGTGCTTTTCATACGTGTCCATTAAAATAGTCCAATCAGGAGCTGAACCCAGGATTGAGTAAGGCTTGTTCTTGGAGTTTGAAGTTGAGCCCTCTTTTACAAAGTTAATTTGTCTTTTGTTTATCGTCAATCCCTTTTGGGCTCTAGCTACCGAAAGGCTTACGGCTTCACGTATGATTTCAAGTACTCTGTCATGGCGCTGTGAGTAATGACCCCTATTAAGGAGCACCTTGCATCCCACCAATATGTGCCTTGCTGTAGATATCGCCTCACCACAAGTATAGCAACATTTTTCAGAGGCTTTTCCCCACCTTACCAAGTTACTCTGGTCAGGGAGGGTCATTTGGAAAGCGTTCAGATAAAATTTTAATAAGGCAGGAGACCAGTCATATAGCAAGGTGCGCCACTTCAGAGCTAATGGGATACAAAACTCACCTATGGTTAACCACTCACTTTGCATTTCTAAATTCATAGCGTGCACTTTGTAACTATCATTTTCGTCTTGTTGTAGAAAGGTTTTTACCATGTCTCGGTCTTCCCTTTTCTTACTCGCACCCAACCCAGCTGTATTTACTTGCGCACCTGCCATAAATTGTTTGTGGAACTGAAGTCTAGATTCAAGGTCCGAAGCACTTTTGTCTTTTGGGAGAGATGCAATTAATTCGTCTTTCGACTTTCCCAAAACATGCGTTTTTGTAACTCTTAGGTGTTTGTAGAGTTCGGATGGTTTTTTTAGTTTCAGCCCAAAACTATTGTGATCCCTAAAGAGAGTAGAGGGATCAGCCGGATGTGCCAATCCAAACCATGACTTCAATATCTTTATGACATTAGCATCTAGTTTTGCCAGGAGGGTTTTACCGATGTCATATACTAGGAAAGGCCAAGTGAGACGTGATGTGAGATAGTTGTCATATATCCATGCTTTTTTGATATTGCTGATAGGCTGTTGGTCTACCTTATTGAGGTCGTTCATGAAGTTTCCAACAACTACCTCTAATGATGGTGTACGTCCTTTGTAGTCTATCTTTCTACCAAGAAATTTGAAAGGCACTGCCTCTGCTATTGTGGCAACTCTTTGGCCACTTATGGAGAGTCCCGGATCGTACGAAGTATATTTGGTATCTCGTCTACCCAGACATAAACAATGACATTTACTTGGTTTTGTCCTCATTCCCTCCGTCCATGTACAGAACTCATCAACATCATTCAACAATTCTTGACACTGTTTGGGATTTCGTGTAAGTATTGCAAGGTCGTCCGCAAAGGCTAAAATTGACTCAGTGTACTTATTGTTGATTTTAAACCGGTAGCCCCATTTCTTCTCACGGGATATTAATTTATCTACTAGAATATTTATAACTATATTAAATACTATTGGTGATAAGCAGCACCCTTGGAATAGTCCCACATTATATTTAAGTGGTTTTGAGTATTCCTTGTTTACTGCTATAACGAATTTTAAGTGATTATAATATGAATTAATTATGTCAATAATTACAGCAGGAAAGTTATACCATTTTAGGGCAAATAACATAAGTTCATGCTGCACGGAACCAAATGCGTTCTCTAGGTCTATCCAGCAGACTGTTATTTGTCTCTCATGTGTTCTGGCATCTTTCAAACTTTCCGCTAGTAATGTATTGTGTTCCAGGCATCCAGAAATACCAGGCAAGAAGCCTTTCTGGTGGTTGGGCCTGAAATACCTATTGCTAGCCATAAATGTGGTCATTTTTGTTTGCAATATACTGAAAAAAATTTTAGAAACTGTATTGGTTAGGGCTATCGGTCTTGTGTCTTTTGGATGAGTTACTTCTTGCATTTTAGGAATCAGGACAAAAATGGCTCTTCCAAATGATTTTGGGATTTGCTTTCCTGACCAGGGTAGCGATTCTGAAACCATTCGGTTGCATCCGACACGGAATCTCATCTCTCGGTCTTTGTCATGCTAAACAGATCAAAGACCGAGAGATGAGATTCCGTGTCGGATGCAACCGAATGGTTTCAGAATCGCTACCCAGATCTTACTGAATATATTTAAGATATGTTTACGAACTGATGGACACTTTTTATACACTATGTAGGGAATGCCATCAGGGCCTGGAGCTGATTTAGTAGTTTTCTTCTTAATTTGATAGTTTACTTCCTCTTCACTAGGTGGAGTGCTTTGAAAGCCTGTCAGAGGATCATTAGGTCTTTGGATGTTTGGTACTACGTACGAGCTCCCGCGTTTAGGCACTTCGTATGTGCTTTTAAAGTGATCGTAAATTTGCTCATTAGTCAAGATAAGCTTCCCATTTTGTTCTCTGAAAATACTTTTCGAGTATTGAAAAGGGTTTTTATCGAAGTCTACTTCGTGTTTAGCTCTGTTTAGATTATCACGATTTTTACTGATTTGTAGCGATATTCCTTGTATTAATTTAAGGATTGATCTTAGAGCCCTGGACAGTTGGTGACTTAGATGGTTGTCGCCCATGGTTTTAGCTAAACGAAGACGTTTTATTAGTTCTCTTTTCTTCCTCCGCAATTTCATTTTGAACGTATTTTCCTTGTTATTTTGAGCATAATAAGTAGATGGAGGATAGTGCTCAGAGAAGTATGAATAGATGGTGTCCTGAAAAGTTTCTACTTGGCTGTTAGGGTCTTGTTTTGTACCAGGATGTTCTAACAATATAGCCAAGTTTTCGTCATGAACTTTCCAGGTGGAATTTTTTAGGCTGGGTATGCCAAGACGTGTCCTGATGACAATGGACTCCTGGTAGTTTTCACTCGATGGTTCACCTTGGGATATATGAGGGTCAACTCTATCCATAGTGATTGTCAAAGTACTGACCGACGGCTGTCGTGCTTCAACACCATCATGTGTCTTTAAGTGCTTTAGGTACCAGGCTCGTCTCTTGTAAATTTTTCCGCACGTAGGGCATCTCAAGTCCGTATTCGCGCCAGCGGGGCTAGCACGGGCCGTGGACTAATAGTCTTTCCACCATTTTTATCCACCTGTCAGTGGATGTAATAATCATTTCCACCTTGCATAGCATGGCAACAGGGGAAAGGGATAAAATGTTTTCACTTGACGTTTGTCGTGGACATTATATCACGCTACTCCCCGCTGTATAGCACGGACTCGGGAAAACGAAGATAAATACTCTTCAATTGACAAATGACAGGGGACAAACTATCGTCTGATTTGGAGGTGGGGATATAAGTAAATCTCTCTCAAACATAATGTCGCGAGCATATTACAATTATATTTTTGATTATATAATTACTCATTTTTATATCTAAATGCGTTCTCTATACTAAGGTATGTGATTTAGATGAGAAAATGTTTTATAGTTGTTTACAAAAATATAAAACCTACAGATAAAACCTCAAAACGCAGCACAGAAAAAAAATTAAAGTAAAAAGAGCGAACGTTGACAGAAAAACTGATGATTAATACGTCATTTTTAGGGTTCCGTAAAACGTAAAAACGGAACCCTTATAGATTCGTCACGTCTGTCTGTCACAGCCACTTTTTGCCGAAACTATGAAAACTACACTGTTGAAACTTGGTAAGTAGATGTATTCTGTGACCCGCATTAAGTTTTTATAAAAAAATAATGAGGTTTTTAATATAATTTTTGTCTACACTGAATAATTTGCGCGAGAGACACTTCCAAAGTGGTAAAATGTGTGCTAACTTCTAAAATAAGAGAATGAAAAAATATCTGATGTACAATGTACATTACCATGCAAACTACCAACGAAAATTGGTTTGAACTCGATCTGATAAGTAGTTTTTTTTAGTACGTCATTTTTTTTTTGTACAAGTACTATGTGTACCACAGAACAGAAATCAAGTAGAAGGCTCGTAGCTGAATGTCACTAGGAAAACCACCGTATCACGTTTGCACACAAACGTGGTTTTGATATATTTTAAACACATTGAAACAATGCAAGTGATTTGTCCCATAGTGACGAACCTAAAATGATGTATTGCATTTAGTTATGTACTCAAAAATGAACCCTATTGCTAAGCACAATAAATCTGTTATTGTCAACTATTCAAAATGTTGTTACGACTTTCTTGGATAACTCAATTTTGTCTAATTACAGGAAAAAGTACCGTATCTTGAATGTGACTAAGTTGTTTATTTTGTACCATTATCAGGACTTTTAGGGCGTATCGAATACATCAGCGCTACGAACTTTCTAAACTCAACCTTAGTAGAATAGAATAAGGTGGTAACTATTATCATCTTTCAAAAATGTAAGTTGTTTTCGCTAGTAAGCACTAGATGTCACTAATATTAAGATTAGTGACATCTAGTGCTCACTAGTTCTGCTACTTCATACTAGATGGCACTTTATGTAATTTATGCAACTATGAACACTACCTTCTTTAAAATAAGGGATTCGTTAATATAAGCCGGTCGTGCTAATAGTGATGTTAGACAATGCTGAAACATTTTCATTAAATTATCGATATTACGTTATTCAGTTTACGTACCTATCGTATAATTTAATCATAATATTATGATTAAATTTGTTCATGTACCATCTTAATTTTATTAACTATAGAGTGTAGCGTAACAGAGTTTTGTAAAAGAACGTAATTACTAGGACGAAATTACAAAAATACTCGGAGGAAACTAAATAAATATCTTAAGTAAATAAAGTAATGATGGAATTGGTCTTGGCAAGTAGCACTAAAATTTGTATTTTAGTCGAATTATATTTTTCTAGAGTGAGATAAAGATAAATAAATATAGGTGAAACATTTACACACAACAACACCATCTGACGCTAAACTAAGCTAAGCTTGTAATATGGCGGCCAGATAGCTGTTATAAATACTTACTTATTATACATAGAAACACTCAGATACAGTCAAAATATTTGAATCCATCACACAAATATTTGCACTGGGTGGGAATCGAACCCACAATGTAAGGAAATAGTTATTTTCTTTGAGGGACGACCTTGTCATTTAAGTTGTTGTCAGTAAAAATTCAAGATGTTTTTATAACCATGAATAGAAACTTGAGGAGACTAAAATAAACAAAAGGGATATAGAAAAGGAACAGGGTTTCAGTAAAAACAATACACGAACTGATAAAAGTTTATACATAAAAATCAACAACAAAAACCGGGCAACATAACCGTTTAAAAATTATACAAATTTCAATTTCACTGCTGATTTCCTCTCAATTACCCTATAGTTTTAAAAAATAAATACCAGCCAAGTGCGAGTTGTAGACGCACTCAACTTTTCCTATTTAATTTTTATTAATTATAAAATCGCTGTCTAAAAAGTGCTCAGAGCAAATCGTGCTTGTTTTGGAAGGAAACCAATTTTGCTTTCCTGTAGCTTCTATCCATTTCTCCTTAGTAACGGGACTTTTAGGAAAACTGAAATGATAAAATGTACTTTTTTTCAAATAAAACGTTAAATTATTCAAATACCAAATAATAAAAGAAAATATATTTGTTTCACACAATTGTACAAGTTAGAAATATCGATATTAGCAATTTCAACAGCTTGTGTCTCATCCTTTACTGAGTAGCTCTACTGAGTAGCGCTACTCGCATGCATAGAATGATCTAGAATATCACATATAGTTTGAATGAAAATGGACCTTATTGGAATGACTTTAAAGTTGACTTCCTTTAAATCATTTCTCTCTTTAAGCTAATATTAATTTATTTTCACAATAAAATCAAAAGTAAATAAAATAGGACTTACCGATGGTACAATATGCCTCCTTTGGATAAAGTTTTGGCACGGCTATCGTTTTTACACTCAATAACTGCACAATACGGCATGACTGCTTACTTTTTATTCAAAATCGCGGATTCAAGAGTACTGCAGTAGTGGCAGAGCACGACTAAGTATTCGGAAGTGGGCGTACTCTCGAAGTATGCGGAGATTGCGCCTACTTAGTACTACGATTGCCCCGCCTACTTGCTACTTCTTCTTGATATCTGTTCTGTGATGTGTACTATGTATATTAATGTTACTTGCTGCAACGGAACCCTTCATGGGCGAGTCCAACTTGAACTTGGCCACTTTATTATTTAATTTTCTTATAACGGCAATACTGAAGTGATAACGCTACTCCCGCCGTATATCCACCGTGGAATAACTATCCACCTGCGAGTCCGTGCTCTGACAGTGGACAAAATTGACAAGGGGGAAAGAGATTATTTCCTTTCCCGGTGGAGTAATTGTCAACTGCCCGTGCTAGCCCCGCAGGGTCGTCGTTATTATCCACCGGTGGACAGATCTTCCGCCCCCCCTCTCGGACTGTCCCAGGGGTATTTTTCTTTTTCGGACTTTTAGCGATTTCATTTCCCGGGTTAGGCTTGCTAGGCCTTCACCCTCGACTGTCTTTCCAGCAGTCAGATGTCTTTCCATCCGTCAGATGTCTTTTCCACCAGCCATCTGTCTTTCCAGCGTCATCCCGTCTCTCCGGGCTGTCATTCTTGTTTGAGACGTACTTCTTAGCATTCCATGGATTCACCGTGCGGGTGCCGGGTCCATCGTGTGGCAGAGAGAGAAATATCGAATAGACCCCAAGACTTGTGACTCGGGTAGTAGGTTTAAAAGGGGCCCCTTATATTGACGTACGTCAACACTCACCTTCACTACTCGTATTTCTCTCCCTGCCCAGCCAAATCCGATATGATCCTACTAGTGCAGCTTTAGATACTCGTTCTAGTATAGAACTTACTGCACTTCTGGACAATCCAAGGTCTTTAAGCAGGTTATAGAGAGATTTTGCTGGTATACCTCTCGCTCCTACTTCTACAGCGTATAAATTAACTACATAGTCATTTTTTGTTAATTCATTTTGAAGGTCGTAATACTTATTTTGTTTCATCGCGTGGTCTTTAGGTATATTAGTTTCCCACGGTACTAATATACCTAAAGATATACATGATTTTAATGAATATTTTAGGAAATATCTTAGTTTTATAATAACTCTGCAACAAAATAATAGACCATTTCATTGTGAGCACGTGGTACAGTGATGTTTCTTAGCGTTGTCTTCCAGGTGAGGGTCCTCGAGGCGATATACCCACAGAGGTGGAACCGCGGCCATCACTATGCTAATGCGTGACCATGCGTAAATGTATTCTTCCACGTAAAAAAGGTACATAATTTTCAACTATATTTAACGACCACGGCGAATAGAGAGAAACCAGCGGACAGCCGCCGATTGCTCTACGAGATACCATTTGCTTTCTTCCCGAGGGGGTCCTGCATAGATGAGGCGAGGGGTTTAGTAGCCGTGGCCTGATCATCCACAGTGAAGCTAAGAGAAACCCGCAGTGGGACTGCTAACCAGGGCTATGGGCTATGGGCTCCAAGCCTTGCGTTCCTAGCAATGCGGTCAGGAGGGAGTTGCGCGGCGTAGACGGTGTCGGCGCGAATGAGACGTGCCGCGATGTTTGGTGGTATGCACCGTGACCGTAGAGAAGAGGATGAGTGAGATGAGAGGCTGAAGAGGAATACCGGTATAACGGTGCACCACTCTCCCTGCCCACTGTGGCCTTGCGTGGTCGCCAACGTATGATGGCGGACGCGGTGGGAGTGTAGAGGAAGAAGAGTGCCGGTATATCGGTGAGCTGCTGTCCCCGTCCTCTTCAGTCGGATGGTGGTAGTTGACGAGGCCGAACATTTGGCCCGCCGTGAGAGACAAAGGGTGTCTAGACGTGAAGATGTCTGGTACCATACGTACCCACACTGGTGACCACGGCGTGCATTGTCCCGCGGCGGGTTCACAGAAGAGTGCGAGAACATCCCGGTGTTTGCGCGATTTGTGGCAAAGATGAATTAATACTGCCGAGGTTTTAGCCGGTAGGGTAGGGCCGGTAGGGCATGGTGTCGAATCCGACACAAATCGACTATTCCCTTCAAGCGCAATGGTATGTTAATGCATTACCTCCACATAAAATGGTACCTTTAGCCTTTTAATTTCAAAATAATACAGTTTCCCGTGAAGTAGTCGTATGCTGAAACTATTACATTACTATAGATATTATACATTTAAGCACCTAGAAATTGATTCTTCGCGCCAAGACTGTTTTTCATACGGACAACTACTTAGGTATCTGAAGCGTTATCAAGATCATCAGGTTACAGAGATAACCAATTTGTTCTTCTACCCCAAAAATTAAAAAAAATAAAAATATCATAAATACAGAAGTACTTTGAAATACCTGTACCTACATTGAAGTCTTAAAACACTTTTATTTTACGTTTTACACACGTTTACTTAGTTTCATCAAAGTGTACCTACTATAAAACACATTACTTTTATAACATATTTGCTCGTAAAGGGTCTCTTATTGGACTAATTTCTGTATCGTAATGTATCTTATTACGCACTAGTGCTGTAATGTGTAATGTAAAACGCACGGTTTTAAAATGCTCCGTTCACAGACTAGGTAGAGAGATATGCTCCGTCTAAAACGAACGGTACCTTTTTAAATCTTAGTAAAAAGTTTTTATGTCAGAAAAGTGTGGTCAACATTTTATGAATAAAATTAACTTTGAGAGGTAAAATATAATAAAGTATTATTTAATTCGTTAATTTAATTAATTTAGACCATAAATTACTTTAATTTTTCTGTAACAAAACACAAAAATATTAATTTACTTCATTATTAATGGCATACTGGCTGGTTCTGTGCCGTTGCTTAAAAAAAAGGCGCCGATGCGCGCGCATTGCTAATCTGTGATCCATAGTGATTACTTACTCTGTGCTGTGATCTGTGATCAAGTAAATATTATTCCGCGCGTTTTTTTTCGCTGTATTGTTTTTATTTGAAAATGTCGTCAGAGTTTTGTTTATTTCCTCACAAATATGTTATAAAACGTCGTATGACATACGTGCGCTTTGATAAATTACAGCCTCTGCTAATTATAGCTCTCGCCTTCGGCTCGAGCTAGCAATAAAGCCTCGGCTGTAATTATCAACTTACCGCACTTATATCATAATGTACTATTACGTAGCGTTTCTTTATTCTTTTGGTATAGTTCTCTTACCGATCATAGCTTTTTATAGCAATGGATATTTTAGTAGAGATTTTCCTCAAATAGCCGCGGGTGAAACCGCGGGTCACAGCTAGTTATAAATAAAGAAGAAATAATGTATCAGAATAAAATAATGAAAATAAAAACACTTATAATTATAAGTCCGTCTGTATGTTTGTTTGTTTCGACTCGGCTAAATGGCAATAAATAATTATTACGATTCATAAATATAAATAACGAAAATCTTGAGATATTATGTTTTACCGCGTATTCCTGTGCTGTTAAGGGCACACATTGTGAATGGAGCCGGTGCACCTAAGAAATATGGTGCGCTTTTTGACTCCCGCCAGAAGCTCTGCCGCAGAAGAGTGTCGCTTCTCCATACTCGTTACTCGGCCTGCGCTCCACTACGGCGGTCACCGGTTCGCTTCCCTCGCCACCTCCCCCTTCGCTGCGATTGGCCTCGCATGGCTCGCTCCACTCAGGACTTCCCTTGAGCTTCTGGCTCCCGCATTTTTTAAGTGAAAACTTCTTTAGGCGCGCCTAGACAAATTTTTCGTGGGGTGTAAATTTAATTCTACCATCACGCTCGGGTATGATAAGAAATCTTCGGGTAAACTCGGGACCTTGGCGATTGGGCATCTAGAAATGCGTCAGCCAATGGGAAATGCTGAAAGGGCGTGGCCTCGCCATCATGGCATGGCCATCTAGAAATGCGTGAGCCAATGGGAAATGCTGACGCATTTCTAGATGGCCATGCCATGATGGCGAGGCCACGCCCTCCGGTTACACCCGTGTAGTTTCTATCGGCAGTTCCTATGACTGCCATTTTTTTTTTTAAATATATAGGTACACTCTAGCGGTAGTTAGTAGCGACAGGACTAGGTGGAGTCGGGGTGCTCCGAGTCGTATCTGGGTCCTATGTACCTGGGTCTATATTTAGTAGCACAACAAATAATTAAATGCCTAAAGACCATTATGCGTCTCATCAATATGCCTAAATACCTACTATTATGCGTCTCATCCATAGTAGCATTGAATGTAGTACAATAGATTGATATGCCAAAAAACTATTATGCAAAAGTTACAATATGACACCATATATTTATTACGCTACATTCATTATGACAAAATAAATTAGGAAAAAAATATTATGCGTTTTAAATGGCACCCGCAGTATAAGCATCAAAATGAGTTTCAAAAAAAGCCCCACGTTTTCCCCACATGGAACTCGAGTTGGATTTCCCCACAGTTTGGGGAATTCTCCACAAATCGGCAACGCGGGTTGTGAATGTGAGAATGTGAATCGCAAATGGCGCTACCTTCGGTAGCGCGCAGATTCCGTAGCCATGGCCAAATCATTTATGAATGATTCGAAACTGCGTTGTGAAACGCTATTGTATATTGTAGTAGCTCAAGTCTCAAGTAGACTATCCGACGGTTGGAAGTTGGAAGGTCGGTTGTCGGATGCGTATGTTCACAGACTGAGTATTCTAGCTTTCTACCCAGGGTTGCCAGATGCCTGGGTAGCGATTCTGAAACCATTCGGTTGCATCTGACACGGAATCTCTTCTCTCGGTCTTTGTCTTATCTGTTTAGCATGACAAAGACCGAGAGATGAGATTCCGTGTCGGATGCAACCGAATGGTTTCAGAATCACTACCCAGGGTGATCTCATCTCTCGGTCTTTGTCATGCTAAACAGATAAGACAAAGACCGAGAGATGAGATTCCGTGTCGGGTGCAACCGAATGGTTTCAGAATCGCTACCCTGACCTAGGTAGCGATTCTGAAACCAATCGGTTGCATCCGACACGGAATCTCATCTCTCGGTCTTTGTCGTGCTAAACAGATAAGACAAAGACCGAGAGATGAGATTCCGTGGCGGATGCAACCGAATGGTTTCAGAATTGCTACCCTGGTTTTCTCGTACAAAATCTCGGCTCTCGGCTGCCTTAAATCTCGTATTTCCACGTAATTACGCGAAAAAAATCTAGTACACGGTATTTTAAAAAAAAGGTTAGTTATTCCCTTATTTCCATTCGCGCAGCTTGAACTAATAGGTACCTACCATTTCTTGAGATAAGTGGTAAAATGAACAACATAATCATACATACGGTCCAAAAACTAAACTATTTAGTATTACCATAGTGTACATGAGGCATTTACACAAAAAAATGGATTTGAATAAAATAAAATTTGATTAAATTTTGGTATTTGTACACATGCAAACGAAGCGTAAGAGATTATTGTTTGCCCGTGCCTCGTATGCCGACCCATAAGTACGTCTGGCAACGCTGTTTCTAGCGTATGTTGAACAGTGAACACTTCTTCATATTTTTTTTCTTTTGGCTTCCAAATGGTAATATCACCGCAATGTCGCCAGCGTCTAGCGCACAGACTAAGTAGAGAGATACTGTCTAGCGTTTGAACATAGACACTATCGTCTCTCGTGTCGTTCTGTTTTGAATTCTGACTGACTGTGTAAACTACAGATGTAAACTGTGTTCTTTATTGGAATATTTGTGACAATTTGACAATAGAGTCTGAATGCCAATGATTGCACACTTTTTACTAATTATGCAAAATCAGCCGTCAGCCTATTAATTTGTCATTTGTCAATTGTCGCTATTCTGTTCTGTGGTCTGTCATTTACTTATCTAAAATTTGAAGTCTATGGTCTATGGAGATGTGCTAGCTCGGGATAAACAAGACTCGAGTTAACTCGAGTTAGCAGATAGAAACTGAATAGGATTTAATTTATTACACACTATGCGAACAAATATCTGAAATTATACAATATACATATTTGATAGATTTACGAAAAAAGATAAGCAATGTTCATTTTCAATGTTAAAATTGCAAAATAAATTTAATATTTCAATTTTAAAATTTACGTATATTAATCTGTTTTTCGCATGTCTGAAACGCTGCACGACGTCACTAGCTCATGTAAACAGCATTTCTGCAATTCTGACCCGGCTATAGTTTTATTATGGAAGACAGCTAAAACATAAAATAATTCTCAAACACTAAATACCTGCCTATTATTATGAATTAAATAACCTATACAAATATATATATATATAAATAAATAAATATTGGTGGACAATTCACACACAACACCATCTGACCCCAAACTAAGCAAAGCTTGTATGTTAAAATGTTGTTTTCGTAATGTGAATAATATAAAGTTGTCTGTGTAAAAGAGGTATGTATTATGATTTATACTTACCTCAAAATGATCTTCACAGAAATAGTGTTTACTTTTAGTGGACAACAACTCCACTCTCTTCTTGATAATTTCAATTCCAAAATTCTCCCTTTTATTACCGGAGTTTTAACACTTGTACTCTTACACATTATAACGATGTTCTTACAGTAACGCACAAGACACCAATAGTATGGACTCGTAGTATACTATTTACTCATTATTTATTTGAAAAGTATATTTCATTCCTTAGAGAAGCTTTCCTGGGGACACGGCAGTGCTCCCGCCAAGTCAAGCAAAGAGGTGACATGCTGATGGTTTCCTCCACGTGATTGGAGCCATATTGCGCGAGGAGGGCAAGGTGGGACCGCAAGGACAAATGGCAATGCAAGAATTGAACGTGAAAGCGGTACCGCGACTCTGCTGCCAAGCTACAGCTAGAGAAACCTGTGAGGATTTTAGTTGGCAACCAGGTATCTTTCGAACCCAACATATTTCGCCATGCCCCTGCACAGCGGACGATGCGTAAATGCATTTCCTCTGCACAAAAAAGTCAATTAAATTTGAAAATGGCTGACTAAAATGTTAAACATTTTCACATGATGACAAGTTGACAAGATAAGATTAGAAAACTCTTTATTAAAAGCCATAAAGCAAAAGAAAACAATTAACTAGCCGTAATGTAATACAGCGGATTATACAATCCAGTTGCGACATATATACTAGGTACTTACATAAACATACATGAACTAAATATAATAAATGTACCAAATTAATGCTTACCAAGTAACTACTAGAAGACAGTTCGCAACAAAGACTAGATAAAAGTCTTTAACCCGACATTTAAAAACAGCTAGGGACTGGGCACGCCTAATTTCTAATGGTAACGAGTTCCACAACTTAACAGTGAAAAAGGAAGAGTAAAATGTTGTACAGTGTCGAGGGATATCAAGCGTGAGGTTATCTGATGCTCTCAGGAATCTGGGAAGATGAGATTGGCGAAACTGAAAGCGTTCTCGAAGACAACAGAGGGACGAGGGAAGGAAAATAATATTATTTTGGTTGTTGACAACGATTAACGATAGGTATAAACGTCCGGCGTTCATCGCTTCCTACAATGGACTAAAACGGAAAGAGTGAGCTCACTCTTCCCAACGATAACATAATTCCGTGCGTCTGAAGTTAGGGAGGGCACATCCATTGATTTATATCGATGCTGAGGGCAATTCAAAATGTTTAATTTTAACCCGTGATCAACAGTAATTAAGACAAATTCTGTTCTTCTGCTGCCGCGAATTTTTATTATTTGATAAACCTTCACTTATAATTTGTTTTGTCCAAACTTACCTCAAAATTATTGAGGGTAGATTACATTTTTGGTTTCACATAATGTTTGTGGTGCTAGTGTTGTCGCCTGTCACAAAGTTGTTTATAAACTTCTATATTTATTACTTCGGTTTCATTTAACTCATTAAACAACAATACTAGTTCATAAGTTTTTCACTGTACTGTTTTTGATTTGTTGTACCACAGTAAAAAGTTTTCTATCTATCTATCTAATGAGTCATATCCTACCGGTGCCGAACCCATATGGGTTCCACGCCGCTTTACAGGTTTAATCTGGTTACATATTGGTTCTGCTATGCGAATTTCTGTTAGGTGAATTATTACACTTACTAGTTTACAAAATTTATTTTGTCTGTTGCCGCTAAATGGTTGATAAATGTTCACTTATGACTTGCTTTGTCTGTTTACAACAAATCTGCCCTTATTTTTTTGATCGGCTCGTGTTTGTTTTTGATATTTATCATTTCAGCGTATTTTTAATCGATAATGCCTGTTATCGATTTTACTGTTTTAGATTAGTATCTGATGTTTTTGCAACATAGTTCAAGGAGACGTTGTTTTAACAATCCGGATCACTTTTACTACATAGTATGCAAAATAAATAGTTATCCTAGAAAAAAAAGTTGGCGGGTAAGCATCAAGGTCTTCTTAGTACGTACTAACTTTACTCAATCGTCCTCATTTTATTCATCAGAAAATAAGTGATGTCTGTTGGCTCTGGGATCTCGGACTATTGCAACTAAAGGCTTGGATGGCATTTGTCTCTGTGATGCAGAATTTACTCGGAAATAAAAAAAACTCAATTTTTTTTAACTTGTATAATACCCTGTACTACATAATATGAAAAATGTAGCACAAAACTCAGTGCAAGCATAAAACTCAGCTTCTTTCATAGTTACTTGGACATGTTTCCGAAAATTTTAGAATATATAAGTGATAAGTCAGGTGTCATGGAAATTCAGAACCAGGGTTTCTGGGATCCGAATATTATAATGTCTGACTATTGTTGGTCTCTGGTATGTTATTTTCTTAAGTCTAAACATAAGAAACTAGCTTAAATACAAAGCTTTTTAGAACTCAATTATTCATTATCATTTTTGAAGTGAAAATTAATTTTGGCGCACCACAGACAGATTTTTCATGGGCTGTGAATTGACCTCAAGTTTCACGCTCGGGAATGAAAGAAATCTTCAGGTAAATTTGGGGCCATTGGCATGCTCATGGCCACGCCCTCCAGTTTCACCCACGTAGTTTCCAAAGTAAGCTATCAAATTCTGAGTTAGATTTCACTTTTATGGGCAGTTCATATGACTAGAGATTTACTACGATAACATGGGCCGCCCCTCCAAATTACTGTTTTAATGTGTGTAGTCACATCCTTACGAAAGAGTTTGTATGTAGTTGTAATTATTCGTAGGCAGTAGCAGTACGCACACATACGTGGCGGTGCGTTGTAAATACTTTCACAAATACTTTTAAACGTTTTGAATTCTGGTGGGGCGGGTCATGTTATCGTAGTAAATCTCTACCAATTTTTGAAGTGAAAACTTCTTTTGGCGCGCCTAGACAGATTTTTCGTGGGCTGTGAAATGAATTCTAGCCTCACGCTCGGATATGATAAGAAATCTTCGGGTAAACTCGGGACCATAGCCATTGGCTATCTTGAAATGCGTCAACCAATGGGAAATACTAAAAGGCGTGGCCTGGCCATCATGGCATGGCCATCTACAAATGCGTCAGCCCATGGGAAATGCTGGTGCATTTCTAGATGGTCATACCATGAAGACCAGGCCACACCCTCCGGTTACACCCGAGTAGTTTCCAAAGAAAGCTATAAAATTCTGTGTTATAAGTTTCACTTCTATCGTCAGTTCCTATTGCCAATTTTTTTTTCTGTTTTAGGAGTATACCTACATGGCTGAAACTCATTAACTAAACCTGATGATAATTATCTTGTAATAAAATTTCTGAAATAGCATTTCTTACGTAGCCAGCAACAGCTAAATATTTTTTGGCAACAGATGTACTTTAAACTAGTGTTAACATTAGGTACTAAACTTCGTACCTAGTTAGGATTTAATTAAAAAGCATTTTGCATAGTAGGTAGGTAATAAAAAAATCTGAACATTTAGGAAGTCTGCCCATTTGCGATTTAGATAAGTCTCAAAGAAAAGATTTCCTCTTAGGTTCCGGAATTTATAAAAGTATTGCTGGTACTCAGTAACAAGTACTCAGTAACTGACAATTGCAACTAATAGCAAAACATCACAAAACATAACCGATCATAACCGCAAATTTCCAATATTGTGACGTTTTTTTGTGCCCAGTAAATAGTAATTTACATTATCTTTGTAGTAAATTAGGAGATCAGTGAATAATTAATATAGTTTGAAATGATCGCAAAAGTTCGTGTTATTGCCGTTGTCGTTAGATCGATACGAATACATTGGGAAAATTTTAAAATGTGCATCCAACGAATGAATCAGCCCTAACTCGAATTAGAGACGATTAAGTCCGAGTTAACTCGAACTATGCTCAATTTATTAGTAACTCAAGTTGACACATCTCTAGTCTGTGGTCGATGGCGACCGACCAGGGCTACCAGGCTACTGGAGTTTGAAGTTATTTTACTCGTTGATGAATGCACATTGTCGTAATTTTCAAACACAATCAATTAAATTAATCATGTATTTATAACTGTACATAAATGTTAATAAATGATAGTATTATTAGTGTAAATTACAGAAAAGGGTAAGTACGTTTGCGAAGTGCCTACACGTCGTGGGGCACGTAATTGGTCCCCATCCCACTTTTTTTTTATAATTTCACGTTTTACAATACTTTCTGGAATCCATAAATTCTTAGATTTCCCTGTGTTTATCATAATAGTCGTTGAGAATAAAATTAGTGCTTCATTGTTTACCCTGAGGCTAATTGCATCCTCAGGTTTTGCAGACAAAATTATGTAAAGGTACGTGCCTAGTTTTTTTTGAGTACCTACCAGTAGTATAATGTGAATCGAACCCTTTGTGAAAAAAGGTTCTCACGGTTTGTGGTGCATAGGGTTTTTGTGTGAGCAATGATCTTGCCACATGTGATTACTTCCTGCATTGGTGCACGGTCGTATTGTCGACGAATGCGTAAAATGATTGCGTTCAATGTCTTGTTAGTTCGTTCTGTTTTTATAAGATTACTTATCACGTAAATTTCAGATGGGCATGCTTTAAAGTTGAAATTCCTTGCCTGGTGTCTGATGTAATAATATAAATGTACAGATGTCTAAATTAAATGATTGTTGTTATGGCCTTGATTCTGACATTGGATAATACTTGAATAGTGTTGCAAGTGAAACTAGTGTCGTATCTTGCCCTTGTCTTCTACAATCTTACAATAGGTATTTTACTTACACTATCTCTGTAAACATCTTATGTGCTTTTTTATAATAATTGTTTTTGTTTATTCTTTTGTGATATTGTTATTACAGTTTTAGGTTAGATATTCATTGAATAAAAAAATCATAATGACTTGTTAAATGATAAATGGGTGTAGTAACTATACAAATTTGTCAGTGCTCTAGTGTTAAATTAATATAATGAATATCAATGATAATTGCTTAAACTGATGAAAGTGTATTTTATTACTTGTGTCTGTTTCTTTGATTCTGTGCCAAGCGAATCTAATTTTGACCTTCCATTTTGATGATGTCTTGTTAAATTCCCTTAGACACTAATCTCTTTTTCTTAGGAATTAATTTGACTAAATTATGATACTGCAATTAACTCACTATCTCACTAATATTAAGTATAAAGGCGAAAGTTTGTAAGTGTGTATGTTTGTTCTCATGTATCTGTGTAATTACTGAACATGTTTCAATGAAATTAAATATGTTGCAAATACATTGATGGTAATAACACGTAGGCTACTTTTTATCACTGTTAAATAACAAGAATGGTCACTGTGCGGGTAATACTGCAGGGCATTGCTTATCTTTCTTTTTTCCTTAATTGTTCCATCTTTCCGTTTGTTAGTAAATTAATAAGTATGGTAAAAAATTGCCAATAAATAGCTTTTTTATGTAGTATTTGTATTTTTTGTCACCTAGGAACAAATCCCATATAATACTATAAAAATTACCATTCTATATTGACGTTTTTTTGTTCCATATTCTGTATTCGCCGCATATATACGGAAGATGTATCCCTCGAAATAAAGTGATTTTATTGTATTCCAAAAATCTGTAATTCTAATTCAGGGTGGGGGTGATTGGCCTGCACTGACGTCCCGCTAGGGATGTGCACTTCCCCCCTGCCAGCCTACCCAAACCAACCGAGCTCCTTAAAATTGCGCAGGACGGCCTTGGGTCGCTGGAATATCAGTTCCAGTCCCGTTTCGTCAGATGTAATGCGTTCACGTAATTGATTTGGATTTCCTTCAAGTAGTCCCGATCTTGATCTAATACTTTCTGTGGCTTCACAGCGCAAGAGCACATGTTCCACAGTTTCATTTTCCTGCAGCCCCTGCATAGGGGGCTGTCTGTAGATCCTATTTTGTGGAGATGATAGTTCAACTCACAGTGACCTGTGATTCAACCTATCATCAGACGAAGATCAGATCTAGCAGTTCATTTGTTATTTTTCTTTCTATGAGCGGGAACACAGTTCTAGTGTGTTTGCATTTAGGCATTTCTCATTTTTCATTTAAAAAAAAAAAAAAAAAATGAAGACGCCTATGTGATACTTTTTTGCGTACTTTTGTTTTGGGGCGTTTTTTGTTTTAGCCATCTAAAACGAAAAATATGCGAATAAAGCAAAGCATGCTACCACCCATGCAACCATATCCTAATAAAATTACAAACTAAAACCATTATTTACAACTAAATCACTTCCATGGAATATAAGGACCCATCACTGCTTTCATTTTTATCCACGGAACCATAGAAGTGACATCCACTGATGGGACAGTTTTCCTTTTGAAGCTCAAAAACACAATCTCAAATTCAAGCCTGGACAAGCATTTTTAGCCACATGTATTTAGCATAGCAATGAACCAAAACCATCAACCCAAAGTGCACAATTGAAAGCAACATACCTTTAATTATATCCACTGTTGTGACCGCTTATGCTTGACAACTCATGAGAATAGAAATTCAAAGTGATTTATTTCGTCGGTGTTGCAACACCGGCGCAAACTATCAACTGAATTCAAATATGGCAGATCTGATCAGGGTAGCGATTCTGAAACCATTCGGTTGCATCCAACACGGAATCTCATCTCTCGGTCTTTGTCTTATCTGTTTAGCATGACAAAGTAAACAGATAAGACAAAGACCGAGAGATGAGATTCCGTGTCGAATGCAACCGAATGGTTTCAGAATCGCTACCCTGGCCTCTGCTAAGTTTCATTCGGATCCACACATTATAGTTTTTTATTCCTGACTGTTGTGACATACATCCATGGATGTGACAAAAAAATTGATCACAAGCTTTAAATGAGCACCTAAGATTTGTTAACAGCTTTAAGTTCGTATTTTTTAGCATAAATGAAGTAAAGGTATCATAGATTATATTAGTGCTTATTACTACACAATCTCTAAAACATATAGATCACAAATATTTTTTGTTCTTGCAAAACCAGTGTGATCACACACACGAAAAAATGTCCCATTTTACGTCAAAAATGAGAAATGCCCATTTAGCAGATTTATCCCATAGTTTTTGCTGTTCTTTTTCTATGTGTAGACATAGCATTTTTTTATTTCCACGGCAAACGCTGTGGCTTTTTGTCCACTAAATTGTGACAGTATGAGTGAGTGAGAGCCGCTGTAACATAGTGGCACTCCGTAACATAGTGCACTGTCCGTTATGAACTTAAGTTCCAGGGAGTTACCAATTTGTTAACTGTGTATTTCTCTTTTAAGGACTGATTTAGCTGCTAACAGGAGGCCAACAGCTTCCGCTTGCAGTACTGTTGTGGTTTTATTTAGGGCTAGTGATTCTACCAGGTTTAGCTCTGGTGAGTGGTAACTACACCCAACTCCCATGCTAATTTTAGCACCATCTGTGAAAATTTAGCATGCAGGAGTGCTTTTATCAGCAGTGTCTGTTTGGGAATGGTCCTCTGTAACCGACCCATAATTCTTCCCATCTAAATATATGCTGGCTATACGGTCTGTGCCATGGCATACTTCTGGGATAATTATCTTCGCACGATCTAGGATCTTACAGTGGATTGTGGGAATCCCTGAACCTTTCCATTGATCTATCGATTTAATTCTTAGAGCTGCTGTCATCGCTTCTTGTTGTATGTAGAGATGTAGTGGTGGCAGGCCAAGTATTATGTCCAGTGCTCCGGATGGTGTAGATTTTACACAACTGCTGTTTAATGAACACGCTAAACATTGCATCTTTTGCAATTTAGAGATTGTGGTTACTAGATTAGTTCTGGGCCACCACACTACGCAGCTGTAGGTGAGTGCTGGTCGAACTATACTGTGTACATCCATCGACACAGTTTTGGTTTAAATCCCCAGTGTCTACCTACAGCCTTAGTGCATTGCCATAATATATTTGTAGCCTTTGTGGTTACGTGATCCAGTTGTTTTCCCCACGGTAGCTTACTGTCCAACCAGATACCAAGGTACTTTACATATGTGTTGGGCCAAATAAACGCTAGCATTTTGGTCACGCGTTGCGTCGGCGAAGCTCTCGGAAAGGCTTTTGAAGATGAAGTCAGCTACCGGCCTTCACACGCACGATGTCTCAACTCTCAACCCCAAAAGGCTTAAATATAAAACCACTGCCGAGGGTTGCATATTTCCGCCGTTTGAGACGCTCAGCTGAATTAGCTGCCGCACTGGCCCTACCATGTGTCTCTCGAAGAAGTGATGGTGCCAGAGTATCGAGACAAGCTGCGTCCCACACTAGGGGCCGACTCAACTTCCAAGGCAAAAAACTCATGCCGTCAGGTCTTTTGCCATCGTCACGCGTAAGATCACTCCAGTTTGAGTAGGGCTGGGACATTGGCGGTGGAAAAAGCCAAAGTTTTATGTGTGAATTGTTCACCAGTATCTATTTATCTGGACGACGTAGTCATAGCTTCTTAAATTAGTCGAGTGAACTTTTTACTTGACTAGAAATTAGTCAGTTGACGTGAAATGATAATAATTGAAGTCGGTTTTTGTTTTTTCGGATATTATTTCAATCCAAATACTGTACTAAATTTAGTGTTCAACAAGCTTCGGTGCAGAAGCAGAACCAAAGCAGAACGTTGTTTTTCTAAAATTGAATAAAACGTTATCTTTCTAAGTATTTTTATGTATATATTATGTAAAGGTTTAATTTGGTTGAAATTTGAAACACAGATAGTTTATATAGTCTCATATACTACCTATCTCGGAAAAAGCATGGGCCCTAACGAAATAAATATTAACGACAGATTGACATTACCAATTAGATTGACAATTGAAACACACATGGTTTAGAGTCTTAAATATTATATCGGCTAATAAGTCTTTCACCTACTACTTAGGATATCATCCTGTAAAAATGTACAAGTGGGTAAGTATCAGATCAGCCACAGACTCTTTGTAATGTATCCTATAAAAATCCTACAGACTTAACACTGCGGCTATGTTCGATACTCCACAACCATACTACGAGTGTGTTTGATGTTGCTTAAAATATAAAATATCAAGTTGCTAAACTTAAATAAATATATTTTTGTGTGGAAAAACAAATCACTCTGTTTGTGTAATGGCCACCCATCCAAATATTTTTACGTAAGTACTACGAATGCACTAATAAAGTCGCAAGATCAACGTACGCGAACGAAGTACCGGGTTCAGCTAGTACATAAATATAAATACCAACCAAATTGATAACCTTGTCCTGTTTAAATTGTAATTGAGAGAGTTATGTTCCTCTCTTATCAGTAGACATTTCTGACATTTGATTTCAATGAATGTCTCTTACAAAGTAACGCCGGCACTGTCCACTGCTGTTTTAACATAATGAAGGGATTTACACTAGTGTTATCAATTACGGGATATATGAGCTTAAAACAATCACATCATATTTGAAGCTATCAGTGGTTCACTGTTGTTTTATGTGTTAAAATATAGACCTATCCATAGAAATAAATAAACTGGTATTTGTTAGCCTTGTACAAACATCAAGTAACGTTCAGAATTATACAATTACTTTCTTTAAACCCATCAATTAAATTAAACTAACTTGCAAAAAGAAATATTGACTCTATCTTATTAGAATTTTGGTTTAAATTTGGCTCGAACCCTATGGGTACAGCGCCGGTATGTAAGTTATGTGCTATAGTAATTTTTCAAAATTTTGGACCAAATGGAATGGGACTTCCAGACTTTCCAAACTTATTCCAGAGTATAATATACCTAACTGTGTCCCAAATTTAAACCTGATCGGTTTGGATGTTGCGACGTGATTCAGCAACTTACAAAAAGTTAAAAAAATAATCTACTATTTATCTATCTACTATATTTTATAACACTGTCTATAACTATGTAAATACCTGAATGAGTAACTACAGTTATATTAAACTCACATTATCTATATAGGGTTATGGATATATTTATGTTTATAAGGACTCTTTTGTAGTGGTAGGACTCTTGGCAGAGTCTGCCTAGGGAAGTACCACACCTTTGCCAATTATTCAACCGCCAAGCAGTAAGGTGCAAACATTACTGTGTTCCGGTTGGAAGGGCAATGTTACCAGAGAAATTACTGGGTTTAGAGATTTAATATCTTAGATCTCTGGGTGACGAGCGCAGTGCAGTGCTAGGAAAGATTTGGACTCTTCATGTTCCAATAGCTGCGTGTCACTATGCTGTTATGTGGCAGGCATGTTGCTTACCATCAGGCACATGCCAAGCTCGTCCCAACACTCCTTACTTTAATAAAAAAATGTTGCCCTGAAAAGGTCCTTTTGGTTTGTGTATTGTGTGATGAGCACACAACACTACTGTTTTGGAGAGAAACTAATAATAAAATTAAGTAATGATGAATAATTAATAAAACAACTCATTTAATAAGTATGTAGCTTCATATAACAGATAAATTATATTATTATAAATCTATCAATTAGGTTACAATGCATCAATGTTTTAGGGTTGCTGGAATACCATAAAACCATACACTCTATATTGTTTTGTCATCAATAGTTTCGGTAAAGCATGTAGCAGATCGTGGGTATTTTATTTAGTCCAAACTAGTCTCAATTAACAAAAAACTATGTTACACTTTATATTAATGTAACAGTCTATCAGTGAAATAATATTCAAAAACAGCTTTTGATTTTATTAATTACATGCAAATGTACAATTTCTTTTTGTTGGAATATTAGTATAGATGTTAAAGTATGTCTATTAGCAAATAGCTATGGTTCAAGTATGGCCGAGGCCTAAGTTAAATGAATGCAAAGGAACAGAATTGAGTTTTAAGTAATGTTATATAATACAGAGGGCTCAAAAATAAGTGTTACTAAAGTATCAAGAAACATAAAATCATATTTATTGGGTACCGTGCCAAATAAATATGTGTAACAACCACATTAATTTTAATACTAAAACATAAAATCATATAATTTGACTGTCAAAATATTGTGTCCTAGCGGTGTTCGGCTTCATCTGTGGTACATAATATATGTAGCCTAAATCACTCAGGAATCATGTCTCTCACAAATCCAACAGTGAAAGAATTTTTGAAAACGGTCCAGTAGTTCCTCATATTAGCGAGTTCAAACAAACAAACTCTTCAGCTTTATAATATTAGTATAGAATCCATTAAGAAATTTGATTCTAACATCGAGTAAGAATTTTAGCATGCAACTTCAAAGATATTTTCACTTTGCCATAGCCTTCTTTCCTTGATGTACACACATGCAACATATTTTTTAAAAGTTTTATCGCGCAATCTATCCTGCCTACTATGAGCACATGTGTTGTTGAGGGTTTTGTCATGAGGACATGTTCCCCAATAGGAACATCTACCATAATAATATAGCTCAGTCAGCACCACTGAGATCTAAAGTTCTGTGCCATATCAGGTGATTTAGACAGGTTATGTGACCTGGACAGCAAGCGGGTTCGGATGCTTTTCCAGCCTTGTTTTGTATTTGCTTGCAAGTGCCTTTATCTCTTCCTTCCCTGCTGGTATGCTTAGTTGTTTGTGTACTTCCCTATTTGTAATGAACCATGGAGCGTTATTATTTTGCGTAAGAATGTAGTTTTGGGCTCATCGGATTTTACTTTTCTTGGAGTCGCTTTAGTAGGAGTTTGTTGTTGAGTGACAGTTTTTAATTTCTGCCCAGGAGCCAGAAGATGCTATTGTATTTGATGTTGATCTCTTTGCGTTTTGTTTCAATATGCGTTCGCCATGTCAATCTATGGCCTTAGTAATATTCTTTCTACTCGAGTCTCACTAATTTGTCTGCATGCTCTGTGTACTTGTTCAGTGGTGCCGTGCTCGGGTCTGAACCCAAATTGGTGGTTTAGGTTTAGGGTTTTCGTGCATAACGCATGATAAACGATGGAGTAGTAGCTTATCTAGAACTTTGGATGTTATAGGTAGTAGGTTGATTGGTCTGTAGGATGATAGTTTGTGTGTTGGCGCTCCAGGTTTATTGGACCATGATCACTTGTGGCACCTTCCATAGTCCAGGATAGTGAGAGGCAAGAGTGAGTGTGGCTTTATTAGAAACAAATACTTTGGCAAGATGATCAGCAAAAGCATTCGCCTTTTCTTGTTTAGTTCTTACTCGCTAGTTTACTTCTACCCGTAGAGGTGGCTGATTAGTTCATTAGCTGATTCATGCTTTTACATATCTTCCAAAGGGAGTCAGTGTGTGCAATAGCAGTTTGCGATAGTAAGTTAGCTTCAACTTTGTTTTTTTGCTTTTATGGTTGATTGTACAGTATTTATTGAACACCCTTTTATCTTAGGGATGGCGGCTACAGTGTCACACTCTTGAGTAGTCTCCTTTTCTCGAGAATAATTTATCTAATTTCTTGAGATACATGAGTATATCTCACATTTTTACAGTCTCTAGTATATCTCTTCTGTGCTGTTCCAGCAGGCCTTCTAGATCGCAACTGTGAACGATAGGACTGCATCATAAATTTCATCCTCATTCTTTAGGGAGATCCATAACTGCAAGGAATCCTCGAATAGGGATCAATAGAGTTTCCAGGTACCTAGTTTGATTTTTGTACAGCTTAGGTTTCCTCTGGTTCTTTAAGATGTCTGCACTAATTTACATTATAGCTAATTTACATTATAACAAGGATCTGATTCGAGTTTCTATCCAGACAGGATTCAGTTTGGTAAAAAAGTTTTAATGAAGGGACTCTCTAAGAAAACCCTAAAACTCCCTTCATTAAGAAAAAGTCCAAAAGATTTGGTCAATTCGTATGGATCGGCCGGCCACTGAGTAGGCTCAAGTGTGGCTATTGTTGTAAGATTGTTCAGGGTGGGGGTGATCGACCTGCACTGACGTCTCGCTAGGGGTGTATTGTAAGATGGTTTTTTGCAACACATTTTTTGAGTTCCCTGCCTCAAGTGGTGACTAGTTTCTAACCCCGGAGTAGATGCTTAGTGTTCCAATCTTTCCCTGCTATGATCCGTGGTCCTAGACTTTTGATGTATGCAGTGAACTGTTCCTCTTTTATTTTGTACTTTGGTTAGCAATATGCTGACGAGATGTTGAAATGGCCATTTATATCTCAGATATTAAGTGTGGTCGTTTGGATATGGTCTGTTTTGAACTGTGTATTTTGACCAGTGTTGTCAGGAGCCCCAGCATGTTGCTCATGTGTTGTAAGATAATGTCTATTTTTTGGTATTGTTTAAATAAAATATTGGTGGACAATTCACACACAACACCATCTGACCCCAAACTAAGCAAAGCTTGTGTGATGGCGGCCAGATAGCTGATATAATACTTATATAGTTTTAAATACATACTTATTATACATAGAAACACCCAGACACAGTGCAAACGTTTGAATTCATCACACAAATATTTGCACTGGGTGGGAATCTAACCCACGACCCTGGGCTTTCCAACTAGCCGAGCCGAGCTACTACCAACTAAGCCACGAGGCCAGTCAATGATGAAAATTTCCTCTGTTTTTGTATGAATAGATGTTGATAGATAATAGATGTTGACCAAAACATTGATCAAGTAAACTTACATGATCAATTTCTTGATTGGAAGATTGATATGCTTGTTTTTGATGGTTTCAATGTATGTTTTTTCTGTTTGAGTGTTGTGGTGACTATGATTTGCATTATGTTCTGGACTTTTGTCGTGTACTATTATGTATAGATGATCTTAATTGGGCTCTTTTTTTGTGTTTCTGGCCAGTATTTCTTTGTAAACCTCGAAAGGCTTTGTAGTTTGAAGGACGAGGATCATGGTAGAAAGCACATGTTGCTGGTGTGGAGCATCAATTTTTGGGCAGTTTTTAGTCAGATGTGATTCTGCAGATTTAAGATAATGAGTTATTAATGAGCTGGCATCATGCAATAATTTTTGGTGTTGGTGTACTGTTGACACTTCTGATATTGTACTAAAATATTTTTTTTGTGTTCTTCTATAGTAACAACTTGGTGATACATATAATATATATTATTTGCTTAGCAGATTTGTTGTTAGGTCCTGATTTCAGATTAACAAAGAATGTTGTGGTAGGCTTTTTATATGTTGCGTATCTTGCATTGATAATTTCCCCAATCACACTGTTTCTGGTTTCTTCAAATGCAAAAGATAATGACGTTTAAGGAATGTCTAGTTCATAAATAATTACTACCAGTACTAATAAATAAACAGTACCATGAAGTTTTCAAAATATATTTTATATTCGTGCAAATTTTGATTCTCCACATGTTACTTTTAAATACATCATTGAAAATTGATGTCTTCTCTTCATTTCTATAAATAGGTACCTATTGTAGTTTAAATGTAGTAGCTACTTAACATCTCACTTTGTTATCCATAACAGATATGTGGTGATAATACCTTGACCTTTGAGTATGTTTAATAATATGTCATTGTTATTAATTATATTATTTTGCTCCATACACAACTTTCTTGTACTTTATCTCTTTAATATAATGGACACAAGTTTGTGTAAATTAACTTACAATATCAGTGCTGTTGTGTTTTTACGTGTAGAATTTATAGGAAGGTTACGGACATATTGTAATTTTCTAAAAGGTGATTAATTTTAACATTAGAAGCTTGAAGCACTAATGTGGCAAAAAATTTACACTATTTATAGAAGCTTCTAGCAATTACTTAAGAGACATATCATACATACGTAGATGTAGGTAAAATGCAGTCCGAACTCTGCGCTTTCTATGCTATCTCAAAGTTCGGTAGGTAATTTATTTATTTGTTGAATAATAGGCGAGCAGCATTAGCTGATATGTCTATATCTCAGTGTTGAATTAACAAATTATAGGTAATTGTCTGTTAAAATGATTTTGTCTTTAACTATCCATTTGATCAATCTATTCTTGAAAGAGTTATAGACTTTAACATCCTCAGGCAACCTGTTCCAGTTGTAAACCACTCTGTTACTGAGGATGTGATGTGCACTGTTTGTCAGTGATGGTGTGTGGGACAACTGGGACTTATGACGCCTACTGTCTCTCTTATGCTCCTTTAATCAGTACAGGTTCCATATGTGAGGGAGGTTATAAAATCCATTCAGTATTTTAAATATTTCGATCAAGTCTCCCCGTAACCGTGTCTCTTCCAATGTAGTGAGGTGTAGGGCTTTTAATCGTGTCTGTGTAGGATTTACGTCGAAGGGCATATGGCCATTTTGTCGCTTTTCTTTGCACACTTTCAAGTAAATCAATATCTTTTTTGAAGTAGGGGCTCCAGACTTGATTACCATATTCTAGTAGCGGCCTCACGTAAGTTCTATATATTTTGAGAAACATCTCTACAGTTCTAGATTGCAAGGATCCACGAATGACATAAAGAAAAGAGTTTGCTTTTTTAACTATTGCAGAAATGTGTTCTTCCCATTTTAAATTTGATGTAATTATAACAGGTCGAGGTCTTTTTGCTGATTCACTGAGGAAAACGCGATACCATCGAGATAATAGGTTATTAGTGGTTTATTCTTGCCAAGATGTAAGACCCCTCACTTTGCAACATTCAAACTGACAACCCAATCCATGGTCCAGTCTTGCACTTGATCTAGATTCTTTTGGAGCCGTCCAGAACTAACCAATGGGTTTGCAAAAAATTTACTATCATCAGCGAAGAAGGCAGATTGACTTTCAATTGTTTTAATTTAGGTCATACACAACTGTCATAGGTCCCTTATTAAAAAGGTAAAAGGCAGGATGACTCGGTAATGTTATAGCAATATCATGTTGATGTGAAACTTCGAGTAAGTCATACAGCTGCCAGTAATATTTTCTTTTTTGTTTTAGGAAACAGGCTCATGTTCCGGTAACTACTCCTCATATTGACGTGAGTACAACATGCTTTTAGCTGTCGTGATAATCCAATTATTATTGTTAACAGTTAACAATTAATTGGGTTCATCAGGATATTAATTAATTATTATTAAAAAAAATACATACCAAATTTTTACTATGATGATGAGGAATTTATTTAATTGTTTTATTTTTGGCAATGACATACTGTTTATTTGGGTTGGGTTTATGCTTGAATTAAATCCATCTTTGAGAAGGAAACAAATAACTATCAAATTAGAGGAAACAAATAACTATGAATAGAATTAATATTGTATACATTTCCTCCTAAAATAATATTTGCTACAAATTAGCTAGCTATAAAATCTCTAATTCTTCGCATTTATTTAGTTAATCATTATTACAGGTCCTTTAAGCCAGAATGGACCCAACATGTTCACCATCGAAACATAATATTTATGATGACTCAGACAGGGTGTTGTTTGATAATGCGGAGAAAAAGACTGACAGACCACAGAGGGGAGAAGGGAACTCCTCAGCACCTAACACACCAACTAGCAGCCGAAAGCCGGACGACATTGAACGTGAAGATTTTGACGAAGAAAATAGACTCCTTAAATTATGCCCTGATATTCTTTCTATGAAAGAAAAAAAACTTAAATATTCTCGAAGTGGCAAATCTAGCCTTTCGTCAAGCTCAGAAACAATCTCCTTGAATGACATGCCTACAGACTATAGTCGTCCCGGCTGCAGTAAAAATACCGGAGACGACAGCAATACTACCATCAAGAATATGATAAAAAGTAGGACGTATCCTGTTGAGGATAAGGTGGATTTCATGCAAAAGTTGTTGAATAGTAATATTGAAGAGAAGAAGAATTTTCCTAAAGGCAAGTTGTATAAAGCAGAGGCGATGGAGGGTGTTGATATAGACATGATAGATACTTGTGATATGGAAGCCGGTGGACCGTCAGGCAGGACAAGCTCCAATGCGTCCAGTATTGGGAGCTCTGGCTCTGACAGTACTAAAGAGTTCAGTGTACCGTCCACTTCCAATGCTGATAAATTACTCGGGCTAGATGATAGTGGAAAACATACTGAGCCTGGTAGTTCCAAGTCTTCGGTGAGTGTAACTATTGTAAAATAAAATATTATTAGAGAATATGAAATTAGTAATTACTTGAAGTAGTGATATTAAAACTGTACTGCTAGTACAATTACTTACAGCTGAGATTTAAAATTATAAACATACAGGATATTTGTAGTTCTCAAAAGAATCCTTTATATCGACTTTTCAGTTGCTTTTATTTCTATATTTGTATTTAGTTTTAGACACTCGACCAAAACTCCAAGCAAACTAATAATCATAATAAAAAAACGAATCCAATTGTAATGGTCAGTGTTATTGGACATTCTTAGAGGCTCTCACAGGACAGTTGGATTGAGAATACTCGACACAGAAACATTAGGAGGTTCGTCACTTCACCAACCACTGGTAGTTTAGGCCCTGCCCCGCTGCTTGTGGCAATCCATGGTCGGGTGTTTGTGTTTTCTAAGTAAGTTAACTAGGCCAGTAAAAATAGACGTTTTTGTTGTTGTCAACTTTGCAATAAAATTCCGATCCAAATTTCCTTTTTTATGAGGTTTAGGATCACTTACTGAGCATTAAATCACAAAATGCTGACAGATTCAGGATGAGTTTCGAGCACCATCTTGAATTAAAGTTTTTGGCCGAAATCTCGGAAACTATGCACTTTAAGGCAAAAACTATGGAAATTGTATTTGTAGAAAAAAAAAATTTGCATCTTTTGTTGCCGTGAAACTTTTCTGTGAAACGTACCGTTTACGATTTATGATCCATTTTATGACCCTGTTTTTCTTTCGCGGCCGATAATTCTTGAAATATTAGATGAATGAATAAAACGCATCTACCCTTTTTTTAAGATCAGTTAATTTTCTACAAATTTTGCCTCAATTTTTTTTAACGTCCATACGTTTTGAGTTATAAGATGTTAAAATTCGGCTATGCTGCCAAAAATATTATAAATCAATGTATTTATTGCATTAAAATTAACAATTGTATTATTTATGGATTATTAGACAACGGAAACTCTGTTTTTGTGAGAAAGAAACGGATACTGAGTCTAAGTAAGCCAACATTAGACGAGGCGAGAGTAATCATGTAAGCATGTTAAAGGAGCTTGAAACTTAACGGTGAATAGAATATAATATATTATCCGTATGTGAGGGTGTATATGTATGTGTGTTTGTGTTATTTTCAGATATTTCAGTAATTGGGTTTATTTTAGAGTTCAAAAGAATTATACAGATGAGAGTAATTGTCCATGTTTTCTAACTTAATAACAATTGATCATTGTTACAGAACTACGGACCTAAATACTGTGAAGAAGATTCGGACGATGATCTCAATGAAGAATCCTGGTGCACATGCTTGTCTTCGCATGAGGTGATTACGTTTTACAAATTTCATTTACCTGCTACGGTTTTCTTTTTTTTTAATTTAGTCCAAAAAGGTAAAAAAATGTGCACTCTGTTCCAGCAAATTTAAAAATAACTTTAATTATCTGCTACTTATTTAATAATATTTTTTTATTCTATAATAAATTGGTTTCAGAATATAACAAATCAACAACAAAATATAACCCCTTTGTTAACCTTTTTGGACTATATAAAGAAAACATACTATACGTTATTCTGATCTCTGCCCTTGAATGATATGATATCGGACTATGCCCCTCAACCTATACTTGAAGTATAGTAGTTTGTATAATTTGTAAAAAATATATATATATAATTTGAAATGTAAAAAAATTCAGGAAGAAGAAGAAGAAGACGATGAAGATGATGAACCAGAACCTGAGCCTGAGAGACATTGGGTGAGTGCAGTTTATTATTAAAATTAACGGTAACGGGAACTACATTCTGACTGGTTGAACACTTTAGATATTGATATATCGTGTTCAGTACTCGATTCTCTTTCTATTTACGTAAAAAAAATAAGTGCTTAATATTTGACTAATTTAACTTTAATTACCCGTCAATAATAATAAGTAGGGTCACAACTAAATTAAACAGCTGCGCCAAAAGTACCGTCTTGTCTTGACGTACCTACGGTCGTTAACCCCGTTGGCTGATACTAGCTATTACTTATTCTGTGCTAGAGCGCTCGGCCGGCGGCGGCGCCGGGGATTCACTCGTGTTACAGAATACTGCATAGTAATTGTACAGCTGAGCTGGCGACCGATAGGCACTCTGTTGTCCATAATTACCGTGTCTTCGCACATTAATGTAATGAAGGTTTTCTTTGTAATTTATTTGTATTTTTATAATTATATATTTTTGAGCCCTTCATGTGACTATGATTCATTATATACTTGAATATTTAAAGTGTTCAAACAGTCAGCCTGTATAATATGTATGTATGAGTATTGTATAAATGTGTATGTGTCTATAATACATGTAAATTAATTTTCTCCAAAAAAAACTGGCTTAACATTAAATTCAAACACTACTAAATTTCATATTTTTTGTTGAATCTACCCCCATATTGTCATACAAATATAGCATTGCAAATTTTAGTTATTTGTTGACATGTACTTCAAAAACCACCGCACCGATTTCAATAAAATTCATTTGGGAACTATGATCTACTAAACAAAAAAAAACGTCAATATCGATTCAATATAAAAACTTAATTCTATAGAAAAAAAACAACTTCAAGAGAATTGCCAAACACTGGTTGACGAGCGCATTAATGCTAGTCATTAATTTGGATTCCTCGTATACAAATAGCTGAGTGGCACTGTGCTCTAATGAGCACGCGTGTTGCTTACCATGTGGTCAATATATTTTCCTGACACTCTAAAATTTCAAATTCACAAAACTTTGTCAGCAGGTCTGATGTTGTTTATAAGTGGCGGCAACCGCTCAAGTTTTTTTTACCAGAGGCGGTCTTCTGTATGATTTTACGATGTTATTATAATTATATTGCCAGTAACTGATAATGACGTAATCGAAGAGATAATATGAATAGGTTACAAGATGGGAAATCCAATATAAATAACCATCTGTTTTATTTTTGTTCATCCATCAGCCGCAAGATGTCCACTGCAGAACATAGGGCTTTGCCTTAATCTAGCAACTCAATAATAAATCTGACTAACAAAAATACCAGAAAGACCTCGGTGCTATGCTCGGGCACCATGTCATGTCAAATGTTCATGTAGCACGTTGTGGCACATTGTGGCACGTGCCATAGAAGTCGAGGGCGCGCCTATCGTGCCATCACCCATATCCATATAAAAACACACGCATTTTTTACAACAATATTTCGATTGCTTTTTAAGTGCTAACTACTTGTTTTTCCTGAAATGGAAGGTACGAGACTTAAAATATTCAGATGTTTTAGAGCTTTTGTGATGTTGTGCAATTTTTGAGTTGTATTCAAGAGATAGATAAAGACAAATAGCAAGAAACATTTTATTCGACTGTGGGGTTATTCATTTACGAAATAAAACTTTGCAGGGTATTCATTTACAGAGTTTCGTGAGAAATAGGGAGCGTTTGAGTATTACGTAACGCTATTTAGGGGGACGGGATATTGTAAAACGTTACAGTGCGGTACAGCGGGGAGGAGGTATTGGGAAAAACATGTTACGTAACTTATTTTTTATAAAGAAACAAAGGAATGAAAGTTTATCAAGTCGGAAACCCTTACGTTTAGATTTTACGGGGATTCCCTCGATTGTTCGTTATATTACGGCACCATCTGCGGTTTTAGCAAATAACTACATAAATCGAGCTGTCAAAAAGTAAGAACCGTCGAATGTTGCAGGAGTTTGATATCTTATACCTTTAAACGAGCAATTCTTGTATATAAATATGTATATATATATAGAATCTGAATCTCGGAAACGGCTCGACGGATTTTCATGAAACTATGTATGTAGGGGATTTCGGGGACGATAAATCGATCTAACTAGGTTTCATTAAAAAAAAACGCATATTATGCGCTTTTTTAAACAATGAAAAACTGTCACATTAGACATTAGAATGCGAAGGTAAATTTCGCCGCATGACGTGACAGCATAATTAGCTCAGACGGGAAGGCGCTCATAGCGGCGCATTAGTAGCTCCGGGTTCGAATCCAGACGGATTCTCTTATTTTTTTTTTTTAAGTAAATCTATTTTTTGGAGTCTTTTATCTGTAGGTATCTAAGTATATTAAGTATTTAAACCGAGCAAAGCTCGGTCACCCAGGTACTAATATAAAAATAAGCAACGACGAAAAGAATTTGCAGTGAAAAAATACATAACTTAAATAGTATAAATATGTATGTAAATAAATTTTACTTAAATAATTGAAAAGCCGAGTTCCACGAAAGAAAAACTAAATAAACAAAAATAATCCAATTGTGAAAGCGCCTTTGAGATACCTACTCCAGAAAGTTGCTTACAAATTGTGTCTTTTTGGTCGATAACGGATTGCGACACGAGTTAAGTAGGTACCTACATAATATCTTGTATGTAACAATGAATGGTATGATTTGTTCGTGAAAACTAACTTTACATCACAATTTTTTCACTGATTCTTTAGTGAAAAAAAAATTACTCATGTTCTAATTATCATCACACACAGCATTGGTTTTATCTATAAATCGAAAATATCTACTGCTTTCGAAATCATGATAGTTTTGTATTGAGTAAAACTCCTTTAAAACTATAATATATGTAATACATATAATACTCCTTTAAAGTCATAATGATATAATGAGGGTGTTAAAATCTATTCAAAAGTGATATGAATATCGTGTCATGGGCCACAAGCTAAAAAAGGCTGCAAGTCTAGGCTGCTGTCATAAAGACTGCCAATAGAAGAGAAAACTTATAATTTGATTGCTTACAAAGTTTCTTTTTATGAAATCGCAGATGGCATTGTAATAAAAAGTATTCCAAAATTTCAATCACTGTGGCGCCATCTTATTTAAGTGTAGGGTATTAGAGGGTTCGCCAGAGTGCATCAATCAGCTGTAACATTCGACGATTTTTACTTTGTGACTGTTCGCTTAATTTATTTATTTGCTAAAACCGCAGATAATATATAATAAACTAGCTGTGCCCCGCGGTTTCACCCGCGTCAATCGAGGAAAATCCATACTAAAATATCCATTGCTGGCCACTTTATTACGTTTTACGGAACCCTAAAAATACGTAAATAAGCAACAATGCATTGTTGTAGAACAAATTTGATTACTTCAAATGACACAAACTTCAAATGTAGACACGCGCCGTCACAGACTTCAACGACCAAAGAGAATTTAAATTCACGGAACTAAAGCTCTCGAAGAGAAATATTTTCCCCCGTTTTCTTTACATTCTTCACTCATACTCCGTACCTATTGATAGTAGCGTAATGTTATATACCCTATAGCCTTCCTCGATAAATGGAGTATCCAACAAAAAAAGAATCTTTCCTATCGGTCTAGTAGTTTCCGAGATCCTAGCGTTCAAACAAACAAACAAACTCTTCAGCTTTATAATATTAGTATAGATAGATATGGGGCTGTAATAAAATAGTGGGTTTCAGAAAGCGTTAGGTGACGATGATGCGGGTTTCATGATTTTGGTTCATCCAAAAAGTGTTTAGCACTAAAATAAAATTTTTCATTTCATAAATTTTATGCGACTTTTAAATGTAATTTTTAAATTCACGCAATATTCAGAGCCTAACACAACAGGTTAGATCTATGTAGGAAATAACGATAGTTTAGTTCTGGGCAGTCCTTTATAAAGCTTAGTAGTGGTAGGACTCTTAGCAGAGTCCGCCTGGGGAAGTACCACACCTTTGCCAGTTATTCTACCGCCAAGTAGTAAAGTGCAAACATTACTGTGTTCCGGTTTGAAGGGCAATGTTTCCAGTGAAATTACAGGGCTTAGAGATATAATATCCTAGATCGCTGGGGGATGAGCGCAGTGCAGTGCTAGGTAATGATTTGGACTCTACATGATCCAATAGCTGCGTGTCACTGTGCTGTTATGTGGCAGGCATGTTGCTTAGGTACCACCAGGCACATGACCTGCTCGTTTCGTTACTCTATAGTCTATACTATATAACAAAAAAACCTAATTTGAGCGAGTTACATTCGATTTACAAATGGCATGCCTCTAGTGCCATAAGTCACAAGTAGTAAATAAAGTGGCAAAGTGCGAGTTGGACTCTCCCATGAAGGGTTCCGTTGCAGCAAGTAACATAATATACATAGTACACAAAATTCTTGTATTTCGTTGTAACTTTGATCGAAGTTTTAATAATAGTGTATTTATGACGTACTAAAAAAACTACTCATCAGATCGAGTTCAAACCAATTTTCGTTGGTAGTTTTCATGGTAATGTACATCATATATTTTTTTTAGTTTTTTCATTCTCTTACTTTAGAAGTTAGAGGGGGGTAGAATGTGTGTGTCCCACACATTTTACCACTTTGGAAGTGTCTCTCGCGCAAATTATTCGGTGTAGACAAAAAATATTTTCGAAACTTCAACATCATTTTTGAAGACCTATCGATAAACACCCCACACGTGTAGGTATGATGAAAAAATTTTTTTTGAGTTTCAGATCTCAGTATGGGGGGCAACCCTAATTTTTATTTTTTTAATTTTTTTTGTAAAATTGTTAATGCGGTTCACAGAATACATCTACTTACCAAGTTTCAACAGTGTAGTTCTCATAGTTTCGGCAAAAAGTGGCTGTGACATACGGACGGACAGACAGACAGACAGACATGACGAATCTATAAGGGTTCCGTTTTTACGTTTTACGGAACCCTAAAAAATATGACTTACCTGTCGTGCCATCAGCAACTAGTCGGTTAAATGAAGCAATCCATGTAAATATTAAAGTAACTCTGCCTGTAAGGCTTTCACACATAAACAACTGAAACAATATTGATAAAATTGGATAAAAATGTTTTTAAAATAAGCGTTTTTATTAAAACACATTGTTTTTTTTTCAAAATAAGTATAAAAATATTGTCTATGCTACCTTATCATTTAAAATTTATTTCGCGAGGAGGAAGCAGCGGATAAGAGCTTCATATAATAGCTTAATATTTCGCACTAGAGCAACCGTCATTAAATTAAACCAGCGAAAAACCTGTCATAATATTTCTTTCAATGGCACCACAGCTGGCGTTGTTGTTTCATTTTTAGGGTTCCGTAAAACGTAAAAACGGAACCCTTATAGATTCGTCATGTCTGTCTGTCTGTCTGTCTGTCTGTCTGTCCGTCCGTCCGTATGTCACAGCCACTTTTTGCCGAAACTATGAGAACTACACTGTTGAAACTTGGTAATTAGATGTATTCTGTGAACCGCATTAAGATTTTTACAAAAGTTTAAAAAAAAAACAAAAATTAGGGGTGCCCCCCATACTGAGAACTGAAGCTCAAAAATTTTTTTTTTATCAAACCTACACGTTTGGGGTGTCTATCGATAGGTCTTAAAAAATGATGTTGAGGTATCTAATATAATTTTTGTCTACACTGAATAACTTGCGCGAGAGACGCTTCCAAAGTGGTAAAATGTGTGTCCCCCCCCCCTCTAACTTCTAAAGTAAGAGAATTAAAAATCTAAAAAAAATATATGATGTACATTACCATGAAAACTACCAACGAAAATTAGTTTGAACTCGATCTGATGAGTAGTTTTTTTTAGTACGTCATAAATACACTATTATTAAAACTTCGATCACAGTTACAACGAACTACAAGAACTATGTGTACTATGTATATTATGTTACTTGCTGGAACGGAACCCTTCATGGGTGAGTCCAACTCGCACTTGGCTACTTTATTATTACAATTGTTTTTAAAGTCAGTGCATCGTTTCGAAAATCGTGACATCATCGGGTGAAAATCACCTTCAAAGATCCCGTTGCATAGATACAAAGGCCTCAACCAGAGTACGGGCCTAAGGCGGACGCGGCGGCGGGAGCGAAATTTCAAACATATGAAACGCGCCTTTGCGTCCACACTCCACAGTGCAGCGGACCTAGAGCGGCGTGTTTGAGCGACACAGCGGGTGGAGTTGTCGAACGTTAATTTGTCTGCGCTAGACGTGGGTAAAAATGAATCTTTGGCGAGATTGAAACATTTGCCTCTGGATCAGTCGATCAGTTGTAAAATTTGGAATAGTGACATGTTTCATTTGGAACACTGAGTCGAAGTAATGAATTAGATAGTAATGAGTAGGTTTCAGAGAGCATCACATGTACTTACAGTTTTTTAATACGGGTTTTTATTTGAAATTCAGTGTCTTTGCGGTGGTTCTTAGCAATGTTTGATTAATATGAGTTTTATCCGCTTGCACAAAATAGTAGATCAAAGATTTTTTCACAACCTTCCTCAACATGGGTATCAAACGAAAGGGCGTGAGTAGTAGAATTCTATAACACATTTTAACAAATCCACGTTATCGGGTGGCATTCAAAATGTTTAATTATGTTCTTGTTATATTTTAACATCACAGTAGGTACGTATATACTATCATATTTTTCACATTCAGGAAGTTTTATTTATTACCTAAATATTACGATTTACGCAATCGATTCCAACTTCGAAAACATGGTTCCAAATTCCAAAGCAATGAAAAACTTATTTGTTTTGGTTTGCAAGTTTCACGTACGTTCTACTTATGCGATACGAACGACGTTAATACTGTTTTGCTTCTCACTCTTATTATTATGCAACGCAGTGTTTATTTCTTTCACGCTATACCGCGACTTGATACTTCATTCGAAAATTATCGACTAGTGTTGGAAATCATACAATTCATTCATACAGTGACTGCTGACTCGTGATTGTGAAGTGATTTCGTTCCAAATGAAACACTTTTACGGGCCAACTGTTCCAAATCCTTCGGATCACAGTGATGTTTCGGTTCACTGAGTCGTTGCAGTCTAGTTCAAGCGTTTTGTCTTCACTATGAGACTAGTAGGCGAGCGACCTAATGCGCATGTGGCGGGGGTATCAAACCTTTTCGGTCTTGTCGCCAAGCGAGAAGACTAACGTTTAGGCGGCTGGATATTATTTTTTGTACAATTATGGTAAATACTGAATTGAACTGTTTAAAATATGTTTCATTTTTCCTCAAAGTTATAAACAATTTCTTTTTGAACTAATAAATAAATACCATACAAAAGTTTGCATTTTCTTCGGTGGTTTAAGCTTTTTTTTTTCTAGGGATCTATTAAAATGTTGTAATGGACATTCGAGCGTACTAAAAAGCATTTTGGGTGATTTCCTGCAAATGAAACAATTTACTACATTTTTCTCTGTTATCAATTATTTAATGTACGTCATACAAATCGTCGCCTATAGTTTGCGACAACCGATGTAGGACGCGCGCCCGCGGCTCACTGTGGCTACCGTCCGCCTCCGTACACGCGCCCGCGCTAGGCTCCCGCTCAAGTCACTGTGGACGAGCACTAAGATACATCCATAAATACATACCAAGCTAATAAAAACGAGTTAAAAGAGGTCAAATAGGCATCTAACGCATCACAATTTTATTTATTCGACATGCTTTATTTATAAGATACCAGGGTTTGTTGTGAGTAAAGTGGCATTTGATTAGTCGATCCCTACGCGTTTATTGTACTAGATGTACTTACCAATTCTAAAATTCAATAAATTTAATTTGTAAATTCAATTCAATAAAATTAAATTGTAAATGTTCTGGTATTTAAGCAATATTAAAAAAAAATCTTCAGCGTTCTTGTTATTCTGTTCAGATTAAAAATGCATGGAAGAGTTACATTCTTTGCAGGGTGTGCCTAAGAATGAATACGGCGTGTTTACTATTAATGTTGTTGCTTTTATATAAAAGGTGTACAGAGGGAAACTTTAATTTAAAAAAAAAAAAAAAAAAACTGCCTATAAAATTTTTTTTTTTACAATTTTATACAGATATAATAAATTTAATTTTTTTTGTTCAAATAATATCGTCTAAATGACGTCCGCATATGTACGAATATGGACGCAGTTTTTCAGTCAGGCTCTTAGATTTGCAAAGACGCGACTACAAAGCACTGGTTCAATGGCTGTATCTTCGTGGCGTATATTTTCATTTAGTTCTTGAATAGTTCGGGGACTGTTACTGTAGACCTTACAAATGAGGTATCCTCATAAAAAAGGTCACAAGTCCGGTGAGCGAGGAGGCCAGGGTATGTCTCCATACTGGTTGATCATTTTTTCCGCAAAAATTGTTCTCAGCTTCTCCTTCGATACCCTAGCTGTGTGTCTTTCTGAAACAGTGTTTTGTTCTTGTACCCGGGTAGCAGTTGCAGTTGCTGCAGAAACTCTTCTATCATTTTGCCATAGACAGCAGCAGTGGCAGTTTCTCCTTCGTTAAAAAAAATAAGGACCAATTATTCCCTGGACAGAAACTGGGCACCACACTGTCTTTTTTGGGCTTTTTTGTTTCTTGAGATTGTCAGAGCTTCACTATCGCATGTTTTGCATTTTCACATAGCTTTTTTTCCATATCGATTAATGAAAATGTGCTTCATCTGTAAACAAAATGTTTCCAAGTGTTTTACATTGTTACGAAGTTTACGAAGGTTTCACCTAAAAGTAAGTCATTTTCCTTCAGAACTTGCATGGTTTGAATTGTGTATAGATGGAACTTTAATTTGTTTTGCAAAATAACGTGCTCTGTTGATTTTTTAATTTCAGTACAGGCTGCAATCTTTCTTACCGTTTTTCGCGGATTTCGTGCAATTTATTGTTGAACTTGAACAACATGTTCTGGCGTAGTTGCTGACGTCGATGGTTCAGGAGGAGTTTGGTTGATTATTGTTGCCTCTTGTCAAAATTTCTGCAGCCACGACCAGATAAGTTGCATGCTCGGTCCATAACTTACTCGGCGAATATCGAATTGAATACAGGAAACACGAATAAGTGATTTGTCGCACTTCAAATGTTGTTCAACCGCAAGCGCGCGGTGTGACCCAGACCAGTGACTCATGGCCACTGCCAATTCTCATCTCGGGCCTCGGGCCCCCTTGATTCTCCCCTTGCCCTTCTAGTTCTTGAGCAATTATAACTTTCAAGTCGAAAATTTTCAGCTGGACACCCTTTATTAATGTGCGTGTAGCATAAACTTTGTAAAAATATCATTCAGGCCCCCCAGTTAAACGGCGCTGTTTAGTAAATAGGCTAGGCTCTTAATTAAACGGCTGCTTGAGCTAGTTGGCTGCGACATATTTATATCATCATTTCAGAATTAATTGAAAAGGAAACATACAGTTTTTGTTCAAGCATTGCAAATTATTTACATAGATTATTACACGCATAAAAAATCTGATAAGAACATATTAGTTGAAAGCGATATGTCTAACGTTTGTGCTATCTACTCATTATTATTTCATTAAATAGTTTTATTCAATCCATTGGCTGCCGTTTAGAAAATCTGACTGAAACTCAATTTATTCTCGAAGTTTGTTTGACGTCGCAAACATCGGATCTTCGGATCATATCAAGATATCCTATTAAACTGTATTTAACAATTTGACAAGTTTTTGGCTAATCTAAGCTTTGGCAAATTCTTAGAATTCAGCGGTACGGATGTTCATTGTTTATCGTTGCTAGTAAAAAAAATATGTCTAATTGCACGAATGAGATAGCGTCGTGTCTCTGAAGTATTGGCGTCGTTGCGTCATCTGGACCCTGGCTTTGGTTTCGCCGGTCACACCTGACGTATGCATGCTAAGTATGTCGTGCAGCGTCTGTTAAAATGATCATCCAAGCAATTTTAGATTTTTGCTTAGCTGAATTGGCGCGATTTGGCACGTAGGTGACCCAGAAAATTTGGACTGTTCGTCTCAATGACAACCTGACGATTTTTCCATTATAACAACTTCAACGTTTATGAAAATATACAAATACGACCTATATTGTAAGCGTTAGGATGAGAAAATGACGTTTCTCTCGGCAGTTCAAGAAATCAATTCATAAGATAGTTTCCGTTCAAACTGTTTTGTAACATACAGAAATTAATTTAAACGCACATTCACGTATAAATATTGCGTCTATTCTTACCTATTACCTATTTCAAGTCTGCTTTCTGTTACAAAATTATATTTAATAGTCACCAAATCGTGTGAATCGTGTCGAAATTTTTACCAAACCACGATTATTAAAGTTTGATTTTGATTCTGATTAAAAGTTTAACATGCAAACGCGGAAACAAATATTAAATGTAAATGTGTAAAATAATTTTACGTAATAAAATAATAACATTATTATAAATATCTATTAATTTTGTGAATTATTGACGCTCAAACAAATTTATTGATGTTAATTAACTAGTTATATTTAATTAGTTGCGTTCTAGTGATCTAGCCGTGGTCGAAGTTCGACCATAAGTTTCATGACTTTTTAATTGTCTTCTGTAAAATATTCCGTTAATTTGAATGTTCTTTAAAAAAATAACGTGACTACAAACAATGTTATTAAAAAAGATCCGATGTCCTCGTTTCAATAGTCCGTGTGTTATAAAAATATTTTTTTTGTTTAGAGAAAACGTCGTTACGAGCCTCCTCCGCCGCAGGCTGCGAAAAAATTCTGTCCGGATGGTTCATTTGTGGGCAGCCCCGGGACCGATTCCTGGGCAGCAACCGCTAGTCCTAGCATACAAACCACGACCACTACGCAACCTGCAGATGTCAAACTATGGCTAAACCGGTAAGTTATTTTTTTTTATTTGAGTCGCTATGCATTTTATAAATCGAATCATCTGTTGAGAAACCTTGTTTGCATTTTCACTTTTTGTTTTCTTTTAACTTTATAATCTGTTATATTCTATTGTGTTTAAATTTCCACTCATTGCTACTTTCTTATTTTAATGGAAACAAAATGATTTATAACTATCGAAATATCGCATGTTAGCCATCTTTAACCTCATTGCTAATCAACAAATGTAACGTATTTTTGTTAATATTTCTTACTGTGTGTTTTTAAACTTAAATTAATAATTCTTAGGTGCGATTCTTCCATCCGGAAAGTTTTTTCTTTTTATCACAACTTCACAATTAGGTTTTATACAGTTCGAATTCCATATTGTGTGAATTATTTGTATCTGATTAATATTAGATATTATAATATATACAGTAAATCTAATAATCCTATTTAGATTCAGGCTTGAGTGTGTGTTTTACCGTTTATCCGTAAGATCGAAATTTGGTGGCAATCCTCAATTTTAATATATACGTTTTGTTTTTCTTTCTTTGTTTGATTCGTCATAACACATTTTCGCAATTGGTTTAAATTATAAGTTGAGCAAATTGTTTTTAATTATATTCTGCAAAAATTTGTTGAAATTATATTTGTGAAAACCTGAAAACGGTCGCACAGAATAAAAATAAGTATAAGATACAGTCAAATAAGTCTTAGAAATAATAGGGTTTTATTTTTTGGTCGCACTCCTAACAGACTTATGTATGTGTCTACACAAGGGCTAGCAGATGACCAGATGCCAAGCAATGTTTAAACCAGTGTCATGTTTCGCTTGTGCCCTTATGTGATGAAGCTATGACAAATTATTCATGTTGTTGACCATAGAGATATTCTCTCGGTTGGCCATACTAAGATTAATTATTAGTCAGATGATGCTGCAATTTATTCTTAAGCATAATCAGAAAGGGTTAGTCGAACCCTACGCCTTCTGAGCTAGCCTAAAGTTCAGTAGAGTAAGTACATCTGAAGCCAACTGCCATAGGTTCTTTTTAATCGATTTCCAAAAAGGCGGAGGTTATCAATTCGACCACCATGTCTTTGTATGTTACTTGATTTCTCGGGAACGCCCAAACCGATTTTAATATTTCTTTTTTTGTTCGGATGGGTATGCTTCCCGAATAGGCCCATATAAATTTAATCGGAATCGGTTTAGTGGTTTTTAAGATATGAACAAAAAACAAAATTAAAATATAAAAGGTGCAACTTGTTTCGTGAATGCATTGTCGCGTACGTTCTAATATTGCGTAATCGAGCATAATATCATCTCGCACGTCATAGTTTATCAGTTACAGGAGACACGATTGCATAAATAATTTCAACCTTGGGGGTGCAATTGGTTAATAAAACCCGACCAGTCTCCGCCACGTGAATCTGTCGGAAGTACTTGCTGCGTTTTGCATTTAAGGCCATATAAGTTTATAGTCCCCCTCTCTCTGTATCACAATTCAACTCTCGGGAAATAATTTAATTTAAAATAGAATTTAAAGGGAAATTAAAATATGAAAATTCAGAAAATATCAAATTTCGTTATACGAGTTTTACGCGTCTAAATATTAACAAATTTTTACACTTTATATATAAAAAACCCACAGTCGATTTAAGAACCTCCTCGTTTTTGGAGTCGTTTAAAAAAGGTTATTCGTATCGATAGTATTGGCTTGTAATGTATTGCTGAAATACAAGAAAAGAAGAAGCAGAGGATACATCATGTCTATTATTTCTCAATGTCTCCAAGTAAACTTTAATTTAAAATAATTGTTTACAAGAACGGAACGCCCCTACCGAGCTACCATTCATATTATTAGGAGCGAGGCCTTTACTTTATTTTTAACACGCTTTTATTAGCTTGGTATGTTATATAATTGTCAATATCAAACTTCGACGATGGGCAATGACACTTCGGCCCTGGCAAATAAATACATGCGGCCGACTGTCGGTGAATAGTGTGCTTTATAATAATCTACGAGTAAGGTCTAATTTCCGAACGTCCAATTTCTCCGATAATTAATCGGTTAGGATGGTCCGATTTCATTTCTAACTGACTGATAGTAGGATGTGTGCGTTGCACTATTATAATCAGTACGATTTATTTTTCTTCTATAAAATATCGGTCCCCGATTATTGGACGTGGGCGGGCAGCCTAAGCCGATACGCCCAGACATAAGAAACTTGGTTTTATTGATCCGGTAAAGATAAAAATTTCAAATAAATGTTCGTTTTCGTAACTGTCGAATGCGCAGTACCTAAACATCTTGTACCTACACGTTACACGCGCAGCCTCATCCTCCCACCTTTCCCCTTTCCTCCCCTGCGCAATACGATATTTATTGTATAAGATGTATGTTGGTACTCGTAATAAGTGGAAAGTTTCATCCTACACCCTCAGATCAGTCGCTATATTTAGCAGTCGCAAATACCACGAAAATCTAATAAGGTTCTATTGAAAAGAATTCCTTTATTTCTTTGTAGGTATTGCGTTTTTTGTGTAATGGAATCATAATTGTTTAATTAGAATTTGAGATTACTAACAGGCTGTGCTCGGCTGTTTTCTTTTTCTATCTCTTGTTTGGTAAAATGACGCTTGATTACAACGGCGTTAGCGGATTGTCCACATTGTATCGTTATTGTTGGTAATTTTTCTCGTTAAACAACACGGGTGTTAGTCGTTCGTTTCATATTTGTGTTTATTTAATAGGATTTCGGGGAAGTGCTATTGTTTGGTTGTTGCTTGTTGCTGATCTGTGCTGACGCTTTCTTCCTGAAACCAGTAGCTAGTTTCTTGTCAAGTAAATTTATGTATTAAAAGCATCGTTAAAGTGTTTATTGCAGCAGTGATTCATTGGGCACATTTTACAACTTTGGAAGAGTCTCTCGCGCAATATTGTTTTTTCCTTTTTTTGTATGAAACTCTTAATTCGGTTCACAGAATACATCTACTTACCAAGTTTCAATAGTATAGGTCTTATAGTTTCGGAGAAAAGTGGCTGTGACATACGGACTGACGGACAGACAGACAGACATGACGAATCTATAAGGGTTCCGTTTTTTGCCATTTGGCAACGGAACCCTAAAAAGAGTAAACATTTCTTGGTTCTGATTTGGAGGTCCGAAACTTTATATAACATATTACTTCTTGTCAAGGGTTCTGTGGGGGTATCATCTTCTGAATTTTCATTGAGACTCCATTATAAAAATCGGCAGTCATAGGAACTGCCGATAGAAGTGAAAGTTTATAACTCAAAATTTGATAGCTCACTTTGGAGACTACGCGGGTGAAACCGGAGGGCGTGGCCATGACCAAGGCCATCTAGAAATGCGTAAGAATTTCTAGATGGCCAATGTCCCGAGTTTACCCGAAGATTTCTACCATTCCCGAGCGTGATTCTTGAGGTCAATTTACAGCCAGCGAAAAATCTGCACGTGGTGCGTCAAAATAAGTTTTCACTTCAATAAACTGTAACACACCCAACTTTGGCTTTTCATAGAGTCCGAAAACAACCGATAAATAACAAAGTTAAAGAAATGTCGAACGGAATTTTCTAGGTTCTCAGCGTGGACTGACAGTGAGAAGACTCAAGCCATAGATGCCCTGATCAACCGTTGTGCCGCGGGGCAAGTGCGTCACATGATGAAGGCGATCGAGCCGCTGTTCCAGCGAGATTTCATATCGCTGCTCCCAAAGGAACTCGCCCTCACTGTCCTGGGATACCTACAGCCTAAGGACTTGCTGCGTTCGGCACAGACTTGCCAATACTGGAGGTTAGTCAAGAATATGATGGTACCTACCTTACACTATCCGAATGTATTTTTAGTATTAAAATTAACGTGGTTGTTACACATACTTAATTGGGTAACTCAATGGTAACAGGCAGCCATCACGCGCGTGCACTCTTCTTGAAAAAGGCCGCCGGACGCGGCCGAAACTCGAGACGGTTTGACCGATCATATGACACGTGAGTTACCCGTTTACCGTTTACCCAATTAAGTATCTGAAAGACTGAAAGTGTACTTATAGAAATAGTTATTTAAATCCGAGTTTTTTTATAAACATAATAGAGTAACGGAATATAACGTGCGCCTGAAGGTAAGCAATACCCGCTACGGTATAGTGCCACGTAGCTATTTCAACATGAAGGCTGCCTATGCACTGCGCTCGTCACACCTACAGAAATTAGATCATTTATCACATTGCCCCGTAATTTATCTAGTATAAAATATTCTAAAATAATTATTGATAAACCATCAGCAGTATCATACATGTATTTTCAAAATAAGAACCATCTTCACATTGACAAATCCTAGATTCGCTTAAAAAAATATTGTACTAAATTTCCACAATTACTGGTGCAGTTGAGTAGCACCTCCTGCCTATAAAATGGTAAAATGTAATTGATGAAAACGAAATCCTAAGTATGTATTTATACTCATGTAAATTATTAATACAATTCGAAAAAACCACTCAGGGTAATTATTATCCGGCTCGAAGGACCACTTATGGAAACGCCAAATTATGGTGGGGTAATAAGAGCCCCAAAAAGAGGAGTGGACTGTATAGAAAATTAAATTATGTGTTGTTTGAAAATACAATGGTGCTGTACAAAAACAAAACACAAGATATGACAGTGAAGGAAAACTGGGAGCAACACTTACTTCAGTGACTTGTTCTTATCCTTCTTGTCCAGGCCTGGGATGTAGAGGAGAGGCGTGCGGACTTAGTGTCTCGCACGCTCACTAGTCTCATTAATATATAACACAACACAACACAGATTTAAAGCTTTTCACATATGTAACGGTTTTGACCAGAACGTAATGTTGAGTCTATTATTTTTGAGCACGACGGGAACACACTTCAGCTTCGCTCGTATAGCCGAAGGCGGTCACATTCATACTGACTGCGTCACGACGTCACCCACGGTTTATCGATCATTGTGGGTAGATTTGACACAGCCATAGTCACATAGTGTTGCATGAGGGTAGGGGTAAGGGGGCGTCCATAAATTACGTGAGGTGTTTTTTTAAATTTTCTGACCCTCCCTCCCCCGTTGGTGAGATGTCGTGAGATTTTGTGCAACCCCCTCCCCCATCCCCCAATCTCACGTGAGATTTTTCAGAATGTGGCTTTCGTACGTAAACGCGTTTCCCCTCTAACAATTGAGAGATAAACCGAAGGAAAACTGTTGCTCACAACGAAATTGAAAAATGTACTAAAATATACTGCATATTTTTTTAATTCTACTGACGATAAGCTGACGGACACTAAAATCTATCGAAAAAGTAGAAATCTACTGACTCTGGTCACACTGTCTCGTTCCTCGAGTCGCAAGTTCGGCTGACAGTGGCGCGAAAACAAAGGACGGGCTACTAAATTCAGGCAAAATTTAGCTATTTGGCATAAAATAAATATGGTGGTTTGACATTCAGTAGATGTATAACGTCGAAGTATGAATGAAATTATTTTCTTTCGAACGAATTAGTGAATAATCTTAATCGTATTACGATGACGCTCAAGATTAAATCTTGAGCATGTACATACATTTTGGATTGAATGGACCAAAATAGTATAATTTTTTTTTGCTTCAATCAGAACAAAAATTGCGTGATATTTGTCGAGACCCTCCCTCTCCCTAACGTGAGATTATATGAGATTTGACTCGACCCCCTCCCCCCTAAATCATCTCACGTAATTTATGGACGCCCCCTAAGGAAAATGGGAATGCACCGTGTAATTATCAAAAATTATCACCACTCACAATCTGGCGTAACCAGCTGGTATGAAAAACAACGAAGATTAACGAGTCGAGTAATTTGCCGAAGAACATCGCATGTACTTAATACCCTAGAAATTAATTTGTGGCAGTAATCTGAAACGATAACCAACTGTAGTAGAGTGTGTAGTATCGTGTGTCATACGATCTCGGTAACCGTAGGCTTCCTCTGACACTGTTGACATGCAACACTAATCACGCACCATTGCCATATTATTTTAAGATGATTTTGTAACTGATTCAATAAAGAAGGATTAAATAAATCAGAAATAAAGAAAACGAGATGAAAGAAATGGCTTTACAGTATTGTTTTATCTGAGCTTGAATTAGATAGTCAAATAAGTATAAGTTTAATGTAAATAAAAATCACCCGCGTCACTGATTCCGCTACACGTCACAACGTCGATTTAATAAAAAGACAGAAAATTTGGAGTAGAGCTAAAAAGAGGGTCATTTTTTTAGTAATGGTAGGGGTCTTTGCATAGTCCGCCTGGAGAAATACCACACTTTTGCCAGTTTTTCTCGCCGAGCAGTAATGTGCAAAGATTACTGTGTTCCGGTCTGAAGGGCAATGGTTCCAAAGAAATTACCGGGAACAGACTTAGATCATCATATTTATCTGGGTGAAGAGCGTAGTGCAGTGCTAGGTAAGGTTTTAAGTAGTGGTAGGACTCTTGGCAGATTCCGCCTGGGGAAGTACCACACCTTTTCCAGTTATTCTACCACCAAGCAGTAATGTACAAACATTACTGTGTTCCGGTTTGAAGGACAATGTTTCCAGAGAAATTACAGGGCTTAGGCTTAGAGATATAACATCTTAGATCTCTGGGTGACGAGCGCAGTGCAGTGCTAGGTAACGATTTGGACTCTTCGTATTCCAATAGCTGCGTGTCACTGCTGTTATGTGGGAGGCATGTTGCTTAATATCAGGCACATGACCTGCTCGTCTCGTCACTTTACTATAAAAAAGGTAATGATATGGATTTCTGCTGCTGCGTGAATTATGATACTACTAGTGTTATGGGCAGAATTGTTGTTTACCAAACTACATATTATATGTACCACTCGTCCAGTCTCTATACTATAAAAAAAACACTTGTGCCCACGATGCTAAATGTCAATTTACTCGAGCGTCATAGAGACGTATTGGGTTGCAAACCCTAGATGGTAAGAAGAAAAAATAATAATCACATGTATAACGTTGTTACCTTTACATCAGTGGGGGGAGCGGCTATAGAGTTTCAAATATGTAAAGTCACCTTTATCGACGAATTTTTGTTACTTCGGCTTGTGGAAATCGTCATCTTATATGTATAGGTATACAAAAATAGATCTTCCAAATGTATGTACGCTCATAACTTTTGAATGACTCCACCAAATTGGATGGTTCTTTGGTTTATGTATTTGTAATTATCAGCACAATGTTTGTATACAAGAAAATTTGAAAATATTAACGAAAAAAAAGATCAGTCACAGATAAGTATAGGGTCAGCTAGTACGATATTTTAATTTTTACTTTGATATTTTCGTTATCCTTGAACTAATTATTATTTCCTTAAAAATAAAAAATGAATTCTCGAGAAACCAACCTCGAGAATGTCGAGATTCGATATGGCTTTTTTGCAACTTTGTAGCCCTCCTCTTTCTCTACGTCACTCTAAAATTGTCAGATTAGATCTGAAGCGGTCGAGAATTTCTGATGATTTTTTTTTAATCCTTTATCGGCATTATTTATGGGGCTCATATTTGGTTGAGATACTTAACCGGGGGTACAAGGTATGATAATCTGCTGCTCTAGAGTAAGCCCCGAAATCCCAGTTTGGGCTCCCCTACTATTTATTGCCTATCAAGTATGAACGGTTTTGAATGGGATGATCAGAGTAAACCGAGAGTTGCAGAAGACGATTGTAATTTTCTGTTTGCACCACCGCACTAACTTTTAACTCGATCAAGTTAAAACGCCATGTAAGATGTATGAAAATTCAAAACATTATGATTGACATTTTAATAATTCGATGTAAAAGTTAAAGTTTAATTCAAATGAACAATTCCAGATTCCTAGCCGACGATAACTTACTATGGAAAGAACAATGCCGACGTATAGGTATCACGACATTCAAGAGGATTCCTCAATCACTGCCCCGCTGCGCTAGTCCATGGAAGGCTGCTTATATGCGCCAGTATCTCATTGAAAACAACTGGCTTCACAAATCCGTCAACAATCCCATAGTGATGAGAGGACATGATGACCACGTCATCACATGCTTGCAGTTCTGCGGCAATAGGATCTTGAGCGGGAGCGATGATACTACGCTCAAGATCTGGTCCGCTGTCACTGGCAAGGTAAGATTCAATATAAAGTATCTAAAAACTTTCAAGCAAATTTCAAACATGTATGCGATATTCTGTTTTTAAATAGCTTTAATTTAGAACTGATAAAAAACATTATGCTATACTATATAATGACACTTGGACGATTAAGACGAGTCTAATGATATCTAAATAGTCAAAATCCATCCAGCCGTTTAGAATATGCGTGGAGGCCCATAAAGAAATTTACAAACATGCAAGATACGGGCGAAAAACATTACCCTTCTTTCAGTAGGGTAATAAATACCTTAAAAAAAATATTTCGATAACGGCTAATTGTTAAAATTTAGGTTTTTAAGCCTTTGCTTTTAACCACAAGTCACTGTATATTTAGCTTTATTTAATAGAAGTCAGTTCTAACAGTTTTTCGTGTGTTTCAGTGCCTTCGAACCCTGGTGGGGCACTCTGGCGGTGTGTGGTCTTCCCAGATGGTGGGCCGCCTTGTCGTCAGCGGTTCAACCGATCGCACCCTGCGCGTTTGGAATGCTAAGACTGGCCAGTGCATCAAAGTACTGGCTGGCCATACTTCCACTGTTAGATGCATGCATCTACACGATTGCAGGTAATACTCATATACACCTTTATGATCATCAACGCGCGAATCATCATGCGAAATTAAAAAATATACTATTTCTCTAAGCATTTAATTTTTTAAGTCACATGGCTTAAGCTTTTGAAGCGTGTTTTTTAAAATCTTGGAAAAGTTTTGGAGCAATCATATCCCCGAAATGCTTCCTAAGAATTATAAATAAACCTGTGCCATTGTTATAATGTGTGTTAGTCTTTAATCTTGTAATGCGCTGGCGTTATTTTTAATTTTTTGTTACAATTAAATAAGTCAAATGCGAGTCTGGCCGACACCGTAGGATATTCTGCCACCAACTCTGATTTTGAAAGCATTTCACTTCATACTGTACGAAATCCACCCCGTGGGACCGACTCGCAGTAGGCACTGGTGTTGTTGTACATAAAAATCCGCCCATGGATAATCAAACTCGTGTACGTGACCGCTTTTTCCTCAAGAGTTATTGTAAATATACCGTTGATCGTTGACTTTATGATGATCTGTTTTTATCTTAAATCTTGCACCGCCGAAAAGAATAATAATCGTTATTTATAGAAGACAAAAACAACACGTGCAGTGTAATTTACAATTCAGTTTTTAACCCCGATTCAAAACCTGTGTTCATAAATATGTAACGCCTAATGTATGTGAATATAGAATGTAAGAAGACCTCGTTCCAATAGGACGCGAATTTAATATACGAGTATTTGTAGTTTATTTATGTATGTTAGGCAGCTTCTAGAACAATCATGATATAAATCTTGTTGTTCACATTACGAAAAGAGAGGTCACGCGTTTTCTTTCCTTGTATAAGTAGGCCATTTTACATGGCCATTGCTGGGACTGGGAAGATCTTCTCTCATAACAAGAGAGTCCAGTAAGACTAAGTTAGGCGATAGAACCCTTATCGCCTAACTTAGTCTTGCTTTTAGTACTGCTTTCTTTATTTTCGGTTGAAATTAAAATTTAAAGTTGAAGTTGAAATTAAAGGGAGCAATAGTTAACGACTGGTCTAGTAAGTTACGCCTGGTCTAGTAAGTTAAAGCGGGTCCAATAAGTTACGGTTGGTCTAGTAAGCTACGGCTGGTCTAGTTCCCCCCGAGGGGTTCTCGCATTAAAGAGGCTGCTCTAAGGCAAGTCATAGGAACTGCCGATAGAAGTGAAAACTTATAACTCAGAATTTGATAGCTTACTTTGGAAACTACACGTGTGTAACCGGAGGGGGTGGCCTGGGCATCATGGCATGGTCATCTAGAAATGCGTTAGCATTTCCTATCGGCTGATGTATTTCTAGATGGCCATGGCATGATGCCCAGGCCACGCCCTTTCAGCATTTGCCATTGGCTGACGCATTTCTAAATGGCCAATGGTCCCGAGTTTACCCGAAGATTTCTTATCATACCCGAGCGTCATGCTAGAATCCAATTCACAGCCCACGAAATATCTGTCTAGGCGCGCCTAAAGAAGTTTTCACTTCATAAAACTGATCTATTTACTTATTCTTTTTTTATTCTGATTTAATTTACAAACAAACAGCTTATATTTAAAATATATATACAATTTCATCAAAATCAGTTCAGCGTTAAAGCGTAAAAGACAGAGCCAGAGTCACTTCCAAATGTATAATAAAATAGGATGGATTTCAAGTGTCTACTTTCAACGGTTTTATCAACATTGACGAACTTCCATGTAAACTCTGTGTCCTCATTTCCACCCCTTCAATTCTTTTTCTGTGTCGTAATAAAAAGTCGTCCTTGTCCTTCCCTGAGTACCTTTCGCTTTTATATATATAGATAAAAAGTCGTCCTTGTCCGTCCCTGAGTCTAGTCTATCTGTGTAACAAATTGCATCAAAATTGGTTCTGTAGTTTAGACGTTAAAGCGTAACCGATAGAGTTGAGTTACTTTCGTATTTATAATATTAGTGTGGATATCAAGTGTCTAGTTGCAAAATTACATGGTTTTAACTTCAACAATGGTGAACTTCCATATAAAATTACACCCCCCGTTTCAACCCCTATTTCATCCCCGTACAGTTCGAAATTACAAAATTGCTAGAACAAACATTTATTGGCTTCACTTCAAGTCCCAAGATACGAAGTTTCATGGTTTTATCTTCAACAATGACGAACTTCCACATACAACTTTCATTCCCCATTTAAACCCCCCTTCAACTCTTTATCCGTAATAAAAAGTGTATGTCCTTTTTTTGAGATCTAGTCTATCTGTGTAACAAATTTCAATAAAATCAGTCAAGTGGATTTCATGCTTCTAACTTTGAAAATTACGGTATTTTCATACAACCGTCCATCCCTTATTTCACCCACTTAGGGGTTGAATTTTGCAAAACCCCGTCTTAGCGAGCGCCTACGTGCTAAAAGGCATCTCAATGCAAAATTTTAGACTCCTAGCATTGATAGTTTCTGAGATTCGGTGATGAGTGATCTTTCGCTTTTATATATATAGAAGATAAAAAGTCGTCCTTGTCCTTCCCTGAGTCTAGTCTATCTGGGTGTAACAAATTGCATCAAAATTGGATCTGTAGTTTAGACGTTAAAGCGTAACTGATAGAGTCGAGTTACTTTCGTATTTATAATATTAGTGTGGATATCAAGTGTCTAATTGCAAAATTACATGGTTTTAACTTCAACAATGGTGAACTTCCATATAAAATTTCACCCCCCATTTCAACCCCTATTTCATCCCCGTACAGTTCGAAATTACAAAATTGCTAGAACAAACATTTATTGGCTTCACTTCAAGTCCCAAGATACGAAGTTTCATGGTTTTATCTTCAACAATGACGAACTTCCACATAAAACTTTCATTCCCCATTTAAACCCCCCTTCAACTCTTTATCCGTAATAAAAAGTGTATGTCCTTTTTTTGGGATCTAGTCTATCTGTGTAACAAATTTCAATAAAATCAGTCAAGTGGATTTCATGCTTCTAACTTTGAAAATTACGGTATTTTCATACAACCGTCCATCCCTTATTTCACCCACTTAGGGGTTGAATTTTGCAAAACCCCGTCTTAGCGAGCGCCTACGTGCTAAAAGGCATCTCAATGCAAAATTTGAGACGCCTAGCATTGATAGTTTCTGAGATTCGGTGATGAGTGACATTTCCCTTTTATATATATAGATTTAAGGGTGGAAAGGTTTAAAACATTGTGTCGTTTGTCAACAGGGTGGTATCTGGTTCCCGTGACGCGACACTGCGCGTGTGGTCAATCCCGGATGGCCGCTGTCTGCGCGTCTTGGTCGGCCATATCGCCGCCGTCCGATGCGTACAGTTCGACGGGAAGTACGTCGTCTCTGGAGCCTATGATTACTTCGTCAAGATCTGGAATCCGGACACCGGGGAGTGTCTGCATACCCTTTCCGGACACACCAACAGGGTTTATAGTCTGCAAGTGAGTGTTACATTCGTATATTTTCACTTGTTATCATCAGTTAGTTTATCTCATGTATTCAGCCTGCCAGCAACACGTCTGCTCAAAACAGATGCCACACAGTTGTATAGTACAAATCACTGCACTACACTTATGAGCCAGAGACGTAAAATTATTTATCTCTCCCTAGTAATTTCTTTGGGAACATTAGAGCCTTTAAATCGGAATACTAAAATTGCTTGGGGGTAGAATTACTAGTAAAGGTTGTGTCATCGTTAATTTCACAACAAACATTCAAACGTTGACATTTATAATATTAGTAGGTTTTTTCTTTATGGTACATAGAGTTAAGACACGAGCAGGACATGTGCCTGATGGTAAGCAACATGCCTGCCACATAACAGCACAGTGATACGCAGCGACATTTAATACTTCATGTTACGAAAATCATACAAATACTCATATACGTGACTTGCCTCGTGGCTTAGTGGGTAGTAACTCTGGCCTGCGAAGCCGAGGGTCGTGGGTTCGATTCCCACCCAGTACAAATATTTGTCTGATGAATTCAAATATTTGTACTGTGTCTAGGTGTTGCTATGTACGAGTATGATACGTATGTATTGTTTATAACTATAGTACCTGGGTGACCGAGCTTTGCTCGGTTTAAATACTAAACATACTTAGATACCTACAAATAAAAGACTCTAAGAACTAGATTTTCTTAAAAAAAAACGAATTCAAAAAAAGAGAACCCGTCTGGATTCGAACCCGGAGCTACTAATTCGTGACCGCTATGAGCGCCCGACTTCCCGTCTGAGCTAATTATGCTGTCGCGTCACGCGGCGAAATTTACCTTCACATTCTAATGTTTAATGTGACAGTTTTTCATTGTCTAAAAACGCGCATAATATGCGTTTTTTTTTAAAATAAGACCTAGTTAGATCGATTTATCGTCCCCGAAATCATACAAAATTACCAATGCTCCACAGCGTTTTTGGAGGCGTAAATAGGCGCGTCTTTTCCCACAATGAAACGAATTCGTGTTGACACGAATCTCGGCTCGTAAAAGCACACACAGCAATGTTTCTTCTTCTTCGTCAAAATCTTTGTTGATACTGATACGACAGCATTATCGGTTCGAGTGAAAACGCCGAAATATTCCGTTTACGCGAGTCCGGTTTTTTCGAATCGAGTTTGACGAAACGACCGTATACGCACAGAGAGCTACGCTAATTTGAAACCGTTCTGAGGACAGCTACGTTTATATATTAACGTGATACCGTTGGTTTGTCCCAGATACTGGCGATCGTTGTACAAGCTTTCTCTACTCAGGGATATGTCTGATATTTCTAAAGTTTCAAAAGTACATTGTGTGGAATGCGTTGCTCGATTGGGTATTCCCTGATGAACATAATCCGGGTGTCTTCTAAGCGTGAATCGGTTTCTTCTGGTCAAACCAGCCCTCTTGTAGATGGCATGATTACTCTCATCTACAAAGCGTCTATCTCGCACGTTTCGCTGCTATACGGCCGTTCCGGCGCTTAGTTACTACATTACATTAGGATGTCGGTGACGCGAACCCATAAGATTTACCCCTTAGAAAAATATTAGAAACCGGGTCAGCGCAAGAAAAGAGAGGGAAATCATAATGAGCCACATTGGCTCAGTCCGTTCGAAACCATCATTGGTCAATGTCCAGCGCTAGTGCATGCGTCTCCGACAATTAAAACGTTATGATGGTTTGTGTGGTCCTTCACTGTACATATTCCACGACATTAAAGTTTTGTTTGGCGAACTTCAGTACATACTGCTTACGCCGATATCAATATGCTTTGTGCCTCAGTTAAGATGAAGCGTTTGTTTGAAGATTATCGATCTAACCTATGCCTCTAGCTTAAAAAGTGCTCAACGCGGCTAAATAAATTAAAAAAAGTTTTATGTTAAAACATTTGTTCATTTTACAGTTTGACGGAGTCCACGTAGTGTCCGGATCTCTAGACACATCCATTCGCGTTTGGGACGTGGAGACGGGGCAATTGAAGCACACTCTCACTGGACATCAGTCCCTTACTTCGGGAATGGAACTCAGTTCCAACATCCTGGTCTCGGGAAACGCAGACTCCACTGTCAAGGTGTGGGATATCACCACGGGACACTGTCTTCACACTCTCTCAGGTATGATTGAAAAAAGATTATTTGTTTTGAAATATTAAAATTGTTATTGCATAAATTTAAAAATACAGTCAATTCATTTTATAAAGTCAACAAAAAAAAAAACATAGAAACATGTAACACAATAAATTAGGTTATTAGTCAAATAAAAACTCGCATCGAGCGTCGCTCAAAGGTCCCCAAAAGTTTTGGAATTGGGGAATTGGAAACCTTTGCCTTTAACGCGGTAACTATAAATTTGGAACTCTATACTTGAAAAACTCTAAATAATGTGCGTGATAATTGTTTCCATACCTCTTCTAATTAGGGTTCCGTAAAACGTAAAAACGGAACCCTTATAGATTCGTCATGTCTGTCTGTCTGTCCGTCCGTATGTCACAGCCACTTTTTGCCGAAGCTATGAGAACTACACTGTTGAAATTTGGTAAGTAGATGTATTCTGTGAACCGCATTAAGATTTTTACAAAAAAATAAAAATAAAATAAAAATTAGGGTTGCCCCCCATACTAAGAACTGAAACTATAAAAAATTTTTTTCATTAAACCTACACGTGTGGGGTGTCTATTGATAGGTCTTCAAAAATGATGTTGAGGTTTCTAAAATAATTTTTGTCTACACTGAATAATTTGCGCGAGAGACACTTCCAAAGTGGTAAAATGTGTGTGTGTCCCCCTCTAACTTCTAAAGTAATACCCCGTTTACATGATTCCAGTCCAGTGACCCAATCCAGCGCTGGATTGCTTACTGGAATAATGGAAACCGGCACTGGAATGCATCAATCCAGTGCCAATGCATTCCAGTACCGGTTTACATTATTCCAGTAAGCAATCCAGCGCTGGATTCGGTCGCTGGACTGGAATAATGTAAACGGGGTATAAGAGAATGAAAAAACTAAAAAAAATATATGAAGTACATTACCATGAAAACTACCAACGAAAATTGGTTTGAACTCGATCTGATGAGTAGTTTTTTTAGTAGTACGTCATAAATACACTATTATTAAAACTTCGATCAAAGTTACAACGAACTACAAGAACTATGTATATTATGTTACTTGCTGCAACGGAACCCTTCATGGGCGAGTCCAACTCGCGCTTGGCCACTTTATTTATTATTCCGCAATGCCGTACAAAAATCATGCGATAAGGAGAAATGATCGAGGATTGGAACCCCCCCCCCCCCCCCCCCCCCCCTCTTCAACTGTACTCAGTTGGACAGCTTACAAGTGACGGCATAGTGCTGAATCTTATTACTTTATACCCTTCTATCATCCTACATAGGTCTCCTGGTGGTTCATTTTTTTTTTCTGCTGTCACGAAACACTTTTAATTGAAAAACCTACACTTATGATTTATTTTGTCAAAACTAACCTCAAATGTTTTGAGGGTTGATTCATTTTTTTTCACATGATAAGTCATATCCGGCGCCGAACCGATATGGGATCCGCGCCGCTTTACGGATATACTAATTTTAAGCACGAACTCTGTCCCTGTCTAGCGCGGAGGGTTTACGACATGTCTAATAACAATATGCGCGGGAAACGTTTTGCGCGAGCGCTCAGCCGTGCGTCCGACAACCGACTGTCACTTGTTTCCTGGAAGGAACGGTCTAGCGGTAGGCTAAAACCGCGCGACCTTGAGCGAGTCAGGGTGCACTGACGCTACGCTGAAATGCTGAAACCAAACCAAAATGGTTCTATAACAAATATGGGAACAAAGAGGGCGCGTTGTTGGTAAAAAATGTAAAAATATTACCTTTCTGAAATATGAATCGATGATATAGACATAGACACTGGTAGATATGAGACAAATATTAAAATTGAAATAACCATCAACAACATAACAGGAAATAACATTAAATGTTGACTGTGACGTTGAGTAAAAATTTATAATAAAATATTAAATATTATAAAGCTGAAGAGTTTGTTTGTTTGTTTGAACGCAAGGATCTCTGGAACTACTGGTCCGAATTGAACGATTCTTTCTTTGTAGGATAGTCCATTTATCGAGGAAGGATGTAGGCTATTTAACATTACGCTACTATCAACAGGAGCCGAGCAGGAATGAAAAATTTAACAAAAACGGGAAAAATATTGCTTTTTAGAGCTTTCGTTGCGTGACAGCATACCTATGTCATATTTTAAAGGTTGCGTCATTAGAACCTAAAGTAACCGAATTTGTTCAAAATTTGAATTGGTACGATCGATTTTCGATAGATGGCGTAGCAACGCGCGCGCGTTCAGCTAGTTTATAATAAAATATCATCTTTATAAAGTACGCTGTGTAAATTATTGTAACTATATGATTCCAGGGCCAAATAAGCACCAGTCGGCGGTGACATGCCTGCAGTCGAGCAACCGTTTCGTGATCACTTCGTCGGACGACGGCACTGTGAAGCTGTGGGACTTGCGTACCGGTGAGTTCATCCGCAACCTGGTCGAGCTGAGCTCGGGCGGGTCCGGCGGCGTCGTGTGGCGCATCCGGGCCTCGGCCACCAAGCTCGTCTGCGCCGTCGGCTCGCGCAACGGCACCGAGGAGACCAAACTGCTCGTACTCGACTTCGACATTCCCGGCGCGTGCCGCAAGTGCGACGAATAGCATAGGGTCAACCGGCGCCTCGTCCGGCGCTACGCCAATCTCTACATGCCCTGGAACTGTTAGTGAAACTACTCAAACTCAATCGCTACTGTGTTGCGCCATAGACGCTTACAACCCACCGGACAATGTGCAAACGCTTGGGACAGTTATCGGAACATAATCTTGTGTAACTCTAGTATTCAATTTAACTCACAGTTCTGTATACAATTGTATAGTGATATAGCGCTTTCAAATAATTTCTGTAGAGATGAACTAATGGTTATAAATACATGTATTGACGAAGCATCTGTAATCCACTTTATCCCAAAGAGTTACGAGAAAAATGGATTTTAGTTTGTAAGTTATTTTTTTATAGGTAATAGTAGAACAATTATAATCCCACTTTGATGTATAACAGGCAGTGCTTAAAGTTGATACGAACTATTGATAGCTGTGTAACGTGTAATTTTTTGAAATTGAATTTTTGTCTGTGTTTTACTGGCTAAAAAGACATTTTTTTTTAAATCTTTGAATAACCAAAGTCGTCATATTTATCAATTATTGACAAATAACTCAATTGAGATTATCAGGACTCTGTAAAGACATCAGGGCGTGTACCGATGAACATTGTGCATTATTTCGACCATGACCCACTTTCATGAACAAGTTAACATTACGATGTATAAAAAAAGCTGAACCATATTTATTGATATTAGATCACAATAAATCTAATATCATAGAAAATGCTAAAAAAATTAAATTCAGAATTTAACACTTAATCAAATTTCTATATTCTGAACGTAATTTTTACTAACAAATTAATGAGAATTTAGTAACATGGCTACGCCCGATGGGATCGTAGGCTTGTACTGAATTACTATGTGTGATCGTTCAGCATTTGCAGCTACAACCATAATACTGAAAGTGTTGCAAAAAATAAAAATAGTTTAATTTATCAAATAACTCGAAATTATATTCGACTTTTTGTCTGATTAAGCCATCATAGACATCATATCAGCTTGTTATTATTTAATAATTACAATGAATCACAATGTTGTTGTTTTTTTACCAAATGACATGCAATATGTATACATTTTTGTTGTTTTTATTTATTTAATTTACTATGAATTATTATATTTACCATTTAAATTTACTCAATCTTAAATTTAATTTGTGTATGTGATTGTAAATACTTGTAATATTGTATATGCCATGACGATAACGGAAACCCATGATATGAAATTAAATGTATTCCATACAAAAATAGAGTACATAGTTAGATGTTAATATAAGCAAATGATCTATCTATTTTGCCAAGGAACTGGCGTATGGAATGAATAGATAACAGTCGATTTAGAAAGTCTATTAATAGTCATAGTCATGTCAATACTAATAGTCATGTTTGTCACGAGAGTTCATTTAAAATGTAACATTTCGGCCGTCGTTCAAATCTGAATGAACTTATAAGACAAGACAGACTGGCGATCAATGCTAAGCGTACTTTCAAAATTAAAGTAGGATAATATTATTGAGAATAAAGGTCGTAGCTAATTTATACCGCACTGTTTACGAAACATTAAAAATCATTTAGATACAAGCAACTACTCATACATTGTCAACTCACAAATCTACAGCATACGAGTTAAGGCTATATTTTCATGTTAATTTTGTATAGTGCGGCAGTGGTGCGATACAAATCAGCTTTGACATTTAATTGTAATATCGATACCGTCTCTTCAATATTTTTCGTTTTTCATCGTTGCTTTCTGAATCCTTTTTTTTTTTCGTAAGAAATACTAATATGTATGTATACATTTATATGTTGCAAACTATCTTGCTTAATAAAATATGTTTATTATTAAAATTATGGTTACTTTATAATTCGTTAAAGGTAGTTTTAATAATTTATTATAATTGTATAGTCTAAAGAGTATTATTATTATTTATTTATTGTACTGTAACTTATTTATCAATATAATTAGATTCCCGTTGGAAGTTATCATTTACATAATGTATGTACCTATACTATTTGGGGTATTAATTAAATTTAAACCTTCATTTGACAGATAGTTGTTTTGAATACTAAATGTTTGTTAATGTTATTATAATTATTTTTATATCTTATATATTTTCAAACTCATGTGTGTTCAGTCTTTATTCTCTTGTATTTAGTTATTTCTATGTTCACCATTTGGTTTGACAACGCTATCTTTTGACGACATTTTGACCAGTTATTCTCGTTTCTCGATTCATCCTACTTTATGACTTATGATTAGTAGTGATGTGCCATTTTGTCCTGATATCGGATCACTTATAGTGCAGTTCAAAAATATATTTGTATATTTCGTGTTATTCAAATACAGTGTGTGTGTCCAATCCAAATAATTGCATAATCATAATCTATATTCTTAATCGTCATTTATAGTTAAGTTAAATAACCGATTGTTAGGACCTAGAAATAATTTAACTATTACTTTAATTCATTAACAGTTTGATACTATATAATATACAATATAAATTATTTGCATATTGTGTAATTCAAATACATATAACTGTGTGTCCAATCCAAATAATTATTATCTCAAATATTTAAGGCCAGCATATAATTACTTCCATAAACATAGTCGTGTAAGATAGATAGCATTGTATTGAATTATAACTACATCATGGACTACATCATTACAAAGTAATGGGCAAACCGAATAAAAAGATTGTAAAAAAATATAAAAAAAAGTTTAGTCCATACCTGTGCTGTAAGAATATTAACTTTTCGTAGGATTTCATTGTGTTTTCGATTACAATTGTACGTATGTCGTATTTGGTGTGAATCCGTTTTTTAAAATCTGTGTATAGATAACAGTCTAAGTAACGTCTGAGGTACAGGTGAAATTCAGTGGGTGAGGAGAGGAGGAGGATCTTAGCTCTATCAGATCGATCCATATTATTTTCCACTTGGTGCCGCAGTGACATATATATTTTGTGTGCAAATTCCAAAATCAAAATGAGATATCGTTGTTTTTTTACATTGACTGTACGAAAAAGAGAGTCATAATTTAATTTTGTTTCAAAATGTGGGCCGCGTTTTATTTTAATAATAGATTCCTAAAACCTTGAATCTAAACTGCGCTCTAGAACTTTGTTTAGCGTTTTTGAACTCATGACGAGTTCGACAATTTGGACATCCTTTTCATTTGCACAGCTTCATTTAATCCAAAATAATTTAAGCAAGTGTTTAAATTCTTAGAAAAAGTAGAATTCGATAATATGTGAAATGTCTAACAATATACTAACTACGGATATAATTAATAAATAATCGTGTATCTACCCCCAGTTGTAAGCCCAATATTTCGTCTCAAAATTATGTATTGGACCTTTTCAATAGCATAGGAAAAAAAAAGATCCAGTTAAGGAAACTGACAATGTGTGTGTACATTATAAATAAGCTGGGTGACTATATACACCTAAACAAAGCTATGTTTAAATATTCACTGTATATACATAATTTGCTAAATAATAATTATACGTATGTATTGGAAGTAAACGTAGCCGTATAAAATTTGTTCTGTGATTATGAGAACCCAAAATATGGTCCGCTTATCATCAACTTTAATATTTACATTCTTTAGGAACCATAAGCAATATCGAAATATCATTTTTAATATCTGTATAAGATGTGTAATCGATGTCGTGTTTACATTATTTTACAAAATAAGGAAAGCTCGATGGAATGTCTTGCTGATGTTTAAAGGTGTACGTGTCTTTGGTTACAACACTGTAGAAGTAAAGATTTACATTATAAATTATATCACTGTAAATTACGTTACGTTCAACTATTTGTCATGTATGCTTTCGCTATTTGCACGCATATTAAAAACATTACAGGACATAATTTAATTAGATTCAGCCTTCTCTTGACCACGGCGGTTGTTAAGGTACAAGTTCAAGAACTTGTACCTTAACGCTGCCGAAACACTGAGGTAAATAAATAATAATTTAGATCGCGCCTACAGGACTAATAAGTAATGTTTTCAATATTTGTCATGTTTCTTTCGATGTTTTAAGAATATTTTTGTCAAACATAAAAATGATTTCATAGATTTTTTTCTCTTGCTCGCACACTACGGAATACACGCGAAGTGATGTGATCTTAGAAATATTTCTTTGTCATCTTAGTTCTACGGATATTCGCCAATCCTTTTCCTAATTCTTTACTGACGGTATTAACCATTTTGTAACATGTGTATGTACATATACACATATCTATATCTACATACTCCATGAGAAAATAATACAATAAGCTCGAAGCAATATTTATTACTTAGTCGTAATCCCACGAAAACTATATTATTTGTAAAGATTCAAAGTAGGCTGCCCTATATAATAAAAAAATTGCTGTACCTCTTATCTTATGTACCTAATCATTCGTTTACTTCTATGCCCAATGAGTTAGATTTCAGTAGGGAGCATACAACACACCTTCCTTGGTTGTTTTCCTTTCTCATATGGCGAACTCTGTCGTGTTAAATACTATTAAAATGAATCTAACTCGTTTGGTTATTAAGTCAATGAAAAATTTTATATCCGAAAAGCTAATTGTTTATTTAAATATAGTTTAGTGAAAAATATTTGTAATCAAAAGCATAAAAGACGATATCACTTAAAATTTTAAATCTTCGTATGACCACGAATATTTGCTCCATATCTAGGTGTTTCTGTGAATTATAATTACTATTTACAATAATTTAAGGGATATCTCAGCTAACTGGGCATTGTTTTTGCTCAGCTTGGGGCTAGGTGGTGTTGTGTGAGAAATGTCCACGAATACTAATTTATCTTAAGCTATTTGGTAAATCATGTCCTTTGGCTGGTATAAAAAATGAGTGGATTTTTCAAGTGAAATGTTAATTGATCATGGCACACATAAACCCGATATATTTGACCTAGCGGCTACGTTTATAAGAATAAAATTTTAGTCGTTGAAGCACGTCAACTAGACGAATATCTTTGACGATGGCTGTTATTTAATAAATAATTAAAGACTGAAAGAATAGGTATAGTGTATGTTTAAAGTATTAACTTAGTTACTGATACTACGGAACCAATCACATCACAGCTCTGTCTCTCGACTGGCGACCCAAATAATCATAATAATTGTGTGTTAAAATACATTTTCCTTAACTATCGAACGTTTCTAACGACGATATTCGAAATGTTTAATGTAGTCTCTTAGTTATTACTGTGTATTTGTTTTAGGTTGTAACTGTAGTTAAGTTATGTATAATTTAATGTTATGTTGGTTTCGTGAGGTTAGATCGCTGCTTGTAGTATACGGCGGTTTTCTTATCTTAATTATTAACATTGATCTGATAAATTAATTTTGACACCTAGTGTATACATAATTTACAATCTCAATTCCTCTTTCATTACTACGAATATTACGTTCATTTCTTTTTCGTGTTACGATTGTGTTTTTTTTTTGTTCATCAATTTGGCATTATTAGATTATACTTATTTGTTTGATTTATATTATGGTTATATTTATTTTTTATTTGGTGTAATAAATATTAGAAAAAAAACATGGTTTCGAGAATGTTATCTTGTTTTTCTGTTACGTACTAAGAATTAATTTCCTTTCTTCCTCATATCTAGAAACAATATATTAGTCTTATTCTTACTGAGTTTTATACCCCTCTGAAGTTTATATGATACTTCACTTATTATACTATACAATTAATTCATTGCAAAACTTGAGTTAAGCTCAAAATTGTCCGTTTTGAGTTCGTTTGAGTTCACAAACGTCGTAAACCTCTATTGATTGACTTTGCTTTGTGTAAATGTTATATACGATGATAAGTGTTTCAAATTTACAAATAATACACTTTCATTTACAGTTTAGTTCAGTTTCAGTTCATTTTCATTAATAGCTTATATTTTTTTCTCGTCAACTTGTTTTCGTTTAATTAATTAGGATTAAATAGTTAATTTCGAAAAAAAAAACTTAAAGATATACTAATATTTACAAGGTGGCGCTTAAATAAGTATTTTACTATGACGAAACGGACCCATTGTGCTCACTTTAATTACAACTTTTAGTTTGAAAACTGGAAAAATTATAACTATGCTAAAATAAGAAGTTTTAGATAGAATTATTTAAACTGATGATTTCATCATTGACCCCATCGACAAATGTAAGCTTTATGCACCAAATTATGTATACTAACGCAAAAAGCAGTGCCGCACAGGTAATCGTAACTATATCTGTTTAGTAAAATTATCATTATATCAAATGATCGTGATGTAGCCGTGTGTAGTGTGGTCTGTTTCGGCATAGTATATCCATTCTTGCAAACTCATTCAATTTCGTACTGTATGTAATGTTATAATTCTTTCGTAAAACAATCTGATTCATTGCAAATGTACCTATTCTGAACAGTTAACTATTAAGAATTGGAATTGATAGCTCGTAAAATATGATTTGTGGTAACCTTATATATTATGTGTATTGTTATTTGATATTATAGGCTCTAATCTGAAGGCAAATTGTAAGTCAAAAAGTTTTTTGTCAATTATTTTACCACCCAGTTTTGTTTTTTCTTTCGTTTTGAATAGCCGTGTTTTCATGGCAATAACAAGGCAAAATGACAAATCATCTTATACCTTCGGGTGACGAGCATAGTAAGTAATTTGAACTCTGCGTTTTCAAAGTACTGCGAGGCATTGCTGTGGTACTTACCATAAAAAAAAAATGTTGTCCGTCAATTTATCGTTTAAAAAGTTGTCCATGGTTTGTCACCCATAAAAAAAAGTGTTGTTCGTCAATTTATCGTTTAAAAAGTTGTCCATGGTTTGTCACCCAGGCACCCAGGACAAATCTTTGGACTATGATTAATGATGCTTGTTTTATGTTTGAATGTCATATATATACGTGTTTGTTATTATATATCAGCTCTCTAACTTCCAAAGTGCAAACTTTTCTTATTAAGGGTTAGTCTAGATAGTGTTTTGAGGAATGCTCACAATTTTTTGATTATTTCCCTTCGGAATAGATTTAAGTGACATTTTTTCCTGACTTTATTTTTATTTAGTTTTTAAAGTTTGAGTCTGGCAATAACAATAAAATACACGTATAATAAATTATTTATTGTTATTAGTTCTGCTTGCTATATTTGTAAATTGTAATATTATTTAAATGGTTTCAATGTTCAGGCGGTTTATTGTAATACGCGCCATTTTGAACTATGCCAACGTTCTATATTTGAAAAAGAAACAAACCTAAAATATCGGTTTTAATCGTTGCCTCTCCATCATAACACAGTATAAATAGAAAACTCATTACTGTGACACAAACAATAAGAAAAGGTACTAACTAAAACACATAAGAACGAGCGCCGTAAGTGACGACCTTTTTACTGAGAGATATCTTCCAGGCAACCATCATAAAGGAAAAACGTCAACAACATACACACTAGGTGGGGTAAGGGACGTTTATTAATAATAGTATTCAATATGTATATACGCTATTACAACAATCAATAAAAATAAATATTCTCCACATCTACTTATTCACCATAAAACAATAAAAATAAATATTCATATAAGTGTATATTATTATGTATATATTAAAATAGAAATTACCTACAAAAATTGTGCAGAAATTTTGAAAAATATAAAAAATACAATTTTAACAGTGATTGACTTGAAACCAGCAAATCAATATTGACAGTGGGCTACCTGTAGGTAGCAAAAGGTAGGCAAAAGTTGTAGAAAATAAACTGATCTTTAAAAAAGTATACATGCGTTTTATTCATTAATCTAATATCTCAAGAAATATCTTTCGGTTGCGAAAAAAATCGGTTCATTAAATGGGCCATAAATCATAAACGGTACGTTTCACAGAAAAAAATCCCGGCAACAAAAGATAATTTTATTTTCTACAACAAAGATATCCATAGCTTTTGTCTTAAAGTGCATAGTTTCCGAGATATCGACCAAAAACTTTAGTTAAAGATGGCACTTGAAACTCATCCTGAATCTGTCAGCATTTTGTGATTTTATGCTCAGTAAGTGACCCCAAACCTCAAAAAAGAAATTTTGGATCGAAAATTTATTGCAAAGATGACAAATAAAAACGTCTATTTTTACTGGATAATTATTAATTCACTAGCTGAACCGTGCGCGCGTTGCTACGCCATCTATCGAAAATTGGTGGTATCAATTCAAATTTTGAGCAAATTCAGTTACCTTAAGTTCTAATGACGCAACATTTAAAAGATGCTGTCACGCAACGAAAGCTCTCAAAAAGCAATATTTTTACTCGTTTTTGTTACATTTTTCATTCATGCTCCGCTCCTATTGATAGTAGCGTAATGTTAAATAGTCTTCCTCGATAAATCAACAACCAGAGAAACAATCCAACAGAGAAAAACTGCGGCGCGAACTGGCATCCATACAATCCTATAATCGCGGTCTCCGGTCTCGGTCTCGTGTCGCGGTCGCGGCACGAACCGCCGCCTTTAGGCAACGAACGATATGCAATGATGCCGCGTTCTGAAACTGAATATTTCTTCTGTAAGGGAACGTACATACTGGAATTAGGTTAGGCCTAGGTTATAAATCATTTTGCGAGTTATTTCTTAACTTCTAACCTCACGACAGCATATATAGTTTTACAAATAAACTATTACAGTTTTACAGATAAACTGCGGCAGAGAGTCGAAAGATTCCTAATGAGAAATCACTTGTATCTATTATGTGTGTACTGTGTATTAGATAAGACATTGTTCGAAAGGAATTAAAGGGGAACGTTTGGATCTATATAAGACTTTTATTCTGATTGTTACACTCACACACCACATATTTTTAAACTAGCGTTCCTCCCCGGCTTCGCCCATGGTACCTACATATACCTATATAGCCTATATCACTCTGGGATCACGTACATACATATCCAACAATGAAATATTTTTTTAAATCAGTCCCTACTGGACTGATTCCTGAAGTTAGCGCGTTCCAACAAATACACTCTTCAGCTTTATAATATTTGTTAATATATATATATATCTTAGTATCTTACACTACAGATGCGGTGATCTGCCACCACCTAAGGAAAACAGTCTTAGCTTTGATAATGCTCTTTTTTGTTGCTTGAAATTGTAGAGATAGCAATAATAATTATTGTAGTGGTAGGATTCTTTCCAAAGTCCTCCTGGGGAAGTACCACATCTTTGCCAGTTATTATAACGCTGAACAGGAATGTGCAAACATTACTGTGTTCCGGTTTGAAGGGCAATGTTTCCTGAGAAATTACAGAGCTTAGAGATATAACAATTTAGATCTCTGGGTGACGAGCGCAGTGCGGTGCTAGGTAATGATTTAATACTCTTCATGTTCTAATAGCTGCGTGTCACTGTGCTGTTATGTGGCAGGCATGTTGCTTACCATCAGGCAGATGTCCTGCTCGTATCGTCCCTCTTTATTTAAAAAAAATATCGAAGGTGGCGGGCATGTTGCTTACCATCAGGCAAATGTCCGGCTCGTCTCGTCACTCTATACCTATATCTATACTAATATTATAAAGAAGTAAAGTTTGTGTGTTTGTTAAATTGTAAAGGGTAATCTCGGGATCTACTGAACCGATTTTAAAAATTCTTTCACCAATAGAAAGCCACATTATTGCTGAGTGTCATAGGCTCCGAGCAAAGCCGGAACGGGCCGCTAGTACTATATATATAAAAAACCTATCCTATTTTACCCCAACCCTAAGCTGGTAAACCTACTTAATTGGTGAGTAGCAGGGCCGAATGAATGCTACGGGCTATTAAAAAAGTCGTTTTAAAAGTCGCCAGTCAAAGTTAAAGTTTTTTATTGGTAAATATGCATTTATAAGTCCACGCATACATAAACTTGTAAAACAATTTAACAATAATTATAAATAGGTAATTAGTGTTCCAAATTTCCAGGCGGGCTGACCAAGCGTCCTACCACTACTAAAAATATATGTGAGAAAACTTAACTTACGTGGTACCTATGGTGTCCAACAGATGGCGCTTAAATAAACTACATAAATTTGTATGTGGCTAAGTAAAAACAATCCGTGAATCCGTCGTTTGTTTGGAACGCACCTTAAATTAACAAACTAGTTAAATCAGCCACATACGGTTAGGTACCCACAATTATTGAACAATTAAGTTACTTATCTAATATTAACTTATTATTTCAAAGTTCCCATTCTAAGCACGAAGTAGTTTACATTAGCGTCATCTAGCGTAAACAACTATGTTATGGTGGTGGTTGAAAATCGGTGTGCGGGAAAAGGTGTGTTGTACTGGAATATTACCTAATATTTATTCTGTGACATTACGAAGCTAATAGTTACATGTTTCACCGTCAGATGGAGTCACTTGCTGTAGTATATTTATTTAAAGTGACTTACCTAGATGTTTCTTGATAGCCGAATAAAATCTAACGTTATTCGGATGATTTAATTCTACAGGCAATTATAAGTCCACGCATACATAAACTTGTAAAACAATTTAACAATAATTATAAATAGGTAATTAGTGTTCCAAATTTCCAGGCGGGCTGACCAAGCGTCCTACCACTACTAAAAATATATGTGAGAAAACTTAACTTACGTGGTACCTATGGTGTCCAACAGATGGCGCTTAAATAAACTACATAAATTTGTATGTGGCTAAGTAAAAACAATCCGTGAATCCGTCGTTTGTTTGGAACGCACCTTAAATTAACAAACTACAGTAGAGCCTTGATAATCCGAACTAGCAAAAACTAACCCCTGTTCGGACTCACGAAGCGTTCGGATTATAGTATGTAAGGATAAAAAAAAAACTGTAAATTGTCTATTTAGTCATAAACTGATCTATTTTAGTTTGGCGAGTCCTGTTGATGGACCAGAAAAAAGCTTTGTCCCTCAAGTTACGTAGCATCATCTTTTCCGATAAGGACAGGTCATTTTCTTCAGCCCACTCCAAGCAAGTGTTCAAAGATGATATGGCTTGTGAATGAGTAATTTTCTTGACATTTGAAGCAAAATAATCTTCAGCTAAAGACTCGTCATTCTCTTGCGTTATTTGGGTTATGATCTCATCATCAGTTATAGGATCTGTGCAATTCTCCTCTTCACTCATGGACAAGAAAGTGGAAATGGTTTCTTCTGTATAACCACGATTACGTAAAAGCCTGAGCGGGAGATCGTCTTCTACGTCGAAGTCATCATTTTCTTCTGATCTATCTTCTGTTGAATTTATTTTTTCAGGCCAAAGAGGCTTCCAAGATTTTTCGATAAGAGACGATGACACATGATCCCAACATTGCGCTAGCGAAAAAATGGCGTCTTTAATTGTGACGCTTTTTATAACATCATGCAAGGTTAAAGCCTCATCGGCTTCTTGCTGCACGAACATTTGAATCGGGAGTTTCTTTTTGTAATTTATCTTGACATTTTGGATTACGTTTTGATCCATAGGTTGGATCAAAGGCGTACAATTTGGAGGCATGTACAGTACAGAGAAGTTGCCGTCTTCTGTTGTCAAATCTTCAGCATTTGGATGTCCAGGGGCATTGTCTAAGAGTAGCAATGCTTTTTGTGGCAGTCCCATTTTTTTTAATGGCGTTTGACTTCAGGAACAAAATGGCCTCTAAACCACTCGAGAAAAATATCTCTGGTTACCCAAGCACGCCTCTGCCCTTCATAATGCACTGGTAATTTTACAGATCCAAAAGATCTTGGCTTTTTTGCCTTCCTCACAACTAGCAATGGTAATTTGTGATTCCCTGTAGAGTTTGCGCAAGGCATAAAAGTTATTCGCTCTTTAGACACTTTCGACCCGGGAGCGCTAGTTTCAGCAGAAGAGGCTAAAGTTTTGTCCGGCAGAACCTTCCAAAACAATCCTGATTCGTCGGCATTGTAAATTTGTTCAGGGCAAAGGTCTTTTTCTTTTATCTCGTTTAGGAATTTTTCTTGGAATGGTTGAACAGCTTCCGTATTGCTAGAGACTTTCTCACCTGACACTTTCAGCTGACGTATGCCATGACGTTTTTTAAAATTATCAAGCCATCCTCTACTTGCAGAAAAATCCGAACCTGTTAGTTTTTTATGGAAGAATCTCGCTTTTTCCATTACGACCTCACCAGGCAATGGAATGTGCCGTCGTCTTTGTTCTAAAAACCATGTGAACAGTGCTTCTTCTAGCACTGGATTCTCTGGTAATTTTAGAGTTTTTCTAAACCCTGGTCCTTTCTCAGTTTTAGCTATAAAAGATCTCAATTTTTGCTCATTTTTCTTGAGGTCTGTAATTGTTGATTTTCCAACGCCATACTTACAAGCAAGAGAAGTTGCCGACACTCCGTCCTTTAAACTGTCTAGTATGGTGCACTTTTCGGCTATAGTCAAAGTTTTATGTTTGCGTTTTGGTGTTGGAACCATCTTTATAACCTCAAAAAACACGCCGCGCACGAGTACAGAGCAGAAAAACGTGGAATGGACGCGCAACGTGGCAGTCGTAACTGCAGACTAATTAATAAGCAACATAGCAGCGAGGCGAAGGCGAGGAAGTGGGGTGGGGTATGCAGTTCGGATTATCGCGACGTTCGGATTAGCCTGAGTACGGATTATCGAGGCTCTACTGTAGTTAAATCAGCCACATACGGTTAGGTACCCACAATTATTGAACAATTAAGTTACTTATCTAATATTAACTTATTATTTCAAAGTTCCCATTCTAAGCACGAAGTAGTTTACATTAGCGTCATCTAGCGTAAACAACTATGTTATGGTGGTGGTTGAAAATCGGTGTGCGGGAAAAGGTGTGTTGTACTGGAATATTACCTAATATTTATTCTGTGACATTACGAAGCTAATAGTTACATGTTTCACCGTCAGATGGAGTCACTTGCTGTAGTATATTTATTTAAAGTGACTTACCTAGATGTTTCTTGATAGCCGAATAAAATCTAACGTTATTCGGATGATTTAATTCTACAGGCAAATAGGGTAATCTTTTTATTAGTAAACTTAAAGAAATAAATATTGGTGTATTCACACACAACCATAGAATAGATAAACACAACACCATCAGACCTCAAATTATACAAACCTTGTACTATGGCGGCCAGATAGCTGATGATACGATAATATAACAAACAGGAAAAAACAAAAAAACTGCACTCAATAGCAGAAATTGTTTTTGAAGTGAAAACTTCTTTAGGCGCGCCTAGACAGATTTTTCTTGGGGTGTGAATTAATTTCTAGCGTCACGCTCGGGTATTACTTTCGATGAATGGTAAGGCTTAATAGGTACAGCGTAATTGAAGTCGATTTACCTACATAATGAACTCGTTATTATTATTTAAAATAGGAACTAAACTTACCGGTGTACCTGTCATGCGTCCGACCGTTTTTCTCCAAATACAACATAGGTTATTATAGGAATAGCGAACACAAAAAACACTGACATTACATTTTTTTACAAGATTAAAAATTCCTAAAGTCGGAACTTATCGTAGTAAACAAACTATCATCACAATACACAATACCGCACCATATGTAGGTCATTGACCGCACCCAATAGTTGGTCAGTGAACACAAATGATACATACACCTAAAATACACATTGTATTCCTAGGTATTTGTTTTCTGCAATTTTAATCATTATTTTGTTTTGCAAACACTACACTGGCCAAATAAAACTTATTACAAACCGCACTGTTCGGGTACTTGTCAACATAAATGCTTTTTGACAGATTATTCTACAGCACACATAAATAATCGACGATCGATTAACCTAACAAGAACAAATATGTCCAGACTTACGCATCAGATGTAAACTAGTTTCTTATCGTCTATGCACCCGTTTGTATAGTATTCTAGTATAGTAGTCGTATCTATTCAACAAAGCTCTATTCTAGAATGTTCGATCTCAAAATAGCGAAGTCGTAGATTCGAGTCTCGACTGCACTACTAATTAGGTACATATCTATGGGTATTAGTGGCTGCCCTGGTGGCAATTAACAGACTTACTACCAGTCTGCCTGCGCAGCCGTGGGTCGTGGGTTCGATCCCCACCCAGTGCAAATGTTTGTGTAAGGAATACAAACATTTGTAGTCTGCCTAGGTGTTTTCTATGTATAACAAGTATTTAGCTATTTAAAAATATGTAAGTATTTTGTCAGCTATCTGGCTTCCATAGTACAAGTTTTGCTTAGTTGGGGGTTCAGATGGTGTTGTGTGTGAAGCGTCCACCGATATTTATTTGTTTGTAAGTGCCGATGTACCTACCCATAAATTTGTCTGCTGACTTTGGAGGTGAAGGATAACATCGCGAGGGCATCCATATGTTTTATAAAGACAGTAGTGGACATGGAGTGCGCATTGTGGAGGATTTGTGGTGACTTTCTCCTTTTGGGAAAGGACCCCGAGTGCCACCAGTGGGAACGTGGAGTATTTGTGGGTGGTTGTGTGGTATTTGGGTATTTGTGGTTGTGTTTTATGTGGCTCCTATTTCGAGGGATGGTTTGTTTATGTTTTGGTCTCTCATTTTCCAACGAATTAGGTTAGCGGCAGCTGGAGTTTCGAAAAAACCGATATAAATAGTATAAATTTAATAAAAAATAAAATTACAATTAATTAATGACTTAAAATAAAATAGGCGAGACCACTTCGATGTGTGAAAATGGAACGCCTGAGTTAAATAGAATTACAAATAAAATTGACACAACTCGTCGATTGTGCAATGCCCCATCAGCAAGAAGGAGATGGCCTGGGAACCGGCGGAACTACAACTTGGGCGATATCCTTATAGCAGGGCTTAGTAACTCCTCTAATCTTACAACGGCGACTATTTTAGCACGTTCAGTGAAAATGTGGCCGGCACGTTGCCAGGATCTTCTTCTTTCCTCAGGATTATAGTCGGGGACTGCTGGTCCTTTCTCATAGCACAGTCACACAGTCCAGTTCCCTTATCGATGCGTATAAGATGAAACTGGAACAATCCGTTTCGGTTATTACCGATTATGACAGGAAACTAAATTGTTGTATGACGACCATAGCAAGCTACGAAAGAAAGATGGCCACATATTCCTCCCGAATGGACCAATTTTTCGAAAATATTGGGAAGTTCGAAAGTTCGGAAAATCAAGACAGTGCGAACATTTCACTTATTGCACCTCCGGGCCCTACACAATATGCGTCAGTGGCACAGCGCGGCTCCATCCAGGCGCGTGCTCCGCCGCCGGGCAAGCCCGCGCCGCCGCGTAACCCCGCACCACCACCGAGCCAGCCCGCGCCGGCCGTCACTACGCCGACGCCTACCCAGCTCACGTCGTCACGCAACCCTACACCACCAGCGGGCCAGCCCGCGCCGGCCGTCAATGCACCGCCGACTAGCCAGCTCACGCCACCACGCAACCCGGCGCCGGCCACCACCGCACCGCTGCGCCAGCCCGCACCACCGCTCGCACGAGCACCAGCTCCTACAGCTGCATCGGCGCCATCGCGGAAACGCGGCAAACGCGCCCTGGTGTCAACCACAGAGTCGTCCACCGATAATGACACTCTATCAGTTTTTGATTCAAAAACGACCGAGCAACAATCATCAGCTCGAGATTCATCGTGGCAGACTGTGACACGGCGTAAAGATCGATACGCATATACGAGACAAGTCGTACGCGGAAGTGGCACTTCAGACGCGGAACTAGAAGCAATTGAACGCGTGAAAAAATTACACGTATGCTTCCTGAAACCGACAACGACTCCGGAAACTTTAAAAACATACATGGACAAGAAAAATCCATGTTCTGAGTATCATGTCGAGAAAATTCTCTTGAAGCATACGCACTACGCATCGTTTGCCGTGACCGTACCAACAAGCAAATATGAGTTTTTCATGAAAGCTGATAATTGGCCAAGTAGAGTCGAAATTAGTCCTTGGTTTCGACGCGGCGACCGGCGGGCGGTGCGCCCGTCCTCAGAAGCCGCAGATGACGCAAACAACACCAAAACTACCGCAGCCTCGGGCGCGGGGCGGCGGACGCAACACCGCCCCCGCCACTCCGCCGGCGGCTCCCCTGCGACGAGAGCTGGCGGCCGTAGTACAAAACTCAGTGTTTAGCATGAACGCGCAGTGCTTACCACCGAGACAGTTGACAATATGCCACCAAAACATTAACTCGTTAAACGATAAGACTCAACGATTAGAAGTTCTCTTAGAATCTGATCTTAAGTGCGATGTTCTTGCATTAACAGAACACTGGCTTACAGCCCCGAATTTACAATGTATACACTTAAAAGGCTACAAGTTAGTGTCTAGTTTTTGTAGAAATAATGTTATCCATGGCGGATCTTGCATCTTTGTAAATGAAGCACTAAAGTGTGTCGAAAACGTTGAGTTATCAGCATTGTCAGAAGAAAGATTTTGCGAAATCTCCGCGATTGACGTTATGGACTTTAACATTACTATCATTTGCATTTATCGCACAGGCCTAGCTCATGTTAGAGGTTTCTTAAGTGGCCTGGAACGTTTGCTCGATAAGCTCAGTGAAACCGATAAAACATTCATGATTCTCGGTGACATAAATATAAATATTTTAGACAATACTAGCGCTGACTTTAGAAATCTGTCTGACTTACTCCACTCCCATGATGTGAGTTCGATTGTGGACTTCCCTACTCGTATAACAGAAAACTCACAAACAGCGATTGACCTTATTTTTACAAATGTAGTGCGACAACTTACTTCCGCAAACTCAATAAATACGCTTCTGTCAGATCACTTAGCTGTACGTGGAGTAGTAAAATTTGCACATTCAACGCCAGCACAGGTCACTCGCCGCACGCGTGATTTCTCGCAGAATAACCGGGCAAATTTCGTTATGTCTATTGATAGTATAGATTGGTGCGAGGTAAGCGAGAGAAACAAAACCGCTCAAACATTTGCGGTGGCACTGATCAATATTTTAGCAAATAAGTACGATACTTGTTTCCCTATAAAACGAACTCCAAATAACAAACGTGACGCGTCGTGGGTTACGCCTGACATACTTAATCTAAAATCATTGTTGTTTGATATTTCGAAATTAGTTGACCAATTTCCTGAGGAAGAGAACTTAATAGCTATATTTGACGATCTCAACAGGAAATACATTTCGACTTTGAATATGTATAAGACAAATCATTATAGTAGTATAATACACAGAAGTACGAATCCATCAAAAGCTATGTGGGGAATCGTGAACACAGAGAGGGGGAAAAACAATACCCCTAGGTTGAACTGCTCCGAGATAGTTAAAGATTGTAACGGCAGTAAGTTTAGTTCGCCTAAAGATGCAGTAAATGCTATGAACGTTCGGTTTTTAAATGCAGCTGCTGCCTGTGGAGCACCTAAAGCTGATACTGCTACTGTATGTAAAATTTTAGTATCAGCACGTCAAGCATCTGACCGTTCCCTCAGACTAACAAGTTTCTCGGCTGATGAGGTATTCCGCATAGTATCCTCCAAAATACCCCCAAAAAAGTCGAAAGACATATACGGTGTGTCGATGGAGCTAATTAAACTAGCAATTTTGCCTCTAGCTCCGGTTCTCGCAACACTGTTTAATAAGTGTCTTAGAGAAGGCTCGTACCCGTCGTCGCTGAAAATATCGAAAGTGTCCCCGATATTTAAAGGCAAGGGCAAAAAGGACGATATTGATGGATATAGACCAGTATCGATTATACCAGCAATAGCCAAAGTGTTCGAAAACGGCTTGAGTTCACGATTAGTGGCCTACCTATCGGAAACTGAGGCGCTGTGTGAACAACAATACGCATACCGCGAAGGGAGGTCTACGATTTCTCTAACGCGTGAAGTGATACGTAGTGTGTTGGCTGCCCGTGAACGTAAAGAGCAAGTAGCTGTCTTGTGCTGTGACTTATCGAAGGCCTTCGATGTCGCAGACCACGAGACCTTAGCTTTAAAGCTGAAACACTATGGCATAGCTGGGAAATCATACGAGGTGTTGACTGACATGTTACGAGGCCGCTCTCAGGTAGTGGATGCTGGCGATAGCGATAATAAATCAGATTCGCTGCCTTCGTCTATGGGAGTACCGCAGGGTTCGTCAATTTCAAATATAATGTTCTCTCTCCTACTAAACGATCTCCCTGATGCCGTAAAGGGTGCAGGCATATTCATGTATGCAGATGATGTGGCTGCCGTAGTAACAGCTCTTTCAATTGAGGATTTAGAAGAGAAATTAAATATTGTAATTAACGGCTTAAATTCATGGTTTAGAGCTAATGGTTTTATGTTAAATTCAAAAAAAACTCATTTCGTTCACTTTTGTCTGTCGGGCCATCATACAAAATCGCTTAAAGTTTCGCTAAACGGTGTAAGGATTGAGCAAGTACAGACCACCACATTTTTGGGATTCGAGATTGATCGCAGCATGACGTGGGAACACCACATCGACAAGATGTGTGCTAGAGTCAGCAGTGCGTGCTTTGCTCTAAGACGAGTATCCCGAGTGGTGTCTGCGGAAGTGTCACGTGCGTGTTACTTCGCCACAGTGCATTCTCGGTTACAATACGGCGCCGAGCTATACGCGCGCGCTGCCGACTGGGAGCGTGCGTTCCGCGCCCAAAAACGTGCCGTACGTGCTATCGTTGGCGTATCGCAATGCACATCCGTCAGACCATATTTCAAAGAGCTTGGCATACTTACGTTACCTGCTATATTGATATACCAGGTGGCTGTGTATGTCAGAAATAATCTAGAATCATACAATACGCGAGGAGAGAGACATTCTCGAAACATACGTAACGCGGACAAGCTGGATGTCATATCACACTCTCTCACAAGGTCACGGAAGCTAACTCACATTATGGGACCTGAAGTTTATAACACTCTTCCCAAAATAGTTATATCTGCCCCAAGTTTCGGCAGCTTCAAAAACAAATTAAAGTGCTGGCTTATCGATCAAACTTTTTATAGTTACACTGAATTTTTAGAGAGTGATGGCAAAGTCCTATAAAAATGTATACAAAAATTTGACATGGGTCAGTACAATTGTTATAAAAACATATTATACTCATATAATGCTTGACAGTTTTCTGTACAATAATTATCATAATACAGTAAAGTAGTCATTTCTAACTTTGAAAATGTATACAATTTGTATGCTCTTTCTTTTGTTTTTATTTTTTATTTTATTGACGTGTAAATTGTACATTTATGAATAAAGTACTTTGACTTTGACTTTGACTTTGCATTGTTGCATCTGAATAGGTAACTCCGAAACCTTATGATATATTGATGATGATTAGATGATAGTGAGTACCTACAGCCGTACTTATCAGTACTGAGTAGAATCACAGTAAAGAATGATGTATGTATCACAGTAATTTTTATGTATTTACTCTGGTAGAATGGTCTGTCGTGTGGTATATGACGTTGTTGGTTGCGCGTTGTATTTTTATAGAGGGGTCTGTACCCTGGTTTCTTACCACGAAGCACAGTCATCAGTCGGTTGATCGGATCGGGCGTTTCGTTCGTGGACATAGATTTGACAGTGTTTGTGTCGTTAACCTTACTCCGAAAGCATTTACTTACCGATTATTTGGACAGCTATCGGTCGGATCCGATTATTCGGAGTTTGTTTTCGTAGTAGACCTGCTGATCTTGTTGGACTCCATTGACCTCCAAGGACTGCACTCCAAGGCCACTGCTCACATCAATCTGGATTGATGTGAGCAGTGGCGGCGCGGCGCCAGACCTATACTAAGTGTGGATAAGGTAGGTACATTTCGCGAGGCCCTCTGATGGTACAAGAAGGGTTTATAATATTAAAAAAACACTTGAAATAAAACAGCATTTTATTCATTAAGAAACAAACTTAAATACACATGCCAGAAACATAAACAGAAAATAAAGAAAAAATTAAAAGAGCAGAAATTTTCTATTTTTGGTTTTACTTTAACAGTAAACTAGACTTCCGATGGAGTGAAATCGCCTGATAAAGTCTAGGCTCCGTCCATCACCGTGCCATAACCCTGCAGCATCCAAAGCATGCCAGCTGAAATTTTGAAACAGATTCCGTCTGCTGAAAACCACCAAGGACGTTGATCAATGTGTCAACGAGTTTACGACTGTTGTCTTGTGTGTGTGACTGTGCGTTTTGCAGCGTGGAGTGAGACAAAGATACGTTATCTCGCCCAAGCTCTTCACTAACGCACTGGGGGACGTCTTCAATTCACTGGATTGGAACGGTCTGGGCATAAATATCAATGGTGGTTACATATCACACCTACGATTCGCAGACGATATAGTTATATTGACAGAGTCGCCGCGGGACTTGTCGGAGATGCTGCGGAGCCTAAGTATTTCTTCCAGACTGGTGGGTTTGGGAATGAACTTGAACAAGACGAAAGTCATGTCAAATTTTAGATAATGTCGCCATCGAATTTGTTCAAGAATACATGTATCTAGGCCAAGTTATTCAACTGGGTAGAAACAACTTCGGCAAAGAAGCTGAGAAAAGAATAAGTCTGGTCTGGGCAACGTTTGGAAAGTTACGTCAAATCTTTGAATCGACACTGCCTCAATAACTGAAGTAAAACCAGAGGCCAGTAAAAATGACCAGTGCATCATCCCGGTCTTACCCTATGTGGCGGAATCGTGAACACTGACAAAAGGCCTCGGCCACAAATTCCAAGTTGCACAGCAAGCTATGGAGAGGGCTATGCTCGGAGTCTCTCTGAAGGACAGATTCCGCATCGGGGATATCCGACGGAGAAATAAGGTAACCGACATAGTCTTGAGAATAAGGAAGCTGAAGTGGCAGTGGGCGGGCCGCATAAATATGTAGCAGAGCCGATGGACGTTGGGGAAGACGGGTTCTGGAGTGGAGACCACATTCAAGATGATATGTTAATGTGTCTGGGTACACAAATAGGTACTGTCTGAGTTACCTTAGTATTTAGTATTTCGCGCGGACGAAGTCGCGGGTAACAGCCAGTACCTATATTATAAATTCGGCGCCAAAGGTAGAAAGGTAGGTAGAAGTAAAAAGGTTTATTGATGTTTTGAATACACAAACCACGATGTTCTAAATTCAAATTTACTTTACTCTCTAGAGCAGGGGTCAACAAATAATTTTAGGGGGGTATGGATAGTGGTGTTATATTAGGTTGAAATATTCATATTCCCATGATCGAATTGAACGCTTTGAGAATAATAGGGTGTTGTTCCTATTACTGGGTAATAGTCAAATAATAGTCACCATTTATATTCCCGGACACACAATATTCAGCCGTTACTGGAATACTATGTAATAAAGGAATAATATATAGGTCGTTCGAATAATAGCTTACGGTTTAAGTATTATTTCATTAAATTTAAGACATTAGCGATTAAATTTGCTTTAATACTGTGACATGCGTAGGACTGTCAATGAAATCGCTTATTTATCCTATTATTTGATTCTTACTGAATATGTAACATAGTATTATAGGTAACGTTCCTAGTAACTAATATGAAATTTCACCCTCGGTACACAAAGTCAAAGTACTTTATTCATAAATGTACAATTTACACGTCAATAAATAAAAAATAAAACAAAAGAAAGAGCATACAAATTGTATACATTTTCAAAGTTTGAAATGACTACTTTACTGTATTATAATAAATATTGTACAGAAAACTGTCAAGCATTATATGAGTATAATATGTTTTTATAACAATTGTACTGACCCATGTCAAACTTCTGTATACATTTTTATAGGACTTTGCCATCACTCTCTAAAAATTCGGTGTAACTATAAAAAGTTTGATCGATAAGCCAGCAGTTTAATTTGTTTTTACACGGGTGAAATTTCTTATTATAGTGCAGTAACTTTATACATTACCGTATGCGTTAAATCCGGTAGATCTGATTTTTTGCAGACTTGTTTTTGATGTTGGCCTAATGATTGTCCCAAGTTTGTGATTGAGATTGTCCCTCGAGCGACGAACGCAACTTTATCAAAAATCGAAAAAACCGCGAAAAAATAGTTTATTTTTCAAATTTTGGCGATGATAACCCTAAACGACTAGTTTTTGTAAAAACTTTCTTATGGCGTTTATAAAGTAGACTAAATTTGCTACAATATGATACTAGAATTGTCTCTGTACACCCAATAGTTTCTGAGAATAGTAAGTCTTTCAAAGTTTATAATTTTTTCGTACTTCACAATTTTTATCAATATTTTAACTCCTACTTGACCACTTTGTGGCACAGTTACCGCGGTTTTTAACCCCCCACCAAAAAAAGAGGGGGTATGCTTCCCTGTCACACCATTTTGTCACACCAGTGTGACACAGAAGAATTTTTTTCTTCGTAGTCACACTAGTGTGACACGCGAGAATTTAATTCTTCACAGTCACACTACCATCTTGTCCAAATATACTTGTAATAATAATTCCAAAAATGTAATGTAGTATTGTGTGTGTATGTATGTGTGTAGTGTTATGTGTGAATTGTCCACCAATTTATATTATTATATTTAGATATGTAAACCTCATAATTATATAAAAGAACCAATTAAATGGATCAATTTAATCTAACCGGCCCGATTAGGGTCTATCACTGAAATTTTACTCCGGGTGGGCCTCCCGCCAGAAGCTCTGCAGTCAGACCTCCCTTGAGCTTCTGGCTCTCATTTTTTATATACACTCTAGGGGTAGTAGCGACAAGACTACGTAGAGTCGGGGTGCCCCGAGTCGGATCTGGGTCTTAAGTAACCTAACCGGTCCGATTAGGTTACTTATAAACATATAATGCAAATTGAGTTGCTTGCAAACGAGTTTGTGAAAATAACTAATTTTTACAATTTGTAAATGAAAAAAAACCAACCATACTCAACCTCTTTTGATATTCTACCTATCTATAAAACTATTAATAAAATTCGTTAATCAAATTAAGGACACACTCATAAAAAACAACCAAATGCGTCTTATACATAAAGAAATAACAATTGAGATTTTTCTTAATAATTTACGTTAAGAGGTAACGACGCTTATGTGATGTTATTTCTTATTGTCAGTTTCGTAATAACTAATAATTTCTTTTGTTTCCGGTTAGTTTTTGTACATACTTTTGAAATATATTGATTGTTTTTCAATTTAGACTTAGTTGTTTGTGTTGCTGAATATTTGGTGTGATGGTTAGTCATACGATGTAATCGATTATTGTCTGTCACACCAGATGGTATGACACACAGGAAAAAAATTCTTCTATGTCACACTGGTGTGACAAAATGGTGTGACAGGGAAGCATACCCCAAAAAGAGGTGTTATAAATTTGACGTCAAAGTCTGTCTGTCTATTAGACAGACACACATACAGACCTGTCTCTATGTGTATCTGTCTGTGTGTGTATCTGTCTATGGCACCGTAGAGCTGAAACGGATGGGCCGATTTCGACGCGGTTTTTTTTTTTGAAGATAAATTTTTCTATTGATGTTTTGAGCTATTTTTAGTTAATATCGATTCAAGATGGCCGCCTCCACCAAATGGCAGACCAAATAAATATTTCATCACAATCTACCTCAATATGGGTATCAAATGAAAGGGCTTGACTAGTAGAGTGATAGATTGTAGTGGTAGGACTCTTAGCAGAATCCGCCTGGGGAAGTACTACACCTTTGCCAATTATTCTACCGCCAAGCAGTAATGTGCAAACATTACTGTGTCCCGGTTTGAAGGGCAATGTTTCCAGAGAAATTACAGGGCTTAGAGATATAACAACTTAGATCTCTGGGTGACGAACGCAGTGCAGTGCTAGGTAATGATTTGGACTCTTCATGTTCCAATAGCTGCGTGTCACTGTGATGTTATGTGGCAGGCATGTTGCTTACCATCAGGCACATGTACTGCTCGTCTCGTCACTCTTTATTTAAAAAAAAAAAAGTACAATACAATATAACAAATTTCAAATCACAAAATGGCGAACTCCATAATTTTTTTTCACTAATGGTTTAATCATCAACAGCCCACTAAACGTTCCCACTGCTGGGACTCGGGGCCTTCTCTCGCAAGGAGAGAGTTAAGGCCATAATCCACCACGCTGGCCCAGTGCGGGTTGGCGGATGACACATGACACTTCGAAAGATTCTAGGTACGTGTCGGTTTCCTCACGATGTTTTCCTACACCGTTTTAAGTTAGCGGCATTACGCACAAACATGACTTCGAAAAGACAGTGGTGCGTGTGGGGTTTGAACCCGGGGTCTCCGGATTGGCAGCCGCCGTTCTCCCGACTAGGCCACCGTAACTTATGGGTGTCAAATGAAAGAGCTTGACTAGTAGACTACTATACACTATGAAAAATTTATATTTATACCATATTTATACCATATCGAGGTAGTTGTGAAAAAAGAAACGTATTTCGTCATTTTGTGGTTGCGGCCATCATGGATTTGAAATTTGTCATAGTGCATAGTAGTCTACTAGTCAAGCCCTTTCATTTGATACCCATATTAAGGCATTAGTGAAAAAATTAAATTAGGTAGTTCGCCATTTTGTGATTTGAAATTTGTTTTACTGTATAGTACTCTACTTAGTCAAGCCCTTTCATTTGATACCCATATTGAGGTAGATTGTGATGAAATATTTGGTCTGCCATTTGGTGGAGGCGGCCATCTTGAATCGATATTAACTAAAAATAGCTCAAAACATCAATAGAAAAATTTATCTTCAAATAAAAAAAACCGCATCGAAATCGGCCCATCCGTTTCAGCTCTACGGTGCCATAGACAGATACACATAGAGACAGGTCTGTATGTGTGTCTGTTTAATAGACAGACAGACTTCGACGTCAAATTTATAACACCTCTTTTTTTAGTCGGGGTTTAAAAACCGCCGTAACTGTGCCACAAAGTGGTCAAGTAGGAGTTAAAATATTGCTAAAAATTGTGAAGTACGAAAAAATTATTAACTTTGAAAGACTTATTCTCAGAAACTATTGGGTGTACAGAGACAATTCTAGTATCATATTGTAGCAAATTTAGTCTACTTTATAAACGCCATAAGAAAGTTTTTACAAAAACTAGTCGTTTAGGGTTATAATCGCCAAAATTTGAAAAATAAACGATATTTACGCGGTTTTTTCGATTTTTAAAAAAGTTGCGTACGTCGCTCGAGGTCACAAACTTGGGACAATCATTAGGCCAACATCATAAACAAGTCTGCAAAAAATCAGATCTACCGGGTTTAACGCATCCTACTCTATACATTCAGGCGACAAAGTTACTGGACTATAATTGAAGTGAAAACTTCTTTAGGCGCGCCTAGACAAATTTTTCGTGGAGTGTAAATTGAATTCTACCGTCACGCTCGGGTATGATAAGAAATCTTCGGGTAAACTCTGGATCTTGGCGATTGGGCATCTAGAAATACGTCAGCCAATGGGAAATGCTGAAAGCCCATTCAGCATTTCCCATTGGCTCACGCATTTCTAGATGGCCATGCCATGATGGCGAGGCCACGCCCTCCAGTTACACCCGTGTAGATTCCAAGGTAAGCAAGCTATTAAATTCTGAGTTATAAGTTTTCACTTCTATCGGCAGTTCTTATGACTGCCAATTTTTTATATATTAGTCACACCACTAGACCCGGATACCGCGCGATTTTTCTTACGAGGTCCAGAAAATAACTGATCATAATTGAGTGCTGCCTCGCACCGACCGATACCTTAACAGTTTTCTACTGACTCTTGAGGTGCTGAAAATTCAACTAGCTCTTCCAACGCCTAACGAAATTGGCTTTGGATTTGGTATTGCTGCTATCATTTGCATGAAAATAAAAGAGAGAACAATATCAAAGCTAAGACAGTTTTAGTTAAGCAGTGGACCCTTTTGATCTTATCATTTTATCTCAATTTTGGTTGTCCTCCACCAAATCTACTTAATTTTAATTGTGGCGACATACATATAACACACTAGCGGCCCGTTCCGGCTTCTCTCGGATATCTTAATTTTTACGAATGACCTACACGTTGTTTATCCGCGATTTGATTAGCATAATAACTTTAATTTCAAAACCCTGTAGTATCTAAGGAAATTTGGGTGATTGAGGCGAATCTAACGATATCTTATTTGTCAAATTTCCCTCCAGCCGTTTGGAAGATACGTGGGAATAAAGCAATAGAGAAATTTACAAACATACAAGATACACGCGAAAATCATAACCCTTATAAAAGCTCTCAAAAAGGGAATATTTTTTGTTACATTCTTCATTCATGCTCCGCTCCTGTATTAATAGTAACGTAATGTATACCCTATAGCCTTCCTCGATAATACTCTCCTTAAATACACTGGTAACAAAATATCTACCATTTTAGTATACCTGAAACTTTATCCAGTCTTAATTTGTTATCTATCCACTCTACAGAAAACCCTGAGACAGCTACAACCCGACTTCTCTTCATTCTGATTCCAGACACTGTTAGATAATACAACCACTTTTTCTCCGTCGCGTAAACTAAGCCCATTAAAACCTTGGATGGCTCAAGGCCTCTTGCGTTGTATCAGACATCGAGGGACTTACCAGTTACCCTTAGTTAGTTAGTTGGCGGGGTCTTTTCCGCACTTAGCCTCTTTATTGGGCCATTGTGCGTGACTCATACTTCCCTCTCGACTCCAATCAGCCCAGACCATCCCAGAAGGCAAGCATCCTATTAAGGTTGCGATATGCATCCGGAACAGACGACGGAGATTGGAGGAATTCTGCCCGTTGATCCGCCACGCTGCTGCATTCCACCAGTTACCCTTGATGTTCATGCAAGTATAATTCTTCATACGTTATAGTATATGAGCTAATTTTTATACATAACTCTTGAGTAATAATTAGATGATGATGTTGTTAGAGCCAGACATTTTTGATAGTTCCAACCAGATAAGCATGTAGATCTATTGAGAACGTTTCGTGATTAGAATGATTTATGCGTATAAACTTTTTAGCATAGATTTAAATAGGTACCTGATAATTCATGCAAATTTTAAAAACATCTTACGAATAGACATTAGATGCTATTATAAGCAGCTCCCTAAAAGCCCCACTGCCGTCCGCAAACTACAATGCCGTTAAGTACCAAAATGTAGTTTCGAGATATCGCGGGAAAACTGTTTCTAAATTTTAAAATTATGCCATTTGATAAGTGAAATACGTATTTCCATAATTTTGATACCTTTATATAGAGCTGCAAAAACACTTTGAAATCATAGTATTTTCAAGATATTAAGGTGTGCAAAATAAGAGTTATAAGCGTTTTTGCATTCTAGTCTTGTAATTTTGTCTTAAAATCTTTTCAAAATCTCCACTAAAATGCCGTTATGTATAGTTTAACGGCATTTTAGCTTGATATTTTCTTTAATTTCATTGTATGGTACTTGACTACAGAATTTGAAATCATTCCAAAACTAAAATGCCGTTATATCATGAAACATCCAAGATTACAATGCGGTTAAAGTCATTTAACCGCATTTAAAACTAGTAAACTTCATAAATTTGTTTTAATCGGTTATTTCAGAGAATTTTTCAACACTAAAATGCGATTAAATGCAAAACCTTTACCTTTAACTGCAATTAAGCTAAGCATGACTCACAAGATATTTAAGAAAATACAATGAAAGTGATGATTTATGTGAAATAAGTAAACAAAAAATGACTTTAAAAACTAGATTTTTATTGGCATTAAAAAACAACAAACAGCATTTTTTGTTAATCTTTTTCGAATACAAGCCTAAATATCTAAAAATACAATTTCTCAGGAGTTAAAATTTAAAATAACAAGGCAAAATTACAAAATTTTACATTTAAAATTAAAATACTACTTTTATTGCCCTTACTTACAACAGATTTTCAAAAACCTGCAATAGAGATCAATTGTTTTTGTTTTATTTTTGTCACAATCACTTAAACTTTTGAATAAATATTCCTACAAAATAATTAATAATACCTAAGACTCAAATATTTTTCTTGAGTCTAAATATTGCTTTACTAGCATTATCATTCTTTGTCGTCGGTCGACAAGTTCTTCCAAAACAATAGCTTATGTGTTGACGCTATGTTGCTCTATGAATTGAACTAAATTAATCTTCCGCTTATTCATTTCTGCATTATTTCTTATTTCTTATTTCCGCTTATTTCTGCATTTTGCTTTTGATTTGAAACGAAGTTTTATAATTTCTGGTATTTTAAGTATTTGCCATTGAAGAAAGCAAAATAATATAAATAATCTTTCTGGCAATAATTTTTGTACCTACAAGCTATCACAATAAAACTCAAAATCAGAGTAAATCCACATGTGCGACATATTTTTGAGATTAACTCAGGGGCTTAATTTGAATTCTTCTTTCTGAAGCGTTATTTGGCACAATGACGAAATTGTTTGGTGCTATAAACTTCATATTTACTTTTGAGTTGCTAACTCATACTGTCTCATCAAAATGGTCAAAATCATATAACTTACCTTTATTGCATTTCTTACTTTACTTTATGATCTTCTTGTTCGCAACTCATGAAACTGTGTTCAGATTTGAAATAATAAAGCGTAATTTGTTATATGCAGATGATTTTGCTTTAGTAAATAAATGCATTTAGTAAATAAATGACACTGAGAAGAAGTGAACTTAATAGTCCATTTTATTTTGTGCACTGCAACTGCATTGCACTGTTAACAACCCAATTGTATACATCAGATCTTTTTCTTCGATTCAGTCATAATTATTATTTTCCAAACTGTCAACTGCTTTGTGGTCGTTGCATAAACATTAAAGTAGATAGGTTCTGATATTCACCAATTTCTATCATGTGTCTCCGAGTTTGACAGAGAGATGGAAATACTGACAGTTTTTTGAGGTTCATTAATTGAGCTTCTACGCTTTTCCAACCAGCCTTTGGTTAGTTTTTCTGTATTCTGTATAACGGCATTGACAATGTTTTTAATACAACGTTAAATGGTACCGTTTTTAAGCTAGTTTTCTGTTGGTATCTATTAATGATGTTGTGGTTCTTAAAGTCAGACTTATGGTTACGTTTAAACTTATGCTTAATGGATTTCTTGAAAATAGTTACTAAAATTTTCACTTGAATCAGCTATCTTAAAATCATTATAACGTGCAGGTCATCTGAATTGAAATCACACTGTAAACTTGATTGTGGAGTTTAATACTTCAACAGATACGGTATGGTGCTATCATCATCTGGCTGTAAAATTTTATGTTAACTCTTTAAGTCAAAGTCAAAGTCAAAGTGTTTTATTGATAAATATACATTTACAAGTCAAGCATATTAAATTGTATAACAGTAATTATATGAATTTTTATTAATTAATTTAATTAATTAATTAATTATTAATTTAAACTGGATGTTTGTTTTGATGATTTTGTAGAGAATTACTCTACTTTCCTTGTAAGTCTATTAAAACCTGATAAAGTTTCATTAGATAGATTTGTGATTTCATTAAAATCTAAAGAAAGACGAGTACTGTAACATAATTTATACGTCCCAAAATGTATCAATGACACTGGAAGAGTCGGAACAAGATGTAACACAAGGATCATTTCCGATTTTTTCTATACAAGATCTAGTTTGACTCATCTAAATGTGTTTTAAGCCATCGTAACAAGTTGGAGGGAACGAAAGCATCTTATTCATCTGCACTTGATTTCTTTCACATACTATCGTACTGCATACGCAAGAACTTGTAACGGCATTTTAGTTAAGTAATGTGGCATAGCCGCATTTTAGTCTAGTATTGTAAAAAATAAATATTTTATATCACATAGTTAAGGCAGCTTTGTGATATTTTCTGTTTTAAGTTTACAAAATTGCATACGTATTAACTAGTCTAAAAAGCCGTTAAGTATGTTTAACTGCATTTTTGTGTTGTATTCAAGCATAACGGCTTTATAGCGTTGGACAAATACAATATAAATTATAAATTAAACTTTGTTTAAAAACATTTAAGTGCTTTAACGGCACTATAGCGTACAAAAGTCAGTTAACGGCAATTAAGTAATGGAAAATCAAAGAAAATTTCAACCAAAGGTAACGTTAAAATACCTTAGCGGCTTCTTAGGTAAGTATTGTTATTTAACTGCGTTTTAGCGTTGGAACCATACAAAATAAAATGACTTAATGGCATTTTTAGTTTTGGTATCTTAAAAACTAACATACCTAGAGAAACACGGGTTACACAGATCGATAGATAATTTTTTTCTGATTGTAGTGCCATTTAAAAGTCCAAATCGACCCGATGTTAGATAACGGCATTTAAGCTTGCGGACGGCAGTCAAGGCCTCTTGCGTTGTATCAGACATCGAGGGGCTTACCAGTTACCCTTAGTTAGTTAGTTGGCGGGGTCTTTTCCGCACTTAGCCTCTTTATTGGGCCATTGTGCGTGACTCATACTTCCCTCTCGACTCCAATCAGCCCAGACCATCCCAGAAGGCAAGCATCCTATTAAGGTTGCGATATGCATCCGGAACAGACGACGGAGATTGGAGGAATTCTGCCCGTTGATCCGCCACGCTGCTGCATTCCACCAGTTACCCTTGATGTTCATGCAAGTATAATTCTTCATACGTTATAGTATATGAGCTAATTTTTATACATAACTCTTGAGTAATATAATTAGATGATGATGTTGTTAGAGCCAGACATTTTTGATAGTTCCAACCAGATGATAAGCATGTAGATCTATTGAGAACGTTTCGTGATTAGAATGATTTATGCGTACTTTTTAGCATAGATTTAAATAGGTACCTGATAATTCATGCAAATTTTAAAAACATCTTACGACATTAGATGCTATAATAAGCAGCTCCCTAAAAGCCCCCACTGCTGGGACTCGGGGCCTTCTCTCGCAAGGAGAGAGTCAAGGCCATGCTGGCCCAGTGCAGGTTGGTGGATGACCCCTAAAGGTTGCAGGTACCTATATGTCGGTTTCCTCACGATGTTTTCTTTCACCGTGTTAAGTTATCGGCATTACGCACATTATTGACGTGGGATTAGAACCCGGGGCATATTTGATCGGCAGTCGCCGTTCTCCCGACTAGACCAGTCGTAGGTAATTGCGACTTCCTTATAAACTATGCGCTGCAATAACCTAGAACTACCTTTGTTTTAATTTATTATGTCGATAAAAGGTTATAAAAAAACAAGAATAATATAAAAAATCTTGTGGTACCCCCCATTATCTTGGATTTGTAATTTGTCATACAGTGTTTTTACGAACCAGAAGTTTAGTGGTTTTAATATTTTTTAAAAGTCAATCAATACAAATCAAAATGTCTATCAATAAATAAATATTTACAATCACAAAAATGCAGCAATCACAAAAATTTACTAAAAATGTCCCTAGCATGTCCAACACAACCAAGCGCCACTCCAAGAATGAGACGAAGGCTTCAGACTCCAGACACCATCAAACCAGCCGCTACCCTCACCAAACTACTCTTGTTGCATCACGCCATGCTTGACCCGGCCCCTTATCTTGGGTTTTATCCCTAATATTTTAAAGTAATCTACTAGTCAATCCCTTTCATTTGATACCAATATTGTTGTAGGTATTGTGGTAGGACTCTTGGCAGAGTTCGCCTGGGGAAGTACCACATCTTTGCCAGTTATTATACCGCCAAGCAGTAATGTGCAAACATTACTGTGTTCCGGTTTGAAGGGCAATGTTTCCAGATAAATTACAGAGCTTAGAGATATAATAATATCTTAGATCTCTGGGTGACGAGCGCAGTGCCGTGCTAGTTAATTATTTGGACTCTTCGTGTTTCAATAGCTGCGTGTTATTGTGCTGTTATGTGGCAGGCATGTTGCTTACCATCAGGCACATGTCCTGCTCGTCTCGTCACTCTATACCATAAAAAAATACCAATATTAAGCCAAAATACCAAAAAAAACTATAATATAGTTTGACTATTTCAGATCGGTATTTTCACACACCTTACCATCTATCCGGGAACGCCAGGATGACCCAAACTTCATAATGGTCCATCGTTCTTACCAGGGATGTAACGGAGGTGATCTTATCGGAACCGAAGTCGGAGTCGGAGTTTTTAAATTTGATTTATCGGAGTCGGAACCGGAGTCGGAGGTAGGGTCAGAAGTAGTGGTAGGAGAGAGATTTTTATTTTAGGACAAATAAAACATTCATTCAAACTTTTCATTGTTTTATTTCATGAAATATCACAAAAAATGAAAAAAAATATGGAATATTCAAAAATAAACAAAAAATTCAATTAATTGAATCCCAAAGTGCCATATAAAGTATGTTAAATGAACAAAAGCTTTCAAACAAATTAAATTAAATACATTGACACCAAAAGAGTGTATATGTACTTCATGAACATAAGCTTTGAAGCTGTCTCAGTCTAAGATATTTCTTAAGAGTGCGCCTAATGCCAGGAAAAAATCTGATTTCACCCACGCGAGGCCCTTCTTAATATGATATGCATAAAGTTGAGAATAGCATGACACAGTTTGGAGAGGAAATCAATACTAAATCAGGAGCAAATTTTTGACCAAGTTTTATTTAATTACTCAATAATTACACATAAATTGAAAAAGTGTTCGGTCTGTTCCCACACGTCAATATTTTTTTTGTTATAGTTTTTAGTTTCTTAACACCAGTGAGCGGCGTCGAAAATGTCCTTTTTTCGTTTTCTGGCACTAGGCGCCCCCTTGTAGATTAAATCGACGCTACCAAAAAGGTATTCGCTTGCTACCGAGCCTGGTGGACACGATAATATTGGCGGAAATTTAATATAAGGTGCTGGAATTTTGCGTTTTTCTATGTTGTGCTCATTTAGTATACTTTTCATTACACTCGTGCGCGGGAGATTCCCTGCACGACATGTTCCTTCGAAACTGTTCATTACTGTCGGCGCAGGGCGCCACCGCTAAGTTATGCTTCGACATCCGATTAACCTCCGATTCAAAAGTTTCGGAACCGGAGTCGGAACCGGAGGTGTAAAACTAATCGGAACTTCCGACATAACGGAGTCGGAGTCGAAGCTCCGTAACATCCCTGGTTCTTACCTATTTTGGGAGCATGCGCTGACAAACTTTCAGTTAAGTTAAAACAACGAAGGTCTGGAGTTCACGGGCTCTTACTCTATAGTATTTCGGTAGAAATTACTGCCATCCTATGGCATATCATAAGTTGGCTACTTTACTGTCTTCACCCTATTATTTTCATGTACCCGAAATGTAATAATGTAAATGGAATGTTTATTTCAGTAGATACTTAATAATTGTATTTGATATAAATTGAAATTGAATTTAATTAGCTCCTTGTGTATAAGGTATATGAAATTGTAGTTATAAAGGTGATCTCATTGGCCCAAGACCAAGAGCTTCAATGTACTTACTATAGTTAAAATAGGTATACTATACAATATGGATAAGCGGTTTTCTATCTTCCGGTTTGAAGGGCAATGTTTCCAGAGAAATTACAGGGCTTAGGGCTTAGAGATATACCATCTTAGATCTCTGGGTGACGAGCGCAGTGCAGTGCTAGGTAATGTTTTGGACTCTTCATGTTCCAATAGCTGTGTCGCTGTGCTGTTAAGTATGTGGCAGGCATGTTGCTTACCATCAGGCGCATGTCCTGCTCGTCTCGTCACTCTTTATTTAAAAAAGAAAAAAAAAACGACTATACCTGATCGTCTCTTTAGATTTTCTAGAAAAATCCGAAACCTCCAGAGTCTACATAGGTAGGTACTTTAAACTAGCAGAATAAAACAAGAATGTGCACTATTTTCATATATTCATTCGACAACGATACACGGTGACAATTATATAACAAACTTAAATAATAATGAATGTAATTCAGACATAGATTCTATACAATCCTTTTAATTATCAGATTAACTGACACTAGAAGGTTAAACGGCTTCCACGGATGTATACTACTTTTTAACGACAATGAAAATGATTACACCGATTTTACAATTGTACTTAAAACGAACTGGCTACCATACTTGCGTGCCATTCAATGGGATCTACAACAAACTTACTTTATTTGTGATTTATTTGATTTAATGTCACACTAGAAAATACCATGAAGTGACACGCAAATAAAATTTTAACGAATTTGACAAATAAATAGACGAGACAAATATTTTTTCTTAGATCTCTAAAGTTTTCAAAAATAATCAATAACAACTTAAAGAGTCTGCGTTGTTTCATGAATAAAATTATTTAAAACTTACCTAATGTATTCATTTTTGATGATAAAAAATCTATTCCAAACTCACTTTTTTATCGTAACTCTTACTATTTTAAGATTCAACTACATTAACTGAAACTGAACTAAATTCTGAATTGTACAGTGTGATAAATCTTCAAGGCTTTTTGCTGCATTTAAGGATAAAGTCCAAAACCATGGAACGGTGATACAAAGGTGACGACGACATGGAAAAAGAAATAAGTGGATAGTAAATACTTAGGCACATCCTACGTAGGTATCTATCGGCTGACAAAAATTCTTGGTCTTTCTTTTCTCTCGAAACTAAAGAGACACTAGGAACTAATAAAGCAATAACCATTTTATTTAGGCGGTAATCTCCTCGAGACTCGATCGCAGTTCTTCGCCTATTGTGCTTTTGAACTGTCTGCTACACACGTTTATACTCCCCTACACTGAGTATGATTTTATCTTGAATCTATCAGAAAATGATACGCGAGTGAGGCGTCCCTAAAATGAAGAACGTCTGAAAAGCTCTCGAACGCTGTAGGGTGGAGACGAGAGGACAAATAAACTCTTTTTTTCAAACGGAAAGTCCGTTTCTTCATCAATCCACATATCCACTTCAGCTTCGGGATTTTTTATATTAAAGCTGTTGCGTTTTAAAACATTTGACTGAACTCAAGCATGTGGATCTGATGCCTCGTAATGATTTACCACCGATTTAGAAATACATTCTTTCCGCATTTGAGATTTTCTGATATACAAAAACAAGGTTGATATTGGTTAAATAAATAAATATAAATATTAGTGTACAATTAAGTAAAAGTTAAAAGTTCAGTGCTTTATAATTCAATTGTTTGCATCTACCGCGAATAGTCTTGTTCTTAACCCAAATAGCAAACAAGAAGCCTTAAATGCAGACACAAAAACATTAAAAATAAATAAACAATTATATTAGTATTATAAACCAAACATAATAAGTTATGTTTTTGTGACCCCTATAACATTAAAAGTACATCTAGAAATATTTCGATTAAACATTTATGTATTGAAATAATCACAAGCATATGATTAATTAGTAATTAGGTACCTACAGACATTCAGTAGAATATTGATTCACGTAAACATAAATCACGATATCACATTAACGCACGAATGTAGTTGAAGGAAAATTAATATTAATTACCAGCGAAGATAATTTCATGTACAAATTAACTTTATATTAAAATGCCAATATATCTCATTCGAGTTATTGGCGTTTCAAAATTAAAATGCCAATATCTGGTATTCTTGGTTTCTCATATTTGAAACAACTAAATATAATTATGCAATTGCTGTTGATTTTTTGGTGTACGTATAATTAATTATTTCAGCTTTATAAGAGTCGTAAAACCATCTCTTAAGAAAAACAAAAAATAGAAATCGATTGTTAAATTTGTAAAGACTACATCAACTAAAGATTATTTAAGTAATCTCTAGTAAAACTGGTAAGCACTCGTAAATACTAAGGTAATTTTAAGCCATTTGATGATTTAATTCATTAAAACCACACAAACTCAAATGAACCAGAAATGTGACCAGTATCGATGAAGCAATCAGCTTCAATATAGTGGTTCTTCACGATCGTAGTGCAGTGATTTTAACCGTTTTATGTTCAAAATACTGCGAGGCGTAATTGTGCTATGGAATTGTTTTCATCACACGTTTGTCTATCTAGTTCGTCTCGATCTGGTATAAAATGTTTTTAATAACTTTGAGTTTAGTTCAGGAAATTCGACAATCTAATTGGAGCGTTCAGGTCATACTTATCTTTTATTACCTACTCCGGTTTGATTTTTACACACATTTTCAGTAGCTATCCTAAAAGTATGGTGGGGTATTTTGCTTAAGATTTTATAGCTCCCTCCCTACATTCGTGCGACCAGTATAACATACATTAAGATAATTAATGTGAATCTAAATACTAAGGCGAACTCATCTGTCAAAGCATACAATATTCAGACAACTTTTACATCACTGTCATTTATAATACACAAGAATACGGAATACTCCAGAATTTACCGTTCAGAACTTTTAAAATTAGATATTTCCATTTGCTCGTATACATCATTATATCGTATAATCTCTTTACGCACATATAATTAAGTAGATAATTATACTTCTTATAAAATATCCATTTTCAAGCTGACATCGAATAGCATGAGTTTGTAAAATTATTTGTAATTAAGGAGGCAGATTTTGTATACCTATGTACAAAGAGTGTATAGTGTGCAATCGAGCCGTTGTCAAAATAAAGTGAAACTTAAAATGATTGCAATAAAATGGTGCTGTGGTTGATCAGAAACTAAATAATAAAAGCTAAACCTCCACTATTAGTGGAATCTATTTTAGAGTAATCTTTCGTAGAAGACCTAAATATTACTAAGCAATTTTTGACCTCAGAAATATTGTCAAAATAATTAGAAAAACGCTGTCATAACAAATTAAGTTTCGGCGGTCTTGATAAGATTTTTCTTCAATTGTTGATTCATCTCCAATTAAACTATATTTATCTTTTTGGTTTTATTACGTACAGTTGTGGTAATTTTCATTTTATTATTTATTGTATGAAAATTCTGGTATAACTTAAACAAATTTTGTAAGGGTTACACAAGTGATACAGTTGTACAGACTTAAATACGTATCAAATACAGAGTAGGTACCTGAGAGGACTCGTTTTTTTGAAGATTTAAAAATTGATTGAAATGTTCTTTCTTCTATTAAAAACAACGACAGCTATAATTAATAATAATAAATAGTGGTGGACATTTCTCATACAACAACAAGCTATTTTTAAAAAGTTTCTGAATATCAACTATGCTAGGTTTCAACACATTTTATTTCGCTTGTCTGCACCATTTTTCTTCCATTCTTATCATAGACCACCTACTACTTACTACTTATACATTCAAAAGTCGGCCTCCTTAATTACGTTTTCACTACATGAATGTATTCCTAACATTGACACCGGTTTACATCAATAGCTACATGTAAAACTAGGACGTAAGATCAGTGTTATAATGAATAAATATGTCACAGGGGTGACAGAAACAGGGTTTGGATACATGAGTTGGGAAAACCTAATCATATAAAATCAGATTGCTTTGTCTGTCAATCATGAAGACATTTGAGGGACCTCGTTGCTTGCTAAAACGCGAGCAGTTTGTGTGAATTATATTCCTATTTGTTCACGAATATGTCCTACGCTGCAACAAAACAATGCATCTGTATTTCATGCGTTGGGTTTTATTAAGTAAATGCGTTTACTGCTGGCAGATTTTATGAAATTATTCTCATCTTGGTTAATAATTCCAGTAAATACACACTAAGAAGATTCAAATTTAAATTAAAAACGTGCATTTAATACAATTTTCAAATTTTATTGAGGAACACAACATTCCTGCCAGCAATAGGTATATTCCAACATATTGAACATTTCAATTTTCACATATTAATATGACCGATTCGAACTGGAAGTACTCTTGAGTTTATTTAATACAAAAGCAAAAAAGGTGTATTTCCTATGGACAGACTTACAGAGAGGCAGGTATCACATGTGTCTTGATAAATAGACACAACACAAAAACTTTACCCATTTTCATGGGCAATCGGGTAAAATAACTAATTGTTTTGTTGTTCCGAAAAATACGCGCCTAAGACACGTTTAGACAATTAGCTAACCTTATAATAAAACACTGGAAAATATTCTGAAGGTTGAACCACAGTGATGATCGCCAGTAATGATAACTACCTATAAACTTAAATTAATATCTTCAAAAAAATAAATAAATACTAACCAAAACCGCCTCTGTAAGTGATAATATTACTAGATGTTTTTTATAACTATCATGAAAATAACATAGGTACAGTAGGTAGATATTTATGTAATCCAGGGTGTGTAATTTTCCGGTATAATAAATTAATATTATCATTATAACTATAATCCACATTCTGTTATAAAATAAGTGAACCGTAAAATAACCAGTTCGAACAAAATGGCACTTTGCAATAATGCATTGTATTATTCCATGAATCTTATTATTTTATAAACGAAAAACAAAAACAATTTTGACGCCGAATAGTCCGCAATACTTGCCTGTCAGGGTTACCATATCGGCCGAATATATAATTTATGTATATTTTTTCTATAATAATAGTCATATGTATTTAATTTTTTATATAATAATTTTGAATTTTTATTATTCTAACTTTTTTATAGTTAAGCACGTTGTCAGTGTGTCCGGGGTCGAGGGACGCTGTTAGGGACGCGTGTTATACGCAACTAGGCAAATTAAAACTGTTGTGACGCTACGCGTCTTTCCAGTAGCGTTGTTTTACGATTACTGAAATCGCCGCGTGGTAGCCGGTTGGCCCACCCGCTGCCTAGCGTGCGTCAGCCGCTTGGAGCGTGTATCGGCCGCTTGGCCACCCGCCGCCAAACGGGCATCGGCCGCTTGGCCGCCTGCATGCCAACCCGCGCACTCACACGTCCTGCCGGCGTCCCGCGCACCGCCGCTACCGTCTCTCATCGCCGCACCCAGCCCAACACTTACTGTGGTCAAAAATTTGGAAGGCACTTTCTACTTTTCAAAAATTTTAAATTTTAATTACTTTTTGAACACATTAGCCTAGACTTACACAATAGAAAATATGCGTAGTAACATTTACCAAAAATTACGCAATTCATCCGAAACGTATAGGCCTTTATATAACTTTTTTATTTTTTTCCCTAGATTAAAACTTTCTTTCCAAAAGGACAGCCAAATAGTTTCAACACTAGATCAGGAATCTCAGTTAATTTTTCATTAATAATTTGGTCTTTTTTATACACTAACTTCTAAACTTGAACCGAATCTGATAATTCCAAATACCAAACAATAGTTGAAGTATCAAGGCCACTTTGAGACTTATCTTAAAACATGCGGTAACATTATACTTGCGACGAGACTGCCCGGGCGCTGAGCGAAGCACATCTCTGTACGCGCGCTCGCTCGCGCCCTCCTACATAAATACAATAGGACGCCAACGGTTATCGCCAACAATTCTAAATCATGGTATACCCTTGCGGCAAGAAGATAACACTAGAATTTCTCACCGAAACTATCATAAGGAAGAAAGTAACTATTGATTTGGGAAAGTTAACACAAATTTGTACATGCACGCCATTAAAGAGTGGATTGGCGTCGCGTGGACACCTAAATGAGCGCTATAAATACTCATATTATAATACAGCTAATATTAATTGAAACGTTACACTAACTATGCATAGATAGACAATGTAGCAGACACTTGAATGACGAACATCCATTGGCGATTTTAGTGCTCCTAAACCTAATGCGGCGCGGACGAAACTTACAATAGGTAAAAATATATTTTATCAAGATTATCGACGATACGATTCGAGATTGCAAGAATCTGAAGTCATGGATAATTTTATTGAAACCGAGAAATAAAATTAGCATTCATAAATTAATTCTCAACTTCGTCAAAGTGTAATACTGTAGATGGAACCAACAGTTACATCTAAAACTGAGCGTAAATAAACCCACCAGACCGCGTAGTCAGACATGTCTTGATAATATTGCTCATAACGCCAAAGGCTGTTCAACCACAATTGTGGAGCATGCTCTATCGGACCACACAGCCCAAGTGATGAAATGTCCTGTTAAAAGAAGTTACATCATTACTCATTTCTATAGATGGAGAAGAGACTTTAGCCAGGAAAATATAGATAAATTTATAAACGCCTTGAGTAATCTATCTTTTCAAGATATTTACACAGCTACGGATGCCAATACGGCATACGACGAATTTATAAGCATTTTTCTTTTGTTTTATGAGTTGTGTTTTCCACGGTTTAAAACAAAAGTTGCCTTGTCCAAGCGATCAATGTGGCTAAGTAGAGGCATTAAAATCTGTACAAAGAGAAAACGTTCTCTACTATGGAAATACAGAAAATCTAAGGCCGTAAATGATAAAACTGATTTCAAACAATATTCTGCTAGGTTAAAACGTGTTATTAAGCAAACCCAAAAAGCTCAGAATAACTTTTTCATAAAACAATCTACTAATAAATCAAAGGCAGTATGGGATATAATAAATAAATATAAAAATCATAAAATCAAAGACGAAATTAAACAAATACAGTTTCACGGAAAACCCATTACTCATCCTAAAGAAATCGCTCAATGTTTTAATAATTTTTTCATAGACGAAATAGAGCAGAGTTCTGTAAATGGAATTTGCGCACAAAAGACACTCCGCCATAATAAATCCAACTCTTGTTTTTTTTCTCCGACTAATGAACACGAAATTGAGAGAATTATATTCTCATTGAAAAATACAAATACTGTGGGGTATGACGATGTACATACCAAAGTCATAAAGTCTGTGGCTAGAGTCATATCTCCTGTACTCTCACATATCATTAACAGCTGCATTGAAGAAGGTATTTTCCCAGATAAACTTAAAATTTCTGTCGTAAAACCTCTATTTAAAAAAGAAAATAGGGAAAATATGCGATTTTATAGACCGATAGCTTTAATACCTGTACTGTCTAAGGTTTTTGAGAGAGTCATTTATGAGCGTGTCAACAATTATTTTGAAAGCAATAATATATTTGCGTCAGAACAGACTGGTTTCCGAAAAAATAAATCTGTTGATATGTCAATGCTAAGTTTTCTTGAAAGAGTATACAGTGGTCTTGAACGTAAAACAAGAGTAACAGCGCTGTATATGGACATGAGCCAGGCTTTTGATCGTGTAGACCACAGTATTTTGATTGACAAAATGGAAAAATATGGGATAAGAGGATGTGCATTGGATATGATTAAATCATATCTGACAAATAGACGGCAATATACAGAAGTAAGTAGATTAAATATTAGAACTAAAGTAGAAGAAACACATTGTTCAGACACTAGAACCATAAAATACGGTGTACCTCAAGGAAGTATATTGGGTCCGCTACTATTTATTATTTACATAAACGACTTACCCCATGCCATACATGATCCGATTGTCATGTTTGCAGACGATAGTACCGTAATTTTTACAGAAAATGGTTTGTGCGACCATGAAAGCAATATTAACAAATCTATAGAGTTGACAGTTGACTGGTTAGAGAATAATAATCTTAAAATTAATTTGGACAAAACCCATATAATGACTTTTAAAACAACTAATAGTAACAATGACATTCTAAATATAAATTATCGTGGAAAGCAAATAACTGAAATCAATACAACAAAATTTTTAGGTATACAAGTTGACTCGGCTCTATCGTGGAAATCTCATGTGGAGCAGGTGTGCACCAGGTTAAACCAGTTTTCTTATGCTCTCTACATGCTGCGTAATGTCGTCAATGACGCGACTCTCTTGAGTGTCTACCATGCGTATGTCGGTTCAACACTAAGATACGGAATACTTTTATGGGCAAACTCCACAAACAAAGAAGCTGCATTTAAAGCTCAAAAAAAATGTATACGTTCAATTTGTAGATTAAAACAAAGAGACTCATGTAAGCCTTCCTTTCAAAAGTTAAAGTTGTTGACTCTTCCTTCTATTTATATTTATGAAGCCGCTCTTCTGGTCAGAAACAACATTCAAGATTATGAATGTTTAAAGAGTATTCGTCACAAACATATCTTATGTGCTCCAAAATGTAGATTAGCTATATATAATAAAAGCATTTTTGTTAAAAGGGTCGAAATCTACAATAATCTACCTAAAGTTCTGAAAGATATTGAGAGTAATAACATTTTCAAGCATAAGTTAAAAGAAATTCTTTTGGAAAAGGCGTATTACTCCATTGCCGAGTTTCTAAGAGACAAAGACTTGGCTCGCTTACAGTTTCTCATAAGTAAATAATAACCAGTGACCTGTTTTTTGTATATGTAATTTAATTTGGTACGAGTCTCATATTTTTAGTATTACGCATATTTGACATTTTATTTGAAATCTCTGACATTATTTTAACTAATATTGGTATTATTTATTGACCCAAATATTGTGTACCTTGGACATGTTAATTTGACTTTTTATTGTTTTAGCCATTCTGTATAATTGATTCTGCAATGTGAATTTTAAAAATAAACTCACAACATAAATATTTGCATGCCATAAGGTTAAAGCATGGCGCACCTATACCTATATACTTAGCTTCAACATTATGTAACAATGTAAAATTGTACAACCCATGTTTTGCAAATGAAATAAATTGAATTGAATTGAATTGAATTGAACCGTTTGTTAAAATTAATGAATTGGGGAAAAAAGCTTGCGGAAATGTAGCTTGAGCATACCTAACTTTTGTTGTAAAAATCAGGAGTTTGAGTGGGATGTCCGCGCCGCTGACATCTAATTTAGTCTAACATTTGGAACAATCACTACTGGCTAATGATACATCTATACATTTGGCGACCACTAAGTCTAATCGTATGTGAATCGCAAGTGAGAAGAGTTTGCGTGGTGGTAAGCACTACGCATCCCTACAACAGAGGACAACGGAAAGGATCTACCAGGGTGTCCTGATATTTCCATTTCTATTAATTTTATACTCGATTATGTTTGCGGGTTACAATGATTAAAGGTATACGGAACAGTCTTTTGATACGGGCCAAATATTTTTTAAATTTTGATATCCCTACAGTCACGGATCTAAGATGTGATGTTTAGTAAGATTACATGTTAATATGTAGATATTCTACTTATGAGTAGATAATAAATGAAATCTAGAGGGGACCGCGCCGGGTTGCTTCAGACATCACGGTGTAGTCTTCTCATAAAAATACGAAACGTAATACTAAAAATCTTTCACTGGAACACATGCATTCAAAGTATACAAAATCTAACATAATAAAAAAATCATAATTAAATTAACAAGCATCATATTGCACAGCAAGTTTATAATAATTTATTCAATTTGAAAAATAATGCCGATTGCCAAAACTGATTAATAATAAAACGTAACTAATAATAACCATACTCTAATACACTAATAATAGTGGCCAGATTGGGAGCCTCGTTTTGTCCCTATGTTCCGACTCGCAATTCTCGGTCGGGGTGGGCAAAACTACGGATATTCTCACCCCCACCAAAATTACTCACACATTTTCCTTATTTTCTCGCTTTGATTCAACAAGCGCGGAACTTATCGATCGTGAATTTAAATTAAACAGGAATATTTAGACAATATTACTGTTCTAAAAACGTGGATAAGTAACAGAGTGGCGAGTGATCGCGTAGAAGCGACGCCCGTTCGACAAGCCCACCCGCCCGTGCTTAGAAAAGCTGTAATAGTTCATTGCCCATGGTCTAAGTGCAGGGCGACGTAGGCAATTAATTGTCTATATCGTTCGAGTGACGTGTCTACGCGGATCTGTTTATTACTCTTTGTTATCGTTAATTAATGCATCTTTAACATAATTGCAATAATTCTTAAAAGGGATGGATTTAATTAAACACCCCCTTTGATGATGCACTTTACAGAAGTGTTGTTTTTCTTCATTGAAAATATAATAAAGGAGGATGTGTTTGTAAGTTTAGTGACTACGTACACCACTGTACAATTTATATTTCTGTTTCATTATTGAAAATTTCAGCTGATAAGATTCAAGTTACACAATTTCATTTATTTACTTCATCATAAAATAAAAATAGTCATTGATAATTCAAATGCAGTCCCAAAGAGTAACGAGTAGCACAGAGCTGATACTTGTTCCCGTCAGGAACTTGGCAGAGTCATAGCGTATTTACGAACCATGAATATTAAAATGGCACCGCGTGCTCTTGTTAAGAATGTTGAATGTGAGCGGGGTCACGGCGTTCGCTTACGGCGCGCGTGTGCTACTCGCCGTCAGTAGTGGTGTACGGGGACGTTTAATAGTACCCGACCGAGCCGTTGCGGTTCGGGAGGAAGTAGTAGGCAGCGGGCAGCGGCGGCGGGACTCCGGCCGGCGGGTGCGCCTGCGCCGTGCCCGCTGGCACGCTTCATATGTCGAGCCGCGCACCGTCGGTCACCGACGGGTCGGCTTGAATGGGGGACGCGCCCTGGCCGTTGCGGGAGACGGGTGTTTTGGGCGGCCCCATCTCGTTAATGTCGCGGTCGCTGTAGCGGCTGTCGGGCCGTGGAGAGGCGAACGGGCGGAAGGGTTCGGCGGGGCGCGTCGGTTCGAGCGCGTGGCCGGGCGGCGGCGGCGAGCAAAGCGGCGACTCGAGGCCAGCGGTCAGCGGAGATGGCAGCCGCGGCGAGTGCAGCGGTAGCGGCGGCAGCCCCACGTGGCCAGGGTGCTCCTGCGGCCGCTGCGCCGCCACTACCATGTTGCACATCTGGCGGCGCAGCCCGTGCGCCACCGCGGCCACGGCGGCGGCGGCGGCGGCGTTCGGAGACACGCGCCCTTCGCGCCCATTCCCGCAACCGTTCCCGCCGACGGTGACCGGTGGCGGCTGATTCACGCCATCCTGGAACAATCACACCGTAACCTACAATTTCCATTTACATAAACCATTACGCGCGTCCTTACGAAGAAAATATGACGGATTACCCGTCAGAATTCCTCCAAGCATTTTCGCGATCTAATTACAACAGTCGCAAACGCCTATTCGCGTACGCAGAATTTAGTGCTACGACTTATAAGTAAAGAACTGATCGAGGGTCAAATCAGCCGACTGTGCTTCGAGTAGAAAATTTTGAGAACGGCAATGAAAGGTTAGGTAAGGACCATGAAGTTGCTGGAATTACTAAGCGGTGTTGCAAAGTATCAGCTTAGCATGATTTTGGTACAGTTGTGGTGGGTCGCAGTGCGTCGCGTGGGCGATACTGACCGTGATGGCAGGGTACGGGAGCGGCATCTCGACTTCGCGAAGGTGGTGTGTAGTGTGAGGAGTGTGGTTCTCTCGGAACACCACCGCCCGGATCACCCCCCGGATGTGATCGTCTGGCCACACCCCCAGCAGGATGCGCTGAGGTCGTCCGCGTCCTTTCGGTCTCAAATCTGGAATGTCGCATAATAGTAAAACGTGAACACGTAAGGTTTATGCAGTCGTTTCGCGCTGGCTCGAAGGTGACCATGCCACCTCAGACACGGTGCGACCCTACTTGACACAGGTAGTAACAATAAGTTTGTAAGCCACGACAATGACGGCCGAATAACACAAATAGCTTCAGAAAAGATTTTATCTCCTCTGATTAAATCATAATTTTACATCGATGCTATTACACATACTAGGTTTTGCACAAAGGTTGAACTAAGCCAAAAGGGATAATACTCAGGGAGGGAATATATTCACCAATACGAACAATCATAGTTCTGGAACCAATCCCGAAATCGGGATTTATATCAGACGTTCCAATAAGTTTTCAAACTCATATTATTATTTTGTACGGAATAGGTACATAGTTTTTCTCACGATCCCAGGAGTGACCCTGTATTAAGTATTGTTCGCGTTGATGGGTAGAAATTATATAGCGTAATGCAACCTATCTGCATAACCTCTAATTCCGATAAGAATTTATCTGACAGTTTGAATTATGATGGAAAAGATTCCTTGTATTATTTACATTTTTTTTCAGTTGTCGCGTCACTGGGAATTATACAAATGATTTTATCTAAAACCGTAGTTAATTTTAATTATATTTTATTTTATTTTTAAAAGTAAATTCAATGTAAAATGTATTTTTATTATAAAAAAATTATGTCACATAGCAGCTGCCAGATGAGTTCTTGGTTCAGAAAACTTAACAATTGACCAAAATTTAAAATGTGTGTTTTATCGGTCAATAAGATTAACTTTTATGAAAGACAATGTATTGAAATAAAAATAAAATAAAAACTGTGAGTTATTTTTAAATGCTGTAACATTCTTTAACACTTTTATTATAAAACACTATCATTCCGAGAGCTGCTACCAAAAGTTGGGTAGGTATTTACCCAATTACCAAATTTAGCTATGTGGCAAGTTTTCAGCTTGCCTCAAGCTGAAAATTTGCCACAGCTCTTCTAATATTATATGTCAACACGGAGGTGCAGACCTGGCTGGTGAGAGGCGGGGCAGAATTAATGCATACATTTTTTATTTTTTTATTTTAAATTTATATTCAGTGAATTTACAATATGCAATTTTTATATGTTGTAGTTTAATGTTTAAAGAATAAAACAAATAACAAACCGATTTAATCTAGGTTTTAACGTTGCCAGGCGAGTGCAAATCTGTTTTGCGAAAAGTATATAAAATGGGTTTGAGGCAATGTGAAATTTAAATTGGGTGTTATTTAAAACAAAAAACAGGGATTCTCAAAAATAGAGATCATTTTGGAGGGATTTTCTTTCTGCCAGGTGATCTAAATTGAGGGATTCATTTTGCCCCGCTACTTACCAGCCAGGTCTGCATCTCCGTGTAGGGATGTAATAGGAGTACAATGTGACAAATTTTCAGCTTTTTTCAAATACCTACCCAAATTTTGCAGCTCGGAAAATGTAGTTTACAGCATGGATTAGATCGAAGATTGGTTTCGAAATATAAAAAAAAATGCCCGAAGTTTTAGCTATAGTTAGCTAAAGAATTCCAAATATATATACGCATATTTATATGGGATTCTTTAGTTATTCATAGTTAGAGCTTCCCATACAAACTTTTAACCAGAGAGACTCGTATAACATTCCCTGATTGACCGACAACACATACATTTTTCTTTTTATTTTGGTGAACTGTCAACCTAACAGCGAATAACGGAGGTAGATAGAGTATAGTCACAACTAAGAACATCGTCAACATAATTTGTAGAAAAATATCTTTTTGCTTAAAACCGTTCATTCACAAATTTCTTTATTCAAAACATTGTTGTGATATTTTATGTGAGCAGGTAAATATTTGGATTAAGTAAGCAGCAGATAGATTTCTGTTGACGGACATTTTTGAGACGACATTTAAACACAGGTTGAGTCAAATTACATGCAAGGAATATTGAAATATTGCTTACACGTAACTGTAGTGTCCAAAATCATGTGCAGATAGAACAAAAAAGAAAATATTTATCAAAAACATTTTTCATAAATAATAATTGTCACAGTATGATTTGCTATACATGAAAGGAAGGTAAGTCGAACAGCCGTCACCCGAAGCGAATGTTTCGGAATCTCGACATTGGAAGGAGATGCCAAGCTTTACCTCTTTATCATTCAAAGTTAGTACGTAGAGCCAAGCCACTCAATCTTCAAGGTTTATATACTCGTATGTCTATAACCATTCCCGGTGGCTATAAAATAGCGTGGTATTATAAAAAAAATGGTTGTCTGTAAAGTCGGGTTACTGACGTTAGTTGAACGTGACAACTTCAACTACGCCTTAGAGCGAGGTAACGCCGGCGGCGAGGTAACGGCGGTAACGGCACATGACGTCATGTTTTGCGGGCGTGCAGCCGGCTTCATCGAATTATAAGACGTTGTTACGTCAATAAAAATTGCAGCTGAGTTTCTTGCTCGCCTGAAGTTCGTAACCCACTAAGACTGTCACTGTAATCTAGTATAACCTTTGGGATGACCGGGTCAAAATTATATTTTTCTAATTAGTCCGTCAAGTAGATTATGGAAAAATATGGCAGAATTATTTTTTCTATTATTAAATTATTAAAATTTGACAAAGATATAGGGTAGATCATAAAAGTTCCGGAGTAGGAACTTGTGACGTCATGTCTTCGTAAAAATCGTACAAAGAAATGACGTAATTTGAAATTCTTAAGCACTGTATCTTCGCTATTTTTCGTTTGCGAATCTGTAATTTTTCTGACGGACTAATTAGTTTTTTTAGTTATCGTGTCCATTTACAGTATTCAGATGTTCTGGAAGTGAAACCTACCTAACTTTTCACTTGTCTTGACGGAGATGTTCTGTATTCGATCTTGGTGTACTGTAGTCAACCGTCTGGCTTTTTTATTCCATTTAAGGTAAGACGTTGATTCCCTATTCAAGTTTGCATGCACAATGCGCATACGTGGCATGTGGAAATATTTCAGTGTATGGAGAATCAGAAACGTTGTATCGAAAAAATTTAAGATTTGAAAGGTGTTTCATTTCCTTTAGGTTTATAATTTCCTAATAAGTTTGAATTTACTGGAAACTGATATTACGAGGTCAATTAGGGTTTTTTTCCGGTAGGTAGGTCAGAGGAGTGAAGAAGTGAACTAAAAATAGTATTCTACCTCTATTATGTACCCGTGCGTGCAAAAAGTGACCTCAAAACGTTTTTTTTTTGACATGCGCCTGATGGTTCACATCATGCCTGCCTATATCAGCACAGTGACACGCAGCTAATGGAACATGAAAAGTCTAAATCTGAAGAACCTAGCACCGCAATGCGCTCGTCAGCCGCCGACGTCTCTCAGTAGCCTAGATTTTAGTTCTGTTAAACGTTGGAAAGTGTCGATCAATTAAAATGTTAGAAAATATTTCAAATTAAAGTAGCTACACAAAATCCTATACTTTTAAGTTTAAAATCATCTAACGTTTGTTGTGGTGTAATGTTAGTTGTGTCGTTTAGTAAAGACAAAAGGTAAACCACAGAAGTCGATACAGATCGTAATATTTGCCATTATGAAATACTTTACTATATTATTACTGTTATTAATTGCAAAATATTTACCGAGGCTCTAAGGTGAAAAAAGTCTGCCCGCGTACTTTACTTGGGAATTGCTGAGCGAGCCGTATAACCACAGTAAATCATGTAGTTTGTAATATGTACTAGTTAGTGTTGTGAACAATTGTGGTAGTTTGCCCCATTTAATAGGTACTTACGAAAAAGTATATAACGATCACCAATAGGGATGGTAACATTAAACAGAAATTAATGTTTAGTGTTAATTTTATGATAGTTTGTATTAATAGAATATCAAAAATCTAATTTTTATAATTTAATATCGCTAAGTAAATTTGTTGTACATTATTTTAAATGTTTTTTTTTAATTTTGTGGTCACGTGACTGCAAACTCCAATATGGCTTATTACGTCACTAACCGCAAAACAAGCTGTCGAAGTCTTGACTAGACTGTTTACTTCTCTGCATTTTTATTGTAGTTTGCGATCTTAGCGACGACTATTATGATTGTTTATATTCAAGTTTACATAAATAAGAAGACACATAAACTGGACATAGAGTCATGAATCTCGTCCAATGTTTTGCGGTTAGTGATGTCGTGTCAGTCGTTAGTGTTTTAGCGGGAAAATTCAAAATTGCATTATTATTGTGTATTTACTCACTGAAAATTCTAATGTTTTTGAACAAAATATTTTTTTATGGTAAAAAAGCAATTCCAAAAAAATTATAAAATGCCTATTTTTTATATTAATAATATATTATTTTGGCAAAGTACCTCCACGTATTTTTTCTGAATTCGGTAAGCTTTTATGGCAAAATTAGTTTCCATGGTTTTAAATTAAAACGCCTATAGTGTAAACATATTATAAAAATATCGCCTAACACCTTATATCTCGAACTACGCACCATATCTAAAATAATTAAAAGAACCTAATATTTACACAGTACATTTCAAAACCAAACAGATTAAAAGATGTATATCAGGCCGAATTTTACAATTCATCAGCCAACAGTCTAGACAGTCCATGACAAAATATGCTATTAATATGTGTATTTTTTAGTAGTTTTTTTTTCTAGAAATCATTTTTTTGTAATTATTAAATATTTACATTCTTGGTCACATGATAGAATGATAGCTATTGACTATAATAAATAGTTGTAATAACATTATAATAAATAATTTTATGACAGAAATATAGGTATTTGTATGACTTTTTTTAAAACAAAGATTATTTATTGAGCAATAAGCACCCGTAGTTCAGACTACGTCCTGCTGCAGAAGGCCTGTAGTTTTTACAATCTGTATTTCTTGTAAATATGTATTGTAAATACTTGCGAATATAAATAATAACAATATTTTTAGTGGACATTTCCCATACAACACCATAATAAGACCATAATACAGTGGTACAATATTTTTTTAATGTTCGTCTGAACATCACCAAAGAATACTTAGCTAAGAGCGGTTTCAGATTAGCGTACGTTTTCTGCGCGTGTACAGTTGTTTCAGCAAACACGCTCGAGTGACTGATATTAAAAATTTAAAGTGGAAAAACAAACGATCTTTATTTGCTTGTCTGTTACCCCAGAGCCATATTATTTATTTCTTTGCCTGTTGTGTTTTTCTGCCTTTTGGCTAAGTTATAATGTGTTGACTGTGCATGTGTTGATTTTTCTAAATTTGTCATTCATTCTAATTTCCAACATGAATTAAAGTTTATATATTTAGAGCCCCAGAAAACTTAATTAATAGAGAAATACATAACATAAATTGTTCAACTTTTGTTGACTCCATAATATAACAGTTTTTCCATATTCACAGATTAGTTATTAAAAACTTTGAAACTATTTTATCTTTGTTACATTTAACTTATCTTTGTTATTTTTGGTTTAAGGGGCCCCTTAAACCTACGCCCGAGTCACAAGTCTCGGGATCTACTCGGGATTTCTCTCTCTGCCACACGATGGACCCGCACGGTGAATCCATGGAATACTAAGAGGTTCGTCTCATCATTCCAAATTTATTTTAATGTTTATTAAATACCAAACTTGATGACGTTTTGTAAAAGTATCCTACCTCACCGAGACACCATAGCGACGTCGTCGGCTACGTAGGCATGGTTACCTCTGGCTGCCGTCGGTTGCCAGTGACAATAATAATTTAATCATAAAGTGATTTAGATCCAGTCACGACCTTGCATCACCCTGCTTCTGATACGTAGTTGAGTTTTATTTTATCCCGCTACAAAAGTGGTTAGGTATGCCTACTGAAAAATACTGCAGGCGAAAAGCGGGCCCTAACTGCAGTCTTATCCGTAAAGGCTGCTTAGGAGCTTGTACTAATTGATAACTATTACAATTTTAATCAACTTGTATGCCTTTTGTATCTCCTAAAATATTGTACCTACACTAAGAATGCTTAAAACAAAAGAGGAATAAGAAATATTGGAGAATAATGAAGATAATTCATGTACAAATGACGAAAGAGATATTATTAATAGTTCTCGAGTTAAATGCAAAGGGCTGAAACAGGTGACCTTTTCCTTCCTTCCCTACCATCGTCTCGTCTCTCACCCTAGGAGTTTTAGTATGTTCATCTGGACACCATTAGAAATAACTGGACCTACCAACTTTCAAAACTACACGAATTATTCGTTCTGATCAGCAATTTTTGTACTAATTTTCTTTGACTATTTTTAATTTAGTGTTTTTATAAGAAATTGAAATTATTTGTTTGCATTTTTGTGGGTATCACGGAATGTATTTGCCACCGTAAAATTGTACCGTCAGTACCTAACCTAACTGTAGCTTTATAATCTCACATGTTTTATAATGAACTGGAAGTATACAATATTACGGCGAGTTCTTGAACTGATTATTATCTTTCTTTGAAAGATCTGAAATATTGGAGACTGATTTTATAAACTGTCGTCTTAAGACTTAAGGGCTCCCACGCTAAACTGCGATGCGATGCGACGCCGCATCGGAGCAATGCGCCATAGCAAGTTCCTCCGATGCGGCGTCGCATCGCAGCGCAGTTTTGTGTGGGAGCCCTAAATCGTGATATTTCGCTTTTACACATTATTGTGTGATACGAGCGAGATACCACGATTCGATACGAATGACGGTTTATATTCTCAGTAGTTCAAGTACACATACGTAACGAGAAAGAAGTACTCATGTAACGCCAGCAAAATGTATGTAAAATTCGAAAAAACAGCACCACGCCGACGTGAAAATAAATCCATTTCCCATACATTTCATAGCGTTACGTGACACGTAATTCACCGTTACGTATTTGCACCTAGGTCACATCCCAATAGATGCTGTAAAGGTGAAAACATACAAGACATAACAATCGCAGATCCGAAATTTCGCTGTGCCAATAAATATACACTGTCGTTATTCAAATTCGCATATGTATATTAAACTAAACTTGTTATTACATTAACGATAACTGACTGTCGTAGCACAGGTCGAATTACATTTAATTATAAGTTAAACTGTTTTATTACAAGTTGATGCTAAATTTTACGAGACCTTGGGAGACACATAGACATAAACGTAGTATGCAAATTATACTTCTACTTTCAGAGTAAGTACCTATAACTGTAGACTATAATAATATCGTGGGTCTTATGTAAATGTGTTTCCACACATGTAGTATTTAGTTAGGATAACGATCGAACGAAAAAACTATTTTGAATAAAACATCAAAATGTAATAATAATAAAAAACTACAATCGATAACCAAAATAACTACGAAATTTCTTGTCTCACTGCGGCCCTATTCATGATAACCAATAAATTAGTAAGTAGTTGCCGTTATAACCTGATCCTACGATATATTACAATGATGCGCAATTGCAAGTCAAGATACACTGGTGTATATTTGTGTATAGCTATATAGCTTATTGGTTGGCGTGAATACGGTCGCTTTAAAGACAACATTGTTGATTTATGCAACATTGAAACAATCTAGTCTGAGTTTAGATTATTTCACTGATGTACAAATCAGCAAGTTTTGACGTCTTTCACAATAATGAAATCAGGCTCAGACTCTAAATTTCACTATCGCACAAGACGTACATCTATGTACCTAATAGTAATATGTACTTATTATAAGTTAGAATGTCTGAAATGGAATTCAGTTTACAAGGTTACGCAAAACACCTCTTCTATGTCGAAATATTTGCATTTTACTTATCAATATGAATCCTTTACAGGGGGCACGAAAAAGTAGCTTTTCTATATAAAGATTACATTTGGACACGATGGAAAGTAGATAGCTTACTTTTTAGGAAATACAGGTTTGGTCCCATATTAAAAGTTGTGATGATGAGTACAGTGCATCTTTATCAGCGTAGTATACCCGCGGGTCTACCGGCTAACGGAAAAGGGCTTTGAATATTGCTCTCTCTTTATTTTTGCTTGAAATCATATATATAAAAACTGTAACAGGTCCAGTCAGACAGTCGAAAGGCCGTTCGGAGTAACCATACAAACTTGTTATTCAGACAGGATATCTACCTATTCGTTATCCTTTTTGTTTTGTACCCACAAAACAATGTTCATTTATGTATCGTTAAAATATCTCAGGCTAATGTTCTTTGTTAACATCGATTACAAAATTCAATCTGTGCTACAACACATAAGACTGGTCTACTGTCGCGTCATACCTGCTCCTCCGTCGGCGCTGGGGCCCAGCATGTTGTGGACTCGATTCGCGTAGAGTACGAAAGTCGGGTAGGGGATGTCGTACTTCCTCGCAGCTTGCGACAACGACAGCCCTTCTTTCAGCACCGAGAAGATAGCTTCAGCCATGGTCTCGGGTCGCCAGGATTTGAGCGGACCGCGCTCCCGAAGCCGCAAGTTATGGACCATGTTCTGGTTGGTGCTCCAGCATTGTTGCCATAGCGACTGCATCCGATACTGGTACGTCTCTGCTGGAATGAGATGGGGAAGTGTTAATTTATGGACATGTAAAACTAAGACATTTTAAAATTGGGAGTCTTTATGGCAGACTGTCTGACTGCTAAAAACAAATTGGGTACATTGATTGTACCCACAAACCCACATAGTCAGTACACAAGGAATGATTACGTCCATTTAAAACAGAAGATTAATGACACATTCGGTATAAGTTTGATATTGGACCTTATTTTATATAATTACTAGCTGACCCCGCAAACGTTGTTTTGCCTTAGTGAACAACCCTTGTCACTTAGGGGTATGAAAAATAGCTAGTAGCCGATTCTCATACCTACAGAATATGCATATAAAATTTGGTTAAAATCAGTAAAGCCGTTTCGGAGGAGTAAGGAAACAAACACTGTGACACGAGATTTTATATATAAGATAGAAGTAAATAAACGTCATGATAATAGTACCTTCTGTACTGTTAATTTATTTTTATTTTTTATTAAGTTCAACAAGAACCACGGGTTACTGTTGTTCTTGTTGATTAATTTAAAAATGATTAAGAATAACCTAATTTCGTCGTCCTCAAAGTAACGAGTGTCAACTAGAGTGTCTATTACACGTAAGTATGAATCTTTTTTTCAGCTGTAAATAGGCTAGCCGCACACACGCAATGATATTGATAATAAATAACGTATTGTCAATAACATAGTGTGTGTACGGTCTGTACTGCGGTACTGTTCAATATTGCGGCTACCCGTACTGTTAATCTCTTTAATTCCTTATTAAGTTCAACAAAACCGACAAGTTACCGTTGTTCTTATTGATTAATTAAAACATTATTAAGATTAAAAACACACATAAAAATAACCTACTCTCGTCGTCCTAAAAGTATCGAGTGTGTATTTTTAGGTCCTTACATTTAAAATTGGTGTTATGTCGTACTGGCTTTACAAAAATTATTCAAACAAATGAATATCAGTCTTCAACACAAAAACATGAGTGAATAGCTGTATTCATTTAGAAATTGGAATTCTTAACCAAGGAAGAGATATTTGAGAACAAAGTACGACAAAACACCGTTTTCACATGTTAAGACCTAATATTACACGTAAGGATGATTTTTTTTTAGTTGCATATAGATTTGAAATAGTTTTTACGTACTGAAATAAAACTGCGAATAGAGTGCGCGCAATTTAACTCTGCGCGTAGAAAAAAACGGAACTAATTGACGCGGCGTCATCTTCTTGTTTACGTCAGATGACAAGAGTTTGTTTACGTTTGGGGTTTTTATTAATTTTTAAGCTAATAAATTGCTTTAATTATTCCGAAAGTGATTAAAAGTGTTGCCTGGTACATAATATTTAAAGTATATTGTGATTGAGAAAAGGAAGAGCTATTTGACAGATAATATTTAGGGATATCATAGCAAACAAATCTCCACCTATCATTGACACATTTTTGAGGTTTGATTGTTTTCATCGACAGTATCAATAACACGTGGGAAAAAGAAGTGCGTGCTTAAGACCGAATGTGAGAAACAATTCATAAAAGTTTTTTTTTAATTCTACGCAAATCAAAATTGGAAACACAGTGACGCAGCAGTGAAGAGCAGCTTATTGTATCTTTCTGGCTCCGGTACACTCGGCGGTCCCGAAAAAAAATCATCTTTTTTTTTTCAACGTAATTTGGATGCTCTTTACTCATTTATTCCGTGCTAATTACTGTATTTTTTATTATAGGCGTTTCAGAACGTACAGTCACGTGGTAATGGATAACGCATCATACCACTGCACTCAGATAAATAAAGCGGCTACAATGGGCAATGTAAAAGCAGAACGCCAAAAATGGCTTAAGGAAATATTAATTGATTTCGACGATTGTTGGACAAAACCGCAGTTACTCGAATAAAGAGGCACAAAAAAGACCCAGAATAACTGTCAAAGGAACATGGACAAGAAGTTTTGTCGGTTACCGCCGTGATCCACCGTGATCTTAACTCTATTGAAAAAAAATGATCCTATGGAAGCCATTGCCCCATTAAAAGAACATTCATATGCCAAATTTTCAAATAGTGTTGTTTATGGTCTCAATATAAGATTTACAAGTTTAAATTATATTCTTGTTATTTCGTTGTTGGTGTAGGTTGCAAATGACCGATTTTTTATAATGTAACAAACTGTAATAAAGTTCTTCTGATGGTGAAGGACTCAGACAACCATCATTAAATGTACTGATCATCAATACAATTATACTGAACCAAACCAGCACTGCAACGGCATTCATTACTTCGAGACTTTTGTTCTAGAGTCTCAGTTGTCCTGTATATATGTGTAGTTATATTGCTTCCCTGAAAAATCCCTTCCCGTATCCGTTCTATGAAGTTGAATGTTTTCAAAGAACGGGGAACCTATTAGCTTGACCAGGCAACATTAAGTACGCCACCAGTCGCGCACAGAGTTATATTGCGCGCACTATACCAGTTAGTAACGAGTCGTTTTTTTTGATAGATATAAAAACGACGTGACATGGCGTAATTAAAATTTTTATTCAACGTTGTACTGATGAAAATACTTATATTTGACTTTGCATTAGTATGTCTATTTACTCTTACGCTAGTTGCTTGCCCATCTGTACTGATGGAAATCATTACTATTATTGTTAGTTTAACGTCTTATTTACTTTGGTACTCGGTTTCAAAATAATGAATTAGAAAATAATTTCTTACAGCCTTGTAAAAATAAATTATAAGGTAGGTACAGAAATAATCATTGCATCGTTGAATAATTAATTATGATATAAAAGACAAATCAAATAACATGCATATATTTCAGAAGCATAAACAGTAAAAACAAAAAAAAGACACCTTACGTATCCAGAGGTCTCTGTAATATAAAGATCATTGTTAGATAAATAACAACAATAGTGATTTAAAATGATTTAATTATTCTAATTTTTTTTAACAATCTGACAATTTGACGTTTGAATATTAAGTAAATTAAACTTATAATATTATATAATTAATCTATATTTTATTATAAGATTTTTATAATTATGAAATAATAATTAATGAATGAAATATGTAATATAAAATGAATTTTACAATTATTAAATTAATAATTAAATTAAATTAATAATAATAAATAAAAAACAATTAATCGAATAGAAAAACATCGAATCAATTTTTGTCAAATTTCTGCCAGTTATCGGCACAGAAAACATTTTTTACAATTGTATATTGATTTCTATTGTAATTCACTTACGGCATATTTTACATCTTTTAAATATCCCTTTTTAAACTTATCATGAAAAGCAGCTGATATTTTTATATTATTAAGTGTTTTCTCATTAATAAAAACAGGTAGGTGTCTTCAAATCAAGAGTGAATACAAAAATAAGAATAAATAGGGATTATCAATAAACAATAGTTATTTGTTGTACATGAGTGCAAAGTGGCTTTTTAACCGCGTGCTCAATTTTGATGACCGAGCAAGCGAAGGATTCTAAAGTTGAATCACGAGCGTAGCGAGGGATTCAAAAATTAGAATCCTGAGCGTAGCAAGGGAATCAAAAGGGCACAAGGTGAAAAATCTTTGCACTCGAGTGTAACACGTAATTTTTCATCCCCCCCTAGCGAGGAAATTACTAAACGCTTTGCGCATTTTCAGTTTCAATCGATTCTGTTGGCGTTAAATAAACTTCTTGGTCGCTAGAATCACTTATTATTATGGTATTTCACTTGTATTCAATTTTATAAGTTTTAAACTTAAGTTTATTTAGCCATGGTTTTAACAATAACAATATGACGTGAAAATATGGAGAGTTGACCGATTGAGGTAAGGAGTTTCATGTGTCCGCCCAAATGCATTAAATTATAGTAGCGCTAAATTTGCATCGGGGTACATTTTAAAGGAAATGAATAAACGTACTATTTAGAATTCACGAAAGAAAAATATTGGCAGTCATAGGCACTGCCGATAGAAGTGGTAACTTATAACTCAGAATTTGATTTTTACTTTGGAAACTACGCGTGTGAAACCGGAGGGCGTGGCTATGAGCATGGCCATCTAGAAATGCTGACACATTTTTAAATGGCCGATGGGAAAGGCTGAGGCATTTCTAGATGGCCATTGGCTATGGTCCCGAGTTTACGCGAAGATTTATTATCATTCCCGAGCGTGACGCTAGAATTAAATTGACAGCTCACGAAAAATCTGTCTTTGGCGCGCCAAAAGAAGTTTTGACTTCAAAATATATTGTACCTACATGTTTTCTCAAAATAGTAATTATTTATTTGATGTTATATTTACTACTTTATTTTGTACTACGCATGTAGTTGAAATTTTCTATTAGTAACAATTTTAGTCGTCAATAATATCAAATTATTTAACTCTATATACTTCAAATCGTTTACAATAATAATTGATTAATTCATAGCATTTTTAAATGTTCTGCTATTTTAGATAACATGCCTTACCTCTATCCTCCATACGTGAAAAGAAAATAGCGCCCATAGGATTTAAAAAAAAGTACCTCAAGGAGGTTCTATGTTATTAACAAATAAAAAAAAAGTGAGTTGAATTCGGCACCAAGGAGGTAGAAATAATTAGGTGTAATTATATTTTGAATACAAAATCTTAATGCACACGATGTCCTAAATTCAAATTTACTTTACTCGCTAGAGGGTAAAAACGATTTTTGCGCCTTGATATCGAGGAGCAAAAATACCTACTCTTTCCGAGGTGGTGGGATGAAAAATATTTTTATTCCTACTTAGGGCTAGGTATTTCTGTCAAAGTAAGCATTGAAAGTTGTCTTGTCTCGCAGACTTGTGACTAAATTATAATAATCTTGATATGTGAAATAAGGTGTTCAAGTATTCTATTATGTACATTAGTAAATGCAAAATAATTCGTATTTTTTAATTGTAGTACAATTTTTATTTGTTTTATGTTTTTTTTTTTTTAATAAAGAGTGACGAGACGAGCAGGACATGTGCCTGATGGTAGGCAACATGCCTGCCACATAACAGCACAGTGACACGCAGCTATTGGAACACGAAGAGTCCAAATCATTACCTAGCACTGCACTGCGCTCGTCACCCAGAGATCTAAGTTGTTATATCTCTAAGCCCTGTAATTTCTCTGGAAACATTGCCCTTCAAACCGGAACACAGTAATGTTTGCACATTACTGCTTGGCGGTAGAATAAATGGCAAAGGCGTGGTCCTTCCCCAGGCGGACTCTGCTAAGAGTCCTACCACTACAAAATGTGTATTAGCGGATCAAATTCATCATCACAAAATAAACATCGTTAATCAAAAACTCAACCTATGGAAAATTTACTGCTCCCCATTAACACATTCAGTTTTTACTTTAACCAATCGAGGTTTTTTCCCTTTCGCTTGCCCATCAAAATACAAGGATACTATGGAATTCTTCTTACAGAATGCCCACCACCATCTGTACCCTTTTAGAACTGTCCCAAATAAAAAGTTAGCGTCTCGTTTTCTAATTAACTTCTCTACATACTCTAATACTTCTTTTAAAGATTTGTTTGTCCTACGATTATAAGGAGAAACATTAATATCGCAACAGAAATTTAAAATTGCCCTTTCTTCGTCTTCCTTTATCTCTGATTCGCCTAAAATGGCCATTCGATTTGATTTCCCTAATATATTATCGTATAATGTTCCTTTTGGGATAGCGAAGCGTGTGGCAGCTTGAGTGAAGCGCATCTTCTGAGTGACGACTGCTTCGACGGCTTCTTGTAGCTGAACTTCTGTCCACCGGGGCATCTTCAAACGTGCACCTGGTTCTGGTAAAGCATTTCAAAAATGGTTCACTGTTTATGCCATACCGCATCTCAGGCATCAAGCTTAAAGCGATACTATCAAATTAATACAGTACGTAAATATGCACATAACCAAGCGTAAGTAATATATATAAAAGCGAAAGGTCACTCATCAAGGAATCTCAGAAACTACAAATACTAGGAATCTGATACTTTGCATGGGGGTTTCTTTTAGCACGTACGTGCTCGCTAAGAGGGGGGTTGGCGAAATTTAACCCCTAAGAGGGTGAAACAAGGGATGAACGGTTGTATGAAAATTCGTGATTTTCAAAGTTAATTATTTAATTTAATTTTGTACCTAGACACTTGACACGAAGCAATGAAATGTTTGTTCTATCAATTTTGTAATTTCGAACTGTACGAGGGTGAAATTAGGGTTGAAATGGGGGATTAATGTCAATATGAAAGTTCCTAACCGTTGAAGATAAACCCATGAAACACTGTATATAGGCACTTGACACGAAGCAAATAAATGTTTGTTGTAGCAATTACGGGGATGAAATTGGGGTTGAAATGGGGGATAAATGTCAATATGGAAGTTCCCAATCGTTGAAGATAAAACTATTAAGTTCTTTATATAGGCACTCTATATTATCCTCATTTTTTGGCCAATTAATTATAAAATGAATTTATAATTTTAATATAATTTATGACCATGTACAAATAACAAAGTTAATTAATTCATTCGATACATTGTCAAAGTGAAACGTTTGCCATATAATTGGTTATAAAATGAAGGTTTGTAAAATAAAACATGTATATGTCGATGTGTTGTGTTTAAAAATGAAACATTTTTGAAACTGTAAAGTTTTTGCAATGAATATTATACGATTAGTTGGTTTTAAAGTAAAAAAAAAGTTTGTCAAAAAAAGTTTGTGAAACATTAGTGAACCATATTGAAACCCACTTTGAAAATCCTCATTTCAACCATCGTTCTTGGCCAACAAAATAACATTTATAGGTATTTGATAGATTTAAACCGTAACGCGCACAAGAGTTTGAGCCAAACTAGCAGAAGCAAATAAATATTCAAGCCTATACGATTTTGGGTTCTACTTATAAGAGCAATTGTGCAAATTGGACATGTTCATTTAAGACGCGCAGTAAGCAGTAAAATAGTAATAAGTCAGATTCAATGTCCATACAAAGTGACGATAAGTATCGAGTTTTCGTTTAATACGACAAATTCCATATATGCCGCATCATATCAAACCTACGTTCCAAATAGTCGGCTCAAATTAGACATTTTAAATAACAATAACTAATTAGACCGGACAAAACATTTAATTTTCTTAAGCTTTTAACAGATGGACGGTAATATATAATGTAACCATACACACAACTTTAAATAATGCAAAAACGTTATGAATCCACATTTTTTTATTTTATCAAAGCACCCACAATGCTCTACCTAAGTATGTAGTTCCTAATAGGTACAACCTGATCGTCTATAAATCTAGAATAAACAGGTTATTCTCTTTACAGGTGACCGTGTTGTATTTAAAACTACAGTAGTATTATTCAACATCAGACAATTCCCAATCAAAAGCTAGCCTTCATAGAATAAAGAACTGGACGTACATAACTCATTTTCTGCGAAAAAATTAACTATTTTCGACAAAAAATTAAACCAACTTCAAAAGATTAATTTACTAATTTATTTGGTAATAAAAGGGTAAAAATTTAGGGTTGTATGTATTTCTAATGCCACATTATAAAAAAATAAAAACAAAAAAAAAATCCAAAAATTAAAAAAAAAATTATGGTTGAACAACCCTTATTACTCAGGGGTATGAAAAATAGATACTAGCCGATTTTCCGACCTACTGAATATTCATAAAAAATTTGGTAAAAATCAGTAAAGCCGTTTCGGAAGAGTAAGGTAACTAACATTGTGGCACGAGAATTTTATATATAAGACAAGTAAGTATGAATCATATTAACTCAAACAGACGGAATTATGTTATTAACGTTGCAAAAACTACATTTATGTATTGTATATTATTTATAAAATCTATTCTCGATTGCTGTTCACGAATATCGAAAATTAGGTAAAATAAGCCTTAGGCCTGAACTCTCTCCTTGCGAGAGAAGGCCCCGAGTCCCAGCAGTGGGAACGTTTAGTGGGCTGTTGATGATGATTGATGAGGTAAAATAATAACTTAAGAAATACAAAACATCAATCGAAAACAATGACCAAGTTAAAAAATGTTCGTCCGTCAAATTAGAGGTTGAGAGAAGGGAATAAATAATACCTAAGAGGGGAGGAATCCCCTGCGTAATGTTCGAAAACGTTTATATAAATAATACCTAACTTGCATTTATATGTCGGTTAGGTAAATTCTTTGGTAGTACGGTACTTACTTAGAATAAAAGTCCTAAGTAATTAACTACCTAATATTTGAAACGCTAGTAACGCAGGATATTTGATTAGTTCACAAATTTCACAATGTCGTTTCAAATTATCGTTCTCGCTCAGATCCACTCGGCGGTTCCGATTTCAATACATCGGGCCTTTCATGCGTGACGATCAGCCTCATTTACAAGTACGTCAAAAGAAGTTTTCACTTCAAAACTTCACAATAAAGATCTCAACAAGAATCAGTACCTGCGGCTTACCAACCTTTCACAGTAATTTATTTTCGCTAAATACGATTTTGAGGTTACCTTTTTTTCAAATGTCGAATATCGAATCGATATTGGCGATGTGCAATCTGTCTCTTACTGTCAAATAACTGATAGTATTTTCAAATTACCTCAGCAAAGAGTATACAAGCCGACGCTAGTAAAAAAACCGAAATCGTTAAATTAACTAAGTTAAGTTGTTCGTTAAGTTAAGTTAATTTAAAATTAATTTAAACACTCAACCAAATTTAATAGGAAGTCTTTTAGGCAGTAAAAATGGAATTTAACTCTGCACTATTACACTATATACACTGCATTTCCGATACGTAAATATTTTGGTAAAGTTTAGAAACATAAATATACTGAGCATAAAATCACAAAATAATGACAGATCCAGGTGGAGCTTCAAGCGCCATCTCGAAAAAACGTTTTCGGCCGATATCTCAAAAACTATGCACTTTAGAGGAAAAATCATACAGCCAATTATTGTAGAAAATAAAATTTGATTTCTTTTGTTTCCAGCAAACATTTTTTTCGAGCTTACCGATCACGATTTATATACCATTTAAGGTAGCAATGTTTTTAGAAAAAAACAACATCGTTCATCATCATGATTCTCGGTCAGTTCAGTCGAACGAAGAGTTTTGTCTCCCCTTTTGTAATAAGAACAACTAAGCTGTGAAACGTATTGTCAGAGTAGGTTTTTCTCGATGGTTCGAACCTTGGATTTTTTTAAGTCGAGAGTGAATTTGTTTCTATTAGAGAAGCGAGTTCCGTCATAGAGCGCATTATCTTCATCCACCATCATCGGCATTATCGCAACCGTATCATTATATGGCCCACTAATCGTAAACGGTAAGTTGTACAAAAAAGGTTTGTTGCCAGCAAAAGATGCAAAATTTTATTTTGTATAATATCGGTCATCGTAATTGTTGCCATAAAATGCATAATTTCCGAAATATCGGCTAAAATAGCTTGTTCAATTGGCGTTTGAAGGTCCACCTGGATCTGTGAGCAATTTGTGATCTTAGTAAGTGATTTTTATCTCATATAAAAAAAAATGGATCAGAAATTTAGTGCAAAGTTGACCAAAAACCCGTCTAATTTTACTTGCCATTAAGTTTCTGGAATTAAGGATTAGGAAACACTATAAAAAGAAGAGTTAAATTGTTAAAGCTGTTCTCAGCTTACAGCATCACCAAAAAAGAAAAGGTTAATTTTTGTATACCAATAAGTATAACGAAATATTTTTTGCTTAATATGGCAACAAAATTCTTATTACTATTATAAACAACTCTGAAACAAAAAATGAGTTTAAATTACATTTATGTAGTTAAATTAAATCAATATTTTACTGTTATTTCTGCACTGTGGCACCGATTCCGCACAGAACGGCGCATGAGAACGGTCTGCGAGACTAGACAACGTTCAATGCTTACTTTGACAGAAATACCCAGCCTTAAACCGTTTTACAAAAACTCAATGGATGTAAAACACATTCTGTTTTTTTTTTGCTACTGTAATCGAGATTTCTTTCCTTTCCCCTTTATATTTTGATGGGCACGCGTTAGGCCCAATTTCCACGGAGCGGTTACCAACCGCGGCGTGCGCGGGCGCGGCACCGCGGCGGGCGACGGTTTTGTTTCTACTGCGGAAAGCTACTGCGCAAGAACCGCGCGCAGCCAAGCGGGCGCCGCGCGGCTGCCGCAGCCGCCTCGGCCGTAAACCGCGTCGTGAGTTTTTAATTCAATTTTGCCACGCCCGCTCGGGGACGTGGTTGACAACCGCTCTGTGAAAACAGTGTCTAAATGGACGAACCGAAGCCTTCTTACAGAACGCCCACCACCATCTATACCCTTCTACCATAGTTCCAAATACAAAATTGGCGTCTCGTTTCCTTATCAATTTCTGTACAAACTCTAATATCTGTGTTAAGGATTTTTGTAGCCTTCGATTGGAATGAGATTCATGAGTGTTGAAACAGAAATTTAAAACTGCTTCTTGCTCTTCTTCCGATATCCCTGACCTGTCTAGAATGGCCATTCGATTTCGACATTGCCCTAGCATTTTACTATATAAGGATCCACTTGGGATACCGAAGCGTGCGGCGGCTTGACAAATACTCGTCTTCAGTGTGAGGACGGCTGCGATGGCTTCTTGTAGCTGAATTTCCTTGGACCGCCTCTTCAACCGTGCACCTGTTTCCGGTAAAGTATTACAATAAGGCCATGGCGCTATTGGACTTCTGACAAAACCGGTATTTTTTCGGTATTAATATTTTTAAAATTAAATTTTATATTAGGTATCAAATATTAATATAGCAATAAAAATCCTTTATGTAATATTGTTTTAGACTGAAATCAACATAACTTTTGTTTTTTTCATACATCACATTGTAGTTGGAAAAGTATTCTGAGAAAACAAATGGAATCTAAAGTGTTGTCATTCAATGAAGATCTTATTTTATGACATTATGTGATTCGCCGATGAAAACATTATTTCCGCCTTAACACTAGTCGGAGGAATGCTCTAATGCTCATGGCATAAAACCATCAGTGATCAGTTCATCGAAATAACGTCCTCACTTAGTGCCGTTTCCATTACTTGCCATGCCACAATTCGCGCACGCGATATGCGATTCTTATCATACGATATGAAATCTTTGGGTAAACTCGGGGCCACGGCCATTGGCCATCTAGAAATGCGTCAGGCAATGGGAAATGCTGAAAGGTGTTTTTTTTGGTAGATCATAGTTTAGAGGTATAAATTCATCATCTGAATCGACGTGGTGGTTTTTGAAACATTAACAAAAAACTAAAAATCATGTATTTAGTGATAGACAATTTACGTGATAAGTATGAAATTTGGTCGCGTGTCTGAATATAATTTTATATTGAAAGAGAAAATAGATTACTTATCTATTTTGTTTTGAAAATACAGCAACGTATGGATTCTGTCATATTCCGAACTAAATTAAATACAACTGACATATTGACACAATGTTCCAGAATCACTATTAGTAAAAAAAATCGTACATTTATTTTATGAAACTTAGGGAAGAGGTGCCCGGTGCCCTGAGCACCTGAAATTGGTAAAAAAAATCCGTCACTGTATGTAGCGTAAGTGGCTTACACACAACCAATCTACTTGACCCCTAGAATCGCTAGCGCCGAGATATGTTTTGGTCCTACTTATTTTGGTTGTTGACAAGGAATAGTGATAGGTCCGGCGTTCACGGCTTCCTGCAATCGACTAGAATGGAAAGAGAGAGCTCACTCTTCTCAACGATGACATAATAGTTAATATGATGTCATCCAGTGGTTTATATTGATGGTATTACGATATTAAGAATGTCTTGGCTGTGGAATGCGTTCTTGAGTGGTTTTTTCCTCATGGTTACTATTGTAGTGTCTTCAGATCGAGAATGACTTGTTTGAGGTGACCATTCCCCATCGCAGACCATGCTCAGGCGAGATGGCCATCCGGTGTAAATGCAAAAAAGTTTAAAAAATACTTTGAGTGTTACTTTATACTGCGGTAGAACCAAGTATTGTGTTAAAATGAGGGATGTCTTTAAATTGTGTTTTTATAAGCGTTAGTTAAAGCCATTTGTATATAAAATAATTGTAACATTCAGTGAAATTATATATGCGTAGTATATGTACATACGTGCTTGCTAAAAAAACATAATGCAGTGCAAAATAAGTTAAAATAACAATGCTGTACAAAGCCAATAAATCATTACAATTAAGCTTAAAGTTATTGAAACTTTGGTGAAAAAGTAAAAAAAATCAAAACCACGAGATCACAACGTGCAAAGTGAAAGCAATGAGAAAAAAAATGTGTGAAATTGTTAGTAATAAAAGGAACTGACCCAACTGACCTGCCAGGGCAGTTGACGTCGAAGCTCCCATCCAGGCCTGGGTATTCTCTAGCATACGAGCCTGAAACAAACATACACATCATTTAGTATTTGCCCGATGAAACATAATTTATAGTAAGAGTATCACCAGCAACCAGAGTATCGGTGATTGATGCGTGAGGAATGGAGCCTAACGAAAAAATGCGCGCTGCCTCGCAGCGTCATGGGATATATATCGGAGAGTGTACAGCTGATTTACATAATCCTTGATTGTTTTTCTATCGTAGTCACAGTTTTTACGGCAGTAAATCGGTTTCGGTTTCTTCTAGGCAGGTATGCACGCACCATCGTAGACTGCATCTTCGATTCACATCAGGTAAAATGTCGGCCAAATGTAAAACAATCATTGTTAAAAAAAAACCTAACACATCGCCTAGACAAACTATTTCATTGCTAAAATGGTGTTAGACTTTATTTCTTTAAAAAGCAGAAACTTCTCTATCTTTTTATAGTTTTATAACATCCTTAGCAGGTGTCATTAAGTTTGCTAAGTTCATCTACTTTTAGCCACGTTTTTCTAAATTTAGAAAAAAATTGGTAGTCATAGGAACTGCCGATAGAAGTGAAAACTTATAACTCATACAGAATTGGATAGCTTACTTTGGAAACTAAAGCGGATGGAACCAGAGGGCGTGGCTATGAGTATGGTCATCTAGTCGTGCGTCTGTGCGTCATCTTCTTGATAGCCAATGGGAAATGCTGAAGAATTTCTAGATGACCGATGGGAAATGCTGACGAATGTCTAGTTGGCCAATGCCCATGGTCTCAATTTTACCCGAAGATTTATTATCATTCTCAAGCGTGATGCTAGAATTCAATTCACAGCCCACGGAAAATCTGCCTATGGCGCTCAAAAGAAGTTTTCATTTCAAAAACCATAGCCATGGCTAATTTAATGGCTGGTTTAATGAAATAGTTTAGACAATGCATCACATTTGGCAAACCAAGCTGTTACTCCAATACGCTACCGTTTCTACTTCACAACATTCGAATCCGTAAACAAAACGAAGCGTTCATTGAGACATTGAGTTGTGCGTAAGGCGATCGCGACATAACGTCGACAGGCAGATGACGTCGCCAGCTAAATTCCCCGGACGGGTCAGGAATCAGGATGCACCTCATTAAACTCACCGTAATAGCTCCAATAATAATAACGGTCAGATGAAAAAGAACAATTCCTCAGTTAATTTACAATTTCCCATCTCGAACAGGAAGTTTACGATTGCACATTTTATCGATCGCTACTGTATTTTAATCGCGGTACATTGCGCCCGCGCGTGCGCGTTTATTTACGTCCTGTAATGAAGCAAACAGCGGCATTTCTTTGTGCCTCGCCTGGTATCGCTACAACTAAACATCTTCAAACTTTTAATTGTGAACGCAGACAAAAGAGCGGCCAGTTTACGGCGGCACCGTGCGGACGGACCGATCTACAAATAAAATTGCTTTTATTAAGTTAGTGGAGTGAAGGCGGGCGCAGGCGCTAGTGTTTACTGCGCACGTGTGCTAAGTACCAGTTGAAACGCTGCGATGTATTGTTTGTTTACCCGAATAAAACACTAAAATCCAATTCAATAACAAAGAATTAAAGATCCCGAAATAAAATTTATTGCTGGAGTACGATAAAATAGATTTATGTAGCTGAGAGGGACGCGGGGTGCGGGCGAAGCCGACGCCGACGCCTTGCTAACGTTATGGCTTTATTACGTGCACTTGGTCAACTAAATTACAATCTGCTCACGTTTTATTGGCAGTTATTGCATTTAATTAAGGGAGGGACAAGAAGGTTACAAAAATCTAATTCGCGATCATTTTACGTACACAATTTTACCACCCTTAGAAAATCAACGCATTAACCTATAGGTATCTGTAATGTTTTGCGTAAAAACATTTCTTACTCGTAGAAAAAAAAACAGTTAGCCGTGCCAAAAGAAATGAAAACTAATAACTCAGAATTTGATAGCTCACTTTGGAAACTATGGTGAAACCAGAGGCCATGACCATGACCATCTAGATCATCCGAGTTTACCCGAAGATTTCTTCTATTTATGAAACGTAAACGTAATGAACGTGACGTTTGAGTTAAATTCACAGCCCACACAAAATCTGCACGTGGTGCGCCAAATGAAGTTTTCACTTCAAAAATTGTCAACATCTGTCAAGATATTATTTTGAATGAAATGTACATTGTACATGCCCAATTATTGAGCTTTTAGAAACATTTTCTATTTACTCGTAATTTCTTATTACTTTCTATATCTTAATTGATGACTCAGGCTTTCTTATAAGAAGTATCGTTGTCGTTTTAGCTTGTACCATGGATTCGGGTAAGGGATGCGTGGCTTGGGAACCTCCACGTGGTGCACCCTGGGCATCACACAAGAACTTGACTCGGTGGCATCTTGTTGTGTGATGGCGAATCCCGGCCGGGGCTGGGCGCTCCTGGCCCCCTTGGGCGTGTAGAGCTTGGGGGTCTTCCAGATGAGAATCCACCACGAGCACTCTGATTCGCAGGACAAAGGACGAAAGGACAAAGGCCGCTATGTGACCACAGTGGCGGAACCGTGGCTATCCATAGCCGCGGTGGTGAGGGCGGACTTCTTGCTGCAACTATTTTCGCCGTGATGCTCGACAGTGATAGGTCGTGTGAGTTAGAGGAGCGAGAGTAGAAGTAGGGGAAGCCTCTCGCTCCTCTACTGAGGCGGAAGCGGACACGGAGGCGAGTTTGGAGATTCGCGGCTGTGGACTCGCATCCCGTCTCCACAGAAGGGCCTGGGGCGTTGCACGTTCAGGGCTGTCCGACACCCCCCACCTAGTGATAAGCCTTCGAGGAGGTGACGCGCCGCTGATTTCTGGCACGTCACTAGAGCTAAATGCGGGGGTACTAATTCCTCCCTTTACCCCCGGGGGTTCGCTACGGCGGTGGCAAGGGTCAGGGTCATCGACGAGAGTGCGAAAAGTGACCTTGCGACCCTGACTCCCTTCACGGTGGACGGTGCGTAAAATCAACAAAAAAAAAACGGGTGAGAATTTTGGCTAAGTATAAGAATAAATAGTGATATCGAAAAAGGAGATTTCGTTTATTAAACGCGTTTATCAGTATTTACAGAGAATTACCAATAGGATTTAAAAAAATATTTTTACATGTGCTAGTAATAATTACAGAGTTCAAAATTCATGGTCGAGTAAAAAGAGACAGCTAATACTCTTCGGAATGTTCTCATCTCATTTTCAAAAAACTTTCCGTGCGCTTGATTAACTCACTCGTCATTTAAATGTTTATAATAAATATAACCCAACGGTACTCAAAAAATGGCTTTTCCACGTGAAATAATGCCCAGTGTGCAGGGCATTCTTCTAACTGATGATGGGTTTTCGCATTTTGATTATCACTAGACCCTAGACCTTCATCGGTCTATGGCTAATTCAGGTAATATGCTGAGTCTAAGAAATTTGTATGGTATGTAGCATAGTTTTTGTTCCTAAAAGTCAGCAGATTCTCCCTGCTAGGGAGTAGGCGGTGCCTTTTGATTATATCAAATCGATTTTTGATTTTTCTCAATCAAAACCGACGTCGTACTATCTGAGGTGCTTTTAGCCTTTTACGCTACTCGTCATATGAGAAGTAGTCGGTATTTTTTTATGTACGGGGAGAAAATATGGTAAGTATATGGATTGCCTTCAGGTATGCTTAGAGTATGCTCTACGCTGTGCCTTCAGCTCAAAATTTGGTAGAGAGCAGAGGCCATCTGAGTCCACCTGTATATAGGTATCTTTAAAAACATTTATGTTTTAATGTTACTACGTAGTATTACAATGTTTTATAGTAATTTAGTTTTAGATAAAAACTGTCACATTCAAAAGCATAAGTAAGCGGATAAGTAATCAAAACATTCAAAACAGTTGAGTGCCTACGTAAAACATTCATCATAAGTACTACAACAAGTAACTCGACAATGATGCCTTTTGTCGGCCATTTTGGAGCTCGTAACCAGTCATTTTCTTCGTTGACACCATTTCTTTTTATTAATAACGTAATGGAAATATCATTGTGTATTTATTTAATCGAAGGTTTCAATTGTACGTTTTGCCGAGGAGTTTAATGAGAATGGATGACAGAAAACGTCTAACAGAGAACTTAAAATTTATTGACAGAACGAATTTTATGAAGTCAAAGCAGAAAATAATTTTTGTACTAAATGAAGTGGTGAGACGAGCCAGATATGCGCCCGATGGTAAGCGGCACATCTACCTATACCAGCACAGTGCCGCGCAGCTAATAAACACGAAGAGTCTTACCAAGCATTATAAAGCGTTTACCCTGAGATACAAAACAATTTATCTCTCTGCCCTATAATTTCTCTAGATGCCCTTCAAACCGAACCACAATAATGTTAGAGTATTACTTCTTAGCGATAGAATAATTGCCAAAAGTGTGGTACTTCCACAAGTGAACTCGGCCAACTGCAAAAAGTTTATACAAGCTTTTATTTGTAATATGACGGCAAGTCTTCAATAATTTAATCAAATGTCATACTCGTCCACGTAAATTTACGTCGACTCATACGAAATTCAATAAAACTAAAACGTTTTTAATCATCAACACAAACAAACAACTGTTAGTGAGTTATTATAATAATTTAGACTAATACCCGCTTCACAATGGAAGCAGTAACTTCGTGGGGTATTATTTAGACAGTTACGTTATTAATAGGGGGGAATATGGGTGGAAGAAGGGGCAGCGTACGAGGGGGGAATGGCGCCATTCTTATGCAAACTATATAAAAAATTCATTTTTGTAAATATTTGAAGTCGGACGAGCTTCGAGCCGATCGATACAGCCGATGATGAATTCGGCAGAGAGAAAACTCTGAAATTGTTTGTCAATGTAACTGTTTTCTTCGTTCGACTCTTCAATGATGACGATGAACGATGTTGCTTTTAAGAGCAACGAGCAATATGATAGAATAACCTTGATTTAAAAAAACCTGACTGCAAAAAATCAACACGTAAAGAAACAATATATACATACTATCTAAAGACACTTTGGTGAATGAGACTAGTCTAACAATATCTTAATTACCAAAATCCATCCAGCCGTTTAATGTAAAAAGGCAATGTTTATGCTACTAGACACAGAATTCAACATTTTTTACACTGCTACCATTAAATGGGACATAAATCGTAATCGGTAAGTTTGAAAAAAAAGTATGCTGAAACTAAAAGATGTGAAATTACATTTTCTACAATAAAAATTCATACACTTTTATATTAAAGATTTATCGGTTGTCAAAATTGCAAAAACCAGCACAGGTCCGTTGTCCGCGAGCGCCAAAACGCGACTGATCTGGCCCCCCGAACGGCGCGCTATATATATTGTAGTTATTTAAACATGGTAAATAACTGACACTTTTTATCAAGTGAAACTCTGCGAATTCATGTACAACTTTTTAGTGGCTTTCGTTGAGTACAAAAATTTGGTGTAAAAGTTCAACAGTTTAGTCATAAAGTTGAAAAAACTTTATGAAAAGGGGATTGGGATTTTTTTCTATCGAGTGAAATTCTTGAAATCGTGTTACTTACTGCTAATTATACTAGATTCGATCTTTAACTAATACACATATTTTTTCAGAGCTTAATACACTATTTTATAGGTTCAAAATTGTTTTATAAATTCAAAATCGGCCCACCTCCCCTTAAAGTCGTTTATGAAAATCTGTACACGGAGATATTGCTAAATTAATTATACATGCTGTGCCTACTTAATATCTTTAACCGATTTCCAATTAAAATTTAAAATTTTATTCAACTCAAATTTAAAATTTGCAGATCCCACAAACAAAACATACTCCATGAACAACTTTACCTATAACATATTTTCATTTCTTCCTACCTTGTTTTGTTTAATATATTGTTATAGGTGTACTCGTATATAGATCATAATTTTAAATTTAAGTTTATAGGTAAAGTTGTGGTGTCCAAGTGCCTAGAACGATATCACAACTGTTATTTAATTAAACCTCAAAGTTCAATAAGACTCTTTTGAAAAACTAAATGTGGGAATCAAACTGGTTGTAAGTTTGAATCCCACCTACACTTTTTCAAATCTATTTGATGATGCCTGCATCTAAGGCTTAAAAAACCACAGATCAATATATATAGGCAGTGGTAGGCATGTTGCTTAACATCAGGCCCATGTCCTGCTCGTCTCGTCACTCCTTATATAAAAATAAATAGGGCAGCTCATGATGCTTAAAAATGAACTTAGATCTGCGAATGCAAAGAGTTCTAATGAACTTTGAGGTTAAATAACAGTAGACGAGCTTGGCATCGTTTGTTTGTGTTTCCTTCTGCAGAGTTGACCATCTGGATGGGTCTTTAACCGTACATTTAACATAAGTTTCTTTTGCTATAACGCTGTTTACCTAACTCGTGATTTCGGTTGAAGTTACACATCTGTTCTGCAAACGATATTATGTTAAAGGAAGACGTAATTGTTTCGTTAGTATTTTATCACTGACCAGTAATGACATATTCACATTATTGCCAGTAGTGTAGCAGTAATGGATAGTTTTTGATATTACATGTTACAATGTTTGTTTGGTACTGTAATTTCATACAATCATGAAAGTAGTGTCACGTAGCTACTTTCTAATCTGCGTTTTACATTTTCAACCTTTTTGTTTCTGACCGACGCGTCGGATGAGTTGATGATTTTATGCAAAATTTAGAATATTGTTTGAGCGTAAGCAGCCCAATTTATGTTCCCACTGCTGGAACTCTGGGTTATTTCTCACAAGAAAACAGTCAAGGCTGTAAACCACCAAGCTTTCGAAGTGAGGGTATTAGTTGGATGACGGACATGTTTGAAAGATATTTATCTGGGGAAATGAGGGTTTCTCATCACCAGGCCACGAAGGTCGATAGTAATCGCGGATGATAAGTAAAACCAAGATAAACCAATGCTTGCGTTTATTTTACATTGCTATTCAGCGTGATAATGCCACCAGCATGCTGAGCACGCTTTGACTAGTAGTGGGTTTGATCATCTTGATTATCTTGAGGTCATCATTGGACAATGTATAATTTAAATGGACTTAGTGTAAGTAGTTAGGTAAGCGTGGCGTAGTTCTCATTGTAATTTAGTTTTGTTAATAAAAGCTAAACGAGTAAGTAAATATACATTTTGGGATATACCTATATTCCTTATAGATCATAGATAGGGTGTGCAAAAGATTTGTTTACTACTTTGACATCATCTCCCGAGCTTTATAAATACCTCCTTTCAAAATGGTACGTCGTTGGGTTAAAAGAAAAATATTGTTGAATATTTGAGATTTGTGTTGATTTAGCGTCGCCTCTCAAGATGTGTTCATTAAATGATTGGTTAAGCCGAACGAAGTCAGGACAGGGCGCTAGTGATATAATAAAGATATTTTGAAGTTGAAAATATGTACTTAGGAAGTTAGAGGCTTAGCAGAGCTCTCCCGCCCCATCAAGATTGGTTCATTATATTTGATTAGTGTTTTCCACCTCGAGGTAATATCATCAGATGCATCTCGCGGTGGAATCTTAGTGGAATGTATTCAATTCCGCACATTAGACGATGATTATTTGCGTTGCCGTGCGGGCTAATCTGATTTTCAGGCTAGGAGCTGATGTCTTGTATGTTTACGTTATTAATAATTGAATTAAAATAATTATATAAAAAAAAAATGTCATAGTGTTTAGTTATAGTATTTTTTTTTAATAAAGAGTGACGAGACGAGCCGGAAGTGTGCCTGATGGTAAGCAACATGCCTGCCACATAACAGCACAGTGACACGGAGCTATTGGAACATGAAGAGTCCAAATCATTACCTAGCACTGCACTGCGCTCGTCACCCAGAGATCTAAGATGTTATATCTCTAAGCCCTGTAAATTCTCTGGAAACACAGGGTCCACTCTGCTTGGTGGTAGAATAACTGGCAAAGGTGTGGTACTTCCCCAGGCAGACTCTGCCAAGAGTCCTACCACTACAAAAAGTATTCTACTAGTCAAGCTCTCACATATGATAACCATATAGGTACATAGGTAGTTGTGAAAATAAATTTAGTTCGCCACTTTGTGGTGGTGGTCATCTTGGATTTGTAATTTGATACTAATACCCATATATCGAGGGAGTCGAGTTCAAATATATAATATGTGACGCGTCTTTCTGTAACGGCGGCCCTCAACACTCCCTAATTCATGTTTCATGGGTTAAAAAACCAGTGCTTTAAATAAATTAAGAATTATTTGAACATGAAGAGTCTAAATCACTGCCTATACTGCGCTCGATAAAAGAGATAAATAATAAAAAATTGGCAGTCATAAGAACTGTCGATAGAAGTGAAACCTTATAACTCAGAATTTGATAGCTTCCTTTGGAAACTACACGGGTGTAACCGGAGGGCGTAGCCTGGCCATCATGGCATGGCCATCTAGAAATGCGTCAGCATTTCCCATTGGCTGACGCATTTCTAGATGGCTAATGGCCATGGTACCGAGTTTACCCGAAGATTTCTTATCAGCACCCGAGCGTGACGCTAGAATTCAATTCATACCCCTCGAAAAATCTGTCTAGGCGCGCTAGCTAAAGAAGTTTTCACTTCAATAATCTCAGGGTAACAAACCCTGAGATTATTATTATATATATCTTTGCCCCAGACACTCTACAAAGGTAGGACATATAGTCGTAGGACCTTACCACTATATTTTAGAGCGAGTACAGAAGAAATACTTTTTTACTACTACTACCGAGGGTATTAGTAGCGAATGGAAATAGAAATGGCCATATACCTATGTAATGTGTTTAGATGTTATAATATTTTCAGCAAATGTCGTCTAATGCATAAAACTCATCTCATACCGTAAGTAAATTACCTTAAGCGCCTTCATAAAGGTTGGTTCATTCGTTACAGAGATGCGAAGAATGGGGTGGAGGAGGATATAACTAATCACGCATCCTCTTTACGGGGAAAGGGTCTGTCCCCAGTGTCCACGATAAGCTAACCTGTGCTAGGCACTATTATTTACCTGCGACTTTGTTTGCGTAAAATCTATACATTTCACTATTTAGATAAAATTTAAGTGTGTTTCTGTGATTCCAAATCGTGCCGGCTAATGCTGGCTGCTGGTTGCCACGTTGTATAACGATGCTAATACGGTCAATTTAGAAAAGGAAAAATCTCGTGGTGACGCGTTAGCCCAGTGGCTAGAATGTCCAATTTACAAGAGGTTGTAGGTTTGATTTCCATTTTCACCTCTGAGTATTTTTCCAAGTGCACATGTTGTAAGTTCGTTATCAGCACTGGCTTCAATGGTGAAGGAAAACATCGTAAGGGAAGCGTCATATTTAAGGAATATTTCGAGGTCATTCACAAACAGCAGGGTGGTGGATTATGACCTCTTAAAATCCAACGGAATATACTTACCTTATTCGCAATATTATATTAAATTAATTATTATTATTGGCTATATGTGGTTAAAGTTCACAATTTCACCGAAGTTCAAAGTCTCGTAGAAAGATAGAGCATCAAACGAAGTGATTGGGACCAGTACCACTGTCATAGATAGATATTACTGTACCTACTTAAATTTAAAAATAAACGTAAAGTCTCAACATAATAATGGTAGGTATATGTGGTATAAAATGAGTTATTTACTACTTACATCTCGTGAGTAAACATATAACATAAATTAAGCACATCAAGTCTTTTATGTTTGACTCAAATATATCTTCTTATATATAAAATTCTCGTGTCACAGTGTTTGTTTCCTTACTCCTCCGAAACGGCTTTACTGATTTTAACCAAAATTTATATGCATATTCAGTAGGTCTGAGAATCGGCTACTAGCTATTTTTCATACCTTTATTTATATGGCAAAACAACGTTTGCGGGGTCAGCTAGTCTCATTATAATATAGTTTATCAAGTGTAGGTACTTCCTTTTTATCCGATCGCGAAAAGGCCAAAAACGTTACAAATGTCGAGTATGTTATAATAGGCTTAAAAATTGAATTGCAACTCGCGAAAGTTTATGGGTTTGTCCATCTTTTACAGTAGAAACACGCCCTATGGTATAACATAGCAAGTTCGCTCGCCGCTTCTACTGGTACCAGCTGCTACTCAGGCTCCACATTATCCATTTCCACATTACTTCTTTTTGTTCCCCGTTTGATTGTTTAAGCGTGCGTCGATGCGGTATCCACCAGTTATTATTACCGCTCTGCTCTCTCTCGAATGGCCCCAGTCAATTGTGGAAAAAATGCCTCTCTTATTGTTACTGAAGAACAATAACAGCCTTCATTTTATATGTTTACAGGGTCTGAAGGCTCGATAGGCACTTTGCCCCTCTATAACACATATTCAAACCATTGTTTCTTGTGTGCTTGTTTTTTTATTATTAGAACGGTATTTACATATAGCCTACGTTTCCGTTTCGAGTCTCGTTGCACGATTTTACAGAGATTGTTTTATGATCTGGTGTGATTGTGGATTTTGCCGTTTCTGCTTGAAATATGTACACGGAAAATATGTCGAATCTAATTAGATGTCGGAATTCGAGATTTATCACGACTTAAGCGAAAAAAAAAACAGTTTATAAAAAGAGACGTCTATAGGAACTTGCCTAGAATATGGTCGAGCGTCTGCACTTCCCCCAGGTTAGGCTAATCAGGCCTAGTTTAACGACAGCTAAAAAAGAGTAATTTTCAACTTACCATCTCGAGTTCTTGGGTGTTATATTAACATTAATTTATGCTAAACTTTGGCTCTTTCATCGAGTCCAAGGCTAAATTATTATCTGACAAAAACTAGGTATTATCCCAAAGGTGCGAAGGTACTTTAGTCATACTAAGAACTGATTTGCATACAAGAGTATGGAGTACTGTTTCAACCTTTGGGATTGGTCGGCTAAATACCAGCCGGAGGTTCTGGAATCGATTGAGAGACGTGCCAAAAGGCTCATAGGTAAAAAGAATGACCTAGCATTTGAAGAAGTGATTATAATCTCATAGCAAATGTTGTTCCTTATGTTCAGCATAACGCATTCGTTCTTAGCCTTCTATCTAACACAGATAACCCAGTTAGTATCAGGTCGCTTATAGTTTTTATTTAATGTTAGGTACAGCCTATAACTTTAATTATTCCTTAGAATTTGAAGAAGTGATTGTAATCTCATAGCAAATGTTGTTCCTTATGTTCAGTATAGTGTATTCGTTTTTAGCCTTCTATCTAAAGAATCTAACCCAGTTAGTCTCAGGTCGCTTTTATTATTCATTTGATGTAGGTACCTACCCTAATGTTAGTTACAGCCTATAACTTTAATTATTCCTTATTTTTCTTGTACTTAATTTAAAAGACAAACCAGGAAACCATAAAACAAATTGTTCCCCATAATTTATTTGTCACTTGGGAGATTTTATCCCTAATATAAAAATATAAGTTTGTTTGCTGCACACGCGAACGCGAATACCTAAATTGCTGAATTATTGCTTTGTTTACGTCACGGAAACAACATTTTGCAATACAAATGTTACAATGCAGACATATAATTTGCTTCGCATCCTGTGAGGTTCAGTAGTCAACCTTTTTAACTTGCTAAAGGTTCTTAAGAACTAATCCATTGTTAAGTAGCAAAAATATGTTATCTGTCAAGAATATCTAAGAAATAATTAAGATACGACTGAATGGACTTGTATCTAAACCGATGCAAACATTACTAAGATTAAGAACATACACATACATTTAAAATAAACACCAACTCACACAAACTCGAGTAATTACTAGTCAAAATACAAAGTTCCGAAGCAGTCAAACAAAAAGTTTTAATTCTTAGCATTAATTACAAGGAACAAACGACATGTCGAGAGCGTGTTTAACTTAAATATTAGTAGCAGCTACTTAAGGCGGGTTCACAAGGAATACATGAGTTTGAATAGATTGTAATTAAGTCACATTATACTGTCACGGCGCTGTCAATACCACATGGGTATATTCTAGCTAAAACACTAATTGTATAGTACAAGAACTGAACCGTAAAATTATGTGACATCATTGTCACAGGTCAGATTTGATGATTATGGCAAACGTTTCGACAATATATCGAATGACATTTTATTTAAAATAAAAATATTTAATAAATTATTCTTTTTATAAATTTAACATTTGCCAAATGAAATTTTACAACAAATATTTTAGGACGAAAGTACCCTATAGTTTACATAAAGTAACCATTCCGATCAGGTTCTATCACTGACTTTTGACAACTGGCCCGTGTAGTGTTTAATAGAGGTATACAAGTATACATCAAAGCTAATACGAGTATTATTAATAAAAGTTATGTTCGTGTAAATGTATTTAAAAATAATATTTTATGTTTTTAAGTGTTCTGTATGTATATTTGTGTTTTGTCCTGTGACACACAGACAAACTTGTTAATGTTTCAGAAAACGGGTAAAACACTCGCACTAAAAACTAAATTCAGTATCCATGACAAATTTCAAACCCTTCTCCTCATTTGACGATTTATCTATCTACGTGACATTGGCGGAGTTGTGAGGCTAAACCACAATAATAGCCATTCATCAAGAGTTGAAGTTGAATTACATATTTTAACTTACAGAGATCAGTGGAAACGTCACATCGAAAGAAAATATAAAGAAAGAGACAGGAGTTCGGGACAGAAACAGAAGTAGAGACAAAAACAGAGGTAGAGGCAAATGCCGAGATAATGACAGAGGCTGAGACAGCACCAGACAAATAGAGAGACATGAGATACATTTACACGGGAACAGAGACTATGTTTCACTACATCAGATAGAGTTAGTATTACTGTTAGAAACTTAGGAAGTGGAGGCATGAGAAACGCCCACAAAAAACATAAAATATATAGAATACGAGCATATATTTTCCAGTCTGAATTATCACGATGCAAAATATTAACGTTTCATTCGTTGCAATAATGATGAAACGTCATAGGCCGTTCAAATAAATCATTATCTTTTAATCAAAAAAGTTTTAACAACAATATTCTTAAATATGAATCTTCATTGGTCTTTTTAGACCGAAAATTTTAAAGATGATCTAAAATCGGTATTTTGGACCCCCAGTATGCACGCGCCCCGTACATTAGTAAGCGTATACTTATGTAAAACGCGAGTGAATTTATTTGAGTTTCGTGTAGTTTCGGTGTTGGCTCCGACGTGAGTAAGACAAACATGTTAATTTTCCACCACCCCGCTACCCCCGGCTACAAATTACAACCGGTTGAGGGTAATGGTGAATTATTTACCCCCGACTTAAACGAAAGTTTATATTTTAAGCGATATGCCCGACCGAGGGGAGAGTTATGCCAGTTTTCGTGTAAAATATTTTGTAAGTCATGTTTAGATACGATAGGACTATACGACCCATTTGATGGAATATTTTATATTCCTTCCTGTTATGACGTTTCACCGCTTTTTAACCTAGAGCCTCGAAGATACGGAATACGGTAGAGGACAAAATTACTTTTTTAAAATAAAGTTAAGATCCTTCTAGGTAAACGTAAGTTACATTCTAAGTCTAGTTCTAATGTCTAGTTTAGCTTTCCAACGGGTATAACGGGTGTCATACGTTAACCAATCTTATTTAGTTTTTTTTAACTTCCTGAAACATAGTGGTATTTGAATCAGTGAATTATCAATAACAATGATGTTGATCTTACAATACTAGACGCTCTTGTAGTACGCGTCTAGAGTTGTGATAAATGTTAACTTTCAAAGTTAAAAGTTTATAAACCTTTAAAAAAATGTGTATGGTTAAGACCGCACGGCAGAAGTGAAAACTAAAATGAGATATAACTATTAAAATTACTGAATAATTTTAATATTTAAAAATAAAAATTGATACCATATAAATTAAATACAGTAAGCGACACGACAGTGACAGTAACAGCTAATTATCTTTCTCGCTCAGACATACATACTCGGAGTTCCCGAGTTCATCCGAACGATTCTTTCATTTCCGACCGTGACGATGAGCTTTATTCAATAGTCTACGAAAAATATAAAGAAGTTTTCACTTCAAATACAGAAACTGAAAATACTCGTAGTGTTACATTGCTTACGGATTACAGCTAAACATAACTATTCTTAGATAAAGTATAAGTAAAATTAACTTTTTTTTTGAACTATTTTACTAAGAATAAACAATCCGTATGCAATGATGCCAGTTAAATTCGTTTTTATTTGACACTAGCGGCCCGTTCCGGCTTTGGTCGGAGCCTATGACACTCAGCAATAATGTGGCTTTCTATTGGTGAAAGAATTTTTAAAATCGGTTCAGTAGATCCCGAGATTACCCCTTACAATTTAACAAACACACAAACTTTACTTCTTTATAATATTAGTATAGATTGAGGATCTTAGACCGTTAATTAAAGAATGTTTCTTTCGGTTATTCTAATTTGTTATTAGAAAAAATATTTAAAAAGAATTGATCCTCATAGTAAACTGAGAGTTTAAGACCCCGTAAATGGGTAAGTTGTGCATTATATAATATTATTGTTTCATTGGGCAAAGAAGATAGAATGCTACCATTTACCATTTTTCACCTACTTCAGCTCATCGCAATTCTAGTGTCTGATTAATTTCCATAGTCCTTTTCACTTGTTATAAACCATGATTGCATCATCCTGGAACGCTAAATATTTTGCATATTTATACGCGCTACCCATAACATCTGGAAGAAATGTTGCAGTCATGGTGGAAAAATTGGACATTGTCGTAATTTCCCAAAAATGTCTTTCCAGGGACTTAGGTTCGCCTATAAGCTACGGGAACGATTGTACGTCCTTTCTACTATTCGACTGTACTACTCCAGGAGAGACACCTGAGGTGAGGTGTCACGCTGTCTCGCTGTCACGTCATTGTGTCCATGTCCGATCTACCCCGCACCGAACTAGCCAGGGGAGTAGTGCTCATCAGCCAGTGCAGTTGTGGTCTAATATTTTATTCTCTTTTTGTTCACTTAGTATAACTGTATTCATTTTTTATTTTGTTATTAAAATCTCTCAAAATTCCTCTTTAACTTTTTTTAATCCATTCATCCAAACATTTTAATACGTCTAGAACGTATCAGTAGGTACATAAAAGAATTCATGACAATATCAAAGTTCTCAAAAGTAGAGACATTTTTACCATGAATAGAGTTACAACATGAATGCACCGTCGTTCCGGCGTTCCGTATCAAAACCTTATGGCATTTAGACTGGCATAGTGTAGTGCGAAACGTTCTCGGTTGGCTTCGGTCTTTGTCGGTTGCAATCTGAGACGTCGCATTTTAGATATTTAGCAGCATTTTTAATATTTTCGCAGCATCGGTCCTGAAGAAAACAGGTCTCTAACAATTGAAGACTGTGTCAATCACGCAGAGAATGCGATTCAATAATTTTGATTCGATCAACTACGATCAACACAGGATTACTTACACACAAAAATAGGAAAAAATATTTAAGTAAAAAAAAAATTGGCAGTCACAAAGAGTGCCGATAGAAGTTAAAAATTAATATATCACCTGTATGGATACAGATATACTGATACAACGGATATAGGTGAAGCGCACTTACAAGATTTCAGCCGTCTAAGAAGCTTCTAACGCGCTAAACTTCTAGATTCACATGGCAGTGACGTCAACTCATTAGATTTTCTTTTACCAAAATGTGTTTTACGTGCTAGATACATTTTTGCCGCAAAATAAATGAAAACATTCTAAAAATGTACAAAATATGAACATTCTCTAAAGCGTGAACGTTTGTTCAGAAATAAACAGAGTTACAACATAAAGGCTATACCGGCGTTCCGTATCAAACCCCATGACATTTTGACTGCCGAAGCGCAGTGCAAAATGGCGCAGTTAAAATGACGCGGCAAACCATTTAAAATGGAACAAAAAGTGAGCGAAAACACACGAAGCTCCTTAACACTAATTAGCTGGACGAAAGTGAAAGCGAAAAAGAAGAGTTTTTAAATTCGGGAAGCCAGTTTGCGTATGTTGAAGTGAGCACTTAACGTTTTTGTTTTTAATTAGTTGTCGCCTAAAGTTTTACACACGTTATAGTGATCTAACTTTAATTTCACGTGTTTAAAGTCACGACAATTGTAACTTGAAGTCACTTGGTCGTCAGTTAACGTATTTCAAACTTCATATATTACGTGTAATTTTGTAAATACATTTAAAACATTTCAAGTACAATGAAAACTATGTTTTGCTCATAATATTTTCCATAGAAAACAAAGTTACGAGTCGTCGATTCAAAACAAAATTACTTTTACAAAATAAATTAATGAATGACTATGATTCACACAATTATATGTATACTAGCGGTCCACTCCGGCTTCACCCGTGGTACATAAATATATAGCTTAAGGTTCTCCTGTAGTTCCTGAGATTAGTGCGTTCAAACAAATTAGCTCTTTAGCTTTACAATGTTAGTACTTAAAGATTAGACTAACTCATATATCATTAGCAGGCTAATATAAATTCCCACTGCTGAAACTCAGGATGTTTTCTGGCAAGGACAGAGTTAACGCCATAATTCGCCGTGCTGTTCAAGTGCGGGTTTGCGGCTAACACATCCCTTCCTGTCTTCCCAGGAAATCTTTCTTGAATAATGACTGCTTCCTCACGAAGCTTTCCAGTTCGATGTTAAAACCAGTGGTAATAACAAACTTACACATTTACAGTTGTAATAATAGTTAAAAAAACACGCTTTTAGCACGCACTAAAAAGGTTTTAAAGTCACGTGACTACTTTTTTCGTATTCCTGACAGCAAACCCTTTCATTTGATACTCATATCATGGAGGTGGATTTCAAACAGCCAGTCCGCCATCTTGGGGAGGCCGCCATATTGGATTTGTAATGACGTTTCTTAGCTAGTCATGTATGGTCATCAGAACTCAGAGCGTGTGCATAATTTCATCCTAATCGAATACCGGAAAGTGGGTTAAATTAAGATTCCAAGATTTTCTTACAGACATACTCGTAATATGTAGTTAGGTAGTTACAAGTGAAGCTAATAAAAGCTTGTTAAAAATACTCAGAGGTGCTCGACCCTATATCTCACAATTGTGAAATCTGTTGACTAACTCCTGAAAACGGTTTATCTGAAGTGAAATATGAAATTCAAATCTGACAAGATTTGATATTTAATATTATAAGATTACCGCTTAAAACCGGACAAAGTAGAATTTTTATGATTATACATTTTTCTAGACAACTTAGAGCATACGCATACTAATTTGTCTAAGCTAAGATATGCATAAATTATGCTATAATGCGTTACACGAAAAAAACGGTAATGTTTGAAAGAATAAAACATAAGTTTGTATTAAATTAAATCAATCTAGAAGCTTTCAAATTTTTCAAGGAAGTTATTACACCTAGAGTTTTAACTTACATGTTCTCCGAGATCATAAGTACAAACTAAACGCTGAACATTATTCGAGTAATTTTGAGAGAGCAGCAGCCAATCGAGCGGGAGCGAAGCGAGCAAAAGCGAAATTACAAATTACGTTAGCAAAATAGAGTTTTAACAAAACAACGTGGGCTGCATGCCGAGGGCGTATATTATTAAAACAAAACACAATAGAGGACGATTACACGCCGGCATCGCGCCGCTAATGTACTAAATTAATCATAAACATCCAAAGGAAGCTCTCTCTGTTCACGGCCATCTTCGAGCACAATTAGTGATTGTGTTATCGTTCAATTTGGGCGGCGGAGTTCCTTCATATAGCGACGCGAGTTTTACTATATCAAGAATGTTACACTTTTAATTACTCATGTTTGTCTAATTAAACTTAAGGCGTTAAAAGCCGCGGTTGGTTACAACCGCTCCTAATAAGTACTAACTTAGCGCCATTTTATTTTAAGGGCTCTTTGGTAATTGGCCTCAAGTAGCTTCTACAAATCTTTGAGGTAGCGCAAAAGACGCAGGACCCTACATAATCTTACCGTACAAAACGAGTACTATATCTGATGACTAAGACGGTATTTAAGACGGTGCGATCTCGGCTTCGGCTACCGTCGGCATACCTCTGATTAACGTTTAGATAAACTAAAACTGTTACAGGCTTCATTTTCAAACACATTATAGCGTGACATTTTTGCTGCGTGACAACGGATAATGTCACAGAAATCTAGATAAACTATTTAGATTTCTGTTGGCAATGTCCTGCTCATCCTGTTACTCAATTTTATATTAAAAAAATCTAATAAATAAGATTTGTTGTACAAACATTATTTTATTGTAATTTAAAACTTAAACGTAGGTACATATCACCAGACAGAAAAATCACCATAGAACTTGGAACCACACTATTTAAAATTTTGTAATTTTTCTTTTCCCTCGAATTATAAGCGCTGTACGTCTCTACAAAGCCTCTTAAATCTGAATCCGAGCAGCCGTTGTGATTTTTACCTTATTTTTCTTTAGATTTGAAAGCACTTAGCGCCCGCCAGCTTCCTTGACACTGTCTTACTTTATCTTAGGTCTTGACGTGCCTGGAAATCCTACGTATTTATTTACATTTATTATAATTTTGACATCTACACTAATATTATTACTAGCTGACCCCGCAAACGTTGTTTTGCCTCAGTGAACAACCCTTGTCACTTAGGGGTATGAAAAATAGCTAGTAGCCGATTCTCATACCTACAGAATATACATATAAAATTTGGTTAAAATCAGTAAAGCCGTTTCGGAGGAGTAAGGAAACAAACACTGTGACACGAGAATTTTATATATAAGACTAGCTGACCCCGCAAACGTTGTTTTGCCATATAAATAAAGGTATGAAAAATAGCTAGTAGCCGATTTTCAGACCTACTGAATATGCATATAAATTTTGGTTAAAATCAGTAAAGCCGTTTCGGAGGAGTAAGGAAACAAACACTGTGACACGAGAATTTTATATATAAGATAAAGCTGAAGAGTTGTTTAAACGCAAGAATCTCGGGAACTACTGGTCCGAATTGAAAGGTTCTTTCTCTGTTGGATAGTCCGTTTATCGAAGAAGGCTATAGGCTATTTAACATTACGCTACTATCAGCAGGAGCGCATGAATGTAAAATGTAACAAAAGCGGGAAAAAATATTGCAGAGAGCTTTCGTTGCGTGACAGCATGTGTCTAACTTTTGAAGCTTGCGTCATTAGAATCTGAGGTAACCGAATTTGTACAAAATTTGAATTGGTGTGACCAATTTTCAATAGATGGCGTAGCAACGCGTTCACGGTTCAGCTAGTGTGTATATATTTATACAAACTGGTTTTTAAAATTAATGGATTGACATGGATACAATTTTGGCTTGAAAGTGAGTATGTTTAGTAGCTATAATATTAAAAAAAAAATACATTATCTGCGTCTGTATCAAATAAAATAGCCGTGATTTGTGGTATGATCCAACGACTTTAAATTTAATATTCTTCCGTGGTCTATCAAACAAAATAACTTTTTTTTTATAATTCAGTTTGTATTTTTTTTAGTTCAAATTTTATATATATATAAATAAACCTTTCATATTTACATAAGAATAGCATCTGCTCCCCACTTTATCGTCGTAGATTAAAAAATAATAATTTTAGGATAAAAAGTAGCCTTATAAATCTATATCTATAATCTTATTTAATTCAAAATTTCAGAAACTTTTGAGTATCAAACATATAAACATACATATTTACAATATTAGTAGGATTTATACATCTATATTGTACATTTTACTATTAAATGTCCAAAATGCTCTGTCCATTGTATTTAGAAATGGTTTGTGAAACGTGAAATTAAAAGAGGAAACTTAATACTAAAATGTAAGTCAATCTATTTTTTGAAGTGGAGTTATCGAAAAACGTGTTCCATCGTATATTAATTTCCATCGACATTATGCAACATAAAAAAAGCGTTTTCAATACGTAAATAAATGATAAATAAGTAAAATAATTATTATGTTCTGAAGTATTTTTTTTAATTTATTTATTTTCAGTGTTTCTTTTAAAAAACGTAAAAAGTTGCTTTTCAATCGAAATGACAAAAATGCTTAACTATTACTCATCGACATAAATGATTTATCACTACAAATAACTAAAATTGTAAACCATTAAGTTAAGTATACCTACTAAAATTAATTTAATTACCGATAGCCCACTACCAGTCGAAAAAGTGTAACAACCTAAATGCTTATGTAGCATGGTGATAGTATTCAAAAGCTTAATTTTATATCAAGCCAAATGAGCCTCACCAATAATAAATAAATAAATAAATATTGGCGGACAATTCACACACAACACCATCTGACCCCAAACTAAGCAAAGCTATGGCGGCCAGATAGCTGATATAATACTTATATAGTTCTAAATACATACTTATTATACATAGAAACACAATAGTAATAGTAACTGATTATCTACATTACATCTCCATTGTCGAAGTGGTCAGCTGTCGCCCGTCGCGTCGTCGCGTCGTCGCGTCATTGACGCGTCGCGCGTCGCCGAGCCGGCATCGTGTTTACATTCATACCATTCCTTTGAACATGGATGTAGGCCCGAGGAAGCGCGCCGTAAACAGAACTTTCTCGTAATGTTTAATTAAATTAATCAGTTGATTAGTCGATGGTGGGTCGGGTGTAAACAATGACGGCGTGCGGCTTTGATCTAGCGAGTCACTTTCATTGTGTTTGTGATTTGTACCGCTGCTGTCGGCTGCCGGCCTGTGCCGGCGCCTTACTCGCCGCGCTTTAGGGTTGTCTCTTCTGAATTTCATTTGATGATCATTAGAAACCCGAGTCGATGCTCCAAGTGATATAAAATCCTTTCAATATCAAAGTAACTTTAAAACTTTCGCGATTTGATTTCATTTTCATAACATTACATGACTGATACATTTCAAATAACATCTCATTATCATCTATTAATCATAATCCGGATCGGCAGCCGCCGTTCTCCAGACTAGACCAGCCGTAACTTTCAAAAAAAGTATAGGTACGTTTCTTTTAATCAATAAAAGTTAATATCTTATGTACATATGTAAGCTATTTTGTTGTATTGGATGGTTTATACATATTTAACGATATTTACATTTGCAGTCAAATTGTTTTATTTTTTTCAATATCTTGTAATTAAGTGTTAAATCTATGTTTAGTGTTTACATGCTTAGGGGTCATCTGCGTACCTGCTCAGAACAATTGAGATTATTTTTTTGTATTCTTATGTAAATATCGTATTTAGTTCCATAAATAAAACAAAAATGATATATTTCTTGAAAATTTTGGTCACTTATTTTTGTACACAATATTTTTTCAAATATATATAATTATAATAAAAAATATCGTGCGACAACCCTGAAATAAATATTACACACATCATACAAGAATAATTATTTTCTCAGTACGTGTGGTTTTGTGTATTTAGAGCACATGTGATCGATTTGCGGTTTTAATTCATTTTTGCTCAACAACCATTACAATGAATTTAAATAATTTCAACAATGTTTTCATACATCATTGCATGTAAAAGGTACGAGTATTATAACAGTCTTCAAGTTAAGTTACAAGTGAGGTAGGACGACTGGTAGATTGGTAGGCTAAAAAAGCAGTTTTAAATATAGTGGTTAGCTGCTCTGGTGGCTTAGTTGGTAGTAAATCTGTCTGCCAAGCTGTGGGTAATGGGTTCGATTTTCACACAGTGCAAATATTTGTGTGATGAATACAAATATGTGTCCTGTACTTAGGTGTTTCTATGTATAGGAAGTATTTAAAATACATATGTATAATATCAGGTATCTGGCTCATAGCACAAGCTTTGTTTAGTTTGGGACTAGGTGGTGTTGGGGGTGAAATGTTCACCAAAGTGTCATTTATTTAAAATAAATGGCCTAACAAGATTTGTTTTTTCCAACAGCAATAAAGGTGAAACTCTGTTGATTCTCGTCTAAGATTTCTTGGATAAGACATGAATGAATGAACCGTGTGATAGTTGAATTGGAAAAACCAGTAACACTAAAAAAATGGATTGAGAAAAATATATTTATATATAAAACTGTTAATTCAATTCAATTCATTTATTCGAACCATAAATTCATAAGAACACTTGGTAACGTTATTCACAAAAAAGCGAATAATCTGTGTAACTAATAAGATAAAATAACTATGTCAAATATTAATAATTCAAAAAGGCTTTGTGAAGTCAAAACAACAAATAATTAATACATACAGTAAATACATACATGAGTACAATAATATGACATCAATAGATTTAAATAATTATTATTTTGCCATAGGTACTATCAGATTCTAATTTCGAAACATTTTTCTTCCATACTATAACCATCTATGTATATTAAACAAAATCATCTATATTATAAAATGTTTTGCGTTATAGGTAATGTCTTTTATTTCATTTTTAAACTTGGTTTCATTAAGACCTTCCACTTGTGCAGGGATTGCATCATAGAAGCGAATACCGTTACATTTGAAAGAGTTATTTGAAGTCTGCATTTAGAAAATATAACTAATAAAACCATTTTATAAGCAAATTAATATCCTTCATTCTGATTTGACTAGCTATTTTCTAATAGTTTAGTGGGTATTTTTTATAATATCGAGTGACAAGACGGACATTACTTGCGTCTGACGGGAAACAACACGCCTGCCCGTAAAACACAGTGCCATACATAGCTATTTTAATTTGATGAGTACAAATCGCTACCTAACACTATACTGGTTCATCATCCAGAGGTGAGTAAAAGATGATTTATCTCTTAACTCTGTAATTTCTCTGGAAACGTTACCTTGGAAACGATATATGAAGACCATGATGACAGTAATATTTACTGCTTGGCGATAGAATAATTAGCAAAGGTGTGTGTGTTATTTCCTCGGACTCAGCAGAGAGTCTTACAACTACAACATTTTGTAAATAATTTTAATGTTAATTGGTAGGATGCGTTAAATCACTGAAGTTTAAAGATTTCGTTCGCCTTTTCTTGCTTCTTTAGAATGTCACCACTCAACTAATTTTTAATTTAATTTGGTATTACGTAGATTACAACACGTCTTTACTCAATACATGGTTACTTTATCGTTAAAAATAGCAGTTTTTGTAGAACAAATAGTTTGTATAGGAAATTGCTACTGCTTTAAACTTAATAAAGGTAGCCAAAATCAACAATAATATCGTTTAACCTGGAATTTTATTTCGATGCCATTCAATCAATCGAATAAAGCTCTCGATTAATCGTCAATAGCTTTAATAAGTGGGAAAAAGGCTAAAAAACGCATGTACATTTCGATTCCGGTTGGCTAGCTACGTGAAATTCCCTGAGATTGAACGACGTATTGTTTCTGCCATTATTATGCCTTATTTATAACCCGTATTACTTCCCTCCCCCCTTGCACCCGTGCCCACCCTCCCCTTGTCTCGGGGGTTCATTGTGCCCGACTAATTTTGTAAAGTCGATGCATTCGATCAAACGATTGATTCAGTATAGTTTTTAAGAGTAGATCGATTATTTTTGAAAGCTTTAGTTGGCAAAGTTAGTTTTCGTAATAACATATACAAGTGATGAATGGGTGACATTTACATAAAAAAAATTACATTGACATATGCCAATCATGCTCATAATATATTTTTTTGGTAAAATGAAATTTTTGGCGCCACTTTGGTGAAATTTTGAACTATCGTTGCGTTCTAAGAACGCTTCATTGGAGGCATGCGTCTACCTAATTTAACATTAGTAGTATAGTAATTAATAATTATGTACTGCCATAATCTAAACATTTGGGTATGCTGAGATAAAAACCAGTTAAATTTTCGAGTAAAATTTGTTGATATAAAAATTTCGTAATTTATGAAATGAAAGGATATGATAAATTCTAAAGTCGACAACTTCGACATTAATTTTATCATATTTTTTTACAATGAGAACTACACCACCTAGCTAACTATTAGAAGTAATTATGAATAGACCGGTAAATGTCTTAAGATAAACAAGCCCACTACTAGTTGGAAGCGTACTCAGCATGCTGGAGGCATTACTACGCTAAATCAAATATACGCCAGTATTTTGGTCAAGTGTCATATCGACCCAGCGATTAGATCATTTTCTGGAAAAGAATAACGTATTTACTATTTAGTTATAATTACTTACTTAGTGGTTAACGCATAAAATGAAACAACATAAAACTATGCCCTAATTTTCTTATGATAGATTTTCTCGGACTGTATTACTACAATTTTAATAGGCTAAGTATTAAAAACAATTAATTATTCGTATTTCAGTACAAGTCCAAGTTGTTATATGAAAGTACATGTCTTCATTCCAACAAACATTCTGCATATTGAAAGTGGAAAGTTCCTCAGCCGGAACCCTCTCGTTATCTTACTCAGATCAACTATTTAACTCGTTGAATAATAATTTGATGCAAGTTATCAAAACGTTTTGAAACGAAACATAATAAATTTCCTTTAAAAAAAACGATCAGAAGTCAATTAAACTTACATTAATAAATCTTCTGAGGTACCAACATACATCGATTTTGGTGAAAAAGCTGAGGGGCCAACGTCTCTCTCGTCATCTGGCATTAAGTTGTTAAATCAGTCCAGTCATGTTTGATTTCCGATTCCATAAAATCACTAAATTGCAATTAGGTAATTTCGACAAGTGATTTCTACTTAACGAACTTTACATTATTTGATGGTAATTTGCTCATTTGGCTTTACTAAAAAAAATGTTAGTTTTTGACTGACGTAAGCTTTTCATACATATTTGGAAGAAAACAGTAATGAAAAAAAACAGCCAGATAAAAAAGTACTCATACTTTTTACTTAAAGTTTGTTTAAAAATATTGCCCAGAACTTTCTTCTAAATTAGGGTTGGTACACCGACTCGAAATAAATAAAATCCATTGGCGAGGAATAAAACAATACCACAGTTAAAGGCGGTGACCCTGAGCAGACCGCCGCGTGCGTTGCTTATGGGTCACAATTGACTCACAAATTGACAAATCGACTTCGAAGAATGAAATAATTGTAATATGTGATCGACATTTGGGTCACCCTCTTTGTATGGTAGATGTATGTTTAATGGATTTGGGAAACTTGGTTAGGTTTTGCATTTATTGTTTTGTTATTGATTATATTATATGATGAGATGAACAACTGGTTGATGGTATGGTAAGGAAAAACAGGCGATTTTATGTTTTCACTGCTGGTACTCGGGACTTTGTTCAATTTAGCTAGATAGATAGATCTTTCTGGGAACATACCACACTGCACCTGAACTTGGAAAAAGTAATCAGAGGTACAGTTGGGATTCGAATCTAGGATGGACGTCTACGAACGTACTTCAAACTCTCTTTGAAATTGCCATCATAATTAAAAATCGCTATCGTCTATCTTTTTTAAAATATAAAACATACATTTTAATAATTAAATTTTTGACAACATTATGTATCAGCGACAACAAAATGAAAAGAAAGAAAATCAAATACAGTAATTCAAATTGATAAACGAACAATTAACAATTAATACAAAATAATTTGTCCATTGATTTATTTGTGCACACAGTTGGCGTAGAGAGTCTTTGTCGCTGGTAAAATGTCCAGTTTCATAATAAACTCTTTTGGTTATTTTTTTTAAACGTGAAATCGTCTTAGTTTTAGGAAGTAAATTATAGCTACCACTTTACTACTACTACTACCTTTTAAGCAGAGCTAGCTTATGCTTCTTCCTGAAGAACCTTTGAAGTAGGCGTGAACATGACTTTTCTTTTTTATTTTATTGTGATTCTCACGAGCATACTAACGTTGTCATAAATATACAGGCTCAGAAAGGTAAGCACATTTACTTGTGAAAATAACTCTGTAAAAGAGTCGCTGTAGCTTTATCTATAGGTAGTTATGACTGCATGGTTATAAAGGACAAAAATACCTTGTGCATGCGATGCAAAGAGTAAAACTCCGTACGAGTGAAAGTTTACAGCCTTGGTAATAATGCCCATATTTTTCCGATCGATTCTAAACAACAGCAAAGTGTCATCGTCAATAAAAGTTACTTCACAATGCTTACTAGCTAAGAGAGGTAAGTGGTTCGCATAAACTTGAAAGTAGAACGGTCCAGACATTGATCCCTGTGCTAGTCCAATTGACACTTCAGATGCAATTGACCGTACGCCATTAATATCAACGGTCTGATTTCTATCACTTAGGTACGATCATTAATGCATTTTCAGTGAATCTTTAATGTGACATATTTCATAAATCAGATTATCGTGATTGAGGCAGTCAAAGTAAGTCAAAAGCTTTTGATGAATCACAATATATGTATGTTGTATACATTTATTGTTGTACACCAACCCGCCACGTTGTAAACTGGGCCAGCGCGGTGGATTATGGCCTTAACTCTCTCCTTGCGAGAGAAGGCCCCAAGTCCCAGCAGTGGGAATGTTTAGTGGGCTGTTGATGATGATACATTTATTAATTATAATTAATAAACGCTCTTACGCTCATCTGTACAGCATACACTGGGATGCAGAAATGATCCACAGTGCGAAATTATTATACCCCAAATTCGCTCAAACAAATATTTTATCTGTCTAGATTTTAAATGGTCTGTTTCGTTTTGTAAATTTCAACTTGTGAATTCATTGAATTACTCATAGATCGTTTGTCCTAGTCATATCCATAATAATATGTGTTAGCGTGAGTTGAGCATTTCTCTGTATTATGCATTTATCTACAATAATTATATTAGTCTTTATATAAATGTGCTTTCTGGTTCCCATAAAACAAATTTAATTTACATTGGCGCTAGTATGTTGCATTACTCATGTGAAGAATTTCCAACAATAAACAAATAAAAATCTGCCAACAACGGAAGAGATAGATATGCAAATCAGTGTATGTAAAACAGATAGATAACGTACAATTAATGAAAAAAACATATCTAGTTACCAACTTTCAAATTCTCGGTAAATAGGCACGCACCACCCCCATTCTACAAACTTTGCAACTTAATTAATTAAATATTTCGACCTACTAATAAGTTACTTGTGAAACTTAAATAAGGATGATGGATGATTGTTACTTTTTCGTGCAAAAACAACTTAATGGATTTGGGTGAAATCTGGTTCCGGTATTGATTTATAGTCTGAAATAGCACATAAGCTATTTTTGTAACGGGAAAATTGCGGTAACAGGCAGGGGTACACCGCGGGGCGTTACTAGTACCAAAGAAAATAATGGCCGACACAATTACGTCCATAAAATAACAAAATAATAATATAAATTGCTACCTCTATCTACTACCTATCTTCATAAATTATTCGTAGTTAAGTAACAATCTTCCTCGTGTAATTTATTCATTTTATTAGCAGTCCATTTCCTATACAATCGTAATAATATAAGCTATAAAATTATCTATCGTGCGAGCATAATGATATTTTTTCCGTATTATTATATTATCTATTCCTATAACGTATGCTTATAAACCTACACATTTATTTTTTTGGGGTACACGTGTAGTCATTAACTTGCTTTTCTTTATCCCACTCGTAATATTTATGTGCCAGTACAATTACTACTGACCTCATAGGTATTTATGTAGCGCTGGCGGTTGACCCGATGTCCTCGTAAGATGTCTTTTTTGAAACATGTCGTCTCTCACGAAGATAGTCGATGCTTTAATCAACCACGCTAGCCAAGTGAGGGTTGTAGTCACAGAAATCTAAATAATAATTATTTAGATTTCTGTGGTTGTAGTCATACATCAGCAGTTTGGAAAAGTTCAAAAACTAGTCTAGTCTAGTTCTCGACGTCTACTCTATTTCTACGAAAACGTAATTTCGAAAAAAACTCGCCACTTTCCTGCTCTCGTTCTACTTCGTTTCGTCCTATACAACATTATTTGACGTTTAAATGTTCTAAGCATACTCTAATTAGTGTAAGCTTAGAACATTTAAACGGACAAAACGACGGATCGAAGTAGAATCGGAGTTGGAAAGTTGCACGTTTATTTCGAAATTACGTTTCGAGAGTAGACGTCCTGAGCGGTAACTATTTTCTCCATGGTTAAAAACGGAGTGTTTCCACCAAACGATCATTGTGTTTTATGTAAACCCTAACGTGCATATTGTTTTCACATACCGAAAGATAAGCAACAAAGTAATGAACATTATCACTTGGCACAACAACGTCGCGACTGAAACAGTTACAAGCCTCACAAAGCCGGTAAAAAACAAGATAATATTATGTAAATGCGTTTCGCAAAACTGCTACTTTCGCAATACGGTACCTATTGTATTTGCGAGGTAATATTTTCACAATTTTCGACCGTTTTCTCGCCAATTTTCCGCGCGGTTGACCTTAGTCCGTTTGTGTTTTTGTAGAATGTAAGCAAGAAGTTACGGCGGATGTAGAAGACTTTTAGATCCGCCGATAGCACGTATACATAATATGATCTAGTACACGCTTGCGACGAAGTCTTTCACCTTTTGTGAAATACTAGCAACAACCGGTTTTAAACGTTCCTGTAATATTCTCGCAATAAAAATAGCCTTTGTGCTATTCCATACTATAACTGTGGGGAAAAATTTGGAATACATTTCTTTTCAAATTAAATTGAGAAGACCCGATCCATTCAGGAGCTCCAACGTGATACATTGAAACTCTTGCATTTTTAGTATTATTAGCATTAATCTAAAATAAGTTTTCACAAGATAAGGTAAAATGGTGTACACGATTCCAGAGCCTTTGTCCTTCGCTAATTTTGCATTGTCCAAACTTTATTAATGGAATAACGTTTATTGAGACAAAACATAACCTATTATTAAAACTAATGTATAATACTACGGTGCCAGTTCTATCGATATAAGATTTAAAGATTGGTCTTTTTTTAAAAAAAATGAAGTTAGTTTTAAAAACAGAGGTATAGTCTGGACTTTATCATGAAAGTCACCTCATCACATCATTTATCATCATTACTGGCCTCGTAGCTTAGTGGGTAGTAACTCTGCCTGCGAAGCCGAGGGCCGTGGGTTCGATTCCCACCCAGTGCAAATATTTGTGTGATGAATTCAAATGTTTGCACTGTGTCTGGGTGTTTCTATGAATAATAAGTATGTATTTACAACTATATAAGTATTATATCAGCTATTTGGCCGTCATATTACAAACTTTGCTTAGTTTGGGGTCAGATGGTGTTGTGTGTGAATTGTCCACCAATATTTATAATACATTTATTATTTATTTTCCATACTAAGGATTTTTGTTGTTGCCTGGATGCGATCGGTAGGTTCAGGATTCAGCGGTAAGGCCCTCAGTCATCTCACTGATTTTTTTTTCATTGGCTGTACTAAATTTATTCAAGCTAATAATATATTTAACAGTTTCAAAATATGTAGGTACCTTAATGTGAAACTAAAGCGAAAGAAATTTTGAAATTGGTTCCTAGATTAGCTCTTTCAAACGAATAAACTCTCCAGCTTTAATATATTAGTAAATAAACGCAATCATTTATTTGTATTAGTTTGATTCAGACATATTATGATACATCAATCACTTAAACTAGGGGCACAAAGTATCTATGCCCATTACTGACATCATTACCACGCTGAATGGCGATGAACAGTCTGTTTTACAGTTTAGAGAGACGGGACGAGCAGGACTTGGGCCTGATGGTAAGCAATACGCCTGCCTATAATAGCACAGTGTGACGCAGCTATTGGAACATTTTAATTAAGGAGTCCAAATCATTAAGCCCAGCACTGCATTGTGCACCTAGAGATATACTAAGTAAAGTAACGTACGTACTAGTAAGCACGAATTTATTTAGTATTAAACTTAATACTAAAATTATTTGTAATATTCTACAAATAAATTAATTTATTTTGGTTTGTCAATAAATCATATCTATCAACTTCGTTCCGGACAGTACGGGAAGTTTTGCGGTGGACTGTACTATGTGTTTAATTCTTTTAAAATAATTGTACATATTATATTCCAAGGCAAATACCATCACTTAAACTCTGTAAATTACACAGTACTTCAAATAGAAATAAAAGTGAACCGGCTACTGAATGTATGTCATTAGTTTCTGTTAGAAATGGAAAAATATGTATGTATTTTTGGGAAGCGGAATGATTCGCGAATCTATCACTCGGTAATAATAGAAGTTTGAATGAAAGTAGCCGATCTAAATAATCGCTTACTTACATCAAAACTTTTAGTTTCAATCGCTCCATTATTGTTGGCCATTGCCCAGCAGTGGGACTAGTGAGGTTAATTAATATGTATATTAAAATACCTTATCATCATTATTTCGCTCAGTCAATATCCGCCAATTTTTGTATTTTTTTTATTGTATTAAAAAGTGCAAACACCTATCTATTACTGTTGCGTATTACGTGTTTGCAACACGAAAATAAATAATATTTCGAATCGACGTTATTATATCAAAAACGTTAAAAACTTTTGTACCGGTTTGTAAGACATTTCTCAAGGATTTGACTGTGTTTTGCCTCGTGGGACCCTCGGTAGGTATATATTTGGAACACATTGTTAATAAGGCCGTCAATAGCAACGGAAGAGTTTTATAAAAATTTTGTACTAAAGAGTTCAACAACGCGACTGCAGAGCATGATGCATGTTCACGTCTTATACTTACCGATACGTGAGGACACAGAGCACGGTGGGTCCGTCGCGATGTAAACAATTTCAGCCCAATTGAATAAACGCTACCGAAGTTAAACAATGAATGGTTCGATCACGAAAAAATCATCTTACAAGTTAGTCGTGAGGCGCTCCCACGGTAGTCGTGTCAGCCATTTTTATTAACAATCCAAATGGTATAGCACACGATCGATACAGTCTAATTTTGTAATTTCTAGAAGCTAGGAGGTTGAACCGTTTAAACTTGAGAGCTGAACTTTAATGGTTGATTATACGTCATCCGGCATTGGAATTTTCGATTTCATTTCTTTGTTTGTTTTTCATCAGGGTCGCGGTTCACGACATCCTCTAAGTTAAGCAGAACATACGAGCTATCCGAAATGACTTGAACTCACGAGTCAGTGTGATTTTGCGCAATCGCAGGTCAAATTACTAAGTTGTTGTTTAAAAGTTATCATTTCCATTCTAACACTTAATTAGAAGGGTAATTAATAACTGTACCATTTGCTCTCTCTTCATTTTATTTGAAATTAAAAAGAGGGCAATAACACAAAAAAAACGAGCGATAACTCTAAGCGAGCTAAAAATTAGCTCAGCCATACAGATGCTCAACTCAGTCCATACGCTGTAAATGAATTTTAGACAAATCACCATGGAGTTCGAAACCCCAAAATGTCAAAATAAACTAGCATGTTAGAAAGCAGTGCTATCATGAAGTTGCACCACTTACTCGGCTCGAAAATAAACGGGCGTATTTATAAGGGTAGTACCAATTCAAATTCGATTACAATATGCCATCGAATTCAATAGGAAACTATGCGGCTATATTTAGATGACGAGACATGCGACCTCCGAGGCTTCAATATAAATAAGGCGAGTTTGTGTGAGTGTGCAAGATTCGTTTGTGTTATACACGAATTACATTTCACAAGCGAAACAATACAGACGTTTTAGGCGAGCTACTACTGCAAGATGTTAAAAGCTCGCGCGATTTATTTTGCTCATTAGTTTTTGGTATTCGTGAAATTGAATCGCCGTTTGCCGAACATTTGGTCAATGCTTACGCGACTCAAAAATTATATTATGGTAAGATGATTGTGTATCTCATCTACATCTAATAAAGACATCGACGGGAGTTTAGTTCAGATTTCATCATCATCCTCACACACACAGCCTATCGTTATGTGGAGACCTGTCTTTTACTCTGCCATCCTCGTCTGTCCTACACCAATCAGAGTCAAGTTCGACCCGCGACATTTAGACACCAATTTGCCATAATGTGCCTAAAAGTTTCTGGTACCTGTTTTACCCTATTATGAAATTTGTGCAAAGAATGTTCGTCTACGTCTACGTAATTATTTTAGAATTTAAACCGCAAAATGGAGGACGTGAGAGTGTTAAATTACAATTTAATAAACATTGCATATCCTAAAGCTGCATGTTCGAAAACAAAAGTTTTTAAATAGATTCCGATTTCTTTCCAATTGTTTATAATTCTAACGCATTCATTCGATTGACGCAAGTCTATTTGTATCAGAATCTATTCATGATTTGTTTTCGCGGGTTGAATTTGAAATGATAAACAGTGGCTGGCTGCATCGGGAATGTTGACCGTTACCGAGGCCAGTGAATGCGAGATGCACTATTTAAATTTAAATATTAAAATATTATACAGCTTTGTCGGACCAGTGTCATCGCCTTGTCTCTGGCCAGGGACGCGTGCAATACAAACAGTTTTCTGACGAAACATAGAAGACGGGGGGATATAGAGAATAAGGAAGAATATTTCCGTGCAAGGCGAGAATAAGTTGAAAAGACTGTGGTTTTGTGTAACAATAGACAAATCTCAGAGAAACGTAGATTAGAATCAATACATAAAACTTATGAGGAAGTTATTTTATAAGCTTTTTGAACTTTATCTTTTATTGGTAAATTCAATACGTACCTATATTTTTTTTCTTTAACTTATACTTAGTTTACAAGTAATGTAGCAGTATTGTTAAATTAATACATAATTAAGTAAATCAACACACCAAAAACTTTAACTTCACCAATGACTAGTCTTACTCATCCCTTGTACGGATTCGACAAATCGAAATTCTGTAACATCTATTTATTCATAACAATGTTTGGTTGTAGGCGTGTTAGTAATTTGTTCTTAAAACTCATTTCTTTCCGAAGAAACGACGCAGAAATAAATCGCAAGCTTTACACGTGGCGTGGCTTAGCTTATCTTGTATTACGTCACAGAATTAAACATTAAATGCATGAAATATGCTCTGATTTGAAACAATGGCAAAATATACATATAATAACAACAATGAATAACAATGGAGTATAAATTATCATTTAAACTGTTGTATATTTTATAAAATATAGCCGTGTGTTTTGTAGAGGTACAATCATACAATTTGTTGAAATATATGGTAATCGAAGAATTTGGCCATATAATATTTCGTGTTGAACATTAAATAAATGTGTCAAAGAATTATTTCAGGTGTTAAAAGCATAAAGGCGTTTTATTACATTTATTGAAACAAACCATAAATATAAAAGAGTAGAAAGCAATTTTAATAATGCTATTAAAATTCGACACTACTACTATAAGTTAGGAATTGAAACTTTACAAATTATTAGACAGTCAATTGATATTGATTTTTGTCGATATTGTGTTACTATAATTAGAATCGCAGCCTTGGCGGGCTAGCAAAGAACGCAGTCGATAGTAAGGTTATAGTGTCGAATCCCATCTGCGCTTCTAAGTATTTTACCTTTGCCATCACCACTAGCGCATAACTGTAAAGGACAACGTCTTGGGGAAACTGGCAAATGGACATGACCAATGCCTTCATTACATCACATGTGGCGTCCACCAATCGGCACTTGGCTTTATAGGTTCTAGCTTACTTGCCTTTCTACTTGTGAGAAGGTCCCGAGCACCAGCCGTGGGAATTTAAAGTGGGCTGATTCTGTTATTCCTAATACGAATACTGTGTTTCCTAATGAAGTTTGTGTCGTATGTGTTTTAAAACATAATGTCGATGATGCCGCGAAATATTACTAAATTCGTTATACTCATAGATCTACTGTAAAATAATCGTATTTTTCCTAATTTTGTTTTGTTATTCACTAAAATATTTTAATATCAGTAACGATGTATGTATATATTTATATACATCTACTTTATTACATTTTTACATATGAGTACTTTTTCGGTCTCCGCTCAGCAAGTGTAGCGCGCGATATAAGGAACTTCGTGTCAAAATCTATAGATTACTTAGCTTGGTGCTATCAAGCAAATATTTGTGGCGTTTAGAACTTGTGCAAAATGTCGGTATTTCTGAGTTGACTTTGACGTCAGATATTTAAAAAAATCCTTAACTAGTAGACTGAAACGTTCTGGGATTTAAAAAATAAATGCAGTTTTGCTAACCCTGAAACCTAAACCCTAGGAAAATACTTGGAACTCATCCGTCTATTTTCGAAATCAGCCATCCATGTTGGCTAGCGCGATATCAAATAAATTTTAAAAAGCTGAGTGGATATGTGTTACACGGCAACTCTATTCCTAAATCGCTAGCCAAATTCTTATCCTAAACAGTTTCTTAGTCTATTGCTCGACAAAGGCCTTTTGGCTCAGCCCTACGTATATAGTCACTGCATCGAGTTTCTCGTCGTAGACACATTCTCAAACGTTTCAAAAGACGCGGATTTAAAACATCGCGATAGTTCAACCATCTTGTCTATTAACGAAAAAAATACACATTTAACCCTAAATATTGTAACAGATAATTAAGAAGGTCGACAATTAAACAAAAGAAATAAAGCAATTACTGTATCAGAACATCTCAATTAGGTATTTTGAAATGATATTGGAAACTTACGCGGAATAGTGATGGGAAAGGATATCTATGCTCAAAGATGACAAAATAGTATTTATGGCATTTTATGACTATTAATGTGTTGTTACAAAAATCATTGATGTTACAAATACGTATCAATGTTATAATATGTTTAATATTAATACGTGTTTTTTTAAGTGTTACTTAATTCAACTAATAAAAATACATATACAAAAACTACACTACGCTACATTATCAATTCGACTACCGGTTGGAAGCGCGCCCAGAATGCTGGCGGCATTACTATTGCGAAATGTTTATGCGTTGGGCCAAATAAACGCCAGCATTTTGGTCATGCATCGCGTCGACCAAGCGCTCGGAAAGGCTAATTTTAGTATGTACGACGGGTGCTTTTAGAATGACATTATGGTTCGGTCGCTACATTTAACTAAATGGTAAAATTCTAAATTCTACTATTTATAAATCAAACAGTTAATATGCCATAAATATTAAAATAAATAACATGAATAATCCGGATAATTAGCTTCAAAATGAAAAATAGGGCTAATTGTCTTGTTTTAAGGGATGTGTGATTAATTATTGGTTCGGTTTGGTTGGTTTCTACTACCTGTCAAAGCTAATTAGCATTGCAATGTATATCTGTTCACTGATGACGTTTTATCAAATTAAAATCTATCATAAATATTGCGTCAACATTGTTTTTAGTTAATTCAACTAATAAAAGCATGATAAATATACAATAACTACACTACGCTTCATATCAAGTCGACTACCAATTGGAAGCGCGCCCAGCATGCTGGCGGCATTACTATTGCTAAATGTTTATGCGTTGGGCCAAATAAACGCCAGCATTTTGGTCACGCGTCGCTTCGACCAAGCGCTCGGAAAGGCTAATAATAGTTAGTTTGTACGACGGGTGCTTTTAGAATGACATTAATGGCTCCTTGCGGTTCGGTCGCTATATTTAACTAAATGGTAAAAATCTAAATTCTGCTATTTATTTATCATATAGTTATTGGTGTTAATATGCCATAAATATTAAAATAAAGAACATGATTAATCTGGATAATTAGCTTCAAAATGAAAAATAAGGCTAATTGTCTTGCTTTAAGAGATTTGTGATAAATGAATGGTTCGGTTTGGTTGGTTTCCACTGCCTGTCGAAGCTAATTAGCATTGCAATGTATATCTGTTCACTGATGACGTTTTATTAAATTAAAATCTATCATAAATATTGCGTCAACATTGTTTTTATTAAGAAGTTATCATTTTTTAATACAAATTAAGATATGTTTTCGTAAAGTAGCTTTAATTTAAAGAAACCTCAGCTACTCGTATATAAAATTTCTTTTTTTTACTTTTTAGCTAAAACATTAAAATTAATACTTTAAATCAGGAAAATTACATTATCGATAATGACAAATACAAAAGGAAAACAAAGTCACATCACTACAAACGACACCTAATTGAGTAGTGGGGCATGTGTAATTATTGAAATAGGTAACAGGTGGAAAGAGACTAGTAATTTGTCTACGTATCAACAATAATTAATGTGACAGATGACAGAAAAATATAGTTTCAAATGACGTATTAGTAAAATAATAAATGGTGGGTGGGATGGTTTAGGACCACTTTGAAATTCATTGTTTTTTCAATCAATATAATGTCAATTAGGGTAGAATACTCGATTCGAAACGTTGTGTATGGCCTTGACATCATCATTTTCTTTTATAAATGCTTCTTCCTGACTTCGTTCTCTTATAAAGAGAGATTTTAAGGTCATAATCCACCACGCTATTAATTGTTTTCTCAATCAATATAATGTCAATTAGGGTAGAATACTCGATTCGGAACGTTGCGTATGCCCTTGACATCGTCATTTTCTTTTATAAATGCTTCTTCTTGACTACGTTCTCTTGTAAAGAGAGACTTTAAGGTCATTATCCACCACGCTAGTGTGGAGTGTGGTTTGTGAACAACAAAAATACAGAGAAAGCAACCATTTATACCTAGTGCCATAAATAGCGACCTTATTGCTTACAGTAGTTTATTTCAGTCAACCATTATTAAGAAAAGTGAGTAAGACGAGAAACATAGGGTGCGATTGTCATCACAAATACAATCTAAAAATAATACTACTTAACAATATTATCCTACTAATATTTATTATAAACGCGACAGTTTGGGTGTTTTGATGTTTATTGCTCTATCACGTTGGTACAACTAAATGGATCGGGTTGAAAGAAACACAGTTAGATTATTATAGTCTGGAGCACATAAGCTACTTTTTATCGCGGTAAAATCAAGAAAACAAGAACTACGCGGATACAACCGAGTGGCGCTGCTAGCACACACGTGACTCTACTGTGATGCACTATGATACTTTTGTAGTGGTAGGACTCTTGGCAGAGTCCGCCTGGGGAAGTACCACACCTTTGCCAGTTATTCTACCGCCAACCAGTCATGTGTAAGCGTAACTGTGTTCCGGTTTGAACGGCAATGTTTCCAGAGAAATTACTGGGCTTAGAGATATAATAATCTTTGATCTCTGGGTGACGAGCGCAGTACAGTGCTAGGTAATGATTTGGACTCTTCATGTTCCAATAGCTGTGTGTCACTGTGCTGTTTTGTGGCAGGCATGTTGCTTACCATCAGGCACATGTCCTGCTCGTCTCGTCACTTCTCAATATAAAAAAATAATACAGCTGATCTATCAAGACAATATTTAATATCATACTATCACCATACTGACAAACGATTCCCCATCAATCGTTCCCGAAGTAGCTGCAAATCCATAAATAAACAGTCGAACTTTCCACACGCATATTTTAAAACCGCCACAGGAAATGAAGAACAATAAAAATAAGCACGAAAAAAAAGAAAAAAATAACAATGAGCAAATAAAACCCGTTATAAATTAATACTTTACCGAGCAACTGGAGTTCGTGTATTAACCCTTGCTACAACGAAAAGAAAGGTATTGGATTACAAACGATAAATAAAGTCTCGAAAATAATGTTTATATGTAAATATGGGGTATTGTTAGAGTAACGAGTCTTGCTAAATCACAATATGAAGTTGATTTATATCTCTACGGTTCGCTGGCCTTCATGGGAGGCCTATAAAACCTTTCGGAAACGCAGTACGCTTACCGCGAACGCGGTGTTTGGGCCAGCCGCGCAAAATTGCCTGATTTTGTATCCCCTTTCAATGTTCAAATATTTCTTCGAATTCAATACTAATTATTTTATGCTAGTAAGAGCCCACGGTTTCACCCACGTATTCCCCGATTTTTTTTTAAACTTTTATAGGTTTACACATGACCGCAATCTTTGATGTTAAGCTTGACGTTAAGCGACGATGCGGTCTACGATCGACCGTGTTTATACCTAGAAAAAAACCCAATTCACTCTCGATTTGAAGACACAAAGATTGTAACTATCGGGGAAAACCCACTCCGAAAGATTCCAAACTTTTCTGCTTGGCTGATGCGACGCTTGATCGAAATGGCCGATTATTTGGCTCAACGTATGCGTGGTATGGTATTGTCACTCAGAGTGGTAATGCCGCCGGCACGCAGGGTGCAATAAAACTTTTCTTGCACCCTTTTTTTTTGCAACTTTTGTTCTACGGATAATTCAGATGCAATTGGTTTATGTAGTCAGACATAAATAAATAAATAAATAAATATTGGTGGACAATTCACACACAATACCATCTGACCCCAAACTAAGCAAAGCTTGTGTGATGGCGGCCAGATAGCTGATATAATACTTATATAGTTTTAAATACATACTTAATATACATAGAAACACCTAGACACATTGCAAACATTTGAATTCATCACACAAATATTTGCACTGGGTGAGAATCGAACCCACGACCCTCGGCTTCGCAGGCAGAGCTACTACCAACTAAGCCACGAGGCCAGTCCTTTTTTTTTGGCAATTTGGTAACTAACCGAGCTCAAAGATGAAAGGATGAGATTATCAATTCGGCTCGTATTTCTTTAGGTTTTATTAGCGTTTTTTTATATTGTATGTATTATTTTGTAATTTGGTAGCAAATTAAAAAAAAGCTAAGCACCGACTTTTTTATTCATTGGTACAATCAGCAATTGTTTTTATACTATTTGCGCAGACGCCTTGCAGTAAGTAGGATATATCTCAACCTTTACTTGATGTTTCGAAATTTATTTATTAAAAAAATATTTTATTAAATCAATTTATGAGATAATTGACTTTTATTTAACACCATTATAAACTAACAAAAGGTTAATAGTTTTATCGAAAATACCGTAAAAATATCCATGAAGTTCCCAAGTTCAAACACATTGTTGCGACGGCCAAGTTATATAATTATAAATTACATTCCTGAGGCCATTCCATCATCACATCCGTCTCAACGTACTTGCATCGAAAAATGTACCTATTATTTTGCTACCCGACAATAGTAAATTAATTGGTAGTATACGAGTCACATAATGAAATGAGCGGTACGAGGCGACGACAGTAGGGGTAATTATGCTACACATCGCTGCACTGTCTTTTATTTGTACATATCGCGGTCAACTAAAGAACCATATCGTTAATTATTCTGCCTAGTTTAATGCGAAGGTAAAGGGGCGAGAAGGCAATGACTACGCTGGGCTGATTAAATTACTAACTACACTTTTGACATGGTACGCCAATTACACTCTTATTACTTTATCCAATTAAATCAAAAGATATACCCATGTATGACGTGTTTGTGAAAAATATATTTTACTAGCTTTTACCCGCGACTTCGTCCGCGCAAAATAAATATTAAGGTAACTGAGGCAGTTCACCCAAAAAAATTTGCGTTCACTAAAAACAGCGTTTATTTAAACATTTTTATACAATATCATCAAAATCAGTTCAGTGGTTCAGGCGTTAAAGCGTAACAGACAGACAGACAGTCAGTTACTTTCATACTTATAATTTTGTTGTATTGTATTAGTATGAATATCAAGTGTCTAGTTGCAAAATTTCATGGTTTTATCTTCAACAATGACATACTTCTATGTAACTTTCATCCCCCATTTCAACCCCTATTTCATACCCGTACAGATCAAAATTACAAAATTGCTAGAACAAACATTTATTTGCGTCGTGTCAATTGTCTATATATACAAAATTTAATGGTTTATCTTCAACGGTTGGGAACTTTCATATTGAGATTCATCTCCTATTTCATCCCCGTACAGTTCGAAATTACAAAATTGCTAGAACAAACACTCGTTTGCTTCGTGTCAAGTGTCTATAAACAGAGTTTCATGGGTTTATCTTCAACGATTGGGAACTTTCATATTGACATTCATCCCCCATTTCATCCCCAATTTCACCCCCGTACAGTTCGAAATTACAAAATTGATAGAATAAACATTTAATTGCTTCGTGTCAAGTATCTAGAAACAAAATTTGATAACTTTGAAAATTACCAATTTTCATACAACCGTTCATCCCTTGTTTCACCCTCTTAGGGGTTGAATTTCGCAAAACCCCGTTTTAATGAGCACCTACGTGCTAACAGAGACATCCGTGCAAAATTTCATATTCATAGCATTTGTAGTTTCTGAGATTCCTTGATGAGTGACCTTTCTCTTTTATATATATAGATTGCATTTGTTTGTTGGTGGTCGCCTGAATCTCGGAGTACATTCCCCACAAAAATAATTCAAAAAAGAACATCAACCTACACGTCGCCAGCGTAGGTCATGGGCTATCATGGGTAGATCACTATCGTCGTGTGAGAGGTCCCTAAGTGTTCTTCCCAAGTTTCAACATCGAAAAGACAGCTTTGATTCCGAGAACATTTTCTCCAAAACCAAATATTTACGAAGTAGAAGTAGTACAGTGCTAAGACTTTTTTTACTGTCAATATTGTTTTAATTTCTATTAATACCTATGTCTAATAACTTTAATTTTAAAAACCCGATTGCAAAAATCAACAAGTAAATTAACATTTTATACTATCTATATTTTGTAGTGGCAGTACCTACACTCTTGGCAGAGTCCGCCTGGGGAAGGACCACATCTTTACTAGTTATTCTACTGCCAAGCTGTAATATGCAAACATTACTGTGTTCTGGTTTGAAGGGCAATGTAGCTGCGTTCACTGTGCTGTTATGTGGCAGGCATGTTGCTTACCATCAGGCACATGTCGAGCTCGTCTCGTCACTCTTTATTTAAAAAAAAATATCTAAGGACACTTGGGTGATTGAGACAAGTCTAAAGATATCTTAATTATCACAATCCATCCAGCCGTTTGGAAGATACGTTTGGGAACAAAGCAATTTACAAACACAAGATTCGCACGAAAAACATAAACCTTCTTACAGTCGGTTAAATACAAGTAATGTTTTAGGTCTTAGTAATTGTCAATTAGCACAGTGGATTAAAAAGCTACCTACGTATGAATGGTCAAGTTCAGCAAAAGTTCCCATGATCCCTCATTGTTGAGAATCACTAAATGGGTCAGTATTGCGTCCATTCTAACGCGATCGAGACTATTTCGATCACCTGTTTGATTGACTGGAGTACGATAGAGGTAAAATCGTCAGCGCTAGAATGAGTCCAGCCAGTAATTGTATTACCGAACTAATCACGTGCCAACTGGCAGAGGAAATTCATTAATATCCGGTTTCAGTTCGTCGAAGCTGATGAAAAAAAAAATGGTATAAAACACATGCTGACAGAATTAACTGTGAATCTTTCAGACTTCTGTAAAAGAGTTCCAAGCAGGTACCATGCTTTTTCTTGGCTATGTTATGTCTTGACAGAGTTTGCTGTTTCCTTTGTTGTAAACAGACAGGTGAAAAAGTCAAAAAGGAAAAAAGATGAAACCTGACTTGTCTAAAGAACACAATTATTTTTTGTTCCAATTATTATTATTATCGTAGAAAAAATAACTTTTTAGTTCCATCGATTGGCTCAGCTGAACCAGGGTCAAATAAAAACTGACTTTTTAAAGTAATGGTCTTGGTAATTGTGTCTAGTAGTCTGTAGCGTATTCTTGATGTACTATTAACCTTTGTGTCAACATGTCAAGTGTTCAATGTCCATGGCTTGCAATTGGATTCAAAAACTTTAATTTAATAATATTCGTAAGTTAAGGCGTACTATGTCGGCATGAATATTAACAGGTTCTATATTTGCATACAAAGTACTGTGTCAAGATTTAAAATGATGCTTTCTGTTTCTGAACAGAGACTCGATATTAAGATACTAAAATAAGAAACAGTTATTTGTTGTACAAGAGTGCAAAGTTGCTTTTTAACCGCGTGCTCAATTTTCATTTTTCCATCTCCATTATTCCAGTAATCAATCCAGCGCTGGATTCGGTCGCTGGACTGGAATCATGTAAACGGGGTATAATGTTAAATTTATCGCGATTTATTACTACGGGCTGCTCTGATTAGAGATAAGTCTATTAACTACACAAAGCTGACAAACAACAAACTCGAAAAAAATTACGAGAGCCGAACTCGATCATAGCGACTCGGAAAATTGGTTGCGAAATAATCGAGATATGAGTATCGAGTCGGCAGGAAATTACGCTATTTGCCAACGTTTTAAAGGTGTTGGCGCGACATCTCGACTGTTGACTGCCTGTGACATTCGATTGTGAACGTCCCTGAATATTTTAGGCTAAGAACTCATGGAACGATTTTCACTCGAGACGCCGCGGTTACGGAACCGCGGGTTTAATTTAAAAACTCACGAGACTATGTAGTGGTAGGGCTCTTAGCAGAGTCCGCCTGGGGTAGTACCACACCTTGGCCAGTTGTTCTACCGCCAAGCAGTAATGTGCAAATATTACTGTGTTTCGGTTTGAAGGGCAATGTTTCCAGAGAAAAAAAACAACTGCTTTTCGCGTTTTCGCAGGCGCCGCGGGTGAGATTATCGCCCGCGAACGTGGCGGGTGTCGGGCGGGCGGCGACGGTGCAGGAGCCGCGCGCGCCACGGGTATAAGACGCGTTGTGCTTTTAACTTTAACATTTATTTAATATTGATATATTTATAATATCTGCATTCTATAGAAGCTGCGGGACCGCAACCGCGGCGGGCGCGGCTGAAAACTGCTCCATGAGTTCTTAGCCTCGTATTGCGTAGCTGCTTAACCTACTATTGCATTTTAAACATCTACACACGCTTCCTCCTAGTAGTGGGCTTGATCGTCTTGATTATCTTTAGACCTTCATCGGTCTATGAATTTATCAGATGTGCTTAGTGTAAGTAGTTAGGTATTAAGTGTAGTTTTTATTGCAATTTAGTTTTATTGTGAGCTATGTGATTTTTGTGTGAGAAAATATCGATCAAAATTTATTTACTTCGTTTCTCTAATTATAACAAGACTTGCTGTTACCCGCGACGTCGTCAGCGCGAAATATATACATATACTAAGGTAACTCAGGCAGTAACTATTTTTATACCCAGACACATATACGGTTAATAAATACAGCTTATAACAAATCAAAATCGCTTCAGTTGCTTAGGTGTGAAAGCGTAAGAGACATTCATCCCCCATTTCATCCCCATATAGTTCGAAATTACAAAATTGCTAGAACGAACATTTATTTGCTTCGTGTCAAGTGCCTACATACAGAGTTTCATAGTTTTATCTCCAACGTTCACGTGCTACATCCATGACTTGCCTGATATTCTGTGTGCCTGTAGCATTCGATAGAAAACGCTTACATATTTAAAAAATAAATAACGTATTCTTTATACATACTCGTATGTATGTAAACTTAAATGTGTTCAGTATTCACACTGACAGATAATAGAATGATTCAATTAAAATGATCTTACAAACTTTTTCGCTTCAAAAATTCCTTATCTACTTCTACAGCTGGACTTGCCGAATGGCAACGGTGAATTTTAATTAAAAATTGAGCACAAATCATTAAAGTAAACTTTGATAGTTCAATTTCCAAGTCACCATTCAGGTTCGTTATTAGCTGTTGCCGACCATCGTCCAATCACAAGCTTAGTTCACGGCAACTTTTGTAGGTTGGCGTTCTAAGCTGGGTGCAGAATATTTGCAACGTATCTTCCAAATCAATTGACAACAGCTATGTCACAGAACATGTCTGGTATTATGATAAGACATAAGCAAAAACATAATTATATCTAATTTTATGCCAGCTCGGTAATTGGAACCGTTTCTCACAAAAAGTAAGTCAAGACGCTTTGTGAATTTAATTCTTATTTATGTCATAAAGTACATTGCAAACATCAAACTGCTATTGATGTACCTATGTATATTTGTTATATAGGTACTAATGCATGCTTTAAATTGTATAGCTGTTGTGACTAGATTCTGATATTAGACTTCATAATATTTATTTTATAACACAGCTGGACTGTAAAAAAAAAACTTTGACTTTTCTTGTGGCATGTCATGTCATCCATGACAGATGATGACAGATGACAGATTTCTTGGAAAATGTTGGTGTCCTCAGTATTATTTCCATTTCTGATGAAACTAGAAGTCATTGTGTTTTTTAGTGATATTAGATTTGCGCTTGAGCATCATCTCACCTTAAGTTAAGTTTTGGCGTGACCTAAATTGAAAATAATTCATCATGAAATATCTAACATGTATACATTTACATTTATTCCAGTAACCATTTTGAGATTTATTATTATTCTTAAATATTTATCTGTAGTATCTGTATTTTAATTACGTAATTGTACCACACACTTAAATCCGTGCTGCTTGTAAGTCTACTTTGTATTTCGCGTTGCAAATATTCTGTACTCGGCTCAATATCCCGCGTTCAAGTTTACCAATCGCGTTCAGACGGCCAGACGCCAAACATTGGGAGAAATGAGGTACGGTACCGCTTGCCGGCTGCTAGTGTTCCTACAGAAATAGTGGCTTCCAATTATCGGATGTTCCATATCCATAGAGTACCCCAGTCTCTACACGAGTGCCCATGCATAACTCGATCTAAATTCTATTTATTTTGAACTATATCTATCCAATCACCGAAGTCCAATATCAGACGTCACAGGCAATATTCTGATGTGTGAATGCCAAAAATTATGTTACAATTTTCGCTCAATTTGGCGGTATTGGATTAATCCAACTTTACAAACGTAAAAACTTTTATAACAATACTACTAACTTTAATGGGAAAAATGTAACATGTCCTGCTAGTCTTGTCACTCCTTATTTAAAAAAAAAAGAGTCTATACGTTGATTCACGTTATGTTATTTACTACGTATTTATTATTTTTACGTATTTATTATATACGTATAATTTTAATCCGATCAGCTTGTACAGTGATAAATAAGAAAAAAAAAACAGAAAAAAACAAATCGAGAAATTTCCACCTTAATTTATGATATTAGAGTGATTGTCGAAACCCAGAAATTATTTTGACAACAGACTTAGAAATTGAATAGTCAATGAGTGCTGCATTACTAGAGTCACTTAAAGGCTTTTTACAAACAGACTTTTACGAACCACTTGTCTGTACTTTTACACTTAGATTAAAGAGTTTTAATGTTTCTTTTTTAATTTCTAGCAAATTTGCTCCATATAATATTCAGCCTGCCGGCAATTATGGTTCAATTAGACTAACCACGTAGTAAATGAGTGTCGTCGGCACCCGTACCTTTCTATAGTTATTAATTTACAAAGTATACAATTCTAGACTTCGTTGCTTGTTTCTTTAACAACTTCAATTGATAATTTGACCAGAAGGCTATTTATTTATTTGCTGACGCGAAATTAAGTTATTTAATTACTATTGATGATAATTTTTCACCCAATACTATTTGACCTTAATTTAAGCAAACAAGATGCAGTCGAATGAAAAACTATTATTGTTAAATAATACTATTGTTTTACACTTGAATAAGTACAAAAAAAAAATTATGAATTATTTTTTAACATATTAATATACATGTAAATAAAAACTGAAGTGTCTGTTTGTTATTGCAAATTAACAGCCTAATTCACTAAATGTGTATAAAAGTGTATACGATCCTTAAAATAATATTTATTTTTATGCTGTCTGTCTGCTTGTTCTGACTTATCTATGAAAAGGCTGACCTTCATTACTGGACTTTCACTAGAAGATAGCTGCTGTTTATTACAAACTAGCTGTGCCCCGCGGTTTCACCCGCGTCTATTTGAGGAAAATCCATACTAAAATGTCCATTGCTGGCCACTTTATTACGTTTTACGGAACCCTAAAAATACGTAAATAAGCAACAATGCATTATTGTAGAACAAATTTGATTACTTCAAATGACACAAACTTCAAATGTAGACACGCGCCGTCACAGACTTCAGCAACCAAAGAGAATTTAAATTCACGGAACTAAAGCTCTCGAAGAGAAATATTTTTCCCCGTTTTCTTTATATTCTTCACTCATACTCCGTACCTATTGATAGTAGCGTATTGTTATATACCCTATAGCCTTCCTCGATAAATGGAGTATCCAACAAAAAAATAATCTTTCGTATCGGTCTAGTAGTTTCCGAGATCCTAGCGTTCAAACAAACAAACAAACAAACAAACTCTTCAGCTTTATAATATTAGTATAGAAGTATAGATATACAATTTTAATTTTAAAAAATGAGTTCCGCGAAATCTAAATACACAGTAATCGGTAAATAAATTAGAACGAATCACTGTAAAAATGGTAGTACGAAGTTCGCCGTTTCTGCAAGATTTAAATATTTATAATAATTCTGTGATATCAATACTTATAATACTGGTATCTACTGGTGTCTCTACAACTAGACAGACAAAGATTAATTTTTAAAGGATATGTTTGTATTGTGCGGGAATTAAATCTAACTTGAAACTATCGTGGTCTGTTTTTGCGTTTTTAATTTCATTAGATAGAATAACGCCGTCATAATCGTCATATGTTTTGTTTTGGGCATTGTATAGTAATACTAAATTTATTTCGATTTGGCATTATGCTGATAGCTGATTTATTTGTATATACTTAATGATTATTTAACATTATTAATAAGTATTATTATTATAGTAGCAGGTTATTTAATAAGTAGCTAAATATGAAATTAAGAGTGAATAAAATCTAAAGTCATCTCATGACCGTAACACGGTACATTCGGCTATAGAACTTCTTTTATTTCATGTGATACTAGCAAAATCATTAAATCTTTTATAAGCTAGTACCGAAAGTGACGACCTAATTGTAGTAAGTAAATACTTGTTTTTATAGGTTGTGACTTTCAAGTGAAAATAATTCGAAAAAATAATTTGTAAACAACTTCTTTCTATTGAGTCAGATTCTGCAAAAGCATTGTTCTCTAATCTCACACAGAAGCTAGCCGCTTCCGGTGGGCTTGACTTGAGATACTAATACTGTACTGCCCGAGCTCACTCGATAGACGAGCACAATGAAGGTGCCTCCACAATACGTCAACGCGTTTCAAATTTGAACAGTAACTCAATGGAAGACGCTTCCAATTTGCTTGACAATCCCTCAACAAACGGATGAGCCTTCGAATAGCATTCAGGCACAAATAAAATGACCAATTCCTGAAGCAGCACTATGAATAGACAAGATATCTTGGTTCACAGCTGACCTACTCTAGTTAAAGGGCTGCATTATTTAAATATAAGTATTATTAGTTTTCTCTTAGTATCTTTCCTAATAAAATCTTATAGCCTGGGTTAATATGTTAATAGGTTAATACCAAATAATGAAGCCATTTAATCATCAAATAATTATCAAAATCGGTTCAGTAGTCTCAAGTTTCTTGGTAACAAACAAGCATGCTGCTTTCTCAGCAGTCAGATAAAATATTTCCAGCGTCTTACTGTAGGAGATAGACAAAATTGTACAAGAGTTCCTTTTTTATTACATTCGACTAGTATCTGAGCGTGATTTCGTTCGTGTTGTTTTTTTATGATAAACAAGAAGTGGAGATTTCCTTAGGTTATAAGGAACTCCGCACTAATTTTTTCGAGTAATTCTATACGCTATTCCGTATTATATTGTCTAAGTTCTTCAACGTTATCCGTTTACGAGTATATACCTATAGGTGATGAGTTAACTATAGTTCTTTTTTTTCGATGATGGGTTTGCAGTTTACCATATTTTCGCCTGATGTTAAGCGATACGGTCTACGATAGAGCGCGCTTACTTAAAGGCGCTCTGGACGTGAAGACACCCACTCAGGCAACGTATTTCACAATTTAAATTCCTAATACGATGTTGAATGTTCACATCAACCGATCTCGATTTGTAAATCTACGAACAGCTGATAAAGGGCTAGATAGTATTAAATCATGCAGATCAGATCAACTTACAACTTTTCGGCGAAGTTTAAGATTTTGAAATAATTTCCAAGTATTAAAGCTGGCCACCAATCTACTAAAAACTTACTTAAATATTAACATAATACTAATTCTACCATTACATCAGCAGGTACCGTTAGGTACTTGTGTTATACGCATCGATGCTTTTCGCGCGGTTTATTCCAATATTGATTTAATTAGACACCTTTTAAACAAAATATTTTTGCGGTCGCGAGAATAAAAAGTATTTTTATTTGATCTAACATTAGTTTATTGACGTCATTAACGTGCAAGATCCTGTTTTAAGAGGCTACATTTGTAGCATCCGTGTGACTTCACTGATGACGCGCTCTACATGTTAACAGACAAATTGTAATATAATTTCATAGATTTTCGCGTACAATTGTGATATTTTGTAGACAAATTTGTACATTTGAACATTTTTTGCTGGAATGATTTGATACAGTTAAACTAACTTCGTCTTCTTTTACGTCATTCGTATCTTTTGAAACGACTATCACTCTAAAATTGTAAAGTTGCAAGTTCGTGGTTTTGTAAGCGTGTATGTTTATATGCTTGTTTTCTCTGTAACGGACTGTTATACTCGTATAATGCTTGACAGTTTTCTGTACGATAATTAATAATTGTTATTATAATACAGTGAAGTGATAATTTCAAACTTTGAAAATGTATACAATTTGTATGCCCTTTCTTTTGTTTATTTTTTTTATTAATTGACGTGTAAATTGTACATTTATCAATAAAGAACTTTGACTTTGACTGGGAACAGAAATTAAAAATTTATTTCACAACACAGAAACTAGCAAAACACATACCTACATAAGTAAATTTTCTCACATTTCTATACTTACTCGGTCCGTATGTGTGGGTAAAAGTGTGATCAGTGGGCCGCAAACTAAGCACGTAGCTTGTATCTTGAGGCCCGAGGGTGTACGAATGGAAAAAGTTATTTAATTATATATCGTTAACTTCTTACGTTTTAAATATAGAACCATTACACTACCATAAATGGTTACATTACTGGATACATATAATAAAATAAAGCTAATTATAAAAGTAAAACATTGTCTTTATCGTATTTTTTTAAATTTAAAAGCTGATCAAAAGAATAAAAAACAACAACATGTCTTTCGGCTTACTACAAACAATCTGCTCAACTATAGATATCGCTCTTCCATACTAATATCTTCAAGAAGAAATAGTTATTGTATTACATTAGCAGTCATCTTATAACTTAGAGTTCATTATCAAACAGAGGTAATGTTGCACAGTACTTACGTCACCTGTATCGCTAGAGATATAGATACATGTATTATGCATGTCGGTCACACTCACAACATCAACCATACAACGTCCTCAAAAATCAAAATCGTCATCAAAATCGTCGAACGCGCATATCTCGCTCCGCTATTCCCCCGCCGGCGCCGTTCCGACGCTACACCGCTATACATATTTATATTTAGTGTTTCGGTGAAGCGAACTTATAAGATTATACACTTAATGTGCTGAACGTGGCTAAGAAAGTTTTAATTATAAATTAAAAAAAAAAAAAACAGAATTTGTACAAACACGCTGATACCAAAACTTTTAGTTCACGTACTCATCGTACGTAGCGAGTTGCCGAAACCATCGCAACGCGGCGCCCCACGTAAACAAATCCGCGAGAAATCGATTCGGGTAGCAATTTAAAATCCACTTAAAGACAACCGCAGCCTAATCGAAAACTCCGTTGAAAGTTCGCCATCATCTAATTGCCTATATTAAAATAACTGACTTGTGTCAAACATATCTGGGGCGTGGGGCGAACTCCGCCTGGCACGGCCGTTCACATGTTAATAATCATTATGATAGCATCTAGTACGACGGGCCGGTCTTTCCGCGCCCGCCGCTTCAGCCCTAGCGAGCAAACGAGCAAGGTAATGTTTTGCGTTGTTACTATTGAAATTACAGTGCAATACGTGTAGGGGTGCGCGTTGGCTTTGGCACTGCGAACTGAGTTCACACCTTTGGGATGGGTCGGATAATTACCAGCTGGAGGCTCTGGAATAGATCGAGAGACATGCCAAAAGGCTTGCAACGATAAAAGCTTCTATGAACATCGCCGCAAAGTTGCTAGCTTATCGGCTCTTTATCGGATACATATCGGACAGTGTAATTCGGATAGGTATCTGATCTAAAACCACCTTGTTTTTTTTTTCTATCGGACTGCTCCTACCTTGAAAAAGCAACATCGATTCAAGGTTGACGTCTTAAAGACTCGAACGAAGAGGTTTGCCTCCACTTGTTGAGAGTTATATATCTAGCGCGAGAGCCAGCGGTCAACAAACTAAGGTATTGAGAGAGAGTATGGTCGAGCGTTTGAACTTGGCTCTTGAGGCAGTCTCTGAATGGGGCGAAACCAATCTGGCCAAGTTTAATGAAGGAAAGACGCAGGCGTGTCTGTTCTCCGCAAAAAGGAGTCAATTTCTACAGACTCCTACTTTTCGAGGTGTATCCGTGCCGGTTACTGATCATCTTGAGCTTTTGGGTGTTACCCTGACATCTACACTCAACTTTGGCTCATATATCGAGTCCAAGGCTAAATTAGCTGCCAAAAAACTAGGTGTCCTCTCAAAGGTGCGAAAGTACTTCAAGTTTGAACAATTGCTTTTATTATATAAAGCACAGATTCGCTCTTGTATGGAGTACTGTTCGCACCTTTGGGATGGATCGGCTAAGTATCAGCTTGAGGCTCTGGAATCGATCGAGCGGCGGGCTAAAAGGCTCATAGGCAATAACACTCTTGTGCGAAAAAGACTGCAAACTCTTGAACATCGCCGAAAAATTGCTAGCTTATCGGTTTATTATCGGATACACTTCGGAGAGTGTGCATCTGATCTGCATGATCTAATACCACCTAGCCCTTTTTTCTATCGGACTTCTCGTAACTCGAAGAAGCGGCATCGTTTCATGGTTGATGTTCCAAAGACACGAACAAAGAGGTTTGACTCTACTTTTGTGATAAGAACGTCTCGACTGTGGAATGAGTTGCCTGAGTGGGTTTTTCCCGATGGTTATAATCTTGGTGTCTTCAAATCGAGAGTGAATCGGTTTCTTCTAGGTAAGCACGCTCCATCTTAGACCGCATCGTCGCTTAACATCAGGCGAGATGGTGGTCAAGTGTAAACCTATAAATGTTAAAAAAAAAAAAAAAAAAACTTAACGTCTAGGCTCTGGAATGTGTTGCCTGAGTGGATTTGGCGAGATGTTTACAATCTTGGTGTATTCCAGTCGACAGTAAAACGGTTTCTTCTTGGGAAGCACGCTCCATTGTAGATCGCATTGCAAGTATACAAAAAAAAAAACAAACAAACTAATTCTCGTAGACCAATAATTCTTGTAACAGATTATTATTTATTAATTCTACCTACAAATAATAAAGTTTGTATAAACAATTCTAGTTGTTTGTTACTTTCGCGCAAAAATTACTGAAGAGATTTGGATGCAATTTGGTACATAAATATATTTTGTATATAGATAATGGTCACACATATTGTGCTATTTTTTTATCCCGGGAAAATAAGGAATCGGAAACTACGCAGATAAAACCGCGGGGTGCTGCTAGTATTAAATGCAAATCAGTCAAGACTGTAAATTTCAAAATAACTTTGCTCGTAAGGTCACACAAAACCACCGCTGTATTGACTGTAAACTACTTTCGTGGAAGGAAGTATTCGCGAACTTTAGAACTATATTCTCAAAATATTTCCGATTGCAGCGACAGCCCTATAAGCGAGGTGTCTGTATTTTACTGATACGAACTACCCCGCGAATGTTGCACAGCGTCGAACAAATGAACGTAACGACTTTGTGTCGCCGACTGCTGGTATTACCACAAATCTACTTTACTGATTGCACACTACTATCGGAGTATCAGATTAACACTTCCGATTTCATAAATTAAATTTAAACCAAATATTTATAACGCATATTATTGTATGAAAACAAACGGAGTTAATATTTTTAATTGATATCGTCAGTCCAGTATGAATTAAGTTTCAATCGAATCTGGCGTCTTTTTTCAAGGAAAATGCACGCGCGCATATGCTGCTCATTTGCCACACTTTACTTATCACACGTGAGTTAATTTATCTATTACACACTATACTATGGTGACATAGCGTTGATACCTTCTACGATTGTGATGGTGTAGGTTCAAATTCTGCCTGCACTGTTTAGTACTTTTCGTGTAGTATCTATATAGGAGATGCAAAGATAATCTAAATGTTCACACGCACTACCAATTGCTTTGTACATTTTCGTTATTTTCGTTCTATTGAAAAGGTTTAAAACACACGTTGACAATGACTAGTGAATAAAGCCACAAACGGTAATATTCATATAGAAAATATTAGGCCGGGTGTCGAGGCCCCTGAGGCAAAGGGGTAGGAAAGAGGGGGTTGTGCGATAGCCGTCACCCTCATCCCTGCATCCACTCTAACACGCTCTGCCTGACTTTAATGAACTCTGTCTCTATTCCCCAATACAAGTACACTTTTCTTTGGCACTATAGTGTGTTAGTTCGAACAAAGCGTGTGAAGTCGCACGGAAGGGGTAACCGGGCAACGGTACTTTTTCTAATTGTACTATCGGTATGCGACCATTTCAGTGTTTCATTGCCGCATACCTTGTATGCGTCTACGCAATATTAAACCCAGAAAATTTGGTAGGAATTCAGGGCTCTGTTGAAAATCTGTGTGCCCAAAGGACCGTGCTACGAGTTGGTATATACACTCAATTACGAACACGTTTTGCAATAGTATCGAGAATATTCTATTTTAGTATCGTTTCATGGTTGATGTGCCAGAGACTCAACAGAGGTTATACTACACTTACACTTACTTACACTTTCGTAATAATGGTCTAAGATCCCGCTATACAACGACCTGCACCGAGATGTTTATTTGATGAAACGTATTTTATATGTAATTTAATAGGTCAATAAATATAGTGCATATGAGTTGCCTAACAAACTTTAGTCCAAGGTATGATTAATTAAGAAATATAATAAAAAAAATCACCGATTTGATTATTATACAAATTCTATACTTATGGACATAAGGATGGTTAAAATAAAATTCAAATGTACTTAGTGAACTAAATACCCTTTTAGTTATGTAGTGTAGTGCAGTTTGTATTAATTAATTCAGCATTTATTTAGTTTTGTCAATAAACACAGCGAAGAGGCAAAAAAAAAATTCACTTAGCTTGCGAAAAAATACAAAATATTCCTTTCTTACAAATACTACTCTAACGAAACAAATGTAACAGACTCTTTTTAAGACTAATTACGACAATCATTGCAAAAATTTGAAATGAGAAAAGTAATGTAGGTACGAGTTTATCTGGTTATCTGATAAAGCATACATGAGACTCGTTATTAAATAACTTAATAGTTATCTGCTGTATGGTTGTTCGTTTATAAGTTATTTTAGCATACAATTTGGTTTATAAATATTTAAGTGCCTCTTAGTGTACTTAGAGTAAGTTCGGTATTAAATTTGTTCGAAAGTCTCTTGAAAATGTTGAAATTCTCGTTAATTTGAAGCGTGAGTGTTCAAACATTTCAGTTTGTAAACTAGTTGTGATTTAACTAAGCCATTTTAAAAGGATTTACTCTTATTTAAAGTTCTGTTACGTTACGGAGAATATATCGGTGTCATTTATCAATTATCAAGATAATATATGTGCGGCACAAACACCAGTGTGTTCCGGTTTGAAGGGCAGGGAAATTATGGGGAATAGAGATAGATCCGCTTATATCTCAGGATGACGAGTGCAGTGCTAGGTAATGATTCGACTCTTCATGTTCCAATATAGCGACACAGTGCTGCTGTTGCGACACAACGGGCAGTCGAGTTGCTTAAAATCAAACACTTGTAGGTACTGCTTGTCCCGTCACTCTATACTATAGAAAATGTAGATAGATTTCAAGTATAAGTACGAGTAAAACTAGGTGTGCCCCGCGGTGTAATCCCTGGCTTGACATTTAACGTTAATTTATTTTCGCGATTCACCCTAATGTATGATTTGAATAAGTATCCCACGAGAACCATACTAGCATGAATGCTAGTACAGGTAATCTACTTACTTCTTGTTTAATTTCATTAAAATACTTTCGAACGGAAGAAACGTACACGTAAACTTTCGTCTTCAAAGTCAAAATTTTTATTGATAAATGTAAGTAAATAAATAAATATTGGTGAAGTTCACACTCAACACCATCTCACCCCAAACTAAGCAAAGCTTGTACGATGGCGGCCAGATAGCTGATATAATACTCATATAGTTTTAAATATATACTTATTATACATAGAATTCATACATACATATATTCATACATTTACAAATCAGAATATACATTTACAAGTTCATAATATTAGTCGGGAAGTAGGCATAAAGTGACGGAACAAGAATGATACCTGACATACTTACACATCACATCCTTATAATACTTAACCGTCCGTGGTAGTAGGTAGTACCTACAACATAGCGCAGCGACAAATTCAAGTGAAATAAAACGTTTTTTATTTTTTTTTTATTACGGAATATATAAGTCGTCTGCCCTGTACGAATGGATAATCTAAAATGAATCTGTCGATCTAATGATTATTTATTCGTATGCGCTAAATAATGTCTACCAAAATTAGCGCTACTTGCCAATATTAATAATTAATATTCATAAGTCCATTCCTCTATTAATAATGTGATTGCCATGGACGGCACCGACCGTTAAATCAATGACGAAGACTCGAGGTCCAGTATAGAAAGGGTGGGGGGTTAGGGTTGGCGAGGGAGTCTATGTCCAATGTTAGATCGATTCCCACCGTAGATATTATTATGAAGTAATTAGAATTCACGTTTCTAGTGCGTTGTGCTTCACACGTATTTAAGCCACATTTTGGACACGAAAATATAATGTGTTGCGGGATTGTCCACTTAATAGGAACTAGAAACTAAATGATTTGCAAAACAGAGTTTGAATTGCCTTGTTTGTTCCTTTTATAATTAACTAGCTGACCCCGCAAACGTTGTTTTGCCTTAGTGAACAACCCTTGTCACTTAGGGGTATGAAAAATAGCTAGTAGCCGATTCTCATACCTACAGAATATGCATATAAAATTTGGTTAAAATCAGTAAAGCCGTTTCGGAGGAGTAAGGAAACAAACACTGTGACACGAGAATTTTATATATAAGATTATACTATATTTATATCAAACTCTACTCTACACACAAACTTTAATTCTGTATTAGCTAGAATCTATACTATAATATTATAAAGCTGAAGAGTTTGTTTGTTTGTTTGAACGCTAGGATCTCGGAAACTACTGGACCGATACGAAAGATTCTTTTTTTGTTGGATACTCCATGTATCGAGGAAGGCTATAGGGTATATAACATTACGCTACTATCAATAGGTACGGAGTATGAGTGAAGAATGTAAAGAAAACGGGGAAAATATTTATCTTCGAGAGCTTTAGTTCCGTGAATTTAAATTCTCTTTGGTTGCTGAAGTCTGTGACGGCGCGTGTCTACATTTGAAGTTTGTGTCATTTGAAGTAATCGAATTTGTTGTTGCTAATTTACGTATTTTTAGGGTTCCGTAAAACGTAATAAAATGGCCAGCAATGGATATTTTAGTATGGATTTTATTCAAATAGACGCGGGTGAAACCACGGGGCACAGCTAGTCTCTTATAATAGCTTTACGAGTATCTAAATTACTTTTTCAAAGTTTTCTTTTATATTTTTTTTTACTATATTTAGAAATTGTTTCGAAAGGACAGATTTCTTTCTTTTTTTGTTTTGATAGAATCTTACTACGGTTTGCCTCAATTGGCTTCTACCATCTGCCGAGTGAAATCAGATGTTTTCGCCATAGAACCACCACAGCTTTATGCAAAAATAAGTAAAACAAACGTAAAAATAAACACAAAACAACATAAATCATAAAATACACGCATAAGATGAACTTAAATTGACTTTATCAAGTTAGGCATTAATTTTCATCCATGCGTTGTTGTAGAAATTCGACGAGATACAAGTTACGCTTGCGGTAGTTTAAAGCCAGTGCTCCATTGATAATTGTCGATATCGGATTGCTGCTAAATTTTGCAAGCGATCTTCACAAGCGCTTGCGTGTATTCCACAGAGACGCACCTAGGCCAGGTTCTGGGGTTAGTTGATTAAAGTTATAAATTAACGAAAACGGATCAACAATTAGTACTTTTTGTGGATAGTAATAATTCAAAGTTTAGTATTAATGTAAATTAGTAGTTTCTAATAAGTTGCGTGATACGGTGTGGAAGTGCTGCTCACATTCTGACCAGTTTTCCCTTTGCCAAGGGACTACTAAAAAAAGAGTTTATGAGTTGTGTGTGTATATCTATTAATTATATTTATTTTAGTTTTCTAGACTAACATGAATAGTTTTAAAAATATTAGTTAGTTACAAATTATCTGTAGCTAATAAGATCCAGATTTTGTCCAGTTTGAGTGCTATGGTAACGTTGCCTAATTTGTGTGTGTACTAATGCTAAAATTTTCCTGCAACTTTCAAACATTTTAATATTTATAATATCAGTAGGATACTAATAAAATATGGCGTCTGGTCACCTGCAGAACGATGTACCTAATATTAATATGGGTTTAGGGGTTCCGAAGATTACCTAACACATATAAATACAGCTGGCATAATCGGCGTTCTCCTTAGAATTTTTATTCAGTAATATGTATTTGGTATATTTTGGTTATTCATTCAATCCGAAAGAAGTCGGGGCGGGCCACTAGTTCTGTACAATCGTAATTCGATTAAATTCGTTTTTGGCCCACAAATCCTTTGCCCCTGACTTAATCCTTCCCTGACTGTGGTCCTTGTGGGTCTATACTTTATGCGGTATTAGATTTTAGACTAGTGTGTGCTTCGTCGATTGTGATTTATTCACCGGAACTGCCTACTTGGTTTCGGTGTACGAGAATTGCTCTCCTGGTATATTTACCGACATCTAGTTATGAGTATTCATTATATCTGACTTCTCATCTCTAACCAGAACAGAGGGTTAATTCCTAACATTGTAACATCATTATAACATTGTGATGTATTGTCGACGTTTATTGAGAATTTATTTTAATGCCCCACTGTTATTTTCGAATATTATTTTATTAACTGTTTAACCGTTAAATGTTTTTTTAGGTGTTATTAGTTTTACGTCCATGTCTGTCTGTCTGTCTCACTGTCTGTCTGGGTGTCTGTCTGTGGCACCGTAGGTCTCAAACGGATAAACCGATTTCGATGCGGGTTTTTTCATTTAAAAACTAGTTTCCGTGTTAGTTCATAGCAGCTATCTTTGATTAATATCGATTCAAGAAGGCCGTTTCCACAAAATTGCAGATAAAATATATTTTTTCACAACCTCAAAACTAGTATAATACTATACACTACACTATGGCAAATTAGAAATACAAGATGGCCGCCACCACAAAATAGTGAATTACTTTTTTTTCACTATTCCTTCCAACATGGGTATCAAATGAAAGGGCTTGTTTAGTAGAATACTGTTACACATTTCAAATCCGAAGTAGTCGGGGATTAATCACAAAATTTAATTTTGTTCTTTTTACTACGTTAGATTAGTTGAATACGTTAATATATTCACATATTGGTTCCCGCTTACTCGGTACGCGGTTTTATCCGCGTAGTTTCCGTAGTAAATTTCTCGCGATGTGATTTAACCCTGTATTATTTCAGTCTATCATAATTTATCTTTCTATCAAAATTTTATGCAGATCCATTAATTAGTTTTTGCTCAAAAGAGTAATCAAATCAATCATAACTTCATAGTTATTAGACATTTAAGTAGGATTTTTGGATTAATTTGATGATAGTAATGCTTATTTCGAGAGACGATTTTAAAAAGAAAACTAACAGTAGTAAGAACAAGTAGTAACGAACACCCTTTTGGCGTTGAGTCAGTTATTGATATTTTTACAGCAAAATAACTTGCAATAAATTTTTAGAGATTGCTTCGTAGAAAGAAATTATACTAATGTCCAATTTACCTTTGAAATTGCTAATATTACATGGAATTCGTAATAGTTATTTCAGGAAATTGACTACAAAATTAGGTCCCATTGTGTGTATTTTGCAGTCTATTTACTATAATAATAAATCCTGTTTATTTTCCATTGCGCTGCTTGCAGTAACATGCGAAAAGACAATTTATGCTAAAGTTGGTTCATTCTATTAGCGATACTATTTCAAACTACACAAAGCTATGAGACGGCTGGGTTTAAACATATTGATATTTTTTCACGTCCAAATGCTTGTATTTTCAACCTACTTCCAAAACGGAGGAAGATATTCCCTAGTCGGATGTATGTTTTTTTATATTTGTATGTTACGCGATACTTCTACTACTTTTGAATTGTTATATATTTTGACGTGTACATTTTATGTATTTAATTAACACTTTATGAGTATTGTAAGAGTAGATACACTAGATCCTAACTACTATGGGTAGCTTTCAATCTTGACGCAAAAAAGTAAATCAATTTCAAACTTCGATCACATCGTCACTTACCATCACATGGTTGGTGATTAAACGCAAACCTATGTACGATTAAATAACGACAAATAAAATTGTGCGACAAACAATCAAAATTTTTTGTCTATTTTTATTTATAAAATTATTCTGTACGTGTGTTGACAGTAAACTCGTTCTAAACGGCTCGACAGTTTTGAATGAATTGTTTTGTGTGCGTTTGGGTGCGCCCTGAATGATTTAGATTCACAAATGAGGCCGGCTGATGGCGCTGCAGTCGGTGTCTAGGTTATTATCCGAGTGAAGCCGGAACGGGCTGCTAGTCATATTTAAAATATTACATAGAACTTTACCGGGATCTAAATGATTTTAGCAGCAGTATAAGCAGCCTACTACTTGTTCTCACAGACTGAGGCTTACTCTGTCAAGTCGAAAGTTAATACAACAATCCACTTTAGACCACTGGTATCCTAACGATGTTTCCTTCACCGTTAAAGCCAGTAGTGCTGATATTTTTATCAGATCTACTATTTGGTAGATCTGCACTTGGAAAGATACTCGGAAATGCAGGCGGTATTTAAACCTAAGACCTCACGGTTGTGAGTCGCACGTCCTATCCACCATCACAGTTTGAATGATTTTCAATACACCTAATTCAAATGTAAAGTTGTTTCCATATTATAGAATGATAAGACGAGCAGGTTATGTACCTAACGGTAAATAACATGCCTACCCATCACATCATAGTGACACGCAGCTATTGGAGCATGGAGAGTTCAAATTATTACCTAGCACTGCACTGCGCTCGGCACCCAGACGTATAAGAAGTTTAATCTCGATACCCGGGTATTTCAACCTTGCTCCTCAATCCAGAACAAACCTTGCTCTTCAAACCTTGCACAAAGTGATGATTTCACATTACTGCTTGGCCGTAGAATAACTAGCAAAGGTGTAGTGTAGTTGTATATTGTAGTAGTGTACGGAATCCTACCACTACAAAAAGCTGTAGACGATGCCACATCCTGTAGGTTAAATTTTTAATGCAAACTTTCCTCATATTAATTTGAAAACTTTTGCGTTTAAAATAAAACAGAGAGCCCAGAAAGCTTAGTGGAAAGACATCATGAATATTTAAAAGGAGATTAGAATTCGCTAAGGGCGATCCCATTTTGCTCGCCAGTTTATAGTGAAACACCGCCTTTAGGTACCTTTTTCTTCACACCACGCCTTTACGTCGGTCTTTTTTCAATTTTATTAATTGGTGGAAGATTAATTGGTTTTATAATAGGCGTTTATGTGAAACGGAAATTTTAGTTAAATCTTTTCGCCTAATAAATTAAAGTTACCTTGTTTCCTTCTTAATGTGTGAAATTGAAACTTGATTAAATTACAGCAAACTATTTCGATAACTTATATACATATAAGTATAAGATTGCAAAGAAAGTTGTTAGATTATTGCTTTAAGTAATTTATAAGATTTGATATAGTTTAGGCTCATAGTAACGAGATATATTTATGTATAGTAGAAATGTAAATGTAGGATAATAATAATAAGACACCAATTACTTCAAAGTAAACATGTTGCATGTTCGACTACAAATACCTAAAAATTTCAGGGCAAAAATAAAATAATAAAAAATCCTTCAAAGTAGACATGTTGCATGTTCGACTATAAACACCTAAAAATCTCAGGCCAAAAATAAAATAAAAATGTACTCGTAGTATGAGCGGACCTTCTACCGATATTTCATCATTCATCATTCATTCATGACACGTTTCGTACATTTGATATTTATCCAGTGTAAAAATGTAATAGTACCTTGTTTTGAAATAGAATAGAGTGCTCGAGCTTCATGGTAAGCATCACACCTGCTCATAACAAACTTTCTCTAACTTTCTTACAACTCCAACTAGTTAAGTCCATAACGTTCAAAACAGGACAAACTATTGTTCGTCCAAATAAGCTACAAAACAGTGACTAATCTCTTTGAATCAAACGCACCCTGGACGGGAATTAGAAATTCTAAAGGTGTACACGCGGGCACATTGGTCAAACGCATATTCCTTAATACCTCCAGCGGGACTGACTTTGGTTGTTGACGCTCTGTCATCACAGAGCGTCAGTTGCGCCAAATCCGAACAAGACATTTTCCGCGAGCGACCGCTCTTTGTGTACGCAATCAGCTCCGGCGTTGCCCGGCAATTATTCAGAATACATCGGACAATATTAGATAGGTGCGCTTCTACGCGTTTTGCATTTCGAATCAGTCGGACCTTTGTGTGGCTCCGGGAATCGTATGCCCTGGAGAGCGTCGTGTTGCGTCGCTGTTAGTAGATTGCGGAATACGCCTTTTGCTGAACGGACCGTTCACGACGTGGGATTTCTCATCTGTGGTACACAGGTATGTTTTACAGGGAACAAGCAACACTGCGTTAGCAAAGCCGCATGTCCTGATGCAAACGACTATAACGTTCGGACGGTACATCAGATTATCACGTTCTCGTATGTATTCGACGTTGATTGTTAGACCGTCGAGACTCGTTTTCAATGAAATCTCCACGAAGATGAAATGTAAATGTAAACAATCGAAATGGGATTTGCATTTAGAAGTGCCGGAATGAACTCGTGTCAAATAAATTATCTTGAGCGTGTTTAAAAGCTCTTATGTCTCTATAAATGCATCAATAACACAGTTTTATTTTATTGATGTGTTTTTATTGAGTGCATTTGTTTGGATATTTTTTTTAAATATATATTTTTTCTTTTTTTATGAAAGGTCCAGTGACAGTTGGCCTAATATGACATTTACTTACTGCCTACCGAATAAAACATGTCGTAATATTCTTGTGTATGTCTATCAACACATTAAGGTTGATTAGGTATACATTTAATGAGAAATATAATTTCGCACCAACTTCGATAATTTTAAAAGTTGGCGTTAAAAAAAAAAAAAGTGGCAAAAGATACTGACCTGATTAAGGAGTTGAAAACTGTAAGGTACGAGTAATAAAAGAAAACTCGTCATTTAATTCTATAAAATAGATAAATAATTACAAAATCGATAAAGAAGAAAACATTGCATCTGGCTGAGCTAAGGCAAGTATAGGACGTCCAGCTGTAAAATGCGTCGATGATATCGTCTTTACCGGGGGTCATACTTGGACTCTATTAGCATAGAACCGGGGAACATTGCTGGATAAAAGACATACCTAATATATATACAGGGTTACTGGTAATCAGCCTGCATCCGTTTAAGGGCATGTTCTGTATAAATATTTAAACAAACAACTTTTGTTTTACAACTTATTAATGTTAAAACTAAAAAAAATATCCCAAAAAAAATACTGTTTGTTGTCATTTCTAGCACTGTTTAGCGGTTTGGTACGAATTGTTACGATGAGTTCTATGTTTTTGTTTGGAAAAGAAAACAAAAGAATTTTTATATATTTTTATTTACTTAGCATCCCCTTCAAAGAACGCAGCCTGATTTCCAATAACTCTGTATATTTAGTAGTAGAATAAATAAGTCCAAGAATTATGATAAAATCTTTGGAAACCTGAATTCAATACCTACCCCAAACATGTGTAGCTCTCATAACGGTAAGTGCATAATTAAGCGGTTATACTTTTGCGGTTAACTCAACGAGGTTAGATTGCCGAATAACAAGAAACCATCATCGCGGATAATCAAAGCGATATGGTCTAACCGCACGAAGCTTAGACTAAATTGTACCCGGTGGGTTATGCCGATGGCAATAGTTTAGGAGTTTCAAGTCAAATTTAAATCAGCTTCTTATTTTTTCGTAGAGTTCATAGTCGATACATACTTACTAGCCGCTTGATACACCAAGGGCTAGCTAGCTACCAAACCACCAATATTACACCAAATGACGAAAACCAACAAATTTAACTTTGCGGTCGGTCTTCCAATAACACAGTGTCACGCATGATCGCGTGAACATGAAGAGTCTAAAACAATACCTAGCACTGCTTTGCTATACCCTGATTTATTAAACGGTATTTTATTTCTGTGTTGTGTGTGAATTGTCCACCACCAATATTTCTATGCCCTATAATGCTCTAGCACTCTCGTATTACATTTTTAGATTTCTACTATGGTAACTGACATGTTTGTTACACTTTTTTTTAGTTAATTGATAGATAATTCACGGGTGATATGGTCCGATTTAAGTTTTAGTCTCAATCGTCGACCTTTTGCAAAGAGAGTGTACGAGCGCGAACACTACTGTCTTGTTTGACACTGCCATTTTTTCTTTGAAAAACGTCGCCGGATAGAGCAGAAACTTTAATCAAACTGAACTAACCATGTCAAGCGTGAGTAACCCGTGAATATGCTCTATTGTTATATGCTATCATAATTTTTTTAAACAGGGTAGTTCCTTCTTTTAACGCTACAATCTATATCCATAACGTGATGCAATCATATTAAACAACATCAACAACAACATCAACAGCCCACTAAACGTTCCCACTGCTGGGACTCGGGGCCTTCTCTAGCAAGGAGAGAGTTAAGGTCATAATCCACCACGCTGGCCCAGTGCGGGTTGGTGGATGACACATGACTTCGAAAGATTCTAGGTACATGTCGGTTTCCTCACAATGTTTTCCTTCACCGTTTTAAGTTAGCGGCAATTCACTTCAATTCTAGTGTAACAAGATCTCAGTCAGTTAAATACAGTCAACCCCAAATAATATCGGAAGAAAATAGTCATAACTATTACACTGAATGTAGTTAGCAAGAATTATCCTAGTGGCAGTGGGCCCACATAATACGCCTGCTAGCACACCGTGAACCAAACCCCTATGAGTGCAATCTGTCTAATGTGGTGAATTTAATTTGTGTTGCATTCTGTGTTGGACTGTCCTCATTGTTTCAGTCCGCTAAAAGGCGCAGTTGACCTTTGAAACCCATCCATTTCTGAAAAATTACTTTTGAAGGACACATTTGGGTCATGGAAAAGTTTGATCTCAGATTCACTACGTGATTCTGGAGTGTCAATAAGGAAGTTTGAAAAGAATAGAAAAAGCTGTTTAATGAAAGGTGTTAACAACCGTAGTTTAATTTTATAAATAAATCTTTAAGTTTAATAATTGATCAGTGTTCAGCATTTTCTATCATACATTTTCATAGATAATGGTTTACAAAAGAAATAGTAATAACTCTCGAATAAGAAGGCTTGTTGGGAATGCCATGGAGTACAAACGTTTAATTTAATTTTAGATATACTATTTGTTTTTTTTAAATATTTTTATATATTAGACGTTTTTATTCGTAACTGATATTAAATACAGAATATGTGTATATATTACGCTATAGTTCCGCCAATTAAAATATTACATGTAAAACAATTTAAAAGTTTGTTGTTTATCCAATAGATAAAATAAAATTAAAAACAAAGAAGCCACAATATTCTGGATAGATTGGGAGATGATTATGTTCCGCAGTGGGTTAAGATCGCATCAGATAGAATGATGATGATTATTCACGAATACTTCCTGATATTATTCATTCTCGATATCAAAGCACTTGTACTTTAAATTTAAACTTACCGTACCACTTTCATTCAAAAACATTATTCGAAACTGAACAAAAGAAATACGATAAAGAAGAAGGGTAGGCTCGATATCGTACGCGATAAATCTTGGAACTGCCCACAGAACGCACATGCGTACAGAATATGCATGGTAACACTCCTAAACAGCTGGCCGAGGCATTACCATCTAAATTACCTAATTTATGCGAAGCTAGCCTACTAGTACTGGCCCGCGGCCGCGTACGTAGATACGGTTTTTCCCCTCCCCATGGAGGTCGGAGCTCCCGAATTTGCTTGTATGGGGCTCTTATGTCGCGTGCAGGTACATTAGGAAACTTGTTCAGGTTGTACCTAAATTGTTATTTTATACGCTAGTATTGATACGTTACCTGATTTGGATTAAATTTATTTATGTCATTTTTTAATTTAACTGTTCAGTATCGATCCCTGATTCCACTGGTCTCTTTTGATGGCTAAGCTTTGAGTTAACCTTTTCAAGTTTTCTAGATCAGTTAACACTAAGTAAAAAAATGCGAGCAGTCAGAGAGTCTGAAAGCGAAGGCAATTTAAATAGTATGTTTAGGAAAGTACAGAAAAAATAGAGAAAATTCAAATCTCGAACGGCACGTACCGCGGAAGTCGATAAATGTTCACATACCTCTCGCAGCTTACCGCTCACTTGCCGGGTACTTCCTAAAATGAGTTCATGCATTTTAATTACCGTTGAAACCGGCGCGTCGTACTTGCTAGGGGTGTAAAATTCGCCTTCCTACGTAATGAACGATCGTTCGTGTTTGATTTTACTCCGTGCCGCGTGCTTACGGTCACCGTCCGAATTCCCTTTGCGCAGTTTGTTGCGGCGCCGCACATTATTTGTATACACTAAGCATGAAATGTTGCCAAGCAAACGTGTAGGTTGTGTTTGCGTGTAGGTTTAGGAAATGTGGCCCACGCGGGGTGGCACAGGGTGACCTAGGGGGGACCAGTTGCCACCCCGTGCGTACTCGAATGAGTCGCGCCCGAATCGCAGCCTCTGCTTTCAATATTTCACACCGAATCGCATTCGATTGCAAACTTAAAATTGTTCAAAACAATCTTAAACGATGATCTCTTTTCTTGTCAAGTGATCGCCTACTCGCTTCAAAATCTGTTTTCGGTAAATTCGGCCGTTTGAACAGCGAATGCACTTATGTTATAACGATGGAGTTGCTTTGAGCGGTCGAATATCTAGTTATGCAACGGCGTATGTCGGTTCGGTCTTCAATTGAATCTTTTTCCTATTTTCGGACGTTGCTATTCGTATTCATATTTTAGTTCCGAATGGAGTTGCAGTTTTAGTAAAAAATAAATGAAGTTCCCGTACGTTTGCATTGCTATGGAATATTTAAGTCCGTCTCGCGTACCACATCACAATATTGAAAATTGAAAAACGGGTTAGAAGTTAGAAGGAATATTTCAGTTTGTTAGGGCACCACGGTGGGAACACGACCGTTTAGTGCCCAACATAATTAAATCAGGCTCAGCCTGGCTACAGGACATTAACTAGCCAGGTAAGGGGTCATATCGACGTTCAGCGTATCTAGAGTCAATCCACAGTTAATTTCCGGGAGATGGCAAGATTGGCAAGGTTCTTGCGGTTTCCGAGTTGACAATCTTGATTTAATTTCACTCGAACAACGATCAGACAGATGGGAGAGTGTTTGCATCAAACACGGATTATTGCATTTAAGTTGCATTTACATGGCAGATTAGCCCGGAGGAGAACATTAACTATGCAATGGATCGGAGGTACGAAACGAATAAAGCAATGATACAATCCGCGTATTGTTTGACGAACTGCATCAAAGGTGCGGCTCTAGAATCACACCAAAAATATTAAGTACACTCTGCCAAATTTCAAGTTACAGCCAATAGAGACTCGAGCATTAAATTAAGTAACTGTAAGATCCATGCTAAACATTTTATTCAAAACTAGTTGTGCCCGCAGCGTTACCCGCGGCATAGTGGATTAATAGTAAAAATATAACGGTGTCAAAAATATTTAATAATGTAAATATAAAATAATTATACACAAAAAACTGTCACAAAAAATTGTCACCAGGCACATGTCCCGCTCGTCTCGTCACTCTATACTGTACATTTTTTTTTGTCCTTAATTTTTATTTATCGTGATAGAAAAAAACCATTTATAAAGGAAATGGTAGGCGTTTAAACTGGAAGGGGAAGTTCGTGGGTATTATAGGGGTTCTGGACGGTCCATCGTCTAGATTCCTTCTCCCTCCAGTAATAATGGTGGCCTGGACGATGTGCCGTCTAAGCTCTGTTGATGCGTATTCTAGTGCCGTTGCACACTCTGGGCGCGTCCAGGTTACGCATCAGTATGACATGACAGTCACACCCATTTTGAGTTTCAACTTGTGACAGGGTACCCCTGACAGGTCGAGGGAATTTAAGAACTCTACAGGGTATATAGTTGAGCCGACAGTTGTCATCACAGTGTCTTTTTACATGTAGGTCCTCACCTCACCTGACATTTCCTCGAATGTTATTTTATAAATTTTTCCTACCAATTCATTTTTGGGCGCCATGGCGTCTCTTTTGCACAACCACTCTTCGTTAGACAGGTTTTTTTGTAAACTCGGAAATATCTCATTAATAAGGTTATCTTCCGAGCTAACAACATTGCGAAGTTGTCAAAGGCCTGCCACGTTACCTCGCTCGATAACCATCAATGTCTGCCGGAAATCACCTGCCAGCAAGACGACCACTCCGGCTATCAAGATTCGATTGCCCCAAATGTCTTGCAAGCTGCGATCCTGTGTTTCCATCGCTCGCTTGTGCGACATTGTGCATTGTGTCACTGTGTTTGCCCGTTCGGCCCTTCAACCGCCTAACTAAATCGGCTTTTGCTTTGCTATTGAGGTTTCTGTCATTTCAAGCGGAAAGAAAAGAGATAAAACAATATCATAGCTAAGACAGTTTCAGTTAGGCTGTAGACGTGTAGACCCTCGGGTCAGCGTAGTTTGTGATGTGCGGCCCGCGCTCTGGGACAGTTTCAGTTAGGCTGTAGACCCTCGGGTCAGCGTAGTTTGTGATGTGCGGCCCGCGCTCTGGCGGGCGTCCAGCCGTCCGCGCTAGCGACGCGATTTCAGGCTAAGAACTCATGGAGCGATTTTCACCCGCGCCTGCCGCAGTTGCAGAACTACTATTAAATTTATTTCAAAACTCAAGAGACTGCTGATTTTCGTCCGCGTACGTGACGGGCGACGGGCAGTTAGCGATTACTATAGGTCCAACCAACACTAACCGAGCGCATAGCACGAGGGCGCCACCCGCCCATAAAGCGGGCGACCGCGCGGCAGCCGCGTGCTTTCGGGCGTGAGTTGTGCTTTCAATTTTTAAATATTTATCTACATTTTACAGGAGCTGCGGGCCCACAACTCTACGCGGCTGAAAATCGCTCCATGAGTTCTTGGCCTCACAACAGGCGCCTGCCTGCGTGTAGGTTTATGTTGAAATCTAAACATGTCTACTGTACTCTTCAATATTGGTCGAAGAGTGTACGTACATACTTTATGTAAAATCTGTCAAGTAATACTAAGCTTACATAATCGAAGTCATACAGATATGGCACACCCAACAAAGCTATCACACCAAAGAACTATTATTGTGCATCTCCAGTAAAATTAATCATACTGAATTAAATCAACAATTGGTGTGTCAAAGTACCTACTATCTACATTTCATCCTCTGCTCACTCCTTATTGGAATTACGTGTGATTTTAAGTACCTATCGTGTTTTAATTTTTTATTTAAAACACTTTTTTTTAAAGTTATGTACAATGTTTCCCATACATTATCCGCGAATTCATTTTCATTGATTTTCTCATGGGAATAAGATATTTTTCCGCAGTAAAACGTAGTCTATGTGTGCCTATCTAGGGTGTTACCTAACTCCATATCAAATTTTATTAAAATCGCTTAAGCCTTTCAGACGTGAAAAAGTAACAAATGTACACACTTTCGCCTTTATAATATTAGTGTGATGACGTTTTTAAATAATACATTCATGGAATAAATAAATATCCAAAACATGCAAGATGACATGGTAACAAATATGTATGTTCAAAAAACTATAGATAGGCATCTGTTAATCAGAAAATTGCAATTTAATATTGTACTATTATTGTTCATCTTATAAGTATCTTAGTGATAGATTTAAAAACAACAATTTACTTGAATAAATAATTTCTGGTCACAAAACCCGACCTGGGTAGCGATTCAGAAACCATTCGGTTGCATCCGACACGGAATCTCATCTCTCGGTCTTTGTCTTATCTGTTTAGCATGACAAAGACCGAGAGATGAGATTCCGTGTCGGATGTAACCGAATGGTTTCAGAATCGCTACCCTGGAATCCATCAATGGAGAATAAAGGTGAATGCATGCATGTACCAAGAACTATTTCGTAATTTTTTACCTTTAACAATCACGAACGAATCAGTTTTTTGGGATTCAAAGTATATATCCTGTAATACAGTGCTATTTATTATATACTTATCTACCAATGAGTTTGCAAATTACATTTTATCAGCATAAAATATTGTCTTTTTGCGTCTCTTCGTATCCGCGGGCTTGATTGAATGCATAAGAATGTGGGGACTGGAATATAATAATACGTACGACAGGGACAGATAATGCTGCGAGAAAGAGAAGGTTGCATCGCAATTACCTCGTGAGACTGTTGAATAAATTTACATTCAGTTGATTGAAATAATAATGAAATTGGCCCGAGAGTGCGGCACCGTATATTTAAATTAATAATAATATCATTGTATTTCGCAAAACGCGCGCGCATTTTGAATGATATCCTATTTCTATTGTAATTAGGTATATCTTGTCTTTTGTTTTTGTTATACCTACGAAGAATGTCTGGGAAGTTTCTAATCAATTTATATGTGGAAATGATACGCCTTTCAATGTTGATGGGAAATGTAGGTTCGTTTTATACTTAGTTGTTATTTTGTAAGTTCTTCGTTTGAATTAATCGTAAATTAATAAAGAGTTCTATGAGAGAAAATGTCTACCTGAGATTTAAAATAAGTCAGGGATAATCTGTTCAATAAAATGCCTGTGCCATGATACATATTTTAAAAGGAAGATAATAATTACAATTAAAGTATGAACTTTAGTAATAATAATAATCTAATCAAGAAAGCGAGCAAAATTAAGGTCCAAGAAGGCACATGCATGCATGAACGCAAAAACTCTTACGTAGTTTTTGTTTTTGCAGTCATTAACAAGCAATAAAAATACAGTGCATGTCAATGAATAAAAGTTCTAGAAGATCTCGCGACACCCTGCCACCTATATCCACACATCCTTGACCTACTACAAGGGTCAAGAGCCAACCCATCTGCTATCAGAAACTAGCCGAACGGAAAAATCGGCCCAGTCAACTGCGGTAAGGCGGCGACCGGCCACGCTATCTTGAGCTATCGGTACGCAAGCAGACACCGACGCAAGGGGTCAGCGAAGGTGGTGTGACCCTGACCTAACTCAAGAGCAGGGCGCACCACGTGGTCGGGTGGGCGGTAAGTAACTCGGGTCGTTCACCTTGAGACGCGTCGCAAACCGTCGTAGAGAGGATTTTCGGAATTTTCCGCCGTTTGCTTCGGACTCTTATCGGGGATTAGGGTTGTATCGGTGTGTTTACGTTTCGCTGCTATTGAGAAATGATTCCGTTTCGGACGGTTGTGCACTTTACTGAAATGAGATTGAGCATTTCTGTTTTGGAAAATTTAATTTTAACCAGCTTAGATTGTGTAAGAAATGGCCTCTGATAAGTAGTACCTACTCGTAGATACATCATTATGTGCTAAGGTTTTTGCTGTTTTTGGATGGCAAGTAAAAATAATTAATTATAATGGAAATATGTTACTAAATGTCCAACAACAATGAGTCCAAAAATCTATCTATTCGAGCGTGACGCTAGAATTAAATTTACAGCCCCACGAATAATCTGACTGTGGCGAAGAGAATTAAAACAAAAAAACAACTCTTATTAAGTCAACCAAACTCATGCATGTCATGAGCTCATGAGTACCTAGTATACATATAGCAAACTACCAGACTCTATCAGGATGGCTCCCAGCCATAATAGTTTCAAACACCGGCTTCAACGCTGACATAAATAAATTTGTACAATTGTAATTTAATTATATTTTTTTCGGATTTAATTATTTGAGGCTTTTCGTGGCTTAGTTGGTAGTAGCTCTGCCTGCAAAGCCGAGGGTCGTGGGTTCGATTCCCACCCAGTGCAAATATTTGTGTGATGAATTCAAATGTTTGCACTGTCTGGGTGTTTCTATGCTTGGTTCTGTGAATCATACAATACTCGAGGAGAGAGACATTCTCGCAATAAACGTAACGCGGACAAGCTGGATATTATATCACTCTCTCACAAGGTCACGGAAGCTAACTCACATTATGGGACCTGAAGTTTATAACACTCGTCCCATATATATCTGCCCCAATAGTTATATCTGCCCCAAGTTTCGGCAGCTTCAAAAACAAATTAAAGTGCTGGCTTATCGATCAAACTTTTTATATTTACATCGTATTTTTAGAGAGTGATGGCGAAATCCTATAAAAATGTATACAAAAATTTTACATGGGTCAGTACAATTGTTATAAAAACATATTATACTCATATAATGCTTGACAGTTTTCGGTACAATAATTATTATAATACAGTAGTAGTCATTTCAAACTTTGAAAATGTATACAATTTGTATGCTCCTTCTTTTGTTTTTATTTTTTATTTATTGATGTGTAAATTGTACATTTATGAATAAAGTACTTTGACTTTGTGTTTCTATGTTTAATAAGTATGTATTTAAAACTATATAAGTATTATAATATCAGCTATCTGGCCACCATCATACAAGCTTTGCTTAGTTTGGGGTTAGATGGTGTTGTGTGTGAATTGTCCACCAATATTTATTTATTAATCCACGAATATTTATTAATGTCCACCGATATTTATTTAGTTTAATCATTATTTTTTCGGATTTGATTACTATCAATTGTTAATAATTTGTGACATGTCAATTGGCTTTACCAAATAAATGAATATGAATAATACCCGGCTTCGCAACAGTGAAAGATTTTTGAAATCGGTTCAGTAAGTAACTACTGAACCTATTTCAATAAAGTAGCCAAGTGCGAGTTGGACTCGCCCATGAAGGGTTCCGTTCCAGCAAGTAACATAATATACATAGTACACATAGTTCTTGTAGTTCGTTGTAACTTTGATCGAAGTTTTAATAATAGTGTATTTATGACGTACTAAAAAAAACTACTCAGCAGATCGAGTTCAAACTAATTTTCGTTGGTAGTTTTCATGGTAATGTACATCATATATTTTTTTTAGATTTTTCATTCTCTTACTTTAGAAGTTAGAGGGGGGGACACACATTTTACCACTTTGGAAGCGTCTCTCGCGCAAGTTATTCAGTGTAGACAAAAATTATCTTAGAAACCTTAACATCATTTTTTAAGACCTATCGATAGACACACCACACGTGTAGGTTTGATGAAAAAAAAATTTTTGAGCTTCAGTTCTCAGTATGGGGGGCACCCCTAATTTTTTTTTTTTTTAACTTTTGTAAAAATCTTAATGCGGTTCACAGAATACATCTACTTACCAAGTTTCAACAGTGTAGTTCTCATAGTTTCGGCAAAAAGTGGCTGTGACATACGGACGGACAGACAGACAGACATGACGAATCTATAAGGGTTCCGTTTTTACGTTTTACGGAACCCTAAAAATCTTCTGACGCCCGACGCGCGTCATACAGGCGCTTCAGCTTTATAATATTAGTATAGATTTATATAAAAAAAAACAACTTAAAAACCATAAACAAATAGGCACTCAAAATCTAAAGTTCGCTAATCTAGATGATAATAAATATTCGTAGTATTCCGCTGTCTCATAAGAACAGTGTTAAGTTAATTTCACAAAAATATGTCGCGTATCTGAATTTAATTTAAAATTTTAGTCGGTTTTTGTTTCTTGGGAGAAACCAAAATTTATTTTTTGCAACAATAGCTAAATCATTTCCGTTCATTACTTGCAAAGGAGTTTACATTAAGTGTCGCTTCACTGTGACCTTATTTGTCAGTGTGACTTGTGTCATTATATCGTTTGCAGTTCGCAGAACAGATTTAGCGGGTCAGTCGGTGTTAGCATAAGATGCTGTTTATATGCTTGACCTGATTAAAATAAGGGATATCCTTCTTGAGATTTAATGTTAGGCGGTGAATACAAACAGGTATGATTATGGGAACTTCGTACGAGCGGGAGAAAATTGGGTAATCGGTCGTGTATGGGACGATGTATAAATGGATATACATCGTTTTTAAATAGTATAAATACACGCATATTGAAGTTACGCATATAATTTGTATAAACGTAATATCCTTAATTGAAATTTCTCCTAATATTTCATAGTCCTTCACAAAGTTCACAATTTCATCCCATTGAGTTCGTTTGTTTTCAGAAACGTTGAAAATTTCTGTACAAATTCAACTTTGTTAAAAAATGTTTGCAGTTTTTTTTATATAATTGTTTTTACGGCGGTAATTCTCGATTGCTCTAGTCAGAGTAAACAAGATACGAAAGCTCCATGGACGCCCACATGGTTTATTCGATTATAATCGTGTGGAGCTAAGCGAGTACCGCGAGGAAGTGCGACTTCCGAATAGCCCACTCGAATCCGGCGTACGTAGTGATTCGTCAATTGTCGCCCGCGTGACTCAAACAAGAAATGGAGCGTATATAAAGTAGACCAATTTGAGACAGAGTTTCTCAAAGTTAAAGCTACTGTGGCCCCACAACTTCGTACCTACGTAAACTAGGTATTATCTCTCCAATGGACAGGTTGACATGAACGCAAGATAGCAATAACTACTTCTAAAACAATTTTAACCCATTAAGCCCGACTCGCGACGCGGCCGGCGTCGTGACGTCACACAAAAAATCATTACTAAAAAATGAAACCAAATTTTGTGTGTCTGTAAACGACAATAAATTAATTAATATTATCGCCTATCTCTTAGGCATCAAAATAAACTAATATTCGACTATGTATATAATGAAAAAATAAGGTTTTTGAGTCTCAAAACCGGTTTTGCCCAAATCTGGCCTCCCGGGGCTAGACAGCTTAAAGGTTTTATGTACTATGCTATCCATGGCAACTAAATTATCTTATGTTGCTATGAAATATCAAAGAGGCACTACATTATACATACTTTAAAATAAATCATAAAGACCAATATTTTAATTGTATTTAATATACTCGTAATTTATTTATTGTGGGCTTTCTTTTTTATCACTATAATATTTGAAAGCAGAGTCTTAGTTGCGTATTTGTAGTAATAGTATAACAACTTACAAATTAGACTTTTATTGCGAAATATAGATTTTCACATGTGCTTATCTTACATTAATAAAACATATTTATTTATTTTTCATCTTACACTACCTTTCATATTCTTCAGTCCTGGTCATGAATGAATGAAGCTGTTTTTGAAAGACATAAACCAACATAATCATAAACACAAATACATTTATCTACTAAAAGTGCAAAGTTTTTAAATTTATAGAGCAGTGTGTTGTGAAGCTTTTTATTAAACTATCACGGCTTTGCACTACACTAGTATTATTAATAGAAGAGGCTTGCTAGACCATCTAATCAAGATAAATAAATATCCCTTTGTCTATACTATAATATTATAAAGAGGAAATATTTGTTTGTTTGTTTGTAATGAATAGGCTCCGAAACTACTGGACCGATTTCAAAAATTCTTTCACCTTTGGAAAGCTACATTATTCCCGAGTAACATAGGCTACGGCAGATGGCGCTGCAGTTGATATCTAGGTTATTATTCGAGCTAAGCCGGAGCGGGCCGCTAGTTAACAATAATACTGCAGTATTTTGTGGACCACAGCGCAACAAGTTTAAGAAACGCTGAACTGACGCTACTACTATTGCTCTAGATTAATCTGGGGCTTATTGCATCTATCCTGTTCTTCGCAGAACAGGGGCTGCTAAAGAAATAAACGTAGTTCATGTATCAAATTACAGGTATAGGTAGAAAAGAGATAGAAAATTTAACGATACATTTTAATATTCATAATGTAGTGTTCACACAGAGGCGATCCGGTAGCGATAGCGATCCGATAGCGAGAGCGATCCGATACCGAGTATGGGATCGCGCCCGCTTGCTGTGTGTCAGGTTGCATACAAATTCGAACATTACAAAAAATATCGTCTCGCTATCGGATCGCTATCGCTTTTGGGATCGCCTCTGTAATTGTAATGCTTGTTCTGATTTTACAAATTTTTGTTCCACTGACCTGGAATAGAAACTTGATTATATATACAAATATAATCAAATCAAAATACAATCTATTTATATGTGTTAATTTTGTTGTGTTTCAGCCATATCGAAATGACAGTAGTTATTACACATAATGAAATAAAATTGTATTTTAATCAACAGGTGTACGATAGTTTCATTTAAATATTCATAAGAGCCAGTCAAAAAATTAAGCAAATAGGACCTTAAAGCAAACGAACATAGTATATGTACTACATGTACGTATAAAAAAAGTCGGACGTAGTCTCGCTAAAACAAAAACTGTGTCCATCGAGTCGGCCACATAATATGCACGTGTGTGCTGTCACATACAGGCTGACACGCACACATCAGTGGGTCATTACACGCGCCACTTGTGTATATGTGTGCGTGTCAGCCTATCATTGACAACCTGACAACGCACACGTGCAAATGTGGCCGACTCTAGTGACACAGTTTTTGTTTTAGCGAGACTACGTCCGACTTTATTATACGTCCATGATGTACTAGAAGTAATTATGATAAAAAGTGTAAATAACTGTTAATTATTCTGAAGTAATTGTGAACAGAGCAGATTAATTCATTGAAAATACTATCACATTGTAAATATAAACTCAACCCAGTAAACACGCCTCCATCTGCGATGAGCAAAAAGTAATAAATTGCTGGAAAAAGTGAACTACGTATTTTATTTACGTCTTGCAACCGCTCTAAGCTGGGTAACACGTAAAAGGTGCACTATCGTGAAAGGGAATTGCTGAGCTTAACGACGATGTCTTTCTAGGGACAACAGTTAAAACTGACACAAAAAAAAAAAAAAAAAAAAACCTCTAGTTAACAATTGATATAACTTTTTTAATTTAGAAACAACAACGTTTTTTTCCTACGTTTTAGTATTATACATATTTATATAAATCGCATTCTAGTCTAAATAAAATATGCATTGATGCATATATCAGTAATCGTTTTGGCACCACACGTGTCGTGAGAAATGTAGTAGGTATGTCTTGTATTTACACTTTGTGCGACATAGTGTAAATACAATTCTAAAAAGCCATCGTAGAGCCATTTTGCATCGTGTGCATGAAACTTTTTACCAAAGGATTGTTTTTATATCGGTTCAAAAAATGTTGTGTTGTTGTATTTTACAAACGAAGTTTGAAATTGTCTATCTATAAATCTAACTAGCTGACCCCGCAAACGTTGTTTTGCCATATAAATAAAGGTATGAAAAATACCTAGTAGCCGATTCTCAGACCTACTGAATATGCATATAAATTTTGGTTAAAATCAGTAAAGCCGTTTCGGAGGAGTAAGGAAACAAACACTGTGACACGAGAATTTTATATATAAGATTTTGATATTTACCTATATTATTTAACGCCTGGACCGATTTTATTGACATTATTTATCTGTGTTCACGATGGTTCGAGAATGATTTAGATTAATACATTTTTGTACATAAGACTTATATAGGTAGGTACAAGACGTCTATTGGACCCGCTAAAAATATTATAAACATGAAATATTGGATGTTTGTTGCTAATTCAGAACGGTTACACCGATAAAACCACGACGTGCTACTTATAATAACGTAAAAATATAGGACTACATTAGTTTGTCTTCAAAGTTACTTCTACGAAACACCTTTCGGGCTAAGCATGCCTTCTCTGCGCCACCCCGCATTGTAATCAATGACAATAAATTGTGTACGCGAAGCTATAAAGCAAGTTATTAACATTAGCAAGTGAATGCTGGTAATTAGAGGCGGTGCTGTGATACATTATGTGATTGCACTCGAGTGAATGCAACTATCTATTTGAAACGCTTTAAAATAGTAGTAGGAGTCATTGCAGATTCCACCTTGGGAAGTAACAAAACTTTACTAATTATTTGATCGTCAAATAGTAATGTGCACACTTGTCATATGTGTATGGTTTGAAGGTCAATATTTCCAGAGAGCAAAGTGAAAAATCATCTTATATCTTCGGGTGACGAGCAGTGCAGTGATAGGCGTAAAGGTTTGGACTCTTTGTGTACCTACCAATTAATGGATTGCAATGTTTTTTTATGGACAGGTACGTTGCTCATCATCAGCCCCATGTCTTGCTCGTTACATCACTATATTGTTAAATTATACTCTATGTACTCAATATTGTAAAAAAAATTATATATTCTATGACAATAATAATTAACTATAGCTCGCTTGTCAAATCCCTGGAAGCACCCGCTGTTTTGTCCGAGTATTTCTCGTCCCCGTAAGTATCCCGCAATAAAAAGTAGCCTTTATGATACTATTAATCTAACTATGTTACGAATTAACCCGATCAGTTCAGTCGTTATTAAACAAAAAAACATCAAAACTTTCGTTTTTTTATGTTAGTAGCACGGACGTATAAAAAACTCGGTCGTAGTCTCGCTAAAACAAAAACTGTGTCCATAGAGTCGGCCACATAATATGCATGTGTGCGCTGTCACATACAGAGCTGACACGCACACATACACACATCAGTGAATCATTACACGAGCAAACTTGTGTATATGTGTGCGTGTCAGCTTATCGGTGACAACCTGACAACGCACACGAGCAAGTGTGGCCGACTCTAGTAACACAGTTTTCGTTTTAGCGAGACTACGTTCGACTTTTTTATACGTCCATGGTTAGTAGGATACTAATAGCCGTTTAAGTTGATTTTGACATGCTTTAACTCTAAAGAAAAACATCGTGGGGAATTCTAAGAGTCCTAAACAGAAAACAGCTCGAACCACAATTGAGCGGTGGACTATAACGGTTAAATTCCTCAATTGAAGGGTGGCTTGTGCCCAGGTGTCAGACACATATAAAATATGTTGGTGTGCCTCCGCACATTACAGACAGGTGAAAATCTTCGTACAACACTGTAACTTCGATTTGTGCATCTATACATTTAAATAATATTGACGAGTCTTTTTGTAATTATAAATTACGAGTAACAGCGTCTCACCAAAAGCTTAAGAAAGTATGTACGGTATCTACTTATATATAAAAAAACTTTCACTGGCAGATCTAAAACAGCTTATTTATTATAATATATAAATAGTAATTATATATACATAATTATATTTTATTTACTAAGCTTTTATTTTTTTCATTTAATAAGCCGGTGGTGAAAAAAATCTACTTCAACTGCACTTGGATATATATCCAAAAGTCTAGTGAGATTAGAGTTTACGATTTTACAGTTATAAGATTGGACATACTCGCCACTAAGCTACCGTGGCTTCACGCATTTCATAAACGGGGTTAAATAAAAACACTGTTACATAAAACATTTTTAAAATTGACCACGTTACCTGAATGTAGTTAAAATACTTGCACTGTCAATCAAAACCTAGGGCTACGCTAACATCGCTTTTATTGTTAAGCCTCTAGTTTTACACTAAACGTTAGTCATCGCGAGTGAGAATTGTAAACTGGAATTAATTGATGTCAAAGTTCGACTGCCATGCAAAATAACACAAAATTGTTCTGTCTAAATGTATGCTGAGTTGCCTAAATAAAAGATGTTCTGTTATTTGGTTTTCGTATTGAAGTTCAGCATGACAAAGCCGCGCCATCATGCTTGACACGCCTTTGACTAATAGTAAACTTGATAATTTTGATAATCTTTACGAGATTTTCAAAATGAAAAATTTCATTAATATTATTATGATTTTTTTTTTTTTTTTTTTTTTTTAACTTCTATAGGTTTACACTTGACCGCTATCTCGCCTGATGTTAAGCGATGATGCGGTCTACGATGGAGCGTGTTTACCTAGATAAAACCGATTCACTCTCGATTTGAAGACACAAAGATTGTAACCATCGGGGAAAACCCACTCAGGCAACGTATTCCACAGCTTAGACGTTCTTATCACAAAAGTAGAGTCTTATATACATATTTATATACTTATATACATATTTATTGATATTATTAATATTTAATTAATATGCTAAGTATACATAATTAGGTATTATAGTGGAGTGCAGCTCTTTATAAATTAGTTGTATTAAGCTGTGCCTATTTATAAAAATATTCTGTTCATTTTGTGATGAGACTGTTTTCCGTTCAATGCAAGTCAAAACTTCGAGAAACAAAAATACAACTCGTTTTAATTTGAGTATTGGACTCTAGATGCAGTGCAGCTGTTTTAAAACATTTATTCCTTTTTCAGAAACTAACCGCCGTATTTGAGAATTTCACATGAGCACAATTTTTGCCTATTTCAGTTCTTTTGACGTCGAAAACGTTGGACGTTTCTGCACCGATCTGTCCTTACTTAATAACTTGATGGCTTTTAGATGTTTTAAATAAGGCCGGAATAAAAATGTACACGTCGGTGTTTCAAGCGAATTCAAATGAAAAATATTAAATGTTTTACATTTCGTAAGATAATTGATGCATTCAAATAAATATTGTTCGGAAAATTCTCACAAAACACTAGCTATCCCCAAACTAAGCAACAGTATTTATTTATTTGTTTAATGTTTGAAACGGAGTCCATTTGGGTAATTAAACACCTTTGCCAGTTATCTTTGTGCCAACTAGTAATGTGTAATTACTGTCTTCCAGCTTGAATGGCAATGACTCCAGAGAAATTAAAAGAGAAAGAAAATAACCATCTCATAACACTGGGTGAACGCAGTGCGATATTTGGCAATCATTTGATTTTTTTGCATTTAAAATACTTTACTTTGTTGACAGGAGGTATGTTTCTCAATATCAGGCTCCACCTTGCACCTATCTCGTCACGATCACTGCACAACGTACACTTTAGTAGTGGTAGGACTCTTTACAGAGTCCTAGTCCTAGAGCCTGTGGAAGTACTACATATTTGCCACTTATTCTACTGCCAAGTAGTAATGTGCAAACTCTGTGTCCCGGCATAGAAATAAATCATCTTATAAAGGTGGTTGATAAGCGCAGTGCTAGGTAATTGTTTGTACTCTTCATGTTCTAATAGCTGCGTGATACTATGCTATTATTGACAAGACAGGATAGTGTATACCTGCGCCTAATGGCACATGTCATGCTCGTACCGTCACTATAAACTGTAGGTAAAATTTTGTTATACCTACAACTATTGCACACATTCTCATTTAATGTGTAAATCGATGAATGTGTTAATATGGGTGAGTTTTTCCCGATGGTTATACGTCTTGGTGTCATCAAATCGAGAGTGAATCGATTTCATCTAGATAAACACGGCCCATCGTAGACCGCATCGTTGCAAAACCTAACGGGCGCGCGTTCGGTTTCAATATCAGGCGTGATGGCATTCAAGTGTAAATCAATAAAAGTAAAAAAAAAACTATTCTAAGTAATAGAAACTGAACCAATAAATCCAAGGTTAATTCACGAATTAATCGAGAATACCACGTGAATATTTTATTTCGACTACCGGAACGAGGCTTTGATATTTTTCCATCTCAGAGCTGGTAGCACCAAGCGTTAGGCGCCCGAAAGGCACTTTGTAGCACGTTAAGCACTTGTGGGGGCGGGCGTGAACCCATCCCCTCGCAGTTCGAAAAAAGGCGATGCACTTCGAATTGTTCCTTTTATGTCCACCATCGATCGTTTCGGTAAAGGAACGAGTTTTTCTCTGTCCAGTATCCGCGCTCTTACTCCACACGTATACGAGGTTACGCAGTTTTAGCTCGATAACACGAAACGGAACAAAATAAAAAAAATTGGCAGTCATAGGAACTGCCGATAGAAGTGAAAACTTATAACTCAGAGTTTGATAGCTTACTTTGGAAACTACACGGGCGTAACCAGAGGGTGTGGCCTAGTCATCATGGCATGACCATCTAGAAATCCGTCAGCATTTCCCATTGGCTAAATAATTTCTAGATGGCCATGCCATGAAGCGAGGCCATGCCCTTTCAGCAATTCCCATTGGCTGACGCATTTCTAAATGGCCAATGGCTATGGTCCCGAGCTTACACGAAGATTTATTATCATACCCGAGCGTGACGGTAGAATTCAATTCACAGCCCACGAAAAATCTGTCTAGGCGTGACAAAAGAAGTTTTCACTTCAAAAATTACAGTCAAAGGGACTCCCGATACAAGTTATTCTAATAATATTTTGTAATGGTAGGACTCTTGGCAGTGTCCGCCTGGGGAAGTACCACACCTTTGCCAGTTATTCTACCGCAAGCAGTAATGTGCAAATATTACCGTGTTCCGGTTTGAAGGGCAATGTTTCGTGTTGGGTGACGAGCGCAGTGCAGTACTAGGTAATGATTTGGACTCTTTCATGTTCCAATAGCTGCGTGTCATTGTGCTGTTACGTGGAATGCATGTTGCTTACCATCAGGCACATGTACTGATTGTCTCGTCACTTGTAATTAAAAAAAAATCGAAAAATTGGGTTAAAATTATGAAAACAGTTATCTTATAGTCTAGGATAGCACATAGGCTGCTGTTTGTCACGACAGGAAAATCACTGGACCGGTATGGGGCGGGTAAAATCGCAGGGAGCTGTTAGTTTACTATAATAAAAGCGTTTATATTTAATAGTCTTATTTAACATAACTTTCCCCGCCTATGCTTGTATATAGGTGCTTGGTTGTCTGGAAGAGATCGCTCTATCTCTTTCTCTTTCTACTGTAATATTTCGATAAGTTTGTGTCTCAATTAAAATGTTTTCAAAAGTGAGAGACTCAAAAGTGAAATTGCTTAAAGCTAATGTATGACTAAGGCCTACTGTCCACGCACGCGTCTTTTGTCGAATGCATGCATCCTACGAACAAACGCAAGACGTGCGGCTGTCGTGTCGTTGTCGTTTCGTGGACACAGACTTCATTATTTGTACGCAAGATGCAACCATTCGTCTTGCATCCGACTATTGTCGAAATCGTGCGGATGTCGTGCAGCTACGTGGACAATTGGCCTTACTATAACTTGTATCTTTCGGCTCTGTATGCCCTTTCTGCGTACGGCGGTATACTAATTGGGGATGCGTCCCAATCCAGTGCATTTGATCAGCAAATAGAGTAACCGTGAGTTTTTTGCGGGATATATGAAGTCCGATATATGAAGACCGTCCGATATGAAGGCGATAACGTCAGGATTTTTTTAAATTACATTCTTGAATAGCTTTTCTCTTTACGTTCGTCAAATATAAAAAATTATAAAATCCAATATAAGTCGCCGTTGTAATAAAGCAATTAAGCTCCAATTTTGTCTCCTCGAATTCGTTTTACGTCACAAACGTGGGCAATTTTTGTACGGAAATCAGATCTACATAACAACTGAACCTATCTTGTCTAATTAAATAAAACAAATTATTACCTAAAATAAGCTCTGATTCGTTATTATAATGAAAATCTCTTATCTAATGATATTGGTTAGGGCTTGGTAGCTGAACTGACTACGATTTTCTACCTGCTTGTGTATGATTAACTATGTTGGAAATTTAGTATCGTATGAATATTATAGAATTGATCACTAACCAAATAGCTAATATACTCGTATGCAATGCATATATGCCACTACGTAATGCCATAGTACCTGAAATGGGAGGCCATGGAAGGCGCTTATGAGAGTAATTAGAATTTTGTATGGAATTCTAACTCCGGATCTTCAGAGTACGATTTTTCACTACAGGACTGTTTATTTTGTGATATTCGTACACTGAAGGTATTGAATGGGTTCCCCTTACAAAATTTTAATCACACCAAGTAAATGTTGTACATTATTCATACAAGTGTATGATAAAACACCAAGTTCCAGTTGAATATTTGAATACCCAAGGACTGATCGTAACGTTGGACGGAAAATAAGTTAAAACGTACTTAGTCCGTGTCATAACAGAAAAAATAGTTTATATTGTCTTTAACAGCGTGATAGAAAAAAAACATTTTTTTTTGTAATCGCGTACCGAACTTAAATTCATAATTTGCCCCTAATGAACGCCCAATATTGTAAAACCCAAAAAAAATAGTTAAAATTATTTTAAAAAAACAAACGTCTCACAGAACTATCGTTTTGATGCAAATAGTTTTTCTGTAAATTAAAAAAAATATAGTAGCAAGTAGGTAGTTACAAAAGAATATTTTTTTTAATAATTTGATCCCTGTATAATTTTTAAAGAAAATCCCAAGAACTCTATTGTACTTACCTTGACATGCTTTAAATAACCGCGTCACAGCTTAAAACAACAGGCGGGATGTCAGAAAGCCTTGAAGTCTATTTTTGATTTTAAAAAACCGTCCCTTCTACCCCCTAACTACTACCCCAGCTTTAGTAATCCTGTCTCTATAATTTCATGCGTAAAGCACAGACAGATCAATATCAAAGCTAACACAGTTTTAGTTAGGTGGAAGACCCTGTTATGGCTCGCCAAATGTAATATCGCCCTCACGTATCCAGTAGATTCGCCGGCATGTAAACTCGCGTATCACTTACCTGCAACAAACACAAACATATACATTAGAACAGTGTCACCGATACTCTAGTGTACAAACGGATGAAACAAAACAGAACAAGCAACGGATCAACTTATTATCGTTAATTGGGAGTAGGTACAACAACAACGTCTCTTTTTCTAATGGGAAGGAAGTGAACAACGATAAATGTGAGTTAAACACGATCGTGTTTTGTTTTCGTTCTGACTACGATAGATTTGAAACAAAATGATTAAAAATTTGCCCATAGTTGAAAAGCCATAGTTTCCACTGAGTAACTGTACAGATTAAAGGTTCTAGGCTCCATTTGTTTTTATTAAGAACCATATATTGAAGTCTGTAGCAGTTAAGTAGCGCAAAAGTCTAATCCTTTCATATCTTCATAATACTAACTTATTTATAGGAATTTATGGTTGGTTGGTTGGTAACATAATGGTAATGATATTGATAATAAACTCTTAGTTCCCGCTCAGTTGGTATGGTATACAAGTCATTATACTTACCTTTGCCAGTTATTCTACCCCCAAGCAGTAATGTGCAAACATTACTGTGTTCCGGTTAGAAGGACAATATTTAAAGAGAAATTACAGGGCTAAGAGATATGATATCTTAGATGTATGTGTGACGAGCGCAGTGCAGTGCTAGGTAATGATTTGGACTCTTCATGGTCTATTAGCTACGTGTCCCTGTGCTGCTATGTGGCAGGTATATTGCTTACCATCAGGCACATGTCCTGCTCGTCTCGTCACTCTATACTATAAAAAAAAACATAGTTTATTGTGTTCAAGTTATGTAATAATATAGTTATTATTACTATCGTAACCAGCTCATACAGTATAAAGTTACAAAGTAATAAAATATAACTCTAGATTACAAAAGAAAAGCAAAAAATGGACTTAATAATTTTCATTTCCACACTAACGAATCGATACATAAGTAATATTAAAAAATGGATAAAAACCGCCTCCGCTCAAGGTGTCTACGGAGAAATGTTATACAGTATGGGCAGTTAGTAGAACGGATATTTTATACATGAGGTTATTGTCTAGACTCGAACACTACGTTTAAATAGTTGCAATTAAGCGTGTATTACGAAGCTTGTAAACGTAAGGCTTAAACGACAGTTATTGTTCTGGTATTGAGTGGTATTTTGAAATAAGTACTAGCTAGTATTCGAATGATGCTATAATACATGAATAGCAATATCAGAAGCCTCTGAGTTTCACTAAGGGCATTATTAACAGCTAAAGTTTGCTTAACATAAACAAACCAACAAAAATAATTTAAATAACTAATTATTACAATAGTTCAATTTTCAAGACAAACATTTGTATAATTTATACGTACGGATGTTGGTTCCGTGTCCAGGTGTCTGTTAATTTTTAAATTTACATTATCACCTGTCTGACATCCATTTTACAACATTAGTTTGGTTTGGGCGTAGACAGTGTTGTGAAGAAGTGTGTATGTCTAAGAAATCTCATAGAGGTATTTTATAGCAAAACGGCCGAGGGAAAGTGTCTGGGAGTATTGGGATCTTATTTTTAAGGATGTTGCCTACAACATGCGTGAAAATCACTTATTAGAAAATACGTGAAGTAAGTAATGTTTGTATTTACCTTCATAGTCCCATATCTCAAAATTGGCCGTCTAAGCAAGTTAGCGAGTAAGCATGTGTTCTTAGTACGTACTAACTCTACTCAATCGTCCACATTTCATTCATGAGAAAATACGTGACGTCTGGCAGCTCTGGGATCTTGGACTATTTGGAACATAGATTTTTTTGATCTTAATAATTTTTTGAAAATTCGTCCCTAAATAATTAAAAGATAAATGAATTGAAGATTTTCATGAACAACCCGTGGCTCGGTCGTTAGTGAGTCTGCTCATAGAGCTAAATATCGTGGGTTCAATCCCATCAACGATTTTGGGACATGAATATGAATAATCGATCTGTCTGGGTGATATTACGTATGATAAGTACCTATGTGTTGAAACTTATTTATGTGTTATATCTATCATAGTACAAGCTTTGCTTATGTTTATTAGTTTGTGGTGCGATGGTTGTTATGTGTTGTGTGACAAAATTGTAAAACAGTTTTTTTTATAATTGAGGTTTACGTTAGGTAGTGTTTAGCTGATTAGATTAATAACATTTTCAAAGATCGTTTATATTGCTTTTTGAATAATTTACATATGCATAGTTATGCCATTTATATACCCTGCCTTATATCTATACCTTTATATATAAATTAATGTTTGTCCTTTACTATGTCTTATATAGAATCGTAAACTATGCACTTTATCATCATGTGATGATCTTCAGTAAAGTTGTTGTGAATTTTTTTTATGGTATAAAGTGACGAAACGAGCAGGACATGCGCCTGATGGTAAGCAACATGTCGTCACATAACAGCACAGTAACACGCAGCTATTGGAACATGAAGAGTTCAAATCATTACCTAGCTTTGGACTGCTCTCGTCACTCAGAGATCTAAGTTGTTATATCTCTAAGCCCTGTAATTTCTCTGGAAACATTGCCCTTCAGACCGGAACACAGTAATGTTTGCACATTCCTGCTTGGCGGTAGATTAACTGGCAAAGGTGTGGTACTTCCCCAGATGGACTCCTGGTACTACTTAAATTGCATGAGCCAAAGAAGGATTCTGAGTTGGTAAGACTAATTTTCAACAATACAGTACAATAAAATACAGCTAGTCTACAATACTACTTTATAATTTTGACGTGATGAAACTATCAGCAAATTAGTACAACCTGGCCAAGAGTGTAACCTTGTTATACTTGCTCATAAGAAAGCGAGTTAATACGTAAATTGATATGGTTCGGTAATGCAAGCACTTGCAGAGAACTTACCATGTGAACAGTTTACTGCACGGTCCTTCCTGCCGGCTAACTCGATTAATTATGCGCATAGGCTGTATTCCCTCACAAATTGACAAGCTAGACGGGCCATCTTGGCCCATGCACCAGCAACGTAAGAAATTCAATCAATTACATGCGCGCAATCAATTTTAGGTAGCCCTATTACATGCATTACTTTCGATGAAAAATGAGGGAAAAATTTAGTTTTGGTGAAATAGTGGTAGAAAGAGATGAAAGATGAAGATCCTTTACAATTAAAGTTAATTAGAGAGCTGTTGTTCTCAACTGAGAAGAAGAGAAAATAAGTGTTAGTCCTGCAATGAGTCAACGATAGATTATTATTAATATACCTACTACTGATTAATCATAATAATCAGATGCAGAAGGCAGTCATCGTGAACCCAAGATACTTTGCCAGGATTTCCTCACTCTGCAGTCCTAACCACTCTAATTGGCTCCGCTGTCGACTGCACTCTGGTTTCTTTATTTACTTAACTAATATTAATATAATTCAACAGTCATATTGTCCTTCAAATTGCGTGGTACATTATCCCGGTCTACGCTCAGAAATATTTTGTTCTGGCTATCTCTGTTACGAGTAGCTATCACAATCGAGAGTTTCTTACTGGAGATTGTTGGGCGTCTCATCAAAATGAAGCTTCACGCAAAAAAAGGTTGATAGTAATCAATTGCAAATATTGTACAGTCCGCGAGGTATAAGCTGAGCTTTGCATTAGTGTGAGTGATCACCAAAAGTACAGTCAGACGCAGGACGCTGTGACCATGTTCTCTTAATAAGGTGTTTCTTCAAACCAGAAGTGCTGCCATCTGAATATGATTTTGATGAAGTGTGAGTGGTGTCAATATATGTTTCATCGGTATAAACGATAGGCCTGCCCTGAATACGGTATTCGGAAATTTTAAGTAAATAAGTTATACGTAGGTGACGGATCTCATGCTTTTCCATTAAAATTTTTCTGTTATTCTCTGTCCTTGACCATTTGAATCCTAAAAGAGATACCTCTTTTCGCAATGACCATATTGATCCTGGATAGTTAATGTCAGCTTGTTGTTTAAGAGTTTGTTGTCTGACTTTACTTTTGGTAATAGATACGTATGCATGTGATCACTCACACTAATGCAAAGCTCAGCTTATACCTCGCGGACTGTACCAGAGATCCTGGACTAAGAATTTCTAATAAAATTAACCTACTAGGTAATGACAATGTAAGCTAACATTATTACAGTATACTTTATTTTTAAACCCGTAAACTTATTGTTTGATAAAGTATTTACAGTGAGGAATTATGTAACTGTTAAAAATTAACGATATATCTGAAAGAATAGTCACATTTGTAAGAAACACTTTGCTAAAATAATTTGCAATTACGTCACAGGCCAGTAATAACTGTTGTTGGTATGTGACATATTCTCACATGTCAGAAATTAAAACATACAACACACGTTGACATGAGACATAGGTACGTCAGTTGAAAAATTCTACAAAGAATACGAACTATGGAGTTCGTAGAAAATACGATAGATTAGTGAGAATACTTGCGACAAAATAACACACATATCTTAGAGCAGATGAGAAACTAATGAACTTGAACACGATATAATTTTTATTTTGTAAGAAAAACACTAAGAATTCTATAAAAATACTACTTGCAGTAACACATTGTAACGGTTTAATGTAGCGGCTTTGAATTACTGTAATTATATACAATGTTGCCTATTTAAGTCTTTTGTAATGACTAATTATAGTTAATCGAGGCATTCGTCTGCTATTGATTGTTGTAGAAATAATAAATTGTACAATGACTCCAAGGGAACATCTTTCTTCCTGTATTGGGACCAGGGACCTCCCTCACTTTCGCACGGGTAAAAACTATGAGCAATTCTAATGATACTACTAAGTTATGAGACAACTATGTTTGATTACTTTGTGGAAAATCATGGTACTTGGTTAAACACAACCATTTATTGTTTATTGATTAGTTTGTTGATTCAATAACTATATATGATACGTCAGAATATTTGATGAGCTGCTAAAAATAAAATAATTCCATTTCCAATTCAGATTCGAAAATGTCAACAAAAATGTTGTGTCAATTTTTAAAAAAATATTTTATCTCAGAGTTCATAAACGAAATATTTCATGGGACAGAGATATTTACATACAAAATCATGTAAAATATCTCTTCATAGTCACTTTATAATAAAGGCCAAGAAATGCACTAGATGTTAAACAACACCGCTGCTCATAACAACATAGTGCAACCAAACTATTTGAACATGAAGAGTCCTGACCATTACATAGCACTACACTGCACTTGTGACCCAGTAAGATGATTTATCTCTATGCCTTGTAATTTCTCTGGAAACATTGTCCTTTAGACCGGAATACAGTGACCTTTGCACATTGCTGCTTGGTGGTAGAATTACTGGCAAAGGTGTTGACTTTTCCCACCAAGCAGAATCTGCAATGAGTCGTTCCACTATAAAATTGTTTAGTGTGTTTATTAAGTGTTTATTTTAACAATAACATTACTTGTGTTTATTTTAACAACAACATGTGTCTACATGACCGCCATCTCGTCTCATTAACTACGATGCAGTCTACGACTGAGCGTCTTACCTAGGACGAAACCGATTCACTCTCAACGTTAAGACACCAATATTGAACAATTTTCAACGAGAAAATGTCACTCAGTCTACGTATTCTACAGTTTAGACCTTCATATTACGAAAGTGAAATTAAAACTTCTCGTTTGAGTTTTTGAAATGTCAACCATGAATATATTAACAGTATGGACTGGCCACCATACTTAATAATTTATTTTCTTCGAAAAAACAAAAACCGAATTCAATTTAAAATTATATTCAGATACTTGACCATATTTCACAAGAAGTTATCACGAAGTCATCGAGGTATTTGAAAGTAAATTTTAGTTTTTTGTTCATATTTAAAAAAACATAACACCAATTTTGATAAAATTTGAATGGAACTTCTGAACTACGATCTAAAACAAAAAAAGAACCATCAAAGTTGATTCACAATTGAGCTATCGCGTAACATACGTTAAAAAACATGCAATCGAATTAAGCTCCTCCTTTTTTGAAGTCGGTTAAAAAGGGGTAAGGTAGTATTAGATCATGACCTCTGCACACTCTCAGAAATAAATACATCCGATAAAAAACCGATAACCTACCAACTTTGCGGCGGTGTTCAAAAGTTTGAAGCCAACAATAAAAACAATGGGATTGTTAACAACTTTTCATAATAGCTTTTATTTTGAAGATTAACGCTTGTTTACCATTAAACAAATATTTTATTTAAAAACATTAGTATTTTCGATGAGTAAATATACATTTATAAACAAATTTTGTTTTTTTCAGCTAAAACACTAACGACTAACATGACGTCACTAACCGCAAAACATTGGTCGCGATTCATGACTGTATGTCCAGTTTATGTGTTTTCGTATTTTAACTTGAATTCAAACAATCAAAATCGTCGCCACTAAGATCGCAAACTATAATAAAAACTCAGAATAACAGTCTAGTCATTCTTAGACAGCTTGTTTTGCGGTTAGTGACGTAATAGGCCATGTTGGTGTTTGCAGTGACGTGACAACAGGTTAAAAAAAATAGCATTTAAAATCATTTAAAATAAATTTGCCAAGTATTTTTAACTTATAAAAATGTGATTTTCGATATTCTATTAACTAACTATCATACAATTAACACTAAACAATAATAATTTGTGATTCGTGTTAACATCCCTATAATATTGCGTAAAAATTGTAACTAACAATTGTAACTGTTTTGTGGTATCTAATAAAGTAACAATGCATTTGCGTAATATCTACGTAATAATACTGAATAAATTATTCATACAGTGTTGCCCTACTTCGACTGCGTTTAAAATGTTTACTATCTAAAATATGTCTGTGTTACCCCCGTGCAATGACACCCGTCGAGGAATGACTTATGTAATTACCTACTAAACAGCATATTGAAATCGGTTTCTGAATTACCTAGGTATAACAAAAACATTTGTAAACGTAAATCCTATCCTATTTTATAATCGCGAAAGTTTGTATATGTGATGGGCCAGTGTTTGTTACCTTTTTATGTAAAAATAATGAAAGTACGTATTATACGAGTACATGTGTATTTGGTACAGATACATATCATAGTCTGGACTAACACACGGAAAGACATCTCTTTTCTCCCTCCAGTTCATCATATATTACGGCTATTAGAAACCAATCTATCTTGTGACTTGTGAGCAATTAGTTTATCTTGGACTACCTCTGCTTAATATTCCTCTGCTTAAGTTTCTCTTCACACTAAGCACTATACAGTGCATTCACTGTATTTTCTCAACGCTTATCTACTCGATCCAAAACTTCAGTTTTTATTTTATATACTGAGATAATATGTGTTGTGAGTGTCTACTTCTATAACTTAATATTTCATTAGGAAATTCAGAAAATAGCTTAAGGACATATTTTATTTTCTTTTGTACTTATATTGTAAAAATGGTAAAGAAAAACTTCGCGAAGAAATTAGCATGTTCCGAGAAAGACATCTGTCAAGGATATTTGTCACTCACCAACCTCACTGGGTAAGATATACGTATGTACATTATATGTACATGCTCAAATAAGATGTTTAGGTGCGTTTGCGGGATTTTCGCGATGGTTAGCAATATAACGGCCGAGGATGTACCTAATTAATAAAACCGGGTCGGAACGTTTTCACCCAAGATGTGAAGAAGGTTGTAGATTTCAGATTAGGTAAATGAAAGGTAAAGGTATAGTATAATTTAAATGATATAACTTACACAAAGATCGAAATAAAAACCACATTTCGTATTTTTAGTTGGTAATAAAAAGCTGGTATACATAAAATAACAGTGTGATGATAATTTTATTATCTATCTTTGTAATTGTTTTATGGACATCTATTTGGGCAGCAACTTCGGACCGCTGACGTTAACAGCGGCCTAACATGCGACGATACCTGCCTCGTACCACGAGCTATTGTGATGATTGTTCGATTCCATTAACGCTAAAATTGACGTGCACTATAATGGTGGATTCTATCGCTCGGTGACAAAATTCACGGTTCCAATACAAAGTATTGAGGTATAGCGTCAATTGCTTGGTTAAATCATCGCAATAACAGCTCATCGTGCAGGTCGTGCAGGGTCTGAACTCTTTTACCCGAATGCAATGTTTTCAATTTTTTGGTTTCAAGAATCGCTGAAGCAGCTTCATTTTAGAAAATGTTATTAGATAGAGTGTACGAGACGAGCAGGAGATGTGCGTGATGGTAAGCAACATGCCTGCCACATAACAACACAGTGACACGCAGCTACTGGAACACGAAGAGTCCAAATCATTACCTAATACTGTACTGCGCTCGTCACCCAGACATCTAAGATATTATATCTTTATGCCCTGTAATTTCTCTGGAAACATTGGCATTGTGTTGAGTTATCATAAGATAAATAAGAATAAAAATTAAACTATTAAGGATCGTTTATAAAAAAAAAACGTTTTTTGACAAAGTTTAACAAATGATTGGTCTCATGGCTCAGTTATGAATCTGCTCGCTGAGTTGGAGATAGGGAGTTCGATTCTCACACAGCACAAATATTTGTGTGATGAATACAGATGTTTGTTCTATAACCGCCATCTCGCCTGATGTTAAGCGACGATGCGGTCTACGATGGAGCGTGAATTTCGAATATTAGGCGATGACACGATGTACCCGGCCACATCCATCGCGTTAACACGAATATTCGGCGTAGCCCGCTAATGTAGCCGAGGCATTAGAAGTTTCGCGAGACGTCACTTTACGGAACGATTTTTACGATAGGTAATGTCACAGCCTTCACTCCAGAAGTTTGTCGATTTTTAATACGAGTAATTTGATAAAATACGAGTCCCATTTTTTCCATAATCTGACTGACTGACTATTTAGAATTGTGAATTTCTACATTTTAACCCAATTGTCATCTCAATTGTCCTAGGTTCCTTTTAAAAAATGTTAATGTTATGTATCTTAACGAAGACAATCTTTAAAACCCATATCTGTCAATTTGAATACATCTCAATAGGTCCATGTGGGTAGGTGTTAATGTAACAAAAAGCAGACTTCAATAATTCGATCAGAGCAATACAATTAGTCTACGGAAGGGCGCGGCGCTTACGTCCTATGAAATCGGACACTTAAAATTCGTACTGTTGATAAATGGTTTAATTGTTTTGGCAATTAACCGCTAGGGGTGTAAGGGAGGAGTTGGGGGAGGTAGCATTGTAATTTGTGCTTTTCGCTTGATGATCGAATTTGCAGCCTAAGCTCGCCTAAAAACAATGATGTACAGAACTAAATGCAGTTTATAATTATGCGACACCATACTCGACCTGTCATAGTACAAATAATGCATCTGGGACTTAGTTGAGTAGTTACGTGGAATCATTGGGACGTGATCAGAGTGGAATTAATAACGATGACAGTCAAACTGAATGACCAAATGTTTAAAATGACCAAATTCATATATTGCACCTACTTTTTAGTAGGTACAAATAATTTGTAGGCGTTTAGATCGATGTATTCTCGAACGGAGACCGTGTCTCAATAAGCGCAGTGTGTACCGGTTATTGTTGGGAATACCACACTCGATGTTGTTGACGAATACTTCTTACTGGGTCAAAAGATTCAATTAGGTAAATCCAACTTGGATGGGCAGCGTTTGGAAAACTTTGGCACATCTTTGAGTTCAAAATACTCCGATGCCTGAAGATGAAAGTGTTCAATCAGTGCGTGCTGCCAGTGATGGCTTATGGAACTGAGACGTGGTCCTTAACTGTGGGCTTCACAATAAAGCTCAAAGTTGCACAGCGAGCCATGGAGAGAGCTATGCTCGGAGCCTCTTTGCGCAATAGAATCCGAAATGAGAGCAATGGGCAGGCCACGTCCCTCGCAGAACTGAACACAGATGGGGAAGATAGGTTCTCGAGTGGTGACCACGACCCGGAAGACGTAGTGTTGGACGGCCTCTCTCTACCTCACAAAGGTCGCTGGATACCACTGGTTGCAAGTCACGCAGAACCGTTAATTGTGGAAATCTTGGGGGGACGCCTATGTTCAGCAGCGGAGGTCTTGCGCCTGATTATGATGATGAAATAGTTCCATTGAAACAATAAATTCAGACTTTCGAAATGTTGTCTGCAATTTAGCCCGCACTGTTTTTCCATTTTGAAACACTACTTAAAATTCTGACCATAATTTAACTTTGTGTCATGTTGAACGATAAGGAAAAACTAGTCTATTTTGTATCACTCCAACGCATAACATCCGCAGAAATTACCATTTATAAGGGTTTTATATTCCTGCGTAAATATTTTGATTTCATAACTATGTACCTACTCGCAAATTTAGTTACTCATTTAGGCATAAATACGTTTTACAAGTATTATTTTGGACAGAACTTTAGCATAACAAATTTTACATAAGGATGTACATTAGTTAATGTTCAATGAATCAATCAATCATTATTTATGGTATTACGAGTATTTATATATACATAAAAAGTCTTTCTACAAAACTAGCACGCCGTTCAGATAACTGCCGCGCGGCCGAATGCTGGCAGAGTTGCCCCGTCGGATTGTGAAAAAATATGTAATAATTGCATAACATCATAATATAATTGATAGCTGATGATGAATGATGATGAATAATATAATTCTGGAATGTCGAGTTATTGTCCATTTTTTGTGTGACGAAAACAAGCATTTGTTTTTGCGTCTGAGTGTTTCTATGTATCAAATGTATGTATGAGTTCACAATTAATTACATAATAATTATCTCAGCTATCTGGCTTCCATAGCACTAAATTTGGTAGTTTTGTGAGGAATCTCCAATAAATATTGATTTATCTATTTTAATCTAAGCATCAAATCATACAAAAAAGAACACAAAAAACGTTGCAGATCATAAAAATGATTTTTCGTTCAACGCGTCTAAGTACTATCACGAACAAATATTTAGGGAAAAGACATAATCTTAGGTAAGTTATAGAATATCTACTTTTAGTTCATCCCATTCTAAGTAGGTACTCGTATTATTATGAACAGATAATTGGGCAAAAAACGTTAACCACTTGAAGAGTATTAAGTTTTCCTTATCAATCTAAGCACATATAATTAGGCAAAAAATGTTTTGCAATTTACAGAATTTCGATTTTTTTCATAATTTGTTCATATCACTCTAAGCACCTATTATTATTAGGTACAGAAGCTTATGTAAAAAACGTTTGCAAGTCATGGAATATCGACTTCTCGTTCATCCCAATCTAAATATTACTGCGTACAGACAGACGACAGATAGATAACATGTATTTGGATGGACATGAATAAATCATGGTTATGGTAATTTATACATGCCAACATTTTCTTCCTGAGAAAATCTTACACATTATTACAACTTCGACCCTCATTTCGATCTGTTGTTTTAGAAATGTATTCATAAATATGGTCTTGTGGGCTAGCTGGTAGTGATGCTCAATAAACCATAGTTCGGGTGTTGAGTTTCCCTCGCCGGATGTTTTTTTTTATTTTTTTATAGCATAGAGTGACGAGACGAGCAGGTCATGTGCCTGATGGTAAGCATCATGCCTGCCACATAACAGCACAGTAACACGCAGCTATTAGAACATGATAGTCCAAATCATTGCCTAGCACTGCACTGCGCTCGTCACCCAGAGATCTAAGATATTATGTCTCTAAGCCCTGTAATTTCTCTGGAATCATTGCCCTTCAAACCGGAACACAGTAATGTTTGCACATTACTGCTTGGCGGTAGAATATTTGGCAAAGGTGTGGTACTTCCCCCAGGCGGACTCTGCTAAGAGTCCTACCACTACTAAATATTACAGTATTATGTTAGTCATGCTTACTTTCACAGTAGCTTGCGTCCTACAAATATATTTTTTGTTACACAAAAGGAATTAAATAAATGTATGTAGCGAAATTTGTGTATGTTAAAGCTTTTATTCAGAAAACTTTCTTTTTTGAAGTCGGTTAATTAAGTACAGCTGAATAAGGGCTTAATATGATGTATGATAAGGGCACCAGTATTAAAATATTACATATTATGCCGCAAAATCCTCACAATGTGGTGAAGCTATCTCGTAATTAAAACCCTACGTAGAAGAAATAAGTCTAACATAACGCTGGTGTTTAATTAATAAATCTTTCCATACAGGTGATATTTGATGTACAAATGTGAATGCAAAATGTCGAGCTTATTCCTTTGGGAACCGCATCTCTCCAACCTGTTGTACTTACCATCTTTTTTTTTACTTTTTTGAATTAATTCCATTGAGTATGTGTTTAAAGGAACAATGAAGTAATATAAATGTTATCGTATGTAAATCTTTACTAATGTTGTAAAGCTGATGAGTCTATTTGTTTAAACGCGTTAATCTTTGGAACTATTGACTGGAACGATTTTAAAAATTACTTCACCGTTGGTTATGTACGTGATTGTGCTATAAGTTTCTCATGATTTATCCTTCACCTTTAGAGTGAGTGGTGATTACAAAACTGTACGTCGACTGTTCGAAAAATACTAAGATGTGCAGCCGGGATTTGAAACTAATCTCGCTCGCGGTTGCAAACTCGCCGTCCACGCTACTATGCCACCACGACTGTTGTATCCATTGCTGAATAAGCTGAAGCAAAAGCTTTGTATAATTTTTTTACGAAAATTACGTGGGCAGAGGAGTATGAAATTTACAACACTTATTATATATAAAAGCGAAATGTCACTCATCAAGGAATCTCAGAAACTATAAATGCCAGGAATATGAAATTTTGCATGGAGGTCCCTTTTAGCACGAAAGCGCTCGCTAAGACGGGGTTTTGCGAAATTCATCCCCTAAGAAGGTGAAACAAAGGATGAACGGTCGTTTGAAAATTCGTAATTTTCAAAGTAATTTTGTTATTTCGAACTGTACGGGGGGAAATTGGGGTTGAAATGGGGGATGTCAATATGAAAGTTCCCAACCGTTGAAGATAAAACCATGAAACTCTGTATCTAGACACTTGACACGAAGCAATGAAATGTTTGTTCTATCAATTTTGTAACTTCTAACTGTACGGTGGGGAAATTGGGGTTGAAATGGGGGACGAATGTCAATAGGAAAGTTCCCAACCGTTGAAGATAAAACTATAAAACTCTGTATACAACGTGGTGGATTTACCCCCAACAATATTTTGACAGTCCATTCTAACACCGATGTAGACTTTGTCACCGAAGGTCTCTTTCCCCTCAGCACAGTAGATCACGAGATAATTCGAGTCAAAGTTTGACGTAAAATTCCTACCAAATCACCAGCATGTACAGCTGACAAACGACCTTACCGCCGACGCCACGACGTCGTTCAAAAATCCGTGCCGAGATCAGGCCACTAAGGGTATGTCAAATAAAATAACAAACAAAACAAATCTTTTTTTTATGGCAAAAAAAATTGAGCTTTCATGTCTAATTTTCACATACATGATTCAAAACGTTATGTAGATGAACTACAATGAATATTGTTGCACCTTTCTGCAACACCTTGTATAGACACTTGACACGAAACGCAAACGAATGTTTGTTTTAGCAAATTTGTAATTTCGAACTGTATAGGGATGAAATTGGTACCTTAGTATTCATATCCCGCGGACGAAGTAGCGGGGAACAGCTAGTAGTTTATACAGAGGCGGGCAGCTCGTTTTTTCTAAATTTTGCATTAAAATACAATTAATAAAAAACATTACACATACTACCATGTATTTGAAACACACACGCATATTTACTCGTTTGGTTATATAAATTATGATCGAATTTCGACCAGGTGGCAGCCCTGATCTAGGCAGGTTATATATCTTATATATAAAATTCTCGTGTCACAGTGTTTGTTTCCTTACTCCTCCGAAACGGCTTTACTGATTTTAACCAAAATTTAGATGGATATTCAGTAGGTCTGAGAATCGGCTACTAGCTATTTTTCATACCTTTATTTATATGGCAAAACAACGTTTGCGGGGTCAGCTAGTACCTATATAGATTTGTATAAGCTTTGTAGTGGTAGGGCTCTTTGCAGAGTCCGTCTGGGGAAGTACCTTACATTTTCCAGTTATTCTACCACCAAGCAGTAATGTGCAAACATTACTGTGTTCCAGTTTGAAGGGAAATGTTTCAAGTGAAATTACAGGGCATAGAGTTAAACGATCTTATATCCCTGGATGACGAGCACAGTGCAGTGCTAGGTAATGATTTGAACTCTTCATGTTCCAATAGCTGCGTGTCACTGTGCTGCTATGTGGCAGGCATGTTGCTTACCATCAGGCACATGTTCTGCTCGTCAAGTCACTCTAAATTATAAAAAAATGACCAATAAACAACATTTGTCACATCTGTCTTTTTATCTCATAAGATAAATTGAGTTTAGTTTCGTTTCCCACCGATAAGTTTACATTATTTCTTAGCCAACCATGCACACTATATTCTAACCATCATAAAAGCACATTTTTTCTGTAGTCCATTGTTAATAACGATTTATAATGACATATTATGCTGATATATCCTGGTGATTATATCGTTCGCAGAGCATTGCGGCATTGTCTATGATTACATGTCACAGAATTCAGTGTCATTAGCGAATAATTTCCAATTCTTGGTACCAATGCTATGCTGTCGTACGCTAACTTTCATGTGAAATAAGTTACACGAGGGGAGGACTGTTTAATTACTACACCGTGAAGTACTTAGGCAGTTAGAGAGTCAATGTGCGCCACGGTAAGTTATCACCATTCACCTTTACATACAACAATGTAACACGATGTGATGTGAAAATTACATTAATATTGATCATAATAGTACGGTAGCCCAACTCACATTACATCGTTTTGTTCTACAATATGCCAATGACTTTATCCTCGTAGAAAATCTATTTACTTGGTCACCGATTTTAGCCGCGGCTTAACCGCTAACAGAGAAGATTTAATGGAAAATTAGGTTATAAAAAAAACTTAGTTTCACAGTATGTTAGTAGTTTTATGACCATTTAAGTTTTTTTTTATAAAGAGTAACGAGACAAGCAGGACATGTCTCTGATGGTAAGCAACATGCCTGCCACATAACAGCACAGTGACACGCAGCTATTGGAACATGAAGAGTCCAAATCATTAACTAGCACTGCACTGCGCTCGTCACCCAGAAATCTAAGTTGTTATATCTCTAAGCCCTGTTATTTCTCTGGAAATATTGCCCTTCAAACCAAAACACAGTAATGTTTGCACATTACTGATTGGCGGTAGAATAACTGGCAAAGGTGTGGTCCTTCCCCAGGCGGACTCTGCCAAGAGTCCTACCACTACAATAAATATATAATACAATAAGTTTAGTTTGTCATTTAGTTTAGTATACGGGTTTGTGAATTTCTGATAATAAAAAATAAGTAAAATTCTGTTTCAGTTTCAAACGAATCGTATCACCGAACGGAGGGTTTAAAAAATAGTCTATCAAAAATGTATATTTACCCGCCCACAGTTCTAATATCCGCGTATCCACAGCAAATAGAACGGTTTTGATGGGAAAAAGATAAAACCAGACAACTATGCCAACATTGGCACGTACATTTAAAATGTTGCTTAGAATAAGTGCAAGTCACAAGGATATTTTTTTTTAAGGACCTATTGAACTTTGGCCTCTACTTCTTACGTTGGCGCAGAAACCGCAATAACCTGCTAACCGAATCTTTTCGTACTCAATGAGTACATCTTGTACAACGGCTATAGTGCAAGGGCACCTCATATGGTAGTCAAATTCTATTTCATTTTAGGATGTACTGTATTAACTAAAGGAGTAGGTGTTTAAATGTTTTTATCGAATAAAAATCTTTTTACCTGGGTCCCTCGTTTTCATAGCTGCAGATCGACAGCAAACAGAGGTTTAGAGGTTTTGGTGAAAACAGGATACTCTGTTCTAACACCGATACAAGGCACCTGACGGTGATAATTGGCGCAGCTATTAACGAGTTAACGCTACAGACCGGGAAAGATCAGAAGTGCAACTTCAATTCCACCAAAATATAACGCCATAGAAGGCTGTTTCTATGTTTTATTTTTACTAGGCAGTAAGAGTGCTCTCAAAACATTATAATGCATCATGTAAATAAGAACTCGTTTTTCTGAAGATCTACAAATCGGATTTGAAAAATAATGGTAGCATCTGTGAACCGTATTTAAATAACATTGAAAGTTTCGTGAAACATACATACATTCATATTCAAAAACTTCATAAACTTGGATTTATTTAAGAGTATAATTAAGTAACGACATGGCCTTAAAATAGTGTAAGACTTAAAAGAGTAAGTTTTAGTTTCTGTTGCATCCTTTTTTTAAGCAAGTTGCCCCTCGTTTTATTATTCTGTGTACAAGCGCTGTGGTGTGACGGCACACGTTGCGGACCGCAGAATGGTTTAATTCCAGTGAGTTTTTAACCACGATCGACACATCGCAAGATTGACAATCACAGTTCGATGCGCTCAAAAAAAATTTTGTATTTTCCGATCGGTTAGTTATTTTTGTGCTGAATTTTGTAACTCTACTGCAAGTTTTGTATATTTATTTCAACAAGTAAAAATAAAACTACTTTATTTTATGATAGACGCATGTTATTTAATTATAGCGGTACCACGATTACTCAAATATGCGGCACGCATTTAATCGTAAGTACAATCCGCCCTGTTATGTACTTTTCGCAAAGCAGCCTGCGCTATCAGTGTTACTTTTTGCGTGAATCGCAATAGCTATCTTCTGTTCTGATTGCTTTGCAGTGCATATTTACACATGGTGGTAGAAAAAACAAATTGGAAACGTTGATGGAATGGATACCAAAATTTCAGACAGTCAATAAAACTTGCACAATTTAACTATGTAAACAAAAAATATGTAAACAGTAAGCCGAATTCATCAAATACAGCCAATTTTTTTGACCGCAAAAGAACTCTTTTTGTAGGATATCGATGGGCAATAAAACCGATACTGTATCCAATCAATCGCTCGAAATTATTTTTTTAATATTAAAATGATGCATTTCAATTCCCGGGCCACGTCGTTTTAACTGGCGGGAAAAACTCCGGGCAATATTGCTCCAAACGAGATGGTGGGTTATCTTTAATTTGTGAGCCAATAAATGTTAATACATCAAGCGGGACACGACTCTGGTACCACCGGGTTCAATTAAATTTTTCGGTGGCCCACAAACTAATTTGCGAACTACGTCCATATGTTTTAGGTCGTTTATCGCCTGCGTGACTAATTATTTTGTTTACGAAAATGTTTTTCACTTTTCCAATTGGCGTGTTGATCGCCGGTCAATATTTGATCTGTGGCCGTTCGCCACTTCAGCCGTCGCGTTATTTAAATTTGATTTTATTGTTTCATGGGCTGCATTTTCGTTACAATCATGTGTACTTGAACATGTTGGTAATGCCGACATAATTAATAATAAAATTGTTGGCTTAATGTAACAATTAATATTTCAAAATAATAAGTATACGTTTGACCACTAATTGGTCCTGTGGAAAGCTACGTTCTGAACATGGATCATGTATTCCTAGTAGGTATTTATTCACGCTTTGCCTAGCAGACATACATTTTGTAGATCTCAGGAAACATGGAAAATCGCAAGATATTCCAAACTCTAGCGGATCGTTACGATGGATCATATGCATAAAGCTAGACGAAACCGATCCACTTTCGACTTGAAACTACCAAAAAATATAGTGTACCGATTCCTACTGTCTTATTAAAATAACTTAACTTGAACTCAATATTTTCTGTTTGATCTCCGTTTGACGTTAAAACAATAACACATTTTATACTAAAATGGCCTAACTTAAAAATTTTACAGCCTTGAATAAATTTAAGGAATTCGGAGGTTAGTGTAAAATAGTTTTCTTGAAATAATCGAAATGTTATTCAAATCTATTATTTCATTGGAATAAAATAGTGAATGATGATGATTTAAGTACTAAATGATTACAATCAATTAAGGAGCTTCCGGCGAAACGAGTGAAATATAGTCGGAATCAATATGCGAGATAATGCGCGTTGATTATTCCATTTTCCCTTTAAGCTATTATCTATTTTCAATGCCGCGCCATTTCGAACCCTCGTGGCTTAGTGGCTAGATTGTGTGATTCGCAAACATGACGTCGTAAGTTCAAATCCCGGCTGCATCACTGAGTATTTTTACAACTGCGAATGTAGAAGTTTGTCATCTCCACTGGATTTAACGATAGAGAAAAAAACATTGTGAGTAAACCGAGACATTCCAAGAATTCAATATCGTGTTTGGTCCGTCAACCCACACTTGACTAGCGTGTTGAATTATAGCCTTAACTCCTAACGAGGGATAGCCCCGAGTGTCAGCAGTGGCAACATTTGGTGGGTAGTTTAATTGTAAAAACCATTAGATTATAATCTAACGGCGTCAGATTACAAACTAACCTAACCTTCCCTAAGATTTTAATCTCACGCGTTAGATTATAATCGACATTGACAATTCTGTGGTGCTTATTTTATACATTACAACATTAATACTCGTATATGCTCTGTTTTGATCCTGTCACAAGATCTACGAAAATTAGATGCGGTGTCTATTCTATACTATGAGAGAATGTTGACAAAATATTTTGAAGTAAGATAAGAAAGTTTAAACTACCACATCCAGATCAACGTACTGCCTTGACTAGTCGGTATTTCACCGCTTATATAACATCCACTGGGTTAATGAATTAAGCCTCGCTGGGCTGAAAACAATTTCGCCGGTACTACGGCGATAATGCGAATTTATTATATCATTTAAATGTTGGTACGTAACGAAACGGCGATAGTTGTACCGATGTCGTGTAATTTGTAAACAGTAATAAACCTTGTCAGTGTGTGTGTACTTAAAATAAAAAAGTGAGACATTAATTAATTAAGGCCAATACTCGTTGTTTACTGGGAACAAGTATGTTCACGGAGCCTATCGTGGGATTGATTCCCTCCCACTCAGGAAATTAATTATTCCTGTGTACATACATAAATATACTGTGTATATACATATTTAATGTGTGTCTAGGTGTTTCTAAATGTGATAGGTTTAGTATGTATTTACAATTATATCAGCTCTCTAGCATCAATAATATAAGCATTGCTCAGGTGGGGGATAGATAGTGTTGACAGTAATTTAATAAATATATTAATTAATTTCTTAGTAGTTAAAAGCGTTCAAAATTCATAGCAGAGTTACAATACCATACACTTAGTACTCGTAGAGTCATATAAGTTAGTAAGGTCACGCACCTGCTTTGCTAAACATTATTTCTTGTTTACCGAATAATTCTTTTAATAATAAGTAATAATTAATTTGGTCATAATAAAGTGTTTTTTTTTTTAAATGTTTTTAAATTGTTGTCATAATACCTATATAGTAAACGTTATAAAAGTTCGATGGGCAGTAGATAATACACAAATCCAACTGCCAAAAGTCTTTTTATAAAAGAAACGCGTAGAATCATACACGTCACACTTATGTATAACACTCCTAATAAATCGTTATTTATAAAACAGTTGAACGAGCAATCTAAATGCATATTATGTATGTATTTAAAACTATATAAGTATTATATCACCTATCTGCCGCCATCACACAAGCTTTGCTTAGTTTGGGGTCAGATGGTGTTGTGTGTGAATTGTCCACCAATATTTATTTATTATTAAATACATAGTTTCGTACGTATAGACAGAGCACTGAGAGCTATAATAATAATGTTTTTTTGGAGAAAATTAACTATTATTTCGTTAAGGTTAGTGTTTGCCATGTAAAATTTATCAATAAAATGATTCATTTACAAATAAATATTTGTGTGATTAATGCAAATATTTGTTTATATTAATTGAAATTACAAAAATAAATTAATTGTATAAAATGCTGGTTTCTACGGTAGGTACTTATTTGCAAAACGTTATAAAATATACTACTTATGTATACAAATATTTATATTTCAAAGTAAAATTATCAATATACCAATTAATACTAAAATAAACAGAAAATTCTGATACAAACGTGTTGCGATTTTAAATGAAGTTCGACGACTTGCTCTCTGTAGGTAATATAAACTGATTGCGATTAAAAATTAACAGTCACTTATTGTTTTTGCATGTCTGATGAGGGGAAAATATGGTGCGTGGTAAAAATATCCGATTTTATACCTCTGTGAATAATTTATCTTCGAATCGAATCATATTTTTCATTCGCCTGTTGTTCAACTTTTCATTTCGTTTTTATTGGATGCAAATTTATTAAAACTGCCGATTTATATCCAGAAATAGGTAAATCTCGAGGAATTTTAATTAAAACTTGAGTGAACTGCCCGTACAAACGGAATGTTTCTAACAATGTTTTTGGTATCATATCATACTTCAGACCTCTGAACATGAATTTTCTGTGATTTGTGTTGGGTTGAGTGAGACAATATACTGTATAGGTGTACATATAGACGGATGCTTTGTTACCATCGATATAAGTCATTGGATGTGCCCTCCCAAACTTCAGGCGCACGGAATTATGTCATCGTTGGGAAGAGTGAGCTCACTCTTTCCGTTCTAGACGGTTGCAGAAAGCGGCGAACGCCGGACGTTTTTACCTATTCGTTGTCAACAACGAAAATATATAACCACAGAGTTAAGAACCATAGCATACCTCGCCGCAAGCGATTCTAGGGGTCAAGTATATTGGTGGTGTGTAAGCCACTTACGCTACACACACAGGCACAGTTTATTACCAATATCAAGATGCTCAGGGCACATCTAATGGTTTATGTTGAGGGTTGTTACACCCTACTAATACTTACTATGAATGCGAAAGTTTGGATGTTTGAATGTTTGTTTCTTAATCACGTCGGAACGTATCAACGGTTTAGGTTGATATTTAGAACACAGCTCAGATCATAGTCTGAAATAACATCTACTTTGTATCATCGGACAATAACGGGAACTGGACTTGTGCGAGTTAACCCGCGGGACGCTGCTAGTATAGTGGCCGGCAAACAAGTTGACCCAAAATTGGGAAGCAATGTTTGTGAAATTAAAACATCTTACTCGTATATCTCTGGGTGACGAGCGCAGTGCAGGGCTAGGTAATGATTTGGACTCTTCATGTTCCAATAGATACGCGTCACTGTGTTGTTAAGGGCAGGCATGTTGCTTACCATCAGATACCTGGACCTGCTCGTCTGGTCACTCTATATTATATAAATATCATAATTTAAAAAATTACCTTAAGGTATCGACTTCTTTAGGCGAGAAAACGAGTAACTATCTCGCTCAGGAAACGTACAATAGATACAAATTCCGTGTGAATAAAAGAGATGCATATACAAATAGTTCATCGTTGATTGTTCACACTGCCGGCGAGCACTTGCTTTACTAGTTTGTCGCTGAGCGACAAGAGCTATGATAGCACACTCGCTCAGCGATACTCGCTAAGCAATTAGAACACACCGAGAGAGCAACCAGCGGTCATTTCTCTACAGTGCACCTGAAAGATGCGAGATGCGAGTGATGCCAGTAATTGCTCGCCTCACTCGCACACTGCTGGCGAGCACTCGCTTCACTAGTTTGTCGCCGAGCGACAAGAGCTATGAAAGACAACACTCGCTCAGCGATACTCGTTACTCGTTGCCGGTGAGACAAATGGCTTAGAAACAGTGCAAAATTACTGAATAATTTAATAACTACTGATTAATTGATTATTTATTACTGACTAATTGGATACTGGCCGCTATGTTTTCAATATTCTTGACATTGGCATTTGTATTTTTCTATTATACCCTTTGAGTATTTAGCCCTGTATAATTTGTCTGAGCCTGGGGTTAGCCTCAGTCAAATTATACATGGAAATATAATAGAAAACATGTTTTTTTTTATTTTTAAGCCCTCACAGTCGCTCTGCCAACCACAATACCAATACAACCAACAAAATATGCAACCAAGAGTATGTCACCAGGTGATTTTTACAAAAGCTTTCGTGAGAAAATGCATGTGAAATAAAGTTATAGTTTCAAAGAATCTTAGATTGAAAATCTTCCAAGTTAACATATATTGCTAATGTTCAAAACGGGGGGCTTATTAACTAGGTCGTGTTTCAAGAAATGTATAATTGTTTGTTTTCAAGTAATTGGATATGTCACCATTTTGTTTGTTGAAATTTAACGCTCAAGTCTAGCACTAGAGGCGCCTGCGCTACTTCCTCGAATGTTTACCGGTTTTGTTTCGTGTTTCAGTCACTACCACGAATGACATCTCAATTTCGATGTTGCGTTTCAGCTAACGATAAATCCGTACGAACCGAACATTTACGTTGCTAAATAATGGATTTAGACCGTACATTTATTACGATCAAGCTTTTGACAGCGTTTTGTTTAGCGGCAACTAGTATAATTCACGACGCAATAGAGTTCTTTCTTCAAATAACATCTTGAAAGACTTCAGATTGAAATTGACAAAGACAAATAAGTTAGACAAATCAATTTGTCTAACTTATTTGTCTTTGTCAATTTCATTATTTTTAGAATTAAAATAACTTAGAAGTAGCTCGATTTTTTTTTGTAGGATGACTGGCAATAACTCGTGGACTCGACATTTGGATTTGAAGCAAAGAGAATGTATAGATGGACAGGAAATATTGGGTTAATTTTCCATAGTTTTTTTTAACACTAAAATACAACTATTTTGAGTCTTTCACATATTATCTAGGCAACGTACTATGTATTTCACACTAACAACATACTATTTCACACTTGTATTTTTTTCTACATAATAGTGCTGACATTATGTTCATTCATGTTTAATTTCTTCTTTTCCATCCTGCAGTTGCCTGGAAGAAAACGCTCTTAGCGACAAGATCGCCAGTTACTCCTTTATTTTTAAAGATTTTGTTGAGTTTTATAATTACCTACGTGCAATAACAAGTTAATCTATCTATCTACCTCATATAATTGATTCCACTAAAATCATTAGCGAGAACCCGACAAAAAATCCCACATTCGACACCCCCGCCGGGGCGATATTACAAAAGCCATAAACCATTTTGGCCAACGGCACCGCCAATGACGAGTGTCAACTCAAAAACGCAATATACAGCGTATACAGACCTTAATATAGTTGCGATTGTGTCCACTACGGAAAAAATCTCGTGCGCTCGACGCGAAAAAGAATCAAAAGTCTAGCAATAACGAATTTGAAATCCAATAAAGGAGCACCCGTGGCTGCATACTTCTCACAGTGTTTACGGGGCAGATGAAATAAAAGCTATTGCCGTGGTTTTTTATTCGATTATTAATACAGTGAGAAACTAATATAATTCCTACTAATATAATAAATCTGTTTTTTTTTTGAAGTGAAAACTTCTTTAGGCGCGCTATAGACAGAATTTTCGTGGGCTGTGAAATGGAGTCACGCTCGGATATGATAAGAAATCTTCGGGTAAACTCGGTAAAAACGGCCAGGTACCAGGGCAACAGAAACAGTAAAGAGTTTCGATTACCTACCTCCAACAGCCCAGCGTTTATCTCCAGATACCAGGACAACAGAAATATAAAAGAGTTGCGTTTGCCCCTAGGTACCAGTACCAGGGCAACAGCAAGTTTCCACTTCTATCGGCAGTTCCTATGACTGCCAATTTTTTTTGTTTGAGAACGGTGACTGCCGATCCGAATCCCACGTGCGCCATTGTCTTTTCGAAGTCATGTGCATAAAACCTCTAACTTAAAAAATATGATATTTTATGTTTCTAGAATCATTCGAGGTATTGCGACATCCACGAACCCGCACTGAACCAGAGTGCTGGATTATGGCGTTGATTCCTTGCGAGAGTTTCTCAAATACGTCATAAGAACTGACCGGTTCAGCGGTGTCTGAGTCTACTGAAATATGCAACTAGATTTTAGTTTAAGCAAGAAATGTTCCGTAAAATGTCCCGAGCAGAAGTCCATTTCTTACATTTACGCGAACGAAGGAGCAAATACTAGTTGTAAAATGACTTCGCTACTTCTTTCCATTTCAGACAATTATTCTAAGTAATTAGAAAGCGTTCTAAGTTTTAATCGAGAAAATATTAATTCATTCATACTTTTTCAATCTGGAGTGAAATATTACATTCCATCAGTCAGCAACGGTGGTAGTTGATATTATAGTAAGAATTTAATTACTTAAGTAAGATTTTTTATTTGTATTTTAGTGAGAAGACTGAGAATTATATTTTATTTGAACATATAAATTTAAAAGTGGAGAGCAAAGCTTTATGGCTATATAGGTGTTACGGTTACTATTAAGTTACTAGGGTAATATCAAATGGTGGACATTCTAAAAGCAAAACAACAATTCTACACGGCAAAGAAACATTGGTCTTTATTGCGAAGGGAAAGGTCCAACGTTTATCAATTTTGGCATTTTGTTGTTGAAAATCACCCTACTATGTTAGGGTTTCTATTTTGCGTATTTTCCAGTATCAGTCAGATTTTAAAAGAAAAATGTTTGTTGAATAATAATAGTTTAAAAAACTAAAAAAACACGCTTTCCGCCACATTGGAACGGCCGCCACTATTGCGGTGACTATTTTTTTCGTATTTCTGACAGCAAACCCTTTCATTTGATACCCATATCATGGGGGTGGATATCAAGCAGCCAGTCCGCCATCTTGGGGAGGCCGCCATATTAGTTTGACGTTTCATAGCTAGTCATGTATTGTCATCAGAACTCAGAGCGTGTGCAAAACTTCATCCTACTCGAAGACCGGAAAGTGGGTCAAATTAAGATTCCAAGATTTTCTTACATACATAGTTAGTTACAAGGGAAGCTAATAAAAGCGTGTTAAAAAACCAAGACTTTCTAAATTAATTAAGACAACTCTCACAAAAGTGAGAATTGGTACTCTGTTCTAAACTAATACTCACAGTATCTACGCATATTATGTGTAGATGTGTGCATATCGAATTACAGTGTAGGTACCTCCGTATCCCGAAATATTATTAAAGTACAATTTTGATTCAATGAACTCTTTGAACAGTCATAGAAAATTTTTTTTTTTAGTTTATTTAAAAATATTACACTTATTCGGGTCATGTAAGCCTTAATTAAATGTTTAGAATATTTCGTTTATTATACGATAATATCTATGACGTTATTGTCTTGAAGATCGAGGTTGATCGAAACTTCTAGATTCATATCGGTGGCACCACAATCACGTTACTAGTGACGTCCCTGCCACAGACTAGAAAACTTGCACGGTCGGCCCGTCCCCCGTTGAACGAATAGAAAACGAACGAGATCAATTAAAACGGACTGCGTATGAGTACATTCTATGTCACTCGATGATCTCTATAGCATAGGAAGTAACCAAGTAACTGAGTGGCTGCGGTACAGTTAGAAGCAAAAATATTCTAGTTGATTTGTGTTGAAATATTGTATTGAGGAGCTTGCTTGAGAAGCTTGCCTTTCGGAAGCAATAAATTGAAAAATATTGATGAAAAAAAAAGTTGTAAATAAAAAAGTTAGTAAATTTAATTTGGAAGATAAAAGGTCTCGACAATTTTTTGCCTAACACTAACAGTTCTCGAGATATCGAATTAAACGCGTTTTCACCGAAATGACCTTGAGCTGACCTCGCCAGAATCCCTCAAATTGGAATATATGCTCAGAATACACCCCCCTATCGATCCCTTATAATGCCCAAACTACATAATTTAATGTTTATTTATTTCCGTAATTGCACTGGACTATGTAGTAAATTATGATCCTGCATTTTTTTACTTTCTAGTAAATACTTAGCATATTGCAAGAAATGTAGTTTTAAACATGGAAAATATCCACAATTTTCATTTTTATTGCATAATGATATCTAAGTCTTCGGAGCGTGCTTACTTAGAAGCAACCGATTCAATCTCGATTTGAAGGCACCGAGATTGTAACCATCGGGAAAATTGCAACGCGTTATCACAAATATAATTTAATATAAATATTGGTGGACAATTCACACACAACACCATCTGACCCCAAACTAAGCAAAGCTTGTACTATGGCGGCCAGACAGCTGATATAATACTTATATAGTTTTAAATACAAACTTATTATACTTATTATAATATGGAGTCAAACTTCGAATCTTTGGGAAGTCAACCATGAGAAGATGTCACTTTTTCAGCTACGAGAAGTCCGATAGAAAAAAGGAAAGGTGGTATTAGATCATGTAGATCAGTTTTTGTCAATACTCGTGAGGTTAATAGTTAGAAAGTTCAATAGAACTGTACGTCACAGACCCTGGACGAGGAATTAAAAGCTAAACTTCGTTACGGACCAGTTTTGTCGCCTAAATTGGAAGAAACTTGTTACGATGTACCTATCATTTCAATTTCAGAAGCGGATCCAGCAACTTGATTGGTTGTCCGAACAGAAAACTGAACTGGGTACGAATAAATGGTTGGTCTAAAGGTGTGATTCGGAATTGAATACATGGCAAAAAGTTCGATGGTAACTTATTGAAACGTCACAAATGCTTGTCAAATTTTAGATGTGACAGTTGGGTGTTTAGATAATTGGATTGATCATTGGAATTCACATAGGTACAATCTGGAATTTTATATCGGCTTTTTTATGTACTTTGAAACTAGATAATTTTGAACGAAATGGGCAAAAAAAATTTAAAAATAAACGATTTTTTCGATTTTTGACAAAGTTGCGTTCGTCGCTCGAGGTCACAAACTTGGGATAATCATTAGGCCAACATCATAAACAAGTCTGCAAAAAAAAAACAGATCTACCGGATTTAACGCATACTTTCAGGCGACAAAGTTACTGGATTAATTATAAAGTTTGGAAGTTTAGATGTTGGTATGCTTGTTACTCAGTCACGTCGGAGCGTTTAAGCGATTATGTTAAAAGTTGCAGCACAGTTAGATTATGGTTTGGATTAGCACATTGGCTTTTTATCACGAGAAAATGACGAGAATAAGAAGAATGCGGGAAAAACCGCGGAGAATGCTAGTATGAAAATAAATGTAGATACATACTTAAAACTAGAGGGGTCGGTAACGGTAACAGTTTGATTGTTTTTTCCCACCTAAAAAAAGGCTGTGATGCTAAAGATGGTTGTTTCACTTCAAAATGATTACATGTGAATTACTATACTTTACAAATTTGGACTTCAAAATCATTACATGTGATTTACTATACTTTACGATACGTATGTTCTTACATGTCTGTGCAATGGTTTAGTTTGTTAAAATTTTGTAGACATTTCACACACAGCACCATCTACCCCCAAACTAAGCAAAGCTTATACTATGGGAACAGCCAGACACAATCCAACTTTTTGTATTCATCACACAAATATTGGCACGGCGTGGGGATCGAACCCGCGAGCCAGGCTTCGTACTTACTACTTACTTATACTCGTATTTAAAGTATACTAACATATTTTTGTCAAATATTACTGCTTACAAAGGAAACTTCTGTAGGAAGCTTGTTACAAAGGAATCTTCCAGCACAACACAAATGTTCTGTGACTACATATGTACAAGATTGAGAGTAGGCAGTGTTTTGCCATAAAGGTCCTATTTAAATAGATGTTTAACAAGGCACCTTTCGCTCAAAAATAACATCCCCACGACTATAAATTAAAAATGCAGTCGTACACTCTGTAAGCAAAGTTAAATAGTCGTGGCTCGTTTGTCGCACTCATTAACATTTATCCGGCACTACACAAATAGGTGGAAAACAAGCAACTTGTTCGGGTAACACGCCCGTAACTCGGTAACTTTATTAAATAAAATATTATATAGCGTACTACTTAACAGTGCCGCCCACCCAAGGCGCTCAAGTTACACAAAACTATTGCATATTTTAGTGAAACGCGCCGGGCCTAATGATTTATTCAGCTTCAAATTCCCAAGTCTCAGGAACCCCGTATTGACTGTACATAATGCATGGAAAACATAGTTATGTACTCTAACAACAGTGTCGGCTTTCGGAGTTCACACGCCGCCATAAATATTCACGGCTTTTATGTCAATTATTAAAATTGTAAGAGCCTAGCGCTTACACCCTTTATCACTTTTAAAACAGACGTAAGTTAACTCTGGTAACCGGCAGTTAGGGCATTCTTGAAGCCGAGCTTTGTTAAAACAAGTTACGTTCGACTGAACAATTTCCCGTCGATTTGCGTATCATGATTTTGCCGAACTGACTAAGAGCATTTCCGAATATCGACGCTATAACTTCTATTGGAATAATAGCGATATCATCGGAATATGTAAATGACGTTAGACAACAGAAATTGCCGTATCACGATTCCAGAAATCACGGAACGATGATTTGATGAGGCGGGGGGGTTACGTGCGGCGATTCGGGCTCCGTGACCATCGGTGGACGGAGAGGGGGCTCCAGCGGCATTATCTTGAGAAGAGGGCGTTAGTCCCCTACTTCTTACATTTTGCATGAACGAGACTAAAAGCGGTTCCAGACCAGCGGTTTTTTTGACCAAATTTTAGCTCACACCTACTAACATACCTAAAACTTTCTCTTATTATTGCTCTTATTAACGGGGCTTCGATGCGTAAAACTAACTAATATAATAATTAGATGGAAAATATCCTTAAAATATCACCTGAGCTGCATCGCATCTATATGACTGTAGAAATAATGACTAGCCAGTCTGAACTGATTCATATACCTACCTGATTTATCGGGCAACAAAAAGGAATTGATGCATAGCAAATAGTGTTCGCTCATCAAACGTTCATCTAAAATCCCTTTAAATGAGCGCGAGAGAGACTCACGCGTTGAATTTCACCCGCCGGAACGAGACACACGATCTACATTTAAAGCGCATTGTAAGCAAACACATTATTAATGTATAAGTTTTAGTTGTAGGAGAAACTTTGCTCGCCGTACTGCCCGGATATTCATATAACATGCAGACGTTCATAATTGATTTTGATCCTAGCGTCTTGCGAATATACATTGAAAACGTTGACTTTTTATTATCCTAACGTGGTATGTGTAGCGCGAGCATTTGATTTGATACTCGATTGGGCTTCAATCGGCTAGCCGTCTAGTTCGCTGGATTGGCAAACCGTTCGATCAATTTTCACAAAGGATTTATTACAAGACTGCACAATTCATAACATCTATGTTTCACACAGCCGTGGAAGATTTTCAGTGTTAATACCTTTATCTTATGCCGATAAGCTATTACTATTGTAGTGGCTGTTTGCTGCATATGAAAGTTTTAACGGAGTATTATTTGGCAATAGCTAAGATTTTACCTCAATTCGGAATCCACACATTTCCTCAACGTACGAAAAAAAAAGCTCAAATTACTAGGAGCCGTCAAATCGGTATACATTTTCGCACTTGACTTGAATAGAACTGAAAGAGATAATGATTGTGCTTAGTTAATGTTTTTGAATACGGAGGTTTATCTGGGTTGGTAAAGAGAAGAGAAGTAAGGAAGGCGTTATCAGGGAATATCCTATGAATATTATAAAAACGAAAGTTTGTAAGCATATATTTTTTACTATTTTTTGTTTTGTTGTGGATGGATGATGTGTCTCATAGAAAGAAACACGCCTGAAGGTGAAGAGTTCAAATCATTACTTAGCACTGCACTGCGCTCGTCACCCAGGGGTATAAGATGTATTTGTTCAGTCAATAATTAATTTCAAATAAATAAATAGGCTACTCAACTGAGCTAAGTCTGGCTGAAACTTAAAGCCGCATTTCTTTTTCGTTTTTTTTTTGGCAATGTTTCAAGGACTCGAATTAATCGCATTCCGTTTCGTAGGTTATCTATCTATCGGTGTCTATTTAACGCTGTGTTTTATCAACTTACATACATATATTTAGTCACAACCGCTTTTATTTTCGTCACAACTTCAATTTCGTTCTTACAATATTTCAGTTACTGCGACAGACAAATCTAATCAAGTTACACGGAATATTTTGTATATTTTATTACTTCGCCTTTTTCAGATTTAAATTACACTCCAAACGGTAATTAGAAGTCCTATGATAGGAACAGGTAGCACGGGATTTAAAAACCTTAAAATGGAAAGTCAAAAGGAAACCAAATGTTAATTTACAGGATTACTTTAAACAAAGAAATACCATTCATAGGGCTGCCGATGGAAGTAAAAACTCTTTACTGAGAAATTTGGTATTAAACAGTAATTTTGTTGTAATATAGGTATTTGATACTACAGGTAGGATCTACCCATAGGAATACCTACTATTATTACGCATGTCAATGATGCGAACTCACCAGATTTCCGCTATTAAAAACGTGCTCAGGCTGGATACAGAAGTTTCCACTTCAAAAATTGAATGCCTTAATATAGATTGATGTTTTTGAACGCTAGCTTGACTATCTAATTCTGGCTCTGTCCAACTATTCTGAGGGGACGAGCTTAGTTTTAACATTCCCACTCTCGTGCCCATATGAATGCCAAATGAGATTTATTGTCAAAAATGGTCAACCGCATTTTACAAAGCGTGTCGTAGATGTATGCATGTTTTGTTTAGGAGTGTAGCATTTGTCTTAGTTTGTGTTTATATAAACAGAGATTTGTTGCACTTGTGTAAGTTCAAGTTTATGAACGTGTGAAATATACGTTACCCCGCGCCCCGCAAAAACTTTGTGAAAGACTTTGCTTGCAAGCCAAACGTCTTACGTCCTCCTATGGTAATTCCTCAAAGACTTCTGGCGTCTTGTCGTCCTCCATTTAATAAATTGTTATGCGGTTTTTACTTATACGAGTATTACTACATTCACGACCAACAGCTCTGTGAATAGGATCACTACCGACTGACTAGGTCAGTAGTCTTTTGTTTATTAGGTCAGTAGATACCATAAATATAGTTTACTTTTGACTAAGTCAGTAGTCACCATAACTATTGTTTTCTTTTGACTAGATCAGTAGTGACTATAACTATTATTTTCTTTTGACTAGGTCAGTAGTGACAGTAACTATTATTTTCTTTTGACTAGGTCAGTAGTGACGGTATCTATTATTTTCTTTTGACTAGGTCAGTAGTGACAGTAACTATTATTTTCTTTTGACTAGGTCAGTAGTGACGGTATCTATTATTTTCTTCTGACTAGGTCAGTAGTGACAGTAACTATTATTTTCTTTTGACTAGGTCAGTAGTGACGGTATCTATTATTTTCTTTTGACTAGGTCAGTAGTGACAGTAACTATTATTTTCTTTTGACTAGGTCAGTAGTGACCATAACTATTATTTTCTTTTGACTAGGTCAGTAGTGACGGTAACTATTATTGTCTTTTGACTAGGTCAGTAGTGACGGTAACTATTATTGTCTTTTGACTAGGTCAGTAGTGACAGTAACTATTAGTTTCTTTTGACTAGGTCAGTAGTGACAGTAACTATTAGTTTCTTTTGACTAGGTCAGTAGTGACGGTAACTATTATTTTCTTTTGACTAGGTCAGTAGTGACAGTAACTATTAGTTTCTTTTGACTAGGTCAGTAGTGACGGTAACTATTATTGTCTTTTGACTAGGTCAGTAGTGACAGTAACTATTAGTTTCTTTTGACTAGGTCAGTAGTGACGGTAACTATTATTGTCTTTTGACTAGGTCAGTAGTGACAGTAACTATTAGTTTCTTTTGACTAGGTCAGTAGTGACGGTAACTATTATTGTCTTTTGACTAGGTCAGTAGTGACAGTAACTATTATTTTCTTTTGACTAGGTCAGTAGTGACAGTAACTATTATTTTCTTTTGACTAGGTCAGTAGTGACGGTAACTATTATTGTCTTTTGACTAGGTCAGTAGTGACGGTAACTATTATTTTCTTTTGACTAGGTCAGTAGTGACAGTAACTATTATTTTCTTTTGACTAGGTCAGTAGTGACAGTAACTATTATTTTCTTTTGACTAGGTCAGTAGTGACAGTAACTATTAGTTTCTTTTGACTAGGTCAGTAGTGACGGTAACTATTATTGTCTTTTGACTAGGTCAGTAGTGACAGTAACTATTATTTTCTTTTGACTAGGTCAGTAGTGACAGTAACTATTATTTTCTTTTGACTAGGTCAGTAGTGACGGTAACTATTATTGTCTTTTGACTAGGTCAGTAGTGACGGTAACTATTATTTTCTTTTGACTAGGTCAGTAGTGACAGTAACTATTATTTTCTTTTGACTAGGTCAGTAGTGACGGTAACTATTATTTTCTTTTGACTAGGTCAGTAGTGACAGTAACTATTATTTTCTTTTGACTAGGTCAGTAGTGACAGTAACTATTATTTTCTTTTGACTAGGTCAGTAGTGACAGTAACTATTATTTTCTTTTGACTAGGTCAGTAGTGACAGTAACTATTATTTTCTTTTGACTAGGTCAGTAGTGACAGTAACTATTAGTTTCTTTTGACTAGGTCAGTAGTGACGGTAACTATTATTTTCTTTTGACTAGGTCAGTAGTGACAGTAACTATTATTTTCTTTTGACTAGGTCAGTAGTGACAGTAACTATTATTTTCTTTTGACTAGGTCAGTAGTGACAGTAACTATTAGTTTCTTTTGACTAGGTCAGTAGTGACCATAACTATTATTTTCTTTTGACTAGGTCGGTAGTGACGGTAACTATCATTTTCTTTTGACTAGGTCAGGAGTGACCATTAGCATTATTTTATTTTTAATGGTTTAGTAGTAACCATAACTACTGTTTTCTTTTGACTAGGTCAGTAGTGATCATAACTATTCTTTTATTTTAACTATTCTCTTCTATCTTATCTTTTTGGTGTAGGCTTCGCATATGGCGGCTAATACTGAGAAATATAAATTATAAATATGTCTAGTGGTATTTATCAAGAGGAAGCTATACCCTCCAGATCAGCCGATTAATAATAGAAATTCGTCATCTTGAGATATTCGGGCATGCGCCGTGTGGTTTGATGAAATATTCAGCTTCCGATACTGCAGTAGCGACATTGGCATTGCTGCGTCTTTAACCTGCGATGCAGCTTTAATTCCCATTTAGTGTTTACCCTGAAATAATTTAATTAATTTAGAGGTATATTAATATTATACCGAGATTTAACCCACGTATTTCCCTTTATTTTGCCGGGATAAATAGTAGCCCTAGAACTGATCGGGCTGAAAATTGGAATACTATCTTTTGGCCAGCTTGGTAGATTATAGTCAGGATTGTCTCGTTGTGAGAAAAAGCGCCATATCCCCTCAATGGGACATAAATTGGACTGTTTATTCAATACTTCTTCAAAGACTGATTCCCAATTACTAAACATAGACAGTAGTATAGTGTCTCCATACAATGAAAGTCTCACTAAAAAAGGTTGAAAATGTCACTATTTAAAAAAAAAAAACAACAACTAACTACTTTTTTTTCAAACACATTTATTGGCACAAATCTTGCTGACTCAACTAGTTTCATTGCAAAATATACACATCATTCTCATCTAGAAAACAAAATCCTCGATCCATTCTCAAAATCCTGTAACACCGCATCCTAAGTAAAGAGTAGAGGTATTCAAAACGCTATATCGTAAATAAAAAATCTATAGCCTTTAGCGGGTGACATAGCAGTGAAAAGAGTTCAACAGAAAGCAGAATAAAGGGGAATGGGTGAAAGCATTCCGAGGCGGCTGTATGCAAAGCAGCGATATATGCTACACGTGTATACTAAGCACTGATTATTTTGGCATAAATATTATGTCTTTACAAACTGTTTTTCAAATTTAAAACTATGAATACAGTAGTAGCTTTTAATTTATTAAAATTTAAAGGCACTATACTAGAAGTACTATTATTATTAAATTGTTGAAAAACAATATACTTTTTTGTCGATTCGTTACAGTTTCATTATTTATTGGTCAACTGTGACATATAAACATTATGTCACAGTTGACCATATATTAATATATATATATTAAACATATCAAATAAATACAATAAAATGTCAAATAAAAGACATACCAACAAACGCAAGTTGGAGTCATTAATTTAGTATCTGCGCTCGTCATATCGGCAACCAAAAGAGTCCATCAGATTTGCGGCTTTTCCAAATACAATTTATTTACGAACTAAGTCTAAAAGATACCTGCGAGATTTGCGCTCAAAGTGCTGGCACTGAATGTTGCATACATTCATGTATAATGTGGTATGAATGAATGGCCACTAATGAAAAAAAAACTAGCATTTAGTTCACAAGTAAATAAAGGAATGCCTTTTCGATTTGTGAGCATGAATAAACAATCCTGGACGTCTACTCTCTTTCTACGAAAATCGTAATTTCGAAATAAATTCACGACTCTCCTACTCCTGTTCAACTTCGTTTCGTCCGATCGAACATTGTTTGACGTTTAAATGTTCTAAGCCTACTTTGATTAGAGTTCCAAATGTTCGAATGGTTTGTCTTCATTTGTCGATAAGAAAATGGATAAACTGTGGAATTTGTCGCTCGATTGTTATTCAACGATGAGAGACTAGTGTCATAAAATTGTGTTACTCCTTGTTTTGGAACTTGGCGGGAAATATTGTCTTTCAAATTGGAGAACAGAAATAATTTTTACATAATATTACTGCTTGATGAATAAGTTACTGCTAAATACTGACGGGAATTAATTCCCGTGAGGACTCGAAAAATTTTCCACTATTATTTATTAAGTACAATAATGCTCGCGGTTATTTGGTTCCACGGGTTCCACGTTTAAAATATGTCATTCAGCGTAGTAATGCCGCCAGCATGCTGGGCAAGTTTCCTGATTGGGCTTGCATTTGCTTTATTTGGAGATCTTCATCGTTCTATGGAAAATCTAGATGGGCGTAATGTTAGTGGTAGAAGTCTTTGGAGAGTCAACTTGGGGCAGTACCACACATTTACCAGTTATTCTATCGCCGAGCAGTAATGTGCAAACATCACTGTTTTTTGGTTAGAAGGGTTTCCTGGGTAATTACAGGACATACAGCTAAATCATCCTATATCTCTGGGTGACGAGGCAATGATTTGGACTCTTCGTGTTCCAATAGCTGGGTGACTCTGTACTGTTATGGACAGACGTGTTGCTTATTATCAGGTACATATCCAGTTCGTCTCATCACTTTATATTTAAAATAATGTTAGTAGTATGTGGTGTAGTTTTTAATTTTTGTTGTCATTGAGGTCCATACCTAAAACACAAAAACAAAACGAAACAAAGCATTCACAAAACACCTTACCCGACCGCAGCCTTTACAAAAACATCGCACTTCAATCGAGAGTGGCATGTACATAAGTTATTAAAAAAAGTATGACTCCGTCGTAGGTTTTAATAAAAATAGGCGTCTCGAGCCAGAATGTTCTTTGTGAAACATCAGAGAACTAGCGCCTACCTCTATTAGCACGCGTACTGGCTAAGACAGGCAGGGGCGGACTAAGTGATTTTATTTCCCTACGATTTTATCAATACACATCGTTCATCCCCAAACATTAACACAGTGCTGTCGCGAGTCAAAAACCTATAAGTAACCAAAATCTATGAGTAAATAAAATAAAATATAATTAAATACATATTCGTGGACATTTCACACACAACCCCATCTATTCTGACCCCAAACTAAGCAAAGCTAGTACTATGGTAGCCAGATAGCTGATATATTTTTAAATATATGCCTATTATGCATAGAAAACACCAAGTACCCACTACAAGTATTTGGATTCATCACACAAATATTTGCACTGGGTGGGGTTTGAACCCACGATCTACAGCTTCGCGGGTAGACTTACTACCAACTAAGCCGCCTAGCTTAGACCATTGCCAGCTCTAAAAATAATAGGTAATAATCGCTATTCAAATGTATTTATGACCTCTGTGACGTCGAACAAAATGTAAGCTTCCAATATTACAGTGTTATCTCCAATCAAAGGTCGACTATTCATGGATATTCTAACTTTAGCAACCGTTGCACGAAATAAGTATGAATCAATAATCTTAAGCACAGGTTGGACCTTGTGCAAATACCACTATGTTCCGATTTTTAAATAAAATACAGGGCACAACAATAAATTATCGTATGTCTGGGTGACGAGCCTAGTGCAGTGCTAGGCAGTGATTTGGACTCTTCATTCAAATAACTGAGATTGGGATAGCATGTTGCTTACTTTACCATCCCAGTACCTTTTTTTTAGCAAAAACACATTGAAAACTGAATTAATTGGTCAGTTAGATTACCCATAAAAATATTGTAGGTACAAACAAGTATTTTTTCTAATGTTTCACAAACAAAAAATTACGAAGACACACAACAAATGATAACAATTTCGCGCGGTGTCACTTTATGGTACGATTTTTAAGATAAAATGACGTCACAGCCCCCAAGCAAAATTTTTTGGAAGTTTGATGTTTTTTTTAAAATAAAGTGTGACGAGACGAGCAGGTCATGTGCCTGATGGTAAGCAACATGCCTGCCACATATTAGCACAGTGACATGCAGCTATTGGAACATGAAGAATCAAAACCATTACCTAGCACTGCACTGCGCTCGTCACCCAGAGATCTAAGATGTTATATCTCTAAGCCCTGTCATTTCTCTGGAAACATTGCCCTTCAAACCGGAACACAGAATGTTTGCACATTACTGCTTGGCGGTAGAATAACTGTATCAGATTTATATCGTTGGCCATTTTTTTTAACATTTGATACAACAAAAAAATATGTGTCCCATATTTTTCCATAATCTGCATGACTGACTGTTAAAAATGATTTATTTTTGACCCAGCTGTCATCTCAATTACATATTTTTCCGGCAGGCCTTGTATCTTGGATCTTGCCTGGACAATTAGTTGTAAGAGGTCGTATTTGTCATTACAGATTGCATTGGCAACATTGTTACTCTCTTATCTGTCGGTTTAATAATAATAGAACTGTTAATTTTGTTTGTTTCCAAATTGAGAGTTTATCAGATTGAAATAGATTTTATTGAACTAAAGAGCTGTTCAATTGTATAGGAAAGCCAAACTAGTGCATACAAGTTTGATTTGTAAGCGGATTACTCACGTGTGATTTGGACGGCCATATTCAGCTTACATTTTACGCACTATCGGCGCCTAATTATTTCAATTTCAAACACCATCCACTTTTGAATAAATTTCGGAATATTTTCTTTGTTTCTTCGTAAGTTCCATTAAACATCTTTGAACTCAGAAATTATAAGGATTTACATGGATTACATTGAGTTTTCCACTAATTATTTAATTATAGATCTCTTCGTGTTTAATATGAAATAGTTGCGTGGCATTGTGGTGTTATGGGCAAGCGTGTTGCTTACCATCAAGCGCTTTTGCTGCTCGTCCCATCATTTTAAATTATTGAAAAAATCGAATTAAGGAATACCTAAGTCCTTTAATCTCTGCCACCTGCCACAGAAAGGTCAATAGAAATCTGCTAAGTTTTTTGTAGATTACCCAGTTCAAACACTTAGGCAGACAGCTGTAAAGTTAATTTAAAGCAGAAGTATCAGGACATATGTATAAATAAACTATATTTGATTGTGCCAAACGAGAAGCCATCGTACGCGTACACACTCCTTGAAAAAGGCCGCCGGACGCGGTCGAAACTCGAGTCTGATTGACCGACCTTATTACACGTGAGCTACCCGTTTACCCAATAAATATGTGTAACAACCACGTTTATTTTAATACTAAAATATATGCGATTGTTTTATTAAACGGATTAATAATCAAGTATTCAATTTACTTTGCAAATGAGCCAGATTTAATATTGAGCTAGTTTAATATTTAGTCGGCTTCCATCTGAGCAGAAACGGTGGGAAAGAAGAAAAAAAGGGTAACAGTCAAAATTCGTCTCTGGGATAAAATCACTACAGTGCGCTCGCAACATATGAGGAGCGAACACAGGAGGAAAATCCTCATCAAAGGACCTTTTACTTCACGTTGTGTGAACGCTAAATACTAGAGAATATAAAAGAAGTATGGGAATCGCGTAACACTTTTTAATCGATATTTTGATGTTAATCCATACTGAAGTCGTTTGGTAAATTATGTATTATTAATTTTTTTATCATCTTAGTAATATTAGAAATGCGAAAATTTAGATGTTTATTGTTTAATAACTCGGAATGACAGAAAGGATTGTAATTTGGAATACATTTAGAATACAATCTGGAATAACACGTAGGCTGCAACGGGAATTACGCGGGCAAAATTGCGCGGTACTGCTATCTATAAAGCCTAAAGTGGTTCATAACAGTCTTCGTGCTTTTTAAAATACTTATGCAATATAAAACTTTTGGCACATTTTGTTTGGAAAAAATGAATACCCTCCACTTAGTATAGTGTCGGTATTAAGTGAGAAAGTTTACCGCAGTCTCTTATGCTTAGTGCTCTCTTCTCACACTTTTAAACCCACCACGTTGGTCTCAAGTACAATAAACAAATTGCAGGAGAGCTGTCGGAGCGGATCACTCGTGAATTTGCATTCTAAAAGATAGCCCGCCTGATCTGTGTCTGTTGATAATGTTTTTTCATGGGGGTCATACAATTTGCAGCATTTTTCATCCGACATAATCTTAACGCGTGCTCAGTATAAACGGAGGCACGTCGCTTTTGCCACGCAACCAACACACCTCCGTCAAAGGCACAAAGTTCACAATCCCCCGCGGTACATCTCCACACATCACTTAAGATATTAATGAGTGCATCCGTAATAGGCGAAACATACATATGAAATTCAAATTTGTAGCGGGCCGGGAGCGAGCTCTTCTACATATTTTAGTAGGCAACAGAGTGTGAATTTGAATCTTTTGTTAGCGTTTAGTACGTCAGTTTATACAGGAAAACAATGTATTATCATAAACAAATCGGTTTTAAAGAATTCGTACGAGAAACGTCATGGGAGCGTTTCAATATTTGTTCGACCTTCGAACTACCGTGTACCTCGGAACATCTACACTATCATTCATAGTTTAACGGACAAAAGTAATTAGTAAAATCGAAAGAAATAAGGCGTCAGGAAAAGTCATCGGACATAATTCATAACAAACAGAAATAACGGAAAGTCGGTTCGACGGGGGAAGGCAATGAATAATTCTCTAACTGCGAGCACCCCACCCGACGGGAGCGGCCCGCGAAAAATGTGCCCGACCGAGGCCGAGTTTTATAGTCACGAAAAAATAGGGGGTAGTCAAAATATCTATATGCGACGAATGCAGAAAAATAGAAAAAGTACAATCCTGCGCGCATGAATAAGTGAGCGGACCTTCGTATAGAAAAAATTGAAGCAACAAAAATAAGAGTGACGTCGCGTTGGTCGCTGGGGTCGGCCGAGTTGAAGCGAGGGAGCACTGTGCAGTGCGAGAATCGTCACCTCTTTGTGACGCGACCTTCGCCACAGAAACACCGCAACAAGCTGTTGTCACTTTGACAAGGCGAGATAAATTCAATTTATCTCTCGATTTAGTTCCACTGTACTCTAATCAATGTATTAAAGTAACTGAACACAAATAACAATTATAAATATGCAAACAACAAAGCGTAAACTCATAATATCAAATATCCGAAAGCACTCAGATCCACCATCCTCAAAATCGCATTAGCGTGATTTGAAATCACGCTCGTAGACTAGACACGTAGCAAGATGTCTACGAACCGCTACGCTGTAGTCTAGTACGTAGCTGCAAGTCAATGACCCCCGTAAAAGCACACGGCCAAAAACAGAACGCACAAGTTTTCGAAATTAACTTGAGACCACGCCGGCGTTCCGGCGTTGCCTATGTATGGTATTTAATCACTTTACTAAGCCCATAAACTTGAACAATGGCCACTGTATTGATCGATACAAAAATGTATCGACTAGAAATCGAATACAACATCACTGAGCTCCGGCGTAGCAACTTAATTTACAACTCTATAATACAACATACCGAACTGTTTGAAGAGTAAAAAAATCTGTGATAAAATTTATGATAATCGACTTTTTATCGATTTCAAAAATGATGCCATAATATAGCTTGCGCAAGAAGAGCTCAGTAAGCCAAAAGAGACTAAAAAAAGGTACTAAATGATGAAGCTGAAGCTGCAAAAATGTTTTTAACCCCCGACGCAAAACGAAGGAATAAGGAATGTTATAAGTTTGACGCCTCTCTCTCTCTCTCTCTGTGTGTGTGTGTGTGTTTATATGTGTCATCGTAACTCCCAAACCAATAAACCGACTTTCATTTCGTTTTTTTTCATTTGGAAGGAGGTTAATTATTCGGGATTGTACTCAACTATGTTTCATCCCAATCAGTTCAGCCATTTCAAAGTCATCTGCTTTTTTGTTAGGTGCGTTAGGAATCTTAGATGCAAAATGGGATTTGCTTTACTTGTGTGACATAAAATTTAAAATAATGGGTTGATGTTTACATTTTTTTTGTGTATTAGATTAATCAAGATGGCTCAACAGATATAATCAGGGCATAGAGATATAATATTTTAAATCTTTTTGTAGTGGTAGGACTCTTGGCAGAGTCCGCCTGGAGAAGTACCACACCTTTGCCAGTTATTCTACCGCCAAGCAGTAATGTGCAAACATTACTAGTGTACCGGTTTGAAGGGCAATGTTTCCAGAGAAATTACAGGGCTTAGAGATACAATACCTTAGATCTCTGAGTGGCTAGCGCAGTGCAGTGTTAGGTAATAATTTGGACTCTTCTTCATGTTCCAATAGCTGCGTGTCATTGTGTTGTTATGTGGCGGGCATGTTGCTTACCATCAGGCAAATGTCCTGCTCGTCTCGTCTCACTATTTATTTAAAAAAAAAAACTCTGTGTGACGAACGCTATGCAGTGCTAGGTAATGATTTGGACACTTCACTCTATGTATCCTAATAAAATCACTGTCGTCTGCTGTCGAACTTCGGTCGAATCTGAAATCGATAGATACAGAATAGATAAGATACGCCTATTTCCTGCAGTGGTCAGAAGCCTGTGAATTACGATGATGAAGAAAGATTAAATAAAAATAAATTGCCAGTCATAGAAACTGCGGATAGAAGTGAAAACTTATAACTCAGAATTTGATAGCTCCCTGTGGAAACTACACGGGTGAAACCGGAAGGCGTGACCTGGTCTTCATGCCATGGCCATCTAGAAATGCGTCAGCATTATCCCATTGGCTGATGCATTTCTGTATGGTCATACCACGCCCTTGCAGCATTTCCTATTGGCTGACGTATTTCTAGATAGCCAATGGTCATGGTCCCGAGCGTACCCGAAGATTTCTTATCATACCCGAGCGTGACGTTACAATTCAATTCACAGCCCACGAAAAATCTGTCTAGGCGCGCCAAAAGAAGTTTTCACTTCAATAACTCAAATATCCCTATATAGAATAAGTCTTACAGAACAGTTTTTATAATTTTTTTATCAGAACTGTTACCACTTAATACGTTCAAGACGTATTATCTATAATATTATTCTGAATCAGAGTAGGTACTTTATTAAAGTAGTGAATATCTTAAGCCACGTAATTAAATAATTATATTTAATGAAAGTTGTATATTACGTACTACTCGTCGTATAATTGAAGTAGTAATCATAACTTGTACACGGTCTCGTATCGATTCAAATTGAATTGTACACGACATGAAGTATATCAAAGTACGAATTTAAAATTAATGTAATTAAGTTGCCGTGAACAATTCAAAGCGTGGTCTGCTCAAACTGTGAATTATAATAGATAACATTTTATATATGGATAGATTTAGTAGTGGTAGGACTCTTGGCAGGGTCCGCCTGGGGAAGTACCACACCTTTGCTAGTTATTCTACCACCGAGCAATGTGCAAACATTACTGTGTTCCGGTTTGAAGGGCAATGTTTCCAGAGAAATTACAGGGCTTTGACATCTTAGGTCTCCGGGTGAAGAGCGCAGTGCAGTGCTAGGTAATGATTTGGACTCTTCATGTTCCAATAGCTACGTGTCACTGTGATGTTATGTGGCAGGCATGTTGCTTACCATCAGGCATATGTCCTGCTCGTCTCGTCACTCTTTATTTAAAAAAAAATATATTATTATGTTTGTTCCTAGTGACTTCTTCTCCTAGTCAAGCGATATTCACGAAACTTTATATTTATGTGTAATTTAGTTCAACTTTAGAGATAGGATAGTTAATTTCTGATCGCAATATTTTTTATTACAAAAGTGTATTAAATGACATTATCCGAGCAAAGCCGAAACGGGCCGCTAGTAGGTAGATACACTCGTTATGAAGAGATTCCAAAAATATGGTAGCATAAGGCAACTGTGGAATGGAATTGAAGTTGTACTATGGAAAGTATGGGAGTAAAGAAACAAAACAAAAAATATTGGTCTACATAGTGATAAGCTTCCCACATTTGCCAGCTATTCTGCGGTCAACGGGCGTTCAGGTTTGAAGGGAAATGTTTCCAGAGCAATTTCAGGGCAAAGAAATAAATCATATTATTATCTTAATATCATAATTAGTGCTTTGGACTCTTCATGTTCAAATGTATGGTACTGTGACATTATCGGCAAGCGCATCCCGTGCAAATTATGCTAGTCTCATTACACAATAATATGTGTTATTTAAAAAAAATGTTTGGAAAATTGCGGTATTTTACCAAGCTAGTTTCAAAATAACAAAGATGGCTTTTTACTTAATCGATACAAACTTAACATAGTTTTACCAATTCCAAATTAATTACTGTACTTATTTGGAAGTCCGGTACCTTTCTCCGAAGTTGCAAGTATTACTGCCATACCATAGAATAGATAATACAGATAGAACGGACACTCCCCACCCCCCGCCAGTTTCAAGCTTCCTACCCCGCAAGGACGCGAGAAGCTCTCAACGAAGGGTTATATCGGACGACAATTTTCTATGAGAATACGACCATGACGCTGTGTTCGCTGTGACGAAATTATTAAACTCGTTGTTTTTAAACTGCGGCTTTCGTTAATCGTTGTGAAATACGTCAGTGGCGCCAATAACGTCTGGTAACGAGTGATGGCGCGGAGTATAGTTCGCTTAGTCACTAGTGTTGCCAATTTAGTGGATTTTTTTACTAAGATTGCAACTATTCAGATTTATTGGTAAGTGATTATTTCTTAGCATTCAACCGACTCAAAAAAAAGAAAGAGGTTCTATATTAGACTATCTGTACTTTTATGTGCGTCCATGTATATATTATGTCGGTCAATAGTGAACAATGAATATAAGATTTCATCTAGTAGTATGCTTATTTAAGATTTCGCAACAACCGTTCATTAAAAGCAGTAAGAGGATACGAGTACATTGACTATTGGAATGGATAGTTCCAAAAAAAATTAACGATATTTTTAAACTAAAACTTATTCAGTAATTAACGGCTTTGACATTGACTTATAAACTTTAATGGTTCTAGTACTACCGGTACTACTACGATTTAGTTTCATTTTTAACCAACTTCAAAAAAGGAGACGGATCTCAATTCGTTTATATGTTTGTTACGTGATAGCTCCATTTATTGTGAAACAAAGGACATAAGCCCAAATCACATTGAAAAAACCCAGGTGCCACACCTGGGGTTTTTGATGTACCTCGGATTTTAAGTTATTAGTAATAATATTCTAAACTATCATCATCATCCGTTTGAGTGGCTAACCTGCGTTTTTTTGCCTGTAGAAGTTTTGTAGAAGTTCGTGTCAAAAGCTCGTTTTATGGAACAAAATATATTGTATAATTTGGTGTTAATGATAGAAAAATAATATATACCGGCTGAGTCATAAAGAGATATATCAAACAATGCACGAATATGCTTAGGTTCTTTTCGCGATGGGTGGCCTTGGAATTCAAATTTAACGAGTGTAAGTAAAATAATTCATGATAATACGCTTATTTTTGGTAATGTACTTTGGACTTTGTATTCAATTGTCAGTATGCTTACATCGCGGGTCAAATTTGGACAAGTGCTAGCACAAGCACAGCATAGGTCTGGGATATGAGGCGTACTTGAAGAGAGGTATATGCTCAGATGTTATGAAGATGATGATGATGATTACATCGGATTGCATTTTTTTATTTTAACTAAACAGTTTAACTTTAAAAAATCTATAGGTGAACTTTAAAAAAAAACGCCTACAAAACTACACTGATAAAAAAACATGTTAGCCACTAATTTGGGTTATGGGAGTGGTGTAATTTTTATTCCTAAAATATATTTACATGCAATTATTCGATTTTTTTGAGATTAGATACAATTATTTTGTGCCGAGGTCAGGGTACGATTTGGGCCATGTCCTTTGATGTTTCTTATTTTTGGTAGATCATAGTTTTGAAATATGAAAACAAAACTAAAATTTACTTTCGTTTATTTTTGTTTAAGTTTTTTATGATTGTCGTTGAAATTTGGTCAAGTAAGTTTCTGAATTTAATTTGAAATTACAACTGATTTTTGTTTATTCGGCGCAAATAAATTATTAAGTAATGACTTCAACCTTAAAATGTGATTTGAGTATAATAGACTCACTCACTATTCTCACAATATTTAAAGTTTTATGCGATCCTTACTATAATGCGATCCTTACTATAAAGATCGAACACTAACTAGGTAAGATTGTAAGCCACTTAACACAGGCAGGTGAACTCACGGGTCACAGCTATTCCATAAAATAATTTAGTAACCCTAGATGACACGCACACATGCGTAAATGTGTTCGAACGACTTAAGCGTAGTTGTGTGAGTGTAGGTATGTCGACTTCACCGTTTGTTTGGAGTTTAGGCCGAGTGTCCGGGGTATACTTAAATTAATTAATTTAGAAATTATCACGTATTTTGGTCAAAGTCGTCTTTAAGAATACAGTGCCTTGTAAGTACTATTAGTTTTTTAGAGCATTTCTTGCAAGCGACGTTAGAGCATAGCCAAGTTCCATTTACTCTTCCCACGAGCTGATATGTTGATAGATGAGCAAAAATGCTTCCGTTTTGATTTGCCTTAAATATCAAACCACAGCATTTCATGGCGACGACTAACTACGGTATACTACCCCACGGTGTACTCAGCCAACAAAATTGGTTTATCAATTCCAAAACATGTCCTTTGACGATTTTATAGGTACAAGGGACTAGAAAGCAAACCTTTTAGCTGCATCAAACGCCACTAGCCTGTAGCCTTCATAACTGATTGGGTTATCGAACACAAGCACACGTCAAAAGAACGAAACGAGATACAAGATGTTTCTAAAACGTTTCAGAGTTCCATTTTGTAGGGTTATTTCATAGACGGGCGAGGCATACCGTGGTACACAGCTAGTTGTAGTGAGTTCCAGTGCAAAAGTAAAACAATGGTTAATCAATGCATAGGGTTAATTATATATTTGAAGGCGTGACCGGTGAGATGTCACGTGCGTGCACATTCCTAAGCTCTTAATGAAGTTGGCTATGAGTCTTAATTAAAAACATTGAATTCAATCGAAATGTAAAGAAATGATGGTGTTGGAGTCATATTTACATGTCGTGAAGTACTCGAAATTCGACCATAAAGCAATGTTAAACTATTTTTAATTTGATCACAGATTTTCATAAAAACAAAAGAGTATTTATGGGAGTATGTCGAATCCATGGTAGTGCGTGACTTAATGACTTTTTTTATACCCTTCCATTCATGCAATTTTCGTAAAAAAGGACACATTTTTGATAACTTTTTGGTGCTGCGCGAAAATTGTTACTTACAGTTTAAAAAGATCAAATGAAGTATTAAGATATTTTTTCAGTTGCAAATAAGCTTGACCATGGTAAAAAAAATAAACTAAAAAAAAAATTGTGCCTGAGAATTTCGCAACAAAATCGACGCGTAAACCTAATAAGTGTTCTTTCGTTGGTACTGAGTTCTCGTCATGGTTCTGGAACTACATTTTTTTTTCATACAACGCTTTTTATCTTTATTACTTTAAATAAAGCAACTGTTTCTATTATTTCCTTATCACAGACACGTTACTACTTGAAACCTGCATTTTATTTTATGTCGGAAACACTTTTATGTTTCGGTCAAGTGGTCAGAAGTCTAATAATAATTCATTACGTTATGTAAAAAAAACGCAACGCTCTGCTGAGTAACGTAAAAAACGCATACTTTCACATAAATATGTGTTGTTAACTTAGAACAATAATATACGAACAAAATAAAATGTACAGAATACAGAAGCCAAGTTCTAACGCTTAACGTTTGAGGATCACCAAATTTGGCAAAAATTAAGCTCAATTTTTTCTAATGAAATATCCTTATTATTTATAAATGCATAAATGTATCCGCTTGTCTCTAATGTTTTTAAAAAAACAGGCTACTTTTTAATGTGAAAAAAGGACATATAGTGGATAAACGTTACATACCTACATATAGATCATGTTGTATCTTGTTTTTTGTTTTATCTGTATTTTTTGGTATTAATTACGTGGATTTGGATTGTTTTGTATACCTACAGTGCTATCATAAGTATTATAATGATGGTATTGACGCAAATAGGTTAATTACAATGCTTCTTTTTCTGAAACATGGTGCAAATATAGTTAAAAGTAGTGTTTTTGAAGCGAAAACTTCTTTAGGCGCACCTAGACAGATTTTTCGTGGGCTGTGAATTGAATCCATTCGTCACGCTCGGGTATGATAAGAAAGCTTCGGGTAAACTCGGGACCATGGCTATTGGCCATCTAGAAATACGTCAGCCAATGGGAAATGCTGAAAGGGCGTGGACAGGCCTTCATGGCATGGCCATCTAGAAACGCATCAGCCAATGGGAAATGCTGACGCATTTCTAGATGGCCATGCCAAGATGGCGAGGCCACGCCCTCCGGTTACACCCGTGTAGTTTCCAAGGTAAGCTATCAAATTCTGAGTTTTAAGTTTTCACTTCTATCGACAGTTCCTATGACTGCCAATTTTTTATTTGTAGCAAATAAAACTATAGGTTTAAAAACATATTATTTACTTCACTCATAGACTTGTTCAACTTATTCAACATTTAGAACGTTTCAAATTAACTTGGCAGTTATGCTACTGCGTGCAGTACTTCGTCTTTTTACTTCGGTTTCATATCCGGATAAAGAGTTTACTGATTTAGATAAGTAAGTTTTTTTTTAAATAAAGAGTGACGATACGAGCAGGACATCTGCCTGATGGTAAGCAACATGCCTGCCACATAACAACACAATGACACGCAGCTATTGGAACATGAAGAGTCCAAATCATCACCTAGCACTGCACTGCGCTCGTCACCCAGAGATCTAAGTTGTTATATCTCTAAGCCCTGTAATTTCTCTGGAAACATTGCCCTTCAAACCGGAACACAGTAATGTTTGCACATTACTGCTTGGCGGTAGAATAACTGGCATAGATGTGATACTTCCCCAGACGGACTCTGCTAAGAGTCCTACCACTACAAAACTATTTAAGGTATACTAAAAGTAACAGGACAAAACCTTATGATTATCCTACAAATAATCTCACTACATTACACTCAGTGCTTACAAACTTGATCCATTCAAATATGAGTGCAATTTATGTCAACTAACCATAACAGTCACGTAAGGAAAAATAGAAAAAAGACGGCAACATACAACAGCGTGTTTCATTCAAAATATGTCGTCGATAATGAAAAGCCGAACACCACAACGAGGAAAAACGTACAAGTTGTAAAGTTGTGGTTCCGTTTGAAGTGGGTCGAACACACGCGAGCTATGATCGACTATTCACTGAATTTTCATGATATTTTCTAGAGATGAAAATTTTATGGTATTTATGACGAATGACGTTTTTTTGCAATTTTTTTTCAATTCAATTCATTTATTCGAACCATTAATTCAGAAAAACACTTGGTAACGTCACTTACAGTAAGAGACAACATATCTGTAACTAACTCATTATGAAAACACAACACTATGTTAAACAACAAAAATGATTATATTAAATCTTGATTTTTGGCTCATGATTCTGACGATGAATACGATATCGCTATTTTTCCATTTATACTAGTGGCGCCATCTAGTTTATTTGGGACGGACTAATAGACCAAAAATCAAGTTTATTGTATGGACGCCCCCTTTAAATAATGTTTTTATTTAATTTTTAGTATATGTTGTTATAGCGGCAATAGAAATACATCATCTGTGAAAATTTAAACTGTCTAGTTATCACCGTTCTTGAGATACAGCCTGGTGACAGACAGATGGACGGATAGCCAAGTCTCAGTAATAGGGTTCCGTTTTTACCCTTTGGGTACGGAACCCTAAAAAAGTAAGATAGGTTTAAAAACAACATATTGTCATCGACACGAAGAAGTCTAATATTTTACAATTGTAGCTGTAGTCATCGACTATTATTTCGGTTTCGGTTTTGGCCAGTTTCTGCCTCAGCACACTACCTATATTGTTTATGTAATGCATTCAAACTTGCCCTATAAATGCCCTATAAAATTCGTAACATACAATAGTTACCTATGTGCATTGCATAACTAGTGCACATTATTTATTTCTGATTTACGAGAAAAATAACCATTAACGAAGCTATAATCAAATTAATTGCACAGAGATATTAAAATTATAGTTAATGTTTACGATTTTATTTGTAGTGATCGACCAAAAGTTCAGTTTCGGTATTGGACGAGTTTCAGTTCAGCTCACTACGTCGTTTATGTTATGCATTCAAACTTGCCCTACAATTCGTAGAAACATCAGTTATTCAAAGTTATTTGTATTGTTAGCACAAGATTTATTTCTTGTTTACGAGTAAAATAATTATTAACGAAGCTATAATCAAATTAATTACATTTAGATATTAATTATTGATAACAATCATTAATAATAAGACAATGTGATTGCGTCACTTATTACTATTCTGGTTAATGTTGACTTAACACGATGCTAGTTAGAAATACACATAATAATTTATCAGTATTCATTATTAGTCAATCAATATTTACAAGTGATCTTTCTTCATGATACTTCGTCGTAGAACTCTGTGCGTTAAAAGGAGCCAGAAAAGGTATAGGGGCTAGTAATGTTTCATCAAAAATAATTATTCTTTAGGGCACTTAGGCTTTTCCAGTCTATTTAAAACGTTCGCAATCGCTGGGCGTTTAAAAAAATAAACAAAATTATATTTATCAAAACTATAGACACTAGTTAGTAGTAGGTGGCAGCACTGGCGAATTTTGGCGAATTATTTTTCTCGTCATTCGATCCGTTGTCCGCATGTTAAAAATGTTAAATACGAATTCCGAATTCATATGGGTACGGTGCCGGTATACGGGCTTAACATCACTAACGTCATTTCTATACCTAAAAAACAGTCAATGTTTCCATAGCAATTACTTAGCATTCATATAAATCATCTTATCTATATATGGGTGACAAGCGTAATGTAGTGCTAGGTAATGATTTGGACTCCGCATGTTACAATAGTTGCGTGGCACTGTGCTGTTATGAGCAGATATGTCGCTTACCATCAGGCACGTGTCCTGCTTGTCTCGTCACTCTTTATTTAACAAAAAAATGTACGGAATCCTTGAATGCTATAGGCTATGCTACTACTCGTATACATATCATAATACCAAGGGCGAAGCCGGAGCAGACATCTAGTTATAAAATAAAAATAGATATTAGGTATATAAATTGTCCCTTCAATACAACTTTAAGTGAAATCGAAAACATTCCAAGTTACATATTTACAAGATACAAAACCCCTAAAACATTGCTCTTAAAGCAGTTAAATAAAAATCAGTCAGTAATAATTCAAGTGGCGTGTCCCGTAATATCAAATTAAGCCGCGCTATGGTTGTCAACAGTAATAAAGGCGAGTGGAGTAATTATAGCAAAAAATCGCCGTCGGTTCACAATGAAGGAAAATGTCGCCCTATCAGCACGAATACGCCACAATTTAGCAAGAAACACACAACCCTATTAATGCCGTTGTTATATTGCATTCATCACGCTTTTTCCTTTTTGATTTCTTGCAATCTACGATTATTCAAAGCAATGGTGTTAATAAAAGTTCTTTTGTTTAACCCCGATATGAAACTAGAGTGTTACCTCTTTTTCCAATAACTAAAAATCTTGTTTGTCGCTTTTGTGGCCGTACTCTTCCGAAATGGCTTGACAGATTTTACGGATTTTTTAAATATCTGGTTGGTGTGAGAAAAGATCGTAAAACATTTTTCACACTCTTGCCATCCGTTTTTTATCCCGAGTTTAGTATTTTTGGATGAAAAATATCTAAGTAAAGAGTTATGTATGTCAGGTGGAGGTAAAAGGCACCATATTTATCTGTGTATGAAAAAGTGTCTGTCGAGAAGCAATGATGCATTTTTTTTGTCGCAACATACCATTAATTTAAACTATTGTCAAAAAACAATTACTTACAATTTTTTACAGTATACTACGCGTATACTGGCTCAACAGCTTATACTGTTTTCATAACAAATCAAATAAAATACAGTAAAAAGTTGCGTTAAGAGCTAAATTCCATTGTTACCAACAACGCAAGTAAATTGAATGAGAATACAATGATAACAATACAAACAAAGCTCTTTACCACACAAACTTTACAAGAAAATTAACAGATTTAAAAAATATATCATTCAAAGAACTCCAAACAATTCTCAAAGAAACAAAGACATGAAATTGTAAAGCATTATTATTTTATTGTCCACTGTGTTAACAGTATTGTATCAGAAATCGTATTACTTTCACGCCAAAGTTTACTTGATGCCACTGTACCGTGCAAAACCGTACAAAAAGTTTTTACACAATGCTAAACTTACGCATACACAAAGCTCTGGACGTCTATTCTTTTTCTATGAAAAACGTAATTTCGAAATAAGCTCGCGACTTTCCTACTCCGGTTCTACTTCAACTGAAACGTTCTACAACGAAGAATGTCCATAGAATTTAATCGATAAAACATCTATAATCTTCACGCATATTGATAAATTTATTGCATAAATGTATCACTTAATTTAGTTAATAAGATTTTTCATGATTTTTTTTTCTAATGTAATTGTTTTTGTTGCAAATAAAAATTATTTATTAATTTTATTGGCAACCTTAATGCTAAAATTGGTATTTTCTAGGCATCAGGCAGTTTAATTAGTTTAACACTTTCCAAATTACATTTCAATGCATATGTGAGTGACTGAAATGCTCTCTCAGACTCGGTGTTTCCCGAAAAATATAGACCTAACCTATTCATAGCAGAACTGCTGACATGAGTCTTTGTAATTTTTTTTTAACTTTTATTGGTTTACACTTGACCGCCATCTCGCCTAATGTTAAGCGACGAAGCGATCTACGATGGAGCGTGTTTACCTAGAAAAAAAAAACCGATTCACTCTCAATTTGAAGACACAAAGATTGTAACCATCGGGGAAAACCCACTCAGGCAACGTATTCCACAGCCTTGACGTTCCTATCACAAAGGTAGAGCCAAATCTCTTCGTTCGTGTCTTTGGAACATCAACCATGAAACCATGTCGCTTTTTCGAGCTACGAGCATTCCGATAGAAAAAAGGACAAGGTGGTAATTACACCACGCAAAACAGTCGCACACTCTCCGAAGTGTAATCTACATTAGACTGATGTCTAATGTACATATCTACACTTTAGGTCACTATGAGACACAGTCAAAATACTGACTCATTGAAATTCCTAAAAGAAAATATAATCTTTAATTAAAACACTCTACTAACTTTCCCATCAGTTGGAAAGGTAATCGTCAATATTGCTACTCGTAGCATTGCGTGCGTAGCCCGGAAGTGACGAATCTAAATAACATGGCCCTTTTAATACATCGGGATTATCTGTCAGGCCGCTTTTATTTTCAAACTGACAACACAACTCGGCAAAATATCTTTTACACGAAAAATTAACTATTTTTCAAACTACTATATTAAAAACTGAAACCTTTTCAAAATTCCGTCTATATTTTCTGTCGAGTTGGTTTGAATAGAGTTTATAGTGAATTAAAAATAACTATAGGGAACATATATGGATATGGATACATAATATGGATTTTTACATCTATTGTTTTCGGGATATAAACATGGCTTAAATAGGTACTATATATTATTTTATTTTTTTTCAAATCTTTATTGTCATATATTCAAATCAAATTAAATCATACAAAAATACACGTCACGCACAGAGTCATACACTAAAATAACCCGCCCTGAATCGTTCCCGGTGCAAATGTGCCCAAGACACTGGCTGCGTTGCCTCGCTGGATAACGATGGCTATCCTTTGCCTCAGGAATGAGCCAGAGCGGGAGTCACCACCTTGAATATATAACATTGACATCTAAGTACGGAATATATAACATTGATAGCACTTTTTTATACACGGGTCTATAGTTTTAGTAAACCGATATTTTTTACATTTTGCATTTTTTTTCCATCGCAGAATTATGATTTTTAAAATATATGTTATCTCATTAATTTTTTACTTAACAGATTTGCTTATCATCTATTTAAATTCTTTCTGTATTTCGATTCTGTCTATAGAGGTATTTCGTTGCACTGTGTTAATAATTTTAAATTAATTTATAGTTTGTGAACGTTTTGCAAAAATATACTCAAATCTTCAATAAAAGTGCCCATAGATTGCCATTTGGCCAAATGATTACTAGTTTCATTTGGCCAAACTTTGTACTTATTGTACCAAAAATATGAATATTAATACCAATTAGGGATATAAACAGCAGAGAACAGCTTGTAATAAAATAATTAGACGAAACAATTAAAGATTGACTACGATTAACCTTAAAGTATGATGTCATGATTAAATGCACACCGTAATAACAGCATCGCCTCATTTTAAAGTAGAAACTAGCGGCATAAAATCTACATCAACCATGTCAATGCGTCGCGACCGAAACCTTTGAATACGTTTAGTATAATAGTGTAAATCTGAGAGCTTGCAGAAAGCCACTGCTGCTTTGATCTTTGTACACTGAACCTCTGAGAGGCTACTGCATCCATTACTGTATGCAGATTTTTATACTTTCGTCATTTTTGTGCGAGCGCGTCGTCTCCCCTCCACTCCTGCCTCCTACTTCCCCCCGCTACTTAGCTGATGACTTATTAACAGCGCATTCTTCAGAGGTGTCTGCCTGTCGCAGGGTTTAATGACGTGGCTGCTGGGTTGCTTTTCGATCTTGCTTCGAGAATGCCCCACTTTTGTGACAATACTAGTAGTACGATTGCGGTCCGTGTCTTTTTGCGGTACCTACGCCTTGCGATTTTGATATTATCATAGATTTGTGGGAAAATTTAGTAGGTACTAAGTTTCAAGTTACGCGTTGAGCCCACTATGACTGTCAATAGGGACATAATTCTGTAATCGCAATTAAACTGATATTTTAAAAGTAAATAGATATGTTCCTAATGGGAGGTTAGAAGGATATAGAGATTGTGCTGCGGGATCGAACTGAAAAAATGTGAAACTAAAAGCGTAATAAAGATAGATATGTAACGAAAGTTACAATGTAGGTACAACGCGTATAAACTGTTTTTTTACTTATATAGTCCTTCAGCCGAACGCCAACCCAATTTTTGTAATGATTGTACCCTACACCTATGTAATAAAATCAGGTAACTTTTTTTGCAAATTGTCTTACTTCTATATTAACCGATGGGACATCATTCCTACCTCATGTCATGTCATGGAGCACCCATGACACCACATCTTTTTGTTTCAGTACTATCAGCTGAAATTTGTTAATAATTGATAAATCATAGCTTTTTAAGATTATTCCTCCTTTTTGTACGTAACCCTGTTTACTGTTTCGTGACGTCGTATAAAACCGCGTATGCGTTTTGATAAAGCATTGTTCGTTCAACAACTATTGCCTGCTCTGTGCACCGGGAGAGAATTACTTCGCCACCTACCGACACAAACCCTTCTTAACCACTTGAAAAATAAAACGAGTAAGAGTCTGTGACGCCCCGCAAAAGGATTCCGTAGAATTTGTATAGAAAACGAGTCACACCACAGTTTTATTTCATAGAGAATGTCTTATTTTATTACGAAAACGAATGTGGTAGTTACATATTTCCTACTATTTAACTAATTATATTAAAGGGACGAAATTTGCGTGATAAAGTCCGTTGAATTCGGCTAGAACTAAAGTTGGGCTAGACTGACCATAGCAAATTTAAGTAAGTGCGTAACTCAGGTACTTTTTTGGGGGCACCGCGGTGATAAGTCGATTTTCAATGGTGGCTTCTGATTGCTAAGCTGAGTGGTGGGAACATCTATCTCGAATAACACTTCGGCGTTTGGAGTAGGTCTACGGACCGCTTGTCAATACTTTCGGCGACAAGCCGACCACGATGCAGGCGATTGTAGGATATACAGCGCAGGTGGTGCCACGATCGAGCGAAAGACTAAAGTGTGAGAGGAGTGCCGGTATTACGGTTCTCCCTTCCTTGCGCACCTTTGGTTGGTAGCTAATGGTAGATGGCGGACCTGATGATGGGCTGTAGAAGCAGAAGAGTGTTGGTATATCGACGTACCGGTCTCCCTGTCTGCTCGACTGCAGAATAGAGCAACGCAACGGGACCGAATTTCTGGCTCATGACGACAACCACTGACTGGTCGACCACTGAGTTGATGTCCGGTGTGTTTTGAGTGTTCAGATGCGCTGGCGACAGGGTATATATATACCAATGAAGTAGACCCGAAGACAGCTAGCCCACGAAGGGTTCACGGAAGACCAGACAGAGCAGCTGAACAAAGAGAAGAGTACGAGGGTATTCTCATTCCTGCTAAGTGCGGCAAAGGTAGAACCCGTGAGGGTTTAGCCGGTAGAGGCAAGGTTTTAGGCTGAAGGGTATGCGAAAATACATTTCTTTCGCGTAATACGAGCAAAATAAATATGTTAATAACTAAAACGTATTAAATTGTACAAAATATTATTTTTAATTGTCGTTACAGATAAATTAACTTTACGTGTTGTAAAATAATGTTACAAAAATTTTAGCTAAAAATAATAAGACTAAAATGAGAGTATGTGTACCGTGTCCCTATATTAACGAATGAAATCACATAGTTTACGTTTAAAATAAATACCTAAACGTTAATATTTCTTCTAGTTTGTGATCTCTCAGGATTTCTTTTCTAGTCTCCGAAACCCTTATAGCTGAATGAATGAAAACCCGTTCAACGACGCTAGTTTTTGTGACACTCAGACTGTCTTGAAAGGCATTGTTTCGCGTTCTAAGGAGGGTTGGAAAATATTTAAAATTTATTATTAAAAATAAAATGAAAACAGTTTCACAAAACGTTTTCTTGAAAGCTTCTGTTTTAAACAGCTTTGATGAAGGTACTGGAATATTTTTTATCGAGGTAAAATATTGTCATTTATACGATAACCTTTAGAAAACGTTATGTCATGAACATAGCATTATTTTACGTCATCATGACAATTGTCCTTCCTCTAACTATTTTTGCAATTCGTTATTCACGTAGCTGTTACGTCGATCATCGCTCTAATAATTTCAAATGACAAATAATCGTATTCATCACATAGATATTTGCCTTGGGTCCTTGGATCAAACGAGCTCCGACTCTGCGGGCAGACTCACTACCAACTAAACCACGCATCCAGTCAAATACATGAGGTCAGTTATATAAAATGTTTGGAAAACTGCGGAAAAACGTGATTATCATATATTTGGTAGGTACTGGAAATACAACAAAAGACTTCGTGTAGTGTACACAGGAAAAAGACAGTATTACTAAATTGGTTTTGACTTTTAAATTTCTCTGTATTGGCTTGAAATTAAAACCGAATTGATAAGGCGGTTGAAAGACCGAGGTAGAAACTTTAGGTACCTACTTCAGTTCAAAATTATCAAAAAAAAACAAACGTTGTAATTCGGTTTACTTGATTCACCAGTTAATTAATTTTGAAATATTAAGACCAATGTCCCGTAATTACCTGTCCTTTATCCGTTAAAATTGTAATGAAATCCAGCATTGCTTATGCCGTTTCTATATTCTCAAAGAACTTTTTTTATAGAACGGCATAAAATCAAGCTCAAGTGAAGCTTCAGAAGTCGTATCGAGACATAGTCTACCACTAATTAAATAAAATTTTTATCCGACTTCTGTCCCGGATTCTTCTAATTAAAGCATACCCCTTGGTATCTGGTTTTGAATTGGTAATCACTTGGTGTATCAAAGCATTTCTATGCGCCTTGCCATTCACTTCAAGCCCAATTGCTTATTGATCGATGTCTGGCTCCAATTAGTTTTGCAACATAAAGATGCCTCTAGAATCCCTAGATCATCGACGAGCTCAAGTTTTCTCATTTATTAATTACCTTGTATATCAGTATTTTTTCCTGTTATAAGTATAGCTACTCCCGTCTCTGCTTCAGTTCTCCATATTCTATTTTAGAAGAAACTGTACTCCTATTGCCATATATAAATATCAAGTCGTTTTTCATCCTGTTTATCCTTAGTGTTGTAGTTCCCACGCGATTGTATCAAGTTAGCAATTACGCAGAAAATCTATTTTCGTCATTTTGAAACATAAGTAATACCCCGTTTACATGATTCCAGTCCAGCGACCGAATCCAGCGCTGAATTGCTTACTGGAATAATGGAGACCGGCACTGGAATGCACTGGCACTGGATTGATGCATTCCAGTGCCGGTCTCCATTATTCCAGTAAGCAATCCAGCGCTGGATTCGGTCGCTGGACTGGAATCATGTAAACGGGGTATAAAAGACAACGCTAACTGAGTTTCCCTGATAACTGGTCTTTGAAAACGAATGCATCCAGTTTCATAATACGATAATACATTCTACGAAACCCCAAACACATATAATTATATTTATAATCATATTTATAATTCCTTTCCCAGATCTCGAAAATGGTAATTATTTGTTCTACTGGGACCGATTTATCATCACGGAAAGGAATATTGTCGCCAATAAGCCTGATATCGTGCTGGTATACCGGTCTCAGCGCCGGGATGTGTTTGTCAATATCTATCATCATACCACATGACGAGAAACTTATAAAATCCGACAAGGGCAAGCTTAGTCAAGTCAGATCAAACTCCCGATATTTTAGTGAACGGTGAACGGAATTACAAATAGATAGATAGATAGATTAACTCTTTATTGCACTAAATTTAAAATAAAAGATATACAAACTTAAAGACTAAAATTAAAGTAGCAATGGGCGACCTTATCGCTAAAAGCGATCTCTTCCAGGCAACCGTAGGATGGAAAAACAGATACGAAAATAGGAAAACGGGAAGTACAAATAAAAAGAAGTGGATACTTCTATAACATTACTAACAAAAATAATCAACAAAAAAATTAAAAAAAATCCAGTAACATGAATAATGTACTGATAAACCTACATATATAATTTGTATAAAAAATAATAATATACTAATACATACATTAAAAGTTTAAGTATGGATACACAATTAAGAGTGATTATTTCAACTAGGTGACGACTGCGAAAAGTAAATTTGTTTCACATGGTCTTTAAAAACAGCAAGCGATGGAGCTTGCCTACAGATACAGTAGATACAGGCAAAGCATTCCATAGCTGAACAGCCTGAAAAGCAAACGACTTGCCGTAGAATTGATTGTGTGCTGAGGGCGATTGAAGCGACAAGTTATGTTTCGGTCTGAGAGGCAGAGAGTGCGCAAAGAGTCTCGACCAACATCTTAAGAGACTTTTGCTAGACGGTTGGATCAAGGGTCAGATCCACAAGTGAGGAGGATCCTCACTCCGCAGTCCTAATCATCGGTAGCTTGGGTCTTGCCCCGCTGCCTGCGGTGATCTAAGTTTCGAGTTTCAAAATGTTTTTTTTAATAATAACATTTTGTGAAAACTAATACTTCAAAATGAATGTAAATTCCCGATACAATGTTTTTTTAAAGCGCAGCGAGGATATTATTACAATTAAAACTATTCATACATCATACATAACTAACTACTTACATTTTGTTTATAAACGTAAGATTAATACATTCGGTGAAATAGAACTTCGACTTGACCACAATCATTATAAGAAGTCCGTAGATTCTGAGATTGATAGAACATGTGGATCTAGAGGTTTGGGGTTTGAACCTCACTCTCGGACCTTTTTATTTTATTAGAAAATGTCCAATTGCATTGTATCTCATATTTAGTTATCTGACGATTTAAAGGACAAAGCAAAATAACGCAACGGAAAGTAATACAAAATACGAGTCACTGAAACGCTAAAGAACGTTGCAAATAAAGTTAACAATTAGAAATTATCGTGAGACATAATAATATTCATCCTTTTGTAAATTTGAAGGAATGAGTGAATGTCTCTTTTAAAACGCTACTTTCAACTTGCTACTTCTCAAGTTTGTTTCAAATAAATTATACCCAAAGATACCATTTAACGAATTAAAAAGTTGGAACAAAGTTCAAATGGAGAGTTTATTCAGTTGCCTTAGTTTTTTTTCAAGCAACTCATAATAGAAACTAAATAGCTATGACATCAATATCAAACATGAATATTTAACAACGGGATTAATTAACGTTTGATTAGACATTCATATTTTATTGGATTCTTTAAGTAGGTAACATAGAGAATTATGGGAAGGCAACGTATTGCGATGATTTGAAAAATATTCAAGTGTTTACTTAGTTAATCTACAGCAAAGCAGTTACATGCTTATAGTAATACCTACTTCCCAACGTAGTTTCTATCCAAATTAGAGGGATTTTTTAATGTACAGCAATACCCCGATTTACACTACCCCGTTTACGCTATTTCGGAGATAAACTGTTTTTAATTTGCCCACTCCGCACTGTCAGTGTTCGGTTTACGACAAGGTCGTGGTGTATTTCTCTTCGAATCGTTTTACGTGTGCAGTGTACGTCGATGTATCTTTAATTAAGGCGTCCAAAAACATAGAAATAAAAGTCAAATTTATAACAAAAAAATGGAAATCCGACATACGCGATTCGACTTACACGACTATCGCTTCGTACCACCTATCGCGCAAGTCCGAGGTATTAGGTAATACCGTATTACTGTATATTAGTGAAATGACAGGGCTTAGAGATATAATATCTTAGATCTCTAGGTGACGCGCGCAATGCAGTGCTAGGTAATGATTTGGACTCTACATGGTCCAATAGCTGCGTGTCACTGTGCTGTTATGTCGCAGGGATGTTGCAGGCACATGTCCTGCTAGTCTCGTCACTCTATACTATAAAAACTAATAAAAAATATCACTAGCAGCCCGATTCGCAGCATGTGTAATAGACATAACTATTTCTGGTACGGATTGACTCAAAAGCAGTTCCGATTCTGCACAATCACAAGTCAAATTATACGTTTTTTTTATGTTCCATACCACAATACGTGGTAAGAGTACCTTTTGCTTATTTACTCATTTATTTCTTAAAATAATAATATTGATGAAAGTCAAACGATTTTTGTTACGAGTCTTCAATGGCTTCCCGACTTTGTTAAATTACATTTTTTGGAAAGGACGCACAATGATCGTTTCTCTGTCTCGTTCTACGTTTTCCCTCCTTTTCTTTTTAATTCTGCTTATATTTTTTGCTATGATATATTGTAACTGCGGCGGGGTGGTAGGAAGACAAGGGTGAGGTGGGCTCGGTCGCTTTTGTTTCGGTAATTTTTTATGTCTAGTGTTTCGCTTAATTGCGTTGCGCGGTCGGAACCGTATTGTGAAGATGTGGGTCGGTGTTGGTCCTAGAGACCCCGTGACCTCTTTACCTTGCCATTTCATTATCGAATTTTAATTTATATTACGTTTCCACGATTTTATCATAGGTGAAATCGGAGGCGTTCAATCTATACTAATCTGCACTAATATTGTATAGCTGAAGTCGGAAGGTTTTTTTCTTTGAACGCGCTAATCTCAGGAACCGGTTGTTCCTGTACCACGTGCGAAGCCGGGACGAGCTACTAGTTATTTTATATACTGAGATAGGTGACTAAACTTTATGGACATATACCAAATCAAAACAAAAAACAGAAATAATTTACGAAAAGATTTATAACTAATGCGACTAATAGATGGCCTAGTGGCTAAAGTGATTACTTCCAGGCAACTTTAGGATGTAGAATAATTTATGGACAAGTCAGAAAAACGGGTGCGCAAACAAGATAGACAAACTGTAAAAAAAGATACAAAAATATTAATTAACTGAATATTGGCGTACAATTCATACACAATACCGTCAGACCCCGAACTAAGCAAAGCTTGGACTATGAAAGCCAGATAGCTGATAAAATAATTATATAGGTAGTTGTAGATATTCATAAATATAAACTAGTATGCATAGTGTGATTAAGTTTTCGATTAAGAACATAATCAGTACTAATGTTTACATTGTACGGGTCAATCAGTGTTCAAATCACGAAAGTTCAAGAACAATAGAATCATTATTAGTAGAATTAGTATTACGTGATGCGACAGTAGATAAGCTACATCGCTTGCTGTAGTTATGACAGATTGATAACCTTATTAGCTACCATTGTGGACAAGCGTTTCCATATGCAAACCGTGGGCCGGGTGGATTAAAGCCTAAATTCATTTAGGAGTGGATCGAGACAGATCAGGATACAAGTTGATTATGATTGTAAGATTTGAAGTACCACGCTTTAGTCAGTTATTTTGCCGCCAAGCCAGCGCACACGCGAGCGCACTCTCCTTGGAAAGGATCGCCAAACGCGATCGAAACTTGAGTCCGACTGGACTGACTATTTCAAACGTGAGTTACCCGTGTATTTATTTAAAACATCACTGTGTTTGGGGGCATCCATAGATTACGTCACACGTCGAGGGGGAGGGAGGGGGTCGATGAAGTGTGACAATGTGTAACAAGGGGCGGGGAGGGTCTAAAATTTTGTGACGTCACTTTTTTAAAAATGTTGTATTTCATATCTAAGTATTTACAACACCAAATTTCACCTAAATTTAAAAGAACATTGCAAAATATGTGACGTCACACTAGGTAGGGTCTCAAAATGTGACCAACTGTGACACGGACGGGAGAGGGGTATAAAAATCATGAAATTCGTGTGACGTAATTTATGGATGGCCCCTTTGAAGGGCAATGTGTCCAGATAAATTATAGGCCATAGAGGTAATTCATCTTATACCTATTTCCGAGAGACAAGCGCAATGCTATGCTAATTATTTGGACTCTTCATGTTCTAATAGCAGAGTGATTTTAAAATAAGCGTCAGATATTAAAACAAGCTCAAATATTTAAGTAATCTTTATTTTGTACGGCCCTTTTATAGGAAAATTGCGCAGACGGAGTATGAAATTTCGCATAGTTAAAGTCTGTAAAAAAAAGAAGTAGTCTAGGTATTGTAGGACTAGGTATCTTTTTATTAAAATTACCTACGAATGAAAAATATATTTAGTAACAAAAAAAATTACACACACTAACATTTACCCGTCAAATTAAATACTCTTTTGTTGTTAAAGTCTGGGATCAAATTGAGAATAGTTATACATACATTGTTTTATGACCGAATTTCAACCACTGCACTTTGTGACCACAACAATAAATTTATTTGATTTGATAAGTTTAGGGTCGATACACATCTGACGGAAAATTAATGCGTCACGTATTATTATCGGTCGCGTAACGCCAGAACAGAGAAATATATTTTTTAAAATTCCGACCGTTCACACTCAACCGATGATGCGTTGGTACGATCGATGCTACGCTCGACGCATTTTCCGTCAGATGTGTACCGACCCTTAAGTTTTTGAAGTGAACATTTCTTTAGGCGCGCCTAGACAAATTTTTCGTGAGGTGTAAATTGAATTCTGGCGTCACGCTCGGGTATGATAAGAAATCTTCGGGTAAACTCAACGGGTAAATGCGTCAGCCAATGGGAAATGCTGAAAAGGCGTGGCCTCGCCATCATGGCATGGCCATCTAGAAATGCGTGAGCCAATGGGAAATGCTGACGCATTTCTAGATGGCCATGCCATGATGGCGAGGCCACGCCCTCCGGTTACATCCGTGTAGTTTCCAAGGTAACCTATCAAATTCTGAGTTAAATATAAGTTTTCACTTCTATCGGTAGTTCCTATGACTGCCAATTTTTTTTTTACTATAGAGTGACGAGACGAACAGACATGTGCCTGATGGTAAGCAACATGCCTGCTCATAACAGAACAGTGACACGCAGCTATTGGAACGAAGAGTCCAAATCATCACCTAGCACTGCACTGCACTCGTCACCCAGAGACATAAGATGTTTTATCTCTATGCCCTGTAATTTCATTTAATATTAAAATTTTGCCTCCATCGTGGGAGTGTTACCGCCCGCTTGGGTGTTTCGTTCAACTTGTTTTCGTTATAACTTTAACTCCAGGTGCGCGTTTCAACATTTTTTGTTCTGTAAAAGTTTTCACGTAATTTCACTAGTCAGTCGTGCGGAAGTTTTAAACCAATAAACACGGCCCAGTTTATATATTTCGTATGAATTTTAATACTAAAGGCGAAGGATTACATTAGGAAATTGCAGGTTTTGGCTCCATTTTATTGAATATTTACTCAATGTAAATTGCGGTGCGAAGCTTATTATTGTACTATTGTGTTAAATTTAACATTTGAAATGTAATTCTATCATGTTTATTGACATTAATGCTTTTAGTATTATGAATATTATTAAACCGAGTTCAATTTTATTTCCCATTGCATAATTTATTTATTTATTTATTATCATAATTTATTTTCTGCGAAAAAACAAATCGACTTCAATTTAAAATTAAATTCAGACACTCGACCAAATTTCATAAGAATCCATCACTAAGTACCTAATCTTTCATTTTCAGTCACTTTGTCATATAATTTAGCAAGCAACATTTTAGTTTTTAATTCATATTTCAAAAACCACCACACTGATATCGATAAAATTAACATGGGACCACCTCTGAACTATGATCTACCAAACAAAAATGAATCATCTTTGGTTCACAATTTACAACCAAATTGATACCTCCTTCTTTTTTGAAGTCGGTTCATAGCTGTTTATTTAATAGATTAATCCTGCTATCCTATCTTACTAATACGATAAATGTCAATGTATGGATGTTTGGATGTTTGTTGCACAATCACGTCCTAACGTATAAATGGATCGGGCTGAAATTTAAAACATAAATAGATTATAGTCCGGAAAAACACATAGGCTACTTTTTATCTCGGAAAAACAAAGGAAACGGGAACTGCGCGGGTAACGTCGCGAGGCGCTGCTAGTTATTTATACGAGTTACCCTATGATAATATGATACGAAGTAAATGCGAAAACAAGAACTAATGAGAACGCTTATTAACGATTGGATCAAATAACATAAACACAAACAACTACTGCTATCGAGTCAGAGATCGGCTAGGGAAATATCATTATTATAATCTTAATCATATTACATCATCCTCCTAAGTTTTACCCGTGTAGTGTACGTTTCCGTTATTTTCCTGCGATAAAATATAGCTAGATATCCTATGTGTTTAACCAGCAGGTCAACTACGAAAACAACCTCCAAATAATCGGATCCGACCAACACCTATCTGAATAATCGGTAAAGTAAACGCTTTCGGAGTAAGGTTTACGACACAAACACTGTCAAATCTATGTCGTTCGGAAATCGGAATGAACGAAACGCCCGATCCGATCAACCGACTGATTGTGATTCGTGGTAAGAAATGTCCACAAGTTCGGCCGATATATCGTTTATCGGACTTCGTAATAGACCTGCTGACTGTATTCTGTGTTACAAATTTTAACCCGATCCGTTCAGCTGTTCCATCCATCCAAACATCCAAAGTTTGATATTTGTAACATTAGCAGGATTGTTATTAAAAAGACTGCATGGACACAATAAATCTTAAATGAACTAAGTACCTTCCATTCGTTTGTGTTATTGGCACACGCCCAAAATTATCCAAAACACATTTACACTGTGGAAATTTTCCAAGTGATTTCTACGTTACAAAATGTAGCCATTTTCATTCATTAATGGCAAGCGCAGTAAAAAGTAAACAATATAAGGCAGGATATTATGATCCAGTATCAAAACTATTAAACCTTGAATGGTCGAAGATGCTACTCGATGCCATACGGATATTGTTAAACGTGGTACGCAGGAAGGTTGCATGTCACTGAAAGGGACATCGTATATTGACAATAATTAATTATAGTCATTTTTTATTTTAGCTATTAGGCTTCTATTAAGTTAAGTTAGATTGGCTCTAGATTAATCTCAGAGAAATTACAGGGCTTAGAGATATAACATCTTAGATCTCTGGGTGACGAGCGCAGTGCAGTGCTAGATAATGATTTGGACTCTTCATGCTGCATGTCACTGTGCTGTCATGTGGCAGGCATGTTGCTTACCATCAGGCACATGTCCTGCTCGTCTCGTCATTCTTTATTAAAAAAAAACCACATAGATGAAACTGTGTGAAAAGTGTCAGTTGTTTATTTGAACAAAAAACAGTAGAAATGTAAATATGTTTATTTCTCAACAGATAAAAGGCCTGTTCTTACATTTGAAACATATTCGCAAACGTATGTTATTAAATGAATTACTTAACGCTAAAAAAGTATGTTTTTTTATTCACTTAATATTATTAAATATGTTTTTATTGCTGTTTTCAGATACGTTTCAAGTTACAGTCTGGATTAATTCTGAAATGTTGAATTGAGCTTTTTTTGAGAACTACATCACTATCATACTATTTTACTTATTTCAGATACATTCTTACGTCACACACTCATTACGGCCGGACACAGAACAAACATCCGTCTTCATCACAAAACTAATTGTCTACGTTGGAAGCTGAAACTATAACCTACGGCTTAATGAGTAGACTCACTACCAACTAAGCCACGAGGAACGTTTGTAATACTAGTCATTGCAATTTCCATTTGATAGCATGGCTAATGGCAAAATGAATTATAGTTTAAAATATGGTGTAGTGCTTTGTGAATAAAATTGTACTTTTTTCCAATGTCTGAATGTAGAAAACACATAGAGATCTTTCTTCCGTTGTAGCCTAAAGTTCTGATTGCAATATAGGTTCTCTAACACGCTTAGAACCTATGCAAGAGATTAATGCCGCACTTGACTGTGCTTCGAGGGTTGTCTAACAATTTGGTGGCAATACTGCTTTGTTTCGTTGCCTACCAAAAATCTTCACATCTCTGTACCCTCAAATTAAAAAGAAGCAGACATTGAACTATTTCGCACAGACTACCTTTGAATAGTTTTACAATATGGCTTACCTTGAAGCGGCATAAATAATTCCTATAAATTATTTCTTATAGATATTTATATTATTGAGCGCGAATTCCTGTGTTTCTACATTATTTATTTTCTACTATTTTTAACGCGACTGCAATTAAAAAGCTAAGTTGTACAATTGCCATTTTTAAAATTTTAAGTCTACCTACTTTGCGATATAATAGTGTTTACTATTTATTAATCGTGACATAACTTGCAAACATATTTACAAATTTCAGTCATTCAACCAAAAATATTAAGAAGGTATTATTGAAGAAAAATTAAGAAAGTTGCGTTGAAAAACAGGGCATTAATACATCTATCTATCTATAATATATAGGAACATCTATATATAAATATAAAAGTGCCCTTTAGGTAAGAGTATGTTAAACATTGAATTTAGTAATAAATCTGCCTAACCCATAATAATGTACCCGATGTTGTAACTACCGACTTGAGTTACTTCACGTGTCAATGAATGGCGTCTATCAATGATCCCTCGCAAACGACTCTGATCTTTGTACCCGAGAAAATAGAGTTGATTACGTGAGGAAGTGATATAAAATTGCTAATGCGTGGAAGTTTATTTTTACGGGCGGACTGTTTTGAGTATCACTACTTATCGCTTTTCGTGAATTAGACCACCCGTGTTCGATGAGATGCAACAATATTGTCGGAAGTATTAAAAGTAGAGGTACTCGTATTGTGTTACTTTCGTTTTACAGTGGAGCGTTCCCTGAGTAGGTTTCTACCAAAGCGACGGATACAATCTTATTGTCTTCAAACTGAGATTGTATCGATTTCATCTCGGTTTCGTCAAACAAGATTAAGTCTTGCGAGGTATAAAAACGTAGCTGAAGGAGTTTTCACTTTAAAAATAGTATTAAATGTAAGATTACTGTACGAAATTTTCATAACATTTACTACTTTGAGTTTCCTGCAGGTAGGATGACAATAAAGTGGTGGTCTCATGGGACTTCAGGTAGAAGCAAAGTTCCTTCGGATGATCTAGAAGCAACACAATTTGCAAAAATACTGCTTAATTTTATTATTTATAATAGTACAGTACGATCATCTGAAAAATAAAATTGGCAAGACTGGCTCTGTCTCGGGTAGTTTTTACGCGTGACTTTAGTTACATATTTTTCGTATGGTTTTAGTATCATATTTTTTTCGGTTCGGTCGCCCAGCGAAACCCCTGTGTTCTCATCAAGCCTGCTGTAAGGAATTTCCTTCCAAAAACAGACCGCCTTTCCACCAATAAACGGTAATCGCTACTTATGTTACCTACCCTGCCACATTAGGATTGTTTCCGCCGTTGCTTACATAGAAAAGTAGAGAAATGAAACGAGACAGGCACGGATAGTGAGCAACATGCGTTGCTATCATCATAGCACTGAACCAACCAGGACTTTGAACAAGATATTTAAGTACCGCGTAACTCTGAGTCGCACCTGAATATAATATATTCATTATAAGACTCTCGATTTGAAGACACCAAGATTGTAATCATCGAGAAAATGCCACTCAGGCAACGCATTCTACACCTTTTCTACGTTCTTATCATCAAAACAGATGCAAACCTCATAGTTCGTATAACACCAACTAACCTTAGCTTTTTTAAAAACGCCATAATAGAAATTAATTTTATTCTCAAGTAAGCTATTCAACCAAAGTTTAATTAAACCTGAATAGTTTTCAGGGATGACATGGGAATAAACAATGGGTGAGTGGACATTTGACTTCGGTCAACGAAATAGTAGGAGCTTTTGTCGCTAGGTCTCTTATATCCTGGTGTTCTGTTGTTGAAATCCTTTGATATGAAAATCTCATGCATGTTCAAAATTAATCACATTACAAATATTTTAATTTTAAACTTGTCTTAATATGCAAAAATCCAGTGAATTGGTGTGTTGTGTTTGCTTTATTATTCCGAGAGCTTCTAGCAAATTTTGGGTAGGTATTTGAGGCAAGCTGAGAACTTGTCACATAGCTCTCCTATTATTCCCCAACACGGAGGAGCAGACCTGGCTGGTGAGAGGTGGAGCAAAATGGATCCACACATAAAAAAAAAACATTTTATTCAGTGAATATGTTTGAGGCAAGATACCATTTTTATTTGTTGTAGTTTAATGTTTAAAAAATAAAAAAGCCACATGTTTTAGTCGTGGTTTCAATAATGTAAGGCGCATGCAAATATGTTTTGCAAAAAAAAAATGGTTGTCTGTAAAGTCGGTTTACTGACGATAGTTAAACGTGACAACGTCTTAAGAAATAAGTACGCTGATAGCGCGAGTAGTGATACCGCTCGACTCGGCGGGTGGCGCCCTCAGCGCTCAGCTTCGTCCGCATGGCACGGACGACGAACTAACGGTAACGGTAACGTTACATGACGTAATGTTTTGCGGGCGTGCAGCCGGCTTCACCGAATTATAAGACGTTATCACGTCAAAAAAATGGGTTTGACGCAATTTGAAATTTAAAGTGGGTGATATTTATAACTAAAAAATATGGATTCTCTAAAAGAGAGATCATTTTGGAGGGACTATCTACCTGCCAGGTGATTTAAATTGAGGGATTCATTTTGCCCCGCTACTCATCAGCCAGGTCGGCACCTCCGTATAGGGATATAATAGGAGACCTATGTGACAAGTTTTCAGCTTGCTTCAAATACCTACCCAAATTTTGCTACCAGCTCTCGGAATATATTGACTTTTGACTTTTAATATTGTTATTTTTTTTTTTTTATATATAGAGTGACGAGACGAGCAGGTCATGTGCCTGATGGTAAGCAACATGCCTGCCACATAACAACACAGTGACACGCAACTATTGGAACATGAAGATTCCAAATCATTACCTAGCACTGCACTGCGCTCGTCACCTAGAGATCTAAGTTGTTATATCTCGAAGCCCTGTAATTTCATTGGAAACATTGCCCTTCAGAACAGAACACAGTAATGTTTGCACATTACTGCTTGGCGGTAGAATATTTGGCAAAGGTGTGGTCCTTCCCCAGGCGGACTCTGCCAAGAGTCCTACCACTATTAAATAAAAGGAGAAAATCAAGAACAATCTTGATGTACGTACTCAATGAACTCTTCACCAGGTCAACCGATATTCACGAACGTTGACATTCACGAATTTATGTGTTACTAGCTGAACCGTCCGCGCGTTGCTACGCCATCTATCGAAAATTGGTCGTACCAAATCAAATTTTTAACAAATTCGGTTACCTTAGGTTCTAATGACGCAACCTTTAAAAGATAGACACAAGCTGTCACGCATTATATTTTTTCCCGTATTCGTTACATTATTCTTTCATGCTCCGCTCCTGTTGATAGTAGCTTAATGTTAAATATCTTATAGCCTTTCTTGATAAGTTGACTATCGAATAGAGATATAATCTTTCAATTTAGACCAGTATTTCCCGAGATCCTTGCGTTCAAACAAACAAACTCTTAAGCTTTATAATATTAGTTAAGATTCTCAGACCAACTATTCTTGTGTTATTTGGTCCAACCTGAGAGAAAGGATAGTTTTTATTTCGATTAATTATCTCAATAATTTATTATGAACAATAAAGTGATAACTAATGTCGATCGTAAGTTTTGTAAGTCACAAACAGATGGCGCCTCAACAGGCTATATAGATTAGTCGCTCATCCCAAACGAAGTTGGGACGGGCCGTGGATTGGATTTTTGTCTATATGAAGTGTGTTCATCTATAATATGTGGAATGAGTTGCTTGAGTGGGTTTTTCGCAATGTGTACAATCTTGTTGTCTTCAAGTCGTGAGTCTTCATTTAGGTCGGTTTCATCTACGCTCGATTTGGTTTTCGATGAAAAATAAATAAATATTGTGTGGACGTTTCACACATTTTATTCCACACAACCACAATTTTTCAATCAAACAACCAATTTTCCAAGGGCTAGATCCCTTTACATGGAAAATCCATACGTCGGTTTCAGAAATCGAACACCAGATGTACAGTCGATAAATGGCGGACTACTACGAAGTGATCGCATGGTACGATTACGCAATTCGTCAGTGTTAATCGAGTTGTCTGCAATTAGTTAGTGTTAGTACTAGTACTTACGGGAGATCCGACTGATGTCGGTTGTCGTGTCGTTTTACGTTTTTGGACTACCGCGTTCTACATGAAGCGCAAATTCAGCTTGATCGTTTATTTTTGAACAAGTCGATTCTCGTGTAAAAAAAAATACTTATTTAAAAGAGTTTCGGTCGGTATGTGGTTATAAATAATCTACTTGAACTGCGCACTATCACAGGGTTTTTTTTTTTTTGCTTAAACTACACGTCGATTCATAATCGTTTCATTGTTCTGAATATATTTAAACATAGTCAAGATCATTTTTAACTAAATCTATCTTGCAGCAATGCAATATCAGCCTCTGACAGTGCCATCTACAGTGCCATCTACAGTGCCAACCTAGGACCTGCGTACATCGATTTTACTTGACGGGCCTTAACAAAAGTGCTGCTTTCGACTCGGTTTGCCCAGCCTTGAATACATTGATAATGTGTTAATTATTTGGTAATACTGTTAAGATGTATTTAGATGTATAAGCAAGCGACCAGGCTGGGCCAGGCGGCGGGCGCGGGTATCCCGCGGTAACCCCATTAAAACTGCTTCTGTTCCGCGCCCTCCCCTCCCTCTTCATGAAATATTAAAAATTCAATTGCGCTTCTCTTTATTTTAACCCCCACCCACGCCTCCGCGCGCTCCCGTATAATATAAAATGAAATATGTATTCGAAAAAATAACGTTCACCTATAATTTATAATTTGTGCTACGTTCGCGGCACCCCACCTCCCCCCGCGGTACCTACGCGGCTCCCAAAATGTTGCTTTACAAATCATGTTTAGGGCATGACTTATTTGCCTACGTTCCGCCCGCTACTTTGTTTTAAATGTATTTTGTTCTAAGTAAATACGAGTGTAACGAAACGAAAATTATTTTCTACTGCGCTACGGTATGCGCGTTCCTGCTATTGTGGTGATGTACCTAAAAACTGGTAGGTGCCTAAAAACCGATGCCTAAAAAACTGCTACCTAAAAAACTAACCTAACCTAACCTAAAACACTTCAGTGTTAATCTAAAGTTCAATAATTTATGACCATTATGTAGATACCAGGCTTATTACAGAAATGGACTTAGGCTCTAAGGCTAAATTCGGGGCATCGAAAATTATTATACCAATCAGACTTGACTAAAAAATTGGACAGCTCTTTTATTCGAATAAATTGGCGGTAAAACGTAACGTCTTAATAGTATAATCAAACAAAAATAATGCACCTATGGACATCATATTGAAACCCAAACGATTTACGTCGCGTAGTTGGGGTTACCCGACCCAAAAATAAAAACGTTTTACTGATGAACGTAAAGATGAAGGAGTTAAAATATAAACGACAAAAACATCACACAGCCCTGTTACGACATCGATGAAATAAATAAATTATACAAGTTCTGGATCAATGGCATACTAGCACTGTTTCGCTTTTTTCGCATTCTAAGACTGATAGACAAATATAGGCATCAACTTATAATTGTACTTGATTGTAAGCGACCTCTTTCAGACAACTGGGACGGAATGAAAGATTTGAGCAGACGGAGAAGTACAGAAAAGGAGAGATAGATTCTTATATGCACGCTTTTCGCACTGTTTCTCATTTATCGTCATACTAACACTGCTTTTCTCGTACTGCGTTTGGAACATATTTTATTTGAGTTGAATTTTATTATTTTATTTAATTTTATTTTATAATGGTCCTAGCTGTGCCGCGTGGTGTAAACTTCAGCTTAACAATCCAATGTTTTAACAGATTCAAAATTAGTATAAATTTTAATATAGGTGATGTTTATTATTATTTGATATTGCATCTACTAGGAAATACGGGGAAACTAACTAACGCATGAACAAGCATATTAGCTTTTGCCTTTACAACATTTAGTGTGACTCTTCATACAATCAAGTTTGTGTCAAAACAAAAGAAATTGTGACTAGATTGTAATAATTTGAGGATTGTGACAATCGCCCAGTTGTGTGATGTTACCGGGGGGTCTACCGCCGAACGAAAAATGTCATCGCTTTGATGTTTCTCTCTTTTCTTTTCGCTTGAAATGATAGAGACAGCATTAGCAAAGCGATAACCGATTTAGATAGGCGGTAGAAGTGCCGAACTACAAAAAACAGATAAAACAGAAAAAAGCTATATTGTTGCACACAAGCCTAATTCAAGTTTAGGCAGAGCGATGCGTTTGCAAAATAATTCGGGTGGCCAAAAGTGTCACAATCCCTAAAAGAAATCGTTGTTACTAGCACTACACTTACTTGATAGTCGACTTAGAATAGCATGCTTCAGTAACCCTATATTAGAATAGGAATACGGGTGCCGATAAATTTTCACTTTTATCGGTTAAGTCCCTATGACAGTTTTTTGACGTGACAACGTCTTATAATTCGATGAAGCCGGCTGCACACCCGCAAAACATGACGTCATGTGCCGTTAACGCCGTTACCTCGCCGCCGGCGTTACCTCGCTCTAAGGCGTAGTTGAAGTTGTCAAGTTCAACTAACGTCAGTAACCCGACTTTACAGACAACCGTTTTTTTTTATTTGTACAGTGACAGTGAATATTCCGTTGCTCTCACGATTTTATATATATATATTTAACACATCACGGTCGTAGGGACTCATGCTACGACCGTCGCCTATTACTACACTATGTTGCTTAAGCAAACGTCAGTTCAAGTACTCGAAAAACTTTTATAGCGCACTCACCAACGTATGGAACTTTATTTCCTTGAAATTTTTATTTAAACATTTGCAAGCAATAAAAAATGCCGAGTTGTGTACTCAGCGGCTTCGTTTAGTTAAACGTGTGGACGATTAAAGTTCCGACGTCGAAGTTCTGCGTTCTGAACTACAAACAATTTTTTTTAAAAGCACACAGTCGCGCCAACTTTATAATTATTGTGGAACGAGTATGATGGTAAAAACTATTTCACTGTATTAATTTCATATTAACTATTACGAGTATATGGTGAGGTCGGAATGCGGTAAAATAATCGGATCGCGTAAATACTTACTCTCTGAAGCGTTAAAACTGAAGCTCTATATACGTCACATGTTATGTACTTTGGTATTGTGTAAGGTTTTTTTCATCATCTATTTATTAATATAATATATATTATTAATAATGTGAACCTATCTATATATATATGTTCTGTATGTACCTATCGGAAGGAGAAGTACCTATCTATGTAATTTCGCACACTTATATGTAGGTTTTATAGACAAGAAGTGCAGAATGCAAATAGTATTTGAAATGTATACATAAAAAAGTGGCCAAGTGCGAGTTGGACTCGCCCATGAAGGGTTCCGTTGCAGCAAGTAACATAATATAGGTACATAGTACACATAGTTTTATTAGTTCGTTGTAACTTTGATCGAAGTTTTAATAATAATGTATTTATGACGTACTAAAAAAAAATACTAATCAGATCGAGTTCAAACTAATTTTCGTTGGTAGTTTGCATGGTAATGTACATCAGGTATTTTTTTTAGTTTTTTCATTCTCTGATTTTAGAAGTTAGAGGGGGGGGGACACATATTTTACCACTTTGGAAGTGTCTCTCGCGCAAATTATTCAATGTAGACAAAAACTATATTAAAAACCTCAATATCATTTTTGAAGACCTATACATCCAACATATATACATCCAACACGTGTTGTAGGTTTGATGAAAAAAAAATTTTTGAGTTTCAGTTCTAAGTATGGGGGCAACCCAAACTTTTTTTTTTTGCAAAAATCCTAATGCGGTTCACAGAATACATCTACTTACTTAGTTTCAATAGTGTAGTTCTCATAGTTTCGGCAAAAAGTGGCTGTGACATACGGACGGACAGACAGACAGACATGACGAATCTATAAGGGTTCCGTTTTTATGTTTTACGGAACCCTAAAAATACATTCAATCAATAAAAAAACATTACACACACTTCTGAATATTTGACATATCTACACGCATAAATAGTACTCTTTTGTTTATTGTTTAAGTCTATGGTCAATCTAAGAATAGATAATGCTATATGGTCGAATTTCCACCACTTGTTGACCACAAGCAGTATTCATTAATAGGAGGGATTTAATTTACATTAACTGCAAAATTCACGTTGAACGAATGAAAATCAGAATGATTTTCACACTTATTACTTTTGTAAGATTTTTAACCTTCTTTTATTTCTATTAAGTCACTCGAAAATTCTATCCTTCATTCTGCACGTAGTCCGCATCGCAGCAGAAAAAAGTATAGTTCTTAATTTAAAAAAGCGTGAGAATGTTCGTCTACTTCAAACTACACTTGTTCGGTGAGTGAGTGGCGCGACAAAGGTAAAGCCTGCCCTATCTACGCGCACCCTCTAACTACAAGTGAACCCAGACACTTTCGGTGCGAATGTCCACTGACGCTGCTATTTTATCGATTCAGCTAAGCAAAACGAATCAACGCAGAACAAAAGTTTAAAAAATTCTCTGGATTGGTTAATCTGCAAAAACTCGCTGCTATTCGGAAATGCGAATTTTTTAGGCAACACAAAGAGTTAGCGCGAATTTTTAAGAGCCCGTGCAGCTTTCCCGGTCCTAGCAACACCGATCGTAGCCAACTTTCGCGCCGAACTTTGGCCTATTCGAACACTGCGTTCTCTTCTAACTTTTTCTCTTTTTAGGAACGAAAACGCTGTGTTTTGTTTTCCTCGTTTGTCATTGTCGTTTGTGTGAGTAATGTGTTAATAGGTACCCGCACTTTTTGCTGCTTTTAACTTAAAGCGTTCGTTTGTGGTACGGAAACAGTGGAAATCAAAATGGCGGCTACCACGAGTTCTTAATTTGAATTTTGAAATGTGTCTTTTTTGTTTTGGCGTTAAAAGGATTTGTTAATTACGATCCATTAGTAGATTTATAGGCATGTACATACTATTTGCCAAGTAACTCAACTGTGGAAGACAGGATAAGATTTGAAATAAGAGGATTAACTAATAGTTAGTTGGTCTGAGGATTTTAATGGTGTCTGATTATAAACTGTTATTTTATTATTAGACATTTTTTTAAACTTATTTATTAAAAAAAATATTTTAAGTTTTTTGTATTTGTGACATTTTTAATTTTAAACAAAGCGGTAAACTACTACATACCTCCCTACGAGTATATTGAATAAGCTTACAGATATTGTTTTAATTGAAACACGCTTGCCCAGAATATTTCTATTCTGTCTTTCTTTAAAGGTTTTTATATTATAGAAGCGTGGAAAAGCTGCTGTTGGTCTAATGTTCCACGTCTTCATCATCATATCAGAGAAATTACAGAGCTTAGTGATATAACATCTTAGATCTCTGAGTGACGTGCGCAGTGCAGTGCTAGGTAATGATTTGTACTCTTCATGTTCCAACAGCTGCGTGTCACTACGCTGTTATGTCGTAGGCATGTTGTTTACCACCAGGCACATGTTTTGCTCGTCTCGTCACTCTTTATTAAAAAAAAAAACTATTTAGTTTTACATATAATTATTTATAATAAGTATGTAAAAAAAAGAAGAAAACGATGAACGAGAATAAATCGATCAACACCGCCGAGCATCGTCAAACATAGATATAAAGATGGTATAAATCTCCACTACGTAACGCTGCAATCATTACTCAATCCAAAATACAGTATGAAGCTATAAATACCAAGAATTATCAATCATAAACGCACATGAGTGCTCACGGCAATCGCCACATTGAAAAAAAATACTGCTGTTATGTTATGATGCTATATCTTTCGCTTGTTTACAAGATCATCTGTATGGTAAAGTATTCAGAGTCGAGTACGTCTCAGTATAGAATATCAAAACATCGCTTGTTTCCCTTATTAATTCCATGAAACAGTTGCAATATCGAAAACAATCATTGTACTCAGACTCAATTAAACTACGTACGGTACTTCGAAGCGAACCGATAAATAACCTGCCGTAGTAGATAATAACTACCACAGTAATACAAAACTTGACTGCAGCTCAGTTTTGTCTTTCTGAATGGAACGTTTTCAATGATAAATATATAAATGGAAGAAGATAGATAGATAGAGAAAGACAATCAGCTTTATACTAGTCCGACAGTTGGCAGCCTTTTCGCTGAAAGCTACCTATTCTACCTTAGGTTGGAAAATAATAAAAGAGGACAAATGTAAATACGGGGGCAGCAACAAGACAAAAAAAAACGGAAATTACTAATAAATATACATACCTAAAATAAAAAAAATGTTCTGTTTTAATACTTAAAATGATAACAATAGTAGGTAGTTACATTTAAAAACATTAAAATATATCCAATTATAGCATAGGTACTAGTGGCGCACCGCGGTTTTCCTGCCTAGTTTACGTTCCCGTTGATTCCCCGGGATATAAACTAACTGTATTTCATACGATACTTTCAGCCCGATCCGTTCATACGTTACGACGTGATTAAGCAACAAACATCCAAATATCCAAACATTGACAACATTGACATTTATAATATTAGTAAGATAGCACGACTAATGATAGGAATAAATGAGTAAACAAAAAATCAAATGATCAACGTTGACGTATGATATTTGGCTCGCTTCCTTGAATAAGCCAAGCTGTAATGTGCAAACATTACTGTGTTCCGGTTTGAAGGGCAATGTTTCCAGAGAAATTGCAGGGCTGAGAGATATAACAGCTTAGATCTCTGGGTGACGAACGCAGTGCAGTGCTAGGCAATGATTTGGACTCTTCATGTTCCAATAGCTGCGTGTCACTGTGCTGTTATGTGGCAGGCATGTTCCTTACCATCAGGCACATGCCTTGCTCGTCTCGTCACTCTTTATTTAAAAAAAAGTATGTAATACGACTTGACGGCAACTGTCTGAAGCAGTGTATAGAGTAACGGTTGTTAGTGATGCAGTTGTATTCCTATCGACTTGTTAAATTGAAATAATGTAATGGAAATTAGAATTCTACATTTGAAACTGCAAGCTTTTAAATTGTCAATTTTATTGAAGTCAGAGCCTTTTAAGCAAAAGATCGAGGCAAGATCCCTATGCTCAACAATACGCGATAACGTACAGAAAATGATGATGATGAAATAAACTTTAACTTAATTAGGTTTTTGCAATCTTTCTGTATTAAATGTGGAAAAATGAAAGTATACTGAATATATAACTAATTTAAAAAAAAAACTTTTTTACCGAAGAATAATGTTCGAAATGATAAATATTTCTAACTCGTTTTGTGTGTTTTATCCTAAATAAAACATAAATTATACTATGATACTACTAGATACAGTATGATATTTATAATGAATTCAATAAATGTGAATATAATTATACTTATGATACTCGTACATAGAAAACACTGGAAGAACTTACCTCGGTGGAAATGTTGTCATAATTAGTGCTCAGTCAACTTACCTGTAACAAGAATAACACAATAATTATGGAGAAGATGGATTAAATATAATAAAGCATACCTATTGAAGCATAAAGACAAAAGATTATGATTAAATAAGGTTGTCGTGAAAATGCGGAAAATAAACTGACCCAGGTAACATGACTGTGCTTATGTCCTAAACTTAATTCTTATTTGAATAAAAAAAATGTTGTCGTAAAATTGTGATAAAACAAGGTTTTTATTGCGTTGTGTTATTAAATAAATAAATATTGGTGGACAATTCACACACAAACACCATCTGACCACAAACTAAGCAAAGCTTGTGCTATGGCGGTCAGATAGCTGATATAGTATACGTATATAGTTTTAAATACATACTTATTATACATAGAAACACCCAGACACAGTACACATATTTGAATTCATCACACAAATATTTGCACTGGGTGGGAATCGAACCCACGACCCTCGGCTTCGCAGGCAGAGTTACTACCCACTAAACTACGAGGCCAGTCATTGCAAATGCAAGTATTGCTGCAAGTTTGCTAATTTAGGTATGATTTCCACTATGATAATATAGAACCAAGTTTTTAATTTTACAAATCTAATTTGCCTTTATTGCAAAAGGCAAAATAAATGTTTTGTGTGGAAACTAGAAAGCTTAACTTAAATTCGAATCAAGTCAACACTAGTCCCGACAAACCTTCATTTCAGAAACAAAACTTCTTGAATATTCAATAAATTTATTGATATCGGTTCAATTTGTTACGATTTTCTGTTATTGCAAAAGATAAAATGAAATATTGTTCCCAGGAAAGAATTCAGTATGATTTAAACTTCAAGATTATATTCGCTGTTGAAGATTAGGTTTGACGTCTCAAATTAATTAAATATCAGATTTATTTTTAAATTCCTATAGTGGTAAAAATTGTAATACAGGTTCTTTAGCCTGATTGAGCCTGACATTAATGATGGAAAAGCAATTTTTTTTGTGATATCTTGATCGATATAATATTATTTTTAAGTGATGATTTCATAAATTTCCCAAAATAAATTATGTGGATTTTATTCGCTGTTTTCATGATTGCAAAACTGTCTCAAAGTGTGGATATCAGTAAAAATGTCCTACAACATGAGTGAGTCTTCATTGCATCAGCTAGATCAAAGCAGACATTGAAAAAGTGTGTCGTAAACGAGAACAATAAAAGTGAAAAACGTAACGTATAAGTAACTTAATTGAAACATATTTAATCAATCAACTGAAACGTATTTAAAAAACGCAAAAAACAGGAAAATATTATTTCCTATGCGGTAATAAATTGGAAAAATACCACAGCACGAATGCTGAACTTGCAAAGACTAAGCCGCTTACAGATCCGTCAAAAATACGCCGACAGATGGAATGTCGTAAGTCAATCCGTCGACCCTTTCCAGTGATTTCGCTAAATACCTGACATATTCCGATTCAAGTGAGGCTACCGGGAGATTTTCGAGATTTTCCGTCCGAACGCCCGAGGCCTTGTTAAGAATCTGTCGGAAATTTTGGGCGGTTACGCTTGAGCGAACGGAATTCTCTCGACACTGCGGAATACGACTATCCCCGTACGGCTAATGTTCGGCCGGCGATGGCTTCCACGCGTTACGTTTAGTTTTCGATTTGCTTTGTAGGTAATATTGTTTGAATTTGGAAGCGGCCGGCAGACATTTTAGTGGTTTGCGTCGAAACCGATACCGTAGCGCATCTATTTGTGTGTTTTAGACTATGTATGTTTTGAGCGTGCTACTTTGATAGAGAGTTTGAAATTTAGACCTTAGTTTGTAGCTATGAGTTTTGAAATTTCTATACTGAACCATAAAATAAACTGAGGAATTCATAGAAGACCTATAAGCACCATAAAATAGTCTTCTTTATGTGCCTACTACTCAGACTTTTTCTGGCAAAAAGAGTTAATGCCAAAATCACCACGCATAGTGGGGAGTATCAAAATATCAGATTAGGACAGTGTGTTCACAATGTATTCCTTCTCCTTTAAAATCTATAGTAACGACAAACTAGCACATCAGCAGTACAGCAGAAGTTTGAACCTACAGGCAAAAGTTCGACATCAGAGGTGGGCTGCCACTGTAACTTTCAGAGTCAGAGTAGACGATATGTAAATTTAATTTAGCGATTTGAAAAGTGTTAACAAACATATACATTATTATAAATTAATCACCCTCTATCACTTTAAGATATCTAAATTTTATTTCTGTTCCCACTGGAAGGAAAAGAGGGTCGAGGGCATAATCCACCACACAGCCAAGCAGAGTGGTGGATAACACATGTCAACCTTGGAAGAAGTCTTTCTTGTAACATATCAGTTTTCTCACAATGTTTCCTTCACCTTTAAGTTCCCTCGCGTCATCCGCCTAGCGACGATAATAAGCCGTAGATCCGTACATCTGCACTTTGAAAACTACTTTATAAAGGCGAAATCAGACGCTCTAACCGCTGGACCATCACGACTTTTTTGAAACTCCCAAATTTTTTCACATTTGTCGTAGAGCTTGTATAGATGGCGACGTCAAGTAAGGGCACTCAATCACGTGATACAAGACACTTGATCATGAAATGATCATCACAATTGCTTTCTTTGCTTACTGTAGCGTGAATAAGTAAAAGAAGCAAAATAATCATGAAGTACATAAATTTGAGACGTTTATTCAGTAAAATCGCAAAACGTTCTGAAGACAATTACAAAGTCACATAAATTAAATTTAATATTTTTAGAATCGCGTGATTCAATGCAAATCCGCTATCGTGTTTACTCTATGCGTCTTATTAAAAGAAATAGGTATCGGTATGTCTGTTTGTATAAACACGAGAGATATCTCAAACTTTTATATTTTATTATTGATATATTATTCTAATGATTGACTTCGTGGGTCAGCCAACAGAATCGTGGGTTTTGGGTTCAATTCCCACCTATCCAAGAATTTATGAGTATGTGATGTTTTAATCTACATGTTTATTTGTAATATAAGAATGTATTTTTGAGGTGGCCACTTTTTCAGCCACGTTAAGCACAGTTTTTGGGATTGGAAAATCTTATGAGTTGGCGTCACCGGTATACTAAGGTAGTGGCGTAGCGTTGGAACGGCGGCGGAGCAACGGAACAAGAGGTGCACTTTAGACGCCATTTAAATGTTTATTTTATTTTATCGCTACTGCACTGGACCGCTAAGACGGATTAATGAAAAATGTTTGACGTTTATGACACGGCATAGAGACTCGTTTGTTTCGTAAGTTTATACGTCGTTTAGTTCCGAGTGATAGAAACGAATGCCCGGTTTACATTATTTCAGTCCAGCGATCGAATCCAGCGCTGGATTGCTTACTGAAAAAATAAAAACCGGCACTGGAAATCATTGACACTGGATTGATGCTTTCCAGTGCCGGTTTACATTTTTCCAGTAAGCAATCCAGCGCTGGATTCGATCGCTGGACTGTAATAATGTAAGCCGGGAATAAACACATAAACTATGATAATTACATAACTATTTAAAGGTACAGATTTTTCAATTAATTACAAAAGTGTAAAGACATTTTGTAAAAGAGGTAAAATAAAAAAATAAAACATTTACACGTGAAAAGAACATACGCGAAACAACAAAAGCATACCCAGGCACAGTCAATAATATAATAGAACACAATTTATGATATTTTTTCAAGACCGTCTGCAGGTAATTGCGAAAAATAAATTGAAAGATAGCCACAATAATTATAATCGCAAGAATCAGACCGGCGAAAATAATTACCTGCGTGACTCTATTTACTGGTGTGTATTTATTCAAGTATCTATATTCAAGTATTTAATGTATTATGTTAGTGGAATAAGCTGTGTTTTCCTCAATCACGCTACTTAGTTTCACTGTTTCCATATTTTAGTAACGCATGCGGTAAACTAGATAGAAAATATGATGCGTGTTTTTATTTGATACAAACTGACACCCTGTAAACTTTGTGCATTGTATTTGAAATGTCATAGTGACGTGGCATTTTTGTAAATGACTCGCCAATGAGATACGGTTTTTTTTTTATAGTATAAAGTGACGAGACGGTCAGGACATGTGCCTGATGGTAAGCAACATGCCTGCCACATAACAGTACAGTGACACGCAGCTATTGGAACATGAAGAGTCCAAATCACTACCTAGCACTGCACTGCGGTCGTCACCCAGAGATCTGAGATGTTATATCTCTAAGCCCTGTAGTTTCTCTGGAAGCATTGCCCTTCATACCGGAATGCAGTAGATAATGTTTGTACATTACTACTTGGCGGTAGAATAACTGGCAAAGGTGTGGTACTTCCCCAGGCGGACTCTGTTAAGAGTCCTACCACTACTAAACTACTACTACTTTGTGCAATGTAATTTTATTGTAATGTCAAAGAGACGTGTTTTTTTTAATGACTCGCCAATGAGAGACGTTTTAATTAAATGGATACTAAAACTGCCCCGCGGTGTTTCCTGCATAGTTTCAGCAGGTCTACTACGAAGTCCGATAAACTATAAATCGGCCGAACTTATGGATGTTTCCTACCTCGATAGACTATCGGTCGGTTGATCGAATCGGCCGTTTCGTTCGATCCGACCCTCATCCGACCTAAGTCTATAACTTCCGACCGAGATGTATCGATCCGAGTGTTTTTCGTGGTAGGCTACAGATCCGATTCGAATCAGATCGAATCAGTAGACCTTCTGATTATAATCTAACCTAATTGTTACGGGACAAATCTATTGCATCCTTACAAACTTTCGCATTTAATTAGTACGATTGTACAACAGTAAAATCGCGATTGAAAAATTCAGAGCTTGCATATTGTACCGAACCTAAATGAGTGGGTGTAAAGGTAAGCAATATGATGATGAAGTCGACGGTTCAAATCCCGCTTGGCCTTCGGATTATTTTGTCAAGTTTGTTATTTTCAATTTCTATGACGGTGGACGAAATCGATCACGAAGGAACCGACTTGTTCATCATTCAAAAACCTGTGATTTGCCGACCCGCACTTGACCAGTCTAGTGAATTATGGCTTTGACTCTCTCCATGTGATAGGTGTTCTTAATTTCAAACTGACCCGTTCGGGCATTCCGACGTGATCGGGCAATAAACATCCAAACTTTAACGTTTATTATATTAATAGGAAGTAGGATTCGGAACATCTGTCCATTTTAAATTGTGAACTCATTGGCTTCGGGCTAGTATTAAACTCTGGTTCTACAATATTTCGTATGCCAAAGCCAGTTCTTATTTTTAAATTTAATTCTTAAATAAAAGTGTGTTTAGGTATAAAATCTGTATGATGTAGGAATTAAGGTTAGCACTCTTCATCGTAGACCGCATCGTCGCTTAACATCGGGCGAGATGGCGGTCAAGAGTAAAAACCAATAAAAGAAGAGTATAAACTTAAAATTTAAAAATAAAATGTATCCACTGTAGACACACAAAATAAATACTTAAATTCTCAAAATAAAATTGAGTCACAGACACATAACAACCACATTGAAAAACTCTAACGTACCATTAAAAAATAGCGTGGTGAAAAGCAATTCTCCGCCAACGAATTCAAACAAAAGCGGTGGGCTTTTATTATTTCGACAATAGCCTCTTGATATCCTCACAGAAGAACTGACGTTAGGTTTCCCGCACACAAACGGAAATGACGCGTCCGTCACTATCTTGACGCGTAGAAAACGCACCATGTGTTGCGGTCCGAATTCAATGGAAATCAAAAACGATTGCGCACCGTGACTACATAGGAAATGTTTTTCAAATCGTATCACTCTTATATTATTTATTTATTATCCTACTAATATTATAAATGTCAATGTATGGATGTTTGGATATTTGGATGTTTGTTGCTCAATCACGTCCTAACGTATCAACGGATCGGGCTGAAATTTGGAACACAGATAGAGTATGGTCTGGAAGAACACATAGGCTACTTTTTATACCGGAAAACAACGGGAACAACGGGAGTGGACACTTTGCGAGTAGCACCGCGGGGCGCTGCTAGTTTATAATATAACTAGGTACTTCTGGGTTGCGGGTAATTTACCGCTGTGTCACGAAATTTTATTTCATCTTTGCGTTTGAAATCACAAACGTCTTAAAATGTCGGTACCGATTGGGCTTTGCACAAAAGTTTATAATAATATACATAGCACATATAGCACATAATTTCCTAGTTTTTAAGGATTTAGAAAATGTTTGGAAATTATAAATTGTTTCAACTAATAACTTATTATTAGTATTAGCCTCCCACTAGATGGACAGATGACCTCACAAAGGTCGCTGGAAAACGCTGGTTGCAGGTTGCGCAGGGCCGTTCGTTGTGTAAATCTAGGGGGAGAGGCCTATGTTTAGCAGTGGACGTCTTGCGGCTGATGAGGATGGTGAATAGCTTATTTGGTTTGTTCAAAAAAGTATAATTAATACGTGATATTCTATATCAAACTGTGTTAACAGCATAAGCAGCCCACTAAATGTTCCCACTGCTGGGACTCAGGGCCTTCTCTCGTAAAGAGACATTCAAGGTCAGAATCCACCACGCTGGCTAAGTGCGGGTTGGTAGATGACACATGACCTCGAAAGATTCTAGGTACATGTTGGTTTCCTTGCGATATTTTCCTTCATCGTTTTTAAGTTAGCGGCATTACGCACATGACTTCGAAAAGACAATGGTGCGCGTGGTGGGATTTGAACCCGGGGGCTGCGGATCGCTAGTCGCCGTTCTCCCGACTAGACCAGCCGTAACTTAAATTGTGCTAACGGTAGATACCTACTAATTTCAGCCTGAACCTATTATCTCTAATGGCGTGATTGAGCAACAGAAATCCAAACATCTGAACATCCATAGATTCCCATTCACAATTTTAGTGGGATTTATTATTTACAGACATACAGCATTATATATTATTATTTACATTAACAATGGACTCGCCGCGTGGTTTTAATTCCCGAAACAAACGATAGCTTGTATTATTCGGTTTTATATATACCTACCAGTGGTCCGTACCAAATTCGTTTGATTTGAACAACTAATCTGTATAGTGAAAATGAAAAAATAAATGAAAATGAAAATTTTATTTCACACAGAGAAACTAACACATACATTATAAAAAAATTAAAGTCTAACTTACATAAATATACCTATTAGTCTATACATATTAGTTATTCAAATCAATTTTGAAGCGCATTGAAGCGCATCTGTTCTTGAGTTATGACTCTTACGATCAATAACAACAATCAACATCATTAGTTATAAATTATTAGGTCTATTAAATTAAAAGAAAAACCATCTCTCAAGTTGGACTAAGTTATACATGAACGCCAACTTTCGTGAATGTCGATGGATTTCGTGAAGAATTCACAGGGAACAAACATCCTGACATTGGATTACCTACTGTAACTTTCAAATAGTGATATTAATAATATTAGTAAGAGTAGGTACAATAAGTTTTCTTAATTGTTTAAGTTTAATCATTATTCTCAAGGGATAATGTTTCAAGCAATGTCATTAGTCAGTGCTGTATGTCAGTTTTATTTAAATAGAAGAACATCTAAACTTCACTACTAAAACATTCATAGTGTACACGCTTAAGAAAATATCTTTAAAAAGTTCACAATTTTATATTATTTATATTCGTTGCCTAGTTATTATTTTAGTCGTAAATTTGTGTGTATAAAATATACTACAGAATAAATCCCACTAATATTATAAATTTAAAAGTCTGGATGTTTGGATATTTGGATGTTTGTTGCTCAATCACGCCGTAACGTATGAACGGATTGGGCTGAAATTTGGAATACAGTTAGATTATAGTCTAGAAGAACACATATGCTACTTTTTGTCCCGGGAAAATAACGGGAACGACGGGAACTACGCGGGTAAAACCGCGGGGCACTGCTAGTAGGTACAAAATATAAAATATAGGTACTTACCAGTTCAATTTACCATGCCTTTAAAAGTATTAAACACAAAGATGGCATTACCTTTTAATGTCACCTGTCGTTGACCTTCCTACAAAACACTATAAAAAAAGTCACAAAAGAATGGCCAAGTCGCAACAAAATGAGGTTCTGCATTTTAAAAGGCAACTAACAAAAAAGACTATTTCGTGAAGTGGCACCACGTCATAAACAACCCATGACTGTGACAGACTATGCATACGATATACACTCTATGCATTATTTCGCAACACGTAATACTAAAATTGTCTAAGCAAAGCACACCCCTACGCGTAAACCTCGCTTTACACAAACGCAAGCACTCACACACCCAAACGGTGCACCCCAAGCCCGGCCGCTTATACAGGCTGATTTTTTTATTTTACATTTTAATTCCATCAAACTTGCATACACTTTTGATCGCGGTACCTTTATTGCTGGCGCGGTGGCCGTTTCCTTGCATTCGTTTTGCCTTGTCGGTGAATTTTAACTTTCATAAAAGTTACGTGTGTGTGATGGCCACAGACTAAAAATATTAAAATATCGGATATAGCACAATGCAATTCCTTTTGCTAGGTAGATTATAGGTTAGCTAGTTTATTTATTGTTTGCACCTAAACTAAGAAGTTCTCTTTTCAGCGGAGTTAAAGAAAATGTTTACTAGTGAAAACTGGTGAAAAACCATTTCATGGAAAAACAAATATTAGTCTTGCCAAATGTTTCACTGAACGCTACCACGAGCCTGATCGAACATTCATTTTTCATTGATACAGTGATAGTGCTAGTACCCACTAGCACTATCACAAATGGTATTTACGTATGTTAAATTCCTACATGGATATTATGGTTCTTCAAACGGACTATGTTAGCACGAGGTTTTATTTTAAAAGTGTCTATAGACGTAGATGGACGGGACGGACCGTACATTAATGCCGCCGCGAACGGGTGCGGGTGGTTTGACCGAAATTCGTGCGCATTCTCACTCATCCTGTAGAAGGGGTGCCGCGGAGGGCGTCTATTTGTTTTGCCATAGCTTTGTCGAGCTTGGGACATGCAGGTCATTAATTGTTGTGAACGCGGCCTCCTAATCGATAGTGCGCGTTCGATTCTACTTTATATTAATGTTATTTGTGCTTGCATGCCTGTCCTCGTAATGTTCGGCCCCTAAATATCTAATGGGGCTGGGCCTCGCTCCCAGCGAATTCTGCTGCTTAACTGTTATTTTGGAATGATTAATTAGAATTGGGCATGTTATCTGCAATGAATGGCGAACGGCATGTAATGAGACGGCCCGCTGACGAGCAAGATATCGAAGTGATGATGACTGATTGCTGCCATATTTATTTATTAGACTTCTGTCTACAGTATACCATTTATAGGGATGCGTTTAAATACAATTTACAATTGAAATGCGAATTTATTAGCATACGTTTTATTTTTTACTTTATCCACTTTTTTATATATCCACAATATCCACTTTTTTATGTTACTATAATATATTATATCTTTAATTAACAACTAACAACGTTACACGTTCTTTTATCGCAAAGACTGGATCAATGCACATTGAACACCCAGATCCTGGGTACAAGCAGTAGCAAATGCATCACTCATCCATCATTTACTATGGCTTGACAGCATTTTATGTCAACTGAGGATCTAAAACACCATCATATGAATGAACTGGCAAATGGAATGTTTAGTTTGGAATAACCGTAAAGGTTTTTATGGCGAAACTTTATTAGTTCACCCTAAGGATATTTGATTTAAGGCTGATGTTACACCTCAAATATGTTTTACGGACTCTTTAGAAATAATTTCAAATCTGACCGTGTATAAACGACTTTTATTACCCACTATTGTTCAAAGAAGGAAAATCGGCCATGATTCCTGACGACCTACACCAAGAACAAACAGCTAGCTTCTGTTATATGAGTGTGTGATGGGAATGTGTTGATGCAACGTGCCTGTCTGTGTCGTCGCAGTTCTAAAATAAATCAATTTTTATGAATTTTAAAATTGTAAAACTAACACGAAATGAAAAAAATATGAGAATTTATGGGTATATCATAAATATTTTATTTGTTAGCCCCAACGTTAAAAAAACAAACATACGCAACACCAAAAAATTTGGAAACGATACGCGATCATAGATGTAAAGAAAACAGGAAAGCCCGTTGTTCCAAGTATAGCAATTAACAGCGAATGTTTATGGAATAAACCGCAGCCCACTCGACATGAGAAAACATTTCCTATTCCACAAAGAAACGTAACAATTACTAAATTAAAATGCAATGTCAACAAAATTCTCGCTATTGTCCTCACTGTTATTTAGAAAACTATTTGACTTCAGTGAAACTCGGTGTTTTGAATTTGTTTGTTAAAGATTTCAAAACTGCTCGTTGGTTTTGCGCTTAACATGTAAACTGTCATTGTTTTACGCAATTGTTGTAACAAGAGAGTTATTGTTTACGGTAATTCTTATAAATAAAACGTTTTTTTAAGAAAAACTGTAGATATTTGTATTAGCATACAAACGTAAACAGTTCGTTTAAAGTTCTCGATGCTGGAATTTGGGGAGTTATCCCACAAGCAGAAAGTCAAAGTCACTTTTTTATGTTGGGGGAAATGCTTTTACGCGCCGTTCGACGTTTTTAGGGATACGGTGGGTTTGTCGGACTTGATACCACTGAAAGTGACGCCCCCCCCCTCCTGTCTAAAACCAGCTTTCTCCGGCATGGCCTGGGGTCAGAGTCACGGGGTCCCTTGTCGCATTCGACAAACGAAAGTCGAAGCCACAACGCTAGCTAAATGAGGGTTGGGAGCTGGGTCTAAAAGGTGTTCGGGTTCACATGTATTGTAATGACTTAATTTCATGTTTTTCTATGAAATATCATAGAAAAACATGTTATCATTCTTTCACATTTTGAGCATGCAATGGCGAAAATTTATCTAATTTAAACTTCATAACTCACTGTAACCTTTGAGCAAGATTCAAACAAATAACTTCACTCCCTACTGGGCTCTCAGGACTATACCACAGTAGTATGCGCTTTACCTCATTATTAAATACTTGATGGAGTCCTTTACTCATAAGCAGTATAATTCGATGATCGATTGGGATTAATTCGATGCCTGTACTAAGTTATTACGTAATTGTCTTACTAAGCATCACAGCGACAGCGCTCGAGGCAATTCTAAAGTGCATCGAATTGTGCGGAACGTTCTGTAATTATTTACGAATCGAATTATTTTTCACAAAATATATTTGTACGGATATTCAAAATATGACCCCAAGCCCAATATTGAGTTCAAGTGCTCCCTAACGATTATGGTAAGGAATGACAAATATACATATATAAGTGTGTCGATATCTTAAAAATATTCACAAGAGCTACGTCGCTACATCGTACATTCGTAGGTCGTAGCGGCTCGTAGCGACATAATATACCTATAAATTAAAATTAAATTTTGACTTAGCTATTTGAAAATGAACTGTGACAAAAAATTGTTGAATAAACTAATTGTAATAAAAAAAAATTGGCAGTCAAAAACTGCCGATAGAAGTGAAAACATATAACTCAGAATTTGATAGCTTACTTTGGAAACTACACGGGTGTAACCGGAGGGCGTGGCCTGGCCATCATGGCATGGCCATCTAGAAATGCGTCAGCATTTCCCATTGGCTCACGCATTTCTAGATGGCTATGCCATGGTGGCCAGGCCACGCCCTTTCAGCATTTCCCATTGGCTGACGCATTTCAAGATAGCCAATGGCCATGGTCCCGAGTTCACCCGAAGATTTCTTATCATACCCGAGCGTGACGCTAGTCACACCCCACGAAAAATCTGTCTATGCGCGCCATAAGAAGTATTCACTTCAAAAAGACAACTTTCGGAAACACAGTGACCCATAATTTGTTAGCGTGATGAAGATATTATGTACCAACGTCCCATCAAACGGGAAAACAACATGGATTATATTGATGTTAGTTTCCTTTGCCTCTTGCAAGTACATGATGATTTGTATGACTGAAAATATATTATAGAGACTTGTATATAAAAAATAAACTATGATATAACGCGTAAAATTTTACCAAAAAAAATAACTAAGGTATTATTTTGTTAATGGTTAAATGAGGCAATGGAGGAAAATTAGTTTTCATAGAAAATTCAGAAAAACATTGTACATTTTAATACTTTACAGTTATTAACAAAAGACTGTGGACTACAAAAACGAATAGAAGAAACGTATATATAACTTATATCCACATTAATGGACGTTATGAAATGGCAAAATTATCAAATCGGTGTAGACATTTTCTTCGTTTGTGACGCCATACGAACTCAAAGAGATTAAATTGACTCAAGTTTTGTAATACATCGGTTAGAATAAATACAATGAAAATTTATGCCTATATGATTCATAAAATTACAGAATTCGTCTTCAAGTAGGACAATATCGTACCGACCGACGTCACAGACGTGAGGCAATTGCAAATGCTGTTCGTCAATTAATACAATTGGACCGGTGAGGATGTGGCCCACTTAGGAACGGATATAAGCGATGTTGGAGCATCTGAGATGCAAGTCGATTCAATAACGTATGGCTAAATTATCGTGTCAAGCCTTGCATACACTATGTCGTTCAATTTGACTACGGTTCTGGCATTATTTGATTCTGTATGCTATATTTGGAAATGATGTATTTGCAGTAATAGAGTTTGGTATTTCAGATGCCTGAACCCCAAACTATTACTATTATCATATAAATCTGTAGTGGTAGGACTCTTGGCAGAGTCCGCCTGGGGAAGTACTTCACCTTTGCCAGTTATTTTACCGCCAAGCAGTAATGTGCAAACATTACTGTGTTCCTGTTTGAAGGGCAATGTTTCCAGAGAAATTACAGGGCTTAGAGATATAACATCTTAGATCTCTCAGTGACGAGCGCAATGCAGTGCAGGCAATGATTTGGACTCTTCATGTTCCAATAGCTGCGTTTCACTGTGCTGTTATGTGGGTGGCATGTTGCTTACCATCAGGCACATGGCCTGCTCGTCTCGTCACTCTTTATTTTAAAAAAATACTACTATACAATTTAATGAACTATCGGAAATCTGTCAAATACAAATACTAAAATCTTTATTACTGTTTTAGGTTAAAGATTTTTGTATAAATAGATTGGATATAAGCGAAAAAAGTGTTGGGTATAAAACAATGTTGAGAGATAAGGATTGATACATATGAGGTGATTTTGCTTTACTGATTTATGTTTTTACATAAATCTGATTTTTATTGTTTAATGCTGATTATAGTTAAGTTATGGTTAAAGTTGTTTTAATCACTTCCTGAGTTTGCTTACAACTCAGGAATATACAAATATATTATTACAACACATTTGAATAGTTGGACCCATACAAACTGGCCTCTTTGATAGGCATGGAAAATGTCTGGCCAAACAATTTATCTACATATAACAGAGTAGGTATCTATAGAACTCAGTGGTGACCTATACAATAAACGCAGACTTTTGAGCGTCCCTATATACCGACGCTAATGAGATAGATACCATTGAATTCTCGAAATATCGAAAATAAAATCGCGATTACGATTATACTCGTACATAATTAATTTGGTTGTTTTCAAAAGAAAGATACGTCAAAGTTTTGTTCAAAATAATGAAAGCAGTGATAGAGCTCGTGCATTATCAAAATTTCAATTCAAAATTGTACCCATGTATGTACCAATAGTAATCGTCTATGTCGACAGTAAAAGTTTGAGAAAGTGGGTAGTTTGATACGTGTACTTTCGGTTAGATACTAGTATAATAACGGTCTTCGTTTGTCAGTTTAGCCGCGAAACTGCATATAAATATTAGATACTCTTCATCACATAACCTTTTTTTTACTATAATATGTTCGTACTTAACCACCATCTCGCCTGATGTTAAGCGACGATGCGATCTACGATGGAACGTGCTTACCTAGAAGAAACCGATTCACTCTCGATTTGAAGACACCAAGATTGTAACTATCGGGAAAAACCCACTGAGGCAACGCATTCCACAACATAGACATTCTTATCACAAACGTGAAGTCAAATCTTTTCGTTCGTGTTTTTGGAACATCAACCATGAAACGGTGTCGCTTTTTTGTGATATGAGAATTCCGATAGAAGAAAGGGCAAGGTGGTATTAGGTCATATATATCAGTTGCACCCTCTCCGAAGGTTATTATCCCGGTTATTAAGGCACCATGGTTATTTTCCCGTAATTTAATATTAAATAGGTACTAGTGTCGAAATGATGTCAAAGATCAACGATCGCAATACAAAGGTATGCCCTCCCAAACTTCAGGGCACATGGAATCATGTTATCGTTGGGAAGAGTGAGCTCACTCTTTCCGTTCTAGTCGGTTGCAGGAAGCGGTGTACGCCGGACGTTTTTACCTACTTATCACTATTCGTTGTCAACAACCAAAATAAGTAGAACCACAGCATATCTCGCCGCTGGCGATCCTAGGGGTCAAGTAGATTGGTTGTTTGTAAACCACTTACGATACACATAGAAACGCAGTTCATTACCAATTACAAGGTGATCAGGGCACATCTATTGGTTTATATCGATGTCAAAGATGGCAATCTTACTCAGTGGAGGACACAGGGGCTTTCTGAGGGCTATTAAATTTTACCAATGACCGGCTATTCACAAACCACACAAGTATAGGAAACCAGTATAACGGTGACTTGATGGAGATAGTGTTGACCATAACCTATTGCTTAACGGTAGGTAATAGTAATAATAATGTGGCTCGAAGTAACCTTACATGATTCGTGATATATCAAGGTATCATTGTTAAAAATTAAAATGAATTAGCCGAACACGAATGAACTTAGTTTCATAATTTTAACCCTAAGTCTGTTTTGCATTTTGAGGTTTGGTGCACTAAAATTAAAATCATGTAAAATTTATCTAATGCATAATTAATGTCAATATTCTAACCCCGGTTTCGTTGCACACCGTTAATAACAGTTTGCCGTTACTGTTATATATTAGTGCATAATTCAAATTGTCGATGGCTACAACGGCGATAAACAATTAATCTGGCGATGGAAGCGTTTTATCTGCGGCCCTGCGCGCGTGGCCTGCGTCGTTCTAATCATGGACCAACTCATGAATTTAGATTCACCGGCCTTTAGGGTTGCGTGTGACTCCTATAACATATCAAGAAATCCGGCTAATATTATAAATTCAAAGGTTTGGACGCTCAATGTCATCGAAACAGAAGAACGGTGGGTTGTAAACCCACCGTTCTAACTCACGTCCAAAATAAAATTGTTTCAGCTTTTAAATTGCTCTCTCTTTTCTTTTCGATTGAAATAATAGAGACAGCTATAGCAACGCTAAAGTCGGTCTAGTTAGACGGTAGAAAAGCGGGTCGTGATGCAATTTGAAACAGTTAGAATATGCCTGGAATAGGTCATATAAATATGCTACTTTCTATTCTCGGAAAATAACAGGAATATAAACTACGGGGTTAAAAATGCGGGCCCTGCTTTTCTATTATATTATTCAGATCTGAACGACTAGCAATGGTAACGTAAGCTGCCAATATGCTTATAAGCTTGCAGTTGATAGCCATTTGGTCTGATGTAAGGCGATGATGTAGTCTACGACGGAGCGGCTTTACCTAGAAGTAACCGATTCACTCTTAGCTATCTATATCTATATACCTATATATAAAAATGAATTGCTGTTCGTGAGTCCGCTAAAACTCGACAACGGCTAGGCCGATTTGGCTGATTTTGATTTTGAAATGTTTGTGGTAGTTAAGGAAAGGTAACAGGTGAGAAAATATTGAAAAGTCGCGAAAAATACTGTAAAATTCCATTTTCACATAAATATAAACTATTTTACATAATTTCCAGTCAAACATTTGACATTAACGATCAAACATAATTTTTTTTCGAGAGTTTTAATCAAAAAGTTTAATAAATAGTTTTAATCAGAGAGTACAATTCAAATAGTAACTATATACGATTTTGAAGTGAAAGTTTCTTTTGGCGCACCTATACAGATTTTTCGTGGGCTGTGAATTGAATTCTAGCGTCACGCTTTCAGTTTAGTAGGCAGGTTATTTTAGTTTAGTTTAGTTAGTAGCTTATTTAGAATCAGCATTGCACCCGTGCGAAGCCGGGGCGGGTCGCTAGTAAGCTAATATACATTTTAAATTTACTTTGGTTTATGTTTTACGAGAGTACAATGACAGCGCATTTGATTCTTACTAATATCATTATTAGGGTAGTCCCGGATCTAACTAAATAATCTAATTGACGTGTACTTGCTGTGTGAATAAATGAATATGAATTTGAGCAACAATCGTTCGTCCTACAAGCATTTAAGAGTGATGAATTATTTAGCGAAAGTGGGCAACCCTGCACGATCTATTTGTACTTAGTGCTTGTTGGACAAAATGGATAGGCTAGCCGTAATCAATTTATAAGGCGTTGTTTGTTGTCTTAACGAATAATTTTGCACAAAACATCATCTAATTATGTCATTTGTTTTAGGTGGCTTATTATAAATATGAGGTTATGTCCTAAAGTGGAGACCATGAATGTTTAATCATAGCGTAGGACGCCCTTAAACACGATGGAGTGACGATATGCGTAAGGAAGTGATTAAGAAAAGCCGATGACATGACTTAAGTGGCGTTTCATGGAAGAGGCCTATGCCCATGTCTGTTTCATGATGATGTTGATGGTTACTTAGGTTTTGTCGTTTAAATTTTATGTACAAAAAAAGTATAACTTTGTTTTTAACCTAACATGTAAAAATTACTGTCAGACATACTGTCAGACACGATTTTTTTGTTTTATCTAATTATAAAAAAATTACAAACATATACCTAGAGACCATCAAACTTCCAACTGCGGAGTCGTGACGTCAAGTCTACATAAAAATCGTATTTAGACGTGACGTCAGTCGAAACTTCTAAGCACAATATTTTCGTCATTTTATGTTTATGAAACGAAAGAAAAAATACGTGTGCAAAATTTTTTTTTATAATCTAATGCCCGAGCTACACGAGGCTAGTATTTCAAGCTTTTTCAAGTATTAGTAAGCTAGCAAGCTAGTACTTCTAGTTTCGTGTAGACAACGCTACGCAATGCTAGTTTTGTCTACTCGAAGCTAGACGTACTAGCTTGCTAGCTTATTAACATTAGCTTGCCATCCTAGTTTGAAAAACTAGCCTCGTGTAGCTCGGGCGTAACTGACGGGCTAAATAGTTTTTTTTAGTGACAATGCCTATAACAAGATTAGGTTAAGTCCTGCGCCGTCTACGCTAACTCAACGTTAGATAGCCAGTAGAGGCCACAGGAGCAAAATACCTAAAAAGGTTACTTTTAAAAAAAAAATGGATTCAGCACTATGTTCCAGTTTGAAGCGCAATGTTGAAATTACAGAGTACTGGATGACGAACTCTTGCATTTAAATTTGTAACTGAATTCAGTCACTAAATTTAGCCAAGTGATTGCTATCTCTTTATTTTTGCCTAAAATTACAGAGATAGTAACAACAAAGCAACTGTTTTAGGGTTTGTCGAAGGGTTTGAATGACGTCACACATGGCACTAGATTCTTAATAATTAGGTTGTACCATTTTAAGAATATTTATTAAATAACATAAATAATGTTAGTAAAATTACCAACGTTGTAATTTCCCATTATAACGTTAACAATAGAATAATAAAGACTGAAATAATCATTATCATTTATCGCAACATTTAATGAGAACAGACGAGTAAACCATTTAAAACAATAGCGATATCAGTTTTTGCTGTGATTATATAGTTATCTCTTTATAATTTAAATCTATCTCACAATCCTTTTTTTTCATAATTATAGGAATTTTCCACAAATCTAGATGTAAAGGGTTTTAATTAAATGGACTATTCTTAATTATTGCTACTTAGAATAGTTTTAAATGGATGGATGTGAGTTATTTTTATAAGTCGCCGTTTTTCACGGTATTGTTAATTTCGTGAATTTCACGGTTGGAATTTAAATTATTTAAAATTTTGATCGTGGCTAAGTTATGTTTTCAATGTAAATTTATTTACTGCCATAGAATTATTTTTCCTAAATCCGTACACATATTTACTTATCTTTTTATAATTTCAATCTATCTCACAATCCTTTTTTTTTTCATAATTATAGGAATGTTCCACAAATCTAGATGTAAAGGGTTTTAATTATATGAACTATTCTTAATTATTGCTACTTAGATTAGTTTTAAATGGATGGATGTGGCTTATTTTTATAAGTCGCTGTTTTTCACGGAAATGTTAATTTAGTGAATATCACTGTTGGAATTTATATAATTGAAAATTTTGATCGTGGCTAAGTTATGTTTTCAATGTTTCAATTTACTGCCATATAATTATTTTTCCTAAATCCGTACACACATTTAATATTTAACATGTTTTATCTCTAGGCCCTGTAATTCCACTGCAAACATTACCCTTCAAACTGGAACACAGTAATGTTTGCACATTACTGCTTAGCGGCAGAAAAACTGGCAAAGGTGTCTCCAGACAGACTCTGTTTAACATTCTATTTAATTACAGAAATCACCTTTGTAAAATTTACTTTAACTTATATATTTTTTAAACGGCTTTAGCAGGCCCACTTGACAAGCTGAATGTTTCTCACAACCCTTAAATTTTTGTTATTGCAGTGTTAAGTAGTTGCTGTTTTTTAAGCATTCCTATCATCAGTTATCTCATAGTTAAAATCTGCATGTTACAAATTTTGCATTCCATTGTTAGGTTTAGCTCAAGGGAAGTTGTTGAAAACGATTACGATTGGAATAATTATTATCGAGCATTTTTTTTGTGTAGACATTTTCACGATTCACCGGCTTTGTTTTTCATATCTTAAGTAGATGTATTTCAGGAACCAAAATATTATGTATTTACAATTTTTTCAATTTGTTACGCTGCAACGTTACGGCTCGGGAGTAGTAATAGTCGGGAGAATGAAGAAGGCCGATCTGGAGCCCCAGGTTCAAATCCCACCCGCACCACTGTCTTATCGAAATCTTGTGCATAATGCCGCTAACTTAAAAAACGGCGAGGAAAAACATCGTGAGGGAACCGAATGTACCTAGAATCTTCCGGGGTCATGTGTCACCCACCAATTTGTACCATGGTTTAGGACCAAGTTTAAATTTGGAACACAGAGTATAATCTGGAATAGCATATACCTAGGCTTTTTTATCATAGGAAAATACCGGGAACGGGAATTGCACGAGTAGAACGGGGTCCACCAATCGAATTGAAAATCTCGTCCATTTTGACCTCGTTTAAAAAATCAATGTTTCGTAAGAGAACCGTCCCGCTACTTCCCAACTATAATACGACGTAATGCCGATAGTCCCGCATATCGTTGTTATCGTGGCGTTGGACTGCGTAGCTAAAAGTGAATTAGTACTAAGTCCAATGCACCTGAACTGGCTGAAGTTGGCCTAAGCCGTACCTAGATGCGGGTTCCTGTTGAGGCAGGTAAATTTCGTGCGAATAATCCGAAATCAATTCGTATCAGCTTTCGGTACTTAATAAGACTATAGGTAGCAATTATATTTCTATAGAAAGCCCATGACTCAGTACGGCCAGGGTATAAAGTATTTTTCCCCATAAGATATTCGATTTTTTTAGGATGGGATGGGATGCTGTGTTCTGCTTGTATTTTTAGATTTTTACCTGTGAAAGCTCTTAATATCAGTCACATTCGCTGAGTTTTTTCCACGTGATTGAGTAGCCTAAAGCCGGCTAAAAGATAAAAAACGAAGGTGGAAAAAGCTGGCTACGGACAGAGACATGAAAAAGGATTTTGACTTCGCTTTTAGCCTAAAGAGGCAAAACAACAACATAGGTAAACAAAATATAAAATAAATATCAAACGGCGAGAATATGCAAACATTGGAATGGTTGCATAATACATATTTGAATCGTTTGATATTGAGGTATTGGGACGTGGGGGCCAGAAGCTCATCTCATAAACCTTTCTCAGTGGTTGGTTAAGGCTACACATGGCGCCAGCGTACTGGAGACGCTTTTGACTTTTTTTTTGATTGTGGGCTTAATCATCTTGATCATCTCCATAAAATTATATTATATCATAAATTTTCCATAGACCTTCACCGGTCTATGGAAAATTCAGATGTACTTAGTGTAAGTGGTACATGGCGTAGTTTTCATTGTAATTTACTTTTGTTCACTTTTACATTGTAAAAGATACAGAAAATATCTCTATAATATTGTTAAAAAGTTCAAACAACTTTTATTAACATACTCAAACTTTATAATAATTTGAATTAAAAAAACGATTCAATGTAATTTTGTATGGAATTATTTACATACATATTTGTAATAAGTCATTTATTTACAAGAACTGTAATTAAATGACTTAAATATACCTTAGCTAGCATTCATTGATATGATAAAGTTACGCGATGTAAGTAAATTCTATTATAACAACTTTACAACACAGTCTAGCAATATTTTTTTAAGTTTTGACCTTTCCACTTCAAATTTCTACTGCTGAGACGCAGAGCAATCTCTTATTAGGTTAGCTACAAATCCAACTCGCAGTACGTGTTGGCACGTGTCTTTGAAATAATTATTTCTTGGAACATCTAGTTTGTCCGTTAAAGCATCACATTTTTTGCCATATCTCAAAACATTTTCATGTCCTAAACAGTTTTTCTGTTTTAATGTTTCCTTCACAGATGTCTAATTTTACTGAATCGACTAGAATAAAAATGTCTTTCATCGACTCGGTGAAATCTTGAGACTAACATCTTCGGGGTGGTATGTGCTGCGATGGATCCTTGTTTTATTGGCTACACTGAGTTTTATACAATCGTATTTGTTAATTAAGTTTAGACATCAGGTATCGCGTAAAATAAATAGAAGCTAAAAGCTGCGAATATAATCAATCAATAATTTATCATAGCATTTGAAACCTGTTCAAATGGCAAACAACAATTTAGGTATGATGCGGTTATGCCACAAGAATTTGAACCGTGCGTGTGTTGGCTACAATTCGCATATCGAACATCGAAGGCATAGCTAACATACGAGTATATCTAATCAATCACGATATCTACGATGCGTCGGTATCTCTCCAACGTCGGACAAAGCGCGCCTAATCAGGTGCATTTGTTCGACAAACCCGCACTCACCCCCTGGGGGGACATAGGGAGTGAGTGCCACCCCCCCGCTCCCGCTGATGCAGATAATTAACAGCTCCTAGTCTATTGTCGAGGTGACCACTTGACTGTGAAAAGAACACGGCGAAAGTGCACTTGTCTGTAGCAGCTGTGGTTTTATTTGTATTAAATGGATTTTGGTCTCGGAATCAGCCCATAGATGGCGTTTATTTTTTTTTAAACATTGAATACAAGTTTGGTGTCTACAAAATAATTATTTAACGTTTTTACGAGTCAAAAAGCTTTGTCATATTAACCTAGAAAATTTGAACGTTTGTAACGTGAAAGACATAACAACTTGTCTTTCTTCATGTTTTCTACCATGATGGTGGATGCTTAAAGCTAAGAACTTACGGAGCGATTTTCACCCGCGCCCGCCGTGGTTGCGGAACTACGGTTTTATTTAATGGTTACGCGACCGCTTATTTTCGCGGTTGTTTATTATTGTGGGCGGCCCGTGGCCCGCGCGTTTCTATCTGTCACCCGCCCGCCGGTGCCATGGGAGCTGCAAAGCAACCGCGTGACGCTGGCGTAAAACGCGTCGTGAGTAGTGTTTTTGTTTTTTACATACATATCTGCATTCTAAAGAAGCTGCTGCGGTTGCTGGCCGCAACGGTCGCGGGTGAAAATCGATCCATGACTTCTTAGCCTTAGACTTTGAGGCAAAAACGACTGGATGTTAGGTACTTATATTAAGTTTGACATATCTGTAGAGGTATATTTGTGTATAAGTGTTTGTAGGATCGTAGCTCCCAAACACTAATTTAGATTTCGATTCTATTAATGGTTAGTTAGAAAACAGTGCCGGTAGAAGTAGTAGCTACCACTTTAGACAAACACAAAACTCTAATAATTATATTTATTGACGATTTCGACGTCCGATTTCACTATCGTGAGGTCTTAATTTTAAATCCGACTTGCATATCTGAGTATTTTTAACTTCATTTGTACAACTTTACCTAAGTATCTAAGTATCTGTAGAAATGTATTTTGCACTCAAGAAGATGCATTGTTATTTTAAGAATCTAAAAAGAACAGATTAAAAAACTTACCCCGTGATCAGCGTGGGGTATTGCCTTGTATATCTTTTTGTGAGAGAGGGCTTCGAGTGAGAACAAAAAGTAGGCTGTCTATCCTATGCGTATGTTTAACTCATCAACAATATATCCATATCTACATAAAAACACGCTGAGAATGATTTCTGTCCTGATTATTACTGTCCTCAATAACTTGAATGGTAGTCAGAGCTCTTAATTAATGCCGCTACCTCGAATTTTCCCACTATAGTACTTAAAATTGTCAAAGCTCGGGAATTTCCACTCTGAATAGCAACTGAAATTAGATTTAGAAGTACCTTTTAGTGTGTAATTACTAAGTAACAATATGAGGCGTGTTAAAGAGTAATAGCACATCAGTTTTGAACTTAAGTAGGTACTTTGTGAAACACGAAGGGAAAGTCGCATGTAAGGTTCTTAGAACTTACTATAGAATATTTAGATTTCGTAAATAATATAACATTTTACTAAATCAAAGTTTGAAATCAATATATTTGGCATAAAACTAAAGATTACAGCAAGATTACGATCATCATTATTTACAACAAATTACTATCTGGCTGTTTAGTCTAAGGCTCTCCCTTATGACACTAAACTCAAAGCAATTATTTTCATCCATCTGATGCCTACTGTTATACGTATTTCGTCACTCCACCTAATATCAAAACATCTTACGCTACACTTGTCGATTCGCTGCCTCATTCCAGAAAACGTTTACCTTCAATTGATTTAGGTAGTATAATTTTTAATTATCTGTTCTTAACATGACTTGTGCTACAACCTAGTACAAGTACAAGTTAATACATTGTAGCACAAGTTATGTTAAGAACAGATAGTAGTGATCCTAGGTAAAGCTTCGAATCAATTAAATTTAAAAACCAATAGTTAGACGTGATCATTAGAAGAAACCATTTTGTTTTGTAGTAACCGATACCAGTCACAACTGAATTTTAGACTAAAATTGGATAAGATAAGGTTGTAAGTATAAGACAGAAAGAAGTTAAAAATGTCGTCGGTTTTAAATTTTTACTTATTTTGTTTTTATCTATACTTATGTTACTGCCTTATGGAACACCTGATTTAAGCCGCGTTTTGTCTGGAGTGCATTAAACTACACAAACGTTGAAAAATTCTATAACGATATGACTATGCTGAAAACGTTGGTATTTTTCGCACACCTTCCGTTTCTTTGATTTGCACTTGTTATCCGGTCTTGACTATTTCTCCGTGATTTTCACTTTGTTACAAGACTGCATAATAGGGGAGTGATATTTTCCACGTCGTTATTTGTCCACTCAAACTTTTACTTGTTATCTTATTTTTCAAACGACGCAGACTAGACTTCAAACGACAGAGCGTATTATACACAGATAAACTGAAAGTGGAAATAAATCAAATGATAAAAAAGAAAAAGAAACGGAAAGGACTTGGTGTGAAAATGCAAACAGCTTCTTTTATATCAACGCCTCGACACGGAAATTATGCTTTTGTTTCGTTGACAAAGCTTACAAACGTACCTTTGATTACCTTGGATTGGTTATTGAGAACAGACTTGGTCTTATTTTTCAGCTCGTTCAAGTTTAAATAGGAAAATGGAGGTGTTTTGTTAATTAAAAAACTAGCCATTAGCATGACATTGTATTGCAGAGGTGATAAAAATAAACAGAATTACTTTTGGATTGTACTTACTTAAATGATTAAGAGATACGGTTTAATTTTGGTTTGTAATGAGCAAATTCAAAAACTATTCACAAATTTTAAGAATGATTTAATAGATAATATATTACAGCGTTTGCACTGAGTAATAGAGGTTAAATAGGGAATTCATGTATGTTATGAAGGGTCTAGTCGGGAGAAAAGCGACTGCTGATCCAGAACCCCGGGTTCGAATCCCTCGCGCACCACTCTCGTTTCGAAGTCATGTGCGTGAAGGAAAACATCGTGAGAAAACCGAGATGTACATAGAGTATTTCGAGGTTATGCGTCATCTAGCACAACCCGTACTAGACCACCGTGTTCGATTATGGATGTAACTCTCTAAGGTCTGAGTTTCAGCTGTATTATGCTTAAGTAAGAATCTCCAACGATGTAAGTCATACGTCATCACGAGTGTACAAAATATAAAACTTATAAATATGGTCAAGTTCACTTAAAATATTTGATTTAAATAAATGTTTAAACACGCGAAGCCAGGACGGCCGCTAATTATATTTTATATGGTATATTTTAAACAAAAAAGTATCTAAAATAATGTGACATTTTTGTTATTAAAGTTAAACAAGGACAGGAATATTAGAATTCCTTACGGTCCGATTCAATCACTGGTTTCCACAGCGGAGGAATTTACAGAAGCTTACCGCCTAACTCAATTGGTTATCTCATTGTTATTGTTGTCTCTCCCGAAGCGATAGCGCAATCACATGAGCGGTGTTGCAAGTTGATAGAAGCGCAGGATCTGCATTATTTAACTGATTTTCTTATTTGGTCGTACATAGTAAACGGCTTGAGCTCGATTGTGTGATATTATTGTATTTTATGAAAGATAGATTTTTTTTTTGGTTCCATTTAAAATTAATATTTTTTTCTTCATTTTCTTTGTCATAATGAATGTAGCATAATATGTATAGTGTCATATAATGTAATTATTGCATAATGTTTTTTTGGCGTAATTTTTTTTAAGCATTACATTCTATTTTTTGTACTACATTTAATTCGACTATTGCTGACACGTAATTGACTTATATTGTACCTAATTCGTTAAATAGTTTAAATACCTACGAATTTTCAGTTGTGACTATAGGTTTAGTTGCGAATATTGCGCTAAGCCGAGAATATATTTTTTATGTGGGTCACATACGTACCTACTACGTACTAAAACTATATAAATGTGTGGCTTTATACATTAGGTACGCCTAGTTATCTGTATGCTATATTTGGTTATGCTAGTAAAAATTATGCGAAAACAGTTATGTGTTTAAATGTTGTGGTAAATTATTATATATATCAGTCCTAAAAACGTTATGCCCACTTAAATTAGTACAAAAAATGGTTATGTCATTAAATATAGACCCATTTTTATTAGGTAGTGCAACAGAAAGCCTCAATCCCACGTGGTTGCAGACAAAACAAAAAACACAGTTTGAGTAAACACAAAAACGGGGTGAGCTAAATAAAACCGTTTAAAAAATAAAATAATTGGCAGTCGCAGGGACTGCTGATAGAAGTGAAAACTTATACCTTGACATTTTAGTATTAAACAGTAGGTACCAATGTTCCACAATAACCTGTATAGCTACAAATAAACCTACTAAGATGATAATGATGAACTACTACGTATGGCTGTGACGCAAATTAACAAAATTGCACCCACGCAAAAAGCGCACACGTCCATTTTGTTTTTCTTCTTCCCCGTTTTTTTTTATGATTGACTCACTTTTCCTTGAAAAAAACAGGTGTATCGATCTTTAAATATGTACTCCATAGATAGACAAAAAAACCAAGAAGTCTAGAATATTCTTCTACGAGAACATTTTTGTTAAGACACCTAACAAAAGCGGAGATGGCGGAATCAAAAGTAGGTATTATTTACCAAGAGGGGCGCAAGTCGAGACATAAAATTGTGATAAATAATTCACTGGGACCATTATACCGCTCACTCCCAACGAGGAAGAACTATGCCTAAATATTTAAACGCCTACGTTATATGTATTGCAATTGACATTACTTATTCAAGGATTTTCGGTAGGGACGCACGGACAGACAAACACCCATACATAAGTTAGGTCAGCAGGCCTCTGTAGGGTTGTTAATCTGGAGGGAACACTAATACAGAGACCATACATATTGGATGAAAGCTCCGACGAGGTATGTATGTTTATTGCATGGTTATAGCCCCGCTTGTGTCTGAATTTTAGATATGAATCTAGTGCTTAAAATACATGTTTCTCTGTTAAAACTTGGAAATTATTGAGTTTATAATATGGACCTGTCCATATTTGCTTTTAATAACAAAATTAAATTACAATGAGAACCATATTACACTACCTAGCTAACATCTAACTACTTAGAAATAGCACATCTAAATTATTTTATACCGATGAAGGTATAAAGATAATCAAGATGATCAACCCCACTACCAGTCGAACGCTTGTCCATCAAGTTGCCCATATTACCACGCTTCTGTTGAATTTAGTTTTTAAATTTATTCTAGAAGAATTTAGGAAAACGAACTTTTGTTTTTTTCCAAGATACACAAAATACTAATCCAAAAGGAGTGCGCTTTCATCTCAACATTTGCGATGAGACTAACCCGAAATATACTTAGCTAAAAACTTTTCTTAGGTAAATTTCTTTCGGTTTGATCTGTATAAAGACAAGAACACCGACTGTTGGAACCGCAGAACACAGCTAGTTTATACTAACTAACAGGTATCAGCTCCAGTGGCTTGATTCTAATGAGGTGTGGAGGAGACTAATGAGCGATGACCCTAAGAAGATGAAAGGTCCGTCCTGTGAAGCGATCCAAGTTTCAATATAAATATTAATTGAGTTTAGGAAGGAATGAATGAATTCAGTATTTCTCGTCTTAGAACGCGTAGAAGCAAATTTCTTAATTTAAATCCTCAGCGCAAACTTCTATTACACAGCCCACAGTGTAATAAATTGAAATTGCTATTCGAAAATAATTAATCTTCATCATCATCAGCCTGTATTCGCCCATTGCTGGATATGGCCTCTCACGTTATACACCACTCAGGCCGATCTTATGTTTCGAACCACCACCAGCCTTTCTTTCACCAGTTTTTCATATATCGTCACTTCATCTAGTCTCAGGGAAATAATAAATAATTCGGATTAATAAATTGGAATAATTCGGAAATGGGTAATAAACTGTGTCTGTGGCGTAAGTGGTTTACAGCCCACCAATTTACTAGACCCCTAGAATCGCTAGCGGCGAAGTATGCTGTGATTCTATTTATTTTGGTTGTTGACATTGAATGGTGATAAGTAAAAACGTCCAGCGTTCACCGCTTCCTGCAACCGAGTAGAACGGAAAGCGTGAGCTCACTCTTCCCAACGGTGACATAATTCCGTGCGCCTGAAGTTTGGGAGGGCACATCTCATGGTTTATATCGATTTATTTCATAACAATTCGTTTTTTTTCAAATGGGCTTCGGAGTGACTTAGCGGACTTTAGATCAGCAAGCTTTGGCACAGAATAAATATTAGTACAAGTACAGAAGAATCACTTAGCGAAAACAATTATATAAATAGCGACTCTTGCTGGGACACAACAAAGTGCAATTCAGCTCGCATTAGCGCTCAATACCTATCACGATATTCACCTAGACATTTGCGCTCTCTTCTAACGCGTAACTCTGTCGCTGTTTGGTGCGGAATGATGCGAAAGGGTTGTCGACATATCTAATAACATTATGCGCGGGAAACGTGTTGCGCGAGCGCTCAGCCGTGCGTCCGACAACCGACTGGCACTTGTTCCGTGGGAGTAACGATCTAGCGGTAGGCTAAAACCGCGCGACCTTGAGAGAGTGGTGATGCTCTGGCTTTGGGCAAAAGACGCAGGGCCCTATTAACCTAACCTTTTCGCACTCAACGACTATTATATCTTGTAAGCCGATAAACGGAAGGACACTAAAGAGGGTACGACCTCAGCTTTGGCTGCTACGGGTAGGAAAGACGACCTGACATTTTTTTTTATTTTGTTTTATTAAAGTGTGACGAGACGAGCAGGACATGTGCCTGATGGTAAGCTACACGCCTGCCACATAACAGCACAGTGACACGCAGCTATTGGAACATAAAGAATCCAAATCATTACCTAGTACTGTACTGCGCTCGTCACCCAGAGATCTAAGATGTTATATCTCTGAGCCCTGTAATTTATCTGGAAACATTGCCCTTCAAACCGGAACACAGTAATGTTTGCACATTACTGCTTGGCGGTAGAATAACTGGCAAAGGTGTGGTCTTTCCCCAGGCGGACTCTGCCAAGAGTCCTACCACTACAAAAGAGACATCCCAGACGAGGGTGCCTTACGGCCCTAGCGGGGCGGATCTAGTACCTGCTAACTATAAGTACCTACTTTAACAAAGGGACCTATGACAGTTAACTTTAGGTCGCCTCTGCAGCCTACCGTAATTTTGTCTCGGACTCCATACACTAATTTTTCTACAAGTAAGTAATTATTATTCCGAAATAAAAATATTGTTGTATTTTCATATTTACCATCAGGTACAGTTTCAATCTATGTAATTGTCTCGCATCTAAACTTAAACAATCGATTCGGAACAAAGAGTGATCCACAGACGAGCGTAACTAAGAACACTAATCATTGATACTGAACATTAGTCCGTGCATTCATCGTTCGTCACAGAGGTCCTTTGAACAAACACCACTGTCACTCCATATCGGCTTGTCGATAGCTCAAACTTTGCACAGCTACAATGCTAACTTCGCGTAAACTGTAACAATGCTCTTGCACTGATGTCCACTCAATGACGTGGCCATTGTTGAACCAGGGAGACCTATGTAGTAGGGACTCTAAAAGTTCTAGTACTAGAACTGACAATTAATCCTTTTATTGCTGTGAAAACGATCTATTAGCTCTTTGTACGAGTGTAATCCTTTCCAAATCCTTCACAAATGCCTCATCTAAAGTGAGGCAAAACGCAGATTGATGTCAGTGTAAGAATAATGTACTGAAATTTGCCAAACAAAACTGTAATGTCGTGGAGTACGTACAGTGAAGGACCACACAAACCATTATAATGTTTTTAATTGTCGGAGACGTATGCGCTAGCGCTTGAACTTTCTAGCGTGCAGCTGATGGTAGTTTCGAACGGACTAAGCCAATATGGCTCAGTATGATTTGCCTCACTTTTCTTGTGCAAACCCGATTTCTAGGCGTTATTATTTTGAAACTACATTTCGCTACATTTGAATTGGAAGCTTTTTTTATAATATTCGATTTATTGTAAACTGAAATTTCTAGGTTAAGAGCGTAGTTCTAGACAGTGATTTAGAGTTTTAATGATCAAATAGTTCCGTGGTACGGTGTTGTTACGAGCAGCTGCGTTGTTTACCATTAGGCGCATGTTTTGGTGCCATTATGTATCTATGTATATAAAAATCAATTATTGTCTGTATGTTTGTAATTATAGAATCGTAAACTATGCATTTGATCATGTGATGATTTTTAGCCTAGCCGTTGTGCACGAGTCCAAGAAGTTATCTGAGTCGGTACGACCAATTTTCGACAAGTGACGTAGGAACGCGCAGAGTACTGTTAGTTAATTGTATAACATAAGGAGTGCACAATCAATACAAAATCTCCTGTTCGTTTTAATACGCCTATTGTACTTAATCCTATAAAAACAAAAGAGGAACCGTAGTCTCGTGTTACCTGCCAAGAATCATATTCTAACATGAATAGCGACACTTTATGCATGAACTCTGTGAACTTAATGCATGAGCGACCGTTTGATTATGCGAATATGAATGAACCTGTCTGTCTCTATCATTTTAGATCGGATAGGTTCGTCGCTGCAAATTTATATTATTTAAATAGGACCTAGAAATCACATCACTTTATTTATGCAAAGAAGCATCCTGTTTGAAGCCTCAGTATTTAAATTGCAGACTCTTGAACTTCGATAATAGTATGCTATAATATGGTTTATTGGGCGGCTTTCAGACCCGATGTGTAAACGACGCCACGGTGTATTATTCGTTTGACGGGTCTGTGTGTGTACCTACATGTCTGTCGGTGAAACCATCGCTCCTCTACGGATATACCCATTTTGATTTTGTTTAAATTAGTCGGGAGTGTTCTTAGTTATGTTTCAAAATAGGTTCAAAGTTATCAGTTCTTTTGTTAGCTGCGGTAGAAAACTTAGACGCATAATTGGTATTTGTTTTACTTGCAAACTTTACTATCTAAGTGTGACCAAAAATGTTAAACATTTGTGTTTTCACTTGTTACCTTGTTATTCACTTCACTTCACTTTGGAGAATGTGCTCTGTAGTTACATATTCTGATTCTATTTTCTCCAGTCTATAATAGGACAAGTAGAGGTACATACAAATATATACCATCCTTGAATAGTTAACCTATTACCGAATCGTAGATACTAAAAGATTAGATCCCACTTTTTCGAACCGCCAGGGTTTGGAATGCTATACAGTCTTCCTTATTTCCTAAGACCTACGACTTGAGTGCGTTCAAGAAGAGAGCGAATGAGTAACTTATAGGAATACGTGATCCACTTTTGGCAAAAAATCCTTTCCACCAGATGGTGAAACATGAAACCTATTCTTAAGAGAAACGTAATTTAGAAAAAAAAATACTTTCTATGGTATAACAAAACTGCCCTTAATCTCCGACCCTCTCTATTTATATATTTATATATATATATTTATTCTCTATCTATTAACCTCAAAAGTTTAGTATAAAACACTTATATAAATATCACACACTAATACACTTAAATACGACTTCACTCGTACATATGTCCCTAAGATGAAAATGTGTCGACGACACCCCTGTTGGAGTTTAGATGACGCTCACATTTTACTATAGAACGGAGAGTCTGCCAGTGTGACACATTTCTTTTAAAAAACTCTTGAGTTTAATTGTATTTCTACACCAACTTGACATTTTTTTATTGCATAGGTTTCGAGTAAATTTTTGGGAAGCAGCGATTGTGTTCTTTTGATGTTGGAAATTTCTATACAACTAAATTGTTACAAAATAGATTTGACAAGGCTCAAAAATGTTACACCTTTACAGCTCGCTTAAACCTGCAAATAACTGCGAGCTGTTATTTCGCACCAATTTAAAGAGATATCAATAAAAAATAACCATTCTTCCTTTAACTTAAAACGTGATATGATGCAAATGTTTTCTCGTAATAAAATCAGTCAGAACCCAGCCGGAACAAAATCCTAAATGTTTATCGCAACATCAAGTCTCTTTTATTACCACCCACCCCCATCTCCCGTCGTAAGCTGGCTAGCTTCAGAAACTATTTGCGACCTTGACCCTGTCGCCCCTGAGAACTTGGCAGTCACCCTATCTAAAACAATTGGGGTGCTCTATACTAATTGTATACGATATATCGCTTATCATACTGGAAAATATGATTATATTTATTAAGGGTTAGAACGCTCTTGATCAGAAAATAACTGAGGTGCGTTCAAATCAATTAAAATCAACGGACGTGATAAACAACGAGTTAACAGTACGCACATTCTAACGATATATCTATCTACGACACGCTTATCATAGTGGCAAATTAATTATATATCAGGAGTTAGAACGTTGATGATCAGACAATGACTACGTCTTGTTGAAACCTAATAAAATGAATCGACGCCGAAGTGATAAACAACGACTCAATAGTAGACAAGTGAACCTAAACTACATCCAGTTTTCTGCAACTATTCGAAAACACATACATTTACTTCGACGACTTACAATAGTTTACTTATAGTGTCGAGGAATTCTTATCCCGCCGCCATCTACATGAGGATATACCCAAGTGTCTGTATAAATATATCGAAACCATACGTTTTAACGATTAAAGAAAAATTATCGTGTTCGAACCGATATGTTCCAAAAAATTCCTTCTTTCGGACATATCTAGGTACGTGTCATCCGGCAACTCGAACTTAGCCAGCAAGCTGGATGTCTGCTTTTGTTTTTTTTTTGTAACATATGACCCATAGTTCCAGCAATGAGAACAAAAAGTTGTATGAGTTAAATACGAAAAAAGCTTGGGTAATTATTGTCTCTAAACCCAACAACAGAGTTGCACGTCTTACTTTAGTGTGAGTTTTCATAGTGACCGATATAAAATGTTTTGTTTGACGGAATTGAATTTAAGATTATACGATTATGCTGTCTCTTAGCGCTGCACTGCCCATTCTTAGACTAGTGTATATCTGAGGCATTAGCCCAACTAACAAGATTAAATTACATTAATAACTTAACTACACCACGTACCTAACACCTAACAACATACACTTAGAACATCTGAATTATCCGAAGACCAATGAAAGTCTAATGACAGTCAGAATAATCAACCCCACTACTCTAAATGGCAATGTTTATACGTTGCTCCAAATAAACGGTCACACGACGCGTCGACAAAGCACTCGGAAAGGGTCTTGAAAATGTGATGAACCTCCGGCCTCTACGTGCCCAATGAATCGACACCAAATGGTTCGAACATATAGCCACTTCCGAAGTCTGCACATTTGCGCCGTGAAATGAGACAAAAACTGTTACAAATTTCATAAACATGCTATCATCGTTATCGTTGCCAGTTAGATAACTGGCAGATAGATAGACAATCGCATAGATTGATAACATAAAGTTCTATCATCCCAAAGCATATGCATGGATAAGTTTGGTTCTGGATAGAGATCAGTGACGCAAAGTCCATACCGTGACCAATCCATGCTGACTAAAGATTGAATAGAAAACGTTGAACATATCTATGTTCAACGTGTTCTATTGTCAACTACCAAATTCATACTACGGACGCAAAACATCATTAGTCGCAGGGCATATATATAACTTTTGGCTTGTGGCAGACGAACGTTCGCCAAACCGACGTACGGCAGAGATTCGATTATGCCCGTTAGCCATGTCCCGTTGACTTGAATTTCAATTAGAACAAATTATCAGGGGATACAGCGGTCCCAACTTGATTTGCTAACGCAGGTGCCGTCCGAACAAACGTATACATTTGTACGTTTCGATTGGTTGTGGAAGTCAAGTTGGGGTTATCAATTATACACGGTTACGTAGATCACCTGTAATCAAAATACACAGTTACACAAACGGAAAAAAGACTATTATTCTTCTAACCGCGATCTATTATTAAAATAGCCGATATATAACGATATTTGATTGACTTTATAAACTATAGTGACGGGACGAGCAGGATATGAGCCTGATGGTAAACAACACGCTTGTCCATTTTATTCCGAGAGCTGGCAGCTAAATTTGGGTAGGTATTTGAGGCAAGCTAAAACTTGTCACATAGTTCTCATATTACATCCCTACACGGAGTTGCCGACCTGGGTGGTGAGTAGCGGGGCAAAATGAATCCCTCAATTTAGATCACCTGGCAGGTAGATATCTGTCCCACCAACATGATCTTTTTGAAAAACTCTATTTTTTTGTTATAAATAACACCAAATTTAAATTTCAAATTGCCTCAAACCCATTTTTTAATATTTTTTTTCAAAACGTATTTGCACGCGCTTGTCATTTTTAAAACCCCGACTAAATAGTCTGACTTTTTTTTTTTTATGCTTTACGTTAAACTACAACACCTTAATATATATAAATCTCCTGTCACGATGTTTGTCCGCGATGAATTCCTAAACTACTTAACCGATTTTAAATTAAATTGGCACACCGCGAGCAGTCTGGTCCAACTTGAGAGATAGGATAGTTTTTTATTCCATTAGTCCTTATATGACGAAATCCGAGCGAAGCCGGAACGGGCCGCTAGTATATTATAAAAATTGCATATAGTCTCAAACATATTCACTGAATAAAAACATAAAATAAAAATAAAAAATCCATTTTGCCCCACCTCTCATTAGTCAGGTATGCACCTCCGTGTTGGAGTATGTTTGGAGAGCTATGTGACAAGTTTTCAGCTTGCCTTAAATCCAAAAATTTGCTAGCAGCTCTCGGAATATTACAACACAGTGTCACACAGCTACTAAATTTTTTACCATTCCCTTGACAAATCTTTGAAGGTTTTTATGACAATTGCATTGTTTTTTTTTTTTTTATCTTTATTTATTTATTGAGGGTTTTATCTAATTAGACAATGTCACCCTCGAGGAGTGGCTCAGTAAATTGCATTGTTTTATAGCATGGCATTTTAATAGCAGTAACTTAAAATTAAGTTACTGATCTGCATGATCTGATACCACCTTGTCATTTTTTCTATTAGAATGCTCGTAGCTCGAAAAAGCGACATCGTTTCATGGTTGATGGTCCAAAGACACGAACGAAGAGATTCGACTCAACTTTTGTGATAAGAACGTCTAGGCTGTGGAATACGTTGCCGGAGTGGGTTTTCCCCGATAGTTGCAATCTTTGTGTCTTCAAATCGAGAGTGAATCGGTTTTTATCTAGGTAAACACGCTCCATCGTAGACCGCATCTTTGCTTAACATCAGGCGAGATGGCGGTCAAGTGTGAACGTATAAAAGTAAAAAAAAAGAAAAAAGTTAATAAATTAATTTGCTTATTTATTTTATTCATTGATTTGTTGATATTGTCATTATTCATTTTAGCTTTAGTTTACTTACGTACGTACTTTTACTTTAAGAAGACTACAGCTTTATTTCATAACACAGGTGTTAGTTAAGATACTGTGGGCGTATCACAAGATGTTCTAAAGCCCGAACGTTTATAGCATTGTCAGATTGTCACGAAGCTTCATCGGAGGATCTGCAAGGCTTCATTTACGTGATAAAGCCTCAGACCAACTAAATGATAAAGCACCATAGCTCACGTAGAGTTAACATCGAACGTGGATAAACTCTATGAAACCGTCATGTCAATTTCAGTATTAACTATAATGTTGGTTATATGATACTGTCAATGGGATGTGCAAGTCCATAAGCTATCGAATTTTGTAGGTAAAAGTTGCGGTGGACCGCTACCGGCCGCGGGCCGCGCTGTCATTGCGGCCCTAACAGGTTGCCAGATTTGCCACTATTTTTACGTCGTGACTAGTGATGTGACATCTCACACCTGTTGACAATGAACGATAAAAAATGGCGATATAAAACTAAATTTCAACAAAAAAATCAAAAATTGCGGAATGATTCGATTTTTATAATTCAAAAATTATACACGTAACTACACAAACCTTTTTAAATAAATTTTTTAAACAGAAGTTGGGCTTTTAGAAATATATCTTTTACATAGAACATCTATTTTTTTTAAATTAATTTTAATGAGGATATGAAATGTACGACTGATTATACCTATATAGTTTTTACACACTCCTCGTGTACATTTGAAGTAATATTTATGTCATTATATAATTTTTTATAGTGCCCGAAAAATATATTAAACCTTCCAAAAAAATATGTAACAACTCTTTAACCTGCGAGGGCTCTGAAAATATTTCCATTCAATGTTTCGGAACAAAACAAAATTATAACGTGAAACATAGAAAGCTCAATTCTTTCATTTGCGTTTTCCTTAACTATCATTATAGATTTTTTTTATAATAGTACAACCACTAAAATGCAAAAAACAGCTGTTTCATACATTACGTCACATGTAAATTTCAGTTTTTAAAGCAACAGCAATTCTTCCACTCTTTAAAGTTAGTCCTTTACAATGCCACATCTCTTTCAGGGGCAGAGGGTCAATACGACTCCATATATTTAATTTAGATTGTATCATTGATGGTTTAATCGACAACGCCCCTCACTACCCGTGATTGCGAATGATCCGCATCGTGCGTACCTCCAACGGGCGGCCAATTAAACGGTTTTTACACCCGTGCATTTGTGCCGAATTATGTCGGGCCTCGGGATAACGCGATCGGATGTGTACATTGTGCTCTTGTATGTACATTGTAGCTCACCGCGGGACAACTGTTGATTTTTGTGTGCTAATAGTTTTCAACTAACAACGTGACATCAATCGGGATTTTAATTTCAAGTTTACTCGACTATTGGTAAATGAGAATACGATCGAATGTTGAAATCTTGTATCACTAGTGGTGCGTAAATAGCCTTTTCTGCGCCCTGTGCGAGTTTTTTATAGCTGTGGCCTTGTATTTTTATAGGTACCTACCCTAGCTAGAGCAATGCTGTGTAAATGCCTATTTTAAACAAAAATACGCCAAATGCGCCGCCAAAAACAATTGTTTTGTCAAATTTAAATGACGTTTTTGATGATACTGGCACAAAAGTACGTATGTGTTGGAATCAAGAACTAGGGGCGCAGAGGCAACTTATCAACTGAAAACTGAAAAAAAAATGTCCTTCCTGGTCTCGCCATACTTGCACCCACCAGAGTCGACGCCACGCACCACCCTCTATATATTTACGGCACCGATCACCAGCAAATATTTTATATTGAAGTTATTTATAGTGTTGTGAGTGAAAAAAAAATTTTTCCTCGCTAGGCGCGTTGCTTTAATTTGTCACGTACTTTCTTGCTTTTACGGTGACGTTGACATTCTGACTTCCATGTTCTATTTAATTATAGCACTAAATTATGGGATTTAAAGGTTGTAAATGTTATCTGGCATAAAACAGTTACTGTGGTCTGTTCTTAAAGAACCCGCATCGGAGAAAGGGCTCTCACATAAAACTGCGATGCGATGCGATGTGACGCCACATCGAAGCAATTTGCATCGCATCGCATCGCAGTTTTGTGTGGGAGCCTTTCCTCCGATGCGGTGTCGCATCGCATCGCATCGCAACTTTATGTGGGAGTCCTTATTAACAAACAACTGAGTTACGATGGAAAATTACACTACACTACTACTTAGATACACTAAGCACCGACAAAAGTCTAGATATAATCACGATTATCAAGTCCATTAGTAGTCAGAAGCACGCACAATATGCTGGCGGTGTTACTCCGCTGAATGGCAATGCTTATACTGTGATCCAAACAAAAATAATCACTTTTTACGTAACGCGACATGTCTTCTATAAAAAAGATAAAACACGATTTTTCACTGAAAGCAAACCCAGCGCTAACATTTTAAAATTTGAGAGAGACCTATGTGATTCAATCAATATCGATCAGAGCTGCAATCGATCAATTCTACCCGGCCGCGACAGGCGAATGATATTAAACTAGCCGACAACCGCGGTGTCACTCTCTCATTGATATTTTAATCGAATCTACCAGTGGCTGTGTTTTACGCCAATCCCCAATTTTACACGAGATTTAATTCATCACTAGCGAGGTTAAATGACACATTGATAGACCGCTATCCGCGCGTCGAGACTGATTGCGGCGTTGCTGCTTTCTGACGAATCAACTACTATACATAGTAGAATTAATTAAAGGTGTTCCTATTTTGAAAATAATTCATTCTGTCATTTAATGCATTATTTATACTTTGATAGATCTATGATAAAAAGAGAAATGGAGATATTTTTTCAGTGCCAACTTCTGCCGTACTGTTTGACATTTTTTAAGTTGGGAAAAATCAATTGAACTCGCTACCCTGTTACCGTTACCGACATCTGTATACATATTAAGCTGTATATAAAAGCGTAATATAACAGCGCTCCGCGGTTTCGCCCACGTAGTTCCCGTCCCCATTATTTTCCGGGATAAATAGTAGCCTATGTGTTATATTTAGTGTTTTAATTTTTTAATTTCACTGTTTTTTTGAATTTAATTTACTTAATTGGCAAAAGATTATGATATGCAACTACGTGTATTGAACGTTGAAACGTCTTCATCTTGTTTAATGTAGATGCAACGACGTAATTTTAAAGGCATCAGCCTTCAGTAAATGTTTTGAAACAGCGGTAGCGAAAATCAACACCAATCAACCAATATCACTGATGAAAAAAATATATTTTTATAAAAAACTAACTCTGTATTTACGCAATGCCTTTACATCGACGGCTATGTATTTACACAAAGCGAGACAACATTTCAATAATTTCACGGAGGTGTACTACCTATGTCACGTTAAATTTACAAGTTTCATTAAGCCTTATGAATATATTATCCAAGTATCTTCAGTTCTATCGTATCTTTGTGCATAATAATAATTACTATTAATATTTTTACGATTTTTTACCACATAGTTTAACAATACACAACAGAGTATTTATGTATGTATACTAATCTAGTCTAAATTGTGTGTGAGATAAGGCCGCCGCTAGCTGTTTCGTCACCCGTGTGCAAAATACCGTTCCTATATGCCGCCCCACGAATACTTACTCTGAGTTTTGTCAATGACAAGAACAATATTTTAATAAATGTATTTACCTCAGTCTATTTTGCATTTGAAATTTGTACAGTATTTTACTAGTCAAACCCTTTTCAGCGGTTGCCTGGAAGAGATCGCTTTTAGCGATAAGGTCGCCAGTTGTTACTTTATTTTATTAAGTTTTTATAACTTTGTTTACTTTTTAAGTACAATAAGGAGTTAATCTATCTGTCTATCTTTCATTTGATACCTATATTGAGAGAGTAGTGATTTAAAAGTAATTCCCCATTTTGTGGAAGCGGCCATTTTGAATGGATGTTAACCAAACATAGCTAAAAACCACCGCAAGCAAAGTGGCTTTCGAACGAAAAAAAACTGCAGCAAAACGCTACAACCGCTTCAGAGATACGATGCTGCCATAGGTTGTGCGGTGTATGGGCACCGGTGCAACTGAGGTAGGCCGCAACGTTGGTGGGTGGGCATCGCGGCTGTGGGGTGGAGGTCTCGGAGAAAAGAGAGAATAGTCAGTATTACAATGCGCCGCTCTCCCTGCTTGTCACGGCTTTGATGGGGGCGACAGCGTTATATGGAAAACGCGGTAGGGATGCAGAGGACCATAGGCGTCTAGATGCGGCGGCTTTTAGCATCCACTTACTGGTTGGTCCCCGGCGTATCCTGGGTTCATGTACGTCAGAGACGGGGTTATGCCTTATATGAGGGACCGGAGACGGGCAAGCCGTGGTTTTGCGGAAGATTGCGAGAGCAGTCTCGTGCCGCCGTCAGCGGCAAAGGTGTAACAACGTGGAGGTTATTCAGCAGAGACACCATGTCCACCCATGGTGACGAGTTCGACATAATCCGACCGTCGCCACCAGGCGGAAGAGCACACGTAAATGCATTTTTTCCACGTACAAAAAAGGGTAATATTGAAAAAAGAAACACGTTTGTTGTTTACCGTCACTATTTTGACAGATTAAAGAGTCTAGAGGCACTAGGAGGCAGACAGTGGAACTAAATTAAATGAACCAGTTAAGCAAGTAATTACATTTCAAAGATTAATAATGGCGTTAGGCTAGGGCGTGGTTGGACGCCCGTCCAGGGCACCGGACACCGAGGGACGCCTGCGCTTGCGGCGCAGCGCCCCTTCCTCCTACGCGTTTATAGGCAAAGGGGGCGCAATTAGAAATCTCGCTCAGGGCGCTGGTAGTACTAACACTGGCTTTGTCAACGATCCAAATTATATGTTGTTTGATTGAACGGTTGATTGAAAGGGCTAGGCTGTTAATTGAACGGTTGTTTTGGTTAGGAACGGATATTTGGCTCTGTCGGAATTTTTGTTATTTGAGCACTTTATATGTTTAAATTAACCGGACTCCCACCTAAATGCTTTTATGTCCAACTAATACGCCCGCAACATCTGTATACGCGAACGAAGTAGCAGGTTATCGAAGTAGTAGGTAATTGAAACTATAGCTAAATAATTTGCTTTTGCTGGGGCATTTTAGATCTTAAATGTTTTTTGCTAACTTTTAATTTAATTATTAATTTTTTAATCTCTCGATTTGCCGCCCCCTGGCCCTGCCGCCCGGCGATGCACGCCTTGCACGCCCGCTTATGGTGCCCCTGTGTGTGTGTCGAATACATAGGAGTGTGTGTAATGTATTTTTTACTGATTTAATGTTTTTGTGCATACCTAATAAAAACATAACATTCTGCTCTCCTTCTTTGTATAAACACCTACTCTATATTTAATTATCTATAACTTTGGGTGTGCGAAATTTCGTCACTTCCGTCCGCGCAATTTTTGTAAAAAGGAGTACTAAGTGTTTGCTTCACGTATTAACATACCAGTAGATTGTTATTAATTTAATGCCAGTCATTTTTTTTTCTTAAGTTTAGATATTTACAATATCAAGATTTAATAAAACAATGTACAAACCTAAACTTAGACAGGGTAACGGCCTAAGCTAACGGTGGTTAGGGCTGCAGAGGGAAAAACCTCCTGACGATGCGCGCTGTGTCAAGGATGACCCCTCTACATCAGATCCTTGACCCAACCGTCTAGCGAAAGTTTCTTAAGATATTGGTCGAGATTTTTCGCTATAAGGCCGTTTGGCTACACGACTATCGGGCCTATGATCGGAGAATCAACATCCTAAATGGCAGTAACCTCATTTTAATTATTATACAACTGACGCACTTAACGCATTGCATTAGATATGTACGTTTGTACGTACTGTTATGTAGCGCCATAAATACATGAATTATTAATTAAGTATTTGTTAATTCATATATTCATTTAATTGTAGGCTATAAATTTCGTCGAATGTGATTTTTTTCAGTTTTTATCTATTTGTGCGGATTTCTAGATAGCGTGCACGCGATAATTCTCATTTTTATCGTAATAAAGTGATAATTAAAAGAACTTTTATATCTTTGAGCTTGATAAACATAATTAGTAGACAGAGTTATAAAGTTTTCTTCAATGGCGTCTCAGGTATACATTTTTTAGTGATAAGCTGCGAGTGATGTATGAAATTAAGAGAATAATTTATCACATCTACCTACTTATTATACTTATTTTACTTTACTTGAATAAATTCTTGGTAAGAACGGTAGCATGACTTTAACCGCGAAGGAAAATTAACCGAAAAAAGTAGCGTGGCCCTAAATAGGTATCTTTCAGTAGCATATTTCACCCGTCAACTCGCAATTAGCCAATGTGGTGGATTATGACCTTGACTTTCTTCTTATGAGAGAAAGTTAAGAGTCCCAGCAGTGGGAATATAAAACGAGCTACTTATGTTATTATGCCTGTAATTCCACTGTTTTAGGTCACGGCGTTTTTGTCGTCAGTTTTTTTTTCATAGGATGAGGGGCAAAAGCATACGGTCCGCCTGATGGTAAACAGTAGCAGTCACTTTATGAACATCTACATCACAGCAGCATCACACACACGTTTTTTGCATTTTCTTGTCGAAATTAGTCGGAAAACCGTTCAGAGAAAGGGTATTTATTCCATAGCCTGCATGCAGTTACGACTTCATGGGATAAAGCGCCTCGTAATGTTTTATTATAAAAAATCAAATTAGTCAAAACCGGTTTTTAATCAGCCCTTGTCCTGTGTTCGCTGTCACACACAGGCCGAGCGACAAACGTGGCGCTGAATTATTGAATGTTGTTTTTTTTTATAAAAATATATTCGTTGTTTTCTGCCTCCCGAATGGAGAACTCGAGAGTTTGTGCGTTTTGTTATTTTTCACATTTTGTTTATCCGTATGTGTGCGTTATTAACAACGATTTGTCACTGTTATTTTGCCGGCCGATATTATTTTTTCGTGACACGTGTTGGTCAGAGAATCAATTTGGTTAGAGGGACGGTTTTAGCAACTGGATGTTGAATTTTCCGTATCGGCTTAAAAATCCCCCCGATTTTTAACTTTTCATGTTTTGCTGCTTTTTACTCACTGACACTAAATGAATACGGAAAGGTACTTGTGACGCCTATGGGGCTTTGGAAATACGGATTACTTCTATCCCTCTTCAATTTAATGCCGACGAAGTTTGATGAAGTGTGTAGGGTTTTATTATTTGTATACGTTTTTTCGGCAACGTTAACTGAACTCTTTATCTGGCCTGACATTTAAATTACCTAAGTATTCTTTTTTATTAGAAGTATGGTAGGCTGTTGGAGTATTTGGTACTTTATTAAAAGAAAGCTAAATATATCGCGTGACAGAACACTGCACTTGTTAGCTAACAGTGGCCCGCGGTTTTATCCTAGTAGTTCCCGTTTCTGTAACTTTTCGGTGATAAAAATTAGCATATGTGCTGTACGACATTATAATAATAAATATTTCACATTCAAACATCCATACTTTCACATGTAGAATATTAGTAGGAAATGTTCGTATTTTCATAGGGGTCTATACATACCGCCAAGCAGTAATGTGAAAACATTACTGTATTTGCTTTTGAAGGGTATTGTTTCCAGATAATATACAGAGTATAAAGATAAATAGTGTTTCATCTCTGGGAGACGAGTGCAGCACTGTGTTATGATGATTTGGATTCTTCCTGTTCCAATTGCTGGGTGCTGGGATCAACATCGTGATGTTTTAAGTTGGCTCGTTGTTTACCAACAAGCACATGTACTGCTCGGCCCATTACTCTATACAGTAAAAAAATGCATATATTATTTGTGTTACGAAACCTGACTTAAGCTCAATATTAAGTATTAGCTTGACATCAAAGAAATTTATGAATTGATTTGAAATTGCGTAAAATCTCGGCAGTATTTTTTATATAATAGCCGAACTTTGAGGATTTACCATAGGAGGTCGCAAGACATTTGGCTTCCTAACAAACTTTTTCATGTTTTTTTGCGGGCGCGGGGGAACGTATATTTCACAAATTTGTAAACTTGTACTCACACAAGACAAATCTACGAAACGATCTATAATTGGGCTAAGCAGTCGTCGAAAAGTCGTCACAAGTTACAATAAAACCTACCAAGTTCTCCAACTATAGAGAAATGACATAACAAAATCCACATTTCATGTCTCTTACCTAGGTAATTGTGTTTTTCGCGCTTGTAACGACCTAGCTAAACTACTAGTGCTGCCGCCGCCCCTACGATTTTTTCCCTATTTGATAAAAGCTGACAAAGTACTAGGTTCCATAAAACCAACACACAAGTTCACATCAAATCTTTATGCAATTATAAATGCAATCCAGAATCGCATCATGAAAGAGTTCTAAAAATCACATAAGCTTTGAAAAGATGCGGCGAGAATTTAAAACAAAACTGTGATGAGAGGATAGCACCCACTGCAGTTGATGTAATTTCAAAAATAAATCGATCCCCTTCACTGGGGAGCGAGGGCCCATCGTTATCGACCAAATTTTATTATGCATATTTTTAATTTTATTTTTCGCTGCACCCCCGCTCTCTCTGCTGTTATTAAATCAATACTGGCAGTATGTGCTCCTTTTATTTGGTCAGTTTTTGGATGGCGTGCCTTCGCTAGGTGCTCGTTTGGTTCTAATGGAACCTCAGCCAAAACTTTCAGACACAGCGCTATTTTTTTTTTGCTAGGCTAATGCACTGTCAGCGTGAGCCTCAAATGTACTTTTCGCACTACAGTTTGCGTCATTTCCTTTTACGAACACACCGGATGCTAGTCCGTGCTCAGGAAATATTCCAAAATTTGAGTATCTGAAAATGCAATATTTAAAATCAGCTTAGTTATTTTAGAAGTATTTTTTTGATTTAACAAACGAACTTAGATGCCCGTGTCATAATTCGTTTGTAAAGAAAATAAAAAAAATGGTTTCGAACATTTAACTTTTCTGTAAATATTATGCACATCATAAACTAACCTAATCTATCATATGTTTATAAACTCACGTGTTTTAACATAAACCGAAATCAACTAGGTATTACTAATTACGTTCAGGTATTTTTTTGGTTTGTTGAGCTCAAGTCGTGAAAATATGAAAGTAACACTAAACTTGCTCAACGGTACAACAAAATTTTCAAGCTTGACAAAGATCATATTTAGAAAGTAAAAGTCATAACATTTACGCTTTAGAATGCCACAAATTAACCACGGTTCAAAACAAAAATAATTGTTCAAAATCTATGATTGTAAGTAAAATTGTGTTCATAATTGTATAATAAGTAGTTGGTCAAGTAATGCGTCGCACGGATCGGACGAGTTGGTCAGGACACGTCGCCGGAAACGCCGACAAAACGCGGCAAATTGCGTAAACCACGGTAACAAATGTGTGGGCAACTTCCTTTATCTTTAGCCGGGCCTGTGGCATATTCGAGTAAGTGTGTCTGTTTGTTCCTCGCAAATAAAGTTTTTGAAGAACTCAGTAAATTCTTTGAAAACGAAAATTGTACATTTTTAGATATCTCTACTATAAAATGTTACAATGCACGTTACATGTTGTCAATGTTACATACAATGAAAATTGTAACAATGCACGCGTGTTTTTATAATCTAAAAATCCAATAATCTAATTAACTATGCTCGAATTCGATTATTTTCTTTAAGTCGTATTGTGTTGTACAATAAATAATACTACGAGATATTAGTCAGTTCTTGCCACGTAGTTGCAAATAAATCAAATGTCTAATGACTAAAGTAGAGTAATAGGTACTGACGCTAAGTTAAATAAAATATAAAATAGCCTCATAAAAGTCACATTGAAATGAGCAGAAACTCAATATTACTAGCTTTTTTACCAGCGATTTTTTAAAACTTGTAAAATCAAAAAGTTTTCTTCAAATTATCATAATCGTCAGTTTCTAATTAAATAAAACATTACGATGATAAACCAACAGTAGTTCGGTTCGGCTAGTTATCAATATCACCACGTAAGATTACATACTGGCGAAGACATAATTATCCATACTATTCTTAATATATATATATACATATATATAAATCTCCTGTCACGATGTTTGTCCGCGATGGATTACTAAACTACTAAACCGATTTTAAATTAAATTAGCACACCGTGAGCAGTCTGGTCCAACTTGAGAGATAGGATAGTTTTTATTTCGATTAATAGTCTTTAAATGACAATATCCGAGCGCAGCCGGAATGGGCCGCTAGTATACTATAATATTATTATAATATATTATAATTATAGCTGAAGAGTTTGTTTGTTTGTTTGAACGCAAGGATCTCAGGAACTACTGGTTCGAATTTAAACATTATTTCCCTGTTAGATAGTCCATTTATCGAGGAAGGCTATAGGGTATTTAACATTACGCTACTCTCAACAGGAGCGGAGCATGAATGAAAAATGTAATAAAAACGGAAAAAATATTGCTTTTTGAGAGCTTTCGTTGCGTGACAGCATGTGTCTATCTTTTAAAAGGTTGCGTCATTAGAGTCTAAGGTAACCAAATTTGTTCTAGATTTGAATTGGTACGACCAATTTTCTATAGATGGCGTAGCAACGCGCGTACGGATCAACTAGTAATATATATAATTAACACGCTTTTATTTTACGGTGGCTTACTGCCATTTAACGAAACTTTTTACTCCAGGCTTACGCAAGATAAGAAAATTTTCATATTTTTAAGAATTAATATTGAAACTTTCCCAATTTCTGACATCGTATGAACTTACAGACATAAAACTGAGCCAAAGTGAAATTTTGTAATACGGGAGTAAAACAAAATTTTCAAAGTCTTTGACATCATACTAATATTAGTAGTACGTACAGTAGATTAACATCACGTTAAATGTCTATATTAAAAAGTTCAATAAACACTCAGATCGTGACTTTACAATCAACGCAAGTCAAGTGAATGCCTAGCATACTATGAAGGCAAAACAGAGAACAATCGCTTGTATACTGCGACTAGCTAATAAGAATTTCCTTGTCATCTTCCCGCAGGTTAGATCTGTCATTCAAGGACGTTGCGTGATCAACAAGGATAGGAGCGTGTAGATGGCAAATTAAATTAAATTACGTGATTATACGTTGATTCGACTTGTAGAGTTAAGCAGGATTAAGGTAATGATGGCGTTTATTTGACAGATTAAAGCCGGGCAGTCATCATCATTTCATCCACTGCGTATCTTAGTCCTCTCTCTCTCTTGGGTTCTATGGTTACCAAACAAAGATTTTTAACAAGAATATTTATATTGTAATAATTTAGATCTGTAAATATCAGAATATTTCCATATTAGAAAAACATGAAATAATTATGTGGCCTTCTATAAATAAGAATGCTACGTCGTCCTTTGTGACATTAGTGATTCTAGCGATCCGTATCCAAACCTGAGAACTTTTTATAGGTAACATTTTAAGATTAGGAAATGTTCCTCTCTCAAGGAGTGCTACAAGGTAGGTTTATGAAACGTTTTATCCTCGTTGTGTGTTGTGGTCGCGTTTGATCACATACTTTAACCAAAACAAAAGAGTATTTATGCGTGTGTGTCAAATTCATGGTAGTAGAGTAATGTTTTTTACTAATACTAAGTTAATATATTAAGTATTTTATGCATAATTTTATACATATACAGTATACGCTTTCTTTCTCTATTTAAATTATAAGAGTGCGAAATTTGATACTCTCCATCCACTCGAGTTTCGTAAAAAGGGGTACAAAGTGTTCGCTTCACGTATTAAAATTTAGATAAAAGCGCCATAAAACCATTTTTCATCAGTTTTATAGAAATACAGAGTGTTCACTAGCTTGAAACATTTCTACAATATTAGGCTTAACAGTGCTGAGCCTAAAACTTAAATTCGCAATTGACTAGTTTCTTTTAGTGACTTTGACAAACCACAAACATTAGATCTAAAGGAAATGTCAAGTGCTCAAAGCTTATAGTGCCTTGCGTGAAGTAAATTGCACCGGATAATAAATTATGCAATAGCCAAATTAGAGATGCGCTGAGTTTTAATAAGTTATTGGTAGAACAATAAAAATCGTATTTTTTTATGCAAATGTAAATCTTTTTAATTTCTCAAATATTATTGATAATTACATTCAGCAACATGTAATTGAAATACTCGTATGTTACAATATAACTACAGGATCGATGTTGTAAATACAATATCAAATTGTAACAGGTTTATTATATAGCCTGGTAATAAAAGTTTTTGGCTTTTGTATTATTGAAAAACTTTATATTAACCTACAGTAGTTTTGAAAAACATTTGCAATTAGCGTTTTTTTTGTAGTATTGTTTGACGGAGCTAGCAAAACATGCATCTGACAATGACGGTTATCACAACGTCTGCCCATAACAGCAAAGTGCCACGCAGTTATTTGAACGTGTCACTTGAAACTTCAACATCATCATCACACATATCACACCTTAGCATTGCACTGCGTCCGGCTTCAAGCAAAATATGTTTTACTCTGTGATTTCTCTGGAAACATTGCCTTACAGCCGAAACTCAGTAATGCTCGCACATTGCAACTTGGCGGCAGAATAACTTGCAAAAGACTAAGAAAATATCATTTGCGCAGGCTGTATAATGCAAATATTCTTACCACCACTGCGATTTTTTATTAAAAGTTATTTGGAGGTTGGAAAACATTGAAAATATAAGTGAAAATAACCATGGATAAATATAATCCTTATCTGAACAATTTAAGATACTTGTGCCGTTAAACTTAATTTTTTTAAGAGCATACTTTTCATAAAATATTCTTATCAATATAGAGGTAAAAAATAATGTTTACCAACTTTCCCTCTACATTAATATACATACATAATATCATTTAGTTTGCTAATCCTACTATGTATTATAATATTACAAATGCCAATTTATGGATGTTCGGATATTTGGATGCATGGATCTTTGTTGGTTAATCACATCGTACCGCATGAACGGATCGAGTTGAAATTCGGAATACAGTTAAATCATAGTCTAGAAAGTCACATAGGTTGTATCTATATAGCTTAAAAATGTATTAACAACGTCACTTAAATAAGAGTTATCGAATACAATTTTAGATTTCTATCATAGTACGTAATATCTCATTTTGCGAGTAGTACCTACGTAACGATCCATGTTTTAATGACCAGATTGTAAAAAACCGAAAACGAGTTGAAAGCTCAAGTTTTTTCTCATCCCTATCAAGACCATTTTGCTTTAAACCTAATAAAATGCTCAACAATACCGAACAGGTGAATCAAAGAACTTTTATAATGATAAATCAGACATGCAACGGTCATTACCTAGCAGTATTACTGTCGATCGTTTTATCAGTTAAATATTTATTTACTTTACTTCGCGTTTCTTCGTACTAAGTTGAATAAATCTATAAATTGTAAGCAGATATATGTATGTCCATAAAAATGCAAATTTTTAGTTTTCTACACAAATATTGTAAATTATTTGCCAAGTTTTTTTTACAAAAATGAACATGTTCATGTTCAGTTAGCTTCTATAAATAGAGTGACTGGACGAGCAAACTTAGTGCCTGATGGCAAGCAGCAAGACTGCTCATTACAGTTCAACGCCACGCAACTATTTGAATGCGGAGGATCTAAAACTGCCTGGCATTTCAATGGTTATCCAGAAGACAAAGATGATTTATATTTTTGCACTGTTATTTCTTTGAAAACATTGTTCTTCAAAAACAGAAAAGTTTGTATATTAAGTTACATAAATATATTTGCTTACAATCAATTTCATTAGTCTCTAAAAATATACAAATACACAAATCAAAGCTTTCCTTGATCTCTGAGCGTACTCACACATGTATGAGCTCTAGGACATTTCCAAATACACACACATTCAAACATCCTAATCTAGAGATACACATTATATTTTTCAATTTAATTGAACTTAAACGAACAAATTTTTACCTAATTAATTACTACGTTAATTAATTTTCCTTAGAGTAAAGTAAAAATAACCTAATACCAGTAGCATAATTGATTAATACGAAATACCGAGCGCTCCGGAAAACCATTTCATTGAAAATCGGAGTTTCCTGAATAATTAACGACGGTCTAGCCACTTCTTGCTATCTATTAAAAAACCCAATATATTTTTCCTGAGTTTCGAACCTATTAGGTACAAGTAATAATTATACGACAAACAACATAGCAGAGGAATTATTGATGAGTACAAGTCAGTGACGAAACTTCACCATCTGAAGCCAAATTAATTTAATTGAACTCGCTTAGTAAAACATTACGTTATAATTTAATAAACGTTTAAATGAACGTACGTACGTAATGTAGGCCGGCCTGAGATTAGATGGATTGACGATTTACGAATAGCTGGCGGTTGGAATCGGGCTGAGTTGGGTATTATGGGAGTATAGAATACCTCTCCTTATCCATTATTTCGCAATGCCGTACAAAAATCATGCGACAATGAGAAATGATCGAGAGTTGCAACCCACCTCTTCGACTGTACTCAGTTGGACAGCTTTCAAGTGACGGCATAGAGCTGAATCTTATTACTTTATACCCTTCTATCATCCTAGATAGGTCTTCTGGTGGTTCATTTAGTACGTAAATTTTGTTCACGGGCCTGTAGTCTACATCACCTAAATAAAACTATCTTAGCTACATGAAATTGCTCTCTCTTTTCTTTTCGCTTGAAATTATAGAGACAGCAATAGCAAAGCCATAGCTGATTTAGTTAGGCGGTAGATGGGCGAGATGGGCTAATCCCCAAGCTATACGAGGCTAGTATTTCAAGCTAGGATAGCAAGCTATTGTTAAGAGGGCGCCTAGTGCCAGAAAACGAAAAAAGGACATTTTCGACGCCGCTCACTGAAGTAAAGAAACTAAAAACTATGACAAAAAAATATTGACGTGTGGGCACAATCAAGAAGAAGCACAATAACCGAATAGAATTTTAAAAATAGATCAGAGTTTTTTACAATAAATAAATCAAAATGACACCGAAAAACCCCGTTTTAATTCGAGTACTTGAAATTATCAGCGATGACCCCACATTATTTTTTGGTAATAAAATTCCTAATTGTACGTTCTAGTAAAGTAACCGAACACTTTTTAAAATGTATGTTTAATTATTGAGTAATTTAATAAAACTTGGTCAAAACTGGACTCCTGATTTAATATTGATTTGTCCTCCAAACTGTGTCATGCTATTCTCGACTTTATGTTTATCGCATTAAGAAACGCGTCGCGCGGGTGAAAACTGATTTTTCCCTGGCATTAGGCGCACTCGTAACAAGCTAGCAAGCCAGTACTTCTAACTTCGTGTAGACAACGCTACGCAACGCTAGTTTTTCTATCTCTGGTGTTTTTAAACTAAAAATTTATGTATTAAAAAGCAAAAATATTATATTAATTTAAATATTAAAATATGCAAAAATCTGAATACGTCGCTGGCAACTAGTATGGGGTAGTTAATGAAGCATATAATTTTATATCCTCGTATGTCATACCACAATTTCTTTATTACCTATTTATTAAATTAAATGCGTTATGACGACGTCGTTGACGTATTGTGGGACGATCAATAAGCATTCATTTTACGTGAGTTATTCCGCATATTATCATTAAAATCAACGACAAAATTATTTTTTTCTGAAAAACTGTTTTAAATTAAAGAAAACAGATATGATGTTAAAACATCATATCTGTTTTCTTTAATATAAGGAAGCTATGTATATTAGTTAGTAGGAATAAGGTACTATTTTATTTCAGGAAAATAACTTATAAATATAACGGGGAAACTAGCCTTTGGTTCCGATTCCTTTTTCTGAGGGTTCCGATATTAGAATTTCGAAGAATATAGGTACATACGAACTGATATGTGTATTTGCACAGATATTCATATACCTTATTTTTAAAGAACCTAGCCTCATTTGACTTCTATTGCCTACTAAACTTTGAGCTAGCGAGGAAGACGCAAGGCCCTACTAAGACAGTTTTATTGGTATACGTATCAATGCATTACAAAAAAAAAATAGCAATGATTTTCTGAGATTACCTCTGAATATTTTGCGCTAAGCCCATGTTATTAAATAAGGTTTAAAACAGACTCATTTAAACTAGAACAAATTTAAAACTTTCATAAATATTCGTAAAGTTTCAAGAGCATACACTTGAAACCAAGTAAATTTAAAGCATTATACTAATAAGATTAGATTAAGATGATAAAATAATGGAAAATATGCATAGGTAATAAACGTCCTCCCGTTTATTCAAATGTAAACAAAGAAAGCTAATACAATAAATGATAAGGCAATTGGCGATGATATCAAACGCAATGAAAAATTGTTTAGCTGTGTTACCAATGCACCAAAATAAAGGAACAAATACCTAACACTGCATCTCTCAATCAATAAAAATCAATCACAAAAACATCAAAAAAAAAATTTGGCAGTCATAGGAACTGCCGATAGAAGTGAAATCTAATATCACTAATTACATATCACTCAGAATTTGATAGCTTACTTTGGCAACTACGCGGCTGAAACTCGGAGGGTGTGGCCATGAGCATGGCCATGGTCCCGATTTTACCTGATGATTTCCTATCGTTGCCGAGCGTGACGCTATAATCCAATTCACAGCCCACGAAAAATCTGTCTATGGCGCGCCAAAAGAAGTAGTCACTTCAGAAATCATGAAAAAAGTGTCAAATAGCAATTTAAAATAAACGCGCCTCTCTCTTAGCCGGAGATGTACGGTTGTACGGTGTAGTGGCTTAATTATGTCATTTCTATGTTAATAACATTTTAATTCTGTGTGCAGTTCGCGCCGGGCGGGTGAAAAGGCTCCTCTCATTAAATTAGTCCGGCGGTTGGAGCACTATACCTTACTTAAAGCCACGCATCGGTAACTGAAAGTGTGAAACTCGCTCTCTCAACTCCCACATACTGAATCGACTAACGCTGCCTCAATACCTCCTGTAGTGGCAATAAACATACTGAGAACTTTGCAACTCAATTTTTTCGAAGCCGCCCTTTTATTTTGTGTCACATTGAAATGAGAGGTGCTTTGTTGGTTTCTGTTGGGCTTGTTATTTGTAGTCGATGTCTCCGTTCTCTATTGATAAATAGCGTGACCGAGTTGTGGCTAATTATGACTGTGGCTAATTGCTAATTATAAGTCTATTTGCAGATTTTGCCTGGAGAAGTACTATACCTTTGCGAGTTGTTACGTGATGTTTGGTCTAGTTCGGAGAACGGCGACTGCCGATTCCAACTGCTCTTGGTTCGAACACCCGTGCATTACTGTCTTTTCGAAGTCATGTGCGTAATGCTATGTAATTCAACGTAACGTACGTATGTAACGTACGTAATGCTAACTTAAAAACAGTGTAGGAAAAAATCATGAGACATGTACATAGAATCTTTGAATGGATTTTGACCTTGACTCTCTTCTTACGACAGAAGGTCCCGAGTCCCAGCAGTGAGAACATTTACTGAGCAGCTTGTGGTCTGTGATATGCAAATATTGCTATTTACGAGCCAAATTTCCAAAAATGTTGTTACATGATATCCTACTAATATTATAAATGTGAATGTTTGGATGTTTTGGTGCTCAATCACGTCCTAACGTATGAACGGATCGGGCTGAAATTTGGAACACAGATAGATTATAGTCTGGAAGAACACATAGGCTACTTTTTATCCCGGAAAAACAACGGGAACAACGGGAACGGGAACTTCGCGGGTAACACCGCGGGGCGCTGCTAGTCTTACATCATTCTCATTTTCGGGTGTCGATTGTAGTGCAGTGATATTGAGAAGTAATTTGACCCGTCATATTCAAATAACTACGTGGTACTGATTTTATGGGAAAGCATATTGCTTACCATTTTTCGCGTTTTTCTTGTCATATATCATTAAATTCGATAGTTTGGATGTTTGCTTGTTTTGATGTTTGTTACTCAATTACGTTGTAATGTCTGAACGGATCGGGCTGAGATTTGGAACACAGATTATGGTATGGAATAGCACATAAGCTATATCACGGGGAATCAGCGGGTTAAATCACAGAAAGCTGCTAACATCGTTAAAATAACAACGTGTGCTAAGTCATTTTCTACAAAAAAAAACAGTTTATGTAAATTATAAGCAACGTTTACTATTCTGTGTTTGTAAGCTAATACGGTTTAAGTAGCGTAATTGGTACCTAAATCCTCAACTATTTACACTTTTTGTTTATTTTCTTTGTTTGTAAATGATATGAAAGAGCATATTTTCCATACTTTACGTAATAGCTGCAATCTGAGGTTACACTGATTCGTGAAGGGTTTTTTCTACAGAAAAAATAGCAACCAAATACGAAAAATTTAAAAACATGTTGTTTTACTATAAATCGAAAATATTTACTTTTAACTGGTAAAATTGGTTGTACTCTTGGCACAGTCCGCCTGGGGAAGGACCACACCTTTGCCAGTTATTCTACCGCCAAGCAGTAATGTGCAAACATTACTGTGTTCCGGTTTGAAGGGCAATGTTCTTAGAGAAATTACAGGGCTTAGAGATTTAACAACTTAGATCTCTGGGTGACGATCGCAGTGCAGTGCTAATGTAATGATTTGGAAACTTCATGTTCCAATAGCTGCGTGTCACTGTGCTATTATGTGGCAGGCATGTTGTTTACCATCAGGCACATTTCTTGCTCGTCTCATCACTCTTTATTTTAAAAAAAAAATATTAACAACGCAAATGGCCCACTAAATTTTCCTACTGGTGGGACCTGTTCTTACAAGGCCGTAATCCACCTTGCTGGTCAAGTGTGGGTTGAGCGCTTGAGCATGTATTTTAATGATGCCTATCTAGATCATTTCGATTTTTGGTTCTGGGTTTCACAAGTTCAAGACAGGGTTGAAAATCGAGCATAATCGTACTCCCCACTGACTTTTATAAGAAGAATTAGCTATATAATACCAGTTAAAATAACATTTCTAGAAAAAAAATTAGACACAATTAATAAATCATAAGACACTTACAAACATAAGACAATGAGGTCTGCATTTATCGGATTATTAACCTCAAGTACTCGGCCACAAATGGAAAAAGTTTTCCAACAAATTATTTTATAATTAAACTTGGAATATGAAACTTGATACAATGTTTCATCGACAATTAACAGTTATTAAGTTAATTAACTGGTTCAATAATAAAGTAACTTAGTATTCAGTCCATCAATTTCTCAACTAGCTTGTCAATCTATTTTGTTGAGCGTGGTAGGGTTGAACTACAGTATAATTTTAAAATAAGTTAGATTCGAGTAAATATGTGTGGTATAAAATTACATTATTTATTTACGTTCTACATCTCACATGATGTCATGGTATTCGTGACAAACACTAAATTCTATAATTTTTTGCGCATATTTGGTAATTAAGAGTTTCTACCGTTTCGCTCCCATTCCTCTTTTATTAATGCCGATTCTGTTACTTTTCTATGCACAGAATTAAATTAACAAATCTTCATTGTCGTAGTCATAACATTGTAAAAGTCATTGTCCCTTTGAAATTTCTATGAGTTGATAATTGGCACAACATGGTTAGAGCGGTCACCTAGTAAGATATTTACAATTTCTTTTTTGACGTGATAACGTCTTATAATTCGATGAAGCCGGCTGCACGCCCACATAACATGACGTCATGTACCGTTACCGCGTTACCGTCGGTCGTTACCTCGCCGCATGTTTGTTACAGTTGTATTAATTATTTCGACCAGTGGTTCAAGCGGGGGTGTAGCTCAGTGGTAGAGCGTTCGCTTTGCATGTGAAATGTCCCGGGTTCGATCCCCGGCATCTAAAAGCTTTTTTGCATTGTTTTGATTGAAAATGACTAAATTCTACTGATTACTTTTTACATACAAATCTATTAAGCAAATGAAATTAAAATTTTCTTTTGAAAAATGCTACCATTCCATCAGTATTTTCTTAAGACGTTGTCACGTTCTATCGTCAGTAAACCGACTTTACAGACACACATTTTTTTTAACCATTTTTATACACACACTAAACTGTCTACGTTAGCATATAAAACTAAAAACAACCTTTGATTACAACACTATCCTTTGGTGAAGAGAAAAGCAGTCATACACTATTATAAAAGTTATTCAAAGATAATTGAATGTAAGGTACTCTCTATCTTACTACCCAAGTATTCTTCAAAAGTGTACATGTTTTCTATTTCTATGGACTTTAACCGTGAAAAAAATCGTGCAAAAACAAGCATTTTTTTTTAAATAAAACAAAACACAAAAACACTAATTTTAATATCTTAAAATAGGAATTCAATTAACTTAGTACTTATTGGGTTTTTATCATATTCATCATTAGTTACTTAGGATTATCCTTATCCTATGGCTCTCCATTATTATTTGTTATTTTGGGCATAAATTAGAAATAGGCAAGGACAGCCCTAGTCTACATTATCGGTTTACTTGTTACAGCATTTTAAGTAGTAGCATATTAACTGGCATACACATAAATAAATGCACTTTCAGTCACGCTGGCGTTAAAGTGAAATATTAATTGTACAATACACATTAAAAAATAGACTAAATTTTATGTGCATATCTTGACTCTAAAGAGATTGTATCCCATTACTCTTTTGATGAAAATTGATAGAACTAGATAATGATGACTTGAAAAAATTCCCTAAGGACTCCTACACAAAACTGCGATGCGATGCGATGCGACGCCGCATCAGAGGAATTTGGTATGTCGAATTGCTCCGATGCGTGGCGTGGCATCGCATCGCATCGCAGTTTTGTCTGGGAGCCCTAAAAGTTGGAATTCCGATTTCAGATAGTGTTCTGTCATCATGATGTTCCACAATCTTTTTTAAATAGAAGGAGTTGTTACAGCAAATTTTTTCTTCACATAATACGGTTTACATTATTCCAGTCCAGCGATCGAATCCAGCGCTGGATTGCTGTCTGGAATAATGTAAACCGGCACTGCAAAGCATCAATCCAGTGACAATGCATTCCAGTGCTTGCTTACATTTTTCCAGTAAGCAATCCAGCGCTGGATTCGTCCGCTTGACTGGAATAATGTAAACCGGGTATTACAAACAGTTTGTCTGAGCATTCCATTCATCACTCCTTTTGTTCACATATCTACTCTCTCGCAACTCATCCCCTCTTTTTAGATCACCTTCTTTCATTGTAGCAAATAAAATCTCTAACATATGTCAATATTGAATTTGAATGCCGGCAAATTCACAGGCTTATTACATTTTCACTAATCCTAATAGACTACAGGCCCGTGAACAAAATTTACGGGTCAAATGAACCAGCAGGAGACCTATGTAGGATGATAGACGGGTACAAAATAATAAGATTCAGTACTATGCCGTCACTTGTAAGCTGTCCAACTGAGTGCAGGTGAGAATTCAAAAGTGCAAGTAGAGTGGGTACATTTTGGTCATTTGTTTCTGTACGGCATTCTTACCATCCAATAGATCCATGAAAAATAATGAGAAAACGCGTAGTGCCGTACAAAAATAGTGGTCCACGAAGTCGGAAACATTATTGATAATCCGGAAATTTTGAGGGAAAATTTGGTCATTTGATACAGTACGGCATCGATTCCATACAGTTGCAATACCTCTTCTAACCCATTATTTCGCAACGCCGTACAAAAATAATGGTCCAAGAGGAAATGATCTGGGGTTCAACTTCCTCTTTTCAGTGATCCAGAGGGGTGATTTGACACAACGTAAAATTAATTTATTCCGAAAGTATTTTGTGCATAGATACAAATTTTATACGTGCCGTACATTTTTGTTAGTCCAATAGTCAGTAAATGGCAATAAACCTCCAGAACATTGCATATGACGAAATGTACTTTAGGGTGATAGTTGGTACGATTTTTAACGGCATTCTGATAATTTATTTGAATTTAATATATGTCTAAGAAAAGTTAATGCCGTACAAATCTGAAAGTTCATATTAAAGGCCCGTAAAAATAGAATTTAACTTTTAAATTTTCGATCCAAATTTATTTTCTATAAGGTGTATGATCACTTACTGAGCATAAAATCACGAAATGTTGACAGATTCAGGTGAATCTTTTATCGCCATCTTGAAAAAAACGTTGTCTCGGGCACTATGTACTTTAGGGCAAAAATTATTGAAGTCATTATTGTAGAAAATATAATTTTACACCTTTTGTTGCCCAAAACTTATTTGTTAAAAGTACCTACCGTTTACGGCTCATTAAGTGAACCGGGTTTTCTATCGCCGATATGCCGATAACTCTTGAGATATTTAGATAAATAAGACGCATCAATCCATGTTTAAAGACCAGTTTATTCTCTACAACTTTTGCCAAAATTGTTTTTTTAAAGTCTGTGCTTTTTGAGTTATAAGAAGTTTAATGTTGAACGCATCACTGCCATTATATTGCCATAGCTAACATACACCTCATCTGCATGAAAAACCTGATCTATTTATTTACTTATTCTTTATCAAAGTTTTCATCGTCTAATAACCCACCATAAACAAAACTATTGTTTATTTTAATACGATTTATAACGGAATAACAGCGGAATAACAGATTTTGAACGTCTTATAAATCAAAACGTATGGACATTACAAAAAAAAGCGCTTTACTAAAGTTGTAGAAAATAAACTGATCTTTAAGAATAGTTCAATGCGTTTTTGATTAATCAAATATTTCAAGAGGCCGTGATAGAAAAATCGGTATTTTAAATGGGTCATAAATCGCAAACGGTATGTTTCACAAAAAAGTTTTCTCGGCACAGAAAGTGTAAAATTTTATTTTCTACAATAGTTAGCTCAATAATTTTTGCCCTAAAGTACATAGTTTCTGAGTTTCCAAGTTTCTAACTAAGTGGTACATATTTTGTTTGATTAAGGGTTAAAATGTACGGCATTATTTTTTTCAAATTTATTTACTTGAATACTATTTAAAACAATGATAATATATTGAACTTTGCTATAGTTACTTAATCTATGGTTATTCAAATAAATGAAAAATTGCATGTTTTGTATTCCTCTGTAACTTTTTTTAGAACACTTTCTTTTGTACGGCATTATTATACAACAATAGTTTTTAGCAATGTCATGTAGAAAAATAAGGTGCCGTACAGGATCAAATGACCTACTACCTTTATAAATGAAGTATACGATGAAATTAAGGTAATTATCGATAAACATTCAAATGAACCGTAATTTTTAGACGGCATTATTTTTAATTGTTCGTTTGAGTGCTAGATAATCATTTGGAACCGATGCCGTACTTTTTCAAATCACCCCTCCGGATCACTGAAAAGAGGAAGTTGAACCCCAGATCATTTCCTCTTGGACCATTATTTTTGTACGGCGTTGCGGAATAATGGGTTAGAAGAGGTATTGCAACTGTATGGAATCGATGCCGTACTGTATCAAATGACCAAATTTTCCCTCAAAATTTCCGGATTATCAATAATGTTTCCGACTTCGTGGACCACTATTTTTGTACGGCACTGCGCGTTTTCTCATTATTTTTCATGGATCTATTGGATGGTAAGAATGCCGTACAGAAACAAATGACCAAAATGTACCCACTCTACTTGCACTTTTGAATTCTCACCTGCACTCAGTTGGACAGCTTACAATTGACGGCATAGTGCGGAATCTTATTATTTTGTACCCGTCTATCATCCTATATAGGTCTCCTGCTGGTTCATTTGACCCGTAAATTTTGTTCACGGGCCTGTAGTCTATAACGCTTTGTAGTTTTCGTACTCAGTTCTCTAACTAACCTTTGAAATATCTGTGTCAGTTTCACGTAAAGTTAGAGCAGTTCTTGTGGTGCGTTAAGGCTCCAGTAATCCAGTTTATGCTGTCCAGCTCCAGGATCTAGCTTAACTCAATTATCTTTGACGCAACTTCGTGTCCAGAAATTCAGTTTATCTAGTAGCGACATCACAGGCCCTTTTAATGAAAATCTCTTTTCTAATATTTTTATAAATGTTGAAATATTTATTCCCTTGGTCGTTTTTTTAATTCTAAAAACATGAGAATGGTATAAAAATTAAGTTGGGTACGTTTTTATAGATTATTAAGACATTCTATTGCGAACTAAAATTGTAAAGTTAGCTTAATTTCAAAGGAATAATATTGTACTGTATTTTTGATTTGCTATTTAATTGTACAGGATACTGAATGTGTAATATTTTTTATCAGATTTAGATTAAAAATTTGTCAGAATGCTTGTCAAATACGTAATAATCATAGTTTTATAAAAGTCAACATACAACTAATAATAAAAAAGTTAATGAAAATAAAACTACCTTCAAAATTAGAAATTGAAAGGAATTGGAAGTTCTATACGGACTAATCGAATTCTAAAGACAAATAAAAACTGAATTATGAAATCGAGCAAAAAAACTACCAAAACACAAAGAACAATGCAAACCACCCTTATGATATCAACGTATAATTACAAAGGGCACAAAGCGTGGGGACTCCAAAAGCTTTAAAATATCATATGACCAGAGACCGCCATGTTGGACCGCATGCGCAAACGACGGAATCACGCCGACTGCGCAAGCGGCAAGCTGCAACCCGCTTGCAAGTTTCGCTGGCGTACGACACAACCAACTTACATTTACAGTTAAGTGAGACAACCACCATCTAATTTCCTGAACAAACAATGCATCTGTCACGACACCCCGCACTTCACCGATGGATTAGAGAAGTTGGTACGGTAAATCACACTGAGCAGTTCAAATTTTAGGGTTAAGTTAAATCGATTTTGATGCGCTTACATTATGCGGTCGCGTGCAGAAGGGTGCGAATTTAGGTCAATTGCTTATTGTAATTTTTATTTTAGTTTCCCATCGATCATGCGCCATCTTTTTGTTCTGGACGCGCACGTGTTAATGCCACACACTACGTAACGTATTTACATAACAGCATAAGTCAATTGTCATTTAAAAATCTTAGTGATTGGGATTTTTTGGCACCTTTAATTAACTATTCTACAAATGTTATTATTGCGCAATTTTGAATGTTTTATACTTATGTTTGGACGCTTATTACTTAATCTCGTTGGAACGCCTTAACGGATCGGGATACAAATTTGAACACGGATAGATTAGTGTAGAATAATATGCAGCCTACTTGTCATCGCGGGCAAAAATGGGAATGGCAATAGCGCGGGTTAAACAGTGTCATTTATCCAATATTATGAAGCTGGAGAGTTTGTTTGTTTGAACGCTAGGTTCGCGGGAGCTACTGGTCCGAATTGAAAGATTATTTTTCTATTGGGTAGTCCATTTATCGAAGACGGCTATAGGCTATATAACATTACGCTACTTTCAATAGGAGCGGAGCATGAATGAAGAATGTGGCAATAAGGGGAAAAATATTCCTTTTTGAGAGCTTTCTTTCGTACCGTGCGTTGACGTGATAGCATGTGTCTAAGATTGCGTCATTATGCGAACTTTTGCTAATCAAATTTATTTTAAACTCAGACCAACTATGTAAAGGTTCTCAATCTGAGTTGGTACGACCAATTTTCGACAGGTGGCGTAGCAAGTAGCTGAAGAAGTTTTTTGTTCGAACGCGATACTTTCAGGAATTACTGAACCGATTTCAAAAATTCTTGCACCGTTGGATATGTTTGGGATCCCTGAGTGCTATAGGCTATATATTATGTATGTACCACGGGCGAAGCCGGGGCGGACATCTAGTTAGTGGATATTTTACAAACAATGTCTAACCTAAGATTAACAAAGTTAGCTTCAACTAGATAATACCCTGCACCTAGTGTCCCCAGTGATTGCACTCCTCTTCCGATATTGCCTATTATTGAGCACTGTCCTATATGGGATTACAGAGATTGCTTATACAACGCTGAAAAGGGTATGCTACACTGACGCATGTGCAAGCTGAAGTGACAATGGACCGATCTTATCTGCCGCAGAACCGACAACCGTTGAAGTAGACGTGATCTTGAGTGGATACCACAAATCCGCAGATGTAGTGTATGACACCCTGGGACTAGATGAAGTGACAATATACGGAAGATAACAAGCAGTGGCTGGAGGTGTAAATCTAAGGACCTATCCTTAGCTTTACATCTAAGTTAAGCGGTGAGTCATGGGAGCGACCTATGTCGACCAGTGGACTAATTTAGGTAGATGATGAAAATACTGACAATTTTAAAAATTTCCAGTCATACAAACTGCAGATAGAAATGAAAACTTGTAACTTAGAATTGTATCATTAAACAGAACTAATGTCAAACAATACGTCACCTGTATAGCTACACATACTGCTAATATGCATGTCAGTGTCGCAAATTCGTAAGAGTTATCACATTCAAAAAGTGTCCAGCGTGCAATTCCCGCTGCGCTGCTCAGGCGTCGTTCCAAACCTACACTAAATTAATATGTCAGTGGCGTGAATGCATAAGATTTTCCCAAAATAAAAAGTGCCCAACGCAGTGAAAAGAAGTTTTCACTTCAAGAATTACTTGAAGAATGACTTAAGGTTTCGTGGCTCAATCGGTGGTAGAAGTAGAAATGTGCTCACTGAGCCATAGGTCGTAGTTTCGGTTATCACACAGGACAAACTTTTGTGTAGTAAATTAGTACGTTTGTCTTGTCACTGGGTGTTTCCATTAACTAATGATCGCCAAGTAGTGAAATTCGAAATTCTGCGCTTAGAAAATACTCACAGAGGTACATAAGGTAAACCTATGATAAAACCTGACAACACCTGACGATAACAATATATAATCGTTTAAAAAACTAAAAAAATTTGCACACGCTCTTAGTTCTGTAAGAGCGTGTGCAAAATTTCATCCTAATTGAAAACCGGGAAGTGGGTCAAACTAAGATTCTAAGATTTTCTTACATACACAGTTAGTTACAAGTGAAGCTAATATAAGCGTGTTAAAAAGATCGGCATTCTCGTCACTTCCACGGCTTCAGCTTTAAACTTTTGAAAAACGGTTTTGTTTTTGGAGTTTCAAAATAGTTACGTAGGTAATACACCTGTTAGATAATTCTGACAAGCTCACCCCGCAAAGATATTTTACTCTTTAGCCTCGCATTATCCCAAAGGTACGGTTGTCAAAATAGGTTACTAGCATAGAGTTGCCGTAAACCACCCGCAGAGATGGTGTGACGATAAAACTATTACGGCAATTAGGTGTTTAGAACGAACAAAGCACCGCGCGATAATGATCTGTCACGCTACGATAAGGTTCAAAGTCGTTTGAACGATCCGTACTGTTGAATTCTTTGGCTCTACTTGATATATTCTGAGGACTTGCAATATGGATATTGGATATTGAAATATCCAATCTGTTGAACATTGTTATATTGGTAACAGCAACGCAAAAGAGGAGACTGTAATATGTTCAATCTTAATATATATAAATCTCCTATCAAGATGTTTGTCCGCGATGGATTCCTAAACTACTTAACCGATTTTATATTAAATTGGCACACCGTGAGCAGTCTGGTCCAACTTGAGAGATAGGATAGTTTTTTTTTTTTTCGATTAATAGTCCTTATATGACGAAATCCGAGCGAAGCCGAAAAATAGACACTGCACAGAAGTTGCACTCACTTACAAGTGAAATAATAGCAAACGACAAACGCTAATGTGAAACCGTGAATACACCATTTTCAGACGAAACAAAAATAACATGGAGCTTATCAGACACTTAACGTGACTTGAACATTTATTTTCTCCATTCAGTTAATTTTATATAAAGCTGATGGACGAACATTTTGATAAATTATATTTGTACAACTAACCTTTTTATTTTGGTGTAGTTTGGTCTTTAATTGACCTTATAATAGGTAGGTGTACGTATCATCATACTTAGATACGGGAAAGTGACGGCAAACATATATATTTTTATAGCATAGAGTGACGAGCAGGACATGTGCCTGGTGGTAATCAACATGCCTGCCACATAACAGCACATTCACACGCAGCTATTGGATCATGAAGAATCCAAATCATTACCTAGCACTGCACTGCGCTCGTCACCCAGAGATCTGAGATATTAAATCTCTAAGCCCTGTAATTTCACTGGCACAGTACTCTTCAAACCGGAATACAGGAATATTTGCACTTAACTTCTTGGCGGTAGAATAACTGGCAAAGGTGTGGTACTTCCCCAGGCGGACTCTGCTAAGAGTCCTACCACTACACAGAGTTTGTTCAAAAATTGTAAACTTCCTGAATGGTCCACATTTATGAATTTTATAGAAATCGGAAGCGGTTTTGTATTATCAACAATAAAAAATTATGCAATCGATAATACATTTAGTAATTCGTTTAAAATTTGTGAACTATGTGAGTTTAATTTTTAAATTAAAGTCAGTTCATTTGTTAAAAAAAAAATAGTATGACACGACTTAAGTAAACAGTATTTGTAGCAAGAAAAAAGCTAAAGAAAGGTGCTAAAAATTAACCACCGTCTTCTAGTACGTACTTTGGGACATTTTTTAATTCTAAAGATAGCCTTGCACTTGACCATCTCACGTGATGACAGCGACTACGCTATCTGATACGGAGTACTCTTACCTAGAACAAACAGATTCACTCTAGATTTTAAGACATGTTAAAGAAAATTAAAAGAGACAACAAAATAATATGTTTTTATTGAAAACAACTCCTTGAGAATTTAATTGAAAGAGAATATGCCACGAATCATCGGAACCCATTTCTATGTGTCTCCTTTTTACAGACCAGTTCAATTAAAACCAGCTTTAATTGTAAACTCTTCAAATGGAAACACGTCATTCCTGATGGAAGTGACGAAACTACCGCCAAAGTAAATTATCACACGCGCGACAAAGCGCGAAAACATTTAACGCAGCATTTGAAGGAGAGTGGTTGCGGCACTACTGTTCTGTCTACTGTAACCCGAGGCTTTGCGATCTCAATGAGCTGACGGCACCCAGAAACAATACTGTTCTAAGGTGGTTAGAGATTCGTACCTTGATAAATGACACATTTTTACCCAGATTGTACACCATTCCTTTTTTATGTAAGCTGCGGCTGGTCTAGTCGGGAGAACGGCAACTGCCGATTGGCCGCCTGACTAAATCGGTTATGGCTGTGCCATTGCTGTCTCTGTCATTTTAAGTGAAAAGAAAAGAGAGAGAAATATCAAAGCTAAGACAGTTTTAGTTACGCGGTAGACCCTCCGGAACCCATGATTTGAATCCCACACAAAAAGACACTGTCTTTTTGTAGTCATATACGTAATGCTGCTAACTTAAAAACGTCGAAGGAAGTATGGAAACCGATATGTTTCTAGAATCTTACGAAGGGCATGCGTCATCCACTAACCCGCACTAGGCCAGTGTGATGTATTGTGGCCTTGACTGCCCTGCCCTGCGAGAGAAGGCCGCGAGTCCCAGCAGTGGGAACATTTAGCTGTCAGCTTATGCTACGTTTTAATGTATTGCAAATATATGTTTAAGTTGTAGTACATTGAATAGGAAACGAGAAAATTAATTTGTTATTTTAGTCGTTGTACTACACAGTTAATAGTTTTAGCACAATTTGAGAGCTGCCAGACTCTTTGAGAGTTCTGGGGATTATGAGTCTATAAATTCACGAAGAAACAGGTGCTAAGCACCCTTTTTATGACGCATTGGACTAGCCTTTGAACTCACCTGATTGAGAGCGCTAATGATATTTGTATACGCCGTCACTACAAAATTCTAATTTGTAAAGTCAAATTGCTTACTAAACTAACACTACTATCACAGTATATCTACAATGTAATTTAACATACTTCATATATTAGAAAATAAGTGCGGTGTTTTTTTTTCAGTATTTTAAAAATGATTGTAGGTATTGTTATTTGGCTACTTATAGTTAGTGATAAAACAAGCGTCTAATATGATGCCAGAGTTCAATTTTGATACCTTTAGTGTTCATAGCTCAAACCAGCATCACACGTGGATACCGTAACGACAATTTGAAGCTAAATTATGATCTAAAGCAAATCTATTATTGATAAAAAAGACAACATTACTATAATCTAAGTACCTGCGAAAGTATAGTTATGATAGGTAGTTAAAAATCTGCACTGTCTGCTTTAGCTCAAACTTTGGTAGAAATACCATAAATTCCTTTAAAAAAAGACAAGATTCCAAGGTCACATTAAATAACACGGAGAATCTATACAGAACCCGTCTGAAACTTTACGCCTTCCCATCCACTTACTACGAGGCTCGCGAAAATGAAAGGCTGGTTACACACGCCACCTATGTTGCACCCATTAAAAGATACGCGACGACGCGCCACATCACACGCACACATATATAAATAAGGCGCAGACAGACTACTGGATAAAATAAAAGCCTGCGACGTGAAAGGGTAATTGCGAGAGAGTTTACAGAAAGGCATGAGGCTGTAAAAGTTAAAAGAAGCTGTTAACATCGGAATGTAAAAGTTACGCGCGCTTAGCTCGCTATTTACGAAGAGAATCGACTTCTGAAGCGGCGGCTTCTGGATATTTGTTTTGTTATTGAGATGCGGACAAATTGTGAACCTACGACGTAGCGTTAGTACTAATATTTATTCTGTGGTTTTCCTGTCTCGCAGTTGGTACACTATGAACGAAACCTGAACTCAACAATAGAAATATATTTGCATTAGGCTTAATATTAGCATAAACAGCCTACGAAATGTACTCAGTTGTGGTACGAGACCTTGTCTCGCAAGGAGAGAGACAAGGCCATAATTCACCACAAGGACCCAGAGCTGGTTTGCGTATGAGGCATGACCACGAAATATTATTGTAACGTGCCAGTTCCCTCACGATGTGTTCCTGCACCATTACTCATACGCGCAGGCGACATTTGAACCTACGACCTAACTATTGTAAGTCACACGTTTTAACTACTAGACCACCACGGTTTTATGCAAAATTAGTAATACAACATCGTCTTGTCATCACTAAGACGATGGGTTAACGATATAATAACTGTTGCTACTCAAATTTGGACTTAATAGCATAGATCTGAGGAACACGGTATGGTATGAGAGTAACCTATATCACCTATTAATGGTGACAATGATCGGAGTTATTAATGTAGCAAAAACGGAAGAAATTCTTTGGAAACCTACTACAGCAATCCAAATCTGTTTCGAAGAGGGAGGAGATTTCAAACGCGGGTGAACATTTTTTCTTCACTTTACTCATTTGTTAGCCGGGGAGCAAAAGTAGAATTGTCAGACTAATACTTCCTCGAATTCTACTAACAGCCTCGCAACTCCATTCCCTTCAAGTATTCTGCAAATCACTGCACCAGTTTCGGAGTCACAAAGGTTTCAATCAATTCACAAGTGTCACGATTCTAAATATTCTTTTTCCTGTCTCTGTCCGGGAACAAGCATACTTTACCTATGAGCCCAACTCGTTCGACAAGAACAAAATTAAATACCGACGACATACTTTACTTCTAAGCCACTTACTGATTCATGGAGGAGTAGAAGTCCAGCCAATAGACTACAACCAGCAGTGGATTGATGTATTGAATACATTGACGACTGATTACTTACCTGTAACAAAGAATATGTAAAATAAGAAAAAAACATCAAGCACAAAGCAGAGATAATGCGGTTAACGTTATAAATATAGAATTCATTGCTCAAAGAGAAGCCCGTTCAGTGGAAGAAGGCAGCACTACATAATTAGACCAATTTAAATCTTAATTAATATTAATTGTCCGACGACGGCGGCGGAACGAATCTGTCGTATAAGTACTGGTTAGTAGATAAATGTTAATACTATTTAAAAAATACACACACACAAGCACATAAATATGGTAAAATACAAAACTTATGAACACAAAACGCGCACACGTTTTTGTCTGCATAATATGTGTGCGTGAACTATATTTACCACCATAGACCAGTATACATTTGATTTTTTTCCCCTACCATTTTATTAGCAAAAAACAACTACCGATAGAAGTGAAAACTAAACTTAAATTCTCAGTTATTTAGCAACAAACAGGTATAACGTGACACAAATCGTTATCTGTATGACGACAAATATACTGCTATTATGAATGTCGGTGACCACAACCGTCAAGATTTCGCCGATCCTTAAAGCGTCTAGTACGCACAGTACAAGGTCTGGTATACACAATGTATCAAACGTTTATAAAACGTGTAAAGAGGGCGTTGCGCATCTGCCAGTCTTGTATCAGAGCAGTACCTACGTACTATAAATAGATAACTTTAATTTAAAGAACCCGGCTGTAAAAAATCAACAGATAAAAAACATTATATACTATTTAAGGACACCGTGGGGATTGAGACAAATCTAACGATACCTTCATTATCAAACTCCATCGAGCCGTTTAGAAAATATTGGGAATAAATAAATTTACAATTACGATAAACATAACCCTTCTTTTAGTCGGGAAATGATCACGATAATTCAGATGTGCGTGGAGTAAGTAGTTTACAATTTACAATTAGCATGTCGGTGAGCCCACCAAAAAAAGGGCGGCAAAATATTTTTTTACACGAAAAAAGCCTAAAGTCCTGGAAGAAATTTTATAAAATGCTTTAATATACAATGACCGCTGATTGTCCACAAAGCAAGGCGCCGCAAACTGAAGGTGCTCCGAGTATTCTTCAGACGCGAGCGTCGACAGCTCGACACGGCAAGAGAGCCGTCAAGTTTGCGGGCCTTTCAAATGTATTTTCTTAATATATTTTATTTCATTTCTTTACCTCTTGGGTCTAATTTGAACTTTTAATGGCACACGTGGAAAAGTTGCTAGCCGCCTTTTGAACTTAAAACGGATATTAGGAACGTTATGAAGTTATGACGAAACAGTATAGCTATTGCGTCACAATTATAACTGCACTATAGTAAGTTAATGGAAATTATATTTAAATAATTCCACTATTATAAATTCTACTAGCTGTACACCCTGCGCACGTTGGTACGCGACCTGTCGAAATTGATCGTACCAACTCAGAAACCTTCTTTGGCTCATACATAACAACTTTGCCAAAGATCATCACGTGATCAAATGCGTAGTTTACGATTCTACAAAGGACATGCAGACAAACATTCATTTTTACTTAGGTATATATTTAATAGATAAACATAGATAGTGGCAGCAGTGGCGCTAGATCATAGATGTAAAATACTGTACTGTAAAAATTCTATTTGTTTGAGGCAAAACAAAAAGGTTTTCATTTAATGTAATGTTTTGACACCCACATAATTTGTACACTTGGTTTTTTTTTAATTTGAGATATATGTATTGCTTATAAATTGCAACATTCTAAACAGTTGCGCAAGCCAAAAACCTGTCATATTTTTGAGTAAAGTAAGAGTATAATCGGTATAAAAAGTTTCGATATTTATTTACATGAAATAGACTTGAAACAGCTAACATGAAAATATCTCTACAGATACAATATTCCAGCTGCCAAACTTGTACACTTTGATAACTATTTGCTTTGAGTATAGAATACTGTCTTGGTCTGAGACTATTTTTGACCTAAATATTTTTTACAAAACGGCACTGCCATGTCGGCAGCCTTTTTTTGTACCTGTCTTTTAAATTGCCAACAAACAAAGAGTACTTTTATTTGAATTGTCTATTAAAATTGGAAATGTAAGTTATTAAATTATACTGTAATATTCCAAACAATTGTCTGGCTTTTGCGTGTGAGCGTACCGTAAAATAATACGTACTTTTATCCCGACACAGTCATTGTTGAACTCATACAATACTTGGCCTATTAGTTGTTAATACGGATGTAACATTTATTATATTACTCTCGTATTTCACATTGTATTACGCGGTTGCTTTGAGCTGAGTCAATAATACAATGACAATATGTAAAAATGTAAACATATTATTAGCAGTGCGAGTAGATATTTTTTATTAATTACATACTTGATTCGCGGACCCGTATGTTCACCAGCTGGCTTTAGAATAACTATAATTATCTTACTTATATACATAAAATCTGATTTGATCGCAATTTGACGCGCGTTTTACGTTATAGAATTAATAGGTATATCAAATATTGATTTGATTTTGGTCAGAGATTTGTCAGAATTTTGGCTCGTTCAAAATTTGAACCTAACATAATATGGGTGTTTCGCTTCTTTAAGTGAGACGGACTAAGCACTTCTTACTTTTCTTGGAGATGTAGAGTTCAGTGAAAAGGTACATTAATGTTCGTTTTCTTAACTTACTTTATACTTCTCCTCCATATAGGTCGTACTCATTTATCCTAATAATCTGGGTTTTAAATCAAAATTTGTTTTTTTTTGTCAAAGTTTGGATGTTGTTGCTCAATCACGTTAGAACGTTCTAACGTGATTGAGCAACAAGCTCAATCACGTTAGAACGTTTGAATGGATTGGAATGAAATTTGGAACACAGATAGATTTTAGTCTGAAATAACACATAGGTTTTTATTACGGGACGACAATAAGAACGGGAAAACCGTGGGTGAAACCGCGGAGCGCTCCTAGCAAATAATAGTGAACGTGATAACCAATTAAATAAATTCTACAATTCTATAAATAAAAAACTACTAATAAGTGCGAAAGTTTGTATGTGCCTAGGTAAGTAGGTATGTATGGAGTAGCTCTTTCAAGTAGAAACTACTAAAAAGATCCACATGAAATTTAATACATATACAGATAACTAGTCGGAAATAACATATAGCCTTTTTATCCCAGAAAAGTGTTGAGATCGATAGCTAACTAGACGTGAGTGAAACCAAGGGATGCTACTAGTTCAATTATTAATTGTGAATTTTTGTTTGCATAAATTTGTTTAAAAAACTGCTAAATGGATCTGAAATACAGAGACATACCTAATCAAATATAGTCTGGTTAAACACATAGGGTACTTTTTGCTGCATAAATATTACGGGAACGGTAAACATGCGGATAAAACCGCGAAACCAAACTAGTAGAAAAAAGATAGAAATCGAAAATGACAAGATGATGCGGTTTCCATAAAATGATACTCTAAAATTAATGATAATGCAACGGTACTGACAACGTGTAAGAAAATGAAGAACACAATATAACAATTACCCACACACACATTTACACGCAAACTAACTTAACCATGCAGTCCTGTCAACGATATAAGAAGATTATTATATTACTTCCTGACCTCCATATTCCATACCTATATTACTCAATGGGCAACAACTGTCGTGCTAGTTTAATGTCTAATATTATTTAACTGATAATTATATCTCTATCTTATTTTTTAACTATTAAAGGTTTACATTTGACCGCCATCTAATGGTAACGATACCTTAGGGTAATAATGATCAGAGGCAGGTATGGAAATTTTAATATAATTTTTTTAGATCCTTATCCTTATAACTTTACTTGGTGATATCATATTAAATTACAAAAATAATAAAATACACAATTTAATGCGGCTGTAAAGGCTACTGATGCAGCTGTACGGCCTTGTCAGACCAATTACGTCAACATTGAATTATGTATAGGTCCAACGGGACATTGACAACAATTATCTACTGTCTTAACACTTTCTTTAAATGCTATATCTCTCTGAATCACCCCAGTTCGGTGATGTTGACTGTTAAGCTGTGTCCAAAAACCAGAACCACTTACTATCAGGTAGGCCTTCAGCTTGAAATGAAATGAAATTTTGAAATTAATTGACATAATGACATAGTTGACTTGAAAAAAAATAACTTGTAGACTTCAGTCATGCTCAATTTCAAATTTATAATGGAGTAATTGTATTTATTACTTACCTCGAAAGTAAAAAAAACAAGCAATCCAAACTCACATCTCTGCGTTTAAAATTGTATCCGTACTTTTTAAAATACTATAAAAATCCATCGTATAAAAGAATCGGAAGGACCGCGTCTCTAACCGAGAGTAAAAATGACGCTCCGATTAAAATATATCGCTTCGCGTCGCTAATGAGAGCAACGTCGCCCCAAGCGGCTCACAACGAAACCATTAATTATAAAAATTAAAAAGACTGAGAATAAAATGTTGCAATTTAAAATATGTCGAGTAAAAGTGGCTTGCGTTCGATACGGTGTAATGGTCTCCGGGAAAAATGAACCGAGACGTGGACATAATGTTAAAACAAACAATACTACCGAGAAAATTTAGTCGTAAACAGTTCTAAGCGCAAATAAGTGCGGCGTTAATTATTAGTTTAAGTATTCATAAAAACGTAGCGTTTACGTCGACCCTTTAAGCGGAAGCGGCAAAAAGTTTTATTTTGGCTTTACGGTACACCACAGCTGGTGTTTAGGCGGGTTACAGTTGTACGACCAGTTGCGCTCGTCGCACTGATTTCGTAAAACTAAGTGTGGGTGTGAACACAGTAACATTTCACAAATTATGTTAAAAAACAAATACATATTATGTATTTTGCAAAAATTAAATAAAACACATGAAAACTCTGTTAATTAAAAACGTATAAGCAAAATAATTAACTACTATGTGTGGACGTTCACACACCCACATTTTTACATTTAAACCATTATTTCTGTATTTTAATTACAATCTATGACAAGATATGTTAATTCTATAATAGACTTAATTACATGTGAAATTTATTATATTTTTAGCATCGTATAATCAGTTCGCGAGACAAGTTCCATTTTTCTTATCTGATTGGCAATCATATTTTACATCTTATTATAAGTTTATATCGTTACTATATTACCTGTATTACGAATTTACATTATCTTAACCATAGATAACATAGTACTCCGTACCCTAACCTGATAGTTAAAACGTTATATTAATGTTATTACATTCAATAATGAGAAACAGATGTTAAAAGGCAGGCTGCAAGTTTGTAGCAAACTTTAAGTTCTTAAAACTGCAATTTATTTTGAATAACAAGCATGTTACCAGCCGCGGGAAAGCAACCAGTTTTGTATTTTCGATATGTATGAGTGTCTTATTGATTAAGTGTAAAATTCCATTAACCAGTCAATGTGATAATTTACACTGATGTCTGCGACAGATGGTCTTGAATCTATAATGTGCCTAATCAGCTGTTCCGTTGAGCTACGTATTGTCTGTTATTTTAAGGGTTGTTTTTTTTTAATTTAGATATAAATTAAACGTTGTTAAAGACAAAGATATATATCGATTCGCATAAATTATTGATGCGAATGGACGTGTATGTACGTCAAACAGATCATCACAGTTCTATAAATACACATTAAATTCGGCTACCAGAAGTAAAAACGATTGCCACTTTGGGCTTTTATATTTTTCCCATCGAGTGAATCTGCGTAAGACTCCTTTACGCAAATCCATGTTCGATGAAAAGTTTACAACCCCATTTTGTATTTGAAATTTACCAACTTTCTATGCAAGGTATACTTAATATAAATGTACAGTCAACAAATATAATTTAGCTAAATACAATTATACAAGATTATACTCGTACAGAATGCTTATTTTGGGACGTAATGGGCTGCACGTAGCACTTTTTGGGACCAATGGCATTAGCCTCAAATGAACTATCTATTGTACTATCTGGTTTCGGGCAAACCTTAACTTTTAAGTGTTAAGGTGAAACCAGCGGCTTAACAGTTTTTCACCAAATACTATTTTTGTCAAATACGAGACACAGTTTCAAAAAAGATTTCAATGAGTATCCCACGGTAACCACCCAACAACTTTAACGTATAAAAGTAGTGTATTTGTAAATCGAAGTAATATACGCTACGTATTTAATTTTATTCTAACCGATCGGCCGTGACAGACATACGTAAACGTGGGGTCAAACATACACACTTACAGATAAACAATCATTCTCCTTTATAATATCAGTGTGATAAAACGTTCCGCAATTAAAACACAGTGTATTTAGAAAACAAAATACAACTATGCACCAAACTACAAACTGTATACATTTCAAAATAGCGTTGTAAAAGACAACTGTTTCAGCGCAAACATTTCAGTCTCGTCAAATAAACACAACAATTTTAAAACGAATTACGTGCGCCATCCAACAAAGAAATTGTAAATCAACTTCCAAGAAAATGAGAATTGTGTATTTATAAAAAATACTGCTTTTAGTCGCACAAATTATTATAGCGAGGGAAGCAGAAAGCAATATATTTTAATTTTTTGCTCGTAACGAGTTGACAGAGACGCTTAATAAATAAAAACTGACTGATTCATACATTAAACTGTATTAAAATGTAACGGAGTTGTGTCAGTTTGTCATTGAAAAGATTACTGTCTTGATCGTACCTAGGGGGTTTATAGAACTTGGTTGTTGGCTGGTTGCTTTGACCTCCATGTTTTGTGTTCACGGTACCGAAAGCGAATTCGTTCCGATTGATTCGATTAATAAAATCAAATCAATTTACTGAGCTTTTGATTCTGGGCTACAAGAAGTATTGAACAAGTCTCCGAGTCCGACTTTTAGAATGCAATTAACGATCAATAACTGAACGCGTATGTTAGCTACCCATTCTATTTTTACACTCATCATCATCATCTGCAGTCTGCAGACGTCCACTGCTGGACATAGGCTTCCCCTAATTATTTCCACAATGACCGATCTGGTGCCGCCTCCATCCACCGACTTCCCGCGACGGAGACAATATCATCGGTCCATCGTGTGGTCGTCGTACACTGCGTCTGCCGTTTCGTGGTCGCCACGAAACTTTTACACTAAACAGAAAAAAAACGTACAACCGAATTGAGAACATCCTCTTTTTTGAAGGCGGTTAAAAAATCAGATTTGCTGTGATTCTTTGCTATCAGAAATTAATTAATACTGGCGTGTTTGTATTCCATTTATTAGAAACTAAGAAGACGTTTCCTGGACTTAAGATTGACAACTTTTCAAGATACAGTAGGTACAGTAATAATTGTCTTACGAGTATGAAACAAGTTTATTGTTGTATAAAAATGTAAGAGCTATTTACTTATTTATTTAATTAGATATTTTACCCAACTGAAAGAAGGGTTTTGTTTTTCGCGCGTATCGTGTATGTTTGTAAATTTCTTTATTTCCCACATAGGTTGGTTTGTTTCATACAAAACTCAACTAAGCTCTTTTTGTTTTTTTTTTGTTGTTCGTCAAACATTACTGACCTTGAATATTTCTATTCTGATTTCAATGTACTCAAAAAATGCCAGGATTTTGACTCGCTTAAACGTTGAGTAGGTAAATATTTTTAATACGGCAGTAAATCCCAAATTGTCGATCTCATCCGCACATTAAATATCTAAAACGAGCATATCCGCACGCATTAACTTGTATAAAGAATAATGCGTTCTTTTGTCTCGAAAGCTATTTTATCCCGAGACAGTCATTCAAACGCATAATAATTGAACTGTCTGTTTGTCAAACAAACTCGTTATACGTTGTTAGAAGGAAGAAAGTTGAAAACTTTTAGGTGACATTGGGTGGTAATTTATCACATGACGTCATACATATCGCGTTGTCGTTCGATAACCTAATTACTAATTAATTATTTATACTAAAATAACGCTATTATTATCGTCCGACATTTCATTCCTTTTTCAAATTTTTACTCAAGACTTGTCGAAAGCCTGTGAATTTTCAAGTCAATGGACTCTTTATAAAGTCTATGGGGATACCACGCTTTGTCAGTCACTCTATCGCCAAACAGTTAAGTACAAACATTATTGTGTTTTAGTATGAAGAGCCATATTTACAGACCAAAGATACGAGTACTTATCATCTCATACATTTAGGTGTTGATCGTAGTGTAGTAATTTGGATTCTTCATGTTCAAATAGCTGCGTTACACTGCTATTTAATGAGCAAGCGTATTGCTTACTATCAGGCCCTTGTCCTGCTCCTACCGTTAGTACATTATTTTAAAGTATATACAAATATACATCCCTCGCTATTTTGCCAGAGTGGCATGAACATTAAAATATAGACCTGCACCTTTTTTCTTGTCTTTGGAAACTATGTATAGGATGATAACGGGTTACCCCTGTAATCATCGCCATATATATCTCGTTCAACTTTTTTTGAAGATTTTATCATGAAATTATTTATATTATACCTAGTGATACAGGAAGTATACACCGTTTCAACATAATCCATACTACATTACATTAAATCCATATTTGGCTGGATTTTAAAATATTCATGTGACTGATGATTAATTATTATTCATCCCAAAGTACTAAATAATAATCAGAAAGTATCTAACAATAACAAAAGAAACCAAACATCACAGATCGTTAAATCAATTTATCCACTTTTATGCTACCAGGATGCTAATACTTTTCCATTGCGAAAATGGCCAGTTAGGGCTCCTACACAAAACTGAGATGCGATGCGATGCGACGCCGCGTCGGAACAATTTGCATCGCATCGCATCGCAGTTTTGTGTGGAAGCCTTTCCTCCGATGCGGCGTCGCATCGCATCGCATCGCAGCTTTGTGTGGTAGCCCTTAATGTTGCAAGTTACATCGTGAGACAAAGTCAATGCATTAAGCATTTCTTCTGATGTTGTGTCAAATTAATCACACTACTGCAAGTGACAGCAGGTGGCGGTTACTACATTACGTCGAAAGGAAATTCCACGCTACCATTCGAGTCATGTGAGAAAAACTGGAACGGTTTTTTTTTCAAGACAACGGCTTTTAAGTTTCATATAATATGGAAGTTCGGGGTCCTACCATCGTATTCAAAACTTTACGTCAAGCTTACGCGAACCGAAATGCTGTAAAATGTTTGACCAAAGACAAGTAAGAATAAAATAGAAATGGATGTTATAAATTTAAAATTCATAATTTTAAATAGGCTTAAGTACCTATAGCAGTATTTGTAGATTATTGCGCTTTATCTATATGTAGTTATATATAAAATTCTCGTGTCACAGTGTTTGTTTCCTTACTCCTCCGAAACGGCTTTACTGATTTTTACCAAATTTTATATGCATATTCAGTAGGTCTGAGAATCGGCTACTAGCTATTTTTCATACCCCTAAGTATTAGGGGTTGTTCAACCCAAACATTTTTTTTTTTAATATTTGGTCAATTTTTTTGTTTATATTTTTTTATAATGTGGCGTTAAAAATACATACAACCCTAAATTTTTACCCTTTTATCATCAACCCCTGTTTTTTTATAGCCATTTTAGTAATTTAATCATTTGACAGTGAACTCCTAAACGACGGGACCGATTTGAATGTTTTTTTTTGTGTGTGTATTCGAAGATGGTTTAAATTCACAAATAAGGCCGGCAGATGGCGCTGCAGACAGTGTCTAGGTTATGTCCGAGCGAAGCCGGAACGGGCCGCTAGTGTAGTTATAAAACTACACACCTGCCAAAATGAATAAGCTATTGATACTTTATAAAAACAACATCTAGTGACAGTGTTACGCAATAAATATTTATTTATTGATTTTATTTGTCGTTTACAGCATCAAAGTCCAGTTTTAGAGCGAGTAACACGGCATACACGGTTACACGTTTCACTCGTCATACATTTGGTCCGAAAGTCTACAACTAAGAACTACTTGCAATTATCCTGATAACAAATGACTTGGCATGAAATAAAAAAACAAAATTACCTAGCGCAGAAATGAATAACAGTAATGAGTAGTATCACAACAAAAATGGCCACGTGGCAAACGCACATTGTTCCCCCCATTACATTATGGTTCTGAAAGCGTGACTCTATGCTTAAATTGAGAGGTGAACCTTTTAATAACTTCATTAAAAACCGTTCGTTGGCCAAAACCTTTTAAATTACTTCATCTGACGATTAACTAATCTTAACAAATATTTTGTTCGTGACAAAGGTTTCCCAGAGATTAAATAAAAATGTTCTCAATTCCTAGAAATGTATACAGAGTGTTTTTAATGTACATGGCAATAATATTTACCACAATGGTTACCACGATGTCTGTTGTTTTTATTGGTATTCATTAATGTATTGTATTTTATATTAGTTCATTCTAGATAACAATTTTTTGTGTCTTTTTGTTTTCTGGGAGCTATCCACTCCCATTAAACCCGACTCGCAACGCGGCCGGCGTCGTGACGTCACACAAAAAAACATTACTAAAAAATGAAACCAAATTTTGTGTGTCTGTAAACGACAATGTACTAATTAATATTATCGCCTATCTCTTAGGCATCAAAATAAACTAATAACCGAGTATAAATATCATGAAAAAATAAGGTTTAAAAGTCCTAAAACCGGTTTTGCCCAAATTTGGCCTCTTGGAGATTGACTACTGGCATTGCGTAGACACTTTAAGTTTCCAGTTACCGACACCGAATCCTTTTTGACTGCCAGTGGGCATTTTTTGTCTCCAGTTATGGACACAAAAAATGTTTACGTTTGCGAAAGCAACATATGATTTCATACTGGTTCTATAGAAAAGAAATATTCAGCGGTAGCTTGTATGTTACACATGAGACAAAAAGTATCCACGTTTGCATCCTGCCTAAAGGTTATGTGGGTTACCATTTTGATGCAACACTGAATATTTTGGTTAATATTGTACACTATGACAGTGCACAGTACGTGTATATTCGTATGAAAAACATAATCAGTTACGGAGAGTTGTTGTATACGTATAAATGATCTGAAAAAGTATCATCATTATCAGCCTTGTGCTGTCATTGTCTATCCGTAAGCCACACGTAGGACTCTTAAAATACGCCACTGAGCTCTCGCCAGCACACTTTAGCTTTCCTTATCCATGCATTCACTAAGATGTTACGCAAAACAATAAGCTTGCCGAGACACGGTAGAAAGTATGCAACGCAAATAAGATGTAAATTTTGTTGAAAAAAAAATTGGCAGTCATAGGAACTGCCGATAGAAGTGAAAACGCAACTCTTTTATATTTCTGTTGTCCTGGTATCTGGAGATAAACGCTGGGCTGTTGGAGGTAGGTAATCGAAACTCTTTACTGTTTCTGTTGCCCTGGTACCTACCTGACCGTTTTTACCGAGTTTACCCGAAGATTTCATATCCGATCCGATCCATTATCATATCCAAGCGTGACGATTGATGAATCCTTTTCACAGCCCACGAAAATTCTGTCTATAGCGCGCCTAAAGAAGTTTTCACTTCAATAAACTCATTTTACCTTGTCATTTTGAAACTCTATGAATGTTTGTTTAACTGTTATTTTACTATTCCGTAACTATTATTTTATACTATCTGGACATATTTCCTACTGGCTTCTTAGTTTTAGTTGAACTATAAGTTTTACGAGTATGTGATGTTTTCTAGTTTTAAGGTGACAGGCCTTATGGTTTAGCCGGTTGTTAGTCTACAGTACTGACTCACTGCGGCGTAGGTAGTGGTTTCGATTCTCTCCCAGGACAAACGTGTGTGATGAATAAGGATGTTCGTTATATGTCTGCGTATTTCTTTAAAGACTTAAAGTTTTAGTATTAAAATTAACGTGGTTGTTACACTTATTTATTGGGTAAACGGGTAATTCACGTGTAATATGGTCGGTCAATCCGACTCGAGTTTCGGCCGCGTCCGGCGGCCTTTTTAAAGGAGAATGTACGCGCGCGATGGCTGCCCAATTAGCGTTTTGGAGTCGGATTGACCGACCATATTACATGTGAATTACCGGTTTACCCAATAAATATGACTTTAAGTTCATTTCATTACTTTTACTTGATGTCATATACAATGAGCATGTGAAACCAAAATTGCAAGATGAGAAGTACAATGAGGTACAAATTATGTTATCCACAGATAAAAACACTCTGTATGTAGTCTGGTTTGAGTTATAATTTTAAACAATATTATCCGCTATATCTCACTAATAAACTCGACTCAGAGTCAAGAGAATTTTTATTGTTTTAAATGTAATAAATAACGAATGATTTTGTGATGTCGTAAAAGACATTCCATTGTTTTCATTTTACAATAAATTATCGAAAACAGCAGGTGTTGTAAGTTTTCACATATTATTGACCTATTATTGTGTGCTATTTTCAGAACGAGACGATGGTAACTAATAGCCCAATTATAAAATATTTCTCGCTGTTTTTTATGGATATTTTTAAATTATGAAGCGTTGAAATTTGCTAGCTGTATTCAGAAATGATTATTTATTTGAAGATAACACATAGTTGCTATTTATTCTGTGCTAGTATTTTGTGGGAATTATCAATTAATATCAAGATATCAAGACCGATTGAAGAAGATAAAAGACTGTTTTTTGGACTTCAGGAAGAAGAGGATGTGCTCGTTAAAGTCAATACTGCCAAATGTACTTTTTTATAGTATGGTGACGGGACGAGCAGGACATATGCCTGATGGTTAGCATCACGCCTGCCTATAACAGCACAGTGTCACGCAGCTATTGGTACAAAATGAGTTCAAATCATAAACTAGCACTGCACTGAGCTCATCACCAGATGATACAAGATGATTAATCTCTATGCCCAGTGATTTTTATGGAAACATTGCTCTTCAAACCAGAACACAGTGATGTTTGCACATTACTGCTTGGCGGTAGAATAAAAGGCAAAGGTATGGTAATTTCCCAGACGGACTCTGCACAGAGTCCTATCACTACCAGAGATCCTTCCGCTACTATTCCGTCAGAAGGACTACCAGCTTTTTTTTTAATTTTGCTGATTCGAACGCAGGCTTACTAAGAAAAAACCGATTCATTCTTGATTTGAGGACACCAACGTTGTAACCATGGGGAAAACCCCACTCAACCAATGCATTCCACAGCCTAAACGTTATTATCGCAAAGTAGAGTCACACGTAATTTACATCACAAATGGCCCTACATTTAAACTTGCGCTATTATGATTTACAAGAGAAGTGGAAAAAAAAGCGTTTTCTTACGAAAACTACAAAAGATGTTTACATTAAACCTGTGACCTAATATTTCGTAGGCAAACAAGCTCGGCGGTTCCTTCGAGATCAAAAGCGTGCGATACCGCGCCATATCTTATCTTAGACAACACTGCTTTATGGCACAGTTACAATTACAATTTTTACAATTACAATTGAGATAAATTGAATTATAATAACGGACATTGGGCTGGGTTAATTATACCATTGTTTGCTGCGTGAACGGCGGACTGAGTTTCGTGAGTCATATGTTTAATTTTTGTTTCGTTCCGTGGCTATTTTTGTGTGATTTGAGTTGGATAAAATTATGACAGATCAGTTGTAATGATAAGTCGTATTTTGTTTTCATTTATGGCACGTTTTATGAGACCTTTGTGGCGATTTCGTAGTCTTTTCCGCCATTGGCGAGAGTCTATCTGTTGCTTAGGACGGTACCTGTATTATCTATGAAAGATGACTCAAAGCCAATTATTGGAGTGAAGGAGAAGTTGTTTAAGAGTGATACTATTGTTAACGATGGGCACTGGATTTGTTTTTGTGATACAATGGTAACAATAAATTACTTTTTTTATCGTATGGAGTGACGGGACTAGCAAGATCCGTGCCTGATGGTAAGGAACACGCCTGCCCATAACAGCACAGTGTCACGCAGCTATCGGAACATGACGAGTTCAAACCATTATCTAGTGCCTACTGCACTGTGCTCGTCTTCCAGTGACTTATTTACAAATATTTTTCTAGGTTGACAAAACATCGTCAACAGCTCTGATATTGCAGATGTTATAAGTAACTATTTACTATCAAACGGACCGACTGCTTTTTGCCACCTTTTTAAAGAAAACATTGATAGTTACTTGTTTTTTATTCCAGCGCCACCTACAGAACACGACAAAAAGTAAGTTTTTTTTTCTAGTTCTAGTAATACACACACACACACACACACGTTTATAATACACACGATACGATACGCACACAAGCACGCTCCGAAGTGCGCGCGTCAACATTGTTATAAGTCGTAAGGTTGCGACTATTAATAACAAGGAATAAAAATAAAATGTAATTATAATTATTTGCCCGCATTCGTGCGAGAGCCATGTTAGTACTGATAGTAATTGCTGGGGGAACAATAAAATATACTTTAATTAGTTTCGTCGCCGCCCCGGGGTCAGTGAACCACTGTTCCTTTTATACAATACGAGACGATCAAAAACACTTTACCTTACTTAATCCAAATTTCCGCAACGGGTACACAAACCTGAAACCTGTATTATTTTTAGTAAAATCCAATCCCTACAGAGATGAAATATGTGACACTTGACTTTAACACTTTAATTTTCAAAACAATTTAAAGAAACACGATTAACTTTCTTACCACCATCTTATTCCAAATGTTTGCTCAACGAGTACACAAGCCAAAAAGCTGTATTTTTAAAGCTGTACAATCCTTTCGCTAGTGTGCAACACTTGATTTTTGACGCCCGACCGAAAAGAGGGGTGTTCTAAGTTTGTCGTCGATGTATGTGTGTATGTGTGTGTGAGAGAGGGTGTACGTGTGTGTGTGTATGTGTGAGAGTGTGTGTGTGTGTGTATGTGTGAGAGAGTGTGTGTGTGTGTGTGTCTGTGGCATCGTATCCAAACGGATGGACCAATTTCGATGCAGTTTTTTATTTGAAAGACAGTTTTCTTGCGGTGGTTCTTAGCTATGTTTGGTTAGTATTGATTTAAGATAGCCGCCTCCACAAAATGGAGGATAAAATATTTCAGAACCTCCCTCAATATGGGTAATATGGGTATCAAACAAAAGAGGTTGACTGGTAGAATACTGTAACAAATTTCAAATCCGAGGTAGTCGGGGTGATTTTTTTTTATTGTTAGTATGTCACGTTCATTTGAAATAATTATTCAAATAATAGTTTAAAAAACTAAACCATACGCTTCGGCTGCCATGTTGGATTTAGGTTACGTGATTATTTTTTCGTATCCCATTCAGCAAACTCTTTCATTTAATAACTATATCATGGGGTGCATTTCAAATAGCCAATCCGCCATCTTGGATGTCTTCCATGTTGGATTTAAGTCACGTTACTATTTTTTTCGTATTCCTGACAGCAAACCCTTTCATTTGATACCCATATCATAGGGGTGCATTTCAAATAGCCTGTCCGCCATCTTGGACGTCCGCCATATTAGATTTAAGTCACTTAACGAATTTCTGTACTGATTTGACTTTACCCAAAATTATAACAGCTAATGAGTTCACGCAAGCTGTAATTACACCAGTTATATATTTAACACTCAATCTTTTAGTTCCACATTTTAAGAGCTGTAGTTGAAAAATTCGTCACGGTTTAAGTACTCACGACGTTTCGTATTGGAGTCGTCGGTCGTATCGCGAGGAATAAAAGCACGTTCTTGCACTTAATACTCCAACAACATTGTTAAATAAGCTTTATAAGTCGACACTTTATTTTAATATTTATTTAGTAGTCAAATAACAGTCTTAAACGCAAGTTAAATATGTAGTTTTGGATTCAAAAATTAATAAATCATCTTATATATTATACGAGTGAAGAGCTAGGAATTGATTTGGACTCTTCATGTTTCAACAGTTGATACTGTGCGTGTTATAGGAAGGCATGTTTCGTAAAACTATGAAAAATATAGGTATATTAACACTAAAATATTTCCATTGTTGTATCTGTGAAATAATCCACTTACTTGGGGTCGAGGAAAACGTCTATTCATGAACAATAAGAAAAAAAGGATTTTTCTAGCGTAGGGGTTTTTTTCTTATTGTATTCTATTCATGAATAGATGTTTTCTCCGACCCCAATTATAATAATAAGGTCCGACTACAATAGCACTACAATATACAAGTGCATGTTGAGTACGTAAATTGGATTTTCTAGTTTTTTGGGTTGATTTTTGGTCAAGCTATATTTAGTTAAGTACATCGACCGACAAAATATACCTCTACATTATTATTTCTCACAGATACGACGTCTCTTAGTACAAAAGTATAGATAGGTACACGTTTATAGTTATTAGATATTTTACACTTGACCGCCATCTTGCCTGATGTTAGGCGACGATGCGATCTACGATAAAGCTTTCTTACCAAGTATAAACCAATTCGCAGTCAAATTGAAGACACCAAAATATTAAGCATCAGGAAAAATCCACTCAGGCAACGCTTTGCACATCCGTTATTATCACATAATTGGATTAAAAACTCCTCGTTTGGTCCTTTAGAACATTAACCATGAAACGATGTAACTTAATTGATTAATACGAGTAAACCCGCGTGATCAAAACTAATAAATAGTCACAGAGGCGTACAAACCCGAGGTCTATGTTAATAAAGGTTCAATTACAGTCGGCTTGGCTACAATGTAATGTGCAGTGACCTTTACAATATTTTATTTTCACATAGTTCTTATAGGATTTTGATAATAAGTACAATAAGATGTAATACCTATTTACTCGATCGTGACAAGATGCCAGTTTTTATTGTATTTGTTTGTATTTCTGTGCGTTTTACTTTTTACTTTTGTTGGCCTTCAACCTTCAAACACAGTCCGCTGTATCAACTTGATTATAGCTTACGTAATCTAAAAAAAACTGTCAAATTGTTTAGCGATGTCAAATCGATGTATTTAAGTATAATAATATTAGATATAATTACGATTAAATACCTATTTTTTCTTTAAAGTTTATGTATGTGTACCTACTCTTATTCTTACCAACTTTTATATCTTCTAATTCATCCTATAAGATGAAAGTATCCTGTAAGAAATCACTCGTAGCGATAAGGTCGCCAATTGCTACTTTATTATCAGGGTTTTCTGTACTTTTTTTTCGTATGGTTTCAGTGAAACGGTGAAGGAAAACATCGTGAGGAAACTGAGATATTCCTAAAACTTTTCTAGGTCACTCGTTGTCCACATACCCGCACTGGGCCAACGTGGTGGATTATGGCCTTGACTCTCTCGTTACGAGTGAAGGTCCCGAGTTCCAATCATCGATGATGAATGGATAATGAGATTGCGCTAGATAGCTCATATATATGTATAGCTGGTGATCTTATTGAAAGAACTTCGTATTTCTAATCGCCAGATACAGTCAAATAGTAATTTCCTACACCATTTAGCATCGCCATCTTGTACTTTAACACAAATATTCTGTCCTTTCCAACTTTCCACTTTCCAATTTCAAACGATTTTGTTTCGAACCTAGTTCAACATAAGAATTAAAATGAAATAACTCAGGTTCAAAGGACGGAAGCCGTTTTAATTGTATGTATTTATATTTTGTACCAAACATTAGGTAATTTCTTTCCAGTACCTACACTTTTTGACAGTTACAAGGGATCAGTAAGATTTAATTTTACGACATTATTACTCGAGTAACTTCTGATTAAATTTTCTATAGAACTGCGTGCCGCCTACATATTTACCTACGCAGTTTAATAATTAGTAATTGCATTATGCGCTTTGTTGTGAAAACTGAAACAATAAATGATTTGTTGTATTTTATTGATACAAAGCAAAAATAAATAAAAGTTATTTGTATATTTATTTTTATTTCAATAGTTGCATCTACAGTAAAATTAACAATACATAACAAAACGATACGTAATTGCTAAGCAAAAGTTTTTTGTTTTTTAGACTTTTGGAACGACATAAATTAAGTAACACGCATGTTGGAAAACAATGTGAAAGGAAACCTAGCTTAAGTGAACTGAAAACAAATTTCAAAGACTTATTTTAGCATACTGCTAAATCGAATTCATTATAATTCAAGCATGTTTCTTGTATATCACCCATTTTGCTCATACAGTTTCATAGGAAGAATCGAAGTTTCCGTCTTGTCGACGTATAGTATCTACGCTTTTCTAGTTAAGACACTCGTTCTTCGCACAAACAGTCTGAAACAGCAAATAAGGAACGCTTTCAACATGCTTAATTTGAAAATCAAGGAAATACAATTTACGTGTTTACAAAATTCCATGTAGCATTTGTACTAACTCTCAACGCTAATAAGAGCTGTTACCAAATTTTGTTAGGTATTTGAGGCAATTTGAAAACTTGTCACTTAGCTCTCCTATTATACCCCAACACGGAGGTACAGACGTGCCTGGTGAGAGGCGGGGCAAAATGGATCCATCCACTTTTTAATTTTTAGAGTTCCGCACCCAAAGGATAAAAACGGAACCCTATTACCGAGACATGGCTGTCCGGTCCGTCCATCTGTCACCAGGCTGTATCTCAAAAACGGTGGTAGCAAGACAGTTGAAATTTTCACAGATGATGTATTTCTATTGCCGCTATAACAACAAATACTAAAAATAAAATTAAAATAACTTTTAAGGGGGGCTCCCATACAACAAACTTGATTGTTTACTGTTTTTTGCTCAATTAATCCGTCCCAAGAAAACTAGATGGCGCCACTGTTGAAAATCTATACAAGAATATTCGACAGTTGTGACGTCAAGTAAACTCAAAGCGACACTTATTGATTGTATGTCTCGTTTTTCAAAGTCGATTAAATTGAGGCTTTAATATTATATTCCATGTTATGGGCTAGCGTGAATAAATAAATGTAAGATACATAATATAATTTACATCTCAATTATATCCAATTTGCATACAATCACAAGGGTAATTTCCGTTAATAATGAATGAAAATGATTCAAACCGCTAGTATTACGATTGTTATACTAATTATATTGATTACTACTTGATTATACGAAAGACATATAGCACTGGTATCAGTGTCTGTGTTGCCCTTGATATGAGATAAGTTTCTAGTTTTTATACAAAATGGTTATGCGTTTGACCAAATATTAGGCTCCACCTGATTTTAAGCAATAACGTGGCTTAGAAATTACCTAATCCTTCTAATATTATAAATGTCAATGTATGGATGTTTGGATATTTGTTGCTCAATCACGTCCTAACGTATGAACGGATCAGGCTGAAATTTGAAACACAAATAGATTATAGTCTGGAAGAACACATAGGCTATTTTATCCCGGAAAACAATAGGAACAACGGGAACGGGAACTTTGCGGGTAACACCGCCGGCCGCTGCTAGCCTAATATAAATTTGTTTACTTTTTCTCACATTTATTATGATGACCAGAGACATTCAAGTCTGTTACTGCTGTCCAATAGGCAAATTGTAAAACTGTTGATACGAACTTCAGTGTGTTTGAAAACTTCTTGGCGATACCAAGTAATTCTCCGGAATCTTCAAATAAGTCTTCCACCATACCTATACAATTTATTTTTTATAGTATAGAGAGACAAAACGAGCAGGACATGTGCCTGATGGTAAGCAACATGCCTGCCTTTAACAGCAGTGACATGCAGCATGAATAGTCCAAATCATATCCTAGCGCCGCACTGCGCTTGTCACCCAGAGATATTATTTATTTATTTATTTATTTGTGGTGTGGTACTTCCCCAGGCGGACTCTGATTTGACAGATGTTGTGACTATTTGCGACTTTGAATGTTTGAATTGTTGACCACCTGAACTGTCAGTGATTACGTCATCTCAAAATTTTTTAATCAGTGTGTCCTACCTGTCATGACATATGGAGTTGAAACGACAAAAACTAAAATTACATTTTCATTACCAACGAGTAATAAGACGCCATCTTAAGTAAATCTGTATTAACAAGTATTAAGCACGCGCTCTACTCTACGTCAGAATTTAAGCTTAAAACTGTTGAAGCAGCCATTATTATTAGGCGCGATCCACAAAGACTGCAGACGACCAGATAGTGGTAAGCATGTAATCGCCCTATTCCAGTTAAGCACCACTCCGTGCATGTTACAATAGATGCAGCATCTTTTGTCTAGAAAAGCATAATTTTGACGCAGCTATGCATTGTCTACATTTTACACGGGACATTTATGTAAGAAATAGGTCTTTTCAATATTCATCCGATGAAAATTTACTCGACAAAAAAAACTACTTGTTTTGAAATGTTAGCAGTATCTCGCGGTTTTATCCGCGTAGACCCCGTTTTGGATATTTTCTCTTGATAAAAAGTAGCCTATGTGGTATTCCAGACTATAATCTAAATGTGTTCCAAATTTCAACCCGATCCATTCGACGTTCCAATGTGATTTAGAAACAAACATTGAGACTTTAGAATTTATAATATTAGTAGAATTTGATCACATTTATAATGGTGTATTTTTATTAATATCTTTTTAACTAAAAATGTATTTTCGCATGACCGCGATCTAGCCTGGTACAACGCGGCGTAGCGGTAAATAGAACACTAGAAGAAATCGATTCACTCTCGATTTGAAAACACACAGACTATATACCTACGTCAGAATTAAATCCACTTATGCACCGCATTCTATAATTTAATTGTTACGAGAGTTGAATCAAGCATCTTCGTTTTGAGTCTTTGGAACGTCAAGCATGAAACAGTGTCTCTTTTTCAAGGTACGAGTGGGGCAATAAAAAAATGACCTAGACGTCAGATAATGCAGATCAGCAGCACATTCTCCGCAATGTATCTGATGATTAACAAAATAAACTTGTACCTACTTAGTGGGGATGTTCAAGACTATCCCAATGAAATTTCACGTTAAAATTTTATCTTAAAAAATGGAAACAAATACTATTTTATATTGCTCGTCTTCAGAGTATCTAGAATTATCCGCTTTAGTGCGAAACTATCGTGAGATGGCTTCATAAGCTGCAATGAATAAGCTTTTTTAAAAGAATGTATTTTTATTTAATAAATTAGGCCAGACCGAGTCAAAGAGCGTATAACAATGAAACTTTTTATACGCGTTCGAATAAAACCACGCATTATTAAAAAGAACGATGACATTAATTAGCCTATATTTAAATTCCTCACAGACTCATGTACCAGAAAAACGAAAACGTGTATTTTACTACATTACAGAAGATACATCAGCACAGCGGGCGCGATAAATTAATTAAAATACGGTAAAAACATGAAATATAAAAACCGTAATGATAATGATATACCAAACCCGCGGTGGAGTCAGCCGAGCGCAACGCGAGCTCCCACAAACCGTACACCACATTATAATCATACATTGTACCGGATAATAAATAGAAAAAAGCGACAATAGGAATAACAAGTCACAAATAGGCATCTAATAATGAAATTGTATCGCATATAAATATACACTAGTCGTGTTTTTCGGTTCGGCGGACCGTTTAATCGGCCTTGTTGTTATTTATCGGCGTCGCTTCCGCGTGGGCCCACGGTAGATGAAAACATCGGTCACATGATGCGAAACCGAACTTTTCAAAAAGTCGAACGAAAGCCGCAGGAATACAAGAACAAAGCTTGTGGCACAAGACATCCTACTGATATTGAGACAATGTGGATGTTTGTAACTCAATCAAGTCGTAAAGGCTGTATGAACACAATTAGATTATAGTCTGGAATAAGAGACGAACTTCTTAGCATTCCATGAAGAGAGAAATCTCGAGTAGAACCCAAGACTTGTGAGATTGTGACTACGTTTAGTTTAGTATAGTCTATGTTTTATTGCTGTAAAATTACGGAAATAGGTGCTACTTACGCAGGTAAAAAAACCGCAGGGGTTTTTTCAAAACATAAATAAACCTCTATGTTTGTTCGTTTCATTTTCAAACATGTGTCACGCAAGGTGGTCAGACGCAGTCTTATTCCAAATGATAATATCTTACGTAGGATTCGCGAAACAACAAAGTAAACAATATAAATGTACTCACATAATACTCAAATAAAAACTCAAATAATAATAATTATTTAGATTTATGTGTATCTACCAATAGTGTGATCCCCCCGGACCCCGGAGTCTGTGGATGATGTGGAAATTAAAAAAAAACCAATAGTGTGAGACGAAGCGAAGAGGTTTGACTCTACTTTCGTGAAAAAATATTTTAATTGTGGCATGCGTCGACTGACTGTGTATTCCCTGATGAATATAACTTGGGCGATTTAAAATCGAGTGAACTCTAACGTAGAATGAAAATCGACGTTTAACACCGTAAAAGATGGCAATCGAATGCAAACCAACCCCAAAAATAAAGATAAATCAACCATTTTATTTGCAGACTAGAGGTTCGTCCCGGCCTCCCACGTGGTATATAATATTATTATAGTAAGTACTCAGTACTTATATAGTACTTAGGAATCCTATATAATTCTATAGCCTATAGTGCTCAGGGATCACGTACATAGGTAAGTATTTAACAATAAAAAAATGGTTGCAATCGATTCAGTAGTGTCTGAGGTTAACGCGTTCAAACAAACCTGCTCTTCAGCTTTTATTATCATATTAGGATGACAATTTACTAGCTGCTTCGAACAATGGAAGATCAACCGAAAGTTAAATGTCCAAGTAATATGATATTGCTGAGTTTTTCATTTCGACTCAGTATCAAAAAGAGACCAATACCAACGTCATAAGCCATTTTAATTAGCAGTTGCGGCAACGTTCTACATAATCCTCCATTAAGAGGCGCTTCCAAAAGGGTGTTTTAAATACCTTTTAATGACTGTCGCAGTCACTCTAGTATTGCAGGTGGCGGCAAAAGGCCGTCTGCTAATTTGTCACACTACTATCTATAAAAGGCTGTCTTCAGTTACTCACTGGTGCATCCCTAACCTATTATTACGGTGGACGTAAAGACCTGAATGACATTTTGAGGGCGTATTGTTAGCGTACAAACCTATATTTACTTTGTTATTTTCATGTCTTTAAAGATCCTTTTTTCTCACGATGTTTTCATTCGCCTTTAAAGCCAGCGCTTGCAAAATACTCAAAGGTGTAGGTGGAGTCTGAACCTACGACCTCACGATTCTAATATCAGATTTTCTAGCCACTACTTTTTTTAGTCTTGGGATACATTCTCACCTACCTCTGAGACCACTTATTTCAATAATGTTATGTTAGTTTCGGGCTCAAAAACTTCATAAAAAACCACCGAACTAAGAAAATAGGTGTAGATCTTCAAAAGTGATTGAAAAGGGGACATTTTCTTGCAAAACCAATATTACCTATTAAGATTTTTAAGTTTCTTCCAGTAGTTTTCATCAATCTCAAAGAACACACGTTCTAAAAACTCATCTAGGACTTCACAAAAAAAGCTCCAAGAACAATTAATATTCAGCACTTCTTAATTAGTGTTGCCAGTTCAGACACCCCCGTCTCCCTGGTTCGTGAAAATCCTCGCTTGAATCAGGGAAATCAGACAAAAGAGAAACGGACAAAGGCTAGCCAGTTGATTAAATCAATTTGTAGCAACTCGAGTTGCATGTTCTAAGATAGTTAGTCCTGACTTTAGTAGGACCAACAGTCTCTGAGTTAGTCTCACCTTAAAGTTGGACGACAGTGAGTAAGGCATTGTTTGTGTTTCCGCGTGTATGTAGATTCTAAGTTAGTTTTAGCTTGTTAAATTCGTTCAATTAAAATTTGGCGACAGAATGTCTATAGCAACGTCTCTCACCACTGACTGGGAGCACAGAGACAGTTTTGAATACAAGATGTAAGATCAAAGAGTCAAGTCACTGGTATGACACAAATTGTCGAAAACAACTGATTTCAATATAAGTACGTAGTGAATATATATGGATATAACCTGGATTAACACAGGCTTTTTGTCCCGGTTAAACTACGAGGTGCAACTATTCTTGTTATTATATAGTCTTGTTTTTTGAATAAATAAATAAAAAAACCTTTAATTGGTAACGTGTTACATGTATACCTAATATTTTAATGCAAGCAATAGTAAAAAAGATTGGTGCAAATCTATTAACAGTTATTTATAGGTATTTACGATATATTAAAAAATTATGGATTAACAGCTACTTGCATACCAAGCCATCAATTAATGATTTTTGAATAAAATATATTGTGATCAACAGCAGCTAGCTCATTATCTACAAAATTCCTTTGCAAAAGTTGCTTTTGCGAATGTATTTATCGCTGCTAGGTGTAAAAATATTGTATGTTTTATGGAACAGTATAATTGGATATGAGGTATTAAAAAGGGCATTGACTCATGGTGAAATCCCACCGAGACCTATAAAGGCATGCAGTTTCATCGTATTTCAAGTCTAGGATTACGGTGAGAGCCAAATAGAGCGGATTGTTCTCGTAATAAAATTATGAACGACCTTCTCGGTGACTTTTACCCTGAACTAAAAAAAGAGTTACACACATAAATGTTCTGTATTTGTTAACCGATTAAATCTTTATATTTTTTTGGAGATAAGATCTATAATAGAGGTAGAAAAAACTTAATAAAAAAAATACACATCAAAAGATTTGGGAGATTGCATCTATTCGTTACAATTTTTTCACAGAATAACAATTTCACTATAAACCAAGATTTGGTCTATAAAGCACAGTAAAGCTAAAAGGATATCGCTACGGCCTTCCGACAACTAGGCGTTTTCAAAATGTCAAATAAATGTTAAGACCTGTCAAACGTAGTTCTCAAGGGCGCCACAGGTGGCATCAACGTTCCATTGTGTTATAGAAAGCTGACAAGCATTACGTCAATGTTAAAAATTGACACATTTTTATCACTCATCTGTCACTCTAAAAGCACCTATTGACTCTAAACCATGATGCAAGTCGAGTAATCTGTTTGAGCAACAAGGTTACTTCTTTGCTATATTTGTCAACTAAGCGAGCTACTCGCATCGGTAACATGAATGAGTTTAGACTTTACGCTACTAGCCTACGCGGATGCCACGCGGGCGCTGTAGATCAACCGCGTTACGTTGTTCCGAAACCCTACTATTTTTGAACTGTCAAAAATAGCGCGGTTCGAAACTTAAAAACAATCTTGACATTGAAAGACGATCGCTGTGGCTTTCGACCTTGCTCACAACTTTGTTGCAAGTATGAAGCAAACTCAATGAATAATATATTATCTTTTTTGAATATTTTATTAGAAGGGAGCCGCCGGGCGTATAGCTGGGGTTGCTAGTCGATACCGACTAACGGCTGCACAATAGCATTCTTAGGAACCTGTATTTTATATGAATTACTAGCAGCAACATGGTTTTATTCGCAGAGTTCCCGTTCCTGTAAATTTTCCGTGATAGATAGCCAAATGCTGTTCCAGACTATGATGATCTATGTTCAAAATTTAAACCCTGTCTGTTCAGCCGTTCCGACAAAACTTTAACGTTTTTAACGTAAAAACGATCAACATCAAACAGACAACTTTGTTCTTAAGTCTAGTTTTTTAAAACGGTTCCGTTTCATTATTATCCCGGTGGATATTTAACGCTATATATTAAATCTGATTTGTTTCCCTGATAATTTTTATAGTAGGTATGTATATTGCTATGCATTATGCAATTTTAGAGTAAAATTAAAATTAGACAATGCTGTTATCATTAGGCGTGTACTTTACCACCAGGTGCAAATTTTCCTTGTCGAAACTATATTAAAAACATATTTATGGTTCGTATAAAATTAAATACAAAAAGTTTTTATAGATGTATACCGGTGACAATTGAAGGAAGCGTTTTTAAGATGCCAATAGACCTGTCAAAGTTAGTTTTCAATTGCTCCGTTAATAATATATGGCACCACTGTTTCAATTTGTAAGAGAGATTTTAGAAAATGATACCCTGCACCATACAAACGCCTCATTTTCGATCGTTTTCATTCAAGCGTTGCTTTGATAGATATATAAAATACTACTAAAATTATAAATGTCAACGTTTAGATGTTTCGTGTTGGTAGGTACTCGTTGTTTACGTCAGAACGGCTGAACAGATAAGGTTGAAATTTGGAACACCGCTAGATTATATACTGGAATAGCACACAAACTACTTTTTATTTCAATAAAATAACGAGAACATGTGGAACTTGGGTAAAACCACGGCGCCTAGTGGTTCAATTTAATTTAAGTTCACATGGGTAAAAGTGGTTATAAGTTGTAAATTTGGAATAACTTTAATTGCTAAATCAGCCCCTACCCTCAAGCCGATCGATAGTCGTTATAAACAATTCTTGTTGCCATGAACGACCAACGTTGGAGCACCCGCACTTGTGTTTTTAATATCACCCCGATAGGCCGGGAGCTGGCTACATCGAGACGGACCGAGGTTCCCAGGGGCTACTCAATAAAACTTTGAAATGAAAACTAATACAAAAATACAGTATTAACAGATGGATGTAGAATTTAAAAAAATATATAAATTATTTAATACGCGAAGATAATGTTTATAGTATGGCGTGCCAGTCTAAAATCATTTCTATTAATTTCAAATATAATATAGTATATTTACTCAGGCAACGTATTCTACACAGTTTAGATATTCTTCTTAGTAAGAACATCTTAACAAACTCGAGTCTAAGAGTCAATTTAACCGAAAAAATCTAAGTCGATTCAAGCCTCTCCAATTAATCTTTGCAACACCAACCATGTAACGATGTAACTTTTGACTTACAAGCACCGATAAAAAAAAGAATAAGGCTTACTAAGATGAAACTGATTCATGTACGATAGCTCAATTCTGTCTCATTAATTTGATGTTAGAAACGACTAACATATGGCGATTAGATATGACAGTTAGATTCTAAAACCATACCAAAGAACAAAATGTGAACGATGAATAAAAATTGAGACAAGCTCAACAAACGACTTTTAACACCTCGCAGGTATCGATCGCCAGCTCTCCCCCAATTTAACATAATATAAAATTATAAATGGTATGAATCATGATAACGTTCCGGGGGTGAGGGGCCAATTCACAACTTTGGCACCCTTCTGCCCCCCGCGTTGGTGTACCCCCCACCTCATACCACCCAGTCCGTCGCTGCAGCGGTGCGCAGGGGAATGAAGACAGATGGGCATGTTTGTGTACTCACTTACAGAATAACAGTCACCAATTTAGCTTTAGATTAGACAACGATGACGCTCTACACATTTGCATGGAAATATAGTGATTACAATATATTTTTTTAAATGCAGTTTAAAGTCACTAAAGTGATTTCGAAATCAGTAGAAATTGGTTTGTGGTATCTACTGAGGCGTTTAGACACCGGAATAAATTTACCTAAATAAGCTAGACGTTTTTATCGTCACAGGTAAGTTTTTCTGAAATAAAGATAATTCAAGATTTTCAATAAATAATTTACTAGTGTCTTGGCTCAGTCGATAGTGACCTAATATAACCGTAGGTCGTGAATTCGATTCAGATCAAAGATAAATATTTTGGATAATGGGTACAGGTATGTTGTTACATACAGAGAACTCTGACTGTTGGCCTCAAGTGGTTTCTACTACTGCCTACCGAAGTTTAGGTGGTTGCAGAAGGCACAGAGTCCTACTAACCTAATCTTACTAGATATACCGACATACCCACGTACTATTTCAAAATATTTTCTTCGTGATATTTATACTTCATAAGTATTTATTTATAATAAGCTGACGTCCATAGTTCAATTTAGTTTTAGGTATAGACGACGTAGTGTGAAAAATGTCAACCAAGATTTACAAAGTTGTAAGACAAATGTTACGAATACTTTAAAATTAAAGAGTCAGGTAAAGTTTTTTTTTTATTGATTTTGATCCAAAGTATTAAAATAAAGTAAATTATTGCAAAAAAACTACCCTATTTCACTTTCCATGTATCAGGAAGAATTTAAAATTTTGAATGCACGCATATCACGTTAATTAAATAGTAGCATAGATGACACGTTTTTTCTTTCAATATTTACACATAATCTGCAAAAATCTAATTTGAAGCGCCATCTGTTCGCGAGTTACAAAACTTACGATCAATAACAACAATCAACATTAGTAACCAGTTTATAGTTAATTATGTAGGTATCATTAATTTATTAAGACCATTGATTGAAATAAAAAAAAAAATATCTAGCCTCAAAAAATGTTGAGGGTAGTTTTGACGAAACAAATCATCAACTAAACATTTTCGTGGTAACAGAAAAAATATAAACAAGAACTGTAAACTAGCGTCATGAATGAATAGAGTTTGTCTTATAAAAGTCACCGTCAAGAAAATAAGATTGCAAAAAAAAAGTGATTCAAGGAAAGAAAATAAAGAGACGAGATCCAACAAAATGAACGTCAAGATGGAGAATCCGGAAGTATCCTACTGCAATCTTGACTGCGGTGAGCCAACGCCGCGCCGAAAGAAAACTTTTATTTTTATAAGAAAATTTTATAAGACATTAAATTTATTACGGCCAATGGTAGGTCTCGCGTTTCTGAAATAGAACGGGAAGATGTTATTCGCCAGGTGCAATTGTTCGTTATAAAGGGCTACTATAATACTACAACGTTTTTCAAACGACTCTCGACTCAATGTTGTAGGTTATTGCTTTCACAAGGACTGTTTCACCCTGACCACCGAATTACAAGACTTCACTTAAGTTCAATGTTCTCTTTTTGAGTTGATTTGACATCACAAATGACAAAACTATACCAAGTACATTTTTTTCAAAATTGTGACAAGTCGTACCCTAAGTGATTGGATTACGATGGTTGGAAGTTTAATTACTGTAGTCTTGATTTTAGATTTGAGGCTTGATAACACTAGTCATTGTCGGGTACGGTAAGTTTATGGTTTTTTTCAGGTATGCTTCATGTATATGAATATTTACCCAGATCGTCATGTTTTCGTCTATTTTCCACACCATGTTCTAGGTCTAACCTTGGGTTGAATGCGGCTTTGGCTAGAACGGCACATTCAACGCTGTGTCTCGGACAAACGCCATCGAAATTTTTGGCAGCAATTTGAATAACTTTAAAGGATCCCTTAGATCTCCGACTTTCTAATAATACTCGCTAATAATAATATTTCAAATCACTATATTTTATGTATAGCAAAATTTTTACATTTTAAATGACATTTGAATAATACTAATTTTAAAATTGACCCAATTATTTCATATAATTCAGTTTCTCGGCTCAAATTGCATGATGTCTTCACCTATAACTATTGTGGCACTTAGCCTTGTACTTATTTAATGTTGTTACTTATTTAATGTGTTGGTGTACACAATGTTGGTGGACTGAATAAATAAATAAAAAAATATTTCAGATATACCCTATATATGTGCTTTAAGGTAGCAAGTTTAGATTAAGATTAAGTAATCACTCTATCCTTTCTGCGCTAGTCCAAGGAAACTGCCATAGGTCCGTTTGTAAAAAATATAAACGATAAAATAAAAGTATCAGATCATTACAATCTCATTCAATTTTTGTGTTGCATCTGTTGAAAACTCTATAAATATATGTCAGTTAAGAATACGGCGATAAAGTTTCTGTTTCGCAGCAATTTACAACTGAAAATAATACTACAATATATATTTCAACTACTTACAGTTTGTCTTGGCCGCCAGTGGTAGCTGCTATTGTGCTTATAATCGCGAAGGCCAAATAATATTGATGGGGTAACGTGAATAAAACACAAAAAGGGGTGGATAGTTTCCTTACAAAACCTATTTGATCAAATATTCATTACATCATTCACTGATCTGTAGTATTACATTATGTAGGTATTGTGACTACATTAGTTTTGTCATAGAATGTTGCTATGGAAAGCTGTATAATTTCTGAATTATAATTCACTAGCAGCGCGTGGTTCTGCCAGCATGTTTATTTTTCCGAACCCGTTATATTTTCGAGATAAAAAATAGCCAATGTGTTGTTCCAGACCTTTATCTTTTTACCAATAATTATTATCACCTATCGATGGACATTGTGGTATAAGTTAATGTATGTTGTTCAATTTTAGTATATTAATTACATACAAGTAGTAGACATATAAAATGATTTTTATCAGAATAATAAAATGCCTCTTTCATACTTCCGTAAAGACATTATATTTTTTACTATTATGCTTTAAAACGTCTTTTTTTTTAATTATACAAACATACATTATATAATTATTTTCATTTGTTACACATTAATTTACAAGTATAAACTAACAACGGTACTGCAATAACATATTACACTTTACTATTATACACTTATTTATTCCTTATAATCGAGTTAATTATTCGGAAAGCAGTACCGTCCATATGAAGCTGCATACAAATCTTGAACCTAACGGAAAGTGAAGCCAGCTTTTTCTAATTGAGCGCGTATTAAATTACCAAGTGCGTCCCGCGACTTCTCCCGCGATTGGTGATCAAAAACCTCTGTAATTAGATAGTTATAATTAAATGTTTGATTTTACTTACGATTTTAACGACGAGGTCGCTAGCGCGTTTTAGTGTACTAGTGGCTCCATCTAGTTTGGTTGGATCCGACTTATCGAGCAAGAAACGGTAGAAAATCAAGTTTGTTGTATGGGAGCCCCCGTTAAATATTTATTTTATTTTTAGCATATTTTGATATAGCGGCTATAGAAATACATAATCTGTGAAAATTGCAACTGTCAAGCTATCACCGTTCTTGAGATACAGCCTGGCGACAGACGGACGGACGGCCAATTCTCAGTAATAGGGTCCCGTTTTTACCCTTTGGGTACGGAACCCTAAAATGAAGAAGTGAAGCGACGAGTCGGTAATTTCGATATGTAGGTATACCAGAGCAATTGAACCTTGCAAGTCTTTGCCTGATCGTAAGCAAACCGCAATGTATCCTAATTTATATCTTAAGTTAGTCAATTATCTCACCAAACTGGGGTTAGTCCTTTTACAAGCATACGGGAACAAAGTGATAAGCCAGCAAACAAACTTTCGCATTTATTTATACTATTCATAAGGACGTTCACCAACGGTTAAGCGCGTGTCAACTCATACGGCTCGGTTACTTTTTGCTACACGTGTAGACCAGCCCTTATTTGACAGAGCTCGTGTAATGTATCTCTTTAACCGACCTCCGAAAAGGCATAGGTTCCTAGTTTGATGGTAAAGTTTTGTACATCTTACTAATATTATAAATGTCAATGTTTGGGTGTTTGTCGCTCAATCACGTCGGAACGGATCGGCTTGATATTTGGAACACAGTTAGATTAACGTCTGGAAGAACACATAGGCTATTTTTAACCCCGGAAAATCAACGGGAACGCTGCAAGTTCAATCTATTTCAATCGTTGCAATGACAACAATCAAGGTAAAACAAAAATATTTTCACTTGAAAATTTCCCTGATCGATAAAAAATAACGTGATTTGAAAATTTTCGACAAAAACATTTTACGCATTTACTTCAGCTTTCAACCATATATGTACATACGGTCGTAATTAAACCAAAATAATGTAGCAATATCAATGTGGCAAAGCATCAATGTTTACTGAACGGTATTCGAATGATTAGGGCACGCATGCCCGATTTCTGTGAATCAAAATGATTTCAAAACAAACCATATGATCAGTACGGTACAAAACCGCCTATTACAGACGACGGAGCTTTAAAATGGTCACATCCGACTGACAAATGCATTAAATTCCAAATTCCTCAAAGTAGAGAAAGTCAATTTAGAAATTTGCGACTTTGTGACGTAAAACAAAGAAAATTAAGCTTAGATTGACTCGAAATACGGCGGTAAGTATGCGCCATGCGAGTTGCGTGAACCTAGCGAAGAGGGGTATGAGTATGACGTCACGCACCGCGGCGTTCCGAATGTCAAGGTCGTACAAAACGAAGGCAAGTTTTGACGCTTCTACAAATAAAAAGTACAGGTTTAAATAATAAATTCGAAAATAGGTACCATTGTAATTATTACGAAAATAGTTAACATATAACATGTCCAATTACAAATGACGCATTTTTTTTTCGTAATGATGGTTTCCTTAGTACATGAAGCGAATTTTGTCCATGACTTATATTTTTTAGTTAGATCAGGGATTAACTCGATCAAAAACTGGATAAACAATTGAACAATAATTAATATTTCAATAGTTTGTCAATATAATCAATATCGCTGTCGTCTTCCGGGATTTTACGATTTTTTTCAGTAACAATTTTTTTTTTTTAATACACATTAACAAAAACTGTATGATAAAATGATGTGTAGTAATAATAAAATCATTTTATTTATACGGGTTTTTTTTAATGTTTAATGTGTGAACTTACCGTTACTAAACGGTATAAACATAAGACCAGTGTCTACACCTCTGCTATCATTCGGGGTCGGGACAAGACGAGCGTCAAGACAATAACTCACTACGCTAGCTAAGAGTAAATTGGCGGGTCTGTGTATTCTAAAGATGGAAACAACGTGGGCTGCTTATGCTATACTCTCCCTAAAAGCGCAAAGCAAGCGCGCAATTTTATTTCCAAGCTACATTGCCGGTTCCAGTCGCAGACATTGTCAGTAATTGCAGGTGCCGCTATAATCGCGCTTAATTACAACTATACAACTCACAATCGCGCTCGTTTCAAGTATTCATTATTAATATTAATTCTCGATCCAAAGTGTACGAACAGGTTCTGTAGGACTGATCGACAATTCCACGGCAACGACTAAAACCTATAGACAACTGACGCACCGCAAACTGTGCGGAGATGAGAAATTGAGACTGTTGGACTGTATCCGCGTCAACCCATAAAGTCCACACTGCTGGGGTACGGGTCTCCTCTTAACCAAGTAGGAAAAGTTTAGACCATAACATATACCACGCTGGTCAATTTGTTAGCAAGCAGATTGATAAACTGCGGAAAAAAAAATAGTGAAACGAATAAAAAAAAATTTTTTTTCGGTGTTTAGTGGAAAAACAACTTATTTTGTCAAATATTGTTCAATAGTTCCACCTTGTTACCTCGATAATAGTCAGTAATTAATGATTTTGGTGTGGCGATGTATCTTTGCTATTTTTTCTACTCCTCCTCCATCTAATTTGATGGTTGATATTTTAAAAAAAATTAGAAAAGAGCATTATTTCAATATAAACTTTAAATAATTAATAATACTTAGGGTTACATTATCTCGATAGCACCGCAACTTACGTTTATGATTTTTGCCATCTACATTAAATTTATAGACACTATCTGTGCCTATGCATTAACTGAAATCGCGTATCTATTTGGCTTCTATAGAGATTGAAGTCATTGAAAGAACTGAACCTGACAATCCCCACTGTAACTCAACGCCTGCGTCTTATTTTATCATTTAATTGCAGAACAACTGGATAGAACTCAAATTATAATTATGCATCTTCTGTTATATGCGACTGCTCAGAGACCTAATATGTGGGAAGTTTTTTTTTTCATATAAGTTTATACGTATTAAAAGAAATAACTAGGAATTATTCAATGGTTTTACTAGGTTTTCGACACTTTAATGCAGATACAGATTAATTTAACCTGTACATTTACTAAAGGGTCGTGTTCTACTCCAAAATTATAGACTTCGTTGACTAAGGGAGCAACAAGAAAATACCAAAAAAACCTACTGTTTCACATATTTTGTCAAGATGACAGAACACTTTTGGATGGCATAGCAGATTTTTTTGGCAAGTTTAGGGCTAATTTTATTGGATTTGTTTAGGTTTTCACCCAAAACTTCTGAAAGCCTATCCTACCTCTATATTAGGGCAAAGAAAGTAAATTTTTAATCATTTTCAGGGTCTGCACTTTGAAGTACTTCTATTACAAACATATCTATGTATCTATACGTCATTATAATTTAGGCGACTATGTCAAAAAAACAAGAAAATAGTAAAGAAATATGAATGTCGTTAAAATTTGTTGTCTTCACTCTTCAGTAACTAGTAAAATATCTCAATAGTAGAGAAGTGTGTTTGAAGTGTATCATGGCCTAAGGTCGTATAATTTGGGGGAAACGGATGTAGCAGTGGAATATGTGTGGGTGTTGCGAACAACTGTTGTACAACATTGGTAATTTAAAAACAGCTGCTTCATCAATGTTTGTGCGGTTTGAGACTGCCACAGTAGGTACCGACAATTAATACGTTACCTACTATGAGCATAATAAACTGTTGCAATTAATTACACCGTCTTGTGGAGATATTTTTTTGTAAATCTTGATAAACAAAATAACTCAATTTTAATATTGTGTGATGCATATAAATTATTTTATTTATTCTACAAAATGTATCGTATCGAATTCATGTGGTTATAGTATTTGTATTGATATTCATAATCGACATTATTCATGACATGGTGTTGTCTTCGATATGTACTAACACATATGTGTTATTTTTATATTTCAACGCTGATGGCACGAACATCCATTTCAAAATCGAGTAAACGTAGGTTTGAATCCCGCCTGCCTTTAAACGAGCATACTTATATTATATACTAAATATATTATTATTATTACTACCCTACGGTTTTAACAACGGTAATCCGTTACAAACTGAAAAGTAACTTAAGTGTAATTCCAGACTATAATCTAACTATATTCCGAACTCATCCCGATCCTTTCAACCAGGGCCGGATTTAGAGGTGTGGAGGCCCCGGGGCGGAGCTGTTTTGGGGACGTTGAAATACACCCCCCCCCCCCCCCTTAGGTTAAGATTTCTCAAGCAAAACCCCTCGTACAAATGGTTTAAAGTTAACGTAAAAGATGTTTACTGTTGAAATTTGTTTTTTTCCCGAAGTGTCTGTCATGGAGACCCCGGGGCGTATGCCCCGTTTGCCCTTCCCTAAATCCGGCCCTGCTTTCAATCGTACCGACGCGACGTGTTTGAGAACATCGAATCAAAAGTTTCACATTAATAACATTTGTAGGATTAGTTACTAGAGATGATTGCAATTTACTTCCGTAAACTTTGGTCTTGCGTATAAGATGTGATGTTTAGTTAAAGTTATTTCTTAGTTTATCCACGTATCTATTCGTTAGGTACCATACGTTTTCCTAGAGCTGAATGTCTAACTCGTGCGTCTTAATTAACTAGGAAGTCAGTCAAAAGTACGTCGTATTAGTAATTCGTAATATTTTTCGTATTTCTGGATATAATTTATACCTACTCGATACCAACTGGTGAAGTAAGTAATGTTTGTATGTACCTTCATTACCCCATATCTCAAAATTGGCCGTCTAAGCAAGTTAGCGAGTAAGGATGTGTTCGTAGTACTTACTAACTCTACTCAATCGTCCACATTTCATTCATCAGAAAATAGGTGACGTCTGGGAGCTCTGGAATCTCGGACTATAATCGTTTCGAGGATAACACGTTAAAACAAAACATGGAAAATGGGCTTTCTTCTTTATAAAATAAGGATAGATTTTACTTCATTGACGCCGTAATGGCCACTGTAACTAATTAAAATCTCTTATGTGAAGTGGTAACAGTATCCTGCTCGTTAGATGTTTAACTTTGCTGCTAAATATAATTTGCTACGGCTGGATAATGCGATACTCGACGCAATTACGCTAAGTGACACTTAATATACAACGTAGGGAACACTGACGCATTTTGTTATAGAAAATAGCTAAAAGACTCTTTAATAATAGAAAAGCACAATTTAACGAGTCAACTACGTTCAGTGCACTGTTAATGCAGTGAGCAACCAACGCAGTAGTAACACGATCTTATATGGACAATGATACCAACTTCACGGGTGGTTTTAGGTTTACTATGCAACGTAAATACAGTTATGTATAGTTTATAAAAATGCCTCTTTTGATATTTCAAAATAATCCTAGAATATAACTTGGTATGAAACTGAAATAGATAATCCAATCCAATTGACTGGCCTCGTGGCTTAGTTGGTAGTAAGTCTGCCCGCAAAACCGTGGATCGTGGGTTCGATTCCCACCCAATTCAAACACAAAAAAAATTGTGATGAATATAAATATTTGTTCTATGTCTAGGTTTTGCTATGTATGACAAGTATGTATCTACAACTACATAAGGTTTATTTCAGCTATAGATAGTGCAATCCACGAAGACGCGCCCCACCAATTTTCGTTTCCACCAATTGCGTTTGCTCCGAGCGTCAGTCGCGAACCATTTACCAGTCATTGTAGTGTGCGTGTGCATTCATAGGTAATTAGTGTGTACCGATAACACTCAACATTGACGGAAGCTTGCACACATATACTATAAACGGTTAGGAGGAATAGTGGGGCGCGTCTTCGTGGATTGCACTATCTGTATCTGGCTCCCATAGCACAAGCTATGCTTAGTTTGGGGTTAGATGGTATTGTATGTGATATGTCAAATAACATTTATTTATTTAAAAATAATAACAATGAACTACAGAAACTGTTTAGAAAAATACAAAAATATTTATTTTTGGGGCGTCTAACAATAATGTTACATAAATAACATATTTGCGAGTGTGTATCTTTTTAGAGATTTTTATTTAGAGAGCCTTTTAATTTTCGTAACTATAGTAGGTACCTAAGTACCTAACTATAGTGGACTGAACTTATTCCAAGAAAGAGCTAAATAATATGTGGACGGCGCGAGCTCTCAATATATATGTACACTAGCTGACCCCGCAAACGTTGTTTTGCCATATAAATAAAGGTATAAAAAATAGCTAGTAGCCGATTCTCAGACCTACTGAATATGCATATAAATTTTGGTTAAAATCAGTAAAGCCGTTTCGGAGGAGTAAGGAAACAAACACTGTGACACGAGAATTTTATATATAAGATATATCACCCAATTAAAAATCTTCTAACACAAACTTCCTGCTACTCCGACGCCGCTTCGGCTCTACGCCGCTACTTGAGCATGTCGGTTACGCCATCTAATATGAATTTCCCTAACCAAAACGTACTCAACGCGGATATAGAAGTATTTATATGGAAAATACCAATTTTCTTCACTCCGCATTCTGGATATTGCCCTTTTGTAATCTGTTCTCTTTCTGATCACAAGATCAAAATATGAGCGCAAGTAGCAAAAAGCTTAGGGGTTTTTTTTGGCAAAATAAGTTTCGTGAAAGCCATCTGCATTTTCGGAATACCACCCGATCCTTTTTTTATCAGACCGCTGGGCTGCAGAAAAAAAATATTAAGTCGGTTTATAACTGAACCTGTGGTCGAAAGTTCGGACAAAGGGTGAGGATGATCCCCATGTAATCTGTGTCTCTGAAAGCGAGAGTGAATCGGTTTCCTCTACTATAATACCGTGTTCAACACTATCTACTATTACAAAAAGCTAAAAAATAAAAATAACGGTTTTTGAATGCGGTAATGTCTTAAATGGTTTTGACTGCTGTTAGCTTTTAATACTTCTATTTATTTGAAACTATCAGCGCCCCGCGGATTTACCCGTATAGTTCGCGTTCCCGTTATTTTGCCAGGATACTTCATCCAGATGTACGCAAATTTTAATTTTTTGTTCACACTTCAAAAACGACCACACTAATTTCAATAAAATGTATATGGGATCATTCAGGACGCATATCTATCCAAACAAAAAAATAATTGATATTCCGGGCGTTCTCGAAAAAATCAGGAAACAAACAAAAAAAACGTGGTGGTCAAATTGATAACCTTTTTGAAAGTCGGTTAAAAATACACGGCGCTATTTTTTCTATAATCTACTTTAAAGTATGGTATATTTTTTATCATCCCAATTAAGAATCTTACGACGTGGCGTATGAGATATCACGATTCAGATTTTAAAAACTTGCATACCATATGATGCTCGAACGAAAGACAACACTTAGTTATTTTAATGATGGCAAATTACAAACAGTACGAGCAGACAAAGAAATTACGCGTACCGAATAAAAATTCCATACAACATTTTATTTTATCATCTAAATCGGCATTTACGACGGGGAACAATGCCGCGCGGAACCGAACAAAAGTGGGACGCAAATAAAGAAAACAATAAAATTAGAATATATAAACACATAAAAACCGGCGTCGGGACGGGAGCGAGCGGCGCATGCGTCCTCCGTTTTTACCTACAAATAAATTAATCAACTGGCTACACTCCGTACTGAATCAGGTCTTCTGAAAATTTCGCCTGACTACTCAATTTTGAGGAGTCAAAGATTTGAGACTTCATCTTGTCATTTAAAGATTTTAAATGACAAAAGTCACGGACCCCGGAGTCTGTGGAGTAGCAATTTCGAATAAAAAAAAAAAACAAACAAGACTTCATCTTTACTAATATTTATTTTAAACGCAAAAGTTTGTTGTTTGATCTTTGTCGCTTTTTCACGCGAAATTCTTGTTATGTTGTGATCTGGATAAAATTTGGTGCTTACAGAGATATCTCTGAAGTAATCATAGACTAATTTATATTCCAAAAACAACGGTTGGAAAATACACGGTTGAAATTTCGCAGCGTCACTAGTTGGTAATAAGAACGCCTAAGCTGTGGAATACATCGCCTGAGTGGACATTCCCGGATGGATTTAATCATGGTGTCTTCCTGGATCGTTAAACATGCTCCATCATAGAGTTGACACCATATTTTCGCTTAACATCATAGGTGTAAAGATCGTATGATTATTTTGAGATAAAATTAAGGTGCATAAATATTATCGAAAAAATTTAGATAGGATAACGTACAAAACCATGGACTGTGGAATCCATGAAGTCGACATTAGAAAAGCTGAACACACTATGCTGAGATGCTATATATCCCGAATAGAGAAATAAATTAAAAGAGAGACCCGTGAATATAGTCATGAGTCAAGGATTCAAACTTTAGTCAATAAAAACTGCCCCACACATTGTAAGTAAAACGTATATTATTTAATGAGAATTACCTCTATATCTATTGTATCAAGGTCTTATTTGAAATGGCTCGTCCTCAACAAAGCTTGAACGCTCTCAGCTGGCACGGGTACAGTCGAGATGTAAAACGTCATAAATGCAATAAAACTTGACAGGTGCAGAAATATTTAAAAAATGTATATTTAGCTTCTAATTTTTAAGGGTTCGTTCTTAAATAACAGCAACTTCAGTATTTTCAAACTACAGTCTAACACTACGAGTAGGTACTTTAGTCTACGTGCAGTCAATTTTGAACTTTAGAGACTGGACAATGAAAGGTTTTCGTAATGATAGATTTGAGTGATAGATAGGTGACATTTTTTTAAAATAAATCCATGTGACGTGGCAAACGTTAAAAACTTGTACTTCGGTTTAACTTTACTCTGTTAGTGTTTGAAATAGGTAGGTACGGAGGTAAGGATTTATGTACAAACTAAATTCGATAACTGTTATTAATTTCTGTAAATCTACATTTTCTATATATTAATGAGCCATTATAAACTGAATACAAACACATTTCGGTATAAACAGAACTGCAATGTCGTAGAATCGCAATGAATTTGGAAGTCAAGAAAGACCAGTAAACACTTGTATTGTTGTCAACTAATCATTAACATGGCAGTTGACCTGAAATGGCTTCTACTGTGTGAAGTTTTGGCTAACGCAAAAAGCGCAAAGGTCCAATAACTTTAACTTCCTGACTTTAGACATACGTAAAACCTGCCCAAAAACAAAGATGAAGCATAAATGATCGTTTAATAGTTAAAGCATTCCGTAACATTTATTACACTTACCAAAATCAAGCTTACTTGTCATCATAAGACACGGCCCTGTGGATTAGAACTTCCAAATCACTTGATATGGTCGGGTCGGTCAAGGTTTCAATCGTATTTGGCGGTCTTTTGAAGTAGATAAAAACTTATTTTGGCCTAGACAAATTTTTCGTGGGCTGTAAATTGAATTCTACCGTCACACTCGGGTATGATTAGAAATCTTCGGGTAAACTCGGGACCATAGCCATTGGTCATCTAGAAATGCGTCAGCCAATGGGAAATGCTAAAAGGGCGTGGCCTGCCCATCATGGCATGGCCATCTAGAAATGCGTCAGCTAATGGGAAATGCTGACGCATTTCTAGATGGTCATGCCATAATGACCAGGCCACACCCTCCGGTTACACCCGTGTAATTTCCAAAGTAAGCTATCAAATTCTGAGTTATAAGTTTTCACTTCTAGTGGCAGTTCCTATGATTGCTAAATGTTTTTACTATAAAGTGGTATTTCATTCAAATTTTCTATTTTTTTATTTAAAATTATGAGAACAATTTTTGATACAAAAAGGTTCAATTGCAAAACCTTTATTTAATTTTATAATCGTAACAACCAATTTGAAACCCCCATTACAATATATTCAGTTGGTGCAGGTATTTGTATACACGCGAATAAATTTTAAACATTTTTGTACGGAACCCCAGATATTACTCGAACTTGGCCAATTTTATTGTGGACTAATGTTAATTCAAGAATATATCCGCATGTCATGTTATAAATCACTCAGCGATGGACAGAAATATGTTATCACTGTGAAACAAAAGCATCACAAAGCGAATTTATTATTCGTATATTGTATAGTGGAAAAAAATTGGGCTCGATTGTCATACCGGCAGTAAAATACAGGCAAGGTCGACTCCACGGCCAAGAGTATAATTTATCATATGATGATTAATTATTATTTTCCGCTCATCGTTGTTACACCAAAGCACTTTGCGAATTTGTACAACTTATTTTGTTTTTTACGTATACGTATCAAGCTATTTTATGGCCTACCGTTAGACACATGTTATGGAAAGCACTCTTAATGGCCGGTCAATCATTTGACAAAGAAAGTAATATACAATGAATAAAGTTTCCAGGTCGAGCAAAAAGGTTTCAACTCAACAGTATGACAACAATGAATAAAAATATCATGACAACGCCAGACGTGTCTGTTCAATTATCTATACTAATATCTATACTAATATTATAAAGAGGAAATATTTGTTTGTTTGTAATGAATAGGCTCCGAAACTACTGGACCGATTTCAAAAATTCTTTCACCTTTGGAAAGCTACATTATTCCCGAGTAACATAGGCTACGGCAGATGGCGCTGCAGTTGATATCTAGGTTATTATTCGAGCGAAGCCGGAGCGGGCCGCTAGTTTATTATATTTTGGAAATATTTAAATAACATCATTGACAAAAATCTAAAGAGACGAGAGATACTGTGTTTCGGTGGAACTGAAAAGAATTTCAGATACAAAATATTTTAAGCATACCTACAACTTAATTTTAAAACACTTGTGTAGTTTATATAAACCTTTTAAGCATAACAACTTAAGTAGGTACTTGCCTTTGAAATTGTAACATTACATTTTAATATTTTCACTCAGTTATTAATTTCATTTTGTGAAAAATGTAGACAAATTGAAACGATATTTTCGTGCGAGCGGAGTGTCCCAGTTTTACGAAACTTCATCAATTAGGCACCTACTAAAACACGTAATAGGTTCATATTTAAGTAACACATGTAATGTTACGGCTAAACGTAGATATGAATTGTTATTTTTGGAAGAAGTTTTTTTTTTATGAATTCCAACGGCCTCGGGGATGCAAGTAGGATATATGGGAGTCTTCACCAGACTGACAACCCTCCCATTAAAACCACTGGAATGTTCCACCCCCGAGTTCATGTGAAAATCAAATAGCTTATTTGTTTCTTGGTGACTATCAAAACTTCATAAAGCTAACCTAACTCTAAATGAATTATCTAATTTTTCTTTTCCTGGATATATTCTCTATAATTCATAGAGAACCAGCCAAGGAAGAAGCTTAATGGGTATTTGGTGAAATCTCCACTATAATAGTGTTCAGCTCACTAAAACCCTTAAAAAGCATGGACGTTGGAGTCCTTTGAGCCAAATTATTCAAGAAATACCGTGGCTAAATACGTGAATTAAATTTTCGAAGATTATTCTTGAGATTACACCTATTTTTTGTTAACATTTTTCTTCCAACTGTACTTGCGCGGTTGCGTGGTACGTATACTTAGCTTAGATAAAATTATTCAAATTCAAATGATATGATCTATTGTGCTTCAGCAACAATGATAAATAACAATATTATTACATGTGTATATTGTAAATATTTATGCAACTGGGCTACGGCTTATTATGTACCCACTTATTGTTTAGTTACGAAGGGATTGAGATTGTTTTGTCGAGATATTGATTATGTAACCACTGTAATAGGTACTAATAACATTCTACCTCTAAATAAACAGTTCATTCGACCTACTTTTGGAAGTGCATGTTTCTTTAGCAGGCCTTCTAGGCTTTTGGCGTGTTTATGTTCTATATTTTGTTAGTACTCGTAGTACAGCGTGGTAAAACTTTTACGCAGCCAGCAGATTAAAGTATAAAAAAAAAAAAAAATTACCATTAATTTGAAATACACATTTTGAGTAGTATGGTTTAGAGAAAAATGGCTCCAGAACAAATATAGAGCAAAGACATAATTATGTACATCATCTTTTGTTGTTGTTTTTTATTTGTTTGTTTTATTGCACTGAACTCGGGAACGAGTCGTATTTTGATAATTTCTTTCGCATCTATCCCAATTTAAGGGATATAGGTAATCCAACATCGACGAATGAAATCGAAGGCCAGTTGACAATAATTCTTATCGATTTATTTTTTAAACTGTGCGTTCTAAGCGGTTATTAAATAACAAAACCGTTCCATGCTATGACAGTTTGATTACAATTGAATTCGTAAAATACGACGATTACAGAAAAAAACTCTCATTATGCAACTTCCTTCGCAAATAGTTTAAATTGTCTGTCGAATGTTAATTAATTATTAAGTGAAGTATTACAAAACATATGTTATTATATGTACATAGTTAAGGAAACACATAACATAAAATATTGCAGGAAACGTGTCTGAGACAATAGAAATAAAAAGTAACACAATAATTGAGAACTGTCAATAAAAACCATTAATATAGCATTGTGCGGCGTAAGATATAATACAACACTAACAAAACATCAGTATGGTATGTTACAACAATGTGCTAGTAACTTTACGTCTTTAAGTAAAGTCAAATCGTTGTAGAAATTTTGGAAGTTTGAAACAGAAAACGAGATCAAAAGGTAATTTGCTGCTTGATTCAAATATCTGAATTAAGCATTTAAACTTTCACTTTAATTATTCGTGTTTACGAATAATTAATTAAAATAGATAAAATATCCATAAAATGATTAAATAAATAATCATGTTCAGTGAGGTGAAATACCTATATAAAATTCTCTTGGCGTTCGTCGAGAAACTCCTCCGAAACGGATCGACCGATTTCTATGAAATTTTAAATGTAGCTTTGGTAAGTCTGAGAATCGGTGGTAATCTATTTCTTTACCCGTAAGTGGTAAGGGTGGTCCACCCAATATATTTTTTATTTTTTCCCGATTTTTTTCTGTTTTTTTTTCCTTTAAATACCTACCTATCCCGAGGTGGTAACGCATCGCTGGTTTCTGGTGCGTCACTGGACCAAATTTGGTGGTATGTTCCCCCTGTTCTGTGTCTGTAAGGGCATCGGTGGCGTAGGGGTCGTGTGGTCGCGCGACTCCGACCCCAAGTAACGTAACATACGCTTTAACGAATTTCCTTCACGCAAAATAAAGGTATCAACTACGTTCGTTCCAAATGTAATCCTTTAAAATAAAAATTGATCCACGCGTTGAAAAAGTACACAAACGCTCACACTCACATATTTTCACCCTTATAGTGAAAGTGATACGAAGTTCTCCGGGTCAGCTAGTAATAGTATAAATTTATGTGAAAACAATAAATAAAACTCCGTCTTGTAAACATTTGCAAGTTAGTTCCAATCTATCAAAATAAATCATATCATTTTAATAAATTTTCATTTGCAATGAACCGAGTGAGTCAACGAACCCACTGTGTCTGTTACGTCGAAGAACACACATACAAATAATCGTTTCACACACACTAGCTTGCGTCACAGTATATCGATGTTACGCAGTAAGCGTAATAGCGACCGTCCGTTTCGTTCGAAGATAGAGCACTCGTCTCAAGAACAAAATGATCGTGAACAAATAAAACTTATCATTTGACGTGATTTGTTAAGACTTTAATATAAATCCACAATCTTTTCAGAATCAGGGAGTTGATTTTGCGTTTGTTGCGTTGATTTCGTTTTCAATATAATTTAATTATATAGATTTATATAATATATAAAAAATGTGTATATATTACTAATTTTTTTTATTTAAATTAAAAAAATAAATTAAATATGTAAAAATTATGTATTATATATAAATATAGAATAATTGCTCTGAGTTTTCAAAACACTTTGTCACGAAAAATCAGTCTTACACGAAACACAACCTAAACTTAAAAAAGAAAACTACATATCAGTAGATAATGTGTATATTTATCATTGATATTTAGTTAGTTGTGTGTCAGATTGTTAAATTTAATTATTATTTACATATTATGTAGTGTTTCATATAATAAACTTACATTCTAAAATGCAGTTCTAGAAGATATGATTGTATGAAAAAACTGTAAACAACTTTTTTCACCGAATAAGTTGTTATAACGTAGGTTTAATTTGGCATAAATAAAGATTAATTTAAAAAATCACAAAACATTTGCGAATACAAATCTCATTAAAGAAACGCTACATTTAGTTTCAGTTACTATTCATCTAAGTTGTCCTGCTGTTAAATTTAAGCCGTGTAAATGTCATAAGGCAAACAAGCTCAAACAGCAGGATCACAAATGAAATCGACCTTCGGCCGTATAATATCCTTCTAGCCTAATCGATTTTAGGAAAAATCTAATATTTCACCAGTTCACCTCTAAAAAAGCAAAGAAAAACATCCCAAAGAGTTCTTGAATAACAAGTCTACAACGCAAAAAAATCATAAACAATATCCAAACTAAATAGAGTAATAATTTAGTCCACAAAATTAGATTTCGGTCTCGAAATTTTATTAAACGTGATAACCATGTAAGAAGAAGTAGATTCGGACAGGGCTTGGCTAGAATTGATGAGAGTCGTTCGACGAAACGTGTCTTTGAGAGGAGACCTCGGGCTAACACGAGAGGAAGAGGTCGGCCACCACAACACTGAGTGATGAAGTACGCCAGACGTCGATAGTTTATAAACTGATTTGACTGTACTCAAAAATTTGACACATGTTTGACTCAGGTAAGTCTTCAGCAAAGATTTGGAATACAACTAATTGTAAGAGTTCAATTAACGACCTTGTGATTACATGATAACAAGAGTGATATCTGAATGACACAGTCACGGGAACGACTTTAATTCTTTAAATTGTTGCCATTACCACAAAAGTACAAGCGTGAAATACTCTCGGAAGTATATAGGTACGCTATTTTTTTTGTAATGGACCAATAGCAACTTTTGATGGATAACCTCTACTGTCTAACAATACGCTCACAAGTGCTGCTATATTGGTTCTTGATGAGTGAAAAATTTTTTTAATCCTTTTTTCGGCTTTATGCACTGTCACGTTATCACGTATCTACACGTAAATACGTTATCTACAAACAGTTCTATAGGTAGTAGTAATTGTCGTCAGATTCCTATTACCATAGGCATTGTTTATCGAACCATAGGCTAGCTAATTAGGCTAAAGGGCCCTAACCTGATCTCACAAACTAACTAACTGCATTAACCGCAATGCGTGACCAAAATGTCAGGGGCTCTATTTGTCTCGACGTCAAAACATTGATATTGAATATCAATTACCATTCCAGTGCTGGGTTTCTACGTCCCTAACTCGGAAAACCTAGCTATGTAATTTGTTGAAATATTGACATAATTTTCTGCTTGATTTAGAGCGAAATTAATAGATGCTGAAAATGAAAGATAGGATATCGATAGGTTGTTCACTCAGTAGGTAGGAAGTTTGAAAATATGTTAGGTACATATTTTCAAACTTCCTTAAAGATTAGTAGCGGTTTGCGGTTTTACTTGCGTAGTTCCATATTTTTTCGTGGTAAAATGCAGGCTACATAGGCTGGTAGGTACCATTCCAGACTTTAATATAACAGTGTTCAACATTTTAACCCAATAGTTTGAGCTGTACCGACATGATTGAGCAACAAACATTCAAACATGCAGATTTAAAATATTTGTGAGATTTCTAGATCTGGAATAGAATTTCTGGACGGATCTACTTGTACAAATTCTATTGCAATTATTTCAAGTTGTTAGTTTAATTAGATTAGGTTTAGTTAAATTATGTTTTAGTTAGGATAGGTTTTGTACTTGGTCAGACCCGAGTTATTGCTATGACCGAGCTTTAGTAATATGATTTAGATCTATTTTAGAAACAGTCTTTAGAGACTTTTGAAAGTTATTGAGATTGTATAAAAAAATAATGAAAATAAATGGAATTAAATAAACATAATGTTTGAGGTGACTTAAACAGTATGTATTTAGTTCCATTTATATTAGCTGTTACTTTTTCTTGAGCAACTGCCTGGGCTGAGAAACTACCAAACGTCTTCCAGTTTTTCTACCGCCAAGCAAAAATTCGCAAAAAATATTGTGTCCCGGTGTTGAAGGGCAATATTTTCAGAGATCACATGGCTATCTCGTTATTTACTTATCGAGTGACGAGCTTATTGCAGTTCTAGACAATAATTGAGATTCAGTACATAGTTGCTTCTCACTATGATGCTATGGGCAAGCATGTTGTCAAGTTGTCATCAGGCACCTACCTCGTCCCGTCTTTCTGTGTTTAAAAAACATGACTTAAACTCTACTATGTTTCACTGAATTCGGATAGCGTCACAAACATTGGACATTTTTTTAGTATAAAGTGTCAAGACGAGCAAGGCATTAGCCTGATGGTAAGCAACACATCTGCCCATAACAAACCATTACCTAGCACTAAACTGCACTCGTCACCCAGAGCTATTAGATGATTTAAAAAATACAAGATTTTAGTTCGTTTAATTCTAGAGCAAAAAAAATCAAATACATCAATATTCAACACAACAAAGTCTGCAGTACCAGTCATTGATACAGCTATGTGATATTGCTAATCAAACATCAAAAAGAAACAAATACTCACAACAATAGATTATTGAGAAAAACGACAATGAGAAATGTAATTATTCAAATCAGGCTCTTATTAAGTGTTTTTATATAGATTGTACGGCAATACTGAATTATTTAGTTAATTATGACGGTTTTTTTGAATAACTAGTAACTGTGGATACGTAAGAAATGTCACGCAACAATGTTACAAATACTATTCATACTAGGTATATTCTTATTTCAAAATAATTATTATGTTACTGAACTCGAACAGAAACTGGTTTTTAAGGCATTTGCAGAATAGGTATTCATAATCGTATTCCTTTTGTGTTACTTCTTAAACGGACTGCAGTAGCGAGGTATTTTAGTAATATATTTAGTGATTGGATATTACCAATATCTTTAATATATTTGTGCAGTGTTCAGTTTCCGCGATGTTTCATAGACGTTCTACATTAAATAAGCACTTTTAACCGTCTTTAATAAAGTGGAGGCTATCAATTCGGCTACCAACCTTTTTTTAAGGATGTTTCCCGTTTTGTGGAGAACGCGTGAATGACGAAGTACGTAAACCAATTAGATTTGAAGACTCAATATTATTGTTAATAATAAAAAAAACTTGTATTACCTATATTAACATGATTCATATAATCTTGACAAATAATACTTGATAAAAAATCGTTGGTAAAACTGCTTTAATTGGTAATGGCTAACTGGCACTTGAAATAATTAAAAGATGTGTGAGCAGAAGTGAAAACTAATATAAGAAATTGATATTAAATCACTTCGAAATACTGTATGTTTTACTCTTGTCACAGCCCGCCGTGTTTTGTAGATATAGGTAGGTACCTACCTAGTGATGTCAAAATTTGAATTCCAGTAAGTACTTTTACTGTCATCATCTTACTGTTCAATGTCTGGTACTCATTCCAAAAACGAAATTAGTATGTATTTTATGCAATAACCATCGAATCAATCGATACATTCTCTTCACAGGGTTACAGCACAAGAAAGCAAAGCAGTGGCAATTACTTGGTAATCTCTCATCGACGTATAATTAAATGTTACGATATCTAGTTCCGTTCCGTTCAAGTGAGCGTGAGCATTCTCCAGGTATCTACGATTGGAAGTGGGAATGTGTAGAATAAAGGTCATAAGCTCACTAAAGCAACCCGTCACCTGAGCACCGTTTTTCTGCACATCACTTTTTTGTAGTGGTAGGACTCTTTTTTGCAGAGTTCGCCTGGGGAAGCACCATACCTTTGTCAGTTATTTTGCCGCTAACCACGAATGTACACATTACTGTGTTCCGGTTTGAAGGTCAATGTTTCCAGAGGAATGATAAGGAAATAATTTTTTAAACTTTGAAATGACGCGCACAATGCTCGTTTTTTGGTTTTTGATGATTTAATTTTGTTTTTTTTTTTTTAATTTGATGCATATCAAATTTCTTAATGTTTTGGCACATTTTTGACTTGCTAAATTCTTCAGCAAGTATGTAATACGATGGTAACTGTCTTAAGTAGTGTGTAACTGTAGTGGTAGGTAATAATTGGGCTGTTCATGTTCCAACAGCTGCGTGACACTGTACTGTTATTTGCAGGCGTGTTGCTTACCACCAGGTACATGTAATGCTCGTGCTGTTTCTCGATATTATAAAAAATACGGCGAACAAGATGAGGACGTTTTGCACTCAGCTAACATTTCTCACAGATCAATATTAACGCTGGCTCACATATATTTAAGCGATGCTTTGGTGCATTATGGCTTTGGTGAACTATGACCTTACAAGTTGCAATTAAATACCTATATGAAATTAATTCGTTTTGTGCACTGGAGTGTCTATGGCAGCGACTGAGAGCCTTATTTCAAAGAGCTTGATTGTGCGCTGATAGGGAGATTTGCAAAAACACCTCAAGCGGAAGCCAGTAAAGAATCCATTCCCCTTATCCTACTAATATTTAAAATGCTTAGATGTTTGTTATTTCATCACGTCGGAACGTCTGACTGTGCTGAGATTCGGAACACAGATTTTAATCTTGAGTAGCACATAGGCACTTTTTATCACAAGAAAATTACGGGAACGGGAACTAAGCGGGTAAAACCACGGGGCGCTGATAGTGACGAATAATAATGAGGAAATCGTTTTTTGTTTTTTATCTACTACACTAACCAAATTACTACATTGTACTACACACAGATCATTAACTACTAACACAAAGTCAAAGTTCTTTATTCATAAATGTACAATTTACACGTCAATAATAAAAAAAACTAATAAAGAGCATACAAAGAGTATACAAGTTTAAATTTAACATTTTATTGTACGATAATAAGTATCGTACAAATAAGTGTCAACCATTAATATATAATATGTATTTATTACAATTGTAATAAACAACGTAATTTTTTTTTACAATTTTATTGTGAGTTTACCATCACTCTTTAAAAAATTGCTGTAACTATAAAATGTTTGAGCGATAAGTCAGCTTTTTAATCGGTTCTTGAAGCTGCCCAAACTCGGGGCTGATTTAACTATTTTAGGAAGACACTAAGCGCATTTGAATTGTCCAAAGACTAATTAAGGTCTAAAGATAATCAAGATGATCAATGCCTTAAGCTTTTACTATCAATACAGGGTTAGGTAAAGCGCAAGCACCTGCTATCGCGTCATCATTGTAAATTACTTTCTCACTGTAGATAAATCTAACTTCGCGAAAATAAATCTACTATTCCTTTTTGTCGAGTTTGTATGGTTTTCTTAACACAGGTTCACAGGTTTACAGTTGAATTTTGGGGGATTTTTTGCTTACTTTTCATACCTACGCTCGACAATAACGCTTGGGGTTTGACTCTGACTTACGAGAAATTACTATCCTCATAGTACGTAGTATCATATCTAGTTGTTCAGTTGATTTTTGAGAATAATATCTACAGGAAGATAATTGAAGAGGATATTTGCAGTCTAAGTGTAAAAATAATAGGTACACACGTTTTTGAAACATCATCTTTTCACAATTGTGAGATGCCTGTGTTAAGTCTAATACATTTATTTATTCTTTGGTATTAAGGGAGGGTACGTGCGGTCGCCCTATTCTCTAACGTTCCTTAATATCGTTTCGAAAGCAATATCTAAGTTTGGGTTGCTCAAGAGCGCGTTGTATTTAGCTAGATTTTAGTACACTGATTGTGTTGGATCTTTATGTTTATATCTAAGGCTCGGTGGAACTTTATACGTTTATAGGACAGGGAGTCAACGAAGTACCTACGTAACTTGATTGACCGAGTTGGCTTCAATTATCAAACTTATATATTCTAGTAGTTAATTTAATCGATCATGTAAAACACTAGTTTAGTTTAAGTTGAGCAATAGTTAATTTGAATACAAAACCCGTAAATTAGAGTATTTATAACTAAAACTGAAGTGTATTGTAATAAGGCAGCAATACGTGTTATTTAGAAGTAAAACTAGTTGCACAATATGTTATATTAATAGTTTTTAATTAAAGGAAAAGCGGTAAAATGTGGAAATTCCCAGCAAAGTTCCGTTACTTTACAAGCGACTGTTTACCATGCGTCATTAGATTATATTACGAAACAAAAACATCGCACAATGCAAGTGCATGATAAATGCGGTCAAGTGTAGGTAAAGATCACGCCAGGGTTCCGCAGATGACGTGACCGCGGACACAGTTGTTGGCGGCACGACCGTTGATCGCCACTGGCCTTTCTGTGACGTCGTTCGGTTCAAAGCGGTGACTATGTGCTTGACAGTTGCGTCTGACAGGTACGTGATGCAACGGGAATGCAAGCGGCTATGCTTTTGGCGAATGTATCTTTTCATTTATCGCTTCATTTCGACAGTATAATGAAGAAGTTTAATTATGCATAAATAATGATTAGTATTGTAGAAAATTGCTAATTAATTATATGCCAAAGTTTTACATAGCACTTTAATTTTGAGTTATATTGTAGAGGTACATATTAGACATCACAATATTAACCGGCCACTTAATTAATCGTGACCTAGTTAAATAGTGATTAAATCCTGTATAATGTAAACAATATCTGTTCGAATCGCGAAAATTTAAAAACAATATACCTACGTTTTTTGTAACAGTAAATTACTATATCAACGTTTAAAAATTTTGACACTAATGTTGAGTGTTTGAAAATACTAAACACACATGATCTTTTTGATTTTACGCGTTTTAAAATTACCTTTTCGATATTTAACCCCGAAGTTTATTTCTACGGATCTCTAAAAACACTTTTATTGAGACGCAAACAGCGCGAAGCACCATTATTGTGTTGCAAATATTAACATAATTAATTTACTGTTTTTATTATTATTGGTTAAGTCACAATTAAATCAATAGGTTGAATGTAGCGTGTCTGTTATTTGCAAACGAGTAAACCGATTTTGATGAAATTTTGTAGCTGTATCTAAATGAAGATCTACATATTTATAAATATAAAATAGAAGCTGACTTAACGACTGACATAACTATAAGGTTTATAAACTTGTAATTTTCCAGATGGATTTCTTTTATAACGTAAGGGACCAAAAAAAAATTTAAATTTAGGTAAAGGCAAAGTTATTATGAAACTTTATCGTTTTTTGAAGTTATTCGAATGAAATTCCGTATGAAGGTTCTTTATAAAACTTAATGCAATAGCAGTAAAATATTTTTATAAATCATCCCTTAAAGGGGTAAAAGAGGGCAAATTAGTGTCAAAGGTTTCTGATTTTCAAAATTATTGCAATAAAATATTGTATTTGGGTTAAAAGTTACTAGTTAAGATTATTGTCGATATCCCTTTTTGTGAATTCAATCTTTAAAAGGGCAAAAGAGGGGTGCAAATTGAGTAGGTATACATTTATTTCGTTTTAACCTACCATATTTTAATGAAGATTCGTATATAGAATATTACTTACTAACATTATAAACGCGAAAGTTTATTAGAATGTGTGTATGTTTGTTACTCTTTCACGCAAAAACTACAAAAAAAATGGATGAAATTTGGAACATTGATAGATAATGGTCTGGAATAACACATAGGCTATTTTGTTTCCCGGTAAACTAACAGGATCGGTTACTACTCGGGTGAAACCGCACGTCACTGCTAGTTGAATGTAAAATACATTATTAACATATATTAAAAAAAAATATAACAACCATTTAGTATAGATTAACTCTTCCTTATTGAGCGTCGTTTGAAGATTTATGGGCTTAAACGAAAATATCCGGTACTATATTAATACTAATACATATATTGGGAGATAATACAGACAACAATTTTGGGACTTATGGAATTATTTGTTTTAAAGGTATTCAGTTAATTGAAAAGGCAATTTAGTTTGTTTGACGTCACAAACGTAAATATTTCGGAATTCTGAACAATCGATTTGACCTTGCTCATATGTCTTGTCTACCAGTCTTCTCTGTTTTGCGACAATGTTATTAAGGTAAAATGTAATACAGGTATTGATATCAACGTATGTATATTAAAATCAAAATGAAACTAAAAACAGAAATCAAACTGCATAGCGTCTATTTTTTTTTTCGTTTTTGAATTGTTTTTACAACTACCGCGTAACTTAGTTATGTAGTGTTTAGGGCTCCATACAAAAACGAGACTCTATTAGTAAGCCTGTGTAATTGTGTATGTGTCAGTCTATTAGGGCTGTACGTGTTGTACTGTGTACGTGCTGTAGTTGTTAAATTACGTTTGGACGCGAGGTCCTATGAAGCCCATCGCTCCCGGAATATAGTTTTCAATAAGCTCGTTAAACGCGGCTTGTCTCTCATGTCTCATATAGCATACTAAGTTGTAACCACGCCTGCCTGAATGATGTTCTTGCCGGGTTTTTCCAGCGGGAATGCCATCCTCGAACTTTGATTATCTCCAGACTTTCATTGATTTATGGATAATTTAAATATTCAATGTATTTGGTTAGTAACGTATTTTTTAGTTTTTGTTTTCTTTTATTTTGTTACTATATTAAATGGACTGCTTGTTTATAACAAAAAAACAATCTATTACCAATAGTGTTGGTGACACTTTTTACTCTTTTATACTAAGCCAACATACTGAGCACATGTACATCTTGGCCCAGTAATCAATAATTTATCGAAACAAAAAGTTCATATCGTAATTTCAATGAAAACTTTACCTTGCAATAGGTATACTTGAATAACAGACAATTTTCAAAGTACATTTCCAGCAACATAGTTTTAAACGTATCACAACTGCAGAACAACACTTAATAGCTGATAATAGTAGCAATTAACAAATTTCCATCGTTTTTCCTTCGCAACAACGGTCGTAGGAAACAACCACGCGTTTATAAAAGCAATTTCTTCACACAAACATATACGGACTTTATTCCGCATTATAATTGTGCACACATTCACATAAATAACATACGAGTTAAATATCACACATGCGATGTGAAATTCCGAGTGCATTGTTGCATTTTTATTTTCACTGAAAAACTTTATGATAGAATCGCCCGCATTGAACAAACTGATTAGCGAGCAGATAAATGTAAGAAAAAACACGATGAGAGTGGCACTAATAAGCAATGGCATGGTTCTGTATAAAAATGTTCGACCAAAAATTGTGAACTACTTCAGTGAGAAGTAAATCTATACGTATAGCTGTGCGATCAGATCAATATGAAAGGGTTTCAAAAATTTTGCAATTAAACATATAAATACTTTACGGATAGTTTTACTAACGATAGGAAGTCCACAAAATTCAGCTCGTTTCTACAGATTCATGTCCTTTAATCTTTTCAAAGCAGATTTCCTCTCTATGGTAAGTAATAGTTATGAGACGTTCATTTTTTTTACTTTTATTTAAACTACCTACTACTATTCACAGTACTAACACTAGAATAAATACCTAAGAAAACTGATATCAGAAACTTCGTAAATTGCTGTAGTGATTTTAGGGCTCCCACACAAAACTGCAAAGCGACGCCACATCGGAGGAACTTGCGATGCGAATTCGTGCGACAAACCGTTGGTTAGGGTAACCATAGGTATGGTGACCACAACGGTGGTCAGCCGTGTTGGACGTGTTTTTCGGAAGCGTAACATGGATCGCAAAAAGATTATTGTAGGTACTGCTGTCATTATTGTTTAGTAGATATGAAAATTGGTTTACTACACATATTACTATTATGAATGCTGATGGGAACTATTTTACTAGCAAGTATTATGGGTTGAGAAAATATATTTTTTATTATTATTTTAGAATGAGAATATCTTCATTTGAAGAGCGTCTTTCTCTTTTTCTGTCTCAGAGCTGACTAAAATTATGACCAGTATGACGTAATATCGGAGGAATGCGCGATGCGAATCTAATCGGAACTTCTCGCGATGCACTCGTGCGAATTCGCAGATATTTCCGATGCGATGCGAATTCGTGGTTTTGTGCGGGAGCCCATATTTAGTTTAAAAGTTTGTTACGGTTGTTTGTTTCTTCGTATCGTCAATGTAAGCGTAACAATTTAAAATCAGTATTTGCGTGACGTGATTTAATGATGAAGTATTGCTAACACGGAAGGTGTTTATGATGTAAAAAGAAATCATTAATTGCTATAACATTAGGTTTATTTGTTTCATCGTAACACATTTGAACTTTCGTTTTTTTATACCTCTTTTGATACCTCAGATAGGTATCGGTCACACTACATTTATTTTTCCAGATAAATAAATACTTACATCAAAAAAAAGTATTTTGAGAACTGAATAAATGGATATACTTAATTAGATTTTTTTAATAGTTCATTAGATTTAGCAAGAGTTTTTCATTATCCACCTTCAACAACACAGAACCCAAAAATCATAAAAAATATGTATTTTATTAGCGCGCGTGCAACTGTAAATTTTATTTTGTAACTGCTGCTTATAAAAAAATCTTCATTCTCATCAACAGGGAACGCGAGGTGTCTCGTTTGTTTGTTGTTTGTTTGTGTTTAGCATTTTTTTCTATGATATAGAGTGAGAGGTCGAGCAAGACATGCACCTGATGGTAAGCTCATAAGAGCATAAAACCACGCAGCTATTTGACCACGAATATTTACAATCACTGTTTAGCGATGCACTACGCTCATCACCCAGAGACATAAAATGACTAGCAAAGCCCGCGGTCTCACCCTGTTTCTACTAATATGAACATTTCATAAACATAAACAAACAGCCTACTAAATGTTCCCACTGCTGGGACTCGGGGCATTCTGTCGCAAGGAGAGAGCCAAGGCCATAATCCACCACGCTGGCCCAGTGCGGGTTGGGTGACACATGATTTCGAAAGATTTAGGTACATGTCGGTTGGAGGATATTTTCCCTCACCGTTTTAAGTTAGCGGCTACCTACTAGTTAGTACGGGTTAGTTACTTAATGACTTCCTATAAATGCGAAAGCCTGTTACACCATGGGTGCACCTTGTACAGTAGTCAGAACTAAATTGTCGAACCACGACCACCATTGTGGCCTGGAGGAATGTTTGATGTTCATTTCAGGATCGCTAAAAACTATTCGAAAATTTAATTGACTGGCCGCGTGGCTTAGTTGGCAGTAGCTCTGCCTGCGAAGCCGAGGGTCGTGGGTTCGATCCCCACCCAGTGCAAATATTTGTGTGATGAATTCAAATGTTTGCTGTGTGTCTGTGCGTTTATATGTATAATAAGTATGTATTTAAAAACTGTATAAGTATTATTATAGCTATCTGACCGCCATCATACAAGCTGTTTCGTTTGGGGTCAGAAAGTGTTGTGTCTGAATTGTCCACCAATATTTATATTTATTTATTTAATTATATTTCTGGATTGTTTATGTGTTTTTGGTTTATTAGTTATTTAACAGATATCTCTACATACTTGTTTGAGATAGCACTGTACAGGACTTGTTATTCCTATGAATATGATTGCTACAAGTCGATCCCAGTCATTTCTCAACAAATTACAAGTAGGTATGTATATTAGTCATAACCCTCAACCTGTTTAAGCAAGCTTGGAAGTTTTCTGATACAACGTGTATTAAGAGAATTTAGAAAACTTTGTTTTAACGATAGAGACTCGCGCATTAAACCGCAGGGTGTTACTAGTATATTAATTGTTACATTGATACGTTCAGATTTTTATATGAGGATCGTAATGAAATTATTCTCGGATCAATATAACGTGAGGTCGTTTCGTCTGGTCCGCTGCCAATTTAATTGTATGGATTCAATATACGTACAATGTGTCAAACGGCGTGTAGATTGGATATCAAGCAAAGGGTAGTAATGCAAAATAGTAAAATAATGCGAAAGTGGTGACACCTCAGTGTTTCCTTCATATTTTAAGGGTACACTCCACTAGAGTATTCTTCCTCGTTCGCGCTTCAACATCCTTAAACCCCATGTAAACAAGTCTACTGTATAAGACTGAAGCGTCTTTCTGTGTACGAGTAGTATCTTTGTGACTGTGTTGTTTTTTGTAGTATCTCTTTTAAAAGGAAGGAATGTAATACGTTTCTTTTTATATTCTTCGAAAGAAAAAATAATCAAGAAGGGTCTTAGCTAAAATTGTTTTTTGGGGGCTACCTCATACATTTTAATATTGCCCTTATTTAGGACACATAAAAATAATGACTAAATGGACTACTGAATAATTTCACAATGTTATCCATATTGCTAAAATTCTATAAAAAATTGTTTTAAGTGTTCGAGCAACATTCGTTTTAACGCCTGTTAAGGAAGGAAGGACGAGTAGTCGCTAGAGATAAACCATCTTATATTTTACATGCGAGTCACGGGTGCAGAGTGAAAAAAGTGATAGGCAGCGATATGAACCCTTCAGATTAAAGTGACTACCGTTTTAGACAGGCTTGTTGCTTACCATCAGTCGCATGTCTTGCACTTTCCGTCTCACTATCCTACTACTAATATTATAAATGTCAAAGTATGGATGTTTGGATATTTGGATGTTTGTTGCTCAATCACGCCGTAACGTATGAACGGATCAGGCTGAAATTTGTAATACAATTAGATTATAGTCTGGAAGAACACATAGGCTACTTTTTAATCCAGGAATATAACGGGATACGACGGGAACAGGAACTACGCGGGTAAAACCCCGAGGCACTGCTTATATTGTATAAAAAAACTACAATAACTTTTTTTTAATACGAACAAACCGTCTGAACGTTTGGTAAACGCCTGCCCAATACATCACAATGCCGTGCAGCTCTTTGAGCACGAAGGTTTGCAATCTTTGCTTAGCACTGCACTACGCTCATCATCTAGAAATATAAAATGACTATTAGCGCCCTGCGGTTACAACGCGTATTTCTTATTCCTTTTATCTGTGTTTCAAATTTAAACCTGAGGTATTCCAATGTGACTGATAGTCCAACGCAATTACGGAAATAAATAAACGTATGTATATAATATATGCTCAGAATGCACCCCCCCTATCGATACTTTATAGTCCTCAAACTACTTAATTTAATGGGTTTTTTTTCAATTTTTTTGCGTAATTGCACTGGACTATGAGCAACAAACATGTGCATACCTTAACATCCAAACTTTCGCATTTACGGTATTAGTACTTTTTATCCAGAAACATTTCCTCCGGCTGCTGTATTACAAATCCAGTCTTGGGCACAATTTCGTATCCTTAATTTGGTTTGACATCACAAACGTAAAAAACATTTGGGTTATAGGCGATTCGCCACAAAGTAAATTCGTCACAATTTGTATTCTCCATACATTCAAAGTAAACTCGTCACATCTTATAAAAAAAAACAAATGATAAACGTCAGACCTAAATAAAGTTGTTTTAAATTCGTCACAGATTCTTGTTTTACGTCATTTTTGCATAAAGTAGGGTTAACAAGTAATAGTCTGACATTATTTACTCATTTGACAGCTATTTGGCTCGCATAAACGTCGAACATTTGTTTTAAATTTAATGCATATTTTAAAAACAAAGACTTTAACGACACATTTTAAAATCAGTAGATATTATTCAAGTACCTATCCACTTGATTCAATAAAATGCTCAGTGGTTTTATGATGTTCCATTTGAGCTTGTTAAGAGTAGGTAAATGTCTACGTAATGTGCTAAAATAACTAAAATGAACGTATCTATGTGTGCGTTAGTTTTTATTTATGTGTATTTCGTAAAACTTCGATGAACTTGTATGTATTTTTTTTAGTTTTGATTCAGTGGTACAACTACAAATTTTATATACTTTGGAGCGGTTAGACTGTGTGGAAGACATCCGGTGAATTACCACATATTTGCCAATTATTCTACCGCCAGGCAGTAATGTGCAAATATTACTGGGTAACGGTTTTAAGGGCAATGTTTTCAGATAAATTCCAGTGCATGGAAATCAACTTACATTACATATCTGGGTGACGAGCGCAGTGCAGTGAAAGCCATTAATTTACACTCTTCACATTTTAATCACTGCGTGGTACCTACTACTGTTGTGGGCGTGTTGCTTACCATCAGACACATATTCTGCTCGTCGCGTCACTCTATACATTAAAAAATGACAATCACGAGGAAATCTTCCAGATTCTAAAAGATAAATTGAAAGACACGTATGTATAAGCTGTATTTGCGTGGTCGTTCAGTGAAGTCTTCTGATGAGACCATTGCACTGCACTTATTAAACTAATATAATATTGGGTTTATTCACATCGCGCGCACTGACTCACCATATTAAGTATCAAATTAAGATCGTTTGTACAGCAATTTAAAATAAATACAATAAAATTGAAGTATCGAGTTACGATCTTGTGCAGTGGAGCGTACGACTCATTATTGTTTGACTTCGGTAAATCGTCACTGGCAAAATTGATCGACTTGGTTCTTTAGAGAGTTGATGATTTGTGAGAGTAAAATTGAGAGTATTGAGTAAATAGTTAGTCAATAGTGGTAGAGCGACTTAAATGGGCGCCTGATGGTAAACAACAATGTACCACACTAAATGTAATACTATGAAGAGACGAACATACAAAATAATATACCTACTTTGAAAAGACAGAGATACATTACCTGAAAAATTGCTAACCTTGTTACATAAAGTGCAGAATTTTCGTTTACATCAATTGTTTTTAACTACGAAAAAGTCGAACTACTGCCACACTACGCGCATTCGGAGATCTATTATATTCGTTTCTCTGAAAGCATCTTTCAAACTGGAACACAGTTATGTTTGCACATAATCTTACTATCGGTTTGTAGGATATTACTGGACGATAATATTCATTCAGAGTTTGTTCACCAGAAAACATAAAATTCCAGAAAACTGTTCAGTTAGCTAAAAAGGCAACAAACATAAAATAACTCAGACAAAAAAAAGTGAAATGAAGGCCTACAAGCCATAATTTCCAGTATACATCAGTAAAACACGTCATTAACGTCGAAATTAAACATTTAAAGTTACTGAAACAGCTACATTTGTTGTTTTAATTTAAGTAATAAATAATAGAGAGCCACTTCTCATTGCAACTTGAATATAAATAGACTAATTAAAGTTAAGCGCTAAGAGAATCAAGCGAATAGTGTAGGAGGCTTCCGCTAAATTGACTGCTATCAAAACTATACAGCGTAAGAGAATATCTGCGGTTATTTTGGTTTTAAACTGGCCTCTTCTTCTAGAGTCATGAAATATGTCTGGCAATATTCAATCTATACTTTAAAAAAAGCTTAAATATTAATGCTATTTGTCCCATCTAAATTACAGTTTTAATTTATAAAATGTAAAGCGAGCATATTTTTAATAATGTGCTTGTAATTACAATAACTTTGTTTAAAAATCAGTTTCATGTAGTATAGAGCAATTTTTACTAGGCTGAATGAATCCGCAGTGATAATAACTCTGAAATCATGTATTTTTTTAAAGATTTAGAGTGACGGAACTAATTAAAAAAAGCTGAAGACAAGGAATATGTCTATACTCTATACCTAATAAGACAGTGTCACTGACCTGTTTGTGTGTAAAGAGTCCAATCACTTACTGGCACTGTACTCATTATTTAGAGACGTGACCAGATTTATTATCTATTCAGTATTTGTTTCTGAAAACATTGCCCTTTAATCTTAAACTCAGAACATAGTAAAGTTTCTCATTACTTATTAGCGGTAGAATAACTGACACAGGTGTGGTACTTCCTCAGACGGAATTAGTAAAGAGTCCCACTACTACTAAAATGTAAAATAATAGAAAAAGTGAATTGTAAAGTGGGATACCTACATCAATTCAATCCTCGACTAGAGTGGAACAGAAGTTGAGATGTTTAAATCGCTTATTTATGACAAAAGAAAACGTTCCTCATGTAACCTGCCTGTGATGGCAACTACTTTGTACTACAATGTTTGTATCTTTGAAAATAATAATATTTGAAAATCACAATCAATCGAAAAAGTTTACAGTTTTAGATTTCTCAGTTTCGCAATCCTTTGATGTTTTTTTGGCTAAACTAATTAACCAAGACAAATTGTAATCGTATAACTTTAACCGGTCGCTCTTGCACTAAGAATTTAGCTGCTAGGGAGGCGAAGGACGGGCTACATTGTAGCGTTGAATTCAAAACATAAATTTTAATACAATATTCATTGATTTACAAATAACATTTTTATATTGCGATTCAAACAACGTACAAAAATAGAATACACGTTTGTGGTCACCGTTTTTCTTTGTTTACAACGTGCCTGCCTATAATAGGACAGTGACACGCAGCTATTGGAACGTGAAGAGTCCAAAAAATCATTACCTAGCACATAGCAGGTGATTTATGTCCATGACCAGTAATTTCTCTGGAAACATTGACCTTCAATCCGGATGCAGTGATGTTTGCACACTACTGGGACACTACTAGTAGAATAACAGGCAAAGGTTACAATTAACATAATATTTAAGTTGGTAAAATGGTGGGTCGGTTAACATCATTAAATTGCTCATCAAAAGTAATTGATAATGCGTAAAAGTTTTTTCATGTGGTAGTTGCAAGCTTAAGGCAAAAGATAGATGCCTTCGGACGATCGTGCATTGTCGAAGAGCGATACATTGTAAAGGACTTTTTCAATAGAGGACAGATGCATTATTAACAAAATTAAATTATGTTAACTATACTAAGCCCATCTAATTAATCCGTAGACTGGTAAATAACTAAAGATGACAAACTGAATAGAAATGCTTGTAAGTACGTAGAATGATATATACTATAATATATATATATACATAACAGTTGAGACACCTTCTATCTGAGTTTATAGAAATTTATTACATCATACTTACGAATAAAGCCCTGCTTGCAGTTGGAGACGTATCATTGTAATCCATCTCTAATATATAAAATTTTGAGTCGTATGGTTACTACGACAGCAATACTAATCGTATGTAAATCCGAGAAATAAATTTCACGAAATTCTCTACTGGTGGCATATAATATGTAGGTACTGCTTAAAAAGGTTCAATATACCTGACAGAAGAAATACTACAATTTATTTATATTTTATTTGGGCATCAACAATCACCGACATCACCACAAACGTCATTGAAGTCTTAATTTAAAATATCAGTGATCTACGTGCATTATTTTTATAGAAGCAACATCGCATGATATTATATTCAACTTAGGCCAATTGTCCACGTAGCTGCACGACATCCGCACGATTTCGACAATTGTCGGATGCAAGACGAATACTTGCATCTTGCGTACAAATAATGAAGTCTGTGTCCACGAAACGACAACGACACGACAGCCGCACTTGCGTTTGTTCGTAGGATGCATGCATTCGACAAAAGACGCGTGCGTGGACAGCAGGCCTTAGAGTTGCTAAGGGACAACGTCCTTGGTAGGTCAGAGGGACTGTAAAATTTTCTCTATACTTACCAGTTTTTTTATTTATATCGACCCATCTGCGTAACGCACGAGAGTCATTTTATTTAAGTTCTTTACAATGTAAGAGTCATTCAATACAGCTGTAGCAATTTGCATGCAGCTCGGTTCAAATTGGATATTAGTTCATAAACGGGCAAGATGTCTTTCTATTTTTATATTCCACCTATTTTTGACCGCACGAAGCCAGAACGTCAGAGACTAATGAGTTCCCTTGTATGCTTTGGTGTCTGGCGTATTCCTGGTTAAGGGTAGTTCACAGATCAGATTGGATCAATGTCAGTTTCGGTCTATTCAAAACTCATCAATCGTTGCGGATATCTCTAGCAATTGTAGGTCTACATTACTTAGATAGATCTAGTTCGGTGTATCAAACGGTTTCCTTTGAAACCTGCAAACTCAAAGGCTGGTCTATCAAATTGACGATAATAGAACGTAGATTAGAAATTGAACCTGCACATGACATAAACGCAGTCCCAGAAATTTGGTGAAGTAACGGTTTATGAGATGGTGCACAATTTGCAGCTGACAGTTAATGATGGCATAAAGCCGAAAATCAGGTGGAGTAGTATACCATCAGAAGCGGAAGCGCATGTCCTGTTATAAACTACACACTAGGTACTTAGGCTTCAAACTACTAGGCCAGTAAAAATTGACGTTTTTTGGTCAACTTTTCATTAAATTTCCGAATCAATTTGTTTTTTTATTAGGGTTACGATCACTTACTGAGCATGAAATCACAAAATGATGACAGATCCAGGTGGAGCGCCATCTTGAAATTTTTTTGTGGCCAATATCCCGGAAACCAAGCACTTTGGGGCAAAGAAAATATAGAAATAAAAATGGTATCTGTACTATCTTTCTACCGTGGGCGATAACTCTTGAAATTTTACATAAACATAGAAAAACAGGTTCATTAAATGTGTCATAAATCGTAAACGCTAAGTTTTACAACAAATAAGTTTTCCAGTAAAACGGTAAGTTTTACTAGAAACAAAAAAACTACATTTTATTTTCTACAATAATGGTATTTAAGGCGTTTGTCCTAAAGTGCATAGTTACCGAGATATTGTTGGCCACAAACGTTTTTTCAAGATGGCCCCACCTGGATCTGTCGGCATTTTGTAATTTTATTCTCAGTAAGTGATTCTAAACCTTACAAAAAATAAATAGGATCGGATATTTAGTGCAAAGCTAAATACCATTTTTGCTGGCATAAACAACATATCTGCGAAGCAAGCTTGATCTTGTCGGAGCTGCAGCATACAATGGAGTTCAAGACTCTGTCTTGATTTGCTTCAGCGTCTTTTAATTTCCCCTGACGAGTCGGGAGCTAGTTGATTATTAAAAAGCGAAAAAGGATGTAAAAAAGTTAAAAAATTCAGCGTGAATTCCGCGTTGAACGTACGTTCGAATATGCCTTTGCATTATAGATTTTTCAGATTCCTAACGATGGAAGGACATTTTTAATTTGGAGCAGAAAAGTTCTCTTTGATACCGATTCGTCAGGTAGCTTTTAGAGTTCTTGAATCGATAGTACCTATCACTGTTAATGGTATGCCGATGCCCGTAAATGGGTATTCGATTATTCCCATGTCTGAAATACAACATCAAACAACTTAAAGTGACAAACAAACTCGGTGACAGAATTGATATATCAAACAACGAAATCTATCAAAGTCACTAAAAAAAATTGGCAGTTATGACTGCCAATTTTTTATATTTTTATTTCATAGGAACTGCCGATAGAAGTGAAAACTTATAACTCAGAATTTGATAGCTTACCTTGGAAACTAGACGTCTACTCTCTTTCTACGAAAACGCAATTTGGAAATGAACTCGCGACTTTCCAACTCCGATTCAACTTCGATCCGTCGTTTTGTCCGTTTAAATGTTCTAAGCCTACTCTAATTAGAGTGGGCTTAGAACATTTAAACGTCAAACAATGGTGTATCGGACGAAACGAAGTAGAATGGGAGTAGAAAAGTCGCAAGTTTTTTTTCGAAATTACGTCTTCGTAGAAAGAGAGTAGACGTCCTACACGGGTGTAACCGGAGGGCGTGGCCTCGCCATCTTCACATGGCCATCTAGAAATGCTTCAGCATTTCCCATTGGCTGATGCGTTTCTAGATGGCCATGACATGATGGCCTGTCCACGCCCTTTCAGCATTTCCCATTGGCTGACGTATTTCTAGATGGCCAATAGCCATGGTCCCGAGTTTACCCGAAGCTTTCTTATCATACCCGAGCGTGACGAATGAATTCAATTAACAGCCCACGAAAAATCTGTCTAGGCGCGCCTAAAGAAGTTTTCACTTCAAAATCTAATTCACGCGTCAGTAAAGGTGCAAGTTGGCGCTGAGACCGCGACGCGAGACCGCGACAGGAGACCGCGACATGCACTTGACACTATGGAATTGTATGGGCACCAGTTCGCGCCGAGACCGCGACCGCGACCTGTCTCGGTCTCCTGTCGCGGTCTCGGCGCGAACTGGCGCCCATACAATTCCATAGTGTCAAGTGCCTGTCGCGGTCTCCTGTCGCGGTCTCGTGTCGCGGTCTCCGCGCGAACTTGTACCTTTAGATTGCAAAAAATACTGAACACGTATTTTTCCTTTTGTTTCACAAACAAACAATGACAAAGATACAGTGGTTAGAAGTTTCGAGTGATGTTGCTTGTGCGTACGATTTTTACCCACAAATTTCTTGAGGGACGTCAGTACGATGTCACTCTAGAAATTTGACGATCTACATCTTTGTCGATTTTTAAATATTTGATAAAACAAAAAAATAAGTGTCCCATATTTTTCCATGGGCTACCTAACGGACTAGTTAGAATGGTTTATTTTTTAACCAATCCCCATCGCTATTATGTAAAATCAAAAAACCAATTCACTACTGACTTGATGAAACCAAGATTATATCCATCGGGAAAACTGACTCAGTCACCGCATTTCACAATCTAGACATTGTTATACGAAAGTATTGAGTTGAACCTCGTAGTGCAAGTCTTTGAAAGGTTAGTCATGAAACGATTTCACTTTCTCACCCTTGATCTAGAGTTGATGCAGGTGAATAAGTATTTTGGTGCGGCTGTGGACCCTACGAAGATGTATATGGTAATTCTATCTCAATTAATTGGGTCGATTACATAGTGTATCCAGCCCATAGTAGTCAATCGTATACATCTAATCGTCTAGTCACTGCAGACAATGTAAACACTGATTTTGTACCAACTAATAGAGCGCGATCGTCCACAAAGCGAATAAACTGCGATTAAGTACCTAAAGTTTCGTGTTCAAAATAATTTAGGTACTTTGAAAATTAACCTAGGTAAATTAAATTTTAACGCTGTATAACAAAACGTACTTATTTTTTGCCTCAATTTTGTTTCTTTTACGTCATGAAGTTGGAGCATTGTTATAAATATACCTATAGATTTACTTATTATTCAGTGAACCAAAACAAAAGTATTTACTTATATTGGAACAGTAAAAATAATTGAACTCGCGACACTGTTACCATAACCAATACCTCTGTATATATTGTACGTAAACTGTGTTTTTAGTACTGTTGAATTATTTTTTTATAAATGCACGCTGTTTATCTTGGTGGGCCTCTATTGGCTGCCGAATTTAAACGAACTCTAAATCATTGTCGCTTATTTTTTATTAGCTGACCTAACGAACTTCGTTCCGTCATATTTCTTTCTTACATTAATTCATGATTTCTCAGTCTCCAGTCATCTGCGCACGAATGCTTTCTGCACTCTTCGTATAATTAGACAAAAAATTTTTTTTTCTAAAATGGTTTTATATACATTTCGGTTGTTTATTTTTATAAACCATACACAAAAAATTCTACAACCACATTTTTCATGCATTTCTCCCGTTTTCTCGAGAACGCCTGAACCAGTATTAATTTACTTTTTTCAGCTGATGTGTGGGTAGCGCTTATAAGTATTATGAGATTCTTTTTGTGGTTTTAAAATCGGTTTATTTTATTTTTTTTATGTTTATAGATTGAGATGAAAATGTCTCAAGCTTCGGTACTGTCGTGAGGCGTACCGTGACAGCATCGGCCGACCGAGACGGCTGACACAATGCTCTCGATGACTCACAATGGCGAATTAAGTATTATTTTAAATTGACGTAATTGGAAAATATGCAGCCTCGCGCTCGAATAAATTGATTCATAGTAAGTTTTTACAGACTAGCCAATTTATATACGGCAAACTTGCCAATTTATGTACGGCAAACTTGCCAATTCATATACATATGGCAAACTTGCCAATTTATACACATAATATGGCAAACTTGCCAATTTAGGCACGGCAAACTTGCCAATTTATACATGGCAAACTTGCCAATTTATATACGGCAAACTTGCCAATTCATATACATACGCCAAACGGCCAAGTTATGTACAAAAAATTTGCCAATTTATACATGACAAACTTGGCAATTTATACATGGCAAACTTGGCAATTTATGAACGGCAAATTTGCCAATTTATACATAGCAAACTTGCCAATTTATGCACGGCAAACTTGCCAATTTATTTACGGCAAACTTGCCAATTCATATACATACGGCAAAATTGCCAAATTATGTACATCAAATTTGCCAATTTATACATGGCAAACTTGGCAATGTATACATGGCAAACTTGCCAATTTATACATGGAAAACTTATCAATTTGTATACGGCAAACTTGCCAATTTAGACGTGACAAACTTGCCAATTTATACATGGAAAACTTGCCAATTTTTGCACGGCAAACTTGCCAATCCGTAGGCTACAAACAAGCTAATTTATATACTTTGCCAATTTAACACAAATACAAAATAAACATCACAATGAAGAAAAATGTCATGAGGTAACAGGCATGCTCCTAGAAAGTCATCTTCCGGAGACATGCGACGTCCGCCATTTATACCCATACATACACATATTCATACATTAGCGACGTATCAATGCCTCATTCAAAGAGTTAAAAATTTTAGCAGAAAATTTAAAGTTTTTGTCTCTTCATATTTAAATATCCTAACAAAAGGCAATACAAAACCTAAAAACGTACAACAAAATACTACGGTATCTATAATCTATTTATTTCCCCAAATTTCTCAGAAAGAGTTCACCGGTATCCTACATTAGAATGCGAGATGATACCTTACAGCTTTATTTATAACTTTAATGACACAATGACTAACCCATAACGAGCCAACCGTATTATTTTTACGTATAATATTACCGTATCACAAAAAAAAAACGTATAATACTTTTATAATACACCGCGGCAATTATAGCCCACGAAATGATAGCATACGAATATTATATTACGATTCTAATTTGATACAGAATTATAATATTATTTTAAATTTGTGAAACAATAAAAAAAACGTTATTATAGGCAACGGTGAGCAGGCGATATTTCGATTAAATATAGGTAGGTATTATTTTTGAGTTGAATCCTACTTCCTACTAATATTATAAATATCAATGTTTGGATGTTTGTTGCTCGATCACGTCGTAACGGATGGGGCTGAAATTTGGAACACAGTTAGATTATAGTCTGGAAAAACACATAGACTACTTTTTATCCCGGGGAAATAACTGGAACGGGAACCACGCGGGTAAAATCGCGGGACGCTGCTAGCTACCCAATATGATCGTATTCTGTAAGTCACGCCTTGTTGAACAATTTTCAATAGTACTATTTTAATCAAATTACAGAGTATTAGCACAGTATAAAGAAATACTATCCGTCGTTTATCGGCTTAAATGTTGGAAGAAATGTCGACAATGTCTAAGACTATCGTTAAAATAGATTAATATAGGTTAAAATCAAAAACCGAACCGCGCTCACGAAACACTAACACTGCAATGTTGGCAATGGCGGGAGTGCGCTTCGTGCGTCTCACCCCGCACGCCCCGCACGATAGCCCCGTCTAAACGGCTTCGTTGTACGACTGTATGATTTAATAGACTGTGGTATTACCATGATATTTGCAGTGATAACTTCTTTAATCACGTATCACTTTTTGGTACGAGACAATGTCAAGGGTTGAAACCTTGTGACTTTGCATCACCGACATGCGTAGCAGCAATATACCTGAAGTAACACAGGTGATGTATATACTCTACAATATGCGAGTACGAAACAATCGAATCATCGATAATAATGTTAGTAATAATGCTGAAACTACATAATAATAATGCTTCGTGATCCTATAACAAGGGAATAACATGTTATATGCATTGCAGGGGTACATTAATTGGCCTCTGTTATATCATTTACTGTAATTTACATACTAGACTATGAATTGCAATCCCACACTTGCGTTTTTCAAATAAATTATGCACTTGGATGAAACATCCGGTCAACTAATGCATTGCATTTGTTTGTCAGTTCAGGGCGACTAGAGAGGCTTGGAACTAAGACGACAGGAATGCGACCTAGATGCCTAGGTTTAATGCCTAGGTTGCTGGTTGCCTGGAAGAGATTGCTCTCAGCAATAAGGCCGCCACTTGTGATGCTAGTTCTTAAGTTTCTCACTGTAATTGTTTAGATTTGTTGTATCACAATAAGTTTTCTATCTATCTATCGATCTTTTGTTTTTTAGTCTACACTAATATTAATATCCTAGTAATATTACATACGTCAATGTTTGTTGCTCAATCACGTCGTAACGTCTGAAGGGATCCGGTTGAAATTTTAAACACAGTTCGATTTTAGTCTGGATGAACATATAGGCTACTTTTTATTCCAGCAAAATGACGGGAACGAGAACTATACGCATAAAATCGCGGAGTACTGCAAGCAGTATTTAAAAGTGGTAAAGTTTTTGAGTCTGTGATGTTCTAGAAGCTAATTTTTAGATCTACTAAGCCAATTCTGAAAATTCTTTTACCAATAGAAAGCCATAGTATTAACCAAGAATTACCACAGCTTTTTCAGTTATTCTACTGCCAAACAGTAATGTGCAAACATCACTGTGTTTTGGTATGAAGACTTTAATATATTGTTTCCAGATAAATTATAAGTCATAGAGATAACTCGTCTAATACATGTATCTCTGGGTGACGAACGCAATGCAGTGCTAAGTAATTTTGTGGACTCTTCAGGTTCTAATAGCTGCGTAACAGAGTGATCTTATAGGCAGGCATGTTTCTTACCATCAGAGATAGCCCCTGCACGTCCTGTCACTCTACAATATAAAAACCACTACTTACTTTATTTCGTCAAGGTAGCACGGTCAGTAAAAGTCTTTTTTGAGTATGCCAAAAAAATGTTTATTTCAAAGAAACTCTTTAATAATGGGAATTATTGTTATAACTTTTATTAAGGCTCAGGAAGACAATACGGTATACAGCCTATAGCACTCGTGTATCACGTACATATTTATCAGAGAAAGAAATTTTAAAATCGGTCAATTAGTTCTGAGGTTATCGCGTTCTAACGAAAAACCTCTTCGACTTTATATTATAATATACGAGTAGATACTTTAAAAAAGTTGTGTTATAAAACCGAACAATTGGAACGACTTCAGTGACAAAACCGTCTAAAGATCGCCCTCGAAAAACGATTGCAAAACCTACAAATATTATTGAAACAAAAGCTAGAAGCCGACCACAAAAAAGGGATCTCAAAAATACTACCATTAAAACTGTTCAAACTAAATATTATTATTCCTCTTGGTTTGGCTCTTTTGAAATAAAACAGTCGTACAGAATGCAAATATTTGATGTATTCTAAGTATATATTTTTATAGGAAACGGTAAACATTTAAAGGAGCGAAGCGAGGGACGGAAGATGGAGTTTTGATATGGGTTAGTTATGATAAAAATAACGACTCTGAAGCGTATAAGGGTGAAAATTATAGAAAAAACTAGATAGGTCGATAGAAAACTTTTTATACTAACACTGACATGCGTAAATTTTACCATAGAATGTTTATGAGCTTACGCCACAAGTAGAGGTATTCTGCTGATAGTAATCTTTTTCAATATTTCTACGAGCTAATTATTACTGGTTATTTTTGAATTATATTACATGGAATTTATTGCCGAAGTAAAATTGAAGTTTACCCGTACAAGATAATTACTATAGCGCTCTTTACTAGCAATTTAAATGTGAATGTTCGGATATTAGTCGCTCTATCAGGTCGAAACGGTTGAACGAATTGGTTTGAAATTTCGGGCGCAATCAGAAAGATTGTTATAGTTTGGAATACTTTTAATCGCGGGAAAATTACGGAAATGGGAATTAATCGGGTAAAACCATGCGGCGCTGAGAGTATTTCGTAATAAGCTGTACGAAACTGTTATTTTGCCCCGGTACGTTCCTTACTGATGTACGGAACAGAGTTGTGGGGAGATACGGCCGAGCTCAGTGCTTATTTTGCAAATACGTACCATTCGTGCAATAGCACAAGTTCTGTGGGGAATGTCCGCTAAACCATACTTTACGGATATTGGCACAATGACGGTAACATCCGTATTAATTTACCAGGTTAGCATGTTTACTCATATTAACCAGACAATTTCCAAGTTCTGGGTTGCGACCGAAAATGACCCGTCAGAGGCAGGAATCAAAACAAATTCAGTGTTGCTACACATAAACTTAATAAAGCTAGTGAATCGGTTTACGTGAGAGGTCCTATATTCTACAATCATCTGCCTGATGATGTCAGAAGTGTAATGTCCGTTGGACAGTTTAAATTTATTTTAGAGATACATTTGATAAGAAACGTCTATTAACTTGTTGAAATAATTTTTGGTGTCAAATACTACGAACAATTATTCTAGACAATCATCATATTATTATGGTGTAGCATTTAAGTACGAACGTTTTATTTAAAAAAAAATTGAATAATTTTCCACTAATATTTTTTTATTTATTATTGACTGTTTTTGTGAAATTAAAATTGTGACTTGTGAGTTATTTTTACCAATAAATAAATAATATGTATCAGTAATTCTGTTACCGTAATCAAGTAGATAAAAAAACATAATTTTCATTAATTAATTTAAGAACAAGCAAATCCGCGGGTATCATTACTACTAATAATTATGGATGTGTGCGTAACAGCCAAAAGACATTCAGTCGGATAAATATATTTTAGTTGCGTCCAGATAAACAAACAGACAGTTCAAACAAACCGTGTTATTGTGTAGATATTTTCTCAACCCGGAGCCTGGGCACACAGTGTGGTTTTGGACGTCGGAATTTTGGGATAGAATGTTATAATTATTATTAACTTTTAAACTTATGTCATTTACAATCTGTACGTATTTTATCTAACTTTTTATTATACTCTGTTAATATAGATTTAATGTTAACTTTTGGTGTACGTAACACAATAAGATGCCTTGATTGGAACTGCCATCTAAAAGCTAAAAGTCTGCAAAGGCACCCAATAGTCCACTATTTCTACATGTGGTTGGAAGCGTGCTCTAACAAATCTTCAGCTTTTACGAAATTACAAAGATCTGGCAGTTACGACTTTTACTCAATTAGGTATAAAAATATATATTTATATTAGATAATTCACTTCTTAGTACAACTTGGAAATTGATAAAATCCGACTAACAACGAGCTAGCGACAAATACGTCAAATTTTACAATCATGCGGTCGTAAGTGCACACCCCGTCTGTACCTTTGAGTTTTCTCATGTGGACAAGTACAAGAATTACATTAGCATTAGCTTGAACAGTCCATGACAATATTGTGAGGATACCGATATCTCTCCGGAAGAGTATAAGTAAAATAATCAGTAGACATATTTTAACTATAACGACAGGGTGACCCTGAACGTTTGACCTAGAAAAGACAGATTGAAGATTGTACTTAGGGAACAGACAAGGAAGAAATGACTTAACAAATATGAACTAATGAAATTTCATCTTTGTACCTATTGAATTAAAGTCAACATTTATTTGGTCCATTTTACACAGATCACATTCAAAAGTGGCTATTTACCTAGTCCCTAAGTTCTTCTCTTTAATTTCGGGGTTTTGTTCTCGTTTATAAGACCTTTCAAACTAGAAAAAAAACAAGAAATTATTAAATAAATATGTTACAATATATTGATTATGTAAACTCTTATTCTGTCTCGAAATCATAGATAAAGTACCATTTTTTGTATTTTTGTTGACATTTTAACCAATAACCTCACACTTGCCACATCCGACGTTCTTGACATCAGACATCGAACACCATTATCAGCTCTACAAAATTAGTTTGATCAAAGTAGTATTCTCATTCTATTCATTTAATATTACAATCAAATTTAAAATAATTTCTAATACATTGCTATTATTTATGCACTCAAAGAATTCAAAACATTATTATATTGTAGAACAATAGGCATTATAATAATAGAGCTGAGTGTATTATCAGAATGATTACAGCTGAATAATACGTAACATGAAATGAGAGAGAGAACATTTATTTATTTTGAAATCAAACTAAAACATACACTGGATTAAAATTGATTCAGAATTTTTGAATGGATCATATACCGAAAATATCTGTTAATAATATGTTGATAATTGCAACACCGATACGTTAACTTAATACGTGAACATGTATGTATATCTGTACACATAAACTAAATTGATGTGTATGTTTGCAGTACCAAATTATTACTGTAAGATTTATTTTTTTAATTTTCTGTCTGTCTGTCTGCTCCGGATAAACTTTGAAACGGCTGGACCGATTTTAACTGGATCTTCACCAGACGATAGCTGATGATATAATCATTGTGGTGCTAACACTGATTTTTAGGGTTTCGTAAAACGTAAAAACGGAACCCTTAGATTCGTCATGTCTGTCTGTCTATCTGTCCGTATGTCACAGCCACTTATAATGCGTTATTTAAATCAATCTGCTTCAATGCTATGTCGTTAAGCGTCGAAGCGATCTAATGTGAAGCTTCCATATTGTTTTTTCAACGACGATTGTTTTACAATTGACGCGAACGAATCCACTGGCATAACTAGTTCAAAAAGAAAACGTTTCCACGTGTAGGAATGAAAATTTAATTAAACATTTATTGTGAACATAATTTAGAAAGAATAATCTACGAGCTAGCGAGAGCTTCAAGGTCAGACGTATCTAACTGTGAATTATACAACAAAAGTCGCACCCTGACGAACCGACCGTCCAAATGCGCCCCATTTACTATAATAAGCGAGAAAGGGACAGCAACATATTAGAAGAGGAACAATCGTTGCCATTACGTCGAATAAAAAGAAAAGTTATTATATTTTTTATTGGAGAGGGCCTTCCACCCTCGCCGCGGCCGCCAAGAGGGTTATTTTCATTTTATTTGAAAAGTTTATTTTCCATTTTGTTTTAACTTCTATTTTCGCGATATGAGGGGTGAAACTCCGACACGCACTCGGTCTCAATGACTTACTAATGCATACGAAACCATTATATAGATAATCTACGCAGAAAAAATGAACTAATCCGAAAGGACACGAGTATATACCAGTGAAAAATTAAGAATTTTTAAGAAAAATTAAGAAAAGTAGAGAAACAATTCAGATATCGCGAAATAATTATCATTTGCATTATAAAGATAAATATTACACCAAATTAATAGTAGTGTCCTTCAAATTTTATTATAATTATCAATCGTTTTCTGGACAATTATCAAGCCAATTTTTTTTTTTAATTTTGTTTGTTTGTTTATATTTACAATTCCTCAGAACAGAAGAACAGCTAAGTAGTTTCGACGATATTCTACGACGACAATTTCGAAATTATGTTTCATCTATTTTTTATTTATTTGTACTGAAGTATAAATATTATTCTACTTATGTATTCTATTGACACTGATATGAAGAAGTTTAATGATAAATATTTTACTGATAGTTAAAAGTACGCGATCCCTATCGGTAGAGTACGCTCGTTCCGCATACTCCCGTATTTTTATATTTAAACTTTTGCATGAACATTAAAATGAGAAAAGTTTGCAGTATTATGATGTGAACTGGCGGCACCGCGGGGCGCCGCTTCCGCGATTTTTATACTGCTATGGAATTACGTAAATATGCAATTAGCAACAACGGAGCGAACGATGCCAGACTTTTTTTAATAATACCGCTTACGACTAACGTATTCCCTCGCATTTGCCATGCGGTGAACAAAATTAATCGATCTGCAGATAAAGTTAAAGTCTACTTTTATATATAACCAGAAGGGGCAAGTTTTTAATTTATTTTTTGTCTGGTCACTGAATCGTTGCTCGTGGATTCGATTCCCCGGGACAAATATTCTGTGCCTGATGAAAACGGATGTTTGTTCTCTGTTTGAGTGTTTATGTTAATAAATAAATATTAAACTTAATTTTTTTTAGACAACGCACTCTAACCCTAAGCAAAGTTTATACTGTGAAAGCGTTGTTATCTAAATTATAATGAATACTACACTACACACCAAACAAACTACTTACACTAAGTACATTCGAATTACCCATAGACCGATGAAGGTCTAGAGAAACCTACTTGAATTGATCGAACTCAGTAAGTACCTTACCAGTCGGAAGCGTGCTCAGCATGCTGGCAGCATTGCTATGCTGAACGGCAATGTTCATACCAAATAAACGACATACGTTGCATCGACCATTCGATCGAAAACGTTTCTGTCGTCGAGTCTAAATGAGATGACTTCCGGTCGTCACAGGCTCAATGCCTTAATTTCAAATGGTTCCAATATTTAACCATTTCAGAGGTTTGCATATTTTTGGAGTTTGATAGGAGGAATATCAGCTGCGCCAAGGTTTTGGTCTTTGGAAGATGTGATGTGGATCCTAGATTATTTATTTATGGAAAACTTTTACTTTATTATTCCAAAAATATATCTTTGCATAATGTCGTAGAGCAAGAGCCCGTGAACCCCAGACCTTCGTTATTTTATAAAAGCTGAAAACTTGTCAGCGCATGCTCCTAACACAGGTAAGAACGATGGACCATTATGAAGTTTGGGTCATCCTGGCTTTGGCAGATAAACGGTACTAAGGCCCCGAGTCCCAGCAGTGGGAACTTTTAGTGGGCTGCTTATGATAATTAGGCTGCTAATTGTTACCCAAGTATTATGTATAAAAATCAGCGCGCATATTATGACGCAAGTAGAATTATAATTGCATGGACATTAACACAACATGGGTGTCTGGCAAGTGTTTGCCACGATGTTAAGTGTCTGGCAATTATTGGTGTGATTTTTAATAACATTCTGAAGGTATTACCAAAATATCAGACTTTATAATTTGACAAATTTAGATCGGTTTGTCATAGGTACCCTTTAGTACCGCTTATCTGCCAAAGCCAGGATGATCCAAACTTCATAATGGTCCATCGTTCTTACCTGTGTTGGGAGCATGCGCTGACAAGTTTTCAGCTTTTATAAAATAACGAAGGTCTGGGGTTCACGGGCTCTTAGTCCATCGTCTTTTTGAGTTATTTTGACAATAGAAACATAGATATTTTTTTACCGAGGTCAAGGCCTCAGTAATTATGTTTGGAATAGAGCAGTTACCGGGAATTTAACTTCGGTATGATTTAAAATTGACAGTTTATATTACTATAGTTAATATCATTGCAGATACTGGTGTATTTTTAATGATAAAAGTTACTCTCATTTTAGTATCTATCTTTTTATCACCATTTTATTTTTATGAGAATTAAGTTTTGTTTCATAAGATAGAGATCGAACGTACAAAAAGTGTGCCTGATGACACGCACACCAACTCAATATAAAAAGTTAATTAAATGTTATTTTGCTATCACTTAAAGTGCACGTTATCGGTGCTCCTTACCCCACAGAATTTCAAATCATCCTTCATATAACGTGTCTACAACACCCTGTCTTTAGGGAAAAGAATTGTCCATTTAGTAAGTAACACGTCGACCAATAAAAGTCACATCTTTATTGGCACCGTTAACAATTCAAGGTAAAACGCCGCCAACCACTTACGACCTCACACCGACAAAGTACAAAATAAGACTAAACTGACACACCATTATGCTCAAACCTCTTAATCTCTCCATACACCTTTTTACACGAGTGTGTGGTCACATCGGTGGTCAGTGCGACCACCGTCCGAGAACCACCGCCTCGAACATCGTGTTGGCACAAACGGTTAGCTCCCATCCTGAGGTAGTCTGTTTACTCCCAAAAAATATAGTAGTCCACATTTTTTAACAAGCAAACCCGAACAAAAAGGCCACGCACTGTGGTACTTGTTGACCCACCATCAACAAACGTTACATAATAAAGGGAGGTACAACGAATCTTAAAAACGTATCTAATTGTTATAAAAACACAAGGCTCTCGGGCTACAGTATGATTTAAAAGTGATATTCTCAAACCATAAAGCAGTTTCACATGCCCATGTGAAATATTTATCTTAATATTATAAGTAAACTTAACGTTCGGCCAGTGAGGCCAACGTGGATCTACTCGTCTTGATATTTGAATATAGTCGAAGACCCTATTTGATCGGTCATTGACCAGAATTTTCATTGAATACAATAATGATATAATCCTTTTTACATCCATAATTTTATAACAAGCCTTAAATCTAAATAAAAACTAGTCTTAATTTTCTATTAGTATTAAGTAAATTTGCGAAATGTTGGATGCAAAATTAAAAATTATTAATTCAGATTTTGCCATTTTTACTGTAGTAAAACTACCCGTTATAAAGTCAGAATAATATCTGGAAGATAATATTATGGCCACTTGATTTAGAGAGCTACACGTAACCCCTTTAATGTGCATTTGATGATTTTATTAGTCACTACTGTTGAACATGTGACACACATTTTATAGAACATGTTTATATTAAGTTTTAGTGATACTATGAATAATAAATTGTAAACAAATTTACATCAATTCAACGAAACAACAACGAGACGAGACGAAGACATTCCAGCAATTCACTATCATCAATATCTATTTAAATTGGCGAATCAACACAAACATACTGTGATAAATTATGCAATTCAATGAGAAAGTATTCATAGACTAACGATGCTGCTGCTATCTAGTGTTCCCCTATTATTCAGGACAACGAAACAATTTTAACGAATGATGTGGGTGTTTAAAAAACAATAACCGCCAACTTTATTATAAACTGTGGTCAAATATTTAAACAGCGAAACTGTTGAACGGTAATTTCATTTACCAAAACAGCCGGCGCCAGAATATCGAAAATACTTTTTGATGTTTCACCTCCCATAATACAGACACTGTTTTATTATTATGACATAGATAAACCGTATTATCTTGTTGTTTTTGAGTAGAACGGGATTGTAATGAATAATAAAAATTTTACGTCAACTAATTTCATATTAATTTATAGACGATGGTAAACATACATTATTGTCCCAATTTACGTAATTATATGGTCACGTTTTTTAAATGAATCTGAATCTGTTATCTGAATTAAACCTAGCAGAAAAGCAGTCGCAAAAAAGAACTATTTTACACAATTGTGTTATAAAGTAAGTTTGATATTTATTAGACTTTTATGTCGGAGTATCTACCTGAATAATTTCATTAATTTCATACCAGGCCCGCACGATACCGATTCAAAAGAATTTAGATTGATGTTACAAAATTGTGTCGCAAAAAACTTGGTTTAAATTAAACCTTTATTACGAGTAATGTACCTTTTCTATCGGACTTCTCGTAGCTCGAAGAAGCGGCATCCTTTCATGGTTGATGTTTCAAAGACACGAGGTTTGACACTTATTTTGTGATAATAACATCTAGGCTGTAGAATGCGTTGCCTGACTGGATTTTTCCCGATGGTTATAATCTTGGTGTCTTCAAATCGAGAGTGAATCGGTTTCTTCTACGTAAACACGCTCCATCGTAGACCGCATCGTCGTCTAACATCAGGCAAGATGGCGGTCAAATGTAAACTTATAAAAGCAACAAAAATACATACCTCAGTCAGGTCTATCTGAAAGAATCAAGCGTCTAACTCTGTTCGAAAATTTAGCCGGATGAAATTATCGACTTTTGTGATGTTAGGTAGGCTGAACTCAAAAAAAAAAATATTGGTGTGAGAAATATTCACCAATACCTATTCATTTATTATATGTTAAAAGAAATTTTTTATCCCATCTTCTGTTATTTTACTGTCAAATAGTAATTTCCCAATAACACGAGTACCTATTATTGTATTGGCAATTTATTGTATTGTATTGGCTTGAAGAGCCAATTTTCTAGAAAAAATACAAGGCAAATACTTAAACAATTCTCTATCTCTAAGTAATGAACGCAGTGAAGTTTAGGGCAGTCATTTGAACTCTTCATGTTCCAATGGTTGCGTGTTGTTATGGACTCGCGTGTTGCTTACTATCCGGTAAATTTCTTGCACGTTCGAAATTGCAGGCCAAAAAGATAAAACATTTAATGTAATGAGAATCATTGTTAAAATAAATCAAGCAAACATTTCAGCCGTCAAAGTATCAAGATATGGTGATCGTGGTTCAGTTTCAATTAGTCTCAATATATAGGCAGAAGGCTCTTTTCACGCCGCAGCAAGTATAAGCTTTTGTTTGTGAATATATCAAAAATGTGCTTGGTTTCGACCGCGGTCCACACAAAAATATATGATATAGTAACAATATTTTCTCTACTGTCAAATACAAACGTTTCTAACGTATTGTATTTCAGTTACTCAAACCTTTCGCAAGCCAAAAAGCTGACAAATTTTTGAGTAAAGCCAGTATTTATATTAGCACGTGTTAAAAATGAAAGTAAGGTACAACAAGCGAACTCAGAAAGACAGAATTGAGCTTCATACAGCGGTCAAGTTTTTTTTTAATTTATGAATTTTAAACCATAACTTTAGTTTAATTTTGTTTCTTTAAGTTTGTTTGTTGACCAATTTCAGATAAATTTAATGTTTTACAGCTTTTGAGTTTGTATAAAAGCTTTTGAGTAAATGAGCAGAAAACGGTGGTTGGTTATTCCTAATTTCAAAACAATGATCAAGATTTTGCATAAAAATGCACAATATACGCAAGATCTACCTACATATATAGGAAAAAACACGTTCGCATGAAAATTTAAAAAAAACTCATTTTGAGTCATGAGTCCAGAAATCAATTCAATATGAAGATTTATTCACATGCAGTAAGAAAATTAATAAAATATACGTTTTTTTAGCTTTTGTTGTCACCCTATGCTACTCCGTATTGTTAAAAAAAAAGTGACATTTTGACCCAAACTGTGCAAACAATGTGACTAAATAATTCATAGACAAAGCATTCTTTTTTGTATTTTATTATTTGAGTTTACACAGACACTAACTCGACAAAGGCATCTCGAGGTGGGCCAAGTCGGAATTTATAAAAACTTATTTTAATAAGTTTACGAGGACACACATATGGATTCGTAGTTTTTGGTTGGGACCCAGGGTTGAATCAAATTCTATATACTGATATCAAATGGCTCAAACTTCGTAGTATTTGCCAGTATTAGTATTTGACCTCATTACTTGCTAAGATACTGCGCAATCCTAGATCAAATTATACTGGTGTGTGTTTTGAGTATGAGTTATGGGGAATCATGGCGGAGTTTTCTTTTATAAAAGATTGATGCAATGCTTGTCAGCGTTAATTAATAAATCAATTATTTAGTACTTCAAATGATCACGTTAGAAACATTTTCAAAAAATATTAAAGGGGCAAAGAAAAACAGATACCATATTTATATTATTTGTGTGGTCTGAATAGCCATGTGAATTGTATTCTACTAGTATCTTGATGAGATTTTGAACTTTAACATTAAAGATGTTCTGAAGATCTATCTCCAAACCAAAATGTTTGTCGCCTTTCTATTGCCTTCTTTTTCATGAGCAAAATTAAGGAAAGTACGAAAACAAGGACAAAAGCTCTTCTGCTGTGAGGATACACCCGTGGTTAGAGTCTAAAATCCTGCATTTCTCGTATTTTAGACTACGAAATGAAATAATAAATACCCAAGGTAGTGGCGGATAATACCACCAGACATAGCTAGTTTCAAAGAAAAAAAATCCAATTTAATTAGTAAATATTTTAAAATCAGCTTTAAACGATACTTCATACATCTGTCAGTTGCATTCCTACTTCACAGAGTATACACAGCACTGATTCACGCGGACAGACCGATTCATTTTTTACAATGAAATTTAAATCGTATATTTATCCGACATTCCTGCAATTGTTTGAGTTTTTAATGCAATATGAAGGTCGTTTGTTAGAAGCTTGCCAAAACACTGTCCCATGATTTATATGTAGAACCGAACTCTGTGACTAATGCTTCAGAAGTCACAGCATGTTTTCCATTGTGATGTATAAATTTATTGTTGTTTCTAACATTCAAAACTATGTCAGTATAACACAAGAGAGGAGGCGATAGATTATTTTATTAACTGTTTCCAACGCATTTATTTTAATTCGGATTATGTAGAATGGTTTTTTTGTCGTGATTTTGAAAATTATTTAAGAAGTCGATAATTTAGTGTTCGCTGGACGTTTAAATGGGTCTATATTTAGAAGTTTTTAATAGTTAATCATATAACCACAGACCGTATCTATTTAAGACGCATTGCATGAATTTAACACTTCATTCGGTTGATAAAATGTATAATCCAGATAAGCCAGAAATGTATAAGCCAAAACACCATTAGGAGAGTCTGCTATTAAATAACAATGTCTATTTCATTTCTGAACAGAATAAAATGTATCACATTAGATTATCCTTAAATCAACTAATGAAGAGGTAAATAAATGAAGATCACGCGAGATAACATGATGTTAAACTATACAGCGTTACGTATTCGACGCTCTCAAGAATAAAATTTGATAATAAATCAAAACTTTTAAAAGATATAATCGTTCGAACTGTAAAAACACGTTTTCCAACATGTTTGATTGTCTACATAAATACGTGACCTGAAGAGAGTATACTACCGTAGAGCCGCTCTATTCAAACACAATGAAGCTTCTACAATAGGCAGAGCAAGTAACCGTTGTCAAAGTCTTATTAAAGTCAATAATTGAGGGCAAACAGAACGGACGAAATAGGTTAAAAAGGAAGCTGGTAGTTATTTCACTACTCCTCAGAACAGCCGCCCAATGGCTGTTGTTAGTAAGGACAGACGATTACGCAAAATAAAGAGACATTTTAAACTATTACTGACATTTTAACAAATCGTACTAAGTGTATTCTTGATAAGGCCATTTTCGGTTTTGTTTCTTTCATATTGTTTAGGTGAATTCAAGCTTGCTGCTTCAGCGTGCTTCTGACACATGATTCTCACTTTAACCAAATAAGTTTATGTTATACTAGCGGCTTGTTCTCGTATCACTCATATTTTGTCACACTAAGACGATTAATCGAAATAAAACCATCATATGTTTCAAGTTCGGTCAAATTACACATAAATGGCAACTTTCCTGAATATCGGTAGATTTGGAGTTGAGTTCGCCATTAGATTTTTACAAATTAAGATTTTAACTAGACTTTTTTTGTTAACAATTTGATAGAGGTTTGGCTCACGTAAGCCATGATCTATTGTTTGGAGTGTCGCCAGTAAGGTTTCGACAAACTTTACTAAAGCGTGTCAAATCGCGTGGGTTCCCCCATTCAGGTACATAAACCAAGAAAAAAAATAATGGGAAAAAACACCTTAGTAAACTTTAATTAAAAAACGTTGCGGGGCGAAATTTTGGCAACAACATTTTTTGTGAATAAAATTTATCAAAGGACATTTATTAACAAAGAGATTTTTTAACAAACAGTGTGGATATCTGTTACGAAACTTGAAATAAACTGAATGGGACACCGCAAAAATATTTATTTGATGTTTTTTTTGTATACCTAAATTAGTTGCACATTTTTGGGAAGTAACAGTTTGCTGCAACACAGCTAACACTAAAGCAGCAGACAAGGTTACTTATTTTGTTATGTCCACATTTTTTCTGGAAATAAATTATTTTGTATTTGTATTTTGTGTTTCGGTGTTTTAATGTGTGTAAAAAATGTATGAGTATTACATTGGCTAAATCGTGTACGATTGAGTTTGCTTGATGTCTCAACGTCAAAAGTTTCGAAATCGATTCGATTGCTAAAAAAATTGTAAGGATTTTGAACTTTATAAACCTTCAGTAAATATTCCACATACATCGGCTAGACGTAAATAAATAGGAGTGTACCTAATTATTATTACAAATCATATATCACCATTACTATTAAACAAGGAATCCTACGCAATATTATTATCCAATACCAGAAAACCACAGAAAATGGCTCTATTACACGAAAAAGGCATTATTTGTTTCACAAAGAGTTTATCAATAACATGGATTGACAAGGTGTCTCGTAGACAAAAGCGTTGTTAAAGAGAAAAGGAACCTAATACATGACCTGCAAACTCCTATTCTGTACCTAACAACTTCTAAGAACTTCCTACGGGCTTTTAACCTACATTATAATACAATGCGGAGTTAAATTACAGTCTATCTAGCAGGGTTGTCTCTTTTGTTCTTAATTTTGAACGAAATATAACTCTTAATACACCTAGAGATATAATATGCATGTGTGGGCGAACGTGGGAGGATTTCTTAAAATAATGTACGAACAAACTTGTTTTTATTTAAACTGTGGGTAACTCACGTGTGATATAGACGATATAGTGTCACTAGTTCAAGTTTTTGAAGTGAATACTTCTTTCGGCGCGCGACACACAGATTTTTCGTGGGCTGTGAATTGAATTGTAGCGTCACACTCGGGAATGATAAAAAATCTTCGGGAAAACTCGGGACGAATCCCAGTGGTCAGAAATGCGTCAGCATTTCTAGATTGCACTACTCATGGCCACGCCCTCTGGTTTCACTCGCGTAGTTTCCAAAGCAAGCTATCAAATTCTGCGTTATAAGTTTTCACTTCTATCGGCAGTTCCTATGACTGCCAATTTCTTTGAGTTTGTTTGGTTTACCAAACGTGCAGAGAACACGCGGGTGTGCACTTTCCTTGACAAATCTAACTGGACCGATAATATTACACTTGAGTTACCAGTGAATTAATTAAAAAAATTATAACAACCACTTTTTTTCACAATAAAACTTATTTTTATGTTTTTGATTAATAGTAACACGAACATTTCTTGAACAAATTTGATTGTGAAACTGTTTAAAGATCATAATTGAAAAGATCATAAACAAAATACTCATACTCAAGCATATACTTGCCACCATCTTCCAAACATTTACTCGAGACTTACGTGAGACAAATAAAACACACATTTAAAAAAACCTGATGGGTATAAACATTTTGGACGTCACGAGACGTTAAACAAACACAAATGGACAAAATTGGTTTAAAAAAAAATAGTTAAACTAGAGATTGATGTATTGTATTATTGTTTCCGTCAATTCTAATATATAAATTAATGATCTACAGTCTACAGATCTAATAAATGAATATTCAATATTCAAATGAATATTCAAGCGCTATCTTACCGTAGGTGGGTAACATCGCAAAGTCCGATATACTTAGAGAAATAATATTATCAAAATAAGTACATACATACAGCTAGAAATTTCAACAAACGTTTGTCTGAAATTAGCATACACGCATTAACATAGATAAATATGAATATCTTATTTTCGTTTCCATAGATGGTAAGTAAATCCACGGGCTGCCACTAAAATTATCTAACACCCAAAATTTGCCAGCTGTCTGTCGACAACCCTGAGCAACCGTAAAGCGGCATCTATAAAATGTATTATTATAAAAAAAACACGGAACGTTTCACATTTTTATTACACTACGCTCATTTAACTGTTGTAATTAATCCACTGGGTAATAAACAAAACGAATTTAATACATACATATTGTATTATGTGCTGGAGCCGTTAAAATTTAATGTAAGTAATAATATAAGCTAAAGTGTTTCGCTAAACAATAGATGCTGTACAAACCAAAGAATACAAGTAAAGAGTAGGAAACCTCGCATTAATTTCACCATTTTCTTTTCTTTCTTAAGCTTTTCCGAGCATTCTTATCCTGTGAGTGACTGACACAATGAGGCTATAAAACAAACTTACAGTGTGTACCCGGTGTTCAGTGATGATGCTAATATTAAATGCCAATCACTATCAACGCCAAATGTGATGGTAACGACACCATTTGATGAGATAGAAAAGCTTGACGCACTATACGCTGTACTACGTATATCATAACAGACATACCTATTCCAAAAATCAAGATCAAAAATGTGTCAAATGTTTTACTCGCGACAAATCGATATGAATTTTTTTCAACGTTTTTGACGTCGAACGATCTCAAAGAGACACTAAAAGTTTGCAATAACAATATGTGTCGAGTGGGCACTACGAAAGCCACCAAGAAAAGTTTTTTAGGGGTCCGTACAAAAAGGAAACCAAGTGATAAGTGTCCTTGTCCACCACAAGGACACTTGTCACTTGGTTTCCTATAAATAAAAATAATCTTTTTTTTTATTTATTATTATTACTTCACCATGCCATCTCGCCTGATGTTAAGCGATGATGTGGTCTACGATGAACAATGCCTCGAAGAAGCATTTTTATAACTGTGTTTCATACGATTACTATCTCTAGAAGTTTAAAGTTGTTAATAATTTTTTTAATTATATACAAACCTGAAAGATGTTTAACTGAACATACTGCTCTGTAACCTTGCCTAGTCTGTCGCGGGATTCATCTCCTCCGCCAACATTTTGTATATAATTTTGATCTGACGATAGATAAAAAACGCAATTACAAGTCAGCTGATGTATACACGTCCATTATATGCATAATAAAATAGGATTTTGGTTTTTATACAACTTAATATATTCCGGCGTGATGAATAATAGAATGAAATTATATAGCATACAGACGAAAACAAAATTGTAAATGATTCAGGCAAAAAATTGTATTTAGCCATGTCATTATTTTGTAGATGAATATCAAATAATTTTAAGTCTAAGTATATATAATTAAGTTTATAATTGCGTGTTGAAAATCTTGATCGTCCGTTTCTATTCAAATTTACAGATGACAATGTCTTCCTTACAAATACAATTATTTAAGTTATGTACATGATTATTTAATGTATATACAGCGATAAAAATAACTTCTAAGTGAAGATCAATTATTACTGTATGAGTCATTTTATTTGAAGATTTGAATTCAACCTGTTAAATTAGTCTTTGAAAAAAAATTACGAAATATTTAATAAATTATTTTTATTTTACAAATATTATTATGTGCCTTAATATTAGGATTTTACGATACAATCCACATGGGTTGTTCTTTTTCAGTTACTTTGATAGCAACGACGTCAAATGCTTTTTTATCGGTTAAATTTAATCAAACATTTAAATAGGTTTTTGTGTCCCATTAAGGAAATGTTTAGAATGTGTCGATTACATACTCATGTTTTTTTCTCAACGTGAGACGTCAAAAAGTTTCTCAAGAAGAGTTTTTCTCTCGACTGTACCGACCGCAGCGGTCACTAAAAACTTACCTCCGTTCTACTTCCGTGTTTTTGTTTATGTTTTATAGTGAAAGAAGTACGTACCTGTAACAAAACAAAATAAAGAGATTAGTTTATATCAGGGATCAGGTGTTCTATACAAAAAATATCTAAATTATTAAACTTAATTTAAAATTGTGTTACTCTTGATTATGTATTTTTGTATTGTGCTGTGCTGTAATTTTGGAAATAAACAATTTTTTAACTTAATTATTCTGAACTGTTCTATAAATATTTTTTGTAATTCGACTCAGGAGTCCGTGGAGTGCAATTTTCTTGAATTAAAAATAAAACGTTTTTTCGAAACTAGTATTTGGTCGCGTTGTAAATGTAGATAATTAATTTTTATTTGTAACAACACATAATTTTTGGCTGCTTTATATTATTTTATCAGTAATCCACCCTTTGAACACCTAACTAAAAAGGTAGCTTTGTTGTTGCTCTGTAATTTGTCAAGAGAAAATAAGGACAGATCAATTTCAAAATATCAAGCCAATACCATTCTTATTAGGCAGTACAGCCCCCGGTTCACATAGTAATCTTTTGACTTGTTTATGACTACATTCGTAAATTGCTGTATGAAAATTATCCACCAAAATCTAGATAAATCGAAAATTCATATGACCAACGCCAAATAAAAATCCGAATTCCGAATACTACGTATACAAATCTCTAGATGCTATGTCTTCGTCGCTAGCCGAGAGATGAGAGAAGACGGTGAAATGAAGAGAGATACGTTGGAATAAGGTTTGGAAAGTTTACTTGGAAGAAATTGCTTTAAACAATAAGAATGCCCTTGAAATCGACATTGTTTAAAGTAAAATTTTAATTACGTACTAGAGTCTTTACTGTGGTTATTTTTTTGGTTGTAATTGAGAATTATGTAGTTCTAATTTTTTATACAATTTCTACAAATCAAATGAAATTTTGGTTACATTGTACCCAAAGTGATACAATCATATTCTTGATTTTGTAACTCAACCGTTTTAAATGTTATATTTTTATACATTTCAGCAATAACAATAAAAGTTTGGAGCTATAAAACGCGCAGACATCGCATGTCGTTTCATTTTACAGAAACAAAACAATATTATGAATGTGAGTCGGAGAAACTGGAATTACACATTTAATAAAACGAACGCAGAGATTTTGTTAAAAAATCTAACAAACAAAGAATGGGTGTTATTTTTAGATGAAATTAACGCACATTACGAGCGAACGCGCCAGCCGATCGTGAATCATTTTCAGGTTTGGTCACAGTTTGAGCGTAATCATGAGAGTGTTACTATCAAGGGCCACAGCAGGAAGCGGTAGCGATTTATATCTTCGACAATAGTACTATCAAAATCTGTTACAACAGTCTTAGACTGCCATCTAATAACATATAATTTAGCCCTTAAAAATATATATTTAGATGGATTATGTATATGTAATCATATTTATAAATATTATTTGTGTATTGTTTTAGTAGCTGTATTACTATAGCTAGGTAGAATTTGTTGGTTGCAGAATCCGATTGGGGAAGTACCACATTTCTGACAATTATTGTACCGATAAACAGTAAAGTGGAAACCTTACTATATGGGTTTCACAGGACATATTTCCAAATATGTAACAGGACATAGATATCTTAAATATCTGGGTAACGAGCGCAGTACAATGTTAAACCGTGAGTTCCACTATGTCTATTTAAAATACCTGCGTTGTTCTACTATAGACAAGCGTGTAGTTAGCTATTAGGAGCACGTTTTACTCTCCTCTTTAAAAAATCTATTTTATTTTACTTTTTTATACCTATAACCAATTTGTATGTTCTAGTCTTATGAAATAACGCAATAATTCGGCTATTAAGATGTATCTAATAAAATGTATCATACAATTAATTAAAGTAGAATGGATAATAACATTGTAATCAACTAGATAAATCCATTCACATGGGTTTATAAAAAATCAGTACAGAAAATAACTCATCATTCTACTAGTTTTTTTTTACTTTTACCATTTTCTACGGAAATCTACAAAAAAAAACTTTTCATATGACGTATGAAGTTTATTTTAGACCAAAATTAGATATTAATTAACAGCCGCTAGAAGTTTTCAAATCTATACTAATATTATAAAACTGAAGTGTTTGTTTATCGCAAAGTTCACGGGAACTACTGGTCCGAATGAAAAAAATATTTCTCTGTTGAATAGTAAATTTATCAAGGATGACTATAGGTTATTTAACACTACGCTAATATCAACAGGAGCGAAGCATTAATGAAAAATGTAACAAAAACGGAAAAAAGATTTTGCCTTTTGAGAGTTTTTGTTGCGTGACAGCATCTTTTAGGTTGCGTATTAGAACCTATGGTAACCGAATTTGTTCAAACCGTAGCAACGCGCGCACGGTTCAGTTCTATTTAGATATAAAATAGTAAAGATATTGATTTTGTGAAATCCAAAAATGTCTGATGATTTCCACAATATTTATTTTATAAAAACTTAGATGAGTTTTTATCTATAAAATCAATAATTGTCGATGACTAACCTTTTGAGATGATGTGACCTTTTGTGAAGCCAAATTACAAAAAATAATTTGTTTTGTTGTAATAAATCTCAAAGTTTTTTGACATTACTCAATTTTTTACAATTCTTTGGCTCTCACAGCGCGCGCCATTCATCAAGAAGTTGAATTCTTTGGCTCACGTAAGCCTATAGTAAAAGTTTGGATGAACTTCCAACGGCCGCTAAATCGCTCACAGTATGCATCTGACCATTTGGCGAACACGTCAGCCGGCAGTAAATATTTTCCACTGTATCTATTGTATTTTGTTGGTTTTTCTTATTAAAACAGTACTATCTTAACCTACTTCGAGACGCCGACCCTTGTAAGTGTTGTTCCTTCACGTTTGAGATCAGCATTAGTACATGAGATGCAAAACTTGCCTAATTTGGCATTTAGCCAATGTTTTTGACGTCAAAGTACTTTGTAAGCACTTTTATGGGATGATTGGACGCTTCCGAGTAACTGCTACATTATGTAAGGGGATCTTGACATTTTATGTTTCATATGACCGACTTGGTTTAATTTGTTTTATTATTATTATTATTCCTATGTAATTTATAATTCACTAGATGTAAGCAGGATGACAGAGCTAGTTTATTATCAGATTTTTTTCTTAATGGTAAAACATATTTACATGGGCTAAGTTGAGAGTTGAACTGAGCACAGATATTCATCATTATAAGCTTATCTTTGTCCACTGCTGGGCATTGGCCTATGGCTAGGCACCTAGCCCGATCATCAGCTTTAAGTTCCCACCCACTGCCTCAGCTCTTAGTTTTACGTGTCTTCCATATATCGTCAGTCCATGTAGTCGCAGGGTGTCTTATACTACGTTACAAAAGGCATTATGCGTACTTTTTATGATGTACCAAATAATATAGGCAGGTGAGACAAAATATCATAAGCAGTCCGAGATTGAGATTCGTCATTCATATTTAATGGAAGGAAATTGAACCTTGTTATAGCTACTTATAAGAATTGCTTTAGTTAATCATACGTTAGTTTTGCAACAAATGAAGTAAATACATTTTTAAACTGAAATATTAAATACAGTGCTTATTAATTAATTATTAAAAAAAAATCTGATACCTAGTATGTTAATAGAACAACACAACGCCGACATGTGTAGGTAGTTAAAGGGTTTTAAAAGAAAAAGATTAGCAACAATTAATTTGAATTGGCCGACTTTTTAAAATTAAAATCACTTCTTTAATTCACTTCTATAGCTTTTGTGTTCACAATATTTTTTTGAACATAAAAACCTCAGAAAGCCATTAACTGTAGGACAGGCCCCAAGATTAGGGCTACAAAGTGAAGAGTATTCTTGATCCAAAATCTAGCAAAGGCATCTTTACCCCTTGTTTTTATTTGCAGAGTTGTTATTAGACTAACGATTAACCGCCATCTCACCTGATGTTAAGCGACTATACGGTCTACGACAGAGCATATTACATACCTACTTGAGAATAAAATGAAGATCGTATCCTAAATATTTTTGATCTGTTGTTTTATTTTAGTACCTTATCTTCATTTAGTGGAGTGAAATAACTACTTAGACGTTTTTGCAAAACATAATTTAAGCTCAATTGTATCTTGTAGAATTAATACACTAACATAAAAAACTAACACACACACACATCCATAAGCACACACACTTTAGTTTATTTAGTATTTGTCAGAATGTTGTCACAAATATGTTGTTACAAATAAAATAACGTCTGAAATATTGTACTCAGGATGATGCATACATATAAATATTAACAATTTATTGTATTTGCATCATCACATATCTAGTATAATAATAATTTGTCAATATTCCAAATGTATCGTACGTAAATAATTGTTGTCATATTAGCATTTCTCACTTAAAAGTTCAAGTAACTTTACTTCTTTCTTATTACATCATATTTAGCACATGAATCGAAGAGAACTAGCTCTCACAAACAAAAGGAATCCTTCTGTGGAAGCTAGGGCTACATATTGTTACCTATTACTCTGCATGTTAATTTATTTAAGTCAATTTACCGTAAGGCCATATTGTTAAAATGAAATAAAGTAGTTTATTATATTATTAAGTTGTCGTCACAAACGTAGAAAATTCTCATGCCCATTTTACTTTGCTCCTAAATTTAACCGGTTTTTAGTTCGCGTAAAGCGTCAGTATTTAACAAAAACGCCTGCAAAAATCGTCATACATAATTTTTGGTTTGAAAAATGTGTAGTTTGGTACAGGAGGAGAAATAAGTGGAGTTATTCTTGAAAATACATAAATTTATATTATTTCTATCTACTTTGAGCATGTCATGAGATATCAATATTGTGCAAAATACCTGTAGGCAATAAACAAAGAAGGTACATCCTGCTCAACAGTCCATCCTGTTCCCATCCTGTCCTGAAGGTACATCCTGTTGTCCTGTTGGACAACGGATGAAAGGAAACGGATCTTGAATTAGCGAATAAAAATAAGCTATTTTTGTACTCCTCATAATGATGGAAACATATTATGTTTTCGCAACAACTAATTTGGTCAATTAGTGAACATGATAATAAAAAACATTTATTTGGACAAATATTGAGTTTCCAAAGGTAGACTGATAAGTTGTGTAACATTATTATCGTGATATATTAGCGATTTATGTTGAACAGATCGCAACTTCCTTCACAGTACAGGCGGTTTGTGTAATCTTTTACAGATAAATTTACATTGGCAGTAGTTAGGGCAAGAATTCTTTAAACCCATACCTACTGTAAACCAGAAAAACAAACATTACTTTTAGCCCGAAAAAAAGGAGAGTTCCTTAGATTTTTTTTCTAAATTCAACGCAAACAAAATCGCGGGCAGATGCCAGTCAGTAATACAGGAAAGCGAATACACCGGTAAAATAATTCTGGCACTTCCTTCGCCTTTCCACGCTCGATATACTCGTATATATATACGCTCGCATATACTTTGGTGGATTTTTGAGGTAAGCGTCCGTAGTTTATGAAAGTCGAGTTGCAATTATTGCCGTTCCGACATAGCTGCGATCTGGACGTCTACTCTCTTTCTACGAAAAACTCTCTTTCTACGAACCGGAGCGGAGTAGGAAAGTCGCGAGTTTATTTCGAAATTACGTTTTTCGTAGGAAGAGAGTATACGTCCTGGCTCCACAATGTAGCGTCTTAGTCGATGTGGGCCCAGTGGTAGAAAAATACGTTGTGACTTAGTAGCGAAAACGTCAAATTTCTCAAGTGTGACATTTTGAACCCCACCTGCATCTAAAAGAGTTTTTCCAAAGGAGTTTGAGTAAAGTTGGCGTCGTTTTTGAATTTGCGCTGCCAGTAATAAACTTAGATATTTTGAAAACACAACATAAAGTATTATGGATACAAGCCAACGTTATTATGGGCACATTTCTCTTAACTATTTCGAAACTTTCTAAAATAAAAATCTGACTGAAAATAAGGTAAAAAAGTAAGGTAATACTAATAAGGTATGGTAATATAAATACAAGAAAATGACAAAAACCTTTGGCCGCTAAATAAAATTACGCCACTAGTCACCAGAAGTACCAAAATCCCTTTGGTGTTACCACTGATTTACTAAATACTCCAACAAAGTGAAGATCAAAGGTAATAATAATAGTAATCTAGTATTACGTAAGTGTTCTTACAAATGGTTCCTTCACACAGACACACTTCACATTCGTGCACAATTTTTCTAATTTTAGTATAAAATTTAAAAATACTCGTGATCATTTTTGATAAGTTTGCGACCAAATTGCAGCGTCAATAAGTCGCTTGTTTTGAAAGTCCACCTTTACCCCGATCGCACGATAATATGCTAAGTAGCAAACCACCGCCAATTCCGATCCTTCCCGTTGAATACATTTCATATAATTACAGTAGCATAATTATACATTATATATAAATAATATACAAATTGCAATCTGCTACCTACAATTATTATACCTGTACTTTGAATTTCTACATAGAAGTTGGTCTGGTCTGGTGTTACAAGTATTTTAAACAGGAAAGTAGGTAGGGCTGCATGTTAATAATATAGTACTTTCTCCGTTAATTATTACATACTAACAGCATCCTCCGGTTTATCTTGCTGTCATTGAGAAAAACTTTAACTCTTTCTGGGATAAAAATTATCAAACAAATTCCGTGTATTTTGTAAGTCCATACTTGACTCCACCTGGTCAATTTATAAAATGACCACTTATATAAAAACGCAGTTATGGTGTTGATCTGGGGAATAAATGACTTCCGGAATTATTCAATCTAAATCAGCTGAACGTTTGCAGCATGACATAATAACGAACAGTTAGACATGCAACCTTTCATCAGTATAATATTAGTGTGATTATGATAAATTGTAAATATTAAACGCTGTACCAGTTAGCGGTGTGTCTAGTTTCAAGGCTGGATATCAAGTTTTATTGGTTTTGAGACAAGCTTACTAAGCACCTTATTTTCTTTGACAACCACTATCAAACTCTTTTTGTGCCAAATAAATAACCCACTTTAGGTTTCTACTATGCTATGCTATGCTTCGGGTTTATCTAAGGGATTGCATCCGCAATGAAGTAATTTGTCAGAGAACTAAAGTCACCGACATAGCTCAGCGTATTAGCAAACTGTGGCAGTGGCCCGGTCACATCTGTCGCAGACCCAATAACCGTTGGGGTAGACGTGTTCTGGAGTGGAGACCGCGAATTGGTAAACATAGTGTAGGACGCCCTGAGACTTGATGGAGTGACGATATACGAAATGCAGCCAGTGGCGGTTGGAGACGTAAGACCGAGGTTCGGGCTGAGTGGCGCATTATGGGAGAGGCCTATGTCCAGCATTGGACGAATACAGGCTGATGATGATGATGAGGTTTCTAGTATGCAGTACATATTACTACTAGGTACCGGGCAGACGGGAAGAGTACGGTCGAGGAATGGTAAACGAACCATTAGACTTCCAGTGGTAAGATGGGTCGACGACGTAGTCACTATTGTAGGTTGAACCTGTACTCGATAGGCAAAGGTCTCAAGAAGATAGCATACAAAGGGAGAAGAAACCCAGCTTACTAGACACTAAGATAACTGAGAATGGTGATGATGGTGATGATATTTCAACGATTAGGATTCGGGAACTTCTGTCACAATAAGCCATTTAAGACCAACGACAGCAAAAAGTTACGACAATCTTACAACACCTCATTTTTTAAATTCGGTGGCAAACTTCAACAACAATATAAATAAAATAAAACATACAATAAAATATGGAAACATGTTTCAAAATACTTACATTTTAAAATATGAAATTCATTTTTGTGTTGTGGTTTCTGGTTTGGACATTGACCGACAAGATGTTTTGACATTTCCCTTCCCACTGTTACTATAAAATATTATTTACAAAGTAACTTTAAACCATTTATTCAAGTTATGGCAAATATAAGCAGAAAATCTCATTTAAAATGATTAAACAAATAAGTAGTCCTTTTTTACAAAAATGTGAGTGCAATGTAAATTTGTATTGTACGTGTAGTGTAAGTAAATAACATATCATGTTTCTGAATTTGACCATAGCTTTACTCGGATAGTCCAAAACATGACTTAAACACAGTTTTGTTCTTTTTATAAGTTAACTACAATTTCTTAGATTCCTAGTTGAAAGCTTCTGTGTCTAAATTAACTCAAAAATTGGACAGTTTTTGTAAGTTTTAAGTAAATGTGTGGAACACCGTAGATAAACAAAATTTAAAATATTTTTGGAGTTCTATACCTCTATATACAATCAATATTTACAATCCTATTGCCTAGTATAAAACTACAGCAGATAGTCACTATCAAGGATTAAAAAACGTTAAAAGAGATTACGGTAAGGTCTCTATATTCCTTGCCTTAGAAGCCAGGTAACAAATTATAACCATTTTACAAAATTAGCTCCGCCAAATTAATATTGACATTACAGAGTAGAAACGCATAACCCATGATTGCCAGAGTTTCGTAATGTAACGTTTTTTATTAAAGACTAAATGTTTTAGTCCAAGATCCCAGAGCTGCCAGACGTCACTTATTTTCTGACGGACGAAATGTGGACGATTGAGTAGTGTTGGTATGTAATACTCCCAGACACATTACGTTTTACTTTGCAAACGCAGGAAAACTCCCAAAATAGTGATTTAATTTTACGTAAATTCTGATGCTGCATTTTTAGATATTCCCCTCAGACAACTATTTTAAAACCTTTTACAAGAAGACAAACCGATCCGAGGGGCCAATCATCTGCTATAATACTCAATTTAATGCCTCTGTGGATAGGAGCGCGAGACTGACTGAGACATGTATTAGGATACATTGACTTAAAATTGAGTTTTGGGGATGATTGGCTCCTTAGATCGGTGTGTTTTCTTGTAAAAGATTTTGAAATAGTTGTCTGGCGGCCACATATAAAAAATAAAGCCTCAGAATTTACGTGAAGTCAAGTCATTATTTTGGTAATTTTAAAGAGTCTGCAAAGCAAACCGGCGCACGGAATCTGTCTAGGAGTGTTGGCGACTTATTTTTAAGGATATTGCCTATAATATATGTGAAAATCAGCCGGGAGAATTTACCGTCTAAGCAAGGTAGCGGGTATGCATGTGTTTTTCGTATAGCCTAACATTACTCAATCGTCCACGTTTCGTTCGTCAGAAAATACGTGACGTCTGGCAGCCCTGGGATCTTACTCTATTTATTACAGCGAAGATGTGGAACACTCCTCTAATAGCAGTGTTTCCGCACTAACTAAATCTGTAAGCCTTTAAACGGAGAGTGAATAGGTATCTTCCGAGCAACGTTATACTTAAGTCTTAATCTACACTCTGTATATCTTAGTAAGGCAAAGCCAGACGTAAGTCCATTGAGCAAATATTTTATTTCCTTGACATATTCGTCAACGACAAACCTGGTTAGTACCTGTGTGAGTTCTTAAGTAAAATTAGTTTTGAAAGTTATGTTGCATGATGCACTGTGCAAAATACCCTGTGCAGTGATAAGATGCTTTTCAGCGTCCGCTTAGGTTACAGAGCAATGAAAAGCAGTCATCTTAAACCTTTGAGTAACAAGCGTAGTGCAGTGCTAGCAAGTGATTTAAACTCTACATGCTTTTATGGTATCGCGTGTTCTTTACTATCAGCTTCATGTTATTCTATCTAATAACGAAAAGACTTTCGTCGGTAGTAGGTAAAAGAGGCCAACTCCCACGATCCCTTAAAAATGGCCCTAAGCGTTAAATACATAAATTCTACCGCCAAACAATTAAGTTTTTCAAAGAAATTACAGATTAATGAGAGGCAAATATTTTAAACCTTTCGGTGACGAGCGCAGTGCTGTGCTAGGAAGTAATGTTTGTGGACTCATGTGTTTTATGGTAACGCGTGGTTTTTACTATGAGCTGCATGTTACTCTGTATTATAACGAAAATACTATTGGCGGTGGTAGATAGTTGAGGCTATAGGCCAACACCCAATGATCCCTTAAAAAATAGCCCCTAAGCGTTAAATAGATCTGTAGGTTTGTAGGTGTGTAGAAAGGCCTTGGATGGATCGTCTAAAGTGTGTATAATGTCAAGGTCTTGTAGTCGTCTAAGTCAGTATAAAACGTTCCTACGGGATGTTTTATGTAAGTCGTATTCCCTACGACAAAAGTAAAAGTAAGTGAATATATTTTGAGTGAACTGGTTGACCAGGAGCGAGGGCGAGTGAGCCGAGATAATATCGTCACGGCCCGCGGTCGCACTCGCTCCGGCAATAAAGTCGTAATGTAACGATATAAATTTAAACGCAGCTATAAACTGCAACTAATTTGTAACTTGCTACCCGTCGTACGCTTGTTATTAAAAATATTTTAGAGTTATATGAATTGTTGAGTGTGGTTTAGAGAATTAATAGGTATGGATTTCTGTTTTACGTAACGTCATATTGACTTAGTATTTTGAATTAAAACAATTTTAGAAAATCAGTCATTCATACCTCATACTAGCTGCACCCCTAACTAATGGCTAAAAGTTATTTTTACTATAATTTATTTTCGCCAAATACGATACCTACTCGCAAATTTTTATTTAGTGTCTACTACTAGTTTTGATGTGGCACAAATTGTTGCCTTTGTGGTATTCGTGTGATTCATAGGTCTTTCTGTACTTGTTTAATGCTTACACGAGCCAACATTCAGTTAAATTTTTCAGCAAAATCAAATCTGTATATATATGTACATATATAAATGTGCAACGTTTGCGACGTTTGACCTAGTCAAAGCGACAAAAACTAGGTACGCTTTTAAACCAGTGATTAGGCGTCTGCAATATACCTATGATAGCATCAGTGGAAACTTTCCACGCTGCTCTATAACACTTTAGACTAAATAGGACAAAGGGGAGCGGCAGCTCGTTTATAATCTGTGCACCTGTAATGTGCCACGACATCTGAGACAAGTGGAGCGGCGTCCCTGGATATTCTATGCATATTTAACACAGGGTTAGTTATTTATAACATATGTAGAACACCTAAGCCGAATGACGTGGAGTCCATCATTATCAACTTCGTGAGAAATGAAGTCTAAAATACTTCAAACACAATTAAAATTATCAGAACCTACGATTATGTCATTTTTTTTCAAATAATTTAAAGTATCAGATAGGCGCCATCTATGATTTGTTTTTATAACCAAATGTTTTGTCTTTTCTGAAAACACCTTACTGTAAAAAACTAAATGGCAATAGTATATTTAGAATTTTACATCAAGAAATCTTAAAATGCTATCACCACAATCAAATTAAACTTAACAAAATTATTCATGCTCCAAGATTCAACGGATTAAACGACACGAATACATAATAAGAGATTATAATTAAAAAGTCCCTTATGCATATTTTACGCATTACCGAGTAGCAGACGGCAAAATTTTAAGTATTTTAAAGACAAAATTTACATTTATTAATATCATGTATCGACATTTGAAGAGAGCCTTACAAATAAATTATGAATATTAGGTGAGGTTTTAACTAGTTGTGTTGTAGGGTTTCGTATGAAAACGAGAATAACCAATCGCCGACTCAACCTTTTATTTCTAAATTATACCTACCCATTTACGTCACAAAGACTCAAAATTTCAGCGATTTGTCTTAAATCAAAACTATAATAGGAGTTTTGGCCCCGCATAACTTTTGAGCAATTGTTTAGTTTATAAGCCTGTAGTGTATGTTCATCTATTCTATATAGAGCTATATTCAGTGAAAAGTAAATAGCAGGCAGGTATTCAAAAATTGCGTACTTGGCGCTAGAAATGATTCAAATTGTACACTACCTCCCGAAAATAAATTGTAACATAGCAAACAAGTTATTCTGGTGGTTTTTAAAAGCGTTCTATAAGAAAAATGCACAAAATCTTTAGTCAAAAAAATATCAAGTGCAATCAGATTTGCTCTAAGTCATATCGGAGCTGAGCTATGGCCTGTCAATGTTATTTATTTTTTGGATTTTTTGTATGGACAAGTGGCGTCGTTTCGTAACTTGGGCGTAAAATAGCGATATTCTATGATTATCGGATGAGAAGATGTGGAACCCTTGATCTGAGAATACGCGACCCGCAGGAGTATTTCATTGTTGACATTATTGTTGAACATACCTACGCTACGTAGGTACGTTTAATACAGCTTTTAATAGTGTCTCGTATCGTTATATTCCGAGAGCAGCTAGAAATTTTTGGGCAAGTGTTTGAGACGAGCTGAAAACTTTTCACATAGTTTTCCTATTATATATATCCCTCGTATACACGGTCGTCACCGCCCGACCTGGCTGGTGAGTAGCGAGGCAAAATGAATCCATCAATTTAGATCACCTGGTTGTTAGATGGTCCCTCAAAAATTATCTCTCTTTTTGAGAATCCCTATTTCTATATTATTATTCTATACAACGGATATTATTACAGTAGGTAGGTACTACTTTAGTTACTACAGATACGAGAGTTTTCTAGAGCAGCATTTTGTAAATTCCAAACTTTAATTTAAATGGGCACTAAAGGTAACGATATCAAATACCTTAACGAATCCATACGACACAAACGTCATGTTTAATAGTCTTAGGTTTTTACATTACTACCGTCTATTTAATATACTATACATTTAAGTATAATATTTCTTATGCAACCAATAAAACGAAATAAACAGAAAAACGAATTTTAGCAAGGATATTTTATCAAAGCAAAGATTTTTGCAAGGCTTACGCAAGCCGAACCTGAACCTAAAACCTGTAAAATTTTACAATTCTTAGAAAAAAGTTATTTCGACAGTTAGACTGCTAAAAAATATACCCGTATGTTTTCTTTTGTTTCATAAACAAAAAAATGTTTCATGCATATAATAGTCCTTGGTTTTCGTTGTGGTAGGCCTCTTTGCAGAGTACCATACCTTTATCTATAAGAAATGTTTCTAGAGAAATTACAGGGCTTAGAGATTAAGTATATTTTCAAAGTGACGATTGCAGTGCAGGGCTAGGCAATGATTTGAACTCTCCATTGTTCAATAGCTGCGTTACATAGTGCTGTTATAGACAGCCGTGTTGCTTACAATCAAGCACGCGTTCTGCTCATCTCGTCACTCTATTCGTCTATACTATAAAACAACAACTAAATGTCTATCCATATTTCTAGCGGTCCGCTCCGCCTTCGCCCGTTGTACATGATATAGTATATGTATATGATGTGACATTTAGCATATGGCACATATGGCGATCACGTGATCCCTGAGTGATATACGTTATAATAATAGTAAATGATTTTTTTTGAAATATTAGTACAGATATTAATTTGTAGTATGTAGGTTTCTTTTAATATGTATATCAGCCATCTGCTTCCAAGGTACAAACAAGCTTTGCTCACAGTCTTTCAATCGGAACTTTATGCTCTTTACCGGGCAACTCAAATGGCGTTAACGAGCAAGGACCCAGAAGTTAATGTCCTGAGTGACTCTCGATCTTCACTCGAACTGCTAAGTAACCCAAAAACGAGTCACCCCTTGGTAAAGTGTGTAAAGGAAAACATTGGACAGATAAATGCTGAAGGGCGATCTCTTCGTCTTTTCTGGGTGAGAGCGCATGTTGGCACCATTGGCAACGAAAGAGCTGACGAACTGGCCAAATTGGCGGCGCTCACCGAATCACCCAGGGACTACGAGGGGATCCCCTTGTCCTACGTCAAACGGAAAATCCGCGAAGAATCGGTCAAAACATGGCAGGATCGATATGAAACCTCGGACACTGGAAAAGTCACCCAGACGTTCCTCCCCGACATAGCAAACGCATATCGGGTGATTAGAACCACGAAACTGACTCCCTTCCAAGTACAAGCGTTGACGGGACACGGAGGAATAGCAGAATACCTGTACAGATTTAAGCTCAAGAGTAGTCCTGCATGCGAGTGTGACCCCGACCAACCCGAAACGGTCTGGCACGTGCTAGTCGATTGTCCCCGATTCATGGCCGCAAGACATGAGCTCGAATGTATGATCGACGGAAGGCTGGTTGTCTCGGATCTCCACAACATCTTAGCAGATCCAGATAACAGAACACGGCTTCTGTCCTTCATGGAGACCTCATTCCGCATAGCGGCCAAGAGAAACTCCACTATTTCAAATACGCACCCCCCTTCGCCACCACACCCTGCCCCGCTGTCCGTGGACGCCGCGAGGAATGCGGTTCCCGCCCAACATAACTCCTCGAAGAGCATCTCCATCCAACAACTACTGGAGAACGCAGATCGAGGAGAGGCTGGGATCCGTATCCGTGGAGTGGCTCTCTTCATGGACAGCAACAAAGAAAGATTCGGAATAAGCTTTTGCTTCGCCTGGGAACGGAAACGAGCCCGTTTGTCGCCTGGATTGTCTTGCCTGCTTAATGGGAGTACCGCAAAAGTCACTATGAAGCGGAAAACCTACGACGCTATGCCGGTGTGCGAGGTAGACGGCCACCGATTTCGGTTGGTGCGATCGAAAAACAAAACGATTGCACTAATAGAATACTCGGAAGGTCGGACGCCTTTCACACAGGCAAGTGCGCTGCTCGCACATCTGAGCAGAAATGCAGGTGAAGCACCCCGGGTGATAAGCGTGGATGCGATGGCAATCGAATACTCAAGAGCGAGAGTCGCAGACCGGCTGGGTTGCATTGAGGCCTCTAAGCATCATGAGGTTGTCGTATACGAAGACAGGGGAGAAAATCTGAGTTTCCTCAGAGCCCCTTCGCACGACCAAACAAATGCAACTGACAGCTGGGGACATCCTGTTCCTAGTTCGACCATCCAAACCGGCTCCGAAAGAGCACAGCAGAGGGCAGCCGCGGAAAAAGCTTCAGCCAATCAAAGTGGCAGCCGAGGCACCAAGACGGCCTTCATGACTGCCTTCAATGCAGCAGCAAGGAGCGTACTCCGAATTTCATCCCATTCATCACCCCCCTCGACGTCAAAGACCCCCAAAGCAGCTTCACAACAACAGATGAGCCGAACGAGAGCCGACATGGGACAGGTTGAACCGCCCCGCTATGTCACGGCTTCGGAGCCACGGAGCCATGCACGAAACGCCTTCATCGAATTCATAGCCACACTGAGCGCGACACGACTAGTCAACCTCAAGACCTGTGAAAACATCATGCAGTTCTATAGGCTAGGAAGTGAAAGCCTCTTAAAGGCGAAACTCGAGGAGGCCGAAGCAGCCATTTACAATAATGTCACTTCCCGGGTCATCAAGGGAACCATGACAGGACAGTATATGGCAGCTTACAGTGCTGAAAATGGCTTCGTGACATTGAACGAGAAAGAGACAGAGCGCGCGGGAAGGCCTGTTTATGCGACAACACCAAACGACCCAATTGTAGTTACCGCCCGATGCACCAAGATTATGCTGGACGATAAGATCCTAGAGATGGCCAAGACCATCGAAGGGAACTCGAACGTCAAAGCGAATTGGGAAAATTGGGAGATACCGAGAATACAGTGGGTCAACGGAGTTCCGGGATGTGGAAAGACAACATGGGTGATTAGACACTTCGACGTGGACAAGGACGCCATCATCACCACAACAACTGAGGCAGCAAAAGATCTCAGAGAAAAGCTAGCGCACCGAATCGGAAATCTGGTCAAAACCAGAGTGCGAACCATGGCTTCTGCTCTGGTAAATGGTTTCGGAAGAGAAAGTTTCAGTCGCCTCATGGTGGACGAAGCTCTCATGAACCATTTTGGAGCCATTGTGATGGCTTCAAGGCTGTCTGGTGTTGGTGAAATTGTCCTCATCGGAGACGTCAATCAGTTGCCTTACATCGACAGGGAAAATCTCTTCGAAATGAGGTATCACCGCCCAAACCTGGTAACAAAGATCAGCCAAGAGTTGCTCTGCACACATCGCAACCCGATGGATGTCGCATATGCGCTGAGGGAAATATACTCCGGTATGTACTCCTCAGCGTCCCGTATAAAGTCCCTAGAGCAGAGAAGGTATAAGGGAGCGCAAATACCCAACACCCTACCAAACACCCTCTTTTTAGTTCACACTCAAGAAGAGAAGGAGACCCTGACAAACCAGGGTTATGGGTCAGGCACCGGGTCACGTATCCTTACCATCCATGAAGCTCAGGGACTAACATACGAGTCGGTGATCGCAATCAAAACCAAGGCAAACATGAAGCTGCACGAGAGCGTGCCCCATGCGGTTGTTGCAATCTCGCGGCACACAGGGACCTTCACATACTACGCTGACGACACCGACGACGCCATCGGCCGGTTCGTGCGGCGAGCGTCGGCTGCATCACCGAAGACCATCCGAGACTTCAACCTGCAGATGGCCATCAGGGACAGAAATGCGGCCGTTGTGGAGGCTCTGGGCCGGGAGAAGGCGGCTTGGGCAAATGACAGTTAGGCAAAGAATCGATGTTGAGTCGATTACTAGCGGAATCCCAACCGGTAGTGATCGGCTCAACAGACGAGCACTAGAATTAGGTGTAAAATGTTCCCAACTCCCCCCTATTTTCCTCTTCTTCTCCAAATCCAAGACACATGTAAAAGAAAAAAAGAATTGTAATGACAAAGATCACGGACCCCGGCGTCTGTGGAGTGGTTAATTTAAATAAAAATAAAAAAAAAAAAAAAAAAAAACAAGCTTTGCTTGTTTTGGGGCTAAATGGTGTTGTATGAAATCGACCAATACCAAAACAAACTCTTGAAGAATTTCGTCTATTTTGACGTCACCATGTGTCCTGAATAGAATATATTTTAACGGGCTTCCAAAAAGGCAGGAGGATATCAATTCGACCACCATCTTATTTTAGTTTTTTCTCATTTTCGTCTAATTAAAATTAATTACATTGGCGAACATCTCGATTTAATTTATTTATTGTACAAAATTCAACTCTACACATTGATATTAAAAGCAAAGAATCCCTACCGGCTTCTATCATACCCGATTCTGTGACTTCCGATAGTTAAAATTTGGGTGTCTTCAAACCAAGAGTACACAGATACCTTCTAGATAAATGTGTCACAACAAAGGTCGTGATTTTGCTTAGCAACAGAACAATCGTGGTCAAACGATATATCTATAAAATAGGCCTGTACACTTGCTTTGGCCGTCGTACCACATATACATATATACTTCGTACCTACTAGTTAAGTGCGGTGAATATGGTGAACGGTATCTGGTATGTTTCGAGTAATATTAAACATGCTCTACATATTTCCTATAGTGTAGTTTATAAGTTTAGGGTAGGAGGGTCCTGTGCCCAATGCGTAAGATCAAAGCTTGGTACGCAGTAGAAAAATTACTGTAGCCAATTGTGATATAACCCCTTCTTAATTTATTTTTCATTTCATTTGTTTCAGATGTTTCAGTCTGATTGATTTACTGATTTAAGTAAGTTTAGATGTGCCTCAAACATTTTAACAGTCACACATCTTAAGCACAAATTTAGTTTGAGCCCAGACTGTCGAACATGCAAATTAGTCCAGTGCTGCATTATTGGGCAGCCCGGATCCAACGGTGAAGCGAACAGCAGCAAGTAGGTATCTAACTGTCGTTGCTGCCACCAATACGTCGTATCAGGGATGCTATCCGCTGTCGCGTAATGGATATAAAACCATCATGTAGTGGTAGGATTCTTGGCAGAGTCCGCCTGGGGAAGTACCACACCTTCGCCAGTTATTCTACCGCCAAGCAGTAATGTGCAAACATTACTGTGTTCCAGTTTGAAGGGCAATGTTTCCAGAGAAATTACAGGGCTTAGAGATATAACATCTTAGAATGATTTGTACTCATCATGTTCCAATAGCTGCGTGTCACTGTGCTGTTATGTGGCAGGCATGTTGCTTACCATCAGGCAAATGACCTGCTCGTCTCATCACTCTGAATTTAAAAAAAACTATCGACATAAATTGATATATTTCGATGTATAAAACAGTCTAAGTGTATATTGAGCCGTCATTTGTTTTAGTCAGTGACTTGCCTCAATCGATGTAATGAACGGGGTTCAATCTTTCATACGATTGTTTGCGGGCGTGGCGACTTAACCACTTAACACCCAACATGTCAACTTAAATTACCTTTCAAACGTGTTCGATTGTAAAATACCGTAGCAAGGGGGTAGTTACCGTCAACCCTTTCAAGTTCTCATAATAGACTCAATATACAATTTTACATCATTTCCTTTCCATGTTAACCCATTACATTTTACCCTATCAAAACAACTCAAATCTGGTAAAGAAGCTTTCAATTCAAAAAAATATTAAATATAATATGAAATTTTTGATAGCGATTCTTATTGGATCACTTAACAAAATCTTCGAGTATCGAAACCTAATTTAGTGAAGGTCATATTTAAGGTTATTCATTTATGAAAATTTAATTTAGAAAGCTCTGCAGTGGGCGCTCTTATAATTTTGTTTAATTGAATTTGATTTCGACACGGAGATTTTTGTTTGTCGGAGATCCTCGGCTTAATGGTATTACGGTTCGTCCGACATACGTCGATATTTAAACTGAAAACTACATAATGAGGAATAGGTATCTAACATCCTATATCTCTGAGTGCCGAGACCAGGACGTCTACTCTCTTTCTACGAAAATGTAATTTCAAAATAAACTCGCGACTTTTGTACTCCAATTCTATTTCGATCCGTCGTTTTGTCCGTTTAGATGTTCAAAGTCTACTCTAATTAGAGTAAGCTTAGAACATTTAAGCGGCAAACAATGTTGTATCGGATGAAACGAAGTAGAACGAGAGGAGGAAAGTCGCGAATTTTTTTTTCGAAATTACGTTTTCGTAGAAAGAGAGTAGACGTCCAGTACAGGGCTAGATAATGATTTAGGCTCCACTGTTCTAGTAGCTGCGTGACACTGTGTTGTTATGGGCATTCTGTTACACTCTACACAATAAAATAAAATAAACAACATAAGCAGCTTACTTAATTTTACTACTTTTTTATTTAAAATTTAAAATTACAGCTTTTATTGCAATAGGCTTTGATTTGTAGCCATTAAAGTGGCAACACTTTCCTAACTATCTATAGCAGAATGGTTGATAAGATTTTAAAACGTATTATTTAAATAACTAACTATGAAAATAAAATAATAACTAATATTAACAATAAAAAATATTAACTGAATAAGGAATGTATAGCGATAGAAACTGTAAACGCTTCTGTTGTAACTGTCGTCGAGCACACGTCAAGCAATTATTGCTGGGGTCTAATAACGGATACTTACATTACCCGATACATTTATTAGACAGGTTTCGAATGTAGCCATTGTTATGGAAACTCTCCTATTTCTCCATTGACTGTGTGTTCGTTTAGTTGCAATTAGAAGAGTACGCTTTCACAAAGTCGACGATTTGCGATAATTGTTTGTTAATTTTTAACTTTCGTTTCATTAATAACCATCTTCGACCTAGTTGCATTTGCATTACGATTGGATTTTACTGTTGTATTTATTTTTGTAGTGGTAGATCTCTTTGGTCAGTCCGCCTGGGATGATATAATACCTTTGCCGTCAGATAAACGCCATATCATAAATTGTTTTAAATACAAATAATTGATATGTAACTGTCGTAATTTAAGGTAAATATTATCGAATATCCACGTTACAAGTTGAAAACGCAAGAACGATTTAGTATACGCACGTCACCAAAATAAAATGGCGCGGGAGATAAAAATATGTACCCACACCACACAATTAATGGAAACAATTTATCAATGGAGCCAAAAAACAAAACTATAAACTTGCGTTCACATACTCTCCAACTTACTGTGTACACACCAAATATCCTGTACCAGTGGTATTTACAAGAGTACAAGTTTGATGACAGAAAGTTGAAATTAAAGTCTTAACTTTAAACAGACCATTTACTAATCATAACCGTCCATTAAAATCCTCGATTATACTGTCGATTATCTCTCGAAGCGTCAGTCATTAGGTAAACATGCGCAAGCGCCAAATCGGTGTCCCGATGCTACTTTAAGCGTGGTAGTGTGGAAATAGCTTGAGATCTAGATTTAACACGCTCATGTCGCTCAATAAACATGTTTAAAACTTCTGATCTGAAAAGAGGGTTGTTGTCAGTGCCAAACTACCAGCGGTCACGGGCGTACACTCTGTCTGAAAAAGGCCGCTACATGCAGTCGAAACTTACGAGTTAGTATTTAACAATACCACGCGAAAGGATCAACAATACCACGCGTGATTTACCCGCAAATTAATTAAATAGGTAAGCTTGTGGTGTTTATTTTTTAAATTTATTGGTCAATTCCATCTTGTCCTCGAAATTTCATTTTTGTTTTTCATCTACATATGCGCGGTTGCACAGCTTACTCACGTAAAACGTTTACTAACTTAAGTTTCAACCGCTGACTTTGCTATTATCTCGTCACCCAGAGATATAAGATTATTAATCTCTTTGTCCTTCAAACCGAAACACAGTAGTACTTGCACATTACTGCTTGATGGTACAAAAGGTAGTAAAGGTGTGGTACATTCCCAGGCGTGTTTGGCCAACTACTACCACTACTCGCACTATCGTCCTAATATTATAAATGGCAATGTTTGGATATTTTGATGTTTGTTGCTCAATCACATCGTAACGTGGGAACAAATCTGGCTTAATTTTTGAACACATTTAGAATATAGTCATGAAGATAATATAATACATAGGCAACTATTTATGTCGGCCAAATAACGGGAACGGGGCGCTGCTAGTCAAATAAATATAAAGCCTATGTGTTTTTCGAGACTAGGTTTTATTTCTGTTTCAAATTTCATCTAAGCAAATCGATTTATTAGTTTATACATGCCAGAGTAACAATTTATTTATCCATCCCTACAAGTTTTCGCAAATCTAATATTAATGGGAAACATATATGTATGTATTATGTCTGTGTATTTTAGATAAGGAAAATAATAAAATTTGTCTCAGAGAGTTGTTTTCTTTCCATCACGTGAGTTTGAGGCAACTTATTATTTTATTGTTCAGACTGTTATGATTAGATCAACAATCAATAATTAAACTGAGAATCTTTATTGTATAGTACCAACAATGCTTATTTTATTTGACAGTTCCCTAAGGCCGCATCCACGCAGGGTGTACAACGTCTGCGCGGAACGCGCCGAAATACAATCAAAAAAGTAGTTATTTGTTGATAAATACATTGAAAACCTTGAAATACCTCTACATAAGTCAAAATATAACATTTGGTATTTCAGTTTTTTTTATTGTAGAAGTAGATATTAGTATTTACCGCTCCTTTAGTGGACTTCGTGATCTCCTTATTTTCAAATCTATCATTCCATCTTACGGTTGCCTGGAAGAAATCGCTTTTAGTGATAAGGCTGTCAATTGCTACTTTACTTTGTTTTATTTAAAGTTTTTTTAATGTACTTTTTATATCTGCCCTTTCCCTTTTGACAGATTGATCAGTTACAACACAATAGTGGTGTTTTTTAACTTCGGTCCCTCGGTCGATGCCTCACGCAGTAGGTGTGTATTTAGCATTACGATGAAATTAATAATAAAAAAAAATTAAACTTATATTGATAATGCATGCAAGTATCATCTGCTGAATGGTCTAGAAAACAGACGGCTCCTCCTTGATATGGCCTTCTTGCATGGCTTATGTAATGGGTACATTGATTCCCCTGGCCTCACCGATAAAATATTGAGTTTTCATACACCGAAGAAACGCACATACCAAATTATTATCTATTGCCCAGTCTCGTACTAACTATGCACAGAACTCAATAGTTAATCGCCTTCAAAATACGTACAACATGAAGTTTATTAACAAAAAATTGGCATTTTCTATATGATAAAATATCTTTTAAAAGAAATATGTCTAAAATAGTGCAATACTTCCGGTATTTTACTATTCATCACCCGTATGCACACGAACTGCTACTCTGACCCGTAACATGATAAGGGATACGCATATTCATACAAAAACACCCTCTCAAACACAGACTCACCCATCCTCACACACTCACACACATATTTGCAAATTGACACGGTGTTTTTCCTGTTTAAGTACCTGTATTTTGTTTATATATCTTTGCTCTTAATTTTATTTTTGTTCTATTATTCGGTAACAACACAGTAATTTTGTAGTAAAATTATGGATTTACATTAAATAATGTAAATCCATTATTGGCCTTGAGATAGCTTGCAAGATATTTAAACTCTGTTTTTTAAGGGCTGTGGATTTTGTTTCAATAAATAAATAAATACCTAAGCAAAAAATATTCGCCAATGCACAACCCTAATTTTAGTTCTCAATCGTCACGTATAAAAACAACATTGATCCCATATTGTCCCCACATCCCTAGAGCAGTCAACAGGGTTGTCACGTAGAGTGTAGGGTAGCGTGGAACGAGGTAAAGGTCATAGGGCGACGACCCTGAAGGGACATATCGCTAACCTATTAATAGAACGGGTGAGACCGTTTGTTGACGAATGGAGTCTTCATTATTTAAGGGGTCGTTTAAAAAAACACATGGACCTATATTTGTTATGCATTTAAAACTTAAAAAATAATATATCTTTTCATTTTTTTACTTTTAATTTAAAGTTTATGTATTTATATACCAATCTCGCGTCGCCATGTTTGTATCGGTACACCTCCGAAACAACTCTGCCAATTTTTATTAATATTTTCACAAGTATGTATTAGGTAAGTATGAGTATAGGGTATAAGATATTTTCACTCTTGTACTTACACTTCATTTTTTTATCGAGATTTTATTATTTTTGTATTAACAATGTCTAAGTAACTTAACCTTCATTTGTTGACGTCGTAAAGCGGCGCATCACTTCGTCAATATATTAATTTGATCATACAATAGAGCAACGATTGCGGAATTAACTAGCTAATTTTTAAATATGAATCACTATTTTCTTAGATCACTAAAGTTTAGAACATCGATGGTGTGAGAAAGTCCAGCACCTTTAAACGCCTCTCAAAACTGGCAAAGCCTCGTCAGCAGCTCTGATGTTGCAGATTCATAAGCCACGATGACCACATACCATCAGTCGGACCATATGCTAATTAAAATTTACTCTGACAAATAATATTAAGTAAAACATTAGAGGCCTATGCTCAGCAGCGGGCGATAACGGTCTGAAGAAGAAAACATTTCAAACTCAATCTTTAAAGTATAATGGTACAAAGAAAAAACTTTTTTGAATTCCGTCTCGCGTGCGTATTGTTCACTGTTAATATTTAAATAAACTCGCGATTGTTTTACTTAAGTTTTATTCAAATGAATAAATCCTTTGTTCAGCCGCTCTCGAAAAAATGTACCACATTGATAAGATTAAATACTCAGGACAAAAGTTATCACCTGTGTCCACACAGATTATTCTGTTTGCGCGGGGTTAAGTAATACGGTCTCAATTTAATGATTTTGCAATAATAATTTACTTACAGAAAACAGATGTTTAACAAGACAACGGCGGTAATAGTTAACCAGGATGAAGTTATTTCAGATTTAAATAATTCATATTAAATTATTGTCTACCTATATTCATGTCCATTATTATTTAATATATTCTATTTATAAGGAGCCCACTAAATGTTCCCACTGCTGGGACTCGGAACCTTCTCTGGCAAGGAACCACGCTGACCCAGTGCGGATTGGTGGATGACACATGGCCTCGAAAAATTCTAGGTACATGTCGGTTTCCTCACGATGCTTTCTTTCACTGCTTTAAGTTAGCGACCTTACGCACATGACTTCGAAATGACTGTGGTGCTCGTGGGATTTGAACCCGGGGTTCCGAATCAGCAGTCGCCATTCACCCAGCTAAACCAGCCGTAACTTATTAAATATACTTTATATTAAATAACGTACTTATTTTATTTACTAGAAATAATTATAATATAGAATTAAGAAGACAATGTATTTTTCAGACTTAGATGGCATTGTTCATTAAAAATATAGAATCATCAAAAAAATAAGGTCATGTTGACCAAAGAGTAACGTGCACATATTTGTTTTTTTATCGTGTTGAACCTATTGTACACTTAATTTTAACGCCTCTTATAACTGACTGACTGACGACTGACCTCGTGGCTTAGTTGGTAGTAGTTCTGCCTGCGAAGCCGAGGGTCGTGGGTTCGATTCCCACCCAGTGCAAATATTTGTGTGATGAATTCAAATGTTTGCACTGTGTCTGGGTGTTTCTATGTATACTAAGTATGTATTTAAAACTATATTATAAGTATTATATCAGCTATTTGGCCGCCATCACACAAGCTTTGCTTAGTTTGGGGTCAGATGGTGTTGTGTGTGAATTGTCCACCAATATTTATTTATTTATTATTTATTATATTATAAGATTTAAAAAATACGACACTAACCATAAGTACTAAACTTTATTTAGGACGTATGTAGGTAGGTATATTATGTTAAATATGTACATAAATTATCGTGTATATATCCCTTACTTTCAAGAACACGTCGCCACGTCGAAAAACAAGACACGCTTTCGTGTGGTAGTGAACTTGATCATCTTGGTATCTTTATGATCCTTGATGAATGGATAATTTAGATCAGCTAAGTGGATGTAAAGAGTTTATTATATAGTGTAGTGTAGTTCTCATTGTGTACTCTGGTTATGTTAATAAAGGCTCAGCCCATTAATACCCTTCCTTATCATTTTTTGTTTAAATTTATCTAGATTAATATATTTCTCCACACAATACTTCGGAGCCATAGCTGGGACATATAGAGATATTGAAATTTTGTGAAAATTCAAAACAAGCCTAATATTATAAACGTGAATGATTGTTAGGATGGATGTATTTTTGTGACTCTTTTACGTAAAAACTACTAAAGGGTTTTGGATGAAATTTGGTTTCTGTGTAGATAAATAATGGTCTGGAATAACACATCAACTACCTTTTATCCCGGGAAAATAACGAGATCGGGAACTGCGTGGATGAAACCGCAGGGCACCACTGGTTTAACCGTATCCCTGGTAAACTATACGCTAGAATACTTAATTAAATCACAAATTAATTAACCTATGAATTAAGCAGCTAATTTTGATTCGTGATTCAAAGTTGTCACGTTTCGCACTAATGTTAATTAAAAGGTCTAACTCGGAAATTAGTTAAAATACATAGGCATAACTGAAAAAAACAAGTTATTAATTAAAAACTAAATTTTACGGAACAATAATTACACAGAATTTTTAATTACAAACGCCGAACGGAACTTTTCAATGTATTTGACAATGAGATTTTAATTTCTGTATTTTTTTAATTACTGTTAGTTAGGCAGAAAGATTAATTGTTAATCATAATTACGTAAAGTATATTTTTGAAACGAAAGGTAGCCTTATCGCTATTACCGTTAGGTTCCAGGCCACCAAGATGGAAGAGAGGATGAGAAGAAAAGTCACATTGAAGAAGTCGGGGCAAAGGAACATTGTAGAGTAATAATAACGAATATTGTATACATCATACAAGCTTTGCTTAGTTTGGGGTCAGATGGTGTTGTGTGTGAATTGTCCACCAATATTTATTTATTTATTTATTGTACTGAAATGCACAAGCTCATCAATGATAATAATAAGTATCTCACATTCTAAGTATTTAAGAAATAAGTTGATCAATGATGCTCAATTAAGATTAATTTAAACTCCATCCCCATCAGAGGATTGCAAAATATTACTTCTAAAAAAGCACACTACATACGCTATTGTCGTTTCAAATAGTTTTCTGAATCGTAATAAATTCTGAATACATTTTAATCGATTTCAAAAAAGGAGGTTTTCAATTCGATTGTATGTTTTTATGTGTATGTTACGATATAGCTCCGCCAATTGTGAATGGAATATGATGGTTCTTTTTTTTGTTAGATCATAGTTCAGAGGTAGTAATTCCCATAAGATTCCATAAATACATTTCATTAAAATCAGCTTGGCGGTTTGAAATATGAACGAAAATCTTAAATTTACTTTCAGTGATCGAGGACGACGGAGTATTAATAAGCATCTTATAAAATTTGGTCGAGTGTCTGAAGTTAATTTTAAATCAAAGTCGGGTTATGTTTTTTGGCGAAAATAAATTATCTCATTACAATAAACCAAGGTGTAAGCAATTTTAAAACTCTCGATTACTCATCAGTACTCCGTCCTAGTCCTAGACTCACTCTTTAGGCTGTTTAATTTGAAGGTTTTTTTCTCAATTCGAAACAATAAATGTACAAAATATATAACCATTAAAGATAATATTAACTCTACACGCTAGTATTGGGTAGGACATGACGCCAAAACGAGTATGGCCTCTTTTCTGTACAGATTCAGTACAACTACAATGCCCCACTTCAAGTTCCATTCCCCTCTCGCCTAGTAAATTGAGGTGGTGAGAAAAGAAAAACGTTAATTCTTTGAGAGCTCACATCCTAACAAATATTTTTTATGATACCTATTAATTCATTAGTTCCTTCGACATATGACAAAAAAAAATGTTTACATTTTCCATTCCGTGTAAGGAACAAACGATGTACACATCTCATTATTAGGCTATTGACAGACGGCCTGTCACGAGAATCGACGTGTCAACAAAATAAACGCTTAATTCATGCGAAGTGACATACTCATTTCGTTATCCATGTTGTTTTAAATTAAGGAACACCCATTGTGTACAGAGCTTAATGATGGCATAAACTAGGCGACGTATTTGTTTAACAAAAAGTTTTTAGAAAGAATTATGAGATAATTGTGTTATTCGAATCATCATCATCATCGTCGTAATCGGCCTGTATCGAGCCATATCTGTGTGAATAAATCCTCTCTAATGTAACATTGTACTCCTATCCTATCCTGATACGAATAATTCCCCGCCAAGCAGTAATGTGCAAACATTACAGTGTTCCGGTTTGAAGGGCAATGTTTTCAGAGAAAAATTACAGGGGTTAGAAACATAACATCTTAGATCTCTGGGTGACGAGAGCAGTGCAGTGCTAGGTAATGATTTGGACTCTTCATGTTCTAATAACTGCGTGTCACTATGCTGTTATGTAGCAATCATGTTGCTTACCATCAGGCAAATGTCCTGCTCTTCCGTAACTCTTTAATTTAAAAAAAAACCTGTGAATGTCTCGATTATACTGATCTACATTATAATCGAGACATTTGACTTGTCAGGAACTGGAAACCTAGCCGCTGGAAGCCCGTCAATTTCCCCACGATCTTATCCTTCACCTTTACAGTAGCGATGACTAACTGGTGTGTGTGTCATTAACTCTCTCAAATAAACAGAATATTAGATACCTATGTAGACATTTTAAACTTTTGGGTGAGAACAAATAACATATTTAAAATAAAATGTAAAAAACACTTGCATTAAAATTATAATATGCTGTCTACGAAGGAGTGCGTACATCCTACTAATATTATAAATATGTAAGTTAGGTACAAATTAGTTATTGAAAATAATTATACATCTTTGGATTTTTGTTGTTCAACAAGGATTTAAGAACTGATGACATTTGGAATTTGAATTACATGCACCTTGGAATAACTCTTATTCTGATTTTCATCCTGTAAAAATGTGAGACTACTTAGACAATAGCCATTTTCTAAACTGACAGACGACGGCGACGTTGCGGCCAAAGTGTCTATCGCCTGAGCTTTTTTAATAGTCTCTCTTTTCTTTCAGCTTGAAATTATAGAGATAGCAAGCTATGATTTTGCTAACCAAAGCAGATTTAGTTTGGCGGTAGAAGGACAGATGCTAGTTTTTGTGTATTCATCTATGCATTATATTCTACTACACACATACATCCCGTGACTTGTCCCGTATATTCCACCCTATGCGACTCAATGCGGGTAGAGGAGTTTTATAATCAATCGGTCAATTATGAATGCTTATTGAATCTATTTTGAGAAAAAAAAAACTATTTTTAAGCATAATAATCGTAAACAGAACGTACACCGAAAAGGAATGTATTTCCTCTTTTTGCGTAACCCAGTAGATGAATATCGATAATTGCAGGATTGCGTAAATCAACAGCAATGAAATAAAAACCGTAAACTAAGCCACATTGGGTTCTGTTTCCAAATGAATAGAAGTTGGATCATTCAAGGCGTTTTATCTAAGTCTCGCCGTGAAAAGGCTAAGCCGCTTTTATTGTTAAATAAATTCGTCTTTCGCCTCGTTACCGTGACATTGTATGTTTCATGTCAACGTCATAGCGGAAAGATTAAAATTTGTTTTATCCAAAACACGATTAAAACGTGTAAACGCTTTACTTTATTCAAGTGTCACAATGCCATTTTATACGTCACCAGACGTCAAAACTAATAGAAATGAGTTGCAAAACGACTTGAATATTTAATAGATTAACTAAGAACAAAGTAATTTTGTTTCCGGAGACGTACAAAACCTGGGTGTCTTCAGGTGGAGAGTGAAGGATGCGATGGTGGTCAAGTGTGAAGTTTTTGTAGTATAAAAAAAAGAATAAGTACAAACGTATCTTCTATGAGTTGGAATTGAAATGGGTTCCATCTTCATATTATGCAGTCGCTTGCATCTTAGAGTGTGTCTGCATTTTCTGGTATTTACCTAAGTATTACGAGTTTGTCAGCACCACTCGTTTTAGCGGTGAAGGAAAACATCGTAACGAAACCGGAATTTTTAACCAAAACCGTAGGCAAAAAATATTTTTGTGATAAATATTGTTCTTCCTTCCTTCAGTTTTTTAACTTTTGCGTATTGAATTTATATTGTAAATATAATACAGGACTTAAAACGTTTGAATACGTATGTTTGTTCCGTTTCTAAGTGTTTCTATATTTCATACGTAGGAATATGTATATAAAATAATAAATGTATTAGGTATATTAGCTAACTGACGTCAATAATACACACTTTGCTTACTTTAGGACTAGATGGTATAATTTATGATGGTATAAAAAAGGTATTAAGGATAACATGGAGTGACGAGACGAACAAGACATATGTCTGAAGGTAAGGAACCAACCAGCTTGCCCGTAAAAGCCAAGTACCACGCAACTATTTGAACATGAAGAGTTCAAACCCTGTTCACACTCCTCCGAAACGGCTTCCCGTTTTTTTGTAAATTTTGTAGGTATGATCATAATTATGCACAAATATGTTGTTAGTTGTAAAGTATTTTTCATCCTCCTGTTTCTACTTTTCATATCTTAAACGCGACTTTATTATTTTTGTAATCATAATTTTTATTTTATTTTAATTCAGTACTAAACCAAAGATAAATCAATCATGTTCCTATTTCTACATTTCTTAGTATGAATGCGAATCGCACTTGACCAAATATATTTATTCTGTAAACGTGTATTATAAAGTAATTGTCAATACAAATATTTGGTCTAGCAGAGCGCAGTGAGAAAATGTCATTTGAGTCATTTGTAAAATTTGTGTATTCATCTTATTAGACACCAAATAACAAACTGATGTAAAATGCGCATTAAAGATAAGTTACTTAACATCTCTTCGTCGAGTTTAATTGCTAAGATTATCGATATTTGCTAAAACTAAAGAGCTACACAGAAGCACTATATGTATATGTTATATTATTATGTGTGATGCATATGGAATTTAAGTAGTTCTATAAGAAGTACCTATCGCTTTCTAGGAATCGGTTGACAATTTGAAGAGATTCACACACGCACGCATGACGCGTACATTCATTAGGGAGCTCTTTTTGAGTAGCATATTCAGTTGCTTGACTATACCTACGTACAACGGAAGTAGAAAGATATCACTTTATTCGAATTTTCGGAAGCTCAACCATAAATAAAATTATGGTAAATAACCACAAATGTATCATTTATTAATCATCAGGTCTTATGATACCATTAACGCGTTTCCTCACTTTGATACCGCGTGCTCTGCATATCTTTTTTAAGCGATGAAATTGTGTGCAAATATCCTATTCTGGTTTCAAATGACATTACAATATAAACCATACGCATCTTACCTAATGTTCCCACTGCTGGGACCTTTAAAATTTTCAAAGGCTGGGACTCGGGGGACCTTCTCTCACAATGAGAAAGTCTAAGCCAAAACCTACCACTCTAGCTAAGTTCGGTTTGGTGAATATAGAACGTCCACTGAAACATATCTTTCCAAGATCACGCCCGATTTACTACGGCAAAAAAAACTACATGCTAACAATATAACGTCCATGAGTAATTTAGTTTTGCAAGTACAATAAAATACACGTAATGGGGGATTTTGTTCCAATGTTTGAGAAAAGATTAGCGTAATCAGTAGCTGGTAGGTATGAGAGGCAATGGAACGATCTATTTGACTTTTTAGTTGTGTTTTTATCTGGCCAGAGCCTTTGCTAATAAAACTAGATTACAAAAAACATATCTGTGGTATGAACATATTATTAGAAGAGATGAAAGCCATAATACTTAAGTTTCTTTAGAATTGTAACTTTAAAATGTTCGCAAATGTAAGTACGTTGAATTCACAATAAATCTTTACGTAGGATTTCATAACGACTCAAGACCCAAAAGAAAATTGATTTTTAAATACCTCCCGACGTTTCAGTCGCGTTATAACGACCGTGGTCGCAAAAATAAAATATTCTAGTGGTCACGGCCGTTGTAACGATTACGAGGATTAACTTACGATCTAAAAGATTATAAAATAGCTTCTAGAACACGTTTTCAATTCAAATAAACATTAATCTGTTTGTGTCAATTTGTGTTTTCGGTTTTCAAAGTTTGAACCTTTGAATTTTTTCAGCATTTTATTATACACTAGCAGCGCCCCGCGGTGTTACCCGCGTAGTTCCCGTTGTTTTTTTTTTCGGGATAAAAAGTAGCCTATGTGTTCTTCCAGACTATAATCTATCTGAGTTCCAAATTTCAGCCCGATCCGTTTATATGTTAGGGCGTGATTGAGCAACAAACATCCAAACATCCATACATTGACATTTATAATATTAGTAGGATATTTTGTGTTTTAAAAAGGCCCATTTCCGTTGGCATTAAGTGGCCTCTACCTACTTACGGCCTATCTAAATTTGGGCTAATGCAGAAGGCAGAGTAAGAGACGATTCACACGGCGCGGCTGCCAACCGCTCCCGCGCGCGGGCGCGGCGCCGCGCCGCGCCGCGCGACGGTTTTGTTTCAATACTCACGAGACCGCAGGTTTTCGCGGTTTCTGCTCCGGAAAGCTACTGCGCAAGAATCGCGCGCAGCCACGCGGGCGCCGCGCGGCTGCCGCAGCCGCCGCGGCCGTAAACCGCGTCGTGTGTATTGAATTCAATTTTATATGGAAATCTGCCGCGCCCGCGCGCGGGCGCGGTTGGCAGCCGCGCCGTGTGAACCCTCTCTAAGAATAGGTAAAGCCCTACTGAAACTAACAAGTTAATTATAGTATATATCTGCATATCTAGTAGATTAAGTGATTATTCGATTTTTTGTGTAAAAAACGCTTAACCAGATCAAATAGATAACCTCGATTCTAAAAGTGTTATACTTTACAACTATGCGTATTCTATGTATAACGACACACATAACTAAGCGATGTGAAACTTATACTGCCCTGTTATATTTAGCGAACAAATATTAATATAATTTCTGTCATTGCTTTTATCTTCTTTCTGGATCACGGTAATTGAAAAACTAACTAAATTTCGCACAGAAAAAAGACAAATAGTGTTCCGGATTTACAGTTTTGTATTTCACCTAAAGTTCTACATCCTGCCTTTGACGTTCTCGAAAAAATCGCCATTTTATGCTGGCGTAACTTTTAACGTGAATTTTAAAGTTTGACTCACAAAGCTGTTATACGGTGCTGTTACATACGTTTACATTTTTTTATTTGTTTTCATTTTTGAAAAACTACCGTATTTTTCAACTAGGTATTCAGTAGAGTGGGTAAAAGAATATATTTCTCGCAGACTTTTGTCCGAGCTATTCGAGAATAGTTTTACAAGCTAGGATAGCAAGCTGGTGTTAGTAAGCTAGTACTTCTAGCCTCGTGTAGACAAAACTAGCATTGCGTAGCGTTATCTACTAACTTGCTTTCCTAGCTTGAAAAACGAGCTTCGTGTAGCTCGGGCATTAGATATCTTATCTTATATCTTTAAACGAGCAATTCTTGTACCTATATAAATATGTATATATATATATTATAGAATCTGAATCTCGGAAACGGCTCGACGGATTTTCATGAAATTATGTATGCAGGGGATTTAGGGGACGATAAATCGATCTAACTAGGTCTTATTTAAAAAAAACGCATATTATGCGCGTTTTTAGACAATGAAAAACTGTCACATTAGACATTAGAATGTGAAGGTAAATTTCGCCGCGTGACGCGACAGCATAATTAGCTCAGACGGGAAGTCGGGCGCTCATAGCGGTCACGAATTATTATTAGTAGCTCCGGGTTCGAATCCAGACAGGTTCTCTTTTTTTTTCAATTCGTTTTTTTTAAGAAAATCTATTTCTTGGAGTCTTTTATCTGTAGGTATCTAAGTATATTTAGTATTTAAATAGAGCAAAGCTCGGTTACCCAGGTACTGTAGGTTTATACTCGAATGCTGTCTCACCTGATGATAAGCGACGATGCGGTCTACGACGGACCGCGTTCACTCAGAACAAATTTTCACTCTCGACTATGTTTGTGTTCCAGCATTTAAACAAGTTAAACATATTCTCAGAATGCAATTTTATTCAACACAATATAATACGCTCCAGCTTTTATCAATTGACTTAATTTAATACGGTAGCCTGGAGTTTTTTTTTGCTTGTAATACTTTACTTTAATAACGGTGAGCGGTTGATATGGCTCACTTACCTATGTAAACTACTCTTGACATTTACTAGAATGTATCTTATAAGCTGTCTTATAAAAAGCCGATAAAATGCAGCCTTTTTAGTCCGTACATTGACTCTGTTCTTTACAGCTTGATTAATATCAAGTTACTTAAACGTTTTGATAACTTCTGTAGCTATGTTGAGCACTTTTTTGTTAAGGAAACTCTTATTTGTTCGCCAAACCGGCAAGCGGATTTCCGGCCGAGGTGTTGGAAGTCAATGAATTTGAGGTCACATTGTTAAAGTTGTTAAAGTGGTAGCGACAATTTTGGAAATCCGCTTAAGAAAGTTTCACTCCTTTGTCAACAACTTTAACAAAACATTAGATTTGACTTGATTAGCCTTGAGTGAATGTTTGAAATACGATTGATGTCTATTCACCTAGTATACTACCTAATTCAAAACAGGTTTGAACACTTTAGTTAAAAAGTATTGAAAATGGAATATGCATAATTTTTGCTACTTTACTTTACCTGAAATAAACGTATTTTATTTATTTATAATAAACATTAGCCAGCTCACTTCCACGTCTCCATTACTGGGGTTCGAGGTGAATGACGTCACAAGATGAGAGTCAAGGCTATACTTTTGTAGAGGTAGGTACTCCATGCAGAGTCCACCTAGGGAAGTACCACGCCTTTGACAGTTATTCTAACCTCAATCAGTAATGTGCAAACATCACTGTGATCCGGTTTGAAGGGCAATGTTTCCAAAAACATTACGGAACATGAAGACAAATCATCTTATATCTCTGGGTGAGTGATTTGGACTCTTCATATTCCAATAGCTGCGTGCCACTGCTGTTATGGGCTGTGTTGTTTATAATCAGGCACATGCCTTATTGTCTCGTCACTTCATAAACTCTATACTATAAAAATAAAATAAAAATAATCCACCACCAACCAAGTTTGGCTTGTCGAACGACCCCTGGACCGCGAAAATGTATTTATTATTTATTATTTCATGAAACATTTTGTATATTTACGATGTTTTTCTTCACTGTTTAAACCAGCGATGGTGACAAATTTGTACATATGAAACTGGTAAAATACTCGTAATTGCAGACAGGATTCGAAAACACGACCTCACTATTATGTAATCAGACTTTGCCACTACTGAGCCATCATGTTTTTTTTTCAATTAATTTAAAACAAAACGATTTATTTTATTAAACGATTCATTTAGAACAAAACGAAACATTAGAACAACACGATTTTTAACGATTTAGATTCCTACATATAGACCTAAATCTACATTTAGTCTGAAAAAATTATACCACATAATTAATCGTTTGATTAAAACTCCTTACTTTTATGTGAAACTTATCACGAATACATAAAATTTTAATATTATTAACCGAGATTATTTTATAATGTAAAACAATCAATTAATATTTATTTGAGTGTGAAATTAAAAGTATATTGAGTATTGAAATTCACGGACTATAAAGTTTTTAATTTAAAATATTCGACAGCGGAGAAATTGAATTAAATTTGTTTACGAAAACCATTGGGTGTTGGAAAAGTTAGTTTAAGTACATTTTATAATATTTATTTAATCAACCAGCTTCATTAAATAGAAAAATGCTATACCTCGCGATTTTCGCTGTATTACAATTACAATGACTGGATATACGAGTATATCCAGAGATCCAGAGATATAGTATATATAGAGATATCCCACGACATTTGCCATTATATATATTTTTTTATCTACAAAATTAAATTATAATGAAAACCGACATATACCTAGAATCTTTCCAGGTCATGTGTCATCCACCTACCCGCACTGGGCCGTCGTGGTGGATTATGGCCTTGACTCTCTCCTTGCGAGAGAAGCCCTCGAGTCCCAGCAATGGGAACATTTAGTGGGCTGTTTATACTCGGTTCCCATCGGGTGGTCATCGGATGAGTCGAGTTAATTTTTGAAGTCCGTTTTTTGAACCCTATTAATATTAAATTTAAGACTATTGGGAGAATATAATTTGAATAACTCTGTCAAAAGTTAATTTATTGCTTTTAAATTGAACACTAGAAGACTGACAAACGAGTATATGCAAAAATAATCTTTCAAATATAAAGGTATTTTAGTTTAAGAGCCTGTGGCTGCCACAACTCATTTTTTTCACTTATTCTTTTAAGCGTACGGTTCCAACTACGGGTATGGACAATTTGCTTCTTGAAATTCATATCAACGTGAATTTAGTGGCATTTTGACAGCATTTTATGGCAGTAATGTTGTTAAAGTAAAACTAGCGATATCAATAAATATGTTTTAGCAATATTAATACCTATGTATAATATGTAGAAAACGCTTCTCAGCGGGCAAGTTAGAATTGAAAAATTACTAAGCAAAGCCATAGTACAAACTTTGCTTAGTTTGGTGTCAGATGGTGTTGTGCGTGTCAACATTTATTTTAAAAAAGTCCTAAGTATGTTTCTTAAAATTTACCACATAAAACGGGACTTCTTCCCGACTACTTTTTTCTGACATTTAGTATCGAAGATTAAGAGACGAGGTTACAATTTTTCAATGGGTCAGTTATTACAAACAGCATTAACTAATCTGCTGAAACGTGTCACCACTATCACATTCTGCAAAACATTCCACTTGAACATCGGTAGTTCATCTTTTGATCACTGGAAGGCATAAGGTTGAGGGTTTGTCACTGGTTTAGGCACGATGTGCCGGATCTCATTAGGAACTCATCATATTCAAACATATGTAGTTGCAAGTGTGCACACCTGTATTTCTGCTTTTATAAACGTCTGATAAAATCACGAGCTCTTAGACCATTATGTAAAGCTATTGAAAGCAGCAGTTTTCAAGATGCGGCAGAATTTAAATTGATCTTGAAAAACGAAAATATTTCCAGTGTGTCGATCTCTTAAACAATTGCAATTCAGATTGGCTGATATTAGTGCCACTGAATGAATGAATGGATGATCCGACGTCCGAAGGTGAGACGACTGTCTGTGGGGCAGGGCTGTAACAAGGCGAGCATTGTAACACCTCACTTTAACATGCCCTAGTCTTTAAAATAAAAGCCGCGGTAGCCTAGTGGCTAGAAATTCCAATTATTCATAGAGCATTTCTAGAAGGTACTATTATTACCATAAATGTATTACCTATACATGTAGTGGTAGTAAAGTTAGTCTGGGAAGGTACCACACCTTTGCCAGTTATTTTACCGTCAAGCAGTAATGTGTTAACATGACTGTGTTCCGGTTTGAACGGCAATGTTTCAAGAAAAATTACGGGGCATAGAGATAAAACAACTTATATGCCCGGGTGACCAGCGCAGTGCAGTGCTAGGTAATGATTTGGAGTCATCATTAGCTATCATTGCTGCATGATACTCGTACTTCACTTTTATGGGCAGGCGTGTTGCTAAACATGTTGCCCTCGTCACTTTTCACTTAAAAAAACATAACATCACTTACACAACATGATGTTGCCTAGGCGCTCGTTCATTACAGAGTCATCTTTACGTTGTGTCTGGTTACGGCCCTGCATTGGTGTCGAATTTGATATTTAAATGCGCCAAGTGGCGGTCTCCGACGGGGCTCGTCCCCAGACAACTAATATTTAACTTTTAGAACATTGATTTTTCAGGGTCAATCCCGTGAACGCTGATACATTATAATGGAGACGTTTTATTCAGTTCAAGTTCAGTGAGACAAATATCTTACTACATACCTACATACTGAAGAATAATCAACACGCTTGCCTATAACGGCACAGCTCTACGTATCTATTTGAACATAAGGAGACCAAATTATTGCTTAGTACTGCGTTCGTCAGACGTATCATTGATCTCTAAGCCTTGTAATTTCTTAATAAATATTGCCCTTGAAACCGGAACACAGCAAAGTTTGCATATTGCTGTTTGAAGACAAAGATATGAGAGCTACTTCCCAGATGGAGTCTGTAAAGAGTCCTAACACTAGAAAATTATTAGCTAATTTACATTATTTGTGCCTCTTTAGAAATCCCCAATGTAAAAAGGAGAAAAATCTGTTATATTTATGTAAACCTTACTCACTATCCAGAGTAATTAACAACAAAGCGCTTGTGAACAAGATGTCAAATTTCTTCAACATATAAAACGTTACCGGCCATAATTTTAGGTCGGCTTTATTTGGAAAGTGTGCATGGGAACTATAATTACAGTTGATCACGACACCTGATTTCTGCCACAGAACTTCTAGGCATTTCATTCTTAAATAAACTGTCTAAAGATTGGCACTCCACGATAAATTAAAAATTAATACGAACCCAACTTCGAAATTAGAGTTGATAGAGTTATGATCAAACGCTGACATTATTGCAACACAAAAAACTAAATCCATAACTGAAATTTTAAATTGACTTATATAAATAACAAAATGAAATGTAACGGTAAGTCATTCATTAGAAATGATGTAAATGGCCTTAAGTTTCGAATTTCACAATATCTGACTTGTAAACTGACTGAACAATAAATAATTATAATCAAGGCAGGAATATTACAAATTATGTAAATCTATTACGCATTATTGGGTCAACGTGGGGAAACTAACAAACCTTCCGAGCCAAATCCTTCGAAAACAAATGAGTGTAAGCCGATAACAAACACAGTCATCGTCATAAAGAAACTCAAACCGTTAAACACTTAAAACTAGACCTGAAGAACCGACACTGAATCACCTGACCACTTTTACACCAGTGACCGGTTCAGTTTTGCCGGAAACTTATATGAAAATTTCCGACAACATTTTAGCGGGCACTTTTATTTCCTGATTCTTTTCACCAGCTAAATGACCTGATCATGATTATTATTTTGAAGTATTTATACTTCAAAATAATAATAAAATATTTTAAATACATTTATAATAATAAAAATATGTCAAACTCATTAAAATCACGCTTATTATCTATTATAATCCATCTATTATTATTATTATCCATTAAAATAATTTCAAGTATTATTAAAATACTAACAGCACCCGTGATTTCACCCGCATAGTTCCTGATCCCGTTATTTTGCAGAGGTAAAAAATAGCTTGTGTGTTGTAATAGTGTGTGTCTATGTGCAAATTTTATCCACATCTGTTCAGTATTTTTTTGCATTAAAGAGTAAAAAATATCCCTCCATCTATCTTCAGCGACTTTTGCATTTATAATATATATGTATATGTAAACGTTAAGTATTCGCGAGAATAGAAGTACTTCAAAGAAGTACTTTAATAATTAGGCGGCACTTTTTACAATTTTGACTATTCTATCTGATCAGTATGACATTATTACCACAACTACTCTTAGTTGCGGTATTGTTTCTTCCCTAAATGGCTTCTTATAAATGTATCATACATTTTAGCCGGATTTGGTCGAATAACGCACCTCATTATTTAAGTCTAAGCCATTGCAAACATAATTAACTTAATCTTTACGAGTAAGAAAACTATTGTTCAAAATATTCAAATTTTAAAAGACTGGCCGTTCCAATTGATAAGGATAATTAGAGTTATTTATACAGTATATGTGCCTTAACAAGTGAAATAGGTTATATAATAGATACGTTCTAAGATTTTGTAGTGGGAGGACTCTTTGTAGAGTCTACCTGGAGAAATGCTAAATCTTTGACAGTTATTTTACAGGATGCAGTTGTTTCCAAACATAATTGCGTCCCGGTTTGAAAAGAATCGATTATTTTATGTCTCGATGATGAGCGCTGTAGGTACATTAGGTACAAGGTTGTGAATGAACTTTATGTTCAAATGGTTGCGTGTAACTTTGATGTTATGGACGTGCTATTGGGCCCACGTCTTGCTCGTTTCGCCATTCTAGCTTACATTTATAAAAAACTGGTACAGATTTTATTCCCTCTAGCCAAGCAGTGTTGCCATAAACGTTATCAAAGTGCTCATATTACCAGAATTAATCGAACACAAGTACCTATAATAAATAGTGTTATCGGTCGACATAAATTTATTCAGTAATTTTTTTCTCCTATGTACACCACCATCTTAGCCACATTTTAATTAAGAAAGTTAATTGAAACTTGTACGGCATTGTTAGTATAATATGCACTTATTACTTTATGTTAATGAAATACTGGTTAGTTAGTACTTAAAAACCTAATTAATATACGCGACTGATAAAAATCTGATAATAGGAATTGAATTCAGTTTTTAACTCGACGGTCACGCATGACCGTTTATCAAATACCTAAGCAATCAAATTACTTTTAAAAGTCCATTTTCTATAGACAAATGCATTTTTATGCATATCTACCCCATAACCGTACCTAAGTCATCCAACGTTCATTGTTGTAGCGAATCCGCATGGGGATGTATCACACTTATGTCGTTTAATCTACCGCCAAGCAGTAATGAGCAAAACTCTACTGTAGTCCAGTTTGAAGGGCAATATTTTCAGTGAAATTAAAGGGCAAAACGATATTCCTACCGTATTTTAGCGTGGCACAGTCAGGAGCGGTCAGAAGGGAGAGGGGAAGGATCACAAGGGACATGACCCCCTCCCCCAAAATCGTAAACGTTAAATTGAAAAATCTAGAAAATTTCAAAACATAGTAAAGTACACAGGGTATTTTTTCCCGCGGATTTTCTCGGGTAAGGGAGCCACAAACCTGTGAAATCACTATTGTTATTGTTAATATCATTGCACTGCGGTCGTCACCTAGAGACATCAGAAAATATCACATTTTCCTATTTTTCTTTTCCGCTGGAAACATTGCCCCTCAAAATAAAATAATAAAGTAAAATAACTGGCTATAGTGTGGTACTTCCGATACTCGTAAAACTGTTGGCTGGCAGGGCAGGATTAAATCCAATCAGTGAGTGACCCAGGGCTATCGCGTCACACGTATCGCGTATCGCGGATGAAGTGGTAATTGATAGTTGTCAGTATAAACCTAGGTATACTAACTCCGCCCCGCGGTGGAAAACTGCATCACCTTAAGTTATTTTTAACGTGTTTATACCGCGATAGCTTCGCAAATTGTGATCGATTTTAATCATTATTTTTTTGTTTGGTAGATCCAAACAAAAAAATAATCCATCCGTAGTGGTAGGACTCTTGGCAGAGTCCGCCTGGGGAAGGACCACACCTTTGCCAGTTATTCTACCGCCAAGCAGTAATGTGCACCTTTGCCTTTTATACATATTAGACATATATTTAATACATTTAGACAAGCCATGTACAATGTATTTGTAGACATGTTCAATTGAACATAAAATACTTTTCCGCCATCAACCAGCTCGGTGAAGGTCCTTGTATAGCGGGATCTCCTACTATATAAAGGGCTTAGTGGTGTTCTCTAGCGATGTGCCTATTGCCTACTAACTTCGGGTTAGCACAGAAAGTGCAAGATCTCATCTAATTTCCTCTGTCTTCCTAACTTTCAATTAATAGGGTTAGTTAAGGCGGAAACCATCTAGACTGGCGTTCGCTACATTCCCTCGGTAGGAGTAATTTTAGTAAAATTCACTTATAAATTTGTTACTCCAGACAACTGTTGCGATAAAGTTAAACTTATACATTACTAGCTACGCTCCTCGAAACCCATATACCTAGTTTCCGTTGTCAATATTTCTTTAAGTCAAAAAGTAACCTAGATATTATTTCGTACTAAGTATAATCTAACTGTGATTTATTTGCTATTGATAAATATTTTTGCCAGATCACGCGATTGAAGGACTTTATTAAAACTAATTCAAACTTATATTGTTGGTTTTTTACAAGAATTAGCTTAACTCGATTAATTATACAAAGCCTAAGTTATAAGCTGAAAATTTACTAAATTTTAGAGTCAAAAAATAGCTCCGGTGCCACAGACAGACACACACACAAACAGACAAACATCGACGTCAAACTTATAAAACCCCTCCTTTGGTCGGGGGCTAAAACCTGAGAGATAGTTAGAGAGAGGCTTTTTTGTGCAGGAGAATACTTTTACGAACCGTCCGCCGTACACGGCGAGTGTGGCTACTCGACACGGTTGGAAGTGGTGCCGCTACCGACTAAAACCCTAGCAAGTTTCTCCATCATGGCTGTCATTGGTCAAATTTGCGGAGTCGCTTTTGCATTTGTCCAACTATTACCTACTCTCTAAAATAAACCCAACTGTCGGATCAAGGATCGCCATGAATGATAATAATCATGGATTAAAGTCAACTCCTTATAATCTTCACTATTTCTTGGTGTAACCCAAAATTCTCCCCCTAATCTCTACAATTTTCCAACATGTGCAAATTTTTAACTTTTCTACCTCATGTTTTTACTAACACTTTAATGCAAACATTAACTTTATCTTCGATCGTAAAACCTAATAAGAGAACAATATTCCTTTGTGTGAAGTGAAAGACCTAGATTTTGAGTTAAAACACTAAATTATACAGGTTAAGTTACCTAACCATTCGCTCCATACAAAACATCTTAACAATGGATTGTTATAACAAAAAATATGCACGTTGTTGGAAACTGCAAGTGTTTTGGAAAACCTTTTATCTTATTTTTTTAAATTTGTTTTGAAACTAATTTCTACTTAAACAGTACTTACATGGGTAAGATTTGATTTGTAGCCTGTAATAAAATGATCTTATGGTTTTTTTTTTGTACAATGAAGTATTTGCACTTGACCGCCATTTCGCCTAATCTAAAGTGACAACGCAGTCTACGATGGAGCGTGGTTGCCTAAAAGAAATCGATTTACTCTCGACATGAATACCAAGATTTTAACATTGGGGGTTAAAACTCTCAGGCGACGCATTCCTCACCTTAGGCCGTTTTAGTACGAGAGTCAAACCTCATTCGAATATATGGAAAGTCAACGTGTTTCTTTTTAGAAAAATGTGCAAGGTGGAATTATATCATACAGATCAGTTTCATTTCCAAATGCATTCAACATTCTTTCCCGACAGTTTACTAGCGGAGAATACGCTTGACCCTACTAATCTAAACTTATAGCTATCGCACAAACTCGAAACAAACCTAAAATTATCCACATACTTACCATACCCACTTGTCATATCCAAGAAGGCAACTAAAGGTACTCAAGAAGACAAGATCAAGGGCACCTCAGATGGTACACCTCGAATTAGGCTGCCGTCGGTAGAGAAATTCACCTAAGTACCGAGCTAGCAACCCCGAAGGGGATGATTGTACCTATACGTAGTTCCATACCGATTCTATGGGTAAAATCTAGTTTCAAGCATTAGATTGCAACGCCGCCTACATTTCACTTACAAATTGACTAATTCCGAGGCTGAAATGTGCAACGTTGTAGTCTACATGACATTGTCCCAATTACTGTGAAGACTTTAGACAGTTGGGGAACTAAAACCAGAAGTTTGGTGAGTGAATTTGAGCGCAAAATAGAAGAAAAGTTCGGTGAGTTCTGCTCCGCTTCGAACCTGGTACAAAGGCTGGCCATAGCAATCCAGCAAGGCCATGCGGCCAATAGAATGGCGACTTTTTCATCGGTTGCCGATCGGGGTGGGCTAGTAGATGGTTGACTACTTTTTTATAACTTTTCTGTCTAAAATTAGGTATATATAAACGAGTTTATTTTCTTATGTTTGAAATTATTCTCCTAATATCATCCTGCGTACAAATAATGAAGTCTGTGTCCACGAAACGACAACGACACGACAGCCGCGCGTCTTGCGTTTGTTCGCAGGATGCATGCATTCGACAAAAGACGCGTGCGTGGACAGTAGGCCTTACTCAAGGCTTTCGTAATCCAAAAAACAAAAAACTTAACTTTTGATTTTTTTTACTCTGATCAGTAGGTACGTACATTTTTATCGTATCGTACGAAGTTCAGAATTTATTTTTAGTATTTTCGGTAGAATTTATTATTCATTTATTTTATGGATCGGTTTAGACGCTTCTAAGGCGTTCTAGATCCGGATCTTTAATATTTCTGGGTTAAAGTTGATTTAATTATAATATACCTAAAAAATAAAATGTATTTAACTATTATAATCGATTAAAAAAATATTAGGTACTTATTATTAATAACAACTCATTAAAGTAAATCTAATTCTGAAGATTTAAATTTTAATTAGGTACCTATAACCAATAAAATTAACCAAACAACCCGGCCCTAAATATACGTTGTGAAGGTTCCCATAACGCTGGCGGTTTTGTTGCGCTGAATGGCGATGGTCAACCGTAATAATAACCAATTTGGTTATCATTATTTACTTGTATTATTTTCGTATTAACCTGCCTAGTCAACGTTCTCGTAATATTCGCGCAAAAAAAATAAAAGCCTATTTTATATTCCAAACAAATATTTCTATACTAAAATAGATCCAGTTCAGTTGAGTAGTTTTTGCAATAAGGAATAATAAACATTCGCCCAAAAGCACAAAATCAGAAATAAGAATATTAGTAGATTTTATTCTTAAAAAATAGTTTAATTATACCTATACATTAGCTGGCCTAGCAAAATTCATCCGCCATATTTTTTTATAGTAATTACATAGCCTCTTCAAAATTATTTGAGTTTTTATTTCGGGCAACTCTACTTTCTTTCTAAAATATAAGTGGAGTAAGTTACTCCATATAATATCAGCTATCTGCCAGTGTAAGCCCCCATTAAAATCGGTCGAGCGGTTTCAGGGCTGGGCCGAAACAAATAGACAGAGCAATATTTTAATAAATTGATTTATTGTAAATACTTTCAAATGCATTTAGGGAAAAACTATTAATTTAGAATTATAAACATTTTAATTTTATTTGTTCATAAGTAGGTACAGATATGTCATTACTTTAAACTCATGTTTTTCTTCTAATCAAATAAGATTTGTTCAGTTCGTGATAGAGCAACAGCCTCCAAACATGTCAGCTCCACACATTTACCTACATATAAATATTAATAGGCTTGATAATGACATACTTATTTAATATTTTTCAAGTTAAATTTATATATTTTTGGTTCTAGCTTCACTGGTAGGTAAAAAAGTATATATTGAAGAAATTAATTATACATGAATCGTAATAAACTTAAAAGCGAAGTCTGTGTATTAAATAAATACTAACGTAGATAAGTTTGTACAAACCGTTATTCCGAGGTAAATGTCGCGCTATAAAAACACCTGCAGACACCAAATATTAAAGTACTTGGCACAAATGATCTCTCTTTGAGTTATTTTAGTGTATTTAAGACTTTTGTCAAATACCTACAGCAGATCAACTTAAAAAATTCTTGTTCGACAATTTGACAAAATTTTGTGTTTTAAATAAATTTCAGTTAATTTTTAAATCGACTTCAAAAAAAAGGGAAGCTCTCAATTCAGTTATATGTTTCGCGATACTTCCGCCAATTGTGAATTAATTTTGATGGTTCTTTTTTGTGTGATAGATCACAGTCAAAGAGTTAAATTTTAATTTTAACGAACTCAGTACAGTGGTGTCTAAAATATGAACAAAAAACAAAAAAATACTTTCAGATTAAATAAATGAAAGAAATAACGTGATGACTTAGTGGTGGCTTTTTACGAAATTTGGTCAAGTGTCTTAATTTAATTTTAAAATGAAGTCGGTTTGTTTTTCCGGAGAAAACAAATGATTGTACGTAAACGTAACTTTTCTGGTAGAACCCACTACCATACTTATTTTATTTAAAAAAAGCCCAGGTACCTACACATAAAATAAATAATTGTCGTGATCACTTCCACAATTTTTGTTTTCAAAATTTATTTGTTGTAAATTTGACTATGGAATCGTAAGCCAATAAATAGTTTTTAATTTATAATGTATCTTTAGATTTTATATTACGCAGATATTATGTTGTATTTTTTTAATTATTCAACCAAGGACATGTTAAAAAAATGCAAACATTAATATTATTTTTAATTAAAAACATTCCACAATTATGGTCACTATTTAGTTTCATTATAATTAAAAAAATTGAGATAAGTTATTTTATTTGATTTAGTAACTATAAGATAAATAAAAATGTGGTGACAAGCACCTATGTTTTAATAATTTAATGCAAGTAGGTATGTATAATATTAGTATTATTAAAATAATAAGTACATTAAGTTCTTGTTAAATTGAGTAAAAATAACTGAAGATTTATAATATTACATAGCTAGTTCGATTAAGAATATTTTTTACTGCATTTTAATTTTTTCCGCACTTAGACACCCGAGGTTGATTTAAAAAGTTACTTTTTTAATAAGGTAGGTAGGTACATAATCTGTTTTTACTAACAATTTTTATAGTAAAAATAATAAAATTGTACGACAAATTTTGAATTTGCTATTAATCTGACATTCAATATTATTATTTCCGTGAGGTAGTTTTAGTGACAGCAAAAAAAATGTAGAGTCACTGTTGTGTGCCAAAAATATTTACATAAGGTTCACGCGAGCCAAAGACCTGATCCATTTTTGAGTACGGCCAAATTTTTCGAGCACAACGAGGGCAAAATGTGCTCAAACCAAATTTTATACCTAGTACGAAGGTAGCTCTATAATTTTTGCCCTACGTAGTTATTTTTACCATTTTTTTTTATGTTAGATAGGCTTACACGCTTGACCGCTATCTGATAAAATACAGATGTATGACATTTTTTTTTTGTCGCGTAGTCGTGTGACTGTCAGTCACTGATTGCGTCAAAGTAAGAGTCGTCAGCTTGCGAAGTGCAGAGGTCAAGAGCTCGTGGGTGACGGGACGCAAAAATGCATGAGTGACGAGGGTCAATGACTTGACGCACTATTTTGCAATGAAGCCCCGCCTTTTCAACCGTCGGCCGAATGTAAAACACAGCTTTTTGACCAATCCTAACGTTGGCGTCCAATGACGCCTATCAACCTCACACTAGCCTTTCATTCATGTTTTAAAATGCACACGCGGCCTACTTTAAACTTTAAAAAACGTATTGGACTCGTCCACACAAAGTTTTCGAACAAGATCTCCGATCGACGTGTGTATTAGGAAAAAAGGGAATAAGTTAATTTCGATACGGAATGGAAAGTTTGTAGCGGGGGAGCGGCGAGGCGGGAGGGGGCGAGGGCGGCGGGAAAAGTTTTAGGGGTCACGCTCTCGGTTTAGTGAGTTTGTACTTACCCTTTCTTCTTCACGAATCATCTCAGCGATGCCAGGACGGATGTCGACGTCGTCGTGCGGCGCGAGCGGGGGCGCCGGCGACGGCTCGGGCCGCGGCAGCGGGTCCGACGGCGGAGTCCCCTGCGGCGAGCGCGCCCGCGCCGGCTCCTCCGAGCCGCGGCGGCGGCGTACCTCCGGAGACACCGGGCTACCCGCGCGCTTCGCCCCCCTGGCCGGCAAATCACCCGGCAGAGACGCTTGCTCTCCGTTCACATCAGTCAGACCCCGTATCTTCAACGTATCGGCCACCTTCAACAGCGCCGGAATCTGCTCCTGAGACACGTTTATCTCCCCGCGGTACATAAAGTCCACCGCCGCCTTCAGGTCTTCATACTTGATATCCCTGATTATAATAATCGGGTGCTGGCACGGGTTGTCAACCAGCAGCGCTTGGAAGTACGGGCTGCAAGCGCTCAGCACCACTTTGTGCGCCTTCAAACTCTGGCCATCGCACGCGAGAGTCACGTCCACGAAGAACTGGTCGGTGCGCAGCTGATCGAAACAGTTGGTGAGGTTGTTTTGGTAGTTGTGCCATCTTAGGCAGAATTGCTGGGGCGAGCCGGTGTCCCGGACGTCCATGGCCGCTGGGTCCTCCTCGGCCGGCATTACTGGATCGCGAGCATCTGAAACGTGCGCGGGGGTAATGTGAACGCGGCGCGTGTTAGCAAGGCGGCGACTCGCGGCGTACTGTGGCCGGGAGCCGGCACGGGCGCCGCGCGGGCGGGGGCCGGTGGGCGGGGCGCCGCGCGCAGGCGAATGGTGGCCCGCGCCGCCCAGGCCCCGCCCGCCGCCCCCGCCCCGCGGCGCGCGCGCACCGAGCCGCGCGACACAAGCGCGCGCGCGCCTCCACTCACACGTTACATCAACTCACTAACAAATAAATAACATTTAAAATGCACTCGACGTGCACTTCTAATAAATGCCCTAATTACTGTCTGCCATTTCGATATATCACGTAAGTAGGTACTCAATAATTTTTGTATCTTGGTACCAATAGATACGATGTTAATAGGTGGGTAGATTTCAGTTGCAGAAATCGTTGCGTGGGTAGGTAGGCTTTTTGTGACTTTGTAATAATATGTTTATTTAAAGGACAATATGCACGTTACGATACCGGAGGTGCCTACCTATAAGTAAGTAGGTTAATATAGTACTATAGTGTAATATTAGGTACCTAGGTACATACTACATAGGTAAGTAGATGAGAATTGTTTTAGTATGCTCAGGTTTTAAAGTATCCCGACCTAGATATTCAGTAATGATAAAACAACTAATTAGTTCAGATAAATAAAATGCAGTTTACATACTAAAATCGTGTAGGTAAGAGGTACCTATTAGGTACCTACCTAATGAATGCCTATTTGTATATAATAATTAAAAAAATCGGTGAATGTTTTCTCGCTCTATTACAATAATTAGACAATTCTACGTAAGTATGCACCTACCTATTATCATTAACATTATTAGTAGGTACTACTTAATACAAAAACTTTAGTTTGAAATTATAGGTAGGTAGGTACATACCTACCTGTATTTAACTGGGCAGGTAGGTAGGTTTTAAGTTAGGACCTATTTTTCATATCATCATCATCATCAACAGCCCATTAAATGTTCCCACTGCTGGGACTCCAGGCCGTCTCTTGCAAGGAGAGAAGGCCATTTTTCATACTGGTACCAAAAAATAACTAGAGCACAATTTCATATCTTTTGAGTTCGTATAACGTCACAAACAAATATTTGACTTACTGATTTGACTTTACTAAAAAGTGTACCTTTACCATTAAAAATAAATAGGTAGGTACTATTTTTACTAAAAGCGTTATTACACTTGGCTAAATTTAGTCGACTGAATTTAGAGAAGTGTAATACCATTCAGTAAGCTAGCATACTAAATTCAGAAGCGACGGTTGCTTGCTCCTAACTTTCTTCTAAACTAGCTTCTGAAATCAGTTGACTATATTTGCTTCTGAATTCAAGCACTAAATTCTGAATTCCTGCAAATTTTGCAGGGTGATGATTAGAAGAATTATTGTTTGTTTATTTTGATTAAGTAAATCTGTAAGAACATCGGTTCTTCTAGGTAAACGTACCTACTCTACATTAGACCGCATTCTCGGTTTACATCAAGCGAAATAGCGGACAAGCGAAGTATCTATTCGTTTAGTTTAGATAATAAATCGATTTGTTTTTCTAGTAAACAAAATTTAGGTAAATCAATTTGAATAAATAATTTTTCAGGACAAGATCCATGGATTTAGGGAAACACATTTTCACTTTTTAATAACTTTTGTTACAGAGGTAGGTACAATTGTCTGTGGAAGTCGACTGGGGAAGTATCACACCTCTGCCAATTATCCTACCAAGCAGTAAACTACAAACATTAGGTACTGTATTGCAGTTTAAATGGCATTGTTTACAGAGTATTCTATCCCTCAAGGCGCGAAACTAGAACTCACACTTTCTTTGGCCTTACTAGTGTATCTATAAACAGCCCATATTCTATTCTCACAGCTAGGACTAGGACCCCGTGGCTTAGGTAATAAATAATAAATAAATAAATATTGGTGGACAATTCACACACAACACCATCTGACCCCAAACTAAGCAGAGCTTGTGCGATGGCGGCCAGATAGCTGATTTAATACTTATATAGTTTTAAATACATACTTATTATATATAGAAACACCCAGACACAGTGCAAACATTTAAATTCATCACACAAATATTTGCACTGGGTGGGAATCGAACCCACGACCCTCGGCTTCGCAGGCAGAGCTACTACCATCTAAGCCACGAGGCCAGTCGTAACTCATGGGTAGTAACTCTGCCTGCAAAGTCAAAGGTCGTGGGTTCGATTCCCACCCAGTGCAAATATAAATGTTATGAATTCAAATATTTGTACTGTGTCTGGGTGTTTCGACGTATAATAAGTAAGTATGTATTTAAAAGTATATAAGTATTAAATCAGCTATGTGGCCGCGATAGTACAAGCTTTGTTTGGGCTCAGATAGTGTTGTGCGTGTACCAATGTCTTCGCAAGGTATCATATCGGTTTCTTCAAGACGATTTACTTAACCGTAAAAGAAAGTGGTGGCGATAAAATTTCACTTGGTAAAATAGTCAGAGTCAGAAGTCCAAGTGGGATTTGGCTGGCCTGGTGTTTTTTTTTTTTTTTAAATAAAGAGTGACAAAGCGAACATGACATGTGCCTGATGGTAAGCAACATGTCTGCCACATAACAGCACAGTGACACGCAGCTATTGGAACATGAAGAGTCAAAATCATTACCTAGCACTGCACTGCGCTCGTCACCCAGAGATGTAAGATGTTATATCTCTAAGCCCTTTTCTCTGGAAACATTGCCCTTCAAACCGGAACACAGTAATGTCTGCACATTACTGCATGGCGGTAGAATAACAAAGGTGTGGTACTTCCCCAGGGGAACTCTGCTAAGAGTCCTACCACTACACTTAGTTGACAGTAAGTCTTCCTGCAAAGCCGTGGGTCGTGGGTTCGATCCTCACCCAGTGCAAATATTTGTGTGACGAATTTTTTTTTTTGTGCTGTGTCCGGGTGTTTTTTATGTATAATAAGTTAGTAAGTATGTATTTAAAAATATACTTATAATTACCAATTATATCAACAATCTGACTCTCGTACAAGCTTTGCTCAGTTTGAGGCTAGATCGTGTTGTGAGTGAAATGTACCTACACCAACATTTATTGATGAGGCTAACCAACTAGGCCGTGGTGGAATAGTGGCGCAAACGTCCGGTTTCACAGTCATGAAGTCGTAGGTACGGATCCCGCCTGTACCACTAAGTATTTTTTAAATGTATATGTACAAGCACGGGATTAGGTACAGCAATAATAATCTGTGTGTACAAGTTTGTCATGTCATCACCACTAGGTTTTAAGACGAGGAAAATATCTCGGAATAAATCGGCATGACCAAGAAAGAACATCTTTGTAGAATGCGACATCCGTCAACTCGCATTTGGCCAGCGTGGTAGATTATGGCCTTGACTCTCTCCTTGTGACAGAAGGTTCCGAGTCCCAGCAGTGGGAACATTAACATTGTGATTGCTTACTCATGCATAAAACATTACTTCTCAGTAGTTAGGATTCTTTCTAGGCATGTAGAATTTAAGAGTATATCTAGAATTCTAGAGAGAGTTATTTTTTGTCCCGATTTAAAGGGCAATGTCTCCAGAAAATTACACAGCAAAAAAATGAAATGTCGTAAATATCTGGGTAACGAGCACAATGCACTGCCAGACAATAATTTCAATTCTTCATGTTGATATAATCGTTGCGTGGTACTGGGCTATAATGAGCAAGAGCAATTATTACCATCAGACGCGTATCTTGCTCGTTTGGTCTCTCTAGGTATTTAATATATTACCATGGATCACCAATTAATTAAATATTTAAAAAAACGTTCCGAGCCGTGGTTTGATGCGTGATTTAAAACGGTGGCGTTTATTTGACTTAACGTATAAGCATTACCATTCAGCGTGATAATACCGGCAGCATGCTGGGTACGTTTCCAACTGACAGGGGGTTTGATAATCCTGATTATTTTTAGACTTTAATTAATCTACTGATAACTCAGAAGTGCTTATAAGCTTATTGTACCTTATTAGTTAGGTACTTAGATAGTTAGTTTCACACATAAAAAAGATCGCATGGCTGTTATTTTTTCTATTGAAATCGGTAGGTTGGTTTTTCAGAGGGAAATAATTATTTACTAAGAGTTTCGGTTATTTTATCGGATACATTTCGGAGAGTGTGAATCTGATCTGCATGCTTCAACCTGCCTCTATTTCTTCCGGACTGCTCGTGAAAAAGCGCCGTTCCAAAGACTAGAAGATTTTGACTCCACTTTTGAGACAAGAACGTTTAGGCAGTGCAATGCGTTGCTTGAGTGGCTTCTGCCAATGGTTACAATCTTGATGTTTTCAAATCGAGAGTGAATCGGTTTCTTCTAGGTAAGCACGCGTCATGTAGACTACGTCGTCGTTTAACATCACCCACTAAATGTTCTCACTACTAGAGCTTCTCGCCTTCTCGGGGCCTTCTCTCGCAAAGAAAGAATCAAGGTCACAGTCCACCACGCTGGCCCGATGTGGCTTGGTGGATAACACATGGCCTGAAAAAATTCTAGGTGCATGTCGGTTTCCTCAAGATGTTTTCTTTCAAAAATCTGAGGCTGTGTACTGGTGACCCCCTCTGGTGAACTATATAATAAAGTAAAGTCTAGTCATTATTCGGCGGCTTGTTTAGCGGTTAGTGAGGGAATAAGCCAAATTTGTGTTTGCATTGACGTGACCACAGATTACAAAATATAGTATTTTAAACATTTTTAATTAATTTACCAAACAATTTTAAAAATGTGATTTTACTACCATATAATTGACACTATACATTAATTTCTGATTGGTGTTAACATCCGTATTATAGTTAAAAAGAGCAAACAATATGGGTTCGCGTAAATAAGTTAAGGTGGCGGTCCGGATGAGGACTGATGTCCGCCATTTAACTACTCCTGGACGTCTACTCTCAATCTAACAAGATTATAACCATCGGGAAAAACCCACTCAGGCAACTCATTCCACAGTCTAGATGTTCTTATTACAAAAGTGGAGTCAAACCTCTTCGTTCGTGTCTTTGGAACATCAACCATGAAACGATGCCGCTTCTTCGAGTTACGAGAAGTCCGATAGAAAAAAGGGCTTGGTGGTATTAGATCATTCAGATCAGTTGCACACTCTCCGAAGTTATAACTTAAAGTTAGTTGACTGGCCTCGTGGCTTAGTTGGTAGTAGCTCTGCCTGCGCAGCCGAGGGTCGTGGGTTCGATTCCCACCCAGTGCAAATATTTGTGTGATGAATTCAAATGTTTGCCCTGTGTCTAGGTGTTTATATGTATAATAAGTATGTATTCAAAAACTATATAAGTATTATATCAGCTATCTGGCCGCCATCATACAAGCTTTACTTAGTTTGGGGTCAGATGGTGTTGTGTGTGAATTGTCCACCAATATTTATTTATTTATTTACTCTAATTAGAACTTTTAAACGTCAAACAATATTCGATCGGACGAAACGAAGTAGAACTGGAGTAGGAAAGTTGCGAGTTTATTTCGAAATTACGTTATTCGTAGAAAGAGAGTAGACGCCCTGCTCTATATTGTCGGTCGTTCCTACAATACGCCCACGCCGCGAATCATTGACCCTGTCACTTACTTACTTGTAACATTACCTTACCCTAAGGGTATTTATACGATCAGATTACTGTAAGTAATATCGGAGCTGAGTTTTGACCTTTCAAAGGCTATGTTTTCTTTTGTTATGATAAATACAAAGTCTTATCTTTATAGAATATAATAGAGTATTTTTATTGACATATTTAAATAATCTATTAACATTCTTCACTCCAAAATACTGTAAAACAATGAGTAATAGCGCTTAACATATGTCTCGTCAAAAAAAAACAATTAAAGAATTTAAATTAATATCTCAATGTTGCTGTAAAGGGGCAATAAAATTAGCATTCGAACACAAAAATAATATAGGAATGGATAAATTAACAAAATTATTATAGGCATAGTCATTTTAAAATATCAAATTCAAATGTCATATGCATTGCAATTAAAATTCATGTACTCGTTTATGCTGTACAGTGTACAGTGTTCTCTCTAGCAGAAGTTTCTTGACTTTATTAATATAATAAAAGATGTTTCATTATTGATGGCTTTGAAACTCTCGGGCAGTTTACTAAATAAAATACGTCCCATCTGTAATGGCGACTTTCTTGATACAGCTAGTCTACATGGTATTGGTAGCAGAACAGTTTTTTTCAGACCTGACCTTCTGTCCTGTGTCTCGCCTCTTTCAAATTTTTCTAAGTTCTTCCTAGTATATTTGATTACTTCCAAAATATAAAATACGACCGATGTCATAATACTTAATTTTTTTTTATTGACTCTTCATGTTTCCTTAAATTTAGCATTGGCTAATACCTTTATGGCTCTCTTTTGCATTTTCAGAATTCTCTGATACACTGTAGAGCAACCCCAAAAGATGATGCCATAGGTCATTATCGAATGTACATAGGAATAAAATATATCCTTCAAATGATCTGGAGATGTAACTTCTTTCAGTTGCTTGAGAGCGTATACGCCTTTTGCCATTTTTCGTGAAGTTGTATCTATGTGATTCTTCCACGATAGAGTTACGTCAAGTTCGAACCCCAGCAGTTTAACTTTATTATTACTCAAAATTTCCGTTCTATCGGATAAATTCACAGAATATTGTGGCTGATTTGAGGATTTGGTGTTAAAAACATTATGTTTGTTTTGTCTGTATTTAAGTTAAGTTCATTATTGCTAAACCACGCATTAAATTTAGAGATAACTATTTTTATTTTCTCATGTAACTCTGCATGAGTTGAGGCCGATAATATTATGGTTGTGTCATCCGCATATTTGACAATCTTGCCATCTATTTCCAGCATTGATAAATCTTTTACAAAATAATTAAAAAGTGTATTTCCTAAAGAAGATCCTTTGGGGAACTCCTGTGTTTGTATATGTAGAGCCTGATCGTAGAACCATGCCAACGTATATATCATTCTGCTTGACGTGTGACAGTAAACTCCTCCTAAATGGCTGGACCGATTTGAATGTTTTTTTTGTAAACATTTGTATGGCGCCCTGGATGGTTTAGATTAACAAATCAGCCCGGCAGATGGCGCTGCAGTTGGTATCTAGGTTATTATCCGAGCAAAGCCGGAACCGGCCGCTAGTAATATATAAATATCTTCGTTTCGATACAGTATTGAAAAATGTGTCCATGATAACGTTAGCTCATCTTGTTCTTTCTAAATATCCAAGTGCCTATCATTACTGGCTGCGGAAATTAAAAAACGACGCCAATTTTACCCAAACACATTGTAAGGATACCTATTTTATTATCTGAATTGAAAAAAAATCGTCCGTTTTATACGATAAATAGTGTTTTATTTTATAAATAGTTTTTTTTTTTCAAATAAAAGTAGCAGGGTATATCTTGTCTGCGATAAATCGGGAAAATTTTGGTCTATTTGATATCTACTTTATAAAAATGTTACTAAAAATTAAGGTAGGTATTGGGTAACTATTTGTTAAAGATGTGTTCTTAATATTATTAAAGATAACGACGGGGATTCTTTCATAGAATCTGTTTACTAAGAACAATATAATGTAGGTCAGCACAAAATCTGTTGACTCGGCCGTCCGGCGGCTGATGCGGCCCGCGGTCATTTGACGATCCCTGCTTCATATTGTTCACACCGGGGTTACAAACAGCGCGCGACTACAAAGCGCTCACGTCAGGATTCATGAAAGGCAAATGTTTCTTTATCATATTTGAATTACAATATTATACAGCTCTATCTGTAGAATGAACAATGGATGGACCAAATGTTTAGTGGAGTGGTTATCAAGTGACAGTGGGAAGACAGACCCAACAAAAGATGGCGCGACATTTTAGCAACCTGGACGTCTACTCTAATTCTACGAAAACGTAATTTCGAAAAAAAACTCGCGATTTTTTCTACTCTCGTTCTACTTCGTTTCGTCTGATACAACTTTGTTTGACGTTTAAATGTTCTAAGACTACTCTAATTAGAACATTTAAACGGACAAAACGACGGATCGAAGTAAAATCGGAGTAATACCCCGTTTACATGATTCCAGTTTAGCGGTCGAATCCAGCGCTGGATTGCTTACTGGAATAATGTAAACCGGCACTGGAATACATTGGCACTGGATTGATGCTTTCCAGTGCCGGTTTCCATTATTCCAGTAAGCAATCCAGCGCTGGATTCGGTCGCTGGACTGGAATAATGTAAACGGGGTATTAGAAAGTCGCGAGTTTAATTCGAAATTACGTTTTCGTAGAAAGAGAGTATACGTCTAGAAGACGTGGGCATAAAGGCACGCGAGAGACACGAGTGGAAAGGTTTAGGAGAGGCCTACGCTGCAGAGGCCACTGCTACTCATTCTTTACCAAACTTAAATCTAATTTGTAAGTACATAATAAATAACGAGTATTACGCTATGATAAATTATAAAGTAGATAAAGGTATCTTTAAATGTATTTAAGTTAAAATTCTCAAAGTAAAAGAAGGTAGATAGGTATTTGTTACATGTAAGTTTAAACTCTCATGTAATCAATTTTGTAGTAGAAATAAAGGCTACTTTTACTATATAATTTTTTTATTTATGAAATAGCGCTAAGGTTCCATACTGCTTGACCTGTATTGCTACTGATAAGTATAAGTATTGTTATTACTACTCATGTCAGTAAAAATAACTTGCAAGATTTCACCCAACCAAAAAGCGTCGATGACGCAAATTTTACGCTCCGTCACCGCTCTGACGCTAAGCCACTACATTAGCATATCAGTGACGTGAACATATAAGATTTTCATCTATCAAAAAGTACTCTAAAAGTAAAGCGCCTAAAAGTTTTCGATTCAGTATAAAGGCCGGGTCATACAGAGGCGATCCGGTAGCGATGTTAGCGATCCGATAGCGATAGCGATCCGATACCGAGTATGGGATCGCGCCCGCTTGATGTGTGTCAGGTTGCATACAAATTCGAACATTACAAAAAATTCCGTCTCGCTATCGCTATCGGATCGCCTCTGTGTGACCCGGCTTTGATATCGTAACATTAGCGACATTAGAATTGTCCAGTCAAGTCCTCGCATCAAATAAACAAGTAAATCAATAGATATTGGTGGACAATTGGACATTTTACACAAAGCATCATCTAGCCTCAAACTAAGCTAAGTCTGTTTTTTTTTAATAAGGAGTGACGAGACGAGCAGGACATGTGCCCGATGGTAAGCAACATGCCTGCCACATAACAGCACAGTGACAGTGCAGTAGCACTGTCACGGCACTCAGAGATCTAAGTTGTTATATCTATTTGATTCCTGTAATTTCTCTGGAAACATTGCCCTTCAAACCGGAACACAGTAATGTTTGCACATTACCGCTTGGCGGTAGAATAACTGGCAAAGGTGTGCTCCTTCCCCAGGCGGACTCTGCCAAGAGTCCTACCACTACAAGATTATGGAAGCAAATATACAGATTACTGATATCATGTTAATATAATTACTGTAAATATATATTTATTATACAGTAGCAGCGTCCCGCGGTTTCACCCGCATTGTTCCTGTTCCCGTTATTTTTCCGGGATAAACTCATAAAAAATTATCTATGTGTTATTCCAGACTATAACCTAGCTATGTTCTCAGTTTCAACTCGATCCATTCATACGTATCGACGTGCAAGAGCAACAAATATCCAGACATCCTAATTCTCATATTCTACTAATATTAAAAATGTCAATGTATGGATGTTTGTTGCTCAATCACGTCCTAACGTATGAACGGATCGGGCTGACATTTGGAACACAAATAGATGACAAATAGTCTGGAAGAACACATAGGCTACTTTTCATCCCGGAAAACAACGGGAACTTCGCGGGTAACACTGCAGGGCGTTGCTAGTTTATAACATTAGTAGAATAGCAACACCCAGGCAAAGAACAAATATTTGTATAATGACAAATATTAGCACTGGGTGAGAATCGAAACCACAGCCTACCTACAACTTCGCACGTAGACTTACCAACTAAAAGCCGCTTAGCTAAATCCGAACTTTCAGTTTGCAGGTGGTCGCATAACATCTCACATCTTTTACATCATAGACATCAAACAGCCCAAAACAAACTGTGTAATGAAAATATCTCTTAGACAAAGGTTGGAAACGGTAACATAAAGTCATTCCACGAACCCAGTTGTCAGTGTTTGGTGGGGCCATTATAAAATATACAAAGTAGGCCCTTGCGTCCGAAAACAAATAGAAGGGCGACGCGTGACTTATGAACGTTTAGATATGGCAATCAATTTATTGACGTGACAACGTCTTATAATTCGATGAAGACGGCTGCACGCACGAAAAAACCTGACGTCATGCGCCGTTACCGCCGTTACCTCGCCGCATGACGTCATGCGCCGTTACCTCGCTCTAAGGCGTAGTTGAAGTTGTCACGTTCAACTATCGTCAGTAAACCGACTTTACAGACAACCATTTTTTTTTTTCTGGAGAAATTACAATACAATAAATCTTTAATGCCACTAAATACAGAATAGAAATTTCACACAGATACACTTAAGCAGCTAAATGTACCCATTGCTGGAACTCAGGGCCTTCTCTCGCAAGGAGAGGGTCAGGGCCATACATAATACACCACACTAGTTGAATCCGGGTTGTCGAATCCTCGAAAAATGACTGATTTCGAACGCGTTGTTTTCCTCACTTTGTTGTCCATAATTACAAGCCATAGTACAAGCTTTGCTTAGTTTGGCGTCAGGTGGTGTTGTGTGTGAATTGTCCATCAATATTTATAAAAAAAAATTGTTTAAGTTAGCTGTGACGAACTCGAAAATGTACACCGAGTATTTTTCACAAATACATGAACCGTGTTCGTAATAATTCTCTGGTATCTGAGTATTTTTGCGCCCGCAGACGGAATCCGAACGATTTAATGCTTGTAAAATTGGACGTTCCCGCCACTGAGCCATCACGCTTTTTTAATTTGACTAGTGTTTTTTAACACACTTTTATTAGGTCGACCTATATGTAACTATGTAATCATATCTAATGTGTAACTAATGTAACCATCCAAGGATCGTAGCGTCATGATAATATATAGATGGACAATTCACACACAATACCATCTGACCTCAAACTAAGCAAAGCTTGTACGATGGAGGCGAAATAGCTGATATAATACTTATATAGTTTTAAATACGTATATACGGATAATACTTATTGTACATAGAAACACCCAGACACAGTGCAAACATTTGAATTCATCACACAAATATTTGCACTGGGTTGGAATCGAACCCACGACCCTCTGCTTCGCAGGCACAGCTACAACCCTACCTACCCTAGGCCAGTCCATAATTGGCATGGGTCAGTACAATTGTAATAAAAACATATTATACTCGTAAAATGCTTGACAGTTTTCTGTACAATAATTATTATAATACAGTAAAGCAGTCATTTCAAACATTGAAATTGTATACAACTTGTATGCTCTTTCTTTTGTTTTTATTATTTTATTAATTGACGTGTAAATTGTACATCTACATCTACACTAATATTATAAAGAGGAAAGATTTGTACCTATTTTTGTATGTTTGTATGTTTGTAATGAATAGGCTCAAAAAGTACTGGGCCGATTTAAAAAAAAAATTACCAATGGAATGCTACATTCTTCCAATTTGACATAGGCTACATTTCATTTAGAAAAAAATTAGGGATCCTTGGTAAAATTTGAACAATGTAACCGAAGGTGTAGAAAAATGAGTCTTAAAATGTATTTCGTCGAATGCGCTGCCGAAACTATTAGCGATAGAACAAAATAATGTACAACAATATTGAAGAACATCATAATGTTTACAAAAAACTCCGCAGTAGCATATGTCCAACTATTGTAGTTATGTCACTACAACAACTTTTTTCATCTTAAACATTAATGAAAATGCTAACCAAATTCAAACCATCCTATTTATGTGTTTATATTAATCCTTAGTCAAAAAAAAAAAATTATGGTCAAGACCATTTAACTACCTTTAAAATAGTTTTTAAATTATTTAAATTGGACTTTCCATTCAAAAGATATTACGAATTAAAAAATTCAAACAGTAAACAAAACCGCCATAGCGCCGTGGCCGTTGTTTGCGATCACAGAACAGATCAGAATCAGAATTTTTTTATTGCGTAAACTGTGTACAAAGATGTTATAATATATATGTTATAATATACTTAGAAACAACATTCTTACCCTTTGCGGGCATGCAAAAATAAATCCTCTTTGGTATGAGGTTACAAAAACATTACATTACATTAAAGTTATTTTATCATACCTATAATCTAAACAAAAATAAACAACAGAGAGTCAACAAATAATAAGTATTTAGAATTTAGGATTAACTTAAATGGCAATATCCGAGCGAAGCCGGAATGGGCCGCTAGTTCATGAATAAAGTACTTTGACTTTGGCAACTGTATGTAGTTCTGGTGACAATACAATAATATGCTACTTTTGAACTGATCTGCTGATGGAGCCAGAACATTTGGAACTTCATGATAGAACATCGTATCATAGCTGTGTTTACATTTGTTAGAAAAGTCTTGTAATGATCTTTGGCCACGATTAGGTTTCAAGGTTTGATGACGAAGCCGGATGATAGGCAAACGTGTTTTTCTAGTGTTTTTAAACAATTCATTTATTTTAATGAAAGTCTTAAACATTTATTTTATCTATATATATGGCTTTGGTAAAATATTTTATTAATAAACAAAAGCTCCCTAAATTAAAATGCAGAATCCGCCTCTGGGCTCTGATTTGGTTTGGCTAGCTGGACGTAATATTATTATTGTAAATTTGGTTGTTTGTTGCCCAATTACATCCAAAGAACTAAAAAGGTCAGGTTGAAACGAACTCGCATAATAATAATTATAGAATAACACAAAGACTATTTACAAAGAAAACGTTGTTACTAAATTATGCGCGGACAAAGTCGCAAGGAATGACTAGTATTAAATAAATAAAATATAGCACATTGATTGTCATGTCTATTAGTTCCATGCTCTACAATCTCTATAATGGAAAAATGTTTGGTGTAAGGCGGTATATAGAACAAATAAGTATTTCAATAGTTTAGTCTCCACAAATACTTTGTAATAATAATAGTCAGTTAGTTTGGACCACCGGCAATGTCATGTATGTAGGTATAATACGAACTAGAGGAGCTGTAAATACTAAAATTAACCTTCAACATAACAACAGGGTTGTGTTTTCCATATGACGTACATATCCGCACAAGAAGTAAATCTGAAAGATATTTTTATAAACGGACCTATGCCATTACTCAGGTGGATTCTACTGCATACCAAACTTTAGAGTAGAAAGCGCTGGGATATACTAACGTAATCTTACTAATGAGTCCGCCTGGGGAAATACCACATTTTTGCAAGTTATTCTACTGTCAAGCAGTCATGTGCAAATATCACTGTATTCCAGTATGAAGGGCAATGTTTCCAGAAAAAATACAGGGAGATATAATTATCATCTGATGTGTCCAGATGACGAGCGCAATATAGTGCTAAGTAGGTAATGATGTGGTGATAAGTAATGCCTTTTCGGGTAACTGCGTGACACTGTGCTGTTATATGCAGGCGTATTGCATACCATCAGGCACATGTTCTGCTCGTCACGTCACGTTACTATAAAATCTGAGTGATTTACAAATATCTGAGGGATGAGGGTATTGTTACTATACTTGGAGGTAGGTACCTATAGCTCGCATGTACAAATACATGTGAGGCATACATGTCTCCTTCGTGTATAATATTAAAAATTAACTAGTAGAGTACTCAACAACGGTGACAACAAGGAAATTTATCAAATAAATACCTCGTTTCAATAAAAACTTAAAACCAAAAAAAAACTAACTCTCTCAGCAACTATACCCTATTCCGCGTCCACCCTCACTAATTAATCACCAACATGTTCCATTAAAACAAACACTACCACCAATCGTAATTACAATTTTATGTAACCAACAGAACAACACCCATAAACGGCCGAAGCCCTAAATCAAACGGGCAGCATAAAAGGCTATATGGTATTTTTTCATTATTTTACATCACTCATAAAAAGTATGCGACGACAAAAGACTCTCACGCGGTCACGCAAGCGAATGACATCAATTAAATCGCCACATAGAGGTGAAGCACCACTGGGATATAAGTCACGATCTAGGTCTAAAAACGTTTTTAAATTAACATAATTATGTTAATACTAGCGGCCCGTTCGGGCTATGCTCGGAAAATAACCTAGATACCAACTGCAGCGCCATCTGCCGGGCTGGTTTGTGAATCTAAAGTATCCATGGCAACTCTAAACTTTAATAATAAAAATAAAAGTTTATTTTTATAAAACAATTTTAGATTTGCCATTAGCTCCGGGAAATTTTAATCAAAATGGAGTGAAAACATTTACAAAAAAGACTATAATTATTGATCAGTTATCGAGCGGGAAGAAAATTGATTACATTACTAAAATGGCTATTAAAAAATAGGGGTTGGTGATAAAAGGTTAAAAATTTATGGTTGTATGTATTTTTTGATGCCACATTCTCTTCCATACTTCCTTCCGATCATCAGTGCTGAGCACTTGAGATGGTTTGCGCCAGTTCTCGTTTGCCAATGAAAGAGGCGTGAAGCTCCTGTCAACTGCCACAACATCGCGATGCATCCCGGACTCGCTGTTGCGGAAATAATCCCTGAGACTGCATACCTCGCGGTTGTGAAGGTTCTTGGCATTTAAAAAGCCTCGACCCCCCATTTCCGACTTCAGATGACGAGCCTTTTGATGTCAGAAGACTTTTAAGTAGTTTTGTCAGGCGGCAAAAGAAGCGCTCCTTCACCGATTTCTTAATGTCATCTGCTGATATACCCAATGACTGTGACATACCGAGATATTTGTAGGTCTCGTCTTCGGAGAGGGATCTGAGAGATATAGTCTCGGAAAGTTGTAAATTCTCTGAATTTACTACTTTCCCTCGCTATTTATTATTATTATTATTTATTTATTATTATGCCTACTTTGTGAACCTGTCACTAAAAATTGTAAAATATAATTTACAAGTAGCTATTGGAAGGCATTTCTCACGCATCTAGCCCCAAACTAAGCAAATCTTGTACTATGGGGAGCCACATAAAATTGATATAATAATTACGTAATTGTAAATAAGTATTTACAAATATTTAAATAATTATTTATTATATATATTATAATTATTATTTTCAATAATCATTCATAGAAACACCCAGACACATCACAAAGATTTATTTGTATTCTTCACAAAAATATTTGCACTTGGTAAGAATGGAACTCACGACCTTCGGGTTCTAATTTTCGATGTTTCGACGACAGTGACGATTCTAGAGCGATTTAGGAGAAAAGCTAGTAATTCTTTTTTTTCAAATCTTTACTACTATTTTCTCCTTGTACGAAATGTTATTTATATCACTTCAGTTGTGGCTGTGAAAGCGTAACCGATAGAAGACAGAAAACACACTGTCAGACAGACGGAGTTACTTTCACATATTTAAAATGTAAGGATTTCAACAAGTTTTTAACAATTTGTTGAAACTTCATAGCGGCGCGGGCCCACCGGTGGGCCACTTCTTCCAGTTAATTCCAGTTAATAATACCGAAATCCTAATTAGATTGAGTCTATTTTTGTTTAACCTTTGAGTATGGACGTGGAGTCTCACAGGTTTCGGAATGCGGCGTTAGTGTCAGACCTTTACCTATGTGCTATTACACCCTAAACTGTTCTAAATCATAATATCTGTGGTAGCGGTGAGACGGACACACGTTATTAATTATGTTATAAAAAAGTCATAGCAGAATTAACATATTTATGGGTCTATAAAGTTGTAGGTGGCGACGGGTTTGTTCTGTGACGATACATAGGGCTGCTAACGTTCATATACACCGATAGATGTCGTTCGGTGTTTCTAGAAGTTAACTTTAGTTTACACACAACATTAGCAACCTACTAAATGTTCCCATTGCTGGATTTGTTGTGTAACGATACATAGGGCTGCTAACGGTGGGTCGTGGGTTCGATAGCCACCCAGTGCAAATACTTGTGTGATCAATTCAAATATTTGTACTGTGTTTTGGTGTTACTTTGTCTAATAAGTAGATAGGTATGTATTTAAAACTATAAAAGTATTATATCAGCTATCTGGCCGCCATAGTACAAGCTTGTGTTAGTGAATTGTCTACCAATTTTTTTTTTTATAATAGGTATAGAGCAACACAATCTGCAGAAAAACTGTTTATCTGAAAAATAAAACTGGCAACACTAGCCACTGGTTATTTTTACGCGTCACTTCCTGTTACATTTATTTCTTATGGTTATTCATACATTTTTTTCAGTTCGGTCTCGCAGTAATATCCCCCTATTTCCTCCGAAAAAGCCATAAGGAACTTCGTTCCAAAAATTCAAATACTTTTTTTCTGATTTCGAATAATCATTGAACAAACAAACCAGCAATATCAAACTCATGTGTGTTTTGTAACGCTAAATATATCACGCGGTTAGCCGCGTACGTCACCCTTCAGGAAATCGATTCACCAGATTGAATGCAAAACGAAATAACGAAATTGAAATGATAATAAAGTTAAACTTAAGATAATATGTACCAAACGTTTGCCAGTTATTCTACCGCCAAACAGTAATGCCTAAACATCACTATGTTCCGGTTTGAAGGGTAATGTTTCAAGAGAAATTACAGGCCCAAGAAACAAATTATCTTAAATCTCTACGTGATGACCGCAGTATAATATTAGACAATAATTTGGACTTTTCGTTTTCAATTAGCTGCGTGATATTGTGCTGTAATGGCTGGTAGGTATGTAGCTTACCATCAGGCACATGTCATGTATGTCGCGGCACGCTACTCTACAAAAAAAATTGTAAACAAGTAAAAAAACATACAACTGAATTGAGAACCTCTTCCGTTTCTAAAGTTGGTTAAAAAGGCACCATTCCCACAGAAACTGCATCTTTAGCTCAGTAAAATTAAGCTAGAAAGTTATTATAATTCATAATTTACATAAGTTCCAAGTTTCAGTTATTTTGATACGATTAAGCAACAATCACCTATAAATGCAAACTCTTCCTTTGTTTGCATTCAAAATGACACAATTGTGAGAAATAAATAACATCCTGCGGTTTCACTCGCGTATTTCCCGTTTGCGTTATTTTCCCGGGATAAAAAGTAGCCTATGTGTTATTCCAGACTATTATTACCTTTATCCAACGTTTCATTAAAAAGTAACAAACATCCTTTGATAAAAAATTTCGTATTGATAGTATTTGTATTAGATTGAACAACCCGGTTTGATCGAGCAAATCTAAATATGAATCTGCGATTCCAACATTTTTTCTGTTGCAATCGCAGCGTAAAATCTCAATTTTTGTTGTAGTGTCCTCAAACAATGCTTTAACGTGCGCGAGTTTTGCTGGACGAAGTGACAACCGAGTAATTGGAAGGCTGTCGATAGGTCGGTAACGGTTTTTCGATGCTTGTTTTGTGTGTAACCCATTGTGGTTAGTTTTGTGTACTATTTTCAAAATTTGAAAACGGTTGTGGCGGTTTTGAAATATTATTCAAGGTTTTTTATAAACCTTCAACACATCACTGGGTGGGTTCGATTCCCACCCAGTGCAAATGTTTGTGTGATGAATTCAAATGTTTGCACTGTGTCTGGGTGTTTCTATGTATAATAAGTATGTATTTAAAACTATACACGTATTATATCAGCTATCTGGCCGCCATCACACAAGGTTTGTTTAGTTTGGGGTCAGATGGTGTTGTGTGTGAATTATCCACCAATATTTATTTATTTATTTATCTATCGGAACAAATCGATTGACAGTCGTAACATTTTTAACACGCTTTTGTTATCTTTGTATGTATGCATCTATGAATCTATACAACGAAATCTGTGAACGAGATTTTCACCACTTTCTAAACAACTGATTGATTTTAAACTTCGCACACTTATCAAGGACCGATGACAACGCTGTTTTTTGGTTGCATTTTCTGTAAAATCGTGTTTTTTAACTGTCACAGGTTTACACTTGATCGCCGCGGTTTAATGCTGTTACCCAGTGGACCTCTTACCATCGTAATACACGCTATTGCTTTACGCATGTCAAAATTCAGTGATTCTTCCTGAGACAGAGACTGGGCATTCTGTCAAATTTTAAAGCACAGACAAATCGGTAAAGAAGTTTTTTTTTATAGCATAGAGTGACGAGACGAGCAGGTCATGTGCCTGATGGTAAACAACATGCCTGCCACATAACAGCACAGTAACACACAGCTATTGGAACATGATAGTCCAAATCATTGCCTAGCACTGCACTGCTCTCGTCACCCAGAGATCTAAGATATTATGTCTCTAAGCCCTGTAATTTCTCTGGACTCATTGCCCTTCAAACCGGAACACAGTAATGTTTGCACATAACTGCTTGGCGGTAGAATAATTGGCAAAGGTGTGGTCCTTCCCCAGGCGGACTCTGCCAAGAGTCCTACCACTACAAAAGCTATTTTAGTTAACCAGTTTTAGTTACTCAGATTTTTTAATTGTAATGTTTAGTGTGGTGGTTAGTAAATCTCAGACGGTGTAGCATTTTTGATGCAGCTATTACAATGACAACACAAGCTTTACTACGAAATCTTGAAATCTTATAAACCTGCAATCTTACCAATAAACAGAAAAATCAAACAAGAAACTCTTTTGAATTCTACAAAATATGTACTCGTGTTTATGAAACCTACATTTGACAAGCTTTAGATTTAGATTAACGAAAAACTCGTTTAAATTTCGAGGTTCTCGAAATGATTCGTAGCTCAGTTGAGTCTCGTTGAATTCGTTTGATATCACAAATGTGGAACATTTCTACTGATATGACTATGTATGATATGTTACTAATAAATTTCACATGATTTGGATATGAAGGGTAGAGCTCAGGAGTGTCATCTCAAAATATACAAAATTAAAAAGTGGCTAGCTGTACGATATACCAAAATAGCAGTAAAAAAATCTTCTACAATGGCGCTGGTGCAGACAAAGGGTATGGTATGAAAATATGAATGTACCTAGCAATCGTAAACGAATTGAAGTATGCCGAGTAAAAAAAAAATATTGTCGACTAAAATAGTTACATTACATAAAATTTCAACTAAGTACTTGCGTAGTGCAAAATAATGTTACAAAAATATAATCTTAAATAATAATTATTATGAGAAAACGTTTAGCTAGAGTGGCTTTATTTCGTGAACTGTAAATAGTACGTTTATTGATTTCCTTTAAAATTTACCCTGACGCTAACGTGGCACCACCCTAATTTAATGCATTGCGACTTGCGACGGACACTTTTTCATGTGCACAGATGATGATACTCTTTAGCTCAACCCTCCATAGTTTTAGGTTTCCGTGAGTCAGGAGTAAATGTTTGAATAGCGTACATCATTAAGTTCATCAATTCTACACAAATCCGTGTTTTTATGTTTTATTCATCAATAGATTGGTAGATTCGTCACAACATGCCGACTTTTTATCATTTATAATTTTGTAGTCATTTTAAAAATCATGTGTTACTGATAAAAATGCTGGCGTTTATTTGGCTCAACACATAAGCGTTTCCATTTGGCGACGCAGTACCCCCAGCAAACTGTGCACGTTTTCAACGGCCACTCACGATTGTCTCTTGACGTTGGTCAATGGATGATTTAGATTAAAGTTGTGCTTAGTTTAAGTGGTTAGGTATATACTGTAATACAGTTTTCATTGTTATTTAGCTCTGTTAATAAAGGCTTTGCTCATTAAAAAAAGTGAATCGCTTCTGTTATGACGGTTAAACTGCAGTGTAAAATAAACCTACAACTACAGCTTTTACTACAGATAACCTCCACGCCTCACTGTGTCAGTGCAATTGCCATCACCTGACTAGAACCGCCGCACCCGTAGGTACTTCAACATTTTCATTCCATAAACCATTTTAATGGAAAATCGATGATATAATTCAATTAAGTACCCGACGAGCGCCACAAATCAGCTCTCTCATTTTTACCGCATTTTCTCTGAAAACAAAACAACGTCTGAAACACAGTCGTAACAGGGGAGACTATGGGGATCAAAACCCCTCTATAAATCGAATGCCACGATATAAACACGGAAATGTATGTACTGTACGCATCGAACACAGACGTTTACCAATAACACGTCATCTCCCCTATAGACAAACCTTAAGGCAACAAATGAAGATCAGATAGATACCTAAGTAGAATTTTGGCTATAGTTTTAATAAAGATTTACCGAATTTGCCGTTTGCTAACTTTTTGAGTGTTATCTAAAAATAATATTACAAATAAGTATAGCAGAGATATTTCAACCATTTTTGATGACACTAACCTAAAAATAAATAGATTTACGTTATATTTGTTGTTCCTTATGATCGTTTTGTAAGTAAACTAGCTTTTACCCGCGACTTCGTCCGCGCAAAATAAATATTAAGGTAACTGAGGCAGTACTTAGGTACCTTTATACCTATACAAATATACTATTACGAAAAACAGCTTATATTAAAACATTTTTATAAAATGTCATCAAAATGAGCTCAGTGGTTTAGGCGTTAAAGCATAAAAACAGATAGACAGAGTTACTTTCACATTAATATCATAAAATAGATTTTAAATGTCAAAAAACGGTTTTAACTTCAACTATTACGAACTTCCATATAAACTTTCATCCCCCATTTCAACCCTTTTTCAGTAATAAAAAAGTAAACAATGTCTTTTTTTTCTTATCTAGTATACATATTTGTGTACCGAATTTCATTAAAATCTATTCTGTGGATATCATGCTAATAACCTTGAAAATTATGGAATCTTCATACAACCGTCCATCCCTTGTTTCACCCTCTTAGGGGTAATTTCGCAAAACCCTTTCTTAGGGAGCGCCTACGTCCTAAAAGACACCTCCATGCAAAGTTTAATACTCCTAGCACTTGTAGTTTCTGAGATTTCATGATGATTCGACCTTTCGATTTTATATTTATAGATGAACGAGTTTGTAGACTAAGCACACTTTGGCTTAATAATATTATATTCTTCTATTTTTTTTTTTTATGTTTAGAGACTTAGACACATGAAGCAGCTGCAAGAGGCTTATCTATCACAAGGTATGCTAACCAGCATCGAAATATAGGTTAAATATCTCAAGTATATGGTCATAGCGCAGGCCTATCATAAAAAGTGAATTACCATTCTAGGTTCTACTGGAGATAAACATATTTATTTACAATTAGACTTGACTTTTGAAGTAAACAGTGCCTTTTAAGTGGACATTTTATTTTGATTTTCTTTTCACCTGGGTCTACCCAGGTCAATTATAAAATTGTAAATTTAATAAAAAAAAATGTGTGTGTGGGAATTAGGAAGAAAATCTAAAGCTTTCGTTCGTGATCAGACATACCACCGCAACGGCAAAAAAAGTATAATATGTTTAATTGTAGTAAAAGGCAAACAGCTCTACTCTCCTGTTCTTAAAGAACCGATGAAGTCTATAATTGCATTTCATCGAGTCATTAGCGAAATAGGTTAAGCGCAATTCGTTTTAAAAAAACTTAATTACTTTGTCTGTGTCGTTTGTTGTTCACAGACGACTTCTTAGGGGATTAACTTAACTTTTACAGCATTTCGATTTATTTTGCCGAGTCCGTCTGGGGATACACCAAACTTCAAGCATATTTTATACCATCAAATGCTAGGTACGAGTATTGATTGGGCTCTGAGGTTAGGCCTACTATGTATATTGAATATTAATTTTACTCGCTACTTAATGTAAGGTATAAGTTAGCGACTGTTCGCAATGACTATCTTTCGGCAACTGGCTGTGTCGGACAGAATTCTAATCCTCTTCTTTATGTACACGTGTGTGCGTGTACAAGTATGTACGCAGGCTTGTACATTGCTGTGAGCCAGTTCTAAAGGCAGTAATTCCAACGTAATAACTCACTTGGCTTGCTATATGGAGCTTTGTACTCTTTTTATTCCAAGTACCTACTGTGTGTCATTGTACCTACTACTTACTCATACCTATTTTGGCTTTCAATGTTTAATTTTGCTTTACTTATCACTATTTGTTTTTAACTGACTTCAATAAAGGAAGTAGATAGTTTTTAATGCGTTTAAACTTTCTTTTATGTCTATTCTCCATCTACGCGAAGACGCCTGAACTGTCTTTTATATAATAAGTCTTGAGAGAAAAATAACTAAAGACGCAATCAAAATTGACATTGGCAGTATGTTCCTCAGGTTGGTACGACGCACTCTGAATATCGATTCCAAGCTTTAGTGTTCACTTGCTAAAGTAAACACTACGTCTAAATCTTCTCTAAGCTTTAGTTGGATCTGAAACGTTCCAGTTAAAGTTGGAGAACCGATTTGCTGCCTTGGATGCCTCAGACAACGTAAATCAGAAACACGATTGGGTGGTTAATATTCAGCAATATGAGGGCAAAAACTATTGCGAAATGCACCATAAGGGGGAATGAGGGATTAACTCCACCTTACCTTCGTCAGAAGAGAGTGTTCAATGAAAAATAATACCAAGCTTGTACGACGTGACCGCATCATCATCATCATCATCAACAGCCCGCTAAATGTTCCCACTGCTGGGACTCGGGCCCTTCTCTCGCAAGGAGAGAGTTGAGGCCAAAATTCACTACGCTGGCCCAGTGCGGGTTGGTAGATGACACATGACTTCGAAAGATTCTAGGTACATGTCGGTTTCCTCACGATGTTTTCCTTCACCGTTTTAAGTTAGCGGCATTACGCATAGGACTTCAAAAAGACACTTGTCCGTGTGGGGTTTGAACCCGGGGTCTCCGGATCGGCAGGCGCCGGGCCCCCGACTAGACCAGCCGTAACTTGACCGACGTGTACTACGATATACTAACACACTTTTGATTCAAAAATCAATTGAGAAAAATCAGGGGTATGAAAATATTTATCAAGCCTCTTGGTACTTAGAAGCCATCTGACAAAGACAAATCGACGAGCAATGTTGAGATGTAGAGCTGAGCTGGAGATGTAGAGAGAAGTTGAGAATTTCTTAGTCGTTTGTATGTATCAATACCCTTCCCATGTCCCACAAAGCACTCAGTTGTAGATTTGATGCCATGTTTGCTTGGGTATCAATCAATAAGCTAAGAAAAAGTAGTAGGTACTACAAAACAGTTCTCAGTATGTTATCATATACATATCTAGAGGTACCTATGTAATACACACAACATATTTTAAGTGTAAGATAAAACTCAAAATGGTAAATATTGGTTTTAAACAATAATAATTACAAACGTCTTTTTCAGATTTTTTTCTCATTAAAGTAAGAATTTTGATCGTTCCCACACAGCAGTAAAATGGTCGAACAGACAGACTCGTTCAAAAGTTATAGAATAATAGCAAAAGGCGCGGAAAATGAAAACCTACGAATGTTAATATTGCTACCGACGAACGCGCCACCAAATGGAAACCCAGGATGTGAGAAAATGAAAAGATACCTCATTTTGTAACTCAAGAGGTTTGCAAATTCAACTTCACTAATGAACCGTTTCCAGAAGAAAAATAAGTAGTTTCAAAAACGTACTAGATTGCAGTAGCATAAACAGCCCACTAAAAAATGTTCCCACTGCTGGGAGCTTCTCTCGCAAGGAGAGAGTCAAGGTCATAATCCACCACGCTGCCCCAGTGCGGGTTGGTGGATAACACATGACTTCGAAAGAGTCTAAGTACGTGTCGGTTTCCTCACGATGTCTTTCTTCACCGTTTTAAGTTAGCGGCATGACGCACATGACTTAGCAAAGACAGTGGTGCGCGTGCTTTTGAACCCGGGCAGTGCATCATCACTCGCTCAAGGTCGCGCGGTTTTAGCCTACAGTTAGACCGTCCCTCCCAAGAGACAAGTGCCAGTTGGTTGTCGGACGCACGGCTGAGCGCTCGCGCAACACGTTTCCCGCGCTTAATGTTATTAGATATGTCGACGACCCTCCGCGATAGACAGGGACAGAGTTACGCGTTAGAAAGAGCGCAAATAATGAAAATCGCGACAGGTATTGCGGGCTGAATTGAACTTTGTTGTGTCCCAGCAAGAGTCGCTATTTATATATTGTTTTCGGTAAGTGAGGCTTCTGTACTAATATTTATTCTGTGCCCGGGGTCTCCGGATCGGCAGTGTCCGTTCTCCCGACTAGACCAGCCGTAACTTAGAGAGTCATTAAGATGTATAAGACATATGAGAAGTTTAATAAAAGGATTACCTTTAACTTAATATTAATTAAAGGCAAATAATGGTTAAGTAAATCACACACTGTAAACAAAAAAATTGGTTATTCTTAAATACCATATCCACGAATACCTCGATCCCAGTCGCCGCCCGGCCCACTCTGCGTATACTTTTTTCTTTGTTACGGGCTCACGTTATTATTAAAAACAATAAATCGCTGAGGGCGCCACCTACCACTATTGCTTTCACTTCGCAATACCCCCAACCCTACCCCGTCGCACCCAGCCAGTAATTATTGAAGTGAAACATGAGGTTCTTAAACGAAAGTAGCGTTTCAATACTTGATTAGTAGTTCACTTTTAGTTACGACGTGCAGTCTGTTCGATGTTCGAATATTAGATTTAGATTTAAAATTCATGAATAATAATAGTGGTTAAATATGCTCGACTTGTTTATAAAAAATTAATGTCATAAGATTTTCAGTTTATACCAGCGGCCCTCTCCGGCTTCGCACGGATATCTTAATATGTATAATATAAATTACGCGACACGTTATTTATCCGCGATTTGATAAGCATAAAAAAGGTTATAATAACGCAACCTTAAAAGATTGACACATGCTGTCACGGACTTGAGCGCAAATCAGCGCACACAGTGAAAGCTCTCAAAAAAGAATATTTTTTCCCATTTTTGTTACATTCTTAATTCATGCTCCGCTCCTACCATGATAGTAGCATAATGTTATATAGCCTATAATAGCCTTTCTCGATAAATGTACTATCCAAAAAAAACGTAGAATTCGAACTAGCTGTTTCTGAGATTATCGAGTTCAAACAAACTCTTCAGCTTTATAGTAATAGTATAGATAATATAGATTTCGGTATGAATTAAATAATTACTATTATTGTTGATTTAGCATTGCCATTGAGTGTGGTAATGCTGGGCTCACCTTTCACTGCTGGGACTCGAGGCCTTGTCTCACAAAGACAAAGCGACAAGGCCCGACTGCGGTTACCTAATGACTCATGGTTGCAAGATATTATCAAACTCTACATGTTGGATGGACGTTTCTAAAACGTTTCACAATCCTTAGGTCGTAGGTTCGTATCCCTCATGCGCGACTGAGTACCTATTTTTCCAAAAGCAGATTTTCATCGTAAGGAAACGGGAACGTACCAAAAAAATACATTTTCGGATATGGCATTCTTGTTTTTCTCTTTGTGAGACAAGACCCTGAGTCCCATTAGTATATGAATAAAACATCAACATAGGCAAATCAAAAGATGTGCCATGAGCGCCTTGAAATTGTTAACAAACTGTGTCTCTGTGTGGAGTGTGAGTGGTTTACAACTACCAATTTACTTGACCCCTAAAATCGCCAGCGGCGAGGTATGTTGTTGCGGTTCTACTTATTTTGGAAATTGACAACGAATAGCGATAGGTAAAAACGTCCAGCGTTCATCGTTTCCTACAATCGACTTTAACGGAAAGAGTGAGCTCACTCTTCCCAACGATAACAAAATTCCGTGCGCCTGAAGTTTGGGAGGGCACATCTATCGATTTATATCGATGGAATAAAACGGGCTATGGTTATGCGAACTCTACAGAAAAATTAAAATCGTTGCATCAAATCAATTTCATTAGGAGTGCGCCAGGGGAGTTGGATTCCATCGCTATTACCTACCCGTGATCACCTTGCCACCGAATGGATTAATTTGCTTAATTATGTAAATAACTAATTAACGTGATTAAATGATCACGTTTCCCAGCATCCGGTATCTCGGGACCACGGGTGAGGTTTTTAATCATTAATTCAGTAGGTAATTGAGATGCACTTGTTGGAAAATTGTAATTGCAGTATCGTTTTCCCTGATTTCATGGATAATTTTATAACTAGTTCCTGCGATAATTTTAAACTGTTTTGCTGGGAAATTGAGAGCACTTTGCGATTATGTATGATGTATTAAATGATTTTTACTGTTGTGGAAATGAGAGGTAAGTACTTAGTGCAGTATTATTTGTTCCACAGATTTTTTTATTGTATTTTTTTTTTGACAGAATCCTTATCAAAAAATACTAGAACTCCTCTCTTGATGCTGCAGTCCCACCGTTTTCCATCTTAAAGGGGGCGGTTCGTGCTGCGAACGCAACTGCGAAGGGAGACCGAGACCGGAGACCGCGACAGGCACTGGACACTAAAGCTTTGTATGGGCGTCAGTTTGCGCCGAGATCGCGACTGCGACGGGAGACCGAGACCGGACACCGCGACAGGCACTGGACATTATAGCTTTGTATGGACGCCAGTTCGCGCCGAGACCGCTACTACGACGGGAGACCGAGACCGGAGACCGCGACAGGCACTTGACATTACAGCTTTGTATGGGCGCCAGTTCGCGCCGAGACCGAGTTTGGGGGACCGAGTCACCTTCGTCCGTGGGGAAGCACCTAAATATTGAAACCTCACACGTGGTCCCTGGGTGGTGCTAATCAGGTGACAAATTACCGGTGGTAGGCTTCGGCCGTGGTTGGTGACCACCCACTAGACTAAGTCACGACGCCAAGCGGCCTAGCCGTGTTCCGTCGTGTTGTCTAGTGTCACCATTAAGGGAAAACGGGTCAGAACAGTTGCTGCACAACTGCAAGACCGGTCTGTCACACACCAATACTGTACATCGGGAAGCTAGTCATGGAGGGTAGCGGGATCCGAGGCACGGTTTGCCGCACCGACCGCAGATAGTTGGGGGCCCAAGTAGTGAGCTAGCCACTCATGAAAGGCTGCCCCGCCATCTAGCGAAAAATCCCGGGATGCGCTATCCTGCCGGTTGGCGACCGGATGACAAGGCCAGATAGACATCCCCGGGGGGGCTCGGGCGTCCCCGCAGTCTCCAGGCTAGCTCCCCACTGGTGTATTCGTGTTGTGTGTTGTGACCAATGGTCAGTAGTGTGTGGCCTCGTTCTACTGCCGTTTTCCCACCGATTCCCTCTCCAAATAAACAAACAATGAACAAAGTCAAAAAAAGAAACAAGGTTAAAGAGCGGCTGCACGCCTTGTCAGTCAAAGTGCACCTCACTAATATTCGAGGTCTGCACTCAAATCTCACTGCAGTCCACCATCACCTCGAGACTGAGCAGCCGACACTCTTGTTTCTTACGGAGACGCAGATAGGTTGTCCGTCGGACGTGGCGTACCTAACGTATCCAGGCTATACCCTGGAGCACAAATTCCGGCCTCGTGCTGGAGTATGCCTGTACGCCCGTGACGACATCTGCTGTCGGCGTCTCCGTAACCTTGAGGACACTAGATACTCTGTTCTTTGGGCACTAATGGACACAGGCATAGACAAAATTATCTACGCCTGTGTGTATCGGTCGCACAGCGGAGATCTGGAGACGACTAGGCTCACGGAGTATTTAAGTGAGGCGGCGGACGCGGCTCAACAGAAGTACTCTTCGGCCCAATTGGTGTTACTGGGGGATTTCAACGGCCATCATAAGGAATGGCTGTACCCATACCGGGACACTGATCACGCTGGGCAGGAAACGAGAAAGCTAGCTTTATCGTTAGACCTAACCCAGCTGGTCCAAGAGGCCACAAGAGTACCCGACGTTGAGTCGCATACACCTTATTGCTTAGACCTTCTGCTGACAACTGATCCAGACCGTTACTCGGTGGCGGTATCGTCGCCGTTAGGCAGCTCCGACCACTGTCTGGTGAAATCTGTATCTGTCTACCATCCGCCTGATCCCAGCCCTAGAGGCAACCGGCGGTTGTGGCGATACAAGTCAGCAGATTGGGATGAGATGCGCTCTTTCTTTGCGTCTTACCCATGGCAGTCATTGTGCTTCGCTTCTGGTGATCCCTCAGTCTGCGCGGATGCTGTGACTAATGCAATACGAACGGCTATGGAATATTTTATTCCATACTCCGACATCTCATTATCCAGCAAAGCTCGCCCTTGGTTTGGTTCTCAATGTAAAAGTGCTGAAGCATTTAAACATGAGGCCTACCTAGCCTGGGTTGATGCTCGACAGCGTAAGACAAGGGATATACACCGGAAGAAGAAGGCGTTCAACAAGGCTGCTAAGGCATGCAAAAAGGTTCTTCAGAGGGCTCGGTTTGACCACATTAGTCGAATAGGGAACAAACTAGCTTCGTACCCAGCGGGCAGCAAAGCGTTTTGGTCCCTAGCTAAATCGGTCGAATCGAACTTCTGCCGCTCCTCACTACCTCCAATGCTGAAACCTGATGGGACACTGGCTCACACTGCAACGGAGAAAGCAAACTTGTTTGCAACTCAGTTTGCGGAATCTTCGCGTCTAGATGCTGGTAGCGCGACACCTCCTACTCCACCTGGCTGTTCGACTTTTATGTCAGAGATACGCATTCGCCAAAAGGAGGTTCGCAAAGTGCTACGCAATCTGGATGCGAATAAAGCCAGTGGCCCAGATGGTATTCCTGCTCTAGTATTGAAGGCTTGTGCGCCTGAGTTGTCACCGATATTGACACGCCTATTTAGACTCTCTCTTCAAACTGGGCTAGTACCGAAGTCTTGGAAGCTTGCCAATGTGCAACCTGTGCCCAAAAAAGGTAGTCGTGCTGACCCTGTCAACTACAGGCCCATCTCAGTCACGTCCATACTCTGCAAGACTATGGAACGTGTCTTAAACCACAGGCTCCTGACGTACCTAGAATCGAACGACCTCCTCAGTGACCAGCAATACGGGTTTCGCCGAAACCGGTCTACCGGGGATATTCTAGCGTACGTCACTCACATCTGGAGTGAAGCTATTGAGAAACACGGGGAAGCACTTGCAGTCTCCCTGGATATCTCGAAGGCTTTCGACAGGGTTTGGCATGATGGCCTTATAAGCAAGCTTTCTAGTTATGGTTTGTCTTCTGGGTTCATTGCTTGGATATCGGACTTCTTGAGGGATCGATCCATACGAGTCGTCATTGATGGCTGCTCGTCGGATCAAATGGGTATCAATGCCGGAGTCCCACAAGGGTCGGTACTCTCTGCGACGCTCTTCCTGCTACATATCAACGATCTGTTGAAGCCCGGTATCTATGGGTACGCAGATGATAGCACCGTTGTAGAGAGTTACATATCTAGCGCGAGAGCCACTGGGCAGCAAACTCAGGTACTGAGAGAGAGTCTGATCGAGCGTTTGGGCTTGACCCTTGATGTGGTGTCCAAATGGGGCGATGCCAATCTGGTCAAGTTCAACGAGAGTAAGACGCAGGCGTGTCTGTTCTCCGCTAAAAGGAGTCCTTTCCAACTGACTCCAACTTTTAGAGGTGTATCCGTGCCGGTCTCTGACCGTCTTGAACTTTTGGGCGTTACTTTGACCTCTACGCTCAACTTTGGCTCGTTTATCGAGTCCAAGGCTAAACTTGCTGCCAAAAAACTTGGTGTCCTCTCAAAGGTGCGAAGGTACTTCAAGTCTGAACAGTTGCTTACACTATATCAAGCACAGATTCGCTCCTGTATGGAGTACTGTTCGCACCTTTGGGATGGATCGGCTAAGTATCAGCTGGAGGCTCTGGAATCGATCGAGAGACGTGCCAAAAGGCTCATAGGCAACGACACTCTTGTGCGAAAAAGACTTCAAAGTCTTGAACATCGCCGAAAAATTGCCAGCCTATCGGTTTTTTATCGGATACACTTCGGAGAGTGTGCAACTGATTTGCATGATCTGATACCACCTTGTCCTTTTTTCTATCGGAATGCTCGTAGCTCGAAAAAGCGACATCGTTTCATGGTTGATGTTCCAAAGACACGAACGAAGAGATTCGACTCTACTTTTGTGATAAGAACGTCTAAGCTGTGGAATACGTTGCCTGAGTGGGTTTTCCCCGATGGTTACAATCTTTGTGTCTTCAAATCGAGAGTGAATCGGTTTTATCTAGGTAAACACGCTCCATCGTAGACCGCATCGTCGCTTAACATCAGGCGAGATGGCGGTCAAGTGTAAACCTATAGAAGTTAAAAAAAAAAAAAAAAAAAAAAAGAGACCGCGACAGAAGACCGAGACACAGACCCCACAAAACACTTCTTCCGCAAAAAAAGAAGCCTATGTCTATTTTCTCAGGATATATCTGTATCACATCTCATTAATTAAATCGGTTCCTGTAGTTTAGGCCTGAAAGCGTAACAGACAGCAAAATATACTTTTTTGTTTTTTTAACTCTTTTGCCTGATGGTAAGCAACACGCCTGCTACATAACAGCACAGTGACACGCAGCTTTTAGAACGTGAAGAGTCCAAATCATTACCTAGCACTGCACTGCTCGTCACCCAGAGACATATGATGTTTTATCTCTATTCCCTGTATTTCACTGGAAACATTGCCCTTCAAACCGGACCACAATAATGTTTGCACATTACTGTTTGGTGGTAGAATAACTGGCAAAGGTGTAGTACTTCCCCAGACGGTTTGCAAATAGTTCTACCAAAATACTTTCGCATTTATAAACTTTGTAGGGAAATAGGGATTTTGAATTAAAAATTCCTCCACTTTTAAGCTCTAAAAAATGCTTCCTACCACCCTAAGCGGAACGTGAGCATGTTGTAGATTCAACTTAATAACACGACTGTATTAATACGCTACTCATTAGACGTAACGTTAGGTTATGTGTTTGCCGATTATAATTTCTCTTTAGCCAACCCCATCAGTGCGAACTAGTCGCTATGCTGTGATTCTAACTCAAATGATTACTCAGTAGTGTTGGGATAGCGGTAATATAATTTGAGTAGCAATTCTAGTATCACATCACGTTAATTATGGTTGTTTTCCTATAGCTCGCTTCGAAAAATACTTTTCTCAATGAAACGTTAATATCACCAATATGAAATAAATAAAAATTAATCAACAATTTTATACGATTCCATCGACTCCCAAAATAAGGAAAGCTTGTACTATAGATGCCAGATTTTTGTTATAAGTAAGCCACATTAACATAGTTTTACAAATTTTTGTCGCTTTTTTAAAATTAATGTTGAAGGAAAACATCTTGAGAAAATCAGCATGTTCCAAGGAAGACACAAAGACATCTTTCGAGTCAAGGGTGGATCCAGGAGGGGTGTCATGGGGATCATGACCCCCCCCCCCCTGGACTGGGCCCAGTACCTAGGTGGACCACATTAAAGTGCACGCATGTACTTATCACACGTTCTAGTGACTACATGCATCATCATTCAACCCGCACTTGCCCAGGCCCCGAGTCCCGGTGTAGGAAACATTCGAGTCCGTTTAATATTTTTTTAATTTACTTGTGCATTTTCCTTGAAAAGCACCTTTCGGTGAAGAGAAACTACTTACTACTTACATAAGTAACTGGTAATAACAAGTTGCTACCATATAGTAACCCTCCACGTAAGTTAAGTGTCTACTAGTGAAACTAACTACCACTCATAAATATTTCACATGTTGTGTGTATAAGGTAAAAACTTTATTTACACTTTTAATACAGTTCGTTTTCGCAGGATATTTTAGGTTTTTGTTCGAAAATATTTAGGAGAAATTTACCAGACTCCCAACTCGACTCCCGAAACTTCTCCCTAAACTTAGTAATTCTTTGTCGTAAAACGAAAACTTGGAACACTTTTGCGTGTACACGTACATAGTAGTAAAAAGTTAAACACGAATGGTATTGTGTAAAAAATCTTAGTAAATGTATGGTAAATTGGAACAACGACGACCGTAAATAGAGTCTTAATTACAGTACATTTGGTAGCGTTACGACGGTAATGGAAACGCCAGTGTTCATACTTCACGTAAGGTATACCCTGAGATTTATCAAGTCAACGCACAACAACTAAAAACCAAAAAAAATAATTAAATACCCTAAAAATGTCTAATCTAAACGTTTTCGCTGAACAAAAAAACTGGATTTGAGTTCAATTTTATAACTTTTGATGTCACATACACCGAACAGTTTAGAGGCTACTTGACTTTGCTCCAATATTTATCAAAATATTTCTTTTTAATGTTATGATTGTGTAAGTTGTAGGTATGTATGAATGTTTGTTGCACTTCTATGCGAAAAACTATTAGTAGTGTGTATTCGAGAGTTCTGATTCAACCAATACACATTACTAGTATTGAGTAATTCTAGATGAAATAAGATGGGAAGATAACGGGAACGAGAATTATGCGGGAAAACCCGTGGGGCGCTGCTGTTATAGTACAGTTTGGAATTACACATGAGCTACTTTCATACCACAAAAATTACCGATAACGGAACTAAGTTGTAGTTTGTAGTGGTAGGACTCTTAGCAGAGTCCGCCCGGGGAAGTACCCCGCCTTTGCCAGTTATTCTACCGGCAAGCAGTAATGTGCAAACATTACCTACTGTGTTCCGGTTTGAAGGGCAATGTTTCCAGTGAAAATACAGGGCTTAGAGATATAACATCTTAGATCTCTGGGTGACGAGTGCAGTGCAGTGCTGGGTAATGATTTAGACTCTTTATGTTCCAACAGCTGCGTGTCACTGTGCTATTATGTGGCAGGCATGTTGCTTACCATCAGGCAAATGGCCTCCTCCTCTCGTCACTCTTTATTTAAAAAAAATTGTTGGTAAAACCGCGGCGCTCTACTAGTGTTAAAGTACTATTATATTTGGAATACAGCGGTTCCTACACAGGGAAAGTATCCAAGGCCAAAAAATTCAGAAAATAAGTGTTAGTCATTCGATCTTAATAGCTTATTAAACCGCCAATCAAAAGCGAAACGTTACTGAATTTCAGTTGCATGTTGAAACACAAAACAAAAGTGCGGTTATGTGTTCAAGAAATTTGATCAAGGGTCTTGGTAAGACCGATCGTGCTGATATGGCTATATTGCCCCGATTTCTCCTTTTCTCACTTTCCTACATTGTAAATTGTAATTACAATACATTACGTAGGTACTCTATGGTCAATGTACCTACTGGCTTCTCATACAAAACCATCGTCATTTATGTATCTATACTATTTATTATAATATTATAAAGTTGAAGAGTTTGTTTGAACGAGATAATCTCAAGAACTGCTGGTTTGAATTGAAAGATTACTTTTATCGAGGATGGCTAAAGGCTATATATAACATTACGCCACTATCAATAGGAGCGGAGCATGAATGGAGTATACTGTAACAAAACCGGGGGAACAAATCCTTTTTGAGAGCTTTCGTTGTGTGCGTTGACGTGCGCTGAAGTCCGTGATAGCATCTTTTTCATATTAAAAGATATGAAATTATGATATGAGGTTACATAATTTTTGTGCTAATCAAATCGCGGAGAAACGACGTGTCGCGTCGCGTAATTTCTAAATATTTAGATACCCGAGCAAAGCCGGCACGGGCCACTAGTCTAAAATATGATGTCTTACAAATCCAACTATTTTAGTAAATTTAAAAATTTGAATAGTTGAATGTTTTATTGCTCAATCACATCGGAACAAGAGCACAGATCGGATTGAAATTTGGAACACTCTTGGATTATAGCCAAAAATAGCGTACATGCGACTTTTCTATAATTAGACTATAATTTTTTATTGCGGGATATTTACCGTGATTATATGATGAATCCAGTTCCCGATATTTCGATGCAGTTTCGTGCGCCATATGCTTAGGTAAACTGTCAGGAAACACCAGTAAACATGGTAAAAAGTAAACCAGTAAACATACACAAAAGTATGAAACGAAACTACCTATTATTCTCGGTAAATAATCATAATAATCGGTAATAATACATATACATATGCATAATACTTGTACCTATATTTAACAGCCTGGATAGCTTAAAATAACGTTAGTAAAAATAACTCTTTGACGTCAATAAGATACCAATAGATGGGTACTGCACTAGTCGTAACTTTCTATACAGTCATGGCAGTGATGAGTACTTATCATCAGGCGAAACATGATTCCACCTCTCTAATCGTGAAACCTCATTAGAGTGACGTCAATGTGTTAAGGTAGAACATCCCAAATCAGATTGAATGTGAATAACATTACTAATTTCAAATAAACCACCTGTGTGATTTGTCTATTTTCACCCACCTTTAATATTTTTCCCACTTTTATTTGTGCTCTTAATTAAACATGATAGGAAAATATTGAACATTGGGAAGTCCCTCAGTCCATAAACAATTATTGATTTTGCGTAACGAAGGCACCTTTTAAATAATCTACATCAGAATACAAAATCGTTATTTTAACATGGTCTTTATTACAAACTGCACTGAGTCGTTGCCGGCAAACTTCGTTCCGTCTAAGAGGCAATAAATAAATGGATAGTTTGTATTCATGTCATATTTTTATGTTTATTATCCTATTCCGGATGAAGAGAAATCCAAGAACACCAAAATCATAAAAAAAACCCAGGTGTGTAGGTAATTAACACGACCTTTCATTAAAAACATTGTATTATGGCAATTCGAGTAGGTCGGTACATACGAGAATAACTCCATTAAATGAATTTCTAAATCTAGGTTCATTTATATTATGTTTTAATTTCTGTCAATCTTTGAATTGTGCCTTGTCAATTCGTCCTACTAATTCTACTAATATGTAATCTACGATATGTACCATCCGAAAGTTTCTTGTTCAATCCCGTTGGAACAACTCGGCGGATGGCGTTGACATTTGGAACAGAGTTCGAGTATTGTCTAGACTCTAGAATTTCACATAGGCTACATTTTGTTGCAGGAATATCACAAGAAAGGGAATTACGCGAGTAAAATTGCAAGGCGCTGCTAGTCAGTTATATAGTTATTAATCTAATTAATCAGTGCATTTATTTGTGTGATGAATGTAAATATTTATACTGTGTCTGGGTGTTTCTACTCGTATGTATAAAAAGTATGTAAGTATTTAAAACTATATAAGTAATAATAATACAAGCTTTGCTTAGTTTGGGGTCAGATGGTGTGTGAATTGTCCACCAATATTTATTGATTTATTAATCTCTTAAATATGTTTGTTCTACCGGTAGTGCAGTAACTTTAAACATTACCGTAGGCGTTAAATCCGGTAGATCTGATTTTTTGCAGACTTGTTTATGATGATGGCCTAATGATTGTCCCAAGTTTGTGACCTCGAGCGACGAACGCAACTTTGTCAAAAATCGAAAAAACCGCGAAAAAATCTGTTATTTTTCAAATTTTGGCGATTATAACCCTAAACGTCTAGTTTTTGTGAAAATTTTCTTATGGCGTTTATAAAGTAGACTAAATTTGCTACAATATGATATTAGAATTATCTCTGTGCACTCAATAGTTTCTGAGAATAAGTCTTTCAAAGTTTATAATTTTTTTCGAACTTCCCAATTTTTTTGCATTATTTTAACTCCTGCTTGACTACTTTATGGCACAGTTACTGATGTTTTTAACCCCCGACCAAAAAAAGAGGTGTTATAAGTTTGACGTCGAAGTCTGTTTGTCTGTCAGACAGACACACATACAGGTCTGTCTCCCTGTGTATCTGTCTGTGTGTGTATCTGTCTATGGCACCGTAGAGCTCAAACGGATGGGCCGATTTCGATGCGGTTTTTTTAATTTGAAGATACATTTTTGTGTCGATGTTATGAGCGATTTTTGGTTAATATCGATTCAAGATGGCCGCCTCCACCAAATGGCGGACTATATATTTCATCACAATTTACCTCAATATGGATATCAAATGAAAGGGCTTGACTAGTAGAAAGAGTACTATACAGTATAACAAATTGCAAATCACAAAATGGCGAATTACATTTTTTTTTTCACTAATGCCATAATATGGGTATCAAATGAAAGAGCTTGACTAGTAGACTACTATACACTATGAAAAAAATATATTTATACCATATCGAGGTATTTGTAAAAAAAAAAACTTATTTCCTAATTTTGTGGTTGCGGCCATCATGGATTTGAAATTTGTCATAGTGCATAGTAGTCTACTAGTCAAGCTCTTTCATTTGATACCCATATTATGGCATTAGTGAAAAAAAAATTATGTAATTCGCCATTTTGTGATTTGCAATTTGTTATACTGTATAGTACTCTACTAGTCAAGCCCTTTCATTTGATACCCAAATTGAGGTAAATTGTGATGAAATATTTAGTCCGCCATTTGGTGGAGGCGGCCATCTTGAATCGATATTAACCAAAAATAGCTCATAACATCGACACAAAAATGTATCTTCAAATAAAAAAAACCGCATCGAAATCGGCCCATCCGTTTGAGCTCTACGGTGCCATAGACAGATACACACACAGACAGATACACATGGAGACAGACCTGTATGTGTGTCTGCCTGATAGACAGACAGACTTTGACGTCAAACTTATAACACCTCTTTTTTTGGTCGGGGGTTAAATACAGCAGTAACTGTGCCATAAAGTGGTCAAGTAGGAGTTAAAATATTGCAAAAAATTGGGAAGTTCGAAAAAAATTATAAACTTTGAAAGACTTATTCTCAGAAACTATTGGGTGTACAGAGACATTTCTAGTATCATATTGTAGCAAATTTTATCTACTTTATAAACGTCATAAGAAAGTTTTTTCAAAAACTAGTCGTTTAGGGTAATAATCGCCAAAATTTGAAAAATAAACGATATTTTCGCGGTTTTTTCGATTTTTGACAAAGTTGCGTTCGTCGCTCGAGGTCACAAACTTGGGACAATCATTAGGTCATCATCATAAACAAGTCTGCAAAAAATCAGATCTACCGGATTTAACGCATCCTACTCCATACATTCAGGCGACAAAGTTACTGGATTACGGGAGTTTCCATAATTATTTATTGCAAAGATATTTAACTCAAACCAACATTATGCTATTAAATTCCTGTAGTGATAGGAGTCTTTGAAAAGTTTGCCCGAGGAGGTACCACACCTTTGTTAGTTATTGTTCCGCTAAGTAGTTAATATAAAATCAATACTGAAGGATTGATCGGCAACGTTTCCACATAAAAAAGCAATAAACACGTAGCAAAAAGTTCGCCTTCATTGGAAATTTTGGTTTAGCTGTAGGTATTATAAGTCCAAGATAAAGGCTCGTGGTTGTACCAATGAGAAACCAGGAAAAATACCTTTCCTGATTTCCGAAGAAAGCCAAAGTCAAAGGTTTCATTTTTATCATCAGTTTGTAATATTTCAGACTAGCTGCCAGTTTTGGCTTTGGAAAATAAAAACTATCCTATTTCTGAAGTTGGATCAAACAGCCAACGATGTGCCAATTTGATTAAAATTGGTTTAGTAGTTTTGGAGTCTATCGTGGATAAACAACGTGACACGTATAGACTACAGGCCCGTGAACAAAATTTACACGTAGTAAATGAACCACCAGGAGGCCTATGGTAGGATGATAGAAGATAGAAGGATATAAAGGGGGGGGGGGGGGGGGGGGGGTTGCAACCATTTTCTCATTTCTCCTTGTCGCATGATTTTTGTACGGCATTGCGAAGTAATGGATTAGGAGAGGTATTGAAACTGTATGGAAACAATGCCGTGCATAATCAAATGCCCAAATTTAATCTGTAAATCGTCGGAAAATCATGAATTTTCCGACAAACTAATTATTAAAAACTTATAATTTATATAGTTTCAATACCTCTTCTTATCTATTATTCTGCAACGCCGTACAAAAATCATGCGACAAGGAGAAATGATCGAGAGTTGCAACCCCCCCTCTTCGACTGTACTCAGTTGGACAGCTTACAAGTGACGGCATAGTGCTGAATCCTATTACTTCATACCCTTCTATCATCCTACATGGGTCTCCTGGTGGTTCATTTACCACGTAAATTTTGTTCACGGGCCTGTAGTCTAGTAATTAATATAGAGGTACCTACACTAAAATTAGCAAACACTGTGAAAACTAGTTTATTCAATCAATAAACGGTCATTATCGTCTACGTGCGCTAATTACACCTAGCCTATTTTTGTATCAGGCTGTCTGGAGCTCGAAACGGCGATACGGTTGGCGTTCCTTAAATACGGACAAAGAGAATTAATGCCACTATCGTTATACGAACAGTTAGAATGTAGAATGCGTTGCCTGAGTGGAGTGTTACGATGGATACAATCTTAATTAATAAATAGGCGAGATGCCGTTCAAGCCTTTCAATAATTTAAGAAATACTAGCGGCCATGAAATACTTTCATTGATACATAAACGGTGAATGACCGATTTTAATCATTATGTCGTTAGGTTAGGTTCGAATCCTGTCTGCACAAGTAAGTCAAGTAAGTTTCCAAGTGCAACTTGTTACCACTGGCTTTAGCAGTGAAAGAAAACATTGTGAGTGACTGTAATCCGCCAATCCGCACTTAACCAAGAAGATAGATTACGGGCTTGGCTACCTCCCTTCTTCCCCTGAGAGAAAGCCACATGTCCCTGCTGCCGGCAAGGGTAGATGCAGGGGGGATCATGATCTTCCCCTAGGCTGGGTCCAGTACCTAGGCGGACCACTAATTAAATACATATCGCACTGTTTTGTGGGTTGACCACGACTATATGACCCCCCCCCCCCCTTCTGAGGCCACGTGACCCCCACGCCCCTGGACCTCACCCGCCTTTGTGTAAGGCTTTGTTTAGTGAAAGGCTGGATCCGCCTTTGGCTGTGGGAACATAAAGTGTGAAAACTAACTTGTTTATTACACATTTTAAATGAATACACGGGTTACTTACGTGTGCTATAGTCAGTCTAGTCCGACTAAGTTTCAGCCGCAATTGGCGGCCTTTTTCTAGGAGAGTGCACACGATTGTACGCTTCTTGTTTGACAACGAACGCCACTGACCAGGACGTCTACTCTCTTTCTACGAATAACGTAATTTCGAAATAAACAATCGACTTTCCTACTCCGGTTCTACTTCGACCTATCGTTTCGTCCGTTTAAATGTTCTAAGCCTACTTTAATTGGGATGACGACAGGCTCAAACATAGCATTTTAATTAGTTCGTCAGATTATGGACAAATATGGGGCAAGTATTTTTTGTTTTATCAAATTGACAAAGAAACATTTTTACTTTATGAGTCTTTAACATTTTTTGTCACGTTTCCACAAAAACATGACGCAAAAAGTTCTATTCAAATGGAACATAAATACCGCAAGATTCCATTTCATACTGACTTGTGTTTTATTCTTTTCAAATATAACTTAAACCCTGACGGCTGCGCCCGTTCTTCAGTGAGGGAATAGTCGCGGAGCCTACGATGAAAAAAGTATCAACAGACTTAAAAACTGTTTTTATGGACACTCCGTTTTCTAACCAATTTCAAAAAAGGACGCGGTTCTCAATTCGGTTGAATGTTTTTTTTCTTTCCATTTCTATAAATGTTAGGCAACAACTCCGTCAATTAGTTTTATTTTTATTTGTCGATCATACTTCAGAGGTTTTAATAAATTTTTATAGAAATCAGTTCAATAGATTTTTGAAAAATCAACAAAAATCTGAAATTTGCAAACATCGATGAAAGTTTTGATTTACTCTGAAACCTTTCTGTCCCATTGAAGCAGCCCGTTTAGTTGGTTTCACAAAATTTGTGAAATTTGTTCAAGTGTCTAAGTTTAATTTTAAATTGCCGTCGGTTTTTGCTTTTTTTTTAAGAAACTAAATTCTTAAATTTTAACATAACCATCATAGTACTTTGACGACGATGCGGACGTGTAGGTTGTGTGGTGTAGCCGGCGCAACAGAGGTGGGCTGCGGTGTGGGCATCAACTCACCACAGCCTTGACGAGGTCGTCACAGTTAGATGGCGAACGCAATGGGTTGGCAGGCCCCAGAAAAGGGCCTGTGTAGACAAACAAGTCGCAGAGGGTTCGCGGAAAAATGCGAGAGCATTCCGGAGTTCACGCCGTTACGTTAGTGGCAAAAATGGAACCCCGTGCAGGTTATAGTAGGCACCACGTTCGTCTGGTTCGCGGTATCCAAAACAAAGCGACTGTCTCCCCCTGTGCGTGATTGTAATATTTCAATTGAAATCGGCACTTAGTTTTTATCGAAAAAAAAACAGGAAGTTTTAGGAAGTACAAATAACAAATTCCAATTATCTTTTTTTACAAGTAATGATTAAGATAGTTAACTACTCCTGCGTATTCTATACGTAGGTGTCTACCTCAGTATCAACTAAGTTTTCTATGGTGTAAGACAGCTATGGAGCCAATTCATGCAAAATTAAAACCGTCCGTCGTCTCGTGGCCTATAATCACCTTCTTTGTTTTATTTGTATACCTTCACCAGCTTTAGGAGTCCGATACCACGCTTCCTTATGTTCGCCATTTTAAAACAATATGACAATTCATTTGATTATTTTGCTAACAAACCATAATGAAACATTACAACTGAAGTAGTTATTGCAATATGATCGACAATACAATTCTGGGCTATTTATGATAGTGCAAGCCGAATGATAAGTAATTGAACTAAATATAGAAAAGGTTGTTGAAGGTCCCTCCTCTTTTTTTTGCAAGACTTTAGTCTTGCTACTCACTGAAGTTGATTGCAATTATCATGAACTGAAGGTTGCAGTTATCTATACAATTGGTAATTTCTGGAACCGTAACGAGCTCGAAGCCACTTAATTTAGATACAAAAAAGCACACTAAATAGCATGTAGCCCAAATACTTACCATATTCAGTTACCGTACCTACTCAACGAGCCCTAAATCCCGTGTGACGTATGACTGGCACCGACTTCAAATAGATGAGTGAGTAGCGCTGGTAATAATTATGTATATTAATTTATTTTTCGCTATTGAGTGCCTAATTTTGGTTTTGAAGTCGGTTTAATTTTTTTGTACAAAACAGTTTGTAGATTACCAATATGATAGACATTATTTACAAATAGACACAATTTATGCAACTTAATTACTACAATCTAAGCATCAATTTACATGAAGTAATACATTCCGGTTGCAATTTACGTGATTAAAGCGATCAATTATGATCGACCACGATTGACGAACCGTCAGAAATCTCCGTTTCGTATGCGAGGGGCGGCCGCCTCCCGGCGGAATTAGTAATGAGGTCGCTGGGGCCTGATACTCCCGTTCGACTAGTTATTAATGAGGAGCATGACGTTAAACACATTTTTTCTTGACTCTAAACCATAGACCAAATGCTACTAATATTATAGTACCTGGGTGACCGGTTCGGGTGATCGGTTTAAATATACTTAGATACCTACAGATAAAAGACTCTAAGAGGTAGATTTTCTTTAAAAAAAAAAAGAAAACATGAAAAAAAACAGAACCCGTCTGGATTCGAACCCGGATCGACTAATTCGTGACCGATATGAACGCCCGACTTCCCATCTGAGCTATTACGCTGTCGCATCACGTGGCAAAATTTACCTTCGCATTCTAATGTCTAATGTGACAGTTTTTCATTGTCTAAAAACGCGCATGATACGCGTTTTTTAAATAAAACCTAGGCAGATCGATTTAGCGTCCCCGAAACCCCCTGCATACATAATTTCATCAAAATCGTTCGAGCCGTTTCCGAGATCCATATTCTATATAATATATATACATATTTATATACAAGAATTGCTCGTTTAAAGGAATGAGATGACGCGTTCTTAGATTTCAAATATACCAAAATGAAACATTGGCGACATCGTTGGTGAAATTAAAAACTGTCATTGAAAGGCACACATTAATAAGGCTTAGATTGATAAATAAAAACGCAAAGCGCAGATTGATATCGGCGTAAGCAGTATGTACTGAAATTCCCTAAACAACACTTTAATGTCGTGGAGTAAGTAAGTACAGTGAAGGACCACACAAACCATCATAATGTTTTTAATTGTCGGAGACGCATGCACTAGCACTGAACCTTGACAAATGATGGTGGTTTCGAACAGACTAAGCCAATATGGCTCACTATGATTTGCCTCATAGAGTAAGGTCCCAGGGTCGCCAGACGTCACATATTTTCGCGAATGAAGTTGAGGCCTTAGTTTTACCCGACTGCGCGACGCAAAGGAGTGGTAATGTGTTTAACAGTCTTTGTATGTTCATTTGAAGCACTATACAGACCAAACGCCTAGGCTGATTTTTATGATTCACACGTCAATCGATTCTTCTTAGCCTGGCGAGTGACACTAAAGACATGACATTAGTGTAAATCCAAAATGACGGCTAACGGATGCCATATTAAAAAAATTAAGTCACCAAACTATGTCAAAAGGGGTATCGTTGAATAGGTATTTAAAAATAATTTTAAGCTTTCTCTCAACGTTTTTCGATTTGGCTGACCGTTTAGGATGTATATCGATTTAAAGTTACGTAACAACCATTCTCACATTTGTAGGTTTTTAGGTAGCAGAAAACTTCGTATAACTAACTGTGCGTGTGAATGTGGATCCATCCACATTATATACTAAAGTATCTAGTAGGTATATTGGTAGGTATACCGCCCCGCCCGGGAGACACGGCCGGCTTATGTTGCACTCTATACCATGTATGGATATGGTGTCCCTATCTACTAAAACCTCCATGGGGTTTCAACTCTGCCGCTGACGGTGGGAACACGGAACCGCTCTCGGATTGCTCCACCTTGGTCGCCCATTTCTAACTTCAAAAGATTTAGTACTCAACTTCAGTCGAAAATGTATAATTGTATAGGTACTTACACAAAACTATATAAATTACATGCAGTAAAGAAACCTACAGAAGACATTTGGTCAAAAACCAAAAGATGTATATTATGTTGAGTATTATATACATTCACAACATTGTTCACAAATAAAAAGTATACAAAAAAAAAATTAAAACTCAAAAACCCGACTGCGTAAAAAGTGAACCAAACTACGTAGGCCTACCTATGTAAGTACCTATACTTACATACTAAAAAAACTGAAAAGAATAAAACAAGCATTTAGATTTCTGGTGCTCTAGAATTCTATAATATGTAATTCAATTAGTACTATTGAATTATATAAAATATATTCTAATAAAAGAACATTACGACTGAATAATCGGGATCCATTGAACAATGAGATTGTATGTCGAATAATAATGGATCCCGACTGTTCAGTTGTAATGTTATTTTATTAGAATATATTTTATATAATTAAATAATACTAATTCAATTACATATTATAGAATTCTAGAGCACCAGAAATCTAAATGCCTGGTTTATTCTATTCAGTTTTTTTAGTATGTAAGTACCTACGTAGTTTGGTTCACTTCTTACGCAGTCAGGTTTTTGAGTTTTTAAATTATTATTTTTTTATTAAGGATATTGCCATACGTGAAATATTTCACATACTTGAAAATCAGTTATTAGAAAATACATGAAGTAAGTAATGTTTATATGTATCTTCGTTACCCCATATCTTAAAATTGGCAGTTTAAGCAAGTTAGCGAGTAAACATGTGTTGTTAGTACGTACAAACTCTACTCAATCGTCCACATTTCGCTCATCAGAAAATACGTGACTTCTGGCAGCTCTGGGGTCTTAGGCTATAACTTTTCTTGCGCGGACCCAGTTTCTAGGCGTTATTATTCCATGTTGACAGGTATATTTGTATTTTGAAAACTCATCATTGTGAAGATTGAATGTAGGTAAGTACATAAAAAGGTATAGGTAGGTATATGTTCGTTCTATTATCAATAACTACAAAAGAGATTTGAAAAGTTTGGAATAACACAGGCTGCTTTTTATCGAGGGAAAATGAAAGTCAAGAATGCCATTGAATCCTTTTTTGAACTCCGATCAAAAAGAGGGGCGTGTTAAAAGTTTGACGTCGATGTCTGTCTGTGTGCGTGTGTCTCAAACTGTAACTATCGACTTGACGGCACGAAGATTGTAACTATCGGGAAAACCCCACCCAGTCAACGCATTCCACAGCCCTATTCTTAATTCTTCTTAGAAAGTGGAGTCAAACCTCTTCGTTCAAGTCTTCGGAACGTAAATCATTAATCGTTTCACAGTGTTAATAAATAGTTAATTAATAAATTAATTACGAAGAACTACAGGACAAAAACGATGTAAAAGGTAGTACGTGCTTCCTAAGAAGATAGAAAACTCACAACTCCTAGTTTGAAGGTAAAAAAAATTAAGAGTTCGGAAGCAATGCTGCGAATAGTATTCCACTGTTTCCCAACAGTTTGTTTAGTTTGATTAAACTAAGGATGAAAATAATCATCCAGTTTAGAATAAGCTTCTACTCTATTCTAGTCTCCGAGTGCATATACCTAAGTACTACTGGTATATAGTATGTAGGGACTTGTTTTTGTCTTGGCAGAGTCCGCCTGGGGAAGTACCACACCTTGCCAGTTATTCTACCGCCAAGCAGTAACGTGTAAACATTACTGTGTTCCGATTTTAAGGGCAACGTTTCCAGAGAAATTGCAGGGCTTACAGAAATATAATATCTCAAACCTGTCGGTCGTAGTGCAGTGCTAGGTAATGATTTTAACTCTTCATGTTCCGATAGATGCGTGTCACTGTGCTGTTATGTGGCAGGCATGTTGCTTACCGTCAGGCAAATGTCCTGCTCGTCTCGTTCAGAAACTTGTTCAGAGTCGATTGTAGAATTTGTATGCTTCTGTTTCATTCATATTAAAATAGGTACTTATTTACCTGAGCTGTGACAAAAATCTGTTAATGTTTTAACTGCAAGTTAACGCTGCACGTAGAGCTATACAACTCCCTTGTGCCTGTTCCGAATGTACGATGGGTACAAGGGTGGATTAAGTTAAAGGGGTAACTAAGTTTTAGTTTCTAATGACCGTGCCACCAATATTATAAATACTAGCTGACCCGGTGAACTTCGTACCACCATGTATTTTTTCGTCTCCATTTTCTAACCTTTCTGCTGTACAAATCTTTTCCCGACAATAATAAATATATAGAGAAAAGAATCATCATATTTAGTGCAGTCATTCAAAAGTTATGAGCGTACATACATTTCGAAGATCCATTTTTACGGTCCCGTAAAACGTACTAACTGAACCCTTATGGGTTCGTTGTGTCTGTCTGTCTGTCCATCCATATGTCATAACCACTTTTTTCGAAACTATAATAACTTTACTGTTGAAACTTAAGAGACTATTTTATGAAAAACATATTTATTTCAACGTACATAAACATTTAAAAGCTAGTAATAATCTTTTTATGCAGAATGCAGAAGACCGCACCTTGTGGCGTTCATTAGGAGAGACCTACGTCCAGCAGTGAACGAATATTAAATAGGCTGATGATGATGATAAATACCTTTATTGTTAGTCAAGTTCATGGACGTATAAAAAAAGTCGGACGTAGTCTCGCTAAAACAAAAACTGTGTCTATCGAGTCGGCCACATAATATGCACGTGTGCGCTGTCACATACAGGCTAATACACACACTTCAGTTATATTATCTATTCTATGCTTCAGTGGGACATTACTTGTGTATATGTGTGCGTGTCAGCCTATCAGTGACAACCTAACAACGCACACGTGCAAATGTGGCCGACTCTAGTGACACAATTTTTGTTTAAGCGAGACTACGTCCTACTTTTTTATATGTCCATGGTCAAGTTATTACCAAAAATCAGTTTTATTTTCATTGTAGTGTTTTGTAATATACGTTGTTTTTTGTTTGATTAATTACCTGGCACATAGACAAACAAATATGATGGTTTTCGAACACGGGAGGGAATATGTAACATACAATCGACCATGTGAGAAACATGGGTTTTCTAGATTAATACCACAAACATTTTAACACGCTCAGCGCCATATGTATCGTTTAGGATACACGCTGTCGTAAGGAGTGTGTATAGTTTTTGATACACACTACTCATTTCAGCTAGCAGTGTGTATCCGAATATTTTCCCAGTGGTTTTGGGTTGGGAATCGGACAATCAGTTAAGGAGATTTTAAGAGAAAAATTTATTATAATCACCTTGAAATATTAAAAAAAAAAACAAAGTTTCTTAGAACCTAAATAAATAATCAATTTATTAAGTTCAAAATAAATCAGTAAATATTATTGAAACATTTTTGACACAGAAAACTTTCACATACATACATTTTGTAGTTGTTTGAGCTGCTCTGAAAGTCTTGCCACCAATAACTTTCCTGTCATAATTTTTATAGCACATCTTCAGCGTACAATTTTCTCTCCATCTTTGTTACTTATGAGATAATGTTTTCTCTTAAACAATCTTCTTGTCATAATAGGGGCTGATGACACTTCATCTCCGGCTAACTGAGCAGATCGTTTTAGTAAAACTACAATTATTTGTTCCCTGAATTGTGTGATAGTAAATTTCTTGAGATAATATTTGGTTGAATAATAAATGTGCATTCTAGAGAGAAACAAAGAGAAATAACATTACGAAATGTGTATCTTTATTGATACGCATGACCTGGGGAATAGTTTATCTAAATAAAGTATTCCCAGGCCACGTGTAAAAAATATACACACCGGTAAAAAAGAAAGGGATGACGGGGGAGGGGGTGTGATTATTTTCTATACCATTTTAACATAATATCACAACACAAAAAAAAATTAAAAGTTGTGAAAATTTGGTAGTATATTTGCAAAGGGCTTGGCGCTAAGCGTGTTATGGTTGGCCCTGGGACTTGTTTATGGTCATAGCAGAAGCAAGCCGCACTGGAAACTGTAGTCGTTTAAACTCAAATGGTACATCAGTTGGAATCATTGGGATTGTAAAAAATATACACACCGGTAAAAAAGAAAGGGATGACGGGGGAGGGGGTGTGATTATTTTCTATACCATTTTAACATAATATCACAACACAAAAAAAAATTAAAAGTTGTGAAAATTTGGTAGTATATTTGCAAAGGGCTTGGCGCTAAGCGTGTTATGGTTGGCCCTGGGACTTGTTTATGGTCATAGCAGAAGCAAGCCGCACTGGAAACTGTAGTCGTTTAAACTCAAATGGTACATCAGTTGGAATCATTGGGATTCGGTATCGGTATCAAAATGTCTTCCCCTTTATACTTTCCTTTCAGTATAGTTGCTTCTATTACGTTGTTCAGTATTTTTATAGCTTACCGTGTGCCGTTGCAAAGACGCGGTTCTTTGATATTTCGCAACATTTTAACTTTTATCAATCCAACTTTTAATGAAGATGGGAGGTGGCAATCCTGGAAAATCCAGAGAGTCCAAAAATTCCGGTGGATAGTAGTTGACGACATCATCTTGATAAGTCACCGAATCAACTGATTTATAAATCCTCAGTTTGCCTGTAATTTGTTCTTGAATTTTGAAATTAAATTAATTTGCATCTATCTCATTTACGTAATGTGTATTAATATTTATTTATCATGTGGCTGTCTTGTTCCAATGTTGGGCAACGGCTTCCCTCCCTCCACTTTTTCCTTTCTATGCCTAATACAGTCCAGTCTTTCCAATATTTGTGGAGGTTGACTTGTCATCGTTTCTTTGGTCTGCCGCGTCGACGTTTGCAATCTGGCTTCCTCCGTGTGGTAATTTTGGCCCAATGATCATCCGACATGCGGCAAACATGTCATGCACGATCCCACTTCAAATTGGCTGCTTTTTTAGTCACATCGGCTATTCTGGTTTTGGAAAGCAGTATGGTGTTTCGTATTCTGTCCGTTAGTTTTACTCCAAAAATACTGCGCTCCACAGCCCATGTGTATTTAAATAATTTTGCACAGATATTAAATTAATAATTCAAAATAATAAAACAATTTTGTTACGCGGTTTGTGTTTGACTGACATTTGATTGATATAATGACGTGAAAACTGACGCATTTTACATCGCGTTCCGAAACTAAATCAAAATAAATAATGTCGTGAAGCCGACCAAATTGAAAATCATTACGAATGATCTATGAGTCTTACGTTTTGTGACTATTCAATTTGATCTGGCTCGCGATGTCATCTCTTTTGTTGAGTTTCTCTGAGTGAGTTTCGGAACGGTGACATCCGGCGACATCCTCCTATTCTGCAACGCACACACGCACACTGTTTTGATAGATATGATGGAAATTGAACTTTGTGCAGCGGGAATAAAGTGCAAATTGACTCCTTGACGTTAGGAACACACATATATTGCTTAGACATAAGTGAGTGCTTGTTATTTAATCTGAACTTTATTTCTTAGTGATAAAGCTCAAATTGCCTTAACAATTTAGTTAGAAAACGTTTGTATGGGAAAGCGCTTTATTTAATATGAACTTTATCACATAGCAATAAAGCTCAAATACCCTTAACATTTTAGTTAGAAAACGTGTGTATGGGAAAAAGAAATGGGCTGTTTTCAGGGTTTTCCCGACAATTATTTGTTTTTTTCTCGCCGTAAAAACCATCCTTGGACTTCAACGAACATTTTAAAAAAAGAATTGTCTAAATTGGTCCAGCCGTTGTTGAGTGATGCGCTTACCAACACATTTTGCGATTCATTTTTATATTATAGAAGATTAAAGTTTGGATATTTAAATGTTTGGATGTTTCTTGGTCAAGTGCTGCGCTGCTAGTAATGAATATAAGTTTGGTAGACACTTAATAGTTGCGGATCTTGTCATGCCTGTTTTCGTGTTTTATGTCTGTACATTAACGAAAAAAAAATGGTTGTCTGTAAAGTCGGTTTACTGACGATAGTTGAACGTGACAACGTCTTAAGAAAATACTGATGGAATGGTACTGATGACGTCATGCGGCGAGGTAGCGGCGAGGTTTCCAGAGAAATTGCAGGGCTTACAGAAATATAATATCTCAAACCTGTCGGTCGTAGTGCAGTGCTAGGTAATGATTTTAACTCTTCATGTTCCGATAGATGCGTGTCACTGTGCTGTTATGTGGCAGGCATGTTGCTTACCGTCAGGCAAATGTCCTGCTCGTCTCGTTCAGAAACTTGTTCAGAGTCGATTGTAGAATTTGTATGCTTCTGTTTCATTCATATTAAAATAGGTACTTATTTACCTGAGCTGTGACAAAAATCTGTTAATGTTTTAACTGCAAGTTAACGCTGCACGTAGAGCTATACAACTCCCTTGTGCCTGTTCCGAATGTACGATGGGTACAAGGGTGGATTAAGTTAAAGGGGTAACTAAGTTTTAGTTTCTAATGACCGTGCTACCAATATTATAAATATTAAAGTTTGGATATTTAAATGTTTGGATGTTTCTTGGTCAAGTGCTGCGCTGCTAGTAATGAATATAAGTTTGGTAGACACTTAATAGTTGCGGATCTTGTCATGCCTGTTTGCCTGTTTTCGTGTATTAACAACTCAGGTACCGCACAGTTCCTTGAAATTCCACATCGCTCCTCAACGGATTATAAAATCTGTGAGTTACTGAACAATATTATTAATACGAAAGACTACAACTCTTGTTACTTAGATAAAAATATAACACAAACTACAAAGAACACATCTAAATATGATAGAAAACAAAACACAATACCATCCATGTTTGAAAAAATGAAAAAAGCTAAACTTTCATTTAACGTGGGCTCTGACAAATCGACGAATGTCATAAATAAAATTGACGAAAAAAAACACAATGTTGTAAAACCCGGTACAATTCCGTTTTACTTTCAGTCAGAAGTAAAACACTCAAAGAACAATAAAAATCACACAACGTTTTTTCGTATCTCACAATAACCACCATAACGATATTCACAATCATAAGCAATTTATTGTATTTCATCAAAACATTGCAGGCCTCGTTGGAAAATTAGATCTGCTACAAGTATCATTGCTAGATTTTGCCAAAAACGGAAGCCATATAGATGTAATATGCATTTCGGAAGTCTTAGCTAAAAATGGCGATGAAAATAACATTAAACTTCCAGGTTATACCCTTGCTACTCACTACTTTCGAAAGCATAAAAGACGTGGAGGTGTGTGTGTTTTACTAAAAAATGATTTGGAATACAGAGAGGTACCTTATGCTAAACAAATCTCCACAGAACATAGCTTCGAATGTTGTGGAATAGAGATACCTGCTCACAAATGTTTTATTTTCTGTATATATCGCACTATACATATAAATATACTTTTTGAGAAAATTGAAACATTAATGCATAAATTATATAAAAGCGGTAAAACTAACTGTAAAATAATATTATTAGGTGATTTCAACATTAATGTTTTAAACATAAACAAGAAAGTAAAGGAATTAGAAGAAATTCTTAGAAATTATGGATTTAAAATACATATAAATGAACCTACAAGGCTAAATTCGTGTATAGATAACATAATGAGCAACATTCCAAATGCAAGAGCTAAAGTTCATTTCACTGGTCTTTCTGATCACACAGCCCAAACATTAAGTTTTGAAACTAATGAAATAAAAACTAAGCCTAATTTTATTTACACTGAAAAAAGAGATTATAAAAAAGACAATATTAAATTATTTCAAAATTACCTCAGTAATATAACCTTTCAAGATGTGTACGATAGTAATAATTTAAACACAGCATTTGATATATTTCATGATACTTTCTCAGTCCTTTATAAATTGTGTTTTCCTATGATTAAGGTACGAATTTCAAGTACTCCAAAAACAATAAAATGGATTACAAAAGGTATCCGAAAATCATGTACTACAAAAAGACGTTTAAGATATGCGTATTATGAGAATAAAAACGAACTTACTAGAGCTCAATATCAAAAATATGCAGACTGCTTAAAAAAATGCATGCGTATATCCCAGAAAAACATGAATAAACGCATGCTATCAACAGCTAAAAATAAATGTAAAGCCACATGGGATATTATAAAAAACAATAGCAACATTAAAATGTCTAGCATCCCTAAAATAAAAATAAACAACCTCGTAATAGAAGACGCTATGAAAATAGCCAATAAATTTAATAACCATTTCATAAGTATTACTCAAACCAATAATGAAAACAAGGACAAACCATATCCCACATCCAGTAGCACATCGACAGTAAATACAAATGCGGACAAAATAACTTCAAGCTTATTTCTCTCACCTACTAGTGCAAACGAAGTAAAATCTGTAATAAAGTCACTTCGCAATACAAAATCTGTAGGCTACGATGGAATTAGCACCCATATTTTAAAGATCTGTAGTGATGAATGCGCTGATATTATTAGTTATCTAATAAATATGTCTTTTGAACAAGGTACATTCCCAGATGCTCTAAAATTCTCAACAGTAAAACCACTATATAAAAAGGATGATAAACTCAACATCAATAATTATCGACCTATTGCTCTATTGCCGATTCTATCTAAAATATTTGAGAAAATAATGTATCAGAGATTATATAATTTCATAACCAAACATAATATAATAAAAAATGAACAAAACGGGTTTCAAAAGAATAAATCTACTACATTAGCGAGCTTTACGTTAGTTAAAAATATAACTGAACAGATAAATATGAAAAACCCAGTTGCTGTTGTATTTTTTGATATGAGTAAAGCTTTTGATTTTGTTTGTCATAAGACGTTGCTTGGTAAACTCGAAAATTATGGTATTAGAGGCGTCCCTCTTGACTGGATTAAGAGCTACTTGTGTAACAGAAAACAACGCGTAGAAATAAATAAAATAGATGAAATGAACTGGATGCGTAATTTTTTATCTGATTATGCATATAACAGAGTTGGTGTCCCTCAAGGTAGCATCTTAGGACCGTTGCTATTTTTGCTATATATTAATGATTTACCTAACGTTACTACGCATAAATCAGTACTTTTTGCAGATGACATATGCATTATGATTCCACAACAAAAAAATATAGATTTTGAACGCAGCATAAATGAAACCATTAAAACTATTATTGATTGGATGACCAAAAACAACTTACAGGTGAATATGAATAAAACAAGCTATATGCAATTTCATAATATTAAAACTAAGCCCCAAAATCTCAAAATTAAATATCAAGATATCGAAGTAAAAGCAACTAGTACAGCCACATTTCTCGGAATCACCGTCGATTGCTACTGTAATTGGAAAGCACAAATTGAAAAAGTGTGTTCCAAATTAAGTAAATTTGCCTATGCACTTCGTAGACTATCTTTAGTAGCATCCAGAAGTACATCCTTAATAGCTTATCATGGTTACGTAGCTTCAATGCTAAGGTATGGTCTTATTATATGGGGAAACTCGGTAGAGATTGGCAGAGTTTTTAGAGTACAAAAAAGATGTATACGTGCAATTTGCGGTGCTGGTCCTTTGGATTCATGTAAACCGTTGTTTAAAGAATTGAAACTACTTCCGCTGCCATCAATGTACATTTTTGAAGTATGTATGTTCGTTAAAAAACACCCAGAACTTTTCCATAAACTCAAAGATAATCGTAACTACTGTACACGTTATTCGAATCGACTTGTTTTTCCACAATGTAATATAGAGCTCTACCGAAGAAATTGTTATATTATGGCTTTAAGAATATATAACAAAATTCCTGAATCTTTCAAATCTCTTACGTGCCAACAATTTAAAACTAAATTTCAAAGTTGGTTAATGGAACACAGTTTCTATGACATCAAACACTTCATGGAATTTAATGAAAATAGATTTAGCCCGATGTAATTCTTAAACTCTTCTTGACTCTCTCCTTGCGAGAGAAGGCCCCCGAGTCCCAGCAATGGGAACATTTTGTGGGCTGTTTATGTGTGTTATTATAATTCTTAATTTCCGAATGTTAAAATGTGTAATAAATATAGAGATAATTATATTTCAATAATTAGTTTTCAGTTTAGTAGTATTATTATTTATGTCATAGATTTGCAATACATAGTGAATCTTTTCGCATGCCTTTTAGGCCGAAATTGTCTAGGTGCTAAGTATTTCTAAGACCTTTAATGTAACCACAATTTAAAGCGAAATAAAGAAACTTGAACTTGAACTTGTTTTATGTCTGTACATTAACGAAAAAAAAATGGTTGTCTGTAAAGTCGGTTTACTGACGATAGTTGAACGTGACAACGTCTTAAGAAAATACTGATGGAATGGTACTGATGACGTCATGCGGCGAGGTAGCGGCGGTAACGGCACATGACGTCATGTTTTGCGGACGTGCAGCCGGCTTCATCGAATTATAAGACGTTATCACGTCAAAAAATGCTACCCAAACTCAGAAATAAAAGTACTTACTGATTATTGTTATATTTTTCAAATAAAGAAATAGGTTTTTTTTGCAGATCTTTGATTATTTTTATATTTTAAAAATAAAAAAACATATTCTATATTTTCTGTAGTTCAATCCAAAACTGTGATTTTGTTTTTTTTTTATTTGATTCGTATATTTGAGCAACAAACATCGGACGAAGGAGTTGAAAATTCGCACAATCATAGTTTATACAGCGAAGGAGTACAGATTGCTAATATTTTTTATCAAAAAAAAAAGCATTACACACACTATCAAATGTTTGGCTCACATACATACTAATTTTATTAATTGTCAGAGTCTGTGGTCAAATTGAAAAAAACATTGATATTGCTTTATACTTAATTTCGACTACTTGGCGATTACTATTATTAATTAATAGGATAAAGGTTTAAGATTGATCATGCTTGACTCGAATAAACCGATTCAATCTTCGTTTTAACTTTGCCAGACTGTAGGACTGCAGTATAAAAACCTGTGGCTGTACGGACGTTTTTGGGGTAAAATGGGCGTAAGGGTCCTTGATCTGGCCCTGTCGCTTCGTGTGTGGGAACGTCCACGTGCGCAGTCTAAACGTAGCAGTCTCGTTGGTTATTAATGCATCGTACGAATGCGCTCCGATGCACTGTGATATATAATTGACGGAGCAATACAGCCTTTAGCAGCCACCGCCGTGATTAGCGCGTGCGTGTTATTTGACCGGTTCAATGGACATTAGAACTTTCTTTCCGGGAAAATCAGTGAGAATCGCATACGGATCTTTTTCCAAAAGTCACAAGTCTGTTCTGTCTCTTAGTGCTTTATGATATGAGTGATGGGACGAATAAGACATGCGCTTGGTTGTTTAGAAACAGACATAACAGTACGGCCCCAGCTGTTTGAACAGATACATAAAATTATGGATCTCTTATATCTGATTTTTTTTGGAAAATATCGGATCTTTACTATACCAAATCTGCCTGACAGCATAAACTGTCAGCAATAAGATCCGTGGTTAGGGCTCCCACACAAAACTGCGATGCGATGTGATGCGACACCGCATCGGAGGAATGGCTCTCACACAAAACTGCGATGTGATGCGATGCGACGCCGCATCGGAGCAATTTGCATCGCATCGCATCGCAGTTTTGTGTGGGAGCCCTTATTACGTTATTTTTATCATGATGACAATATTTTTGTACCTTTGATCTTTGTACTACCCATAATATACAAGTTTTTCGTGGTATTTAAAAAAGAGCTAATTAATTATTATAAGCAGGTAGGATTAATACTTCGACAAAGAGGTCCAGCGAAGGATCCAACTCGGATGGGCAGCGTTCGGGAAACTACGGCACATCTTGGAGTCCAAAATACCCCAATGCTTGAAGACGAAAGTCTTCAATCAGTGCGTGTTGCCAGTAATGACCTATGGAACTGAGACGTGGTCCTTAACTGTAGGCCTCATAACAAAGCTCAAAGTCACACAGCGAGCTATGGAGCGAGCTATGCTCGGAGTCTCTTTGCGCGACAGAATCCGTAATGAGGATATTCGCAAAAGAACGAAAGTAGACATAGCTCGAAGAGTAGCTAAGCTGAAGTGGCAATGGGCAGGCCACATCGCTCGCAGAACTGACAACCGATGGGGAAGAAAGGTTCTCGAGTGGCGACCACGAACCGGAAGACGCAGTGTTGGACGGCCTCCCACTAGATGGACAGATGACCTCACAAATGTCGCTGGAAACCGCTGCCGCTGGTTGCAGGTTGCTGAGGACCGTTCGTTGTGGAAATCTAGGGGGGAGCTATCTATTTAGAGTATATGTTCAGCAGTGGACGTCTTGCGGCTGATGATGATGAGGATTAATACTTGATACGTTTTTAGGGTTCCGTAAAACGTAAAAACGGAACCCTTATCTGTCTGTCTGTCCGTATGTCCCAGCCACTTTTTGCCGAAACTATGAGAACTGCACTGTTGAAACTTGGTAAGTAGATGTATTCTGTGAACCGCATTAGGATTTTAACAAAAAAAAATAAAAAAAATAAAAATTAGGGTTGCCCCCCATACTGAGAACTGAAACTCAAAAGTTCTTTTTTCAACAAACCTACACGTGTGGGTTGTCTATCGATAGGTCTTCAAAAATGATGTTGAGGTTTCTAAAATCATTTTCGTCTACACTGAATAATTTGCGCGAGAGACACTTCCAAAGTGGTAAAATGTGTGTCCCCCCCCCCCCTCTAACTTCTAAAGTAAGAGAACGAAAAATCTAAAAAAAATATTATTATTATATTTGATGTACATTACCTAATTACAACGAACTAAAAAAACTATGTGTACTATGTATATTATGTTACTTGCTTCAACGGAACCCTTCATGGGCGAGTCCAACTCGCACTTGGCCACTTTATTTGTTATTCTCTCCCTGCGATAGAAGGCCTCAAGTCCCAGCTGTGGGAACATTTAGTGGGCTCTTTTTAGGTACATTTGTAGTTTTTTAGGGTTCCGTAAAATGTAAAAACGGAACCCTTATAGATAAGGAACCCTTAGGAACCGCATTAAGATTTGAACAAAAAAATTAAAAAAAAAAAGAAAAATAAGGGTATGGGCACAGATCAGAAAATAGTTACTTCGTAACAGATGCATCACTTCCATACAAAAGTGCAAATACCTACACGATAATAACCTAAACTGTCGTATACTACTTACCTACTGTTACTTGTAAGCAAAAATACACCTTAACACACCCACGCAGAGTTGTAAATGCCGTGCGCACCGTGTGACTTGTCGTCTGCTTACGTCATTGACCAAACGTGCTAGGGTTGTACGAAATGGTTGTAGGTGGTAGTAGTGGTAAGACTCTTGGCAGAGTCCGCCTGGGGAAGGACCACACCTTTGCCAGTTATTCTACCGCGAAGCAGTAATGTGCAAACGTTACTGTGTTTTTTTTTAAATAAGGAGTGACGAGACGAGCAGGACATGTGCCTGATGGTAAGAAACATGCCTGTCACATAACAGCACAGTGACACGCAGCTATTGGAACATGAAGAGTCCAAATCATTACCTAACACTGCACTGCGCTCGTCACCCAGAGATCTAAGATGTTATATCTCTAAGCCCTGTAATTTCACTGGAAACATTGCCCTTCAAACCGGAACACAGTAATGTTTGCACATTACTGCTTGGCGGTAGAAGAACTGACAAAGGTGTGGTACTTCCTCAGGCGGACTCTGCTAATAGTCCTACCACTATAGTACTCCATTAGACAAGCCCATTCATTTGATATCCATATAGAGGTAGGTTGTGAAGAAATATTTTGTCCGCGATTTTGTGGAGGGGGGCATTTTGAATCGATATTAACCAAACATAGCTAAGAACCACCGCACAAAAATATACGTTTTTAAAAAAATCGACGTCAAACTTATAACACCCTTTTTTGGTCGGGGGTTAAAAAATGGTTCACAATTAGCTGAGCTATCGCGAAACATACTTACATCCAATAAAATTTAAGCCCAGAACCGCCTCCTTCTTCGAATTCGGTTAAATTCTATAGCTTTTTTTTAAGTAGGTACGTTATATAGTCAATTGATATTGAAATTTATTTTGGTTATACAATGTAGGTAGTTGTAAGTTGTTTTCATACCGTCGAATAAATAAACAAATTAGTATCATTAATTATGTACTTATATGAATATTAAAAAAAGTATCTCGTCAAATTTTTTATTAAACTTAATGCGACATAATAAAAATGGGGTAAATTACTACTACATTTCAGTTTCTTGCTGTTGCAGCCATTCACAATACAATAACGCCGCGACATTATTTATGCGCGCACTCGGCGTTCGTTCGCACGTCAACTCAGCCAAACGGCCGGCGGCCTTGTGATTTTAGTACACCCGGGAAGACGCGAACGAGTAGGTACTAAGCTCGCGCCGTTTAGCCAGTGACGAGGGTGTGGTATGGGGGGCAACCCCATACTGAGAACTGAAACTCAAAATATATTTTTTTATCAAACCTACACGTGTGGTGTGTTTATTGATAGGTCTTCAAAAATGATGTTGAGGTTTCTAAAGTCATTTTCGTCTACACTGAATAATTTGCGCGAGAGACACTTCCAAAGTGGTAAAATGTGTCCCCCCCCCCCCCCTCTAACTTCTAAAGTAAGAGAATGAAAAATCTAAAAAAAATATATGATGTACATTACCATATAAACTACCAACAAAAATCGGTTTGAACTCGATCTGATGAGTAGTTTTTTTTAGTACGTCATAAATATACTATTATTGAAACTTCGATCATAGTTACAACGAACTACAAGAACTATGTGTACTATGTATATTATGTTACTTGCTGCAACGGAACCCTTCATGGCATTTTATATAACTAATAAAATTGCACTAACAATGTTTAAATGCAGTTTTAGAAACTAGTTGGAAAAAAATGTCATTATGAACAGACTTTTTAATAGTCGAACAGAAAACTATTTCATAATGGCAAAACATTATACAAATATAGGATCTAGTCGTCGGTAGAGAACCATCTTGAGCGGAGATCGCTTCAAAATCCGTTAAGTGGTTTCCGAGATTGCCTCCACTAACAAGACATTCCGTCTGGACCTACGATTATGGTTATTTCAGGCCTTGATATTGCACTAATCTATGCTAAGAGGTTAAGTGAATAAATAAACACATTTGGATTCACGGTTAGTTCACAATGCGATAAGAAAATGTAAACCATATGTTCAGCATTGCAGACTTCTGCCTTCGTATTCGAAATTTATATCAGCACAATTTTTAGTTTTAAACCAACTTGAAATAAATAAAGTGGCCAAGTGCGAGTTGGACTCGCCCATGAAGGGTTCCGTTGCAGCAAATAACATAATATACATAGTACACATAGTTCTTGAATTTTTTTTTTAATGTTTTTAAAGACCTATCGTTAGGTATCCCACACGTGTATGTTAGATGAAAAAAAAAAATGTTTGAGCTTCAGTTCTCAGTATAGGGGGCAAACCTAATTTTTCTTTTTTTTTCTTTTTTATTGTAAAAATCTTATTGCGGTTCATAGAGTACATCTACCTACCAAGTTTCAACAGTGTAGTTCTCATAGTTTCGGCAAAAAGTGGCTGTGACATACGGACGGACAGACAGACAGACAGACATGATGATGAATCTATAAGGGTTCCGTTTTTACGTTTTACGGAACCCTAAAAAAGGGGTTCTCAATTTGGTTTCATTCGGTTTTTTGTGTGTACATTTTTATGTTACGCTATAGCTCCGCCAATTGTGAATAGAGTTTGATGGCGCTTGTTTTGTAGATCATACATAGTTCAAAGGGAAATTTATATGGTACCCGTATAAAATCCACCAACCCGCACTGGGCCAGCGTGGTGGATTATGGCCTTAACTCTCTCCTTGCGAGAGAAGGCCCCGAATCCCAGCAGTGGGAACATTTAGTAGGCTGTTGATGATGATGACCCGTATAAAATGTTTTTTTTTGTTTGATAGGTCATGGCTTAGAGGAAATTTTTTATGGGACCCATATACAAATACACATATTATCGAAATCGATGTGGTGGTTTTTTAAATACCTATGTATCAACAAAAAACTAAATTTGCTTTTTTTAGTGTAATTTTTTTACTTTTAAACTAAATCATAAACAACAAAAAGATTTAGATGTTTATGACTTGAACCTTGAAATTATTTTATAAAATGTTTGTTACATAAGAGATATTTGTAAATTTACTAAAACTTACCCATTTCCATAGGATGGCCAGCGATTGTGGAAACAGTACGACATTCTCCCAGGGCTCGACGCAGCGACGCTTTGTAGTCGAAGTCGCTCTCCACCGGAGCCGACTTTCGCCGAAGAAGTTGTCGCTCGATGCCAACGTTGTTGCACGTTCCCGTAGTCGTATCTTGCATGGCGAACTCGATGCTCGATGCTGCAGTCGTATCCTGCAAGGAGAAGTTGAAGCTCGCTGCCGAACTCGACGCCCGCTCCCGCCGCATGCTGCTGGAGTCACCATCACTGCCCATGTCACCACGTCCATCCGAAGTTGCTGTCGATTTCCCCATTGTCGCACTTGCCACTGTAAATGTTACAAAAAACGATATGGATTTATGACGTACTAAAAAAACTACTCATCAGATTGAGTTCAAACCAATTTTCGTTGGTAGTTTGCATGGTAATGCATGCACATCATATAATTTTTTTTGGTTTTTTCATTCTCTTACTTTAGAAGTTAGAGGGGGGGGGGGGACACACATTTTACCACTTTGGAAGTGTCTCTCGCGCACATTATTCAGTGTAGACAAAAATGATGTCAGAAATCTCAACATCATTTTTAAAGACATATCGATAGATATCCCACACGTGTAGGTTAGATGAAAAAAAAATGTTTAAGCTTCAGTTCTCAGTATAGGGGGCAACCTTAATTTTCCTTTTTTTTTTTTTTTTGTAAAAATCTTACAACAGTGTAGTTCCCATAGTTTTGGAAAAAAGTGGCTGTGACATACGGACGGACAGACAGACAGACATGACGAATCTATAAGGGTTCCGTTTTTACGTTTTACGGAACCCTAAAAAGGGGTTCTCAATTTGGTTTCATTCGGTTTTTGTGTGTACATTTTTATGTTACGCTATAGCTCCGCCAATTGTGAATAGAGTTTGATGGCGCTTGTTTTGTAGATCATACATAGTTCAAAGGGAAATTTATATGGTACCCGTATAAAATCCACCAACCCCCACTGGGCCAGCGTGGTGGATTATGGCCTTAACTCTCTCCTTGCGAGAGAAGGCCCCGAATCCCAGCAGTGGGAACATTTAGTAGGCTGTTGATGATGATGACCCGTATAAAATGTTTTTTTTATTTGATAGGTCATAGTTCAGAGGAAAATTTGTATGGGACCCATATACAAATACACATATTATCGAAATCGATGTGGTGGTTTTTTAAATACCTATGTATCAACAAAAAACTAAATTTGCTTTTTTTAGGGTAATTTTTTTACTTTTAAACTAAATCATAAACAACAAAAAGATTTAGATGTTTATGACTTGAACCTTGAAATTATTTTATAAAATTTTTGTTACATAATAGATATTTGTAAATTTACTTAAACTTACCAACAACGTTGTCGCACGCTCCCGTAGTCGTATCTTGCATGGCGAAGTCGATGCTCGATGCCGAAGTCGTATCATGCAAGGAGAAGTCGAAGCTCGCTGCCGAACTCGACGCCCGCTGCCGAAGTCGCCGCATGCTGCTGGAGTCACCATCACTGTCCATGTCACCACGTCCATCCGAAGTTGCTGTCGATTTCCTCATTGTCGCACTTACCACTGTAAATGTTACAAAAAACGATATGGCAACTTTCAGTTTCACACAGTTCTTTATTAAGTAAAACGGGTTAAGTAGAACACCTGTCCTAAACAAATCTACTGTCCTACGAGCTATAGTCACTACTTTTAAACAACTTCAACAAAGGGACCTACCCTAAAATCGCGACAAGGTCAGCCGTTCCGTACAAAAATGTCCTTCAAACGAGGAAAAATACCGATGTATTCTGAATTTTTTGCCATTTCATTTCATTTTACGACCATTCAGGTTTTTTTTTCTTAGAGCAGGTGTTTTAAAATGAAATTCGTAAAGCAAGCCGCGGGTCGTGTATCAGACTAGCACGGGATCGAGACAACTGACGAAGACGATGAGAGGTATATGCGATAACGGTTTGGATTATGATGATGATGATGATGAGTCGGATGATGATACGCTACGGTAAGTTCTATGCGAACGAAGTCGCAATAAGATAAATAGATAAATATTGGTGGACCATTCACACACAACACCATCTGACCCCAAACTAAGTAAAGCTTGTAATATGGCGGCTCGATAGCTGATATAATACGTATAGTCGTATATGGTTGTAAATACATACTTATTATACATAGAAACACCCAGAAACAGTACAAACATTTGTATTCGTCACACAAATATTTGCACTGGGTGGGAATCGAATCCACGACCGTCGGCTTCGCAGGCAGAGTTACTACCCACTAAGCCATGAGGCCAGATACTTATAACACTAGATATACCTAAATGTTAACAACAGATAAGAAATATCGCCGATATTAGTTATTTATAACAAGTTACTAAAGTAATTTTCATGAAGTAACCAACATCCCGCGTGTTTATCCGCGTAGAATTTTGAAAATGGGTACCTAAAGGTACAAGTTCGCGGTGAGACCGCGACAGGAGACCGCGACCGGAGACCGCGACAGGCACTTGACACTATAGAATTGTATGGGCGTCACTTCGCGCCGAGACCGCGGCCTGTCTCGGTCTCTTGTCGCGGTCTCGGCGCGAAGTGACGCCCATACAATTCTATAATGTCAAGTGCCTGTCGCGGTATCCGGTCGCGGTCTCCTGTGGCGGTCTCGTGTCTCGTTCTCCGCGGGAACCTGTTCCTCATTGCGTACCAATGTATCTTCTGGGCAAGCGTGTTGTACCTAGAGACAGGCCAGAGATGCGTATACCCTGTGTTTGCCATGCGTATACCTTGGAAAGACAAAGCCAAATGTAAGCACATTGATATAAAATATATTTTTCGTGATTCAAAGCAGCATATATATTTTAATTCAGATTATAATTTAATAGCAGCGCCTCGCAGTTACACCCGCGTAGTTACCGATCACGTTCAATTCCCGGGATAAAAAATAACCTAGCTGTTATTCCAGACGATAATGATCAATCTGTGTACCAAATTTCACCCAAAAACAGTGGTTTTTGCTTGGACTCCTCCAATATATCAGATATACATCCATCCATTCTTTGAAACTTTCGCGTTTGTAATATTGCTAGTCGATTGATAGTTGTTGACGTACATCACTAAGGGGCCCCTTTTAAACCTACGCCCGCGTCACAAGTCTTGGGGTCTACTCGAGATTTCTCTCTCTGTCACACGATGGACCCGGCACCCGCACGGTGAATCCATGGAATGCTAAGAAGTTCGTCTCGTCTCAGTTTGATATCTTCATGTCTTACGACGTTATTGTGCACAAACATCAACATTTTCACATTTATAACAGACTAACAGTACCCCGCGGTTTTACCCGCGTAGTTCTCGTTCCCGTATTTTTTTCGGTATAAAAAGTAGCCTATGTGTTCTTCCAGACTGTAATCTAACTAAGTATATTCCAAATTTCAGCCCGATCCGTTCATACGTTACGGCGTGATTGAGCAACAAACATCCAAACATCCATACTTTCACATTTATAATATTAGCGGGATAGATAGATAAACTCTTTATTGAACATCTTCTTAATATATATAAATCTCCTGTCACGATGTTTGTCCACCCGATTTTAAATTAAATTGGCACACCGTGAGCAGTCTGTTCCAACTTGAGAGATAGGATAGTTTTTATTTCGATTAATAGTCTTTAAATGACAATATCCGAGCGCAGCCGGAATGGGCCGCTAGTAAATTATAAAAAATTCAATCTATACTATCTTTACTAATATTATAAAGCTGAAGAGGTTTTTGTTTGAACGCGGTAATCTCAGGAACCAATGGATTGATTTCAATTTATTTTTTCACCGTTTGATATGTATGATATCTCTGAGGGCTGTAAGAGTTTATTTGTTTATTTGTTGGAACGCGGTAATCTTAGGAACCTACTACCGGACGGATTTCAAATATACTTTCACTGTACGATATGTACCTGAATCCTGAGTGTTTTAGCTATGCTATACATATAATATGTATCACAGGCGAAGCCGGGGCGGAACGCTAGTACAGATATAATATTAGTATGATTATTAGGGGTTATTACCACAAATACCGAAATCAAACGGACCGCTAGTGTGTAACCAGCTGCCCGTCTCGGCTTCGTACCGTTATTTGTGGCTGGCTATTACACACGGCCACCAGGCCAGCAGGTCTACTACGAAGTCCGATAAACGATATATCGGCCGAACTTGTGGACGTTTCTTACCACGAAACACAATCAGCCGGTTGATCGTAGCGTTTCGTTCATTTCGAATTCCGACCGACATAGATTTGACAGTTTTTGTGTCGTAAACCTTACTCCGAAACCATTTAATTACTTTACCGATTATTCGGATAGCTGTCGGTCGGATCCGATTATTCGGAGGTTGTTTTCGTAGTAGACCCGCAGGCTTAGTTGGTAGTAAGTCTGTCGGCGAATCCGTCGTTCGTGGATTCGATGCCCACCCAGTGCAAATATTTGTATGATGAATACAAACATTTGTACTGTATAGCTCTCATATATTAATTTTGCCCGTTTTCGTCCCATTCTTCATTCACACTCCGCTCCTATTGATAGTAGCGTAATGTTATAAAGCCTATTATTACCTTCCTCGGTAAATGGACTATCCAACAGAAAAATAATCTTTCAATTCGGACCAACAGTTCCCGAGATGCTAGCGTTCAAACAAACAAACTCTTTAGGTTATAATAGGTAGTACCTGGGTGACCGAGCTTTGCTCGGTATAAATATTAAATATACTTAGATACCTACAGATAAAAGGCACCAAGTCATAGATTTTATTTAAAAAAACTTGAAAAAAAAGAGAAGCCGTCTGGATTCGAACCCGGCGCTACTAATTCGTGACCGCCCATCTTTCCGTCTGAGCTATTATGCTGTCGCGCCACGCGGCGAAGTTTACCTTCGCATTCTAATGTCTAATGTGACAGTTTTTCATTGTTTTAAAACGCGCAAAATATGCGTTTTTCTAAATAAAACTTAGCTAGACCGATTTATCGTCCCCGAAACCCCCTGCATACATAATTTCATCAAAATCGTTCGAGCCGTTTCCGATATTCAGATTCTATATTTATTATATATATACTTATATACAAGAATTGCTCGTTTAAAGGTATAAGATACATATGTATGGATGTGTTCAACAAGACTGTAATCCATTGTTGGTTTATTATCGTTGATTTTAACAGCACAGGTTACGTAGGAATTCTATAGGTATCTATCATTATTTCAGTCTTACACTTTTAAAGTTGCATGTTTAACCACCAGTCCAGATATTTCATAGTTTATTCATAACAAACAAAAATACAACAAGCTTTTTTCTTAATAATATTAATACAGACTACGAGCACGCTTCAGTACTATTTTTTAAGTTTATTTTGCGGTGCTTTTCTAACTTTAATGATAGGAAGCCGATACTTCGTAGATTTTAATAAAGCGGGGAAATAAATAAATCCTATTATCTTTCCTCTATCGCACTATGTCAATATTGAAAGTAGAAAAAGCTCCCGCAATCTCGGCATATGTCACAGTAAATTATAAAAAGATGGACCATTCACAATATGTCCACGTTCAGATAAATCATATCACACCACTTCTTTCGGAGAGTTAAAGCTGCTTTATTAAATACTACAATAAACAACATGTTTTTAAAGATAAGGCCCTTATAGACCTTACCTTATATTTTAAAAGGATCTATGACAATTGGGTTCAAGTGACCTGTATGTAGGGCTGCTACCCGTCGGAATATGTCCTGACTTTTAGACACGTGTTCGGATTTTATCCGCCTCGCTAATTTGTTCGGATTTATTTAAATTAGATGGAATATGAGTAATAGAACTATACAAATAATCCCCGCCCGTACCCCGCATCCTACCCTCCTCGCAATGCGAGCGTCGACTACCATACAACAGTAACTAAGGACTTTTATCAAAACGTCTGACTTTTTATCAGGACTTTTCAAATTAATGAATGGTAACTCTACCTCTATGGCCTACCGAATTCTCGGCTAAAGCAAAAGATGGAGTAGACCTTGAAGAATTAAACTTTCAGTAACTTACGTTACGTCTTTTTACGACTTTATATTGTAACGTATCCCACGTTACAATATAAAGTCGTAAAAAGATTTTTTCCGTTGTGAACTGACTCTTTATTTTTACAATGTCGTTAGATTTATTTGCCATTTCTTGTATAATTATTAATTAATAACCCTAATTTTAATCAAATTCTTGCATTTTTGCAAAAGATCGCGATTTTGGAAGTGGGAAACGTAGACACATTTTTTACGCCTAGGCATTTTCAAACAATTCTAAAGTCACATCTTCCAGCAACGCTTTTTCCTATTTCTAGCCTTCGTCCCTCGGAGTAAACTAGGGTATCACAGAGCACTAGCACGGGTCCTCTGTTGGTAACCAATGCGAACTTGAGCTATTTACCATCTCACCCCAATGGGGCAGCTGCCGATGGTATTTGCAATACATACTTCAAGTAGGTAGGTACAGAGTTTATTCCAGTAGAATAATGTACAAAATTAGTGTAATAAATCACCATAACTTTAGGATCATCAATAATAATGTTATACATATATTTTAAAATATAATTCAAGATTTAAAAATAATTATCGTTTGCCATTTTGTTAATTATTTTGATAATTATGTTAGGTCCTTCGATACATAACTATGATATTGGTGTTTTGTTGTTCTGACCACTTTGATATCTCTCATATTTCGTTAGGAATTCTAATTTCAAATGTATACAGCTATTTAACTCATGCTTTTTTGTTTTGAAAACCGTAATTCATTTGTTTTTTCTTCCATTGCTTTTTTTTAAATGGTTATTTATTTTTTTAGTCAATTTTCAGTTGGGACCGGTTTTAGTTCAGCCAGTGCGATGAGCGTTTCCGATTATTTTACAGGATCCACTTTTCATATAGGATAATTAGTATTTACTTTATTACCATGGTGAATACCTTGTAGTTGAAGTTTTTAAACGTTGTAAATCGACCTTTTTATCATATAGAATGATCGATCCATCACGCACATGTCCCGCTCGTCCCGAGGACATGTGCTTTATGGTATACAACATGGTTACCCAAGACAACACAGTGCCACGCAGCTATTGGAACACGAAGAGCCCAAATCATTACCTAGCTCTACACTGCGCTAGTCACTCAAAAATATAAGATGATTTACCTCTATGCCCTGTAAATCCTCTGGAAACAATGCCCTTCAAACCAGAACATAGTGATGTTTGCACATTACTGTTTGGCGATTGATCAACTGGCAAAGGTGTGATACTTTAAAGTGGTAGGACTCTCCAAAGAGTCCTACCACTACATTTTTCTATCGATTTGTTGTAGTTGAATTTTGGAATATAGTGAGATTTTCTTCTGGAATAATACAAAAGAATAAATAAATACATAGTAATAAGACTGTAAAATAATGTAATGATGTGTATAATAGTGGTAGGACTCTTAGCAGGGCTTAGAGATATAATAACTTAGATCTCTGGGTGACGAGCGCAGTGCAGTGCTAGGTAATGATTTGTACTCTTCATGTTCCAATAGCTACGTGTCACTGTGCTGTCATGTGGTAGGCATGTTGCTTATCACACAGGTAGGCACATGCCTGCTCGTCTCGTCACTCTTTATTTGAAAAAAACATATATAAAGATGTACCTGAGATTATTCTTGTGCCTGAATCAATAGTATAGGTACTTGATGTACTAACAGCTTTAATTGACGCTACCTTACAGCGATAAATATCAGAGTGAAGTGTAAAAATTAAGTGTGCTGATGTATTTAATTCCATTTGTACAGTATTTATGCCAGAAATACCGACTTGGGGCCCATAGCAAGTCTAAACATTATTCTTTTGCTTTTATACCGATTTTAATATTTACCCCCTAATTGCAAACAAGGTACCGAAAAGAAATTACTTACATAGGGTTCCCGGCGTCGTCCAAAGTCCAGTTTGGTCGTTAGGAATAAGGAACGGGGTCAGAAAAGGGAATATGTGGACACCAAACCAGACAGTAGTTCCGTAGACTTCCCGTTCCAGAACGATGCAACGATCCTGCGTTGGAGAAGGGGCCAGTCCAGTAGCCAACTTGTACAAATAGTCCAGCACTAATCCAGTAGTAACACACTTAACGTTAATAATGTGTTCCCGCACAATACTAAAACTTTTATCCCGAAAAACTCGTCGTTCCCGCGAACTATAACACTTTTATCCAGAAAAACACCAGTTATAAAAACTAACCAAAAAAACCAGTGATTGTCGTTCCCGCGACCAGAGACAACGTACCAGACAGCCGGCTGTCAAACCATAGATACACGCTAATCGTCGGCCGATATAATGTTGCCCGATTATACGGAACAAAACCCCCGACCAATTGAACTCCAGGTCAATTTTAGAAAACCAGTATTTAGCAACTAGTATTTAGTAACTAGTATTTAGTAGTATCCGGACCCCAAATAAAACGAAATTCCCAACTTTGACCCGAAAGTGGAAATCAAACCAAAAAAAAAACACTTTACCAAAAATAGTAATAAAATTAAATTAAATTTTAGCCACGAAAAATACGTATATCTAATAAAGAGGCAGGCGTGCCAGAGAGGACACCGCGCGCTGAAGTCTGGAACCAGAAACCAGAATCTCCGCCACGCGGGGTGTGCCATCAGTACCAGATATCAATTTTAAAATACGTCCCCTACGCCAGAGTAGGGGGGCCAAATTTGCCTCTTTTAATAATACTAAGTCCCCTTCCCGAGGGGCTTCCGTCCTATCTGTCCATTTTACCCGTTGTTGCAAAAGGTGCAAGTACTCGGCCGACCAGCGCCTCCAGAAGTCTTGACTTATTTGCTGCAATAACTGAAAACGGGACAGGCGTCCGGGCCGCTCATCCTTCCAGGGATACTCCGGCAACGCGGTTAAAGGCTGACCGATCAAGAAGTGACCCGGCGTCAAGACTTCTAGATCGTTAGGGTCAGGCGAGATTGGACAGAGAGGACGGGAATTAAGCACTGCCTCCACGCGGCATAGTACCGTGACTAACTCTTCCCAAGTTAACACGGTCTCCCCGATGACACGGCGGAGATGGGTTTTAGCAGACTTCACCGCAGCCTCAAAAATTCCTCCCCAGTGAGGACAGGCCGGCACACTAAATTGCCAGCTGATTCCCCGCTGGGCGAGAGCCAGACTTAAACTATTATTACCAGAATTTAAAAAATTATTAACTTCGCGTAAATAATTCGCCGCCCCTCGATAATTTGTGCCATTGTCCGAACGTATTAAAGAGGGTACTCCTCTTCGCGCTACAAAGCGATCCAGCGCCGCGACAAAGGCCTCCGTAGACAGCGCAGAGACCAGCTCCAGGTGGACTGCTTTGGTGGCCAAACACACGAAGACGCACAGGTAGGCTTTAACGACCTTGGCGTTACGCAACGTTGATGACTTGACCGAGAAGGGCCCAGCGAAGTCCGTTCCGACCCCGTCGAACGGCCTCGAGGGAGAAATCCTATCCGGAGGAAGATCTCCCATCATGGGCTGCATGGTAGACGCCTTGAGCCTATAACAAGGGACACATCTAAACAGCACCTTTCGGACCGCCCTGCGAGCCGACAAGATCCAGAATTCTCGCTGCAACACAGCGAGAAGCGCGCCACATCCAGCGTGCGCGTTACCGATATGCCGATCGGTGATCAGCAGGTCCACCAGAGGACCTCCTTTCGGTAGCAACAGGGGGTGCCTGCTGCCGTACGGCAGGTTGGCTTTCCGGAGCCGACCTCCTACGCGCAGAAGACCATCCTGATCTGTGAAAGGGTTCAACTTGGCGACCGCACCCTTCAAGCGAGCGCGTCCGCAGCGCAGCGCCTCAAGTTCCGTCGGAAACCTCTCACCCTGCACCAGCCGAATGAGGTGCAGCAATGAACTCCGACGCTCCTCCACAGTGGCGATCTGGTCACTCCTCCTCTGACGTGGGTGACGACAGTTGTGGATGAAGCGTTTAATCCAGCTAGTTACCCCCAACAACTTATCCAGCTTGCTGTAACGACCCGTCAACCAGCCAGGGTCTGGGGGCACTTCCGCCACAATCGCATGCACGCGGACTCCGGGCAGCTCCGCTCGCTCCGAGTCCGCGCCGAGAGCTGGCCAGGAAGCTTCTGGCTCCCGCAGCCAGTCCGGACCCCACCATAAGGGGGTGATCAACTAGCTCCGGCGCGGAACAGCCGCGCGAAGCACAGTCAGCGGGGTTCAACTCACCCGGGACATGTCTCCAAACCATGTCCAGTCCAATGTTTTGGATTTGGGAAACCCGATTTCCCACAAAGGTCTCCAAAGTGTGAGGGGCTGCTCTTAACCAGGCAAGCACGACCTGACTGTCTGACCACGCATAGACATTCCGGATGTCTATCGAGGTGGACAGTTCCTGATATACGTGCTTAAGCAGCCGAGCAAGTAATGTGGCTCCGCTCAATTCCAATTTCGGAATAGTGAGTCGTGTCCTGATAGGAGCTACCTTGCTCTTCCCCAATAAGAGCGTGAGATTGACGTGGCCTCCAGCGTCAACTGTACGTAAGTACACAGATGCGGCATAACCCAGCTCGGACGCATCACAGAACCCGTGCAGGCTGATCCGGCTACAGCCTGGTGGCAGAATGCGCCGGGGCAACGCCACTCGATTGACCGTTTCGAGGTCAGATATTAAACGAAGCCAAATGTTAAGCGAGTCTCCAACCAGGGGGTCGTCCCATGAGACCTTCAGAGTCCAAAGTCGCTGTAACAGACACTTGGCTGCGAACAGAACCGGACTGATCCAACCGTTTGGATCAAACATCCTGGCGATGGTGGACAAAACCGTCCGTTTTGTCCACGCGCGTGTGGCTTCCAGTGCCACCCGAAAGGTGAAGATGTCAGCAACCGGTTGATACTGCATGCCCAGAACCGCAATCCCGTGCGGATCGTCACCTTCCTCGAAGAGCCCCGGATCCTGCTGGTGATCGTCCGGGATACCAGCCAGGACGTTGGGGTCGTTAGAGAGCCATTTCCGAAGCTCATAGCCTCCAGATGCGAGAAGCTCTGTAAGCTCATCCCGGAGCAACAGAGCTTCCTCCACCGTCTGCGCACCAGTGCAAACGTCGTCCACGTACAGGTCGCGTTCCAGAACTGCGGCTGCACGTGGGTACCGAGCCCGTTCTTGCTCCGCCAACTCCAGCAGTGAGCGGATCGCAATGAAGGGGCTTGATCTCAACCCATAGGTGTTGGTGTTCAACTCATACACCATCATAGGGTCCTGAGGACTTTCCCGCCAGAGGATCAACTGGAACCTCCTGTCCTCGGGGTGTATGACCGTTTGTCGGAACATCATACGGATGTCCGCTCCCAACACCACCTGATGCCTACGGAAATTCAGGATGATGTCTACAATATCCCGATGTAACTTCGGACCAGCGTGGAGGCACTGGTTCAGTGACACTCCTGTCGAAGTCGGAGCGGATCCATCGAACACCGTCCTGAGTTTGCCTGTCGACGCTTTCAAAACAGCGTGATGAGGCAAAAAGTAGTGGTCCATGGTCGACCAGTCGTCGCGAGCCGGAGACATGTGGCCCAGTGCCTCATACTCCCTCATGAACTCGATGTACTTTTCCCGAAGTACAGGATCTCGAGCCATGCGTCGCTCCATGGACCTGAGCCTTTTCTCGGCCAATGATCGAGACTGGCCCAGACGCGGGGGGTTATCCCGGAAAGGCAGCCTAGTCTCCAATCGCCCAGAAACCATTCTCCGAGTGTGAGCCTGATAAAAGTTCTCACACTCCACGTGCTCGGGATCCAGCCGAGACACGGTAGGCGGCTCTTCGATCTCCCAGAACCTCTGCATGATCTGAGCGAGGGCCGTTCCCGTAAAAGAAGCCTGATTCGACTGCTGCCACTCATCCACCATTCCCAAAATGGCGTTCCCGTAGATGGTGGGCAGCGCCATCAGCGAAGACTGGTCCAACAGTCTAGGCTTCCCGTTCATGATGTAACCCAGTACATCAGAACCCAACAAAAGATCTACCGGACCCGCCATCCCGAAGCGGGGATCCGCCAACCTGAGACCCTTAGTACAGGACAAAAGATCCGGATCTATGTCCGCCTGAGGAAGCCAACCGACAACCGAATCCATGACGGTGGCCCTGACCGCAATCCTTTCCGAATAGGAATGTACGGACGAGAAGGAGAGGCGGGTCTGTCCAGCCAACCGCACCTCTGTGTTCCCGACTCCTCGCAACGGAGTCGGTGACGGAAACCTAGCCAGGCCCAGGCGATGAGCAACCCGGGTTGTTAAAATGCACCCCTGGGACCCTGTGTCCAAGAGCGCTCGTATCCGGACGTAGTCGCCTCTTGGACCCCAAACCCTTAACCAGAGGGTGGGCAGCAGGACCACCGGTTGATCCTGTGCCAAGGGAACGGAGGCTAGTCAATCCCTCCGAGGCCCGTCCGAACCCGTCGGACTACCGGGCCCAGCCCAGTATGGCTGCCGAGTGCAAAGGGCCATCGGAGGGGGGGCATATCCAGCTGCCCTGCCGTACCTAAAGTAGGGCGGGTGGTAATCCAGCCTCGGATGTTCATGGAGGGGAGGCGTGTACGCCCTCCATTGCATTGGTCGCGGATCCAGCGGCGGAGAAGGATAACGCTGGGGAGGTGGCCCCCGTGGTGACTCCGGTATCACCCTTCCACCTCTCCAGTTCGCCCGCGTCCGCGCGGGCTGTGAGGTCGGTGACCGAGCCGCGTGTAGGACGCCCCTTGTTGGGCTGCCCGGTGCTGCCGTGGGTTGGGGTGGAGGGGGTGTGCTCCACGCTGTAGCCACTTCATTGTTGTACAATGCGTGGCTCTGCGTGGGAGCGCCCCCGCCCGTGGAGGGCCCCCTCCCTGAGGGCTGTCGACCAGCACCATCGCTCCTGACGCACAAGAGCTGGTGGTGTGGTCCCCCACACCCAGGACACGGCCGTGCCGTGGGGCAGTCATTGAACAAATGACCCCCCAGGCACCCGTAGCACCGACGCAACCTCCGAACGATGCCTCGTCGGTCGGAAGTCGTCCTCGCAAGCAGGGCCGGACACTGCACCAGCGCGTGAAGCTGGCCACAGTTCGGGCAATCCTGCTCCGACGCAGTCGTCACCGTCGCCGTCCGCTTTACCCCACCCTGAGTGCGGGGATTGGTAGGTCGCGGTCCTGTTCCGGCAGGGCCACGAGTTGAAGCGGCGGGCTGCGCCTCCTGCGGCGCCGACTCGACCATCCTCGCCTCCCACTCCAGGACCCGAAGCAGCTCCTCAAACGTGGGGAAGACCTTCGGGTCGCCGTGAAGGCCCCTTTCCCGCTCGAACCGGGCGCGCAACTCCAGCGGCACCTTGCCCAGCAGAATGTGGACCAGCAGAAACGACCAGTGTTCTACTGGCAGTCCCAAGCTGCGCAAGGCGTTGTACGCCACCTTCACGGGCGTGAGGATTAGCGGCCTCAACTGAGACCTCTCAGTCACCTTCGGCAGCCCCAGTATTTGGGACACGTGAGCGTCGGCGAGGAGCCGAGGGTTTTGGAACCTCGTATCCAGCAACTCCATCGCCGTGCCGAAGTTGTCGTCGTCCAGCTCCAGGTGCTGGATCAGGGAGAGTGCCTCACCCTCCAGTGACGTGCGGAGATAGGCCAGCTTCTCCGCCCTCGTCAAGTCCGTGCGTGAATCTACGAGAGAGGCGAACATGCTCCGGAAGCCGCTCCACTCCCGCAGGTTCCCTGTAAACCTGGGCAAGTCCAGAGTGGGAAGGCGTCCCACTACACCCGAGCCCGCATCCCTGATGACGGGTCCCGAGTTCGCCCTTCCCTGACGAGACCTCTCCAGCTGGCGAACCCCTTCGGAGACCTCGTCGTACAAATCCAGGATGCGCCGCATGTCCGCGTCGATCCTCTCCATCTGCTCCTCAGGTGGAGGCGGCCTTGCATCCCGCAGCAATCCTGTGCTCCTCTCAGCGATCTCCAGGCGCCTGTCGAGGTGTTCTGCCCTGTTTAATAGCGCCTCCTCCCGGTCTCTCCTGCCGACCAATCCTTGTAAGGATTCAAACCACCGGAGCTGGTTGGCCAAATCCGAAGCCATTTTTAAATTTAAATTTAAATTTTAAATTAACCTAAAGTTCGGACAATGTCACAACAATTATATTCGCAACCTATTAAGCCGGATACCACTTAATACCAATTTCCCGACAGTTTGGGGAGAAATTATAAACTGGGAACCCCCAAATATCTGGCCTACCCGATATATTTTCCCAGAAAACTAAAAACAAAAACGGGGTATTTACGGTTAACCGCGCTCTGTCTACCAACAAAATGTACAGTATTTATGCCAGAAATACCGACTTGGGGCCCATAGCAAGTCTAAACATTATTCTTTTGCTTTTATACCGATTTTAATATTTACCCCCTAATTGCAAACAAGGTACCGAAAAGAAATTACTTACATAGGGTTCCCGGCGTCGTCCAAAGTCCAGTTTGGTCGTTAGGAATAAGGAACGGGGTCAGAAAAGGGAATATGTGGACACCAAACCAGACAGTAGTTCCGTAGACTTCCCGTTCCAGAACGATGCAACGATCCTGCGTTGGAGAAGGGGCCAGTCCAGTAGCCAACTTGTACAAATAGTCCAGCACTAATCCAGTAGTAACACACTTAACGTTAATAATGTGTTCCCGCACAATACTAAAACTTTTATCCCGAAAAACTCGTCGTTCCCGCGAACTATAACACTTTTATCCAGAAAAGCACCAGTTATAAAAACTAACCAAAAAAACCAGTGATTGTCGTTCCCGCGACCAGAGACAACGTACCAGACAGCCGGCTGTCAAACCATAGATACACGCTAATCGTCGGCCGATATAATGTTGCCCGATTATACGGAACACCATTTGACATTAATTTATAATAATAATTAATAAGATGTTGATTCGACGATCTTAGTCCCAATAGTCGGCAAACGGCCTTAAAGCGAAGAGTCTCGACCAACATCTAAAGAGACTTTTGCTAGACGGTTGGGTTAAGGGCCAGATGCAGAAGGCAGTCATCCTTGACACAGCATGCATCGCCAGGAGGTTCCTCAGTCTGCAGCCCTAACCACCGGTAGCTTGGGCCCTGCCCCGCTGCTGGCGGCACCCTAGTTTTTAGTTTATTATAATGTTTATTTTATATATCTATTGTAAAAAACTTAGAGATTAAGAAGAAAAATAAATAACTGAATTTATAGAAATATATGGATTCATTTATTGTAGGAATGGTACTCTTTCACTTTTTATTTTACTTATTTATTTATAATTAGAATAACTAACAAACTGTATCGAATTTATTTATTTCGTTTGAATTAAGCTAAAATTTAGATTAAGCTAAAATAATGATTACTATAAGTACACTCTATATTGTGATTGCTAACTCTGCAATCTGAGTTCAGTGCAATTCTAATTTATGTTACGGGTGCCCAAAATACAGGCGCAGCCTAGTTTGGGACTCACCGGACAAATTTGCTGATCTACAGGATTAAATTAGTAATGTACTTTGCTTATAACTAATAATGTAATACGTTGTGTTTTGGAATATAAATGGACTAGCTGAACGCGCGCGCGTTGCTACGCCATCTATCGAAAATTGGTCGTACCAATTAAAATTTTGTTCAAATTCGGTTACTTTAGGTTCTAATGACGCAACCTTTAACATATGACAAATGCTGTCACGCAACGAAAGCTCTCTAAAAGCAATATTTTTTCCCCGTTTTTGTTACATTTGTCATTCATGCTCGGCTCCCTGTTGATAGTAGCGTAATGTTAAATACCCTATAGCCTTCCTCGATAAATGGACGATAAACAAACAAACAAACATACAAACAAACTCTTCAGCTTTATAATATTAGTATAGATTATTTTATTGCAGGAAACTACTGCGCGGGTAAAGCTGCGAGACGCTGCTAGTTGGTATGTAAATCCCAAACTTACGCATCCACAGTCTAGCAAATAAGCAATCTACAGGTAGACTCTAGCTGTTCGTATAGGTGACGCCTCCATAAAGTGGTTTGTGGACGTAATAGTTGTGGTCCCATGCCTGTAATCTGTTTAGGACGTTTGACTTGCTAAGCCTATTAATGGCCTTCTATGTGTTTGACGTCTAAGTCAAAGCGACCGACGGCGCAGGAACAGTCTTGGTCGACATGAGAATTCGATTAGATTGGGGATAATTGGAGTGCCCTGTGTGACCGCCATCCCTGCAAGACCTGCAACGAAGCCCCTTGCCTTCTGACGACACGATATTCTAATAATTGGTTTTCCCCGAAAAAAACAAAACTAGACTTTAATTTAAAACTAAATTCTGACACTCGACCAAATCTCATAAGAAGCTACGTGGCAAAAATCGCGCACAAAATATTTTTTCACAACTTCCCTCAGTATGGGTATCAAATGAAAGGGCTTGACTAGTAAAATCCAACATGGCCGCCACTACAAAATGGCGAATTACATTTCTTTTTTCATTACTCCCTCAATATAGCTATCAAATAAAATTGCTTTACTAGTAATGTTGTACAAATTACAAATCGGAGATAGTCGGGGTATATCAAAATTTTTAATTTGGTTCTAGTTTAATATATGTAGAACTTTATCAATGGATCGGAGAGTATAAAGTTTCGTCAGTAGAACTCAATTGCTTCTTGTCCTTGCTCTACCCGATGGTGAGAAACACGGAAAAGCAAAATCATTTCATGGCTGGTGGTCTGAAGACACGTAGGTATACGACGTATTTCACTGTCTTCATGCAACAGCTTGAAATAAACTGCCAGTGGTAGTATTTACGCCAGCTTATAACCTAGGTATCAACAAAAGGGTTTTTAGGTATCATCTGGGCAAACGTGATACCTCTTTGACTTTAACTGCGTCGATAAGGTGAGATAAGGTCAAATGTAAGCCCATTAATCCTACTAATAATATAGGTAAGTAGGTAAGCAAGACTGTTTGTAAGTAAGAGTAAAAGTAACACTGTTTGTTATGCTTTCACGCGAAAAACTACTTAACGTGGAGGTTTGTACACCTATTTTTGGATATATCAGAAGTAACATAGGCTACTATTTATCCCGGGATATAACGGGATCGGATACTACGCGGGTGAAGCCACGGGGCACTGCTAGTGCAAGAAACAAAGAAGAATAAGATTTGGAACGTTATGAACGTAAAAAAATAAAAATAAAATAGTATGAAAACTAACGTGATTATTACACATTTTAAAACAAATACACGGGTAACTCACGTATAATACATGTAGTCAGAACAGTCCGACTCGAGTTTCGATCGCGTCCGGCGATCTTCTTCAAGGCGAGTGCGCGCGCATGTTCGCAGCTCGATTTGCAGCCGCACGGCGCGCACGCAAGCTTAACGGTTGTTGTCGCGGGGGTGCAGGTGACGGGGGGGGGGAGGGCAATCGAGCTGCGAACATGCGGAGCGCGCACTCGCCTTGAAGAAGATCGCCGGACGCGATCGAAACTCGAGTCGGACTGTTCTGACTATATCATACGTGAGTTACCCGTGTATTTGTTTTAAAATACATAATATATAACCTATAGCACTCGGGGATCACGTACTTATCCAACAGTGAAATATTTTTTTCAATCGGTTCAGTACTTCCTGAGATCAGCGCGTTCAAACAAAAACCTCTTCAGCTTAATACACTAGATGTCCGCCCGGCTTCGCCCGTGGTACATATATAGCCTATAGCACTCGCACCGTACATATGCAACGGTGAAAGATGTATTGAAATCGGTTCAGTAATTCCTGAGAATATTAAAGAAACCTCTTCAGCTACCTGCTACGCCACCTGTCGAAAATTGGTCGTACCAAGTCAGATTTAGAACAAATTTGATTAGCAAATAATAGCGCAATCGTGGGCACAATCTTAAACACATGCTGTCACGTCAACGATCGGAACGGAAGCTCTCAAAATATTTTTTTCCTTTTTTTGTCACATTCTTTATTCATGCCCCGCTCCTATTGATAGTAGTGTAATGTTATATAGCAACATATCCAACGAACTGATAAAACAGTCTCTAAGCGCGATAACAAAATATGTAACCCATCTTTTTAATGATATATTAGCAACTGAACAAATACCCATTCAATGGACGAAATCAACCATCATCCTACTACACAAAAAAGGTGACAAAAATGAAATAAATAATTATAGACCCATAAGCCTTATGTCTAACCTATACAAAGTGTTTTCTAAAATAATTCTCGGGCGAATATCGAAACACCTGGAAGACAACCAACCGAGGGAGCAAGCTGGATTTCGTGCTGATTTTTCTACCGTCGACCATATTCATGTTGTGAAGCAAGTAATTAAAAAGCTCAATGAATACGGACAACTGTATTATATGGCATTCGTCGATTACAATAAGGCTTTCGATTCGCTGAGTCATACCTATATTTGGAAAACACTAAAAAACCAAGGAGTAGAAGAAAAATATATACAAATTATAAAAGAAATATACAAAAACTCCACTGCAACAGTCCAACTTGAACAACAAGGCGAGGAATTTAGGGTCCAAAAAGGCGTTAGGCAAGGCGATCCACTTTCCCCAAAACTCTTCACAGCGGTGTTAGAAAATATATTCAGGAACTTAGAATGGGGACATTTTGGAATTAATATCAACGGATTGAAACTAAATCATTTAAGATTTGCTGACGACATAGTCATTTTCGCTGAAAACCCAAGCATACTACAAACTATGTTACAACAATTAGATCTTGAAAGCAAGAAAGCAGGCCTATCAATGAACCCAACGAAGACTAAAGCAATGACGAATGCCGTAAAAGAAAATATAGTAATAGGACAAGAAATTATAGAATACGTAGATGAATATATATATTTAGGACAACTTATTGCAATAAAAGACCAGTACTCTAAAGAAATCGATAGAAGAATATGCAACACTTGGAAACGGTACTGGTCCCTAAAAGAAATAGTTAAAAATGAAACAATTCCCATAGCAATGAAAGGCAAATTATATAACACATGTATTCTACCATGTCTTACTTATGGATGTCAAACTTGGCCTGCGACGAGCAAAAACATCCAAAAATTTGTAGTTTGTCAACGCAGCATGGAAAGAAGTATGCTTAACATAAGACTACGGGATCGATGGACAACTTCAAAAATAAGGAAAAGAACAAAGGTCAGCGACGTGTTAGAAAAAATAAGAAAACTTAAATGGAACTGGACTGGGCATATAATGAGAACTAACAAAGAAAAATGGACTAAAGATGTAATAGTGTATAGTGGTATCCGAGGAACGGGAAAAGACAACGAGGAGGTCAAATCAAAAGATGGGAGGATGATCTACCAAAAGGATGGAGAAGATTTGCCAAGGAAAGAGAGACATGGAAACAATTGGGGGAGGCCTATGTCGACCGACAACCTGACCAAACTGGTTGCTAATAAATTATTATATTTTTGCTAAGTAAATTAGATTTTTAAGAATATTATTGTTTGATAAGAATAGCATGTAAGTTAAAATGGTCAGCGAATAAAGGCTTTTATTATTATTATTATTATTATAATGTTATATAGCCTTCGTCGTTAAAGTGGTTAAATGAACTATCATATCATATTATATATTATATATCATATATATTAACTATCATATCATATCATATCATATATAAATAATCTTTCAATTCGGATCAGTAGTTACCGAGATCCTAGCGTTCAAAAATAAACTCTCCAGCTTTATGATATTAGTATATTAGTAGGTACAGAAGTATAGATTATATCAGAACGGCTTAACGGTTTGAGTTGTAATTTCTGACGCGAAATTTTGATAAAGCAGTAAAATCTTCACATTAGGTACATCTAAAATTATACGCGGACGAAGTTGCGGAATTTGCGGTTGCTAGTGCTAAAACAAGGCTTTTTAAAACTTCCGCTTATTCCGGTAAATGCCGAGGTTGACGCCTTTTTGATACCTAACTTTATAGAGTTCGTGAACCGCAGACCTTCGTTATTTTAACAAAGCTGAAAGTTTGTCAGCGCATGCTCTCGACATAAGTCAGAACGGTGGCCCATTATGAGGTTTGGGTCATCCTGGTTTTGACAGATAAAAATGTTCCTAAATGTGTGTGAAATACCGATATAAATTTGTCAAAGTATATAGTCTTATTGGTATTATGGTTTAATATTGGTATCAAATGAAAGGGCATGACTAGTAGATTACTATACTTTTAAAAGTACCTGGGTGACCGAGCTTTGCTCGGTTTAAATACTAAAAACACTTAGATACTACAGATAAGTAACCGATTTTCTTTAATAAAAAAAGAAAACTTGAAAAAAAGAGAAGCCTTCTGGATTCAAATCTGGAGCTACTAATTCGTGACCGCCATGACCGCCCGACTTTCCGTCTGAGCTATCATGCTGTCGTGCCATGCGGCGAAAATTACCTTCGCATTCTAATGTCTAATGTGACAGTTTCATTGACTAAAAACGTGCATAATATGCGTTTTTTTATGAATCCTAGTTAGATCGATTTATTGTCCCCGAAACCCCCTACATGCATAATTTCATCAAAATCGTTCAAGCCGTTTCCGAGATTCAGATTCTATATTCTGACTAGCGGCCCGTTCCGGCTTCGCTCGGACATAACCTAGACACTGTCTGCAGCGCCATCTGCCGGGCTTATTTGTGAATTTAAACCATCTTCGAATACACACATAAAAAAAAACATTCAAATCGGTTCCGTCGTTTAGGAGTTCACTGTCAAATGATTAAATTACTAAAATGGCTATAAAAAAACAGGGGTTGGTGATAAAAGGGTAAAAATTTAAGGTTGTATGTATTTTTAACGCCACATTATAAAAAAAATAAAAACAAAAAAATTTGAACAAAAATTAAAAAAAAAAATTTTGGGGTGAACAACCCGTAACACTTAGGGGTATGAAAAATTGCTAGTAGCCGATTCTCAGACCTACTGAATATGCATATAAAATTTGGTAAAAATCAGTATAGCCGTTTCGGAGGAGTAAGGTAACTAACATTGTGACACGAGAATTTTATATCTTATACTAGCTGACCCCGCAAACGTTGTTTTGCCATTTAAATAAAGGTATGAAAAATAAATAGTAGCCGATTCTCAGACCTACTGAATATGCATATAAATTTTGGTTAAAATCAGTAAAGCCGTTTCGGAGGAGTAAGGAAACAAACACTGTGACACGAGAATTTTATATATATATCTTATATATATATATTATATTATCTTATATATATATATTATATTATATATATATAATGCCACATTATAAAATTAATTGTTCAAGAATTAAGAAAACAATTAGGGGTGAACAACCCTTATCGCTTAGGGGTATGAAAAATAGCTAGTAGCCGATTCTCAGACCTACTGAATATGCATATAAATTTTGGTTAAAATCAGTAAAGCCGTTTCGGAGGAGTAAGGAAACAAACACTGTGACACGAGAATTTTATATATATATCTTATATATAAAATTCTGTGACACGAGAATTTTATATATATATCTCGTGTCACAGTGTTTGTTTCCTTACTCCTCCGAAACGGCTTTACTGATTTTAACCAAAATTTATATGCATATTCAGTAGGTCTGAGAATCGGCTACTAGCTATTTTTCATACCCCTAAGCGATAAGGGTTGTTCACCCCTAATTGTTTTCTTAATTCTTGAACAATTAATTTTATAATGTGGCATTAAAAAATACATACAACGCTAAATTGTTACCCTTTTATCACCAACCCCTATTTTTAATAGTCATTTTAGTAATGTAATAATTTTTCATCCCGCTCGATAACTGATCAATTATAGTCTTTTTGTAAAAAAAAATTCGGAGCTTATGGCAAATCTAAAATTGTTTTACAAAAATAAACATTCAATTATTTTTTATTATTAAAGTTTAGGGGTGCCATGGATGGTTTAGATTCACAAACCAGCCCGGCAGATGGCGCTGCAGTTGGTATATAGGTTATTATCCGAACGAAGCCGGAACGGGCCGCTAGTAGGCACATACAAGAATTGCTCGTTTAAAGGTATAAGAATATCCACGGAAATATCACACAGATAAGTGCGTGACGCAGCAAGAGTGATTCGATGAGGGTAGCGGCTGGGTTGATGGTGTCGTGAGCCTTCAGTCTCATTTTTGTGGCTCTAGGTATTGTTGGACGTGCTAGGGATCTTTATTTTAAATTTTTTTAATTGCTGTATTTTTGTGATTGTAAATAATAATTTTTTTATGTACCCAAGTATTATACATAAAAATCAGTTCATATACTATAACGTAAGTAGAATTATAATTGCATGAACATCTTAGGGTGTCTGGCAAGTGGTTACCACGATGTTCAGTGTCTGGCAATTAATGGTGAGATTTTAAATAATATTCTGAAGGTAATGCCAAAATATCAGACTTTATAATTTGACAACTTTCGATCGATATTATTAGCATAGGTACACCTTGAGTACTGTTTATCTGCCAAAGCCAGGATGACCCAATTTTCATAATGGCCTACCATCGTTACCTACCTGTGATGGGAGCATGCGCTGACAAACTTTAAGCTTTGTTAAAATAAATAACGAAGGTCACTGAAAACGAAAGGGGTTCACTGGCTCTTAGTCCATTTTGTAATTTATGAGATATAATGTTTATGGGAAAGTAAAAGTAAGGGATGAAACCCTTCAAAACCGTTTATACACGAAAGAATGTTTCTTAACAGGGACTAAAACTTTTATGAGTTTTTTTTTAAATCAAGAAGGTACAGCCACAGATTACTGAAACAATTCACTAATCTGTGGGTACAGGGTCTACTTAGTCTGTGCAACTTACCCAGGAAAAAGTTTACTGACGTAGGTTCTGAGTTTTATACCCCGTTTACATGATTCCAGTCCAGCGACCGAATCCAGCGCTGGATTGCTTACTGGAATAATGGAAACCGGCACTGGAATCTATCAATCCAGTGCCAATACATTCCAGTGCCGGTTTACATTATTCCAATAAGCAATCCAGCGCTGGATTCGGTCGCTGGACTGGAATAATGTAAACGGGGTATTATGGAAATAACTCAAAGTTTGTAGTTATCTAAGAGGCAAAGTTTTATTCAGATTGTTACCAACGCAATAATGATAGTAATATTATAAATGACAATGTTTGGATGTCTGTTGTTCAATCACGTCTGAACGGATAATGTTTAAACTTGAAACACAGATTATAGTCTGGAATAACAAATTGGCTACTTTTTATCACGGGAAAATAACGGGAACGGGAACTGCACGAGTAAAACCGTGGAGTACTGCTAGTTTATATCTAAATATTGTAAATAACTCTTAGAATAGGAATAAGTGATTGAACAATAATAATGATATTTACAAATACAAAAAATAATTACATAATTCCATACTAGTAATTTTAAAGAATTATCGACCAATGTCGCTTCTGAGCCATGTCTATAAGTTGTTTTCGAGAGTTATCACGAATCGTCTCGCCCGAAGACTCGACGAGTTTCAGCCTCCTGAACAGGCCGGGTTTCGAAGTGGGTACAGCACCATAGACCACATTCACACGGTACGGCAGATTGTACAAAAGACAAAGGAGTACAATCGGCCGCTTTGCTTAGCGTTTGTGGACTATGAGAAGGCGTTCGACTCTGTCGAAACCTGGGCTGTTCTGGAGTCCTTACAGCGATGCCAAGTCGATTGGCGATACATCGAGGTGATGAGGTGTTTATACAACGCCGCTACGATGGCGGTCCAAATCCAAGATCAGCAGACAAAACATATTCCTCTGCATCGAGGCGTGAGGCAAGGGGATGTTATTTCCCCGAAATTGTTCTCAAACGCACTAGAGGATGTGTTTAAGACGCTGGATTGGGTTGGACATGGCCTAAACATCAATGGCGAATACATCTCTCACCTACGATTCGCTGACGACATCGTCATTATGGCAGAGTCGCTGGAGGATATGCAGTGGATGCTGGACGGCTTAGCTAACGCTTCTCAACGCATCGGCCTTCGGATGAATTTGGATAAAACCAAAGTCATGTGCAACGAATTCGTTGCTCCGGGGCCGATTGCCGTAAGTGGAACCACTCTCGAAATTGTTCGGAAATATGTCTACTTAGGGCAGACGCTCGAACTAGGTAGATGTAGCTTTGAGAGTGAGGCCATGAGAAGAATCCAGTTGGGCTGGGCAGCGTTTGGCAAACTTGGTCGGGTCTTCTCGTCACCCATCCCACAAAGTCTCAAAACAAAAGTGTACAACCAGTGCGTCCTACCCGTTATGACCTACGGTGCTGAAACGTGGACACTGACAGTCAAAATGGTCCGAAAGCTCAAAGTCGCTCAGCGAGCTATGGAACGGGCTATGCTTGGAGTTTCTCTGAGGGATTGCATTCGTCAGAGAACTAAAGTCACCGACATAGCTCAACGTATTAGCAAACTGAAGTGGCAATGGGCCGGTCACATCTGTCGCAGACCCGATAACCGTTGGGGTAGACGGGTTTTGGAGTGGAGACCGCGAATCGGCAAACGTAGTGTAGGACGCCCTGAGACCCGATGGAGTGACGATATACGAAAGATGGCTGGTGGCAGTTGGAAACGTAAGACCGAGGATCGGGCTGAGTGGCGTATTATGGGAGAGGCCTATGTCCAGCAGTGGACGAACACGGGCTGATGATGATGATGATACTAGTAATAGGTATAAACCCGAAACTAACTCTGTGACTGTCCGTCCGTAATGTTTTCACGTAGGTACTTGTAAACTACAGCGCGAATTTAAATTAAATTTAGTACAGACATACTAGTCTAAAGCTTGAGAAAGGACAAAAGCTACTTTTAATGCGAAAAAGTACAAGGGGTTGAAATAGGGGATAAAAGTTCGGGGTGTTAGGTTCTTCCCTCCCTCCAGTTGTCTCTGCCGAGACTTATTCTGAATAAATCACCATAAACGGCCGTTTTCCCTTCTTTCTTGGCCGGCCTCGTGGTGTCGTGGTCGTTTACCTTCTACCAATAAATACTATTTCATGAGTTCTATATTTGCTGGACGGGAAAACCAACCCACTTTATTCCCACTTCTAGTATCGGGTCTTCTCTCAAGGCCAAATCTTAATATATATAAATCTCCTGTCACGATGTTTGTCCGCGATGGATTCCTAAACTACTTAACCGATTTTAAATTAAATTTGCACACCGCGAGCAGTCTGGTCCAACTTGAGAGATAGGATAGTTTTTATTTCGATTAATAGTCTTTAAATGACAATAGCCGAGCGCAGCCGGAATGGGCAGCTAGTATATATATATGTATATATATATATATATATATATATATATATATATATATATATATATATATATATATATATATATATATATATATATATATATATATATATATTTTATATTATATTATATAACATACAATAGTAACAAGCAACATACTAATGAAAAAGTTACGGCTGATGTAGTCGGGAGAACGGCCGCTGCCGATCCGGAGTCCCCGAGTTCAAATCCCATACACTGTATTTTCGAAGTTAAGTGCGTATTGGCGATAACTTAAAACGGTGAAGAAAAACATCGTGAGGAAACCGATATGTACCTAGAATCTTTTGAGGTCATGTGTCATCGACCGGTTGGTCGCACTGGGCCAGCGTGGTGTCCTTGACTCTCTCCTTGCGAGAGCAGGCCTCGAGTCCCAGCAGTGGGAACATTTAGTTTTTCTGCTCAAGCTAAGATACTTAGACCCATTACAGCACAGTGCCAGGCAAGTAACTATTCGAACATGAATTGTGCCACTGTATTGCACTCGTCACCCAGAGAGGTACATAAGATTAACTTCTTTGCCATGCATTTTTAGAGTTCCGTAAAACGTAAAAACGGAACCCTCATAGATTCATCGTGTCTGTCTGTCTGTATGTCTGTCCGTCCGTATGTCACAGCCACTTTTTGCCGAAATCATGAGAACTACACTATTGAAACTTGGTAAGTAGATGTATAAAAAAATTAAAAAATATGAAAATTTAGGGTTCCATACTGAGAACTGAAACTCAAAAAAATTTTTTTCTTCAAACCTACACGTCTGGGGTATCTATCGATAGGTCTTAAAAAAATATGTTGAGGTTTCTAAAATACTTTTTGTCTACACTGAATAGTCTGCGCGAGAGATACTTCCAAAGTGGTAAAATGTGTGTCCCCCCCCCCCCTCTAACTTCTAAAGTAAGAGAATGAAAAATCTAAAAAAAATATATGATGTACATTACCATGTAAACTACCAACGAAAATTAGTTTGAACTCGATCTGATAAGTAGTTTTTTTTAGTACACTATTATTGAAACTTCGATCAAAGTTACAAGGAACTACAAGAACTATGTGTACTATGTATATTATGTTACTTGCTGCAACGGAACCCTTCATGGGCCACCCAACTCGCACTTGGCCACTTTTTTTTATAGCGACAGTTAGGTACTTTAGGTACTGCCATCTCGCCTGATTGTAAGTTAAGATGCAGTCTACGATAGAACGTTCCCTAATTACCTAGAACCAAACCTAAGGAAATATCTAAAACATTGCCCTTCAAACCTGAACATTATTTTTTTTTACGTTACTGCTTGGTGGTAAAATAACTAACTAAACTAAAGGTGCCGTTCTTCGTTAGGTAGAGTCTAGTAAAGAAACCTACAACTACAAAATAAAATAGTTACGTTAAAACGTTATTGTCATAGAGATCATTTTCACTAAAATACAGTTAGTTTTTCTAATGGTTCGTACACCAAAAAGCTTTAACAAAGAACGATGTTGTTCGAATCCTTAATTCGTCATGACTAAAAGTCGTGAATATGTCTTGTAAGCATGGTTATCGTGATAGAGCTTCGTGACCAACATGCAAATATGTGCAGCTTCGGACACTAACTGGGACGATCGTTATTACTGTAAGTACATCAAACATTTACTCAAACGTTACGTGAAATTTAAAACTATTTTATCTATGTAGTTAATTTATACCCTGTAGAAGTAGGAGCGAGAGGTATACCAGCAAAATCTCTCTATAACCTGCTTAAAGACCTTGGATTGTCCAGAAGTGCAGTAAGTTCTATACTAGAACGAGTATCTAAAGCTGCACTAGTAGGATCATATCGGATTTGGCTGGGCAGGGAGAGAAATACGATTAGTGAAGGTGAGTGTTGACGTACGTCAATATGAGGGGCCCCTTTTAAACCTACGCCCGAGTCACAAGTCTTGGGGTCTATTCGAGATTTCTCTCTCTGCCACACGATGGACCCGGCACCCGCACGGTGAATCCATGGAATGCTAAGAAGTACGTCTCATAGGATTTAATAAGTTTTTCAGTAATTGGTAAATATTTGTGTCAATAAATCAAAAAGTTGTTCTATGTTGTCTAATTATTTCAATGTACGAGTATCACAAGCATGTATATATGATTATATAAGTATTAAATCAGTTATCGGTTACTATTGTACAAGCTTTACTTAGTTTGGTGCTCATAGTTTTGTGAGCAATTTCCACAAATAAAATGTATAAGTACTAATATTATAAAGCTAAAGTGGTGAAGCGGTTTTTTTGTTTGAACGCGCTAATCTCAGGAACTACGGCTTAAGCGCAATTTGTCTTATAGTGCTGACATATTTGTTTCATTTTTTCTTCTCCTGTGTGGAACGACAATGTGCCATATCGGTGTATCAAACGGTTTTTTCTAGGTAAGTACGCTTGGTCGTAGACTGCAACGTCGTTTAATATCAGGCGAGCTGTGGTCTACTTTAAACCTATTTATTAGGCCTGTGTCAAACGATCATTTCTCGAGACCCGGGTAGCTCATGACCCACTCGTATGGTGATCGGTGATCGGTGATTAGGTTATAAAGATTCGATCATTCGAGTCGCAGTCCCGTTGTACGACATACGACCTGTGTCGCGCGCGACCTAAAGGCAGAGTGAGATGGGCTGATCGACATACGTACGCACTCGAAGTAAAAGAAGGGGATAGAAAATGTTTTCGTTGTTACGTCGATATGATTGAATCAATGAACGATTCAATCGATTTCATGAGCAAGCAATTAGTTAAGTAAAAAACATTCCAGAAAGTTCAATTTGATTTGTCTTGTAAACTGATAATCGGGTTACAAAAGCTCGGGTGTTTTAGAAATCCGTGATTCGATCGTTCACAGGTTGCGATTGAATCAAAAGGATTCGATCGATCGCGATCGAAGTCTAAAACCTATAATAGGTTTTAACTATTATACGTTTACACTAGACTCGCAGCTCGGCTGATATTAAGTAAAAATATATATTTATATTCTTCATAATATTAAGTTCGATAAACCAAATTATACCCCGATGTGATTGGAACACAGCTCCGAATTAATTTCCTCCACACATAGCTACACCTCACTAACATACACTGTAACAATCACCTCCAATTAGTAACTCGACCCGTCCATTTTGTCTATTTAAATTAGGGTACAATATACACATAAGTACGAAGCCAAAGCCGGGCGTGCCTATGACGCACGGACGGACAAACACACGACCATGCCAATAAACTATTACTTTATTGTGGCAGCGCCCTTAATCGTAAGCTCTTGTTAAATATTGGTAGAGCAACGTTCACTAGTTCAACTCGTGAATTCGATCGTATTGGCTATAACAGGCTGTCGTGTTATTTTATAATATAGAGTTATAGAGTGATGATTCGAGCAATACATTTTGTGATAAGAAGAAGATAAATCTAGACCAGGGGTTCCCAAACTTAATTTGTCTGCTGCCCACTTTGAGAATAAAATACTCCTTCGCGCCCCGCTGATTTTACATACCAAAAAACCACAATAACTGCAAAAAAACATTAGCTACCTATTGTAAGCTATATTAGCGGAGATTAAACATTTATTCTAAACGAGACTTTTACTAAACATAACCCACAAGAGTTAACTTGTGACTTGAGCCCAGTAGGTAGTACACAACCGACTCCAAGCCTCTACACAACGCCCCCATTTTTTTTGTCTCTTACCGCCTCCCTTTAACTTTGGGAAAGGCTGGTCTAGACTGAGTGCGTTTTGGTCGATAGTTCAGTCCACACAGGTCAACGCAAGACAGTTCCAGTACCTAGGTGGGCCACTAATTAAAACACACGTATGGACTTATTGCACAGTTTAGTGACTTGACCGCGACTATGTGACACCTCCCCCTCCCCCTCTCCTGGAGCCAAAGCTGGCTCCGCTCTTGGATGTTGACTCAATATTCACTGGACTACACAGACACGGAAACGTGTATATACCAGAGACGGACATGGTGCCCCTGCCGATACGCTCTCGCATTCTTTCGCGAACTCGCCCGTGCCCCGTCTCTGGGCATTTTTCTATGGCACACCCTCGTCATCGACGCACCTGAACCTAAGATATGCTGTAACCATCTTGAGGATCCCCCAGTAAGCGCGTCAATTACATTTTAAGTCATCATCAGCAGCCCACTAAACGTTCCCACAGCTGGGACTCGGGGCCTTCTCTCGCAAGGAGAGAGTTAAGGCCACCGCGCTGGCCCAGTGCGGGTTGGTGGATGACACATGACTTCGAAATATTCTAGGTACATGTCGGTTTCCTCACGATGTTTTCCTTCACCGTTTTAAGTTACCGGCATTACGCACATGACTTCGAAAATACAGTGGTGCGTGTGGGGTTTGAACCCGGGGTCTCCGGATCAGCAGGCGCCGTTCTCCCGACTAGACCAGCCGTAACTTTAGATTTAGATTTTAAGTATATCCACCGAATTATGAAAGTCACACTGGTATTACATACACGTATTATTCGATCCCCACGTAGTACAAACATTTTTGTTTGATGAATTCAAATATTTTTTGTACTGTGCTTGGGTGTTTTCTATGTAATCGTATACCACCTGTAGAAATAGCTATTTAAATAAAATGAAGATGGCGCTATAACTTAGTATTGCTGACTAGCTTGGTTCATACCCTCGCCAACAACACTAACGCATTACCAATTGCGACATGTTACCCAAAGGAATAGGTACTGTTAGTGTCCTTAAATCTATTCTAATATTATAAAGCTGAAAAGTGTGTTTGTTTGTTTATTTGAACGCAATGATCTCGGGAACTACTGGTACGAAATGAGAGATTATTTTTCTGTTGGATAGTCCATTTATCGAGAACGGCTATAGGTTATATAACATTACGCTACCATCAACAGGAGCAGAGCATGAAAGAAAAATGTAACAAAAACGGGAAAAAACAATGCTTTTTGAGAGCTTTCGTTGCGTGACAGCATGTGTCTATCTTTTAAAAGGTTGCGTCATTAGAATCTAAGGTGACCAAATTTGTTCTAGATTTAAATTGGTACGACCAATTCTCGATAGATGGCGTAGCAACGCGCGCACGGATCAGCTAGTAATAAATATGTAGGTACTACTTACTTGTATTTAAAAATACATCAGCTATCTGGCTCCCACATACCAACTTTGCTTAGTTTTGGGGCTAGATGGTGTTGTGTGTGAAATGTCCACCAATATTTATTTATTTTTATTGGAAGGAAGGTAAAGTCAAACAATTTTTTTTTTTGCAAATCGTGTTTCTTCCATATTATCCTCAAACCTTCTTAGTCCTCAAAGATACTCAGACCAACTATTCTTAGGGGACGAGCCTAGTTCCAGCATACTTCCTTTCGTGGCCATATTATGAGTGCCTTTAAAGTGATCTTTATTGTAAATCCTCAAAGATATTTTCCGAGTGAACTTCATTCCTACCTGGTGTCCCATGACACCACATCTTACTCTTATTTATTTCATGTCGACAGTGAATGCGGTTAAATTATTTGTATGAGGTAGGTACTATATTCCTCAGACATTATTCGCAATATGCTCTAAGGGTATACTCAAACAAAGATAATGTAAACATTTAGAAGATGATAAACACTTAACGAATTATTTACAAATCTTCCAAAAAATTTATCGAGCCATTTAGAGAAGTACAATCACAAAGATTTTGGGACAACCACGACATTTATAATATTAGATTTGTGGGACTGTGATAAATATAGATTACTAGCGGCCCGCTCCGGCTTCGCTCGATTAATAACCTAGATATCAACTGCAGCGCCATCTGCCGGGCTGATTTGTGAATCAGGGCCCTACCCAAACGTATACAAAACAAATCATTCAAATCGGTCCAACCGTTTAGGAGGAGTTCAATAACAACGAAAAGTGGCATTGATTTTTATATATATAGATAGATAGATGTGGCTAAAACTTTGAGCTAAGAGTAGTTGGTCTGACGACTAAAAAGATCTAAAAATAAGCAATAGGAACTTTAAGCGTCTTGACAACATCAATGTTTATTTTTCTATCAGTGAAGTTAAAATGTAAATCGGTGTGAAGTGTCATTTAGTAAAGAATATTTTTATAAAAAATCTACAAAATATTTTATAAAAAAAGCAAAAATGTTTAAATACGTCGCCACAACATGGCCCAATGTATTTTTTAAGATTTATTTAGCCAATGACGATGAAGTCTTGGAAAACATGTAAACAAATTAGTTATAACTTAAAATAGTTTTCTTTCAATAGACCAATTCTCAAATCATTTACCAATGGAATAGAATATATTATAAGCTACAAAATGTCGAAAAAACCAGACCTCACCCCCGCCCGTCCCCCCATGAAGCACTTCAGGTAAGACATACATTTTCGTTGACTTTCGTAGAACTATCTATGACCCACGGTTTCAACCAGTTAGTTCCCGCGGGAACCCTCATTTAATAACCTAGTTAATCTAACTGTATTCCAAATTTCAATCCGATCCCTTTAGCCGTTCCGAAGTGATTGAGTACCAAACATCTAAGCATCCAAACTTTCGTATTTAAAATAAAAATAATAAAATAAGTCCGTAGGATACTTTTGAAACACTTAATCCTCTTACTAGTTTAAATGCGAAAGTTAGGATATTTGGATGTTTAGATCATTGTTGCTCAATCACGTCTGAACGTATCGTGTTGAAATTCAGAAAACAGGTTTTAGTCAGGTATAACACATGCTACTTTTTACCGCGGGAAAGAAACGGTAACTACGCGGGTAAAACCGTGAGACACTGCTAGTTGTAACCATACTAGCAGCTCATCAACACAAAAATGATCAGAGCCCTCAAGGAATTCTTTCCCAAAATTTAAGGCAACGAAGTCGCGGGCAAACACAAGTGATAAATAAACATAACAACGAATATAGGTACGAATGCGTGAACAGCCTACTTTATAATCCCACAGCTGAGACTTGGAACCTTCTCTCACAAAGAGAGAAGTTTAAGCTAACCAGCTGTGGACGAAACACGTCTTCAGAAGATGTCGTTCTTGAACTTATTAATTTCCTCGTGATTGTCCTGCACCGTTAAAGCCAGTGGAAATTACATTTTACATCCGCATAGGAAAAATACTCGAAGGTGCATGAGGGTTTCGAAGCTACGACATCTCGATATAAAGGTCTGCATCGGCTTATACTACTCGTACTCGGATACAACAAACAAAATACACTCAAATATGGGCTTTACGCCATAGACGTTAAGTTACCGATAACATTGGCAACACAACTTAGCAGACCGCTCGCTGACAGCCGTCTGCTAATTTATGTTGCCAATGTAAATCTATATCTTAACAGGCATGACATAAAGCCCATATTTTAGTGCATTTTATTTGTCGGGTGGGAGCGGAGTCGTAGTGGGCGCAGACCTTAACGCGGATATTCTCAGTACAAGACCACTTCGGCTCAATAACGCGAATGGACTAAGGGTCCGTTCACATAGACCGGCTCGGAAAGCATCGGCGCGCATTTTTCTTTTCACACAGACCAGATCGTATATGTTTGGAGTTGGTCGGAGCGGAGACGCCAACTATTTCACATACACTGGCTGGAAGCGAGCTAGCAAGAAAGAGCATGCAATCGTACGAGAAAAAGTACGCGATCGGAGCCGGTCAGCTCTTCTTATTGTTTCACACCAAGCGCGTTCAAGCATTCTTAATGACTAAAAACTCTGTTTTCAACGTGATAAGAATCTGCTCTCCTCTCCGAGCCGCTCTGTGTGAACAGACCCTAACTCATTCGCGTAGATCACGCAGCAACGGTCAAAGCAAAAACACAGTATTATAATAAGTATAAGGTGTATAATGGTGTAAATATTTTTTCAGTTTAATGCAAAAGATTGTAAATGGAGCAATAGCAGGCGTAGTAGGCATTGCTATTGTCTTCCCGTTAGATTTGGTCAAGACTCGTCTGCAGAACCAACAAGTGGGGCCAAATGGCGAAAGGCAATATACGAGCATGTGAGTTGATCGTACCTCATTTTAACATTTATCCTCAAACGAGAGTGCGTTACCATAACCTAATACCACCTTCTTTTTTTCCATCAGGCTATTCTTAGCTCGAAAATGTGACATCGTGTCATGGGTACAAAACTTTATTGTGGCAAAAGTGCAGTACTTTCATCATAAGAACGCCCTATCTGTGGAGTGCGTCACTCTCTCACTCAGGCATGAGTGAGTTTTTTCCGATCGACAAATTCTTGATATCTTCAAATCGAGAGTGAATCGGTTTTTTCCTGGTAAGCAGTCTACATCACTAACCACATCGCTCCTAAACACGAGGCGAGATGGTGGCAAAGAGCAAATCAATTACAGGTTAAAAAATAAATCTCAAGCTGTATTTGTATCCCTAGAACGGATTTGGTCGTTTCATATGAACTGTTGACGAGAGTCTATAACAGTTCAATTAAAATTATCACTGAAGGAGAATAGTCTCAAGAGCAATGGAAATACCTAATAATGGTAATACATCTTAAAAACGTTTTCTTGAAAAAATGCAAATGGGTGGTTCAGGTCTGCAGCGTCAGTACCTACATTGCACATAATATTTTGAGCAAATCTTGATGGAAGAGTTCTTATTCTTGAAGAAAGAAAACCTAGAGTATTGTAGTGGTAGGACTCTTGGCAGAGTCCGCCTGGGGAAGGACCACACCTTTGCCAGTTATTCTACCGCCAAGCTACTGCTTGGCGGTAGAATACTATGTGCAACATTACTATGTGCATCCATTACTGTGTTCCGGTTTGAAGGGCAATGTTTCTAGAGAAATTACACGGCTTAGAGATATAACAACTTAGATCTCTGGGTGGCGAGCGCAGTGCAGTGCTAGGTAATGATTTGGATTCTTCATGTTCCAATAGCTCCGTGTCACTGTTATGTGGCAGGCATGTTGCTTACCATCAGGCACATGTCCTGCTATTCTCATACCTCTTTATTAAAAAAATATATATTAGCACTTATTCATGCAAGATTTTTCTTAGTCAAAACCGAGTTAAATAAAAGTATTTAAATTACCTCAAGTAATTGTGAAATTTCGATGCAGTTCAATTCGTCATATTCATGGATAAACTTGGGTTTACTCATGAACTTGTTGCCTCCTCATAACTACGGTAATACGGTTATTACTAAACTTATAACTTACGTTCCGTAATACGGTTTTTGACTAAATTTGTAAAACCGTTTAAATGATTTTTGATTGCATAATATACATGTAGTACATACTACATGAATATTTCCGGAAGATCTACTGTTTTTACGTTAAAATAAATGTTTAAAATTCAAGAAGCCCACCAAAAATGCTGTTTCTGGTCATGTTACGCGCGTGACGTCACACACCAGTAAACAAATCATTGTTCTTAACGAAACCGTTTACTGTAGATAGAATATTCACCTGTGACGAAATCAGCGTTGCCGTCACACATCGACATCAAAGCGTTTACGTCAAAGATATTTTTTTTTCATCGGCGTTTTAACAAAAAATACACACAATACATTACAAAATAGAGTGAAATATTTTTATTTCATTTATTACCTCATAAGATGATCATAATTTATGCTATATTTTCAAAATTGTCAAATACCGTATTAATTATGTACCGTATTAAGTATAGCTTAGCAAACTGAAACAGCGATAGCATCAGTTAATAGTACGGAGGTATCTCCAATCTTCAGATACTAAGGATCAAATTATCTTGCACTCACAACACAGGAATATCTTGCGCTCATCACCCAGAAATGTTTAATGCTCTTTATTCTCTAGTATTTTAGGCTAGTACTATTTGAAAGCGCGTTTTAGTCTTCTAGTGGCGCCATCTAGTTTGGTTGGGACGGACTAATCGAGCAAGACTCGATAAAAAATCTAGTTTGTTGTATGGGAGCCCCTCTCAAATATTCATTTTATTTTATTTTTAGTATTTGTTGTTATAGTGGCAATAGAAATACATCATGTGTGAAAATTTCAACTGTCTAGCTATCACCGTTCTTGAGATACAGCCTGGTGACTAACGGACGGACGGACGGACAGCCAAGTTTCCGAAATAGGGTCCCGTTTTTACCATTTGGGTACGGAACCCTAAAAACAGAGTTTTCATCGTCTAATAACCCATCATAAATAAAACAATTGTTCATTTTAATACAATTCATTAATCAATTTTGTGTTTTTCAGGGTCGACTGTTTCAAAAAAACACACGCCCGAGAAGGGTTCAAAGGTATGTACAGCGGGGTCGGAATCAACATGCTTCTGATTTCGCCCGAGAAAGCAGGAAAATTAGCAGCCAATGATTTTTGCCGGCACCACTTGACTCTGCCAGACGGGTGAGATTCGATCAATTTGTTAATCAATCAGTTAATAAACCGGTTCAAGCCAGATTATTTGAAAACACCCCAGTATAGTTAAGGTAGCATTTTACAGTTGAAACCAATTATGAGTTATTTTAGTCAACTCTGCAATAAATTTTCTATCTTATTGACGTGATAACGTCTTATAATTCGGTGAAGCCGGCTACACGCCCGCAAAACATGACGTCATGTAACGTTACCGCCATAGATTAGATAATAGTTACCACCGGTACCTCGCCTTATTACTTTTCGCACCATCTAGTGAGTGAAATGTGAAGAATGAAATTACGTTCAAGGAGTCGGTCCATGTTTTAGAAAAGCGACGATATGAAGTTAAGAACTTGTGCTAGTACAATGATGTACCCAGAGATGGCGCTTTGAACAGCTTTTCAAAAAGCTTCAGAATGTTTTACCTAGATGGCGCTTAACACAAATACTAGACGTTGTCACGTTAACTATCGTCAGTAAACCGACTTTACAGACAACCATTTTTTTTTAATAAGGTTTAGGATCACTTAACTATATATACGAGTATATAAAAGCGAAAGGTCACTCATCAAGGAATCTCAGAAACTACAAATGCTAGGAATCTGAAATGTTGTATGGCGATCCCTTTAGGTTTTGCGAAATTCAACCCCTAAGAGGGTGAAACAAGGGATGAACGGTTGTATGAAAATTCGACATTTTTAAAGTTTTGTATCTAGACACTTGACACAAAGCAAACGAATGTTTGTTCTATCAATTTCGCAATTTCGAACTGTACGGGGGTGAAATTGGGGTTGAAATGGGGCATGAATGTTAATATGACAGTTCTCAACCGTTGAAGATAAAACCATGAAACTCTGTATAAAGGCACTTAACACGAAGCAAACGAATGTTTGTTCTAGCAATTTTGTAATTTAAAACTATACAGGGGTGAAATTGGGGTTGAAATGGGGGATGAATGTCAATATGGAAGTTCCCAACCGTTGAAGATAAAACCATGAAACTCTGGATATATAGGCACTTGACACGAAGCAAACAAATGTTTGAAGGCACTATATTACAACAAACTTAACCAACGAACCACCAACGAACTTAACTTTCCGGTCGGGTTTTAGACAGGAAAAACGCTTTCCTGTTAAAATTGTAAGCGCGAGTCGCTGTCAGAGAAGCAAGCGGTTAATTAGAGAGTCTGAAACGTCAATCTCAACACTAAAAAGATATGAATATGTTATTAGTTTTATCTACTTGGCAGATCTCTACCTATGCCCCGTCAAATGTTGGCTGGAGCCGTAGCCGGAGTAGCTCAGGCCTGCATATCGTGTCCTATGGAATTGCTAAAAATTCAAATGCAAGATGCAGGCAGAGTTGCTGCACAAAATAAGGGCAGCGGTAAGATTGTTACAAGTGCTATTACTTAGTTCAAATTTATTTTTTATTCCCAACACAAAGATGATAAGGTGTTTTAAGTTTGAACGTTTGACGTATCTATGCGCATATTTGCGCATATTTGTGTGTGTGACCGTTGCTCCCAAAATGTCATCTAAACCTGACCGTTTTAGGTTTTGTGTTTTTTTATTTGAAATGCGATTTAGTCGGAAGGATTCGTAGCTAAGCTTCATTAAAATCAGTTCAGGCGTTTCAAAGTTATCAGTTTTGTTTTGTTGTTATATGAATCATAGATGCAAAATGAATAAATAAATAAATATTGGTGGACAATTCACACAACACCATCTGACCCCAAACTAAGCAGAGCTTGTAATATGGCGGCCAGATAGCTGATATAATACTTATATAATTTTAAATACATACTTATTATACATAGAAACACCCAGACACAGTGCAAACATTTGAATTCATCACACAAATATTTGCACTGGGTGGGAATCGAACCCACGACCTTCGGCTTCGAAGGCAGAGCTACTACCCACTAAGCCACGAGGCCAGTCAATATTTGCTTAATCTAGCAAACACAAAAGTGACCCAAAATTGGAAGCAGTTTTATTTTACGTAGAATTGTTCAACTAATTGTATTGTACATATTAACTTGACATGAAAATAATTTTCCATAGTAAATTATAAATACAACTAAAGGTTTGGTGTACAGATTTATTATCATAATTTAGTGTGATAAGTGGTCACGAGTGCGTAGCATAGAAGAGAGATTTTTTTTAAAATAAAGAGTGACGAGACGAACTGTACAGTTGCTTGATGGTAAGCAACATGCCTGCCACATAACAGCACAGTGGCACGCAGCTATTGGAACATAAAGAGTCCAAACCTAGCCAGTGCTAGGTTTGGCTGCGCTCGTCACCCAGAGATCTAAGTTGTTATATCTCTAAGCCCTGTAATTTCTCTAGAAACATTGCCCTTCAAACCGGAACACAGTAATGTTTGCACATTACTGCTTGGCGGTAGAATAACTGGCAAAGGTGTGGTACTTCGCCAGGCGGACTCTGCTAAGAGTCCTACCACTACAATACGTACCTAATATATTACGTACCTAATACAACAAACTCGGAAATAAATGTATGTAATTAGAAAAGTTTCGTCTAAATCTTTTGAACGTGTCACATACAATTAATATACAACTCAACAGCCTGAAAAGAAACCTTATTATGTAGAATTACTAACTTTCTGACAATAATTTACGATTTCTAGTATTTTCAAATTCGATGCGATATGGATTTTTGAGAGAATCCAAAGCAGTTTTGCCGATATTATTGCTTGTTGTTCTGTAGGTAAATCATTTTGGCTGGCTTAGTATAGTATAGTTATAGTAAGTCTGCCTGCGAAACCATAGGTTATGGGTTCGATTTCCACCCATAGCAAATATTTGTGTGATGAATACGAATATTTTTTCTTAGTCTGTTTGTTTCAATGTACAATATGTTTGTATGCATTTATTGTTATTTAAGTATAAGTAGTGTACCTACCGAGGTTACACTTGCGTAATTCTCGTTCCTATTATTTTTCCGCCTATTTTGCTATTTCGGACTATAATATTTTATCCGTGATCTAAATTTCAAACTGATCCGTTCAGGCGTTCCGAAGTGATTGAGCAACAAACATTCAAACTTTCGCATTTTATATACGAGTGTTAGTAGCACTAGGTATATATCAGCTATCTGACTCCCATCGTACAAATTTTGCTTAGTTTGGGGCAAGACGGTGTAGCGTGTGAAATTTCTCTGGCCTCGTGGTTTAGTTGGCAGTAGCTCTACCTGCGAAGCCGAGGGTCGTGGTTTCGATTCCCACCCAGTGCAAATATTTGTGTGATGAATTCAAATGTATGTATGCACTGTCCCTGGGTGTTTCTATGTATAATAAGTATGTATTTAAAACTATATCCTTTATATAACCTTGCTTCTATCGGAATGCTCGTATCTCAAAAAAGCGACATCGTTTCATGGTTGATGTTCCAAAAACACGAACGAAGAGATTTGACTCCACGTTTGTGATAAGAACGTCTAGATTGTGGAATACGTTGCCTGAATGGGTTTTTCCCGATAGTTACAATCTTGGTGTCTTCAAATCGAGAGTCAATCGGTTTCTTCTAGGTAAGCACGTTCCATCGTAGATCGCATCATCGCTTAACATCAGGCGAGATGGTGGTCAAGTGCGAACCTATTATAGTTAAAAAATATATTTATCGCAGAGAGCAAAATTGGAACGTCAAGTTGATAATCGATATCGACTTGGGTGTATTCGATTTGTGTGTTGGCAATCCTACGGTTTGACAAGTGACTGATACCGTTTGGAATTGGAACAACGGTCTCTTTTCAAGCGGACGTCGAGCCGAGCGGGTGTGTCCAACATACGACCGACTTCACCGCGTTCCGATAGTAATTGGTTTCCATCTAAGCTGTGTGTGATTATTTGTGATTATAAATTATTAGACTTTGTTCGCATTAAATTGGAGAGTATATCGAAAATCGTATCTTGTCTGATTTAATAATGGAAAACGACGAACGCCCACACCACGCCCCGTTATATTTATATATAAGTATTATATCAGCTATCTGGCCGCCATCATACAAGCTTTGCTTAGTTTTGGGGCAGATGGTGTTGTGTCATAGAATAGATAATAGGTTGTGTGTGAATTGTCCACCAATATCCTTGCGATAGAAGGCCCCACGTCCCAGCCTTGGGAAAAATGTAGGGGCTGTTAATACATAATATGCTTTTATTTACCCTAATAACATTATTAATGCAAGTTTAGATGTTTGTCTTACTTATCACGTTTCAACGGCTAAACCTCAGGTCTACCGCCTAACTCTCCTGTTTTCTGCTCTGCTTTGATTTGTGACGCAGTTGAACGCGGACAACTACCTACCTACATCTTCATCATTCCGTTCCGCTGCACACGGAAAGCAGATGTAGTTGTATGCTTTCGTCGGCGTAACCAAATCAGCCGATGACGCGACACATCAAGGCATAGCAGAACGCAGGCGAGGTAGGCGGAAGACTTGTGGATCGTATTGAAATTTGGAACACCGTTAGTTGCATCATGATCTTTTTATCGCAAGAAATGCGGTAGCGTAAAATATGCGGTTAAAACCACGTGACGTTGCTAGTTATTGGAACGAAGTTCCTTATCGCGCGTTGCGAAAGGGGGTTAGACGGAAAAAAATCTCACGAAAAGTTGTAACGGAATTTCGATTACCTGCACACCTTCAGGTACCAGGGCAACAGAAACAGTAAGGAGTTTTGATTACCTACCTCTAACACACCCAGCGTTTATCTCCAGATAACAGGAAAACAGAAATACGAAAGAGTTGCGTTTGCATCCAGGTATCAGTACCAGGGTAACAGAAACAGTAAAGAGTGGCATTTACCTCCCCAGGTACAAGGACAACAGATACAGTAAATAGTTTCGTTACCGCGTTTATCTCCAAGTACCTGGACAGCAGAAATATGAAAGTCAGTTGCCAGGGCAACAGAAACAGTAAAGAGTTGCAATATTTTGTACAACTTCGTTCCATCCGGGTGTCCCTTGATACCTCTTAAGTCTTTTAATTTATACTTTGTGATTATTTATTATTGAATAATTTTTCAGGAAACCCCGCTTTGACCATGTCATCCTTTGAATTGACAAGAAAGTTGTTGAGAGAGCGGGGTATCACCGGATTGTATAAAGGCGGCACAGCCACAGGGATACGGGACATACTGTTTAACGTCATTTACTTCCCAATGTTTGCAGAAATAAACGAATTTGGAAGCTTAGATAAAAGCAAACCAGCTCCTCCATGGTAAGGCTGCCACATTTGTTTTCGTAATTATACTTACTAGCGGCCCGCCCCGGCTACGTCCGTGGTGCATAATATATAAGCTCTATAGCACTCAAGGATCACGTACATATTCAACGGTGAAAGATTTTTTGAAATCGGTCCAGTAGTTCCTGAGAATAGCGCGTTCAAACAAAAAAACCTCTTCACCTTTGAAATATTAGTATAGACGTATAGAGTACCTGGTTGACCGAGTCTTGCTTGTTTTTTTTAAATTATAATCAGGCAGATTCAATTTAAAAAATCCATTAAAATCTGTTACGTAGTTTAAAAAATCTAGCATACATAGGTAGGCACATAAAAAAGAACAAAAAAAATATGAAGAAGTAATCATCAGGAATCGAACCGGGGTCTCTTGAAACCGAGGGCGCCGATTTACCGCCTGAGCTATTTAGCCTTTGAGTATAGTGGCGAAATTTAAATTCCTATTGTATTCTAATGATATTCTAGGAGTTTTTCATTGCCTGCAAAAGCACATAAAATGTCATTTTTGCAACATCACATCAATGCAATCTAGCTAGATCGATTTATCGTCCCCGAAACCCCCTGCATAGGTACATAATTTCACTATAACCGTTCTAGCCGTTTCCGAGATTCAGATACATAATTCTATATATATAATATTGCTCGTTTAAAGGTATATGATATGTTACGCATCTTATAATACATTGGTCGATTTCAATCAATTATTATGTACAATTAGATGTATCTACTTGTAGTGTTGTGTGAAGTTGCGGCTGGTCTAGTCGGGAGAACGGAGACTGCCGACCCGGACCCCTAGTTCAAACCCGCGCGCACCACTGTATTTTCGAAGTCATGTGCCTACGCAATGCCGCTAACTTAAAACGGTGAAGGAAAACATCGTGAGAAAACTGGCATGTTCCAAAAATCTATCGAGGTCATGCCTCATTTACCATCCCGCAACTTGGGCCAACGTAGTGGATTATGACCTTGACTGTCTCCTTGCGAGAAAAGGGCCCGAGTCCCAGTTGGGGGAACATTTAATAGGCTGCTTATGTACCTATTTGTACTGTTGTACCTATAGCAAGGTATTATAGGTGTGTCGTGTGGCTATTTCGACAGTATTGGATGTTACCGCTTCTTATGTCAGCTCACTGGCTCTCATAGTACAAGCACAGTCTTTTAAATCATACAGTAGTTCGGCGAAGCCGTCTAAACGGGGCAATCATGCAGGGCGTGCGGAGTGAGACGCAGGAAGCGCGCTCCCGCATTGCCTATATTACAATGTTAGTATTGCAGGAGTGCGGCTCATGGCTAACATCTTCCGTATGTTTTAATTTTATTTTGGTGTCTCGTTTTTAAATTTGCGACAACCCTACCCGTGTCTAGACATTTTCCCAAGATCAAATGTGATGAACTACTGGTAGATACTGAGTCACTACGAGGTGCAAGCGGTGTGATGTTATCGCTTCTTATATCAGCTCACTAGGGTTCTAATATTACAAACTTTGCTTAGTTTGGGGCTAGATGGTGTTGTGTGTGGTATGTCCACCTATATTCAATTCGTCTGTAATCTCCATCATTTGTAGGTTAGGTTAGGTTAGGTTAGTGAAGTTATATGGTTAGTGAAGTTATATAGGTTAATGAAGTCCTCTTTCACACAATCAAACCACACTTTATTTAACGGGTACAATTATCCACTTTCATATTCATAACCCTTCTGGCTCTTGGTTATATGTGATATTTGTTCCTAATGATATTTATATATTATAACAATATCCAATCGAAACTGAAACGGGCCGCTTATCTTGTATGTATATAAAAATGGATCTTCGAAATGTATGTACGCTCATAACTTTTGAATGAATGAATTTGATGATTCTTTGTTTCATGTATTCGTTATTGTCGGGACAAATGTTTGTATAGAAAATTTAGAAAACGATAACCAAAAATAAGTATGATGGGATCAAGGGCGGTCACGTAAACTGTGCGATAGGGTCCACCTAGGTACATGACCCCCCTGGATCCGCGCTTGGGTGGGATGAAGTTCGCCCCGGGTCAGCACTAGTCTTATGTATAAAAATGGATCTTCCAAATGTACGCTCATAGTAACTTTTAAATGACCAAATTGGATAATTGTCAGGACAATGTTTGTATGGCAGAAAATTTGACGAAAAAGATGTGGTGGTACGAAATTCGCCGAGTCTGGTAGTACTAAATAAAAATGATAAAAATAATGACTTTTAGGTGGTCGTTTGTGGCGGGATGTTCCGCCGGGTCGACGGCGGCGCTCGCCCTCACGCCGATGGACGTGGTCAAGACGCGGTTACAAACCATATCGAAAGGCGTCAACGAACGACAGTACACCGGCACTTTAGACGTTATGAAGTAAGTTTAAACATAATTAGTATGTATAAATTTTAAATATATAAAATACTAGTCAAAGTCAAAGTTCTTTATTCATAAAAGGGTACAATCCTCAAAAAAACTAAGTAGCCCGTTAGTTAGATGGCAAAAAAATATTATACACGTATTTTTTCTTTTGTTTCACAAACAAAAAATGACGAAGATGCAGCGCTTCGAAGTTTCGTGTGACGTCACTTGTGAGTACGCTTTTTACTCACGAGTGACGTCGCGACCCCCTACTCTCGAAGTTTGATGGTCTATATCTTTGACGATTTTTAATATTATGAAGAAACAAAAAATACGTGTCCAATATATATTCATGATCTAGCTGACGGACTAATTAGGATGGCGTATTTTTGACCCAGTCCGGTACCCTAATGTACAATTTACACGTCAACTAGCTTTCACTCTTTCACCATTATTGTTTGTTTAATGCTAATAATAGCGCGGTTCGATCGCGCGAAATAAATAATAATGTAACTGAGGCAGTATTTGTACACCAATGTAAATTTACGTTTACGAAATCAGCTTACCTATGTTAAAACATTTTTATACAATTGCATCAAAATTGGATCTGTATTTTGAGCTTTAAAGCGTAACCAGAGAGTTACTTTCACGTTTATAATTTAATAGTATGGATTTCAAGTGCATTGCAAAATTTAACGGATTTATCTTAAACTTTGACGAACTTCCATATTAAACTTTCATCCCTCATTACATCTCCGTACAGTTAGAAATAACAAAATCGCTAGAGCAAACTGTTATCGGCTTTGTGTCAAGTGTCTAGATTCAAAGTTTCATGGTTTTATCTTCAACAATGACAATTTTCCATATAAACTTTCAACCTCTATTTTATCCCCGTCCAGTTCGAGATTACAAAGTTGCTAGAACAAACATTTATTTGCTTAGCGTCAAGTAGGTATCTAGTTATAATATAAACTTTCATCCCCCTTTTCACCCCTTTCAACTCTTTTTTGGTGATAAAAAGTACACCATGTCGTTTTTTGGGATCTAGTAGTGTCAAATTTCATTAAAATGGATTAGGTAGATATCATGCTTATAACTTTGAAAATGACAGAATTGGACGGAATTCTACTGCCGATGAAACCCGATTCGTTCAGTAATTCCGACGTGGTTGAGCAATAAACATCCAAACATTCCGTGTTTCTGAAATATGAACAAAAACTTAAATTTTCTTACATGTATTAAGACGATTTAGTGATAGATTCTTATGAAATATGGTAGTGTCTGAATTGTAATTTTGTAATTTTTTTTTTAATAAATAGTGACGAGACGAGCAGGACATGTGCCTGATGGTAAGCAACATGCCTGCCACATAACAACACAGTGACACACAGCTATTGGAATATGAAGAGTCCAAATCTTTACCTAGCACTGCACTGCGCTCGTCACCCAGAGGTCTAAGTTGTTATACCTCTAAGCCCTGTAATTTCTCTGGAAACATTGCCCTTCAAACCAGAACACAGTAATGTTTGCCCATTACTGCTTGGCGGTAGAATAACTGGCAAAGGTGTGGTCCTTCCCCAGGCGGTCTCTGCCAAGATTCCTAACACTACTAATTGTCAAGTCAAGTCAAGTCAGTTTTTGTATTTTCGGAGAAAATAAATTATTTTAGATTCGAAATATTTACTTATTTATTTACAGGCATACATGGAGGACCGAAGGAATTAGAGCTTTCTTCAAAGGAGGCGCTTGCCGTATGATTGTCATCGCTCCTTTATACGGCATTGTTCAAGTTGTATACTTCTTAGGTATAGCTGAAAGGTTAGGGGTACCATAGAGTAATCATAGATCGATAAAATCGATCTGAAAAGAATGCTATTCTCATCATTCGCCTGACCAAGTCGAGACGAATTGATTGTCGTTTTCTTGTAAAAAAAATTAGATAAAATGAACCTTGCTATATAACAAATCAAAGTTTTAATTATTAAACTTTGTCAAAGAATAATCAAGGTTTAAATTACTGAAATGACAAATCCGTCGGTTTCCGAACGAAAAGCTGTACATTTCAGTAAACATGTATTTTTAAGGGTAAAATGGCACTTTTAAAAATTAATGTTTTTTTACGGATTATTCTTTTTTATTAGAACTTTGTAAATGTTTTAAAGATAAATTAAAAATTATCATCAAGCTTTAAAACATATTTTTTAGCGGTTCATAAAACATGACAAGAGAAGGACAACCAATTCCGATTACCTGGTATAGACGTTAATGAATAGTAGTGTATCAAAACCGTGTATTGTTCATAATCGTACTAGTAATATTGGTCGCTAAAATTGCATAAACTTTAAATTTTGAACTACAAAAATTACTGAGCATTTTTGTTATGAAATATTATAATTTGATCATTCGTTGTTTAAGATGAAAATACATTTATTGCAGTTATATGTTTCATGTATTTCTTACTCCCTGTCATCGCCCTGTTTAATCTACCAACTGGAGTGGGTTGGATTCTTCATTTACACGCCGAATGTACATAACTAAAGTGACTTTAAACTTTAAATTAAGAAGTTATTTATATTGGTGTTCTGCAGAGACATCTATAGTTTAAATAAAAAGAATCGAAAAAGTCATTTACTCAAGTTTTTTTGTCATAAATGTAGGTACAGTTTACACGTCAATTAGTAAAAAGCAAAGGTATATAAAAGAGTATACTAATAGTAGGTACCTGTATCTACATTTTTGCCCACGAGGGAACGGAGACGGTTTCACCAGTGTTTTTATTTCTTCATTTTATTGGTTCATTAAATGCGCCATAAATCGTAAACAGTAAGTTATACAAAAACGTTTACTAGAAACAAAAGATGGGAAATTTTGTTTCTACAGTAATAATAACAATAATCTTTGATTGTTGTCTTAAAACGCATGGATTCTGAGATTCCGATTTTTTTCAAGATGGCGCTTGAAACTCAACCTGGATCTCGTCAGCCTTTTGAGATTCTCAGTAAGTGATCCTAAACCTTATGATCCCATGGGATCAATAGAGGCGGAAGCATTGTCCAGTAATCCCATGGGATGATATTCATGGAAGCCAAGTGGCTGGAGAAACAAAAAATTGGGATCGGAAATTTAGTGCAAAGTTGACTAGGAAAACGTCTAATTTTACTGGCCTAGTTTTCTTAGATAGGTGTTACGGTGACCATTCACCAGGGGGCGACGTAGTAAACTTTTGTTTGTGAAAAACCAAGACCAGTAGCCCGATTTTAATGCGGTTTTCAGTAATGGGTTTGTAGTTGATTAATGAGGGTGCTGTAATAGGTGTTTTGATAGTAGCTTACTAGGGGGCACATCATTAACATATTTTATTTTGTATTAGATACGAGTACTATAATAAGGAAACTCAATAGAATTGCATAGGTAGGTACAATAATAGTAGTTACTTTAAGAAAATGAAAATTATCTATGCTCTCTAAAAAGTTTCAAAATAAAAAGATTTTGTTTAAATCTCACGATACGATTACTTTTTTAAATTAATTCGAAAAAGGATAAAATAAATTAAAAACCCCCAACTTAAAAAAAATATTTAACGCGAGATAATTTACGTACAACTTAATATAAATCCGTCAGGGCTGGGGTTGTTATCGAAAATATTTTTGTATTTATTATAATTGTAATGATCACTGTCATATTTTTACAATTATATCCTACCTTTACTGTCACTCTCTAATAAAAACTCGCTGTAATCATAAAAAGTTGGAGCGTTTGTTGGGTTGCGCAAACCTCGAGAACGACTCAACCAATTCGGGTTTTTTTCACATTTTTGTTAAAACTGAAAGAAGGTGGACACGTGGAAATTGCGAGTCTATTAAAAAAAGAATGTTTTTATTTGCCCATACTAGCAAGAGCGCGAGAAAGAGTAAACCTACCTGGTCCTGGTACCTGGTTACCGGTGGTCTGGCTATCTAACATGTGCAGTCAACATTTTTGTTCCTACTTTGACATAACGAATCGAAGCAGCCAATAAAAACATAAAACGATCATAATTACATTACAGTACCCGGCGATTTACAGGGTGTCCCAGAACTCAACGTCAAGCGGTCACGGGGTGAGAGGTGGGGGTCACACCAGTCCCGCGAAAAATAAAATTCCCTATCGGTTATATCAAATTTAGCTGGCAAATTTTAAAAAAACTTAGGAAATCTCTAACTTTAACTATATTTTTAGACACTGTGACCTCAAATTTCACAATTTTTCACGATTTTTTCACCAACGTGGTCCTCAATAAACGTCACAAATCAAGCATAAAATATTTCTTATGTTTTTAAGGGATTTTTTAAAATATGTTTTTCGGGACTGGTGTGACCTTCTCGCCCGTGCCCGCTTGACGTTGAGTTCTGGCGCATCCTGTATATTGCACATCAACCTTTGGAAAGAGACGATCGGATAATGTAGGCTTCGTAGAGCGTTATCTCAGTCGCACGTAATACAAACAGTCCGGTATCTATTAGGAGCTGTTAAAACAATTATGATTTACTTCTTTTGATAATTATTTTTATTCTTTGTTTAAAATACACCAATTTTTCTTATAAGTGATGGCTTTAGGTTGGGGTAAAATAAAAATAAACATGTTCACATTGTTAACGTATGTAATTATTTTGGAGAATTACAACTGTAGAGTATGTAATAAAAACACCATTATTCCTATTGTTAAACTGAGACATTGTAATAAAAATAATTCTAATTCTGTTACTAGCACCGGGTACAAAGTCTTTTTCATTTCAAGATCCCATAATGCAACTTTAAATTTTGAAAATTTGGGGTGTTAACAATTCTAATTATATATTTTGAATTGGACGCGACCGCACTCTATCGTACTTGAACAACGACTGACAAAGTAACAAAACGTTACATAAGTAGACGGCAGAGACGACAGAGATAAAATAGGGTACCGGACTGGGTCAAAAATACACCATCCTAATTAGTCCGTCAGCTAGATCATGGAAAAATATTGGACACGTATTTTTTGTTTTATCATAATATTAAAAATTGTCAAAGATATAGACCATCAAACCTCGAGAGTGGGGGGGGGGGGGGGGGGTCGCGACGTCATTCGTGAGTAAAAATCGTACTCACACGAAACTTCGAAGCGCTCTATCTTCGTCATTTTTTGTTTGCGAAACAAAAGAAAAAATATGTGTACAATAGTTTTTGGCAATCTAACTAACGGGCTACATAGTTTTTTTGAGGATTGTACCCTATTCTACGAAGCCGAAATTAGCCGATTGTCTCTTTCCATAGGTAGATGGGCCAAAGTTTATCGCCGGGTACTGTAGTACATACATTATTCATATAATTACGAATTACGAAGTAATACTACATATTACAACCAATAGGTTCTAGCCCTTAACTTTTTAAAATAGATAATATATTGAGAGGTTTATACGTAAACTATGTACGTAAAATATGTGCATAAAATAGTGTGCAGCATTATAATTTGCGTGCTTTTCTGAGTTCAAAACCGTACACCGAATGCGGTCCTCACAACTCCATCCAACGCATGGTATAATATATGTGTACTTGTGTACTCCAATCTATGTACTGATAATACACCGATAAATAGCTATTTTAGAACAGGGTCGATAATTTTTGAAACGAAAAAAATTTACAGTCGGATGAAACCCATTACAAAAGGAAGGGAACATTTACCATGGTAATGTATTTTTTACACCATCAGAAAGTAGAGATTTCAACGAACAAAAAGCCTCCAGACTTTTTGGAAAAAGCTGATATTTTGACGCGAGAATTTTCGATTGAATTTTAGGGTGCTCTTTTGATATTAAGTTAAAATAAGGCGAAAAATAATTATTATTTTCACCTACAACTTTGCCATTTAACTTTTTTCCATAGGACTTGTACAGTACATACCAACGATAACCATTCAAGATAAACCATTTTTTACCCTTAAAACCCCCTCTCACTTAGCGGACTTGGATCGAGCGAAATTTATTTTTCCTTTAATTTTTATCATATTCCCCTCCTTTTCTAATGGGTTTTATCCCACTGTATTTTTTTTTCTTTTTTTTTTCATTTTTGAAGGCGTGGTCCTGGTCTATTTCTTATTTACGGTGAAATAAATACCCGATTAAAAATGCCATTCCATTTCCAAGTGCTTATCTGCCGGATGTTCATCAAAATGTAATGAAAAATTAAATTCCAATTCGGACACCATTCGAAGCCCAGTTTCAGCAAGATAGATTCATTTCCTTCTAATCGAACATGAATATCAATACATAGCATTCCGCTTGCGAAAATCTGACTATATTCCCATCTCGTTTATTCCCTTAATGTTAGATGGGGACAACGATACTTCATCAGGTGCCATTACGGGACAGACGGAGGAAGTCAGGCCGGCAATTCAATATTATATAGATGGAACTGAGAGGAAATGGAAAGCAGAGATGAAAGGGCAACACCGAGTTGCCATCTATCTGTATATTGTACCTACTACATGACTACACTGGTACTGGTAGTACCTACTACATATCATTATTATATACTACGTAGCATTCATGAAGATCCTCTGTACACAAATCTTGTGTCATGGCGTATGTGGTCGTCTTCTGAAACAAATCCACGTTTGATTTTATTGCTCGAAAATCAAACGTGGATTTTGTGATTTTCGAACCTGATTATGATACCTGAGGCGCGGGTAGAAGCGAGCCTAGTGCCAAATAGCACGTCTGTGCGTTTGCTTTGAATGCTTATTTTTGAGTATTTGAGTACGCTTAAAACAAACATGCTTTTTACCGGCAAATAGGAACAGATGAGGAGCATGATTGCTAGTGAGATTGATACCGTCTATAAATGGATACCTGTGCAGTGTGCATGCAGTAAAAACCGGTTATTTCCATATTGCGAGTACAAATATACATTTTATTTATTTGTATAGAGTATAGTTAAGCGTATCTAAATTATAACTAACCTGGGTAGAATGTCGATACTGTTGATATGCCCGAGAGGAAGAACCCTGTGAACAATACAGACATAATTAAGTTTGGTCTATGCGAGTGCTCGCTACATGGCCTAAAGTAACTCATGGCGGAAGTAAGTTGGCTGCATTCAAGTAATTGTAGACCGCACTTCCCTTCACCAAGTGAGATAGCACTCAAGGGTGCCCAGAGATTTTAGACATGAAGAGTACCCGCGTACATAGTACCTACAGCAGAGACAAATCCTACTAATATTATATTATAAGTGCGAATTTTTGTGTGTACGTTAATTACAGCAGGGATCTGAATGATTTGTTATGTAGATAATAGTCTGGAATAACACAGGCAACTTTTTATCCCGGAAATAACGGGACCGGAAACTACTCGAGACCAAGGAAAAACCAAAGGATTCTAGTAGTAAAATGGAAACCTTTATTGAATCTCTATAGAATACACATAGCGCATTTAGAAACTTAGTACAGTCCGCGAGGTATAAGCTGAGCTTTGCATTAGTGTGAGTGATCACCAAAAGTACAGTCAGACGCAGGACGCTGTTACCATGTTCTCTTAATAAGGTGTCAATTTTATATTCAATAAATCGTTGTTTATTATGCAGTATCAATTGTATATTGGTATAAACGATAGGCCTGCCCTGAATACGGTATTCGGAAATTTTAAGTAAATAAGTTATACGTAGGTGACGGATCTCATGCTTTTCCATTAAATTTTTTCTGTTATTCTCTGTCCTTGACCATTTGAATCCTAAAACAGATACTTCTTTTCGCAATGACCATATTGATCCTGGATAGTTAATGTCAGCTTGTTGTTTAAGAGTTTGTTGTCTGACTGTACTTTTGGTAATAGATGCGTATGCATGTGATCACTCAACTAATGCAAAGCTCAGCTTATACCTCGCGGACTGTACCTACCTGGTTGACCGATTTGGTTGCTAATTTTTTTTTTTTCAAATTATATTTAAAGACAGATTCAATTAAAAAAATGCATTAGAATCCATTACGTAGTTTTAAAGATCTAAACCTTGATAGGTACATAAAAAGAAAAAAAAATGTGTGCGCTTAAAACCGCACGGCAGAAGTGAAAACTAAAATAAGAAATACTTAACTAAATAATTTTAATTTAAAACTTTTACGGCTGAATGATTAGTATCCATGGCCAAGAATAAATTTTAAAAAAATAATTACGCGGTTCGAAAATGCCGTTTGACTCACAAGTTTTTAGTTATGTCATATTTATGTATTTCGCTAAAAATGCATAAATATGTTGTGTTATAGTGTATTTGTGTAAGCACTTTCTTATGAAAATGGGTATCATTTTGTGTGTTTACATAGTGTAAGTGCTGTGATAAAATATTACAACCATAACTTTATTGCAATGGACGTGAAATGCAAATTTAACATTTCGTGACAGGTTCAATTGATATGGTAAGTACCTAGAAGTTAATGTCGTGATAAAAAAGTTTAAAAATTCGCCAGTTTCAGCGAGAAAGTCGCTAAGGTGTCAGTCAACACTGGTAGTGAGCAGCGAGAGAGAGTAAGAGTATGTATTGTCCCATGTCCTCCTCTAACAATTATCTTTCTCGGTCTGGCACGTTTGTTGAGCACATTATCTTTCTCGCTCTAGCATCCCGAGTTTACCCGAAATTTCTTATCATATCCGAGCGTGATGATCACGTGATCATTAATCCATTTCACAGCCCACGAAAATTCTGTCTATAACGCGCCTAAAGAAGTTTTCACTTCAAAAAGAAGAGATGTAATCATCAGGCAACCGGGGTCCCGGCGAACTCGGTAACCGAGGGCGCCGTTTTACCGCCTGAGCTATTGAGCCTTTAAGCTTAGTGGCGAAATTTGCTATCGTATTCTAATGATATTCTAGGAGTTTTTCATTGCCCGAAAAAGCACATAAAATTACATTTTTTAACAATGCAATCTAGCTAGATCGATTTATCGTCCCCGAAACCCCCTGCATACATAATTTCATGAAAATCGTACCAGCCGTTTCCGAGATTCAAATTCTTTATATATGTACATAATTATATACAAGAATTGCTCGTTTAAAGGTATAAGATTCGTCTCTTACCATCAGACGAGTAGCCGGTCTATCGTGGACCTATGAAAATAGATTTGGGTCATTCCATCGTTTCGGGTGTTACATTCGTACAACAAAAGTATATTTTTTTGTACTTTGCAATAATATTTTAACAATAAAAGTGTTTTAATCTATGCGTTTTTAGTTGTTTTATCTAAATTGTAAAATGATTATAGTTTAGCAAATCGAAACATGGCTTTTTAAGTCGAAAAGTGTGCGTTTCGGGTGTTACACAATTGTTCTCTATGTTCTGAGTATTTTTACATTTCTTAAAAAATCTGCGAATTTTCTTAGGGAACCATTCCTAAAACTTTCAGGCCTGCTAAAGTATAATATTTACTAACCATATATGACATAATCATTTTCACAAACAATGTTTTACTATTATTTTTTTATATTATCATTTGTTTCGGGTGTTACCGCGGTTTCGTTTCGGGTGTTACGAGTACGAAAATTAATATTTTATGGGGTGTTTTTTAAGCTTCTAGGTACTACAAATTAAAAAAAATACAAATAGAGATGATTACAGTGAATTTTGAGTTATCAAAACTTAAAAAGTTTCTTAAAAAGAGACGAGGGACAAATAAACGTAACTACTAAAAGTCTTCTGTAATATAACTGCTAAATCACAAACTTCTTTACAAAAATGTAGTAATAATCCAAAAAAAAAAAAACTTTTTATACATATCTACTCATACACATATTAAACTCTGTTTCAGTACGTTATAATTTGGAATGTTTTGTTTCAAATTTCATCAAATTTAATGCAAAAAGAAGAAATTAATTTTTTCACCTTGAGTAGCGTTTCTCATGGAATGACCCATTTCATGACGTCACATCTCTCCTTCATGAAACAACGATTCCACCACGTTGCATTGCAATTACATTTAAATTCGAAGAACTGCGAGCCAGCCTAAGAATGCTTGTTTCACAAAAGGTTATAATTCTCTTAATAGCTCCCGGAAATCAAAAACACTTTCAAATCACTGCACTACGTTCGTCACCTAGAGGTATATTTTTTTAACTATTATACATACTTGGCTTGAACTTGACCGCCATCTCGCCTGATGTCTAGCGACGATTCATCGGTTTCAGTATCGACTTGAAGACACCTAGATTATAACCATCGAGAAAAACCCACTCGGGCGACGCATCTTACATCCAAGATGTTTTTATCACCAAAGTGGAATCAAACCTCCTCGTTCGGCTCTTTGGAACGTCAACCATGAAACGATGTCGCTTTTACGAGCTACAAGCACTCCGATAGAAAAAATGGCAAGGTGTGATCATGCAGACCAATTGCACACTTTCCGAAATGTATCCGATTTTGCAATGTTCGAGACATGGAAGTGTTTGTCGTTTCCAATGTGATTTTTAGGACGTCTCTCGATCGATTCCACAGAGTACAGCTGGTACTTCGCCGACCCATCCCAAACATGAATAATCCATTTGCCTTAAAGGTGGGTTTAATGTTTTAAATCCTAGTGATAGCTCTGTGGCTTAAATTCGACCAAAATTTAAATAAACAAGTGAGTATACCTACATGTGTGTGAGGGTGTGTGACTGTGTCTAATACGTGTTACAGGGTGTGTGTATTTGTGTGTGATAATTTTTTAATAAGTTAGGTATTGTATATATACCCTTTTTTTAATATTATCGTTCTGCAATCCTTCTCTTTACAAACTATAAGAGTGGTAAATTTCAAACTCTTCAATTCATCCGCGCAATTATCGTAAAAAGGGGTGCACAGATTTTGCTTAACGTATAAATATATAGATTTAACATAATTTCACTATAAATAGGGTTCACTTTTACCTTACATAAGTCTCGTTCCAACATCGAAGCATCCAATATTTGTCTATTAATGGTGAGAAAATTAAATAACCTTCCCCACGCAGATAAATTGCAATAAGGAGATTTCACGTCGCGAAGTGATAATATTTTAAATTAAATCAGTTTGTCATCAACCAATAGGGGAGAGTATGCTAGTACCCACGCCAATCTCTTCTAGCCAATAGCAACGTCGTATTTGATTTTCGAATTTTACGGTGTGAAGAACGGGAATCTCATAATTGTTGGTATCGACTAGCTTGAGGCGGCTCTTTGGGGTTTACATGTGGTAACACAATAAGATAGTTTCGTGAAAATCAGTATTCTATCTTCAGTATTTTCGAGATAGAAAAGGTTTGTTTTTTTTTAAATGAAGTATTTTCTTTTTCTTCTCTTCTTCATTCTTATGGCTTCTATTCGGTTATATCACCGCAATTTCGCCAGCATCGAACATCATTTTTTTTCGATTGTAAATTACAAAATAAATGTTAATGTTATATTTAGCAAAATAATTGCATGTTTGTGTTTTGTCACGAGTTCATCGTCTTTTATCAAAAATATTTCATCTTTTAAAAAAAACAATTAGGTAGGTAGGTATATTTTTTTGAGGCAGAATGCATGAATTATTATTTTTTTGGTTGAAGGATTGAATGAGGCGTTATCCAGATGCAAATTGACTTGTCAAAAATAGTTCTAAATTTTGCCAAGTGTGGCACCACTGTTTGTTTTTGTGAAATTTCTCTAACAAAATAAAACATTGGCGCCACCTGTGGTGAAATTGGGAACTGTCTTTGACAGGTCTTTTTGCATCTTGAAAACGACCCATTAGTCGGTAGTGTTCTTAGTTGGTTCTTAGCTCAGAAAAAGGAACACAGTTCTTAGCTATCTTTGATGAAAATCGGTCCGAAGCGGCCAACGCCACAAAATGGCAGATGTTAGATAGATAGATAGATACTCTTTAGTGTACACACCGAAACAAAACAATACAGTAAAATTAAAAAAAAAAAAAAAAAAACAAGTGTTACAATCGGCGGCCTTATCGCTAAAAGCGATCTTGTGTATTTTATAACAATAGGGAGTTATGAAAAATACGTTATGAAAGGTCCAGTCGAATACTAGTCAAGCACTATGGTAAACTTCAAATACAAAATGACCGCAACAACAAAATGGTGAATTACTTTTTTTTTTATTCACATAGACTGTACTTATCATGTATTTTTGGCTATAGTAAAGTTGCTTTTTTATGGGTGTAATGTGACGTGCCTACCTGCCAGTATTTCTGTGCCATCGCATCGTAGCTCTTTAACCAATTTTGATAATTTTTGAAGTGAAAACTTCTTTAGGCGCGCTATAGACAGAATTTTCGTGGGCTGTGAAATGGATTTATCAATCGTCACGCTTGGATATGATAATGGATCAGATCGGATATGAAATCTTCGGGTAAACTCGGTAAAAACGGCCAGGTAGGTACCAGGGCAACAGAAACAGTAAAGAGTTTCGATTACCTACCTCCAACAGCCCAGCGTTTATCTCCAGATACCAGGACAACAGAAATATAAAAGAGTTGCGTTTGCCCCTAGGTACCAGTACCAGGGCAACAGCAAGTTTTCACTTCTATCGGCAGTTCCTATTACTGCCAATTTTTTTGTTTGTTTGAAGGCCAATATAATCGAGATGATTTCTAGACATAATTTGTATCAAAGGTTTATTAAAATGTTCTTTTCTGTAGTTAATATTTAATTTAAAAGCCACAAGGTCTGATTTATGTACACTGTGAAATGAATACAACGATTTACAATTTTACGGTCATCTTTGAACTCCCGAAAAAAACATATTCAAGATGGCATGAAACAGCTGAATAAGCTGCCGGTGTAATCCACCAAACTAAGGCCCGCCATACACGCTACGGTCTGCCGGAGAGGTCTACCTGTGCAGTTATGCCTGCGCAGGTAGACCGGAGTGTGTGTGGGAAGCCTGCACAGGCGACCGGAGCAAGATCGAAAATCATTTCTGTTCGGTTAGACTGCGCAAGCATAACTGCACAGGTAGACCTCTCCGGCAGACCGTAGCGTGTATGGCGGGCATAAGTAAGGAGAAACGCGTCATAGTCACTTGGAGATAATTTCTAAAGACTTTATTTAGGACATCAATAATAATTATTATTTCTCTTCGAGATATATTCTTTGTGATATTTAGTGAACAAAAACCTCTCTCTACCGAGACCGATTCTAAAAAAGAATTATACCTTGATTTCAAGACAAGCTAGTTTTACGAAGTTACGGCTGGTCTAGCCGGGAGAACGGCGACTGCCGATCCGGAGCCCCGGGTTAAAATCCCACACGCACCACTGTCTTGTCGGAGTCATGTGCGTAATACCGATAATTTAAAAACGGTGAAGGAAAACGTCGTGAGGAAACACGGCATGAATCTAGAATTCTTTGAAGTCAAGAGTCATCCACCAACGTGCACTGGGCCACCGTGATGGACCTTGACTCTCTCCTTGCAAGAGAAGGCCCCGAGTACCAGCAGTAGGAACATTTAATGGGTTGTTCATGCTAGGTTGCACGATTTGTCATGGAAAAGATTGAATTCCTAGCTTTTTGTTATAAAAAAGTTGTATCAAGCGAGTAGAAACACGTAACAGTAATAGCCGTGGCCGCAACTCTGCAAAAAGCCCGGCGGACTAACAATAATCGCGGGTAGAAATAATAACGTCGACTCGCCTGTATCCGCTTGCAATAAAAATGTTAAACTCTCCGATAAGCGTCGACGGTGAGGCTCGAATGTGAAGCGGTAGAGATGGGCTACAAACACAAACTTATCGATAAAAATACCTATGACCGGCCGTTTTTTAGTTTGTTTTGTACTATATTAATATATTGTATTGTACTCTTTGCAGTCCGCCCTGGGGAAGTGTCAAACCTTTGCCAGTTATTTTACCATTGAAGTTGCAAGTTGTAATTCTGCAAGTATAGCTGCGTTTCGGTTTGAAGGGTAATACTTGCAGAGAATACTTCCTCTAAAGGTGCGAAGGTACTTCAAGTGTGAACAGTTGCTCACGTTACTACACTGATTCGTTTTTGTATGGAGTAGGTACTGTTCGCACCTTTGGGATGGGTTTGCTAAGTATCAGCTGGAAACTCTGGAATCCATCGAGAGACGTGCCTAAATGCTCATAGGCACTGACACTCTTGTGCGAAAAAGACTTCAAAGTCTAGAACATCGCCGAAAAATTGCTAGCCTATCGGGTTTTCATCGGATACACTTCGGAGAGTGTGCCTCAGATTTGCATGACCTAATACCACCTTGCCCTTATTTCTATCGGAATGCTCCAAGCTCGAAAAAGCGACATCGTTTCATGGTTTATGTTCCAAAGACACGAACAAAGAAATCTGACTCTACTTTTGTGATACGAACGTCTAGGCTGTGGAACACGTTGCCTGAGTGGGTTTTCCCCGATCTCCGATGGTTACAATCTTTGTGTATTCAAATCGAAAGTGAATCGGTTTTTTTCTAGGTAAACACGCTCCATCGTAGACCGCATCGTCGCTTAACATCAGGCGAGATGGCGGTCAAGTGAAAACCTATAAAAGTTAAAAAAGAGACATTTCAGGGTCAAGACATAAAACGTGTTTTTGGGGTAAGAGCGCAGTGTAATGAATACAGTGATTTGTTATCGTCATGTTCAAATAGGTGCGTGACACTGTGTTGCTATCCAGCGCACGTCTTTCTTGTCCTGATACTCAATCTTATAAAAAAACTAGCTGACCCTGCGAACTTCACACCATCATACTTTATTTTTGTCAATATTTTTTGAATTTTCTGCTGTACAAACCTTGCCCCGACAATAACGAATACGTAAATCAAAAAATCATCCAATTTGGTGCAGTATTTCAAAAGTTACGAGCGTACATACATTTCGAAGATCTATTTTTATATTTATGAAGTTACAGTTTGCCAATGGCACGTTCAGGGGTTCTATATTTTGTAGCATAACAATGACTCATAATGAAACATCGACATCGCACGGCGCATCCCTACCTCGTCGGCCTGTTTGAGTTTTTATGTCCGGATCAAACCGCTAGGTATTTTGTCACACAAAATATAAATGTAGCTCACTTCCTTCCTTCATTGGTGGGGTTTATCAAAGTGATTAATTGCGACTTGTGCCGAGGTTTTCAACAGGCACATAGGCATGGTTGTGAATCGACTAGGTATTTGAAATGGTTTTTCAGACTTGACATCTATACTGAGTATTTTAGTATAAATATATATAAGGTAATTAAAATACAGATACTTAAGCACAAGTAGCCCATTAAATGTGGCCACTGCTGGGACTCAGGGCCTTCTATCGCAAGCAGAGAGCCAAGGCCATAATCCACCACGCTGGCGGGTTGATGGATGACCTCGAAACATTCTAGGAATATGTCGGTTTCCTCACGATGTTTTTCTTCTCCATTTTTAAGTTAGCGGCATTACGCACAAGACTTCGGAAAGACAGTGGTGCACGTGGGATTCGAACCAGGGGCTAGCCCACAAGGAAATTTCTGGCCGTTTTATATATATGGTAACTCAGCATTACCATTTAAATCTGATGCATACTCTCAGAAATATATCCGATATAAAACCAATAAGCCAGTAAGCTTGTGGCATTCGTTCCGCATAAGAGAGTCGTCGCAAATGAGCCTCTTGACACGTCCCTCAATTGAATCGACAGCTTGAAGCTGGTACTCAGCCGACCCATCTGTAAGGGAGGGATCCTAACCGTACTAATAATAATAAGCACCCTGTTCTGAAAGTACTTTTTAACTAACTATAGATTTGTTTTAATCCTACCAATATTTGTTGGATGTTTGTTACGAAATTTGAATGTTTGTTGCTCAATCACATCGGAACGTATGAACGGATCGGGTTGAAATTTTGAGCACACGTGACAATCTGTCATAGCACATAGACTACTTTTTATCACAGGAAAATAACGGGAACGGGAACTATGCGAGTAAAACTGCGAGACGCTGCTAATCCTATACATAATAGTAGGTACCTGGGTGACAGAGCTTTGCTCGGTTTATACCCTATACTAGCGGCCCTTTCCGGGTTCGCTCGGATCATAACCTAGACAATGTCTGCAGCGCCATCTGCCGGGCTTATTTGTGAATCTAAATCATCGTCGAATCCACTTGTAAACAGACAAAAAAAACATTTCAAATCGGTCCCGCCGTTTAGGAGGAGTTCACTGTCAAAGGATTAAATTACAAAAATGGCAATTAAAAAATAGGGGTTGGTGATAAACGGGTAAAAATTTAGGGTTGTATCTATTTTTAATGCCACATTATAAAAAAATAAAAACAAAAATGTTTGTCCAAAAATTAAAAAAAAATATTTAGTGGTGAACAACCCTTATCACTTAGGGGTATGAAAAGTAGCCGATTCTCAGACCTACTGAATATGCGTATAAAATTTGGTAAAAATCAGTATAGCCATTTCGGAGGAGTAAGGTGACTAACACTGTGACACAAGAATTTTATTTATAAGATATACTTAGATACCTACATATAAAAGGCTCCAAGTAATCGATTTTCTAAAAAAAAGAGAAGGAACTTGAAAAAAAGAGAAGCCGTCTGCATTCGAACCCGGATCTACCAATTCGTGACCGCCCGACCGACCGACTTTTCCCGCCTGAGCTATTATACTGTCGTGCAACGCGGCAAAATTTACCTTCGCATTCTAATATTAAATGTGAGAAATTTTCAGTGTCAAAAACGTCTAAATTACGTTTTAAATTTTTTTACCTAGCTAGATCGATTTATCGTCCCCAAAACCCCCTGCATACATAATTTCATGAATATCGTTCCAGCCGTTTCCGAGATTCAGATTCTATATGAATATACAAGAATTGCTCGTTTATAATTCCCAATAATTTATTGGGAAAAAGATATTTTTTACAAAACATTGGTGCGTCGGTCCCGAACTAGGTTACTCTGTAGTTAGTAGTGGTAAGACTCTTGGCAGAGTCCGCCTTGGGAAGTACCACACCTTTGCTAGTTATTATACCGCCAAGCAGTAATGTGCAATCCCAGTTTGAAGGGCAATGTTTCCAGAGAAATTACAGGCCTTAAGAGATATACTTAAATCTCTGGGTGACGAGCGCAGTGCATTGCTAGGTAATGATTTGGACTCTTCATGTTCCAATAGCTGCGTGTCACTGTGCTGTTATGTGGCAGACATGTTGCTTACCATCAGGCAAATGTCCTGCTCGTCTCGTCACTCTTTAATTTAAAAAAAAAAACTTCCCCAGGGGTACTCTGGAAAGAGTCCTACCATGTATTAACTAGTAGCACCCCGCGATTTTACCCGCGAAGTTCACGTTCCCGTTTTTCCCCCTAATAAAGACATATATCTATACTATAATACTATATACTATTATACTATAATATTATAAAGCTGAAGAGTTTGTTTGTTTGTTTGTATGTTTGTTTGTTTGAACACAAGGATCTCTGGAACTACTGGGCCAAATTGAAAGATTCTTTCTTTGTAGGATAGTCCATTTATCGAGGAAGGCTATGGACTATTAACATTACGCTACTATCATCAGGAGCCGAGCATGAATGAAAAATGTAACATAAAACGGGGAAAAATATTGCTTTCAGAGAGCTTTTGTTGCGTGACAGCATTTGTCATATGTTAAGGTTGCGTCATTAGAACCTAAAGTAACCGAATTTGAACAAAATTTGAATTGGTGCGAACAATTTTCGATAGATGGCGTAGCAACGCGCGCGCGTTCACTTAGTTGGTTATAAAATGGTTTGTAAAATAAAACATATGTTGATGTAAAATATTTTTTAAATAAATATTTTGCGAAACGTTGTTTAGAAAATGAAATATTGTTTAATACTATATACTAATATTTTTGCAATTAATATTATAATTATACGTATAGTTGGTTTAAAAGTGATGTTTTGTCAAAAAATGTATGTGAAACATTAGTGAACCCTCTGTGTTACAAATTTTAACCTAATCCGTCCAGAAGCTCCAGCGTGATTGAGCAAACATTAACATTCAACATTAAACTTTGACATTTATAATATTAGTAGGAAGTACTCACTTTCCCAGTGCATCTCGTCAGTGAAACTAGTTGGGTGAATCATGGTTTTGATTTTACAGAATGTAAAACTTTTCAAGTGGATAAACGTTCTAGAATGCAGAACTTATCAGGCGAGTAGACGTTTCAGATTAGATAACTTTCGAATTGGTTAGACGTTTCCAAACTCTTGAAAGTAAGGTGGGTGAAGACAAAGTTGATGTTGTGAAACTTTCAAGCTGGTGGATATTTAAGATTAGAGAACTTTGGAATGGGCTGGGTATGTCAGAATAAAAAAAAACATGAAGTGGTTCAAAAAAGTGGGTAGATTTTTACGATGTGGAACTTATTATGAGGGTAACTGTTAAAAAAAATTTAAACTTTTCGAGTGCGTAGATGTTCCGATATGTGGAACATTACAAGTGACTATGTAATGTAATGTGATGTTTCAGATTATAGTTGCTTTTAAATTGAGTAGGTATCTATTTCAGAACTTCTAAGTAAGTGAAGCAGATGAATAAAGTATGTAGATGTTCCAGGACTTTTCAAAAGAGTAAAATCTGCCAGATTGTAGGTAGAAGTTTACAAGTGAGTAGATATTTTAGTACTGTACAACTTGTCAAGTAGGAAAATGGTCCAGTTTATGCAAACTATGCAAGTTGGTAGATGTTTCAGTCATGTACGCTGGCAATAAACAACTTCTTCCGTGCCGGGCTCCTGACAAGCTTTTTATATCATGCCTTCTACCATGTGCCATTGTGGCGATGATTTTATAACAATTGACTCGAAATATTTCGTGCACCGCAACCGCGTACCTTATTACTGCGACATAAGATTTACAATCGTGTTATGCAATTTTGAACTTAATTGTACTAACGTCACCATAAGAAATCGTAGTAAGGCCCTGGACACGACAGGTTACTATTTATGAGACACTGCTACCTAAATGTTATAATTTGAAGCGATACGATGTAATTTGTCAATGTGATATGCATGGAGCTGCAAGTATTCATCTTCATTACCTCTCTTTCTTTGTAATTTCATACTAATGCAATACAATGCAAAAGGGAAAGTTTAGAATGTGTACATTAACAACCTAATTGCTGTTAATATTGCTTCGGTAGTATCATTATGTGGTGGCAGCATCACATTATGCTGCCACTGCTGGAACTCAAGCCCGATTTACACTTCAATAAATACAGTAGCGAGTTAACTAGCGGGTTAAGTTCTTAATGTTGTTTTTTTTTTAATAAAGAGTGACGAGATGAGCAGGACGTGCGCCTGATGGTAAGCAACATGCCTGCCACATAACAGAGCATAGTGACACGCAGCTACTGGAACATGAAGAGTCCAAATCATTACCTAGCACTGCACTGGGCTCGTCACCCAGAGATCTAAGATGTTATATCTCTAAGCCTTCAAACTGGAACACAGTAATGTTTGCACATTACTGCTTGGCGGTAGAATAACTGGCAAAGGTGTGGTACTTCCCCAGACAGACTCTGCCAAGAGTCCTACCACTAGTTTGAACGGCAAAGGCGAGTTACGTAGTAAGTTATAGATCGCGATCCTATTTTTTGGTGAGTCCAGTGCGAAGTAGCCGCTCTCTCGGGTCTCCCGCGCCCGGCCAACTTAACGTACCCCGAGCAAATGACCTTGAGTATTTCTTACCTTATCGCACACCGCAAGAAAGTGCAAGAGAGAAACAGTAGGATTGCTCGCTGTTTTACGCTCAAATTTTAGAATAAACTCTTTATAAAATCAGATTTTGGTCTTTTGAAAAAAATATTTCTACCAAAATGTTCGTAATGGAATTGTCTATCCGTTGCTGTAAGTACAAAATCAAAATAATGGAGCTTTTTCGAGGAGATGCATGATAACTACAATTATTTAATTTTTTCATGGTTTCATTGTGAGGCGATTATTTAAACAATAAGTTTATTAACAAAAAAATAAAACTCCCATATTGAAGCCAAGAAGTTGTAGAAATTTAATGTATTTTTTACCAGTTCATATTTGTTTTGGATAATGAGTAGATAGCTCTGAAAACTGGACAAATAACTCGTTTTGCTGGGGGACGCAACTTAATTGGCATGTAGACGGGTGAGTTTAGTACAGCACAGATCACTATCCATTTTCTCGATTAAAACAATGCGAAACGCGACTAGTCGTCTTCTCGGCCACTTAAGACTACTCACTCCGCCCGTTTGGACGCTACCTACTTACAACTTGCTACTTATTACTAACAGTCTGAGTTCTTACCTCGCTACTGTACTTATTGAAGTTTAAAACGGGCTTCAGAGCTTTCTCTCAGTCTCTCAAAAGAAGGGAGCCAATGCCACGATCCACGGTCTCTCGTGAGGCTTTGTGGATAATAGATGTCGTCTAAAAATGTACGTTTTTCTTACAATAGGTATCAAGTGACCTTTACTGGTATTTATTATCATCATAATCAGCCCACATTCGTCCACTGCTGGACGTAGGCCTCTCCAATGATACGCCACGCAGCCCGATCCTCGGCTTTACGTTTCCAACCGCCACCAGCTGCTTTCCGTAAATCGTCACTCCAACTAGTCTCAGGGCGTCCTACACTACGTTTGCCGATTCACGGTCTCTATTCGTCTGCCCTAGCGGTTATCGGTTCTGCGATAGATACGACCAGCCCACTGCCACTTCAGCTTGCTGATGCGCTGAGCTATGTCGGTGACTTTGGTTCTCTGACGGATCATTACGAATACAATCTCTCAGAGAAACTCCATGCATAGCTCTTTCCATAGCTCGCTGAGCGATTTTATTTTGGTATTATAAATTGTGGTAATTTTATGGAAAATTAAGGTAAGTAATGTTGTTTAATGTAGAGATTATTTCTACTTTATACTCTCAAATATTCTTCATTGACTTCTATAAACGACTGACCTCTGCGTTGACCAGTCACATGTCAATTAACTCATAAAATTTAAGAATTTTAGCTATAAATTTTAATACGACCTTATTGAGTTACTACCACAGCACCAACATTAGCAAACATGCTTGTTTTAATAAATATTTATGTGTAAATTAGTAAAAAACATATAAAAATGCTAAAAGAGTGGCGTCGTACACGCGCGGTCGATGACGCTTCAGATTACACCGAGCCGGGTCAGGTCCGTGCTGTGAATGTGTTATTTTTAAATTATCACATAATCCCCAACTGATTATTATTACAAAAACACTGGTTAATATAATTATATCTCTTGCGCACAAAATGTGTATGCTCCGTTTTTTATTTTTGAAGTGAAAACTTCTTTAGGCGCGCTATAGACAGAATTTTCGTGGGCTGTGAAATGGATTCATCAATCGTCACGCTCAGATATGATAATGGATCGGATCGGATATGAAATCTGCGGGTAAACTCGGTAAAAACGGCCAGGTAGGTACCAGGGCAACAGAAACAGTAAAGAGTTGCAATATTTTGTACAACTTCGTTCCATCAGAATGTCCCTTGACACCTCCCAAGTATTTTGAAGTGAAAACTTCTTTTGGCGCGCAGGCGCGGTTTTAGACAGATTTTTCGTGGGGTTTGAATTGAATTCTAGCGTCACTGGCGTCACGCTCGGGTATGCTAAGAAATCTTCGGATAAACTCGGGGCCACGCCCATTGGCCATCTAGAAATGCGTCAGCCAATGGGAAATGCTGAAAGGGCGTGGCCTAACCATCACGACATGACCATCTAGAAATGCGTGAGCCAATGGAAAATGCTAACGCATTTCTAGATGGCCATGCCATGATGGTCAGGCCACGCCATCCGGTACACCCGTGTAGTTTCCAAATTAGGCTTCAAATTCTGAGTTATAAGTTTTCACTTCTATCGGCAGTTCCTATGACTGCCAATTTTTTTATTGTACACTAGCTGTGCCCCGCGGTTTCACCCGCGTCTATTTGAGGAAAATCCATACTAAAATATCCATTGCTGGCCACTTTATTACGTTTTACGGAACCCTAAAAATACGTAAATAAGCAACAATGCATTGTTGTGAGGTAAAACTATCTTTGATTGTTGTAGAACAAATTTGATTACATCAAATGACACAAACTTCAAATGTAGACACGCGCCGTCACAGACTTCAACGACCAAAGAGAATTTAATAGTAGCGTAATGTTATATACCCTATAGCCTTCCTCGATAAATGGAGTATCCAACAAAAAAAGAATCTTTCGTATCGGTCCAGTAGTTTCCGAGATCCTAGCGTTCAAACAAACAAACAAACAAACTCTTCAGCTTTATAATATTAGTATAGATGTTAATGATCTATTTCCCAATACCGAGATTAAGATAGGTACTATAACATCAGTTTCATATTCACAATAATTGCAATGTACAATATTAATAAACGCTTTTGAAATCAAGAGCAGCTAGGTATCAGTATAATTTTCTATTGACCTAGTGTCATTCTTTTTAGGGTTCCGTAAAACGTAAAAACGGAACCCTTATAGATTCGTCATGTCTGTCTGTCTGTCTGTCTGTCTGTCTGTCTGTCTGTCTGTCCGTCCGTATGTCACAGCCATTTTTTGCCGAAACTATGAGAACTACACTGTTGAAACTTGCTAAGTAGATGTATTCTGTGAACCGCATTAGGATTTTTACAAAAAAATTAAAAAAAAAGAAAAATTAGGGTTGCCCCCCATACTGCGAACTGAAACTCCAAAATTTTTTTTTCATCAAACCTACACGTGTGGGATGTCTATCGATAGGTCTTCAAAAATGATGTTGAGGTTTCTAAAATCATTTTCTTCTACGCTGAATAATTTGCGCAAGAGACACTTCCAAAGTGGTAAAATGTGTCCCCCCCCCCCCCCCTCTAACTTCTAAAGTAAGAGAATGAAAAACCTAAAAAAAATATATGATGTACGTTACCATGTAAACTACCAACGAAAATTGGTTTGAACTCGATCTGATGAGTAGTTTTTTTTTAGTACGTCATAAATACACTATTATTGAAACTTCTACCAAACTTACAACGAACTATGTATCCTATGTATATTATGTTACTTGCTGCAACGGAACCCTTCATGGGCGAGTCCAACTCGCACTTGGCCACTTTATTTATTTTTAACCGAGTTAAATAGAGGATCAAGTATGCCAAACAAAACACTTAGGCCAGTAAAAATATAATTTAACTTTGCAATAAATTTCCGATCCAATTTTTGTTTTTATTAGATTAATTCAAATCAATTCAATGCTAAACTACTGAAAATGGCAAAAACTAGAAAAAATGTTTTTGTAAAAAATAAAATTTCGCATCTTTTGAAAGAAACTTTTCTGTGCTATGCACCGTTTACGTTTTATGATCCATTTAATGGACCGGTTTTTCTATCGCAGCTGATAACTCTTGAAATATTAGATCAATCAATATAACGTTTCTACCCTATAAGATCAGTTACTTTTCTGCCTCACTTTTTCAATTTAAACTTCTGCCTCAAACTGTTTTTCTAATACCCATACGTTTTGAGTTATAATACGTTTAAATTCTGTTAATCTGCCAAAAATATTATAAATTAATTAATTGTATTAAAATGAAAAACATTTTTATAACGTTTAAGCACAGCTTTGATGGACCTCTCATCCGTATAATTCTTTTGAACCCTAAAATTAAACAAAATTACTGAAATATCTGAAAATAACACAAAGGCACACACACACACACATACGGATAATACTTATTTATATTGTTTGAAAGATGCCAGAACACATGAGAGACAAATAACAGTCTGCTGGATAGACCTAGAGAACGCATTTGGTTCCGTGCAGCATGAACTTATGTTATTTGCCCTAAAATGGTATAACTTTCCGGCTGTAATTATTGACATAATTAATTCATATTATAATCACTTAAAATTCGTTATAGCAGTAAACAAGGAATACTCAAAACCACTTAAATATAATGTGGGACTATTCCAAGGGTGCTGCTTATCACCAATAGTATTTAATATAGTTATAAATATTCTAGTAGATAAATTAATATCCCGTGAGAAAAAATGGGGCTACCGGTTTAAAATCAACAATAAGTACACTGAGTCAATTTTAGCCTTTGCGGACGACCTTGCAATACTTACACGAAATCCCAAACAGTGTCAAGAATTGTTGAATGATGTTGATGAGTTCTGTACATGGACGGAGGGAATGAGGGCAAAACCAAGTAAATGTCATTGTTTATGTCTGGGTAGACGAAATACCAAATATACTTCTTACGATCCGGGACTCTCCATAAGTGGCCAAAGAGTTGCCACAATTGCAGAGGCAGTGCCTTTCAAATTTCTTGGTAGAAAGATAGACTACAAAGGACGTACACCATCATTAGAGGTAGTTGTTGGAAATTTCATGAATGACCTCAATAAGGTAGACCAACAGCCTATCAGCAATATCAAAAAAGCATGGATATATGACAACTATCTCACATCACGTCTCACTTGGCCTTTCCTAGTATATGACATCGGTAAAACCCTCCTCGCAAAACTAGATGCTAATGTCATAAAGATATTGAAGTCATGGTTTGGATTGGCACATCCGGCTGATCCCTCTACTCTATTTAGGGATCACAATAGTTTTGGCCTGAAACTAAAAAAACCATCCGAACTCTACAAACACCTAAGAGTTACAAAAACGCATGTTTTGGGAAAGTCGAAAGACGAATTAATCGCATCTCTCCCAAAAGACAAAAGCGCTTCGGACCTTGAATCTAGACTTCAATTCCACAAACAATTTATGGCAGGCGCGCAAGTAAATACAGCTGGGTTGGGTGCGAGAAAGAAAAGGGAAGACCGAGACATGGTAAAAACCTTTCTACAACAAGACGAAAATGATAGTTACAAAGTGCACGCTATGAATTTAGAAATGCAAAGTGAGTGGTTAACCATAGGTGAGTTTTGTATCCCATTAGCTCTAAAGTGGCGCACCTTGCTGTATGACTGGTCTCCTGCCTTATTAAAATTTTATCTGAACGCTTTCCAAATGACCCTCCCTGACCAGAGTAACTTGGTAAGGTGGGGAAAAGCCTCTGAAAAATGTTGCTATACTTGTAGTGAGGCGATATGTACAGCAAGGCACATATTGGTGGGTTGCAAGGTGCTCCTTAATAGGGGTCATTACTCTCAGCGCCATGACAGAGTACTTGAAATCATACGTGAAGCCGTAAGCCTTTCGGTAGCTAGAGCCCAAAAGGGATTGACGATAAACAAAAGACAAATTAACTTTGTAAAAGAGGGCTCAACTTCAAACTCCAAGAACAAGCCTTACTCAATCCTGGGTTCAGCACCTGATTGGACTATTTTAATGGACACGTATGAAAAGCACTACAAAATCCCAGAGGATGTGGGTGTTTCGTCATCCAGACCGGACATTTTCCTTTTTTCTAGGGCTACGAAACGCATAGTCCTGGTAGAACTTACCGTACCGTGGGAAACTAATATACCTAAAGACCACGTGATGAAACAAAATAAGTATTACGACCTACAAAATGAATTAACAAAAAATGGCTATGTAGTTAATTTATACGCTGTAGAAGTAGGAGCGAGAGGTATACCAGCAAAATCTCTCTATAACCTGCTTAAAGACCTTGGATTGTCCAGAAGTGCAGTAAGTTCTATACTAGAACGAGTATCTAAAGCTGCACTAGTAGGATCATATCGGATTTGGCTGGGCAGGGAGAGAAATACGAGTAGTGAAGGTGAGTGTTGACGTACGTCAATATATAAGGGGCCCCTTTTAAACCTACGCCCGAGTCACAAGTCTCGGGGTCTACTCGAGATTTCTCTCTCTGCCACACGATGGACCCGGCACCCGCACGGTGAATCCATGGAATGCTAAGAAGTACGTCTCTCTTCTATTTACCGTTAAATTTCAAGCTCCTCTAACATGCTTACATGTTTACTCTCGCCACGTCCACTGTTGGCTTAATTAGACTCAGTATCAATTTCTTTCTTACAAAACAGAGTTTTTATCGTCTAATAACCCACCGTAAATAAAACAATTCTTCATTTTAACACAATTCATTCATTTATAATATTTTTGGCAGAATAACATAATTTAAACGTCTTATAACTCAAAACGCATGGACATTAAAAATACAGGAAAAAATTGTAGAAAACTAACTGTTCTTTAAAAAAGAATAGATGCGTTTTATTGATTAATCTAATATTTCAAGAGTTATCGGCCGCGTAAGAAAACCCAGTTCATTAAATGGGTCATAAGTCGTAAACGGTACGTTTCACAGAACAGTTTTCTGAAAACAAATATGCAAAATATTATTTTCTATAATAACTATTTCGATATTTTTTGCCTTAAAGTACATAGTTTCCGAGATATGGGCCAAAAACTTTTTTTCAAGATGGCGCTTGAAGCTCAACCTGGTCTGGCAGCTTTTTGTGATTTTATGCTCAGTAAGTGATCTTTAAACCTCATAAAAAAAATTGGATCGCAAATTTATTGCAAAGTTGACCAAATAAAAGTCTATTTTTACTGGCCAAACTGACGCGCGCTTTTTTTTATAAAATTGCCGAACGCAATTGGAACTTCAGTCGGGCAGTACCATACGGGAGTAACACGTTAATTAATTAAGAATTTATACCAATAAAGGAGAATGGGCAAATATGTATGGAACGTGGTCCTGGACCCAATACAAATATGATTAGTGTCATATGATAGGTCTTACTATATAATACAAGTACACAAAAACGTTTTTCTAAAATCAACCGGGTTTTGGTACAGTCACTAACCAAAGTTTATTTCAAAAAGAGCAAGATTAATTAACAATTTTACCGAAAAAAACCGATTCACTCTCGATTTGAAGACACAAAGATTGTAACCAACAGGGAAAACCCACACAGGCAACGTATTCCACAGTCTAGACGTTCTTATAAAAAATTAGAGTGAAATCCTTTACGAGCATCCCGATAGAAAAAAAGGACAAGCTGGTATTAAATCATGCAAATCAGTCGCACACTCTCCGAAGTGTATCCGATAAAAACCCGATAGGCTGGCTATTTTTCGGCGATGTTCAAGACTTTGAGTCTTTTTCGCACAAGAGAGTCTTTCTCACACAGTCAACACAGTATTCACTTTTCTCTCACCCACTACCTACGCGGCCGCCCTTATCTGTATTTTTGTAACTTAGTATGCTTATTTTTCTACACAGAAATAATTGAAAACACCAATAATTTTATTGAACGAACAAAACATTTTGGACCCCACTGTACAAGTACCCGGTCGAATAGATGTTTTTAAATATTTTTTTCCGAAAACATAGTCACTAGTGTATTGGTTATGAGGACCAATTTGTCGCATTCTCCTTTTATGTCCTTATATATGTATTTCTTTATTAACTTTTTTATTTATTTATTCGTATGTCAAATGTCCACTGAAATTAAAAGTATTATTCCCCGCGTAACTTATTTTTGATAATGGAAATATGTAGGAACAACGTATTTTACCTTGTTTTTTTTTTTTTGCTTTTCGCACATTTTCGAATATCTTATATTAATACAATGTTGTTTAAAAGTATTTAAGTACCCTAAATATATGAAAACAAGACTATGTATATTGAAATAAGTATATCATGCTCGTGACTCACAAAAGCCCGGTCCCATATTTTCCATAATCTTCTAATTCTAACATATCTTCTAAACTTCTAATAAGGCATTTGCAAAGAATTTGAAACCGCGTCGCCGCCGCGGCACGGCCTCGGAACAATGTAAGCCGAATCATTATTAATACATGCAAATTGTCTACATATAAAAGTATCTAATTCACGAGGTTTGAAACAAAACCCGATTTAATATGAAGGGAGTCGAGCTACCGAGTTGCAGTCGGTTATTACCGGACAATCAAATTGTAAGTAATTTCAATAAATATGGTCGGGGCTCGCCGTCTCGCCACCGGCCGACCCTTACAACCAACTAATATACAGTTGGGCATCACGAGAAAGCTGATCTGTACACAAATTGATATGTTTAATATTACTTTCTCACGATCTTCGCTAGAGCAGTCTAAAGATCGCGAATCGCTCAAGTGCACTTTGATCCCGATCGGTTTGCTGATCGGTGGTTAAATCTACAAAGTACAAAAGACGTACCTACATACACAAATATAATTTTCAAAAAGAATTAGGGTACAAAGAACTAGTACTCGGCCAGCAGACAATCTTAGTAAATAAACCTAGAACTAATTACGGAACTCGAAATATTATGTTTGAAGGTACCTACTTATATACACAACAAGTTACCTAAGAAAATAAAACAGGCAGTCATTATTTACATTCCAAAATTTGATCAAATTACATATTTTTAGGGTTCCGTAAAACGTAAAAACGGAACCCTTATACATAGATTCGTCATGTCTGTCCGTCTGTCCGTCCGTGTGCCACAGCCACTTTTTGCCGAAACTATGAGAACTACACTGTTGAAACTTGGTAAGTAGATGTATTCTGTGAACCGCGTTAAGATTGTTAACAAAAAAAAATTAAAAATTAGGGGTGCCTCCCATACTTAGAACTGAAATTCAACATTTTTTTTCATTAACCTACACTTGTTTGGTGTCTATCGATAGGTCTTCAATAATGATGTTGAGGTTTCTAATACTATTTTTGTCTACACTGAATAATTTGCGCGAGAGACACTTTCAAAGTGGTAAAATGTGCCCCCCCCCCCCCCTCTAACTTCTAAGATAAGAGAATGATAAAAGTATAAAAAATACATGATGTACATTACTATGCAAACTACCAACGAAGATTGATTTGAACTCGATCTGAGGAGTAGTTTTTTTATTGCGTCATAAATACTATTATTAAAACATCGATTAAAGTTACACCGAACTACAGCAAGAACTATTATTTATTATATTACTTGCTGCTACGGAACCCTTCATGTGCGAGTCCAACTCGCACTTGGCCGCTTTTATTTAAAATCGATATGCATAAACACATTGTATTCATAGAATATTTATGATTCTATTAAATATAGTAATTCTATTAAATTTTTAAATATTGGAATAGTAAATATTGGTGGGCATTTAAAACACAACATCATCCGACCGCAAACCAAACTTCTATTACGGGGGCGAGATAGCTGATATAGGTAATGCTTGTATATTGGTGAATACATGTTTTTCTTCTTTAAATAAAGAGTGACGATGCGAGCAGGACATGTGCCTGATGATAAGCAACATGCCTGCCACATAACAGCACAGTGACACGCAGCTATTGGAATATGAAGAGTCCAAATCATTACCTACCACTGCACTGCGCTCGTCACCCAGATATCTAAGATGTTATATCTCTAAGCCCTGTCATTTCACTGGAAACATTGCCCTTCAAATCGGAACACAGTAATGTTTGCCCATTACGGCTTGACGGTAGAATAACTGGCAAAGGTGTGATACTTCCCCAGGTGGACTCTGCCAAGAGTCACTACTAAAAATAATATTTGTTATACATGGAGGCGCCTGGACGCGGAACAAATATTTGTATGTTCATCGCACGAGTATTTATTTGCACTGGGTGGGATTTGAATCCGAGACCCTCGGCTTCGCGGGCACGCTTCGGTGCAAACTGAACCACAAGGGCAGACAACATCTTGGGGTCTACCGCCGAACGAAAAATGCCATCGCTTTGATGTTTCTCTCTCTTTTCTTTTCGCTTGAAATGATAGAGACAGCATTAGCAAAGTGATAGCCAATTTAGTTAGGCGGTACAAGCGCTTGTCTTGATAAAACTTAAAAAGAAAATGTGGCCAAGTGCGAGTTGAACTCGCTCATGAAGGGTTCCGTTGCAGCAAATAACATAATATATATAGTACTACACATAGTCCTTGTAGTTCGTTGTAACTTTGATCGAAGTTTTAACAATATTGTATTTATGACGTACTAAAAAAAACTACTCATCAGATCGAGTTCAAACTAATTTTTGTTGGTAGTTTGCATGGTAATGTACATCATATATTTTTTTTAGTTTTTTCATTCTCTTACTTTAGAAGTTAGAGGGGGGGGGACACATTTTACCGCTTTGGAAGTGTCTCTCGCGCAGATTATGCAGTGTAGACAAAAATTATATTAGAAACCTCAACATCATTTTTGAAGACCTATCGATAGATACCCCACACGTGTAGGTTTAAAGAAAAAAAAATTTTGAGTTTCAATTCTCAGTATGGGGGGCAACCCTAATTTTTTTTTTTTCTTTTTTTTGTAAAAATCTTGATGCGGTTCATAGAATACATCTACTTACCAAGTTTCAATAGTGTAGTTCTCATAGTTTCGGCAAAAAGTGGCTGTGACATACGGACGGACAGACAGACAGACAGACATGCAGACAGACGAATCTATAAGGGTTCCGTTTTTAACTTGCAAAAAGTATTTAAATCAAATTATCAGACATCCTTTAATAGTTATTTGTTGTACAAGAGTGCAAAGTGGCTTTTGAACCGCGTGCTCAATTTTGATGACCGAGCAAGCGAAGGATTCTAAAGTTGAATCACGAGCGTAGCGAGGGATTCAAAAATTAGAATCCTGAGCGTAGCAAGGGAATCAAAAGGGCACAAGGTGAAAAATCTTTGCACTCGAGTGTAACACGTAATTTTTCATCCCTTACCTTAGCGAGGAAATTACTAAACGCTTTGTGCATTTTCAGTTTCAGTCAATTCTGTTGGCGTCAAATAAACTTCTTGGTCGCTAGAATCACTTATTATTATGGTATTTCGGTTTTTCACTTTTATTCAATTTTACTGTTTTTAACCTAAACTTTAACTTTATTTAGCCATGGTTTAAACAATAACAATACGACGTGAAAATACGGAGAGTTGACCGATTGAGGTACCTAAGGAGTTTCAAATGTGTACATGAAAAAGTGTCCGCCCAAATGCATTAAATTACAGTAGCGCTAAATTTGCATCAGGGTACATTTTCAAGGAAATAAAAAAACGTAATATTCAGAATAAATGAAAAAAAAATGGACAGTCATAGGCACTGCCGATAGAAGTGGTAACTTATAACTGAGAATTTGATTGCTTACTTTGGAAACTACGCGTGTGAAACCGTAGGGCGTAGCTATGAGCATGGCCATCTAGAAATCCTGACACATTTTTAAATGGCCAATGGGAAAGGTTGAGGGATTTCTAGATGGCCAATGGCTATGGTCCCGAGTTTACCCGAAGATTTCTTATCATTCCTGAGCGTGACGCTAGAATTCAATTGACAGCCCACGAAAAATCTGTCTTTGGCCCGCCAAAAGAAGTTTTGACTTCAAAATATTGTATTGTACCTACATGTTTTCTCAAAATAGTAATTATTTATTTGATGTTTTTACCTACTACATTATTTTGTACTGCACAAGTAGTTGAAATTATCTGTAGTTACTATATGTAGATATATGTAGTTACTATTTTAGTAGCCAATAATATTTAATGATTTAACTCGGCAACTCGGCATTCTTCAATTCGATTACAATTGATTAATTCATAGCATTTTAAAATGTTCTGCCATTTGAAATAACATTATTTACCTCTATCCTCCATACGTGAAAAGAAAATTGCGCGCAAATCATTTAAAAAATAGTACACCAAAGAGGTTCCGAGTATGAGTTTTTAAAAAATTAAAAAGAAATGTATAATGAATTCGGCACCAAGGAGGTAGAAATAAATAGGTTAAATTATGTTTTGAATTCAAAACCTCAGTACACACGATGTTCTAAATTCAAATTTACTTTACCCTCTAGCTCTAGAGGATAAAAACGATTTGCGCCCTGATATCGAGGAGCAAAAGTACTCTTTCCGAGCTGGTGGGATGCAAAATATTATATTACATTAAAATACATATATAATCAAAATATTTGTTTTAATATACTGTAGATAAAATATAATAGCATTTACACAAGCATTTTACCAATTCCTAAAACTCCGTGACAAGTTTTTCTATACGTCCATGTCCGTGACAAATAAAACTCAATAAAAAATCACATTCATGACTTACCAAATATATACCCACGTGCTACCAGTGTGCCACCAACTTTATTCTGACGTGTCGTTCACTGCTCACTGATATCGAAGCCGGGGTCTACCGCCGAACGAAAAATGTCATCGCTTTGATGTTTATCTCTCTTTTCTTTTCGCTTGAAATGATAGAGACAGCAAAGCGATAGCCGATTTAGTTAGGCGGTAGAAGCGCGGGACGGTTCAATTTTTGCTACGTTCATATTTATTTCAAATCTACCCTACTTACATTCGAAAAAATAATAATATATGAAACTGGAATAATATATACCATTTTGACAATTAATTAATTAGAATATGTTTAGAAAATGCTTTTCTTGGTATTTATCTATTTCAGACCCAAAACCATAAACGTACAAAAATTTTAAAACTCAATGAAATCGAACATAGAATTTATAAATTGGAATTGGACTAGTTAAACATTTTTAAAATAAAGTGGCCAAGTGCGAGTTGGACTCGCCCATGAAGGGTTCCGTTGCAGCAAGTAACATAGTATACATAATACACATAGTTCTTGTAGTTCGTTGTAACTTTGATCGAAGTTTTAATAATAATGTATTTATGACGTACTAAAAAAAACTACTCATCAGATCGAGTTCAAACCAACTAATTTTTGTTGGTAGTTTGCATGGTAATGTACATCATATATTTTTTTTAGTTTTTTTATTCTCTTACTTTAGAAGTAGTTCTCAAAGTTTCGGCAAAAAGTGGCTGTGACATACGGACGGACAGACAGACAGACAGACAGACAGACATGACAAAACTATAAGGTTTCCGTTTTTAAGTTTTACGGAACCCTAAAAATCTAAATTTTGTATAGATTTGGCCTGATAGATTGATAGCCTGGCAAAAAAAATTAAGAAAATTAAAAAAAAATGCAGCTAAATGATATGAAATGGTACCTAGTTACCTATGTTGTTTTGCGATACTAACGACAGATGTTCGTACTGGAATGGAATTTAAGAGTGCGCCTAAAGCCAGGAAAAAAACAGATTTCACCCGCGCAACGCGTTTCTTAATGTGATGTACATAAAGTCGAGAATAGCATGACACAGTTTGGAGGAAAAATCAATATTTAATCAGGAGTCTATTTTTGACCAAGTTTTATTTAATTACTCAATAACTAAACATACATTTAAAAAAGTGTTCAGTTACTTTACTAGAACGTACAAATAGGAATTTTATTACCAAAAAATAATGTGGGGTCATCGCTGATAATTTCGAATACTCGAATTAAAACGGGTTTTTTCGGTGTCATTTTTATTTTCTTATTGTAAAAACACTGATCTATTTTTAAAATTCTATTCGGTTATTGTGCTTCTTCTTGATTGTACCCACACGTCAATATTTTTTTTGTCATAGTTTTTAGTTTCTTAACTTCTGTGAGCGGCGTCGAAAATGTCCTTTTTTCGTTTTCTGGCTTTAGGCGCCCCCTTAAAGACTGTTGGCTGTGGATCTGCAGCACAATCCAATTTTTAATGCATGTTATATGTTTAGCTTGTAATCTCAGTAAGAGAATTTACTGTTATTTAATTGAGATCATTGATATAAATAAGAAAAGGTTGAGATTAATAAATATTCTTAAACCACAAGCTTTGTTTCTTTTTCTATGACTGAGTATGATAACTAGTAAGTCAGCCTGTATAAAAGCCGTGGTGGCCTAGTGAGTAAAGAGTGAGATTCTCTCGTAAGTTCGAATCCCGAATGCACCTTTGTGAGTAAGTATTATTACAAGTGCAAATTTACAAGTTTGTCATTAGTGGCTTCAAAGATGAAGGAAAACATCGCGAAAAAACCGAGAATCAAAGAGTCTTTAGAATTCAAACGACATTCGCCAACCTGTACTGGACGAGCTTGGTGGGTTATTGCATTGACTCTCTCCTTGCAATAGTTAGTTATATTACCGTCCAGCAGTCATATGGAAACATCGTGTTCCGGTTTGAACGATAATGTTGCGAAAGAAATTATGACAAAAGACCGTCACAGGCAAGTTTGATCCATTCCATCAGTCGACACATTCAGACACAAAAATGGTTTATGTTACACGAAACAATTTATTTCCACTCTGTATGATTACGTGTTCATGCACGTTTGACCAAACATAAGGCCTATCTAGGCGCCCCGGGCGAGGCCACGCCTCAGGCGCCCTAAAGAACAACACTACACTTTTGGGGACGTTGAAATACACCCCCCCCCCCCCCTAGATTTCCCAGCGCCCTTGTAGTATCATCTAGGCGCCCTAAAAGAAGACAACAACACACTGCACTTTGGGGACGTTGAAATATACACCACCCCCCCCCCTAGGTTATTGACATTTTCCAGCGCCCTTGTAGTATCATGTAGGCCCCCCGGGCGAGCCATGCCTCAGGCGCCCTAAAGGACATTTCCCAGCGCCCTTTAGTATCCGGCGCCCCACCCTAAAGCCGGCACTGACCAAACATAGTATTACGTGTTTAGGGTCAAGTAAATTTTAGTTGTATTAAACAAATCTAGAACTATAACTTGAGAAATTTTGAGAACAAACAGAAAAAAAGAACTTTAGCTACCTACGTAAGAAATGTATTACAAAATGGAAATATAGGCAGATATTGTGAATCCTATATTCAAAATTGAACCGTTTTTTCCTAAACTTCAGGCGCGCGGAATTATGTTATCGTTGGGAAGAGTGAGCTCACTCTTTCCGTTCTAGTCGGTTCAGTCTTACCAACTTAGGGGTTTTCCCCCCAAATTTAGGGGGTAAATGAGTGTTGGTTGGGTTTTTTTTAGGGGCATTTTATTTTTGGGGTTATTTTTAGGGATGTTTTTCCTATAATATTTCTTTGTTTTTGAAGTGAAAACTTATTTTGGTGCGCCTAGACAGATTATGCGTGGGGTGTGAATTGAATTGTAGCGTCACGATTGGGTATGATAAGAAATCTTCGGGTAAACTCGGGACCACGGCCATTGGCCGTCTAGAAATACGTCAGCCAATGGGAAGTGCTGAAAAGGCGTCATTACATGGCCATCTAGAAATGCGTAAGCCAATGGAAAATGCTGACGCATTTCTAGATGGCCATGCCATTATGGCCAGAGCACGCCCTCCGGTTACACCCGTTTTCCGTACCCGTACCCGTAGTTTCCAAAGTAAGCTATCAAATTCTGAGTTACTTATAAGTTTTCACGTCTATCGGCAGTTCCTATGACTGCCATTTTTTTTAAATATTTCATTATTAGGTAAGGACAAGAATAAACAAGTCCAGATTGCAAGGTGAAGTAATTTTGTAGCATTTTTTGGAATGGGTATGTATAAATTAGTAAGATAATTTGCATAATTTTTTAAGAAATTATTTTTTTTAATAATCCTGTTATACAAAATTACATTAAATAACAAAAAATTTTTTTTTAATAATTTCAAGAACACAACCGACTAGTTTTTCCTATTTGTTGGGATTTCCTAATGGTGTATATTTTTGCAGTAAAAGTGATAATTTTTCTATAATACTAAAAAAAATTAGGGGGATTTTCAAGTAAATGTACCAATTTTAGGGGGTTTTAACTTGGGTTTAGGGATAAACATTTTCAGGAGTTGGTAACACTGAGTCGGTTGCAGGAACCGGTGAACGCCGGACGTTTTTACCTATCACTATTAATTATCAACAACCAAAAAATCGCCGCTAGCGATTCTAGGGGTCAAGTAGATCGGTAGTAGTAAACCACTCACACTACACACAGAGACGCAGTTTGTTAACAATTTTTAGGTGCTCAGGGCACATCTTTTGATTTAAGGCCGGGTCACACAGAGGCGATCCGGTAGCGATAGCGATCCGATACCGAGTATGGGATCGCGCCCGCTTGCTGTGTGTCAGGTTGCATACAAATTCGAACATTACAAAAAATCCCGTCTCGCTATCGCTATCGGATCGCCTCTGTGTGACCCGGCTTTTATATCGATGAAACTGAGTGACGGGAGACGTGGAGGGAATGAGGGAATATTAACTTTTACATATTAACGATCCCTTGATGGTAAACGACATGCAACAAACGCCTGCTCATAATAGAATATTGCGATGCTGCTATTTGACCACGAATATTCACTATGTAGCACCCAAGGACGTTCGTAGCACCGTATTTTGTTCTGATTCAAGATGGACTTTTCTCTTTGCTCTTTAATCTCTCTGCAAACATTATCCTTCATTCAGGAATACCGCTTTAGGCTGTAGAATCAAATTATCAAAGGTGTGTTACTTCCCGAAGCGGATCATGCAAAGAGTCGTATCACAGCATTTAAAACATCTCGTATTTTTTAACTATTGCTATCAATTCTAAAGTTGTTTTCAAACCATTAAGGGCTCCTACACAAAAATGCGATGCGACGCCGCATCGGAGGAAAGGCTCCCACACAAAACTGTGATGCGATGCGGTGCGATGCAAATTGCTCCGATGCGGCGTTGCATCGCATCGCGTCGCAGTTTTGTGTGGGAGCCTTTGCTCCGATGCGGCGTCACGTCGGATTGCGTTGCAGTTTTGTGTAGGAGCCCTAAGCTATAATATTTGACTCAAGCTAAACGAGGTAAGGTAGGTATGGCAATTAACGCCCTATTTCTAATAACGCCCGAACGAGTACGCGAGGAGAGAGACATTCTCGCAACATACGTAAGGCGAACAAGCTGGATGTTATATCACACTCTCTCACAAGGTCACGGAAGCTAACTCACATTATGGGACCTGAAGTTTATAACACTCTTCCCAAAATTGTTATATCTGATCCAAGTTTTGGCAGCTTCAAAAACAGATTAAAATGCTGGCTTATCGATCAAGATTTTACAGTCACACCGAATTTTTAGAGAGTGATGGCAAAGTCCTATAAAAATTTGACATTGGTCAGTACAATTGTTATAAAAATATATTATACTCATATAATGTTTGACAATTTTCTGTACAATAATTATTATAATACAGTAAAGTAGTCATTTCAAACTTTGAAAATGTATACAATTTGTATGCTCTTTCTTTTGTTTTTATTTTTTATTTATTGACGTGTAAATTGTACATTTATGATGAAGTACTTTAAGAGTGCGCCTAAAGCCAGGAAAAAATCAAATTTCACCCGCGCGACGCGTTTCTTAACGTGATGTACATAAAGTCGAGAATAGCATGACACAGTTTGGAGGAAAAATCAATATTTAATCAGGAGTCGATTTATGACCAAGTTTTATTTAATTACTCAATAACTAAACATAAATTTAAAAAAGTGTTCGGTTACTTTACTAGAACGTACAAATAGGAATTTTATTACCAAAAAATAATGTGGAGTCATCGCTGATAATTTCGAGTACTCGAATTAAAACGGGTTTTTTCGGTGTCATTTTTATTTTTTTATTGTAAAAAACTCTGATCTATTTTTAAAATTCTATTCGGTTATTGTGCTTCTTCTTGATTGTACCCACACGTCAATATTTTTTTTGTCATAGTTTTTAGTTTCTTAACTTCAGTGAGCGGCGTCGAAAATGTCCTTTTTTCGTTTTCTGGCTTTAGGCGCCCCCTTAACTTTGACGACAAAAAACGTATTCAAACGTAAACGTTTGAATCGAGTTATTCGCATCACCGTTCACGCACACGTAGAATACACTGATAAAAGGTCAAGGCGGTACCTATTAGACCACGTACCTAGATCAGGTGTGCAGCTAAACTCACCGAAAAGTATCCGATAAGTGTGTCAGCAATTTAAATATTTCATGATTTTTGTGAAATATACGCATTTACGTCGCAAATATAAGCAAATTTTATTGTTGAAATTTCAAAAACCACACCGATTTAGATAAAACTAATATGGGACCACTTCTAAAGTACCTTCTATATCTTCTATGCATTATCACGGATCTTATCTACCAAACAAAAAAATAATCCTCAAAATCAAATCATAATTAGTCGAGCTATCACGTAACATACATAGTACAAAACCTAACATACATAGTAAATACCTAAGTACAAAAAAAAAACAAATTGTGAACCTTCTTCCTTTTTATAAGCTTTTTTGAAGTCTGTTCCCGACAAACTGGCAACGTTGCAGCGATATTCAAAACTGTGAAATCTTTTACGAATAAGGGAGTATGGTAGTCGGTAGGTATCCTAAAATCTTCAGGTTCGTTCTTTGATTTCTTGGGACAAACCGGTTTCCTCACGATGTTTTTCCTCGCTGAACACAAGCTCAGTGGAAATAGTCTACACATACCTTCATATCGTATAACTACAATACATTTCTATCGATATAAACCATTGGATGTACCCTGAGCACCTTGAAATCTGTAACAAACTGCGTCCGTGTGTGTAGCGTAAGTGGTTTATACACCACCATACTACTTGACCCCTAGAATCGCTAGCGGCAAGGTATGCTGTGGTTCTATTTATTTTGGTTGTCGACAACGAATAGTGATAGGTAAAAACGTCCGGCGTTCACCGCTTCCTGCAGCCGACTAGAACGGAAAAAGTGAGCTCATTCTTCCCAACGATGACATAATTCCGTGCCCCTGAAGTTTGGGAGGGCAAATCTTATGGTTAATATCGATGTTTCTTCCATTGGAAATGTGTATGGGTCTAGAAGGTCTGTAAGTGCTTACTATTCTAATTGAGTAAGATTCTCTCGTAAATACACCCTTGAACTGTCACCGTTTAATGTATTTCTCGTTGTTTAACATAAGATCTTCATTTTTATCGCTCTGGATAAAATTGAAAACAAAACAAAATACCAGATTGTTGAAGGTCGGAAAACATTATGAGCAAATCGAGTTAAATATCGGGTAGGTTCATTATGTTAGCGGCAACACAAATTAGCGCAAGAAACTTGTTCTGGTTGTACTTGTTTGTTTTATAAAAAAATGTATCACGCAACACCTTAATAATTATATAGTAGTAAATACATACATTATTATACATAGAAACACCAAGACATAGAACAAATATTTGTATTCATCAGACTTACTTTTCAAGATAAATAACAGGACATAGAAGTAAATCATCAATGTATCTAGATGACGAGCGCAGTGCAGTGTTAGATAATGATTTGGACCACGTGATTTGTACATGCGTGATTTGGACTCTTCATATTCTAATAGCTGCGTTACACTGTGCTATAGGCTGATGAGTTACTTACATGGCACATCTCCTGCTCGTCCCGTTACTCTGACCTTAAAAAACCTAATTTTTTTTAAATAAAATTGCTTTCTTATTGATTTACATAAATATGTAAAATCAAGTCACCCTTTGTTGATACCAATAATTTTAGTAAAATTACTATGACAATGATTATTTATTTATTTCTAATACATTAAGATATAGGTATGTAATGTGTATGAGAATTATTATTGAGGTGTAAAAAACGTTATTAGCAATAAACGAACTCAAGACAAAATTTAGCATTTGCCAGTTTGTAATATAGTAGTCAACGTCCTATTTAAATTATTATCGTACGGCCAGCCCGCTATAAGTGTGACCGCACCTCGCTTTAATACATGACAATTTGCTGCGTATCGGCTACTGGCTTCTGTTCTGAATATAATGTTGCCAGCACCTGGATATTATATTTTTATAATTCTTAATGAGAGAGGCAGTGCGGTTGTAGCCACGACTTTACGATGAGTGGTTGTAAAAATAATAAAATTGAATGATTTGCATCGTAATTTGTAAACTTTTTATAAAAGCTTACATCGTGCTAATCTGCAGGCCTGTTTTTAAAGAAGAAACTTTAAAATATGCTAGCTTCGTTAGTTCTATGTATTTGCCAAATTTATAACTAGCAGACTGTTAGCAAAATCCGGATACTTCAGTTAACTTTAACGTATGCAAAATTATAGGCCAAGAGTTGGTTATCTTCGTTATTAAAGAAAACTGAAATTTTCTGTGTGTATTTCCCCAGTACAGTCATAGGTAAATGATTCCGAATAATGGAGTTTAGATCAGGTTTGTTATGGTATGTAACAGAGATGTGGTGGCAAATGTATATAAAATTGCACGAAACTCGTTTCGTTAAAGGACCAATCTTTGTTTTTATTTTGTTATTGGAATTAAATAATGTTAGGTTAGGTTAGGTTAACGACGTGTCTCGTTCATTCATCACATGTTCATCACACACAATAGAAGTCCACCGTCAGACACACTTGAATCGTAATAATCGGTACTAATATCAAGCTAATATCATCTTCTATTATTATATATAAAAGCGTAAGGTCTCTGAAATGTAATAGGAATCTGAAATTTTGCATGGAGGTCCCTTTTCGCACGTAGGCGCTCGCTAAGACGGGGTTTTGCGAAATTCAACCCCTAAGAGGGTGAAACAAGGGATGAACGGTTGTGTGAAAATTCGTTATTTTCAAAGTTATCAAATTTTGTATCTAGACACTTGACACGAAGCACTTAAATGTTTGTTCCATCAATTTTGTAATTTCGAACTGTACGAGGGTGAAATTGGGTTGGAAATGGGGGATGAATGTCAATATGAAAGTTCCCAACCGTTGAAGATAAAACCATGAAACTCTGTTTATAGACACTTGACATGAAGCAAACGTATGTTTGTTCTGGCAATTTTGTAATTTCGAACTGTATAGGGATGAAATTGGGATTGAAATGGGGGATGAATGTCAACATGGAAGTTCCCAACCGTTGAAGATAAAACCATGAAACAGTGTATATCTGTATATAGACACTTGATACGAATTTTTCTATCGGAATGCTCGTAGCTCGAAAAAACGACATCGTTTCATGGTTGATGTTCCAAAGACGCGAACGAAGAGATTTGACTCTACTTTTGTGATAAGAACGTCTAGGCTGTGGAATGCGTTGCCTGAGTGGGTTTTCCCTGTTGACTACAATCTTTGTGTCTTCAAATCGAGAGTGAATCGGTTTCTTCTAGGTAAACACGCTCCATCGTAGACCGCATCGTCGCTTCACATCAGGTGAGATGGCGGTCAAGTGTAAGCCTATAAAAGTTAAAAATAAAAAAAATAAAAAACGAAGCAAACGAATGTTTGTTCTAGCAATTTTGTAATTTCGAACTGTACGGGGGTGAAATTGGGGTTGAAATGGGGGATGAATGTCAATATGAAAGTTCTCAACCGTTGCAGATAAAACCATGAAACTCTGTATATAGACACTTGACACGAAGCAAATGAATATTTGTTCTATTAGGTAATTTCGTAATTTTGAACTGTTAAACTTTGTATATGGACACTTGACATGAAGCAAACAAATGTTTGTTCTGGCAATTTTGTAATATCAAACTGTATAGGGATGACATTGGAGTTGAAATGGGGGACGAATGTTTCTTAGGCATTCAAACTTATACAACTGAACCGATTTTGATGAAATTGTATAAAATTGTTTTATTATGAGTTGTTTTTAGTAACCGTAAATGTGTCTGGGTATACAAATAAGTACCTCCTGCCTGAGTTACCTTAGTATTTATTTCGCGCGGACGAAGTCGCGGGTAACAGCTAGTCTATACTAATATTATAAAGCTGCAAAGTATGTTTGTTTGTTTGAACGCAAGGATCTCGGGAACTACTGGTCTGAATTTAAAGATTATTTCTTTGTTGGATAGTCCATTTGGATAGTCCACTTGAAGTCCAAAATACCCCAATGCTTGAAGACGAAAGTCTTCAATCAGTGCGTGTTTCCAGTGATGACTTATGGAACTGAGACGCGGTCCTTAACTGTGGGCCTAATAACAAAGCTCAAAGTCACACAGCTAGCTATGGAGAGAGCTATGCTCGGAGTTTCTTTGCGCGACAGAATCCGGAGAATGAGGATATTCGCAAAAGAACGAAAGTAGCCGACATAGCTCGAAGAGTAGCTAAGCTGAAGTGGCAATGGGCAGGCCACATTGATCGCAGAACTGACAACCGATGGGGAAGAAAGGTTCTCGAGTGGCGACCACGAACCGGAAGACGCAGTGTTGGACGGCCTCCCACTAGATGGACAGATGACCTCACAAAGGTCGCTGGAAACCGCTGGTTGCAGGTTGCGCAGGACCGTTCGTTGTGGAAATCTAGGGGGGAGGCCTATGTCCAACAGTGGACGTCTTGCGGCTGATGATGATGATGATGACTGGATAGTCCATTTATCGAGGAAGGCTATAGGCTATTTAACATTACGCTATTTGCCTTGCCTATATGCCTTAATTGACTTGTGATCACTCGGCGTCACTCGACTAGCTGGCCGAGTGACGACAAGTGGCCAGTGTGTATAGGGTGTGTATAGGCTCATTTGCTTATATAATATATGTACGTATAGTGTATAGGCTTGACTCGTCTCCGCTTGCCGTCTCTCGTAACTACTTGCCTCGATTCGGACCGGTGTCGGTTTTTGTGCACAAAACAAAGGCGCTCGCATTGGCCTGCGCTCGGCCAGTGTGTGGATGCTACCACTCGCAATGTACCGTTTTGTCAACGCTCGCGTTGGCCTCCACTCGGCCAGTGTGTATAGGGAGCTTTACAACCAGACCACATCCAGATGGAACGAGAACAGGCAATCACTATCGAAATCAAACTTCAGTGATAAATCTGCGAATCCGTAATTTGGACAGGTTCCCAGATCGCAATCATGACAACTTACCTACATCGGAATAGATAGGTAAATATCAAATCATGCCCAAATAGGTTTCGCTAAAGGCATGTTCAAAACAGAAAATGACACCATATACATAAATGCATATTTTAGCCAACAAATAGGATATAAGGGTTAGGCAGATGAAGGTTTTTATTAACTGAAATCTTTTGTACCTGACCGCGTAGAACCTATTTTTGGTTGGGGAATTTTTTATGGGATGGCGTCACCGGCATGTTATTGTAGCAGCGCGGCGTAGCGTCGCGTCGTTGAGTCCTCCTTCAACCTTCTAATTAAAACGGGTTTGGCGTTGCTATTGCTATATCTATCATTTCAAGCGGAAAGAAAAGAGAGAGCAATATCAAAGCTAAGACACAATCGGGAGCTCGGGACGTCCGCGTAATACGCTTTTCGGGTGTATGATGCTTTGGATGGTTGAGTTGTATAGCTACAGATATTTATTTAGTCCATCGAAATTGTTTACACCAACACATTGAAGAAGTAAAAACATTAAATAAGTACCTCCTACCACAATAATAATTATAGGTGTATGTGAATACATCATACACATTAATTTTGAGCCGAGAAACTGATATACCTAGGTATATAAAATAATTGGGTCAATTTTATAATTTCACAATACATTTTATAACAAAAATGTTGCGGTTTTATTTTCTAAACTTTACGCAGATAAAGGCATGGACGTTTAAAAAAAACGTCCTTGGATAAAGGTTACTTAGATAATAATTAATAACAAGTAGAAATGTTCACAATCTCTGTAATACTATGACCAACACTTTATAATTGACTACGAACAATGATATACCTATCAGCATAGTTTCACCTACCTCTACCTCTGGACCTTCTCTCACATGGAGAGATTTTAAGCCAAAATCCACTACACTAGTCAAGTGCGGGTTGGTGGGTGACATATGCCCACGAAAGAATGTATTGAAAACTGTGAGTATAAAGCGTCCTTAGCATTCCTGTGTACTCCACTTACAAACGTATCCATGGGAAAGTGAAGGTATCTACATAAGTTTCGACATCATTGTTTAGCGCCAAGCCAAACTATAATAGGTACGGCTAGATTGAACTATGTACCTCACTACGAATATACTTCTAACAATCTCGACTGGCCTCGTGGCTTAGTGGGTAGTAACTCTGCCTGCGACGCCGAGGGTCGTGGGTTCGATTCCCACCCAGTGTAAATATTTGTGTGTTGAATTCAAATATTTGTACTGTGTCTGGGTGTTTTTACGTCTAATAAGTATGTATTTAAAACTATATAAGTATTATATCAGCTATATAACACAAGCTTTGCTTAGTTTGGGGTCAAATGGTGTTGTGTGTGAATTGTCCACCAACGTCTATTTATTTTAAAAAAAAATCTTATCTTCGTTTCATGGTTGACTCGAACGAAGAGGTTTGTGATAAGAACGTCTAGGCTGTGAAATGCGTTGCCTGGGTGGGTTTTACCTATGGTTACAATTTTGGTGTCTTCAAATCGAAAGCAAAAGCGATTTAGAAGCTGTCAACTTCTCAAGTAGGAATTGTACAATCAAATCGGTAAATTCATTATAGAAGTTTGTTCCGCAAAACTAGTTAAAAAAATATGTAGTCAAAGACAAATCATGTAATACAGCGGGTTTTTTTAGTACTATCGCCTTTAATATGTACTTATTGGTACAAATTATAATCTATAGGTACATAGTGTTGCGAATGTTTACTTGATGAAAAGCTGTCAAAAAAAAATGTAGAATTACAACAGATACCTCAATTTAAATCATTATTGATTAATTGTATTCATTGATTATTACATATAGATATTTAGTTTTTGACGTGATAACGTCTTATAATTCGATGAAGCCGGCTGCACGCCCACAAAACATGACGTCATGTACCGTTACCGCGTTACCGTCGGTCGTTACCTCGCCGCATGTTTGTTACAGTTGTATTAATTATTTCGACCAGTAGTTCAAGCGGGAATGTAGCTAAGTGGTAGAGCGTTCGCTTTGCATGTGAAATGCCCCGGGTTCGATCCCCGGCATCTAAAAGCTTTTTTGCATTGTTTTTTGCATTGTTTTGACTGAAAATGACTAAATGCTACTGATTACTTTTTACATACAAATCTATTAAACAAATGAAATTAAAATTTTCTTTTGAAAAATGCTACCATTCCATCAGTATTTTCTTAAGACGTTGTTACGTTCTATCGTCAGTAAACCGACTTTACAGACAAACATTTTTTTTATTATACGGTAGGATAACATACAAAATAGTCCCACTTATTAAACAACAATCCGCAATATGAAATTATTTTATTTATTTATGCTTTCCTTATCCGAAATAACTAAACGGTATTTTATTACGGACCACAATCTGTCCTATTTAACACCTTTTACCACTATATATAGGGTCTAATATCCCTTTGTGTAGTAAAGGGCAGGGCGCACTGTGAGAAACTTAGCCTGACATCAATCAGTGCGCGCGTTTGACTCAGATTCGTATTATTTGTCGATATTTATGAGATAGAATTACACGTTACGATCGCGAGCCGCACACGATCGCCTGTACCTGCCCTTATAAACGTACAAAATTGCGCTCCTACATATTATTTCGATATTTTTGATCGACCTTCAAGTGTTAGCGATAAATGCTGAAGTTTTCTGTTTATCTAAAGACGTCGGAAGATTTATTTTAAAAAACAAACTATTTGTAATGACGTGGATAATATAACATATAGATATAGATGAATAAAGGTATCTAAATTACCAAGTTCCATTTTGAGGTGATAACGTCTTATAATTCGGTGAAGCCGGCTGCACGCCCGCAAAACATGACGTCATGTAACGTTACCGTTAGTTCGTCGTCAGTGCCATGCGGACGAAGCTGAGCGCTGAGGGCGCCACCCGCCGAGTCGAGCGGTATCACTACTCGCGCTATCAGCGTACTGATTTCTTAAGACGTTGTCACGTTTAACTATAGTCAGTAAACCGACTTTACAGACAACCAGTTTTTTTTTATAAAAATATCGTCAACCCTTTTTATGTTTCTCAGTTGGGACTCTAATCCATCTCTCACAAGGAGAAAGTGAAGGCTAAAAACGTTGAGCAAATAGGGATTAGCGGATGACGAAAGTCCTTGAAAGATGTCTTTCTTAAAACGTACCGGTTTTCTCACAATAAATGGTGATGACAAACTTGTAAATCTGCATTCGAAAAATACTCAGACCTGATGTGATGAGAATCTACGACCATAATGTTGTGATATCAGACGTTTTAGCCACTAAGGCCACCCCGTTTATTTATTACCTAACAGTCTTCAAAAAAGGAAGTGGTTCCCAATTTGGTTGAATGTTTTTTATTTTCTGTACCTATATGTTAGCTCCGCTAATTGTAAATCGATTTATATCAATCATTTTTTGTTTGTTATAAAATAGTTCAGAGGTGACCATTTAAATTTTATCTAAATCTGTTGTGTTCTTTTTGAAATATCAACAATTAAAACTACAAATGGATTTCATTTGCATTTCATCTGGACGACGTTATCGTGCTTCTTATAAAATTGTGTGTCTTTTTACCCGACTGAAAGAAGGGTTATGTTTATCGCGCGTATCTTGTATGTTTGTAAATTTATTTATTCCCAATTCCCACGTGTCTTCTAAACGATTTTACGACTAGGTATATGGATTTTGACAATTAAGATATCATTAAATTCGTCTCAATCACCCAAGTGTAGATTGTATTACATAATGTTTTTTTTTTGGTAGGTATTGGTTTCTTGCAGTCGGGTAATTTAAAAACGAATTAAAGTGATTTAAATTTTAAACTGAAGCAGGTCTTTGTTTTTTTCAGAGCATTAAGCATTCAAAACTAAATTGTGGCATAACTGTAATTGTTACACATACAGGCTTTGAGGACAATAGTTGGTCTGGTTTAATGTAGGAACATTTTTTTAACACAACGATGTGTTGTACAAAGCCATAGAACATTCATTTTGTTCTATCGTCAATAGTTTAGTAAGGATTTTTGACGTTTTTTGCGTTTTGCGGCTAAAGTAATTTTGAAAGCAAAGTAGGTACATTTTAACTGTTTTTTTTGTACAGATCCGTAACTGGATTAAATATAGCTACGGTACTCAGTGGTAATTAATTCGTTTATAAATAATAGTTATTCTAAGACTAGAAACGCCGTGGTACCAGAGGAGGTCAAGAATGAAAAAAAAACAAGTCGCTTTTTTGGCGGTTTTTTTCTCTCATTAATTTATGTTTAATGGCGTCTCATTGAATCGGTCTTTATTTGGATATGACATGCATTTGTACGTGCTTTATTTTAATGTTAAAAGAACTGAAATCTAATAGCATAAAATAAAACCCGCACTGGGCCAGCGTGGTGGATTATGGCCCTGACTCTCTCCTCGTATGCAATGTTAAGCACCAATAAATGCATCTGATTCTACTTCTTGTCTGCGATCCACTGACACTCAAATATTCGAATGTCTAGTTTGTGGTATTCGAATATTCGTGCTAATTTATTACTCGAATAATTCGAATATTCGACTATTCGAATGCAAGCCCTACTCCTTGCGAGAGAAGGTCCCGAGTCCCAGCTGTGGGAACATTTAGAAATCTAGACTAACCGCTGTATTATTATAGAATATGACGTTCGTTTGACGTCACAAACGTTAATAATTTCAATACCAAATCGCCTTTGCTCCAAAATGTATCAAAACGTCTAGAAATGTCGTTCTTGTTCACGTTGATTGAATCTCCCGAACACAGCGGCATGATTCGTCTAGTGAGCGCGTAGGCGTTTTGCCATACGTCATTCTCCCCCACCAATAGATGCCAACGACAGTAACACAATAATACTTCTTTACCTTCGAAGGATTATAAATATATCGATTTCTGGGGAAGTAAGACTATTTACATTTTTTAAGAACGTTCCTATGAAAAGTATTCTCCAAATTAAAAGTGTTTGAATAAGTTAGTTGTAAAATATATTTTTTATACTTGACCGAAATGGTTTTTTTTTTCTCTATAAAACGGTTTAGGAACGGCTTACGGTAACTTTCCCGATGATAAGCCTAAACAGCCCAATAAATAATGTTCCCACAGCTGGGACTCGGGGCCGTAAGTAGAGAGTCAAGGCCATAATTTACCACGCTGGCCCAGTGCGGGTTGGTGGATTGCACGATGATAAGCAATATCACGGAATAAGATCCTGAGTAGCCTATCTAGAAGGAACTATTAAAAACTAGATTTTGAAGATGTTATCGTTGCATCTATTGGGAATAATAAAGTCATCTAGGCATTTCACAACAAAATGTAACATTCCAAAATAAAGTTTTGTGCAGACTTTTATTTTAGTACCTATCTATTACAAATAGCTTATGGACTGATAAAACGATAAATAGATCTTGTGCTTCCCAAAGTACAGTCACTCGTAATAGTAATAATCACTTATTATTATATTATTAAATAAGTCGAAGTCACTTGTTAATCCAGTAACTTTGTCGCCTGAAAGTATGGAGTAGGAAGCGTTAAATCCGGTAGATCTGATTTTTTGCAGACTTGTTTATGATGTTGGCCTAATTATTGTCCCAAGTTTGTGACCCCGAGCAACGAACGCAACTTTGTCACAAATCGAAAAAACCTCGAAAAAATCGTTTATATTTCAAATTTTGGCGATTATAGATAACCCTAAACGACTAGTTTTTGAAAAAACTTTCTTATAGCGTTTATAAAGTGCATAGTAGTCTACTAGTCAAGCCCTTTCATTTGATACCCATATTAAGGCATTAGGCAGATCTACCGGATTTAACGCATACTGGTAATGTATAAAGTTACTGGACTATGTTACGTACCTTAAATTCTGCCACTAAACACCTTGATCTTCTGTCCAACGATCAGCTTAACACCGCTTTTAACCTGCAAAAGAAAAATACTAGATTTAATCTCGAATCGTGATTCAAACACTTGGATACTTATCACATCTCTCTCCATACTCGAATTTTAACAAATAAATATATACGGAACCCCACTGGGTCTTCTATTAATCGTCGACGAGATTTGCACAGCCCTCATAGACCGCAGGGCGTACTCTGTGGGTCCATAAAACGTTTTTTAAATTTAATTATTTAGTAATGTTACTGAGGGTTCTACGCTAGCAACATTTATTGTCAACGACTATCAATTTTGCTGTTTTACTTGCAGTCAATTTTTAACCGACTTCCAAATAGGAGAAGGTTATAAATTCGACCACCATAGATTTTAATTGTATGTTACGAGATTTCTCGAGAACGCCCGAACCCTTTTTTAAATTTATTTTTGTGTTCGGTTTTCGGATGAGCGTAATCCTGAATGGTCCCATATAAATTTTATAGAAATCGGTGTCGTGGTTTTTGAAATATGAACAATAACCTAAAATTTACGTACAATTTTGTCTGGATGACACTGTTGTGGATTTCACAAAAGCTATGAAATTCGATCCTATCAACACGAAACTGTGTAAATGCATTAATGAAAACTTGTTTTGCACTAAAAAGGTAAAATAAACTCTTCTTCAAGATTTAAGACTTCAAATAGATGAGTGAGTATATAGCGCTTATAATAATAATTAAATCAACTTATTTTTCGCTTTTGAGTGCATAGGTACATGTGTTTTTGAAGTTGGTTTAATTTTTTGTATAAAAAGAGTTTATTATGTAGCGATATATTTCGACAAGTAAAAGACCGGACTATTTGTAATCTAGTTAGTTGACATCCCAAAGTCTCGAACGAGGAGCTTTGACTCCACTTCCGTAATAAAAACGTCTAGGCTGATGAATGTATTGCCTGAGTGGGTTTTCCCTGTTTGATACACTCTTGGAATTTTCAAGTCGAGAATGAAAAGGTTTCCTCTATCCTTTGTAGACTGCATCGTCGCTTAACATCAAGGGAGATGATGGTCAAATTCAATAAAGTTGCCAGAGATTACTTAAAAAAAATGTCTTATAGATTTTAAAAGCCACATTAAAAATTTGATTTGTAGATTTCATTGGGAAATAAATTGTAACTCTTTAATTTAAGCAACAATTTTTAGCGGTTTTTAAAATCAATTGGCGTAGTTAACAGGGGGAAATTATAATCCCCCTAAATTGATTTTCAGCATGACTCCAATAATAATTATTGGTGTCATGCTGAGGAAGAGAGTCGTCCAATAAAACTTTAAATTTTAATAACAATCCCAGAATGATTTTTTTCAGTTAGACTACATAAAATGTAGCCGTGGGGACTATTTTACCAGCGAAGGAACGACGACGGTATTTATTATATGCACGTGTGGGGTGAGAGGGTGTTTGTGCAAACACATATTGCCATTTTTCTCCATAACTACTACGGTTTGATTGGTGCATGTTTTACATGTTAGTTTCCCGTACAGGTCAAAATTACAAAATTGCTTGAATTAACATTTACTGGTCTCGTGTCAAATATCTAGATACAAAGTTTCATGGTTTTATATGCAACTAGCGGCCCGCTCCGGCTTCGCTCGAATAATAACCTAGATATCAACTGCAGCGCCATCTGCCGTAGCCTATGTTACTCAGGAATAATGTAGCTTTCCAAAGGTGAAAGAATTTTTGAAATCGGTCCAGTAGTTTCGGAGCCTATTCATTACAAACAAACAAACAAATCTTTCCTCTTTATAATATTAGTATAGATAATGACAAATTTCGAAATATACTTTAATCTTCCATTTCACCCCGTATCGCTCGAAATTACAAAATTGCTAAACATTTATTAGCTCCGTTTCAAGGATCTTAATACAAAGTTTCATGGTTTTATCTTCAACAATGGCTAACTTGAATATAAACATTCATCCCCCATTTCAACCCCTGTTTCACCCCCTTCCAGTTCATCAGACTTCGTGTCAAGTATCTACAAAGTTTCATGGTTATATCTTAAAGTTCAAAATTACAAAATTGTATGAACAAACATTAATTGGCTGCTTCGTTTTTAAACTATTCTTTCATAACTATTTATATATTTTGACTGTTCCTGAACTTGTTTTTAAATTTATTTTATGTTTTGTACAATTAGAGGTGTTAACATTTTGGAAATCTGTAGGTAATAGGTTCCCGCGTCACAGGCGCGTCACAGGTTGCCTAGTGCGGGAGCTGCAGTATATTCTATGATGTTGTGCCACCCATAAACATAGCTATACCTACTTTGTAAAACTTGACTTGCTGGATAACCATGTTTATGTTAATGTAAATAAATGTTTTTTCATTTATTTATTTTTCAATTTGATTTCTGAACGACGGGACACATCAAAAACACTTTAACTATTTGTTTTATACTCTTTAACTAAAGCTATATAACTATATATAGGGGAGACCTGTACAAAACCGTATACCTGGGTAAACCCGTATACCGTAGCTATTTTCGCCAATAATTTAAATTTCGCGCGCACAAGCCGCTCAGTGGTGCCTACCAATCAGAACTATTTGTAAACAAACACTTGTCGCTGCAAGCTCGCGAAATTTTGAATTATTTTACTTTATTGTTTTTCAAGTCACTAATCAATTATGTTGTAGGTGATGTATTTGTTCTTAAATGCAATGTTTGTACCGGCAAGTTTGTATTGACTATGTGTGAATGAATGATGTGTTTCTTCTACACTAGTGTTGGGGCACAACCGTATGGGGTAAAACCGGCTATATACGATTTTGACCCGGATGAAAATGGGTCTGACAACAGTGCCAAAGAAACAAACCAAAGTAATCGCTCTGAAAGGAAAAAAGCAGATGGGTCTTGTTAGTTTTGCAGAAAGAGGTCAAATAACTACTGCAGTTCTTTGTGTCTCTGCTTCTGGAAACTATGTTCCTCCGCTGCTCATATTTCCACGCGTTCGCTTGAAGGCAGAACTTCTTGATGGAGCTCCACCAGGAACAGTTGCTGTTTGCCATCCAAGTGGCTGGATACAAAGTGCACAACTCGACCCGGTGCCATCGATTTCTGCTACGCCGCTGTCAACTCCTACTACGTTGAAGCCGGTCCTTGAAATTGTGTCTCCAGCTGATATAATGCCAGTCTCTAAAATAAGCATTGATCGAAAAAGAGCCACCGATAATCGTCGAGAAAAAACAGCCGTCATTACGTCCTCTTCTTATTAAAATGAGTTGGTTAACTCGCAAAACAAAAAACCTAAACTGAATCTGAGCCAGCCACCTAAACCAAGAAAACTGACAAAAACACCAAAGATAACATTTGCTTGTATTTCCTAGAAGAGTACGGTGCAAGCTGCATGAGCGAAGGTTGGGTGCATCGTAAAGGCAGTCAAGGCTGGGCTCATGAAGGCTGCACCGGGTGTGATACAGAGGAGTTGGATGACTTGTATAGCACAAGATGCATTGTCCGTCATTCCGGGGCAATATCGTAGATAGTATACGGTCCCATGGGTCGGGGCAAAACCGGAAAAAGTAGTTATTTGCTTTTTTATTGAAATTTTTGTCTAATTTCATTTTTATTAAATATGTTAATTGTAATGTCTCCCTAATGAGTCTGACTAAATGTATATGTTGGTTTAATACATTAGCGTTTTGAAATGGATGAACTACATGCCTAGATCCTTAGCTATACGGCCTTGCCCCGGTCTCCCCTATATATAGGCACTACCTGCGGGGGCACTACCGTGCCCCCAGATACCTATAGTATCTGGGGGCACGGTAGTGCCCCCGCCAAGTCGAGCGCGAAGCAAACACTGCCGTACCATCCTTTACTGGAACCATTTCGCCGCATTTTCAGGCCCCTATTTGAGAATCTCTGGATAAGACCAGAACGCTGAAATTTTAGTCATCTTGTAAGCTATAATCACATACTTTTCCGAATTTAGTTTTAGTTCCAAATGCCGAAGTTAAGCGAAAGCAAAGTTTCGCATTTATGACACTCACTCATGATCATCAAAATAGAACTAGTACTTCCCATAAACTCAGAGAGCTGAAATTTGGTACAGAGTTATGGCTTAATGGCCACATAAAGAGAAAACTATAAAAATTAGGATAATCGAAGATCTGGAGTACCTGGTGTTGGTGTTGGTGGTGTTGGTGTTGGTGGTGGTTATTTGAAAACACAAGAGCCCAACCAAACTATTAAAAATCGACATACCGCCTTTACAAAAAAAAATTCAATAATGTTTCCCTCTTCATTTGAAGACATAAATCGAAGGTCTGAGGTAACTGATGAAGAACCCTTGTTTCAGCTGTATTAGAAATACGGTAAAGCCCTCTTCTACCATTGGTACATAAAAAATCGACTGTCATTGCAAAAATCCAGCGTAGTGGGACACATCTTTTAATTTAATCTAGCCTATTGCTTCCCACTGCTGGGCGAATGCCTCCTCTTCTGATTTTAATACGCATATAAATACAATGAAAGGAAAACTCTGGATAACACTAGACTGGCTTTTATTTATTTGCAGTCTTGTTCGAATCTTCTAAAGTTCTTTGCCTATTATGGAGAGTCTACTTAAATACTGAACGCGAATGGGCAATACGAAAAACTGTTGCTACTGTACAAAAATAAGAACCGGAAAAAAAGAAAAGAAAGATTTGTAATTCTAAAAAAGCTACTCCTAAAAAGATAAATGTGTCAAATAAGAAAATCTAATCATAAATCCCCGTGACGTAATTTTCTTAAAACCAGGACTACATCGGAAGTATATAAAGTAGGAAGAACAAATTCTGTTATATCACACGAATTGCATTTGTTCGACAAATATCACAAGAATAAAGGCGCAGTTAAAATAAATCGCACAAGCCGATGGTCAAGCGCATCTCGACGTAGGTTACCTAAGCTATCATTATATCATACAGTATTTATAAACGAAATATAATTTTAACGTCAAAGGTAAATTTATTTATTAAGCTGCAACGTATAATTTTTAACGTATTAAAGTCTGAGTAAGAACAAGATGTAGTTACATTTAAAGTAATAAATACCTATAATTTCGGAGTCAGATGGATTTGCGAAGAGTTAATAGACATCGGATTTTAATCGTCTCTTATATTCATGGTTTACAGATATCCAGGGTTTACTTACCGACTATTTTAATAAGAAAATTGACAATTATACCACATGATCAGTATAACGTAAACTATTATACAAATTATTATATTTCCATCGATCATACTGTACTATAAGTTTTTTTTTTAAATATATAATAATTTAATAAATGAATATGTAGCTCTAACTGGACTTAAAAAACTGGATACATTCTGAGCCTATAGAACGATGATTTCTCGTACTTCTTGCGGTATTCTCCATCTATCCCTGGATTCCTATTCAAATCATAGAAATATACTCCGGAATTCTTCCAAATATTTGGTACTGAACAAAAAAAAAACAATTAGGTTGATACTTTCTAAGCACGGTATGGTAAATCCATATAACTATTTGAAATTCCCTCCTCTTTCCGGATCTTATTTCAAAATTCCTTAAGCATTATTATTTATGAAATTATTAAGGAAAAACGAAATACCTTCTTTTTTTATTATATTATGTTAATAACAATCGCATTTCTTACGGTGTAATAAATAACTTAAAAATTATTTTTCTAGACGTCATTCCGAATCTAATATAATGAGCTATCGCACATGTTTCTAGAAGCTTTAATTCTATTTAACACGTTTTCGAACTTGTTGACTAGACTAAGCAGGCGAGAGCAAATAGTTTACATTCTACGACGACGTATATAGAGAAATCGAACGCTTTGCACCGAAAGCATGGGTCTGTCTGCTTACGATTGCTACAAAGGATCCGTGCGGAATTGGTGCGGAAAAACCTGATCTATTTGCTTATTCTTATTCTTTATCTAAGGGCGAGAGCCCTTCGCGTCGTTGGCGGAGCCGATGCACGGTGACGACCCCGTCAAAACCACGGCGTAGGGAGAGTGGCGCACCATAGTACCACAGTATAATGAAATAGGTACTACCAGTAGTTCACCTCCTTTGATCTTGGGAGAAATGTCGATAATGTCTAGACACGGTTAGGTTTGTCGCAATTTTAAAAACGTGGCACCAAAATAAAATACGTAAGACGTCAGCCCTGAGGCGCGGTCCTGCAATACTAACATTCTAATGTAGGCAATGCAGGAGCACGCTTCCCGCGTCTCACCCCGGACGCCGCGCATAGACGGCTTCGTCGAACGACTGTATTATTTAATAGACTGTAGGAGATATGACTATATGACCAGCGGTCCTTTACTTCTCAAAAATTAATATTTTTTCGCATGTTTGCTACTTGCTTCATTCATGTTCCGCTACTATTGTAATAGTAGCGTAATGTTATATATCCAGCCTCCCTCGATAAATGGATTATCCAACAAAAAAAATCTTTCAATTCGAACCAGTAGATCATGAGATTAGCGCGTTCAAACAAACAAACTCTTCAACTTTATACTCGAAATATTAGGTCCTTACATATGAAAATGGTGTTTTGTAAGGGAGGAACATAGTCGATTTTTTTAATTAGGTAACCTAAGTGTTACAAAAACGTATGTTTTGGGAAAGTCGAAAGACGAATTAATTGCATCACTCCCAAAAGACAAAAGCGCTTCGGACCTTGAATCTAGACTTCAATTCCATGAACAATTTATGGCAGCACTGCACAAGTAATGCCACACACACAGAGAGACTGATACACAGGCAGACATCGACGTCACTTATAACACCCTTCTTTTTGGTCGAGGGTTTAAAAAGCTGGCAAATAAAAAGGTTTATTTTTAATTTTAGCGCCATCTGCCATATACTTTTAGAATCGTATGGTTCAAAGTTTTCCAGAAATAGAAGGTCCCTACAACTTGATGTATCATTGTAGGTATACCTGCAACAAGTTTCAAAAAACAGATCCAGATGGCGTAGAAAATGAGTTAACATCATTATACTTTATCTAAAGTTTTAACATACCTATCCCATGGACCCATGGACATGGTTCAGGCGGGAGGGCGGCACGTATTACTTTATCCCATCAAAAACATATATGTAAAATGAGAGCCAAGTTCAATACTATAATATATGGCTTGATTGTTGACTTCAACAAACAAAAGAAGTGAGATGTAAATGGGTGCCAAGTTCAATGATCAGTCCTGCAATTGATTAAAGTCACATAGAATATTTTGTAAGGACTTAACATTTGTTGTTTTTTTATGTATTACATAACATACTGAAGCCTCAGATTTTACTTGGCTAGATCTCATATCCGAATTTTTCTTAAGTACGTACTAAAACAGTAATTTAAGAGCCTTATTTTCGATGGGCAGTCATCTATTATCTATCAGCAAACTAAATTAACGAAGAATAAAATAACAGCTTTAGAATGTACGAAAACTCCTAATAACTCGTATGCGAAAACTAGCCAAGTAAGATCTGAAGCTTTAATATGTTATGGTAAGTTATAAGAAAACAACAAATATTAATAAATATTATATGTGACTTTAATCAATTGCAGGACTGATCATTGAACTTGGCACCCATTTACATCTCACTTCTTTTATTGTTGAAGTCAACAATCAAGCCATTATATTGTAGTATTGAACTTGGCTCTCATTTTACGTATATGTTTTTGATGGGATATCATTACTTTTAGTACTGGAATGATAAGTTCTCATACTAAAATGAAGGTTTAGATGTTTAGGTGTATGTTGCTCAATCACGTCGGATCAGTTATATGATAAAGTTTCGGTTAGACTACAGTCAGAAATAGTACAAACATAAGCAGCTTACTAAATGTTCCCACTATCGAAACTCGAAGCCTCTTCTCACACAGATAGAATCAAGGCCATAATCCAGCACATTGGCACAATTGGTCCAAAGTAGGTTGGTAGATGACACAAGACCTTGAAAGATTATGGGTACACGCCGGTTTTTTCACTATATTTAACTTCACCTTATTTTAAGTTAACGGCATTACGCACGTGACTCCGAAAAAACAGTGGTGCACATGTGGGATTCGAACCAAGGGCTCCAGATCGGCAGTCACCATTCTTCCGACTAGACCAGCTTTAACTTTGGCTTAGCTTTAGAATAGCGCAGAGGCTCTTTTTATTGCTGGAAAATAACGGAAACAGGAACTACGCAGGTAAAATCACGGAGCACTGTAGTAAGTAATATGATCTTATACTTTCGATTTTACGGGTGATATAGATAGTTACGGCTGGTCTAACCTGGCGAATGGCGACTGCCGATTCAGAGCCCCAGGTTCTGATCCCACGCGCACTACTGTCTTTTCGAAGTCATGTGCGTAATGCCGCTAACTTTAAAACGGTGAAGGATAAAATCGTGAGAAAATCAATATGTACCTATTATCTTTCGAATTTATGTATCATCCACCGACACGCACTGGGCCAGCGTCGTGGATTAAGACCTTGACTCTTGAGAGAAGGGCCCGAGTCCCAACTGTGGGAACATTAAAATGTAGTAGGTTCCTTTTTCTATGCTTACTTACAGTATTGCTATACGATTAACATTGAAATAAAAAAATATCGCATTTAAGAACTTCACAATTATGAACACTAAAATTCATAAAGTATATTTTTTAACAGTATAGTGACGAGACTAAACGAAACACAGTAATGTTTGTCCATTACAACTTGGCCAAAATTATTGTATCAGATTCATATTTGGCTTACGCAAGTATGAGCATGTGTCTCAATTTCGTACACAGCTCAAGTGGCTCCCCATTCGCTTTCGTCGGAATGCTCATATCTTGTCACTTCTTTATAGCGTGTTATTTAATCCCACTTTTCCGCGGTATTTGAAGAAACTTTTTACATATTGGAGCAAAGCACATAATCTACCGCTCAGGTCAAGATATAACTTGTTCCTTCAAACACCGTCAGCGCGCAGTGAAACTTTTTATGGCAAGTCATTTGGTTTTCAAGCTGTCCAGCTGTGGAATCTTTGCCGGTCAACATTAGGCAAGCTCCATCTCTTGCTGTCTTTAAAGACCAAGTCAAACAGTTCTATTTGTTGCGGTCATCAGCAAGTTGAATTCATTATTTATATTATTTTCCCTAATGTTTAATTTGATTGTAGTAAATAATTGTTTTTATTTTTTCTTTATGCATATATTATTTTTCGTTATATATTAGTTTATTTTTATATCTATTTGTGTATTTGGATGTACAATTATTAATATGTAATATTGGTATATTATTGTATAGAATTAAATTAGATATGTAACTATTTGTTGGTATGCTGTTATAAATAAGTATAAGTATCTTTATACTCCCAATTGTACCCCCGCCTTCCATTACTCAAATGTTCTTCACCATCCTACGGTTCATCAACATCAACAGCCCACTAAACGTTCCCACTGCTGGGACTCGGGGCCTTCTCTCGCAAGGAGAGAGTTAAGGCCATAATCCACTACGCTGGCCCAGTGCGGGTTGGCGGATGACACATGACTTCGAAAGATTCTAGGTACATGTCGGTTTCCTCACGATGTTTTCCTTCGCCGTTTTAAGTTAGTGGCATTACGCACATGACTTCGAAAAGACAGTGGTGCGTGTAGGGTTTGAACCCGGGGTCTCCGGATCGGCAACCGCCGTTCTCCCGACTAGACCAGCCGTAACTTCCTACGGTTGCCTGGAAGAAATCGCTCTTAGCGATAAGGTTATTGTTACTTTGTTTTAAGGTGTTTCTGTATTTTGTCTTATTATTTAAGTGCAATAAAGAGTTTATCTATCTATCTATCTATCTTGGTGGTAGAATAACTGGCAAAAGCGTGGTACTTCCCTAGGTGGACTCTGCTAAGAGACCTACCACTACCAACGTTATATGTTCGGCTTAAAAATGATTAAAAGGATATTTTTTTTGTAACACAACAAAGAGCTTTATATTTATCTATCTATCTAAATGGATAGAGGTTTAACCGAGTACATATTTTAAAATCTACTGATACATATAATAAAGACCGTCAGCCCTCAATTATGATTACATATGATTGTAAGTCCATACCAAATGGAAATACTACATTTTTATTTATTTTTTTAAATTACCAGTTTCTGACTTTTTTCTTTGTGTTCACCTAATCACATGGATGCCAAATTTGAACTTTCTATATCATCTGGAACTGGATAAAATCTTTTATGTCTATAGCTTAATCAGTGATAAAAATGACGATTTTAGGACGTTAATATCTAAATAACCGTTCAAGGTATGTGCATGAAATTTGGAGTACATGTTGATATCTTCCAAGTCTTAATGTGTGAGCAATTTCACAAGTTTATGTGCAATAGTTTTCAAGTTATGAGGAGGTCAAAAGTAGCTCCAAATGGTTCGTGTAATATTACACATGGTGCGGCTCGCCAGTTTACTTGAATGAACTTGGCTGGCCACACTGCCGTGTGTCTAAATCTGCTTAAACCCGGAAACGAGCCAGATAATGACGATGACCAACTAACTCTACTTTCGTTTTCGGGCAGGTTTTTGTCGTGAATCCTATTTAGAGTCTAACTTTTTTCCACGTAATATTTATGTAAACGATCAAGATGTGCGTGCATATAATGGTAAGCAGCACGTGATCTGGCATCACTTTGCCTTAAGTTTTCCTTCCAACTGGAACTTTGTAATAATTGCTCGTTATTGATTGACAGTAAGAAATAGCAAAGGATTTCTGAATTTACAAATTTTATTTAAAAGCTAGTTATACTCGTAAAAACACATGTTTTCTAAGGCACAACATTGTACAAGTACCTAACCGAGTTAGGTACACGACGCAGAAACAAATTGTAATTATGGAGGTGGAGCATCACAGTGAAAAACAGAAACTGCAATTCGCTTCGAACGAAAGTAAGATGGCGCTGTATGCTAGATAAAACACGGTATACGTTTACTAGCCGTAAAATGTGGGCTATGTTAGTAGCGGCCTATTTCTTTGAAGATTTCTGAACTGAACACTGCACTGATTTTTTTTGTAATTTTTGGAAGCTGTAAATGTGGCTATGTCACCGCTTTACAGCAAGAATTTATATTTATGGGTTATAGGTTTATAGTAGATTCGCCAACAAGTTAATTCGTCACAAAAACTAGTACTAGGTATGTGGCATTTCACGCCAAGCGGACAACCAAAAACATACGAGGGCGTGGATTTTGTTCATACTCTGGCGTGCGCGGCTCCAGGTGGGGGGTGGGGGGGGGGGGGGGCACGGGGGACATGACCCTCCCCAAAATCATAAATATATAGGTACATTAGATGAAAAATCTAAAAAAAAACTAAATGTCTAATAGTACATACACTATTTTTAAACGCAGGAAAACAACTGGAACGTCAACTACGCGTGTAAAATCTTGGGGCGCTATTAGTACAGTCCTTTTTACTCGATTTATTGTATTTCTACTCGTGAAAAATTCAAGGCTAGGACCACGCCTGTACTCTGGTCTGTTAATACTTCTAGTAGACGTAAAGCGCCTATTAGCCTACGCGTTATTCAGCACTCGTTATTCAGACTGCCTTAGAGTCTAACTAGTCTTATTTTAGAAGTTCCTATAACTTCTACATTACAGGGACATTTGACCACTTTGGAAGTGTCTCACGCTCAAAATATTCAGTGTAGAAAAAAAATGTATCAGAAGAAAGCTCAACATAATTCGACCTACCTATTTAATTCATAGACACCCTACACGTATTTTTAGGGTTCCGTAAAACGTAAAAACGGAACCCTTATAGATTCGTCATGTCTGTCTGTCTGTCTGTCCGTCCGTATGTCACAGCCACTTTATGCCGAAACTATGAGAACTACACTGTTGAAACTTTGTAAGTAGATGTATTCTGTGAACCGCATTAAGATTTGAACAGAAAAAATAAAAAAAATTAAAATTAGGGTTGTCCCCCATACTGAGAACTGAAACTCAAAATATTTTTTTTCATCAAACCTACACGTGTGGGGTGTCTATCGATAGGTCTTCGAAAATGATGGTAAGGTTTCTAAAATAATTTTCGTCTACACTGAATACTTTGCGCGAGAGACACTTCCAAAGTGGTAAAATGTGTGTCCCCCCCCCCCCCCCTCTAACTTCTAAAGTAAGAGAATAAAAAATCTAAAAAAAATATATGTAGCACGGTCGAGGCAGACATTGAAATAGAAAAAATTCCGGGGAGCTATTTTTTTTTATGAAACGTCGGGGAGGGTTGTTGGAAGTATAAATCTCGATTTTCTAACTAATCTCGGTAGAGGGTTCGCCGCCATCTTGTTTTAAAGTTTTTGTGCAATAACTCGTTCATTTTCAACTTTAGAGCAATAATGATGGTCACCAAAATTGTTGGAAATTTAATTTCTCACAAGTTTGCTTCATATAAGTTTTACGCTAGGATCAATATTTGCAGAGTTATACTATCAAGTTTATCAAAAAAACCGTAATGGGTGGAATTTTATTTTCTTCAACTTCGGTTCTCGCACTTTTTAGGGTTCCGTACCCAAAGGGTAAAAACGGAACCCTATTACTGAGACTTGGCTGTCCATTCGTCCGTCCGTCCGTCCGTCTGTCACCAGACTGTATCTCAAGAACGGTGATAGCTAGACAGTTGAAATTTTCACAGATGATGTATTTCTATTGCCGCTGTAACAACAAATACTAAAAATAAAATAAGTAAAAAATGTGCGAGAACCAAAGTTGAAGAAAATAAAATTGCACCCATTACGATTTTTTTGATAAACTTGATAGTATAACTCTGCAAATATTGATCCTAGCGTAAAAACTATATTAAGCAAACTTGTGAGAAATTAAATTTCCAACAACTTTGGTAACTATAATTTTTGCTCTAAAGTTGAAAATGAACGAGTTATTTCACAAAAACTTTAAAACAAGATGGTGGCGAACCCTCTACCGGGATTAGTTAGAAAATCGAAATTTATACTTCCAACAACCCTCTCCGACGTTTCATAAAAAAAAATCGCTCCCCGGAATTTTTTCTATTTCAGGCTAGTTTTATGTCTACCTCGACTGTACTAATGATGTATATTAGTTTGAACTTGATCTGATGAGTAGTTTTTTTTTAGTACCTACGTCATAAATACACTATTATTGGAACTTCGATCAAAGTTACAACGAACTACAAGAACTATGTGTACTATGTATATAATGTTACTTGCTGCAACGGAACCCTTTATAGGCGAGTCCAACTCGCACTTGGCCAGTTTATTCTACACATATTCTACACGGGTTTGATGAAAAAACATTTTTTGAGTTTCAGTTCTAAGTATAGAGCACACCCAAAATGTATTGTCTTTTTTTAATTTTTGTGCAAAAATCTTACTACGGTTCACAGAATATATGTATCTACTTACCAAGTATCAACAGTAGGTACTTATAGTTCTCATTGTTTCGGCAAAAAGTTGCTGTGACATACGGACGGACAGACAGGCATGACCAATCTAAAAACAAAATGAAATCGATCCGTTTAAGGTCTACGGTGCCACAAACAGACACACACAGAGAGAGACTGACACACAGGCAGACATCGACGTCAAACTTATAACACACCTCTTTTTGGTCGGGGGTTAAAAAAACTTGCAAATTAAAAGGTTTATTTCTAATTTTAGCGCCATCTACCATAAACTTCTAGAACCGTGTGCTTCAAAGGCTTTCCAGAAATAGAGGTTCCCTAAAACTTGACATATCATTGTAGGTATAACTGCAACAAGTTTCAAAAAACCGATCAAGATGGCGTAGAAAATGAGTTAACATACCTATCCCATGGACACGTCATCGGGCGGAGAAATACCGGTGGATTCCATAGTGTTTTGGTTAGCCTACCGTGACTTGGCGGTAAAAAGTGGTCAAGTGCGAGGTGCAAGTGCATGGTCGCCCATGAAGAGTTCCGTTGCAGCAAGTATCATAGCATACATAGTACACATAGTTCTAGTAGTTCGTTGTAACTTTGATCGAAGTTTCAATAATAGTGTATTTATGACCTACTAAAAAAAACTACTCATCAGATCGAGTTCAAACTAATTTTCGTTGGTAGTTTACATGGTAATGTACATCATATATTTTTTTTAGATTTTTCATTCTCTTACTTTAGAAGTTAGAGGGGGGGGGGGGACACATTTTACCACTTTGGAAGTGTCTCTCGCGCAAATCATTCTGTGTAGACGAAAATGATTTTAGAAACCTCAACATTATTTTTGAAGACCTATCGATAGATACCGCACATGTATAGGTTTGATAAAAAAAAATTGAGTTTCAGTTCTCAGTATGGGGGCCAACCCTAATTATTCTTTTTTTTTAATTTTTTTGTTCAAATCTTAATGCGGTTCACAGAATACATCTACTTACCAAGTTTCAACAGTGTAGTTTTCATAGTTTCGGCAAAAAGTGGCTGTGACATAAGGACGGACAGACAGACAGACAGACAGACATGACGAATCTATAAGGGTTCCGTTTTTACGTTTTACGGAACCCTAAAAAAGGAAAGAGTAATATAATTTCATAGGAAAATTTTAATATTTTTACTGATATTTAAATAATTTAGGCGATTTCATTTTGGTGATGAATGGAACACAACACCTCAACGAAAATAGGTTAGTGTCGCGATACTAAATTGAAATTATTTTACCTGAAGTTAAGGTAAAATATAGATTATAACATTTTCTTAAAGATACTCGTAGACCAAATTATTGATGGATATTATATTAATAAATTTTAAGCCCTATTTTTATAATCCTTTTTAGTTTTTTTATGTAATGTGAACTGACACCAAGCAGTGATCTACGCTGTTCCTAGTGATAGTAAAAATACTAAAAGTGTTGATGAAAACTATAGTTATGAAGCGAGTTTCTTGTATGTACTGTAGAGTGTAAAAAGGTAGGCGAGTTCTTTTGAAAGATCTAATCGTTTAAGTTAACCTTATATTATCCGGTCGAGTCAGCAGTGACATTCTCGAAGTTTTATACTCATACTCATACTCATACTCTTTTATTGATAACGAGTGGTTACATGTCATATTAAAGGCTATTAAAAGATAATTACAATTCCAAATCAATGATAAATACAAGTTACATGTCAATTCAATAAACCATACAAATAAAATTTCAATTAAATTAAAATTCTATACGGCGCTAATTTGTGCGTATACCTATACTAAGCCCAAAAAAGATGTTGTGATCAGGCCAATCGCTGTTGGAACCACAAATATTGGCCTTGCTGCCAAGGTTGCTTGTAGGTAAAACGTTGCTCTTTTGAGCTCCCTGTCCCGACCAACTCGGCTTTGGTTCTCTGGGTGGATGTGAGACTGCCATTCATTCTGTCCCTACTTTCGTTGTCCAAAATTGGGGAGAGGGCTGATCAGCCGAAGATAGCATATTTGAGCGGTTTTGAAATTTTTTGACCCATGTGGAATCATCATGCCATTTATACTAATATTATAAAGCTGAAGAGTTTGTTTGTTTGTTTGAACGCTAGGATCTCGGAAACTACTAGACCGATAGAAAATATTCTTTTGTTGTTGGATACTCCATTTATCGAGGAAGGCTATAGGGTATATAACATTACGTTACTATCAATAGGTACGGAGTATGAGTGAAGAATGTAAAGAAAACGGGGAAAAATATTTTTCTTCGAGAGCTTTAGTTCCGTGAATTTAAATTCTCTTTGGTCGTTGAAGTCTGTGACGGCGCGTGTCTACATTTGAAGTTTGTGTTATTTGAAGTAATCAAATTTGTTCTACAACAATGCATTGTTGCTTATTTACGTATTTTTAGGGTTCCGTAAAACGTAATAAAGTGGCCAGCAATGGATATTTTAGTAAGGATTTTCCTCAAATAGACGCGGGTGAAACCGCGGGGCACAGCTAGTTGGATTATAAAGCTTCAATAATTTCAATTTTACATTTGGTAATTCAACATGAGTTATGTTAAAAGATAGGAAATTTCAGTAGAAGTAAATTCTGATACATAAGTTAATTGAAAAATGTACAGAATTTTAATAATTTAAATAAGTATGACGAGGGACCCCCCATTTTTACGATGTCCCATGCATACCTTGCTAGCTTTGGAGTGGCCTACCATAAAATGTATTCATCGAAATCGTCGAAATTATATTTCATTTATTTTGAAAAGTGTTTGTTAATATATTAATTAATAGTTTTAATGTGGCTTGAGAACAAAATTATAAAAATAACTCAATTTTAACGTAACGTTTTTTTAAGTAATGGTAATTTTTGCTACTTTACGAAAAAACAAACAAAATTGAGAGCGCTTTCTTGGTCTAGCAACTCTTTTTTGACAGCTTCAAATCATTTCCGGTGACATTATAAACGTTTATAAGTAGTTGTTTAAATCGTTACTTATAGTACAGTCGACGTAGACATAAAACTAGCCTGAAATAGAAAAAATTCCGGGGAGCGATTTTTTTTTATGAAACGTCGGGTAGGGTTGTTGGAAGTATAAATCTCGATTTTCTAACTTATCCCGGTAGAGGGTTCGCCACCATCTTGTTTTAAAGTTTTTGTGAAATAACTCGTTCATTTTCTACTTTAGAGGAAAAATGATAGTCACCAAAGTTGTTGGAAATTTAATTTCGCACAAGTTTGCCTCATATAGTTTTTACGCTAGGATCAATATTTGCAGAGTTATACTATCAAGTTTATCAAAAAAATCGTAATGGGTGCAATTTTATTTTCTTCAACTTTGGTTCTCGCACATTTTTTGCTTATTTTATTTTTAGTATTTGTTGTTACAACGGCAATAGAAATACATCATCTGTGAAAATTTCAACTGTCTAGCTATCACCGTTCTTGAGATACAGTCTGGTGACAGACGGACGGACGGACAGACGGATGGACAGTCAAGTCTCAGTAATAGTAGGGTTCCGTTTTTACCCTTTGGGTACGGAACCCTAAAAAGTGCGAGAACCGAAGTTGAAGAAAATAAAATTCCACCCATTACGATTTTTTTGATAAACTTGATAGTATAACTCTGCAAATATTGATCCTAGCGTAAAACCTATATGAAGCAAACTTGTGAGAAATTAAATTTCCAACAATTTTGGTAACCATCATTTTTGCTCTAAAGTTGAAAATGAACGAGTTATTTCACAAAACTTTAAAACAAGATGGCGGCGAACCCTCTACCGGGATTAGTTAGAAAATCGAGATTTATACTTCCAACAACCCTCCCCGACGTTTCATAAAAAAAATCGCTCCCCGGAATTTTTTCTATTTCAATGTCTGCCTCGACCGTGCTATTACTGTTGCGGCGTAACTTCGGTCCAAAATTGTGTTCCCGTAAGTACTGTTGTACTGTATCGTCTTCTTAGGGAGAGGGGACGTGACCCGCGCTCAGGTCTCCATCTGGCGCAAAACATTTCTCTGGCCATACAGCGTGGAAACGCCGCCAGTCTGATGGGCACTTTTGGTCAGCGATTTGGCGAGCGCGGAGACTAAATTGATGGCTGGAGTCAACTTGTATTTGTAGTATTTAAGGATTGTCATTTTAATTTGTATTTGTTTTTAAATTTTGTTTAACAATTGTTACACCCAATAAAAAAAAGTACTGTTTGTTTAATATGTTAAAATATTATTGCGAAATTAAAACTTCATATTTTATCATTGCACGGAGTATTTTAAGAACAATAATTTAGACAATGGGATTCATCGACAGTAAAGTATTTTGTTCAAAAATATGCTTTCGTAACGTCATGTTCATAACGTTATCCTTTCAAAATTGACGTTCCGGTTGAGTAACGGCCCAATTTTTTTGAAAAACATTCATTTTCTTGACGAAAACTTAAAAAGAAAATAGTACAATATTGAACCAGTATAGTGAATTTGTCACTCCCCTCAGCGGCTCGTTGGTCTAGGAGGATGATGCTCGCTTCGGACGCGAGAGGTCCCGGGTTCAAATCCCGGACGAGCCCTCAGGTAGAAATCCAGTTCTAGGGTGGATTTCTACCTGTTTTGCTTTTTTTTATTTCAATAATTAATTTTAATCAATATATAATTATGGACGGTCCTGCCGTTCATAATTTTATAAGTTTGTAGATTTCGTTTCCATCCAGGGCCGAAACGCACACAGCGTTTGGGCCCTGGATAGTTTGAGTGGGATTTTACAGCTTATCTTAATAACGGCTAAACCGACCATCTTGAAATTTGGAAATATTGTTGTACCTATGAATCTTTACAATGTGACTAATCTAAAACTATATAACTATAAAATCTAAAACTATATAACTATATATAGGGGAGACCTGTACAAAACCGTATACCTGGGTAAAACCGTATACCGTAGCTATTTTCGCCAATAATTTAAATTTCGCGCGCACAAGCCGCTCAGTGGTGCCTACCAATCAGAACTATTTGTAAACAAACACTTGTCGCTGCAAGCTCGCGAAATTTTGAATTATTTTACTTTATTGTTTTTCAAGTCACTAATCAATTATGTTGTAGGTGATGTATTTGTTCTTAAATGCAATGTTTGTACCGGCAAGTTTGTATTGACTATGTGTGAATGAATGATGTTTTTGTTCTACACTAGTGTTGAAGTCTCGAACCAGTAGATCATGAGCATAGAATAGATAATTGTCATGAGATTAGCGCGTTCAAACAAACAAACTCTTCAACTTTATACTCGAAATATTAGGTCCTTACATATGAAAATCGTGTTTTGTAAGGGAGGAACATAGTCGATTTTTTTAATTAGGTACCTAACCTAAGAGTTACAAAAACGTATGTTTTGGGAAAGTCGAAAGACGAATTAATTGCATCACTCCCAAAAGACAAAAGCGCTTCGGACCTTGAATCTAGACTTCAATTCAGCTTTTAAGTAATTATGGAGGTGGAGCATCACAGTGAAAAACAGAAACTGCAATTCGCTTCGAACGAAAGTAAGATGGCGCTGTATGCTAGATAAAACACGGTATACGTTTACTAGCCGTAAAATGTGGGCTATGTTAGTAGCGGCCTATTTCTTTGAAGATTCCTGAACTGAACACTGCACTGATTTTTTTTTGTAATTTTTGGAAGCTGTAAATGTGGCTATGTCACCGCTTTACAGCAAGAATTTATGGGTTATAGGCTTATAGTAGATTCGCCAACAAGTTAATTCGTCACAAAAACTAGTACTAGGTATGTGGGGCATTTCACGCCAAGCGGACAACGAAATCAAAACGAGGGCGTGGATTTTGTTCATACTCTGGCGTGCGCGGCTCCAGGGGGGGGTGGGGCACGGGAGACATGACCCTCCCCAAAATCATAATTATACATTAGATGAAAAATCTAAAAAAAATCAAAATCTCTCATAGTACCTACATAGACTATTTTTAAACGCGGGAAAACAACTGGAACGCCAACTACTCGTGTAAAATCGTGGGGCGCTACTAGTACAGTCCTTTTTACTCGATTTATTGTATTTCTACTCGTGACAACCAATCTGAGGCTGCGTACTGGTGACCCCCCCTTAAAAATTCGAGGCTGGGACCGCGTCTGTACTCTGGTCATTAATACTTCTAGTAGACGTAAAGCGCTTATTAGACTACGCGTTATTCAGCACTCGTTATTCAGACTGTCTTAGAGTCTATCTAGTCTTATTTTAGAAGTTATAGGGGGGGGGGGACATTTTACCACTTTGGAAGTGTCTCACGCTCTAAAATATTCAGTGTAGAAAAAAAATGTATCAGAAGAAAGCTCAAAATAATTCGACCTACCTATTTAATTCATAGACACCCTAGGTACACGTATTTTTCTACACATATTCTACACAGGTTTGATGAAAAAACATTTTTTGAGTTTCAGTTCTAAGTATGGAGCACACCCAAAATTTATTGTCTTTTTTTTAATTTTTGTGCAAAAATCTTAATACGGTTCACAGAATATATCTACTTACCAAGTATCAACAGTACTTATAGTTCTCATTGTTTTGGCAAAAAGTGGCTGTGACATACGGACGGACAGACAGGCATGACCAATCTAAAAACAAAATAAAGTAGCCAAGTGCGAGTTGGACTCGCCCATGAAGGGTTCCGTTACAGCAAGTAACATAATATACATAGTACACATAGTTCTTGTAGTTCGTTGTAACTTTGATCGAAGTTTTAATAATAGTGTATTTATGACGTACTAAAAAAAAACTACTCATCAGATCGAGTTCAAACTAATTTTCGTTTGTAGTTTTCATGGTAATGTACATCATATATTTTTTTTAGTTTTTTCATTCGCCTACTTTAGAAGTTAGAGGGGGGGAGGACACACATTTTACCACTTTGGAAGCGTCTCTCGCGCAAGTTATTCAGTGTAGACAAAAATTATATTAGAAACCTCTACATCATTTTTTAAGACCTATCGATAGACACCCCACACGTGTAGGTTTGATGAAAAAAAAATTTTTGAGCTTCAGTTCTCAGTATGGGGGGCCCCCTAATTTTTGTTTTTTTTTTAAACTTTTGTAAAAATCTTAATGCTGTTCACAGAATACATCTACTTACCAAGTTTCAACAGTGTAGTTCTCATAGTTTCGGCAAAAAGTGGCTGTGCCATACGGACGGACAGACAGACATACAGACATGACGAATCTATAATGAAATCGATCCGTTTAAGGTCTACGGTGCCACAAACAGACACACACAGAGAGAGACTGACACACAAGCAGACATCGACGTCAAACTTATAACACACCTCTTTTTGGTCGGGGGTTAAAAAAACTTGCAAATTAAAAGGTTTATTTCTAATTTTAGCGCCATCTACCATAAACTTCTAGAACCGTGTGCTTCAAAGGCTTTCCAGAAATAGAGGTTCCCTAAAACTTGACATATCATTGTAGGTATAACTGCAACAAGTTTCAAAAAACCGATCAAGATGGCGTAGAAAATGAGTTAACATACCTATCCCATGGACACGTCATCGGGCGGGGAAATACCGGTGGATTCCATAGTGTTTTGGTTAGCCTACCATGACTTGGCGGTAAAAAGTGGCCAAGTGCGAGTTGGACTCGCCCATTAAGAGTTCCGTTGCAGCAAGTATCATAACATACATAGTACACATAGTTCTTGTAGTTCGTTGTAACTTTGATCGAAGTTTCAATAATAGTGTATTTATGACTTACTAAAAAAAACTACTCATCAGATCGAGTTCAAACTAATTTTCGTTGGTAGTTTACATGGTAATGTACATCATATATTTTTTTTAGATTTTTCATTATCTTACTTTAGAAGTTAGAGGGGGGGGGGACACACATTTTACCACTTTGGAAGTGTCTCTCGCGCAAATTATTCAGTGTAGACGAAAATGATTTTAGAAACCTCAACATTATTTTTGAAGACCTATCGATAGATACCGCACACGTATAGGTTTGATAAAAAAAATTGAGTTTCAGTTCTCAGTATGGGGGCCAACCCTAATTATTCCTTTTTTTAAATTTTTTTGTTCAAATCTTAATGCGGTTCACAGAATACATCTACTTACCAAGTTTCAACAGTGTAGTTTTCATAGTTTCGGCAAAAAGTGGCTGTGACATACGGACGGACAGACAGACAGACATGACGAATCTATAAGGGTTCCGTTTTTACGTTTTACGGAACCCTAAAAAAGGAACGAGTAATATAATTTCATAGGAAAATTTGAATATTTTTACTGATATTTATATAATTTAGGCGATTTCATTTTGGTGATGAATGGAACACAACACTTCAACGAAAATAGGTTAGTGTCGCGATACTAAATTGAAATTATTTTACCTGAAGTTAAGGTAAAATATAGATTATAATATTTTCTTAAAGATACTCGTAGACCAAATTATTGATGGATATTATATTAATAAATTTTATGTCCTATTTTTATAATCCTTTTTAGTTTTTTTATTTAATGTGAACTGACACCAAGCAGTGATCTACGCCGTTCCTAGTGATAGTAAAAATACTAATAGTGTTGATGAAAACTATAGTTATGAAGCGAGTTTCTTGTATGTTCTGTAAAGTGTAAAAAGGTAGGCGAGTTCTTTTGAAAGATCTAATCGTTTTAGTTAACCTTATATTATCCGGTCGAGTCAGCAGTGATATTGTCGAAGTTTTATACGGCGCTAATTTGTGCGTATATACTAAGCCCAAAAAAGATGTTGTGATCAGGCCAATCGCTGTTGGAACCACAAATATTGGCCTTGCTGCCAAGGTTGCTTGTAGGTAAAACGTTGCTCTTTTGAGCTCCCTGTCCCGACCAACTCGGCTTTGGTTCTCAGGGTGGATGTGAGACTGCCATTCATTCTGTCCCGACTTTCATTGTCCAAAATTGGGGTGAGGGCTGATCAGCCGAAGATAGCATATTTGAGCGGTTTTGAAATTTTTTGACCCATGTGCAATCATCATGTCATTGGATTATAAAGCTTCAATAATTTCATTTTTACATTTGGTAATTCAACATGAGTTATGTTAAAAGATAGGAAATTTCAGTAGAAGTAAATTCTGATACATCAGTTAATTGAAAATGTACAGAATTTTAATAATTTAAATAAATATGACGAGGGACCCCCCATTTTTACGATGTCCCATGCATACCTTGCTAGCTTTGGAGTGACCTACCATAAAATGTATTCATCGAAATCGTCGAAATTATATTTTATTTATTTTGAAAAGTGTTTGTTAACATATTAATTAACAGTTTTAATGTGGCTTGAGAACAAAATTATAAAAATAACTCAATTTAACGTAACGTTTTTTTAAGTAATGGTAATTTTTGCTACTTTACGAAAAAAACAAACAAAATTGAGAGCGCTTTCTTGGTCTAGCAACTCTTTTTTGACAGCTTCAAATCATTTCCGGTGACATTATAAACGTTTATAGTTGTTTAAATCGTTACTCACTGTTGCGGCGTAACTTCGGTCCAAAATTGTGTTCCCGAAAGTACTGTATCGTCTTCTTAGGGAGAGAGGACGTGACCCGCGCTCAGGTCTCTATCTGGCGCAAAACATTTCTCTGGCCATACAGCGTGGAAACGCCGCCAGTCTGATGAGCACTTTTGGTCAGCGATTTGGCGAGCGCGGAGACTAAATTGATGGCTGGAGTCAACTTGTATTTGTAGTATTTAAGGATTGTCATTTTAATTTGTATTTGTTTTTAAATTTTGTTTAACAATAATTGTTACACCCAATAAAAAAAAGTACTGTATGTTTAATATGTTAAAATATTATTGCGAAATTAAAACTTCATATTTTATCATTGCACGGAGTATTTTAAGAACAATTTAGACAATGGGATTCATCGACAGTAAAGTATTTTGTTCAAAAATATGCTTTCGTAACGTCATGTTCATAACGTTATCCTTTCAAAATTGACGTTCCGGTTGAGTAACGGCCCAATTTTTTTGAAAAACATTCATTTTCTTGACGAAAACTTAAAAAGAAAATAGTACAATATTGAACCAGTACAGTGAATTTATCACTCCCCTCAGCGGCTCGTTGGTCTAGGGGGATGATGCTCGCTTTGGACGCGAGAGGTCCCGGGTTCAAATCCCGGACGAGCCCTCAGGTAGAAATCCAGTTCTAGGGTGGATTTCTACCTGTTTTGCTTTTTTTTATTTCAATAATTAATTTTAATCAATATAATTATGGACGGTCCTGCCGTTCATAATTTTATAAGTTTGTAGATTTCGTTTCCATCCAGGGCCGAAACGCACACAGCGTTTGGGCCCTGGATAGTTTGAGTGGGATTTTACAGCTTATCTTAATAACGGCTAAACCGACCATCTTGAAATTTGGAAATGTTGTTGTACCTATGAATCTTTACAATGTGACATATAACATAACATTTAAATATGCTTAGATTTCGTAAAAAGTCACATACGTCACTGTTCTATGACTACTTTACGGACTACTACTTTATGGACTACTCAATCATTTTACGTGACGTAAAGTAGTTTCCGTCATTTTTCTACGGAATCTTTTTCAAAATTGCCTGACGGATCCTATGCTGAGGTGATTAAAGATAAGGAAAAAATAATTGAATACAGTATGCATACTCATTGCAATGTAATGTAAACAGTCCCAAACTTTACATTTCTTTAAGTAATAAAAAAAAAAATATCACGGATTTTTGTGCTGTCTCTTAGCGTTTTTATAATGTAGATTATGGCATTAAAATAAAGATATTTTTTTCAACTTTTGTGTTTGTACGTGTCTAAATAGTAATCAAAACATATTTTTTATAACAATGGATCCCCACGTGCAAGACTGCTGAACGTAGGCGTTCCCCCTAGATTTCCACAACGAACGGTCCTATGGAACATGCAACCAGCCGTTTTCAGCAACCTTTATGCGACTATCTGTCTATTTAGTTGGAAGCTGTGGAAATTTATATTAAATAACTAATTGTATACCAAAAACGTTAACTTATAACCACAACCACAAAATCAAGTTTATGTCCCTAAAATAGTGTGTTTTGCATAAATCACAAGTTTTGTACGCATTTTATTTTTCGTCTTACTACTTACTTTACTACTTAGAAACTACTTAGAAAAAATCAATTTTAATATCATACAAACAGTCATAAATTGCGCTTTAATAGCAATCGTTTTCTTAAAAGCGATAATTGTATAAAAATACATTTTATTATTAAAGATGCGAAGTTTTTGATATGATTTCAGTTATATTTTAAAAAGAAGTGTATTTATTTGGATATTTTATGTAGATCATATAGATATGCGCGATTTTTGAGGTCTAAGTCATCTATGTCAAGAAATCTACGTCATACAATCCTCGTCTAATTGGATTATTATTTAATTAGCCTGACTGTCTATAATAATAGGGTATCGGACAACTTTTCAAAAAGTGCTTAAAATTAATCTTAATGGCTAAATATAGCCCTACATTTTTTTATTTTAAACAAATATATCTTTTTAAGTACTTAAAATAGTGTGTAAAAAATAATTGTTTTTAATTGCCGCGTAAACGGTATGTCACGTGATCTCAGAGCGTGTGATGTCATACGTGTTTCAATCTGTGTAAATAAACACAGTTATTCAGTGGAAAGTGTTGTTTTTGTTTTCTTTCTTTAATGTTATAATGGATCACATAAGATATCGTTGTTGTGTAGTTCCTCAGTGTAGTAATAACAGTAAAACCACACCAGCTAAATTATTCATTGATGTGCCACGAAAAGCAGATATACGAAAAAAATGGTTGAAACTAGCAAGACGAAATTTCGATGGAATGTCTGTAATTTCACCGATTTACTTCTGCGAGGATCACTTTGATGTAAGTACACAAATTTACATTACGGTAAATAGGTACCTAACACTGCGAACACTTCATATTAAAGGCGGTGGAATATTAGATGCTATTAATTATGTAAGTAAGTACTTACTTAATTTGGATTTTTTGTTTTAGCTACCGAATGACATGGAAAATTACATGAGATACCGAATTATGGGTTATGTAAATAAAATTATGATGAAACCAGGATGTCGTCCATCAATATTTCAATGTCAAACTAATAGAAAAAGAAGTTTCCCATCAACTAGTATGCCTCGACCCGCTGCTATGAAAAGGCAAAGATTGGCCCTAATACAAGAAGCCCTAGAAGATAGTAAATTGAGCAGTAGTAACGAAAATGAAAACACCACTTTGCCTATTAGTAAGTATTAATTCAATATTGAACTTGTGTAGGTCGGTATACCTATGTTTACTGATGAAAAATAATGAACTGTCCATTTCTTTCAGATTTACAAACGGAAGTTGTTTTAACATTTCTAAATTCAGCAGCACAGAAGTCAGAATTTGTGGCAAAGAAATTTCCAACCATGAACATATCCACTCTTGGGAGATTTCGGCAGCCAGCTTTCAAATAACCTGCTTCCATAGTTAAAACGTGTTGTTTTAATTACTATTCCTCAATTCTAATAGTTTTAAATACTTTAAAAACGGCAAAGAATCGTAAAATTCGCAAATACACTATACAAAATACTGTTATTTAGACACAGTTGACGTCACGCGCTGTGATTGGTGTTTCGTTTACATATTAGAAATATTAAACTTTATTAATTGAATTAAAATTATAAATCAGTATTCCTTCGTGTAAATTTTCATTAAATGGTTATTTCACTTCACAAATGTACTCTCTAACTTAATTTCAGATTTTTTTGTGACTACTGTCCGGTACCCTATTACTTCTCCATTTATAGTACCTACATGTATTTTTTTTAATTAATCGTTTATTTGACAAGGTTTTATTTCTCATCATTCCTTTAAAATCGTAGATTATTTCTTGAGTAGCATCTCTCACGTCGTCTGGTTAAGTGTATTCTGTGTATTTGATCACAAGAATCCATTATTTTAGAGTGTATATTTATATGATTTAATTGGACAACTATGAGAAAATTACCTAACTTGCCTTGATTTTTCAAGGCGTCAATACAATTTTCTATCTAATCTGTCGAAAATAAGATATAGCGACTAAAAACAGGAACCCTAAATTTCTTTACTGCATGAGTATTGAGTGCGAATATAATTCTATTTTATTTTGGCCATTACAATTTTTGGCCAAAATCTGAACTCTTGAACCCTATTTCCTAAGATTTTTCTGATAAAATCGTCTTGATCATCTTCTGATAATTTTATGGGAAATATTTAAATCTGTAGCAATATGGCACACCCATTCTTTTCGCTTCAATAGTACACCCTATATATTAACAATATGTTTTGTCTTGTTTTTTTTGTCTTAGCATTTTCTCAATTTTCATGATGTGATAATTATTTGCTCCTATTCTTATTCCTATTCCTTAATAAACTGGTGGGAATAAACTGGTGGGAAACGGATGATTCGAATCCGCACCAATAGCATACTTTTATTCACTGATAAACAATCAAACTGAAACTGAAAAGTTTGTGTTGGCAGCAAAACGGATCATTACATTTTGCATGTCAATTGACTGGTGATGGAACTAGCTTATCTAGTACAGCCAATAGCTCAAGCTATTTTATGTTTTTTGTAAATGACTAGTAAAGATTGATGCGACCAATTATTATAAATTTGAGACAGCGGTGGCTTCGGAGAGCTCAGATCAAGCTGAAGATTACTGCTTATGGGCAATTACTAACGTTCATGCGCGGCATTGCAACTGGTTAAAGTTTCAGTTACACAATCATGTAAATGTAAAGCAGGTACAGTAGATGACTTGTATTGATGATCTGTAACTGTAACTAATTTTGCCTGGAATGCGTCTCTGCGTCTCGCATTTATTCAGATGGTCCGTTGTATTTCACTTCTGGGGGTAAATGCAAGAACATAGTTTTTCTCATGTTATTAAAGAGATAAAGATACGAACTATTACTTTTTAAAAAATGTAAACGACTTGCGTATAAGTAAACAATAAAATTTTAGCAAAAATTATAAAATAACTAAAAAAAATTACACGAACGACGGCGTATGAGAAAAGCTATCCGAAGAATAATGTCGGTTGTTCTTCGACGAATCCGACTGCTGTACATCCGTAAAAAAATGACAGTTTGTACGATACGGCTATCGTAAGTACCTACGTAGAATAATGTGAGTTTTCAATTTCCGTCACCAAAAAAGAAAATAAATTTATCTATGTCGCAGACATGGTATAAACTATTTGCAATAGTTTAAAATGTGTTTACGTAGAAACAGACACGTAATAAAACTAGCATTATAGACTACCATGTACAACGACGGATGTCTCAAACCGTCGTTGTTCGCCGAAATTGTAATCAAACACTAATATCACTTTTAATATCGAAGTCTGAAATAACATGTTAAATAAGCAAAACAGCTTAGGTACCTACTGGACTGGCAAATTATTTTTGCTTTAGTACTTGAAGACTTGAAGACTTGAAGACCGAGGATGGGAAGATCATATCGTCCAAATCCGAGCTCATGGGAGAGGTTGAGAAGTTCTACGGACAGCTATACACGACGACACAGCAACCTGTCGTAAACCTGACCAGCGATCCTAGAGCCAGGTTAACCCGACATTACACCGAAGATATCCCGGACGTTAGCCTGTACGAGATTAGAATGGCTCTCAAACAGCTAAAGAATAACAAGGCGCCGGGTGATGACGGCATTACAGCTGAGCTCCTGAAAGCGGCAGGTTCGCCTATGCTAAGGACTCTACAAAAGCTATTTAATTCCGTAATTCTCGAAGGCAAAACGCCGAAGGCATGGCACAGAGGCGTGGTGATACTCTTCTTTAAGAAGGGTGACAAGACCCTTTTGAAGAACTACAGGCCCATCACGCTTCTGAGTCACGTTTATAAACTGTTCTCGAGAGTCATATCGTCTCGCACGCAGGTTTGACGACTTCCAACCGCCCGAACAAGCCGGTTTCCGAAAAGGCTTTAGCACCATAGACCACATACATACGCTACGGCAGGTTATACAGAAGACCGAAGAGTATAACCAGCCCCTATGTTTGGCGTTTGTGGACTATGAGAAAGCCTTCGATTCGATCGAGACCTGGGCTATGCTTCAGTCGCTCCAGCGGTGCCAAATTGACTATCGGTATATTGAGGTGCTAAGGTGCCTGTACGAAAACGCCACCATGTCAGTTCGTCTTCAGGACCAGAATTCGAAACCGATCCAGCTGCAACGAGGTGTGAGACAGGGGGATGTCATATCCCCGAAACTGTTTACCGCCGCACTGGAAGACGTCTTCAAACTTCTGGACTGGAACGGACTCGGCATCAACATAAATGGTGAGTACATGACCAACCTCCGTTTTGCCGATGATATCGTGGTCATGGCTGAAACTCTGGACGACCTCGGCAGAATGCTAAATGACCTCAGTAGAGCCTCTGAAAAAGTGGGTCTTAAAATGAACATGGATAAGACAAAAATCATGTCAAATAACCATGTTGTACCCACTCCTCTTAAAGTAGGACTCTCTACGCTCGAGGTTGTTGACGAATACGTTTACCTAGGACAAACAGTCCAATTAGGTAGATCCAACTTCGAGAAAGAGGTCACTCGTCGAATCCAACTCGGCTGGGCAGCGTTCGGGAAACTACGTCATATCTTCTCGTCCAAACTACCGCAGTGTCTCAAGACGAAAGTCTTTGACCAGTGTGTGTTGCCAGCGATGACATACGCAATAGAGACGTGGTCGCTTACTATGGGCCTCATAAGAAGGCTCAAAGTCACCCAAAGGGCAATGGAAAGAGCTATGCTCGGAGTTTCCCTGCGCGATAGAATCAGAAATGAGGAAATCCGCAGGAGAACCAAGGTAACCGACATAGCTCAACGAGTTGCTAAACTTAAGTGGCAGTGGGCAGGGCACATAGCTCGCAGAACCGATGGCCGTTGGGGCGGAAAGGTTCTCGAGTGGCGACCGCGTACCGGAAGAAGCAGGGTTGGCAGGCCCCCCACAAGATGGACCGATGATCTGGTAAAGGTCGCCGGAAATCGTTGGATGCGGGCAGCGCAGGACAGATCTTTGTGGAAATCTTTGGGGGAGGCCTTTGTCCTGCAGTGGACGTCTTTCGGCTGATATGATGATGATGATGATGACTTGAAGACTTATTATAATTTTACTACTTGTTCTCAGTTTTTGGATTCTCGTTTGTACTTTTTAGGGTTCCGCAAAACGTAAAAACGGAACCCTTATAGATTCGTCATGCCTGTCTGTCTGTATGTACGTCCGTATGTCACAGCCACTTTTTGCCGAAACTATGAGAACTACACTGTTGAAACTAGGTAAGTAGATGTATTCTGTAAACCGCATTAAAATTTAACCAAAAAAATAAAAAAATTAGGGTTCTCCCCCATACTGAGAACTGAAACTCATTTTTTTTTTTCAAACCTACTCGTGTGGTATGTCTATCGATAGGTCTTTAAAAATGATGTTGAGGTTTCTATCATAATTTTCGTCTACACTGAATAATTTGCGCAAGAGACACTTCCAAAGTGGTAAAATGTGTGTCCCCCCCCCCCCCCTCTAACTTCTAAAGTAAGAGAATGAGAAATCTAAAAAAAATATATGATGTACATTACCATGTAAACTACCAACGAAAATTGGTTTGAACTCGATCTGATGAGTAGTTTTTTTAGTACGTCATAAATACACTAATAATGATACTTCTACCAAAGTTACAACGAACTACAAGAACTATATTATGTACTATGTATATTATGTTACTTGCTGCAACGAAACCCTTCATGGGCGAGTCCAACTCGCACTTGGCCACTTTATTAATAAGTCTCATATATATGCGTATCAATGAATATGGTCTTTTAAATGCTGTTATTAACTTAAGCCTAATTAGGGAGCTTCATTCGTAATCATTACAATTTTATACTTTAAGCTTTTTAATGATAATTCACCAAATTCATACCTTTACCTAGAATATGGACGGTTGTAATCATCCGTCGCACGAGAGCGGGGAGCGGGGGGTAGAGGCACAGATCAGAAAATAGTTAGTAGAGGTCAGCGCCGTACACCGTTTTATTTCGATTAATATGTCTTTATATGACAATAGACGAGTGAAGCCGGAACAGACCGCTAGTCTACTTAAATTTATAAAATAGTAATAACACAAGAAAAGCTGCTTTTATGATTTTTGTGTTTTTGGAATGGTTTTCGTCCGGAATATTTTTTTTATGTACATAAAGTTATCAAAACATCAGTCTAGCAGTCAAATTCATAAAGGGGTTTGGGTACTTTTGTATGGGCCCGTGGCATCGTTTTTTCATTTTAGCGGCCATCGATCCGTTATAAATTTCTTGTAACAATAAAATACCCTGATGCTATCTGTGCAATCAGATTTGCTGTAAGTAATATCGGAGCTGAGTTATGGCCTTTCAAAGTTTTTGTTTTTGGTATTTTTAAATATATTTTATTTATGTATGGGCGCCATTTCCGTTAGCGGCCCAAGATATGTTGTCACTTTTTTTAAACACTAGCTTACGACAACTGTATTCGTTTAATCAGATTCGCTGTAAGTCATATCGGAGCTGAGTTATGGCCCCTAAAAGTTTTTTTTTTGGTTTTCTTTGTATGCACTAGTGGCGCCATTTCCTATAGCGGCCAAACATCCGCGAGCACTTTTATGAAACATTATTTTTACCTTAGGGTACCTGTGTAATCAGGTTTGCTGTAAACTATATCGGAGCTAAGTTATGGCCCCTCAAAGTTTTTTTTTTGGTTGTATGAAAAACCGTTAATGTGCAACTGTTAGTGTGTCAGTGGATATGTATTCGAATAGTACGCGCATGTATTTGTGACCACGGGGGTAGGGGAAATGTGGCGACATGCGTTTTGCAAGTAATTTGAAAGCTATGGCATTTCTAATACCTTATTATTTAGATTTCTGTGGGGCTGATAAATGTGGACATCAAAAACGCCTTTAATTTGGTTGATCGAGTAGCCCCGTTGTCCGAAGTGAAGGATAATATTCCTGACCTCTACAATTTTCTTTGGCAATGTTATGGAGGACCCACAAATTTACTTATCCAAGCAATCATATGCTACCTTACGTTGGTTATGAACAGGGTGAACCTTCGGCCATGCTACTTTCGCCCTGGCTATTTACCATATCATTTAACGTCTCCAGTCCAATCTAAACGTTTGGTACCTACTTGGACGAGGGAACTTTGGGTGGCGATGTGAAGGCGTCTAAACCATAGAACCGATTTTAATGCAATTTGTTACACTGTTAGACTAGAGTCAGGAAAGAATAAGGGAGACTTTTTACCACAGAAAAAGAGTTGAAGGGGTGGTATGAGGATACAGAGTTTACATGGGAGTTTGCCAATGTTGAAGATAAAACCGTTGAAACTAGACTCTTGAAATCCATACTATTTTCAAAGAGACTCTGTTGGTCTGTTCACGCTTTTACGCTGAACTAATTTTGATGAAATTGTACAGATATGTTTGAATATAAGTTGTTGTTGTTTTAATACAAAATTAGTGGTAAAGATGATTGTTTTTGTTTAACCTATCTAAGCGAGTAAATTTAAACTAATTTTATTATTTGCGATTCAAGTTGATTTTTAGTTGCATGCAAAATCAAAATTCTTTACTCATAGAATGGAAATACAAGTAACAAGAAATCGTTGCATAGTAGGTATATAATCGGCGTAATAATTATTATTTGATGTGTTTATTATACGTGAAGATTTTCGAAACTAAGACAACAATAGTGGGACTTTTTTCTTAAGACTGACAACAGTACACAAGTAATTTGACAACGTTGCTTTGTCACAGTGTTGTTCAAGCAGGTTCCATCTGCGTTTTATTTCTGTAATCTGTGTAACTTTGATTGATGTTTTAATAATAGTCTATTTATAGTCTAAGATCCCGCTATACAAAGACCTTCACCGAGCTGCTTATTTGATAAAACGTATTTTATATTTAATAATAGGTCAATAAATATATTGCATATGGGTTGCCTAACAAATTTTAGTCCGGAGTATGATTAATTAATAAATTTTAAAAAATGTTTTTCTCCGTTTTGATTATTAGACAAATTCCCCAGAACCAGTACCATGAACCAGTTTTTCTATTGCAGTCGATAACTCTTGAAATATTGGATTAATCAATAAAACGCATCAGACCTTTTTTTTAATCAGAATTTGTCTAATAAGTAAATAATAAATACAATTTTATTTATTTATTAATTAATCATACTCTGGACTACAATTTGTTAGGCAACCCATATGCAATATATTTAATGACCTATTAAATTAAATATAAAATACGTTTTATCGGTGAAGGTCGTTGTATAGTGGGATCGCCAACTATTATGATGTAGTGTTATCACCTGTATTTTGTTTGCCGTGTATTTCACTATAGTATTATTTTTAATACTGGGATTTGAGTCTAAATATGTGTCATTTAGTGTAGAGGGCGCCGGTGGGATACGATTCGCTTCTACCCGCCATCTCAAAAGAGTTTTAGAGGGGTTGGCGCTATAAGTAGATGGAGCTAAGCCGTTGAAGAGCATTCCGTTGTGAAATTTTATATGAGAAAGATCTAACAGTTGTCGATATAAACCCTTACATTTATTTAATTGGTTTACTTTTACTCAGTTGATGACATCAGAAGTGCTATGAACACCACGCCTGGAAATCACAACACAACGGTGATGAGAAATAATCGGAAAAGCTAGCGTCGCCCGCAGTTAGTTAAAAATTTTATTCATGGATCAGTGGTTTCAGTAAGTGCGTAATGTACACGTGAGTAAGCAACAGTTTTATATTACGATTTACTTTGAAGAAACGATTTTAAAAATTGTTTTAACCTTGTTTTTGCATTTCAAATGAAATTTTTGCATATCACCGACAAGTTAAAACTATTAATTATTATCACGTTAGGGGGTACTGTAAAATAACCTTCAATTCCGGGAACTGCAATCAGAACATTTCGTAGAATGAAACATCTTCGGTTTTTTTAAAGTTTGTGGATACTGTTTTACGAAACTTTATGAGAGGGTAGCTTATTTTGTAGACGAGTTGTTGCGAGGCACAGCAACCATAGATAAAAAGTGTAAATCAGTTGGATATTGGTATAAATATCTTTCAGGGAAACTGTTTGAGAAAGGTCATGCATTTTAAAACATAATACAGTAATAGAAAGTGTTACATCTTTGATTTGAATTTGGTTACCGTAGTTGGGTTACAAAGTGGTTATATTCAGTGCAGTTATAAGACACCCTTATGGTTGAAATTAGAGAGATTTTAGTCAGATGATGCCGAGCTATGTACGTTACCAATGAATTGTTTTGGTATTGTTTAAAAAAATGAGACCCTTTAATTCGCTATAAATATCACTTGGGAGCGTTTATAAAAACTACATAGAAGGCCACATGTGAGAAAAATATGAAACCTTGAATAGGTACGATTAGTAGACTTGGAGATATATGTAATTGAAAGTCAAACCCAATCGAGCAGTGCAATGGCTCTAGGATGTTGTCGGGTATTATGATTGATTGCTGATGAGTTAACGTTTGAATAACATCGTGAAGTGCAATGGCTTCGATCCATTGACAAAGTAAGCGTTAGTGTGAAACCGTAATACCTTGGACATAAACTGACGTACCTTGTGTCGGCCTAAGAGTGTAACTGCTAGAGAAAGCATTAAGAGTGAACATAATGAACTTTGACTTTGACTTTGACTATGACTTTAATGCCGCGTATCTAGAGTTACCAGGCGGCAGCTAGGGAAAGGTGTATGTTTGAGATTTATGGAGAATGTGGGTAATGTAGTGACGTACCTCGAGTTGCGACAATGTGAGAGCGCAACTGCTTGGGAAAGCTATTCATTACTCATCTTAAGTGGATTTATGGAGAATGTGGTAATGTAATGACGTACCTTGAGTTGCGACAATGTGACAGCGCAACTGCTTGGGAAAGTTACTCATCTTAAGTGGATATTACTGGAAGAGTAAAATTAATAAAATGAATAATTTGTGCATTTTGTTCGCAGCAACTACACCAGACTGTGACACTGCCAAGGTTGGCAGCGTGCGCAGGAGGGCCGTGTTATCACCTGTATTTTGTTTGCCGTGTATTTCACTATAGTATTATTTTTAATACTGGGATTTGAGTCTAAATATGTGTCATTTAGTGTAGAGGGCGCCGGTGGGATACCATTCGCTTCTACCCGCCATCTCAAAAGAGTTTTAGAGGGGTTGGCGCTATAAGTAGATGGAGCTAAGCCGTTGAAGAGCATTCCGTTGTGAAATTTTATATGAGAAAGATCTAACAGTTGTCGATATAAACCCTTACATTTATTTAATTGGTTTACTTTTACTCAGTTGATGACAGTAGGTACTAAAAAAAAAGGTGTGTGTGCGATTCACACACGATAGAAGTGAAACTTCAGTAAATCGACAAAAGAATGAGATGAATAAATATAACAAGGGTAGGATACACAAGCCAATCTTCACTTTTTAATCACTGCGCGCAAGTGATTAAAAAGGTTCCCAGTGACACAATATTTTTCTTGGAAACTACCGCCTAAAGAAGTTTTCACTTTAAAAAGCGTGCAAAACAAAAATCTTATTACAGGCCTTGGTCAGGATCGAACCCGATACCTTGCAGATGTTAAGGCGAGATCGTAATAATTGCGCCAAACGCCGTTTGAGAGATGTGTCGAAAATGACGCTTACTTGCAGTATGGGACAAAATAGTACGTATATTTCTGTCTCATTCTTTCCTGCACATTTTTGTATTTGTGTCTCTTACTTGTCGTTTTTTCCGTTGCATCCGGTTTGAAATTACAACGATTCTAAAGAAGTTTCACTTCAAAAACTACTCACTAGATCGAGTTCCAAACAATTTTCGGTGGAAGTTTGCATGATAATATAATGTACATCACATCATATACATTTTTAGGGTTGCGTAAAACGTAAAAACGGAACCCTTATATATTCGTCATGTCTGTCTGTCTGTCTGTCCGTCCGTCCGTATGTCACAGCCACTTTTTGCCGAAACTATAAGAACTACACTGTTGAAACTTGGTAAGTAGATGTATTCTGTGAACCGCATTAAGATTTGAACAAAAAAAATTAAAAAAAGAAAAACTGAAAGAAGTTTAACTGAAACTCAAATATTTTTTTTCATCAAACCTATACGTGTGGGGTATCTATCAATAGGTCTTCAAAAATAATGTTGAGGTTTCTAAAATCATTTTCGTCTACACTGAATAATTTGCGCGAGAGACACTTCCAAAGTGGTAAAATGTGTGTCCTCCCCCCCCCCCCCTCTAACTTCTAAAGTAAGAGAATGAAAAATCAAAAAAAAATATATGATGTACATTACCATGTAAACTACCAACGAAAATTAGTTTGAACTCGATCTCATGAGTAGTTTTTTTTAGTACGTCATAAATACACTATTATTGAAACTTCGATCAAAGTTACAACGAACTACAAGAACTATGTGTACTATGTATATTATTATGTTACTTGCTTCAACGGAACCCTTCATGGGCGAGTCCAACTCGCACTTGGCCACTTTATTTTGTTCTATCATTCTCTTATTTTAGAAGTTACAGGGGGGGGGACACATTTTACTACTTTGGAAGTTTCTCTCGCGCAAATTATTCAGTGTACAATAAAATGATATTAGGAAGGTTATAGGAACCTCTACATTATTTTTGAAGACCTATCCATAGACACCACACGTATGTATGTTTGATGAAAATAACTTTTTTGAGTTTCAGTTCTATAAATGGGGCACCCCCAAAATTTATTGTTTTTTTTTTTGTAAAAATCTTAATGCATTTCACAGAATACATCTACTTACCAAATTTCAACAGTATAAGTAGTTTTCATAATTTCGGCTAATAGTGGCTGTGACATACGGAGTACGGACGGACAGGCAGACAGACATGACGAATCTATAAGGGTTCCGTTTTTACGTTTTACGAAACCCTAATTTTCAGTTCGGTGGCGCAGCAAAATCTTTATCTCCTCCAAACCTGCTGTAGGGAACTTCGTTCCAATATGAGAACAAAATTAAATTTTGGTTTACCCCCGACTAGCTTCGATTTGAAATTTGTACGGACGGACAGACAGACAGACAGACATGACGATTGACGAATCTATGAGGGTTCTGTTTTTACGTTTTACGGAACCCTAAATCACATTGAAATCGATCCGTTTGAGGTCTACGGTGCCAGGGTGCCACAGACAGAAACACAGGCAGACAACGACATCAAACTTATAAGGCGATGTGAATCTAATCGGAAGTTCTTGCGATGCGTTCGTGCGAATTCGGAGATCTTTACGATGCGATGCGAATTCGTGGTTTTGTGTGGGAGCCCTAACACCTTCTTTTTGGTTGGGGGTTAAAAAACTTAAAAAATAATAAAGTAGCCACGTGCGAGTTGGACTCGCCCATGAAGGGTTCCGTTCCAGCAAGTAACATAATATACATAGTACTTACACATAGTTCTTGTAGTTCGTTGTAACTTTGATCGAAGTTTTAATAATAGTGTATTTATGACGTACTAAAAAAAAACTACTCATCAGATCGAGTTCAAACTAATTTTCGTTGGTAGTTTTCATGGTAATGTACATCATATATTTTTTTTAGATTTTTCATTCTCTTACTTTAGAAGTTAGAGGGGGGGGGGGGACACATTTTACCACTTTGGAAGCGTCTCTCGCGCAAGTTATTCAGTGTAGACAAAAATTATCTTAGAAACCTCAACATCATTTTTTAAGACCTATCGATAGACACCCCACACGTGTAGGTTTGATGAAAAAAAAATTTTTGAGCTTCAGTTCTCAGTATGGGGGGCACCCCTAATTTTTGTTTTTTTTTTAAACTTTTGTAAAAATCTTAATGCGGTTCACAGAATACATCTACTTACCAAGTTTCAACAGTGTAGTTCTCATAGTTTCGGCAAAAAGTGGCTGTGACATACGGACGGACAGACAGACAGACAGACAGACAGACAGACAGACATGACGAATCTATAAGGGTTCCGTTTTTACGTTTTACGGAACCCTAAAAAGGTTTCTTTTTAATTTTAACGCCATCTACCATACACTTCTGGAACCGCGTGCTTGAAAGGCTTTTCAGTAGGTATAACTCCAACAAGTTTCAAAAAACCGATCAAGATGGCGTAGAAAATGAGTTAACATACCTACCACATGGACTAGTCATTGAGCGGCGAAATACCGGTGGATTCAATAGTGTTTAGATTAGCCTACCGTGACTTGGCGGTAAAGTGTAATTACCCTAATAAAGTGTAAGTACATAAATGTATTTACCCGACATGAAAAAAATCACCACAGTTTTTATTTATCTGAGATTAATACTATTCTATTTATCTATTTTGTGGCTCTTTATTTTAAGGTTTAAACTAGAATGGGGCCGAATTTACACATACTCGTTTTAGTGACAAATTAACTTTTAGGCAAATCTACAATAAACTTTTTCTGGCTGCAAAGTGGTGACTAGGGCATGGCGGTATTGGACTTCTGACAAAACCGGTATTTTTTCGGTATTCAAATTTTTTAAACCGGGATCCCGGTTTTTCGGTATTTTTTCGGTATTATACTTCAGCTATTTGGTATAGTAAATCCGGCACCTACCTACTTAATTTAGCATTTCAAACTCTAAAGTTAAACAAAATATCAATAAATACGCATAAATTTTAAACTAGTTCACGCTCGTTCGTTTTATACAAAAAATTAAACCAACTTCAAAACCACAAAAAGGCACTCAAAAGCGAAAAATAAATTTATAACTATTATAAGTCCAACTCACTATTTCACATCTATTTGATGTCGGAGCCAGTCAAGTGAAAAATATGGTAGGTAGATGTTATGTACCTAGTAAGTAGTGCAATTACTTGTATCGTTATACTACTCTTTATCTTTATACTTGTAAGTACTTGATAGTATTTATGGATTAGTATGGCTGGTACCGACCTCAGACAGATGAGTGAGTAGCGCTTAAAATAGTTATAATAATTTATTTTTCGCTTTCGAGTGCCTATTTGTGGTTTAGTTTTTTGTATAAAAATAGTTGATATGCATCACAAGACCAAATTAAAAAAAAATGATTTATCCCCGACTACCTCGAATTTGTATTCTGTACGACATTCTACTACTCAATTTTTATTAATACATTAACACTATTTCGTGTAAACCATGAAAAAAAATGACGTAAGACTGCCGCTCATCAAGTTTACAATTATAAAATAAATTAAGTGGATTGATTATTGATTGATGTTGATTGTTATTTTCGTAGTCTAGAGCTGCCTTATGGGTTTTATTTATGAATTAATTTCTTTATTCAACATACCGAAAAACCGGTATTTGCAATTTCAATACCGGTATTCAGAATTGCCTCAAATAGTCCGGTATTAGCGGTTTTTCGGTAATACCGAATACCGGTATCCATGCCCTAGTGGTGACATAGCCATTTACAGCATCCAAAAATACTTATACAGTAATTTGTGATAACCTAGTTTGTATCGTCAACGAAATAGCCCGAGAGCATTATAATATCTATTATCTATTCTATGCCGAAAGCATACAGGCACATATTTTAACGCCAAGAAACGCATACCGTGTTTTATCAAGCCACCTTCCTTTTGCTCTAAGCTAATTGCAGTTTCTGTTTTTCACTGCGATGCTTCAAAATTACAATTTGTTTCAGCGTCTTGTAGCTCGGTTGGACAATGTTGTGCCTTAGAAAACATGTGTTTTATACAAGTACTTTTTTTTTTAATAGGGCAGAGCCTTTATTAACAAAACTAAAATACAATGAGAACTACACTACGCTACATACCTAACAACTACTTACACTAAGCACACCTGAATTATCCATAGACCAATGAAGGTCTACAGATAATCAAGATGTTCAAGCCCACTACCAATCGGAAGCGTACCCAGCATGCTGGCGGCATTACCACGCTGAATGGCAATGCTTATGCGTTATATACAAGTACTTATAACTAGCTGTTAAATAAAATGTGAAAATTCAGAAGTCCTTTGCCGGTTCCTTTTTTATATTATTTTTCATATTATGCTATTTGCTGCTATGGGACCCTTCCTGGTCGAGTCCAACTCGCACTTGGCCGCTTTTATTTCTTTTGTTCGTGGGTACGATTTTTACCCACGAGTGACGTCGCGACCCCCCACTCTCGAAGTTTGATGATCTATATCTTTGACGATTTTAACATTTTGAAAAAAAAAACATATTTTTCCATGAATCCATTTTATAATGTTTGACCCAGTCTGATACCCTATTGTTTCGATTTGTTCGTCTAGGCAGTTACGAAGTAACTATTTTCTGATCTGTGGTCTAGGGGCCAAAACGTCCTATTTCTCAATGGAGAAGACGTAAGTTCAAACCGTTTGCACTGAATATTACCTATTCCTATGTTTAAAAAGTGCAGAAGTACCTACCTACAGGATTGCCATCACAACTCAACCCGAAACCTGAAGTGTCTAGTCAGTATACCTTTTTATGTGGGGGAAATACATTTACGTATGCCCACCATGCAGGAACATGGTGGGGTATGTTGGGCTCGACACCATGGAAGTCGACATGGGGCCGACTAAAACCCCCACACATTTCTCCAGCATGGCCAGGGGTCAGAGTCACGGGGTCACTTTTCGCACTCCCATCAACGACCCTGACCCACCTGCAAGTGTCCCCGCATTTGAATCCAGCGACGGACCGGAAACCAGCGGCGCGTCACCTCCTCGGGAAGGCCTATCCCTAGGTGGGGTGTCGGACGAACTTTGACGTCCGACGCCTCAGGTCCTCCAGTGGATACGGGGTGCGAGTCTGAACGTGCCTTCAGGCTCGCCCCCGTGTCCGCTTCCGACTCAGTGAAGGAGCAAGAGGCTTCCAACTCTCGCTCCTCCAACTCACACGAACTCACACAGTCGAGCATCATGAAGAAGATGCTCGGTAGCGTGAGGTCCGCCCTCACTACCGTTCACTGTCGCTCACTGTCTGGTGAGCAAACCGAGAAACTTGTACTCCACACAGAGATGCTACTCACAGTAATTTTCCCTTTCACAGCACCTTGTTCCCGATAAATATTCTTGTGCCACACACCTAATTAGTTCCCCTTTTATTTATACACTAGCTGAACCCGCTACTTCGTTCGCGTACGTTGATCTTGCGACCTTATTAGTACATTAGTAGTACTTACGTAAAAATATTTGGATGGGTGGCCATTACACAAACAGAGTGAATTTTGTTTTTCCACACAAAAATATATTTATTCGAGTTGAGCAACTTCATATTTTAAATTTTTTGCAACATCAAACATACTAGGCATTATCACTAGGCAGGCACTACTGAAAAGCATACTAGGCATTATCACAATATTCCAACTAAATTAAAATGTAGATAAGTGACATGTTATTTTTTTTTCTATATCCAATGTGATACGACCTATTCTGATAATGAGGGTTTTTAGTGGTATGCGAAGAGGAACTTCAAAAGCAGCAGATGAAAATCGCTGATTCGAGCTACAATCATAACAAAGACGGGTTTGCATAATATCATCGTTTCATGTCTATCTATCCATTCTAAATGTCTGTCACAGGGCTGTTTTGTAATGCGGCGGTTCAACGATTAGGCGCATTGTCATTGCGATACGTTCTTCAATAAGGCGGTCCACGTTTAGCCGCGTTGTATTACTGCTTATATTGTAGGGTAGGGTGTACTTACAAAATAAACAATGTTCAAATGAAAATTAATCTTATTCATCAGCAAAAGCTGACAGATTACTTCTTCCAATATTCCTTACTAATTTTTTTACAACATTTTCTGACTTCTCAGATAAAGCTTGAAAGTGCCTTCACATCACATCATCAGCCTACTAAATGTTCCCACTGCTGGGACTCGGGGCCTTCTCTCGCAAGGAGAGAGTGGCCATGAGTGGTAAGGGTGGGCCACCCGAAACATTCTTTATATTATTTTATGGAAGTTAATAACTACATACAGCCCTACATTAGCCCTACATAGTGGGAGTTAGTGCTAGAAAAGTAAAAACTTTTCTAGCACTAACTCCCACTTTTGAAATGGCGAAATTAGTTACTGTGATAGTCTTGATGATTTATACGACAAATTTGTTGATGATAATATTTTTTATTCAGTAGGTCTGAGGACAGGACGTAAAATATTTTTATACTCCTTTACGTGATAATCCACTTCAAATATTTAAAGTTTCCATACAAAATGGTCCTACATGTGAAAGTTCCCATATTTGGCCGTCGCGTCGGTAGCGTTAATCGCCATCGAAATTAAATTAGAAAAAGAACAATAATATTGTGTGTGAATTGTCCACCAATATATATATATATATATATATATTTTTCAAGTTGTGCTTATCCTGTAGGTATCTGTGCCTACTGTTTTTAACCTCCGACCAAAAAAAGGGGTGCTATAAGCTTGACGTCAATGTCTGTCTGTCTGTGATCGAGGCCACTACTTTATAAGCGCTATTGATTCCAAAACGGTGTTTTTTTTTCTTATGAGTATCTTTGTCTGTTTTGAAGCCACATCTCACACCAAAACTACTGATTCGGTTCCAATCAAACTTGGCACGGTTTGAGCTCAAACTCGGGTTTTAGCCGATTTAGTTAGCCGGTAGAAGGCCTGGTAGGTACGTAAGCAGTAACCACGCGAGACGCAAGTCGACCCGGGGGTCTACCGCCTAACGAAAAACGCTTTGACGCTTTGGCATTGCCGTCTCATCCGTCTGCCGTCATTTCAAGCGAGAAGAAAAGAGACAGCAATGTCAAAGCGTCAAAGCGTTTTTCGTTAGGCGGTAGAAGCGCGGGGGGTGTCTACCGCCTAACGAAAAATGCTTTGACGCTTTGGCATTGCCGTCTCTTTCATTTCAAGCGAGTAGAACAAAGAAGAAGAGACAGCAATGTCAAAGCGTCAAAGCATTTTTCGTTAGGCGGTAGACACCCCCCGCGCTTCTTTTTTTTTTTTTTTAGAAAGCGTCAAAGCGTTTTCGTTAGGCGGTAGACCCCCAGACGCGTCGTGCGGTGCATTGCATCTGCGTCGGCGCAGCGTGCGTCTTCCTGTATAGATCTCATAGACTAGAAAATATAGAACAGACAATATTAATTTGACTAAACTGAATAAATATTTAACCAAACAGAATAGTGAAATAAACAGGAATAATGAAAGATTTGAAATATTTTTACTAAATATCAATAACTAGTTGTTTTTTTGTCACGTCTTGGGAAATTATTCATAGGGCATGCTTTTTTTAAATGGAAACTTCTTTAGATGCATTGAGCTGTTTTTGGGTGCACAAGCACAAAAATCATGGAACTTGCGTCAGCGTCGCCTAACGCTTTCCGAAAACATTTTTTTCTTTATTACAGCTAAGCACTATCTGCGGTTTTGCAAATTGCAAAAAACTATTTAGATAATTTGTGGGTTCTTTCGATAAGTGAGCTATCAAATTCTAAGTTAGCTTTCACTTCTGTTGGAAGTCCCTACGACTGCAATTTTTTTAAATAAAATATACCTAGGTCTTTGTTTGACCGCGATTTGCCTACTGTTTAGTCATTTCAATACCTACATAGACGTAATACGTTTACCTAGAAGGTATGTACATAGATAGATAGATAGATAAACTATTTATTGCACTTACATAACAAAGAAAAATACAGAAAAAACTTATAATAAAGTAGCAATTGGCGACCTTATCGCTGAGAGCGATTTCTTCCAGGCAACCATATGATGGTAATAATAATAAATAAATCAATCAATAGTGGAAGACGGGGAGTACAATTAGGAGTACTAACAATTTACAATAACAAACAACAAGATAGATAGATAGGTCCTCTTTGTTGTATCAAAACAAAAAAAACGGTAAAAGAAAACTATACAAAATTGTGTTACCTCCGGCGGCCTTATCGCTAAAAGCTATATTTTCATAATAAATAAATATTGGTGGACAATTCACACACAACACCATCTGACCCCAAACTAAGCAAAGCTTGTGTGATGGCGGCCAAATAGCTGATATAATACTTATTTAGTTTTAAATACATACTTATTATACATAATAATAAAACGAACGTTCCATAATTTTACAAAAAATTGAGCATACTAAACTTTTAATTTTTTTATAGCATTTACTACGTAGGTCCTTGCACCGGGGGGTCTACCGCCTAACGAAAAACGCTTTGATGATTTGACAGTGCTGTCTCTTTTCTTCTCGCTTGAAATGAAAGAGACGGCAATGCCAAAGCGTCAAAGCGTTTTTCGTTAGGCGGTAGACCCCCAGATCGTAAGATGATGTGTAGGTAGATTCTTATTTTAACTGATTTTAAAGATATGGTCCTGCAGCCTGCATAACATAATTTAGAACTTAACTGGCACCGACTTCAAATAGCTGCATGTGTAGCGTTTTAAATAATTAAGGTGGGTGGACCATGTTGACCTAATGTTAACTTATTTTTCGCTTTGGATTTGTGGTTTTGAAGTCGATTTAATATTTGTAAGTATAAAAATAATAAAAGTAGGTTACTTATGAAGAAATATTTAATCCGCCATTTGGTGGAGGCGGCCATCTTGAATCAATATTTACCAAGCAAAGAACCACCCCACGGAAATTAACCTTCAAATAAAAAAAAACGCATTGAAATTGGTCAATCCGTTTCAGCTCTACGGTGCTACAGACAGACACACACAGAGACAGATACACATGGAGGTCAAACTTATTACACTCTTTTTTTGATCGGGGGTTAAAAACGGTCACTTACGTAAAAAAAGTAACGTTTAGGGAGATTGATGGGAGGGATTCAAAAAACACTACGATGCGTTACGAGGTCCCTTAGGTACATATATCATCTTTATTTTTCGATGATACCTTCTGATGCGATACTAATAGGTAGATAGTGTTTGCCGCGACGAAGCCTACCTGGGTAAGGGCCAGCCGGCGCCGGCATCGGCGCGAGCGTCCCTTTCCCTCAAGGCTGACCACAAGCAATCAAAACTGACCCCTTTAATCATTACGTTTAAAGCTCTATTTGCATCAACAGATCGTTATTCATTTACACTTCGCCCAGAAGTACCAATTACTTACATAAAATATCTATATTTACGTTTTATTAAATTATTCTGTAATTCAAGTACCTATGTAGTAACATTATAATAAGTTCACATTTAGACACATCTAGAACAGTCGATTGAACCATCTTCAAGTTATGTTATGTTACCTAAGAAACGTTATTTGTAAGTAAGTATTTGATACTGATAATAAGTAATTATAACAACACAATGACGCCAAATATGGTCGTAATAAACATCAGCTCAAAGCTCAAACGACAATTTTACGAATACACCTCGTTACCTGCGAAACAAAACCAACAAACAAGAGAGAAACAAAACAAAACAAAACATCAGCAGAACGCGCGAACGCAAAGCAAACGTTATCGCGTAGCTTTTAAAAAGGGTTGTACTCACCTTTTAGAAATGGAACGGCGCGCAAAATTTGTGTGTCCTTGTTGAAAGGCTTCGTAGGATCCTAAAGAGTAACGGAGTTGTGCGCGGCGCGGCGCCGGCGCAGGACGCGGGGAGGGGTGCGGGGCGAGGAGACAGCGCCGCGGCGCAACCTGACTGGACGCCCGCCGACGCCCCCTCCCGCACCCCGCACCCGCTGCAACCTTTTATTTTTTCCTATTCGGAACTCATCCTTTGTGTTATTATTGTAAAGATAACCCAGAGATTTTTATGGTTTTATACTTGATACGTACCTATTATTATAAAGGCGAAAGTTTTTAGATGTAAGCTATTTGCGTGATAGATGTAAAAAAGTCCTTGCGCGTCGAAAATTGAGATACAGATGGTACGTACCTACATGCTTCTCAGTATTTTTCAAATTTGTCGGCAGAACGTACCTACTTGCTTTGACGGTGAAGGAAAACGGCGTGAGGAACCACTTGTTTCAAGGAGCGCCATAAACATGTCTAGCTCAAAAGTTGCTAAACAAACATTGACATTATGTAGGACGACGGACGGTGACTTTTTAGGGTTCCGTAAAACGTAAAAACGGAACCCTTATAGATTCGTCATGTCTGTCTGTCTGTCTGTCTGTCCGTCCGTATGTCACAGCCACTTTTTGCCGAAACTATGAGAACTACACTTTTGAAACTTGGTAAGTAGATGTATTCCGTGAACCGCATTAAGATTTTTATAAAAAAAAAATTACACAAAGAAAAATTAGGTTTGCTCCCCATACTTAGAACTGAAGCTCAAAATATTTTTTTTTCATCAAACCTACACGTGTGGGGTGTCTATCAATAGGTATTCAAAAATGATGTTGAGGTTTCTAATATAGTTTTTGTCTACACTGAATGATTTGCGCGAGAGACACTTCCAAAGTGGTAAATTGAGTGTCCCCCCCCCCTCTAACTTCTAAAATAAGAGAAAAAAGGTAGTCGTGCTGACCCTGTCAACTACAGGCCCATCTCAGTCACGTCCATTCTCTGCAAGACTATGGAACGTGTCTTAAACCACAGGCTCCTGACGTACCTAGAATCGAACGACCTCCTCAGTGACCAGCAATACGGGTTTCGCCGAAACCGGTCCACCGGGGATATTTTAGCGTACGTCACTCACATCTGGAGTGAAGCTATTGAGAAACACGGGGAAGCACTTGCAGTCTCCCTGGATATCTCGAAGGCTTTCGACAGGGTTTGGCATGATGGCCTTATAAGCAAGCTTTCTAGTTATGGTTTGTCTTCTGGGTTCATTGCTTGGATATCGGACTTCTTGAGGGATCGATCCATACGAGTCGTCATTGATGGCTGCTCGTCGGATCAAATGGGTATCAATGCCGGAGTCCCACAAGGGTCGGTACTCTCTGCGACGCTCTTCCTGCTACATATCAACGATCTGTTGAAGCCCGGTATCTATGGGTACGCAGATGATAGCACCGTTGTAGAGAGTTACATATCTAGCGCGAGAGCCACTGGACAGCAAACTCAGGTACTGAGAGAGAGTCTGATCGAGCGTTTGGGCTTGACCCTTGATGCGGTGTCCAAATGGGGCGATGCCAATCTGGTCAAGTTCAACGAGAGTAAGACGCAGGCGTGTCTGTTCTCCGCTAAAAGGAGTCCTTTCCAACTGACTCCAACTTTTAGAGGTGTATCCGTGCCGGTCTCTGACCGTCTTGAACTTTTGGGCGTTACTTTGACCTCTACGCTCAACTTTGGCTCGTTTATCGAGTCCAAGGCTAAACTTGCTGCCAAAAAACTTGGTGTCCTCTCAAAGGTGCGAAGGTACTTCAAGTCTGAACAGTTGCTTACACTATATCAAGCACAGATTCGCTCCTGTATGGAGTACTGTTCGCACCTTTGGGATGGATCGGCTAAGTATCAGCTGGAGGCTCTGGAATCGATCGAGAGACGTGCCAAAAGGCTCATAGGCAACGACACTCTTGTGCGAAAAAGACTTCATAGTCTTGAACATCGCCGAAAAATTGCTAGCCTATCGGTTTTTCATCGGATACACTTCGGAGAGTGTGCGACTGATTTGCATGATCTGATACCACCTTGTCCTTTTTTCTATCGGAATGCTCGTAGCTCGAAAAAGCGACATCGTTTCATGGTTGATGTTCCAAAGACACGAACGAAGAGATTCGACTCTACTTTTGTGATAAGAACGTCTAAGCTGTGGAATACGTTGCCTGAGTGGGTTTTCCCCGATGGTTACAATCTTTGTGTCTTCAAATCGAGAGTGAATCGGTTTTATCTAGGTAAACACGCTCCATCGTAGACCGTATCGTCGCTTAACATCAGGCGAGATGGCGGTCAAGTGTAAACCTATAGAAGTTAAAAAAAAAAAAAAAAAAAAAAAAAGAATGAAAAATCTAAAAAAAATATATGATGTACATTACCATGCAAACTACCAACGAAAATTGGTTTGAACTCGATCTGATGAGTAGTTTTTTTTAGTACGTCAAAAATACATTATTATTAAAACTTCGATCAAAGTTACAACGAACTAAAAAAACTATGTGTACTATGTATATTATGTTACTTGCTGCAACGGAACCCTTCATGGGCGAGTCCAACTCGCACTTGGCCACTTTATTTATAGTATAGAGTCTATAGAGCCTGATGGTGAGCAACACGCCTGTCACATAACAGCACAGTGACACGCAGCTATCCTACTAATATTATAAATGTCAATGTATGGATATTTTTATCCCGAAAAAAACAACGGGAACGGGAAGTTCGCGGGTAATACCGCTGGGTGCTGCTAGTTGGAACATAAAGAGTCTAAATCATTATCTAGCACTGCACTGCGCTCGTCACCGAGATATCTAAGATATTAAATCTATATTCTATATCTAGATATTTATCTGGAAACATTCCCCTCCAAACCGGAACAGCTTCTGAGCTTAATGACAAACTGTCCTCTATTCTTACTACATATCTAGGAACTTACTAGTAAGTTTTGCTTAATTTAGGAGGTAGTCAGAATTCTGTTTACATAAGTAAGAAGGTGCGACTACACAGTGGCGGCTTTACCCATTGCGAGGCCCCGGGCGGCAGATATTTGCGAGGCCCTTTGACCTTCGTGAAAAGTACCTATGTGTTGCGAAAATAGGTCTGGTTGTTTGGTTAGGGTACCTATTTGTCGTATTTGACGAGAAATGCTAAAGTTAGTATACCTACTACTTAGTACATAAAAGTGATACATTTAACATTGAAACATTTACAAAATTTGCAAATTTGTACATAGTAATAGGTACTTACAGCGATGATAACGAATTAATTATTTAACTGTATTAATTAACCGCTATGTACCTATTTAATTAAGGATCAAAATCAAAAGTTAAAAAAATAATAAGATATAGTTAGGTAGTTGAAACGTTTGGTGTTTTTGTTCCATTTTTTTTAATTTGCTTGCGGTATTGCGCGAGGCCCTTGCAAGAGCGAGCCCCCGGGCGATTGCCCCGTTCGCCACCCCCTAGCTTACTGCGAGTACCTACATTGTACACTGATGGTACATAAATATGTTCACTGAATTTTCGGGGACGTCTGAACCGATTCGGGAAATTCTTTTTTTTTAATTTGATGTATAACTTCTAAGTGCTCTCATTCAAATATTAAACTTCGTTAAACACACACATACCTACACATTAGATTACGAGAAACAGATACCTCCTCCTTGATATGATCTTCTTGCATGGCCTAGGTATGTACCTTATGAGTACCTACATAGATTGGCCTGGTCTCAACGACAAAATATTGAGTTTTCAAACACCGAAGAAACGTAGAAACGTGCTAGGTATACGAAAGTGTTCTGCATCGCCAAGTCTCGTAGGTACTAACTGTAGAACTCCATATGTATTCGCCTTCATGGTACGTGCAAAGCAACACGAACTTTAATAACAAAATTGATGCTTTTAAAAGTGGCAAAATTCAAAATATTTTTAATATAAATAGGTAGTTTATATGTATACATTTAACTAAAGTATGTAGGTACCAGTTTGTTCGATAACTTTTTACCATCTTGTAGGTAGGGATATAATCCCATTGCTATAGAACCACTATTTTGAGTATTCGCAGTAGTTCCATCATGTCATATTTCATGCAGGAATGGAACTAACGCGAAAAAAAAAAGGAAAAAAATTCGCAGTAGTTCCATCATGGAACAAAGCAATGGAACTAGTGCGAATGAACCACAGACTACCTAAGTAGAGAGATACGAATGAACCGAAAGGGGTTTGGGTAAAGTTGGCGTCGTTTTTTGACGTGATAACGTCTTATAATTCGATGGAGCCGGCTGCACGCCCGCAAAACATGACGTCATGTAACGTTACCGCCATAGATTAGATAATAACTTACCGCCGTTATCTCGCCTTATTGCTTTTCGCACCATCTAGTGAGTGAAATGTGTATTACGTTCAAGGAGTCTGTCCATGTTTTAGAAAAGTGATGATATGAAGTTAAGAACTTGTGCTAGTACAATGATGTATAGAGATGGCGCTTTGAACAGCTTTTCAAAAAGCTTTAGAATGTTTTACCTAGATGGCGCTTAACACAATCAGTATTTTCTTAAGACGTTATCACGTTCAGCTATCGTCAGTAAACCGACATTACAGACAACCATTTTTTGGTTTAAAAATGAGCCACAGGATTCGGCTGAACCAAAATTATGACAGGCAATTCATATCGTAGCGTCGATATCGTCTGTTGTATTAGCAGAAACCATCATTGGAGTTAATGGGCAATTTACTAGCCAAATCACTGCGGTATACATTGCTATAACAATTTAATAGGTGCTTCAAAACCAAATGCAAATTATTAGATGAGTGGAAAGCTACATTTATCGACTTACATAGCGCAGTAGTGTGATCAGTTAGATAAACATAACACAACACTAAATTATGAAACATAGGTATAAAGAAAATAATTGAACATGTTACAAATATTAAAAATAAAACTAAAAATTAAACTGGAATTAGCCGAAACTACATTATCGATAAACGAGCGAGATGCCACGACTTCAGGGTGAACTTGCAGATTCGTTGGGCGTAAGTTCCGACTCGCAGTTTGTAGCCGGGCCGAGACCAAGCTCCAAGTCCGCCGTCGACCTGATGACAATCGCTGGAATTCCCTCTTTTCTGCGAGCTATTTTTGACCCAACAGTACCTACTTAAAACCAGTTTCCTTACAGTCTGTTATCTTTCATTAGTCGCTCGTTGAGATGTAGCTTTCGGCTCGTGCCCCCGACTTCAAAGTCCAAAGTATTCAATGACGGGCGACTCTTGGCGGCCTTCAGAAAATCATCGCGTGTTTGACGTCGGACAAAGCGTACGCCCACGGGCCGAGGGAGAGAAGTAGGGGTGCTGACACTTGCCGACGGGCGGGAGCCGACTCTCGTGACGTAATCGATGTCTCCTTTCTTCAGATGAATGCAGAGCTTAGTAGCCGTCACGAGGGTCAAGTCAGATTCTCGCCCTTTGTCTCATTAACGCCAGATAATTCCAGCTCGTTTTTTAAATCGATCTGCACCTTCGCGTCTAGCTGCTGGTGGAGATCGGCGGATGCCTCGCGCAGGACGCATATTTCTCGTTCGCGTGCGGTGTCGCGCCTCGAGTGCGCGGCATTTAGAGCTGCACTCGTCGATTTTGGCGATCGTGTGGTCGGTCAGAAAGTTCATTTGCTTTTTAAGGTCACCTATGTCTTCCCTCATGAGCTTCAACTCGGTATACAATAATTCCATAGGTTCGGGGTCTGGAGTTACCGCGGGTGAGCAAGCCGGTGTGTTTTTATTACGCCCGCCCGCATTTGTAGACGGCAAATTAAGGCGCAATTCGCCGGACGCAGACGGGCGCGCGGGCGACTCCGTATTGTCGGATTTCGGCAAATTAATAGTGCAAAGCGGACAGACCCAACTCGCTTTTGTCTCTTCGGAAATGCTGCGAAGGTCGGTTAAGTTCGATTGGCGATAGTGGAGATCACAGAACACTTATACTTACTCTAAAGAGATGTAGATTCAGATCTTGATCTGTCTCTACCATAGACTCTCAAAAATGTACCTAACCGCTTGATACACCGGTGTGTAATATAGTACCCAAAACTTGGTTGATGACGAAAATATACAAACTTAATTCTGCGGTCGGGTTTTTGGCGGGAAAAAAATTTTTTTCGTGTTTTTATTTGGGAAGCTATACCGATAAATTTGTGTTTAATGGCGTCTACTTGAACTGGTCTTTATTTTGATATAATCCACATTAAAATTGGAGTTCATTTAAGTAAGTACATAGAAAAATCGTAAAATTAAAAAAAAACAAAAATTAAATTTTTTGGCGGGAAAATGGTCCCGAAGTATTGAAAAAAATTTTAAAAATATATTTGTGCTATCGAATGCAGTTTTTTTTTGGTTTTTCGAGTTTGTTATTTCGTATACAACACATTTAAGCCATAAAACCACTGTCTCCTTTATAAATTATTAATGTAATAGCTGATCGACTACTTGAGAAATCGCAAAAAAAAATCTCAAGTGTCAAAAATGTTAGTTTACATTTTAAGTACATTAATTATAAACAAACGATACCGCTAGAAGCGTCTTGAAACGCTCTTGAGAATGAATGGGCTCAAACGGATACAAGTAAGGCGGCACTTCATATGCCGAAGCACAAACACCGCACTTATGTAACCTGACACCCATTTTCCCGCCAAAATTGTAAACGCGAAGAGCAGGCGGTGTAGCAAGCGGCTATCACAATAAAACCCCTTCCCATTTTCAAGGAAAAAGTCTAATCTAAATTGTTTGTGATAATTTCAAACTTTAGAGGTTTTGCAAACACATAAATAATGTAGTGGTAGGACTCTTGGCAGAGTCCGCCTGGGGAAGGACCACACCTTTGCCAGTTATTCTACCGCCAAGTAGTAATGTGCAAACATTACTGTGTTACGGTTTGAAGGGCAATGTTTCCAGAGAAATTACAGGGCTTAGAGATATAACAACGTAGATCTCTGGGTGATGAGCGCAGTGCAGTGCAGAGTGCAGTGCTAGGACTCTTCATGTTCCAATAGCTGCGTGTCACTGTGCTGTTATGTGGCAGGCCTGTTGCTTACCATCAGGCACATGTCCTGTTCGTCTCGTCATTCTTAATTTTAAAAAATGGCAGTCATAGGAACTGCCGATAGAAGTGAAAACTTATAACTCAGAATTTGATAGCTTACCTTGGAAACTACACGGGTGTAACCGGAGGGCGTGGCCTCGCCATCTAGAAATGCGTCAGCATTTCCCATTGGCTGATGCGTTTCTAGATGGCCATGCCATGCTGGCCTGTCCACGCCCTTTCAGCATTTCCCATTGGCTGACGTATTTCTAGATGACCATGGCCATGGTCCCGAGTTTACCCGAAGCTTTCTTATCATACCCGAGCGTGACGAATGAAATCATTTCACAGCCCACGAAAAATCTGTCTAGGCGCGCCTAAAGAAGTTTTCACTTCAAAAAATATTTTAGTCTAAGTACTTAAAATATATTTTTTTTTCTTAGCTTAGCTGATTAGTTTGATATATGTCGTCTACCTTCTATAAACCTTAAATACATGAAGGAATTTCATACTAAAACAACAGAAAACCAGCAAACAGATTTTGAAAGATAGAGTAATACAAGAGGAAGGTTTATATCAGGGATGTTACGGAGCTTCGCCTCCGACTCCGTTAAGTCGGAAGTTCCGGTTATTATTACGCCTCCGGTTCCGACTTCGGTTCCGAAACTTATGAATCGGAGGTTTTAATCGGATGTCGAAACATAACTTAGCGGCGGCGCCCTGAGCCGACAGTAACGAACAGATTCTTACATGTCACGCAGGGAATCTCCCGCGCACGAGTGGAATGAAAAGTATACTACTTCAATGAACACAACATAGAAAAACGCATAATTCCAGCACCTTATATTAAATGTCCGCCAATATTATCGTGTCCACCAGGCTTGGTAGCGAGCGAACATCTTTTTGGTGGCGTCGACTTAATCTACGACTCGTTAAGAAATATCTTGGACTGAGACAGCTTCAAAGCTTATGTTCATGAAGTACATTTACACACTTTTGGTGTCAATTTATTTTATTTCATTTGTTTCAAAGCTTTTGTTCATTTAACATACTTAATATGGCACTTTGGGATTCAATTAATTTAATTTTTTGTCTATATTTGAACATTCCTTTTTTTTAATTTTTTGTGATATTATATGAAACACAAACAATGAAAAGATTGAATTAATGTCTTATTTATCCTAAAATAAAAAATTCTCTTTCCTACCACTACTTCTGACCCTACCTCCGACTCCGGTTCCGACTCCGACTCCGATAAATCAAATTTAAAAACTCCGACTCCGACTTCGGTTCCGATATGATCACCTCCGTTACATCCCTGGTTTATATGTACAATACGTGCATAAAATAGCAGAGAAACACGGAAAACTTTGAAGATTTCTAATGTGCTGTCATAAATAAACAAACACAAAGTAATAAGATTCAGCACTATGCCGTCACTTGTAAGCTGTCCAACTGAGTGCAGTTGAAAAGGGGGGGTTGCAACCCTCGATCATTTCTCCTTGTCGCATGATTTTTGGATCTGTTCCACTAGTTCCATCGATTGTTCTATTGATAGAACTAGTGTACGGCATTGCGAAATAATGGATTAGAAGAGGTATTGAAACTGTATGGAACCAATGCCGTACATAATCAAATGCCCGAATTTACTCTTTAAAGCGTCGGAAAATCATAATTTTTTCCGACAAACTAATAATTAAAATGATAATTTTTTAAATTTTTATAGTTTCAGCACGTCTTCTAATCTATTATTCCGCAACGCCTTACAAAAATCATGCGGCAAGGTGATATTGTCGAGGGTTTGGAACCCCCCTCTTCAACTACGCTCAGTCGGACAGCTTACAAGGGACGGCATAGTGCTGAATCTTATTACTTTTTACCCTTCTATCATCCTACATAGGTCTCCTGGTGGTTCATTTGACCCGTAAATTTTGTTCACGGGCCTGTAGTCTATTAGTATATTGCACCCAAAGACGTCAAATGTAAAAGACACACAAAGGCTGCTCGGAGACCTGATAAAAATTAATATTTACATGTGTTGGTGACTAGTGTAATGATTCGGATTATAATATCGTCTTGTATCACATTCACGCACAGAACATGCCATAATATAAATAATTTAATAAAATCGTCTGCAATCCAAGGATTAATTAAAAAATACACGATTTTCACCGCGACGAAATCAGACTGTTACGTTGGGGTATACTAAAATATTGTAATGACGTTACTTCATTCACTTTCTCTTCTTCTCTCGAGCGATTTCCACTTGAAAATGATTTCTCGCTCACTCGCTTTGTTGATAAAAAAAAATTCTTCATCTATGATTGCACCCATGCGAAGCCGGGGCGGGTTGCTAGTAAATAAAAAAATAATAATTGGGGAATAATAAGAGAGCCTAGTGACAAGTTTTCAGCTTGCCTTAAATAGGTACCCTACCCAAAATTTGTTAGTAGCTCTCAGAATATATTTATGTGGATTAGTGCTGCGTTTCATACTTCGATACCAACGTGATAAGTCTACGCCTGAAAGCAGCCTAATTGATATGAAATGAATATAGCCTAATTGCAGGTTTATAAATTGGGTTTAAAAGAAAACGAATAAAACCATCAAAAATATGTTATAATAATGACCTTTAGTTTTTAGAAAATCCAAATTTACTTACTAATTACTGAATATATATATAGAAGCATAATTAAACAGACCGCTTTCATCACTCGTGATTGAATCTCATAGCAAGGGTAAACTAAACGACTATCTTATGAAACTACGTGATTTATTCGAAAATTATACCAATGCTTATAGATATTGTAGGTATAAAAAATGCTGCAACAAAATTCACCGAAGCGGCCACAAAACACGGACAAGCCAAAACAACATCCACCTCTATAGTAAGTAATAGGGCCGTCGCGTCGGGTAGCATTATCGAGTACAACTCTGAAAGCGGCCTTCACTAAATCCTAAAATTAACATCCGAAAAACTCGTCTAGAAAAACTTTACAAACGCTTTTCAAGACTTAAAATTACCGAGATACACAAGGCCCCGGTCGCACCGTCTCTTGCTAAACGTCGACAGGCGTTCGTTTACATAATTTCATTGCATAATAAATCACGCATCATAATTTTTACACAGTATATTAGCGAGTGTCCTATCGCCTGTCGTCGGTGGGCGTTTAATAAGAGATTGTGAAACAAAAACCGCAAAGACTGAAACTAGATACTATTATAGTGCACATTACATTTCTATAAGATATTTATTTATGTATGCTACAAGTAAATCGTATTCGTTGCGGAAAAAACTAATATCAGTCGAAACGTGAAACTTAGTGAGAGCACATCCGTTGGTAGGCGGGAGGTGTGGGCCGGTTCGGTAGTGGCCTGAATTGCAGCTCAGCGACTTCGGAACCAACCCACACGTCTGCCAACTGCCACATCAATTCGAATGACATGATTTACAATTCGAAAAAAAAAACAAATTCGATAATAGGCCCTAAAACAAAGTTAGAACTAACAGGCCAAATCACAAGACAATACAATTTAAGTATCATTCTTAATTATTTTTTTTAAAACTTTATTTGAGTAGTACGTTTTCGTATTCAGGACAGACTTACAACTAACAGAGACTAAACACCTACTTGAATTCACCGACAGAATATCTTTAAAAGCGATTACACAATATAATTATATAATATTTGGCTTTGTATGCAACATTGTTGGACACACAAACTTATTATGCAAGCTTACTTATAACATGAATAATCATAACATCAAGGAAACCCACACATATATGTATTATGATAATGCGCAAAAACTGGCGCTATGTCGCAATTAAAATAATATATTATAAGCTATTTAAATATCTTGATGTCACAGTTCTTATGTACTTACACAATAATTTTATCCAAAAAAAGTATAGACACAGATTTGTGATACAATAATGTCAATTCAGATCAGAGTCATAAGTTTTAAATATTCGGCATTATACCAATACAACTAAAGGTCAAGACAACTGCAAATGTTTACGTCATGATGACGCAGTGGCAAATATTAATACATAAATATACATATATGGTATACCCAAAAACATACAATTTTGTTTAATTTTATTTGATTTAAGAGACGTTGCTTAGCAAACAATTACGATGATACCGTCTAATGAAGAGACAATGAGAAGAGTTTGCCATCGCGAGATCGCAAAGTTAACATTTTGCTTTTTGTTGCTGAACCTAGCGAGATGAAAGCACATAATATAGCGAAACCATGGGCAGTGGCAGTCCTGTATAATTGTAGAATGTAATTTTCATAGAAAGAATTTAAATATAAAGGCAAGTAAAATTAGAAAAGCTGCCCACCACAGTGGCGTACATAGAAAAGAAGAGAGATAGACACAGAGATTATGCCCATCAAATACAACAGAGATTTAGGTCGAAAAATTATGAAATGACTCGTCTACCAAATATTATTACCAAATTTGACTATTCAATTATTATTATTAGTAAGCGTTTATCTGAGCTATAAAAATTAATTTAAATGGAATGTAACTGACCCATAGTTCCAGAGCGTTAGACAAATACAGTTACAACATCAATTTTGTTCACGAAAAGTACATAAATATAGTTCCGATTAATGTAAAACATCTTGTAACACGAAAGCTAAACACTAAAAGATGTGTGTCTTTTAAGCACAAGCAGTTCATTCACTGTTTTATTTTTTATTCTTGGGAGTTTAACGCGGATTGTACCTCAGCAGCTGGGGCGGTAGTTGCGGTTGGATAAAGTTCTGATGGAACTGGGGCCGGTTCTTGAATAGCTCGTTCCATGGCTGCATTTTGTTCGCAGGGCAGTTACCGTATACGACGGCAGCTGGCAGAGGGTACGGTGGCGGCGGCTGTGCAGGCTGTTGTGTCGGCAATTGGAAGTACGGTTGGAAGTCTGTCAACATAAAACAATAATATCAGGCTCGTATATTCAGGAAAAGAGAACTAGTAAGCAGCACGCGCGTATAGCTCGGCGCCGTACTGTAACCGAGAATGCACTGTGGCGAAGTAACACGCACGCGGCACTTCTGCAGACACCACTTTACGCAGATGTAGTTGTCTGCTTTCATCGGCGTTACCAAATTAAAAAAGCCGAGATAGTGGCTAGATCGAGGCGCTGCTAGTTTGGATGTTTATTGCCCAATTACGTCGATGCAACTGAACGATACAGCCTGAAATTTGAAACTCAGGTAGATTATAGTCTGGATTAACACAATGCGAAAATGCCTAAAAATACAGCAATCCTAGTATTGTTAGATCTAAATCTATTGAATTCTATGGAATACCTTCTGAAGAAAGGGAATTTCATAGCAGGTCCGCGGTAGAAATGACCGGGAGCACCAGATGTTTTCCAGTTTGGCAGGAAAATTATGAGCATGAGCTTTTTGACGTTGTCAATCAGCGCGATAGTGAAATTCAGAAACTGGTTAGTACCGCCATAAAGCTCGTCAGCACATTCCACAAAATTATGCCGGTAGAAGAAAGAGACGACATAGGCAACTAAGTACACACCCTTGTACTAAAAGCCATTGCTGCAAAATTGTACCTTTTCGTTTATTTCATTGATACGTGGATACACTTCGGAAAGTGCAACTGATCTGCATGATCCTAATACTGCCTTGCCTTTTTTTCTATCCGACTGCTCATTCCTCGACAAAATTGTTACAAGTTTGACTCTACTTTTGAGAGAAAATAATTGTAATGGCTCGCTGTCGTATCCGAGTCTAGAAGCTGAAAACCTACTAAAGAGTACCGTACTTGCAAATATTATTAACAGTATATTTTACCTGTCTTGAACAATTGGTATATTTCATGATGCCGTTCAGACTCCCAAGGAAGCTGCTGCTACTCGGCCATAGCCGCTTCTCCCCCTCCCGCTGCGGTCTTGTCAACGATGCACGAGCGCGCCACTGACGAGAACAGCCTACAACACACAAAAAGGATTTAACAAAAAAAAGTGTTTGACTGCTAATGGGACACTAAATAGAAATTAGAACTTAGGTCTAAATTTGATTGAAAATGTTTAAAGTTGCTAAAATATAAATGTTAACGAGTATGGACATGAAAGAGTTTTGTCTGGTGGCAAAAATAAAAAATACACTAAAAATTAACATTAAAGACACGAAATCTTCCGTTTTTTTATAGTAAAGTATAGAGAGTATAGAGTAACGGGACTTGCAGGACATAATATACCTGTTGGTAAGCAACACGCCTCCCCATAACAGCAGTGTCACCTAGCTATTGGAACACGAGTCAAAATCAATAACTAGCACTGCACTACGTTCTTCACCCAGAGACTTAAGACGATCTCTGTGTCCTGTAAATTTCTCTGCAAACACAATAATTCAAATTGGAACAGTGATGTATGCAGTACGCACCGCTTTAGATCAAATAAACTAGTAAAAATGTCAAAACCAGCTATGGTACATACTTCTCAATCTCAGGTGCGCAGTGAACGAACTCATGCTGCCAGAATTTGTAGACGGGGTTCTTGATGAGCTCGATGAAGGTGATGAGAAGGCCCCACGGATGCGGCCGGTTCACGATCAGTCTCTCGAGCAGCATCCGCGTTATCTGCTCCTGTATAGCCTCCGAGTTGGCCTCGGCGAACAGATAGAGCAGCGCGCACGAGAAGTAGTGCGTGTGGCTGTTCGGGTAGCGCAGCTGATTCGCGATCGCGTTCAAGAACAGGTACCTGGAATCATCAATAGTGTTAGCTTCAAATCAAACAAGTCTGGTATAGTCATGTGGACGGCAACTGCCGATGCGGTGCCTCTGGTTCGAAACCCACACTGTCTTTTAGGTCATGTGAATAATGCTGCTAACTAAATACCATAGAATAGAATAAAATAATAACTTATAAACAGTGAAGGAATCGTGAGGAAATCGACATGTACCTAAAATCTTTCGATGGCATGTGTCACCCACCAAGCCACACAGGGACAGCGGGTTATGGGCCCCAAGTACCAGCAATGGGAACATCTAGTGGGCTACTTTTGCAAAATAAATCATTTAGTCATACATAATTAGTCCAATCAATGTACCACAATACTCTAACCACCAAACTGGGTGTTAAAAACCCGTATCATGGTGATCAGTTCCTTCTTATTGTCGCTATGTTGTACATTCATCACATTGTATTTCAAAATATGTGTTTAGTTCCATAGTTAAAATCATCAACATTTGTAAAATAATCATAATATTTAAAGCTTGTGAGTGAGGCTAACTTAACAGACTTCCAAAAAGGAGTAACTTTATATTCGGCTGTTTGCAGTTAAAATTTTTTTGTTTCTTTTTTTTTTATTAAAACTGGATGCCAATCTAATTTGAAAATTTATTAAAATATTGTCTCATCTGCGTAAGCGTTTTGCCTGAATGTAGTAATGTTATAAGTAATAATTAGACCTATTTTTTATATAGAAGATAGGATTGAGTTAGACAGCCGTTGTTTTATGATAAGCAATACCACGGACATACTAAACTGGGACGTAGCAGGAATATGTATTGTATACTCACCGTCCTTCATAGTCGAAATCAACACAGAAGTTCTGGAAGATGTCCATGTGCGCCGAATGCGCTATGGTGGACATGCTCGGCGTGTTTCCCTTTGAACGGATGAACGCTATAGCCTGAGTGCCCACGTACAGTACGACGGCATTCATCAGCTGGCTGTTGTAACGCCTTCCGGGATCGTTGAGGATCTAAAAATTATTACACCATTGAAATTTTATAAATTCACTATGGAACTTTTAATATGTCGGAAAAACCTTGAAATATTCGGATTGCAAACATTACTATGAATAACTTTTATTGAAATGTAAAAAAAACCCTTCAATGAATAAAAGCGAAGAGTGGAAACAAAAGCAAAGAGTGAAAGGGAAGAGTGGGGGCTAGTCCACATTTTAGCGAACATTGTAACTATGTAATTTCAGGTTAATACTTCTTGCGTTGAAGATACTATCTATTCTATGGTTGAAACTTAGCACAAGGAATAAACAGAAGTTTTCACTTCTTGAGTAACATTACATACATTATTTTACTAAAGATTTGTTGCATAGATCACACTCACTTGCATATTGCTTCTCAATTCCGACAGGAACGTGACGGGCGCTCGAGCCTTCAAGTAAGCGTCCAGATCCTTCTTGAACTGCGAGTTGGGCAGTACAGTGGCGTAGTTGATGACCGCGCGAGGGGGCAACGTGATCTCTGCGAGCAGATCCACTTTCAAATTAGGCGTGAACGGATCGGGCAGCCTCATGTTGCGCGGGAAAGCGGATAGGATCAGGTTCCTCATCTGGATGCAGTTGGGCGGTATCTCGTCGCAGAACCCGTAGTGGTAATCGCACAAGAACTCCGGGAAGTCGTGCAGTAACACGAGCAGCACTTTCAGCGTGCCCTTGTAGAGCGTCATGACGGGCGGCGCGAGTTCAGTGTTGCGCAGGAAAGGATCCAAGAATTTGAACAGGTCCACGAGGAGTGTTGAATACATACCCCAGCCCTGAAAGCAAGCGTCTCGTTCAACGTTTAATCAATATTAACAATAGATCCCATCACCATGCAAAATAATAATATAAGCTTTGTTTTTATTTTATAAAAATAAAAGAATAATTGTGTTTTCTATATTTAATGTAGAAAATTATTGTTATTACAGTGTGACACGGCTAACAATATCATACAAATTGGCCGACTAACTAAAACGGGTAGTATAACCAATGCAAAATTGAGAGTAAAGTCGTGTCGCACTGTAATCAAAAGTGGTTAGTAACTTTATCACAGATTTTCAAAACTATACAATTTTCTTAGTATCGAGAACCAAGGAACGAATTGTAGTGTTAAAAGTGAAAAACAACAATTTCACAAATTATATATTTCTCCATTTCGCGGAGGCAATCATAGTTTTAAATATCTTTGAGTAGAAAACCTACTTTGGAAACTATATTATTGTTAGTAGTTGCATTGCAACGTACATAAAAGAATACCTTCTGCTGAGGAGTGACTGCTAGTACGCGGTTAACGAACGCGCGATGCGCGACAATCTCCAGCCAAGCGAAGGAAAATCCGGGCGCGACAGCCGGGCGGATGATGCGGAGAGTGTGGCAGAATGCCGTCAACACCTGGAATAGATAGGTTGTTTTTCCGTCCCGATAAGTAACCCAATAATATAATTGATCCTATGCGTCGCAGCAATAAGCATGATGATTGATGACTAAAAAAATAAACTAATTAGTCTGTCAGACAGATTGTTTATTAAAAAATATTGTACACATATTTTTGTTTTGTTTCGCAAACACAAAATAACGAAGATGCAGAGCTTAAAAGTTTGCAGTGACGTCACTTAATTGTACGATTTTTACGAAGACTTGACGTCACAGCCCCCTTTGAAAGTGTGATGATCTATATCTTTGTCGATGATTATTAATTTGATATAACAAAACTATGCGTCACATATTTTTTCCAAAAATCTACCTTGACGGACTAATTAGAATGGTATATTTTTGAGCCACGCATCATCCCAATTCTGCCTAATCGTAGATGAGGTTGCAAAAGCGCTTCTTTCTGTGTGACTTATTGTTCATCGGGAATTGTAACGCTGATAGGATTCAGTCACAGTCGCCTATGAGTAGGTTTTTAGAGACAACTACTATGTTACTTCATCAAAAACCATCATCAATTAGTGATGCAATTCAAAAACATAAGCTTCAAACTATGTGTTATGGAAACAGATTTATCCATACTCTGTAAGTTCACTGAATATGACACATGATATTATTATAGTTCAGCCATCTATGGGCTTATCTGCAGAAAAAAATTTAGTGAGCTGATAAAGGTGCATACAAATTTTTATCACAACACGTTGCAATGAATATGTGAAAAATTATATCCCATCAAAAACAAAGATGTGAAATAAGAGCAAAGTTCAACAAATATTATGAAATATGGTTAATATTACTCCTTGGCTTCAACAACAAAAGAAGTGAGATCTAAATGAGTGCCAAGTTTAATAATCAATCTTGAAATTCATTATAAGAATGTAAAATATTTTGTAAGAACATCATGTCATTAATATCATGTTTTCATATATTTTAGGACAATACACTGAAGTGTAAGGTCTGGTTCCTTCGCTGGGAATTTTTTTGCAGATTGGGGTTTAAAATGCCTTAAATTACTGGACTATAATAATACATTGTGCAATGAAAACTAGCATTTCCATACCTTGAAATTTTATCTAAATTTGGTGTGATACACAATATTATACTCTGATTTTGGGATGGGACTTGGGACATTTGAAAAATTACAAATCGGTGATGAACAATGCTGATATCTCAAACCAGGGCTCAACATTGAATTACCTACTATTTTGGTTAACTAATTATCATCTAAGGGGTGTAAGGGGGAAGCACTAAACATCTAGCTTCCCCAAATGTCAACCTCTCCTGCGCGTGGTACACCCTGCTGCCAACTAACGAGGCTCTGACGACCGAACCAATGGCGGTATAACCATTTAAAAGCCAGTCCTAAATTGACCAGACCGGTGACGGGCAGCGGCGTCATCGGTGCAAAGGGCTGGCTCCGCGGTCACCAACCCGCCTGCCAAGCGTGGTGACTATGGCAAATACCCCCCCTATGAAGAACACAATAAAGAAACGGCCCCTAGTCCCCGGCGGCTCTGCTATTCCAGGCGCTGGTGGCAGCCTTGGTTCCGGTGGAGCATGGGGTGCGAAGAATCCCCGGCAGACGCCCCGCCACCAAACCCAACGACTCGACCTGGCAACGTTTAACGCACGGACTTTGAGGGCTGACGAAAAGATTGTGGAGCTGGAAGAAGAAGTGGACAAGTTGCGCTGGGATATCATAGGGTTATCCGAAGTCCGTAGACAGGGCGAGGACAGGATAACCCTCGAATCCGGCAACTTGTTCTACTACCGGGAGGGAGATCAACAATCCCAAGGGGGTGTCGGGTTTTTAGTCCGCAAGTCTCTCGTCAACAACGTGATAATGATCGAGAGTGTGTCGAGCAGGGTCGTGTACCTTGTACTTAAAATTACCGACCGGTATTCATTGAAGGTCATACAGGTGTACGCACCGACCTCGACACATCCCGACGAAGAGGTTGAGACCATGTATGAGGACATCTCCAAAGCCATACATGTCTCGCCAACACATTTCACGGTTGTGATGGGAGACTTCAACGCGAAACTGGGCAAACGTAGCGGTGATGAGTTGAGAGTGGGACAATTCGGATATGGGCAGAGGAACCCAAGAGGGCAACGTCTAGCTGATTTCTTGGAAAGGGAGAGCCTCTTTATGATGAACTCCTTTTTCAAGAAACAGCCACAACGAAAATGGACATGGATTAGCCCAGATGGTTCCACAAAAAATGAGATCGACTTCATTATGACGACTAAACGGCAAATATTCAGCGATGTCTCTGTGATCAGTAGGGTTAAGACCGGCAGCGATCACCGTATTGTAAGAGGCACGCTGAATCTAAACATTAAGTTCGAAAGATCACGTCTAATGAAGTCCACGCTCCGACCAAATTATGCTCAAATCGAAGATCCCGATAACTTTCAACTCGAACTTCAAAATCGCTTCGAAGCCTTAGATGAATGCGTAACGGCGGACGAAATAAACGACAGGCTGGTGGAAACTGTTCAAGCAGTTGGCAGGAAATTTTATAAGAGCCGACGCCAAAATAGAACCCAAAAGCTCTCCGATCATACTCTAAATCTCATGGCAGTTAGGCGAGATATGCGGTTGCAGTCTTCGGTCGACATGACGGTATACAGACGGCTCAATAGACGGATCTCTACTTGTGTGCGACGCGACATACGTTGCTTCAATACTTCGTGTATTGAAGAAGCGATCAAGCGGAACCAAGGCTCGAAAGTGTTCGCAAGAAATCTGTCTCTTGGGCAAAGTCAGCTGGCCAAACTGAAGACCGATAGCGGTAACGTAGTCTCGTCGAAGCCCGAGATTTTGGAGGAGATTGAGAAGTTCTATGAACAGTTATACACCTCTACACAAGCACAACCTGTCGTTAGCATGGCAAAAGACCCCAGAGCCAAGCTGACCCGGCACTTTACCGAAGATATCCCGGAAGTCAGCCTGTATGAGATTAGGATGGCCCTCAAACAACTTAAAAACAACAAAGCACCTGGCGAAGACGGAATTACGACTGAGCTTCTGAGAGCGGGTGGAAAACCGGTACTTAAAGTCCTCCAGAAGCTGTTCGACTCCGTCATACTTGACGGTAATACGCCAGAAGCGTGGAGCAGAAGTGTGGTGGTGCTCTTCTTCAAAAAAGGTGACAACACCTTGTTGAAGAATTACAGACCCATCTCACTTCTGAGCCACGTTTATAAGTTGTTTTCGAGGGTAATCACGAATCGTCTCGCACGCAGGTTTGACGACTTTCAGCCACCCGAACAAGCCGGTTTCCGAAAAGGCTATAGTACCATAGACCACATACATACGCTCCGGCAGATTATACAGAAAACTGAGGAGTATAATCGGCCACTATGTATAGCGTATGTGGACTATGAGAAAGCCTTCGATTCCATCGAGACCTGGGCAGTGCTTCAGTCTCTCCAGCGATGCCGCATCGACTATCGCTATATCGAAGTGTTGAAGTGTATCTACAGCAAAGCCACAATGTCTGTCCGATTACAGGACCAGTGCACAAAACATATCCAGCTACAGAAAGGCGTGAGACAGGGAGATGTTATATCTCCGAAACTGTTCACTGCTGCGCTGGAAGACGTTTTCAAGCTACTGGACTGGAACGGACATGGCATCAATATCAACGGCGAATGCATCACTCACCTTCGGTTTGCCGACGACATAGTCATTGTGGCAGAGTCGCTGGAGGACCTCGGTGCAATGCTCAGGGACCTCAGTAGAGTATCCCAACAGGTTGGTTTGAGGATGAACATGGACAAGACGAAGGTCATGTCAAATGTGCATGTCTCACCTGTACCGGTTATTGTTGGGAATACAACACTCGAAGTTGTTGACGAATACGTCTACCTGGGTCAAAAGATCCAATTAGGTAGATCCAACTTCGACAAAGAGGTCCAGCGAAGGATCCAACTCGGATGGGCAGCGTTCGGGAAACTTCGACACATCTTTGAGTCCAAAATACCCCAATGTCTAAAGACAAAAGTCTTTAACCAGTGCGTGTTGCCAGTGATGGCTTATGGAACTGAGACGTGGTCCTTAACTGTGGGCCTCATAACAAAGCTCAAAGTCACACAGCGAGCTATGGAGAGAGCTATGCTCGGAGTCTCTTTGCGCGACAGAATCCGTAATGAAGATATTCGCAAAAGAACTAAAGTGGCCGACATAGCTCAACGAGTAAGCAAGCTGAAGTGGCAATGGGCAGGCCACATCGCTCGAAGAACTGACAACCGATGGGGAAGAAAGGTTCTCGAGTGGCGACCACGAACCGGAAGACGCAGTGTTGGACGGCCTCCCACTAGATGGACAGATGACCTCACAAAGTTCGCTGGAAACCGCTGGTTGCAGGTTGCGCGGGACCGTTCGTTGTGGAAATCTAGGGGGGAGGCCTTTGTTCAGCAGTGGACGTCTTGCGGCTGATGATGATGATGATGATGATGAATTATCATCAATGAAGACATCAAGTCTATACATGGCGATGATACTCTTTTTATTTTCTACATGCCATTATGTCAGTACCTGATAGTTCATAGACTCTAGTACAGGTTCAGCCATGTTCATGTCCAAGAACAGAATCAACAGCAAGCGGTGATATGGCAGCTGTTGAAAGTTAGTTCCATGGTCCTCGTGATCTTGAAGAAGACATCCCGCTATTATGCCAAGAATCTGTAAACAGAGTTTTTGCTATAGAAACAAGTTATTGTACACAACAGAGGGTTATGGACCCTAGAGGTATCCTAAGCCAATTAACTAGGGCCACATTACAAAAGTTAATGAATGGAGTTTTTACAAACTTAGGCATTTTAAGTGATTTAAAGATATTAATTTCCAGCTGTGACTTTTCGAAGTACATTCATCATCATCTGCATGCAGCCTGCAGACATGCACTGCTGGCCATAGGCTTCCCCCAAAGAACTCCACAAAGACTGGTCTTGCACTGCCTCCATCCGCCGACTTCCCATGACCCACGACAGAGACAATATCGTCGGTCCATCGTGTGGGGGGCCGTCCTACATACACTGCGTCTGCCGGTTCATGGTCACCATTAGAGAAACTTTACACCCCAGAGTTTATAGCTTCTGCAAGCTATATGGCTTGCCCATTTCCACTTCAACTTGCTAATTTTAAGAGCTATGTCAGTGACCTTGGTTCTTCAGATTTTATCACGCACAATAACATTACATACAAAAGTACAAATATACAATTTAGTGGCTTGGTACTTACTTTGTTTAGCAGATTCAGTTTTGGCGTAGGATTACCACCATCAGATGTGTTCTTAATAAGAAGCGAGACGAGTTTTATGAACGAATCGCACATTGTGTAGTACTTCTCCCTCTTCGGGGGCACCGGTGGTGGGTTCATTCTGTCTTCGTTCAAACCCTGGTACACATTCTCAATGCACATCTGTGTAGCGATCCTGAAGAATCTTGTGATTAAGTCATCGGACTTGAGAATACCGTTCATGTTCATGCGGTGCACGTAAAGGTTGAAGTTCTGGCCTAGTTCAATTTCGGTCAATAGGTTGAGCAGAACATTCCTCCACTCCCTGAGGATGTTCTCTGTCTTCTCTTGCATGCCCGGTGGATCATCGTAGTTCTGAGACTGTAAATTGTAATGCATGATTATTTTTGCATAGATTAATAAATAGGCTTCACCATTACCATAGTCATCATAGTGCATGACACTATATCGAAATACAGGGGTCAAATATAGTCTCTCATGACACTATATCGAAATACAGGGGTCAAATATAGTCTCTCATGGTATATTAAACACACTGTTTTTTTTATATGACAGTTTACATAGTAACTACTTACTGTTTCATATTATCCTTGTCCAATATAGTAATTTTATAGTTGATCTTTGTTAAAAATTATGAAATAAACCTATTGCAAATTGGCTACATATTTACAAAATTACAACAATTTCTTTATTGAAATACTTTTGAAATAACTGAATAGAATCAGGTTTTTTCGTACTTACGCGAACTTGCATGATCCCAGCATGGATATGGGCCGTAGGTCCGAGGGGCGATCGTTCCCCTAGGTACGCGCTAGGGTCCTGGTTAACTCGGACCGTTTCAATCAGCGAGCCAAGTCCTTCGGGCGGGGGCTGGCGCGAGTGAGACATCACCCTCACCAGCATCTCCGTCGTGTGGTACAGATCTGACTCGTTCACGTACAAGTTGTTCCTATCGTCGACGAGGTACAGCTGCACGAGTTGCATCGCAAACGCTACGGCCATGTAGTTGTTACCGTTGTCCATCATATGCGCCAGGGCGATGTCGTACTATTATTGTAATAAATAATGTTAGGATTTTCGAATCAACAACGTATTTGAAATGACAAATGAATCTGTTTTATTATCACGCATTATATATTATGTACTATCAATATGTTCTACTTGTGTAGGGTCAATACAATATGTATGTGTTTGCCAGGTGTCTCCATCAATCATAATCTCACCCCCTTTACGGTCATATCCACATTCACACAACCCATACATAACACCTTATTCGGTCTCCCTTTCTTTCCCTTCCGGTATTTTTGAGTCAGTTTTTATCAGTCTGTTCATAATAATCAACCACCATAACATATTGTTTTGTTTATTGTTTTCCTTATTCATTAATATCTGTGATACTTAATAACTTCGACTGAAAACATTTAAAAATACTTACTTGAGGCATATTAACAAGGTGGTTCCTGATGAGGCAATCCACGGCTTCGATATTGTATCTCATTTCTTCGCGGCATTCGATGAGACAGCAGGTGATCTGTTTCGATGTCCAAACGTGGCCGTACACTCTGGCGTCTTCTAGAAGCTTCAACACTCGAAGGTGTATGTCGCGATAGCGAGTGAACAATTCCAATGGATCGGAGTTGGCGGCTGGTTGAGGCACGTCTAATAAACCTTCTACGGCCTGAGAAAGAACACAAATTTGTTATTAATATCATACATGTTGTACCCTTTTTATTAATGGTCGAAATTATAGTCAATTAGCACGGGGCCGAGAAAGATGGAATGGTAAAAGAGAGACCTATACCATGCAGTGGGCTAAGAGAGGCTGTGGAAGTGTTGCAGAGAACATTAGTACCAGTCAAAACATTATGTACAGGTATAGGACCAACTCTGAAATAGTATAAAATCACACTGAAAACCTTCACTGTACATACGGGGAAAGTTTATTTATCAATGCCAACTGTCCATGTAGAATTTACAATATAGCTAAGGAACTGATTTTTTTCAGTAAAAAAAATAGCACTATGTGCTAATCCAGATCATAATCTATTTAAGTTCCAATTTTCAGACTGATCGGTTCAATTCTTACAACATGATTAAGACATAAAAATTACAAAATTTGGTAAGAAAATGTCCGCCACCTTGGACTGGCCGCCATGTTGGATTTAGGTTACGTGATTATTTTTTTCGTATCCCATTCAGCAAACCCTTTCATTTAATACCCATATCAAGGGGGGGCATTTCAAATAGCCAATCCGCCATCTTGAATGTTGGTTTTAAGTCACGTGACTTTTTTTTCGAATTCCTGACACCAAAATTTCATCCTAATCGAAGACCGGGAAGTGGATCAAATTAAGATTCCAAGATTTTCTTACATACATAGTTAGTTACAAGTGAAGCTAATAAAAACGTGTTAAAAACGAAAAACATCTAAACTTACGGATCTTTAATAGTAGTAGAATAATGAAAAACTTTTACTATGAGGCCAACTGAAATAAGCAAAATCGAACTTAGGACTTGGCAAAGTGTAGACAACATCAGATTCCTATTTTTAATTGATCTCATCGCCAAAGTTATTCATAATGTAGAGTACAACGCGTCCTTCTAGGCTTAATATAGATGTGCTACGTAATCTTGAATGAATTTCAATCATAACTTAAGACTGCGGTTTATTTTTAGACTGAGTTTCTCATAACGCATCTTACCTTCTGCAGCAGCGTACAGCCAGAGACAATGTCGCGGTTCCTACGCGCAAGGCAGAGACACTCGAGCAAGGAGTGCATATTCCCTGCGTGCATAGCCAGCGAGGCATTGCCTAAGCAGTTCGCTAGGAAGATCTCCGCAGCAGTGATGAGGGCGCCCATTTCGTCCGTGCCGTAAACCTGTGCCGGGTTCATCACCTGGACAGACATTTGTTAGTCTGACATGTACGAGTATCTATACATCAAAACAAATTACTATAAAAACATTGTTTTTGCGATATGAACTCCACACCAGTATTATACAAAACTTAATTCAGAATTGTCGTGATCGCGGCGTTTGTAACGCAACCAAAACGTAGAGTTAATTGACTTATATGTACATTGTACATAGTATACATAGTCCTTGTCGAGATCAATGCGGTTGCGTTGTAATTCAGGGTACAGATATTAGCTATTATTCTTAGCAAGAATTACATTATTGTCATTTAGTTTAATGACACCGTGCATTTTGAATAGATAGATATAAATATATTTTAAAACAATGACAATATTCCGATTTAATTTACCTGGCTGTAGGTCAGTTGCTGAGGAATCTGTGCTTCCTGAGAGGATGGTTTCGGGATGAAAAGACCAGCATCTCGAACAGGAACAAATCCAGGAATGTTGCATGCAAACTCTTCGTAAACCGAGATTTGCATATCAGTCGGGCCCCCAACACGTAAGCGGCATCGCTCTGGGATCCTTTCAGTCTAAAATAAACATTATGATCCTATCAGTTCTAGAATCTAATTACCTTTTCAGTGACTAATATGGTTTTCGCCGAAATCGATCTACAGGGGGGATTCACTGATTCTAGCGAAAGTTGCTCACATCTGGAGTGAAGCTATCCAAAAGCACTTGCGGTCTCCCTGGACATCTCGAAGGCTTTCGACAGGGTCTAGGCACGACGGCCTCACTTCTGGACTGAAACTTAATGGACCCCACTGGTCATCACTGTCAGACATTGTTTAACCATAAGAATTTAGTAGTTATGAGTTATTAAATTAAATGAAATTGATATTGCAAGACAATAATAGATTAAACTATCCGGCAGTCCACTTTATTGGTTCAATATTTAGTACTAATACTCGAATTGCGTACTCAATGTGTTTTGCAGGATCACTAACTATTGGAGCATAAAATTTCCATAAACCCACCTGATAAGTCAGTACAATAGGATCATAGTACCGGCGCCCTTCCTGACGCGATTGCTTCCTTATTTCGTAGTCGGACATTAGACGTTTGTCAAGTTCAGGTAGCGCTTTCTCTACGGCGGTTTTTTGAATAAAGGCACAGGCCAGTTCCATGTTGTCAGTGGCAAGCACGGCCGCGGCGCTTTCGATAGCATCCTGAAAACAACATGTAAAATGTAAATTCAAAACAAACTGAAAAAATACTAAAAATACATATATATTTATTTAACAACAAAACTGCCCCAATATTGATGGAATATTGTAAGTAACTGTTGGGTTAAATTAGGTAAATTCCTGAAGCAATTCAATGATAAACTGGTTGTTAAGGAAGCCACTAGTATGAAACAGTACTTGAGAGACAAAGTTAATTACGCTTTAGATTCATATTTACCTGTTGTGGTGCGGCCGGCATCAGAGCCGCAGCAAAAGCCGCCTTCAAATTGGTACTGATAGTGGTGATGATCTGCTCGCGGCATGTTATCATCGCCATACCAGCAGTCAGGTTACGCATCATATGATGTGCACACGTACGAATGCGCACTTCGTCAGGGTCCAACGAGAAATCCTTACGGATGACTTGTTCGCAAGTAGTCAAAGCATACTTTATAGCTCGATCCACCACGGGGTGGATCCACTCTTGAATAGAACGCTCGATCGCTGGCTTCACGAACTGCTTCAAGTGTGGGTAGTTTTGGAACAGGATAATGTGCGGATTGAATGCGATCTTCTGCCCGAACGCGGAAGTAGACGAGACGTTCACATCTAGGTAGTTGAAACGGGGCTCCGGTAGGCCGAGAACGCCCATTAACAATGGTTCATTGGGCATCATGCCTGTGGGAGTGGGTGCAGTGGCTCCCATGTCCTCCGGTTGCATCATTTGCGGGGGTGGAGGCATCATCTGCATTTGCTGCACCATCGCCTGGGTCACGGGCATCGCTGCCGCGGCCGCTGCCGCTGCAACAGCCTCCTGTTGCTGTTTCTTTGGCTGAGAGGACAACTGAAACTCAATAGTCCGGACTTTCTCTGGGTCTTTCAAATAAATCACCGGCTTCAAATCCGTTATGTCCAGGCTGAGATTTTTACAGAGTACTTCTATTTCGAACTTTAAGTTCAGTTTCAGGTCAGGTTCTTGATGAAGTTCGGCCAAAACATTCATGAGGGCCATAGTCCACGGATTAGGGGGCTTGAATACCACGCTTTTAGCGCAAGACTCGATCACTTTGGCTACGAACGGAACGACGTAGAGTAGCTCTTGTTGGCCCTTGTGATAAGCTTCTAACAAAAGAGCCTTCAAGTCTATATCTATGTGTAGGATCGGTAGACTTCGAGCCAGAGTCAACATTCCGAGCCAGTGACCAAGATTCTTCAAGAGTGATCGATCAGAAAAGTTTGCTATTCCTTTATCAGAGCGCAATAGCACTTTAATATTACGATAAGTCTCGTTTGTGACTAGTTTGTTCACTTCTCGTACCTTAAGGACGTCAAGGAAATTTGAATACAGAGCATGAAAATTAAACTCAATGGATGCTCGCTTCATCACCAGATATTGAGAGAGCCATGGGAAGTATTCTTCAGTGACTATTTCCTTGAGTTCTTCGCATTTAGTTTGCAAGTTAAGTTGACTTAAATTGTTAAAGATAAAAGCAGTTTTATCCTGTATAGCTTCCGGAGGTGCCGTAATTTTCTCTGAATTGTTGTCAGTGGCCGTAAGCAGAGTATCGATATTGGTGGCGTTAGCTATTGACGGCCGGCTGCCCATAGACCCCGATGTGGTGATCTTGGGCATCCCCGACATAGACGGCGCGCAAGCTACAGACCTGGGAACAAAGTCACTATACATTAACGTAAGATTATCTATTCACTAAATAACAAAACAATATTTGTTTAGCCTTTAAAACTACACGGACCTGTAAGGTGCTGTGACTGTGGACACAGTATTTTGATTGAGCATTGCTGTAAGGGTCGCAGGCAACACCGGTCCTTGTGGCTTCGTCGGCGGCTCCTGACTTTGTAACCCGTATTCCACATACTCGATGAGATGAGGAGGGAAATCGTTGAAGTAAGGAATCGCCCTTACATGCTCACAGTATTTGTGGTAGTCTTTAAGACGTGATCTGAATCGATCCAGAGCCGCTATGCCGAAATAGTACATTTTAGAACCTTCGCCTTTCTTCAAGGCGTCAAGTACAAAACGTAAAGCCAAACCAAGCGATACGTAACTAGGCACTAGACCTTTTTCGATGATACCGCCGAAAAGTTGAGCGGTGATATGTAGCTCCTTGTCTGGATACTGTGGGAAGAATTTGTACTCTTCGAATAAGTTTCGAAGCATGCAAGAAAACACTTCTCGTTCCCTCTTATTTGGAGAGTCTTGGAATTTCTTCAACATGTCAAGAACTTCATCTATAGACAAGGTAGGGTGCGGAGGATGGTTGTAGATCCTTTGGAAGTATCCATTTGCCTCGTCTTCGATCTCTTTCGCCACATTATGCATGACATCTGGATAGTGTATGGGGTCTTGTAGACGTGGCTTTTCTAGAGGTGGAGCGGGCGCCATTCTAGCTAGTGCCCCTATGTTAGCTACGTTAGGATTGTGTTGTATGGGCATCATCGCAAAAGGACTATTAGGAGCGGCCCCCATTAGGCGCGAGGGAGATCCTGGTGTCGTTACCAAGGGTCCGAGTGCACCAGGCATCGCAAAAGCAGTGTTAGTGGGTGCACCAAGGGACATATTCGCAACGTTAGGCGTCAACGTAGCGAGGGGGTCTACGTGAGGAGTGAACAACTGAGCACCTAGTCCGGCCGGGTTAAACGGAGTTTCGAGAACGCGAGTGTGCGGCCGCGCAATCACGGTCAAACTCTGTCTAGTCTTACTTAGCATCATCGTCTGGCAATTAGCGATGACGTTATAAATTGCTTCCTGTAATTCTTGTTGCACATTTGGTATGCACATCTGCAGGCATGCCAGCATCGTGCCGATCGTCTCGTGTGGTAACTGAGCCGCTTTCGGCAGCTGTTCTTCCGGTCCTTTGTTCGTAAGAACAATAGGACACCTTCTTTGCAAAAACTTGACCATGGCAGCGACGAATGTTTCACCATGGTCTCTGATCTTATCCGTAAGCCATTTATCCAGTTTAAGATATTCCCTCCGGGATGCGAGACATGCGAGGTCTATCACGAAAGGAAACGACTGCATGTTTAATAACAGCGACAGGGCCTTTAGATCCTGGGCGACGTCCAGAATTCTAGACAGTTTAGACTGGTCACATTCGCCACGGAGATACCAATCGGCCATGGCGTGCATGATGATTGATTTCACGTTGAGATTTTGTGTGTGCCAAGCGTGGTGTAGAATTATTCCTGAGTTTGGATGGTTGCCCAAGAATATGGGTAAAAGGTTTGTCAGTAACTCTTGCCTCACTGGTGTTAAAGGAGGATTTATCTGCAGTAGGACGAGTAGTAAAACGTCCGGGCAATGCTGGAGTGGAATCTTGAACAATTCAGTTACTTGGACGTAATACCCACGCTCTGACGCATACAGTAGCAGTTCGACTAAGTATAAGCTCCGCCATGTCCCAACTTCCTTATTGTCAGCTTCTGGTGGGGACTTCAAAATATCTATCGATACCGGATGGAATGGGTGATCTGCGAAACTGAAGATATCTGGGTATTTCAGAATGTTGCTAAGCAAGCTCATCTGTCCTTCTAAGTTAGTCCAGCGACGACATAAGTATTCGACTGGAAATATGTTGGCTGGGTAGCCCGCACTTTGCAGACCTAACCGCAAAATTGTGAAAAGTAGGTTTAAGGCTGCTCTGTCCGGTACTACGAACTCCTGATGGTCAAGTTGGAGTATCACTTCCTTCCAATTCAAGTTCGACGCGAGTTCTTTAAGCGTCTGTACGAAAACTTCGGCATTCCATTCGCCCATGCCATGTGGCATGTTTTCTTTCTTTTCATGGGTCATCCAGAAGTTTCCGGGTGTCTGAATTTGGGGGCCTTCTTGGAAATTGGCCTGGTACCGTATCATCATAGATATAGCCCTAGCGATATCAATAGCTGTCGGCTCTCGTGCGCCGAAGTTGAGCATATTGTTTTTGCATTCTTCAACAGATGTCGTGAACGGATATCCGATGTCACGAATCACGTCCGCAAGTGAATGTTCCATCATTGCGGCAGCCATGTCGTCAGGTGTGGTCATTTCCTCCAAAGGAGTCTGTGTATCGTCAGGGTACAGTAGGGGCGCAAGTACTATGGGTACTAGTTCACGAGGGAAATCGCTTCGTAATCGTTTTCGGAATAAATCTTTCGTCACAGAAGCTAGACGAAAGCTCTCGCGTGCAAGGCTAGTCAGCAAGAATTGCAAAACTTCAGGGCTGCAATCCTGAAGTCCTGCTCTTTCTGCGTGTTGTCCGCGTTCTATGAACAAACAATATTTTAAATTATTGTATACGATGCAGATGAAATCACGACAATCAAAACCGACATGCATACATACCTGCGTCGAGGTAGCACTGTACAAGTTCCAAGAATCGTTTCTTGAGGTGTTGCTTTGCTACCGCTGAGATTTCGGGTTTCGAAGATGACTTCCGCAACACTAATGAGAATGCCACATCCTCGGCTGTAGTGAGTTTCAGCAGCCGTGATATGCGGTTCAATAGTGTATTCGAAGGCTTCAACAACTGCAAATTAGAAAAGTTTTTTAAAAACTATCCAGGTATACTGTCAATCTGATAATAGAAATATGGTACACACGAGCATTTCTCAAGCATCGCACTATAACTTTACATGCAATAAATGGCAAGATCTTTGTGTTGCACAATTTCCTTTTGAGTTGTATTTACTTTACTTTGAAGATAAAACCAGTTACTTAAATAATGATGAAGCTATTTGGATGGAATTACACTCTATAGTAAATAAACTAAAATGCTATAGACACAAAAAACTTTATGGAAATTAAAATAATTTTCAGAGTTCAAAACATTATTATGGTTCATACTAGTGCAACACATGGAAAAAGAAACATGTAAAATCAGATTAAAAACTACACACAGAAAAACTTACTCAAAAAATAGCTAAGTCTGAAAATTTCTTATGGCAGTATTCTCAACACATGTCTTTTTCCTGGTGATGTCTTGTGAAGTTGAAGTGCATAGTAGACATTTTATGCAGTGAAATAAGCACATCATGAAGATTAATTTTGTATATAGACTTATAGACATACATGCTAGCAACAAGATCATACTCGAAGCTTGTAAGGATATCATATAGCCACTACACTACTAGAACATGACACTTGACTATTTTATTAGATTAATTTCAAAGAAATCAACAACTTCAAACGCGTGGTTTCCGCAGCCTTACTCGCCACATTTCTCATATTTTAGTAATAGGTACGAAAAACTCATAAAAACATGCTCAATAAGAAACAAACGATCTACAATCATGTAGTATGTTATTCTAAAATTTTTTTAATGTGTGTAATGTTCATTTTTAATTGTTTTGAACTATATCATATTTCTATTACAGTAATTTGATTTAAATGTATCTGTACTTAAATTAATATAGTAATGAGAAAATAGATTCTTAACATTTCTATGAAATGAGCCAAAGTCTGAATGATTTTGTTTCCGGACTGATTAAAATTAAAATGTAATGATTAAATATGATATTATAATGAAACAACTAAACATGTGCAGCGAACAATAAATAACTACAGAGTTTAATTATCTAACAATAGATATAAATAACATAAATAGTATTAAAATTTACCGATAAGAAAAAACATATTGGATACTAATCAATCCATAAGTAAAGTTATATATAAATGTTATATATAACTTGACACACGTTTTGGTACTTCACTGTAAGTGTGCAAGTAGTTGATAAATAAATAAATAAATAAACAAAGCTTTTATGGATTAGAATTATTTGAGGAGTAAACTACGATATGCTGCTACAATGAACCCCCCCCCGGTAAACCGACAAACGTTTTGCAGGGCAGGGCTATGTCGGACTATCAAATTTGTCGGAATGTGTCCTGACTTAGACATCCCTATAGTTAGTTTTTAGGGTTCCGTAAAACGTAAAAACGGAACCCTTATAAATTCGTCATGTCTGTCTGTCTGTCCGTCCGTATGTCACAGCCACTTTTTGCCGAAACTATGAGAACTACACTGTTGAAACTTGGTAAGTAGATGTATTCTGTGAACTGCATTAAGATTTGAACACAAAAATTAAAAAAAAAGAAAAATTAGGGTTGCCCCCCATACTGAGAACTGAAACTGAAAAAAAATTTTTTCATCATACTTACACTTGTGGGGTGTCTATCGATAGGTCTTCAAAAAATATGTTGAGGTTTCTAAAATAATTTTCGTATACACTGAATAGTTTGCGCAATACACACTTCCAAAGTGGTAAAATGTGTGTCCCCCCCCCCTCTAACTTCTAAAGTAAGATAATGAAAAATCTAAAAAAAATATATGATGTACATTACCATGTAAACTACCAACGAAAATTAGTTTGAACTCGATCTGATGAGTAGTTTTTTTTTGTACGTCATAAATACACTATTATTGAAACTTCGATCAAAGCTACAACGAACTACAAGAACTATGTGTACTATGTATATTATGTTACTTGCTGCAACGGAACCCTTCATGGCCGAGTCCAACTCGCACTTGGCCACTTTATTTTTTAAGGAGTGCCTTGTAATCCGTCATGAGGCGTTTTCCGATGAGACAAAAAGATATGGTTTAATAAAACGATAATAGGTGGCGCTTTTAGGTCTTTCGGTTTGTTGTCAAAAGCGGTAGGCATAATGGGACTCAATTCATTCAATTTGCGAAAGCACGACTTCTAGTAATAAATAATAAACTACTTTATCCATGTACGCATTTTATTCGAATGAAAACTAAATCAAAACATCCAAATTTCAAAACAAATTCGTAAACCTGATGAAAGACAAAATATATATTTTTAAAACTTATTCTTGGCTATGGATACTAATCATTCAGCCGAGAGAGTATCTCTCTACTTAGTCTGTGGATAAAATATTGTCGTATCAGTGTTGCTATTCATATCTTTGAATTTTCCTTCTACTTTGGTTTAGTTGGTGTCTATTGGATCGGGAGTTCTAATTTTTTTTACTGAAAATAGATTGTGATCTGTAACGGTTTTTTATTACATTATCAACTTAATTGGCTATTTAATTCCCAATATTTTAAGAGTTTAACACAAAAGGTAAAAAGAAAAATTGTTTCAGTGTGAAATTCCTTCATGTATTTAGGGGTTTTTATAGAAGGTAGACATACCAAACTAATCAGCTGAGCTAAGAAGAGAAGTATCTAAATTTAAATATATAAATAATTGATGTGTTAACGATTTTTGTCTCGTCGGAAACCCTCTCATTGGAGATCAAAATAATATAATTATATCTGATTTATAAATCATTAAATTTGTTTATAGGACTTGGTAAAATAATATCATCATCATCATTATCAACAGCCCACTAAATGTTCCCACTGCTGGGACTCGGGGCCTTCTCTCGCAAGGAGAGAGTTAAGGCCATAATCCACCACTCTGGCCCAGTGCGGGTTGGTAGATGACACATGACTTCGAAAGATTCTAGGTACATGTCGGTTTCCTCACGATGTTTTCCTTCACCGTTTTAAGTTAGCGGCATTACGCACATGACTTCGAAAAGACAGTGGTGCGTGTGGGGTTTGATCCCGGGGTCTCCGGATCGGCAGGCGCCGTTCTCCCAACTAGACCAGCCGTAACTTCTGCCGTAACTTAAAATAATATACTAGAGCTTAAATATTATAATGAAATAAAAGTCATTAATATCTTACAGAAAAATAACTTAACTTTATATTAGAAAACATTTGTGTACAATGTACATGCTAAAATATATGATAACTAGCTGACCCCGCAAACGTTGTTTTGCCATATAAATAAAGGTATGAAAAATAGCTAGTAGCCGATTCTCAGACCTACTGAATATGCATATAAATTTTGGTTAAAATCAGTAAAGCCGTTTCGGAGGAGTAAGGAAACAAACACTGTGACACGAGAATTTTATATATAAGATAAATATGAAAAAATCTTAATAAGAACCAATCAATACACAAAGAAGGTATTTTTTCTACATTCAATAGGCATGTCGGATTACAAGAGGCGGCGGATCAGACAAGTGCCGGATTACCGGGATCCATCTGGGGTCCATTGTATATCGTTTGTTTGCACCAGTGTGCGGAATAGGTTGAGCAGACATAGCTAGACAGAGATAGATAAGAATAGATAATAACCAGCATACGCCTGCCAATGTCAGTTATAGCTGTCCGTATGACAGCTAACCTAAAGCTAACCCATATAACCTTAATAAATAAATAAAATAAATAAATATTTAAAATAATTTAGTTATTTTTTATAATATAAGAGACAATAGGGTATCGGACTGGGTCAAAAATACACCATTCTAATTACTCCGTCAGCTAGATCATGGAAAAATATGGGACACGTATTTTATGTTTTTTCAAAATATTAAATATCGACAGAGATATGGAGCATCAAACTTCGAGAGTGGGGTCACGACGTCACTCGTGGGTAAAAATCGTACCCACGAGGGACGTCAAGCGAAACTTCGAAGCACTGTCTCTTCGTAATTTTTTTGTTTGTGAAACAGAAGAAAAAATACGTGTACAATATTTTTTTGCAATCTAACTGACTGACGGACTAATTAGTTTTTTTGAGGATTGTACCCAAATTGGGTAATATCCTCAAAAAAACGAATGCTACACCAGTACCAAGCCAAAAGGGTCGTGTTTTACTCATCATTACGAACCACTTCTATTATGGATTAAACGCGGTAATCGTAATAACTCGCTTCCCATACATTTTGTCGAATCCCAAAGAGCATTTTTGTGTGGCACACTGATTTTCCAGATTTTGGAGTAGGCGGAATTAATAATGAGTAGAACTTAGTAACAGTGTCCATTTAGCTTAATACGGCGACGAGCAGAAATAAGTTCTAACACTATCACAGCAACCTGGATTGCATTGTACTGGTTAACTTATACTATAGTTCTCAAAAAATAAAAGGCCCGTTTTAACACTTGAGAAAGACCCTATAATGTAACTTGGAACGAATATAACTCAGAATTTAATAGCACACTTTGGAAACTACGCGGGTGAAACCGGAGGGCGCTGCCAGTCTGGAATATATCTTCAAAGCATTGTCGTCTAAACAAGTCTTTTAAGCATGACCATCTAGACTTGATGACCATAATTAGATGTGCAAATGTGTAATGGTAACCATGGTTATTTAGAAATACTGACGCATTTCTAGATGGCCATGGCGTGTTACCATGGTCCCGAGTTCACCTGAAGATTTCTTTAATTCACGAGCGTGACGCTTGAGCTCAATTCAGATCCCACGAAAAATCTGTGTGTGGTGGGCCAAAATAAGTTTTCACCATAGCTGGGCATTAACTCGTTAATCCGTTAATCGTTAATTAACGAAGTTAACATTTTGATTAACGGATTAACTTTTAAGTTAACTTTTAAAAATGTTAACGGACATGTTAACTTCCGTTAATTATGCAAAAGTCCGTTAATCGTTAATCCAATGCTTACTATTTACCGCACGGCACCTCGGCGCGGCGCAAAAACAGGTTCAGACAAGTATGAAACGAAAGGTACTACCCAGTGTGACCATATGTGGCGGGTTCCTGCAATCTTGGCAGGATTGAGGCGTCATTTTAGCCTGTGGCATGATCGGTTGACGTTATATGAAAACAAATATAATTTTGTTATCATAAGTCATATTTCCGATAATCTCGAGTTCATTTTGGCTGAAAATTTGAGCATAGACATACTCGAATTTGACTGATGTTTACAATTCAGTTGAATATTTCACACATCCCTAGTAAACCAAGTAGATTATAGTAATCCATAGCTAGTGAGGTAGTAAGGAACTCCCCGATAAATTCAATCATACTTTTTCGATCGTTTATCTGTATTGTAACTTTCTTTTAATAAAATCGGTGGTAGTTCATTTCAACTAACCAAAGAAAAGTTAAATAAAATGAACGTCTGGGAACGGGAAAGAATTGGGTTGAAATTTGGAAAACAGCCCTCAAACGCTGCAGTTGAACGTCTGCTATCCACGGGTAAAGACATTTTAACACCAAAGCGAGCCTCGCTTTCAGACGAGAATTTCGACATGATAATGCCGAATGAGGGGAAATAGATACCTATGCGCATTATGCCCGACGATTAAATTACACATTAAATTAAATTAAAAAAATTGGCTGTCATAGAAACTGCCGATAGAATTGAAAACTTATAACTCAGAATTTGATAGCTTACCTTGGAAACTACACGGGTGTAACCGGAGGGCGTGGCGTGGTCATCATGGCATGGCTATCTAGAAAACACCAGCATTTCCTATTGGCTGACGGATTTCTAGATGGCCAATAGCCATGGTCCCGAGTTTACCTGAAGATTTCTTATCATACCCGAGCGTGACGCTAGAATTCAATTCACAGCCCACGAAAAATCTGCCACGGCGCGCCTAAAGAAGCTTTCACTGCAATAATAAAATTAAACTCTACAAGTATTTGGTTTTTTCCTAACCTGTTAACTTCCAGAACCTAAACCAACAGGTTTTATAAGTTCACTAACGCAACGATATAAAAATCCAATACGCATATTAACGGATTAACGATTAACGTTAACTTCCGTTAATTCTTACGAAATGTAACGCTTTAACGTTTAACGAAGTTAACTTTTTTTGTAACGGATTAACGATTAACGAAGTTAACTATTTGATTAACGGTGCCCAGCTATGGTTTTCACTACAATATTTAATAACAAAAATGGGCGTTTTATTTATTGATGACGATAACATTGACAAAATTGATTAAACTTTTGAGTAATACTTACGTGACCACAAGACAGCTACGAATGTAAATCAAAAGAAACAATGTGAATGACTAATGTTTTCTAAGCGCTATTATTTCAAGCTCTCAAATATGTATCTAAAGCTAGGCAAGCAAAAATAGTTCCCGATAAATTTAAGTACGACTGAAGTTTTTCTTCTAAATGGAATTAAGTGCTATTCAGACAATGTTGTAACTAATAATAATGGAACAGGATATGTTACTAAACAATGTTTTTTGCAATGACAATAGGCAAACGCTCTGCCTGATAGAGCCATCGCTTATGAACACCTGCAACATCAGATGATGACGACGTTTTGCAAAGCTAAAGAGGTATTTAACAAATTTATAACTGTCGGTCAACAGAGGTCAACTGTCATAATAGATTCCGTATAATAATTAATGAAAACATTTTATACTTCACACAATTTAAACGATACATACAATATAGAAAAACTGTAAGACTAGCGAAACAACCGGCGACCTAATCGCCTGAAAGATATTTCTCCCAGACAACCTTGGAATCACAGAAATCTAAATAATAAGGTAATAGAAGTCGCATAACCGCGTGACTTTGTCGCCGCACAGGTTACTTTTAGGCCACCAGTGCCCGAGTTGTAGTTTAGTCTTCTTCGAACCGGCAGACGTGAATCAGCTTTAAAATGGTGTTTTGCAGCATAACCAATTGAGAAAGTTTCTTCCACAACTTGGAATTATACCATTAAGGGGATTAGATTTCACCAATAAGTATTTTTTTTATCCTAATTGTGTTTTTTTTGATAAAATAAACGGAGTACAATGATTCACTCCAATGAGTTCTTTGATGTATCGATATATTTTAAAATTTGTCAAGCACTAGTGTATATGTGAAAAATTGATTATTTTTCAATGTATTAGTAGGTTCACTGATAAGCGTTTATGGATGTGTGTGATGCAATCACAAACCGTGATGGTTAATGTGCAACTGGATATGTATTCGAATAGTACGCGCATGTATTTGTGACCACGGGGGTAGGGGAAATGTGGCGACATGCGTTTGCATGAAGTAATTTGAAAGCTATGGCATTTCTATTACCTTATTATTTGGATTTCTGTGCTTGGGATAGAAAAATATTTAGAAAAACTCAAACAACACAGCAACAAAGACTTTTGATACAATAAGAATTTAAATATTTAAATATCTGCGCTCTAAATCGCGGGCAACGGCAGTCATGAATAAAAACGATGAATTGTTTCCTAACAACACTGAATATCGGCGACTTGTATGGATATTTGCTCTCATACATATTTCAGAAAGTAATACAGCAATATAATCGGAATTTCAGATACCCAGTCGAATGAACTCAAAATAGAATGCACGGAAGCAGAGTTGTGAACTATATTTTGTTTTATTCTAAAACACAAATGAAAAATCAGAGATGAATGGAAAAACTAAAGCAAATAACAGTTGTCACTGATAAAATATATGTAACTGTCAATTTTGTGGCGTCGGCCATCTTGGATTTGAAATTTATGACAGTGTGTACTGTAAAGTATTCCACTAGTCAAGCCCTTTTATTTGAAATCCATATATAGGGACTTGTGAAAAAAAATGTGTGTGTGGTGCCACACGGCAGAAGTGAACACTAAAATAAGAAATCACTATTAAAATCATTGAAAAATTTTAATAAATAAAAATTATTACAAATTTTACGATTATAAATTGAATATAGTCAGTCATATCAAATAGTATAATATTGATCACGCAGATCTTCTGCATACTCTACGAAAAGTGTCCGATAAATAACCGATAGTGTTGCAGCTCAGGCTCAATTGAACGCAATGCTATTATTAACGTTTAGAATACTTTATTACGTATCCAAAAAAAATATAATTTCAGTCATGTCTTTATGGACGGAGGAAAAATTCCTGAAGCCTGAGCGATGGTTAAAAAGTGCGTTATTCAGAATATCTTGACCCTAAAAGATGCAGTGATTTTAAATAAAAACATTCTGGTGTTTTTTTAAAAAGAATCCTATGGTAGTTGGCCTCTACTGCATACCGAATTTTGGGCTAGCGCCGAAGACGTTTTTATACCGGCATTATTGTTTGTATTTTGCTTACTGGACTTAGTTGAATAAGTCCACCCACTAGATTACACCAGACTAGAGCGGTTACGATATCTATCCCTACCTGCGATTTTATTCTAAAATTATTCTTGTAATACAATAGTTTCCACCCACCGGGCAACACAAAAACATAACGCATGTCGATAAAATCAATCAAGACAGTAGATTATTCTGCTCACATTATCACGTCAGTAGGTGCGTTGTAGGTACATAGTTTCATTGTAGGTCGTGGTTGGACCCTATTTATACCTATGTTTTTTAACCTTCGTATATAGTGAAGATGTAGTCATGTTATTAAAAATCGGATGATCATAATATGCAAGTTATAAACAGATCGAGATTTCGATGTAGGACTGATTATAGGCTTGAGAATGGCACGACTGACTGAATTGGCTGTTTTTTTGTGACCTTTCTGACATACAAGATAAGAGAAAATCTAGCAGAATAGAAGTGACAACTGGCAATCATCTAATATTCATTTATAAGGCCGTTATTTTATAGTCTTCTTGCTATTACTTCACATACTATACTCCGTTTATTTTTCGTCTTACTCACGTTTCCTATTAAAGGTTGCCGAACAGAGAATAATAACGAAGAGATAAGTCCGCCATTTAAGGCACTTGATATGTCATTGTTTGTATTGTTTTCATTGTCATTTATCTGGTGTGCATAATAAAGTATTTCTGTCTGTCTGAACTAAGGGTTCAATGGCAGCGTCTGTCTGCCCACTGGATTTAGGTATATTGGGTATATTGGCTATCTGGAGGGTGTATTCTTTGCGTAAATCTGACCTTACCTTTTGGTGTCAATAAAAGATTTTGGTAAAATATCTCTAAAGATTCCTATTTACGGTACAATAATTAAATCGGCCTTAAGTTACTTTATTTTAAAACATAAAAATACTATTAATTATTCACTTCGTGCCTAGTGTTGTCCACATGAAAAGGTTCTTTCGTTAAAACATCTACTACTAAAAAAAATACCAGCTAATCGGTCGAGCCGTCCTCGAGTTGCAATCAGTGAAACAAACGGTAATTGAGAGAGATGAGATTACATATATAGATAAGGGAAAACAATGATGTATTATCGTTTTTCAGAAAACAGTGTTTCATCATACACGTAACTGAAAATTTCTAAAATGTATACTTAATATTTTTATTTATTTTTCTTTTTCAATACACAAAGTTGCTTATTACGTTTCTTTAAATGCGTTAATCTCTGTAACAAACAAGGAATTGAAATTTTTGTCGTCTGATGGCCCAACTCGTTTCTATTTAAGTTATTCATATTTAATATTAATGGGAGCACATATTTATAAAATGTAAAATAAAATACCTTTTGTAAAATCCGTGATGGGTTGTCGATCGACCGACAGATGGCTGTCGCCTTGGCAGGGTGGTTGAGGAGGTTTGTCAGGCGTTGGGCAAAGACTGTCGCCTGGAGATTCGGGGGAGTCGAACTCGAGCGGTCAGTGTCCCACGCGAGACGGGCCGCCTCGGTGAGCAAGCACCGCAGTACTTGGTTCTCGGCTACCAATCCATGAATATTAACTAGCTGTGGACAAACGAAACGTAGATAACAACGATTTGGTCTAAGCGTACAAAATCAGGTGACTTTTACGCTAACTGAACAGGACCGTAGAAAACCTTATCAACACAATGTAACATCTGTATAACCTAGGTACACGTAATTTATAAACCCCTGACCAAAAGAGGGGTGTTGTAAGTTTGACGCCGATGTCTGTGTATCTGTGTGTGAGTCTATCTGTGGTATCGGTAGCTCTCAAAGGTAAGGACAGATATCAATGTTTTATTTAATTTGAAAGCTAGTTTCCTTGCGGTTGTTCTTAGCTATGTTTGGTTTAATATCGATTCAAGTTGGCGGCCTCCGCAAAACGGTGGATTAAATATTTTTCACAACCTTCCTCAATATGGGTACCAAATGGCTTGCCTAGTAGAACACTATCTGTAAATACACCAAACAAAAGAAAAAATGCACCATCTAGTCATACGCGTGACGGAAACTTTTGGGATACTCTTCTGTAATGTGGATCACATTTACTATTTAATGAAACAACTTTAATTACGGTAAATTTATATAGTCCGAGATCCCAGAGCTCTCCCAGACGTCACCTATTTTCTGATGAATAAAATGTAGACGATTGAGTAGAGTTAGTAAGTACTAAGAACACATGCTTACTCGCTAACTTGCTTAGACGGCCAATTTTGAGATATGGTGTAATTAAGGTACATACAAATATTACTTACTTCACGTATTTTCTAATAAGAGATTTTTACGTATGTTGTAGGCAATATCATTCAAAACAAGGTCCCAATACTCCCAGACACTTTCCGTCGGCCGTTTTGCTTAACAACTCCAAAATAATAATTTAACTTCACTTAAATTCATGCTCCATTTGTAAATATGTTCGTCAAACAACTATTTCCACATTTCATTCATTAGAAAATAGGTGACGTCTGGGAGCTCTGGGATCTTACTCTATAAAGTTTAACGAAGTTTTCTCTAACAATTTTCAATAGTACACGAAAACGGCTCATAGTTTGAGGGCATAAAATCATTACTTCTTATTGTGTTGTCGATTCTTAGCTATAAGATACGTCGGCGGTAAATCAATTTTAAGCCATTTTTAGGGTTCCGTAAAAACGGATCCCTATTACTGATACTTGGCTGTCCGTCGGTCCGTCTGTCTGTCACCAGGCTGTATCTCAGGAACGGTGATAGGTAGACAGTTGAAATTTTCACAGATGATGTATTTCTATTGCCCCTATAACAACAAATACTAAAAATAATATTTAAGGTCTCCCATACAACAAACTTGTTTTTTTTTAACGTTTCTTGCTCGATTAGTCCGTTTTAAGAAAACTAGATTGTGCCACAAGTGAAAATAAAACGCGATATCGAATTTATCGTCAGAATCATGAGGAAAAACCAAAATTTTAATATTTTTTTTGCCTGTCTTCGGAAATTGCGATGTATAAGGAATTCCGGATAAAGCAAAAGACATTTTTCGCCGTTTATTTGCTAATGGTACGTAACCCTTCGTGCAGAAGTCCCACTCGCACTTGGCCGGTTTTATTTAATTTTGTTCGTGCTGCCTGAGAGATGAACGCTGCTAAGTTGAGTATTGTGAGTCCTGACGTAATTCGAAGAATAACATACAAAAATAAACTGTCTACAATCATCGATTTTCCTGGCTAGCCGCCTTGGCAACTAGAATTCAATACTACTTGACGGATAGGAAAATTTTCTTACGCGATTACTTTGTTACGTTATTTTCTTCAGTGCTTATTGTAGAGGTATATTTATGCTTATGTTACTCTCCTTTACGGATTCCAAGAAGTTAGTTATTTAAACTCCGAACTTAAGTCTTTGTTGCAACTCAAGGAGCATTTGCATTACGTAACATCGGAAGATGGAAGAAAAAATAACTAATAAAATTCATAATTATTAAAATATTTCTTTTATCTTTCGCTCGAGTTTTCGAGAGGTCGAGACCAAGGCAATATTAGCGGCCAAATAAAATTGGGGTCCTCTCAAAGGTACGATGGTACTTCAAGCCTGAATAGTTGTTAGTGTTATACCAAGCACATATTGTATTCCAGTTTCGTGAAAAGGAATACATTTAGTATGTGGATTTTTCCGGATGGTTACAATCCTGATGTCTTCATATCATTATTTTATGTTAAGAGATAGCCATAAGATAGAAAGAAAAAAAAATATTTATATCGGGAAAAATATTTATATATTTAAAAAAAACCGGATGTCTTCAAATCGAGAGTGAATCGATTTCCTCTAGGTTCTTAGTTCCATCGTCGACTGCACCGTCGATTCACATCAGGCGAGATATCGGTCAAGTACAAACTTACCATATTGTTAAGAAAATATCTAGTTCAATCCAGTGAATACGACTTATTACCCCAAAATAGCTTTATCAACTTGTCCTGTGGCAATTTAGAGCAAAGCCTTCACATCGCAACTTTCAGGGAACATACCTAGGACTGAGAAATATTAATTGTGAGCGTTAGCCCCGTCTTTTCCTAGAAAGAGTCCTAGGACCTTCCTAAGTGGTGGTTTTTGTTTTTAGTTTTTATGGCATATAACAGGTGACAATCTCATTTTAGAAAGGCAGTCTTGAAGGCACATCTGCTATTTCAGTGTCGGACCGCAGTTCTATTGTTCCCAATAGGATCTATTAATTTCTCACCTAAGTTCCAAGACCACAGGCCAAACAAACACAACGTGATACGTACATAATATGGTAATACGTGGAAAGGGAACGGGGTCACTCGACAATCCGTATTACAGTGACGTTCGGATTAGTCGGGAACAGATTATTTATCAAGGCTTTTATATGAAACAGTTCAAATAACATTTTATTGTAATGGAGGTAATATATTTAGAGTAAATATTTAGGCGTAGTTAGGCAACTAAAATGCAACCAAAGCCACAGGCGGAACGAAACGCAAAACGTAATTAATTTACAGACTTGAAAAAAGGGAGAGGTCTAATCGGTAAAATGCGCCGACTATCCGGCTTGTTACCTTTTATGTATTTCCCAATGTGTAAGGAATATTACTTTAAAAAACCTTGATTTTTATTAATATCATAATTGTTCATTAAAAATATTATGATATTATGTAGTAAAGCAACGTCACCTTTTATAAAATCAGATTAAACTACTTTCTCGGAAAGAAAACAATATCTATTATCTATTACATTTATAAAACAAAAATGGTATCTTAATTGTCATGTCACGTCCAATGAATCATAAAACATCCACAAACGAGCCTTCTTTTTAGACGTGTTTAAATTTTGATTGAGCTCCTTTATTTTGATAAATCATAATAATAACAGTTTTATCTTCACACAAACAAATGTTTTTGTACTAAATAAACACCGCGCTGACGTGTGCAAAAACAATGCCAGGGTGGGTGTATCCCTGCCGATTACCTAACATCTCGAGCTTTTGGGCGTTACCTTGACATCCTACGCTCAAGTTTGGATCTTATATCGAGTCCAAAGCTAAAGTAGCTCCCAAAAAACTTGGTGTCCTCTCAAAGGTGCGAAGGTGCTTTAAGCCTGAACAATTGCTAACGTTATACCGAGCACAGATTTCAAATCACAACTTTTATAAATAATAAAACTTAACATACTTTTTACTATAGTGTAATCTTCATCATATAGATTTTAAACTCTTAATAAATTATAATCATTAACTATTAAATAAATTGTTAAACGAAAACTCTCTACTCTACTTTTGTGATAAGAACGGGGAGGCTATGAAATGTTTTGCCCGAGTGGGTTTTTGCGAACGAGTACAATCTTAGTATCTTAAATTGAGAGTGAATCGTTGTCTTCTAGGTAAGTATGCTCCATCGTAGATTGTATCGCCGCTTAACATCAGGCGAGATGGCGGTCAAGTGTAATCTATAAAGGTTAAAAAAAAATACACCGATACGTTCGCAGGCGGCGCGGTTGTAGCTTGCGCGTCAGTCAGTTATAAACGGAGCGGTACTAAAAATGCCCGAAACCGTGAGCGGCTTGGCCGACTAGTCGGCCTTCTCACAACCGACTAATCGGCTAGTCGGCCAAAGTCATAATCGGCACATCTCTAATAATAATAGTCTGAAATAACACTTAGGCAATTTTTATTCCCGATAAATAACGAGATCCCGACTACGCGAGTGAAATCGCGGGATGCTACAATTTCACGCATCCATATCCATATTTACAAATGAGGTGGAATATTCGTGAGTAACCAGCTATGATCAAGACAAGGAATATAGTAACCAAACAAATGTACCGGATAAATATTTGTGTTCTAGTTAACAAAGGAATAGAATACCAGAATTCTTCTTATCAATTTTGCCAACTATTGTGTCGACAAACAATAGCAAAAATTGTTCAAGGCAGGGCAAGGAGAGGCAATAATACTGAACAACAACGCATCGTTGTTCAATATTATTGGTAATAAATATTTTTTATCACACAAATGAACAATTGATATATTTTATCCATCTTTCATCTTGAATCTATATTAACCAAACATATCTATGAACTAACGCAAGGAAACTAGCTTTCAAATGAAAAAACCCGCAACGAAATCGGTCCATCCGTTTGAGAGTTACAGACACACACAGAGAGACAGGCAGACAGACATCGACGTCAAACTTATAACACCCCTCTTTTTGGTCGTGAGTTAAAAACCATTGAATTTACATTTTACGCCTTCTTTAATCGCCCTCAAAGAATACAGATTACAAACGAATGTCTCGATTAATTTGTATTCCGAAAATAATGTTACAATCAAAACAGTATTCAAAGTAACGTAAACTGAATGATTAAGTCGACAAAATCATATTGAATACGTAATAAGCTGCTCATCAATACTAACTAACGAGGCGCTATTCACTACTGAAAACTGTGACAACCCTTCAGGACAGCCCGAGCCCAGATGCCCTAGATACACATGTGACCTATAAACTTGCGCCCTGGACAGGTCAATCAATAACATTTTGATTACTGGAAAAAATCCCACCCACCAGTTGATCGTCCATATTTAATAACTATCTCGATGATGAATTGTTATGCAAACATTTTAATACACACCTTAAAGAGAAAAAAGACGTTTTACAGTATTTTGTACGACCGATGAAAAAAAAACTTTGATTGACTTAAACAGCTTGTTGCAATGTTGAACGCACGTGCAATGACAAGAACACATAAACATTATAAGCATAATAAAAAACATCAAATAACGTAACCTACGTGCAATAATGCGTAAATAATAAATATATATATTTACCTGTAGTTTTCAAAGGTTGATTTTCAACTACGTTTTGAAAAACCATTCCAAAAAAGCGAATTATTTATTATCCCACTTGCGAAGGCGACGGCAGATACCGCGAGACTGAAGTCTGATCCGAGGAAAATCAACTAACACAACGCTCGGTGTTGCCAGCTGTTAGAAAATTGGGACCAAAAAGAGGACGTAATAAAAAGCTTCTATTTCAATTATTCTTTTTTATTTTACTATGGCATCCGAACATTTTCTTTGGTTCCAAATTGAGAAGCTACTACATTTATTTGATTCGTTATTTCACTTAAACATATCAGGACCGTTTGTGAAACATTAAAATGACCTAAATACACCACGTATCGGATTTTAAGATCATTTTATAATAAACCACTGTGCACTACATTTCTAGTTAAAATAAATTAATTTCACTGGTGGAAAAATAAGATTTTATAGGAGTTTTCAGTGAGGACAAGGCGTGATTTACATAGGTACGAGGATTCTCGTACGAATACGTACGAGGTATGAAAGCCTAAATACGAGATTGGTTGAAATTTGGATCTTTTTCCTATAGATATTATCCCTGTTGCGGTGATAACTATATAAATATTATAACTTTAACTAGGTCAAAGAAAAGCATGTTTTGACAACGGACCTTTAGACAGAACCCGAATTCGTGTTGTGGAAGTTAAATCCGTATTAAATGTAAAATCTGGCAATGTTGGGATGGCGGGGTGTGGTAGGGGGTCGCAACGCGAGGAAAACGTTCAGCATGTCACTTTTCTCTCTCGTATTCATAACTGGGTTGTATCTGTATATCCCAAAATATATCAATAAGTATACAGATTTGCTTGATCTTGTTTGACGACAATGAGATACGAGAGATCTTTCGAACTGCTTGATCGACGCGACAGAGCCGATATGAACAGAAAGGAATACTTGCTTTTCTTTGTTTTAATACGTTCCCATTACTTTCCCATTCCCAGTACCATTCAGCGTTATAAAGTCGTCAACATACAGAGTCCGTCACCCGGCCGGTATTAAGCTTACGCATTTATTTTTCTGTCTACACAGTTATTAGATTGCTATCAGTGTAAGTAATTTGTTTTGGCAGTGCAGTTTAATATTCTCAGTTTTTTTTTGCAGTGAAAACTTCTTTAGGCGCGCCTAGACAGATTTTTCGTGGGCTGTGAATTGAATTAATTCGTCACGCTCGGGTATGATATGAAAGCTTCGGGTAAACTCGGGACCATGGCTATTGGCCATCTAGAAATACGTCAGCCAATGGGAAATGCTGAAAGGGCGTGGACAGGCCATCATGGCATGGCCATCTAGAAACGCATCAGCCAATGGGAAATGCCGACGCATTTGTAGATGGCCATGCCAAGATGGCGAGGCCACGCCCTCCGGTTACACCCGTGTAGTTTCCAAGGTAAGCTATCAAATTCTGAGTTATAAGTTTTCACTTCTATCGGCAGTTCCTATGACTGCCAATTTGTTTTATTTTAGTAAAAGAGTATTATTTCAGCTGGCGTCTATAGCATTCTACAGATCTTTGGGATATTACAGAAGACCGGGCCTTACTTTCGGTACTTCCTGGTTATGAAAGGCATTAGAAAAAATAGAGCAAAATAATATTTCTATTTGTCACTGGTTGCAAACAGAGTAGTCAATCCATGGTTCTTGTGTTTTCAGTAGTGAAAACATTGGCCAGGCATTGATGCCAAATATTAGATATGATTTGTGATTTGTACAAACAAGAGATTTTCGCTAAATATAGTGGAAATCTGTGGTGTGAGCAATGTTAGCTTAGATTATGATTACGCACAAATACATGGGGCACACTAAAAGTTTTGCACTTCTAGCTAATCGGAACTATTTGAATTTCCAATGTAATATTTTTTTAAACGTTGCAATCTTCTTAGTAATAAATAAAACAAAATTGTCAATTGTTTTTATCACATCAAAGTTCTACCGTACGCAACGAAAATATTAAGTAGGAAAAGATATAATTATGATTTTAAAACTGTTTTTCTCTCTCTCTGTCTCTCTCTCTCTCTCTATTTCCGCAAGACTGTGCCCCTCATCTTCAAAATGCTTTTGGGTGAGAAGCACCTTGTTTGAGCACTGTGAGGCGATGGTTTGCTGAATTTGAGAAGTCAAGATTCTATACATGATGAATTTCGTGAAGGGCGGCCTTCAACTGCCGTCAACGAAAATACTATTAGGGCTTCCCGCACAAAACCACGAATTCGCACGAATGCATCGCAAGAACTTCCGATTTGATTCGCATCGCGCATTCCTCTGATTTTGCGTCATACTGGTCATAATGGTGTCACCACCATTTTAGTTAGCTCTGAGACAGAAGAGAAAGACGACTTCAAATGAAGATAATATGCTCATTCTAAAATAATCAAAAAAATATATCTTTTTCTATTCTCAACCCATAATACTTGCGAATAAAATACATAGTTCCCATCGGCATTCATATATGTAATATGTGTATGAAACCAAAATATTTTTTCTTTCATATCTATTAGGTGGGCTGAAAAGTTCGTAGGTTGGCTCATAGATGGTGCTACTAGTATCACACCCATATAATTTTTAGTTAAATCTAACCTTCAAAAGACACGTGTATCCATTAGACAGCTCTCATTATTAGTTTATGAGTTATAGTATTTTTAGTGAAGCCAGTTTCGAAAATAAAATAAAAATTATAGAAAAGAATTTTGTGTGACAATAAAGCATTGCTTTTTGCCGAAAAAAAAAATACTATGGAAGCCAAGGCATGGCTTGATAAACATTATTCGGACTCTGCACCAGAACAATCAACCGCAGAAAAGCGGTTTGCTAAGTTTAAACGAGGTGAAATGAGCACCGAGGACAATTAATGCGGTGGACCTAAAGAGGCTGTTTCTGATGTAAACACCAAAAAAGTCCAAAATATACTTTTGAATAACCGTAAAGGGATATAGAATTAGATAGCTGAGACCTTAAAGATATCAAAGGAACGTAGTGGACACATTGTGAACGAATGTTTGCAGGAGCTCACAAGCGACCAAAAACAACAACGAATTGATGATTTTGGGCTTTGGAGCTGTTTAATCGTAATAAACGCGAATTTTTTCGTCGATATGTGACAAAGGATGAAACATGTCTCTATCAGTTCACACTGGAGTTCAAGCGACAGTAAGCCGAGTGGACAGCACGTGATGAACCGACTCCAATGCGTGGAAAGACGCAAAAGTTGGCTGGTATGGTTATGGCATCGATATTTTGGGATACTCATGGAATAATATTCATCGATTATCCTAAAATGGAACAGACTATAAACAGCGACCATTACGTAGCGTAATTAGAGTATTGGCTGGCCTCGTGGCTTAGTGTAGTAACTCTGCCTGCGAAGCCGAGGGTCGTGGGTTCGATTCCCACCCAGTGCAAATATTTGTGTGATGAATTCAAATGTTTGCACTGTGCCGGGGTGTTTCTATGTATAATAAGTATGTATTTATAAATATATAAGTATTATATCTGCTATTTGGCATCCATATTACAAGCTTTGCTTAGTTTGAGGTCAAATGGTGTTGTTTGTGAATTGTCCACCAATATTTATTTTATTTTTATTTTATTTGAAGGACGACATTCAAGGAGAAAGGGCTGATCCATCAAAACAATGCTCCGTGTCACAAAGCCATGAAAACGATGAGAAAATTGCAAGAATTGGGTTTCAAACTACTTCCACATGCACCGTATTCTGCAGACTTGACCCGCACGGACTTTTTCCTGTTATCAGACCTCAAGAGTATGCATGCTCGTTGGGCAGAAATTTTGCGCAGATGAAGAGGTAACCGCCGAAACTGAAGCATATTTCGACGCTATTAACTGCCTCTTCGGAGTTGGTAAAAATGAATCCTCTCATCAAATCTTTGATTTTGGGGAAAATACAGAAATCACAGGGTGCTAGGTCGGGTCTATGCGCAGGATGGGTGACGAGTTGTACTTTTTCGGAAGCTAAAAATGACTTTGTTGGCCGTGTGTAAAGAAGCTTTGTCATGATATAGGAGAACGCGGGTTTTTGGTCATCTTTCCCGAACTTTTTCTAACACCCTGGGTAAACAAATGGTAGAAAACCACCACTCAGCATTAACACTTTTTTGATCTTCAAGTGGAATTGTACAAATGGGCCCGTAGCTGAGAAAAAAGACGCAATCATATTTTTACAAACGTTTCTCGCCTGCCTAACTTTTATTGGCATGTTCTCATTTTCAAACACCCATTCACAAGATTGCTGTTTTTCTTCGGGTTCAAAACAATAAATCCACGTTTCGTCTCCTGTGACAATGGCATTAGAATGTCCGTGGTCGTACTTCAGTAGCATCTGTGAGCACCATTCCACGCGAGCCCGCTTCTGCTCCGCTGTCAGTTCATGAGGGATCCAACGACAACAAAGTTTCCGAATTTTCAATTCTTCCTGTATAATTTTGTGAATTCGGCTCATACCAATCCCCAATAGTCCTTGAACTGTCTCAGGTAATCCGCGGTTTTTCTTCAGTTAGTTGCTTAAGGGCTCCCACACAAAACTGCGACGCGATGCGATACCGCATCGGAGGAAATTGCGATGGGAATAGCTGCGATGCGAATTTGTGCGGCAAATCGTTGGTTAGGGTAACCATACCTTCAACGGTAGTCAGCCGTGTTGGACGTGTTTTTCGGAAGCGTAACATGGATCGCAAAAAGATTGTTGTACTGCTGTTATTGTTATGGTTGGGCTAAAAAGTTCGTAGGCTAACATAGAAAAAAACTTTATTTTGCTTGTATTTGATTTTATGATTCAATGTTGTTTCCTTCGAAGGCGATACAAGGTTTATAGCGGTCGTACAACTTTTAAATACGATTTTGTAGTACGATTTGTCTATAGCGTCGAAATATGCTTCAGTTTCGGCGGTTACCTCTTCATCTGCGCAAAATTTCTGCCCAACGAGCATGCATACTCTTGAGGTCTGATAACAGGAAAAAGTCCGTGCGGGTCAAGTCTGGAGAATACGGTGCATATGGAAGTAGTTTTAAGCACAATTCTTGCAATTTTGTCATCGTTTTCATTGCTTTGTGACACGGAGCATTGTTTTGATGGATCAGCACTTTCTCCTAGAATGTCGTCCTTCAAATAAAATAAATATTGGTGGACAATTCACACACAACACCATTTGACCTCAAACTTAGCTAAGCTTGTAATATGGATGCCAAATAGCTGATAATATAATACTTATATAGTTGTAAATACATACTTATTATACATAGAAACACCCCGGCACAGTGCAAACATTTGAATTCATCACACAAATATTTGCACTGGGTGGGAATCGAACCCACGACCCTCGGCTTCGCAGGCAGAGTTACTACACTAAGCCACGAGGCCAGCCAATACTCTAATTACGCTACGTAATGGTCGCTGTTTATAGTCTGTTCCATTTTAGGATAATCGATGAATATTATTCCATGAGTATCCCAAAATATCGATGCCATAACCATACCAGCCAACTTTTGCGTCTTTCCACGCATTGGAGTCGGTTCATCACGTGCTGTCCACTCGGCTTACTGTCGCTTGAACTCCAGTGTGAACTGATGGAGACATGTTTCATCCTTTGTCACATATCGACGAAAAAATTCGCGTTTATTACGATTAAACAGCTCCAAAGCCCAAAATCATCAATTCGTTGTTGTTTATGGTCGCTTGTGAGCTCCTGCAAACATTCGTTCACAATGTGTCCACTACGTTCCTTTGATATCTTTAAGGTCTCAGCTATCTAATTCTATATCCCTTTACCTTTAATGTTTATCAAGCCATGCCTTGGCTTCAATAGTTTTTTTTTTCGGCAAAAAGCAATGCTTTATTGTCACACAAAATTCCTTTCTATAATTTTTATTTTATTTTCGAAACTGGCTTCACTAAAAATACTATAATTCATAAACTAATAATATGAGAGCTGTCTAATGGATACACGTGTCTTTTGAAGGTTAGATTTAACTAAAAATTATATGGGTTTGGTACTAGTAGCACCCGTTACCAGTAGCCGCTGCCCGTCACCGGCCAGGTCAATTTAGGACTGGCTTTTAAATGGATATACCGCCATTGGTTCGGTCGTCAGAGCCACGTTAGTTGGCAGCAGGGTGTACCGCGCGCAGGAGAGGTGGACATTTGGGGAAACTAGATGTTTAGCGCTTCCCCCTTAGGAACAATGGAAGTTCCCAACCGTTGAAGATAAAACCACGAAACTCTGTATCTTGGCATTTGTCACGAAGCAAATAAATGTTTGTTCCAGCAATTTTGTGATTTCGAACTGTATGGGAATTAAATTGGAGTTGAAATGGGGAACCGAATGTCTCTTACGGTTTTACACCTAAACAACTGAACCGATTTTGATGAAATTGTATAAAATTGTTTTATTTTAAGCTGTTTTTAGTAACCGTAAATGTGTCTGGGTTTACAAATTGGTACTGCCTGAGTTACCTTAGTATATTTATTTCGCGCGGACGAAGTCGCGGGTAACAGTTAGTGTACATATATATATTAGAATGTGTTATTTATTGTCAACTTTGTTTGTGGTTCCAATATGTGGTGGTGTCTTAGTATTGTATTAAGATAATAGCTTATAATAGTTCTATTAGCTTTTAATCTTAAGTTCCTTTTGTAATATTTCATTTTTGTTATGGTTTTTAGTAAGATACATACACATATACACATAGAGATAGAGAGAGAAAAAGACTATAAGAAAACTCTTCTTTCGCACGGTTGCCTGGAAGAGATTGCTCTGAGCAATAAGGCCGCCATTTAAAATGTCAAGCTTGTGTTCTTTGTTTCTTTTGTAATTTTTCTTTTGTGGCTATTAATAAAGAGTTATCTTATCTTCTTATCATAAAATATGAGTTTTTTAGCCATTGTAAATATTTGTGTCTCTTTCTCTCTCTGTCTCTTTGTGTGTATGTGAATGTATCTTTCGCTTTCGTGTGTGTCTCTCTGTCAGTGTGTGTGCCTATACAAACATACATGACAGATAGCCATAAGATGGCAGATAATAAGGCGAAGGTAAACTCATCAAAGTTCTTTACTCAAATGTACTCTCAATTCCAATATTAGGTAAATTCAACAATGGGCTACAAATTAGCTGTGGATATCGCAACATTTACTTTTTACAAGAACAAAATACTCTGCAAACAAAGTAACCCTCTTTTCTGTAAACAAGTTATAGCTTTTGCAAGTATTCAGTTTGTCAAACAGGTGCGGCAAGCTCCGAAGTTTTTTAATTTATTATTTTCGAAATGTTTTAATTTAACGTGTATTTTTAATGATTCCTATTGCTGCGAAAGTGTCACGTTTTTTGCGGGAATGTTGAAACATTCGCGTAATAAACGTGATTTACCGACCATTTTGCTAACTCATTCCCAGCGTATCTTTACATGTGCAATTTGAGTCGGCACATAGCACATCTATACTAATATTATAAGTAGTAGTGGTAGGACTCTTAGCAGAGTCCGCCTGGGGAAGTACCACACCTTTGCCAAATATTCTACCGCCAAGCAGTAGTGTGCAAACATTACTGTGTTCCGGTTTGAAGGGCAATGTTTCCAGAGAAATTACAGGGCTTAGAGACATAATATCTTAGATCTCTGGGTGACGAGCGCAGTGTAGTGCTAGGTAAGGATTTGGACTATCATGTTTCAATAGCTGCGTGTTACTGTGCTGTTATGTGGCAGGCATGTTGCTTACCATCAGGCACATGACCTGCTCGTCTCGTCACTTTAGGCTATAAAAAAAAAAAAAAAAATAAGGCTGAAGAGCTTATTTGTTTTAACGCGATACTCTCAGGAACTAATGGACCGATATCGAATTTTCTTTTACCGTTGGATATCTTATTGGTATACAACAACACGGGCGAAGCCGGGTCGGACCGCTAGTGTAATATACTTGACATGTAAATGAGATAGACATACTAGAGATTATTCTAATATTCATTAATGTTCATTGGGTCAGTTTATAGTCAATCTTTTCACAGAGCTGTAGGTCACAGGTTTGACTCCCAACCAAGACAAAGATTTATATGACAAATACAAATGTTTTAATAGCACGGTCGGGGCAGACATTGAAATAGAAAAAATTCCGGGGAGCGATTTTTTTTTATGAAACGTCGGGGAGGGTTGTTGGAAGTATAAATTTCGATTTTCTAACTAATCCCGGTAGAGGGTTCGCCACCATCTTGTTTTAAAGTTTTTGTGAAATAACTCGTTCATTTTCAACTTTAGAGCAAAAATGATGGTCACCAAAGTTGTTGGAAATTTAATTTCTCACAAGTTTGCTTCATATAGGTTTTACGCTAGGATCAATATTTGCAGAGTTATACTATCAAGTTTATCAAAAAAATCGTAATGGGTGGAATTTTATTTTCTTCAACTTCGGTTCTCGCACTTTTTAGGGTTCCGTACCCAAAGGGTAAAAACGGAACCCTATTACTGGGACTTGGCTGTCCATCCGTCCGTGTGTCACCAGCCTGTATCTCAAGTACGGTGATAGCTAGACAGTTGAAATTTTCACAGATAATGTATTTCTATTGCCGCTGTAACAACAAATACTAAAAATAAAATACGTAAAAAATGTGCGAGAACCAAAGTTGAAGAAAATAAACATGCACCCATTACGATTTTTTTGATAAACTTGATAGTATAACTCTGCAAATATTGATCCTAGCGTAAAAACTATATGAAGCAAACTTGTGAGAAATTAAATTTCCAACAACTTTGGTGACCATCATTTTTGCTCTAAAGTTGAAAATGAACGAGTTATTTCAAAAAAACTTTAAAACAAGATGGTGGCGAACCCTCTACCGGGATTAGTTAGAAAATCGAAATTTATACTTCCAACAACCCTCCCCGACGTTTCATAAAAAAAAATCGCTCCCCGGAATTTTTTCTATTTCAGGCTAGTTTTATGTTTACCTCGACTGTACTATAATCAGTGTCTGGGTGTCTATATGTATCATATATGTATGTACAGTAATACCCCGCTTTACGCGAGGGATACGTTCCGAAAAAAATCGCGTTAACTGAGGTTTCGAGGTTTATGATTAAACATAGTCAAAATTTAATACAAAATAAAGTGGCCAAGTGCGAGTTGGACTCGCCCATGAAGGGTTTCGTTGCAGCAAGTAACATAATATACATAGTACACATAGTTCTTGTAGTTCGTTGTAACTTTGATCGAAGTTTCAATAATAGTGTATTTATGACGTACTAAAAAAACTACTAATCAGATCGAGTTCAAACTAATTTTCGTTGGTAGTTTACATGGTAGTGTACATCATATATTTTTTTTAGATTTTTCATTCTTTTACTTTAGAAGTTAGAGGGGGGGACACACACATTTTACCACTTTGGAAGTGTCTCTCGCGCAAATTATTCAGTGTAGACAAAAATGATTTTAGAAACCTCAACATCATTTTTGAAGACCTATCGATAGACACCCCACACGTGTAGGTTTGATGAAAAAAATATTTTTGAGTTTCAGTTCTCAGTATGGTGGGCAACCCTAATTTTTCTTTTTTTTTAATTTTTTTGTTAAAATCTTAATGCGGTTCACAGAATACATCTATCTACCAAGTTCCAACAGTGTAGTGCTCATAGTTTCGGCAAAAAGTGGCTGTGACATACGGACGGACGGACAGACAGACAGACAGACAGACAGACAGACATGACGAATCTATAAGGGTTCCGTTTTTACGTTTTACGGAACCCTAAAAATACAAATCATTTTAATCAATCACTTTAATTCTAAGAACGCTTTATGCAATACATACTCTTATTGTTTACGGAAAAATACATCTATTGTCTTTTGGGTAGCGTTTTGTTTACGTTCTTATAAAATACGTTCATAACACCCAACACTGTTTTTAATTGTTTGACACACGGTCAAGACACGGTCATCATTATTGTCTATACTCTGCAATATGTCCAAACCGGAATAAATTTTTGAAAGTGCATTTTGTATTTCCCCTGAAGAATTTGAAATTCGCGTTATAGTGAAACAGCGCGTAATGGGGTCGCGCTAAGCGGGGTATTACTGTACAACAAAATCATACAATACTCATTATTACGTCAACTATCTGGCTTCCAAGGTTTGCCGATTATGGGGCAAGATGGTGTTGCATGATAACAGTATTGATCAATAAATACTAGCTTTTATGAAGGAATTCGCATGATGAATGGTATAAAATCAATATAGCTTACATTGCTTACAGATAACGATAAAATAGTGATTGAAATAACAAAAACAACAGAAAATAGTGGCAACTGGTAGTGTCCTTATTCATCTAAAGTATCATTTACCGATGAAGGTATATTTCTCTAATTGCAAAATAGTTATTCAAATGACAAAACCAACAAAATATAGCACCAACTGGTAGTGGCCTTGTTCATCTATATTATCTATTTACCGATGAAGGTATATTATCTTCAATGGTCTATGGATAATTCAGATGTCCTTAGCGTATGGGATACTTCATTGGGTGAAGTTTTCTTTGTAATTTAATATTTTACTTTGTAATTGTCTTTGCTACTACTGTTATGGTCACCTTCTACTCAAGGTGTGGATAAATGCATTTCAATGAACAAATCTGGCAATAAATCGCAAAGTTCGCAAGCCAAGCAAATATAAATTCGCAAAAATAAATAAATCCAAAAACAATCCAATATAATTTTGCAATTACCATGGAGCGCCAGCATGGCCATATATTAAATACAATAGAAGTAAAAACATAAACATTAATCTCTCATGTTATTTCATAAATAAAAAATTTAGCCTGATATTGTGTTTCAATGATTTAAGTAATAAAATACAAAATAAAAATAAACATTGGTGAACTTTCTCACACAACACCATCTAGCCTCAAACTAGGCAAACATTGTATTAGGGGAGCCAGAAAGCTGATGTATGGGCTCCCACACAAAACTGCGATGCAATGCGATGCGACGCTGCATCGGAGCAATTCGCCATCGCAAGTTCCTCCGATGCGGCGACGCATCGCATCGCAGTTTTGTGTGGCCCTAATACAAACTTATATTATCGTTTTAAAATACAATTAGGTTCCTTATTTCCATTTCTTTCAACATTGATTTGTCTACCGGTCACCATTGACCTTAGACAAGTGCTTGTTACTTATGGCTTTGTTAATATACCATCAACAACATAGCACAGAAAAAAACTTTAATAGTGGTAGGACTCTTGGCAGAGTCCGCCTGGGGTAGGACCACCAGTTATTCTACCGCCAAGCAGTAATGTGGCAGCAGTAACATTACTGTGTTCCGGTTTGAAGGGCAATGTCTCCAGAGAAATTACAGGGCTTAGAGATATAACAACTTAGATCTCTGGGTGGCGAGCACAGTGCAGTGCTAGGTAATGATTTGGACTATTTATGTTCCAATAGCTGCGTGTTACTGTGCTGACATGTGGCAGGCATGTTGCTTACCATCAGGCACAAGTCCTGCTCGTCTCGTCACTCTTTATTTAAAAATAAAAACTATAAAAACAGGCAAATAAAAAAAAAATTAAGATTCCACTGGAAAAAAATTAACAATTTTCATAGAGTAAGTACATAGTAACTGTAAAACAGAATGAAGGTAAATATTTTATTGAACTAATTACCCCATGACAAAGGCAATACATTTTTTTGATAATGTTATTGAAATGATAGATTCCTATAAGTTTCAGTTAGGACTATAATAATTGTTAAGTGTAATTTGTTAGTAATTAACAAAATATATTCATAAAAAGCAAAGCATTGCTTTAGCATAAAGCAAAGCAAAGCAGCAATAAACAAAACCACAATTACAGAACATTTCCAGCTCAAGTTGTGTGCAGGTTACACACAACACACAAATCTTTCCAAATAACATACCTATAAATTTTTTACATAGCATCGGACTCAAGGCCTTCTCTCACAAGGAGAGAGTTAAGCTGTAGTCCACTACGCTGGTCAAGTGTGGGTTGGTGGATGACACTTGACTTTGAAAGATTTTAGGTACATGTTGGTTTCCTCGTGATGTTTTCCTTCACACATGACTTCGAAAAGACATTATATAGACAATATATAGAAAAGACATATTTGCACCCTTAGATTGGTCTATCTTATTGGAAAAAGCTTCAAAATAGTTGTCTGACGAACATATTTACAAATGGAGCGTGAGAATTTAAGTGAAGTTAAATTATTATTTTGGAGTTGTTAAGCAAAACGGCAGACGGAAAGTATCTGAGAGTATTGGGACCTTGTTTTTAAGGATATTGCCTACAACATATTATGTGAAAATCACTTAATAGAAAAGGACAATTTTAAAGATTTCTAATGTAATGTCACAAATAAATGTTTTGCGCTTACACTGCAAACGCTGACTGAACCCTATGAGCTAGATCAAAATAATATACAGCAGTATTATTGTACCCCTTCAAAAGGTCTGCAATAGTAAATGTCTATCTCTTATGAATAACCCACAATAACCATTTTTATTAGTACATTTAGTATCAGTATTGCACCCGTGAGAAGCCAGGACTGGTTGCTAGTCATACATAAAAAAAACAACATGACTGGCCTTGTGGCTTTGTGGATAGTAACTCTGCCTGCGAAGCTGATGGTTGTGGGTTCGATTCCCACCAAGCGCAAACATTTGTGTGATGAATTCAAATATTTGTACTGTGTCTGTTTCTATGTATGGCACATTACAAGTTAAGGCCTCCATGGCCAGGACAAAAAAAATTCCTAATCAACCTATATATTACTTAAAACTAAATGTCTTGTTCATTCTCACTTAAATTTATTACAGAAATGTATGTAGTTTAGTTACAATAAGTTCTAATATAAGAAAAGAGTCTCTCCTCTGGTCTGTCCCCAACCCGACTTTATTTGTTAACCAGTTATTATGAATGTTTTAAAATTCAATAATTACTTTATCATCGTTAATTTTATACAGAACAATAACTTAGTCACAGTGTCTTATATTTAAATTTTTCATAAATAATATCAACCCCCAAATTTGTCTTTTGTGTTTTGTGTCTCGTCCCCTGGCTTTTTGTTTCCGTTTAAAAATCATTTTGTAATGCAGTATTTCCACTGGTAAGTTTTATTTAACAATTATTTGTTAAAATACTATGATAGACTTAAATATTCACTATGAATAGTGCATACATTGTTGCATTTGATTGTGAATTCCGTACGAGAAACATTTTTACGGCTATTTTAGATATCAATCAAAAATGTATCTTCCCTGCCGTATTTCCCCTGGCTCTTTTAATAGCAGGGGAGATACTTAATGACCAGGGAAAAACATTTATATGCATTTTCATGAAACATTCTAATTTTCTCTGAACCTTTACTTGGCATTATGTATATCTTAGCTTTCCAATTTTACAGAGAAATGGAGCCTAGATAAAAAAAATGACGCGCGAATAACGGCTCGAAAAAAAAAGGATAGTGGAACAATTAGGATACCAAAGAAATCAAAATTTAATCTACGTGTTGACGTTGTATACAGACTTAGCTATTCAGAAGATGAACCAATAAACAATTTCACATCTCAAGAACACAGGAAGAAGCCTCAAAAAACACTACAGCATTCTGTACCTACCAGTATTAAAACGAAACTGCACAAAGATGATTGAAAGACCTCAATCTGGAAAGAAATAATTCTGCAACGGGAACTTTGTGCTGGTTAAACTTCAAGATACAAAAACAGAATATGTTGCAATATGCACAGATGTTGAAGATGATGAACTTCAAGTTATATTTTGTAAAATCTGTGATGTGAAACTGGTTAAAAGTTCAGAATTAATGATGAAGGTATTTCTTTCATCATCTGGGATCAGGTTTTAAAAAAACTACCCTCCCCTAACTTAAAAATGAGAGGGCAGCATATTTTTATGCATTAATTAATCTATTGATGTCTTTGAATGTGGGTTTTGAATGAAAAAGTTTTTTTTAGTTAAGTACCTTTTAAGAGAGAGACGTACTTCTTAGCATTCCATGGATTCACCGTGCGGATGCCGGGTCCATCGTGTGGCAGAGAGAGAAATCTCGAATAGACCCCAAGACTTGTGACTCGGGAGTAGGTTTAAAAGGGGCCCCTTATATTGACGTACGTCAACACTCACCTTCACTACTCGTATTTCGAAATGTAATGTAATGTATTTAAAATGTTTTTAATGTTTACGTACTAGAAAAATTTAATACTCTCTAAATTTAATTTAAAACCCTCCTCGCAAAACTAGATGCTAATGTCATAAAGATATTGAAGTCATGGTTTGGATTGGCACATCCGGCTGATCCCTTTACTCTCTTTAGGGATCACAATAGTTTTGGCCTGAAACTAAAAAAAACATCCGAACTCTACAAATACCTAAGAGTTACAAAAACGCATGTTTTGGGAAAGTCGAATGACAAATTAATCGCATCTCTCCCAAAAGACAAAAGCGCTTCGGACCTTGAATCTAGACTTCAATTCCACAAACAATTTATGGCAGGTGCGCAAGTAAATACAGCTGGGTTGGGTGCGAGAAAGAAAAGGGAAGACCGAGACATGGTAAAAACCTTTCTACAACAAGACGAAAATGATAGTTACAAAGTGCACGCTACGAATTTAGAAATGCAAAGTGAGTGGTTAACCATAGGTGAGTTTTGTATCCCATTCGTTCTGAAGTGGTGCACCTTGCTATATGACTGGTCTCCTGCCTTATTAAAATTTTATCTGAACGCTTTCCAAATATGGCCCTCCCTGACCAGAGTAACTTGGTAAGGTGGGGAAAAGCCTCTGAAAAATGTTGCTATACTTGTGGATAGGCGGTATGTACAGCAAGGCACATATTGGTGGGATGCAAGGAAGTAGTCAAGCCCCAAGAGGCCAAATTTGGGCAAAACCGGTTTTGGGACTTTAAAACCTTATTTTTTCATGATTTACATACTCGATTATTAGTTTATTTTGATGCCTAAGAGATAGGCGATTATATTAATTAGTACATTATCGTTTACAGACACACAAAATTTGGTTTCATTTTTTAGTAATGATTTTTTGTGTGACGTCAGGACGCCGGCCGCGTCGCGAGTCGGGCTTAATAGGTCTATCTCTCTTCCCTGTCCATAATTTATCCTCCCCTGTGCATTTTGTCTCTACCCTGCACTGAGTTACCCTGGTCACTTATAAAACGAGATAAAACCAACAAATTGACTGGCCACTTTGTAAACGTTTTAAACTTAAAAGTTTCCATAAAAAAGATGTATACAAGTAAAATTATATAAAAAATGCCATGCCATCATTTCACACAACATATTATTACCTCTTTAACTTGTAATGACCCATATAATAAGTATGTACTTAAAACTATATAAGTATTATATCAGCTATCTGGCCACCATCGTACAAGCTATGCTTAGTTTATGTAAAGTTCAGATGGTGTTGTGAGTGTTGTGAGAGTCCACTAATATTAATATATTATTGTATTAACTACCAAATTGATAACCTCGTCCTGTTGAACTTTGGTTAATAATAGACAGTGCAAAGGTTGAGCAAATAGCAATTGTATCTTCTGTTACTAAGATGACTATAATAATACATTTAGTTGACTGGGTTGCAATATTTACTATTTCAAATATCTTAAGGCAGCAGAACGGCAGTGTTAATCAGATAATTATCAGAAGTAGAGATCAAAAAATGTTTATTTTTAATATTAGGTATACATTTGTATTTAAACATACTGGACTGCACAGACACAGTGCAGCCATTATCTATGCTCTACAAAGACGAAGACCCACAACCAGGTCTAAAGTGATCGCAGAGTGCCACTCCACCCTACAGTGTCTTGCACATAATCAATTAGCTCTGAAGTGGCTTGCTCTATGACTGGTCTCCTGCCTTATTAAATTTTTATCTAAATGCTTTCCATACGACCCTCCCTGACCAGAGTAACTTGGTAATGTGGGGAAAAGCGTCAAAATGTTGCTATACTTGTGGAGAGGCGATATGTACAGAAAGGCACATATTGATGGGATGCAAGGACCTGCAAGGACAAGGACAAGAATGCAAGAGGAAAGACCTTGGGTTGTCTAGAAGTGCAGTAAGTTCTATACTATGGAACGAGTATCTAATGATGCACTAGTAGGATCATATCAGATTTGGCTGGGCAGGGATAGTACAGTCGAGGTAGACATAAAACTAGCCTGAAATAGAAAAAAATCCGGGGAGCAATTTTTTTTTATGAAATGTCGGGGAGGGTTGTTGGAAGTATAAATCTCGATTTTCTAACTTATCCCGGTAGAGGGTTCGCCACCATCTTGTTTTAAAGTTTTTGTGAAATAACTCGTTCATTTTCAACTTTAGAGCAAAAATGATGGTCACCAAAGTTGTTGGAAATTTAATTTCTCATAAGTTTGCCTCATATAGTTTTTATGCTAGGATCAATATTTGCAGAGTTATACTATCAAGTTTATCAAAAAAATCGTAATGGGTGCAATTTTTTTTTTCAACTTTGGTTCTTGCACATTTTTTACTTATTTTATTTTTAGTATTTGTTGTTACAGTGGCAATAGAAATACATCATCTGTGAAAATTTCAACTGTCTAGCTATCACCGTTCTTGAGATACAGTCTGGTGACAGACGGACGGACGGACGGACGGATGGACAGCCAAGTCTCAGTAATAGGGTTCCGTTTTTGCCCTTTGGGTACGGAACCCTAAAAAGTGCGAGAACCGAAGTTAAAGAAAATAAAATTCCACCCATTACCATTTTTTTGATAAACTTGATAGTATAACTCTGCAAATATTGATCCTAGCGTAAAACCTGTATGAAGCAAACTTGTGAGAAATTAAATTTCCAACAATTTTGGTAACCATCATTTTTGCTCTAAAGTTGAAAATGAACGAGTTATTTCACAAAAACTTTAAAACAATATGGCGGCGAACCCTCTACCGAGATTAGTAAGAAAATCTCGATTTATACTTCCAACAACCCTCCCCGACGTTTCATAAAAAAAATTGATCCCCGGAATTTTTTCTATTTCAATGTCTGCCTCGACCATGCTAGGAGAGAAATACGAGTAATGAAGGTGAGTGTTGACGTACGTCACCAAAAGGGGCCCCTTTAAACCTACGCCCGAGTCACAAGTCTTGGGGTCTACTCGGGATTTCTCTCTCTGCCACACGATGGACCCGGCATCCGCACTGTGAATCCATGGAATGCAAAGAAGTTTGTCTCTTTTATTTTTGACAGAGAATATGGAGTGCTAATAATCAAAATTATTTAACATTCTTAATTGTTTTTTTGTCTTTTTGTTTGTCTAGCACAAATTATTTTTCTTTCCATTATCAACAACTCTCTATAACATCAAAATATGCACAGTCCTTTGAGTGTTGCTATATAGCCTCTCAACTGGCACGAGGCCAAAGCCGGGCTTCGTAAAAAAAGCACCCCTCTGGCACGAGGCCCGAATCGGGCTTTCTACGTGTTGTCGTATTTCGCGGGAATTTCTACAGACGCGTATGTTCCTATCCCTTTTGCACCTATCTGATTAAATAGAGGAAAAAACAGGCTAGCTAGCAAGCCACAGATCAAGGTCAAGTGCGATACAAAATATTTGAACAGTCTTCAGTGTAAGTTAGCAGTGCGTGTTGTCGTGTGTGCCGTGTTCATATGAAAGTATGTCGTAATAGGTGTGGTGTAAAATTATAATATGAAGACAAGGTATTTTATGGTTTTAATTTGTAAATAATATCTTAAGGTATAATATTAATACAAAACTGTATAGAAAAATAATAAAGTTTGATATGTAATCTTTATTTCTAATATTTTTCTGATTTTTTTTTATTTTTTTTATTTTCTCTAAGTTTACATTGTGCTCGTTTAAAGATTCAACTAAAATAGCAAATTGTTTTGGCAGCACTTTATAGCAAATTTTATAGAGAATCTAAATATTTATGGGTTTATTATGGGTTTTCCTACAAAATTAACGAGAAATCGGCCAAATAGTGTAATATTGTCACCCCGCGGGGGGCGTGGTGGTGGTGGGGGGCTGCCAGTCAACGGAGGTCGCGCGCGCGGGGTCCCGCCAGTTGAGAAGATAGTTACACTGTATTTAATAAAATAAATAGATATTATTTGGTAAAGAATTCTATCAATACTTGAGATATAGTAATAAATTAAGTAATAAAGAAATTTGATTTGATTTGAGTCATGGCAACGGAAAAAGTGATTTGGAAATCCAGAATCCAGCAATAATTTTGGCAAAAACAATTAGGTAGTTTACTTCAGGACGAAATCCTGCTGAAATAAATTGAAAATATGGTTCAGTAGTTTCCATGTTTATAGATTTGACACAAATTATTATTTCCTTTTAGTATGTATTTTCTAAGAAGTAGTAGTTACTCCACATTCATAACTTTTCAGGTAGAATGCTACATATCAGTTCAAAACTATTACGAATTTCATCTCATCACAAGAGAATAACATGATATTATTCCAATATAGGTGTGACAAGTAAGCTTCTGAAGGTACAAATACAGAAAAAAGTAGGTAGGTACGTTGATTTTACGAGAATAGATCCAGTAAAAAATTAGAAGACAGAAGGTACGTATGCGATAATACCTCATGGCGACGTTTTTCGAACGAATTACATTCAAAGAATATTGAAAACCATAATTATTGTTCATAATTAATATACCTGATACATCAGAGCTCACGGATAAACAGATGTTAAAAAGTTATGCCTTACCTTCGTAATTTGCTACATACCAAAACTTCAAGGAGATTACAGAGCACAATATGGCGACAACAGAAAACAAAGACACGATTACAGTTAGGTTTCTTACCTGATTCAACTCTTGAACAGACGACTTGAAGTTTTTCTTATTCAAATTTGTAACCAAGTAATTGATTTGCAACAAGCTAAAATTTAGAGGGTCCAGGTTCATAGTTCCATTAATGCAAAACCGAAAGCTTCAAACACGTTTGAAGCTCTCTCGATTTTTGACGGATTACGAAGGTAAACTTAGGGTCTACAACAGTTTGTTCGAGAAATACTAATGAGCCTATCCCCAACATCACCAAAACTATTGTTCACTTTGCAATTAACATAATTTCAGTACCCAACGCCCCGCACTGCAATTTGTTAGATGAAAAAATCTGCACCATTCGCGATCACACGATGACGAAATGACCGTCTGGTGTTGCCAGGTTGTTGTTAGTCATAGAGAATATATTATAGATAATAATAAGGCTGGTTTTAGTATCACGCGGACAGTCAGTAAGGACCGCTCCTCGCGTACGTGTTCCGTCAATGATATTAGAAACTATGGATTTTAGGTCAGCGTTCAAAAACGGCCCCACTCAACACAGACATAACGCCACAAGTAGCGGTGGGCGATTATGAATGATCGGCAAAATCGATTTATTTTGTATTACTAATGTTGATAATCGATTATCGAATTAGTAACTAACATGTTTTCATAATCGAATGATATTAGTAATTAGTACTACTAATCATATTTTATGAAGTCGACGACAGTTCTTCCGTGACTTTAGTAGTATCGACATAGGTTTATTTGGTTTCTTTTGTATGTATTACGGTGCCGGTGGTGTGAAACGTGACACTTTTTGACGTGATAACGTCTTATAATTCGATAAAGCCGGCTGCACGCCCGCAAAACATGACGTCATGACACGTTCCGCCGTTACCGTTAGTTCGTCGTCTTTGCCATGCGGACGAAGCTGAGCGTTGAGGGCGCCACCCGCCGAGTCGAGCGGTATCACTACTCGCGCTATCAGCGTACTGATTTCTTAAGACGTTGTCACGTTCAACTATCGTTAGTAAACCGACTTTACAGACAACCATTTTTTTACTTATAAATATGTGGATTTAATTAACGGTAAGTTTACCGATTTTTGTATTGATACTTTGTAAGTTTTAGGTTTGTAGCTTTTTCGCTTGCTGCCCTTCTTTTATAGCGGGCCGCTGAGAGACCGCATCGTGTTGTCCCTTTCTCACCCCACGCGGCTGTGCTGTGAGTAAATCGAGTCGCGCGCGACTAGCGACCGTGCGTGCGTGACTGGCTACTAATTAGTAACTACAAACTGTCATAATCGTGCTATCTCGAGACATTCTCATAATCGAATGATTTCATTAGTATATCTCATAATCGCTCACCTCTACTAGCGACCGTGCGTGCGTGACTGACTACTACTAATTAGTAACTACAAACTGTCATAATCGAGATATCTCGAGACATTCTCATAATCGAATGATTTCATTAGTATATCTCATAATCGCCCACCTCTAGCCACAAGTCAGCTAACTTTACGTCAGTCGTTGTCTGACTTAGCACCTTACTGGTCGCATTGCGTACTCCCCTATGATGGTGTTTTGCGTCGTAATATCCTGCAAAAATTACAACAAAAAAATGAGAAAGAGAGATGGTACATCATGTTTTCAGAAATTACATCATATTCTGTCGATTTAGGGGCGTTAATACTCTAAATAGCATTTTAGAAACAATCATTTATTCTACTTCAATTCCAAGTACCTACGTAACGTTCGTAGCCGATAGGGATTGCCATCCGGAAAAACGAATCCGATATTCCGGTGGATCCGGCATAATTAACCCGGTACCAAAATACCTAATCCAGTGATGAAGAAGAGGGGTAGTATATGGTTGTTAATGTATATCTATGTATGTGTCTATAGCATCGTAGCTTCCGATCGGATGAACTGGTTTGATTTTTTTGATTGGAAGTTCGGGAGTTATCCCGAACGGTTAAAATTCTCGAATCGATTTTATTTTTGAATTGAGCACATCTTTAGCTCTCACCACACATTGATCTTTCGTGGTAGGTGAATGAAGCTCATCGTCACGCCCGTAATTGAAAGAACGGTTCGAGTGAACTCGGCACCGCCAAGTGTGCTAGAGCAAGAAAGAAACAATCAGCTGTTACTGCTGCTGTCTGGCTGATATCACCTTCTTTATACAAATTTATTCTTTGCCGTAGATACTAGTCCTTCAGCCGCATCAGTCAATGTCGTGTCGATGTGGTTACTATGTTCAGATTGTATCTTATTATTTTTGTTACATGGAACGTTCAAGTATTACGGAACGCAATTTATAAAGATTTTAACACCCTTCCTCTCACTCTCCGTAAGCATTAGGTAACACCCAAGTGATCGTATTTAACTTATAAGTCACCAAACAAGTTGGTAACTATGGAAGGTTTTAATCTTCTGATCATTCATGTCGATCAGTCGTGATCAATCCGCCTGGGTTCAGAATCGATACGTTGGTGTTCATTTTAAACTTTAAAAAAACTGGCAGTCATAGGAACTGCCGATAGAATTGAAAACTTAAAACTCAGAATTCAATATCTTACCTTGGAAACTACACGGGTGTAACCGGAAGGCGTGGCCTCGCCATTTTGGCATGGCCAGCTAGAAATGCGTCAGCATTTCCCATTGGCTGATACGTTTCTAGATGGCCATGCCATGATGGCCTGTCCACGCCCTTGCAGCATTTCCCATTGGCTGACGTATTTCTAGATGGCCAATAGCCATGGTCCCGAGTTTACCCAAAGCTTTCTTATCTTACCCGAGCGTGACGAATTAATTCAATTTGTTGAAATTAAATGAAGTTTTCACTTCCACAATAAATATTAATTCTACCATCAAAATCAAATTTTTGTATACACGTGCATTTTCATTATTGTAACCCACCTTTATTATATATTATTACCGAATCTAGTTTACCCCATACCTGCCTACCCCCATATCGGCCCTATAAAAACGGTCGCGCACTGGGCCTCGCTCTCATTCTCTGCGTGGCATTCGGACGTGCTGGTTCTCATTGAGACACTATGTGTCTTAGTTTTACTTGTAATCGAAGTAGCATAATTGTTTTGGATAATCGTGCTCGGTTTAGTAATATATTCCCGTAGATTTGTGTGATCACTATTTTTTTTAAAAGTTAACTAACTTAGGTTCTATAATAATATGTACTCACACTTGACTTACTACTTAAATGAACTTACTAACAGTTAATTTTGAACCGAAAAACGAAAATCATCCCGATTTGATAAACCAGTCTGGAATTCAGTCGGATTCGGCCGGACTAAAAATTACGCCGGATTGCAATCACTAACGCGATATTAAGTCATTTGACTTTGACATCTTTGGCAAGTTGAACTGGGGGCTTTGTATTTGTAATGTTTTGTTGGAGACCTGCCGTCCCTTATATTATGTCGATGTGTTCCGTGACGAAGTTTTCATGAAGTCATGAACACTACTGTCAAACACAACAAATAAACTGCAGGACGTCTACTCTCTTTCGGCGAAAACTTAATTTCGCAATAAACTCGCGAATTTCTAACTCCGATTCTACTTCTATCCATCGTTATGTCCGTCTAAATATTCTTAGCCTACACTAATTAGTACTCTAATTAGCTTAGCACATTTAAGCGTCAAACAATGTTGTATCGAGATGTAGAAAGAGAGTAGGAAAGTCGCGAGTTTTTTGAAGTGAAAACTTCTTTAGGCGCGCCTAGACAGATTTTTCGTGGGCTGTAAATTGAATTCTAGCGTCACGCTCGGGTATGATAGGAAACCTTCGGTTAAATTTGGGACCATGGCTATTGGCCATCTAGAAATACGTTAGCCAATGGGAAATGCTGAAAGGGCGTGGCCAGGCCATCATGGCATGGCCATCTAGACACGCATCAGCCAATGGGGAATGCTGACGCATTTCTAGATGGCCATGCCAAGATGGCGAGGCCACGCCCTCCAGTGTAGTTTCCAAGGTAAGCCATCAAATTCTGAATTATAAGTTTTCTCTATCTCTATCGGCAGTTCCTATGACTGCCAATTTTTTTTCGAAATTACGTTTTCGTAGAAAGAGAGTAGACGTCCAAGTCTACCACGAAGTCCGATAAACGATATATCGGCCGAACTTATGGACGTTTCTTACCACGAAACACAATCAGTCGGTTGATCGGATCGGGCGTTTCGTTCATTCCGGATTGCGAAAAATAATTATTATATAGGAACAACTTTTTAAAATAACAAATTATCGTCATTTTCATGGCTAAAATATTCTTTTAAGTTATAGAATCCTTTCATTAATAGCCAATTCTTTAATTTCCTCTTAAAACGAGTATTGTCCAAGTTCTTGATGTCTGAAGGTAAACCATTAAATATTTTGATAGCAGTAAAGTATGAGTTCTTATGATCCAAAGAATTGTTTGCTTGCGGAACGAATACATTATTTTTGTATTTAGCACGTGTTATGTCAGCTCTAAATGAGGAGTTAGTCACTCTGATTTTGTTTGACGAACAAGCAAATTTCATAAATGTAAATACAAGTAAGTGTCAAAAACTTGAATTCTTTGAAAATATTACGGAGGGTATCTCGCCTACTTAAGTTGAATATAGCTCTAATACATTTTTTTTGCAATACAAATGTTGCTTCTACATTAGTGGAATTACCCCAAAAAATAATTCCGTAATTTAAAAGAGGATAAATGTAGGTACCCATAATATGCGTTGTTAGGTATTTTCTTACACAAGGAGGACACACTTGTTAATATGTATGGAGAATGTATGTATTTATTTATTTTATATAAATGTGCCTTCCAATTCAAATTTGCATCTATTGTCACACCTAGAAATTTTGGTTCGTTAACCATGTCAACGTTCACACCATTATAAATTATATTTAAGTTAATTTCTTTTCGCCTATTATTTCTAAATTCAATTAACTTTGTTTTTTGTATATTTCCTGAAAGGTTGATGTGTTCTAACAGACTGTCAATTTTTTCTAACACATTTTTTTTTTCTTTTGACGTGACAACGTCTTATAATTCGATGAAGCAGGCTGCACGCACGAAAAAACATGACGTCATGCGCCGTTACCTCGCCGCATGACGTAATGCGCCGTTACCGCCGTTACCTCGCTCTGAGGCGTAGTTGAAGTTGTCACGTTCAACTATCGTCAGTAATTTTACAGATTACAGACAACCGATTTTTTTTCAAATCCATCATGAACATGACTCATTTTTCCTTTAGGTATATAAATTGTCGAGTCATCAGCAAACATGATACTTAAGTATTTAGTTATGAGCGGTAACTCATTAGTTTAAATTAAAAAGAGTAATTAACCAAGGATACTTCCTTGGGGCACACCACGTATAACATTTTGAAACCGTGAAAACATATTTTCAACTGTTTTGGATTTTTTGTTATATGTTTCAATCAACGTTGCTTGGGACCTATTTTGTAAACATGATTCAAACAATTTTAAAGCTACTCATCTGATTCCAATGTGTTCTAGTTTATCAATTAGCAAAGAATGCGTAACGCTTTCAAATGCTTTGGACATATCAAGTAGTAACGCTACACCTGTTTTGCTGTGATTTATTTATTTCCATGCTTCATTTAACATTTTGAATATAGCTAATGATGTATTTTTCCCTTTTCGAAAACCAAACTGATTATTGTTTATTATATTGTTAGAGTTCAAAAATGAAGTTAATCTGTCATAAATTACACGTTCAAAAATCTTTGAGAAACTAGGAAGAATTGCAATTGGCCTATATAGTTATTTACATCGGATTTACTATCTTTCTTATGTAAAGGCTTTATGATTGCTTTTGACGTGATAACGTCTTATAATTCGATGAAGCTGGCTGCACGCCCACAAAACATGACGTCATGTAACGTTACCGTCGGTCGTTACCTCGCCGCATGTTTGTTACAGTTATATTAATTATTTCGACCAGTAGTTCAAGCGGGGATGTAGCTCAGTGGTAGAGCGTTCGCTTTGCATGTGAAATGCCCCGGGTTCGATCCCCGGCATCTAAAAGCCTTTTCTGCATTGTTTTGATTGAAAATGACTAAATTCTACTGATTACTTTTTACATACAAATCTATTAAACAAATGAAATTAAAATTTTCTTTTGAAAAATGCTACCATTCCATTAGTATTTTCTTAAGACGTTGTCACATTCTATCGTCAGTAAACCTTTACAGACAAACATTTTTTTTGAGGTCATCAGGGAAGCAACCAGTAGTAAATGACAAATTGATTATGTAGATTAGGGGTTCAGCTATAATATCTATACATTTTTTTATAACTTGTATGGGTATACCGTCGGCGTCGTGACCTGTAGACTTCTTGTTTTTAAAACTATTTACAATCTCAACAATTTGTTTAATGGACTAAAGAAGATTGATTTGCTATTTGAATTTGTTAAATCTATACTAAAATTATAAAGCTGAAGAGTTTGTTTGTATGTTTGTTTGTTTGTTTGTTTGTTTGTTTGAACGCAAGGATCTCTGAAACTACTGGTCCGAATTGAACGATTCTTTCTTTGTAGGATAGTCCATTTATCGAGGAAGGCTATAGGCTATTTAACATTACGCTACTATCAACAGGAGCCGAGCAGGAATGAAAAATGTAACAAAAACGGGGAAAAATATTGCTTTTTGAGAGCTTTCGTTGCGTGACAGCATATTATATCATATTTTAAAGGTTGCGTCATTAGAACCTAAAGTAACGGAATTTGTTCAAAATTTCAATTGGTACGATCGATTTTCGATAGATGGCGTAGCAACGCGCGCGCGTAAAGCTAGTGTTGAGATATAGTAGGCTGACTAGAACTTGAAACACGATTTTGACACACATTTATAAAAAAATATTGAATGTTTCTGAAATTGTCAATGGGCTAATTATGTTTTCCCCGTTGACTTTCAGCTTTTGTGTAGTTTCAGGTATATTATTTGTGCACGATGTGTTCTGCTTTATGATGCCCCATGTGGCTTTGGTTTTATTTGTACTGCGGTTAATGTAACGTATATTAGCTATCAATTTGACAGCTTAATAACTTTCTTAAATATATATTGTACTTTATTATACTGTTTTTAGTTCGATTTGTTTGTGTTTCATGATAAAAAAATTGCCAGTCGTATGAACTGCCGATAGAAGTAAAAACTTATAACTCAGAATTTGATAGCTTTCCTTGGAAACTACGCGGGTGTAACCGGAGGGCGTGGCCTCGCCATCATGGCATGGCCATCTAGAAATGCGTCAGCATTTCCCATTGGCTCACGAATTTCTAGATGGCCATGCCATGATAGCGAGGCCACGCCCTTTCAGCATTTCTCATTGGCTGACGGATTTCTAGATGCCCAATCGCCAAGGTCCCGAGTTTACCCGAAGATTTCTTATCATACCCGAGCGCGATGCTAGAATTCAATTTACACCCCACGAAAAATCTGTCTAGGCGAGCCTAAAGAAGTTTTCACTTCAAAAATGTTTTTTAAACTTGCTTGATTTCTTTATTCCTGTAGTTTTCCAGTTTGTTTTTTTTTATGAGTCATTTGTAGGTACTTTGCGTAGAGGAATAGTTAAGTTGAACACAAGTGAGAATAACTCCATAAATATCTTATAAGCTTGGTTTGGTTCATTCTGTTCATAGACGCTAGAAAAGTTAATCTGTGAGATATATTTTAGAAAGACGTCCATGTATTCATCTATGTAAATTTTTTCTACAAACCGATTATTCGAAACTTACCGATTATTCGGACAGCTGTCGGTCGGATCCGAGGTTGTTTTCGTAGTAGACCTGCAGGTCTGTTGCAGCCTACGACGTCTGACTATACCACCGATTGAACGTGATTATACTGACGCGTGCGTACTACAGGCAGAGGCGCGCGAGCAACGGTCTGCGCGGATAGCTCCGCGGCACGGACGCGCCGTGTGGACAGCTGCGGAGCTATCCGCACGGACGGTCGTCCGTATGGACCCGTCCACATTACTCTAAAACACTCCCTAAGCTTAATACAGACCGATCTGTGCGGAGCGATTCGTACTGACGGTCCGCGTGACACTAAAACCAGCCTAGTACTAACGTAACTAACGTACGTTTTTCATGACAAAACTAATCCGCTCTCAGGAAATTGTGGAAGACTGCGAGTGCGAGAAAAATATTTACGCAGGTTCGCCGAGGATTTTAGTAGCACTACCTAGTACCCACCTATTTGAAATTTGAACTGGGTTTCTATCGCAGACCACAGACTAAATACACTGCTGCTATGTACTAAATCTATGGTTCCTATCGATTATGAAGACTGCTCCGATACACCTACTATATTATTATACTATCTAGATATACCAAATCTATGGTTTCTATTGATTTACCTACCACCAGTGTGACCATATCTGGCAAGTTCATGCCATTTTGGGAGGATTGGGTCGTTATTTTAGCTTTTGGCATGATCGGTTGTCAGTTAGGACAAAAGGCATTTTTGGCAGTATTGGCATATCCAACGATATTTAAACAAAGGATTTCAGGTCAGCGTACAAAAACGGCCCCACTCAACAGCAGACAAAACGCCAGTTGCCAGCTAATTTTACGTCAGTCGTTATAGCTGACTTAGCATCTTACCTGCCGCATTGTGTACTCCTTTAAAATTGTGTTTTGCATTTTCAACATTATGTGACAATGTAAAATTGTACAACCCATGTTTTGCAAATTAAATAAATTGAATTGAATTTTTTTTTTAAAAGATAAAAATAAAATGGGTTGATCCGTTTGAGCTCTACGGTACCACAGATAGACAAACATACACAGGCGGACAGACAGCCAGACAAACATCGACGTCAAACTTATAACACCCCTCTATATATATTGAGGTAGTAGTGAAAAAAAAAAAAGTTCATTGCCATTTTGTGGTGACGGCCATCTTGGATTTGAAATTTGTCAAAGTGTATAGTATTCCACTAGACAAGCCCTTTCATTTGATACCCTTATAGAGGTAGGTTGTGAAGAAATATTTTGTCCGCCATTTTGTGGAGAGGGCCAATTTGAATCGATATTAACCAAACAAAGCTAAGAACCACCGCACAAAAATAAACCTTTTTTAAACAAACGCATCGAAATTGTTCCGTCCGTTTGAGCTCTACGGTGCTATAGACACACACAGACAGACAGAAATCGACGTCAAACTTATAACACCCTTTTTTGGTCGGGAGTTAAAAATTGAGTCACAATCTTGAAGGATTGTACCCTATCCTCAAAAAAACTAAGTAGCCCGTTAAGGTGCGCTTACACGAGGGCAATAATTGCTCAGCGACACGAATGGACCGATCTGGAGCAATTTCAATAAATTGCGGCAATTATTTCGGCGATATTGCTTCTAATTCCTCCAGATATGTCATATCGCTCAATGTCGCAGACACGAATTGACGAATATCCAATGGGCTTGGAAATTCCGAGCAATTTTTGTATGTATCTCATTCGCACTTGTTTGTTTTGCGGCTTGCCGTCTTGCTTCCGCGGGGAGAGCGAGAGGTCGGGTGGCACCTAGTTGATGAAGTTGCGCCATATCGCTCAATATTGTATTGCGCAGTATTGATGCTTGTTGCCGTTGCCGTAAATTGCTTGATGTAGTCGTGACGTCATAGTTGACGAGTATTGACTGGAATTGAGCAATTTTAGTCGCCCGTATAAGCGCACCTTTATACAATATTGAGCGATATCGCGCAACTTCATCAACTAGGCAATACTGTCCTACACGAGCATTTCAGTATTCGCTCGCTATGGACGACATTGTTCTTGCTGCGGCGGCTTGTAGGGCCACCCGACCTCTCGCTCTCCCCGCGGAAGCAAGACGGTAAGCCGCAAAACAAACAAGTGCGAATGAGACATACACAAAAAATGCTAGGAATTTCCAAGCCCATTGGATATTCGTCAATTCGTATAGGCGACATTGAGCAATATGAAATATCTGGAGCAATTAGAAGCAATATCGCCGAAATAATTGCCTCATTTTATTGAAATTGCGTTTAATTGCTCCAGATCGGTCCATTCGTGTCGCCGAGCAATTATTGCCCTCGTGTAAGCGCACCTTTAGTTAGATTGCCCAAAAATATTGTTATTGTTAATATAAGTTTCACAAACAAAAAATGACGAAGATACAGCGCTTCGAAGTTTCGTGTGACGTCACTTGTGAGTACGATTGTATGTATATACATGAATGTACGAATGTACAATGTAGGTAGTTGTAAGTTGTTTTCATACCGTCGAATAAATGAACAGATTATGTACATGAATATTAAAAAAGTATGTCTTCAAAAATTCATTTAAATTTAATGAGACATAATAAAGATGGGATAAAAAGATATTTCAGACAAAATAATTTGTATGCATAATCCCTACTGTATCTATTCTAAATAGATGTTATACAATATACCTATTACATGTTATATTCATAGCTGGGCATTAACTCGTTAATCCGTTAATCGTTAATTAACGAAGTTAACATTTTGATTAACGGTTTAACTTTTTAAAATGTTAACGGACATGTTAACTTCTGTTAATTATGCAGAAGTCCGTTAATCGTTAATCCAATGCTTACTATTTACCGCACGGCACCTCGGCGCGGCGCAAAAAACAGGTTCAGACAAGTATGAAACGAAAAGTGCTGGGCGCAGTGTGACCATATGTGGCGAGTTCCTGCAATTTTGGCAGGATTGAGGCGTCATTTTAGCCTGTGGCATGATCAGTTGACGTTATATGAAAACAAATACAATTTTGTTATCATAAGTCATATTTCCGATAATCTCGAGATCTTTGTTTTTGGCTGAAAATTTGAGCATTGACATACTCGAATTTGACTGACGTTTACAATTTAGTTGAATATTTCACACATCCCTAGTAAGCCAAGTATATTATAATATAATAATCCATAGCTAGTGGGGAACTCTCCGATAAATTCAATCATACTTTTTCGATCGTTTATCTGTATTGTAACCAATTGTAACTTTCTTTTAATAAAATCGGTGGTAGTTCATTTCAACTAACCAAAGAAAAGTTAAATAAAATGAACAAATCAATGTACAAAAATAAAGAAATGGAGGTATACAATGAAAATTCCAGTGCTTAACATCTTACTACTATTATAAATGGCAATTTTTGGATGTTGTAATGTTTGTTGTTTCATCACGTCAGAACGTCTGGGAACGGGAAAGGATTGGGTTGAAATTTGGAAAACAGCCCTCAAACGCTGCAGTTGAACGTTTGCTATCCACGGGTAAAGACATTTTAACACCAAAGCGAGCCTCGCTTTCAGACGAGAACTTCGACATGTTAATGTTCATGAGGGGAAATAGATACTTATGCGCATTATGCCCGACGATTAAATTACACATTAAATTAAATTAAATAAAAAAAATTGGCAGTCATAGAAACTGCCGATAGAAGTGAAAACTTATAACTCAGAATTTGATAGCTTACCTTGGAAACTACACGGGTGTAACCGGAGGGCGTGGCCTGGTCATCATGGCATGGCCATCTAGAAAAGCAGCAGCATTTCCTATTGGCTGATGCATTTCTAGATGGCCAGGCCACGGCCTTTCAGCATTTCTTATTGGCTGACGCATTTCTAGATGGCCAATAGCCACGGTCCCGAGTTTACCCGAAGATTTCTTATCATACCCGAGCGTGACGCTAGAATTCAATTCACAGCCCACGAAAAATCTGTCTCGGCGCGCCTAAAGAAGTTTTCACTGTAATAATAAAATTAAACTATACAAATATTTGGTTTTTTCCTAACCTGTTAACTTTCAGAACCTAAACCAACAGGTTTTATAAATTCACTAACGTAACTATATAGAAATCCAATACGCATATTAACGGATTAACGATTAACGTTAACTTCCGTTAATTCTTACGAAATGTAACGCTTTAACGTTTAACGAAGTTAATTTTTTTGTAACGGAATAACGATTAACGAAGTTTAACGAAGTTAAACCTACCAAAAGTTTGCTCAAAAATAAATATTAACAATAAAAACACTTACCTTGCTTCCTGTTTCGGCAATTTGAAATAAGATAAATGACTACTACATTTTAGTGTCTTGCTATTGCAGCCATCCACCATACAATAACGCCGCGACATTATTTATGCGAGCACTCGGCGCTCGTTCGCACGTTAACTCGGGCAAACGGCCAGCGGCCCTGTGATTTTAAAACACCCGGGAGGACCCGAACTAGTAGCTAAAAAGCTCGCGCCGTTTAGCCAGTGACGAGGGTGTGCCGCTGTGAAGAAAAGAGTTAAAGCGTAACAGACAGACAGAGTTCCTTTCACATTTATAATATAACTATGGATTTCAAGTGTCTAGTTTCAAAATTTAACGGTAAAATTTTCCACTCCTTTAACCCTTTTTCTGTGATAAAAACTCGCTCTCGTCCTTTCCTGAGTCTAGTCTATTTGTGTAACAAATTGTACCAAAATCAGTGTAGTGGAGCTTAAGAGACAGACTATTAGTATGGATATCTAGTGTCTAGTTGCAAAATTTCATGGTTTAAAGGCCGGGTCACACAGAGGCGATCCGGTAGCGATAGCGATCCGATACCGAGTATGAGATCGCGCCCGCTTGCTGTGTGTCAGGTTGCATACAAATTCGAACATTACAAAAAATATCGTCTCGCTATCGGATCGCCTCTGTGTGACCCGGCTTTTATCTTCAACATTGACGAAGTTCCATATAAAACTTTCATCACCCATTTCGACCCCTATTTCATCCCCATACAGTTTGAAATTACAAAAATGCCTTTAAAGAATAGATAGATTGTATATATTTATTTGAACCCATGAAACTAACGAAATTTTCATGTTTTTAATCTATTTACTTCATTTCGGCCCCAGCCCACCTGCGGGGCACATTTGAAACCCTATCTTGCTTACTTTATTGTGTTTGTATAAATATCTACGCTATACTATCTTGCGAAAGCGAAAGGTCACTCATCAAGGAATCTCATAAACTACAAATGCTAGGAATCTGAAATTTTGCACGAAGGTCCCTTTTAGCACGTAGGCGCTCGCTAAGACGGGGGTTTGCGAAATTCAACCCCTAAGAGGGTGAAACAAAGGATCAACGGTTGTATAAAAATTCGTGATTTTCAAAGTTATCAAATTTTGTATAGATACTTGGCAATTAAATGTTTGTTCCATCAATTTTGTAATTTCGAACTGTAAGGGGGTGAAATTGGGGTTGAAATGGGGGATGAATCTCAATATGGAAGTTCCCAACCGTTGAACATAAAACCATGAAACTGTGTGTATAGACACTTGACACGAAGCAAACGAATGTTTGTTCTATCAATTTTGTAATTTCTAACTGTACGGGGATGAAATTGGAGTTGAAATGGGGACGAATGTCTCTTACGCTTTCACACCGAAACAACTGAACCGGTTATGATGAAATTGTATAAAATTGTTTTAATATAAGCTGTTTTTAGTAACCGTAAATGTGTATGGGTATATACAAATAGGTACTTCCCGAGTTACCTTAGTATTCATCACACGAAGTCGCGGGTAACAGCTGGTATTTAAATATAGCAGCAGCGTCAATAGCGTCATGCCATCGTCGACAACACACCGTACTGGACGTCTATTTTATTTCTACGAAAACGTAATTTAGAAAAAAAACTCGCGACTTTCCTACTACGGTTCTACTTCGTTTCGTCCGATAGAACATGGTTTGACGTTTAAATGTTCTAAGCCTACTCTAATTAGAGTAGGCTTGGAACATTTCAATGGACAAAACGACGGATCGAAGGAGAAATGGAGTAGGAATGTCGTGAGTTTATTTCGAAATTACGTTTTCGTAGAAATAGAGTAGACGTCCAGCTCTTTTGACATCCTCCTAATTCACAGATTTTCCTTTTTGTAATTTCTTACCGTGATGACTGTATTAAGATACCAATTGAAATTAATTAATAAATAAATATTGGTGGACATTTCACACACAACACCATCTGACCCCAAACTGCCAGATAGCTGATATAATACTAATATAGTTTTTAAATACATACTTATTATACATAGAAACACCCAGACACAGTGCAAACATTTGAATTCATCACACAAATTTTGCACTGGGTGGGAATCGAACCCACGACCCTCGGCTTCGCAGGGAGAGCTACTACCCACTACACCACGAGGCCAGTCATTAAAAAGTAAAACTCACGATGACTGTGTATTTAGGTGATTACGTCCCGTTGGAGCGCTATTGACTAAAATTGCCTGTAACCTGTAATGAATTAATTATGTGTAAAATGAAACGAAAAACTGTACGATTAAAATAGATATAATATGCTTATTACTAACGACAAAGACGTGTGAAGACGGTGCTGAACCTGAACTTCTACAAATACTACTTTATGTTAGCTGGCTTCACATTTACTATCAGGTTATTTTAAGTCCGATATAAAAACAAGGATGTAGACAAGTAATTGCGTTTACAGCAAGCTTAAGGTTGCCGGTTCGGGCAAAGACCGCGACACGTGCCTCGGTCGGTGCCGGTCTCGGTCTCATTTCGAGGTCGCGGCGCGAACCGCCGCCTTTATCTACTGTTGTTGCTCTCATTGGGGTCACAATATTATTTTAATTCTTTGTGTAGCAATTAGTTACATATTTCATATATTTTCAAGTTAAGTGTTGTCGAAACGAAGATCCACCCACCCCCTCTTTATGTTATGTTACGTTTCGACAACTTTTTGATGAAACTACGCCATATAGAAACCTAGGAGTTATTCTTTACAATAATAAGTTTACATTTAAGACTTAAGCCCGCCATTTAGCCTGATGTTAAGCGACGTTGCGGTCTACAATGGAACATTCTTACCTAGATGAAATCGATTCACTCTCGACTTCAATTTAAAAAATTTGCATGAGACTTACTTGGGACTAACTTGAGTATTCAAAACTGCCTTAATTATGTACTTAACAAATATGCCTCAAATAAGCTATAAGCTGGAGACAATCTGGAGCTGATGGTTACTGGTCAAGTTGACGGCAAAAGAACAAGCCATCTTATTCCGATTCTAGGGGTCAGTAAATTGGTGGTCTGTGCCACCACTTATAATGCTACAGACACAGACGCAGTTTATTACCGATTTCAAAGCGCTCAGGGCACATCTAATGGTTTATATCGATGCCCATAACACTTTCATTCAAACTGATTAACTTTAAATTAACAATTTCAGTATGATACAATTATTTTATTCCTGAGTTTTTATAGACACTTCAGTAGCTGTTGCCGTGTTGATACTCACGGCGGCAATTTTTTTTAGTAGCCCTCGTAGACTCAGATCGTACACAACCGATTCAATCTTCTTCACGCTAAATTTTAGACCTTCGATTCGTTTGCGTAACGTATCACTGTCCTCAAGGCCTAGTAATCTGCGAAGGTAAATTATTAAAATTATTATAAATCAACAGATTTCAAAGAATTGGTCACTCATCTATACTAATATTAAAAACCTGAAGAGTTTGTTTTGTTTGAACGCAAGGATCTAGGGGACTACTGGTCCGAATTGAAAGATTCTTTCTAACATTACGCTACTATCAACAGGAGCGGAACATGAATGAAAAATGTAACAATAACGGGGGATAAATTGCTTTTTGAGGGCTTTCATTGCGTGACAGCATGTGTCTATCTTTTAACCCTTCTAATAAATTAATTTTAAGGTAACCGAATTTGTTCAAAATTTGAATTGGTACGACCAATTTTCGATAGATGGCGTAAACGCACGCACGGTTCAGCTAGTTACTAGGTAGTACTCAAACAGCGGGAACTCATGATTTGGGCATGATCTTGACTGTGAAGTTTCAACAAAAGCCTTTTTTGTTTTTACTATATAGAAAGCCGGACGAACAACATGACTGTGCACATGATGCTAAAGAACACGCCTACACAATGCCATGCACACGGAGTTATTTGCACACGAAGAGTCCAAATCACCGCATAGCACTATTAAGCGCTCATCAGCTGGAGATAAAATAACTCTTTACCTTGTAATTTTTCAGGAAACATTGCCCCGGACTGTAGTTTCTTTTAAAACTTTACTTTTTTTGTAGTGGTAGGACTCTTGGGAGAGTCCCCCTGGGGAAGTACCACGCCTTTGCCAGTTATCCTACCGCCAAGCAGTAATGTGCAAACATTACTGTGTTCCAGTTTGAAGGGCAATGTTATCAGAGAAATTACAGGACTTAGAGAAATAATATCTTAGATATCTGGGTGACGAGACCGCAGTGCAGCGCTAGGTTATGATTTGGACTCTTCGTGTTCTAATAGTTTCGTGTCACTGTGCTGTTATGTGGCAGGCATGGTGCTTACCATCAGGCACATGTCCTGCTCGTCTCGTCACTCAACCTATACTATTAAAAAAATACTATACTTACTATAAAGAACAATACCTACTATTGTTTGTACATTAGTACCTACTAACTATTGTTTGCACATTACTGCTAGGCAGTATAATAAGCAATTAAGCAATAAGGTTGAAGGTGTGGTACTTTTCCAGACTCTGGACAGTCAAAGAGTACAAAGACTTATAAGTTCTGAGAGGAATTCTTAAAAATTGTTTGTTAGGTACAAAGGTGTTGAACATTGGTACTTTGTTCCTAAAATTAGTCCTAATTCCCATCGTTTAGTCATCTAGTTCCTTGTTCACGAATAGTTCAAAAACATTATAAGCAGAAAGTGTATTCTATAAGAAAGAAGAAGTATAGTGTAGTCTATAAGAAAACAAACTGTAATATTATTACCTGAAACCAGTGTTCATGTCCATGATAAACTTGGATATCTGCAACACGCGATGATACTCTCCTCGAGAGGCCAAATTCACTGTTAAACGAGGCTGCAACATAGAAAAATCTAAAATTACACACAAATTTTGATATATTTCAATGGAACGAAAAGTACTACTCTACTCTGGCATCCTGGTAACAAAAGGTAAAAGATCAGAATCAACGTTCTTAATTATCAATAGATCCTATGGCTGAATCTATTTGGATTTAATTCGTTTTCAAACCAACAAATTAAAGGTCTTATTAATATTATAAGTTAGAAAGTTTGTGAGTATGTATGGATGTTTGTTATTATTTACAAAAACATTAGATACTGAAAGCATCTGGATGAAATTTGATATAACACACACATATAATAGGCCACTTTTTATCCCTGGAAAATAAGGAAATATGCAGATGAAACCACGGGGCGCTGGTAGTAATCTATGAATCCATGTCACCACAATGTAAACATAAATAAAACTCATATTATGTATTGTGTTTGTGTGGACATAATTATGTAGGTAGGTATATACTCGTATTATATGCAAGGTAAGTCCAATTCGCAAGTCTATTAATATTCGTACAAATCAAGTACTGTCCAAAATAAAATGACCTACCATTATTGAAAAGTTTTATATACGACTAGCAGCACCCCGCGGTTTCATCCGCGAAGTTTTCGTTCCCTCTGTTTTCCCGGGATAAAAAGTAGCCTATGTGTGTTCTTTCGCACTATTTTCTAACTGTGTTCCAAATTTCAGTCTGCTCCATTTATACGTTACGACGTGATTGAGCAACAAACATCTAAATATTGACATATATAATATTAGTAGGATCAAAGCAGTCCACTCAGTGTTCCAACAGCTGAGACATGGGGCCTTCTCTGATATGGAGAGAGTTAAGGCTATTATCCACCATGCTGGCCAAATCCAAATGCTCGCTGGCAGATGACATATTGTCCTCGAAATATTCGAATATGTCAAGAGCTTTTTCCGAATTGTCAAACCGTCGCTTTGCTTTGCCTTATCACAATTGACAATCAGTTTTCCTGCATAGACCCTATTTTATACTGACAGTAAACCACGGGGGGTAAACCTCATACTAATCTAATGTCATTTTTATTTTCTTTTCGCTATGTCATTTGTATTTGACAACCAGACTAACAAAGCTGACACTTCTGCTCCCCGCGCTTTACGTCAGTAGTCACAATTTGATTTCATGCCAACGTCACTTCTTGTATAATTTAAAAGAGTTCTAGGTACTTAGTCTGTGAATTACAAAATTCCAAAATTCCACGTTAGAGATACCTATAAATTGGACGGTATCGGTATATCGATTGTCATTGTCACTAGATCAAATTCATAGTATTCGTTTAATAGTATTGAAACACTATCGCGTGTTTTTTTTAACGCGGCCTGTTCTATGGTTGTAAATTTAAAATTAACATTGTCTTCAACCGTGTTTTTGTCGTCATTTTTGATATGAAAACTTTTGGCTCACTACAGACAGATTTTTCGTGGGCTTTCTTTTTGAATTTAATTCTATCGTTACGCTCACAAATGATAAAAAATCTTCGGCTAAACTCGGTACCATGGCCACTGGCCATGTTTTTTTTAAAAATAAAGAGTGACGAGACGAGCAGGACATGTGCCTGATGGTACACACACACACAAACAGCAACATACCTGCCGCATAACAGCACAGTGACACGCAGTTATTGGAACATGAAGAGTCAAAATCATTACTTAGCACTGCACTGCGCTCGTCATCCAGAGATCTAAGATGTTATATCTCTAAGCCCTGTAATTTCTCTGGAAACATTGCCCTTCAAACCGGAACACAGTAAGGTTTGCACATTACTGCTTGGCAGTAGAATAACTGGTAAAAGTGTGGTACTTCCCCAAGCGGACTCTCCAAGAGTCCTACCACTACTAGAAATGCGTTAGCATTTCCCACTGGCCATCTAGATATGCGTCAGCATTTCTAGATGGTCATGATCAAGCGACGCGACGCCTTCCGATTTCACCCGCGTAGCTTACCTATAAGTAAGCTATCAAATTCTGAGTTATACGTTTTCACTTCTATCGGCATCTTCTATGACAGCTATTTTTTTTTTAACCATGTTCAAGCAAAAACACAGAGATCAAAGGTAAGTAAGGACTGCAGGAAAGAAAATTGGCCAAGTGATTCAATGTTTTTTATGGAATAGTTTCATTCACTGAGTAATAAACAGTATTTACACATAGGTCAAAAGCAAAATTTAGACTTTTTACAGCATACAAAATTAATAAATAACCCACACACAGAGAGACATTTCAAAATGTGAAACCCATCTCATAGCCCAAATTTTGTAATAGGTATCGATATTTGACTTAGTTTCGATTTACGATAAAATTATCACATTATCGGGCATCTCTATGACACTATTGGTATACTTTTTTCATAAAATTATCAATGGGCAATATGACGTTTGTGTGTTGATCAAAATAATTATTATTGTTTACATTTTCGTGTATTTTTGTTCTTTATTAGGTGCAAATGTTCTTTTCGCACCTTTTTACCTAAGATTTATAACAAGTGTATTGTACCAGGCTGCAGTTACTTCGGAAAATACGTCTGTTACATACGTTTCCACATTGGAAAGAAAAACACTCCAAATATGACTTATATCCTGTGAAGTGGTGATTATTTTACTAAAAAACTGTTGCGGAACTTAATCAAGATGATTTCCGACGCTAACATTGAACTGGCACTATCGTAGTTAATATTAAATAACAAAAAGTTTATTGGTGCCTACGGCTCAAAACATTTTTAAAAGAAATTGTTCAAGAAGAAATAAATGTATCAAGCCAATTTGCGCTATATTTTTCTTAGAATCTGGTTCCTTTTATGCGTAAAAAATTAAATAATGTATGATGTATACCTACCTACTGACGCGAATGCACGAGTTGGCAAATTAGATCCTTGTGTTGATGCAGTTTGTTTAATTAAAAAAAATAAAAAAAATGGCGCCATATCATTTTCAGCACAGATAAAGTGAATTTAGTCTAGTAACCATAGACCAATGTTCCTTGTTCCCGACATGTCCGTCTGAGAGTATCTCTCTACTTAGTCTGTGCAGTAAACCATAAGAACAACTAATACTGACAGTAAAGCACAATGAAAACAATCAATACTGACAATCAGAGCATTATCAAATGTAAAAACTGTACTCACCAGTTCAGAGCAGAACATTAGAAGACCGATAAGGTAATCTTCCAACGGTAGATGGAATCCATTTATCTCTTTGTTAGAATCAACTGCAACCAAAGGAAAAACATGAATCTCTCTTCCAAGCAATCAAATAAATAGCGGTTTTATAAAGCTTGTTTTTAGGAATAATTTATATGACTTCAGGCATAATTATACGAAAGGAGTTTCAACTACAGTGTAAACTCTTTATAAGGAAACTCTAGGGATGGCCATTTTTTATCGTTATAGAGAATTATCGTGTAAAGAGTAAAAAAGACAAACAACTAAATTGACCAAATAGTGTTATTTTCAACGTTAGAGAGCGTTTATCGTTATAAATAGTTTATACTGTATATTTCTGTCGATTTATAAGTGAAAAGTAGAATTTCGAATTGAAATACAAGAAAGCATTGAGATAAGCAAATTAGTAAGCGGCAGATCATCTAATAACAGCTATAAAAAAACAGCAATTTTGCAAGTCAAAACCCTGTCCAAACTGAGTATAAAGTCAAATTTTGTACATCAATCAAACTCAAAGAAAGATCTTGTAGTACGGAGTTTATTGCATATCGTGTTAGGACTCTTTTTCAAATTAACAATGAATTAGACACATCTAACATGTATAATTAATTAATTATACTAGCACAGTTAGAAACTGACTGCAGTTAAAGAATCTAGATTTATAAACATCTTATTGACTCAAAAGAAGAATAAAGTCAAGTGTTAAAAGCTTTAGTTTCATGAATGTGAGAACCATTAATATTTTGACTACCATAATCAACATTCAAGACAAGTAGTGGCTGTAGGCCCGTATGCACCAACAATGTCTTCAGAAGATGGACAAACAAAACTGGTGACAAACTTATTTAATCTACGTATATCTATATATACAATCAAATCTATATATATATATAAAAGCGAAAGGAATCTCAGAAATTACAAATGCTAGGAGTCTGAAATTTTGCATGAAGGTCTCTTTTAGCACGTAGGCGCTCGCTAAGACGGGGTTTTGCGAAATTCAACCCCTACGAGGGTGAAACAAGGGATGAACGATTATGTGAAACTTCGTAATTTTCAAAGTTATCAAATTTTGTATCTTGACACTTGACACGAAACAATTAAATGTTTGTTCTATCAATTTTGCAATTTCAAACTGTACGGGGGTGAAATTGGGGATGAATGCCAATATGGAAGTTCCCAACCGTTGAAGATAAAACCATGAAACTCTGTGTATAGACACTTGACACGAAGCAAATGAATGTTTGTTCTAGCAATTTTGTAATATCAAACTGTACGGGGATGAAATTGGGGTTGCAATGGGGGATGAATATGTGAATATGGAAGTTCCCAACCGTTGAAGATAAAACCACGAAACTCTGTATAGTGTATATAGACACTTGACACGAAGCTAACGAATGTTTAGTCTAGCAATTTTGTAATTTAGAACTGTATGGGGATGAAATTGGGGTTGAAATGGGGGATACATGTCAATATGAAAGTTCCCAACCGTTGAAGATAAAACCATGAAACTCTGTATATAGACACTTGACACGAAGCAAATAAATGTTTGTTATTTCGCGCGGACGAAGTCGCGGGTAACAGCTAGTTAATATTATAAAGCTGAACCGTTTTTTGTTTAAACATGCTAATCTCGGAAACTACTGGACCGATTTAAAAATTCTTTCACTGTTAGATATGTATGTGATCCCTGAGTGCTGTAGGATACGAGTATATTTTGTCCCACGGGCGAAGCCAGGGCGGACCTCTAGTAAATTATATGTTTATGCCATAATGAACATCTCCTGAAGCCACATATATGTATCTTAAAATAAATTATAATACTATGGTGTGACTAAATCATTCTTTATATTATAGAAGAAACAAGCAAAAAGCATTTGAATATTACGAACATGCAAAATTTTAAGAAAATACTGATCACTTTTTACCACTCAGGAATGGTATTTATTTGCAGGTACAAATAAAACATATTGTCAGACATTATCATTGGCATTACCATTAGGGCTTTAGTTGTTTTACCTATCTTGAATTGTTATTGTATAATTCTGTTTGTTTTCTATTTAGAGAAATATAATAATCTGTCCCTTGTTGCAGCATGTATATTATTTTCTAAGTTTGTTTAACTATCATAAATAAGCCAAGCAAGGCAAGTATTTCAATAATTCTGGCTTGCTTAAATTGGTTCTTTTTTTTATACTCCTTCGTCCAGTGCATTTTTAGTGGGGCAATTAAAATGTTAGTAGCAAATTCTAAATAAAAAATATGAAGTATAGTACTAACTGCCAAGCATGTCGGCAATAGTTTCATTTGAGGCTAGAACACCGGTTTCTAACCAAATGGTGAACGCTATCAGGAAGCAGTAGCGTTGAGTCATGGACTGCCAGTGTACATAATATCTGGTGAAAACATATACAAAAAATTATTTATTTGCATAATTATTGTAAATCTAAATTCTGTATTTTGCATTGTGCAAAGTTAGATGCTTTGTGGCTTTATTCTCTCCTAGGTAAGACACACCCAACATCTAGGTATGGGTATAGATTCTGGATCTAGACTCGGGGTATGTTTCCAAAATTTTTTGATTTTGTAGTGCATGGGAAAACTAAGGCAGGATGCAAAAATGGATAACTTTTGTGTCCCGTTTTAAATAGAACCAATATGAAATCCATTCAGTATCAGTAACTAGGAACTCGGAACGTTAAAGTGTCTGTTTATGCAGTACCATAGTGATACTGTGCAGTAAATTGAATCAATCAGATAAAGGGTAGGGTATGCTTAAAGCACTCAAATACATATTTTTGACAAATATCTCAGCAAAAATTTGACGGCGAGGTATACCATTATATCTGATGATCATAATCTGTAAATAAGTTATCATTAAAACAGGGTATAAATAGACCACATTTTACTAATGACAAGTTTTTTAACATGATTGGCCAAGGTAACCACTATTATTCATACCTATAAATTAACCGCTCTCTCTGTATCTATGTTGTAGGGAATATTACACATTAAGCAAGTGACGTAGATAAACAATTCCTACAAAATAGAAAGCAATAATAACCTACTTGAAATAATCTCCAGGTGGCAATGCTTCTTTCAATTTCTGGTAGCCCTCTCGGGCCCTTTCAAATAGCTCTCTTGCCTCGAGGCATGCCGGAATAACTGAAAATTAAGATAACACTTGATAAATAATTGTATTCATCATTAAATTAATGAATACTAAAAAGGTAACCATGTTTTACTGCATATTTAATTAGATAAACAGGTAACTAGGATCCAGAAAATTTTACTTCTACATTAATCAAAATTAAAAAATGATTATGTTGATTCAATATCTCCAAGGTAACTAGAACAAACCAATTGGCTTTTGAGTGAACTTATATAAAGAAAATTCCCTAAAGATAATTGTATTTTTTCTAAATTTAATGTACTTCTAAATCTTACTAGTAAATCTTCTAGTAAAACCTATCTGGATTCTAAATTTTAAATTGATTGGTAAAGTTTGCTTAGTTTAGGACTAATTAGCATTATGCAAAAAATGGCCACCTATATTTATTTTATTTGACTACATCATCATCCAAGGTAGTAGCGGAGTATACAATGATCTGCTGCAAGATTGGTCGACAATATCGTCCTTATTGTGGGTCCAACCTGAACAAATTGGCACAGGAGCGAGGAAGATGGCAGGACAAAAGAGATGCCTATACCCAGCAGTGTAATAAACAAGGCTGTGGATGATGATGCCTACATCAATCAGCTATTGATGTAACTATGTTGCACTGTATTGTATGCCTTAAAGGCTGTTAGCTGTTATGACAAAATTCTGCTATTGTAGCAACTATAAAATAACTTGGCAATGTTTTTGAGTTTTGAATGAAGAATGTCTGTAAGTCATTTAAATTACTTACGGGAACACAATTTTGGTCCGAAGTCATGTGGCAACAGAAAGTACCGAATTAAACAACTATAAATAGTTAAAATGTCACCGGAAATGATTAGAATCTGTCAAAAATGGGTTGCTAGACCAAAAAAGCACTCTCAATTTTGTTGGTTTTTTTCGTAAAGTGGCAAAAATTACAAAGGACGTACACCATCATTAGAGGTAGTTGCTGGAAATTTCATGAACAACCTCAATAAGGTAGACCAACAGCCTATCAGCAATATCAAAAAAGCATGGATATATGACAACTATCTCACATCACGTCTCACTTGGCCTATATGACATAGGTAAAACCCTCCTCGCAAAACTAGATGCTAATGTCATAAAGATATTAAGCAACTTAAACACAATATTTCAAGCTGAATGTATCGGCATTACCAGGGCAGCACAGGCAGCCGCAGCCAGAGATGTTGGAGACCTAAACATCAAAATTGTCTCCGACAGCGCCTCCGTGCTTCAAGCCCTTAAAAACAATACTATAACCTCTGTCCTAATACTGGAATGCCATAATGCACTCCAATCCATAACGGGTGCGAATAAAGTAACCCTCCAATGGATTAAAGGACACAGCGACTCACTAGGTAATGACGCAGCAGATGAGCTGGCTAAAAGGGGAGCAAAGACAAAGGTGCATGGACCGGAACCACTCATGCCTATACCCCAGGCTCAAATAAAAACATGGCTGCGTAGAAATACCGAAGAAGCCCATTTATTTAAATGAATGGAATAACAATGAAGGATGCAGGCAAACAAAAAATGCTATTCCGGAAACATCTAAAAAACTTGCCCGCAACCTCATCAGACTAAACAGGGACAAAATTCGTAAAGTTATAGGTATAATAACTGGTCACTGTCCCCTAAATAAGCACTAGGGTGTCCCTTATATGGCAAAAAAATTTTTTTTTAGAATTTCGAAACGCATACCCTCTACTTTTTTTATGAATGCTAAAATGTACTTAAATACGAAATTTCATATTTGTAGCATGATTGCAACCCGTGCCGACCGAGCTCTAAAGTTTATTAAAAAATGGTGTTTTGGCCTGACATCTTGGTTTGATCCAAACTAATTAAAATGCAACAAATAAAGTAAATATGAGTAATAACAAAATAAGATCAACACAAACTTTTATTTAAATACAAATTATAATAATAATTAATTAGGGTGACTTCTCTTTGCTGTAGTTTTTTAACAGTCTGGATACAGATTTCTATGTTCCTGAACACAATGCAACAAAAACTGTTTTTGTTCTTCTTCAGCCGTGATAAGTCCATTAAAATCTTGCATTAATTTAACAGCTCTTTCAGCTGTATCATTTACGACCTTCAAACAACTTATTCGTCTTCTAGCTTCCAAAAAAGTAGTATTGTCACCCCAAGAAGATACATCCTCCCGAAGAAAACTGTTGTCGATCTGCAGTCGAGATAGAAATTGTTTGCTTCTTTGAGTCACAAAATCGTTCATCAGCATAATATCTGAAAGAAAGAAAAAACAGTCTAAAAAAGCAAAAACTAAGCCACGAAACTTTGAAAAAAGAAACAAGAAAATATTAAGCTTACTAAAGAAATTTTGCGTATTTTCATCCTTCGATGAGATATAGCGTTTGGCGGAATCTGAACTTTCATCACTGTTTAAATTATTAATCATTTTTGTCTTGGTTTTGAAATTAACTTCTTCATCAAAGAGTAATAACATGACTGCTTCTTCACACAAAAACCATAAATGATGAACAAACTTGCTTGTGGATGCCTTGGAACTTGTCGCGTCTACTTTTTCATATTCTTTTAGAGCTTTCAAAAAGCATAAGTCTTGGTTAGGTGCTTTAATTGCCACTATACATTCGAGCCAAGGTTTAGTATACTCTTAACTTTTTGAAAATTGGCTACTTGTAATTTGCTTTACCTTGGTTTCAAAAACAGCTTTGAGGACCAACATATAAAAATGATGACGACAAGCAAAAAGCAGTTATTCCCTTTCTCTCGTCTGCTCCAAAATAGCACAAGTTCCACTGAAACTGTTGTATCGCAGCACATTATCTGTACTTTATCATCATGATGTTTTCCCGAAGAACTCTCTAATTTTGGCACTGCAAGAAGTTGTTCTCTGTCGTCAAATGAAGCAAGACTTGGCAAGCGTTCTTCTTTTGAACTTCATACATCCAATCCAGGCAATAGTTTTCCATCCCAATGGACTGTGACTACGTCAGGCAAATTATTCTGGAAGTCAATTTTTATTGCTTCTACCCTGGATTTTCTCGCCTGAGTACGATTTCGCGGAATCGAAGATTTGTTAATAGGAAAATCATCGCTGTTCAGACCAAGCGCTTCTACAACCGCATGGAGAATGTAAACTAAGTCTCTTATGCTTAATTGGCATCGATCTAAAGCTGCTACCAGTTTAGGAGTTATGAAACTTTTCGTGCCTCTTTTAGAAGTTTTTTCAGGGCAAGGAATCTGAGTACTAAGTACAGAGTTCGAAATCTGTTCTTCATTCGAATTCTCCAGACATTCCAAGCTATTTACCGAAGAAGTACATGCAACAGCCAATAGCTCTCTTTGTTTTACCTTTCTTTCCTCTTTTTCCAATCGTCTTTGCCTAACTCGTTCTTCTTTCTCCGCCATTTTTTTGTCAATTCCACTTAAGCATCCCGGTCAACCTGCCTCTCTCTGTTTTCTTAAAAAATCTTTGTCTTCCTCTATCTTCATTCTGTCGAAGGCAGCATATGCAATATCAAACCAGTTATCAATCTGTCATATGCAATATCAAACCATATAGGTCTTTTACAAAATTATTTTCAGGGTTCTTGAACGTCTCCTGAGTTTTCTTAAAGTTTTTTTGCAGCTCCCTCCAAACATGATATAAATCAACAAGTTTCTTCACGCAGTTAGGAAATGCCTTTGTAGGAATTCTGGATTTTCCCAAAATATAATGCACTCTCTTATAACAAGATTCGCACATTCACTAACAGTCAGCTTGACCTCACGTATATTGTAAAATGAAACGGTGAGAACTTGTCGAATATATGGTAATTTTGCACTATTTATCTGGTGGCTTGGCAGTCCGGTAAGGTAAATATTTTGTTTATCACTTCGTAATTCCACAGACATCTTCACACAATAAACAACAACGCACTAATAATGTTAGAAATCACGTATGAAATGACAATTGAAACTCGCAGTAACAGGTCGCAGCGCTGCACCCGCGCAATTGTATGGACAAGTTAAAAACTCAAGTCGGCACGGGTTATCGTTTATAAATCGGGCTAATATTTATTTCTGTACTATATTAGGTCCATATAAAAGTTTTTAGAAGGTATGCGTAAAAATATATTGACATTGAATTTTAAGGGACACCCTAATAAGCACTTATATACCATAGGTGTAACAGACAGTCCTCTATGCAGAGGATGCATGGAGGAAGAAGAAACGCCACAGCATGTACTTGTGGAGTGCAGCAGTGTGGCAGATCAACGGGCAGAATTCCTCCAATCTTCATCGTCTGTTCCGGATGCCTGTCGCAACCTTAACAGGATGCTTGCTTTCTGGGACAGCCTGGGCTGGTTGGAGTAAAGGGAAGTATGAGTCACGTACAATGGCCCAATAAAGAGGCTAGGTGCGGAAAAGGCCCCGCTAAACTAACTAACTAACTAAAGATATTGAAGTCTGGAATGGTCTGAATGGTTTGGATTGGCACATCCGGCTGATCCCTCTACTCTCTTTAGGGATCACAATAGTTTTGGCCTGAAACTAAAAAAAACATCCGAACTCTACAAACACCTAAGAGTTACAAAAACGCATGTTTTGGGAAAGTCGAAAGACGAATTAATCGCATCTCTCCCAAAAGACAAAAGCGCTTCGGACCTTGAATCTAGACTTCAATTCCATAAACAATTTATGGCAGGTGCACAAGTAAATACAGCTGGGTTGGGTGCGAGAAAGAAAAGGGAAGACCGAGACATGGTAAAAACCTTTCTACAACAAGACGAAAATGACAGTTATAAAGTGCACGCTATGAATTTAGAAATGCAAAGTGAGTGGTTAACCATAGGTGAGTTTTGTATCCCATTAGCTCTAAAGTGGCGCACCTTGCTATATGACTGGTCTCCTGCCTTATAAAAATTTTATCTAAATGCTTTTCAAATGACCCTTCCTGACCAGAGTAACTTGGTAAGGTGGGAAAAAGCCTCTGAAAAATGTTGCTATACTTGTGGTGAGGCGATATGTACAGCAAGGCACATATTGGTGGGATGCAAGGTGCTCCGTAATAGGGGTCATTACTCACAGCCCCATGACAGAGTACTTGAAATCATACGTGAAGCCGTAAGCCTTTCGGTAGCTAGAGCCCAAAAGGGATTGACGACAAACAAAAGGCAAATTAACTTTGTAAAAGAGGGTTCAACTTCAAACTCCAAGAGCAGCAAGCCTTACTCAATCCTGGGTTTAGCACCTGATTGGACTATTTTAATGGACACGTATGAAAAGCACTATAAAATCCCAGAGGATGTGGGTGTTTCGTCATCCAGACCGGACATTTTCCTTTTTTCTAGGGCTACGAAACGCATAGTCCTGGTAGAACTTACCGTCCCGTGGGAAACTAATATACCTAAAGACCACGCGATGAAACAAAATAAGTATTACGACTTTCAAAACGAATTAACAAAAAATGGCTATGTAGTTAATTTATACGCTGTAGAAGTAGGAGCTCTGAGATTATACATCGCACTAGTAGACTACAGCAAAGCTTTCGACAGTATTACACACGATTCAATTTGGAGAGCACTACATGCGATCAACATAGAGACAAAGTACATAAGAATCATAAAAAATATATATACAAACAGCGAAAGCAGAGTAAGACTCGAAGACACAGGAGAAGTAATAAAAATAGAAAGAGGAGTCAGGCAGGGCGACCCTCTATCAACAAAACTGTTTATTGCCGTTTTAGAAGATATATTCCGAAAACTAAATTGGTCAAGGACAGGAGTAAAGATAAACAACGCTCGCCTCAGTCACTGAAGATTTGCAGATGATATCGCACTCTTTGCCGAAACAGCTGCAGAAATGAAACGAATGCTACAATCGCTAAGTGACGAAAGCGAAAAGGTAGGGCTTCAGATGAATGCTACAAAAACTAAAATTATGACAAACAGTAACACCATACCAATTGAAGTCGAAGGAAAAACTATTGACTATGCAGAAAGCTACATTTACCTGGGCAAACAAATATCATTCAACAAAAACAGCAACGAGCAAGAAGTAGATAGAAGAACCAATATAGCATGGAAAAAATATTGGTCGCAAAAAGAAATTGTAAAAGGGAACTACAGCCTTAAACTAAAAAAGATAGTGCTAGACACCTGCATTCTACCATGTCTCACATATGGATGCCAAACATGGACATTTACTAAGAGGATAGCAAATAAAATAAACTCATATCAACATGCGATGGAAAGAAGTATTTTAAAACTAAGAAAGATCCAACAGGTTAGAAATGTAGAAATAAGAGAAAGAACGAAGCTGACGGACGCTCTTGAGCACGCACTCCAGAAGAAATGGAGATGGGCAGGGCACCTAGCCCGATATACAGACAGAAGATGGACAATTGAAACTACAAAATGGAAAGGCCCCATAGGAAAGAGAAAAGTTGGAAGACCAAAAATGAGATGGGAAGATGATATCAAAGAAATAGCGGGAAAAAAGTGGATTGAAATTGCAAAAGATAAGAAAAGGTGGAAAGAGTTGGAGGAGGCCTTTACCCGAAAAGGGACTATACAAAAAAGAAGAAACTAATACAACTAACTTATTAATAAGGATAGATACTAATAAAACTAACAAATAAGTTATAAGAGATGAAATAAGATGTATAGGTTTTTAAGGCTTAAATAAATAAATAAAATAAAAGAAGTAGGAGCGAGAGGTATACCAGCAAAATCTCTCTATAACCTGCTTAAAGACCTTGGATTGTCCAGAAGTGCAGTAAGTTCTATACTAGAACGAGTATCTAAAGCTGCACTAGTAGGATCATATCGGATTTGGCTGGGCAGGGAGAGAAATACGAGTAGTGAAAGTGAGTGTTGACGTACGTCAATATAAGGGGCCCCTTTTAAACCTACGCCCGAGTCACAAGTCTTGGGGTCTATTCGAGATTTCTCTCTCTGCCACACGATGGACCCGGCACCCGCACGGTGAATCCATGGAATGCTAAGAAGTTCGTCTCAAACTTAGTGGGAATTCCGGTATACCAGGAATCCATGGACAAATCTAAAATGGAATTATTTATATAATTTTGTTCTCAAGCCACATTATAACTGTTAATTAATATATGAACAAACACTTTTAAAAATAAATAAAATATATTTTCAGCAATTTTGATGAATACATTTTATGGTAGACCACTCCAAAGCTAGCAAGATATCCATGGGACATCATAAAAATGGGGGGTCCCTCATCATATTTATTTAAATTATTAAAATTCTGTACATTTTTCAATAAATTTATGTATCAGAATTTACTTCTATTTCCTATCTTTTGACATAACTCATGTTGAATTAACAAATGTAATTATTGAAGCTTCTAATCCAAGGACACGATGATTGCACATGGGTCAAAAATTTTGAAAACTGCTCACCTACATAAATATATACTTACCAGATTCTTCATTATGGTGTACAACTTCCAATATGGTGCTTATTGTGCGAGAGAGTATATCTGTTTCTTTGCAAATTCTCGATATAGTCTGAAAAACATTGATTGATATTTATTACCTTTTGCTGGTCCTGGACTTGGATAGAACAAAGTTTTTCAAATACTCCAATCTCATTTTTCCAGAGAGTTGGAAGACTAGGAGCAGGATCAAGTAGAGTTTGTTAAGCAATTAATGTTATTCTCACACCTGAATTACAATTATTTTATTTGTTAAATAAGTTTCGCAATGAAGACCTGGTTAGGCCATGAAGCAATTGTCCAATGAAGACTGTTTTTTTTTATATTCGGCCTGTTCTGCCCTTGTAATTTTTCCTAACGAAACATCCCTTCACGGATATGTTTCACACTGTTCCTGTGGTACCTATGTTGATACAAGGAACGCAGCCGGATCACGGTGTTTTAATTGGTTAATACATATTTTCGCATAGATAACCTTATAACCTTTCATAGTATACATTAATTATGCATCACGTTGATTGTCCGCGATGGACGACTAAACTACATAACTGATTGAATGAATAAATATGAAATGATGAAATTTGCACACCGTGTCCAGTTTGATCCAACTTGAAAGATGGGATCGTTTATATTTATAGTCTTTATATCATTATACCTAGGCGACCGAAGGCGGAACGGGCCGCTAGTAAAATATAAGTAATAATAGAATATACTGAAGTACCTACCTGACGCGCATCAGATTGTTCTTCCAGATGTTTTTGGAATCCGTAAAACAGGTTATTAATTACTGTACTACTAGCCATATTAACGCGGTTTTATATTTTCGGGCTAAGTTCGGTAAAAGCAAAAGTAATTATTTGGTACAATCACTACAATCTAAACACCAGTATTACCAAACCAATATAACAAACAAAGCGAATGAAAATTACTACACAATGCAACATGCAACACAATGCATCCAAAGTTCCAAAGAGAATATAAAATGCATCAATGCTCAATGCACAACAAAACAAATTGGCAGCACCTATTCGTATGCAGTTCGTTCATTCAATGCCTGCACAGATAATTAATTTTTCATTCATTCATTCGTTCAAAGCTCCCATGCAAAACCTTCGGCTGCACCTATTCGTACGCTTTTCGTTCGTTCATTCAATTCCAGCACAGATCATTAATTTATCGTTCATAACAAACTCGACAGTGTGACCATCTCTTGTCACGATAGTGAACACAAAGGATATTTAGGTGGGAGAGGTAGGTGAAGGGGAAATAATAAGATGTTCACAAATACAAGTATATTAAAGAAAAATGATGAGATGAAATGAAAATGATAGTAAAAATAAAAAAAAAGACGTAACTTAAAAATAAAAGATTTGAGAATTTGAGGGGCTAAGTGAGTGTATTGGCTTCCAGTAGGGAATTGTTCACAGGAGTAGTAATCCGCTTCAGGAATGGTAGTCCGCTTCGGGAACGGTAGTCTGCTTCAAGAACAGTAATCCGCTTCAGGAATAGTAGTCCGCTTCAAGAACGGTAGTCTGCTTCAGGAATAGTAATCCGCTTCAAGAACGATAGTCTGCTTCAGGTATAGTAATCCGCTTCAAGAACGGTAGTCTGCTTCAGGAATAGTAATCCGCTTCAAGAACGGTAGTCTGCTTCAGGAATAGTAATCCGCTTCAAGAACGGTAGTCTGCTTCAGGAATAGTGATCTGCTTCAAGAACGGTAGTCTCCCACAACAGGAATGACTTGAGGGGCTGCAGCCTGGAGCTGGTTCAACGTTCAACAGACCTTCAGGGTTCAACAGTCCTGTATGAAGGTGAGGGTTCCCAGCCGGTAACAGGGGATGATACTATGTCATGGTCGAAGCCAACTGTTGTTTTGATGTTGCTCTATTGGGAGCCAGATCCTCACTGCCCATCTCAAACAATTTGATTTAAAATGAAGACTTTTAGGGCTTTGAATCTGGAGCAAGAAAACTTTATTTTAATATTAATAGTCCAAAGAGGATTAAGTCTAAAAACTATACGACCTTATGAAAAAGGGTAGAGGTTGCTAAGCGACGAATGGTGTTTGAAGTATGACATGATGAAATTATGTAAACAAATAAGATTTTAAGAAAAACGTAAATATTTACAGGTTTAAAGTGAGATATATAATTCCAGAACAATATCATAATGATGAGAAAATTATTATTTATCATATGGAAACGATTAAAAGGATATTAGTTATATGAAAATTTGGTATGTAAATATCTATGAATTCTATAAATGCTAGTTTTGAGATGAAAATAGAGATAAAATGTACGTTTACATATTGTAGTCAATATGTAATGTTACACTCTAGACCACGAATCTTGCCATGCTGCGGGAAAAATCATGCCAAATCCTGCCACCGCTTGGAACAAAAAATGCCTAAAAATTCTCAATCGCAATTATCGCTGTATTAATCCAAGAAAAGGTAGGAAGTAGGATTACGAGAAGTACGAAAGTTACAGAGGAATGACGAAGTGTGATTTAATTTCTCAGGGAATAATTTCCTAGTGAAGGCGGTTTACTAAAAAATATACTGGGGTACAATAGGGATGTGTGAGAAATAGCCAACTAAAGGACAATGCCCAATACATTGAAAAACCTGTCGAACTTTTTTTGATACTGAAAGTGCGTAGAGATGAATAGTATATAATTAGGGTTGTTAATGCTTCTAAAAACGTCTGCTGTTGGTGTTTTTCATTTCCCAAATACCAAAATTGAGTTACAGTTAAACCAAAAGTAAGGTTATGTTTACTGTCAAAATACATTAGAATTATGTTTTCTTTCGAATAAGAACAGAAAAGAAAGAACTATGGTATTATCTTTCAAAACATATTATTTCTAATCCTATTAAATAGGAATAATATCTCACTACCAACTGATTACCATACCATAATAAAACAAACAATAAAAAAAAACAAAATAAATAAACCAATATTGGTATTATCTGCCTAACTACAAAAAAATCAAAATTAAAAAAAAGCATCTATCAGGCTTTTAAGTTGTTATCTTATACCTTTAAACGAGCAATTCTTGTACCTATATAAATATGTATATATATATAGAATCTGAATCTCGGAAACGGCTCGACGGATTTTCTTGAAATTATGTATGCAGGGGATTTCGGGGACGATAAATCGATCTAACTAGGTCTTGTTTAAAAAAAACGCATATTATGCGCGTTTTTAGACAATGAAAAACTGTCTCATTAGACATTAGAATGTGAAGGTAAATTTCGCCGCGTGACGCGACAGCATAATTAGCTCAGACGGGAAGTCGGGCGCTCATAGCGATCACGAATTAGTAGCTCCGGGTTCGAATCCAGACGGGTTCTCTTTTTTTTTCAATTCGTTTTTTTTAAGAAAATCTATTTCTTGGAGCCTTTTATCTGTAGGTATCTAAGCATATTTAGTATTTAAATCGAGCAAAGCTCGGTCACCCAGGTACTTCAAACTTGGTACTAGTAAGTTATGTTGCGCGAGTCTAGGAGTTGCGAAAAAAACCTTTTTGCCATCTTAAAATATTTAAATAATGAAAAACTACATTTTGACTAAAATTAATTAACTTAGGTGACAACGCGTCGATATGAGACTACGAAGTGACGGTCAACGGACGCCGATCGCCGATCGGTATCCGTCTTCCGGGCGGGGCGATGCTTTGCGGAACTACTTGCAACACGGTGGGAATCGCGCCACCGACGTTGATTGAGCAACGATGAATATGTACTTGTTGGCCAGTGAAATCCATGTTACCGGGCATCGTAACACCTCCCCCCATAGTTTAGTGACTATCTCTAGACACATCTTGATAGAGTCGCTGAAATGTTGGTATGGTCCACTTTATCTTATGGGGATGTATTTCTTCTGCAGGTGCTGTTGTGTGCAGTGTGTTGTGTGCAGGTGTGCGGTGCTGTTAAGTGCTTTCAACGTCTCTTTATGGAAGTAGCTCTTGTCTTGAAAAAATTCGACATACTAAATAGGCCGAAATCATAGCTGTGCTCAGCAGGACGTATAGCGGGATAGTTGTGTTATATAAAAATGTATTCCGATAAATCTTCAATGCTTTGGTATATATATAGGCTTTCAATCTAATTTTTCTCGTTGATTTAATGCAACTTTTTAAAGTCGATATGGTTCAAAATGGTAGTTGTTTTATTAATAAGGCTGTCTTGATTGTCGAACTTAGGTATTTCTATTACCTTTAGCGGGTAGCCTTTGCGGTCGTTGGAGTTGAAAATGGTGAAACTCGAAATATTGAGATAACATTTCTGTGGAATAACCGCGAGGTAGTTTCCTTGAAGGAGTCTATGCTGCTCCTGGTCGCAGGATGTTTTGACCTTGATCTGGTTAGGAATACCCAGGAATGCTTGAGAGTTGAGTCGCTCAACTGCTGCTTGCATCAGGAATGCCGAAGTCTGGACATAGGATAGAAGAAGTTCTATTTTGATGATTTTCTTGTAGTTGGGATTGTTTTCTGGTCTAGTGGTTATAATCGTTTGCAGATTACTCTTTTAGCTTCGGACATTCTGCATTCTGCCTCCATGTACTCAGAATCTTTTCTCCAGATATTGCTAGGACAGGAAGAGTTGGTAAAAGGATCTGACTTTGTTAGTTAAGAACAAATGACAAATTGATCATGTTATGCACCTAAGGGACAGGCAATCGGTGCTAGTTTTACCTCACTAACTACTAGAATAAAAATAATCTATCATGATGCTATGATCCAAATGTGTACCTTGTCTCTATTGAAATGAAATCCCATTCTTTGTTGAAATGAAATCCCATTCTCTGTTGAAATGAAATCCCATTATTGGTACAAAATTGTAAGTTCTGGAAAAACTTTCACAATAGGGATGTTAACACTAATCACAAATTAATGTACAGTGTTAATTTTATGATAGCTTGTATAAATAGAATATCGGAAATCACATTTCTATTATTTAAAATTACGTAGTACATTTAATATAAATGATTGTAAATGCGATACATATTTTTAATCTGTTGTTACGTGACTGGAAACACTAATATGACTCATTACGTCACTAACCGCAAAACATGCTGTCAAAAACTGACTATCCTGTTTACTTCTCTGCATTTTTATTATAGTTTGCGATCTTAGTGACAACTATTTTGAATGTATGTTTTTAAGTAAATATAAGGAAACACATAAACTGGACATACAGTCGTGAATCGCGACCAATGTTTTGTGGGTAGTGACGTCATATTAGTCGTTAGTGTTTTAGCGGGAAAATAACTTTATTGTTGTTTATTTACTCATCAAAAATACTAAGTAATATTTTGAAATAAAATATTTCTTTACGGTAAACCAGCGTCAATCTTCAAAATAAAAGAAAAAATATTTTTTTTTGAAGTGAAAACTTCTTTTGGCGTGCCTAGACAGATTTTTCGTTGGCTGTGAAATTAATTCTACCGTCACGCTCGGATATGATAAGAAATCTTCGGGTAAACTCGGGACCATAGCCATTGGCTATCTAAATGCGTCATCCAATGGGAAATGCTAAGAGGGCGTGGCCTGCCCATCATGGCATGGCCACCTAGAAATGCGTCAGCCAATGGGAAGTGCTGGTGCATTTTTAGATGGTCATGCCATGATGGGCAGGCCACATCCTCCGGTTACACCCGTGTAGTTTCCAAAGTAAGCTATCAAATTCTGAGTTTTAAGTTTTTACTTCTATCGGCAGTTCCTATGACTGCCAATTTTGTAACATCCAAGTTGGATATGCTGCAAAACACCATTTTTAAAGCTGATTCACGTCTGCCGGTTCGAAGAAGTCTTAACTACAACTTGGGTACTGGTCACTCATGAATTACCAGTGTGACAAGGTCACGTAGTTTTGAGATTTCCAGTTACCTTATTATCTGTCGGTACAAGGTAAATTTAAATAAAAATGTCCAGCTGTGTTCTTCATATAACAGTTCAAAAATCTTCCACAATGGTGCTGTTGTAGACAACAGGTATGGTAGTAAATTGATTAATGTCGAGTAAAAAAAAATAATACTGTTGTCGGTTACAACAGTTAAGGACTTATAGAAAATTTGAACTTACGTAATACAACATAATGTAGTGAATGTAACCTTAAATAACTATTATGAGAAACCGTGTATGTAACCTATAGTGATTTTATGTCATGAACATTAGTACTGTGAATAGTTAGTGTATGGATTTTCATTAACATTTACCCTGATGCCAATGTGGCGCCACCCTTATATATGAGGCGTTTTCCAGATGCAAATTGACTTGTCAAAGATAGTTCTAAAAGTTCTAAATGTGTAGCACTGTTTGATTTTGTGAAATTTATCAAGCAAAATAAAACATTGGCGTCACCTATGATGAAATTGGGGACTATCTTGACAGGTCTTTTGGCACCTGGGAACGCCCTATTGACGGACACTTTTTCAAGGAGAAAGTGACACTCCTTGTCTCAACCCTCCATAGTTCCAAGTTCCAAGACTAGTTACTGTCATGATGTCAGATTGTCAGGAGTCATGCGACAGATGGTATAGTGTAGTGGTTGCTACGTTGCTAGACATTGGCGAAGTTTAAGGTGCGCCCGCACTGGGCGACGCGACGCGACGCGACGCGCCGCGGCCAAATAGTCACAGATCACAATATACTACTAGCACAGATAAGTAATTTTAGATACTCATTCATTCTATGCTGCCATATAAAAAATTAAAAAAACTGGCCAAGTGGGCTTTGACATTTTGTGACCTTCGAAACGGAACACAGTGATTGTTGCAAATTACTGCTTGGCCGTAGAATAACTAGCAAAGATGGTAGTTCCCCAGGGGGACTCTGCAAAGAGTCCTACCACTACTAAACTATCTATGGGTGTTGAGCGCTTTGCAGTGTTAGGTAATGATAGAGTCCAAATCATGTTCAAACGCTGCGTGACGCTAGGTTGTTATGGCTTACCATCCATGTTCTGCTCATCCTGTCGCATTATACATATGCCTCACTTTATATAGGATGAAACATTATGGCATTAAGATATAGTTACATCAAACTTTTTCAGATTAGAAAACTGTTAGGTTTATTCCGAAACTTGATCAAAAACAACTTCAACTGGTTACATAGGCAAATTGACAAGATAATACCACAATTTAACTATATATCGACTGTGTTAACATTAAAACGCTATCTATACTGATATTATAAAGCTGAAGAGTTTGTTTGTTTGTTTGTATGTTGGTTTGTTTGTTTGATCTCTTATATTTATAAAGGAACTACGTAGAGATATTCGGGTATGCATTCATAAAGCAATCTACATTTAAGAAGTTCAGTTCGATTAACTCTTTTGTTGTTCGACCATCTTGTTTTACTTTTCACACTAAAAAAAAATGGCAGTCATAGGAACTGCCGATAGAAGTGAAAACTTATAACTCAGAATTTGATAGCTTACCTTGGAAACTACACGGATGTAACTGGAGGGCGTTGCCTCGCCATCTTGGCATTGCGTCTAGAAACGCATCAGCATTTTTCATTGGCTGACGCATTTCTGGATGCCCAATCGCCAAGGTCCCGAGTTTACCCGAAGATTTCTTATCATACCCGAGCGTAACGTTAGAAATCAATTTACCCCCCCCCCCCCCACGAAAAACTTGTTGAGGCGCGCCTGAAGAAGTTTTCACTTCAAAAAATAATTTATGGTGATTGTTAATTTCGTAAGATTCCATTCAAAAGATCGTATATTTTGCGTACGATTTCGACTTTGCAATCGTACATCGTACATGAGCCAAAAAGATCTTATAAATACGATTTAAATCGTATTAACTCGTATCGTTTGGCAACACAGTTCGTAACAGTAATGTTTGTCACTGATTCACTGACACTGACATTTAATAATATCTCGAAAATGACGGCAGCTTCAAGATTTACTTATCTGTGCTAGTAGTAGACTTCGTGCCATCACTGAAGTACGTAAGTGATATTATTGAACTAAACCACTATAATATCATAGGTTTCATCTGTCATTGTGGAATACGACAGTGGCTCCTTTCGCCAACGGCCACGAGTGGAGTGCGGGCCCACCTTTAAGGTGGGCCCGCACTGGGCGACGCGACGCGACGCGACGCGACGCGCCGCGGCCAAATCGTCACAGATCACAATATAGACTCCGCGCCACCACTCGTGACCGTTGGCGAAAGGAGCCACTGTCGTATTCCACAATGACGGATGAAACCTATGATATTATAGTGGTTTAGCTCAATAATATCACTTACGTACTTCAGTGGTGGCACGGAGTCTACTACTAGCACAGATAAGTAAATCTTGAAGCTGCCGTCATTTTCGAGATATTATTAAATGTCAGTGTCAGTGAATCAGTGACAAACATTACTGTTACGAACTGTGTTGCCAAACGATACGAGTTAATACGATTTAAATCGTATTTATAAGATCTTTTTGGCTCATGTACGATGTACGATTGCAAAGTCGAAATCGTACGCAAAATATACGATCTTTTGAATGGAAGCATTTCTAGACGCAATGCCAAGATGGCGAGGCAACGCCCTCCAGTTACATCCGTGTAGTTTCCAAGGTAAGCTATCAAATTCTGAGTTATAAGTTTTCACTTCTATCGGCAGTTCCTATGACTGCCATTTTTTTTAGTGTGAAAAGTAAAACAAGATGGTCGAACAACAAAAGAGTTAATCGAACTGAACTTCTTAAATGTAGATTGCTTTATGAATGCATACCGGAATTAATATCTCTACGTAGTTCCTTTATAAATATATAGCGTTTTAATGTTAACACAGTCGATATATAGTTAAATTGTGGTATTATCTTGTCAATTTGGCTATGCAACCAGTTGAAGTTGTTTTTGATCAAGTTTCGGAATAAACCTAACAGTTTTCTAATCTAAAAAAGTTTGATATAACTATATCTTAAAGCCATAATGTTTCACCTGTATAAAGTGAGGCATATGTATAATGCGACAGGATGAGCAGAACATGGATGGTAAGCCATAACAACCTAGCGTCCCGCAGCGTTTGAACATGATTTGGACTCTTTAAGTCTAAATCATTACCTAACACTGCAAAGCGCTCAACACCCATAGATAGTTTAGTAGTGGTAGGACTCTTTGCAGAGTCCCCCTGGGGAACTACCATCTTTGCTAGTTATTCTACGGCCAAGCAGTAATTTGCAACAATCACTGTGTTCCGTTTCGAAGGTCACAAAATGTCAAAGCCCACTTGGCCAGTTTAAAGGTGGGCCCGCACTGGGCGACGCGACGCGACGCGACGCGCCGCGGCCAAATAGTCACAGATCACAATATACTACTAGCACAGATAAGTAATTGTACGTTCCTCATTCATTCTATGCTGCCATATAAAAAAATTTACAAAACTGGCCAAGTGGGCTTTGACATTTTGTGACCTTCGAAACGGAACACAGTGATTGTTACAAATTACTGCTTGGCCGTAGAATAACTAGCAAAGATGGTAGTTCCCCAGGGGGACTCTGCAAAGAGTCCTACCACTACTAAACTATGTATGGGTGTTGAGCGCTTTTCAGTGTTAGGTAATGATTTAGACTTAAAAGAGTCCAAATCAATGTTCAAACGCTGCGTGACGCTAGGTTTTTATGGCTTACCATCCATGTTCTACTCATCCTGTCGCATTATACATATGCCTCACTTTAAATATGAAACATTATGGCAATAAGATATAAATATATCAAACTTTTTCAGATTAGAAAACTGTTAGGTTTATTCCGAAACTTGATCAAAAACAACTTCAACTGGTTGCATAGCCAAATTGACAAGGTAATACCATAATTTAACTATATATCGACTGTGTTAACATTAAAACGCTATATATTTGTAAAGGAACTACGTAGAGATATTCCGGTATGCATTCATAAAGCAATCTACATTTAAGAAGTTCAGTTCGATTAACTCTTTTGTTGTTAGACCATCTTGTTTTACTTTTCACACTAAAACAAAATGGCAGTCATAGGAACTGCCGATAGAAGTGAAAACTTATAACTCAGAATTTGATAGCTTACCTTGGAAACTACACGGATGTAACTGGAGGGCGTTGCCTCGCCATCTTGTCAAGTTCAAGTTTTTGTTTTACCCACTACTTCTAGTGGGTAAGGTTTCCGCACTTAGTCCCTGACTTGGACCATTGTACGTGAACCATGGGCTGTTATTCCATCCAGCCCAAATCCCTCCAGAAGCAGATTAGACTTCCCAGTCTCCTCAGTGCATCCACTAGGGATCTCGGTGATCCTAGGGTTACTTCACGTATTTCGGCGACGTCTGTGCATTCGAGTAACACATGCGCCACCGTTTCTTCAGCCGCCATGCACGCCCTGCACAGAGGACTGTCCGTGACACCTATTGTGTGAAAGTGTTTATTGAGTGAGCAGTGTCCGGTGATGGTCCCTACCACCAGGCGCAGGCTTCTTCTGTCCAGCCGCAGAAGGCGCTTGGGCAGTCTGTTGTCCAGAGACGGCATTGCCATCTTGGATTGCCCGCAGCCTGGTGTCAAGGTCCACCATCTCTCTGCCTGTGTGTGTGTGCGTTCCTGTAGCCATCTACGTAGCCCGCCATCTTGTCATTGCGTCTAGAAATGCGTCAGCATTTCCCATTGGCTGACGCATTTCTAGATGCCCAATCGCCAAGGTCCCGAGTTTCGAAGATTTCTTATCATACCCGAGCGTAACGTTAGAAATCAATTTACCCCCCCCCCCCCACGAAAAACTTGTCGAGGCGCGCCTGAAGAAGTTTTCACTTCAAAAAAAATAATTTATGGTGATTGTTAATTTCGTAAGATTCCATTCACAAGATCGTATATTTTGCGTACGATTTCGACTTTGCAATCGTACATCGTACATGAGCCAAAAAGATCTTATAAATACGATTTAAATCGTATTAACTCGTATCGTTTGGCAACACAGTTCGTAACGGTAATGTTTGTCACTGATTCACTGACACTGACATTTAATAATATCTCGAAAATGACGGCAGCTTCAAGATTTACTTATCTGTGCTAGTAGTAGACTCCGTGCCATCACTGAAGTACTTTGGCGAAATTATTGAACTAAGCCACTATAATATCATAGGTTTCATCTGCCATTGTGGAATACGACAGTGGCTCCTTTCGCCAACGGTCACGAGTGGTGGCGCGGAGTCTATATTGTGAGCTGTGACGATTTGGCCGCGGCGCGTCGCGTCGCGTCGCGTCGCCCAGTGCGGGCTCACCTTCACGGTAAAGGTGCGCCCGCACTGGGCGACGCGACGCGACGCGACGCGCCGCGGCCAAATCGTCACAGATCACAATATAGACTCCGCGCCACCACTCGTGACCGTTGGCGAAAGGAGCCACTGTCGTATTCCACAATGGCAGATGAAACCTATGATATTATAGTGGCTTAGTTCAATAATTTCGCCAAAGTACTTCAGTGATGGCACGGCGTCAACTACTAGCACAGATAAGTAAATCTTGAAGCTGCCGTCATTTTCGAGATATTATTAAATGTCAGTGTCAGTGAATCAGTGACAAACATTACTGTTACGAACTGTGTTGCCAAACGATACGAGTTAATACGATTTAAATCGTATTTATAAGATCTTTTTGGCTCATGTACGATGTACGATTGCAAAGTCGAAATCGTACGCAAAATATACGATCTGTTGAATGGAATCTTACGAAATTAACAATCACCATAAATAATTTTTTGAAGTGAAAACTTCTTCAGGCGCGCCTCGACAAGTTTCGTGGGGGGGGGGGGGTAAATTGATTTCTAACGTTACGCTCGGGTATGATAAGAAATCTTCGGGTAAACTCGGGACCTTGGCGATTGGGCATCTAGAAATCATCAATGGGTTATAGTTCCTTTATAAATATATAGCGTTTTAATGTTAACACAGTCGATATATAGTTAAACTAGCGGCCCGTCCCGGCTTCGCACGGGGTCAACATTTTTTGTTAAGTAGGTAGGTATTCTAAATGAAATGTACATGAACAAATTTTTCCAAATGATCAAAATTAAAAACCAAAACTTTAAATTTCAAAAACATTAAACTGGATGGTCTGGTGGCTTAGTTGGTTAAAGGCCGTTTTGTAAAGCGGCGGTTTAACGATCAGCCGGATTGAATACAGCTGATTTAAAAACCACCGGAATGTATTCAACGCCATACGTTATTCAACACGGCTAGCCGTAATGTAATAAAGCGAGAGATTAGCCGCTTCTTTGACAATTTTTTGGTCCGATTCTTAACACTCATGGCGCTGCCTGACATAACAACAACCATGGCGTTGAATACTGTGTGTTCCTAAATTGCTAACACGGCTAGCCGTAATGTAATAAAGCGAGAGATTAACCGCCTCTTTGACAATTTTTAGTTCCGATTCTTAACACTCATGGCGCTGCCTGACATAACTACAACTATGGCGTTGAATACTGTGTGTTCCTAAATTGCTAAAGTGACAGTGGATTCTGGAGTTTGGAGGAATCGTACACAATATTATTAGGGTTGCCTTTTTCCACCGTCCACCTGGTTAAGACTAAATCGGACCGGGTAGGTTATATGAGATTCAGATCCGACCCGGAGCACCCCGACTCTACCTAGTCTTGGCGCTACTACCCCTAGAGTGTATTTAAAAAAATGCGGGAGCCAGAAGCTCAAGGGAGGTCCTGAGTGGAGCGAGCCATGCAAGTAGCCGTAGTGGAGCGCAGGCCGAGTATGGAGAAGCGACACTCAAGGCTGACCGCAGAGCTTCTGACGGGACCCGGAGTCAAATCTTTTTGGTTCGCACTTGACCACCATCTCACCTGATGTTAAGCGACGATGCTATCTACGATGGAACGTGTTTCAATAATATACCCTTGTCTATGGAAGTGCACCATGTTTCTTAGGTGTACCGTCACCGATATCAAGTTATGGGTTTTCAAACTTTATGTGAGAGGTAAAATGTTGTAAAAAAGGTCTCCCTACAACATAAGCAGTTATACAATGCGGCTTAACGTGGACCGCCTTATTGAAGAACGTATTGCAATGACAATGCGGCTAATCGTTGAACCGCCGCATTACAAAACGGCCTCGTATTTCAAAACAGCTAGCCGTAATCTATTACGGCGAACTATACAATCCGGCTGCGACATATACATCATAATCCGGATCTCGTTGTTGGGCTGTATGTATGTCTTGACACAAATTGTCTTCAAAAATGTGTCATAATTCCGAGGGAAAACAAAATAATAACATTACCACAAACAACTCTCTCAGCCTCAACGGACACCGAGAAATTGAAGCTTCTTTCAAAGTGATTTCTTTGATTTTGAGTAGTCTTGGAACGTACCTACGTGGTACATGATAAAGAAGTATTCTGAGATAAAATCACTCTGACTGGGAAGGATGAACGCTGTACTGTATGTACACTCTTCATAATTTTGCGGCCGCCGCGTCGTTGCAAATATTTCGATAGGATTTTTAATTTCGTAATATATTTTGAATGGAATGTCCGATTTTAATAACTCAAAAAGGAATCAATAGGTATTAAAGCAATCTTGATCAAGAAATAATTTATTTTGATAAGAATTAAAACAAATGTATGCATAGCATGGTCTTAAGTTGATCGGCATTTTTATCTTCTTTTAAAATGTAAAAAAGCAGTTGTAGCGACGTAATTACTGTAGTTACACATATGCTCTCGCAAGGTTTTTTGTAGATTTTAATACGTTCTACAATATTGTAGAACATTGTTTGGTTCTATCATTGGTACTTTCCGCAGCGTATACGATGAAACCCATTTTATGGCTGTTTTTTTATACCTTGCGTTGGTTTTAGTAAAAAAATCCAAGTATCACTAATTTTTTCTTGTAATAAAAATAACCTATGTTACTCAGTGATAATGTAGCTTTCTCTTGGCAAAAGAGTTTTTGAAATCGGTTGAGTAGTTTTTGAGTTTATTACATACATACAAAAATACAAACCTTTCCTCTTTATAATATTAGTATAGATTGTGGTATTATCTTGTCAATTTGGCTATGCAACCAGTTGAAGTTGTTTTTGATCAAGTTTCGGAATAAACCTAACAGTTTTCTAATCTGAAAAAGTTTCATATAACTATATCTTAATGCCATAATGTTTCTAATAATGCCTGTATAAAATGAGGCATATGTATAATGCGACAGGATGAGCAGAACATGGATGGTAAGCCGTAACAACCTAGCGTCATGCAGCGTTTGAACATGATTTGGACTCTTTAAGTCTAAATCATTACCTAACACTGCAAAGCGCTCAACACCCATAGATAGTTTAGTAGTGGTAGGACTCTTTGCAGAGTCCCCTTGGGGAACTACCATCTTTGCTAGTTATTCTACGGCCAAGCAGTAATTTGCAACAATCACTGTGTTCCGTTTCGAAGATCACAAAATGTCAAAGCCCACTTGGCCAGTTTTGTAATTTTTTTTATATGGCAGCATAGAATGAATGCGGAACGTAAAATTACTTACCTGTGCTAGTAGTATATTGTGATCTGTGACTATTTGGCCGCGGCGCGTCGCGTCGCGTCGCGTCGCCCAGTGCGGGCGCACCTTAAAGCACGGCCCGTTGTTTCACAGATCAGATCGCGCCTTTACAGGCCGACAGGTCGTGGGAACGGTGGCATCCGATGAGGCCTGTGCTCGCCTGTCGTCGCCCGTCCGATCCGTCGGGAGTAGGTAAGTTCAAAGGCGCGGCGCGGCGCGGCGCGACGGTGCCTGTAGCGGCCTGTACGGGCGCGCCTGCGTCGGTTCATTTTCAAATGTTCCGCTAGGTTCCCGTACAAAATCATTTAGCATATCAGTTGCATTATATCTGTAAGTAATAAAGAGAAATATGTTTCTATTGCTGGAGAATATAAGGAGAATATAAATAATCGGGTTGAGCTAGTAAAAATTACCAACCTTGATCGGCTCTTGTTGAATGACGACACCCACCAGCGTTGTTTCTTCTGCTTTCTTTTAGCTTGATTTATCAAATGTTGACCACTAAATAAAACCACAGCGGCTGCACATGCAGCCATGCGCTGCGTATCACACATGGCGGTAACGACAGGCGGATACAGGCCGATACACACCGTTGGAATGGCTCGGCGCGAGACGTAATCAGCCGCACAGGCATCCACAGGCGTGGCGCGATCCGGCCTGGCCTGTAATAACACGGGCCGTGGGAAGCCGGCTTAACAAGTACCGAATGGAAGCCATAAGAAAAAGTTGAAGTTGAAGTCTCTCTACCTAGTCTGTGGATAGATGTCAGATGGCGGGACTGGTTTATTGGTTTGAAAATTGTTTGTACAAAGGATTAAAATTTTCAAACGTTTTATGTAAAATATATGTTTGTGACTAATTCGGGTTGACGTGTATGTATTGTTTTAGTTTATTTTAAATCATAGTGTACGTAGCAGAGATTATTTATTCAATAATATAGGGTCAAGGGTCACCCATAATAATACAATATTTATGTCGAGTACCCATAAAATACGTGACTAGTAGCGCACTGCAATATATAACACTCGTAGGTAGTTGCCGTTTCAGTTGTTTTCCCACGGTAAAAAATGGCCTATGTACAATTCGATATATTAGTAAATTATTAGATTATATATACCTATACTAGCTGACCCCGCAAACGTTGTTTTGCCTTAGTGAACAACCCTTGTCACTTAGGGGTATGAAAAATAGCTAGTAGCCGATTCTCATACCTACAGAATATGCATATAAAATTTGGTTAAAATCAGTAAATAGCCCAGTCATATTAGGGCTTTCACCTCGGAATGAAAGATAATAAGCTGCAAATTGGTATGAACCTTTGTTTTGTCATTCTAAATGTTGTCTCAAAAGTCACAATCGTTATCGTGTCCGCGTCTCAAGATATTCAAGGTCAAAGGTCACAAAAATCGGTTTCTCGCGAATATCTGGCTTCCTATCGGTTAAATGAGATTTGCATTTATTATAAAAGTTGTAGGCTATAAAATTCCCTACAACTTTTGTTTAAACTTTTTTTTCATACGACCAACCGTTTTGAAGGTAGAGCGCGAAGAGTGCACATCGTACAGTCATATACGGCCTAATGCAAGGTCAAGCGTGAGTTATGGTTATCAGTACGTTATAAAGTCAATTATTTACTTGGAAATTATAATTATTAAACAATGCCTATTATTTATGTACTAACTATTAATTATTTATATTTAATTAAAGTAAGTAACTTGATTATTTATATATAATTATTCATATTTAACTATTTAAGTATAAAATATTATTAATTCTGGATTATATATTTTAGTTTTATTTTAAGTTAAAATGATAGTAAGAGTATATATTTTACACATATTTTTATTTATTATTAAATACGGCATAATATACATTTATCAAAATGTGAGTTCAAATATCAAAAGTATCTTTGTTGATTTTAATTGTAATGAAATTGGAAATGGAAGCTAATTATCTTCTTCTTCTTCGTCGTCTTCTTCTTCTTGTCGCTCAAAAATGTTCGATTCATTGTCATCATCCTCATTATCTGTCATGTTCATCTCCAAACCTTCCAGAATATCGGGATCATATGTATTTTCTTCATCGGGATTACTTGGATACAGTGAAGCGTTGAGGCAAGCTTGTCCGTTGCACTGGCCGCAAGCTAAAGAACATTGTAGCCCTGATTTTCTGCATCCACAGCGGGAACCACAACCATTTTTGCAATTGCAAAATATTACGTTTAGTAGTTCGGCTGGTGCTGGAGGTAATAACGTTCGTATGGGCTCCAGGATTTCATTTTCAAGCATCCAGCCCCATTCTTGAGGTTCTAAGTCCTTCCCTAACCACGTTTGAATCTGGTAGTAGACATGTTTTATGTGTTGATGAGCTGCTACACTTGTTGGTGGAAGTGTTGACAGTTGTACAGGTTTATTTAGTTTTGTAAATTTGATGAATTGCATGTAGCGGAAATGATCAATGTTGTCCTCAGATTTTGGAGCATTATATAATGCCAACAAGATGCGCACTCCATTTTCTAATAATGTTTGTTTTGGGCAGTTTTCTTGTTGAAATACTTCCACCAGCTTATCTAAATCAGCAATTTTTTCCAATGCTCTAGTAACAGTTTTTTTTCCTTTTTTAAATAGCGCAGAAGTCGTGTCACAGCCACTGAATGCGTGTAAAAATAAAATGTGCTTTTTAGTACGAGGATATTGGTCAAAACTTTTAGTAGAATATATTTGTGTTTTGACATTGCCTTTGCCAACTTTTTAAAAAAAAAAATCCTGATGATGTGACTGAGTACGTCCAATTAAAATAACGAGCAAATCGATATCTTCTCCTATGATGACAGCAGTCTTTTGATGTTCTGATAAGGCAATAGCTGTGTCAATGATGAGAACATCAGCATCATCTCTGGCTTGTTTTGTTGTGATATTAACAGTTTTAAATTTTTCAACAAGCATGTCGATAATTTTTTTTTTATTAGACCGATTTGATAAAAATTGTAAATACTTCGAGAAAAAGTTCGAAAAAAATAAATCAGATTTTTACCGACTTTGGTCCATTTTTTACGTTATATGTTACGATGTTTGTTAGTAAATACAGTAAAAATACTATGAAAACTAATTAGAACTCATTTACATAACAAAAAGATACTTTTCTTGATAATTGGAGGTGATTTGAATACGAAAGTCGAAATTCCCGCGCTACGAACTGCGTAGATTCAAAATGTAAGACAATTTGATCTTTATTTGTATGACGGTAAAGTCGTGGTCTATGCGGATTTCCATTGTTGATTTATGGGGTGTCGGGTTACATTACAAGTGTTTTTATGGGGCAAAGTTAGTCATATCTTATGGTTTTTTATCACATTGAGATAAGAGAGGTCCTTATTCTTTGGGTTCTATTTGAGTACTCCTTTATTTTTTTGTGTATCGACCCACAAAATGGTTTTCAAAGTTTGAACACATGAAACAAATAAAAATACTCAATGATAAGTTTATTTTGATGCCTTAGAGATAGGAGATTATATCCATTAGTACATTGTCGTTTACAGACACATAAAATATGGTTTCATTGTTGAGTAATGATTTTTTTTGTGTGACGTCGCGACGCCGATGACGTCACTCGGGCCTGTAAGGTTAAATATGAATAATTATATATAAATAATCAAGTTACTTACTTTAATTAAATATAAATAATTAATAGTTAGTACATAAATAATAGGCATTGTTTAATAATTATAATTTCCAAGTAAATAATTGACTTTATAACGTACTGATAACCATAACTCACGCTTGACCTTGCATTAGGCCGTATATGACTGTACGATGTGCACTCTTCGCGCTCTACCTTCAAAACGGTTGGTCGTATGAAAAAAAAGTTTAAACAAAAGTTGTAGGGAATTTTATAGCCTACAACTTTTATAATAAATGCAAATCTCATTTAACCGATAGGAAGCCAGATATTCGCGAGAAACCGATTTTTGTGACCTTTGACCTTGAATATCTTGAGACGCGGACACGATAACGATTGTGACTTTTGAGACAACATTTAGAATGACAAAACAAAGGTTCATACCAATTTGCAGCTTATTATCTTTCATTCCGAGGTTGACCCCTTTTTTTACCTAATATGACTGGGCTAAAAGCCGTTTCGGAGGAGTAAGAAAACAAACACTGTGACACGAGAATTTTATATATAAGATTAACGCATACGATTTTGGTAGTCAAGCCCCAATGTAATGACTCCTGTAGATTCAGCAATCCAAATACAATTATTTTAAACTAAGTTTGTAAATTCATTGTTCACTATTAGAAAAAAAAACAAAATTATGGTTCCTTTGATGGTTAGCTGCACTTTAGCTATGTTAACTAAATTATTTAAATATTTTACACAATAAATTATGACTTGTAGATTCAGCAATATAAAGACAATTATTTTAAACGAAGTTTCCACTACTTATTAGAAATTATCTGAAGTATAAATTGGGTATAACACATTGTTTTATCCATCTTTACTATGGAAAATACTAAATTATGGTTCCTTTGATGGTGGATATGGTAAAGTTCCTTTGATGGTTAGCTGCACTTTAAAAAGCTATCTTAAGCAAATTCATAAAATGTTTTTAGGATTTTAGGCATACAAAAAAATTAAATTGACTTCAAAATCACAAAAAGGTGTGGCTTTTCAAAGCTAAAAATAAATTACAATACATAATTGTTATAAGCGGAGGGCTTACCGCCACTCATATATTTGAAGTCAGTGCCAGCCAAGTGTTGTGTGGCAGACACCAATTTCGATAAATTTTATATGGGACCAATTAAGAGGTATATCTTTCAAACAAAAAGAAAGAAATATTAAAATTGGTATGGGTATACTCAAGAAATCGGGGTACTTACATAAATAAATAAAAATGGTTGTCGAATAGATAACCTCCTCCTTTTTGGAAATCAGTTAAAATATAACAATTTCCAACAACCAAAGATTTTTTGTAAATTGGTGCCATAGTTCATTACTGCCTTTCGTAACACAACTGTTATATTATTCCACGATCAGAAAATATTCCTATTTTTTCTATTATGTTAATCAGACAAAATATGCAATCTCTCATTTGAAATTATAGAGACAGCAATAGCAAAGCCAAAACCAAAACTAATTTTGTTAGGGACAAGAAGGGCTGATCTCTGATTGGTCATAAAATGTGTGTTTTTCCAGTGTATGGCGTGGGGAAGAGTTCTACGTCGGAATTTGGTGAGCATCGCATTTCCGTCAGTAACAGTTTCACTGATCTTCATCGACTGGTACTACACTAGGCTGTGGAAAGCTAAGCAGAAAAGTAAATAAAATGGCACTCTTTGGTCTCACTCCTCGATACATCTACTTTGCTATCCCCATCTCTGGTTTCTTTTTTGGCAAGTTCCTAGACGAGCAGGAGACACTGAGGTTGACCATGTATCGGGACAAGTCATGTTTGTATGGAGGCAATGTGCAGAAGGGCTGCCCACCATCCTGGCCTTAATTATTATTCATGCTATATTAATTTAGTTGTAATGTATTTTTTTGTTCAATTAAAATACATGGAAAATAATTACTTCACTCTGTTTTGTCAGAATTATTTTATTTAAGTATCATAGTACATTCTAAAGTATCCAAGAATATTTGTTTCTTATCTTAAGAAATAAAAATAAAATTATGTCATTGATGTCTGTATGTTATGTTCATTTTTGCTGAAACACAAAACTGCTTCACCCATGTTGTCAAAATTGATATGGAATCATTTGAGCAAAAGGAGAATTATCAAAATCGGTTCATTCAGTCGAAAGTTGTGGTAGGTAAAAAGGTGAATCAAAAAAGATTACGGACGAATTGAGAACCTCCTTTTTGATGTCGATTTAAGAGTAATATGTATAAAGTATCAAATAACAAGAAATAATGAAAATCGAAAGTGTAGATACGTAATGCCATGCTAAATTATAAGAAAATGAAAACTTTGTCTCACTTCGAATTTCCCACTGAAGATTTTATCTGATTTTCCATAAGTACCTACTTAAAAATAGTATTTAGTATGTACCTAAAGACATACTTTCAAATTTTGTATCTAGATACTTGACACGAAGCAATTAAGTGTTTGTTCTATCAATTTTGTAATTTCGAACTGTACGAAGGTGAAATTGGGGATAAAATGGGGGATGAATGGCGATATCGAAGTACCCAACCGTTGAAGATAAAACCATGAAACTCTGTATATAGACACTTGACACGAAGCAAACTAATGTTTGTTCTAGCAATTTTGTAATTTCGAACCGTACGGGGGTGAAATTGGGAATAAAATGGGGGATGAATGTCGATATCGAAGTACCCAACCGTTGAAGATAAAACCATGAAACTCTGTATATAGACACTTGACACGCAGCAAACTAATGTTTGTTCTAGCAATTTTATAATTTCGAACTGTACGGGGGTGAAATCCGAGATGAAATGGGGGATGAATTTCAATATCGAAGTTCCCAACCGTTGAAGTTAAACCATGAAACTCTGTATATACGCACTTGACACGAAGAAGCAAATAAATGTTTGTTCTAGCAATTTTGAAATTTCGACCTGTATGGAGATGAAATTGGAGTTGAAATGAGGAACGAATGTATCTTACGCTTTCACACCTAAACATCAGAACCGATTTTGATGAAATTGTATAAAATTGTTTTATTATAAGCTGTGTTTATAGTAACCGTAAATGTGTATGGGTATACAAACAGGTAAGTACTGCCCGAGTTACCTTAGTATTTATTTCGCGCGGACGAAGTCGCGGGTAACAGCCAGGCGCTCTCTAAGACGCGGTTTTGCGAAATCCAACCACCTAAGAGAGTAAAATAAGGATTGGAAGATTGGACGAAGATTCCGTAAAATGTTCAAAGTTATGAGCATGAAATCCACTATACCGATTTTAATAAAACTTGGTACACAGATAGACTAGATCTCAAAAAAGGACAGGCGTTTTTTTTTACAGAAAAAAGGTCGAAGGGTTTGAAATGGGGGATGAAAGTTTATATCATCATCATCATCAACAGCCCACTAAACGTTCCCACTGCTGGGACTCGGGGCCTTCTCTCGCAAGGAAATAGTTAAGGCCATAATCCACCACGCTGGCCCAGTGTGGGTTGGTGGATGACACATGACTTCGAAAGATTCTAGGTACATGCTCAGGTTTCCTCACGATGTTTTCCTTCACCATTTTAATTTAGCGACATTACGCACATGACTTCGAAAATACAGTGGTGCGTGTGGGGTTTGAACTCGGGGTCTCCGGATCGGCAGGCGCCGTTCTCCCGACTAGACCAGCCGTAACTTTTATATGGAAGTTCGTAATTGTTGAAGACAAACCCATGAAACTTCGTATCTAGAAAATTGGCACAAAACAAATAAAAGTTTGTTCTAGCAGTTTTGTGATTTCGAATTGTACAAGGGTGAAATAGAGGTTGAAATGGGGGATGTATGTTTGTATGGAAGTTCGCAATTGTTGAAGATAAAATCATGAACCTTCGTATCTAAGCGCGAAGCAAATAAAAGTTTGTTCCAGCAGTTTTGTAATTTCGAACGGTACGGAACGGAACGGTAACGGAAATAGGGATTGAATTTTCAGGGGGATGAAATTTCGTCAGTCTTGAAGATAAAATCATGAAATTTTGCAACTGGACACTTGATATCCGGTACTAATATTATAAATGTGAAAGTAGCTCTGTCTGTTTATCTGTTACGCTTGAACGGTTAAACCAAACAATTTTGATAAAATTGTACAGAAATGTTTCAAAATAAGCTGGTTTTAGTAAACGTACATTTGTATGTACAAATGTAGCCTCAGTTACATTATTATTTATTTTGCGCGGACGAAGTCGCGGGTAAAAGCTAGTAGAATATAATTATAATAGTTCTGCTTCAGGCCTTTGATTTGCCTTTGATTTATACACTTGTTAAACAAGTGTATAATTAAAACTTGACGCTTGACGCCTAGAATAGATAACTCCAGCGCTTCTACCGCCTAACTAAATCGGCTATCGCTTTGCTAATCCTGTCTCTATCATTTCTAGCGAAAAGAAAAGAGAGAGAAACATCAAAGCGATGACATTTTTCGTTCGGCGGTAGACCCCCAGGTAACGACAGTAATGATTTTATTAAAACAGCACTATCGCAAATTCCGACCTATACAATATACATACCGACTAAAACTTGTAGGTACCTAGTGAGAGAGTATTAAGAACGGGACAAAACTGCTCCTTGAGACATTAATATTATGTGAGTCTAGGGAAGTCTAGAGATAGGTTCCTTCATACTTCATTGTTCTTAGTTCATCATAGCATCTAGACCAAGTCTAGACCCCTAAATTAGACTATAGAGCTATAGAGCAATACCTAAGCATAGACTAAGTAGAGATGTACCTTTAATAACTCCGGTCTAAAAGCCTTTGTGTAGCTAGAATCTAGATGGCGCTAGTGGTAAGCGTTGAAATCAGTTGTCAAACAAGACGGTAAAAAGATTCTGAAATTTTAAACTAGATAGCGCTTACCTGACACTTAACATGATTTGAACATAATATTTGGTCCAATGAAATAGTTCTATCGATGTCAGTTGGGTTAAATTTAAAAGGAATGTAATTGTTATGACATTTAGTCTTATAGGTATCGTTAAACATAAATTTTCACGTTGTTTTTAATTCTCTATTATTTATTCTTACGCATAAACACGGTGAAGTTATAGGGCATAAAGATAAAAGATCTTATATCTCTGGGTGACGAGCACAGTGCAGTCCTAGGTGATGATTTGGTGCGAGTCACTGTGCTGTTATGTGGCACTGTGGCACATGTGCTGCTCGTCTCGTCACTTTTTACTATAAAAAAAAACTTGGCCAGATTGGCATCGCTCCAGACAAAGACTCAAGGGCCAAATTCATTTGCTCGAGCATACTCTATGTGCCGGAGTTTGTCGCCCACCGAAAATTTCCGTAAAATGTCCTTAAATAAATAAAAATAGAAACGACAAATGAAATCATTTATTTTTCACTAAAATCCCAACAAATTACATAGTTTTCTTAGCCATTGAATACCATACAATTATGAAGGGGGCCCAAAAGCCTACACCAAAGAAGACGCTGAAAACTATTGTGCATATGTACCTGAAAGTAAAGAACACTTTAGATGTAATTTTTTCATACAAAATAGTAGTTTAGTGTAGTACCTACTCTTATTAACGTAGTGCTGTAGTCTGGACCTACTACACACTCCATCAATTCACACTAATAGCACAGTTAGTAGCACAGTAGAAATACTACCAGTAGTTCATTGCTTTTGATCTTGGGCGAAACGCCGACAATGTCTAGAGTCTAGACACGGGTAGGGTTGTCGCTATTTTACAAACGTGGCACCAAAATAAAATTAAAACATACAGACGACGTCAGCCCTGAGCCGCGCTCCTGCATACTACAATTGTAATGTAGGCAATGCAGGAGCGCGCTTCCCGCGTCTCATCCCGCACGCCCCGCACTACCCCGTATAGATGGCTTCGTCGAACGACTGTATGATTTAATAGACTGTACTCCAACCACTACAGACTCTGTAGACCGCCTGGGGTAGTACCACACCTTTGCCAGTCATTCTGTCGCCGAGCAGTAGTAAATAAAATAAATATAAATATTGGTGGACAATTCACACACAACACCATCTGACCCCAAACTAAGCAAAGCTTGTATGATGGCGGCCAGATAGCTGATATAATACTTGTATAGTTTTAAATACATACGTATTATATCTAGAAACACCCAGACACAGTGCAAACATTTGAATTCATCACACAAATATTTGCACTGGGTGGGAATCGAACCCACGACCCTCGGCTTCGCAGGCAGAGCTACTACCAACTAAGCCACGAGGCCAGTCAAAAAAAAGTAGTGTGAGTATATCACTGTGTTCCGGTTTGAAGAGCAATGTTTCCAGTGAAATTACAGGGCATAGAGATAAAACATATTATTATATCACTGAGTGACGAGCGCAGTGTAGTACTCTACATGTTCCAGTGTCACTGTGCTGTTATGGGCAGGCGTGTTGCTTACCATCAGGCACATGTCATGCTCGTCTCATCACTCTATACTATAAGTAGATAGTAAGTTCGGGTTAGTTAGGCCACTTCTACTGCTGCGCTAGTCCAAAGCTCGGTAAGCAGTACCTAGACAGGTGCGGTTCCAGCGTCGAATTTTGGAGGGGGTCACCAGTACAGAGCCTCAGATTTGGGGGGGGGGGGGTCATGAGTAGAAATACAATAAATCGAGTAAAAAATACTACTAGTAGCGCCCCATTTTGTGACCCCCCCTTCGGACGGCGCAGGCGCATGTACCTAGAGAGTAGAGACTAGAGAACACCGGAGGCCAATTGTCTCATGTTATACTCAACGCCTTTGTAAAGAAAAAGTGTGAGTGTACCTACTTATGTACGCATACAGGAAGTAAATACCTCTCTTTATTGCTCGAGCTTACAAGTCTAACTTCAACCATAGAATAGATAATATCTAATAAGTGTAAGTATCTTTATACTCCCAATTGTACCCCCGTCTTCCATTAATCAAATCTTCTTCTTGCCTGGAAGAAATCGCTCTTAGCGATAAGGTCGCCTATTGTTACTTTGTTATAAGATGTTTCTGTATTTTGTCTTATTATTTAAGTGCAATAAAGAGTTTATCTATCTATCTTCAACACGAGAAGTAAGTATTGACCTGAAGTAAGTTACAATGTTTACCAAAATGTCGACTTGCTAACTTCAGGGTGTCGTGTTTTCGTGCCTGGGCTTCACTATTTTTCTCTTATGACAATGTAAAACTCGGACACAATAGACATCCGTGTTTGTCACACTAAATTTGTTCTGGTGGGAATAGGAAATAGGAAAGTGAGACGGCACAACTAACATTGCCAGTCTTTCGAATAAGTCTCCATTTTGACAGTTATGTAGTGGTAGGACTCTTGGCAGAGTCTACCTGGGGAAGTACTACACCTTTGCCATTTATTCTACCGCCAAGCAGTAATGTGCAAACATTACTGTGTTCCGGTTTGAAGGGCAATGTTTTCAGAGAAATTACAGGGCTTAGAGATATAACAACTTAGATCTCTGGGTGACGAGCGCAGTGCGGTGCTAGGTAATGATTTGGACTCTTCGTGTTCCAATAGCTGCGTGTCACTGTGCTGTTATGTGGCAGGCATGTTGCTTACCATCAGGTGCATGTCCTGCTCGTCTCGTCACTCTATGCTATAAAAAAAAAAGAAAAAAATTACCTCTCTTAATTGCTCGAGCTTACAAGTCTAACTTCAACCATAGAATACATGATATCTTCAACACGAGAAGTAAGTATTTACCTGAAGTAAGTTACAATGTTTACCAAAATGTTGACTTGCCAACTTCAGGGTGTCGTGTTTTCGTGACTGGGCTCACTATTTTTCTCTTATGACAATGTAAAACTCGGACACAATAGACATCCGTGTTTGTCACACTAAATTTGTTCTGGTGGGAATCAACACCACGACCTAAGTAAGTTAACTCAACTGACTGAGCCACAAGGCGAGCTATATTCTTCTAACATTATAAATGGAAAAGTTTGTGAGGATGGATGGATGTTTGTTACTCTTTCAAGGAAAAACTGCGGCAGGGATCTGAATGCAATTTGGGACATAGATAAATAATGATAGTCTGAAATGACATACTTTCTATTCCGGCAAAAATAAGGAAATGGGAATAAAACGGGTAAAAGCGCGGGGTGCTGCTAGGTATTATATAAGCAAAAAGCATACCTATAAACGATGTGTTTATAGGTACCAGGTAACATAGGCTTATAGGTGTAACATACTCTGTATGTAGGTACGTATTAAATATATTCGTGTACACAGCCCGCCGCGCATGGCGCATGCAACAGTCCACTATCAGAACAATACATGTTACATATATCAACTTGTATATTAATAAATATACAATAAACAGTAACATTGAACTCATAATATTTTCTCCTACCAAAAAGTGCACAACACGACAAAAGAAGTTTCCTCTCCAAAGAATACTCAGAAAAATAAAATACTGACCTGTTTATAACTCTAAAAGGAAGGTTGTCAAATGGCTGTGGTGGTCCAGCGGCATGGCTATTAACTTTATGGATCTTGTGAATACTTGGAGTTAACATCTTGGTTAGCACTATCTTGGAGCGCATGGGTCTAAACAGCAAACGCAAGATATTCATCGTATTTCACTTTAGCTCCTAGCCTTTATCAAAACGAACGAAGCTTCGACACAAAGCTTTTGAAATGAAACGTTACTTTGACACTAACGTTCAAAATTAACGTTTGTGTTCAAAAATTTGATCTAAAACAATGAAATAGGATGAAGTATAAAGGTATTAATACAACCTTAAGGTTTTATTAAGCCGTTAATCATGTCTACTTCTCCGTTTATCATGGATACGATGAATATTTTGCTTAGACCCATGCCATAGATAAGAAAGCAGTTAAGTATACGTTATGCCCCATGCAGGGCACTCCAAGGCAGTCTTAACCAAGATAACGTCATCCATGCCCCATGGGTATCCTTGGCTGTGTTCCCAGTAGACAAGCGTAGAGTGAGCTAGCACCTACAAACTGTGGACACTCCATTTCAAATACGGAAGAGCGCAGCCATAAGAAAAAAATTGGCAGTCATGGGAACTGCCGATAGAAATGAAAACTTATAACTCATAATTTGATAGCTTACTTTGGAAACTACACCGGTGTAACCGGAGGGCGTGAAATGCGTCAGCATTTCACATTGGGTCACGCTTTTTTAGATGGCCATGCCATGATGCCCAGGCCACGCCCTTTCAGCATTTTCCATTGACTGATGCATTTCTAGATGGTCTATGGCCATGGTCCCGAGTTTACCCGAAGATTTCTTATCACACCCGAGCGTGACGATAGAATTCAATTCACACTCCACGAAAAGTCTGTCTAGGCGTGCCTAAAGAAGTTTTCACTTCAAAAAAGAAGAAGAAGAAACCAAAGAAGAAATCGATACGCGGCTAATTCAGTCCACAGACTACAGCAGACGGTCGGTGCCAGTTTGCCTACTACGAGCCTACTACTATAGCCATAAATGTGTAATTTGATTAGTCTTTAGTTTATAGGTGGATATTTTTTCAGGGTCAATTTACCACAATCGTGGAAGATTTTTTTTTTTTATAGCATAGAGTGACGAGACGAGCAGGTCATGTGCCTGATGGTAAGCAACATGCCGGCCACATAACAGCACAGTAACACGCAGCTATTGGAACATGATAGTCCAAATCATTACCTAGCACTGCACTGCGCTCGTCACCCAGAGATCTAAGATATTATGTCTCTAAGCCCTGTAATTTCTCTAATAATAAATATGATCGTGGTGAAATAGATGAAAACTGAAATTAATCATCGACCGAAAACACATTGCATTGAATATTTTTCTAGCTGTTGTCACTGTTAGTGGGGTCGAGTGTCCATTATTTTTAATATATAATATAAAAGTTATTCTATGAGTATGTAAAGCTTTCTGACGCAATGGTAATTTGATAAGTAACAAGCCTCAAACTACGTACCTAATGAGGGGCTTATAGACGAGAAAATAATAATTCATGAGCGTATTGTAGATGGCGCCTCTCTGACACGACTGAATAAGTATCATGTTCACGTGAAATGTTTGTATTTTTAATGACATAAGCAAATAACGTTTCTGGTAATGTAGAGTTAAACAAATCAAATACTTTAACACCAACTAGTATTTTTTAAAGTAATAACCTCATCATGAACAGCCCACTAAATGTTTCCACTGCTGGGACTCTGCCTAATCTCGCAAGGAGAGAGGTAAGGCCATAATCCACCACGCTGGCCCAGTGCGGGTTGGTGGATGACACATGACTTCGAAAGATTCTAGGTACATGTCGTTTTCCTCACGATGTTGTCCTTCACCGTTTTAAGTTAGCGGCATTACGCCATAACTTCGAAAAGACAGTGCTGCTTGTGGGGTTAAAACCCAGGGTCTCCGGATCGGCAGGCGCTATTCTCCCGACTAGACCTAATAACTAACTAAATAAAGAAACTAGCGGCCCATTCCGGCTGTGCTCGGATATTGTCATTTAAAGACTATTAATCGAAATAAAAACTATACCTACTATCTCTCAAGTTGGACCAGACTGCTCACGGTGTGCCAATTTAATTTAAAATCGGTTAAGTAGTTTAGGAATCCATCGCGGACAAACATCGTGACAGGAGATTTATATACTTATATTAAGAAAAGATAAGATAATCAAGAAGAAGATACCTATACTTACATTTCTATTCACAAGAATGGAACTCACGTCAGTGGGTGACTAGGTTCTAGACACAGCAAGAAATGAAAAATGAACCACGAGATCAGTATGATTGACTGTAAAATTGGTGACAAACTGTGACTGTTACTTTTTTGTAAAATGTACGTAAATTGTGAAATTCTTTTAGGCTGATATAGATGTCATTTTCTAAAACATTACATACAACATTACTACCCTCATTTGGTTTTCGGGATTGGGATTGTCATCTAGCCATCTACCGTAGACGACAATCCCCTCGTTTTCCTGAGACGTTTTACATATTCTTTAGAGTTCTCGTTCGACCAAGACCAAAAGACCAGAAACGCAGAAGCAACGGGTGAAAATATGGCGTGTTCAGGCGGGAAAGAAATATGATTCAAAAACATTATGATAGATGGCGCTTAGCAAAACTTGACATTTTCTTGATCAAATGATGCATTATATCGGCATGTGACGATGCACAGCATCTATAGTGAGATTGCGCTGTTCTTCTTTCTGGCAACACACAGGAAATACGTCACACTTCTGGTAACTTTAGTCTATGAAAATGGCATGATGCTACCTGATTTCCGGTTCTGGTCACCTGAGCTCGAGCTAAGGCGATGTACCCTCATAGCGTCGTATTCTTTCGTTGAAGCAACAACTCAAGCCGAAACTCTCACCGATTCTGAGAAAATTTCGGTAATTCGAATAGTTTAATCTGATTATGGTCATTTATTTGTCTAGTGTGTCGCGCGAGTGCTATACTAAAGTGAAAATAACTGATCAAGCGTTAAGTGCAATTAGTGATTTCAATTATAGTGATTGAAACGGGTACCTAGTGGTACCGGTAAGAAATAGATTGTCCTCGCCCGCCTTGGAAGTGGGTTCTCGAGGATGAGCGAGTGTCACACACTCCCTAACGGCAGGCTTCGTCAGAGGACAAGTCGTGGCCGGAGTAAACGGCAGGGTTTATCGTACGATGAACCACCGCCGCGTGGTCACAAGCGGCTGGCTTCATCAAACTACTATGAAAGAGCAGAGGTAAAGAAGAGAAGCAGGTAAGTGAGATGCACAGCGTTTTTTTGTAAATTTCTTGATGAAGTACGAGCGATTCCGGAGTTTTTGTGGATTAGTGAACGGATGGTGCCTGCTATCTTTTCTGAACAGTAACCTTTTTCTACCACAAAGTCAGAGATCGTTTGTGCTATGGAACAGACCAGACAACAATCGAGACATTCTTTCGAAACTCGATGTAGGTTTTACTGGACTGAACCGCCTACAAAATCTGAAATAATTTGAGAGAATCATCTGAGAAAGATGTCGGGTACACCTATGACCAAAGTCAACTTTTGCAACCCCCAGTTTTACAACATCAAATTTAACGACCGACTTTGTCAACTTTTAAAGGCTAGAGATTGCCTAGATTCTAAGAAAAAGGCGTTAGTAAGAATGTATAATACCTCTCTAACACGTAATAATATTTTCAACACTGTTTACCAATTAATCCTTACTTCAAAGTTTCACAAAACTAGCGAGGAAGTTGTACATGTCGTTTGCGGAAAACGAGCCGATTGCAATGAAATTCGTCAAGAGCGAATCCTGATGGAAATCACAATCAAAACTCTTCAGGAAGGTTTGCATAAAATCTCGGCATCCTTTCATTTTAGAATTTTTACAATATTTTACAACAGTGTCACACAATGTATGTGTTTTTAAAAATCTTTGGTGTATTTAGACTGTTCACAACTGTTAAGCTTCACATCAAAGTATTTCAAAATTTGTGAGGAAGTCGTGCAGACTGTTTGCGGAAAACGGTTGCTGAAAATGATATGCTTATAAATATCATGATAGAAATTACCACAAAAACCCATTGAGAAAATCTGCGTAAAATTGCCCCGAGTACTAAGCATCTTGTCAATGACAGACTTACTTGAAAAACACAGGTAGTATAGACGGGCGGATTTGGCTGTGGTTTAGCCGAAAACAAGGACCTAAGAAGTTCCGGTCAAGGCCCAAGACTTAAATTTACTGCTTTTCTTGACAAAAACAGTTCTACACTTCAAAACCCTGACACAGCGCGCCCCAAAACCGTTGAGCGTGATTTATAACTTCCCTGTCAAGAACGCTGCAAAGGACGGAGAATCCGTCAGGAAAGAAAGGGCATAACCGCAAATGAATAGCACATCCTCACAAGAAATTTTGAAGGAGGCTGTCTCTGAGCGTATCGGAGACAGTGGCAGACGCCTCGGGCTCCGTAGGCCCTACTGCAGGCGTCTACCATTTACCTCCAAGCCTGTGCTTGTATAACCCCACACACAATTTTCAAGGAGGCTGTCCTCTCGATCTTATCAGAGGCAGTGGCTCCGGGCTCCGTAGGTCCCTCAGCAAGCGTTAAATGCTATTATCTCCAAGCCTGTGCTCGTTCAACTAATTATGCCACTGGATCACTCATGGCAGAGGCCCACCGGAAGTTTCTTCGGCTGATACACAAGCACGAAGTTCTGCAAATGACCAGCTTTCCATTCGGACTGTCATGTGCGCCAAAAACACTTCGCCGCTCTCTCAAATCGGACGGCGTCGTTTCTTCGGAACAGAGGTATGTGGGTACTGTGTGTGTAGTGGGTCTATAAACTATGAGAAATCGGTCCTGCGACCATCTCGATTCCTGAAATCCGAATACCTTGATCTGGTTTAGGACACGTATCAAAATACCAAACCGGTCCCTGTACGGACTATCGTACAAAGGTGAAATTATGTGCTGCAAAGGGACAAATCGTCTCTGAAAGAAAGCCAGATTCGGCAGAGCTTTTGAAACTTCACAACTTTCGAAACACCCCGGCTGCAATGTCGTCACATGCAACAACTGGGGAGAAGGCGCTTAGATCCTAAGCACAAATCTGCCCTGCAGCAGATGCAGATTCCACCAGCAGTAAAAACGGATCTATAATGGTGAATTAATGTAGCCGAACAATCGCTTACAACAGATTTGGTATCAATCTTGGCCGCCGATGCAGCAGACAACGGTTAAAAGCTCTCTGATATACGGCAGGTGAGACCAGTCTCAACTCCATTGGTGTTGCATAATATCGCACTCGTACACAAATTGAATGTAAGGTAAGGTAAGAATGTCGTGTAATTCTATAGACAGACAAGCAAACGATTGCGGCGTAGGGATGGGAGGAAGCCCGTTGCTCTACAAGACCTAACCTACCAGGCAGACTAAACTTAGTTGCCGACGGGTTGTCCCGAGGGAAATATAATATATATATCAGAATGGCAATTACTTACTATGGCCAGCTCTAGTTTCAGCGTCTCTGAAGTTCAATGTACATCAACCAAAATTGTGAGAGATTATGTCACCAAAAATCAATCGGACAAAACAGCAGTGTTTCATAATGCGCGTGTATTTCCTCCACCGTATCGGACTCTCCACGTCAGAGAACATCGCATGAAGTCTGCGAAAAATACGCGCCAAGCGCAGGTGCAGCCTGATAATTCAGGGGCACCAATAATAGGACAAGATGTGGAGTACAAAAGATTTTATTGGTGGCGCCACACGATTTTGCCTGTAAGTTTGCCGTTCCAGTTAAGTTAAACGTTTTTAGGGGGGGTCATGTCCTCGGACCGTGCCAGCACGCACCGCCGCCGAGTTCTCACAGTACAATCTGGCTGAACCCTTATTATTGGTCTGCCCCGCCTATTTTAAGTCCTAGTAGACGTGGATCATCCGCCAACCCGCACTGGGCCAGCGTGGTGGATTATAGCCTTAACTCTCTCCTTGCGAGAGAAGGCCCCGAGTCCCAGCAGTGGGAACGTTTAGTGGGCTGTTGATGATGTTGATGATGAGACGTGGATTGTAGAAGTGGACTCTTCCACATTTACTTACAGAATTACAGAATGTTGGCGATGAACTAACTTACTAGTCTAGGTCCGACGTAGAATGAAACCTACTTAAGAGCGAGATGGCGATATTCAACTCTTAAAACTTATGTACCAGCTTATGTGCGAACCTCTAGGAAATATCAATTGTAGATCAGGATGGTGAAGTGCGGTGGCTGCGGAAAGTTTATAGCGTCGGTAGAGGGCGCTAAATGTGGAAAGTGTTCCGGTCTGTATCACAGAGGTTGCGTAAATATCCCAACCAAAGCATGTATTTCGCCTATGTGGCTGTGCCCGAACTGCACATGCTCATTACCCAGGGACAATCATCCATCTACCCCTATCAGAACCGCAACAAGTTATTTCGTAAATGAGGAGAAAGAAGAACCAAATAAGGGCCCCGTAGAATTAAAAAAATCCGAAACTGTAACTGTAGCCAATGGAGAGACTGTCGAGCAGATATTATCTCTTGTACAGGACTTAAAATCTGAATTAATTAGTATGCGGCTAAATGAGACTACTCTATTGAAGGAGATGAGTTTTGTAAAATCTGAACTGGTAAGTTTCAAGGAGCAACTGGGAGCATTGGCCATAGTACAAACGGAAGTACTTGCACTGCGAGAGGAACTCCGTCAGAAACAAGCGGGAAATCAAGAGCCGAAGAGAACTGTACATTGTAAATCGCCAATGGAGCATGATGCTGAAGATATGCAAGAAGATGGAAGTATATCAAAAAAATCTGCCAATAGCAATTCATGCAACTCATGTCAGCCCCTTAATGAATACACTGGAACTCGCTCTATGATAGCGCCCGCGAAAAAACTTTCGAAGAGCGCAAAGTCACATACTAAGAGAAATATCGGACGGGAAACGCTGACAGTTGTTAATGAAGATCAAAATGGAAAACAGCGTGATGTACAGACAGAGAGAACCAGTTCTCAAAATAACCTCTCTGGTGCAAGTATTGACGGAGAATGGCAAACAGTAACTAAGCGACGTCGCAGCCATAATAAGCAACAACACACAGTACAGGTCGGTGTAGGAAAAGAGAGCTGTGGCCTGGAGGCAGTGGAGAGAACTCACTACATACAAGCTTGGCAATTCAAAGCAGACACCACCATTGACCAAGTCAAAGGCTTTTTGAATGGAATCGCACGAGCCAAGTACTATGTAGAGAAGCGCCAAATTAGATCCAATACACATGCATCTTTTATCATCGGAATGCCGGACAGCGTGAAACTACAAGTGACGGAACCCAGTGTTTGGCCGCAAGGAATTCGGTTTGCTGGTTGGTTTTTTCGCCGCTCGAACGTGCAAGCCATCCAGACATAGAGTCGAGGGACCAGGACAACAATACTACTGTCATCGAGGCTGCACGCTCTAATTCAGCAGCTACAGCGCCCCCGCGTAGTGGTAACATAATTTTTAATAAAGGTTTTGTAAAGATATGTCACCAAAACATAAGGTCAATTAAAAATAAATCGAGTAGAGTAGAAGTGGCGTTACTATCGGATTTGAAATGTGACGTTTTGTGTTTGACCGAGCATTTTTGTAAAAGCCATGAAATTAAGTGTATAAATATTAACAACTTTACTTTGTCCTCCTATTATTGTAGAACCACGGTAGAACATGGTGGTTCGTGTATTTTTGTAAAGACTGGTCTGAAACATAGCAAGTTAGAATGTTATAATTCCTTGTCGATAGAGCAAATTTGCGAAATAGCCGCTGTAGAGTTGTTAGACAGAAATATTGTAGTGGTTTGTATTTATCGATCGAATGTAACAACTCCGTTTCAGTTTTTCTCCGTGTTTGAACGATTATTAGGTATGATCTGTGACTCTGGTAAAGAGCTTGTAGTCGTGGGAGATTTTAACATTGATATCAGCAAGGCTTTGGACTCTGACGTAAAAAGATTGAATGATCTATTGGCTATTCACAACTTGTGCAATCTTGTTGATTTCCCCACCAGAGTTACAGAAAGTACGAGTACCTGCCTGGACCACTTTTACGTGGACTGTAGTTTAGCGGAGGAGACGCGCGTGGCGCCCGTGCGCAGCAACCTGTCCGATCACTACGCGGTGCGCGGGAGCGTGCCGTGCGCGCCCGAGCCGCGTGCGCGTGCTCCGAGCCGAGCCAGATCCTACACTCACGCTAACCGCTGCAATTTCATCAAGATGATGGAGAGCGTAGACTGGCTTAAACTTGAGCAAAAGTACAGCGTAAAATCAGTCGATGATATGGCGTCGGCCATTGTAAATTTAATTAAAAATAGTATTCAAACTTGCTTTCCTTTGAAACAGGTTCGACTTCATAATAAAAATATTTGTTGGGCGACTGATGAGATATTTCAGCATAACTCATTGCTAAAAGATATGCAAGACCTCCTAGTGAAATTTCCGGAGAATGTCGAACTCCAGCAAAATATAGATGAATTTCAAACTGCTTACGACAACTTGCTACGGCGAGAACGTAGCAATTACTATTGTAATTTAATAATGAAATCATCTAACACGATGAAATCTATGTGGGACGTAGTCAAAGTTGAAACGGGCAGGTCTAGGAGAGTGCCAGACTACACGGAGGTACTGCAGCGATCCGACGGTGCAAAATTTAGCAGCATAGTAGAAGTCGTGAACAGTGTAAATGAGCACTTTATTCGCGCATCTACTTCATGCAACGCACCCACTGCTGAAGTTGCTGCATCCGTCCACGCGCTTGCTAGTGCTCGATCACCTGCCGATCGCTCTATGAGAATCAAGAAGTTTACGCCGCGGGAGGTATTCAGAGTAATTACGCACGGGGTGGCTAGGAAGACGTCTAGTGATGTATACGATACGTCAATTTCGCTGTTGTACTCTACAGCCGAACCGTTGTCATACATATTATCCGCTTTGTACAACAAATGCATCGAAGACGGGATCTACCCTGCGGCCCTCAAACAAGTAAAGGTTTCTCCTTTGTACAAAGGTAAAGGGAAGCAGGAAGAAATTAATAACTATAGACCGGTGTCTATCATCCCGGCTGTTGCCAAAGTCTTCGAGTACGGTCTGAGCTCGCGACTGACCGAATACCTGGTTGAATCGGAGGCACTATCAGAGAGACAGCACGCGTATCGTAGGGGTCATTCGACGACGTCCATAACGAGAGAGTTACTCCACGAGATCCTGAATGCGCGCGAGCGTCGGCAGCAGGTCGCCGTCATCTTCTGCGACTTGTCTAAGGCCTTTGATGTCGCCGATCATGGAGTACTTGCCGCGAAACTAGAGCACTACGGCATCCGAAACAACGTGCTACGCCTAATGTCGGATTACTTGTCGGGTCGAAGTCAGGTGGTCGTGGGAGAAGGAGGTGTGGTGAGGTCAAAGCCGCTCACAACGGTGATAGGCGTGGCGCAAGGATCTTCACTCTCGAACATCTTGTTCTCCCTTCTCCTTAACGACTTACCTGAGAACATTGAAAATAGCCATGTGCTAATGTACGCCGACGACGTAGCCGCTGTTGTGACGGCACGAGATATTATAGAGTTAGAACAGAAACTAAATAGAGTCGCGTGCGGCCTACACCGATGGTTCGGAATTAACGGGTTAATTCTGAACATGACTAAGACACACTTTGTGCAATACGATCTGTCGGGTCACATAAAAATGCCTCTCAATGTGGTGGTCGGAAGCACTAAAATAGACCAGGTGAAGGAAACACTGTTTTTGGGCTTTCGTATCGACAACACGTTGACATGGGAGAGTCACATAAATGAGTTGTGTCTGAAAATTGGGCGGGCGTGCTTTGCACTGTGGCGACTGTCAGGTGTATTACCGACAAGCATGGTGAAGAACTGTTATTTTGCTTCCGTGCACTCACTTCTACAATACGGGGTAGAGTTTTGGGCGCGTTCCGCAGATTGGGAACGCGTCTTTAGGATGCAGAAAAGAGCAGTGAGAGCCGTAGCCAGGGTGCCAGAGGACACGCCTGCACAGGAATTGTTCCGGTCGTTGAGAATCCTGACGCTGCCGTGCATGCTTATTTTACAAGCCGCACTGTACGCCTGGGACCACTTAGAGGAGTACCCGCGCCTGCGCACCGCGCGGCACGCGCACGTGCTCTGCGCGCCCCCGCACCGCCTCGAGAAGACCTCCAGGCAGGTACACGTCATGGCCGCAGACATCTATAATCGCCTCCCGGCAGATGTTAAGGAAGCGCCATCTCGTAATAGTTTTAAAATGAGGGCAAAGTTCTGGTTGACGAAGGAAGCGTTCTATCGAATAGATGAATTTGCTCCCAAGTGTTTATAAACGAACGCCTCTGAATTTCTTTATTTTATTTGTAATAGACATACCAAATACTACGACCATATTATGATAAAATCGTCTAATTGCTAGGTTTAACTGTTTGTTTATTATTATTATTGTTGACTTTTTATTTTTTTTGTAATTTAATTTGACATTTAGGTACATAATGTACACATTTGACATATGAAGTAATTTGGAGATAAGAATTGACACAATCGTTATTATTGTTAATTTAATTTGATTCCTACTTACAGTAATGTATAAATTTGATTTATAAATTAATTTGTATTTAATTTGATAATTACAATAATGTAGAGTCTATGTAGACGTTTGATTTAAAAAAATAATTTATGTACTGATTTTGGATGTATGAATTGACGTGTAAAAATATTTTTATCAATAAAAATGAATATGAATATGAATATGAATAACCTTTGTATAGAGTAGTGAGCAGCTATTAATTTCAACTATAATTATAAACTCGCGGATCTAAACTCGTTGGGAAGGTATCTAGCACAATTGCTTAGCCAGTCACAACACTGATCTGGGTGCTCATTTGCTAAACAAACATGTTTTATGAGGAAAAGTTTTGAAATTTATTTTCTTAATAGATAGAAGAAAAAACTCTTAGCTAGCCTAGATAGCTTGACAAAAGCCTTTTGCGACACAACTTAAGTTGGAACCCAAATGACATGTTCACATAGTGATACAATGATCTATCGTGTATCATTACTCTGTTTGAAGTATCGCATGCATAGTTGTATAATTTTTCAGCATCGGGCACCGGGTCATACACACGTATGTGACTCTATTTGTTTAATGCATGACCTTACTCTTTTTAGAATATCTTCAAAACAGAGAGACGAGACGAACTTCTTAGCATTCCGTGGATTCGCCGTGCGGGTGCCGGGTCCATCGTGTGGCAGAGAGAGAAATCTCGAATAGACCCAAGACTTGTGTGTTGGGATGGGTTGATTACCCATCGGTAAGGCCGTAACATCATAGCCAGTTTTTTGGTTCAAAGACTGACACCGATACATGTATATTCAATCAGGTTGGGAAACTTTTGGGAAACATCCCAATTCTGTCAAAGACGTCTGTCCTATTTTGAAATAATAAAATTTGAATTGAGAAAGATAGACACACAGCTGATGGTAACAATTCCCTTTTCGTGTCAATTTGCCGGTAACTGGGTAATGATAATTTATTCAGATGCCAATACGAAGGCTTCTCGAGGAAGTTTTAGTTCAACGGTAGCGCCTCCTAACTATTTCATCTGAGTGAATACCGAATCATTTGATTCGAGAAATTCCTGGTTTCTAATATATATACATGATTTTCAATTATTAATAATTATTAATGCAAAGTTAATATTTTATTCTGTTTGTAAAATGAATTATAACCTAACCTAACTTATTTTTTACTCTTTTCTACACATAGCGTCGTCGTGGTCACCAGGAGCTAATAAACACATCTCTCACTATAGATGCTGTGCATCGTCACATGCCGATATAATAGTCAAGTTTTACATTAAATAAAACTTGTATTATTGAGCAGAGACGATGCACAGCATCCCTTTCAGGCCTCCTGCTGAGTGAGAGACTTCTATGAGGGTACATCGCCTTAGCTCGAGCTCAGGTGACCAGAACCGGAAATCAGGTAGCATCATGCCATTTTCATAGACTAAAGTTACCAGAAGTGTGACGTATTTCCTGTGTGTTGCCAGAAAGAAGAACAGCGCAATCTCACTATAGATGCTGTGCATCGTCTCTGCTCAATAATACAAGTTTTATTTAATGTAAAACTTGACTATTATGATGTATATTTTACCTTATTTTGACATATTACATTCATGTAACTTAAGTTGTTCTTTTCGTGTGGCTGGCTAGATTTGTTTTTGAAAAATCTAGCGGTACGCCGCTGCTTCCCCTGAGATACATTATATAGGTAGCCCATAGCACTCAGGCATCACGTAGGTATCCTAGATATCCAACGGTGAAATAATTTTTGAAATAGCCCTAGTAGCTCTTGGGATTAGCGAGTTCAAACAAACAAGGTCTTCATCTTTATAATATTAGTGTAGATACCTATAGCACCCCAAACTCATGCAAACAATCTGTTGTATCAATATAATAATATGTACATTTCTACACTAATATTGTAATGACGAAGTAACTCGCTTGTACATAACAGCTTTCACCTATTTGAACAAAAAGAGTCCAAATCACCGCCTAGTAGTGCACCAGTAAGTCTCTTAAGTTTCAACTCAAATTGAGTTATAAAATGATTATCTTGTAGCTTTGTAATTTTTCTGAAAGTAGTACCCTTCAAAACTGTACTATGTAGGTACTATGGTACTTCCCGAGGCGGACTCTGCGAAGAGTCCCACGACGTAATCTACGAAAAATTTAATAGAATGTTACTGGAACAATCTTGATTATTGAAGTGAAAACTTATTTTGGCGCGCCTAGACAGATTTTTCGTGTGCTGTGAAATGAATTCTACCGTCACGCTCGGATATGATAAGAAATCTTTGGGTAAACTCGGGACCATAGTCATTGGCTATCTAGAAATGCGTCAGCCAATGGGAAACGCTGGTGCATTTCTAGATGGTCATGCCATGATGGCCAGGCCACACCCTCCGGTTACACCCGTGTAGTTTCCGAAGTAAGCTATCAAATCCTGAGTTATAAGTTTTCACTTCTATCGGCAGTTCCAATGACTGCCAATTTTTTATCTGTAGACCTTTGGTCTATGGAAAATTCATATGTGCTTAATTTATGTAGTTAGTCTACCTAGTCTACGGATGGTCTATGGCTAATTCGAATGCGCTTAGTTTAAATAGTTAGCTAGATACGTAGCGTAGTGTAGTTTGTAGTTCACATTGTATTTTTGAGGGTCGAGCTAATTGTATTTTAGTTTTGTTATTAGAGGCTCTGCCCATTAAAAAAGAACCGGAACAAAGTAATGTATGTAAGTGTGTAGTGAGGCATATTGGTATGACGACGTGAAGATGTTCACACAAAATTAATAAATACGACACATTTCATTTTCTTTTATTCATTTTCAAATACAATAACATCTATACAATGGTATCTCTACGCCTAAATGATTTTATTATATTGACACATGCATTAAAATTAATTATATTATTATATTAATAACATTTTAAATAAATTAATATTAAAACAATACAAACCTAAATAAGTCTAAAACTATTGACTGGAATATTTCAATGATCACAATGATAATAGGTAAAGGGCACGTACGGGCAATGGCTATCTTTCTTGCATGGCAACATTTAAATGTAAATTTTGATTGATTTCTCCCACCAGATTTTTTTTGTAAATTGTAACATAGGGAAATAATATTTTGCTATGTTTCTAATGTTTTTTTTCGATGAAGTTCATATAGAAAGACTTTAGATATATTAATTCAGAGATAAATATCGAAATGGTTTTCTATGAATCTGTCCCAAGACCAAACTAAGGGAATGAAATTGAACCTTGCCCTAGTTGATTATTGGAGTTGTGTAAAAAAACAATGATATCATTTTATTTAAAAATATCGGAATGCGTAAACAAGATAGCTGCCTGCTCCGATTGACCTTAATAACAAAAGTTAAAACATTTAGAGTTTAATTATTAAATATAAAAATTCACTTAATACGTAGGTACTTTTTTTTGGAAAACGACAAGAACTTGCCCTTTCCCGAATAGAGAAGAACTCTATAAGAAGAAATAAGCTCGACTGTATTTTTACCTATCATAAAAAAATTCTGACAAGTTTTTTAAATAATCGAGACTTATTCAATATGTGTATTTAAACAATTTTTGCAAGACACTTAAAACACATCAATCTTTTTACATTTTTTGTTTTAATAATTAAAAACTAAACTAAGTCTAAGTCTAATGCGAATGCACTTAAGATAAGCTAACTTTTATGTACACATTTTCAGTTAAAATGGTCTCTAGCTAGAGTTCTTAGTGGTTTTGATAAAATAACCAAAAAACTGGCGGCGGAATCAAAGGGTTTGAAATTGTAAACTTCACATTTGGTTTGCTGCTCTCTGTTTATTTTTGTCAAATTAATTTATACGGTTTGTTGTCCAAATATTTTGAAATGTTAATGTTTCTGCTATATTAGTATTGTTGAATTGGATTTTTGTTTTCTATCTGTATTCTGTATGTTAGGTTATAATAATACTAGCGGCCCGTTCCGGCTTCGCTCGGATCATAATCTAGATTTTTGGGGTGAACAACCCTTATCACTTAGGGGTATGAAAAATAGCTAGTAGCCGATTCTCAGACCTAGTGAATATGCATATAAAATTTGGTAAAAATCAGTAGAGCCGTTTCGGAGGAGTAAGGAAACAAACACTGTGACACGAGAATTTTATATATAAGATATATTAATATTGTATAACTATCTATATGTACCTACCCCTGTAAAATTAATCTTTTTTTTTTTTTAATGGCTCAAAATGAATCTTCAAAATGTACCAAATTGGATGACTCTTTGTTTTACGTATTTGTCATTGTCGGGACAACGTTTGTATGTCAGATAATTTTCAAAATGTCGGCGAAAAAAAAGTATGGTGGTACGAAGTTTGCCGGGCCAACTAGTTTATATTTATAATAAGTAGTGATATTTATGCCGAGCTGGTACTTGTTTTATCGGTCATATTTTGAGCATTTGAATTGTCCCAATAATTGAATTAAATTGTATTTTGTTTTGCTAGTTAAATAAGTTATATTATTTATTGTACAATTAATAAATAAACAGTTTAGTTTTCGTTGTAGTTTTGTCATTGTCAAAATAATTGGTGTGTTACAATTTTTTTGTAACTTAAAAAAAAGAGCGACATAGAACATTATTTAGCCTAGTACCTAGTAGGTACTTCTGTAAATTATTCTTCACGAAATAACAAAAATAGTTTGAAATATAGAGGTTTTGAAGAAGAGGTAACTCATTTGTAAATGAGCGCAAATGTAGAGTAAACACTTTCAATCCACACAGCTAAATTGCTTATGTCATTGCTATTGTTGTCCCTTTTGTTTCAAGTCAAAATTAAAGAGACAGCTATAGAAATCACAGAAGCTCTTTAAAATTAATACAGTTTAAACGGTTTCAATTAAACACAAAATGTAAATACATATTATAGCAAATCAAAACACTACTTAGCTAGATTATTATTAAGAAAATGTAACATGAAATAAAATTATGTAAAATATATTATTTTTGTTGGATACTGTTATTTTGTTATCTAGTAACGGAAACAGAAAAAAAGAATCACGTAGATTCAATAAAAAAATAAACAACAAAATCCAACATCTAGAAAATTTAGAAAAAATAACACGTTTAATTTATAACTTTGAATTATTATTTTCACATCGTTACGTTGCTTTATTTGGAATGGTTTTAACATCACATTGATTATTTTATTTATTCCTTAAAATAATTTACATACATTAATAATACTGAGTATAAATATCACCATCCACGAATGATGAAATAGTTTTTTTATGTCCGAATACCTTCAAAATTGATTTTTGTAATAATTTTTAAGGTAGTAAGTATTGTAAATTTCGTTGTTAAAGTTTACGTATAAATTTTACCATTTAAGCTATTTAAGTATTCCTTTCTTATTCATCATACGGCCTAAAAGTGCTATAAACGTTTCTATTTCGTGATGGATATAGTCTAGAATTTCTCAAGGTCTCTAAGCTTCTAGGTCAGCGTGGGTTTCGTTCGACCACAGAGTTGGCGGCTAAACGCGGACCTAAATGTGGAACAAAATAAAGTATTAAGGAGTGAGACGGCACAACTAACATTGCCAGTCATTCGAATAAGTCTCCATTTTGACAGTTATGTAGTGGTAGGACTCTTGGCAGAGTCTACCTGGGGAAGTACCACACCTTTGCCAGTTATCCTACCGCCAAGCAGTAATGTGCAAACATTATTGTGTTCCGGTTTGAAGGGCAATATTTCCAGAGAAATTACAGAGCTTAGAGATGTAACAACTTAGATCTCTGGGTGACGAGCGCAGTGCAGTGCTAGGTAATGATTTGGACTCTTCATGTTCCAATAGCTGCGTGTCACTGTGCTGTTATGTGGCAGGCATGTTGCTTACCATCAAGCACATGTCCTGCTCGTCACTCTTTATTTAAAAAAAAAGTTATTGAAATTCATCCACCTACGGATTTACTTGTATTGCACCAATAAACTTTATTCACGGCTACTCGAGCCAAATAGTTAACGTTAAACGTACATTTGTGGCGTCAAAATAACTAAAAAAAAACTACATAAAACCCCCTGGAGTACGTAGGTAAGTTTTGGAAAACCTAGCTTAGGATACCATGAGACTGAATAGAGTGACGGTATGTCTAAGATCCGTCATGGATCAGTGTAGTGTGATGTTGAACAATTTTACGCACTGATAACCATTCTTAAAACATTATTACAAAACCAATAATAAGTGTTAAGTATTCGCAATTTTCACATTTATCATACTTCCAATAAAATTGTATTATCGTCCTAAATAAATAATTCTACTTATAATTTTAATGAGTATCTATTATTTACAATCTTTGATAAAAAGACTAGCCTTGTAGGGTTTCAAGACTAACATAGAGATAAAAAATAAACAATAAAACATATGAATAAATAATTAAAAATAAAGTTTTGCCCAGAGCAAACTGGTCAATAAATAAATAGTATAAAGCAATAAATTTCAGAAATTCCCTAAATATTTGTATGAATCTTAATGTATCCACTTAAATCAATAATTTAATAACATAAAATTTTAACTGAGCTGGTTTCAATATTAGCAATTCATATTATAGGTAACTGAATGAGCCAGAACATAACATTAGAATTATTCTTTCTGATGTCAGGGCACAGATTTTTCAATTTTTTTGGTAGGTATCAAGAAGTCACATTCTAAAATTAAAAGAAAAATCCCGCGATCCGTTGTCACAGATAATGTTACATGAACTGATATACCTACTCATTAGTTTTTATAGAACAATACTCATACAGTTCGTAATAAGTCAAATTAACACGTCATAAAAGTACACATCAAAATAATAATTATATCTCTAAGTATCTCAATAAAAGTATTTTTATTATTAAATTATGAAAGGTGCCCAGTAAGGTCAAATCTAATATGGCTTTTTAAATAATTAAATTCTGTATTTGGTGTCCACGTCGCAGTCGTTGTCCACACACATACTCATAAACAAATGTATGTCTAAAATTATAAGAATTAATTTAGACATCAGTGCATGTATGCATACTATGATTATAATTATTAAAATCAATGTACTTATCGCTCATTTTTTTTCAAGTTTAGAATGTGCGTATGGAATAATTCAAACAATATAAAATCCTTCGGAAATCCAGCATTAGGTTACAGATTTGCGCCACTTGTCAACGTTTTTGGTAAATTGTCTTGTAACAGAACGTTGGTATAAAATTAATAATCAACGTTATAGAGCAGGCGCTAAGTAGAGTTGAGTGTGCAAAATATGAGGCTTGAACTCGGTTTACGGGTTTGGACTCAGAAAAGGATGCAGATTATGATTCTGGACGTTGCCAGGAGGTGTATTGTTTTTTTTACAACCCACCCCATTAGAATTCAAGTAAATAGAACACAAGATTTTTAAAAAGGTTATAGTGGGTTATCCCTAAGAGATAGATACCACAAGAGATGTATACCACTGCGGACTTTTTTGTAGACTTTTTTAAGGGGCACAGTACTGCGATATATAATTTTAATCTATCTCGTAGTGTGCAGCCAGCTTTTGCAATGTAAGCGCAAAAAAACTGTAAATTGAAGACATCACATTAGAAACCTTTAAAATTATCAGTGTTTTGCTACTGTTATGCATGTATTAAACATGAAACTTCCTCTTGAATTACTCTATCTATTAAAAAACTCAGCGCCCGCTCTATCAAGTAAAAGGGCGTTGATTAATTTAAACATTTCTATTTACGAAAAAATAAGGAGCAATGTTAAAATTGAATGAAAATGAACAAATTCAGAGAATCGAAACAGATGAAAATAAAAAGGACTTTTAAATAAAACTTTATAATACAAATAAATTACTAATTCAATAATAAATAAAATAAATAAGTAGTTTACTAAGAATAGTACATGGTAAATAAATAAGAAACATTTCTACAATCCATAAAAATACGTCAAAAATTCTTATTTGAATTCTACAATATTTTTTGTCCACAGCTTGTATTGATGTAACAAGGATTCAAAAGGACAATAAAAAGATTAAAATCCTATATAAGAATACATCGATCCCAAAAAATAGATAAAATGTAATTAACATAACAATCAGTTGTAAAACTCATAAAGCGGGTCTAGAGCCAAGTCCCTCGCGAAGTGCTGGTCCGATCATGCGTAGTGTGGATAAGAGCCAAGGTGCGAAGTGACGTGAGGGGGGGCCATAGAGTGGGGCGAGTACAGATTACTGCCCCCACCGCCCCAATTGCCCCAAGAAGCCGACGGGAATATTGACGCTGAAACAAAAAAGCCTGCGTGACGTAAAACTCTAGGTTTTAACAGCTTCGATGGCGCGCTGAAATGATACACAGATTATGTAACAGATACCTATCACAAACACATTTCTGTCATAGATAAAACATCTTTTCTAAAGTTATAGCTACATAGGTACAGTGCGACCAACTTACCTGTAGAATGGCCAAAAGCATACCGAGTTACGAGTACATATTAAAGAACAGAGAAGATGTCTAATTTTGCAATATGTGGCAACAGTTTTCGATCGTGACGCCATCGCTACATTCTACAGATAAGTTGGTCGTACTGTACAGGTCTGATCTTTGAATGACGTCCAAAAAAATGGACTACATGCAAAAATCTAAATGACGATAAGATCCATTTTGAGGACACATCCAATATTTATTTAATGAATTGCAGTCCTTATTACACTGCCTAAAATAATAATTTATTACAGTGATTCACGACAACGATCACTTAACTAAACTTTAATTTTAGAATCCGCCTCCAAAATAGTTCTCTTTTTCAGTTTTTATTTTTCCATCGGAATATCTCTATTTCGATTTTTACTGTTACGATAAAATTTTATGCATGAAGTTTAGCGGATAATTATGTTCTACAATTTTAAATTTTGTCGCATTTATCTCAGAACAGTGAAAACTGTAGATGCTAACGTCTTTGTCGTTCATTGTTAATTACAGGATATTTATGAAGTTATATGGTGGAGCTAGTACCCGATAAGTCGATGCAGTTTCATGCAGCGTCAGTAGTAATCGTCCCAAAAGACAGAAAATGGGGGTAGGGGTAGTTAGAAACTTTGGTGTGAACTTCCTCCATTCTTCTGTTCACCCGAGAACACAGTGCATGAAATTGCATCGAAATATCATAGACTAAGTCTACCTTCCATATTCTGTAAATGTCCTGTAATTAAAAATACTAGTGTTCATTTGTATCGACGTTGCGTAAAGGCTAGTGAATGTATACAAACAATCAAAATACATGGTTTTGTTTTCGTTCGCTTTATCAGCTGTTCTACATTCACAAACCTTGACGCATAGGTACGATTTTCTACAGTTTTCACTGTTCTGTAAGTGCAACTAAATTGGATTGAACAACATAATTATTCAAATTTGGACTGCTGCGACGAATAAAAATTGAAATGAGATAGTTTGTAACATGTAGTTCATTTTTTTCTTTTTAGAGTACCTACATGAGCTTTCTAGGAAATAAAATGAACTAAAAATCATTCGCAGTGCCTTTAAATAACCGAAATATTCTAGATGTGTTATCCTTTAGATCGTTCTAAGCTAAATGCAAATTTGTTTGTGATTTTCGTTTTAGAACAATAATAGATTACAATATTTTCACTTCTTTTTCTATTTTCACTTTTTTTTCTGAGAGAGAATTCATGCAAACAGTTGGACAAATCAATAATCGACTCAAGAATCCAAAAACACCTTTGTCTAATTTTCAAATCTGTTTCAACCATTTTAGTTTTACTTGCACATACATTTTGCTTAGAATTTACTAAAGGATAATACATCTAATGTACTTGTAAATAAGCATTCATTGTTTCATTCCTTTCAATTTCCAGAACTTTTTAATTATTAATTTAGTAAAATACCTACTGTTTTTTACTACTATTTTAATGTTTTATTCTTACTGTTTTATTGTTTATTTACGATTGACCAATGTTCACATAAAACGTTTCAGTATCTAGGTATTTTGGTAAAAAAATGACCTCTAACTGAAAACAATCTCTACCAAACAACCAGAATTTGTATGTGACTAATGTATACTTCTCCAGTTTTAGGGCTAAAATTTCAAATCAAAACAAAATCTGCCTGCTGTGGCAAAATACATAACTTCAATTTTGCAGACTTTTTTTCGGACGATTTTTGAACGAAATTTCTTTTGGTAGGCTTGGATGAGATAAGGATTTTGCTACACGATCGAACTGATAAAAATGCTAGACTAAACCGTAAGAAAAATAAGTATAACGAAAGTGACGCGTAGAAACTGCCTGTGACCAGTGTTGCCAACTTTATTTTTCAGATGATTGTACCATAAATAATAAAATTAAACAATATATTTTTGAAAATTGTATTGCTCTCTCTATATTCGAAGGAACTTCGTTCCAACCTGGTGTCCCGTGACACCACTTATCTTTTACAATATTTTGTGTATGTCACCTAGAGATTTTGAATTTTATTCTGTAATGTAAATTATGGATTACGATTGTGTGATGAATAATAATTAAATGGAAAAAAAACCTCATAGGAGCAAAAAAACAAACCTGTATTATTCTTTATCGTGGACTTCCATTCCATTACAAATTATTATAATTATCCATTCACAAGTCAAAATATGTCCAGGGAAGACTTTATACTGTCATTTATTTTTTGTTTTAGTGGCTCATAAAGTTTGCGAACATTAAAAATGAAATTAATTTAAATTAATTATCGAGAACGTAACATGTACATTTGTACATGTACAGGCTCAATCAAGCCATATTTTCATCATTTTTCGATAAGGAAATTTTAATTCTATCCAATTTGTTGTAGTAGGTATTTACTTACTATAGGTAGTTTTTAAACTTAAACGATTGGAACTCATACTGTAAATTTTATTATACAGGACACAGGACTAAATTACGATCTAAATATTCTTTAATTACCTGCTCTAAATCTAATTTATTGTATAAGTAGTTACTAATAAAGTTGTAACAACACAATTTAATGTAATATTTCTACTACCTACCCATAACGATTCGAATAATATTCGAAATTTGCAAACACGACATTTTAGCGAATATTCTCAATATATAAATTTAGGTATCGACAAAATAACAGAACATTCCTAAAGCTACATTTAAAGGGTGTTCCATTAAGTCGAGCGCCGACACCGCATGCCAATGACAACCCGTTTGGAGAACTGGGCAAATATTGGCCGACCCGAGTGTACCACCGAATTACAGAATGCGGATTACCGCTTGCCCCACTGACTCGTGAAGTAGGGCAAAGAAAAATCAGGTGGAAAACTACAGAAAAATTAACGACAGAAACCGAAATACCTACTAATGTATACAAGTATTAAAATGAACGTGGTTGTTACACATATTGATTAGGTAAACGGGTAACTCACGTGTAATGAGGTCGGTCAATCCGACTCGAGTTTCGGCCGCGTCCGGCGGCCTTTTTCAAGGAGAGTGTACGCGCTCGATGGCTTCCCGTTTGGCACTGAAACGTTTGTTTGGTCAGTTTCAAACGGGAAGCCATCGAGCGCGTACACTCTCCTTGAAAAAGGCTGCCGGACGCGGCCGAAACTCGAGTCGGATTGACCGACCTCATTACACGTGAGTTACCCGTTTACCTAATCAATAAATGTATACAAGCTTATTTAAATACATTGCGTGGTCTCTAGCGTACAAATTAAAACTCTGGCTTCTTTAATCCGAAAATAATTAAAAATATTAAAACGTACATAATTAAAAAAAAATGTTTTGCACTAAATATACCTACCTAAGTATTTACTTACTAGTGCTTATTTTATTTTAAGTTATCCATCTGCACACTTTTTGTTTTCCAAGTAACTCTGCGATTGAAGGGTGCATGATATTACACCGACCACTTAGGGGCGACATGTTATTTTAAAACGTTTATTAAGTTTTGAATGTGGGATTAACAATTTAATTGCTATTCTTGAAGTCATAGCAATTAGTTTTAAAAGTTAAAAAGTGTATAGAATATTCTGCTAAAGTTAGTACAAAATCGTATGTATTTGCAATTTCGGGTTCAATTCAGTACAAAAGTGTAATGTTCAAATGAATTACGATTTTTAACTTATGTCTATCCCAGATGGCGCTGGTAGTGTCTAACACAGACATGTATTTTGTGTTAAGTAATTCGATGAAAAAGTTATATTGAACAAAATGTTACACAGAATCGAAAATATCTGTTCATAACTATTTACTACTGGAAAGAATATAATTTGTTGTGTTCGTTCATCTGTTCAATTTAATCTAACTGCTGAAGTGCTGAAGTCTAGCACTTTCATTTGTTAGTTTCCCGACCTAGATGGTATTTAATTAATCTTGTGACTGTGAATGCTACAAACAAGATATATTAAAGCGATAATAATAATAATGCATCTGGTATTTATTGTATTTAACATTTTTGAATTTTATTAATAACATGTTTAGGTACTTTTTTAGTGGTTCTGAAAACGACTTATTTACTGAAAAGGGATTTATGGCAGTCGGCGTCTATTGCTTAGTGGCTGGAAATTTCATTAAGTTAGAGGTGCGACTCGAGACTCGACTTGACTCAGCTCGTTTGCGGTGAACTAGAGATATGGTTGTATTAAACTAGTGAAAGAATGCAATTGAACCAGTTCGTTTGAAACATTCATTCACGAATCAAACATGACCACACTCAACATTACCGTGCTTCATTCGGCACATGGAAGTCCAGGACGTCTACTATCTTTCAACGAAAACGCAACTTCGAAAAAAAACTCGCGACTTTCCTGCTCTCGTTCTACTTCGTTTCATTCGATACAAAATTGTTTGACGTTTAAATGTTCTAAGCCTACTCTAATTAGAGTAGCCTTCGAACATTTAAATGGACAAAACGAAGGATCGAAGTATAATTGGAGTTTAAAAGTCGCGAGTTTATTTCGAAATTACGTTTTTCGTCGAAAGAGAGAAGACGTCCAGAAACTAACGATATCAAAGTTTTTTTTCTTTTGATGTGTATAATAATTTATGTAAATAATTTCTGCATTCGTCTTTTTCGAACGAAAAAGTAGCTAGCCTAATGCATTTATTTGGCAGCCTTTAAATACGCGACATCTTTTGAGATGTGATCTGAATTACCACGTCAAGTGTAAACCTACAAAAGTTAAAAAAAACGTGGTCCTCAAAACTCTGGCCGTGTGAATATAATGTGAACCATCGGTTACGCGACTAACGATGAACAAATTGACATAGGAATGAATCAATAAATCTATTTACTCGATAACACGTAAATTCGCAATGTAAATTCGCCGGGAATATTTAATTACCTGTTGAAGTGGGCATCGCTGCGTGTGGGGCCATGAAAGAGGAGAGTTTCGCCGAGTGGTGATACGAGCTCATGAATAGATCGCTCTGGTACTTGTATGCAGGATCGCTGGCCGCTGGTTGCGTGGCTGCAGCCAGCCCTTGGAAATCGAATTTGTACGCGTATCGCTTCCCGTGGACTTTCGTCATTATATTTTTGTCGTAGTAGTATCTGCACAAAATCATCAAATTAGTCACGAATAGGAAAATCTAAAAAGACACCAGCTGGCGAGAGGTATGATGTTGTCACAATGGAGATATCACCTGGAATATCAATAACGGTTGACGTCCCACATATTAACTCTGCACTTAGCAATGCGACGGAGATCGATTTGCTACGTCCTGAGTTAATAATATGATCGGAAGAAAGAATCAACCCGTACCCTCACCATTAAAAGTACAGTTGCAATGGCATCACTAGCTCGCTTACACAAATCGGGTACCCGTTCATCGCTATGGCAATACATCTACATTCAGTATCCTAGCTCTTAATGAGCTAATCAACTGTTTCTCCTGTTACCTAAGAGCACGACTGAGCTTGTCATAGTTCATGTTCGGCTTGGACTTGCGTTCGCCCCACCGCCGCGCCACTTCATCAGGGTCTGTCAATTTGAACTCCCCATTGGTGCCTTCCCAGGTGATACAGCCTGCGTTACTCGAGTCACTCAGGAGTTCTAGAAGAAACTGCCACAGCTGGATTTGCCCTGAGCCTGAAACAAAAACTGTGTTACGAGAAACTTTTCGAATCTACGAGTATCTTCTAGGCTATAAGTTTGCGCAAGTAATTCTATGTATTTCACAAAATAACTGAAAAAACACTTGTTTTTTTTAAATTTTTTGACGTGATAACGTCTTATAATTTAATGGAGCTGGGTGCACGCACGAAAAAACATGACTCATGCGGCGTTACCTCGCTCTGAGGCGTTCCATTTAACCTACATAGGACCAGGAGAGCAGATCTGGGTAAAATTTTAATTGGACTTTAAACCTTATTTTTCCTATGACTTACAGACTACATTTGTATAAAAGCTGTGTTACGTTAATTTTGTTGGACTTTCCTATTTTTTTATTTGCAGATTAATTTTTGTGCGGTGGTTCTTAGCTATGTTTGGTTAATATCGATTAAAGATAGCCGCCTCCACAAAATGGCGAATTACATTATTTTTTCACTACTACCTCAATATGGGTATCAAATGAAAGGCTTGACTAGTAGCATACTATGCACTATGACAAACTTCAAATCCAATATGGCAGCCACCACAAAATGGCGAATTACATTAGTTTTTCACTACTACTTCAATATAGGTACCTATCAAATGAATGGGCTTGACTAGTAGAATACTATGCACTATGACAAATTTCAAATCCAAGGTGGCTGCCACCACATATGATTGTCAAAATGACGTTTTTTTTTTTAATGTTTATTATATTATAGAGGGTTTAGTCATATATGACTATGTCACCCTCATAGTGATACATACAATATTTAACAATCTGAATTTACTGGCTAATCTGCGCATCAAACCTTCGTTTAATGCACCTATTAACCAGTCCATATAGTGCTCTAGCTCTTACTGATAGGGGATCCGCCAGAATGTCACAGTACCAACCCATGTCAACCGTGTTGATGTTGTACTGGGTCCCGTAGTCGACTCTTTCAGCCTCGTTCCGGACACACTCCGCTATCACATACATGACACACTCTACCAGCCCACACTCCGTGCAGTTTGGTGAGTCGACTTTACCCATCAGGTGTAGAAAGCTGTTGAGTGGAATGTGTCCGGCACGAAGTCTCATCGCCGTTACAATATCTGTTCTACTCATTTTTATTTACTCGTTAGCATACCATGGCGCCCGAGTTAGGTTCGGTTGTATAATTTTATACCAAACTCCTTTGGATACCGAAAGATCTTCATAATGTTTTTCCCATTCTAATCGGCATCTTTTTCTGGCCCTACCTAAGTATTCTGCCGGCAGTGGAAAGCAATGGAAGGGTATTCCGTGGCTCAGGGATTCCTTAGCGAGTCGGTCGACTTCCTCGTTGCCTGGTATGCCAACGTGAGATGGAATCCACTGGATCTTAATCTTCTTATTCTTAATATTTAGATTAAGTAGAGATTTCAAGATACTGTAACCTATCGGAGTCCCTCGGGTATTCGTGGTGCAACTAGCGAGATGGTAAATAGCACTTTTTGAATCAGTCAAAATTACATACTTGTCTGTGTTTACAGAGTTACCGTGAGATATCGCCTCCGCGATCGCTATTAACTCAGTGTGCATAATAGATATATTGGCCTCAATATTTAATTTTAAATGCGAATTTGTCTGTGGGTCAAAAAACGCTGCACCGCTAATTGAGCCTTCTTTCGAGCCATCTGTATAAATTTTATAAAAGTCTAAATAATTATCACAGATTACAGAAATAAAACACAGATGGAACCTTCGTGAATAACACTGTGAGGCCCTTATTTACTTTTGTTGACGTCAAATTGTCATATCAACATTGTCAAATTACTTGTGTAATGTTGTCAGCCTTAAGAAAAAAAGTCCCACTATTGTTGTCTTAGTTTCGGAAATCTTCAAGTATAATAAACACAACAATTAATATTTTAACATTAATATTACATAACATAACATTACGCCGATTATATATAATACAAGGATTTCTTGTTACTACTATTTTCATTCTATGAAGTTAAGAATTTTGATTTTGCATGCAATTCGAAATCAACTTGCATCGCAAATAATAAAATAAGTAAAATTTACTCGCTTAGATAGGTTAAACAAAAACTAAAACAATACTCTTTACCACCAAACTAATTTGGAAAAAATGCATATGGACTACCTGTAGGTCCAAACATCAAACAAAAATAAAGTAGCCAAGTGCGAGTCGGACTTGCCCATGAAGGGTTCCGTTGCAGCAAGTAACATAATACATATAGTACATAATTATAGTTCTTGTAGTTCGTTGTAACTTTGATCAAAGTTTTAACAATATAGTATTTATGACGTCCCAAAAAAAAACTACTTACCAGATCTAGACCAGTTCAAACCAATTTTCGGTGGAAGTTTTCATAGTTATTCACATCATATTTTTTTTAGATTTATCATTTTCTTACTTTAGAAGTTACAGGGTTACACACATTCTACAAGTTTGGAAGCATCTCTTGCGCAAATTATTCAGTATAGAAAAACATGATATTAGAAATAACATCATCAGTTTTGAAGACCTATCCATAGACAACCCACATATACGAACCAAAGCCGAGTTGGTTGGGACATGGAGCTCAAAAGAGCAACGTTTTACCTACAAGCAACCTTGGCAGCAAGGCCAGTATTTGTGGTGACAAAAACGATTGGCCTGATCACAACATATTTTTTGGGTTAGTATACCTATACGCACAAATTAGCGCCGTATAAAACTTCAACAATGTCACTGCTGACTTGTCCGGATAACATGAGGTTAACTAAAACGATTAGAGCTTTCAAAAGAACTCGCCTACCTTATTAAACTCTACAGTACATATAAGTATTAAAAACTTGCTTCATAACTATAGTTTTCATCAACACTATTAGTGTTTGTACTAACACTAGCAACGACGTGGAAATTGTAACGGCGTCATATAATGTCCATTAATAATTTGGTCTACGAGTATCTTTTAAAAAAATTATAATCTATATTTTACCTTAACTTCAGGTCATCTATTCTATGCTTCAGGGAAAATAATTTCAATTTCTTATCGCCACACCAACCTATTTTCGTTGAGGTGTTGTGTTCCATTCATCACCAAAATGAAATCGACTAAATTTTATAAATAGCTGTAAAAATATTCAATTTTTTCTATGAAATGATATTCCTCTTTCCTTATTATGTTTTTGGGAACATTGTTTGCAATGTTTGAAGACACAAGACGGCATATTTTAAAACGAAACTTAAAATCACACGGGACTCCCGTACAACACGGAAGTCCGTTTCATACTGACTGGAGTTTGTATTTGCTCCGCGTTATGTATTTGCTTTGTCTGCTTCAGTATCTCTGTTCTGCGCGCTCCATCTGCGTTTTATTTCTGTAATCTGTGGAATATCCAATCAAAATGACGTTGTCACGTATACTATCGTCCGTAAACCAAATTTACAGACTACCATTTTTTAGGGTTCCGTAAAACGTAAAAACGGAACCCTTATAGATTCGTCATGTCTGTCTGTCTGTCTGTCTGTCTGTCTGTCTGTCTGTCTGTCTGTCCGTCCGTATGTCACAGCCACTTTTCTCCGAAACTATGAAAACTACACTGTTTAAACTTGGTAAGTAGACGTATTCTGTAAACCGCATTAAGATTTGAACAAAAAATTAAAAAAAAAAGATAAATTAGGGTTGCCCCCCATACTGAGAACTGAAACTCAAAAATTTTTTTTTCATCTAACCTATACGTGTGGGGTGTCTATCGATAGGTCTTCAAAAATGATGTTGAGGTTTCTAAAATCATTTTCGTCTACACTGAATAATTTGCGCGAGAGACACTTCCAAAGTGGTAAAATGTGTGTCCCCCCCCCTCTAACTTCTAAAGTAGGGGAATGAAAAATCTAAAAAAAAAATATGATGTACATTACCATGTAAACTATCAACGAAAATTAGTTTGAACTCGATCTGATGAGTAGTTTTTTTTAGTACGTCATAAATACACTATTATTGAAACTTCGATCAAAGTTACAACGAACTACAAGAACTATGTGTACTATGTATATTATGTTACTTGGTGCAACGGAACCCTTCATGGGCGAGTCCAACTCGCACTTGACCACTTTATTATTTTGTTTTGTTAGAATGATGAGAAGCTTGTAATTACAACCCCTAATTTCTCATACAAAGGTAGGTTAAATGAAAATCTTGTTTAAAATTGGTCCGGTGTTTTTAAGTTATAAATATCGGCTATTTTGATCAGCAATTTTTAACAATAATTTCTTTTCGCGAAAAACGATTCAATTTTTTTTTTTTTACAAACTTTGATTGTTATATTATTCGTTGTTATTTAGTAAAAAACTTACAAAAAACCGCAACTGTTAAACACACTTTCATCCCCTATTTTAATCACTTAAAATAATTTTTGGGCATTAAAAAGTAGCTTACGCCGTTTCTCAGGCTCTGGACTATCTTTGTGCCAAATTTCATAAATACATTCAGTAAGTAGTTCAGGCGTGAAAGCGTAACAGACAAAAGACAGACTACATAAGTTAATTTCGCGTTTATACGCGTTACATACCTATCGCGTTACATACCTATCGCGTTACATACCTATCGCGTTACATAGTAAGAATAGTAACTCATCTTTCAGAAAGGCGGGTCAAAATAATGCAACCTTACGTGTCATGGTTACTCACCAGTGAATCGAACAAGCCCCAAGCAAAAGTATCATAAAAATCGTTTCCTTACACGGTTGACGGCAGCGTAGGCTAATGGTTAGGGTCGGACCCTACTTATTGGGCGGCTATGTTAAGCTCTCGCACGACCGCGTCTCGTGTGCATTCGTGTGGAATCCAACTTACGCACGCTGTCTTGGGGTCAGGGGTATGTTTAAGGTTTTGACTGACTCCTAAATAAGTGGGAAGTTCTCAATTTAATTGTATTTTTTTTATGTAAGCCTGTTGACAGTTTAGCCAACTGTGGACAGATTTTGATGATAAAATCGTTTCTGCTGTTATTTATAAAATTGGCACATTGTATCAAATTGATTACCCTTTCATACCCATTTTGTTAAGTCAATAACAAAGGAATTTCAGATTTATAAAAAAAAACAAAGTTCTGATAAAATAGTTATTAAAATAAGGCTGAAAATAATTTACTAACTGAGGATTAAAATAATTTTAATCGTATTTTTCATGTTGAGTTGCCTAGTGCCTGATATCCATAGTCGGATAAAAAAATACACGTGCCGCTAATAATTAAACTAATACAACCAGTCATAATGTTACAAAACTCAAATTGAACAATTGACAATATTTTCATGAGATTAAGATTGAAGTGTTTCGTAACAAAATGCCCCACTCTTCTTCGCTCGTAAAGAGCTGTTCACACGAGCGTGTATCGTGATTTATATCTTTGGGAGCCTTCCGCCCGTGTCGCACTCGCATCGCTCGGCTCACTGGATTCATTCACTGTTTTCGTATGTCACAACGTTTGCAGCTTCTGCCCAGGGTTGGATTTTAAACTACGTATATTTATTTTTATGTATGAACATTTATTGTCAACACTACGTATGAATATATAAGACAATGAATTATCCTAATTGAAATAGCCCGTAAACAAGTAGTCAAACAGTAATCAAATGTACAATAAAAAAAATCGTTCGACATATTTTCTAAATAAATAAATAATTACTTTAATTGCGAATTTATGTTGTAATTTTGCTTCGTGGGCTTCGGTATAGTGCTACCATGATTAAAACAAGCAATACTCGTATTCCAGCAATGAAATTGGATTTGATCTGATTTGACCTGTTTCCGGTGCAAAGGTAACCGAGATGCTAACTTCATTGCTCAGGTGAGTCAGTCAGCTCTATGACTACTATAATGTTTTTGTACCTCAAATAACAAATAAAAAAATACGTGCTGAAATTCCGGTGGAAGCATAATCAGTTTAGAAAGGCTTTTCGTTTGTAACCAATGAAATAACTCTTAAGGGATTGTGTGTATTAATTAGATTCGACGGTAAAATTGTTAATAAATGTTTATATTCTGTAGGTACTTCAAAATTCTGAGTAACGAAATCGACCCTGATATTTTTTTCTGTGACCCTGATTGCAACCCTGATCTCGCTAGAGTCATTCTGCTTATGGCCCATCGATTTTATGACTCGCAATTAATGAGTCGATCGGCAAAATATTGTGTGTGGGGTGATCTATGTTAGAAAACTATAATATGTTTGGTTGACTTGAGTCAGCTGATAAATTGCCTTTATTTTCTGAATGGGGATTGTCGAAGTTCGCGTTTGAAATTGTTTTATTTATAGATATAAAATGCAAGAACACGCGCTTAGTGTCGCAGTTTTCTAGACAAAAAGGCTTAGTACTAATTAAATTATGACCCAAAGAATAATTTCGCATAAATCATGTATTTTATTTTCACCCCTGCCTTTAAAATACCTAAACTATTTCTTATGCTTTCTGGCAAGTACTATGTTTGTGTGTGTTAATAGTTAGTAAGTTTAGTAAGCTGTAAACTTTTTATTACTATGGTTACAAGTATCTATTTACTATGAACGTATTAAGGTTTTACATGTATTATTATTTATACATACATACATATTATATTATTAGATATGTAGTAGCCCAACTGTAGATGTTCACAAAAATGGCATTGAAAACGAATAACATACAAGGGGTTCATAGATGGTGAACCTGTTAATATGCTTTATGTGCATTTTTTTATTCTACATATTTAAGGCAGTGTGATTTTTTCTTCTGAGAAAAAAGGCGATACTTTTGGCGGCTACCTATTTAACTACCAGAAATTTTACCGACAGTACCTTAAAAAGTTAGAACTTGACAGCGGATTCATGCTTTCAAGTTCTATTAATAGTGAGTAGGTACCTACAAATCTCGACAGCAAATATCAAGTAATTGTAATGATTTATGTGATATATTTATTCAGCCTATAAAATAATACATTATTAAAAAGCTGAGTTTTGTTGTGGAGACCCAAACACTTTAAGTTTCATGTAAGTTATCTAGTACATAGGTAATTAAATAAATAAATATTGATGGACAATTCCCACACAACACCATCTGACCCCAAACTAAGCAAAGCTTGTACGATGGCGGCCAGATAGCTGATATAATACTGATATAGTTTTAAATACATACTTATTACATAGAAACACCCAGACACAGTGCAAACATTTGAATTCATCACACAAATATTTGCACTGGGTGGGAATCGAACCCACGACCTTCGGCTTCGCAGGCAGAGCTACTACCAACTAAGCCACGAGGCCAGTCAATTAATTTTCAATAAAGCGGTGCATGAAGACAGTGTCAAGTGCCAGAGGTTTGTCTGTAAAAATGTAAACGGTTAAATGTACGTTTCTCTTTTATTGAAGTTGATAAAATACTATTAAAATCGGACAAACACGTCAATCGGTAAAGCGAAAGTTAACGACGAAAATCAGTCCATTTAACACATCAATATTTGACTAGAATGTAATTTGACCCGCACTGTGTGCACTGTACACAGAGGTAAACGGTACGTCAGATTTTAATAACCGCGTGAAAAGACAGGTAAACACGGCACTCCCGTGTGAACCAGCCTTAATTGCCAGGGTTGCCACGTGCCGTTGATTATTTTTATTTTGAAATTGCCTCACAGATTTATAACAAAATTACACGCTCTGGCGGCCAGGTGGTAGACGGTAATGTTCTGTAATTATTAGGGCATTTTGAGGCCATTAAATGGTGATTATGGTTAGAGTGCAAACTGCAATTCTGAAATTTTGTAGTTGCATTGATCTATTTGCTAACTTTAAAATAAATTTACGATTTACATTGTAAATATCATTCAATACAAGTGAATAAATGAAACTATTAAACGTTTACTTTACAAATATTGAGTTTACAAAGGTTGACTGACAAGTTACGTAACATTATTATCCTAGGATCAAGAAATTAGAACTTACCCAGTACTCATTCCTAGAAACCTGCCCCGAACACCAGTAGCTATCGCGAAAAGTACCCACTACTTAAGCAGGTGCCGAAAAACGAGAGCAACTAGATGAGAAAGTTTTTATTAGTGTGCAATAAAACCAGTAAATTTAATTAGGGTTAATGTAACTTCATTAACTGAGTAACGCAATAAAGTAAAAAATTAAATACTTAAATTTTATTATAAAACAAATCAAATGCATGTTTGACTTATTAACCCCCGCAGGTTCAAGTGCAGTAAAACCCAGCGCTTTTCTAAAGCAGGTGCGTTGAATTGCGTGCCAGTTTATTGCTTAGCCTATTTAACATTTCGAGGGCTGATCAGACAGATAAAAATGCCGTGATGTTATGTTGTTCCCACACGCTGTGACGCCAGCGGGCCGCGCCGGGCGTCACGACGCCGCGCCGTCACCCGTCGGTCGCGTGTGAATCATATTCCCGGCCGTGGCAACCCTACGATTTTTGTTACGATTCGTGCCGTGATTGATTTTGCGATCAATTTGTTGGCTATTAAGGGGTTTCCAAAAATCTCATTTCAGTATTACGTGACTGTTTTCGAACGAAATTTGGTACCTAATTCATTTACGCATTTCGTAGATTAGATGCAAGAAAAAATTTAAAAGAAGCCGGCGTAGTGACGAGGACGTTCGATATCATATTTTGAGGTTTTAGATACGAATACCTCCTCCTCATTTGAGTATTTTTCCCATTGTAGATCTAGAAATGTGTCACCACTTTAACAGTGGGGAGTCTACCAACAGTTACCTACGTGTATTGTAGTTTTTTTTGAGTATTTCCAAACTAAATATTTTTTGTTACTTTACCTGAATTTGCTAGTCGACTGCTTGTTGGACCAAACATCTGATATGGATCTGAAACAAAACAGTGAATTAGGTTGGAAAATACTCGTAATAAATATAAAGTCATATCCTTTCTTTTTTTTTTCAAATAAAGGATGACGAGACGAGCACGACATGTGGCTGATGGTAAGCAACATTCCTGCCACATAACTGCACAGTGACACGCAGCTATTGGAGCATGAAGAGTCCAAATCATTACCTAGCACTGCACTGCGCTCGTCACCCAGAGATCTAAGTTGTTATATCTCTAAGCCCTGTAATTTCTCTGGAAACATTGCCCTTCAAACCGGAACACAGTAATGTTTGCACATTACTGCTTGGCGGTAGAATAACTGGCAAAGGTGTGGTCCTTCCCCAGGCCGACTCAGCCAAGAGTCCTACAACTACGTAACGTTTACGTTCCAAGTATCAATTAGATTTGATGCCACTTTTGCTATGCGAACAGGTAGGGTGTAGACGATTATGCCAGTCCGGGTTTTCCCGGTTTTTGTAATAGTCTTTACAAAGTCCGCATGGGGAAGTACCACACTTTTGCCTGTTACCAAGCAGAAATGTGCCAACATCACTGTGTTCCGGAACAAATTTGAAGGGCAATATTTCCAGAGAAATTGAAGGGATAGAGATATAATACATATCGAGTTGATGAGCGTATTACAGTGCTAGTTAATGATTTCGACTCTTCATGTTCCAATAGCTGCTTGACACAGTGCTGTTATGGTATTATGGGCATGTCGAAAAGGTATAGAAATTCTCCACGTTAAACGACCACAAAGACACCAATTGTGCTAAGTAAAGTTCGAAAATATGGAGCTAAAATCGCGTGCAAAGCCTCAGATCTCAAAAAAATAAGGACTAAAAACGTCTAATTCCTCCCCACGACAGTAGATCACCAAGACGCCACCGATAACGTTGCCCTGGAAACGGAACACACAACACCAAGGAAAAAACCCAGATGTAGTGCATAGATTGCATTACAAGTGGGCATAATGAAGCCTGGGGACCTCAGGATTTACATAGATACATAGATAGTGTGGGACGGGTGAGAACTCTGGGCTATAGACGACGCCTAGCGGGAAGACTCTGTACTAAACTACGACTTGTCACTTGTCACATCTGACTAATAAGTAATCAAAAGCAGATTTTTTCTGTGTGTCTCAATGCATAACGACTAATAAAAAAACTAACTTATATTGTTAAAAAATGTTGTACAAGTATTTATTTTGGTTCCACAAACAAAAAATTACGAAGATATAGAGCTTAGAAATTTTGAGTGACGTCACTTCATTGTACGATTTTTTAGAAGACGTGACGTCACGACCGTCACAATAACACTCTGGAAGTTTGATATAAATATATTTGTCAATGTTTAATAATCTTATACCTTTAAACGAGCAATTCTCGTACCTATATAAGTATGTATATATATATAGAATCTGAATCTCGGAAACGGCTCGACGGATTTTCATGAAATTATGTATGCAGGGGATTTCGGGGACGATAAATCGATCTAACTAGGTCTTATTAAAAAAAAACGCATATTGTGCGCGTTTTTAGACAATGAAAAACTGTCACATTAGACATTAGAATGTGAAGGTAAATTTCGCCGCGTGACGTGACAGCATAATTAGCTAAGACGGGAAGTCGGGTGCTCATAGCGGTCATGAATTAGTAGCTCCGGGTTCGAATCCAGACGAGTTCTCTTTTTTTTTTCAATTTGTTTTTTTTAAGAAAATCTATTTCTTGGAGTCTTTTATCTGTAGGTATCTAAGTATATTTAGTATTTAAACCGAGCAAAGCTCGGTCACCCAGGTACTAATTAGATAAAACAAACATTACGTACCCTATACTTTTCCTGAATCTAGTTGAGGGACTAATTAGAATGGTATATTTTGACCTAATTGTCATCCCAATTCAGCTTGGCCATCGAAAACTACAATGCCGACTGAGTGAAGGGTACGAGTTTCACTGCACTGCTCTGGGCCTTAATCAGCGTGTCTAGGGTTTCCGTTTGGGTAGACATTTTTTTGGGTAAAAAGGCCTGATACACTAAGTCATTGAGGATTTTGTGTCTCGGTGCTTATAGGTAAGTACGGAAATAATTTAACTTTCTTCGAAACAATAAAGAACGCTTTCAAATGTAAGTAGGTATATCACCCAGGTAAGCATATTTAAGCATACCTGCTTAGTAGCATAGCAGTAATAAGATAAGCATAAGATTTTTGATGATTTTTCGAAAACCACTACAGTTATTTCGATACAATTTATACGGGACCAGAAGTATGATGTAACATGTGTAGTAGGTATGATGTGTTTGATCTAGCAAACATAAAAAAAAGAATCATCAAAATGTAACATACAACTTTACTTAATTGAGAGCCTCTTCCTATTTTGAAGTCTGTTAAAAAAAGGAATTAATTTTACTAACTGCAGACTGCGGAAGCGACCGATAGTTGATTCGCCTGCGCTCGGCTATGATGGGCGTTCGTTCGTATTGAAAAGTGAATAACCTAATAAAAGCCAGACTAGCCAGACACCATTTATTCTGACCGGATACGCAATCAAAAGGCCTAACTATATCCGGCTTTATCCGGACGCCTGGCAGCACTAAGCGCGACAAGCGTCACATTTATTACAGACTACGAGAATATCGTATTTTCCGAGAGCTGATAGCAAAATGTGGATGGGTATTTGAGACAAACTGAAAACTTGTCACATAGTTCTCCTTTTATATCCTTACACGGAGGTGCCGACTTGGCTGGTGAGTAGTGTGGCGAGTGGAGGTAAATGAATCCCACAATTGAGATCACCAAGCAGGTAGATAGCTCCTCCACAATGATATCTCATTTTGAGAATCTCTATTTTTATTTAAAATTGCCAGTTCAAATTTAAAATTGCTTTATTGCAATTTTTTGTGTTTTTCGCTAAACATATTTGCACGCGGCTGGCAATGTTATAACTTTTTTTTGTTCTTTACATTTAACATCACACTTAACATTAAACTACTAACTAACCAGAAGATAAGAACCATGACAGTCAAGTGATGAGCACTACCTATCGATTTCCAAGTGTGAGGTTGTGAGTTTGAACCCTGCTGCACTTTTTTTTTATCTTCATTAATTAAAGATGCAACATCACCTTAGCCTCATCGGAAGACGGTGAAGATAAAGCGCTGTTGCAAATACCAACATTAAATATGTCGTCCTGTATCAAATCTCTTCTTTGAGCTTCGTTGCGAACACACTCCATTAGCACATGATGGACATCTTCTACCACTACCTACCTTCTACCTTCTATCTTCTACCTGCTGCACTTCTGATTATTAGTTTTCAGATAGTGCAGATTTGTATTAGATTGTCATTACCATTGGTTTAATAATATAGAGAGACGTTGGCAGAAAACCAACATGTACCAAAACAAACATTTCATGTGGACACGGTAAGGACTAACCCGAGCTTGGTGAGAAAACAGGATTATTAATAAACTTTGATTCTCTCCTAATAAGAGAGGGCTCCCTTTAGAACATAAAGCGCGCTGCTCAAGCTGATTTATGATAGAAGAAAAAAAATGCTTCTTCCCATATAGTAGCTACTTGAAACCACCCCAAAACCACCCCGCATTCGATCCTATGCAAATTACAGTCGTAATTCGTGGCACATTCAAATTGAAACAATAGCGCCCCCTAGCGACAGTTCGCGCCTTTTGTAACATTATAATAAAGTAGTAATAATAATTGTTAACGACACTCGTGTTAGTAGGCAGACTATTAAACGAGATATTGTGACTAATTCGACCCTTTGCTGTTAGAGTGACGTCATTACTTTTTGGTCATTATAATGCCTTGCGATTTCACTCGTGTGTTACCAAGCGCGGTCCGAAGGGGGGGGGGGGGGGTCACAGGGGACATGATAACCTATAGAAGTATTAAACAACTCAACGCTATAAAGCCCCAATCTAAGCAACTAAGCCACAAGGCCAATCACGGTAAATAGTTAGTACCTGGGTGACCGAGCTTTGCTGGGTTTAAATACTAAAAATACTTAGATACCTACAGATAAAAGATTCCAAGTAATAGATTTTCTTAAAAAAAAAGAATACTTACTTGAGAAAAGAGAAGCCGTGTCTGGATTCCAACCCGGAGCTACTAATTCGTGACCGCCATGACCACCCGATTTCCGTCTGAGCTATTATGCTGTCGCGCCACGCGGCGAAATTTACCTTCGCATTCTAATGTCTAAGTGACAGTTTTACATTGTCTAAAAACGCGCATAAAATGCGTTTTTTTAATGAAACCTAGTTAGATCGATTTATCGTCCCCGAAATACTGCATACATAATTTCATCAAAATCGTTCGAGCCGTTTCCGAGATTCAGATTCTGTATATAAATATAGGTATATACAAGAATTGCTCGTTTAAAGGTATGATGATAGATAGATAAATTAGCGAAAACAAATGAAATAAAAAAAAAAACTTTCTTACGACTGTGATATTACCTCTGACCCCTCTGACAGGTAAACCGTATCTAAATTGAGTGCTCGTCTTTTTCGTTGAATTCTCCTGAAAAGTAAAGGTTTTCGTGCGAGAAGGTACGTGCGTGGTTTACCATGAAGGTAAAATGTTTGACTTGGGATAAATGGATATTTGAAATCGTGAAGTAAACACGACAAACTTGGGTTATTTGTTCGGTTCTTTGCGTATTGAGATAGCAATTGCCGTGATATTCGTAGCTAAGTGATTTTCAAAGGCATGATTTCCTTTACCCTTTAAGGAAAATACGAGTATCATGAGAAATCGACGTACGTAAACTTGTTTGTTCATTTCTAAGAGATTTCAAGGAAACCTTAATACAACAAGTTGTTTTTTGTTTAACTTGTATAGGTTTACACTTGACCGCCATCTCGCCTGATGTTAAGCGACGATGCGGCCTACGATGAAGCGTGCTTACCTAGAAGAAACCGATTCACTCTCGATTTGAAGACACCAAGATTATAACAATCGGGAAAAATCCACTCAGGTAGCTCATTCCACAGCCTAGACAGTGCGTTATTTTAGCGACAGGTTGTTTGACTTTGAATTACGGGTTTAACTGTGATTAACAGTGATCAGGAAATCGAATAATGAATTGAATAAAATAAGACTGAAAATAGCAATTATAGTGTTGTGTGAGAAACGCATGCTTCTATCGATATTTATTTATATTTTTCTGTTAATTGTCTTACAGCTTCCTCTGAGATCACTGAATCAGTAAAATTCGATGCAAACATTTGCGTCTGTGCGTTGAGCACAAAACCCTCACCTGACTAACAATCTATCGCATTAGTACTATTAAAATCGTGTTTAATAGAGGAGTGAGTCCCCAATATTTCCATACAGATCCAGATCCTTATATGTTTCTAAGTAAATATAATAATTAATAAGTATGCATTTAAAACTATGTAGGTATAAAATTAAGTGTTATATCAGTTATACGGCTATGATTTTTTCAGCGATAAGGCCGCCAATTGTAACTAAATTTTCTTTTTAGGTTGTTGTTCCTTAATATTTGTTTGTTTTGTTTTATTTAGTGGCATAAAGAGTTTATCTATCTATCTATCTATCTGACCGCCATAGTACAAGCTTTGCTTAGTTTGGGGTCAGATGGTGTTGTGGGTGAAATTTCCACCGATATTTATTTATATAGATATAGATTTACACATAGAAAAAGTTGAACGGGACGATCTAACAAACAAAGAGTGGGCACATCAAAGCTGTCAAATTACCGAAAGATGAAAGATTTCGATTAGTTGCAACTCATCACTGACTTACAAAAATACATATTCATCTACCCCCAACGTTTGCGAAACGATAAACTGCTACTTTTGTAACGAAGATACGTTAGTAGCGACGCGGTTCGCTTGGTAGATAAGTTGGTTGAGCTGTACACGTAATGGTTGTTAAATCGAGGGTGGTTAAATGAGGGTTGGTAGGGGTTGGCGATATAATCGCCGTGATTATGATGGATGAGGAGAGTTGGCGGAATCGCTGCAGTCATTGATATGCGGAATTGATGATTGGGAGTTTGTCTTTTGACAGAGTAGCTTAGCTCCGTGTCTGTTTTGTAAAAAACTAATGTTTCTGACGACTATTCCGGTAGGAATTTGATTGTGTTATTCGAAATGACTATGCAAAAGTTTTTTAGATGTTTGTTGCTCGATCACGTCGGAATGTTTGAATGGCATTTGGACACAGAATATACTTAGTGGAATAATACATAGGCATTTTTTTTTCTCGGTAACGTAATAGTAACGGGAACTGCGCAGATAGAACTGCGGGGCGCTCCTAGTATTTCTATATTTGGTGATCAATGATATGTAATATGTCAATGATCGTGATGGTTTAGTGGCTATAAAGTCCAAAAAATACACTCGTGAGGTTGTAGGTTGGAATGCCACCTGTTCTCTAAATATTTTTCCAAGTCCAATTGCTCAAATTTGTGGTCAACACAACATCAACAGCCCACTAAACGTTCCCACTGCTGGGACTCGGGGCCTTCTCTCGCAAGGAGAGAGTTAAGGCCATAATCCACCACGCTGGCCCAGTGCGGGTTGGCGGATGACACATTATGACTTCGAAAGATTCTAGGTACATGTCGGTTTCCTCACGATGTTTTCCTTCACCGTTTTAAGTTAGCGGCAATACGCACATGACTTCGAAAAGACAGTGGTGCGTGTGGGTTTGAACCCGGGGTCTCCGGATCGGCAGCCGCCGTTCTCCCGACTAGACCACCGTAACTTTGTAACGTAAATTTGTGGTCACCACTGGCTTTAAAGATGAAGGAAGCACCGTGAGAAAACAGGCGTGTTCCAAGAAAAACATGTTTTCAGGACATTCAATGCTATTTTTTTAAGATGAAAGGAGTATGTTATACAATAAAAGGGGTATACAAAAAGATAGTTAAATAGGTATGTCAAAAAGAAGAAGATTTTTTTTACGTTTATGACTTTTTCTATTTTAGATTGATTAAGTGGCATCTTTCGACAATTTTAATATTTTATAAACCCTCATTGATTGCATTATATTTAAATAGCTGCATCCCGCGGTGCCACCCGCGGCTTACCAATTTTTCACAATAATCTATTTTGGCAAAATAATTATGATTCAAGGGTTAAAAATTTACAAACATTCATTGTCATTATGTCTAATACGAGATCAAAAGCCTAAAAATAAGTTTCAAGGTTCTGGCTTCATAAATAAGGAAAGCTCCACACAAACTTTCATTCCTTTCACAATTCCTGAAAATCATTTTTTTTCGCATTATAAAGTAGTTTATATCCTTTCTCTGGCTCTAGACTATCATTATACAAATTTTCATTAGAATAGAATAAAATATCTTTATTAGCCTTATAACTACATATTTTGTTATACTTACCAGGTACGTCAAAATTTACAATGATAAAAATCATATAAATAAGAATAAAGATCAATGTGAAGTGACAATGTAAGTAACTGTAATGAAATCAACTTATAAATTTATTTGTTAATAAAATCATAAATTAGTGGCAACAAAGATTTTTATCAAAATGTTTATTAGAATTGTATTTAAATTTATGAGTTAATAATATTAATTACATAATGTCATGTGAATTCACTTGGTACTATTGATGTCATTACTGTCTGTCATTTAAATCGGTAGAGTAGTTTAGGCGAGAAGGCATTACAAAAAATAACCTAACCGCTAATTTGAAATTTTCGTCACCAATATGTATAACGATTCAAGAGTTGTATCCAAACTTTCATCCCCCTATTTTAATCCTTCCTAAGTGAATCCCTAAATCATAGAAGGACTACGGGTGCGAAATTTTAAGCTTAAATTATATTCCCTCTGTATTTATGTAAAACTGTCATCCCCTGTTTTACCCTCTTATCGTTTGTATTTCGCAAAACCCCGTCTTAGCGAGCGCCTACGTGCTAAAAGACACCTTCATGCAAAATATCAGATTCCTAGCATTTGTAGTTTCTGAGATTCCTTGATGAGTGACCTTTCGCTTTTTTATTTATAAATTTAGCCCTCAGGGACAGATATGCGGCCGTGGTGGAAGGCTCTGAGCCGGAAGGAGGCGGCTTAGAAAACAGCAAATGACGATGTCAACGCGATTACAGCGGAGTCCCAACCGCTACTGATCAGCTCAACAGACGAAATCGTTCGACAACACTAGAATTAGATTGAAAACGTTCCCAACTCCCCCCTATTTTTCTTTTCTTCTTCTTATCCAATATACATATGTATGTATAATGTTAAAAATAAAACCCAAGTGACAAAGGTCACGGATCTCGAAGCCTGTGGAAAGGCTAAATTAAAAAAAAAACCTATTTGTCCGGTCAGGTACATTATGGAAAAATATGGGGCACGTATTTTTTGTTTCATCATATTATGAAAAATTCGACAAAGATAATGAAGAAAATTCATAGATCAACAAAATTCCGGATTGTGACGTACATTTACCTACATTAAAATCGTATTTACCTACATCACTCAAAACTTCGAAGCATTGTATCTTCGTAATTTTTTGTTTGTGAAGCAAAAGAAAAAATACGTTCTATTTTTTTAAATAATTTAACTGTCGGACTAGAGTTATTTTCGCATTTATAATATTAGTAGGGAAGCATAGTTAAGTCACTGCGTAACTGCGACGGTTGATTCAGCTCAGTAGTCACCTGCGGGGTCCAGAATTAAGTTACGTCCCGAAAACAGTAAAATAGAATTGACGAAAGTCGTTACGATTTCGATTTAGAGAGAAATTGGTGGGACTGGCATGTGAGGCGTAACTTCTGTTCATCAATTTGGGAAGAATCCAGGGAGAAATGAACGGTTAAAAAATATCTTCACCAGATTTCCTAGTAGAACAGGTAAAATTTAAGTCTTTGTCTGCCTGACAATTAAATCGGTGTATAAATTCAAAGTCAGCCAGCTAAAAAACTGCTATTTTCAAACAAAAATAGCTAAACATGGAGTTTTTTAACCCGGGCAGATCGTTGTCTGAACGAAGTGATCCGTCATTTTGGATCGATTTTCATCAAACATAGTGAAGAACACTTAATAATTCACCTTTCGGCCAAAATAATCAAAATCGGTTCATCCGTTTGTGAGCTATCATGCCACAAACGTACACAGTCACGTCAAACTTATCCCTATCGTGTAGATCAAAAATGGGACTGCCAGAAATACAAATAAAGTGGCCAAGTGCGAGTTGGACTCGCCCATGAAGGATTCCGTTGCAGCAAGTAACATAATATACATAGTACATAGTACAAATTATAGTTCTTGTAGTTCGTTGTAACTTTGATCCAAGTTTCAATATTAGTGTATTTATGACGTACTAAAAAAAACTACTCATCAGATCGAGTTCAAACTAATTTTCGTTGGTAGTTTACATGGTAGTGTACATCATATATTTTTTTTAGATTTTTTATTCTCTTACTTTAGAAGTTAGAGGGGGGGGGGGGGGACACACGTTTTACCACTTTGGAAGCGTCTCTCGCGCAAGTTATTCAGTGTAGACAAAAATTATATTAGAAACCTCAACATCATTTTTTAAGACCTATCGATAGACACCCCACACGTGTAGGTTTGATGAAAAAAAATTTTTTGAGTTTCAGTTCTCAGTATGGGGGGCAACCCTAATTTTTCTTTTTTTTAATTTTTTTTGTTCAAATCTTAATGCGGTTCACAGAATACATCTACTTACCAAGTTTCAATAGTGTAGTTCTCATAGTTTCGGCAAAAAGTGGCTGTGACATACGGACGGACAGACAGACAGACAGACAGACAGACAGACAGACAGACATGACGAATCTATAAGGGTTCCGTTTTTACGTTTTACGGAACCCTAAAAACGAATGTTGGCGAATGTTCCCGAGATTGGATTGAGCAATAGAAAAATCTTTTCCGTTGCAAGTACATTTTCAGATATACGTAATCGATGGTTTCAACAAATTATACATTTTGAAAAACTAAAACAAAATTAGAAATTGCCAACTCCTGTGGCCTCCTGATTGCGACTCTGTCTGAGTTTAGCAGTGATTGTTTTTGTGTTCTGCTGGCTGATTTGATTCGAATCGTATGATTAAATAACTGTTATAGGGGAAACCATAATGTTTATGATGGCTTTTCTGTCTCACCTTTTTCAGTTATCAAGTATTTTGTGTAGCTGTGGATTACGGTCAAACCCGCTATTTTGAAAAAACATCTTATGATTGTGTTAAAACTTAAATATTATTGTTATATTACTATGTACATTTAATAGAACCTTACTTTTAAATTCTATTCAAATCCTATAAAGGTTTTATGTGCCTGAACAGTGACAAATAATGATTTATTGTTACAAGCTTGAACGATTGTAATATAGTTTGACTTTTGCAAATGTTGTAATTGTGCTATTTAGGTGTTAGAAAACTATCTAGTTGCGCATGGTACTTACGTGTTTAAGAAATAACTCAAGAAAAACTAATAATTAACTCAAGAGTAAATTAAAAAACAAATAGATGATGAAAAATGCTCAAAAACCGGCTATGAAACTTGCCCAATTAAAAAAGAATACGATAAAAACGGTTGAGTAGTTTTGAAAGTGGACGACGATAATGCAATACAGATAATCTTCTTCTATCTATAATATAATAAAGTAGCCAAGTGCGAGTTGGACTTGCCCATGAAGGGTTCCGTTGCAGCAAGTAACATAATATACATAGTACACATAGTTCTTGTAGTTCGTTGTAACTTTGATCGAAGTTTTAATAATAGTGTATTTATGACGTACTAAAAAAAAACTACTCATCAGATCGAGTTCAAACTAATTTTCGTTGGTAGTTTTCATGGTAATGTACATCATATATTTTTTTTAGTTTTTTCATATTCTTACTTTAGAAGTTAGAGGGGGGGGGACACACATTTTACCACTTTGGAAGCGTCTCTCGCGCAAGTTATTCAGTGTAGACAAAAATTATCTTAGAAACCGCAACATCATTTTTTAAGACCTATCGATAGACACCAAACACGTGTGGGTTTGATGAAAAAAAAATTTTGAGCTTCAGTTCTCAGTATGGGGGGCACCCCTAATTTTTGTTTTTTTAAAAAACTTTTGTAAAAATCTTAGTGCGGTTCACAGAATACTTCTACTTACCAAGTTTCAACAGTGTAGTTCTCATAGTTTCGGCAAAAAGTGGCTGTGACATACGGACGGACAGACAGACAGACAGACAGACAGACATGACAAATCTATAAGGGTTCCGTTTTTACGTTTTACGGAACCCTAAAAATGAATCTCAAAATGTGTTGGTAAGCGCATCACTCAACAACGACTGGACCGATTTGGACAATTCTTTTTTTAAAATGTTCGTATTAGTCCAAGGATAGTTGGATAGTTAGGATAGATCGAATAATTGCCGGGAAAGCCCTTTTCTTTTTCCCATACAAACGTTTTCTAACTAAAATGTTAAGGCAATTTGTGCTTTATTGCTATGAAATAAAGTTCATCTATATATATAAAAGTGAAAGGTCACTCATCAAGGAATCTCAGAAACTACAAATGCTAGGAATCTGAAATTTTGCATGAAGGTCCCTTTTAGCACGTAGGCGCTCGCTAAGACGGGGTTTTGCGAAATTCAACCCCTAAGAGGGTGAAACAAGGGATGAACGGTTGTATGAATTTTCGTAATTTTCAAAGTTATCAAATTTTGAATCTTGACACTTGACACGATGTAATTAAATGTTTGTTCTATCAATTTTGTAATTTCAAACTGTACGGGGGTGAAATTGGGGTTGAAATGGTGTTTGAAATGGGGGTTGAATGTCAATATGGAAGTTCCCAACCATTGAAGATAAAACCATGAAACTCTGTATATTGGCACTTGACACGAAGCAAACGAATGTTTTTTTCTAGCAATTTTGTAATTTCCAACTGTACGGGGACGAAATTGGGGTTGAAATGGGGGATGCATGTCAATATGGAAGTTCCCAATCGTTGAAGATAAAACGATAAAACTCTGTATATAGGGACTTGCCACAAAGCAAATAAATGTTTGTTCTAGAAATTTTGTAATTTCAAACTGTATGGGGATGAAATTGGAGTTGAAATGAGGGATGAATGTCAATATCGAAGCTCCCAATCGTTGAATATAAAACCATGAAACTCTCTATATGTTCATACTTGTCATGAAGCAAATAAATGTTTATTCTAGCAATTTTGTAATTTCGACCTGTATGGGGATGAAATTGGAGTTGAAATGGGGAACGAATGTCCCTCCTTACGCTTTCACACCTAAACAACCGAACCGATTTTGATGAAATTGTATAAAATTGTTTTATTATAAGCTGTTTTAGTAACCGAAAATGTTTATGGGTATACAATTAGGTACTGTCTGAGTTATCTTAGTATTTATTTCGCGCGGACGAAGTCGCGGGTAATAGCTAGTATTAAATAAAGTGCTTTCCCATACAAATTGCATTAACGTTTTCTAACTAAAATGTTAATGCAATTTGAGCTTTATTGCTATGGAAAAAAGTTCATATTAAATAACAAGCACTCACTTATGTCTAAGCATTATATATGTGTTCCTAACGTCAAGGAGTTAATTTTCACTTTGGTCCCGCTGCACAAAGTTCAAATTCCATCATATCTATCAAAACAGTGTGCATGTTGCGTTGAAGGATAGGAGGAACTAATGTCGCGTTCCGAAACTCACTCAGAAGAAACTCAACAAAAGTGATAATATCGCGAAACCAGATCAAACGTTACGAAAGTCTTACGTTTTGTGACTAGTCACACAAAACGTAAGACTCATAGATCATTATTACTGATGTTCAATTTGGTCGGCTTCACGATTTTATTTATTTTGATTTAGTTTCGGCACGCGACTTAAAATGCGTCAGTTTTCACGTCATTATATCAATCAAGCGTCAGTCAAAAACAAACCGCGTTACCAAAAGTGTTTTATTATTTTGAATTGTTAATTTAATATCCCTATCTGTGCAAAATTATATAAATACACACGTTTGCCAAGGGCTGTGGAGCGCAGTATTTTTGGAGTAAAACTAACAGACAGAATACGAAACACCATACTGTGTTCCAAAACCGGAATAGCCGATGTGACTCAAAAAGCAGCCAATTTGAAGTGGGATCGAGCTGGACATGTTTGCCATATGTCGTATGATTATTGGGTCATAACTACCACGCCGCAAGATTGCAAACGACGACGCGGCAGACCAAAGAAACGATGCCGATGGCAAGATGACCTCCACAAATATTGGAAAGACTGGACTGTATTAGCCATAGATAGAGAAAAGTGGAAGGAGGGTAGGGAATCCGTTGCCCAAGATTAGGACAAGACAGCCGCATGATTTATGAATGAGAAAAATCCAAATGAATTAAATTTTAAAATTCAAGAACAAATTACAAACCTGGTCAATTCAAATTGGAAACCTGGTCAAAACCAGGGTGCGAACTATGGCTTCTGCTCTCGTAAATGGATTCGGAAAAGAGAGTTTCAGTCGCCTCATGGTGGATGAATCCCTCATGAACCATTTCGGAGCCATTGTAATGGTCTCACGCCTGTCTGGTGCTGGCGAAATTGTCCTCATCGGAGATGTAAATCAATTGCCTTATATCGATAGGGAAAATCTCTTCGAAATGAGGTATCAGCGCCCGAACTTGGTAACAAAGATCAGCCAGGAGTTGCTCTGCACACATCGGAACCCAATGGACGTCGCATATGCGCTGAGGGAAATATACTCGGGTATGTACTCCTCGGCCCCTCGTATAAAGTCCCTAGAGCAGAGAAGGTATAAGGGAGCGCAAATACCCAACACCCAACCAAACGCCCTCTTTTTAGTGCACACTCAAGAGGAGAAAGAGACCCTGACAAACCAGGGTTATGGTTCAGGCACCGGGTCACGCATCCTTACCATCCATGAAGCTCAGGGACTAACATACGAGTCGGTAATTGCAATAAAAACTAAGGCAGACACGAAGCTACACGAGAGCGTGCCTCATGCGGTCGTCGCAATCTCACGGCACACGGGGACCTTCACATACTACGCTGACGACACCGACGACGCCATCGGTCGGTTCGTGCGGCGAGCGTTGTCTGCAACACCGAAGACCATCCGAGAGTTCAATATGCAGATGGCCGTCAAGGATAGAAATGCAGTCGTGGTGGAGGCGCTGAGCCGGGAGGAGGTGACTCAGAAAATAAAATAGTCCTAGAAATGGTGGACAATTCACACACAACACCATCTGACCCCAAACTAAGCAAAGCTTGTATGATGGTGACCAGATAGCTGATATAATACTTATATATAGTTTTTAAATACATACTTATTATACATATAAACACCCAGACACAGTGCAAACATTTGAATTCATCACACAAATATTTGCACTGGGTGGGGATCGAACCCACGACCCTCGGCTTCGCAGGCATAGTTACTACCAACTAAGCCACGAGGGCAGTCAAGAAAATGTAATTATTAATTGAATGATTAACAAAAGAATTAGTAAGAAAATGTTCCATACTCTCCCCTATTTCCTTTTCTTCTCCAATCCAACATTCATGTAATAAAAAGAAAACGATTGACAAAGGTCACGGACCCCGGAGTCTGTGGAGCTGTAAAATTTAAATTAAAAAAAAGAAAATTACAGGCGAACTGAGGATTTACAAATCAGTTCGGCACGATGTCGTCAACAGCTATTCACCGGAATTTGTAAACTCGCTGCATTTGCCAGGCTTCACAATTAAAAGTTGGATCGGTAGTTAAAATGTTGCGAAATATCAACAAACCGCGTCTTTGCAACGGGACACGGTTAGCTATAAAAAATACTGAACAACGTGATGGAAGCTACTATACTGAAAGGAAAGTATAAACAAGTCCCGGGGGCAAACTTCAAGTGTTTGTGGTATTAATCTAGAAATCTCACATGGTCAATTGTATCTTGCATATTCCCTCCCGTGTTCGAAAACCATCAGATTTGTTTGTCTATGTGCCAGGTAATCAAACAAAAAACATCGTATATCACAAAGCACTGCACAAGCAATGAAAATAAAACTGATTTTTGGTAATAGCTTGATTAACATAAATTACTCACTTTTAAATGCTTATGTATACGTTGAAATAAATATGTTTTTAATAAAGTACTAAACGCGCTTCACATTATACACCTCTTACCGAGTTTCAACAGTATAGTTCTTATAGTTTCGAAAAAAGTGGATGTGACATACGCATGGACAGATAGACATATGCATAATATATGACGAACCCATAAGGGTTCAGTCAGTACGTTTTACGGAACCCTAAAAATGGATCTTCGAAATGTATGTACGCTCATAACTTTTCAATGACCACACCAAATAGGATGATTCTTTGTTTTATGTATTTGTTATTGTCGGGACAAGATTTGTACAATAGAAAATGTAGACGAAAAAATATATGGTGGTACGAAGTTCACTGGGTCAGCTAGTTATACATATTTTTTTTTTTTAAATATTAGCATTAAGTGACGAGACGAGCAGGACATGTGCGTGATGGTAAGCAACATGCCTGCCACATAACAGCACAGTGCCACACAGCTATTGGAACATGAAGAGTCCAAATCATCACCTAGCACTGCACTGCGCTCGTCTCCCAGAGATCTAAGATATTATATCTCTAAGCCCTGTAATTTCTCTGGAAACATTGCCCCTCAAACCGGAACACAGTAAAGTTTACACATTACTGCTTGGCGGTAGAGTAACTGACAAAGGTGTGGTACTTCCCAGGCGGAGTCTGCCAAGAGTCCTACCACTACAAAAAATATACATATGTATATACTTAGTATACCTTTCTTGAAATTAAACCTATTAACGATGAGGCTTTTCTCTATTTTGTTTTTGTTATTTAAGTGCAATATTAGAGTTCATCCATCCATCTATCTACTTATTGGTATAAAACAAAAGAACATTAGAGAAACCAAGAACAATGAAGGACAGAGTTTTACTGTTACCGATTTGGTCAATGAAAACAGTTCCCCCGAATCGCCTTTTGGCTCCCCAAACAATAAATTTCATAGGAGACGTCATGTTTGCCAACGGTATGTATGTTGACCGAGAGTGTTGAGGCGGCGGACCGTCGCGAAGCCAAGGGGGCCAAACAGGGGCAGTCGGAGCCTTGGGGTCATCCAGGGATCGTATGCTTAACAAATATAGTAGGACACGAACATATTTTTATCGAGATTGGAAGCTTTGAGGGTTAAGAGTTTACATTTTTTTACTCTCTGATTTTTTTTACCAATAAATATTGGTGAACATTTCTCATACTACAGCTTTAGTTATACACTTATAAGGTTATATTTATTAATTCGATTTCCAGCCGAGACAAACATTTGTGTGATTGTTACGGCTTACAGATTCAATCTAGAACTAGCAAATGAAAATAAATTATATGACTGGTTGATATCACAAAAACATTTTAAATTGGCAACTAAAACTGAGGTGAATTGAAAAATCGCAAAATTTGTGAATCAAAATTTAAATCACATGAATGACTATGCTGACTCTGAGATGGTGATGCGGCTTGCAATTCGATGCCTAAAATTATATATATTTATCAAAAATATTCTAATTCCATTTTTCAATATTTATTGGTAGGTACTGATTTTTATTAAAGACTTAGTTGAATACTAAATTTTACTTTTACATTCCTAAACTTGTCCATATATACAAAATCGTAAACGAATGAAAATCACTGTGCCCCTGTTCTAGAGGTGTAAATAACAGGAAAGCTCGAGTTGAGATGTGTTCAAGTTGTTTGGCTCTAAGTAAATCAGAGAATGCTCTGCTCTTCAGAACCCTTCGCACTACTACTGATTGGTGCGCCAAATGAACCTTACGATGTTAGCCTTTTCTACTGTAATTACGAACTATTACCAGCACTAATCTTTAGGCGATGGAGAGACCCAACTCACATGCTAAATTATATCTTATTCATTAGCAACACAGTCCCAAATAGACTGACAACAACATCAAGGGTTTTACTTCGCATCAGGAGCAATTTGGTTCTTACAGCTTTAGGTGAGAATCGAAAATTGCGTGGCGTAGGGTTTGTTGGCGAAAAGTGCGTCTTGTGTAAGGGGGATAGGGTTTTATATCGTGTAGAAAGATGAACTAAGTGTGGGGTATAGCTGGAGGCTTGAACGAGTTAATGTGTGAGGCACAAAGGACCAAATCACTGCCCTACGTGCGGCCGCCGGCAAAGAGCGAATTTGTATTCCAATTATGACGCCGCGCCGTACAGACATGCCGACAAAAATTCAGTGTCATTTTTGTGAAGATCCAATATACATACGAGATATTCAGGGTCATGTTTCATGTTTAACATTTTTGACTCTGTGGTTAGTAATTTGTTTTTTTAATTAATTTCGTTGATGGTGTACCATCGAAAAGAACAAAAGATAGTTGCTTTGACACGGAACTGTAGGTAGACCTATTAGACCAGTTTTAACCATTGACTTAGGGTTTTATATGCGAGCTAAAAATCCTGTAAAAATAAGCTAGTCCAATTAAACATAATTTTAATATCAGAATTATTTTGTATATTTTGTTTTCTAATTTAGTCCAATAAAGAGTTTATCTATCTATTTTTTAAATCATTGTTATTCTTATACGTCATCGCAACCACTCCAGGTGTCCAGGTGTTTGACGAACATAAGGAAAATGATGGAGCGCGTATTCATAGTAGAAAACCCACTTAGGTAGTGCATTCCACAGTCTAACTATTCAATCTCATACACAAATATGGATTGCTGTTAATACTAGCTACTAGCATTAGTACTACAAGTCCCACTAGAACTCGAGGACGGCTGGACTGATTTGGATGATTTTAGTTTTGTTTTATTTGTGTCAAGGGAAGGCTTACAAAATTAGAAACAAAAATTGTAATATGGCGGTACGACGTTTGCCGGGTCAGCTAGTACTCATCAAAAAAATAAAAATGACATCTAACCTCTAGTAGCAAATGTCAACTATACCTCAATAAACCATACTATTAATTACAGACCTAACTAAAAGAATCACGTAACAACAATAAAGCCCCATAAAATAAGAATAAAGGGATAATTAATCGATCTCAGTGCATTACTGGCAACCCTCTTTGGTAGTTAGGGTGTGGCCTCACCATTGACGGCTGACGCACAAGCAGGCTGAATAGCACGCAATACTAAATTATTTTTCACAGAAACCCGAAGGAACTTACGATCTGCGAGTTACATAAACTACTCGTATCTTGAGCACAGCCACAGTATAGCCATATAACAAATAAGTAAATACAAAGCTGCTTTTTAGGGTTCCGTAACACGTAAAAACGGAACCCTTATAGATTCGTCTGTCTCTCTGTCCGTCCGTATGTCACAGCAACTTTTTGCCGAAACTATGAGAACTACACTATTGAAACTTGGTAAGTAGATGTATTCTGTGAACCGCATTAAGATTTCAACAGAAAAATTAAAAAAAAAGAAAAATTAGGGTTGCCCCCCATACTGAGAACTGAAACTCAAAATTTTGCGCGAGAGACACTTCCAAAGTGGTAAAATGTGTGTCCCCCCCCCCCTCTAACTTCTAAAGTAAGAGAATGAAAAATCTAAAAAAAATATATGATGTACATTACCATATAAACTACCAACGAAAATTAGTTTGAACTCGATCTGATGTGTAGTTTTTTTTGAGTACGGCATAAATACACTATTATTGAAACTTCGATCAAAGTTACAACGAACTACAAGAACTATGTGTACTATGTATATAATGTTACTTGCTGCAACGGAACCCTTCATGGGCGAGTCCAACTCGCACTTAGCCACTTTATTCGAGGCTGTATCTTACACACAATATCTAGCCCCAAATTAAGTTAACATTGTACTATGGAAGCCATACAGCTAATGGACCTATTCATAAAAGCTGACGCCATACGTCTCGATGCAAGACCATATTGCAGACAAATCAAACTAAAAACACCCTTTCTACCTCAGTTTAAAAACAATCGAAAGTGTATTTACCTTAAAGCTGTACTTTCACAATCATTCTCAAATTCATGGTTATACAAGTCGAAAGTGTTGCATGACCCAAGGCCATACCGAAACATGGCAAAACCGACAAACCACATAAATATGCCGTCGCATTACTACCTTGTCGTAGCAAAAATTCAAACATTTCCCTTACAAAGAAGGTCGAAATTGTACAAGCTTATTATCGTAAGGTTCTATAGGCTGTTTATCGTAGAAATAATACCCAAGGCGTTGTAAGAAAGCGCCTTACTCGGTTTTATTACACGGAATGCTATGTCGCCATCGCGTGAGCCACACGTTCGCTGTTGTCATACAAGGTTCTGTATTAAATTGATTTATAAATATGACGAAAACAGGAAAAGTATGGCTACTTGAAATACTTGGCCTGCACCACGTGTAGGTACCTTTTAAACCAATAAGCTTACTTACTGACTTTGGCATCACGGAAAAAGCTAAGTTAATCTTAAATTGACTGGCCTCGTGGCTTAGTGGGTAGTAACTCTGCCTGCGAAACCAAGGGTCGTGGGTTCGATTCCCACCCAGTGCAAATATTTGTGTGATGAATTCAAATATTTGTGCTGTGTCTGGGTGTTTCTATGTATTATAAGTATGTATTTAGAACGATATAAGTATTATATCAGCTATCTGGCCACCATAGCGCAAGTTTTGCTTGGTTTGGGGTCAGATGGTGTTGTGTGTGAATTGTCGACCAATATTTATTTTATGTATTTATTGTTAATTAATTCACAGGTAACTCACGAGTGTTTTGCGGTTGAAACTTAAGTCCAGTCCGACTTCAGTTTCGGCCGCATCTGACGGCCTTTTTCAAGAAGAGTGCAAGCGCATGACCGCTTTTGTTGTTCGTTTGGTTAGCGATTTTTATGTCCTCAAAAAAAGAAAATAATCCGACTCGCCTCGATCTACCCTACATACTAGCATTAGGTTATTGTGGTACGGGTATGTTATGCATAAGGGTGAATACTATACAACCAAGAGTTATGAATATGAGTGTGAATGGATGCTATGGTAGAGGGCGACATAAAAACTGTGGTGGACTTGTATGAAAGAGGACATGAATAAAAACAATTTACGATAGAGCGTGCCTACCGATTATACCTATAAACCGATTCACTCTGGACTGGAAGACCCAAGATTAAACCCATCGAAAAAAAAACACTCAGGAAAGCAGAGTCAAACCTCCTCGTTCAAGTCTTTGGTACATCAACTATGAAACAATCGCTTTTTTGAGCTATGATCAGTTCACACAACAAAAACCTGTGAACAAATACCACCTTAAAAACGCATTTTCTCACGCGCATTTGTTAATTTTCCTCAGATCGAAGGTATTGGGTGGGGTAGCTTGACGTAGTATAGGGTCACATGGTGTCATATGTCACGCCACGCGACCAATACCACGGTAAACAAACGGAGTAAATGTTGTCTTACGAAATACAGACGTTTTATCGAGAGATGTTTATTGGAAATGACCGTTCGTTTGAAAAAACTTTTTAAACCAAGTCACATTGGTTACAGTCACATCGTTGGAGACAAACGACAGTTTATAAATTGGTTTCCAAAACTGCAATTACTTCTAAATATTATCCTTTCTACTCCATTACACAAATACAAATACAAAAATATTTATTTTTACACTATAAGAGATTTACAAAATTTTGATATGAACCCATTGGCTCCGAACTAGTCTATCCGAAGTCCGAATAGTCTCATTCGAGATATAAACAATTCAATCGTTCCAACTTATACAAATCACTATTTAGGAACTCATATTTATCTATAATTTACATACATAAAATGTACCTATATTATGAACTACTACATACAGTACCTACCTACTTTAAAACAAAGTGAGTTTTATTTTGTCACAGTAGGGTTGTCACATAGTGTGTACTACGTGTTTCCTAGGTCCACAATTAGATTCCGTGCTTGTGGAACACAATGAAATAGGTACGTGCATGTGTGTGTGCCTGAGTGTGCATGTTTGTACACCAGTGCGTGAGTGTGCATGTGTGTATGTAAGTGCGTATGTGTACGCGCGAGAGTGCGTGCTTTTGTGTGTGTCTTTTGTTTAAACCACTTGCGTAACTACGAGTAGCTTTTTTTCGGTACATACTACGGTAACTGCGCCCATGAAATATAGTTTCATTACACCAACTTTTTGCGTGACCTAAAACTTGGACATGGTTCGGTCGAGTTAGAGCCCTGAGTCTGGACATCGCTGGCACTGTCCTATTTACGCCACAGTCGTATGAATCAATAGCTATAACGTCTAAGGGTCGGCAAACACACTGTTTGCCAGTACGGTCAGTTAGCCAGAACACATAAAGTCTGTTTGTATCCCCTGTCGTATTGTGCCCGAAAAATTCGAAACGTTTTTGTTTAAAAAGGACTTTTTTGTTACGGGAATAAATGGTTTTGTTTTCATTTCGAAATAGAATTTATCAAAGAAACACTTTTCTTTTTCGGCGCGTAAAAATGTATATGCCACCGTAAAATTAAAAATACACTCAGATTTATTATCTAACAACGATTTTTAGTTAGTTGTTATTAGATAATCTATCGACGTTAGATTATAAATTAACCTAACACACCGTACGTTTTTTTTTTAATAAAGAGACGAACAGGACATGTGCCTGATGGTAAGCAACATGCCTGCCACATAACAGCACAGTGACACACAGCTATTGGAACATGAAGAGTCCAAATCATTACCTAGCACTGCACTGCGCTTGTCACCCAGAGATCTAAGTTGGTATATCTCTAAGCCCTGTAATTTCTCTGGAAACATTGCCCTTCAAACCGGAACACAGTAATGTTTGCACATTACTGCTTGGCGGTAGAATAATTGGCAAAGGTGTGGTACTTCCCCAGGCGGACTCTACTAAGAGTCCTACCACTACATAAAAGACCGTTTCTAACCGGGAGATTATGTTACAGTTCGAAAGGACTGACCTTTCGAAACTGTAGTATGGTTTCCGAAAATTTTACATTGGCTGGAAAGTTTCAGGCATAAGTAAGGTCATATCTAGCTCTGTTTTATAACGACGATAAGAAATCCTTAAGTTAACATTTTTATTAACATTTTGGGAAGAGCAAAACATGTTCCTGATTGTAAACAACAAAAGCACATCTACCCATAACAGCACAATGCCACATAGCTATTTGAACATGAAGTGTCCACATAACTGACTGCATTGCACTGGTCACCCAGAGATATAAGTACCTATATGTCTGTGACATCGATTTACTATATGGTACGAGATGGTTCTGACGTAAATGTCTAGTCATCGATCGATGCCAGTTATTCTACTGCCAAGCATTAGGGTATTTAAGGGGGCGCCTAGTGCCAGAAAACGAAAAAAGAACGTTTTCGACGCCGCTCACTGAAGTTAAGAAACTAAAAACTACGACAAAAAAATATTGACGTGAGGGTACAATCAAGAAGAAGCACAATAACCGAATAGAATTTTACAAAAAATATGTGAGAGTTTTTTACAATAAAAAAATAAAAATGGCACCGAAAAAAACCCGTTTTAATTCGAGTACTCGAAATTATCAGCGATGACCCCACATTATTTGTAAGTAATAAAATTCCTAATTGTACGTTCTAGTAAAGTAACCGAACACTTTTTAAAATTTGTGTTTAGTTATTGAGTAATTAAGTAAAAGTTGGTCAAAAATGGACTCCTGATTTAATATTGATTTTTCCTCCAAACTGTGTCATGCTATTCTCGACTTTATGTATATCAAATTAAGAAACGCGTCGCGCGAGTGAAATCTGATTTCTTCCTGGCACTAGGCGCACTCTTAAACATTACTGTATTACGATGTAAAGGAAAATGTTTCTGTAGCAAAGACAAATCATCTTGTATTTCTGGGTGACAAGTGCAATACAGTCAGTTAGCTTATTTAGTTAGTCAAATAGCTATGTGGAATTGTGCTGTTATGGGCAGATGTGCTTTTGTTGCTTACAATCAGGAACATGTTTTGCTCGTCCCAAAAAGATAAAAAAAATTGTTAACTTTTTGTCGCCGTAATAAAACAGGGCAAGATATGACCTTACTTATGCCTGAAACTTACACACCAATGTCAAAGTTTCGGAAACCATACTACAGTTTCGAAAGAATTGAACTGTAACATTATCTCCCGGTTAGTAAATTGTAAATTGTACTATATTTACTAAAGAGTTTTCATACCATTTCTTAAGAAAGAATGATATCTAAACTGCACTTATCCATACACACCATTTCGCACTATATCAACTGCGTGAGATCTCGTCATTCCAGTTGTTTTGATTTTGTTTACCTTGTAAGTTTGTAAAGTTGTTTTGAAATAGCACCTGATTCTCGAACGCTTAATTAATTTATTTTTCCTCTTAATTTTCTTAGAAAGTAATTGCGACATATCGCAATCGTATCGCAAATTTCCGTAAACAAGTGAAATTGTTCTGAAAGTTTTTCTGAACAAACTTCCGGGCGGGGTTTCCGTTGAAACGTGATGTTTGTTATTATTTTGAAATTAAACTTTGTTTTTACATTGCATATATTACTTTCTTTGGAGTTGTTGGAATGAGTTTCATTTTCACGATTTTTTTTGCGTTCTTTGAATTGTTTATAGTGATTCATTAAGGTTAAATGAAGAATTCGATGTGAAATTTTTGTGTTTTATGGTATTTGTAATACGACATGTGATGTTTTTCCGACTAAGATTTTAATAAATAATACGAAACGGTGTAAGACGGATTATTCGAGCCAACATTACTTTGTGGACGTGCAGTATGTTAACGTACTAAATAATTATAATTGTACACATGATTAATCCTTGGAAATTAATGGTCCGGCTATTAATTTATTTTTATTCTTCAATACATTTTAAGTAGTCTCACTAGCAAAGAAAAACGAAGTGCAAAAGGATTTCTTGCGTATCATGCTTACGGTATCAAGTGACGGGACAAGCAGGACACGGGCCCGATGGTAGGTAAGTAACACGCCTGCCCATAAGGGCAGGCGTGTTACAACACTACAATCGTTATCAGTTGTAGTGGTAGAACTCTTTGCAGAGTCCGTCTGGGGTAGTACCAAACTTTTGCCAGTTATTCTACCGCCAAGCAGTAATGTGCAAACATTACTGTGTTCCGGTTTGTAAGGCAATGTTTCCAGTGAAATTAGGTTTACATTTAAATCATTAATTGTGGTAAGTATCTAAATTGATTGGCGTCCTGGCTGAAAGCGAGCTTGTTGGAAGACACATCATGTCAAAACTTCAAACTTCATAATGTCAAATGTTCATGAACTTGCCTCACGAATGTTTCTATCACTGTTAAAGCCACTTTTGATGGCAAACTCTTATATCACCTGGAAATTATTCAAGAGGTGCAACCGGGATTCCAACCTACGAAGAGTGACTGGACGAGCAGGACATGTGCTTAACGGTGAGCAACACATCTGCCCAGAACAGCAGAGTTTCACGCCGCTATTGAAACATGAAGAGTTAAAATCATTAGCTAGCACTGCAGTGCGTCAGAGATGCAAGATGGTTTATCTTTATGCCCTGTACTATCTCTGGAAACATTGCCCTTCAAACCGGAGCACAGTGATGTTTGCGCATTTCTGCTTGGCGGTAGAATAACTAAAAAAGGTGTGTTATTCCCTCAGGGGGACTCTCCGAAGAGTCCTTACCATTATAAAACTGTTTTTCTAATCACAACATAACGAAAGTAGGTATAGTTTACCTGGCTGTCGGAGATGAGTGTGCGCATCCAGTGAAGTCTTGGTCATCGCTGATAACGTGTTCGTGCCATAGCCTAGAACCAAACAAAGTCCATTATAATAAAATGTAGTTTTAAAAGTAGTTTATGCTCCTGGTTAAAATATCAAATAAAGTGGCCAAGTGCGAGTTGGACTCGCCCATGAAGGGTTCCGTTGCAGCAAGTAACATAATATACATAGTACACATAGTTCTTGTAGTTCGTTGTAACTGAGATCGAAGTTTCAATAATAGTGTATTTATGACGTACTAAAAAAAAACTACTCATCAGATCGAGTTCAAACTAACTTTCGTTGGTAGTTTACATGGTAATGTACATCATATATTTTTTTTAGATTTTTCATTCTCTTACTTTAGAAGTTAGAGGGGGGGGGACACACATTTTACCACTTTGGAAGTGTCTCTCGCGCAAATTATTCAGTGTAGACGAAAATGATTTTATAAACCTCAACATCATTTTTAAAGACCTATCGATAGACACCCCACACGTGTAGGTTTGATGAAAAAAAAATTTTTGAGTTTCAGTTCTCAGTATGGGGGGCAACCCTAATTTTTCTTTTTTTTAATTTTTTTGTTCAAATCTTAATGCGGTTCACAGAATACATCTACTTACCAAGTTTCAACAGTGTAGTTCTCATAGTTTCGGCAAAAAGTGGCTGTGACATACGGACGGACAGACAGACAGACAGACAGACAGACAGACAGACAGACAGACATGACGAATCTATAAGGGTTCCGTTTTTACGTTTTACGGAACCCTAAAAACGGTTATTTGCTTCTGTTTAAAAGTCAAATCAACATTTATTTGTGAGAACCACAAGAAAGTAAATGTTTTGAAATAAAAAAGAATCGACAAAATCTGGTTCAACGGTAGAAAAGTTCTAAGGTTACACACATGCAAGTACTGTCGAATCGAGAATCTCCTATCCTTTTGAAGTCAGTTAAAATAGCTTAGATTGCTTCCATAGTAGATCCGTTCAAAACAATTTATACCAAATTATTATCGGAACACACCCTCTTCAAAATCGTTCTCACAAATTGCTTTATAATTAACATCCTAGAAAAATCTAACTCCATTGACAAAATCAGCCATTTGTTCTTTTTGGGGATGCACACCCCGCGGGTACCATTCCATCCAAACAAAAGTGAGTTCTAAAGATATGACGCGAAGATAGTTTTTTGTCCGAAAGGATGGATATAGAGGATTATATTCTCTTTGATGCTTTCAATAAGATTTTACGGATAGTTAATGTTAGAGCAACATTGTGGAAGAGCTTTGATTTCGGTGTATTTTTGATGGCATGTTTCACGGTGTCTTGAGCCCTTTGGTGGGAGTGTAGACATTGTCGTCTTTAGTTTTTGAATGGTTTTGTTATTCGACAATGCGGAAACATAATATATTATTGGCTCAGATTTTTGCTGTGAACTGAATTTCAGATAGACATACTACTCACGAAGCCGTAGGTCGTAGGTTCGATTCTCACCGTCGACAAACATTTGTGTGATGAAAATGGATGTTTGATTTTTGCCTAGGTGTTTCTATGTATCATCCGACTAATATTATAAATGCGAAACGTAACGTTTGAAAACGGATCGGGTTGAAATTTGGAGAATTTTGGATTTGGACACAGTTAAATAATAGTCTGGAACTACACATATGTTACTTTTCATCCCGAGAAACTAAAGGAAACGATATTATATATACGCGGGTGGACTCGTGGGGCGCTGTTATTAAACATAATATATTTATGCTATTCAAAAACTACATAAGTAGTATTTAAAACTCAAATCGCGAAAATGTAATTATGCAGAGCTTTTACTGTGGAATCTAGACATAGCATCGCGAGTGAAACGTTGGGTTGTCATTAAAAATCACCAAGAAGATGCCGCACAACATTCAACACCAATTGAGTTGCCAGTTTGCCCCTATTATACTGTCTTCATTTTAGAGAGTGTGCACGTGACCTTCTTGATCTGTTCTTGACTTCTAACAGCCGTTACAGGACATTGACGGACGATTTTTATCCTCACGTTTTAACTGTAGTGATATCCGATATCACACTTTCGATTTTTTTGTGTGTTTCAGAAAGATAAGGTAGCTCTCGGTCTCGGTGTATTCTCATACATACAATCCAGGTATCTTTATTGGTTGGGCATGCATGCTCTATCGTAGATCACATCATCGATTTTAATCAGACAAGTTGAGCACGCGTACCCAGCTCATCATCTCATCTGCAGCATGCAGACGTCAACTGCTGGACCTAAGCCTATCCCAAAGATTTCCACAATGACCGGTTTTGTGCCGCCTCCATCCAACGCCTTCCCGCGACCGAGACAATATCATCGGTTCATCGTATGGGGGCCGTCCTACACTGCGTCTGTCGGTTCGTGGTCGCCATCCGAGAAGCTTTTCTACCCAGCGGTAAAATCCGTTCTGCCAGCTATATGGCTTGTCCATTGACACTTCAACTTGCTAATTTTAAGAGCTATGTCGGTGGGATTTCCTCGTTTTGGATTTTGTTACGCAATGAAACTCCGAGCATAGCTCTCTTCATTGCCCGTTGCGCAACTTTGAGCTGGTGTATTATGCCAATAGTTGGCGACCATGTCTTAGTGCCATATGTCATCACACAGAGCCTACCACACAAAAGCCACCATCACAAACGCCTATGCCTACCACAAAGCCTCAAGAGGCTTTGTGGCCTTTCTGACGAGAAGACGTAACGCAATTTCCCGAACGCTGCCCATCCGAGTTGGATTCGTCATAGATCGTCGTCGTGAATCGTCGGCTGATCTCCTTGTTGATGTTTGACCTGCCTAATTGAATCATCTGACCCAGATAAATATACCTAATCGTCGACAACTTCGATACTATCGTTATCGTTTCCAACATGGACCGGTATGGGTGCAACATGGTGAGTGATGTATTCGCCATTAATGTTGATACCATATCCGTTCCCGTTCAAAAGCTTAAAGATATCCTCTAATGCAGAGGTGAACAGTTTCGGAGAGATAACGTCTCCCTGTCTAACCCCTTTTTACCTTTGGATCGAATTTGTGCTTTGTTCCTGATGACGTATAGACATGGTTTTGTTGTATAAACACTTCAACGCTTCGATATACCTATAGTCAATTCGGCATACCCATGTTAACATAAAAAATATCGTGAATGAATCCTGTATCATCATCAATCATCAACAGCTCACTAAATGTTCCTACCGTTGGGACTCGGGGCCTTCTCTCGCAAGGAGAGAGTTTAGGCCATAATCCACCACGCTGGCCCAGTGCAGGTTGGTGGATGACACATAACTTTGAAAGAGTCTAGGTACTTGTTGGTTTCCTCACGATGTTTTCATTCACCGTTTTAAGTTAACGGCGTTCCGCACATGACTTCGAAAAGACAGTGGTGCGTGTGGGGTTTGAACCCGGGGTCTCCGGATCGGCAGGCGCCATTCTCCCGGCTAGACCAGTATAACCTGTATAACGTGTGAGAATCCTGTATTATGTTTCCTAAATCCTAAAGGTATTTCTCGAGATTACTGCGTTCCAACAAATCTATCTATACACAAAAAAAGCCTTGTACGCTAATATCAATAATTACTTAAGAAATCTAACAGCAGCTTTGAGGATTAAATCCTCAGAGAACAGCAGACGAAAATATTTGTAACTAAAAATATTTTCCTATCTTCTGGGGCCGAAACCACAAATTCAAATAAAATAGTTTCATAAAAACGCCAAAACCAACAAAACTCTGGCCTTGATCATTGTCCTCGTGTAAGCGATAGTGCTTTTATCCGTATTGTCTTACAATGTGATGGATATTGGACCGATAGTGCGTATGATTGACGTGTTCAAATAAACGACACACTGACTAGTGCCGGGAAACGAGGGAGAGCGGTGGCATCCCTTGTGAAACTTTGTGATACGGAAATCACCACACTTTTTTTGTAGTCAAAACTTCTTTAGCCGTTTTGAGCTTCTTTGGTCACTCGTCACCGACATGCGTAATAGCAAATCTCTACAGGTGGCGTATTGTGCAACGTCACTGCTGTTTAATAATAAAATTCTAAGTATGAACGTATAATAAAATTCTAAGTATAAAAAGGGACTGCCGATAGAAGTGAAAACTAATGTTTTCACTTTTATCGGCAGTCCTTGATTGCCACTTTTCATCTGTCTCGTTTCGGATTACCTTTGGGCTAATATCAGCATACACTGCGGAATTAAAGACAAAGTAGACCAACTAAGTGATGGCGGGACGAAATCGATACACACCACAATGGTTGCCACATAGGTACTTGCGAAGGATGGGCACTATCACCTTTATTCATTAGCCTATTTCGGAAAAGTACACATTCAGCCAATGGCGATAGAAAACATCGCAAAGAAACCCACATGTACCGAGGTAAACTTAATTCGAGAAATTGTGTCGTCGGCTAACCCGCACTTGACCAGCGTGGTGGACTATAGTATGAATGATCACCTTCTGAGAGATAGCGCCAAGTCCCCGCAGTGGGAACATTCAGTAGGTTGTTTTATGCTGATGCTATACTGCCAAACTACACATGCCAAATCATCTGTTTCTCCCGTAAAATGGTGAGAAGTTCGTTGGAAAACCTCTAAAGTAAGAAAATTGTATACCTCTAACCTCTATATAAAAGTTTTCCGACGAACTTAAACAAGGAACAGTTTAAGAAGTGTAGGGACCTTTATACTCCTCCTTGCCAAAACGGTGTAAACTACTCATACGTTCATAAGAGGCACTAAACCTTTTGCATTTCTAATTATTCTTGATTAAAAAAATCATTTTTATGTGTCAGAAACAGATTTGAATTGTCATTTCGATTCATATCAGTGTCAAAATGGCACCCTTTTAAACAAAACATTAGTTCCAATCCAGCTATTCCAATGTCGACCGCACCAAACAAACTTTCTTTGATCTGAAGCAATGAGTGTTCCAAAATGTGGTAACACCCCTGCGGTTCAATTTAAATAGCTGTTTATGAGATTTTTGGATGTTTGACATTTGGGTGGGGTTGTCACTTCTCCCTTGAGAAGAGGTTCAGTGAAAATTGATAACTAACTGCTTTATAATGATTATAAATTAGCCATTATAAACTATCGAGAATTAAATTCCCAATAAGAGGGCCTGTCTTTGATAACAAGCAGTAAGGCTGTATACCAGTAGGGGATAGAGACAAGAAGATTACGCACATTATATTTATGTTTGCCAGCAAAATTAGTACTTTTTATGTAGATTCAGTTCCACATACTATTGACTAATAATAATTGACTATTGTATCATTTATTTTGCATACTTTCTGGCTAAAGGTAATTAAGAAATTTAACAATAAGTAGTGTCTTCTTTTAATAATAAGTAGAGAGTGAATCGTTTTCTTCTAGGTAAAGACGACAGCAACGTCGCTAAACACCAGGCAATATGGCGGTGTGGTATGGTTTAATAATAATTTATTATTTATTAAATACTGCTGGCTGGGTAGAGCCCGAGCTAAGGATGCCAGAGCGTAAAATCTACGGATGGTGTGTGCCGTGTTCAGGGCGACTGCCTTATTTTTCTTTTAATGTAGCATGCCAAATATTTTAATCATTTTTAGGGTTCCGTACTCAAAGGGTAAAAACGGAACCCTATTACTAAGAATTCGCTGTCCTTCCGTCCGTCCGACCGTCTGTCACCAGGCTGTATCTCAAGAACGCTGACAGCTAGACAGTTGAAATTTTCACACATGATGTATTTCTATTGCCGCTATAACAACAAATACTAAAAATCAAATAAAAACATTATTTAAGGGGGCTCCCATACAACAAATTTGATTTTTGCACGATTAGTCCGTCCCAAATAAACTAGATGGAGCCACTAGTAAAAATAGAACGCGATAGCGAATTCATCGTCAGAATCATGAGCCAAAAATCAATATATCAATAACACTTTTTGCCTGTCTGCGGAAATTGTGTAAGAAATTTCGAATAAAGCCAAAGAGGTTTTCGGCGTTTATTTGTTAATGGTACGGAACCCTTCATGCCGGAGTCCCACTCGCACTTGACCGGTTTTCTTAGTTTTTTTATAGTATGGAAGTGATGAGACGGGCAGGACATGTGCCTGATGGTAAGCTATTGGAACATGAAAACTCCAAATCATTACCTAGCACTGCACTGCGCTCTTCACCCAGAGATCTAAGATATCATGTCTCTAGGCCCTGTAATTTCTCTGCAAACCTTGCCCTTCAAACCGGAACACAGTAATGTTTGCACATTACTGCTTGGGGGTATAATAACTGGAAAAGGTGTGGTACTTCCCCAGGCGGACTCTGCTAAGAGTCCTACCACTACTACCCTACGAGCGATCGAGTCCTATAATAATTTGGACTGAATTTACGAATATTAATCGCTATCACAGATTCTCGTCTCACGGCAAACCGCAAAGTGCCCAATAATACAATAATTATTTACACGCCACTGCTATACCCTATACCTACAGATATTCCGAAATTACAATCATCTCTGTCTAACTTCACCACATATACAGTTTGCCGCAAACGGAATTGCTATTTTCGACTTTACTCATCTGGAATACGATTTACAAAGGCTGATCCTTTTTACGCTGACTGTATTCAGTCACATCACGACGTGCAAAACAATAGGGTGCTTACTGCTTCCCTCCTGACGCCTGAAGCGGTTTTTCATCCATCTTCTGTCCCTTTTTCTCTTATAGCGCTTTTATGAGTGGGAGGAGTGCGGGAAATCACGACAAAAGCCACTTTTAGCCAATTTTCTCTGCCGCCGCCACGTCGCGTTATACTCGTACCTCTAGTATACTTTCCTATTGTACAGCATTGGTTTATTTTTTAAGATGAACCTTAGCGGGATAAAGTTTTCATTTTATTGCTATTCTGAAAATCTAAAATAGGTTTGCATTCGATGCAGAATACGAGCGCATTTATTTCTGAATTTTCTTGACAATAATTTGAGTAAAATCATTTATCTTGTAGTACCTAGGTGATGTAAAAATATTAGAGTTGTCTTTAACATTGCAAATAAGCTGATAAATTAATAAATAGAATTTACGTACCGTACGTTCATTTACGTAAATAATAAAAAGTAAACACAATAATCTAAAGTACAGACAACAAGAGATTAGTTACTTGGTGGGTAACCACTCTCAATTAGTACTGTCTAGGTAAATGGTTTCTTCAACACAATTGCATGATGTACGAGTATATGGTATGTAGGTATGAGCAGTAGTCTCATGTGAATGACATGAAAATAAAAATACATCTGCCTAGGGCGATATTCCAATTTAAGATACATTTAGATACTAGCGTTAATGCGACGCTACTCGAGACTCCCTCGTACTTCGTCTACAGAATGGCTGTATTTAGCGTATATTATACTATGCTTCAAAAGCCTACTGTAAAAAATTGGTAGCTTAGATTTTTTTATTAACAATAATTAGTTTGCGCTCGTCCATCATCTGGCCCGATGACATGGTTAAGGGACGATGCAGTCTACGATGAATGAAGTTTATTTTCCAGAAACCGATTCATTATGACTAGTGATGTCTTTGTCTTACATCTGTATTTGTAAAATACTCAGGAGTGCATTTGCGATTCGAGCCTGTGACCTTACGATCGCGAAATCGCATTTTCTAACCATTGCCCCCAAGACTTTATTTTTTTTTGTAATATAGAGTGACAAGACGAACTTGATATACACCTAACGCAAAGCATCACGCTTGCCCATAAAAACACAGGGCCACGTAGCTATTTGAACTTGAAGAGTTCAAATCGCTACCTAACTGCACTGTGCTCGTTACCCAAAGATATAAGACGATTTATCTCTTACTCTGCAATTTATCTGAAAACATAGCCCTTCAAAGCTGAACGCAGTAATTAAAAATTACTGCGGTAGAATAACTAGCAAAGTAGTAGTAGGGTGGGTAATAGTTATATTTTACTAGCCGAAGGTAGTAAAACATTACTACCCACGGCGGACTCGGCAAAAAGTCCCATCACTACAATATAATATTCTCATTTCTAATCCTACCCATTCACCGCACATCTATCTCAGTATTCGCATCTCCACTACATCCAGTCGTCTTTCATTCGATTCCTTGGCAAACACTAGGATTGCTGTTCAACATCGGCGCAACTCACGCTAATTGAAACAAATTAAAAACGCTCAATAAAACGTTCCAACATAAAGTTAACGAATAAAATCACGGCAGTGGCACCTTCGAAACGCGACTTAATAAATAACGTTTAGTTTATGCCACGGGTTAGTTATTTAAAGTTCATTCTGTGGGGTGGCAATGGCAAGGGTCGCAGGTCGCGATCATGGACACGCTCGATAAAATATCGCACGACTTGGTCATGGTTCACTCGTTGCCAGTGGGGATTTTTTAATTACTCATTAATGCAGATTACCGTCGCGTTTCGGCTTTGGTAATGACTGAATTAATTATTTTTAAGATGTTGGGGTACTTCGTTTGCTTTTATTAAATTGATCAGTAGATTTTGAAAAAAAAATTGTCATAGGCTACTACTAATGGTTCCTACTGCTGGGACTCGATGACTTCTTTCACACGGAGATAGTTAAGACCATAACCCACCATGCTGTCCCAGTGCAGCCTAATGTGAAATTTAGGTACCTACTCTAAAAGTACTACTACCTAAAACTGTACTGAAACTAAAACTAGAACTGAAACTAAAACTGTACTGTTAAAACTATAGGACCTTAGCACTCTTTTGACATCAGAACCTTCTACTTCGAATTGATGATATGATCTATAATATGATAAGTATGTTAATTACAAAAAAAAAATGATTTATTAGTTGTTATTCAAAAAAATTTGCAGTCTTTTGCCTCGAGCTGTTCCATTAATAATATTAGTTTTCTCCGATTGAACAAACATCGACATCAATTTAAAGTTAAACTCAGACGCTCGACAAAATTTCATAAATTATGTAAAAGCAACTAAATATTAGATAGACATCGAGGTTTCCGAGCGAATACATCATCGAAGTATGAAATTTTTAGATTTTCGTTGATATTTCAAAAATCACAGCACCGATTGCTATAAAATTTGTTTGAAACCACTTCTAAAGTGTGATCTAACAAAGAAATAATCATCAAAATCGATTCACACACATTATCATACAACCGAATTGAGAACCTCCTCCTTTTGAAGTCGGTTAAAAATTCTAGTCATAACGACCTTTAATATTATAAACTACAATTCTAAATGACAATATTAGGGAAAAATAATTGTTTCATTACTAATATAATCAATTGAACAAATACGATTGATTACATAAATAAATAAGTAAGCATACATGCCATGAGTGGAGACCACGCATCGGCAAAAGTAGTGTAGGACAGCCTGAGATTACATGGAGTGACGATATATGGAAGACAGCAGGCAGTGGATAGAGACGTATAGCCCAGAATAGGGCTCCAGCAGTGAACTAAGATAGGCTGATGGTGATGAACCATACATAAAATAAGTATAATAAAGATTGTTACAAATCGAATGGCTTTAGAATAATGTCTCCGATAATCGATCTCAGGGGAGGGTGGGTTAAATCGTTTGTAACTATTGTCCAGGGGCAAAAGTCGTCACGGCTGTAGATTGGCCCCTACGCACTCCCGACTCCCGAGGGACTCGTCATATCAGTACAAATTAATATCAATGTTAATATAATTGCTATACAACAATTAATCATGATCAATTCTTATTGATCAACTTTAGATTTTAACTTAGAATTCGTTTTAAGTTTTGATGTCTATTTTTTTAAAATAAAGAGTGACGAGACGAGATGGACATGTGCCTGATGGTAAGCAACTTGCCTGCCACATAACAGCACATTGACTCAGCTATTGGAACATGAAGAGTTCAAATCATTACCTAGCACTGCACTGCGCTCGTCACCCAGAGATCTAAGATGTTATATCTCTAAGCCCTGTAATTTCTCTGGACACATTGCCCTTCAAACTGGAACACACTAATGCTTGCACCTGCTTGGCGGTAGAATAACTGACAAAGGTGTAGTACTTCCCCAGGCGGACTCTGCTAAGAGTCCTACCACTACGAAATATTTTTGTTTATTTCTAAACTTAATAACGTTTCAAAAACCAACTCCACAATAAAACTAAAAAGTATATAGTAACTTAATAAAGATTTAATACACTGCTAATGCAAACCTAATACCTGATACTATAAGACCTAAGTAAATACTTTTAATACTAATAAAATTCTTATTATTTCGATAGGTTTGAAGTCGGTACCACGCCCTAAACGAAATATAACTTAATATTATAAATAAAGTGGCCAAGTGCGAGTTGGACTCGCCCATGAAGGGTTCCGTTGCAGCAAGTAACATAATATACATAGTACACATAGTTCTTGTTGTTCGTTGTAACTTTGATCGAAGTTTTAATATAATAGTGTATTTATGACGTACCTACTAAAAAAAACTACTCATCAGATCGAGTTCAAACCAATTTTCGTCAGTAGTTTGCATGGTAATGTACATCATATATTTTTTTTAGTTCTTTCTTTCTCTTTCTTAGAAGTTAGAGGGGGACGGGGACGGGACACACATTTTACGACGTTGGTAGTGTCTCTCGCGCAAATTATTCAGTGTAGACAAAACTATATTAAAAACTTCAACATCATTTTTGGAGACCTATCGATAGACACACCCCACACGTGTAGGTTTGTCGAAAAAATATTTTTTTGAGTTTCAGTTCTCAGTATGAGGGGCACCCTAATTTTTTTTTTTGTAAAAATCTTAATGCGGTTCACAGAATACATCTACTTACCAAGTTTCAACAGTGTAGTTCTCATAGTTTCGGCAAAAGTGGCTGTGACATACGGACGGACAGACAAACAGACAGACAGACATGACGAATCTATAAGGGTTCCGTTTTTACGTTTTACGGAACCCTAAAAATGCCAACCGAATAGAGAAGCTTGTGCTGGAAGCGACAGTGAGGTTCAATATTTTGCGTACCGCGCCTGCTAACCTTATCACGAATAGATACGGTTCTGATTCCCGCTTAACTAAATTAGTTATGGCTTTGCTCTGCGGCTATTGGTCTCACTACCATGTAAAGCGAGAGCAATATCAATGCGAATACCAATGTAGTTAGGCTTCCGACGCCGTACTGGCAATGATTGATTATTGCTTGAAAAAACTTTTTTAAGCTGAGTCCGAGCAATGGAATCTTTAAGTGTTTATTTAATTAATTTTCAGGGTTCCATACCCAATAAAACTACATTACTAAGACTTGGCTGTCCGTCCGTCTGTCACCAGGCTGTATCCCAAGAACTGTGATTACTAGACAGTTGAAATTTTCACAGATGATGTATTTCTATTGCCGCTATAACAACAAATACTAATACTAATAAAATAAAATAAATATTATAGGAGCCCTCCTTTCCAGTACAACAAACTTGATTTTTACAGTTTCTTGCTCCATTAGTCCGTCCCAAGCAAACTAGATGGCGCCTCTAGTAGACTAAAACACGCTATCGAATTTGTCGTTAGAAACACAACGTAAAATCAAAATTTTATTACAGTTTTTTGGATGAAAACCTGTCCGCGGAAACTGCGATAGTCTATGTATACGGAATTCGGAATAAAGCCAAAGAGGTTTTTGCCGTTTTTTATGCTAATGGTACGGAATCCTGCGGGAGTCCCACTCGCACTTGGCCGGTTTTATTTATGATATAGAGGGACGGCACCAGTAAAACGGACCTTATAGTAAGCAATACGCTTGCCAATAAGAGCACAGTGCTACGTAGCTATTGGGATATACAGAATCGAAAGGCAACTGCATGGCACTGCACTGCGCTTGTCACCCGGAAATTAAGCATGGTTTATCCTATAATCTCTCTGGACGTCTACTCTATTTCAACGAAATCGTAATTTTGAAATGGAACTCGCGACTGTCCTACTCTCGTTCTACTTCTTTTCGTCCGATACAAAATTGTTTGACGTTTAAACGTTCTGAGCATACTCTAATTAGAGTAGGCTTTTTAGGGTTCCGTAAAACGTAAAAACGGAACCCTTATAGATTCGTCATGTCTGTCTGTCTGTCTGTCTGTCTGTCTGTCTGTCTGTCCGTCCGTATGTCACAGCCACTTTTTGCCGAAACTATGAGAACTACACTGTTGAAACTTGGTAAGTAGATGTATTCTGTGAACCGCATTAAGATTTGAACAAAAAAATTTAAAAAAAAGAAAAATTAGGGTTGCCCCCCATACTGAGAACTGAAACTCAAAATTTTTTTTTTCATCAAACCTACACGTGTGGGGTGTCTATCGATAGGTCTTCAAAAATGATGTTGAGGTTTCTAAAATCATTTTCGTATTCACTGAATAGTTTGCGCGAGACACACTTCCAAAGTGGTAAAATGTGTGTCCCCCCCCTCTAACTTCTAAAGTAAGAGAATGAAAAATCTAAAAAAAATATATGATGTACATTACCATGTAAACTACCAACGAAAATTAGTTTGAACTCGACCTGATGAGTAGTTTTTTTTAGTACGTCATAAATACACTATTATTGAAACTTCGATCAAAGTTACAACGAACTACAAGAACTATATGTACTATGTATATTATGTTACTTGCTGCAACGGAACCCTTCATGGGCGAGTCCAACTCGCACTTGGCAACTTAATTTAACATTTAAACGGGCAAAAAAAAAGAACCGAAGTAGAATCGGAGTTGGAAAATCGCGAGTTCATTTCGGAATTACGTTTTCGTAGAAAGAGAGTAGACGTCCTGGATATTATAATATTGTTATATACGTTAATACTCGTACGTGTAGAGTCTATAGAGCTACTAGTTTAGAGCTTGAGTCAGAGCTCAGGTCATACTGAGTAAGACACCTAAACAATATCTGGTACTTTTTGTCAAAGTAAGTATAAAGATACCAGTACCTATGTAAGGAAAATTTATCTTTTACTATTAAACGGAAAAATCATTTACAATTCAAAGGACGTTAAATTTACCAATGAAAAATTAATAACAACAACAAATTATTATTTAAGAAAAGTCTAAGGAAACCCAAATGTTTTTGAGTTCTTTCAGGATAGCCTAAATATAAAATAAAGGGAGTTAATCACTTTTACAGCAGACGAAAACAATTAAAAATCTTACAAAAAAGCGCACGGTATAATTGTAACGACGATCCGGAGAGCGTATTTGAACAATGGGACGCGTCGAGCGAAGCGTGCATCATAATGGCTCAGTCGCGTTCCGTTGCGCCGTAAAGCGATAATCATCAAAATATTGCATCACTTATCGAAATATTGTAAGTGTCAATCAAAGAATTAAGTTCGTATTGTTACGTTGGCAGCGGCGCGTGTGCGACGCGCGTCTACACGGTCGAGCGCGCGTCGCGTGCTGCGTTTTAGGGCGCCATTGTTTTGATTTTCGCGCGTGAAATGATATGACGTCACAGCGTGTAGCTAGATTGCCTTACGGCGCGTGGGGTAAAATAACATGGAAACAAATACCCGCGGAAAACAGTGACGTAGAGGTCAGTGAGAGTTTCTTTAGGGTGCAAAAACCAGACCCAAACTACCCTAGCGTAAATATCGCAGCTCTGTCGCTGTAGGTATGACCCAACCCCGTTACTGTATTTCTAATTACGTGTTTGAAAAATTTCAGACGAACGAAATAACTTGTCGAAATTTCCCAATAGTGGCACAGGTGGTGTTAATGTTTTATTTTACTATACATATAGTTTTCGTCACCACACGTCCAAGTTAATAATTTGATTGTGATAGCGTTTGAACTCAAAGAGACGCCAGTGTGCCTCACAAATATCAAAAAAATCCATACCAACTTAACTTGACTCAATTCAAAAATATATATATGTAGATATTTCATACACAACACCATCTAGCCCCAAACTAAGCAAAGCTTGGGCTATGGAAGCCATATAGCTGATATAATACATATATATATATTTTAATACTTACGTATTATACATATCAAACACCCAAGCCCAGTACAAATATTTGTATACATCACACAAATATTTGCTCTTAGTGGGGATCGAATCCACAACCCGCGGCTTCGCAGGCCGGCTTACTACCAACTAAGCCACCAGGTCAGCCTTAAATACTTATGCTATTTAATAATTTAGTTTTATTTACCTTGTGAACCTTGTGACGTCGCATGTGTAGACCATGAACTTTTATATGATGCATCTGAAATTAAAATAATGTTTTGTTAGACAATAAATAAATTAGAATTTCTCAAATAAAAATTACACTTTTCGAGGATACTGACTCCAAATGACTCATAACCAAAACAGAAAAACAAGCCAGCAGGTCTACTACGAAGTCCGATAAACGTATAACGGCCGAACTTATGGAAATTTCTTACCACGAAACACAATCAGTCGGTTGATTTATTGCAAAATACACCTGCGAGCAACGCAATGAGATTAAAAAGTCACGTTTTACGGGAAAATTTCTCGTTTCCCCGGAAATCACTCACGTTTTGTTTACTAGCCGCAAGGAGTTTGACAAATAACATTTAGAAATTGGCGTTTTATTAATCGGTGTCAGTGGTAACTATTAGCACCTTTGATTAGCACCATTAGCACAGTATCAGAAAGTTTTGGTCATATTTACTTTTTGAGTTTTGTGGTCACGACAAGAATTTTACCAATTCTATGCGATAGGCTACACTCTTAAAAAAATAATAATCATCCTAAAAATAATAAAACTCCCAATAATAAAAAAATACTAATCAGTCCGTCAGCTAGATTGCTACAAAATATCGTTCACGTATATGTTCTTTTGTTTCTCAAACAAATAAAGTGGCCAAGTGCGAGTTGGACTCGCCCATGAAGGGTTCCGTTGCAGCAAGTAACATAATATACATAGTACACATAGTTCTTGTAGTTCGTTGTAACTTTGATCGAAGTTTCAATAATAGTGTATTTATGACGTACTAAAAAAAAACTACCCATCAGATCGAGTTCAAACTAATTTTCGTTGGTAGTTTCCATGGTAATGTACATCATATATTTTTTTTAGATTTTTCATTCTCTTACTTTACAAGTTAGAGGGGGGGGGGGGACACATTTTACCACTTTGGAAGTGTGTCTCGCGCAAACTATTCAGTGTATACGAAAATGATTTTAGAAACCTCAACATCATTTTGGAAGACCTATCGATAGACACACGACACGTGTAGGTTTGATGAAAAACAATTTTTTGAGTTTCAGTTCTCAGTATGGGGGGCAACGCTAATTTTTATTTTTTTTTATTTTTTTTGTTCAAATCTTAATGCGGTTCACAAAATACATCTACTTACCAAGTTTCAACAGTGTAGTTCTCATAGTTTCTGCAAAAAGTGGCTGTGACATACGGACGGACAGACAGACAGACAGACAGATAGTCAGACAGACATGACGAATCTATAAGGGTTCCGTTTTTACGTTTTACGGAACCCTAAAAATGCCGAAGATACAGTGCTTAGGAATTCCTCGTGGGTACGATTTTTACCCACAAGTGACGTCACGACCCCCTCTCTGGAAGTTTGGTGATCTATATCTTTGTTGGTTTTAAATAATTCAATAAAACAAAGTATACGTGATCTATCCGACGGACTAATTAGAATGGTTTATTTTTGATCCAGTCCGATACCCTATTGTAAATTAACCATAGGACCCACGTCCTATGGTGGAATGGATTGGATCTCACTCCGAGTCTCACTTACTTTAATTACTTTCCCAACCGCAACACAAGAGATTTTTTAATAATATAATACATAGTATATTTGCCTCAACAATGAAGTAAAATATCGCGAGGCAACGATTTGCTAAGATGAGTCATGTATATCGATATATAGTTACGGCTGATCTAGTCGGGTGACTGGCGATCCGGAGTCCCTCGTTCGAATCCCACGCACACTTTCCGAAGTCTTGTGCGTAATGCCGCTGACTTAAAACAGTGAAGGAAAAACATCGTAAGGAAATCGCTGTGTTCCAAGAATCTTTTGAGTTCATACGTCAGCCACCCACGCGAACTGGGCCACCGGTGGTTTATCCCCTTGACTTCTCCTTGCGAGAGAAGGCCCTGAGTATTCCAGCAGTGGGAACATTTAGTGAGCAGCTTGTGATGATTTGCTCCAGGAAAAAGATTACAATCTTCAAAGTCCCGCAATAAATCGCCGTGGAAGACTACAATGGCCTATGCTCTATGAGTCTGAGATAGACCCCCCTGGGTCTACCGCCTAAGGAAAACGGTCTTAGTTTCGATATTGATTTCTCTTTTCTTTTCGCTAAAAAATGTAGAGATAGGAATAGCAAAGCCCAAGTCGATTTAGTTAGGCGGTAGAAGGGCCGATCCCAACTGACCGTATCCGAACGTAACAAACCATAATATAAATCGAATCCGATAACCGTTGGGGTAGACGGGTTTTGGATTGGAGACCGCGAATCGGCAAACGTAGTGTAGGACGCCCAGAGACCAGATGGAGTGACGATATACGAAAGATAGCTGGTGGCAGTTGGAAACGTAAGACCGAGGATCGGGCTGAGTGGCGTATTATAGGAGAGGCCTATGTCCAGCAGTGGATGAACACGGGCTGATGGTGATGATGATGATGCTTATTTTAATTAATTTTCTAGGTTACACTTTCGATCAAATTTGCAGAGTGATTTACACATTACCTTATTTCTGTAGGGATGACAACCCCACTTCAACAGCTTTCAGCCACTTATGACACCCTGAAGCCACCCCTAAAGTGCTAACATCCCTGTCGCCTCCCTTAATAGCTGTTCAGAGGCTTTAGACGTGTGATATCGAGTCCGATTTGTATTCTGACAGATCCAAATAAATAATTTATTGAGTTTTTAAAGCGTTGTTTTTATAACAGCGGCCCTTTTCGTTGTTTATAGTATTGCCATTGAACCTGGTTGTGTGATCAGCGTTATGGGACGATCCGAAATGATAGCAGACTCTTCAAATGAATTTGTTGTGTATGTCGCCGCAAAATAGTATATAGGTACGTAATAAAACGCTTCAAATTATAAACTTGCGGTAAGTTAGTTTATAATTTAATTTAATATCTTAAAATATATTTATTACACGACACGTTGTTTGTCCAAGATTTGATTAGCATTAAAATGGTTATAATGACGCAACCTGACAAGATAAACACATGCGGTCACGGACTACATCAGCGCATGTCAGCGCACGCAACGGAAGCTCACAGCATTTCCCCCCGTTTTTGTTACATTCTCCGTTCATGCTCCTATTAGTTGTACCGTAATGTTATATAGCCTATAGCCTTCCTCAATACATGGACTATCCAACAAAAAATAATATTTCTATTCGAACCAGCAGTTCCTGAGATCTAGACTAGGGAGAGGGGGCTAGACGGAAAAAAATCTCACGAAAAGTTGTAACGACACTTTTTGCTAAAGTAGATAACGATAACAAATTTCGCCACTCTAAGTAATGACTAATTAATTATACACTGTGAGTACTGAATTTAGTCGCTACTGAATTTAGTCGCTACTGATTTTAGTCGCTACTGAATTTAGTCGCTACTGAATTTAGTCGCTACTGAATTTAGTCGCTACTGAATTTAGTCGCTACTGAATTTAGTCGCTACTGAATTTAGTCGCTACTGAATTCAGTCGCTACTGAATTTAGTCGCTACTGAATTTAGTCGCTACTGAATTTAGTCGCTACTGAATTTAGTCGCTACTGAATTTAGTCGCAACTGAATTTAGTCGCTACTGAATTTAGCCACTACTGTACTGAATTTAGTCGCTACTGAATTTAGTCTCTATTGAATTTAGTCGCTATTGAATTTTTATTTTTGGATAAACGCAGAGATTACTGAAACAAAACGTATAAATGTACCTACATATTTTTAGTATAAATATGTATTATTCATTCGTTGGTAAATTAATTCCTTTTTTCATATATTTTTTAATTTACATTTCCATTTAATTCGTAAATTTTCTATATAAAATAATTTAGTGATTAATAGGTGAGCAACACGAGATAATGCACCTACATAAATGTATGATGTCCTACAATGTCGAAAATCTATCCGTGTTAGTTCAAAGGTGATCTTTATCCATCTACTGAGTTTATTTCAAAACATTACAAATGAATGGTATTTTCAACTTTTTCGTTAGTACACTCATCTATTATAGCTGAAGTAGTGATGTGCGGTGCTTGATAGTGGAAGTGTAGAGTAAGGGATTTAAATCTCCTGATGTAAGTTTCAATGAAAAATTCCTCGTTTTAAAGCACATTTTCGGACTTTTGTCTTAAGAAATTAATTCCCTACTGTGGTTACGAAGATATAGACTTATTTACGGAGAGCCGGTACCAGGTCGGGCACGAGGTCTTTTTATTGTACCAATCCCGACACGGAGCTGCAAACCTGGCTGATGAGTAGTGGGGAAAAAATAATACATGCATTGAAAAAAAAAAATAGTTATCCCACTAATGTTATAAATGTTTGTTGTTGTTATAAATCACGCCGTAACGTATGAACGGATCAGGCTGAAATTTTGAATACAATTAGATTATAGTCTGGAAGAACACATAGGCTACTTTTTATTCCGGAAAACTAACGGGAACGACGGCAATGGGAACTACGCGGGTAAAACCGCAGGGTACTGCTAATATATATACATTTGTGCAATATACAATTTTTGTATGTGGCAATTTAATGATTAAAGAATAATAAATAAAGTAGCCAAGTGCGAGTTGGACTCGCCCATGAAGGGTTCCGTTCCAGCAAGTAACATAATATACATAGTACACATAGTTCTTGTAGTTCGTTGTAACTTTGATCGAAGTTTTAATAATAGTGTATTTATGACGTACTAAAAAAAACTACTCATCAGATCGAGTTCAAACTAATTTTCGTTGGTAGTTTACATGGTAATGTACATCATATATTTTTTTTAGTTTTTTCATTCTCTTACTTTAGAAGTTAGAGGGGGGGGGGGGGGACACACATTTTACCACTTTGGAAGCGTCTCTCGCGCAAGTTATTCAGTGTAGACAAAAATTATATTAGAAACCTCAACATCATTTTTTAAGACCTATCGATAGACATCCCACACGTGTAGGTTTGATGAAAAAAAAATTTTTGAGCTTCAGTTCTCAGTATGGGGGGCACCCCTAATTTTTGTTTTTTTAAAAAACTTTTGTAAAAATCTTAATGCGGTTCACAGAATACATCTACTTACCAAGTTTCAACAGTGTGGTTTTCATAGTTTCGGCAAAAAGTGGCTGTGACATACGGACGGACAGACAGACAGACAGACATGACGAATCTATAAGGGTTCCGTTTTTACGTTTTACGGAACCCTAAAAAAGGTCAGACAATCTATTCGGGGGCTTAAAGCCGGGTCACACAGAGGCGATCCGATAGCGATAGCGATCCGATAGCGAGACGATATTTTTTGTAATGTTCGAATTTGTATGCAACCTGACACACAGCAAGCGGGCGCGATCCCATACTCGATATCGGATCGCTATCGCTAACGGATCGCCTCTGTGTGACCCGACCTTTAACGTTGTCAGAAGCGTGCAAAAATGTTTTGCAAAAAATATAAATTATGTATTTGAAGCGATTTGAAATTTTAATTGAATATTATTTATGACGTTTGAAGTTTTCGGGGTGCCTCAAATAGGTACTCAAAAAATACGTGCCAGATCTCGGAATATTGTGCGAGCCAAATACCTTCATATTTTTGTGTTCATTCGAATGTGTACAAACATTTTCGACGTTTGTTACGTCTAAGAGAGAGAATATTATTTAAGTCAGGTTCTTAATTTTTTCTATGCTCAAAAAGAAAACTAAAAAAAATTACTTTCTTGCCCGTCCGTCTTTCCATCTGTCTGTCCTTTATTTCGGAAACGCGTAAAGGTATTGAGTTGAAGTTAAAACATATACTCAAGTCTAAAGTATTTTCAAGCTGTGAAATATATAACCTTTTTATTATCCATTTGAGCTCTACAGTGTCACAGACACACACACACACTCACATACACACACACACACACACAGACAGACAGATAATATACAGACTGTCTGTCTGTCGATCTGTCATCGACGTCAAACTTATAACACCTCTTTTTTTGGTCGGGGTTAAAAATAGATGCAGCGTAAGCTGACAATGAGCGTTACGGGACAAGGAGCGTTACGGGACAATGAGCATACCGGGACACTGTTTCGTACATGCAGCCGGCGTTCATCGATTTATTAGACGTTGTCACGTCAAAAAGTTTGATGGACGCCACAATTGCCTTCAAACTAAACTATCGATAAACTATCGTCCAACCGCTTGATCAGTATGGCACTCTTCCCCGTCCGCACACCTGCCAATTGTTTCATTGGCCGACTCGTCCAATAGCTCCAGTCAGTGTTGCGATTGATACGGCAGTTGCCGACGGTAATTCACGATTTTTTTAGACTACACGGCAGGCTGTTCATTCCCATACCTAGCTAGTATTATGGCAATTCAGGACGACATATTATTAGGAACAAAAATGCATAATAAGCGCCAATTTTGAGTTTTTTTTTAATACCGTATCGTAACGCTCCTCTGCCGGTATAGAAAGAACACGTTTGACGACCTTTAATTGTTCGTCTACGGTTTTGGCCACATATCTCTACTTGTTGTGTCTTTCCATCATTCGAACACTTATGTAGCGGATATATAGCGGTCTTAGAGTGGTCACTCGCATTATCCGCCAATCTAAACGTGTCGCGGGAGACCTCTGATTCCTGTCTCCAGTGACACTAATTTTTAGGGTTCCGTAAAACGTAAAAACGGAACCCTTATAGATTCGTCATGTCTGTCTGTCTGTCTGTCTGTCTGTCTGTCTGTCTGTCTGTCCGTCCGTATGTCACAGCCACTTTTTGCCGAAACTATGAGAACTACACTGTTGAAACTTGGTAAGTAGATGTATTCTGTGAACCGCATTAAGATTTTTACAAAAGTTTAAAAAAAAAACAAAAATTAGGGGTGCCCCCCATACTGAGAACTGAAGCTCAAAAATTTTTTTTTCATCAAACCTACACGTGTGGGGTGTCTATCGATAGGTCTTCAAAAATGATGTTGAGGTTTCTAATATATTTTTTGTCTACACTGAATAACTTGCGCGAGAGACGCTTCCAAAGTGGTAAAATGTGTGTCCCCCCCCCTCTAACTTCTAAAGTAAGAGAATGAAAAAACTAAAAAAAATATATGATGTACATTACCATGAAAACTACCAACGAAAATTAGTTTGAACTCGATCTGATGAGTAGTTTTTTTTTAGTACGTCATAAATACACTATTATTAAAACTTCGACCAAAGTTACAACGAACTACAAGAACTATGTGTACTATGTATATTATGTTACTTGCTGGAACGGAACCCTTCATGGGCGAGTCCAACTCGCACTTGGCTACTTTATTTTAACTGTCCTCTGTTCTCATGAAGTTCGACTCGCATCAAACTCATTTCATGAGTCACAGAACTTTCGTTTTTTTTTCAATATGGCTATTTCGTCTTTAAGCTCTAGCATTACAGACAGTAATTGATGTATGGCGCACTGCTGAAAACCTCGATCTCTTTATAATTATATATACTCTAAATTTCTATTCTTCATCCTTTTTTTCCTTTGTATCAAGCAATAATAATATATCTGGGCATTCCACGCGATTGATCTCTTCACCAATTCTACCGAATGTAATCAATCGGATGGCTGTTGTTTGGCTGGTCTGCGCACTTGCGCCTAATCCAACTGTTTTGTTGGTTCCGTGTGCGCACGATCAGTCCAACTCCATTAAACTATCGGCCGATAGAAAGTATGTAGTCTGTGGGGACCCTAATAACTAGTGAATTTTCCGTTGTCCAGAACTAGGGTAAAACCGGATAGTCAATTTTTCAAATTTTTCAAAATACTCTGTTACTAAAAAATATCACTTATTACGAATAATTTAACACCATATCATATCAAAACATAGGTATCTATTTTATAAACATAATTAATGTTCATTTTGAGTAAATACGGTTTTGATTGACCTCTCAAATCTCAAACATAGGATAGTTGTCAACTATGGCAGATAGTAGCCTCGTTAAAAAAAGCTTCGGGGGATACTTGCCACGAAGGAAAATAGTTTCCTTCTGATAAATTACAAATAATAATGAGTTATTTTAAATATTTTAGTACTTACTATACTTCGTTCCAAATAAAGGTGAATAAAATGTAAATCAATGTCACTCTCTATATGACAGACAAGCATTTCTCAACATTTGTTTTACAAGATAGTTCGTTGTTTATTTATTTATTTATTCTTTTATTTTATAACCGAAGTGTTCTTCCAGACTAAAATCTATCTGTGTTCCAAATTTCAGCCCAATCCGTTTATACGTTAGGACGTGATTGAGCAACAAACATCCAAACATCCATACATTGACATTTATAATATTATAGTAGGATGTGGTACACATAATTTTAAAATATTAATACAGAAATAACTTATGTGGTTCGATCATGGAACACAACAGTAACAAACAAACAGTTTTATTAATACTATTTATTAAGTACAGCTTTGTTTTGTTGTGTAGTACTAAAATTCCTTTTTGTTATATATGTGAAATAACTGACTTGTTAGTAAACTTAAGTTTTAAATGAGGTTATATTCTTCCAAATGTGCTTGCAAAAATAGGGCTCCGAACAAATTCAATATCATAAATCAGTAGCTTAACTTAAAACTTTAGTTATATCACTAAAACATTCGCTTTTACATAAAAAGTGCTTTCATTTAAACGAAACATTGAACGATTAGGTAGTAAATCTTTATACATTTAAACTACTCAACCGATTTTAATGAAGCATAAATAATATTATGTTACAGCTTGTGTTGGCTAGTTTTAATATCATAATATTGAACTTGTCTTTTACTTCGAATTTATGTTTCGATGGGATTGTCATTTTGAGAAACACAGATCAAATTGCCACTGTTTAAAACCGTATCTACCACGTTCTACCATTACTATTTATAACTGTTAAGATAAGTTAATAAATAATTATTTGATCAAAACAAATCCAAGTATGTTGTATTTAAGATCGCAGTAAAGTCGAATCATATTTGTGAAAAATATTTTAAGACAGTTTTATAAAAATACTAAGGTTAAACGATTTTTATGTTATGGTAGCACCTTTGTTTTTGTTTTTTACACCTCTACGTGAAACGCACTATAATCAAAATCATATCACCGTTATCTATACTAATATTATAAAGCTGAAGAGTTTGTTTGTTTGTTTGTTTGAACGCAAGGATCTCTGGAACTACTGGTCCGAATGGAACGATTCTTTCTTTGTAGGATAGTCCATTTATCGAGGAAGGCTATAGGCTATTTAACATTACGATACTAGGTATCAACAGGAGCCGAGCAGGAATGAAACATGTAACAAAAACGGGAATAGTTATTTGTTGTACAAGAGTGCAAAGTGGCTTTTTAACCGCGTGCTCAATTTTGATGACCGAGCAAGCGAAGGATTCTAAAGTTGAATCACGAGCGTAGCGAGGGATTCAAAAATTAGAATCCTGAGCGTAGCAAGGGAATCAAAAGGGCACAAGGTGAAAAATCTTTGCACTCGAGTGTAACACGTAATTTTTCATCCCCTCTAGCGAGGAAATTATTAAACGCTTTGCGCATTTTCAGTTTCAGTCGATTCTGTTGGCGTTAAATAAACTTCTTGGTCGCTAGAATCACTTATTATTATGGTATTTCGGGTTTTCACTTGTATTCAATTTTATAAGTTTTAAACTTAAGTATATTTAGCCATGGTTTTCACAATTCACAATAACAAATTGACGTGAAAATATGGAGACTTGACCGATTGAGGTAAGGAGTTTCATGTGTACATGAAAAAGTGTCCGCCCAAAAGCGCCAAATTTGCATCAGGGTACATTTTAAAGGAAATTAATAAACGTAGGTACTATTCAGAATTCATGAAAGAAAAATATTGGCAGTCATAGGCACTGCCGATAGAAGTGGTAACTTATAACTCAGAATTTGATTTTTACTTTGGAAACTACGCGTGTGAAACCGGAGGGCGCCATCTAGCCATCTAGAAATGCTGACACATTTTTAAATGGCCAATGGGAAAGGCTGAGGCATTTCTAGATGGCCATTGGCTATGGTACCGAATTTACCCGAAGAATTCTTATCATTCCCGAGCGTGACGCTAGAATTAAATTGACAGCCCACGAAAAATCTGTCTTTGGCGCGCCAAAAGAAGTTTTGACTTCAAAATATATTGTACCTACATGTTTTCTCAAAATAGTAATTATTTATTTGATGTTATATTTACTACATTATTTTGTACTGCACAAGTAGTTGAAATTATCTATTAGTTACTATTTTAGTAGTCAATAATATTTAATTATTTAACTCGGCAACTCGGTATACTTCAATTCGATTACAATTGATTCATTCATAGCATTTCAAAATTTTTTGCCATTTGAAATAACATTTTTTACCTCTATCCTCCATACGTGAAAAGAAAATTGCGCGCAAAGCATTTAAAAAAAGTACACCAAAGAGGTTCCGAGTATGAGTTTTTAACAAATTAAAAATAAATGTATGATGAATTCGGCACCAAGGAGGTAGAAATAAATAGGTTAAATTATGTTTTGAATTCAAAACCTCAGTACACACGATGTTCTAAATTCAAATTTACTTTAACCTCTAGAGGGTAAAAATGACTTTTGCGCCCTGATATCGAGGAGCAAAAGTACTCTTTCCGAGCTGGTGGGATGAAAAAAATATTGCTTTTTGAGAGCTTTCGTTGCGTGACAGTATATGTCATATTTTAAAGGTTGCGTCATTAGAACCTAAAGTAACCGAATTTGTTCAAAATTTGAATTGGTACGATAGATTTTCGATAGATGGCGTAGCAACGCGCGCGCGTTCAGCTAGTAATAGAATATACAGATCAGTTGCATAGTCTCCGAACTGTTTCAAACTAATTTTCCCAATCATCCACTGATATGTTATAAAAATAGCTGTTGTTGTGGATGTACAACATTAGCGCAGACAACAAATGTAGCAGTGATGACTAAGCCTGAAGACCATGACTATCGAGTAGACAATAAGGTATGTAGAAAAGTTAATTAATAATTAATAATGTTGGTAATTAATTTGATTAAAATGATTTGATTTTTGTTCAAAATTGATTTTTATTAAATTATATAGATTAGAAATGTTATAAGTTATAACACAGTACTAACTTAGATTAGTTAACAATCGCTCCACATATTAAATTCGATAAGGTAAAAATAAAAAATAGTTAATTTATTTGTTAAAGAATTAATAGTTGCAGATAGTCAGCCCAAGGGCGACTATCCGCAAAATAAAAATCGCCACTATCCTTTTTAACACGGATACTTGCCTTTTAAATTTTCAAAAGAAATAAAAACTGTTTAAAATAACACGTAATGAATTGTATAATTTAAACTGTAAAGAATGCAATATAATATGTATGTATATTCCGCAACGCCGTACAAAAATCATGCGACAAGGAGAAATGAATGAGGGTTGCAATCCCCCCTCTTCAACTCATCTGGACTCTTTACTCAGTTGGACAGCTTACAAGTGACGGCATAGTGCTGAATCTTATTACTTTATAGGTACCCTTCTATCATCCTACATAGGTCTCCTGGTGGTTCATTTGACCCGTAAATTTTGTTCACGGGCCTGTAGTCTATATTATTAGTTTGACGTCCGTCATTGTTTCGCCACGGAAGGTTTTTTGCTCACACAGACAAATAGTCCAGCTATTTGTCTGTGTGAGCAAAAAATCTTCCGTCACTTCGTCACCTGAAAGTATGGAGTAATATGCGTCAAAACCGGTAGCTCTGATTTTTTGTGGACTTGTTTATGATGTTGGCCTAATGAATAATCCAAGTTTGTGACCACGAGCGCCGAACGCAACTTCGGAAAAACCGAGAAAAATCGTTTATTTTTCAAAATTTCGCGAGTATTACCCTAAACGACTTGATTGTGAAAAAACTTTCGAAGAACGTTTATAAAGTAAACTTATTTTGCTACAATATGATACTAGAATTATCTCTATAGACCCAATAGTTTCCGAGATTAAGTCTTTCAAAGTTAATAATTTTTTTCGAACTTAAAAATCCCTAACATGACGAATTCAAAACCGAGGCAAGTGCCTGGGATAGGTACTGAGGAAAGTATTCGGGTAAAAATTTGGGTAGTTATACCGCTGCTAGTTATGTTAAAATTTAGGGAAAAATGTGAACACTACATATAGAGGTATATTTTTAATTATATAGAAAAAGTCTGACTACAATTTAAAGTAGGTACAGATAGTTCAACTCATCTGTGCGCGCGGCGCTATGTGTGCTTGCGCTTGTAATTATACAACTTTCATTTGTGTGGCAGTGGCGCGGCAGTCGTCGACCGAGCAAAACGTGACGAGCATACAAAGTAACTGTATATGTACAAGCTTACCCACACATAGGCCCGCGCGCACAGATGAGTTGAACTATCTGTATAATAAATTAAACATCGAGGTTAAGCTACGTTATGTGCGGTGACGAAAATTTTTGGTAGATTTTATAACTTTTTTTTATGTAAATTAAAAGTAAAATCTTGAATACAAGGTATATTTTCATTTTCAAATAAATTACAAAATATATATTTTTTTACAAAAGCCGGACCGGCGGTAGGTACATATTTTCAATTGAGTTAACCAAAGCTTAAAAACAAATTTGCAATTAGGTAATAGGTTAGGTTACCTATCTTTAAGATATATAGTTATCGATTTATGACGCAGATAAAAAAAAACTTTTTTAACCGAGTTCAAAAGGTTATCAATTCGGCCGGGTTTTTTATGTATGTATCTCGATTACTCCGAGTTTACGTAATTCTTTTTTTTGTTTGATGCAGAATAGCTGCTATTTGGTCCCATATAAGTTTTGTAGTTTGACTAGGTACGGCTTTTCAGAAATTTTCATTTAGGCTGATTATATATTATTACTAGCAGCATCCACGGTTTTAACCGCGTAGTTCCCATTATTTTTCTGTGATAAAAAGTAGCCTATACGAAATTACCTGCAATAAAACATCATTCATCTACCTGATGTAATGAGAAAAAAACCTACTACAGTGAACAAAACATCCTATTACAGACACTGAAAAGTAAAAAATAAAAAAAACCGACTTCAAATAATAAATAGGCACTCAAAAGCGAAAAATAAATTAATATCATATCATTGTTGTAAATGCTACCCGCTCATCTATTAGAAGGCAGCCAAGTCCAATAGGCGATAGATACTATGTATGCAGTAAGTAGGCAGATATATGTAGGTAGCTAAATAGTATCTACCTATCTACTAGTACCTGTAAGACTTGGTTGGCACCGACTTCAAATAATTATATAAACGGGTAGCGCTTCAAATACAAATACAAATACAAAAATCTTTATTGCTGTTTGTAGGTAAGATAAGATAATACAAAACATTTTAAAAGTTGCCCCATACAAACTGGCCTCTGCGAGAGGCATGCAATATGTCTGGCAAGACAATTTGTTAGTCTTAATTTTTAAATAAAATCAAAAAAATATTTTTTAAACAATAGTCAGCTGATTAAAGTCTTCTTCTTCCTCATCTTCTATTAATTTCTGGTTTTTATTTATGTCATCTGATTCTTCATCTTCGATTCATTTCTGGCTTCTATTTGGTGATATATATTTGTGTGAGATAAATGTTTGGTGAGCACAACCAACCAACAACGAGGTTTGGTGGTGTGCTTCCAACAATTATATATTAATTTATGGTATTATGGAATTTTTAATGTTTCTTGCTTGATCACGTCGGAATAGCTGAACGGAACGCATACGGGCTACTTTTTATTTTGTAGAGAGAAAACTAGGGTAATACTGTGACGTGTGATTGTGTTTAAAATAGTGTGATTGTGTATAAAATGTGATTAAAATAGGATAAAAAATGTTTTTCATTGGTTCTTTATTATTTTGTTGCAATGATTTAAAGTGAAGCGAAGTGTTTAGTTTGTCTTTTTATTATTTTTATTTACACAATAAATATTTAAAGTTAATCTGAAAACACCAAACACACAAACACACACAGACTAAACTTTATTGAACATCTTCCCACTGTCTCAAAAAAACCCGGCTCAAACTTTATTTTGTCTCACTGAGTTTGTTTGTCTTTGAAAATTTCTACCGATTTGCCTCGACTCAAAAAAATATCAGTTATTGGCTGACTCTAGTCTTGACCAGATGTTTGATCAATACCTAGTGGTTGAAAAACAATTTATAAACTCTGTACTTTTTGATAGTTTTATAATTGTAAATAGGTATATTTTATTTACTTTTTTTATGCTGTAAAAGGGCAGTTTTTATCACAACATGGCATGACATACTTCGTGGATGACTAGTTCTAAAATAGAGGATCCTTATTTATAAGGTAGGTAGGTACACAATTATTTTTGACGAGACCCAATTTATTAAAGTGTGCATACGTGGGACACTCAGAAAGTTTTGAGAAATTAAAAAACTAACTTGTAAGAAAAAAATATTTTTACTAAATCTTAATTAATCCAGTCTCTATACAAAGTTTCATGCATCTGAACCAATTTTCAAAACATTTTTTCCAGTCTTCCGCAGACAACTCTTCCACGGCCTCCTCAAACGCTGTTAGCGCGTCTTCCGGCGATGAAAACTGTATCCCTTTGAGATGATTTTTAATTTTAGGGAATAAAAAGAAGTCACACGGAGCTAAATCAGGACTATAAGGAAGGTGCCCCAAGACTCTAACCGGTGCGGTGTGGAGTCCAGGAAGTCCCTCGTTTTGATCGCCGAGTGCGCGGGCGCGTTGTCGTGGTGAAGAAGAACCCCGCGGAGCCCGGTGTTCGGTCGCTTGTTTCTCATTGCAGAGAAAACTTCTGGCAAGCATTTTATGCTGTAGGTACCATTCGGCGTTGATACTGTTTTGGTCTCGAAGTGGAATTGAAATTAGGTACCCCGTCAAAGTGAAGAAACTAGCGATCAAAATTTTCCTTGCACTCCTCGATCGCTTCAACAGCCAAACTGTCGACTGACGCTTTGTTTCTGGATCGTATTGATAAATCCAGGATTCGTCACGTGTCACAATGTCGTAAACGCGCCGTGACGAGCCTGCATCAAATTTTTGGATCATATTACGGCACCAATCCACACGGGCCTGCTTCTGAGCTTCGGTGAGGTTGTGCGGCACCCAGCGGGAAACTATACTCCTTACGCGAAGGTGCTCATGCAAAATCTTGTGATCACTTCCTGAACCAATCTGCAGAGTATGCTGAATCTCTTCGTACGTAATGCGTCTGTTTTCTTGAATTATTTTTATTACTGCCAGCACACTTTCTTCGGTAACAGCCGTCGCAGGACGACCAGTCCTTTGTTCATCCCCCAAAGAAAAACGACCGCGTTTGAACTCGCTTTACCAGCGGTAGATGGTTGCATTTGAAGGTCCTTCATCCATGAAAGCAATTCGAAGTCGATCAAATGACTTTTCAGCCACATTTGAAATCGTAAAAAAATCTCGACGCAGATCCATTTTTTAATAAAACAAAACAATTTGAATTGGCTCTAAAAAAAGCGGAGGGAAATTTGAAAATCGTACAGATGTATTTTTACTTTTAAATAATCGAAGTTTTCAAAATAATAACAAGTGGCCAGTGTCTTTTACACAAAAACTTTTTTTCGCAAAATTTTCTGAGTTACCTGGTACACTTTGGCAAGAATTCACTTCAATTCAAAAACGAATACTATAGATGCAAAAGTTTGTTTGTATGAATGGATTATTATTACTCTGTCAAGCAAAAAAAACTGATCTTAGATCGAATTTAAATCTAGGAAATAATTTTATTTATCACAATAACTGTTGTGTGTGTAATAATAAATGCCCACCAATATTTATTTATTTATCTCAGTTTTGAATTAAGGTGAAAATGGAACACATAAAATGTTTGGCTTCGCTTCACGTTACAAACTTCAATAATGTCTATATTCGATTTGAGTTCGCGTAAAAATTGGTCAGGATTTTTTCTTGAGCAAACGTTTTAACGGTGATTGGTGAGACTGGTTTTTAAATAGTAGATAACATCGTAGGTAACGTAAGTAATTAAAGTAGTTTAAAGTTGTTGTATAATGGAAGATGTCCTATTTGTTATCTATATTAAATATAAAATTAAAAAGAGACCTATTAAATAAATAAAGCGAGAGAAAAGCAATACCCCATCTAATTTAGTTTAAGCAGTAGACCCTAGGAAGTTCTTGTCAAAACTTTACCAGCTGCTTCCGTATAGGAGCACCGTACTTACGACACAGATTACCATAAATACCCGTCCACACGACACTACACACACTGAACACAACACAAATTGAAATAATACAATATATTCACCAGCAAATAGCATAGAGAAATTGGTGAAGGTGCCCGACCGACTAAGGTAGTCGGCAGAGCTTTTGATGTCAAGCATTGTCACGGCTCGGGAGGGCCCGGTGTCCACATGTCGAAGTCGCGACGCCGCGGCGCGCTACTCTGCCGTGGCGCTGCGCCCTTCACAGGGGCGTAGCCTCCGCCGACACGCCCTCGCACCCCCACACTTCCACCCCGCCAATCGCACAACACTCCAGCTAATCTTTATCTCAGAAAAATAAACATGGTGGGCGGGAGATAATGACGCTATGACGGCACGATAATCAAGAGGCTTTGTGGCCCGCGACGCTCCGTTACCGACTGGCTTATCCGACGCCAGACTGTTTGGCAAAAATTGAAGGCTTCGATATTTTTTTTTTCTTTTCGAAAGGCTTTCATTAAATGCCTATTGAGGGCCGGAGTTGGCACTTGGCCGGTCCGCGGCGGTTTGTCCCGAGCGCACATTGTTATTTTTTTTTAATTTGAACGCGGACATTGTCCGCCGCCGGTATTGTTTCGGTTTTTATGTTTTTTTGTTGTGAATCGGTTGACAGCTCGGCCTTTCCTATCTTGATAATTGTCCATATAATTGGTCGAGTTTAGGCATATTGTTGCTACATTTTGGCAGAATGGCTTTTCAGGTGTTGTCTGGTCGAACGATTTTTGTTACCATTGAGGGTTCCATTGTTTAAGTCTAATATTTGTTTTTTTTCTTAATTCAGGATAAAATGTTGTTTATTTTATTTCAGGTTCAATTAAATTTCAGCGTTACTTATATTTGTTTTAGAAACGTAGATATCTAATTAGTTAAATTTCTTTATTTTCGTCATTTTGTTTGATAAACTTTGTATTCTGTACGAGATTGATTTCAAAGCTACTTACTTCCTCAAATCGGAAATTTGTTCACGAGTTGTTTTATGTTCCTGTTATTAAAGTACTGACCTAAATCAAGGGAACAACAAAATGTACTAGTAGGTAGGCACTTAGGACACATTTGGGTATCAAAAAACTACTCGTATAAATGACTATTTATATGGAAAAATTCTGAGTGGCGAACTCCTTGCACTGCTAGGCAGTGATTAAAATAGCAACATGGCTCTCATCTCGTCACACAAAATTCTTTAAAATTAGCAGTGCCTTGGGATTTTACCCTTTTCCGTAATTTTCCCAATATAAAAGTCTTACATGTTATTGCAAAATTAGGACATGTACATAGGTATCATTTGAGAAACCCGAATTTAGGTACCGTTGTGAATTATGACATTGATTATCTCATTATGAGAGAAAGTACAGAGTCCCAGCAGAGCGAACACCATAAACTGGACTGGTACTATTTCCTGGATAGCATAAACCATAGTTTATAAACTATGGTTAATGCTATCCAGGAAATAGCAGCCAAACAAAATCAAATTACTCATTTTAACTCTTGGGCGTCGACTTACATACATTGTAAGTTTCGTACAATCCATCCGTCGGGCCTAAATATAAAAAAAAAATAATCCGAAAAACCTATGTTGCCGAGTACATTTTTAGTACTGATTCTTGAGTGATATAAATGACTCGGGCTTGGCCGTTTCATTTTGAACTGTCGCGTAAAGTCGTACGTTCCACAATTGCGTTTACCACGCCAAAGTGATTTACTCAACTGCTGTAAAAGGAAATGGCTTATCAGCGCGACGGAGGGCGGGCCAATTAACTGCAATTTATGAGAACATGGTCAGGGCCACCTTCGCGACCTTTGCCGTCCTTTGTTTACGTATATTTTTTTTAACTATTGAGACTATTTTTTAACTAATATAGGCTTACACGTGACCGCCATCTTGCTTGATGTTAAGCGACAATGCGGTCTATGGAGCGTGCTTACTTATAAGAAACCGATTCACTCTCGATTTGAGGACACCAAAATTAGCCACCCAATTTTATCAAAGGTTTTAAGTAAGTATTATGAATTTGTATCGTTATTTTTAACTAAGTTCAAACAGAATGAGGTTATTGTTTTTAACGCCAATGAATCTGCACATGGAACAATACTCAGAAGTGCAAGCGGGGCTCGAACCTACGACATTATGCTCGTGTCTTCGGATTTTCTTCTCACTAGGCCACCGCGGCAATTGATACAGTACTACCACGATTATTTGTTAATTTACGAGTATCTACACTTTACCTATAGATTTTTTATGATACCTACCTAAAATCTTTGCAAGCCATTTTCAAATTACTTTCAAATTATCGTAGTTTTATCAAGGTAACCATCGTTTTAGTTACCTAACTTTACCAAGCTATCTAGAGTGTCTACGTAGACTTTTGTAAAAGAGTCTGGCGGAAAAACTTAATTTTATTTACAGCGTTGCGCTGCGCTACCCTCTCAGACTGATCTGATCAAGACTTTAAAAACCTGATTTCATTTTTTTATCAAGACGTCTGGGTTGTATTCTACCTCATCAAAAATGTTAAGAATGTCTAGACTGTGGAATGAGTTGCTTGAGTGGGGTTTTCCCTATGGTTATAAAATTGATGTCTTCAAATTGAAAGTGATCTTCTAGGTAAGCACGCTCCATCGTAGACCGCATCGTCGCTTAACATCAGGTGAGATGGCGATCAAGTGTAAATCTATACAAGTTAATTAAATAAAATTGTAAAAAAAAATTACAGTCTTCAAAAACTAAAAAAAATTAAACTTGCACTGTAGCTGAAAACTGAATAGGGTACAATCCTAAAAAAACAAAGTAGCACGTTAGTTAGATTGGCAAAAAATATTGTACACGTATTTTTTCTTTTGTTTCACAAACAAAAAATGACGAAGATACAGCGCTTCGAAGTTTCGTGTGACGTCACTTGTGAGTACGATTTTTACTCAGGAGTGACGTTGCGACGCCCCACTCTCGAAGTTTGATGGTCTATATCTTTGACGATTTTTAATATTATGAAAAAAAACAAAAAATACGTGTGCAATATTTTTCCATTATCTAGCTGACGGACTAATTAGGGTGGCGTATTTTTGACCCAGTCCGGTACCCTATATAAGTTAGCACCGACGTCAAATAGATTATTATTAGGTGGTGGATGTGGATAGTGTTACACTCACCTACTGTTTAGTTATTTACGTTAGGTAATTGTTTTCCCATTTTGAGCATTATTTTACAATATAGAAGTTCTTCGTAAACCCACTGTGGGAAAAGTTCAGTTGGAACAACACAGTTTGCAGTAAAACTGTAAAATAATAATATTTTTCTCATGGACTTCATAATGCGTCGAAACTATGACTGTTTTTAAAATAAATGAAACACCATTTTTGTTTAAATTTTCCAACCTTTGTTTGTACCGTCAACAACTGTTTTTAAATAATATTTTTTAGTTAGTAAAATATGTCCAAAAAAAGTCATCGCGATTGTCGAACTGTATCTAATTATTTCGGTTTACCCGTTAGTTTTGGATAGTTTCGGTTACGGATATTACATTGAATAAAGTTCTAGTAGTCAAAACTGAGCATGGGAAGATTGATATCCAATTCGGTTACAGTTACGGAGCTCCATAACATCTCTGCTACATGAGTAGAGCTTACTTAAGATAATAACCATACTATAACATTATTTACTTAAACCATACTCCACCTTATTTGAAGCAGGGATATTATTGTTCGTAACCGCAATCGAAACTATGGGATATCCAAAAAAAAAATCCGTTACCGTATCCGATTCACAAGTTTCGGATAATTTCGGATAAAATCGATTTGCAAATGATTTTTATTTAATATAGTCTTCATCTGCTCAGTTTTGACTATTAAAATTATATATAATCTAATATCCGTAACCGAAACTATCCGAAACCAATATAATTTTATTCCTATATCCATATCAGTATCCAGATCCGAAATATCATGCCTCTACATCCCTAATATTAAGCTGGTCGACTACTCTACACCTTTTTAGTATTTTTAGAAAAAAATCTCATTGAATTTGAATTTCACTGGTTCATGTTTTGCGTTTTCGTTCTGGATATTTGGAATAAAGGCTCTGGTGTAAAATCTAGTTACATCAATCAATAATGAACGGCGCCGTCGTCTGGAGGTCGTTTGCGAACTAGAATTTTATTTTCTGATCTGCAATCTAGATTGTATCATAGTAATTTCGTTTATAAATGTGTCGGTAATATTCTAGGCCGAGCTGACTTACCGCGGTTTTTTAAGTATAGTTTATTTTTTAATCGAGTTCAGACGAAGTGATCAATTCGGTCGGTATCTTTTTCTTTAATATACATCGATCGCGCCGAGCAAATTTATTCGATTTACGTGATTGTTTGTTTGATACAAATAGCCGTTTAGTTCAATAAAAATCTTGTTCAGTTTGGCTGAGTAGTTTTAATTTATTTTTATTTGTCCGGGCGATGTAATAAAATTAAAGTTTGTATACGTACGACTTCTAAGATATTTTCATTTAGGTTCAATATACATATTTTATATTATTACTAGTAGCATCCACGGTTATACGCAGTTCCCGTTATTCTCCAGTGATGAAAAGTAGCCTATATGAAATCTATTATCTGCAATAGAACCTGATGTAGTCTAGAAAAATCCCTAGCTATAGTATTCAGAACCACATTTTATAGTAGGTAACACTTAAAAGTTAAAAAATACGTTTAAAAAAAACCGACTTCAAAACCACAAATAGGCACTCAAAAGCGAAAATAAATTAAAATAAACGTTGTAAGCGCTACCCGTTCATCTATTTGAAGTCGGGGCCAGCCAAAACCAAATAGCTAGTCGATAGATAGGTACTATGTATGCAGTAAGTAGGCAGATATTTGTAGGTAGTATTTATCTACTGCTACGTATTAGACTTGGTTGGCACCGACTTCAAATAGATGAACGGGTAGCGCTTTCAGCAACAATATTCATTTATTTCCGCTTTTGAGTACCTATTTGTGGTTTTGAAGTCGGTTTTTTAAACGTAGTTTTTTTATTTATAATATAGTGATGAAACGAGCAAGACATGCACCTGATGGCAAGCAATATGCATGCCCACAGCAGCATAGTGCCACGCAGCCAATTGAACATGAAGAGTTCAAATATTTTGTGACTGAATTTCTTCGGAAACATTGCACTTCAAACCGGAAACGTGCAATGTTACTACATTGCTGCGTGGCGGTAGAATAACTACCAAAGACGTGGTACTTCCCCAAGCGGACTTTGCTAAATAATCCTACCAGTAAAGAAACATTACTTTTAACGGAAGCTGTCGTGAGCCAAAACACTATCCACTTTTAGAGTACACTTTAAGTTCTAGAATACTAAACGTTTGTGACGTTAAGTGAACTCAAACAGACAAAGTTGAACTTAAGCTTAGTAAATCAGCTGTAACCTACATCAGGCGGCGTAGGCTGTACAGCTGATTCAAGTGGTCTAATGCTGAATCGATCATAGACACTGATCACTGAGGCAACTAATGGCGCATCTATTGGAGAGAACGTGAAGCCTCCCATTAAAACCCTCTACCATGAGTTTGCATTGCAACAATTCGGCTATGTTCAGCTTTCGCGGTCAACGTTTTGTGCAGTAGGTACAACTATGAACTGTATTCCTCTAGAATAAGGTCGTGGTATTTGTTGAACGTCGATATTCTTGTAAAATGATTGCAATTCGCAATCGTGGTACGGGTGCTGCAATTGCTATCTCGGAAACCAGTCAACTGGCTAATTGATTAGTTTCCACCACTGTAACACACGTAGTTATAGAACGCTTAGTTTGTGGAATACGTCGTCTGAGTAGGTTTTTCTCGATCGTTATAATCGGTTGCTAAGCACGCTCCGCCGTAGACTGCATCGTCAGTTTACATCAGGCGAGATGGCGGTCAAGCACATTAATTAAAAAAAATAGGGTTGGTAGAAGATTTATGTTAACTTATGTAACAATAATATAATGCCAGTTATTCTACCGCCAAGCAGCAATGTGCAAACATTACTGTTGTTTTTGGAGAAATTACAGGGCTTAGAGATTTAATGTCTTAGATATCTGGGTGACGAGCGCAGTGCAGTGCCAGGTAATGATTTCGACTCTTCATTTTCCAATAGCTGCGTGTAACTGTGCTGTTATGGGTATGTTGCTTACCACCATGTGCCTACATGCCTTGTTCGTCTCGTCACTCGATACTATAATATACCTATATATAAAAATATAGAACCTTAATACAAACTGTTCGTAGGTTGAAAACAGAACATCGTTTCATGGTTGACATTTGAAAGTCTCGAAAGAAGTTGACTCTACGTTCCCTGTTGTTTGGCATACCTTGTCAAGTAACACAGGGCTTAAACTACGCCATTCTTGCCCAGAAAACCTATTCAGTCTTCGTTACGAGGCTTGAGCCTACAGGTGGGCTCACCTCTTCCTGTTGATTTAAATCTAATTTCTAACAACATTGAGTCTATTTTTGTTTAACTGTTTTTTCTTACAGATTTTAAAAGTTTGGAAATATTGTACACACATTGTCATATGCAATGAAAGGTATTTATTCAAAGGTATATCACAGACCACAAAGGAAATGAGCAATCCAAAGCGGTAAGTACGAAGGTAATTGTCATGTAGGTAAATAAATGGAGTCCGAACTGTTAACGGGAGCTAAACGCAATGAACAGCGCGGTTGCGGTGCGGCCAGCCACTAGTAGACAGTACTCGACTACTGACACTTTAGAGTGTTTATAGAATATCTATAAATATTAAATTCGTGATGTTACACAATAAATTAAACCATTTCTCCAAAGGGACGAAAACCAAAACATATAAAAATATTGTTTTTTTAATATTAAGTGAGATATAAGTATTCAAGAAATAAGTACTCTTATATCGTGTACGCACGTGTGTGTGCACGGAGAGCCATGGAAAGGTCTATTCTTGCCAAACTCAAAGATCGCATCCGAAATACCGAGACCCGACGAAGAACGAACGTTCGTTGGAACTACGGTAATGCAGCTAAAGTGGAGTTGGTCTGGACACGTTGCTAGACGCAGTGATAAACAGGTGGAGCAGAGATGTGACAGAGTGGTGGCCGAGGCAAGGTAAGCGGAGTGTAGGACGTCTAGCTGCAAAACGGGTCGACGAGTCGAACTTGGACTAGATTGGCTCAGGGCCGAGGAAGATGGCATGAGAAAAGAGAGACATATACCCAGCAGTGAGATAGAGAAGGCAGTAGATGATGATGACGATGAAAAATATTTTCCCTTTCCATACAAAATCTGGTAAAATCGTTGAACAATTTTGCGTGTAATTTTTTTTCAACATTCCATATTGATAAATTAGATATGAACGTTTGTAATTTTGATGGGTAGAATTACGTCCTCCTTGACATTGTATCTAACAATTAGTTAGTCAACAAGTCTAACAAATAGTTAATAAACATAAATCAATACTAACAATTTTTTCACAGAAATACTACGATATAAAAATTTGAAGCAAAAAAAACAAGCAAGCAAGCAAATCGAGTCACATAGTTTTGTCAAGTGTGGATTATGACAGTAAGTAAACCAAATCAGTATGAAACATCACGGTTAAAATAATATATATCTTCTGCGCATTTTCCTTGAGTAAACCTGTGGGTGTATCTTCAAAAGGCAAAACACAATTCCATTCTTCTTCAACAGTCAAAACTGAGATAACCCAATAAAAATGCTCCTGATTGCGACAAAGCTTTGAAGCTAGGGTTGTCAGTAATCGGTAATAAAATTACTTTTATAGGCATCAGTTTTAACAATTATCAAATCATGAATCCTCAGCGAAAACAGGTAGCCCTATTTCATGTTGTGTGTATTAATGTTGTCTAACTATTTTATAAAGTTACAGTAACACTGAAACATAGTAACTAACTGACTATAACTATTATTTACGCTGCCCCTACTATTTGAAGAAACTCGCGTGATTTTTTGCGTACAATTTTAAATAGGTTAATGTGCCCTAATCTAAACATTTTACACATGAATACATTTCAGGCAGACCTTATTACCGCTTATACTTGTAACTGTAATTGTCATCGATATCTTATATATATAAAATTCTCGTGTCACAATGTTAGTTACCTTACTCCTCCGAAACGGCTTTACTGATTTTTACCAAATTTTATATGCATATTCAGTAGGTAATAGTTAATTGGAAAGTGTTCGCAAGAAATTTGTCTCTTAGGCAAAGTCAATTGACCAAATTGAAAACCGATGATGGCAACGTCACCTCGTCGAAGCCCGAAATTTTGGAGGAGATTGAGAGGTTCGATGAACAGTTGTACACCTCTGCGCAAGCACAACCTGTCGTTAGCATGGCAAAAGACCCCAGTGCCAAACTGATCCGACACTTTACCGAAGATATCATGGAAGTCAGCCTGTATGAGATTAGGATGGCCCTCAAGCAACTTAAAAACAACAAGGCACCTGGCGACGACGGAATTACGAATGACCTTCTGAGAGCGGGTGGAAAACCGGTACTTAAAGTCCTCCATAAGCTGTTCGACTCCGTCATACTTAACGGTAATACGCCAGAAGCGTGGAGAAAAAGTGTGGTGGTGCTCTTCTATAAAAAAGGTGACAACACCTTGTTGAAAAATTACAGACCCATCTCACTTGTGAGCCACGTTTATAAATTGTTTTCGAGGGTAATCACGAATCGTCTCGCACGTAGGTTTGACGACTTCCAGCCACCCGAAAAAGCCGGTTTCCGAAAAGGCTATAGTACCATACCCACATTCATACGCTTCTGCAGATGATACAGAAAACCAAGGAGTATAATCGGCCACTATGTATACCGTATGTGGACTATGAGAAAGCCTTCGATTCCATCGAGACTTGGGCAGTGCTTTAGTCTCTCCAGCGATGCCGCATGGACTATCGCTATATCGAAGTGTTGCGGTGTATTTATAGCAAAGCCACAATGTCTCTCCGATTACAGGATCAGTGCACAAAACATACCCGGCTACAGAAAAGCGTGAGACAGGGAGATGTTATATCTCCGAAATTGTTCACTGCCGCGCTGGAAGGTGTTTTCAAGCTGCTGGATTGGAACGGACATGGCATCAATATCAAATGCATTACTCACCTTTGGTTTGCCGACGATGTAGTCATTGTGGCGGAATCGCTGGAGGACCTCGGTGCTATGCTCAGGGACCTCAGTAGGGTACCCCAACAGGTAGGCTTAAGGATGAATATGGACAAAACGAAGGTCATGTCAAATGTTCATGTCTCACCTGTACCGGTTATTGTTGGGAATACCACACTCGAAGTTGTTGACGAATACGTCTACCTGGGTCAAAAGATCCAATTAGGTAGATCCAACTTCGACAAAGAGGTTCAGCGAAAGATCCAACTCGGATGGGCAGCGTTCGGAAAACTACGGTACATCTTGGAGTCCAAAATACCTAAATGCTTGAAGCCGAAAGTCTTCAATCAGTGCGTGTCGCCAGTGATGACTTATGGAACTAAGACGTGGTTCTTAACTGTGGGCCTCATAACAAATCTGAAAGTCACACAGCGAGCTATGCTCGGAGTCTCTTTGCGCGACAGAATCCGTAATGAGGATATTTGCAAAAGAACGAAAGTAGCCGACATTGCTCGAAGAGTAGCTAAGCTGAAATGGCAATGGCCAGGTCACATCGCTCGCAGAACTGACAACCGCTGGGGAAGAAAGGTTCTCGAGTGGCGACCACGAACCGGAAGACGCAGTGTTGAACAGCCTTCCACTAGATGGACAGATGACCTCACAAAGGTCGCTGGAAACCGCTGGTTGCAGGTTGCGCAGGACCGTTCGATGTGGAAATTTAGGGGGGAGGCATACGTTCAACAGTGGACGTCTTGCGGCTGATGATGATTCAGTAGGTCTGAGAATCGGATACTATCTATTTTTTATACCTCTTAGTGATAAGGGTTCTATTGTCAGTTCCTATGACTGCCAATTTTATTTTTTCGTAATCTGCATACCCGCCTATACATGATTACAAAAACCACTCCACTAATTTCGATAAAATTAATATGAGAAATGATTTGGAACTCTTTCACTTTCAAACGGAAAAATAATGATTAAAATTGGTTAGCCTAGTCCAAAGTTCTGAGTTTGCAAACATAAACATGGACACAGTTAAACATTTTGATTTACCCCCTTAGATTTGAAATTTGTGCAATATTCTACTAGCCCAGCCCTTTCATTTGATACCCATATTAAGGGAGTGGTGAAAAAAAAATGTAATTTGCCAGTTTGGCGTGGCAGCCATCGTGGGTTTGAAATGTGCCGTAGGGTTTAGTATTTTACTAGACAAGACTTTTCATTTGACAGCAATATTGAGGGAGGATGTGAAAAAAAAATTTTTTTGTTATTTTGAATTGATATTAACTAAACATAGCTAAGAACTACCTCAAGGAAACTAGCTTTCAAAATAAATAAAAAAAAAAAACGCAACGAAATCGGTCCATTCTTCAAAAACTTGGAAGAAAGTAGACTCAACTTATCTTTTTTAAGAATAATTTATCAAAATTTTAAATCTTATAATGGTATCTCAACTATTTTATCAAATCATATTGGTGATTTTATAACTTTAATAATTATTTCTTGAATAATAAATGTTGGTAGTTGAAATTATAAAATATTCAGACAGTATTTGTAAGATGACAAAACAACGTTCGCTAAAAATAGAACAATCTAAGGTCGGCGTGGCAACCCTATTTACACCTCAAGGCGGCATGTGCATGTCTGTGTAAGTGTAGAAGAGCGTTAAGCGTGTGTGCGTGTGTGAGCCATGATCGATGCGGGCGCGGCGTTGCCGCTCCGCTCGCTTCCGGCGCGCGCTGTTGCCGCTCCGACCGTTAGCGGCGTTATAATTTGGCGTTACTCAGATTAACGCCTGCTTTATCATGTTGTTTCTATTTGACTAGTACTGTTGTCTTTTGATAATAATACAATTGAAATTTAAAACTAAGTGATCTAAAAGCCAAATTCGAATATTATCCACGCTCGGTTTGTTTTGGACTGATTTGGGGTTTGAGCGTTTAATGCCGTCATTTGAATATTTACTTAATGTGTGAGCCAAAAACCTGTAAAATTTTGGAGCGAAAGCAAATTTGTGTTAATTTTTTTTCGTTTTTGACGTCAAACAAAATACAAATCTAAGATTGAGCTTAAGTCAAGTTTTGTGATACGGTGGTTAGGTTACATACATAATTTCTCCATAAATAGGTATTTAGTTAGCAGTAAATCAAAATAAGTTCTAATAGTCAAAAAGTTTATTCCATATCAAAACTACTGCTTACCTACTAGCGAAGAATTAACTTTTTAAAACAAATCAATATTTAAGTACTTACGTAAAAAGCGCACGCTACGAGCGTCTCATTCGTAGCAAACTACGAACTTTAGTTCGCTGTCGGATCTACACGTGCCGTCGTAGCAGAAGGCACTCATGAAACTAAGTTAACGTATAATCTAAGTCAATTTAAAAATTAACGAAATTAAAAATAGATTTAAAACTTTGAATAACAATGAAATATTCGGAAACGTTACGCCGAGGATCGGGCTGAGTGGCGTATTATTATATCCAGCAGTGTACGAACGTGGACTGGTTATAATGATGAATAAAATAAAAAAAATGTTTTTTTTTTTTTTTTTTTTTTATATTTATTTATATAGTTTGAGTGTGAACGAAATTAAAACTAATTATAAGCATAGCAAATACTTAAATATTAAAAAAAACTTAACGTACTTTAATATACTTATTGCCTATTTTATGCTGCTACTGTCGAGGTTTTCACTTACACGGACATAGTCCACCATTTTTATCAACTGCGGGTTGGGAGAAAACGCATATCTTCGAAAGATGTGTTTTTTGAAACATGTCATGTTTTCACAATTTTTTTCCACCGTTAAAACCATTAGTGATGTAAAACTTGTACATCCAAACTTGAAAAAATTTTCAAAAGTGCATGCCTTCAAACCTACGATTTATTGTGATATGGGACGATATAGCCCTTTTATCCACCACTTCTTCACCCGAAGCCAGTAAATATGTAGAAAAGGGAAATAGTTTTCGAACATGTTACAAAATATTTTGTGCTTTGTTAATCATATGTCCCAATGTTACAGACGTACAGACCGGTCCGTTCAATCTAGCTATAAAAATAGTGCCCCTATAACAAACATTCCCACAGAGCCAAATTTTGGTGGAGACATTTGGTTTACCACTAAAAATGAGGCGTAAAAAGTATCCATCAATCCCATATGTACTACAAAAGATATCCAGGGTCTAAATTCAAAATTTGAAGCTTTTTTCCAAAATGGTAAGTTTTACCAAAAAAATAGGCGGAACTAAAAGTGTAGATCTTTAAATTATCCACAAAATAGTTCTCATAATTTTTCTTCCAAGAGTCACCATTCTTGAGGTATCGTGATTGTACGAGTCGCTTTATACACGAGACGCAAAAGTATAAAATACTAGCGGCCCGTTCCGGCTTTGCTCGGAGCCTATGACACTCAGCAATAATGTGGCTTTCTATTGGTGAAAGAATTTTTAAAATCGGTTCAGTAGATCCCGAGATTACCCCATACAATTTAACAAACACACAAACTTTACTTCTTTATAATATTAGTATAGAAATGGCATATTCGTACATAGTAAGTACACAACACAACGTTTTTGAATACATTACCATCGGAGCTGAAGCGACATGTTTGCTGGAAATTGACAACGTTAGCCGTATTTAATTTAAAATTAATACAACCAGCCTGCGCACCGGAAATGAGCTTAGACTTGGGGTAGAGAGAAGGCTGTTGCCAGCTCTATTCATTTAATCGTAGATCTACGATTTGTAATTACGAATATCTTTAGAACTACAGTTGTCAGTTTGCGATGTCAAGTAAGTGTCATCTGATATTTATCGTGTAGATCGAACTCGAACTTATAAAGTTAGCTAGCTGCGTTATTCGGTTTTACCCGCGCTGTTTTCGTTCCCGCTACTTTCCCATTATAAAAAGTAGCCTATGTATTATTCCAGGATATAATCTGTGTTCCAAATGTCAACTCAATCCGTTCAATTTAATAATCGGCGTAATTGAGCAACAAACATCGAAATTTTCACATCTATAATATTAGTAGGATTAATAATTCAAATATTTATTTGTGTAAATTAATAACTTACAGTTAATCGATTGTCGAGGTGGCCTCATGGCTAGAATAATTATTATTATTAATGATTAAAATATAGTGATTCGCAATCGTGAGGTCGTATATTCAAATCTCGCCTTACCCTTCGATTAGTTTTTCAAGTGTAGAAGTACGAGTTCGCTGGCGACTATCGCCACTCCTTACTAATCACCACTGGCTTCAACTGTGAAGAAAAATCGCGAGAAAATCGATTTTTCCAAGAACCTTTCTAGGTCATACGTCTTTTTCAAAATCAAACTGGCTTTCAAACTCCTTGCGAGAGAAGGCTCCGAGTCCCGGCAGTGAGAACATTTAGTGGGTTGCTTGTCTTATGTTATGTGAAAACGTACAGATAATAATCTGTCTACTTTTATTAATGAAAATACTTGTGCGTATTTTATGATTGTTTGTTAATCTTTCAAGCAAAAACTAATAGATGGATGAAATTTGACTCATAAATATAAAGGTTATATACGTAGTGTGGAATTACACATAGCTTATTTTTATCCTGAAAAAATAACGAAACCTGAAACAATACGAGTGAGAACGCAGGATGATACTTGTATTTACAATAAAAACTAATTTATAATTTCAATATCTACCAAGGCCTCTAAGACAAACATTTGTTACATTTAATAACCCCGTTCTAATATTCCTTTGGTGAAATGTGCTATTTGAGATTGAAAATGGCAATTTTGATCTTTGATGAAAACGACGAAAAGCTGTCAAATGTTTCGAGGAAAGTCTGACCGCTATAGAAATATCCGGTTTATATTCTTGTAACGTTAAACAAAGTCAAAAAGACGAAATCAAGCTTAACTCACATGTAGTGGTAGTAAAAGAAACAATACCTACCCATTCGATTGGAACCATAAAAGTAATCTTCAAATGATTTAACGTCATTAATTCATTTAAATCATAGACGAAGAATTTTTTTTGCACGCAAAAAGATCAACAAAGCGAGTTAGCGAGAAATCATTTTCAAGTGGAAATCGCTCGAGAGAAGAAGAGAAAGAGAATGAAGTAACGTCATTACAATATTTTAGTATACCCGAACGTAACAGTCTGATTTCGTCCCGGTGAAAATCGTGTATTTTTTCATTAATCCTTGGATTGCAGACGATTTTATTAAATTATTTATATTGTGGCATGTTCTGTGCGTGAATGTGATACAAGACGATATTATAATCCGAATCATTACACTAGTCACCAACACATGTAAATATGATTTTTTATCAGGTCTCCGAGCAACCTTTGTGTGTTTTTTACATTTGACGTCTTTGATTTAAATTAATTTAGAAAAACTGACACGACAATTTGACGTACAATATTCTTGACATGTGACACAACTACAATTTTTAGGTCTGTTGTCAACTAAGAGCTTCATAAACATTAAACTAAACTATCACTATTGCCGTAAGAGCGAGATAAAGCCTGATTCCAAATAGTGAGAACATAAAGTTATCTATTTATATTTATTTATGCTTTAATAATACTGTAGTCTACGGCTTTTAGTTGTATGACTGTTTGTAACACCGGGGAGGCGGTTCGGGGGAAAGGGGCGTTACAGCTGAGAATTAGTTGGAATCGACGGCTTAATTTGACTGCGGAGTTTTGGAATGTTTTTTGTAGGGGGCTTTGATTCAAATCTTTCCTGAGGGGATTATTTTCCACCGTGAAATAATTCGTTGAACCTTCATTGTGTAAAGCCTAGTACCTATAGGCTGTTTGTGAGAGAGAGGGACGACGGATAAAAGTAGATAATATGAGAGAGTGAATCATCTGCAAAGCCGTCGGTTTAGTTAGGAAAAATGGCGCATCTGTAGATGCTATATTAAACAGGACTAGACAACGAGGTGGTCGTGGCTTTCATTTATTCTCAGTGAAAGAAAAAAATACCCTTGTCCCTGTGGTGGCGATATAAAGAGGCTGTTAATGCCGTTGTTTATTTTATAGGTGATCTACTTATTGTGCTGCCGATATCTATTTAGTAATTTAAGCATATTCGAATCCCTTAAGTATAAAATTTACTTTTTGTCACCTGTCACAAAACTAAACATAAACTATTTTTTTAGCCCATTTGACATTACTAATGTCGAAAACTGCTATATCGATACGAATTTACTCAAAAATTTACGAACGAAAATTAAAATTCTATTATTTCTACGTCCAATTTCTTTTCGATTACTGAATCCGTTTTTGAAATATTCACAGCGGTCATGTAAGTATGTAGTGTGATCTATCGCAAAGATGAAGTATATGTAATATATAAACCTTTATACTACATTAGGTACCCATTGTAAGTTTGTACGAAGGACCATTATGGATGTCCTGGAGCGTTGTTGGTTTTCGTGGAAACATACAGTTGGAAATTGTGTAATGGTGTATCACGTCAGAGTTTTCATGGAATTTTCGTTTTTTTGTACTTATGATTTAGTTATCCACAGAAATGATAATAGTTATCCACAGAAATGATAATAGTTATCATTTCTGTGGATAAATCATGAGTACACATGATTTAGTTATCCACAGAAATGATAAAAGTTATTCTTGGACTTATATTATTCGGTCATATTTATAAAATTCTAAACTTCAATTTCTGACTGAAGACTGGGGACTGTGTCAGCTTCGTCCATGAGAAAGCACATGAACATAGAAACCTCACACGTGGTCCCTGGGTAGTGTTAAACAGCTGACAAAAATACCGGTGGTAGGCCTCGGCTGTGGTTGGTGACCACCCATCAGACTAAGGCATGCCGCCAAGCGACCTAGCCGTGTTCCGGCCATGTTGTCTGGTGACGCCATTAGGAAAAACGGGTCAGAACAGTTGCTGCATAACTGCAAGATCGGAATGCCACACACCATTACTTTGCAGTAGAAAGTTAGTTTCTCACGGAGACGCAGATAAGACGTCCGTCAGACGTGGCGTACCTAAACTATCCTGGTTACACGTTGGAGCACAGCTTTAAGCCTCGTGCTGGAGTGTGCCTGTACGCCCGTGACGATGTCTGCTGTCGGCGTCTCCGTAACCTTGAGGACACCAGATTCTCTGTTCTTTGGGCGCTGATAGACACAGCCATAGACAAAATTGTGTATGCCTGTGTCTATCGGTCGCACAGTGGGGATCTGGAGACAACTAGGCTCATGGAATATCTAAGTGAGGCGGCGGATGTGGCTCAGCAAAAATACCCATCAGCCCAATTGGTGTTGCTGGGGGATTTCAACGGCCATCACAAGGATTGCCTGTTCTCTTACCGGGACACTGGCCACGCTGGGCTGGAAACGAGAAAGTTAGCTTTATCGTTAGACTTGACCCAGCTGGCCCAAGGGGCCACACGAGTGGATACCTGACGTTGAGTCGCATACTCCTTATTGTTTAGACCCTCTGCTGACAACTGATCCAGACCGATATTCCGTGGCGGTATCTTCACTTTTAGGCAGCTCCGACCACTGTCTGGTGAAGTCAGTATCAATGTACCATCCGCCCGATGCAAGCCCTAGAGGCAACTGGCGGTTGTGGCTATACAAGTTAGCAGATTGGGATGAGATGCGTTGTTTTTTGCGTCTTACCCATGGCAGTCATTGTGATTTTCTTCTGGTGATCCTTCAACTTGCGTGGATGCTGTGACTGAAGTGATCCAAACGGCTTTGGAATATTTTACATCATACTCTCGACGTTCCAGTATCCACCAAAGCTCACCCTTAGTTTGGTCCTCAGTGTAAAAATGCAGAAGCATTTAAGCATGGGGCTTACCTGACTTGGGTTGATGCTCGACAACGTAAGGCAAAGTACACACACCAGAAGAAGAAAACGTTTAACAAGGCTGCAAAGGTATGCAAAAAGGTTCTACAGAGGGCTCGATTTGACCATATTAGTCGAATAGGGAACAAACTAGCTTCATACCCTACGGGCAGCAAACCGTTTTGGTCCCTAGCTAAATCAGTCGAATCGAACTTCTGCCGCCCCTCACTACCTCAAATGCTAAAACCTGATGGGACGCTGGCTCACATCGCTATAGAGAAGGCAAACTTGTTGGCATCTCAGTTTGCGGAGTCTTCACGTCTAGATGCTGGTAGTGCTATACCTCCAACTCCACCTGGCTATCCGACTGTAGTGTCTGAAATACTTATTCGCCAAAAGGAGGTTCGTAAAGTACTACGCAATCTAGATGTGAGTAAAGCCAGTGGCCCGGACGGAATTCCTGTCATAATACTGAGGGTTTGTGCACCCGAGTTGTCTCCAGTACTAACACGTCTGTTTAGCCTTTCTCTCCAAACTGGACAAGTCCCGAAGTCGTGGAAGCTTGCTAATGTGCAACCTGTGCCCAAAAAAGGTAGTCGTGCTGACCCTATCAACTACAGGCCCACCTCAGTGACGTCCATACTCTGTAAGACTATGGAACATGTCTTAAACCACAGGCTCCTGGCATACCTAGAATTGAACGACCTCCTCAATGACCGGCAATACGGGTTTCGCCGGAAGCGGTCCACCGGGGACATTCTAGCGTATGTTACCCACATCTGGAGTGAAGCTATCGAGAAACACGGGGAAGCACTTGCAGTCTCCCTGGATATCTCGAAGGCTTTCGACAGGGTTTGGCATGATGGCCTTATAAGCAAGTTTTCGGGCTGTGGTTTGTCAGCTGGGTTCATTGTGTGGATATTGGGCTTCTTGAGGAATCGATACTTACGAGCTGTCATTGATGGCTGTTCGTCGGATCCAAGGGCTATCAATGCCGGAGTTCCTCAGGAGTCAGTATTCTCTGCGACGCTCTTCTTGCTACAAATCAATGATCTGTTGAAGCCCGGTATTTTTGGGTACGCAGATGATAGCACCGTCGTAGAGAGTTATATATCTAGCGCAAGAGCCAGTGGGCAACAAACTCAGCTACTGAGAGAGAATATCATCGAGCGTTTGAACTTGGCCCTTGAGTTGGCCTTGGCAGTCTCTAAATGGGGCGATACCAATTTGGCCAAGTTTAACGAAAGAAAAACACAGGCGTGTTTATTCTCCGCTAAAAGGAGTCCATTTGAACTAGCTCCTACTTTTCGAGGCGTTTGCCGGTTACTGACCATCTCGAGCTTTTGGACGTTTCTTTGTAATCGATGCTCAACTTTGGCACGTATATTGAGTCTAAGGCTAAATTAGCCGCAAAAAAACTGGGTGTCCTCGCAAAGGTGCGAAGATACTTCAAAATGTTGAACAGTTACTCATGTTATAGAAAGTACAGATTCGCTCCTGTATAGAGTACTGTTTGCACCTTTGGGATAGATCGGCTAAATATCAGCTGGAGACTCTGGAATCGATTGAGAGACGTGCCAAAAGGCTCAAAGGCAATGACACTCTTGTGCGTACAAGACTTCAAAGTCTTGATCATTGCCGCAAAATTGCTAGCTTATCGGTTTTTTATCGGATACACTTCGGAAAGTGTGCAACTGATCTGCATGATCTAATACCACCCTGCCCTTTCTTCTATAGGAATTATCGTATCTCAAAACATGACATGGTTGATGTTCCAAAAACACGAACGAAGAGATTTGACTCCACGTTTCTGATAAGAACGTCTAGGTTGTGGAATGCGTTGCCTGAGTGGGTTTTTCCCGATATTTACAATCTTGGTGTCTTCAAATCGAGAGTGAATCGGTTTCTTCTAGGTAAGCACGTTCCATCGTAGATCGCATCGCCGCTTAACATCAGGTGAGATGGTGGTCAAGTGAGAACCTATAAAAGTTAAATCAAAAAACTGAAATTTTATAGATGAACAAATAGATCATCTTTAGGTTTTGTAAGCTATTTGAAAGGAATATGTTAAGCCTTAGGCCAATTATCCACGTAGCTGCACGACATCCGCACGATTTCGACGATTGTCGGATACAAGACGAATGCTTGCATCTTGCTTACAAATAATGAAGTCTGTGTCCACGAAACGACAACAACACGACAGCCGCACGTCTTGCGTTTGTTCGTAGGATGCATGCATTCGACAAAAGACGCGTGCGTGGACAGTAGGCCTTACTCTTAATTAGCAGCTCCTCGTGGTTTTACACACTTAGTTAATGTTTCCTTTGTTTTCCTGAAACAAAAAGTACCTGAACCGTTCAGCCGTTCCGACGCGAGCAACATATATTCAAACATTCACATTTAGTTATACTACGAGTATTACTTATAGAAGGATTTAATATTTTTCGAAAGTTCAGTACGAGATGAAACCTTTTCTGTAAAATCATGTATCTTACTTATAAGTTGTTTCTTTTTAAATTAAACGCAAAATGCTACTTAATAATCTACGAAGGGATGAATGAGTTAGCTCATTAAAGTTTATGAAAAAAATCAAAAAAATCATAAAACGTTTTTATTTGATTATTGGTACTTAAATATTGCAAATCTGTGTCCTAATATATTTCTGTGATATGACACTTATTTATGTTCTATTAATTTTAGTACAAATAATTTGGAGTACACGAATAGAGCTAAGTAAATTTGCAGTCATAGAAACTGTCGATAGAAGACTAGAAAACTTATCACTAAGAATGTTAGTTTTAAACAGAACTCATGTTGCACAATACTTCACCTATTTAGCTACAGATATACTGCTATTACACGTGCCGGTAACTCGAACCAACAACATTTTCTTTACGAAAAAGTGAACAACGCGGGTAAATAAGCTTTCTGTTCAATAACTACAATCATCCTTTTTAAACAAATACACGGGTAACTCACGTATACTCGCCTTGAAGAAGATCGCCGGACGCGATCGAAACTCGAGTCGGACTGTTCTGACTATTTTATACGTGAGTTACCCGTGTATTTGTTTAAAATGTGTAATAACCACGTTAGTTTTCATACAATCATCCTGAAAACTAATATATACCAAAAAGTAAACAAAATAACTTCGTGCACTCACTTATTTAATAAAGTGGCCAAGTGCGAGTTGGACTCGCCCATGAAGGATTCCGTTGCAGCAAGTAACATAATATACATAGTACACATAGTTCTTGTAGTTCGTTGTAACTTTGATCGAAGTTTTAATAATAGTGTGTTTATGACGTACTAAAAAAAAACTACTCATCAGATCGAGTTCAAACTAATTTTCGTTGATAGTTTCTATGGTAATGTATATCATATATTTTTTTTAGTTTTTTCATTCTCTTACTTTAGAAGTTAGAGATTTTACCACATTTTACCACTTTGGAAGTGTCACTCGCGCAAATTATTCAGTGTAGACGAAAATTATTTTAGAAGCCGCAACATCATTTTTGAAGATCTATCGATAGACACACCCCACACGTGTAGGTTTGATGAAAAAAAAATTTTTGAGTTTCAGTTCTCAGTATGGGGGGCAACCCTAATTTTTATTTTTTTTATTTTTTTTTGTTAAAATCTTAATGCGGTTCATAGAATACATATACCTACCAAGTTTCAACAGTGTAGTTCTCATAGTTTCGCCAAAAAGTGGCTGTGACATACGGACGGACAGACAGACAGACAGACAGACATGACGAATCTATAAGGGTTCCGTTTTTACGTTTTACGGAACCCTAAAAATAGTAATTCTTTTGCAAAGAAATATATTGACTTTCATTAATTATTTTAGTAGTAAAAGTAGCAAAATACAGGCGTATGTTTTAACGCTGCGCTGTAGGCAACTTTATTATGACTTTCAAGCTGGTGCCACTGACAAGATTTTTCACTTGGGACTCCATTCATGATAATAAATTATTTTGGCAAAAGTTTGTCGAACAAAACAGATATTTGGTTTTCATATTTCAAATAACATATACTAGCATCGCTCCGCAGTACTACTCGCGTACTTCCCATTCCTCTATTTTTACGTGATAAAAAGTAGCCTATATAGTCATAGTCCTTGTAGAACTTACCGTACCGTGGGAAACTAATATACCTAAAGACCACGCGTCGAAACAAAATAAGTATTACGACCTTTTACACCTACGCCCGAGTCACAAGTCTTGGGGTCTACTCGACATTTCTCTCTCTGCCACACGATGGACCCGGCACCCGCACGGTGAATCCATGCAATGAAGAAGTTCGTCTCTCTCTATTCCAGACTATATTTCCATCCGTTCAGACGTTCCTACGTGATTGAGCAACAAACATCTAAACATCCAAACTTTACCATTTAAAATATTAGTAGGATACAAAAGTTTGTATGTATGGATATTTATTTTTAATTAAGTAAAAATACTTTTAAAGGGATCTGGATGAAATTTGGTACATTGATAAGTAGATAAATAATCGTCTAGAATTACATAACGTTACTTTTTTTCCCGAGAAAATTACGAAATAGGGAAATACTAGGGTGAATTTGCAGAAATTTATGAGATAATCATTAGGTCTCATTCTTGGAATTATTCATGAAAAAAAGCACCTTTTAATTATTTTTTTAAATTCTAGGTAGTTAATGTTTTGTAAAAAATATTCAGATACCTACATTTAAAACATATATATATTTTTTGACATTTCACACACAACATCATCTGACCACACAATAAGCAAAGCAGCTATCTGGCTTCCAAAGTATAAGTACTTTGGAATTATATATTTTTAAAAACATACTTATTCTATGTAGAAAACACCCAGGTACAGTACAAATATTTGAATTAATCACGGAAATCTTTTTTTTACTCTACTTTGTAGTGGTAGCACTCTATTTTCAGAGTCCGCCTGGGGTGAACGGCGCCTTTTTAAACGACTCCAATAAAAGACGTTCACGATTCGATTGTATTAGATTTTTTTTACATTTGTACCTCAAAACTTTCAACTGGGTGAAAATTTGTTCAGATACGAGTATTTTTTTGTTTCGAAAATTTTATTTTCTTTCTAAATGATCCCATATAGGTATATATTTTATCAAAATCGGTATAGTGGTTTTTCTAACATTCATAAAAAACACACATAGGCCGTCCATATTTTTTGTTTACCATTTCACTAATTTCTATTGAAATTAGTGAAATGTGTAAGTTTAACCATTAAATTAAAGTCGATTGTATCGTTTTTTTTCAGAGAAAAAATAAGTTTTTCCTTTATTAAGCAATAATATGAAAATAGTACTGTGTGTCAGTTTGAAGGGTAATGTTTCAATTTGAGTGACAGGGCAAAGAGTTATCTTATATGTCTGGGTGACAAGCGCAGTACAGTGCGAGCCAGCGATTAGGATTCTTCATGTTCTAATAGCTGCGTAGCACTGTAATAGGCAAGCTTGTTACTAACCATCAAACGCATGCCTAAGTAAATCTGTTTAAATTTAATTGAATTTTGTAATCATGTATTTTTCTATTGGATGAAACGCAGCTAGTTATCAATTTCTAGGTTCTTAATATACAATGGTACAAAACGATTTCAAAGCACCAAGTGAATAAAACCAGCATGTTGGAGTTAGCGGATAAAGCTGCCCATTGAAAAACTTCGCAGTGCGCACTTTAATTAGTTCGCGGAGACAGTTTGGACAACTTCAAGATAGAAGGGAATTGTTAATGGGGATGTACTTGTGATCGTGTATTCGAGTGATTTTATTCGAATTATATCGGAACCCGACATCAACCGATTTTAAATTATTTACCCCCGATTTCCACAAGGTTAACATGAGCTAATTTGAATAAAAGCTAAATGAATAGCTGCCAACTGTTGAGTAAAGTTAAATTGATTTTCATTCGATGGGTAGAATTTTTGACGAGACTAGAACTTTTTAATGAGCGTGAATTTTTTATTGAAATACGGGGTAAGCTCGATGAAACACCGTGGACGTCGTAGTCTAAAATGTTATACGATGACTTTTCAGTCTCACATTCTACTTTATTATCAGAATAAAATAAAAGGTTGTCTGAATGTTTTACATTTTAAAAGTATTTAATCCTGTACCTATTATTTTCTGATGAATTTGGGTAAGTGCATGTTCTTCTATTACATCTTTGTATTACTCTCGTTAATTGATACCTTTTAAGCAAGACGAAAAATGTGAATGTGAAATGTGTAGGTTTCTCAATGTGAATTGAGGTGCTTGACGTACAGTTTAACAAACTATATCCGTAAAATTACCAAATTAGGGCTCTTTGTTTTTTCGTGTCGTTAGCTACATTTTTGATTAAATATTAAATTTAACTAAATAGGTACATCAAAACCATGGAACTCGACATTATTTTTAAGTAACTTGTACATAAACTTGGAACACACAATAAATGTTATCATTTTTTTTTCACGTATCGTAGATTCGAATAGCAAGTACGTATTCGTAGTTCATTTTCGATTATTTCAGATGTGCTCATCTCTATAGCGTAACTTCGGACAGCTTTGGACGTTGTCTGTTCGTGATGGAAAAAGTTGCTCTCGAGTTAGATTGCTCAGGGTTATACCACAAATGGAATACCAATAACTTGAGTCAAAAAAGTTATTCTAAAGGTAAATAAATTAAATAAGGTAATTAACCTGCCGATAACGATTCAAGGAAGTAAGATATTTTTGGCTTTGAAGCAGATTCAACTTTAATTAATAGAAACTTAAATTATAAACTTAACTTAAATTATTTGACATAGAGCATGACAAAAGGAGTGTTAAATTTGCTTGAAGATCTATCTCTAAAATGAGCGAAGAGCAAAAAGATCATAAATATGTATCATGGTCCTAGTTTATCATAAACCAAAATGTTAATTTCGCCAAAAACGATATCCGATTTCGATAAAATGTACATGGAACCGTAGAAGTAACTGATCTACCTAACAAAAAAAAAATAATCAAAGTCATTCATTCACAATTGGTATCACGTATTATAGAGGTACATACAAAACCAAAACCGCCGAATTAAGAACTTTATCTTTTTTGAAGCCAATTAAAATGTTTTTTTTTTTAAATAAAGAGTGCCGAGACGAGCATGACATGTGCCTGATGGGAAGCAACATGCCTGCCACATAACAGCACAGTGACACGCAGCTATTGGAACATGAAGAGTCCAAATCATTATCTAGCATTGTACTGCGCTCGTCACCCAGAGATCTAAGATCTTATATGCCTAAGCCCTGTAATTTCTCTGGACACATTACCCTTCAAACCGGAACACAGTAATGTTTGCACATTACAGCTTGGCGGTAGAATAACTGGCAAAGGTGTGGTACTTCCCCAGGCGGACTCTGCCAAGAGTCCTACCACTACTACTTACTTGAACTTGATTAAACTTATAAGTTAAAGTGACGTTTTGAGTTTGTCATCCATTACAAATGCGATAATTTGGATGTTTGTTGCTCAATGCTCAGTCAAGTAGTAATGGATAGAGTTGAAATACCTTATTTTGTAGTTAAATTTAGTTTGTAGTCTGAACACAGGCTAATTTTCGTCGCGCGAAAATTACAGGTACGGGTAAACCTGTGGGGCGTTTCTAGTATATCTATACTCGTATATTATTACGTGAAGCAAAAACTTCATAGGTTGAAAATAGTCCGACGGAGGAGTATATAAATTTACACACGTACCTATAGTATATTTATGTATTTGGAGGAGTGCAGAATGTCATTTTTTTTTAAATCGTGTAAAATAAATATTAGGTACAAAGTCGATACAAAAAAGCACTCTACCATGTATTTGTCACTGTGCTGTTATGTGGCAGGCGTGATGCTTACCATCACGCACATGTCCTGCTCAGTCTTGTCACTCTTGACTATAAAAAATCCATTTGACACACGCATAAATAATCTTTTGTTTGTTGTTAAACTCTGATGTGGTTAAATTGAGAATCTTACTCTATATGCGAAAGTTTGGGTGTTCTGATGTTTGTTGCTCAACCACGTCGGAAAGTCTCAACGGATCGAGTTGAAATTTGGAACACAGATTATGATCTGAAATAACACATTTTTTGTCACGAGAAAGCAACGGGAATGAGAAGTGCCCGGGCAAAACCGCGGGGCGCTGCTAGTAATAGATAGATAGGATTAAGATTAAATATTAGATAAGTAATAAAATAAATAAATATTGTTGAACAATTCACACACAACACCATCTGACCCCAAACTAAGCAAAGCTTGTAATATGGCGACTAGATGGCTGATATAATACTTATATAGTTGTAAATACATACTTATTATACATAAAAACACCCAGACACAGTACAAATATTTGAATTCATCACACAAATATTTTCACTGGGTGAGAATCGAACCCACGACCCTCGGCTTCGCAGACAGAGTTACTACCTACTAAGCCACGAGGCCAGTAGATAAATATCAACCACTAGTAGTTCTATAAACGTTACATTATAAAGTGTAACGCCTCAACAATAATCCGCGAACAAACAAACGCGTAGATTAGCAAGGTGTAGCCGGGCATTGTAGCCGGGGACCGGATGTGCCCCTCCGGTCTTCCGTCCCTCTCTTTCCGCCCGCTCGCGGCCGCCCGTGCCCTCAGGAAACTCCGGAGAGCTGCGGAGACAGCGGTATCCTGCGAAACCGGGACCAATATACCCTGGAAGCCGGTTAAGACGATCACCGTAATATACATTTTCCGTGTATAAGTGCCCATGGTCTATTGATATTAAATCATACTTCGTGCTATCGTACTTACGTTAAACTTATGTTAAAGATTGGATGAATTAATGATAACTCTTTATTGTTCACACCTTAAAATAGTACAAAAAATGTAGGAAAACAGCTAATAAAATTACAGTGGAATAAAGTATTAAATTAATGGATTTTTACATTGGATTAAACAATTGCTGAACGGATTTGGGTGAAACTTTGCAACGATGTATCTTACGTAAATGCGAAAGTTTCGATGGGTTGAAAATGACGTCGGAAATACTGAATGGATCCAGTTGAAATTTGGGACACAGTTCAATAAGAAGCCTTATGTGTTCACATAAGGCTACTTTTTGTCCCGGGAATATAATAACGGGAATATGATTAACACTGTTAGATTATAGACTGGAATATTAGAAATTAGGTTATAACTCATTTTCACGCACTTTTTTAAAATGAAAATTACATAAATAAAAAATACTTTTTTATAATAAGTACATAGTGAATTTTTTGTAGATATGTATACTTTTTTTTCGCTATAAGCCTATGTGCTATTCTATGTACTCTGTTCTCTAAATTTCAGCCCGATCCGTTTTGACGTGATTGAGTAATAATTATCCATATATTTGAATTGAAAATATTAGAAGTAGAATAAATTACTTTTTTTTCCGAATTAAATAGGTACCCCATAAGTACAGCATAAGCAACCCACCAAATGTGTAGCAGTGGAAACTGCCAGCATTCGGGGCCATCTCTCGCAAGGAGAGAATCAAGGGCATAATCCACTAGGATGACCTAGTGCGGGTTGGTATATGAAGCATGACCTCAAATGGTTCTTGGCAAACGCCGCTTTCCTCAGGATGATTTTCCTTCACACGTTTAAACCGAGCGTAAAAATTAATTTAATACTCGTACACAAATTAATATTTAAATTACTTGAATACAAAAAATAATGTATATTTTATAGGTATAGACATGTAAGTAGGTTTATTCATAACCTCATAACATATTTTTTTAATGTACCTCTCAGTGTATTGTAATGTATCAAGATAAAATACATTTATAATATTTTGTAAGTTTGTAAATATATTGTTGAGTGTGAAATAAAGTTTTTTTTTCAATATTGTAGACGTAAATTAACGTGTATCTACCACACCTTTTTTGTCCTTCCAATTCGGTTGGTCTTTCTTCGGACGTTCAAACCTATCTTTCTATTCTTAAGTGTCTTAATCCGTCCTAAAGTTGCCTAGAGCCAATTCGCCTAAGTCGCCAATTGCTACTTTAATTTGTTCAGAATGCGTTACATGAAGCGCGAATGTTGAACACCTTACCAATTCTGTATATACCTACCTAGTATGAACCTACTAACAGTTTATGTAGAGAAGGAGTGCAGGTTACTAATTAATGTTAAACTAATAAATAGGTAAATAAATAAGAATAAATAAATATTGGTAAATTCCATTGATGAAGAATTTTTTTTGCTACGCAAAAAGATCAACAAAGCGAGTGAGCGAGAAATCATTTTCAAGTGGAAATCGCTCGAGAGAAGAAGAGAAAGTGAATGAAGTAACGTCATTCATTACAATATTTTAGTATACCCGAACGTAACAGTCTGATTTCGTCGCGGTGAAAATCCTGTATTTTTTAATTAATCCTTGGATTGCAGACGATTTTATTAAATTATTTATATTATGGCATGTTCTGTGCGTGAATGTGATACAAGACGATATTATAATCCGAATAATTACACTAGTCACCAACACATGTAAATATGGTTTTTTATCAGGTCTCCGAGCAGCCTTTGTGTGTCTTTTACATTTGACGTCTTTGGTCAATTCACACACGGCACCATCTGACCCTAAACTAAGCAAACTGTTCGTAAAAAAACATTATTTCAATAAAAAAATATAACACACACTACTATGTACCTATTTGATACACACGCATAGGTACCTATAAATATTAACTTATGTTAATTGTAAAGTCGGTGGTCACATTGAGAATTAATTTATTTTCCCCATTGGTCGAATTTCGGTCACCACTAGTTATAATGAATCTGTAATAACTTTACTAACGCTTCCTCATCATTATCGCACAAAAGTCCGTCCAAAGATGACACTTTAAATAAGAGTCTGTCAATTGTATTGATAGGTACCATAGGTACCTATTTTCAGCGCCCTCTGTCCGTATCAGTCAAACTGCGCTTTCATAGTGACGCCCTCTGTCTTAATTATCGTGAACTAAATCGGGAGTTGAATAGTGAGGGTTGGAATTGGCACCTTTTTGACAACGTTCTCTCTAAGGTTATAGGTTACGTAACATGATGGCGTTGTAATCCCTTAGAGAACAAAGGGAGGTATAATGCTACTTATACTAAATCTATCTAATCTATGTAAAGAGTTTACATATTTTTTTTAACATAACATAACATTGGTGGACAATTCACACACAACACCATCTGACCCCAAACTAAGCAAAGCTTGTATGATGGCGGCCAGATAGCTGATATAATACTTATATAGTTTTAAATACATACTTATTATACATAGAAACACCCAGACACAGTGCAAACATTTGAATTCATCACACAAATATATATTAAATCTATGGTAGATATCTACATATACTGTACTTTAATATTATAAAGCTAACGAGTTTATTTGTTTGAACGCCAGGATCTCGGGAACTACTGGTCCGAATTGAAAGGTTATTTTTCTGTTGGATAGTGCGTTTATCGAGGAAGGCTATAGGCTATATAACATTACGCTACTATCAATAGGACCGGGGTATGAATTAAGATTGCAACAAAAACGGCAAAAATTATTCCTTTTTGCGAGCTTTCGTTGTGTGCGTTGACGTGCGCTGAAGCACAGATCAGAAAATAGTTATGGCTGAAGTCTGTGACAACATGTGTCTATCTTTTAGGATTTCGCGATTATAAACCCTTGCTAATTTAATTATTTCTAAATTTGAGTTGCTATGATCAATTTTCGACAGATGGCGTAGCAACGCGCGCAGGGCCACTTACTCATGTTATAAAGTCCGACATCCAGAAAGATGGGTCAGCGATATTGTGACTACCTAATACCTATAAGCTATAAGGGTTGGTCGAACATTGGTACCGTACATCGAACACTTACGACACAGAAATTACAGAGGGACGCCTATTATAGATACCGAACTGTGGGATAGAGAAGGCTGCGAATGATGGTGATATTACAAGCATAAGTATGTAAGTGTTGGCAAATTCTTGGAACATTTCGATGGTTATACATATACGGGCTGTTGGGATCACCGTGTTACAAGTTAAATTTTGGTTTATTTGAGTTCGCAATAAATAAACGAGAGTCACAAAAGTCGAATAAAATACAGCGGTAAGGGTACAGCAAGTAAGCTAAGGCTAACAGCAGCTCATAAAAGTACATAGGGGGTTCGATTCAAAGCCTGGACAAACATTTGGGTGACGAACACGTTTATTTGTTTCGTGTCTATCATAAGCAGCGACTGATCAAGAGTTATGACCGCCCTAGGCTAATGTGAGGATGAGTGAGTGAGCCAGGTCAGTTAAACTTTCGGACTAACAAGCTTTTTCAGTTTACAGCGATTTGAATTGTAGTATTTTGTTTTGGTCTTGTTGAAATATGTAGGGTAGATGCAATAATGCTAGATTAATAGTGCTTGCGAAGACACGATTTCAGCGCACCCCCTCGATCCGCGCGCCCTAGTCTACAACCTAATTAGCCTAAAAGTTAATCAGGCCAATCATAAGTATATTGAATAGGTTATCTGGGTATCATAAATGCAAACTTTGCTTAGTTTAGTGCTAGTGTGTGATGAATGTCCACAAATGTAATTTATTTAAGTGCTACATTTTTATTAATCTGATAAAATCTGACAACTACTGGTTAACTGGTTATTCAATTCTTAATTGCAAGTAACATTTTAAATCTAGTAAAGTGAACATTTTAAAGAAAAGCAAATCTTCCCTAGCATTACATCCATGCATATCTGAAGGCATCAACTTTCGAGGAGTCGCGTCATCCGCCAACTTCGCAAGCATAGTAGATTGGGGTCTTAACTCTGACTTGAATACCAACAGTGGTAACATAAAATGGGCTGCTTAGGCTGCTGCAGTCATAAATACTCAAGAAACAACAAGTAACTGCGGTGTTAATTCCGTCCAATTTGATAGGACATGTAAAAAATAAGGCCACCAACAAAAGCGCAGCCCCTCCGATACAATAAATGTTTTAAGTGCGCCTCCAAGCTGAATGGCGGTGGATGCGCGTACGCTCGCTCGTCGCGCACTTCCGGCGACGGACACGCGGCGCTCTCTGACGGAACGTGCCACAGGAGCCAGCGGGAGCGATAAGCGGTCAGACCATAATGCTCGCATTGCATCAGCCAAGCGTTTAATTATCTATGAATAGTTGAATAGTTACCTCGTAGCCTCGTAGCCCAACAGTTTTTCAGAATCCTGTATGTTAATCCAGGTATTGTGTTTCCTTTCACAGTAGGAGGAAGTATTGCCTCAAAACGCGCACGGTTTTGTAAAGCTAATTCTCTTTCCAAACCTGTGTTCAATACGCGGCAAGAGTCCTCCAATCGCGCACGGGTTTGCAGCGCAAACTGTTTTCTTAATACCTGTTCGATACGAGGCATAAAGCTCGAGTTCACGAATAAATGCACCGCTCGCGTCTCGCTAGGTTCGGAAAGAGAATAGCTTACCAAACGTGCGCGTTTTGAGGCTATACTGCCTCCTACTGTACATGGGAAAGGACATACGCAATTACACATCCAGGTGATTTACTCAACTTGCTGCGCTCAAAGGAGAATGCGAGCTGAAGCTCGCACTCCCCTTTTAGCGCCCCTTTGTGTTGGATAGTTGGAATGCGTGTAGAAGTTGGGGTAAGGGACTGGAAGAATTGGGAAGATTTCTTGGCTGATACTTCTATCGGCCTTGTAAAACTCTTAAGTATTCCAGATGAGGGTAAAAAAAGGTTAATAATATAGGTATAAATATTTCAATCAAATATGTTAAGTACTAATTTGAAAGTTTTGAATAAATTCAGTACAATAAACAATTATAAGTATCCTACGGTAACCACTAACATCAACATTTTTTTCTACAAATTTGTCTTTTTGCTTTGTGATTTTTCTGAAATCATTCCATTTCAAACCAGAAAACATGAAAGTTTATATATTTCTGGTTGGCGGTAGAATAACCGATATTGTGTGGTACTTCTCCAAGTCCAATCTGCAAAGAGTCTTACCGCAACTCGTATACCTACATGTATGCTTCTGCAATTGTTGTATCTTTAAATGGAACAATTTGCAATGCTAAACTATCTCACGGGCTGCTTATTTATCATAATCTGACTGAGTATGTTAAAAATAAATTTGTTTCATATAGAAGAACAGTTGCGCAGGAGTTTAGATAAATGCTTAATTATCGCGTTAAGTGTTATTTTCTGTACTATGTCCACTCCGACTTATGTTCGTATGACCTAAACATATACCCGCTGACGCGTTTCGTTTCTCTTATGAGTTTGGACCACATTTATGGAATCTACACCCAAAATGCAACGTAACAATGATTTATCCACCAACCCCTGTATTCATTAAGGGTGTAGAAATTTAAGCCATTTATTTTGTTAACTCTCTCCCGCCAATAAACTTGGTAGGGTAGCACGGGGTAGTTTGTAATCTTAATGTTTGTATGATACGGCCACTGGCAGTTAAACAAATATAATGCGATGCATAAACGCCAGTTCATAATTACAGTAATGCATAAATTTTGCAAACGAAAGATTTCTATTATAGATTACAGTAAAGTTGGAATCATTCCAAGCGTCCATACGACGAAGATCTACGAGTATGTTTTGGCTTCATTGACCTTTTCTCATGCCTAATTGAAATTCATTTACTTTTTAATAGTTTCATTCTCAATAAACGAGTGCGTTTTTGCTTTTTCCGAATTCACGTAAATTTCTCATCGCTGCTCAAATTTCATCGTCACACAGTCATATTTTGTAAACGGTAAGTATAAGTTACAAATGTTAGTAATTGGTGAATAAAACATTTAATATTCCACAAGATATGTTAAGCTTGTTTCAATAGAAGTAATATTTATACCTACTAAAAATTTACACGAACGGTCAAAATCGGGGTCATTTTTCGTGTTCTCATCGTGTCACACTTCCCGGCGCAGTTAAACATTTGGTTACTGCTTCACTAAATTCCAGTATACATATTTGTAAGTTACATATACTAGCGTCATCGTAATAATGTACACTTTGCACACAATACCATACAAAAAATCTTATTACAATTATTTTGAAGTTAAAACGCAAAACGTGTCGGTCACACGATTTTGGTAACTTTAGATTTGCGTCACAAACAGCTGATTATTGAACCTAGTGACGCCAACCAATCACAAATTATATTCAGTTGATCGTCTGTATGAATCGTATTTGTATATTTAATTTAAAACATAACACCTAAACTTTGCCAGAATTAAAAAAAGGGATATTTACGTCACCTTCGTGGCGTTTTTTCCATGAAGGTGATTTTCGATCAGACTTAAAAAAAGGCGAAACACTGATATTTATGAATGTCTTTGTCCTTGATTTTAGTTTTGTTGTAGTTATTTACCATCTAATGAATATTTAAACTATCAAATCTCTCTCAAATAGTTAAAACATAGACTTTTTTTTTAAAAAAGATTGACGAGATAAGCAGGACATGTGCCTGATTGTAAGCAACATGCCTGCCACATAACAGCACAGTGACACTCAGCTATTGGAACATGAAGAGTACAAATCATTACCTAGCACTGCACTGCGCTCGTCATCCAGAGATTTAAGATGTTATATCTCTAAGCCCTGTAACTTCTCTGGACACATTGCCCTGACACATTCTAGACTGTTAGAGTTAGAGTGACATTTATAATTTCTGAGGTAGTCTAAGATCAAAGTTCTAATTTCTGCATGTTTGTATATGCTACGAGGAGTCCAACTCTTGTGCGAAAAAGACTACAAAGTCTTGAACATCGCCGAAAAGTCGCTAGCCTTTCGGTTTTTTATCGAATACACTTCGGAGAGTGTGCGACTGATTTACATGATCTAATACCACCTTGCCCTTTTTTCTATCGGAATGCTCGTAGCTCGAAAAAACGACATCGTTTCATGGTTGATGTTCCAAAGACGCGAACGAAGAGATTTGACTCTACTTTTGTGATAAGAACGTCTAGGCTGTGGAATGCGTTGCCTGAGTGGGTTTTCCCTGTTGACTATAATCTTTGTGTCTTCAAATCGAGAGTGAATCGGTTTCTTCTAGGTAAACACGCTCCATCGTAGACCGCATCGTCGCTTCACATCAGGTGAGATGGCGGTCAAGTGTAAGCCTATAAAAGTTAAAAAAAAAAAAAAAAAAAAACTCCTCCAAGTAGTATTCGTTCACGAGTGTTAGCATATGTGTTAGCCATATCTTTTCTACAAAAATATATAATTAGTTTTGACGCTATCAAAGTTGTTCACTAAACTAGTATTAACACGACATTTTATAAATCAACCTTTGAAACGAAATAGGCGGGAACGGAAACTGATACACACTTATGATACATAGAATATCGGAAATCGGAATCGGAATCGGAGCCTCGACCTCCGTCTTCGTGGTCAGACAGACCAACTATGCCGAGGCTAGTCGAACGCGCAAATTGTATGTGGTAACATTGTTGATAACTCTTCTAGTTCAAATTTACTTTTGCTCTTTTGATCACTTGCATACATTGTTTATAATATCCGCACGTTTTTTAGACAATCGTTTATAGTTATTTTTACTACATTTCATACGAAATAAATAAATAAATATTGGTGGACAATTCACACACAACACCATCTGACCCCAAATTAAGCAAAGCTTGTATGATGGCGGCCAGATAGCTGATATAATACTTATATAGTTTTAAATACATACTTATTATACATAGACACACCCAGACACAGTGCAAACATTTGAATTCATCACACAAATATTTGCACTGGGTGGGCATTTCGATGCCCACGACCCTCGGCTTCGCAGGCAGAGCTGCTACCAACTAAGCCACGAGGCCAGTCACTCACAAACTTAAATACTTTTTTTAATAGAGTGTTCCGAGACGAGCAGGACACGTGCCTGATGGTAAACAACACGCCTGCCACATAACATCACAGTGACACGCAGCTATTGGAACATGAAGAGTCTAAATCATTACCTAGCACTGCACTGGGCTCGTCACCCATAGATCTAAGATGTTATATCTCTAAGCCCTGTAATTTCGCTGGAAACAATAAAAAATTTATATGTTTGTAAAGAACTGTTGTTTTATTAAATGGTACTCGTATACATATATTCAATAGTGCCTATATAATAAACGCTTGCTTCGCCGCATGGTTGTATTTAAGCGATTTTGTTGCCTGGAGGACACTGCTTTCACCAATAAGGCCATTGCATTAGTGGCCGCACTTTTTCGTAAGTATTTTACTCAAATATTTGTATTTATTTGTATCACAATAAAAACTTTTCCATATATATATCTGTAGCTTCTAGTATACAGCGAGTTACACTACGCTTCATACGAGAACCTGGCATGTTATGTTCTAGAAGTTTGTTCCTTTGTGTGTGAACTAACATAGACAGCAGTATCCGCCAATGAGAGCGAAATACGAGAAAACTCTCGAGGCCGGCTTTTTATTCCATTGACACGAGGAAATAGCATTCGAGCATAATAGAAAGAGCTAGCGAAAAGTATTTATACTCATTATGCATAGAATAGGTGGACTGCACTGCCAGGAGCTATTTATGTGCATCAACATATTGAAAAAGCAAAAAGAAAAGGCTCAGTGCTGCAGTTATTATTGGGAGATATCATATAGGTACATTAAATTTGAGCCGATAACAGTAACGGAGTTGTAATCCAGTAAATAAAGGCGTGTGCGAGAAAAGGCCCTAAAGGCTTGTTCGCATTAGGCTAGTAATTTAGTCTATTAGCGAGTAATTTGGCAACTAAACGTGTATGAACAGTAAAAATTTAATCGAGTAGTCTAGTGAATAATTTAGTCGAGTCAATCCATTTTGTTCTATTTTCAACGGGCGAGTAGCATCCCCACCACGCGTCTGTGCTCTCTGGTTTATCGGCTAAACGAGTGCGAACCTGTCATAAGTCCCAGCAGCGGGAATATTTTTCGGGCTGCCTATGTGTGAATAAATGCAAACTTCGTTATGACACGGAGTTCCGTAACAAAATCAATAAATATCGTGGCTTCATATGACTCTCGTTCCTTTTATACTAGTTGTAAACGGGATGTTTAGGTGTCATATGGCTGACTACTAATTAAGTATGTGTAGCACTAATTACTGACCTTACGGACCAGTTGTTAGCGAGTCTCCTTACTGAGCTGTAGGTCGTAGATTGGATAAAAAATACGGTTGTGTGTTCTGTATCTAAACTTCTCTACCCTACTACAATTATTAATTCGAACGTTTAGATGTTTGTTGCTCAATCACGTCGTAACGTCCAAACGGATCAGGCTGAAATTTAGAACACAGTTAGATTATAGTCTGGTAGAACACATATTAAGCTTTTTCTTCACAATTTGGTTTCACAATTTTTATCCCCAGAAGGCACGGGAACTACGCGGGCAAAACCGCGGGGTAAAACGCTAGTAAATAAATATTGTTAGAAATTCCTCACACAACATCATCAAGCCCCAAACAAAGGAAAGCTTGAATTATGGGAGGCAGATAGCTATATGATACTCATATAATTGGAAATGCATATTTATTATACATAATTATAACCCAGACACATATTTGTGCGGTTGATAATCGAACCCATTATCCCACCACCGGTTTGCGAGCAGTCTACTAACGAGCCACGAGTCTAATCACATGGTTATAGTTCTCAAAAAATAAAAAACCTATTATGCCATTTAAGAAACATCCTGGAATTTAACTTGTAAGGTAACTAAAAAAAACAATAAAAGAATAATTACTTACCTATGGTGTTTTTAAAAAATACGTACATTTTTGGTACACAATGAACATAACAGAAATTATTGCATAGTATTTCTCAAATTTCACAAACCTTGTATTTTTTTGATGACCGTAATAAGTTTTTTCCAAAGCCCCCTTCCGGAGTTCCCATAACAAATCCAAGCATAGAAACCATTTCAAAGTAACATCAGAATCATAATGACAATGCGTAGCAATTATAGCATCCGTTGCAACGTTATCTCTATATTCCGATGGCATGAGAAAAATCAGGGTTCTGCACGGTTGTCGCCACAAATGGTGCGCGTGCGCGTGCGCGTTCGTCACGCAACCTCCCTAATCATCAAGACCCCTCGATTCAAGGGTCGAATCCGTTCCGAGTAACTCAAAGCGAAACTGCCGAAGTTTATTAATTATACGTATTTATTAATTATTTGAAATTATACATTTCAAACAACTTTCTGCAAAAAAAAACGTATTTAAATTTAACGTATTTTTTATGATGGATTAGAATAATTATTTGTTAGACTTAGGTAGTTGTGAAAGTTTAAGGAAACGAAACACATCGTAATAAAATTACAATATCTACGAAAAAGCGTTTTCTCCGTTATCCAGAAAGGTAAGCGCCTATTAGTTATTTTGTGAATATTTAAAAAACTACATCACTGATTTTGATAAAATTTATATAGGACCACCTCAGAACTTTGAACTACCAAACCAAAATATATTAATAATTGGCGGAGCTATACCTACATAAATAACTGCCGATTGAAGTAAATCTCATAACTTAGTATTTTAATGTTAAAGATGGCACAATATCGTCACCGTCAAGCGAACTCTGCAAAGAGTAAACTTACCACTACAAAGTTAAAGTTCAAATGACTTGGTCAGCCCATTAAATGTTCTCAATGCTGGGGCTCGGAGTCTTCTTCTTTGAAAGAGTCGGTCCCACGCCAAAGCCCGGTGCAGGTTGGCGAAAGACATGTGACCTCGAAAGATTCTTGCAACATACCGGCGCTTCTACCGCCTAACGAAAAACGCTTTGACGCTTTAATGCTTTGATATTGCTGTCTCTTTTCTTCTCGCTTGAAATGAAAGAGACGGAAACGACTTGAAATGAAAGAAATGCCAAATCGTCAAAGCGTCAAAGCGTTTTTCGTTAGGCGGTAGACCCCCGGTTTCCTCACGAATCTCACAATGCTTTCTTTTACCTAGATACTTTTTTTTTTTTTCGTAAAACTAGTGGCGAAGACAGTCTTGTACATATGCACTTGGAAAAATAGTCAGAGGGATTTGAATATACGACCTCACGCTAGTGAATCGCATGTTCTAGAGAGCGTTCAAGTATTCATCATCATCATCATCATCAGCCTATCTTAGTCCACTGCTGGACATAGGCCTCTCCCATGGCTCGCCACTCAGCCCTATCCTCGGCTATACGGCTATCCACTGCCTGCTGTCTTCCGTATATCGTCACTCCATCTAGTCTCAGGGTGTCCTACACTACGTTTACCGATTCGTGGTCTCCACTCAAGAACACGTCTACTCCAACGGTTATCGGTTCTTCGACAGATATGGCCGGCCCATTGCCACTTCAGTTTGCTAATGCGTTGAGCTATGTCGGTTACCTTGGTTCTCTGACGGATCACTTCGTTCCGAATACGATCTCTCAGAGAAACTCCAAGCATAGCTCTCTCCATAGCTCGCTGAGCGACTTTAAATTTGTGGACCGCTTTAACTGTCAGTGTCCAAGTTTCGGCACCGTAGGTCATGACAGGTAGGACACACTGATTAAAGACTTTTGTCTTTAGACATTGTGGTATAGACGACGAGAAGACACGGCGTAGTTTACCAAATGCTGCCCAGCCCAGCTGAAGTTCAAGTATTGCGTAACGCAATTTTTTAAATTTTTATACCCCCATCTCCACCTCGTAACGCACCTTAACATTTTTAACACCCCTCTTCTCACTCTCCGTAAACATTAAAGTGTCTGGGAGTATTGGGACCTTGTTTTTAAGGATATTGCCTACAACATACGCGAAAATCACTTATTAGAAAATACGTGAAGTAAGTAATGTTTGTATGTACCTTCATTACCCCATATCTCAAAATTAGCCGTCTAAGCAAGTTAGCGAGTAAGCATATTTTATGTTCTTACTACTTGCTAACTCTACGCAATCGTCAACATTTAGTTCATCAGAAAATAGGTGACGTCTGGCAGCTCTGGGATCTTGGACTATTATGTTACATCCAAGTGATCGTTTTTACTTAAAAGTCACCACACAAGTTGCCAACTATAGATACTTTAATTTCCTGATTATTTTTAAGTAAAAAAAATGCCCCCATGACGCATCGTAACGTTGACGACACCCCCAAATTGCTACGTTACGTTATACTTGAACGACCCCCTATCCACAAGTCCAAATTTGCGTAACCTTGTATTAACATTTCTTTTCGATATCATTATTACAGTTATTATTTAAAAATCTGTGACCGTGAAGTGGTACTTCATTAGACTGGTGCATATCGCGGCGCGTGCCCGGGTTTAGTGACGCTCTCGATTGCCCCTTGGGGAATGGGAACGAACTATTTGCGCTGGAGTGTTGGTGATTATGTTGTTCAATGGAACCACGTTGGGTTTAAGAGGTTTATTTGTTTTAGGGCACATTAACTGAATATGTTAGTCTCATTATCGTCGTTATTCGAAATCACAGCTTAGTTGGTAGTCAGTCTACCTGTGAAGACGTAGGTTGCAGATTCGAATGTCACCCGGGGCAATTGACACTTGGATATTTATTCGTGAAAATCAATTAGTCTAGATTAAGGCCTCACAAGCTAAAGGAAAATGTGAAATTGACCTTGTGTTCTAGATAACAATAAATTCAACGCCACCTATCCTACTTTCTTAACGTATTTTAATTAAGAAACGTTTCAATTGTGTAATCAATACTTACATAACACAAGAACGTTTATGAGGAGTCATTTTAACTACCATAAAATTGCCGCAATTCATACTGACGATCCGTAAACGTGACACAAATTAAAGTTGAAATCATGTTAAACGTTAAGAGCAGGGAGACATCAAAGGAGAGTGGTTACAGTTTAATTAATAGTCACAAAAGGGGTCCAATTTCCCTCAGATACGACTCTAGAGATACAAAATATGAATATAGCGTAAAACTCAGTCTTTGCCAGACTTTTCCCATTGTGAAAAACAAAAATAGAGATACATCTCGAAAATGGCTCCAATGATTTTAATGAAATTTGGTTTGCGGGGTGTTTTGGCGACGATCAATCGAATCAGCTCAGTTCCTTTTTTTTAAATCGTCGTTTCTATCCGTGTTTTCAGACAATGAAACCAAGCAAGGCTTGGTCATCCGGGACTTATTTACTTAACTGCTATGCGAGCCTTTTCTTTTCAGTAATCTTGTCGAATTTTAAATTACGAAAACATTATTACAGTAACATATTTTTTAGTAATATACTGCCACGATACGAGATGGTAAGCAACTAAAATTGCGCGCATAATAGCACAGCCACGAATCTATCTGAACATGAAGAGTATCGAAACCGAAGAGTCATGAAAACCATCTCATCACCCAGATATATATATATATGAAATGATTTTCCCCTTTTTTTTCCTGTAATTTCTCTAGAAAAGATGGCAGTAGTAATGTTTATCGGCTTGGCAGTAGAATAACTGGGAAATTTGTGGTAAGGCAGGGAGATTCTGCAAAGAGTTCTAAAACCACAACTACACTTTCACTATCAAATAATTGCTAAAGTTATTTCTATTAGTAATATTATATAGGTACGAAAGTAACTCTCTGCCTTTCTGTTACGCTTTCAAGCGTAAACTACTGTAGTAGCAGCTATTGAATGAAACCGTTCTAGCGAACGTTGCATTGTCCTCAAAATTTCTCAGTCCAGTTAAATTCAAAACGATTCAAATACACACGGGTATTAAAAGTATCTATACATCTTCAAAGGCACAGAATTTTCGTGCTCGGTCGCACCACTCAAATGCGGTGGACCTACGAATCGTTTGACTCACTTAATTGGTGACTGGAGGAGAGTCACAAAGAAGAATACCGTTTAAGAGAGTAGCGTGATGTGTGAACTGACGAGGGAGTAATTATAGTTTTGACTTACCGATCCCGTTTTAAGCATTAAATCATTCACTTCAATTTATTTTAGTAGTGCATTCGTTACTGCAAATTCGTTCTAGACAAACCTAGTTGAGGTACGATTATAAAGGGCGAATTTATTTAAGTATATATTTAAACTCAGAAACATGAATACATCTTTAAACGTAAAATCTTACGACGTGTTTTTTACTTGTACTTACGTCTTTGCTTTAAAGCAAAAGTTGCGAGAGCAAATATAATAAGAAATGTAAGAGAAAATTTTAAACTCGCAATGCAATTAATACTCGTAGTACCCACTTACATACAAAGTGTAAAGAATCGAATTTAAAAAAGTTTCGGTGAAGAAAAATTAGAAAAAAATTGCCTTGTTTTTGGTCCCTGTTAGATTCTCAAAATAACTTTGCGTACTCTCATCTCGCCACGGAGAGCAACAGGGCGTGACGTCATTAATCTATGACGTCATATAAGTGAGATAACTTACCGACGGGTGCTCGCTTATTTACATAGAAAACAACTTAGATTCGTATGTGAATTTATTGTTGTAGCGGGTGAATAAATTTATTCACAGAGGGTTCGTTTCGTTTATTGATTTGTAAATACAACCAATTAGTGCTATATGCTAAGAGTTGTGTAGGTTTTTCAGTTTTGATTATAACCTTCGGAATAGTAAAGGTACATGCCTTTTTAGAATCTAGAATTACAAAATTCAAACCATGTGATAGATATTACAAGTGTAACAAGACCAATTTTTAATTTATCCACCGCCTGCGTTGGATAAGAAACTTATTATAGTATTTTGCTAGTCAATCCCTTTCAAAGTTACCGAGCGTCGATTGGTCAGGACGGGTTAAAACTAAATATCCCAAAAAAAATGTCAGTCATAGGAACCGCCGATAGGAGTGAAAACTTTTAATTCAGAATTTAATAGCTTACCTTGTAAGCTACACGGATGTAGGTACCCGGAGGGCGTGGCCTGGCCATCACGGCATGGCCATCTAGAAATGCGTCAGCATTTCCTATAGGATCACGCATTTCTAGATGGCCATGCCGTGACGGCTAGGCCACGCCCTTTCAGCATTTCCCATTGGCTGACGCATTTCTAGATGGCCAATGGCTATGGCCCACGAGTTTACCCGAAGATTTCTTATCATACCCGAGCGTGGCGCGAGAATTCAATTCACACCCCACGAAAAATCTGTCTAGGCGCGCCAAAAGAAGTTTTCACTTCAAAAAGCTTTTGTTTTCCTCTCTAACACTGTTTAGCTCTATGCGCGCCGGCACTTTTTTATCGAGCGTTCAAGAGTGCGCACGCTCTTGTTACGAAGAGTTCGCTATTTTTAGACCGGGCGAATATACTTTTTTGTTTTGTTATGGGGAAAAAATTAAATATTTTTTAGAAAATGCAGAACAATAGTTGATATACCTATTTAATGTACTAAACATACCCTTAAAAGGATGCAGGCCGATCTCCAATAACCCTGTATTGTAGTGTTTACTAACTAACCAATTATCAGTCTTACAACCCCTATAACAGGTTGAATGGTTGAGATTTCTATTAAATGGTCGGATATCTGAGATTTACCATTTTTAATTTTCTTATCATTTATCTGGAATTTTCTCCTTTCCTAACAGGAAAATTCAATAAGAAAATACTATTAGTACTAAGACGTACCTGTACATTTGGAAGCCCGTAGAGTTTCTGAGAGAGACGGCGTCGAGTAACCCTTGCTAAGACCGCTCGATAACTTATCCGTACCTGAAGATAAAATAAAAAAAACTTAACAAATAAAAAAAAATGTTGTGGTAGGAATTTACAGAGTCCACTTTCTAAAACCACTCCTGTGCTTGTTATTCTGCCGTCATGCAATAATGAACTAACATCACTGTATTCCGGTTTGAAGGGCAATGTTTTCAGAATAATTTCAGATTATAATTATATATTATGGGCAGATAAATTGCTTACCATCAGCAAAATGTTAGCTTTTAGCTTTACTATCCTCTTCTCCACCCCAAGGTTGCCTGGAAGAAATCGCTTTCAGCGATAAGGCTGCCAGCTGTTTCACTAGCTTTACTGTTTTCCTATATTATAGCTGTTATTTTAAGTTGTGAACAATAGAGAATTATCAATCAATCAAATGTTCTGCTCGTCCCGCCACTTTACGAGTACATTATTAAAAACTAACTTAATTGCGATTTTATTATTTTCTGACATAATCTATCAATTAAATATTTTGTGCCCGATTTAACGTTGTAAATGAGTAAAAGAGGGTTTGTAAGTTGCTCATTATGAGGGTATCTGGTCGCTGTGTTTCTCTCGGGCTATCGCAGTCCACAAACGGAATGATAAATTGTTAGGAGATACCATAAGCTGCAGCCCTAGCCACCCGTAGCCTGAGCCAAGTACATCTGCTAGTACTAGCTAGGTAGGCACTCTAGGTTCAGCTCTATATTTAACAAATATATCTTTGCAAAAAAAACGGGACATATTACGTGGGTCCACGTCTTCTTAGACATAAAACTCATTAAAAATTAGTTATGACATGGTAACGCTGTCGTGGGGTGCGTGGTTCGGGAACCGCCACGTGGACCAACCTGGGCATCACACAACAATTTGCCTCATTGGCATCTTGTTGTGTGATGGCAAATCCCGGCCGAGAAGAGAGCTTCTATTCGCGCTTCTCTCCCTTTTGAGCCGTGAACGTAGAGGCTGGAGAAAGAGACTGAAAAGCTTGGGAAGGTTACTCGGTTACTCGATATATCGGCCAAGTAGGCCTTCCAGATGAGGGTCCTCCACGAGCACTCTGATTAGCAGAGTGCTCAGTGGAAGGACAAGAGCCGCGATGTGGCCACAGAGACGGAACCCGGCTACCAGCCGCGGTGGTGGGACCTCTTACTGGCGACGATCTTGGCTGTTAGGGCCGTCCGGCACCCCATATAGTGATAAGCTTTCGAGGAGATGACGCACCGCTAATTTCCGGGGTGTCACTAGAGTCAATTACGGGGGTACTAACACCCCCGTGATGCGGGTTCGCAAGGGCGGTGGCAAGTGGGTCATGGTCATTGATGGGAGTGCGAAAAGGGACCTTGCGACCCTGACTCCTGGACATGCAGGAGAAATCTGCAGGGGTTTTAGTCGGTAGGGGCACCATATCTGTCCTAGTCGTGGTGTGTAGCACACACACTGCCGTGTCGTATCTATACTATACTAATATTATAAAGCAAAAGAGTTTGTTTGTTTGTTTTTTTGAACGCAAGGATCTCAGGAACTACAGGTTCGAATGGAAAGATTATTTCTCTGTTTGATAGTCCATTATTTGAAACAACATTACGCTACTATCAACAGGAGTGGAGCATGAATGTAAAATGTAACAAAACGGGAAAAATATTACTTTTTGAGAGCTTTCGTTGCGTGCTTTTTGAGACCTTTAAAAGACAGACACATGCTGTGTCTGTCTTTTAAAGGTTGCGTCATTAGAACCTAAGGTAACCGAATTTGTTCAAAATTTGGATTGGTACGACCAATTTTCGATAGATGGTGTAGCAACGCGCGCACGGTTCAGCTAGTAATTACATATATAAGATAATAAACTATTAAGTACTAAAATAAGCATCCATCTAAGCTTACTTATAGGCTTAGAAATCTCATCATCATCAACAGCCCACTAAATGTTCCCACTGCTGGGACTCGGGGCCTTCTCTCGCAAGGATAGAGTTAAGGCCATAATCCACCACGCTGGCCCAGTGCAGGTTGGTGGATGACACTTGACTTTGAAAGATTCTAGGTACATGTCGGTTTCCTCACGATGTTTTCCTTCACCGTTGTAAGTTAGCGGCATTACGCACATGACTTCGAAAAGATAGTGGTGCGTGTGGGGTTTGAACCCGGGGTCTCCGGATCGGCACAACTAGACCAGCCGTAACTTAGAAATCTATTATACCTTAAATGTACCCAAGGATTACTATAGGTTCAGGGTACTATACTTTTAGGACTTGACATTTAATGGTTATGATAATTAATTGCTAACACACTGTACATGACTAAAATGTACTTACTTAGTTTCCTTTTTAGGGTTCCGTATAACGTAAAAACGGAACCCTTATAGATTCGTCATGTCTGTCTGTCTGTCTGTCTGTCTGTCTGTCTGTCCGTCCGTATGTCACAGCCACTTTTTGCCGAAACTATGAGAACTACAGTGTGGAAACTTGGTGAGTAGATGTATTCTGTAAACCGCATTAAGATTTTTACAAAAGAAATTTAAAAAAATAAAAATTAGGGTTGCCCCTCATACTGAGAACTGAAACTCAAAAAATTTTTTTTCATCTATCCTACACGTGTGGGATGTCTATCGATAGGTCTTCAAAAATGATGTTGAGGTTTCTAATATAGTTTTTGTCTACACTGAATAGTTTGCGCGAGAGACACTTCCAAAGTGGTAAAATTTGTGTCCCCCCCCCTCTAACTTCTAAAGTAAGAAAATGAAAAATCTAAAAAAAATATATGATGTACATTACCATGAAAACTACCAACGAAAATTAGTTTGAACTCGATCTGATGAGTAGTTTTTTTTTAGTACGTCATAAATACACTATTATTAAAACTTCGATCAAAGTTACAACGAACTACAAGAACTATGTGTACTATGTTCTGTTCTGTGGTACTATGTATATTATGTTACTTGCTGCAACGGAACCCTTCATGGGCGAGTCCAACTCGCACTTGGCTACTTTATTTTTTATTAGGAATAAAAAAAAGTAAAACACACGCCATTGCGAAAAGCAAACAAAAAAAAATCAAAATTAATGTTCCCTCTGCTCCCACGCGTAAAGTCAAACGTATCAAATGATTCTACAATATGTTTATAGCTATTTATTCCTACAATAAATATGTTAGGGTACTTTCGACGGGTCACGGCGGGCCTCATAATAAATAAAAAAGGGAGCCACGGGTCCCTATCATTACTGGTGTCTATCGGACAATTAAGTTACCATTGTCTGTGGTGTCGTTCCCATGAAATGGCAAGCAATGGGGTATATTACAGCGATATAGATAACGCTTAGCAGGGACTTTATCGTATGTTAGTTCAAGTAGCCTTATTACAACGTGAACCAGATTAAAATCGTTTATTTACACAGAAGGAAATTAAACGCGGCGATTTTTTTAATTAATAGTTCACTCTCAATTTGAAGGCAACAAACTTGTATTAATCCGGAATACTCCACTCAGGCAATTATTATGAAGCAAAATTTTTGACTTTGCGTGTGTAAGCGCTGTCTATCGCGATTTTGTTAGTGTTTTGGTACTTTTATATAAGATTGATCTTGGAAATATATACGCTTAGAACTGAAGAAACTAAATACATATGTAAGTAAATACATTTACCTATTATGTACCTAAAACGAGCATTTGAAAACACACAACAATATTTCGTAGAGAAATCCAGGAAAAACAAAAAATAGAGATGTGTTGTTGAATAGGTGCATATTTCTGTACACGACGCGTGCTAAGTAAATATACATACTAACTTCGCACTAAGCAGATACACAATGTTTGTTTAAATGTAAATATGTACATATTATATAACAGGGAAATTGTGTGTTTGTTATTCTTTCATTCACAAATAGATCAAAGTATATTTCCTGATAATACAACTTTTTGAGGCGTACAATATTAAATTTATAACAGTTTTTGACGTACGTAAGTGATGTCACGAAATGAAAAAAAAAATCCTCCGAAAAAACAAAATCCGACTTCATTTTAAAATTAAACTCAGACACTCGACACCATTTAAAATTTAATGTGAAATCTAGGAATACGTCATCCAGGTAAAAGTAAAGAAATTTCTTTTTTTTTTGTTGATATTTCTTAAACTGCCATACCGATTCCAATAAATTGATATGGGGCCACTTCTGAAGTATCTACGAAACAAAAAATATTGAAATCGATTCACAATTAGCGGAGCTATCGAGTAACATACCACACAAAAAATACACAACCCAATTAAGAAAAAAGTTGGTTAAACATTACAAAATTGAGCTTAAGTTTAAAATTAAAATTACAAAATTTGTAGAAGGAAATGAAGATACAATTTTGAAGACAAAAATAACACACACCGAGCACTGTGGTTGGCTTATATTAAATAAACAACATTTTAAAAATTGCATCACGACCCCTGTTGAGATGCGCACGCGCCGAACAGCCTATTGTCAGCTCTCGAACAACGGTCCATCGCCATTATCATTTCTGATTTATAATTCTTGCCCGAGTGGCTTTTGATTGTTCAACAATTGTTTGTTTGGAGCTGTGGGAATTCAAGTGCGGGATTGTCACATGGGCGACGCTTACGCTACTAATCCTCGCTAAGTGTTTTGCAAACTCGGTGGGTGGGGTGACTATTCGATCTAATTGTTTGGATTAAGTTAATTTATATTATGAAAACTAACTTAGTTGTTAAACATTTTACACGGGTTGTGGAATGGGTTATAATCAGACAGGTGAGTACAATCACCTCAATTTAATTTGATATTTTTTATGACTTTTATAGATTTATATTTGACCGCCATCATGCCTGAAGTTAACCGACGATGTGGTCTACGATCTACGATGAAGATATCTAGAAGAAAGTCAAAGTAATACAATAAAGTAATAATAGAATATACAGATCAGTTGCATAGTCTCCGAACTGTTTCAAACTAATTTCCCAATCATCCACTGATATGACAATGTTATAAAAATAGCTGTTGTTGTGGATGTACAACATTTTGGCGCAGACAACAAATGTAGCAGTGATGACTAAGTCTGAAGACCATGACTATCGAGTAGACAATAAGGTATGTAGAAAAGGTGGACGTAGAGTTATTGCAAATCGAAGCATTAACCCATTAAGCCCGACTCGCGACGCGGCCGGCGTCGTGACACAAAAAATCATTACTAAAAAATGAAACCAAATTTTGTGTGTCTGTAAACGACAATGAATTAATTAATATTATCGCCTATCTCTTAGGCATCAAAATAAACTAATATTCGACTATGTATATAATGAAAAAATAAGGTTTTTAAGTCTCAAAACCGGTTTTGCCCAAATCTGGCCTCCCGGGGCTAGACAGCTTAAAATTGTGGTCGAGGCAGGTTCAAACCATGCAAGTAAATATTCTACAAGTACATATTAATAGGTGTAGTAAAAATGTTGTACCCTATTCTATATTATTGCGCGAACGAAGGAGTATGAAATTTCGTACATTTTTATTTTTTTTACACAAGGGCAATTCTTGTGTTGTATGTGTGTAGATTAGAATACTAATAGTTTTTAAAATGATGCATTAAAAATCCATTAAAACAATAAAAACATAACACACACTGCCATGTATTTGACAAGCACGCATTAATAATCTTTTGTAGTCTACGATCAAATTGAGAATAGATTAATCTTATCTTATCTTATACCTTTAAACGAGCAATTCTTGTAGACATGTATATATATATAGAATCTGAATCTCGGAAACGGCTGGAACAATATTCATGAAATTATGTATGCAGGGGGTTTCAGAGACGATAAATTGATCTAGCTTAGGTTTTATTTTTTAGAAACGTCATTTATCGCGCATTTTTAGACACTGAAAATGTATCACATTTAACATTAGAATGGGAAGGTAAATTTCGCCGCGTTTCGCGACAGTATAATAGCTCAGTCGGAAAGTCGGGCGGTCACGAATTGGTAGATCCGGTTTCGAATCCAGACGGCTTCTCATTTTTTTGGGGAAAATCTATTACTTGGAGCCTTTTATCTGTCCGAGCAAAGCTCGGTCACCCACCCAACAACAGTCGTCTGGTTATTTCAAAGCCGAGTACTGGAAATTCAATCATAAACCAATAGTAGGTAGGCGACCACTATAAAAAAATAAAATCCGAGAAGTCATCAAAATGAAATAACCAGACGACTGTTGTATACAATCGGGGCGAGTCTAAACACACCTGGAAGTCTCAACTAGCCACTTCCTTCGTCCAACCGGGATCGCTAATGAAAACAAATTGCAGCAACCCCGGCCCTTTAATATTAAAAAAATCAATATTCCTATCGGACCAGTTGTAACATGATTTATTGATATAAAATATTTCATACAGATACCATCTAAAGTGCTCCATCGTAATTGATGACAATTGTAACAACGCCGATCGTTGGTTCGCGATACGTGGGGCTCGCAATCATTTCCATGTTAACAACTCTTTGGAGCCCTCGGGTCTTATAAATTTTAATATGTTTCTCTTAATGACACCAGATTAGGGTTTTTGCAGTTATTCGAATTTTATGGAAATGGAGTTGGAGATTTCTTTGTTTAATATTCTTTGCGCGTTACGCGTTTCCATCATTCTGTAATGGGTTGCAATAAGTTACTTTTATTCGTTGGACTTTGAAGATTTTTTAGTTCGTTTTTTGGAGTTTAGATAATGGTCTTTTCAGAATTGTATGTCTATTTCAGATCTTTATGGAGTGCTTCAAAATACACCACAGAATAAAGTTGTCTTCAATAGTATAAAGTACTTATAAAATATGAAAAGTATATTGAGTACTAGCGACCTACCCCGGCTCTGCCCGTAGTATATAATAAATGGCCTATAGCACTCGGGAATCACGTACCTACATTTCAAACGGTGAAAGAATTTTTGAAATCGGTCAAGTAGTTCCTCAATAGCATAAAATATGTTCTATTTTGGTATCACCACTTTATCGCGGATGGAAAACATCTTATGTAAACCGGTGTGTTCTAAGAAAGACACATTAGCACCGGATTTCGAGGACTTTTTTGTGTCATTCCGCATTTAGTCAGCTTCGTGGGTTATGGGCTTGACTCGCCTTGTGAGAGAAGACCACACAGCTGTCAAGGCTCCTTAATTCACCGTTTTAAAAATCTTGGATATCATCTAATACGACCTGGGAACTTAGTAGTCAAAACATCTATGACAGACAACATCTATGTTCTATGTTCGATAAAAATCATAAGGGGTTTATGGGTCAGCACCAAATGTTTTATGATGCCCCAAAGGTTTTAATATTATTTTCTTGGTTATCAATGTGCATCAACCATTAAAGAAAAAAGGCTTTCATTAACGGCCCATAACGGAAGACGTCAATCTTCACATCCAAGGGCAGAGACGTTGCCAATTCCTGAAAAAGAATCTTCCATTTCAATAATAATATTTTTTAGTGTTCCATCCCTTGAGAAAATATACACGACTAGTAGCATCTTGCGGTTACACTCGCGTAGTTTCTGATCACGTTATTTTCCCGGTATAATAAGTACCTAGCATAAACACAAACAGCCCACTAAATGTTCCCACTGCTGGGACTCGAGGCCTTCTCTCGCAATGAGAGAGTCAAGGCCATAATCCACCACGCTGGCTCAGTGCGGGTTGGCGGATGACACATGACGTCGAAAGATTCTAGGTACGTGTCGGTTTCCTCAAGATGTTTTTCCTTCACCGTTTTAAGTTAGCGGCATTACGCACATAACTTCGAAAAGACAGTGGTGCGCGTGGTTTTGAACCCTAGGTCTCAGGGTCGGCAGTCGCCGTTCTCCCGACTAGACCAGCCGTAACTTAAATAAGTACCTTATCTATATATATTAGATATATTATCCCTCCATGTACAAACCAATATTCACCCAAAACCCTATCAGATTTTTTGCTTGAAAGAGTTATTTCCATACATACATACGAGTATAAAGTTTCGCATTATTAATATTACTGGGATTACGAAAAACATATTTAGTAAGAAACTAACCACTTATACTCTCTCTACTCAACATCGAAATTTAAAAAAATACAGCTGTACTGCCACGCCAAACTCAAAAAAAAATCAGTTAAAATGCTATTCAAAGTTAGTTAGGTATGTAGCGTAGCGTAGTTCTCATTGTATTTTAGTTTTGTTAACAATTGGCTCTCCCCCTTAGAAAAAAAAATGCAGTCATAGGGACTACCGGTAGAAGTGAAAACTAATAACTAGAATATGATAGCTTCCTTTGGAAACTACGCGGGTGAAACCGGAGGCCGTGGCCACGACCATGGCCATCTAGATCATCCGAGTTTACCCGAAGATTTCTTTCGTTTACGAACGTGACACTTGAGCTCAATTGACAGCCCACGGAACATCTGTATGTGGGGCGCCAAAATAAGTTTTCACTTCAAAAACTAATTTAGATAAAATTTTAACACTAAAGTGATTCAGTGCGCACTTAAAGTCAAACAAGGATGACCTGTTATGTAGATATTCAAGCCCATCCTTTCTTTTTCTTTCCCTCAAGGAGGATGAGCATATCGATGCAGGGTAGAAGTAAAAAAACAGGCCAACCCACAGGTTAAAGCTGAAAAAAAACAAATGCTTTTAAAAAAAACAACAAATGCAAAAAAAAACATTTGCTTATGGTTATAATTGCATAAAAATAAAAATAAATTGGTGGTGGTGGTGGTGGTCAATATTGGTGGACAATTCACACACAACACCATCTGACCCCAAACTAAGCAAAGCTTGTATGATGGCGGCCAGAGAGCTGATATAATACTTATATAGTTAAATACATACTTATTCTTCTATAATATAAAAATGAATCGCAAAATGTGTTGGTAAGCGCATCACTCAACAACGACTGGACCGATTTGAACTTTTTTTTTTTAAATGTTCGAATAAGTCCAAGGATAGTTTTTACGGCGAGAATAAATCGAATAATTGCCGGGAAAACCCTAAAAACAGCCCTTTTCTTTTTCCCATACAAACGTTTTCTAACTAAAATGTTAAGGCAATTTGAGCTTTATTACTATGAAATAAAGTTCATATTATATAAAGTGCTTTCCCATACAAACGTTTTCTAACTAAAATGTTAATGCAATTTGAGCTTAGATCATTATTACTGATGTTCAATTTGGTCGGCTCCACGACATTATTTATTTTGATTTAGTTTCGGCACGCGACTTAAAATGCGTCAGTTTTCACGTCATTATATCAATCAAGTGTCAGTCAAAAACAAACCGCGTTATATACCAAAAATGTTTTATCATTTTGAATTGTTAATTTAATATCCCTTTTTTTAATTGGCAGAGCCTTTATTAACAAAACTAAAATACAATGAGAACTACACTACGCTACATACCTAACAACTACTTACACTAAGCACACCTGAATTATCCATAGACCAAGATGTTTAATTTAAAATCCCTATCTGTGTAAAATTAAATAAATACACACGTTTGCCAAGGGCTGTGGAGCGCAGTATTTTTGGAGTAAAACTAACAGACAGAATACGAAACACCATACTGCGTTCCAAAACCGGAATAGCCGATGTGACTCAAAAAGCAGCCAATTTGAAGTGGGATCAAGCTGGACATGTTTGCCACATGTCGTATGATTATTGGGTCATAATTACCACGCCGCAAGATTGCAAACGACGACGCGGCAGACTAAAGAAACGATGCCGATGGCAAGACGACCTCCACAAAAATATTGGAAAAACTGGACTGTATTAGCCATAGATAGAGAAAAGTGGAAGGAGGGTAGGGAATCCGTTGCCCAAGATTAGGACAAGACAGCCACATGATAAATAAATACTAATATTATGTAAATGAGAAAGATGCAAATGAATTAAATTTTAAAATTCAAGAACAAATTACAGGCGAACTGAGGATTTATAAATCAGTTCGGCACGATGTCGTCAACAGCTATTCACCGGAATTTGTAAACTCGCTGCATTTGCCAGGCTTCACAATTAAAAGTTGGATCGGGAGTTAAAATGTTGCGAAATATCAACAAAACGCGTCACGTTTCGCGCCACGTCGCGTTTCTATCACGTTGTTCAGTAGTTGCTTCTGCAACTATACTGAAAGGAAAGTATATATAAAGTAGAAGACGTTTTGATACCACGCATCCCAATGATTTCGACTGATGTACCATTTGAGTATAGACGACTACAGTTTCCAGTGCGACTGACTTTTGCTATGACCCGGCTTTTGCTTAAGCAAGTCCCGGGGGCAAACTTCAAGTGTTTGTGGTATTAATCTAGAAAACCCATGTTTCTGACATGGTCAATTGTATATTGCATATGGCCCTCCCGTGTTCGAAAACCATCAGATTCGTTTGTCTATGTGCCAGGTAAACAAACAAAAAACATCGTATATCACAAAGCACTACAATGAAAATAAAACTGATTTTTGGTAATAGCTTGATTAACAATAAAATGATTACCTACTTACTTACGACTGGCCTCGTGGCTTAGTTGGTAGTAGCTCTGCCTGCAAAGCCGAGGGTCGTGGGTTCGATTCCCACCCAGTGCAAATATTTGTATGATGAATTCAAATTGTTTGCACTGTGTCTGGGTGTTTCTATGTATAATAAGTATGTATTTAAAACTATATAATAAGTATTATATCAGCTATCTGGCCGCCATCACACAAGCTTTGCTTAGTTTGGGGTCAGATGGTGTTGTGTGTGAATTGTCCACCAATATTTATTATTATTTATTTTAAATGCTTATATACGTCAAAATAAATATGTTATTAATAAAGTACTTTAATGCGCTTCACATTACCAAGTTTCATCAGTATAGTTCTTATAATTTCGAAAAAAGTGGCTGTGACATACGGATGGACAGATAGACATACATGACGAACCCATAAGGGTTCAGTTAGTACGTTTTACGGAACCCTAAAAATGGATCTTCGAAATGTATGTACGCTCATAACTTTTCAATGACCACACCGAATAGGATGATTCTTTGTTTTATGTCTTTGTTATTGTCGGGACAAGATATGTACAATAGAAAATGTAGACGAAAAAATATATGGTGCTACGAAGTTCACCGGGTCAGCTAGTTATACATAGAAACACCCAGACACAGTGCAAACATTTGAATTCATCACACAAATATTTGCACCGGGTGGGAATCGAGCCCACGACCCTCGGCTTTGCAGGCAGAGCTACTACCAACTAAGCCACGAGGGCAGTCTTTTTTATGAAGTTCAAATTGAAATCAATTTGAACTTCACAAAAATTTCAAAGGTTTCTGGCACGGAACCCGTTTTCAATACAGTTTCATTTACTCTTGACGAAACTTTTTTATGGCAAAAAGTATTGTCTTTGGAGGTTCCTTTGTGGACCAACTCTTTTGTCACCAGACCTCTGGCTTGGAATAAAAAAGGTTTTTCCTTCTAAGAAATATTATCTTCATTTTTAAATTAAGTTTATAATGGATAGAATTTTTCACTGAGAGAGTAGTATGACAAAATTAGATTTGAACATTTCGTTACGTACTTTTATCTCTGTTTCGATTTGAAGAGAAATGTTTACAAAAAAATACAGGCCACAGAGATAGATCATCTTATTTCTTCGAGTGGCGAGCGCAGTTTCTTGGTAATGATTTGAAATCTTCATATTCCAATAGCTGCATGACACTGCGCTGTTATGGGCAGGCATGTTGCTGTAAGTTACAACTGGTCTAGTCGGGAGAACGGCGACTGCCGTTCCGGATTCGGGTTCCGGGTTCCGATCCCACACGCACCACTATCTTTTCGAAGTCATGTGCGTACTAGCGGCATTACGCACATGATTATTCAAAAGTCATTTTTTATTTAAGTTTTCACTTCTACCGTGCGTTCTACATTTTTTTTGTGAAACAAGCCCCCGTTATTACTACGGTAAATATACACGTCTCTTATGGGGCAAAATTATAACTTTACATGCGTTTTCACTGCAAATACCTTGTAGAGTATTCGAGTTGAGGACTTCGTACTTTTACCCCTACCCCTACCCTATTTTACCCCTTGTCTTGACTTGGTTATTTTTATTTTACTCTGTTTTTTTATGGAGACTAGCAGGACATGTACCTTATGATTGAACGCACATGATTGAAACTTAAATGGTGAAGGAAAACATCGTGTGGAAACCGACATGTACCTAGATTCTTTCGAGGGCATGTGTCATCCACTAAGCCGCACTGGGCCAGCGTGGTGGATTATGGCCTTGACTCTCTCCTTGCGAAAGAAGGCGCGAGTCCCAGCAGTGGGAACATTTAGTGGCCTGTTTACGAGTATGTGTATTTTGTGTATGTTGCTTACCATCAGGCACATTTTGTGCTCGTCCCGTCACATTTAAAATAACGATATGGGCCTCTTGGTTCATTACTTAGTGTGTCTGCTCACTGAGCCGTTGCTGAGTGAGGTTGTGGGTTCGATTCACAGCAACATTTGTTTGAAAAATAAGGATATTTGATGTCTATGACATATTAACGTTGCGCCGCGGCAGCTACAGATTTGGCTCTTTAGATGTGCCGCCAATGTACCTTGTGGCAAGAAGCAGGCGCACGCGCAAAAATTTTGGATTAATTTGATTACATAAAACGTTTCTGTGAGCTAACGCTTAAGTTTGACTAGCCTAGTGGCTGAGTAACTTAGTAACTAGTAAGTCAGCCTGCGAGGCCGTGGGTCGTGGATTCGATTCCCACCCAGAGCATATATTTGTGTGATGAATTTAATTATTGATTCTATGTGTGTTTATACGTCTAATACGAGTTAGTATGTATTCATTACAGTATGTATTGTAATGAATACATATACAATTGTAGTATGTATTGTAGTAGGTATTATACCAAGTATTTGGCTCCCATGGTGTAAACATAGCAAAGATTTTGCTTAGCTTTGGGCTAAACAGTTTTGTGTGAGTAATTTCCACCGACATACAATTGTTAAATTAGTTAACTAGTGGCCCGTCCCAACTTTGTCTGGGTAGAGCAACTAATCATTATTGAGGCGCCATCTGTTTAAGACTTTTGAAACTTGCGACCAATAACAACAATCACAACATTTGTTATCAGTTTACTGTTGCTAATAAATTATTGAGACCTTTGATCGTAATAAAAACTATGGTATTTCTCAAGTAGGACAAAATTTCACAAAATTGACGATTTTTATTTAGTGAAGAGTTCACTAGGAACGAACATCGTGACACTGGATTTTCATATATTGAGAAAATACAAAAACGTTAACGATAAGTATTGTTTAGTTGTTAGTTATTGTTACATTGGTATTCCTTGTTGGGTTAGGTGGAGTTACTATGTGCGAACAAAAAGATTGCTCTTTATTGGCGCATTAGCGCAACTTTTGCTGTGGTGTCATTAAAATGTAAGTACCCTCAACTCTGTCGAAAACAATTGAACTTTTAACGAGCAACAAGACTGAATCAGCGGTGCCTTAAAGTTTTTTTTATAACATAGGTATAATGACGGGAGGAGTTTTATGAACTGTGTTACGGAATTTATAACTAGAAAAATCTTAGTGTTTTCGAACCGAGAGTGAATCGGTTTCTTCTAGGTAAGCACGCTTCATTGTGGACCGCATCGTCGCCTAACATCAGGCAAGATGGTGGTCAAGTGTAAACCTATAAAAGTAAATGTTTAGTGGTAAGTGCACAGTTTATTAGCGTTTAAAATATTGGCAGAACTAAACACAAAAAAGGTTGCTACTTACATTTAACCGTAACGAAATTTCAACGCAAAACAATATATTAACTTAAAAAAAACTAGTCATACTCAACCGGGCCATAATACAGCTATCCGACAATAATCTGTTCATTTACGACCCCGTATACTACGTTTATAGCCTCCGAGATAAAAACACCGCCATTTGTTCTCGCTAACCGCCAAAAATCTCTTTAAAAACGTGCATCGAAAATGCACCGTGACTTTTTTAACCCGCGAAAACTCCCCTCGTTAAAACGACGAAACTGGAAAACTCCGCTTACCCTCGCCTCCCGACCGACTTTCCAAATAATGAACTGAATAATAAAAATTTATTTTCTCAACTAGTATTTATGAAGGCGCACAGCCTTCGCGATGATCTTTAGGGCGGAGTTGGGGGTTGCCATGGCAACGGGTATGTATCCCGTTCACCCCCTATTCTCCCGCCGATTGTCATCTGTGGAAGATGTTGCCCCCACCTTGCCTTTGTACCTAGGAGTGTCGCTCCTAATCTAAAAGGGTTCTATCTCCGTTGTGCACGACAAACAAAGCTCTATCGGGAGGTGCTAAGAGTCATTTCGAAGTCTTTTTCGTTTCTGAAGAATATGCAATCGATATTCTTTGTGACCATCTACAGAGAGTATCGGATGACACAATGCTTTCAGATATCTTTGTTGAAGGTGTAAAAATTTTAAGTCGATGTACGGGTGCTTATCGCGACGTTTTGTACTCCTTTTAAATATATGTAGGTAGTTGGAAATCGCTTTGGGCATGCTCACGTTTTGAATGAGTTATGGAAATATTGAAAGCATTATTGTCACACAGTTATGGAAAAAAATCATTCTTTGGCTTGGTTATGGAAAGAACATTCTATGGCTTTTACAATACTGAGATGAGTATTAAATTAGCTCCAACAATTAAGAATTGAGTATTATAGTAAACGTCAGATTAAGTCAAACACCTCATGGAATATTGTGTAATTTTTTTTGGTAGTATTAAATTGAGATGTACTTAGTTAATTTCTTATACCAGCAAAAAAGATAAGCAACCTACTTAACGTCCTCACTGCCGGGACTCGGGCCGTCTCTCACAAGGAGAAAGTGAAGGTTTAGTACGCCGTTCAAGTGCAAGTTGGCGTATTGACGCATGTCCTCGAAAGAAAATATCTTAGAACATGCCAGTTTCCTAGCGCTGTTTTTATTCGTTATTAAAGTCAGCGGTGATAGATAGCAACCTCCTAGATCAGCACATTTTTTTTAAAATAGAATGACGGGACGAGCATTACATGTGCCTGATGGTAAGCAAATCACCTGCCCATAACAGAGTCACGCAGCTATTGGAACATGAAGAGTCCAAGTCATTACCTAGTACTGCACTGCGCTTGTCACCCAGAGATATAAGATGCTTTAGCTCTATGCTATGTAATTTTCACTTGGAAAATACTCAGTGACGTTAGCGGAATACGAATATACGACTTCACAATTGTGAAATCCGAAGTTCTTACTGATCCAAAAGCCTGAGTTATTAATGGTTATGCAGCTGACCTGATAAGTTTTTTGGGTATACTACCAAGACTACAGATTATTGAGCTAAAGTTTGCTCCCAACAATGCTCTAATTTGGATCATGTGATGATGTTTAGCAAAGTTGTTGTGCAGGAGCCAAATAAGGTTTATGTGTTGGTACAACTAATTTTCGACAGGTGGCATAGCAACGCGCGCTGATTACAGCTAGTATTACATATTAATCTGACTGTTTAGCCATAATTTTTATTGCAGTTAGATATACTAGTAAAATGAAATTCGAAACTCACCAACAGTCTTTCCTTTATCCATTGAGCCAAGCATATCTTCATTTCTCGTCCTCCCGAACCCAAGTGTGGTGCTGGTCGCATCTTGAGCCAACTGTCCGCCATAGAAGTCACCAAACGCCGTCGCTGAACTCAACAGCCCTGACCTGTCTTGCAAAGCAGCCTTGGCCTTTTCAACGCTTTGTTTCAGCTGCTCGAAGGTGGATTGATGTAAGCGGTAAGGAGGCCACTCGGTTGCTGGCCAAGGTTCTTCTTTCAGGGCGCTGCGTTTGAGTTCTAGAGCTCCGGCGTAGGAGCAACTGCTTTCGTACATTGCAGCTTTGAGCCCTCGGAGTGCAGACGCACACCGTAGTCCACGGAAGTCAACCCTGTACAAGAAAAATGTTATTACAAAATCTTGCGCCTGTTTTAATGATACCATATATACGAAACGTGGTAAACCTTCTAAAACAATGCAATTTAGGCATACTTTTGCGCCATAACATTTGATCACTAACTTACATAAGGGTTGTGGTTTTTTTTAAATACATATGATATAGTAACAGGTCGAGCAAGACACTCAGCTGCTAGTAAGCAACATGCCTGCCCATTGCACTAGTGCCTGGCAGATATTTTAACATTCATAGTCCAAATTGCTGCCCAGTACAGCATTGCGTTCGTCACCCAGTTATAGGATGATTTTCTATTTGCCCTGTAATTTATCTGGAAAGTTTGCCTTTCAAACTTAGGCTCATAACTTTCAAGAAATCTATAAAATATTATGTTTATTAAATTTTGTGACTTCTTAAGCTGCAGCACATTATTTCATTTTGTATAATTATTAATACTAAATTCATCGCCATCGACCTTTGAATGCGGTTGAAACACCCGTCGTTTTTTTTGTGTGATGAAAATGCATTTGCATACGTAACGCCATGTAGGAACATGGCGAGGTATGTCGGCCTTGACACCCTGAGAGTGGAGCCTCTACTGACTAAAACCCTAAGGCCAATTGTCCACGTAGCTGCACGACATCCGGACAATTTCGACAATTGTCGGATGCAAGACGAATGCTTGCATCTTGCGTACAAATAATGAAGTCTGTGTCCACAAAACGACAACGACACGACAGCCGCACGTCTTGCGTTTGTTCGTAAGATGCATGCATTCGACAAAAGACGCGTGCGTGGACAGTAGGCCTAACAGATTTCGCTATTCGCTTTTTTTTCGATTTCGCTGGTTAGACGGCAAAGTCACGAGACAGCTCTAGTATTCAACCACAACCCTGTCACTGTCACCGCCATTTGGTTACAGTGAAGCGCCGGAAAACAGTTGCGCATCACTTCTTCGGGAAGGCCTATCCCGGCTGTACCAACCATATCACACGTGAGTAACCCAACCTTAACAAAAAATGTAACAGCCGCGTTAGTTTTCATAGTATCATGGTCGTTTTCCCCACATTTGATAAAATCAGGCAAATCATAGTTACTACTTATACATAAAAATGCCTCAGTGGTAGCTTACGTTATCTAACCCCAAGATCGACGTTGTTTATTAGACAAAATTAGGCATTAATTTAAAAGCCATTAAATTGTTTGATAAAATCTTAGATCCAATTTTTGTAAACGGCGTTTAAAATTTCTAAAATATGCTGGAAAAAACTGTTTTGATGCAAAAAATCTGGACCTTCAGCGGTATAGGGATAATTCAGATGTGTTAGGTGTGAGGAGAACCTCCACGTTATGTGGCACCAAGGTCTTGCGTGGTCGCCAACGTTAGATGGTGGACGCGGTTGGGCTGCAGGGGAGAGGAGTAGTAAGTTCATTGGTGCGCCACTCTCCATGTCCTCTGCAGCTGTATGGTAGCAGGTGCAGGGTCTGAACATCTAGTCTATCACGGGGAACCAAAGGTATCCTGAGTCTGGGCCCCATTTAATGATTGGTTCCCGAGGTGATCCCGACGTGCCTTTGGTATTCAGGTACGCCAGTGAAGGGCATTTGCCCGGAGATGGATAGGCTGCGGCTCACGGAATATTGCAAAAGTGTTCCCGTGTTCACGACGTATGCGTTAAAATTGGAATCCCGTGGAGGTTTTAGTGGTGCCGATTCCGACATAACCAGATTGTCCTTACCGACTTTATGCGAAAGGGAAATGTGGAAATCAACTTATTTCAAGTAAAAAAAGATATGATAATTGTAGATAGGTATGTAGTGTAGTTTTCATTGGAATTCAGTTTAGTTATTAAGGGGTAGCCCAAAAAAAAACATAACTCCGAATGTTTGCTTCACAGTGGCTAACAGGACTATTTTGAAAAAAAAAACACACGCATATGTTTTGGTAAATGTGTAAATTGCCCGGCTTGTCCATATCGTCACTATTCGTACATCCTTCTAAGTGAAAAATTTGTATTAGATTAACAAAAAGGTAGTTAATACCGAAATTATTTATTGTATGAGTCTAACAACTTGATTTGTTTTAAATTATTGAAATAAATATACACTTATTAGTTAAATAAATGTCTCCTCTGCTCGGTTGAACCAAAATACTGCAACTATTGTATTTAACTATCATCCAATAGCAACTTGAAGTACAGACTGTATCACTTACACACAATTAGGATTACTAGGAACTCTAAGTGAATAACGCGCTCAGAACAATAAGCCATATCATGTCCCCAGCAATTTCACCGCGTCACGAATAATCCAAACGGATGCGGATTAAGAGCGTAGGTCTTTGTCCTCCAGCCATACCGGACGCAGGAGCATCCAGGTCATCCTAAGCCGAACTAACCTCATGTCAGAAACTCTTTTTCGCCGCGGCCTCAATTCCTTTCGCTTCGTCTTCTCCGTCGTGACTGCTTAGGTGGTATCACATTTCGTGATACCACTCCACTATTATGAAAACCTCACTTCACTTTTGACTGTATCATTTTTTTTTAATGGCCCGGTGTGCTGGTGAGATGGTCGCGTCAGTACCGACGGCAGCGTCCGACTGTCGTGCTTGCTACTGTCCAAATTGGACGCATCCGGGCAAAAGGGTCGTGTCGTTGAAGCAATTTATTTTCCCATTTTGATTTGACCACGGGCGTGGATTCGGTTTTACAACGCACGCTGTTAATTGGCAACCGGAACTATGTAGCCTCATCAAACTGCACACCTATTATGACATCAGTGTTCGTTTTCAACGCTAAACCATTTATATTGAGTTGATGAAGATACTAATTCATTGTAAGTGGCAATTTCACCTGATAGCGTTTACGCCGGTTGGTCACCACCGGTGAATAGTTTTTTAATGATTGAAATGTTAGTACTGATATTTATTATTGTAGAAAAATCTTGACTGATATTTGAATTTTCAATTCATGAAATTATAAACGTATAGGTACACTATAGGTACAGTCATTTTGTTTTCCCACTGCTGGGCCCTGGAGGTTTCTTGTGACGAAACGAGCAAGGCATGTGCCTAATGGTACGCAACAAGCCTGCCGGCACTATCGCGCAGCTATTGGAGCATGAAGAGTCCAAATCATGACCTAGCACTTAGCACTACACTGCACTAGTCACTCAGAGAAATAAGATGATTAATCTTTATGCCCTGTAATTTTTCTGAAAACGTTGCCCTTCAAATCGGAACTCAGTGATATTTGCACATTGCTACTTGACGGTAACATAACTTATAAAGGTGTGATTCTTCCCCAGGCGGACTCTGCAAAGAGTTTTACCACTACAAATAAGTTTAAACATAGCTGCAAAATTGCTAGCTTAACGATTTTTTATCGGACACATTGTGGAGAGCTACTGATCTGCATGATCGAATACCACCTTGCCCTTTTTCTATTGGACTGCTCGTATATCGATGAAGCGACATTTTTTCATAGTTGATGTTCCAAAGATTCGAACGAAAAGATTTTATCTTACAAACATCTAGGGTGTGGAACGCGTTGCCTGAGTGGGTTTTTCCCGATGGTTGCAATCTCGATGTTTTCAAACCAAGAGTGAATTAGTTTCTTTTAGGTAAGCACGCGCCTTCGTAGACTGCATCGTCGCTTAACATCAGGTGAAATGGTGGTCAAGTGCTATTAACCTACAATAGTTAAAAAGAATAATATTATAGATAATGCCAAAAGTAATACAACACTCAATAAGAGAGATATTTATTAATACCAGCAAATACTGAAAGTCTGTCTGTGCGTTCCGCGTTTGAGTGTAGGTACCAAGCCGTATGTGGGCGCATCGTTGGCAGGATGTCTGCACATTACCTTATTATATGCGGCAAAAACGAGCATCCGCTGGTGGGATCTTTTGCGACACGTGCTTGGAACCGGGCGAATTACGACGGGTTAAACTAATCTTCTTTATTCTCAAACGAAAATTGCTCGTAATAGTTATTTGAATTTGTGTCTTTAATAATCTATTTTCATCAAAAAAACAATAACCGACTTCAATTTAAAATCATATTTGGAAGTCCAAATTTCATAAAAAATTTTGTCTGTAAAGTCGGTTTACTGACGATAGAACGTGACAACGTCTTAAGAAAATACTGATGGAATGGTAGCATTTTTCAAAAGAAAATTTTAATTTCATTTGTTTAATAGATTTGTATGTAAAAAGTAATCAGTAGAATTTAGTCATTTTCAATCAAAACAATGCAAAAAACAATGCAAAAAAGCTTTTACATAGATGCCGGGGATCGAACCCGGGGCATTTCACATGCAAAGCGAACGCTCTACCACTGAGCTACATCCCCGCTTGAACTACCGGTCGAAATAATTAATACAACTGTAACAAACATGCGGCGAGGTAACGACCGACGCCGACGGTAACGGTACATGACGTCATGTTTTGTGGGCTTGCAGCCGGCTTCATCGAATTATAAGACGTTATCACGTCAAAATCTATCACTATGTCGTCTAAATACATGAAAGCAAATTTTAGTTCTTTGCTCATATTTCAAAACCAGCTCACCGATTTCGATTAAATGTATATGGGACTATCTCTGAACTATGAGCTACCAAACAAAAAAAGAGCCATCAAAATTGATTCACAATTGGCGGCGCAATCGCGTACCGAACATACCTACATAAAAAATAAAAACATACAACTGAATTGATAACCTCCTTCTTTTTGACGTTCGTTGGTTAAAAAGATAAGTTATGTTGAAACAAAGTAGCCAGATTTTGAAAAATAAAACATATTGATAAAAATCTTTCATGTCTCGCCACAATAGTTTGTATAGAGCAACAATTTGTCTGAGCACGGCATTGGCCGTTTTTGATAACCAAAAAATAGCTCGCAATAGTTAAAATAATTTGTGCCCCTAAAAGATTACCTACGTTGAAATCACGTAGTCAAATTCTGAGTTATCTATAGGTAAGTAACTCAATTCAATAATAGTTTATTTCAATGAAATTTGTACTAGGTGCTAAACTAGGTATTTAGCACCGCACCTATATTTTGGGTATTAGAGCCAGTCGTTTTTAACGGACAGATAGATAGACAGACAGACAGACAGACATGACGAATCTATATGAGTTCAGTTTTTACGTTTTACGGAACCCAAATACATTAAAAATACCAAAACACATTGAGTGTTGCTTCTTAATTCGGAAAAAATATTGCAAATACTCAAGTTTCTATTTCCGCAACCATATCGAAGACAGCACGTCAGTCAAGTTGTGGCAAGCACGTAAAATCACTACGTGAATAAGTTTATCCAACGCAAAACGATAGTTGATTTTCTAAATCTATATATATTATATATATATATATATATATATATATATTATATAAAAGCGAAAGGTCACTCATCAAGGAATCTCAGAAACTACAAATGCTAGGAATCTGAAATTTTGCCTGAAGGTCCCTTTTAGCACGTAGGCGCTCGCTAAGAAGGGGTTTTGCGAAATTCAACCCCTAAGAGGGCGAAACAAGGGATCATCGGTTGTTTAAAAATTCGTCATATTCAAAGTTATAAAATTTTGTATCTAGACACTTGACACGAAGGAATTAAATAATAATAATAATAAAGCTCTGTATATAGATACTTGAAACAAAGCAAACGAATATTTGTTCTAGCAATTTTGTAATTTTGAACTGTACGGGGATGAAATTGGGGTTGAAATGGAGGATGAATGTCAACATGGAAGTTCCCAACCGTTGAAGATAAAACCATGAAACTCTGTGTATAGACACTTGACACGAAGCAAATAAATGTTTGTTCTAGCAATTTGGTAGTCTTGAGCTGTACGGGGTGAAATTGGGGTTGAAATGGGGAACACATGTCTCTTACGCTTTCACACCTAAACAACTGAAACGATTTTGATGAAATTGTATAAAATTGTTTTATTATAAGCTGGTTTTAGTAACTGTAAATGTGTCTGGGTATACAAACTGGGTACTGGCTGAGTTACCTTAGTATTTATTTCGCGCGGACAAAGTCGCGGGTAACAGCTAGTTGTGTATATGTCAAACATTTATTGGAATCGCAGTGTGGGGTACATACACACTGAGCTATTGAGTTTGAACTTTCACACTCTCGGTAAATGTTGCCTGTAGTAGTTGCGGCCAGGTGGAGTGGCGATCTGGGTAAAGTGGCGGGAAAACAGTGAATATGAGCTGCCGATGCATAAGTAAAAGAAGCCCATTAAATTTACCCACTGTTGGGAGTCGTGACCTTCTCTCGCAAGTTAAGGCCATAATCCAATCCACGATGGCCCATGCGGCCAAGTGCGGGTTGGTGGATGACCCATGACCTCGAAAGATTCTACGAACAAGTCGGTTTCCTCACGATGTTTTCCTTCACCGTTAAAGCTAGTTATGACGCATGGGCAAGAGAACGGGTTACGACCGCAGTGCAGTGCTAGCCAGTTATTTGGACTCTTCAGGTTCAAATAGCTGCGAGGAGTGTACTGTAATGGAGAGGCGTGTTGCGTATCATCAGTTGCGTATATTGCTAGTCTTGTCAATTTTTTTTTTAATTGTAGTGACAACTTATAACATACTATGTTGGTATTAAATATAACTAATGATGCACCATACAGCAGCTGTACAGCTACTCAAGATTTAGAACCAAAAACGTCAAATGCGTACGTCTCCGCTGCTCCACTGCCGCTCCGACGCTACGAAAAACCATTAGCTTATCGGTGAAGCGAACTCATAAAAGCACAGTTTATTAAATCATACAGTCGTTCAACGAAGCCGTCTAGACGGGGCAATCGTGTTTGCGTGATAGACAGACAGACAGACAGAAATACTTTATTATGCACACTAACATATTAATACAGTGAAAAATCAATAGCAAATAAAATAACTTATAACTAGTGCCATAAATGGCCTTATCGCTTACAGCGATTTCTTCCAGGATAGATAGATAAACTCTTTATTGCACTAAATAAAACAAAACAAAAAATCTTAAAGCCGCCTATACACACTGGCCGAGCGCAGGCCAACGCGAGCGCCAACAAAACGGGACATGGCGAGTGGTAGCATCCACAATCCACATACTGGCCGAGCGCAGGCCAACGCGAGCGCCGACAAAACGGGGGGTCTACCGCCTAACGAAAAACGCTTTGACGCTTTGATGCTTTGGCATTGCCGTCTCTTTCATTTCAAGCGAGAAGAAAAAAGACAGCAACGTCAAAGCTTCAAAGCGTCAAAGCGTTTTTCGTTAGGCGGTAGAGGCCCGGGACATGGCGAGTGGTAGCATCCACACACTGGCCGAGCCACACCACAGAAATCTAAATAATAAGGTAAGCGCCTGTTATTATTTAGATTTCTGTGATCCACACATTGGCCGAGCGCAAGCGAATACGAGCTACGAGCGCCTTTGTTTTGTACACAAAAACCGATACCGGTCACGAGTGAGACGAGACGAGGCAAATGAGCCCTATACACACTGGCCACTTGCCGTCACTCGGCCAGCTAGGCGAGCGACGGGGAGTGATCACAAGTCATGGCAAAACGACCCTCCACACACTGGCGTTGGCATCCACTCGGCCAGTATGTATATTATTTATAAATTGATTTGACATTAATTGATGTAATATGAATAATTATGCTACATTAAGGTACATTTTTTATTTGCCAACAATGTATAAGGAATTTATTGTATGACGTGTAACATTGGTTATTAATAAATGATTATGATTATGATTATTATGATTATAGGCGGCATAAGAAACATCCTAAAAACGTGCGCAAAGGCGTGCGGGGTGAGACGCGGGAAGCGCACTCCTGCATTGCCTACATTCCAAAGTTAGTATTGCAGGAGCACGGCTTAGGGCTGACGTCTTCCGTATGTTTTAAGAACAAACAAATACTAACAATTTTTTTTGCGATAATCCTACCCGTTTCTAGACATTGTCGGCGTTTCTCCCAAGATCAAAAGCGATGATCTACTGGTAGTATTTCTTTATACTGTGATAAAATTATCCCCTACCCCTATCAAAAAGTGTTCATCCTGACTAAAGAAGATTTCACATCAAAAATTCACTGTCTAACTCTAGATAAAACAATTTCACAGTCTAACACTTTGTTTTTAACCGACTTCAACAAAAGGAGGAGGTTCTCAATTCGGTTGTAAGTTTTTTTTTGTATGTACCTATGTTACGCGATAGCTCCACCAATTGTGAATCAATGTTAATGGTTCTTTTTAGGGTTCCGTAAAACGTAAAAACGGATTATAGATTCGTCATGTCTGTCTGTCTGTCTGTCTGTCTATCTGTCTATCTGTCTGTCTGTCTGTCCGTCCGTATGTCACAGCCACTTTTTGCCGAAACTATGAGAACTACACTGTTGAAACTTGGTAAGTAGATGTATTCTGTGAACCGCATTAAGATTTGAACAAAAAAAAATTAAAAAATGATAAATTAGGGTTGCCCCCCATACTGAGAACTGAAACTAAAAAAAATTTTTTTCATCAAACCTACACGTGTGGGGTGTCTACCGATAGGTCTTCAAAGATGATGTTGAGGTTTCTTAAATCATTTTCGTCTACACTGAAAAATTTGCGCGAGAGACACTTCCAAAGTGGTAAAATGTGTGTCCCCCCCCCCCCCTCTAACTTCTAAAGTAAGAGAATGAAAAATCTAAAAAAAATATATGATGTACACTACTATGTAAACTACCAACGAAAATTAGTTTGAACTCGATCTGATGAGTAGTTTTTTTTAGTACGTTATAAATACACCATTATTGAAACTTCGATCAAAGTTACAACGAACTACAAGAACTATGTGTACTATGTATATTATGTTACTTGCTGCAACGGAACCCTTCATGGGCGAGTCCAACTTGCACTTGGCCACTTTATTTTTGTTTGGTAAGTCATAGTTCAGAGGTTGTCCCGTATAAATTTCATTGAAATCGGTGCCGCAGTTTTTAAAACATGAATAAAAAACGAATGCTTACTTTCATTTATCTACACGGCTTCTTATGAAATTTGGCCGAGTGCCTCAATTTAATTTTATATTGAAGTCAGATTTTGTTTTTTCTGGGAATATAAATTATTCGGTAGGTAATGTGTTTTGCGTTGTAATCGATCTAAAACACCTTAGTCCAGACAAGGTTCCTCCTCAGAAACGTACAAACATGTGCCTTCGAATAGAGAAAGTAACTTATCACGGGCCTAATCGAGTAGAAACCAAGTGGCCAGTAGGACGCAGGCTCAAATCTTGTCTAAAAGGAAAGATAAATAATCCCTTGCGTGGCAAAACATTTTGTATTTTCTTTACCTCATTTAATACTCTGATGAAAACAGAATGGATTTACATCAGACGAGCGAATGCTCATTCTATCCCCACTGTATCAAATTAATTTGGTGTAAACAAACGTAGAACATTCTTTCGTTGGTTTGGTTGCGTTCGCAAAGATTCTATGGAATATTTAATATGGAAAACTCTAAGAACGATCTTTCGTTTACACTAAAAGATCGAGAAAGAATGCTCTTGTTCCAGCTCTAGCTCTATGTTCGTTCAGTTTAAATCGGCCTTTAAACAAAGGAAACGTAGAGATAATGTCATGTGATGCTAACGTAATGCATTGAAATCATCATATCTTATAATTTTTTGCAGATTCCGCCTGGGGAAGTACCAAATCTTTGCCAGTTATTTTACCGCTAAGAAGTATTGTGCAAACATTACTGTGTTCCGATTTGCAGGACAATATTTCCAGAGAAATTACTAAGCTAAGAGATAAAACACCTTATATATCTCCGGGTGACGAGCGCAGTGCGGTGCTAGGTAATGATTTGGACTCTTCATGTTCCAATAACTGCGTGTCACTGTGCTGTTATGGGCAAGCAAGTTGCTTACCATCAGGCATGTGTCATGCTCGTCTTGTCAATATATACTATAAAAAAAACTTTAAATTTTATGTGCGTGTGTTTGTAATTAAACTCTTCCTGAACGGCTGGACCTGTTTTGGATGTTTTTTTTTTTGTGTTCAAGTGGATTTGAGACGTGTTTAGACAATTAGACACTTTTCTTAATTGCAGTAACTGTGCCCTCTATCTCAAACATGCACCGATATTATAAAAAGAAGCTTACTAAAAATGGGAAAAAACAGTTTTTTTAAGTCATTTGGCCTCCAAAATCTTGGGACGCTTACACGTTCGCATGTGTGCCGTGAGAGACATTTGTAATGCTAAAATAAAGGCCATTCAGAAGTTGGTTAAGGTTTTTACTAAGATGACCACTATACAATCATTTCAGGAATATGCGTATTTAGAAAATTTATCTAGACTGAGAGAGTCAAAATCTCGTATCGTGACAGAGTTTTAAAAAACTTAAGTAGTGGTCTCTTGGCTAGTACTCTTGGCAGAGTCCGCTTGGGGAAGTACCACACCTTTGCCAGTTATTCTACCGCCAAGCAGCAATGTGTGATCGTTACTGTGTTCCGGTTTGAAGGGCAATGTTTCCAGAGAAATTACTGAAGCAATTACCGCAAAGAGTTCTGCGGAGTCCGTTAGAAGAATGTTAGGCACACATTATTTTCTACCGGGTTGGAAGATATTATTCGAAATATCGAAATCTAGAATAATATATAAATCTCCGGGCGACAAGAGCAGTGCAGTGCTAGATATTGAACTAGTTCAGATGACTATATGACAAGGCGATGTTATGCGTAAGCGTCCTGTTTTTTTTTTTTTAATATTAAAAAGTGACGAGACTGACAGGCCATGTGCCTGATGGTATTAAGCAACATGCCTGCCACATAACAGCATAGCCACACATAGCTATTGGAACATGAAGAGTCCAAATCATTACCTAGCACTGCACTCCGCTCGTCACCCTCTCTATCTAAGGTGTTAATGGTGTTGTATCTCTAAGCCCAGTAATTTCTCTGGAAACATTGCCCTTCAAACCGGAACACAGTAACGCTTACACATTGCTGCTTGGCGGTAGAATAACTGGCAAAGGTGTGGTACTTCCCCAGGCGGACTCTGCCAAGAGTCCTACCACTACTTAAGTTGTTTGCTGATCTAGTAAGTGACGACTGGTCTAGTCGGGAGAACGGCGACTGCCGATCCGAAGGCCCTAGGTTCAAATCTCACCCTCACTATTGTCTTTTCGATGTCATGTACGTAACGCCGTTAACGTAAAACGGTGATAGAAAACATCGTGAGGAAACCGACATGTACCTAGAATCTTTCGAGGTCATGTGTCATCCACCAACACGCACTGGGCCAGCGTGGACTCCTTGCGTTAGAAGGACCCGAGTCCCAGAAGTGGGAACATTTAGTTGGCTGCTTAATGGTAGCTCGTGCACAAAAAAAAAATGCCTCCAAGTAACCATAACTGAAAAGATAAAACAAACGTAGTGTAACCTGCCTAAAGAGAGTAATGGATAAATACTTTCTTTTATTACCATCAGCATATTGCCAAGACAAAACACAGATATATTTCCTAGAAAAACGACTGGATCATGATAAGCAACATGAATCCAAATCATAACAGCCGTACACTTGAGGGCCATAGTTAATTCACCGTTGATTTATGCGCATATAATACAGGCACCTACGTGTACTTACGTCTGTCTGTACATTGAGTGGATTTATGCCTCTATGGTAATAGGAACGCTGTACTCAGAATATATTTGCCTCGTAAACACAGTGTTATCTTGTTGTAGTTGAAAGTACTTAAAAACGCTCAAACTTGAGGGTTGTTTCTGGGGTGAATTATTTTTTTGGGCCGATCCAACAGTTGAAAGTTGTTGAATTTTGTTCATTTTAAAATTAAATGTTGTCCCAGTATGGAACAATTGTGTCCTAACTTCGAAACGTTCCATCAATGATAAGACCATGGAAATTGATCTCAAACAAACTATTATTATCCTCAAAGAAATTAAATTATCTAAGTACATCTGACAAATACGAGTGTAACCGGTGTAACCTAAAGTATTAGCACAGTATAAAGAAAATTGTTATTCATAGATATTTTAGACCGATAAGGAAACATTTTTTACAAACGTAAATTATAATTGGTATTTATTTATACGTAAGTAATCAACTGCCTTAAAATTAAGCCTTAATGCCTTAGTATTATTCAATCTTCCAACTTTAAAAAAATCTTTCATACAAATTTTCATTCCAATGTGTAAACACTTTTTTGCATTTATAGTTAGTTAGCCTTTCGCATATCACTTTTTCAGGCTATTATAGACTATTCTTTGTACTGTTTAGCAGCTTAGGGAAGAAATCGTAACAGCCAGACAAGTGCCCCGCGATTTTACCCGCGTAGTTCCCGTTCCCGTCGTTCCCGATTATTTTTCGGGATAAAAAGTATGTAAGTAGCCTATGTATTCTTGCTGACCATAATCTGTCTATGTTCAAAATTTGAGCACGATACGTAGGTACATACGTGAACACTTAATTGCGTGGTACTGTGATATTATAAATATTATGAGTAAGCTTGTTGCTTACCATCAAGCGCTCATCTTGTCACTCTAACTAAAAAAAAAATAAGATGAACTAAATATGTAAATCCAATTTTCTAAATTTTATTATTTCAAGGAGAGATTAAAGTACAAACATTCGAATTTTTGTTTGACCTCCATCTTGGTGATGATACGATTCACGTCAAAGCGTGTTTACCTCTGTTTACCTGGCTGAAACCTATTCATCTTTAATTTGAAGACACTCAAATTACTTTGAAGAATTAAGAACAGCTAAACTGGTTTCGATATGGATTCAATATTCCGATTTCGTCATTCTAAGAACCTACCGACTCGTTACACTATTTTCTACGAGAGTGATCATCATTTTTACCGAATTAATATAATAGTATTTTTGTTACGAAATGTGTATTATGTAAACTAGCGGCTATATTGTCAAATCGAACTATCCTATAAAAACTATCCTATCTCCCAAGTTGAAACAAATTTGTCATACCAAAACATTTTTTGAACCGAAAGTTGTCATTTTTGTGTAAAAAATGACAACTTTCGTGAATAACTTTCGTGAATATTGGTGGACTTAGTGAAGAGTTCACTGGGAACAAATATCATGAAACTGGATTTATTTTGTATACATTAAGATACATCTCTCGTAAGTTTAATTGTGTTGCAAAATCTTCTCCGCATATTGTAGGCCGACGCAACGGCAACCGAATCGAAACAGTTGGACGATTTGCAAAAATTAACACAGTAGTAACGACACATAAACATGCTACAGCGCGACAATCCCACGAGTACAAATAAAAATCACGTATTAATACAAATTTACCAAAAACAACTTAATCCTGATATCCAACACAAATGCAAGGCAGTTTTCGAAATATCTAGAGAAAATGCAACATATTTTCGGAATTGATTTAATCCACGCTAATGACAAGTAACAAAGTGCTGATAAAACTGTTTGCAGCAGTACATGCCGAATGTTTGCACGCTTTTGCAATTTTTTAGTTCGAGAGCTAACGATGAAAAATGTTTCGAATTCTACATATCGGTTCATTTCTTCTAAAGTGTATTAGGTATATTAAATTAAAGTCTTGCTGATTCAGTTACTCAATATTTTGAAAAAAATAATCGTTATATGATATCAGTTTCGAAGGAAAGCAACCACAACACCGTGACACGAGATTTTATATGAGCCTAGCTGTGGTCTGCGGTTTCACCTACGCAATTCCCGTTCCCGTAATTTCCCCGTAATAAATATATATATGGTATTCCAGACTATAATCTAACTGTATTCCAAATTTCAATCCGATCCGTTTAGCTGTTCCGACGTGATTGAGCAACAATCATCCAAACATCGAAACATTGACACTTACAATATTAGTAGGATTATTGAGATTTTCATAACATCGACGGATTAATTTAGATTACGCGGTGCGGCTGGTTACATCTACAAATTAAAAAAAAACTGAAAGTTTGGAAGTTTCAATCACGTCGGGACTAGTGAACGGATTGAGTAGAAATTTGTGTTTATAGGTATTTTAAAATAAACATCGGAAAAGCAAAGTTGGTTCCATAGCGAGCTCCTATTTAGTTTTAAAAGTTCAATTTGAGTGCAACTGACCAATAGGGTATCGGACAACTTTTCAAAAAGTGCTTAAAATTAATCTTAATGGCTAAATATAGCCCTACATTTTTTTATTTTAAACCACTATAACTTTTTAAGTACTTAAAATAGTGTGTAAAAAATAATTGTTTTAAATTGCCGCGTAAACGGTATGTCACGTGATCTCAGAGCGTGTGACGTCATACGTGTTTCAATCTGTAAATAAACACAGTTATTCAGTGGAAAGTGTTGTTTTTGTTTTCTTTCTTTAATGTTATAATGGATCACATAAGATATCGTTGTTGTGTAGTTCCTCAGTGTAGGAATAACAGTAAAACCACACCAGCTAAATTATTCATTGATGTGCCACGAAAAGCAGATATACGAAAAAAATGGTTGAAACTAGCAAGACGAAATTTCGATGGAATGTCTGTAACTTCACCGATTTACTTCTGCGAGGATCACTTTGATGTAAGTACACAAATTTACATTACGGTAAATAGGTACCTAACACTGCGAACACTTCATATTAAAGGCGGTGGAATATTAGATGCTATTAATTATGTAAGTAAGTACTTACTTAATTTGGATTTTTTGTTTTAGCTACCGAATGACATGGAAAATTACATGAGATACCGAATTATGGGTTATGTAAATAAAATTATGATGAAACCAGGATGTCTTCCATCAATATTTCAATGTCAAACTAATAGAAAAAGAAGTTTCCCATCAACTAGTATGCCTCGACCCGCTGCTATGAAAAGGCAAAGATTGGCCCTAATACAAGAAGCCCTAGAAGATAGTAAATTGAGCAGTAGTAACGAAAATGAAAACACCACTTTGCCTATTAGTAAGTATTAATTCAATATTGAACTTGGGTAGGTCGGTATACCTATTTTTACTGATGAAAAATAATGAACTGTCCATTTCTTTCAGATTTACAAACGGAAGTTGTTTTAACATTTCTAAATTCAGCAGCACAGAAGTCAGAATTTGTGGCAAAGAAATTTCCAACCATGAACAATGAACATATCCACTCTTGGGAGATTTCGGCAGTCAGCTTTCAAATAACCTGCTTCCATAGTTAAAACGTGTTGTTTTAATTACTATTCCTCAATTATAATAGTTTTAAATACTTTAAAAACGGCAAAGAATCGTAAAATTCGCAAATACACTATACAAAATACTGTTATTTAGACACAGTTGACGTCACGCGCTGTGATTGGTGTTTCGTTTACGGCGGCCAACAGATGAAAAATATTAGAAATATTAAACTTTACTAATTGAATTAAAATGATAAATCAGTATTCCTTCGTGTAAATTTTCATTAAATGGTTATTTCACTTCATAAATGTACTCTCTAACTTAATTTCAGATTTTTTTGTGACTACTGTCCGGTACCCTATTCCGTTACATGTCTAGATATAAGCATATAGCCCAGTAGCTCTCTCACTACAAGTACAATTTAAAACATGAGGGCTGCCAACACGGTCGGTTCCGTATGCTAAAACGTCGTAATGATGTTATACTTATGAAAGGATTTATTTACCGACTACTAAATACTCTAACCGCCGTATTTCGCCGATTTACCTTTTAACCCGTGATCAAAAGCACAAACATGTTCAGACAAATTCTATTCATTTATTTCACTAGCTCATCGTTTTTTTTCTCCTGCCGCAAAAAAAAACTGTTGATAAACCTTCAGTTATGATTTGTTGTGTCAAAACTAACCTCAAGATTTTTGAGGGTTTTTAAATATTATTTTGTATTTTTTTTTCACATGATGAGTCATATCCGGCGCCCCGCTTTACGGCTTTAAGCATTTTACGTTCGCACCGTTGAGCCTAGGAGCCTTTAGAACTGGCAAAGTGCAGGTTGGAAGATGACGCGTGTCCTCGAAGGATGTCTTTATTGCAATACGCCGCGCGCCGGTTTCCTCCAAAAAATCCTTCACCGTTGAAGCCAGACTTTAACATCTGAACTCGATAAATACTCAAGAGATGTAAGTGGGGTTCGAATCTAGCACCTGAGGATAGTGAGAGCGGTCGACCTAGCTACTGCGTTGCCACGGATTCGAGACGCTGTTAGATTTTGAGTAAAAGAAGGACGGTAAAGAAATGTTTGCCATCCAACTACGATCTCAAAATATAATCTATACTAATATTATAAAGCTGAAGAGTTTGTTTGTTTGTTTATATGTTTGTTTGAACACAAGGATCTCTGGAACTACTGGTCCGAATTGAAAGATTATTTATTTGTAGGATAGTCCATTTATCGAGGAAGGCTATAGGCTATTTAATATTACGCTACTATCAACAGGAGCCGAGCATGAATGAAAAATGTAACAAAAACGGGAAAAAATTTTGCTTTTTTGAGAGCTTTCGTTGCGTGACAGCATACCTATGTCATATTTTAAAGATTGCGTCATTAGAACCTAAAGTAACCGAATTTGTTCAAAATTTGAATTGGTACGACCAATTTTCGATAGATGGCGTAACAACGCGCGCGCGTTCAGCTAGTTATGTAAATAACAAAACTGTGTCTCTGTTATTATATAAATCCTACTAATCCTGCTAATATTGTAAACACGAAAGTTTGTAAGAATGTATGGATGTGTGGATCTATGTTTGTTACTTTTTGACGCAAAAGCTACAGAAGTGATTTGAATTAAATTTGATACATAGATAAGATAATGGTCAGGAATAATACATAGGTTATTCTTTATCCCGGAAAATTAACAGGACCGACCGGGATTTACACGTAAAACTGCGAAGCGCTGCTAGTAATATAATATATGTATGCGTAGATAAAATTTCCTACTGTCGAATTCTGAAAATATAAGTTTTTTCGAAAGTCATTCGCTGAATAAATTCAAGTCGGTAAAGAAATTTTTCACGTTTGTAAATAAAACAACAGTATAGAATTGTGCTGAAGTAAAATAACTACAGAAGCTGTGAATTTTTTTTAATGAAATGTTGGCACTCTTTGTGAAAATTGTTGAGAATGTGGAAAACTGTTCATAATATGACACCTTTGCCCAGCATACTAACAAGTTCAGTAAGAAATAAAAATATTATTAAATTCTGGTTCATGAAATTTATTATTAGATAAAAAAAAGGTATTTTTTTGTGATCTCTGGAACGAGCAGTTGCTTAGAGAAAATATTCGAAGGTCCTTTAGATATCAGATATTATTATCAAATGCATTTAGTAATATGAAAACTAACGTGGTTATTATACATTTTAAAGTTAAATATGAGCTGCGAACACGCGCGCGCACTCGCCATGAAAAAGATCGCAGGACGCGATCGAAACTTGAGTCGGACTTGACTGACTATATCAAACGTGAGTTACCGAGGTTTGTACGTTTAAGTGTCTAGATTACACTATACTTTTTCAAATTTTTAAATTGTTTTTTAATACTGTAACATCTATATTTTAGATAATATGCCGGTTTTTAGACGTCGCGTCCATGCCGTAGCGACCTAGCGGAGCTCTGCTTTCACCGTTAAAAAAAGTGTATAAATAATAAAGATAGAGTTGTAAGAATTGAATTTTATATCGGAAATTTTCTCTTCTATCAGGATCTTCTTTCAAAATTTCTTAAGTATCATTAGTTTAGAAATTATTAAGGAATAACCAAATACCTTATTTATGTAATCTTATTTTGTAAATAACTATCGCAATTTTGTGCTAAAAACCCTTAAAACATTTTTTCTAGACGTCATTCCGAATCGAATGACGTAGGTATCACACATAGGTACTGAAGTAGGTATTACTAGCTTTATTTCTATTTAGCATGTTTTTGAACTTGTTGACTCTACATGTCAAACATCTAACAATTTTGAAATAAACGGCACCGACACCGACGGGTAAACTTCATAAGACACTCAACCAAATTTCTAACTGCCGTATTCCAAACATTAAAAAAGCTAAATTGATGTCAATTTTTTACGGCCGACATTTACACATGCCGACATTTTTTTAATAATTTTATAATTTATTTATTTCACAAAAAGATTTACATTAGCAATCTACAAACAATAGTTGTAACAATTATGCACAGTGGTCAGTCATATTTAGATTTGCAGCATTGCATTGCAGTTTCCAGCGAGCCCCAAACTAGGCAGAGCCTGTGTCTTGGGCGCCCTGTCCGCAGTTGCCTGTTTGCTATTTCGCTTATACCGTCTGTTTTTGAGTACAAATTTATAACTTTAAATTGAAGAGCATAATTATGGATTAAACTGATACAAATTTTACAATAAACTGACAATCAGTTTTTTTTTCTTAAATGTTACATTATTGTTAGTTTCAAATACTTAAAATGTCAAAGGCGGGAAGTAAAAAGAAATAAAAAAAATAATAATAATTGATTCACACTTGAGATAATTTCACAATTTATGTTAGGTAGGTACATTTCTTCAGGTTTGACACACTTTATAATTACTTCTGTGCAAGTATGTATGTGTGGGGGGCGTTTGCGTGTGCGTGCGTATGGTATGGCATGGATGTTGTGTGTGGGTGTACGGCGCGTGTGTGTGTGTGTGTGTATATGTGGTTTGCGTTAGCGTGCACGGGATGCGTTGTATATCTTTATTGTTATTACTGGGATTTATTAATTATTTACTTAGTTTCGTTGATTTTTAGTAATTCTTCATACGGCGACATACGGCAAACGAAATAAAAAAAAGTGCCAAGTATCGCTTAAAAGGGAGGTAAACTTTTACAAAACATGTCCAAATCCACCGCTGCTTTTTTAAATTCACTGCGTGCGTGGTTGAATCATTCTAACGATGAAGAGAAAAAAAATGTTAAAGATTGAATTGCTACCAACATCTAACGAAATACTAGTATTAATAATGCGTAAGCTCAGTTCTAAATTATTCCAAATTTCTATCTCAAATTATGACAATTTCCAAAAGACCTTATGGTAAAATAAAGACAACTTGTTTAAAGAAATACTGTAGGAAAACAAACTACATCAAACATAATAATAAATCGAATTTGTTACTAGACTTTTCTGAAAATAACGTTCGCACGATACTTCGTTGTTCGCAAGAAAACAAACAAGAACGGTATATATTATATTGCATATCATCACAATTATTGTTATTTTGAGTTCACGAAAAGTTATAAAGCCTGAACGTGCAAATTTCTGAACCCTCTACTACTTAGATTTTCAAAATATTTTTGCAACAGATAGTTTAACTACTGCCGGACAAGCTATACGCTATAATGACATCTACGGCTGAAAACATAGGGCACAGCTACTTGTACAAATACAACCAATAGAGTAATTTGACTCGTTATCTTATTCTGTCACGAATATGTTCTAAACATCTAAACACATCCAAATTGATCATGAAATTGAATGTGAAGTTAGAGAGATTTGCGGGAGTGTTCGTAGCTGTAGTTTGTTGAGTAACAGAGTAATAGTTTCAGCGACCTACTCACCTCAGAGTTGGAGCATCCTTTAGCTTCCAATCACAACACAGCTCATGACACAGTCACGACACGGCGCGGTTCCGGGCCGCTGCCAGAGCCCCGGCAATACACTCGGAAGGGTCGCGAGTAATTTGTCGGTGGAAAAATAAACAGATCGATAGGTGAGAGCTAGGCGCGCGTCCGTGGACAGGAAACGGGGATAATACGAGTGAGGTGCTCCGTCCGGGCGGGCGGCGCTAGGGCGGGCACGCCTCGGGGCGGGGCCAGCGGTCGCCTGCGCGGGATCATCCGGGGGATGACGACCCTCTCCCGGCTGCGATCCCGTCCGCGCCCGGGACAACGTCCACAGACCTCGCAGGCCGACTGTATGGTTTAAAATGTTCACAACACCCCTATATTTTCCTCTTCTTCTCTACTCCAAGAACTATGTAACTAACAAAAAGATTATTGTAATGACAAAGGTCACGCACCCCGGAGTCTGTGGAGTGGTTAAATTAAAAAAAAAATAACTGTATGGTCCACTAACGACACTCATCTTCAACATTGACGCTATCCAAAGACCCGCACATCGACTGTAGGGCTAACGACACTCATCTTCAACATTGACGCTATCCAAAGACCCGCACAATGACTGTAGGGCTAACGACACTCATCTTTAACGTTGACGCTGTCGACAGACCTCGCACACCGACTGTAGGGCTAACGACACTCATCTTCAACACTTACGCTGTCCACAGACCCACAGACCGACTGTAGGGCTAACGACACTCATCTTCAACATTTACGTTGTCCACAGACCTCGCACACCGACTGTAGGGCTAACGACACTCATCTTCAACATTGACGCTGTCCACAGACCCTTACACCGACTGTAGGGCTAACGACACTCATCTTCAACATTGACTCTGTCCACAGACCTGCACACCGACTGTAGGGCTAACGACACTCATCTTCAATATTGACGCTGTCCACAGACTCGCACACCGACTGTAGGGCTAACGACACTCATCTTCAACATTGACGTTGTCCACAGACCTCGCACACCGACTGTAGGGCTAACGACACTCATCTTCAACATTGACGCTGTCCACAGACCCGCACACCAACTGTAGGGCTAACGACACTCATCTTCAACATTGACTCTGTCCACAGACCTGCACACCGACTGTAGGGCTAACGACACTCATCTTCAACATTGACGCTGTCCACAGACCTCGCACACCGACTGTAGGGCTAACGACACTCATCTTCAACATTGACGCTGTCCACAGACCAAGCACACCGACTGTAGGGCTAACGACACTCATCTTCAACATTGACGCTGTCCACAGACCTCGCACACCGACTGTAGGGCTAAAGACACTCATCTTCAACATTGACGCTGTCCACAGACCTCGCACACCGACTGTAGGGCTAACGACACTCATCTTCAACATTGACGTTGTCCACAGACCTCGCACACCGACTGTAGGGCTAACGACACTGATCTTCAACATTGACACTGTCCACAGACCCACAGACCGACTGTAGGGCTAACGACACTCATCTTCAACATTGACATTGTCCACAGACCCACAGACCGACTGTAGGGCTAACGACACTCATCTGCAACATTGATACTGTCCACAGACCCACAGACCGACTGTAGGGCTAACGACACTCATCTTCAACATTGACGCTATCCACAGACCCCACACCGACTGTAGGGCTAACGACACTCATCTTCAACATTGACGCTGTTCACAGACCCCACACCGACTGTACGGGCCACTAACGTTCTTCAAGATGTATGGCAACAATCCTACTAATGTTATAAACTATGAAAGTTTGGATGTTTGTTGCTCAATCACGTTGCAACCATCGATATAAACCAATAGATGTGCCCTGAACACTTTACGCTATAATCACTATTAAATGTACACTAATAAATTAGGGTAGGACTAGGACATTCTTGAGTGCCCAGCGTATACCTCCTAGTTAGTGTGGCTCTAATGAGCTAATTTTGTAAACATTCTAATCGATCAATTAATATAATGCAATTGGGGTTTTCTTTGTATTTTGCGAATGTATTTACGAAGCTAACTGGTTCTCATAGTACCTACAAGCTTTGCTTATTTTGAGCCTAAATAGTGTTGTATGGGAAATGTCCACCAATTACCTAATAGATTGTTTTTGTCAGTACAGGCAAAATGATGTTTTTCTGTTTCTGGGTGCTTTTATCAGTCATAAGTTTGTATATTTATATAGAGTAGTGACCGAGTGGTGGTCGAGGCAAAGTAAGCGGAGTGTCGGACGTCCAGCTGCAAGATAGGTCGACGACATCGTTTCTATCGCGGGTCGATCCTGGACTCGATTGGCACAGGACCGAGGAAGATTCTAATCTATTATTCTGCAACGCCGTATAAAAATCATGCGACAAGGAGAAATGATCAAGGATTGCAACTGTACTCAGTTGGACAGCTTACAAGTGACGGCATAGTGCTGAATCTTATTACTTTATACCCTTCTATCATCCTACATTGCTCTCCTGGTGGTTCATTTACTACGTACATTTTGTTCACGGGCTTGTAGTCTATTATTGATTTAATGTAGTCTGTATCTATAATTAAAAAAAAAAAACAATTCTGGACTCCTCTATGCAAACTTTAAGTGTACGAAATTGCATACTCCTCTGAATTTTTATATGTTTTTTACTTTAATTGGTTGATACTTGACAGCCATCTCGACTACGCGGTCTACGAATTGAGCTTGCTTACCTAGAAGAAACCCTCTACTTTACCTACTCTACCCTTTACTCTCTATTTGAAGACACTGTGACTGTAACCATGGAACCGGGAAAAACCCACTCAGGCAACAAATTCCACAATCTAGATGTTCTTATCATAAACATAGAGTGGAATCTCTTCATTCGAGTCTTTGGAACGTGGACCATGAAACGAAGTCGCTTTTTCGAGCTACGGGCAGTCGGATAGAAAAAAAAATTGGCAGTCATAGGAACTGCCGATAGAAGTGAAAACTTATAACTCAGAATTTGATAGCGATAGCTCACTTTGGAAACTACGCGGGTGAAATCGGAGGATCTGGCCGGGCCATCATGGCATGACCATCTAGAAATGCGTCAACATTTCCTATTGGCTGACGCATTTCTAGATGGCCATGCCATGATGGCTAGGCCACGCCCTTTCAGCATTTACCATTGGCTAACGCATTTCTAGGTGGCCAATGGCTATGGCTATATTCAATTCACAGCCCACGAAAAATTTGTCTAGGCACGCCTAAAGAAGTTTTCACTTCAAAAGCGTAAGGTATTATTAGATCATGCAGAAAATTGCGAACTTTTTTCGGCTACCTTCCAGGTCCATCATCAGATCATCATCATGTCATCACAATATTGCGTTGTTACGCGATTTACAGATATCAATCGGAAACCGGGAAGTGTATCCATCTAATTTAATTTGCAATATTTGATAAACAACACAGGTGAAAAAAAAACTGGTAAAATTAACTATTTATTTGCTGTATGCCATAGAAGTTACCGCAGTTTTGATGGTTTATAGCTCCCAAAATTAGGTAAACTAGGAACCAGCAAATTCCTACCTTTATATATTCATAGCGCTTGTTTATGAACCTTGCGAACCTAAGAGGTAAGATGACCTATCTACAAAATATCGCTACTGACCTTGGGTTTAACTAAGTCACACAGTGGTGTAATAATGCGTCCCCTTTATAATGATAATGATGTATTAATAACTCAAATTTTACTGGACAAAGGCCTATCTTCCCTATTTCCAGATCGATCTAAGGCTTTGTCAGACCAGTCTTTTTCATATTATGATTGCAGTTCGTCACGGCACCCTCGTCTGGTTTGGTCCGGAAGTCGTTTAGATGTTGGATATTATTATTAACTAGAGCATTTTTTCTAGTCTAGATTAAAGATAATTAGTATTAAGTCATAATCCTTTCCACGCAGCTCTCATGTTCAAATAGTCCAATAATGTAGTTAGTAGCATGTACAAACTCTGTATTATGAATTTAAAAAACAACAATAGCACTCCGGGATTGCCGACGAAAATGAAAATACATATATCTACTTCTTTATTTCTCCAGTAGACTCTTTGTAGAGACCGCCTGAGGAAGTACTACACCTTTGCCGTATATTCTACCGCCAAGCAGTAATGTGCTAATATTACTGTGTTCCGGCTAGACCAAGAGATAACACATGTTATAGAGCTGGTGATGAGCGCAGTGCAGCGCTAGGTAGCGATTTGGACTCTTCAATTTCAAATAGCACTGTGCTGTTCTGTTGTTATGCTTATTGTTATGTATGTTATGTTAGCTGTATTGCTTACCATCAGGCACATTTCTTGTCTGTCTCGTTACTCCTAATTAAAAAAAGCTATAGAGGTATATAAACAAAGGCGTGTAACGAGTTCATTTGTTCTTTTCCATCTCAAAAAATTCCCAACGAGTGTAAAGAGGTTTTCACTTCAAAAAGCGTATAAATAAATATTAGTCCTTATTCAACAGTGGCCGAAAAACATGATACAAATAATCGTGTAATACAACACTAACCATTCGTATTCACACTCATCTACCCTTTCAAATAATATACATAAAGTTACATAATATACGACAAAGTTTACCCTTGTCACAGTTGATAATTAGCAATGCTCAATGGGGGCTAATCGCAGGGGAGGGACGGGCCTGCCCTCGCGATAAGCGCTTACCACTGAACCTTTACTGGCAATACCTACCCCGAATGAGGTGCTATAATTTACTCGATTAGCTTTCAATTATTCTGTAGCTATCATTAAACAAGTTTAAGAGAAAATTTAAATTCAACTGTATGTGCTGTTTTTGTATATAGTCAAATTTAATAATGGTGAGACTCGTTGTAGAGTCCGCCTGGGGAAGTACCAGACTCTCTAGACTTCTATACCCTAAGATAGTATCCAATAAGAAAACCACTCTATGCAATCTAGGATTCCAATTTTTTTTAAACTATAAAATGATCACAAGCACGATAGTACCTACCTATTGAGCGCGCGCGCCTCATGTTGCGCGTTTTCGATAAAACAAAAGCATGACATGCAATATAATTAATTGAAAGCTGATCGCCTTGTATTGATTCCATAGAACACATCACCTGGCTTTGGGTGCGGCCTGATATGTGTTCACCTTAGTCTCCCCTGCTACACTTTGTCCTAAGAGAGTCGTAGAAAGCTATGGGACGCGAAGCGTTTTAATCAAATATTTAAGATCCTACATACAAATCCTAAATCACAATTGGTGCTGTAATATACTAAAACTAAATAATATCATTACGAGAAACGTGCTGTTAGTCCTAAATATCTAAATAGAAAATCTTTATTGTTACCTAAACCGGAATGTATCAGCAAAAGTAGCAACCACAACGTTATTGCTGATGGCAATCAATTTAATATTCATGTATGCTTTAAGTACGCTTTCAAGTATTCCTCGAGCATCTTTTGCTTTACGTAGGTACGTGCATAAGTAAGTATATTTAGTAAGTAAGTTTAAAGGAATATAGCCCTGCGGCTTCAATTTGTAATTGCCGTCGTACGTGAAAATTGCTATAAATCCCTATTAAAATAAGAGTATATTTATAAATAATTCTATGTACTTATAAATATTTTTGCCTGTGAGGCTACAGATACAACCCTACAAAACTGTTTGCCGTACTTCCTCTGTTTTGTTCGTAGTCTAGGACGGCCTCGCATTGCATCGCATCGCAACAAATTGAATGTCCTTGTAGTTAAAGGGATGTTGAATATCGACAAAGTCTCCTTTGTTTTATCATGCTATACGAGGTAAACAAGTGAGCCAAGAACTGTTTAAGCGCAATAACTTTATTTGTCCTTTCTAGACACTAGACAGAGGGTTTATTTTTGGGAGATAATATTAACAGATTTTAGGTTCAAACAAGTTCTTAAAGTATTTTGTTACCGGTACTAGTATTATTATTAATATTAATTTTATTATTAGTATTAATCGCGTAGATTTTTTGATGACCCATGGATGTTACTAGAGACGTTTTGTCCAGGTTACTACCTACTTTAAGTTCTGCACCCATTTTAGAAAATAAGTCTGAGAAGAGAGACAACAAAGTTACGTAGGAGCCACAATGGAGAATGCTTCCTCAGTGTGTCGTTTTCCAGATATTCTTAGACAAGTTTATCAATACTACCACATTTAGGCCCAATTTTCACGGCGCGGTTTCAAACCGGGCCGCGCGCGGGCGCGGCAACTTGCCGCGCGACGGTTTTGTTTCAATAATCACGAGATACTGCGCAAGAACCGCGCGCAGCCACGCGGGCGCCGCGCGGCTGCCGCAGCCGCCGCGGCCGTGTACCGCGTCGTGAGTTTTGAATTCAATTTTACATACAAATCTGCTGCGCTCGCGCGCGGGCGCGGTTTCGATTGGCAACCGCTCCGTGAAAACCGGCTCTTAGATTTGCTAGCTGGTCCCTGTGTAACCTGCTGGTTACCAGTTTTTCACGGTACATTTGTTCTATGGAACAATATAACAATTTGATAAAATAATGTTGTTTATTTGTTCTATAGAACAAATGGGACACACCGATTTGTCACGATAATTTGTAAACGTATTACTTACCTTTTTTTTTTTTTTTTTTTTTGTCTGTGGAAGGAAAATGCATTTACGCACGAATATCGGGATAGACAGTGTTGGGCTCAGCGCCAGAAGGGCACCACTACCAACTAAAAACCCACCACTAGATTTCGCCTACCATGGTGCAGTGTCAGAGTTGCGGAACCGCTTTCACACTCGCCCGCGCAACTCTGACACAACCATCCGCCCTTTCGGGCCCGCCTCGCGGGGGGTCGGAACCCTCGCATTGTGGCTCTCGGGACGCGCTGGAAATCTGTGAAACAGCGCGTCCCCCCCTCGGGAGGAGAATGGGCCATCAGGCAGTGCCCGATGGCCCAGGCCCTCCGAGCGGAGACGGGGTGCGAGCCCTAGTGGCTCGCCCGCGTGTCCGCTTCCTCCTGCAAGGAGGAGCGAGAGGGTCAAGCTCCCTCTCTCGCTCCTCCGTCTCCCTCCGTGAGACAGTTGTCTCGCAGAAGGAGACGAAAGCTTCCCATGATCTCTCATTGTCGAGCATCTTGGATAAGATGGTCGGCAATGAGAGATCTGCCCCCAGGACCGCGACCAGGGAACGTCGCGTGTCCTCCTCCCCCGGGCATGCCTCCAGTGCGTGTTGCGCGGTATCTTCCACGCAACCGCACAACTCCACATAGATACCTCCCGAAACAACCGTGTCCCGAGAGCATCTGTGTAGTCCGGAAGGTGAGTACCCCATGTTTTCTCTGGACCCACTCAGCGAGAAGGGGCCGTATCGCCTCGAGGAGCCGTCGAGCGCCGGCCCCCCGCTGAGTGGATCCAGAGAGAATCCGCTCCCTCCACCTCTCCAGAGCGATGGCCCTGGCATCGCTGCGCCTCCGCACCACCTCCTAAACGTATTACTTACCTACGTTAACTTAGTATAAGTACACCAAGGGTATTCTTTTTACATTTGTGAGTTCTGGTTTGAAAGGAAATGTTTAAAGAGAAAATAAATGACCATAGGATATCTATGAGTGATGAGCGCAATGCTAGGCGATGTACTGCACTCGGTACTTAATAGTTTGGACTCATCGTGGTCTAATAGCTGCTGACACAGTGCTCTAATGGGCAGGCATGTTGCTTACCATCAGCCCTTTGTGCTGCTCGTATTGTCACTTTACACTATACAAAAACTGACCAAGCGTCGTAGGAGGGACAAGTGCAGAAATAAATGCGGGCGTACAGTGCCACCAACTTACGTGTAGAACGGCCAAAAGTGGAACTATTGACGTGCACAGAACACACTTCTCAAATTTGCATCAGATGGTCACACTTTTCGATCGTGGCACCATCGCTACATTCTACAGACAAGTTGGCCGTACTGTTATGTAGTCTCCATTGCATCTTAGCTTTCAAATTTTTACTTGCCAGCAATGGTGTCATGTTACTTACCTTGTATTGGTTTGTTATGACGTCATAAAAACACCAATGATGATATGATATCTTATTATTTAAATAATCTTAGTCTAGTCTCAACAAACATGTCATCAAATTTTGCCAAGCAGCGTATTTCTGATCTCACTATCAACTTACTTTTATGCCCTGTAAAGATTTCAAGGAACATGCTCCATGCTTGGAACACTAGCGTCGCGATGATTACTTTCTACTGGTAGGTATGGTTACTACTTATAGCCAGTCTACACATACTCTAGATCTAGAACAAACATGCAGTTGTTCAGTCGAGACTTGAACCCATGACTTATAGACTACAGGCCAAAAAAGGCCAAAAAAGGCTAAAATTTACGGGTGCATCACCAGGAGACCTATGTAGGATGATAGAAGGGTATAAAATAATAAGATTCAGCACTATGCCGTCACTTGTAAGCTGTCCAACTGAGTGTGATTGACGAGGGGGAGTTGCAACCCTCTACCATCTCTCCTTGTCGCATGATTTTTGTACGGCATTGCGAAATAATGGATTAGAAGAGGTATTGAAACTGTATGGAACCAATGCCGTACTTAATCAAATGACCAAATTTGCTCTGTAAATTACTCGTACTCTGTAAATTTTTCCGGCAAACGAATAATTAAAAAGTTAAAATTTATAATTTTTATAGTTTCAATACCTCTTTTAATCTATTATTCCGCAACGCCGCGCCGTACAAAAATCATGCGACAAGGAGAAATGATCGAGAATTGCAACCCCCCCTTTTCAATTGCACTCAGTTGGACAGCTTACAAGTGACGGCATAGTGCTGAATTTTATTACTTTATACGCTTCTATTATCCTACATCCTACATAGGTCTCCTGGTGGTTCATTTGACCCGTAAATTTTGTTCACGGGCCTGTAGTCTATTAACTTACTGAACGTTTTCGCCACTATGACTTCAGTGTTATCCATCTTACCGGATGTTAAATAGTTGTAAAATAAAAGTCAAATACTAGGAACATTTTTTTATGCCAAAAGGGTCATAGGCAACGACACTCTAGTTCGAAAATGCTTTCCAAAGTATTGAACATCGTTGCACAGTTTCTAGCTTATGTTTATTGTGTGTATTATTCGGGATTCTTTTTTATAGTATAGAGATAGAGTGACGAGACGAACAGGATAGCAGCACAGTGACACACAGATGTTGGAACATGAAGAGCTCAAACCATTACCTAGCACTGCACTGCACTCGTCACCCAAAGATATAAAATATATTTATTACCTCTATGCCCTGTAATTTCCCTGGAAACATTGCCCTTCAAACCGGAAGAGAGTGATGTTTTCACATTACTGCTTGGCGGTAGAATAACTGGCAAAGGTGTGGTACTTCCCCAAGCGGACTCTGCAAAGAGTCCTACCACTACATTCATTTCGGAGAGTGTGTGACATATGTGATACAGTAGTTCAATATCACTTTGCCCGATTTTCCATCGAACTGCTCGAACAAGCGACGTCGTTGCATGGTTGTTGTTCTCTTGTTCTAAAGACTCGACCAAGGAGGTTAAACTCATCACTTTCGGAATAAGAACATCTAGGCAGTGATGTGTTGCCATAATGGGTTTTTCAAGACTGAAACAAACTTGGGTCTCCATAACGAGAATACATTGGTTTTCTTCTAGGTAAGCCTGAAAAATCGCAGGCCACATCGTCACTTAACATCAGGAGGGATTGCTATCATTCTAAAAAATCTCGGGCTGGAAACTTTTTAAATGGTTCGAAGTAATCGAAGAATATATTCTTCGATTACTTCGAACTAAGCTGAAGAGGTTTTTTGTTTGAACGCGCTAATCTCACAAACTACTAGACCAATTTCAATAACTATTTTACCGTTGGATAATAACGTGATCCCCACGGGCGCAGCTGGGGCGGTCCGCTAGTTGAAAAACAACACATTTTTAGAAATAATTTAACATTTATTAAAATTAAAATTCACTGAAAATAAACGAATCTTTAAACTAGCCAACATAAATAAGTTAAAACTACATATCAATAAATATGGGTCAAATAGAATATGGATGCTAACTATGAATGCGTAGACGCTGACGAAACATCATTGTCAATGTGAATTCTTGTGAATATGGTCTACCGGAGGTCTTTTGTGAATGTAACCATTATGGTCTCCCGCTTAATAAAGTTGTCTTATTTATGTTATTTCTCTCTACTTCAAATAGAGGCCAAGCCGATTGCAAAAATCGGTATTTCATGACAATAACAATTCGAGTTTCTTCAAAACTACCTCTAGAGTGAGTCATGGGCAAGCGTTCAAGCTTAGACCATTACGGCGCTTTCTATCAGACGAGTTTTGGTCAAACAATGTCAAAGAAATATTCAGTATCATCAGAATTATTTATTCGTGATTTTCAGTTCAATTTATAATTGTTAGATTTTATGAGTTCATTCTAATAATTAGTAGTGTCTTCTTCTAGCTCAGCTTATCCGTGTAGCTCTATTTATATTTTTTTTATAAAATCGTTTGACCCTTTTCATTTACGAATATTTCATAAACGCATCCTTGGCTAGTCAGCGTCAACAATCATTTTCAATGTATAAAATTAGTATTTCAATATCGACCCAGTAGACCAACGTATTAAATTGGTATATTAATATCGACTGCATGGTACAAAATTCAGTAGACGCGAGGTACTGGTGGTATATGTGCGACCTCATCGGTCAGAGGTTCGTCAATCACTGGCCTGAATGTGATGTCTACGTCACCGGTCGATAGGTTCACAGTAGACGCACTGTGCTTACGCCAATGCTGTTCTATCGGCTTTTTAACCTGAAATAAATAGCATGATGACCAAAAAACAGTTATTAGTCCGTCAGTTAGAATTTAAAAAAATACTGTACATGTGTTTTTTCTTTTATTTCACAAACAAAAAATGACGAAGATAGAGGTACAATGCTTAGAAGTTTCGAGTGACGTCACTTCATTGTAAAATGTTTACGAAGGCGTGACGTCACAACCCTCCACTCTGGAAGTTTGATTATGTACACTGAATATGAATAATTTGATAAAACCATAAATACGTGTCCTATATTTTTCCATAATCTACCTGATGGACTAATTATAATTGTATGTTTGACCAAGTCATCATCCCAATTATGGTAAAGTTTAAGAAGATCTATCCTATGGTTAATGTATAGGTCCTTACAGTACGTCCATTTACTAATAGACTACAGGCCCGTGAACAAAATTTACGGGTCAAATGAACCACCAGGAGACCTATGTAGGATGATAGAAGTATGTAAAGTATTAAGATTCACCACTATGCCGTCACCTGTAAGCTGTCCAACTGAGTGTAATTGAAGAGGGGGGTTGCAACCCTCGACCATTTCTCCTTGTCGCATGATTTTTGTGCGGCATTGCGAAATAATAGATTAGAAGAGGTATTGAAACTGTATGAAAGCAATGCCGTACATAATCAACTGCCCAAATTTAATATGTAAATCATCGGAAAATCACGAATTTTTCCGACAAACTAATAATTAATAACTTAACATTTATATTTTTTATAGTTTCAATACCTCCTCTAATCTATTATTCAGTAACGCCGTACAAAAATCATGGGACAAGGAGAAATGATCGAGGATTGCAACCCCCCTCTTCAATTGCACTCAGTTGGACAGCTTACAAGGGACGGCATAGTGCTGAATTTTATTACCTTATACCCTTCTATCATCCTATATAGGTCTCCTGGTGGTTCATTTACTACGTAAATTTTGTTCACGGGCCTGTAGTCTATAAGTATTACTTTTCTTTTGCTCTATTGGCTGGCCCAGTGGCATAATTTGTAGTACTCGTAAGTCTGTCTACGAAACCTTAGGTCTTGGGTACGATTTCCATCAATGCAAATATTTAAATATTTGTGTGATGCTTTGGTCTGTGTCTGGGTTCTTCTATGAGTATGTATGATAACTATGTATTTGCATTTATATAAATATTACCTATAACAACTGTAATGGTTCACATATGCTTTTGCTTAGTTTTTGACTAGATGGCGTTGTATGAAAAATTGCCACCAATATTTATTTTGATTTTACCTGGCCTTTGGTATCCCTGGAATAGTCCATCTCATCGATTCTTTTGTTGCAGTCGTCTCTGAAGTGCGCTCCTCGGCTCTCAGTCCGGTTTCTAGCGCACGCCACCACCTGTATTTGGATTCGATATAGTAACAAGTTACAGACAGATAGAACAAACTTTATTATAAACGACTAGAAAGTTCAAAAATATAAAAAAGCGTTTATTTACAACTATTGCTATAAATGACAGCCTTATCGCTAATAGCGATTTCGTCCAAGCAATAATTGTGTGTGAATTGTGAATTGTCCACCAATTATTAGTGACATTTTGCCCCGCTAACCACCAGCCAGGTCGGCACCTCCGTGTTGGGGTATAATAAAAGAACTAAGTGGCAAGTTTTCAACTTTCCTCAAATACCTACCCAAAATTTGCAACAGTTCTCGGAATGTTACCTGTAAAGCGAGCTGAAGCATGTTCTGAAGTTCCAAAGTCTCCAGCAGGTCACTGTTCCAGTTCAGTCGCCGGTCAGACACGCGAATATTCTCCAGAAACACTTTATACCATTTTCGGATCTCAGTATGACCTGGGAAAAGCAAGTTGTGAAAGCTCTCTCCAATTACATCAGTTGTTTTTTTTAACTTTTATAGGCTTACACTTGACCGCTATCTCGACTGATGCTAAGCGACGATGCGGTCTACTATTAAGCTTGCTTACCTAGAAGAAACCGATACACTATCGATTTGAAGACATCAAGAACCATCGGGAAAATCCAAGCAAACAAAAGCGGTTGTTTTGTTGTTCTCGAATTTTACACAAAAAAATTGCCATGTTACATCAAATGGCAATACCAGTCACAGGCATATACATATGTATATCTAAAAAACTATTTTTTTTGTCCGTCTGTTTGTTCCAGCTAATCTCCGAAACGGCTGGTCCGATTATGACGGAACTTTCCTACCACATTGCTGATCATGTAACATAGGCTAGTCTTACTTGAGGAAAATAATTATGGTTCTGTGAAAAAAACCCTTAAAACGCGGGTCAAACCGCTCGCACAGCTAGTAGTTTAATACGAGAAGGCGGTCAAGTGTAAACTAATGAATTGTAAAGTTGTAAGATAAATCTCACCTTCATCCAGCAGTGATCCCGTCCGGAACACACCACATTTGTTCTGCATGACGAAGCGCATCTCTGCGCGAATCTCGTGAGTCGCAGCGCAACCGTTCGAGTTCCGGATCCAGTCCAGGTTATCCAGACTCTCCTCAACTAGATTCTGAAATTATGGGGAAATCAATATCAAAACAGTAAACGGTCCTATATTAACCTAGTTGAATATGTAAATATGATTTTTTTTTCAGTTTTCATTCCTCGTTCACCGTCTCCTGAGACCACCTGGGTGAACAATGGGAAGTTTTTTTTTTACAACGGCTCACGTGTCAGACAAAATTTGAAAGCCCCAAGAGGCCAAATTTGGGCAAAACCGGTTTTAGGACTTTAAAACCTTATTTTTTCATGATAAACATACTCGGTTATTAGTTTATTTTGATGCCTAAGAGATAGGTTATAATATTTATCAGTACATTGTCGTTTACAGACACACAAAATTTGGTTTCATTTTTTAGTAATGATTTTTTGTGTGACGTCACGACGCCGGGCGCGTCTCGAGTCGGGCGTAATAGGCTAACTCATGATGTTGGTGACGGTACACCTAAGAAATATGGTGCACTTTTTGACTCCGGGTGAGCCAGAAGCTGTGCGCGGTCAGCTCTGAGTGTCGCTTCTCCGTACTCGGGCTGCGCTCCACTACGAAGGCCCCCTTCGCTATGCTTGGCCTCGCATTGCTCGCTCCATTCAGAACTTGGACTTTGGCTGCCGCACTTTTTATATATACTCTAGGGGGTAGTAGCGACAAGAGTAGGTGAAGTCGGTTTGCTCCTAGTCGGATCTGGGTCCTATGTAACCCGGTTAGGTTACATAGGACCCAGATCCAACTTGGTCCGATTTGGTTATTTAACAAGGTGGACGGGGGGAAATAAATATTTTCTAAGGTGGACAAGGTCCACACAGGTGGACAAAGGCTGTAAATATGCGTTTTTTTAAATGAAACCTAGTTAGATCGATTTATCATCCCCGACTTATCCGAACGTCGAATTATCGTCGAAGTTACGGCTGGTCTAGTCGGGAGAACGGCGCCTGCCGATCCGGAGACCCCGGGTTCAAACCCCACACGCACCACTGTCTTTTCGAAGTCATGTGCGTAATGCCGCTAACTTAAAACGGTGAAGGAAAACATCGTGAGGAAACCGACATGTACCTAGAATCTTTTGAAGTCATGTGTCATCCACCAACCCGCACTGGGCCAGCGTAGTGGATTATGGCCTTAACTCTCTCCTGGCGAGAGAAGGCCCCGAGTCCCAGCAGTGGGAACGTTTAGTGGGCTGTTGATGATGATGATGATCGTCCCCGAAATCCCCTGCGTACATAATTTCATCAAAATCGTTCGAGCCGTTTCCAAGATTCAGATTATTATGTTTATATATAGGTATACAAGAATTGCTCGTTTAAAGGTATAAGATGACATCCTACTAATATTATAAACGCGAAAGTTTGTAAGAATGTATGGATGTAGGTATGTTTGTTACTCTTTCAAGCAAATCCCAAAAGGATTTGAATGATTTTTTTACTTCTATAGATAATGGTTTGGAATAACACATAGGCTTATTTGAATCCCCAGGAAATAACGAGAATAGGAACTATGCGGGTGAAACGGCGGGGTGCTGCTAGTAGAGAAACGATTTATAACTTTACTCTAATCATCTTTCACTAACGCGCAAAAAGAAATATAATCCTAATCTTCATTAAATAATATATTTTCTCTAAAAAACTAAAACCGACTTCAATTTAAAATCAAATTCGAAAATGTGACTAAATTTCATGAGAACCTATCACTAAATCGTCTAAATACATGAAAGCAAATTTTCATTTTTGTTCATATTTCAAAGGAAGGCTGAGCCCACCACCATATCATATATAGCTAGGGACACAGAGAGAGAGTTCATATTTCAAAAACTACAACACCGATTTCGATAAAATTTAAATGGGACCACCTCTGAACTATGTGATCTACCAAACAAAATAAGAACCATCGAAATTGATTCACAATTAGCTATCTCATAACATATTTATTTACAAAAAAAAGAATATACAGCCTAATTGATATAGGCCTCCTTTTTTGAAGTCGATTAAAAAATTGGCGCAGATAACTTCCAATAAGCTGAGTGGCTAACTAAGACGATGGTTCGTTTCAATAGCATAAGCTGACTATTAAATAATGTTCCCATATCTGGGACTCCAGGCGTTCTCTCTCAAGGAGAGAGTCAAGGCATAAGTCATAATCCACCATGCTGGCCCAGAGCGGGTTGGTGAATGACACAAATGACCAGTTAAAACACGTTATAACTACATACGTCTTTTAGTTGCGGCTGCTTGTCGCCAGGCTTGCAAATTTTGCCGATGTTATCAGCAAGAGCTTTGCCAAAGATTACAACATCTAAGATGGAGTTAGCGCCAAGACGGTTCGCGCCGTGACAGTTGCTAACAGCTTCTCCTGCCGAGTGGAGCCCCTGGACGACGCAGTCATGCCCATCTTGGAACTGTATCACCTGAAAGTGAAAATTAATCAAATGATTTAGAATAATACAGAAGCACTTCCACTTTTTATTCCCACTGCAGCTATGGGGGCTTTCAAAGCAGTCTTTAAAAATGCTAGACTAAGAGAGAAAGCCTTCATGTACCGAGCTAGACTATAGTGCGTTCCATGGAGAGGTGCAGAAAACCAAAACAAAGGTGATACAATAACATAAACATCGTTTGATCTTAGTATTTTTATGAAACTGTCTAATAATATTTTTTACAAATATGATTTGACTTTACTGCGATCTTAAATGTATACTTGGATTTGTATTGATCAAATAATTCTATATTATCTAGACACACGGCAGTGTGGCCAGCCAAGTTCATTCAAGTAAACTGGCGGGCCGCAACCATTTGGAGCTACGTTTGTCCTCCTCACAACTTAAAAACTATTGCACATTATTAACTTGTGAAATTGCTCACACATTGAGACTTGCAGGATATAAATATGTGCTCCAAATTTCATAAACATACCTGAAACGGTTATTTAGATATTAACGTCCTAAAATCGTCATTTTTATCACTGATTAAGCTATAGATATAAAAGATTTTATCCAGTTCCAGATGATATAGAAAGTTCAAATTTGACATCCAGTTAGGTAATTGGGTGTTCAAAAAGGAAAAGTCAGAAACTGGTAAATTTTATAAAAAATTAGTATTATATGGATGTGGACTTCAGTGCCTAAAAGAAAATAGCAATCATAATTGAGGGCTGACGGTCTTTAAAATAGATTTTGAAATATGCACTCTGTTAAATCTCTATCTACTTAGATAGATAAATATAAAATCAATCTATCTTTGTTGTGGTACAACAAATTAAAAAAAAAAGATTTTTCATTTTAAACATTTTTTAAGCCGAACATATAACGTTGGTAGTGGTAGGACTCTTAGCAGAGTCCGCCTAGGGAAGTACCACGCCTTTGCCAGTTATTCTACCGCCAAGTAGCAAAACATTAGTATGTTCTGGTTTGAATTGATAATTTTGATTATATCAATGTTTATCGTACAGCAATAGTGTAAGTAAGTATAGAAAAAGAAGCCCACTAAATTTAAATGTTCCTACAGTTGGAACTCGGGCCCTTCTCTCGAGAGTCAAGGTCTTAATCCTTGATACTGGCCCAGTGCGGGTCGGTGGATGATACATGACTTCGAAAGGTAATAGGTACATATTGGTTTCCTCGCGATGTTTTCCTTCACCGTTTTTAAGTTAGAGGCATTATGCACATGACTTCGAAAAGACAGTGATGGACGTGGAATCTGAACCTGGGGCTCCGAATCGGCCGGGAGTAGTCGCAAGAAAGGTGACTGCCGATCCGGAGCCCTTGGTTCGAATCCCACACGTCCACCACTGTTTTTTCGGAGTCACGTGCGTAATGTCGCTAACACAAAATAAGGTGAAGTAAAATATAGTGAGAAAACCGGCATGCATAATCTTTCAAGGCCTTGTATCATCGACCAACCCACTTTGGACCAGTTGTGCTGATGTACTGGATTATGGCCTTGATTCTATCTTTGTGAGGCTTCTCACAAAGAATCCTCGAGTTTCAGTAGAGGGAACATTTACTGAGCTGCTTATGAATGTACTATTTCTGACTGTAATCTAACCGAAAATTCATCATATAGCTGATCCGACGTGATCGAGCAAAATACACCTAAACATGTAAACTTTCAATTTAGTATGATAACTAATCATTCTAGTACAAAAAGTAATGATATCCCATCAAAAACATTTATATGTAAATGTAAAATGAGAGCCAAGTTCGATTCTATAAATATGGCTTTATTGTTGACTTCAACAACAAAAAAAATGAGATGTAAATGGGTGCCAAGTTCAATGATCAGTCTGAAGTTTAGTAGGTAGGTAAGTACTTAAGAAAAATTCGTATATGAGAAATTTGTATATTTATAAAAACTTGTTTACCTGTGCCTTTTCGTCTACAGGAATACCACCCATAGTGTAGTGTACAGTCGGTATTACGGGAATGGGTTGCGTGTGCACGTCAACTCCTGTGAATGTCATGGCGGTTTCGGAGATGCCTGGCAGGCGCTCGTCGATTGTTGCACTTCCAAGGTGGAAGAGTTGAAGATAAATGTGGTCTTTCCTGGGTCCCACACCTCTACCTGTGATGAAAGCAATTCGAGAATTCACTTTCTTCCATCCATAACCGTATTTCGGCCTTATTACAATCAAAGCATCGTCAAACGAATGTAGAATCAGTGTCTCGGCAACCGTATTGCGCTAGGCTAGGTCTTTTTTCGATAAGAATGGATCCCAGATTTAATTTTCTGATATTGAAGTAGCGTTATCATAAATACATAATTTACTCCCAACAGGGAAACGTTATCTTCAGTCAGTTCAAAGTAAAAATATACCTGAGTCGATATTTGGATAACTGAATTCAAAGTTTGTAAATTGTTACCTTCACGAATTTCCGTAGCCATTGACCTGGACACAACATCTCTGCTGGCCAGATCCTTGGCTTTTGGAGCATATTTCTCCATAAAACGCTCTCCTTTCGAGTTCACCAAGTAACCGCCTTCGCCACGGCAGCCTTCGGTCATGAGGCATCCAGAGCCATACGCCCCTGAAATTAAATAGAAAAACACATATATTTTTTTAAAATTAACATTGTTACTTTGGGTACAATTTGAAGAAGATGTATCGGGATTGAAGTCCTAAGAAAGTTGTCAACACAGTGGACTAAAAAGACTCGAGTGGATTGAGAGTAGGTACGCTATCAACAAAGCCTAAATATCGTGTCTAATTCACTAGTCAAAGCACAAGATAATTCGATATAAATATTAAAACAACAGATGACAGCGGGGTCAAAACTGTAATACCATAATAATTAATCCGTCTGGTAGATTATATACGTATATGCGTATATTTTGTTTTATCAAGTTACTTATTACTAATCGACAAAAATATAGATCATCAAACTTTAGTAGTGTGGGGCTATGACGTCACATCTTCGTAGAAATCGTACAAAGTGACGTCACTCGAAACTTCTAAGTTGTTCTAACATATATCTTCGTCATATTTTGTTTGTGAAACGAAAGAAAAAATACAAATACAATTTTTTTTAACAAATCTGACGGAGTAATTAGTTTTTTTTAGTCACCATGCCAATTTAGAAGAACAACGGCGTACCAGTTGGATGAAACTGAATAAACTCCATGTCTTGCATTTTTATTCCCGCCCTGGCAGCCATGGCGCAGCCATCGCCGGTGCACGTATGAGCCGCCGTGCACGAGAAGTACATGCGAGGATAACCTCCCGCCGTTATAACTGTGTTCTTTCCTTGGAACCTGCAAACACCCTCAAAGTATCAAATTTCAAAGTCATAGTAAAAAAAAAACAAAGTTTCACATTTAGAAAGCTCAGACAACAATTAGTAAATTTTCTGTTTATTCACGTCGGAATGTCAGAATGCATAAGCATAAACAGCCCACAAAATGTTCCTACCGCTGGGACTCGGGGCCTACTCTCGCAAGGAGAGAGTCAAGGTCATAATCCACCTCGCTGGCCCAGTGCGGCAGTATAGAAAAAATGGTATCAGAAACCTCAACATAATTTTTTAAGACCTATCCATAGATACCCTACACGTATGGGTTTGCTGAAAGCTAAAATGTTTGAGTTTGTGTTCTGAGTATGGGCATGTAACTATTTTATGAGGCACCCCCAAAATTTATTGATAATGAGTGACCTTTCGCTTTTATATGTATGTATATATACCCCATATTGCGTCTTTGGCCTCTCGTGTAAGAAAACTCATTTGGGTATTTAAATCACTCAGAGATGTGGCCCCAATTAAATTGCTTAAAAACCTTTATTTAGCTATTTGCCAATCAATACTTTGCTACTGTGTATCTGTATGGGGTAGCGCTTCTAAAACCCACTTAATCAAGCTTGAGAGAGCGCAACGCTCGGTCCTTAAAGTTATGTTGCGGAGACCATTCCGTTACTCTACTGAGTATCTATATCGGGATGCACAGGTATTGACCGTCCGTCAACTCTTTATAATGCATGCTCTACTTGCACACCACAAAACACTTGAATATGACCCAGAGCTCCCAAAATCCCGACTGTGCAGAGCCAAAGTATGTGAAACAACTAGAATATATATGTCATTTGCGAGAAATCAACTATACTATTTAAGAGCATACCTTTACAATAAAATTAATCCTATCTTAAACATGTACTCTATGAATAGACACTTATGTAAGCAAACAGTAATGAAATGGCTTCTATCCCTGAATTATGAAGAAACTGAAACAGTCCTCAAAGTATCTTTATAAAATACTAATTTAATATGAAAAATTAATTAGAGAATACTTGACAAGTGGTAATATTAATTAGGTACTTTCCATTCCCTTTTTATCTCCCCGTCCATTGTTCCTTACCTATCTCCAGAATCCCTTCACAATCATCTACCTATATCAATATAAATTATTGAAATTAATTAAAATTGCGTACAATTAATTATTATTCTGGCTTTTTTGCATGTCCATGATTTTGATTATGACATCTTATATTAATATTGTTAAGTAATTGTTAATAGTATAAAACTCTTGCAATTTCGATTTAGACTTGCATGTCTCCATTGATAATAATCAGATTATGTTTAATTATAAAATTCAATTTATTTGCCCAATTCAATAAAATTAAAATATGGTATAAAATAAATAAATAAAAAAAAATATAAACTAAGTTTATGTAGTCGGGGGAAGGCCTTGGTATCCCATCGCACAGGATAATCCTAGTTTGGGTGCCAAGTTCGTCCTACCAAGTTTACAGATATAATTATTGAACGATTTAAATGTATTCATTGATCTACCAATGTTTGTTGATGAAATAAATTATTCTATTATTATTCTATTCTATTATTATATATAGATTTTAAATGTTTGTGTAAAAATCTTAATGCGATTCATAGAATACATCTACTTACCAAGTTTCAACAGTTTTTGTAGTTCTTAGAATTTCGCAAAGAAATCGCTGTGACATACGATCGGACAGACAGACAGACACGACGAATCCTTAAGGGTTCCGTTTTTACGTTTTACATAACCCTAAAAAAGACCTATGTAGTATTTGGCCTCAGGCGGCCACTGCCTACCAAACTTTGGAGTAAAACGAAGGGGCTAGGGTCCTACTAATCTGATAATCTGAACTTACTATATGCGTACTTAGAGTATTAAGAATACTCAAAGCATGTCTGAAAATTATCTCTATACGTACTCACTGATACAGCGTAGTCAACAAACACTAGGTACATCTCGTACGACGACCGACGACTAGCTCAAGGGCGAGTCAGATGGCCGAAATCGGTTTGGGCTGCCGCCAATGAAGAATACCGCAAAGAGCGACACCGGTATAATGGCCGGCGCTCAACTGTACTGCAGGTCTACTACGAAAACAAACTCCGAATGATTGGATCCGACCGACAGCTGAATCAGATCTGTAGCCTACCACGAAAAACACTCGGATCGATACATCTCGGTCGGAAGTTCTACTTAGGTCGGATCGAACGAAACGTCCGATTCGATCAACCGACCGATTGTCTATCGAGGTAGGAAACGTCCATAAGTTCGGCCGATATAACGTTTATCGGACTTCGTAGTAGACCTGCTGTTTTATACAATCGTACAAACTATGCAGTTTTCATCATACACACATGTCGATTCATCGTTGCAATATGAACTGTACCGTCCAATCGTAACTTTTTATTAGCCTTTGACCACGTTTCTCGATCAAATACAGACCCTCGAGCTGGTACTTAGCCAACACATCTAAAAGGTTGCTCAATATCCTATTTTTCGACAAAGACACAGGTGACCCCCTCCCCAAAATTGCATACGTTTAGTAGAAAGAAATTATAATTTACAAAATATCGAATAGAACATAGACGTGGGATAACAATTGCGGCCTCACTAGCGGATAAAATCGTGGGGCGGTAAGTAAAGGCTAGTAAAGTATTTTTACTCGACATTTTATATTATTATTAGGAAAGGTTCCCCATTGTTAAGGCTGCGACGACCGCTTCTGAACAAACATTGAAACATCCAAACTTTCGCATATACAATTTTAGTAGAAAGTTTGATGATGAGTGATGATGTTTACTTGTAATGACAAGTTTGTGAATTACCTGTGAATAGAACTGTCGTCCATGTCCAAAGCCACACAGCCAACCACAACGCCGTCTTGAACCAGCAAATCCATCACAAAGAACTCGTTAAAATAATGTATATGCTTGAACTTCGTACTGTATCCGTATAAAGTGTGAAGAAGTGCATGGCCAGTCCTGGGAAAAAAAAACATTAAAATGTTCAAACAACTAGCGGTGCCCTGCGGTTTCCCACAGTTTCCGATCCCTCTATTTTCCGAGGATGAAATTTAGCCAGATATAATTTTATGGCAGACTATTTCATATCGACATACTTTTCTATGTAACAAATATATCTATCCATCCAAAGACAAAAAAATCCTCACAAACTTACTTATTTATAATATTAGTAGGATGCCTATACGCGTGTAGGTATGTATTACGCTTATAATATGAAATACGTTATTACGTGCGTGTATATGATTAGTATGGACTATGTCAAAATCCCATACCTACATACATGTAGGATTTTCTGTAAAAAGATCGTCCCTTATTTTTAAGTAGGTACCTACTCGTATACAAATAGGTGCTAAATAGTCATCATCATCATCAACAGCCCACTAAACGTTCCCACTGCTGGGACTCGGGGCCTTCTCTCGCAAGGAGAGAGTTAAGGCCATAATCCACCACGCTGGCCCAGTGCGGGTTGGCGGATGACACAGGACTTCGAAAGATTAGGTACATGTCGGTTTCCTCACGATGTTTTCCTTCACCGTTTTAAGTTAGCGGCATTACGCACATGACTTCGAAAAGACAGTGGTGCGTGTGGGGTTTGAACCCGGGGTCTCCGGATCGGCAGTCGCCGTTCTCCCGACTAGACCAGCCGTAACTTAGTAAATAAAAATAAATTGTATAGGTACTGAAAACCGTGACATTCATTTTTGTTTTATAGCTGTGGCGCGTGGCGGCCTAGTATCGAGTACATCTGACTTCACAATTGTAGGTACGGTCGTAGGTTCTATGTTCGTGCCAAACAGATTTACAAAAGCAGAAGTAAAAGTTTTTAATTTTTTTATATTATAGAGATATATGTATTCCAGGCGCTGGTGGCAGCCTTGGTTCCGGCGGAGCATGGGGTGCTAAGAATCCCCGGCAGACGCCCCGCCACCAAACCCAACGACTCGACCTGGCAACGTACAACGCACGGACGCTGAGGGCTGACGAAAAGATTGTGGAGCTGGAAGAAGAAGTGGACAAGCTGCGCTGGGATATCATAGGGTTATCCGAAGTCCGTAGACAGGGCGAGGACAGAATAACCCTCGAATCCGGTAACTTGTTCTACTACCGGGAGGGAGATCAACAATCCCAAGGGGGTGTCGGGTTTATCATCCGCAAGTCTCTCGTCAACAACGTGTTAATGATCGAGAGTGTGTCGAGCAGGGTTGTATACCTTGTACTTAAAATAACCGACCGGTATTCATTGAAGGTCATACAGGTATACGCACCGACCTCGACACATCCCGACGAAGAGGTTGAGACCATGTATGAGGACATCTCCAAAGCCATACATGTCTCGCCAACACATTTCACAGTTGTGATGGGAGACTTCAACGCGAAACTAGGCAAACGTAGCGGTGATGAGTTGAGAGTGGGACAATTCGGATATGGGCAGCGGAACCCAAGAGGGCAACGTCTAGCTGATTTCTTGGAAAGGGAGAGCCTCTTTATGATGAACTCCTTTTTCAAGAAACAGCCACAACGAAAATGGACCTGGATTAGCCCAGATGGTTCCACAAAAAATGAGATCGACTTCATTATGACGACTAAACGGCAAATATTCAGCGATGTCTCTGTGATCAGTAGGGTTAAAACCGGCAGCGATCACCGTATTGTAAGAGGCACGCTGAATCTAAACATTAAGTTCGAAAGATCACGTCTAATGAAGTCCACGCTCCGACCAAATTATGCTCAAATCGAAGATCCCGACAACTTTCAACTCGAACTTCAAAATCGCTTCGAAGCCTTAGATGAATGCGTAACGGCGGATGAAATAAACGACAGGCTTTTTTTTTTTTTTTTTTTTATTTAAAATTGCTACTCCACAGACTCCGGGGTCCGTGACTTTTGTCATATAAAATCTTATTTATTTTTACATGTTTCTTGGAAAATCAGAAGAAGAGGAAAATAAGGGGGGAGTTGGGAACATTTTAAACCTAATACTAGTTAGTGCTCGTCTGTTGAGCCGATCACTACCGGTTGGGATTCCGCTAGTAATCGACCCGACATCGATTCTTTGCCTTATTGCCATTTGCCTAAGCCGCCTCCTCCCGGCCGAGAGCCTCCACTACGGCTGCATTTCTGTCCCTGATGGCCATCTGTAGGTTGAACTCTCGGATGGTCTTCGGTGATGCAGCCAACGCTCGCCGCACGAACCGACCGATGGCGTCGTCGGTGTCGTCAGCGTAGTACGTGAAGGTCCCCGTGTGCCGTGAGATTGCAACAACCGCATGGGGCACGCTCTCGTGCAGCTTCATGTTTGCCTTTGTTTTTATTGCGATTACCGACTCATATGTCAGTCCCTGAGCTTCATGGATGGTGAGGATACGTGACCCTGTGCCTGACCCATAACCCTGGTTTGTCAGGGTCTCTTTCTCCTCTTGAGTGTGAACTAAGAAGAGGGTGTTTGGTAGGGTGTTGGGTATTTGCGCTCCCTTGTACCTTTTCTGCTCTAGGGACTTTATACGGGATGCTGAGGAGTACATACCTGAGTATATTTCCCTCAGCGCATATGCGACATCCATCGGATTGCGATGTGTGCAGAGCAACTCCTGGCTGATCTTTGTTACCAGGTTTGGGCGGTGATACCTCATTTCGAAGAGATTTTCCCTGTCGATATAAGGCAACTGATTGACGTCTCCGATGAGGACAATTTCACCAACATCAGACAGCCTTGAAGCCATCACAATGGCTCCAAAATGGTTCATGAGAGCTTCGTCCACCATGAGGCGACTGAAACTTTCTCTTCCGAAACCATTTACCAGAGCAGAAGCCATGGTTCGCACTCTGGTTTTGACCAGGTTTCCGATACGGTGCGATAGCTTTTCTCTTAGAACTTTTGCTGCCTCAGTTGTTGTAGTGATGATGGCGTCCTTGTCCACATCAAAGTGTCTAATTACCCATGTTGTCTTTCCACATCCTGGAACTCCGTTGACCCACTGTATTCGCGGTACCTCCCAGTTTTCCCAACCCGCTTTGACGTTTGAGTTCCCTTCGATGGTTTTGGCCATCTCAAGGATCCTATCGTCCAGCATAATCTTGGTGCATCGGGCGGTAACTACGATTGGGTCGTTTGGTGGTGTCGCATAAACTGGCATTCCCGCGCGCTCTGTCTCTTTCTCGTTCAGTGTCACGAAGCCATTTTCTACACTGTAAGCTGCCATATACTTTCCTGTCATGGTTCCCTTGATGACCCGGGAAGTGACATTATTGTAAATGGCTGCTTCGGCCTCCTCGAGTTTCGCCTTTAAGAGGCTTTCACTTCCTAGCCTATAGGACTGCATGATGTTTTCGCAGGTCTTGAGGTTGACTTGTCTTGTCGCTCTCAGTGTGGCTAGGAATTCGATGAAGGCGTTACGTGCATGACTCCGCGGCTCCGAAGCCATGACATAGCGGGGCGGTTCAACCTGTCCCATGTCGGCTCTCGTTCGGCTCGTTTGTTGCTGTGAAGCTACGTTGGGGGTCCTTGACGTCAAGGAGGGTGATGAGTGGGATGAGATTCGGAGTATGCTCCTTGCTGCTGCATTGAAGGCAGTCACGAAGGTCGTGTTGGTGCCTCGGCTGCCGCTTTGATTGGCTGCGGCTTTTTCCGTGGCTGCCCTCTGCTGTGCTCTTTCGGAGCCGGTTTGGATGGTCGAACTAGGAACAGGATGTCCCCAGCTGTCAGTTGCATGTGTTTGGTCGTGTGAAGGGGCTCTGAGGAAGCTCAGATTTTCTCCCCTGTCTTCATATACGACTACCTCATGATGTTTAGAGGCCTCAATGCAACCCAGCCGGTCTGCGACTCTCGCTCTTGAGTATTCGATTGCCATCGCATCCACGCTTATCACCCGGGGTGTTTCACCTGCATTTCTGCTCAGATGTTCGAGCAGCGCACTTGCCTGTGTGAAAGGGGTCCGACCTTCCGAGTACTCTATTAGTGCAATCGTTTTGTTTTTCGATCGCACCAACCGAAATCGGTGGCCGTCCACCTCGCACACTGGCATGGCGTCATATGTTTTCCGCTTCATTGTGACTTTTGCGGTACTCCCATTGAGCAGGCAAGACAATTAGGTGACAAACGGGCTCGTTTCCGTTCCCAGGCAAAGCAAAAGCTTATTCCGAATCTTTCTTTGTTGCTGTCCATGAAGAGAGCCACTCCGCGGATACGGATCCCTGCCTCTCCTCGGTCTGCGTTCTCCAGTAGTTGTTGGATGGAGGTACTTTTCGAGGAACTATTGAGAGGTTGGGCGGGAACCACATTCCGCGTGGCGTCCACGGGCAGCGGGTCAGGGTGTGGTGGCGAGGGGAGGCGTGTATTTGATATTGTGGAGTTTCTCTTGGCCGCTATGCGGAATGAGCTCTCCATGAAGGATAGGAGCCGTGTTCTGTTGTCTGGATCTGCTAAGATGTTATGGAGATCCGAGACAACCAGCTTCCTGTCGATCATAGATTCGAGTTCATGTCTTGCGACCATGAATCGGGGACAATCGATTAGCACGTGCCAGACTGTTTCGGGTTGGTCGGGGTCACACTCGCATGCAGGACCGCTCTTGAGCTTAAATCTGTACAGGTATTCTGCTATTCCTCCGTGTCCCGTCAACGCTTGTACTTGGAAGGGAGTCAATTTTATGGTTCTCAACACTCGATATGCGTTTGCTATATCGGGGAGGAACGTCTGGGTGACTTTTCCAGTGTCCGAGGTCTCATATCGATCTTGCCATTTCTTGACCGATTCTTCGCGGATTTTGCGTTTGACGTAGGACAAAGGGATCCCCTCGTAATCCCTGGGTGATTCCGTGAGAGCTGCCAATTTGGCTAGTTCGTCAGCTCTTTCATTGCCAACGGTGCCCACATGCGCTCTCACCCAGAAAAGACGAAGAGATCTCCCTTCAGCATTTATCTGTCCAATGTTTTCCTTTATGCACTTTGCCAGGGGGTGACTCGTTTTCGGGTTACTTAGCAGTTCGAGTGAAGATCTGGAGTCACTCAGGACATTGACTTCTGGGTCCTTGCTTTCTAACGCCATTTGAGTTGCCCGGCAAAGAGCATAGAGTTCCGATTGAAAGACTGTGCATTCGGAGTGGAGCTTGAAGGTCGAGTTCTTGACCTCTTTGCCGTTCTCCCACCATGTTAGAGCAGCTCCAACTTTACCTTCAACCTTACTGCCATCAGTATAAATTTGAGGTCCTTCTGGAAGATTGGAGGTGTCTTCTAGGAGCTCGTATTCTACGGGTACCAGCGTGGACGGATGGGATTGGTCCAAGTAGTTAACGTTCCGTTCGAGTTCCACTTCTGGTGGGAGGTAGTCTTGGGAGAGGTTCTTTTTTACTCTGTACAAATTAGCTGCTTCCTGTATCCTCAGATCCAGGGGGAGCAAACCGGAGAGTGCAAGTGCTGATTTCAGGGAGACAGTACGGTATGACTTACAGATTTTCTGGGCAAAACCTCTTTGGATTGCGTTCAAGTGAGACTTGTTTTCCTCGAGGTCTGCCGCTTGTGCCCATACACTTGAGGCATACATGATTATAGGTTCCGCCACAGCGACGTATATAGTTCTCGTGATTTCGCCATTCAATCCCCAGGTCACCTTCGCTGCACATGCTAGCTGTCTATAAATGTTCGCCACTTTTTTACATTGGGCGGTCACATGTGCTTTAAAGTTGAGCCGTCGGTCGGTAAACGACAGGCTGGTGGAAACTGTTCAAGCAGTTGGCAGGGAATTTTATAAGAGCCGACGCCAGAATAGAACCCAAAAGCTCTCCGATCATACTCTGAATCTCATGGCGGTTAGGCGAGATATGCGATTGCAGTCTTCGGTCGACATGACGGTATACAGACGGCTCAATAGACAGATTTCTACTTGTGTGCGACGCGACATACGCTGCTTCAATACTTCGTGTATTGAAGAAGCGATCAAGCGGAATAAAGGCTCGAAAGTGTTCGCAAGAAATCTGTCTCTTGGGCAAAGTCAATTGACCAAATTGAAGACCGACAGTGGTAACGTCGTCTCGTCGAGGGCCGAGATTTTGGAGGAGATTGAGAGGTTCTATGAACAGTTATACACCTCTACGCAAACACGACCTGTCGTTAGCATGGCAAAAGACCCAAGAGCCAAGCTGACCCGACACTTTACCGAAGACATCCCGGAAGTCAGCCTGTATGAGATTAGGATGGCCCTCAAACAACTTAAGAACAACAAGGCACCTGGCGACGACGGAATTACGACTGAGCTTCTGAGAGCGGGTGGAAAACCGGTACTTAAAGTCCTCCAGAAGCTGTTCGACTCCGTCATACTTGACGGTAATACGCCAGAAGCGTGGAGCAGAAGTGTGGTGGTGCTCTTCTTCAAAAAAGGTGACAACACCTTGTTGAAGAACTACAGACCCATCTCACTTCTGAGCCACGTTTATAAGTTGTTTTCGAGGGTAATCACGAATCGTCTCGCACGCAGGTTTGACGACTTCCAGCCACCCGAACAAGCCGGTTTCCGAAAAGGCTATAGTACCGTAGACCACATACATACGCTTCGGCAGATTATACAGAAAACCGAGGAGTATAATCGGCCACTATGTATAGCGTATGTGGACTATGAGAAAGCCTTCGATTCCATCGAGACCTGGGCAGTGCTTCAGTCTCTCCAGCGATGCCGCATAGACTATCGCTATATCGAAGTGTTGAGGTGCATTTACAGCAAAGCCACAATGTCTGTCCGATTACAGGACCAGTGCACAAAACATATCCGGCTACAGAAAGGCGTGAGACAGGGAGATGTCATATCTCCGAAACTGTTCAATGCCGCGCTGGAAGATGTTTTCAAGCTACTGGACTGGAACGGACATGGCATCAATATCAACGGCGAATGCATCACTCACCTTCGGTTTGCCGACGATATAGTCATTGTGGCGGAGTCGATGGAGGACCTCGGTGCTATGCTCAGGGACCTCAGTAGAGTATCCCAACAGGTAGGTTTGAGGATGAATATGGACAAGACGAAGGTCATGTCAAATGTTCATGTCTCACCTGTACCGGTTATTGTTGGGAATACCACACTCGAAGTTGTTGACGAATACGTCTACCTGGGTCAAAAGATCCGATTGGGTAGATCCAACTTCGACAAAGAGGTCCAGCGAAGGATCCAACTCGGATGGGCAGCGTTCGGGAAACTACGGCACATCTTGGAGTCCAAAATACCCCAATGCTTGAAGACGAAAGTCTTTAATCAGTGCGTGTTGCCAGTGATGACTTATGGAACTGAGACGTGGTCCTTAACTGTGGGCCTCATAACAAAGCTCAAAGTCACACAGCGAGCTATGGAGCGAGCTATGCTCGGAGTCTCTTTGCGCGACAGAATCCGTAATGAGGATATTCGCAAAAGAACGAAAGTAGCCGACGTAGCTCGAAGAGTAGCTAAGCTGAAGTGGCAATGGGCAGGCCACATCGCTCGCAGAACTGACAACCGATGGGGAAGAAAGGTTCTCGAGTGGCGACCACGAACCGGAAGACGCAGTGTTGGACGGCCTCCCACTAGATGGACAGATGACCTCACGAAGGTCGCTGGAAACCGCTGGTTGCAGGTTGCGCAGGACCGTTCGTTGTGGAAATCTAGGGGGGAGGCCTATGTCCAGCAGTGGACGTCTTACGGCTGATGATGATGATGATGATGATATGTAGAGTGACTAGACGAGTAAGACATGCGCCTAATGGTAAGCAACATGCCTGCCACATAACAGCACAGTGACACGCAGCTATTGGAACATGCAGAGACCAAATCATTACCTAGCACTGCTCTGCGCTCGTCACCCAGAAATATAAGATGTTTTATCTCTATGCCCTGTTATTTCACTGGAAACATTGCCCTTCAAACCGTAACTCAGTAACCCAAGCAGTAATGTTTGCACAATACTGATTGGTGGTAGAATAACTGGCAGAAGACTTCCCCAGAAGCACTCTGCGAAGAGTCCTACCTGCTATGATGGTGGAGGCTTTTTTCGTGTCAGCGTAAGCCTAGAATACTTACCAATCTATTGTATATAGCTTAATCTCCGCTATCAAATATTGACACAGTGTACCTAAGCACCCCAGTAATTGTAGGTGTTAGTAGATATCGCAAATATAATAAATAGGTAATAGTATTTATTTGGTCGTAAAATGTCTTTTATTTCACCAATTTCAATATCGTAATGTATTTCATTACGTACCTACTCGTGCGGTAATAAAACGCACGGTTTATCAAAATGCTCAGTCTAAAACGAACGGTACTTTTTGAAATCTTAGCAAAGAGTTTTCATGTCAGAAAGCGGTCAACATTTTATGAATAAAATTAAATTTGGGAGATAAAATATAGTATATAAACATTGAATTCTTGGATTTAATTAATTTTGAGCATAAATTACAACAATGTATCTGTAACAAATCAGAAAAATACTAATTTACTTTATTAGTAGTACTGGCCAGCCAGTACTACTAATAAAGTAAATTAGACAATTAGAAATTAGACCAGCTAATCGCTGATGCACGCGCATAGCTAATGTGTGAACAAGTAAAAATTATTCCGCGCGCTAATTACTTTCTTTTTTTTATTTAAATTTTACAGCTCCACAGACTCCGGGGTCCGTGACCTTTGTCAATCGTTTTCTTTTTATTACATGAATCTTGGATTATTATTACTTATATTTTACGCTAATTACTTATAGCTTGAGCCGTAGGCGAGAGCTAGCAATATCGCCTCGTTTGTAATTATTAACTTGCCTTAAAACTGTACAGAAATAATGTTTGATATTTTTTATAACCTACTTTCAACTTCACTAAAGCTCCTTAATAAAGTTTCGCAACAATGACATCTAGCGGGGATTGCTCATACCCTCTCCTTTGCTCGTATCTCTCCGCAAGCGATACAAAGTTTCACCCTCACTTGATATTAATTCGCTTAAAATTCCCAGTTTATTGTATAGATAGCGCTACGTTGTAAATGAACATGAATAAGTGGGTAAATATAAACAAAGTGTATTATCTATTCTATGACAAAGTGTTAAGATAAGCTCATTGAGTGATAGATTGTGCAACTGATTTGCGTGATCTAATACCACCTTGCCCTTATTTCTATCTGACTTCTCGTAGCTCGAAGAAGCGGCATCGTTTCATGATTGATGTTCAAAGACACGAACGAAGATATTTGAGTCTACTTTTGTGATTATAACGTCTAGACTGTGGAATGAGTTGCCTGAGTAGGCTTTTCCCGATGGTTATAATCTTGGTATCTTCAAATCGAGAGTGAATCGATTTCTTCTAGGTAAACACGCTCCATCGTAGACCGCATCGTCACGTAACATCAGGCGAGATGGTGGTCAAGTGTAAACCTATAAAACCTAAAAAATAATAATTAAATAAATAGAGTTATGTATTTTTTCCTATACTTATGAATAGGTATTATAATATACAGTACCCGGCGATAAGTATTGAACATCGGCCTTTGGAGGGAGACAGTCGGCTGATTTCGGCTTCGTAGAGCATTATCTCCGTCACACACTACCTATGTGACGTTTTGTCAGTCGTTGTTCAAGTGCGATAGAGTGCGGTCGCGTCCAGTTAAAAAAAAATATATAGAGTTGTTAACACCCCCAAATTTAAATAATTTAAAGTTGTACTATGGCATCTTTAGGGGAAAAAAGGGAAACCTTTACGAGGTCAGTCACGCCAAATTATCTACAATGTTTATAAATATTTTCTAACCTTTTTAATATTTTTAAGCTGACAGATTTTAAAAAAATGAAGATAAAACTGTGCGTTGTTATTTTAAGAAGGTTCAAGCGCGAGTTGCAAATGCCACTGGAATTTCAAGAATAACTTTGAACAATATATTAAACGAAGTCAGTACTGAAACACATTCTACTGAAATTAAGTTTAGCACTCCAAAAAAAGGGAGACCAAAAAAGCAATTTCGTTTGGATATGGACGATTTTGATTATGATGTTGTTCAAAGAATGGTGTATGATTTTCACTTACGATTTAATGAACTGCCAACAATAAAGTCATTAAAAGCTAAATTATGTGAAGCTATTAATTACAATGGGTCTGAAAAGACGTTGAGAAAAATACTTCACGAGATGGGATTTCGGTTCACTAAAATGGAAGACAATCGGAAAGTTTTAATGGAAAAGCACGATGTAAGCCTCAAACGAATGGAATATCTCGATAAAATGCGCAAATTTCGCGAAAGAGGAAAAAATATCGTCTACATGGATGAGTCTTACATACATACATCCCACACTAAAGGGAAATGGACTACAGGCCCGTGAACAAAATTTACGGGTCAAATGAACCAGCAGGAGACCTATGTGGGATGATAGACGGGTACAAAATAATAAGATTCAGCACTATGCCGTCACTTGTAAGCTGTCCAACTGAGTACAGGTGAGAATTCAAAAGTGCAAGTAGAGTGGGTACATTTTGATCAATTGTTTCTGCACGGCATTCTTACCATCCCATAGATCCGTGAAAAATAATGAGAAAACGCGTAGTGCCGTACAAAAATAGTGATCCACAAAGTCGGAAACATGATTGATAATCCGGAATTTTTGAGGGAAAATTTGGTCATTTGATACTGTATGGCATCGGTTCCATACAGTTGCAATACCTCTTCTAACCCATTATTCCGCAACGCCGTACAAAAATAACGGTCCAAGAGAAAATGATCGGGGGTTCAACTTCCTCTTTTCAGTGATCCGGAGAGGTGATTTGACACAACGTAAAATTAATTTATTCCGAAAGTATTTTGTCCATAGATACAAATTTTATACGTGCCGGACATTTTTGTTAGTCCAAAAGTCAGTAAATGGCAAAAAACCTCCAGAACATTGCATATGACGAAATGTACTTTAGGGTGATAGTTGGTACGATTTTTTAACGACATTCTGATAATTTATTTGAATTTAATGTATAACTAAGAAAAGTTAACGCCGTACAAATCTGAAAGTTCATATTAAAGGCCAGTAAAAATATAATTTAACTTACAAATTTTCGTTCCCAATTTATTTATTATAAGGTGTATGATCACTAACTGAGCATAAAATAACAAAATGTTGACAGATTCAGGTGGATCTTTAAGCGTCATCTTGAAAAAAACGTTTTCTCGGGAACTATGTACTTTAGGGCAAATATTATTGGAGTCATTATTGTAGAAAGTATAATTTAACCCCTTTTGTTGCCCAAAACTTTTTGTTAAACGTACCGTTTACGGCCCATTTAATGAACCGGGTTTTTTATCGCTGCTGATAGCTCTTGAGATATTTATATAAATAAGACGCATCAATCCATGTTTAAAGACCGGTTTATTCTCTACAACTTTTGCCAAAATTGTTTTTTTTTAAAGTCTGTAATATTTTGAGTTTGAAGAAGTTTAATGTTGGACGCATCACTATATTGCCATAGCTAACATACACCGCATGTGCGTGAAAAACCTGATCTATATTTATTTACTTATTTTTTATCAGAATTTTATGGTCTAATAACCGACCACAAACAAAACTATTGTTTATTTTAATACAATTCATTGATTTATAATATTTTTGGCGGAATAAGAGATTTTAAACGTCTTATAAATCAAAAAGTATGGACATTACAAAAAAAAACTGTTCACAAAAGTTGTAGAGAATAAACTGATCTTTAAGAATAGTTCAATTCGTTTTATTGATTAATCTAATATTTCAAGAGATATCGGCCGTGATAGAAAAACCGGTATTTAAATGGGCCATAAATCGCAAACGGTACGTTTCGCAAAAAAGTTTTCTTGGAACAAAAAGTGTAAAATTTTATTTTCTACAATAAAAATCTCAATAGTTTTTGCCCTTAAGTACATGCTTTCCGAGTTTCCGAGTTTCTAACTAAGTGGTACATACCTATTTTGTTTGATTAAGGGTTAAAATGTACGGCATTATTTTTTTCCAATTTATTTACTTGAATACTATTTAAAACAATGATAATATGTTGAAGATTCCTATAGTTAATTAATCTATGGTTATTCAAATAATTGAAAACTTGCATGTTTTGTATTCCTCTGTTACTTTTTTTAGAACACTTTCTTTTGTACGGCATTATTATACAACAATAGTTTTTAGCAATGTCATGTAGAAAAATAAGACGCCGTACAGGATCAAATGACCTACCACCTTTATAAATGAAGTATACGATGAAATTAATGTAATTATCGGTGAACATTCAAATGAACAGTAATTTTTAGACGGCATTATTTTTAATTGTCCGTTTGAGTGCTAGATAATCATTTGGAACCGATGCCGTACTTTTTCAAATCACCTCTCCGGATCACTGAAAAGAGGAAGTTGAACCCCCGATCATTTCCACTTGGACCATTATTTTTATACGGCGTTTCGGAATAATGGGTTAGAAGAGGTATTGCAACTGTATGGAACCGATGCCGTACAGTATCAAATGACAAAATTTTCCCTCAAAATTTCCGGATTATCAATAATGTTTCCGACTTCGTGGATCGTGGATCACTATTTTTGTACGGTACTACGCGATTTCTCATTATTTTTCATGGATCTATTGGATGGTAAGAATGCCGTACAGAAACAAATGACCAAAATGTACCCACTCTACTTGCACTTTTGAATTCTCACCTGCACTCAGTTAGTTGGACAGCTTACAAATGACGGCATTGTGCTGAATCTTATTATTTTGTACCCGTCTATCATCCTACATAGGTCTCCTGCTGGTTCATTTGACCCGTAAATTTTGTTCACGGGCCTGTAGTCTAAAATCTTGGAGTGATGATAAGAAAAAAGGAGTAAAAAAGCCAATTTCAAAAGGGCAACGTTTGATAATAGTTCATGCGGGAAATGAAAAATGCTTTGTACCCGGTCCCTTTTTAACGTATAAATCCGCGGATACTACTTACAGGTGACTATCACAATGAAATGAATAACGATAACTACGAGAAATGGCTGGTTAATCAATTAATCCCAAATATACCCAGTGATTCCGTTCTAGTTATCGACAACGCACCCTATCACAACAATAAATATGTTGAAAGACCCCCCAACTCAAACATCATTAAACAGGAAATGATCAACTGGTTAAACAGACACGAAATTCCAGTTGATCCAAAATTAACAAAAACCCAGATTTATGCCATTATAATTATGTCAGCACAAGGAGAGGTATACAGAGTTTTCCGTGGACAAAGTACTTCCCGGACATGGGCACACTGTGTTGCGATTGCTACCGTATCATCCGGATTTTAGTCCAATTGAAAATATATGGTCTCAACTAAAAGGATATGTAGCCTGTAGAAATGTGGGTATGAATTTAACTAAAGTAAAAACGTTATTGACTGAAAAAGTAAACATGATCGGGACTGAAGAGTGGAAAAAAGTTTGCGATCACACAATCAAATGTGAGAATGAATATAAAAGCATTAAACACGGTTTAGACAATTACACTGATAGACTAGTGATAAATATGGCTGATAGTGACAGTGATATTGACCTCTTTGAGAGCACAGATAGTGAAATGGAAGTAATTGAGAATAAGAATTATTATTATTTTTATTACAATGTCTCACTTTAACAATAGGTACAATGGTGTTTATTATGGACACTACAGCTGTAATTTTCCAAAATAATTAAATACGTAAACATAATGTGAACATATTTTTAGGGTTCCGTAAAACGTAAAAACGGAACCCTTATAGATTCGTCGTGTCTGTCTGTCTGTCCGTATGTCACAGCCACTTTTTGCCGAAACTATGAGAACTACACTGTTGAAACTTTGTAAGTAGATGTATTCTGTGAACCGCATCACGATTTTAAAAAAAAAAAAGAAAAAAAAGTAAAATTACGGTTGCCCCTCATACTGAGAACTGAAACTCATTTTTTTTTCCATAAAACCTACACGTGTGTGTGTCTATCGATAGGTCTTCAAAAATGATGTTGAGGTTTCTAATATAATTTTTGTCTACACTGAATAATTTGCGCGAGAGACACTTCCAAAGTGGTAAATTGTGTGTCCCCCCCCCCCCCCTTCTAACATCTAAAGTAAGAGAATGAAAAAACTAAAAAAAAAATATAATGTACATTACCATGCAAACTACCAACGAAAATTGGTTTGAACTCGATCTGATGAGTAGTTTTTTTTTAGTACGTCATAAATACACTATTATTAAAACTTCAATCAAAGTTACAACGAACTACAAGAACTATGTGTACTATGTATATTATGTTACTTGCTGCAACGGAACCCTTCATGGGCGAGTCCAACTCGCACTTGGCTACTTTTTTATTTTATTTTACTCGAAGAATAAAAATAATTATTAAAAGAAGCAAATTAAAATTGTTTTAACAGCTCCTAATAGATACCGCACTGTTTGTATTTCGTGCTACAGAGATGACGCTCTACGAAGCCGAAGTTGGCCGATTGTCTCTTTCCAAGTGTCGATGTGCAATATTTATCGCCGGGTACTGTAACTAGCTGACCCGGTGAACTTCTTACCACTATTTTTAGGGTTCCGTAAAACGTAAAAACGGAACCCTTATAGATTCGTCATGTCTGTCTGTCTGTCTGTCTGTCTGTCCGTCCGTATGTCACAGCCACTTTTTGCCGAAACTATGAGAACTACACTGTTGAAACTTGGTAAGTAGATGTATTCTGTGAACCGCATTAAGATTTTTACAAAAGTTTTTAAAAAAAACAAAAATTAGGGGTGCCCCCCATACTGAGAACTGAAGCTCAAAAATTTTTTTTCATCAAACCTACACGTGTGGGGTGTCTATCGATAGGTCTTAAAAAATGATGTTGAGGTTTCTAATATAGTTTTTGTCTACACTGAATAACTTGCGCGAGAGACGCTTCCAAAGTGGTAAAATGTGTGTCCCCGCCCCCCTCTAACTTCCAAAGTAAGAGAATGAAAAAACTAAAAAAAAATATACATATGATGTACATTACCATGAAAACTACCAACGAAAATTAGTTTGAACTCGATCTGATGAGTGGTTTTTTTTAGTACGGCATAAATACACTATTATTGAAACTTCGATCAAAGTTACAACGAACTACAAGAACTATGTGTACTATGTATATTATGTTACTTGCTGGAACGGAACCCTTCATGGGCGAGTCCAACTCGCACTTGGCTACTTTATTTATTTTCGTCGAACATATTCTGCTATACAAACCTTGTCCTGACAATAATGAGGGCTCCCGATGAGATGACTTTGTCAAGTTTTAAATTTTTGAAGTGAAAACTTCTTTAGGCGCGCCTAGACAGATTTTTCGTGGGCTGTGAATTGAATTCATTCGTCACGCTCGGGTATGATAAGAAATCTTCGGGAAAACTCGGGACCATGGCTATTGGCCATCTAGAAATACGTCAGCCAATGGGAAATGCTGAAAGGGCGTGGACAGGCCATCATGGCATGGCCATCTAGAAACGCATCAGCCAATGGGAAATGCTGACGCATTTCTAGATGGCCATGCCAAGATTGGCGAGGCCACGCCCTCCGGTTACACCCGTGTAGTTGCCAAGGTAAGCTATCAAATTCTGAGTTATAAGTTTTCACTTCTATCGGCAGTTCCTATGACTGCCAATTTTTTGTATCTGTATAGTTGAAAGGTGATTTTAATATAAGGAGTTATAATTGGAATATAATTGTTAAGCTAGTTTTGTGACTAGACTTATAAACTACATCATCAATCATTTAAGAATTGGAAAAATATTTGTATGCCTATCATATCAGGCAAAACATGACGACAAGCTACTTTGAAATTTTGTGACCTATTATATATCATGAATGATGTGTGTTTGTAATTTACTCATGCTTTGAACAAATAAATTATCTTTTATCTTCAAATGAAGATAATATGCTCATTCTAAAATAATCAAACAAAATCTTCTTTTATTTTCAACCCATAATATCTACTTGCGAGTAAAATAGCTCCCATCAGCATTCATAATCGTAATATGTGTGTGAAACCGTAGTCTTTTTAGGGTTCCGTAAAACGTAAAAACGGAACCCTTATAGATTCGTCATGTCTGTCTGTCTGTCTGTCTGTCTGTCTGTCTGTCTGTCCGTCCGTATGTCACAGCCACTTTTTGCCGAAACTATGAGAACTACACTGTTGAAACTTGGTAAGTAGATGTATTCTGTGAACCGCATTAAGATTTTTACAAAAGTTTAAAAAAAAAACAAAAATTAGGGGTGCCCCCCATACTGAGAACTGAAGCTCAAAAATTTTTTTTTCATCAAACCTACACGTGTGGGGTGTCTATCGATAGGTCTTAAAAAATGATGTTGAGGTTTCTAATATAATTTTTGTCTACACTGAATAACTTGCGCGAGAGACGCTTCCAAAGTGGTAAAATGTGTGTCCCCCCCCCTCTAACTTCTAAAGTAAGAGAATGAAAAAACTAAAAAAAATATATGATGTACATTACCATGAAAACTACCAACGAAAATTAGTTTGAACTCGATCTGATGAGTAGTTTTTTTTTAGTACGTCATAAATACACTATTATTAAAACTTCGATCAAAGTTACAACGAATTACAAGAACTATGTGTACTATGTATATTATGTTACTTGCTGGAACGGAACCCTTCATGGGCGAGTCCAACTCGCACTTGGCTACTTTATTTTAAATTCATATCTACTTAACAATAACAGCATTATACAACAATCTTTTTGTGATCCATGTTACGCTTCCGAAAAACAATGTAAACATCCAAGCAGTAATGTGCAAACATTACTGTGTTCCGGTTTGAAGGGCAATGTTTCCTGAGAAATTACAGGGCTGAGAGATATAACAACTTAGATCTCTGGGTGACGAGCGCAGTGCAATGCTAGGTAATGATTTGGACTCTTCATGTTCCAATAGCTGCGTGTCACTGTGCTGTTATGTGGCAGGCATGTTGCTTACCATCAGGCACATGTACTGCTCGTCTCGTCACTTTAATTTAAAAAAAAAAAAACACGTCCAACACGGCTTACTACCCTTGAAGGTATGGTTACCCTAACCAACGATTTAACCTAACTAAAAGTGTTCAACGCGCGTGGAAAACTTTGGGGTACCTAGAGGAAAATGAGTTTGCCCGCCAGCGACATTCCAATGTCGGGCGGCGGCGGCGGTGGCAGCGGCGTAGCTTTTGAGCAGCGGAACGGGGGTTCTGTCGTCTAACCAAAACTACGGAACGGGAACTACGCGGGTCAAACCACGGGGCGCTGCTAGTTAAAATATAAATATGCACATAAGCTTATTAGACCACTAGCTGTGCCCACGGTTTCACACGCGTTGTTTTTGTTTGTTTCGCGGAAATCTGTTTTGTTGTCCGTAAATAACAGGGCGGGAAGTAATGCCTAATGCATTACTTCCCGCCCTGTTATTTACGGACAACAAAACAGATTTCCGCGAAACAAACAAAAACAACGCGTGTGAAACCGTGGGCACAGCTAGTGGTCTAATAAGCTTATGTGCATATTTATATTTTAACGGGGAATGTCGGGAATGATAACATCAGTTATCTAATTGTAAAAGCCCCGTCATAATCGGTCCAGCCATTTCAGAGATTAGCCGGAACAAACAGATAGACAGAGAGACGGACAGATATACGAAAATTGTAAAAAAAATATTTTGGTATATTATGTACCTACCGTCTATACATTCATATCCATATAGTAAAACGCGGTTATTGTATTGCAAACAGACACTTCAGCTTTATTTATTTGTATAAATAAGGTAGCTACTCTCTTTTTCAGGCCATCTATATCTATCTCTGTACCTAAGTAGTTTAGATGTGAAAGCGTAAATTTAGTCATTTATAATATACCTATGTAAGTAAATAAGTAAAGATAGGTAAGTAGGGATAATGGATAATATTGTAACTACTCATGTCAAGGAAACAAAATCAAATATGCAATTGTGCCATTGACAGAACCGGACACTAGTCTATTTCAGTTACCCTATTGGGGTCGTAGCATATTATATTACCGAGAATCAATACGATGTCAAGGCAGGCCCGGCCCGGCGAATCACTCTTATATTCCAAGGAGCCGTGTTGGTAAGGTTGAATCACTTTAAGTAACATGAGTCATCACCACAGGATTCACAGCTCCATACCGTATAGAATGAGTCCATTAAGTAAACAGATCAATAACAATAAGATTTCGGGGAATGTGTTACTGATCTACATAATAATATATGACCTGATTCCACACAGCTTTTTTTTATCAAATTGCTCCAAGGTGATCAATTGCTGAAAAGGTGACACCCAAAGAGTTTACATATACTATGTATAGAGTTAGAACCGTTTACACCGAAACCACGAGTCTGATCGCTCTTGTGGAAGTGACATACTTTTGTCGCGGCACATCACTATGTTGCCATAGCTAATACACCTCATCTGCTTACGATTGGTACAAAGGAACCGTGCGGAAAAACCTAATCTATTTACTTATGCTTTATCTAAGGTGACAGCGTTTACATGGTCGACGATCCTAAGATCGGCGCCGTTTGATGCCGTTTTAATTACCTATGTATATGAACATACTGTAGGCTTTATAAAGCATTGACTGAGTTGATTTTTCCCGATGGATACAATCATAAGTATATTTTAAGGCGAGACTAAGCTGGAGAACCTGAAATACACCGTTCTCCATCGTAAATCGCACTGTCGAATGACATAAGGGGAAACGGCAGTCCAGCGAACAAAAAAAATCGGGTTTAGGTTGATTGTAATCCGGAATGTAATCTGTGATCGAAATTTCGATTCAATCCGTTCAAGCATTCCGAAGTGATTGAGATACAAATAAATAAATAATAAATAAATAAATATTGGTGGACAATTCACACACAACACCATCTGACCCCAAACTAAGCAAAGCTTGTGTGATGGCGGCCAGATAGCTGATATAATACTTATATATAGTTTTAAATACATACTTATTATACATAGAAACACTCAAACATCTAAGCATTCAAACTTTCGTATTCATAACATTAGTATGAATTAGATACCTATCAGCGACAGCACAGGTTCTTTTCGCTGGAGATGCACCATTTTTAATGGTGCCACCACCGAAGGAGCGCTGATAAATCCTGCCCTCCTTGGTCCTTGAAAACGGCATGCCCATGTTTTCCAATTCGTACACTGCAGACGGAGCATTTTGGGTCAGCACTTGGATGGAATTCTGTGAAAAATGAAATCGAAATCTTAAAGTTTTGAGTTCCGAAAGTTTAAGCAGCGTCCGATTTGTATGAGTTTTATAGATCACCATTCTTGAGAGAAAAAAACCACTGCTTTCACACACTCATAATAATAGATTTATTGTCACAAGTTATGATTACAACTGAACTTAATGTTAAGTAGAATATTACATAGGTAGAAACAATATTGTAGTAGGTTGTTAACATTAAGACGATGAGCTTCAAATCTCCGAACTAAGCTTGAAGCTTGTGTTTCAGAGATCCGTGCTCTCCCAAAATAAGCTATGTTAGATGCTTCATTCTTACTTTGCTCAATCTTCTATTTGTTGGAAATTCACATTACATAACTTTACTTTTAAAAACATTAAATTAAATTAAGAAGAAAAATTAGGTTAAAAATAAAAATAAAACTATGTGTAAGGTGTATATGTGTGAGGGTGTGTGTGAGAGAGGGTGTATGAGGGTATGTGTGAGGGTGTGTGTGGATGTGGGTGTGTGTGGATGTGTGTGTGAGAGGGTGAGAGGGTGTGTGAGGGTGTGTGTGGGAGGGTGTGAATTTGTGTGTAAGTACTCGTTTTTGCGTATGCCGTTTACTCTAATTTAGCCTTACGACTGAGAATAGATTCTCAGTGTCACGGTATGTTAGCTTGAGAAGTGTGTTAGTTACAGTTTTTTTAAGACTGTGGACATTAAGTCTGCGCAGTTCCTCTGTTTCTGACAATTTATTGTATAAGTAGCGACTAACAAATGGAAAGAATCTGTGCCTGAAGTACGTTTTGCATCGAGGCACCTCAAACACAATGTCCTTACGACGTTTTGTATCGTTAGGTCCAAGATTCTGGTCATCAATGTTTGGGGAGAGCTTATGTTGTCTTAAAACAGTACGCAGAATGAAAAGCTGTCTCACTGTCAGTACACCCGTATCCCTGTAGAGATCTGTGGTCGGATATCGGAAAGGCAAGAAATTGCTGACCTTTAAGATAGCTCGTTGGGCTTTCTCTAAAGTAGCTAAATGAGTTTTAGCGGCTCCTCCCCAAGCTTCGATGCTGTAAATCAGGAGTGACTGGCAAAGAGACAGGTAAACCGTTTTTAAGAGTGGTTTGTCAGCTACGTACCGGATATTTTTAAAAACTGCAATCAATTTCCGAACTCTACCGGATAGTGCACTTATATGTCCTTGGAAGCTAAGATGATTGTCGACAATAATACCCAGATACCGGATATTACTCACGCGTTCCAATTTATGACACCTACAGATGTTTTCTAAACACAGAGATGATTCGAAGAGGTGGGCTGCCAAACTCAAATGTGGCGGTGGTTGTGTATTGTTTCTAATGGAAAAGGTCACTACTTTGGTTTTTTTGGCGTTGAGGCTTAGTATGTGCTTGTGTAACAGTGAATTTATCCTATTGAACCCCATTTGGGCAAAGTCAAAAGCCTCATCCCATGTTTTACCACGAAAAATGACAGCTGTATCGTCAGCAAACGTTAGTACTTTTCCATTGACAAGAGATAGACTACAGAGTTCATTAATGTATCCCAGAAACAGAGTAGGCCCGACGATGCTGCCTTGTGGCACACCATAGGCTATGGTTTATATAATGTATGAAGCTTTATATAATGTATGAAATCAAATAACGTGTTTAATTGATTTTGATTGGCAACTAAACGCTTTTCTCATTGCTTCAATGAGACAGGTTTCACAGACAGACCGAGGCAGTTTCTCAGTAAACGAAAATACCATCGGTGTTTACAATTTTCAAATCTTGGTTAAAAATCAAATACTGTTCCTATTTTGATTAAATTTAAATGGGTCCAGAGAAGTTAAGCTTTCCAAACAAAAAATATTTGTCCAAATCAGCTAGAGCCTTCGAGTAATGTATGAGTCAATGTGCAAAAAAACACGTGACAAAATGAGAACCTCCTCCTATTTGAATATTGTTTAAAAATTGCAATAAATTTTTGCTTAATTTAAGTAGTCGTGGGTATATTTTGAAAAGTTATAAAATAATAAATATATTCATATCCGTAAATTATTGTTTGCACTATATTGCAATGTAGAAAATTATGAAAAAATAATATAAAAATTAGCCAAAGTCCGTTAGGCTGAAGCTAGCTCCTTTAGGTCCTTTAAAAATAAACCTGAGTAATTAAAAATGATCTAACATTGGTCGTTTAGTTTAGAGAAAACAATACCATTAACATTGCAGTAACAGATACCTGATCGCCGAGCCAGTCAGAGCCTTTGACAGTGTCGTAAAAATGCCACTTCCAAGTATCTTCGTGCATGCTTCCTGTAAAATAATAGTTGAAGCTAGCGAAAAAAGGCTGACTTGTCTCACAAATCACATTATTTTAGTTTTCTATTGAAACAGGATGGTCTCCCTATACTACTATTTTAACAATTTTAACCCCGTGACGGATAAATAAAGTAGCCAAGTGCAAGTTAGACTCGCCCATGAAGGGTTCCGTTCCAGCAAGTAACATAATATACATAGTACACATAGTTCTTGTAGTTCGTTGTAACTTTGATCGAAGTTTTAATGATAGTGTATTTTATGACGTACTAAAAAAAAACTACTCATCAGATCGAGTTCAAACTAATTTTCGTTGGTAGTTTTCATGGTAATGTACATCATATATTTTTTTTAGTTTTTTCATTCTCTTACTTTAGAAGTTAGAGGGGGGGGGCACTCATTTTACCACTTTGGAAGCGTCTCTCGCGCAAGTTATTCAGTGTAGACAAAAATTATATTAGAAACCTCAACATAATTTTTTAAGACCTATCGATAGACACCCCACACGTGTAGGTTTGATGAAAAAAAAAATGTTTGACCTTCTGTTCTCAGTATGGGGGGCACCCCTAATTTTTGTTTTTTTAAAAAACTTTTGTTAAAATCTTAATGCGGTTCACAGAATACATCTACTTACCAAGTTTCAACAGTGTAGTTCTCATAGTTTCGGCAAAAAGTGGCTGTGACATACGGACGGACAGACAGACAGACAGACAGACAGACAGACAGACAGACAGACATGACGAATCTATAAGGGTTCCGTTTTTACGTTTTACGGAACCCTAAAAACAGCCCTAATAATCAAGGAATGTCTGAAAAATTTCATCATCCTCAATCATTTTTGAGTAGTTTCGGCTTGTAAACTTTCTTTTACTTTATTAAAATTTAACGGAAACTTAATGCACTTAATGTTACAAGTTACATTATTGCCCCACTGCAGAGCAAAGACCTTTCTTACACTTGTTATATTCTACTCCACCCTGAGGCGTTATCATGCATTGATGAGGTACACTCGTCCCTTCTTTTCAGGGCTTCCCAGGTATGCATTAGAATCCAGAGAGTAGCGACGCAGAATGAGTCCGGGTACAAGAAATCTTCCACAATCATTAAACATAAAAGTCTTCATGTGTATTATCCTTATCTTTACACAAGGCATATACATAATATCATTTGTTATAGTATTATGGAGCGTAGCGATATCGTATTATCGATTATATAGCGTATTAGTAGTAAAGTTCAGAGATCAAGTTCTTACCACCATTCTGCGCTCAACTATTGAAGGACTTAAAGCAGCAGCCGGTTTTGAAATGGAATTGGTCTGAACGTGTTGTATGCCGGACTCATTCTGGGTCGCTACTCTCTGGATTCTAAAGCATACCTGGGAAGCCCCTTAAAAGAAGACGCGATGACATTGACGTGCACCTCATCAATTTTCAAAAGCCTTTCCGAGCGCTTGGTCGACGCGACGCGTGACCAAAATGCTGGCGTTTATTTGGCCCAACGCATAAGCATTGCCATTCAGCGTGGTAATGCCGCCAGCACGCTTCCGATTGGTAGTGGGCTTGAACATCTTGATTATCTGTAGACCTTCATTGGTCTATGGATAAATCAGGTGTGCTTAGTGTAAGTAGTTGTTAGGTAGGTATGTAGAGTAGTGTAGTTCTCATTGTATTTTAGTTTTGTTAATAAAGGCTTTGCCAAATAATAATCTCTATAAATATGCAAAACAATGTCTCAGGATGGACGGAATCGAAAACGAAAATCGATTCACCTTTGTTAATAAAGGCTTTGCCAAATAATAAATCTCTATAAATATGCAAAACAATGTCTCAGGATGGACGGAATCGAAAACGAAAATCGATTCACCTTTCCCTTCGATAAATGCATGATAGAGGTATTGGTTTTCCCGAGGGTATTGCTGCCGTATGTGACTCTGTCTAGTTTTTTTTTAATTTAGCAATTCCACAAACTCCAGGGTCCGTGTGGCTTTTGTCATTTGGTTCCTTTTTAGGGTTCCGTAGCCAAATGGCAAAAAATCGTCATGTCTGTCTGTCTGTCTGTCTGTCCGTCCGTATGTCACAGCCACTTTTTTCCGAAACTATACCTAAGAACTATACTATTAAAACTAAGTAAGTAATTGGTAAGTTGATGTATTCCGTGAACCGTATTAAGATTTTTACACCATGCAAACTTCCACCGAAAATTGGTTTGAACTCGATCTGATGAGTATTTTTTTTTTTGGTACGTCATAAATACAGTACTATTATTAAAACATCGATCAAAGTTACAATGAACTACAAGAATTTTTAAATTATGCTACTTGCTGCTATGGAACCCTTCATGGGAGAGTCCAACTCGCACTTGCCCACTTTTATTTTTTAGATATATTTTGGATCAGGAGAAGAAAAGGAAAATGATTTTAAACGAAACTTTGACTGGTTTAGAAATAAAAGTTGATTTACCAATGGAAGCGTTCATGCCTCCCTGAGCGGCGATGGTGTGCGACCGCGTCGGAAACAGCTTAGAGACGAGAGCCACAGAGAAGTTCTGTTCAGCCAAGCCAACGGCTGCACGGAGACCCGCACCTCCGGCGCCAATCACCACGCAGTCATGTTGGTGGTGATGAATCGTATACGCTTTGGTGCGATGGATCACTGCCAAAGAAGTACACGCGTTATGCGTAGTTTGTATCTTTATTATTTTACAAATAAGCACGTTATGATCAGGGACGATTCCAGCTTTGGTGCCAGGGGGGTTGTCACGACCCCTATGACCCCCCCCCCCCCCCTGGCTGGGTCCAGAACCAAGATGGACCACTAACAAACACGCACGCTGGCACTTGTCGTGTCTGTACCTCTAGCCGTAAAGCTGGATCCGCCCTTGGTTATGATAGCAGTGATGAAATAAACAGAAAAAATGTGGTGGTAAAAGTTATGATTCAATCAGTTTACACTATATCTATAGGTCTGTATCAATATTATGAAGAGAGAACGCTGATTTTCCTATTTATGTTTCTAAATGTGAGATGAACTTTCGAACTGCTGATCAGGGCGATCAGATTTCAAATGGTATCCAATTTAAAAAGAGATACATTAGTAACTTTGTAGTGTTGTCGAGGCGTATCCGTGCCGGTTACTGACCATCTCGAGCTTTTGGGCGTTTCTTTGTCATCGACGCTCAACTTTGGCACGTATATTGAGTCTAAGGCCTCAACCACAGTACGGGCCTAAGGCGGGCGCGGGCGCGGGCGCGGAAATTTCAAACATAAACTCCGCGCCATCGCTTAAGTCCTCTGACGAAACAGTTGAACTAATTTTATAAAATCAGTTTTGTTTATCGTTATCGTTGTAGAATGCAACAATGGCTCCACTCACGACCGGTCGTGAATGGTGACGCGGAGTCTACTAGACGCGCCTTTGTGTCCACAGTGCAGGCGGCCTAGCGCGGCGGGCTTGAGCGACTAAGCGGGCGGAGATGTCAAACGTTCATTTGTTCGCGCTAGACGTGGGTAAAAATGAATCTTTGGCGAGATTGAAACATTTGCATCTGGATGAGTCGATCAGTTGTAATTTGTAATTTTGTAATTTGGAACACTGAGTCAAAATAATGATTTAGATATAGATATATAGATATGATATAGATAGATTTACTATCTAAATTAGAGAGTAAAGTATCTCAATCACAGTTACAGTTTATTACGGCCTTCTAAAAAAATGGGGTATAATAGTAAGGTAGACGCTGATGTCAGTCTGTCTGTCTGTAGACACAACAGACAGTCTGGTGCACCAAAAGGATGCTCTCAGAAGGATGGTTCAATTTTGATACGGTTTTTTGATTTAAAATTCAGTGTCTTTGCGCTGGTTCTTAGTAATGTTTGATTAATATGTGTTTAAAATGTCCGCCTGTATAAAATAGTGGACCAAAGATCTTTTCACAACCTACTTCAATATGGATATCAAATGAAAGTTAAAGTAGTAGAATTCTATAACAAATTCTATCAAATCCACGTTATCAGGTGGAAATCTAAATATTTCATTATGTTCTTGTTATATTTTAACATTACAGTAGATACATACTATCATATTTTTCATATCCGTAGAAGTTTTATTCATTGCGTAAATCAGAACAAACGATTTAAGCAATAGATTCAAACTTCGAAAACTTGGTTCCAAAAGAATGAAAAACTTATTGGTTTTGGTTTGCAAGTTGCAACCTATTGCTCGTTCACAGTGCTTGGGCGGGGGCGGGAGCCATGCGTAGGCGAGGGCGCAGGCGCGGGCGCGGGCGCGGTCGCGGGTGCGGGCGCGGGCGCGGGCGGTGTCGGCAGTGTCCACACGTCCACAGTGAGCCGCGAGCGTTTGTTGCGGATTGACGTGTGTCAGGGCTCGTGAACAATGGACGACGATTTGATATTTTTACTAGACAGTCCAATTCTGAGATGGGAGATGTTGAACGTAAGAAATGGTATACACGACATAAATGAAAACAGAGAAAAATTTGGTGAATTTTTTAATTTATATGAAAAATTGAGAGTACACCCATCAAAATTTTTTGAGTACACTCGAATGACTGTTTCAACATTCGACTACATCCTTAGCAAAATATCAGATAAAATCACCAAAGAAGATACAAACTTTCGCAAAAGTATAAGTTCTGAGGAGAAATTGTTCATTACTCTGAGGTAAAAATAAAACAAAAGATTTTAATAAATGTAGTATTTATGTAGAAGCAAATATATATACAATTGTACCTAGTTGTTATAGCCGTGTTATTCGTTGCCAGTAGAATTTAAAGACTGACGAGAAGAAAACTGCATCATTTCCGTCTCATCTATTATGAGTTGTGTGATTTTATTCCGAATTCTTAATTTTTGTACTTCATCAAATTTTTTCATATGTGGTAGGATACTCATAAAAAAATAGAAATCGTCGCATTTCTCCGGCTGGTTATTGTTTATTTTCTGTTCTATTAGCAAAATTTTTTTTTTTTCACATTCTATTAGCTCATCTCTGTAATCAGATGCCCTTTTGTTGCGTTTTTTCGTGTTTGTGTGACTGCTGTTGCTAGATGTGCTTGGAGGTTCTGAACTTATCACATTAGCAATGTGGGATTGCTCGTCAGTATGAGATGAGTCGTTGAGAGATTCTGTATCACTATCATGCAGATTCCCTGTCATGACTGCAGGTGTTATGTCATCGTTTATGAATTTCATTAGTTGAAAGTAAGGCCAAGTGCTCTCTATATTGTCACCACCAGAGTCACCAGAGCGCGGCGTAGGGAATTTCTTTTTTTCCTTTCGATAATGATCGCGAAGGTTCTTCCACTTTTTACGCAGTTGTTTTTCTGTAATAAGTAATGTTTAATGTAATGCAATTTATGAATCCTTTATTACAGGTTTTTGTCAACGGGAATTGGATTTAGAGCGCTGGCTTACAGTTTTCGTATGGGGAAAAGTACCATTGCGTCTATAATTCACGAAACATGCCGTGTTTTATGGATTGAATTAGTTCCCATTCACATGCCAACGCCAACTGAACAAACCCTAAAAACGATTGCAAAAGACTTTGAAACTATCTGGAATTTCCCCCACTGCATCGGAGCAATAGATGGAAAACATTGCGAAATAAAAAAACCACCTAAATCGGGTTCCGCACATTGGAACTATAAAAAAAGAAATAGCATTGTCATGCAAGCTGTAGCTGACGCAAATAGAAGATTTGTAGCAGTTGAAGTAGGCGGTCGAGGCAAGCAAAGTGATGGTGGTACTTTTATTTCGTCATCCCTATATAGGCTTATAGAAAAAAATAAATACAAAATTCCTATGCCAGAAAGACTCGCAAATTCTGACATCATTGCACCCTACGTTCTAGTGGGTGATGAAGCATATCCATTAAAACATTATTTAATGCGTCCTTATCCCGAGCGAGTCCTTAATCATGAAAGAAAATGTTTTAACATCAGGTTGTCTACCGCTAGGCAAACAATCGAATGCGCATTTGGAATTTTAACGAGTAAATGGAGAGTGCTATTAAAACCTATAGAAACAAATAGGAAAAATGCGTTGTCCGTTATAAAAGCTGCTTGTATACTGCACAATGTCGTAATGGATTTAAACGGTGATCTCGATGTGGATATCCAACATGTTATATCTAATCCGCCATTATTTAACGAAAATCAGGATCGTCACATAAATCTCGGGATAAATAATAATAATTCATTACGAAGAGCAAAAAATGTGCGTGTAAAGTTTACAAACTATTTCTGGGAACAGTACCTTAGAATGTAGAAATATACTCAGGTAAATAAAAAAATATGATGTTATATTAAACTAACCATCGCTTCCTGGAAATTGTTCAATTATTTCTCTCCATAGTTTCCTTGTAATTGTGCGATTACTGTGGTGTGGATGTTCACTTTTCCAAATAGGTGGTTTGGATTGAATCGCACATAAAAATAATTCAGTATTTACCGCCATTTTCGTTTTTTATTTTTATTTGTTCATGAACAACATACCATCAGGGTTGCCAACTCGATTCCGCGGGGCGGTGCTAAATGACTTTAAAAAAAGTTCCAGATTGCTGTTGATTTGTAAAAATTTATTGAATTTCATCTCTTTGTACTATCGCCGTTGAAGAGGATGGATTTTTCACGTGAAATTTAATTCTATAGTATATTAATAATATAATAATAGTTTTTGAAGTAATAACTTCTTCTGAAGTGAATATATATATATTTAGATGTTATCGCTTCAGAAGAAGTTACTACTTCAAAAACTGAATTAAATTTCATGTGAAAAATCATCCTCTTCAACGGCGATAATATATATAAATGAATTGCTGTTCGTGGGTCCGCTAAAACTCAACAACGGCTGGGCCGATTTGGCTGATTTTGGTTTTGAAATCTTTGTGAAGGTTTAAACGGTGAGAAAATATTACAAAGTCACGAAAAAGAAAGCAAAAAACAACAATTTTATTTTCTCAAATAAACTGTTCTACATAATTTCTACATTTGACATTACCGATCAAACATTTGACGTTGCCGATCAATTTTTTTTTTTCGAGAGTTTTAATCAAAGAGTTTCATAGGTATATAGTTTTAATCAAAGAGTATATACGCTTTTGAAGTGAAAACTTCTTTTGGCGCGCCTAGACAGATTTTTGTAGGCTGCGAATTGAATTCTAGCGTCACGCTCAGGTATGATAAGAAATTTTCGGGTGAACTCGACATGCTAGAGCGAGAACGATAATACCTATAAATGCGCCAGAGCGAGAAAGATAATATAGTCAACTGCTCTTCGCTGCTGTGTCCCTGTGCTGTGTATATTTAATATTTATTTTTTATCGCGACATTAACTTCTAGGTATTTACCACATTAATTGAACCTGTCACGAAATATTAAATTTGCTTTTATGGATATTAAATCATTCTCCCGCATGTTACTCTTGATTAAACATTTTTTTTCGAGAGTTTTAATTATCTTTGATTTAAACTCTAGAACTGTACGGGGGCCAAATAGGGGATGTACGTAGGCGAACTTATGTTCGCCATTGTTGAAAATAAAACCATGAAATTTTGAAACTAGACACTTGATGTCCATTATACTATAAATTGATTCTATAAATGTGAAAGTAACTTTGTAACGCTTTAAAACCTGAATCAATAAACTGATTTACTCTTCAAGAAAAGACATGAGCTACTTTTTATCTCAGAAAAAGTGGTAAATGAGAAAAAATGTTGAAATGTTATATGGGAATTAGTCATTTTTGAAGGTTAAACCAGGTATCAAAATAGTTGATAGGAATGTAATGGGTGTATGTTCTGGAACTATTAGTATTATTCTGGAACTATTATTAACTTAGTATTGTACCCCTCCAAAAGTTCTACAAAAAAGTCTTCAATAGTAAATGTCTTTCTCTTAGGAATAACCCACAATTACCATTTTTACATTAATAACCCGTGAGAAGCCGGGGCGGGTCGCTAGTCTTAGATAAAGATGTAACCTCTTTGTATAACATCTTTTGGCGCACCACACACATTTTTCACAGGTTGTAAATTGAACTCAAGCTTCATGTTTGTAAATGAAAGAATTATTCGGGTGAACTCGGGACCACGGCCAGCTAGAACTGCGTTAGCACTTCTAGATAGCCATGGCGTGTTACCATGGTTACCATTACACATTTAAAAATCTAACCATGGCCATCTAGTTTACGTTTAGTTCTTCTTTAGTTCTCGTTTAGTTCTAGTTCTTTTAATAAACTTTTTTTCACAAATCGACATGTGATAACATTCGTTAGACAAACTCACGGGTAGTGAAATGCTTATTTTACAAAAAAATATATAACAAATTGGTTACCTATATCTAAAAAAAATGTTTTGACAAACATTCATTCTAAAACGTATTATTTGACAAATGATTCTTTTAATATTTTTGTTCACTACCAAATGCTTAAAAACGAAACGGACGCTTGACAATTTTTTATTTTATAATGTGGCAAGCAAACCAATTAACAAAACAAACATTTACTAAATTACATAAAAACTTTATTGTAAGTTTTAGTTACCACATCGGAGCGATTAGGTTACTTAGGACCCAAATCCGATTCGGAGCACCCCGACTCCACCTAGTGTTGTCGTTACTACCCCTAGAGTGTATATAAAAAATGCAGGAGCCAGAAACTCAAAGAGTGAGTGAAGCAGCGAGCAACACGGAAGGGAGTAGCCTTAGCTAAAAAGTATTGTTCAAATCTTTCTGTCATTTCTTGCGGGAGGGGAAGTTGCACACTAGCGCAAAGCCGCACTATTACATACAAAACATACCTGTACCGATCCATTGCCGATCATACTCACACAACCAAATCACTAACACATAAAAAATAAAGCATCATTCACAAATCTAGCCCCGCCCTCACGCCACAGTATATTATCAAACTCCATGGTCCACGCGGACTTGTACTTGGACGCGGACAGAGGGGAAACGCTGTGTATGCCTACTCCCTTCCGTGTTGCTCGCTGGACTGTAGTGACACTCAGGGCTGACCGCAGAGCTTCTGGCGGGAGTCTACCCGGAGTCAAATCTCAGTGATAGACCCTAATCGAAGCGGTGGTCAAATGTAAATGACAGAACCAAATCACAATTGTTAGTTGACATAGACAATTTATCGGGTACTTTTAAAATATTTGTTGTAAATTCTATTTTGGTAAATGATACATTTGTAAAAAGAATAATTTATGAAATAAAAATGTATAAAAAAACAAAATGTCATTCGATATATTGTCTAAGTGAAACGTTTGCCGTGTAATTGGTTTTAAATGATGATTTTTAAAATAAAACATTTGTTGATGCAAGATATTTTTGAAATAAATATCATGCGAAACGTTGGTTACAAAATGAAACATTTTTATATTGTAAAGTTTTTGCAATGATATTTTAATATAAATATTATATGATAAGTTGGTTTTAAAGTGATGTTTTGTCAAAAAATGTTTGTGAAACATTAGTGAACCATCAAATGTGCAGCATGATTCCTATTTAGTGCTAGGTTAGGTGCTGGGTGCTGTATGTAAGATATCAATGCTTAACTTATGAAAATAGTGCCATATCTAGCACCGAAAGTGCTAAGTTTGCAACGCTGCATACAACCAACCACACACACGCCAAGCAACAATACTGAACTGGTTTGACATCCCTGCCACCCGCGCACTAGGTCGCTCGCAAACTAGGCTCGTAGTGAGGACATAACGCGCGGACAGGAACGTTGTTTGATAACTCCGCGCGCTTAGTCGCTCAAGCCCGCCGCGCTAAGCCCGTTGCACTGTGGACGCAAAGGCGCGTTTCGTATGTTTGAAATTTCCACGCCCGCCACCGCATCCGCCCTAGGCCCGGGGGTCTATTTCATTTCATTGCCGTCTCTTTCATTTCAAGCGATAAGAAAAGAGACAGCAACGTCAAAGCGTTTTTCGTTAGGCGGTAGAGGCCCCGTACTGTGGTTGAGGCCTATACGCACGACGTTAATTCCGTTTTGTTTCTTACTCTTATTATTATGCAACGCAGTTTTTATTTCTTCAATCATACAATTCATTCTCATACAGTGAATACTACTAACTCGTGATTGAGAACTCATTTCGTTCCAAATTAATATCACTTTTACCATCCAACTGTTCCCAATCATTTGGATCACAGTGATGTTTCAGTAAATGAGCTACTTAAACACGTCTAGTTCAATTGTTTCGTCCTCACATCTAGTTGGCGAGCGACCTAATGCGCATGTCGCGGGGGTATCAAACCTTTTCAGTCTTGTCGCTTGGCGACAAGATTGACGTTTACGCGGCTGGATATATTTTTTGGTACAATTATGATAAATACTGAATTGAACTGTTTAAAATCTGTTTAATTTTTCCGCAAATTTATAAATAATTCCTTCTTAGAACTAAAACTATACAAAAGTTTGCATTTTCTTTGATGATTTAAGCTATATTTTTTTCCAAGGATCTATTAAAATGTTGTAATGGACATTCGAGCGTACTAAAAAAGCTTTTTGGGTGTTTTGCTGCAATAATGAAACAATTTACCACATTTTTCCCTGTTATAAATTATTTCATGTACGTCATGCAAATCGTCGCCTATAGTTTGCGACACCTGACGTAGGTCGCTCGCCCGCTGCTCACTGTGGCCACCCACCCGCACCCGCGCCCGCGCCCGCGCCCGCACCCGCGCCCGCGCCCGCCTTAGGCCCGTACTGTGGTTGAGGCCTAAGGCTAAACTAGCCGCCAAAAAACTGGGTGTCCTCTCAAAGGTGCGAAGATACTTCAATTCTGAGCAGTTGCTCACGTTGTATAAAGCACAGATTCGCTCCTGTATGGAGTACTGTTCGCACCTTTGGGATGGATCGGCTAAGTATCAGCTGGAGACTCTGGAATCGATTGAGAGACGTGCCAAAAGGCTCATAGGCAATGACACTCTTGTGCGTAAAAGACTTCAAAGTCTTGATCATCGCCGCAAGATTGCTAGCTTATCGGTTTTTTATCGGATACACTTCGGAGAGTGTGCAACTGATCTGCATGATTTAATACCACCTTGCTCTTTCTTCTATCGGAATTCTCGTATCTCAAAAAAGCGACATCGTTTCATGGTTGAAGTTCCAAAAACACGAACAAAGAGATTTGACTCCACGTTTGTGATAAGAACGTCTAAGTTGTGGAATGCGTTGCCTGAGTGGGTTTTTCCCGATGGTTACAATCTGGGTGTCTTCAAATCGAGAGTGAATCGGTTTCTTCTGGATAAGCACGTACCATCGTAGATCGCATCGTCGCTTAACATCAGGCGAGATGGTGGTCAAGTGCGAACCTATTACAGTTAAAAAAAAAAAAAAAAAAAAAAATTTAGAAGGTTTTGTAATCGTTGCTTATGAGCCTTTTGGCACGCATCCAAAGGTGTGAATAATACTTCATACTACATATATAGGGTTCACCGCGCTGATTAATGGATGAATAGTATTTTATTTTCAATTTAAAATTAAAAATAAACATTGCGAATGGAAAATCTAAAAAAATTCAGTCCAGAATATGATTAATGAACAATTGTTGTTTTTATTAAAATTTCACTTGAAAAAATATATTTGAAAAAAATGTGTTACATGACTTTTTAATATGTATTTATAAAATTATTTTAGCTTTACTCAATCCCTACGAAATCTCACGAAAATATGATCAAAGATTAAAAAGCTTCATACAAACACGCTCAAATCATACGATATTTTATGCGAATTAACGAAAAGAAATAACTAGATTCATACAAACTTCCATCCCCGATTTCACACCCTAAGGCCGCTTGTAGACGTCCGTTTTTTTCACCGGATAACGGACCGTCAATAAACGGCTATCCTTGTATACATATTTTTTTTACCGGATGGATGGACTGCCGTCTATATGCGTTAGTTTTGAACTGGTAGTCAGAGATTACACACGTGTGAAATGTCGAATAATAAGAAAAAAAAACTCGTATTGGCCTACTATTTGTACAGGAAGAAACAAAAAGAAAAACGTAAAAGGTCATCGTGGGTGCATCCTATATTATTGGAAAGGGAAAAATATGGTGCATTTCAAACTCTTTTTACGCAGTTGGAAGAAGATGAAACTAAATTTTACAATTATTTTCGGATGAAGAAAGAAACCTTTCAACTATTATTAACAGCCATATATGATAAAATAAGACACGAGGATACTGACATGCGTAAATCTATTTCCCCGGCAGAGAGATTAGCCGTTACGTTAAGGTATGTTAAAGAGATGTTCAATTTCAAATTATAGAAAAGGGGATTGATTACCTGTATTAATTAAAACAAAATTTAGTAGGTAGTAATTGTTTTATTATACTCAAAAAATAAATTAAGGAGTTTTAGAAAAATCGAAATCGTAATCAGGCGATGTGATTGAACTTAATTCAGTAATAATTGAAGATTGGGAATCATCTTGCTGCATGAGTTCTTGAGGCATCCTGGATGTGGATGGAATGAGTTGTGTTGGCTGATATTCATAGGGCATCCTGGATGTCGATGGAATGGGTTGTGTTGGTTGATATTCGTGTATCCTGTAGTCGGGTGTAGTCGGGTGTAGTCGGATGCCTCGATTAATATTGTAATTGTAATTTTGCTGCTGCATGGACGCTTGATTTCTCCGAGTTAAATTTCTCATAACTTTAATGACTTCATATTGGAATTCAACATAATCGTCATCACTATACTTGTCTACAATCGGAGCAATACCTTTGAAAAAACACATACTCTTACTCTTGTCTTCATCTTCAACTGATTTAATTAAAGTAAGCATTTGTCGATCAACTTCGCTACAGTCTGTCTTTCTCTTCTTGCTTGTTTTTGTTAAATCGGTAGTATTGGCTGGTGCGGTAGGGTCATTATTGGTTTGTGAGTCAGTTTCTTTGTTGTGAGATTGTGTGATGTTTTTTTCTGATGTAATACTTGCTTCCGTTGTTCGGCGAGTCACAATTTTACACAAAAAGAGCATTTGATCGTAGAATATAAAGGTACAAGTTGGCGCGGAGACCGCGACACCGAGACCGGTTGCGGTCGCGGTCGCGGCGCGAACTGGCGCCCATACAATTCCATAGTGTCAAGTGCCTGTCGCGGTCTCCGGTCTCGGTCTCCGGTCGCGGTCTCGCGTCGCGGTCGCGGCGCGAACTTGTACCTTTAGGGGTTGAATATTGAATAACCTCCTCCTTTTTGGAAGTCGGTTAAAAATCGTTCCGTAGTGGGTGCCCACGTCTTAAGAAGACGTGTTCACGAAATTATTAGTTTTCTAGTAACGCTCTGCGTTGATCTATGTATTAGTAAACCACCTTTGGCTTTTATATACAAATACAGGGTTATTGGTAATCAGCCTACATCCGTTTAAGGGCATGTTCTGTATATTTAAACAAACAACTTTTGTTCTACAACTTTCGTTAAAACTCAATAGAAAACCCAAAAAAAATAGGGCAACAACCCTTTTTTGTACTGTTTAGTGACTTTTTAGTGTTTATTAACTTCGGCACATCATTTTTTGCGCGTTAAAGAGCGTACGCACTCTTGTTACGAATTGTTACGGAGAGTTCGATGCTGTTAGACTGTGCAAATACATTTTTTATTTATTTTGTAAAATAAAAAAAACATAAATTTTTAAAAACTGTAGAACAAAAGTTGACGTATTGAATGTACCTAACATCCCCTTAAAATGATGCAGGCTGATTACCAATAGCCCTGTATATATAGATAGATTAATCATATTTTTGACTTTTCATGACTGAAGTTTTTACACAACCCATTAACAATGTATTTGTCGACATGTAAAATTAAATATAATAGTTATTTGTTGTACAAGAGTGCAAAGTGGCTTTTTAACCGCGTGCTCAATTTTGATGACCGAGCAAGCGAAGGATTCTATAATTGAATCCCGAGCGTAGCGAGGGATTCAAAATTAGAACCCTGAGCGTAGCAAGGGAATCAAAAGGGCACAAGGTGAAAAATCTTTGCACTCGAGTGCAACACGTAATTTTTCATCCCACCTTAGCGAGGAAATTACTAGGTAAAAAATGCTTTGCGCATTTTCAGTTACAGTCAATTCTGTTGGTGTCAAATAAACTTCTTGGTCGCTAGAATCACTTAGGTATTTCGGATTTTCACTTGTATTCAATTTTCCTATTTTTAACTTTGAGTTTATTTAACCATGGTTTTAACACTTTTAACAATAACATGATGTGAAAATATGGAGAGTTGAGCGATTGAGGTAAGGAGTTTCATCTGAGTACATGAAAAGGTGTCCGGACGGACAAATGCATTACATATTATTATAGTACCTAGCGCTAAGTTAGCATCAGGGTATATTTTAAAGGAAATAAATAAACATTACCATTAAGAATTTGTGAAAAAAAAAAATAGGCAGTCATAGGCACTGCCTATAGAAGTGAAAACTTATAACTCAGAATTTGATTGCTTACTTTGGAAACTACGCGGGTGAAACCAGAAGGCGTGGCTATGAGCATGGGCTATTTAGAAATGCTGATGGCCAATGGGAAAGGTTGGCACATTTCTAGATGGCCAATGGCCACGGTGGGACCGTGGCCATTCGTTTACCTGAAGATTTATTATCGTTCCCGAGCGTGACCCTAGAATTCAATTGACAGCCTACGAAAAATCTGTCTTTAGCGCGCCTAAAAAAATGTTTACTTCAAAATATATTGTAGCTACATGTTTTCTCAAAATAGTAATTATTTATTTGATGTTATATTTACTACATTATTTTGTACTGCACAAGTAGTTGAAATTATCTATTAGTTACTATTTTAGTAGTCAATAATATTTAATTATTTAACTCGGCAACTCAGCATACTTCAATTCGATCACAATTTATTCATTCATAGCATTTTAAAATGTTCTGCCATTTGAAATAACATTCTTTGCCTCTATCCTCCATACGTGAAAAGAAAATTGCGCGCAAAACATTTAAAAAAAAGTACACCAAGGAGGTTCCGAGTATGAGTTTTTAACAAATTAAAAATAAATGTATGATGAATTCGGCACCAAGGAGGTAGAAATAATTAGGTTAAATTATGTTTTGAATTCAAAACCTCAGTACACACGATGTTCTAAATTCAAATTTACTTTAACCTCTAGAGGGTAAAAACGAATTTTGCGCCCTGATATCGAGGAGCAAAAGTACTCTTTCCGAGCTGGTGGGATGAAAAATACTTTTATCAATTATCCAGCTCGATGCAGGCTGTTGTTAAGCGGGATCTCCTACTAATAGCTAATCTGTGGTGGGTATAAAATGAAAAATACTTTATAGTCGTTGACGTGTAATACCATTGCAGCTGCGACAGGTCACCTAGTTCTTTTACAAAACCTTGAGCTCAATAAAGACCCACATTGGTAACAAAGACAATCTCTAACCTTTTACAGGAAACCATCGTTTTGATGCACGGAACTTCAATTTCTCAAATGTTTTCTGAAACCAGCACATAGTTATTTAGAAACAAGAGATAACTTCTCGTCAGCAATCCGTGATGTTATAAATATCGGAAATGCGCAGTTTAATACGAATTGATAGAACGGCGACTGCCGATCCGTAGACCCCGGGTTCAAAACCACGCGCACCACTTTCTTTTCGTGCGTAATGCCGCTAACTTAAAACGGTGAAGGAAAACATCGTGAGGAAATCGATATGTACCTAGAACCATTCGAAGTCGTGTATCATCCATCAACCGGCACTGGGCCAGTGTGGTGGATTATGGCGTTGACTCTGTCCTTGCGAGAAAAGGCCCCGAATCCCATCAGTGGGAACATTTAGGGGGCTGTTTATGATAAGACGTGGCGTACTGTCCTATTCGTCATGTACACGTAGATACATTCATCTACAGATGCCATCCGCAGATCCATCTGCCGACGTTTAGATGGGGAGATTTGCTCGTCATTGGTAGGTATTTAACGTCCCGTCGGTCGATGCGTCCGCTACTTATGCGTTTGTTGTCGGTTTTTGTGGCACGCATCAAAGGGTTTCAGCGCAAGCAGTCAGCTCAATCCACACGTCTCACGACGTGTCAGTTTTCATCGGAAGCGAATACGCATCGTTATGCAGTTTTTTTCTTGCTTAATTAATAATTAGCTACCTAAGTAGCTAATTATTAATATTAGACACTATTTTACTTTAAAGTACTAAACAAATAAACAGCTGCCACAGCTACTGTTTTCAATATCTACTTAGCGTGCGTACGTTGCGTCTTTCGAGAACCAACACAGACCGATCGACCTACAGGCGTATGGTCGTCGGCTTATGGTGATCCATCTACGGATACATCTGACAACGTCTGCGGACGAATCTGCCTACGTGGAGAGGAGGCATAAAAGTGAAAGTTTGTAAGAATGTATGGATGTATGCTTGTTACTCTTTCACGCCAAAAAAACTGAAGGGATTTGGATGATATTTGGTACTTAGGTAATGGAATACACACTTCATTCCGTGAAAATAATGGTATAGGAAACTACGAGGTGAACCACGGGGCGATGCTAGTTCGAAAAAAACCGCTGCAGATAATTTTAATACATGCGGGTAGTTCACATGACAATACAATAATGAGCTGTCACAAAGTGTTGGTAAGTTGTGTGAACCAGAAAGTGCTGCAAAAGGAGACAAATCTATCTAGTCTACAGAATTTGCTTTGGTGACTCCAATGTATTGCGCTGGGTTTCAAGGGAAGATTGTTTTTTTACAAGTATTGCGATTACCGTGCTTGCCTAATAATAGAAGCCTTTTACTTGTGAACTAACTGTATAAATTTAATGTTATTACATCAATCTTACCTTAAATAACATAATTTTGTCGGGAAGATAGATACCTATAAACTTACAAAAACAATAATTCTATATTACAAGCGAGCTTTATTGACACGATGTGTTTGACACGTGAATATCGAACTTAAATATAGTTTTAATGTTGGCATGAAATATTTTTGAGATATCTTAATTTAAACTTCTTAGAATGACAGGAAAAAGTATAAATATGAAACTTGGCATTCATGCCATACTCTTTTAGAATTGAACTCCATTGAGAGGCGAGATTGATGCAGAGATTTGTTTCTAGCTCAGATGAATTATTTAAGGTGTCCAGCATTCAATATATTATACTTAATTACACTTTAAAATCTTATTCTTAATGAGACCTATACTTTATAACGCGTTACGTTGTTTGTTCGCAATGGACTCCTAAGCTATATTTTACCGATTTTAATTAAATGCTTTCAGGTATGATTTCACATAATTATGCTTTCAGGTATACTCTGTGACTTTCGGGTATTTTTTTTCAGGTAACCTCTACGAATGTAGTTAATAAGTTACTACACAACAGAGGCCATCTGAAGCCTGTGTTTATCAAAAAAGTGCGTTTACCATTGGATCACTCTGGTCCAGTTTGTGTTTGATATGGTTTTTATAGTATAGAGTGACGCGACGAGCTGGACATATGCCTGATGGTAAGCAAAATGCCTGCCACATAACATGCACAGTGACACGCAGCTATTGGAACATGAAGAGTCCAAATCATTACCTGCACCACTGCACTGCGCTCGTCACCCAGAGATATAAGATGTTTTATCTCTATGCCCTGTAATTTCACTGGAAACATTGGCCTTCAAACCAGAACACAGTATGTAATGTTTGTACATTACTGCTTGGCGGTAGAATAACTAGCAAAGATGTGGTACTTCCCCAGACGGACTCTGCAAAGAGCCCTACCACCACAAAATGTTTCCTGATATATATAGGTACTCTCTGGATTTCTTTAATCTAAATTATATACGTAGGTATCTTCGATGTACAAGTACCTAAATGTGCTAAACAAAGAGAATGTAATATACTAGTAGGTGCTAAATCGGAAGCCATGCTTGATTTTTTCAACCACGCAGATTCAGAAACTCAGCTTTGGCGCATAAAAACTGTTTTAACACAGTCGTCTTTTATTCCAAGACTGTCAGTTTTCAGCTTGCCTTAAATAACTACCCAAAATTAGGAATCTATCGGAATATGTTTTCTAAAGGAATCATTTAGAAGTGGACCAATACTAACTGGTTGAGGTAAGAATAGAAAAAAATGGCAGTCCTATGACTGCCATTTTTACGGACTACCGATAGAAGTGAAAACTGATAACTCAGAATTTGATAGCACACTTTGGAAACTACGCGGGTGAAACCGGAGGGCACTGCCTAGTCTGGAATAAATCTTCAAAGCATTGTCGTCTAAATAAGTCTTCTAAGCATGGCCATCTAGCACTACGAGTAGATGGTCATTGTTAGATGTGTTATGGTAGCCATGGGTCATGGTAACACGGATAATAAGCATTTCTAGGTGGCCATGATCCCGAGTTCACCCGAATATTTCTTTTATACAAGAGCTTGACGCTTGAGCTCAATTCATAGCCCATGAAAAAATCTGCACCAAAAAAAAAATTTTCATCTCAAAAATAATAAAACTTTATCTTCCTCCCTACTTAGTCTATAAGTAACTTTATTCTTCTTGTCACATAACGCTATTGGTAAACATTTTGATTCGATCTTGTATGGAGTACTTGGTACTGTACGTATCTTCGAGTACCAGCCGGAGGCTCTGAGCTCAACCTAGAGACGAAACTTTGGAAAGCGTTGGCTGACTTGGGCCTTGAGTGATTCTGCTTCTTCAAAGAGAATGTAAAATATGCTTCTTCTATAGTGCGTTCCAGTAAGCTGTGTAGAAAACCAAAACAAACCAAAAAAAAGGTGATTCCATAACATAAACATCGTTTAATCTTAGTATTTTTATGAAATTGCCTTAAAATATTTTTCACAAATAGGATTCGACTTTATTGCGATCTTAAATACCATATACTTAGATTTGTATTGATCAAATAATTCTATACTATCTTATTTTAAAAGTTATAGAAAGTAATGGTAGAATGATAGAAATATGATTTTAAGTACTAGCAATTTGATCTGTGTTTCTCAAACTCTCAATGTTGCATTCAAGACATTTATATCTACTTCTTTTCATCAAATAAAACATATTAAGGACGCGCCTATTTTTCTAACATACCCCTCTCCTGGCATATTGTAAAAATGCCCATTTCCATTATATTCAAGTATGGATTAATTTTACTCTATTCATTTTTGTCATTAATTTGGAATTTTTAATTGTAATGTAATTTGGTTTTAATGTAATGTATTATTTGATTTTTATTGTAATGGGATCTTAAATTGACGTCTGTTTTTTTTTTTAATTATTGACAATATTTCAAATCAAATATTGGTAATATTTGAATATCTTGAATATTATGACATGTAACTACTCGTTATCAATAAAAAAGTAAGAGTATGACTAAAGAACTCCGAGAAAAAGGTTTCTTGTGTCGTAACGAGTTGAGAGAAAATCGCAAACCTCTAAATACGTGTTCCAAATTACGCTGTTTACTATCAAAAGCTTGTATAATTTTCACTCTAAAATGCCATACATTTTGTGTTATTTTGATCGAAACTTTTGTATGTGTTTCCAGAATATTACATCAGTGTTATGACATGTTATGATCAGTTTTGGGTAATACGAGGACAATTTGAACGAGATTTAATTATTGTTAAAAATAAAATGAACGTTTTCATATAAGGAAACATCTAAATTACTTTTCTAAGTCACTGGTTCTAGTGTTACATTCTTCTCCGAACTCAAATGCTTTGCCTTTCCTTTTTTTACGTGGGGGAAATAAATGTACGTATGCCCGCCATACTCTCATTATGAAATGAGAGAAGATCTCCATCTACCCTCATTTGGGCTTAAAAAATCGCAGGGTGACCAACACTAACCATATCACTAACCATATCAGGTTTCTCCAAACTCACTGCGCTATGCACACATTTATTTATTAGAGGATTCCGCGACGCCGATAACCGTAAACCGGGTAGTTTTCGGTTATTGGTATCGTGGTCATCGTGTCGTAGTTGAAATATATACCAATGTTTTTTATTTTTCAATGCTTCCCGAACCATTCTTGCGTAGTAATGATATTCGGTAGATAGAACCTTCGGGTCGTGGATCTCGATCCAATGACCAGTTTTAGCATCAATCAGATGTTCAGCAATTGCAGATTCTTGTGTCTGACGATTTTTTACAGCGGCAATGTGTTGATTGTTCCAAGTCCCAGCAGTGGGAACATATATTTGGGTGTTTATGATATCCATACATATATATTTAGCCTTGTTTTGCGACGAAAATTTAAAAGGGCAAGCAATTAAAGGTACTACAAACTATCTTGTAAAACAAAGGTTGAGAAATGCTGGTCTGTCATATTGAGAGTGACATTGGTTTGTTTACCTTTTATTCACAGAGATTTGGAATGAGGTATAGGTTAGTGCGCTCCATCTTGTGAGTATTTAATAATTTGTCTGATCGTTCCATAGACCGCATCGTCGCTTAATATCAGGCCAGATGGCGATGGCGGTCAAATGCAAACGTTGCTCGTATACCCTCTAGCCGCCTCACTTATCCCGTGTAAACCGTAGTAATTTACATGCTCTTTGGTGTAAACTTTCAGCCGTAGAATATTTAGACAATAGGGATGATGAATGGGCCAAAAATATACCATTCTATATAATTTGTCCGTCAGGTAGATTTTGAAAAAATGTGAGACACGTATTTTATGTGTTATCGAATTATTAAAAATCGACAATGGTACTTATAGACCCGATACCCGTGGACTATAGACTTACCTATAACGCCTATAACAGACGATTTAACTCATCGAGAATAGGGTTTGTGACGGCTCATTCGCATAATATCAGATTCTCAAAATATCTGATTCTCGAAATATCAGATTATCGAAATAGCAGATTCTCAAAACAATAGAAATCGGACATTCAACCTGAAAAATTGACGTCACGTCTTTGTAAAAATCGAAACCGTTACGTCACTCGAAATTTCTAAGCACTGCATTTTGTAATTTTTTGTATGCGAAACAAAAAAAAATACGTGTACCTACAATATTTTTTATAAATAATCTAACGGACTTAGTAGAATTCGTTTTTTTTCGTTTATTTCCTTTGACACTACAGTTTGGCACTTTTGATTTTAGTCTTCGTGCTGTAGCTGTAAGTACCTACCTACTTATAAGTAATTTCCTAAGTTAAATGATCAAATAACTTATTCATAATCGTTCTTAACGTTTTTCGAATATTTTGTAAGGCATAGTTCTTTTTAGGGTTCCGTGAAACGTAAAAACGGAACCCTTATAGATTCGTCATGTCTGTCTGTCTGTCTGTCTGTCCGTCCGTATGTCACAGCCACTTTTTGCCGAAACTATGAGAACTACACTGTTGAAACTTGGTAAGTAGATGTATTCTGTGAACTGCAATAAGACTTTGAACAAAGAAATTTAAAAAAAAAGAAAAATTAGGGTTGCCCCGTATAGGTAATGAGAACTGAAACTCAAATTATTTTTTTTCATCAAACCTACACGTATGGGATATCTATCGATAGGTATTCAAAAATGATGTTGAGGTTTCTAAAATCATTTTCGTCTACACTGAATAATTTGCGCGAGACACACTTCCAAAGTGGTAAAATGTGTGCCCCCCCCCCCCCTCTAACTTCTAAAGTAAGAGAATGAAAAATCTAAAAAAAATATATGATGTACATTACCATGTAAACTACCAACGAAAATTGGTTTGAACTCGATCTGATGGGTAGTTTTTTTTAGTACGTCATAAATACATTATTATTAAAACTTCGATCAAAGTTACAACACACTACAAGAACTATGTGTACTATGTATATTATGTTAGTTGCTGCAACGGAACCCTTCATGGGCGAGTCCAACTCGCACTTGGCCACGTTTTATTTATGAACACTATTCGAATTACTACCTAATATCTACTACAAAAAATATAAATGCGAAAGTAAGTGTATATTGAAATTTCATACGGAAGGTAGTCCTCAAGACTCATCAAGGCGGGACACTTTTAAATACATAAAAATAGTCAAAATTCTTCTCATTAGCTTGACGACGTTCAGGCAATAAAACAATCATTTGCTAAAACAAGTATATTTGTCACTCACAATTTCACAACTTAATTGAATCTAAATACTTCGCTCAATAAAGACAAGCCATTGCTGCAGCAGCACCGACACATCCTACCATGGCAGCCATAGCCGTCATGGAAACCTGTTTGCGCTCCAACAACATACCCGTGTTCCATATGCAAAACCGAATGCCGTTGAAGTAGTGGTAAGCGAATGGAAGGCCTATTAAAAACTGGAATAAAAATTATAAAATAAAGTATAAAAGTATAAAATTTACTGTTACCATAAAAAACAGTTCTGTTAAATTGTATGTAGTCCATTGAAAAGTTACTTGTAGGGTTGCGTTTTCTAAGGACGCAATTTAACTTTTTTGTACAAAGGGTTAGTACAAGCTTCGATTCAAAGGGGTTTGGGTACTTTTGTATGGGCTCGTGGGGTCGTTTTTTTTAGCGGCCAAAAATTATTAGGCTGTGATCACTTTCTTGTAACAATAAAATACTCTGATGCTATCTTTGGAATCAGATTTGCTCTAAGTCATATCGGAGCTGAGTTAATGATTAATGTTAATGGCCTGTCAAAGATATTTATTTTTTTGATTTTTTGTATAGAGAAGTTGTGTAGTTTAGCTTAGTGAACTGTGATTGAAATAGGTTGCGATTCGTTGGTGAAATGTGTAGCAATAGATGAAGAATTTGTAAAATATTTCTAACCTTAATAATGCTGACGGTTGTAGCACTCAAGTTCAAACTCTGTATTATTGAGACATACGTTTCAATTCCGTTTGCTAGAAACAGAGTGCCGCCCGAGAACAGTAATACGTAAACTGCTAGAATGACTCCTGAAAATAATAAATGGAATTTCATTTTTATCTTGCTGCCATATTTCTAATTTTCTTGATTTGCTGTGTGGAAAAACTAAATGTTAGGTTGTATTTTCGATATTTTCGTATGTTTTTCGCAAATTCGAATTATTTACCTATATTTGAAAATTTATAATAATCAGACATTCTTGAATTGGCCAAGTGAAAGGGTTAAAAAAAGAGTTTCTCTGCGACTCAGCAAACCAATTGATTGCCTGAATTTCACTTGATTGGGTTCCAAATGTTGCTGCTAATTTGCTTTTCACTAAGTGGTTCCAGAGTGCAAAAAATAAAGAATGAAGTCCCAAAAATATCTAATTTACCAGTCGCCCGTTGTACAATAGACATGGTGGCCGGCGTAGTCATAGTAACCACGGTGACGTGGGGAGACATTGGTCTTTTCAGCGCCATGTTCTTATAGTCATGATCAATTATTGGCCGCTCCACATACGACTTATAGCATAGTTGATGACCGCCAGTAGATTTAGGCGGCCTACGCCCGTCCGGCTGGCAAGTTTTCTTGCTACCTCCCCCGCTTTTACCACCGCTACCACAGCCGCAGGGGTCGGGATTGCACTCGTCGGAGTACGAAACAATACTATTGAAGATCGGGCTGAATGTGCGGGGTTGAATACTGAAACAAAGTGTTTGAAAGTGTCTTTATATTGGTACATATCCTAGTTAATTTTTACGGTTCCGTAAAACGAAAAACGGAACCCTTATAGATTCGTCATGTCTGTCTGTCTGTCTGTCTGTCCGTCCGTATGTCACAGCCACTTTTTGCCGAAACTATAAGAACTACACTATTGAAACTTGGTAAGTAGATGTATTCTGTGAACCGCATTAAGATTTTTACAAAAAAAAATTAAAAAAATAGAAAAATTAGGGTTGCCCCCCATACTTCATACATACATGTACCATACATACCCCATACATACTGAAACTTACTTTTTAACTTTTTTTTCATCAAACCTACACGTGTGGTTTATCTATCGATAGGTCTTCAAAAATGATGTTGAGGTTTCTAATATAGGTTTTGTCTACACTGAATAATTTGCGCGAGAGACACTTCCAAAGTGGTAAAATGTGTGTCCCCCCCCCCCCCTCTAACTTCTAAAACAAGAGAATGACAAAACTAAAAAAAAATATGATGATGTACATTACCATGCCAACTACCAACGAAAATATGGTTTGAACTCGATCCGATGAGTAGTTTTTTTTAGTACGTCATTAATACATTTTATTAAAACTTCGATCAAAGTTACAACGAACTAAAAAAAACTATGTGTACTATGTATATTATGTTACTTGCTGCAACGGAACTCTTCATGGGCGAGTCCAACTCGCACTTGGCCACTTTATTAATGTACACTTTTGCTAGTTATTCTACTGCCAAGCAGTAATGTGTAAGCGTTACTGTGTTCCGGTTTGAAGGGCAACTTTTCCAGAGAAATTACTGGGCTTAGAGATATAACACCTTAGATCTCTGGGTGAACTAACATAGAGCTAGAGCTGGAACAAGAGCATTCTTTCTCGATCTTTTAGTGTAAACGAAAGATCGTTCTTAGCGTTTTCCATATTAGATATTCCATAAAATCTTTGCGACAAAACAACGAAAGAACGTTCTACGTTTGTTTACACCAAATTAATTTGATACAGTGGGGATAGAATGAGCATTCGCTCGTCTGATGTAAATCGGCCTTTAGAATAGCACAAAGGCTTTTTTGTTTTCCGGGAAAATAACAGGAAAGGGAACTCTACGTGTATAGGTATGCGGTTCAGTGGTACACGAAATGTTCCATACGATTGTGCAATAAAATCTTTCGGCTTGACCCCAGAACAATTTAATTGTATAAGTGCGGTGTCAATTACACGTACCTACACTTACTTACAATCTTACTCGAACTGCCAACACCGCTATGGATCCAGCTCACCATTCTATTGCCGATAAGAGTTATAATCTACTACAAAAAATACGCGCCTTTGTTAATAGGGCTTATTCTTTCTTTTGAACTTACCTTTGGATAATAATGGATCGTATAGATTGAGACTTATATCGACAAGTATTAACTAAACAAAACATAACGATTTTTAAGGAATAACTCTTTGCAGCTGAATGTAAAAAAATTGTAATATTAGAATAATTGCAAAATCGTAGTTAGACAAAATTGTCACAAACAATAGATCATGTTATTATGACATTCTATGTCATTACGTAAAAAAAGAAAAGGTATTCAAGGTTAAATAAACTTTTCATGAAGGTACAAACATGTTAGTAGTACCTACTTAGATATTTATTTGATAGTTTTTGATTTGATATTGAATTTTCGACGAGACAACCTTCGATGAAATATTAAATACTAGCTCTTGGTTTTACCCGTTTCTACTACTGGTAGTAACACGGGCAATTATTTTTGCCCGTTACCAGCTAAGTTCTCGTTTCTGTAATTTTCTCGCGGTGAAAAGTAGCTTATGTACTATTCCAGCCAGTAAGTTATTTCGACCCGATTTGTTCAGTTCCGACGTGATTGAACTAAAAACATCCGAATTTCCGCATCTAAAATAATCAATAGGCTCATCAAACAATGCCCTCTATGCATACCTAGATGAAGATTGCAATTCCAACAACCTTAGAACGCACCGGTACAAATTAAATAGGTCAGCAACTTCCACTTAAATCTATACTAGGTTGGTACACGTAGAAAACACAATTTTCTTTGGTTATTTACAGAAAAAAAGTACAAAACAAGACCCAAACAGCCAAGTAGAAACTTTTCAGGACACCATCTATACATACTTCTCTGAGCACTATCCACCATCAACTTATTATGCTCGAAATAACAAGGAAAATACGTTCAAAATGAAATTGCGGAGGAAGAAAAGAGAACTAATAAAACGTCTTCGTGTAGCTAAAACCATGGGCGACAACCAACTAAGTCACCAACTGTCCAGGGCTCTAAGATCAATCCTTAAATTAATACAAGGAATATCGCTACAAATCAGTAAAAATCGTGATAATCTTTACAGAGCTAAACACGAAGTAGACTTTGATAAAAACCCTTTTCAATACTCGAAAAATATTTTCAGAGAACAAAATGGAAAGCTTATCTTGACTAATGAGCAAATTTACGATCACTTTAAAAGCACATACGAAGTGCCTAAACGCGGGAGCTCGTACGTAGTACCAAACATCCAAAGACCTAATGATCCTCTAACAAACTTTCAAAGCACTCCACCTAGTGAAGAGGAAGTAAACTATCAAATTAAGAAGAAAACTACTAAATCAGCTCCAGGCCCTGATGGCATTCCTTACATAGTGTATAAAAAGTGTCCATCAGTTCGTAAACATATCTTAAATATATTCAGTAAGATCTGGTCAGGAAAGCAAATCCCAAAATCATTTGGAAGAGCAATTTTTGTCCTGATTCCTAAAATGAAAGAAGTAACTCATCCAAAAGACACCAGACCGATAGTCCTAACCAATACAATTTCTAAAATTTTTTTCAGTATATTACAAACAAAAATGACCACATTTATGGCTAGCAATAGGTATTTCAGGCCCAACCACCAGAAAGGCTTCTTGCCTGGTATTTCTGGATGCCTGGAACACAATACATTACTAGCGGAAAGTTTGAAAGATGCCAGAACACATGAGAGACAAATAACAGTCTGCTGGATAGACCTAGAGAACGCATTTGGTTCCGTGCAGCATGAACTTATGTTATTTGCCCTAAAATGGTATAACTTTCCTGCTGTAATTATTGACATAATTAATTCATATTATAATCACTTAAAATTTGTTATAGCAGTAAACAAAGAATACTCAAAACCACTTAAATATAATGTGGGACTATTCCAAGGGTGCTGCTTATCACCAATAGTATTTAATATAGTTATAAATATTCTAGTAGATAAATTAATATCCCGTGACAAGAAATGGGGCTACCGGTTTAAAATCAACAATAAGTACACTGAGTCAATTTTAGCCTTTGCGGACGACCTTGCAATACTTACACGAAATCCCAAACAGTGTCAACAATTGTTGAATGATGTTGATGAGTTCTGTACATGGACGGAGGGAATGAGGGCAAAACCAAGTAAATGTCATTGTTTATGTCTGGGTAGACGAGATACCAAATATACTTCTTACGATCCGGGACTCTCCATAAGTGGCCAAAGAGTTGCCACAATAGCAGAGGCAGTGCCTTTCAAATTTCTTGGTAGAAAGATAGACTACAAAGGACGTACACCATCATTAGAGGTAGTTGTTGGAAATTTCATGAATGACCTCAGTAAGGTAGACCAACAGCCTATCAGCAATATCAAAAAAGCATGGATATATGACAACTATCTCACATCACGTCTCACTTGGCCTTTCCTAGTATATGACATCGGTAAAACCCTCCTCGCAAAATTAGATGCTAATGTCATAAAGATATTGAAGTCATGGTTTGGATTGGCACATCCGGCTGATCCCTCTACTCTATTTAGGGATCACAATAGTTTTGGCCTGAAACTAAAAAAACCATCTGAACTCTACAAACACCTAAGAGTTACAAAAACGCATGTTTTGGGAAAGTCGAAAGACGAATTAATCGCATCTCTACCAAAAGACAAAAGCGCTTCGGACCTTGAATCTAGACTTCAATTCCACAAACAATTTATGGCAGGTGCGCAAGTAAATACAGCTGGGTTGGGTGCGAGAAAGAAAAGGGAAGACCGAGACATGGTAAAAACCTTTCTACAACAAGACGAAAATGATAGTTACAAAGTGCACGCTATGAATTTAGAAATGCAAAGTGAGTGGTTAACCATAGGTGAGTTTTGTATCCCATTAGCTCTAAAGTGGCGCACCTTGCTATATGACTGGTCTCCTGCCTTATTAAAATTTTATCTGAACGCTTTCCAAATGACCCTCCCTGACCAGAGTAACTTGGTAAGGTGGGGAAAAGCCTCTGAAAAATGTTGCTATACTTGTGGTGAGGCGATATGTACAGCAAGGCACATATTGGTGGGATGCAAGGTGCTCCTTAATAGGGGTCATTACTCACAGCGCCATGACAGAGTACTTGAAATCATACGTGAAGCCGTAAGCCTTTCGGTAGCTAGAGCCCAAAAGGGATTGACGATGAACAAAAGACAAATTAACTTTGTAAAAGAGGGCTCAACTTCAAACTCCAAGAACAAGCCTTACTCAATCCTGGGTTCAGCACCTGATTGGACAATTTTAATGGACACGTATGAAAAGCACTACAAAATCCCAGAGGATGTGGGAGTTTCGTCATCCAGACCGGACATTTTCCTTTTTTCTAGGGCTACGAAACGCATAGTCCTGGTAGAACTTACCGTACCGTGGGAAACTAATATACCTAAAGACCACGTGATGAAACAAAATAAGTATTACGACCTACAAAATGAATTAACAAAAAATGGCTATGTAGTTAATTTGTACGCTGTAGAAGTAGGAGCGAGAGGTATACCAGCAAAATCTCTCTATAACCTGCTTAAAGACCTTGGATTGTCCAGAAGTGCAGTAAGTTCTATACTAGAACGAGTATCTAAAGCTGCACTAGTAGGATCATATCGGATTTGGCTGGGCAGGGAGAGAAATACGAGTAGTGAAGGTGAGTGTTGACGTACGTCAGTGTAAGGGGCCCCTTTTAAACCTACAGCCCGAGTCACAAGTCTTGGGGTCTATTCGAGATTTCTCTCTCTGCCACACGATGGACCCGGCACCCGCACGGTGAATCCATGGAATGCTAAGAAGTACGTCTCAAACCAGTTTAAATGATAATGTATGCATTAGATGTAAATGTAATGCATTAGAATTCATATGAAAACCGAAATGTGTCATGGAACTTGGAAATCAGCCAGATCAAGAAATAAATATAAGTAGGTACTTTAGCCGACAATTTTCAAACAACACCATTCTAGCCCCAAACTAAGCAAGGCTTGTGCTGGAAGTCAGGTAACTTACATAATGAAAACATCCTGAGGAAACCGACATGTACATAGAATCTTTTGAGGTCATGTACTCGTATCATCCACCAACCCGCACTGGGCCAGTGTATTATGGCCTTAACTCTCTTCTTGCGAGAGAAGGCCCCGAGTCCCAGCAGTGGAAACATTTAGCGGGCTGCTTAATGTACCTATATTGTAAAAGCGAAAATTTGTTAACTAAAAGCACCTGTAATGCGTTTTAATGTACCAATTATTTTGTACATGTGTGCGCGCAAAAATACCTTTGGGTTTAAAATATTTTTTAAAACAACTAGACAATTCATGAAGTAAATGCAATCCGAGGCTTGGAGGTTTAAATGGAAAGTTAATAATCTCTAACATCACACATTGATTCCGAAATTAGAAAAACTGCTTCACAACTGTGACGTATCAGAAGAAACTCGAAAAGGTTATCACATCGTGCCTACTAAAATGTTATTGTACGTTATTGGGGTTCCCGCTTTCACTCGCTCGCTGGTTCAAAAATATACCATTCTAATTTGCACGTTAGGTAGATAATGGAAAAATATGGGACACGTATTTTTTGTTTCATCGTAATTCTTATAGTAATCGACAAAGACAGATCATCCAACTTCCGGAGTAAGGGTTGTGACGTCACGTCTTCGTAAAGATCGTATAATAAAGTGACGTCACCCACAACTTCTAAGCTACAGTGCTTAGAAGTTTTTCTTCAACTTCTAATTAGTAGTTGACTTAAACATCTTTATTATATATTGTTCGGTTTACGGACTTAATGAAATGTGCCTAGTGTAAAATATTTATTTAGGTACGCCTCAGACCAACCATGATAAATCCTCAAAGAGGTTCGCAGAGTAATTTTCATTGTAATTTTAGTATTTTTTGTCAGCTTTTATTCTACTTGCCCTGTTAGTATGAAACAAATCTTGCAAGTAAAATTAGAACTACTTCCGCGCTTCTACCGCCTAACGAAAAACGCTTTGACGCTTTGATGCTTTGACATTGCTGTCTCTTTTCTTCTCGCTTGAAATGAAAGAGACGGCAATGCCAAAGCGTCAAAGCATCAAAGCGTTTTGACGTGATAACGTCTTATAATTCGATGAAGCCGGCTGCACGCCCACAAAACATGACGTCATGTAACGTTACCGTCGGTCGTTACCTCGCCGGATGTTTGTTACAGTTGTATTAATAATTTCGACCAGTAGTTCAAGCGGGGATGTAGCTCAGTGGTAGAGCGTTCGCTTTGCATGTGAAATGCCCCGGGTTCGATCCCCGGCATCTAAAAGCTTTTTTGCATTGTTTTGATTGAAAATGACTAAATTCTACTGATTACTTTTTACATACTATTAAACAAATGAAATGAAAATTTTCTTTTGAAAAATGCTACCATTCCATCAGTATTTTCTTAAGACGTTGTCACGTTCTATCGTCAGTAAACCGACTTTACAGACAAACATTTTTTTTTTCGTTAGGCGGTAGACCCCCCGGTCGTTGGATTAAGTAGAAGTTTGGTATACTTATGTAAGTTCGGTGACAATGCAATAATATGGTTCTTTTTAAAAGCATTTAAATATAAGCTTGTTTAAAAAAATATTTTATTTAATTTAGATTTTAGCCATCACAGTCACGAGGGTCCGGGCTTTAAAACCAAATTTAAAACAAAGTATACACTTTTATTTGAGCGACACTATAGAAGTACATTTTGAAAGGAACCTTGGACCTAAGACCTTGGTCTGATTTCTCTGTATTATGTGTCCCACGAGCAGTCGAACTCACACAAGCAGCACCCGTTCACGAGTATGACACATATGTAAAGCTCTGGTTTTCTAGGATAGCAGTGCCGTCATAATATAGCGGCCGTAATATTACGGACGCAAAAAGATGGCCGTGTTTACGGTGACGACATGCGGAAAGTTCCACTGCCGTTATAGTACGCCGTCAGCCACCAAGGTTAACAAGCAGGAGAGAAAAGTTTACGACTTGATTTAGTCAAGTATAGTATAATATAAGTATAGCTTTAATCATTTACTTAGAGAATGAAGTATCAGAAGAGGAAAATAATCGTAGGATAGAAGATCATTTGAAATTTTAGTAGGTACGTCATCGCTGCTCCAGTAGGAACTAGAACTCATTTTGTACGTCCTACGGACGTCGGTTTAGTCAAAAAAACTCAAAATATATATCGTATGGCTTCGCACTTTCGTTCAAAAAAAACGTTCACGAACTATAAGACAGCCGTCATTCAAATAGCTGCACCCTCAGAAACAGGAATACATAGAAATCCAAAGTTCCTGATTACTATAGTGCTTCTCGTTCTTTCAATTTCAATTCAATACTTAAAAGGTATTCATCATCATCAACAACCCACTAAACGTTCCCACTGCTGGGACTCGGGGCCTTCTCTTGCAAGGAGAGAGTTAAGGCCATAATCCACCACGCTGGCCCAGTGCGGGTTGGTGGATGAGTTGGAGGAAAAGGTATTGATATAAAGAAAATATTCCACTGTATTAAGGGTAGTGCTGCTATAGTTTTACGGATTCAGTCCATGTTCTATTCATCCTAAAATTACATTTTAAAAAGAAATTTCATGTAACATAAATAACATATATCATATAAAATACTTAAATAAATAATCAAAAACAGGGCATAAAACATTTATTTCAAATTGTACTTTACATCCAATATTATAATAACATTCTTTGACTGCCAAATGTATACAATAGTACCAGCTCGCCTAGGCTCTAACCATAGAACAAAATGTACCTTTTTCAATGTCAGAAGACCTTATTTTAGTAGACAGGCTACGATTAGATGTTGTGGTAATTCAGGATAATATTGATTTATTCTGTGCTTCATGAAAAATATTGCTTGTTTATTCACACAATATTTTATTCCATTCTTCTTCAGGGTGGCACATCTGAAAAATGAAAATTAATTTGAATAAATAAAACAATCCAGATTATTACCAGAAATCTAGTGATAAATTCAAATTCCATAATTATTTTTGTAGAAGTTCCAACAAAACGGTGTAACTAAATCACAAGGTGAAAATTTGTAGGATACATCTTTTATTTTTAAAGCTTTCATCGAAAACGATGAGGAGGACCATACTTCATAGCTTCATACCTACTAACACAATAAAAAATAGGACTAATTTTATAACTGTAAACATTTGTGCACCATCTTGAGTAGAATATTTGAGACAACGTTTTATTTGTAACAACACATTTGTGACAATATTCTGACAAATAAACTGATTTTGATTTGATTTGATTCTAGGTCATCGTCATCATCATCATCAGCCGCAAGACGTCCACTGCTGAACAAAGGCCTCCCCACTAGATTTCCACAACGAACGGTCCCGCGCAACCTGCAACCAGCGGTTTCCAGCGACCTTTGTGAGGTCATCTGTCCATCTAGTGGGAGGCCGTCCAACACTGCGTCTTCCGGTTCGTGGTTGCCACTCGAGAACCTTTCTTCCCCATCGGTTGTCAGTTCTTCGAGCGATGTGGCCTGCCCATTGCCACTTCAGCTTGCTTACTCGTTGAGCTATGTCGGCCACTTTCGTTCTTTTGCGAATATCTTCATTACGGATTCTGTCGCGCAAAGAAACTCCGAGCATAGCTCTCTCCATAGCTCGCTGTGTGACTTTGACCTTTGTTATGAGGCCCACAGTTAAGGACCATATAGTGTGTGGGAGTTTGATACCATTCCCACTCCATAAAACAAGAATTGGAATTGCAGTGAGAGTGGGAACGTCATAAGGACCGATATAACTGGAAACTTTTAAGCCAGAATTTGACAGCATGGAAACTTGGAAACTACGCGAATGAAACCGGAGGGCACTACAAGTCTGGAATAAATCTTCAAAGCACTTTCATCTACATAAGACTTCTAAGCATGGTCATTTAGACTAGATATGTATAATGGTAACCATGGTAACACGCCATGGCCATTTAAAAATGCTTACGCATTTCTGGTTATGGTCCCGAGTTCACCCGAAGATTTCTTTCATTTCCAAGCGTGACGTTTGAGCTCAATACACAGCCCGCGAAATATCTGTATGTGGTGCGTCAAAGGAAGTTTTCATTCCAAAAACGAACGAATGCGAAGGCACAGGCAAAATCTAGCACGTATCATTAGCAAATGTTCAGTAAAAAACTATCCATTATGTACCTAGGTACTTGTATATTTCATGGGTAAATTTGTAACAAATAACTGGTCACACTTTTTTGTTTCTTTGATTATATAGGTTATGTTTACATATTTTGCAAATTTTGAATTAGATACTGCCGTTATTGTATACATTCAATTCACGTTGATATCTAGAATGCATAAATATCAATTTCTATTAAGTCGTCATTACAAATATTGTCTACTTACGAGTAAAATGAGATTCCATTGATTTTTCTTTTACAGAGGCTATTGCAGCATATAACACTACACAACGCACATTGTATAACATAAATATCGCCAATCAAGTCTTTCACAAACGGTTTTAAATCTTATATATAAAATTCTCGTGTCACAGTGTTTGTTTCCTTACTCCTCCGAAACGGCTTTACTGATTTTAACCAAATTTTCTATGCATATTCTGTAGGTATGAGAATCGGCTACTAGCTATTTTTCATACCCCTAAGTGACAAGGGTTGTTCACTAAGGCAAAACAACGTTTGCGGGGTCAGCTAGTCTTGTTTAAATATAGGTACACAAAATGTAATAAATCATAAAAAATCCGAGTCGGACCTTTGAACTGACTTTTGTTTGGTAACCCGGTGTCAGATTTGTAATTTAGCCAGAGAAAAAGCCGGCCACTGTGTCTTTATGGACGGAAAATCAGTATCTCTTTCTCTTTTTTTCACAAGTAATAGGTAATTAGAGCATCTAGTTTCCGCAAGTTGTGACGTCACCTATTGTGCCCCCTGCCTGCACCGCTTTTTGACGTTACGGTGTCAATCACCGTCCTCTAGGAAACCGTGCCATTTTGTTTACATAGACAACGTTCTAGTGACGTCATTCACCGTAGGAAACCAGAGCTTTAGCCATTGCTCTCATTGCTTCATTATTAAATCGACCATTTTTTACCGATCCGCCAACAATGAATAAATTAATAGAAGAAGAAAAAACAAGACGCTGCGCTGGCGCAAGAAAAACCTTTAGCATAATTGCTCGCGGCACATTCGAAATCCTCATCAAAAGAGAACCAAGGCCGTCATCTCCATCACGCTGGATAACCACGGTTTGGCGAATGGTGTCTTTCTCGGAAAATGCCTATTTCCTCGTGATGTTTTCCTTCACGATTAAAGGCGTCCATTTATTTTTAAACATTGCACCTCCCTGAATTCAAATCTAAGCTGCTTATTCGTAGTATAGGTACAACATGAAAAATATAGTGCGATTTTAAATTTCACTTTGCAATTGTATTCGTACACTGACCGAACCTAAGACTTAATAGTTTGAGTACCGATCAATTTTATGCTATTTAATAACGTGTGTGTTTAACTACTACCTAAGTATAAACGTTCGATTTGTCTGTGACACGATCTTGGCCTAATTAATTTAACATATGAATCAATTATGACTGACCAGGTGATGCCAAGTAACGACATTGCCGCCGACAACCGATACATTCAAATCAATATAGGTTTACAAATACAAACGAATCGACGTCGGCGTCGTGACACTTAGTGTGAAAAGTAAATTTAAACAAACATGAAATACAAACTGTACTACGCTTCTGCACGCTGAAGAATACCGACACGTATATAATAACTATTCAGAACACGAATACACAGCAGTCACGACGGTCCAGATGATTTGGACTTCGTTCAAGCGACGCGGCTACGGCTTATAAGTACGCTAGTAGTTATTTATTTACCAATTGATAACACACACCCGCGCATACTACTCAACCATTAGAGGTCTTCTATTATTCTGTTTCTACAGATATTACCACCGTTAGCATAATCATTCTAATATCAACCGACTACATTTCGTCTTCAAAATGATGACGCGAAATGGTTACCAAAATAAATTCATGCTCAATCTTATATTTAGCGCAAGCGGTCGGACGAAGACGTGTCCGCCAGTCCGACCGGGATTTTGAACCGATCGTTGATCGTTTTATCAAAATAAAAAGTAACGTGAAGTGCATCGGTAAAAAGCAAACGTCAGGGATGGTTGGCTGAGGGCTCTGTGAGGGCGAAGCATCCCGCTCGGCTCAAGGTAATCACGGTGCATTCAGCCAAAATTATCTATGCCGTGGTCATAGTACACAACCTATTCACACCTATTTCCACACAGGCCCACGCAAACATAACGTGTTTTCAGTCACCGATGCTCGCATTGAAACGAAACGTTGTGTTCTTAGTTGACACGGTGATAAAGTGAACACTTTGCGGGGTCAGTGATATTTCAAAGAAAATACTTATCCCAAATTCAAAATTTTTGACAAAAAATTTACTGGTAAACAATCTGGAAAAAATACACTATTTACATAACAATCTATTTTGCAATTAAACATATGGAATCTGAATTGTCACCAGATCAAGAGAAGGGTGTACCAACAGTGCCGATAAAAACATATCAATGGGAAGATTTACGGAGAGCGCGTGAAGCCGGGGGTTACCCTTGGACACATTTACTGAAGGTGCCTCTGGAGGGTGAAATCACAGCAGAAGACATAATCAGAGAGACGACGCCACGGAGAAGCATGTCGCGCGAAGTCTCAAGGTCGCGGACGCGGTCGCCTGTTGACGGCGATGTGCAACGAATCTTAAATCTAGACTCTTCACCGGGAAGCAGTCGCAGGCATGGTGAGGAAGGAGAAGATGAAGGAGTACAAATACCAAACTTTTCAAAGGAAGTTTCCTTGGATGCTGACGAAGATCCTGCGCTTGACAAAAATGTAAGTGCCAAACGACCTGGCAGTCAAGCTAGCACTCACTTAGTTACACCAGTAGAAATACCAAAGAATGTTTCTCCAAAAGGTATTTTGAAACGCCGAGTTCCAGAACAACAATATAACATTGGCGTTACGGAAACTAGAGAAAAAACTAAATGCTGCCATCCGTTAGTAAATAAAATAAAACATTTAGCAGACAAAACACTGCACAAACTTGAAAGAAATGAAAATGAAAAATCACCACTATCTAAACGTAAGAAAAATGGAGATGGTCAAGAAATAAGGCAATTAAAATCGTCTCCAGGGGCAGTCCGACGCCAAAAATTCAGTGCAATAAAACTTGGCGATTCAGATGAAATGAGTAAAACTATGTGTGTTGAAACACCGCCACCAAGAAAAAAGAAAGAACATATCTATGAAGATATAGAAGGGCAAGATCCAGAAAAATATCTTCAGTTTTTGCCAGAAGCGGATAATTTAGATAAAAAAAACAACAACGATAATCAGAGTAACAGTAATAAAGAAAATGAATGTATGTCAAATACAGAAAACAAATCAATTGCATCTCAAGATCCCAGTTTAATATCAGAAGAAACGTCCCTAAAGTCCAAAGAGCATGTTATGGAGATATTGCATAAAACGGATAACGTAAACAAAGAAGCAATGCTGTTGGATGAAGAGATGGACCCCGAGGAGCCAAATGTGGACGAAATCTTTCAAAATCAGTTGGACGAAAGAGGACCTCACATTGGAAATGAATCACCAAACATAACAATAACAGAAATCACAGATGATGACTCTGAAGGTCATACAGGTCCGCAGCACGCTCCTCCAATAGAATCATCTCCGAGCCCCAGCCCGCGAGATATCGAACTCGCCAAGTGCCAATGGTCGAAACCGAGCAGGTAAATATATTAATTAATATTTTCATTCATATTGTAAATTCTATTGTAGTAGACGTCATACGTGATGATAACTGTGACATAAGACTCACGTTTCAACACATGCAAAGCGAACGCGCTAGCTTCTGAGTGTTTGTTAAATATAGCACCGGCCGTACGTTCTTCCTGCACATTGGTAAGCTTTAGAACTGTCATCAACGACCAGTGCTCGCGGCTGCTTTCACGTCTGTGATTAGTTCATTTACAGCCCAGCTTTGACAAACACGCTTAATGACTCATTGTCTAAAGACAAATGGGGGCTCAGACTGTAGTTTGCGGGAAACATGTGAAATAATGCCGAGGTTTCGGTAAGCAGTAGTGATGAGCACACTGCGCCGATGGACTTCCGAGGGAGGCACTCCTTTAGAAAAGCCAGTGAGACCGACGAGAGAAGGTAGCGTTCAGCATTTCACCCCGGATGTTCGTTGCGGCTGTCAGTTCTTCCAATGCGATTCGCTGCTGCCAGAGAGGGTGAACCCAGTGGGCACTAGACCGACTTCGCGGGCGAGTAATGTCGTTTCGTACGGGAGGTAAGTCCCACCTACAGTATTTTGTCAGTTTTGTTGACATTTTATGACTAACATTACGACTTGCAAATAAACTCGAACGCCTGCCCGGCGGCTGCTGCGGCTAAAACGAGCGTCGGCAGTTGGCCTAATTGTGACTCGACTCTCTGAAGTTAAATATAACTCAAATGTTCTGCGACGAATCACGATTTTTGCGATTTGTGTTTTATATCATAACTTTGCATACAGCGAATTCTTATGATCATGATGCTGGTATTACTCAGTTACTATGCGAACTCATAATGTCACAGTGACAATGATGTTATGTAGTAAAAAAAATAACCAATGTTTTAATTTCCTTTTTCAGTGATCACGAATATGAAATTATCGAAAAGCCACCGCCGAACATTATTTACACAGCGCCAAGTGTAGATGAAAAACCTACGATGGTTAAAACAGATGATGAGTTATCGAGTACGACATCTTTGGAGCGCAAATACTTACAACATACCTCTGATGAAGAAGAACCTAATGATGACAGAGAAAATTTACAAGAAAATGAAAATATTTTAAGTGCCGAGGCATTGCAAAAAAATATCGAAGACAGGTTCTTTGCTAACACACCTTCATCAGCTTCAAGGACTGAGTGTGAAATTAGCACAAGCCAAGTAGACTCTTCAGCTTTAGAGCAACTGCCTCTAAAACGAGACAATAGAGCTAAAAAAACAAATGCGGAGGGAACCGAAAGTAAAATGCAAAAACGCATTAAAGAAGGAACAGGAAAACTAAAAACACAAGCTGGGAAACTAAAAACTAAACTACAAAATATAAAAGCTAATATGCCCGAGAGACCAAAAATGAGTTTACCAGATCGATCTAGATTTAAAATGCCTGAAAGACCAAAGATTTCTCTACCTGAACGGCCAAAATTCTCAATGCCCAATAGAAGAAAATTTAGTCTCCCTGATAGACCTAAATTCAAAAAGATAAATATTTCTGAAAAATTAAATTTTGGTGATCGGGCAAAGTTCACTTTACCCAACCGACCAAAATTTAGTGTTCCAGATATGCCAAAATTCAAAATGCCAGATAGACCAAAAATTAGTTTTTCTAGTTTAGGTAGGAAAAATAAGGCACAGACTCAAGAGCATACAGTAGAAACTGCAGCTACAGGTTCATCAGGAGAGCTAGATAATGTAGCAACAGTAGATTTTGAATCACGAACTTATCCGAGGTGGTTCAGTAAAAAGAAAAAAACTGAGCTGCCTAAAACATCATCCTCTCCAACATTGAATCGAGAAGATACACCACCACCAACATTCAACATGACCACATTTACAAAGGTTGGCAAAAAAAGTAATGATAAATCTCCCACATATATTCCTGATAGTCCAGAAGAACCCCGTGAATACGGTAACTCATCCACCCGCACGGCATCTAATGATGATATCAATTATGATGAAGAAAACAACATGGAACATAGGAAACAATATGAAACTACTTATGATTTCGATTCTATACCACCCGAGTATATGGATGATAACCGTGAATCAGACGAAAACCAACAGAACTCATCCGACCCCGACATATCACCGCCCAAACAAGATCACACACCTGTCATAACCGAAATTAATAACGACGAATTTTTCGTACGACCGAGAGGAATTTCTCGTGAAGATATTCAAGTAAGAGAATACTTGAGCGACGAAACACGACAAGCGTTTAAAACTCCGAAAAATATACTAGCTCTCATGGGCAGTAGTTCGGAGATAAACGACGATATTATGTATATGAACGACCCTGAAGCGGACCCAGAATTCATTGACGGAAACGAACAAATGAGGTATTCCACTGAAGATCTAAATGACAAAGATGATGGATACTACACATTCCCACCAGTGCGACCATCACGAGCTAAGCGGAAGAAAAAGCCTATATCTGAACCTGAACAAGATTCGACTCCTTATATTGACGATAGTGCAGATCCGAGCATGCAGTTTACCGATGTGGATCTCGACATGCATGAAGAGCATGTTCATCCTGACATCATTACGCATAACCATGAAAGGTCAACGGACTTTATGAATGGTGACAGCCACCTGCATTTTAGTCCAACCACAGATCTGCACTCTATTCATGAGTATGCTAACGACGATATCATTCAATATCCAGAAAATGTGCCTATACAGTCGCAAACTCTTCCAATGCCGCCAAAACGTAAGAAGAAGTTTGTAAAGAAAGATTTGCACTCATCTTTGAACAATTTTACAAAAATGCCTGTGGATGAATTATGGGAAGAACCACGTAGTCACGACCATGCTGATGATGTGAGTATTTGTTAACTATTTTTCATTACAGCGTAAGGCTCATCATTGTCAAATTACTATTTATTACTTTCAGAGTATTTCACTAACAAACAAACAAATCGTTAATTATTGTAATATTAGCATATTACAGTCATTAGCGCTTAAAAATACTTCTAACACATTAATGTAGATTGTAGTGGAAGTACTCTTCGAGGAGTCCGTCTGGAGAACTCCTACGACTTTGCCAATTAATTGTTCTACCGCCAGATTGTAATGTTCAAACAATACTGTGTTCCGGTATGAAAAGCTATATTTTCAAAGAAATTACAAAGCAAAGATATATATCATCTTATTTATTAATGAAAAATGTAGTCTAAAATTACTATTGTGTTCGGTAATTATTTTAACTAATCTTGTTAGGAGATGTAAGCTACGAGGCACGGTGTTGCTTACCATCAGGCGCACGTTGTTTGTTCTTGTTCGTCTCTACACATTATTTAAGAAATGGCACAAAAACAAATAAATAAAACAAAGTTTAACACAATGAGTGTTTAACATTATTTCCATTACAATAGTAAATAATATAGAGCAAGATCCCAGGGCCGCCAGACGTCACGTATTTTCTGACGAACGAAATGTGGACGATTGAGTAGAGTTAGTACGTACTAAGAACACAATACATGCTTACCCGCTAACTTGCTTAGATGGCCAATTTTGAAATATTTGCTCTTCTTCAACTATGCACTATGACAAATTTCAAAGCCAAGTTGGCTGCTACCGCAAAATGGTGAAATTTATTTCTGTTTTCACAACTCCCTCAATATGGGTATCAAAGGAAAAGGCCTTCAAGACATTCTACCAGTCAAGCCTTTTTATTTGATACCCATATTGAGGGAGTTGTGAAAAAAGAAATAAATTTCACCATTTTGCGGTAGCGGCCATCTTGTAATTGAAATTTGTCATAGTGCATAATGTTTTACTAGTCAAATCCTTTCATTTAATACCCATATTAAGGTAAGCTGTGAAGAAATATTTTGTCCGCTATTTTGTGGAGGCGGCCATTTTGAATCGATATCAACCAAACATAGCTAAAAACACTCGAACGGAAATCAACCTTCAAATAAAAAATCTAAATCGGCCCATTCGTTTGACCTGTACGGTGCCACATTGTGCAGTGCCACATATTTTGGGAGTTTTAAAGCGTCTGTTAAGGAAAACGGCCGACGGAAAGTGTCTGGGAGTATTGGGGCCTTATTTGTAAGGATTTTGCCTATAACATACGTAAAAATCAGTTGTCAGAAAATAAGTGAAGTAATCTGTGTTTTATGTACCTTTATTGCCCCATATCTCAAAATTGGCCGTCTAAGCAAGTTAGCGAGTAAGCATGTGTTCTTAGTACTTACTAACTCTACTCAATCGTCCACATTTCATTCATCAAAAAATAGGTGACGGCTCTGGGATCTCGGACTAATAGTATCTAGACACCGTTCACTACCTAAGTAATTTACATTCTCTTTATTGATATTCTACAAAGTATTTTGTAACGTTTGAGTAGGTACTGACGTTGTTCATAATCGCGTAACTCCATATTTCAATGATCAAGAACGTCTGAAAGTCTGAAATATTTTTATACAATATATTAAAAATAATGATTACAACTCACTAGCGGTCCGCCCCGGATTCGCCCGTGTCATATTATATTGCCTATAAGTAGCACTCGGGGATCACACACATATCTTTAGGGGAAAGAATTTTTGAAATGGGCCAATAAGTTCCTCAGATTAGGGCGGTCAGACAAAACAACCTCTTTAACTTTATAATATTATACATACACACATAAATTATTTAATAGACTGTGATATTATTATAGATTTTATTTTTATTATGATAGACAACAATAAGACCAGGTATTCATGTCTTAACTTTATACACTTAACTAGGGACCTATTACGACTTTGTAACCGTCATAAGTTGGTATTTGTATTTATACCAATAAAAAAAATATTTTGAAATTGATGCAGCAGTTCCGAAGAAAACCTCACACAAAAGAAAACACAACAGGCAAACTCGGCTCTCTGTCTTTAAAATATTAGGATAGTAGATGGATAAAACAAAAAAGAATTGCAAATTATTCGTGTTGGCACTCAGCCAATAGGTTCAATCTGTTTATATACGAATAGGTAGATGTAGCACAACTCTAGTCTATTTTTGGAGTTCCATTTCAACGGGATTGTTGACCCAGATTCGGTAAGTCAAACGGCAAAACGTATAACTACAGTATGTAGGTACCTTAATTACAATCTGCGCCTGTAATAATCAATCTAAATGACACTTAACACTATATGAGATATAAGTACCTAACTAGATTAACAACATACCTACACTAAGAACATTTTAATGTAACATACATGGGTAAACTAAATGTTTGTGCTAAATTTGCATAAAGGCATGCGTTGTTGTGGTCTAACTGCAAAGTTGTTTAAACAACTTTAAAAAAAGAAGGAGGTTCTCAATTCGACTCCATTTTTTCTGACTTCTCATTGCTCAATAAAGCAACATCGTTTACAACGCGCTCTTTTCGCTAAGTAGAATCGCTTTGTGTAACCTTGTACCTACGCCCATAAAAATCAAGAGATAGTTCTAATGCTCACGCGCATTTTGTTTTTGTTTTTTAATAGTAATACCGTGATTAGCCGTTTTCAGGAGAAAATATAGTTCTAAAATCTATACGAGACGGACTAGACGGCGAAATTTAAATCGCCTCATAATTCAAAACAACCATTGGTAGCTTATTTTATTATATACTAGTGACCCGGCCCGGCTTCGCACGGGTGCAATGCTGATACTAAATAAACTACTCAAAATTAAATAACTACTAAACTAACTACTAAATCAAACCCGAGCGTGACGCTAGAATTCAATTTACAGCCCACGAAAAATCTGTCTAGGCGCGCCAAAAGAAGTTTTCACTTCAAAAACCAATACTTATACTCTTTGTATTATACTGTTTGATTAAAACTAAATAGGTATTAAGTATACTCTTTGATTAAATCTAAACAGGTATTTTATACTTTTTGATTAAAACTCTCGAAAAAATAATGTATGATCGGTAACGTCAAATGTTTGACTGGAAATTATGTAGAACAGTTTATATGAGAAAATGAAACTGTTGTTTTTACTATCTTCTTCGCAAGTTTTCAATATTTTCTCATCCTTGAAACGTTCCCTTAGCTACGACAAATATTTCAAAACCAAAATCAGCCAAATCGGTCCAGCCGTTGTCGAGTTTTAGGAGACCCACGAACACCAATTCATTTAGATATATATTATATATGTATAGATAAAATGTTAACTTCGAAATTTTAACAAAAAATAATTGTATAGGTAGGTAGCTACATAATTTCAACATAGATTTATATTTCCATTAACATGTTTAAGAGCGGCGCTGTGTAAATGAAGAATTAATAACAAGAACAAATAAAAAAAAATGTTTTACCCCGACTGCCCTGGATTTAAAATTGGCACAGTATTCAATTAGTCAAGCCCTTTTTTCATTTGATACCCATATCCTTTAAAGATTTATAATTTTAAACTCGCCATTTTGTGGTGGCGGCCGTCTTGGATTTGAAATTTGTGATAATGTTTATAGACTAGTCAATAGGTTTCGGTTTCTAACTAGGCGGTTTCACCCGCGTCTATTTGAGGAAAATCCATACTAAAATATCCATTGCTGGCCAAAAAGTTATTACGTTTTACGGAACCCTAAAAATACGTAAATAAGCAACAATGCATTGTTGTAGAACCAATTTGATTACTTCAAATGACACAAACTTCAAATGTAGACACGCGCCGTCACAGACTTCAGCAACCAAAGAGAATTTAAATTCACGGAACTAAAGCTCTCGAAGAGAAATATTTTTCCCCGTTTTCTTTACATTCTTCACTCATACTCCGTACCTATTGATAGTAGCGTAATGTTATATACCCTATAGCCTTCCTCGATAAATGGAGTATCCAACAAAAAAAGAATCTTTCGTATCGGTCCAGTAGTTTCCGAGATCCTAGCGTTCAAACAAACAAACAAACAAACTCTTCAGCTTTATAATATTAGTATAGATACACTAGAGCTCCGCGAGGTCGCTACGGCACAAATGCGGCGTCTACAAAACCGGCATATTATCTAAAATATTGATTTTACAGTAATAAATAACAATTAAAAAATTTGAAAAAATGTAGTGTAATTTAGATACTTAAACGTAGTAAAAACCTCGGTAATAGAAATAAAATATGTCGATGTTTCATAGAACTATACCAATGTTAATTAACTAATATTTTTCTGGTATCTGTTTTTATAAATTACGGCACAAAACTTGAAATAGTTGGTCTATAAATATTTGTAAAAATTGGTATCCTATATTATTTTTCAGTAATATATTGTAAAATGTATTAAATAACATTACAAGAAAAAAAAACACATACATTGTTATTTACTGTTAAATCAATGTTTTAGATGATATGCTATATGATAGGCTTTTTAGACGGCGCGTCTAAACCGTAGCGACCTCGCGGAGCTTTACTTTCAGCGTTAAAAAAGGGTATGAATAATAAAGATAGAGTTCTAGGAGTTAAGATTTGATATTGAATATTCCTGCTCTTTCAGGATCTTTTTTCAAAATTTCTTAAGTATCATTAGTTACGAAATTATTAAGGAATAACTAAATACCTTATCTTTGTAATCTTATTTTGTTAATAACTATCGCATTTTTTTATGTGCTAAAAACCTTTCAAAACATTTTTTCTAGACGTCATTTCGAATCGAATGAGGTATCGCACATGTTTCTAGGAGCTTTATTTATATTTAGCACGTTTTGAACTTGTTTACTAGACTATTAGTATGTAGAAAACTAATACTAGTCTAACCCTTTAATTTGAAACCCATATTGAGGGAGGTTGTGAAAAATAGTTTATCCGCCATTTTCTGGAGGCTGCCATTTTGAATTGATATTTACCAAACGTACCAAAGAACCACCGCACGGAAAATAGCTTTCAAATAAAACAACCTCATTGTAATCGGTCCATCCGTTAGAGAGCTACGGTGCCACAGACATACACACACACTCACACAGAGAGAGAGAGAGAGAGAGACAGAGAGACATCGACGTCAAACTTATAACATTAATGGTCGGGGGCTTAGAGGAGTCGGGGGTTAAAAACAGGGCTATCATTTCACAGATTCTCATAAAGATATGAGTGATAAATGGTGAATACAAATGTCAAGTTATTGACATTGACTTCCATGAATGAACTAATTTCTGTAAAACAATGAAATATTTATTTTATTATTCACCTGTGGCCTTTGAGACTTCAGCAGCACAATTTAAAAACTGTTTTTGTTTTTTTTACACATTCCTAAAATGCACTATTCTATAAATTGGCAATAAGTACCTAGATTCTTGCTGCGGACACAATACAAATCTTTGAATATTTTTAGGTAAATTTTATCAACTTCAAATGTCCAGTGTTCGTTGGTCAGATGAACACCGGACGTTATTAAATTGGTGTAATTCATTCATTTTGAAATATTCCGTTACATTGTACTCGTAGATAGACAGTATCCGTTCTTTTAATAAACGTTTTTTCACAAATCGACATGGACACCAACTTTAGACAAACTCACGGGTAGTGAAATGATTATTATACAAAAAATATTTAACAAATTGGTTATGAGTATTTGACAAACATTCATTCTATAGCGTATTATTTGAAAAAATGATTCTTTTAATATTTTTGTTAACTACCAAATGCTTAAAAACAAAACCAACGCTTGACAAATTTTAATTTTATAATGTGTTGTTTGGCAAGCAACTCAATTTAGGGGGAGCCCACCCGGAGTCAAATCTCAGTGATAGACCCTAATCGGAGCGGTAGTCAAAAGTCAATGACAGAACCAAATCAGAATTGATAGTTTACATTAACAATTTATCGGGTACATTTAAAATATTTGTTGGAAATTCTATTTTGGTAAATGAATTCGCCTGTAAGCTAATATGAACGAAATTAACTCTTATTTAGACATGGTAGGGTTCATAATATTTTTTTAACTGGTTATGGAAACTACATAGTTCCTAAGATTATTTTCGTTTCATCATTAAAACTTCACTTAGGTATCACCATAGTACAAACATTGACTCCAGTCTTATACGAGCCTAAACGTTGTCTATTTTTTATCAAAACCAATTATTATTGAAATGTATGTCCTTTGTTCCGTCAATTTTGCGTTTGGCAAAGAGACTAAATTGGCCTTCAGCCAAGTTCGTTTCGTACTTTGGTGTTCGGTGTTCAACGGAATATTAAGCACATTTTTTACGTTTCCAGATAATTGTATATCGTACTGAACATGAGTACATCGTGCCTGCCGCTCCTGCGCCTCCGTTGGAGGCTTCGAGCCCCGTGGCACCGCGACGCACGCGCTCTCGTGCTTCGCGAACCACATCCCTATGTGATGACGATCGCACCTCACACGGCGCTGATTCCCTTACACTTGACTCCCACATGCCGCCCAATGATGACATGGACTCCCGCCAGGACATCCGCCACGAGAGCCCCGGCTATGCCACTGTCGACAAAGGCTCCTATGCCCCCAGTAAAGGCATTCGACGATCTCTAAGCAAAACACCACCTATCCGTCGCCGCAAAAGCAACAGCTCTGAACGAAAATACTACACTGTGGGATCTACAAAGAACATCTTCCCTGACAGACCCCCTCGTAAAAAATCATCCACCAGTCTCGTGACTTTGGATAGTTTCACCAAGCATTCGGATATAACGCAGTACGTCGAGATTGAAGATGAACCATTTGAAGAAGTGCACAAAGATTTACAATCAGGAGATGTGGTCAGCAAAATGAAAGATAGACCGTTGCCACCTCCACCAAGGCCCCCTAGAGGTTCTAGGAAGAAAAAAAAGAACAACAATGTTGAGGAGTTCTCATATCCCCAAGCTGATTATGTACCAGAAACTTCCCAAGCTTGTCCCCAAGAACCTACAAAATCGGAAGATGTAGTTGAAATTGAGGTTTCTACTCAAACTGATCCTTTGCCAGATGACATCGAGTTTGAATTGGGCATAGATGAAAACATAGACGTGTCGATGTCTAGCTCACTAAGAGACATCGTAGACGAAGAATCGATGTTGGCCAGAAGTCACAGCAGAATTGACGACAGTCCTCGTGTTTCCCGTCCAACCTCTAGATCGGAAAAATCATTTAAACAAACCAAAACTGCCGAGTTGTCCAAACCAAACATTGGCCGCTCATCTCCTACGGTAATACTTGTAGAAAAAAGGGTTTCTAGCCCAACTCGAATAAATGAACAGCAAGAAATGTTGACCGAGGCATCGCTGACGGTACAACATATCGACATTGACGAGTCGCAGATTCCAGACGTACCGCCGCTACCGCGGCCACGACGCATTTCGAGCACCACTCATAATTCTAAAAATAATGTACAATCGAACGAAGAGCAAGCTCTCGAAAGGATGCCTGACGCAAGCAAAGATGTACATTTAGATAATTTGGTTACACAACGGCTACAGGTGAGAGATTTGGATGTGGGTCGGCTCAATGTCTCAGAGCTACAGGCAAATAAAATTCTCGTTTCTGATATCGAAGGTATGACTTTACAAGTATCAGAATTAGATTCAAAATCGGGACACATCTCTGTGAGTGGAATAGAGTTCTCTCAAAACGTTATCGACGAAATAGTAAAAAAATTCGCAGAAATATCAACATCCGTATTACCGCCGTCGCAGTCGAGCCCAGCTTCATTGCCTACTCCGGATGTTCCTAAGCCAATTAGCATGGAGGAAGAAACTCAAACTGAGCAAGAAGAAGTGATAAAAACGACAGTAGAAGTTAAAACTGCTCTTGAAGAGGATGTACCTAAATCAACTTCTCCGCCACCCAGATCGGAGCCACCTGTGGCTCCACTTGACGAGGGTGCAGCCCCTCAACGACCCCCTCCTCCGGATCTAACCCCGTTGTTATACTCTTACCTCCAAGATATCACTATACCTCCGGCACAATTCTACCCTCCACGACAATTCAGGGACCCGCGATTCACCGAGTTTCATGAATCATCACATCAGACTCCTTACCCACCAACACGTCGAGCGAAGAGGAAGCAAGTGGCGCATCAGTCGGAATCGAGTTCAGAAGAGACGCCGCAGAGAACATCTTCTCGTTGGATGCCGCCATCGACGAAGGGTCAGGAACCCACCTCAGTTGTGGAAGCAGGTGCTCAGTTCCTTCGAGTCTGCCAGACATCCATCTCGCGGACCCTGCGCAATATGTTTAACGCTTTTATGTCGTATATCAGCGGTACAGAGGATAAACGAGATGTGCAGATGGCCCTCGTTATATTCCTGGTGCTTGTTGCTGGGCTGATCATGTTCGGTTTAAGCGACAGTCGTGCCATTCACCACCATCACTGGGAATTCTTCAATCCTCCTGATTTCAAGGAATGACCTTCTTCTATGTATGTCTTCTCTTGAGATGTATGTACTTGTATACCTATCCAACCTAAAACTGCTGCTTGTATAAAAACAAATAACGTATATCGCATTATGGTTTTTAAAATATTTTAAAGAACTCATATATTATGTTTTTGTCATGAGCTAAATTAGGATCCTAGAAATTGTATTAATAATATTATTTCGATTGGTATGGTACATTGTTCTTAAGCCCAAAATGTATTGTATTTAATTCATGAATTACCTTAATTTTACTAAGTTAAACTACAAATTACGAATCTTTGAAATTTGGATATCTGGGATTATACCTATAGTTTCACGGAATATTATAAACATAAGTATTATAAATAGATAAGTATCGGAAAACCCTGCTCGAATATATTTTATTACCATGAAGAATCTCTTGAGTACATTCTAGTCACGATAAATATTCAGATTATAGCACATAGAAATTTAACCTACGCTAATTTTTTTCGACAACCTACTCAGGGTTTTGGCTTTTTGCTATTTATTCAAAATATTTGCCCCAAGTTATTCTGTAAAATTAATAAAACAGAGGAATTCTAGATTTTAAGAAATTAAACAATCAATTTTTATCTTTTTACTTAGCATTTTGTAATAAGATTCTTTCCACAACAGGATATAGAAACCTACTTAAAACTCGTTGCACTTACGCCACTTTGTTTTTATTTATTGTAGAAAATAAGATTTATTTTAAGATAATAATTTGTGGGGGAGCTGGGAAAGTAACAATATAAGGCAATATAGATAAAATTTTAATAAAATTAGTCAAAAGTAAGCACAAACTCAACTCGTGCTCAATTTCAGGTGTCGTTCAAAACTTATTTTGGTGATTTTACAATTCAGAGTAGTTATTTTAGTAGCAAATGTGATAGAATTTTGTTTTAGCCGAGGCGACAATTTCGAGACTATAAAAGAATGATTAATAAGTGAATAAAAATTGTAACAATTAAGGATTATTATCTAGTTGTAAGCGCAAAATTATAATTAACAATTGTTGTAAAAACGTATTAACAATTTGTTGTTAAAGAAAAGATGCGGCAGATGATGTTACTTATGCATTTTGTATATTTCACTTTTTGTTGTGTATATGTCAATAAAGTTTTTGAAAAATAATTATAGTCCTTTTAATGAACTTTCATATGTTTTACAAATTGAAAGAATATGTATATGTCTGTTTTTGTGTATGCTTTGCCAGCACATCGTTGTGCCGGATTGTCATACTGGGAATTGTAGTTGTGCACAGAAATATTTAGATTTCTGTGGGTATAGGCCTAAGACCAACTGTCATATTATGTCCCTGTCAAAAAGAAAAATTGTGATTTGTGACGCATTGTTCCGGATATTATTTATTACGGTTTCACCCGCGTCTATTTGAGGAAGATCTCTACTAAAATATCCATTGCTTTAAAAAGCTATGATAAGCTATGCTTCAAGAGAACTCTTGGTAAAAACCGTAAAAGTACCTACTGGGATCTAGTAAAATGTGTTTTACTTATTTATTTATTTATAAATTGCACTTACATACATTTGTTTGTATCTAAAACTATAGAACAAAAATGTAGTAGACCCTGCATTAAGGGCGCAGCAACAGTAGTAATTTGGTCGCAGACCAAGCCTTAATATTAAAATAACTAGCATTACTTTACAGTACCTTATATCAAAAGTCTAGTTGTAAAAATTAAATTATATCTTCATCTTTAAAGAACTGGCACACGCAGCACACGCTATAGTAACATTTCCTTATTAAGAAGCTACGGAGTTTTTTCTGGCACTTGCTATCATTCGCTTCTTTTTTTATTCGATCTAGGATATTGTTATAAATGTATATTGATGCGTATAGTGGTCCCTTTTTAAACATTTCTAATCGCGGTTAGCCCCCGTGCTTTAATAATAGTTACAGCAAACGACTCCTTAACGGGAAATTGTATTATTTTGAAATTAAAAGGCAAATGGTACTATTTTATGTGGAGGTAATGCATTAACATACCATTCCGCTTGAAGGGAAAGGTCGATTTGTGTCGGATTCGACACCATGTCGTGTGCGCCTACCGGCTAAAACCTTCGAACCGCGCAAACACTGGGATGCTCTCGCGCTCTTCTGCGAACCCGTCGCGGGACAATGCACGTCGTGGTCACCTCGGCGACCAACAGTGGATACCCGACGTCTTCACATCTAGACACCCTTTGCCTCCCGCGGCGGGCCAAATGCTTTGCCTCATCACCTACCTCCATCCCGCTGAAGAGAACGGGGGCAGCAGCTCACCGATATACCAGCTTTCTTCTTCCTCTACAGTCCCACCGCGTCCGCCATCATACGTTGTCGACCACGCAAGGACACAGTGGGGAGGGAGAACGGCGCACTGTTATATATACCGGTATTCCTCTTCAGCTGGGGTCTCTCCTCTACGGCCACGGCCGTTCCAAGTTCGACCGTCCAAACCGGCTCCGAAAGAGCACAGCAGAGGGCGGCCGCGGAAAAATCCGCAGTCAATCAAAGCAGCAGCCGAGGAACCAACACGACTTTCGTGACGGCCTTTAACGCTGCAGCAAGGAGCGTACTCCGAATCTCATCCCCATCAAACCCCTTGACGTCAAAGACCCTCAAAGCAGCTCCACAGCAACTAATTAGCCGAACCAGAGCCGACATGGGACTGGTGGAACCGCCCCGATATGTCACGGCCTCGGAGCTGCGGAGTCATGCATGTAACGCCTTTATCGAATTCATAGCCACACTGAGAGCGACAAGACAAGTCAACCTCAAGACCTGCGAAAACATCATGCAGTTCTATAGGCTGGGAAGTGAAAGCTTATTATAGGCGAAACTCGAGGAGGCCGAAGCAGCCATTTACAACAATGTTAAGTAACATTGTTGTAAATGGGTCATCATCCCAGGACCTTGATCTTGGGTCATCAAGGATCAAGGGAACCATGACAGGACAGTATATGACAGCTTACAGTGCAGAAAATGGCTTCGTGACACTGAACGAGAAAAAGACAGAGCGCGCGGGAATGCCTGTATATGCGATACCACCAAACGACCCTATTGTAGTTACCGCCCGATGCACCAACATTATGTTGGACGACAAGATCCTAGAGATGGCCAAAATTATCGAAGGGAACTCAAGTGTCACAGCGGGTTGGGAACATTGGGAGGTACCAAGATTACAATGGGTCAATGGTGTTCCGGGATGTGGAAAGACAACATGGGTTATTAGACACGTCGACGTGGACAAAGACACTATGAGGTGAGTATGAAATGAGGTATCACCGCCCGAACCTGGTAACAAAGATCAGCCAGGAGTTGCTCTGCACACATCGGAACCTAATGGACGTCGCATATGCGCTGAGGGAAATATACTCCTACTCTACTACTACGTATGTACTCCTCGGCGCCTCGTATAAAGTCCCTAGATCAGAGAAGGTATAAGGGAGCGCAAATACCTAACGCCCATCAACCAAACACCCTCTTTTTAGTTCACATTCAAGAGGAGAAGGAGACCTTGACAAACCAGGGTTATGGTTCAGGCACCGGGTCACGCATCCTTACCATCCTTGAAGCTCAGGGACTAACATACGAGTCAGTAATCGCAATAAACTAAGGCAAATATGAAGCTGCACGAGAGCGTCCCCCACGCGGTCGTCGCAATCTCACGGCACACGGGGACCTTCACATACTACGCTGACGACACCGACGACGCCATCGGTCGGTTCGTGCGGCGAGCGTTGTCTGCAACACCGAAGACCATCCAAGAGTTCAATGTGCAGATGGCCATATAAGGATAGAAATGCAGTGGTGGTGGAGGCGCAGAGCCGGAAGGAGGCGACTCAGAAAACAAAATAGTCCTAGAATTAGCAGGAAAATGTTCCCTACCACAGAAATCTAAATAATAATTAGATTTCTGTGTTCCCTAGGCTCCCCTATTTCCTTTTCTTCTTTGGAGATCTTGGATTGGTCCAAGATTCATGTAATAAAAAGAAAACAAATGACAAAGGTCACGGACACCGGAGTCTATGGAGTTGTACAATTCAAATAAAAAAAATGTTTGTCTGTAAAGTCGGTTTACTGACGATAGAACGTGACAACGTCTTAAGAAAATACTGATGGAATGGTAGCATTTTTCAAAAGAAAATTTTAATTTCATTTGTTTAATAGATTTGTATGTAAAAAGTAATCAGTAGAATTTAGTCATTTTCAATCAAAACAATGCAAAAAACAATGCAAAAAAGCTTTTAGATGCCGGGGATGATGATCGAACCTGGGGCATTTCACATGCAAAGCGAACGCTCTACCACTGAGCTACATCCCCGCTTGAACTACTGGTCGAAATAATTAATACAACTGTAACAAACATGCGGCGAGGTAACGACCGACGGTAACGACCTACGGTAACGGTACATGACGTCATGTTTTGTGGGCGTGCAGCCGGCTTCATCGAATTATAAGACGTTATCACGTAAAAAAATGATTAGAGAGATTTTATACCAAAGTATGTATTATAAATAATATAAATATGTAACAATGCATTACCTAAGATGACGTAACCTTCAAATTTAGACTGACATGTGCTATCATAGACTTCAGCGCACACCAAGGAGAATGGCACACATAGCTAAAGTTCTCGAAGAGAAAAATTGTTTTGGTTACATTCTTCAATCCCCCTACCCTTTTCCGCTATAAAAAGTAGCCTATGTCCTTTCTCGGAGTCTAGTCTATCTGTGTACCAAATTTCATTAAAATCGGTTCACTGGTTTAGACGGTAAATAGTAACAGACACTACAGCACTATACAGCACTACTTGCAGATTTAAAAACAATTATATTCATCATACTCTTGGCAGCTACCTACCCACCTACAACCGTAACGCGACGCAACGAAAATTGTACATACTGATACTGCAGACAGTGTCTAGGTTATGTCCGAGCGAAGCCGGAAACGGGCCGCTAGTCTTATATATAAAATTCTCGTGCCACAGTGTTTGTTTCCTTACTCCTCCGAAACGGCTTTACTGATTTTAACCAAATTTTATATGCATATTCTGTAGGTATGAGAATCGGCTACTAGCTATTTTTCATACCCCTAAGTGACAAGGGTTGTTCACTAAGGCAAAACAACGTTTGGGGGGTCAGCTAGTCTATATATATAAAAGCGAAAGGTCACTCAAGGAATCTCAGAAACTGCTAGGAATCTGAAATTTTGCATGGAGGTCCCTTTTAGCACGTAGGCGCTCGCTAAGACGGGGTTTTGCGAAATTCAACCCCTAAAAGGGTGAAACAAGGGATGAACGGTTGTATGAAAATGTTGTATGAAACGTGATTTTCAAAGTTATCAAATTTTGTATCTAGACACTTGACACGAAGCAATTCAATGCATGTTCTATCTATTTTGTAATTTCGAACTGTACGGGGGTGACATTGGGGTTGAAATGAGGGATAAATGTCAAAATGGAAATACCCAACTGTTGGAGATAAAACCATGAAACTCTGTATATAGACACTTGACACGAAGCAAACGAATGTTTGTTCCATCTATTTCGTAATTTCGAACTGTACGGGGGTTTAATTGGGGTTGAAATGAGGGATGAATCTCAATATGGAAATTCCCAACCGTTGAAGATAAAACCATGAAACTCTGTATATAGACACTTGACACGAAGCAAACGAATGTTTGTTCCATCAATTTCGTAATTTCGAACTGTACGGGGGTGAAATCGGGGTTGAAATGAGGGATGAATGTCAATATGAAAGTTCCCAACCGTTGAAGATAAAACCATGAAACTCTGTATATAGACACTTGACACGAAGCAAACGAATGTTTGTTCCATCAATTTTGTAATTTTGAACTGTACGGGGGTGAAATTGGGGTTGAAATGAGGGATGAATGTCAATATGGAAATTCCCAACCGTTGAAGATAAAACCATGAAACTCTGTATATAGACACTAGACACGAAGCAAAATAATGTTTGTTCCATCAATTTTGAACTGTACGGGGATGAAATTGAGATTGAAATGGGGGATGTATGTCAATATGGAAGTTCCCAACCGTTGAAGATAAAACCATGAAACTCTGTATATAGACACTTGACACGAAGCAAACGAATGTTTGTTCCATCAATTTTGTAATTTTGAACTGTACGGGGGTGAAATTGGGGTTGAAATGAGGGATGAATGTCAATATGGAAATTCCCAACCGTTGAAGATAAAACCATGAAACTCTGTATATAGGTAGACACTAGACACGAAGCAAAATAATGTTTGTTCCATCAATTTTGAACTGTACGGGGATGAAATTGAGATTGAAATGGGGGATGTATGTCAATATGGAAGTTCCCAACCGTTGTAGATAAAACCATGAAACTCTGTAAATAGACACTTGACACGAAGCAAACGAATGTTTGTTCTATCAATTTAGTAATTTCGAACTGTACGGGGGTAAAATTGGGGTTGAAATGAGGGATGAATGTCAATATGGACATTCCCAACCGTTGAAGATAAAACCATGAAACTCTATAAATAGACACTTGACACGAAGCAAACAAATGTTTGTTCTAGCAATTTTGTAATTTCGAAACGTACGGGGGTGAAATTGGGGTTGAAATGGGGGACGAATGTCTCTTACGCTTTCACACCTAAACAAATAAACCGATTTTGATGAAATTGTTTTATTACGAGCTGGTTTTAGTAAATGTGTCTGGGTGTAAAATTAGTTATTGCCTGAGTTCCTCAGTATTTATTTCGCGCGGACGAAGTCGCGGGTAACAGCTAGTTCATTTATATTGAGGAGAAGTTTGTACGTACAGGATTCTGAGTGCCATTGCAGGCCTGTGGACTCCCAAACCTCCTAAATTAGAAATTTATCATAGCGTATAGTATTGAAATAATCAATCCCGTTCATTTGATATATTGAGGGAGTCGGCGGCCATCTTGCACTAATAATAATAATTCGACATCATTTACATAGAACATATCAATATTAATCATTTCAACCGTTCGGGAGCTACGAATGGGAGGTACGACTATAGGAGATATGCACTACGCACATAGAACCGACTTCAAACTGAGAACTGAACAGTAAAAAATGAATTTTAGTACAAATAAATACCTACGTACTTAGCACCGTCGCGTCGGCGTTGTAGGTATTCCGAGAGCTGGGAGCAACATTTGTGTAGGTATTTGAGGCAAGCTGACAACTTGTCAGGTAGTTCCCCTATTATTATATCCCGACACGGAGTTGCCGAGCTGGCTGGTGAGTATAACGTAGTGATTACTTACTCTGTGCTGGTGAGTAGCAGGGCAAAATGAATCCCGGAGTTTGGACCACTTGGCAGCTAGACAGTCCCTCCAAAATGATCTCACTTTTTGAGAACCTCTATTTATTAGTAACAGATAACACCCAATTTAAATTTCAAATTCATTTTATATATTTTTGAAGTGAAAACTTCTTTGGGCGCGCCTAGACAGATTTTTGTGGGCTGTGAATTGATTTCTACCGTCACGCTCGGGTATGATAAGAAATCTTCGGGTAAACTCGGGACCATGCCCATTGGCCATCTAAAAATGCGTCAGCTACTGGGAAATGCTGAAGCAACGCAACTGGGAAACGCATTTCTAGATGGTCATGCCAAGATGGCGAGGCCACGCCCTCCGGTTACACCCGTGTAGTTTCCAAGGTAAACTATCAAATTCCGAAATAGTTAGAGTTATAAGTTTTCACTTCTATCGGCAGTTCCTATGACCCAACCAAATCGCCTGGCTTATTATATTTTTTATTTCCATTTAAACTACAACATATTTCTTTGCATATTGCCTCAAACATTTGTTTTAATGTGGATAGATCAATTTTGCTCCGCCCCGCCTCTCACCAGTCACGTCTGCACCTCCATATTACTACTGGCCTCGTGTCTTAGTGGGTAGTAGCTCTGCCTGCGAAGCCGAGGATCGTGAGTTCGATCCCCACCCAGTGCAAATATTTGTGTGATGAATTCGAATGTTTGCACTGTATCTGAGTGTTTCTATGTATAATAAGTACCTACTTATGTATTTAAAACTATATAAGTATTATATCAGCTATCTGGCCGCCATCATACAAGCTGTGCTTAGTTTGGGGTCAGATGGTGTTGTGTGTGAAAAAAAAAATATTGGAATTTAGGAGAGATATTTTTGTGACAAGTTTTCAACTTACCTCAAATACCTACCTACACAAAATTTCCTAGCAGCTCTCGCGGAATATTGGCACCAAAGAGGACCGTAGCAAAAAAAAAATGAAATCTATGATTGGCAAAGACTTCAATACCTAAGTAATAAATAATAATAAATAAATAAACATAAGTATTAAAGATGTATACCTACCTACATTATATTTATATTTAATAATATAGGTTGAAATTGATCAAAGTATCTACGCATTACTTTGTGCTTATTATTCTTCACTTCTCAGGTCACAGATTGAAGTCAGTTTTCTTTTGTTATAAAACATATTGTTTGTTAAATTGTTTGAAAATATTACTTTTTTCAAAAAAGTGATTAATCATTCGGAGACTAGGTACCTACTTAGGTAGGTACCTACACCAAAAAATTAAAACATATTGGAACGTCATTAATCAAAACTGCTACAATAATTATGATTTGTGAACAAAATCGATGTTTTTATATATTTTTTTAACTTAATTAAACAAAATTGTCGAAATGATGAACCCACAACTGAGAAATGTTAGTCAATGTAGTTAAACTGCCATCTAGTATTTTAGACATGAGTTATTTGAACATTTGTATTCTACGTAGCAATGAAGCCAAATGTTGCGAAACGATTGTACTCTTGGGACAAAACACCCGACAGATGGCGCTTAACAAAATAAGTTGTCGAAGAAATACAAGCAAATGAAACGAGACATGCGAAGTCGAAATCACAAGAGAGAAGAAAAGAGTAAATGTTACCAGCTTATCAGTATAGCTTTAGGTACCTCCTTCAAGGTGCGTAACAATCCGAAACTGCGATTCAGCATACATATTTTGTCCTTCGTATTTTTAGAGAAATAATTTTGCGAAATTTATTGTTGTTACAGTGTAAGTAATATGTGCTTCTGGCAAAATTTTAAATGACTGTAATTAAAAATGTAGAAAAACCAGTACAATATTCCCAATGGGGCGTTTTCCAGATGAAGATAGACTTGTCAAAAATAGTTCTACATCTTGCCAAGTGTGGATCCACTGTTTGTTTTTGTGAAATTTCTCTAACAAAATGAAACATTGGCGCCACTTATGGTGAAATTGAGAACTGTCTTTGACAAGTCTATTTTCATCTGGAAAACGCCCCATTTGTAAAATGGCTGCTATTACATTTTTTATGCCGAAAAAACAACGGGAACAACGGGAACGGGAACTACGCGGATAATACCGCGGGGCGCTGCTAGTATAATATATGTAAAGCTTTCTCTTGAATAATTATTTCTTAAAAAAAGCACCAAAATCCGTTGGGTAGTTTTAAAGATCTAAGTACATGTAAGATGTAAGATACATAAATACAGAAGGACAGCGGGAAGCAACTCTTTTATACTATGTAGTGAAATAACTCCAACCGAAGCATTGGTTATATGTAGTTATTTATATTCCGTTTTATTTGTATATCCTTTTTAGCATTTCGTAAAACGTAAAAAAGGAACTCTTATAGATTTGTTATGTCTGTCTGTCCGTCCGTATGTCGCAACCACTTTTTGCCGAAACTATGAAAACTATAGGTACTGTTAAAACTTCGTAAGTTGATGTTAAAAATGTTTTCATCAAATCTATACGTGTGGGGTGTCTATCGATAGGTCTTCAAAAATAATGTTGAGTTTTCATTTTTGTCTACACTGAATCATTTGCGCGAGAGACACTTCTAAAGTGGTAAAATGTGTGCCCCCCCCCCTCTAACTTCTAAAATAAGTGAATGATATAACTAAAAAATATAGATGATGTATATTACCATGCAAACTTCCAACGAAAATTGGTTTGAACTCGATCTGATGAATAGTTTGTTTAGTACGTCATTAGGAAATTTGGCAAAAGTTTAGCCAAATAAATAATTCTTAGTTTTTAAATAAAAAAAATCTGTATTAAAAATGTTCCATATCATGGCAATATAAAATGGTATCTATAGTGCTCGCAGTATAAGTCTGCGCGCGACTGGTGGCGTACTTAATGTTGCCAGGTCAAGCTAATAGGTTCCCTTCCCGTTCATTGGGAACGTACAACTTCATAAAACAGGTACGGGAAGGGATTTTTCAGGGAAGCAATTTAAGTAACTACACGACAACTGAGACTCAGGAACGAATGTCTCGAAGTAATGAACGCCTTTGCAGTGCTGGTTTGGTTCAGTATGACCATGTATCATTGGTAACTGGTACAGGCTGTCTGAGTCTCTTACCACCAGGAAAACTTTATTATAGTTTATTACATTATAAAAAATCTGTCATTTTCAACCTACACCAACATCGAAATAACAAGAATTCAATTTAAACTTGTAAATCTTTTATTGAGACCATAAATAACACTATTTGAAAATTTGGCGCATAAACGTTATTTTAATGAGCCATTGGCTTCCATAGAATCATCTTCTTTTTTCAATAGGGTTAAAATCACGGCGGTAACCGCAAAAGTTCCTGTCCATGTTACTTTAATAGTTATTCTACTTGGTATTGTGGGTCTTCTTTGTGCCTCTTTATTCGAGTAACTGCAGATTTGTCCACTTTTGGCTTTCTTCTTTTACATTGCCCATTGAAGCCGCTTTATTTATCTGAGTACAGTGGTATAATGCGTTGTCCATTACCACGTGACAGTACGTTCTGAAACGCCTACAATAAAAATACAGTAATGAATACAGAGTTAAGGATCAAAGAGCATCCAAGCTAACGTTGAAAAAAAAATTAAGTAAAATTTCTTTTGGCGCACCGCTGTTAGGTGAAAGGTTCGATCGGGTAAACATGGAACCGCCGAGTGTACCCGAGCGAGAAAGATACAATCAGCCGATCTTCACTGCTGTGTCACTGTGTTTTCTATTTTGATTTGTATATATTATAAAAAAAACATTTATAACATTTGGTCTTAAGCACACACATTTTTTCCCACGGGTAAATTGGCGATAAAACAATCAAACCCAAAGCCGCACCTCAACCTAAAGCCTCAGCTTTAAAATATGCCGATAATAGGTGGAGATTTGATTGCTATGGTATCCCTACATGTTAGTTGCCAAATAGCTCTGCGTTTGGAAAACTGCACTTTTGGCCCGTTATTGTATCGTTCTTCTTCACAACCACGATTGATTTTCAAGAACCAGCCACGGCCAGCACTTTTAATCACTTTCGGCATAATAAAAGCTATTAATTATTTTGGAAATTAATAAATACACCAAACGTAAACAAACTTTTGTCAACTGACGTAATTAAGAAGTTGACGGCCTGTCAATTAGTTCCATATTTTGCTACGCGCAGAGTTATATTGCGAGCACTCTACGCCAAAGTTGTTTTGACAATGACATTAACATATTAGTGACGCTTCACAACATTTCTGATATTTCATCCTGGCAGCTCTGGTACGATAGAGCTATAGTAAAGTAGGTAAATTCCATTATCTATGCTGGTCTCCTTCTCGTGAGCGGAGAGCAGAGTTGAACGGCGAAGCAAGCGCTTGTTTGCTCTTCGTTTTTCGTCCGACTCTCGGTCGTTCGCACGCCGCGAGTCATTCTGTTATCGTGCGTTGTCACGGTTTACACACAGAAATTCCAATTAAATCGCTGCAAAATACATAAACAAGACACGTTCAAGGGCTCTGAGCAGGCCTCGGTCCGCTTATTTGCTCTTAAGCTTAAGATGTAGTGTTAGAAAGTAATATTTGACTAGATATTTGACTCTGTTTTGACTTGGTGCCTGAGATAAATCTCTCACCAGATATTGCACTTTTTATGAAAGGACCATAACTTTTATTTAATGTAATATTTTAGTGGATTGTGTCAAGTTTAACTGTGCAATATGTCGAATATAAAACATTGTGGATTTTGTTCCTTCCTCAGTGCGTTAATGAGAAGGGCTATGTGTATCGGTTCCCGCAGGGGAAGCAGTGAATCCTACTATCGCGAATTAGGGGATCAGGATACTCTGGTAAGTATTTATGTGTGCTTTGTTTATGTTTTGCACTTCATAATGTAAATAGAAGCCACGTCTCGTTCATTGAATGCTCTATAAAATCTTACCGATTCGCGATTGTGACGTTCCGACGATCGTGTTTACATGCCCTATGTGTACACGGAATCTATTTATAAATAACAATAATTTATAACGTGTTACATCCTCATCATACAAATTCGAACGTTATTATCATTTCGGACTCGAATTAATTTATACTTATTTGTTATTAGTGAAATTGAACGAGTCGTGAGGTACCTAGTGTCAAGTGAAAGTTGAGTTTCTCCATGTTATTTTGTTGCTAATTTGTGTGCATGATGTGTTTCATCTGAACTTTGTTGGTTTTGAGTTTTATATTTTTTTATGATAAAATGCATGGATTAATCTTAAAAATCTATCTATATGTTAATAAAAATAGATGTCTGGCTTTGATAACTGCATTGCTGGTGCCAGAGTCCTTCATGTCATGGTATCAGTACCTATGTTAGAAAAAGCCAGTGCATTTGTTAGTAAAAAGTATGAAAATCTGTATATTACTCTGTCATTTTAGATACATTAATAACTATTATCAGTAAATATAATTTAAAAAGTATTGAATGTCCAAACATGCACAGCTTCTAGGAAAACACCTAATTGTAATTATCCTTAATTTGTCCCGGTTCTCTGTTTAGTCAAAAGGTCAAAACTATGTTATTTACAATTTTGGTCTTTTTTACGTTAACTTAATAAATCACAACACATTTTAGGGACTTTTAATGAAAATAGTTAATAAATTAACTTAAGACTCAAATTCAAGAGGAAAAAAATTGGTAATAATTTAAAGCAAGTTTTCGACTAAGTACTTACTTATTTCTACCTGACTTGAACTATCACAATAATATTTTTTTGGTTTATCAAATCAAAATTATAACAGATATGTTGACAGAAATACAATTTCAATAGAATACAACAAAAATAATCGAGTAATATACCTTTAGTGTATTCAAAAATTAGGTTTGCCGATTAAATGTCCAAGACCTTAATGAAGAACTTAAAGTTTCCATTTTAAAAACAATTACCAATTAATTATGGATATTGATTCACAATGTCTTATAATACAACATAATAAAATAAAAGTTAATTTATTCATTGATAATTATAATTCAATACATAAACTTTTAACTTGTTACTACCTAATTACCTGCCACCAACCCACATCACTTATTATACGGCTCTATTTTGTTGACTGTACCCACTCTCCTCCAATTTATTAAAATATGTTTATTACAGTTTATTATTACCTCAAAATAACTACTAGGTACCATTGTGTAATTAGACCAAATTTTGGAAAAAATATTTGAAAAAACAACCATCGGTAAAAATCAACCTAAATAAGTCTTTACAACAAAAACTGTCTTGAATCCTCAAAAACAATGTTTAACATACATATCAGTACAATGTATAAATAAATAAATATCAATCAGCATAATTCACTCAACACCGTCACCCTAAACTATAAGAACCTCATACTATTAAAGCCTTAAAATAGAAGAATTAATTGTATACATACTAAATTTACTATTTTTTTTTTATTATTAAAATATATGATACATATACTTATATGATACAAAAACGGATCCAGACAATGAACATAAAAATTAATACTGCGGTAAATATTTTCTATTCTCTTCTTCAACATTTGTTTTGTTATAATGTACTCAAAGTAAAAGTATTTAAAAAAAAAAAACTTTAAGAATAGGTCACAATTCTCCAGTTTTTTACAAAACTACATTATGATCAGTAATGACAAATTGATTGGTTCATTATAATAAAATCAAACATATGACCTACCTCAATTTGTTTATATCAGACCATCTAATAAATTATATACTCATCAATATATCATTGTGTTAATCATTTACATTAGCTTTTGCTTATGGTATGCATTCTTTTATAAGTTGCTTACTATTATTTTGTTCCCTGCTATGCTGAATCAACTCTTCGAGAATCAGCTGAATGTTGTATTGTATTTTTAGATTATCAGTACGAGACTCAGATGTCACAGCATTTGCACAAATCATAATGGATTCAATGAAAAGTAATTTCTAGTGTTTATTTTGGTTACTGGTTTGATACAAAGTTAAATACCTATTTAAGTATCATCACTTTAATTTCCGTGTTACAGAAATTTATAATAAATATATTTATTATAAATTTCTGTAACACGGAAATTAAAGTGATGGCTTATCGATCAAACTTTTTATAGTTACACCGAATTTTTAGAGATGATGATGGCAAAGTCCTATAAAAATGTAGGTATACAAAAATTTGACATGGGTCACTACAATTGTTAATAAACATATTATACTCATATATGTATAACGCTTGACAGTTTTTTGTACAATAATTATTATACCTAATACAGTAAAGTAGTAATTTCAAACTTTGAAAATGTATGCAATTTGTATGCTCTTTCTTTTGTTTTTATTTTTTATTTATTGGCGTGTAAATTGTACATTTATGAAAAAAGTACTTTGACTTTAACTACAAAAAAAAGTTCAATTTAAAACATAAAATACTAAAAATAATTTAAAATAAATATTTAACGGGAGCTCCCATACAACAAACTTGATTTTTTACCGTTTCTTGCTCATCGGCCTCGTCGTTAAAATAGTAAGGCAAAATTAAATTGCTAGTAAAACTTTTTGGAGAAAAGCCTGTCTTTGAATACTGCGATGGTTTATGTGTCATACTGAAATCAAATAAAGCCCAAGAAGTTTTGGCCGTTTATTTGCTAATTGTACGGAGCCCTTTGTGCGGGAGTCCCATTCGCACTTGGCCACTTTTATTATTAGTAAGCGCGTTTTATATTAGACCCATCGTCGCTTCAAGCGAGATGCCGATCAACCGCAGGTATACGAGTGTTTGGTTTAACAAATATTTTTATTAAAAGTAATCCAGAGGAATTACATGTGAAAGAGAGAAATGATTTAATATATCCGAATGATGAGCATAGTGCAGTCTAAAGTCCCGGATTTAAACTCTTCATGTTCAAATTGCTGTGTAGCGCTGTGTCCTTACGGGCAGGCGTGTTGCTTACCGCCAGGCCATAGAATAGATAATTGGCCAGGCGCTAATGTTGGTTATCTCGTCATTCAACCTTTTAAATAAAGTAGAAAAGCAACAATATTTTTTTAAATTGTTTCAAGATGGTCCCAATATTGAGTAACATTTATGGTTACGTCAATTTTGAAGTTACCGGTACTTATATTTTCAAGTCTACAGCTCTGTTCAACACTTTTTTGTCGATCAGACGACACTAGATAATTCCCAATAACGAGTAAACCGACGCGCCGCGTCAGTTAAAAAAAAAAAAAAAACTAAGTCGATGTTTGTATGGCAAAAAAATAATCAGTCAGACGACACAGACGCATCTTTTACAACGCAAAATCTAAATAATAAATCGGTCGACATATATTTTTCGACATTTAAAACAAGGTGGCGGCGAACCCTCTACCGAGATTAGTTAGAAAATCGAGATTTATACTTCCAACAACCCTCCCCGACGTTTCATAAAAAAAAAAATCGCTCCCCGGATTTTTTTCTATTTCAGGCTAGTTTTATGTCTACCTCGACTGTACTAATAGCTCAGCGTATTAGCAAACTGAAGTGGCAATGGGCCGGTCACATCTGTCGCAGACCCGATAACCGTTGGGGTAGACGGGTTTTGGAGTGGAGACCGCGAATCGGCAAACGTAGTGTAGGACGCCCTGAGACCAGATGGAGTGACGATATACGAAAGATGGCTGGTGGCAGTTGGAAACGTAAGACCAAGGATCGGGCTGAGTGGCGTATTATAGGAGAGGCCTATGTCCAGCAGTGGATGAACACAGGCTAATGATGATGATTCAACGATACCCCTCTTAACATATTTTGGTGACTTTAGTTTTTTTAATTTGGACAATATGGCATCCGTTAGCCGCCATATTGGATTTACACTAATGTCATGTCTTTAGTGTCACTCGCCAGACTAAGAGGAATCGATTGACGTGTGAATCATAATAATCGGCACAGGCGTTTGGTCTGTATAGTGCTTCAAAGGAACATTCATAGACTGTTACACATTACCACTCCTTTGCGTCGCGCAGTCTGGTAAAAATATAGTAAATTAGCTCTACATACGCAACGTACTTGCGTAATTAGCTGCAGGGCAGGCCAGCTCGATCCTTGCTTTTCCTATCGGTGGCAGCCGACGCCGAGGTCGTGCCTTCTAGAACTAGTCGTCGTTCGAGATGTAAGTAGTATTCGTTGAGAGCGGTGAGTGATATCTGTATGGTATATAATGTATTTACCAATGAATGGTTTCAGGTATATGCTCCATTTATGTTTTACGTAGATATGTGCGTAAGTATAGTAAGTTTCGGTTAGTAGAGCCTTACGCTTTTTGCGGTAACGTAACTAAACATTATTAAACAAATACATACCCAATTTGAAGTTTACTAATTTTTACAATATTTATGTATAGTTGTTCTATCATTTATAATTTCTCTTTAGATTTTATGTCTTACTAGTGGTCCTCCTCGGCTTACATATATAATATTACTAGCGGCCCGCTCCGGCTTCGCTCGAATAATAACCTAAATTTCAACTGCAGCGCCATCTGCCGGGCTGATTTGGGAATCTAAACCTTCCAGGGCCCTACCCAAAAGTATACAAAAAAAAAATTGGCAGTCATAGGAACTGCCGATAGAAGTGAAAACTTATAACTCAGAATTTGAAGCCTACTTTGGAAACTACACGGGTGTACCGGATGGCGTGGCCTGACCATCATGGCATGGCCATCTAGAAATGCGTTAGCATTTTCCATTGACGCATTTCTAGATGGCCAATGGGCGTGGCCCCGAGTTTATCCGAAGATTTCTTTTCATACCCGAGCGTGACGCCAGTGACGCTAGAATTCAATTCACACCCCACGAAAAATCTGTCTAAAAGCGCGCCTGCGCGCCAAAAGAAGTTTTCACTTACTTCGAAATACTTGGGAGGTGTCAAGGGACATTCTGATGGAACGAAGTTGTACAAAATATTGCAACTCTTTACTGTTTCTGTTGCCCTCCAGAAGCCCTCTAAAAGCTCCAGGTTATCGTGGTTTGGCCATGTTATGCGTAGGGATGAAGACCACATAACCCAAAGAGTTTTAAATATGAATGTTGATGGATGTTGTGGTAGAGGGCGACCAAAAAAAGTGTGGCTGGATTGTGTGAAAGAGGACATGAATAGGAAAGGAGTAAACTCAGATATGACAAATGATAGAGACAAATGGAAGAAACTTACATGTTGTACCGACCCCACATAAAGTGGGATAAGGGTAGGCGAATGATGACTGTTTCTGTTGCCCTGGTACTGGTACCTAGGGGCAAACGCAACTCTTTTATATTTCTCTTGTCCTGGTATCTGGAGATAAACGCTGGGCTGTTGGAGGTACGTAATCGAAATTCTTTACTGTTTCTGTTGCCCTGGTACCTACCTGGCCGTTTTTACCGAGTTTACCCGAAGATTTCATATCCGATCCGATCCGATCCATTATCATATCCAAGCGTGACGATTGATGAATCCATTTCACAGCCCACGAAAATTCTGTCTATAGCGCGCCTAAAGAAGTTTTCACTTCAAAAATCATTCAAATCGGCCCAGCCGTTTAGGAGTTTATTAACAACGAAAAGTGGCATTGATTTTTATATATATAGACGAGAATTTTATATATAAGATGTAGTTTATAGCTTCTTCAGCAAGCGAAAGGTCACTCATCAAGGAATCTCAGAAATTACAAATGCTAGGAATCTGAAATTTTGCATGGTGGTCCTTTTTAGCACATAGGCGCTCGCTAAGACGGGGTTTTGCGAAATTCAACCCCTAAGAGGGTGAAACAAGGAATGAACGGTTGTTTGAAAATTCGTCATTTTCAAAGTTATCAAATGTTGTATCTACACTTGACACGAAGCAAAAATGTTTGTTCTATCAATTTTGTAATTTTGAACTGTACGTCGGTGAAATTGGGGTTGATATGGGGGATGAATGTCAAAATGGAAGTTCCCAACCATTGAAGATAAAACCACGAAACTCTGTATGTAGACACTTCACAAGCAAATGAATGTTTGTTATAGCAATTTTGTAATTTCGAAATGTACGGGGATGAAAGTTTATAAGGAAGTATGCACGTCATTGTTGCAGATAAAACCCTACCAAACCAAAAAAATTTTGCAACTGGACACTTTATATTATAATAGATATCCATATGGATTACTAATATTATATATATGAAAGTAATTCTGTAAGTCTGTAACGCTTTAACGCCTAAACCATTGAACAAGTTTGATGAAATTTGGTACACAGATAGACTAGGCTCAGGAAAAGACAATAGCTATTATTTATCACAGAAAAAAAGTTGAAGGGGTGGAAATCGGAATTATTGTTCACATGGAAGTTCGTCAATGTTGAAGACAAAACCGTTAATTTTTGCAACTAGACACTTGGAATCCATTCTAATATAAATGTGAAGCCAACTCTGTCTGTCTGTTACGCTTTATTAGGTAAACGACTGAACCGATTTTGATGAAATTATATAAACATGTTTTAATGTAATGTAAAAATGTAAGCTGTTTTTTGTAATCGTAATTTGGTACTGTGTACAAATACTGCCAGAGTTACATTAATAATTGTTTTGCGCGGACGAAGTGGCGGGTAAAAGCTAGTATTAGTATAGATACATACGTGCTGTCACGAACTTCAGCGCACGCTATTAAAACTCTCAATGAGGAATATTTTTCTCGTTTTTGTTACATTCTCCGTACCTATTGATAGTAGCGTAATGCTGTATGTATTAGCATATAGCCTTCCTTGATAAATTAGCTATGCAACAAAAAAAATATCTTTTAATTAGAACCAGTAGTTCCTGAGATCATCGCATTCAAACAAACTCTTCAGCTTTATAATATTCGTATAGATATATTAAAATTTGTAGAAAGTTAATCCTTGTTGTAGACTCGGACTAGGGAACGAAAGGATCGTCGATAAGCGGTAAACATTCCTTAATTTGTCACTCTTAGGAGTTGGTATTTGCTTCAAGTAACAATGGGACTATCTCGTAGTAAAACGTAAAACTAATTCTATTTTCAGATTTTAGTTAATTATTTTAAACAATACATTTTAAACTGTAGGTACCACTTCTAAAGTCAAAATCAAAGTTTTTTATTCCTAAAAGTACAATTTAGACGTCAACTAATAAAATAAAACCGGCCAAGTGGGACTCGCGCACGAAGGGTTTCGTGCCATTATCTGTAACCAAATCTTGCAAGTTATTATTTATTGAAGTGAAAACTTCTTTAGGCGCGCCTAGACAGATATTTCGTGGGCTGTGAATTGGATTCTAGCGTCACGCTCGGATATGATAAGAAATCTTCGGGTAAACTCGGGACCATGGCTATTGACCATTTAGAAATGCGTCAGCCAATGGGAAATGCTGAAAGGGCGAGGCCTCGGCATCATGCCATGGCCATCTAGAAATACATCAGCCAATAGGAAATGCTGACGCATTTCGAGATGGCTCCGTTTACACACGTGTAGTTTCCAAAGTAAGCTATCAAATTCTGAGTTATAAGTTTTCACTTCTATCGGCAGTTCCTATGACTGCCAATTTTTTTGTTTATTTGATTTAATTTATTATATTTAAAGGGAACATTAAACTAAATATTCTGTGAATAGTAAAAGCGTCTACCTGTTACCGTTATTAGTATCAAGCAAGAAACGGTAAAAAACCAAGTTTGTTATTTGGGATTATGGGAGTCCCCTTTAAATGGTTATTTTATTTTTAGTATTTGTTGTTATAGCGGCAATAGAAATACATCATCTGTGAAAATTTCAACTGTCTAGCTATCACCGTTCTTGAGATACAGCTTGGTGACAGACACACGGACGGACGGCGAAGTCTCAGTAATAGGGTCCTGTTTTTACCCTTTGGGTACGGAACTCTAAAAAAACAAAAGAAAGAGCATACAAATAGTACACATTTTGAAAGTTTAAAATGAACATTTCACTGTTCGCAATATTTTTCGCATATATATAACTGTCAAATATTATGAAGGTAATTTTATTACAATTGTAATGAACTCTATCAATAAACTATTTTAATACAAATAAAGTAGCCAAGTGCGAGTTGGACTCGCCCATGAAGGGTTCCGTTCCAGCAAGTAACATAATATACATAGTACACATTGTTCTTGTAGTTCGTTGTAATTTTGATCGAAGTTTTAATAATATTTATGACGTACTAAAAAAAACTACTCATCAGATCGAGTTCAAACTAATTTTCGTTGGTAGTTTTCATGGTAATGTACATCATATATTTTTTTTAGTTTTTTCAATATCTTACTTTAGAAGTTAGAGGGGGGGGGACACACATTTTACCACTTTGGAAGCGTCTCTCGCGCAAGTTATTTAGTGTAGACAAAAATTATATTAGAAACCTCAACATCATTTTTTAAGACCTATCGATAGACACCCCACACGTGTAGGTTTGATGAAAAAAATTTTTTTGAGCTTCAGTTCTCAGTATGGGGGGCACCCCTAATTTTTGTTTTTTTAAAAAACTTTTGTAAAAATCTTAATGCGGTTCACAGAATACATCTACTTACCAAGTTTCAACAGTGTAGTTCTCATAGTTTCGCCAAAAAGTGGCTGTGACATACGGACGGACAGACAGACAGACAGACAGACAGACAGACATGACGAATCTATAAGGGTTCCGTTTTTACGTTTTACGGAACCCTAAAAATTAAACCAACTTCAAAACCACAAATAGGCATTCAATCAAAAGCAAAAAATAAAGTAAAATAATTAGTAGGTATATAATTATTATAAGCGCTACTCACTCATCTATTTGATGTTGATCTATTATTAGTCGGTGCCAGTCAAGTCAAATATTAATATTATGGTCGAATTGATAACTTCCACCTTTTTGAAAGTTGGTTAAAAATACAAATTGACTGGCCTTGTGGCTTAGTGGGTAGTAGCTCTGCCTGCGAAGCAGTGCAGGTGCCGCCTGGGGAAGTACCACACCTTTGCTAGTTAATCTACTACCAAGCAGTGATATGCATCACTGTGCTCGGGTTTGAAGGGCAATGTTTTCAGAGAAATTAGAGAGCATAGAGATAAATCATCTTATACCTCCGGATGATAAGCGGAATCCAGTGCTAGTTTTTCCTGTGTGAGATTGCAGTTATGGGTAGGCGTGCTGCTTACCATCAGGCCCCTGTGCTGCTTGTCCCGTCTCTTTATATTATAAATAAAGTGGCCAAGTGCGAGTTGGACTCGCCCATGAAGGGTTCCGTTGCAGCAAGTAACATAATATACATAGTATACATAGTTCTTGTAGTTCGTTGTAACTTTGATCGAAGTTTCAATAATAGTGTATATATGACGTACAAAAAAAAACTACTCATCAGATCGAGTTCAAACTAATTTTCGTTGGTAGTTTACATGGTAATGTACATCATATATTTTTTTTAGATTTTTCATTCTCTTACTTTAGAAGTTAGAGGGGGGGGGGACACACATTTTACCACTTTGGTAGTGTGTGTCGCGCAAACTATGCAGTGTATACGAAAATGATTTAAGAAACCTCAACATCGTTTTTGAAGACCTGTCGATAGACACCCCACATGTGTAGATTAGATGAAAAAAATTTTTTTGAGTTTCAGTTCTCAGTATGGGGGGCAACCCTAATTTTTCTTTTTTTTTAATTTTTTTGTTGAAATCTTAATGCGGTTCACAGAATACATCTACTTACCAAGTTTCAACAGTGTAGTTATCATAGTTTCGGCAAAAAGTGGCTGTGACATACGGACGGACAGACAGACAGACAGACAGACAGACATGACGAATGTATAAGGGTTCCGTTTTTACGTTTTACGGAACCCTAAAAAAGTCAGACGCGATTTATTTAAAAAAACAAAGTCTAATATCATCAGTTGTGATCGAGTCAATAGTCTTTCAATTCTTTAAAAAAAAAATGTTCCTCGTTTTCATTACGATCGTTCGAATCACACGTAGTTCGTGAACTTGCAACACGTATTTTATTACCTATGCTCCGGCGTACGAGAGGAAAAAAGAAAACAGTATTCACACAAGTGCCGTATTCCATTGTACGAGTACACACGCATTATTGCAACTAGAAATCTTATTAAATACCTACTAGACGCTTATCAAACGACCTTACAATAAAACTCATACGGAAACAAAAGGCGCAAGATATTGTTTGTTGTGGCTCCGCTTATGTTTCTGCCGCTATTTTGATGACAGGGGCCGCGGTGATATCCCTTTTTAGGGTTCCGTAAAACGTAAAAACGGAACCCTTATAGATTCGTCATGTCTGTCTCTCTGTCTGTCTGTCTGTCTGTCCGTCCGTATGTCACAGCCACTTTTTGCCGAAACTATGAGAACTGCACTGTTGAAACTTGGTAAGTAGATATATTCTGTGAACCGCATTAAGATTTCAACATAAAAATTAAAAAAAAAGAAAAATTAGGGTTGCCCCCCATACTGAGAACTGAAACTCAAATTTTTTTTTTCATCAAACCTACACGTGTGGGGTGTCTATCGATAGGTCTTCAAAAATGATGTTGAGGTTTCTAAAATCATTTTCGTCTACACTGAATAATTTGCGCGAGAGACACATCCAAAGTGGTAAAATGTGTCCCCCCCCTAAACTTCTAAAGTAAGAGAATGAAAAATCTAAAAAAAATATATGATGTACATTACCATGTAAACTACCAACGAAAATTAGTTTGAACTAGATCTGATGAGTAGTTTTTTTTTAGTACGTCATAAATACACGATTATTGAAATTCGATTAAAGTTACAACGAACTACAAGAACTATGTGTACTAGGTATATAATGTTACTTGCTGCAACGGAACCCTTCATGGGCGAGTCCAACTCGCACTTGGCCACTTTATTTATGTTGTCGAATTGTAATTTGTGTAAATTGAAGATGTTTTGGTTGGGCTCAGCGTGCACTGGAATAAACGAACAATGCGCGAGTAAAATGCACTGCATGCACTAGGCTGGGCCTAGAACCAAGGTGGGAACCATGAATTAAAAGCACATAAATATACAATCATCGCACGGTCTGATGACGTGACCACGACTATGTGACCCCACCCCCCTACTAGTGCCAAAGCGGGATCAGCGCTTACTACCAACTAAGTCACTAGCCCAGCCAAAATATCCACCTCTGAGCATGAGAATAACGTATTATTATTGGTAAAAATATTTTACTTGCTTCGTTTATTTGTCATATCGCTCTTGGACGCTCATTCTAAGTTTGGCTCTTCAGTGGCAGTTTCACCTGTCGTATCTCATATATTATATCGATGTCTTGGTCAGCCACTGTCAGTTATTTTACCAATTGTTGGGTAAATGTTGGTTTGCTTATTATTTTTCGATGCCCAATAACAAAACTTTATTTTATTTTGAAGAGATGACGTTAGGACATCTGATTAAAAACAGTGTTCGTACTCTGCGTTACAACTGGAACAAATATCACTTTTGTGGGAATCTTGGCGTTGGTTGTAAAGGAGGATATTTTGCTTAATAGTTCTGAATATGGGATATCCCCTATGACTGCTAACTCATTAAACGGTTCTCCTTATTGTCGGGATTTATTTATTATTAAAGAAGGATAGTGTAGGATAAAGTAATAATAATACTCAATATGTATAAAAAACTATGCGAAATAAACTGACATAAATTCATAATCATGACTGACGAGGCCAGTTGGTAGTAGCTCTGTCTGCGAAGCCGAGGGTTGTGGGTTCGATCCCCACCCAGTGCAAATATTTGTGTGGAATTCAAATGTTTGCACGGTTGTCTGGGTGTTTATATGTATAATAAGTATTACATCAGCTATCTGACCGCCATCATACAAGCTTTGCTTAGTTTAGGGTCAAATGGTGTTGTGTGTGAATTGTCCACCAATTTTTATTTATTTATAACATTAGGCGTAGATTTCTCGCCCCTTCAAAAAGTAAGTGCCAAAAATATACCTGTTTGCGATGGTTGCCTGGAAGAGATTGCTCTCAGCAATAAGGCCGCCACTTGTGGTACTAGTTCATAAGTATTTCACTGTAGTTTTATTAATTTGTCTGTATCACAATAAAGAGTTTCTATCTATTTAAAAATAAACATTTCTATCAAAATTCCAAAATCTTCATTTTTGAACAGGCACATTGTAATCATCATTACTGTCACCCAGATCATGTCCTCCACCAGGGTTCTACAATCAAGAGGTGGAAAGACGAACTCACAGAAATAATTATTGATCCACAATAGCCGGCAATGGCGACAACTGCAGGTAGGGAAAAAATGCTTTTACAAAAAAAAAAAAAAAAGTAAGCTGAAATTCGAGAAGGAGAGAAATAATCCTACGAGTATTATAAATGTGAAAGTTACGATGTCGAGATGTTTGTTACTCAATCATGTCATAAGAAATGAAGGGATCAACTGGCACTCAAATAGATTACCTACAGCACATGGGATAACGCATAGGCCACTAACAACACGCAGAGTTCCTTAGGGATTAACCATTTTCTAAATTATAGCCGGAAAAATACTAGTAGAAATAATTAAAAGCGGCCAAGTGTGAGTCAAGCCAAGTTACGGTGGTCTAGTAAGTTACGGTGGTCTAGTCGGGAGAACGGCGGCTGCCGATCCGGAGACCCCGGGTTCAAACCCCACACGCACCACTGTCTTTTCGAAGTCATGTGCGTAATGCCGCTAACTTAAAACGGTGAAGGAAAACATCGTGAGGAAACCGACATGTACCTAGAATCTTTCGAAGTCATGTGTCATCCGCCAACCCGCACTGGGCCAGCGTGGTGGATTATGGCCTTAACTCTCTCCTTGCGAGAGAAGGCCCCGAGTCCCAGCAGTAGGAACGTTTAGTGGGCTGTTGATGATGAAGTGTGAGTCGGACTCGCCCATGAAGGGTCTTGTAGTTCGTTGTAACTTTGATCGATGTTTTAATAATAGTGTATTTATTTGATATTTTTTGCACAATAACAAATATATTATGTACAAACGGAAAGCTTAATGCTAGGCGCATTTTCTACCAGCTACCCGCTGAGTCGGAACATAAATGTTATGTAGGCAAATTTATACAGTACAAAACCAAATAATTTTGAAAAACAATATCATGTGGGAAAGGTTTTACACGTTTTTTAATACTTAAACACATAATTTCATCATCATCATCTGTAGCCTGCAGACGTCCACTGCTGGGCATAGGCCTACCCCGGTTTTCGGTGAAAGTTTGCATGGCTATGTACAATTTATATTTTTTTAGTTTGATCATTCTCTTATTTTAGAAGTTACAGGGGTACACAATGTACCACTTTGGAAGTGTCTCTCGCGCAAATTATTCAGTATAGATTTTTTTTTATTAAAAACGATAACATCATTTTTGAAGAGCTATTCATAAAAACCTCAAACGTGTGGGTTTGATGAAAAAAATGTTGAGCTTCAGTTCTAAGTATGGGGCACCCCCAAAATTTATTGTCTATATATATAAAAGCGAAAGGTCACTCATCAAGGAATCTCAGAAACTACAAATGCTAGGAATCTGAAATTTTGCATGGAGGTTCCTTTTAGCACGTTGGCGCTCGCTAAGACGGGGTTTTGCGAAATTCAACCCCTAAGAGGGTGAAACAAGGGATGAACGGTTGTATGAACATTCGTCGTTTTCAAAGTTATCCAATTTTGTATCTAGACACTTGACATGAAGCAAACAAATGTTTGTTTTAGCAATTTCGTAATTTTAAACTGTACGGGGGTAAAATTGGGGTTGAAATGGGGGATGAATGTCAATATGGAAGTTCCCAACCGTTGAAGATAAAACCATGAAACTCTGTATATAGGCACTTGACACGAAGCAAACGAATGTTTATTCTATCAATTTCGTAATTTCAAACTGCACGGGGGTGAAATTGGGGTTGAAATAGGGGATGAATGTCTCTACGCTTTCAGATCTAAAAAACTGAACCGATTTTGATGAAATAGTATACAGTTGTTTTATTATAAGCTGTTTTTAGTAACCGTAAATGTGTACAAATAGGTACTGCCTGAGTTACCTTAGTATTTATTTTGCGCGGACGAAGTCGCGGGTAACAGCTAGTTTTTTTATATTTTTGTGTAAAAATCTTAATGCGGTTCACAGAATATATATTATATCAAGTTTTAACAGTATAGTTCTTATAGTTTCGGAAAAAGTCGCTGTGACATACGGACGGACAGACAAAAATGACTCACATGACGAAACCATAAGGGTTCCGCATTTACGTTTTACGGAACCCTAAAAAATACTAGTAAAACATAAGTCGTGGACTTCAAATTCTGCTCGTCGAGGATCTGCACTGGGCGAGTGACTCGCTCGGTCTCGCGACAAGGATAGATTGTTTTTTCAATCGTATGATTAGTGCGACAGAAAATCGAATAAAATGACATCACAGCCGTTTAGGTAAAAAAAATGCAGGTACAGGTAAATGTTAAAAATTTTAAAGCCGCAGTATTGCACGTCATCTGTTTGTTTCAAAAGCGTTATTTACATGTATCGCGAGACAATCGTTGAATTGGTCACATTTTTGCCATTAGCCACCTTAAACCTGCCTATTATAATATTAATCATCGCTAAACGTTTGACGATTTGGCCAGCGACACTTAGGCATATGGTTTGTGTAGGGTGTCCAAAGTTCTAACAAATGTTCGTTAGATGGTGTTGTGTGTCAAAGTCCACTAATATTTATTTAGTGTAGACGAAAATGATATTAGAAACCTCAACATCATTTTTGAAGACCTATCGATAAACACCCCACACGTGTAGGAAAAACATTTTTTTGAGTTTCAGTTCTCTAAGTATGGGGGGCAACCCAAATTTTTCTTACCCAAATCTTTTTTTTAAATCTTAATGCGGTTTACAGAATACATCTACTTACCTAGTTTCAACAGTGTAGTTCTCATAGTTTCGCCAAAAAGTGGCTGTGACATACGGACGGACAGACAGACAGACAGACATGACGACTCTATAAGTGTTCCGTTCTACGTTCTACGGAACCCTAAAAGGTTATAATGACGCAACCAAAGATAGACACATGCGGTCACGCACTTCAACTGGTTGGCACCGACTTCAAATAGATGTGCGAGATAGCGCTTACAACTTACAACAAGCGCCATTTTATTTTTCGCTTTTGACCTCGGTTTTTTTTAAACATAGTTTCTTTCAAATAAATATAAGTATATATAAATAGAAACAAAATTGACAAAAGTTTCTATGCCGCATAAATTATTTGGGAATTTAATAACAATTAAATTAAGTAAAAAGTAATAGTAAAATTAATAATTTAGAAGAAATGTCAGTTATGGTGTCTCGCTGCATGGGCACCCTACTTCTCTTTATCTCGTCATCCGAGACTCGCTCATGACTCGAGACATCACTCGCATAAACAAGACAGCGCCACCATAGAGGCGACATGCATCAACTTCACCATCGCATCGGCCCAGTGTTATGCTGGAAACATAGATAAATAATTGTTTGGTGATGTTCCCAAATTTTTACTGGACATCGCTATATGGACGAAATCAATAACTGTCGGAGATTCACTGCCCAGCCATATCGTGCTCTGACCAATACAACATCAAATACAAACGCCGTTATATATGACATCTCCATTTTATAACCAAGTTAAATAAAACAATTCATGTTCTTTTAATTAGATACAAAAGATGATATACATACAAGACATGCTCGACCTTGTGTTGTATGTTGTCGCGATGTTGCCGGCCTTGTAGCGACTGGCTTTCTTACTTGATTCGCAGCAATGAGCACTTATCTACGTTACACTGGTATTTATAAAAAAATAATACTACAATCATCAGTCATAAAATGTATCTTACTACAATAAATGTGAAAGTGTCGATATTTACGCACGGTTCCTGTTTTCTGATACAAAGACTAGCTTCAACTATGAAGTTATTTTTATGCTTACGAGACCTACAACAAAAAAAAACTAAAATAAATTTTTAGCTATGATTAAGATATTAGTGTTTCTTTGACATAAAATACAATTTGTTTGGAGATTGACTGCGAATTGTCTGACTTATAGCGCAGCCTGCGATGTAAGAACTTAAATCAGTTACAACGGTAGAAACATTTGATAAAGACTTTCTAAATTTTCCTTTGTCATTGTCACCTTAACCAACACTATGGTTTTATGTATCTAGTCTCTCAGACAAATTATTATGCTCTAAGGGCTCCCACACAAAACCGCGATGCGATGCGACGCCGCATCGGAGCAATTCGCTATCGCAAGTGCCTCCGATGCGGCGTCGCATCACATCGCATCGCAGTTTTGTGTGGGACCCCTAAGACCTAGTCTACTCTTTTTCTTTTAACAGTCAGAGGTAATGATAGTGGACAGAGCCACTTAGGGGGCGTCCATAAATTACGTGAGGTGTTTCAGGGGGGGAGGGGGTCGAGTCAAATCTCATCTAATCTTACGTTGGAGGGAGGGGGGGTCTCGGCAAATATCACGTAATTTATTTTCCTTGAAACAAAAAAAAGGTCCATTTAATCCAGATTGTACATGCTTAAGATTTACCTAATCTTAAACATAATCGACGATCGAATCGACGCCGTCGGCGTCGCGACGTCGCACAAAAAAAATCATTACCTACTCAACAACAACAACGAAACGATATTTTATGTGTCTGTATACGACAATGTACTAATTGATATATCTCCTATATCTCAGGCATCAAAATAAACTAATTATTGAGTATTTTTATTTGTTTCATATGTTCAGACTTTGAAGAAAACCATTTTGTGAGTCGAGAGACAAAAAAAAATTGGCAATCATAGGAACTGCCGATAGAAATGAAAACTTATTACTCAGAATTTGATAGATTACCTTGGAATCTACACGGGTGTAACCGGAGGGCGTGGCCTCGCCATCTTGGCATGGCCATCTAGAAATGCGTCAGCATTTTCCATTGGCTGATGCGTTTCTAGATGGCCATGCCATGATGGCCTGTCCACACCCTTTCAGCATTTCCCATTGGCTGACGTATTTCTAGATGCTCTTATCATACCCGAGCGTGACGAATTAATTCAATTCACAGCCCACGAAAAATCTGTCTAGTCGCGCCTAAAGAAGTTTTCACTTCAAAAAATTAATACTTACTCAAATAGAACACAAAGAATAAAACAATCTAACGTGTTTACGTAAGAAACCTACATCTTGAAAAATCTCACGTGAGTTTGGGGGATGGGGGAGGGGGTTGAATAAAATCTCACGACATCTCACCAGAGGGGGAGGGAGGGACAGAAAACTTAAAAAAAGACCTCACGTAATTTATGGACGCCCCCTTACAGGATATCATAGATAAAATACTCGCAGATACCTTGCGATGACTTGAGTAACTGTTTCCTTTGTGAGCACGCCTAAAAACAAAATTTGAACGTGTTGACTGTCGCGAGTATACGCTTTTGTAAATTATTGCTCACTTTATCAACAACATTCCGAATATTATTGGCGCCGCCGTTGAATTGAAACCAGTGATAAAACAAGGGTTCCATCAACACTTTACAGATTTCTATACTGGGCACGTTCATACACTTTAGTGTTGTGAGTTTCATGCCAAAACCTAGAATGGGAGGTTACAGACCCCTATCTACATAACACTCAATAGGATGGTGCCTATCCTTTTGTGTTGTGTTTTATCTGAACTATTTGTCACTTTTATGCTCGGTGCGGGGTCAAAGGAGATATGCAAATAATTTTAGTTTTAGACTCACAGCTTGTCAAGATTCCAATTTCACAAACCTAGATGGGAATCTCGTTTTCACGAACCACTTTTTATTGTATCGAATATGAATTTTCAAATTTATCCCACATAAACAACATCCAATACATTGTGTCAGCAGAATGTATTAAAACACAGTTGTTGATATTAAACAATTTACAAATTATATTAACTATTTTCACTTTTATGCGAGAAGCCAAATCAAGACAATCCTTTTGCAAGAATGCCAAAATGCTTTTCATTAATTAAAGCTATTAATTTAGGGAACTTTAATAATCCCACTAATCCTACTAATATTATAAATGTCAATGTTTGGATGTTTGGATATTTGGATGTTTGTTGCTCAATCACGTCCTAACGTATTTAAACGGATCGGGCTGAAATTCGGAACACAGATATATTATAGTCTGGAAGAACACATAGGCAAGATGGATGTTTGGATATTTGGATGTTTGGATGTTTGTTGCTCAATCACGCCGTAACGTAGGAACAGATCAGGCTGAAATTTAAATAACAGATAGATTATAGTCTGGAAGAACACACAGGCTACTTTTTATCCCGGGAAAATAAAGGGATACGACGGGAACGGGAATTACGCGGGTAAAACCGCGGGGCACTGCTAGTCAGTTATATAATATCTCAAAACTCATCAAACATAAATTGTATGCAAATGTATATTAAGTTAATTGCTAATTAATGTTATTGTTAATGTTAATGTTTTAAATCAGGATACTATAATCTATGTATAGTATGTCTTCCAAATTTCAGCCTAATACGTTCATGAACGGATTAGGCGATCCGTTAACGATCCGTTCATACGTTATGACGTGATTGAGCAACAAACATCCAAATATCCATACATTGACGTTTATAATATACATATAAAGAAAATAGGGAGGAATTAAAACATTTCATATACTCGTATTTAAACCGTATGAACATAAATATGTAGGTGTGTAGAAAAAGTTTGCTTGTCTCCATAGATTTATCAGTGCCAAAGTTATCTTAAATTGGCTGCCGTTCAAGTAGGTCAAAAACTTTTGCAACTGTGCTGGTACAATCAAACTGTCCAATGTAGGAACTATTGCGTATCTGAAATGTTTTGAAAAACGATCGTTGGCCCCGTTCCCACTTTTACGGCAAGCTATCCGATGCATTTGCAGTCTCTTTGGACGTTACAATAGGTATTCGGGGCCACAACATTAGTACCTACTACGTTGTTGATGAGTAGACCACAAACTTGTAAGGACTACAAGATTGGACAAGATTGACAGTATGTACTTATCTAGTGACCACTCGGGGCTTTCGAACATGGCCGCCTATTATTGCAGAAACAAACAGGCCGGAAAGTCAATTAAGTACGAGTAATACATTAAACTAGAGATACATTATCTTACATGTGCGGCTGAGCGACGAGCGAAGTGCAATGATAACGATTTCGGATTCTTCGTGTTCCAATAATAGCTGCGTGTTGCGTGATAATGTGCTGCTGTTGTCTGTTGATTACCACTATGCACATGTCCTGCTCGTCCCGTCACTCTACTCGAAAAGTAGTGTTTAGTTTCAAAATAGTATTCCGGTCACCCGTCCCAAGTTTGATAGTGATGTCATCCGATAACTACTATGGAAATGCCGTTTTCGGCATCAACCGATTTTAACCGACTAACTTCAAAAAAAGAGGAGGTTTCCCATTCGGATGTCTGTTTTTAAGGTTCCGTAACACGTAACAACGGAACCCTTATAGATTCGTCATGTATGTCTGTCTGTTCGTCCGTATGTCATAGCCACTTTTTCCGAAACTATAAGACTGATATTGAAAAAACTTGGTAAGTAGATGTATTCTGTGAACCGCATTTAGATTTTTACATAAAAAACTAAAATTTCGGGGTTGTCCCATACATAGAACTGAAACTCAAAAATTTTTTTCGTCAAACTTATACTTTTGGGTTGTTTATTAATAGGTCTTCAAAAATGATGTTGAGGTTTCTAATATCATTTATTGCTGAACTGAATTATTTGCGCGAGAGACTCTTCCAAATTGGTAAAAGGTCCCCCCCTCCCCTTGTAACTTCTAAAATAAGAGAATGATAAAAGTAAATTAAAAAGAAAATGATCTACATTACCATTCAAACTACCAACGAAAATTGGTTTGAACTCGATCTAGTTACTTAGTAGTTTTTTTAAGACGTCATCAAAATACACCATTATTATAACATCGATCAAAGTTACAACTAACTACAAGATCTTGTGTATTATGCTACTAGCTGCTACGGAACCCTTCATGGGCGAGTCCGACTCGCACTTGGCCGCTTTTATTTTAATGTAGGGATGTCGCCCGATAGCTCCTAATTTAAAAAAAAATTCAGTCGATTGTTTAAGTTGAATCTTAAATTTATTTGAGTCGGTGTTTGTTTTCTCTGTAAAAAATAAAATCCAATTCTAAGACATATACTAAGTATAGAAATTAAATAATACAAACTACAATCCGATAAAAGTTCAATGATAATATCCCGCTTTATCATTTGTTCAGAAACCTTGAAAATCATAATCCACAGCAAAAATTGCGTTAATCACGCACGTGTATCTTTAAACCCAAAAGTCATACTAATAGTGTATTATCTATTCTATGCTAATAGTGAACCCTGTTCCGAAGGTAAACTGAAAAACTAAGAAGCATTACACATAATAATTGCTTCTTTTATTATAGAGAATTTAAAACGACGCTTTTATTTTAAGCTATTAATATAGGATGTCTCAATAAGAGTGCACTTTTTAAATTTAGGATCTTTTTTATTCTGTGCACGTGGCAACTATGAAAGAGTACACCTGATACCTATGTTTTTTTCCGATTGTTAAATCTTACTGATAGAACAACGCATTGTAATTATAACTCATTGCAAAAACGAAAACCGCTGGCAAACTTCACTCAAAAAAATTAAAGAAACTCTAGGGTATGCTATGAATATTAAAAATACTTTGCGTCAACGTACCGGGCGGTCTATTGAAATCATTGTGGCTGTAAACGAGAGTGTCGCCGAAGACCTGAAAACCTCAAATCAGCATCGGATTTATGTAAAATAAACTCATCAACATCAACATCAGAGCTCAAGGGGCCATATCCTGGGTATTTTATTGCATACTTAATCGGAACATATCAATCTGCACAATCCAATATACTAGTAAATATAACAAATCTGTCATAAAATACGCGTTTTTATTTTAAAATAGAAAAGTGCACTGTTACTTAGACACCCTATATATATAAGCTTGATATCTTAGCTTAGTACTTATATATTATATAGTTTTTAACCGGCTGAAATAACGCCTCATGGCAAGTCACTTATAATTGAACAGGAGAGACGAGTAATTACTCCATTAGTTAGATTATTAAAAACTATTTACATACGTATTTTTAGGGTTCCGTAAAACGTAAAAACGGAACCCTTATAGATTCGTCATGTCTGTCTGTCCGTATGTCACAGCCACTTTTTGCCGAAACTATGAGAACTACACTGTTGAAACTTGGTAAGTAGATGTATTCTGTGAACCGCATTAAGGTTTGTACAAAAAAAAAAGAAAAAAAAGAAAAATTAGGGTTGCCCCCCATACTGAGAACAGAACATCAAAAATTTTTTTTTCATCAAACCTACACGTGTGTGTCGTGTCGTGTCTATCGTTAGGTCTTCAAAAATGATGTTGAGGTTTCTAAAATATTTTTTGTCTACACTGAATAATTTGCGCGAGAGACAATTCAAAAGTGGTCAAATGTGTGTCTCCCCCTCTAACTTCTAAAGTAAGAGAATGAAAAAACTAAAAAAAAAATATGAGGTAATGACCATGCAAACTACCAACGAAAATTGGTTTGAACTCGATCTGACGAGTAGTTTTTTTTAGTACGTCATAAATACACTATTAGTACTTAAAACTTCGATCAAAGTTACAACGAACTACAAGAACTATGTGTACTATGTATATTATTATGTTACTTGCTGCAACGGAACCCTTCATGGGCGAGTCCAACTCGCACTTGGCCACTTTATTTTTTCTTTTGTTTCACTAACAGAAAATTACGAAGACACAGTGCTTCGAACTTCAAAGTTGCGAGTGACGTCGCTTTATGCTACGATTTTTACGATTAAGTGACGTGACACCGAAATTTTGATGATCTATGTCTTTGTCGTTTTTTAACACGGTTTTACTAGCTTCACTTGTAACTAACTATGTATGTAAGAAAATCTTGGAATCTTAATTTGACCCACTTCCCGGTCTTCGATTAGGATGAAATTTTGCACACGCTCTGAGTTCTGATGACAATACATGACTAGCTAAGAAACGTCATTACAAATCCAATATGGCGGCCGCTATTATTAGCTTCACTTGTAACTATGTATGTAAGAAAATCTTGGAATCTTAATTTCACCCACTTCCCGGTCTTCGCTTAGGATGAAATTTTGCACACGCTCTGAATTCTGATGACAATACATGACTAGCTAAGAAACGTCATTACATATCTAATATGGCGGTCTTCCCAAGATTGCGGGCTGGCTGTTTGAAATCCACCCCCTTGACATGGGTATCAAATGAAAGAGTTTGTTGTCAGGAATACGAAAAAAATAGTCACGTGACTTAAATCCAACATGGCAGCCGTTCCAAGGTGGCGGATTGGCTATTTAAAATGCAAAAGCATGTGTTTTAGTTTTTTAAACTATTACAATCATTATTAATAATATAATCTAGCTGTCGGACTAATTAGAATAGTATATTTTTTACCCAGTTGTCATCTCTATTGGTGAAAGCGAGGGTTCTACGTTTGGTTATTGATAATATTTCTTAGCTTTCTAATACACGTATTTGAAAAAAATACACTACCACAATTTGTGCGGTGCTCATCATATTCTAGTGTTCTATAGATATTCCGTAAGTAGCTACCCCAGCCAGACATCAAAGGTCTCATGAAACGTTGCCTCGTGCCATCTCTATATAAGATAAGGACTTATTCATGAGACTGTTTGTCTGCATTTTATCTCACATCGTCTAGCCTGGCCGTATTTAAAAGACTCCATTGTTGCTTAGAAATTCACGATGACACGTTTAATTTTTTTTTATTGTTAGTACGCTTAGGGTTATGGCACACATACTCGTGTAGAAGCGATCTAAAAACCTTTTTGTCAATACAATGTCAACGAAAAAGAAGTCGTAAAACTAATGCTCTAACGTTCTTATTACTGAGATTTAAAATATTTTTGGATGGTCTTAAGCAGATTCCATCCCTCAGTATGGTTAAACCTTTACTTTAAAAGAATGACAAACAATACCGAAGTAGGTACGGTTATTGTAATGCCTATGGTCTTTTTAAAGAGATGTTTAAAAAGTCTTTACAGCCAGAACTTGGTTCAGAAAGTGACTTATATTCGTAGAGTGCACATGTGTGTACAGTTTCCTATCGTTTTAAATTGTACCAATACATATCATTTATCATGCCAACGGCAGCGTCTAAAGGCTTACATTGCCTTAATCCACAGCAGATTTTTTTGGTAAGTACTTCACTTTGACATACGAGACCTTGTTTAGCTGTTAACCTCGTTATTTATTTTACCTCCCTGAGTGGAACTCTGACCTCAAACTCAGGGAGACAGGAAAAGTCTTTAATTTTCTATTAGTACACTAAGTTGAAGACGTGGCCGCCTGGTGGCTAGAACAGAACGTGCGATTCACAATGGTGAGGTCGTTGGTTCGAATTCCGCCACTCTGAGTATTTTTTCCAAGTGTAACTTTATTAATTTTTTCGATACCACTGGCTTTAACGTTGAAGGAGAACATTATGGCGAAACCGTCGTCCTCCAAGCCACACTGGGCCAACGTGGTGGTTTATGATCTTTAACCCGAGTCCCTGCACAATAGACGGGTTTCAAGGGTTATCACGATTTTAAGTGTCTAACAAATAATGACGATTTCTTTTATTATTCAGAAGAATACTTTGTTGCTTGATTTATTTATATAGTAGTACGATTTTAACTGGGCCGCTGATCGGGACTGCTACTAACGCAAACACTACCATCTGCAAAACATTTCATATTAACATCGGTTCTTCCGCTTTTGGTAACCGGGTTGTACAAGTTTGTGACTCATAACAGCGAAAGCCACAATACAAAAAACTTTCAGCTTTTAGAGAACAAACAAAGTTCTGGTAGTCACGGCATCTTACAGCTGCATCGGCATCTTACTACGAACTCCGACTTAAACTTAAATATGAGTTCATATTGGCTATTCTAAAATATTGGACTTGGCTCGCGCAGCCTTAAGGCAGACAGACAGGAAAACTATATTACGAGTATGTACACCAGAAAAAATACTACGGTTACAACAGATAAGATGCTTGCGCCATAAATGGCGACGTTATCGCTTATAGCGATTTCTTTCGGGCAACTTTTGCTGGCAGGAACCTTACGAAGAAGAAACAGAGAAATACTAATGAAATGATGTGGAGAAATAACTAGACAAAAAAAATTGTAGTCTAGTCTAGATAGCTAATTTTGGATATTTGTGGCAAGCTGAAAACTTGTGGCGGGGCAAAATGAACCCATACATTTTTAATTATATAATTTAATTTTTAAATCCAATAAATTTGTTTGAGGATAGTCTCAAACAATACATAAGTATATGTATATATTTTTATACTATACATATTTTTACCTGACTGAAAGAAGGGTTATGTTTTTCGCGTGTATCTTGTAAATTTCTTTTTTCCCACGTATTTTCCAAACGGCTCGATGGATTTTGACAATTAAGATATCATTAGATTCGTCTCAATTATCCAAGTGTCCTTAGATAGTTTATTGTAGTACATTATGTTTTTTTACATGTTGGTTTCTTGTAGTCGGGTTTTTAAAAATAAAGTTATTATATATTGAAGTTTAATGTTTAAAAATTAAAAACTAAGCCAAAATGTTTAACAAAAAACAAAAACAATTTTAGGCAATTTTAAATCTTAATTGGATTTTATTTATAACTAAATAAATAGAGATTCTCAAAAAGACAGATCGTTTCGGTGGGACTTGCTAGCTGCCTAAGGTGATCTAAATTGAGGGATTCATTACATACAAGCTTTGCTTAGTTTGGGGTCAGATGGTGTTGTATGTGAATTGTCCACCAATATTTATTTATTTATTTTGCCCGGCTACTCACCAGCCAGGTAATCTCCGTGGTGGGATATAATAGGAGAAGTACTATGTGACAAGTTTTCAGCTTGCCTCAAATATATACCTACCCAAAATTTGCTACCAGCCCTCGGAATATATGCGAGGGCAGTGAATTCCAATCAATCTTTGAAGTTAACTTGATGGTACCAATAACAATGGCTTGAGTCTTCGAGTACCTATACATCACGCTCGAACGACCGACACCAGGGCTCGATGCGAAGCAAGTTATCACTAGTTGATCTCACCGCTTCGTTAAAACGATCCACTGAAGCCTACGAGTAAACTTGGAAATCGACAGAGCTAAGAGGTGATAAGTGATAAGAATAACTAACATAGAATGTCATTGAGCTTTAAAGATCGCGAAGAGGAAGTTTAAGTAATTTTACAGTACAGTTTATTTTATGAACTAAAGCATTTGACTACGAAAAGCCGAAAACGAAAGTAAATTACCGATGTTAAACAATATTGCGATATAGGATGAAGACCATACATATACCAACCAAAAATATACGAAATTAATGTTTGGAAAACCACAGAAATTCTGATAAGTTAAAGCCAAAGTCCTATAATACGTCATAATATATTATGTATTATACACAAAATATTTTAGTAGTGGTAGGACTCTTTGCAGAGTCCGCCTAGGGACGTACCACACCTTTGCCAGTTATTGTACCGCTAAGCAGTAATGCGCAAACATTACTGTGTTTCGGTTTGAAGGGCAATGTTTCCAGTGAAATTACAGGGCATAGAGATAAAACATCTTATTTCTCTGGGTGACGAGCCTAGTGCAGGGCTAGGTAGTTAATAATTTGGACTCTTCATGGTCCAATGGCTGCGTGTCACTGTGCTGTTAAGCTGTTATGTGGCAGGCATGTTGCTTACCATCAGGCACATGGCCTACTGAAAGGTACGTAATACAATATAATAGCTGTAGTAAGTTTCGTTACTGCGTTCACCACTTTTAAAAGTTTTAAATACATCGATACTTCATTGAATGCTAGGGATAAACAAAATTGTTATATCTCGTAGGTATTTAAGTAACTTTAAACACATAATCGATTAATTGCTTTATTATCCTTAAACAAACTATTGCTTTGTTTGTTTATTATGTAATCGCCTTCACACTTTTGTACATTAACTATTGTACATTATAGGTACCTGTAATAAAATGTGTGTATTCTGCGTAATTTTAGGTCTTAGTTTTCCTAAACGGTGCCCGCTTCTGCAGATTACCTAAAATTTGGGAGGATATTGTAAAATGACATTGTAGATGTGTTCGTGTTTAAAAAAAAAACGGCTTACTTAAATAAACTTTTTGTTATTTTTTTTTTATTATTAATAGGTAAGCACATGAGCACACATCGCCAGATGTTAAACGACGATACGGGTCACGATGCAGTAAACTGGATGTCTACTCTATTTCTACGAAAACGTAATTTCGAAAAAAAACTCGCGACTTTCCTACTCCCGTTCTTCTTCGTTTCGTCCGATACAACATTGTTTGACGTTTAAATGTTCTAAGCATACACTAATTAGCTTAGAACATTTAAACGGATAAAACGACGGATCGCAGTAGAATCGGAGTTGGAATGTCGTAAGTTTATTTCGAAATTACGTTTTCGTAGAAAGAGAGTAGAGGTCCTGTACTGCATCATCATTTATTTATTTCGTAAATTGTCATCATACATCATACACAATAAATACTTCAAATACTTATGTGCAGTTGACGCAATATTATATGCATTTATTTTTATTCATTCCTATAATTCGTTACGTCACACCGTGCTTCCTTAATGTCTGAGCCCACTTAAAATATGACTCCGCTACCACCCGACAAATAAAATACACTCAAATATGGGCTTTATGCCATGGCCGTTAAGATATAGATTACATTGGCAACACAAATTAGCAGACCGCTCGCTGACAGCCGCATTTGTCATACACATAGTTTTGCCGTCTTCCTCTAATAATTTTGCCTTTCGCTCATTCATCGTCGTTTTTGTTAGATGATCGCCGTCTGTCCTCCTATCCTATGTTTTGGCCGAACCATGGTACTATGTTGTTTTCTACTTTTTTTATAAGTCTCGTCCTCCAATGCGATATGTAAATACGAGTTCAGAGTGTTTAAAAAAGATTAGACGATAGGAGCTCAGGACCGAAATAATTGGAGGCATTTGGGAGAGATCTTTGGCCAGCAGTGGGACAACTGAGGTTAACTAATAAAAATCTAAACCCGTACTTATGGTACCTATAAGTACCTATGGGTGACGAGCGCAGTGCAGTGCCAGGTAATGATTTGGACTCTTCATGTTCCAGTAGCTGCGTGCCACTGAGCTATTATGGGCAGGTATGTTTCTTACCATCAGGCACATGTCCTGCTCGTCTCGTCACTACATCATAAAATGTACCGGACTGAGTCAAAAATACACCATCCTAATTAGTCCGTCAGCTAGATCATGGAAAAATATTGGACACGTATTTTTTGTTCTTTCATAATATTAAAATTCGTCAAAGATATAGACCATCAAACTTCGAGAGTGGGGGTCGCGACATCACTCGTGAGTAAAAATCGTACTCACAAGTGACGTCACACGAAACTACGAAGCGCTGTATCTTCGTCATTTTTCGTTTGTGAAACAAAAGAAAAAATACGTGTACAATATTTTTTGGCAATCTAACTAACGGGCTACTTAGTTTTTTTTAGGATTGTACCCTATTGGCGTCAGATTGCTACTAAAGCTTTTGTCACATACACCCAAGGCAGACCGTGACCACCTTAGGGAGCAACCAGTAAATGGAAGTCAAGTAGATTTTGAACGTCTGTCAGGTCCCCGCTAGTATATAGGTTATATTTATAGAAGTAGAAAATATCAAAATCATTTACTTATTACTTTAACCATCGATATAAATCATTGGATGTGGCCTTCCAACTTCAGGCCTGTGTTCAGGCGCACAGAATTATGTCATCGTTAGGAAGAGTGAGCTCACTCTTTCCGTTCATGTTGGTTGCAGGAAGCGGTGAACGTCGGAGGTTTTTACCTATCACTATTCGTAGTCAGCAACCAAAATAGGTAGAACCACAGCATACCTCGCCGCTAGCGATTCTAGGGGTCAAGTAGATTGGTCATGTGTAAACCACTTACGCAGAGACGCAGTTTATTACTAATTTCAAGGTGTTCAGGGCACATTGAATGGTTCACATCGATGACTTTAACGCAATAAGTCTTGATCACCTATTCGCCTGTGGTCAAACGCAGAAAACATATTCATGAAAAAAAATGGTTGTCTGTAAAGTCGGTTTACTGACGATAGTTGAACGTGACAACGTCTTTTTTCTTTTAAGCGCCATCTAGGTAAAACATTCTGAAGCTTTTTGAAAAGCTGTTCAAAGCGCCATCTCTGGGTACATCATTGTACTAACACAAGTTCTTAATTTCATATCGTCGCTTTTCTAAAACATGGACAGACAGACTCCTTGAACGTAATACACATTTCACTCACTAGATAGTGCGAAAAGTAATAGTTGAGGTAACGGCGGTAACGTTACATGACGTCATGTTTTGCGGGCGTGCAGCCGGCTTTATCGAATTATAAGACGTTTTCACGTCAAAAATTATGATTTAGTTTTTTCAAGCATTGAATCCCTTATGCTCTGTATTTTTGGCATGTTTATGAATACTTTTCCGCTTTAAAATTCCTACAGTTGCTATGGATTGCCCTGTTTAGTGCACGTGACACCTAAATATCAAAATTAGCTGGAACCTTGAAAATCGTCTGGAAGCTGTACATTTATTTATGAAAATAGAATATTTTATTTATAACGCTAAATGACAACGGCTCGCTTTATTATTGTACAGTGACCATCGGATTTATATTTCTACGCTTGTAAATGACACACCTGACAAGAACGTAGAGGTGAGGTGACCCGTACATCTAACATATAAGCAGTCCATTGTATTTCTCACAGCTGAACCTTTTTTTTTTATAGCATAAGAGTGACGAGACGAGCAGGTCATGTGCCTGATGGTAAGCAACATGCCTGCCACATAACAGCACAGTAACACGCAGCTATTGGAACATGATAGTCCAAATCATTACCTAGCACTGCACTGCGCTCGTCACCCAGAGATCTAAGATATCATGTCTCTAAGCCCTGTAATTTCTCTGGAATCATTGCCCTTCAAACCGGAACACAGTAATGTTTGCACATTACTATGCTTGGCGGTAGAATAAAGGACCTCGGGGCCATCACTCACAAAGATAGAGTCACGGCTATAAACCACCACGCACGCTAAATGCAAGTTGGGGGATGATGCGTATCCTCGAAATAGATCTTTTTGAAATATGGCGGTTTCCTCACGATATTTTAATTTACCAATAGTGATAAAGCACTTGTACGTCTGGGAAAAGGCTCAGAAGCAGTGCACTTCTGAGTATTTTCCCAACTGCAGATTCCGTGTTCAAACCTACGACCTCGCCATTATAGACCAGGGCCGAAGCCTTCAAAAATTGTAAAATATGAAAAAAAAATGACAGTAGGATGGAACCCATTACAAAAGGAGGGGAATATGATAAAAATTAAAGGAAAAATAAATTACGGTCGATCCGAGTTCGGGAATAGGGAGGGGGTGAGTTTTAAGGGTGAAAAATTGTTTATTATCTTGATTTCCGGCAAAAATACAAGTCCTATGGAAAAAAAATTGGTGGCAAAGTTGTAGGTAATTAAAAGATCTACAACTTTTGTTTACACAATTTTTTCACAAAATTTCCCCCTCCTTTTCTAATGGTATTCATCCTACTGTATTTTTTTTTTCGTTTCTAAAATTATCGACTCTGGTCTATTAGGCCACCGCGGCTTGTCAATATACCACAACGCCTCTATTGCTAATGTTTAAAGCATTGCTAACACCATCCCCTGATAAAATTGGTTTATGGTCTCTCTTTTATCTAGTTGCATAATAAAAAAGAAAAATAAAGTGGCCAAGTGCGAGTTGGACTCGCCCATGAAGGGCTCCGTTGCAGCAAGTAACATAATATACATAGTTCTTGTAGTTCGTTGTAACTTTGATCGAAGTTTCAATAATATTGTATTTATGACGTACAAAAAAAAACTACTCATCAGATCGAGTTCAAACTAATTTTCGTTGGTAGTTTACATGGTAATGTACATCATATATTTTTTTTAGATTTTTCATTCTCTTACTTTAGAAGTTAGAGGGGAGGGGACACAAATTCTACCACTTTGGAAGTGTGTCTCGCGCAAACTATGCTGTGTATACGAAAGTGATTTAAGAAACCTCAACATCATTTTTGAAGACCTGTCGATAGACACCCCACACGTGTAGGATATATGAAAAAAAAATTTTTGAGTTTCAGTTCTCAGTATGGGGGGCAACCCTAATTTATCTTTTTTTTATTTTTTTTGTTCAAATATTAATGCGGTTCACAGAATACATCTACTTACCAAGTTTCAACAGTGTAGTTCTCATAGTTTCGGCAAAAAGTGGCTGTGACATACGGACGGACAGACAGACAGACAGACAGACAGACAGACATGACGAATCTATAAGGGTTCCGTTTTTACGTTTTACGGAACCCTAAAAAAAGATAAACATGTACAAGAATGAAGACTCGTTTACAAACGTAGTCCATATTATTACCTATTAATAGTATAATTACTTCCGTATATCAAGTTGTTATATTATTTCGGAAAACTCCATATGTTTGAATATAATAATTGTGCAACTTTTTAAAATACTGTAGGTTCTGTGCATCGACGGTAGTCTACATAATAACTTCTTTTATATATGTTGTGTAATTTTGTTCCATATTTTGTTGATGAGTTTCACGTATTATGGATTAAATTTATTCGTTCTATCACTTTACTACGAGTATTAAAAACATTACGCACTGTTGTCATTACAGTATCAAGAGCTCAATAGTAAGTAATGAGGTGCAGAATTATTCTGCTTATCTAGTAATGCTAGGCCAGAAAGTTGACAAGCCGTTTTAATTTACTTTTTATGCGGAATAGGCTTGCCAGGTTGCCAGTATGTTTAACTCTTGGCCTTGGTGTTAAACGGAGTAACAGGTGTGATACATATCTCTTCGTTCAAATACATGTCGACTGCTAGATGATAATGCAGCATGGCATTAGGACCCACTTATTACTACTGTAGAAACTCAGTCTTCTTTCACAAGGAATAAGCCAAAGCCATAGTCGACACTTACTACGAGTAAGTGCGAGTTGACGGATGAGGCATATTTATGTCACGCCTCTGAAACTAAACTTTTACCCCTCTTCTAAGCCAGCGCGGCTTCTAGATGAATATAAAATATAATATACAACTAGTCTTGAAACGAGTATCGTTAGCATTTATGTACCTAAATGGTTGATTGAAAAGCACCTATGTGTACAATATATTCACCAAAACTTCAAAACTATTCACGATGTTGTACGTAGTACATATTATATAGGATATGTATACGATGTCCGCAAACTCGGAAACTGAAATCAAAGTTGGAATTCCTTTATAAAAGGATAATGACAATACATATTTGAGTATGAAAACTAAAGTGGTTATTACACATTTAAAATGTAAGTAGGTACCTGGGTGACCGAACTTTGCTCGGTTTAAATACTAAATATACTTAGATAAAAGAATCCAAGAAATAGATTAAATAAAGTAGCCAAGTGCGAGTTGGACTCGCCCATGAAGGGTTCCGTTCCAGCAAGTAACATAATATACATAGTACACATAGTTCTTGTAGTTCGAAGTTAACTTTGATCGAAGTTTTAATAATAGAGTATTTATGACGTACTAAAAAAAAACTACTCATCAGATCGAGTTCAAACTAATTTTCGTTGGTAGTTTTCATGGTAATGTACATCATATATTTTTTTTAGTTTTTTCATTCTCTTACTTTAGAAGTTAGAGGGGGGGGACACACATTTTACCACTTTGGAAGCGTCTCTCGCGCAAGTTATTCAGTGTAGACAAAAATTATATTAGAAACCTCAACATCATTTTTTAAGACCTATCGATAGACACCCCACACGTGTAGGTTTGATGAAAAAAAAAATTTTGAGCTTCAGTTCTCAGTATGGGGGGCACCCCTAATTTTTGTTTTTTTTTTAAACTTTTGTAAAAATCTTAATGCGGTTCACAGAATACATCTACTTACCAAGTTTCAACAGTGTAGTTCTCATAGTTTCGGCAAAAAGTGGCTGTGACATACGGACGGACAGACAGACAGACAGACAGACAGACATGACGAATCTATAAGGGTTCCGTTTTTACGTTTTACGGAACCCTAAAAATGAAAAGTTAACTTGAAAAAAAGAGAGGCCGTCTGGATTTGAACCCGGAGCTACTAATTCGTGACCGCTCGACTTTCCATCTGAGCTATTATGCTGTCGCGTCACGCGGTGAAATTTACTCGCATTCTAATGTATAATGTGACAGTTTTTCATTGTCTAAAAACGCGCATAACATGCGTTTTTTTAAATAAACCTAGTTAGATCAATGTATCGTCCCCGAAACCCACTGCATAAATAATTTCATCAAAATCTTTTGAGCCGTTTCCGAGATTATTATATGTATATATATATGTATATATATATTAATTTATACCTAGTGAAGATATATAATAGAATAGTGCATTATATATATATATATACAACAATTGCTCGTTTATAGGTATAAGATTGTACATGAGATTATATAGATGTCAAACGACAATTTGTCTAGTTCGTCATATGTCACAACTTCCTGACCAACGCAAAAGTCTTCGTTTGGATATCTGACGCATATCACCCCTTTGTTATCTTGTCCAACTGTATGACAAAGGACATATAAAAGGTACTCAGAGTTCTCGGCTTAGAATAGATTGATAAGGACGTCGACCTTTCTTTATTGCATTGAATTACATCTGCTGAAGCAATCACGATACAGTCTAATGGCTCCTTTGGACGATACCTGCTAATTTTGTACTTTCGAGAGGTATTCCACATATTAAGCTACTAATGTAATCTTCGTATAAACTCAAAGTTTTGTGTTTCTATGAGTAAAATATCTTCACTATAAATAAATCTTTTGTACGTGTGTTTGTAATTAAACTCCTCTTAAACGGTTGGACCGATTTTGATGACATTTTGGTGTTTTCAAGAATTGTTTAGATCAACTATTACAATGTTTTTTTTTCTTTTTGTGGTGTAATTACATTTGGCCGTACAAAGTTCGCCGGGTCAGCTAGCAAACCCCATATCCTTAAACATGTCTAATAAGCACTTTCTAGTTAAAATGATTTGTCAAGTTTTGCCTGATGTCAATTAAAGACGTTACAACGAAACAAAATATTCATGTACTAAAATTACGGCTATTATACATTCACGGATAGGATCGTAAATGTATAACAATTTGATCAACGTACAATAGATATGTATGGAATAAAAATAATGAAGTTCAAGTAATTTCTAGCAATACCCGTTTGAATTTTGTAAATTATAGTTTTTTATAATGTAGTGTCGGGACTAGCAAAAAATGCGCCTGATTATAAGCCTACCAATTATAATAGCACATTTTGTAAAGACACATTTCTATCACTGTAAGAGATTGGTATTACCGATAAGGCCGCCGGTTGTAACACTGCTCTGAATCGTGTTTATTCCCATGTATTATGTGAATTCTGTGTACAAAAAAGTGGTTTATCTAATGTAAATAATTGAGTTCCGAAACGATTTTGATAAAAATAATCTCATGAAATATCATTAAAATCGAATCGTAACGATATCGATGAACTTGGTATTATTAAACTTGAACTTCATATTGTCGAGTAGAGTATTTATTTTTAGCTTTTAACATCATTGATATCAGACAAAACTTGTAATAAAACTGTAACGGGTCTGCTTTCTGAACATTGAAGATACTTTGAAATTTGTTTTCGAGGGCACTCTGTAGTAATCTACTGATGCCAATACATACATTTTTGAAGTTATAGTTATATTGGCGCGTCAGAAAAAAATTTTTTTTTACGACGCGCGCGCACACCGTCATGACAAACCAAAACCCTGGACGTCTACTCTATTTCTACGAAAACCGTAATTTCGAAATAAACTCGCGACTTTCCTACTCCGTTTCTACTTCGATCCGCCTACTCTAATTAGAGTAGCCTCAGAAGATTTAAACGGACGAAACGACGGATCGAAGTAGAACCAAAGTAGGAAAGTCGCGAGTTTAATTCGAAATTACGTTTTTCGTAGAAAGAGAGTAGACGTACTGAAGTTAGCTAGTCAACATCTTATCTTATTTATGCCTTTAAACGAGCCATTCTTGTATATATATATATATATATATATATATATATATATATATATATATATATATATACAGAATCTGAATCTCGGAAATGGCTCGAACGATTCTCATGAAATTATGTATACAACGGGTTGCGGGGACAATAAATCGATTTAACTAACTAGGTTTCATTTTTTTTAAACGTATTTTATGCGCGTTTTTTAGACAATAAAAGACTGTTACATTAATAGAATAGAATAGTTTTTATTAACATATATAAACATTCCATTAACATTATTCACTCCAATGTATTGTTAAACAATGAGTAATAGTGCTTATAATATGTTTCGTCGCGTACAAAAATCAATACAATTAAAAAAATAATATGATAAGTTTGCTGTAAAGGGGCAATACAATTAGCGCCTAAGCATAAATGTAATAAATTATGAATTAATCATTTTATATAAATATCAGCATTATTAGAATTATAAATGGAAGACAAAGTCATTTCAAAACATTAGATTAGGATGTCATATTCTTCATAATTACAATTTAAATACTCTTTTATGCTGTACAGTGTTTTCTCTAATAGAAGTTGCTTCACTTTGTTAATAAAAGCTGTGTCATGGTGATAGCTTTAAAGCTTTCGGGCAATTTATTATTATATAAGACACGTTAACATTAACATTAGAATGCGACGGTAAATTTCGCAGCACTGCGCGACAGTATAATAGTTCAGTCGATAAGTTGGGTGGTCATGAAGTAGTAGACCCGGAGGTCCGAATCCAGATGGCTTCTCTTTTTTTTTCAGTTTTTTTTTTTTTTTTTTGAATCTGTTCCTGAGATATCTGTAGGTATCTAAGTATACCTACTCAGTGTTTAAACCAAGCAAAGCTCGGTCACACAGGTACTTTTAGTAAACTGTGTAACTTCAAATTAATATTTCTTACGTTGTAGATATTATCTATTCTATGATTCAAGTTAAGACTTCTTAGCACGAGGAATAAAGAGATGAAGTATTATCTTCTTGTTTGCGGACATATCAAGTATGCACACACACACACACCCTCACTTTATATTTCATTCATGATCGCGATCAAGTCAACCACGTTCTTTGCGTTCAGTATCACAGAATACTTAGCTGCTAGTACGTGTGTGTACAATGTAATGTACATAATATCTGAACTTATTTATTAATCCATTACGCAAAAACAACGTGGAGTTTAGTTTGATCTGTTTGTGTGTCTGTCTGTAGTATCTTACCTCCCGAGCGAATTATTAACCTTTCGATTTGTTTTTTTTTTGTTTCAAAGTTAAATTTCCCGGGAGTATTTATAGGTACCTAGGCATCAAAATCGATTTAGCCGTATTAAAGTTATGAACTCTTTTATTAGTTGCGGTAGAAATCGGAGACGTTTAATTGGTATTTGCTTTACTTGCAATACATACGTGTGACCTACATCTTTAAACAATTGAGTTGAGAGTATTTTTTTTTACCCGACTGCGCGACGCAAAGGAGTGGTAATGTGTTTAACAGTCTATTTATATCAAGTTTTATTTATAGTTTACACATCATTGATAAATCTACTGATGCCAATACTATACTAATATTGAATAAATATAAGCACTAGCAGCGCCCCGCGGTATTATCCGTGGAGTCCCCACCCCCGTTATTTTTTCAGGATAAAAAGTAGCATACTAAAGTCTTCCAGACTATAATCAAACTCAGTTCCAAACTTCAGCCCGATCCGGTCATGCGTTGCGACGTGATTGAGCAACAAACAACCAAATATCTAAACACCATCCAATCACCACCCAAACCAAAGACATTTATTTACTTAGTAAGATAAAAATCACCGATAGCAGCGGAGCAGTGCCCGTACTAGACAGCTATAGCTTTTTTTCGCGCTGCTGTAATCTGCGATTTTGCAGTCTAGGTGGTATTTATGCAGTCGAAACATGATTCAATTAGTTCTTGAATGCTTAGAATTGACGTAAACGAGTTAAAGTCTCAATTCATTATTACTCTAGCTCGAAGTCGATTCCGCTGCTGTAATATAGATGAGACGATAGAGACTATGATTTATTCACGTCTTTCAGTTACTGATGTTGGAATCACGCCGTTAGGAAGCACAATTCAAGTCGAATATCCTAGTGATAGAATGATAGTACAGTTAATTACATACAGGGAAATGATAGCCAACAGGCTTCAAGTTGATCCAATACCACACCCCGGACACTCGGCCTAAACTCCAAACAAACGGTGAAGTCGACATACCTACACTCACACAACTACGCATATGTCGTTCGAACACATTTACGCATGTGTGCGTGTCATCTAGGGTTACTAAATTATTTTATGGAATAGCTGTGACCCGTGAGTTCACCTGCCTGTGGCTTACAATCTTACCTAGTTAGTGTTCGATCTTTAATGTAGGTAAATATAACTTTCATCAACAATCTTAAGGGAGAAGATTTAAAACAAAATAGGAGATAATAAAGGTACCATGTACGAATTGATTTTTAGTTAAGTACACTTACCCAAAGACTTCTCTTTGGGTAAGTGTATTCTGACAATTCAATTCTGACAACGAAAGCCGCAGTTTAAAAACAACGAGTTTAATAATTTCGTCACAGGACTTCAGTGTTGGCGCGTACTTCTAACCAGAATAGCTTAACACAGTTTATAAAAATGATTCAATCTTTGTAGAAATTCTTATGAAATTAAAAATCTCTTATTCTTGTTTCGTATATAGACGAAAAATTTGGTACCATTTTGTTAAATAATACAGCATCATGGTCGTATTCTCATAGAAAATTATCGTCCGATATAATAACCCTTCGTTGAGTCCGCCTCGCGCCCGCGAGGGGGAGGAAGCTTGAAATTGGCGGGGGGTGGGGAGTGTCCGTTCTATCTATATTATCTATTCTATGCCAATACGTCCCAGGACCATTTAATGGGCTGCCTATGCATGCATGCAAGATGCAAGTCACATTCATGATGTTTTTATTTATTTTCTATTTATATGTTTGTCTAGTATTAATTGTACTTTTCTTTTACAGAAGATCGACGGGTCGCAAGCATCGGAAGACTCAGCTGGTGAGTACTTTATAAGTTGGCTTATTAGTTTGTCACTGTTACATGTGTTTTAAATAAAAAATATAGTAAATCGGAATAGAAGCAGTGATGGTGAAGTAAAGGAGCAGTGGTTAAGGCCGGGTATTTCTGTCAAAGTAAGCATTTAACGCTGTCTTGTTCTCGCAGACCGTTCTCATGCGCCGTTCTGTGCGGAATCGGTGCCACAGTGTAGAAATAACAGTAAAATATTGACTTAATTGAACTATGTAATTTAAACTCACTTTTAGGGTTCCGTAAAACATAAAAACGGAACCCTTATAGATTCGTCATGTCTGTCTGTCCATCCATATGTCACAGCCACTTTTTGCCGAAACTGCGAGAACTACATTGTTGAAACTTGGTAAGTTGATGTATTATGTGAACCGCAATAAGATTTGTACAAAAAAAATAAATAAAAATTAGGGTTGTCCCCCATACAGAGAACTGAAACCCAAAAATATTTTTTTTCATCAAACCTACACGTGTGGGGTGTTTATCAATAGGTCTTCAAAAATGATGTTGAGGTTTCTAATAATATAATTTTTGTCTACACTGACTAATTTGCGCGAGAGACACTTCCAAAGTGGTAAAATGTGTCCCGTCTAACTTCTAAAGTAAGAGAATGAAAAAACTAAAAAAAATATATGATGTACATTACCATGCAAATTACCAACGAAAGTTGGTTTGAACTCGATCTGATGAGTAGTTTTTTTTAGTACGTTATAAATACACTATTATTAAAACTTCGATCAAAGTTACACCGAACTACAAGAACTATGCGTACTATGTATATAATGTTACTTGCTGCAACGGAACCCTTCATGGGCGAGTCGGACTCGCACTTGGCCACTTTTTTTTAACACGCTTTTATTAGCTTCACAACTAATATGTAAACAAAAATTCAAAATGACGGCCCACCTACGGTGGATGGTTGAGTTGAGATGAGGATCGTGGTTTTTATTCTCGTTGAATACTTCCAAATACAACGAATTTTCGACTAAATTGATATTGATGGAACTAGTTAAATTAAGTTAAATCATCAAACACAAAACCCGTATTCTTACCTTTTTTGTTACCCATTATATTCCGAGAGCTGGCAGCAAATTTTGGGTAGGTATTTGAGGCAAGCTGAAAACTTGTCACATACTTTTTCTATCATACGCCAACAAGGAGGTGATGACCTAGCTAGTGAGTAACGGGGCAAAATGAATCCCTCAATTTAGATCATCTGGCAGGTAGAAAGTCCCACCAAAATGATTTTAGTCATAAATGATACCCAGATGAAATTTCAAATTGCCTCAAATATTTTGTATATAGGTATTTTGGAAAATATATTTAAATGCTTGGCAATTTTAAAACCCGGACTGAAACGTCTTGCTTGTTTTTTTTTTATAATTTAATCATCAATCATAACATTTTGTTATATCATATAATAATTTGCATATTGCCTCAAACATATTTATTGAACAAAAAATAACAACATAACATTTACAAAAATGTATGAATTCATTTTGGCCCGCCACAATCCAGGTCTGCACCTCCGTGTTGGGGCTCAAATACCTATGCGAAATTTGCTGCTAGGTCTCGGATTATTACGTTGTAAGCATCCTTTGAGTTGAATATCTGGTCTTTGCCTCATTGGATAGGTATTAGGGACGTATTCGCATTTCTGTCAAAGGGTAGTACAGGTAGACAGGAATACCTGTTGTCTATTCATTGACGGATTGCATTTCGAAGTCCTCAATCGAATTACATACATACGTACCCAAATGACTTCTGTAATACCCAGCCATTGCAGAGCAGAGGCAAGCTTATTTAGGTATTATGTCGAATGCTTGCGGAATATACAGCTGCGTTCTCGGAAGCTCTGCTGAAATTGCTTGAACGGCAAGCTCTGCCGTTGTGGGTACCGTTCCAGGTAAAAGCTTACGTATCGAATTTCACCGAAGCTTATTAGAGCACGAATCAAATTCAAATATTGGCGTTTGCCAGCGGATGATGTCAAAGTCTATTCTTCCGATGAAAAGTGTGGTAAATGCGAAACAATCTACTTTAGTTTTCATTTTATTCATTCATTTTGAGCTCGCTATCGCCCACTGCTGAGGATAGGCCTCTGTTTGTGAGGCTACTTGTCTCGATCTTGAACATCAACATTTCGAATGTCATCGACTCGTCTAACTGTCTGACTCGCTTCATTTGCCTTCTATCGGCCACCACCCCGTCACCGCTTGTATCCACCTAAAATCACTCCGCTTGGCAAGGTCGAAATAATCGCATTCTCGATGTCTCGGACTTTCTTCCGACGTCGGGTCTATTTTATTTCATTTCGTGATGCAAACAAAGAACACTAGAATCAACTAATGTAGTTTCAATTAGGGAAAATTAAATTTATTTGACAGGAATAGTTAGTAGTCTGAATTGGTCTAACATTTTGTAGTTCGTCTGTTTAAGGGCTCCCACACAAAACTGCGATGCGATGCGATGCCGCATCGGAGCAATTAGTGTTATGTGGCAGGCATGTTGCTTACCATCAGGGACATGACCTGCTCGTCTCGTCACTCTATGCAATAAAAAAAAATCGCCATCGGTAGTTCGCATCGCATCGGAGAAACTTGCGATGCGATGCGATGCGAATTCGTGCGGCAAACCGTTGGTTAGGGTAACCATACCTTCAACGGTAGTCAGCCGTGTTGGACGTATTTTTCGGAACCGTAACATGGATTGCAAAAATATTGTTGTACTGCTGTTGTTGTTAAGTAGATATGAAAGAAAAAAAGATTTTGGTTTCATACATATATTACGATTATGAATGCTGATGGGAACTATTTTACTCGCAAGTATTATGGGTTGAGAATAGAACAAGATATTTTTTTTGAATATTTATTATGAGCATATCTTCATTTGAAGAGCGTCTTTCTCTTCTTCTGTCTCAGAGCTGACTAAAATGGTGGTGACACCATGACCAGTATGACATAACACGACAGGAATGCGCGATGCGAATTCGGAGGTATTTACGATGTGATGGGAATTCGTGGTTTTGTGCAGGAGAGCCCTTAGATTGGCGTTTTTCCGTCACGTTGAAGTCCGTTTCTAGACAATGCCTATGGCCGCTGCTTTCAAGGGTGCGATTTGCAATAACCAACAAATAAGCTTTCACACGTGTTTGCCGTTATAAGTTGCTTAGGCTCGTTGGTAGTGAGTCTTCTCTTATCATAGTAATGTGTTCATATGACTGTATTCCGGTATGAAGGGCAATGTTTCAGGAGAAATTACAGGGCTAACAGATAAATCATCTTGTATCTCTGGGTGACAATTGCAGTACAGTGCTAGGTAGTGATTTGGACTCTTCATAATCAAATAGCTGCGTGATACCGTGTTGCTATGGGCAGAGGTGCTGTATGTTCTCGTACCATCACTTCATACTACACAAAAAAACTGGTTTCCATAGTAAGCTTAGCTAAAATTGTACACTTTGCTTAGTTTGATTCAATGGAGTGTAAAAAATATCTACAGCTTTTTATTTGATTGTAACTTGGCCCGTTGCAATTTTGCACAATCGTAAGTCGCGCCGACCTTTATTTGTGCTTCACTTATTGGTCATGAAGAATATGTCTGCTAATGTGTGATCAACCAATTCAAGGCAACAGGCGGTTTAGGCAGTGTTACACAGAATGAGTGAAACATAAAATGTTAGATCCGATAAATGTGGCGAGCGTAAATACACTTTAGCCGATAACAATTTATACGCTGAAATAAAACCATTGAAACCTCTCAACAAAATAACAATTAAATAATCATTTAGGGTAAATTGTCGAACAGGATTAAAACCCCTTCCATCCGCAAACTCTCAACGTTTTCAAATAATTCAAAGCGCTTTGACTCCGCGTCTATCATTATATTATACAAGGTTGTGGAACTTTGACGGAACATGATTTCGGCAAAACGTATTCGACGTGAATTGATTTCAAATCCGGGTTAAACTTAATAGATTGGTGCCGGATTCCATCTTGAGATGCTCTCTTTGTCTTAGGATGTTTAGACTATAGCAATTCCAGTCGACTAAATTGACAAATATGTATTGCTTCGTCGTAAATTCATATTTGTGGTTCTGTCTTACTCCTTTACGATTATAGAACAGATTAGTTAAAGTTTGAGTTAGACAATTGTCTAACTTTTTTTGTCCACATTAAATTTTCATTTGATCTCCATCTCGCCAGGTTTAATGGACAACACTTTACGATGAAGCGCGCTTACCATCCATCAAGGAATAATTTAGATATAGACTACAACAGGTTCCTTTGCAGAGTCCGCCTAGTGTAGGACCACACATTTGACAGTTTTTCTACCGCTAAGTAGTAATAAACAAACTACTGTTTCGGTCTGACGAGCAATATTTTCAGAGAAATTGCAGGGCAAAGAAATAAATCATGTTATACCGCTGGTGACCAGCACAGTGAAACGCTAGTGATTTGGACTCTTTATGTTAAAATAATTGCGTGGTGCTGTGTGGTGCAGGAGTGTTACTTACCGTTAGGTGGGTTGCTCATCCCGTCGCTCCATTACTTTATATCATAAAAAAACTGTGTAACACTTCGTAAGCGAACGTTTGTTAGTAGAAATGTTTTAATTATTTCACGCCAAACTGTCCGGTCTTGTTGAAATTTCCCATGGAGGAAGCCTAGATTAACACATACCATTGTGTGCTGAAAAAATATCAATCCTAACGAATAACGGATTAAACCGTAAGGCGCAGCTGGTCAATATACGGGGCTTTACTGGCTCCAGTTCCTCGATAGCGTCCAGTTTAAATTGCTAAATTCTCTCGAATAAACTTTTTTGGAGGGCGTCTCGTCAACGTGTGCGAATAGCCGACATTATTTCCTTTAAGACTATAACGCATTCTGCCAGAAGTCATTGTTTTTGTTGCACTCGCCAAAACTGTGTGTCTGCTCCTGTAAATAAAGCATATGGCAGTTCTATTTATATCATAAAACGTAATGATCGTACCATAGTACTGAGCACGTTACGTCTGGCCTTCATTTGTTTTTCATTAACTTTATGATTTGGTAATTTTGGTAACTAATACTTTGAATCAATAGGAAAGGAAACTAAATTTCTTGTTTTAAATCTTTAGAACGTAATATGCCATTAAGATGGTACATTTTTATCATATCGTTGCAACCTGTGATTCCGCTCTTAGCTTCCGGCAGGGTTTGTTATTGACAAAAGAAAGAAAACATTTAATTTTTAAACCCCTGTGCAAAAACAACGGGTTTTGAAAGTTAGACGCGTCTGTGTATGTGTGTGTCTGTCTCTGTGTGTCATCGTAGCTCCCGAGCGGATGAACTGATTTTGATTATGTAGGAATCTTAGACGCATAATAGGGGGTTGCTTCACTTGCCTAATATACGTGACTTAAAATTAAAAATAATTGCTTTGGGTTTTAAAAAAAAATTGATAACACATTCTTGTTAGACTGTCATTAGAAAAAAATCGTTCAAACCACGTAAATATCGAGGAGTAAATTGATTTGATAAAAAGTAATATTTCTAGAAAAAGCGGACAACGATTTAAGATTTTATTGAAATGTTTTTTAACTACAAAGTTCTGATCCCGCCTGCAACAGATTCCAGCAGCCGCTTTGATCAAATCACTTCTCCTGTCCTTTGTAGCTTTCTGTCGCAACGTTTTAGTCACGCAGAGTAGCTCGATTTTTTCCATCAATTTATTCAATTTGTTGCGCGACACAATCCTATTTATTCGCATTCAGTGAAAAATTCTATCGTCCTGACGGCGTTCATTAAATACTGTTTAACTGTGTTCTTGACGTTGACAAATAGGTCAGCTAATTTTAATTTTAATTGTAAACAGTTGTTCATTTTTTGCCACGGAATTTATTTTATTCGTTTGCGTATGACAACTCTAAATAAAGCATCACTGATTTGCCTCGTGACTCAGTTGGTGAGTCTGCTAAAATGATATGTTCCAGGGCTAAGGCGATTGCTTTGTGTCTATTTCATATATTACTTGGCAGTTGAACGGTCGCTGGTTCGATTTCCGCTCAAGACATAATTGAATATCTGAGTTACGAATGTGGATATTTGTTCTGCGAAATACTCACATGTGTTATAAGAATGTTTTTGCTATGACGTTACCAATCTGGTTCTTTTAGTTCAAGTTTTGCTTCGTTTAGGGATAGATAGGTTTTGTAATGATAGAGGACACTTTGTAGAGTCCACCTGGGACAGTATTACACTTTTGCCAGTAATTTGTCACTACGAAAGCAGTAATGTGCAAACATTACTGTGTTCCGGTTTGAAAGGCAACGTTAACAGAGAAGTTACAGAGAAAAGAGGAATGGCATTAATATGTTAGTAAGCTAGATTCTAACCAGCTAAGCTAATTAAACTTCTGAAGATGAATAATAACAAAATAATTTGCGTTACTTCTATTTTTAAATTTGTGTACATAAATAAATACAAACACAAAGCAAATGGTTTGATAACATTATTACAGCCGATTTCCGCGAGTGCTGTACACAAAGCGTGCAGCTCTCGGTATTTCACGTCACGATTATTCTAGGACACAAACGGTGCATCGCCAAGACATTGGCCGAGGCTTGATTTACCCGAATTAAAGCTAAAGTTTAACTTAACAAAATTCGCTTTTATCGACAATGCCGGTAAGGTTGATAATACAACTACGTTCTATAAAACAGTATTCAGATTACGCACAACTCTCGTTATTAGGATACGATTTAAACTTATCGACAGTTTCTAATACAGTGAGTTTAGTCTGAAGACTAACTTGTGTTAGTCTTGTTTTGTAAAATCCGGATTAACTATTTTATTAAAATTTTTGACAAACATTACAGTAATACAAAGACTATACATCTGATGAAACTGTAGTGGGATAGTATATTATTGTCAAGCACTAATGATCTAACATCACTGTAGTTCGCTCCAAATTGCTGATCTTGTCACTTCAGCACTAAAAAAAAAAAAAATTATGAATAAATTTAAAATGTCCAAAAAACGTTTCCAAAGGAACAATGTTTGATTTAAAATTTTCAAATGTTTTTGCTACTAAAATTAGAAGCCGACCGTAGTTAGCGATCAAATTAAACTACTGATCCGTTGTACTCTTATCAAAAGTCAGAAATTGGTATAGTCTACTTGCTTTTCAACTAGGTACAGGAATAAGATTTCTAAGAAATACAACTCCTACGAGAAAGGCACTCTCTATGAACAAGAAATAACAAGCTCTACTAAATAAAAATGAGACCGATAATAAAAGTATCAATATGAAGGACTTGATCTCAAGGTGCAATAGACCGAGCAATACAAGCTTGCCCGATACAAATCAAAGGCCACAGGAGCCATCGACGTGAGATAAATAAAGCCCTGTGCTCCGTGAATCCAGACTCAAAACGCTAAAGGTACTCTGGTACAGCTTGACCCCGATGCTCGGTGCGGGTCGTCGTAACTGAAGATCAACGTATGCTGGACGGTCGTGATGTCTACAAATAATATTCATAAACTTGTGGTTCTGTAGATTCGTAACGGCTGTGGGTGTCAAATTATGTTTCAGAGTTGTCTACGTTTTTAATTTGAGTATTATAGAATTTTGGTCAAGGGTACGAATCGTTGTACTCGGTGAAAAGTGAAATGTTAGTCACCCTATTGAATATCGTAAACTGCGGGTATTGTAATTGGAACATCAATTAATTTTAAAATTTAACAAAGCTGCCAAGTGCGAGTCGGACTCGCCCATAAAGGGTTCCGTAGCACCAAGTAACATAGTATAAAAGTTCTTGTAGTTCATAAAAAAATGAAATTAGCAACTTCAACATCATTTTCGAAGACCTATCCATAGATACGCCACACGTCCCATACGTGTGGCGTATCTATGGATAGGTCTTTTGATGAAAAATAAAATCTTGAGTTTCAGTTCTAAGTATGGGGCACACCAAAATTTTCAAAATTCTTTTTTTTGTGTAAAAATCTTAATGCGGTTCACAGAATACATCTACTTACCAAGTTTCAATAGTATATAGTTCTTATAGTTTCGGAAAAAAGTGGCTGTGACATACGGACGGACAGACAGACAGACAGACATGACGAATCCATAAGATTTCCGATTTTTGCCATTTGGCTACGGCATCGGCACCTTAAAAAGGATAAGTTAAGTACATACGTCTTTATATATGTACATATATCACACTCGCGTCGTGGCTCAGTTGGTACTAAGCTTATCGGCTATATTATGTCGAAGACAAATATTTGTGTGAGTAAGTTAGATATTTGTTCCAATTAATGTATGTCTCTATTATGTATTTACAATTATATAAGTAGGTATTTTGTTAGCTATCTGGTTGCTTAGTCTTGGGCTAGATGGGCGTTTGTTTCAGAGATCTCCACCAATTTATACTTATCTACTATAAAAAAAATATTCAGTCTCATACCAATACGTCCAACAACCGTACAAACTGACAAAGTACTCGATGGCAACAACCATAGTTCTTACAGTAAAATTGCAAACGCCATGTATGTGAATCATTATTCAATTCCAGTTTCAAACACGTTTATATCCGTAAAATTCAAACGGAGATCAGCATCAAAGTTGATAACTTTTCATAAAAAAAAAAAAAAAAAACGTAAATTGAATTTCTCGTTGAATCATTCCTTCCAGTCGACAGGCGTCGATTTAGCCCGTGACTTGGCAACGTACAGCAACCGCATGTAATTACAGATTTGCTGCCCCATTGCTCTTGTTTATTAAAAATCTGCCCTAAACTTCACCGAAACCTATACCTGTGCTGTATATATCTCGACATTTCACGTCAATTAGGCTAACCATGTTCGGTAATAGACTTACCGCAGTGGCCTCTTTCAGAGTCCTTTCAGTTTCTCTTCTTGTTGTCTGTCTAATCTGCATGTCAGTCTGAAATTCCTGTGTACCTGATATTCTTGCGTTCTCGGCGTGACCGTAGTGTGGGTCAGGATTATTCGATTTTCTGATGATCTTGTTCGTTCGTTATGTCGCCGGTCGGCTGTGGTTTCATCACGAGATTAGACAACCGAATATTCGAAACACCGTATACCAATTATGTATATGAAATCCTTTTACTTTCGACTATCTTCACTTGTTTTTAGGGTTCCGTAAAACGACATGATATATCATGATACGTCATGATAGATTTGCGCGAGAGACACTTCCAAAGTGGTAAAATATGTGTCGCTCCCCCTGTAACTTCTAAAATAAGAGAATGATAAAATTAGAAAAATAAATATATGATGTTCATTACCGTGCAAACTTCCACCGAAAATTGGTTTGAACTCGATCTAGTAAGTAGTTTTATTTAGTACGTCATAAATCCACTATTATTAAAACATCGATCAAAGTTACAACGAACTACAAGAACTTATGCATTATGTTACTTGCTGCTACGGAACCCTTCATGGGCGAGTCCAACTCGCACTGGGCCGCTTTATTTTATACTCGTACGCAATCATAAAACATTTAATATTATATCATAAATATAATAAATTATCACCTAGCCGACGACACAAGGCACGAATTGTCCTTCACAATCCGTAATCCCAAAGAGATTTTAATTTTCCATTTAATCCTCTTATGCATCCTGCTTTCTGAAGAATTCTTAATAAATAAAAGAAGCAGCTGTGCTCAACTCTGAAGAGATTGAAAGCCAATCTCGTTAACCTCGATACAACAAAGCTACACGTAATAAAATTAGAATATAGAAAAAGGCGGCAATTATTCTGTTATCATTCTAGACTGCCTCAGGTAGTATTTTTCCTTGTGGGTAGGTACTAAACCTAAGTCCTGGTGCATAACGTTTATTAGTTGATGTTGAAATTCCAGATAATTATAAAGATTCTAACGAAGTTGCTGTGTTTCTAAGGGCTTCCTAAAAACATGGACATCTTGTTGTACCTAATATCAATAAAACCACAAACAAAATATGTCGAGTCAAGTAAAGATAGTACATATATATATATATATGTATGCGGTAAATGATATGTATTCACTGACAGCAAATTAAGGAAGTACAGAATAGAACTGTAAATGTCATCTTATCTTTTATAGTCTAAACCCAAATTCGAGAAATAATCATCGTTCACCCAATTTTTGGTATAAAGTTGAGATACATTGTAAGTTTACAATCACCATGTGATACAGATATCCACGATCCTGAAACCTAATCTATCAGGGAATTATATTGTATGCGTAAAATTAACGCCCTCTTAGAGTATCCTTTTAAAAAGCTTTTACCGTTTCAAGTGAGGGTCTGATTGGGCCCCGGATAACCAACCTCGTCAAAGGGAGCGTGGATCTATACACGCTTCGCGGGCAAAAAACTGCTTAGTTTAGACTGATAGCCCGGCTAAAATTCTCTCTGGCTCAGACCTGAAATGTATGTTGAAAGTATTTAGATTTTATTTTTGAGGTAATCTTCTTAGGTTGTTTTATTATGCAGACTAGCTGTTACCCGCGACTTCGTCCGCGCGAAATAAAATACTAAGGTAACTCAGACAGTACCAATTTTTATACCCAGACACTTTTACGGTTACTAAAAACAGCTTATAATAATACAATTTCATCAAAATCGGTTCAGTTGTTTAGGTGTGAAAGCGTAAGAGACATTCGTCCCCTATTTCAACTCCAATTTCATCCCCATACAGTTCGAAATTACAGAATTGCTAGAACAAACATTTATTGTCTTCGTGCCAAGTGCCTATATAAAGAGTTTCATGGTTTTATCTTCAAGGATTGGGAACTTTCATGTTGACATTCATTCTCCATTTCAACCCCAATTTCACCCCCTTACAGTTCGAAATTACGAAATTGATAAAATAAACATGCGTTTGCTTCGTGTCAAGTGTCTATATTCAGAGTTTCATGGTTTTATCTTCAACGGTTGAGATCTTCCATGTTGACATTCATCCCCCATTTCACCCCCGCACAGTTCGAAATTACAAAATTGCTAGAACCAACATTCGTTTGCTTCGTGTCAAGTGTCTATATACAGAGTTTCATGGTTTTATCTTCAACGGTTGAGAACTTTCATATTAATATTCACCCCCCATTTCAAGTTTCAACCCCAATTTCACCCCCGTACAGTTCGAAATTACGAAATTGATAAAACAAACATTCGTTTGCTTCATGTCAAGTGTCTATATACAGAGTTTCATGGTTTTATCTTCAACGGTTGAGAACTTCCATATTGGCATTCATCCCCCATTTTAAACCCTGTTTCACCCCTGTACAGTTCGAAATTACCAAATTCATAGAACAAACATTTCATTGCTTCGTGTCAAATGTCTAGATACAAAATTTGATAACTTTGAAAATCACGAGTTTTCATACAACCGTTCATCCCTTGTTTCACCCTCTTAGGGATTGAATTTCGCCAAACGCCGTCTTAGCGAGCGCCTACGTGCTAAAAGGGACCTCCATGCAAAATTTCAGATTCCTAGCATTTGTAGTTTCTGAGATTCCTTGATGAGTGAGTGACCTTTCGCATTTATATACATAGATATCAGTTTTTTTGCCTGGAGCTTCATTTTAATAATCACAAGTCCTATCTTAAGGGAGGACGGTAGATGCAGAGATACAGCAGATACCTACAGCGTTTTTGCTTATAATTCTGCGAAAAAGGATCTCGAAGTGGAAAACTTGAGACTTTGTCTTGCTTCCTGTCAAACTATTCATTGAGGTCATAAAATGGTTTGGTAATTAGCCAGTCTTTTAGTTTATTTACGTTAGAACAAATTATTTACCTCTTAATATTTTCAGTTATACAGGCAGATGATTGTAGATTTTAATTGAATTTGCGAAATCACTCTTGGCGCATACATATTATTATTTACCTGATGTACACAAAGTAAAGTAACGTAAACAAGCATAATTCCAATATATAAAGACTACTTAGAGTCAGTCTTATGGCATTTAATTTAATTTTATGTTTGGCATGCCGGGAACATCTCTGGGATCAATCATAAAGTGGGTGCCATACGTCTACACTCCGTTGGTCCTACGCGACGGGCCAGATGTTCACCCCGGTTCTCTACCACCACGACAGGATAGTACAGAAAGCGCAGCGCAGCGATATATCGTTACTCGTCTTCTTCTGTAGCCCCACAGCGTCAGCCATCATAAGTTGGTGACCACGCAGGGCTGCGGCGAGCAGGGATAACGATGCATCGCAGTGTGTATTGTATTGTACCGGCACTTCTCTTCCGCCGTGGTCTCTCTCACCTCCGCGGCTGCGATGTCCGCTACTGCGTCGCACAATGCACTGTTGGTCGCTTGGCTAATAGGCTTGAAGCCCAAAACCCTGTCGAGACCCCCATCTCGAGTTCGAGGACCTACATTCTACAATCACACTACATTGAATTTAAATAAATACATATTTCGGAAGTTTAATACCATGGTTCCATCTTTACACGGCACCCTAAAACAGTGGCATTTTGGATATATTAAAATGGCATAATTAGCACATAGCTTTGTATTTTGCGATGACAACAAAACAGTTTTCGTTGTATTGTACGAGTACACATATTTGTTGGCCGAGCATTCATAAAAATCGTATTGCGTTGCATTTATTAGCCGACTTAGCAGGCAGGTATGTGTTACGTCTGCGGTCATTTTCCTCGTAGTTCGTGCTTTAATTTAAATGTTTACATGTATGTCACGGGTGATTGCGATGTTAGTGTCTTGGTAACACTTCACGTGTGTACACGGTCTCGTTAGAGTAGCGATATGAACTGGTTTAACTATGAGACCAGTATGGCTAACATAGAAACAAAACAACTGCTTCACAACTGTTACGTCAAGTTGTGAGTTAATATGTTGTGTGGAATATTAATTCCTATTTTTTATGACGTGAATTGATTCAGTCACATAGTAAGTTGTGAGTGTAACGCAGTCTGCTAGTGTAGTAATTTGTGGCATTCACTCTTCCTTGTGAGAGATAGCCCCGACTCCCAACAGTGGCACATAAAGTGGATTGCTTATGCTATGTGCTATACTAAATTGTCAGAAGGAAAAAGTGCAGTGATAGATGCTATCACCTGTATTTTGTTTGTAGTGTATTTCACTATTATAGTACTGTATTTAATACTGGGATTTGAGTCTAAATATGTGTCATAAAAGAACAAGTATCTGATTATTGAAAGAAATGGGCATGACTGATAAAATGTAGTGTAGAGGGCGCTGGTGGGATTAATACCATTCACTTCTACCCGCCATCTCAAAAGAGTTTTAGAGGGGTTGGCGCTATAAGTAGATGGAGCTAAGCCGTTGAAGAGCATTCCTTTGTGAAATTTTATATGGGAAAGATCGAACAGTTGTCAATATAAATTCTTACATTTATTCAATTGGTTTACTTTTACTCAATTGATAACATAGATAGGCGTACCTACTCACTAAAACTTCACTGTGTGACGCTTCTGCCATTTATAGCGGGAAAATGTTCCCACTGTGGAACCTACCCGCGAAACGATACGACTCTATAAATGGCGGGGCTTTAACCTACCCGTGATTAAACGGAGACCGAGACCGTAAGACACAGTCGGGATTGACGATGAAAGTAACAGCAGTAACAAGTAACCAATTTGTTTTCACTTTCTTATAAAACCACACTCACAATGTGACGTGATAGTTTTATGAACAACCGAGCAGCTTAATGGAATCTATTTACACTTTAATCGCTTTCGACCTCGGCCTATAAACTGTAAATCATAGTTTATCTTTTATTATTACCTTATACTGGTAACTGGCGGTTACATACAAGATAACTGTTACTATATTCTGTATAACAGCATCTTGGCGATAGTGAATAATTGAGTAAACCTTTGCGCATCTGACCTCGCTTCTGTACTTATTTGTAAGTAATTATACTAGTAATGTTTCTCTAGTCTGTTATTGTTTTATTGTGTACGCGGATAATTAGACGGCACAAAGTATCTTAAGCCTCTATTTGTTTGCAGTTCGATATCTCATTCGCATTTTTCAACACCATAAGCTGCCCACGTTATATTCCCACTGCTGGGACTTAGGGTCTTCTTTCATAAGGTGAAAGTCAAGGCCATAAGCGACCATGTTGGCGAAGTGCTGGTTCGCGGATTACTTTAACTGGTGGTATTTTTCAGTGTAGAACATTATTATTTCCACTAACCAAAAACTACACGATCGTTGACATATGCCATGCGTTTGTTATCACCACTGGCTTTAATCGTGATGGAAAATATCGTGAGGAAACCGGCGTGTGTCAACATGTCCATGGAAGATCTCTTTCTCGGATCACGCCGGTTCCTTCGGTGATAACAACCGCATAGCGTGTGTCAAAACGATCTAGTAGTTCTTTGTTAGAAATACATTTGTTCACAAAACAATAACCTCGAATAAATAAAATTAGTTGTACCTATGTAATGTCGGTTGGTTTACGGACGATAGTTTAACGTGACAACGTCATAACAAAACATTGATAGATGCGGCGCAAACGTACAATGAGCGTTACTGGACAAAGAGCTTAACGGGACGTAACGGGACACTTTTTCGTGTATGCAGCCGGCTTTAATCGATTTATAACACGTTGTCACGTCAAAAATCAGAGCAAATACTTTTTTACTTTTCTCTAAACATCGACTCTTTCTACTTTCATAATCACGGCGCTTATTTGATGGGATGTCGAAATGTCAAAAAACTGACAGTTCTGATAAATAGCATTAGCGCTTGTCAGTCAAGTACAGTGACAGAAAATAAGAACTGCGATATTTTTCGGTGGCGCTAGTGACAAGTGTGAAATCGCAGCGTAAAATAAAAAAATCAGCTAGCAAAGAATACATTTTTAGCATAATATTAAAACTACGCTGAATCGAATTTTGAAGGTGAATTTTTTTGTAGTGGTTGTACTCTTGGCAGACTCCCCCTGCGGAAGTACCACACCTTTGCCAGTTATTCTACCGCCAAGCAGTATTGTGCAAACATTACTGTGTTCCGGTTTGAAGGACAATGTTTACAATGTTTCCAGAGAAATAACAGGGATTAACATCTTAGATTTCTGGGTGACGAGCGCAGTGCAGTGCTAGGTAATGATTTGGACTCTGCATATTTAAATAGCTGCGTGTCACTGTGCTGTTATGTGGCAGGCATGTCGCTTACCAACAGGCACATGTCCTGCGCGTCTCGTCACACTTTATTAAAAAAACTTTGTCACGTTACGTGCGATATAATTTGTGATAAGAATACTCGGTGCGCGAGTCCTAATTGCACTGGGTGGTAAAATACACTTTATTGACACATCAAAGAAAAAGTACACATAAATATAAAGAGTCCTACTAATGTTATAAACTCGAAAGTTTGTTGGTATGTATGATAGAGCTGGCTGATTTAAACAATCCAATTTACTCTAGGTTTTAATAGGTACACCCAGTGCTGGTTTTAGTACTACCACCGCCCAGGGCGAATTGTTTTGACGGGACTACGTCTAATATATCGATGAACGCCGGCTGCATGCACGAAAAAGTGTCCCGTTATGTCCCGTTACGCTCATTGTACGCTTGCGCCGCTTCTATCAATGTTTTGTTATGACGTTGTCGCGTTAAAATATCGTCCGTAAACCAACCGACTTAACAGACATGCATTTTTGACGTGATAACGTCTTATAATTCGATGGAGCCGGCTGCACGCCCACAAAACATGACGTCATGTACCGTTACCGCGTTACCGTCGGTCGTTACCTCGCCGCATGTTTGTTACAGTTGTATTAATTATTTCGACCAGTAGTTCAAGCGGGGATGTAGCTCAGTGGTAGAGCGTTCGCTTTGCATGTGAAATGCCCCGGGTTCGATCCCCGGCATCTAAAAGCTTTTTTGCATTGTTTTGATTGAAAATGACTAAATTCTACTGATTACTTTTTACATACAAATCTATTAAACAAATGAAATTAAAATTTTCTTTTGAAAAATGCTACCATTCCATCACTATTTTCTTAAGACGTTGTCACGTTCTATCGTCAGTAAACCGACTTTACAGACAAACATTTTTTTTTAATCTTTTGTAGGTTTACACTTGAACGCTCAATTAGCGAGGCCTTATTATTGAGGGGCGTCGCGCCGCAAGTGCAGGCGCCCCTTTATGTTTTTATTATATCCGGCGCCCTGGGAGGTGGCCCTACCGCGCCCTACCCTAACGCCGCTACTGGGTACACCAGGATTATAATATCTATCAAACAATACCCACCTATTCAGGCAGCGCAAAGCTTAGGTGTTATTAATCCGAAAGTGGAGTCAGACTTGCAGCTTTGTGGCGATGTTCAAGATTTTAGCCTTGCACGAACAAGGAAGTTGTTGCCTATTAGCTATGTGGCGCATCAAAATAAAATGAATCGGTATGCAATATAGCTCTTTAGCTTTATCGTACTTATACCTACTAATCAAGCCTTGTGTAAAAAATGTGAACATACAGTTACAGTGAAACCACACAGGTTCGAATTTAATGATGATAATATTGCTAAAGTTTAGGTATATCGATAAAGATACAGCAAATTCCATTCTTTCTTTTGTTAGTTTTGAAATGTGGGTCAAATTGGCACTTAGTTGGACTGTGATACCGAGAAATGTTTTCGTTGAGATTGTACGCAATCAGTACTTACTAATTAACGGGTCCGGTTCTATGTTGCTGGTATTAAATTTGATAAATATTTTCATTCGCATGTTTGTCGGACGAGCAGAGCTGGAGTTCCCGAGTTCGAATTCTAATTGAACAGATATCGATTTGTAAATAAGCAGTTCTTATCTGCGACTTTCAAACATCCAAACTTTTAGGCCCGGTTCACACGACGCGGCTGCCAACCGTGAGAGAGGGTTCACACGGCGCGGCTGCCAAACGCGCCCGCGCGCGGGCGCGGCAGATTTCCATACAAAATTGAATTCAATACACACGACGCGGTTTACGGCCGCGGCGGCTGCGGCAGCCGCGCGGCGCCCGCGTGGCTGCGCGCGGTTCTTGCGCAGTAGCTTTCCGGAACAGAAACCGCGAAAACCTGCGGTCTGAAACAAAACTGTCCCAAACTCTGAAACAAACGCCCGCGCGCGGGCGCGGCTGGCAGCCGCGCCGTGTGAACCGGCTCTGACCGCGTGCGGGCGCGGCGCCGCGCCGCGCGACGGTTTTGTTTCAACACTCACGAGACCGCAGGTTTTCGCGGTTTCTGCTCCGGAAAGCTACTGCGCAAGAATCGCGCGCAGCCACGCGGGCGCCGCGCGGCTGCCGCAGCCGCCGCGGCCGTAAACCGCGTCGTGTGAATTGAATTCAATTTTATATGGATATATTATTCAATTCAATATTCTACCGCGCCCGCGCGCGGGCGCGGTTGGCAGCCGCGCCGTGTGAATCGTCTCTTACAATGATATTAATAGGATAGTAGAACATTCACTTGTGTCGTTTACTTTCTTTTTTGGGATAATAAGTAGCCTATGTGCTATTCCAGACTAAACTATCGTATTCCCAAATTTAAACGTGATCCGTTTCGCCGTTACGAAGTGATAGTTCAAAAATTTAAACTTTCGCTTTAATAATATTAATAGGATCAATTAAAAAAAATATTCTAGTAGATGTGTTCTTGAGTGGAGACCACGAATCGGCAAACGTAGTGTAGACCCTGAGACTACTTAGATGGAGTGACGATATACGGAACACAACAGCCAGTGAATGGAGACGTATAGCCGAGGATAGGGCTGAGTGGCAAGCCATGGGAGAGGCCTATGTCCAGCAGTGGACTAAGATAGGCTGACGATGATGATAAAAAATCTATTCTAGGTGTAAGAGTTGATTGTTGCATGGTCCAGTTTTAAACAATTTACCACTCTGTTTATCATAGTGGGGAGCTAAGTGTGAAATATTTTTATAATATCACACGTAATACAATCCTCAAGTATTGATAACAGCTATTATTTAATATCTATAACCAATATTCTTCACTTGAATCTAAACACTTGATCTTCAAATAACGATTGAACGTCATCTTAAAATAAGGTATGAAGTATGGTCAGTTCATCCATGACGTAACTGCTCGGGAAAACAAGCTTAATCTAAAAGTAGTCCAGTAACTTTGTCGCCTGAATGTATGAAGTAGGATGCGTTAAATCCGGTAGATCTGATTTTTTGCAGACTTGTTTATGATGTTGGCCTAATGATTGTCCCAAGTTTGCGACCTCGAGCGACGAACGCAACTTTGTCAAAAATCGAAAAACCCGCGAAAAAATCGTTTATTTTACAAATTTTGGCGATTATAACCCTAGTCATAGTAGTCTACTAGTCTAGCTCTTTCATTTGACACCCATATTAAGACATTAGTGAAAAAAAAAATGGAGTTCGCCATGTTGTGATTTGAAATTTGTTATACTGTATAGTACTTTACTAGTCAAGCCCTTGCATTTGATACCCATATTGAGGTAAATTGTGATGAAATATTTGGTCTGCCATTTGGTGGAGGCGGCCATCTTGAATCGATATTAACCAAAAATAGCTAAAAACATCAACACAAAAATTTTTCTTCAAATAAAAAAAACCGCATCGAAATCGGCCCATCCGTTTCAGCTCTACGGTGCCATAGACAGATACACACACAGACAGATACACATAGAGACAGACCTGTATGTGTGTCTGTCTGTAGACAGACAGACTTCGACGTCAAATTAATAACACCTCTTTTTTTGGTCGGGGGTTAAAAACCGCTGTAACTGTGCCACAAAGTGGTCAAGTAGGAGTTAAAATGTTGCAAAAAATTGCAAAGTACGAAAAAAATTATAAACTTTGAAAGACTTATTCTCAGAAACTATTGGGTGTACAGAGACAATTCTAGTATCATATTGTAGCTGTAGTTTTAGTTTACTTTATAAACGCCATAGGAAAGTTTTTACAAAAACTAGTCGTTTAGGGTTATAATCGCCAAAATTTGAAAAATAAACGATTTTTTCGCGGTACTTTCGATTTTTGAAAAAGTTGCGTTCGTCGCTCGAGGTCACAAACTTGGGACAATCATTAGGCCAACATCATAAACAAGTCTGCAATAAATCAGATCTACCGGATTTAACGCATACGGTAATGTATAAAGTTACTGCACTAAAGAGTCTAGACCGAAATGTCGTTAAAGACGAGAAACTGGTTGTACAATAAATTTACATCATAGAAATCTTTCGATGACTTCTTTCATTCTCATATAGCGTAATTGCTCTAAAATTTATAATTATTGAGTAATATTTTTCCTAAAATAATATCAATTAATTATGAAAGTTATTATATTATCGTTGTTCATATTTTGCAACTGTGTACACCAATATTCTCATATCTCTGTAGGTATGTCACAGCGACTACTTCTAAATGCGAAGTGTGCACACAAAGGGCATCGCACCGCAAGTAGCTAGCGCGAGTACTGTCTATTGCTCATACCCTTAAATAGATTCCGGTTTCCATTTGGCTGGGTTCAATTTATACTGATTCCTCAGGGATGTAAGAAAAAGTGGCTTCATTATGTGGAACATTATCGTTTGGTATTCAGTCCAATTTCCAGTCACTCGTGTAGTAAAAACCTATCTTCTATCCCGAGCGGACTGAGTTGTTTCAGTGGCTATACGTCAATTTAGAACCGTGCGCTAACGATTCTAAATTCTAATCTTCAAAATCGGGTTTGTCCTAACGCCATGGATTATGTATGTAGACGTCTTTTGTTTATATGTGTATTAACGGCCCGTCCCAAATTCGTTTGGGTAGAACAACTATTCTATATAGCCTGTTGAGGCGCCACATGTTCGAGACTTACAGAACCTACAATCAATAACAATAAACAATTAATAATTTGTTAATTGTAAATTGAGATCATTAATCAAAATAAAAAAATGTCTGTATCTCAATTATGACCAAATTACACATTCGAGTAAATGCCAACTTTCCTAAATATCAGTTGACTTAGTGAAGAGTTTACATGGGCACATACACCATAAATCTGGTACTCTGGATGCCTTTCAATCTAGGGCTTCAAGCGAAATGCGAACGGGTGACAGCCCTATATTGTTTAGATGTTAACCTCAGATAGTGGCCTCACAAGTGATCTCGGGCAGCTTTAGACCTGGAACTATGAACATATACATGTATTTATAAACTGGCTGTTGCTTTGTGCGCATTAGGTTTCATCTCATTTCTACTCTCTTTATAACATCAGGCAATTGGAGTGATGACTGGGTAAAAATATACAATTCCTTGCGGCCCGTTCCGGCTTCCCTCGGATATCTTAATCATCATCATCATCAGCTTATCTTAGTCCATTGCAAGACATAGGCATCTCCTATGGCTCGGCACTTAGCCCTATCCTCACCAGTCTTCGTCCACTGCCTGCTGTCTTCTTCTAAGCACTATACCTTCGTGATTATGTTTGATCGTGATTTTGTTTGTGAAACAAAAGAAAGAATACGTGAACATTTTTGTAGTCATTTAACTGACGGACTAATTATTTTTTTAGGGTTCCGTACCCAAAGGGTAAAAACGGGACCCTATTACTGAGACTTCGCTGTCCGTCCGTCTGTCTGTCTGTCACCAGGCTGTATCTCAAGAACAGTGAGAGCTACACAGTTGAAGTTTTCACAGATGATGTATTTCTATTGCCGCTATAACAACAAATACTAAAAATAAAATAAAATAAATATTTAAGTGTGGCTCCCATACAACAAACTTGTTTTTTTAACAGTTTCTTGCTCGATACTAATAACGGTGACAGGTAGGCGCTTTAATTATTCACATAATATTTAGTTTTATGTTCTCTTTAAATTTAATTAGTTAAAATACAATAAATAATTAAAAGGGCTCCCATATAAAATCGTACGGAACGCTTCGTGCGCGAGTCCCACTCGCACTTGACCGGTTTTTATTTTGTTTTAGTCACCATGCCTACAGTACCTACTTCGGTTAAATGTTACTTGACATTAAGCAATGGTGAAAACATTAAATATTTTCCTCTTCTAAATACAAAGACACCCTGCTTGTACCTACCAGGAAACAGATTCGAGTACATTGTTTCAAAGTTTCGCCGTGCAAAATATAAATTGGGGCTCATTGGGCTTTGTTCGAATTCTTGGAATATCCACCATGAAACGGTGACGCTTCTCTTTTTGACGAATTGTAGATGGGAGAGGGCAGAATCAAGTTATTTTGTGAATTAAAGTACGCAAATCCTGTGCACATTCTCCAAAATGTATCCGTTTTAGTATCACAATTATATATTGTTCAGTTCTAAATATTTCCTTATAACAATTCTCCAATATTCTCAGAACTCCACTAAATTTGTTTGGAATCAAAAGTGGCCCAGTACCATGACATCTGATCTCACCTATTGGTCAACTGACGTGACCTCGTTAATGGGGATCCATACCCAAAAGGTAAAATGGGATTCTATTATTGAGCTCGCTCTAACCGTCCGTCTGTCAGCCTGTCTGTCCATCTGTCACTTCATGGACTTACTTGACATTAAGCAATGGTGAAAACATTAAATATTTTCCTCTTCTAAATACAAAGACACCCTGCTTGTACCTACCAGGAAACAGATTCGAGTACATTGTTTCAAAGTTTCGCCGTGCAAAATATAAATTGGGGCTCATTGGGCTTTGTTCGAATTCTTGGAATATCCACCATGAAACGGTGACGCTTCTCTTTTTGACGAATTGTAGATGGGAGAGGGCAGAATCAAGTTATTTTGTGAATTAAAGTACGCAAATCCTGTGCACATTCTCCAAAATGTATCCGTTTTAGTATCACAATTATATATTGTTCAGTTCTAAATATTTCCTTATAACAATTCTCCAATATTCTCAGAACTCCACTAAATTTGTTTGGAATCAAAAGTGGCCCAGTACCATGACATCTGATCTCACCTATTGGTCAACTGACGTGACCTCGTTAATGGGGATCCATACCCAAAAGGTAAAATGGGATTCTATTATTGAGCTCGCTCTAACCGTCCGTCTGTCAGCCTGTCTGTCCATCTGTCACTTCATGGACCGTGATAGTTAGGCAGTTGAAATTTTCACAGATGATGTATTTGTGTTGCCGCTATAACAGCAAATACTGAAAACAGATAGAACAAAACAATTAATACAAGAAATGTTATTTTTTGATGTTTTAATAACAGAATAGTGCGGAACCCTTTATGCGCGGGTCCGACTTACACTTGAACCGTTTTATTATTTTTGCTGCGATTCAAACATTACGAATATGTATTTTTCTACCGCATAACAATCAGTTATTGCTCTTATCGTTATCTATATCAAAAGCTTCCTAAAATAATAATCAAACGTGTTAATGATGTCAATAACTACTGTAAAACTGCGATTTTAAAATATAGGCCAGATAATGATCGATGATTGGTGCTCTTATCAGCGTGTACACACAACCTAGTTTTAAAATCCAACATCTTTATCCTGAGCGTAGACTTTTATCAGTGTTGTAATCAAACAAATCTTGATGTAGTCACAAGCATGTTGTTTCGAGTTTTATTTGTGGGTGAAATCAATTCCTGCTTAGGCAAGAAACAAACCGTATAGTATTTATTTTTTATTTTTTTGACGTGACAACGTCTTATAAATTGGTTTGCCGGGTGACACTTCAAGAAACTGCGTTACGCTCCGCTCACGTTATGCGCTCACAATGAGAGCGAGTGAGAGGGACGCGGGCCTTTCACTTTTTATGTCTGTCTCTCTCGCTCTTAGGCGGGCTAACCATGCCCGAGTCGCCGATTCGCTTTTACCACTCAAAGTCGTTGTCACGTAAAACTTTCGCCCGTATGCCGACTTTACAGGCAACCAATTATTTTTTTAATATAGAGTTACGAGATGAGCAGAACATGTGCCTGATGATAAGCAACATGCCTGCTACATAACAGCACAGTGACACGCAGCTATTGGAACATGAAGAGTCCAAATTTAACCAAATTACCTAGCACTGCACTGCGCTCGTCACCCAGAGATCTAAAATGTTATATCTCTAAGCCCTGTAATTTCACTGAAAATATTGCCTTCAAACCGGAACACAGTAATGTTTACACATTATGTCTTGCCGGTAGAATAACTGGCAAAGGTGTGGTACTTCCTCAGGCGGACTCTGCCAAGAGTCCTACCACTATTAAAAATGACGTTGACTAGTAATGACGGTGATGGAAGTTTTAATATTAAATTATTGATTGCAATTTCAATTACCTGACACGTGCTCACAGCATATTTAATCTGCACTCAAAATTCATTACAACAAAAAAAAGTTCTTACTATAGGTACTCGTAATACCACATCGCCGTCAAAATAAAATGTAAACTTCTAAGTATTTTCATGATTACAAGCATCACTCAAAGTAAATGTATCAATTAATTAGCAATTTACCAAAGAATACAATATCTGACTTTGGTTTGTACTCTTATCTTTTAGCGTAATTAACAGTTAACGAAGATTTTACGAATATGTGATCTATGTTTGTGTATTATAAGTATGTATCTACAATTATAAAAGTGTTATATATCAGTCGTCTGGCTTCCACATTACAGCCTTTGCTTTGCTCAGTTATTTATAAATATTGATGGATACAATTCCAATCGAAGTGATCGCAGTCACACAAGTCATATCATATAAACCAAAATAGAATGACAACAAGAAATAAACTCATCATTTAATTGGGCCTTATTTAAAACAGGAAAACCATACTTTTTCTGACTAGACGGCGCTATAGGAAAAAGGTTATTATTGTCAAGTGACGTAAAATAACACACGGAACGATTTGATGTCTGGAATGCAAATTGTATTTAGAGGTAGATAGGTATTAAAATCGATTCAGAACTATCTATCCCTATTATATTTAATATGCTGAACCCTGCGCGCGTTGCTACGCCGTTTATCGAAAATTGGTTGTACCAACTCAGATTTAGCACAAATTGGGATAGCTTAAGGCCTGTTTTCATTTTGATTAGTGCGAGTGAATAGTACAGGTGTTGAGTGATTAGCAGCAAACACGTGTGGACACCGATTGATTATTGCGAGTGCATAGTAATCAGTCGCGATTACACACTCGCACTCGCATTAATCAAAATGCAAACCGGCCTTTAGGTTATAATGACACATGTTGTCACGGACTTCGGCGCACGCCCAACGAAATATGTCAAAAAGGAATATTTTTTCCCGTTTTTGTTAGTCTTCATTCTTGCTCCGCTCCTATTGGTTTTAGCGTATGTTGCGTTGTTATATAGCCTATAGTTTTCCTCGATAAATGAACTAATGGATAAATGGAATAATCTTTCAATGCGGACCAGTAGTTCCCGAGATCATAGCTTTCAAATAAACAAACGCTTGAGCTTTATAATAATAGTATAGATTTTAGAATAATTCCTTCATTCAATATTTTATTCCGTGTAATACGGATAAAATTGTAGTAGTGACCCTTTGTAGGGTCCACCTGGGGAAGTACCACACCTTTGCCAATTATGCTAACGCCAATCAGTAATGTGTATTATATCACTGTGTTCCGGTTTGAAGGGCAATGTTTTCGGAGAAATTATAGGGAAACTCGATAAAACATCTTATATCTCTGGGTGACGAGCGCAGTGCAGTGCTAGGTAATGATCTGGACTCTTCATGTTCTTATAGCTGCGCGACACTGTGCTGTTATGGGCAGGCGTGTTGCACACTATCAGGCAAAAATAGAGCTCGTCTCGTCTTTACTATAATTTTTTTTTATTACGGATGAACCTAAAAACATAATAATTATAATCGTAACGAAGTTAGCATGCGTATCGAACATTGCATTTCGTGTCAATTGATATCAGTCCAAAGATTTGGTTGTTATTAATGGCCTGAGATTACACTTGTATTTATGTAATTCGATAATTAGGTATATTTTGATAAACTGTACGAGCTATTGTAATGTTGAATATGTTTCGATTGTAGTTGATTTATTAATTATTAGCTACCCCGCGGATTTACCCGCGTTATTTCCGTTCCCGTTATTTTCCCGCAATACAAAGTAGCTTATATTTTAAGTGATATTCTAAACTATAATAATATATGGGGTCAGATGGTGTTTTGTGTGAATTGTCCACCAATATTTATTTAATCTTTTCATATTTCAACCGGCGCTTCCACTGCCTTACTAAGTCGGATAGCCGACTTAGTTAGGCAGTGCTTTGCTAATGCTGTCTCTATCATTTCAAGCGAAAAGAAAAAAGAGATAAACATCAAAGCTATGACATTTTTCGTTCGGCGGTAGACCCCCCGATCCGTTTATTGACGACCTAATTTATCAACAAATATCCAAATTATGTCTAAACATTGACATTTATAATACTAGCAGCGCCCGCGGTTTTACCCGCGTAGTTCCCGTTCCCGTCATTCCCGTTATTCTCCCGACATATAAAATAGATCAATTTCAGCCCGATCCTTTCAGACGGTACGACGTGATTGAGCAAAAACATCCAAATATCCAAACGTTGACATTTATAATTCCCCTCCTGATCTTTGCCGTGTCCCGGTACCTACTTAGCCAGTGCTTGGGTGGGAGCTTGGACCCGGCAACGGCTGGAACCTACTCATAACTGGGAATCTGGAAATTGGTACTTAATAAGTGCTAAATTCTAGTTCCTACGATATTAAAAATATGTAATTTGTCAGTCAACATTTGTAAACTCAGTATTTGTCTAAATAAACGTTTTTTCATTTCATATAATACTATAGTAGGATTCGGTTGTCACTACTCTGTAATGTAATAAAAATAGACGACGCGGCGCATTTTAACGAAAATAATCTGTTACAGCAATATTATTATACCGATTCACTGTAGGTACACTCATGTACAATGCAGTTGTTTGTGAGAAAACTATTGAAAAAAAATTGCCAGTCATAATAGCTTACTTTGGAAAATACGCGGGTAAAACCGGAGGGCGTGGCTATGACCATGGATTGACCAGCATTTCTAGATGGCCAATGGGAAATGCTGACGCATTTCTAGATGACCAATGGCCGTGGTGCTGAGTTTAAAAAAAAAAAAAGTAGCCAAGTGCGAGTTGGACTCGTCCATGAAGGGTTCCGTTGCAGCAAGTAACATAATATACATAGTACACATAGTTCTTGTAGTTCGTTGTAACTTTGATCGAAGTTTTAATAATAGTGTATTTATGACGTACTAAAAAAAAAACTACTCATCAGATCGAGTTCAAACTAATTTTCGTTGGTAGTTTACATGGTAATGTACATCATATATTTTTTTTAGATTTTTAATTCTCTTACTTTAGAAGTTAGAGGGGGGGGTGACACACATTTTACCACTTTGGAAGTGTCTCTCGCGCAAATTATTCAGTGTAGACGAAAATGATTTTAGAAACCTCAACATCATTTTTAAAGACCTATCGATAGACACCCCATACGTGTAGGTTTGATGAAAAAAAATTTTTTGAGTTTCAGTTCTCAGTATGGGGGGCAACCCTAATTTTTCTTTTTTTTTAATTTTTCTGTTGAAATCTTAATGCGGTTCACAGAATATATCTACTTACTAAGTTTCAACAGTGTAGTTCTCATAGTTTCGGCAAAAAGTGGCTGTGACATACGGACGGACAGACAGACAGACAGACAGACAGACAGACAGGCATGACGAATCTATAAGGGTTCCGTTTTTACGTTTTACGGAACCCTAAAAAGAACTTAAATATTGGTGGACAATTCACACACAACACCATCTGACTCCAAACTAAGCAAAGCTTGTAATATGGCGGCCAAATAGCTGATATAATACTTATATAGTTGTAAATACATACTTATTATACATAGTTTACCCGAAGATTTCTTATCATTCTCAAACGTGACGCTAGAATTCACTTCACAGCCCACGAAATGTGTCTGTGGCGTGTCAAAAGAAGTTTTAATTTAATACATTTAAGCGTGCTCGAGCGAGGGCGTCCGATTTCACTAGCTTGAGGTCATAGGCTCAAATCCCGTCTGCACCTAGAGAGTGTTTTTTCCTAGTGTAGATTTACACGTTCGTCATTAATGGTAAAGGATAACATCAGAAACTAGGATATTCCAAGAAAAAAATAATCTTTTAGGCACATTTAAAATACACCAACCCGCATTTGGCTTCCTTGCCAGTTTTCATCCTGGCTTTGACTCTCCTTGTGAATAAAGATCCCAAGTCCCAGTAGTTTGAACAGAGGAGACTGTTTATGCGTAACTGAAACATTATTTTAAGCATATTCGAAATTTGAGATTAATTTTAAGAAAAAATATACCTAACAACTACCGTGTAGCGCTACCTACACGGTTGTCCGTGTAGTTATTGTTCTCGGGAGTTTTCCACGTTAACAGTAGCCTATAATATGCTATTGCAGACTATAATCTAACCGTGTTCCAAATTTCAACTCGATCCCTTCTGCCGTTGAAGCGTTGAGCTACAAACATTAAAATACAAAAAATTTCGCATATCTAATATTTTTAGGATATACAGGGTTATTGGTAATCAGCCTGCATCCTTTTAAGGGGATGTTAGGTACATTCAAAACGTCAACTTTTGTTCTAAGGTTTTAAAAAATTTGTGTTTTTTTTTTCTTTTACAAAATAAAAAAAAATGTATTTGCACGGTCTAAAAGCATCGAACTCTTCGTAACAATTCGTAACAAGAGCGGGTACGCTCGTTAACGCGCAAAAAATTATGTGCCGAAGTGAATAAACACTAAAAAGTCGCTAAACAGTACAAAAAAGGGCAACAAACACTATTTGTTTTTGGGTTATTTATTGAGTTTTAACGAAAGTTGTAGAACAAAAGTTGTTTGTTTAAATATACAGAGCATGCCATTAAACGGATGCAGGCTGATTACCAATAACCCTGTATGTAGATAATAACCTATGCTTAAAACCGCAACTCATCTCATGTAAAACATACAGTGATCAGCTTAAATTTATATTCAACACACAATAGTCCTTTTGCTGTTTTTTTCCCGGGCCCTACTAACTCGAGCATATGCTCATCGCGTATTTACATAATTATTCGCATATCTCATCCTGCGATACAGCTTGAGACGATGCGGACGAAAGTACTCTCATAGATAAGAACAGGACGAATATTTCAGTTCCGGGTACTATTTTACCGTTCCGTATATTTTTTTATAAGCAACACGGCTGCCCATTAAAGCACAGTGCCACCCAGCTTTTGGAGAGTACAAATCATTACCTAGAGCTGCAATAAATCATTGGTGGACAATTCACACACTATTTCATTACATACCGTAAAACGGGGTGAATTGGGATCCAGGGGTGAATAGGGATAAAATCAAGATTGAATTTTACTTACGTATTTAATAAACTAACCATAGACAATGTAATGGTTTTTTGGAGGATTATTGTGGTAAAATGTTGACTTTATAGACTGGCAACATCTGTTTAGCATGAAGTTAGCTAGATGACATAAATAATTACCACTAAAATTGCTGCTCTGATACCGGTGTTTTTGTGTTCTTCAAAACTTTGGTTTTAAATAAAGTATTACATATAATTTCTACTGTTCCAGCTTTCTTATATGTAAATTAGTATTTCTTTAGACGCTACGTAAAAGGTGAGTACGATTAAAACATAACTTTTTACAATAAATCAATAAAATTAGATGCTAGTAGTTTTTATCAAAAAATGAGGTTAATAGGACCGCTGACTGAGGTGAATAGGGATGAGTGTAGACTCTTATAGTGACGACATTACTGGTTAATAGGGACGAGATATTTAATCACCATGAACGTTAAAGGGTCAATAGGGACAGGGTTGTCACAATGTATTATATTTTTTCTCATTTAATATTGGTGATTTTTTTTGCTTAAGTAATACATATTACTATTAATTTAATATATTGAACAACTTTTTTCTTATTTGTAGAAGTTTCTACTTTCTTATTATTTACAAGATTGAATAGAAAGTGCAATCTTTAATTTCAAATACTTTTTTTATTTTGCAGATATTATTTCTGGATAATGCCGCGTAATTATATACCTAGCCGGCACAAAACTTATAAAAAGTATGACGCTTCTATAATAGAAATGGCACTTCAAGAGTACAATAGTTCAAATCAATCATTTCTGACCATTTCGCGTAAATATGACATTCCGAAATCCGTTTTACATCGACATAACACTCATGTCATGAAACAACACGGGGGGCAAACAGTTTTAAGCCCAGCTGAAGAAGAGTATTTATTACAGTATATCAATGTGTGTTCCGAATGGGGATATCCCCTTGAACCCATTGATTTTAGATTGCTGGTAAAAGGTTACCTAGATAAATTGGGGATTGAAATAAAGAAATTTAAAAATAACATGCCAGGCCCTGACTTCATGACGTGCTTTTTAAAAAGACACAAAAACAAAATTAGTAAAAGGCTTAGTCAAAACATAAAAAGAGCAAGAGCATCAGTCTCACAAGAAATAATAGAGGGTTATTTTAGAGAACTAGAAACATCTCTACAAGGTGTACCACCATCACATATAGTCAATTATGACGAGACAAATCTCAGCGATGACCCAGGACGCAAACGAATATTAGTTAAAAGAACCAATAAATATCCTGAAAGAATCATGAATCATACGAAGGGTTCCACATCACTTATGATGGCTGCTGCAGGCGACGGTACTCTTTTACCTTCGTATGTAGTTTACAAAGCACAAAATATGTACGATACGTGGAGGCAAAATGGGCCTAAAGGTTGCCGATACAATTGTACGCCATCCGGCTGGTTTGATGGGAACACATTTCAGGATTGGGTTAGAACTATTGCCATCCCGTATTTCAGGGATAAAGATGGAACCAAAATTTTGATAGGTGATAACCTGGCATCACATTTATCCATAGACATAATAAAAGAATGTCAAGAAAGTGGAATTAAATTTGTTTTTTTGCCAGCTAATTCTACTCACTTAACACAACCGCTCGACGTCGCATTTTTCAGACCCCTGAAATGTGCATGGCGGGAATTATTGTTCCAGTGGAAAAAAAGTGATGGCAGAACGCAAGCTACAATCCCCAAAAATATCTTCCCATCATTGTTGAAAAAGCTATTAAAACAAATAGAGTGCAACGTGGACAAAAACATATTATCAGGGTTCGAAAAATGTGGTATATACCCCATCGATAAACAGAAAGTTTTAGATAGATTGCCATCTTATAATCCAGAAGTCTCCGGTTTTAAAGAAGTCATTGATGAGACTGTGCTATCTATGTTAAAAGAAATGAGGTATGGTGCAGTACAAAATCAAAGATGTAGTAACAAAAAAAAGAAACTAGATGTTGTCGCAGGTCGGAGCGTAGAAAATGTAACGGATGAAGATAGCAATAAAAATGATCTAGAAGAACCAACTGATGATATGCTACTAAAAAATACTGAGGGTGTACTGGGTATGGCTCACGGGATGTACGATTCCAAACTTTGTAGCAAAGAAAATATTGAAATAGATAGTAAAATTACTAAAAATTTTAAGAATGCTGCACTTGAAAATCAGAAGACTAATAGAGGAGTAAAAACTACTAACAAAAGTCTTATAAAAAGAACGAAAATTCAAGAACCAATGAAAAGTAACTTAAAGACTGAAAATCAAGAGAATGACGATCCAATTAGCACTAAAAAGACTGTTAGAGGAGTGAAAAAAGTTATCAAAACCTTTGAAAAAAAATCGAAAACCAAAGAAACAGTAAAAAGCAATATAAAGAACGAAACTCCAGAGAAGGATGATATATATTATAATAATAAAAAGACTGTTGAAGTAACAAAAGCCACATACAAAACTCTTCCAATAAAAAATAAAACTAAAATAGTAACATTAAAAAGTAATACAAATACTGAAAATCCAGAAAATGATGATAAAATGGCAGAAATAAGGACAGATATTGAGAACACAGATATAATGGATATAGATTTTGATACGTTGCCTGTAGTGTTCGGAGAAGATATTTTTACAATTCCAAGTGAGATTGAAATTATGTCATCTGAAACGACGGCTGATTGTGATAATTTGAAAAATAACACAAAAGTAAATTTTCCTAAAAGAAACAATAAAATACGAATAATATCTGATGAGATTGTACATTTTCAACCAAAATTTGACACCGTTGAAGTAAAAAAAAAAATTACAAATGATATAACAAAATCAAAATACTACAAAAATGATGCGGAAATAACGAGAGATCTCATGGATGTTGATTTCATCTAATCTGATGGATAATATTGTAATACTATATAAATAAATATTGTTATGTAATAAACATAATAGTAATATTTTAAAATAAAGGCATTGATTTTTAAGTAAAACCTAATAATTTAATAAATAATTTGTAGTAATATCAAAACAGGCCTCTTTATTTACTAACCTACCTTTATCCAACTGTCCAAAATAGGATGATATTTGTAACTAAGTAGGTAATATCTGGCAGAGCCTGTGATAACCCTACCAGTTTTTCTCTATTGTCTCATAGCTGATCCCTATTTACCCCTATAGCAGCCTGAATAGGGATAGTCAATATTTTGATAATTTATGACTAGCTTATTGATTGTACAACTGTTTTCAATATTTTCCCTTAAAGTGTTAGCTTTAACTCAAGTTTTAGCATCATAAATTATATGGGTTTCATAGAAAAAATCAAAGAAATGATTAGCTAAAGTCCAAAATCGTCCCTATTGACCCCGTTTTACGGTACATAATACGTGATCAATTATCTCTATGCTCTGTAATTTCTCTGGAAAGGTTGCCCTAAAAACCGAAACACAGTGATGTTTGCACATTACTGCTTGGCCGAAGAATAACTAGCAAAAGTGTGGTATTTCCTCATGCGAACTCTGAAAAAGTCGTACCATATTGACTATGTAGAGCGTTCGGTACAATATAGAAGACAAATTGTTTTTTCAAGTATTGCCATTGTGTAGATTGTGAGCATGAGCGCTGTATCGTCAGTAAAAGAGTAAAGGGGGCAAGTGCAATCCTAGCATAGCAAATAGGTTATCTGACTAATTATTTACTATCGTGCTTGGTACCATCAGTGATCGGAAATAGTTTTTCTACTTTTTATTTTTCAGTGGTTGGCCACTCTAGATTTAACATAGGTACCTACTATAAAATTTTAATTCTACTGTATAGGTAGCCTACGTGGACTCTCTTCTCCTTACTCTCCTTACCTATTGTTGGCATTTCCTTTTCTAGTGAAGGATTCCCTACAAATTCATTAATTTACGGCGTTTAGGGTTGTCTGTCATAAGAATCGAAATTATTACTTCCCATCGTTTTTATTACTGCGATCCATTCACCGTCTAAACCAGGGGTTCCCAAACTTAATTTGTCTGCTGCCCACTTTGAGAATAAATTAGTCTTTAGCGCCCCCTGATTTCATACTGCAAACCCACTATAACTTAGGACTTAGGTAATACACAACGGACTCCAGGCATCTACGCCCCCATTTTTTCTGGATCTCTTACCGCCCTTTAGGCCTGCAGCGCCCACAAGGGGGCGTTAGCGCCCACTTTGGGCAAGACTGGTCTAAACCTATGCAATAATTTGTAGTGGTAGGACTATTGGCAGAGTCCGCCTGGGGAAGGACCACACCTTTGCCAATTATTCTACCGCCAAGCAGTAATGTGCAAACATTACTGTGTTCCGGTTTGAAGGGCAATGTTTCCAGAGAAATTACAGGGCTTAGAGATGTAACAACTTAGATCTCTGGGTGACGAGCGCAGCGCAGTGCTAGGTAATGATTTGGAATCTTTATGTTCCAATAGCTGCGTGTCACTGTGCTGTTATGTGGCAGGAATGTTGCTTACCATCAGGCACATGTGCTGCTCGTCTCGTCGCTCTTTATTAAAAAAAAAATGCATGGCTATATTGACTTATGACGAGTGCTTTGCGCTCGCATGCGCGAATAAGAGGATGCTTCTTGAAGCTTGATTTGTTTGATTAAAACGACAAAAAGTGCCTACAGACGTACAATTTAAAGTGTGGCTCTTTACTGCTCCAGATACAGATACATACAAAATATATGTATGTGAACGTAATCTGATGATATTGAGATTAAAGTAGGGTTTCTTAAATCAATTATGTTAATTCATATAACATATATATATGTATACCAGCTGACCTGGAAAACTTTGTTCTGCTGCGGAAACGTAGACTCTGTTAGTTTCCAGTTATCGACATCGAACACTTTTTTATCGCCTTTTGTGTCCAGTTATGGATACATAAAATGTTTACATACGTAAACATGCGCAGGGAGCGAATGATTTCATACTGGTTCTATAGAAAACAATTTTAATCGGTAACTTGTATCTTGTATCTGATACAGGACACAAAAAGTGTCCACGTTTACGTTCCACTACTGTTTTAGGTTATCAAAGATATCGAACATAAGGATGAAATGTCAAAGTGACACGACCCTTCGTGTTGATGACGATGGATAAATTATTTAGATATTGTTAAAAATTGTGGATAAATCTGGAACTAAGAATTAAGAGTGGGACTGAAGGGCGTAAAACATTTTTCGACTTAGTTTCAAACTTCCCCACAAAAAATGGTGTGACCGTTTCTGAAGAATACGACTACAAATTCCGTGACAAATTAAAAAATGTGGTGTTTTTAGGGTTCCGTAAAACGTAAAAACGGAACCCTTATAGATTCGTCATGTCTGTCTGTCTGTCTGTCCGTCCGTATGTCACAGCCACTTTTTGCCGAAACTATGAGAACTACACTGTTGAAACTTGGTAAGTAGATGTATTCTGTGAACCGCATTAAGATTTTTACAAAAGTTTAAAAAAAAAAAAAAAAAAATTAGGGGTGCCCCCCATACTGAGAACTGAAGCTCAAAAATTTTTTTTTCATCAAACCTACACGTGTGTGGTGTCTATCGATAGGTCTTAAAAAATGATGTTGAGGTTTCTAAAACAATTTTTGTCTACACTGAATAACTTGCGCGAGAGACGCTTCCAAAGTGGTAAAATGTGTGTCCCCCCCCCTCTAACTTCTAAAGTAAGAGAATAAAAAACTAAAAAAAATATATGATGTACATTACCATGAAAACTACCAACGAAAATTAGTTTGAACTCGATCTGATGAGTAGTTTTTTTTAGTACGTCATAAATACACTATTATTAAAACTTCGATCAAAGTTACAACGAACTACAAGAACTATGTGTACTATGTATATTATGTTACTTGCTGGAACGGAACCCTTCATGGGCGAGTCCAACTCGCACTTGGCTACTTTATTTAATTTTGTGCTTTTAAATTTATCTGTAGGATTGTAGTTTGTCTAGCGCCACAGTATCGTTCGACACAAACAAATAGTTTCAGTGTACTAAGTAGGAACTCCAAGCAATTACTTAATGGTAGACGGAAATTCAAAGAGATCTAATTAACGTAGTGGCACCCGGTAGCTAAATAACTTAATGAGTGCCTGAGAAAACTATTTGTTTTTGTTTTTATCATCTACACTAGCTATCCGCCCCGGCTTCGCCCGTGTGTCAAATATAGCCTATATCACTCGGAAATCACGTACATGTCTTAGGTGAAAGAATTTTTGAAATTGGTCCTGTAGTTCCTGAGATTAGCGCGTTCTAATTAATTAACTCTTCAGCTTTATAATATTAGGAGTTATGTGTATATAGATAAACAAGATATTCAATTTTAATATAAATACAAATTAAAAAAAATTAAACTAGGTATGCCCTAACAAAAAATGGCGTTCAAAAATTTTAATAAACTGAAACAAAACCGTTCTGAGATGGTGTTGCGGATGCCGATAATGACTTTCTTCCTTTTTTTTATAGTATAGACTGACAAGACGAGCAGGACATTTGCCTGATGGTAAGCAACACGCCTGCCCATACCAGTAGTATTACGCAGCTCTGACAATGGAACGTGAAGAGCCCAAATCATTACCTGGCACTGCACTGCGCATGTTACCCCGAGATAAATATAAGATGATTCATCTCTAAGAGATAAATCATTAATTATCTCTTATTAAGCCAGTAATTTAGCTGCAAACGATGCACTTCAAACCCAATAACTAATTTATTTTCACTTTAAATTATACAGAAAGCCCCGTAGCTAAACCATAACCATTTCGGGTCTTGCACCACAATTTTGAACAAACATATACCACATGTACAAATTTATAACACGCCTTGGTTTAATAAGGCTGGTGCAAAAAGTAACTTGTTAAAAGCCAGATGAGAAATCTTTTCGGTGCAACTTGTAAATTCCAAGATATAATATTATAGACCTTGTTCCAAGGAATGTACGATTTCATTTTGGTTGTAGAGTTAGAACTTCGATTCGAAGTTTCCGGCACCGAAATCGGAATTAGAGGCTTAAAATCAATCGGGAGATCCGACTCCGTAGCATTTCCAGTTCAGAGTTGCTTGCTCTTCGATTAAACCGCGTAAGAAATTTGAAATGATAGTCTGTGTACGTTGTCGCCTTGTCCCCGTTGTATGTTTTGTTTTTAAGATCTAAATTTGTCACACTATTGTGTGATTTTAACGCGAAGCGTGAATTGTGAAATCGGTCCAAGACCAAATCGGGACTTTTAGTTGACTACGATGTTTGTGGGTTTTGCTACAGCTATAAATGTTAATCCTACTACAGTATTAAATCTTTCGAATTCTTATGTGACATGTATCTAATAGTAATGAATGCTATCATTTGTTGATTTAATTAGTTTATATCAATCCTCAACTATACAGTATCTGCGTGAGTGCAAGAGTATAGTTAGTTAATAAGTTTAGGGACCTCTGTGCTAGCGCGAAGTAGGCAGCAAAGGACATCTGAGGCAATCTGTCATTGGCCTTTTTGGCAAAAACTTGGCAATTATAGTCTGCCAAAAGGTACAAGTTCGCGCGGAGACCGCGACACGAGACCGCGACAAGTGACAGAGACCGGAGAGCGCGACAGGCACTTGACACTATGGAATTGTATGGGAGCCAGTTCGAGCCGAGACCGCGACAGGAGACCGAGACAGGTCGCGGTCGCGGCCTCGGCGCGAACTGGCGCCCATACAATTACATAGTGTCAAGTGCCTGTCGCGGTCTCCGGTCGCGGTCTCCTGTCGCGGTCTCGCGTCCCGGTCTCAGCGCGAACTTGTACTTTAAGTGAACACTTGTAACTTAGAATTTTAGTATCGAACAACACTAAGGCCTAATGTCTACGCACGCGTCTTTTGTCGAATGCATGCATCCTACAAACAAACGCAAGAAGTGCGGCTGTCGTGTCGTTGTCGCTTCGTGGACATAGATTTCATTATTTGTACGCAAGATGCAAGCATTCGTCTTGCATCCGACAATTGTCGAAATCGTGCAGATGTCGTGCAGCTACGTGGACAATTGGCCTAATATTGCACAAAACGTCACTTGTGGAGTTACAGATATGTATATTTTGTAGTGGTAGGACTCTTTGCAGAATCCGTCTGGGGAAGTACCACACCTTGACGGACCTCGTAAGTGGGTAGTAACTCTGGCGAAACCGAGGTTCATGACGCGTTTTTTACTATATTTTTTTTATAATATTTTATTATACCCTAATACACCATGCAACATTTAAGAGCTTGCATGCTGACAAAGCCTACCCAGGACCTAAAGCTAAATAAATGACTTGATTGTATTTGAGCGATTCAAGAACTGTTAATTAATTTGTACAAATACGTACGATATAAAAAAAATCGGCGTCCGCATATTACAGCTATAGACTCAAATATCCGAAATAAGATTTCAAGAAACACATATACACTCAGATAAAACGTTTATCGGGAATCGTGTATGATATGATATGATGACGACTGGCCTCGTGGCTTAGTTGGTAGTAGCTCTGCCTGCGAAGCTGAGGGTCGTGGGTTCGATTCCCACCCAGTGCAAATATTTGTGTGATGAATTCAAATGTTTGCACTGTGTCTGGGTGTTTCTATGTATAATAAGTATGTATTTAAAACTAAATAAGTATTCTAATAAATATTCTAATCTGGCTGCCATCACACAAGCTTTGCTTAGTTTGGGGTCAGATGGTGTTGTGTGTGAATTGACCAATATAAAAAAAATGTAATAAAGAACAATGTTATTCCAGAAAGATCAATTAGTCTTCAAAATGAGATTAAAAAGAATACAATGAACCAGGAGTATATAATATTCAGAATACACTTGGTAACATCATGTACACTTTTCAGATGTCAATCACAAAAGTAATTACAACAAAAGAAGCGGTTGTAAAATAGCCCTGTCGATTATGATAATAATAAAATGTTATCTTTATTTAAGTACTAATATTATAAAGCTGAAGAGTTGGTTTGAACGCGGTTGTGCGCTAATCAATTGTTAAAAAAAAGATGTGGTGTCATGGGACACAAGGTAGCAACGAAGTTCCTCAAGATTATTTACTCAGTTAGGTCGTGTAGCAAAATCGCTATCTCTCCGAAGCCTGCCGTAAGGAACTTCGTTCCAATAAAAGTGTTTCGTTTCCATTCGCCTTTTTTATCGATGCTATTTTGATACAAGCTACACACGAGTCGATTGCACTTTCATAGGTTGAATAGCATTGCTGGTTTGTTTGTTTGTAATATAGAAACTGCAAGCACTCTCAATAAACATTGTGAGCGCACGTACCATTGTTGCACGTATCAAAATATAACAAAGATAGCTCAGCGGAGCACTCTGGGTTCATTTCACATTTCCTACGCGGAGTAATCAAAGAGGCAGCAACTTTGAAGTAGGGATGTTACGGAGCGTCGAGTCCGATTCTGAACGGTCGGATCTTCCGGATTGAAATTTTGCTTTTATTTTGTCATCAAGTATCGTATTTGTTGTACTAATTAGTCCCCGCTGTGTTTTCAATTGTACGTAATCCTCTGATAAAAGTCAGTTCCGATTCTTATTTATAGCCTTTTCTGTAACATCCATATTAACGTTGAGCTAGCTAGTCTTAAAAAAGATTTAAGATTCATAGACGTTTGCTCCCGTGTACCTAAGTAAATTTTAGATGTTTTAGAGCAACATGTTAATACGAGTACATACTTAGCGTTTATTTTTTATAAATACGGAAGCTTACAGAGATCAATGTATAAGTAAAATATTTCTGACAAAACATTATTTTCTATATATTACTTTGAATTTTACGATAAACATTATGGTACAATGAAAAATAAACAAATACTGTTACTTTTCCATTTTGCATAAAAACATAACCGTAAAACCACGACACTCATATTTAGACTAGACTCCAATATGCAGTACAGATTGAAAGTTTATAAAAGCGCTTCGGTCACTGCGCACTAACTATTTACCTCTACTGAAATATTAACTCGACTTATTGTTCCACTGTCGAAGTTTCGTAAGTACTGAACTACACGAGAATTAGTGACGTAGAGGAACTACGAACATGAAGGATAAATGTAGAATCATTCACCTCTCACAGTTCCCTTAGCATGCAGGTCGGGGCGCACTGGGAATACGATTAGTCGATCTTTAGTTCAAGAGCGTGCGCTACAATGCAATGTACAAAGGAAGAATACACATTTAACTTCATTTACTCAAACGTAATGAATGTACCTACGTGGGCGTAACAGCATTTGAAACTATTTTAGTACTTCCACGTAGGACTTATACGATTTTGTTTATAGTATAGAGTGACGAGACGAGCAGGACATGTGTCTGATGGTAAGCAACATGGCTGTCCTCAACAGCACAGTGCGCTCGCAACCCAGATATTCGTAAGATGTTTTTTCTCTATACCCTGTAATTTCACTGGAAACATTTCCCTTCAAACCGGAACACAGTGATGTTTACACATTACTGCTTGGCGTTAGAATAACTGGCAAAGGACTTGCAGAGTCTGCCTGAGGAAGTGCTGTGGCACTTTCCTAGACAGACTCTGCAAGCACGTCCTACTACTACTACTACTGTCGTACTGTGTTCCGGTCTGAAGGGCAATGTTTCCAGAGAAATTACAGGGCTTAGAGACATGATATCTTAGATCTCTGGGTGACGAGCGCAGTGCAGTGCTAGGTAATGATTTGGGCTCTTCATGTTCCAATAGCTGCGTGTCACTGTGCTGTTATGTGGCAGCATGTTGCTTACCATCAGGCATATGTCCTGCACGTCTCGTCACTCTTTATTTAAAAAAAATAAAAAAACTACTAAATTACATGATATATCTGTACAGTCAGATACTGCACAGTAATGTATGGGTGAAGTGTTTATTTACGCAATTAGGGTTTGTGATATAGGTACCATGTTGAGTCGGTATTCATGGAACTTGTACATATTTATGCTCCTATATACAAAGGTAGTTTTTGTATAATTGTTACAATGCGCGGCGTAGCAAAAGTTTCGTCGATAATATTCTCCCCGTAATTAATGAAATTCGAGTATTTCCGGGGTAAATACCACCAACCACTCTTTGTGTTATGCACCGTCTTCAAGAATCGTTTTGGTTACATATTTTATTTAATGTTATATTACTTAAAGACTTTCATTATTACGTCATTTACACATAAGCGTTTACTTTCAATTTGGGACCTATTTTATCAGAATACTAGCGGTCCCCCCGGGTTCGCCCGTGGTACGGTACAAAATATAAATAGTCTATAGCTCTCAGGGATCACAGTAATCCAACGATACATAACGATCAAACTATCTAACGGCGAAATATTTTTTGAAATCGGTGCAGTAGTTCCTGAGATTAGCGCGTTCAAACTAAAAAACCTTTTCAGCTTTATAATTTTAAGTATAAATTATTACGCTAGTCCTTTAGTTATTGAATCGGTAATCGGGATCGGCTCGGATCGGGAATGTATCCAGTGAAATTACAGGACTTAGAGATACAATATTTTAGGTCTCTTGGTGACGAGCGCAGTGCAGTGCTAGGTAATGATTTGGACTCTTCATGTTTCAATCGGTGCGGTCACTTTGTAATGCTATTATATCGTCAACTACACACTAGATAGTTTACCGAATTCTAAATACAAGCGTTATCCGAAAACCATTCACACTCGGGTTGAACTATTTCCCGATTGTTACAATCTTGGTGTCTCCAAATCCAGAGTGAACCGTTTTATTCTAGATAAGCGCGCTCTATCGTAGACCGCATCGTCGCTTACCATCAGGCGAGGTGGCGGTCAAGTGTAAACCTATAATTAGTACAAAAAATAAAATCTTTGTATTTCAGTACAATTCAATGTTTTTTTTATTAACATAGTTAAAAACTAGGCAATATATGGAAATAGTTATTCATGTACTATAAAATAAACATACATCGTCTTAATAGAAAAATAAAGCGTGTTTGTGTGGAGGAAGAGGATGTTATAACAAAATAAATGTAATGTGTTTGCTTCTTCTGTTTTATAGATATTATTATATTATTAAGTAGTATAACGAAAGCCACTTTGCCACTTAGTTAAATGCAGGTTTTTAATAGCTATCTTTGAGGACATTACTATTTTCCTTTTAGGTATAAATACATGCATTATGATTAACTCGTCCAAGGGGAATTTTTCATGCTGAAAATATTTTAACTGTTATTATTAAATCGTTCACCTGCATGTTGCTTTGTTACATACTGGGTTCTATTGGAGTTCATTTTGCTTGTGTAAGATAATGTTGACTATCCTAAGATAGCGATTGTATGTGAGTAGTTTGTCGTAGCTTGAAGCTTGTAAGGGTCTTAGTAGGTCTCTAAGGGTCTTTGAGGACCCTTTAATGCGTAGATATTATTTTAACTTCCAGAAAATATGATATCGTAATACCGAGTTTATAATAATTCAAATCTCAATTGGCACTAATTGAAAGTTAAAATAATTTCAAATCCAAGAACAAGAAAAAACTGTCCGCAACTATGGGGTCCGCAAAGTATGTTTATGTACGGTTAGAAGCTTAGCTTGAAAAATACTTACTATAGCTATTTTAGGAAAATAATAAATGAATTATGTTTTGAAAAATAAAAGAGTTCATCATCATTCGTCTTCCCTTATCCAACTGTGTATGGGGTAGGTACAACATGTACGTTTCCTCCATTCATCTCTATGATTTGTCAAATGTCAATGTTTATTTATTTGACAAATAAAAGAGTTACAACTTGATGATATTATCGTTGCGAAACGAATATCACTCTTTTGGATTTACAGTCCGTTTTTTTCCTAAAACATAAAGTAGGAAGCGACATTGAACGACTTCCATAATGGCGCTTTCAAGCTTTCCGTTCGCATCTCCATCGCAACAGATCGTCGAAATAGTTGGCAATTACTTAATTGATGTTTCGGCTATGAGTGATGAGCGATCGATGCTCACTTGTAATGAATTGAACGAGAAATGATTAAGGGAATTGCGTCGGTGACTGGACGTGGGCTCTAGGGTTATTGGGAGCGGTCGTAGGCACACTCCAAATAATTTGAAACATACTCAGTGACGCCTGAGTATCAAGGACAGATTTTGGCGTTGTACTCGTAAGTCTAAATACAAAATTATATATAATTGTAAATGAACTCTTATTTTTTCTTGCCACGCAATAACTTGAGTACGGCTCTACCGATTTCATTCATCTTTTTTTTAATGTCTTCTAAACCTTGGTAGAAAATTATTACATTGAACAAAATAAAGAAAATTGCGCAGAAACTTAGATATTAATTGAATAAAACTTAACAAATACTTTATTGTAAACTTTTTTTATCGTAATCTTAGCCCGGCGTTACATCCTGTTTGCTAAGCACGTTTGGAATTACTGCTGTCAGTTGTTTGACAGGTAGAGACATTGTTTACAAACTTAGTTTACAAAAGTGAGTATAAATACAAAACTACTGTATTAAAATAAAAACGCTATTTCCCTTGGTCATGATAACAAATTCGAATTCAATATTCATAGTTAAGACAGGATAACTTCTATCGGGTCAGATAGTTATTAATTAATTTATCATCGCGTTCACACGTTAATGGCTACCATCCTTATGTGTAATAAGTATGAATTCAAAACTTATATAAGTATTATATCAGCTATCTAGCCGCCATAGTACAAGCTTTGCTTAGTTTGGGGTCAGATGGTGTTGTGTGTGAATAGTCCACCAATATTTATATTATATTTATATCCTTGAAAATGGGGTTTCCTAATACAGAATACATTATCCCTTTGTTTCGGATAGAACTCGTAGTTCGAAAATTGGTAGTTTCAGAACTTTAAAAAAAACTAGTTTTTAAGCTACATATATTCATTACCCCTCAACGTAGTTTGAATAGTTATCTGCGCTTATTTCGTCGTACCGTCACATTCCAAACGTAATTCTCTTTACTATTCTCGAATCCAGAACTAATAGGGAAGTGCAAACTCTTCCCATCGGCGCCTCTCAATATAGATAACCGTGCGTCAGCCACGAAAAATACTACTGCGACACGCACGGTAATTATAACCAGCATTTATAATGAAATATGCTTACTGATATAAATACCACGTACACTGTGCGATTCGGCTTTGGTACGCCTCTGCGTCCGCAAACGATTTACGTGAATGTAATTTAAAGTATTTAATAACTGTTTTTGAGAGCGACTCGTCATATTTTCCATTTAATTATTTGGTCAGATTATTGTTTATTTATAAGCGTTTTATTACGATTCAAATAAATATTGTGTGAATGTAAGCTGTGAATGCAATTACTTGTATTTAACGCATGTCTACCATAAAAAAACATCTAAGCTATGTATGGTCAAAACTAAGTATACATTACAGCTGTAACTAAAAGAAAAACTGAAGTGTCGAAAAACCCGTTTTATAACACTGTTTTCAGTGCGATAAGCAACTTCGTTCCAACAGTTAATAAGAGTGTTATCAAGTTTTCTCAAGTAAACTTATAAAAACCTTTTAACAATACATATTTATGTGTCCATACTTATTCAACAATTCTTCAAAAAGTAACTTTATCCATAATCCTGTATATAGTCTCCTTTTCAAATCAAAAACAATATGTCCCTGTAGCATAATGAGTAAGACAGTCGTCTTACTAACTATGCTACTGAGTTGAGTTTGTTTATTAACGTCGATGAATGTCACTGAATCTTAAAAATATCTGTAGTTATTATATCTCGCGAGTTCTATTTATATAATCTGTTTGCGGAAAGCATCCGTACGAATACACCGCTCTCGACAGACTTATGGTTCTTGAGAGTATCATTTTTGTGAGAGTTATATAATAAAGACACACGCAGAATAGCAATTGTATTTTATCGCTTGATTAAACTGGCATTTTTAGATGAGATTCAGCAATTTTGTCTTCTGTCTACCAAAAATAATATCTACCTATCCTAAAGGTTTCTCTCTACTTGCGATTAAAATATATGGGCACTGATTGTAGTGCAAAACGGTAAAAATAAAGTGAAAGGGAGCGCAAAATAGTACACTGCAGTGGGCTGATTGTTAGTAATACTAAAATCGTTGAAAAATAAACGTATTGAACAGTGAAACAAAGTAACTTATAATAACAATAACCTTCATTTGAAATGCAATGTTGGTGCTGTTTTTATATTTTTAAACGATGATGAAACATTAGGGAAAGTCCTGTCTTGTGGAACTCAGTGATTTCAAAATTTATTTTTGTGTTCGGATGCTTCCCGAATGGTCCCATAAAAGTATTATCGAAATCGGCCGGGTGGTTTATGAAATATGAACAAATAACTAAAACTAAAAATTTGGCTACAATTTTGTCTGGATGACATGGTTGTAGATTTTACAACAGTTATGATACTCGGTCCTGTCAACACGAAATTGTATAAATGCATTAATGAAAACTTGTTTTGCACTAAAAAGGGTAAAATAAACTATTTTCTACAAAAAAATAAACCGACTTCAAAACCACAAATTGGCACTCAAAAGCGAAAATAAGTTCATTTAATCATTATAAGCGCTAATCACTCATCTATCTGAAAAACACAATACAATTGTACACACATAAAATATTTTATTTTATGTATGACAATTATTGTACATCGATTGCTTCGAGATTTATGATCTGATTTACTTAATTATTTTTTGCTTTGATGCCTATCTAGTTGATATATATAGTTATCTATACGTAAGTAGGCAGTTATTTGTAGGTAGTACCTACCTATCTACTAGTACCTACTTGTTGGACTTGGTTGGCACCGACATCAAATAAATGAGTGAGTAGAGCTTACAACAATTATATCAATTTATTTTCGCTTTTGAAGGCCTTGATGAGCAACAAAAATTTATAACGTCATATACTTTAATGTGTACATATATTTTTTGTTATAGGTAAAAACAGGCCAAATGAAGCTTCATTTCCATTGTGTTAGCGGCAAATTTCGCGTAATTGGAATTCCGAACAGACTGCTGCCGACATTATATTGCGTCCTTATGCAACGTATAAAGTATAATATTTACACTCAAAGAACGATTGTTGACTTAAATCAAGTTATTTATTTATCATTGTACTCGTAAATAAATGGTTTAACTTGTAATTAAAAGGCTTATTACACTTGGCAAAAGTTAAGCAACCCTTGCTTCTGAATTTCGTATGCTAGCTAACTGAATGTTATTAAACTTCACTGAATTCAGTACCTAGTGACTAGATTCAGTCGACTAAATTTAGGCAAGTATAATTTTAGCCTTTAAGTACATTTATTTACGTATAGTTTTTAAATATTCAAAACAATAATGTAGTGAGTGGCCAACAATGGCAAGTGGAAAGTTTTTGCAAATTGTGTTGCTTCTATATTATCCAAAGGAACTTCGTTCCAACCTAGTGTCCCAGGACACCACACCTTTTTTTTCAATTTCTATCGTGATCCGTTTATCTGTAGAAAACTACAAAGACGAACGTAAACTTTAATGTCCAATATTTGTTGGCCTATACAAAACGTTAAAGCCGTTATAGTTTTCAAAGTGAGCTTAGACAGACAATTGGGAATGTGATAATATGAAAATAAAATAGAGAACGCTTAACCTGTGCTCTGGAGGCAAATTTATGGAATAGATTACGAGTTTGATTCAAGAGTCATTTTTATCGAAATTTCACCGCAACGAAGGGAAACCAATATCTATATTTATACCTATAATAAAACTGTAGCGGGTCGAATTCTGTACATTGAAGATATTTTGAAAAAAAAATTTGGGGGCACACCATAGTCGATACTGATGGCGAAACTGTATTTTTTTTCTTTCATGTCTGTCTGTCTGTCTTTCTGTATAGGGAACTCTCATCACGCCGAAACTACTAATTCAAATCAAATGAAACTTGACATAATTTAATATCATACTAAGTAGATGGTAGCTGTCTACTTTTAATCCCCAAATTATGTACGGTTTTCTTGCAGAAAGGGGTGAAAGCCAGAATGTGTATTTGGTTGTAACTCATGTTTGCGTTGTTCAATTTCGTTAATTCTTATTTTTTTTGAAAGAACACATTTTTATATATTTCCATCAAAATTTTAACATTATTGGTCGTGTGGTTCGGAAATTACATAGAAATTAAACAATAACGGTAATAATAAGTTCGGTACATACTAACTTCTAAGTATACTGTGACACTGTAAACACTAGAGATGTAATGGAGGTCATTTTATCGGAACCGATTTCAGAGTCGGAGTTTTAACATTTGATTTATGGGAGTCGGAACCGAAGTCGGAGGCATAGGCAGGATTAGAAGTGTTGGCAGGAGAGATATTTTTATTGGGTATATTTTTTTGCCAAACACGTGGGGACACGATACACTTTGACGAGCAATTGATTTAGGAAGTTGGGATTTTATATTTCCATTTACTATCCACCACAATAATCACGAAGTCTCTCGGAATCGAAGGATTAATGGTAATCGGAAGTTCTGACTTATCGGAGTCGGAGTCGAAGCTCATCCCTGGTACATACCGTACATCCGTCATCAATATGAAAATACCTTTCTAATGTTTTTCCACATTAAGTACAGATGGCAGCTCAGGTACGAAACACGATCTGATATTTATTAGAAAATGTGTAATGTAGTATTTGTTGTTGTAGCGGCAATATAAATACATTATCTTTGAAAAGTACAACTGTCTAGCTATCCCCGTTCTTGAGATACAGTCTAGTGACAGACGGACGCACAAACGGACGAAAAGCGAAGTCTCAGTAATAGGGTCCCGTTTTTACCATGTACACATACTCGTATATTATATGGAAAATAGGGAGGCGGTTTTTAGGGTTCCGTAAAACGTAAAAACGGAACCCTTATAGATTCGTCATGTCTGTCTGTCTGTCTGTCTGTCTGTCCGTCCGTATGTCACAGCCACTTTTTGCCGAAACTATGAGAACTACACTGTTGAAACTTGGTAAGTAGATGTATTCTGTGAACCGCATTAAGATTTTTACAAAAGTTTAAAAAAAAAACAAAAATTAGGGGTGCCCCCCATACTGAGAACTGAAACTCAAAAATGTTTTTTTCGTCAAACCTACACGTGTGGGGTGTCTATCGATAGGTCTTCAAAAATGATGTTGAGGTTTCCAATATAATTTTTGTCTACACTGTATAATTTGCGCGAGAGACGCTTCCAAAGTGGTAAAATGTGTGTGTCCCCCCTCTAACTTCTAAAGTAAGAGAATGAAAAATCTAAAAAAAATATATGATGTACATTACCATGAAAACTACCAACGAAAATTAGTTTGAACTCGATCTGATGAGTAGTTTTTTTTAGTACGTCATAAATAAACTATTATTAAAACTTCGATCAAAGTTACAACGAACTACAAGAACTATGTGTACTATGTATATTATGTTACTTGCTGCAACGGAACCCTTCATGGGCGACTCCAACTCGCACTTGGCCACTTTATTTTAATATTAACAAAAACTGGATGACAAGATGTTCAACCAGTCGGAAGCGTGCCCAGCATGCTGGTGGCAGTACCACGCTGAATAGCAGTGTTTATGCGTTGGGCCAAATAAACACCAGCATTTTGGTCACGCGTTGCGTCGGCCAAGTGCTTGGAAAGGCTTTTGAAGATGAGGTGAGCTCCCGGCCTTCGCAGGAACTCAACCCCAAAAGGCTTAAATATAAAACCACGACCGAGGGTTGCATATTTCCACCGTTTGAGACGCTCAGCTGAATTAGCCGCTGCACTAGCCCTACTATGTGTCTCTGGAAGATGTGATGGTGCCAGAGTATCGACGCAGGGTGCGTCCCACACTAAGTCCGACTCAACTTCCAAGGCAAAAAACTCATGCCGTCAGGTATTTTGCCATCGTCACGCGTAAGACCACTCCGGTTTGAGTATGGCTGGGACAATGGCGGTGGAAAAAGCCAAAGTTTTGTGTGTGAATTATCCACCAGTATCTATTTATCTGGACGACGTAGTCATAGCTTCTTAAATTAGTCGAGTGAACTTTTTACTTGACTAGAAGTTAATTAGTTGACGTAAAAATGGATCCTTATAATTTGTTTTTCGGTTTTTGTTCTTTCAGATATTATTTAAATCCAAATACTGTACTAAATTCAGTGTTCAACAAGCTTCGGTGACCAAAGCAGACCGTTGTTTTTCTAAAATTGAATAAAATGTTTTCTTACTACTAAGTATTATATGTATATTATGTAAAGGTTTGATTTGGTTGAAATTTGAAACACAGATAGTTGATAGTCTCATATACTACCTATCATCTCGGAAAAAACATGGGCCCTAACGAAACAAATATTAACGACAGAATGACATTACCAATTAAATTAACATTGTCTAAAATATCACATCGGCTAATAAGTCTATCACCTACTTAGGCTATCATCCTGTAAAAATGTATATGTGGTTAAGTATCAGATTACGCACATCAGCTACAGACTCTTCGGAATGTATCCTATAAAAATCCTACAAACTTAACACTACGGCTTTGTTCGATACTCCACAACCTTACTACGAGTATGTTTGATGTTGCTTAAAATATAAAATATGAAATTGCTAAACTCGAATAAATACATTTTTATGTGGAAAAACAATTTTACACGGCTTGTGTAATGGCCACCCATCCAAATATTTTTACGTAAGTACTACTAATGTTCTAATGTACTAATGTACTAATAAGGTCGCAAGATCAACGTACGCGAACGAAGTAGCGGGTTCAGCTAGTAAAGAATAAGTGCACTACTTAAAAATAAAACACATGATAAAAAAAAAAATTTAAGACTTAAAAAAACTTAAGAAAAACAAATTTAGTGAAATGGAAATTACCAACGTACTAAGCGATCACTTAATTTTAGTTTTAAGTGAACTTGGCAGTTGCATCCGCTATAGAATAGATAAATATGTAGACATCTTTAGATTTTCTGGAAATTAGCAAAAGTTTTAGAGCTCTTCCAGGAAATTATCTACTTTTAAGCTGGTTTGTCAAAATTAGTTCAGTCATTTCATCGAAGGAGTAAAAAAACATACACACGAATGTACTCACTCTTAAAATGTTAAAAAAAAACATTTTAATTTCAACCCGCGACTACTGTTTTATAGCAGACTGTCCTATGATTCTAACGGTATATTTTTTGTCAATCTAAAAGAGTAATCACGTATTAGGCAAAACTAACAAACAAATTCATAAACGTCTTACACAAAATATAAACGGCCGGTGTAGTATGACATTCACGCACTGCGAAAATTTGCTCTAATGCGTACATCTATCTATTCATATAAATAAAATTCAAGTGTATGTTCGTAATTCCAAAGTAATTGCCATTGGCCAAATGAATAAGTATATTACATACGGGACCTACTTCGGTACATAAAAAATGAGTTAATTTTTATCTGTCTGTCTGTTCCGGCTAGTACCTGAAACGGGTAGACCGATTTTAACGAGATTTTTACTAGAAAATAGCCGAAGCTCACGTTGCGCGAACTGGTTTACCCTAATTTTATTTTTAGAAAAAAAAAATGGAGTTCCGCGGAAACAAAATTGGCACTCACAATTTTGAATTGGGTCAGTTAAAAAAAATATGGCGTTACCCAGTTTGTCGGGTGAGCTAGTATAAAAAAAAAAAACTATATTTTTCGTAGTTCCGTAAAAATAACTGGCGACGCGCGTGTTTTCCGTTTATTATTTCTGTGGCCGAATGTCGGACGTGCTGGACTGCATCACGACTGCTCCAACGGAAGTTTGGAAATAACGCGCATTCAGCATTCAATGTGCGACAGAAAATCTACAAGGTTTCATTTTCAGTTCGAGCTCTCTTCTTGTATTCGATTTATTGAAAAGCTTTAATTCATAATGCTTAGTTCTGCAGCCATATTTCAAAAAGCATTTCGTTTTTTTTGTCCGATCAAATGCGTGCTTTAATTTTCTTTCGATTTGTCACCGTTTACCAAATTTAAACACAGTCAGATTATAATCTAACGCGTTAGATTATAATGCTGGGGTAGGTTTAGTTAGGTTAGTTTATAATTTACGTCATTTGATTATAATCTGACGGTATTTACAATTTTACGGTGACAGATACATTTCGAAAGTCATAAAACTAGGCCAGTCAAAATTGACGTTTTTTTTTTGTTAACTTTGATCTAAATTTCCTATTCAATTTTTTTTAATCAGGTTTAGGATCACTTACTGAGCATAAAGTCACAAAACGCTGACAGATCCAGGTGGAGCTTCAAGCGCCATCTTGAAAAAACGTTTGTGGCCGATATTTCGGAAACTATGTATTTTTTTGGGGCAAAAGTCATAGAGACTATTAATGTAGATAATAAAATTTCGCATCTTTTGTTGCCAATTTTTTTATAAACTTACCTTTTACAAAATGTGACCCATTTAATGAACGGTTTTGTCTACCGCGGCCGAAAACTCTTGAAATAAATAAAAATAAATAAATCTATACCATAATATTATAAAGCTGAAGAGTTTGTTTGTATGTTTGTTTGTTTGAACGCTAGGATCTCGGGAAGTACTGGTCCGAATTGAAAGATTATTTCTCTGTTGGATAGTCCATTTATCGAGGAAGGCTATAGGCTATTTAACATTACGCTACTATCAACAGGAGCGGACCATGAATGAAAAATGTAACAAAAACGGGGGAAAACTTGCTTTTTGAGAGCTTTCGTTGCGTGACAGCTTGTGTCTACTTAAAGTTTGCGTCATTAGAACCTAAGGTAACAGAATTTCTTCAAAATTTGAATTGGTACGACCAATTTTCAATAGATGGCGCAACAACGCGGGCACGGATCAGCTAGTAATAGATAAAGATAGAAAAACCGGTTAGGACAAGGAGATGAATTATCTTATCCCTCTATGGGTGATGAGCACAGTGCAGTGCTAGGCGGTGATTTGAACTCTTCATGTTCAAATAGCTACATATCACTGTGTTGTGGACTCTTTGCAGAGTCCGCTTGGGGAAGTACCTACTACAGCTTTGCCAGTTATTCTACCGCCAAGCAGTAATGTGAAACCATCACTGTGTTTCGTTTTGTTTGGTTTCGGTAATTTCAAACAAATTGGAAACATTGCCCATGTTTCCAGTGAAATTACAGGGCATAGGGATAAAACATCTTATATCTCTGGGTGACGAGGGCAGGGCAGTGCTAGGTTTTGAATTGGATTCTTCATGTTCCAATATCTGCGTGTCACTGTGCTGTTATTTGCAGGCATGTTGCTTACTATCAGGCACGTGTCTTGCTCGTCTCGTCACTCAATATTATATAAAAAAGTCATGCTAAGTAACCTTGTATAGTAATTTCAGTATAGCAGAAGTTGTTAACAAAGCGGTACATTGTTCGAAACTACCTCAAATTATCTCGGTTTCAAAAAACCTTGTACGGCAAACTAGAAAACTGGGACCTCCGTTGAATACGCTAAAACAACTTTTAACTATCCCTGTACGAATACCGAAGCTTTTTTTAATGAAAATAGTGGTCGGTCTCTAGCTTTTTAATTATTAGCGCGTTGATAGTTGTAAAAGCTTGCAGTAAATAGAAATAGGCTTGTGAGAGACATGTCATGAATCATCTTGACAGATCTTAAAGAAATAGAGACATGTCATGAATCATCTTGACAGATCTTAAAGAAATAAGCATGGTGTTTTAACTGAGCTTTATAACAGTGCAGTCGTCATTTCTATGTCTACAAAATCCTTTGTTGCAGTGGCGAAAACTTTTAATTTCACAGGCACGTAGTCGTGGGCTAGAAATCAGAACACTTCATAATATTATTAAGTGCATTTGCACGATGCTGATATTACAATTATTGCCGTTATTTTCAATTCTAGTGGTAGGACTCTTTACAGAATCCATACAGTCTTTACAGAGTACTGGGTAAGTACCACACATTTGCCAGTTATTCTACCGCCAAGCAGTAATGTGCAGACATTACTGTGTTCCGGTTTGAAGGGCAATGTTTCCAGTGAAATTACAGGGTAAAGAGATAAAATATCTTATATCTCTGGGTGACGAGCGCAGTGCAGTGCTAGGTAACGATTTGTACTATGTTTGCTGTTATGTGGCAGGCATGTTGCTTACCATCAGGCACATGTCCTGCGAGTCTCGTCACTGTGCTATACTAAAAAAAAAAACTCTGAATTCGACGATGAAGAAAAACATAAGAAACATTTTTTTTTTCACTATTATCGGTGTACACTTGAGCACCATTTCACCGGATGTTTAGCGACGATGCGGTTTACGATAAAGCTTGCTTACCTGAAAGAAATCGATTCATTTTGGATTTGAAGACACCAAGATTATTAACATTAAGAAAAATTCAGGAAACTCAGGAAACATTACATAGCGAGTCAAACCTTATTTGAGTCTTTGAATCGTCATCTATGAAACGATCTTTCATCTATGAAAGAACTCATGGAACGATTTACGCCGATTTTGATTTCAAAACTCAGTAGACCGCTGATTTTCGCGGCTTCGCAGCCGTCGCGGAGTGTGATTTTATCGCCCGCGCGGGAGACGCGTGGCAACCGAACGCGCCGTCGTAAAACGCGTCGTGAGTTATGCTTTCAATTTGTACATAATATATATCTGCATTATTGGGAAGCTGCGGGCCCGCAACCGCGGGTGCGTCAGAAAATTGCTCCATGAGTTCTTAGCCTGACTATAACGGTTTTTGTGACAAGAGGCACCGATACAGGCAACGGGAGCACAAACTGCACTGTGTGCTCATTTACAGTGTTTGATTTAGTCACAAACGTCGCCTTGTGTGGCCTCTACGATTGTATAGACGATGACCATCTAGCCACACGCAAACAAACGCCGGTATAACTTAATTTACGATTGTGCAGGATGAAAGCTTAGACTCTAATTGTACCGGCAACTACAGGCGTTTAGCTTCGTCCACGTTAATTGGGTCATTGGATACAATGTTATGCTCGACTAAATTCGCAATCGAGTAATTCCATGTAAGCTCATAGTCCGAGATTCAGTTCAAGATTGCTACGTGAATCGAGTATGTAATCAAAATCGTATGTATAATTTTATTATATCTACAGGAATATGTTTCTGCCAAGGTGCCAATCAAAAGGTGGTCGCTACTATTTTTGATCAATTAATGATATTATTTGAAAACAATATCATTAATTGACTTTATCCAAAAAACTACATTCGCCTAGTTTTGAAATAAACTGTACTCCATTTCACATTAAGTATTATAATGTATGTAGCTAAAGCACTTTATAAATATGGTTAACGTTGCGCACTTGCCAGAAACCTATTCGCCGCAGCCAAGTATAAACAGTTAGAAATACGGTACATTTTTTTTATAACTTTTATATTTTTACTTGACTGCCATCTCGCCTGATCTTAAGCGACGATGCGGTCTACGATGGAGCGTAGAAACCGATTCACTATCGATTTGAAGACACAAAAATTGTAACCATCGGGAAAACCCCACTCAGACAATTTACAAAATCACGACGTATAATATTAATCATTTATATCTTGAAAAACTTTTTTCTGGGCATAAACACCTCTGTCTATAGAAAAGTGGCAGCAAATAAGGGTTTCCAGCTGTTGACAATAGATTAAACTGAAAGAGAGTTAGCGCGCTTCAACGGTTCTCAGAGAAGGATGGCGATTGCCAGATTGCCTCGTATACCTAAGTGATATTGTAGCCTTTGCTCATGTGAGGAAACCAGCTATTGGCAGCTGGTTTTCTCATATACATTTGTACTGATATAATTGATATGACGACGGGGTCATAAATATACCATTTTAATTAGTCCGTCAGGTAGATCATGGAAAAATATGGAACACGTATTTTTCGTTTTATAAAATTATCAAAAATTGACAAAGGTATCGATCATCAAACTTCCAGAGTAGGGGGTTATGACGTCACACAATAGTAAAATCGTACCATATCGTGACGTGACTCGAAACTTCTAAGCGCTGTATATTCGTCGTATTTTGATTGTGAAACATAAGAAAAAGTACGTTTACCATATTATTTAATAATCTAACTGACGGACGAATAACTTTTTTTAGTCGTTAGTCTATTGTACATCTTATATATAAAATTCTCGTGTCACAGTGTTTGTTTCCTTACTCCTCCGAAACGGCTTTACTAATTTTAACCAAATTTTATATGCATATTCTGTAGGTATGAGAATCGGCTACTAGCTATTTTTCATACCCCTAAGTTACAAGGGTTGTTCACTAAGGCAAAACAACGTTTGCGGGGTCAGCTAGTAATAATGTAATATGTCAACTAAACAAAACACGCTTATACAAAATGCACCTAAAAAGTAAAAACACTTTTTAGTTGGAAGCGTGTTCTAAATCTATCGATTACGTGGTAACGAAACGTAGTCACTGACTGTACAGTGCACATATCAGTATCAGTCAGTATCAGTCAGTATGACACTAATATTGTAATATATTAGTGTCTAGTAACTTGTTATATAATAGTACTAGCTGACCCCGCAAACGTTGTTTTGCCTTAGTGAACAACCCTTGTCACTTAGGGGTATGAAAAATAGCTAGTAGCCGATTCTCATACCTACAGAATATGCATATAAAATTTGGTTAAAATCAGTAAAGCCGTTTCGGAGGAGTAAGGAAACAAACACTGTGACACGAGAATTTTATATATAAGATTTTAGTGAACGTGAAAACGAAATGTAAACAAGATTATTGATCCTGATGATCGTGATGAGGATGAATGATTAGTGGGACAAACTGTCTTTGATAAGTGTGCAATGTTTCGAACCAATCCGTTGCTTAGGAAGTGGTGAAAATCACGTTCTAAGATTCCATTAAATAATTTCATAGATACATACATACTAAGTTAATATAAGCGTGTTAAAAATACATTATGGTTAGATACTCGATTCATGTAGCAACCTTGCAGCCTTAAAAGCGTACATGCATATGCGTAAGTATTAAAAGTGTTTGTGTGGTAGTTTGATCTTTGGGCTTTCGCGCTGTATTTTATATCGTGAGTTGGTATCTTAAAAACGTGGTTTATTAGGTCACCACGATGAAGTTGCTAGCTAATACTAAGCTAAATATCTACCAAAAAAGACAGATGGCTAAAGGAGACGGCTACGGTGTAACCCAAAATCACTGCCCGGCATTTTTGGTTTTTAACTGTATCGCTACAATAATATGTTATGTAGCAATGGAATATACGCAGTTAAACAGCTAGTAGGGCAAAGCTCTTACTTCGCTTGTATTATGCTTTCACTTTGTAGTCCTCTTACTATACCTACAGTCGTCTACGCCGTAGACGTACTACGGCGCCCGCCCGCTATCGTGTAAAGTCCGAAGGCCCGCCCTCACAGCGTAGATGTTTGTACTCAGATTTCGATTGACGTAGGTCTGGTAGAAATGTAGCATGTAACCGCTACCGCTTCTACTATATAGGTTCAAGCACCTGTAAGAAATGAAAAGAGTTGCGTTATAGTTATATAACGCTAATACCTCTGACTGCCCAACCTCAGGGTTGTAAAAAATATCAAACTTGACATTTTGTCGAGTCCAAAGCTCACTTTTTATCTATTATCTATACTATCTATACTAATATTATAAAGCTGAAGAGTTTGTTTGTTTGTTTGAACGCTAGGATCTCGGACACTACTGGACCGATAGGAAAGATTCTTTTTTTGTTGGATACTCCATTTATCGAGGAAGGCTATAGGGTATATAACATTACGCTACTATCAATAGGTACGGAGTATGAGTGAAGAATGTAAAGAAAACGGGGAAAAATATTTCTCTTCGAGAGCTTTAGTTCCGTGAATTTAAATTCTCTTTGGTCGCTGAAGTCTGTGACGGCGCGTGTCTACATTTGAAGTTTGTGTCATTTGAAGTAATCAAATTTGTTCTACAACAATCGAATACAATAAGTACAACAATGCATTGTTGCTTATTTACGTATTTTTAGGGTTCCGTAAAACGTAATAAAGTGGCCAGCAATGGATATTTTAGTATGGATTTTCCTCAAATAGACGCGGGTGAAACCGCGGGGCACAGCTAGTCTCTATAATATTAGCAAACGCAAACATCATGTTTTAGAACAAAAATACCATGTTAATTGTGACTTTATTGGCATAAACCTCTTTTCGAGTTATTCTCTGTGCTACGGGGTGAATCGCTTCAAATGCTGACACTAATTGGAGTTCGGGCTGCATTGTTAAAGTGTGACAGCGATCCAAACTTGCGTGAGGATTTCCTTTGATTCAATAGGAATTGTTACAGAGTTTCAGGTTGAAACTCGAAATTTATTCTGTTACATTAAGGTTTTGGAAACTAAAACCATCTCAATTCATTATACTTACACAGACTGGTTTGGTAGCTTAGTTAATAGTTTTTTTGTTAGTCAAACTTTAACGTTTATAATATATATTTTTGACGTGATAACGTCTAATAAATCGATGAACGCCGGCTGCATGCACTAAAGTGTCCCCTTATGTCCCGTTACGCTCATTGTATGCTTGCGCCGCATCTATGTTTAATGTTTTGTTGTGACGTTGTCACGTTAAACTATCGTCCGTTTAACTTCGTACGGTCGACTTTACAGACAACCAATTTTTTTCATTTATTCTTGCTTCGCATGGGACTGCTGGATTATTTATAGTCTAGTCAACAAGTGCTTTTTAGGACGATTTTTTTTCGAATTCTCCTAACATTATGATTGAGATGTCATTCGATTCAGAATGAATCGAATGACATCTCAATCTAGATAGTTCTAGATAGTTTTTGAGAAAATGCTAAGCCCGCTCGCAAACATTGCAATAGTTATGATCAAATGAGTGATAATAAAAAAGGGGGCTTAGTTATTTAGCAATGTTTCAAAAAATATTTGAGATAATTCCAATTTGAAAAAATATTCAAAAAGAAGACGATGTTTCTAAAAAAAACCGGAACTCGGAACTGTATAAACCTATAAACCTACTTAACTCGAGCTGCCGTTTGTCAATGCTCTATCAAATTTCAGGATATCCTATGCTACAATGGTAGTTAACGGGCTGCACTATAACATGTTATCGGCTTTAGAGATATGATCCGACCACGGCTACTGTGGCTTATTGATGTGCACTACTACATCTCTGTTCGGACGCATCAGTTCTCGTGTTTGTTGTCGCTAAAGCTATCCGTTAGAAATATGAACCCGTGAAATGAGAGTCGTACCCACACAATGAAAGTTCTACACAATTATTTATACAGTTTACAATTTTTACTTCAGTTCGCAAAAAATACGTGTCTCGATCTACCTGATGGACTAATTAGAATAGTAGATACATTTTTGACCCAGTAATCGTTCCTAAACTGAAAATGTATACTAAAATAGATCAACCAATCATGTCAGTGCACTTGGAGTGACTGGAGTCATAGTAATCACTTTTTGTGTTTTGTGCGGAATCGTAAACATCCACATAGAACCTGTAACCTACCACTCCGGACTCACGTCTCCCCTAGCTGGTTCCCCTGGGGGGGGGGGGACGTTAAGATTTCCTAGTACTAGTGTCTCCCCTCGGAAGGGGAGATATTAAAACTAGATTTTATTTATTTTTTGCATTCTCTTGTGCTCCCCCGCCTGAAAGATTAAATAAAACTCAAAATTAAGTATAAACAGAATTTGACTTTTTTAACTTAACTTTAGGTACTTTATTTACCTACCTCATAAAATCCAATGAAACTTGTTGAGCTTTTAAAATCCGAAAGCGTATTAAACATAAAGATACACGCAGATAAGTACTTACATATTCGAACACTAGTGTTGGTATGTTGCCTAAAAGCCTTTGTCATGCAATCACCTCATTCTAGTTGATCTATTTGACGTTTGATTTACAATGTTTTTAACCAACTTCAAAAACGAGGAGGTTCTGAGTTAGCGATAGCGGCTTCATGTTAGCTATAGTTCTGTCAACTGTAAATCGATTAAGATGACTTCTTTGTTTGATGAAAGAAACTATTATTATAAACTATTATTATTAGAGAACTTATTAATAGTTTACTAACTACTAAGTTAGTAAACTATTGTTATTACTATTGTTATGTATGTTTTTAGTTTAACGGGTCTAAGATAATTTGTGTGACTTTTCACCCCCTACGCAATCGTGTTTGTCTGTGACATCGTATATGTTGAATGGGTGGACTGATTTTGTTTTTATTTTGAAAGGTGAATAATTAGTCGAGTGTGTTCTATGTTTAATGAGAATCGGTCCAAAATGGCCGCTGCCATCGGTGCAAAATGGTAGAATGATGGATTACATATTTTATTTTAACTCCCTTGACATGGGTATCACATGAAAGGGAAACTTGAATAATAAAATACTATTCACTATGACAAATTTCAATGTCAACTCCGATATTGTAATGGCTATTAACTCAAAGTCTTTAATTTTGTACTTATTTAATTCATTGAAGGTCTTTAAGGCTCGAGTTTTACGAGGGAGCGCGATTCACTTTCGACTTCAAGACACCAAATTTTGTATCCATCGGGAACTCCAAGCAGGTGACGCTTTTCACAGTCTAGTAGTTCGTCAAACAAAAGTGGAATAATATCTTTGTTCGGGTCTTAAGAACGTCAACCGAGAAACGATGTCCCCTTACCTGTGTCCATATGTCGCAAGAATAATTTTTTTGAAATATTATAAACGAGTATTCTTCATCTAAAATTATTAATATGAAACATCAAGGATAAAATAAAGGAATTCATAATATAAATAAAGATGAAAGTTACGCTAACGATACAATATGAGAATACTATAAATAGTCTTTGGGCCTATAAACCACGGTTGAGCCCTTTGTACACACAAGACCGTGCGAAAACCGGGGTCACAAGAATTACCTAACTAAACAAGTACAAGTGTCGAAGAAAATCCAAGGCATTCTGAATTACTTCTCAAAATGAAATGAAACCCATCACCCTTGAAACTCAATAAAACAGATTGTCCGATATTATTCAGGATTCTGTAACTAAAGCATTCCAAAACATTCAAAATATTGGGAAAATCTAAAGAGTTGTTATTGCCAATAAAATACCTATAAAATCGTATTTACAAATGTGTGTGGAAAAGTTAACAATGAGGTCAGCATGCTCGATGAACTACTATGATGAACACTAATAGGCTTATTATTACTGTGGTGTGTAATCCATAATAAATTATTTGAGCTTTAATTTTCCGTATATTGTGCCCTTCGGTAGAATATGAAATTGCGAAATTGCATAGTAGGAGTTACATGATGCCTTTCAGTGTGGGAATAAAGCAGTATGCTAGATCAAAACTGTGATGACTGGTTATTAGAATATAGCTTCTAGGTCTTCGACGGAATGTTATTATCCAGTAAGCCACTCTTTCATTATCTGCCAAGGGTAAGATTGATCGATTGTACTTTTTGTAGCTAAAGTAACGGTGGTTCGAGTAATAAAAGCTTAATAAGTAGGGCAAATTTAATTTTCATAATTAAAATGTAAACTGGAAATACTAGTGTAGGTTATTTTAAATTGAATTAACTTTGACCTGATTATTTTAGCCACAAGTTTATCAATACTTGGAACGGAAAAAGTCAGATGTAATTATTTTTTTAAATAAAGTGTGACGAGACTAGGAGGGCATGTGCCTGTTGGTAAGCAACATGCCTGCCACATAACAGCACAGTGACACGCAGCTATTGGATGAAATAGAATTGGGAGAAGGGGGTTCTCTTGTTCCCTCTCCTGATCGGATTTTTTGTTTCGAGGAATGTTGTAGAATTTAACCACCTTTAGAAACATTAAGTGTAGAAAAAATAGCACAGTGAAACCTGTGCAGCCCACTTTATGTTCTCACAACTGCCTTTAAGCCTCATAACTGGGGTTCGGAAGTTTTCTTCACAAGGAGAGTACTTTAATGCACCATGCTGGTCGAGTACTGGTTGGCGTAATACGCATGTCCTCGTAACATTAATTGAACAAGCTGATTTCCTCGCAATGGTTATAATTACCGTTTTTAAGGTAGCGGCATTACGCACACGACTTCGGAAAAACAGTGGTGCGCGTGGGATTCGAACTTAGGGGCTCCGGATCGGGAGTCGCATAGTCGGGAGAGCCGACTATAAGTACCAGCCGTAACTTTCAACGGTTACAACAGTTCAACGGTAACAATAAAAAAACCTTTCTGTAAAAAACTACGGAATAAAGATGTTACATTTACGTATATAGAAATCAGCCCTTTTTTCGCTGTTTGAAATTACTAAACGAAGATTTATCCCGTTTTCGAGAGGTCGCTTATTGTACATGCTTTCATACCCTCTCCGTTACCTGATAGACTTCAGCAAATACGAAAAGTAATAATCAAATTGTAAAAATTAACTTTTCTGACATGGATACGGTTGCTGACAGACGTTGAAAGCTTTTCCGTTCAACTTTTCCATTTGGTTTGTATTTATTTTCCACTCCATCTTTGAACATGCATTATAAATCTATGTAAACCATTTATAGGATTATCTCTTCTTCTATACCTAAACGTAGAAGCCTGGCAACAAACTCGCCTCACAAAGTCGAAAAGCTTGTCTTCGTTGGCTTACGTAAGTATGAGTTACTGTTTATCTTTAAGTTTATAAACGTAAATAAAAGAAAAACGGGATGGTATATGTTCGGTTTAATTCGGTGTGGGATGAAAGGGATTAATTCTTGTGGCTTCGGTAACCAGTACTGGCAAAAGCTAAGGATCTAATTTAGTTCTCACATCGGACTTGAAATGGAGTCGACAATTTGAATAAGAAATTAGTTTTAGTTTACCGATTTGATTCATTATAAGAAAACTAGTGCAACTGAGAGTAGTAACTGAATGAACTTCCAGCTATGTAGCGCAATTTCACACGTCGGCGCTTTAAAGCTTATTGCCTTCTCCGTTCGAGTTGAACGTAAAACATTTTTGTAAATCCTACTCGCTTAACCTTAGGAATTAATGCCTTCAAATAGTTTAACTATTCAGCTTTATGTAACAACATGAAATACTTAAATAATAGTGTTTGCTTGTTAATTGTAGTAAATATATTAATAGCTCTATCGTATGTAGAGCTTAAACGGAATTCTTGAAGGCGCCATATCACAAAGTTACATAGTTTCAAGGCACTTCAAAAATGCTTAAGTTCGCGTATTTCATGCGAGCGTTGTCTAGCTTTGAATAATTTTCGCCTTAATCTTGCTTGCGAAGTGCCTGTAATAATATAGTACCCCTTTCGACTCGTATTCTCAGTTTTAGGGTCAAAACTCTAACACTTTTCTAACGAAGCGTGAAATTAAATTAGCCGGTCAAGTGCACGCTATTACAGTGAGGTTTCTGTACCAATATTGAGAGATTTTTTTTCAGTCCCATAATTTATACCTTGTTTCTAAATCGCACTTGGTCAGAGTTTGATATTTTTATCTATAATATAAATATATAAACTTAGATTGTGGTGATTGACTGATGGATCAACGCACAGCTCAAACCGTTAGGGCTAGAAACTTAAAATTTTTACTCAAACACGTATTTTTCTTTTGACGTAGGGTGACTAAAGGCTCCCGTACAAAACCACGAATTCGCATCGCATCGTAAATATCTCCGAATTCGTACGAATGCATCGCAAGAACTTCCGATTTGATTTGCATCGCGCCTTACTGTCGTATTACGTCATACTGGTCACAATGGTGTCACCACCATTTTAGTCAGCTCTGAGACAGAAGAAGAGAAAGACGCTCTTTAAATGAAGATATGATCATTATAAAATATTTAAAAAAAAAATTTTTTAGACAACCCATTGTTGTATGATTCATAACATAATTTTTTTTTGTACAACAACTTTCATCCATTAAACAGATGGGTTAAGGTTGATGTTACTTCGGATCTTAAGTATTAAATATGTATGCCCCCGATCCTGCTCACTAGAACCACTTTACTGAAACCTTGGAAACACTCTGTGGGAGCTCTAGTACTAATGGTTAAACGATTTAATAAAATAACCAAAACTTAATTTGTCTCGTTTTGACCATGCCAAGTAAAACGGAAACATTTCGTATTAAATAAATAATGTCGTACTCTTTGTTCATATTCCTAGTAACAATGTTTCTAATAATTTTAGATGACATTTTCATAAATTGTGTACCATAAACAAACCAATTACTAAGCAACACAGCGTGAAATCAATACATTACATAATAAATTACATTGAAAGAAAATTGTACACTTTGTATTCTATCTTATGGTGGAAAGAACTTGAAAATGTGACGTTTTTACGCTACAGCGCAAAAGAGGGCAAATTATTATTATCTTATCTTCCTTCTCTTCAAGGGAGGCAGAATTTAATCTACTTTATTATTTAAAATTAGTAATATAAACTTTATTATTCGATAACACGTAATTAAATTTGAAATAATAATTAGTAGCGTTTAGTAAGCCAAATAAACTCAATGCTTACTCGAGCCAAGACTATGTATTTTTTTGTAGCCATTTAAATTGGTTAATAAATTTACGACTTTTTTCGACGACGTCAAACTAAATTAAAAGTTTGAGCTTCTTAAGTCAAGTTTTGTAATTCGACGGCTTGCCAGCCACCAATGTAAAATCATTGCCTAGTCCACGTTTTTAACCGACTTCCAAAAAGGAGGAGGTCATAAATTCGACCACCACATTTATTTTATTTTATTATTATAAGCGCTACTCACTCGTCTATTTGAAGTCGGTGCAAGCCAAGTCTAAGAGTTAGTAGATAGATACTACTTACCTATGTCTACTTACTACGTACATAATATCTACATATATACCTACTAGCTTTTTGACTTGATTGGCACCGGCTTCAAATAGACGAGTGAGTAGCGCTTTTAATAATTATATTAAGTGATTTTTCAATTTGAGTGCCTATTTGTGGTTTTGAAGTCGGTTTAATTTTTTGTATAAAAAGAGTTCATGTTGTCTAAATTTAGCCTTTCCATTTCGTTTAACCAACGTAAATATTTTTTTACATTTGCTCGTTCCGTCACTCTATACTAAACAAAAAACATCATAACTACTAGTTCTGCTCAAACTGTATTTGGTTTCCTTTTGAATTTGCAGTAGCTGCACAATTAATATCAGTTCTAATTTAGAAAACACGCGGGCGAAGATGTGGTCGTTGAACACTTCTATATTATTATTTCAATTCAACAAAATCTTAGAAAACCGTGTTGCCATTAGTGCAAAGTGATAAAAACCACTGTAATAAACTTAACTTAAATGACGACAGTTTAAGAAGCAGGTAAATCTTTCAAAACAACTTGTTGCTTGCACAAGAGCGCAATCGTTTATTTTCGCATCGGCCTGGGGACCGGTCATTTAATCCCCTTTAGCGCTCTGCGGTGCTAGCGCGCAGTCGCTTTTCTCGTTATTTTATTAAAACCTTGTTGTGTTAAGGTTTTGTGGGTTGCGTACAAATTAACTTATCTATTATACGCGACGTTTTAATCACGTTTTTATGGCATTTGACGGTGATTTTACCGCTTTAAGTAGAACAATAAGAATGAAAACTTTGAGTTTTGCGTCACTTTGCTGTAATTTTTAGGGTTCCGTAAAACGTAAAAACGGCACCCTTATAGATTCGTTATGTGTGTCTGTCCGTCCGTATGTCACAGTCACTTTTACACTGTGGAAACTTGGTAAGTAGATGTATTCTGTGAACCGCATTAAGATTTTATAACAAAAAATAAAAAAATTAGGGGTTAGCCCCGCCCGTGTGAGGTGTCCATCGATAGGTATTTAAAAATGATGTTGAGGTTTCTAATATCATTATTGTCTACACTGAATAATTTGCGCGAGAGACACTTCCAAAGTGGTAAAATGTGTGTTCCTCTAACTTCTGAAATAAGAGAATTATAAAACTAAAAAAAATATATAATGTACATTACATTACCATGCAAACTACTAACAAAAATTGGTTTGAAATCGATCTGATGAGTAGTTTTTTTAGTACGTCATAAATACGCTATTATTAAAACTTCGATCAAAGTTGCAACGAACTACAAGGACGTATTATGTTACTTACTGCTACGGAACCCTTCATGGGCGAGTCCAACTCGCACTTGGCCGTTTTATTTATGTAATTAGATCTGGAAGCTTTTTTTCAATTGCAAAAATACGAGTAAGTTCGGATATTGGCGGTGGAAAAACCCAATATTTTCTGATTTATTTTACTTTGAACTGTAGATTTTGACTTGTCGATTTTGAGTCGACTCTTTTTTTGTTTTTTGTAAAAATTTGAAAAAAAACAATGTTACCGCTAGTTGCTCACAGGGCTCAGTACAAGTACATATGTATGTATATCCATGTCAATTCTCTCAAACAACCGGAAAATTCATTTATCACCTCTGAGCCGATAATGAGAAAACAATGAAGCATAAACTGCGATATTTCTTGTAGCAGGAAAAACTCATACGATCTTTGGAATCTGTAATAACTCATTGTGTGCTTTAAAATTTTCATCTTGAAGGCTTAGTTACTCATTTTAATATGTATTAATATTTGTAGTGGTAGGACTCTTGGCAGAGTCCGCCTGGGGAAGGACCACACCTTTGCCAGTTATTCTACCGCCAAGCAGTAATGTGCAAACATGGATTTTGCATGTTTGATGAGATTGCAAACGTGTTCTGGTTTGAAGGGTAATGTTTCCAGAGAAATTACAGGGCTTAGAGATATAACAACTTAGATCTCTGGGTGGCGAGCGTAGTACAGTGCCCGGTAATGATTTGGATTCTTCATGTTCCAATAGCTGTGAGTCACCGTGATGTTATGTGGCAGGCATGTTGCTTACCATCAGGCACATGTTCGTGCTCGTCTCGTCACTCTTTATTTAAAAATATTAACTTTATTATTTTTTATTTCTGTAGTGTAGTTTATTTTAATCTGGGGGCACGGCAGTGCCCCCGCCAAGTCGAGCGCGAAGCAAACACTGCCGTACCATCCTTTACTGGAACCATTTCGTCGTATTTTCAGGCCTCTATTTGAGAACCTCTGGATAAAACCAGAACGCTGAAATTTTCGTCATCTAGTAAGCTATAATCACGTACTTAAAATCCAAAATTTCAAGTCTGTATGTCATTTAGTACCGAAGTTAAGCGAACGCAAAGTTTCGCATTTACGACACTCATTCACTCACTCATGATCATCAAAATAGAACTAGTACTTCCCATAAACTCAGAGAGCTGAAATTTGGTACAGACTTAGGGTTTAATGGCCACATAAAGGAAAAACTATAAAAACTAGGAATATCGAAAATCTGGAGTACCTGGTGGTATACCTGGTTATTTGAAAACACGCCTTTACAAAAAATATTCAACTTTTGTTTGTCTCTTCATTTGATGTCAAAAATCGAAGGTCTGAAGTATCTGATGAAGAACCCTCAGCTTGTCTCAGCTGTGTAAGAGATATAATAATGCCCCATTCTACTATTGGTGCATAAAAAAATCGACTGTCATTGCAAAAATCCAGCGTAGTGGGACACATCTTCTAATTTAATGTAGCCTATTGCTTCCCACTACTGGGCGAATGCCTCCCCTTCTGCTTTTAATACGCATATAAATAAAATTAAAGGAATACTCTGGATAAGGCTAGACTGGCTTTTATTTATTTGCAGTCTTCTTCCAATCTTCTAAAGTTCTTTGCCTATTATGGAGAGTCCACTTAAATAACGAACGCGAATGGGCAATACGAAAAACTGTTGCTACTGTACAAGAATCAGAACCGGAAAAAAAGAATATGTGTCAAATAATACATCTAATATAATAAATCAATAAGTCCACGTTTCTACAAAAAGAAGTGAAATCCCACCAAAAACATTCTGTAAAAAACTAGCCAAGTCTCGATGAAGCTGCATATTTATCTCTAAAAAGTAATGAAATCTAGACAAAGCCGTGCCAAGTCTAAGGTTCCTTACTGCGATTTCTTTATTATTATAGTTAATGTTGCGTGACTTGGCCGTTGAACATTCTTTATACGTTAGTCCGTTAGTGGATACAAGTCAATTTGGTTTACACGTTATGTTGTATCTGTTGTAACTACTTATGTTTGTTAAGCGAGATAATACCCTATACTGGTATTGGTAATTGGACGCTAGTGTCTCTTAATAGGCTGTTGTTAATCAACAGCAACACCTGCATTCAGCATCGAATGCTGACTTCTACAGACGGTACAGACGGACGTCTGCTGTACAGACGGGCTTCTATCAATGAATATAAGACCGTCTAGACTGGAAATATTTTTTTAAACTGTTTGTTTCCGGCTCGCCTACACATAAGTATTATTGAAATTCTTTATTGTTCACACCATATAGGATACACACAATTTAGGTAAATAGTAAAATAAAAACAAATGACTGGTTATTGAATCAACGCTTTCCAAGTGGCCATTTTCCAGCGTCAATGGTAGCGGTTCTGGCGACAGATTGGTGCAATGGTGTGTCAAGCCTAAGGTTCCTTACTGCGATTTCTTTATTATTATAGTTAATGTTGTGTGAAATGGCCGTTGAAGGGTACACAAGGGTACAAAACCAGGTGCTCCATACCTGGTTTTGTACCCTTGTGTACCCTTCAACGGCCATTTCACACAACATTAACTATAATAATAAAGAAATCGCAGTAAGGAACCTTAGACTTGGCACGGCTTTGTCTAGATTTCATTACTTTTTAGAGATAAATATGCAGCTTCATCGAGACTTGGCTAGTTTTTTACAGAATGTTTTTGGTGGGATTACATTAACCACACAAGAGTCGTTATTATGTCATCCAATTATAATTAATACATTTATTTAAACTTGTAGATTATAATTGTAATTAATGTCAGTTTACAATCCAACGACGTAATGACGTAAGATTGTAATCTAATGTAACCTAATCTACCGTAGGTATATAATCCCACGCGTTTTCTTACAAACCGATGTCATCTAAAGTTTTACGGTGACATATTAAATGCCATAATTCCTTCTTCCTTCCTTGGGTCCTAATTACGTTTGCTGACATGTAGCTATGGTCTCCCGGGGGTGTACTGCACACCCTAATAGTTCAAGAGCTTGCGATGATTAGACCTTCGTTATTGATCGAATGTGTGCTACCAATTTTTAACCTTTTCTTACCTTCTGAAAGCAAACATGAGTCAAATTTCATAGCAACTTTCATAGGTGGAGATCGTTCATATTAATGATGATATATGATGGTTGATACGGATATCCATCTTAACTGAACAAGCCCGTTTTAATGGATTTTTGGTTAGATACGAACGTCAGTAGTAAATGACCAATGCGTTGCAGCTTCAGCTTGCTAATTAATACACAGAGAGGTGTGTCCGGTGTTTGATGGATGATTTCGCTTCGAATACCATCCGTTACATCTGATAATTCCATACATATTTTCACCTTTTACGCTGTTTGTCCACGTACGTTTGTCGACCATCGATCATCCATAAAAATATAATCATCATCATCATTAATAGTCTACTTCGCGACTTCGTGCGCTTTGGATGCTATCCAATGAGAAATATGTGAATAATTGCTGGCTGACTGGCCTCGTGGCTTAGTGGGTGGGGCCATGCGCGGCTCCATTGGGGGGTCACGGGGAAAATGACCCCCTCCCAAAATCATATACATTAGAATAAAAATCTAAAAAAATCAAAATGTCTAATAGTACATAGACTATTTTTAAACGCGGGAAAACAACTGGAACGTCAACTACGCGGGTAAAATCGTGGGGCGCTACTAGTAAAGTCTTTTTTATTTGATTTATTGTATTTCTACTCGTGACCCCACCACCAAAATCTAAGGCTGCGTACTGGTGACCCCCCCACCAAAATTCGAGGCTGGGACTGCGCCTGGTAGTAGCTCTGCCTGCGAAGCCGAAGCTCATGGGTTCGATTCCCACCCAGTGCAAATATTTGTGTGGTGAACTTAAATGTTTGCACTGTGTCTGGGTGTTTCTATGTATAATAAGTATGTATTTAAAACTATATAAGTATCTATTATATCAGCTATCTGGCCGCCATAGTACAAGCTTTGCTTAGTTTGGGGTCAGATAGTGTTGTGTGTGGATTGTCCACCAATATTTATTTATTATTTATATTTATTAATTATTCCCTTCAATTATGCTGCTTCAGTTCAAATATTGTATTTAGTTTATAGTGTTAGGACTCTTTGCAGTGTGAACTGCCTGGAGAAGTACCACACTTTTGTCTGTTATTCATCCGCCAAGCATTAATGTTACTGTATTCCGGTTTGAAGGGCCATATTTGTAGAGAATCTATTTTTATCTCTGGGTGACACGGCACCCAGTACTACTCTACTACCAGTACTACTTACTAGCAGTACTATTCTACTAGGGAGTGATTTGAACTCTTCATGTTCAGATAGCCTGCACGCGACTGTGCTGTTATGGGCAGGTGTGTTGTTTACTAAAAGGCGCAAGTCTTGTTCGTCTCTTCACTCTATATTATTAAGAAAGGTGTGTAACTTTAATTCTTTGTAAGTTTAGTTTTTTTATAATTTACACATTTTGTAATTATAGCCGCGAAACCTTAAGTAATTTCGAAATATATGTGCCCTGTAGATTCAGAGGCACATTGTAGTGTGCTATATTAATATTGATCCAGCTTACACAAAAAGATACAAATATAGATTGAAAAAAAACTGTGCAAACAACTTTGTAGTATTTTTTTTAATGTATTGTTACATGATTTCTCGAGAACGCCCGGGCCAATTTTAAAATTTCTTCGTGTAGATTTCAGATTCTTGTAAATTGAAGTCGGTGTCAAATAATCTCATCCTCTTTTTCGAAGCCGGTTAATAAGCTTAATACAATGGATGTACTAATCCTGAATTATAGCCTAGCCTTGAATCGATAGCTGGATAGTCTGGACATTTAATATTGAGCTCGTATCGTTACTATTACTTTACGTACTTTTATTGTCTGGACATTTAATATTGAGCTCGTATCGTTACTATTACTTTATACGTACTTTTATTGTAGTGAGTGTTTGCTCTCACGTACAACGCGGCTACAAACTTAGAGAAAATTTTATTGTTTGAACGAAGTATTAGCAAATAAAAGAGCGGCGAACAAGGTTGACTATATTTTGGTCTTACTTTGAAAGTTAAACTTGACTTTTATTAGTTGAGTACTCGTAGCTACACGATTTCAATATCATCAATTTAACTTTTTTTTCCGTTATTAGAGTTGCGCTGGATCGCCATTTATTCTGATTATTGTGTACGATGACTTCGGATTACGATAAAGAGTGTTTACGTAGAAGAAACCGATTGACTTTCGTCTTGAAAACACAAAGATTTTATCCATCGCGAAAATCCACTTAGGCAACGCATTTCACAGCCTAGCCTTTTTTAGGGTTCCGTAAAACGTAAAAACGGAACCCTTATAGATTCGTCATGTCTGTCTGTCTGTCTGTCTGTCTGTCTGTCTGTCCGTCCGTATGTCACAGCCACTTTTTGCCGAAACTATGAGAACTACACTGTTGAAACTTGGTAAGTAGATGTATTCTGTGAACCGCATTAAGATTTCAACAGAAAAATTAAAAAAAAAGAAAAATTAGGGTTGCCCCCCATACTGAGAACTGAAACTCAAAATGTTTTTTTTCATCAAACCTACACGTGTGGGGTGTCTATCGATAGGACTTCAAAAATGATGTTGAGGTTTCTAAAATAATTTTCGTCTACACTGCATAATTTGGGCGAGAGACACTTCCAAAGTGGTAAAATGTGTGTCCCCCCCCCTCTAACTTCTAAAGTAAGAGAATGAAAAATCTAAAAAAAATATATGATGTACATTACCATATAAACTACCAACGAAAATTAGTTTGAACTCGATCTGATGAGTAGTTTTTTTTAGTACGTCATAAATACACTATTATTGAAACTTCGATCAAAGTTACAACGAACTACAAGAACTATGTGTACTATGTATTTAATGTTACTTGCTGCAACGGAACCCTTCATGGGCGAGTCCAACTCGCACTTGGCCACTTTATTTATTACGAAAGTGGAGTTTAACTTCTCCATTCTCTCTCAATATCAACCGTGAAACAATGTCGGGTTTTCAAGCTACAATTAGTCTGATAGATGTTACTAGATCATGCGTATCAGTTGCGCAATGCGAACTTTAAAAACCGATAAGTTGCAAAGTTGTGGCGATATTCAAGACTTACATTTCTTTTGTATTTGATTTTATATTATTGGAATGATGTTCTGTATGTTATTAAAATGTTTTATATGTATGGTAATGCAAGGTAGCAATAGCCAATATATGTACAGTCCCAAACTAAGTAAAGCTTGTATTAATTGGAACCATATAGCTGATTTTATACTTATATTACTCTAACATACTTATGCTACATAGAAAACCCCATGCACAGGGCAAATACTTGTATTTAATTTCAAAGCGCATAGTAAAATATAAATAAAACCGAGTTTCCGTGGTTATGGATGGAAATGGATCTGCTTTAAGCATGAATACGTAGTGATGTAGATAGCGAATAATGAATGAGTGAAAATAATAAATTAGGGATACAAAATGAAGTCACGCAAAGGCCGAATAAAAATGAAATGCCATATGTAAAAAGCATGTTCTGTTCTACGCTACTCTTACTCTTTGAGTATTTACTAAATACTTAGAACTGAAACTCAACATTTTTTTTTCATCAAACCTACACGTGTGGTACGTCTATCGATAGGTCTTCAAAAATGCTGTTGAGGTTTCTAATGTAGTTTTTGTCTACACTGAATAATTTGCGCGAGAGATACTTCAAAAAGTGGTAAAATGTGTCCTCCCCCCCCCTCTAACTTCTAAAATAAGAGAATGAAAAAACAAAAAAATAGTTAATAATGTACATTACCATGCAAACTACCAACGAAAATTGGTTTGAGCTCGATATGAAGAGTAGTTTTTTTTAGTACGTCATAAATACATTATTATAAAAACTTCGATCAAAGTTACAACGAACTAAAAAAACTATGTGTACTATGTACCTATGTTATGTTACTTGCTGCAACGGAACCCTTCACGGGCGAGTCCAATTCGCACTTTTTTATTCTTGAATTATATTCGCCAAACACAGTACCAGTAACATAAATGTATCAAAACATAAAAATCCCACGTAACAAATATCCGCGAATCGTATTCCAGCGAATGAAAATGGATTATAGAATAAAAGACGAATTTCTTAGCATTCCATGGATTCACCGCGCGGGTGCCGGGTCCATCGTGTGGCAGAGAGAGAAATCTCAAGTAGACCCCAAGACTTGTGACTCGGGTGTAGGTTTAAAAGGGGGCCCCTTTGTGACGTACGTCAACATTCACCTAATTTAAAAGCTCATATTATTTCATATTCCAACCAGGCCAAAGGGGGAAAATGCTTAACGAACCAAATGCGTAAGTACTTACGTTATTATTCGGAGGACGTTGATTAAAACGATGTGGTTGATAAAATTATGACTCTTCACTTTGTAGATCTATACGTTCTTAACAATGGGTGAGACTTTTTTTAGTACCATAGTACGTACGATAAAAACGGTTGTACTGCAATTAATACAAAGTTAGATATTAATCATACGAGGCCGGAATTATCAGCAAAGCGCTGATAATTCAACGAGCGGATTATCCAACTATTAACCTTGGAAAATCAGCTTAAGTTAGTTTAAAACGTAAGCTGATAAGTGCTTTATAATATTGTTCATCTATTTCGCTTGCGCTTTCCTTCAGCAATATTTTGTTAGAGATTTATTTCACTCACTATCACCACGTTGAACTTCCAAACGTTACATACATAGGTTAATTAAACTGAGTCCGATATACTTAAATTTTCGTATCAGAAAAGGTATCTCCGAAGATTCACTTAAAAGAGCACTTAATAGACTTGATAAATCAACTAAAAGGATTAAATCGGGGATAAAATCCCCTTCGACTCCGGCTCGTATAAAGCTAATCTTTGTAGCACTTGCAATCTACGTTAATGTATTGAAAAGGAAAGATTGTTTGCAATAGATTTATGAAAACGGGCTTTAAAATTGTAATGGATTGAGTCACTAATAGTAATTGTTTCGCAGTTAGAGAGCTACGTTATTCAGAACTAACGTATGCTATTAGTTACGTCAGACAATGTGGCTGAAGTTTAGAGTAATTATTTATATTTCGGTGCTATGTGTCCGGCTAGTTAAGTTTCGGCTGGTCTAGTCGGGAGATCGGCGACGGCCGATCCGAAGCCCCCGTGGTTAAAGTGGTGGGCATGGTGGGCCATGTCATGTGGGCATGTGGGTGTCAGCGGCCATGTGGGATGTTAAGGGCATGTCGAACCCAATCTTAATATCCTCTAGTGCATTTGAGAACAATTTAGGGGAAATTACAACCCCTTGTCTCACGCCTCGATGCAGAGGAATATGTATTGTCTGCTGATCTTGAATTTGGACTACCAACCCAGGCTGCGACTGAGTCGAACGCCTCATCATAGTTCACAAACGCTAAGCAAAGTGGCCGATTGTCCTCTTTATCTTCTGTACAATTTGCCGTACCGTGTGACTGTGGTCTATGGTACTATACCCACTTCGAAACCTGTTCGGCATGTTCAGGAGGCTAAAACTCGTCGAAATTTCCCGAAGTCAGAAATGATTTTCATATCTAAGTTTTTCTTTAATTTTCTAAATTCACTACACTAGTAAAAGTGTAGTGAATTTCGAAAATTCAATGACAAACATAATTGTTTTATTAATACCGCAATTATTAGTCTTATCTAAAAATCGTTACGTTCGGACTCTCGTATTCCATTTCATTCTAAATAACTGTATAAAAAATATAAATGTTCGTTTAATTGTTGCTCTACTCTATGAATATAACTCAATGAGCTTCGCTCCGGCTCATACTTTAGGATTCACTGAACTAGTTCTCAGCCCTGAACTAAAGCTCACCCAATTATGTCGAAGTGGAACAGTTGACCCTCTCACATCTCAATTCGAAGCATTTCAATAAAGGCATGGATACTAGAAGCTTAATAATACTCGGGTACGTTGAAAGTTATGAATTGAATTTCAGTACGAAGAATCTGTTCAATCTCACATCAACAGTCATATCTACTCAGAATTAGTGCGAAAACAGAGTTTTATTTTTATGAAACAACTTTTTATGCTATCTTTCCTTTTTAACGTATTCTTGGTTGATCTCTAAGTTGTCCATTACTATTGTATTAAGAACAACTTAATTAACTTAATTAAATCTGGATCAGGGGTCGTGTCTAAGGCAGGACGCAAACTTTTGGTGTCTTGTATCAGATCCAAGCTGCCGATTAATGTTTGTGTTCTAAATGGAAACTAAATGTGTCTACGTTTGCGCAGTTCCTTAAATGCTTAAAACAAAACATCAAGTTACACCAATATAACTTGACTAAGGCCAATTGTCCACGTAGCTGCACGACATCCGCACGATTTCGACAATTGTCGGACGCAAGACCAATGCTTGCATCTTGCGTACAAATAATTAAGTCTGTGTCCACGAAACGACAACGACACGACAGCCGCACGTCTTGCGTTTGTTCGTAGGATGTATGCATTCGACAAAAGACGCGTGCGTGGACAGTAGGCCTAAGCGTCACCGCACACGGGCCACCGACCACAGCCACAAAACGCCACCGACCTATATCCTGTAGTTTTCATACATTTTATATGAACTGGCCGCACACAGTGACGCCAGAGTTCGCCACTTGCCTTCTCGATTCTCGTGGCCGAAACCGGCTTCTAAATAAAGTGGCCAAGTGCGAGTTGGACTCGCCCATAAAGGGTTCCGTTGCAGCATGTAACATAATATACATAGTACACATAGTTCTTGTAGTTCGTTGTAACTTTGATCGAAGTTTTAATAATAGTGTATTTATGACGTACTAAAAAAAAACTACTCATCAGATCGAGTTCAAACTAATTTTCGTTGGTAGTTTTCATGATAATGTACATCATATATTTTTTTTAGTTTTTTCATTCTCTTACTTTAGAAGTTAGAGGGGGGGGGACACATTTGACCACTTTTGAATTGTCTCTCGCGCAAATTATTCAGTGTAGACGAAAATGATTTTAGAAACCTCAACATCATTTTTGAAGACCTATCGATAGACACCCAACACGTGTAGGTTTGATAAAAATAAAAATATTGAGTTTCAGTTCTCAGTATGGGGGGCAACCCTAATTTATCTTTTTTTTCAATTTGTTTGTTCAAATCTTAATGCGGTTCACAGAATACATCTACTTACCAAGTTTCAACAGTGTAGTTCTCATAGTTTCGGCAAAAAGTGGCTGTGACATACGGACGGACAGACAGACAGATAGACAGACAGACAGACAGACATGACGAATTTATAAGGGTTCCGTTTTTACGTTTTACGGAACCCTAAAAACGCCGACACGCGCCATTCGCGCAATATTCCACCCTGCTCTCCTTTGGCTTTTGTGACAACTAAGGTTCCATATTCCACGATGACGTTTTTAGGGTTCCGTAAAACGTAAAAACGGAACCCTTATAGATTCGTCATGTCTGTCGGTCTGTCTGTCTGTCTGTCTGTCTGTCTGTCTGTCCGTCCGTATGTCACAACCACTATGACCGAAACTATGAGAACTACACTATTGAAACTTGGTAAGTAGATATATTCTGTGAATCGCATTAAGATTTTTACAAAAAAAAATGAGTTACCTGCCTCCCATACTGAGAACTGAAACTCAAAAAAAAAATTTTCTTCAAAACTACACGTGTTGGGTATCTATCGATAGGTCTTCAAAAATTATGTTGAGGTTTCTAACATAATTTTTGTCTGCACTGCACTGCGCGAGAGACACTTCCAAAGTGGTAAAATGTGTGTCTGAATATACAAATAGGTACTGCCTGAGTCACCTTAGTATTTATTTCTATTTTTTATGACAAAACGTATACACAGTGCAATCTGATTCTACATTTTCAACGTATCTCCGTATTTCAATGCACAGCGAAATAGTCAACAAGTAATTCGAATAGCAATTTTGGCTCTTCGCTCTGCCCTGTAATTGAGTTGTTGCTATCCGGTATCGAGAATTTCAGCTACAAATTCTGAAATTGTATCCAGATTTCCTGGGAAATCTGATTGGTCCAGCGGAAAATCATAGTGGAAATGTTGTTTTGAGTTAATTTAATGCCTTAATTACGAAAGTTATTCGATGATGGTAGCTTATTTGTTTGTTCACCTTACAGCTTATTTTTGTTGTTCATTGTTTACTTTAGTCATAGTCATAAATATTTATTTCCATAGGATTCATTCAGAAACGCTTGGACAAGTCCAAAACAATTATAAACAGTAAAGATACTTAATTTGTTTAACAACTTAAATAAACTAACATGTAAATAAACTTCTGCGGCTGTAAAAGGGCCTTGTCAATAGTGTTTTTTTAAAAATAACGACTGACAAGACGAGCAGGACATGTGCCTGATGGTAGGACTATTAGCAGAGTCCGCCTGGGGAAGTACCACACCTTTGCCAGTTATTCTACCGCCAAGCAGTAATGTGCAAACATTACTGTGTTCCGGGTTGAAGGGCAATGTTTCCAGAGAAATTACAGGGCTTAGAGAGATATAATATCTTAGATCTCTGGGTGACGAGCGCAGTGCAGTGCTAGGTAATGATTTGGACTCTTCATGTTCCTAAATATATAAAGTGTGATTATTTTGACATCCTTAAATTTTTCTACTAGCGATGTTCTTTGGCTTCAGTTACGAGATAACGTGCATGTAGATTAAAAATAGCGTGCCAACACTTGCAGACTTTATATGTAAATTCGTTGAGATGCGTTAATTATGTGTTGCACACTCAACGGCGAAATAGATACTTAATTGATCTGGTTTACTATCTACAAATAAAAATTAATTCTACTCCTAATCTCAGCCACGCATATCCCGCGATTTTTCGTACATTTTCTGACAGTATTATTATGCGCTATTCAACACAACATTATGCATGATCATTTTAGTATTTGATATTTAGCTACGTTATTAAACGACGATCATTTTATGGCATTATCGGCTCTGATAATAATGGTGACATAGCTCTTATCAATCCGCCAGACTGAACGATTTGTGCTAAAGCTATCATAGCTGGGATATTCTTGGATAAAACTAGTGGACTCGCCGTCATTGTGTTAATAAAGGAAAATACTTGAGAAACGAGAACAGAAAGAACAAACAAATAATGCGAAACCACATAATCGTTTACCAAATGGACATGATCGACATCTATTTCCGAGTTTTAGTATTTCATGACACTAACAATAATGGTTTATGAAATAGTCATTTAAAATTTTAGCAAAACGGGTTGGAAATTTGAAACCCTTGTTATGCAAATGATGTCTTACAAATAAAAATGTATATATATTCGTTTGTTATTTTTTAAAGTGTTGGCAAGTTTTTCAATCTCTTTTTTAACGATGAATAATACTTATACTTGCACTTAATCTCTATCTCGCCTGATGTCGAGCGACGGTGCGGTCTACGATGTAGCGTGCTTACCTAGAAGGATCCGATTCACTCTCGACTTGGGAGACATCAAGATTATATCCATCGGGAAAAACCCATTCAGTCAAGGAATTCAACAGCCTAGACATTCTTATTAATTCGCCTCGTAGGAAAAACTGTGGATTTGTGTGTTAGAAAATGTTCAAGACTGGTTTTCCTAATACGGGTCGCTCGTGTTACGCGTAGAACCCAACTAGCACTCGAGCGGTTTCTATTTATATACTCGAATTGCACGAGTTGAACATTTCCCTTTCATTCACAATTCCAAAAACTCATTTGCTTTTTTTCCTCTTACGTACTATATTATCTTATCTAGCGAACTTTAGGGATCAGATTTGAACCTTCCACAAGATGTAGCTCAAATGGATTACGTACATAATCGGCCGCGTGTACCTTGTGTGAGCCCAGAAACTTGATGTGCCCGTATTTCGACTTTTAGCCGTAACATAAATATGCTAACATGCTATCGCTGGAACAGCCTGTTGAGTTATCTCTGTCTACGTTTTATAAGTTATTCAAAGATAGTAGTATGCACCAGGCGCGTACTAAGCCTTAGTTCCGTACTCTACTTGTCAGTATGAACACATTGAACACGGGTCAGGAAGGCATATGGTTTTAAGATCACAAAAGAAATGCGAGAGCTATCTGCAAACTACGGCGAAGGCAATCGCGTAGACCTCATTTCCGAAAATTAAAAGTTTTGGCGTTGCCCTCGTTATATTATATTTTATTTGAATGTGTAATGTTTGTGCGGAACAATCTGTCATTCCTTAAAAATAGGAAAAGTGAATGAGTATCTGACTGATAACTTCGATTCGGATATTTGAGCTTATTAATTTATTCATGGACATTGGTATAATAATTATTTTCATTACTTATTTACTGTTACTACATTGACCTTACCTTGACTTGGCTCACGAGGTTACCGTCATGTGGAATGTTGATTCTACGATCATAGTCCCAATAGTCGTGTCGGCAAACGGCTTTATAGCAAAAATCTCGACCAACATATGAAAAGACTTTCGCGAGACGGTTGAATCAAGGGTCAGATGCGGAAGGCGGTAATCCTGGACACAGCGCGCATCGTCAGGAAGTTCCTCACTCTGCAGCCCTAACCACCGGTACCTTGGGCCCTGCCCCGCTGCTGGCGGCACCCTAGTTTTTAAGTTTTTTATAGTGTTTATTTTCTATATATATAAATATATATTGTAAAAAACTTTAAAGTTAAGAAGATCAATAAATGAGTAAATAATGTGAAATTGCAGGCCTTGAATAGGCCGATTTTAAAGTAGTGAATTATAAAGTTTGTTGTCAAATATTATAATATTATATTTATTTATATATTTTTTTTCTCCTAGAAAACAATACAATCTGTTTTTTTTAGTTTTTTATGCGTATTAATAGCAGTGTATCCATTTTAGTTTATTTGCTGTAAATAATAATAAGTCTAAACCAAACTTTTGTTTTAAGAATATGTCACAACACTATTACTCGATGGCATGATGGTGGTATGGTTTGAGACCCACCTTACCACCAGGGGTAGGGCTAGTGGTATGGTGGGTCCGTCATGCAAAATAGTGGACTGTGGACAGACCTGACAATTTCGTATACTTTGCAGTAATGTCAACTGCTAATTATAGAACTAAACTCTTTAACATCGTGCTGATCAGATTGGTTGTGTAGGCAGTTCCGATATTGGTTGTAAAATAATGTACTTGTATATTTGCGAATATTTTAACCACTCAGATATTCTCGTGTTAAGTCACTATTGTAGATACAAAAATAGAATTACTTAAGTACTCGTCGTGACACCTACACATACTAAGTTGAATGACCGCTCAGATCAGATTAAATAAGATTTCGTTTGTATTTCAAAATCCGACGCTACATCAGTGATAAACTAATCACACAATAGAATAACTGATATAAAATTGGGTCAATATGCCGACTGTCATTACGATAACTTGTTTCTATTTCTAATTTAATCAAATTTATGTACACCTATTTGATGTGGATGTTCTCACAAAGCTCTTAATTTGTTTCATAACTTACTTCATTCCGTACTCGTAACTCTGAATAATCACGGATATAAATACAACGGCAAGAGAGATACGGCGTATCAAAATGCTGCGTCCGAATCGCCATCGTGATGTGTTTTAAAGGACGCAATAATCGTTTACCGTAGTACTAGGAATCGTAGCAATACTTTGCGCCCTTCATACACGCTTTTACAGGCTTTTTTATCAACGCTTTTGTAAACAATGTGCTCGATAAAACGACTATGTCTCTGATATATGAGCGTGTGTTAGTGTCCGTATCAGATTGTTAAAACGAGAAATCGCTCGTACACCTTCGCGGCCGTTCGATATCGGATTTATCGGGTCTTGTGTACGATCGTTACAATAATATTATCTGTTATGTTTGTGATGTGTATCAGGATTAAAGATCGGGCCGAGTTATTTTCGTAGCCGCAGGCGTGGGGCTTGTCGCTTTGAATGTCACAGTAAAGGAGTTGAAATTTCGGGGTTGCTTTGAATTTTTAAATAATGAGTTCCTTTCTCAATTATTGTGGTATCTTAATTACCGTATATGTATTTTTAACAATAAATATTTGTTTGACAGATCATGACATCGACGAGCAACAAGAAGCCGGCGATGGGCATAGACCAAACGAGCTACATCAGCAGCCGCAGCCGTTCGGACCCCACGGAGAGCCGGAACAGAGCCATGCGGTGGAGCTGATGGTTCCGAAGGTGTCGCTGTCTGACTTGCAAGATGCTCTGGAAGAGCTGGCAGAGATGAAACGCGCGTCGAAAACCAGCCGACCAGTCGGCCGATTCCACTCCATGCACAAAAGGCGGCGACGCCGAATAATTACACGCTCTCTTATCAACGAAGGAGCTCTGCTTGATGATTTGCTGCTCGGACAAGTAGAGGTAAAATTGAGACGCCAGTTCAGTGGCCTATTAAAGTTTAGCGTTTCCAAATTAGAAACAATTTTAGTTCTGCTCACAATCTAAACGCTTATTAGTTTTTCGCTAAAGTTAACTAAAGTATCCGCCGCCCGACCGGGGCGACGACCGCATCATTATTCACACAGCACATGCTCTTCACCATGGTATTTAGGCCAACTGAACTGGAGGTCGACATCTCATACAGTCGGCGGGACAAGGAGACGAGTAGGTATGGAGAACGATATTCTAGCAAGAGTTTATCGTACAGCTAGTACCAAAAATATTGACACAACGAAGTAGGAATCAATAAGGTTACAAAAATACACGAAAGTCGGACAAAATCAGTAAAGGGTACGAAAAGGGATCGTCGGATCGCGATTTGTCTCGGGGGCCGCCGGTCTTGTTGACACACTAGAACAGATACACATAATTAGCAAAGCGCTACTTAGTTCCGTCTATTTTCCGGCGTAACTTTACGTAACCGAGCGTAACTTATTGTCTCCCCACCATGGTCATTCCACGGTCCTCTACTTATATCGTGAGGCATTGTTTCTTGCTCCGCCACAAATTTTAATGTCATTTGTTTGTATTCATGGACCGTCCTCGGCATTAAAGCTGAACGTCCACGAGAGATGCGAGGAAACCGAGTAGTCAGAGAATGGGTATCAGAGTTGTTAAAAGGCGTGATTCGTTCCACCAAATATGTGGAAGGAAACTGAGTGGTGTAAGAGGTCTAGTGATGCTGAAAAAATGTGTACATCTGAACGAGTGAGTATCCGTGGCGGGCTTGTATTTCATGTACGCATTCTTCGGCACACATTCCCAACAAAAATGTAACATGAGCATGAGAATATTCATGCTCATGTTATATTTTTGTAAGCAAAACACCTCGTTCCGCTGTCCTTACACCATTTGATTGAGATTTTCCTCGCCCGCCGGCTAGCTGCCTCGCCTGTTCCAAGTGGACACTCGGCCTAATCGTACTTAGTTATGTTCTTGTAACATATCGTTGGATATCGCATTGCCTTTCAAGTAGTTTTAACAAGGACGATTCGGCACCGAAGCAAATTAACAAAATTGTGTAGGTACTAAACGTTCTACTTAGCGGGACACTCAATACGCGCGACTGTCTCGTTCTCGCATTTCAATATTTTTGAAGTTCAAAGAGTTATCTGTAAAATTTGTAATTATCTGTGCTAATTATTGATTTAAGAGATAGTACCCGGGTGAGCTTTGCTCGGTTTAAACACTAAATATACTTAGATACCTACAGATAAAAGGCTCCAAGAATTAGATTATCTAAAAAAAAGAAGGAACTTGAAAAAAAAGAGCAGCCGTCTTGATTTGAACCCGGATCTCAATTCGTGACCGCCCGACTTTCCCACCTGAGCTGATACTGTCGCGCACCGCGGCGAAATTTACCTTCGCATTCTAATGTTAAATGTGACTTTGCAGTGTCTAAAACGCGCGATAAATTACTTTTTTTTTTTAAATAAAAGTTATCGGCCCCGAAACCCCCTGCAGACATAATTTCATGAATATCGTTCCAGCTGTTTCCGAGATTCAGTTTCTATTCAGATATATATACAAGATTGCTCGTGTACATCTCAAAAACAAGGGGTTTATGGATAAATAGCGTGAAAGATAATATCCATAGTCATATATTTATATATAGTTCAAGATCCCAGAGCCGCCAGACGGTTCGTATTTTCTGACGAACGAAATGTGCTCAATAGGGATGTTGACATTAATCATAAATTAATGTTTAGTGTTCATTTTATAATAGTTTTTTTAATTTAATATTACTTAGTACATTTATTACAAATGATTTTAAATGCTTTGTTTTTAAGTAGTTGTCACGTGACTGAAAACATCGATATGGCTTATTACGTCACTAACCGCAAAACAAGCTGTTGAAGACTGACTAAACTGTTTTACTTTCTTGCATTTTTCTTATTCAAGCTTGCGATCTTAGCAACGACTTTGATTGTTTGTATTCAAGTAAAAATAAGAAAACACATATAAAATAACACAATAGATTACTTATAAAAAAATGTTCATAAAATGAAAACTCCTAAGCCAAACTGTACAAAATTTCTACGAGATCAAGTGGCAGCTATTCTGCATCAAACTAAAAAAGAGTCACGTAAAAAACCAAATCATTATTCTTGGAGTAATCGATGTACCTACATAAAAAAATCATACCGGCCGAGTTGATAACCTCGTCCCGTTGAACTCGGTTAAAAATCAGTTTGGAGAATTAACCTGAAGTAAGTAATTTTTTTGTGTATCTTCATTTCCTGATATATCAAAGTTGGCTGTCTAAGCAAGGTAGCGGGTGTGCAACTATGCATGCGTTCTTAGTACATGCTAACACTACTCAATCGTCAACATTTCGTTCGTCGGACAATACGTGATGTCTGGCGGCCCTGGGATCATACTCTAAAAAGCGGTAAAAGAAAATGTGTCGTGCCAGCGTTTAAGTATATCAAAAGTTATTGTTATTTAAATATTTTTAAGACAGTTTTATATGAATACCTACCTATATAATTGATCCAATAAGTAAAAAACATCAAATATTCTGTAATATAAGGGAATTAATTACTGTCATTCTTTAGTTACAAAAATATTAATATACACTCGTAAACTTTTTTTAATATACTCAAGTAAAGTCAATAAACATATAGGTAAAAAAATTTGAGATCTGAGAACAAGATAGTGGACGGTAACATGCACTGAAAATACTTCTTTTACCTTCTGAAGAAACGCATGTAGGCTCAAAATTACCATAAATGTTTAAATATCTTCTTAAGTTTTGTGTCAAATAAAATTGTATGAAATTATAACTATATTTACGCTAAAAACCTATTCAATGCATAAAATATTATTAAAAACACGTTTTACACGTTAATTACCTTACGATAAACTTTCCTATTTCAATAGAAGATCTTACTCTCAGCTTTATATTCAAACACATGAAGGTTATATCGGGTTTTATATGAGATGAAAGCCAGTCTGAGTCCAGGTTCTTGATAGGAGAAGTCGAAGTTCGTTTTGAAAAGCCTTAATCGAGACGTATCGTACTCGCTCGGTGAGGCGGCGGTGATTGTGAGCCCGGCTCTATGATTGCACTACGACACCTGCTGTGCATCCGATACCTTAATTAATTGAATTACGTACCTCGCTATTCAATTAATCGATTACACAGTAGATTACGTTGGGACTCGCATCACTATGCCCCCCGCTAGGATGTCGCCGGGCTGCCATTGCGATCGACGCCGGGAGCGAAATATCTTTCAATCAATTTGTCATCATCTTAAACTGTAAAGCTCGATTCACATAAAACCGAACCACACGGTACTTCAATCAATTCTTCGTTTTAAATGTTACATCCTAAGATTCAAATTACGTAGTCCAGTCTCGGTCTCATGTGAATCTTTCTTACGAGTCGACACCACACTTATAAACAATCCAATTTGGTCTAAATATTTACGTATTTGTTTTCTACGCTGTAAGAGGAAGTAGTAATGTTTTATTGTGTATGAGCGCTCACACGCTCGACTGACACATATTAACATTCCTTCCTGATGCAGTGACCATTGACAGTCGGCCAAGTTTCTGGTAAACATTTTATCTTTGTCTCAGATGGTACACATTCCCGAGGCACACATTGATGGGTCGTTGACATGAAATTATGTTTACAGACTCGTTGTATTTCACCAAATTTGATTGTTAATGCTGGCGATACTTTTGCCCGGCAAATGTCGAAATTGCAATGCTCTGTAAATGCGATTTTAATGTGAAATGCTACAAATAACTAATGTGTAATTTTCTCTTGTCAGTGCGTTTTAGATCGTCACAGTTCATCGTGGGACTTCAACGCCTTCACCCTGTATAACGTCGCCGGCGGTAATATTTCATTTCTGTTAATATGTGTGTGTAAATTGAATGTTAGTAGTACGTTGTGCCTGGTATATCAGAACGAACAATGATCACAACACGAGCCTTCCAGCATTTCGAATTCTAAAGCGAGCGCTATTCTGCCCATCGATGCGTACATTCGTCGCCGGCTACTCGACTCACGTAGTCGTTATCTCTATGTTAATTAATCTAAAGTTTGCACTAGTCCCGTCGAGGAGCGACCTCAGAACTGCGAACATAATCCGCTGTTTTACTTCTGTTCGTTGCTTAGGGAGGTTGCTGCTCTGAAGTTTTGACCTAATTTCCGCAGTATGTAGATAATGGATTCAACGGTTATGATTAAGAAATGGCCAGGGATAATGTATGGGTTATGTTTAAGATGTTAAAGTCTTATAATAATAATTTGTACGTCGGATTTTTAATTCTCGCATTTTTAGTCTAAAAGGTTAACTTAACTAAAACAAACTCGAATCAATGAATTGACATCGCATTATGTTTCCTGAAAATAGTGAACATAGCCCATTTTAATCGACTTTAAAAAAAAGAGGTTTCTCAATGCTACCGTATACTTTTTTTTATAATAAAGAGTTACGTAGAGAGAAAGTACCCTGGAAAGGAATACGATATGCCGACAGAACTTTTACTAAGCAACTAACCTCAAGATTGCAAAATGATGTCAAATTATCATTCTTCAGTAAAATATTTCCATAACTGTTTGTATGTATAACATAACATCCATAATATCCATAACATTAATAAATTCAAAATATTTAACTCAACTTTCCAGGCGTATATTTTAGTATGTTTCCCGATGGAGCTCATTTTCCGTGAAGACTAGTTTTCTCCGTAATAAGATACTTCTAGATTGGACTTTCTATCATTCTATTTATTTATTTCGTTTTCAACTAACTCAAAAACACACTGTCATTTTATGGTAGTAATGTCTGTATATTTGTTTTTTTCCAACCATCGAGAAAACAGGGTCTGAGCGGGTCAGGCAACGCATTCCATAGCCTAGACGTTCTTATCACATTTCACGTGAAGACTCACAAGATTATTTTAAATTCTATAAGAGTATGAAACATTTAGCTGTACATAAACATCTAACTCATAAACATCGGAAACTACTAAAGTCCCGATTTGGTCTTGGAAGGACCAATTTCACAATTCACGCTTCTCGTTACAATCGCACAACAGAGTGTACCTAAATTCACAGATTAAAAACAAACACACACTAAAGTGAGACACCGCGCAATTATCTGTAATTATCTTATATATAAAATTCTCGTGTCACAGTGTTTGTTTCCTTACTCCTCCGAAACGGCTTTACTGATTTTAACCAAATTTTATATGCATATTCTGTAGGTATGAGAATCGGCTACTAGCTATTTTTCATACCCCTAAGTGACAAGGGTTGTTCACTAAGGCAAAACAACGTTTGCGGGGTCAGCTAGTCTTATATATAAAATTCTCGTGTCACAGTGTTTGTTTCCTTACTCCTCCGAAACGGCTTTACTGATTTTAACCGAATTTTATATGCATATTCTGTAGGTATGAGAATCGGCTACTAGCTATTTTTCATACCCCTAAGTGACAAGGGTTGTTCACTAAGGCAAAACAACGTTTGCGGGGTCAGCTAGTTATAAATATAAATAAATAAATGCTCAAAATTGGATGCTCAAATGTGCTCAAATGCTCCAAGCCTGGCGTAAGGAACTTCGTTCCAATAAACAAATAATAAACTTATCACTATAAACTTTAGTTACCAATCAAATCTACTATACCTATCTATAACTAAATTTACTAATCAACCAACTAAAACTTTGTTCTATATTATAATCTAATAATGTTTATATCAATTAAATATCTATATTACTACGCGTAACGTTAGATAGTGAAATGGATAAGAAAATTGATGGATCAATTCAGCATTTTTGTACTTCTAAACTGTGAAACATTTCGATATCGTTTGGATGTCTTCAAGTCGAGACTGAATCAGTTTTTTATCTGTAAGCGCGCTCCACTGTAGACCGCGTCGTCTCTTAAGATCAGACGAGATACCGGTCAAGTGGAAACCTATAATTGATAAAAAAAAAACGATGAAGTTTGAGAAAGGTTCAATTTCTTCATATCATCAAAACTGTAACACAGAAAATTCTTTACAAATAGCTTTTACAGAATAACGTTTTTTTCGGGCTAGTGAATTGTGTTATTAAATAACAGATCACTTCAACTACCAATATGAGTCTGGTTTATCCGTTCTGTAAATTTCCAGTGATATTGTATCACAGACTTATCCAGGAGTAAAATTGGTCTCGACAAAATAGTGTCTAGACATACCTATAGAAATACATATTTCGTTGGTTTATCGGTAAGCAAGACTTTTCTTAGAACAAGCGATAAAAAATAAAATATATCGCAACGATTTACTTATAATATTTTTATTATACTAGCTGAATCCGTTAACGTTGTTTTGCCATATATTAAGCTATAAACGATCGTATCTCTCAGATTAAATCAGACTGCACACCGTATGCAAAATTTGATTAAAATTGGTTAAGTAGTTTATTGCAGACGAACAAAGTAACATATACATGAACATTAGACTAATGTCAGATGATTGGGGTAGGACACGCAATCATTTAATTTTTAGAGGCATTCAATCCATATAGGACAATTGTATCGGCTTCCGCGATACAGGCCAAGCCTAGTGCGGAAGCCATAATTAACCATTTTCATGTATGTGTTTTTTGGTAAATAAATATTTTTTTTCTTGAAAAACACTTTATTTAATGTCGTGGTTAATCTGAACTTTTACTTAGTTAATTTAAAGTTTATACTCATCTCGATAGTTGTATGAACCTAGAAAAGTGTTAACGATTTCAGTACAATTCCATTTGTAGCGCATTTCAATCGCTCGTACTCGTCGTATCTTCACAGTAAGTGCCTACCTGACAGCGTGAGCGATTCGATCCCCTTTATGCTTATTATGGCTCACGGCTCACCCATTTACGATGTTCGACATTTTGACTGGATAATGTATTTTAACATATCTTTAGCTTCTTTTAAGCGTACTCGTTTGTCTGTATCGTGACAGAATCAATACTGAAAAGACTCGAAAAATGTATGGAATGGATAACGTTCTAATAAAATTAGTATATTGTTAATAGTTAGCAATAAAGGACTGCCCGTGGATTCTGAAAAAGCAAACTACAACGTTTAGGCTGTGGAATCCGTTACCCCCGGGCAGTTTTTCCGATAGTTACAATCTTGGGGTTTTCGAGTCGTGAGTGAATCGATTTTTTCTGGGTAAGCACGTTCCTTCGAAGTGTACACCTGTATAATAGTAAAAAAAGAAATTTTCGATTAATTCAGTAATTATCTTGTTGCTTGTTATTCTTGATCTAGGAGTCATTACGACTTTTCAATAATTGGAGGTTATTTTATTTTGGACAGCCTAGAGATGTCTACTATCTAAATAGATTCTGATGCTTTAAGTCCTAACGTATACGCATGTATTCAGCAAGTTACAGCACACGCGACCTCGCCGTCGAGAGTTCGTCGTACAGTTAGCGTTTTTATAACTTTATCCCTTTATTATCCCTTAGATCGCCTAACTAAAACGGTTTTGGCGTTGCTAATGCAAGAAGCGAACTGAAAAACACGCAAAAAAATAAACAAACACGAACAAGCTGATAGAACTTTACATGAACACAAACAAAAATAAAGTGGCCAACTGCGAGTTGGACTTGCCCATGAAGGGTTCCGTTGCAGCAAGTAACATATACATAAGTAATATATACATAGTACACATAGTTCTTGTAGTTCGTTGTAACTTTGATCGAAGTTTTAATAATAGTGTATTTATGACGTACTAAAAAAAACTACTCATCAGATCGAGTTCAAACCAATTTTCGTTGGTAGTTTGCATGGTAATGTACTTCATATATTTTTTTTAGTTTTTTCATTCTCTTACTTTAAAAGTTAGAGGGGGGGGGGCACACATTTTACCACGCAAAATTTAACCTTGTTTGGAAATGTCTCTCGCGCAAATTATTCAATGTAGACAAAAATTATAAACCTCAACATCATTTTTGAAGACCTATCGATAGAAACCCAACACGTGTAGGTTTGTTGAAATTTTTTTTTTTGAGTTTTTAAGTTTTTTTTGTACATATGTTAATGCGGTTCACATAATACATCTACTTACCAAGTTTCAACAGTGTAGTTCTGAGAGTTTCGGCAAAAGGTGGCTGTGACATACGGACGGACAGACAGACAGACAGACATGACGAATCTATAAGGGTTCCGTTTTTACGTTTTACGGAATCCTAAAAAGAACCTATGATACTTACAGAATACAATCCACAAATAGTTAGAAAGCAAGGTCTGCAAAAAGAGCGCATAAACAATTGGACAAAATTAAAACATGAATTCTAAGTCTCCAGCCTGGGTCTAACAAAAACAAATCCTGCCAAAAAATTATGCATCAGCACAGATTTCTGATAGAAAGTGGACACAAGACTCAGAAAAATAAGCGAATTATATTAGCGACAGCAGAAACTCTTTCCCGGGAGTTCAATGAACCAAAATTTTCGAAGTAAATAATGACACTTAAACCAATGCCAAGACAGAATCCCGAACCATTGTATAAAGTTAGCTTAAATTCTGTTTTTGACGCCCTTTTGAAGCACAATTTATGTAGTGGTAGGACTCTTGGCAGAGGCCGCCTGGGGAAGGACCACACCTTTGTCAGTTATTCTACTGCCAAGCAGTAATGTGCAAACATACAATACAATAACTCTTTATTAAAACACCAGACAAAAAAACTTAAAAAAAAAACATACAAATCAACTTAGCGTTCTAATTGGCGGCCTTATCCTTACTGTATTCCGGTTTGAAGTGCAATGTTTCCAGAGAAATTACAGGGCTTAGAAATATAACAACTTAGATCTCTGGGTGATGAGCGCAGTGCAGTGCTAGGTAATGATTTGGACTTTTATGTTCCAATAGCTGCGTGTCAGTGTGCTGTTATGTGGCAGTCATGTTGCTTACCATCAGGCACATGTCCTGTCTCGTCACTCTTAATAAAAAAAAATGTTATATCCAAATAGTCGATCAAGTTACAGGGAAATATATCAAGTTTCAGAAATCTCTATTTTAATACTTCATCGACTATAAAAAACCTCTAAAAAAAGATGGCATATTTTTTGGGCAAAAGCAATAACTAAACAAAATATCTACCAGCTTTTGAAATAGAAATTAACTAAAAATAGAAATCATGTACAATCATCGGAAGACACTCATACTTATAAATGACACACTAATTGAGTACGTTGTCAAGTACATCTACCTGAGAAAAGAAATCTCTATTGGCAAGGACAGAGACAAGATAATGACGATATACGAGTATACGGAAGTACAGCTCTTACTTGAAAAACATGGACCCAAATAGAAATACTGAAGTCGCAACTACCAATAGCATTAAATAATACTGCCGTATCTTACTTATAGAGTAAGATCCGAGATCTCCCAGACGTCACCTATTTTCTGATGAATGAAATGTGGACGATTGAGTGGAGTTAGTAAGTACTAAGAACACATGCTTACTCGCTAACTTGCTTAGACGGCCAATTTTGAGATATGGGGTAATGAAGGTACATACAAACATTACTTACTCCGCGTATTTTCTAATAAGTGATTTTCACGTGTGTTGTAGGCCATATCTTTAAAAACAAGGTTCCAATACTCCCAGACAATTTCCGTCGGCCGTCAACTCCAAAATAATAATTTAACTTCACCTAAATACTCATGATCCATTTGTAAATATGTTCGTCAGACAACTATTTTGTTGTTTTTTACAATAAGATAGACCAATCTAAAGAGGCAATCATACCCTAAACTCAATTTTAAGTCAATATTTCCTAATAAATGTCTCACTCAGTCTCCCGCTCTTACCCATAGGACATAGTTGAGTTAAGGGGATGATTGCCCCCTTAGATTGGTCAATCTTATTGTAAAAAGCAACAAAATAGTGGTCTGACGAACATATTTACAAATGGTGCATGAGAATTTAGGTGAAGTTAAATTATTATTTTGGAGTTGTTAAGCAAAACGGCTGACGAAAAGTGTCTGGGAGTATGTGGACCTTGTTTTTAAGGATGTTGCCTACAACATACGTGAAAATCACTTATTAGAAAATACGTGAAGTGAGTAATGTTTGTATGTACCTTCATTACCCCATATCTCAAAATTGGCCGTCTAAGCAAGTTAGCAAGTAAGCATGTGTTCTTAGTACTTATTAACTCTACTCAATCGTCCACATTTCATTCATCAGAAAATAGGTGACGTCTGGGAGCTCTGGGATCTCGGACTATTATGGTTGTTAAGAGGTATCCTTGTCATTTTAAATTGAGAGATATAATAATAAAGAACAAACATAAAATTTGCGAAAAAACAAAAATCATCGACGCCTTTAATTGCTCTCTTATTAGAAAATAGAAATGAGCACGCCATTTTTCTAGATTCAACAAAATATGAATCGTAAGTACTGTAAGAAATTACCATAATATGAGATTAAAAATCAAGCTATTGTAATGACATGTGGAATTAACTAAACTTTTTAGGGTTCCGTAAAACATAAAAACGGAACCCTAATAGATTCGTCATGTTTGTCTGTCCGTCTGTCTGTCTGTCTGTCCGTCCGTATGTCACAGCCACTTTTTGCCGAAACAATAAGAACTACACTATTGAAACTTGGTAAGTAGATGTATCCTGTGAAACGCATTAAGATTTTCACAAAAAAAAAAAAAATTGGGTTGCCCCCCTTACTTAGAACTGAAACTCAAATTTTTTTTTTATCAAACCTACACGTGTGGGATGTCTATCGATAGGTCTTCAAAAATGGTGTTGAGGTTTCTAATTTAGTTTTTGTCTACACTGAATAATTTGCGCGAGAGACACTTCCAAAGTGGTAAAATGCGTGTCGCGCCCCCGCTAACTTCTAAAATAAGATGATGAAAAAACAAAAAAAATGTATGATGTACATTACCATGTAAACTACCAACGAAAATTGGTTTGAACTTGGTCTGATGAGTAGTTTTTGTTTAGTACATCATAAATACATTATTTTTAAAACTTCGATCAAAGTTACAAACTATGTGTATTATGTATATTATGTTACTTGTTGCAATGGAACCCTTCATGGACGAGTCCAACTCGCACTTGGCCAATTTATTTTATTTATTGCTTTCTATGTAAATTTCAGGTGCAAGTAAAGAGAACAATGTTAAAGCTAGGGCCATTTTAGTTAAGCGTTAGATTCTCGAGTTATTCGATTGCCAAAGTATTATAAAAAGCTTAAATTAAATTATATTTCGAAAATAAAATTTCAAGTACCAAAAATTCCTTTGCAAACTTGTAATTGATACAGCTTCACTTTTGAGTCGATTGATATGTTCATCATCTGGATTAGTTCGAAAACTAATTTACCAACGTTACCTCTTGATGGTATTATTATAGTTGCATTATTAGTTTAGAATTTCCAATCAAAACTACTTGATTGCACCGGGATGTAGCGGTGAGCCAACTTGTAAAGTATTCCGGTGCAACACTGAAGAGCGGCGGTAATCGAGTTCCTCGCTTCCGCCATCGTGTCGGTGACATAGCTTCCGGTTGAAATGTCTTTATAGAGCGGTTATTTGATTTAAGATTTGTGGCGAATATTCGATCCTGTACTGACAGTACCTGGTTTAGCTTTTCCATATTTTCAATAGGTCGGGTTTTCTAGACTCGTATAAAGCTAGCTACAAAAACTCATTCCTAAGACGTAATTGTAAATGGACGAATACGTTGGAAAGAACTGCTGAAGAACTCCGGCAATATGATTTATTATTACGATTTGGTGAAAATTTGTGTTTTTTCACAATGATTTTGTCTGCGCGCTGTTATTCTTATCGGGATGGTTTATTGTTACATTTTAAAACAATAACCAATAACAATTGAATGAACAATAAAACAGAATAATTCAAAACTCAATTTAACCTCCTGTGAGAACGATTTATAGAAAAACGATTTATTATAAATGTGGAACTGAAAAATATTCCAATAAATTCCGAATTGAGCACAGACTGTAGCGGCAAGCTGGATAAAACACAGTATTCAGTAAACATATCAGCGTTACATAGTATAAATGTTAACGTCGAATACAGATAACAATTGGAATTAAGCCGTAACCGCAGATTAGTGCATTGAAATTTGGGTACATAATAGAAATAGTTGTAGTAACCTCATCTATTGTTTCCGTTAAATTCGGAGATTGAATAAATTTGGAACCATTTGTTAGTGTGGTATAAACCTCACAATGTATTATTTTCTATTTATTGTTTATTAATAGGAAAGAGCGACGGGACATGTCATGGTGACGGGACCTGATGAGAAACTTCCACGCCTGCCTATAACAGCGCAGTGTCACGCAACGTAGCATTAAACTACGTTTGTCGCCCATATAATATATACCTATCTTCTTTTTATATATAAAATTCTCGTGTCACAGTTTACCTTACTCCTCCGAAACGGCTTTATTGATTTTTACCAAATTTTATATGCATATTCAGTAGGTCTGAGAATCGGATACTATCTATTTTTCATACCCCTAAGTAATAAGGGTTGTTCACCCCTAATTTTTTCTTTTAAAGATTTGGGTAATTTTTTTTGTTTTTATTTTTTTATAATGTGGCATTAAAAATACATTCAACCCTACATTTTTACCCTTTTATCACCAACTTCTGATTTTGAATAGTCATTTTAGTAATTTAATAATTTTTCATCTCGCTGGATAACTGATCAAATATCGTTTATCACTAGAAATCACTAGAAATTACCTAGAAATTATTTATATGGCAAAACAACGTTTGCCGGGTCAGCTAGTATAAGATAATTTATGCTCTATGCCCTGTAATTACTTTGGAAACATTATCCATCAAACCGGAACACAGTAAAGTCTGTACATTACTGCTCGGCGGTAAAATAACTAGTAGTATCCGAGTTTAACCAAAGCCTCAAAGGAGGAGTAGGTACCTCAAAGAGGTCACTCCTGAGCTATAGCAAAATACGGTTCAGAAATTTCAGTAAAAGTCTAAACGAGATTCTTAGTAGTATCTAGTATCTCTCGAACTAAATAATATGCTGTAATTTCGTACACAGAAATCCGTACCTACCTTTGACGACGAGATGTCTCTAAAGTAATTGAAATAGGATTTTAGATTTTACTTTATAGTTAACTCAAAATTCGTCGGGAACTTGGGAGTTACGAGTATATTTGAATAGCAGAACTGTTAAAGTTGCCTATATTATTGTATATAAAACACATTTTTGAAAATCTCGTATCACAATGTTACCTTATATATAGTTATATAATTCCTAACGCATGTAGGGAAAAAAAATCTCCACGACAGTACCAGTAGTGCAGCTTGGTAGTGCGGTGGGGAATAAACCTGTATATTATAGATTTTTTTAAATGATTAAATAAAACGTCAAGAAGATCCTTCTTAGCGTCTCCATCAATGGCGAAAGTGACAACTCATTTCGGATATGGATGTATTTGTCGGACACAATACCAAGTTTTGTTTTGAAATTATTTAATTATTATGTATTACACGATGCGCAGTGCGATATCTTATCATAGTATGTGTTGGGAAGGTTGAAATAAAGTAGTTGCTACATTTTAGCTACTTTAACAATTTACATTGGAATACTTCAGTCAAAAATATTGTACTTGTGATCATTGGACGTCCTAATACTAAAAATGTACCTTATCCACAAATTATATACAGATTAGTCCAATAGTTATATGTAAGTGCTGCATGCCGCTGCTAGATTGTATCGTGTCTATTCTGTGTACAATTAAACTTTATATGATCTGCAAACTTCGTAAACAACCAATGGTTTCCACTCTGAGGGGTCCATGTAAACTTTCTCATTAATACAACTTTAACAACATGTTTTAGTGAAAATTAATTAATTAATTGCGAGCTTTTGTCCGGTACTGGATATCGGATGCTGGGTCGGGCATAATATTCGTACGTAAACCAAATGGTTTACGTACGAATTTATTACGTATTTTTACGTACGTATTTATTATACATATTATAGTATAGAGGGACGGGACAAACAGGACATGTACTTGATGGTAACCGACATTTTATAACAGAACAGAGTCGCGCAGCTATTGGAACATGAAGAGTCGAAACCAAATTGTATTGTCCGGAATATATTAAATTTGATATACACAGAATAGACACCAATGCGTTATCGAAGCTTCGGGTATTACAGTTAAATAGAAAATAGCAGTTGCAACTGATGCAATGCTCTCGTTCTTCATGATATAAATGTGCCTTTAGTTAAACACAAGTAAGCCACAGTATATTTTTCGCAGAGGCCCTGTGTTGAAAACAATGAAAAAAAAAATACCCGTTGCTCTTAAATCCTGTGCTTGTAATCATCAACCTTTACGTTGTCGTAACCTGGGTTCCATGTATCAGGTCGCGGACTCCCAGTGCTGTGCGTCCACCTCTTCAAAGTCTACGGGCTGATCTCACACTTTCGGCTGGACCCCGTGAAGGTGTTGAAGCTGTTCACGCTCTTCGAGGAGAACTACCATAGCACAAATCCTTATCATAACAGCATCCACGCGACTGACGTCACCCAAGCCATGCATTGCTTCTTACAGCAAGATCAGGTCAGTATAAAAAAAAACTTAAACAATACTAGTTAGCATAATATAAATTGTATAATATTAGTACCTATATGTAGATGAGGCGCAAAACACCAAACTTTTATTTTATCTTTATAACTACTGTAGCACTAGTACTACTGAAACACCCCGGGTGATAAGCGTGGATGCGATGGCAATCGAATACTCAAGAGCGCGAGTCGCAGACCGGCTGGGTTGCATTGAGGCCTCTAAACATCATGAGGTAGTCGTATATGAAGACAGGGGAGAAAATCTGAGCTTCCTCAGAGCCCCTTCACACGACCAAACACATGCAACTGACAGCTGGGGACATCCTGTTCCTAGTTCGACCATCCAAACCGGCTCCGAAAGAGCACAGCAGAGGGCAGCCACGGAAAAAGCCGCAGCCAATCAAAGCGGCAGCCGAGGCACCAACACGACCTTCGTGACTGCCTTCAATGCAGCAGCAAGGAGCATACTCCGAATCTCATCCCACTCATCACCCCCCTTGACGTCAAGGACCCCCAACGTAGCTTCACAGCAACAAACGAGCCGAACGAGAGCCGACATGGGACAGGTTGAACCGCCCCGCTATGTCATGGCTTCGGAGCCGCGGAGTCATGCACGTAACGCCTTCATCGAATTCCTAGCCACACTGAGAGCGACAAGACAAGTCAACCTCAAGACCTGCGAAAACATCATGCAGTCCTATAAGCTAGGAAGTGAAAGCCTCTTAAAGACGAAACTCGAGGAGGCCGAAGCAGCCATTTACAATAATGTCACTTCCCGGGTCATCAAGGGAACCATGACAGGAAAGTATATGGCAGCTTACAGTGTAGAAAATGGCTTCGTGACACTGAACGAGAAAGAGACAGAGCGCGCGGGAATGCCAGTTTATGCGACACCACCAAACGACCCAATCGTAGTTACCGCCCGATGCACCAAGATTATGCTGGACGATAGGATCCTTGAGATGGCCAAAACCATCGAAGGGAACTCAAACGTCAAAGCGGGTTGGGAAACCTGGGAGGTACCGCGAATACAGTGGGTCAACGGAGTTCCAGGATGTGGAAAGACAACATGGGTAATTAGACACTTTGATGTGGACAAGGACGCCATCATCACTACAACAACTGAGGCAGCAAAAGATCTAAGAGAAAAGCTATCACACCGTATCGGAAACCTGGTCAAAACCAGAGTGCGAACCATGGCTTCTGCTCTGGTAAATGGTTTCGGAAGAGAAAGCTTCAGTCGCCTCATGGTGGACGAAGCTCTCATGAACCATTTTGGAGCCATTGTGATGGCTTCAAGGCTGTCTGATGTTGGTGAAATTGTCCTCATCGGAGACGTCAATCAGTTGCCTTATATCGACAGGGAAAATCTCTTCGAAATGAGGTATCACCGCCCAAACCTGGTAACAAAGATCAGCCAGGAGTTGCTCTGCACACATCGCAATCCGATGGATGTTGCATATGCGCTGAGGGAAATATACTCAGGTATGTACTCCTCAGCATCCCGTATAAAGTCCCTAGAGCAGAAAAGGTACAAGGGAGCGCAAATACCCAACACCCTACCAAACACCCTCTTCTTAGTTCACACTCAAGAGGAGAAAGAGACCCTGACAAACCAGGGTTATGGGTCAGGCACAGGGTCACGTATCCTCACTATCCATGAAGCTCAGGGACTGACATATGAGTCGGTAATCGCAATAAAAACAAAGGCAAACATGAAGCTGCACGAGAGCGTGCCCCATGCGGTTGTTGCAATCTCACGGCACACGGGGACCTTCACGTACTACGCTGACGACACCGACGACGCCATCGGTCGGTTCGTGCGGCGAGCGTTGGCTGCATCACCGAAGACCATCCGAGAGTTCAACCTACAGATGGCCATCAGGGACAGAAATGCAGCCGTAGTGGAGGCTCTCGGCCGGGAGGAGGCGGCTTAGGCAAATGGCAATAAGGCAAAGAATCGATGTCGAGTCGATTACTAGCGGAATCCCAACCGGTAGTGATCGGCTCAACAGACGAGCACTAACTAGTATTAGGTTTAAAATGTTCCCAACTCCCCCCTTATTTTCCTCTTCTTCTGATTATCCACGAAACATGTAAAAATAAATAAGATTTTAAATGACAAAAGTCACGGACCCCGGAGTCTGTGGAGTAGCAATTTTAAATAAATAAAAAAAAAAAAAAACTACTGTAGCGGACAGGATCATATTATATCTACAATCTTGATCCCAGCAAGACATCTGAATTTGTAAACTAAAGAAAAACCGCTGTAAAAACCGAAAAAACGTGTGAAAAAAACAAATGTCTCAATCAATGTGAAAAATGACTATCGATTTGTTTTTGAATGATTCGTTCAAGCATATATCCATTTAAGTCAGCAGGTATAGTCAATGCAGCAAAATTTAAAATTCTGGCACGCGACACATATTCCATGTTTTATTAAACAGACTTATAAAAAAAAAACTCGTCGCTTGTGTCGCTCTGTTAGGTAGTTTTATGTGGTTCGATTGGACGAATGTTAACGTTGCTCCGGTAGACTTATATTTGCATGCTCGGCTTCGGTACGGTATGTAAATAGTAAATACATACTTAGTTACGCGAACCGCCAATGCTAAGCTGGGGCAATAGGGGCGCTTTGTAGGTATACCTACACATAAATAGGATCGCGAAATTAATAAGCTGTTCGACAAAATAAAAGTCCTTTAGAGTCGATAAAATACATATAAATAGAGAAACTTAATTATATTTGCGGGATTTCAGAATTGGTGCTGTAAGAGTTATGTAGGTTTTGTCAAGTCAATATTTGTTGGTTATACAAAATATGAAAATAATATTTGAAACAAAATAAACTTAAGCTATATAAACAAAAATACAGTGCAATTGGCGCCTTTATCGTTTAGAGCAAGCTTTATCGACAAGGCAACCCCGTGGACGGACTAGATACGAAAAACATAATTTGTTACTCTCTTACTGTACTAAGCTTCTAGTATCTGTCTATCTGTATCACTGATTTATTTAAAGTTGAATTCTAATAAAAAAACACCAAATATGTGAAGCTAAGTCGGAAGAAAGTGGCTGTACCTCGCGTGACAATAAATGATTTTTGGTGTGTTTTCTGTTTGTTCTATGAGACTAGTAAATTACTTTGACAAGGTTAAAAACAACAGTCCGGACTGAGTAAATCAATCATCAATTTTTGAACCCTTCGTAGGTATGAGTCGTGAGACTGACTTATAGTTTTTAGTGCTTGTAGTTAGGTTACATTGGCACACCCAACATTGCCCACAGTTTGATCGATTTTGACATTTTGAGTGCCATTTAAATCATCCTTACGGTATCGTAGGGTGCAACAATTTACGTCGTAGACTTTATTTGCATGCTCGGCAGCGTGGTGGAATGTAAACATTTAAAGATCGAGTCTTTGTTTTATGGGAATTCGCCAGGAGTTAGATAGACGTTTTTAATACACTTATATCGTACTAGCTGGCTTACCGTGCCCACATTGTTGAGTGTTAAACATTTTTACTTGTGATCCTAATTGATTGATTGAAGTGATTGTATTTACTACCTACTTACGTCGCGTTATCTTTTTATCCTTTCGTCCAATTTCAATGCAGTAAAAGGGAAAAGTCATATGTTTTAAGAAAGTTCTTAATTGTTCTCACACGAATTCGTAATTGTGGATAAGGATGATAGGATGACCAATAAATATCACCTTATTTATACCATAAGTCTACTTTTTATGTAAGATCTATAAAAAATACGTGAAGCAAAAACTTTGTACTCCTTTTTACGAAAATTATGCGTACGGAGGAGTAGGTATAAAATTTTGGACACTTATATTTTACTAGCTGAATCGTGCGCGCTTTGCTACGCCTTCTATCGAAAATTGGTCGTACCAATTCAAATTTTGAACAAATTCGGTTACCTTAGGTTCTAATGACGCAACCTTTTAAAAGATAGATATATGCTGTCACGCAACGAAAGCTCTCAAAAAGCAATATCTTTTCCCGTTTTTGTTACATTTTTCATTCATGCTCCGCTCCTGTTGGTAGGAGCGTAATGTTAAATAGCCTATAACCTTCCTATCTAACAGAGAAATAATCTTCAAATTCGGACCAGTAGTTCCCGAGATCCTTGAGATCCTACACTACATGTATTTGACACACATGCATACATAAATACTTAAATCGTCATCGGTCATCGGTCAAATTGAGAATAGATTAAAACGGCTTTATTGTCGAATTGCGACCACTTGGCGACCACTAGTTATATTTAATACTAGCGGCCCGTTCCGGCTTCAGTCGGAACGATCTATATATTTAAATCTCCTGTCACGATGTTTGTCCGCGATGGATTCCTAAACTACTTAACCGATTTAAAATTAAATTGGCACACCGTGAGCAGTCTGGTCCAACTTGAGATATAGGATAGTTTTTATTTCGATTTAAATGACAATATTGTCCTTAAATGACAATATCCGAGAGCAGCCGGAATGGGCCGCTAGTATTATATAAATTCCGCGACGCGTTGTTTGTCCGCGATTTGATTAGCATAAAAATGATTATAATGAAGCAACTTTAAAAGATAGACACATGCTGTCACGGACTTCAGCGCACGTCAGCGCACACAACGTAAGATCTCAATAAAAGTGGCCAAGTGTGAGTGGGATTCCCGCACGAAGGGTTCCGTACCATTAGCAAATAAATGGCGAAAACCTCTGGCTTTATTTGAATTACGTATACATAAACCATCGCAGTTTCGACAGACAAGCTTTCAACCAAAAGTTTTTCTAAAATTTTGATTTTGCCTTACGATTTTAACGACGAGGTCGAATGCACCAGTGTACCAGTGGCGCCATCTAGTTAACTTGAAACGGACTAATCGAGCAAGAAACGGTAAAAAATCAAGTTGTATGGGAGCCCCCGTTAAATATTTTTAGTATTTGTTGTTATAGCTGCAATAGAAATACATCATCTGTGAAAATTTCAACTGTCTAGCTATCACTGTTCTTGTTATGCAGCCTGGTGACAAACGGATGGACGGACAGCCAAGTCACAGTACCAGTTCCGTTTTTACCCTTTGGGTACGGAACCCTAAAAATAAACATTATAATATTTCTCGTTTTTGTTACATTCTTCAATCATGCTCCGCTCCTATTGATAGTAGCTTACCTAATGTTGACATAGACTATTTATAGCCTTCCTCGATAAATGGTCTTCCCTACAAAAAAAATCTTTCGAAGCAGCAGTTCCTGAGATTATCGCGTTCAAACCAACAAACAAATTCTTCAGCTTCATAATATTAGTATAGATTAAAAGTTTTTCGCACAAGCAAGGTTCCGCAACGGGATGCCGTTAATGAAATACCATTGTCCTTTATCATAACCGCATTGTCCTTTATAGTAACCCGCTTCGCTCATCGACGGAAATTGCAATACAGCTCATTTTCAGAATGCAGTGCTGCAGTAAGAGATATGAAGATGGAATGTTTGCCTCAGTTTATTGTTGCATTCCGTAGTCTTAAGACATCTAAGCTTCAACTTTGAGTGAGATTCCAAACAAATAAATGAAGTGAAGAAGCGCTTGTTTATAGTGGACGAATAGCGAGTTAATTTAAAATGTTATTTCCTACTGGATTAGATTAGCAGAGGACCAAGATAAGCCTATTCGAAACGAAAAGAAGGACCCATGGGCGATAACGGGCTGAAACTGGAGATGATAATGCCTACAAACCAATTTTTGTATATTTTGATGCAGTCTTTTTGTACAGGGTAATCTCCGTAATAGATGAATCCAATTTCGATAAAATGTTCACTGGAATGGACCAACATTTTTGTGAATTCTACATTTCTGTGAATACAGTTACAGAGAGAGCACTAGGAAGCTTTGCTTCGGACAATAATTTAGGGTTCCGCGACGACAAAATTATAACCAAAAATTGTCAGGGAAACAAGGCAAAGAAATTGGTGGACAATTGGATATGAGTGAGAAAGAATATGAAACGTATGGAAAATGGAGCCTAAAAATCAATAGAACGATACAATATGAAATTGGAGCTACAGGGAAGTGGGGACTGCATTTACTTCGCATTACATGACGCGTACATAGTCGACGTTAAAAACAAATTTTCAAATATAATCTTAAAAGTTCGCCGCGACTCTTGTTAGTCTGAGGTCGTGTTCCACAATAGATATAACGGAGCCCTTGACAATAATCATAAACAGCGTCCAAGAATAGCCGCGGCTAACCCGACTCAATTCATTGCAGAGCAAACCCGTACCACGATACCTATTTTCGATAACTTTTGAGTTCGTTTACGCTTACCATTTGGTACACCGCAACTTTCGCTTACCAACGTTAAGCTAATCGTGGGCATAGCTGACATTATTTTAATACCTTTATTCTGTACATTGATCAGATGCCTCAGATACCTGCTAAAGACCTCAGATATGTAGCTGGAGGTGTCTGTCGGAATGCACTGGAATCGGACACTATCACTACACTATGTAATTGTCTTTACTAGACAATAATATTACACCTAGCTTGAATAGGAATATGCGATAGGATATTTCTACAATTACTTCGTAGGTACTTGCTGTTTTAAGACTGATATCTTCAATTAATGACGTAGTTAATGTTTGAACGTATTGGATAATCACTTGAATATATTCTTCAAATTGCGTCCTCCACCAACCCGTACTGGGCCAGCGTGGTGAATTATGGCCTTCACTCTCTTCCTGCGAGAAAAGCCCCGGAGTCCCAGTAGTGGTTATAGGACTGCTTATGCTAACTTCAGCATAGCATGCAATAACTTGCATTCACCTTATTGAAAACAACATTAAACTCACAATCGGATTACAAAAAAAGAAAATAAACACAAACTGCTGAACATGTAACCTCGCAATATTAAACTTGCCACTCCTGACCACCTCCTTTATCAGTCAGCTTAAATCCCTTTCTAATCTAGATGGTTTTTGGATTCAAATTCGCCCGCAAAACCTGCCTAAGTTAACTAAGTAGTAGTAGCAGGTTCAGCTAGTATATTAATATACAATAATATTTAATACGTATATAAAAATACAGTGCCGTGATGTTTGTTACCAAGAAAATATTCACGAAAGTTGGTATTTATATGAATTTGGCCCAACTTGAGAGATAAGGTAGTTAATAGCTCAATTGGAGGTTGCAGTTTATTATGCGACATTACCCTAGCAAATCAGGAACGGGCTGCTAGTAAATCTATGTATAAAAACCTTATGGTACGGGATTTGGCTCGGGAAGGTAGCTTCTCGGCGCAATGCACAATCTTGAGTAGGGTTGGCATAATACCGGAACCAATCGGCATTGTTATCATCTCGCCACAAGATATGCAACCGTTCACGTCCGGGTTTGTGATCTGCTTTTGTTAACAAAAAAGTAATCCTTGGATTAATCAAACACATCGTTGGGTACGCAAATAAAACGCGTGTGTGTACTTATGTGTATACATTGTGTTTGTCTTGTGTGTAAATTGTCCACCAACATCTTATATATAAAATTCTCGTGTCACAGTGTTTGTTTCCTTACTCCTCCGAAACGGCTTTACTGATTTTTACCAAATTTTATATGCATGTTCAGTAGGTCTGAGAATCGGCTACTAGCTATTTTTCATACCCCTAAGTGTTAGGGGTTGTTCACACCAAACATTTAATTTTTAATTTTTGGTTATTTTTTTATAATGTGGTGTTAAAAAATACATACAGCCCTAAATTTTTACCCTTCTATCACCAACCCCTGTTTTTTTTATAGCCATTTTAATAATTTTATAATTTGACAGTGAACTCCTAAACGACGGGACCAATTTGAATGTTTTTTTTTGTGTGTGTATTCGAAGATGGTTTAAATTCACAAATAAGCCCGGCAGATGGCGCTGCAGACAGTGTCTAGGTTATGTCCGAGCGAAGCCGGAACGGGCCGCTAGTTTATTAATATTTGTTATTATCATCTCTTTATTTTTCGTGCTGGTATGTTTAACTTAAGCCATAGAATAGACAATATCTTCAACGGAAGACGTATTAACCTGAAATTAGTTACAATATTTACTAAAATGTTGAATAAGTAGTAGTTAATTTCAGGGTGTCAGTTTTTACTTTCGGTAGTAGCGCGCATAAAAATTACTCACATATTATTTCCCTAACGTGCCCAAAGAAGTATTACTAAAAACAACGATGTGGTGTCATGGGGCACCAGGTAAGAACGAAGTTCCTTCGAATTCAACGCAATTTGCAAAGAGTATGCTTATTTTTATTGTTTATGGTACGATTATCTAAAAATAAAGTTGGCAACACTGGCCACACACATATCCACTCTGCGCGGGAACCGAACTCACGACAAGAAGAATACATCGTAGATCAACAATTCCATTGAAATTGTTAATTATTATAACAATTTAGAAATTTGAATACGCGACCTACTGCAAAAAATCAACAGATAAGAAAAACATATTATTGATATTTATAAACTTATTTAATAAAATATACTATGCAAGGGCCACTAGGCTGTTTGAGACAAATCTAACCATATCTTAATTATCAAAAGCCATCCAGCCGTTTGGAAGATACGCGGAAATAAATAAATAATACGAGTAGTTAAAAGTAGTCTAACTGAAAAGTAAGAAAATAAATATGAATAAAAAAATATGAAAGATAGTGTGATTCTGTTCTAATATTATTGACCTTAATCTCACTCGGGAAGTAAATTATTTACCCAGAAGAACCACTTTTAACTAATAAAAGGATCGTTTTACAGTAAGGTGTGTATAAATATAAAGAAATGAAATGAAATAAAGAAACAAACAATTGGACGCAGATAATTACTTTTCTCAGAAAAATAATCCTTAGAAGTTGGATTGCGACGTTTTCTTCGCTTCTCGTTATAAATATTATGGTAACTGGCAACTGTTATGATAAATACACGAACACTATTAATAGAAAATAAATTGAAAATTGCTATGATTACACCTGTTTGACTCTACAATAAATAAATAAAATGAATAAATATTGGTGGACAATTCACACACAATGGACCGTAGATTTTAATCGTATCTGTTTTACCTTCCCGCTGAGTATTTTTTTCAAGTGGCAATATACAACTTTGTCATCACCTTTGTCATCAAGGAAAACATCGTAAAAAACCGGCACGTTACAATTAAGACATCTTTCGAAAACATGCGTCTTCCGCCAACCCGCACTTGTCCAGTGTGAGAGATAGAGAATGGCCTTGATTCTCTTTTGAGAGAAAGCGCGGAGTCCCATCTGTGGGAACATACGCGTAAAATGAGTAGCTAATGCCATTTAAACATCTGAACTATTCAAACACGTCTTTGTTCCTGACAGCCCTTTGCTTGAATCAATCACTTGACTATGCATAACAGAGCGGGCGCTGGGACGCATTGAGTGTGCAAAATATGAGGACCGCAATCGGTGTACGGTTTTGAACTCAGAAAAGCATGCAAATTATGATTGCCAGGAGGCGTATTGGTCCATTTTTTTTTACACTTTAGAATTTAAGTATATGAACGGAACACATTAATAAAAATGGCTATTGTGTGTTTTCACTAAGAGATCTAGGTACCGTCGCGGCATTTTTTGTTGACATTTGAAGGGGTACATGCAGTAGGTACATTATTTTTATCTATCTCGTAGGGTTCAGCCAGCGTTTGCAATGTAAGCGCAAAATATATATATATTTATGACATCACAAAATAATCCTTTAAAATTATCAGTATTTCGCTACTAACCTGCCTGTCTCTGGACTAACTCTATCCATTAAAATAACCCGCATCAAAACCTGTAGAACAAAGCCACTACCCGCTGTCTGTCTGTCCCTAATTATGCTTAGATCTTTAAAACTACCAACCAGATTTAGATGTGTTTTTATTGCAGATATTCACCAAAATCCCTATAATTATTGTGGTAGTAATTTCCAAAGGTCATGGTAGTCTAGTGTAGCGTGTAAGCGTGAGGTGTAGGTTCGAAACCCGTTTGCACCTTTGATTATCTCCCCATGATCATATGTACAAGTTTGTCATTACAACCTGTTTTAACGGCTTTAGCATGGTGAGAAACCGTCACATTTCAAAAAGTATATATATATATATTTATTGAGGCATAATTTATTTATTTACAGTCTCATATTAATAAGTAGGTAAGCTGTTAACTCTCTTAGATTAAAATTTACCTTACTCTTAGGTTAAATATGCCTACCTAAGACAAATTGTTCGAACCATGTTCTAAACATGATCATTTCATAAATGGTCTAGATTCGAGGAAGTCTATTAAGCTCTCGGTGTGGTCAGTTCACTCAATGTTCAATATCGAATCATCCAATACTGCACTCTCTAATTTGCTTATAATTGACTTCATTGACGTTGAATGGACGAGGGCCGGCTGCGTTTAATGGAATGGGAGTATTGCGAAATAAACGTATTATTCTCAGGCTCGGATAATTGTTCGTAATTTGAACCATATTCTAAACATGAACATTTCCTGAATGGTCTAGATACGAGGAAGTCTGTTAAGCTCTCGGTAGGGTCAGTTCACTCAATATCGCATCATCCAATACTGCACCCTCCAGTTTGTTTATAATTGACTTGCCTAACGTTGAACGGACGAGGGCCGGCTGCGTTTAATAGAATAGAGTACCTTCTGCGAAATAAACGTATTAGGCTCAGGCTTTAATCGAATCACGCCACGTTAATAATAGCTTCTGTAATATAGCATCTGAGCGATCGAGAATCAATCAGCTGCGTCTTGTTTCTTAAAAAATGTGCAATATTTACGTATAAGTAAGTACATTGAAGTGAAGACAACATTGAAATGAGTGCATGTAATTCTAATTCCAAATCAGCTTTTCACTAAATGGAAGTATATGAGTATCTCCGAAAAAAACTGGATCAATTCTAAGAAGACTTAGATAGATGATGTCTTAAGGAGGGATCAATATTAATTAAGAAGTTCCCTATGATATCTACTTTTATTTTTTTAAATAGTGTTCTACGAAAACACAAATTGAAACAATGTTGAACGGTTAATGACTAAAAATATGGTGGTACGAAGTTCGCCGGGTCAGCTAGTTGTTAGTTATAATCGTATAGATTTTGATATCGTAGATCACACTTTATCCCCAGCTTTTCTACGATATATGAAAATGAAAAACAAACCCCTATATAGTAAACATATAAATTGATATAGGTAAAGCCGTTTCTCAGAAATATCCCTCGCTTTCACCGCAAATATAGAAAACTCTAGTAAAAGCTCAGCAAAAAGCTAGAAAGCTGCGTCTTGTTTCTTAAAAAATGTGCAATATTTACGTATAAGTAAGTACATTGAAGTGAAGACAACATTGAAATGAGTGCATGTAATTCTAATTCCAAATCAGCTTTTCACTAAATGGAAGTATATGAGTATCTCCGAAAAAAACTGGATCAATTCTAAGAAGACTTAGATAGATGATGTCTTAAGGAGGGATCAATATTAATTAAGAAGTTCCCTATGATATCTACTTTTATTTTTTTAAATAGTGTTCTACGAAAACACAAATTGAAACAATGTTGAACGGTTAATGACTAAAAATATGGTGGTACGAAGTTCGCCGGGTCAGCTAGTTGTTAGTTATAATCGTATAGATTTTGATATCGTAGATCACACTTTATCCCCAGCTTTTCTACGATATATGAAAATGAAAAACAAACCCCTATATAGTAAACATATAAATTGATATAGGTAAAGCCGTTTCTCAGAAATATCCCTCGCTTTCACCGCAAATATAGAAAACTCTAGTAAAAGCTCAGCAAAAAGCTAGAAAGTCGAATAAAATATTAACTGTGTTCGATAAAATGTAATGGACCTAACCCAGCGTTTTTTTCGCAAACTCTGAGTTGTATTTATAAACATATGATTTTTATATTGCCGTCTCAGAAGCTCTATAGAATCAGGTATTTATAATGGTGCCCCTGTCGAGTCAGTACACTCATGCATACTAGGTAATTAGTAGCGAACACGAGTTTAGATAGAGCTTGTACTAATTTTATACAAGTCTTTATTTCGCGGACGTGTGAAGACAGTCGAATGCGGGGATTCATCTCTACACGCTCACGTACTGTATGTTTCGGCTTCTTTGGTAACAGGATATATATGCAGGCTTCATCTGAATAAATACCTCATCTTTGCCAGTTATATTACCGCAAAGTGCTACACTACTGTGTTCTGGTTTAAATAGCAACATTTCCAGAGATAAATTACAGGGCACAGCTCAAAAAGATAGACATTTTTAATCTCTAGATGACAAGCGCAGTGCAGTTCTAGATTTAAACTTGGACTTTTCTTAGAGGGATATCTGCGTGTCATTGTGGGCAATCGTGTTGTTTACCATTAGGTGTATAAATTGCTTGTTCCACCACTGTAAAGCCAAAGCCGATACCGATATCAGCTATCTGGCTCCCATAGTACAAGCTTTGCTTAGTTTGGGGTTAGATGGTGCTGTGTGTAAAATGTCTACGCAATATTTTATTATTAATATTATATTGTGTTATCGGAAGACACGCAGTCAAAGTTATTTTGTGTAAAAAATGATTAATATATGTATTTTTATTTTCCGTGGCAGATATTGGAGCACATGCAGCCAATAGAAGTGATGGCGGGTCTCCTGGCGGCCATCGCCCACGACCTTGACCACCCGGGGGTCAACCAGCCGTTCCTCGTGGCCACGAGCAATCATCTCGTCGCCCTGTACCAGGTAAGAAAAAAAAAATCACACGCACAGTTCCCAGAGGTCACAGAATATGCAATGAAGCTGTATTGTCCATACAATGCACTCTCGGACCCAGTGCAGATGTAATTATGTAAATTCGTCATTCCCACATCTGGCCGAACACAATCCGAACTCATGTAATTTTATTTGCCAACTAAGGGCTCCCGCACAAAACCACGAATTCGCACAAATGCATCGCAAGAACTTCCGATTTGATTCGCATCGCGCATTACTGCTATATTACCTCATACTGGTCATAATGGTGTCACCACCATTTTAGTCAGTTCTGAGACAGAAGAAGACAAAGACGATAGATTTAATTAGGGATTATTTTAGACATTTATGTAGTAATAAATAATTTTTTGTAATTTTGTAACTTGATTCGATTATTTTGATTTGATGACATTTATATTTTTTGTATCTGCCTATATAGTTGAAAGATGATTTTAATTTAAGGAGCTAGTTGTTAAGCTAATTTTGTGACTAGACTTATAAACTATGTCATCAATCATTTAAGAATTGGAAAAACATTTATATGCCTATCATATCAGCAAAACATGACGACAAGCTACTTTGAAATTTTGTGACCTATTATATAAATATAAATAAATGTTGGTGGACAATTCACACACAACACCATCTGACCCTAAACTAAGCAAAGCTTGTATGATGGCGGCCAGATAGCTGATATAATACTCATATAGCTTTAAATACATACTTATTATACATAGAAACACCCAGACTCAGTGCAAACTTTTGAATTCATCACACAAATATTTGCACTGGGTGGGAATCGAATCCACGACCCTCGGCTTTGCAGGCAGAGCTACTACCAACTAAGCCACGAGGCCAGTCGTGGTCTCAGATATCATGCATTATGTGTGTTTGTAATTTACATGAGTAAATTACATGAGTTACCCTAACCAACGGTTTGCCGCACGATATCGCATCGGAACAATTTGCGTCGCAAGTTCTCCCGATGCCGCGTCGCATCGCATCGCATCGGAGGAACTTGCGAATTGTTGCGATGCGATGCCAATTCGTGCGGCAAGTCGTTGGTTAGGGTAACCATCCCTTCAAGGGTAGTCAGCCGTGTTGGACGTGTTTTTCGGAAGCGTAATATGGATTGCAAAAAGATTGTTGTACTGCTGTGATTGTTAAGTAGATATGAAAGAAAGAAAAGATTTTGGTTTCATACACATATTACGATTATGAATGCTGATGGGAACTATTTTACTCGCAAGTATTATGGGTTGAGAATAGAAGAAGATTTTTTTTAGAAGCTGATACAAGAGGGGATAACTTTAAATCGCTTGTGTCGATTTTGGTGAAATTTAGCTAAGAACATTTCCGAATAATTCACCATTCAAACAAGAAAAACAAATCAAACTCGTTTTATCTGTTCGGGGACTGCGATGCCACAGACACACACACAGACACGTTAAATTTATAACACCACGTCGTTTTGGCGTCGGGGTTAAAATTTACGAGGTCCAATAACTTAAGTTTCAACCTCATTTAGCGGATTTTTAAGAGGAGTTTGAGCGATAGATATGTATAATATCATATTACACGTGATTTAACAGTTAATTAATGTAAAACATTTCTTTTGTCTATTAGAGCAAGTCCGTTCTGGAGAACCATCACTGGCGTACGGCCATCAGCTGCTTGATTGAAAGCAGAATGTTGGATGAAATGCCCCAGTACCACGCTCTGCTCCAAGAAAAGATACGTTCGCTGATCCTCGCCACCGACATCACTCGCCAGCAGGACTACTTGGGACAATTCAAGGTTTGTTTTAGGCCCTATTATAAGACGTTAGGCGTAATAACCTGAAAAAAAGCGTGCAGTACTCAATATCAAACAAAATATTTTAAACAACTTCTTTTACTACTTACTTAGTATTATTGTATTTTGATACTAAAGTTTGATTCGAGCTTGATAAATGTATAAAACATTTTTTTCAAAAATGGGACGAAACGAGCAAAGCATGCCCGTGATGGTAAGCAACTAGCTTGCCCATAACGCTTGTCATAGGCGAAGTTCCAAGCAGATATTTAAATATGACGACTGGACTCTTCACTGCCTAGCATTGCTTTCGTCATCTACATAGAGATATAAAACGGTTCATCGCCTAGCCCAGTAATTTATGTGGAAACATTCCCCGCCAAATCGAAACATGGTGTGTGAGAATGTAACCAATGTAAAAGTTAGCCGTAATTTTATCTGTAGCACGCTTCTTTTCATTTATTACACCTGCTCTTCGTGATTATTGTAGACCGTAACTGCAAAGAACATCTTATAGCACACTGCCTCTCGCTTGGATACTCTGTTGTGCAAAAGTTTCAAAACTTAAACTTAAACTTCGTGATTTCAACGTATTTTGGTCGTGATTTACTTAACGTTTTTTGGTTACCTCGGGGCTTTTGTTAGAAAACTGAGTTTTTTCAAGACGGTCAATGTGAAGCGCCCTAAACGTCGAGGTACTTAAGAAATTGTAACCTCTCGCTTGCATACTCTGCGGTGCAACCTCTCGCTTGCATACTCTGCTGTGCAACCTCTCACTTGCATACTCTGCTGTGCAAAAGTAACTGTTAAACTTCGTGATTTCAACGTATTTTGGTCGTGATTTACTTAATTTTTTTTGGTTACTTCGGGGCTTTTGTTAGAAAACGGAGATTTTTCAAGACGGTCAATGTAAAGCGCCCTAAACATCGATGTACTTAAGAAATTACAACCTCTCGCTTGCATACTTCGCTATGCAACCTCTCGCTTACATACTCTGCTGTGCAACCTCTCGCTTGCATACTCTGCTGTGCAAAAAGTAACTTAACTTGGTGATTTCAATCTATTTGATCGCGATTTGTTTAACAATTTCTGTTTACTTCGAGGGTAAGGTTTAAAAACTACTAGAACGCTTTTAAGTTATCTGAAAGATATTTTTAAGAATGTTCTTTGTAGGCGCGAATTATGCTACTGACAGATGTTTTACACCCTTTCTTACATATAGCTTTAAAAACGAACGTGAAAAGCGAGGACAGCGACTGTATTTTAAATACATCTATAACAGGTCTAGGAGAAAAATAATATTTTGCCGTAATTGCTAATATAACACTGCCATTTTTACTTGCCATGTCTAAATATATATTAGAAATGAGTATTTTTCCTGAACCTTCGCTTGCGTATGCTCGTATTATAATATATTGGTTATTGAACTTGGATCTTGTTCATAAAATAACAAACAATACCTATTGATGGAATTTTTTCGCTATCATCTAGCCCCATACACATAAAATATAAATGTGATTGTAAATATAAATGTACCTACATAATGATAATAAATGAAGAAAAACCACATTAGGCCATTCTCGATTCACGGCTTTATTTTTTGTTAATTTACTGAACCCGTAAGCAGTATCAACTTACGAATACGACGTATATGCCACCTATCGTTATCTTCGCTCATATTGTAGAGCAGAAGGTGAACCTATACATACTAACGGCAAAAGAGCCTTTGAGCGAGCACGAGTGCTCAAGGTATACGCGCAATTCCTAGGTAATCATCTAAACTAATACCAATAATAAAGAGGAAAGATTTGATTTTTTGTTTGTTCGTTATTCTTTCACGCGAAAACTAATGGACCAATTTTAGAAATCCTTTCACCATTGGATTGCCACTTGCCATCTTACTGCCATCTTTGCGGAGTGTAATCTTAATATATATAAATCTCCTGTCACGATGTTTGTCCGCGATGGATTCCTAAACTACTTAACCGATTTTAAATTAAATTGGCACACCGTGAGCAGTCTGGTCCAACTTGAGAGATAGGATAGTTTTTATTTCGATTAATAGTCTTTAAATGACAATATCCGAGCGCAGCCGGAATGGGCCGCTAGTATTCTATATTAAAAAAAATAGGGTTCAAAACAAATTAATGGAACAATAAATAATTATTGGTGGATAATTCACACACAACACCATCTGACCCTAAACCACAGAATAAATATTAGTACAGAAGCCACACTTACCAAAACAATTATATAAATAGCGACTCTTGCTGGGACACAACAAAGTTCAACTCAGCTCGCATTAGCGCTCAATATCTGTCGCGATTATCAACTCTCTCTTCTAACGCGTAACTCTGTCCCTGTCTAGCGCGGAGGGTTTACGACATAAAATATTGTCTAACAACAATATGCGCGGGAAACGTTTTGCGCGAGCGCTCAGCCGTGCGTCCGACAACCGACTGGCACTTGTTCCCTGTGAGAAACGGTCTAGCTGTAGGTTAAAACCGCGCGACCTTGAGCGAGTGAGGGTGCACTGCCTAAACTAAGCAAAGCTAAGTACTATGGTGGCCAGATAGTTGATATAATACTTATACAATGGAACATAAGATGTCAAAGTTTAAAGTTCAAAGGGATCGGGAGCTACGCGAGTGAAACCGCGGGATGCTACTAGTTTGTGTAATATTTATTTTTTTCATTGAAACTTGTTTTTTTTTCTATACAGACTGGTTGAATACTTGGCAAACCGACGGATGATTATAAATATGGCGTCCCGAAAATCTCTTATTTCTTTTCTTAATACTTTGTTTTGATATGCACCATTTACCGGAGCATCAAAAACAGAAAAATAAATTACAAAGCGTCCTATTAAAATAATATGATTGGCAAAACAAATCGTAAAATTTTATTTGGTATTCGTATTGTGTTTTAAATGTTACTTCTGTACCTTTGAAGAATGTAGCGTTTTAGTTGTTTACTGAAACACTGTATTTTGAGTTTTATTCTAGAAATATGTTTTATTGTCTCACTTATTTTTTTGTATGTTTTTTTTACTGCGATCGATCCCTGTACCAAATGATGAATAAGTTTTTAGTAGTAAGCAAAGTTAGAAAATTCGCTCTGACCAATAAGCAACTCGCTAACACGCCGATATGACTTGACCTACAAAAAATTGTTTAATAAAATATTTTTATGACTTAGAGTGATAACACGAGCCAGTTCGTAACAGCACAGCGCCACGCAGCTGTTTGAATATGCAGAGTCCGAATCACTGCAGATATATAAGTCACTCAGAGATATAAGACGATTTATCTCTTTGCCCAGTAATTTCTCTAGAAACATTTCCCTTCAAATCGGAATTCAGTAATTTTTGCACATATCTGCTTGTTACACGAATAGCTGCTGTAAAAATCGTGGTACCTTCCCAGACAATCTAAAGACTCCTACCACTACAAAACTAGTATCTGTGTTATTTACTCACTTTCTTGGTAGGATGTCCAAAATTACGCGAACCATTTTCTTCAGGAAAATTAATTTCTTCGAAAATCTTACATAAAATGTTTCTATGAAATATGTTCTTCTCTTAAAGAAATCTTAAAGAAAATAATATGTCGATCGAGAAATTACTGTACACATACATATATTAACAATTGGTGCACGCATAGGTCGTGGGATTTACATTACAATGTGGAAGTGTAAAAATATCGTGTATCCGAAACCCACATCACCCACCGGAATCCGTAAGGTGACCTAGTCCAAGACCATCAATTTTCCACCGGAATCTGCTAACTAGGGCGTGCAAACAAACAAACACACTCAAGAATCCAATGAGATTAGGCTTACGGGTACAACACTGTGGCACAAATTGTGTAATAGTTAACGTCTCATGTTAGGATGTTATATCTTTGTACTACAACATAAAATGAAATACAATGGAACTTGTGGCGGAACATTCTAGATCTAGGGTTCAAGGTTCTTCATCTTTAATCACATGGTCGATTACCACCAGGTGAATTGGTGGTCGAGGGATGTCTGACTCCCCGAAGTCCCCTTAACCTGAAGTTAAAAACGGGAAAATGTTTTACTGAAATTCAGCAACAAGCCTAGAATAAATTCATTAATTTAGTCGACCTCTCAGCACGAAATCATCTCTTTAACATCATTCATCCGATTCCTATTTCGTCCAGAGAAGGTTTAAAATGCAGTGAAAAATGTATCACAAATAAATTGCTATATTTTTTACCTGTGTCAATTGGATCCTTAAACGGTCGCTTACATCAAAAGCGACATATTACTTTAACAACCCTAACCTCAAGTTTTTCCTTGATTTCTTTTTACGTCACACACGTCAAAAATGTCTACCGATTTGACTTCACAAAAAAATATTTAACAGTTTCGCAAAAGGCTCGCTAGATTTAATTATTTATTAATTATTTGATAGAAATATGTGGATTACGGTGGTTAGGCTTTTATACAATGACCATTAATTATGTTTTTTTTTCTGTCCAATACTCAAGTCCTATTTTACGTTTCTGTTATGAATGCGTGCTGTATCCAAGGTTTATGTTTTCTTTTATCTACAATACGTCGTTTGTTTCAATACGTGCGATGCCTACCGTACGTAATAATGAGCAAAAGACATAAATAAATATACCTTGCGCATACTTCAAAGAAACGTTCTAAATTTGTATTTTTTATTTTACTCTTGGCAGATCGTCGCTCAGGATCCCAAATAAATGTTTCATTGTATTCTATATTTTCTATCCACATACTTAATGAAAACGAACTCTGTGTTTTGTGATAGATTTTCTAAAACGTTAGAAAAAAGTAAAACTACATTATGAAGCCTGACTATTAAAAAATCTAAAAAGTAAAGAGTCTATACTTGGATTATAACTCCACGTGTATGTCTAGTATATGTACGAGTAAATCTAAAATTAATCAGTCAAAATAAATAGGGTAGATTAACGTATCCCCCTCGATTCATCCCGCATAAATTGTCTATCAATTTTTTCGTCATAAATATCGGGTCGAGCTAGTTACTCTATTTGTGCATGATTTAGTAGTGGTAAGGCTCTTAGCAGAGCCTTACCACTTTTCCCATTTATTCTAGCGCCAAGCAGTAATGTGCAAACATTACTGTGTTCCGGTTTAAAGGGCAATGTTTCCAGAGAAATTACAGGGCTTAGAGATATAACATCTTAGATCTCTGGGTGACGAGCGCACCGCAGTGCCAGGTAATGATTTGGACTCTTCATGTTCCAATCGCTGTGTGTCATTGTGTTGTTATGTGGCAGATATGTTGCTTACCATCAGACACATGTCCTGTACGTCTCGTCACTATTTATTAAAAAAAAAAATTTTAAATGTACAAATATGCATCGATATCAAATATGAAAGTAAAATTGCTCTGAGCTGAAGTGTGAAAATATTGTGCCCACCGAAGATGCCCTACTAAAAGGTGCTTACTCCTACATGCTTCTGCGACCGACTATATAATGACAGAGAGTCAACTTCAAACGTTGCTTGTGATAGTTTTAAATATATCTAATACATATATTTAAAACTATCAGTTTTAAATATATGTATTAGAATTACGACGAGTGTAATACAAAGTGTTTTTGTCTACTAGTGGTGTAACCTGCGTCTTTACAGTTTTTCCACGTTAATTTGATTACGTCAAATACGAATCATGCTAATGAATCATTTTATTAGGTATCCCACAGGAACTACTTACGTTAACGGAATAAAGTAGCCTATATAATACAGGTAACGTACTTGACACTTATTTAATTAAATTGAAATACTTTAATTTCTCAAATTAACTCAAATTTTATTAGGTAGGTGCTCTATGTATCTGACACAGAGTACCTGATAAACTTTGAGTCCGCGCTAAACAGGTTAACTTTTGGTATGTTAACTAGTTAAGTTACGACTGGTCTAGTCGGGAGAACGGCGACTGCCGATCCGGAGACACCGGGTTCAAACCCCACACGCACCACTGTCTTTTCGAAGTCATGTGCGTAATGCCGCTAACTTAAAACGGTGAAGGAAAACATCGTGAGGAAACCGACATGTACCTAGAATCTTTCGAAGTCATGTGTCATGTGTCATCACCAATCCGCACTGGGCCAGCGTGATGGATTATGGCCTTAACTCTCTCCTTGCGAGAGAAGGCCCCGAGTCCCAGCAGTGGGAACGTTTAGTGGGCTGTTGATGTTGATGTTAACTAGGTCCGGGTGAGGAACGCTTTTTGACTACCCCTGCGTAGGTACCTCTATATTATTTTTTTGACCACCAAAAATACATTTAATTTTACGTAGTAATGTTGATCCGATTATTGGTTTGTAGATTTGTATCTGCATCGCATAATCTGTGTTTAGCACTGATGGCCTTCTGACCCTGATTTGATGAGGTTTAGTATAGCAAATTTTCTGAAAGTAAACGAGGAACAATAAACAATAGATACATAATCCAGTAATGGATGTCAAAGACAAGACGTTGACTGTTATTGTGATAATGTGGTTCACTGGGTTAATGATCACTTCCTCACCTATTAATTACATATCTGTCTGATACTTTAGTGTCGTCCGGCTGAAATAATTCTTCTAATGTTATATAAAATGTGAGAGTTTGTATATATGTTGATCTATCGCATCGCAAGGACTAAATTGGCACTTAACATCGGTATCGAAGTTTTTAAAGCGTATAAAATACAGCGTTTCTATTGCAGCGAACAATTTTTGTACACTACTAGTGCAGTTACTAGTATATTGCCTAATTCGTGGTCATGCAATTGATAGATAAATAATTAAATAAATGCACAACACTATCTAGTCCCAAACTAAACAATTTTTTTTTCAGTTCGGTCGCGCAGCAAAATCCCTATCTCCTCCGAGTATGTTGTAAGGAACTTCGTTCCAATAAATAAGTTACATTTTTCACGATAATGATATTATGATTTTAAATAAAAACACGGGTAACTCACGTTTGATATAGTCAGTCCAGCTCGACTCAAGTTTCGATCGCGTCCGGCGATCTTTTTCAAAGCGAGAGCGCGCGCATAGTGTTAAACGAGACAAAACACGCGCGCGCATCCTCCTTGAAAAAGATCACCGGACGCGATCGAAACTTGAGTCGGACTGGACTGACTATATCAAGCGTGTGTTACCCGTGTATTTTTTTAAAATGTGTAATAACCACGTTAGTTTTCATACTAAGATATTATGATTAGTCAGTGATATTATCCATAGTTACATAGTGAAGGAAGCACCCATATTTTGATGCAGTTTCATATTTGTCAGTTAACCCGTGAACTATCCAAATATCAGGGACCCTCAACAATCTCAACATATCACCGTTCAATTGACCGTGATTAATAGTAGTGTACTGAACAATAATAATTAAAATATTGACAAGACAAAAAAGTCGAGGAGAGGCTTTTTTTGGGGATTACATGCTACGAATGTCTGGTACCGTAATTTTTATTAACAGTTAAAAACAATGTGCAAAAATACATATTCAAGATTATACACAACCACACAGGTGACACAGGCAAACGTTTTCTATCCTTTACTACATCATCGATTTCCATCTCGCGAGCTGTGGTCAAACGTTTCCCTTTAATGTATCACAAAAATACCACTTAAACTGATAATAACAAATCATGCGAGTATGACATAAGTGCAGTTTTCCATGTATATCCATGGTACCTCTGTTGAATGGGTCAGAAGTCGATGATAAAACAATGTTTTTATGTTTGCACACTGAATCGACCTAGCTTTTTATGAGAACCCATTTAATTATAACGCACGATGTACGAAGGACTTGCATGTGTCCCACTTCAGAGCAGGTCAAGTGCATCACTATCAATTATGAGTTCATCCAAAGGACAGCCATGTTTAACTTAATGAAACATTGCGTTGAAAACTCATATTTTATTAATTCATTTTGATATAGTGATAATTTTGTAAACATCGTGTGACAAGCACATCGAGCTTGACGTTAAATTAAATTATATTGCTCCAATAGATATATTACTTCAATAAAGCTTCAGAAGTCGTAGGCACAATACATACATATCGGTTTATTAATTAAATACCAGCGGACAAAGTGTATTGAAAGTCAGTGTTCTGTGAGCAACTGAAATTCTTACTAATATATGCTAATCTTGTTTGTACTTTGTACTGTAACTGATTTTCCCAAAATCTGTAAGCTCTGTTGGCTTTAAGTATTTCCCAGTATAATATCTATTTAGAAAAAAAAACCGGAAAATCCTGTACGAATTCTCATACCTACGACATTAATATCTTAAAATTAACATTTCTTGAAACACATGATCCTTTCTTAGATACCTAGCACATACATCTGATTATTAATTAGTATCCAAGTTTATTTAAAAAAAAAGTACAACACTACTTAACACATACGATGCCTTCGACACAACTGTTGTGATCTTGCTAATTTCAATCGCCATGCCTTGAACACAACTGTTGTGTTCTCGGTTTTTCATAAAAATGTGAAAATATTGAGTTTTTAGGGTTCCGTAAAACGTAAAAACGGAACCCTTATAGATTCGTCATGTCTGTCTGTCTGTCTGTCTGTCCGTCCGTATGTCACAGCCACTTTTTGCCGAAACTATGAGAACTACACTGTTGAAACTTGGTAAGTAGATGTATTCTGTGAACCGCATTAAGATTTGAACAAAAAAATTTAAAAAAAAGAAAAATTAGGGTTGCCCCCCATACTGAGAACTGAAACTCAAAAAATTTTTTTTCGTCAAACCTACACGCGTGGGGTGTTTATCGATAGGTCTTCAAAAATGATGTTGAGGTTTCTAAAATCATTTTCGTCTACACTGAATAATTTGCGCAAGAGACACTTCCAAAGTGATAAAATGTGTGTCCCCCCCCCTCTAACTTCTAAAGTAAGAGAATGAAAAATCTAAAAAAAATATATGATGTACATTACCATGTAAACTACCAACGAAAATTAGTTTGAACTCGATCTGATGAGTAGTTTTTTTTTAGTACGTCATAAATACACTATTATTGAAACTTCGACCAAAGTTACAACGAACTACAAGAACTATGTATATTATGTTACTTGCTGCAAAGGAACCCTTCATGGGCGAGTCCAACTCGCACTTGGCCACTTTATTTGTCCTAGCCAAAATCAGAATCATATCAAATCAAAAGCAGTGCCGGTGGTTTTACCTGCTGCGTCCACTCAATTTCTTATACAGCGCCTTGAATGCATATGGTTCGCTCTCGATTTGTTGTAGGCGGCATGGCTGAGAGTCACAGTGAAATCGTGCCGGCACTGAATGAGTTAAAGTGTTTCATCATTGTATGCTAAACTTTGGCCCGAGATTTTTGGAAACCAATAATCTGTCAATTTTTTTAGTATAGTCAAATTAGTAGACATTCACAATGTTTGTGATGTAGAATGCATCATTTGATTGTATAGTTTTAAACAATTAAGTAATTAAATAATTTCATTTCATCTCATTGTGGTTAATTTCTGCTTCGGGTTTCGCTTTGTCAATCGTGACCTAAATTCCCTTTATATTATGTGTCAGTAAATTGCAAACCCAATCAATTAAGATTAATTAGTGGCTTTGGAAAATCAGTAGCTCAAAGTGATAAGCACGATTAAATGACTAGGTATTAATTAGTTTCCGATTGTACTGTTCCTGGGTCTGTATTCTGTTATTGCTAAACTATGAACGGTTCTACGCATTTAGACAGGCGGCCAAACAATTACATTTTACGACAGTAGAATAAATTGTTTTAACTTGACGATAAATAACGTGACTTAGCGGCAAAACAGTTATCGCAGGTTTAGTCAAGCTCAGGACTTGTAACAGTCGAAACAAGAAACGTACTAGTAATCAGAGTATTGAATTCCGATTACGGATTATTTATAATGCTGCGGCCCCACCTATGAGGCGTAATATTCGTAACGTCTTGGCGCAACAGAAACATCGTATTCGGACTAAAACGATGTTGGTGTCTACATTAGCAGGCGCAGATTCATGTCAAATTGGTGCGATGTATTGTGCTTTGCTGCTATGATTATTTACTTGTCTAGATAGACCGCTCCGCGTAGAAACATCAGAAATATAAGTTAAGTTAAGATAAGTTCGTCCTGTCGGTTTAATTGTCGCAACAATGACGTTGCGCGGTTTTGTGACATTTGAATATTTGCGCTATAAAAGTCTGCATAAATTACCAAGGATGATTGAAAACAACTAAAAATATTAGCTGATATCGGTAAGTAACCATTACAATCACAAAAAATCACAAAAAGTACATTACCATTTAGTTAAAGAAGTAAACGATAGATTTTTAATACATATAACTTTGTCTCAAGACGGCGTCGTTTGCCGCCAAATTCACAGGGTTGCCTGTTCTTAAATTTAATGTTTAAATTTTAATTTTAGAAACACCACCAAAAATATAAGTTAGTTCGTTCTGTCGGTTTCAAATTTCAGTCAGATCCGTTCATATTTTACGAACAGATTGAGAAACAAACATCAAAATATACAAAGATTGACATCCTATTAATATTAGAACTAGCAGTGCCCTGCAATTTTACCCGCATTGATTCCATTCCCGTTATTTTTTCGGGACAAAAATATTGCCTGCCAAAAGATGTGTCTATGCCTAAGCGTTTGTTTTGTTCCAAGCCATACACTATCTATTTTTCAAAGGACATTGTTCAAAATCCGTGGACAAAATGGTCTCGATAATTTGATTTTGTCAAAAAGTTTATTAATCGTTTTAATGACTAATTAATGCATTATTTTAATACCCAGATTAATAAACTAAAAGTTAATTATTAAAGTATTTTAATGTTTATTTCCGACTTCTCAAACAATTATATTGCCAGCTTTGAATGATGTCGATTTTTTTCTCGAATAATATTGATTTCTGAAAATCGATAGAAAAAGTCATCCAATAACAATTTTGGCCCTCCGATGGTACAAAATGATGTAGTGTTGTTTAAAAATAACCTCGTCAACGTTCGCATTACTTATGGGAAATATGAGTAAGTAGTCTTTCTGCTACTACAAAAAGATAATATTCTGATATCAACTGCTAAAAGCTATCAAGTTTAATATATGATATCAGTGACAGTTAATGTCCACGTTTAGTCCAAAGTCCCTTATAAATGATCAATGTCTTTTCAGTCCGAATCAGAATGTAAATGTAAGTATTTCTGAAAATAGGACGATTTTTTCGGGCTTTTACCATTCGAATTCAGTACATGCTAGGTTTTACTGCTGTCAGCTGGTAGATGTTGGTTTCCCAGATCCGACTCGAAGCACCCCGACTCCACCTAGTCTTATCGCTACTACCCCTAGAGTGTATACAAAAAATGCGGGAGCCAGAAGCTCGAGGGGGTCCTGAGTGGAGCGAGCCATACGAGGTCTAGCGTAGGGGAGGTGGCGAGCAAAGCGAGCCCGCGACCTCCGTAGTAGAGCTTAGGCCGAGTATGGAGAAGCGGCACTCAGGGTTGAGCGCAGAGCTTCTGGCGGGAGCCCACCCAGAGTCAAATCTCAATGATGAACCATCATCGACATGTACCGTGCCTTTAATTAAAATCTTAGGATTTACCAACTGAATGGTAGTAAAAGTACGAATCGTAAACCTTTTTGGACATATACCATTAAGAATTGGTAAATCTTAGGTTTACACGAAAATCTTAAGATTTACCGTAGTTCTAGGTTTTACAGTAACATATATACATATACTCGGGTGTACCCTGCGCTTAAATATACTTCTAGAAACTTTCTACTCGAAATCGAGTGCGTCATCATGGATGTACCAACTACCTGTGTTGAATAATATAATCAATGTCTTGTATCTATTGTGTTCTTTCGATGCATCAATTCAAGGCATGCGAGTGGATGCACTATATACGGGTCAAAACCAGAATAACGAAGAGTCATTATACGAGATTGTGCAACCTAGCTATTTGAACTGCGTACTCTATGGTGATCCGGAATTCATCAATAGATTATAATGAAGGCTGATGTTTATGGAGAAACGGTTTATTGCGTGGTAATTTAAAGTGTGTTTGTTTATAAGGATGTTCATTTAAATATTAAACTATCCTGAAGGCTTCAGCCGTCGTTGCCATATAGGTGCCTTCACAGTATATTGGCTTATCGGATGCAAAACGATTTTATGTAATCTGGACTATTAGTTGCCAACACGGTAACGTGTTTAAACAAACAACCAACAATCTCTTCAGCTTTACAAACTAACCAAACAAAAAAAATCACAATTAAATTTTCAAAATCCAATTGTGGTTATTGTACAACTCTAGTCCATTCAATCTCTATTTAACGTCTCGCAGTAACACAAATTCAAACTTAAGGCCTACTACCTTATGTTATCGCACTCTGGTAATTGTGAATAGAGTACGACCTCTATTCTTAACTGATATTAAGGCTCTACATGACTTGCTACGCTAGTGAACGTATATGCGCTCACTGTGCTACGCTGAATAGTAGAGACATGTTTTCGTATCATTGATAGGATTGAGCTTCAACGCTCTCATTTGATGATAAGCGACTATAGGGTCTATGTTGGTACGATGGAGCGCGTTTACATGTGTCCTGAGTGTTTAAACCTAGTGAATCGGAAACCCAGTCGAAATTGAAAGTTGTCTACTCTAACATATATAATCATAGCTTAAGGGCCGATAGTGTCTAAATGTATAGTTTGTTTTTAATGTGTTTGTGTGGGTTTATTAATAATAATAATGTATTAGGGCCGAAACTTCGTGACGCGGTCGCTCGCCGCGGTTCTATACAAAACTAACACGATATAAAACTGGCGCGGGTCGTTTTTGTATGGAACCGCGCGGGCGACCGGCCCTAAGAATTTCGGCCATTTTCGTTTTTCGGCCTTTTTTGTTTTTTTCGGAATTTCCGGCCCTAAGAACAGATCTGATGAAAGAGTAGAAACAAACTTCAGTCCTGGAATCTCTAGAAAATTCGTCAGAACTAGTTACAAATAGACGAGTTAAACTAGGCTTATAATAATACGCCTATAAATTCTTTTAAACCAAAGTTATCTGCACCAAAGTTAGAACCGATGCCGACACTTTGAATTTTTTTTTTTTTATAGGTATCTAATTAATTGTATACAGTAGTAAATATTTATTAGTCAATAATACAATAAAAATAAAGTCCACAATAAATCAATCAATCACATAATCCACCCCGAACAGTACCCGGCACAAAAGTGACCATTACGCTGGCATCATTACCACACTGAATAGCAATGGACAATTTTTGTGCCAGGTACAAGCCAGAGCGGGAGTCACCGCCATTTTCCCTCATTTGAAGGCCTCCTACTTACTTACCTAATTAATTAAATATGGTGATTGAATTAATTATAAATTATTAAATTAATGTAAACAATTTATTGTGTGCTCTGAGGCTTACAGACTTTGTTTTTTTTCTAAATAGAGAGTCACGAGACGAGCAGGGCATGTGTCTGATGGTAAGCAACATGCCTGCCACATATGACAGTACAGTGACACGCAGCTATAGGAACATGAAGAGTCCAAATCATCACCTAGCACTGCACTGCGCTTGTCACCCAGAGATCTAAGATGTTGTATCTCTAAGCCCCGCAATTTCTCTGGAAAAATTGCCCTTTAAACCGGAACACAGTAATGTTTGCACAATACTGCTTGGCAATAATACTACACACATACACAATAATACTACCGTATTATTGTGTGTACTATTTTCACTATTTAAAATCTGTTTTTGTGTTTTTGCGTGAAAGATTATCAAACATACAAACGTTCGCGTGTATAATATTAGTATGATTGATCCAGTCTCTTGTCTAGTGAAGAGACCGATCCTTAAGACATGTTCGGGGCGACGTTTTAACAGTAATTTGTTTGCTTCTGAAAATTATTTAAAATTAATATGTCCATGACGAATGTCTACTGGGAGGTACTCCGTCTGCAGCATCGATTTTCCTCAAACTTTCATCATCAATTCCACAAACAGTCACACATTCTATTATTTCGTATTATTGTGCTGCTTCATGAATTATACTAAATTACGTTTCAACGGCATCTAGTCGAATCTAACTGCAGATAATCTAAATACGGTGGTAAATTGATAATAGATGGTGTTATGTGTGAATTGTCCACCAATATAAAAAAAATGTTGTTTCGCTATCAAGTTTGTGAAATCGACGATAACGTCTACTCGTAGTGCTCTTTTAAATCTTTACCAATAATTGGTATGCACTTAACCGCCATCTCACCTGTTATGCGGTATAGATTTGATAGCATTTAGGTACGAGTAGTTGTCCCACCGCCGGCGAGAAAACGAGTAACTATCGACTATTTTCTCGCTCAAGAAACGTACAATAGATATACATTCCATATAAATAAAAGAGATACATATACAAACGTTGATCGCTGACTGTTCACACTGCCGGCGAGCACTCGCTTCACTAGTTTGTCACTGAGCGACAAGAGATATGAAAGATAACACTCGCTTAGCGATACTCGCTAAGCGATTAAAACACGCCGAGAGACCAACCAGCGGTCATTTCTCTACAATGCGGATCTGAAAAATCCGAGTAATCGCTCGCCTCACTCGCACATTCGTTTATAGCCGAGCTACACAACTATCGGAACTACGCACTCGCTCCCCGCGGCTCGCCAACTCTTTTCTAATTCTAGCTCTACTCGTTAATCGTTCATCGTTGCCGGTGAGACAACTGCCTTACGCGACGATAGTTTTCCCATAATACTTCATCTTCAGAACCTCTCAGTTCGTCGTTGGTTATCTTCTTTGTTTTTATATTCGTATCAGGTACAAATTATGTAAATATTTATCAGACAATATGTATATACATTTAATTCATTTATTTAATATACATATATGTTGTTACACATCATATGCCTAGCTTGTTAAAAGTGGTGGCACATCACACGTGTGTAAAACTTCTCACACGTGGAATAATGTGTTTTTTTTTCGTTGCACCCCTTTCCTTGTGGGAGACTTCGTTAGTAGGAATATGAGATTTAATGCAGGTTTTTCTATCGCTTACATGTTATTACGTTTCGTTAGAAAATCAGTCAAAATTTTGTAATTTATTCCCACCTTATCATATTGCATCTATACTGAAAAAAGATGCAATCCCGATTTTATATTTTTAAATTAGCAAATCTTGTGCACATTGTTATGAAGAAGAATCTCTTAGCCCTTCAATGGTTCTTGCCCTTTTTTCTTTCGGACTTCTCGTAGCTCGAAGAGGCGGCACCGGTTCATGGTTGATGTTCCAAAGACACAAACGAAGAGATTTGACTCTACTTTTGTGATAAGAACGTCTAGGCTGTGGAATGAGTTGCCTGAGTGGGTTTTACCTGATAGTTATAATCTTGGTGTCTGCTAATCGAGAGTAAATCGGTTTCTTCTAGGTAAACACGCTCTATCGTAGACCGCATCGTCGCTTTTTATCAGGCGAGATGGCGGTCAAGTGTAAACCTACATAAGTTAAAAAAAAAGGTCTCTAGGGACTAAGGCCGATCCGGTATCTATCAGCTAGAAGCGCCGGTTAGTAAGAAACCTCTTTAAACAAGAAAGAAATCGCCGCTCTTTTCGCTTCCTATGCAGGTTCTACGGATAAAACCGCGGGACGAACACAGTTATAATATTCATCTATTGAAATCCGTTCTCGATTCTTCTATTCATCTGTAATTCAATTGTAACAGTTGCATCGTTATATTTATCTGCTGTTTTGCTATCAAACGAATGTGTCAATCAGGAATAAATGCATCACATCGATTCGATTACTTGAAACTAGGTCGAAAGAGTAGTGACGGACATACTGTCATATGCACATAATTTTGTAAACATTGTTATTGCGCAGTACTCAACTAAGCAACGAGTTAATAAAAATGAGGCTTGTACATTTAAGTTAAGGTTTACGTAAACACAATTATTTTTATTTAAATGTTCTGTTCCATTTTCATAATTATTGAAATATCTAAACTTAATTTTTTTTTAAAGGACGCCCAAGACATGAATCTGATGATAAACAACACATTTTATTTAGATGAACACTAGCCTTATTTTATTCTACATTTTAACATATAAAGTTGCATACGTTACTTTTAATCTCGGGAAAGGATATTAGCTTTGATATAGTGGAAGCGTGGAAGCTCTCAACTCTCAAAGGACATAATTAATAACGTTGCAGCATATCAAAAACAGCTCCAATTTTGTCGCGCAGAGATTATGTATCAACATAAGCTTCTCTTATTACTTCGGCACAAAATGTTGTAAAACACAAGAAGATGAGTAAAAACATAGTAGGTAGTTTCCTGTACATTGAAAAAAATCTTTACAAAAATGTATTTGTCTAGATTTATACATCTTTTATTTTTAACCGTAAAGTTGTTTGGATTTTTATGTTCGATCGTAACCATGATTCCAAAATAAAAACGGAACTATTGAATTAATAGATATCGAAATGTCCAATTTACATACCACAAAAAAAATGTTGTACTATGCAACTATACATGTACATATCCACGTTTTATAATCCCAACGTGGCTCCTCAACTCATTCATTTTGCAATAATAAGAATCCTTATGCCGATTGAATTATTTTTTCACCATTTTTCTACCATTGAATAAGCGGCTGTACTCACAGGATGCTCTTTAATTTAGTTATTTTTAGTAATAACCTTATTTAGCCATCACACAAGCTTTGCTTAGTTTGGGGTCAGATGGTGTTGTGTGTGAATTGTCCACCAATATTTATTTATTTTATTTATTAATAAAAGTATTAGTGTTAATAGATGTTACGCCCGCTATTTATTCCAGACAATAAAAATCCATTTTTAGGGATTGCGGTAATATTTCAATTCCACTGCAAAAATTTACTGAAAGCGCCAAAAAGATACTTATCTGGAAAATACATCCTTACCTTACCTTACACTCAGCGGCTATACCTAATTGATGTTCTTTAATTTAGTTCTCACTAATAATATCTAGTTCTGATGTTTTTACCAATTTTCTTATATTTATATTTATTATATAATAAGAATTATTATCGATCCCAAAAGGAAATGATTAATTTTCTATCTCATAAAATTTATTACTGTTAAGAATTTGCGATTTTTATTTTGTTAAATTATGATATGGTGTAATAAGTGGGTTTACAATAATCGTGTGAAGCTATGCTGTCATATTACGATTGATATTGTGCTATTGACTATATAGTAGCGTATTTTTCAGTTTCTCCCAGATAGTACCTATTTTAGTACGGAGCTGTGTAAAATATCAAGACTTATTAAACTATTGTTTATCTCTGTTAGCTGAAAGATTCTGAGATATCAATATCTTTTCAGCAGTACCCAAGCTAATGATCTCATGACGTCTTATCAATTTTACGATAAACCCACGTTTCTATATAAAACCACGAGATCTGTGTCAGTAGTCTCACAATATTTTTAAAAATAAATCGTGCTAGTTAAAAATATCAGATAGATATAAAACACCATTATCTTATGAATCAGTCTTTAGATTGGGTCAGGCGGTTGTGAGTACGATGCACTGATAGAGTAAATAAACAGTAGTTGTATGTACGTAAATTTTTACGAAACTGGGTGATATGTTTAGCGATGCGTAATTTTTTCTTAATATGTGTAGGTACTTGTTCGTAATAGTTTTGAACGTGATAAAATGATACGGACTATTCTGAATTAAACTCGAACGAAAGACGAGCTGTAGTTTACTTTTGAGTAAATCTGAGTTTGTTTTGATATTTTATTATTAGTGTGATTAAATGAATTGGTGCGCGCCCATGAACTCATGTCGTTTTTGTAAGACATTACTTTTGATTTCGGCGTAGACTGATTTGAATATATTTGGGCAGGTGTGCGGTTAATTAACAACACGGAATTATACCTACAATAAAAACTTTTTAAGCGAAAAACTTTTTTGAAACCTATTCAATTTGATTTGGCGAATTTACTGCTTGTAATTGTTTGTATGAATTCTTTGGAATTTAGTCAAACTTCTCGCAAAAGCAACTTTTGTTTAAAAGGTCATTTAATTTTCCTGAAGTCTTATAAAGATTAAGTTTTACTAAATGTGAACCTTTCGTAAATTTTTCGTTGTGTTCTTTGATTGCGCCACGAGGAAACCTAATGAAAGGATATAGTACACTTAGGTTGAAATTAGTTTTGTAACTTGTTGCTTTATATTCTTTTGCAATCTCGGACCTCGGCAAATATAAGTGTGTTATCAAACTTACAGTTGTATTTCGAAACTTACTCGTGCTGCACAAATCTGGTGGAAATACCTATAAAGCTATCCTACACATACCTATTATAAATGCGAAAGTTTGTATGTTTATTGCTCAAAGGCGTCGGAACGTTTGAACGGATCCGGTTGAAATTTGGAATATAGTTCGATACCTATACTATATATTTGAGTAGTAGAATAAGACCGTCTTTAAGTTTGTAATTTTCAAGTCAGTCTTTTGGATGTCGCAGAGAAAACTATTATTCAATTTTACTGTGTAATCGCGTACAGTCCGCGAGGTATAAGCTGAGCTTTGCATTAGTGTGAGTGATCACCAAAAGTACAGTCAGACGCAGGACGCTGTGACCATGTTCTCTTAATAAGGTGTCAATTTTATATTCAATAAATCGTTGTTTATTATGCAGTATCAATTGTATATTGGTATAAACGATAGACCTGCCCTGAATACGGTATTCGGAAATTTTAAGTAAATAAGTTATACGTAGGTGACGGATCTCATGCTTTTCCATTAAAAATTTTCTGTTATTCTCTGTCCTTGACCATTTGAATCCTAAAAGAGATACTTCTTTTCGCAATGACCATATTGATCCTGGATAGTTAATGTCAGCTTGTTGTTTAAGAGTTTGTTGTCTGACTGTACTTTTGGTAATAGATGCGTATGCATGTGATCACTCACACTAATGCAAAGCTCAGCTTATACCTCGCGGACTGTAGCACGTTTAGTTTTTTAAACTATTGTTACGGGTGTACATTTGACCGCCATCTCGTCTGATGTTAAGCGACGATGCGGTCTACGATGGAGCTTACTAACATTAGTCGTCGACACAGAGTTTAATCTACCAGTGGACGTAAGCCTACCCTATAATACGCGATTCAATATAATCCTCAGAGTTTGAAGCTTGGAACACACAGCTAGTAGTAAAAAAACATAATTATTAATCGTTCAATTTCGGCATAAAAACGCTATCAGTGTTTGATGAAAATGTACTCTACTCTACCTACGACAAGTGGCCTAGAGTTGTAAACGCTTATACCTCATTCCAAATCCCTGTGAATAAAAGGTAAACAAACCAATGTCACTCTCAATATGACAGACCAGCATTTCTCAACCATTGTTTTACAAGATAGTTTGTAGTACCTTTCATTGCTTGCCCTTTTAATTTTTCGTCGCAAAACAAGGCTAAATATATATGTATGGATATCATAAACACTCAAATATATGTTCCCACTGCTGGGACTTGGAACAATCAACACATTGCCGCTGTAAAAAATCGTTAGACACAGGAATCTGCAATTGCTGAACATTTGATTGATGCTAAAACTGGTCATTGGATCGAGATCCACGACCCGAAGGTTCTATCTACCGAATGTCATTACTACGCAAGAATGGTTCGGGTAGCATTGGAAAATAAAAAACATAGGTATATATTTCAACTACGACGCGATGACCACGATGGCAATAACCGAAAACTACCCGGTTTACGGTTATCGGCGTCGCGGAATCCTCTAATAAATAAAAGTGTGCATAGCGCACTGAGTTTGGAGAAACCTGATATGGTTAGTGTTGTGTGTAGTGTTGGTCACACTGCAATTTTTGAAGCCCAAGTGAGGGTAGATGGAGATCTCCTCTCATTTGATTTGATTTGATTGAGAGTATGGCGGGCATACGTACATTTATTTCCCCCACGTAAAAAAAGGAAAGGCAAAGCATTTGAGTTCGGACACACCCCGGACACTCGGCCTAAACTCCAAACAAACGGTGAAGTCGACATACCTACACTCACACAACTACGCATATGTCGTTCGAACACATTTACGCATGTGTGCGTGTCATCTAGGGTTACTAAATTATTTTATGGAATAGCTGTGACCCGTGAGTTCACCTGCCTGTGGCTTACAATCTTACCTAATTAGTGTTCGATCTTTAATGTAGGTAAATATAACTTTCATCAACAATCAGAAGGGAGAAGATTTAAAACAAAATAGGAGATAATAAAGGTACCATGTACGAATTGATTTTTAGTTAAGTACACTTACCCAAAGATTTCTCTTTGGGTAAGTGTATTCTGACAATTCAATTCTGACAACGAAAGCCGCAGTTTAAAAAACAACGAGTTTAATAATTTCGTCACAGGACTTCAGTGTTGGCGCGTACGTCTAACCAGAATAGCTTAACACAGTTTATAAAAATGATTCAATCTTTGTATAATAGACGCAAAATTTGGTAATAATTAATAATACAGCATCATGGTCGTATTCTCATAGAAAATTATCGTCCGATATAGGTAATAACCCTTCGTTGAGTCCGCCTCGCGCCCGCGAGGGGGAGGAAGCTTGAAATTGGCGGGGGGTGGGGAGTGTCCGTTCTATCTATATTATCTATTCTATGGTTCGGAGAAGAATGTAACACTATAACCAGTGACTTAGAAAAGTAATTTGGATGTTTCATTATATGAAAACGTTCATTTTATTTTTAACAATAATTAAATCTCGTTATAATTGTCCTCGTATTACCCAAAAGTGATCATAACACTATGATGTAATATTCTGGAAACACATACAAAAGTTTCGATCAAAATAACACAAAATGTATGGCATTTTAGAGTGAAAATTATACAACCTTTTGATAGTAAACAGCGTAATTTGGAACACGTATTTAGAGGTTTGCTATTTTCTCTCAACTCGTTACGACACAAGAAACCTTTTTCTCGGAGTTCTTTAGTCATACTCTTACTCTTTTATTGATAACGAGTAGTTACATATCATAATATTCAAGATATTCAAATATTACCAATACAAGTCATTAATTTAAAAAAAAACAGACGTCAATTTAAGATCCCATTACAATATAAATATAATAAAATATATAAATAATACATTACATTACAATCAAATTACATTACAATTAAAAATTCCAAAATAATGACAAAATAAATAGAGTAAAATTAATCCATACTTGAATATAATGGAAATGGGCTTTTTACAATATGGGCATGAGAGGGGTATGTTAGAAAAATAGGCGCGTTCTTAATAAGAATAATTTGATGAAAAGAAGTATAAATGTCTTGAATGCAACATTGAGAGTTTGAGAAACACAGATCAAATTGCTAGTACTTAAAATCATATTTCTATCATCCTACCATTACTTTCTATAACTTTTAAAATAAGATAGTATAAAATTATTTGATCAATACAAATCTAAGTATATGGTATTTAAGATCGCAATAAAGTCGAATCCTATTTGTGAAAAATATTTTAAGCCAATTTCATAAAAATACTAAGATTAAACGATGTTTATGTAATGGTATCACTTTTTTTTTAGTTTGTTTTGGTTTTCTACACAGCTTACTGGAACGCACTATAGATGTTGCAATAGATCATGGAGTTTGACTTGTCTGAGCGCGTATCTCTCCCGGTCAATGACCCGAGACGAGCCTTTCCGCCCAGGGCAAACATTCGATTTTTTTGTGAATGGTTGGTTTATTTTCCTATCAGGAATTCTAACTTGTAACTTTTCGATGCCAAGCTTACTGCAAACTATCGTATTAGTACAGTCGAGGTAGACATAAAACTAGCCTGAAATAGAAAAAAATCCGGGGAGCGATTTTTTTTTATGAAACGTCGGGGAGGGTTTTTGGAAGTATAAATTTCGATTTTCTAACTAATCCCGGTAGAGGGTTCGCCACCATCTTGTTTTAAAGTTTTTGTGAAATAACTCGTGCATTTTCAACTTTAGAGCAAAAATGATAGTTACCAAAGTTGTTGGAAATTTAATTTGTCACAAGTTTGCGTCATATAGTTTTTACGCTAGGATCAATATTTGCAGAGTTATACTATCAAGTTTATCAAAAAAATCGCAATGGGTGCAATTTTATTATCTTCAACTTTGGTTCTCGCACATTTTTTACTTATTTTATTTTTAGTATTTGTTGTTACAGCGGCAATAGAAATACATCATCTGTGAAAATTTAAACTGTCTAGCTATCACCGTTCTTGAGATACAGTCTGGTGACAGACGGACGGACGGACGGACGGATGGACAGCCAAGTCTCAGTAATAGGGTTCCGTTTTTACCCTTTGGGTACGGAACCCTAAAAAGAGCGAGAACCGAAGTTGAAGAAAATAAAATTCCTCCCATTACGATTTTTTTGATAAACTTGATAGTATAACTCTGCAAATATTGATCCTAGCGTAAAAACTATATGAAGCAAACTTGTGAGAAATTAAATTTCCAACAACTTTGGTGACCATCATTTTTGCTCTAAAGTTGAAAATGAACGAGTTATTTCACAAAAACTTTAAAACAAGGTGGCGGCGAACCCTCTACCGATATTAGTTAGAAAATCGAGATTTATAGTTCCAACAACCCTCCCCGACGTTTCATAAAAAAAAATCGCTCCCCGGAATTTTTTCTATTTCAATGTCTGCCCCGACCGTGCTATATGGAATCGAGTGTTTTGAAATTCAAAACAGGTGTGGTATTTGTCAGATAGCTTTGAAATGTTCAGGTTTTTAATTCAACGAGTGATCAGTATACAGAGAACTTATGTCAGATACTTTATGTCATTCTGTATTAGAGTCATGTCGGTACTTAATCAGAGACAGGGCCACACGATATTTAATAGTAACGTTTAATTATTCTGTCCCGAAATATTTGTAAAACTGTTAGGGCTCTTTGTATGGAAATGTGTTTAATGTCTTTTTTATAGTTGACGCATACTTATAATTCGGTTATGTATATTCCAGGCTCATCTATGCAATAAAAGAATAAACTAACTTATTAAAAACTGTATGTCGTTCTTCGGTAAAAATTGTAAATTTAATTATAAATAATATTTATTCAATAATTGTCTTTGGTTTCATATAAATGTACTCTAATATGTAATATTTGGCGCTAACTGTAAGTTTTTGAGTGACTGTACTAAATAAATAATTAAAAGGAGAAGCCGACTTAATGACTGCCATATCAAAGCAGTGCCTAAACTATGAGGATTAGTAACTTGAAATTTTGCACAGGGGTTTCTTTTATAACGTAGGGAAGCATTAAGAAAATAGTTTTGAAAGTTCATCCCCTATGGGGGTAAAACGGGGGTGCAATGTTAGTATGAAACTTGACTCGTTTAGAAAATATTTTAGTATGATATTCACTGTGAAGGTTTTTCATTGAAAATCATGAAACACGAGTAAAATCTTTTTTTGGAAAATCATTCCTTAAGGGGGTAAAATGCGGATGCAAAGTTCATGTGAAAGTTCTCGTGATTTTCAAAATTATTTCCATAAACTGGTGTATGTGGGTTATAAGATCCTAATAATGATTATTGCCAAATCCCTTTTTGTGAATTGAATCCCCAAGGTGATAAAAGAAGTATGCGAAAGTTTGGATGTTTAAATATTTGTTGCTCAATCACGTCAGAACGTCTAAAGGGACTGGATTGAAATTTCGAACTGCTCGGTTCCATTAACTATATTTAGGGTTATTTAGGGATTTTGTTGCCAGAAAAATATTCATCTGTGCTCAGCTCTTCAGTTATACGTATTGTGTTTTAGAAGAATTAAAACTGTAGTGTAGATAAATAGATATTCCAATATACACCCCACTTCACTAGAATCATACTTTTATTCTATAACCGTATATCGTCCGAGCCATTCTCACTGATTTATTTATTGGACCATTGCCATACAACCAGAAAACGACGACTTTGGCGCAGACACTTGCTCTCTGAAATGCAACTCGAAAAGCTGACGTTGTTGTTCGGAGTTTCCAATTAATCCAATGATACAGGTGGAATTTGAAACTCATGGCTTACGCTTTTCGGCATTGTTTAAGATAATAAATCAGTGCGACTAAATCTATCTAATACTTTTTAAACAGCAATTCTCACCTACAATAAAAACCTAATCCTGGAAATGATTTTTGTGAAATGTGCATAGGTACTAAATATGCACGGGGTTTCGTGGGCGATAAATCGCTCTAGCTAGATTACATTTTTTAGGAAACGTCGTTTTGTCCGTGTTGAAACAAGCAAAGCTCGGTCATCCAGGTATACTGTACATAAAGATCCATGTGCGCCTGGTGGTAAGCAAACAGTAGAATACAGCAATTTGAACATTAAGACATCGCCTAGCTTTTATTTCAAGCGAAAATAATGAGAGAGCAATATCACGTCCACTATGTAAAGGTGCGCTTACACGAGGGCAATAATTGCTCGGCGACACGAACGGACCGATCTGGAGCAATTAATGGAGCAATTAAACGCAATTTCAATAAATTGCGACAATTATTCCGGCGATATTGCTTCTAATTGCTCCAGATATTTCATATCGCTCAATGTCGCCGATACGAATTGACGAATATCCGGTGGGCTTGGAAATTCCTTGCAATTTTTGTATATATTTTTGTATATATCTCTAAATTTAAAATTAGTTCAGTAAATATGAATAATAGCGTCAAATACTACTACAATATTAGTACTTTAGTTGTTGCAAGATCGCAAGATATGTTGTTGCACATTGTCGCAAGATCGCTTCCTTCTCGTTATTTTATCGAACATATTTTGGGAAATGAGCGTACGAATTAACTAACTTGTTTCTGTCCTCTCGTTTCTACTATCGGACAGCCAAACGAAGATCTAAGCGGCATTGGAAAATAGTGGAACTATAGTGAAAATTTTAACAAAACACTTTGGATCCACATTTATCATTCGCGAATGAATTATATCTGAATCCATGTTCCCCGATGTGTGCAATCTGGGTGTGCCTTTATCGTAGGTATAATCATTTTTATCATACTTTAATATTTCAAAGGGGCAGACTCTTTGAAATATTAAAGTATGATAAATATGAGGTTGACACAAAAACCGTAATTAAAAATAACAGTTCTTCAATAAGAATACTGAGTTAAAAAAGTATCTATAAGTTAAATTACTTGTTCTCACAAACGGATAGAGCCTACGCAAATTTTTGTATTAATAAATGCCTTAAAATATTTATCCGCACGCTTCACAATATATCATCCCGTGACTCATCTTATACCTTTAAATGAGCAATTCTTGTATATATGTATATAGAATCTGAATCTCGGAAACGGCTCGAACGATTTTAATGAAATGATGTATGCAGGGGGTTTCGGGGACGATAAATCGATCTAAATTTCTTTTTTTTTTTTTAAATGCTTATTATGCGCGTTTTTAGACAATGAAAAACTGTCACATTAGACATTAGAAGGCGAAGGTAAATTTCGCCGCGTGGCGGACAGCAAAATAGCTCAGACGAAAAGTCGGGCGGTAATGGTGGTCACGAATTAGTAGCTCCAGGTTCAAATCCAGGCGGCTTCTCTTTTTTCAAGTTTTTTTTTTAAGAAAGTCTATTGCTTGGTTCCTTTTATCTGTAGGTATCTAAGTATTTGTAGTGTTTAAACCGAGCAAAGCTCGGTCACCCAGGAACTTGTCATAAATCATGAAGAAAATGAAAAAAAACTACGGTGTGCCTGCCTTGAACTCGTTTGGAACATAGGGTTTCTTACAACTAAGTGTGCTACTGTCTACTAAAGCAGCATTATTATCAGTTCTCACAGCACCGGCACCGTCGTAAATTCCATTCGGCCAACGACACGAATTCCGCATCGCAAACTATAAACATTTGTAGTAGTAGTACTGAACGTTAAAAATTAAATCTCAAATACTCGAACTATCGCTTAGAAACAGTGTCACATGTCGATTATTGTAAAGCAAAACTTTAGCCACTAATTAATACCAGTACAAAACCAAGTATATAATCGCAAGTTAACGCTAAACCCGATTGGACAAATGGAAGCCAGTTGTTTGGGCAAATGTTTTTAATACGTATACGCAACAGTTGGGGGCCAAAGCCCAAAGGGAAAGTGGGTGGTGCCAACTTAGGCTTCGGTCACACAGTCCTTTGAAAACTGACCCGTGACCTCCGGCAAAACTGTGACCACAACGTGTAATTTGGTAAACTAACATTGGCCACGTGATACACGTTTTTTTAAAGGACAGTTGGCCTCAAGTGGCCTCCGCCGAACCTACTGCCTACTGAACTTTAACACAAGATCAATCCTTATCCTTCACCAAAGACGGCTCAACCTAAATGGGTCCGGTATTGTGTTCGTACAATACACGGGTACTGTTTAAAATCGCTTTGAATAATAGTTGTTAGTTTGTATAGAAGTCGTATTACTGACGTATTGTAACTATTTAGAATCGCGAAATCAATTGAAGTTGTTGTTTTAGTAGTTTTGTTTGTGGTTTAGGCCTATTATATTTTCAGAGTTAATTATATAAAGCTGCTAAGGGCGTGACCTGTTAGCATCGTAACTTTCAATAATTTTCGTCCGTATATACCTCTACAAATAGTTTTCACATTCAGTTACGAAAGGTGGTAAGCGCTTGGACGGCTGTAAAATAATGTAATAAATTTTGAGAGTTTTTTTTTGTTTGGTAGATCATGGTTCAGTGGTAGTATATCAATTTCATCGAAATCAGTGTGACTGTTTTTGAAATATGAACAATAAACTGAAATTCACTTTTATTTATCTAGATGACTTAGTGATGGATTCTTATGAAATTTGGTCAAGTGTGAATTTAATTATAAACTGATGTCGGCTTTTATTTTTACAGAGAAAATAAATTATTGGAGATGCAATTTCCATTTGCCTCTTTACAAGAATAGCTTTGACTCTGTTCCTCTCGATTCCCAGAAGGGAAAATAAAGCCAGTTGTGCACGGCTGTTAGATCATAGAAATAATAACATCAGTAGGATGCTTCAGAGCTATACCGTGAATGCAAGACACTTCTCCAACTCACTGGAAAGCTATTATTCTGAACATAATAAGAAGGCTTCCAGTTTTAAGCTGCGTTGCGATATTTCAATTTTCATTTTGAAAATAAGCTGCTTACGCGAAACAAGCGCTGAGTTCTCGCTGGTGCAACCTTGCAAGCATTATCTATTATGCCTTTAAACTCGAGGTATATTGCCCAGTTCGTACAGAATTTGAGTTCACTATTGTCTACTTTACTGTATTCGGTTGTTTAGTAGATTTCTTTCCCACAACAATACCAAAATAAATAAATTATTAAGCCTTTGCCATAATTTATTACCAATCATAGCGTTCACTTATGTTGTGTTAGTCGTCTTACGGTATTTAGGAATCGTTTTGTATGGTAAAGTGAGTATGATTAGTGTATATAATGCTTTGAGGCATACTTCGAGTTCTTCGAGCGTCTTCTGCGTCGGTTCAAAGTTGGATTAGGTTAGAGGCTATCTGAGCAAGATTGCCTCAATTACCTTTTTTTTATAACATTCCTTCTTATTAGAATCCTTACTTAGTCCATCTACGCTACTATATGCTTGAGACTTCGTCCGCGTAGTATTTATAAAAGGACTATTCCCTGATGAACTTTGCATTGTTTCGAGATAGTGTAGCATATTAATAAGATAATACTAACAAGCGGAAATTATTCCAATTCATAATCAACGTGAGTTCCAAATTCCAGCCAAATCCGATCAGTTCCTAATTGACAAACATACAAAGTTTAATTTTTAATGTTTACTAGGATTAAAGTTAGCACGATTATTATATCTACTGATATCACTATTTTTATGTATTTACTGTTATTGTTAGTATTATAACTAATTAGGTAAATTTACCATAATCAATTACCTAAGATAATTCAAAATTTGTGTTATTGTTAAATTGATCGGGCTTACTTTAACGCTAGATTGAAGTATCGTTTGCACTTTGTGACCTGATTTTTGAGGTTCAATAATAAAACAAGGATTTCATTTCAATCAAACCTTATGTGTGAGGTCTAAAGTAACGATGCGAGTAGTCTCGTCAAGTCGTGAGCAGTTCATTCACAATTTCACACATGTACGGTGATACCAAATTGCCTACACAGTTGAGTAAAGGAGCCGCTGTCGTATTTTCTAAACACTTTTATATCGGTTTTAGTCCGTTCATTTTGGTGGATTTAGATTAGGCGGTGGTACGCTTGAATCTTGATAAAGATAACCGATAGTTTCGCAACGCGTTTTCGCAATGCGACGCGCGTGGCGTTCGCGACATTCCGAGGCGCTAATAGTAATACGCTGTCGTAGATCTCATTAATTCGTATACGGCATAGTTTGACGTGACGATTGTACTGTTATTTCTAATGCATTATTTGTTTCTAGCTGTGTCCACGACTTCCTCCGTGTGGAAAAGTGGCCTTGGGCAGTATTTTAAAAAATATGTTTAGTTTATAATAAACACTGTAGAAAATTGCTTTACTTTTGATTTGATTTGATTGACATAAAACAATCACTAAATGATGACAAGCCTAAAGGTCTCCTGTCGCGGTCTCAGCGCGAACTGGCGTCCATACAATTCCTTAGTGTCAAGTGCCTGTCGCGGTCTCCGGTCTCGGTCTCCTGTCGTGCTCTCGTGTCGCGGTCTCCGCGCGAACTTGTACCTTAAAGCAAAAATTTTACAGCCTTTTTGTTAGCGCAAGTTCGCTTGCCTTTCGTAAATACCTATGGCGGTCTGAAAAAAAACTGATATGTTTGACATGGGATTACATTCTAGAACGAATAAGTCTGTAATAATAATAAATAATTTCATCGTTTCTCTGTCATGGGTTCAATAATTTAAGTATTGGCATTTTGGGTTGTTGACGACCACCGTTCTGAACTCTGGTTGGGCTAAAAATAGCGAACGGTTGGTAGTGGACATCTGAATCCTAAGAATAGTATGTGATGAAGGGAACTTATTGCTTCTCGTGCGGACAAACAAACAAACAAGCTGGCAGTGGAACTAACGTGGCCAAAGCTTTAGTTTATGTTTGGCGAGACGAATGTGATGGACCGGATGAAACTCGCGCCATGACCGGTACATTTCCCAGAATATCAATAATACTGGAAAATGAAAGAGTTTTTCTTTATTGGAACAAATAAAAGTCGTTTTTCTTTTACCATTATTCGCACCATTATCGCTGTCGCAGAACCTATCAATATTAGGATAGACGGGTTCTGGACTAGAGACTGCGAATAGGCAAACGTAGTGTAGGATGCCCTGAGACTAGATGGAGTGACGTTTTACGAAAGGCAGCCGGTGGTGGTTGGAAACGTATAGGCGAGGATCGAGCTGAGTGGCGTATTATTAGAGAAGCCTATATACAGGAGTGGACGAGTGTGGACTGATTATAATGATGATGATGATGACCATAATTGAAATGGCCGTTAACTATAAAACTCGTAGCTACTATTTTATTCTTTCTTGTTTGTTAGAATTGCTAGATCACGTGATACGATAGTACATTCTAAATACGCTTACTATAATAAACCGAATCACACTAGATTTCGTAATCCTGAAATTGTTGCCTACGAAAAACATCCTTTCAGGCATGACATTTCAGAACTGTCTTTTTACGAAAATAGGTCAAACTCTTCAACTTTTATTCTACAGTAGTTCAAAGCCCTGCTGGAGGAAAAGTTATTTTATTGAAAAATCTTTCAAATCGGAACTCAGTTGTTTTTTAATCTATGTGACAACGTTTTACGATACGATTCTGTATCTATTACAAATATTCGTGACTCGATTTATTTTAGAAATAGATTAAATACTGCTTGACGATAAGTGCCGATCGGTGGTACTTTCCCGGTAGGGCGCTGACGCAAAGCGGTCGTACCACCATAACATCTAAATTGTTTATGTTTCAAAAAGTAATCTTCGTGCCCACCAGCAAACATTGTGAACGCAACATTGTTTGCATAAGGAAGTTTTGTGCTAAACATATGCACCGAAATGTAAATACCTATTGCAATCTGTGGTTTCATAACTTATTCCACAAGAACAGTTCGTGTTTAGAAGTTATCACAAGATTGGCACTAAGAGCTTTATAGCCATGATTATCATACGCATCCAGAAACTGTAGATCCGTTTATATTTCTCGTCACTTAACATCAGGGGAAATGGTTGGATCAGGATCAGGTAGCAATATGACAATGTTAGCTTTAGTACATTATTTTATATCCCAAAAGATACAATGCCCTTTCTAATTTCTTTGCGGCCGAAGTCGTAGTTTGTATGAAAATAATTTATTAAAAAAATGAAACAGGTTATTATTTAAATTTCGATGCTAGAACCGAAGTCTCCAAAAATTGTTTTGAACTATTAGAGTCGAAAAAGTAATCCAGATAAGGAGGAGAAACTGCGGACAGAACTCGACTATTTGAATAGAACTCGAAGAGCTTTAATCACTGCGCTTCATAGATAAAAGCATTACTTTTATCATGTAGGTTCACGGGACACCATCACAGCAAAGGAGTCAAATTGCAACAGCAATTTACTAAAATACGAGCAGATTAATTGTAATGCATCGTTCGTGGTGTACGTCCACAGTGTTTTGTGCCCAGTTGCATTGACATCGCATTCGTCGCCGTATTATTGGCTCTGATTATATAGAATAGTAAGCGTTGCCAATCATGCGAAATGATCTTATTTTAGATTAAATTTGGGTAATATATGGCCTACTAATGACGCCCACGTTTTTGGCCCGCATAACAGTTTAAACCCGATATTCACAGCGACAGTCGTCGCCAGTCACCGTCTGGTAATGCAATTCTAGTCTACTACAGGAAAAATAATACTTGTTTTTTGTTTTTTTTAATACGCTTAGTGATGGACACTTCGCCAACATTCCGCCGCGATTATATGATCAATACAGTCCTGTTCCCAATATAAAGACAGTTTAATTTTCTCTATCGTACATTCTGGATTCGAGAATACTAAACCGCTGAGAAACACACAATCCAGCAACTTATTCCATATTGTACCTACTCAAAGTATGTAGAATTAAACAGCTTCATTAATATTTTCGAAACATCAACCGTGACAGACTCAACAAAAATTGCATATTTATGTAAAAAAAAAAAAAAAGTTAATTAGCGCACGACGATGGTGTCTGTCAGTTTCGGTGAAATCGAGCCGTTTGTTATTAGAAAATGTATCTGAGTAGGCCAATCTAATTATTAATAAATTCTAAAACTTGATAAGAGAAATCATTGTTAGTAAAGAAGTATAAATATGTAGAGAATCACTACAACACTTTTGAGTTCCTGTAGTAATGACAATAATAGTTTGTTGAAAAATAGAATGTATAGTCGTCATTCTTGAGTGAGAAATATTTATAATATAACGAAATGCATCGTATTCCACCGAAACATGTTAGTTAATATATCTAGTAGTTTGTAGTGTAGTGTAGTACAGTAGTAGTGGTAGGACTCTTGGCAGAGTCCGCCTGGGGAAGGACCACACCTTTGCCAGTTATTCTACTGCCAAGCAGTAATGTGCAAACATTACTGTGTTCCGGTTTGAAGGGCAATGTTTCCAGAGAAATTACAGAGCTTAGAGATATAACAACTTAGATCTCTGGGTGACGAGCGCAGTGCAGTGCTAGGTAATGATTTGGACTCTTCATGTTCCAATAGCTGCGTGTCACTGTGCTTTTATGTGGCAGGCATGTTGCTTACCATCAGGCACATGTCCTGCTCGTCTCGTCACTCCTTATTAAAAAAAAACTTTGTGGGTGTTATGGTCCAAGCGGGGTAGTTCCTGCAGGGGTTGACAAATGGTTATTTGACAAGGATTGTTCAGTGGTGTCCCCGAAAGAGTTAGTCAGCTTTTTATTCACTGTCCGACCTTCTTGGCCGATGAATTCACTTTTCCATCATTGTATCTGCTGGTGTAGCAGAGGGTTGATAATTTCTGAAACCAAAAAAAAAACTAGCATGTAACCCATTGAAAAAAGAAGAGAATATGACAAAAATGAACGGAATAATATGATTTACGTTAAAAACTGGTTTTAAGGGTAAAAAACGGTTTATTTAATTTTCTGGCAAAACCACAAGTCCTAGAAGAAAAAAAAGATCTTGTATTAAAACTTTTTTCACGTAACATCATAATTGATGTGAAAAAATCAAATAACGTTAAGTTTTTGGTTGTTAATATTTATCTCATACAAAAAAAATATTCCTGCAATTTAGTAAAAACTAACCTTTTTATGTCCCAAAGACTAAACTGTATTTTTTTATTTAAAATTACTATATTTTTTTTTAATTTGCACCGTAAACTGACGTAAAATCGAAAATTTTCAATCGAAAAATCTCAGGTCGAAATAATATCAGCTTTTTTAAAAAACGTTGGCAGGCTTTTTATATTTTGACATCTCTTCTTTCTGATAATGTATAAAACGATGTACATATTTTTATGTAGATATGTTAAATGGTAAATGATCTCAGAAAATGCAAAAAAAAAAATAGTCGAGTTCGATTTTTTTTATGTTAGTGTAACACATTTAGACACGCAACGCTTTACAGCTGAAGTTATAAGTTAATATTGTTATTTAAATTATTTGAGATAAACGTAACACCATAAATTTTATACTCGACGAGTCTGCATAGAAATACCTACTCGTAATATTTCGTTCGGAGTAAGATACTGGTTTAAGGTGTTTTCTACAACATCACTATCGTAAATTCCACACAATAAGAATTTCATTTCTGTCAGTGCTCAGCATCAGCAGTAGGATATTACGCAAAGTACCTATATTGGAAATATTTTATGGTATTTGCGACACGATACATATGTTTGTCAATAGTCTCCAGCTGTTGGTATTACTGTCGTAAAATAATTACTTACATATATGTTTTGAAAGCCATTGGACATATGGAGATACGCCAATTACTTTGAAGAGCCTTGTACCATGTTCCCTGTTGTTCCTGGTCCCGTAAGGTGACTTTTATGAAAAACTAGTGGTCCGCCTCGGCTGCGCCCGTGTTACATAATATATAGCCTATAGCACTCAGAGATCACGTACATATCCAACGGTGTTTTTTTTAAAATAGATCCAGTAGTTCCCGACATTAGCGCGTTCAAAGAAAAAAACCTTCCGCTTTAAAATATTAAAATGAGCTTTAAACCAACTTATTTAAAAACTTTTCTATCAAAATTTTAGTAAAGTAGGTAATTGTGTAGAATTTGCTCAAGATGAGTCCACCTAACTTTGTCGTCGTTAATGCGATTAGATTTTATTTTTTTATTACTGGCCCGCACTTAACATATTAGATAGTAATGCAATACACCTAGATAACTATTTCTTATACTTACTTTTACTTCCCCTGATCCAGTTTGGCACGACTAAGCATAACACGCTTCATCATGTGGTTCACTTGGTAATTATACGTAAACTGTGTTAAGAACGATAAAGTGTATCTTTGCGAATCTGAAAAGTAAGAGAACATAAATATTGTACTCACAAAGACAAACTTGTGCGCATTGATGGACAGTTAAGGGGGCGCCTAAAGCCAGAAAACGAAAAAAGGACATTTTCGACGCCGCTCATTGAAGTTAAGAAACTAAAACTATGACAAAAAAATATTGACGTGTGGGTACAATCAAGAAGAAGCACAATAACCGAATAGAATTTTAAAAATAGATCAGAGTTTTTTACAATAAAAAAATAAAAATGACACCGAAAAAACCCGTTTTAATTCGAGTACTCGAAATTATCAGCGATGACTCCACATTATTTTTTGGTAATAAAACTCCTATTTGTACGTTCTAGTAAAGTAACCGAACACTTTTTTAAATTTATGTTTAGTTATTGAGTAATTAAATAAAACTTGGTCAAAAATGGACTCCTGATTAAATATTGATTTTTCCTCCAAACTGTGTCATGCTATTCTCGACTTTATGTACATCACATTAAGAAACGCGTCGCGCGGGTGAAATCTGATTTTTTCCTGGCTTTAGGCGCACTCTTAAGTAGTTGTACAAATATTCGCTCGAGATTTGTACGATTCAAAAACCCCTGTAAAGTCGTGTATAGTCAAATCGATGTAGATAACGCCGATGTTTTGTCTAACATCTGCATCTGATGCATTTATGCTTCTCATAGCTATGATATCCTGGTAGAACTGCATCGTCCGAGTTCGACTAATATGCCTCGTGTCATGTCCCGTTCGTTAAAAATTCAAATCAAATACGTATTAATCCCCTAAAACCAAATTATTAAAAAGACTCTAAACAATAGAAAAGTTATTACTATTATTATAATAATGTGAAATTAAACTAAAGAAAAGTAATTATGTACGAGTTGAATGTAAGACTTTGATTTTTTTTGTACCTATATCAGACAAAAGTAAGAGAACATTAGACCTTTGCGCATTAATTAATGGACAGCAATTATATAATATTCGCTAGAGATTTATACGATTCAAAAACGTAAAAAAATGAAGTCGAAAAATTTTAAATGATATGTGTGACGTTCATCAAATGCAAACATAAACTTAATTCAGGTTTTTTAATAAAAGGTGAGTGTTAACATTTATTGCGTTCTTATGCATTTCCAGGAAAAGTTTCTTGTTTGTACAGAACTTATTCCGATAATTCCAAACATAAAAAAATCTCTAAAACTATATTTAACGCTGTTGAAAATAATTAATTTATGATCTAAGTAAAATGCGGCATTTAATTTATTTTTTATTCTGCAAGTAGTCGCCCAAACTTTGAATATAATTAATTAAGATTGACGCTTAGTTTCTACAATCTCATTTGTTGCTCGACGCGACGTTTGTACTGAGTCAGGGCATACATATTCTGTGTCTGGGTGTTTCTATGTATGTTTGTAATATGTATATAATAAGTACAAATGTGCCACGCGGCTATTTTAACATAAAGAGTCCAAAACTATACCCAGCACTGTTCTGAAAACGTAAGATGAATAATAATTAAATCTTTAACCTGTAGTTTCTCTGGAAACGTTGCTCTTCAAACCGGACAGTCATTTCTTGACATCAATACTTGGCTATTACAAAACTTCACTAATATAATATAGTACCATTTCGTTCTCGGCAATGCATGTGCATATTCAATACTCTAGTGATGACTCGATAGCGTCGGAGTGCAGTGAGTGCGCCCCCACTCTTCATCTTTTGGCTAGAACTGTGAAATGCGTATTTGTAGACTGGATCTAGGTAACTAGTATCCGAGAGTAAAGCGACAGTAGCGACAAATGGACAAAATTGATGACGAGAATACAGCGGTGAATTTCATTAGGCTTATGAATTCCTGGTAACGGTTGCACCGAGATTTTCAGATCCGTTCAGAACGTACTGAAAAAATAGTGTGCACCGTGTTGCGTGCAGCCACTGTAACCTTTTGGCTAAAACCACAGATCAGAAAATAGTTCTAAAACTGTGAAATTCGTATATTTGTAAACTGATCTATCTAGTATCCAAGAGTAAAGCGACAGTAGCGACATTCAGGGATGGACAAAAACTATGGCGAGAATACAGCGGTGAATTTCAGGCGACTTATGAATTCCTGGTAACAGTTGCACCGAGATTTTCAGATCCGTTCAGAACGGACTGAAAAAATAGTGTGCACCGTGTTGCGTGCAGTTTTAAATAAGTTTTAAGGCTTTAAACCTTTTTATTTTCTACGTCAAAGTTTCAGTTTAGTTTTCAAACTTGTAATAGTTTAAATAAAATACGTTTTCGCACAATAAACTACTCACGATTTTTAGGGTTCCGTAAAACGTAAAAACGGAACCCTTATAGATTCGTCATGTCTGTCTGTCTGTCTGTCTGCCTGCCTGCCTGCCTGTTTGTCTGTCTGTCTGTCCGTCCGTCCGTATGTCACAGCCACTTTTTGCCGAAACTATGAGAACTACACTGTTGAAACTTGGTTAGTAGATGTATTCTGTGAACCGCATTAAGATTTTACAAAAAAAAAAAAAAGGGATGCCCATACCTAGAACTGAAACTCAAAAATATTTATTCATACGTGAGGGGTGGTGTCTATCGATAGGTCTTCAAAAATGATGTTGAGGTTTCTAATATTATTTTTACCTACACTGAACAGTTTGCGCGTGAGACACTTCCAAATTGGTAAAGTATGTGTTCCCCTCGCCCCATAACTTCTAAAATAAAAAAATGATACAATTAAAAAATATATATGATGTACATTACCATGTAAAAATTACCATGTTAGGGCGTCACGACATAATTAATAATATTCTTGCAAAATAAATGAAAATAAACTTTTTTTTATAGGGGTTCAAGATTTAATCTACAGCATTATTGAACAAATTGTAGTACCTACTTATTTAGTTTTTTTTTATAGTTTGAAGTGACAAGACGAGCTTGGTAAGCAACATGCCTGCCCATAACAGCTCATTGACACGCAGCTATTGAAACACGCAGAGTCCAAATCATTACCTAGCACTGCACTGCGCTCGTCATTCGGAGATATTATGTGTTTTATATTTTAACCCAGTAATATCTCTAGAAACATTGCCCTTCAAACTACACTACTGCTTGGCTGCAGTATAACTGGCAAAGGTGTGGTACTTCTCCAGGCGGATTCTACCCCTACCCCTACTATCTATTCTGGCCCTACCCCTACTACTACTACTACAGAAAATTAAATTAAATAGTATGAAATAACTATCTGCATATTGTTGTTCATAATTTTTGTCCTGTATAAATTCAGAGCCCAGTTTGCAGAAGCTTATCAGACTATTCGGTATGTCATACATTGACATAATTATATCCGTGATACCTTTTCCTATATTATTATTTGACAGAATAATGGTTCTGGTATCCGAACTTCTAGTTTTTTTAAAGTCTCTGTTATTGCTCACTATGTTGCTATCTTCAGTCCTTACATGTTCTTTAGTATTATTATAGAGTGAGTTATAGAGGTATAATCGCAATTTGTTTTAAGCTGTTCTGTTTATATAAACAATTTTATGTACATAACTAATATTTACGGAGCCCAGTTTATTTTCTCACTGTCCTTCTCTTGCAAGGAGAGAGTTAAGACCACAATCCACCACTCAAGTCAAATGCGGATTCGTAGGTGATACTAGTCATGGAAAATCGCATTATTTGGAACATTTTGGTTTCATCAAAGTTTTTGAAACTTCTAGTAGTTATGACATATGCGTATATCTACACTTGTAAAATTACACAAAGGTGCAGTCGGGGTTAGAACCTGCGACATTCTCGCTATAGCACCACTGCAGTTGTTAACCATGTTAACAAGCCGTTATTTGTTTTAGACATTGTGAAATACAGGAATATGAAAGTGCAAATTTCCGTTTTTTGAACTAAAGTTAGTTCATTTAAAGTTCTATGTCCTTGGAATAGAGACGAATGAGTGACCAAGCTAGGCTGTAGTTAAAATTCAGCCGCTTGATACAACGGTATAATACAACAAAAATTTATTCTCGCAAATCGCGGTCATGTTACAATCCTGCAAAGTTGATTTTCCGACGGCCTCTTCAAAATGCACATACATTTTGAAGAGGCCAACGGAAAATCAACTTTGCGGGGATTATAACATGACCGCGATTTGCCAATCCAAATGGGATACTGGCTGAAACCTGGAATCGAATAACTCTTTGAAACCTATTCATCCCTGGTACAAGTGAATCACAGTTTCCAAATGCAGCTTTAGTGCAGTTGCAAATGGCCTGACAATAGAATCACGGCCTTGGTTATAGTTACTAAAAAAAAATGTTTTGTTAACATAATATATTCAGTTATCTAGCTAATTATACTTTTTTTTACAACTTAGTTTGCTCTACGTCCTCTAAGTAGTCAAACGAAACCGTTTACAAAGAGAGGCTTTTTTTGTTTCATATGTATGTTAGGTGATAGCGCCCGCAAATCAATTGTGAATCTTTTTTGATAGTTCTTTTTTTTGTTTCGTAGATCATAGTTCAGAGGTCCCATGCAAATTTTATCGAAATCAGTGAAGCTGTTTTGGAAATATGAACAAAAAAAACTAAACTTTACTTTAGTTACCTCGATGACTTAATGATTGCTTCCTAGTGAATTTGGTGGTATGTCTGAATTTAATTTTGAATCGAAGTTTCGGTTTTTGTTTATTTGGAGAATATACATTATTCAATGGGTCGCAACGAGCGCTTCAGGTGCTTGCTCGTATGCATGTATGCAATGCGCCTGCCTGCCTCTACCAGCACAGCGCAGCGGCAGCGTAGCAAAATATGGTAATGAACTGTTATATTCATTGCCTAATGCTACACTGCGCTCGTCATCCAAAGATATGCAGAAATTCAAACCCAGTAATAATAGCTACGAGTATCTTCTGCTTATCGTGAGAATAATTATTGAAAACTGTGTGTTTAATTAGTCCTTAAGGCCGGGTATCTCTGTCAAAGTAGGCATTAAACGCTGTTTTGTTCTCGCAATCATTCTCATGCGTCATTGTGTGCGGAATCGGTGACATAGTGCAGAAATAACAGTAAAATATTGACTTAATTGAACTATGTAATTTAAACTCATTTATTGTTCAAGTTTTTTTTTTAAATAAAGAGTGACGAGACGAGCAGGACATGTGCCTGGTGGTAAGCAACATGCCTGCCTCATAACAGCACAGTGACACGCAGCTATTGGAACATGAAGATCCCAAATCATTACCTAGCACCGCAACTGCGCTCGTCACCCATGGATCTAAGTTGTTATATCTTTAAGCCCTGTTATTTATCTGGAAACATTGCCCTTCAAACCGGAACACAATAATGTTTGCACATTACTGCTTGGCGGTAGAATAACTGGCAAAGGTACTTCCCCAGGCGGACTCAGCTAAGAGTCCTACCACTACCTAACACTATAATAGTGATGAAGAGTTTTGTTGCTATAATAAAGTAAGAGATGTTTCTCTATACTCGTAGGTATCCAAAAAATAACTTTTTCTTTTTGGGTGACGCTGTAAGTTGAGAACAGCTTTACCAATTTCATTCATATTTTTAAAGTGTTTCGTAATACTTCAAAGGTTTTGTAGTAGTCGCTTTTGTAGTGGTAGGACTCATGGCAGAGTCTACCTGGGGAAGTACAACACCTTTGCTAGTAATTCTACCGCCAAGCAGTAATGTGGAAACATTACTGTGTTCCTGTTTGAAAAGCAATGTTTGAAGTTACAGTAGGGCTTAGAGATAGAATATCTTAGATCTCTGGGTGACGAGCGTAGTGCAGTGCTAGGTAATGATATGGGCTCTACATGTTCCAATAGCTGCGTGTCACTGTGCTGTTCTGTGGCAGGCATGTCGTTTACCATCAGGCACACGTCCTGCTCGTCTCGTCACTCTATTCTATATTAAAAAAATCGGGTGAAATTATTATCAACCGCAAACCTGTCAAAATAAACATGTAAATACTAGCGGCCCGCTCCGGCTTCGCTCGAATAATAACCTAGATATCAACTGCAGCGCCATCTGCCGGGCTGATTGTGAATCTAAACCTTCCAGGGCCCTACCCAAACGTATACAAAAAAAATCATTCAAATCGGTCCAGCCGTTTAGGAGGAGTTCAATAACAACGAAAAGTGGCATTGATTTATATATATACTAGCTGACCCCGCAAACGTTGTTTTGCCATATAAATTAAGGTATGAAAAATAGCTAGTAGCCGATTCTCAGACCTACTGAATATGCATATAAATTTTGGTTAAAATCAGTAAAGCCGTTTCGGAGGAGTAAGGAAACAAACACTGTGACACGAGAATTTTATATTGATTTATATATATATAGATTAGTATGGTGTGAATGACAACCAGTGCAGGGCCAAACCACTATACGTAGAGCCGTGGGTCTCAAAATTGGATTTTGCGAATGAAGCACTCTCTCCTATACGTACAGCCTTGGGATCTTAAAAATTGGATTTCGAGAATGTAGCACTCTCAATTCGATCTCTTAACGCTGAGCTTGAATTTTGAAGTCTAAATACGAAGAGTAGGAATTTGACCACAATTTGAACCAGGTCCTCATGAGTATTTTCAACGAAAGTCAAGGTTTTGGTAATAGATTAAAAATATCTATTCATATGTCCGAAACACCGGTAATAATTTTTTTTCGTAATTATCATATTGTGAAATTTCAGTTTGACTGTTACTAGTTCTCAGATCAGATATATGTAGTTTTTAATCTGGTTAGCAAATTTTGTATCCATCTTACACAAAATTAAATGCAGAAAAAAGGTTACTGAAATAAAGTGGCCAAGTGCGAGTTGGACTCGCCCATGAAGGGTTCCGTTGCAGCAAGTAACATTATATACATAGTACACATAGTTCTTGTAGTTCGTTGTAACTTTGATCGAAGTTTCAATAATAGTGTATTTATGACGTACTAAAAAAACTACTCATCAGATCGAGTTCAAACTAATTTTCGTTGGTAGTTTACATGGTAATGTACATCATATATTTTTTTTTAGATTTTTCATTCTCCTACTTTAGAAGTTAGAGGGGGGGGGGGACACACATTTTACCACTTTGGAAGTGTCTCTCGCGCAAATTATTCAGTGTAGACGAAAATGATTTTAGAAACCTCAACATCATTTTTGAAGACCTATCGATAGACACCCCACACGTGTAGGTTTGATGAAAAAAAAAATTTCGAGTTTCAGTTCTCAGTATGGGGGGCGGCAACCCTAATATTTCTTTTTTTTTAATTTTGCTGTTGAAATCTTAATGCGGTTCACAGAATACATCTACTTACCAAGTTTCAACTGTGTAGTTCTCATAGTTTCGGCAAAAAGTGGCTGTGACATACGGACGGACAGACAGACAGACATGACGAATCTATAAGGGTTCCGTTTTTACGTTTTACGGAACCCTAAAAATGGCTGGGACAGCCGATAGAAGTGAAAACTTGTAACTCGGAATTTGATAGGTCACTTTGGAAACTGCGCGGGTGAAACCGGAGGGCGCTGCTAGACTGGAATATATTTTAAGCATAATCATCTAGATTAGTATTATAAGCATGGCCATCTAGAAATGCCTTAGGTCCCGAGATCACCCGAACCTTTCCTTCACATTTATTTAAGATTACACGCTTTACAATGAGTAGGTACATTAGTGTGCCAATGCAATACACATCATACTCTGTGCATAGGGTGTTGCGTATGGTAAAAAAGTTTCTTATATAATATATTTGAGTATAGTACTAAAGTTTCTGACTTTGAAACATTTTGTCATGCAGGAAGTCGTCTATTTTGTAGTAGCACTTTTTTAATAAAATGTCCATTAGTATTTTTTTGAATTTTTTGGAATCGGTTTCCTCTCGTAGATTTTTCGGCAGGTGGTTAAAAATTTTATACAGCATGTAATGAGGGCCTTTACGAGCCTCTTTAATATACGAGCGTCACGATGAGATTGACGTGTAAATTGTACATTTATGAATAAAAACCTTTGACTTCGACTTTGACTTTCCTTTATTACAGCCCACGAAAAATGTGTGGTGCGCCAAAACAAGTTTTCACTTCAAAAATGCAGCACGTGGTGTCATGCGTCAGTAAAATATACAACCGAAAACTGAGTATGTGATGCCTGGGGTATAAACTAGAGATGTCACGAATACATGGCTACTTTTCGGTGTTTGGCCCAATAATACCTATTCAGCCGAATACCGAATACCAAATCATGAAAATATGACGCGTCATATTACTCAAGATTACATGTATATATGACCAAATTACAATAGTTTACTTAGTAAAATTGATCAGTAGTAAATGGTGATGTTGGATATAAACAAGCGCTCCAGTATTGTTTCGTAGCAGATGATTACGCTTTTCATCGTAAATGATACCAGCCAGTTATTATGCCAGTAAATGATTCGGCAAATAGTATCGCACTATACACGCTACTCCCAAGAGAAGAAAGATAAACTTTAGCAAATTACAAGAGGTTTGGGTATTGTTTTTCGTTTGCCGACAACCACTTGTAAAGAAGCCTATATCTAGGCGAATAGCTTTCAAATAGAAATCCCACTCATTTGCTACAGCATTCTTCTCCATGTCGTCCTTATAATTATCATTTCGCATATATTTGTAGCGACTTCCTCAAAGCAGTTTCGGAAACTGTAATATATTTCCATAGTACTTATTATCACCTTCATTCAAGTTTCTTTTCATGCAAAGTAGACAAGAATCGTCCTCGGTGCACTAGATTCAGTATTACGACTTATTTTCAGAACTTCTAGAAGAATGTTTTGTCGCTCTTTCTGCGCTTTGTCTTCCTTTTTCTCTATTCGGCGTTTCGGCTGAAAGCGTTGCTGATTATTCGATATTCGGCCAGATCGCTATTCATGGCAACTCTAGTATACAGACTAAAATATGTGCATTCAAATACAAAATATGAGCATTTTCAAAAAGCTCAGTAGAAAAACTACTTTAAACAAACGCAACATGACTGCAATTTGCTAATCCAGTAGGACACCGCATGGAATCGAAACATTTCCTTGCGACCTATGCTTCCCTAGTACTCGAATGCGGATTTTGGAGGTTAGGTGCAGGTGCAACATGGTTTGGCAGCCTGCACTTTGCTTTGTGTAAAAAACAAACTGCTAAGTAGGTAGGATATGCTCTGGTTTTCTTGGCTTAACAAAACATTATATATTGGCGCACGAATTCGTAAAATTATCTTGGTTATATTCCACCAAGTAGGTATATTTTTATGTCTAATATAATAATTTGTAAAATATTAAATCTTACACATTAAAAATAATAATAAACATCAAAAAGAGGGGAGATCATTGTTAGAAAAATCTTTAAAACTGTAATGAACGTTGTTGATATTATCTAAATCGTGACCTAACTAACTTAAATGCGACATTTAATTAAATTAAATTTTTATTCTGCAAGTATGTAGTAGTCGCCAGTATGTAACTCTAAATATGATTTTATTTACTGTTTTAAATAAAGCCTTTTTGAAGTGAAAACTTAGTTTGGCGCACCGCACTCAGATTTTACGTGGGCTGTGAATGAATCTCAGCATCACGCTCGGAGATGAAAGACATGTTCGGGTGAACTCGGGACCGCCAAGTGTGCGAGAGCGAGAAAGATTGTCAGCTGCTGCTGTCTGTCTGGTGTCACTGTGATTTTTGAAGTGAACTCTTCTTTTGGCGCACTATACACAGAATTTTCATGAGCTGTGAATTGAGCTTAAGCGTCATGCTCGTAAATGAAAGAAATCTTCGGGTCAATTCGGGACCATGGCCATCTAGACATGCTGACGCATTTCTGTATTGCATAGATGGTCATGCTTATACGACTTATTTAGACAATCAAATTCAAAGAGCAATCAAATTCTGAGTAAGGTATAAGTTTACACTTCAATCGGCAGTCCCTAAATTTATTGCTGGCCATAGATACTAGTACTTCAGCCGCATCTGTCACTGCCGTGCCGCTGTGGTTACTATTCAATTTATATGAAATCGTTTTTATTTGTAAGTATTAAAAGTATTCCATAATTTGTAATAATTATTTCATATGTTATGACATATTCGTACATCTCCACTTTTAAAGTTACAGAGAAATACAGGCAAGGTTAGAACCTGCGACCTCAGGCTTGTGACAACGAACGTTCTCGCTGTGGGACCACCGCAGTAGTTAACCGTGTTTAAAAAGCCGTTATTTATTGTCGACCATATGAAATACAGGAATTAGAAAGTGCAAACTGCCGATTTTTGACCTTAGTTCATTTAAATTTCAATGTCCTAGGAATAGAGATGAGTGACCGAGCATTAGGCGATTAATACACTGCCACGCACCACGCTGTATGGTCCATGTCGAAGCATCTACGCGCGTATTTGGGTGGAATGCATTAACGCGTGTTGTTGCGTTTTGCGGTGTCACGGCGGCTCTGACTCATTTCATTAAAACCCACGCCAAGTCCTTCCAAAATCACGCACGGCACTGCGGGACTCGGTGTGCCATGTCTTGCGTCTCGTGCATGTCTCTCCGCTTGTAGGCGCGTGATCTGCATGAACGCGACTGAATCCGTGAATGCATTTTCTACTGAAAGTGTTGGATTGTGCGTGTTTGCTATACCTACAAACTTTTGCTAACAAGTTTGCTCATTGGGTAGTGGTAGGACTCTTAGCAGAGTCCGCCTGGGGAAGTACCACACCTTTGCCAGTTATTCTACCGCCAAGCAGTAATGTGCAAACATTACTGTATTCCGGTTTGAAGAGCAATGTTTGAAGTTACAGTAGGGCTTAGAGATAGAATATCTTAGATCTCTGGGTGACGAGCGTAGTGCAGTGCTAGGTAATGATATGGGCTCTACATGTTCCAATAGCTGCGTGTCACTGTGCTGTTATGTGGCAGGCATGTCGCTTACCATCAGGCACTTGTCCTGTTCGTCTCGCGACTCTTTATTTAAAAAAAAACGGAGATACTTACAACATTGGAACCTGCAGTTACGTGGTACGCTGCGTGTCAGTGTGTTTATCGCCTTAGGCTGTATCTGAAATTCATCTGCTCAATATACAACGGTATCATTTTACAGAAAATATGTGCATTTAGAAAAAGGCCAACGGAAAATCAACGTTACAGGATTGAAACATGACTGTGATTTGCCAATCCAAATGGGATACTGGCTGGAATCTGGAATCGAATAACTCTTCGAAACCTATTCTACCCTGGTACAAGTGAATCGGAGTTTTGCAAAAATGCAGCTTTAGTGCAGTTTGCAAATGAGCTGACAATGGCCACGATCTTGGTTTTGAGTTACTTAAATACATATGTTTGATTAACATAATATATTCAGTTATCCACCGAATTATTTATTTTATTTTACAACATATTATAGTTTGCTCCGCGTCCTCTAGTAGTCAAACGAAACTGTTTCCGCTACTTAGAGTTTCTGAAGAGTAAACTTATTTTAGCGCAACACGTAAAAAAATTCCGTGGGCTGTGAATTGAGCTCAAGCGTCACGGTCGTAAATGAAAGAAATCTTCAGCTAAATTTGGAGGATCTAGATGGCCATGGTCATGGCCACGGCCACCGGTTTCACCCGCATAGTTTCCAAAGTTAGCTATCAAACTCTGATTCATCAATCCGAAGTAATCCAAAGATATGCAGAAATTGAGCAGTAAAATCCAAATAATTGAAAACGATGTGTTGAATTAATCCTTAAGTGGATTAAATAAAAGAATTCTCCACTACCTACTACCTACTACCTACTTCCGAAATTCAACCAAAATTAATTGAAGTACCGGTTTTTATCTATTATTTTCTATCTATAGATAGATTGTGGAATGCATTACTTAAGTGTTTTTCCCCGATGGGTCCAATGTTGATGTATTTAAGCCGGGAGGTAAATATGATTCATAGTAGACTGCATGGTTGCTTAATATTTTTTCTACCGGACTTCTCGTAGCTCGAAAAAGCGACATCGTTTAATGGTTGATGTTCACGAACGAAGAGGTTTGACTTCACGTTTGTGATAAAAAAGTCTAGGTTGTGGAATGCGCTGCCTGAGTGCGTTTTCCCCGATGGTTACAATCTTGGTGTCTTCAAATTGAGAGTGAATCGGTTTATTTTAGGTAAGCACGCTCCATCGTAGATCGCATCATCAGGCGAGAACGTGGTCAATTGCGAACAAAATATAGTTGAAAAAATATGTATATCGGGTGAAATGTTTATCAACTGTAAGCCTGTAAAAAAAAACATATAAGTAAATATTATCTTATTATAGTATTGTGTAAATGACAATCAGTGCAAGGCTTTTGAGATTTTGGATTTTTAATCTTTCAATTCGATTTCTAAACGTTGAGCTTGAATTTTGAAGTCTAAATACGAAGAGTAGAAACTTTAATTGTTTGAAGTTCAAACTGTAGTCAATTACAGTTCCTACTTTGAATACTCATGAGTACTTGGTTCATACTTTGAACCAAGTACTCATGAGTATTTTCAACGAGAGTCAGTTTTAGTGAAAGATAAAAAAATATATTAATATATTCGAAACACAGTTTTTTTGTAAGTTTTCATTTTGTCAAAATACCTTTTGATTAATACTAGTGCTCATATATCGGTAGATTTTAATTTGGTAACCAATTTTGTATTCGTTTTACATAAAAATTTAAAACGTTACTGAAAGAGCACGTCAAGCGTCAGTGAAATATACATACGTCCGAGAACTGAGTATTTGACGCCTGTGGTATACAGTAATACACACTTAAATATGTGAATTCATCTACAAAATCTATGTGCATTTTCAAAAAGCTCAATCGAAAATCTACTTTATACAATCGCAACATGGCTGCAATTCGCCAATCCAGTGGGACACCGTGTAGAATCGAACATTTCCTTGCAACCTATGCTTGCCTAGTACCCGAATGCGCATTTTGCAGGCTATGTGCAGGTGCAACATGGTTAGCAGCCAAAAACAAACTTAGGCTAATTAAGGGCTGCTCCGTTTTTTTTGGCTTTACGAAACTTTTTAATTGCGCGCGAATTGTAGAAATTTTCATTGTTTTGTTCCACCAAATATACATTTTTATGTCTAAAACAGTAAATTGTAAAAAGTTGAATCTTACTTAGTCTAGTGAGAGTAGATAAAACACCGTGCGCCCGCTAGAATTCTGAAATAATTAAGGGAAATTCTCCCATTATTCGTGTTGGAGCTTTTTTTTTGTAGTGGACATTGTGTTTTAAGACAAATTTGAAACGAATGACACAAACTACCTAAAAACCACTGGAGACGTTGTTATTTTTATTTTGTTACAATTATTTATGAAGCATACGTCTACGTTTATTATTTCATATATTTTTACCTATCTCTTACTCTGAAATCGCTTCGTTGTGAAAAAGGAATAACATATTATTATGAAAACTTATATTGAAAATACTTACATTTTGCTGAAATCAAACATTTTATTATGGACTTTTGTAAATGCTATGTTCTTACTCCTTCGAAGACAAGAGGCGATCGCTGCACACAAGTGTGTGGCTGCTTACACTCCACGCAGGCATCAAACACTCAGCCGGATAATCATAGCTTTATGGCATACCATGACCATGATTCCCAGAGGCAAGAGCACCTAGACCCTTATGACGCCATAGACGCTGTGGTAACATGACAGCGATTATCCAATGAATCGTATCCATTCCAATCGTAGCTAGTAAAAAAATGCTTCAAAATTGTTACATCCAAAATAGTTTAGTATCCACGTGCTACAGACAAGTATAGCCTGATAATATATGTCGTAATTATAACAGCGCGACGTGACATGTCAGTCGGAGTATCCATGTGTCTATATCTATCTGCATCGTGTTAAAATTCTGAATCATGCGGACTTGATAACATGATGCAGATCATACTTGATATTATATGTATGTACGTAGCATCGTTGCTTGTATCTGCGTCAGGACTAAGAAAGGCCGTTTTCCTTGTACAGGTGTACCTAGACACGGACACACTGGACCTTAGGCGTCCCGAGCACCGGCACTTGGTGCTGCAGATTGCGCTTAAGTGCGCGGACATCTCGAACCCGTGCCGCACGTGGGAGATAAGCCACACTTGGAGCCTCAAAGTCTGCGAAGAGTTCTTCCGCCAGGGAGATGTGGAACGCCGGCTCAACCTCCCGCTGACGCCGCTATGCGACCGGCACACCACCAGCGTGCCCAGCATACAATCCGGTAATCTTTTAACCATACCTTTTCTATTGGAGAAATGTTTATCGTTTTCTTTTTTTTTTAAATAAAGAGTGACGAGACGAGCAGGACATGTGCCTGAGAGTAAGCAACATGCCTGCCACATAATAGCACAGTGACACGCAGCTATTGGAACATGAAGAGTCCGAATCATTACCTAGCACTACACTGCGCTCGACACCCAGAGATCTAAGTTGTTATTTCTCTAAGTCCTGTAATTTCTCTGGAAACATTGCCCTTCAAACCAGAACACAATTTTTGCACATTACGGCTTGGCGGTAGAATAACTGGAAAAGGTGTGGTACTCCCCGAGGCGAATTCTGCTAAGAGTCCTACCACTACTAAAACTTTTCTGTACTACTACTTTTCTGCATCCTTCTATTTGGCTTTGAACCAATTACATTAGCACTTTACTGCTAAAGTGCAAATGTAATTGGTCCAAAAAGTACTAAAAATTACAGTGTCTTTTAAAAAATCATTGATTTGCTGATTAATTACCAATTGGCGAGCGCCATGCAGTAGCAGTGATATGAACTTCTAATTTTCAAAGTACTACTCAGTACTTTGAAAATTAGAAGTTCATATCTCTGTGCTGATCATAACGCTGTGGTGATTAGAATGTTGCAGGCCGGTCTTATCTGTTCTTAAAAGACTTTACTAACAAAAAATACTTTAGTATCTTTTTTAGTCTGTCTATAATCTAATATACATATATGTATTTGATACTCATGGCAATACTCCATTTTCATTTTACATCCATTATTTTCTGTCTATATATCGTCCACAGTTCACTCCGAAGCTACCGATCCAACTATTGGTCCAGCCATTCTCGAGTTACAGCGAGACAAACGAACGGCAATACATTTTTTATAAACGTAAATGATTGACATGATACATATATTGTAACGTTTTACATATATTGTAACGTTTTACATATATTGTAACGTTTTACAATATATGTATCAAGGTTTATAGTAGCAGATATCTAGATGTTTCTATCTACCCACCTATAAATTGGACAGTAACAAGCGATAGATTTTTTCTACTATTACTTCAGACTTGCTGTTTTGTGACTATCTACGTACAATTGGTAACGTAAAAGTATTTCGGTGATTATGTCTACGTCCTTTTTAGGGTTCCGTAAAACGTAAAAACGGAACCCTTATAGATTCGTCATGTCTGTCTGTCTGTCTGTCCGTCCGTATGTCACAGCCACTTTTTGCCGAAACTATGAGGACTACACTGTTGAAACTTGGTATGTAGATGTATTCTGTGAACCGCATTAAGATTTCAACAGAAAAATTAAAAAAAAAGAAAAATTAGGGTTGCCCCCCACACTGAGAACTGAAACTCAAAATTTTTTTTTTCATCAAACCTACACTTGTGGGATGTCTATCGATAGGTATTCAAAAATAATGTTGAGGTTTCTAAAATCATTTTCGTCTACACTGAATAATTTGCGCGAGAGACACTTCCAAAGTGGTAAAATGTGTGTCCCCCCCCTCTAACTTCTAAAGTAAGAGAATGAAAAATCTAAAAAAAATATTTGATGTACATTACCATGTAAACTACCAACGAAAATTAGTTTGAACTCGATCTGATGAGTAGTTTTTTTTTAGTACGTCATAAATACACTATTATTGAAACTTCGATCAAAGTTACAACGAACTACAAGAACTATGTGTACTATGTATATTATGTTACTTGCTGCAACGGAACCCTTCATGGGCGAGTCAAACTCGCACTTGGCCACTTTATTTTTTTTTATTTAATCCACAAAAATATCAATAACATTTTTTACAATACTAAACTCTGCCAAACTGCACAGCAGTTTGTAGGCAGCAATGCTCTCAGATAATTTGTTTAATTAAAGTAACATCTATCTTTGTATACTAATATTTTAATTTCATGATTTTATTAAGTATAGGCATTGTTATATTGTGGGGCTGTTGTATGTTAAAACTACCGTGAATCAGAATTAAGCAATCCCCTTAGCTCATTCTTTCCAACATAACCTTTTTTAATGCTATTTTGAAACATACCTTATTTTTAAATTGGTCCTGGAACCCCGCAGGCAAATCATTAAATAATCTAGGTACAATCCATTTCCTAGTACGTGTTCCATAGTAGTTCCTATGCTTATACAACACTTTCAGTCTAGGCCTAGCTGCTCGTGGTTCATTATAATATGAATTTAATTGCGTATATGATTCATTTTGAAATTGCTCCAGCATTATTAAATATTCAACTTTAGTTTTAACTGGCAATATCTTACATATTTTAAACAATCTATGATATTCCTTGTTTAGTGATTTTTTCGTTTTTTGTTAACGAGCCTTTTCAAAATTCTGATTTGCTTATTGCTTAAAACGGGATCTCATGTCTGTCGGTCTATAAGGTATAGGTATAACTTTCAAAATGAAATATTAATACAATTTAAGAATTCGCCTTGTTTAAGGTTGCGTTGTTTAAGTTACGGTGGTCTAGTCGGGAGAACGGCGGCTGCCGATCCGGAGACCCCGGGTTCAAACCCCACACGCACCACTGTCTTTTCGAAGTCATGTGCGTAATGCCGCTAACTTAAAACGGTGGAGGAAAACATCGTGAGGAAACCGACATGTACCTAGAATCTTTCGAAGTCATGTGTCATCCGCCAACCCGCACTGGGCCAGCGTGGTGGATTATGGCCTTAACTCTCTCCTTGCGAGAGAAGGCCCCGAGTCCCAGCAGTGGGAACGTTTAGTGGGCTGTTGATGATGATTGATGAAGGTTGCGTTGTAATAAAGAGAATATAGTATAAGGGTAACAAACAAGTACTTTTGGTGAGTTCGATTCATTAATATCATTATGGGGTTTGATGGAAATTTGATATCATAATTGGATTTATTGTAGGTATATCAACAAATATGTATATACAAACTTTTGTTGAGAAACGCTTAGGCACTTTCCGCAGTGTTTCCAAGCGCCTATCTAAACACTGACCGTGCTCAATATTGTTCTGCTTAACCTTCTTAAAAACCTTCGAGCCACTAGGTACTCGACAGTATTAAAGGTTAGAATTTTTAAAATAAGTTTATAAATTGAAGTGAACCGAACATGAACTTTTACGTAAGTAGAGCAATGAATTGAGGTTAGCTTGAATAGATTAATAAGTAGCGGATTTCTACTTTTTAGTATTTTTGTTCCAGTTTTGAAAGTTAGTTTATATTCGTTTTTTTTTTAATATCACCGGTCCTAGTGTCATTTTACTTTTTTAAATAAAAAACTACTAAGCACCGCATTGTTAGACTGGAAAAAACCGACAGCCTTGACATAAAATTGGTACAAATCTAAAAAAAAACATAATTTTTAAGAACTTCTATTATGTACAGCTTTTAAACCATAATTGTTATCAAAGTGACCGAAATACAATTCTATAGTATATTTGTCTACCATCAATTGATCATCAACTTTGTGTCATTAATAGTTATTCAGTAAATCCCGATAATCACAGGGCGGGGACCGAACCGAACTGAACCAAGCGCCAATTAGTCGAATTATTTATAATGATGCTTAACTTGGAGTAGAGCGTGTTCGAATACAAGAACAAAAGCGGCCAAGTGCGAGTCGGACTCGCCCTTGAAAGGTTCCGTAGAAGCAAGTAACATAATACATAAGTTCTTGTAGTTCGATGTAACTTTGATCGATGTTTTAATATGTATGTCTCCTGTTATATTTAATTATATATATTTATAACGCATTAATAAACTACTTACTAGATCGAGCTCAAACCAATTCTCGATGGAAGTATGCATGGTAATGTAGGTACCTACATCATTTTTATATATTATACATATATATTTTTTTAGTTTTATCATTCTCTTATTTTAGAAGTTACAGGGGTACACACACTTTACCACTTTGAAAGTGTCTCTCGCGCAAATTATTTGTTTTGAAACCTCAACACAATTTTTGAATACCTATCCATAGACACCCCAAAAGTATAGGTTGAAAAAAAATCAGTCGCAGTTCTAAGTATCGCGTACCCCCAAAATGTATTGTTTTTTTTATATTTTTATGTATAAATCTTAATGCGGTTCACAGAATACATCTAATTATACAAGCTTTGCTTAGTTTGGGGTCGGACGGTGTTGTGTGTGAATTGTCCACCAATATTTATTTATTTAATTACCAAATTTCAACAGTATAGTTCTTGTAGTTTCGAAAAAAAGTGGCTGTGACATACAGACGGACACACAGACATGACGAATCTATAAGGGTTCCGTTTTCGTTTTACGGAACCCTAAAAACATAATAAGTGATCGAATCATCTTAATTACCGAAGATAGAAACAATCATTTTTTTATAAACCGTTTTATTCCTTAATTTTAGACACAATCTTAATATATATAAATCTCCTGTCACGATGTTTGTCCGCGATGGATTCCTAAACTACTTAACCGATTTTAAATTAAATTGGCACACCGTGAGCAGTCTGGTCCAACTTGAGAGATAGGATAGTTTTTATTTCGATTAATAGTCTTTAAATGACAATATCCGAGCGCAGCCGGAATGGGCCGCTAGTAATATTATAAATATTAAAGTTTGCAAGTTTGTAAGAGTATATTTATAACGGCTGATCGAATATGAATTAAATTAAAAACATTTTCTGGCTTAACACATACCTACTCTACTTTTTATCCCATATAAGTTACACGGCGGTTTGCAGGTAGTCATATAAAACTCTTATAAAAAGAAAATACTGTTCAAAATCAGTCACAAATTCACAACTTCGTGGCATTTATTCGCAAAGGTTTAGACAGAAAATGTATAAAGGTGAAAAAGACGCTTTGTATACAAAATTGTAAAACATGATTTACAGTGCGGTCAAACAACAAACTTATCTATTCCATACATTTTATAACGCAATACCAATCTCGGATAGATTTGCAGTGTTGTTGTTATGCCAGTATTGACGTAAATATTGTACAGAATAATGAGTAGGTATAGGGTGCCCTAGTGCCCTTTCCGTTATACGAGTAAATCGCCCTACTAGACAATCATAGTATTAATGTGCAAAAACACAATGCGCCGTGTAGGTAATAGATTATTCTAACTGGAATTCAATTTCGCGAGCCATACGACATCCAAAAACCAATTTCACTGCTGACCACACGTCATTTCTGACATGTAACTGTATTTTCGTCAATATTTTCACTTATTTCGATGATTGTGATTTCACTTATACGAGTATATCTAGACTAGAGCTGCTATCCGTTAATTCTTGTTTTTTTTTTTCGATTGAGGCCCTGGCTTCATCATGGTATTAGGGATGCCCGTTACGATACGATATATCGGAATATCGATACAGCACTATACGATATAGCGTTATTTGATGCTATATTTTGACCATACGATACGCTTCGATATATTGCATTCTTATGAAAATATCGCATTACCGTATCGTATCAAACTATGTCGGTGATTAATTTGTATATCAGTTATATATATCAGTTGTCGCAACTTCAGTTCCTTCTGAACGCCTGTTTTCTTTACCTGGACACACACTTTCCGAAAGCCGTAATAGGTTAAATCCACAGCGCTTATCAAAATTATTATTTTTGCGTTGTTTAAGTGCTGAATTGTGTTTTTTTTGTTGAATTAAACTATTTTAAATACATACAAATATTTGTTTCTTTTAAAAAAATAAAAGAATATAGTAAAACTACTAAAAAGATAACCCTTTGCACGATATATACTCATTATATCGCATATTAATTGAAAGGCATGCGATACGGTTACGATACGATATATCGATACAAAGGAAATCGATAATATCGCGTATCGATACAACCAAGTTCGATACAGTTACGATGCGATATATCGATACAATACACTTTTTTGGGAATCCCTACATGGTATCTTAATACCGCCCGTGTGAACATCAAACAAATATATCTATTACGCAAAAATCGTCTTGTAATGTTATTAATGAATGCTTGATTTAAACGTTTAAATGTATCTTGTATCGGTGTTTTATGCAATGACAGCCCTAACCAGGACGTAATTCTATTTAAATTGTATTTAGATCGGTTCTGTAAAAGTTTTATTTATAGCAAAAAAAGTCAATGTATTGTATAAAATCACGGTGTTTTACTTGACAAAAATAAAATTTGATTTTGTTTTAAAAGTAGCAGTTTGTATCATAAAAAGAATATGGAAGTAATAAAGGTGTTTGAGAATATTTCGATGTTAACGTACAACAATAGAAAATAATATTCTCAATTATAATGTTTTAGTAATGAACTTGTTTTACAAGCTATTCTTGTATATATTATCATGAAACGCTTACGTGCGTCATGATTGCTTGTAATAATACAGTGACATTCGGAATGTTGAACTTCTATATTGCATTATATTCTATAATAGGTGAGTTCTGCGTTTCAATGCCCTGCGTTAATTGCGTACGACGCGACGTATGAAATAGCCTTATACATAGTTATTTACACATCAAAATATCACACATAGGTGTGTTCTAGCAACCGAGAAGCCTTTAGAATTAAATTCGGGATATCTCTAAATCAAGCAACAACATGTATAATTCGCATGTAAAAATTTAAATGTACCTACATTTCCTATTCTTTTCTTTTCTTTGAAAGGGGAATAATTTGCTCGCTTCAATCACCGATACCTCACGATGCTATTTTTGAGTAAAGTAGGTACATTTAAATTTTTACAGAGCAGAGTTGACAGGAAATTTTTAAGAGTCAAGTCTTTCCTTTACTACTTATAGACTACAGGCTCGCGAACAAAATGTACGTAGTAAATGAACCACCAGGAGACCTATGTAGGATGATAGAAGGGTATAAAGTAACAAGATTCAGCACTATGCCGTCACTTGTAAGCTGTCCAACTGAGTACAGTCGAAGAGGGGGGATTGCAATCCTCGATCATTTCTCCTTGTCACGTGATTTTTGTACGGCGTTGCAGAATAGGTACTAGATTAGAAGAGGTATTGAAACTATAAAAAATATAAATTTTATGTTTTTAATTATAAGTTTGTCGGAAAAATTCGTGATTTTCCGACGATTTACAGATTAAATTTGGGCATTTGATTATGTACGGCATTGGTTCCATACAGTTTCAATACCTCTCCTAATCCATTATTTCGCAATGCCGTACAAAAATCATGCGACAAGTAGAAATGGTCGAAGGTTGCAACCCCCTCTCTTCGACTGTACTCAGTTGGACAGCTTACAAGTGACGGCATAGTGCTGAATCTTATTACTTTATACCCTTCTATCATCCTGCATAGGTCTCCTGGTGGTTAATTTACTACGTAAATTTTGTTTTCGGGCCTGTAGTCTATTAATGGGATAACAAGGGGAGACCCAGATTCAACAAAGTATTTGAGTGAGTTCAGATCAAATTCTTATCACTACCGCTGAAATATTTCAGATTGCGAAAGTATTGTTTGTTTAATAATCTCATTGATGTCTTACAGGTTTCTTCAAATACGTGGTCAGTCCGCTAATCACAGAGTGGCACCGCTTCCTTCAGAGTGATCTGTCGGAACAGATGCTCAAAAATCTAGTCGCAAACCACAAGCGGTGGGATATGTTCGCTAACGAAAAGCAAAACACAACAGAAACGCCTGCTGCGCCTATTGAAGCTGAAGAGGAACAAGATTCCGCCAACTTATCAGACAGCTTAGAACTTCTCCTGCCTCGCAGGAGTTCGCTGAACCCCGTGCGCCCGCCAAGTTTCCGCGAGCAACTGCGGCGTTTCTCAGTACCTCTCAATGTCTTTCAAGACGGCAAACCAAGGAATAGGGAACGCCCGCTGCAAGATATCGCAGGTGCGTTGGAAACAGATGAAACCAGTGACACCGAGGGAGAGGACCAATCGTCTGAGCAGGTCGCTAGGAGCGAGAATCTCGTTCAAGAATCGTCTATTGCGTCTATAACTACGTCAATACAGGCTCAGCGAATCAATAATGTATTCCACGATCGCAACTGGAAGCTAGTCAGGCAGCCAACTTTCCCGCCGCTGGAGACGATGTCGCGAGCTCAGTCCCTGATTCCTCGTGCGTCGAGCCACGACGAATGCATCTATCCGCGTGCTGTCAAGTCTGACAGCGGCATTCGACTGGAAGCCAATCAGGACGAGAACCGCCGCCACGACAAGGTCGGCAATCGTCTGCGGGAGAATCTCAGTGCTATACCTCTGGACTTGGGCCGTCGCAGGAAGTCAATGCCGGCTCGGGCTGAACCAATTAGTGAGTATTGATTTCAGTAATTTAATATTTTTCAGTTATAACTTTCGTAAAAAAATTAAACGCACACTACTCTTTCTACAGAAAATTCCAAGATAATTTCGGGTCTGATTTATCAGTTTTTTGAGGACTGGAGCTGTAATCCCGTATCTTGTAAATGTTTTCCATCGACCAAACTAAAACAAAATCCAAATACAATAATAATTTCAAGAGAAAAGCGAAAAACTACGGTCAGTTAATTTATAGAGTGCAGTCATCTGTGTTACTTTGTAAACAATACACATGACTTAATCACTATCTAAATTACTGTTTAATTACCTCGGAATTACGTTAACAATACTAAATAATATAATAAAGGCGAAAGTTTGTGTGTATGTTTGTTACTTCTTAACGTTTAAACGGCTTAAACGATTTTAGTAAAATTTGGTATGGAGTTAGCTGACACCCTGTATTAACACATAGGCTACTTTTAATCCGGAAATTTTTGAAATTCGGCCCGCTTTTATCTAGTTTTTTCACCATGCGGCTCGTGGCTCCTAAAACGTTGCCGACCCCTGATTTAGATGGTGACTAAGGCCTATGTATGTAATGTTTACAATTGCGTTTTTAAAACAGTGCTGTGTTGTAATCAGATGCGCGCGAGCGTCGTTTCCGCGACGTCCGCGAGGTGCTCCCGTCGCTGATAGCGCGCGCGCTGTCGCCGCGTCCGGCCAGCGCGCCGCGCGGCCGCCGCGGCTCGGCGCCCGCCACCGCCACCGAGGACCGGCCCGCCAGCGGGCGTCTGCCCCGCGGCGGCCAAATCCCCGCCACGGCGCCGCCGCAACCGCTGCCGCGCCGAAGCTCGCTCCCAGTGGAGGTGAGTACGAGTTTACACTGTAAAACCGTAAAGGTGCAATTTCGCGCCGAGACCGCGACACGTGTCTCGGTCTCCTGTCGCGGTCTCGGCGCGAACTGGCGCCCATACCTACAATTCCATAATGTCAAATGGCGGTCGCGGTCTCCGCGCGAACCGCTACGTTTAACACGCTCGGTCAGGGGCATTTTCAAAATTACTCATTCATTTTATTTTAGTTTTGTGCTCACTGGAAAAAAACTTTTCAGATTCAAAGCCTTTTCAAAATTACTCAATCACATTTTATTAGCCAGTATTCACTGAAAAAAAAACTTTCAGGATTCAAAGCCTTTTCAAAATTACTTGATCCTATTTTACTGGTCTGTATTAAAATATCAGACCTTTACTTTACAACGATCTACGTACAAACTGCACATTCTACCAATGTATAACAGACATTATATTGCGTAAGTACAGTTAGTAACTTTAGATTAATAGGCCCCTGGCCCCTGCGTCTGCTGTGCTAGACCAAAATATGGTAAACGGCAGAGGCTATCCAAAGCTAATTCCTATAGGTATATATATTACTGATTTTACCTATAACATAAAAAAATAAACACAACTTTCAGTCCAAGAATTTGGGACAGAGTTCCTGCACAGTATGTAACTTTTTATACCAATAATGATATGGGTAGAAGAGGGACTCTTTACATCGTGAATTTTATTGTCTTAGCTTGGTTGACGAACCGCAAATATCAGCATTATTCAGGGTTATTGGTAATCAACCTGCACCCTTTAAAGGGGATGTTAAGTACATTAAAATACGTCAACTTTTGTTCTACAGTTTAGAAACATTCGTATATTCTTTTTCCCATACAAAATAAAAAAGGGTATTTGCCCGGTCTAAAAGTAGCGATCGCGCGCGCGCTCTTTGACGCTTGATACATTATGTGCCCAAGTGAATAAACTCTAAACAGTGTTAGATAGGACAACAAACACTTTTTTTTTGGGATCTGTATTGAGTTTTAACAAAAGTTGTTTGTTTAAATATACAGTACGTGGACTTAAATGGACGCAGGCTGATTACCAGTAACCCTGTATAATGACGTGCGGCTGATGGTAATCGTCAACACGCCTGCCCTTAACAGCACAGTGTCACGGTTATTTCAATTTAAAAATTCGTTCAGTAGGTACTGCGCTCATCGCCTGGGGAAATAAGATAAGATGATGCCACGGCATTTCTCTGGTAACATTGTATTTGAAACCGGGACACATTACGCATGGTCGTAGCAAATTTATGGTACTTCCCCATGGCGGTAAAATCAGCAACCCACTAATCGACGGCCAACGCTCTGACAGCCAATCGTGCGTCCTATGCTGCCTATAGGTACACTTTGGCCCAAACGCTCGCGAGTGTAGGCAAGCGCCAACGTGTATAGGCCTAATTAATAGCGTTAATTTATTTTCTTTTTCAGGTACATCTGTATGTTGAATTGGGCCGCTCGTCAGATTAATTGGAATTGGAAAATAGATCGGGAAAACAGGACAAGAATGTTTAGTGAGGGCCTGTGGGCACTTCAACTTACTCCCACCTCGAGTCTGGACAGATGAGGCATTGGAAGAAGATATAACGTTTTCAAAATATATCTCCTAAACAATATGCACTCGTCAAAGGTCAGAATGGTAATGGAAATACAAAATCTGCAGCCGATAGGTTCACTAAGAACCTGACTGCCGCTGAAATTTTCTATAAAAAAATAAAAGCGACGATTTCGACGCTCTCAAAAATAATCGATTTTGAAATCACCTGCTTTCAATGTGTAGGTATTCATCTATTTACGTAGTACTGTTTAAAATGTGTATCTGTTACAATAGAATATAATATCTATTTATGTAGTACTGTTTCAAATGTGTCTCTGTTACAATAGAATATCTATTTACGTATTACTGTTTAAAATATGTCTCTGTTACAATATAATAGAGTATAAATGACTATGTTGGTAGCCATAGTAAATTAACGCAATCCATATAAATGAAATAATGACTGTTCATGTTTAATATCTTTAACGAAATATATTCAAATTTGTGTAACTTTGTAGAAGTTCTATAGATGTCTCTAAACTATATTTGTAATTGATTCAATTAAAAATGGTTAACTACATCTGTCGTCGTTATATTGTAAATACTGACATTTTATAATCGAACGACATTACATTGTAAACTAACGTAACATAACCCACCGCAGATTTATAATCTCGCTCGCGTTTTAGTATGATCTAACAGGATTTACAATTTTACGATGACAAATCTACCGGGAAGCTATGCTAAAAAAACAGTATTATGAATTATCGTTAATACACAAAAAAAAAATGATTAATGAATTTTGAAATTGGTGTATGTGTTATTTGACAAGTTGTATACGACATGTAAAATATTATTAGGTACGTTAAAGACCTCTATGGACTAGATCGTGCACAAATTTCGTTGTGTAATTGTAGATAAAGTTAAATCTTAAAGTTCTCATTGTCAAGTATGCTATATATTCTAATTATATATAATTTATTGCAAAAAAACACACAATTTAGTCAACAAATAGTTCAGAGATATTAAGATTGAGTTTATGGCTGACAGAGAATATAAGTAAACATTTCACTTTAGTCCAATTATGTGAGACACAACCAGGTTACGCATCTCAGAATTAGAATTGAATATTATAGAGTTTAAGTAATCAAGCACATGATGCTGATAAATATCATTCTATTTCCTAGAGAATAAAAAATAATTAAGTAAAACATAATAATATCTTGAACTTTCAATACTGTATTGTTATATATTATATCATATATGATAATATATATCGAAAATTCGAGTTTATATGGTTAATATGTAGAGAAACATTTTAAATCTTATTGACTCGGTGTAAAATATCATTAATATAGGTTATATACATATATATATATGCTCCAAAAACGAAATATTATTTAGATCTGTTTACTTTTAAGTTCAGCATAACGAAAAATGACAAACGTGACGCTTCTATAGGTACAAATGATTGTAATATAGCTTCAAATCTATTACGACATCTTTGCCATAATTTTTATCTCATTAGTATAAATAATCAACGCAATGAAGATAAAAGTCAACATAGAATAATGTAATTATACCAAAAAACTAGCAACAAATTTGCGTAGTCCACTGGTTGGGCGTATTAAGAGTCTCATAACTTTGTAGTGTATTAACGTTTTTAGTAAGTATTTAAGAATAAGTAGTTTGTAAGTTAATGTTGTTGTCTCGCAACTATGTAAAGATGGAATAGTTTTTCGGAGACAACGCAGTTTTAGAAGATATGCAGTATTAAATGTGATGTTTTTGTTCCCAATGCTTGTAAATTGTATTGATCTGGCTTGATGGATGGATTCGATGTTTCTAATCAAGTTGAAATAGAAATACTGGGGTTATCTTTCTGTAGTAATTCGCTCCATTCACCCATTGCTGGTACGAAACGTAATCGATCTTGTTGTGAAACCAAGTACAACTCTTAATTTTGACAATTTAATGAACTTTTATCGTCCACTAGAGTTGTGTTTGGCGAGTTTCGTTTTAACCTATAAGTGATGCTAAGTGAACTTTACAATCAGTTTCCGTCGGCGAATTTTAAGATGCCAGTTTCTCTTTGTGTATAATTTCTCTTTTTACTCTTTCGATTTCGCCTTTGTCTGTATTTTCTTTACAACAGTCTGTTAGTTCACAGACGAAGTAAATATGAAAAATCTGTCCTAGTATCGGTATTTCAAATGATCAAACATCAAAGTGAACTAACTTATCAATATTTCCTTCTGATATCCTCTCTCGCTTATTCTTATTAACGGAATCAACTCTACAATTTGATTTCGTCGTTATTTCTATTGTACCACTTCTAACATTTTTATTTGTTTTGGAAACTGGTTGTCGATTACCTTTCCATCTGTGTTCTGCCATTGGTGCACCTGAAAACATGAACTGTCATAAATGAAAATTGATGTCCCAACTCTATTATATCAGTAGAATAGAGAACGTGTTCATTGAACGTTCTGTTTTCTAAAACGACAGTAAAGTTTTTGGAAAATGTAACGTCTCAAATTAGCTCGTAATAGATTTTAGTGGTTTTGTGCCATTATTGTATACAGTAATCTTTGAAGTGGCGGTGTTTTGCTTTTACTACACATATATTATACAAAATATTAACTGTAGACTTAACTTATTGTCACAAAACTGAGTGGCCACCTTTTAAAAAATACCTACTAGTCAATAAATTAAAGTAGAAAAAAAAATGTTTACTTGTCGGAACTCCCCTTGATAAAAAGAGTATTATTCTTTAGTAAACAGCTACTGTTCTTATGAAAGATAAAATATTATTTTTTTAGAAATATTTTCGTTTTAAGGATGAATATTCGGCTCAAAATTTCTGTCTCGTATTACCGTGATGCGGTTTAAAACAAGTCTCTTTTTTGTTATGTCAATTTTAGTTACAATAACTCGATACTGAAACTTACTTGAACTCTAACAATTAGACGTCGCAAAATACCCATATGTTTGAAACACAATCACTTTCTTGGTAAAAAATTAGTTATTTATCGGTTTAACTAATCTTATTGCTAATTATAAGTAGCCGTAGTTTTGGGTTTGGATATTGGGCCTTTTTCCTGTTCCTATAATTTTAAAAGCTAGACCCAGAGTTACAGTACGACCAAGTTATCTGTAGAAATGGGGCCACGTTTGAAAAGTGTTGCCATCTATAACAAAATTAGACAACTTCTGTGTCTGTGTTCTGAGGATGTCAGTAGTTCCACTTTTGGCTGTTCCACAGATAAGTTGGTGACACTGTTCGCGCGTTTTAACGCTCCGTATGTCACCCACCTGACACATGCGTCAAAAGCAACGGCGCGTGTTTCGTGTTTGTATTGTATGATAAATTTATAATGTAATTTGTAACTGAAGCACTTCAGTTTTTAACGTGCCAAGCGGTTAAAACGACCAACCTGCGTTTCAATTATTTTGCATGAGCTAAACGCGAAATATCTTGAAGATGGCACAAATGTGACCACCATTATACCCAGTCCTCTAATAATATGACTAAGTTCGAGTTTGTAATATTAACGAAACTAATAATTACTAAATTTCGGTAATTAACTTTAAATTTTAAAACAGATGCCGCTTTTTTATTTTGCGATTGTAAATGACTAAACTAAAATATTTCACAACATTCTCCGTCTGATTCTTTTTTTTATTCTTTCTCACGCGTGGAGCCTGTTTTTGCATATTTGCCATAATATTTAGGCATTAGCCGAACACGCTCTTTTGTTTTATATTTGTAAAGATGTGTTGACTCGCAGGTTTTTATGACACGGAAAAATACACTTTATGGAATAATTTAAATTATTGGAACTCAATAGCTTTTGTGGTAGCCTTTTAACCGGTTTAGATATCTAATTTAAAATGAAATTAGTGCATAATATCGCCCACCATTCAGTAATTGTAATATTCAAATAATTATTATAATATATTAGTGATGACATTGTAATCCACTTTATTATCTCATATTAATCTATAAATGTCTAATATTATTATCTATAGTAATCAACACGAAATCTGCGAATAATAAAATCAATAATTGCTATGTGGACTGCAATCAATACATTTTCGTTAAATGTTATTTTAAGTACAATTAAACTATACTAAACCGTTGATATTTACTTATTAGTGTTATGTTGAATAAATTAGTGAAGTGTTTCTTTTCAATCTCGTACGAAGTAGACAGAGATGAAGATAAATCTCTCAGAAATAATAAACATACATTAAAGCTAATAAATGTTATAGCGCTTCTTTACGCTTTGACGTGCAATAGCGATAAGTAATATTTATTATTGATGTTTAGTCTACCTGCTGGCATTGAAACTAATATAACTGAAGTATGGCTTAAAGGACTACGCCGGTTGTACCTACTCTCCCAATATGCGCTGTATAGTATAGTATTCAGATGTGTGTATTAGTCAAACCGAGAATGTAAAAAAAAACGCTCTAAGAAGGCTTCATCCGAAGACTCATTAGGACTCCACAACAGTTCATCCAATATATATTGAGTCCTGAATGTAAAGAGCCACTACGAGGGCTGAGGTCAAGATATAATTGTACAACCGGCGCGATATTGACAAGACGCTGGTGAGAGAAGAATAATAGATACTGTTTAATAATCTCTGTGTACCCCAGATCCCACGTATGGGATAATTATAGTACTTATATTGTTAATCACAATGTTAGCGTCAATAGACCGTGCCGTAGAAATGATGTGTTACTGTTGTATTTCTGATTGTTAAAGTAGTTTCTGTCTGTTTTTATCACTCTGCTTAGACTGAGATGTTACCGCACACTACGGGGTTGCCCAGATAGGGTATAAGCCACGAGAAACTAGTTGTTAGCGTTATAATACGGTAAGGTCAACCGGGGCTAATCCGTCACAATACTTTGAATGGCATATTCATATGATTATAACAAACATATTGTGTATCATTTTAAGCTATATGTTATGGTAGAAGTTATGAAATTTTATCTAATTTCACATTTTAATACCATATAATGACATTTTAAACAAATTCTACGTGTAAATGACGTTTCTATGAAGGCTGGGATTTTTAGACACAATAGCCCTACATGGGGCGAAAGCGTCTTTAACTAGTATTGTGGAATTGGAAGAGCTAATAACAATTATAATCACAATAACTTATAAATATAGATATTTTATAGTACATGATTATCTTGAACACCAAATTCTGGCCATAGTTTAGGGAAAGTAGTCGAACAAAAATATTCGGGGCTATGGCGTCTAATTTTCTTCGTTTCTAGTAGACGCATTCGCCCCATCCTAGATTCCAGGGGTGCCAAACATTTTTTTTTAGATTGGAATCAAACTACAAGTTCGAAATTATGTATCATTTATTAGAACAACGGAGTATGACGGCATTTTGCCCGTCTTATAACCATTACAAAAATAGAGAGTTTCATAAAAACCCGTGAGATCTTTTAGTTTAATATCTATGTCACATATTATATTACGTTACCAACATTAATAGTCATGTAATAATCGATAAACCACGGTAGTTTTTACAATATCAATCAAGTATTATATTATTAGGAACTTCACCACAAACGCTACAACGGTCGTATGTAGTTGTTGTTTTTCTTTTGTAGTGCCGCACCATATTGGAAATCTTAAAATAAAAAAAAAGAATTAAAGCAAATTACTATAATACAAAAAAAAATTATGCCCGCCAAAGGAAAAAGCACCTAAAGTGAGGAGTTATCCCACATTAAAAGTATCGTCAGGATCCGGATAATTAAGACCGTACTAAGTTTCATCGACATCAATTCATATATTTATACTAAGACAAACAAACCGACAAACAGACACAAATTCTGAAATCTATAGTTTTGGGTTCAGTAGTACGATCAAACTTAAAAAAAAAAGTAAGTAAGTGTAGGTACAATGTAGGTACAGGTTTTTCATTATTCCTTTGTTATTATGTATATGATTTACCATTATTATCCTAAAATGAAAAGGTTTAGGAGAACTGATAATGGGGTTATTGCGTTACAATAGACGCAATAACCCCAACAGAACAGACGCAATAGCCTCAAAACAAAAAAATAATCTACACATTTTAAATTGCATGTTGTCTGAAGATCTTAAGCTAATTATGTTAAATAATGAAAACAACATGATAGCAATAAAACAATAAAAGTACTTACGGTATAAATACATCGATTCACTCAAAAAGAACTTAGGTTACAAAATATTTAAATTCACGTGTCGTCACACAAGATGGGTCGAGAAATAACGAAAAATTTAAGATGGCGGAAAAATTAAAAAAAAGAGCTCTGTTGTGACATCTATTGATGACTTTTTGTACTTTTAGTGCTAAAGACTAAAAAAAGATGGTGTGGGTAGTTCTAAGTTACGCTTTTCGTAAGACAATTGAAATAGATGCTTTAGCCCCGTAGACGACTTCACCCCGGTTGACCTTACTTGAATACATTTTGGAAAACCGTTTAAAATTTATTACATGATATGTACATTGTACACTACATAAATATTTCAGGGAGATCTACTGCATTAATCTTACAAATAAATGTTAAAAGTTAAAAATCAGCTGCAGATGGAATGTTTACTGGCGTGTGACGTCACGTCGCCTGCGTAACCATTTCGCGTATTTTACTTACTATTAAGACATAGAATGGAGTACGTTCAAGTAATTTATTAATTATTCTTATGTATGATCATAATTTATTGTAGGTATATTTTCAATATTGTCAAATTCCGTATTGTGAAATTACTGGTGTTCCGTGGTGCGTATTTCATAAACGCGCCCTTTCTGTGTAACCGCGTTTATAGATTTTAATACACTAGTATTATTAATTACTGGATATTTACCGTAGTTAAATAATGGAGCGAGTCACCGATATTCAGAGGTGAGTTTGATACGTCTGTCTGTGATCAGAAACTTGTGTCAACCTCCATTCGTGAGTTTACCCGCAAACCGTGAATATTTGGTACATGAAACTGCTCCGAATATCAGGGACTCGCTGCACAATTTAATTACAGTAAATATCCGGTAATTAACAAAACTAGCTAACCGTAATAGTTCCAAAGGATGTTAGAATTTGAATGTTTCTGTTCGTGAAATCACTGTTCGTTCATGTTCTCGTGTAATTATAAAACTAATAAAAAAACAAAAACAGTAGACACCCCACATCGTAGACTACATGTCGATTATGTTGTACGAACGGTTCTATCATGGTATCATGGTTAAATTCGACGGTTTTATTTGGTGTCCTCTTTCCACTATAAATACCTACATATGTTGGAAAGGGATAGAAACAATTATGCTATCAACTGGATAATGGCGCATGTACAATGTAATCGACATAATTAATAGATAACTTTTAAATTTACACTTCTTTAGCAGTTATAACACTTTGCATACCGATATTGTACCTCTCTTCGTAGTGAAAATTGTACTTATCTATCACTTTGAGCACGAACTGAATCCAACAGGGTAGAACGCGCGATAATTATATCGTTCTGCGCAGTTCATGTTATAAATACCGAAATATAGCTCAAACTGGCATTTATATATAGTATATAGTAGGTCTTCAAAAGTAGCAGTAAAATGTTTTTAGCACTTAGCAATTTGATTAAGTTAATTAGAGTGTTTATTGATAAATTACATGTTATATTGTGTGCGTTACTTATTTTTATTTTTGTTTCGTAGTTATTGCCTGGATAATTTTGTGGTAACAATATTTTTCATTGCTGACGCAGATGACTATATGAGTCCATTCTGGTTTAACCTAACTTTCTTTACCGTCGTATAATCATACATTTGGAGGCATAGGTACGCAAGTCAAAAATTTGTCATATTTGAGCAAAATCAAATCAATACAGAAGTGTTCGATGTTTGTTTGTTTGTTCGACGTCAATCGAGCTCAATGAGACAAAATTAAGCTAGCTCATGGTTTCATAATACACCGGTTAATGTACCAATACAGTAACATCATTCTGGCATACTCGTAGATTGAACGGACAACGGCATATCTTTGTCGCGAGTGAATTTCACACCCGCACGGCTGACATAGATTCACGCTAACTTTTTATGCGACTTGTACTAAAAAAATATTATATCCTGTTACCGGCAAACATTTTGATCTCAGCAACGCGGTAATCGGGTTGTATATTTGTAGTAACGGAAAACATCCCTCCCAACCCATGGTACACCTCATTGGTTCACCTGGGTGGACCACGACCAAACATCTTACCTGCGCCGTGGTCGAATTGTAGATAATAGTGATACCGGTAACAGGCAAACATCTTGATCTTAGCAACGCGGTGGTCGAATTATAGATAGTGATAATTGGGTTAATGCAGGGGGTGTAAGTGTTATGCCCAAATGTGCATTATGGGCGAATATTAGTTATCTGCACTATATACTTGACCTATAAAATACTAATAAATTGTTCAGGCAGGTTTTAAACCACAAATCCTAGCGGTATCTGATAGCAAAAATATAGGTACGGAACTATCTAATAATATAACCTACTGAGTCCAAATTAGACCGAATATATTTTTACTATGGGATTATCTCCAAAATATCACAGATTATTTGTATTTCTTACAGAGAACTGAATAGCTACTGCCCGCAAAATGTACCTAATTTGTTTAAGAATCCACATAAAATGATGCGTGTGCGCTTAGTAGTGGGTTGCTGGGTTATCTTGTATAACAATAGACAATTGTCACTCGATGTGTTGCTATGAATCTCTGGTTTCGTTTATCCTATCGTACACTACTGTTTTGTTATTCATGGGCTTTAATTATATTTGAATTTGGTGTGTTATTTTCTTTGTGTTAGGGCATGTATAATGTTAACGCTCCAAAAACACATCACACATTACGGAACTCGAGGTGCGACCATAAATTGCGGTACCGAATAACGGATATACTCGAATCTTCTTCCTCGAGATTGATTTACAATTATTTTATTGAAAACGTTACACAGGACTTAATCACGATCTTTATTTATTCTTATTTATTACCTCTTGACGTTTCGATTGAGTTACCTACTTACAACAGCCGTGGTCACGAGATGGCTGACGGTAATGCCGGTCGTCTCATTGGGAAATGAGATTTCCATCTAACTGATTTAATCTTCAAATATCTAGTATCAACAGGATTCGCCAAACTCACTCCGCGATCCATGCATTATGACAGGATTTCACGACGCTATTAGCTGGTTGAAATTATGATGTTCTTTTTTATTCTCTAATTATAAGTAGGTACTTGGTACATAATGTCGTTCGGTAGAGACACAGGTTAGATACCCTGTTGATCGGCGATGATACGAATTTCGCCTACTATCACAACTCACCAGCGGGGGCGCAGGACGAGGTACCTACAATACCGCGTTTATGATTGGCCGAATATCCGTGTGACGTGCTCTACTTTCCACGAATGTTCGGACAAAACGAGATAGAGTTATGCAAACTTCACAGGACAGAGCAGGATGCAAAGAAAGACATAAACGTGTTCCCATTAAGGTTACATGTGCAATTCTGGTACTAAAACGCTAAGGAGGGGCAGTCTTACGATCAGTCAAATGGGTATTGTCTTTGGGTAGAAAGGACCTTCGGATCGTGAAGCGCGAACCAAGTTCTTTGTAATGTTTTCAATATGAGTTCAAATCGCGAAAGTTGTAAAGTTATGTGAGAATTATTCGTTTGTCGCGGCATTAAACCACACGACGCGACGACGATGAAATTCACAGTACGTTTTGTGGTGCGTATCATGTGCATGTCCTATGTATGTTTTGGTGCTTCTAACGTAATGAAGTATATAACACAGGAATCAAAGTAAATAATCTGTTTAATTTCATATCGTAATTTCAATCAAGTGACTAAAACGAAATAAAACTGTAAAATTCACTTAATCAAATGTCAATGTTTTTGCAATTATTTCTACTTACTTAATGAACGGATAGGTACTCACGTAAGATATGGTGGGTCCAGTGCGAATTAAGTTTCAGTCACATTCAGTGACCTTACGTGAGTATCATCTGTCGTATAGGTATACCTATTGCTTTTGTCACCTCTATTGCGAAATTGAAAAGACAGCGATCATTGCGATCGCGATTGCCAAGCAGTAAAATAATCAGTCCGAAAAGCTAACTACCAAAAAAATCACGTTTGTTTTAAAATAATTTGAATGTAACATTTATGTCATGTTTCTAATCATCTATATCAGATAAGTAGTAATACTCTTTACTACCAGAGAATTAAAGTACCTACTTTATGTATCTAATATCGTGGCAGCAAATATAATATCTAAATTTTAGAATGGTGTTTAAAAGTTTTAAGTATTTGTGTTTTATAATTTGAATAATACATTAAATAACAATAAAAGTAACAAAAGTATTATATTTATGCGCAGGCGTGTATACTGTATATAGCTATGTACTTACTTTGTTCTAAAAGAATACTTATTTATAATTTTATGGTTAATAATTTTATTTTTAATTCGTGGCAAACCACATAAGGTAGCATTGATCTTTATATTTCTTCTGAGTTATTATCGTTGAAACAAAAATAAAACTTTCTTTTTATTTCCTTTTGTTTTATTTTAAGTTCCGTTTCTTTCTTTTCATTTTCAAAACTCGAGCTTTAGGACGTAGAAAAGTATTACTTATAACTTCGAATTTACAGTTTTATTAAGATTTTATGAAGTATATATTGACGAGGATTCGAGGTACGACTTGTGTATGATATAAATGTTGAAGACTGCAAATTCAAGGAGAACCCATGAAAAGTTCGAGGTCTGTCCCTACAATAGCTTTTTTCCAGAACTAAATGTTAGCGTTCCTTGAAACAACTCCTTGCTATTGATAGGGCGTTAGGACCATTTTGTCGAGGTCTCCTATAATCATAATTAATTGTATGTAATTATTATAATCGATTCAAAGAAATCATAAGTAGGTACTTATCGCATATAATCGGAAAGTTAACCATATTATAAATAACTACACCGATTGAAACTAACAGTGCATGAATGAGTTTTATCGTTTAAAAGTTCGGTCAAGCTACATAAATATGTACCTATAATTGGGGTAAACGTAAGTTACCATAAGACCCGATAAAAAATTTGAATTTGTGAAGCGCATTTTTTTTATAGTGGGTACAGTGTGTCGAGACGACCAGGACATGTGCTTGATGGTAAGCAACATAACGCCCATAACAGCATACTGACACGCAGGTATTGGAACATGAAGAGTCCAAATCGTTACCTAGCACAGCACAGCGCTCGTCACCCAAAGGTATAAGATGTTTTATCTCTATGCCCTGCAGGTAATTAATACAATATTTGATGTTTTGATTCATGACGTAGGTACCCTAGAGCCAATTTTTTTTTCTCATACTCTTATTCCATGATTTGAAGATTCGGTACAATTACAGCTTATGTTCAATCATCTTATCTATATATATAATGCGAGAGAAAATGCAGGCTTTATCTTTTGGTGCCCTTTTCTAAAAGATATATTTCTACCCAACTGTGCCTACGTATCATTGTTATATTCTATATTGACGTCCAAGAGTTGGTCTCTTATACATGTCGCATGACATGTTTTACAAAATCTCAATATACCTACCTACTTATAAAAAATGATGTTTGCTTGTATGTTCTTTATAGAATGGTAATATATAATGGTAATGGTATGTTCTTTATAGAGTGGATTTGACCATGTGTTGATGTTTAGCAAAGTTGTGCATGAGCCAAAGAAGGTTTCTGGGTTGGTACCACCAGCTTTCGACAGGTGGCGTAGCAACGCTACAGTTAGTCATAAACAAGAACAAAATTAAAAATTGTATTAACCCCCGAATTTGTAATTTGTACAATATTCTACTAGTCAAGCCGTTTCATTTGATACCTATATATTGAGGGAGTAGCGAAAAAACAAATGTAATTTGCCATTTTGTGGTGGCGGCCATTTTGGATTTGAAATTTTTCATAGCGGTGTGGTATTCTACAGACTTTCATTTGATACCCATGTTGATGTAGTAGTGAAAAACAATGTTCTTCATTAAACATTTTGTGGTGGCGGTCATCTTGGATTTGAAATTTGTCATAGTATTTTACTAGTCAAGCCCTTTCATTTCATAGCCATATTAAGGGCGGTTGAGAAGAAATATTTTGTCCGCCATTTTGTGGTGGCAGCCATCTTGAATAGATTTCAACCAAACATAACTAAGAACCACTGCACGGAATCTAACCTTGAAATAAAAAAAACCGCATCGAAATTAGTCCATCCGTTTAAACTCTACGGTGCCACTGACATCGACGTCAAACTTATAACATCCCTTTTTTGGTCAGGGGTTAATAAAATCGGCTATCCCAGTAATCCTCCCATAGTAGGTACAAACTACGCTTAGTTTGGGTTTAGATGGTGTTGTGTGTAGAATGTCCACATGTGTACTTTTTCCAGTAATATGAGTAGGTACTTGTGATTTCTATGAATCGATCATTTATCTTACTAGTAAGAAATATAAACCTAAAATACTTATTGTCCCAAAACTTTAGAATTGGTGTTAAATGTGTACCTTTCAATGTGAAATAAATGATTAAAAAATATTATGTCTTTAATTTTATAGCTGTGCCTCGCGGCTTGACCCGCGTCAATTTGAGGAAAATGTATTCCATTACTTGAAACCTATTTTAGGTAGTAGGTACCTACATCACGCTAAGAACAGTAAGAGTGGAACTATAGAGGTAGAAAAATAATAAATTAACGCTTGGTAAAAGTACCTACCTACCTATTGAGGATTGAGGTCAATCCTCAATGTGTTTTATGTACCCAGCTAGCAGGTATCTTAACAGAGTTTTAATTTTCTAAACATTTTCTGGTACTTACCAAACGTAGGTGTCTAATTAATTCACGGGTAACTCACGTGTGATCGGTCGGTCCAGTCCGACTAAGTTTCAGCCGCTTCTGGCGGTCTTCTTCAAAGAGTGACCGCTGTTCGTTTGGCACTGCAGCTCTCAGCCACATCCACTGAGCTTGTAGACACAAGCTCAGTGGCTGTTGCGAGGATTCAGGATGCGGGTATTGCGGGTGCGTGAGTAAACTCTCTAAAATAATGCCGGACGCGGCTGAAACTTACCCGTAGAATCCTAAACGGCCAAATGTGGTTCATTCGCACTAGTTCCATTGCTTTGTTCCATGATGGAACTACTGCGAATTTTTTTCCTTTTTTTTTTCGCGTTAGTTCCATTCATGCATGAAATATGAAATGATGGAACTACTGCGAATACTCAAAATAGAATTCGCATTAGTACCATTATAGACGTATAATGAATGCTCAGATGGAGTTTACAATGGGACAAGTCAGTGTTAGCCACTTTCTTGAGATGCTGAGATAAATTTTGTCGTAATATAATTTATACATATATAAGTTTTTATGTATAATACCACATGTTGGCCACATGTAATTATTTTGAAAATTTAGATTATTTAAAAGTAAAAATACCTTTGTTCAATTTTCAAATTTCCCTCCGTACTTTTTTGGAGACCATACAAATTTTCTTATCTCATCAAAAAATGGATCGGCATCGAGAACATTTTCATGCTATGATTTTTTTACAATTTCAAATATCGGCGTCGTGACACAAAAAATCATAACTAAAAAAATTTGTGTGTCTGTAAACGACAATGTAGGTACTGATAAATATTATCAACTATCTCTTAGGCATCAAAATAAACTTATTGTCGAGTATGTTTATCATGAAAAAATAAGGTTTTAAAGTCCCAAAACCGGTTTTGCCCAAATTTGGCCTCTTGGGGCTCAAGTGATTAAAACCGGATAAGTCATTTGATCGACTTCTAATTGTTTTTATGGATGAAGGACCTTCAACTATGGATGAGAATCTACCGCTGGTATAGCGAGTTCAAACGCGGTTGTTTTACTTTAGAGGATGAACAAAGGGGTGGTCGTCCTACGACGGCTGTCACCGGAGAAAGTGAGCTGGCAGTAAAAAAATTAATTCAAAAAAACAGACGCTTTACGTACAAAGATTTTCAGCATACTCTGCAGATTGGTTCAGGAAGTGTTCAAAAGATTTTGCACGAGCACCTTCGGTAAGGAGGATAATTTCCCGCTGGGTGCTGTACAACCTCGCCGAAGCTCACCGATACATGTTGATTTTAAGTTTTTAATCAATCGTAGTACTTATAAATTAAAAATACGAAAAAAAAACTGCATTCGATATTCGATAGCATAAATTGATTTTTAAAATATACTTCAAGACCATTTTTCCACCAAAAAAAAAGTTTTTTGGTTTTTTTATATTATGATTTTTCTAGAAGATGATCTTTAATTTTAAAATGGTTTACGTCAAAATAAAGACTGGTTCTATACTATGACCTGTATTCTTGGGGAAGTGGTGAGATTTTCACCCAGGACTTTGTATTTTTTGACGTGACAACGTCTTATAAATTGGTTTGCCGGGTGACACTTCAAGAAACTGCGTTACGCTCCGCTCACGTTATGCGCTCACAATGAGAGCGAGTGAGAGGGAGGCGTGCCTTTCACTTTTTATGTCTGTCTCTCTCGCTCTTAGGCGGGCTAACCATGCCCGAGTCGCCGATTCGCTTTTACCACTCAAAGTCGTTGTCACGTAAAACTTTCGCCCGTATACCGACTTTACAGGCAACCAATTTTTTGTTGTTAAATAACGGTAAGCGACAATATTAAGTCTATTAAATCATACAGTCGTTCGACGAAGCCGTCTAGATGGGGCGATAGTGCGGGGTGTGCTGGGTGAGACGCGAGAAGCGCGCTCCTGCATTGCCTACATTAAAGTGTTAGTATTGCAGGAGCGCGGCTCGGGGTTGACGTCCTCCGTATGTTTTTGTAAAATTCTTGTAAAATATTTTTAAAAGCATTTTTGTTTGCGACAACCCAACCTACCGATCCAACCCGGTCGAAACATTATCGGCGTTTCTCCCAAGATCAAAGGCGATGAACTACTGGTAGTATTTCTTTATACTGTGATATTAATGTTCGAAATGTTTCTGTGAATAAAATTAGTAGTCAAATGTGCTGAGGTATTTCTAAAGTTGAATGTTTTTACCTATCCATATATAATTTCATAATGGTACTAATGCGAATTCTATTTTGAGTATTCGCAGTAGTTCCATCATTTCATATTTCATGCATGAATGGAACTAACGCGAAAAAAAAGGAAAAAAATTCGCAGTAGTTCCATCATGGAACAAAGCAATGGAACTAGTGCGAATGAACCCCAAATGTGGCCGACGATGATGACGATTTTAGTACGACGTCGCGGCGCCAAAATCGACGTTGCTTATCCATACAACTTTAAACAAAGCGCTACTCAGATAATAGACTACAGGCCCGTACGCAACGCCGTACAAAAATCATGCGACAAGGAGAAATGATCGAGAATTGGAACCCCCCCCCCCCCCCCCCTCTTCAACTGTACTCAGTTGGACAGCTTACAAGTGTCGGCATCATGCTGAATCTTATTACTTTATACCCTTCTATCATCCTACATAGGTCTCCTGGTGGTTCATTTGACCCGTTAATTTGGTTCACGGGCCTGTAGTCTATAAGGAACGTGGACAGAAATCTAACGACACTCGGTGTGGGCTATAACCCGCGGTTCCACTGAGGCGGAGTGGAGAAAGAGCGGAGCTGCTTTGTCTATTCGCATCCCCGATATCGCAAATGAAATGCGCGTATGTGAGCCGCCCCTCTCCGCTCCGCGTCGCTCTTCTCTCGGCGCTAGCCTACTCTAGCCTGTTTTCCCGATATTTTAAACTATTCCGCTCCTCTCCGCCAATGTTGTTTCCTTTGAAGCGGACAGCAAAAGAGATTTGGATTTCAAGGATTGGTGAATCGCGACATAGCTCGTCTCCGCTCTGCCTCAGTGGAACTAGTCTTATTGAACAAACTTTCCGCATCAACTATTGAAAGGGGAAAGATACATTAAAACATTAAAACGCACAGCTGCATCTACATGATTACGTTTATTAAACTCTTAAAAGACTACACTCCGGGCTGTGGATCCTGCTTGGCAGATGGGGCTCCCAGAGGCACATCATCATTTGTAGGCGCATTTTCCATATTACGTAAGCTATTTTCAAATTCTACTGGGTCTACGACTTTTTTTCCAGGGAACGGTGGCGGACCTAAAATAGCTGCCACTTCTTTGTAGTTCAACGTCTCTTTCTTCAATAGTTCTTCTGCAAGCTGGAACGAAATTACATAAGTGCATTAGCATAAACAGCCCACTCAATGTTCCCACTGTTGGGACTCTCCTCAAGAAGGAGAGAGTCAAGGCCAGAATCCACCACGCTAGGCCAGTGCGGGTTGGTGGATGACACATGACTTCAAACTTTCCTCACGATGCTTTCTTTTACCTTTTGAAGTTAGCAGCATTACGCACATGACTTTCGAAAAGACAGTGGTGCGCGTGGTTTTGAACCCGGGGTCTCCGGATCGGCAGTCGCCGTTCTCCCGACTAGACCAGCCGTGATTTCATAAGTGCATTACTTAGTATTAAATCAACATTAATTTTTACTTTTATAGGTTTCCACTTGACCGACATTTCGAATGATTTTAAGCAACGATGCGGTCGATACGATGAAGCGTGATAACCTAGAAGAAACCGGTTCACTCTCGATTTGGAGACACCAAGATTTTATTTTATTTCTAACGTCTTAGCTAATTTATAAATGTCACACATATGTTTGGCGTTAATACTCTATCGAAATGGCTCGGTCGTTGTAACCGAATCATTTATGTAACTATCTGGTAGGTATGAGTGTAGATGGGTTAACTAATATTCACCCTCACGCGTCCTACGTTCTTTAATCACGGTGTTGTCATTTGCGTGTGTACAATATAGATAGATACATAGAAACACTTTATTGTTCACAACACAAAAACAAAACTAATAAACAAAAAGATAGTGAAACAAATGGCGATATCACAATAATTGAGCTATCGTTATTTGTGAAGTTATTTACGCAATTTTTCTGTGAAGAATATCAAAATAGCTTAACTATCTTTCAGTGTGAAGTCATTTACGGTTGATAAAATTCATATGGCAGCATTTGCAGTGCCATCTATTAGTTTAATATGTAAGAAGTTTTGTTTATAGTCACCGGCATCAAAATCAGGAACTTCAATAAGTTCGACATGCTATATATACATAAATCATTGTATCCTTCAAATTAACCAATTTTGATTCGGTTTTTGTTTGAAAACTAACGTGGTCACATTATTTTTGAAGTGAAAACTTCTTTTGGCGCGTCACACGACAGATTTCTCGTGGACTGTGAATTGAATTCTAGCGTCACGCTCGGGAATGATAAGAAATCTTCGGGTAAACTCGGGACCATGACCATTGGCCATCTAGAAATGCGCCAGCATTTCTCATTGGCGGTCCATGCTGACGCATTTCTAGATGGATGCTCACGGTCACGCCCTCCGGTTTCACCGCGTAGTTTCCAAAGTGAGCTATCGAATTCGGAGTTATAAGATTTCACTTCAATCGACAGTTCCTATGACTGCCAATGTTTTTTTTACGGTGTTATATTTTTTTATCAAAGATAACGCATCACTAAAGTGAACGATGCATTTTAAGGTGGAGTACGCACACCTCTAAATAAATCTAAGACTTTATTTTTTTATGAAAAAGAACATTTTTGTGAAAGAGTGTTCATTAGTTAACCCATAAATACGATCCGTGAAACTGCATCAAATTAACAGGGACTACAATTACATTAGATACCGTAATACAAATAATATTTAAAGTAGTTACAAAAAAGTCATATCTGTGAAACCGTAAGTTTAATCGTAATATTTTTTTGCGCGGCATCTACTGCAAATCTATATCAAGTCTCGAAAAAACTTTTAACAACACAGTTTTATAATCCTATACACATACAAAACAACATGTTTTTGTGGTGTCTAAAAACGTTGATATAATTTAATTTAAAATAAAGTGGCCAAGTGCGAGTTGGACTCGTCCATGAAGGGTTCCGTTGTAACATAATATACCTACATAGTACACATAGTTTTTTTTAGTTCGTTGTAACTTTGATCGAAGTTTTAATAATAATGTATTTATGACGTACTAAAAAAAACTACTCATCAGATCGAGTTCAAACCAATTTTCGTTGGTAGTTTGCATGGTAATGTACATCATAAATATTTTTTTTAGTTTTTTCATTCTCTTATTTTAGAAGTTAGAGTTAGAAACCTCAACATCATTTTTGAAGACCTATCGATAGACATTCCACACGTGTAGGTTTGATGAAGTATGGGGGACAACCCTATTATTATTATTTTTTGTAAAAAATTTAATGCGGTTCACAGAATGCATCTACTTACCAAGTTTCAATAGTGTAGTTCTCATAGTTTCGGCAAAAAGTGGCTGTGACATACGGACGGACAGACAGACAGACAGACATGACGAATCTATAAGGGTTCCGTTTTTACGTTTTACGGAACCCTAAAAAGAACACACTGACTTCAGTTTAAAATTAAACCCATACATACACTCCACAAAATTTCATAAATTGTGTGAATGAAATTTTGTGAAACGAATTAAAAACTCTGTTCCGATGAGACAGGGAGCTTTTGGAATATACAAAAACATCACAATGTGTGCAAATTTTAGATTTTCGTTGATTCTTCAAATATAACTAAACCGCATCAGATCTAAAATTTACTTGGGACCATCTCTACCAAATGTACCATATTTATTTAGAACCAAATTAAGCTTAAAACTAGCTTCATTTGAAAAACAATTTTTTTGAGCATGTAGAAAAATACAACAACTTATTATTATTACTTTCTATTCTTACCATCCTGAGTTTATCCTGATTTTTCCTCAGTATTTCTTCTGTCGTGAAGTACGCGCTGGCAATGAGTTTCTGCGCTTCAAGGTCGATGAGGTTTTTCAGCATACGACTGAACGGCGCTTTACCGTGCTCTTTAAAATCCGGAAACGATACCAACCCTACTGTAGGAGACATGCCATATACTCGGATCTGAAATGAATAAAAAAATAATTATTCCAACTGAACTATTATTTTGAACTCGAGTATTTTTTTGAAGTGAAAACTTCTTTTGGTTCGCCACATGCAAATTTTCCACGGGCTGTAAGTTCAAGCGTCAAGTTCGTAAATGAAAGAAATCTTCGGGTAAACTCGTATGATCCAGATGGACATGGTCATCATGGCCACGCCCTCCGGTTTCACCCGCGTAGTTTCCAAAGTGAGCTATCAAATTCTGAGTTGTTAGTTTTCTCTTCTATCGGCAGTCCCTATGACTGCCAATTTTTTTTGTAGCAGTGACAAGACGAGCAGGACATGTCCCTGATAGTAAATAAACCCGCCTGTCTACAGCACAGTGTCACGCAGCTATTGGAATATAACGAGTACAAATCATTACCTAGAACTGCACTGCGCTCATCACCCAGAGATTCAAGACGTTTTATCTCCAATCCCTTTAATTTCTCTGGAAACATTGACCTTCAAACCGGTACATAGTCATGTATACACATATACTGCTTGGCGGTAGAGGTGTGGTAGTTCCCCAGGCGGACTACAATACACTACCTATTATTGCATATATTTCCTTATTCTTCACAAGCAGTACCCCGCGGTTTCACCCCTGTAGTTCTCTTTCCCGTTATTTCCCAGGGATAAAAAGTGGCCTATTTTAGATCTAATACCTCCAAGAATAAGTGTACAAAGTTTCATGATGATCGGTTAAGTAGTTTTAGAGTTAAAGCGTAAAAACAAACTTACATTTATAATATAATATTAAGGATTGTATATTTCTTCGTATACATTTCGTATTTCCGTATACATTTTTAAATGATTGGTTTACATTTTTCTAAAATACTAACGGCCCGTTCTGGCTTGGCTTCATATAAAGATCATTAATCGAAATAACAAGTATTATATATATCAAGTTGGACAAAATTACACATAAATGTCAATTTCATGTATATCGGTTTGCTGGGAAAAACATTTTGACACAAAATTTTTATATAAATGTATTAAGATATTCAGAAGTATCGATCAATGATTTTATTATTGACGTATAATTCTCACACAGGGTATTTCACATGTGAGCATTATGCAACGTGCTAATTAAAAGCGTGCCACTTTTTTAATGTTTCAAAAATGGACATGGTTTGTTACTATTATTCTGAAATTCAAAGTAAATGCGTACCTGTGCATATGCGATTTTGGTGACTTTTTCCAGGTCGTTCTGTGCTCCGCTGGTGATGGAATTGAACATGATGGCTTCAGCTGCGCGACCACCCAGAGCCATGCACATGCGGTCGAACAACTGAAAGAGACGATTTTATTTAGTGACAACTTTTTATGGGAGTGTGTAAACCAGCCCATTTATACTACTCTGCTCTCACACGACAAATAAAATACACTAAAATATGGGCTTTATGTTATGCTAGTTAAGACATAGATTACATTGGCAACATAAATTAGCAGACGGCTGTCAGCGAGCGATCTGCTAATTTGTGATGCCAATGTAATCTGTATCTTAACGTGCATAGCATAAAACCCATATTTGAGTGTACTTTTTTATTTTTAAGTTTTATAGGTCTACACTTGACCGCTATCTCGCCTGATGTTAAGCAACCTGATGTTAAAAAGTAGAGTCAAATGTCTTCGTTCGTGTCTTTGGAACATCAACCATTAAACGATGTCGCTTTTTCGAGCTACGAAAAATTTGATTTGTCGTGTGGGAGCGGCGTCGTTTAAGTCGGCGCAGACCTTAAACCACTTCGTTACGTAACGCGTTACGGCGGCAGTTTGTCTGGCTTCCGTTACGGCCGCGGGAAGCCGGTTTCTCTCGCACTCTAACCAACAGCCCTAGCCGTATTTCAGATAGATAGACGTTTACCCCTTTCTCGACTCAGTGTTTTAGGATGCAATAGACATAGTGAGCTTATGATTATGATTTAATGTTCACCATATATTGTGAACAAATAGAGGTATACCTCTAAAATTAAATTTCCATCAGTTACCTACAATTATCATTAAAAACAGGATAAAAGTACACATACATATTTATGCAATACTCAGTATCATATATTATGAGCATATCATATGCTCACAGACACAGAAACACACACAAACACCCTCTCATACACACATACACACACGCACACCCTCTCATACACACATACACACCCTTACACACGAATACATAAATATATTTACAAATTGACCATTGGAGGAGCCACTGTCTTCCGAATAAAACTTACAACTAGTTCGAAAACAATAGGTTCATATCGAAACTGTGTTAACTTTTTATGGTGTAAAAAAATATATTTTGTATTTTTGTATGATAGTTTTAAGTTATATAATTTAACTACTGTCTTTTCAATGGGAACACCTAGTAGGTTGCATATGCTATCATAACTAACGTGGTTTAATGTTACCTCCTCCTTGTTGAATAGCCTCTGATTGGACGAAGTGTACTGAGCGAAGCCGAGAGCGTTGTTCGTCCGAGGCACGATGGTGACCTTGAGTAGAGCGTCGGTATGCTCCAGCAACCACCCGATGAGTGCGTGCCCAGACTCGTGGTATGCCACTATCTTTTTCTCGACGGGCGACATTGCGTGACTGCGCTTTTCTGTGCCACCTACAGATAAATCATTATTTTTATTCAATGTACGCTACTATTACGATGCCACACACAGATACACGCCTAAGCATCTGGGCCTTATACAAGTCGACACTCTGAGCACGCCTGATAGCCACTGGAAAAGTATTCTAGAGCGCAACAACCAGTATCAAAAAAAAAATGTTAAAAAAGATGCTCAAGAGAGATGGAATACACAAACATAAATAATAACCTTGTGTTAAGAACTCTTTGAGTATTGTGTATTCGTAACTAATTTAACAAATAACGTTTTTTGTTTCGGTTATAGTTCTGCGTTTGACCACCAACTCGCCTGATGGTAAGCGACAAAGTGGTCGAAGATGACGCACGCTGACCTAGAAAGTATCTATTCACTCTGACCTTGAACAGTAATAGATTGTGACTCTCAGGGAACAATGACGCCGGCAACCTTAGATAAAGGATAAGTAAATAAAACAGGGCTTTCCGCACGGTTCCTTTATTCCTTTATACCAATCGTAAGCAGATGAGGTGTATGTTACCTATGGCATGACACTAGTTTAATGTGCCGCGACAAAAGTATGACACTTCCACAAGAGCGATCAGACCCGTGCTTTCGGTGTAAAACGTTTGTTCTAACTCTATATGTACGTAAACTCTTTGGTGTAAACTAATATCACTCCTTACCGACAACTCTCTCGACGGCGTACTCCAAGTCTTGTGCTTTGACGATGGATTGCTTGAACCGCGCCGCGTGTAGTGCCGCCTCGTTGCAAACGTTGGCGATATCAGCGCCACTGAACCCAGGAGTAAGGTACGCCAATCTGTCCGGGCAATTTACAATAGGCATGGTCACTAAAAGAAAACTAGTCCGTCAGTTAGATTATTAAAAAATATTGTACACGTATTTTTTATTTTATTTCACAAAGAAAAAATACGAAGATACCTACCTATACATAGTGCTTAGAAGGTAAGAGTGACGTCACGTCTATATAGACGTGAATATATACCTAGATTTTTCATAATTTGATAAAACAAAAATGCGTGTCCCGTATTTTTTCATAATTTACCTGACGGACTAATTAGAATGCTATTTTTTGACCCAGTTATCATCCCAATTATATAGTTAGATAGAACATTCTACTAGTCAAGCCCTTTCATTTGATACCCATATTGAGGGAGTAGTGAAAAAGAAATATTGCGAAATTCTATGAAAGTGGCCATCTTGGATTTGAAATTTGTTATATTGTTTAGTTGTCTACTAGTATAGCTCTTCAATTTGATACCTATATTGAGGTAGTAGTGAAAAAAAAACGTAATTCGCCATTTTGTGGTGGCTGCCATTTTGGATTTGCAATTTATCATACTGTATTCTATAGTATTCTACTAGTCAAGCCCTTTCATTTGATAACCATATTGGGGTAGGTTGTGAAGAAATATTTTGTGTAGGCAGCCATCATGAATCGATATTAACACATAGCTAAGAACTAAGAACCACAGCACGGAAATTAACATTCAAATAAAAAAAAACGGCATTGAAATTGGTTCATCCCTTTGAGCTCTACGGTGCCACAGACAGATACACACACAAACCAAATGCGCAGTCCGATTGCAGTTCAATTGCCGTCGGAGTGCAGTCGTGTGAACCGACTGCATTCAAACTGCACCATATCCACCCGCCAAAGTATCTGTCTGTGTGTGTGTGTCTGTGGCATCGTGGCTCACGAACGGATGGCCCGATTTCCACGAGTTTTTTTCATTTGAAAGCCAGTTTATAGACGATGGTTCTTGGATATGTTTGGTGAATATCGATTCAAGATGGCCGCCTCCACAAAATGGCGGATAAAATATTTTTTCACAACCTCAACCAATCAAACGAAACGAAAGGGGGGGAAATTGACTAGTAGAAAACTATAACAAATTTCAAATCCAAGATAACCACAAAATGTGTTTTTTTTTTCAAAACCCGCAACATGCGTATCAAATGATCAAATGAAAGAGCTTGACTAGTAGAATACTGTTACAAATCTACGGTAGTTGGGGGTAAATCAAAATGTTTAAGTTCGTTCTTGTTTGCTACATCTATCAATCAAATCTATCAAACGGCAAACAATCCACGTTTGTAACATGGTAGCACCTAAAAATCTAATGCTAAAGCTATCACTCAATTCCCAATGAGGTTTTAGACTGAGCGTCGCGGCGCCCGCGCTTCGGTCGGTAGGCGCGGGGTTAAACGGACGGACGGACTGCCAGACAAACAAACAGACGGGCTGAGTCATAATAATAGGGTTCCGTTTTACCCGGTTTTACGGTTCCATACACAAAGTATGAAACCGTAAAAACGACGATGGTTGACAACGTACCGTTTCACGTAGTAGTTGGGTAACACTTCCAACACGATGCTCTTGAGATGACGTTGGAAGATCTCCTCGCGTTCTTGCAAGTTCGGCAGATCGATCAGGATGTGGCGGTCGAAGCGACCGGGCCGCAACAACGCCTGTGGACAACGACTAAGTTAGTCCTGCAGCTTTTCACTGAACTCGTACCTCGAAAAAGAGACATCTTTGGCTGATGTACCAAACACTCGAACGAAGAAGTTTATGTCTAGTTTTGTGATAAAAAAAATTGGCAGTTATAGGAACTGCCGATAGAAGTGAAAACTTGCTGTTGCCCTGGTACTGGTACCAAGGGGCAAACGCAACTCTTATATATTTCTGTTGTCCTGGTATCTGGAGATAAACGCTGGGCTGTTGGAGGTAGGTAATCGAAACTCATTACTGTTTCTGTTGCCCTGGTACCTAACTGGCCGTTTTTACCGAGTTTACCCGAAGATTTCATATCCGATCCGATCCATTATCATATCCAAGCGTGACGATTGATGAATCCATTTCACAGCCCACGAAAATTCTGTCTATAGCGCGCCTAAAGAAGTTTTCACTTCAAAAAAATGAGAACGTCCCGATTTTACAAGAGCAAGGTTCGTAGGTTCTTGTCCCGCCCCTATCGTTGCTTGGTGGTAGAATAACTGGAAAATGTGCGGTACTTCCCCAGGCGGAAACTGCAAAATATACATACACTGTCGGTGTTTCATTTACTAAATCCAACTAATATTATAAATGCGAAAGTTTGTACTTTAATTGGTCAAGCAGGCCGGAACACCCGAATGAATCGGGTTAATATTTTCGAACACAAATAGATTATAGTCTGGAATAACACATAGCCTACTTTTCATCCAGGGAAACAATGCGGGTAAAAAAACGCGGGTCGCTGCTAGTAAAAACAAATTGACAGTCATAGGAGCTGCCAATAGAACTGAAAACTAATAACTCAGAATTTAATAGCTCAGTTTGGAAACTATTTTTGGTAGTGGTAGGACTCTTAGCAGAGCCCGCCTGGGGAAGTAATGTGCAAACATTACTGTGTTCCGGTTTGAAGGGCAATGATTCCAGAGAAATTACAGGGCTTAGAGACATAATATCTTAGATCCTGGGTGACGAGCGCAGTGCAGTGCGAGGTAATGATTTGGACTATCATGTTCCAATAGCTGTGTGTTGCTGTGCTGTTATGTGGCAGGCATGTTCCTTACCATCAGGCACATGACATGGTCGTCTCGTCACTCTATGCTATAAAAAAAAACTATGCGGGTGAAACCGGAGGGCGTGGCCACGACCATGGCCATCTAGATCATCCGAAGATTTCCGTCATTGACAAACGTGACATTTGAGTTCAATTCACAGCCTACGGAAAATCTGCATGTGGTACGCCAAAAGAAGTTTTCACTTAAATAAATAAATAAACTAATATCCACCAATATTGGTGGACAGTTCACACATAATAACATCTGTCCCTAAAACTAAGCAAAGCTAGTGATATGGCGCCCAAATAGCTGACCTAATGCTTACATAGTTGTGAATACATAAATATTATCCATACAAACACACAGACTCAGTACAAATTTTTGAATTCATCACACAAATATTTGCACTGGGTGGGAATCAAACCCACGACCCTCGGCTTCGCAGACAGAGTTACTACCCACTACTACACGAGGCCAATCAATAAATGTAAGCATCTAAAATCGTCTTAACCTTATCAAGGACGTCTGCCCTGTTAGTGGACGCGAGTACGATGATCCCTTCCTTCGTCTTCATCCCGTCCATTTCGACGAGCAGCTGGTTCAGGGTCTGCTCCCCCTCTCCCCCCGCGGCGCTGAACGCGGACCCGCCCGAAGAACGCGCCCGCCCCACCGCGTCCATCTCATCGATGTATATGATGCAGGGCACACGCGATGCCGCCTCTTTGAACAAGTCTCTGAAAAGAAGGAAATTAAGAAATAATATAGGAAATGAATAATAACTAGCTTTAACCCGCGGCTTCGCCCGCGTTCGGTAAATTTTATTGTAGATTCATACTTGAATAGCATGAGCGTCGAATAATAACTTAAATAATGATCGTCTACAATAGACCTAAGGGTAGGCTTATCCGTTGGAATGTAACTTTAATTCCCAATTTTACCATCTTAGGGCTCCCACACAAAACTGCGATGCGATACGATGCGACGCCGCATCGGAGGAACTTGCAATGGCAAATTGCTCCGATGCGGCGTCGCATTGCAGTTTTGTGTGGGAGCCCTTAGGGGTTGAATTTTGGAAAACTCACGTTGTAATATTTATGTAACTCATTATTCTTGCAATAGTCAATTAATCGAATTTTCATACACATAAGTAGGTGTTGTAACTGTTATTGGTGTACACTTGACCGCAATGTCGCCTGAAGTTAAGTGATGATGCTTTCTATGGCAGAGAATTGCTAATCCTAAAAGAAACCGATTCAGTCTCAATTCGAAGACACCAACATTGTAACCATCATGAAACACCCATGCATCGCATGATATTAAAAATTTCACACAAACTTTCATCCCTTATTTTACACCCTTGGAGACTGCATTTTGAATTAAAAACACTGAAATACATAACATCAATTATATTAGCCATACTCAATTTATACGAAACTAGCTGATTCGAAAAGCTGATCGTCATCGAAAATTGGTCGTACCAATTCAAATTTTGAACATATCCGGTTACCTTGTGTTCTAATGACGCAGCCTTTAAAAGACACATGCTTTCACGCAATGAAAGCTCTCAAAAAGCAATATTTTTCTCGTTTTGTTACATTTTAACACGCTTTTATTAGCTTCACTTGTGACTATGTATGTAAGAAAATCTTGGAATCTTAATTTCACTCACTTCCCGGTCTTCGATTAGGATGAAATTTTGCACACGCTCTGAGTTCTGATGACAATACATGACTAGCTAAGAAACGAAATTACAAATCCAATATGGCGGCCTCCCCAGGATGGTGGACTGGCTGTTTGCAATCCACCCCCATGATATAGATAGATAGATAGATTAACTCTTTATTGCACTTATTTAAAAATAAAACAAATGTTACTTATAATAGAACCAAATAAAGTAGCAATTGGCGACCTTATCACTAAAAGCGATCTCTTCCAGGCAACCATAGGATGGAAAGAGAGATTTGAGAATAAGGAGGAGGGAAGTACAAAAGGACTGGTTAATACTACTACAATTAAACATTAAAATCGAAAACTAAAAATTAAAAACTAGAATACTGTTTAATAAATAGACACTTACACAGTAAATATACATCCTAATACATAAATACGAACATAATAATATACTAATACATAAAAACAATTTGTTAGGACATACAAATAAATATTAAATATTGTGATTTGAACTAGAATATCAAATGAAAGGTTTCATTTGATATAGGTATCAAATGAAAGGGTTTACTGCCAGAAATACGAAAAAAATAGTTAGGTGAGTTAAATCCAATATGGCGGACGTCCAAGACGGCGGACAGGCTATTTGAAATGCCCCCCATGATATGGGTATCAAATGAAAGGGTTTGCTGTCAGGAATACGAAAAAATAGTCACGTGACTTAAATTAAACATGGCGAACATCCAAGATGGCGGATTGGTTATTTGAAATGCACCCCCATGATATGGCTATTAAATGAAATGGTTTGCTGAATGGGATACGAAAAAAATAATCACGTAACCTAAATCCAACATGGCGGCCCTTCCAAGGTGGCGGATTCGCTTTTTGATATGCAAAAGCGTGTTTTTTAATTTTTTAAACTATTATAAATTATAATATACTTTCATCCCTTATTTCATCTCTTTAGGGGTAGAATTTTGAGAAATCTTCCCTTAGTGGCTGTATGCAGCCGTTATAAAAATAATAAGTTTGTGTAATTTTAAGTATGGGTCGGCACATCTGTAGTCTAAACCTATGGTGTAAACTCAATTAAGTGAATTCGATGGGGAATTTCGTCTCACACACTTTTCAAATAAGTTAACTGTAGGTACCTGACTCGTGCCGCACCCAAACCGCCAATCATTTCTATGAACTCGGAGCCGTTCATAGACAGAAACGGTACGTTCGCCTCAGAGGCCACGGCTTTGGCGAGTAAAGTCTTTCCACAGCCTGGCGGACCAAGCAACAGTGCACCTTTGGGGACCTGAAATCACGTTTGAGGAATTTTCATAATATTTTTTAAAGTTGTCCTCCTTTTGGCGCGATAGGGGACATAGATAAGAGTAAATTAGTGTGATGCGCCCACACCGTGACGAAAAACGAACCCTGAAGTTAGGTTAGTCAACATTTTAGTAAACATTGTAACTAACTCCAGGTTAATACTTCTTGCGTTAAAGATATTACAATTATTATATGGTTGTCTACATACAAGTTAAGGTTTGCGCCCACTTATACGACCCCGCTCCCACCCGATAAATGATACGACTCCGCTCCCACCCGATAAATGAAATACACTGAAATATAGGCTTTATGTCCTGCCAGTTAAGATAAAGATTACATTGGCAACATAAATTAACAGACGGCTGCCAGCGAGCGGTCTGCTAATTTGTGTTGCCAATGTAATCTGTATCCTAATGTCCACGGCATGCAGCCCATACTGTCTGAAGATAGAGAGTTCAAATCACTGCCTAACTGCGCTCGTCACTCTGACATATGAATAGAATTACCTATATGCCCTGAAATTTATCTGGAAACATTGCCTTTCAAACCGCAACACATTGAAGTTTGCGCATTACTGATTAGCGGTAGAATGTCTAGCAAAGGTGTGGTACTTCCCCATGCAGACTCTGCAAAGAGTGCTACAACAAAAACATAGATAAATTAATTACCTTAGCCCCTAAGCTCTTGTAATGGTCAGGCCGTTTGAGGTAGTCGACAAACTCCATGACTTCTATTTTGGCTTCCCGTAGTCCAGCCACGTCCTCGAACTTGACACCTTTACCTTGTCCGCTCATAGAATCCACTAACGTGAACTTAGCTCTGCCGAGTTGACTCTGTAATATAATCCATTCCATAACCTATAGTACGTCTATCTATGTATATCTATAAAAGCGAAAGGAAATTTACGAAATTTCAGAAACTACAAGTCTCAAATGCATTTGCATGGAGGTGTCTTTTAGCACGTAGGCGCTCGCTAAGACGCGGTTTTACAAAATTCAACCCCTAAGAGGGTAAAATAGGGGATGAAAGTTTTACATAAATGCAAAGGGCAAACCCTTAGGGCTAGAATACTTATAATCTCGCACATGTATTCCTTCCATAATATAGGCATCTACTAATGAAGGATTTATCAAAACTCTATCCCCAAGGGGGTGAAATAGGGAATAAAAGTTTGTATAAAACTTTTTACTCGTTGTACATAGGTATGGGGATGAAAATATTATTTTGACGCCTAGGCCTTACGCCAACGACCTTCAAAACGCGAGCAAAGCCCCGTGCTAAAGCTAGTAATATGATAAAGCTGAAGAGTTTATTTGTTTAAACGAGTTAATTTGTTTTACTGGACCGGTTAAAAAAATTGTTACAGTGTTGGATATGTACCTGATCTCTAAGTGTTATATTTATGTGACTATATTTTATAGGACCGCTAATTTCTCATACTTACAAATCCTCCAACATTGATATTCATCCGCATGCTCTTGGTCGAATATAAGAAGGAAAGGATGACAGCAGTAATGAGGAACGTCGTCACAACTTTGCCCGCTACGCTGCCGTTGCGATCATACAGGACGCGTACACCTGCATCCATACATAACGTTAACACAACGATATAAAAAAACGAAATACATCGACGCCTATATATGTACTAAAAGCAAAGCATATTACACAATTAGACCCCTAAAAATTAAACCCAATTAAACACCCCTTACGCAACTGTTTCAAATTTTGGCTCACTCAAATGTATGCAAGTAAATAAAATACTCATTTTGAGTCTAAGATTCCTAAAAAAGCTAACAGAACGGCTGATAACCTTAACTAATGAAACTTAACTAAGACTCCCGACTAAATCACCTTTGACAAAAGACGGAAACCATCACGTTAAAAGATACATAGAAATCACAACACAACCGTTCCATCGGTACCTGGGAGTGACGCTTGAAGCTCGATTTAATATCAACCAGCAGGTGGAACACCTAACTGCTAAAGCGGCTGTAGTAAGGGCGAGCTTATCGCGGTTGATGCATAACTTAGGAGGACCTAAACAGATCAGAAGGTCGCTACTGGCATCAGTAGCCACGTCGGTATTTACTTATGGCATACCTATTTGGACTGAAACCCTTAAAACCCAAGAAACAAGTCGAAAAGCCGCATCAATATATCGATTAAGCGCCCTGAGATTTGCCAGTGCTTTCCGCACAGTGTCGGAGGAAGCAGCCTGCGTTATTGCTGGCATGCTACCCATCAGAGAACTCGCTGAAGAAAGAACTCTGAAGAACTATAATAAGTATGTATTTAAAACTATATAAGTATTATCTCAGCTATCTGGCCCCCATCATACAAGCTTTGCTTAGTTTGGGGTCAGATGGTGTTGTGTGTGAATTGTCCACCAATATTTATTTAACTCTGATCCAAGCAACGGCGGTACAGTACGCAACGGTGAGATACGCAAAAGCAGTGGGATACCGCAACAACAGGTAGGTAGAAGCATCGTCTCATACCTCAGATAGACGTCTGGCTAAATCGGAACCATGGCGAGGTAAACTACTACTTAACACTCTAAGGGCATGGCTGCTTTCGAGCATATCTCCATCGTTTCAAGCACGATGATTCTCCAGTGTCCATCCTGTCCAGGAATTATTGAAGACGCAGAACACGCGTTCTTTGCGTTTCCTTGTTACACATTACTGCAGTGATTTAGAGACTGTCCCCAAAGAGACAGTCTAAACTGAAACCTTAGTAGGGGCGATGCTTGCGTCCAAGAACTGCTGGGATGCTGTCAATGATTACGCTACGAAAGTCTTTCAGGATCTTTGTGTCAAAGACAGAAAGCGACCAAAAGAAAAAGAAAAGATGTAACCGAAAATGGTCATAAAGTGAAGGAAGAGCTATAGAGCTAGACCCTCCCCCCGCGAAGTAAACCCTAGCGGCGGTTTCCACGGGGGATACAGAGGTTAGTGACAGAGGAGGTTTTTATTCGGTATTGAACATCTGAGTCCGACATACCGTGGTATCTATCATAGCCTGACGATACGTAAAATTATTTTCCAACGTCTATTTAATAAAAAACACACACACACACACCCTAACCCTCACACAACACACATCCAAATACGCGCGCGCGCACGGACACGTCAAACAACCCATTGTTTTTGCGTTGTGTGGTAAAGAAATCATCATAAGTCTTGAAAGGTTATTTAACTGCGCTGTCTATCGCAGTTATCATTCCAGAATTAATTTAATAGATGGAATAAAATTACTTAAAATTCATTCTTAATGTCCAATGTGGCGAGCTTTAGGTTATACAGCACCTTCTTTGACTCCCAGGTTTTTTTCTGTTTCTCGAAGTTTCTCTTCAAAACGATGGATATCGCCGACATTCATGTGATACACTCTGTGCGATGACTGAAATGGAAAATTTGTAATTGAAGATTATTTGATATATAGTGCTTGATTATGAATAGTGCTTGATTATATATAGTGCTTGATTATGAATAGTGAAATAATTTTCATAAATGTGAATTTATACAGGGGTACAATATTGCAGTACATTATTTTGTGGTTTTTATGTATGTGGTATGGTTTTTATGTGTGTGGCAATTCCATCAGAATTACTTAAGAAAGTTTTGAACAATTACCATTTGCGGTTAGAGGAGTGACATCGTACAGGGGGTTTTCATTTTGTAGAGGTAGGACTCTTGGCAGAGTCCGCCTGGGGAAGTCCCACACCATTGCTAGTTATTCTACAGCCATAGTAGCCAGCAGTAATGTGCAAACATTACTGTGCTGTTATGTGGCAGGCAAATTGTTTACCACCAGGCACATGACCAGCTCATCTGCTCACTCTATTTTATAAAAAAAATGTTGATGGTGTTATTTATAAAAGGTAATTTCGTCTTCATACTTAACTATTCCCCAGTTTTATTTTAAGTATACCTTAAGTATTTATTTTTCAAATTTACACATTCTATTGTGATAACCTGTATATCAAAACAAAACATGATCAGTCTTACCGGCTTTCCTTTTATAATGGCGCCTTCATGAAGGATTATAGTGACCACTTCCATGTCAGGACGTACAATTAGCTCTTCCACTTCTCCTTTAGATAACATAGAGTACACAAACTCATTCCATGAAACGTAGCGGACAAGCTGAAACAGTTAAACAAATAGTTCAAGACTAAAAAAATATGACAACGGTGGGTTGCTGTGTTACAGTTAACTGTTTTGTACTCTGATTTAATACCAATGCCAGTGCAACACTTACATTTATTATGTACTTATTTATTTTATATTAATTGTTGCTGCATTATTTCATAATATTACTGTAAATATTATGACCATACTGATACATAAGTACAAATTCAGTTTCCTGGATATGAGTGCAATAAGATAATCTGTGTAATATAAATATTTATGTTGTATAAAGAGTGTATTTCTATGATTGGATTTAATTTTAAAGTTTATCTTGTCCAAACTTGAAAAACATATGGACCCAAATAAAAATACTGAAGTCCAAATAGAAATATTGAAGTCGCAACTACCAATAGCATTAAATAATACTGCCATGTCTTATGTATGGTTGTTAAGTGGTATCCTTGTCATATTAACTTGAAAGATAAGAGACAGAGACGAACTTCTTAGCATTCCATGGATTCACCGTACGGGTGCCGGGTCCATTGTGTAGCAGAGAGAGAAATTTCGAGTCCCGAGAAAAGGGGCCCCTTAGTGACGTACGTCAACACTCACCTTCACAACTCGTATTTCTCTCCCTGCCTAGCCAAATCCGATATGATCCTACTAGTGCAGCTTTAGATAACTTACTGCACTTCTGGGCAAGCCAAGGTCTTTCAGCAGGTTATAGAGAGATTTTGCTGGTATACCTCTCGCTCCTACTTTTACTGCGTATAAATTAACTACATAGCCATTTTTTGTTAATTTGTTTTGAAGGTCGTAATACTTATTTTGTTTCACCACGTGGTCTTTAGTTATATTATTTTCCCAAGGTACGGTAAGTTCTACCAGGACTATGCGTTTCATAGCTCTAGAAAAAACGAAAATGTACGGTCTGGATGACGAAACACCCACATCCTCTGGGCTTTATAGTGCTTTTCATACGTGTCCATAAAAAATAGTCCAATCAGGTGTGAACCCAGGATTGAGTAAGGCTTGTTCTTGGAGTTTGAAGTTGAGCCCTCTTTTACAAAGTTTATTTGTCTTTTGTTTGTCATCAATCCCTTTTGGGCCCTAGCTACCGAAAGGCTTATGGCTTCACATATGACTTCAATTACTCTGTCATGGCGCTGTGAGTAATGACCCCCATGAAGGAGCACCTTGCATCCCACCAATATGTGCCTTGCTGTACATATCGCCTCACCACAAGTATAGCAACATTTTTCAGAGGCTTTTCCCCACCTTACCAAGTTACTCTGGTCATGGAGGGTCATTTGGAAAGCATTTAGATAAAAAATTTATAAAAATTCAGGAGAATTCAGTCATATAGCAAGGTGCACCACTTCAGAGCTATTGGGATACAAAACTCACCTAAGATGGTCAACCACTCACTTTGCATTTCTAAATTCATAGAGTGCACTTTGTAACTGTCATTTTCGACTTGTTGTAGAAAGGTTTTTACTATGTCTCGGCCTTCCCTTTTCTTTCTCGCACCCAACCCAGCTGTAATTATTTGTGCACCTGCCATAAATTATTTATGGAATTGAAGTCTAGATTCAAGGTCCGAAGCGCTTTTCTCTTTTGGGAGAGAAGCAATTAATTTGTCTTGCGACTTTCCCAAAACATGCGTATATACCAAAAATTCCTTAGCAAACTTTTAATTGATACAGCTTCACTTTTGAGTCGATTGATATGTTCATCATCTGGAGTACTTAGTTCGAAAACTAATTTACTAACGTTAGTTACCTCTTGATGGTATCATTATAGTTGCATTATTAGTTTAGAATTTCCAATCAAAACTATTTGATTGCACCGGGATGTAGCGGTGAGCCAACTTGTAAAGTATTCCGATGCAACACTGAAGAGCGGCGGTAATCGAATTCCTCGCTTCCGCCATCGTGTCGGTGACATAGCTTCCGGTTGAAATGTCTTTCTTTATAGAGTTATTGGATTTAAAATTTGTGCCAAATATTCAATGCTGTACTGACTGTACCTGATTTAGCTTTTCGATATGTTTGGGTTTTCAAGGCTCGTACAAAACCAACAATAAAAACTCATTCCTAAGACGTAATTGTAAATGGATGAATACGTCGAGAAGAACAGTTAAAAAAACTCCAACAATATGATGTTGAATTCAATGTCGAATTTATAGTCAATGTTAAATTTCTTACTAGGATTTGGTGAAAAGGACATTGTTCATTTATAAGGGACTTTGGGCTAAACGTGGCCATTGACTGTCACTGATATCATATATTAAACTTGATGGCTTCTAGCAGTTGATATCAGAATATTATCTTTTGGTAGTAGCAGAAAAACTACTTTCGCATATTTCCCATAAGTAATGCGAACGTTGACGAGGTTATTTTTAAACAAAACTACAACATTTTGTACCATCGGAGGGCCAGAGTCGTTATTGGAGGATGCCATCGATTTCCGAGGGTCAGCTAGGGTCCCAAGAATGCATTTTCATCAACCAAAAACACATCATAACACAATTTTCAAATACGAAACACATGACACAATAAACATAAACAAACAGCTGATAACTACGCATTTTGTATCGACGTATTCAGTGCTGCCATTGTAAAAAATATATTAATATCGATCTAAAAAAATCGATAGTGATCGAGTGGATAAAATCGATGCTATTCTATTATGGTGGCTGCTGTTTAAAATAATGCCTAAAATATTCACAAGTTAGTGGTTAAAATGAGTAGATTATTATTAATACTGCTCTACGGAATTATTGTTTACTGTTTATTCAGAATTAGGCAGTTGTCTCACCGGCACCGAAGAACGAGTAAAGCTAGAATTAGAAACGAGTTGGCGAGCCGCGGGGAGCGAGTGCGTAATTCCCATAGTTGTGTACCTCAGCTCTATGCGACTGTGCGAGTGACGCGAGCGATTACTCGCATCACTCGCTCGCGGCGTAAAATAACGTATACGTTCAGATCCACACTGAATAGACAGAAATGAACCGCTGGTTGCTCTCTCGGCGTGTTCTAATTCTAATCGCTTAGCGAGTATCGCTGAGCGAGTGTTATCTTTCATAGCTTTTGTCGCTCAGCGACTAACTAGTGAAGCGAGTGCTCGCCGGGAGTGTGAACAGTCAGCGATCAACTGTTTGTATATGCATCTCTTTTATTTAGGTACACGGAATGTATATCTATTGTACGTTTCTTGAGCGAGAAAATAGTCGATAGTTACTCGTTTTCTCGCCGGCGGCGGCGGTGGGAAAACTGCCTAAGTAGATGATTTTGTTTTTCGTGGCGTTGTAAAGTAAAAGCGGGTGCGATGAAAAACCATTGCACAAAAAAGCTAGCTACAGTGTCGCTTGAAAACAACTTAAATACGATATCAATTGTTTATTTCACACATAATTATTAAGACGACTTTTTCTATCGATTTACAGAAATCGATTTTTTTCGAGAAAAAAATCGACATCATTCAAAGTTTATAGACTGGCAATATAATTGGTTGAGAAGTCGGAAATAAAGATTAAATTACTTATATAATGAACTTTTTGTCTATTAGTCTGGGTACTACAATAATACATCATAATTAACTACAAAAATAAATCGATTTTTTGACAAAATCAAATTATCAAGAACATTTTGTCCACGGATAGCCCATTTTGAACAATGTCCTTTGTGTGTTTATGGTTCCATAGCCAAATGGCATAATACGGGACCCTTAGATCCATCATATCTGTCTGTATGTATGTCTGTCTGTCCGTCCGTATGTCAGAGCCACTATTTTCCAAAACTATAAGAACTATACTGTTGAAACTTGGTAAGTATATGTATTCTGTGAACCGCATTAAGATTATCACACAATAATAGGAAAAAAAGCAATAAAATTTGAGGGTCCCTTATACCTAGAACTGAAAGTTATAATTTTTTTTTCATCACACCCTTTTTGTGGGTTATCTATGGATAGGTCTTTAAAAATGATATTGAGGTTTGTCATATTATTTTTTTCTACACTGAATAGTTTGCATGAGAGACTCTTCCAAAGTGGTAAAATGTGTCTAAGAAATGGCAAGAATTTGGAACATCTTGATATTTAAAAAATCCAGTCTCATAATATTCGTTCCCAGTAAACTTTTTACCAAGTCAACTGTCAATCATGAAAGTTTGGATTTGCGTGATTTGACTTGAGAAATAGGATAGTTAATACCTTAACTAACGATACAATTTTATTTTATTGGAAATTATTAGTTTGTTGTGCCATTACCCAAGTGAAGCCGGAACGGGCCGCTAGTAATAACTATGGATGTATCTTTTATGTCAACATTAATTGTATGATGGTCTCACCTCATTCTGTGTATTATCTCCTGGTACAAGCAGAGAGCTCATCATTAGTAGAATACATGTCGTCATCACCCAGAAAGCCGTTTTCATGAGAAGCGATGATAATTCTTGATTCTTCTTATCCTTGTCTTTATCTTTATCCTGTAAAGATATGAATAAAAAGTTGGGCTGTAAGTATAATTATGCTATTTAGGTACATTGTATTGCATGCATGTCTATTTTGTTCTCTTGTGTTTGTATTTTAAATAAGAAAAACATAAACAAAATTTTAATAATGTTATTAGAGACTAGCGGCCCGCTCCGGCTTCGCTCGAATAATAACCTAGATATCAACTGCAGCGCCATCTGCCGTAGCCTATGTTACTCGGGAATAATGTAGCTTTCCAAAGGTGAAAGAATTTTTGAAATCAGTTCAGTAGTTTCGGAGCCTATTCATTACAAACAAACAAACAAACAAACAAATCTTTCCTCTTTATAATATTAGTATAGACAAAAATTGCTTGTCATAACTTTATTGTAAACTGCCCTGCGGTTTCAAATGCAAAGTTTCCAATCTCGTCATTTCCCTGGCATGAAAAATGACATACATATGTGTTCCAGACCCTTATTTATCTATGTATCAAATTTCATCCAAATCTTTTCAGTAGTTTTTGTGGGAAATAGTAACAAACATACATTCTAACAAACTGTCACATTTATAATGTTACAGGAATGAGAAAAAATTGCCATTTGTAGAAAATTTACATACAAAAGTTTTTCAACGACTTCCAAAAAATAATATTTTTATTTGGTTGTTTTTTAATGTTTGTGACTTGATATCACTGTTATCATAGCCTAATTTCCAGCCAGCCAGCTCAATCTTAGATGTCTCTTTAACAGGGCAGTTTGGTTGAGGATCTTAAAGCTAGTCAACTGTGGGTTGGGACACAGTTATTGAAGAGTTCAAACTTCCCCTATAAGCAGATAAGTTTTAGTTTAACTACCTATGTATTTTAATTTTGAGTCCCTAACACTTTAGATTAACCAACCCACTAAATGTTCCCGCTGCTGGGACTCGGGGTCTTCTCTCGCAAGGAGAGTCAAGGCCATAATTCACCATGCTGTACTAGTGCGGGTTGGTGGACGGCACATGACATTGAAATATATATAGGTACATGTTGGTTTCCTCACAATGTGGTCCTTCTCAAACATCATCTTTCCTTCACTAAACCTTTGGTCACCCAAAAATGATGTAGTTGCTGTTATAAACATAAACAACTGAACTTTAATCTGACCCAGAAATATCATGATTGCTACTCAGACTGTGATTTTGATACTAACAAAGACACTCACTCTAAGTACATCATACTTGGGTAGAATGACCATGAAGGGATCAGCACCTCTTATACTATCCAGACAACACACATAATTTTTTTGTTATTAATATTTACTTTGTAATAGTAACAAAAAAGCGTGTGTGTTCCTATGTATGTGCGCAAGTTCTATTTATTTCTTGTGCTAAGAAGTCTAACTTCAACCGTATAATAGACAATATCTTCAACTCAAGAACTCATTAGCCTGAAGTTAATTCCAATGTTTACTAAAACATTGAGCTACTTCAGAGTATCAGTATTTTTGTGATGTGGTATGAGCACATTGTAAAAATTTACTCTCATCATTAATTTCTCCCTAACGTACCAAAAAAAGTAAAACTGCAAAAATGTATGTACGTAATCAGTTTTATTGTTGCAAAAAAATTTTTTTTTAAATAAAGAGTGACGAGATGAGCAGGACATATGCCTGATGGTAAGCAACATGCCTGCCACATAACAGCACAGTGACACGCAGCTATTGGAACATGAAGAGCCCAAATCATTACCTAGCACCGCAGTGCGCTCGTCACACAGAGATCTAAGTTGTTATATCTCTAAGCCCTGTAATTTCTCTGGAAACATTGCCCTTCAGACCGGAACACAGTAATGTTTGCACATTACTGCTTGGCGGTAGAATAATTGACAAAGGTGTGGTACTTCCCCAGGCGGACTCTGCTAAGAGTCCTACCACTACAATATATTGTATATATATACAATATAGATTAAGTAAGATCATTATGTCAGAAATCATGGATGTATAAAAAAAGTCAGAAATAGTCTCGCTAAAACAAAAACTGTGTCCATGGAGTCGCCCACATAATATGCATGTGTGCACTGTCACATACAGGCTGACATCTATACACATCAGTGGGTCATTTCACAATCAAACTTGTGTATATGTGTGCATGTCAGCCTATCAGTGACAACCTGTCAACACACACATATGCTAATGTGTGCCGACTCTCGTGACACAGTCTTTGTTTTAGCAAGACTACCTCAGACTTTTTTTAAACGTCCATGGTCAAAAATAGTACAAGTATTTTATCTCAAACCTAACAGTATCTTGTTAAGAACAGTTGCATTGGCATGGATTCACGGAATTATTCTTTCACCCTGCATAATTTCATGGGCATCTTATTATACTTTTAAAAAATATAACTGTTTTAACATACCTTGTCATTTTCATTTTTTTCTTTTTCTAACCTATTTGGAGAAGTGTGTAAGCCTCGTGCATGTGTGTTAAAAACAGTATATATAGCTGGCAAATTTGACCTGGTCAATAGAGCACATGCAGCCTTATATTCTTCATTGAATTGTTTCAGTTGCTGCAATGGAGAAATTATAAAATTAAACACTTCTTTTCCCATGAGCTGTACTTTACGATAAAGTAGTTAGATAGTATGGGTTCAAACGGGATCAGATGAAGAATGAATAGAGTCCATCATGGAAGGTGCACTGGGAATGTATATGGTATTGCAAATGTCTACAGTCAACTTTATGCAGTTTTCATAAGATTGCCAGTCACTACTTTGCAATAAAATGATTGAAACTTTTTATATGTTTAAAAATTTAATCTATTACCTACAATCATTACTACGATTACATACATCCCATCAGTATTTTCATTGAAATAAAATAATTTTATTGTCATGGACTGTTTGTTGATGCTTCTGTTCAGACTAAACGCAGAGCAAAACTAATGGATGAAATGTAGGCAGAAAAATTTTGAAATGCTAATAAGATTTTGAATAAGAATACTAAGCATTTTATTTGATCAACAACATAAGTTTCTGGGTGTTTCCATATAATTATATTTGCATAAGCTTCAGAAGTATGTATGAATTTACACTTATATAAGTAGGAATTATATCAGCTTCCTGGCACCCATAATCAAAGCTTTGCTTATTTTTAGGCTAGTTAGTTTTGTGTGACGAATGTCAACCAATATGTATTTACTTATATTTGATTGGTAACTGCTTGCAACAAGCAGACCCAGGATGAGTTTGAATAGAATCAGTAAAGATTAAAGTGACTGAGAAGAATAAATGAAAACGATGGCAAAACATCAACCTTTTCCAAATATTCCAAAATTGAAGATAACGAGATAATAATCTTACCGGGTTTTTTGATTTTCTTGTGTAATGATGTAACACCGAAAATGATTTACAGAAATTCAATAAGTTAGGGCAGTATTTGTTTATTTCTAATTTGACCACTTGCGTTGTGCTATTGAAACACATTTTATGCTGTAACTTTGACGCGGACAGCGTCGGTAATTTTTTTATGGACAACATGACGACTGCATTGATTGTTTTAATTTTTTTTTGTTAGAAGATCCGATAGACTTATTTTGAAGATTTTCAGGAAAATCATGAAAACAGAAAATCTAAATTATTTCACAATATTATCTATTATCCATACTTGCAGATCGACATGACGTTTGATGTTGATTGATCAAAAATGTTGAGCGTTGAGCGATTCTTCTCTTTTTCCTTATGGGTTCCATCCGGTAATATCACCGTAATTTCGCCAGCAACCAGCGTTTGAACATTGACAATGTCGATAAATGTTCGGATACGGTGGCGGTTATAACCTCTGCACGTGTTATTGCGTTTTTGTGTAATTAATTAATTTATTGTTGAGTGGTAGTAAATAATTTGGTTCTGTGGTAGTCAGTAAAGAATAATAGACCATATTCCCCCACTCCAGTGGCTCGGAGCCCCCGGACCCTCCTGATCTGTCGGATTCAATGGATATAATTGAACCAACACCCCGCCTCAAACCAGTAAAACGCCCCAGAAGCCTTGTTGAGGACCCGGTACATTCTTCAACAAATAAGAAAATTAAATCAAGCCCGGAATCAGCATCGGCGTCCATACAAACTATATACCAACATTCCAACACCCTGCGATGACCATTTTGGGCATCAGACAACACGAAGACACCGATGCTGCCCCTTTATCGTACATGTATCCAAAGTGGAGGCAACCTTAACCATAGGTAGGTACAGTTATTCGCCCTATCAAATTCGGCCATTATTTGTTTCCCAACAACATTCAAAATGTGTGTAGAGATGGTATTAAAAAGGTAGGAAGAATAAAATATCAGTCCAATTAAAAATGCTGCCGCGGCTAATTCGTTTATTGAAAACCCAATCCTTAAAGTCAATAACTATGATGCTACCATCCCCATATATAATGTCACCCGCATGGGGATAGTAAGGGGTGTCCCCATTGATTGGTCATTGGATCAGTTTATTGAATCCCTTCAAATCTCAGGAGACATGTATGTTCTGAAAGCAAGAAGAAACTGATGGAGTCATAAATTGGGAACCGACCCAAACTGTAGTTCTTACATTCAGAGGGCAATGCTTACCAGATAGAATTGTCTCATTCTATTTCTCACTTATTGTAGAAGCAAATCAATTTCCCACAATACAATGTATGTACCTAGGTACTGCCTTCGTTTTGGACATATCAAATGCCAATGCCGGTCCCAGCCCAGCTGTTGCCGTTGCACACAGTCTCACTGTGGGGACAACTGTGAAGTGCAGGAGTCGGAGTTTACTTGCCTCTACTGTCAAGCGCGACACTTCTCCACAAATAGTACCTACCTGTCCTGAACAAGAACGACAACGCAATATTAAAACAAACTCAACTTTTAATAGCTAGGCTAAATCAAGCCGAGTGAAGCAATATTAGTGACATTTTAGATAACATAGGCGATGTAAATAAGTTCGAGACCTTGCCGAGTGCCAAGTCCATGGTTTCCAAGATATCAGCCAAAAACTTTAATTCAAGATGGCGCTTGAAACTCATCCTGAATCTGTCAGCATTTTGTCATTTTATGCACAGTAAGTGATCCTCATAAAAAAGTAAATTTGGATCGGAAATTTATTGCAAAGTTGGCAAAAAAAAAACGTCTATTTTTACTATCCTAACAAGGCAACTACAAAGGTGACATTTTGGAAGATTTTAACCGACTTTCAAAAAGAGGAGATTATCAATTCGACCACCATGTATATCTGTTTAATGTAGGTATGTTACCTGATTTCTCGAGAATGCCCGAACCGATTTTAAAATGTCTTGTTATGTTCGAATGGGTAGGTTTTCCGATTAGTCCCATATAAATTTTACCGAAAGCAGTGTGGTGGTGTTTGAAATATGAACAAAAAACTATAGTGCATTCCAATAAGCTGTGTAGAAAACCAAAACAAACCAAAACAAAGGTGATACCATAACATAAACATCGTTTAATCTTAGTATTTTTATGAAATAGCCTTAAAATATTTTTCACAAATAGAATTCGACTTTATTGCGATCTTAAATACCATATACTTAGATTTGTATTGATCAAATAATTCTATACTATCTTATTTTAAAAGTTATATAAAGTAATGGTAGGATGATAGAAATATGATTTTAAGTACTAGCAATTTGATCTGTGTTTCTCAAACTCTCAATGTTGCATTCAAGACATTTATACTTCTATTCATCAAATTATTCTTATTAAGTACGCGCCTATTTTTCTAACATACCCATATTGCCCATCATGCCCATATTGCGAAAATGCCCATTTCCATTATATTCCAGTATGGATTAATTTTACTCTATTTATTTTTGTCATTAATTTAGAATTTTTAATTATAATGTAATTTGATTTTAATAGAGACGTACTTCTTAGCATTCCATGGATTCACCGTGCGGGTGCCGGGTCCATCGTGTGGCAGAGAGAGAAATCTCGAGTACACCCCGAGACTTGTGACTCGGGCGTAGGTTTAAAAGGGGCCCCTTATATATTGACGTACGTCAACACTCACCTTCACTACTCGTATTTCTCTCCCTGCCCAGCCAAATCCGATATGATCCTACTAGTGCAGCTTTAGATACTCGTTCTAGTATAGAACTTACTGCACTTCTGGACAATCCAAGGTCTTTAAGCAGGTTATAGAGAGATTTTGCTGGTATACCTCTCGCTCCTACTTCTACAGCGTATAAATTAACTACATAGCCATTTTTTGTTAATTCATTTTGTAGGTCGTAATACTTATTTTGTTTCATCACGTGGTCTTTAGGTATATTAGTTTCCCACGGTACGGTAAGTTCTACCAGGACTATGCGTTTCGTAGCCCTAGAAAAAAGGAAAATGTCCGGTCTGGATGACGAAACACCCACATCCTCGGGGATTTTGTAGTGCTTTTCATACGTGTCCATTAAAATAGTCCAATCAGGTGCTGAACCCAGGATTGAGTAAGGCTTGTTCTTGGAGTTTGAAGTTGAGCCCTCTTTTACAAAGTTAATTTGTCTTTTGTTTATCGTCAATCCCTTTTGGGCTCTAGCTACCTTTGGCTTACGGCTTCACGTATGATTTCAAGTACTCTGTCATGGCGCTGAGAGTAATGACCCCTATTAAGGAGCACCTTGCAACCCACCAATATGTGCCTTGCTGTACATATCGCCTCACTACAAGTATAGCAACATTTTTCAGAGGCTTTTCCCCACCTTACCAAGTTACTCTGGTCAGGGAGGGTCATTTGGAAAGCGTTCAGATAAAATTTTTAATAAGGCAGGAGACCAGTCATATAGCAAGGTGCGCCACTTTAGAGCTAATGGGATACAAAACTCACCTATGGTTAACCACTCACTTTGCATTTCTAAATTCATAGCGTGCACTTTGTAACTATCATTTTCGTCTTGTTGTAGAAAGGTTTTTACCATGTCTCGGTCTTCCCTTTTCTTTCTCGCACCCAACCCAGCTGTATTTACTTGCGCGCCTGCCATAAATTGTTTGTGGAATTGAAGTCTAGATTCAAGGTCCGAAGCGCTTTTGTCTTTTGGGAGAGATGCGATTAATTCGTCTTTCGACTTTCCCAAAACATGCGTTTTTGTAACTCTTATGTGTTTGTAGAGTTCGGATGGTTTTTTTAGTTTCAGGCCAAAACTATTGTGATCCCTAAATAGAGTAGAGGGATCAGCCGGATGTGCCAATCCAAACCATGACTTCAATATCTTTATGACATTAGCATCTAGTTTTGCGAGGAGGGTTTTACCGATGTCATATACTAGGAAAGGCCAAGTGAGACGTGATGTGAGATAGTTGTCATATATCCATGCTTTTTTGATATTGCTGATAGGCTGTTGGTCTACCTTACTGAGGTCATTCATGAAATTTCCAACAACTACCTCTAATGATGGTGTACGTCCTTTGTAGTCTATCTTTCTACCAAGAAATTTGAAAGGCACTGCCTCTGCTATTGTGGCAACTCTTTGGCCACTTATGGAGAGTCCCGGATCGTAAGAAGTATATTTGGTATCTCGTCTACCCAGACATAAACAATGACATTTACTTGGTTTTGCCCTCATTCCCTCCGTCCATGTACAGAACTCATCAACATCATTCAACAATTGTTGACACTGTTTGGGATTTCGTGTAAGTATTGCAAGGTCGTCCGCAAAGGCTAAAATTGACTCAGTGTACTTATTGTTGATTTTAAACCGGTAGCCCCATTTCTTCTCACGGGATATTAATTTATCTACTAGAATATTTATAACTATATTAAATACTATTGGTGATAAGCAGCACCCTTGGAATAGTCCCACATTATATTTAAGTGGTTTTGAGTATTCTTTGTTTACTGCTATAACAAATTTTAAGTGATTATAATATGAATTAATTATGTCAATAATTACAGCAGGAAAGTTATACCATTTTAGGGCAAATAACATAAGTTCATGCTGCACGGAACCAAATGCGTTCTCTAGGTCTATCCAGCAGACTGTTATTTGTCTCTCATGTGTTCTGGCATCTTTCAAACTTTCCGCTAGTAATGTATTGTGTTCCAGGCATCCAGAAATACCAGGCAAGAAGCCTTTCTGGTGGTTGGGCCTGAAATACCTATTGCTAGCCATAAATGTGGTCATTTTTGTTTGCAATATACTGAAAAAATTTTTAGAAATTGTATTGGTTAGGGCTATCGGTCTGGTGTCTTTTGGATGAGTTACTTCTTGCATTTTAGGAATCAGGACAAAAATTGCTCTTCCAAATGATTTTGGGATTTGCTTTCCTGACCAGATCTTACTGAATATATTTAAGATATGTTTACGAACTGATGGACACTTTTTATACACTATGTAGGGAATGCCATCAGGGCCTGGGGCTGATTTTGTAGTTTTCTTCTTAATTTGATAGTTTACTTCCTCTTCAGTAGGTGGAGTGCATTGAAAGTTTGTTAGAGGATCATTAGGTCTTTGGATGTTTGGTACTACGTACGAGCTCCCGCGTTTAGGCACTTCGTATGTGCTTTTAAAGTGATCGTAAATTTGCTCATTAGTCAAGATAAGCTTTCCATTTTGTTCTCTGAAAATATTTTTCGAGTATTGAAAAGGGTTTTTATCAAAGTCTACTTCGTGTTTAGCTCTGTAAAGATTATCACGATTTTTACTGATTTGTAACGATATTCCTTGTATTAATTTAAGGATTGATCTTAGAGCCCTGGACAGTTGGTGACTTAGATGGTTGTCGCCCATGGTTTTAGCTACACGAAGACGTTTTATTAGTTCTCTTTTCTTCCTCCGCAATTTCATTTTGAACGTATTTTCCTTGTTATTTCGAGCATAATAAGTTGATGGTGGATAGTGCTCAGAGAAGTATGTATAGATGGTGTCCTGAAAAGTTTCTACTTGGCTGTTTGGGTCTTGTTTTGTACCAGGATGTTCTAACAATATAGCCAAGTTTTCGTCATGAACTTTCCAGGTGGAATTTTTTAGGCTGGGTATGCCAAGACGTGTCCTGATGACAATGGACTCCTGGTAGTTTTCACTCGATGGTTCACCTTGGGATATATGAGGGTCAACTCTATCCATAGTGTTTGTCAAAGGACTGACCGACGGCTGTCGTGCTTCAACACCATCATGTGTCTTTAAGTGCTTTATGTACCAGGCTCGTCTCTTCTAAATTTTCCCGCACGTAGGGCATCTCAATTCCGTATTCGCGCCAGGGTCGTCGTTATTATCAACCGGTGGACAGATCTTCCGCCCCCCCTCTCGGACTGTCCCAGGGGTATTTCTCTTTTTCGGACTTTTAGCGGAATGTATGTATGAATGTATTATTTGATTTTTATTGTAATGGGATTTTAAATTGACGTCTACTTTTTTGTAAATTATTGACTTGTATTGGTACTTGAATATGACATGCAACTACTCGTTATCAATAAAAGAGTAAGAGTATGACTAAAGAACTCCGAGAAAAAGGTTTCTTGTGTCGTAACGAGTTGAGAGAAAATCGCAAACCTCTAAATACGTGTTCCACATTACGCTGTTTACTATCAAAAGCATGTATAGTTTTCACTCTAAAATGACATACATTTTGTGTTATTTTGATCGAAACTTTTGTATGTGTTTACAGAATATTACGTCATAGTGTAATGATCAGTTTTGGGTAGTACGAGGACAATTCGAACGAGATATTTTTTTTATAAATAAATACTGGTGGACAATTTACACACAATACCATCTGACCCCAAACTAAGCAAAGCTTGTGTGATGGCGGCCAGATAGCTGATATAATACTTATATAGTTTGAAATATTTTTTTATTATACATAGAAACACCCAGACACAGTGCAAACATTTGAATTCATCACACAAATATTTGCACTGGGTGGGAATCGAACCCACGACCCTCGGCTTCGCAGGTAGAGCTACTACCAACTAAGCCACGAGGCCAGTCTTATTTAATTATTGTTAAAAATAAAAGGAACGTTTTCACATAAGGAAACATCTAAATTACTTTTCTTCTAGTGTTACATTCTTCTCCGAACTCAAATGCTTTGCCTTTCCTTTTTTTACGTGGGGGAAATAAATGTACGTATGCCCGCCATATTCTCATTATGAAATGAGAGGAAATCTCCATTTACCCTCATTTGGGCTTCAAAAATTGCACGGTGACTAACACTACACACAAGACTACACAAGACACCAGGTTTCTCCAAACTAAGTGCGCTATGCACACATTTATTTATTAGAGGATTTCGCGACGCCGATAACCGTAAACTGGTTAGTTTTCGGTTATTGACATCGTGGTCATCGCGTCGTAGTTGAAATATATACCTATGTTTTTTATTTTCCAATGCTTCCCGAACCATTCTTGCGTAGTAATGACATTCGGTAGATAGAACCTTCGGGTCGTGGATCTCGATCCAATGACCAGTTTTAGCATCAATCAAATGTTCAGCAATTGCAGATTCTTGTGCCTGACGATTTTTTACAGCGGCAATGTGTTGATTGTTCCAAGTCCCAGCAGCAGTGGGAACATTTATTTGGGTGTTTATGATATGCATACATATATATTTAGCCTTTTTATGCGGCGAAAATTTAAAAGGGCAAGCAATGAAAGGTACTACAAACTATCTTGTAAAACAATGGTTGAGAAATGCTGGTCTGTCATATTTTGAGTGACATCGATTTGTTTACCTTTTATTCACAGAGATTTGGAATGAGGTATAAAAGGGGTTTGGATAAAGTTGGTGTCGTTTTTTTAGCGGCTGCAGATCTGTTATCTCTTGCTTGTAACAATAAATTACCTTGATGCTATTTGTGCAATCAGATTTGCTCTAAGTCATATCGGAGCTGAGTTATGACCTATCAAAGTTATATTTTTTTTGTTTTTTATTTGTATGGACACGTAGCGTCGTTTTTATTTTTTAGCGGCCAAAGATCTCTTATCACTTTTTTATACACTACCTTACTCCAAGGGTGTTTGTGCAATCAGATTTGCTGTAAGTAATATCGGAGCTGAGTTATGGCTTTTCAAAGTTTTTGTTTGGGTTTTTCTTAGATGGACTAGTGGCGCCGTTTCCTTAAGCGGCCAAATACATAATCGACGGTAAAAACCAAACCTGCTGTAACCCACAAAATGCAAAATGTTCACCAGAGCCAAAAAACTTTTGAGATTTTACAAAAAAAATCATAACTCAAAAACTATTATTCCTATAAATGTAATTTTTAGAAACAAAATGCATTCTTTAATTGTTTATTAAATGAAATAACTAAAACTAACCAAAAGTTTGTTATTGTTTATGTTTTTGTGGGTTACAGCAATGTCACTTTTTTTTCTGTTACGCAAAAATGCTGTAAATGAAGAAGACAAATGTATGGACTGCTCCAAAAGAAACATTTTACATTTAAGCAATATCGTCTTAATAACGTATGGCACTTAATTAGTTTTGAAAATGATGTCGTAAATAACATTAGTATTAATGCCTCGGTACCTACACTTAATTGTCGTTACTATCAGAAATTATGAGAGGTTGGTAAAATAAAAACGATGTAAGTATGGGATGATATAAATTTGACATTATTTACGTTTAGGAACAATCACCACTACTAAATCAAGATTTGTTTTCAATTTAAAAACAATCAAAAAGCACTTTGGAGCACAAAAAGCACAAAATCGGAAATTGAGAACTTTAGGTACCCTATCTTCTGCTTAAGGCCTTCGGATCGACCGTGATGCTGAACCATGATGATAATTGAAGGCAATACACCTGCCCTTCACATTATCACGCGGCTATTGGAGCATTAAAAATCCAAATCATTACCTAGAATTGTGTTGAAGTGGGCTGCGTCCTGCAGAAATCGTTCCGTCCTAAAAGATGGTTATCCTATAATTTTGGCAGAATTATTGTCCTTCAAATCAGAACACAGCGATGTTTGCGTATTACTACTTGCCAGTAGATCAATTGGCGAAAATATGCTACTTTTCAGTGGAGAAGTAGAGTAAATAAATATGGGCAGATATTTAAAACAGAACACCATCTGGCCCCAAACTTAATAAAAATTGTATTATAGCATCCAAAAAGCTGATATAATACCTAAACAAGGTTATTGGTAATCAGCTTGCATCCTTTTAAGGCCATGTTAAGTACACAAAATACTCAGTCTTCTTCATAAATGATGTCAAAACCCTTTTGAAGAGCTATCGACCAATATCCCTTCTGAGTTGTTATCACATGTTGCTTTATTCGAAGACTCAACAAGTTTCAACCACCAGAATTGGCCGGATTTCACTGCGGGTATAGCACCATGGACCACATTGACTTCGTGCGGCAAATCATACAGAAGAACAATGAGTACAATCAGCTCCTTTGTTTGGCGTTTTCGGACTATTATAAGGGATTCGACTCGGAGGAAACCCGGTCTGCCCTGGAATCCTTACAGCGATGTCAAATTAACTGGCGATATATCGAGATGATAATATGTTTGACGCGGCTACTATGACCATTCAAGTTCAAAACTTGCAGATGAATAATTATCCACCTGCGACGAGAAGTGAGACAAGGGAACGTAATCTCCCCAAAATTGTTCTCAAACGCATTAAAGGATATATCTAGGACACTGGATTAGACTGGATGTGGCATCAATATAAACGGTGAATACACCTCTCACCTACAATTCGCAGACGACATTGTTATGGCCGAAACGCTGGAAATACAAGAGATGCTGAATAGCTTAGCTGAATTTTCCCAACGCATCGGTGTCCAAATATTAGATAGAACCAATGTTATGATGAACGAGCTCCTAACTATGGGATCGGTAGCCATAGCCAGATAGCCAGGGAACGGTTTTACTTGGAAAACAATTTCAAATGTGAGTCCATGAAGAGGATTCAGCTAGGCTGTGCAGTGTTTGGGAAACTCTCTCTTCTCGTCACCCATCCCACAAAGCCAGAAGACGAAAGTTTTCAATCAGTGCGTTCTACCGGTCATGATCTACAGTGCTGGAACGTAGAAACTGACACTTAAGACCGTCCACAAGTCCAATAAGGTCGCACAGTGCACAGTATGCTATGGAACGAGCTGTGCTCGGTGTCTATCTGAGGGATCATATTCGAAATGAAGTCATCCGTTATTGACAAAGCTCAGTCATGGACATAGGACATCCCAACAGGCCACCCTGTCTGAAGGTAAATATGGACAAGATGACGGTGATGTTGGTTAAATGTTCATGTTCCACCTTTACCGGCTATTGTTGGGAATGCCGCACGTCGTCAACACGAAGTTGTTGACGAATATGTCCTGCACCTGTTATAATTAACTGTGATTGAGGTTCTCAATTATTATTTGAATTTTCCAGCTAAACTGAGTGTTGTGAAAAAAATAATTACCACAAAACCTTATTTATGCCCATCACAAAAGTTCATCGAATTAAAACATATTTTAATTTTTGCTTGTTTTTCAGTTAATGTATTTTACAGAATAAAATTGTTATTGAATAGTTCCGACATTACGATGATAAAGGGAGCCCAGAGTTACTCGAGCGTCATAGATACCTATTGGATTGCAAAGCTTAGGTAATAAGGAGAAAAAATGTTAAATAATGTTACCTTTACATCGGTGGGGGGCGCGGCTATAGAATTTAAAATACGAAAAATCAGCTCTATGAGCTAATTAGTGATGAATTTTGTTATTTCAGCATGTGGTATCCTTAAATATTAGATATAATATGTTTTGATTTCTTTACATTATTTCCTTTAAAATAAAATAACCACGCTCGAGAATATAGAGATGATTTTTTTAAATAATTTCGTAGCCCACCCTCTCACTCTCGAATTGTCAGATTAGTGGAATATACACTTTTCAGCATGTAATTAACTCACCCTACCTTAGGGCTCGGTCTTTAAGATTTTGGATTCATACACATATTACGATTATGAATGCTGATGGGAACTATTTTACTCGCAAGTATTATGGGTTGAGAATAGAAGATGTTTGTTTTTATTATATTAGAATGAGCATATCTTCATTTGAAGATAAAAGATAAAAAGATAATTTATTTGTTCAAAACATAAACATAACTAGCTTAACAACTCGATCCTTATATTCAAATCACCTTTCAACTAAAAATAGAAAACATGTCATCAAATCAGTTCAGTTCAGTTCTTTGTTTTCTGGGCTATAGTGTCATCAAATCAAAATAATCAAATCAAGTAACAAAATCCCAAAATTACAAAAAACATTTTTTTACCAAATGTCTAAAATAATACCTAACTAATTCTATCATCGTCTTTCTCTTCTTCTGTCTCAGAACTGACTAAAATGGTGGTGACATCATCATGACCAGTGTGACGTACCTAATATCGAAGAAATGCGCGATGCGAATCACATCGGAAGTTCTTGCGATGCATTCGTGCGAATTCGTAGATATTTCCGATGCGATGCGAATTGAAAAAACTATTGCGTGGTTTTGGGCCCTTTTAATCTGACGTGCTAGAAAATTTCTGTTGAACAAATTTTTTTTCAATTTGTATTAAAAAAAAAATTCAGCCTTATTTATGGGGCTCATATTTGGTGGAAGTACTTAACCGGGTACAAGGTTTCCGACTGTATATTAATCTGCCGCGCTGGAATAAATCGTGAAATCCCTACTACGAGTACCCTATGTACGTCATTTATAATTACAAGCTTTTATTTAACTTGCCCTCTTAGTATGGGACAAATGTTGCGAGTTAAATTAGAACCACTTCCTGTCGTTACATTAGGTTGAAATTTGGTTTACTTACGTAACTTCGGTGACAAAGCAATAATATTATGGTACTATGAAGCTGATCTCAATATGAAGTCGGAAGGTGACCATAGGAACTCCTAAACTAAATAAGATAAATCCATCGAATTTCGACTCCTTTGAATAAATAGTCTTGACAAGCACTTTTTTGATAAATGACAGCTAAGGTCTCAAGATGGCGTTGGAAGGTGCCCATAAGAACTCCTAAACTAAACAAGATAAAGGCGTCGAGTTAAGACACCTTTGAATAGTCTTGACAAGCACTCTTGTGTTACGTGACGTGAAAAGAAAGAGCATACAAATTGTATACATTTTCAAAGTTTGAAATGACTACTTACTGTATTATAATAATTGTTGTACAGAAAACTGTCAAGCATTATATGAGTATAACATGTTTTTATAACAATTGTACTGACCCATGTCAAATTTTTGTATACATTTTTATAGGACTTTGCCATCACTCTCTAAAAATTCGGCGTAACTATAAAAAGTTTGATCGATAAGCCAGGACTTTAATTTGTTTTTGAAGCTGCCGAAACTTGGGGCAGATATAACTATTTTGGGAAGAGTGTTATAAACTTCAGGTCCCATAATGTGAGTTAGCTTCCGTGACCTTGTGAGAGAGTGTGATATGACATCCAACTTGTCCGCGTTACGTATGTTTCGAGAATGTCTCTCTCCTCGCGTATTGTATGATTCTAGATTATTTCTGACATACATAGCCACTTGGTAGATCAATATAGTAGGTAACGTAAGTATGCCAAGCTCTTTGAAATATGGTCTGACGGATGTGCATTGCGATACGCCAACGATGGCACGTACGGCACGTTTTTGGGCGCGGAACGCACGCTCCCAGTCGGCAGCGCGCGCGTATAGCTAGGCGCCGTATTGTAACCGAGAATGCACTGTGGCGAAGTAACACGCACGTGACACTTCCGCAGACACCACTCGTGATACTCGTCTTAGCGCAAAGCTGCTGACTTTAGCACACATCTTGTCGATGTGGTGTTCCCACGTCATGCTGCGATCAATCTCGAATCCCAAAAATTTGGTGTTCTGTACTTGCTCAATCCTTACATCGTTTAGCGAAAGTTTAAGCGATTTTGTATGATGACCCGACAGACAAAAGTGAACGAAGTGAGTCTTTTTTTAATTTAACATAAAACCATTAGCTCTAAACCATGAATTTAAGCCGTTAATTACAGTATTTAATTTATCTTCTAAATCCTCAATTGAAAGAGCCGTTACTACGGCAGCCACATCATCTGCATACATGAATATGCCTGAACCCTTTACGGCATCAGGGAGATCGTTTAGTAGGAGAGAGAACATTATATTTGAAATCGACGAACCCTACGGTACTCCCATAGACGAAGACAGCGGATCTGATTTATTATCACCATCGCCAGCATCCACTACCTGAGAGCGGCCTCGTAACATGTCAGTCAACACCTCGTATGATTTCCCAGCTATGCCATAGTGTTTCAGCTTTAAAGCTAAGGTCTCGTGGTCTGCGACATCAAAGGCCTTCGATAAGTCACAGCACAAGACAGCTACTTGCTCTTTACGGCAGCCAACACACTACGTATCACTTCACGCGTTAGAGAAATCGTAGACCTCCCTTCGCGGTATGCGTATTGTTGTTCACACAGCGCCTCGGTTTCCGATAGGTAGGCTACTAATCGCGAACTCAAGCCGTTTTCGAATACTTTGGCTATTGCTGGTATAATCGATACTGGTCTATATTCATCAATATCGTCCCTTTTGTCCTTGTCTTTAAATATCGGGGACACTTTCGATATTTTCAGCGACGACGGGTACGAGCCTTTTCTAAGACACTTATTAAACAGAACCTAAGAACTCTCTTGGAGTTACAGAGTTTTATAGAGATCGGTGAGATAGATGGGCGTCGATAGCATTGATCTGCAACCTGTCTAGGACACTACTAATCAATAGGTAGGGCTCTAAATTTTTCGCCGTCGGGCAAGTGTATGTTGCCCTCGGTCGTATAAAGTCTTTTCGATAGGCTATTTATTGAAGAACTGGGCAGTACAAAACTAACCAGTACCTACCTAAATACCGTGTAACAATTATGCAATTTTAGAAATGCAAGGATTGAACTCGAGACGAAACAAAATTTTTAAAAAAACATTTTAAAAACAAGCTTTTATTTAAATACTCTAAATCTAGAACAAAGAAAATGTTTTTTGAATGTATATACAAGTTGTTGCAAAAAGGTGCAACAATATTTATGGTAGTTCATCTACATTAAGTTTTGAATCATGTATGTGAAAATTAGGCTTGAAAGCTCAAAAAAATGTTCCAAAAAAAAATTATTTTTTTTGGTTGTTATTTCATTTGACATACCCTTAATGGCCAGATCTCCGCACGGATTTTTGTACGATGTCGCGGCTTCGGTGGCAAGGTCGTTTGTCTGCTATACAAGCTTTAGGGTTGAAGCTGGTGATTTGGTGGGAATTTTACATCAAACTTTGACTCGAATTATCTCGTGATCTACCGTGCTGAGGGGAAAGAGACCTTGGGTGATGAAGTCTACATCAGTGTTAGAATGGACTGTTAAAATATTGTTGGGGGTAAATCCAACACGTTGTATATTGATATAAATAAAAGCTTGTATTTTAATTTATTATTCATCCCACCACCTCGGAAAGAGTACTTTTGCTCCTCGATATCAGGGCGCAAAAGTCGTTTTTACCCTCTAGAGGGTAAAGTAAATTTGAATTTAGAACATCGTGTTTACTGAGTTTCTGAATTCAAAACATAATTTAACCTATTTATTTCTACCTCCTTGGTGCCGAAATCATAATATTTTTTTTTATTTGTTAAAAACTCAGACTCGGAACCTTCTTGGTATACTTTTTTTTTAACTCTTTGCGCGAAATTTTCTTTTCACGCATCCTCTATGCGTGAAAAGAAAAATAGAGATAAGGAATGTTATTTCAAATAACAGAACATTTTAAAATATTTTGAATTTACCTATTTATGAATGAATCAATTGTCGATTACAATTGAAGTATGCCGAGTAAAATAACTGAATATTATTGACGACTAAAATAGTAACTAATATATAATTTCAACTACTTGTGCAGTGCAAAATAATGTAGTAAATACATATAACATCAATAGTTATTTGTTTTACAAGAGTGCAAAGTGGCTTTTTAACCGCGTGCTCAATTTTGATGACCGAGCAAGCGAAGGATTCTAAAGTTGAATCACGAGCGTAGCGAGGGATTCAATAATTAGAATCCTGAGCGTAGCAAGGGAATCAAAAGGGCACAAGGTGAAAAATCTTTGCACTCGAGTGTAACACGTAATTTTTCATCCCCCCCTAGCGAGGAAATTACTAAACGCTTTGCGCATTTTCAGTTTCAGTCGATTCTGTTGGCGTTAAATAAACATCTTGGTCGCTAGAATCACTTATTATTATGGTATTTCGGTTTTTCACTTGTATTCGATTTTATAAGTTTTAAACTTAAGTTTATTTAGCCATGGTTTTAACAATAACAATATGACGTGAAAATATGGAGAGTTGACCGATTGAGGTAAGGAGTTTCATGTGTAGGTACATGAAAAAGTGTCCGCCCAAATGCATTAAATTATAGTAGTGCTAAATTTGCATCAGGGTACGTTTTAAAGGAAATTAACAAACGTACTATTCAGAATTCATGAAAGAAAAATATTGGCCGTCATAGACACTGCCGATAGAAGTGGTAACTTATAACTCAGAATTTGATTTTTACTTTGGAAACTACGCGTGTTAAACCGGAGGGCGTGGCTATGAGCATGGCCATCTAGAAATGCTGACACTTTTTTAAATGGCCAATGGGAATGGCTGAGGCATTTCTAGATGGCCATTGGCTATGGTCCCGAGTTTACCCGAAGATTTATAATCATTCCCGAGCGTGACGCTAGAATTAAATTGACAGCCCACGAAAAATCTGTCTTTGGCGCGCCAAAAGAAGTTTTGACTTCAAAATATATTGTACCTACATGTTTTCTCAAAATAGTAATTATTTATTTGATGTTATATTTACTAAATTATTTTGTACTGCACAAGTAGTTTAAATTATCTATTAATTACTATTTTAGTAGTCAATAATATTTAATTATTTAACTCGGCATACTTCAATTCGATTACAATTGATTGATTCATAGCATTTCAAAATGTTTTGCCATTTGAAATAACATTCTTTACCTCTATCCTCCATACGTGAAAAGAAAATTGCGCGCAAAGCAAAAAAAAAAAGTACACCAAAGAGGTTCCGAGTATGAGTTTTTAACAAATTAAAAATAAATGTATGATGAATTCGGCACCAAGGAGGTAGAAATAAATAGGTTAAATTATGTTTTGAATTCAAAACCTCAGTACACACGATGTTCTAAATTCAAATTTACTTTAACCTCTAGAGGGTAAAAACGACTTTTGCGCCCTGATATCGAGGAGCAAAAGTACTCTTTCCGAGCTGGTGGGATGAAAATAAATATTTACTATTTTGAGAAAGCATGTAGCTATAATATATCTTGAAATGAAAACTTATTTTGGGGCTTCAAAGACAGATTTTTCGTGGGCTGTCAATTAAATTCTAGCGTCACGCTCGGGAATGATTAGAAATCTTCGGGTAAACGCGGGACCATGGCCATTGGCCATCTAGAAATGCGTCAGCTTTTCCCATTGCCCATTTAGAAATGCTATGGCATTTCTAGATGGCCATGTTCATAGCCACGCCCTCCGGTTTCACCCGCATAGTTTTCAAGCAATCAAATTCTGAGTTATATGTGTTCCGCAGTGCCTATGACTGTCAATATTTTTTTCATGAATTCTGAATAGTACGTTTATTTATTTCCTTTAAAACGTACCCTGATGCTAATTGAGCGCCACTATAATTTAAGGCATTTGGGTGGGCACTTTGTCATGTACACAGATAAAACTCCTTACCTCAACCGGTCAACAGAACTCTCCATATTTTCACGTCATATTATTATTGTTAAAACCATGGCTAAATAAAAAAGTTTCAACCTTAGGTCAAAAACAGTAAAATTGAATACAAGTGAAAACCCGAAATACGTAATAAGTGATTCTAGCGACCGATGATAGCTAGTTTATTTGACGCCAACAGAAGTGACTGAAACTGAAAATGCGCAAAGCATTTAGTAATTTCCTCGCTAAGGTGGGATGAAAAATTACGTGTTGCACACGAGTGCAAATATTTTTCACCATGTGCCCTTTTGATTCCCTTGCTACGCTCAGGATTCTAATTTATGAATCCCTCGCTACGCTCGTGATTAAATTATAGAATCCTTCGCTTGCTCGGTCATCAAAATTAAGCACGCGGTTAAAAAGCAACTTTGCACTCTTGTACAACAAATAACTATTAACAATCTGTAATTAAGTGAAAGCATGACATAAAATTAAATGTCTCATCTCATATGTCTACTCAAAGCTTACGCGAGCCAATAATCTGTCAACTTTTTGAGTACATACAAACGACGATCTAATCGGTATTTAAGCTAATAAGAATAATGATATTCATGTTATTAGTATTTAAGTATGTGACGTAAATCGAATTTAAAAAGAAGAAAATTACCTTTTGTTAAGTTTATCATTTTTTATAGTTCAATAAAAAATCCGCCATCTAAAATAATGTTATTTCTGTTGGTAAATATTAGGTCTTTACATAATTATGAAATTGGTGTTTTGTATGGGAGGAACATAATTAAAGTGGATTTAAAAATGAAAACATTTATTTACTCAAAGCCATTGCTATCCATTGCAAATAACATGAAAGTATTGCAAAAATACCACCAAATAGGTAGGTCACCGACCCTTTTACTGAAAAAAACATTAGGCCCGGGATCAATAAAATCTTTAAAGGCCTTAACTGCCCCATCGGAGTTGAATTTCATCCCATGCAAAAAGTTATCCAAATTTCGAAAAAATAAATGGTAATCTGTTCAGGCAAGGTCTGGAGAGTACGGCGGAGGTCCAGCCTTGGTTGTGTAATGCTATGATGGAAAAGCCAGCTGAGATGTTTCATCATTGTTTGCAGTTGTTGATAATAGACATCTGCCTCGCACCGACCTCATCTCACCGACTTCAAATAGATGTATGAGTAGTGCTTATAATAATTAGGCATACCTATCAGTTTATTATTTGCTTATAAGTGCCCATTCGTGGTTTTGAAGTCGCTTTAATTTTTTGTAGAAAACAGTTTATTTTACCCTTTTTAGTGCAAAACAAGTTTACATTAATGCAATACACAATTTCGTGTTGACAGGATCGGATTTCATAACTTTTGTGAAATCGACAACTACGTCATCCAGACAAAATTGTTGGCATATTTTAGTATTTTCGTAATAATTAAAAACCACCATACCGATTTCAATAAAATTTATATGGGGCCATTCGGGAAGCATACCCAACCAAACACAAAAATTAAAATTTTAAATCAGTTTGCGCGGTCTCGAGAAATCAGGTAACATACATAAAAAAACATGGTGGTAGAATTGATAACCTCCTCCTTTTAGGAAGTCGGTTAAAAATCCCTTCAATGTTGTGCCGGTTGAGTAAAATAACACAGCCGTCGACGCGCGTTATTTGCTGCACTCAATAATTCATGAGATAGGTAATAGGGACGTAACGGAGGTCATTTTATCGGAACCGAAGGCGGAGTCGGAGTTTTCAAATTTGATTTATCGGAGTTGGAACCGGAGTCGGAACTGAAGTCGGAGGCATAGGCAGGATGAGAAGTGATGGCAGGTGAGTTATTATTACTGGGGACAAATAAAACATTATTTTGTCAAACACATTGACACGGTAAACATTGGCGGGCAATTGATTTAAGGAGTCGGGATTTTGTATTTTCGTTTACTTTTCACCGCAATAAGGGTCTTCACATTAGGTCACAAGCAGCGCGGCCTTAAGGCCCCTAAGGAATCTATCTCAAATATTTATACACCTTACATCCGATTAAAACCTCCGTTTTAAAAGATTCGGAGCCGAAGTCGGAACCGAAGATGTAATTATAATCGGAAGTTACGACTTATCGGAGTCGGAGTCGAAGCTCCATAACATTCCTGGTAGGCTGGTAGGTACCTACGCACCTTTCAAGTTTTGTCCCATTCCCAATTTGCCTCAAGTGGATTAAAACAGTTACATCACTAACACCGCAGCCTGCAGCTAACTAGAACGTGGTTTGCGATGGATCCGCTTCCACAATAACCTTCAATTCTTCATTATCAACTTTGGTCGTCCACTGGGCTTGTTCTGCAAGTCAACATTTCCAGAACGAAAACGTTGGAACCTAAACCGCTCTGTGTTTTCTTTTGCGACATCGCCGCCATATACACAATACACATCATTAATCCTTCGAGTCGTTTCTGCAGCACTGGTGCCACGATGGAACTTGTACTCGTAAATAACGTGATATTTCAAGTTTTCCATTTTGTAAACGGAGTAACCGCAAGAAAAAAACAATTGATGAAAAAACAAACTTCGGTTTTCAAAACACAAAAGCATGAGAAAATAGCTTCATAAACTTGAAATTCGAATTCCCAACCAAAGAGGATTTTTGAGATCAAAGTGACATAACACCAACTTCATAATATGTGAGGACCTAAAAAATAATTCAACTGTCTAATATAGCAGCTCTATACTCCTTATTTAACTTAAAAAATAGCATCAACTAACATATAAGGCTTAAGATTAGATTCAGCTACGATTTGTTCTCATACTCAAACTGGCGGACCATCCCGGTTTCGCCCGTGGTAGATAGGCCCATAATATAATAGCCTCTAGCGTTCAGGGACCACGTAGTACATATCCAAGAATGAACGAATTCTTGAAATCGGTCGAGTAGTTTCTGAGATAAGCACTTTCAAACAAAAAAGAAGTATAGATTATCCTAAAGTATCACAAAGTTTTGCTAGCTATTCAAGGGTTATGTCGCAAACCCAGACGCACGCAAATAAACGTCTATAATAGTGAAATCGATGTCAACTCAATGGAACTCGAATAAATTGGCGGCATTGACCTAGTGGGATACGCGATTCCATTTTCTATTTATACACAGACTCGGCACTCTCTAAATTCTAAATATACATAACCTTTATGTTAATTATACAGAAATTATAATTAAATAACATTGTTCGCGCGTAAACCGACAGTAATAACGCGAAGTGTGTGAAAAAGTTGGTTACAAAAATAACATCAGCCAACCGACGCACGGCGTCCAGACAAACCGGTGGGACGATGCGCTCGCGACTCGATTATTTCACATACACAATCTGAAAATATTCTAAAAAGATTTCTGTGTGATGCAAAGAGACAAGTGTTCACAGATGTAGCGTAAACAATATAACCAGAATCGTATCTGCCTGTCTCGGTAGAGCGAGTGTTGGAAAACTTCTAATTCGCTGTAAACTGAATTAGTTTTGAAGCTTGCGGTTCCCGCGTTGTGTTGTCCTAAAGAAAAGTGAGTGCTGTGGTGTTGTTTGATGATCAGTGATTATGTTCGCGGGAGGTGGTGCTGGGTTCCAGAAATCATCGAAACCGCCTTGGGAATGTACGAATAACTCCAACGAGTTGCATCCAAGCTGGTGAGATATTTATTTATTGAAACATACCTAATTGTTGATTTGTTTACTATGCCTCGGAATAAAACTTTACGAGACGTTTTAAGTTTTAAGCTGTTAGGTAGAGCTCCGTAATGCAACAAAAATCTCTGTTATTATATTTCTTCTTTGTCAGTCTAGTTTTAATGTTGACAGAAACATTTTACGATTAGGTATATACTAAATTGACAGATACGACACGCCGCAAAAACTATACAATATAATAAATGTACTTTATTAAATGTCATAAATAAACAAGACATAAACCATCGATATAAACCATGGTTTATGTTTATATCGATGACATAAACTATGATCTAAAATTTGAAACTAGATATGAAGTATTTTAATTGTTTTTCTTATCGCTTAGGACGATCTTTATCGGGCAACCGTACTCGGATATGATATGGACGACAGAAATAGCCCCTAACTTGCATGAATAAATTTAATCAATAATAATATACGAATTAAGTACATATATGCAGAGGTTTTTTGTGGGGGCATGCGGTGGCACGCAGTGCCCACAAAGGCGTAACAGTGGCACACTGAATTTTCCAATCAATTAAACACTTACAACTTCTGAGTATTAGCACAGTATAAAGAAATACTACCAGTGGTTCATCTCCTTTGATCTTGGGAGAAACGCCGATAATGTCTAGACACGGGTAGAGTTGTCGCAATCTTAAAAACGTAGCACCAAAATAAAATTAAAACATACGGAAGACGTCAGCCCTGAGCCGCGCTCCTGCAATACTAATATTGTAATGTAGGCAATGCAGGAGCGCGCTTCCCGCGTCTCATCCCGCACGCCCCCACGGTTGCCCCGTCTAGACGGCTTCGTCGAACGACTTTATGATTTAATTGACTGTGGTATTAAAGCGTGCCCCCATAAAATCATTGACAAATAAAGTAGCCAAGTGCGAGTTGGACTCGCCCATGAAGGGTTCCGTTGCAGCAAGTAACATAATATACATAGTACACATAGTTCTTGTAGTTCGTTGTAACTTTGATCGAAGTTTCAATAATAGTGTATTTATGACGTACTAAAAAAAAACTACTCATCAGATCGAGTTCAAACTAATTTTCGTTGGTAGTTTACATGGTAATGAACATCATATGTTTTTTTTAGATTTTTCATTCTCTTACTTTAGAAGTTAGAGGGGGGGGGACACAAATTTTACCACTTTGGAAGTGTCTCTCGCGCAAATTATTCAGTGTAGACGAAAATGATTTTAGAAACCTCAACATCATTTTTGAAGACCTATCGATAGCCACCACACACGTGTAGGTTTGATGAAAAAAAATTTTTTGAGTTTCAGTTCTCAGTATGGGGGGCAACCCTAATTTTTTTTTTTATTTATTTGTTCAAATCTTAATGCGGTTCACAGAATACATCTACTTACCAAGTTTCAACACTGTAGTTCTCATAGTTTCGGCAAAAAGTGGCTGTGACATACGGACGGACAGACAGACAGACAGACAGACAGACAGACATGACGAATCTATAAGGGTTCCGTTTTTACGTTTTACGGAACCCTAAAAAGTCCTGAGATTAGGTAGCTACATACAATAACTAAAGTAGGTAGTAAATACCGTGTACCTACACCCTATTAATATTTGGCACACACACGCATATATTTACTGTTTTAATTTAAAATTTCAATGATGGTCGAATTTGACCATCAAAAACAGAAATAACAATTTGACATTTGATCATTTGTTAAGTAATGTTTTATTCAGAATATGCACCAAAATGTTTAATCAATTTTTGTCGATAAAGAAATAAGTGGCATTTTTTTTTCATTTAAGTACATTTTAACCAGCTTGTGCGGGGTAACATTTACGGGTGCCTATTAAAACGCATAATTTTTTGTTCCTAATTTACTTTGTCATAATGAATGTAGCATAATGTATAGTGTCATAATGCAACTTTTGCATATTTTTTTTTGGCATATTGTATTTTAAGCATAACAATCTATTGTACTACATTAAATTCGACTATTGATGAGACGCATAATAGTCTTTAGACATATTGATAAGACGTATAATATTCTTTAGGCATTTTTAATTAGTTGTTGTGCTACTAAACCTATACTCATGTTACATAGGACCCCGATCCGACTCGGAGCACCACGACTCCATCTAGTCTTGTCGCTACTACCCCTAGAGTGTATATTTATAAAAAATGCGGGAGCTTCTGGCGGGAACCCACCCGGAGTCAAAAAATGTTATATTTCTTAGGTGTACTTACCGTCTGCTTTTTTCGATGTCTGCCTTTAAATATTATGCTCAGTTATCGTAATGCTATATATGGTTATGTGTTTAAACATTATGGTCAGTTATCGTTATGCTTTATATGGTTATGCTTGTAAACATTATGCGAAAACAGTTATGCGTTTAGTTGTTATGGTAAATTATCATTAGTCCTAAAAAGGCTATGCTTACTTAAATTAGTACAAAAGATGTTATGCTACCCCATATAAACCCACATTTACAGTAGGTAATGTTCACAGACTAAGTAGAGAGATACGTAATGTTATATTTACATTAACAGTATTTTATAAACGATGAAGTCATTTTTATTACATGAGTGAAATGTGCGTAGTAATCTCCAATAACAACAAAACTGTATGCCCTATGTATTTTTAAGTTTCTGCTAAATGAGTTAAACATAAATATGTATATTATTTACCATTTGTGCTTCTTATTGGAACCTTACGTCAGGCTTAGCGGAAATAGGGATATTGTTGTGCGACCGAACTAAAAAAAATGTGAGACTAAAACCGTAAGAAAAATATACTATAGAAGTGATACGTAAAAACTGCCTCTGATCCGTGTAGCCAACTTTATTTTTCAGGTTGTCGTACCATAGATGATAACTTTAAGCATTATTTTGACACTACAACTTTTTTATATTTCTTTGTGTGCTTTGAACTGTAATATTTTGTGTCTATAAATAATTTGAAATAAAATCTATTGTTATTTACTATGTTCCGTCCTATCCTTAGTAAATACGAGGATAATAGGGAGCGAGCTTTGAGTATTAACCATGAATAGTTGGTCTGAGGGTGCGGGTTCGTTTCCGGTTTAATTAAGCAAGATTATAAACGAACAGAAAGAGTTTTATCACAGCAGAAAAATGGTTATTTAATTATTGCTTAGTTCTAAATAGGTAGCTTTGGAACCTATTAGTGTATGGTCAATTTATACTAATATTCTAAAGCTGAAGAGGTAATTTCCGGAATTACTAGACTGATTTCAAAATTTTTTTCAACGTGGATGTCTACTTGTTCCCTGGGTGCTGATTGGCTGTATATATTGTACGACGGGCGAAGCCGGGGCGGACCGCTAGTATAATGTAAAACAGCTGGGACATAATCTAATGACTGGCAGATATATAAAAAAAAATTGGCTCCAGAGTGGTCGTGAGTTTGTTTCCGTTGTTCGTGTTGTAAGAGTGCGCCTAAAGCCAGGAAAAAATCAGATTTTACCCGCGCGACGCGTTTCTTAATGTGATGTACATAAAGTCGAGAATAGCACGACACAGTTTGGAGGAAAAATCAATATTTAATCAGGAGTCAATTTTTGACCAAGTTTTATTTAATTACTCAATAACTGAACATAAATTTAAAAAAGTGTTCGGTTACTTTACTAGAACGTACAAATAGGAATTTTATTACCAAAAAATAATGTGGGGTCATCGCTGATAATTTCGAGTACTCGAATTAAAACGGGTTTTTTCGGTGTCATTTATATTTTTTTTTAGATAAAAACTGTTATCTATTTTTAAAATTCTATTCGGTTATTGTGCTTCTTCTTGATTGTACCCATACGTCAATATTTTTTTTGTCATAGTTTTTAGTTTCTTAACTTCAGTGAGCGGCATCGAAAATGTCCTTTTTTCGTTTTCTGGCTTTAGGCGCCCCCTTACCTGATTGCTGAATTAACTGTTTTTTCAACCTGTTGACCATTGACGAGAAACCGTCGAATTAGGTACATTGCGGTGAAACTGTCAATGACCCACATTACATATTTTGTGAGCTACAAGGGTGCTATGACACACGTCTCGTCCAAGCGTTTCGTCCTCACTACGAGGCTCGTAGTACGAGCCTAGTTAGCGAGCGACCTAATGCGCACTGGCGGGGGTGTCAAACCTTTTCAGTCTTGTCGCGTGGCTTTGCGCGGCTGAATATAATTATTGTTTGTACAATTACGGTAAATATTGAATTAAACGGTAAATATTGAACATTGAATTTGTAAAATCTGTTTTATTTTTCCTCAAGGTCATGAACAATTTCGTCTCAGAACTAATACTTATACAAATATTTGCAGTTTCATTGGTGATTTAAGCTATACGCCCTCCGGTTTCTCTCGCGTAGTTTTCAAAGTTAGCTATCAAATTCTGAGTAATAAGTTTTAACTTCTATCGGCAGTTCCAATTTTTTTGCGTGCAATCTTAACATTTCCAACTAATTAAACAATTCACCATATTTTTCTCTGTTTTAATTTATTTCGTGTACGTCATACAAATCGTGGCCCATAGTTTGCGACACCTGACGCACGTCGAGCGCTTGCGGCACTGTGTTCACCGCGCACCTCCCCGCACCCGCGCCCGCCCTAAGCTCAATCCACCGCGCTTGCAGTGTGGACGAGGCCTTATACTTTAATGATGAATAACAAATCACAAGGGATCCTACTATTAATATAAATGTCAAAATTTGGATGTTTGTTGCTCAATCATGTCGGAACGGCTGAACGAATCGAGTTGAAATTTAGAACACAGTTAGCTTATATTCTGGAACAGCACGTAGGCTACATGTTATCCCGAAAAAAAAAACATAGTTCCTTAGGGAATAAACATAAACTGTAACGCCGGAACGGCTAAACAGATATTGGGTGAAATTTGAAACACAGATAGTTCATACTTTTGAGTAGCGAAAGGGCTACTTATTATCCCGAAAAACTGTATAGTTTCTCAGGAAACAAATATTTACTATAACGACAGAACGTCTTTATAGATTTGGTCGAAATTTGAAACACAGATAGTTTATGACCTGGAATAGCAAATAGGCTTCTATTTATGCTAAAAAATGCATGGTGCTTTAGAGAACAAATATTAACCGTGACTTCAGAAAGAATAAGGAGATTTCGTTGAAATTTTAAACACAGTGTAAGTTCCTTTTTGTCTTTGCATTTTTCCGGGATAATAAGTAGTCTATGTGGCAGACATTTTAGAATGAGAGGTATTTGTGTTTCAAATGCCAAACCGATTTGTTGTATCGTTCTGAAGCGAAGTTATAGTCTTACAGAATATCAGTTATATTTAAAGTGACTTAAATTCGCTTCAATTATGTAAACACTGAAGATACATCCTCACAATATATTATTTGAAATGTTACGAACCAAAAAGTTTTTTTTATGTTAATATTATTATATCAAGTAAATTTATTTGTCAGATAACATAGATCCATTTACAACTAGTATGTTGTATTTCATAATTACATACAAACTTGATAACTAATATAAATACAAAAAACTTTTTACTATACTCTAAAACAAATAATACGAAAAGTAGTCGTCAGCTTCAGTCGTACCAACACTTTGGGCGCAGAATATCGCTCAAAATCCATTTTCTCCACTCTTATTTAGATTTTTTTTCTAACATTCTTGGTGCAGTCGGTGATGAACAAGGAGAAAGGTTCCATCAAGATGTGAGAACAATAGAGCTAAGGTACTAAGGACAATGGAGTCCAGCTATGATGGCAGATTTTTGTTGTTTCCTCAAAAAGGAAGATCCAGCGTCGCACAACAGGCAAAAAAGAGTCAATAACCATATTAGGACCATTTTTGGGTCAGATTACTCATTAGTCGTGGACAATTTAAAATCAATGTGATTATGTTAAGAGTTATGCTTTTATAGACTACAGGCCCGTGAACAAAAACGTAGTAAATGAATTGACATTGTTATATCGACTGGAAACGACAAAAGTTACGGTTACAATTGCTTTATTTCAAAAGTTTTCTTTTTTCTTTAAATATTTGTATACTAATTTGAAATTTCTCGTTTCTAGCCGAGGGCGTAATTTTAGTCGTAACACATGATATATATTTGCTAAAAAAACATGGAATACAGAGTGGCTCAATACCTATAGGTTTAGGTTTTTTAAAAGACTCAATTTAAAGTCACTCTGTACAGAATATCTGTTTGTCTATGAACCCCAAACTAAACAAATAATGTCAAAGCCACAATGTATGAGCAAAAGAGTTTCAAAAAATCACAATTTAGGTACATAAAATTACGATTCTTACACTTCTCCAAACAAACCATTATTGCTACTTTTTATGCATACAGTCTCATCGTACGATAGTCGTAAAAAGCAGTGACTATCTGAGTTTTAACTTGAAACTTGTTCTGACCTACAATTTCAAACATAAATAATGTTTGAAATTGTAGGTCAGAACACGGTGTATGATGATGATGACACAGCTAATTTACTCGGCTGTGATTGGTCTAGTTTGGACCCCATTCGGCTTAAATCATCGTTTAAATTTCGATTTCCGGAACGGAGATCAAAGTTCCAATGACATACCGCCCGCGGCAATGCAATACCCTGCTTTTCAAACTAGCGTTCGTGCTATTGGCAATTTTGTTTCAGGGGCGTTTACTGCCCAAACATACTCTATTGGCAACACGAAATACATTTAAAATTAAACACTGTATGGACACAGAAGATAAAGTAAGTACTTATTTTATTACGTGAAGCAAAAACGTTGTAATTTAATATTCAGTTGGTGAAAAGCCATAAAAAATATATTTTTGTTAGCCTAGCAATGCGTAAATATGAATATTTAACAGACTAAAAGGTTATCAAGGAGGTTATCAATACGACCACCATGTTTTTTTATAATAAGTTACCTCTTTTCTCGAGAACGCCCGATCCGATTTTAATATTTCTTTTTTGTTCGAATATACCCATCCGAATTTCCGAATGGCCCCGTTTAAATGTTATCGGAATCAGTCCGGTGTTTTTTGAAACATGAACAAAAATAATTTTGTCTCGATGAGATACGTAGTTGTAGATTTCACATAAGTTACACAGACTAAGTAGAGAGATACTCTGATAAGTTATGAAATTCGGCCCTGTCAACACGAAATTGTGTAAATGCATCAATGAACGTGTTTTACACTAAAAAAGGTAAAATAAACTATTTTATTATACAAACAATTAAACCAACTTCAAAACTACAAATAGGCACCCAAAAGCGAAAAATGTAATTCCATATTTTACTTTTTATATTTAGTATTCTTACAATTTTGGTTTTTACAACATCAATAAATGTATCAAAAAACAACATAAAAACATTATAAAAACCTAAACTTAGTTTGCCGCCAGCATCGGCGCAGGGCCCAAGCTACCGTTGGTTAGGGCTGCAGAGTGAGGAACCTCCTGACGACGCGTACTGTGTCAAGGATGGCCGCCTTCTGCATCTGACCCTTGATCCAACCGTCTAGCGAAAGTCTCTGGAGATGTTGGTCGAGACTTTTCGCTATAAGGCCGTTTACCGACACAACTATTGGGACTATCTTAGTCCGTGGAATCAATATTCCACATGACGGTAACCTCGTGAGCCAAGTCAAGATACTTGCTAAGCTTGTCCTTCTCGGCTTTCACGAGGTTATCGTCATGTGGTATGGTGAAATCGACGATCACAGCTCAGAGCTGAGACCGGTCTACCAGCACGAAATCAGGCTTATTGGCGATAATAGTCCTGTCCGTGATGATAGAGCGGTCCCAAAATTTATATATTATTATTATTGTAATACTGGTATTACATTATATATCATTATTAATGTATATATATATTACATTAGTTTCCGCAGAATAAATAACTTTTCTGACATAGGTATCTGCTTTGATGGTTATTAAAATGTTTGTAAAACATTCTGTAATCATTTTCATTAATTTAAAAATGTGTGACCAAACTTGCTAGAGTACCTACATAGTACAAAATATGACGAGGTGAAAAAAACTAAACTGCAAATTTAAATTTTCTTTATTGTTTATTTAAATGTTTTTTTGAATCACAATAACGAAAGACGAAACACAAGAATAGCTCGTTATGTCCCGCAAACATCCGTATGTGCTAATCTAGCGTCTACCGCCTACCGCCTACGCAGTTTCGTCCGACATCACGCCATATCACCCATCTAGAAGATATGCTGACTTCCGTCTGGAATAGATTATGAGTTTTCTTTTAACACCATTGTAACCCTCTGACCACACTGGCTACTTTTAGCAGCGGCAACAGGCGACAGACGCTGCATCCCGCTTCAAAAAGTAGCATACTGTGTGGTCAGGGCCTAATATGTAAAGTTAGTCTGAATAAAATCCACGTTTGAATAGTTGTAGTTAAATTAAGTTATTAAAATCACCTCACCGATTTCGATACAATTTATATGGTCTACCAAACAAAAACAACCATTAGAACTGATTCACAATTAGCGGAGCCATCGCAAAACATACTTACTTACAAAAAAATCAACCCAGAACTTCCTTCTTTGAAATCGGTTAAAAATTATAATATGACTTTTTTTGGTACGTATTTACAGTATTCTGAATTATTGTTTTAGTTATACAATGCAGGTATTTGTAAGTGTTTTCACACCGTTATATAAATACTTACATAATCTCATTCAGTTTGTACATGAATATTCAAAGAAGTATGTCTTCAAAAATCTATTTAAAAATAACGAGGCAAAATAAAGCTGCAAGAAAAGGGTATTTCAGACAAAATAAGCATAAAGCATATACAACCCACTAAATGTTCCCAGGTTCCCAGGTTTGGTGGATGACACATGACTTCGAAAGATTCTAGGTACATGTCGGTTTCCTCACCATGTTTTCCTTCACCGTTTTAAGCTAGCGGCAAAATAAACTTAATGTATATTCTCTATTGTATCTATTTTAAATATACATAATATAGTATATACCTACATAATCCTGTTTCTATATTATGTGCAATTGAAACCAATCAAAATGTTGTTCAATAACAAATAAATAACAATTAAAACACTTACTTTGGTTCCTGTTACGACAATAAAAAAAAATCACTATCTATTAGATTTAAGTTTCTGGTTATTGCAGCCATTCACAATACAATAATACCGCGACATTATTTATCTCGGGCAAACAAACGGCTGACGGGTGGCAGCCCTGTGATCTTTACGCTCCCGGGAAACACGAACGAGTAGGTAAACAACTCGCGCCATTGTGCGAGTGACGGAGCCCTGGCTCGAACTGGCTAAGGGGCTCGAACGTGAAGAAGTAATAACAGGAGGGGAAATTGTATATCTGTTCTTTGAACAAACAACTACTTACATGTAACTTTATTTGACCACTATTTTCGATTTATTTTGACTTTTCTATATTAAGATTTCTGTAGTGAAATCTAAAGGTAAATTTAGAAACAAAAATACAATAATAGTAATTTGGATACATAATCACTTGTAACTTTATTCTTTGTATAGTTAGAAATATTCCCACCGTTGCAGTGTTGGGACTCGGAGTCTTTTCTCGCAAGGAGAGAGTCTAGGCCATAATCCACCACGCTGGCCCAGTGCAGGTTGTTGGATTACACGTGACCTCGAAAGATTCTACGTACATGCCGGTTTTCTCATGATGTTTTCCTTCACCATTTACGTTAGACGTTTGATGTTTTAAACGTAGAAAATACAAATAACTATTTAATTTTGCTCCAAAATTTATCGGTATCTTGTCTTGTGTGGGCTTTTGAACATATAAATAAATAAATACCCTCAATAAATAAATAAAGATAAAAAAAAAAAAAAAAAAAAAAAAAATATTGGTGGACAATTCACACACAACAAACACCATCTGACCCCATAGGAAAGCTTGTAATATGAAAGTAAAAGTATATAAGTATTATGTAAATGTCGCAGCCGGATCGTATAATTCGCCGTATTACATTACGGCTAGCCGTTTTAAAAAACAGGGCCGTTTTGTAAAGCGGCGGTTCTACGATTAGGCGGATTGTCATTGTGATACGTTCTTCAATAAAGCGGCCTACGTTTAGCCGCATTGTATTACCTACTGCTTAAATTTTATGGTGACCATATTTATACAACAAACAATGTTTAAAATGAAAAGTAATTTTATTCATCAGAAAAAGCTGACAAATTACTTTTTACGATATTCCTTACTAACTTTTTTACAACATTTTTACCTTTCAGATAACTTTTGAAAGCCCCTAACTTGATATTGGTGAAGGTAAACCTAAGAAACATGGTCCACTTACATAGACAAGGGTCATTGAGATTTGACTCCGGGTGAGCTTCCGAGCCAGAAGCTCCCGCATTTTTTAAATACACTCTAAGGGTAGACAATTAGTAGTGACAAGACTAGATGGAGTCGGGGTGCCCCGAGTCGGATTGGGTCCTATGTAACCCTACCCGGTCCGATTTAGTATTAACAAGGTGGACGGTGGAAACTAAATAGTTTCCAAGTAACACCCAGGTGAACAAAGGTGCGTCCTTTCAAGAGGTGGACGGTGGTAAACCACCCCAATAATATTGTGTACGATTCTTCCGAACTCCAAAATCCCCAGTCACTAGCAATTTAGCAACACACTTACCCCACGCCAACTACTTACTTCAACGCCATAGTTGTTGTTATTTCAGGCGACACCTTGAGTGTTAAGAATCAGAACCAAAATTTCCTCAAGAGGCGGCTAATCTCTCGTTTTATTACATTACAGCTAGCTGTGTTGAATGACGTATGGCGTCGAATACATTCCGAATACATAGGCTAATCGTTAAACCACCGCAATACACAACGGCCCAGTTTTTAAAAACAGCTAGCCGAAATGTAATACGGCGGATTATACAATCCGGCTGCAACATATATATGATACACTTCTGTTAAAACGTAAAAATCATGAAAAGTTTTAGTTTTGTATTCCTAAAATGAAATTTATTTATTAATGAGCGAACTTTTTCGTGAACTTAGTCTTCATTTTATGAATATCAGAAATTATTTACAGAAAGTATTTTTGATGTAAGTACTTTCTAAAAAGAAGAACACTCAAGTACTCGTATTTTGTAATTTAGTTTATTTTAGTTTTTACATTAACACTCTTGTACTTAAGTTTTGTTAACACAGAGTCAGCCCGTTTGAAAAATAACAATCTTGTATTGACTAGGAAATATTTATAACAGCGCCATCTGACGAGTGGTAACTACATGACTCGAAATCCTCGTGAAGTTCACACTATGGCTTAAGGGAGGTTTAAGGAATAGAACACGTGGTTCTGTGAATTATTAGAGTGTAGTTTCCATTTTCTTCTCTTGAAAATATGAAGGTGGCTCTTAAATAAACAAATTTACAAGACACCAAATCAATTCTGTTTTCATTTCGGGCAAATTATAGGAACGGGAACTAGGTACTTACGCTTAAAACCGTGGACACTGTTAACTAGTATCACTTATACCATACGTAATATTCCGAGAGCTGGTATCAAAAATTGGGTTGGTATATGAGGCAAACTGAAAACTTGTCACATATTAGTTCTCCTATTATATCCCTACACGGAAGTGCCGAGCTAGCTGGTGAGTAGCGGGACTAAATGAACCCCTCAATTTAGATCACCTGGCAGGTAGATAGTCTCTCCAAAATGATCTCTCTTTTTGAGAGTCCCTATTTTTTGGTTATTGATAGCAACCAATTTACATTTCAAATTGCCTCAAACTAATTTTGTTTTTTTGCAAAACAAATTTGCACGCGCCTGGCAATGTGAAAACCCTGACTAAATAATCTGGCTATTAGTTTTTATTTTTTTGAGGATTTAACTACAACATATAAAATTGCATATAGCCTCAAACATTATCAATGAAAAAAAAATGCATGTACATCCATTTTGCACCGCCTCTCACCAGCTCTCACTAGGTCGGTACTTTCGTCTTGGGGAATAATTGGAGAGCTAGTGACAAGTTTTCAACTTGCCTCAAATACCTACCCATAGTTTGCTAGTAGCTTTTTTTTTTAATCAATAGGTTTACATTTGACCGCCATCACGCCTGATGTTAAGCGACGATGCGGTCTACGATGGAGCGTGTTTACCTAGAAAAAAACCGATTCACTCTCGATTTGAAGACACAAAGATTGAAACCATCAGGGAAAACCCACACAGGCAACGTATTCCACAGCCTAGACGTTCTTATCACAAAAGTAGAGTCAAATCTCTTCGTTCGTGTCTTTGGAACATCAACCATAAAACGATTTCGCTTTTTTGAGCTACGAGCATTCCGATAGAAAAAAAGGTGGTATCAGGTTATGCAAATCAGTCTCACACTCTCCGAAGTGTATCCGATAAAAACCGATAGACTAACAATTTTCCGGCGATGTTCAAGACTTTGAAGTCTTTTTTGCACAAGAGTGTCGTTGCCTATGAGCATTTTGGCACGTCTCTCGATCGATTCCATAGCCTCCAGCTGATACCTAGCCGATCCATCCCAAAGGTGCGAACAGTACTCCATACAGGAACGAATCTGTGCTTGATATAATGTAAGCAACTGTTTAGACTTAAAGTACCTACGCACCTTTGAGAGGACACCTAGTTTTTTAGCAGCTAGTTTAGCTTTGGACTCGATGTACGACCCAAAATTGAGCGTAGAGGTCAAAGTAACGCCCAAAAGCCCAAGACGGTCAGAAACCGGCACGGATACACCTCTAAAAGTTGGAGTCAGTTGGAAAGGACTCCTTTTAGCGGAGAACAGACACGCCTGCGTCTTACTCTCGTTGAACTTGACCAGATTGGCATTGCCCCATTTAGACACCGCCTCAAGGGTTAAGCTCAAAAGCTCTCGGAATATAACGTAAACTTACACGTTATCACATATTAGAATTACAGATTTTAAAACTTACGGTAGTCTAACGTAATTTCTAGCCTATAACAGCCCATCAGTTCAAAATAATCCACTTTTTCCCAAAACTTGGATACTTAGAGCAAGGCGGTGCGCTTTATTTCTGAAAGCATTTCATTTAGAATAGGATCCCGCTAAACAACGACCTTCACCAAGCTGGTTAATGGACGAAAACTGTGTTATATTCAAATTAACATGTCAACAAATACATTGGAAATGGGTTGTCTAAAAAAAATTGTCCAGAGGAAGACTAATTTATCTTATATATAAATTTAAAACTAGCGCGTCGCTTGCTTTAAACAAGTCGGCGGCGTTATCGCTAAAAGCGATCTCTTCCAGGCAACCTTAGGATGGAAAATAATTTGGGGACGAAACAAAAAACGGGGTGCGAAAATTAAACTTGATATAATGAATAATTAAAAAAAAACGGTTATTCAAATACCTATAATGAAATATTAGTACTTATATGTTAAAACATAATAAACTAATACAGTTATATGGTAATACATAATACATAAAATCCTACTAATATTATAAATGTGATATGGATGTTTGGATATTTAGATGTTTGGATGTTTGTTGCTCAATCGTCAACGTCCTAACGTATGAACGGATCGGGCTGAACGGATTGGAACACAGGTAGATTATAGTCTGGAAGAACACATAACCTACTTTTTGTCCCGAAAAAACAACGGGAACAACGAGAACGGCAACTTCGCGGATAACACCGCGGGACGCTGCTAGTAAATAATAAATATGTAGAATAGTGTATACCTATGCAATAGATGATATCGAACGAAACCTAAAATTTTAACAAATAAAACTGTTTCACATACATATTTTTTGAACGTGCAAAGTGATGGAGAAAACCTGATATGCACAGGTAATTCATTCCACAACTGAGTAGCCTTAAAAGTGAACGACTTGCCGTAGAAAATATAGTGATTTTATATTTTAAATAAATTATTTACGATATAACAAACTCGAAAAAACAAAAAAACTGCACTCGATAGCATACATTGTTTTTGACGTGATAACGTCTTATAATTCGATGAAGCCGGCTGCACGCCCACAAAACATGACGTCATGTACCGTTACCGTCGGTCGTTACCTCGCCGCATGTTTGTTACAGTTGTATTAATTATTTCGACCAGTAGTTCAAGCGGGGATATAGCTCAGTGGTAGAGCGTTCGCTTTGCATGTGAAATGCCCCGGGTTCGATCCCCGGCATCTAAAAGCTTTTTTGCATTGTTTTTTTGCATTGTTTTGATTGAAAATGACTAAAATTTTCATTTGGTTAATAGATTTGTATGTTAAAAGTAATCAGTAGAATTTAGTCATTTTCAATCAAATCTGCCGCGCCCGCGCGCGGGCGCGGTTGGCAGCCGCGCCGTGTGAATCGTCTCTTCGCCTACTGTTAAGTGACAATGCGGTCTACGATGGAGCGTGCTTACCTAAAAAAACCGATTCACTCTCGATTTGAAGTCTGCAAGGTTGCAACCATCAGGAAAAACCCTCTCAGGCAACGCATTCCACAGTCTAGACATTCTTATTCTATGTTCGAGCGTTTGGAACGTCAACTAAGTATGAAACAATTTTGATTTTTCGATCTTCGAGCAGTCCTATAGTAAAAAGGGCAAGGTGGAATCACATCATGTAGATCAGTCGCACACTCTCCGAAATATATCCGATAAATGAATTTTAGTAGCGGTAGCTTTGCTGATTCCGCCTGGGGAAACACCACACCTTTGGCAGTTATTCTGCCAACAAGCAGTAGTGTGCAAACATTAGGTACTGTGTTCTGGATTCAAGGACAATGTTTCCAGACAAATTACAGAGCTAAGAGATAAAATACCATATATCTCCGGGAGACGAGCGCAGTGCAGTGTTAGTTAATGATTTTGACTCTTCATGTTCCAATAGCTGCGTGTCACTGCGCTGTTATGGGCGGGCATGTTGCTTACCATCAGGCGCATGCCCTGCTCGCTTCGTCATTGTATTAAAATTAAAAAAAATAACCGAGAAGTCTTTGAAGTTTTTTTCCAAGGTGTGTAACTCTACAACGGTGCTGTCATCTGGATACCCAAAGACACTGGGTTTCAATAGATCATTGATATGCAGCAGAAAGAGCGTTGTAGAGTCCAACCATTTGCAGAAAGCTTGCTAATAAGGCCATCATGCCAAACCCTGTCGAAATCCTTCGAGATATTATCAAGGGATATTGCAAATGCTTCCCCATGCTTTTCTGTAGCTGACTTCACTCCAGATGTGAGAGACGTACGCTAGAAAATCCCCGGAAAAAAAAAAAAAAAAAAAAAAAAATTTGCCAGTCAATGAGGTCATTCGATGCTAGGGTACGCTGTTTGAGACACGCACGTGACCAAAATAGACCTGTAGTTGGCAAGGTCAGCACAAATACCTTTTTTGGGCACTGGTTGCTCGTTCGCAAGCTTCAAAGACTTCGGTACTTGCCCAGTTTGGAGACAAAGTTTAATTAGGCGCGTCTGTATCGAAGACAACTCAGGTCTTCAACAGTTACTAGGCCAGAAATCCCATCAGGGTTACCGACTTTATTCACATCCAGATTGCGTAACACTTTGCGATATACCATTTGGTGAATTTGTATTTACGACATAAAAACTCGATTGTCGAAGGCGCTACCAGCACATAAACGCGAAGATTCCACAAACTGAGATGCAAACAAATTTGCCTTCTCCGTTGCGGTTTGAGCCAGTGCCCTATCAGGTTTAAGCGTTGATGGTAGTGAGAGGAGGATTTTGATTCGACCGATTTAGCTAGAGACCAAAACGCTCTGCTTCCTGTGGAATACAATGAAGACTAGTTGCCTATTCAACTAACGTGGTCAAATCGAGCCATTTTAAGAACCTTTTTGCATGCCTTAGCAGCCTTGCTAAACGCTTTCTTCTTTTGGTGTGTGTCCCTTGCCTTACGCTGTCGAGCATCAACCCAAACTTGGTAAGTCTCATGCTTAATAGCTTCAGCACTTTTACATTGAGACCTAAACCAAGGGCGAGCTTTGCTGGATAATGTTACGTCAGAGTAGTCACAGCTTCCGAGCAGGTTGAAGGATCACCAGACGAGAAGCAAAATGCCATGGGTAAGATGCAAAGAAAGAGCGCATCTCATCCCAATCTGCTGACTTGCATCACCACAACTGCCGATTGTCTCTAGAGCTGGGATCTGGGAGATAGGGTATCGATGCAGACTTCACCAGACAGCGGTCGGAAATGCCTAACGGCGAAAATACCGCCACAGAATATCGGTCGGAAGCAATTATAAGCAGATTTTTTTTTTTACATAGTATAAAGTGACGAGACGAGCAGGACATGTGCCTGATGGTAAGCAACATGCCCGCCACATAACAGCACAGTGACACGCAGCTATGGGAACACGAAGAGTCCAAATCATTACCTAGCACTGCACTCGTAACCCAGAGATCTAAGATATTATATTTCTAAGCCCAGTAATCTCTCTGGACACATTGCCCTTCAAACCAGAACATAGTAATGTTTGCACATTACTGCTTGGCGGTAGAATAACTGGCAAAAGTGTGGTTTCCCAGGCGGACTCTGCCAAGAGTCCTACCACTACTAAAAACAATAGGAAGAAGGTGTAAACAATAGGGAGTATGCAATTTAACTATTATAGTCTAACAGTACTACTAGTAACTGTACTACATATAGTCATTACGGGAGATTTTCAAAACTATAAGCATATTAACAGTCCCTTCATTATATGTTTATGAATGTATAATGTATGTAAGTATGGTATGGACGGGTTTTGAAATGGAGATCGTGAATCGGTAGACGTAGTGTAGGACGCCCTGAGACTAGATAGAGTGACAATATACGAAATATGGCTGGCGGCGGTTGGAAACGTAAGACCAACAAGCGAGCTAAGTGACATATTATAGAAGAGGCCTATATGTCCAGCAGTGGACGAACACAGGCTGATGATGAATGTGTGTAAGAAAAAACGAAGCCGACTGAACTGTCTGATTTGAATCCAAAAGTACACCATAAACCAGGAATGTAACGGAGGTCGTTTTATTGGACCCGAAGGCGGAGTCGGAGTTTTAAAATTTAATTTATTGGAGTCAAAACTGGAGTCGGAACCGAAGTCTGAGGCATAGGGAGGATCAGAAGTGGTGGCAGGAGAGACATTTTTATTGGGGGTAGTTAATTTTTTGGTAAACACGTGGACACGATAAACATTGACGGGCACTTGATTTAAGGGGTTGGGATTTTGTTTTTCCATTTACTTTCCACCACAATAAGGGATTATCTCAAACATTTATACACCTTACCTCCAATTAAAACCTCCGTTTCAAAATTTTCGGAGCCGAAGTCAGAACCGAAGGTGTAATAATAATCGGAAGTTCCGGACTTATCGGAGTCGGAGTCGAAGCCATAAACATAATATTATATTTCCTAAATGCAGATTTCAGAAAACAAATAACATTTTCAAATGTAATGGTATTCGCTTCCATAATGTAATCCCTGGACAAGCTCTCAATAAAACCAAGTTTAAAAATAAAATAAAAAGCTAATATGATGTTTGCATTAATTATTTGTTATTTCGACGTTGACAATAGTTATTTGTTGTACAAGAGTGCAAAGTGGCTTTTTAACCGCGTGCTCAATTTTGATGACCGAGCAAGCGAAGAATTCTAAAGTTGAATCACGAGCGTAGCGAGGGATTCAAAAATTAGAATCCTGAGCGTAGCAAGGGAATCAAAAGGGCACAAGGTGAAAAATCTTTGCACTCGAGTGTAACACGTAATTTTTCATCCCCCCCTAGCGAGGAAATTACTAAACGCTTTTCGCATTTTCAGTTTCAGTCGATTCTGTTGGCGTTAAATAAACTTCTGGGTCGCTAGAATCACTTATTATTATGGTATTTCGGTTTTCACTTGTATTCAATCTTTTATTCTCAAAATAGTAATTATTTATTTGATGTTATATTTACTACATTATTTTGTACTGCACAAGTAGTTGAAATTATCTATTAGTTACTATTTTAGTAGTCAATAATATTTAATTATTTAACTCGGCAACTCGGCATACTTCAATTCGATTACAATAAAATCGATTCATTCATAGCATTTCAAAATGTTTTGCCATTTGAAATAACATTCTTTACCTCTATCCTCCATACGTGAAAAGAAAATTGCGCGCAAAGCATTTAAAAAAAAGTACACCAAAGAGGTTCCGAGTATGAGTTTTTAACAAATTAAAAATAAATGTATGATGAATTCGGCACCAAGGAGGTAGAAATAAAAAGGTTAAATTATATTTTGAATTTAAAACTTCAGTACACACGATGTTCTAAATTCAAATTTACTTTAACCTCTAGAGGGTAAAAACGACTTTTGCGCCCTGATATCGAGGAGCAAAAGTACTCTTTCCGAGCTGGTGGGATGAAAAGCATTTTTACAGCTGCATCTAATTGACAAGGCCCCTTTATCGCTGCATTATTTATATTTGACATTGTTATTTTGTCTTATTATGTAGGTACACAGACTCTTTGCCTTTTTGTAAATAAATGACGCTACCAAGTGTTCTTCTGAATAAATGAATAGAATTGAATTAAATTAAAGTATGTTTCATCCACCAATCCGCACTGGGACTGGGACAGCGTGGTGGATTATGGCCTTGTCTCTCTCCTTGCGAGAGAAGGCCCGAGTCCCAGCAGTGGGAACATTTAGTAGGCTGTTTATGTGTGATGTATGTATTCAGGAACATTGTAATCCTGTGTCGACGTAATATCACTGAATACCCTTGATTTTTGTCCCATGAATTGGCTAAATTTAGGGGCGAATTTCTTGCGCATTTTACCTCAAGCTTATGTGTATGTACTATAAAAACATGTCTCTAAGTCGCATGTTTAAAGTAGAACAAACTAAAATGAATATTTAATAAAAAACGATAGGTTATTTCTCACAACTGCTAACATTGTACTTATTTTAACAGTTAAGTCACCACACCAATCAAATCGAATCTATATGATTGCTGACAATAAAGTTGGTTGGTGCACTAATCGCTGGTATATTCCAGGAGTGCTCACACATTAACAGTTAATGCGCTACCCCAGGTATGTTTTAATATGACAAATCATTTTAGAAGCAACTTACCACCGTATCCCATTCAGGACTGTTCGCGGCACGAATGCTTCATTTGACAATTATTGGTGGCAGATTTTGGCAAATACTCGTATTTGTGGACATTTCACACACAACACCATCTGACTTCTGAGGTACTGGATTGAAAATGAGGGGTAGGACTTCAGTCTTTATTTTAGAGATTATAGGGAAGTCTAGGATAAGTTTCCTCATTAAATTTATTTTCATAAGTTGCATCCGTTTGTTCATAACGATGTAGAAAGGAATGTACATCGAAATTGAAGTGAGGGCAATGACTTCCCAGTCGCCGCCGGTGGCGAATGGGAATTTTTATTCCCATTTGCCTCCGGTGGCAATTGCCGCGGGGGCGACTGGGAACATATCGCCTATTTACGCTATTTTTGTTTACATAACAATTATATTACATTGTTTAGTAATTTATAACAATATAATGATAGTGAAAGCATTGTTTTTAAAAAACCTTTATAATTGACTACTATTAAGGCTGCTTAATCAAGGGCTGCGTATTTCACATTACTATTGTTCACATTGCATAATTATATTTAATTGTTTAGTCATTTATAACAAAACTAGCGGCCCGTTCCGGCTTCGCTCGGACATAACCTAGACACTGTCTGCAGCGCCATCATCCGGACTTATTTGTGAATTTAAACCATCTTCGAATACACACACAAAAAAAAACATTCAAATCGGTCCCGTCGTTTAGGAGTTCACTGTCAAATGATTAAATTACTAAAATGGCTATAAAAAAACAGGGGTTGGTGATAAAAGAGTAAAAATTTAGGGTTGCATGTATTTTTTAATTCCACATTATAAAAAAATAAAACAAAAAAATTGACCAAAAATTAAAAAAAAAATGTTTGGGTTGAATCACCCCTAATCCTTAGGGGTATGAAAAATAGCTAGTAGCCGATTCTCAGACCTACTGAATATGCATATAAAATTTGGTAAAAATCAGTAAAGCCATTTCGGAGGAGTAAGGAAACAAACACTGTGACACGAGAATTTTATATATAAGAAGATAATGATAGTGAAAGCAGTGAAGTAGTAAAGTAATAAAATATAATACTAATGTTCATAAATAAATAAAAGATCAAAAATCTGAATCTAAGTTATCAGTGAGATACTCATTAACTGTATAATATGTCTTCGCTGTCAGATGGTGTTTTAATTTATTTTTTAACAAATACATTTCTTTTATCTTTAAAAAGCTATCTGGTAAGTGGTTGTAAATCATAGGAGCCATGCAAAGCACACTGTTTGCTAATAGTGTTGTGCTATGCATAGGAATTCTAATTGTGTGCTTGTGACGCTTACTTTTCAGATTTTTAAATAATAACAAATTGTTCCGAACAAACATTACACATTCAAATATATACAACGAGGGGAACGTGAAAACTTTTAAATTTCGGAAATGAGGTCTACGCGATTGCCTTTGACGCAATTTGCAGATAGCTCTGATACATTTCTTTTGTGATCTAAAAACCATTGCTGTGCTATTACCCCAAAATATGATACCATATCGAAGCAGAGACGAGACATTGCCATTATAGGCCGATTATAAAGTAGGTTTACTTGCTCTCTTTGACAACATATGAGTGCGTATGAATACTGATTTAACCTTGAACAAACGCTTTCGACATGATTTTTCTAGTTTAAGTATCAGTCAAGATGTTAGTTAACCTTGGAATTTCGTTGCATCTATTGTTTCAATTTTATTTCCGGAATAAATAACATCAAGTTCATTTAATTTATTAATTCTATTTCTTAACGTCATTAGTTATGTTTTGCTGAGATTAATTTTTATATTATTAATTTTTAACCAATTTATGATACTGTCCAGAGCCTTCGTAATATCACTTTCAACGCATGAAATATTTGTACCAATGAACAGTACCATATTATCTTCCGTCCGTTTAATGCCGTCCTCTTTACCGGGAGAACTCCACAGGCATGGCACAGAAGTGTGGTCATCCTATTCTTTAAAAAGGGAGATAAAACCCTTTTGAAGAATTATCGACCAATATCGCTTCTGAGCCATGTCTATAAGTTGTTTTCGAGAGTTATCGCGAACCGTCTCGCCCGAAGACTCGATGAGTTTCAGCCTCCTGAGCAGGCCGGGTTTCGAAGTGGGTACAGCACCATAGACCACATTCACACGGTACGGCAGATTGTACAAAAGACAAAGGAGTACAATCGGCCACTTTGCTTAGCGTTTGTGGACTATGAGAAAGCGTTCGACTCGGTCGAAACCTGGGCTGTTCTGGAGTCCTTACAGCGATGCCAAGTCGATTGGCGATACATCGAGGTGATGAGGTGTTTATACGACGCCGCTACGATGGCGGTCCAAATCCAAGATCAGCAGACAAAACATATTCCTCTGCATCGAGGCGTGAGGCAAGGGGATGTCATTTCCCCGAAATTGTTCTCAAACGCACTGGAGGATATGTTTAAGACGCTGGATTGGGTTGGACATGGCCTAAACATCAATGGCGAATACATCTCTCACCTACGATTTGCTGACGACATCGTCATTATGGCAGAGTCGCTGGAGGATATGCAGTGGATGCTGGACAGCCTGGCTAACGCTTCTCAACGCATCGGCCTTCGGATGAATTTGGATAAAACCAAAGTCATGTGCAACGAGCTCGTTGCTCCGGGGCCGATTGCCGTAAGTGGAACCACTCTCGAAATTGTTCGGAGATATGTCTACTTAGGGCAGATGCTCGAACTAGGTAGATGTAGCTTTGAGAGTGAGGCCATGAGAAGAATCCAGTTGGGCTGGGCAGCGTTTGGCAAACTTGGTCGAGTCTTCTCGTCACCCATCCCACAAAGTCTCAAAACAAAAGTGTACAACCAGTGCGTCCTACCCGTTATGACCTACGGTGCTGAAACGTGGACACTGACAGTCAAAATGGTCCGAAAGCTCAAAGTCGCTCAGCGAGCTATGGAACGGGCTATGCTTGGAGTATCTCTGAGGGATTGCATTCGTAATGAAGTAATTCGTCAGAGAACTAAAGTCACCGACATAGCTCAGCGTATTAGCAAACTGAAGTGGCAATGGGCCGGTCACATCTGTCGCAGACCCGATAACCGTTGGGGTAGACGGGTTTTGGAGTGGAGACCGCGAATCGGCAAACGTAGTGTAGGCCGCCCAGAGACCAGATGGAGTGACGATATACGAAAGATAGCTGGTGGCAGTTGGAAACGTAAGACCGAGGATCGGGCTGAGTGGCGTATTATAGGAGAGGCCTATGTCCAGCAGTGGACGAACACGGGCTGATGATGATGTATTATCTTCCGCGAATAATAAATAAATATAATTTTTGTCAGAAATGTATAATGTCTGTGTTTTAACAAAATGGCTACTAAGTTACCTAAGATTTTTGTAACGGAATAGTTTGTTCTTATAATCAACATGCAAAATTTCCTTCAATATACTTCGACATAGATTAATACAGTATTCGTGTCTGTACTTTTAAAGTACTGTAATACATATCTATATACTAGCAGCGCCCCGCGGTGTTACCCGCGTAATTCCTGTTCCCGTTGTTTTTCCGAGGAATACGTAGCCTATGTGTTCTTCCAGACTATAATCTATCTGTGGTTCAAATTTCAGCCCGATCCATTCATACGTTAGGACGTGATTGAGCAACAAACATCCAAACATCCATCCATTGACATTTATAATATTCGTAGGATTTAACATTGTTATATTGATTACATATTAATTTCAATTCATAATTGAGTTTCCGTTCATTTAGATGTTTATTATACAGTATCTCAGGAATAAAAATGTTAGTTTGTGCAGCCGACCTGAGCCATATATGTAGACAAGACATAAATTCGTATGGAAAACACTCATTAGTTCCTGCTAAAATAATAACATAATCGTCTCTAGTGAACTCTGAGATGTAACTTCCAGAAAGTACGTTGTTTAGTCGGGCTCCTGGTTTCCAATGACTTTTCACTTCAAAATCGTCTCCTAACAATATTTGCAGAGTGTTCCTTGGCCATCAGCCAAAACCAAAACTATTTTTAATTTAAAAATATTTTTAATTGTAACATTATGATTATTTAATTCTCTGTCAATAATTTTCAAAATGTGATTTTGATTGCCTTTATGAGATTGAGTAATAGATGTATCCGTACCTGTGTCTACCTTATCTCTTACTTTTATATCACAGCGAGTTTTAAGTTTCTTTGCGTAGCTTTCCTAGCTTTGTGTCATGTTCGTGGTTTTTGAGACTTGTATCTACTATTGTAATAGGTAGTTTTTATTGGGTTTCTAGAGTAGACTGGTCTACTATGCCTGATATTATCTTCAATGGGATTGTAATACCTTTTAGTGACTCAGTCAGTAAGCTTTTTGCAGCAGGTGCCTCACTTAGGCGTCTACGAAACTTCTTACCCACTGCCACTAAAATTGCACTAGCGCTCTTATAGTAGCTCTTCTACTCCCCATCTCGGACCATGCTGACGTTTGATTTCTTGATCTGAGAGAGGACCGGTTTGATAAACTTGAGCGCCTCCAAAACTATTGCATTAGGTTTATATTTGGGTTACGAATTTCTCAATTTCGCGCTAAACTCACTTGAGTTTAGCCACTTGGTTACCGATTCAATTACGTCGTAACGCTCCTATTCTTTCCCTTTTGTACAACGTCTTAATTAACCCATGCACACCGCTTTACATTTTAGAGCGGTTTACATTACTGCAGGATTGCCATTCTCTTCCTCTTAGGTCAAAAACCAATCTGACCCTAATGTCCCCTTCTGCACGCTCTGAAACATTTTATGGCAAGTCCTTTGCCTTTCAGGCTGTTCAACTGTGGAACGATCTGCCGGTTTGTATCCGGAAGCTGCAATCGTTACCAACTTTTAAACATCACGTGAAAGAGTTTTGTTTGTCGAAACTGTAATCTTTGTAATTTTTTACTTTATTTAATTTTCTTTGTTACACTGACATTGTTACAATTTCACAATTTCCTACAGGTTAAACTCCAGTCATTTTGTGGCGGCGTTCATCTTGGATTTTCATTTTGGCATGGTATTCTATTATGATAGTATTTTTATACTAGTCAAATTCATATGATAAACATACTTCGGGAATTGTGTAAAAAAAAATTAAAGCCCAGGCCATTTTATGGTGTCGGTCATCTTGGAACGATTTTCAACACAGGTAAGAACATTTTTACGTACCTACCTAATTGAATTTACAAAAAAAAAAGATATTCAAAAATTATTTTATCAAACCCGTGGGTTTGTGTGTGGGTATATATAATATACCCATACCTATGCATAGGTCTTCAAAAATGATGTTGAGGTTTCTACTATTTTTTTTCTATACTGCATAATTTGCGCGTGAAACACTTCCAAAGTGGTAAAATGTGTCCTTAATATAAAGGTTACAGGAGGGGTCCTGTAACTTTTAATATAGGAAACTGATAAAACTAAGAGAAATGTTTGGTGTACATTACCATGCAAACTTCCACCGAAAAATGTTTTGAACTCGATCTAATACCTATGTAGTTTTTTTAGTACCTACGTCATAAATACATCGGTCAAAGTTATAACGAACTACAAGAACTTATGTATTATGTTACTTGCTGCTACGGAACCCTTCATAAAGGAATAATTCAGGAAAAGTAGCCTATGTAGCTATTTGAGACTATAAACTATGTGTTCCAAATTTCAATCAGATTCGTTCAGACCTTCCGACTTAATATGACACCTAAGCTTTCGCATTTTTTAATGTTAGTATGATTTAATTGATAAATGAAATAATTTACAAATACTACAGTTTAAAAAAAAAGGAATCAATTGAAAGCATTGAGATAAGTTAATTTTCGTCAATAAAGTCGTAACATTAAATCAGGTATACATTAGGTATCTAAAGTTAAATGTAAAGTACTTTGGTACTCGACATTATGAGGTCGTCAGGTCATACTGCAACACGTAGTGACGTCAATCCCTCAAATTGCTAAAGAGCACGTGATATTAAGTACAAAACAGAGTGAAAAACAAATTGTATTGGGTTCCGCGTACTTTTTTTCCGATTTTAGAGACAGTACACAACTTTTTTTTATTGTATAGCGTAGAGAGATTGTTGATCACATTGAAAATGAAACTATTTACAATACCTTGGTGAAACAAAGAACAAAACAGTTACTTAAGCGCAACAATAAAATAAAGCAGATCACACAGATAAAGTTTGTATTGTTATTTAATTTCAAACAAATAACAAAAAATCGCCGCGGAAATGTATGTAACGATTGATAGATAGCGAAAGGATCTTACAGAATATTTATGGGTTCACTAATTCTTATTTTTATTTTTCTATAGAGAGCGCGAATTTGTGATGTTTTTATATTATACCTGTTGCTAGTGCTGATTATTCCTGTATCCATGGCGTACCTTGTATAACAAACATGTTGTAATGGTGAATAAATGCTCTAAATCTGAACCTAATGTTGCACAAACATTTTTTGACAAAACATCACTTTAAAACCAACTAATCGTTCAATATCCATTGTAAAAAATGTTTGTCTGTAAAGTCGGTTTACTGACGATAGAACGTGACAACGTCTTAAGAAAATACTGATGGAATGGTAGCATTTTTCAAAAGAAAATTTTAATTTCATTTGTTTAATAGATTTGTATGTAAAAAGTAATCAGTAGAATTTAGTCATTTTCAATCAAAACAATGCAAAAAAGCTTTTAGATGCCGGGGATCGAACCCGGGGCATTTCACATGCAAAGCGAACGCTCTACCACTGAGCTACATCCCCGCTTGAACTACTGGTCGAAATAATTAATACAACTGTAACAAACATGCGGCGAGGTAACGACCGACCGACGGTAACGGTACATGACGTCATGTTTTGTGGGCGTGCAGCCGGCTTCATCGAATTAAAAGACGTTATCACGTCAAAACTTTACAGTACAAAAATGTTTCATTTTACAAGCAACGTTTTGTATACCTAATATTTCAAATTCAATATTCAATTTATTTCAAAAATATCTTACATCAACAAAAAATGTTTTATTTTACAAATCATAATAATTGTATAACCAATTATATGACAAACGTTTCACTTAAGGCCGATTTAAACTGAACGAACATAGAGCTAGAGCTGGAACAAGAGCATTCTTTCTCGATCTTTTAGGGTAAACGAATGATCGTTCTTAGCGTTTTCCATATGAAATATTCCATAGAATCTTTGCGAACGCAAACAAAACAACGAAAGAATATTCTATGTTTGTTTACACCAAATGAATTTGATACAGTGAGGATAGAATGAGCATTTGCTCATCTGATGTAAATCGGCCTTTAGACAATAAAATCCTAAATTATTAATTTTACAAATTTAACATTTACCAAAATGAAATTCAGAACTAATATTTTGAAAGTACCCAATAAATTGTCTATGTAAACTATCAATTCTAATTTGGTTCTGTCATTGACTTTTGACAACCGGTCCGATTAGGATCTATCCTAGGGGCAAACGCAACTCTTTTATATTTCTGTTGTCCTGGTATCTGGAGATAAACGCTGGGCTGTTGGACGTAGGTAATCGAAACTCTTCACTGTTTCTGTTGTCCTGGTATCTACCTGGCCGTTTTTACCGAGTTTCCCCGAAGATTTCTTATCATATCCGAGCGTGACGATTGATGAATCCATTTCACAGCCCACGAAAATTCTGTCTATAGCGCGCCTAAAGAAGTTTTCACTTCAATAATCATCGAGAATAAGTAATGGATAGCAACTACTATATTATACTACAATAATTAATAAAATTTACCAGATTGAGATGCTCAGAAATTAAAAACAGTCAAACAAGATATTATCCTCATTTTTGTATATTTTTTTAGTCTGCATTATAATACCATTAGATTTGAAGTCAATGCAATTCCGTAAGCCCATTTACGTTTCATTTGCTATTTATTATTTACATTACATAGATTAAGAGGTAGAAGATAGATACTACTTACCTATATCTACTTACCACGTACATAGTATCTATATACCTACTAGCTTTTTGACTTGACTGGCACCGGCTTCAAATAGACGAGTGAGTAGCGCTTATAATAATTATACTAAGTTATTTTTCGCTTTTGAATGTATGTCTGTGGTTTTGAAATCGGTTTAATTTTGTGTATAATAAAATAATTTTAACAAAAAAAAGAACCGACTTCAAACAGTAAACTAAAAAGTAAAAAATAAATCTCTTTACCACAAAGTAGAACGTATTTTGATTAATTTGAACAGACATGATTAAATAAGTATTTAACAATTCTGAAGTCGGTGCCAAGTCAATGTTGCAACAACCTTCCTGTCTATCATACATATGTCCCCAACAACTTCTCTATGTTCCAAATGTCAGTTCGATTTACTACTCTACGAATGTTAGCTTCAGCTGTACTTAGTTGTTTTACTTGGCACCGACTTCAGAATTGGTAAATACTTATTTAATCATGTCTGTTCAAATTAATCAAAATACGTTCTACTTTGTGGTAAAGAGATTTATTTTTTACTTTTTAGTTTACTGTTTGAAGTCGGTTCTTTTTTTTGTTAAAATTATTTTATTTTACGATTTTAAGTGATGGTTAGATGAATAATTCTTGAATTAGGTGAGAAGATAAAGAAAAAACTTGACTAGTAGAATAATATTCACTATGATAAAGTGTTCAAATGCAGAATGGTCGGTGTACTCAGATCTGTAAAAAGGTCCTCAGTACCCATGTGGGTGCCAAGTTCTCATCAATATTTAAGAGTACATGAATCAAGCACAAACACTAGCTACTGTAAACCGTTAAACAGTTCACATAACTGTCCTTTGTCTTCATCGTCAGACCCCTAATAACAGTCACATCCCACCTAGGTATGTGTAAAGTGCTCATCGATACAACTTTATCAAGCCTTTACACAATGTAGCTGCTGTAGATCGTTGAGGAGTAACCTCGACTGTCTTTCGACTCCTTCATCGGATCGACTCCAGAACTTCATTCAATTGTAGTGCTTTAAAATACTTAATTGAAACATTTTCAAACGCACTAGTCTACCCTTGCAGTTTTTAAAGGTCTAACGATTAATTTATTAGTTACAACGTGATTGAGCAACAAACATCCAAACATAGACATTATAATGATGATGAAAGACGGTCCCAAGACATCTAGAAGTACAGTGCTCATCAATACATATTAATCAAGCCCAAACACTAGATAACTGCTGTAAATCTTTGAGGAGTTCCCTCGACAGTATTTTGGCTCCATCATCAGATCCCTTCCAAATCTTCGTAGAGCCAAACTAAAATAAATTGTAGTGCTTGTAAATACTTAATGGAAAAATTAGCAATCGCGCTTGTCGCCCCTACAATTTTTGCAAGTTCTCTTCAATCTCTGCAGGATTCCATCATCAGATCCTGGTTTCCTTATCATGGTACTACCCTTGAAATGTCTCCTATCCAACAAAAAAATAATCATCCAAATCGTTTCATAAACAACGAAGTTATCCCCGAACACACATAAAAAAAAAAAAAAAAAATATACGGTCGAATTGAGAAACCTACTTTTTTTTAAAAGTCGGTTAAAAAGTCGGTTAAAAAGAGTTTACAATAGAGCTGTTGCTATAAATATGTGTCACTGTTTAAATCTATTTGATATATCCTATCGTCCAAATTATTTTTTAAACCTTTTTCAAATTATGACATTAACTAGCTGTTACCCGCAACTTCGTCCGCGCGAAATAAATACTAAGGTAACTTAGGTAGTACCTATTTGTATACCCAGACACATTTACAGTTACTAAAAACAGCTTATAATAAAACAATATTGTACAATTTCATCAAAATTCGGTTCAGTTGTTTAGGTTTGAAAGCGTAAATGACTTTCATCCCCCATTTCAACTCCAATTTCACTCTCATATAGTTCAAAATTACAAAATTGCTAGAACAAATATTTATTTGCTTCGTGTCAAGTGCTCATATACAAAGTTTCATGGTTCTATCTTCAACGATTGGGAACTTTCATATTGACGTTCATCCCCCATTTCAACCCCAATTTCACCCCCGTACAGTTCAAAATTACGAAATTGATCGAACAAACATTTGTTTGCTTCGTGTCAAGTGTCTATAAACAGAGTTTCATGGTTTTATCTTCAACGGTTGGGAACTTTTATATTGACATTCATCCCCCATTTCACCCCCTACAGTTCGAAATTACAGAATTGAGAGAACAAACATTTAACTGCTTCGTGTCAAGTGTCTAGATACAAAATTTGACAACTTTGAAAATGACGAATTTTCATACAACTGTTCATCCCTTGTTTCACCCTCTTAGGGGTTGAATTTCGCAAAACCCCGTCTTAGCGAGCGCCTACGTGCTAATAGGGACCTCCATGCAAAATTTCAGATTCCTAGCGTTTGTAGTTTCTGAGATTCCTTGATGAGTGACCTTTCGCTTTTATATATATAGATTAATAACGATTTTGAAATATTGAACTAGTAGGTAATGTATAACCAACTTCGTGTATTTATTCGGCTGTATGTATTGTTGGAATAAAAATTGACAAATTTACGATAATAAATTGTTTTTCATCCCACCAGCTCGGAAAGAGTACTTTTGCTCCTCGATATCAGGGCGCAAAAGTCGTTTTTACCCTCTAGAGGGTAAAGTAAATTTGAATTTAGAACATCGTGTGTACTGAGGTTTTGAATTCAAAATATAATTTAACCTATTAATTTCTACCTCCTTGGTGCCGAATTCATCATACATTTCTTTTTAATTTGTTAAAAACTCATACTCGGAACCTCTTTGGTGTACTTTTTTTTAAATGCTTTGCGCGCAATTTTCTTTTCACGTATGGAGGATAGAGGTAAAGAATGTTATTTCAAATGGCAGAACATTTTAAAATGCTATGAATGAATCAATTGTAATCGAATTGAAGTATGCCGAGTTGCCGAGTTAAATTATTAAATATTATTGACTACTAAAATAGTAACTAATAGATAATTTCAACTACTTGTGCAGTACAAAATAATGTAGTAGGTAAATATAACATCAAATAAATAATTACCTACTATTTTGAGAAAACATGTAGGTACAATATATTTTGAAGTCATAACTTCTTTTGGCGGGCCAAAGACAGATTTTTCGTGGGCTATCAATTGAATTCTAGCGTCACGCTCAGGAATGATAAGAAATCTTCGAGTAAACTCGGGACCATAGCCATTGGCCATCTAGAAATGCCTCAACCTTTCCCATTGGCCATTTAAAAATGCGTCAGCATTTCTAGATGGCCATGCTCATAGCCACGCCCTCCGATTTCACACGCGTAGTTTCCAACGTAAGCAATCAAATTCTGAGTTATAAGTTACCACTTGTATCAAATTGTAGTAAATTTAGCGCTACTATAATTTAATGCATTTGGGCGGACACTTTTTCATGTAGACATATGGAACTCCTTACCTCAATCGGTCAACTCTCCGTATTTTCATGTCGTACTGTTATTGTTTAAACCATGGCTAAATAAAGTTAAAGTTTAAAACTTAGGTTAAAAACAGTAAAATTGAATACAAGTGAAAATCCGAAATACCATAATAATAAGTAATTCTAGCGACCAAGAAGTTTATTTGACGCCAACAGAATTGACTGACACTGAAAATGCACAAAGCATTTAGTAATTTCCTCGCTAAGGTAAGGGATGAAAAATTACGTGTTGCACTCGAGTGCAAAGATTTTTCACCTTGTGCCCTTTTGATTCCCTTGCTACGCTCAGGATTCTAATTTTTTGAATCCCTCGCTACGCTCGTGATTCAACTTTAGAATCCTTCGCTTACTCGGTCATCAAAATTGAGCACGCGGTTAAAAAGCCACTTTGCACTCTTGTACAACAAATAACTATTTTTACCAACAAAAACTACAGGATAGCTCGATATACATTTTAGCGTTTTTTTGTGTTTTAAACCACTTCATTTTTTCATTTTCATTTTCATGCAAGAAATAAAATAACTTATTTTAATATTAAAACCTTACCCTTAAGGAGTCTAAACTCAAGCCAATTATTCAAGCTTGCCAACTTAAACAAGGAATTTCAACCCACATCTGTCTTGTAAGAAAACTAATACAACTTGTCTAGGTACAGACTTTATTTTACCGACACCTGCAATTCTAGATTAGTACTGACAAGAAATCTCAAGGCATCTCTAGAAATGTTAAAAACGTTTTTTTTTAGTATTGATAGAGTGATCATCTGACATATGGCAAACATGTCCATTGTCCAGCCCAATACCACTTCAAATTGGCTGCTTTTTGAGTCACATTGGCTATTCCGGTTTTGGAACGCAGTATGGTGTTGTGTTTTGTGATACAATTTTATTTTATGAGTAAATTTTCAGTGATCAACTGCTGTTAAGATAACTGAAAATTTACTCATGGAAATAGATTTTACTTTACTATGTAGGTACGAGTATATAGTAAGTTCATATTGCTTTCCCAAGTTCTACATTAAATTTTTAAATTAAAATTTGAGTAATACTTCCACGACTTTTTAAATGATAGTAGATGAACGTATTTTTTTATTGTTGAAATTTGATATTTCTTTTTACAAATTTGCTTTTGTCTAAATAATAAAACAGGCTTGCTGCTACGGTAAACGTCCATTGAATCGCGTTGAATAATTTTCCTTGATTCTCCCCCTGAGTCTCTTGATTACAAACATAGATTAGTACAAGCAAAAATACTTTGAATGTAGGTTGAATTTTCTTTTGGGCGAATTCTTATTAAATTTAAATATAGCCGTAAGCCGTATCATAATAATATACTCTTATTTTAACCTTCCTCATGAAATATAATTTCGTTGACAATAATAAAACACAACTTTCTGAGATGTGCAAAAATGTTTAGACAGAGATGTTTTTTCTTCTTATGTGTTGATTTTCATTATTATCAATTGAAAATATTTTTAATTAAATTCGAAGGTACCCTAAAAACTGCATCAGTTAGTAGTTAACAAAGTCACTAGGCCAGGTCTATTGATTCGAAACTATTTTTGTTTCACAGGAAAAAACTTTCATAGCATGCTTATTGTAAAAACATTTAATATCGCGTGTTAGATTGGCCTCGCGCCATCCCTGACCTACATTTACCTAGATAGGACACAGCATAGTCTACCTAAGTTCTAAGAACCTATAAATTTTCGCTGAACAGACGATTAAATGGAGTGGACCCGCAGACAGCATTTTAAGGATGTTTCATACAATCACCATCGTTTCTCAAGATTAATACACATTTAAATTTTCTGGTACATTTTGTTTCAAATTTGTTAGCATTTTCAGCTTGCATCAACCAATTGTTGAATGAAAGCGTCCTCTTCCCTGTAAATTGTACTCTACGTGGATAGAGGGGGTTACGACCCCTGCGACGGATTTGATTTCATCGACTTGTCTGGTTAGTGCAGTGGTTTGCTGACGCAATGTTTATTACCGATCGGTTGCCATTCTGTCAGCGATCTATTCCACCTGTAGTCAGCTCGGTGTTTACGTGCGTTGGGGTAATACCGGACGGATTTTTGACTAGTTAGCATAGTCTTGCGATTTATTTATTTTCTGGGCCACAATTTATGTCAGATCGGTACAGTACTTATAGCTGCAATTGTAAACGGATAAACATAGTATAAGTGTAAATTTTGTCTGTTCTACAGGGTTAATAGTTTATATTGTAGACGTTTGCTAAAACACACTTTATGTTTTATGATCACGGTATGCTATTTACCACCGAGGGGTAAGTTCGGATTGCAATGAATAGTAGAATTTAATCAATAAAAGAATTTGAGTTTGAGTTTGAGTTTGAGTAGCCCTTATTGTTTAGAAGACAGATCCCATTAGAGGAATACATCCGATCTTTCACTTTAAAAACTAAATATTTTGCATAATTTACAAATGCACACACAGCACATTTCTTATTTGCCGGACCGACAAACAGAAACCATGGGTTGCGGGACGATAAAATGGTGGCCTATCTAATGTTGCGAGAATTTAATTTTTTTATGAAATTAGCTAGAAATTTTATTCATACGGTCTTACCCATGGATATCCGTGGTCTTATATCCAGTCTTACCCTATTTTACATCTTACCCCAACATACTTACTGTATACAGAAACATTCAAACATCAACTCGATCTTGTTTTTTAAAGCAAACCAAAAGAACATGTTCGAGTTTTTAACTAAGTCGTAACATAGTAAGCTGTATAAAAGCAAAGCGCACACAGTATTTACTTTTCTTGTATACACACAAATAAAATTAGGCGATAAATAAATCCGTCAATTTATTTGGCCCCAATCTAATTTCCAATAATGGACGGTGACAGCTACTACTAAAATATCCGTAACATTATAATCTATTTTAGTGAATAGTTGTCATCCTTAATTTAGTGCAGCTTTTACCACGATCAATAAATCAGATGGCGAGATTGCCGCTGTTCAATTATTTACTAGCTGAAAAGAGCCATTTTTGTCGCAATCCCACAAGAATGGAGCCAAGTCTTGTGGAATACAGGATATTATACAGGGTTACGATCAACAGCTTTACTGAATGGGACTTTAATTACAAGGTGCGGAAATTGCGTAAACATCTATCGTTCATATTTTGTTGGATCCAAAGGACATACAGACATTTTCTTTCAAAATCTCAAGGTACAGTCAAAGTGTTTCATAATTTTGTAAACCTACAGCATGCTCCTTTGGATTTGGGCATCTGTAGGTACTAGTAGTTTGAAGAGCCGCGGGTTTTGGTTGTGAAATGAATGGAAATGCGTTTGTAAACCTTTGAAAAATTGTGTTTTGTGTAATCGATATGGTTGGCACCCACGACACAGGCTGCCCAAGTATGGGTACGAGTGCACATTTGTTTTAGATACTTTTGTGTTTGTGAATTAAGTAGATAGGTAGGTACTCATTTGTTTTTAGGTTATGGTTTTTAACCAAATAAACTTCGTTTTATATAATTTCAAGAAGCCTGTGTTCAACACTTTCAAGTGAAGGAATTGGTGGTATCAAAACAGTCTGTTTTTTGAAAAAAACCTTTGATGAATTACAACTTCCGTCAACTCACGATTCGCTACTGTGGATTAACTCTGTCCTAAGTGAAAGCCTGACTCCTAAGTATATGCAGCATACACAAAAGTCTGCTATGCGGGTTTTTAACCAACTTCAAAAAAGGAGGAGGATCTCAATGCGGTTGGATGTCTTTTTTTTTTTAATTGTATCTACCTATTCAGACCGATATCTATACCGATATCTCCCCCAACTGTGAATCAATTTTGATGGTTCTTTCTTTGTTTGGTAGATTATAATGCAGAGGTGATTTCCTATAAATTTTATTGCAATACATTTCAAAAACCTCCCCGTTTTTGAAATGTAAACAAAAACCTAAAATTTACTTTCACTTATCTGGACGACTTGGTGAGCTGATTATGAAATTTGATCGAGCGTCTAAATTACTTTTTTAAATTGAAGGAGTCGGTTTTTGTTTTTCTGTGAAACAAAGGTTTATTTCGGGATAAAAAGTAGCCTATATGTTATTCCAGAATAAGTTCTAACTATGTTCCAAATTTTAAGCCGATCCGTTTCGACGTTCCAAATAAAACATCCAAATATTAAAACTTACACATTTATAATTTTACTAGCAGCGCCCCGCGGTGTTACCATCGTAGATTTTCGTTATTTTTTCGAGATAAAAGTACCAAATATGTTATTACAAGCTAGGTCCTAACTGTGTTCCAAATTTCAAGCCTATGCGCGACGTTCGGACGTGATTGAGCAACTAACATCCAAATATACAAACTTTCGCATACAAAATGTTTTAGCAGGATAAATACAATAAAAATAATGTTTACTTTTTTGACATCGTTACTGAGGTTACCCACTAATCAGGATTTTTGAAAATTTTGTAAGCGAAACAACATTTAAATTTGAAATTTAAATGGCTGAAGTTGGAAAAACATAATCAGAAGTAAATGAGATTAGTATCACAACTACTTTTTCAATTATTGTAACCGTTGAATTTTTTGATGTATTCGTCGTTATATACGTTTTGCTAAGCACGTTGGAATGACTGTTAGCTGTTTGACCGTAAAGGACGGTTCGCATACATATTACATACTTCTCGAAGAGACCAGTCTCTATTGGTATACTTTCAAAATGTTTTGTAACATCTCATCTTAACTGCAAACAGCAATAAAGATTTTTGTATTTGTGTGGTTTACAAATTTTTTATTCTATCATAATTATGTTTTCTTCGACATTCTAAGTTACTGCACAATTTTCAACATTTTGTTTAATGTACAAAGTATGTATTAGAAAATGTTTAACAAAAGGTTATAGTCCGAGATCCCAGAGCTCCCAGACGTCACCCATTTTCTGATGAATGAAATGTGGACGATTGAGTAGAGTTAGTAAGTACTAAGAACACATGCTTACTCGCTAACTTGCTTAGACGGCCAATTTTGAGATATGGGGTAATGAAGGTTACTTACAAACATTACTTACTTCACGTATTTTCTAATAGGTAATTTTCACGTATGTTGTAGGCAACATCCTTAAAAACAAGGTCCCAATACTCCCAGACACTTTCCGTCAGCTGTTTTGCTTAACAACTCCAATATAATAATTAAACTTCACCTAAATTCTCATGCTCCATTTGTAAATATGTTCTTCAGATAACTATTTTGTTGCTTTTTACAATAAGATAGACCAATCTAAGGGGGCAATCATCCCCTAAACTCAACTATGTCCTATGTGTAAGAGCGGGAGACTGAGTGAGACATTTATTGGAAATATTGACTTAAAATTGAGTTTAGGGGATGATTGGCCCCTTAGATTGGTCTATCTTATTGGAAAAAGCTTTAAAATAGATGTCTGACGAACATATTTATTTACAAATAGAGCATGAAAATTTAAGTGAAGTTAAATTATTATTTAGGAGTTGTTAAGCAAAACGGCCGACGGAAAGTGTCTGGGAGAATGTGGACCTTGTTTTTAAGGATGTTGTCTACAATATACGTGAAAATCACTTATTAGAAAATACGTGAAGTAAGTAATGTTTGTATGTACCTTCATTACCCCATATCTCAAAATTGGCCGTCTAAGCAAGTTAGCGAGTAAGCTTGTGTTCTTATTACTTACTAACTCTACTCAATCGTCCACATTTCATTCATCAGAAAATAGGTGACATCTGGGAGCTCTGGGATCTTACTCTAATAATAAAATCGGCAAAGGGAACGCCTTTGTCAAGTCATTTAGTTGCCTGTAAAATCTTTACATTATATACTCGTATAGATACGAGTAACAAAACAAATGTTTGCACAAAATGTTAAAGTTAGTTTGGTTTGTCGGGGAAAAATAATTATCCTTCTGATCACCTTAGTACCTGTATCTATATTAAAAGCTTTTGTAGTCAAAGACAATAGAAGAGTTATTTCAATATAATGATGTTAATATCAAAAGACTCAAGGAATATTATAATTTTTCAAAGAAATTCCCTACGGATAGTTATTTAACAAAAAATATTACACATTGATCTGCTTTTTTGTCAAAGGTTTTTATATCCTTTTCGAAGCATTTCGGAAATTATAGTAGATTGTCCAAGTTTTTGATCCATGATTTGTGTTTCAGAAAGGCAAACGAGCCTTTTTCTGTTTGATATTATATATAATGAGCCGCGCAGGACTCTTACCTGATGGACAGTATACCGGAGATATAGGATGGTTTGTCTCTTAGCAAAATTATTAAGCTAGTGACAGTGGCCACTGTATAGAACGTGCGATTCAGAACCGCGAGGACGTAGGTTCGAATCTCGCCTGATCTCAAATCTCGAATGATCTTATTGTGTTTCGGTTTGAAGGGCAATGTTTCCAGTTCCGGTTTGTATGGCCTAATGCAAGTGCAAGCGTAAGTTACGATTATCAGTGCATTGTGTAAAGTCATTTTTTTATAATATAATTAAATATAATTATTAACCAACTAGCGACGCGCCCCGGCTTCGTACGGGTCGCTGCTGATGCTGAATATAATAATTTAAGTAGTGACGAGTATTGTACGTTATTACTGCGGGGTGCGTAGCTTGGGAACCTCCACGTGGTGCACCCTGGGCATCACACAACAACTTGCCTCGGTGGCATCTTGCCCCCTTGACCAGTGCGTGTAGAGGTTGGGGAGAGGGACTGGAGGACTTGGAAAGGCAAGAAAGGACAGTTATGTTGATAAATATATCGGCCAAGTAAAATTCCTAAGTAGAACTTAATAAATAACGAAGTAATAAAACTACATAGGAAATTGGCGATTTCCAATGTAGTATTACAACCGATACGATTCGCAATCTCTGATTAAGGTAGCTCCACTTGGCTTATTTGAGCTCATTCAAACTTAATGCAAATCGTGCACCAAATATAGGCCATGGCCACTCGACTAGACGGGCCTTGAACAGGGCATTACTCTACAGCCGCAGGTAATTCGGTGTTTTGTCTTTTTTAGAAAGAAGGAAAGAGGTTATTCTTTTATTTTTTTAAGAACGTAATGTACAGTAGTATCAAGCGTAAAAACTACATTTTTTTAAAACTTTTATAGGTATACTCTTGGCCGCCATCTCGCCTGATTTTAAGCGACAATGCGGTCTACAATGGAACGTGTTAACCTAGATGAAACCGATCACTCTCGATTTGACGACATAAAGATTGCGATAATCATGCGAAAAACCCACTCAGGCAACGTATTTCACAACCATCAAATCTCTTCGTTCATGTCGTTGGTACATCAACCATGAAACGATATCGCTTATGCGAGCTACGAGCATTCCGACAGAAAAAAGGTGGAGGGCAAGGTGGTATTAAGTCAAGCATATCTTGCACACTCTCCGAAGTGTATCCGATAAGAAACCGATAAGCTAGCAAGTTTCGTGATGTTCAAGATTTTACATGGAAATTATGTATCATTAAGTATATAGGTACAATCGCAGCCCTCCCCCCATTTTCACCCGCGTATTTCCCGTTCCCGTCATTTTCCCGGGATAAAAAGTAAAAAGCCTATGTGTTCTTCCAGACAATATTCTAACTGTGTTCCAAATTTCAGCCCGATCCGATCATACGTTACGACGTGATTGAGCAACAAACATCCATACATCAGCGGCCTAGAGGCAAATCCGTCAGGTTTCACAGTCGTGTGATCGTAGGCTTTTATTCAGTCTGCTCTTCTGAATATTTTGAGCGCTTTAGCGGTGAAAAAAAAACATTAAGAAGGCGGCTAATACAGAAGTATCTATGTAATTTAAAAATATACCTTACGTTATTACATACGATCAAATAAAAATCTTTGCAAGCGTGTATGTCGTATTTTTAAATGCTGTGGTCTATTGCTATGAGCGATTTTGAATAAAGTACTATAGTCTGATCTTAGTGAAAAAAATAATAAAAAATATACTGATATAATAACAACACTTTTACAGTAAAAAGATTTACAACATTATTGCTGGAAAATGTACAAAATGTACGGAAAAACTCAGCTTTAAATTAATGAAGCGGCTACCGCGTATCGTATTAAAAAATGTAAGGATGTGCGGTAATCCGAGCGCAGTCATATTGATTTGTAATACTTAAATACATCGATTATGCTACATTACGTAGTAGTTTGATCGACAACTTGCAATTCAATGCAGTATGCGAAACACATGTTCACGTTCTGACGAATGTTACCAAGCAACGAAATATTCAGTCATGTGACATCGATACCTCGGTCATAGTATTAACGCTACAGATATTTAAACTTATACTTATACAGATATAAAACTGTTCTATCAGAAACGGTGAAAATTATATTAATTGTCGTAAAACAAAACTCAATATTTAAGCTCAGTTTAGTCTCGTTAAGCTAATTCAAGTGACGGCTGGTCTAGTCGGGAGAACGGCGCCTGACGATCCGCAGACCTCGGGTTCAAATTATAATTGGAATATGTCAAGAACTACTGGACCGATTTAAAAATTTCTCTCACCCTTGAATTTTGCGTGAGAGTCCTATATGCAATAATAAATATTATATTCACCAGCAACTTGCTCTTAGATACTGCCTTGTCGAGTCCGAGGTGCCGTACTATAAGTACGCACCTCTGCCAGTTCTCGAGAATGGTCGTGCGTTGCTCTACTGGGACCGCTCTATCATCACGGACAGGACTATTGTCGCCAATAAGCCTGATATCGTGCTGGTAGACCGGTCTCAGCGCCGGGCTGTGATCGTCGATATCACCGTACCACATGACGAGAACCTCGTGAAAGCCGAGAAGGATAAGCTGAGCAAGTACCTTGACTTGGCTCATGAGGTTACCGCCATGTGGGATGTTGATTCGACGATCATAGTCCCAATAGTCGTGTCGGCAAACGGCCTTGTAGCGAAAAGCCTCGACCAACACCTTAAGAGACTATCGCTAGACGGTTGGATCAAGGGTCAGATGCAGAAGGCGGTCATCCTCGACACAGCACGCATCGTCAGGAGGTTCCTCACTCTGCAGCCCTAACCACCGGTGCTTGGGCCCTGCCCCGCTGCTAGCGGCAAACTAGGTTTAGGTTTTTATAATGTTTGTATGTTGTTTTTTGATACATTTACTGATATTGTAAAAACCTAAATTTAAGAACAATGATTAAATGACTATATAATAATATTATATAATAAACATTATTACATATAAAAAATAGTATGTAACACGGGCGAAGCCGGGACGGCGAGGTGGCGGGTAAATTGTACGAGGTTATATTACGATTCCAGAACTGCCATTAAAATTTTAAAATTATTCTTGAAATTGATATTTGGTTCGTTATTTGTTCACAATTTTCTTAGAACACCGCTGAATTCTGGATGCTACAGGTGGTTAAACGTACCTCTACATTAAAATTATAAAGATAACAAATGCATTTTATTCATGTGATGTTATCTTCAAATATACCTATTACTAGTTCACTATTAGATCAGCACGTCCGTACAGTCCACCACGTTGGTTTCATAGTAAAATAGTTGATTGTTCAACTGCTAGTTTGAATATTTATGTATTACTAGCTGACCCCGCAAACGTTGTTTTGCCTTAGTGAACAACCCTTGTCACTTAGGGGTATGAAAAATAGCTAGTAGCCGATTCTCATACCTACAGAATATGCATATAAAATTTGGTTAAAATCAGTAAAGCCGTTTCGGAGGAGTAAGGAAACAAACACTGTGACATGAGAATTTTATATATAAGACTAGCTGACCCCGCAAACGTTGTTTTGCCTTAGTGAACAACCCTTGTCACTTAGGGGTATGAAAAATAGCTAGTAGCCGATTCTCATACCTACAGAATATGCGTATAAAATTTGGTTAAAATCAGTAAAGCCGTTTCGGAGGAGTAAGGAAACAAACACTGTGACACGAGAATTTTATATATAAGATATTGCTATCAAATTATCTGCAGAACGGCCATAAGCGAAGCTACTGATGTCCACAGAACACAGACACAGATTTTTTGACGTGACAACGTCTAATAAATCGATAAACGTCGTCTGCATGCACAAAAAAGCGTCCTGTTATGTCCCGTTACACTCATTTAACGCTTGCGCCGCATCTATAAATGTTTTGTTATGACGTCACGTTAAACTATCGTCCGTAAACCAACTTTACAGACAACCAATTTTTAGTAGATAACAATTTTTCGATTGTGGTGCCATCGCCACATTCTGTAGATAAGTTGAACGTACTATACTTGAAACTGGCCTCGTACGTAAGCTTCATTGCAGTTTCGGTTGCCAACGAAACGAGATCGCCATTGCGCACGCTTGCTTTACTGTTTCATGACCATTTTACAGATACGGTTTCAAGGCCGCTGAGGTCAAGTTCATGCCAAGGTTGCCAAATCGGGCCGATGTAGGATAAGGCAAGACGGAAACAGCCCCCAAACAACAGTATTTCGGTTCACGTGCTAATGAAACAGCAATTGTACACGCGAATCGGCCGCTTTAGTTTTTAGTAAATCATCACTTAGGTATCTTTTACTCAATCAGTGAATTTATATTGTACTTATAAAATTATTGTTATTTTTTAAACACGTGGTGTTTTGATGGCCTTGAAATAATCCTACTATACCTACTACTAATATTATAAATATCGATGTTTGTTGCTCAATCACGTCGAAGCAGCTAAACGGATTGGGTTGAAATTTGTTCCAAAGAAACGAACCAAGAGGTTTGACTCTACTTTTGTGATAAGAACGTCTAGACTGCGGAATGAGTTGCCTGAGTGGATTTTTCCCGATGGTTATAATCTCGGTGTCTTCAAATTGAGAGTGAATCGGTTTCTTCTAGGTAAGCACGCTCCATCTTATACCGCATCGTCGCTTAACATCAGGCGAGATGGCGGTCAAGTGTAAACCTACATATAAATGTAAAAAAAACACAATTGGTTTATAGTCTGGCAGTGGTCACATGTAAGTACTGATTTTTAAGGTTCCGTAAAACGTAAAAAACGGAATCCTTATAGATTCGTCGTGTCTGTCTGTCCGTCCGTATGTCACTGCCACTTTTTTCCGAAACTATGAGAACTACACTGTTGAAACTTGGTAAAGCCTCGGTCACACATAGCGAGTACTCGCTGCGAATGCGTACTCGCCGCGAGTACTTATTCGCTGTGTGTGACAGGCTATTCGCTGCGAGTAGACTCACTCGCCGCGACTTGAATTTGCCGCGATTGGAATTAAGCATGTTCAATTTTATTCGCGGCGACTGCGCAATCGCCGCGCGTATTCGTTGTGTGTGACAGGGTATTCGCTGCGACTAGCCATTCGCGCGCCGCTCTCGACTGGACTGGACACGATCGTGCTTACAGGTCGATTCGTCGCTTTTTCAAGTTTTTAATTATGAGTTAAAAAAAAAAATCCCTAAAGTGGGGAAATATAGAAATTATTCGTTTCTTGAATGCATATAGGAAATATGAAGAGCTGTGGGATACTAATAACAGCAATTTTTTAAAGAAGAATGCAAAGGAAGTCGCCTTCATAAAGTTGTGTAGAACTCGCGGTGTGTGACAGGCAGGCAGCGAATTGTCGCTGCGACTATTGTTCGCGGCGAATGCACTCGCAGCGAGTATTCGCTATGTGTGACCGAGGCTTAAGTAGATGTATTCTGTAAACCGCATTAAGGTTTGTACAAAAAAAATAACAAAAAGAGAAATTAGGGTTGCCCCCATACTGAGAACTGAAACTCAAAAAAATTTTTTTCATCAAACCTACACGTGTGTCTATCGATAGGTCTTAAAATATGATGTTGAGGTTTCTAATATAATTTTTGTCTACACTGAATAATTTGCGCGAGAGACACTTCCAAAGTGGTAAAATGTGTCCCCCCCCTCTAATTTCTAAAGTAATTGAATGAAAAAACTAAAAGAAATATATGATGTACATTACCATACAAACTACCAACGAAAATTGGTTTGAACTTGATCTGACCAGTAGTTTTTTTTAGTACGTCATAAATACACTATTATTAAAACTTCGATCAAAGTTACAACGAACTACAAGAACTATGTGTACTATGTTTATTATGTTACTTGCTGCAACGGAACCCTTCATGGGCGAGTCCAACTTGCACTTGGCCACTTTATTGTTTGTATCAGTTCGAACTATATAACCAACAGACACGGGAACTACACGGGTAAAACCGCGGAGCTCTGTTATCTTTCATAGCTCTTGTCGCTCGGTGAAGCGAGTGAAGCGAGTGCTCGCCGGCAGTGTGCGAGTGAGGCGAGCGATATGGGAGTACCCATTACTCGCATCTTTCAGAGCCGTAATCTCTAATCGCTTAGCGAGTATCGCTGAGCGAGTGTTGTCTTTCATGGCTCTTGTCGCTCAGCGACAAACTGGTGCAGCGAGTATTCGCCGGCAGTGTGAACAGTCAGCGATGAACTATTTGTATCTGCATCTCTTTTCTTTACACGGAATTTGAATCTATAATACGTTTTTAGGGTTCCGTAAAACGTAAAAACGGAACCCTTAATAGATTCGTCATGTCTGTCTGTCTGTCCGTCCGTATGTCTCAGCCATTTTTTGCCGAAACTATGAGCACTACACTGTTGAAACTTGGTAAGTAGATGTATTCGGTGAACCGCATTAAGATTTGAACATAAAAATTAAAAAAAAAAGAAAAATTAGGGTTGCCCACCAAACTGAGAACTGAAACTAAAAAAAATTTTTTTCATCAAACCTACTCGTGTGGGGGTTCTATCGATAGGTCTTCAAAAATGATGATGAGGTTTCTAAAATCATTTTCGTCTACACTAAATAATTTGCGCGAGAGACACTTCCAAAGTGGTAAAATGTCCCCCCCCCCCCCCCTCTAACTTCTAAAGTAAGGGAATGAAAAATCTAAAAAAAATATATGATGTACATTACCATGTAAACTACCAACGAAAATTGGTTTGAACTCGATTTGATGAATAGTTTTTTTAGTACGTCATAAATACACTATTATTGAAACTTCGATCAAAGTTACAAGAAACTACAAGAACTATGTGTACTATATATATTATGTTACTTGGTGCAACGGAACCCTTCATGGGCGAGTCCAACTCGCACTTGGCCACTTTATTTGTTTGAGGGAGAAAATAGTCGATGGTTACCGGCGAGGCGGTGGGCAACTGCATTAAACATATCTAATTATTATCATAACATAATTATTCGGATTATATAAATCGGAGTAATTACATCTCCTTGTCTCACGCTTAGACGCCGAGGAATATGTTTTGTCTGCTGGTCTTGAATTTGGATCGCTATGGCAGCGGAGTCGTATAAACACCTCATCACCTCGATGTATCGCCAATCAACCCAGCATCGCTGTAAGGACTCCAGAAAAGGATAGGTTTTGGCTAAGTCAAACGCCTTCTCAGCAACGTGGCCGATTGTACTCTTATATCTTTCGGATCATCTGTTGCGCCATGTGAATGTGGTCTATGGTTATGTATCCACTTCGAAACCCGGCCTATTGAGAAGGCTAGAACTCGTCGAGTCATTACTATCTATATAAAAAAGGAGTTTTGCTTAGTTTGGAGCTAAATAGTGCCGAGTGAGAAATGTTGACCGATATTTATTTATTACTAGCTGACCCAACAGGACGTCTACTCTCGTTTTACGAAAAACCTAATTTCGTAATAAACTCGCAACTTTCCTACTCCGGTTCTACTTCGATTGGTTGTTTCGTCCGTTTAAATGTTCTAAGCCTACTCTAATTAGAGTAAGCTTAGAACATTTAAACGTCAAACAATGTTTGATCGGACGAAAGAAGTAGATCTGGAGTAGAAAAGTTGCGAATTTATTTCGGAATTGCGTTTTTCGTAGAATAAGAGTAAACGTCCAAATATCGTCTTGTATATTGAACTTAAGAACTTACTATGTATATTGAATTCAAATTGATTTAATTAAGCAAAAATATTACTCAAAAATACATAGTGTTTATTGTTATAATAATCTATGATGCATATTCTTAGTTTTATTTTCTGGTTTACTGTATAAAAGTAGATTGGTTGTATGCTACACGAGAATAGGCGAAATACCATGTCAAAAACATGTATTTTTAAGATTTATGCCGCAAACACTTAGCGACTGCGATTGTAACTTATTTATCGACATTACAAATGCTAGTAGTAGTAGGTATTAGACCATGCAAATCAGTTGCACACTCTCCGAACTGTATCCGATAAAAACCCTATAGGATAGCGATTTTTCGACGATGTTCAAGATTGTGAAGTCTTTTTTGTACAAGAGAGTCGTTCCCCATGAACCTTTCGGCAGGTCTCTCGATCGATTCCAAAGCCTCCAGCTGATACTTAGCCGAAGCATCCCAAAGATGCGAACAGTACTCCGTACAAGAGCGAACCTGTGGTTCATATAACGTCAGCGATTGTTCAGACATGCAGTACCTTCGCACCTCTGAGAGGACACCTAGGTTTTGGCGGCAAATTAAGCCTCGGACTCGATACACGAGCCAGAGTTGAGTAGATGTCAAAGTAATGCCCAAAAGCTCAAGACGGTCAGAAACTGGAACGGATACACCACGAAAAGTAGGAGTCAGTTGGAATGAACTCCTTTTTGCGGAGAACAGACACGCTTGCATCTTACTCTCGTTAAATTTGAACAGATCAACATCGCCCCACTTAGACACCGCCTCAAAGGTCAAGCTCAAACGCTCGATCAAACTCTCCCTCAGTACCTGAGTTTGATGCCCACTGGCTCTCACGCTAGATATGTAACTCTTTACAACGGTTCTAATAGATCGTTGATATGTAGCAGGAAGTGCGTCGCATTGTCTTACTTGAATTGTACTTGCACGGTACAAATTTGAAATTGAAGTGAATATAATTCACTTCACTTATTTCTAATCTTAATTTTAAAGTTTATTACAATAACTATAAAAATATAAACATTATAAAAAACTTAAAAACTATGGTGCCGCCAGCAGCGGGGCAGGGCCCAAGCTACCGGTTAGGGCTGCAGACTGAGGAACCTCCTGACGATGCGCGCTTTGTCGAGCATGACCGCCTTCTGCTTCTGACCCTTGACCCAACCGTCAAGCTAAAGTCTCTTAAGATGTTGGTCGAGACTTTTCGCTATAATCCCGTTTACCGACACGACTATTGGGACTATGATCGTGGAACCAACATTCCACATGCCAGTAACCTCGTGAGCCAAGTCAAGGTACTTGCTAAGCTTTTCCTTCTCAGCTTTTGATGTGCTAGAAGCTCAGTGTATGAATACAACTCGTCAAATGCTTGACGATTTTTATGTTTACTTCACATACTGATGCCGAGGACCGAAGTATTTTCGACTCTGATAGGTATGCGCTTGACTCCCATTTTGCAAAATGTTAAACAACGATGCGTTTTGCGATATAATGAGTTTATAATTAGAAAAATAAGTCCATTAATCCATAACGTAAGATAAGTTCATTATTTACAAAGATAAATACAAATCAGTATGTATTCATTATAGTACTTAACTAGCGGTCCGTCGCAGCTTCACCCCTAGTACTTAATATATAGCCTATAACACGTACATATCCAACGGTGAAATAACTTTTGAAATCGGTCTGGAGTGCCTGAGATTATCACGTTCAAACAAATACACTCTTCAGCTTTAGTACCTGGGTGACCGAGCTTTGCTCGGTTTAAATACTAAATATACTTAGATACCTACAGATAAAAGACTCCAAGAAATAGATTTTCTTAAAAAAAACGAATTGAAATTAAAAGAAAACCCGTCTGGATTCGAACCCGGAGCTACTAATTCGTGACCGCTATGAACGCCTGACTTTCCGTCTGAGCTAATTATGCTGTCGCGTCACGCGGCGAAATTTACCTTCACATTCTAATGTCTAATGTGACAGTTTTTCATTGTCTAAAAACGCGCATAATATGCGTTTTTTTTAAATAAGACCTAGTTAGGTCGATGTATCGTCCCCGAAATCCCCTGCATACATAATTTCATGCAAATCCGTCGAGCCGTTTCCGAGATTCAGATTCTATATATATACATATTTATATAGGTACAAGAATTGCTCGTTTAAAGGTATAAGATTATATTAGTGGAACTCGCTAGGTCGATGAAAACATTTTGAATAGTCATTTTTTTTCTAATCTTTTATTATTCTTAATATCTGTTCCTAAAGCGCTTAATTTCGTTTGGTCGTTCAGTTGGGTAAGACATTGAGATTAATTACATTTCTTATTACAGGAATACGTAAAGCGTAGGTTTGAGTTAGATCGTAGCACTACGATTACACTCTACGCTTTGGGCTACGAAAATACCGAATGAGATAATTATGTATATAGGCACTGTTCAGTATTTATGCCAGAAATACCGTCTCGGGGCCCATAAGCGAGAATTAAAAACAAACTAAATGCCGTTATACCGATTTTAAGATTTACTCCTTAGTTGCAAACAGGGTACCTAAAATTACTCACCCAATTACTGCTCCCGGCGTCGTCCAAAGCCCAGTTTGGTTGTCAGGAAGAAGGAAGGAAGGGAATTTGTGATACCAAACCAGACGATATCGAGGCGACCTCGCGAATTCCCAGAACGATCCTGCGTTCTAGAAACGGCCAATCCAGTAGCCACTTCACAAGTACTCCAGCACTAATCCAGTAGTAAATATTCACGTTGATAATGTATTCCCGCACAACACTCAAGGTTTTATCCCGAAAAACTCGTCGTTCCCGCGAACTATAACACTTTTATCCAGAAAAGCAAACCAGGAGTCGCTCGAACGTACCAGCGAAACGAGACAACGTACAAGTGACAGCCGGCGACCACAGACACACGCTAATCGCCGGCCCGATATAATGTTGCCCGATTATACGGAACAAAACCCCCGACCAATTGAACTCCAGGTCAATTTTAGTAACTAGTATTTAGTAACTAGTATTTAGTAGTATCCGGACCCCAAATAAAACGAAATTCCCAACTTTGACCCGAAAGTGGAAATCAAACCAAAAAAAACACTTTACCAAAAATAGTAATAAAATTAAATTAAATTTTAACCTTGAAAACACGTATATCTAATATAAAATAATAATACTAAGTCCCCTTCCCGAGGGGCCTCCGTCCTATCTGTCCATTTTACCCGTTGTTGCAACAGATGCAAGTACTCGGCCGACCAGCGCCTCCAGAAGTCTTGACTTATTTGCTGCAATAACTGAAAACGGGACAGGCGTCCGGGGCGCTCATCCTTCCAGGGATACTCCGGCAACGCGGTTAAAGGCTGACCGATCAAGAAGTGACCCGGCGTCAAGACTTCTAGATCGTTAGGGTCAGGCGAGATTGGACAGAGAGGACGGGAATTAAGCACTGCCTCCACGCGGCATAGTACCGTGACTAACTCTTCCCAAGTTAACACGGTCTCCCCGATGACACGGCGGAGATGGGTTTTAGCAGACTTCACCGCAGCCTCAAAAATTCCTCCTCAGTGAGGACAGGCCGGCACACTAAATTGCCAGCTGATTCCCCGCTGGGCGAGAGCCAGACTTAAACTATTATTACCAGAATTTAAAAAATTATTAACTTCGCGTAAATAATTCGCCGCCCCTCGATAATTTGTGCCATTGTCCGAACGTATTAAAGAGGGTACTCCTCTTCGCGCTACAAAGCGATCCAGCGCCGCGACAAAGACCTCCGTAGACAGCGCAGAGACCAGCTCCAGGTGGACTGCTTTGGTGGCCAATCACACAAAGACGCACAGGTAGGCTTTAACGACCTTGGCGTTACGCAACGTCGATGATTTGACCGAGAAGGGCCCAGCGAAGTCCGTTCCGACCCCGTCGAACGGCCTCGAGGGAGAAATCCTATCCGGAGGAAGATCTCCCATCATGGGCTGCATGGTAGACGCCTTGAGCCTATAACAAGGGACACATCTAAACAGCACCTTTCGGACCGCCCTGCGAGCCGACAAGATCCAGAATTCACGCTGCAACACAGCGAGAAGCGCGCCACATCCAGCGTGCGCGTTACCGATATGCCGATCGGTGATCAGCAGGTCCACCAGAGGACCTCCTTTCGGTAGCAACAGGGGGTGCCTGCTGCCGTACGGCAGGTTGGCTTTCCGGAGCCGACCTCCTACGCGCAGAAGACCATCCTGATCTGTGAAAGGGTTCAACTTGGCGACCGCACCCTTCAAACGAGCGCGTCCGCAGCGCAGCGCCTCAAGTTCCGTCGGAAACCTTTCACCCTGCACCAGCCGAATAAGGTGCAGCAAGGAACTCCGACGCTCCTCCACAGTGGCGATCTGGTCACTCCTCCTCTGACGAGGGTGACGACAGTTGTGGATGAAGCGTTTAATCCAGCTAGTTACCCCCAACAACTTATCCAGCTTGCTGTAACGACCCGTCAACCAGTCAGGGTCTGGGGGCACTTCCGCCACAATCGCATGCACGCGGACTCCGGGCAGCTCCGCTCGCTCCGAGTCCGCGCCGAGAGCTGGCCAGGAAGCTTCTGGCTCCCGCAGCCAGTCCTGACCCCACCATAAGGGGTGATCAACTAGCTCCGGCGCGGAACAGCCGCGCGAAGCACAGTCAGCGGGGTTCAACTCACCCGGGACATGTCTCCAAACCATGTCCAGTCCAAGGTTTTGGACTTGGGAAACCCGATTTCCCACAAAGGTCTCCAAGGTGTGAGGGGCTGCTCTTAACCAGGCAAGCACGACCTGACTGTCGGACCACGCATAGACATTCCGGATGTCTATCGAGGTGGACAGTTCCTGATATATAGCTCAATTCCAGTTTCGGAATGGTGAGTCGTGTCCTGATAGGAGCTACCTTGCTCTTCCCCAATAAGAGCGTGACATTGACGTGGCCTCCAGCGTCAACTGTACGCAAGTACACAGATGCGGCATAGCCCAGCTCGGACGCATCACAGAACCCGTGCAGGCTGATCCGGCTACAGCCTGGTGGCAGAATGCGACGGGGCAACGCCACTCGATTGACCGTTTCGAGGTCAGATATTAAACGAAGCCAAGTGTTAAGCGAGTCTCCAACCAGGGGGTCGTCCCATGAGACCTTCAGAGTCCAAAGTCGCTGTAACAGACACTTGGCTGCGAACAGAACCGGACTGATCCAACCGTTTGGATCAAACATCCTGGCGATGGTGGACAAAACCGTCCGTTTCGTCCACGGGCGTGTGGCTTCCAGTGCCACCCGAAAGGTGAAGATGTCAGCAACCGGTTGATACTGCATGCCCAGAACCGCAATCCCGTGCGGATCGTCACCTTCCTCGAAGAGCCCCGGATCCTGCTGGTGATCGTCCGGGATACCAGCCAGGACGTTGGGGTCGTTAGAGAGCCATTTCCGAAGCTCATAGCCTCCAGATGCGAGAAGCTCTGTAAGCTCATCCCGGAGCAACAGAGCTTCCTCCACCGTCTGCGCACCAGTGCAAACGTCGTCCACGTACAGGTCGCGTTCCAGAACTGCGGCTGCACGTGGGTACCGAGCCCGTTCTTGCTCCGCCAACTCCAGCAGTGAGCGGATCGCAATGAAGGGGCTTGATCTCAACCCATAGGTGTTGGTGTTCAACTCATACACCATCATAGGGTCCTGAGGACTTTCCCGCCAGAGGATCAACTGGAACCTCCTGTCCTCGGGGTGTATGACCGTTTGTCGGAACATCATACGGATGTCCGCTCCCAACACCACCTGATGCCTACGGAAATTCAGGATGATGTCTACAATATCCCGATGTAACTTCGGTCCAGCGTGGAGGCACTGGTTCAGTGACACTCCTGTCGAAGTCGGAGCGGATCCATCGAACACCGTCCTGAGTTTGCCTGTCGACGCTTTCAAAACAGCGTGATGAGGCAAAAAGTAGTGGTCCATGGTCGACCAGTCGTCGCGAGCCGGAGACATGTGGCCCAGTGCCTCATACTCCCTCATGAACTCGATGTACTTTTCCCGAAGCACCGGATCTCGAGCCATGCGTCGCTCCATGGACCTGAGCCTTTTCTCGGCCAATGATCGAGACTGGCCCAGACGCGGGGGGTTATCCCGGAAAGGCAGCCTAGTCTCCAATCGCCCAGAAACCATTCTCCGAGTGTGAGCCTGATAAAAGTTCTCACACTCCACGTGCTCGGGATCCAGCCGAGACACGGTAGGCGGCTCTTCGATCTCCCAGAACCTCTGCATGATCTGAGCGAGGGCCGTTCCCGTAAAAGACGCCTGATTTGACTGCTGCCACTCATCCACCATTCCCAAAATGGCGTTCCCGTAGATGGTGGGCAGCGCCATCAGCGAAGACTGATCCAGCAGTCTAGGCTTGCCGTTCATGATGTAATCCAGTACATCAGAACCCAACAAAAGGTCTACCGGACCCGCCATCCCGAAGCGGGGATCCGCCAACCTGAGACCCTTAGTACAGGACAAAAGATCCGGATCTATGTCCGCCTGAGGAAGCCAACCGACAACCGAATCCATGACGGTGGCCCTGACCGCAATCCTTTCCGAATAGGAATGTACGGACGAGAAGGAGAGGCGGGTCTGTCCAGCCGACCGCACCTCTGTGTTCCCGACTCCTCGCAACGGAGTCGGTGACGGAAACCTAGCCAGGCCCAGGCGATGAGCAACCCGGGTTGTCAAAATGCACCCCTGGGACCCTGTGTCCAAGAGCGCTCGTATCCGGACGTAGTCGCCTCTTGGACCCCAAACCCTTAACCAGAGGGTGGGCAGCAGGACCACCGGTTGATCCTGTGCCAAGGGAACGGAGGCTAGTCAATCCCTCCGAGGCCCGTCCGAACCCGTCGGACTACCGGGCCCAGCCCAGTATGGCTGCCGAGTGCAAAGGGCCATCGGAGGGGGGGCATATCCAGCTGCCCTGCCGTACCTAAAGTAGGGCGGGTGGTAATCCAGCCTCGGATGTTCATGGAGGGGAGGCGTGTACGCCCTCCATTGCATTGGTCGCGGATCCAGCGGCGGAGAAGGATAACGCTGGGGAGGTGGCCCCCGTGGTGACTCCGGTATCACCCTTCCACCTCTCCAGTTCGCCCGCGTCCGCGCGGGCTGTGAGGTCGGTGACCGAGCCGCGTGTAGGACGCCCCTTGTTGGGCTGCCCGGTGCTGCCGTGGGTTGGGGTGGAGGGGGTGTGCTCCACGCTGTAGCCACTTCATTGTTGTACAATGCGTGGCTCTGCGTGGGAGCGCCCCCGCCCATGGAGGGCCCCCTCCCTGAGGGCTGTCGACCAGCACCATCGCTCCTGACGCACAAGAGCTGGTGGTGTGGTCCCCCACACCCAGGACACGGCCGTGCCGTGGGGCAGTCATTGAACAAATGACCCCCCAGGCACCCGTAGCACCGACGCAACTTCCGAACGATCCCTCGTCGGTCGGAAGTCGTCCTCGCAAGCAGGGCCGGACACTGCACCAGCGCGTGAAGCTGGCCACAGTTCGGGCAATCCTGCTCCAACGCAGTCGTCACCGTCGCCGTCCGCTTTACCCCACCCTGAGTGCGGGGATTGGTAGGTCGCGGTCCTGTTCCGGCAGGGCCACGAGCTGAAGCGGCGGGCTGCGCCTCCTGCGGCGCCGACTCGACCATCCTCGCCTCCCACTCCAGGACCCGAAGCAGCTCCTCAAACGTGGGGAAGACCTTCGGGTCGCCGTGAAGGCCCCTTTCCCGCTCAAACCGGGCGCGCAACTCCAGCGGCACCTTGCCCAGCAGAATGTGGACCAGCAGAAACGACCAGTGTTCCACTGGCAGTCCCAAGCTGCGCAAGGCGTTGTACGCCACCTTCACGGGCGTGAGGATTAGCGGCCTCAACTGAGACCTCTCAGTCACCTTCGGCAGCCCCAGTATTTGGAACACGTGAGCGTCGGCGAGGAGCCGAGGGTTTTGGAACCTCGTCTCCAGCAACTCCATCGCCGTGCCGAAGTTGTCGTCGTCCAGCTCCAGGTGCTGGATCAGGGAGAGTGCCTCACCCTCCAGTGACGTGCGGAGATACGCCAGTTTCTCCGCCCTCGTCAAGTCGGTGCGTGAATCTACGAGAGAGGCGAACATACTCCGGAAGCCGCTCCACTCTCGCAGGTTACCTGTGAACCTGGGCAAGTCCAGAGTGGGAAGGCGTCCCACTACACCCGAGCCCGCATCCCTGATGACGGGTCCCGAGCTCGCCCTTCCCTGACGAGACCTCTCCAGCTGGCGAACCCTTTCGGAGACCTCGTCGTACACATCCAGGATGCGCCGCATGTCCGCCTCGATCCTCTCCATCTGCTCCTCAGGTGGAGACGGCCTTGCATCCCGCAGCGATCCTGCGCTCCTCTCAGCGACCTCCAGGCGCCTGTCGAGCTGTTCTGCCCTGTTTAGCAGCGCCTCCTCCCGGTCTCTCCGGCCGACCAATCCTTGTAAGGATTCGAACCATCGGAGCTGGTTGGCCAAATCCGAAGCCATTTTTAAATTTAAATTTAAATTTTAAATTAGCCTAAAGTTCGGACAATGTCACAACAAATGTATCCGCAACCTAAAAAACCGGATACCACTTAATACTAATTTCCCGACAGTTTGGGGAGAAATTATAAACTGGGAACCCCCAAATATTCAGCCTACCCGGTATATTTTGCCAGAAAAATAAAACAAAAAGGGAGTATTTACGGCTAACTACGCTCTGCTACCAAAAAATGTTCAGTATTTATGCCAGAAATACCGTCTCGGGGCCCATAAGCGAGAATTAAAAACAAACTAAATGCCGTTATACCGATTTTAAGATTTACTCCTTAGTTGCAAACAGGGTACCTAAAATTACTCACCCAATTACTGCTCCCGGCGTCGTCCAAAGCCCAGTTTGGTTGTCAGGAAGAAGGAAGGAAGGGAATTTGTGATACCAAACCAGACGATATCGAGGCGACCTCGCGAATTCCCAGAACGATCCTGCATTCTAGAAACGGCCAATCCAGTAGCCACTTCACAAGTACTCCAGCACTAATCCAGTAGTAAATATTCACGTTGATAATGTATTCCCGCACAACACTCAAGGTTTTATCCCGAAAAACTCGTCGTTCCCGCGAACTATAACACTTTTATCCAGAAAAGCAAACCAGGAGTCGCTCGAACGTACCAGCGAAACGAGACAACGTACAAGTGACAGCCGGCGACCACAGACACACGCTAATCGCCGGCCCGATATAATGTTGCCCGATTATACGGAACAGGCACGGTAGAGGTTATTTCTGAAGCTTATTGTTAAAAGTCTGTGTAATATTTATTTCCATGTAGTACAGATTTTTTTTTACAAAAGTTAAGATAAATGAATTAAGTTCAAATTCTAATAAATGTATGGAAAATACGGAATTTGCAACGTTTTCAAATGGTTATTTTCTAATTTTTTCAACTTGTGCTAACGTTATCACGGCTTTAATTGTATCATATATATATATATATATATATAAATATATATATATATTAAAAATATAATTAAATCGTCAATTTCGAAGCTTTCTACAGAATTTACATTTAGCTTTAAATTTGTTGTTAGAGTTTGTAAATATGCACTTAGAAAAATAGCCAGAATAAAATATGTAACTTTAAAATTATTTATGTTTATATGTTAACAATATTAATATTGTGCTCATCAAGTGTATTAATTAAAATAAAAACAACTCAGCTTTAGATAGCTCCTACAAAGTACATTGAACCCGAAACAATGCAACGAAATAAACAACATCAACCAAAATAACAATATTTTTAGACTATCCCGTTCAAAAACACGCCAAACTGAAATCAAGATTCGAATCAGCGCTCGAGGAGAGTTTGTAGACGCAAACTATTTTTATTTGCAATTTGAATTTCTACATCGTTTCTCATATCTGAATAATTACTTTGTTGAGCAAAATTTTATAAATATATAGTTTGGAGTGAGGAGACGAGCATGGAGTGCTCCCGATAGTAAGCAACACGCTTGCCCATTACAGCATAGTGCTACGCAGCTATTTGAACGTGAAGAGTCCATCCATATCTTTTTTTTTTTTAAATAAAGAGTGACGAGACGAGCAGTACATGTGCCTGATGGTAAGCAACATGCCTGCCACATAACAGCACAGTGACACGCAGCTATTGGAGCATGAAGAGCCAAAATCATTACCTAGCACCGCACTGCGCTCGTCACCCAGAGATCTAAGTTGTTATATCTCTAAGCCCTGTAATTTCTCTGGAAACATTGCCCTTCAAACCGAAACACAGTAATGTTTGCACATTACTGCTTGGCGGTAGAATAATTGACAAAGGTGTGGTACTTCCCCAGGCGGACTCTGCTAAGAGTCCTACCACTACGAAATACATCATAGAGATATAAGATGTTTTGTCTCCTTGTCAAGTAATTTCTCTAAATACAAAAGGTACTTCAAAGCGGAACACAGTAATGTATGCACATTACTGCTTGGCCGTAGAAAAACTAGTACAAGATAGTCTAGTACATTCCCGAGCGGATTTTGCGACGTGTACATCACTACAACTTATTTAAAAACAAATTGAAGGAATCATAATCATAATACTTGTTTGCGCCCAAATTTCTGCCTTCTAGGAAATAGAACTCCATAAACCTAATCAAATTACGGGCGGCCTTGAGGCAAGTCAAATATTATTCAAACTTTCTTGACCTTAGTAAACGACTACCATAATACATTTCGACGTACATTAACGTAGAACCTTCGATATTTTGTTAACTGGTTGCGTACTGCGGCTTTGTTATTTAAAAAGATGGTAAAAATGCTCATTTTCCATTTCCTTTCTGGGCGTCTGCAAAATAAGATTGAATAGGTATCTTTTATGCAAGCGTGTTAAGTACACTTTAGACTGCATCGATATGAAGAATAATATTTAAACGTAAATTTTAAGTAGAAAACATTACACACAGTGCTAATAGCATGTTATTTCCATACTTAGCACATCTATACAAATAAATAGTATTAGAATGTCTGTAAGTAATTTTAAATTAACAAGTAATAAATAATAAATTATATATATAAATAAATTTCTTTTTTTAACAAACAGATAGCTGATCTTCTAATCTAAGGCATAACATAAGTAACTTTTACAAGAGAAAAATAAATAGGGTTCCGTAAAAACGAAGACTCTTAAAATGCGAGTGAAACCGCGGGCACAGCTTTTGTACTTAGCACAGTTTTTCTATAGCGTGAGTAATACTAAATGTAAACACAACGAATTCCTCTCAGCATGTCGAATTTTGTGGAGACAAGTCAAAACTTATAAAACCCTTCAGATACTTAAGTTTACTTAGGTTTATTAGTTAAGAGCAAAACCTAACAACCCGTAAGTATAATTTCTTATTTAGATAATGTTTTGTGACGGGTAGATAAATACCTACTTAGATAAGACGAACAGAAAGCAAGAGCTGGAATAATTTCTAACTCAGAAAATATGTTATGACGAACAAATAGTCTAACTTTTTTGAGCGTTAGTAATTACTGTAGAAGTATACTTGTAGCTTAGTTTTGTGCTCGTGACTATACTTATCTTGATTTGGTTGAAGTTTGAGGCAAAAATTGCCGGAACGTTATTATATTTCAGGGTAGAATATTTCGCTTCAATTCAACCGTATTCCAAAAAAAAAAGTTTTGAACTTAACTAGTTTTTTTTTTATAATTTATTAGCGGCCCGTTCCGGCTTCGCTCGAATATCGTTACATAAAAACTATTTATCGAAATCAATACTATCCTACCTTTCCAGTTGGATTAAACTGCATACGGTGTGTAAATTTGATTTAAATCGGTATAGTAGTTCTGGAATCCATCGCAAACAAACAAGTTGACGAGTAATTTATATTAATTAAGATTTTGCGCAAGTAGTCTCTTTGATCGATAAGGATCGACGATAACTTAAAGTCAAAGTCAAAGCACTTTATTCATAAATGTACAATATTTACACGTCAATAAATAAAAAATATAAACAAAAGAAAGAGCATACAAATTGTATACACTACTTATGTTTTATTGTTTGTTGATATTTTACAGATTACATCAGACTTAGTTACTTACTGAAATTGCTACTCTGCTCGCATAGGAAGGTGTTACGGATAGATATAAAATTAAATATTTCCTATCACTCCTATTAATAAAACAAAATTGTATGATACACAGAAATATTAACCTAGCTGTATAATAGAACATTCTATAGATATTAACTATTGAATCTACATTCGATTCTTATCACTAGATAGAGCATTTATTGACAAATCTATATAATAACAAGCTGACCCGGCGAACTTTGTTCCGCCTTGGTGACGATAAATGAACAAACTTGACTTTATCAAGATCATTTTTTCATGTAAATTTAAAAAAAATCAAGTATTTTAATGATCACCAAAATACATGGCCAATAAAGGTATTGGCCATGTATTTTGGTGCAGAGGTTCCACTCTTTAGTGAAACACGATAACTTGATGTTTCTCCGGGAAGCAGCAATTGAATAATTTCTATCCATTTTGGAGTACACGTAAAAGTGATAAAAATATCTGGCCGACCGTGTTGACGTACATTTTTTACACAAGTTTTCACCAACAATCTGGATGGCAACTTCATCTATTGTTGGAGCGTTAAATACGCGTTCGTGTGTTTCAGATGGTCGTTTATCCGCTCTGAATACGACTTCGTGGTCATCTTTTGGCATGCGCTCCAAAGCACTCTTAAACATCGTTAGTTGGTCACAACTATCGTGAAGTAGTTGCTGCAGATCTTGAAGAATTGCTCTTAATATTGCTGCATTTATCTCTTGACGTCGATCAAGTTGTTGCCACCATATTGCCCATGAAGTATATTTGTAAAAATGTATGCTGTGCGTCCTCGAGAGGTTGTAAAAAAATTGATTCTACGAAATTTAAGTACTTAAAATATTATTTAAAACTTCGCAAAAAATATTTGTTCAGTTTTAAAATGTTTCTGAAGTTTCTGCCGTGACGCGGATCCCGAGAACAAAAGTTGTGTCACTTTTTATTTTTGTATTTCAGTAGTTTGGATTGAGTTGGCACTTACGATTCAAATGAACTATGAAATTATTAGATCTCTTTGACGTATCAAATCAACCATTCTCAACTATCAAAATTACGTTTAACTGTCATTTCCGTTTTTGACGTTCTATGTCACGTATATAACACGGGAATGCGGTCAAACGGGATATATGTCGTTTTCTGAAGTGCCACGGGAACGTGATAAAAAGTATACTTTGTCCTTTTCCTGGTTCTAAGCTACATCCCCACCAACTTTCAGGCGAATCGGTTCAGCCCATAGATTACAGAAATAATTCTATAATCTGTGATTCAGCCAGTGTTGAGTTATAAATAGTGTAACTAACACGATTTTTTTTATAAATATAATATAGATGAAGTTAACTACACTAAGTACGTACATACTTTACTAACATTTATGATACTTGTAAACATCGAGACACAGAAAAATCTGTACCTAGTCGTCAGATAAATATTTTTCTTGAAAAGAGATTACAATTATCTCCTAAAGCTACGTTAGTTGATTTATAACAAACTAAACCACAATTGGTGGTGTCAGGGGTCGACAAATATTGGTGGATATTCTTAAGACAATACTCATTAGCTTAACAAAGCTTGTATTATGGGAGTCGGATAGCTGATACGTATAAACTTACATACATACTTATGATACACAAAATACACAGTCACAGAGCAAATATTTTTATTCATCACACAAATATTGGTCCTGGATGAGATTTTAAACTAATATAATAAATAAATTATGGCTATGTAGGCATATTTGCTACGCACTAAGCCATGAAGCCCATTACAGGTAGGCAAATTACAGTCAGAAGCCAACAAAATGAAGGACGAAGGTATTATAACAAAAAAAACCTTCATTTTTCATTTTGCAACTCAGCTACCTTTTGAGTGTCTAAAGGTACGTATCGTAACACCTTATTTGTTTATATAAAAGTACCTTCATAACGATGTACTAATTTTTATCCACATTCAAGTGTTGGGACCACAGTTTTCACGTTTCTTAAAAATTCAAGAGCACTAAGTGAAGTTGGCTGTTTTACAAAACCTGCTTTGCCATTTGTGAGATAGCTTAAAATAGCATATTTACATATTCAGGTATTTATTAGAACCTCCCGCAATTGTAGGAAGTTCGGCGACAGTTTACAATTTCCTTCAACCCGAACAGAAACGCAAAGTTTTGCGAACCGTTAAACAAAGTAAAGTTGCAAATCGGCATGTATTTAGGCATGAAGATAGAGACGACAGCAAGAGATTGCTCTAGCAAGTCATAATGATAGGAAAAGTTGCTGGGAATAGTAAAGTTGGTCTTAGCAGAAAAACCTGGTAGTTGAACAACTGAAAATGGAGAGACTAAGAGTGAAACCAGTGAAAGTTGAGTGGAATTTGCCAGAAACCTTGCCAGAACACCAAGTAAGCTAAGTTGCCTGCTAACATCCAACTACATAGAAAATCACCTAAATAGGTTTGAGAAGATACCCAAAAATGTCTTTAAGTTAAATTTATGTACCTTAGGTACAAGTACACTCAAGTGACGTCATATACATATAGTTTTAAAACCTCAATTAATAAAGAACGTAAACTTCACTTATTTAGTGACGGATTAATAAGTTTTTAATATCATAATTTACACACACAGAATTTAACATATCTGATCCGTATGGTGTTGAATTATTCTGCCCTTGGGGGCGAAAATTCATCTTATTTCCTAAAAATCTTTCCGAGCGCCTAGTCGACTTCTGTAGTGGTAGGACCCTTTGCAGTGTTCGCCTGGAGAAATACTCTACCAGTTGAATAACTAGAATTATCGCCAAGCAGTAATGTAATACCACTGTGCTCCGTTTGAAATACAATACTTCCAAAGACATTACAAGGCATAAAAGTAAAAAATAAACTTATACCTTTGGCGACGATCGCAGAGCAGTGTTAGATTGGAATCCTCATGTTCCGATTTCCAATAATAGCTACGTGATACTGTGCAGTCGTGTTGCTAAAGATCAGGCATATGTCTAATCCCGTCCCTTGTCCCGTCACTCTACAGTATAAAACATATTTATATTGAGGTGAATTCGTTGCGAAAACATTCATACAATAATGGTAACTTCCACTTCTTAAATATCTAAACTTTGATTGGGGTAACACAGTTTACTCTGAAACTGTGGACGGATTTTTAGCCATGCTTTATGTACGCAAAAAGTTTTCTGCAGTAAGTTATTTTTTTAGTATTTTAGTCCAAGTGCGAGTAAAAGCAAACATGTACTAGAAGCTAGTAGCATCCCGCGGTTTTACCCATCTTATTGCAAATAATAAAAATAATACCAGGGTAAAAAAATAGACTATGTTATTTCAAACTAATATCTGAATCTGGCCTATGTACCAAATTGCATCCAGATGCTTTCAATAATTTTTGCCTGATAGAGTAACAAACATCCACACTTGCATACAAAATATGGCATATATCATATTAGTAGTATATTATTGTGCAGTGCAGTTACAGTTTCCCTTGCATTTTTCAAGGTTTACGCTAAGTTAGCGAACAAGGCTTGGTATAGTGACGGGAACAACCGATTGAGAACGTGAGGAAGAAAATTTTATTTTTCTAAGTGGAGATCTAACAGTTTGCTGTCACCACTAGCATTAACGGTGTATAAAACTATAATTAAACTGGCATTTCATAAGGTCACCATTGGTGACCTTAGATTTGTTTTATTTTAAGTCAATTTTGTTTTCAAACTATTAAACAATTAATTTATCTATCAATCATGTTCTAAGAACGACATCTTTCGAGGACATGTTCTGTCAACTGCTCAGATCAACTAAATGTCATCTGCCTAGACTACGAGCCATGCCCGTAGCCTCAATAAATAAATATTGGTGGACATTCTACACACAACACCTTCTGACCCCAAACTAAGCAAAGGTTTATTATTATAATCTTGATTCGACTTCTTCCTAGTGAGAGAAAGTTACGAGTCCCAGTACTGGGAATATGTAGACGCTTATGATTTGCACAACGTTATCGCAGACGGTATCTGGAGATCCTTTTACCATATTTTAGAGTGACAAGACGAGCTGGACTTGTGCCTGGTGGTAAGCAAGCAAGGTTTGTCTATGCTTTAGAAGTATATTTAAATTTAATGAATCCTTGTTTAAACCAAATACATTCTGACTCATTCATCATTAAATTTCGATTGTAACAAAATGATGTATTTCTTTATCTTTGAAAGTGGCAGCCAAGTCTGTTCGCGCCCTATATTTTCAATATTTTATTTTCAGGCGTTGAATAAAATTAAAATGCAGGCCGTTGTGTTTTCAAATATGTTTTCCAATTTCTAAGAATATAGGAAAATAAATTGAAAGTACATATACTTATTTTATAAAATTCAGGTTATTTTTATTGGAAGTAAGGGTTGCTTCGTATATTTCAAACTCATATCTTGTTTTTTTAATAATCAGTACGAGTAACATAAACAATGATGCCCCAAATAACTAGTATATTATAGAATTGAAAAAATAACAATTTTCCAAGGAAATTTGCCATTTATCAGATAAAAAATACCCAAAAGGTAACTTCTGACGAATAAAATAGATTCATACATAAATAAACAGTTAGAATATATTCTTAAAAATATAAGTATTTTCCCCTGTCCCTTTTAAAATACCCTTTGAACTCGATAAAGTTCACTTACCTACGGAAGTTTCCTTATTTATGTAACGATGACATTATTTTGGGGATGTCACCATTAGTGCCTTTGCCTTTAAAGGTATTAGTTGCCTTTTCAGAATAGGAATAATCATTTAAGGCCGTTTACGTTTTTTTCATATAACGAGTATAATCGCCTGGTATTTATTTTTGGAAATGTAGAAAAGTTTGCCCACTGATGTGTTCGCATTCGAATCCCAAAACAAAAGAATTTAGCTCAGTTTGGGGTTTCCTGTTATTGGCCAACATAATACATATCATTAATTGAATGTTATCGTTAGTTCCTGTTTACCAAATTTGTAATTTGCATAATGAGTACTTGTTTTCAATGATAAGAGAGTATGGTATATGAAATCCTTCAAGGTTCATGTACGTTTGTAGCTTTATGTATTGAGTTTAGCATAGTAGTAATAGCTTTTCTATCATCTATTCTATGATCCTACTTCAAACTTTGCCAGGGACTAGACGCTATCTCAGGCAACTTCCTTAATAGGTACGCGTGTTACATCCTTGGTATAGCTTAATATCAGGAGGTAGTCAAACAGTATTTTTCATAGCTTAAAAAATAATTAAATTTTTCAGTAAAGAAGTTCTCTATATTGCACTTATCGTAAATTCTACCAATAGTCATCTCAGATCCTTAGATCCGGGATGAAAAGACCTCCACCTAATAACAACGTCGACTCTCTTTGCAGGCGGACGAGCAATACTTACCAACTTCAATCATAAGACCAATCCTCTTTCAACTAACTAATCTCAATGGATAAAAAGGAAGATGATTGGAACGTTGAATCGAAATTTAATGTGATTAAAATCTGTTCCTTTTACTCGACTGAAAGCAGGGTGATTAATAACCTTAGAGATTATATTTCTTTATTTTACTTATAGGGTGAACTTTTGTGGACATCTATATATTATTTACAATAAAATTATAGAGAGGGTTTTATAATTGTCATTTCTCTGTTGTGTGCGTATGTACTTGTGTGAGCGCGGCGTCGAAGGTCCTAAACGATTCAACTGAAACGTTTCCGCTTTTTAGGGTTCCGTGGTCAAATGGCAAAAAACGGGACCCTTATAGATTCACCATGTCTGTCTGTCTGTCCGTCCGTATGTCACAGCCACTTTTTTCCGAAACTATAAGAACTGAACTGTTGAAACTTGGTAAGTTGTGATGTATTCTGTGAAACGCATGAAGATTTTCATACAAAAATAGAAAAAATACATTTTGGGGGTGACTTAGTCGGTTGGGTACTTAGAACTGAAACCTAAAAATGTTTAATCATTAATACCTTACGTGTGTTGTGTGTGGTGTGGTGTCTTTAAAAATGATGTTGAGGCTTGCATTTTTTTTTCTAAACTGAATTCTTATTTTAGAAGTAGTGGGAGGGGCTTTAACTTCTAAAATCAGAGAATGACAAAACTAAAAAAAATTATGATGTTTATTACCATGCAAAGTCTGAACAAGATCTAGTAAGCAGTATTTTTGTAATCGTCATAAATACAGCATTATTAAAACATCTATCAAAGTTACAACGAACTACAAGGATTTTTATATTATGCTACTTGCTGCTATCGAACTCTACATGGGCGAGTTCAACTCGCACTTGGCCGCTTTTGTTTTAGTTTAAAAAAGTAGCAGGCTCGAAATTATCTTTGTTGTGTGCGTATGTACTGGTCGGCGTATGGAGCGCGGCGTCGAAGGTCCTCGACGATTCGACTGATTCGATTCGAAACGTTTCCGCTTTTTTTGTTTAAAAAAGTAGCTGGCTCGCAATAGTTCTGAGCTGCCATTTATGTGACTCGTTTAAAAAAAATACTGTTTGTAAAATATTGTAGTTATATGTATTTCTTACCATATTCTCATTTAATAAACTATCAAACTTTGGTAATGTTAGGTGTGCGAGCAAATCATATCTACGAAACTATGAACGTTGTAGCGTTTAACTCCGTTACCGTAGATGGCTCACATACTGGGGAACGTATGGTCTGCGTGCTCAGTAGAAAAATAAAAATATCCTAATCGGGTCACCGGAGTATCAGCAAACAGTTGTAAACAATAAACTTCGTCGACAACTAACTCTAGCCAAAGTTATATTCGTATTTCGAAATATGAACCTCATAACTTTCTTGTAACTTATAAGTTATTTTATGAGAGTTGACATATCGTCTAAAAAATGGCAGCTTATGGAATGAAAAAAGGAGCATATTACGCAATGCGCCCAATATCGTCAGATGTCTGGCCGTTAAGCGTTCTCGTAAAACGAATCGAAGTCAATGCTCTCGCGCGACCTTGAGACCAAACAGTCTCGCCGCAAGAAACATTAAAACCATGAAACATCTTCACGGCATCTTGGCCCCATACTGGGTAAGATGGAATCACTCGGAGAGGATAATGCAATTATTGGACCAAACATGATAAATGTGAAGAGTTCGGCAGAACAGGTACGGCGTGAGAAGCGAGCGGACCGGGTGGTAAGGGGTGGCTCGGGTGGCGATGGGTGGCGACAGCGGTTCGGAGGCCGCCAGCAGTCACTCGCGCGCCAGCCACCGCCGCGCTCTCACGTCCGCGCGCCCGGTACGAGCTCGTTACGTAACATCCCAACTCGACATCTGTTGAGTGAAGCCACCATCGCGGCACGCTTGCACCGCTGACCATCCCGCGCGCACCGTCATGTCGCCACCCGCGGACGCCGACGACGACGCCGTCGCCATGACTACCGCTCCACATCCGAACGATACCTAAAAAAAAACATAACATGTAGTTATTTAAATTCAAACGTATACTGCCAACTACATTCCTGCCAATTAAAGTTTAAGTTTAGTTTTAAAGTAGAGACTCGACGCTTGTTGCTTGTGATCGGGACTCGAACGAGATGGATCCGTCGAAATGTGATATGCGTATATATTGCTGACTTCACAACATCGCTTTACGACCGCTTCACTGCCACTCTGCCTTCCGATAGAGATAAGTTAGGCTAGGTATTCAGTTTTTGAGACTAAAGTTGATAATAGATCGCCACCCTGCCGTCGCAAGGAGGATTAGTCGCCGACGGGAGCGTAGCAAGCAAGATTCGCGATAACATCAGCTCGTGGGTGCTGTGGTGGCGTCAACGCCATCTTCGGATGGGCGCACCGCAGACACCTAAACCAATAGAAGAAGATGATTGCGTACCGCACGTGGCCGTAGTAGAGCCGCTACAGGGGCAGTCAGAGCGCAAGATGGAGCGTCGAAGAGCGAATCAGGGCCCGCGCCGTCGCGGCCTGGACACCGAGCTTGAAGGCGAACGCCGTCGCCCCCGTCGGAAACCCAGAAAGAGGTGAGTCTTCCATCATACACATACATGGGCTCCTAAGTATACAACCGACAATACATACATACGTGCTGTCTGTTTACTCACATATGTATCTACACTCTTACATATCTCTTTCGTTCAGGTATCTTTGTCCTTCTGCTGCTAACAGGCGCCAAAGTCTACAACTAACGATATAAGGAGTACTCGTATATCGCTCCAAAATAAAAATTAAAAATGTGGAGTCATGAGACACCAGCTAGGAACGAAGTTCCTTTGGATGTTAAAGAAGCAGCACAATTTGCAAAAAACAATTGCTTAATTGTATTACTTATAGTAGGTACGGTCATTAAAAAAATAAAATTGGCAACACTGGTCACGGGCAGTATTTACGCGTCACTTCCGTTATATGTTTTTCTTGTGTATAGATTTTTTTGGTTTTGGTCACGCAACAAAATCTCTATCTCTTCCAAGCCTGCCCTAAGGATATTCGTTACGTTTCGTTGTAGGTGCTACTTCTACGTTTTATTTCTAATAATAATTATATGTATTATCAATTGATAGAATCTAGGTATATCTTCGTATGGAGTGTTTTTCACGTTAATTTACCTAAAATAGAGTCAATGATACATGTCACGCGTACGGATCCTAGTTCCTACTTAAAACTTACCTACTTTGTACCTACAAGTTAACTTTTTTTATTTTTGTCGGAGTTTGTATTGCCTTTAACTAAATTTTACTTCTCTGTTGAAGATAAATTAACTTCAAAAGAACGAATTTTAGATAAAAAAAATTGAAGTTATCAATACTTTTATCATTATTTAATAATTCTAGCAGCAACGATGTGAACAAAGCAATTAACTAAGTTTAATTTTAAATTAGATTTTGTGCTCCCTATCCACCTATCAAATCCTAATAGCTGATTCTTCAATACTTGTTAACTGATAATCGTCTTTATTTTCAACGCAATAAATCCTACAATATAGGACTGAAGTGACCAATAATAGTTGTAGTTCAACATCGCTAGATAATTCGAGGAGTCTCAGAAACTCTACAGGTCGGAATGTTCGTTTTGTTCTCAACTCAAGAGAGAGAGAGAGAGACGCTATGTAGTTATTATTAGACGGATTTGAAGCTAAAAAAACAGATTGTTAAAATTAAATAACGCAGATATTTTTAAGTTAACATCAATTGAAAATGTTGGTTTTGTTATTGTTATAATACATAATTTTCAAATTAGGTTACAAAAACCCTTTCATTTACTGATTCTAAAATACTCACGATTCAAGGTCCAAATGTAGTTATCCCACTCGGACCTTGAATCGTGAGTATTTTGATATTTTAGTTATAGTGATTAAAATTAAAATATTTTCTCCTGTAAATTGACATTGAAAGTAAGCTAATGCCTAAAGACGATTGATTTGCAAATAATAGTTAGAAACAATAAAAGGGCCGTATAACAGTGCCGTGGGGAACAAACGTAATTTACCAACAAAAGATGTCGACGTAACCATAATGAAGCTTTATACCAAAACAAGTACATATTAAAGTAATTACGTAGGTACTATACTAGTTCTTCGCAAACTCTAAATGACCTTAGGAAAATATAGGCAATGTTTCGCTCGACTTGTGTAGCATTTATTTAAGTAATGTTGTAAGGTTTCTCCAGTGAATTTATTCGCGTTTTCCACTGGGGCCTCGTACTCTCCCCGACTTACCCTAGCCTGAACAATAAACTTTGTTTGGTGACAAACTTCAGCAAATTATCCACATTTGCGATTCACATCGCGAATCGATTGAATCAAACTTTTGTGATTTTTCTGAAAGAAAAATACCTTTGAGCATCACGCTTATTTGAAGCTTCGTTTATCTCGAGTATTATAACATTGCGACCTTTTGTGTCCCTTTGGTGTAGTTAAAGCTCGAAATATGCGATTAATTAGATTAATCGCTTGAATATACAGATATCACAGTATAGAAATCCTATCTGTATTAATACATAGCTTATGTCTATATAAATAAATAAAGGCATAAATTAGCGTTGTCATAAATATCCCTGTAAATAAATATTTCTGATTAAGAATACATTCCAAATCTATCCAAAAACAAACCAGCAAAAGACAAGACGAGAAATTTCACGCAAGTTCAATTAATCAGTTTGCGGGTGATTCGATTAAAACCGGAAACGTGAAAGTTAGCGTCAGAACTATTCAGGCGTCTTTGTTCAAAGCAACGACGCTTCTTTTCCGTCTCTGTGTGGAGCGTGCCTCAACTTAGAATGGGGGAGTATTGTGCTAACCCGTGACGGGTCCGTATAGTGGACACCATCTGGACTCAGAATCACTCTGAAATTTGCTATCGTTATTCAACTAATACTTGAAAATAACATGTTGCTTTTGGTAGTGTTTTAAGACATAACCTGCTAATTGAATAAATAAATGAGCCAAACTTTTTGTAACGGGTAGGTAATTACTTTAATAACACGACTTAATTACAATGAAAATTAATATATCTTCTGTAATGTTAACTAGATTATTTTAAGCACATCTGAATCGTAGAGAAGAATGGATGGTCTAAAAGTAATTCAGATGCCCAAATGGCTAGTGCCAGTCACAATACGTACACATAATTATCATAATCTATCATCACCGTGCCCTAATCTACTGCTGGTCATAGCCTCTCTCATAGCTAGGGATTGCAATCCGGCGCCATTTTCAATCAGGCCGGATCCGGTCGGAACTTCGTTCCAATTATTCAAAATTCTCACGAAAAAGTTGTAACGTTTTGTGGGCACAAAACGTTACAACTTTTTCGTGATGATGATCACCTTTCAGATGATTTAAATTGAGGGATTTATTTTGTCTCGCTACTCACCAGCCAAGTCTACACTTCTGTGTTGAGATAAATTAAGAGAAGTGTGTGACAACGGAGCGACGCATTATAACCGCGCAACGCATTTTAAGTACATAGTCATGCAACTTACCAACTAAAGTACCGGAATTAAAGATGCCGGATCCGCCGGATTACCGTATCCGGTTTTCCGGATTGCAATTCCTACTCAAGCTCGCCACTCATCCTAACCGTCAGCTTTGCCTTTCCACGGCCTGCTCTCTCACGTAAATCAGCAGATACATCTAGTCTCAGGGAGTTCAACATTATGTTTGCAGATTCGCGGTTTGCACTTGAGAACACTTCTACCCCAACGCTTATCGGTTCTGAAAGAGTTTTTTTTTTTTTTTTAATAAATATTTATGTCATAGCTACTTAACATCATACTCACAGCAAGATATGCAGAGGCCGTTAAATAGTTTTATAAAATAGTGGCCAGCGCAGCGGTCGCATTTAAACATAAAATAAGCTTTCTTGATTGCAGGTATTTTTTTTGCAAATTAAAAAAACAATGTGTTCTGCACCATTTCGTTACGTACACTATAATATCTCTACAGACTATTATCTTTTTTCCTGCTATAAAAAGACAATAGTCTGAAATAGCACATTAGCTATTGCAAACTATTATCAAACTATGTACTAAATTTCAAATGATGTGATTGATTTCCGTTCCTGTAATTTAACCGTTTAAATTAAATTAAAAATTTAAAAATCAATGATTTTGAATAGCATAGGTGTGATTCCCGACTATTTATTCAAGGTATTTAGTACTCACGGAATAGTAGCGACATGACTCGTACTCAGCTCAGTGTAGTATAAATAATTCGGACTGCGTGCGAACTGAGCTTTAATATAGTCAAATAGCATACTTAATATGTGCTATTCCAGACTATAGGTAATCGAACTGTGTTCCAAATTTCAACCCGACCTGTTCCGCAGTTTCAACGGAATTAAGCAGCAAATATCTACTTTAATATGAAAATCTGCTAACATGGAATATAAAAAAATGTTTATCTTTCTTTTATATTCCATTTAAAGCCTGTTTCAAGCGTACATTAATGGAAATATGGTTCTGGAATGTAAACATTCTTCCCTGCTACCATGTTCGGGAAAGCGTTGCAGTTTCGCTCTATAATTTCAGATACTCAGCTTATTTACCTACGCTAAATTTAATGAAAACCGTCTATAAATAACTTTGCGAACTGCACTGGAGAAGCACGGCACCATGTAGCATTTTAAATAGTTTGTCTAACTTTACCAGGAACTAGAAGTTTTTCATCCAGGATTAATTCCGTTTATGCTACCTGAATTTATTGCAGTTAAATTTAGATGTAAGATGGAAAATCGATAAATTTATATCAATACTTTTCTGTAGTAAAATTGAACAATAATTTGCTATTGTCGGGTCTAAAGAGGCTTAGTTGTGAAAACGTCCAATTAAGGAGCGTTAGGTCCGTAGGGTTGAAACGCCTGAAACCTTAGTTTTTTTTTCAAACACCCAACTGTGGGAAAATTATCACAGACATACCACCATTCTGGTCAAGTGCACGTTGGAGGACATATGTATACATCAATTTCCTTCACCGTTAAAAGCACTCTTGCTGATAAATTTGCACATATCCACTTGGAAAAATATTCAGACATGCAGATGGAATTCGAAGCTACAACCTCACGATTGCAAAATCGACCGTTTTATCAACTAAATACTAAGGCGACGCTAGGCCACCACATCATTCACATGTGCAGATGCACAAATGTTATTGTGTTCCCTCTAGTTTTAGCGGTAAAGGAAAACTTCTCTTCTTCTGGGAGAAGACCCCAAAGTCCAAAAGTCCCAAAGTAATCAGTCTTTCAAACCGTTTCATCTACTACGCTGTTATTATTCCTGATAAGAGGTATCGTTAGTGTGACTGCATTCAGGCAGTTTTGAAGTTAAGGTTTTTTATCATATAATCAGATTCGCACGCTGGAATGTAGTAGGCAGGTCACTTCTCATATAAGTAAATTTAAAGCCCTTTCATTTTGTTGATTCCTATTATTATAGCTATTTAAATAGTTCTTCACATACATCTTAACAAAAATTCAGTTTAGTTTCTATTTTCGTTCGCTTTGGGCACAGCACTGACATGGCTCGTACCCGGCACAGTGTAGCATAAATAATTCGGACTGCGTGCGAACTGAGCTTTAATTTACTGACCAATTTGCCACTGCGGCTCATATGACATTGAACATTACCGCCGTAAAAATTTTCATGTTTTGTTCACCTTGAAATTGTAAGTTGTTTGCGAAATCCGTAGAAGGTCTACCGCATCGGCCGTCGCTATTGATCCACCGACGTCTCATTTGTACCTAGGAGTTCTCGAGTTTTTATGACCACCGAATAAGTACGCCACGTTGACACGGTCGCCGACTTTTTACTTATAACTTTTAAACTTTGATCCTCTTCTTGTGAGAGAAAGCTTCGAGTCCCAACAGTGGGACCATAAATTAGACTCTTTATACTAAACTTTGAAATGTGCTGTTTGAGAGTCGATTCCAGATTTCTTATATGTTTTTGTCTATTTGCGGCATTTATGTACACATACATCAAAAATGCACAGTTACAAAATTGCACTCGCAATGAGCGTTTTTTGAGACTTTTTGCAGAATTCAACATTGCACTTTTGGCAGTTAATCTAAAGCCAAAGAGTAAAACGTGCAAACATGATCGTGTTCCAATTTGAAAGGCAATTGCAAAATTTCGAGGTAAATAACAGATAATAAATCAACTTATATCAACGGGTAACGAGCGCAAATGCAGTATTAAACAGCGATTTGAATTAATAGGATAATTTATATAGCTGAGTGGCATTGTGCTGCTATAAGCAGGTGAGCTGCTTACCATCAGACACGTAGCCTGCGAGTTCCGTCACTCTATCTTGAGACATATAGACATAAATGGCTCCGATGAGTTGACAACAATGTTTGGTTGATTTGGTGGTGGTTGGGATTTGGGAGAAAACAGAGAGATTTTCTCTGTTGTTGTAAGACAAATGTCTGAGGTCTCCCACGAGGACCAATTTGCTAAAACTATATAACTTAAAAACCATAATAATGTCAAAACATTTCGTTCGAGATTCATTTGATAATGAACAACTGATTTAATCGCATTTTGATCAGTGTGAGTGCGAGTGCGAGTGAGCAAATGCGACTGATTAGTGCAGGTGTGTAGTGGGAGTACTGTCCAATTCTGTATCACTCGCACTAATCAATCGGTGTCTAGACGTGTTTGCTACTAATCACTAATCAAAATGCAAACATAAGTGCATTCTGGTTTTGCAGCCACAACATATGGTACGCTAGTATCTCCCTTTGGCTGCTTGAATTGTTCTGGTGCTGAGAGTATCACGGTCTACTTCAAAATGACTGACAACCCTGACCAAAACTGATATTACTTCACAACAATCGGAAACCCCGTTCCCCGAATCACAGGTATTTTCCAGAGATTCAATGCAGAACCTTGTCTCGAACAAGGTAGAAACTTATTGCAATTCTCTCATTGTGAGAAAGCTACGTCAGGAAATCAGGTACCAAGTACTCCTTCAACCGTAAATGCTAGCAAATGAGCAACTTCAATACTCGTAGCAACATTTTCTTGAGGAGATATTTTCTTGAAGATTGGTGTTATGAATTGTTATGATTCGATATTAATTGTGAAATGCGATTCATTATGTTGAAGAAGTACGGGTTCGGATTGGGTTATGTGGTTGAGAAGAATGAAAAGTTGAAAAAAGGATGGTGGGTGACGTCGTGTGGAGCGTAGAGCTTTTCTTAGTTGCTTATTATTCAATGGATCTCTCAATGTAAGACAAAAAGTACAGTTTGCTGGCTAGGTCAGTCAACACACCGTAGAGATTTATCACAATAATATATAAATATGTATTTCACTAGCTTCCTGTCAATCTTTGTCTTAAGGTAATTTTGTGTTGCGAAAAATCGGGTATGGTAATTGAGTAGGCACTTCAAGTCTGAGCAATGGCTCATGGCTCATGTTATCAGATTCGCTTTTGTACTGTTCGTTTTGTGATGGGTCAGCAAAGTACTAGCTGGAGTTCAACACATACACACACACACGTACTCGCACACGCACACAAACACACCCTCATCACAGAATAAATATTAGTACCCTCACATATACATACACGGTTATACGTATACTTAGAAATTGACCATGGGAGGAGCCATTGTCTTCCGAAATACAGTTACGACTAGGGCATGGATACCGGTATTCGGTATTACCGAAAAACCGGTAATACCGGACTATTTGAGGCAATTCTGAATACCGGTATTGAAATTGCAAATACCGGTTTTTCGGTATTTTGAATAAAGGCATTAAATTCATGAATAAAACCCACAAGGCGGATCTAGACTACAAAAATAACAATCAACTAAATTTATTTTATACTTGTAAACTTGATGAGCGGCAGTCTTACGTTTTTTTTCATGGTTTACACGAAATAGTGTAAATGTATTAATGAAAACTTGTATTGCACTAAAAAGAGTAAAATAAACTGTTTAAAACCCCCGACCAAAAAAGGGGTGTTATAAGTTTGAGGTCGATGTCTATCTGTCAGTAAGGGTGTCTCTGTGTGTGTGTCTATCTGTGGCACCGTAGAGCTCAAATTGATGAACCGATTAAGTATGATGTTGTTTTTTTGTTTAAAGGGTAATTTCCGTACGGTGGTTCAGACATGTGGCGCCTCCACAAACCATCTAAATTTACTAAAAAAATACTAAATTTCTACACAACCTCCCTCAATATGGGTATCAAATGATAGGGCTTAACTAGTAAAATAATATGACACTGACAAATTTTAATCCAAGATGGCCGCCAGAACAAATGGCGAATTACATTATTATTTTCACTACTTCATCAATATGGGTATCAAATGAAAAGACTTGACTAGTAGAATGTCCTACAAATTACAAATTTAAGGTAGTCGGGGGTAAATCAAATTTTTTAATTTTTGGTCTTGTGAGATGAGTGAGTTGGGGTTATAATAGTTATATTAATTTATTTTTCGCTTTTGAGTTTGTGATTTTGAAGTTGGTTAATTTTTTTGTATAAAACAAACGAGCGTAAACTAGTTTAAAATGTATGCGTAATTATTGATATTTGTTTAACTTTAGAGTTTGAAATGCTTAATTAAGTAGGTACCGGATTTACCGTACAGTATGGACGATTTTTTACTGCTGTTTTAATAGTTGAAGTATACTACCGAAAAACCGGGATCCCGGTTTTCAAAATATGAATACCGAAAAAATACCGGTTTTGTCAGAAGTCCAATACCGCCATGCCCTAGTTACGACTAGTTCGAAGAGAATGGGTTCATATCGAAAGTTTGTTAATTTTTTATAGTGTAAAATAAAATATTTTGTATATTTTGAGGCCCTGGAATGCATCGAGAAACATGCCAAAAGGATAAAAAGTAACGATTATCTTGTTCAAAAAATACTTCAAAGTCTTGGACATCGCCGTTAAAATCGGCAGGTTATATCGGATTATATAGTTTTATCGAATACATTTCAGAAAGTGCGATTTGCATGATCTAATAAAAAACAGCTTCCCGGTATTTTCAAGTCAAGAGCGACTCGGTTTCTTCTAGGTAAGCACGCTCCCTCGTCGACTGTACAAATCATCCCCATCATGTGAGATGGCGGTTGTGTGTTTACACTATAATGTTGGTTTTTAAACCAACCACTTGAAGCTGTTACTCTTTTTAAAATCACGTATAATAGGTATATATTTATAAATATCTTTTTAAGATCCATAACACATTTCTATCTATTGTAGGTGGCTATTTTTCATCGCTGCTCAAATTTCATGGTCACACAAATGTTGATATTTGGTGAATAAAACATTAAACATTATACAATATATGTTAAGTTTGTTTCAATAGAAGCAATCATTTATACCATAAATTAATATATTTTTGCTGTTCCTAATGTCCATGATAGTGATTTTCGATCAGATTTAAAAAAAGGTGAAACACTGTGGTTTATGAATGTCTGTGTCCTTGACATAAGTTGTGTCATAATCATTTACTGTCGAATCTTATCTTATACCTTTAAACGAGCAATTCTTGTATGTTATATACAGAATCTGAATCTCGGAAACGGTTCGAACGATTTTGATGAAATTATGTATGCAGGGGGTTTCGGGGACGATAAATCGATCTAACTAGGTTTTATTCAATTCAATTCCGCCACAAAAAGGAGGAGCTTATCAATTCGACCACCATATTTTTTGTATGTATGTTACCTGATTTCTCAAGAACGCCAGAACAGATTTTAATATTTCTTTTTTTGTTTGAATGGGTTTTCCGAATGATCCCATATCAATTTTATCGAAATAGGCTGGGTCGTTTTGGAAATTGAAAAAAAAAAACTGAAATTTGCCTACAATTTTGTCTCGATGACATTGTTGTAGATTTCACAAAAGTTATGAAATTCGATCCTGTCAACACGAAATTGTGTAAATGCTCAGTGTAAATACATTAATGAAAACTGGTTTTGCACTAAAAAGAGTAAAATAAACTCTTTTTATACAAAAAATTAAAACGACTTCAAGACCACAAAGAGGCACTCAAAAGCGAAAAATAAGTTAATATAATTATTATAAGCGACACTCACTCATCTATTCGAAGTCGGTGGCGGTCAAGTCAAAAATCTAGTAGATATATACTATGTAGGTACGCAGTAAATAGGCATAGGTAAGTAGTATCTATCAACTATTGTTAGATTTGTCGGGCACCGACTTCAAATAGATAAGTGAGTGGCGCTTATAATTATTTTATTTACTTATTTTTCGCTTTTGAGTGCCTATTTGTGGCCTCGAAGTCGGTGTAATTTTATGTATTAAAAAAAGTTTTTATAAAAAAACAAACTGATGTCATATTTGTGTTTTACTAGTGATAGTTCTTGCTGTACCGTTTACAAGTCTCTTTCTAGTCTATCTATCAATTAATTTTGTCGAGTCCTAAAAGCTTTTCTACATAGAGCATCAAATATTTAGTCACAATATCATTGTAAATCTCTGGTGTTTATTGAACGCATATTTTCGGTTTTTGTGTGCTACGTAGTATGGTACATTCGAAAATAGCCGTAAAAAGAACCCTTTGCACATAATGTCCTCGGAACCTGTCTCCCCATCAAGATATCACGATTCTGACAAGCTTCGTCGACAACTGTACGAGTTGACGTTCGCTTCCGGTCCAATGAGACGTATAAACGTATTGCAGTGACGGATATTGGCGTAATTTCTAGGCACATGCCAAACCGAACACTGCCTTTGATCTTAATTACATAACATGTTGCACTATCGCATTAGGCGGAGCAAATTGGCAGAAACGCCTTTGACAGTACATATATTGCATTTCAGTCCATCCCTATTGACGTAATAAGGCCCACTGAGAGGCATGGAGTGTGCGAGGCAGGAGTACGTCTCTGATCTCAATTACACACATGGTGCACTATCGCATTACGCGGTAAGCTGGTAGAATCGCCTTAGATAAATCAAATGTAGCATTGCAGTTCATGCAAACTAACATAAGGCCTAATGAGAAATACAGAGTGTGTAACCAGGAATGCTGGTTTTAGTCTCAATTACATGCTATAATATCTGATTAACTGATAAAACGACCTCTTGTTGTACTTCTTGCTGTGCCACATGTTGTATTGTACTCCACCCAAAGTGAAGTAAGGCCGATTGGGAGATTCAGTAATAACTCAAGGTGATCAACTTTAGTTTTAGTCGTTGAAATGTTATGTGAGCTTTGCATTTTTTAGCGGACTCAATTTATCTTTGGGACATGTGTAGGGGGTCTTAGAAGCTTAACCCCAAGTTTGTGGGGTTGCCACCTTTGTCTCTCGGCCGCCATCTTGGAAAACGCCTTTATTGATATATCTTTAAAAGTTCCAGCCCTACAAAAAAGTTATTAAGATATAATTTGTAGCAAATGAAATTGTCTACGAGTTTGCTTGTCTGATTTTTTCCTGAAAAATTAAAAATAAAGAAGTGTATGCATAAATTTATAAGTACAAGCGTCAATAAAATAAATAAGTCACAACATAGAAATGTTGAGAAAAAGGCGAAAAGCTAGGTGTACAAAATTAATGTAAATGAAATGGTAACAAACATTTCGTTTACCCTTATTTTTTATGAGTATTGAAGCGCCCGATCAACTTTGGAGCCCTCTTGAGAGCGCTCTTATCTCATCTCATCTCTATATATATAAATTATTAAAAAAATTGGCAAAAACTCTTCTTCGCTTCTCCCATAATTTAGTCAAATCCATAATCCACTACGCTGCCCAAGTACGGTTAAGTGGATGACACATGCCTTCGAAAGATGTATTTCTTCAACATTAAAACCAGTCGATAATTAGTTGTCGGTGGTAAAATAAAGTCAGTTGTTTCGTTTGTTAAAGAAAAAAAGTTACTTTTTAACATCTTGCTCAACATTATTTTCTCATTATGTATTAATGCTAGTGTTTGTTATTGAAAAATATGAAGCAGGAAAAACTCTACAAAACCTATTCAAAGAAAGGTTCGTAAGCTGCACTATTCAAATATTAATCACTGACTTTGCGTACTTTGAATCTCGTTCTATTAAATAACTGTAAACATTTCCTGCGAGTGGTTAGGCTCTTTGTTGCTTGTCGCTTTTCAGTGTGAAATAACAACTCATAAGTTCAATATGACCTTTTTTTTCTGTGTTTTTCTTAACTGTCTCACTGTTGGACAAAGGTGTCTCCGAAATCCTTTCATTTCTATTTTATTAGACATTACCTGCCCCATGCAGACATTAAAGAGATAGTTCCGCCAATTGGGAATTAATTTTGATGTTTTTTTTTGTCTGGTAGATCATAGTTTAAAGGTCCAAGGTCCCTTATAAATTTTATCGAAATCGGTTTAGTAGTTTTTGAAATATGAACAAAAAACAACTAAAATTTACTTTCGTTACCTCCATGACTTATTACTTCATATTGAATTTGAGGGAATGCCTGAATTTACTATTATAAATTGAAATCAGTATTTGTTTTTTCAGAGATAATAAATTATTGTTTATTATGTTTGATTGAATTAGCCTATGAAAAACGCATACGATATGGCTTTCTGTTGGTAAAACAATTCAAAAATGGTTTAGAAGATCTAGAGACCGTACCCTACAATGTAACAAACTTACACATGGTATCTTTTTATAATTTAGTATTGATTTTTTAGTTTTTAGTGAAGAGTGATGACACACAGTCTAGTTCACTGGAAATATATCCCTAAACAAACTCAAATTTTCCGTGAAACTAGAATAATTTTGTATTCGAAAAAAATGGTTGTCTGTAAAGTTGGGTTACTGACGTTAGTTGAACGTGACAACTTCAACTACGCCTTAGAGCGAGGTAACGCCGGCGGCGAGGTAACGGCATTAATGGCACATGACGTCATGTTTTGCGGGCGTGCAGCCGGCTTCATCGAATTATAAGACGTTGTCACGTCAAAAACTGTAGATAGATCGAAGATGTAAGTATATGGAAGAAGGTGTCAGATTCGCTTTACCTTGCCGGCGTCAACACGTTCCAAGTTCCAAGGATAATATTTTATCACGTATATTTCTTTATTTCTCTAAGATTATTTAATTACTGGCTTTATCTCCTATATACATACTTTTTCACTGACCTTGGAAAGAAATATATTATATCCGGCTGCTTCGTTCGGCTTGTAATAAAGTAAATGTCCGTAAAATGTAAAAAAAAGTATATTTATATTATTTATATTTGTACTAAATGTGTATAATCAGTCAATCCAAATCAATTTAAATAACTTTTAAGGTAACGGAAAACACATAAAAATAGTCATGTACTAAATTAAAAGTTTTTAAGTAAGTAGTATTTAAAAAAACAAGTGGTGCAGCACCGACACTTTTAAGACTAGTTGTCCGCACCGGCTTTGCCCATGGTGAAAGAAGTTTTGAAACCGGTCCAGTAGTTTCTAAGATAAACACATTCAAACAAGTGACATCTTCAGATTTATAATATTTATTTAGATATACTAACACAACTACAGGAAGCAAAATAGCAAATTTAGCAGCAATAACGACGATGAAAAAGCATCAAAAAGAGCCCGGAAAAGCAGAGGTTCAATCAGAAATTTGGAGTAATAGATCGAAGTTTGATTGATTGATTGAAGTTTTAATTTTGTCGGTTATAATATTTAAAATGTTATTGTCGCTGCCACACAGTCTTTGTATCAGTGGATATGGGCACTTACATATGTTATTTTTCTCATTGAAGTATGAATTCCATCTGTTTTCATTCGCGTGAACATTGCTGAAATACTGCAAAAATCTGGAAACTCCTACAGCTTGTATTGCACACGCAGATGCTTCTTAACACCGAGATGAGTATTTTCAGTTGCATCCCAAGACGACAAAGATTTTTCCTAGTTCTACGTTAAAACTTGTGCGTTTATCGTCAGGACTAGCCTATTTGCCCAACGGTAGTACCAAAAACTACTATGAATCAAAAACGTATGATGCTATGCTGGTGATAGATGCTGTGTAGATGGGTGTGGTGTAGATGTGCTTACTGATATACTGATGTAGATTAGTGTTGTCAAAGATCAAATCAGTTGTACATTAAGAGTGGTTTAGGCAATCACCTTTTGCGTAGGCAAGGTTAATTGGAATTTCATAGCCCAAATAATTTGAGTGGTGGCATGGCGATGGTGTTCGATTCCTGAAGAGAATAAATACGTCAACCAGCTAGTTTAAATGAAGGCTTCGTCGAAACATGAATTTAGGTTATTTTTAGGCCCTCAAACCGAGATCTAGCATGTGGTTCTGAAAGTGCTCTGTTCATAAAAATGAAATTGAAGGCTATGCCTCGGCATAACTAAAAATTCATGAGATTCAGTGAGTGGACGAAGTTCCCGGCTGCGGTGTGATATAACGCATAACAATGTTACGATCAAAAACTAAAAATATAGATTTTACTAAAAAATATTGCACTCATCCCAGATTTTTATTTGACAAATTTAAGATGGTTTAGGTTTTTGACAATTAATGCTTCTAAGCATTAACTCTCGAAGATTAACGAACGAATAGACTACAGGCCCGTGAACAAAATTTACGGGTCAAATGAACCACCAGGAGACCTATGTAGGATGATAGAAGGGTATAAAGTAATAAGATTCAGTACTATGCCGTCACTTGTAAGCTGTCCAACTGAGTGCAATTGAAGAGGGGGGGTTGCAATCCTCGATCATTTCTCCTTGTCGCATTATTTTTGTACGGCGTTGCGGAATAATAGATTAAAAGAGGTATTGAAACTATAAAAATTAAAAATTTTAACTTTTTAATTATTAGTTTACCGGAAAAATTTACAGAGTACGAGTAATTTACAGAGCAAATTTGGTCATTTGATTAAGTACGGCATTGGTTCCATACAGTTTCAATAATAATAATACTTTATACCCTTCTATCATTCTACATAGGTCTCCTGGTGGTTCATTTGACCCGTAAATTTTGTTCACGGGCCTGTAGTCTAGAAGAGATTCGACTCTACTTTTGTGATAAGAACGTCTAGACTGTGGAATACGTTGCCTGAGTGGGTTTTCCCCGATGGTTACAATCTTTGTGTCTTCAAATCGAGAGTGTATCGGTTTTTTTCTAGGTAAACACGTTCCATCGTAGACTGCATCGTCGCTTAACATCGCATAAGGCGAGATGCCGGTCAAGTGTAAACCTATAAAAGTTAAAAAAACTCACAGAACAGAATACGGTAACATTTGCACATTCGGTAGAACAACTGGATAAAGTTACTATGGTTAACTTAATGGTTAATAAAACATTTCTATTAATAACATCCAGAGTGTTATTAACCAACTTCCAAAAAGGAGTAGGTTATCTATTCGACTACCATGTTTTTTTGTGTATGTTAGCTGCTGATTTCTCGAGAACGCTCGAACCGATTTGATTTTTAAATTTGTTTTTTTGTTCCGATGGGTATGCTTCCTGAATGGTCCCATATAAATTTTATCGAAATCATCAAAATCAAAATCGTTTTTGTAATATGAACAAAAAACTAAAATTTGGCAACAATTTTGTCTGGATGACATGGTTGTAGATTTCATAAAAGTTATGGATTTTGATCCTGTCAACACGAAATTGTGTAAATGCATTTTAAAACTTGTTTTGTACTAAAAAGGGTAAAATAAACTATTTTCTACAAAAAATTAAACCGACTTCAAAAGTCAAAGTCAAAGTCAAAGCGAAACAAATAGGCACTTGAGTGCCTATTTGTGGTTTTGAAGTCGGTATTAGATATATAGTTATTTCTTACCTTTGCCTATTTTTTTTATATCATAGAATGACGAAACGAGCAGGACATGTGCCTGATGGTAAGCAACATGCCTGCCACATAACAGCTACACGCAGCTATTGGAACATGAAAATCCAAATCATTACCAAGCTGCACAACTTGCTGCACACTGCACTGCGCTCGTCACCCAGAGATCTAAGATATTATATCTCTAAGCTCTGTTATTTCTCTGGAAATATTGCCCTTCAAACTGGAACACAGTAATGTTTGCACCTTACTGCTTGGCAATAGAATAACTGGCAAAGGTGTGGTACTTTCCCAGGCGGACTCTACAAAGAGTCCTACTTACTACGTAGGTACATAGTTTTTCTAGTACTAGGTTTTTGGCTAGACTGGCAGCGAATTCAAATAGATGAGTGAGTAGCGCTTATAATAATTATATCAGTTTATTTTTGCTTTTGAGTGTTTATTTGTGGTTTTGAAGTCGTTTTAATTTTTTGCAGAAAATAGCTTATTCTATCGTATTTTACTGTTCTACCTGACTCAATTACAAGTTTATTTCTTTGCGTTATTTAACTTAAAATATGTCAAATAAATAGAGAATCTATTATAATTTCGTTTTAAAATTAAACTGGAAGAAGCGAGCTCACCGGCGGACCTGCGCCGCTAACCTGGTAATAGGAATTAGATTTGGTTAAAAAATTGGATTTTTTCTTGACACACGTAAGTTTCAATACTATTAACGATACGTTGTTTCGACATTAATATAACAATTCTCAAACTATTTATAACTGTAACCTAGGATTTCATTTTTAACGACCGCTGTTGTTGTGAGAGGTTTAAACAAATTAAAACATTTGATGGTTTTTTTTAAATTGAAACATGTCCGAAGTTTGTGACAACAAGCTTTGGTATGTGGTATTATGAAAAGATAAAAACTGCATTCGACCTCATTCCAAAAATCTATAACCATAACACTCGATGCAAACGGTTTTATAAAATTAGGCCAATTATTGTCCACGTAGCTGCACGACATCCGCACGATTTCGACAATTGTCGGTTGCAAGACGAATGCTTGCATCTTGCGTACAAATAATGAAGTCTGTGTCCACGAAACGACAACGACACGACAGCCGCACGTCTTGCGTTTGTTCGTAGGATGCATGCACTCGACAAAAGACGCGTGCGTGGACAGTAGGCCTTAGTCTATTTTTCTATCAATATTTTATTTCATAATGAACCAAACAAAACGAACAATGAATTTTTATATTGTAAATATCTGCCGTATTTTAAACATTTTTCTCAAAGTAAAAATACACAGACAGTCACACTGGTGCGGTGTGAGAATCAAACTGTAAACGTCTGTTACGTTATATGAACTTAAAGACACAAGATTGAGTTTCAGCCGATTTTCGTAATGCGTAGAAATCAATGCAATTTAAAAAAAAAGCCTGCATTACAAATTCATTAATGTTTAAATTAAATTAAAGGATGCGAGGGAGCCACGTTTTTGTGTGTACCTACTATGAACACTTAACACATAAACTAAATTGAGCCAAACTTTTGTTACTGTAGCATATTGTTCAGACATTATCTCTAAAACATTGCTTTGTGCTTTTGGATTTCATTCGGTTTCTTAGGCGACGTATTTACTTAAAAGGAATAGGTGATACAACTGCTAAATCACATTAGCTATAATTGACATACTTTGTGATTGTAATTTAAAATTTAAATTAAATAGCTCGATACGACCGACGAATAGCCTAATCAGATTCAATTAGCTTTGTCATGCGCATACTTGTTGACTTTCTCATATGCATGGTAAGCTGTCATGGATGACGCAATTTCATTGCAGGTTATGCTAACATAGTCAGGGCCTAGGATAGAGATTGTAGGTGATTTCACAGAAAACAATGAACCGACATGTGAGTTCGTGACAAGCATCTATACTAATATTATAAAGCTGAAGAGTTTGTTTGTATGTTTGTTTGTTTGTTTGTTTGTACGCAAGGATCTCTGGAACAACTGGTCCGAATTGAAAGAAAAAAAATTCTACAAAGAAAAATATTCTTTCTTTGTAGGATAGTCAATTTATCGAGGAAAGCTATAGGCTATTTAACATTACGCTACTATAAACAATAGCCGAGCATGAATGAAAAATGTAACAAAAACGGGGAAAAATATTGCTTTTTGAGAGCTTTCGTTGCGTGACAGCATATATCATGTGGTAAAGGTTGCTTCATTAGAACCTTAAGTAACCAAATTTGTTCAAAATTTGAATTGGTACGACTAATTTTCGATAGATGGCGTAGCAACGCGCGCGCGTTCAGCTAGTATCTAATATAAGATTAGAACTCTACGAGCTTATAACTCTAGGTTTCTACCGGATAATATGATGTTATGGATAAATTCAGGTTGCCGCAGGAAAATCTTCCGTAGTAGACATATTAAAAAGAGGACGAGATTGTATAAAATGAAAACTGGCAACAAAGCGAATAAGCGATACACTTTGATCTCAAATGTTTTCTACACGTTTATGAGAAAGTTGTGTTTTAAATACTTAATATTATTAGATATAGGTAGGTATTTTAGAGACCAATATACCAAATGGTACCCATTTCGTATTTTACTACTTTTCTACCAAATTGATCGCAAACATATTTCGTATCTGACGGGATGGAGGTAATGTAATGTACTCCGCCTGGGGAAGTACCACACCTTTGTCAATTATTCTACCGCCAAGCAGTAATATGCAAACATTACTGTGTTCCGGTTTGAAGGGCAATGTTTCCAGAGAAATTACAGGGCTTGGAGATATAACAACTTAGATCTCTGGGTGACGAGCGCAGTGCGGTGCTAGGTAATGATTTTGGTTCTTCATGTTCCAATAGCTGCGTGTCACTGTGCTGTTATGTGGCAGGCATGTTGCTTACCATCAGGCACATGTCCTGCTCGTCTCGTCACTCTTTATTTTAAAAAAAAAAACACCATATTGGCGATACTGGTATAGTCATTTCTAACCTTACTTAGATTCATAACGATAACTTGTAAAAATAAATAAACTATTCTAATCCAATGTAGGTATAGTATGAGTTTTTATTTAAATCGACAATAGTTTCTGTTAAGCCTGTTGGGAACAAATTACTCACATCGGTTCGTTGACTATCGGAACTGGGGGCAGAATAAAAAAAAAGTGAGATAAACCGGCGAGGCAGAGTGTGTTGTGCTTGAACAATGCTCTGTTGGTTCCAGCAACGCTCTTGCACGGTTCGTGTTTACGTTTCATCAGAGTGCGCCTGGACGCTACGAGATATACTTGACAGCTTCTGAGGATAGGTTATTGGAAAACAACTAACGACCACAGAAGTTTATCAGAAAATGTACCCGTTCTAGTGGAAGCGCGGTTAAAATGCGGAAAGGAAGTACCTATAAGAGTTTTATCCTTTCAAATTTTATGCCATGTGTATCATTTTTGTACCAACTCATTTACTCCAGCAGCGAAAAAAAGTTATCAAAGATAGACGTGATAGACTCACGTTGTCTTAATCAATCTACGGCCTATGACGACCATAGGCTTTTTACTGCCGAAATCCAAGCAGTAGCTCGCAAAGAGCTTCCGAATTTTTGAGTAAAGTTTAGTCGGTTTAGAAATTTACTGCGTTTGTGACTTCAAAAAAACTTAAAGAGACAGACTTCAGCCTATTCAATATTCAGCCAGGTCGGCCCCTTCGTGTAGGGATATAATAGGAGAACTATGTGACAAGTTTTCAGCTTGCCTCAAATACCTACTCAAATTTTGCTACTAGCTCTCGGAATAGATAGATAGATAAACGCTTAATTGCACTTATTTCATACAAGTTTTGTGATACGTCATTTAGGTTTTGAAATTGATAAATGCTTTACAAGATTATTCCCAGACTATAAATCTATATATTTTCTAAATTTCAGCCCAATCCGTTCATACATTACGACGTGAAAGAGTAACAAACAACCCTCCATACTAACAAACTTTCGTGTTTATAATGGTACGATTTAAACATTAACACGCCATTACTGCTTATTAAATGACATACACTAAAAATAATCGAATCCCCTTATCTTTCTGCTTTTTGAGCGTTTAATAGACGCAACATGTGACCAGAATGCTGGCCCACTTGTACGTCGAGTCATTTGACGCCAGAATTTGGCTAGCGTTGCCATTGTAGTAATGTCACCAGCATGGTGAATAGGTCTGGGAGTGATAAGTTACTTAGTTGAATGGTTATGCTTATCAACTTTGAAGATAACAATATTTATTACATAAACAGCCTACATTGAATTTACAGGTCTTTTCTCAAAAATACAGAATAGAATCAAGGACATCATTTACCACACTAGCCAAATTCGGTACACGTGTCTTCGAAAGATATCTCTTTCTTGGAACACGCCGGTTATATCTCGATGTTTCACATCATTGCTAGAGCGAGTGGTGACGACAAACTTGTACATCAGCACTTGAAAAATATTCAGAAAAGTAAGAATTAAATTTACAGAAATGAATTTACGACCTCTTCAAATTGAAATAAAACGTTTTAGCCACTACACTTAACTATTTTAACTCTTATTTCTCGTTCACTACATACTAAATCTAAAATTATCTGAATTGAAAATTACGCTTGAATTGCCAGCCAAAATTTGCTATGTCAAGATAATTATGACATCTGGCTTTGCAGGAAAGAGAGGGTTAACCCACCCTTTTTAATCCCTGATAGGTGTACCACAAGGGCTTAAATCATCTGTCATTACGAGACACGTTTTTGCTGATTTTCCTAGGGGCTAAGCCCATGAGAAAGGAATTGGCGATTGTGATACTATGTATTAATCTTATTATGGTACAGACCAGTTTATGGATTAACGATAAAAGTGTGCCAGCCCGGGGAATGTATCAGCCAAAAATTGTATGATATTAATGAAACAGTTATTTATAGAACAGCTTTTTTGAGTGCATCTGTTTGCTGGTAATTTTTATAACATGAAACATTAGTCGTCAAAGAAAACTAATGTTTGGTAGTCGCTAACAATATGAAGTAGTTATAGTCGTATGATAAAACAAAACAAAAAACACTTTTTAATTAAGCTTTTATTTAAATTAACTAAAAATAATAAAATAACCCATCAACTTATGACCTCCTTTTTTTTTAAAGTGTTTTTCCACATTGGTAAAATGTGTGTCCCCCCCCCCTCTAACTTCTAAGGTAAGAGAATGAAAAATCTAAAAAAAATATATGATGTACATTACCATGTAAACTACCAACGAAAATTGGTTTGAACTCGATTTGATGAGTAGTTTTTTTTAGTACGTCATCAATATACTATTAATGAAACTTCGATCAAAGTTACAACGAACTGCAAGAAATATGTGTACTATGTATATAATGTTACTTACTGCAACGGAACCCTTCATGGGCGAGTCCAACTCCCACTTGGCCACTTTATTTTAGAATGGTTTATATTATATATTATATACTTACATACCTACATTACAAGTTAAATATAAAAGCTTTTAATAAATAGGTTATAAATTTCAAAGCCTCGCGCTAACTTTGAAGAAACCACTTCACCGTAGGCTTGAAGACACCTGAATTGAATCCATCATGAAATACCCACTCAGGCAAAGCATTCCAAAGTGTATAATTAAACCTCTTCGTTCAAGTCTTTGGAAATTCAACTAGGAAATGATGTCGCTTTCCGTACCCTCGAGCAGTCCTTCAGAAAAAAGGCTCCCGCAATTTTTATATCCACTCTAGGGGTAGTAGCGACAAGACTAGGTGGAGTCAAGGTGCTCCGAGTCCTTTGAGGATTAAGAGTCGGATCTGGGTCCTAAGTAAACCCTCAAATTTGGTTAATTGAAAGTAAAAAATTAGAATCGTGATTTTATATGATTTATTTATAAATTGAACTGTTTGTCAAACAACGTCCTGAACGGCTGGACCGATTTGAATGTTTTTTTTTGTATACGTTTGGGTAGGGCCTTGGAAGGTTTAGATACACAAATCAGCCTGGCAGATGGCGCTGCAATTGATATTCAGGTTATTATTCGAGCGAAGCCGTAGCGGGCCGCTAGTTATTAAATAAAAAAATGTGTCCATTGTTGGTTTTGTTTTTAATTAAAATAATCAATTGCCCGGTTTACATTATTCCAGTCCAGCGATCGAATCCAGCGCTAGATTGCTTACTGGAAACATGTGAACCTGCACTGGAAAGCATCAATCCCGTGCCAATGCTTTCCAGTGCCGGTTCACATTTTTCCAGTGTGCAATGGATGGAGCGCTGGATTCGATCGCTGGACTGGAATAATGTAAACCGGGGATTATGGAATATGGAAAACCAGGACAAAAGAGCCACTCTAATACGCCACTACACAAAAGACCTGCCTGAGATCAGTCTGGACGAAATTGTGATGGCTCTTGGACAACTGAAAAATGGAAAAGCCGCGGGCGAGGACGGGATTACAACAGAGCTCTTAAAGTCTGGTGGAACTTCACTTATAAAAGAGCTCCAAGAACTGTTTAATGCCGTCCTCTTCACCGAGAGAACTCCACAGGTATGGCATAGAAGTATAATCGTCCTCTTCTTTAAAAAGGGAGATAAGATCCTTATGAAGAACTACAGACCAATATCGCTTCTGAGCCATGTCTATAAGTTGTTCTCAAGAGTTATCACAAATTGTCTCGCCCGAAGACTCGACGAGTTTCAACCTCCTGAACAGGCCAGGTTTCGAAGTGGGTACAGCACCATAGACCACATTCACACGGTACGGCAGATTGTACAAAAGACAAAGGAGCAAAATCGGCCACTTTGCTTAGCGTGGACTATGCGAAGGCATTTGACTCAGTCGAAACCTGGGCTGTTCTGGAGTCCTTACAGCGGTGCCAAGTCGATTGGCGATACATCGAGGTGATGAGGTGTTTGTACGACGCCGCTACGATGGCGGTTCAAATTCAAGACCAGCAGACAAAACAAATTCCTCTGCTTCGAGGCGTGAGGCAAGGGGATGTTATTTCCCCGAAATTGTTCTCAAACGCACAAGAGGATATGTTTAAGACGCTGGATTGGGTTGAACGTGGCCTAAATATCAACGGCGAGTACATCTCTCACCTACGATTTGCAGACGACATCGTCATTATGGCAGAGTCGCTGGAGGACTTGCAGTGGATGTTGGATGGCCTGGCTAACGCTTCTCAACGTATCGGCCTCCGGATGAATTTGGATAAAACCAAGGTCATGTGCAACGAGTTCGTTGCACTGCGGCCGATTGGCGTAAATGAAATCACTCTTGAAATTGTTCAGAAACACATTTACCTAGGGCAGACGCTCTAACTAGGTAGGAGTAGCTTTAAGAGTGAGGGCATTAGAAGAATCTAGTTGGGCTGGGCAGCATTTGGAAAACTTCGTCGAGTCTTCTCGTCACCAATCCCACAAAATCTTAACACAAAAATGTACAACCAGTGCGTTCTACCCGTTATGACCTACGGTGCTGAAACGTGGACACTGACAGTGAAAATGGTCCGAAAGCTCAAGGTTGCTCAGCGAGCTATGGAAAGGGCTATGCTTGGGGTTTCTCTGAGGGATTGCACCCGCAATGAAGTAATTCGTCAGAAAACTAAAGTCACCGACATAGCTCAGCGTATTAGCAGACTGAAGTGGCAACGGGCCGGTCACATCTGTCGCAGACCCGATAACCGTTGGGGTGGACGGGTTCTGGAATGGAAACCGCGAATCGGTAAACGTAGTGTAGGACGCCCTGAGACTAGTTGGAGTGACGATATACGAAAGACGGCTGATGCAAGACGGCACATGTCGATTTGTAAAAAAAGTTTGTGAAAAGAAGGGATAACAAAAATAAGTGGGGTAATTAATAAATGACGCAGATTTGCTGCTTACTGTCCGAAATGTATCGAATAATAAAACTTTTATTGTCCAAACAAAGAATTATTTCAGGTGATATGAAACAGACCAAAAAAAAGGAAACAGTAATAATAGTTGATAAAGGCACAAATAAGGTTTTACATTTTGATTTTATACAAAACCACCGGTAATTGTATGTGTGTCTATCCAGCTGTCCGTTTTACCATCCGCCCGAAGTCAAGGATCTAAGCTAAGTGAACGCTGATGCTAATGTAGTTACATGAAGAAACACGATTCCGGTAGATCGAGCATGCAGTTCAGTACACTTGGTACGCAATGAAGTCTCGCTATTCAAATCGATTCGATAATGCCCCGAATCTCGAAGAAGGTGAGATTTCGGGCCTGGCTTAGCCTGAAATTGCTTGAATAACTTAAATTGCATGGTCACGATCGGAATCTCGAAGACCGAAATGTTTGTTTTAAAACAATTTACTATTACAAGACAAGCAAACTGACGGTCAACATCTTAAACCTTGCTCACGATTTTAGAGTTTGTTAGCTAACTAAACGATTTTAAACATTGACTGTACATTTTATTAGAAAAACTAGCGGTCCGCCGCGCCTTTACCCGTGGATGGTACTTAATAGCTATATATGTATATCATATAGCCTATACGCGTACTTAGCACTCAAGGATCACGTACATATCAAATAATGAAATAATTTTTGAAATCGGTTTATTAGTTCCTACCACGGATATCGGTTTCCAACCATTAGCGCGTTTAAACAACAAACCTCTTCAGCTTTATAATATTACGAGGAGCATCGGTTTAAAATTTATTGCAACTGTAAATAAAATAAAAACAGACACCTTTTAGTAATATTTTAAAGATGGATATCTATTTCAAATAATTGTGCCGTGTTGTACTGAACTCGGTTAATTTATGACGAATTCGGTTAGTAGGTACTTACATAAAACGGTAAATAAAAAATAATTAAATAGGTACGGTATTTGTGCCTAGAGGTTTCTTAAAAGTTTTTTTCTAAAATATCTTTCATATCTCCTGCTCGACAACGTCCAATTATATGTCATGAAACGACAAAACAAAGCAAGTGATTGTGACCTTTCAAAATGCAGAGGTATATAAGTAATATTGAGAAGATTCCCTAGAGATTAAAATGAATTTGGAACGTAGAAGTTCGTATGACAATTCTTATCCATAGAGTATCTCTCTACTTAGTCTGTGATAGTATCATTGTAAAAAGACTTCATTATAAACTCGAACTTTTTTTCCAAATACCGAATTGGCCACCCGCACGCACAGAAACAAAACACAAATAAAGTAGCCAAGTGCGAGTTGGACTCGCCCATAAAGGGTTCCATTGCAGCAAGTAACATAATATACATAGTACACATAGTTCTTGTAGTTCGTTGTAACTTTGATCGAAGTTTTAATAATAGTGTATTTATGACGTACTAAAAAAAAACTACTCATCAGATCGAGTTCAAACTAATTTTCGTTGGTAGTTTTCATGGTAATATACATCATATATTTTTTTTAGTTTTTTCATTCTCTTACTTTAGAAGTTAGAGGGGGGGGGGGGACACATTTTACCACTTTGGAAGCGTCTCTCGCGCAAGTTATTCAATGTAGACAAAAATTATATTAGAAACCTCAACATCATTTTTTAAGACCTATCGATAGACAACCCACACGTGTAGGTTTGATGAAAAAAAAAATTTTGAGCTTCAGTTCTCAGTATGTGGGGCACCCCTAATTTTTGAATTTTTTAAAAACTTTTGTAAAAATCTTGATGCGGTTTACAGAATACATCTACTTACCAAGTTTCAACAGTGTAGTTCTCATAGTTTCGGCAAAAAGTGGCTGTGACATACGGACGGACAGACAGACAGACAGACAGACAGACAGACATGACGAATCTATAAGGGTTCCGTTTTTACGTTTTACGGAACCCTAAAAATGGAATTATAACAAGGCGCCATTGAGTCGAATTTTGTAAGTTTATCACTTTAATTCTTAAATAACACCTACATGTCTTCATGCGATAGTGAATTGACCCCGTAGTTCATCAAATTGGACGCTTTAGGGATTATTAATAATCTACTCCCGGAAAAATCGAAAGATAAATACCTAAAAGCTTATGACAATTTTGATCAATGGAAAACAACAAGAAAAGTGAAGGCCGTGTCCGAGTCTGTTCTTTTAGTTTATTTCGAACACTTTAGCATCGACTCGAAAGCCAAGAGCCTGTAGAGCATTTATTCAATGCTTAGATCTACAGTAAGTATTATTATTTATTTATGTTATTATTTATTGAACATAGCCCTTTCTTTTAATTGCCTCGCACAAGATTTGAAAAGTAGAGTATTTACCTCTGAAGTAAAGCACTGTCTTGTGTCATGAGCAGCTTGGATCCTGAGCGCAGCGAGGGATTCGAGTCAACTCCCGAGCGAAGCGAGGGAGTTGTAGAGTCCTGAGTGAAGCGCAATATGACGCCCATGACACAAGACAGTGCTTTACTCCCTTAGTGAATAATCTACTATTATCACTCTTGCAGAAAATTTTAAAAGTTAATTGTTCAAAATCGAAATATTTGTGTACATAATGTAAAACAATCTATGTTTTTAATATAGTTGTGACATCAGTTTTATGACTGCATTATATGGCGAGTTTGATTAACTCCGTAGGAAACATGAAGTGACTGTAATTAATTTTCTAACAACGCCGATTATATTTGTTAATTAGATATTAGCAAAAAAATGGGCAGTCATAGGAACTGCCGATAGAAGTGAAAACTTATAACTCAGAATTTGATAGCTTACCTTGGAAACTACACGGATGTAACCGGAGGGCGTGGCCTCGCCATCTTGGCATAGCCATCTAGAAATGCGTCAGCATTTCCCATTGGCTGATGTGTTTCTAGATGGCCATGCCATGATGGCCTGTCCACGCCCTTTCAGCATTTCCCATTGGCTGACGTATTTCTAGATGGCCAATAACCATGGTCCCGAGTTTACCCAAAGCTTTCTTATCATACCCGAGCGTGACGAATGAATTCAATTCACAGCCCACGAAAAATCTGTCTAGGCGCGCCTAAAGAAGTTTTCACTTCAAAAATTAAAATTAATTACATAAACTGACTTCGTCTTACCTCTATTATTGGGATTCCTAAGCTGCTCTCATGTTAAACACAAAAGGTGAGTCTATTTTAATTATTTGACTAATACGAGTAGAAACTGAGTGGTGACTCTGAACATACAGATCTATCATGCTGAAATTTAACTCTTGTTAGGGTTCCGTAAAACGTAAAAACGGAACCCTTATAGATTCCTCATGTCTGTCTGTCTGTCCGTCCGTATCTCACAGCCACTTTTTGCCGAAACCATTAAAACTTCACTGTTGTAACTTGGTAAGTATTCTGTGAACCGCATTTATTACAAAAAAATAAAAAAATTGATTGGGAACTGAAACTCAAATTTTTTTTTTTCTTCAAACCTATACTTATCTATTTTTATGTATTTATTTAATTAACAACTAAAATGATTCATAAATAAACCAATTACATTAGTTGACAGGTTCTTTGATACAATATGTTATAAAAAAAAAGATAACAAGATTTTTACACTGTTAAGACTAACATACACGTTTCATATTATTGAATGAATAAATGTCAAGTGATTGTACATTAATGGACCTCTGGGTCTAGTCAAAATAAAATAATTTAGATTTAAATTTCAAAGATACAATAGTGTAAAAAATTAAGTAATGTCAATATTTAGATACATTATGTCTAAATTAAAAAGCTTGTCTAAATTGGAGTTCATCATCCTCACTAATCTTGCGCGCCCTCATCTCACAGTATTTCAAACACGCCGACAATATATTCTTCCATATATATAGTGTGTATACGTATAGGGTGTCTATCGATAGGTCCTTAAAAATGATGTTGAGGTTTCAAATTTCATTTTTGCCTACACTGAATAGTTTGCGCGTGAGACACTTCCAAAGTGGTAAAATGTGTGTCCTCCCTTCTAAAATGTGTGTCCTAACTTCTAAAATAAGAGAATGATAAAATTAAAAAAAAATGATTACCATGTAAACTACCAACGAAAATTGGTTTGAACTCGATCTGATGAGTAGTTCTTTTTTGGTACGTCATACCGTTATATACCGTATACGTTAGACTGAACTACAAGAATTTATTTATTATGTTACTTGCTGCTACGGAACCCTTCATGGGCGAATCCAACTCGCACTTGGCCGCTTTTATTTTTATAATTACTCACGCCAATCATATAACAGTTCAACACAATGTCGAAACAATTAACTGTTGCCTTTTGTTTCCAGATGATAAGCGCACTATTATGCTATAGTCAATGCTTTGAACTCGTCAATTTCAATATACTCTGAATGAACGATCAAACTTTTTATGGTTACAGCGAGTTTTTAGTGAGTAATGGTAAACTAACCATAACATAGTAAAAAATTACAAGGTTAATTAGAACAATTGGAATATATAAAAATGTATTATATTATTTGCCACCTGTTAATTTTAAACTTTGAAAATGTATACTACTCAATTTCTTTTGTTTTCTTTTAATTAATTGACGTGTAAATTGTAGGTACATTTATGGATTAAGAACTTTGACTTCGATACAAGGTCAATATAGCTATGTTGTTTACCATCGGGTACCTGACCTGCGCGAATCGAAGTTTTGCTTGAGTGGGACTCAGTACTGTAAAGACTGTGTATTGGTGGTGGACAATTATTATTAATAGTTGCGTGGCACTGTGGCGTAATGGGCAGATGGGTTGTTTTCTATCCGGTGAATTTTTCGATTTAGATTATAAAAAAGTTCCAATTGCTAAAATACTCGTATTTGTCTAGAATACCTATCAGTTGCACTCTAGGGCGGTGGATAGAGTTATTTCATTTTACTGTGGATTTAGTATATTGGAATTCCGTGAATATTCATATGAGAGTGCATATATTCCTGGAAATTCACCTTTGATCTCAACTTTTACACGTAGCGAGTATTGCAATATTTCATATCAAATTTTCCAGGAATGGGAATTTATTGAGTGCACACTCACTTCTCGAAACTAGTGAGGTTTTGCACGCTGCTTTTCAATTGAATCAGATTTATTCCTACTCGGAATATCCGCAATAAGGCATAATAACGATTGGCAGGTGGGTGTGCCTATACATTTATTTGTAAGGTTGCAAACCCTTAATTAGGTTATCTTCTAAAATTGAAATTGTATTTATATTTAAGTACACTTTTTGCCTATATATTATTATACATATTTATATATTATACCTATATATATAATTATTTTTATATTTATATATTATTTGATTGTTATACGTATATTTATTGAATATTGGAAACACAGACCTACAGTAAAATATTTTGATGTCAAATATTGTGCACAACAATAGTGATAGTGAAGAGTTCTTCTCCTTATCATCGGACAATGCTTCTTATTCTGAGGATAGCTTTGTGAGTATACCGTCACTGAGTGACACTATTTCTAGCCATCTTAATGACGTACCTAAGAACTTTAACATACTCCATATCAACGCACAGAGTATCCCGGCGCACTACCCTGAGTTTTTAGCCTCTTTCGATCAAAAAAATGTCCACGCTATACTAGTCTCCGAAACATGGTTAAAATCTTGCCTTTCTTCTTCTTCCTACTCGCTTCCTGGCTTCTGTCTTATAAGGAATGATCGAACGGAGAGGCCTGGAGGTGGCGTGGCCATTTTCCTACGTTCTAACATTCCTTATACGGTTATTAGCTCTTCTATCCAACCTCCTCCCACTAACGCTGGGGAACACCTTTTTGTTGAAGTTTCACTTTCTCATACCAAAATTCTTCTCGGAGTCTACTATAGCCGTGACAAGGGTGTAGATTACTTTTCCTCTTTTGAAACTCTTCTTGAAGAACTTCTTCCTTCGTACTCTGACACTATTATAATGGGGGACTTTAACACATGCTTACTTAGATCTGATTCTCGCTCCACTAAACTGAATTCTATTATTCACTCCAGTAACATGCATGTCCTACCCCTGAGAGCGACACACCACTTCCCGAACTGCGTCCCGTCTTTGCTTGATCTAATATTGGTGTCATCGCCGCAACGTGTCGCTAAGCATGGACAGTGTGCCCACACTGCTCATGACATGTCTTACCATGACGTCATCTTCCTATCCTACAAAATCCGTTCTCCTAAGATCAAACCCAAAATTCTCCTGCAGCGTAGCTTTGGTGCTATGGATTGTAACAAGTTACGTGACGATGCCAGTCATATCGATTGGTCACCAGTACTCAATGCCAAGTCTGTGGATGATAAAGTCACATGTTTTAACAACTTGCTGCTACAGCTATATGACGCCCATGCTCCTTTACATGCAGTAAAAATAAAACATCTCCCGGCTCCTTGGCTAACTGATGAGATAAAGAAGCTGATACATCTGAAAGCATTGGCCAAATCTAAATTTCAAATCAACCCTTGTGACCATAACAAAGAAAAATTTCATCAACTCCGGAATCGCTGCAATAGAGTGTGCAGGGACGCGCAACGCCAACATATTCATAAATCTGTCGAGAACGGTGATCCAGCCAAAGTCTGGAAATTCCTCCGTACATTGGGTGTTGGTAAGTCACAGCAAAACCTTAATCCTCGAAATATTGATGTTAACGCCCTAAATCAACACTTCTCTTCGTCGTCGCATATTGATGCAAATGACAAAAGTGCTACCATCAACCACCTCTCGTCTCTTCCAACACCTAATTACTCTCCTTTTGTTATTAATCAATTTGCCGTTTGTGATGTTAAAAAAACGATCCTATCCATTTCCTCTAATGCGGTCGGCAGTGATAGCATTAGCCGTAACATGATCCTTCCAATCCTCGATGAAATCCTACCCATTTTGTGTCATCTCTTTAATGCCTCTGTATCACTGACATCTGTACCGTCTTTCTGGAAAGAAGCTCAAATTGTACCTATTCCCAAAAAAACTAATCCCATCTCTCCATCGGAATTTCGTCCAATTTCTATTCTCCCTTTCCTCTCTAAAGTCCTCGAACGTCTGATCCACTCCCAACTCAGTTTTTTTCTAAACTGTAATAACCTCCTGAATCCCTTGCAATCTGGTTTCCGTCCCGGTCATAGTACTACTACTGCTCTTGTCAAGATATCTGACGATATTAGGCTGGGAATGGATAACAGAAAGCTTACTGTCCTCACCCTGCTCGATTTCAGCAATGCTTTTAACACTGTTGATTTCGATATCCTCCTGGCATTGCTCCGTTCGATTAACATATCTCCAACGGCAATTGATTGGTTTCGTAGTTACCTGCAGGGTCGCCGGCAGCGTGTACATATAGAAGATACCTTCTCTTCTTGGTGTGAAGTGCGTGCGGGTGTCCCTCAGGGTGGCGTTCTTTCTCCTATACTTTTTGCTTTATTCATAAATTCAGTCACATCTCTCATTTCTTCTTCCTACCACCTCTATGCTGACGATCTCCAGGTTTATGCTCAAGCCTCACTTGATAACCTAGATGATGCTATTAAGTTGGTCAACGATGATTTGCGCCGCATTGAAAAATGGAGTAGGTCTTTCGGTCTTACTGTCAATCCCACGAAAACTCAGGCCATAATTATTGGAAGCTCGCGGCTTGTATCGAGAATCGACTATGGCACTACTACTAAAGTTGTATTCGGTGGCGTGACGGTACCATTTAGTGCAGAAGTAAAAAATCTTGGCATTATTTTTGATCGTTGTTTTACTTGGGATCCACAAATTCGATCTACAAAACGTAAAATATTTGCCTCAGCAGCATCACTTCGAAGAATTCGAAACTTCTTGCCTACGGCCACCAAAGTTGCGCTAGTACAATCCCTCCTTCTTCCCATCCTCGACTACGCTGACGTCTGCTATCTTGACCTTAGACGGGACCAATTCGAAATGCTCGAGCGTCTTCAAAACTTTTGTATTAGGTTTATTTTCGGTCTCCGAAAATATGACCATGTTTCTCTTTTCCGATCTAAACTCGAGTGGCTCCCTATCCGTTTACGTCGGGATACTCACATCCTATCACTTTTATACACCACACTTTTCACTCCTTCTTCCCCTCCGTATTTAAGCTCCCGTTTCACGTTTCTTTGCGACACTCATTCGGTCAATCTTAGGTCGTCTACAAATCTCCTATTGTCTACTCCAGCTCATTTAAGCTCCTTTTACGGTTCGTCGTTCTGCGTGCAGGCTGTTGCCTTATGGAATGCTCTTCCTGCGGCTATTAGACGTGCGCAGAGCGTCGTTTCGTTCAGGACTCAGATTCGACAGCATTTTCTGACAAACGTTCATTGATTTATCTTCTCAGCATTTTGTGTTTCGTATTATATTTATATGAATGTCATTATGTATATATTATACATATAAATGTATACTTATTTATTTTTATATTCATTATATGTAGTCTAAATCATTTATATATCATAAAATTAGTATGTGTCTATATTATCTATTCTATGTATGTGTATGTATTTTAATTATTTCGTTAGTTGCACCACTGCCCAAAATATTACAAATTTAGTTTCCTCATAAATCAAAAGGTTATCTGGAAGAGATCGCTTTTAGCGATAAGATCGCCTTTTGTGCCCATTTTGTTTTGTTATATGTGTTACTTGTTGTCAACTTTGTTTATGGTGCCAATAAAGTGTTTTGTATTGTATTGTATTGTAATAAAGACAACACATTTCTCTTATAACGTAGAACTGTATTAGTTAATTAAGTATTTCCTACATAGGTACTAGTTTAATTTTTATGCATGTTGTTTTCTCTGCACTACACAGTTTACAGCTTTGTACAGCTGACCAGGTCCACTTGGAGAGATTGGGACGTCGAATCTTTAGGGGCAGTAGGGCATCCTATCGCAAATCCCTTCCGAGTAAGTGAAGCGACGGTGATTTTTAGCGCGTCCTTGGTGCCAAATACGGCGGTTCTGTCCCCCGCGAGACGGACCCTTATGTAACCTGGCAATGACAGGTTAGCGGTCATGAGCGAGAGATGTGAGAGCGGTCCCGCGATTCTGTCACAATGTGGCTGCCGGAGAAACCCGTGGAGGATTTGGTCGGTAGGGACATAAGACTAAGTAGTTTCGATCTCGGCATACCCTGACGTGACCATGCATGGTGGACATGAGTAAAAGCATGCCGCTCAAGTAAAAAGGGGGATTTTACCCCGCAGCAGCGCCGTGTGCTGGCATTGTATGTGGAGGCGAAAGGGGCGCTGTGCGCGCTTTCTTTGAAAAAGTGCACCAAATGCGACCAACAGTTGAACAGGTCCAGACCTACAATACCACATGTGAATTCATAATATATTGTCGTTTATTAATTAAAAATTAAATCATGTTTCCAAATCAAGTTGACAATAGTTAAAAGTGGGTTAAAAGTTTTGATGAATCTGATGGCTTAGTAAAAAACACATTAGTGGGTTGTGAATAAGACATAGGATCGTGATGATGAAAATGACGAATTTATTGTGACGAAAATGTTAAAGGCCAGTTTATGCAGGAAAAAAAGTTTGTAATGATGAATAAATCTGTGAAAAATAGATTGTTAATTTATATTTGCGTAGGCACTGTGTCTGGCTCTGCGTGTATTTAATATTAATAAATAAATAAATATAGTTGGACAATTCACACACCACCCCAAACTAAGCAGTGCTTGTAGGTACTATGGCGGCCAGATAGCTGATATAATACTTATAAACTTACATAGTGCTAAATACATCCTTATTTTACATAGAAACACCTAGAAATAAAGTATTATCATTCAATAAGTAGACATACATATATCTAGTAGATAAATTTAATCCTATACTACTATTAGAAATACGAAAGTTTAGATGTTTGTTGTTCAATCACGTCAATAGTCAATCAAATTACAGAACTTCTAAACGGGTCGGGTTTAAATTAGGTACAGAGTTAGAAAGTTTATACTTTTGAATTTATCTCTAAAAATTCCTTCTGAAAAAAGCCGTTTAGATATGTAGGTACCTACAGTCAAAGATAAAAAAATTGGCAGTCATGGGAACTGCCGATAGAAGTGAAAACTTATAACTCAGAATTTGATAGCTTACCTTGGAAACTACACGGGTGTAACTGGAGGGCGTGGCCTCGCCATCTTGGCATGGCCATCTAGAAATACGTCATCACTTCCCATTGGCTCACGCATTTCTAGATCTAGATGGCCAGGTCTAGATGGCCATACCATGATGTCCAGGCCACGGCCTTTCAGCATTTTCCATTGGCTGATGCATTTCTAGATGGCCAATGGCCATGGTCCCGAGTTTACCCGAAGATTTCTTATCATACCCGAGCGTGACGATAGAATTCAATTCACACCCCACGAAAAATCTGTCTAGGCACGCCTAAAGAAGTTTTAACTTCAAAAAAATCCGCTATGTATTTCACACAAATTAAAGCAACGGTATTTTTTCCCTAAAAACCTATCAAGATAATGTTGGCAAGTCAATCAAAATTGTTGGAAATATTCATGACATCGTCACCCGGGGAAAAGCCAACAGCGACAGAAGGCTCGTCAGCTATTTGCGTAATTAAGAGCAGGTATGTTTTTGGAAGTAAATTCTCACGACGAGAACATCTCACGGGTTGAAGTAGGTACAGGAGCTTACTTGGTTGTTCCAAAGGTATCTTAAAGTTTTGCTAATGTTTAAACAATAGCTGTGGATTACTAGTTCCGTTGTTATGTAAGTCTGTAGCAAACTTTATTTAGAGTGGCCATTATAATAAAGTTTAATTACGTATCGATATTGTATCTTTCTTAAACTGAAAGGATAGTTAATTAAAGTCATAACCAAATAAAATTGATCAAAACATTTCATATCCATTTTCTCATGCTAACCTTATCATAGGTTTATAAACATTTATTCATCAAACGACACCCAAGCTGTGACTGGTACTAAGTCTATAATACTTCATCATCACAATTTGTATATATTTTCCTTTGTTTATAGTGTCATGTAAATTCGTTTTAGTAATATCTGGATATCATAAAGGTGTCTTCAAGTAAATAATGAATAGCTATTTATAAGCACGCTCCACCGTAAATCTAATGGTTATTTAACATTAGACGAGGTGGCCTTCAAATACAAGTTTATTAAAACATTAATCCATAAATTTCAGACATATTCTATTTTATCTGTGACTAGAGGACACTCGTGATTTTACTAGCGCTGTGTCTAGAAGAAGCTTTTACCTTGGTTGTGAAAATTTACCAAAAGATTTAACTTACTTTATCCAAAATATCCACAACTATCTGCTTTCGAAGCTTCTTTATAGACTAACAAAAAGGGTATTTTAAATGAAGTCCCGAGATGATTCTTTTGCGGGCTTCCAAAATAAGGCAGTCTGTATTTTTATATTCATATTAATTTATTCATACAGCAAGTACACGTCAATTTTACAGTGAATTATCTGTACAATAATTAGAAGTAAGAACAAATACAATAATAATTCATAATTCATCAAATGTCGGCGACAATAAAATAAATACAATTACTTACTAATGTCAATTGTAATTAAAATAACAATTAAAAAAAGATATAAACAATAATTTCAATTGTAATTATAATAATAATATTCAATAATAATCAAAATACAAGAATTAATTATATTAAACAGATTTAAAAACAGTAATTGCCCATTTGGACTAACGCAGATTAGACTAACGTATAGTTACTTCATTGTACCTACATTGTTTCTTTTCTAGACATGTATTCCCACAGAAATCTAAATAATAAGGTACTAGAAGTCGCATGACCGCGTGACATTGTCGCCGCACAGGTGACTTGTAGGCCACCAGTGCTCGAATTGTAGTTTAGTCTTGTTCGAACCGGCAGGCGTGAATCATCTTTAAAAACTTGTGTTATGCAGCATAAACAACTGTGGAAGTTCTTCCACAACTTGCAATTATACCAATAATGAGATTACATTTCACCGATAGGTATTTTATTTTATTTTAATTGTATTTTTTAATAAAATAAACGGAGCCCAATGATTCACTATGATAGTTATAAATTTTTGGTGTGATCGTCATTTTGCATACCATTGCTGCATACATTAATTAACATCTAAAGTGGTACAAGCATAAACAGCTTCGACAATGCATGGTGGCCCGCCCTCAAAAATCAATTAGCGAAGAAGAGGTGCCCAACAAACCTCTACGACATCGTAAACTCTTACCTCAGCGACCGTAAAATCAAGGTCAACTATACAAGAGCAGTCTATGAGAAGGAAACAACCAAAGGATGCGTCCAAGGGTCCATCTGTGGACCAACCTTTTGGAATGTGATTCTAGACTCATTACTACGAATGCTGGAAGCGGAGGGAGTATACTGTCAAGCATTTGCGGACGACGTCGTTCTCGTGTTTACAGGCAGCCCGAACATCATCGAACAGCAAGCGGGCAGGGCGTTGAGCATGACAGTGGAATGGGGTAAAATTAACAAACTCAACTTTGCAGCGCATAAAACCAACGCAATGCTTTTTACAAAAAAGTTGAAGTACCTACGAACCTCCAAACATAGTCATGTCCGGCGTCCGGCTTGATCTGGTCGAGGAAGTCAAACTGCTAGGCCTACTAATCGACCGACGGCTCAACTTTAAAGCACATGTGACCGCCCAATGTAAAAAAGTGGCGAACATTTATAGACAGCTAGCATGTGCAGCGAAGGTGACCTGGGGATTGAATGGCGAAATCACGAGAACTATATACGTCGCTGTGGCGGAACCTATAATCATGTATGCCTCAAGTGTATGGGCACAAGCGGCAGACCTCGAGGAAAACAAGTCTCACTTGAACGCAATCCAAAGAGGTTTTGCCCAGAAAATCTGTAAGTCATACCGTACTGTCTCCCTGAAATCAGCACTTGCACTCTCCGGTTTGCTCCCCCTGGATCTGAGGATACAGGAAGCAGCTAATTTGTACAGAGTAAAAAAGAACCTCTCCCAAGACTACCTCCCACCAGAAGTGGAACTCGAACGGAACGTTAACTACTTGGACCAATCCCATCCGTCCACGCTGGTACCCGTAGAATACGAGCTCCTAGAAGACACCTCCAATCTTCCAGAAGGACCTCAAATTTATACTGATGGCAGTAAGGTTGAAGGTAAAGTTGGAGCTGCTCTAACATGGTGGGAGAACGGCAAAGAGGTCAAGAACTCGACCTTCAAGCTCCACTCCGAATGCACTCTATGCTCTTTGCCGGGCAACTCAAATGGCGTTAGAAAGCAAGGACCCAGAAGTCAATGTCCTGAGTGACTCCAGATCTTCACTCGAACTGCTAAGTAACCCGAAAACGAGTCACCCCCTGGCAAAGTGCATAAAGGAAAACATTGGACAGATAAATGCTGAAGGGAGATCTCTTCGTCTTTTCTGGGTGAGAGCGCATGTGGGCACCGTTGGCAATGAAAGAGCTGACGAACTAGCCAAATTGGCAGCTCTCACGGAATCACCCAGGGATTACGAGGGGATCCCTTTGTCCTACGTCAAACGCAAAATCCGCGAAGAATCGGTCAAGAAATGGCAAGATCGATATGAGACCTCGGACACTGGAAAAGTCACCCAGACGTTCCTCCCCGATATAGCAAACGCATATCGAGTGTTGAGAACCATAAAATTGACTCCCTTCCAAGAACAAGCGTTGACGGGACACGGAGGAATAGCAGAATACCTGTACAGATTTAAGCTCAAGAGCGGTCCTGCATGCGAGTGTGACCCCGACCAACCCGAAACGGTCTGGCACGTGCTAATCGATTGTCCCCGATTCATGGTCGCAAGACATGAACTCGAATCTATGATCGACAGGAAGCTGGTTGTCTCGGATCTCCATAACATCTTAGCAGATCCAGACAACAGAACACGGCTCCTGTCCTTCATGGAGAGCTCATTCCGCATAGCGGCCAAGAGAAACTCCACAATATCAAATACACGCCTCCCCTCGCCACCACACCCTGACCCGCTGCCCGTGGACGCCACGCGGAATGTGGTTCCCGCCCAACCTCTCAATAGTTCCTCGAAAAGTACCTCCATCCAACAACTACTGGAGAACGCAGACCGAGGAGAGGCAGGGATCCGTATCCGCGGAGTGGCTCTCTTCATGGACAGCAACAAAGAAAGATTCGGAATAAGCTTTTGCTTTGCCTGGGAACGGAAACGAGCCCGTTTGTCACCTGGATTGTCTTGCCTGCTCAATGGGAGTACCGCAAAAGTCACAATGAAGCGGAAAACATATGACGCCATGCCAGTGTGCGAGGTGGACGGCCACCGATTTCGGTTGGTGCGATCGAAAAACAAAACGATTGCACTAATAGAGTACTCGGAAGGTCGGACCCCTTTCACACAGGCAAGTGCGCTGCTCGAACATCTGAGCAGAAATGCAGGTGAAACACCCCGGGTGATAAGCGTGGATGCGATGGCAATCGAATACTCAAGAGCGAGAGTCGCAGACCGGCTGGGTTGCATTGAGGCCTCTAAACATCATGAGGTAGTTGTATATGAAGACAGGGGAGAAAATCTGAGCTTCCTCAGAGCCCCTTCACACGACCAAACACATGCAACTGACAGCTGGGGACATCCTGTTCCTAGTTCGACCATCCAAACCGGCTCCGAAAGAGCACAGCAGAGGGCAGCCACGGAAAAAGCCGCAGCCAATCAAAGCGGCAGCCGAGGCACCAACACGACCTTCGTGACTGCCTTCAATGCAGCAGCAAGGAGCATACTCCGAATCTCATCCCACTCATCACCCTCCTTGACGCCAAGGACCCCCAACGTAGCTTCACAGCAACAAACGAGCCGAACGAGAGCCGACATGGGACAGGTTGAACCGCCCCGCTATGTCATGGCTTCGGAGCCGCGGAGTCATGCACGTAACGCCTTCATCGAATTCCTAGCCACACTGAGAGCGACAAGACAAGTCAACCTCAAGACCTGCGAAAACATCATGCAGTCCTATAGGCTAGGAAGTGAAAGCCTCTTAAAGGCGAAACTCGAGGAGGCCGAAGCAGCCATTTACAATAATGTCACTTCCCGGGTCATCAAGGGAACCATGACAGGAAAGTATATGGCAGCTTACAGTGTAGAAAATGGCTTCGTGACACTGAACGAGAAAGAGACAGAGCGCGCGGGAATGCCAGTTTATGCGACACCACCAAACGACCCAATCGTAGTTACCGCCCGATGCACCAAGATTATGCTGGACGATAGGATCCTTGAGATGGCCAAAACCATCGAAGGGAACTCAAACGTCAAAGCGGGTTGGGAAAACTGGGAGGTACCGCGAATACAGTGGGTCAACGGAGTTCCAGGATGTGGAAAGACAACATGGGTAATTAGACACTTTGATGTGGACAAGGACGCCATCATCACTACAACAACTGAGGCAGCAAAAGATCTAAGAGAAAAGCTATCGCACCGTATCAGAAACCTGGTCAAAACCAGAGTGCGAACCATGGCTTCTGCTCTGGTAAATGGTTTCGGAAGAGAAAGTTTCAGTCGCCTCATGGTGGACGAAGCTCTCATGAACCATTTTGGAGCCATTGTGATGGCTTCAAGGCTGTCTGATGTTGGTGAAATTGTCCTCATCGGAGACGTCAATCAGTTGCCTTATATCGACAGGGAAAATCTCTTCGAAATGAGGTATCACCGCCCAAACCTGGTAACAAAGATCAGCCAGGAGTTGCTCTGCACACATCGCAATCCGATGGATGTCGCATATGCGCTGAGGGAAATATACTCAGGTATGTACTCCTCAGCATCCCGTATAAAGTCCCTAGAGCAGAAAAGGTACAAGGGAGCGCAAATACCCAACACCCTACCAAACACCCTCTTCTTAGTTCACACTCAAGAGGAGAAAGAGACCCTGACAAACCAGGGTTATGGGTCAGGCACAGGGTCACGTATCCTCACCATCCATGAAGCTCAGGGACTGACATATGAGTCGGTAATCGCAATAAAAACAAAGGCAAACATGAAGCTGCACGAGAGCGTGCCCCATGCGGTTGTTGCAATCTCACGGCACACGGGGACCTTCACGTACTACGCTGACGACGCCATCGGTCGGTTCGTGCGGCGAGCGTTGGCTGCATCACCGAAGACCATCCGAGAGTTCAACCTACAGATGGCCATCAGGGACAGAAATGCAGCCGTAGTGGAGGCTCTCGGCCGGGAGGAGGCGGCTTAGGCAAATGGCAATAAGGCAAAGAATCGATGTCGAGTCGATTACTAGCGGAATCCCAACCGGTAGTGATCGGCTCAACAGACGAGCTCTAACTAGTATTAGGTTTAAAATGTTCCCAACTCCCCCCTTATTTTCCTCTTCTTCTGATTATCCAAGAAACATGTAAAAATAAATAAGATTTTAAATGACAAAAGTCACGGACCCCGGAGTCTGTGGAGTATTTTAAAAAAAAAAAAAAAAAAAAATAAAGCATAAACAGCAATGTAATGTAAAATTAAAGATATCTTCATAACCTCTAATCTTCCATGGTACAACCGCAGGTAGCGATTGTGAGTTAGTGCTGTGACGGTCCAATTTTACTTTCCCAAAAATAAACGATAAAAAAATTATTTTAAATTTTACATAGTTTTATCGATAAAGTAACATAATAAATCGATAAATCGAAATTTTACGCAATTAACATTACACCCGTACGTACAATCTTTTAATTCGCGGTAAACATTACTTCATAATTCATTAATTATTAACAAAAGTATATACATACTGGCTATAACGCGCGATTGTTCGTCCGTGCAAAATAAATATTAAGATAACTGAGGCAGTATTTATCTATTGTAAGCTTTTATTTTTAAGACTTTATTAGTTTTCATACAAAATCAGCGAGCAACACGGAAGGGAGTAGGCATACACAGCGTTTCCCCTCTGTCAAAGTACAAGTCCGCGTGGACCATGGAGTTTGAAAATATACTGTGGCGTGGAATACACTGAGGGCGGGGCTAGATTTGTGAATGGTGCTTTATTTTTTATGTGATAGTGATTTGGCTGTGTGAGTATGGTCGGCAATGGATCGGTACAGGTATGTTTTGTATGTAATAGTGCGGCTTTACGCTAGTGTGCAACTTTCCCCTCCCACAAGAACTGACAGAAAGATTTGAACAATAATTTTTAGCAAAGGCTACTTCCCTTCCGTGCTTGCGCGGAAGATCGAGTTGCTCGATGTACAAAATATACAACAACCTTTGTTCTTCAACTATACCTAAGCCCATGTGGTGTCAGAATTACATAGTTCAGTTTTCAAAACAATAGTATACCCCATGTGACTCACTTATTTTATAGGTAGGCATATTGACTTTGTTGTAGTGTAATACACCTAATTAATGAAATCAATAATTACCTTTATCGAAAGTTAAAATTGGACCGTACTTTGAAATATCGATATGTTTTAATTTTTGTCAAGCACTAGCGTATATGTGAAAAATTGTTAATTTTTCAATGTATTAGTAGGTTCACTGATAAGCGTTTATGGATGTGTGTGGTGCAATCACAGACCCAGGTTGATAATGTGCAGCTATTGGTGTGTGAGTGGAGCTCTATTTGAATACTACGCGCATGTAGTAGTGATCGCGGGGGTAGGGGAAATGTGGCGACAAGCGTTTTGCAAGTAATTTGAGAGTTATGCCATTTCTATTACCTTATTATTTAGATTTCTGTGGTCACAGCACTAACTCACAATCGCTACCTGCGGTTGTACCATGGAAGATTAGAGGTTATGAAGATATCTTTAATTTTACATTACATTGCTGTTTATGCTTGTACCACTTTAGATGTTAATTAATGTATGCAGCAATGGTATGCAAAATGACGATCACACCAAAAATTTATAACTATCATAGTGAATCATTGGGCTCCGTTTATTTTATTAAAAAATACAATTAAAATAAAATAAAATACCTATCGGTGAAATGTAATCTCATTATTGGTATAATTGCAAGTTGTGGAAGAACTTCCACAGTTGTTTATGCTGCATAACACAAGTTTTTAAAGATGATTCACGCCTGCCGGTTCGAACAAGACTAAACTACAATTTGAGCACTGGTGGCCTACAAGTCACCTGTGCGGCGACAATGTCACGCGGTCATGCGACTTCTAGTACCTTATTATTTAGATTTCTGTGTGTATTCCGTATGTATGTCATAAAAAGATTGGCTTATAAGCCAACGCTTGAGTCTAGTTTTGAAAATAGGCAGTGTAGGGGACTCCAGTACAATCTCAGGCAATCGGTTATACATCATCGTGCCCATGACATGAGTCAACCTCGCGGACTTCTCGAGAGTCCGTGGTACTGCTTTTAACCTAAATTTATACCGGGTGACTCGTTGTTTCGAGTCGTGCAGGGTTTTACCTACCCCCTCGTATGATTCGATGTTCACGCGCACGTATGTTGCGACCTGCATAACTATTATACCTGGTAGCGTTAGGATCCCAAGTGACACGAAGTACGGCTTGGCGGATTGGTCTACAGGTATGCGCGCAATAGCTCGAACAGCTCTCTTTTGGCACACGAAAGCACGTTTCCATTCGGCGCCCCTGCCCCACTGTTCAGCCCCGTACTGAAGCAAGGAATGTATCGTGGCAAAATAGCAGGACCGAACCGCGTCGGTCGGTAGGAACCTGGCCAGCCGCCTCAAGGCAAAACACGCACCACCGAGTTTCCCACACAACTTATCGATGTGGGGTTCCCAGGTGAGGCCACTGTCAAGCTCGAACCCGAGGAAGGTTGTTTTGTTCACTTGTTCAATTACAGAGCCATTCACATATACGCTAAGCTGTCGGCGCGGCCGACCCGATAAGTCGAATCTTAAAAAAATGGGTTTTCGTGAGGTTAAGAGCCAGACCGTTCCCCCCGGACCACATTCCCAGTTGCGCAGCGGCGGTACTCAATTGCACCTCCAGCTCCTCAAGTGTTGATGCAGTGACTACTGCCGCAACGTCATCTGCGTACATTAACACATCTGCGTCTGTTATGGCCGAAGGTAAATCATTCAAGAGGAGTGAGAATAGAATGTTCGACACCGCCGAACCCGTCGCCACTCCCATCGTGGTCATCAAGGGGTCCGATCTCAGCTGGCCGCCCTCACCCACTACAACCTGAGACTTATCATGAATAAGTTCAGTCAGCAGAGATAACTCGGATCCCGTATACCCACAATCCTCCCGTATACCCACAATCCCGTATCCTCGTAGGCCACAATTATCGTCTATTTTGTATTAGATTAGCTACCTAAAAATATTGAAGATCCTTACACAAAATGCGCATTAGCTATCGTTTTATTTAAAAAACCGGAACAGAACAAAGTTCCGACAGACGTCGGTATATTTAAAAGGTGCTTGAGGATAAAATAAATTAAATCGTTCATTTGGAGTTAAATCTCTTACCCTCGATAAATTTTGTAGGGACAAAAAGCTAATGATGCTATTGGAGCGGGCGTTGTTTGATTTCAGAGGTAACTATTAATTTCTAGTTGAATTTTTGGCGGTTGTAATCCGGTGTTGGATTTTATCAATGTTCTAAAGCAGGGGTCAGCAACGCGCGGCTTTAAATACTTACATATTAGACATTTACCACCCAGACATAAATTAATTGTTCAGAATAGTGAGTTGAGACTTGAGACATAAATAAATGAGATATCGGTCGATTACTTTTTTTAGATCACATTATACTTCGTCGTTCAAATAAATCACTGTCCTTATTATTATCATTATTAATCTACAAATAACAAAAATGTCTGTTATGTGACGAATGTCATTCAACGTTATTTATTTTCTCTGAAAAAATTTAAACCGCATACAATTTTAAATTAAATTCAGACACTCGACCAATTTCTTTCGAATCTATCACTACGTCGTCTAAATAAATGGAAACAAATTTTAGTTTTTAGTTCAAAATGCAAAAACCTCCACACGGATTTCGATAAAATTTACTAGAGAAGGAGAATGCAAGAGATGTGCGCTTATAAAAAAATGTGTCAGACGTTACACATTATTTGCGATTGCTGTAAAGCCTCTTATTTTATTTTATTTCAGACTTAATTTTTTTATTTTTTTTTTATTTTAGTTTTATGATACTTTGCTTATTCGTCAAGTACCAAGCCAAGTACAAGCCAAACCATAGCACAAACAAAAATAGAAATAAGCCATGTACAGGCATTAGATTTCACCATAAAAATCTGATCATCATTTGTCGAGGGTCACAACTACTGCATTAAAAAAAAGATCTCGTGTGATCATGAGACACTAGGTAGGAACGAAGTTTCTTCGGATAGTATAGTATAGAAACAACACTATATGCAAAAAAATGCTTTATTCCATTATGGTATTATCATCTCAAGTTTTTGAGACGATTCACACGGCGCGGATGCCTACCGCGCCCGCGCGCGGGCGTGGCAGATTTCCATATAAAATTGAATTCAATTCACACGACGCGGTTTACGGCCGCGGCGGCTGCGGCAGCCGCGCGGCGCCCGCGTGGCTGCGCGCGATTCTTGCGCAGTAGCTTTCCGGAGCAGAAACCGCGAAAACCTGCGGTCTCGTGAATATTGAAACAAAACCGTCGCGCGGCACGGCGCCGCGCCCGCACGCAAGCGCGGTTGGCAGCCGCGTCGTGTGAACCGGGCCTAATTAGCGTTCCGTAAAACGTAAAAACGGAACCCTTATAGATTCGTCATGTCTGTCTGTCGGTCTGTCTGTTCGTATGTCACAGCCACTTTTTGCCAAAACTATGAGAACTACACTGTTGAAACTTGGTAAGTAGATGTATTCTGTGAACAGCATAAAGATAAAAAAAATCAGGGATGCCCTTGGAATAACTTAGAACTGAAACTCAACAATTTTTTTTATCAAACCTATACGTGTGGGGAGTCTATCGATATGTTACTTGCTGCTACGGAACCCTTCATGGGCGAGTCCAACTCGCACTTGAGCGCTTTTATTTTTCAGTTCTGTCGTTCAGCAAAATCCCTATCTCTTCCAAGGTTGCCTTAGGTTAGGTTATAACTTTATTCTTAAAGTTGTGGTGGTTTCGTAGCCTATGATCAAACTTTTCATTCCTAAACATCCATTTCCACATCCACATCCATTCAACTCCATTTTCTAAACTATACCGGTATGTTGAGTTCATATCGTCGTAGTGGTATCTTACCTTCATTTTCCTACCCTATTACCGCGAAATTGAGATGACCGGCTCGCCCCCTGTCGGGTGAAATGATCTCAAGTGCTCTACTTTGAAGCTTTTTTGGCGGCTTTCGTCAATTGGCGATCCGTAGAAAAATATGAGCTTCTTCAGCTCCCTATCTCACTTGCTATTTATTTAGAACATAACATTTTTTGAAGATAAGATTTGTTTTTCTTTATCCTGATATTACACTTATATGCGAAAGTTTAGATGTTGGTTGGATGATCAAACGGGAATTATCACTTTATGGCATTGATTATGAAATTCAACTGATATTTACCTCAAATCGGTTTTAAAGTGTAGGTTTAAAGATTCTGATTCTGAAAAGTTCCTTTCTTTCGTTTTAATAATTTATTAGTACGGACAATTACATTTCGATTTACGGACCTATAAAAACATAATATAAGACTGGTGCATCATATGAGACTGAACTGTAGAGGGAATCCGAAACAGGGCATATGGTTCGCTTACCTTTCAGTTTGTTTGTTGTCTTCCGAGCATGGGTGTTTCGGTCAGTCCTGAAGTCGATTCGACTCGAAAAATATCCGACATCTATGTGTCCGCCGCGAGAAAGACACCGTGTAGCTTAGGTACATTAACATTGAGTTTTGTAGAGGTAATAACTGTAGCAAATGATTCCTTTAATTATTACTGCAATCTAAGCCATAAATAAAAGCGGCCAAGTGCGAGTCCAACTTGCCTGTGAAGGGTTCGCCAGAGAGGTGCCAAAACTCGCCCTTAATAGACAAATGGGCAACTTATTAACATTGACTCACGTAAATTTGACCACAGAATAAATTATAATGGCACAAATTTATAAATGTCACTGTTTGTTTACTATGATTGTATCAACTCAAATGATATCCAGGTGTGCTCGTGTACTTACAGCACACGAACCTGACCAGGCACGGCGAGAGCGTAGCGTGAGGCATGTTGCATGAATATTATTATACGTGGGGCGCGTGGAGCGTAGCCAAACATAGTTTAAAATACGCTCCCGCTCACCTGGAAAAACCGTACATTGCACTGGCAAAGTTGCTGAAAAGACTGTATAGAACCAGCGTACTTACCTAACTAAAACTGTCTTAGCTTTGACTTGGCTCTCTCTTTTCTTTCCGCTTGAAATTATAGAAACAGCAATAGCAAAGCCAAAGCAGATATAGTTATGCGGCAGACCCGCAGGGCCACCGTTTGCAGGCGTGCAAAACGTACACCGCACACGGGTGTCTTTAGGGGAGGCTAGGCACCGATTTCGAAACGAACCCCTTTACCGGGGCTGGACGCCTGCATAGCACGGTACGGGCGAACATCAGCACTTTTGCGCCCTTAACGTAACTATTTCCTTATTTGTGCCTTAACGTTCTCGTAGACCGCGTCAGGGCTTGGGAGATCTATTTTCACTAGGTTGGGTATCCTATGAAATCATCGCCTCTTTTCTTTCTTCCTGTTCAGCCAGATATCTCCTTCTCTAGGGAAAGTACGCTAGGTACGTACATCAGGATAGCATGAATAGTGTTGCGCAATGTTCTGTAGGTATGGATGTAGCACATAGTCTACGTAGTCAAGCACACCGCGTGCCAGACTAACCACACTTCCACCATTTCCATGTTCAAGTTTTGGGCGATCACAACATTTCATAAGTACCGACCGGCTTCTGGAATCATCCTCAGGGTGGTATTATACTTTACTTTTTACTACAATTTTTTTTGGCTGGTCGTCCAAGAAGTGTATCATTCCGCCGCACTATAGGCTAGACGCGTACGAATGTAGTTCTAGTATATGTCCAGTTTGATTCGTAGTAGCAGCTTGGAGCCCAAGATTGGTCCTAACCACAGAAATCTAAATAATGTAAATTATTTAGATTTATTTAGATTTCTGTGGTCCTAACAATACTCGACCCGCCTTCGCTTACTAGACTTCGTAACTGGTTTGAGAGTGCAAGCTCAAGTCTGCGTTGATGTGGGCGCTTATTTGAATGTGCTTTCCCAACCGATGGGCTGTTCTCGAAGTTACAGCAGTAGTGGTAAAGATGTATTCTATTTTGCCTGTTCTTAGTGCAGCCGTTTTTCCTACAACGCTACAACATTTACAACGTTGCGCCATCTGTCAATCCATCCTGGCAGTGAATCGAGAAGGTTCTCTGCTCTGTTAGCTGCAATCTGTGGGTTGCGTGAGTATGTATGTACGCGCTTTCATCAGCAAAAAGAGCCAGGACATTTGCCTGTTTACATTGCAAGTATTGAGGGAAAAGGTCCGGTTTGAAGAATGCATTGAATAGCCGGGCCAGATTCACCAAGCTATTTATCGGCATCCTTTTACTAGCAGCATTAGGTATACCGTAATGGCCAGCTAACTTCTTCATCAGATCAAAAAAAAATTGATAAATGTTCAAATTATTTCGTTTCAGTGGTGATGCCAGAGCCGAAAGGTAGCGGCGGACCTATTAGGAACATTTATAAATTTTTTTTTTCATTCGGCAATTGAAATGAGCCCAATATAGCCGGTATCCACAATAGAACCCAAGCCAAAATAACAGAAAGGAATGAGCTAGCCGAGTCCGTGCCACGCCATGTTTGGCTCATTTCATTTTAGTAGTGGTCAGCTCTTTTTAGGGCTCTTTGCAGAGTTCTCCTGGGGATGTATTACACCTTTGCCAGTTATTCTGTTATCAAGCAGAAGTGTACAAACATTGTTGTGTTCAGGTTTAAGGGCAATGTTGCCAGAGAAATTACTGGGCTAAGAGATAAAACACTTGATATGTCCGAGTGACGAGGGCAGTGTAGTGCTAGGTAATGATTTGGACTCTTGGTGTTCCAATAGCTACTGTGTCACTGTGCTGTTCTGGGCAGACACGTTGCTTACCATGTCCTGATCGTCTTTGTCACTCTATACTAAAAAAACCTTAGCCAACCGTAGCCAACATCTTGCAGATGATCATTCTGCCTCATCATGCCAAGAACTCATTAACCTATTTGAACTGATTTAGAAAGTATATTGTTTTACCAACAAATTGATAGTTAGTTAGTTTAGCGGGGCCTTTTCCGCACCTAGCCTCTTTATTGGGCCATTGTACGTGACTCATACTTCCCTTTACTCCAACCAGCCCAGGCTGTCCCAGAAAGCAAGCATCCTGTTAAGGTTGCGACAGGCATCCGGAACAGACGATGGAGATTGGAGGAATTCTGCCCGTTGATCTGCCACACTGCTGCACTCCACAAGTACATGCTGTGGCGTTTCTTCTTCCTCCATGCATCCTCTGCATAGAGGACTGTCTGTTACACCTATGGTATATAAGTGCTTATTTAGGGGACAGTGACCAGTTATTATGCCTATACGTATTTTGTCCCTGTTTAGTCTGATGAGGTTGCGGGCAAGTTTTTTAGATGCTTCCGGAATAGCATTTTTTGTTTGCCTGCATCATTCATTGTTATTCCATTCCTTTAAGTGGGCTTCTTCGGTATTTCTACGCAGCCATGTGTTTATTTGAGCCTGGGGTATAGGCATGAGTGGTTCCGGTCCATGCACCTTTGTCTTTGCTCCCCTCTTGGCCAGCTCATCTGCTGCGTCATTAGCTAGTGAGTCGCTGTGTCCTTTAATCCATTGGAGGGTTACTTTATTTGCACCCGCTATAGTTTGGAGTGCATTATGGCATTCCAGTATTAGGACAGAGGTTATAGTATTGTTTTTAAGGGCTTGAAGCACGGAGGCGCTGTCGGAGACAATTTTGATGTTTAGGTCTCCAACATCTCTGGCTGCGACTGCCTGTGCTGCCCTGGTAATGCCGATACATTCAGCTTGAAATATTGTGTTTAAGTTGCTTAAGGTGTTTGATATCCTAATGTTTAAGTCATTTGAGATGAAAAGTCCGAACAAAGCCTAAACATTTCTTTTGAAATATTAAAGTAGTCCCTCCCTACTACAATTTGAACCGGTGGTTGAGAACACTAGTTTTCGACGCATGCTCAAAGCATCCTACAGCTGGCAATCGCTATCCTGGCCTGACTAATGATGTTAAGCGCTAGCTCTCTTTCACTCAATCTTTAAGATTTGGCATTTTTAACAGCCACCAACCCTTATTTGCGGCCAGATTTAACTAAGCAACCGTATATCATATTAAACAGAAAAAAAATAACTTTAATTTGATGTACGTTATGAACGTATAAATACACCAAAATATTAGCTGTTTACACCTGGCTGCGAAGTTGTTGCGGCCGAGTGTGCAACGGCACCCATCGATTTTCGAATTATTTACATAGATTGCTATGATGTGGATGATATTTTATTTAAAAAACAAGTGAACGAAATTGCATTTCGAAAATTAGTTAACACTAATTTAATTAAAATTACTTGCGGCCACTTATAGACTGGCAACCTATGATCAATGTATTCTCCTAATCATAAATGTTCAAATGTGGATTTGATTAAATACGCGATGAACGTAAAGATGTTGCAGCCGGATCTCGTACTATTATCCCGAGAGTCGGAAGATCTCTTCCGATCTCCGCTGACCTCTATCAAACACGGCCTTAGATGGCAAACTTGGATCAGCCACACAAAGAGTCTAACTGTTAGAGAGTGAAAGTGTAAGAGTGTGAGGGATGGGAGTTCTACGCTGATGTCGATGGGAATTAGCACAGGCAAGGACGTGTTGGCGTGATGTGAAAGCATTTCAGTAAATGCTTAGTACACGGATGAAACACACAAGGGTTTATAAGTGGATCCGTACATATTTATGTTCTGGCAGACATGCTTCCATTAATGAATCAATATAAGACTGCTGCAAAGCTATGAATTAGCATTATGAATCTAACAATTTTATATATTCAACCAACTTCACAAAATAAGGAGGAGGTTTCTCAATTCGAACAGGTAGGTATATACATTTTGATGAAGAAGTGAATTCCATTAATGTATAGAGAAGATGCATAGTACGGGTAAACCCGCGAGAGCTTTCTTTGCGTGAGCGCTGAAATCCGTGAGCGCTGAAAACCGTGACTGCGTGTCTATCTTTTAGGGTTGCGTCATTATAACCATTTTTATGCTAATCAAACTGCGGACAAACAACGTGTCGCGTAATTTATATAGGTATGTTAAGATATTCGAACGAAGCCGGAACGGGCCGCTAATCTATACTTCTATACTAATATTATAAAGAGGAAAGATTTGTATTTTTGTATTTTTGTATGTATGTAATAAACTCAAAAACTACTGAACCGATTTCAAAAACTCTTTTGCCAAGAGAAAGCTACATTATCACTGAGTAATATAGGCTATTTTTATTACAAGAAAAAAATAGTGATCTTTGGAATTTTTTACTAAAACCAACGCAAGGTATAAAAAAAACAGCCATAAAATGGCTTTCATCGCATACGCTGCGGAAAGTACCAATGATAGAACCAAACAATGTTCTACAATATTATAGAACGTATTAAAATCTACAAAAAACCTCGCGAGAGCATATGTCTAACTACAGTAATTACGTCGCTACAACTGCTTTTTTACATTTTAAAAGAAGATAAAAATGCCGATCAACTTAAGACCATGCTATTCATACATTTGTTTTAATTCTTATCAAAATAAATTATTTTTCAATCAAGACTGCTTTATTACCTATCGATTCCTTTTTGAATTATTAAAATCGGACATTCCATTCAAAATATATTACGAAATTAAAAATATCCATCCTAAATATTTGCAACGACGCGACGGCCGGCAGAATTATGAAGAGTGTACATACAGTACAGCGTTCATCCCAGTCAGAGTGATTTGATCTCAGAATACTTCTTTATCATGTACCACGTAGGTACATCGTTCCAAGACTAGGTACTCAAAATAAAAGAAATCACTTTGAGAGAAGCTTCAATTTCTCGGTGTCCGTTGAGGCTGAGAGAGTTGTTTGTGGTAATATTATTATTTTGTTTTCCCTCGAAATTATGGCACATTTTTGAAGACAATTTGTGTCAAGACATCAAACATACAGCCCAACAACGAGATCCGGATTATGATGTATATGTCGTAGCCGGATTGTATAGTTCGCCGTATTACATTACGGCTAGCCGTTTTGAAAAACGGGGCCGTTTTGTAATGCGGCGGTTCAACGATTAGCCGCATTGTCATTGCAATACGTTCTTCAATAAGGCGGTCCACGTTCAGCCGCATTGTATTACTGCTTATGTTGTAGGAAGACCATATTTAAAAAAATAACAACACAAAATCTAAATTAATTTCATTTATCTGAATAAATTGATCGATTATTTCGTACGATATTCCGTACTATTTTTTTTACAACATTTTACCTCTCACATAAAGTTTGAAAGCCCATAACTTGATATCGGTGACGGTACACCTAAGAAACATGGTGAACTTCCATAGACAAGGGTCTATTATCGAAACATGTTCCATCGTAGATAGCATCGTCGCTTAACATCAGGTGAGATGGTGGTCAAGTTACGACCTATTATAGTTTTAAAACTACTTGCATGGCTCGCTCCACTCAGGACCTCCCTTGAGCTTCTGGCTCCCGCATTCTTTTAAATACACTCTAGGGGTAGTAGCGCCAAGACTAGGTGGAGTCGGGGTGCTCCGGGTCGGATCTGGGTCTCATGTAATCTACCCGGTCCGATTAAGTCTTAACAAGGTGGACGGTGGAAACGAAATAGTATCCAAGTAACGCCCGGGGTGATAAGTGCCACCCTAATAATATTGTGTACGATTCCTCCAAACTCCAGAATCCACTGTCACTTTAGCAATTTAGGAACACACAGTATTCAACGCCATAGTTGTTGTTATATCAGGCAGCGCCATGAGTGTTAAGAATCGGAACTAAAAATTGTCAAAGAGGCGGTTAATCTCTCGCTTTATTACATTACGGCTAGCCGTGTTAGCAATTTAGGAACACACAGTATTCAACGCCATGGTTGTTGTTATGTCAGGCAGCGCCATGAGTGTTAAGAATCGGAACTAAAAATTATCAAAGAAGCGGCTAATCTCTCGCTTTATTACATTACGGCTAGCCGTGTTGAATAACGTATGGCGTTGAATACATTCCAGTGGTTTTTAAATCAGCTGTATTCAATCCGGCTGATCGTTAAACCGCCGCTTTACAAAACGACCTTTAACCAACTAAGCCACCAGGCCAGGCAGTTTAATGTTTTTGAACTTTAAAGTTTTGGTTTTTAATTTTGATCTTTTGGAAAAATTTGGTCATGTACATTTCATTTAGCATACCTACTTAACAAAAAATTTGACCCCGTGCGAAGCCGGGACGGGCCGCTAGTATTAGATAAAGATGGAAAAAAAGGTTCATTCAATGAGTCATAAATCGTAAACGGTACATTAAACAGAAACAAACATTTATTGACAATAAAGATGCAAAATTTAATTTTCTATGCAATGCAGTAATTTGAAATGCAGTGCAAGGTTGACTAAAAAGAAACGTTCGTTTTACTGGCCTATTTCTTATGAGATTGTTATCAAGCAACTGAAATCAAACATTACTCTCTTCTGCATTGCCTCAAAAACCACATAAAAACAAAAACCAAACATATGAATAACTTTCGCTTAGCCTCGCCAAGAAAAGGCTATCCTTACACTAAAGCATATAAACAGTCAGCTCAGCGGGTCGCCCTGTGCCCTTGACCTCACAGTTATATTAGGTACGTCTTTTGTAAGGAACCCGGCCGCGCTAGATTTGTTTTTACGATTCGGGGTGCCGCAATGATATTTCACTCGACCCATATTAGTTAATTGTATTGAAAAGCAATGTAATGTACAATGTGGCCACATTTAAGGACCGAGAACCGTATATTATTAACCCCATTTTAAAAAGGTATGAAAGTGTGTAAAAGACCTCTGCGTTTCAAAGACACGAGCAAAGAGGTTTGGCTCTACTTTTGTGATAAGAACGTATATAGTCTGAGGAATGAGTTGCCCGAGTGGATCTTTCCCGATGGTTATAATCTTGGTGTCTTCAAATCGAGAGTAAATCAGTTTCGTCTGGGTAATCACGCTCTATCGTAGACCGCATAGTGGAATAGTTAGCGAGTGTACATTAATAAAGCCCCATGCATTCTGCGAAAGCCAAATTTCGGTAGATAGAGATCTTTTACCCACTTGAGACACGGCTCCGAAAACGCGGAAAAAAAGGGCGGGAAAACGAGTGTTACGTAAAGGCATTGTTTACGCTTCGGTTTATGAAATGTAACGGTACTTGAACTCATTGAAACCTATTAATCTCAAGGACTTTCAAGACGATTCCTCATAATTATTGTTAATTTAATGTAAACTACTGTTAGTTTACACTTTGACACTTGCGCTGAAGTAGTGTTGATTTTTCAAGTGGTTTTGGGCCTTTGGGTTTTGTATAAAATATACCGAAGTCGAAATAATAAAAAGAACTGGATTTAATAGGGTCAATTTATTTAAATGTTTTTTCAAAACAGTTTTACGGATACTTTTTTTTGCAATATTCCTATTTTTCTATGTTATTGAACTTTAATCTTCAAACGTGCTTAACATCAAAATATTAGAATTAGAATACAGACTTAAAATTTCAAATCTTTGAAAATAAAGCAGCACCGTGGGAAATCAACCTCCGTAGTGTTCTAACGGCCATCATTTGAGCGGCTGCAGAGAAGCAACACGTTCAATCCATTAGCCGAGCGCTCATTCCCTCATTCACTCATTCCCAACACCTACCTTCGGGAACTTTTAAGTTTCGAACGCTACTTTTGTGTTTTAAAAATATTTTAGTCCAGTAATTTTAGTAAGTTCACCTCGGAATTCGAGATACCCAGCTGTAAGTCTGTAAATTGTATATTGACACCCTAAAAGTTGTCTCAAAACCTACATATGGTAGGGTGTGAGCAACTTTTAAATTTCAATGTCAAAGTTCACGAAAATCGTTTTTTTGCGCTTTTGTTGTAAATATTTCATTTTCTATGGGTTTTTCGCTATTTGTATTTATTATCAATATTGTAGGATACAAAGTTTTCTACAAATTTTGTTTAAGCTTAAATGACTGGACTATTTGGCTAGTTATTCGAAATCCGCTACCAATGATATATGTAAATGGTACTTTTAAAGTGCAAGGCTCGTGTAACAATGGCTGTTTTATTTTACATTTATTTTTACATTACACCGAAGATATCCCGGACGTTAGCCTGTACGAGATTAGAATGGCTCTCAAACAGCTAAAGAATAACAAGGCGCCGGGTGATGACAGCATTACAGCTGAGCTCCTGAAAGCGGCAGGTTCGCCTATGCTAAGGACTCTACAAAAGCTATTTAATTCCGTCATTCTCGAAGGCAAAACGCCGAAGGCATGGCACAGAGGCGTGGTGATACTCTTCTTTAAGAAGGGTGACAAGACCCTTTTGAAGAACTACAGGCCCATCACGCTTCTGAGTCACGTTTATAAACTGTTCTCGAGAGTCATATCGAACCGTCTCGCACGCAGGTTTGACGACTTCCAACCGCCCGAACAAGCCGGTTTCCGAAAAGGCTTTAGCACCATAGACCACATACATACGCTACGGCAGGTTATACAGAAGACCGAAGAGTATAACCAGCCCCTATGTTTGGCGTTTGTGGACTATGAGAAAGCCTTCGATTCGATCGAGACCTGGGCTATGCTTCAGTCGCTCCAGCGGTGCCAAATTGACTATCGGTATATTGAGGTGCTAAGGTGCCTGTACGAAAACGCCACCATGTCAGTTCGTCTTCAGGACCAGAATTCGAAACCGATCCAGCTGCAACGAGGTGTGAGACAGGGGGATGTCATATCCCCGAAACTGTTTACCGCCGCACTGGAAGACGTCTTCAAACTTCTGGACTGGAAGGGACTCGGCATCAACATAAATGGTGAGTACATGACCAACCTCCGTTTTTCTGGGCAGCGTTCGGGAAACTACGTAATATCTTCTCGTCCAAACTACCGCAGTGTCTCAAGACGAAAGTCTTTGACCAGTGTGTGTTGCCAGCGATGACATACGGAACAGAGACGTGGTCGCTTACTATGGGCCTCATAAGAAGACTCAAAGTCACCCAAAGGGCAATGGAAAGAGCTATGCTCGGAGTTTCCCTGCGCGATAGAATCAGAAATGAGGAAATCCGCAGGAGAACCAAGGTAACCGACATAGCTCAACGAGTTGCTAAACTTAAGTGGCAGTGGGCAGGGCACATAGCTCGCAGAACCGATGGCCGTTGGGGCGGAAAGGTTCTCGAGTGGCGACCGCGTACCGGAAGACGCAGCGTTGGCAGGCCCCCCACAAGATGGACCGATGATCTGGTAAAGGTCGCCGGAAATCGTTGGATGCGGGCAGCGCAGGACAGATCTTTGTGGAAATCTTTGGGGGAGGCCTTTGTCCTGCAGTGGACGTCTTTCGGCTGATATGATGATGATGATGATGATGAAGAAGTGAATTCCATTAATGTATAGAGAAGATGCATAGTACGGGTAAACGCGCGAGAGCTTTCTTTGCGTGAGCGCTGAAATCCGTGAGCGCTGAAAACCGTGACTGCGTATCTATCTTTTAGGGTTGCGTCATTATAACCATTTTTATGCTAATCAAACTGCGGACAAACAACGTGTCGCGTAATTTATATAGGTATGTTAAGATATTCGAACGAAGCCGGAACGGGCCGCTAGTATTAGATAAAGATGGGAAAAAAAGGTTCATTCAATGAGTCATAAATCGTTAACAGTACATTAAACAGAAACAAAAGTTTATTGACAATAAAAGATGCAAAATTTAATTTTCTATGCAATGCAGTAATTTGAAATGCAGTGCAAGGTTGACTAAACAGAAACGTTCATTTTTACTGGTCTATTTCTTATGAGATTGCTATCAAGCAACTGAAATCAAACATTACTCTCTTCTGCATTGCCTCAAAAACCACATAAAAACAAAAACCAAACATATGAATAACTTTCGCTTAGCCTCGCCAAGAAAAGGCTATCCTTACACTAAAGCATATAAACAGTCAGCTCAGCGGGTCGCCCTGTGCCCTTGACCTCACAGTTATATTAGGTACGTCTTTTGTAAGGAACCCGGCCGCGCTAGATTTGTTTTTACGATTCGGGGTGCCGCAATGATATTTCACTCGACCCATATTAGTTAATTGTATTGAAAAGCAATGTAATGTACAATGTGGCCACAATTAAGGACCGAGAACCGTATATTATTAACCCCATTTTAAAAAGGTATGAAAGTGTGTAAAAGACCTCTGCGTTTCAAAGACACGATCAAAGAGGTTTGGCTCTACTTTTGTGATAAGAACGTATATAGTCTGAGGAATGAGTTGCCCGAGTGGATCTTTCCCGATGGTTATAATCTTGGTGTCTTCAAATCGAGAGTAAATCAGTTTCGTCTCGGTAATCACGCTCTATCGTATACCGCATAGTGGAATAGTTAGCGAGTGTACATTAATAAAGCCCCATGCATTCTGCGAAAGCCAAATTTCGGTAGATAGAGATCTTTTACCCACTTGAGACACGGCTCCGAAAACGTGGAAAAAAGGGCGGGAAAACGAGTGTTACGTAAAGGCATTGTTTACGCTTCGGTTTATGAAATGTAACGGTACTTGAACTCATTGAAACCTATTAATCTCAAGGACTTTCAAGACGATTCCTCATAATTATTGTTAATTTAATGTAAACTACTGTTAGTTTACACTTTGACACTTGCGCTGAAGTAGTGTTGATTTTTCAAGTGGTTTTGGGCCTTTGGGTTTTGTATAAAATATACCGAAGTCGAAATAATAAAAAGAACTGGATTTAATAGGGTCAATTTATTTAAATGTTTTTTCAAAACAGTTTTACGGATACTTTTTTTTGCAATATTCCTATTTTTCTATGTTATTGAACTTTAATCTTCAAACGTGCTTAACATCAAAATATTAGAATTAGAATACAGACTTAAAATTTCAAATCTTTGAAAATAAAGCAGCACCGTGGGAAATCAACCTCCGTAGTGTTCTAACGGCCATCATTTGAGCGGCTGCAGAGAAGCAACACGTTCAATCCATTAGCCGAGCGCTCATTCCCAACACCTACCTTCGGGAACTTTTAAGTTTCGAACGCTACTTTTGTGTTTTAAAAATATTTTAGTCCAGTCATTTTAGTAAGTTCACCTCGGAATTCGAGATACCCAGCTGTAAGTCTGTAAATACTTGTATATTGACACCCTAAAAGTTGTCTCAAAACCTACATATGGTAGGGTGTGAGCAACTTTTAAATTTCAATGTCAAAGTTCACGAAAATCGTTTTATTGCGCTTTCTTTGGAAATATCTCATTTCCTATGGGGTTTTCGCTATTTGTATTAATTATCAATATTGTAGAATACAACATTTTCTACAAATTTTGTTTAAGCTTAAATGACTGGACTATTTGGCTAGTTATTCGAAATCCGCTACTAATGATATATGTAAATGGTACTTTTAAAGCGCAAGGCTCGTATAACAATGGCTTTTATTGTCCCACTCGTTAAAATGTGCGTGTTCTATAGATAAGAGTGAGGTGATACGATTTTAATTGCTATTGACTGTTTAGTTATTGTACATAAATTAAAAAACAGGTTGACCTGTTGTAGAGATAACCTGAAATAATTATTGAGCACGGAACTGTGAACGTTTACTCACTCATTTTGTGATTTTGCCCTAACTTTATTCCAGGAGTTATGTTTGTCAATAAGTAGATGATGCAAAAAAATTGCTACCGTCAACATTCTGGACTTGTAGTTGCGTAAAAAAGTGTGTGTTTCACGAAAAGTAAAGTTAAGTAAAGTTTTAAAAACTGTAAGTTTACATTCTAATGACGCGACCCTAGATTATAAACTAACCTACCGTAGGTTTAAAATCTGACGTGTTTTAGTACTAACTGACGGCTTCTACAACTTTGCGGTGACTATATATAATATATTTATGTGCATAAATTCAATTCATTAATTCGAACCATTGGAAATTAACATCACTTAGTAAGGTCACATTGTACAATTTCTGAGGAATAAATAACAAGATTGGTTACAAAATTGCTACTGCTCTTTAACTTCATTTGATATCAATCAGCCGTCTATCAACGATTTAATAAATGAGGAAAACTGCAAAAAAATCCAACATGTTTTAATTTCACGACACACTTTTTGAGTAAAGCGCGCACCGGGCCTACAAGGACTAATTTAACAAACTTTTAACATTAGGGAGCAAAATTTATACTCTGTCCCCACCTTATACCTACCTGTTATAATGAAACATGGATACCCTAAAGGTTTTTTTTACGCGTGGGAATGTTGCGAGCGTTTTTCAAGAAGTCCATCAACGTGTTGGACTCGCTATGTAATGATTGTCGATTTCAATTGACGTTTCCAATTAATTAACATTCTATATACTACGGCTCTGAATCATATCACTGGGCGATATGGTTCAGAATTTGAGCGAACTGAATGTTGAGCGTCATTTGTCTCACAAAACCATCTAAGAGGTTATGTTCTGCCCTGGAGCCGAAGCCGTCTAAAGGTACAAGTTCGCGCCGCGACCGCGACGCGAGACCGCGACCGGAGACCGAGACCGGAGACCGCGACAGGCACTTGACACTATAGAATTGTATGGGCGCCAGTTCGCGCCGCGACCGCGACCGCGACCAGTCTCGGTCTCCTGTCGCGGTCTCGGCGCGAACTGGCGTCCATACAATTCCATAGTGTCAAGTGCCTGTCGCGGTCTCCGGTCTCGGTCTCCTGTCTCGGTCTCGTGTCGCGGTCTCCGCGCGAAATTGTACCTTAAGACTTACGTAATACATACATCTATATATGGGTTCTACTGGAACTTATTAATGTACTTATTAATTAGGTATATGTATTTACTTATGTAGAACCCTGAGAACTTGTGATTGATGAAATAACCAAGTTCTTACTCTGCAAAAAATAGTTTATTATACTAATTTTGAAAATAATAGAAAAATGCAGAGATACCCTCTTTCAAAATAAAGTAACTTTATGTTTAAAAAATACATACTTTAAGAAGTCAGCAGTTGTTCTATCACAAACAAAATATGATTGACAAAAGTTTCACGAGAAATTTCACGACAAAAAACGAAGTTAATACATTAACGCCATTGTGCTGTTACAGGCAGGTGTGTTGCTTACAGTCGGATATGTATATTATATGTTTTCCCGTCACTCTATATTAAAGAAAAATATTACCGGAAAATTTCGAAAAATTCCTTTATATATGGGGCCTTGGATTTATTCTGATATTTTCATAATCTTTTACTCGTGCCTCTCCTTACGTACCTACTTCTATGAAAAGTGGGTTATTAAGGTGAAACGTCAAGGTAACGATTTTTTTGGAAATGTTGATCGAAATTACCTTGTAATTTGTACCTACCCCTTCGATTAAATTTTATAACGCGACGCGGTATTTGGCTGCGTTTTGTTTCCTCGAAATTTAGAAAAAGAATAAAGAGCTGTATATGTTTTAGAGAAATAAAGGAGTATGCGCTATTTCAGACTATGTCTGCTTTCAAAGTTTCAATCGAGCCGTATAGCTATTCCGACGTGAGTGAGCTACAAACATTCAAACTATCACATTTATGAAGTAGGAATAGCTTCATACAAATCTATGAAGCCATTTTTATTTTTACAGGCAAAGGCAAACATAACAATAATAAAGCTCTGTTAGTTTTAATTAGCAATTAGCAGCGCCCCGCGGTGTTACCCGCGTAGTTCCCGTTCCCGTTGTTTTTTCGGGATAATAAGTAGCCTATGTATTCTTCCAGATTTTAATCTATCTGTGTTCCAAATTTCAGACCAATCCGTTAATACAATAGGACGTGATTGAGCATCAAACATCAAATTATCCAAATACGCATACATTGACGTTTACAATATTATAGTAGGATCACTAAGAGGTGTTTTGCTAATAACTACTAGGTTATATGGCTAGCAGTCTCAACAAATTTAACTTCAATAGTAAGTTATACGCCATAATAATTTCGGTATACGCCATTCCTATATATACTCAGGACTTAGACGAACCGGAAAGTTTTAGTGTACCCATAGAAAATTTACGTACCTAATTTTTTTGTTTAACTTATTACAAAACTTTATTATTCTAAATATAATAAATAATAAATATTGGTGGACAATTCACACACTACACCATCTGACCCCAAATTATGCAAAGCTTGTACTATGGCGATCAGATAGCTGATGAAATACTTATGATCAATTATTTCTCTTGTTGTGCCTCACTTAACGTCAACTACTGTCACAGTAGTGAACATAAAAGTATATAGTAGTAGATAGGTAAAGGTGAAATAATAAGAGGTTAATCAATACAAGTATATTTAAAAAAAATGAGATTAGATGGGATGGAATGATAGGAAAAAAAAATTAAAAAAAAAGGACGTAACTTAGAAACATAAAAAAAATCAAAAGAACTGAGAGGGTTCAGTGGCTTGCAGCAGGGAATGGCTCGCGGGTTCAGCAGCCCGCAGCAGGTTCAGCAGCCCATAGCAGGATCAATAGACCGCAGCAGAGAATGGCTCGCGGGTTCAGCAGCCTGCAGCAGGTTCAGCAGCCCACAGCAGGATCAGTAGTCCGCAGCCCATAGCAGGATCAGTAGTCCGCAGTAGGGAATGGCACTTTTGTATTATTTTCTTTGCACCTTTCAAGGTATCTAGATGTTACTCTCTTCGAAGCAAAATGTTGTCTGACCATCTCAGTTTCCTAGATTTTACATGAAAACTTTCAGTGGTTCAAGTCTAGAATAAGAGAACAGTTCATTTTATAATTAGCGGCCAGAGAAAATTAGACCTAAAAACTATACAACCTTATGAAGATGGTAGAGGTTGCTTAGCGATGATTGATGTTTGAAGTATTATGACATGAAGTAAATAAATAAAATTTTAGAAAAACTGTTTTACAGTTTTTTTTAAAAAGTTTTTACAGGTTTAAAGTGAAATAAATACATAAAGAATACTACTATTATAACAAGAAAAATATGCTTTATCGTGAGGACACGATTGAAAAGGTATTAGTTGTATGAAAATTTGGTATGTAGGTATCCACATAGTCTCCTATGAATAAGTGGTGATTTTGGGATGAAATAGGGAGAAAATGTACGCTTACATATTGTTTAAAACCAATATGTAACGTTACACTACTTAAATTCAAATTGGGCTGTACTGTAAGCTTTACAGGTTTTTGGCTTACAAAAGCTTACACACTAAGGTTACAAAAACAAAGGTGAAATATTTAATTAATTCAGTTTTGAATTTATCAGTTATGAATAATTGTTCTGCTCAGTTTTTCGATGAGTTTGTTAGACGTCTACTCGTTATTTTCAAAATATTTACTCGTGCATAAATAACCGTTTTTGTGATATATAATTAGAAATTATGCTAACATATAGAAGAAACGTTGGACCTTAAGGGAAACTAGATAACTTATGTTGAGGAAACTGTGGGCGTACGAATATTTACTTATGAAAATTGGAGTTATCGTATTCCTTCCAATATCGATCAATATTTCAATAGCGAAGGAACTCAAAAAGTCTTTAATAATATAATTTCTTTTCAACTAAACGATTATAATTATAAAAAAAGTTTTTTCTCAAAACGTTCGTATAAAAATTACTGAAAATAAAAAAAGAAAAGTTATGTAAATGGATATATTTATCTTGAATCTGTAACAGTTACTAACTTACAAGTTGCCGTCCATTTTCCGTACTATTAGATTTTTACTCATTCCTAAATTCCATGATTCTTATATTGCCATATATGATTATTTTCTGGTTTTGAAATGTTAATATTGCACTTACTCTGCTTGACGTATTTATTTTATCATGTCAATAATAGATAGATAGATAGAAAACTCTTTAAAAATAGCCAAATAAATAAAAATACAGTGAAATACTTATGAACTAGAACCACAAGTTATTCATTCGTTTTTTAATAGTTTGAATGAGCATCGGCTTATTACAGACAAGCAATTTCTCCACTCTACTCACTCCACTCACCAACATCACCAAGAAAACAAAGTGTGAAGTAACTGAAGTAATTGTAGCCGCCCCTTATAAACATCTGCAGTATCAGATTCGTTGACGATCCTTTATCTAAGAATAGTTGGTCAGAGTTTATCAATCCGGAGAGTTGCTTTAAGACACCTCTTTTAAAACGATCCTTGTTGCATTTCTCGTCACAGGCACTTGTTTAATGTTTCTTTTTTTATTATGGTGAGTACAGTATACAGGAAACTTCTTGATATTTTGACGTGTAACATCTTTCCTTATGGTAAGTGGTGGTAGTGGTAGGACTCATGGCAGAGTCCGCCTGGGGAAGGACCACACCTTTACCAGTTGTTCTACCGCCAAGCAGTAATGTGCAAACATCACTGTGTTCCGGTTTGAAGGGCAATGTTTCCAGAGAAATTACAGGGCTTAGAGATATGGCCATGTTCCAATAGCTGCGTGTCACTACGCTGTTATGTGACAGGCATGTTGCTTACCATCACGCACATGTCTTGCTCCTCTCGTCTCGCTTTATTTAAAAACAACAAAAAAAATACTGAATATTTTTTGTGCGAGTGATTTGTTTAACACGGTCGGAAATGTCGGAGGCCGGGCAAGCATGTGGTATTTGATTTAGCCAATAACCGTGCGCGGTGGCGGATATATGGTTGCAAGAAGGTGTCAACCTATTTTGAGTAAGGTTGTGTCATACAGACGGCCAACACAGTATTTGCGTGAGTGTGACGTGAAAAAGAAAGAGAAAAATAAAAAGAAAACAACGCATGAAATACAACAATATATGCGACTGGCAGCGACCGCAGGTTCCCCGCGCAGTTCCCGTTACCGTTATTTTACCGGGGTAAAAAGTAGCCTATGTGTTCTCCCAGACTGTTTTCTAACTGTGTTGCAATTTCAGTTTGATCCGTTCCAAATAATTCAAATATATAAATTGACAATTATTATACAAATAAAGTTAAACCCATAATGTTTAGTCAACTTATATCATCGTCACATACAATTTTCAAATGATATTTTAATTATAGTACGTCTGCGTAGTAAGCCAGCGTTTGAGCTTAAGTTTAGGTTCCAAGAGCGGACGCAGTGGTTATCGACTTCCGCAGCTTATTGTATACTGTCGAACCCCTAATATGGGTCGATTTGGGCGACTTGATCAGCATCCGTCGCACTTCAGCAAGTCTACCTTTATATCGAGCACTTGTCAGTGTTTCGTACGAGGTCAAGTTTAGACTCACATAAACCGCGACCTGAAATATGACCAAGCTCGGAAATGTCAGAATACTACACTTCTCAAAGTATGGACGTTGGTTCGATGGTTTTTAACTTAAACGCCCGTGCCCATTCAGCAGCTCTGCCGTTTTGAAAAAGGAAATGTACCTACTCTAGCGAAATAATATGACCTTACTGCCCTAGTAGGGAAAACCATAACAACGCGGCTCAAAGCAAAACAAGAACTTCCCAGCCTGCCGCAGATTTTATTGATGTGCAATTTTGTTGTCATACTTTCGACTTGTAAAATCTGTCTACTATCCACGTGCACCGACCGAGACAAAGGTTGAGCCTGCTGTCCCGACAGACAGAAATGCATTAAATGCGTCTTATTTGAATTTAGTGCCAAACCATGATCCCCAAACCACACACTGAACTGAGACGCCACCCTATTCAAATTCTGCTCCAGGAAATCAACTGTAGCTCCCGTGACCATCGCGATAACGTCATCAGCACACATGAATATTTCCCTGAGATCACAACATGAGGCAGATGCAATGCAATTGGGTGTAGAAGCAAAGAAAATAGTATATTCGAGACGGAAGAGCCCTGAGCAACTCCCATCACCGAGTAGAGAGAATCAGATTTCTCCGTCCTTCCACACGCTACCACATCCCGTAACCTGTTCTGCATGAGACCCACTAAAAGCGAGTGGGCTATGCTTCTCATACCATAATGAGTCAGCTTTTCAGCTAGTACGGTGTGGTCGGCGATATCGAATGCCTAATTAGCCATTTCAACCAATCTTGAAAAACAAACCGTGGAGTAGGAAGTGAAAATAACAATATTAATATGATATCACTGACACGGGAAAGTCAAACACAGGTGCATGTGGCTACACGGTAGACTTTATTTGTGTTTCCTTACCCCTTTCCTTGCATACGCTCATGTAGCTCGCAGTTTGATCCCAAGTTGATCCCGCAATCTCATAACATGTTTTGAAACACAATCTTCTTGTTGTGATTAGTTTTCTTAGTAAGCGACACTAAGGCAATATCGAGGAAAACCGCTTTATATGGGCCACACAAAAACAGCACTTTGAAATGGTTGTACTTTTGAAATATTAGTAACAGGTATTGGCCCAAATTAGGCTGCGTAGAACTTAAAAGAGTACATACAGACAGAGAGAGTACATATTTTTACTATTTACGACGTGAGTGGGCAACAAGGTTTCTGACATACTTCATATACATACATATATTATGTCGCACACGGATTGTATAATCCGCCGTATTACATTACAACCGTTATCAAGAAACCGTTTTGTAAAGCAGCGGTTTCACGATGATCCGGATTGAATGCGGCTGATATAAATAAAGTGGCCAAGTGCGAGTTGGACTCGCCCATGAAGGGTTCCGTTGCAGCAAGTAACATAATATACATAGTACACATAGTTCTTGTAGTTCGTTGCAACTTTGATCGAAGTTTTAATAATAGCTTAAGTATTTATGACGTACTAAAAAAACTACTCATCAGATCCTGTTGAAACTAATTTTCATTGGTAGTTTTCATGGTAATGTACATCATATATTTTTTTAGTTTTTCCATTCTCTTACTTTAGAAGTTAGAGGGGGGGGGGGACACATTTTACCACTTTGGAAGTGTCTCTCGCGCAAATTATTCAGTGTAGATAAAAATTAAATTAGAAACCTCAACATAATTTTTGAAGACCTATCGATAGACACTCCACACGTGTAGGTTTGATGAAAAAAAAAAATTTGGAGTTTCAGTTCTCAGTATGGGGGATGGGGGGCAACCCTAATTTTTCTTTTTTTTTAATTTTTTTGTAAAAATTTAAATGAAGTTCACAAAATACATCTACTTACTAAGTTTCAACAGCGTAGTTCTCATAGTTTCGGCAAAAAGTGGCTGTGACATACGGACGGACAGACAGACAGACATGACGAATCTATAAGGGTTCCGTTTTACGGAACCCTAAAAACAACCGGAATGCATTCGACGCCATACGTCATTCAACACGGCTAGCCGTAATGTAATAAAGCGAGAGATTAGCCGCCTCTTGGACAAGTTTTAGTTCCGATTCTTAACATTCATGGCGCTGCCTGACATAATAACAACTATGGCGTAGAAGAATACAGTAAGTGTGTTGCTAAATTGCTAAAGTGACTGTGGCTTCTGATGTTCGGCGGAATCCTATTGGGGTCGTTTACCACCGTCCATCTCTTGAGACGGCTCACCTTTGTTCACCTGGGTGTTACTTGGAAAATGTTTAGTTTCCACTGTCCACCTTGTTAAGACTGATTCGGACCGGGTAGGTTACATTGAACCCAGATCCGACTCGGAGCACCCCGACTCCACCTAGTCTCGTCGCCACTACCTAAAGTGTCACTACCTGAAGCCCACCCGGAGTCAAATGATAGACCTCTCAATCTCAATGATAGACCCTTGTCTAGGTGCCCCATATTTCATAGGTGTACTGTCACCAATGTCAAGTTAGGGGCTTTCAAGTTTTATCTTAAGAAGTTGTAAAAAAACAAGTAAGAAATATCGTAAGAAGTAATCTGTCAGCTTTTTTTGATTAGTAAAAAATAATTTTCATTTTAAACATTGTTTATTTCGTAAGTATATGGTCGTAGGACGACTTTATCATGTTGTGATAAAGTCCTTAAATAAAGATAAAAAAAAGTATAGTGTTAGCATAATATATGTGGTATAAGTAATACTGTTTAAATTGTAGGGTGCCCACTACAATTCAAACATTAGTACGATGCGGCTAAACGTGAACCGCCTTATTGAAGAACGTATCGCAATGACAATCTGGGTAATCGTTGAACCTCCGCATTACGAAACGGCCCTGTTGGGAAAAAATGGAGTCTCAATCCAAAAATCACGCTTTGGTTATACACATCAGTTATCAGGCCCTCTCTAACCTATGGATCAGTTGTGTGGTGACCCAGAATACAACTGACCACAGCGAAAGATAAACTCCAGAGCCTAGCGAGTGTAACGGCTACTGGATGTATGAAAACCACACCATCAGCCACATTAGAGCATCTCTTAAACCTTACATTTAACCATACAAGAGGAGGCCATGGCAGCCGCCCCAAGACTACGAGCAAATTGACTATGGAAACAAAACATAGAAACACGACACTCAAAAGTTCTGCAACGGGTTCTGAAAGAAATATTTATGACAGGGCAGCACAGGCAGTCGCAGCTAGAGATTTTGGAGACCTAAACATCAAAATTGTCTCCGACAGCGCCTGCGTGCTTCAAGCTCTTAAAAATAATACTATAACCTCTGTCCTTATACTGGACTGCCACAACGCACTCCAATTCATACCGGGTACGAACAAAGTAACCCTGCGATGGATTAAAGGACATATCGACTCACTAAGCAATGATGCAGCAGATGACCTGGCCAAAAAGGGAGCAAAAGCAAAGATACATGGACTGGAACCACGAATGCCTATACCCCAGGCTCAAATAAAAACATGGTTGTGTAGAAATTCTAAAGAAACCTATTTAACAGAATACAATAACAATGAAGGATGCAGGCAAACAAATAATGCATTTCCGGAAGCATCTAAAAAAATTGCCCGCAACCCCATCAGACTTAACAGGGACACAATTCGTAAAGTTATAGGTATAATAACTGGTCGCTGTCCCTTAAATAAGCACCTTTTTACCATAGGTGTAACAGACAGTCTTCTATGCAGAGGATGCATGGAGGAAGAAGAAACACTACAGCATGTACTTATGTATATATTACAAATTTAAATTTATTTAATAACACTTTTAATGTTCGTAAATAAATACATTTTCTTACTTATTCGGCTCTATTAGATCAAGCTGATGATGACACGGAGCGAGCTCGTCTTCTTACTGTAGCAGAGGCTGAATCCGGTAATTAGCTCCATATTTTACCTTCCGAAAATTTAGGATCTATCCTAGATCCTAACAGTCTACGCGTAGTGACGGGGCTTCGCGTAGGAACTAAGTTGTGCGAGCCTCATCGCTGTCTGTGCGGGCGAGCCGTGGACCAATTCGGACGGCACGGGCTTTCATGTGTAAAGAGTGCCGGTCGACAATTTCGTCATTGGTCAATGAATGACCGTCAGTCAGACGGGTACTCTCTACAGCTCTAATACCTTCGACATTAGAACCGAGTGGAATGTTGACAGATGGTAAGCGACCTGACGGTGCCACGTTGACGGTGACGGTACCGTGCTCTCTAGGCAAGGTGGTTTGGGACGCTACTTATTAGACTATACTAGACACTTTGGCACCGTCTCATGTCAGCCATTCCGCTCGTAATGTCGGAGTTACAGCCGAACAGGCACAAATAAATAAATGTAATAAATACTCCCACCTTAGCGCACATTACATATTCTTTGCGCTGGCAGTGGAGCCCGTGGTCGTCCGATACCAAAAATTTTATTAAAGATCTTTCGAAACGTTTGGTCCTGGCTTTAGGGGATCCCAGAGCTGGTGCCTACTTTGCCCAAAGGCTCAGTTTAACTATACAAAGAGGCAACGCTGCCAGCATTCTAGGTACCCTGCCGCGCTGTAGTGATCTCGACGCCGTGTTAAATTTGTAAATTTGTTTATTTTTATAGTATGGTATAATAATTTTATATAGATTTTTATATATTTGTAAATGTTGTAAATAATTCTGTACATAATAAAAAACTTTTTTATGTATGTGACGAAATATACCTCGTTTGATGAGATAATACTTGCGAGCATATTTTAAAGCTAAAACATAAGAGCCTTTCGGAATAGTAGTAGGTATCCATTGTGATAAAAAAATGTTCTTAAATGTTGAGGAGTACTTAAATTATATTTTAGTTCTAATCTAATCTAATAAAATATTTTTACTAGTGTGAATTAGTAGCTTGTACTACAAAGAATAAAAATTATCAAATCTTTTATTCAATAGTATTAATTCAATAACATATTATAGAATTCTAGATCACCAATTCTTATCTAATTTAAACTAATAACTTACTAAATATAAAAATAATTCTTCAATTGTTGTTTTTCATTCAAATACATTAATTATTGCCAAAATTAATAAAACAATTGAAAGAAATAAGTTCGCTTTCAATTATTTTCCTCTTCTTCTTCATCATCATCGTCGTCATCGTCCCGCTGCTGCAGAATTTCAAGTCCCTCTTCATTAGCATCTACAACGACATTTCTTTCCAAGTTTTACGATTTCCGTCAAAGGTTCTATCGTCATTACTACCTGTCGTAATTACCAAGACACGATTCAAAACTAACGAATAACAGAGGGTATTAGAAAGCATTGAAAAATAAGAGGGTCGTGTAGTAACTATACAATACAAATGAACATCTGTCCCCATTGACTATAAATAATAAAAGAAAGGGTCGCACGATGTAATAGGGGTCCGATGCCCATGTACTAATAATTTTTTAAGTCAAATAAATAAATAAAATAATATTGTGTATTATAATATTGTGTAGCTAAGTATTTGTGTGTAATGTTATTAGAATGTACGTTTATCTCGTAGTAATAGTCTTTGTTGCGCACCACGCTCTTAGTTTCTCCATCATTTTGTCCACCCCAAGGTTGCCTGGAAGAAATCGCTTTCAGCGATAAGGCCGCCAGCTGTTTCACAAGATTTACTGTTTTCCATATGTGTTATTTTTTAAGTTGTGAACAATAAAGAATTTTCATTCATTCATAAAAAAAATAAGTTATGAAAGAACTTCAAAGCTTATAGATTTTGAGCAACATGTACTTTATTATTCTTTACTTCATATGTAATTAATTAGGGAAATTAAAATGTTGACTTTTGAAGTCGTTGGCCTTTATTTTAAAACTTGCGGCCATCCAATTATATACTTTATGAGTTTTGAGACAAGTTTTAGGATGCTAAAATACTACTTTTTGCGTACCAATATATTATGTCGTGGTATCTCGATATTCCGAAATCAACCCCTATTAATGGCTGCTAATAGCTTTAGCGACCGTCAGCAATCACTAACATAAATTGTTCGCATCTCATGATGGCAGGTAATATTGGAAACTCATATCCGTTTCCGTCATAATATATACACTACACTATACATGTTCAAGCCTAGTAAAAAATATACGTATAGGAACCTAAGTAGCCCACAAAATGTTCCTACTGCTGGGATACGGGGCCTTCTCTTGCAAGGAAAGTATTAAGTCTACCACGTTGACCCAGTGGGGGTCGGCAAAAGACTCGAACCATAAATTCATAAGAACACTTGGTAACGTCTCATGCTCTTGTAAGATTTTTTTAAGTATGCCGGTTTCTTTACGATGTTTTTCTTCACTTTTATTATGACAACGGTTGTCATGTTGTTTTTGAAAGAAATACTCAAAGGTTCAGACGGGATTCGAACCTATGGACTCATGATTGTGAATCGCACGTAACAGCCACTAGATCCCTAAGGTTCAAAAACGTAATGTACGCATAGTTGGTGGAAATTTGTTGCAGGATAATATAATAGGGATGTTAACAGTTTTTTGGAATTGCTTTTATTTTGACGCTTGTTTACCATAAAAAAATATTTTAACTAAATGAGTATTTGTGAAGAGTAAATATATAACAATAAAGTAATTTTGAATTTTCCCGCTAATCTTAATTGGTTGGATAACTTGATTGGCATGACGTAACGTAACATTGGTCGCGATTCATGACTGTATGCCCAGTTTATGTGTTTCCTCATATTTACTTGAATACAAACAATCTAAATCGTCGTCGCAAAGATCGTAAACTACAATAAAAATGCAGAGAAGTAAACAGAATACTCAGTCCTTCACAGATTGTTTTGCGGTTAGTGACGTAATAAGTCATAAGTATTGGTGTTTCCAGTCATGTGATCACAGATTAAAAATATACCAATTAAAATAATTTATAAAAAAATGACTATGTACTAAATTAAATAAAAAAAATGTGATTTTTAAATATACCTATTCTATTAATGCAAACTATCAGAAGATTAACACTAAACATTAATTTGTGATTAGTGGTAACATAGGTACCTATTGTGTAGTAGATCTACTGAGTTTTTTGTACAACTTCAATTTTCTGCAAAATATTTTTCAGCCATTAAAGCTACCTATAAAATATCTAGGCAAATAGGTCATTTCACGAAGGTCGCCTGCTAATTACTATGAATCACACGACACATAGCACGCGAATATTAAACAAAGCAAAAGCGGCTGTAGGTTAGTACTGGAATCAAACTGGAATCGACGCAAGCAATAAAGGCCTCTATCTATTATAACTGTCGTATCCTTTTAATCAAATACATAAAATTTAAGTGAACTAAAAAATATCAAATCGAATGTCAAGTTCAATGAATTGATTTGAAAAAATTCTACGTCTGTTACAAAAAACACAAATTATTTTTATATAACAAAATAAACCGACTTCAAAACCACAAATAAGCACTCCATAGTGAAAAATAAATTAATGTAATTATAATATTATTAGATAGTGAGTACACTATCTATCCGTTTGAAGTCGATGCAAGTCAATTCAAAAAGCTAAAAGCAAAAAAGAATACGTAGTGGGCAAATACTTGTAGGTAGGTACTACCTATTAGACTTGGCTGGCACTAACTTCAAATACATGAGTGAGTAGTGCTTACAATAATTCATTTTTCTCTTTTGAGGGGCTACTAGAGAAATCCGATAAAACACAATAAAGGTAGTCGAATTGATAACCTCCTAATAGGAAGTTGGTTTAAGAAATTAATCTGTGTCTGCCTATTTATGTTACATATCATATTTATTTATAATTTTAAATAAATATATGTGAAAATATTATGTGAAAAACATTGTATGTGCCTTTGAAATTTGAAGGTCACCATTATAACCTGACTTGGTGATGGGACCACGCCAATCTCCCCCACTCGTGAGCCCCACTCCTGTTACTCGTTATTTATTTATTTCTTAATTGCCATTACTACATTGTTTTTCAAAAAACTAGGTTTTTGGGTTACAATAATGCATTATAGCCCTGTACTGAGGGGGTTGCAATTTTGCGATGTGTGTGTTCGACGCCAAGCTCTGGCATTCAAATCGTACACACGCTTACATACATCTAATAATAGAAATAAAATGCATGGCACAATACAATTTTGAAAATTTTAACAAAGTTTACAATAATCCACTTATGTTCAAAATAGAAATAATTAATCTGAATATAAATATGAAATTATTTAAATAACTTTTTCCACAACTTAGGTACATGATTAAGTCCATGTGTAATAAAAGCAATGAGATCAAATGTTGTCATCATAAAATAGTTCGAGTCTAATAACTAACAAAAGTACCAGATGTATAAATAGCAACCGTTATTTTCAACACAACGCTGTATTCAAACCAAAACAACTGAAGAAGAATGTGCCACTAACTACACTTAAAACAGTGGCAAAGTTGCGGCAAAACTGCAGAAGCCAAGATAAAAGTTGAACTTGAAGCCCCACATGTCACGTGATAAAATGACGACCCCTCAGCACACATCAATTAGAAACCGTAATACTCAATGAAATTCTTATAACAGCCATAAAAAACTAGGTCTTAGTTGCCAACACAGTCACTTCTAACTGTAGAGGTAGAGTTGAAACATGTTTGTGTCTAAGTAAAATCTGACGCGAAATTTTACTTAGAGAAGACATTGTTTAAATGTCCCTCACACGTGAGATAATTAATCCTTAGGGGAGCTTAAAACACCGTAAAGTGTACTCCCCGCCAAAAATATTTTCCTTAAACCAATAGGTATACCTTTTCTATAAGTTGTTGATGGTTCCAAACGTGCTAGGCGTTGATCTCAGAAAATTCTACACCACGTTTTAACGACATACAACGCCATCTAGAACTGTAGGTTGAAGTTATAACTTCTTAAGGAACTTAATTTCGAAAAGGACCGTTTCACGCATCCTTTGTCAAAATAAATCAAGGGAGTTAAAATAATAAGATGGAGGTGTTTATCGCACAGCAGAAATGAAAACTAAAATAAAAATAACTATTATAAACTATTGAAAAATTGTAATAATTCAAAATGATTTTAGTTTTATGAAACCACGATAAAAGTAAAAAAAACGCATTTTAGGCATTTCGCTAAACATTTTTGAAAAAAAATCTATGTATGTTTGAGGCGTTGTAATAAAAGTATCACTTTAAAAATAAAAATAAAACATACTATAGGAAGATACTTATGGGCGCAAATTGCAATGTATGTAGTCAATAATTATCTAATATTGTTTTCATTTCATTATACAGTACTAAAATATCTTAAATTTATTAAATTAATGTCCAAATCGGTATTTGTAAATACAAAAGAAGAGAGTTAAATAGGTAGGTGTTCATTGATTATTTCGATGTCTTTGTTGCATATTATCCAATTACATTAAATTAAATTATTTAATTTATTCATAAATTTGACTTAAAAAAAAACATGAGAATGATTAATTACTTAATCGGAAAAATACTTAATATAAGTTAGTAGTCCATTAGCAGCCGTGCCGTGCAGCGGCATACCTGTGTTACGGCTACTAATAATATCTATGCATAAAAGTATGCTGTGTAAATGCTTAAAAATAAATTACGTGAAATAGTGCAGTTTTGGTAAATTAAGTCATTTGAAGTGGCTTAAAATTCATTAAATCATCTGTTTGTAATATTAGACTGTATTTTTGTACATGTCATGAAAGTATGTCATAAATACATTGATTGTAAAATACGCACCGAAGTCACAAAGTCGCTTAAACGACCGATAACCAGTATATTTACCCTAAGTCCCGTTTTGTAGGAATAATATAAAAGCGGTTGATTTTGTTAAAGAGGGTCACACCAACGGCGTGTTATAAAACTATCTAGTTTCTTGCGAATTTTTGTTCTCATGGAGTCTGAAATAGGAAGCAATATTAATGTGTAGGTAGTTCAATTAATTTAATTTAGCATTGACTATAAAAATTAATTGATTCCAAATCCAAATTAGAAATTTTGACAACATTAGGTAATGTTGTTGTTTCCAGAAAAAAAAAAAAATTCTAATTTTTTATACAAATGTGTGAGTGGATACCTTGAATCGGTAAACGTAGTGTAGGACACACTGAGACTAGATGGAGTGACGATATACAGAAAACAGCAGGCAGTGAATGGAGACGTATAGATAGGTGTGAGTGGCGTATAGATAGGGCTGAGTGCCGAACCATGGGAGAGGCCTATGTCCAGCAGTGGACTAAGAAAGGCTGATGATGATGATGATATAAATGTAGGGTACATAATTTGTTAGATGTGTCTGTTGGTAATATCAACCCACCATATAATTGTGTTTTTTTGTAATAAACTTATGTAAACTATTTGATAAAACATTTACTTACTTGGTTAGATATACTTGCATATTTAACGTCTAACATTCTGTGCACTTGAAAGCTATCAAAATTTTCATTACTAACAAATTAATAGCAATAAAACACTCACTTTGCTTTGGTAAATTAAAAAAAGATAAATGACTACTAGATATATAAAGGCTTGTTTGCATTTTCATTAGTGTGAGTGCAAGTGATTAGTGCAGGTGTTTGGTGATTAGTAGCAAACACTTGTGGACACCGATTGATTAGTGCAAGTGTGTAGTAACTTGCGTTGTAAAGTGCTTAGAAGCGTGTTCTATTTTTCACTCGCACTAGCACTCGCACTAATCAAAATGCAAACAGCCCTTTAGTTTCAGACAATAGGGTATCGGACTGGTTCAAAAATACGCCATTCTAATTAGTCCGTCAGCTAAATCATGGAAAAATATGGGACACGGGTTTTTATGTTTTTTTTTTTAAATATTAAAAATCGACAGAGATATAGATCATCAAACGTCGAGAGTAAGGGGTCGGTACGATTTCTACCCACGAGTGACGTCACTTGAAACTTCTAAGCACTGTATCTTTGTCGTTTTTGTTTGTGAAACAAAAGAAAAAATACGTGTACGTGTACAATATTTTTTAACTATCTAGCTGAAGGACTGATTAGTTTTACAACATTGCCGCCACATTATTTTGGCATGCGCGCTCGGCGTTTTGCGCCGTGGCCCTGTGATCTTTGCTGTACCGGGGGGAACGCGAACAAGTAGGCAAACGTGGAATAATAACGTCCAAGAAAAGTGAAACAAATCACACTGAACCATACCAATTGGCTTATAGACCGGGCGCTGGGTGGAGTTGAGTGTGCAAAATATTAAGACCGCACTCGGTGTACGGTTTAGAGCTCAGAAAAGCATGCAAATTATGAGTCTCGATGTTGCCAGGAGTATATTGGTCCAATTTTTTACACCCACCTGCTTAGAATTCAAGTAAATGGACTGAACACATGAATAATAATAGTTTAAAAAACTAAAAAACACGCTTTTAGCACGCACTAATAAGTTGGATGTCCGCCATGTTGGATTTAAGTCACGTGAATAGTTTTTTCGTATTCCTGACACCAAACCCTTTCATTTGATACCCATATCATCGGGGTGCATTTCGTGTCAAGTGCCTATACATATACAGAGTTTCATGGTTTTATCTTCAACGACTGGGAGCTTCCATAAATACTTTCATCCCCCTTTTCAACCCCAATTTCATCCCCGTACAGTTCGAAATTACAAAATTGCTTGAACAAACATTCGTTTGCTTCGTGTCAAGTGTCTATATACAGAGTTTTATCTTCAACGGTTGGGTACTTTCATATGGACATCCCCCATTTCACCCCCGTACATACCATATCATTACAAAATTGATAGAACGTACATTTCATTACTTCGTGTCAAGTGTCTAGATACAAAATTTGAAAACTTTCAAAATGACGAATTTTCATACAACCGTTCATCCCTTGTTTCACCCTCTTGGGGGTTGAATTTCGCAAACCCCCGTCTTACATGCCAGCGAGGGTTACGTGCTAAAAGGAACCTCCATGCAAAATTCAGTGATGAGTAACCTTTCGCCTTTATATATATACTAGCTGACCCCGCAAACGTTGTTTTGCCTTAGTGAACAACCCTTGTCACTTAGGGGTATGAAAAATAGCTAGTAGCCGATTCTCATACCTACAGAATATGCATATAAAATTTGGTTAAAATCAGTAAAGCCGTTTCGGAGGAGTAAGGAAACAAACACTGTGACACGAGAATTTTATATATACGAGTAAGAAGATATATATATTTCTTTTACCTTTTATAGGTTTACACTTGACCGCCATCTCGCCTGATGTAAAGCGACGATGCGGTCTACTATGAAGCGTGCTAACCTAGAAAAAACCTAAAAAATATATATAGATAGGTTCATTGTTTTTTTCCCATCTTGTAAATAGGATCAGCCCGTAATTTTGTCGGTGTAGTGTTTAAAAGTTAACAACCCTCTAAACCTCTAAAGAACTTTGTATTCTTTGGGTATAGTATACCTACTTATACCCTAATCCTGACAAAAATCTATTTACACTACTAAAAATAATTTGTTAAGAGAAATGTCCACTAGTATTTATTTCATTTACTTTTACTTGTAAAAAGCTTTTGCTTTAGTACGTTGGGCACCCAGATGTAATATTAGGGTATCTTATTAATAGCCAAAAAAGCCTGGAAATGCTTTTTGCCTGAAGTATCGGAACGAACCAAATAATCTGCATCGAATTTCTTTATCGTTTTTAAATGATAACTGAATTTAATACTAGAACCAAGGAATCACTTCACCTTAATAAGATTGGATTGAGTTCGTAGTTATCTGGTTATGCTGAGTTACGGCAGATGGTCTCAAGCTTTCACAGATTTGTGGTCAATATACGGCTATAGATGGCAAATGAAGCGACGATCGCCCGTTGACTCGATGAGTTGATGGAATTCGAGGAAAGCATGCATATGACTTGCAAAGGATCGAGACAGGTTCAGTAAGATGATTAACACTTACAAACGGACATAAAATATTTATCTTCGAAAAAAAGATAAAAGCCCGAGAGAAAACATATTTCGAGAGGTTATTTTTAAACGAGATCAACTGCACATTCATATAGATAAAATCATGGCTACTTTAGAAAATCACTTCCTGATTTGTGAAAATTTATCCTGTTTTATATTATTTTGTGTTTTTAAATAATTTAGGTAACTAGCTGCGCTGGGTTATAACTCATGGCTTTACAGTTTTTTGCGGTAATTTATTTTTGCCAAACACTAGTCAACAAAGAATCACCTATATTTATGTTAATAATGATATACTTATTTTAATAAGCTATGTACTCGTTTGTATGACGCTATGTGCCTACTTATTTTTGCGTGCTTGGAGAAGTGTGAAATATCCCACACTTATTTAAAAGAGGGAAGGAGTGCAGAATGTTAATATTATTTTGAATAGAAATACATTAAATCAATAAAAATGTAATACATTACTCACACTACCTTGTATTTGATCACAGAAATCTAAATTAGATTTCTGTGATATATTTGATACACTGACATCTGACACATATTTGATACACATACACATACATATACTCTTTTGATTGTTTAAATTATGGTCAAATTTCGACCACAGGGCAACCGCTAGTTTAATTAAACATCACATGGGAATCACTTTCCAGGTATAATATCATAACCTGGATTAAATAACACAAAGGTTCTAATATGTATTTAATTTCATTTAAATCCGTGCAGCCGTTACCGATATACGTGACCACAAACAAATCCAGAAACGTTTGTCTTTAAATTATTTGTATAATTTTGTGAAGTTAATTCAACGCATTTCTCTTACTTAAAAAATACTTAACTGATGTATGTTTCATCAATATAAAATTAAGAACAATTTTTTGTATTTATCACACAAACATTTGTACCAGGTAGGAATCGAATCCACGACTCACGGCTTCGCAGGCAGGCTTACTACCAATAAAAAACGAAGCAAACCGGCTACTAAGTATTACAGAAGGATTATGCTAAGCCACAAAAAGGGCGCTCTGTAATTACACTACAGGGTAACTGGTAATCAGCCTGCATCCTTTTAAGAGGATGTTAGGTACATTCAATACGTCAACTTTTGTTCTACAGTTTTTAAAAATTTATGTTTTTTTTTTATTTTACAAAATAAATAAAAAATGTATTTTCTCGGTCTAAAAGCATCGAACTCTCCGTAACAATTCGTAACAAGAGTGCGTACGCTCTTTAACGCGCAAAAAATTATGTGCCGAAGTGAATAAACACTAAAAAGTCACAAAACAGTACAAAAAAGGGCAACAAATACTTTTTTTTTTGGGTTATATTGAGTTTTAACGAAAGTTGTAGAACAAAAGTTGTTTGTTTAAATATACAGAACATGCCCTTAAACGGATGCAGGCTGATTAACAGTAACCCTGTATATGCCACTTTACAGAATCTGACTTAATTAAGCTCCATTTCGACCAACACTGTAAACGTTGAGAATTGATTTACAAATTTGACTTTCTTCAACTCTGTCTCGCAAGACCATAGTCCACCAAGCTAGGTAGAAAGATTCTTGGAACATGCCGGTTTCCTCACGATGTTTTCCATCACCATTAAGCCAGAAGTAATGAAAAACTTGTACACCGGCTCTAGACCACCACGGCTTAATATATAAAAGTCACATCAAACTTGTCAAAAAGCTCGCAAATTAAGTAGTAAATAAAAGTAGATTAAATTATTTTACATTCATGCATTGTTACTCAGCCGATCCATTGAAATTAGTGTATGTTCTATATAAACCTTTAGACTGAATATGTCTATTGTAAGTCAGCTTCACCTTGAGACATACAATAAGGTGGTAGTCCAACGCGTACTAAGGTGCGATAAAAACGTTCTATAATTCTATGGTAAATTCATGGCTAAGCGTTATACAAGAACGAGAATTGCGTTCAAGGTTCAACAGCTTACTAGATCCGCAAATCTGATAGGGTGCTGTTGTTATAGGTCAAGAGCGAACCACCATTGTGAGTTCAATTAATCTACCCCTACCTTGACTAAAATACATTTATCGTTACTGTGGCTGGATATAGAGCTTGCCAGAATTTAGAGAATGATTTTATATTATTAACTTTGCAATTTTGCGGGACAAAAATAGCTTATGAACTTAAATAATATTGTGTTTATTATCCGAAGTTTTTAATTTATTATATTAGTAAGTTTATAACAACTTTTCTTTTACTTGATATATTTGGTGCACAATGTGACAAATAAGAATTGGCCCATTTGTGGCTTACAAAACATCAAAGTGTAAGTAATTCGGTTTAAATCTTTAAATTTATCAAGAAATTAAATTACATATTAACACCCGACTACCTTGGATTTGAAATTCGTTTAAGTGTTGTACTAGTCAAGCCCTTTCACTTGATATCCATATTGAAGCAGGTTGTGAAAAAATATTTTATCTGTAATTTTGTGGAGGCGGCCATCTTGAATCGATATTAACCAAACATAGCTAAGAACCACTGCAAGGAATAAACTTTGAAATGGACAAAAAAACGAATTGAAATCGGTCCGTCTGTTTGAGAGCTACGATGTCACAGACAGACACATACACACAGACAGATATCGACGGCAAACTTATAACACCCCTCTTTTTCGTCGGGAGTTTATCATCAGGCTATCTTAGTCCACTGTGGGACATAGGCCTCTCCCATGGCTCGCCACTCAGCCCTACCTTCGGCTATGCGTCTCCATCCACTGCCTATTGTCTTCCGTATATCGTAGGTAGTTAAAAATGTACTATTTTACAGTGTTCCATGTTGTGAGTGACGCAACTGCATTTCTCGTTACTCTAAGCAAAACACTTATAGGGCGAGAACGAAATAGAACGAAGCAAGTACTTTAGTACATCTTGCCTCGTTTGTAGTTGGACTTTGTTCTAGCTTAATATAATAAAACCGGCCAAATGTGAATCGGACTCGCCCATGAAAGGTTCCGTAGCAGCAAGTTACATAATACATAAGGTCTTGTAGTCCGTTGTAACTTTGATCGATGTTTTATTAACCTTTTGGCCGCCAGAGTCACCTATACTTGACAAGTGCTAGCGAGCCCTGACCGCCAACACCGTCTATAGTTGACTAAAATTAAAAAACGCACTATACCAAAATATTCATTAAAAATTTATGAGTACTGGTATTTTGTTTTACTTAACTTGTCCTTAAACAGAAAATCTCAGCAAAACAAATGTACAGGACTAGTCGCTGAAAACCATGGGTGCTGTGATTTTTTTAATTTTGTGCAATGACGTACGCTTGGCATACAGGGCACGGAAATCCAGGACAAAAGGTAATAGTGTATCTAAGACGTATTAAAAAAATACTTACTAGATCGACTTCAAACCAATTTTTGGTGGAAGTTCGCATAGTAATGTACATCATAATATATATTTTTTTAGTTTTATCATTATCTTATTTTAGAAGTAACAGGGGGGGGGGGGCAACACATACACACACACACACACATTTCACATTTTACCATTTTGGAAGTATCTCTCGCGCAAGTTCTTCAATATAGAAAAAAATTGTATTGAAAACCTCAACATCATTTTTAAAGACCTGTCTATAGACACCACACACGCATGGGTTAGATGAAATATATATATATATATGAGTTTCAGTTCAAAGTATGGCTGTGACATACGGACGGACAGAGAGACAGACAGACATGACGAATCTATAAGGGTTCCGTTTTTACGTTTTACGGAACTCTAAAAATGAAGCCACTCTTACAAACTATTTTTGACCCCCGACCAAAAAGGGGTGTTATAAGTTTGACGTCGATGTCTGTCTGTGGCACAGTAGAGCTCAAACGGATGAACCAATTTCGATGCCATTTTTTTATTTAATGGTTAATTTTTGTGCGGAGGTTCTTAGCTATGTTTAGTTAGTATCGATTCAAGATGGCCACCACCATAAAATGGCACATAACATGTCTTTCTTCACTACTCTACTATAACCATTTTAGACTAGATAGTTTTGCGTTTCTTTTATACTTATTTTAGACCGCGGTTCTTAAATACTTATTATATATTATAACCCTGCCAAGGCCGTAGGATAACGTCACGCCTTTATTACGAGAGATAAGGGTCCCCGTCCGGCCCTTCTACCGCCTAACTAAATTGGCTATGGCTTTGCTATTGCTGTCTCTATCGTTTCAAGCGAAAAAAAGAGAGAGCAATATCAAAGCTATGGTCAGTTTTAGTAAGGCGGTAGACCCTCGGTTCTCACGGTTATTTCTACCGCGGAACGACAGACTTCGGATGGTTAGTTGGACTTCGGATGGCCCGTTCTTCCAATGGTTTCTCCGAAGAATTTTGACAAGGATAAGTAATAAGGGTGTGTCTCTGGGCTGACAAAACGTCATAAGTGTTGCAGATGATCATGAGTGACGGCTACCGCTTACTATTACGCGAACCGTATACCTACCATACCCTATAAAAGTCTATGAATAATCATCATCATCATCAACAGCCCACTAAACGTTCCCACTGCTGGGACTCGGGGCTTTCTCTCGCAAGGAGAGAGTTAAGGCCATAATCCACCACGCTGACCCAGTGCGGGTTGGCGGATGACACATGACTTCAAAAGATTCTAGGTACATGTCGGTTTCCTCACGATGTTTTCCTTCACCGTTTTAAGTTAGCGGCATTACGCACATGACTTCGAAAAGACAGTGGTGCGTGTGGGGTTTGAACCCGGGGTCTCCAGATCGGCAGCCGCCGTTCTCCCGACTAGACCACCGAAACTTCTATGAATAATAGATTTCATAAATTCGTGAAGTAGAAAAATTTAAGTGCCATTATATGTTCTATTACGTTTTAATAGTTTATATGCCGATATCCGTGTATAAATGACATTATAAGTTTCACGGTATTCGGCGGTTTTTTTTCAAGTAATATTGCGCGCGCAAAGTTAAACAAGACTCGATCGTCCCGACTCGCTTCAGGGCAGCGTTGTACGTCGTATAGCCAAGGTTTTCCATTAAAGACATGTCTTCTTTATTAAAATGCCTCTAGCCGACTCACAGCGAGCGGGTTCTCAAGACTTGCGGCGATTTGATAAAGTCTTTGTTGTCCGCTTAAATTGCTTTACAATGGGTTGAATTCTTGTTATGAATTGTGATTATATTTACCTAAATAGAAAATAATGTACATACCTATTTTATATGTATTGAATTACAAAAGGATGAATATGAGTTCTTGTTACGGCATCTATTACACGAATTAAAAAATAACTTAAAGGAATAACGACAAAAGGTGTGAAGTATAATACAAATAAATCAAGAAAAACGATTTCCATAAATCTTTGCTTTTAATCACTTCTTAATAATATTTTAATTTTTTAATTTAATTAAACTTTAATTAATCTGATACTTCTGATAAATTGAAGTTAAATAAAAGCGAGCAATCACATATCACAATTGCTACTAACGTAAAGCACAATATACTTCAGATCGAAAATAATTGCAAGCATCGAGTGAACGCTATTTTCTGTACACTTTCTAAGAAATACGCTGGTCTGTCAGCAACACGATGGGTCGAATATTATATCGTCGCATTTACGGTTACCTACTGCGACATACCTAGACTGGATTGACGTAAGACCTAAGCCAATGGCTTAGTAAGAGATAACATGTATAATAGTGCGATTAAAAACCCGATGATGATGTGTCAAACGTAGATATTTAAAAAAACAGGGCTTGATATATATTTTTTTTTTTAACTTTTTATCGTGGGCAGAGCCTTTATTAACAAAACTAAAATACAATGAGAACTACACTACGCTACATACCTAACAACTACTTACACTAAGCACACCTGAATTATCTATAGACCAATGAATATTTGATATTTACCACAAGGTTACATGGAAGACATATTAGCAAAACAGCCGCCATCTATTGCACTTCAAGTGTGTAAATTGTTTTAACTAGTGTTTTTTTTTAATTTAGTCTGTTCAGGACAGTTTGCCTATCCTTAATATTAGTCCAATGCAATTACGCAAAAAAAAAAAAAAAACATTAAATTATGTAGTTTGGGGACTATAAAGGACCGATAGGGGGTGCATTCTGAGCATATATACCAATTTGAGGGATTCTGGCATGGTCAACTCAAGGTTATTTCGATGAAAACGCGTTTAATTCGATATCTCGAGAACTGTTAGTGTTAGGCAAAAAATTGCAGAGACCTTTTCTCTTCTAAATTAAATTTACTAACTTTTATGATAACCACTTTTCTTTTTTTCATCAATGTTTTTCAAGTTATTGCTTCCGAAAGGCAAAAAAATTACTTTTTTTCCTCCCCGCCTTTCGCCATTTTCTCCCCAACCGTTCAATTTTATGAAACTTTACCGATAATCAAAAGTGTAGATCTTTAAATAATGAAAAACTTTTTACTTGCATTTTTTTCAGTAATGACAATTCAGACATTCAGACAATTCAGACCTTCAGAGTTATGTTACTTTACCGAGCGAAATCCGTGCCACTGCGACACCTCCGCGACACCTCCGGTCTTAGGGCTGAACCCAAAATTCATTGTTGGATTGTGTCGGTGGGTTTCTTCTATACAGGGTTATGTGGGACAACGACGTTACCTACTTCGACATATGCCAGAAATACGTAACATACATAAAAAACACTACGGTACAGAGATGGTTATTGTATTCGATGGCTATCCCAAAGGTATTTCCAACTTTGGCACCAATTCTGCCAAACGGCTGCGCCAATCCCAGCTGAAGCCATGTGCGGATATCATTTTCATCTACAATATGACCGTCACCACAACTCAAGATAAGTTTTTAGGCAACGAGAGCAATAAGACCAGATTCATGTCACTACTGAAAACTTTTCTCATCAAATCAGACATAGAGGTGGAGCAAGCCGTAGAGTCCGGCAAAATTCTCTTAGCCGTACTGATAATAATCAGACCATCCGCACCGCATCCTCTACGGCTCGCTCCACCTCTATGTCTGATTGAGTGTATCTGAGTGTATTTCTGGCATTTACCGGAGTAGGTAACGTTGTTGTCCCACATAAGCCTGTGTAGAAGAAACCCACCGACACAATCAAACAATGAATTTTGGGTTCAGTCCTAAGACCGGAGGTGTCGTGGATTTTTTACAGTGTCGCGGAGGTGTTGCAGTGGCGCGGATTTCGCTTGGTAAAGTAACATAACTCTGAAGGTATTGTCATTACTGAAAAAAGTGCAAGGAAAAAGTTGTTCATTATTTTAAGATCTACACTTTTGATTACCGGTAAAGTTTCATAAAATTGAACGGTTGGGGAGAAAATGGCGAAAGGGAGGAAAAAAAGTAAAACGTTTGCCTTTCGGAAGCAATAACTTGAAAAATATTGATGAAAAAAAGAAAAGTGGTTCCCATAAAAGTTAGTAAAATTAATTTAGAAGAGGTCTCAACATTTTTTTGCCTAACACTAACAGTTCTCGCGATATCGAATTAAAAGCGTTTTCATCGAAATGACCTTGAGCTGACCATGCCAGAATCCCTCAATTTTTTTTTTTATTTTTTTTTTTAAATAATAATAAATCATTTATTCATTAAAAATACACAGAAAAAATTATTACAAATAAAAATTGCTAGCATTTGAAATTGGAACATATGCTCAGAATGCACCCCCCAAACTACATAATTTAATGTTTATTTATTTCCGTAATTGCGCTGGGCTATATATAACTAAAAGTGTTCTTAAGCTGTTTTTCATTTTTCAATAAAAATAGGCTTCGGATTGAATCCCATCTCACTTGATGTTAAGTGGCGATGCGGCTTAAGACAGTTAGTGTTTATCTAGAAAAAAATATTATCTCAATTTGTACCCATGAAGAAAAACCTACTCGGCTACTCGGGTACGTACGTAAAAATTTAGCCAAACCTTTTTCTTTCGATTTTTCAAAACGTCAGCCATATAAGTCAGGTCACAAAGCGATAAGGAAGCTACAAACTGGCAGTGTCTAAAATGTCGCATAATGCATAAGCAGTCTCCCTAAATGATCTAACAACTGGGACTTGGGGTCTTCTCTCGCTAGGAGACAATCAAATCCATAATCAACCACCCTGGCCCAGTCCGGGTTGGTGGCTGAAATATAACCTCGAAATATCCTATATACATGTCGATTTCGTTACAATGTTTTGCTTTACCGTTATAAAATTAGCGGTTCTATTGTAAGAATTATGAGATTACAGAAATGTAATCTGTGAGTTTTATATAAACCCGGGGCTCCGCATTGGCCGGAACCGGAGTCGACATTATCCCGACAAGACTTAAGGTAACTAAAGTGTCACATTTGTAAGTATCCAAAGCATTGAGATGTTTGAAATTTTTCTGTCTACATCAATAATCGCAATCTGTCCCCACGTGGTCCTCGGTGGTATGACGTCAGCCCGCCAGGCTAGTCTACGAAAACCTCCATTACAATTCCGAGTGCGTCGCTTGATTTACAGCGGACCCGCGATTCGATAACGGCGTCTCCGTTTGTAAGGCAGCGGTCACGATTTCCATACTAGCGTGAGCGGAGCAATGCTACAACTAGCATTAAGCAAACCACTTAATCTTTCCAATGCATTTTCATGCATGCATTAATGCATTTTTGTCCTCAAGTTGTATTCCTTCACCGTTCAAGTAAGTAGTGATAGAATTCGTAACGAAACAAATACCACTCTTAAAATACATGGAACCGTCTTAAATATCTAACTAAATAGCTTGACGCCATTCTCGTTGCACGTGGTACGAATATATGATGTATGAGTGTTCCCTCAATATGTTCTTAATATTCTACAAAGATTGAGTTTTAATCTGGTAAAGGTGTTTTACGCGCGAAGTTTCAGTCCTAAATTTTTCACGCCATACAAGTTTTGAACGTTTTGTGATGTTCCGGTTTTGCTAACAAAAACATATATTATGTTTAGAACGCACTATGGACTTTCAAAAAGTGACAAAAGTGATCTATTTGGTATTCTAGCTTCAGGATTTATACAATGAGAAATGTGTGAGCCAAAAATATAAAATTTGATGCAAAAAAAATTGGAACCTTCTTCATGTGTTTGTGTATGTGTGTGCGTGTGAGGGTGTGTGTGTAAGTGTGAGGGTGTATGTGCGTGTGTGAGGTAGTGTGCTTGTGTGTGTAAATACGTGTTTGCGTTCGCGTAGGTAAGTAGTAATTTAATTGTGTGGAGATTTGTGTAGAAGCTTGAAAGCAGGAGTATTTGGTTGAAAAACATTGTACGAATGTTTGAGAAACAATATACAACACTGAACAAATTTTACGTGTGATTGGGTGAAGATGGGTCTGTTCCCGTTTGTATCATACATTATATTGCAGTAAAATAGCTTTATAAAATATTATAATGAAACGTGTTTTTTTGATTTTCAATAAATAACATAAATAAATTAAAATATAAAATGTCGCCACGCTCTCCGCTCCGCTAATTACTGTGTTCATAGCTGCGGTCATACATTGGCTCGGCGATAGAAGAGTATCGCTGTAGCTGTATAAAACAGCCTCTACCACTCTAGTTACATTACGCAAAGATGGTTACTATTAATACTACACAAGGGACTATATTTCAATACCTACGCGTAAGAAACAAGTAGGATCGATTTGATGTACGTGCAATTGAAACATCTGTGAATATTTAGACTTGAAAAAAAAAACTGCCACGATATAAAAGCCTATGTCCAAGGGTAAAACAACGACAAATATCGATGATAAAATTTCTAATTTTTTTTGTTTCAATGGTTCCATTATTTATCTATAATAATTAAAAAACGTTATGTTCGCGATATCAGAACGTTTATTACGTTTACGATTATAAGTAACTAGGAGAGCCCCTTAATTTTACCCGCGTATTTCGTGTTCCCATTATTTCCTCGGGTTAAAAAGAAGCCTGTTCTATTCTTCCAGACTATAATCTAGATGTGTTTTAAATTTAAATCCGATCCGTACAAACTTTATGACGTGATTGAGCAGCAAACCTCCAAACTTTGACAGTTATACAATTAGTACGATTATCATTAATTACCTAGTTTTATAACTCCAATTACACGTTTCGATAAACACAACATGACCGCACACCAAATAGTCCGAGATCCCAGAGCTCCCAGACGTCACCTATTTTCTGATGAATGAAATGTGGACGATTGAATAGAGTTAGTAAGTACTAAGAACATATGCTTACTCGGTAACTTGCTTAGACGGCCAATTTTGAGATATGGGGTAATGAAAGTACATACAAACATTAATTACTTCACGTATTTTCTAATAAGTTATTTTCACGTATGTTGTAGGCAACATCCTTAAAAACAAGGTCCCAATACTCCCAGACACTTTCCGTCAGCCGTTTTGCTTAATAACTCCAAAATAATAATTTAACTTCAACTAAGTTCTCATGCTCCATTTGTAAATATGTTCGTCAGACAACTATTTTGCTGCTTTTTACAATAAGATATACCAATCTAAGGGGGCGATCATCCCCTAAACTCAACTATGTCCTATGTGTAAGAGCGGGAGACTGAGTGAGATATTTATTAGGAAATATTCACTTCAAATTGAGTTTAGGGGATGATTTCCCCCTTAGATTGGTCTGTCTTATTAGAAAAAGCTTTAAAATAGTTGTCTGACGAACATATTTACAAATGGAGCATGAGAATTTAAGTGAAGTTAAATTATTATTTTAGAGTTGTTAAGCAAAACGGCCGACGGAAAGTGTCTGGGAGTATTGGGACCTTGTTTTTAAGGATATTGCCTACAACATACGTGAAAATCACTTATTAGAAAATAAGTGAAGTGAGTAATGTTTGTATATACGTTCATTAACCCATATCTCAAAATTGGCCGTCTAAGCAAGTTAGCGAGTAAGCATGTGTTCTTAGTACTTACTAACTCTACTCAATCGTCCACATTTCATTCATCAGAAAATAGGTGACGTCTGGGAGCTCTGGGATCTTACTCAAAACGTTGACTCGTGCTATAAAGGTTTATCTTTTTGTGGGTTGTGTTTTAAGCTATAAATGCACCTGAAACGGTAACCCGAACAACCTGTTGGTTGGCAATATATTAAATGCTCTTTCAGCACTTCTACCGCTTCACGAAATTGCTAGTACTCTCATTAATTTCTAGCAAATGTATTGTTCTAGTAATAGTTATTTTCCAATATTTCAACATTTTATGGGGTACAGACCTACAATAAAACAGAAATCAGATATCAGGTGATACTCAAACGTATTTTGCAAAGTAGTCCTCTAAAAACAAATCAGACGGCATAATATTGTAATGTTTTTTTTCTCTGAAAAAATAAAAAACCGACTTCAAATAAAAATTTAATTCCGACACTCGACCAAATATCACAAAGTCAAACAGATAAATGAAACGAATGTTACTAAATTTAGTTTTGAGTTCATATTTCAAAAATCACTGAACTATGATCTACGAAACAAAGAAACCATCAAAATACCTTCAGAAGAACCATCAAAATTGGTTCACAATTGACGGTGCTATAAAAAACCTGAATGGAGACCCTCCTCTTTTTTCGTGTGTTTGTTTGACTCGTCTTCTTAGATATAGTACTCGTTGTGTACGATGAGTTTTGTATGTGTGTCATATATAATTTTTTGATGTATATGCTTCGAGAATGCTTTGTTTATGTTTACCCTACGTAAGTTACTAAGTTGAGGTTAGTAGGGCCTTGCGGCTGCTGCTAGTCCAAAGTTTCGTAGACAACAGAGACCAAATACGGGCAACTGCCTTAGGTCATTTAATAAAAAGCTTTGCTTAGTTCAGGATTAGTTTCGTTTGATACACATTACATATTCTTCTCTAATGTGTATCTATATGTATCATAAGGTTGCATGTCATTAAGTTCGTTGTTATTGTTATCAAATACGAAAATAACTTATTAACTAACATCAAGCCTTATTGTTGAGTAGCAAGTGTGCACAAGGCCATAGTTGCCAAGAGTAATTGCACCGAAGTTTGTGCCAAAATGCTAGTAGTAGCAGTAAAACAGCACAATACGAACGATCACCGAGCCACGGGATGATATTGCATAGTTTTTTTAAGGTTCTACACAAAGACAGGAGCATAAATAATATAAGAGTGATCTCTGTTAAAATCTCTATTTATAGAATTGGTCAGTGTATTCACCAGCTTTTCAGGTGGAAACTGATATTGTAGCAGCAGCTATTATAAAGTACACATTTCTAGAGACTCATCAATTCTTGATTTCACTTCAATACCCAGTTTAAACGTCCAGAAAAGAAATTCGTCTAATTGATTTACTTAGGGTAGTAGTATCGTTGAAACTGTTATAGACAAGTTTTTGAATATGTGTTCAGTCGTAACTCGTTACAATGGGAGATGGCTATAAAAATAATTGTAAGAGGGAAGATACATTTGTAAAAAGACTGAAAAATTATAATTAGGATGAATGATAGATTAAAGTGGAGGCAAAACTTGTGCTAGTTCAACCCCATCTAGTGAAAGAAAGATAGGATGACGACGATTTGATGAAAAAATTATTCAATAATAAAAAACCGTGTAACAAACAAGATGTTTGATGTAATTTTTCGGCCTTCCACAGATAAACCGACACACAAGTTCAAACTTGGTATCGTTAGGCTTACTTTGATGTTTGTCAGTAAACACTAGAGATTGATTCTTCTTTTTTTTAGTCGGTACACTCTTGGGAGAGCGGTCGTGGTCGTCATTTTCCTTTGTCAGTGACGAAAAGATTGATTATTACCCAAAAGTGCTACACAAACATAAAGTTTGAGTTTCTAGTTAAAATTCTTACAAGAATATTTGCGAATCTGAATCTTACTATATTTTATCTTAATATCACTCACAGAGTGTTAGATTGTAACTCGAACTTGATCGGTATTTCGAAAAGTTATTTGGCCACTGATGTACAGTAAATAGTCAGTGACCCCACCAAAATCTTAATTAGATAATGTAACAGATGACAAATTATTAGAATCTAAATATGGTAAAACAAAAATTACAACAGTAATATAACTACATAAAATAAAGAAAATAACATAAAATAAATAAGATACAAAATTTTACGAATTAAAGTCACAAATAATATGCAGCATTCGTTATGTGGATCGAGACATGAATTTAATTTTATTTCTACGCTCAAATTATTTTTTAATTTATCTAATAAGAAGAGTCATCTATAGCGATTAAGTCCGAGTTTTAAGAATGTATCTTTTTGTGTCTAAACGTTCTAGACGTTCGTAAAGGGGATGCTCTCGCACTCTTTCGCGAACCCACGGCTTACTTGTCTGCGCTCTTCTGGGTTACAACCCCTTCACTTACAACTAAAGCACGCCATGTTGATTTCGAGAGCGAACCAGTCCAGGAATGCCAGATACCTCTGGGTCTAGACATCCTTGGTCTATGACGGGTCAGGTCTGTGCTCCCGTCGCATACCACTAATGGCTGCAGAAGACAGGAATATCGGCACTCGTCAACGTTTTGCGGTTTTTTTTTTAATATCCGTCAAGGCTGCGGTGAGTGGGCAGTATGTCGAACCGTAATACTACCGTATGGTTCTCTCCAGCTACAGCCTCCACCCCCATGCCATTATGTTCACCACCCAACATCGCGGCACACCGTGGGTGATCAGACCTGGCTACTGAAACACCACACCTCGACAATGCGGGAAACCGTCAGGAAGGATAGACGCACATCTACATAATTTACTCCATTTTAACTGAAATATTTTTTTTTTGTTTAAGGATTGGACTCAGTTAACTCTACAAATTTAATGTAACATTTTATATTGTTTCAAAAAATATTCTGCCCTGAAAAATACACAAACAAAGTTCTTATGATCTGCGAAATATGGTAAAATAGCAATATAAGTAACTCATAGTTTTCATACGATAGTGGACACTTATTCCATTAGCTCCTGAACTAAACAGAAAATTTGCAAGTTTCTCCTATGTTCATTCGTACACTTGAGGTACATTTATTTGAACATCACTCAATGCAAGGCTACGCCACACATCTGGCTGCATTTGGCCAACAGCCAAATTTCAGTTTTGGAATTTGAACCTTATCGAATGCTTAAAAGTTTGTCCAAAGAGACACATCACAATTCGACAGAAGAAGAATGCTGTGATCGCAAAAGATATTTGAATTAATTATTTTATAAGATTGATTAATGCGATGAAGAAGACGGACACCTGATGGCAATAAAAACGTCTGCTTGTCGAAAAATCACCAAGGCCACTCAGTAATCCGAGATGACTTTAAATCTGCGCTCGTTCATTCCAATAGTCTGATAGAAAAAGATACAATATCTAAACTCTAACAAAATCACAATCTTATTTCATATTCACATGAGTTTTTGGGCGCACACAGTAAAGAACTTATCTGCGTAACAAACAAGATTTTCACCAAACTCATTTAAGGTGCGTCCCCCAGCAAAACGAGTTTTTTGTCCAGTTTTCAGAGCTATAGATTAGCCAAAACAAATATCAACTGGTAAAAAATACATAAAATTTGTCCAATTTCCTGGCTACAAAACGGTAGTTCTTTTTTATTCAAGAATTTATTGTTGAAATAATCTCCTCATAACGAAGCCACAAAAATATAAATAATTGTAATTATCATGCATCTACTCCAAAAACCGCCATTATTTGGATTTTGTACTGAACGGGTAGGCAATTCTATTACAAACATTTTAATATAAAATTTGTTTCTATTTGATTCTGATATCTTGGGCCCAACGAAACAAATTTAATATTAACGACAGAACGACATTACCAATTAGATTGACATTTGAAACACACATGGCTTAGAGTCTAAAATTTCACATCGGCTAATAAGTCTATCACCTATTAAATAATTAGGTAAGTATCAGATCACGCACATCAGCTACATACTCTTCGTAATGTATCCTATAAAAATTCTACAAACTTAACACTGCGGCTATGTTTGATACTCCACAACCTTAATACGAGTATGTTTGATGTTGCTAAAAATATAAAATATGAAGTTGCTGAACTCGAATAAATATATTTTTGTGTGGAAAAACGAATTCACTCGGTTTGTGTAATGACCACCCATCCAAATATTTTTAGGTAAGTACTACTAATGTACTAATAAGGTCGCAATATCAACGTACGCGAACGATGTAGCGGGTTCAGCTAGTTCTAAAATTTGAGCGTAACACAACGACAAAGCCTACTGTTTCTCTCTTACTCTTTCTTGTGGTGAGCGATGAGGTAAGAAATACGCAAGGTCATTTGCTCGGGGTACGGCTTTAATTACACTATTTAATTGCATAAATGAAATATTTTTATTCAATGTTTTGGACGTAAAAAGAAATAGAAGTAGTGACTTGGTTAGATCACTGACCTATAGATCGATCTGTAGAGGCACCTTTGCTACTACGAATTTTTGCCGTATTGTCTACACGGAGTTGTTTAGCATGAGTTGCATGTCACACGGCAGAAACCTGTAGTATTTACCAGAGTTACGTTGCAAATCGGTCATTAGATCAATCAACATTGATAATTTTTCAACAACGACTGGTACTTTCTGCAAACGGACTTACGAAACCAAAACAACGTAAAAGAAAATTAGCTTTTTAAAATAAGGAACCGTCGTTGTATACAGAACAGTTTATAAATGTGTAATTGAGTATGTACCTACCTAGTTCATTGAATCTCTAATCCCTGATCGAACATACATGGTGTATTTGTGTACTGTGTATTTACTTGGTGTATGATACACCATCACTATTTCACACATAACATACATAGATTTGTCAGTTTTGTTTACGATATTAAAACAGAGCTTCGACTATAAATACGAACAAAATTATATGGTAACGCATTGTAATATTTGTTCAAAAGTAAAACATATTAAAATGAATTGTACCAAATGTATGTAACAAGTCCGTATCGGTTTTTTTAATGGTAAATTATACAATGTAAGGAAGTCAACATACATATTATACTAGCTGACCCCGCAAACGTTGTTTTGCCATATAAATAAAGGTATGAAAAATAGCTAGTGGCCGATTCTCAGACCTACTGAATATGCATATAAATTTTGGTTAAAATCAGTAAAGCCGTTTCGGAGGAGTAAGGAAACAAACACTGTGACACGAGAATTTTATATATAAGATTAAACAAAACTGGAAACACTTTCCATTGTTAACAATTCTCTCGACTTTAAATATACAGGTTTAGCCTAGTTTGGGGTTCGCTTACACAATGTTTGTTTACGACAATAACATCTACTTTGTCTTACTGAAATAAAATTTGTATTCATCAAAGTCAAAGTCAAAGTCAAAGTATTTTATTGATAAATATACATTTACAAGTCAGGCATAATAAATTGTATAACAGTAATTATACGAATTAGAATAAAATAAAATTGTAAACACGGAATTAGACAAAAAAATAATTAAGTAAGTAATAATACATTTTAAAAAATTAAGCATACAATGTCATAATAAATAATAATGCAATAATGTCAAATGGTATATAAAAAATATTACCAATTAAATTATCATAATAAGTAATAATACAATAATGTCAAATGGTATTTAAAAATGTTACTAATTAAATTAAATTATAATTTTACCGTCGGTTTTCAAAAAATCTTCGTAACTGTAAAACGTTTGCTCGATAAGCCAGCGTTTGAGCTTACCCTTGAAGCTGCTCAAGCTCGGTGCTGCTATCACAACATCTGGTAGTCTATTGTATACTTCAGGACCCATAACGTAAGTCAGTTTACTTGATTTGGAAAGGGAGTGGGAGACACTATCCAATTTGTCGGCATTGCGTATTTGACACGAATGCCTTTCACCACGCTTACTATAAAGGTCGAGGTTCTTCCTAACATATACTGCGACCTGGAAGATCAATATGGAAGGTAGTGTGAGGATACCGAGCTCTTTAAAATGCGGTTTCACGGAAGTGCATCGCGTCACGCCCACGATTGCACGCACTGCCCGTTTTTGCGCTCGGAACGCACGCTTCCAGTCGGCTGCGCGTGCGTACAGCTCTGCGCCGTACTGCAGCCTGGAGTGCACCGTGGCGAAATAGCAGGAGCGAGACACCTCCGGGGACACCACTCGTGATACCCGCCTGAGCGCGAAACACGCACTACTTATTCTGCCGCAGAGATTGGCAATGTGTAACTCCCACGTCATACTCCGGTCGATCTCGAAACCTAAGAAGGTGGTGCTTTTCACCTGTTCTATTACAGCGCCATTCAATTTTACATTTAGCAGCCTTGTTGCGTGTCCTGATAAACAAAAGTTTATAAAGTGTGTCTTTTTTAAGCTTAAGGCCAGACCGTTGTCACCAAACCAGGTATTCAGATGAGTCACAGTACGATTCAGACCTTCCTCCAACCTGTCTATGTCTGGTGCTGTTACAATAGCTGCCACATCATCAGCATACATGAAGATTTCGGCACCATTCACAGCATCAGGTAAATCATTCAACAGGAGGGAGAACAATATGTTTGAGACCGACGATCCCTGTGCTACACCCATCGTGGCCGACAGCGGGTCTGATCTTTCACGGCCATCCCCAGCATCTACCACTTGCAAGCGGTCCCGCATCATGTTCACCAACACTGCATGAGATTTTCCGACTATGCCATAGTGTCTAAGTTTTAAAGCAAGGGTTTCGTGATCCGCTACGTCAAAAGCCTTCGATAAGTCGCAGCATAGCACAGCTACCTGCTGTCTGCGCTCACGAGCAGCCATCACGCACCGGACCACTTCCCGAGCTAGCGAGGTCGTGGACCGTCCTTCGCGGTAAGCGTACTGACGCTCTGAGAGAGCGTCTGTGTCCGCCAAGTACGTCACGATTCTCGCACTTAAACCGTTCTCAAACACCTTGGCTATAGCCGGTATGATGGATACAGGTCTGTACCCGTCAATGTCATCCCGCTTGCCTTTTCCTTTAAATATTGGCGAAACTTTAGAAATTTTTAGCGATGATGGGTATGATCCCTCCCTTAGACATTTATTAAACAGCTCCGAAAGTACAGGAGCAAGAGGCACAACTGCTATTTTCAACAGCTCCATGGAAAGTCCAAAAACGTCCTTAGCCTTCTTTGGAGGTATTCGTGTAGTGACAATCCGGAATACCTCTTCAGCAGAAAAACACTGCAATCGGAGAGAACGATCAGGAAGCTGGCGCGCCGCCAGTAGTGTGCGGTGCACCGAAGAAAGATTAGATTTCGGGGCCCCACAGGCTACCGCTGCCGATAAAAATCTAGCGTTCATTGCCTGAAGGGCTACTTTTGGCGAACTAAACTTGACTCCGTTGGTATCTCTAATAATATCAGAAAACAATAGTTTGGGGACATTATTTTTTCCTCTCTCAGTGTTGACAATATTCCACATCGCCTTTGGCGGATTATTACTATTGAAAATCACGTTTGAGTAATGGTCAGCTTTCGCTTTGCTAATCGAAGAATTGTATTTAATACTAATATCGTTCATAATTGGTTGTAATGTCAATAATTCATTTGGAAATAATTCTATCAATTTATTAATGTCAAACAGAAACAATTTCAAATTAATAACGTCAGGAGTAACCCACGACGAGTCTCGTTTTGAGTTGGCCTTACGTTTCATTGGGAAGCATACATCCCATTTACTAATTAATATATTAGTTATCGCGCTAGACAACGTTTCCGCATTTTGATTGCGGTCAATGCAATCAACCCAGTCTATACTGTCAACCGATAACACAAAGTTAGCGCGGTTGCTCTGAGAAAAATCTCTCGCGAGGCGAGTGAGAGGCGGAGGCGGCACGCAGTCAAAAGTCACCACTCCACGAACAGCGAGGTGGTCCGACAGGACCGTCCGCACCGGACTAGCGATAACTGTTCCCTGTTGCAAGTTTGTCAACATAATATCTAAAGACGTCGACGATGAACCAACAACACGGGTTGGGAAATCTACCACTAAACTCGCGTTATGGGCCCTCAGTACGTCTACAAGTTTTTTATATTCTAGCGTGGTGTGATCTAAAACGTTAATGTTTAAGTCCCCAACAATCAAAAATTTCCTACCTGAGTCGCTAAGCTTATCGATCAAACATTCAAAAGCATTTAAAAAACCGTTAACTGGCGCCAAGCCCGTACGATAAATACACACAACAGTGAGGTCAAAATCTAAAACATCAATCGCAGATATTTCACAAAAACGTTCGACAGATAATTGCGTAAAGTCGATGTTTTCAATACAGTTTAATTTATCGCTTACGTAAATACATGAGCCACCGTGCAATGTTCTCGACCTACAAAAACTAGATCCAAGTTTAAAATTTTTCAAATGGATAGCCATCAAATTAGTGGATGTTGCCCAATGCTCAGTAATCGCCAAAACATCGCATTTTAATTCAGTTTCCAACAATACTTCTAACCGTTGCGTTTTTTCATTTAGCGAGCAAATAATGTTTTGTTGACAAACTATCAGCTGGCTCGGACGTAAACAGTCATTAGCAGAATTTGTATTATGCAGCTGGATCTGTGCGGGAGGGGGCCGCGGGGGTGAGACCGGGGCGGCGGGGGCGGGGGCGCGTGGCAGGCGCTGCGCTTGCGGCTGCACCGGCGGGCGCTCCGCCAGTCGCAATGTCAGTGTCGGCGGGGTCGGTGGACGGGCGCTCCGCCCGCCCGCCGCCCCGACGAAACCAAGGACTCACCTCCACACGCTGCGGCCAATTTTCTGCGCTCATAAAATAATCAAATTTGCCGTCGGGGACTGTCACCGCAAATGATGCATAGTAACGATGTTTTAACGTTAGCTTTTCAACATAATAATCCGTCGATGGATTTTTTTTGGTCATGTATTTTTTCAATTCATCGGGGGTAGTGTCCGGCTTAAGGAAGCAAATGTGCAACTTTTTTGTCCGTTCTACTGCGACCAGCTCGGTGTTAGTGATGTCGTTACCGTGAACAACCGTGAACAACCTCAATCAACATCAATCATCAACAGCCCACTAAATGTTCCCACTGCTGGGATTCGGGGCCTTCTCTCGCAAGGAGATAGTTTAGACCACAATCCACCACGCTGGCCCAGTGCGGGTTGGAGGATATTTTTATGTTATTTTGTGTTTTCAAAAAAAAGTTTTTAAAGTGAAAACTCCTTTTGGCGTACCGCGCACAGATTTTTTCATTGGCTGTGTAGTTTAGGATTCAATTTTATGTTTGAAAATTTGATTAATATGCATATACTATGCTCTACAGTGTGCTTTTTAATCCTGCTGCCCCACGCTACCTAAGAGACTGTTTCACTTTTCGGAGCAACTCCCAGACACTTACTCTGAAACCTACGTATAATTTAGTACTCCAAGCCCCATCTGCACGCTGTGAACAGTTCTTTGGAAAATCATTTGCATTCCAAGCAGCACAATTGTGGAATTCCTTGCCTGTGGAAATCAGGGAAGCTCATTCTCTTCCTATATTCAAGGAACACGTGAAAACCTTTTACTTGTCCAAGTCCTGCTAAGGTCGCTCTGTGGATGTCCTAACACTATTACTTTTTTACTGAAATATTCTTGTTACTTTTTGTCAATTAGTATTATAATTCTAAGTAACAGATTATGTATTAGTGTATATTGTAATGCTATTTATGTTTTAGAATATAACGTTATTAGAATGTATGTTTATTGTTAATTTATGATAGTCAATATTATTACATTGTTTGTTTTAGCATGTAGTTCACTCCTATTTTTCTATTTGCTCTTTGTTTGTGAACCCGCCTTCCTCTATTTATAATCATTTTCCATACCACGGTAGCCTGAAAGAGATCGCATTTAGCGATAAGGCCGCCAATTGTAACAAAATTTTCTTTTTAGGTTGTTGTTCCTTATTTTTTTTGTTTTGTTTTATTTAGTGCAATAAAGAGTTTATCTATCTATACTTAATATTTATATATATTTATATATATTTGTTACCTTTGACCTCGAATAAAAAACAACGCACAAGCGGGATCGATGGGGACTTTTGACATATCATTTGTAAATACGTATTCAAGGCCTAAACAAAAATCCAGCTTGTTGGGAATTAATGCAAACTGGAATGTCTATTTTGACCGGACTAACTACTGCATACTACATACTGTCAAAGGCATTTTTATACCTGCGATTCAATTACTGTTACATCAATAAAATTATGCTCGGAATGAACCCTGCTTATTTGTATCAGACTGCTCGAAGTTTGAAAAAGCAACTTCGTTTTGTAGTTGATATTCCAAGAAATCGAATCAAGACGCTTAATTCTACTTGATGTGGCTGCGAAATGCGTAGCACGAATGGGGTTTTCCGATGAATACAGTCTTAATGTCTCCAAGCCGTGAATAAACCAGTTTTTTTTAAGTTAGCACACTCTTTGACAGCATTGTCGCTTAACATCAGGCAGGTTGGGAAACCTATTATAGTAAAACTCTATTAAGATTGGAAAGTCCAATGATGATGAGATACTATGCATGTTAATATAACACCAAATAAAATTATATCAAATCATATATAATAAAATGAATAGTGGGTGTAGTCGGGCTATATATATTTATGTATATATAAATGATTGAAAACATTTCACATTTCGATATGCAAAACGCAGATCGTGATCTAGTTTGAAATTGTTGGCTCTATCGGTATCTATTTTTATCTTTTTCTATTGGATTCAATGATGCTTCCAGGAAAGAGATTTGTTTGGCAGAAATGTCTGAATAAGATAAACGTTTATTTTTCCTCAAAGTAGCTGGTCATATTATTACGTACTCACGATATCATTCCAGACAAAACATTTTCATTTTTTTGTAACATCACATGCAGAAATATTTACCTCACCCCACAAAACAAAGATACACGTGGATTATTCTCGTTCTTACAACGGACTATGCACAGACGTGGGATCTGACAAAAAAATTAGGTTTAGGATTTGGGTTTGCTAAAGCGCTAACGCAGTAACTTAGGCGTAAAATACATAGGCAGAAACAAAAGCATGAAATGAAATGAAAATGAAAACCATCAATGTGACTTAAAAATACTGAAAAACAACTGCGAAGCTGCCTTCATATGACTGTGCTGGATATAAATACATATCTGCCGAATATAGGACGATCTGTGAGCAAATATCAATACTCAGTTTTGATTTCTCTCAGATCTATAACTTTTGTCAGACCTATGTCGGACGGTGGGACAAACTCGGCTCTTATCAATAAAGACCGGAAATACCTTTATAGTAGAATAAAACCATTGTAGTAGTCCTATTCAAATCTGGCTAACCGCTCAAAACTCTCTGGTCTCTTTGGAGACCACTAATGCAAACCAAACAAGCTTATCTTTTGCAGTTGGGTTTTTGGCGCCAAAAATAAAATTTCGTATTTTATTTGAGAAGGTACCTATACCCATATTTTTTTGTTTAATGGCATCTCCTTGAACCTGTCTTTATTTTGACATAAACTACATTAAAATTAAAGTTCAGTTTTACACAGAAACATCGTAAAATGAAAAAAAAAAACAAAAAATGTATTTTTAGGCGGGAAAACGGTCCCGAAGTATAGAAATACTTAAAAAAATCGAGTTTATGCCGTAGAATGCAGTTTTTTCATGTTTGTTATACTTATCTTAAACAACAAATTTAAAACATAAAACCACTACGTCTGTCTTATAATTTAAAATCTTATAGCTTCAGAACACTTGAGAACTCGACAAAAAATCGAGTCAAGTGTCAAAAATGTTAGTTTACATTTCAAATACACTAATTATAAACAAAAGATACCGCTAAAAGCGTCTTGAAACGCTCTTGAGAATAATGGGCTTAAACACGTACAAGTACGGTGGTATGCCAAAGCGTAAACAACACACTTAGCTAACCTGACACCCGTTTTCCCGCCAAAATTGTAAAACGCAATTACCTACGGGACTATCAAGTGATAAGAACAAAAATTAAATGAGCGCAATGTCCAAAGAGCTTTTTTTGCTTCTATTTTTTTCAACTATCGTTCACCGTTATTGACAAAAAACACAAATATTTATTTCGGAAGTCTCGTTAAACTTCTTTGCAACATTTTAGATATTACGTGTGAAGACTAATATGCCAAATTCAGCTTTCTGGGTTCACTTGTACTTTTACTTATAGTGACTGTCATCTAAATCAAGAGTTGCTAGTGGTTTCAAATAATAAGTGCTGGAGTTAATAGGTAGACTTAATATTATTCAGATCCTTCAAACAAACTTTCCTAAAGTTTTAAACAAAACGTGTTGTTGGTATAGAGGATGTACCTTCACCAATATCAGGTTAGGGGCTCTCAAGTTTTATCTGAGAGGTAAGACGTTGTAAAATAAATAGTAAGGAGTACCGTAAGAAGTAATCTGTCAGCTTTTTCTGAATAATAAAATTGATTTTCATTTTAAACATTGTTTATTTTGGAAGTATGGTCACCCTAGAGTTTTAGCAGTAGTACGATGCAACTAAACGTGGGCCGTCTTTTTTAAGAACGTATCGCAATGACAGTCACATTACAAAACGACCCTGGATTTGATAACGGCTAGCCGTAATGCAATACGGCGAATTATACAATCAGACTGCGACATACATACCAAGTTAATAAAAGCGTGTTATTATTAAACAGTAATACATATATTTTTTTAGTGATGATAATGAATTAATTACTTGATGGTAAGCAATAATCCCAGCCCTACACTTAGCTCTAAAAAGGGTATAATTATCTAATATTTGATGTCATAATTGAAAGAGATCGTTGGTATCTTAAAGACTATTTCATAGTAATTTGGGAACGTTTAGATATATTCCAAAAAAATGACAGTCATAGGAACTGCTGATAGAAGTGAAAACTTATAACTCAGAATTTGATAGCTTACTTTGGAAACTACATGTGTGTAACCGGAGGGTGTGGTCTTGGCATCTTGGCATGCCCATCTAGAAATGCGTCAGCATTTCCTATTGGCTGATGCATTTCTGGCCATCTGGCCATGGTATGATGCCGAGGCCACGCCCTTTCAGCATTTCCCATTGGCTGACGCATTTCTAAATGGCCAATAGCCATGGTCCCGAGTTTACCCGAAAATTTCTTATCATACCCGAGCGTGACGCTAGAATCCAATTCACAGCCCACGAAATATCTGTCTAGGCGCGCCTTAAGAAATATTCACTTCAAAAATGAATTTATGACAGAATGTATACATCTATATTTTTTCTGAATAGACGTAGGTCACATCATGTATTTCTTATTTTACAATTCAACGCATAAGAAAACAAAAGTTTAAAACAAAAACCTAAACTTAATCACCAGCAACGAGGTTAATACTTCCTCGGTTTCTCGAGCTGCAGAGTTATGAACCTCCTGACGATGTGCACTGTTGAAAATTTCAGTTTTCTGCGGCTGAAGCTTTGATACAATTGTGTAGCTTCTAGCGAAAGCTTCTTAAAATGTTGGTCGATGCTTTTCGTCATACGAGTATAATCTTATACCTTTAAACGAGCAATTCTTGTATATATGTATATATATATATAGAATCTGAATCTCGTAAACGGCTGGAACAATTTTCATAAAATTATGTATGCAGGGGGTTTCGGGCACGATCAATCGATCTAGCTAGGTTTTATTTTTTTCAAACGTCTTTTATTGCGCGTTTTTAAACAATGAAAAACTTTCACATTAGACATTAGAATGCGAAGGTAAATTTCGCCGCGTAACGTAACAGTATCATAGCTCACGTTGGAAGTCAGGTGGTCACAAATTAGTAGGTCCGGGTTCGAATCCAGACGGCTTCTCTTTTTTTTTCAATTTTCGTTTTTTTTGTATTAAACTATTACTTGGTGCCTTTTAGCTGTCAGTATCTAAGTATATTTAGTATTTAAATCGAGCAAAGCTCGGTCACCCAGGTACTAAGCTTATTAAACGACACAACAAACGAAACCATGATCGCGCGAATCAACATCCAACATGGCCTTATTAGCAAAGGCAGGTTACTTGCTGAGCTTATTGCGAGTTTCTCATTATTTAATATTGTAATATCTTTCTGAGAAACCATAATCTACTTGTGGACACATCTAGAGACAGATTTCTTAGAAATGTATCGTTTAAATAACATTACGTTTATTATCAACGCTTATGATATTTGTAGTGATAGGACTCTTAGCAGAGTCCGCCTGGGGAAGTACCACACCTTTGCCAGTTATTCTACCGCCAAGCAGTAATGTGCAAACATTACTGTGTTCCGGTTTGAAGGGCAATGTTTCCAGAGAAATTACTGGGCTTAGATATGGGCTTTTAGATCTCTGGGTGACGAGCGCAGTGCAGTGCTAGGCAACGATTTGAACTCTTCATGTTCCAATAGCTGCGTGTCACTGTGCTGTTATGTGGCTGGCATGTTGCTTACCATCAGGCACGTGTCCTGCACGTCTCGTCACTTTTTATTTAAAAAAAAAACAGTTTGTTTTCTCGCATTAATTTTGTTTTACAGTTCAGAGAGACGGGAGGAGCAGTACGTGTGCCTGATAGTAATCAACACGCCTTAATTTTACAACACAGTGTCACGCAGCTATCGGAACATGAAGAGTCCAAATCATTGTCTTTTACTGCACTGTATTCGTCACCCGAGATATAAGATGTCTCTATGTCATGTACATTTTCTGGAAATATTGCTTTTCAAACGGAAACACTGTGATATTTGCACATCACTGCTTGGTAGATAATAATTGGTGGAATAACTGACATAGGTGTGGTACTTGTCTGGACGGATTCTCCAAAGAGTTCTACATTTGCCGACTAAATATGTGTTGCTAGTGTAATTACACAAAAATTTAAGAAACGCAATATAAAAGAACGAAAGAATTAGGCTCAAATTAGTCAAATACAAAGAAAACAGTAATAAATAGGGAACGCGTGGAAAAGTACGCCTATGTGTGAATACACGCGCCAGAGGCGACAAAATAAATAAGACTTTCTCGTGACTCCAATTAAGTAGGAAGTTATTTTCAGAAACTGATTAACGGGTTGTAGCTTTGCATTTGCGTAATCCTGTTTTTACTGTTTCAGTAGTATAGCTGCCATGATACATAAAATGACACTTTATGATTGGTTTACCGGCGTATAACAAAACTTAAGATATGTTCAATTGTGTTTCTCTGGGCCGTTTAACGCACATACGCTAAGCATATTTGTGCCTAAGCCAATTCGTACAAAAAAATACAGGCTTTTGGGACGAATAATAGATTAAACTTGTCAACTTTTTAATTTTCAAGTAAACTTTTGAACTTGTTGATATTTATAGCGATAATGTTATGTTCCTACTTGACCGTCTCGCCTGATGGTAATCAACGATAAGTACTTCGAAGGTGAGTGCTTGTGTGAGTGTAAGCCTAGGAAAAAAACGATTCACTTCCAATTCCAATGATATTTATCGGAAAATATCCACAAAAGCAACGTGTTTTATAGCTCTTCTTGTTTTTCGTGTTGATGGCGGTATTTCTTTTTCAAATCTATCTTACGAGTATCTACTTTATTTGTGTTACCTACCATGTATTTCAATATAATTTTGTCTTTATTTGAAAATTTGAAGAGTAATGCTTGAATGAATTATGAATAGAACGCATGTTTTAAATAATACAGTAAATGAATAATAGTCTTCTAATTGAGAAAGCTTATTACACAATTTACGAGTATCTGACTGATAACTTAGATTTCGATTTCTAAAGTTTTTATTTATTGGCGGACATCGGACATTTTGTAATTTTAATGACGTTCACATCTGAAATTAGGTAGGTATTATTAATTAATTTGAGAAGGCATATAACAATAAACAAGTATCTGGCTGATACCTAGATTTAGATTTTTAAAATTATTATTACATTTATCAGTGGACATCGGCATTCTTTGACGTAGGTATATGACATTATTATTTAATTGATATTGTTTGCATCGTGACATTATTTTATTCATTTGACATAATTAATTTGTTTTACAATATTATGTTCTAGCAGCGCCCCGCGTTGTTACCCGCGAAGTTCCCGTTCCCGTCGTTCCCGTTGTTTTTCCGGGATAAAAAGCCTATGTGTTCTTCCAGACTATAATCTATTTGTGTCCCAAATTTCAGCCCGATCCGTTCATACGTTAGAACGTGATTGAGCAACAAAACATCCAAACATCCATACATTGACATTTATAATATTAGTAGGATTGTGTAAATTGTGGCTACAATGAACCCAAGATATATAACATCCTAAAGATTGGTCCAAATCCCTCGAGATGAAAAGTAGTCCCCCTTTATAACTGCGATGTATATCACAAACAATTAGCAGCGCCCCGGGGTTTTATTCGCGTTGTTCCTGTTACTTTTCCGGGATAAAAAAATACTATTTCGTCTGTGTTTCAAATTTCAACCCAATCCGTTCATAAGTTACGATGTTATTGAGTAGCAAATGTCAATACATTGAGATTTACCTCTATGATATTGGCAGGGCTATGCAATGAAGTTTTCATTTCATTCATATTTTTGTTAGGTAGTGTTTACGTGAATAAGTAACAAACATACATCACCATCAAATAAACATACACTTAACTGGCCTCGCAATCTTGCATGTTTATATTGTTAGTATACACTCGTAATGTGCATAAATTGCTGGTTTAATGATTTTGTTTCAATTCGAGAAACTAAGGCCAATTGTCCACGTAGCTGAACGACATCCGCACGATTTCGACAATTGTTGGATTCAAAACGAATGCTTACATCTTGCGTACAAATAATGAAGTCTGTGTCCACGAAACGACAACGACACGACAGCCGCACGTCTTGCGTTTGTTCGTAGGATGCATGTATTCGACAAAAGACGCGTGCGTGGACAGTAGGCCTTAGTGTTACCGTATTCGTTTATACCTTTATATCAGTTAGTTTCTCAAGTAAATATTATAATAATCGGTTAAGATATCTATGAGACACACACTAGTTTTGAGATACCTAGTGTTCAAAAAGAAGTATAATACTTGTAACTAATTTGAAGGAACAATTTCCCGTTAAAATGTAGCATCCATGTTAAAAAAAGATTTCAAAGCCTTGAACATCGCCGCAAAGTTGCGGGCATATCGATTTTTATCTGTTTTATTTTGTAGACTACAACAGATCTGCATGATCTAATATCACCTTTTTCTTTTTTCTATCAGACTGTTCGTAGCTCGAAAAAGCGACATTGGTCCAAAGAATTGTTATAAACGTTTCAAAGAATAAAATGAAAAGGTTTGATTCTACTTTTATGATTAGAACAGATGGTCTGATGCTGTGAAATGCGGTAGCATAAGCATAGCATAAACACCCCACTAAATGCTCCCACTGCTGGGACTCGGGGTCTTCTCTCGCAAGGAGAGAGTCAAGGCCATAATCCACTACGCTGGTCCAGTGCGGGTTGGTGGATGACACATTACTTCGAAATATTCTAGGTACACGTTGGTTTCCTTGCGATGTTTTCCTTCACCGTTTTAAGTAAGCGACATTACGCACATGAATAATGGTGCGCGTGGTTTTGAACCCGGGGTCTCCGGATCGGTGCAATGCACTGCCTGAACAGATTCTCCCTTTAGCAACAATCTCAAGATTGTTGCTAAAGGGAGAATCAAATCGAGAAAGAAAGAAAGTCTTCAAATCGAGAGTGAATCGGCTTCTTCTTGGTAAGCACGCTCCATCATAGATCGCATCTTTGCTTAACATCAGACGAGATAGACGTAGTCAAGCGTAAACCTATAATAGTAAAAATAATATATTAGGATTATGTTCATTAACCACAATGCTCATAAGTCACTACATTACATGATCATGTCAATCAATTATTTTATTTTTTACAATTTTATTATTATTTATTTTAATTCATGCTATTGTAGTTCTTTGGCGTACACAATATATTTTTAAATGATAAGTTAATCCTTGATCGTCATCTCCCCGTTTTAAACGATGATACGCTATAGAAAGAAGTACATCAAGTATTCAGAAACGAATTTACACTAGATTGAAAGACACCATGGTTGTATTTATCTAACAACTCAGCGAGGCGAAGTATAAATTGGTCTTTAAGAATATTTAAAAACCGTACACTATTTTCAACGTTTTGAGTGTTGCATATTCTATATTTTCGTTATTTTTCTACATACTTTAAGTAAGTAACAGTGATTTATTCGGTATCGTTATTGCATTTCATTTATGATAATCACAGAAGATAGGTACATAAGAAAAAAAAACATAAACAAAGAATGTTGCAACTTTAAAAAAAAGTACATTATTTATTTTGTTGTTACGAAAATGGAAAAATTGCAGACGGTTGCTGTTACCGGTTAATTAAGAAAAACAATCCACCGCCACATTTTTCTTCTAAATCGATCTCAATTCCTTGAAAGTAATTAAAAGGGTTTCATTGACATTGATCTTACAAGCTTTAAATTAACAAATGAATCAATCAGCGTGCTACGGTACCATCTACGACGTAGCTCCGTAGCCGTAGGTCGTAGCGCTCCTTTATTTACGTAAGGCAGTTACGCAAGCTTCGCTGCTATACAATGAACAACAGTTTGGGAACTACTTTGAAAACATTATTTATACTAACTATACCGCGAATTTAAATGTATACATATATAACTTAGTATTTTATAGCATTCTCCTTAAGTCGAATTGACGGGTTGTTCCAGAGACTAGACGACTAGTTGCAAGTGGTCGAAATTCATTCCGGCCGTATTCGAACGTAGATCAATGTTGATTTATTCTCAGTTTGTCTACAGATATTACAATAAACAAAACAGTATTTTTTGAGTGTCAAATACATGGTGGTGTGTTTAATTTTTTTTGTAAATTCATTGTATATTATGCATGCATACTTCTTAGAAATATTGGCATTTGGCACTCTTTGCTGTGTAAACTATAAGTGTGAGAAATTTCGTACTCCTCCGTCCTCCCAATTTTCTTAAAAGCGGGTATAGAGTTTTTGCTTCACGGATTAACCTATAGTTAATATTATATAGACGTTTTTTGCATAGATTTTATTCTGAAACCAGTTTAGATTCAGTTATAATTGGAAAAGCACAATAAATTACAATCCAATCACTTAAATACTAAAACAAAGCAACTGGGTTTTGTCAAAGGGTTAGGTTAATTTAATTAGCTAACAATTAGCATATAATGCATTCGGCCTAAGCATGATTAGAGCGAGTAAACGTGCTAATTATGCTAATTAATTGAAGCTCTAACAATAAGTAATGGATATTAGTAAAATCATTTGCTATGAAATGTGAAAAAAAAATGTGAAATATGTTTAGAGATAGCAAACTTTACCCTTTTCTTTATCAGAAAATTGATATCTGAGATAAGATTGTTTTTAAACCTAATAAAAAATATCTATACATTTCATTGAAAGTCAATAATTTCAGTGAAAAGTTAAATGAGTTAGCAAGCCAAAGCAAGCTAAAAAAACGAGCAGAAAAAAGTTAATAGGCAAAGAAATTTCTGACATTCATGGCGTTAAAGGAGCTTAAAAACGGATAGTTACGGTTAAGTTAAATTTAGTTATTCCGCCGTTAAATATGTATGATACGCTATAAGTAAGTATATAGAATATGTTGCAACGTAACACAACTGGCCCAACCACTTGTTGATATTGTAATTTTTCGTGTGAATCCATCGTATTTCATTCATGCAAAGGAACGTTAGCGTGAAAATGATCAAAAGGCTTTCCACTAAAGTTCTTCGGAGTTTTGCAAACCAGTGTAAGTAACTTGTTTTAGTTTCGAACTGTGTATTATTTATTTATGGTTTATGCCGTAAATATAGGCTTACATTTTATTTTTATTATCTCATACCAAGAAATAGCATGGATGGATTTGACTCCAAAGAAAAAAAATTACAATAAGGATCACCGATAGAATTTCATTCTTATAACTTCGAATTTTAGTATTAAATATTCACTTAAGTTGCACAATACGTAATCTATATAGCTATAGATATACTGTTATTACTCATGTCGTTGATGCTAACTCACACGACTCTACCGAATCATAAAACGTCTAACACGCACGTCCGGTTCCGTTGCTCCACCGCCGCTCCAACGCTACTCTACTACACAGCTTTACCGCCACCGCTGTCGAGCAAACTGACGCATGAGTATAGTAGTGTTAAGGAAGCAGCCGGAGTCTGTAAAAATGGCCAGCCTCAACAGTTTTAAAGTCATCTTCAGCACTGTTTTCAAGAGCACGCGTTTTTTAATGAAAATTAATTTGTAGAATCGTGCTATTTTGAATTTGTAATAATTATTTATTATCATTTATGTAATAAATATAAATTTGACTTGTACTAAATAATATGAATATGTAGACTGTGTGAGTGATGGATCTAATTTCTATGGATACAGACCTTCTCAATTGATCATATCAGCTGTAAAAAAAGTGTACCTCTAGTAGTAGTAGTAGTATTAGTATTACTCGTCTCATCCCAGTTGTTGCAACTTTAAACATAGTACAGGCATTATATTTTTACTTTGAAAATTTCCGGTAGTATTATAAAATTGTCAATTTTATAGATTTTGCCGTGCTCTTACCAAATTTTAACTTTGCTACTTCGTATAAATCCCGCTCACGCTGTTTTTAAGTGTGGACCTTCAATTTTGGTGATTAGTTCGTCCAGAGAAAACTGACTGATATTTTGTATTGATATTATTTTTCGTGATAAATGCGTCGGAAAAGTTTATCAAAAACTGTTTCAGGCGCCATTTTTTCAATATGGCGGCGCGAGCGGCAAAGATACGAGGTGGCAAAGTTGAAATTCGGAAAGAACACATCGAAATCTATAAAATTGCCAAATTTTTAAAACTCCTGGAAAACTTTCCATTTAACTTCTATTTTTTCAACCAAATGAATGTACAAACATCTGTTCTTTAAAATAAGGTAAGAAATGTACGGGTATAATAATACAAATATAGTAAGACAAAATTATAAGTAAATACATAGCTTTTACCCGCGACTTCGTCCGCGAAAATTAAATACTAAGGTATTTGAGGCAGTACTTACTTGTACACCCATCCTAATTTACTTTTATTAAAAACAATTTCATCAAAATCAATTCAGCTTTAAAGCATAACCGACAAACAGACAGAGTTACTTTCACATTTATAATACAAAATAATATGGATTTCTAGAGTCCAGTTTCAAAATATAGCGGTTTTATCTTCAACATTGATGAACTTCCACGTAAACTTTTATCCCTCATTTCCACCCCTTCAATTCTTTATTCCGTTATAAAAAAAGCCCTTGTCTATTCCTGAGTCTAGATTCCTGAGTCTAGTTTATCTGTGTAACAAATTGCATCAAAATCGGTTCAATGGTTTAGACGTTAAAGCGCAACAGACAGACAGAGTTACTTACATATTTTAATGTTGTAAGTCAAGTGTCTAGTTGCAAAACTTTATGGTTTTATCGTCAACAATAAACAATGACAAACTTCCATATACACTTTCATCCCCCATTTCAACCCCTTTAACCCTTTGTCCGTAATAAAAAGTAATCTATGTCCTTTTTTGGGATCTAGTCAATATGTGTTCCAAATTTTGTTAAAATCGGTTTCGTGAAATTCATACCATTTACTTTGAAAACTACGGGATCTTCATAAAACCATCCATCCCTTGTTTCACCCTCTTAGGGGTTGAATTTCACAAAACCCCGTCTTAGCGAGCGCCTACGTGCTAAAAAACGCCTCCGTGTAAAATTTCAGACTCCTAGCATTTGTAGTTTCTGAGATTTCGTGATGAGTGACCTTTCGCTTTTATATACATACACTAGCTGACCCCGCAAACGTTGTTTTGCCTTAGTGAACAACCCTTGTCACTTAGGGGTATGAAAAATAGCTAGTAGCCGATTCTCATACCTACAGAATATGCGTATAAAATTTGGTTAAAATCAGTAAAGCCGTTTCGGAGGAGTAAGAGTAAGAAGAGAAAGAAGAGATATATAGATACCAACTAACTAAATATCTGCACTACGCAGATCTGAATTATTCATAACTCGATGAACGCCTAGAAATAATCAAGTTAGTTTTGTTTGGGGCTAGTGTCATGTTTAAAAATATCCACCAAATAGGTACGCAGAATACCTACTACTAAGCCAAAAAGGTCACGTTCCACTAATAATAATATGGAACCACTCACGCATCATTATGAACATTTGTTCTATGGAGCCTTAGATAATTCTATACAATATACAGATACGCCAGTACCCAAAAATACAGGTGTACTCAATGTATGCAAAATTAAAAACCATCGTCATCTTATTCTGGACATAGGCCTTTCCAATGATTCTCCACTCATCCAACTCCTCAGTTCTTTCCAACGTTTCCATCCACTGCCAGTTGTCTCACGTATATCGTCACTACATTTAGTATCTACTGTTTACTAACAATTATCACAAAATATATAGTTTTAAACTTTCGCGATTTTGGCAGCGGTAGAACCGCCGTGGTCTCAAAATGACTCATCAACACGTCTTCTCGTGGCTAGGGCGCTTGTGTCGCTGCCGAAACGTCTAGTTAAATAATTTAAATCGTGAATAAGTTATGTTAACAAAACCAGTATCATTATTCTTACTTATCGTTACTTTCGTTGGGATCAATCGGATGTTTCATAAAACCGTGTGAATCTAGTTTAGACCCTAAATAAAATTGTCCTTTATTGATTGATATAAAAGATTTTTGGTCGAATAAATATGTTTAACACACCGTGAACGTAATACGTAATTGTATCGTGTAATACGTGTAAGTCGAGTGTCACAAATGAGATATTATATGCTAGCAGTCATGCTTGAGAGCTTCAATTAGCATCTATTATGCCAGGTACAGCTTAGTTGCAGGGCTACATCTGACCGCTTGTCTATTGAGCAGGAAATGGGGTATAGGAGGTTGAGTGTAATGAATAATGAATTTAACATCTATTCTGGGGTTGCGCGTTTGCGACCTGCGTACCTAGTATATTACGGAGAATATAGATGAGAACTCTGTGAAAGTAATAATAGCTATGTTGCACGATCATGTTTGTTTTTTTAGGAAATACATTTTCTTCGACATATTTGGTACTTTCTGTAGTAGTAATTTCTTTATTTCACGCATGTGCATATCACGTGATGGCATTTTAGTTAATTTAAACACCTGGCTCATGTTCAAACTTTAAGGAAGAACTTTGATGCTACTTTTATTTTACAGAGAGCTAGAATGTGTTCATTTTTTCCAGGTAGGGTTTTTCTAGAAAGACGCAATCGAGTCTTCAAGTTGAGGGTGGATCGGTTTTTTTAGTAAGAGATCCCGCTATACAACGACCATCACCGAGCTGGGTAATTAATGAAAAGTATTTTATATGCCAACAAATATATTGGAAATAAATCAACAAACATGTTCTGGACTGACATTTTTTAGGACTGACATTTTTTAGTCATCCCATTTGCAATATCTAAATTTGTTAACATATTCAATTGAATACAAAATACTTTTCACTCAATAACCAGATCACGGTGATGGTCGTTGTATAGCGGGATCTTGCACTATTTTGTGTGAACGCGGCCTGTCGTTGACGGCGCGACGGTCACTTAACATCAGGCAAGATGATCAAACATTTATCCACCAATACTTAAAAAACAACAAGTTCATAGAATTAACACATCAGCATTATTGTGTAGTTGTAATGATAAATATTGAAGTATAGACATCAGTAAAGTGATTTCAAAGAAGTTAAACTTAAGCAGAGTTTTTTATTTCTGAAATTTATCAAAAAAAATACGATTAATGTTATAAAAGTAACTTGGTACAAACGAACGGTTAGCCTTATTGTTAAAGTTTTTATTACATGCCTGAACGCTATACTTTCTTAATTCTCAGATATTTTTAATTATAGACGTTTAATTTAGTTATACCTCTATTTATGTTTAAAATCATAGATTTTGTAAATAACTTATTCACAGACTAAGTAGAGAGATACTTTGTTTATTGTAGCGCAATGCACAAGCAAAGTTAAAATACAGATGTATTTTAAACATCTATTTGAAATCTAAAGGTAGCGGTTCGCGCGGAGAACGCGACACGAGACCGCGACAGGAGACCGCGACCGGCACTTGACATTATAGAATTGTTTGGGCGCCAGTTCGCGCCGCGACCGCGACACGTGTTTCGGTCTCCTGTCGCGGTCTTGGCGCGAACTGGTGCCCATACAATTCCAGTGCCTGTCGCGGTCTCCGGTCTCGGTCTAACCTCGCGATTGTGGCGCAAGCCGCCGCCTTACGCGAGCCAATACCCTGATTTTTTTTAATAAAAAGAACTCAAAAAGATAATAATTGTGCTAAACATACTTTTGTAAAATGAAATAAACAAAAATAAATTGGTAAACAATTTTAATAAAACCCTCGGTTAAATTATAAAAAACCTGTACACATATTTATTCTTTACTTATATTACTATAACACTCATTTTGTTTTATTTTTGAGTTATTCATAATTATATTTATATTCAAGGTCATCCAAGCGAAAGCAATATAAATTTTGAAGCTAGTTAAATTAGTAGATATATGTAGAAAAGGGTTTATAAATTTTTTTGTAAACAAAAATTTTACCGTTTCTAACCCAAATAGACAGAGCAAAAGGTTAAGATTTGTACTATGATGGCTATTTGTGTTATTTTATGTTCTTTTAAAGTTCTAATTATATATTTTTTAATTCATTATAATAATTTAATTTAAAAAAAGCAAAAACAATTTGAACTAACATTTAGCGTACTATTTTATTACTAGCTTAACGCGCGCGCGTTGCTACGCCATCTATCGAAAATTGGTCGTACCAATTCAAATTTTGAACAAACTCGGTTACTTTAGGTTCTAATGACACAACCTTTAAAATATGACACATGCTGTCACGCAACGAAAGCTCTCAAAAAGCAATATTTTTCCCGTTTTTGTTACATTTTTCATTCATGCTCGGCTCCTGTGGATGGTAGCGTAATGTTAAATAGCCTATAGCCTTCCTCAATAAATGGATTATCCTACAAAGAAAGAATCTTTCGATTCGAACCAGTAGTTCCAGAGATCCTTGCGTTCAAACAAACAAACAAACATATAAACAAACAAACTCTTCAGCTTTATAATATTAGTTAAAAGTTAAATAGCCTATAGCCTTCCTCGATAAATGGGCTATCCTACAAAGAAAGAATCTTTCGATTCGGTTCCAGAGATCCTTGCGTTCAAACAAACAAACTCTTCAGCTTTAGAATATTAGTATAGATTACCGCATTTTAAACATTTTCCAAAGTATACTAAAAGCACAAACGCTAATATTATTCAAAAAAACAAAATAGAATTGAAAGCTACTGTTTTGAAATAGGCAAGTAAACAATTCGAGAACTTACAGATTGAACGGTTAGAACTTACGAACTAACGTTTGTATTTATTAAAAATAAAAACTAGCAACCACACTCGCTCTTCAACAGTCATAGCGCAGCACTGACGAACAGATCAAACGTCTTTTAACCTATTTATTTAAAAACAATCGACATCCCGCGGTTTCGACTACGTTGTTCCCGATGCCGTTATATTTCGGGATAAAACATGTTATTCCATACTATCTAACCATCCATATAAGTACAAATTTTTTTTGAAACCCCTTTGCGTATAAGAGTTACAATATAGTCACTAACTTTAACAAATAGGATTTGATTTTAACGCTAGTTCTCATACTGACTATAAGTCGACGGTGATTGCGTAACATTGACCCTGTAGACTTGGCGAATATTTAGCCCAAGGAGTTTGTATTATTCGTAGAACAACAAACCAATCGATGTCTTAGTATGATTTTAATCGAATCAATCAAGCCTTATGATGATTTCTCAATGTATTCAAATTGAGAGTTGATTTAAGATCTCGGGAACTACTGGTTCAAATTAAAAGATTTTGTTTTTGTTTGATAGTCAAAGTTTGTTTGATTGTTGATTTTTGTTGGATAGTCCATTTATCGAGAAAAGCTATAAGTAATATAATATTACGCTACTATAGGAGCGGAGTATGAATGAAGAATGTAACAAAAATGGACATAAATATTTATTTTTGAGAGCTTCCGTTCCGTGCGCTGAAGTCCGTGACAGCATGACTATCTTAGCATTAGTATCTATCTATCTCTTTAAGATTGCGTTATTATAAACCTGTATACTATCAAATTTGTTTTAAATCTCAGCTGGTACAACCAATTTTCGACAGGTGACGTAGCAACGCGCGCGAAAATTATAAAAGAAACTTAACTTCAGTAGCGCTACCACTTCATTACTTTGCTATGGCATTCACAGCACATTTCCACTTTTCTATACTCTATAAACGATACGTAACAATAATTAAAAGGTAGTTCAAGTGTTAGTGGAGATGTTACGGGAAGGCAAAACAATTGATTGACGTTAGTATCGTATTAATATTGATGTAATTGTGATGTTTTATTTACTATTGAATAATTTTAGGTATTTTATCCATTTTAGGGAACCCTAAAAAGGATAAAATACCTAAAATTATTAAAACGTAAAAACGGAACCCTTATAGATTCGTCATGTCTGTCTGTCTGTCTGTCTGTCTGTCTGTCTGTCTGTCTGTCCGTCCGTATGTCACAGCCACTTTTTGCCGAAAGTATGAGAACTACACTGTTGAAACTTGGTAAGTAGATGTATTCTGTAAACTGCATTAAGATTTGGACAAAAAAATTAAAAAAAAAGAAAAATTTGGGTTGTCCCCCATACTGAGAACTGAAACTCAAAATTTTTTTTTTCATCATACCTACACGTGTGGCATGTCTATCGATAGGTCTTCAAAAATGATGTTGAGGTTTCTAAAACTATTTTCGTATACACTGAATAGTTTGCGCGAGACACACTTCCAAAGTGGTAAAATGTGTGTCCCCCCCCCCCCCTCTAACTTCTAAAGTAAGATAATGAAAAATCTAAAAAAAATATATGATGTACATTACCATGTAAACTACCAACGAAAATTAGTTTGAACTCGATCTGATAAGTAGTTTTTTTTTAGTCCGTCATAAATACACTATTATTGAAACTTCGATCAAAGCTACAACTAACTACAAGAACTATGTGTACTATGTATATTATGTTACTTGCTGCAACGGAACCCTTCATGGGCGAGTCCAACTCGCACTTGGCCACTTTATTATATAATAAAAAAGAAAGTAAGTCAGTAATTATATTATTTATATAATATAATTACTGACTTATTTTCTTTTCTATTTACTAGCTGACTCGGTGTCTCAACTAGCAAAATAGGTACTAAAAAAACAAAAAATAAACGTAGGTATATAATACTGTCTCTGAGAGGAAATAAGTATCTTTTGTCGAGGGAAATTGTAGAGCACAGTTAATATCTTTCTTATCTGCACAATGAAAAATGTATGTCTTTTATCCTATCTACAATAGAGAATGCAAATGATTTTTTATTTACACGGTTTGAAAGCTAGAACCGTCTCGCAGAGGTCTTAGTATTATCGCACGGCCTTGAAGTTGGGCAATGCTTCGAGCGATGAGCGTTAGAAACTGACATAACATATATTTTATAACATATTTGCTTGTAAAGGGTCTCTTATTGGACCAATTTCTGTATCGTAATGTATCTTATTACGCACTTGTGCTGTAATGTGTAATGTAAAACGCACGGTTTCAAAATGCTCCGTCCACAGACTAGGTAGAGAGATATGCTCCGTCTAAAACGAACGGTACCTTTTTAAATCTTAGTAAAGAGTTTTTATGTCAGAAAAGTGTAGTCACATTTTATGAATAAAATTAACTTAGAGAGGTAAAATATAATCAAGAATTATTTAATTCGTTAATTTAATTAATTTTCATCATAAATTACTTTAATTGTTCTGTAACAAAACACAAAAATATTAATTTACTTTATTACCAATGGCATACCGGCTGGTTCTGTGCCGTTGCTTAAAAAAAAGGCGCCGATGCGCGCGCATTGCTAATCTGTGATCCATAGTGATTAGTTACTCTGTGCTGTGATCTGTGATCAAGTAAATATTATTCCGCGCCTTTTTTTTTTTGCTGTATATTTTTTATTTGAATATGTCGTCAGAGTTTTGTTTATTTCCTCGCAAATATGTTATAAATCGTCGTATGACATACGAGCGCTTTGATAATTACAGCCTCTGCTAAATTAAAGCTCTCGTCTTCGGCTCGAGCTAGCAATAGCTCGGTGTTGTGTGTGAGTTGTCCACCAATATTTATTTATTATTTATTTATTTAATAAAGCCTCGGCTGTAATTATCAACTTAGCGCACTTATATCATAATGTACTATTATACGATTGACATTGCTTGTATAAAAAGGAAAAAAACATACTGATATATCATAACAATTGGTTTGGTCTGTGTTTGTTTATAATTAAACTTCTCCAAAACAACAGAACCGATTTGGATTAAAACAAATGTGCATATTCAAGTGGTTTCGAGAATCGTTTAATTTAACAAACTTTTGTAATTAAGAAACAAGTGTACCTATCAAATATCTAGCAGGTTCTTAAATACACCAATATTTTTAGTGGTAGGGCGCATTACAGAGTCCACCTGGGAAAGTATCATACCTTTACCAGTTATTCTGCCGCCATTAAGTAATGTGCAAACGTTACTGTGTTCCGGTTTTAAGGGCAATGTTTCCTCGGAAATTACTGGTCTAGGAGATATATCACCGTATATCTTTGGGTGACGAGCAAAGTACGGTGTTAGGTAATAATTCGGACTCTTCATATTCCAATAGCTGCATGGCACTGTGCTGTTCTGGGCAGACATACTGCTTACCATCAGGTGAATGTCTTGCTCGTCTTGTCAATGTGTACTACAAAAAAATATAGTTTTTGTAACATTTGTTACGCTAACGAATCAATATAATAACAATGCTGATAAACATAATATATAGTGTAAACTGACTACTTAATTTCCCAACCGCTGACGACTCTCCTTAAGAGAGATGGCCCGAAGTTGATTATAGGTGCCTGCCTTTAAAACTTTAATCTCCCGCTTTGGTCAAGTAAGTATCACATATACTATCTTTTTATTTTTTAACTTCTTTTCTATCCCACGGTTGCCCGGAAGAAATCGCTTTTAGCAATAAGGTCGCCATTTGCTATTATATTTTAAGATTGTTTTTTTAAGTTGTTTATTTTGTTAAGTACAATAAGTTTTGTAGGGAAGTACCACACCTTTGCCAGTTATTCTACCGCCAAGCAGTAATGTGCAAACTTTACTGTGTTCCGGTTTGAAGGGTAATGTTTCCAGAGAAATTATAGGGCTTAGGGATATAACATCTTAGATCTCTGGGTGACGAGCGCAATGCAGTGCTAGGTAATGATTTGGACTCGTTCATGTTCCAATAGCTGCGTGCTGTTATGTGGCAGGCATGTTGCTTACCATCAGGCACATGTCCTGTTCGTATTGTCACGCTTTATTTAAAAAAAAAAGAGTTTATCGATCTATACTTAACAGATATCTTTCTAGGAAGATGTTGATTTCTTTCAATGTTTTCTTTTACCGTTAATACTGCACCATTGCTACCTATTCTCGCAATTAGACTAGTAACAGCCAAGCCACACTAGCTACTTTTAGCAGCGACGACAGGCGACAGACGCTGCGTCACGCTTCAAAAAGTAGCTGCGCTTGACGTCTAGTCGCTGCATCCCGCTTCAAAAAGTAGCTGCGCTTGACGTCTAGTCGCTGCATCCCGCTTCAAAAAGTAGCTGCGCTTGACGTCTAGTCGCTGCATCCCGCTTCAAAAAGTAGCTGCGCTTGACGTCTAGTCGCTGCATCCCGCTTCAAAAAGTAGCTGCGCTTGACGTCTAGTCGCTGCATCCCGCTTCAAAAAGTAGCTAGTGTGGTCAGGGCTTAAGAGTGGATTTCGGCGATAGTTTTAGTTTAAGGAATTATATTTGCACATACGTAAGGAAAGGTCCATAATATGTCATAATTAAATTCCAAAGAAAAACAGATCTGCGTAATAGAGTTTCATACTTCAACATAATTTGTTTTCCATTTGTAATGTGATTAACAAAGATAGGTGATTAGGCATAGGACTGTCATTCGCCTGCGTCAACTGTGAAATAAATGTAGAACGAATATCATCCAAAATCAAACATTAAATTTGTCTGCTAACTGAAATAACCAGGAAATAACGGTTAACCCGTTCACATTTATCTGTTAGAACCTGCATTTCCAATTACCGATAACTTAATTGAAGTATTTGACGGATAAAGTGAACCCAAGATTGGACGTGATTCTGTGCAGTCGTAGTTCAAGTAATTACAGTGTGGATTGAATTTTGGTTCAATGGTTTGCTGGACTATGTTGGTCGTTAGTTTGCTGGACTATGTTGGTCGTTAGTTTGCTGAAACTATGTTGGTCGTTTCATTGGTTACTTCATTTTCTATAGAATTTCTCGATGTTTGAGGATTGATTTAGCTCTCAGTCTCATTGTATCAGAACCTTAGATTATTTTTGCGCGCATTGGTTAAATGAAATACCTTTCTTGGTTTGTATATAAAAAGAAATAATGAATCAGTTAGATTAAAAAAAAAATTGTGCGCGTACTTTTTCTTTTGTTTCACATACACATAAAAGTGGCGAAGTGCGAGTCGGACTTGCCCATGAAGGGTTCCGTAGCAGCAAAGCAGCGAATAACACAACACAGTTATTTTATTTCGTTGTAACTTTGATCGATGTTTTAATAATAGTGTACTTATGACGTACTAAAAAAAACTACTTACTTAATCGAGTTCAAACCATTTTTCGGTGGAAGTTTGGATAGTAATGTACGTGGAGGGGGGACATTTTACCACTTTGGAAGTGTCTCTCAAGTCTCGCGCAAATTGTTCAGTATAGAAAAAAATATGTTAGAAAAGTTCAACATCCTTTTTGAAGACCACCTCACACGTATGTACGTACGTACGTGCGTACGGGTTTGGTGAATTTTTGAGTTACAGTTCGAAGATTTGGGCACCCCTAAAATGTATTGTTTTTTTACATATTTGTGTAAAAATCTGAATGCAGTTCACAAATTACTTCTAGTTACCAAGTTTCAACAGTATAACTCTTATAGTTTCGTAAATAAAGTGGCCAAGTGCGAATTGGACTCGCCCATGAAGGGTTCCGTTGCAGCAAGTAACATAATATACATAGTACACATAGTTCTTGTAGTTCGTTGTAACTTTGATAGAAGTTTCAATAATAGTGTATTTATGACGTACTAAAAAAAAACTACTCATCAGATCGAGTTCAAACTAATTTCCGTTAAAAATTATTTAAGAAACCTCAACATCATTTTAGAAGACTTATCGATAGACACCCCACACGTGTAGGATTGATGAAAAAAAATTTTTTGAGTTTCAGTTCTCAGTATGGGGGGCAACCCTAGTTTTTCTTTTTTTTTAATTTTTCTGTTCAAATCTTAATGCGGTTCACAGAATACATCTACTGACCAAGTTTCAACAGTGTAGTTCTCATAGTTTCGGCAAAAAGTGGCTGTGACATACGGACGGACAGACAGACAGACAGACAGACAGACAAACAGACATGACGAATCTATAAGGGTTCCGTTTTTACGTTTTACGGAACCCTAAAAAATGACTGTGACATACGGACAGACAGACAGACATGACGAATTCATAAGGGAAATAAAAAAGGAAGTTGTTATTTTACGGAACCCTAAAAATGAGGAAGATACAGTCAGTGCTTAGAAGTTTCGAGTGACGTCAGTTGTGGGTACGAGCAAGTGACGAAGAAATTTGATGATCTATATCTTTGTCGATTTTTAATAATTTGATAAAACAAAAATTACATGTCCTATGTTTTTCCATGATATTGCTGACTAATTAGAAGTGTTTATGTTTAACACAGTCTGCATTCCCATTGCAATTAGAGTAAAAAAATATATATTTGAAAGAATAATTAGAACCGCTTCTCCCTTATACTGTACGACTCAAAGTTAAATAACTCTCTGGAGACTCGACACCGCTACTTGTCACAGAATAAACCATACTTCGAGCACATCCTAGTGTGAAGTACATTGAGTGGTGAGACTCTTTACGGAGTCTACCTGGATAAGTTTTGACAGTTATTTTTCTATTAAGTAAGAACGTGTTGCACGTTCTTACTATATGTATGTATACTGTTTGTGATGTTTTTATAACAATTAAAAGCACATAATTCATTCTGAATCCCGGGGTAATGAGAGTATGGTAGTACTGAAGGAATCTGGACAAAATTTGCTTTCTGGATAACACATAGATTGCATATCTCGGGATAACAACGCGATCGTGGATGACGCGGGTGAAACCATGAGATGCTACTAGTAATATAAAAATAACACAGCCGTGACATGGTTTCCGGTTATTTAAAAACTAATTACTGTGCACAGGCTTCAGAGGATTATTTTTGGCTAGCAAATTACGTGGCACGCGCTCTGGTACAATTTTCATTTCCTCAACACGCAAAAGTAACACATTAGTATGCCAGTGTTAGACAATTTTATGTCAAGGTCAGCAGGCAATGTTTTATTGGGTGTTCTGATAAACTTAAATAATTATTACCTACTACGTTTGGTATTAAGTACTCCATGGCAGTGGTAAGACTCTTTGAATGCCCACCTGTACACCTTTGCGAGTTATTCTGTCGCCAAGCAGTAATGTGCGTACATTACTGTGTTACGGTTTGAAAGGCAATTTTTCCAGAGAAATTACAAAGAGTCTAACCAATAATCATCTTGTATCTCTAGGTAAAGACCACAGACCAGGTAGAGAGATACTCTGTAAAGACTGCAGTGATAGTGATTTAGACTCTTTAAATTTCAATAGCTGCGTGTAGTCCTGCTGGTCTCGTCACTCAATACAAATAAAAAATAATTATTCGCCTTCGACCGTCAATGTAAAAAAATCTATCAACAAGGCTTTTACACGCTGCTAAATATGACTACTAGCTTACATACTACGATGTAATCCGTGGCGTAACAGTCACTAATTTTATAAAAATGTTAAATGTTAAAAAATGTTATTTATAAATATATAAGATGTGTAGACATAAAATTAAATTAATGTTAGTATAGACATAATTAAATAATTAAATGAATAAAATGCCCTTATACAGCATTTTTAACTGTAAAAAAAAGGAAAGGAAATTAATTATCAAATGTTTTGTATTTGATTGTTATTTATATTTTAATTTATTAATTTGACATTTTCATAGTGTACCATACAACCATTTTGTAAAAATTGTAATGTGTGTGTTATCTATGAAATAAATTATATTCTATTCTATAGGCATAAAACGGTATCTGTTAGGTAAATCAGGTAATGGAGTTACTATGTAATTATGTATTTAATTTCATTTAAATATGTTTCTTTCGGCATCCGTTCTTTTAATAAACTTTTTTTCACAAATCGACGTGTGATAACCAACGTAAGACAAACTCACGAGTAGTGAAATGATTGGTTATATATCAAAGTAATTATTTGACAAACATTAATTCTATAACGTATTATTTGACAAATTATTCATTTAATAATTTTGTTAACTACCAAATGTTCAAAAACAAAACCAACTTTAGACAAATATTCATTTTATAATGTGTTGTTTGTCAAGCAACTCAATTTATAAAACAAACATTTATTAAATTAAATAAAAACTTGATTATAATTTTTGAACATCTAAGTGACCACATCGAAACGATTAGGTTACTTGGGACCCAAATCCGACTCTGAGCACCCCGACTCCATCTAGTCTTGTCGCTACTACCCCTAGAGTGTATATAAAAGCTTCTGGCGGGGGAGCCCACCCGGAGTCAAATCTCAGTGAGAGATCCTAACCGGAGCGTTGCGTTGTTCAAAAGTAAATGACAGAACCAAATCGCAATTGATAGTTGACAAGTTGACATATACAATTTATCGAGTACTTTTAAAATATTTGTTGTAAATACTATTTTGGTAAATGATAAATTTGTAAAAGGAATAATTTATGAAATGAACATTGTACAAAAAACAAAATGTCATTCGATATATTGTCTAAGTGAAACGTTTGCCATGTAATTTTGGTTATAAAATGATGGTTTGTAAAATAAAATATTTGTTAATGTAAGATAGTTTTTAAATAAATGTTATACGAAACGTTGGTTGTAGAATGAAACATTTTTATATTGTAAAGTTTTTGCAATGAATATTATACGATAAGTTGGTTTTAAAGTGACGTTTTGTCAAAAAATGTTTGTTAAACATTAGTGAACCGTGTTTATTCGTTATAGTGACACGTGGGAACAACCTTCATTCTTATAAACGTATACTGCTGTAAATAGACCTGTTCTAAGACTCGCCAATCATCCGGATCTTAAGCTTTACTCTCCCGTAGACTACCTGCTCCCATACTTATATCGTCACTCCACCTAGTCTCAATGTGTACTACACTACATTTTCCGATACTCAAAAACACACTACCCCAGCGGCTATCAGCTCTACGACAGCTATAACTGGCCCGTTGTCATTTTGCTTTTGCGTTGAGCTATGTTACCTATGTCGGAACCTATAGTTCTTTGACGGATCACGTTGTTCGGGATACTATTTGTTAGGAAACTACAAGTCTAGCTTTACCGTAGCTTGTTGTGCGAATTTGAATTTGTAGACTCAGTTTTGTACCAGTTCTTATTTAAATTTCAGTGACTAACGTTATCTAAAACCAGCTTTAATTGTTTAACAAATTCACAAGAAAAACATTTTTCGTTTTTCGTTTTTGACGTGATAACGTCTTATAATTTGGTGAAGCCGGCTGCACGCCCGCAAAACATGACGTCATGTAACGTTACCGTTAGTTCGTCGTCTGTGCCATGCGGACGAAGCTGAGCGCTGAGGGCGCAACTCGCCGAGTCGAGTCGTATCCCTACTCGCGCTATCAGCGTACTGATTTCTTAAGACGTTGTCACGTTTCTATCGTCAGTAAACCGACTTTACAGACAACCATTTTTTTAATGATTATGATCATTGAAATGCTAAAAAAACGCTTTTTGTTTTTTTACCCTCAAAGATCACTTTCATCAAAGAAGATGCAATAAATATCCAAAAAAATATACAGCTATAGATAAAATCTTGTCTTATCTCCCTTCTAAGTTATTTTAGAAAAATAGATATTTTTGCTTACATAAAGCTAGCTGCTCGTTCGTTATACTAGTTTGCAGGATAAACTACTTATTTCTAAACGAATTCTGTTTTACTAGAAAAGTATTTTGAATTTTAGCATTACCTACGTTCGAGTTTTATCTCATATGTGAATGCCATCACGGATTGGCGCGTTTGTGAACTTTTCCAGCACAATCATATTGACTTCTAGAAAGCAAATATTACGTTTATTTATTGTCAACGCACTATGTATGTGATAAATAGGTACATAAATATATATTATTGCACCTTTCAACTAACACATCACGAATCAATAATTGAAGTACCTACTTTCCAATTAAACAAGTCGTCATTCAACAATTTAAGGTTATAATAGCATCTGTAGAAATTGATTTTGTTGAAAGGCTGTCGATTGCTGTCCGCAATTTATAAACACCTATATAGAGTAAGATCCCAGAGCTCCCAGGCGTCACCTATTTTCTGATGAATGAACGTGAATTGTCTGACGAACATATTTACAAATGGAGCATGAGAATTTAAGTTAAGTTAAATTATTATTTTGGATTTGTTAAGCAAAACGGCTGACGGAAAGTGTCTGGGAGTATTGGAACCTTGTTTTTAAGGATGTTGCCTACAACATACGTGAAAATCACCTATTAGAAAATACGTGAAGTAAGTAACGTTTGTATGTACTTTCATTACCCCATATCTCAAAATTGGCCGTCTAAGCAAGTTAGCGAGTAAGCATGTGTTCTTAGTACTTACTAACTCTACTCAATTGTCCACATTTCATTCATCAGAAAATAGGTGACGTCTGGCAGCTCTGGGATCTCGGACTAATAGCGCTGGGTAGCAAAGAAGCATTAGCATTTTTTTCTGTGTATAATATTAAGTAAAACAATAAAACGAATAAGTTGAAAAAATCCCGGCTGTATGAACGTCCACAGTAAGACAGCAGTCACATATTTCTATAAGTTTAACTTTTTTTTTTAAATAAAGAATGACGAGACGAGCATGACATGTGCCTGATGTTAAGCAACATGCCTGCCACATAACAACACAGTGACACGCAGCTATTGGAACATGAAGAGTCCAAATCATTACCTAGCACTGTACTGCGCTCGTCACCCAGAGATCTAAGTTGTTATATCTCTAAGCCCTGTAATTTCTCTGGAAACATTGCCCTGTAAACCGGAACACAGTAATGTTTGCACATAACTGCTTGGCGGTAGAATAACTGGCATTGGAGTGGTCCTTCCCCAGGAGGACTCTGCCAAGAGTCCTACCACTACAAAAACTTACTTGGTACCTACTGTAGGTATACCATCATCGTAAGCTTTTTGTGCATCGTAATCTTACTTTTAAAACCAAGCCAGTAATATTTGTTCGCATATTTATACGGATTCGTATTCAAGGTTCAATAGGTTCAGTAATTAAACGCTAGTAAACCGAAAGACACAAAGGCTCAAAATCAAACAACTTTAGGTCATGTCGTAACAATGGGCTTAAGACTAAACCTTTCGAAGCAAGCGGGCTTTTAGATCTAGAGATTCACCAGATTGTTTCAATGGTGAAGAATAGAATTAGCAAATTTTACAATAGAAAATTGATTTATACTAATCAAATCCCAATTAAAATTATTGTTACAACGGATTATTTGACTAATAATACAATTTTACCATACAGTTTTCATACAAAACCTTTGTTGCTGTAAAGATTTATTTGTAACTGTTAGATTCAATGGTTACTATCATTATAACTACTGTTGAGCTTCGATCGAACTTATAATAGTTAGTTATCTAAGCAAGTTTTTCAAAAAAATTGTTTTCAACCAAGTTCAGACCATTGCTGCAAGAAACACATTTAACGCTTTGTGTAAAAAAAAACATTGAATATTCATAATAATAATTATTATAATATATGGTATCAACTCTTTCACCCCAACGGTTGAAATAAACTGGCCCAGTGAGAGTAGAAATCTCGCACCAAGGGTTCCGGTAGCCGATTTTTGACAATTTTGACCTTCTTGAATGTTAACATGACCTCAATGTTTGGTATTTATTATTTTGTGTAAACCCATTAATGCCATCAACTTACAAGAATGTGAATTACGACTTTTCTCATTAGAGCTAATAGGAACTAGCTTATGAAACGGGACTTCCTTATTTATTCTTTCTTTTAGGTTTTTTGAAGTGAAAACTTCTTTAGGCGCGCCTAGACAGATTTTTGTGGACTGTGAATTGAATTCTACCGTCACGCTCGGGTATGATAAGAAACCTTCGGGTAAACTCGGGACCATAGTCATTGGTCATCTAGAAATGCGTCAGCCTATGGGAAATGCTAAAAGCGCGTGGCCTACGGTTACACCCGTGTAGTTTCCAACGTAAGCTATCAAATTCTGAATTATAAGTTTTCACTTCTATCGGCAGTTCCTATGACTGCCAATTTTTTTATTATTATTGACAAGCTATTTTATCTCCGTAACCAATTATTCAATTAGTGCTAAGTTTTAACTACGATAACCCTTAATATTACGGCAATATATAGCAAAATGAGCTATTTAATAATTCTCGTCAGATTTATTTCGGACTACGTTGGATACAGCCACAAATTTGCCAAAATTATAATAGTTGGCCTCGGTTTTATATTGGAGATTTACTCTGTAAAATATTTAACTAATGACAAACTGATCAGACCCAGACTTACCCAGACTGTTTCTAGTTTGATCAATAATAGATATTAATTAACGACAATTTTCCATTGAAATAAATTCCCATTCATGAATGAGTTTGTTTTTGTTTTGCACGGGACCCCCTACAGCCTACAAGCGAAGGAAGTTTATTTCTGGCTACAAGCCAACGCAGATATTGCTATCGTTTCGTTTTTCCTACTAGTTTAACCGCTCGCTGTTTATTACTTCCCAAGTTAAGTGTTTTCTTGTGCTATGAATGAAAATTCAAACTATGCACACTTGTGTTTGTTTTGATCGAATTTTACAATTCAAATCCGAAATAGCTACACTTTCTCAAAATTACGAATATTTAATAAAACTTGTGGCTTTTTATTGGTACTCACGAGTCACGAGTACCTACCTAGATACAGCAGTTATGTTTGAACAACTCAGTGATCAAAGAATCCAATCAAGCCGCAGTTGGATCTAGGTGGGCTAAGTTTATGCATTTTAGAGATAGAAGAAGATATAAGAAGTCGGCTACACAAAACATTCCGGCTGGGGAAGTACCACACCTTTGCTAGTTATTTTTACCGCCAAGCAGTAATGTGCAAACATTACTGTGTTCCGGTTTGAAGGGTAATGTTTTCAGAGAAATTACAGGGCTTAGAGATTTAACATCTTAGATCTCTGGGTGACGAGTGCAGTGCTAAGTAATGATTTGGACTCTTCATGTTCCAATAGCTGCGTGTCACTGTGTTCTTATGTGACAGGCATGTTGTTTACCATCAGGCACACGAACTGCTCGTCTCGTCATTCTTGCTTAAAAAAAACATTGTAGCAAATGATTAGCTTTAATATTATGCCTGTGCTGGTTATTTTGTTTTTAATTAAACATTGTTGGACATTTCTCACACAACACTAACTATTCCCAAACTAAGCAAAACTTGATTTCGGGGAGTCTGATAGCTGATACTATACGTACATAAGTATTAAATAGTAAATATAAATATATATCTATGATACATAGTAATATACAGACACACAACAAATATTTGTATTAAAAATATTGACCCTAGGTGGAAATGGGACAAATTATTATTTTATCAGTTACATATATTGCTTTGATACAAATCGTGCAGTTTGCAAAATTAGTTTTATATTTTCCAACGAACAAAAGTTTGTAGTGGTAGGACTCTTTGCAGAGTCCGCCTAAGGAAGTACCAAACCATTGGCAGTTATTCTACCGCCAAGCAGCAATATGCAAACATTATGCCGGTTTGAAGGGCAATATTTCCAGTGAAATTACTGAGCATAGAGATAAAACATATTATATCTCTGGGCGACCAGCGTAGTGCAGTGCTAGGTAATTATTTGGACTCGTCATGTTCCAATAGCTGTGTGTCACTGTGCTGTTATGGTCAGGCACGTTTCTTACAATCAGGTACATGTACTACTCGTCCCATTACTTTATAATGTAAAAAAAGTTGTCTAATTTTGTATATTTCAAGGTATTTAGACATCATGAAGTTTAGAAACGTTTTATTCTACTTTTCTTGGATTATGACTTTCGACAAGCTGCATCGTTAACGAATGAGGTTAGATCAAAAATAAATTACCTATTGTATTTGATCACCTTAACTGTGGGCCTCATAACAAAGCTCAAAGTCACACAGCGAGCTATGGAGAGAGCTATGCTCGGAGTCTCTTTGCGCGACAGAATCCGTAATGAGGATATTCGCAAAAGAACGAAAGTGGCCGACATAGCTCAAAGAGTAAGCAAGCTGAAGTGGCAATGGGCAGGCCACATCGCTCACAGAACTGACAACCGATGGGGAAGAAAGGTTCTCGAGTGGCGACCACGAACCGGAAGACGCAGTGTTGGCCTCCCACTAGATGGACAGATGACCTCACAAAGATCGCTGGAAACCGCTGGTTGCAGGTTGCGCGGGACCGTCCTTTGTAGAAATCTAGGGGGGAGGCCTATGTTTAGCAGTGGACGTCTTGCGGCTGGTGATGATGATTTGATCGAGATAATTCAGTTTACGTTTAACTACTGTACTAGAATCCATTATTTATAGATGAAATCGTGCGTAAATGATGAGTACATATCCCATCAATTATTCAAACACGATTGATGAAACCGCGGGCTAGATTAAATAATTTTGTGTTAAAAATTGCAGCTTCGAGTGACAAACCATTACTCTTTTACGTTTTCCTACATAGAGGAAGTACCAAAAGAGGAAGTTATTATCGAGAGGAACTTCCTCAGTGAGGTTAGGAGCAACGAGATGCTATTCTAGGAGAAAAGGGCGTGCGTGCACTTTCACACCGTTCGTGTCTCCGTAAGCTGCATCAAGGCTAGCTGATAATAATAGGAGGACTAAGTGTGTTTAGATAGATATATAGAAATAGATAGATGTTGTACTTAATTTTAAAAAACAAAAAATACTTAAAATGATTAAAAATTGAGTAGTAATTGGCAACCTTATCACTAAACGCTTTACGAACAAGTAGTAGTGTAGAGTAAGTTTTTGGTGACTTGTTGATTCTCTAGTCTGTGGTCTTAAGTCACTTTTTTCAATAGATTGTGTCAAACACGGAGATTTTACATCAATGGTGCAATTATTATAACTAAATTAAATTAGCAACAGTACACATCACGTTAACATTTACTTTTTAATTACATATGTTATCCTCAAAAATATTATAAGAAATACGAGAACTTAATGACGGTGGTTGCTTGGAAGAGATTGCTCTCCGCAATAAGGCCGCCACTTGTGGCACTAGTTAACAAGTATTTCTGTGTAATATTTTAATTTGTTTGTGTCACAATAAAGTGTTTCTATCTATCTATCGAATGAGATAGGAATTATAACCGCGGAGTACGTTACAATATACAACACAAGAAGTGGCCCGCGGTTTTACCCGCGTAGTTCCCGGTTTGTTTTTTTGGCTAAAAAGTAACCTATTTGTTTCTCCAGACTATAATCTATCTATCTTCCAAATTTCAGCCAAATCCGTTCTGTAGTACGTGAAAGAGTAGCAAACTTTCATCTATCCATACTTACAAACTTTCACTTTTACAATATTAATAATAGGAAGTAGGATTATTAACTGGAAATAGCAGTTTACCCTCAGAATTTAATAAACTTCAGCACACCCCGGACACTCGGCCTAAAATCTATACAGACGGTGCAGTTGACATACCTACACTCACACATCTCGCATATGTCGTTCGAACGCATTTACGTATGTGTGCGTGTCATCTATGTCGTGTCGCTGAGTGCTTCTCGCGTTCTTGCGGGGTAGGAAGCTTGAAACTGGCGGGGGGTGGGGAGTGTCCGTTCTATCTGTATTATCTATTCTATGACTTCAGTCTACGTTATACGAGCAACGTACCTACCTATTATAGTGAGTGCAGGTAATATTGCTATCGAATAAATTACGCTAACCAATTATCCCGGGAGTATTTGTGTCATATAAAATAGACTCTGTTTAATACTACTGAAGGCGCATTTTAAATTTTTATTTTAAAATGTGCCTTCATTTTATTAAATTCCTGTAACAGCGATATTTAATTTTAAAGTGTGCTTTTAAAATTTGTTGTAATAAAATTTTACAATGCTGTTCGCTCAGAAAATTCAAAAATGTTGTAAATGCGAAAAAGTTATGCCCGGTTTACATTATTCCAGTCCAGCGATGGAATCCAGCGCTCGATTGCTTATAAAATAAGTGTGAGCGTTTTGATGTTCGATGAGCAATCGCATTAAAAAAGCTGAAGGAATCGGGTAGCAATTTGAAACACATTTGGATTGTACTCACTTCGTGACGACATTCTGGTATGGTACATCGTGTTATTTACCGCCAAGCGCTCATCTTGCTTGTCTTGTAACCAGATTTAAAAAAAATATGTCAACGAAACCGGTGCCTACCCATGTAAGGTTGCGTCATATAATTATATTATATCTACACTATCTACATCTACACTAATATTATAAAGAGGAAAGATTTGTACCTATTTTTGTATGTTTGTATGTTTGTAATGAATAGGCTCAAAAAGTACTGGGCCGATTAAAAAAAATTTTTTACCAATAGAATTCTACTTTCTTCCAATTTGACATAGGCTACATTTCATTTTGAAAAAAATTAGGGATCCTTGGTAAAATTTGAACAATGTAACCGAAGGTGTAGAAAAATGAGTCTTAAAATGTCTTTCGTCGAATGCGCTGCCGAAACTATTAGCGATAGAACAAAATAATGTACAACAATATTGAAGAACATCATAATGTTTACAAAAAATGGTTGTCTGTAAAGTCGGGTTACTGACGTTAGTTGAACGTGACAACTTCAACTACGCCTTAGAGCGAGGTAACGCCGGCGGCGAGGTAACGGCGGTAACGTTACATGACGTCATGTTTTACGGGCGTGCAGCCGGCTTCATCGAATTAAAAGACGTTGTCACGTCAAAAACTCCGCGGTAGCATATGTCCAACTATTGTAGTTATGTCACTACAACAACTTTTTCATCTTAAACATTAATGAAAATGCTAACCAAATTCAAACCATGCTATTTATGTGTTTATATTAATCCTTATTCAAAAAAACTATTTTATGGTCAAGACCATTTAACTACCTATAAATAGCTTTAAATTATTTAAATTGGACTTTCCATTCAAAAGATATTACGAATTAAAAAATTCAAACAGTAAACAAAACCGCCATAGTGCCGTGGCCGTTGTTTGCGATCACAGAACAGATCAGAATCAGAATCAGATTTTTTTTATTGCGTAAACTGTGTATAAAGATGTTATACAGAAGAAATATACTTAGAAACAACAGTCTTACCCTTTGCGGGCATGCAAAAATAAATCCTCTTTGGTATGAGGTTACAAAAACATTACATTACATTCTACCTATAATCTAAACAAAAATAAACAACAGAGAGTCAACAAATAATAAACATTTAGAATTTAGGATTAACTTAAATGGCAATATCCGAGCGAAGCCGGAATGGGCCGCTAGTTGTTATATAAAACTAGACAGACAATTAATAGTCTCATTGAGTTGCTAAGATATTTGTGTTTTAAGTAGGTAACCAAAGAAATATTAGTAGAGACCTTTTCCCACTAAGTAAAGTGGGAAAAGGTATATAGGTATGTAGGTGTATATAATGAAATAGCTCCAAATTTATGTAGGTATTACGGAAGTCAGATAGCAGGTACAATACGGCCTACGGCTCAGTAAACAGCCTTACTACCGATTGAGCAGTGCGAACAAAGCGTCAGTGAAGCGATTATTCCGACCTAGTCATCTGTATACTCTTTACTTATGCATAGTTACTACTAGGACACAGTTCTCGTTGAGCCTTGATTGCAACAGTAATTCAATTTGCACTGTTGTACTGGTTAATGCAATTACGCTGGGCACTTGTCTTGCCTCTACCGTCAATATGCATCGATCTTTTGTCAATATCTATGTTCATATCTAAATATAATATCACCGTTAGCGTTGAGCCCCAAACTAGGCGAAGCCTGTATCTTGGGCGCTCTGGTCTAGATTACTAGATTGGTAAGATTTAAACACTTTTCGTCTGTCTTACCGAAACACTAAGTACACAGTTACATTAATGTCTAAACTGATTTAATTTGAAATATTCAATTATATGATACAATAAAATTTGAAAAAAAAAACTTTCGTAGGTAGGTACATTTTGACAAATGAACATTATTTTCACATTATCCATTTCAGTAATCATTATGGTCACTTTTCCATTTGTTTAGGATAATTAGTTGGTTTCCTAAAAGATTAAAATTACATTAAATTAGTTTTGTTTATAACAAGAAATATAGCATAACCATCTCATTTTTATGTTCCCGCAACAAGAACTTGCTTTTCTGACAGTCTTATGCCCGAGCTACACGAAGCTAGTTTTTAAGCTAGGATAGCAAGCTAGTGAGCTAGTACTTATAGCTTCGTGTAGACAACGCTACGCAACGCTAGTTTTGTCAACACGAATCTAAAAGTACTAGCTCGCTAGCTTACTAACACTAGCTTGCTAGCTTACTAACACTAGCTTGCTAGCTTACTAACACTAGCTTGCTAGCTTACTAACACTAGCTTGCTAGCTTACTAACACTAGCTTGTTATCCTAGATTGCAAAACTAGCCTCGTGTAGCTCGGGCATTATGAAATGGTCTCGACTCCACGAAACTGGTTCATTGCGGGTTAGCAAATATTATGTACAGGTTTCAAAAACACGGGGTTTCCTTAGTAAATGTTTGTTTTGTCACGATATTATCCTTAACTGTTCAAATAGTGATAAACAAGTTCATATATTTAGGTACACATGTAATTCTTCAAAGAGGAGCCGTAACAGAAATTACAGCTGCATCTTATTTACGAGGCCCCTTTACAGCTGTTTCATTTTTATTTGAAATTATTTATTATTTAATCTTATTATGTTCACAGATCCATTTAATTTTAAACCGATTTCCAAAAACGGAGTAGGTTACCAATTCACCAACCATTTTTTAAAATTATTACCTCATTTCTCGAGAACACCCCAACTATTCCGAATGGAAATAAGTAAATATTTCCCATTTAAATTTTATCCAAATCGTGAAATATAAACAAAAAGCTAAAATTTGCTACAATTTCGTCTGGATGACATTGTTGTACTCCAGTAACTTTATAAATTACAGTATGCGTTAAATCCAGTAGATGTGATTTTTTGCAGACTTGTTTATGATGTTAGCCTAATGATTAATCCAAGTTTGTGACCTCGAACGCCGAACGCAACTTTATCAAAAATCGAAAAAATCGTTTATTTTTCAAATTTTGGCGATTATCCATAAACGACTAGTTTTTGAAAATAACGTTTATAAAGTAGACTAAATTTGCTACAATATGATACTAGAATTGTCTTTGTATACCCAATAGTTTCTGAGAAAGAATAAGTCTTTCAAAGTTTATAATTTCTTTTTTGAACTTCGCTATTTTTTTAAGTATTTTAACTCCTACTTGACCACTTTATGGCACAGTTACTGCGGTTTTTAACCCCCGATCAAAAAAAGAGGTATAATAACGTATTAAGTTTGACGTCGAAGTCTGTCTGTCTATCAGACAGACACACATACAGGTCTGTCTCTATGTGTATCTGCCTGTGTGTGTATCTGTCTATGGCACCGTACACCTCGGATGGGCCGATTTTGATGCGTTTTTTTATATGAAGATTAATTTTTGTGTTGATGTTTTGAGCTATTTTTGGTTAATATCGATTCAAGATGGCCGCCTCCACCAAATGGCGGACCAAATATTTCATCACAATCTACCTCAATATGGGTATCAAATGAAAGGTCTTGACTAGTAAAGTACCATAAACTATAACAAAAATTTTCAAATCACAAAATGGTGAATTACGTTTTTTTTTGACGTGATAACGTCTTATAATTCGATGAAGCCGGCTGCACGCCCGCAAAACATGACGTCATGTAACGTTACCGCCATAGATTAGATAATATTTACCGCCGTTACCTCGCCTTATTACTTTTCGCACCATCTAGTGAGTGAAATGTGTATTACGTTCAAGGAGTCTGTCCATGTTTTAGAAAAGCGACGATATGAAGTTAAGAACTTGTGCTAGTACAATGATGTACCCAGAGATGGCGCTTTGAACAGCTTTTCAAAAAGCTTTAGAATGTTTTACCTAGATGGCGCTTAACACAAATACTAGACGTTGTCACGTTCAAATATCGTCAGTAAACCGACTTTACAGACAACCATTTTTTTTTTCACTAATGCCTTAATATGGATATCAAATGAAAAGTCTCGACTAGACAGACGAAGTAGACGAAGTAGACTATACACTACACATACTACTATGTAATACTAATAATAATATTAGTATTACGTAGATTTTAATACATACATGTATCTATCTATTAAAATCTATGTAATTTCTTGAAACTTTGGCAAACTTTGCACCGTATTTTGAAACTTTGTCTCTAAATTTACTCGTTCGTAATTCACATAAGTTTTTGACGCAGCATCAAAAGGCTTTTGTTACATCTCATTAAATATAAAATAACAAATTAATGATAAAATCCACCATCATGCGAGACTTCACAAACCCTTAATTTTAACGGCGCCGGCGTCATTAAAGGATAGTACCTACTTGGACTAATGTTATCTCCCTTTTTTTACCTTGCCCAAAAAAATTTATAAATTTTCAAATTAGTATTATTTTTAATCTTTTCTAGATTAAAAATGTAATAGGTATATAGCCTGAACATCGATATAAATCAATGGATGTGCCCTCTCAAACTTTAGCCGCACGGACTTATGTTATTGTTGGGAAGAGTGGGCTCACTCTTTCCATTTTAGTCGATTGTAGGAAGCGCCGAACACCGGACGTTTATACCTATCGCTATTCGTTATCAACAACCAAAATAAGTAGAACTGCAACATATCTCGCCGTTAGCGATTCTAGGGGTCAAGTAAATAAATAAATAATAAATAAATGCATTTTGTTAACAATTTTAAGGTGCTGAAGCCACATCCACTGATGTATGTCAATGAGCCTGAATGTAAACAAAACACCTTTACAGCACAATGCCTCGCAGCTTTGGACATGAAGAGTCCCAATCACCGTCTAGCATCGTGTTCCGCTCGTCAATCGGAGATATACGATATGGTTAACCCTCGCACACTAGTATTTGGCGGTACAATAACAATGCGGGCCATAGAGACTAATGATTTTGTACTCGTATATCCGGATACCACTGTCATGCCGTGGTAGTGCATTGACTAGAATGTCCGATTTTAGACTCATGATCGTAGGTTTGAAAAAATACTACGGAGTATTTTTTCAGGTAAGTTTTCGGTACCACTGGCTTTGATGGTGAATAAAAACATCATAGGAATGTTTTAAGAAATACATCTTTCAAGAACATAAGTCGTCCCCCAAACCGTTCTTGCACATCGTGACGGATATGACTTTGACTACCTTATTGTGGGAAAAGACTCCGATTCTCAGTATTGAGGAGAAAAACTGAGCTGTTCATGCTATAAGTATCTTCAGGTGATAGGCACAGTAAGTGCAAAACAGTGATTTGGACTCGTCATGTTCAAATAGCTGCTTGTCACTGCGTAGTTATGGGCAGACGTGTTGCATACGAACAAACGCTATTTTGTTCGCCCAGTCACAATTTAAATTACAAAATATAATAATTAATAATAACTGTTATCTTTCACTGCCATTTAAAACCACAAAGCCTTTATTGAAAATCGCTTCTGTTTACTTTGACGGTAGGTAAGTATTTATAGGAGCAGTCTATAATTGAGCCGATGATTGCTAGTCGATTGCAAACTACAGACTGTTGTGAAAACGGAACAATGTTAACAAATCCAATTAAGCCCCAGCTTTGCATTCAACAGCCTTTCAATCATCATATCCGATTGCGCAGCATTTATGAAAGCTCGCTTTATATTTTATTTTCGTTACTTACTTTCTTTTAACAATATTATTTTTTTGCGCTTAAACACCTTGCCTTTTTTTGTGACGATGTGGTTTTCGGTGAAATGTTCTTACCTAGAAGAAACCTTACACTACGGCTTGAGGACACTAACATTGGGAGATTGGAGGGAAAATCCACCCACTTCTTTAGCATTCATAAACTTGAATTAACAGACTTAAAACGCTATACGTCGGCTTTATATTAACAGTCATAAGATTCGTAGTTACATAGCAGTCTCCGGCTTTGCCTCTAGAAGTGACAGGGTCTTAACAAAAGTACAGTATGTTCCAAAAGAAATGGCGCAACAAGTCCATTGTTCTGGTGTAGAGGGGGTTTTCAGCTGAATGGAAAGAAAAGTTGGCGGAATGGAATAAATGGGACTTAGCTGTCATACACAGTTTCCTAAGCCTCTATTTGAGATTTGTAGTGTCTACAAAATAAAACACTTCGGCCGCTGTAGGACATACAAATACTTTTAGTCTTAGATCCCAAAACCTTACTTAATCTTTGTTAGACGTACAACAGAGTAGAAGCAGTGTGTAGAATGTACTTATTTAATTATAAAGTGATTTATATTAGTTAGTTTCAAATTACGGCTCTTTTAAATTAAACTTTTTTTTAAGTATAGAGTGACAAAACGAGCAGGTCATGTGCCTGATGGCACAAGCAACATGTCTCCCCATAACAGCATAATAACACACAGCTATTGGAACATGAACCTACCATAATCTACCTTACCATCAGACACATGTCCTGCTCGTCTCGTCATTCTAAACTAATATATAGTTGCTAGATTATAAAATATATAGTTGATTTAAACATAGTTGCCAGCTTGTACTCACGGACAATTATTTCCAAGTACCAGTTGATATATATAGGTAGGTAAAAATTGTCCTCACTTACATGATGTATAGAGACTTATTCTTACTTATGTCGTCGAGAGTATTGTAAACAATTTGAAATTAACCTTTAAACTTTATGTCGTCAGTTTTTATTGCCAGACATTTGAGATATCACACTTGTCACTTACAAAATAAGAACTTAAAAAACTGGCGGTCCGCCCCGGCTTCCCATTTGGTACATAAAATATAGTTTATATCACTCACAATTAAGAATGAAAGAGTTCACGTATATTATATCCAACGTTGAAAAACTTTTTGAAATCAGTCAAGTATTTTCTCAGTTTTGCGGGCTCAGCTTCAGCTAAAATCGCTTCAGCTTTATATTATTAGTATAGATATTTTCTAACTATTAATCTATTAGACAGACAAAAATTTGGTCGCAGGTTCGTTCTGGTTTATGTTTTCAATATTTAAACTACGTGGTATTAATACAAACTGCAATACAATAGAATATGTCTGGATAAGTTAATTTTATATTGTTTACAATACTTATGCTCCGGAGCATGTGTTAGAATCAGTTATCAGACTGTATATGCAATACCTACGTATAGCGAGTACCAGTTTTACGCACGTGTTGCACCTGGTGCCTGAGAATTGGCTATCAGACCAAGCTGGCTAGTATGAATACGTTCATTTTAACACCGACAATACTCTGTGGTACATATGTATTTATAGTACATCAAAAAACAATTATCAACATATAAGTGTCCTTAAATCTTACTTCATTTCACACACAACTAATTTATTTAAAAAAAAACAATAGACAGATCGGTTACTTAAAGACAATCAATCATCAATTACGTCATAACACATGCCATAACATTGGACTGCACTGTTCACTTAGACTAACTACATTTTTCCCCTTTTTGTCCTTGTTTGTTTGTTTTAGAATATCAATTTGTCAACAAATTAAAGAGTCTTCTGTTTCAATCAGTCACTCGAAATTAAAACAACATATTTGGTGTATGTACTTTAATACAAACTCTATGCTGAAAGTAACAAACACAAAAATGAAAGAATGATTTAATTCGGTTCAGTAGTTCAGATATTATACATATAGGCGCGTATTATATACGCGTACATACATTTTGACAATACATTTTTATGCTAACATTTCGGAAGGACCTATCTCCAGTATTCTGACTCCTCTCATAAAAGAAGAAGCCACTAGAACTGATGAACATGTAATATTGATGTATCTTTGTACTAGATAAATCGTACCTATATGCTTTTAGTCCGAATGTTGTACAAACAATGTTTTTTTGTTTCCAGGTAAGAAAGAACGAGAAAATTTAGTTCAGATCACCCAATAAAAAAAATGTGAAGGCGAGGCGACGACGCAAGTAGGTAAGTAGAGCCTGTTATAATACTCTATATAAGATAAGATAAAGTTTATTGAGCTTCAAACATATTTCATTAAATTACAAATTAATCATAGGCTTACAATAAAAACATCAGCAATCCTGAATAGGATGACATTGGTACCCAAACTAGGTTTCCCTGTGTAATGGCATACCAAGGCCCTCGCTCCGGTTAAACATATTACAACTTTACTGGTAAAAAGTATATTTGTTAGTTAAATCTTACTTAATTTAATAACCAGTAAAAATGTAAAGAAACAATAAATATTTAAAATTAATTGAATTCAAATTAATACATTACACATAATAATAATATAACCTTTAAACATTTAGATTAAAAAGCGTTATTTTATCATTAAAACAAAATAAATAAAGCGAAATAAAAATAAAAAAAAATAAAAAAATGTACAGAGCATGTTTGTCTATGTTTGTGGTATGACCAGCACACATTCTCAAACCTCCCATGATAAACTTTGACATACTGACCACGATCTCCCCAAATGTTAACCTACAACGCCGATAACGATAGATTGACTGGCTTAGTGCCTCAATTGGTAGTATCCCTCTTTTTTGCTACCTTTCTTTCCAGTGCATTATAAAAATAATAAAGATAAGTTTCTGTTCTTAAATAGTTGATGCCACGGAATCTATAACTTTAATTCAATAACCTTTTTGTAGCACTTGATAATGCGATGTTTATGTATTATAAACATTTCCGCTTATCGTAGTAATTTTGCCACTAATACTGCACACTGGCTTCCAATTATTCATGTGTCATCTGAAATAACTAGAAAAATATCAAATGACTTACATCGGCCCATTGACAATATATGTATTTAGTGTAGGTAATTACAGTATGAATACAGTGTAGGTAGTGGAATCTTTATTATAATTTAGTTTTGTTAATAATATAAAAAAATGAACTGAAAACAGGTAGAAATCTAACAAAAACCACCGTTCCATAGGAAATTGTTAATTTTTTTTCAATAAATAAACAACAATTGCTGAAACGAAACCTGACACATTTTTGGTTAAAGTTTGATCAGATGTAAATATTACGTAAAACTGTATTGAACGTTATATCTTTTATAAAAACATATTTGTTATGACATTGCTCACACGGCAAAAGCTACGATAAGCTGCAAAACTCCACAACAACATCCTGTTGAAACACAAGACGTTGGCGTAATTGTGCTCACCAAACATATCTCATAGTACAACTGAATAGAAGCCAGAAATTAATGATTATGTATACGCCTATTATGATTCGATCTTGATGGTTTTTTTTAATGTTTGGTGTATTAAACTTTAGATATAAACATTTTATTGAAATTGATGTAGCACTTTCAAAAAACAGCAAACAAAATTAAAATATACTAAGTACATATATAAATATATCTACTTCCTACAAAAGTCTGACGTAAGATGAAATAATATGTTTAATTTTGGCTATTTTCTACAGACGCGGCGTGTTATGACGTCATCAAGCCAGCAACCTTGGAGCTTGTTGAATAAGCGCAACAGCTTAGTAAGCCTCAAAGTTGCACAGTCATTTCATATTATGTGTCCTACCTTTATTAATTGAAACATGTACAAAGTGAACTCTTATTTAAATATTCTGAGCATGTGGCCTTGTTAGGATGTAAAAAAATATTAATTTTAAATACGAAATAATAAAAAAGGATGAATATACCCACAATGAGGTAGAAGACTTGCTATAAGAATTCTTCTACGCTTAGGAAACATTTAACTTTTTAAGTTTATAACAATAATTTTTATTCGGCTCGTCTCTTACTCTAGTATAGCTCAAGCATTAACAATTTTAATCATCATATATCAGTCGTTTTTGAGTATTTTTATTAGCTATCTCTAGTTTTGGTTCATGATCCATAAAGTAGTAAATATCGCATAAGGTTTTAATAAATGTAAATAAATTAAGGAGCTTGGCACAATGAACATGACAGCTTTTAAAAATTAAATAATGTATACTTACTTAATGTTAATATTCGATGCTTAAAACCTACCGTTAAACTTAACTTTAATAATGTATAATTATAATAGACACATTAAATGAAGTCTTCTATTTTCTTCCTCCCCTTTGAGTCGCTGTTAGCAATTAATTACGTGCGCTTTCGCGCAACAAGCGTCTGTGTAAAGGTGAGAGGGGTCACATTATCAATAGGAGGTTAACAGACACGCATCCCCAAAACAACTCGGCGAGGCGTGCTCATCAGGATTTTATTATCAGCCCGCAAGGCGCGGGCCGCAATGCGGACCGCTTCGCCGCGACCTTGGACGTCTGTGGATCCTTGTCTGGCACGCTCAGTACCCTCATTCGTTAAAATAACGCAACACGTAACGCGGTAGCGTGTGCAACTTCACCGGTCATACTACAATAGGATCCTTTCAAACAACTCCTTAGTGTGTGTCTGTTTGTTAGGTGACAAGATGGATATGTCACTTTACACTTTGTTGCATTTGTTTTCAAAGAAAATAATAAAATTATGCAAAATGTAAAAGCTACCGCAGTAAATGACGATTAAAAATAAGGTAGCATGATTAACACACGTTGTTTCGTCGATGGTCAAGCGCAGTGTAACTTTCATCCTACTAATATTATGAATGTCAATATGTTTCGCTTTTTTGTTGCTCAATTACGTCGTAACGTATGTACGCATCGGGTTGAAAATTAAAACACAGTTAGGTTATAGTCTAGATTCTAGAAGAACACATAGACTACTTTTCATACCGGGGGGATAACGGGAACGGGCTGCTAGTATTACATAAAATGGTTTTAGGTAAAATGTATCTCTTTGAGTTCACTAAGTATCAATTTATTTTATTATTTTTATCATGATTTGATTTTACTCAAAACATGTATAAATATATTTATTTTTAATTAAATTTAAACACTCCACAGACTCTGGGGTCTGTGACCTTTGTCATTACAATTATATTTTTTTATTTACATAGTTCTTGGATAAATAGAAGAAGAGGAAAACAAGGGGGCAGTAGGGGGGGTGAACATTTCAAACCTAATTCTAGTACTAGTTAGTCCGATTTCGTCTGTCGATCACTACCGGTTGAGATTCCGATAGTAATCGACTCGACATCGTCATTTACCTAAGCCGCCTCCTCCCGGCCCAGAGCCTCCACTACGGCCGCATTTCTGTCTCTAATGGCCATCTGTAGATTGAAATCTCGAATGATCTTTGGTGATGCAGCCCACGCTCGCCGCACGAACCGACCAATGGCGTTCTCGGTGTCGTCAAACTCAAAACATTAAAAGGTACCTACATATATTTATGTAGGTATGTGGCTCGCGTAAGTCTTGCATAAATATTTGGAATACTCCAGTTTTAATCTTTAAATGATTTCCGTAGGGCGTAATTACGATATCGATTTGTGTTATTTTATAGTTTTTGTACGTAGAAACAATAAGGAACAAAAGTATTTTCGGCAAAAGCTTGAGTGATTAAATAAACTTTATACTTATGTACTGTAGGTTTAATGTTGTATTTAAACATAACTAAATATTAATTAATCTATTAATCCTATTTTAATCTGAAACTGATTTTTTTCGAAGGAAGCAAGCTAAATTTTAAAGTTAAAGTTTCGTGCGTTTTCCGTAGACAATGGCTTGTAGAATAGAGAATACAACCCCAGACTAAAGAAAGTATCTTTTTAGATTGTCTATCTCGTGACGTTGAGGTTATTTATATGCTGGGGATTTATGCCTTTTTGTTTGTTTACGTCGTTGCGAGGGCTTTTAGAGACTAGTTTGGGATGCGAATGTCCTTTGAACCCAGTTATTGAAAGATTTGAGGAGTCACCCGCATTTTATTGCCCATTCTAATGTTATTGTCGTTGTGTTTAAAGTTAGTTTTAAAAAAAAGATATTTGATTGAATTATCAAAAAATAAAGTGGCCAAGCGCGAGTTGGACTCGTCCATGAAGGGTTCCGTTGCAGCAAGTAACATAATATACATAGTACACATAGTTCTTGTAGTTCGTTGTAACTATGATGTAAGTTTTAAATAATAGTGTATTTATGACGTACTAAAAAAAACTACTCATCAGATCGAGTTCAAACCAATTTTCGTTGGTAGTTTGCATGGTAATGTACATCATATACTTTTTTTAGTTTTTTCATTCTCTTACTTTAGAAGTTAGAGGGGGGGGGGGGACACATTTTACCACTTTGGAAGTGTCTCTCGCGCAAATTATTCAGTGTAGACAAAAATTTTAGTAGAAACCTTAATATCATTTTTGAAGAGCTATCGATAGACACCCAACACGTGTAGGTTTGATGAAAAAAAAATTTTTAGTTTCTATTCTCAGTATGGGGGCAACCCTAATTTTTATATTTTTTTGTAAAAATCTTAATGCGGCTCACAGAATACATCTACTTACCAAGTTTCAACAGTGTAGTTCTCATAGTTTCGGCAAAAAGTGGCTGTGACATACGGACGAACAGACAGACATGACGAATCTATAAGGGTTCCGTTTTTACGTTTTACGGAACCCTAAAAATACTTTGAATCGCCGCTAAAAGTCAGCCAGCAGAGCCTAAACTACTGGTGGTTAGGGTAACAGAGGATGGAATCTCTTGACGGGCTGTGTTCATGACAACTGCCTTTTGCATCTGATCCTTAGTTATTATTACGATCTAGCGAAAACTTTTAATTTATTGTATTTTCATATCGCCGTGATAGACAAGCTCAGCAAGGACCTTGAGTTGCCGGCTTAACTGGGGTTTCAAATCTCGGCTTTCACGGGGTTCTAGTTTGTGGTGTTGTGAAATGTACGGTCGCATTTTGATACTGGGATAGGTCGTGATTTTGATCGAGACCGAGAACTTGATCAGGCTCGTAATTATAGTACGGCAACAAAGTCCTATCATGCCCTAGCATCACTTAATTCACATCAGGACACATTCTAACAGGACCCGTCGGGTCTTAATAGACCACCCGTGAGGCTCTTTACTTTTTCGTATCTCTGCGTGACTCATTACTCTACCTCCAGTATTAAATACTGAAGCTTTGCGCCAGTTTTATGCCCGAGCTACACAAGGCCAATTTTTCAAGCTAGAATATTCTAGCTTTAAAACTATAATATATAGCTAGTGTTATTAGTAAGCTAGCAAGTTCGTACTTCGAGCTTCTTGTAGACAAAACTAGTGTTGTTTAGCGTTGTCTATGTACACGAAGCTAGAAGTAATACTAGCTTGCTTGCTTGCTTGCTTGCTTGCTTGCTAACACTAGCTTGCTATCCTAGCAAAAAAAAACTAGCCTCGTTTAGCTCGGGCATTAGTTCAGTAATAGATAAGGAGAGAAACTTAAAGCTCCTGTCAACGTGTCAACTCACAAAACAAAGCGGTGAAAGCCGCGCTCACTGTTGCAGAAATAATACCTGAAGCCACTCTGTATTAAAAGTGTAAGGCATTTAAAGAAACACGACTTTTTACATTTGCGGAACATAAACATGATGTCATAGCTGATGAGCTAGGAAACGTATCGAGTGGTCATAACTGATATACCCAGATGTTTGTAGGTGTATTTATCAGTGAAAGATCTCAGAATTATAGACTATGATCGTTGTAACTTCTCACAATTCACTATATTACTCTGCTGTACAGACTGATGCTGATCGCACGCACATTTATAAAAACGTGTGCAGATTTTAGTAGCTCCAACGAGTTATGGCGTAAAAAGTCTGACTTGCCTGTATGTGCAGTGATGGCAATATTGAGGCTGATGATGTGGTGAGCGAATTCTGGGTCAAGATAAAAGTCGGTCGACTATGTCGTTCTTCTAGATGTACATGATCAAGTGCTGAGTTATTCAATTGGTGGCTGATGGATAGTTCGCACTTGAGACGATAGTCGTTCGGCAGACACGGCAACGTTAACAAAAGCAGCATCCTGGCACAGTTCGTGGTTAGATGAATTCATCTATATGTGTTTTAATAGGCAGTAGGTGTTTTGGTGCGTAGGCGCACGGGTATTGAGGCAGGGCGCAACGCAGTATGCCACAGACCCGATTTCGATGCCCTAATAGTGATCTTCGTCGCTCGAGACACACGAATCACGGAGAATCAAGAAAGCTCGCTTTCTAGCTTACCATGTGACGTCCGCTTGATTTGTTGAGTCTCCGTCTACGGTCTAGCTTTGACTGGATAGTACATTGTATCCAACCATCGACCGAAAGGTCACACAAGCTTTAGTTATAATCCAAAGATAGGTTCTCAGTGATTCTGAGATGGATGACATTCTAACCAAATCATTCGTACACCCTTATTTAATAGCAATAATAAAACATGATACAATTGGCCGAGGCAATGTGCGAACGCGAAAATCAGTAAACCGATACTATTAATAATATAAATGAGAAACTTTGTATTTATGTATGGATGTTTGTTAATCTTTCAAACAGAAACAACTGAATGATCTGTATCACATTTTGTAGATAGATAATATTAGTCTGGAATGTATGCCAATCTTTATCCCGGGAAAATAACAGATTCAAGAACTAAGCGATTGAAACCGCGCGATGCTGCTAGTACTCACACAATAATTTAAGTCTTAAAATCGATTTAATATTAATCAAAAAATAACTACCTACTAACTGAACTATCGTTCATCAACCAAATTATTGATTAAATTTAATAACGCATTGAAAATGAAAACATTGGAAAACCTTATTTTTCGCTTTATTAAGTGTGAAACATATAAACATAAGTTAAACAAGGACAAACACGTGTCCAAATTATGATAAAACTAGTTTGATTCATTTCTAATTAAACTTATTTACTATTGCTGTGATACCTTGGGCAAATAAAAAAAATTTACTTTTTCATTATATTTAATATAGACAATACTTAGCAAAAATACTTACTCTATTTTCTCCACAAGACTAAATAAGAAACAAATTTATGTCTGATTCAAAGATGAACAAATTCATGTTTTTTGTTACGGTCATATACCAAACAATTGATTAAATACAACTTAATTTCTTCGATTTCTTTTACAGCCATTAACGTTAAAAAGTAAACACCATGTTGGCTTTCCTCAAAAGCTTATCAATTATTGCCTTGTCACTTTCAAAATGCACAGTGGTTTTATATTTGAAGAGATATAAAAAAGCGAAAATCTGACTGTTGCTGTCACTGGTTTAATAAGCAAATAATTATAAGCTTGTCGAACTTGTGGCACTTTTTAATTTTCTTATCAAAGTGTGACAGAAAGTTATAAGACGACATCTCTAACTTTACACTTCAGCTGGTTTCGGGTAAGATGGAAATGAAAAATTCTTTTGACTCCCTGTCTCTTGGCCCCAACAAAAAGAGATGCGGTAAAAAAAATATGTGCTTGTCTGTGATGTTGTTATATTCTAAAAGGATAAATAATAATAATAAATAAATAAATATAGGTGGACAATTCACACACAACACCATCTGACCCCAAACTAAGCAAAGCTTGTATGATGGCGCCCAGATAGCTGATATAATAAATAGATTTTGATGTGTCATATTTCTCATAAATTTGATTGAGACTTTTCAAATACGATTACGCAGAAAAGGTATTCTTCTAAACTTAAATAGTGCACCAAAGGTCAAATTCAATGAATTCCCATGATATCTCAAATTTAGCAAAAACATCTGTACAAAGTCGATTTTACCATCATAACGTTGATAGCGTTTTAGCATCGTTATAATTGGTGGGATTTAGAAGCGGTCGAGTGGCCATTTCTTTAAATTATACGTAAATGTAAATTTGAAAAAAAAACTGTATTTTGTTGTAGAACTTTAAAAAAATTCACTCACATCGGATGGAATAATATATCTATATAATAAACCCCATAACAAAAAAGAACCCGTTTTTAATAGCCATTATGTGACTAGAGGATGGTTTTACCAATTTCGTTCATTTTTTTAAATATTTTTAAATGTTTCGTAGATGGGTCTCGTACATAAAAATAAGAAAATTTTGCATTGAAAATTTAAGAAAATGAAACGACTACATTTATTAAATACTTGTTTAATGTAATGTTAATCTCAGCGTTTAACACTAATTGCTAAGCGCTTTTGCAATAACAAGGCAATAACTCTAATTTGTGTGATAGTAGGTAAGAGACAGATCGCAAACTGCCAATATTTAAAATTTCTAATAATGGTAAATATGTAACTTCTGAATCGTATTTAACGAAAATTAGTAAATTGCCGTGAAAAACTGCTAAGCCACAGATTATACCGGGCGCAGCTAGTATTGTATTAGATCAGTAAAATGATGGTATAGCTATAGGTAGAAATATTGATTTATTTCCTGATGTAATGTAACTTTATGCGAGCGAAATAAAGCAAACAGAATCAAGAAAACATTAGCAAGTCAATAAAAATGTTTGGCACGAACGAATTTTAATTTAGTCTGTGATTGCATCACACGTGATCAGGATCACATAGCGTCGCGTGGCGTTGCGTGTTTTCATGTCACTCAACGTTCCTACATGTTCGTATACGTGCGGATCTATGCCACTCCGCACTCTATTGGTTTGATTCGGTATTTGATATAACAAAATATTGCATTTTTTCACGTTTGCTCAAAAATACGAGTTCATTATTATGTTCAAACAACATTATTCAGCTATCTGGCTTCCATGAAACAAGCTTTGCTTAGTTTGGAGTCAGATGGTGTTGTGTCTGAATTGTCCACACATATTTATTTATTATGATTATATACTATTATTTGTTTATAAATAAGTTTAACTATGTACTATGTATATTATGTTACTTGCTGCAACGGAACCCTTCATGAGCGAGTCCAACTCGCACTTGGCCACTTTATTTGTAAAATGTATTAGTGACATTACAAAAAAACAAACATTGTAAATTATCTAAAAACCGTACGTATTTTTTAAATAAATTTAACACTTTTTGCAGATTGTGTCCCGGAATAAAATTGGGAAATCGTTTGACACTGTTTCTTTGATATTGTGTCTTATATTCTATAGTCTTTCTCGACGTATGTGTCAAAGGCTAACTCTGCTAAGATCAGTTGTGAGCGCGAAGAATGTTCACAAAACCTAGCTGTGTTTTATTTATAAGATACATTAAAATTATATACCTAAATATGTTTTTGGACTGCTGGATGTTCCAACTACTCGAACGAAGAGGTTTGACTCTATTTTCGTGATAGGAACGTGTAGGCTGTGGAATGCGTTTCCGAAGTGGGTTTTTCTTATTGGTTACAATCTTGGTATCTTCAATTTTAGAGTAAATCCGTTTTTACCCGCGACGGAGCGGAGACGGTATATGTATGCATTTGGGATGAGAGGATGTTTGTGCAAACACATATTACCATCTTTCTCCAAAACTGCTAGTCTGATTTTGATGCAGTTTTCATTTCTAAGTAAAAACACTCCATCGTAGACCGCATCGTTACTTTACATCAGGCGAAATGATAGTCAAGTGTAAACCTATAATCTTATAATATAAAAAAATCAGTCTCCATGTCAACCGGTCCAACTTGAGAGATGGAATAGTGTTTTATGTAGGTACTACTTGTATATAAATATAATATAAAGTAAACAAATTGCATAAATATAATTTATTTGTTTATTAAAGGACATTACCCGAGCGAAGCCGAAGCGGACCGCTAGTAGTTAAAGTAGTTAAAATGCATTGAGTTCCCAAAGTGATATTGAAAAGCCACGGAAGCCACCGAAAACCGATATTAGTTGAAAACTATAGCCCCAATCAAGATTGCGCCACGTGACATCACGTAGCGTTGCGTAGCGATGCGTGTACCCCTGTCTCACGGCGTGTCCTACGTGCTGCTTCTCCATGCCACTCTACTAGATATTGTCATGATGTATGGTGTAGCGACATGTTGAAATATTGCCTTTTCGCTTTCCTTTTACTATCCGAAAGATAAACATGTCGTGCGAACGTTCTCTCGCTCAATTGTCATCAATAACTACAATGGAAATGGAATGAAATGACGATAGAATGAAGATTAATTTCTAAACTATCGCAACGACGCAAAGGAATTTACAAATTGTAAACCAGATGTATGCAGCATTTTGAGTCAGTGGCTTAGAGTTTATATTAATTTTATTTTATATTTTCAGTAATCATAATATCATCACAGGAGAGAACGATGGGCCGTTATGATGGTTGGGTCATCCGGGTTTTGACAGATAAACGGTACTAAGGCCCCGAGTCCCAGCAGTGGTAATTTTTCGTGGGCGGCTTATGATAATTAGGCTAGTAATTGTTACCCAAGTTTAATGTATAAAAATCAGTTTACATACTCGTATTATAACGTAGATAAAATAATAATTGCATATACATCAACACAAAATGGGTGTCTGTCAAGTGCTTACCACGATGTTAAGTGTCTGGCAATTATTGATGTGATTTTTAATAATATTCTGAAGGTAATAGGTACCAAAATATCAGACTTTATAATTTGAAAAATTTTGAACGGTATTACATACCTATTATATACTTACTACCTACCGTTTATCTGCCAAAGCCAGGATGACCCAAACTTCAGAATGGTCTATCATTCTTACCTGTGTTGGGAGCATGCGCTGACAAACTTTCAGCTTTGTTAAAATAACGAAGGTCAGGGGTCATAGGCTCTTAGTCCATTAAAGTACCCATCTCCGAAGATACAATTTGTTACTGCCTCGTGTCACGTGGTTGTACATGCTGTGCCTTAGAAAACATGTATGGAAAGAATTTAAATAAAATTTGTAAATTCAATAATTATTTTCAATTTCCTACTGCCAATCACTCGCTATTATTACTGACCAGCAGTGGCCCGCGGTTTCACCCGCGTGATATATTCCTGTGCCCGTTATATTGCCGGAATAAAAAGCTAATGTGTTCTTTCTGAATAAAATCTAAATGTGTTCCAAATTTCAATCCGATTTACTCATACGTTACGACGTGACTGAGCAACAAAGATCCATACATTGACATTTAGTAATCTTAGTAGAATACTTCCCATAAACTAGTAAGAGTATATTCTAAAAACCCATTGTAATACACTCCTCTCACATCGCACACTAGCGTGATCATGGTTTGTTACACTTAACGTAGTGAGCTAATATATTCATTTATATATGGTTCGTATACATATTTATAACTGGATGCTGTTATTATTTAATTATATCAACATTAACATTACTCTGAGAGCCCTAGAACTGCATATGGTACAGGGGCTGGTGTCTTCTCAAATGACTTAAACATAAAGATATCCACCACTTTATGCAACTTAAATAAAAAATTTCAAGCTGAATTTATCGGCATCACCAAAGCAGTTAGGCAGTCGCAGCCAGAGATGTTGGAGACCTAATAATAGAGTATCTCTCTCCCTAGTCTGTGGACCTAATCATCATAGCGCCCCTGTGCTTCAAGCCATTAATAAATAGCACTATAACCTCTGTCCAGTAAGATGAACTTCATAAGGTTACATTAGAAAAGGTTATGTTGAGCAAAGAGCTAAGGTTAGATTAGAAATAATTGTAAAATATGGTGGCTAAGTATGCCTAAATTTTCTGATTTTTTTCGCGCAATTTTCTTAGAAAAGGAAAAGAATGTCATGAAAGAAAAACTTCTTTCATGACATTCTTTTCCTGATAATAGCAAATACAACAAAAAAGAGTTAGCTAAATCGGTCCAGCCGTTCACTTGCGATGCAATGACCAAGGGATATAATATATCCATATGAATCCATATTATGGATTCATTTTTAACCGAGTTCTTCCGAATTTTAATAGATCGAGGTTATTAATTCGGTCGGTATTTTTTAAATTATATTTATAATAATAAAAATTTATAATATTTTTTATTATATTTATAATAAAAAAATACCGACCAAATAGATTGATTGATAGATAGATTATTGGTTTACGCTTGATTTTTAGGGAATTCGAATTCCAGAAACCCAAATTATATTAAGTAATCAGGTAATACCCACTCATGCAACGCATTCCATAGTTTGGATCTTCTGATTGCAAAAGTGGAGTTGAAAATCTTAGCTTAGCTTCGTGTATTTGGAATCAGTAACTTATTTCAGTTGAATACTTATTTAATTTCTTTTGAGCGATTAAACAATTGCAAGGAAAGTAATCGCAATTGAGAGTAAGACTGTTTCAGAATCAGCTGTGCTTATGTAACTATGAGGTAATCGCTACGGTAGCTAGTGAGTGGCTGTTTCTATGTTCAGAGAGCTTAGTTCCATCTACCGGGACAGGTTCGTAATACTTAACCACGTTGCTTCTTTGAGTGATTACCGCCATCTGTTGGAGGGTGGAAATATTATGTGCTTCATTCAAAGCTTTCGTAATGCGAGTAGTTGGCGCTCAGAACAGACTATGAAATGTACTTAATGGACATAAAGCGAAAGGTCACAACCGAACCAACAGAATAGAAATGTTGGACATATTGACAACGCTATTTCTTACAACTTTTATTTGTGTTACTTTTATAAACAACTAGCGGCCCGTTCCGGCTTCGCTCAGATGTTGATCTAAAGATCTAATTTTTATACAACCGTTCATCCCTTGTTTTACCTACTTAGGGGTTGAATTTTGCAAAATCCCGTCTTAGCCAGCGCCTACGTGCTAAAAGAAACCTTCCTGCAAAATTTCAGACTCCTAACACTTGTAGTTTCTGAGATTTCGTGATGAGTGACCTTTCGCTTTTATATATATAGATATAAATAAATAATAAATAAATGGATGCATGAAAATGAATTTAGCAAAAATAATAATTATGTAGTATAATCACATTATGAATACTTTAACAATGAATTACGAAACATTTGTATCCCACGAACTCCAAATACAGGGCCGAATTTGTATTAATAAACTTCTCAGCAGAGTCAGAACACAAGGGAGATTTTTAGCCGCTATGAAACTGCACGTTCTGTCGTAGATCGTCGATGCTAAGGCACTACACGCCTGCACATTTTCTCGTTTTATACCAAGCACAAATTTGGTCTTATAAGGCAATGGTTCTCAAACTTTTTGCGTTCAATGTACATCCAGGAAAGTTTTGGAGGTACACCACAAATTTAAAGGCAGTTTTTTAAAGTTATGTTCGTTAGTATTTATTACAAATCAACGACAATTATTAATTATCAATCAGAAAACCTACACTTTATATTGCAGATAATTTAAATGTAAAAAATTTAAATTAATGTAAAACATGAGCCTATTTAATTGAACGTAAACAGTCTAGTTAATAAAATGCTGTTATTTTTCCAATGCATACTAATTTACTAAAGGCCAGGGAACACCAGTGTGCCGCAGTACACACTTTGCGGAACAGTGTTATAGGGAGTACCTATTGTTCGCATTTTCGGGATGGTTCGGATAAGCAACACCAGGCTTAATATTCAATCGAGAGACGTGCCAAAAGGCTCATAGACAACGGCCTCGTTTGTAAAAGACTTCAAACTTTTAAAACATCGCCGCAAAATTGTCGTTTATCGATTTTTACCGGATGCATTTTTCGAATCGAATCGCTCGTAGGTCCTGAAAGCGACATCGTTTCTTGGCTTATTTTTCATAGAATTGAACGAAGAGATTTGACGCCTCTTTTGTAATTAAGTTTTTTTTATATAGCATAGAGTGATGAGACGAGCAGGTCATGTGCCTGATGGTAAGCAACATGCCTGCCACATAACAGCACATTAACACGCAGCTATTGGAACATGATAGTCCAAATCATTACCTAGCACTGCACTGCGCTCGTCACCCAGAGATCTAAAATATTATGTCTCTAAGCCCTGTAATTTCTCTGGAATCATTGCCCTTCAAACCAGAACACAGTAATGTTTGCACATTACTGCTTGGCGGTAGAATATTTGGCAAAGGTGTGGTACTTCCCCAGGCGGACTCTGCTAAGAGTCCTACCACTACTAAAAAGTTACGGCTGGTCTAGTCGGGAGAACGGGCTCTCCGGAGCTCTTAGTTCAAATCCCACGGGCACCACTGTATTTTCGAAGCCTTGTTCGTATTGCCGCTAACTTAAAATAGTAAAATAACGTAAACGTATAAAGTAATATAACGTGAGGAAACCGGGCATGTTTCAAGAATCTTTCAAGGCCGTGCACCATCCACCAATCCAAACTGGACCATTTATTTATTGCTATTTATGCACAGTAATTGAGGCATCTAAACCCCGGAATGTGTTGCCTGAGTGATTATTTTCGGACGAATGTAATTTGAGTGTCTTCACAACAAAAGTAAATAAGGCGCAATGGCGGTCAAGTGGAAACCTATTATTTATCGATAAAACAAATGTGAAGGTCTGACCAAATTTATTTCTGAAGTTTATTCAGTAAAATCTTTATTTATATCTACTGAAGGAAAACAAAGGTTTTGTAACTCATTTTCGAATTAATTTTATTATGTTCGAACTATTTCGAAACATCTCGACGATTTTTTGTGTTTTAGTAGTAATTATGTGTTTTTAGGGTTCCGTAAAACGTAAAAACGGAACCCTTATAGATTCGTCATGTCTATCTGTCTATCTGTCTGTCTGTCTGTCTCTAACTTCTAAAGTAAGAGAATGAAAAAACTAAAAAAAATATATGATGCACATTACCATGAAAACTACCAACGAAAATTAGTTTGAACTCGATCTGATGAGTAGTTTTTTTTAGTACGTCATAAATACACTATTATTAAAACTTCGATCAAAGTTACAACGAACTACAAGAACTATGTGTGTACTATGTATATTATGTTACTTGCTGGAACGGAACCCTTCATGGGCGAGTCCAACTCGCACTTGGCTACTTTATTTACTCACTTACCCCGCTCTTTATTTATAATGCTTCTTTATTTTAAATCGCAAAAGAGGAGGTTTAAAATTCTGTTGTATGTTTTTAGGGTTCCGTAAAACGTAAAAACGGAACCCTTATAGATTCGTCATGTCTGTCTGTCTGTCTGTCTGCCTGTCTGTCTGTCTGTCTGTCCGTCCGTATGTCACAGCCACTTTTTGCCGAAACTATGAGAACTACACTGTTGAAACTTGGTAAGTAGATGTATTCTGTAAACCGCATTAAGATTTGAACAAAAAAATTAAAAAAAAAGAAAAATTAGGGTTGCCCCCCATACTGAGAACTGAAAATCAAAAAAATTTTTTTCATCAAACCTACACGTGTGGGGTGTCTATCGATAGGTCTTCAAAAATGATGTTGAGGTTTCTAAAATCATTTTCGTCTACACTGAATAATTTGCGCAAGAGACACTTCCAAAGTGGTAAAATGTGTGTCCCCCCCCCCTCTAACTTCTAAAGTAAGAGAATGAAAAATCTAAAAAAAATATATGATATACATTACCATGTAAACTACCAACGAAAATTAGTTTGAACTCGATCTGATGAGTAGTTTTTTTTAGTACGTCATAAATACACTATTATTAAAACTTCGACCAAAGTTACAACGAACTACAACAACTATGTGTACTATGTATATTATGTTACTTGCTGCAACGGAACCCTTCATGGGCGAGTCCAACTCGCACTTGACCACTTTATTTTGTTTATATTTTGTTACGTTTACAAGAAAAAGCAAGTCGATTCACTTGTTTTCATAATTATTTTTTAAATATTTTTTCATACTTCAGAAGTGTTCTGCTTCTCCTATATTTTTTATCGAAATAGGGTTAGCAATTTTTGAAATATTAGCAAGAATCTAAAATAAGCTTACCTCGATAATAAAACCATTTATAAGAAATTTAAGCGAGTGTCTTGAGTTTATTGAGTCAGTTTTCCGGACAAAAGTAAATTAATAATAGCGAGTTTATCAACCGTTGTCGTTGTTCATTAAAGTGAAGTTATTTACATGAAGTGTCGCGTCACTTTGACGTTTCGTTCGGTTAATAATTTATGTTCAAAAGTTTGAGGGGTCAGCTGGCAAAAAGATAAAATATCTATGTCGCAGCTAACTAGCTTAATCAGCCCATTTATTTTACCAGCCAATTTACAGCCCAACCTGTTCTCTAAACAGCGCCGTTTTTCTAGCGGCCTGAATAATATTGCAATTATTGAATATGTATTATGTCTTATGTGTGTCAGTGATGGCTTATGGAACTGAGACGTGGTCCTTAACTGTGGGCCTCATAACAAAGCGCAAAGTCACACAGCGAGCTATGGAGAGAGCTATGCTCGGAGTCTCTTTGCGCGATAGAATCCGTAATGAAGATATTCGCAAAAGAACGAAAGTGGCCGACAGAGCTCAAAGAGTAAGCAAGCTGAAGTGGCAATGGGCAGGTCACATCGCTCGAAGAACTGACAACCGATGGGTAAGGAAGGTTCTCGAGTGGCGACCACGAACCGGAAGACGCAGTGTTGGACGGCCTCCCTCTAGATGGACAGATGACCTCACAAAGGTCGCTGGAAACCGCTGGTTGCAGGTTGCGCGGGACCGTTCGTTGTGGAAATCTAGGGGGGAGGCCTTTGTTCAGCAGTGGACGACTTGCGGCTGATGATGATGATGATGATGAATAATATTCAGCCGTATCGTTTGTTACAACATTTAATAAACTGGCTGGCTAATGCTTGGTTCGTTCATAGTATACGATGAATAGAATGTGATAGAAAGTGAAAAAGATGAAACTTCTGAAATAGGAAATTCTTTTCATTTATTAAAATGTAGCTAGTTAAGGCTAGATTAGTGTAGAAGAAAACCAACAAGTTTATTGCTTGCCGACACCATTTTGACAGTTTAGGGAGTTTCTACACTAGGTGTTAAAAAGGGGATCTAAATTGGAGTGACTGTGTTAGAAACTTGAAAGTACTTAAATATTGTTAACGATCCAAGTCATTAGCCCAGCTGTTTGATAAAATGGCTGAATATCATTCAGGTCGCTAGTTTACCGACGCTGTTTATTAAACAGGCTAGGTTGTTAATTAAACGGCTGATTAAGCTAGTTTGTTGGCTGCGACATCTATTAAATGACTAAAACCCATACGCAAGCATTATTTTGTTTATTCATTTCTTACTTACCTTAGGCGTTAGATAATTTACAAAAAAATAATACATTCAAATGAAAATTTCTTTAGTTAAATCACATTCTAGTAAAGCGGCTATAAAATGGTAATGTCAGTAAAAACCGGTTGTAAAAAAAACGGCGTTGTCAGTAAAGTGCAGCTGTAAAATCACGATGTCATTTGTAAACGAATGCTTTGTATCTAAATATGCCATAATTATGTTAGGTATGTAAAAGTGCTTATATCGCGTTATGTTTTCAATTTGGATATTGATTTAGATTTGATTTTGCCAATTTTGTCCATCATTCATTCCAATACCAACAGACAAATTTAATTCTACTTTCTGAGTATGATAACTAACGTGGTTATTACATATTTTAAATAAATACACGGGTAACTCACGTTTGACATAGTCAGTCCAGTCCAACTCAAGTTTCGATCGCGTCCGGCGATCTTTTTCAAGGAGAGTGCGCGCGTGTAATCGCAGCTCGTTTAACGCTGATACTTTCTGAGTATTTGTGATTCGTAACAAATCAAATTATTTTTTTTGTTTTGACCTAACAAACAATATCATAATAAATATATTTCTAGAACTACAAATAATAAATCAAATTTGTTCGAGAAACGACCTCAATATCAACCTCTTCAGCCACTTTGACGCCTTCAAAATGAATTTTTAAACGAAATCAAAAAGTTTTACCGTGAGCCCGCCGTCAATCACATTACTGTCAAACAATTTGAGTCAAGTATTGCAGAAATTGAAAATGTTGCCAAGCTTTCGAAACATAAATCGCTAGATTTGCAAGTCTGCCACGGAAACTTCGGGAGATTCACAGGCAATCCAGGAAACAGTTTGACGGGAATGTGCCAGCTCGCACACCCACTCCTATTTATTATTGGTAGGATTTCCTCTTTATAGAATGAGTGACGGGACACATGCCTGAAGAAAATAAACACGCTTGCCCATAATAGTAGTATCACGTAGTTATTAATTAGAATCTAGCTCTGCGCTGCGCTCGTCACGCGAAAAATAATTAAGATCATTTATCTCTATGCCCTGGATCTTCTCAAAATAATATTGCTCTTCAATCCAGAATACAGTGATATTTGCATATTACTGATTGATAGTATAATAACTGGCAAAGGTGTGGTACTTCTCCAATCGGAATTACATTTAACACCTATAAATAACTTGTGTAACTTCTATTCAGAATAATTTGAAATACATCCCATTTCAACGCATAGTACCTATACATTCATCGCGTCGCTTTGTATCTGTATTTCTGTTGCTTTCTAGTTCCTGTACGTCAAAGTTGTAGGAGCCGATCAAAGGCTTTCTGCAACTACACAGACAATGGTGTGGACCACCTCTACTACACGAAATACCTACGACTGAATCAAGAGCGGATGCATAGCGTTAAAGATAAAGGAAGATCATGCACTTTGACTAATTCGGTATGTAACAGTCTAAGCTCCTGCTATACAACGACCTTTACCGAGCTGTTTATTGGATGAAAAGTATTCTATATTCAATTTCATAATATGACAACAAATATATTGCAAATGGGTAAATGTCAGTCCAGAATTTGACGTAACAATAATGAATATGAATTAACAATTCATTTTTTTAAACAATTCTCTTATGTTGATTGAATTTTTGAAAAAACTGTATTACAATACTAATTATTTTAGCTTTACTCAATGCGTATAAAATCTCATGCAAATATGTTAAAAAAAATAAAAAGTTTAATTCAAATTCAATTAAATGATTCTTATATATTCTGGACTGATTTTTTTTTTAACAACCCCTTTTGCAATATCATTGTTGACATCATTGAATATGAAATATTTTTCATCCAATAAACAGCCCGGTGAAGGTCGTTGTATAGCGGGATCTCCTACTGTTACATGAAAGACATCTTTCTAGAATAAATGGCCAGCGTGTTGGAATTATGTCCTTGATTATCTATCTCCTTTTGAGAGAAGGCTCCGTTTCCTTGCAGCGGGAATATAAAGTGCCCCCTTCATGTTAAATCTCATGTAAGTTCACCTTTCAGTATTTCAGAATATTAAACTTTTTCCGTAAATAGATGATTAGCATTGGAGATTACGTGTTTATAATAAAAAAATTACATGTAAACCATCAATCATCTATACTAATATTATAAATCTGAAAAGTTTGTTTGTTTGTTTGAACTCAAGGATCTCGGAACCTACTGGTCCGGATTGAAAGATCGTCTTTCTCTGTTGGATAGTCCATTTATAGAGATAGGTTATTTAATATTACGCTACTCAACAGGAATCAACAGGAGTGGAAAGTGAATGAAAAATGTAACAAAGACGGGAATAAAAAAGGCTTTTTGAGACCTTTCGTTGCGTGACAGCATGCGTCTATCTTTTAAAGGTTGGGTCATTAGAACCTAAGTAACGGAATTTGTTCAAAATTTGAATTGGTACAACCAATTTTCGATAGGTGGCGTAGCAAAACGCGCACGGTTCGGCTAGTCTGTAGTAAAAAACGAGAATATATATATTTTTTTGTATTAACAAATAACGTTTAGAGTAATAAATAACTGAATTTGAAATAAAAATTGCAAATGGCTTGATAAAAAAACAGCTAATGTAGTTAAATTTACTAATGAGTAAATTCGGGCTAATGATCCTGAGTATTAATTAGAAATAATATTCGGAAATATACAATAAAATTATGCAAAAAACAATATTATGAAGTTACCAGACAGATATTTTAATGTATTACTCATTTATATTTGCAAGTCTTAACAGAATTAACAAAAGCAATTTGTCATACTTGATACCTAGCATACTTTGTGTCAAACCAGCAGAGCAGAGGTTCGCTTGAAATATATCGAGTTGGATACATTCCAAGGGTTTGGGCATAGTCCTTAGAAAAAGGGACGAAATGCAAAAATCTCAACTGAGGTAAGCAATCAAAACAAAATTTAGGACAAAATGCGCACCAAAAAAGCATTCGAAAAGTAACTCTTCTAAAACAAATAATAGAAACTGCGCAAAATAATTTTGGTGACGTTTTTTGTATTTGGGTCACTGACAAATTCGAACTACGGTTCACCCATAAAATTAACTTGTTCACTCGTTTGCGAAAACAATTGACCACAATTGTATAGCATCGCGACGCAAAAACCTGAAAAACATTCAGATATTCAGAGAATAAACATAAATACAGATTGATTTCTTGGTTCAAGTTATTAATACAATGTTAATTATTACTGACCTTACATGTTTCCGTCATATCAAAGTTACACTTATGAAATTTGGCACTGGTTAGACTAATTTACGCGAACCAAGCTTTCGGCCAACTGTCAAACTGCCTTTCCAGCCAAAGTTGGCTCGTTTACACCGACCCACCCATCCACGCCTCAACAGTCTGACCGAGCAAAATTTTACCATTTCACTGCAAAATATTTCCTTACTTATAGAAATTAGTTACCTACAAGATGCAATTACTAGGACTTTGTCAGTTAATTAAAATTCGTCAGAAATAATCCGACTTTTCCTCCGAATATTCAATGTAATTTGGCACGTTACGCATGCGCGGCAAGTTTGCTGCCTGCCGGCGAAATTTCATTACGCAGTAAACAAATGACTCTGAAGTAAGGCACTCGTTCGCCGCCATCTTTGGTTTTCGCGCGAAATTGTCCCGCGTTTTTACATAACCCCAAAATTAGTTCGACTAAACTGATTACAGCAATTTATTAATTTACGTGATGTCATACAGTAATTGGAATGGTGGTAGTAATAATATTTTTTATTTGGCTAGTGCGTACAAGGCTTGGTAACCACTTATTTGCTGTAGTTTTATTAGTTGGGCTAATGTAATGTCTAATACCGGTAGAAAAAACAATCATGTGAGTGCAACGTGTTAAAGGTGTGTTTAGTTTATTTTTACCTACCTACTTAGATTTAAAAAAATAGCTTACTATACCTATTTATACAAAAACAATACCTTAACCACAAAATTAGGCGCCAAATTTTGTTTCAATGTTCCCATATTTATTTAATTTTAAATAAGTGTATCATTTAGAAGGAATCTTTCCAAAATGTCAACTAGTATGATTTTCAAGTTTTAATTGCGATTGCACACAATTATAGCATATAACTACGAGCTTGCGCTGTAAACTTGTTTTTTTTTTATATGTGTATTCCTATAAATCAAGCCAAAATACCTACCTAAATATGTCAAAAAAATTAAAGCAGTAGGTACGATTATGCAAAATCAGCGCATTTATTTGACGAAACATTTTTTCTTAGAATAGCACGTAGCGTTTCTCGCTAATGGATTGATAGATAGATTAAAGGACTTGTATATTCTCTAAATTGGAATACGTTATTTGAAACACTATCTAATATAAAATAAGTATGTAATTTTCAACATTGTCAAAAGATTTAGGATGTGTTTGTTATAGATGACCTACGTCGTTATTGTAGGTTCTATCACTAGCTTTTCTTTTAATAAAAGTGGCGCAGTAAATAACTTATCTGTAGATTATGATCTCTTCATAGTTCTATATGTCTTTGCTCTCCAAAGATCGCTCTTTCCGTCACTGATTTCTTTAATTACTTTAGATGAATTAAAATAAAAAAATAGCAAACGTACGATCATTTCGATCGTGCATTTGTATTTCTAATGTTTGAAATCTCTAATTGAATTTGTAATGTCTGAAAAATTGACTTGATCGTGGCTTCAATCATTTTTAACTGCTATAACTATACACAAATGCATATTTTATAATAAATAAATACTATTATATTATGTGTGATAAATTTCGCGTTTCGTTTTTCAGTCTGTAAAATTGAAGATAAGTATTATCATACCTGAATATATTTCTATTAAGATAGCGAGTAGGGATTTCGATAGATTGGTGCAGTATGTTTTTTCAATCACTGCTTGCACAGGCATTTCATACAATTCTTTCACACTTTATTTCTTTTCTTGCGCACTCTCTCTCTAAGTGTTTTATAGCAATAGAATTTTGAAGTTTTTCATACATCGATTGGATATTATGACACTTAGATACCTATTAAAAAAAGATTAGGTTAAATGTATAAAAATGATTTCCATCGAAAAAAAGGTCACCAATCAAAGAAATAGTAGAAAAAAAAAAAAAAAAAAACGTATTTGCACAATCATGTTTATAACAAAACACGTTTTATTTTTTACTATTTGCATAGCGAATTCTAAGTAAAATACTCAAATACCATGAAATTTGTGACATTAGCAGCAAACCCAAAAGTTTTAGTTGTCTTTTTTTACTATTAGGTATAGGTTTACACTTGACCGCCATCTCGCCTGATATTGAGCGATGATGCAGGGTTCACTCTCGATTTGAAGATACCAAGATTATAACTATCGGGAAAACCCCACTCAAGCTACTCATTCCACACCCTAGACGTTCTTATCACAGTAGAGTCAAACCTCTTCGTCCGTGTCTTTGGAACATCAACCATGAAACGATGCCGCTTCTTCGAGCTACGAGAAATTCGATAGAACAATGGGCAAGGGTATTGTTCATAAGGATTCATAAGGGTATTGTGTAGATCATGTAGATCAGTGGCACACTTTCCGAAGTGTATTCGATAAAAACGCGCTAAGCGCTAAGTTTTGCGGCGATGTTCAAGCCTTTGAAGCAATTTTTCTTAGTTTCGTTTTCGGTATTTTCCCGTGATAAAAAGTAACCTGTGTGTTATTTGAACATGCTTACTATGTTCCAAATTTCAACTGCATCCCTTCAGACGATCCGACGTTATTGATCAACAAATATCAAAACTGTCGCATTTATAATGTTAGTAAGATTTATGTCCAAAAAATCTTTCGATTTTTCATATTTTTGTGCCATCACGTTGTATCACAATCTGCAGCAACTTATTTTTTCAGCAACTACGCAAAAACATTAACCGAAAAAACTTTGCTACTTGGTGACATACAATACTCTCAAAGCCTTCCGAATCTCTTGAGACAATACTGTGCTAACACTCCCTGGCCTTGCAATCGATTTTCGTTATCACTCCGCCATTTTTCCGACATGTTGAACTCATGCGATCCCCACTACGATCATAACACCCATGGCCCGTACTACGAACGCTTCACTTGGCGCTAAAGTTTGTGGTTAGAATGTATGGAAGTAAAAAAATCAGGTAGTGATTTGAGTCGAAAGATTATCGTCGTGGTACGGGCCCATGACGAATATAACGGTTGTCGATGGGCCCACAGCGAAAACACGCAAACGGCGTGCGCGCGACAACAGTTCGAGTTATTGAATCTTCAAACTTTTTGTTTACATTGTGCAACAAATCTTGCCTCCAAGTTGTGTCATTCTCGTGAATTTTGCCGCAATCCTCGGCTTATTACAGATTTTACTTGCTTGGCGTCGAACTCCCGGATATTATCCAACAACGTGTAGCCTTCATCTAAGGATCCAATAACTTCATAGTGTTTTGCTATATTTATATTTCAACGACATTATTCTGGAAATGTATTTGATATGACTTCGACTTCCATTGTATTACAATTAACTGACGGAATTAGTAAATCGTAAAAATATACAGAGAAAAGGCCGGTTTGCATTTTGATTAGTCCGAGCGCAAGTGTGAGTGTGATTGCGAGTGCGAGTGAGTAATCGCGACTGATTACTATGCACTCGCAATAATCAATCGTTGTCCACACGTGTTTGCTACTATAATCTCTCAACACCTGCACTACTCACCCCCACTCGTAATAATCAAAATGCAAACCGGCCTTTAGTAATTTGAAAAACATAAAAACTGACATAAACCCCGGAGGAGCTTTTCGGGTGGACAGCTTTCTGAAGGGATGTAGTGACATACTTACTACGTTTTTAATCAGAGTAAATAAATATAATCAAAGTGAACGATATTTATATTTAGGATACTAACAATAGATATTTTGTCTAAGATTTCTCTTTGAACTCTTTATGTGAGTATGTCAAACACAAGAAACTAGGAATAAGCGCAAAAAATTCCCAACAACTAAGAGAGACATCGATTGACATAACATCCCCATATGACGCAATATGCTAACAATAGCCTTTATGTTCTGTTGGGCACATACATTTATGCTCGTATGTATAAGGGAGGAACACATGTATAAATGCACAACTTGTATAGTCTCGTATCTTATGTGTTATAGTCCGTCCTCATGCCAAAGGCAGTAGGCAGTATCGAGGTTTATGCTCCGATCGGACACATAGCCAATATCAATGAAGTTAATGATTTATGAAAATGGGTATGGCGGTGAACGAGTCGGTTTTTGTTCATTTGTTCACTCGACCGGGACGGAAGCGGAAGTGGTCGTAGCGAGGATCTGAGTCGGGAGAAGGGATGGATGAAGCGACATTTTAAGCGAGCATATTTTAGCCGCTGAAACTACTGTGTGAATTTTATAATAGTGTCTGGGATAACACAATTATGATACTGAGAGAGCTTTTAGTTCAACGTTAGGAGTAGGACTAAAAAAGTTTTAATTGGGTTGATGCGTGATAAAAAATCTAACTTTAAAAATATTTTTTCAGTTAGATTCAGTTAATGAATTTAATTTTTGAATTTTAAAAAGTGCAAAGATAAAAATAATTTGATACAGATAATAAAACTAAACAATTTAGATTTTCAACTTTAGATCACTATTAGGCTAACAGATACTACTGTTTAATAATAAACCTATAGTAGGTATAGGTTCTTTGGTTTTCATAAATAATGGTAGGCAAACAAGTAATAATAGGTATTGAAGCATGGGCACGTGTAATACCATAGGTTATATTTTGTTAGGACGTTGCCTATCTTCCAATACTCGGTAAACTCTTTAATTGGTTGATACATATGACCTCGAACAAATTTGTTGTTCAACGTCCTTACAAATAGTTTCTGATTTACCAGCTAAGGAAGGCCCTTTGTTAAAATTTATGAAGAATAGGAGCCAAACAACATAAAATCGTTTGACTTGGAATAATGCCACTAACTGAAATTTAGAGATGCGATGTCCCATTCCATAAAACTTTGTAACTTGTTAAAATCCGTCTAGAATACTTAGTACAATTTTATTTCGTAATTATTACTTTAATTGTGGTCAAAAATAAAAAGCTCATAATAAAGAGGGTCAACATAAAGTATTTTTATGAGACATACTACCGTATTACAAAATATACCTAAGTTTACGCAATTGTGGCTCTTTGTGTTTGTTTGACGTGAAGCCGAAATTTCTATACCGATTTGACTTTGCCCAAACAATTTACAGCTTTATTGGGTCTTGGAAATCTTGAAGTTCAAGCCACGCTTTAAGAGAGAGGAATTCGATCATAAGCTCAACTTAGCTTTGCAATGTGAATTATGCGGATTGGTTTTACTGGTACTATCTACGAGTATACTTGTTGTACTTTCACATTAGCCCACTCTTGGACACAGACCTCTTCAATCACTTAGTCTGTGCATTTCTTCCATCACTTTACAATTCCAACCAGCGACTGGTTACAGTGACTGAATATTTATTTTATATATATTATCATCACTGCAGTTAGTATTAGAGTGTAACATCATATTATATTGCTTCAAAACTTCCTACCTATTTCACAAAACATATTTTATTTTTAACCATAATGCATCTGTTTACTAATCAAATTATTTATTCGATTAAATTGATTTATCTAAATTTTTGACAAAGATTCTACAAAATTAAAAAACTATGTAAATTAAATGTACAACTAAATTGAATATTTTGAGGGCGGTAGGTAAAATGGTTTAACAGTGTTGGTGTTGTGTGTAAATTGTCCACCAATATTTATTTTATTTTTTATTTATTTAGTGACTTTATATGACCGTGGAATTTTACTGCTTTTACTAGTCCAAAAAATATGTTACCCGCCATTTCGTGGCCGCGACCTTCGTGAGCCGGTTTTCATCAAACATAGCCTCTCGGCTCTCTCGACTAATTCCCCTTACGAAAAAAAAACAGAATCAAAACCTTTAATCCGTTCGAGAACTACTTTGCTACAGACAGACACACTCATATAGGTACACGTTAAACTTAAAACACGCCGTCATCCTTGCATCGGGGTTTAAAATGAGACTACTTATTTTTTACGCATAGTGATTTAGCAATGGCTTACCCTTTATTTTTGGCTAAAATAATTTACCAATAAAAACCTGACTACTTCGGCCATCACTTGGAATCGAATTGTGATTTGAACTACCTTATTTATATTCACAGTATTCTGTACTCTGACTGTGTAAGTAGGAGAAGCAGGAGATCGCCTCATCGATGCGAGTCCCCGATGTAATATAAAGGAGAGAGACATTATCCGTTTGCGACTGCCCACATTACACGTTACAGGGTGTCCTAATTTGATCTCAAGGGGCCTGTTTTACAAGTTTGCTCGAGGCTTGAAGGCTCAATTATGTAGGTTACGGTGACTTTCAGTAATTTAGCTATAGCTGTATCTTTGGTGTGTTAGAACTAAAGTTTTCTCTTTGCTTTAACTCAGAAGTGGCATAGAGCGTGTCTCTTGACAGTATTAATAACAGAAATTAAATATAGACTCAAGTTTAACAAATGTTAAGAAAATAAATATAAATAAATAAATAACGGTGGACATTTCACACACAACACTATCTGACCCCAAACTAAACAATGCTTGTACTATGGAAGCCACAGTGTTTAAGTATAAAACTGTCAGTTAGAATAAAAAAAAATGTAGCGCCTAAGATTTCAAATTGCATGCACTTTTTAGGCATTTTACTTTGGTAGAGCTACTAAAATCGGAACTCAAAAGTGATAAGTACTAAAAAGTTTTTTACGGCAAAGTTTAGGAATATTAACCCATCCCATATCTTCAAAACCACAACACTAGCTAGAAAAAAAACGGCACTCATGTTGCTCATAACACCACCATTATAGCTGCAGATATTTAATGCTGTTACGCATGCCAGTGACGCTAATTCAAAAGATTTCACCCATCTAAATAATGTTTAACGCGCAAGCCCCGCTCCGCGGCTACGTTGCTTTATTACCTTGTCTATAAACACAACATTTTCCTCAACAAAAAGTTATCAACGTCGCTAAAAGAGTATTCACAACAAAAATAGTATTTTCCTAAAATCTGAATTTATTGGTTCCACAAATTTCGCAGTAAAGTCAGTGACAACGTTATATTGAATCCAAGCTAGGCGGTACGCAGCCGTCGCTCGGTCGGAAACGCATCACTTGGATGAGCAGTGCTCTGCGTTATTAAATCAGATGAGCTTAATAATTGAGCTGTGCCAACAATGAACCAAGCTCTGAATAAACATGGCGTGGTATGACTGAAATAACATCATCAGAAATGATCAAACGTCAGTTGTGTTATTTTTATTTGCTTGATAAATATATTAGTGGTAATTGTACTGTAAATGCACATGTATTATTTTTAGTACATGAGGAATTTTTTTGGTATATTTTTGGACTTATCAAAGGCTTTTGATACGGTCAATGTTTCTAAGCTTTTGATGAAGATGGCAGCACTAGGCATAAGAGGCGTTGCACTGGAAATTTTCAAAAATTATCTCTCAGTACGTTCACAATGTGTAAGAATTGAAGAATACATTAATTAGTGATGATATGTACTCACGTACCGGAGTGCCACAAGGAAGCATTTTAGGTCCAATCTTATTTTTAGTCTATGTAAATGACCTGTGTCTCTCAATTATACATCACTGTGACATTTTTTCATATGCGGACGATACTGCCCTAATCATTCAAGGAAAGACATGGTCCGAGGTCAAAGGCCATTCAGAACATGCGTTATGTGTTGTATCGGAATGGCTCTCAAATAACATGCTAACTTTGAACATTGCAAAAACTAAATACATAACGCTTCACTTAGGTCAGATTTTCAACCTCATTCAAACTCATTTTCAATAACGGCCCACAATTGCCAACTCCGTACTGTCTCAGCGTGTAACTGCAATATGTTATGTAAAACAGACAATATAAAATATCTAGGAGTGCTTTTAGATAGCACCCTTACCTGGAAACCGCAAATCGAATGTTTATCAGCCCGAGCACGGCGCCTGATATATATTTTCAAAAAACTTCGCTCAGCTGCTGACGCGGCTACTCTTAAATTGGTATACATGTCATGGGCTCAATCGATTATGACTTATTGTGATACGGTGTGGGGAGGTGCCAGCGCGGAAATACTCATAAGACTAGAAAGAGCTCAAAGAGCTATCCTAAAAGTAATGACTAAGAAACCCATTACAGTCATACCCAACTGACAAATTATATAAAAACACAGAGGTACTCACCGTTAGGCAACTTGTTGTATTACACGTCATAATTCGCAAACATAAATCAGTACCATATGATTCAAATCTAGGTAGTAGAGAGCAGAAAAGAGTTTGCTGCACCGTACTCCATCGTACCAGAGTGGCTAGCAGGCATTTTGTGCATCTTTCAAATCATCTATATACAATAGTGAGCAAAAGTCTGGACATTTACCCTCTCAATTTAAAAAAAGTGATAATAGTAGTGCAAGAGTGGCTTAAGTCTCAAACATACAGTGAAACTGATTTTTTATTTAAAATTGTAACCTAATTCAACATTTGTTTCTTGTCACCACACCCTCACCCACATTCACACATAAACACATACAGTCATACTAACTTACTCATAACATACTCTAACTGTCCTACACAAAACACACACTTGAATATCTAAACACATATTATTATGTACTATCACATAGATTCACACACACACCCCCACTCATAAACACACTAACATACCCCTACTCATAAACACACACACACACACCTTTACATATTCTATCGTATATAAAAATAAACTTTTCTTTAACCTTTTTCTTATAGATTGTTCACATGAATTGATATATATATGTTATTTGCTGATGATTTTATGAACATGGATAAAGTTAATGTATAAACGAATAATTAATAAGTATATGATATTGTTACATCAATGAATTAATGAATAACTAGCGGCCCGCTCCGGCTTCGCTCGAATAATAACCTAGATATCAACTGCAGCGCCATCTGCCGGGCTGGTTTGTGAATCTAAACCTTCCAGGGCCCTACTCAAACGTACACAAAAAAAATCATTCAAATCGGTCCAGCCGTTTAGGAGGAGTTCAATAACAACGAAAAGTGGCATTGATTTTTATATATATAGATAGAAGATATGAATACCTATGTATCTCAATCATGATAACCATAAAAATAAATAATCTATTTTTACGTCGGCGGTTACAAAACTCTCGGTGTGTCACTGGCCTTAGTTCGAATAATTTGTCTACCTACCTGTTAACGGGGATGCCGGCCGACGCTCCAACTTTGGTTCCGTGATTTTTTTCTCTAAGTACCCACATATATGTATACTCAAAAGTAAACAAAAAAATGTAACATAAATTTATAAAAAAACGGCGGGCTCTGGCACCAGTAATACAGTTTTTTAACTAGTTCGGGTGCCAGACAGTCATTACTAAGAACAGTTTTATCAACAAGGTATTGTGTTATGATTTAAGAAATTTTGTTAAATATGTTAAAACTGTATGAATGTATATATTATGGTTAATAAAAGTTTTTTGATTTTTTTGATTTTGTTTTTTAATTTGAGAACATGAAACTGTTTTTTACTATACATAATTCTGTGCCTCCTGTGATACGGATACAAGTCGAAAATCATCATTTTCCAGGAGAACAAAAATAGGTTATAAAAAAATCTAGTTCATAAACTCAGTGGGCTAAGTGGCATTTAAGTACTATTTGTTATTGATAAACACATTAACTTTCACTGTGCATTTTAATTTTAGTGATAGATATTATAGTTTTCAAATAATTCATGAAAAACCTGTAAGTTGTACCTTTTTCTATTTTTTATGTGTGTTAAAATTACGTGACAAATAATACAAGTTCAGTTAAATTATTTTGCACCTCTAAGTTGCCTTTGTGTAAACTAATATACAAGAAGTGATAAAATCCAGTATCTCATTACAATATGTTCCTATCATTATGATGCTCAAACAAACGATAAAGATACTACCCCAAAGATTAGATTGCTTTACTTATAATTGGGTTATTTTCATAATTCACCAAAATTGTATTAGTTTGCAAAAAACCTTGTCTTCTGAAATATGTGATAAGTGATACAAGTTCAGTTATACCTCTCATTTATGCCTATTTTCAATGTGTAAATAAATACAATTTATGTAAAAATAATCAACGTTTATTAAAGTTCTTCAAAAGCGTTTAATCCAATTAGGAATAGTCACAGTTTTATTAAAATTCTTAAGAGTGATACATTGAGATATTTTTAAGCGCAAGCAAACTTAAATACTAATTAATGACAGATTAATCCAACGCAAGTATCACAATAAGCAACTTGACCCTATGCAGTACAAAACACAAGGTAGTATCACAGCCGTTGTCCGAATCTCAAAAAAACTTCGAAAAATAAACAAGTATACAAAATTGCTGATACTTAAAAACTCTCACAGCAAAATTAACAGCATAATAGCTGCCAACCTATCCTATAGCACAGTATTTTCATTGTATGAGATGGGTTGGTCAAATTTATCGCAAAAATAACAAAAAAGTATGTAATACCTCAATAACAAAAACCTTTAAAATATACCAATCAGTAGGTATACTAATCTTGTAACACAGTTTCAACAAAGCAACAAGATAGTAATAAGTCTTTGGAGTCAAATGAAACAAAAATTAGCTACTTCAGAATCATCGCCATAATCGGAAGGAGTGTCTCGAGTACACTCGTGAGCACTCTCATAAATAAGGTACAGTAAATCAAATAAAGCCTTCTTATTATCGGCTGAAATAGTCTATTTGGTGTAGTAGGGTTTCGTTTTAGACCAATCTATGGTCAAATACTCAACATAAAAAACTGCTTTTGCAAAGAAAACGGGATATGCTTTCTTTGGTATACAAAACATATTATCTAACGTCACTGAGCAAACAGTATTTCCAGCTTCGTTTAAAGCTATCAGGCAAGGTACGATCGAGTCTAAACCCTATAATAGGTAGTTAAGAAAGCTAGGGCGTAGCTTTAAACGAAGCTGCAAATTTTACTGTTATTCTCAGTGACTTAAGATCTGTTTTGTATACCAAAGAAAGCATATCCCGTTTTTTTTTACAAAAACAGGTCAATAATATTACGTTTACGAAAATTCATATTATATATTTTCAAACGCTCCAGTCTCAATTAGCAGATCTGAGATAGAACGCGGGGAAACTATTGCGCTAAATAAGTAATGCCAGTTAAAAATTACTTTTTTGACACATTCTGAAACTCCGGCAAAAAGTAAGAAGTGGTTTAACGGAAAGCAAATTTTTGTACTTCTTATTTAATTTAAATCTAGCAACGCCTCGCAACTTTACTCACGTTGTTCTCGTCATTTTTGTAGGATAAAATAAATGGCAACCTATGTGCTATTCCGGACTTGTATCATTTTTGTTCCGAATTTAAATTTGAAAATTCTATTCCAAGAAAAACGTGTTGAGTAACAAACAAACAAACCAATTGTGTTCAGATTTGAGACGCGATGAAGACGTTATCATGGACTGATCTTGCGGCTGGACATTCAACAATCCGTTTGCCTTGCTTTGGAGTCCATTCACGTCACGTCACTTTACGTCAAGGAATCCTTTGTTGTCCGTTTGAGTATATCTTAATATCTTTGAACACTTCAACGGTTTATAAAGCACTAGCTGTGCCCCGCGGTTTCACCCGCGTCTATTTGAGGAAAATTCATACTAAAATATCCATTGCTGGCCACTTTATTACGTTTTTCGGAACCCTAAAAATACGTAAATAAGCAACAATGCATTGTTGTAGAACAAATTTGGTTACTTCAAATGACACAAACTTCAAATGTAGACACGCGCCGTCACAGACTTCAACGACCAAAGAGAATTTAAATTCACGGAACTAAAGCTCTCGAAGAGAAATATTTTTCCCCGTTTTCTTTACATTCTTCACTCATACTCCGTACCTATTGATAGTAACGTAATGTTATATACCCTATAGCCTTCCTCGATAAATGGAGTATCCAACAAAAAAAGAATCTTTCCTATCGGTCCAGTAGTTTCCGAGATCCTAGCGTTCAAACAAACAAACAAACTCTTCAGCTTTATAATATTAGTATAGATTGTCAACGTTTCTGATGTTGCAAATATGTATCTAACCTGAGACCATCACTTATTTTATCAGATGAGGCGTTATCTTGTTTGTTACTCTCTATAAAAATAACATCTGCCTTCTTCCTCAAATTAATCCTTATTTTAATAATAATATTTTTTTAAATAATAGTACTAAGATTCCCCTAAAATGCGTGCTTCATCGTTGACAACATCGCTGCTTGAATTCACAATTCACTGGATTGATTTAAAATGTAATAATAAAAATTAATAAGCACACATATTAAAAAATGCATAAAATAAATCGTCAACGTAGTATATTAATAACCACGTCATTCGAATTATGACACATCAATTACACGATTATTTAACTGAATATACATATTTTTTACAAACCTATACCAGGCTAAAAAAGTCGTTGAAATACAACGAACGAAATTCAAAAAAACTTACGAATGCTGTATATACGCGCTCCGTCGTAGACCACATCGCCACTTGACAACAGGCAAAATGGAGGTCCAAGCATACGCGAGTATCAGTTTAAAAATTCAACGGTTGTTAAAATACAGAAAAATCTGATTAAGGCTGTTTTCTCTTATACTAGATAAAACTCTAGTTTTTGCTTTAAAACTATTAACACATTACAAAAAAATACATAACAAATAAATTAACACACAGTACACACAGCGACACGACATGCGGCTGAAGGAATAAAGTATCCATAGCCAAGATAAATTAATAAAGACAGCAGAAGCCAAGCAGCTAAGTTTCTTTCGGCGGTCAAAAATTCACCCGAATATTTATTTCATTTACGAAAGTGACGATTAACTTAATTCACAGCCCACGAAAAGTACAAAAGTAAGTAAAAAAATATATGGTGTTCGAATTGATTACCGGATTTGGAAGTTGGTTAAAAAACGTTTTCACTTCAAAAATTATCTATAGGTTTGTTGTTTTAAGTCATTTATAAAAAATATTACAACATACAACTCAATAATAAATTGTAACACAGATTAAAAAAGAACAGCTTTTAACAAGGAAATGAATTTACTTTTACGCACGCAAATAATTTAGACTGGTATATCTAGATGGAACAACTTTCTTCCGTTCGTTGGTCTTAGCGTATCTCTCTACTTAGTCTGTGGTCTTAGCCCAGTATCAGTCTAAGCTGATTACAAACAATAATAACATGTAACGTAGGTACCTCTCTACGATTTATTAACCGTGATTTATTTTTCTATTTTGATAATGATTTTTTATTTTTTGAAATGTTTATTATCATTGCATTTCCATTTCTCAATCGTTTCCAATTATACAATCGAAACAAATTTATTTTACCCCAAAAAAACAGATAGCGTCTAATATTTTTTTACAAATAGTTCAATGTTTGGACTCCAATCCAAGGTAGAGAACAACAAAAAAGCAGTTGTCATAACTAGACGTTAAAATCCAAATATTATTTCTTCATCTCACCGGAAATTCTTATTATTCCCCAAAATACAGAAATTGCGAAAACTTTATCACTTAATCCACTCCTACAAAGGTCACTGACTCGCAAAATTATTATTCCTCAGTCTAAGTGATAATTTGGCCAGTTCCCAAGTTAATGATAAGTCGTAAGTGGTATCATTATTCATGTTGCGACTGGTACTACAAACTTGTAATTTTTTCTGCACAATTTCTAATCCCGTCTAGTTTATAGATAATTATTTCTCCAAGAGCAGAAATACAAGTTTTACATAGAAATTAAAACAAATACATACTATACCAACCAAACCTAGAAGCAAAAGGACAGAAAAAAGAGATGATGATTATTAGAAGTTCAGATTTTTTTGATAAATATAGGTATTGCAGCAGCTGAAATTCCTGTTAGAATATACTATTCCAAATAAACCAAAGTTTACAAATGCTCTCTAAAAGCAAACTCTATATTCAAAACACAAACCGATTCCATCAAATTGCACAAACATTCAGACCATGTTTACCTGTCCTTGCATTTCCATGGGATTGAAAAATATTTAACTGGCCAATAGTTTGAACTCGGAGCGTACATAAAATGTACTTGGTAATAAAACATTTCAAAGGGTTAAAGGTGTGTGACACAAGATCCATGGTAAACATTTTGAATTTTAAAAACTTATACTTAGGAAAAATACCCGGAAATGTTACTTTTCTACAAAAATAAAAAGTTACTAACCATGTACTTAATTAAATTTTCTCCGAAAAATAAACAATAATATGACGTTTGTTTAACTTAATACACTAATAAAAATAACTCAGAACTCTTTCTTATATAAAACTGAGTAGAAAATTGTAAAAGATGACTGTAGAATCAATAGTTTTATCTTTTCCGGCATGCAAAAATAAAGTCTCATTGTCATGAGGTTAAAAAATAAGTACTAATTTAAATGTTTCGCACAAATGTTCCATATATACAAAAAATACATTAGTCTACAGTATATTTATAACATTCAATTAAAATTATTTATTTATTTATATTTATCCTAAATAAATATAACAATTGAAGTAAAAAATAAATTTGACACACGCGATAAAACAATGGAAGAATTAACTTACGAGTACATTATTGAAGAACTGACTTATACGTACGAAGCCCTACCTGTATCCCGACTTACAAAGCATCCGGAATGAATAATAATAATCATTCTAGCATTCACAAAATCTTTATCTATTTTCTCCAAATCAGCGAAAACCGACTTAATTTCAAATTAAATTCAGACATTTGACCAAATTTCACAACAATCTATTACTATATCGTCTAAATATATAAAAGTAGATTTTAATTTTTGTTCACATTTCAAAAACCGTTCCACTGATTTCGATAAAAACTATGATCTACTAAACAAAAAAAATAACCATAAAAAATTATTCACAATTGGCGGAACGGCGTAAAATACATACAAAAAAAATTTACAACTGAAATGAGAACCGCCTCCTGTTTCGAAGCCGAATAATAATCTCTGAAATAATATAAAATTTTTTTGGTGTTAATAATTTTTTATTAAATAACATTTTTGTAAGTGACACTTATGTACTAATAGAGTGTTTTATAATTGTTTTAACTAAGAAAATGTGATAGAGGTAATAAATAAGGCTATCAATAATAATAATGATGTAGAAATAAAAATATCTGAAATAATATTTTTGTATGTGAAATCACAGTCCATAAGAAAGGCTACTTAACATTTCCATATACTACAACCCTAAGAAGCCGTGTAAAAAGGGAAAAAGAGCAGAGAGGTCGATAAAAAGGATTAACGTAAGCGAAGTAACGGGACGACTACCCGACGGGAACCGGATATTACCGAAAAGAACCGAGTGTCCATTTTTCAATTAAGTTCGTGTCCTACCCGCGTTTTTTGTACTGAAACTAATCGGAATAGCTCACGATATACGCTAATTTGTATCGGAATGCAATTCCTTTATACGTTTGTGACAAAGCATGTAAAATGCGTGTTGCTGAAAAACGTGGAAACTGTACAGCAAAATTGCGATCTCAAGCACTGTCGTTTCAAGTTTTAACAGTCTGTCAGTGAAATAGTAACAGATAGTTAAACGACAATTCTAAAATGTCCAATTCAATGTATGAAATGAATATTCAAAAATTTGATTTAATTTTGTTTACAACGTTATAGGTGTTTGTAATTTCATGTTTTACATTGGAAAATAGTATTAAATAAGAAATAAGAAATATTTATTAGTCATAAACTTGGTTACATAATACATTATGAACCCATGAGGTTTGAACTAGTACAAGTACTGTATCTCGATACCTAATGGCTTCTCCCAATTTATATTTCAAAATGACATCAAATAAATTAAATTAGGTATAATGAATTTAAAATAAATTAAAATGTATACATAAAAAAAAACTCACAGAAAGAACAAGTACACCAACAAACGTATGAACATTTACATGTTTATGTACTAAAACCCAAAGTACACATACACAAATAAGTTACTCACAACAAAGGTTGAGTTACCTATGTAAAAATACAACAAAGGTTGAGATACCTATGTAAAATGTATATATAAAAATTTATATAATATGTCAAAAGCAATCAAATATATTGAAACCTTCAAAGATTTTAAAAAACAACCAGAAAGGTTTCTGCTCATAATTATTACCTGACTAATGTTTAATTAACTGTTCATTGTAATTTAAGGCATATTTTCTTTGCTGTGGCTACACTGACCTACGTAAAATTCAAAGTGGAGAGCAGGGTAACTAGGGCTATTTTGTTACCTGATACCTACTATTTCAACAATAATATTATGTATTAAACGTCTAAAGCCATATCCTTGCGTATATACGTTTACTACTGAAACCCTTTGCCCTTTGCCCGACCGAAGCAATAAATGTCGTAATTTTCATTTATTGATTGACCCAACGAAATATGTGAACTTTTCACATTTTTGATCAATATTTGCCTTCTTGAGTAATTGAACCATTGCTATAGCGCTGTAAGACAAAGGCCTCCCCACCCTCCCTCAATTTGATTCTATCCTGAGTTGTAGTTAGTTATCCGGTCTTTTTGGTGCACATCGATGCTAGTGCAGTACTGTCTAGTAGTATTTATTGGCGAGATTTATCAGCAGGCTCAGTGACAACGAAACTCAGGGGATATTTAGGAAGTTCTTAATTTACATAAGTATATATATATGTCGCAGCTGGATTGTATAATCCGCCGTATTACTTTGCGGCTAGCTGTTTTGAAAAGCAGGGCCATTTTGTAAAGCGGCGGTTTAACAATTAGCCGGATTGAATGCGGCTGATTAAAAAACAGCCGGAATGTATTAGACGCCTTACGTCATTCAAAACGGCTAGCCGTAATGTAATAAAGGGAGAGATTAGCTGCCTCTTTGACCATTTTTAGTTCCGATTCTTAACACTCACGGCGCTGCTTGATATAACAACAACTTTGGCGTTGAATACAGTAAGTGTGTTGCTAAAGTGACTGTGGATTCTGGAGTTTGGAGGAATCGTACACAATATTATTGGGGTGGTTTACCACCGTTCACCTCTTGAGACGGCTCACCTGGATTTAACTTAGAAACTATTAGTTTCCACCGTCCACCTCGTAAAGACTAAATCGGGCCGGGTAGGTTACATAGGACCCAGATCAGACTCTGAGCACTCCGACTCCACCTAGTCTTGTCGGCACCACCCTTAGAGTATATTTAAAAATGCGGGAGCCAGAAGCTCAAGGGAGGCCGAGTATATAGAAATAGAAATAGAAATATTTATTTTACCAAAAACATTTGTACATATACAGAGAAACTTATCCAAGCCTTAGGTAACATTAATGTAAGTAATACTAAGGTTTAAAACGAAAAAATATGTATAGTTTAAATTTCTCTGTACAGAAAGCTATTTCTCTATGAGCCCCAAACTAGGCAAAGCCTGTATCTTGGGGCTCAGGTGCAAGTTTGCTAAATGAGTTATTGGTTGTTTGGTAAGGCAATTTCCATAATTAATAATTACACACAATTTACATAAAAATAGTAATGCATAATATCTGTAGCCGTACCTGTTAAGTACAAGCATTACGCCGCCCTAAACTGTAAATTTGTTTCTTTTTGTTACTCTTCATACACACTGTGGATGAGGTCTTCAGTCTCATCGTATGATAGTCCCAAAAGGTAGTCTCTTAGTTTAAACTTCAACACATGCTTTGGAAGGTCTTCGCAGTCTCTGAGTCGCCTGTGGTACACGTTATTGTATGTACAAGGAAGTGAGTATCCCGGGGCGCGCTTAGCCAGCAGAGACCAGGCGCGAGGGAGTGGTAGTAAGTTGGGTCTTGCTGCGCGCTTCGATGTCAATGAAAGATAGTCGGTACGTGATTTTTTGGAGTAATGTATTTTTAGGACTGCGTTGTAGATATATAATTGTCTAACTCTTAAAACTCCAAAATCTGCGTATAATGTGTCCGTAGGAAAGCGAAAAGGCTTCCTTAACATGACCTTGAGGAGAGCTCGTTGTGCTCTCTCTACGTTCATGAAGATGGTTTTACCGGCGCTGCCCCAGATTGAGATGCAGTACTGAATTACAGACTGGCAAAGTGCTAGGTAGATTTGCTTTAAGAGGGGTAAGGGTGCGCAGTCTCTTAAGTTCTTCATAACGTAAATTAATTTACGGGTGCGGGAAGATACATCATCTATTTGTTGTCTAAAAGACATGTGTTCATCAATTGTTATGCCAAGATATTTGATACTGCGTGTACTATCGATAGTGCTACATGCGCAAAGTTGACGAGGGGAGTGAGAGAAATGGTCACAGTAGTGAATTTTGAGATGCAGATCGGCGGTTGGCCGAGAGGCACTAGTTTTAGTAAATGCTATGTACTTGGTCTTTTTTGTGTTTAGTGTTAGTAAACTTTCGTCAAGAGCGCGAGCAAGAACAGCTAAACCGTTTTCTGCTAATTTGAGTACATGAGACCAACTATTTCCATGAAAAATAATGGCAGTATCGTCAGCGTAGGTGATAATTTCTGCATCTGGAAGTTTCATGTTTACAATTTCGTTGATGTACAGAACAAACAGAGTTGGCCCGAGGATACTACCTTGTGGAACGCCGTAATTTATGGGTAATCGGTCACTGGTAATCCCATTTACCTTAACAAATTGACTACGATCCTCTAGATAACTTTTAAACCAATCCAAAGTCACTCCCCTAATACCGAACGCCTGAAGCTTTTTTAAGAGCAAACCTATTGACAACCCATCAAAAGCACGTGCCATATCAAGAAATACAGTAATGCATCTCTCATTCGCATCAACATACGACGACACCAGATCAACTAGTAGTGATGCTGCATCTTCGGTTGATCTCCCCTGACGAAATCCGAATTGCCTGTCCGCGATTAGCTTGTGTTTCTGTAGGAATTGTACTAGTCTAACACTAACAATTTTCTCTAATATTTTAGATACCACACTGAGCAGAGCAATTGGTCTGTAATTGTCAGGAGAGTGTTTGTCACCGTTTTTATGGATCGGGGTTACGGCAGCGACTTTCCAGCACTCTGGAAAGACACCTGTCTCCAAGCTTAGATTAAAAATATGGGTTATTGGACATATTAAAGAAGGAAGCGCCATCTTTATAAATTTTGTTGAGATACGGTCTGGGCCGGATGCACTTTCTGATTTCAGACTAGACACAATTTTTGTGATTTCAATAGAGTCAGTGGGTGACAGGAACATGGAGTGTTTGCAAAGAGAGACGATTTTATGTGAGTCGATTAAAGATGTTTCTGATAAGTTAAGTTTTGAAAGAAGTTTAAGTATGGAAGTTTAAGTATGGAGAAGCGACACTCAGGGCTGACCGCAAAGTTTCTGGCGGGAGCCCACCCGGATTTAAATCTCAGTGATAAACCCTTGTCTATGTAACTGCACCATGTTTAGGTCACCAATATCAAGTTAGGGGCTTTCAAGCTTTATCTGAGAGGTAAAATCCCAACAAACAAATACGTCGTATAAGTCTTGACTTGTACGACCTAAAGTTGGATAGCAGTCTTACAATGGTAATGAGATGACTACCAGGTCCTATAGATGTCTTTAATGCAACTAATTAGTCGTGCGACGAATATGTCATAGTAAACTGGTATTAGCAACGTTGGGGAGACTAAACGATACGACGTTATATTACAGTCTTAGCTAAAACGTTTGTACGACAACGCAATAGTCATACTAACGTTATAGTCCAATAAACGTTTTGAACACACCAAATTATGTTTTTGGAAAACCTTTATACAACATTTATACAACGTGGATGTTATATAGACGTTTTCATAGTGCCGTTTATATAACAATCAGTACCTTGTTTTACAGCGGTCAATTAAATACTCTTAAATGACTGGGTTGTTTATTGACGACTCAAATATAACCTTTATTTTACATGATGTCCGTTTAAAGTCCTGTCCTGACTTTAATCAAACGTGCAGTCGTATTTAAGTCAGGTTTTGACTTTATAATGATTAGACGGCCATATTTACGGAAGTTTGATGAATTTTTCCTACGAAAAACCGCACTGCACTATGAAGTGTTCTTTCCTGAAATAGATTTACAAATAAAAAATTTTGGTGAATATTGACAATACGAAAAGGTTTTTAATGTTTTTGAGGAACTCTAATAGCTAGCTGTCATGGCGACCATCATCATCATTATCAGGTCGTACAGAGGTAAGTGTGCGACAAAAGCAACAGTCAGACATTTTTAGAAAAAAATAAAACTATTTTTGGTAATGAAAATATGATTATAACACAAAATTACGAGGGGGCATGTAAATCTGAATAGTATTCACATAGGTATATTATCATAAAACTTCAGTTCCCAGTCAAACTAAATAGCATGAGAGACAAATAAGGTAAGCAAGATATGAAAATTAAATAACACTCACCTTATTATTTCCCAGTTGCAGTAAGTTGTAGTATGTTTTTATTTTACACTAAATTAAATCTTCGAACCACAAACACGTTGCGACGAACATTAATATGAATAAGTCGTACAGGTGTTGTCACTTGACTCAAACAAAACGTTTTAGTCATTCAATAACACCTGTACGGCCACAATACAACAAACGAGTCGTTGTAAAGTTAGGATGCGACTACTGCGCGACGAAAGTGGTTATCACATAACATTTGTACGACTCTTGAATGACGTTAACGAAGTTGGCTCGAGCTTTCTGTATGACCATTATACGACCATTTAGGTCGTATAACTGGGGCCATTTTCGCGTTTAGTAAACGTTATTATAACGTTAGTATGACTTTATTATAGCGATGTATGGTATTCAGATAACGTTTACTTAACCTTTATACGACGTTAAATTGTTACTTGGGATGTTGTAATAAAAAATAGTATGGAATATCGTGAGTAATCTGTCAGCTTTTTCTGATGCAATTAGTTTTCGTTCTAAACATTGTTTATTTTATAAGTATGGTCACCCTACAATTTAAGCAGCAATACAATGTGGCTAAACGTGGGCCGCCTTATTGAATAACGTATCGCAATGACAATCCGGCTAATCGTTGAACCGCCGCATTACAAAACGGCCCTGTTTTTCAAAACGGCTATCCGTAATGTGATACGGCGAATTATACAATTCGGCTGCGACATATTATATACAATATCATTAATAGTATGTATACATCAAGGTTTATTAAAAATGCGACACAACTATCGGCATTAAAGAGACTTTACTTTATGAGTCATCAAGTACAGTAAAATTGCGTCATTATAAACCTTTGCTAATCAAATTTGTTCTAAATCTGAGTTGGTACGACCCTTTTTCGACAGGTGGCATAGCAACGCGCATGGGGCCAGCTAGTATTTTATGTAATTCAACATTTTTGTACTTTTCAAAATCACTACCTACATAATTATTATTTTTTGTGTAGTATATATATTATTTAACACAAGAAAAAAAGAGTATGGACAGTTTATTATTAAAATATAGCATCATGCCGCATTTCATCTTTTTGCAAAAATAATACGCAAATTGTATCATGTTCTCGTTAACATTGGGTCAGTATTTTAGCACAAAAAGCATTCAATGCTCTATCAACTCTCATTGGTAGGTAGAGCATTTTTGTATTGTGACAAAATAAACTAAAATACCAGTATAACACTGAACTATCGCCACAAGAGCCGACCTTACTGTTGGACCTGCTATAAACTTTTAAGAAAGCTTTATTTGAACCACTATCTTCAGTGGTTCAAATAAAATAAGGGGCACTACATTTTATTTGAACCAATATTTACCTCCCCGAGTAATCTCGATCGAGAATCGAGCAGCAATCTCGGTAATACTGAAGTGGGCGTTACAATGAATAGGACTGGCCGCCACTGGCCGCCGCGGGTATCTACTTTTGTCAACATTCGGACAATGTTCTAAAGACGTTGGACAGAAATGATTAAAATATCAAGCTAGCAACCGTTACACTACCATAAATACATACTCGTAAAATAAACTTGTGGTGCCTACTAAACTTTTTGGGGGTGCCCCATACTTTGAACTGAAACTCAAAAAAAATTTTTTCATCAAAGACTTACGTGTGGTGTATTTTTGGATAGGTATTTAAAAATGTGATTAGGTATGAATTTTTTTTTCTACACTGATTTGGTCAATTAATGACTTAGTCAGACGGGCACTCTCTACATCTCTAAAGGCCGATTTACATCAGACGAGCGAATGCTCATTCTATCCCCACTGTATCAAATTCATTTGGTGTAAACAAATGTAGAGCATTCTTCTGTTGTTTTGTTTGCGTTCGCAAAGATTCTATGGAATATATAATATGGAAAACACTAAGAACGATCTTCGTTTACACTAAAAGATCGAGAAATAATGCTCTTGTTCCAGCTCTAGCTCTATATTCGTTCAGTTTAAATCGGCCTTAATACCTTCGACATTAGAACCGAGCGGAATGTTGACAGATGGTAAGCGACCTGACGGTGCCACTCTAGTACCGTGGTCTCTAGGCAAGGTGCTGGCTTGGGACACTACTTGCGTAGACACCTTGGCACCGTCTCATGTCAGCTATTCCGCTCGCAATGTCGGAGTTACAGCCGAACAGGCACAAATAAATAAACGTAATAAATACTCCCAGCTCAGCGCACATTATATATTCTTTGCGCTGGCATTGGAGACTATGGGCCCGTGGTCGTCCGATACCAAAAGTTTTATTAAAGATCTTTCGAAACGTTTGGTGCTCGCTTCAGGGGATCCCAGAGCTGGCGCCTACTTTGCCCAAAGGCTCAGTTTAGCTATACAAAGAGGCAACGCTGCCAGCATTCTCGGTACCCTGCCGCGCTGTAGTGATCTCGACGGCGTGTTCAATTTGTAAATTTGTTTATTTTTATGCTATGGTATAATAATTTTATTTAGATTTTTATGTATTTGTAAAAATTGTAAATAATTATTTAGCAAAGTGTAATAAGTATTTCTACACTGAATAATTTCCGCGAGAAAGTGGTAAATTACACACATTTTACCACTTTGGAAGTGTCTCTCGCGCAATCTATTCAGTTAAGAAAAAAATTATGTTAAAAACCTCAACGTCATTTTTTAAGACCTATCCATAGACACACCACACGTATGGGTTTGATGAAAAATAAAATGAGTTTCAGTTTTATTTATGAGGCACCCTCAAAATTTATTGTTTTTTTATATAAAAATCTAAATGCGGTTCACAGAATACATCTATTTACCAAGTTTCAACAGTATAGTTCTTATAGTTTCGGAAAAAAGTGGCTGTGACATACTTACGAACAGACAGACAGACAGACAGGCATGACGAATCTATAAGAGTTCCGTTTTTACGTTTTATGGAACCCTAAAAACAATAAATTTTGGGGGTGCCCCAAAATTTAATTGTAATACTAAGTACTGCAACTCAAAAAAAAAGTTTTTGATAATATTAAGATGGCTAAAGATGCTATACCCGTTTGAACGTATGAAGGTACTTATGAAACGATTGTTTGGTCTTTCACCAATTACGTGGATCGATAAAGTTAAAGACTAAAATCTAAATTCTACGCGGTCGTGAGAGAGGATCCAGACCAGTGCATGTAGGTAGATCATCCGGTCCAGATATAACCCCGATGCTGAACAACAGAAAAGAGAGACCGACTATACAAAGATAATACTGATTATATCTGAAAAAGAAGCTTCCATTATAGTAAGTCTACTCGAAATGTGATACAAACCTCGTATTCAATCAATTTATTCTATTTCTGTTTTGCAAACGAAAACGTTTAGTTCTGGTTAAATTACCTATAATTCCGAACGATACAGTAGCGCATCAACCAATCATAAAATTGATACAAAATGGTATTTTACCTTTTGCGCAAATAGAGGTGATGAGGGTGGCCACACCTTTACCTACAGTTAGAATAAATTAGAAATAAACGATGCTTTGAGTAGTAATTATTATATGTTCGGAATGTGATACAAACGCCATAGACGATCAATTTAATTCATTTCAGTTTTGGAAAAATAAGTCTTTGTTCTAAATAATAACTTTTAACTCTGAACGGTACAGTGGAGCATGAACCAATCATTGAACTAGTATAAATTGGGGTTGTAGCTTCGACACAGTAGGAGATGATGACAATGGTCACACTTCTACAGTTAATATTTTATATCTAGAAATATGAAGTGGAAAAAAAATGTTTTTATAATACAGAATGATGAGTGAGAGACGAGAAATCATGCCTTCTCAACACTGTTGTCCATTGTAGCACAGTGTCTTGCAGTTATTTTAATATGAAGAATCCTAATGATTCTATACTAATGCACTACGCTCGTCCCGTCGCCCACAGATGATTTATCTCTTAACGTGCCTTAAATTTATTAAATTCTGTAAAGGGCAAGCCCTTATAATATATCTGGAATTATTTCCTTTCAAACCGGAACACAACAATGTTTGCAAATTGCTGCTTCGCGGTATAGGTAATGACTGACACCGTTTTGGTTACCAGGTAGACTACGTAAAATAAGTACTAGTTTTTAAGTTTATCGTCATTTTTCTTTGTGGATTCTCGTTATTAGGTGATTCAATAATAATTCATGTGTACTTCTATAATTTGGAAAAATAATTTTCATACACTTTTTTTTTAAATAAAGAGTGACGAGACGGGCAGGACATGTGCCTGATGGTAAGCAACATGCCTGCCACATAACAGCACAGTGACATGCAGCTATTCATCAAAATCATTCATCAAAAGTCCAAATCATTACCTAACACTGCACTGCGCTCGTCACCCAGAGATCTAAGTTGTTATAATATCTCCAAGCCCTGTAATTTCTCTGGAAACATTGCACTTCAAACCGGAACACAGTAATTTTTGCATATTACTGCTTGGCGGTAGAATAACTGGCAAAGGTGTGGTACTTCCCCAGGCGGACCCTACCACTTCCATAGTAACGGTTGGCGGGTGACGCCTGCCTTCAAAAGATGTCTTTGTTTTAACGTCCCGATATCCTCACTATATTGTCCTTCACCGTTATAGCTTATAGCCCTAACTAGTACCTACATTTATTTTGTTTGTACTTGAAAAAACACACAAAAGTATATCGTTTCTCAAACTAAAAATACCCTATAACTAAAAAATCCAAACTAGAAACAAGCTAGTTGCTAATTTATTCAAACAGCGTTTATATCTCTCGATGTTTTTTTCTTTAACCTTTGATGGACACCATAATTTGAGGGAAATTTACTTGTCAAATCCACGTATTGTGTAAAATTTTAACAAAGGGAAACTGAACACTTGCTACTTTATTATTAATGCTTGCCAATTGCTACTTTATTTGGATTTAAGTGACTTTTGTTTATATTTGAATTAAGTGCAATAAAGATTCAATCTATCTATCTATCTACTTGGGTACATTTTTCCAAATGATCTCCAAATGATTGCCTTCTGTAGGTACTTAGCAATACTTTTTATTGTAAAATATTGCTTTGAACTTAATTTATGACGTAAACTCTAATGATTTCTAGTGATCTTTTTTTAAAATAAGTCTGCTTATGACCACCACCTCGTGATGTTAAATGACAATGTGGTCTACGATCAAGCGTGCTTGAACCTTTGTTTTTTTAAACGTAATGCCTTATTTTAAGCGACGATGCAATGTACCACGAAACGTGCTTACCTAGAAGAAACCAATTTGAAGACACCAAAATTATAACCATAAGGGAAAATCCACTCAGGCACCTCATTCCATTGCCTAGATTTTCTTATCACAAAAGTAGAGTCAAATCTCATTGTTCGTGTTTTTGGAACATCAACCATGAAACGATGTCGTTTTCTCGAGGTACAAGCATTCCGATTGAAAAAATGCAGAATCTTGCAGAAACAAATTCACATTCGACTAGAAGACACGAAGATTGTACCCATGCAAAAAAATGTTATATGCAATATCATTAAACGAGTAAATTATCACTAGCCAACCCGGCGAACTTCGTTCCGCAATAAATAAACGGTCTGATTTTTTATTAATGAATATCATACTTTTATGCGTAGGTATTATCCTATTCCGCACGAAGACAAGTTTAAAAGAAACATAAAAATCATAGAAAAGTATGTAGTAGTGGTAGGACTCTTGGCAGAGTCCGCCTGGGGAAGTAGCAGACCTTTGTCAGTTATTCTACCGCTAAGCAGTAATGTGCAAACATTACTGTATTCCGGTTTGAAGGGCAATGTTTCCAGAGAAATTACAGGGCTTAGAGATATTACAACTTAGATCTCTGGGTGATGAGCGCAGTGCAGTGCTAGGTAATGATTTGGACTCTTCATGTTCCAATAGCTGCGTGTCAGTGTGCTGTTATGTGGCAGGCGTGTTGCTTACCATCAGGCACATGTACTTGTTTGTCTCGTCACTCTTTATTTAAAAAAAGAGTCGTTTTTGAGTTATGTTTAGTGTAACTAAGAATACTTTATTTTATATTTAGATCACGATTAAGTCCTGTTTATTGTTTTCAATATGAATTTATTTAGTAAAAGTTAAATACTATATTTAGACACTTACGCAATTAAATAAAATATGATACAATGTGTATTATATAAAAAAGCATTAAAAATGGTAACGATAATTATTTCAATATTAAAAGAAAACGTAGTAGGCCAATTATTTCTGGTGTACATGGTGTACATGGTATGGTTCGTAGCTGAGTCCGCCAGGAAAGACACCCCCACTAATTCTACGGATAAGCAATTCTATGTCCCTCCCTATTTAAGGGCAATGTTTCCAGAGAAATCATAGTGGAAGAAGATAAATCATCTTTTAGATCTGGATGTCGAAAGTGAATTACGAATATGAATTCTTTATGCATAGCACTGCGCCAATGCGAGCAGACGACATTTACCATCATACCCGTTTTGCTCATGCGACACTCCATCTAACCTCATTAAAATATTTTGTTAATTTTCAAATGCAATTATGAAACAAGAAAGAATTATTATAAGAGAGAGATGTTTGGTTAGCATTGGAATAGGCTAATATAAAAATAATTAATTACTGATACTATTATTCGAATACTGACTGACTAACGTTTAACAAGCGTTAGCAGCACTAAATGTGCCCACAGCTGGGACTAGGGACCTTATCGCGCAAGGAGAGAGTATACGTGTCACTGTGCTGTTATGTGGCAGGCATGTTGCTTACCATCAGGCACATGTCCCGATCGTCTCGTCACACTTTATTTAAAAAAAAAAACACCGAGTTCGCCCAGTGCGAGTTGGTTTATGACGCATGATATTATTAGGTTCTAGGAACAAATCGGTTTCTGCACGCTGTGCTCCTTCGCCGTTTGCGTCAGTGGCATAACCCACATTACTACAACACAACAGTGGTGCGCATAGGATTCGAACCCGGGGCTTCGGATCGGCAGTTGTCGTTCTCGTGACTACCACCTGTAACATTATTACAAAATCTAAGAAAGTCAGTTTTGTCTCTACAAATTCATTTAAAATCACAAATGTCAAACATTTCCATATCGACTTGACCTTATGGAAAAATTCAGCAACTTTTTAAATCCCCTAAGACAAATGTTTAAAATACGGTGATACCTGATATACTGTTTCTGAATTATCATTTTTACGGGACAAAACGTAACGTATGTAATCTTTAATCTGATATCTATACCTAACGACTCGTAGCTTCCTTGCAACCTGATAAGGGTTAAAGATTTAGGGGTTTGTGATATTACATGGAAACATTCCGACAAAAAATACGTCGCCAATTCGCTCCGTATTTACGTGAAAAGATTCCAAATTGTGGTTACCCATAGGAACCGTAATTCAATGGTGAACTCATTTACATAAGTATACTTAGTATAGTATGACCAAAAATTATGATATGCAGACATCAGATGTTTGCCCACGCCTGCAATAAGCAATTTGAACATCTGCCCTCTCGTCACCCGCCGAATTCTGGTATCTTTGCTTTGACACCAATGACGTTACGTCACGTGGACACAATGTATACAAAAGTTAGAAATGACGTACCCTTACTTCACATTAGATGCTTATAGATTATTTATTATTGTCTCTGAAGCAAATACAGCTCTATTTCCGAACGGTACAGCTTAATTTGGAATGCCGAGTTTAGACCTCTAACAACTGCCTAGATAGCTAGATACATTTTGAATTAGTCACCATCAAACACCATCCACTTTCGTTTTTCTAGGGTAGTTCTTTCACGACGAAATCCATAAAACACCATTTTATGGTAATGACAACAGATTCGAGATTACATAGACCAGGACGTCTACTTTCTTTCTACGAAAACGTAATTTCGAAATAAACTCGCGACTTTCCAACTCCGATTTTACTTCGATCCGTCGTTTTGTCCGTTTAAATGTTCTAAACTTACTCTAATTAGAGTACGCTTAGAACATTTAAGCGTCAAACAATGTTGTATCGGAAAAAACGAAGTAGAACGAGAGATGGAAAGTCGCGAGTTTTTTTTCGAAATTACGTTTTCGTAGAAATAGAGTAGCCTGTAGTTTTTGAAGGTATTTCGTTCGTAAAAAATACAACTCATATTTCTTTACGATATTAGCTAGTATACAAGTATAGATGAAATTAATGAATTAATTAATTAATTAGAATAATATGTTGTTTCGGAACATGCGTCTCGAATTCAGTGTTTTTCATCTATAGTTCAAATACATCGTACACAAAATATCACGAGTTGGTACAAGGCACGGGCTATCGTGATCCGTCTGCCGTCTATCAAATCTTTTATGTTTTTTCGTCAAACTTGCGCCGGGACCTGTCATCGATTAAATTGAACTTACTGACAACGGTTTTGATATTGAACCTTACAAAGTATGTTGCCAAATTCTGTAATACATTGTTTGGCTGTGATGGATTAGTAACGGGATGTAAAAATACTTTAAAATTCTACAAAATAGGTTATTTAATGGTAATAACATTTTTTTATCCTTATATGACTGAGTACTGACCAATTTTGTATATTTTGTGCGAAGATTAGAATTTTTGTGAAGCATCTTATAAGTGCCAAATTTTTAAACTAAATTTTGGAAAAAAATATTGCTTCACCGGATATTGCGACGCTTAAACCGCAAGTCATTAATAGTGTATAACCATAGAATAGATGACATCTGCCACCGTCTGTAGTAGTATGATTCTTCCCTTTTACCGTCTATCTAAACGAGCTTTTTCAGCTTTTTCGTTGCAATTGCTGTATCTATACTTTAAAAAATGTATACTTTAAGCGAAAATAAAAGAGATAGCAATATCAAAGATAAAACCGTTTTTCGCGCGCTCTGGTCGCGCTACCATTTAAGCATAATAATACTTCTCGATGTTCCAAATTCAAAGACTAGGGGTCTTCACACACGAAGAGAGAGGCCATAATCCACCACGCAGGCCTTCACATCAAGGCGGGTTATCCAAATGCATCACTCGCCAACCAACATCTCGAAAAATATCTTTCTTGGTACATGTCGGCTTCCTCACGACGTCTTCCTTCAATGTTAAAAACAGTAGGAAGCTTATACATCTGCACACAGAAAAAGTGGTCGTGGCCTAACGGCAAGACCGCCCGATTCATTCGATTGAGGTCGTAGGTTCGAATACCAGCTGCAATTGTGAGTAATTAGAGGTAAAATTAATCTAATATAAATAAAACAAAGTGTTAGCATGAAAACAGATCATTATAAGAATGGATGAATAGGAGATCAAATTATTTCAAAGAGATAGCTTTGAGCAATAAGACCGCCAATTAGAAGCTTCATCTGAAAGTTCGTAAGTTTCTATTTTGCATCCTTAATTATGGGGTATTTTACAAACAGTTCACAATTTTATTCCATTGTTCTTCAATTTACAGAATTCTTGGGAAGGCTATTATGAATACACGTGACAAATCGAAATGGATAATTATTTTGTGGATCATTAAATACGAGTATTTAATAAACCTACTGGGAAGTGGATTACGTAAAGTAGTAAAATGATATCCGATAGGCCGTTAATAATGATACATTATCAAATTTGTCGAACTATGAAGTACCGTGTTAAGTCTACAATTAAGTAATTACACCCCTAAATAAATTATGAACCAACCAACAACTTTAGTATAGGTAACTGACAGTTCTGTTGTAACGGACCAATCAATGTCTCAATTTATCCAATTAATTGCTATGCGATTCGAGGACACTTGTCAGCTATTACTTAAGGTATCAATTAGATATTATTATAGATAGGTATCAATGGCTATAGCGGTTTAAATGGCGGTGAAATCATAATGGCCATTATAGTGCTTTGACCACTGTAACTTAAGTGGCTAGTTATGTAATAAACGCTACCCTGACAATCATAATGTCAGCTTCGTCGTTGAATTTAAATTCGTCGTCGTGCGTTTATTGTTAATAGTTATTTGTTGTACAAGAGTGCAAAGCGGCTTTTTAACCGCGTGCTCAATTTTGATGACCGAGCAAGCGAAGGATTCTAAAGTTGAATCACGAGCGTAGCGAGGGATTCAAAAATTAGAATCCTGAGCGTAGCAAGGGAATCAAAAGGGCACAAGGTGAAAAATCTTTGCACTCGAGTGTAACACTTAATTTTTCATCCCCCCTTAGCGAGGAAATTACTAAACGCTTTGCGCATTTTCAGTTTCAGTCGATTCTGTTGGCGTTAAATAAACTTCTTGGTCGCTAGAATCACTTATTATTATGGTATTTCGGTTTTTCACTTGTATTCAATTTTATAAGTTTTAAACTTAAGTTTATTTAGCCATGGTTTTAACAATAACAATATGACGTGAAAATATGGAGAGTTGACCGATTGAGGTAAGGAGTTTCATGTGTACATGAAAAAGTGTCCGACCAAATGCATTAAATTATAGTAGCGCTAAATTTGCATCAGGGTACATTTTAAAGGAAATAATTAAACGTACTATTCAGAATTCATGAAAGAAAAATATTGGCAGTCATAGGGACTGCCGATAGAAGTGGTAACTTATAACTCAGAATTTGATTTTTACTTTGGAAACTACGTGTGTGAAACCGGAGGGCGTGGCTATGAGCATGGCCATCTAGAAATGCTGACACATTTTTAAATGGCCAATGGGAAAGGCTGAGGCATTTCTAGATGGCCATTGGCTATGGTCCCGAGTTTACCCGAAGATTTCTTATCATTCCCGAGCGTGACGCTAGAATTAAATTGACAGCCCACGAAAAATCTGTCTTTGGCGCGCCAAAAGAAGTTTTGACTTCAAAATATATTGTACCTACATGTTTTCTCAAAGTAGTAATTATTTATTTGATGTTATATTTACTACATTATTTTGTACTGCACAAGTAGTTGAAATTATCTATTAGTTACTATTTTAGTAGTCAATAATATTTAATTATTTAACTCGGCAACTCGGCCTACTTCAATTCGATTACAATTGATTCATTCATAGCATTTCAAAATATTTTGCCATTTGAAATAACATTCTTTACCTCTATCCTCCATACGTGAAAAGAAAATAGCGCGCAAAGCATTTAAAAAAAGTACACCAAAGAGGTTCCGAGTATGAGTTTTTAACAAATTAAAAATAAATGTATGATGAATTCGGCACCAAGGAGGTAGAAATAAATAGGTTAAATTATGTTTTGAATTCAAAACCTCAGTACACACGATGTTCTAAATTCAAATTTACTTTAACCTCTAGAGGGTAAAAACGACTTTTGCGCCCTGATATCGAGGAGCAAAAGTACTCTTTTCGAGCTGGTGGGATGAAAAATACATTCTCTTTGATGTAATATAATATTCCAATTGATGCAGCATTGTATCGTTTCTGCACTTTATATTGGTTTCAGTAGTTTCGTGAAATTATCTGCGTACTATTTTACCCTGACCAAAATAAACCCGAAAATAAAACAAAATGGAACACGTTATTTTTGAACTTCCAATTTTATTTAAATTTAATTGACATAGTTTGCAGTTTAATCATAGGCAACAGCAACATTTACAATTATATTTTGCTTTTTTCGTTTTTAACATCTTGTCGGACATAAAGTTGTATTATGCTAAAGGCACAGATATCTAAATAATTATTTAGATTCCTGTGGCTATAGGTGTACACTTCACCGCCATTTCGCCTGATGTTAAGACGATGACGATGGTGCATCTACGGTAATTTCATACTAACTTCTTAACGCATACTTTATAGAAAAAAAACTTGAGACCGTAATCCCACTAGTCCCATCCTACTAATATTATAAATGTCAATGTATGGATGTTTGGATATTTGGATGTTTGGATGTTTGGATGCTTGTTGCTCAATCACGTCCTAACGTATGAACGGATCGGGCTGAAATTTGAAACTCAGATAGCTTATAGTCTGGAAGAACACATAGGCTACTTTTTATCCTGAAAAAATAACGGGAACAACGGGAACGGGAACTACGCGGGTAACACCGCGGGGTTCTGCTAGTCACAATATATACATAAATTGTGTGGATGTTTGGATGTTTGTTGCTCAGTCACGCCCTAACGTCTGAACGGATCTAGCTGAAATTTGGAATACAGATAGATAATAAGCTGGAGGAACACATAGGCTTTTTATCCCGGTAAAATAACGGGAACGACGGGAACGGGAACTGCGCGGGTAAGACTGCAGGGCACTGCTAGTCTATTTTATAAGTATTCGCGTGTCCATTTTAACAATTTCACAAAGCTGTTGAGACTTGAGCAATCCCTATATTTAACTAGCACTGCACTGCCTTCGTCACCCAGAGGTGTAAGAAAGTTGATCTCCATGCCCTCTAATTCATCTGAAAACATCGCCCTTCAAACCGGAATAACGATGTTTGAACATTACTGCTGGGAGGTATAATAATTTGCAAAAAAGTGGTGCAAATAGTCCCAAAAAAAAGTTACAACAAAAAACCTGGACGTCTACTCTGTTTCTACGAACAGGTAATTTCGAAAAAAACTCGCGACTTTCCTACTCTCGTTCTACTTCGTTTCGTCCGATACAACATTGTTTGACGTTTAAATGTTCTAAGCATATTCTAATTAGAGTAGGACAAAACGACGGATTGAAGTAAAATCGGAGTTGGAAAATCGCGACTTTATTTCGAAATACGTTTTCGTTGAATTAGATTAGACGTCCTGTCATATTTTAGTAGAGTTGATATATTTCACGACGGTTGTGTCTTTCAGTTCGTTTGTTGTTACAAACACAATTAGACACAATTAAGGCTTAGTCACGTTTTATAATGATGGTAAATAAGAAATGGTATCGTCATAGTGAAGCTAGCAAAGCAAACAAGAGTAATATCTTAAGATACAAACCTTCCCCACGCGACGTCATCTCACACTTGCCAGTTTTTTCCTCTTTTCTTTGATTCTCGACGCGGTTCTTGCAATGCAACCACTAATTACACTCTATATATATATACAGTCTCGGTTGCAGCGCGAATACCTCCTCTCTCACACTTTATAATTGGGCACTTATCATGTGTGTACCGTCGAATGCTTTCCGCTGGGTTATAATGGTATGGTTTTACAAGCATTATCATATCATGCTACTAATATCATAAACTAGTAGTGCATCGCGGTTTTACTCGCGTTGTTCTCGTTATTTTCCCGAGATAAATAGCCTGTTGTGTTATCCCAGACTATTATCAAACTTGTTCCAAATTTTAACCCGATCCGTTCTGCCGTTCCGGAGTGATTGAGCAACAAACATCAACATTTTGACATTAAATATATTATAAATTTAATGTCAATATTTTTTCACATCCTACTAGTATCATAAGATATTAGTAGGATGTGAAAGACAAATGTTTGCTGTTGAATCCGTCGTACCGTCTAAACAAATCGGGTTATAAAATGTAGGGGAAAAATTCAGATTATTTATTTATAGCCAGGAACAGCACATAGACTACTTTTATCGCTGGAAAATTGCGGTAATGGGCACTTTGCGGGTAAAACCAAGTGTTACTGCTAGTATAACTATAATTACTATTTATTTTTACCGCCAAGGAGTAGGTAATGTGCAAACATTACTGTGTTCCGGTTTGAAGGGGAATGATTCCAGAGAAATTACAGGGCTTAGAGACATAATATCTTAGATCTCTGGGTGACGAGCGCAGTGCAGTGCTAGGTAATGATTTGGACTATCATGTTCCAATAGCTGCGTGTTACTGTGCTGTTATGCGGCAGGCATGTTGCTTACCATCAGGACATGACCTGCCTCGTCTCGTCACTCTATACTATAAAAAAAAAACTTTATTTTCGTCATCATCGTTGACAGTTATCCTGACCCCATAACTGTAAATAATTAGTATTTCCTAAAAGTCTTTTTAATTACAAATTTCAACCCGATCCGGTCAGAAGTTTTGTTTGTTTTCGTGATTGAATCACAAACATACAAACTTTGAGATTGATAATATTAATATGATAGTTAGAACAGTCACAGAACAAATATTAGACGGCCAGTTGAGTATCTTATGTTTTATTGTACCATATTCACACAGTTAGGCAGGTTATGCAGAAGACTGATGAGTATAACCGGCCACTGTGTCTAGCATTTGTGGACTACGAAAAAGCGTTCGACTCTGTTGAAATCTGGGCCGTCTTGCAGTCTTTGCAGCGCTGCCAAGTGGACTGGCGATACATTGAGGTGTTGAAGGGCCTTTATGAAGACGCCACAATGACCGTTCGAGTACAGGACCGGCAGACTAACCATATCCCATTAAAAAGAGGAGTGAGACAGGGGGATGTTATATCCCCGAAACTGTTCACTAATGCTCTAGAAGATATGTTTAAGACGCTGGACTGGAAATCGAAAGGCATATGTGTCAACGGCGAATACCTGTCACACTTACGCTTTGCTGATGACATTGTGGTTCTGTCAGAATCGCTGCAAGAGCTGCAGGAAATGTTGATCAGCTTGGCCGATGCTTCCCACAGGATAGGTCTCCGGATGAATCTAGATAAAACTAAGATCATGCATAATGTACATGTTACTCCGAGACATATCCACGTCGACGGGACACTTCTGGAGGTCGTTCAAGAGTATCCCTATCTTGGTCAGATTCTCCAATCAGGTGGCGCAAACTTTGAGAAAGAGATCGACAGGAGAATTCGACTGGGCTGGGCAGCGTTTGGAAGGCTTCGCCACATCTTCTCGTCGTCCATTCCCCAATGCCTGAAGACGAAAGTCTTCGATCAGTGTGTCTTACCTGTGCTGACTTACGGAGCCGAGACGTGGCCACTCACGGTAAGGCTGGTCCATCGATTTAAGGTCACTCAACGGGCTATGGAGCGGGCTATGCTCGGTGTCTCTTTGAAGGACAAAATCAGAAATGAGTTAATCCGACAAAGAACTAAAGTGGCCGACATAGCCGACAGAATTAGTAAGTTGAAGTGGCAATGGGCTGGCCATATCTGTAGAAGAGATGACCATCGCTGGGGTAGGAAAGTACTGGAGTGGAGACCGCGAACCGGTAAGCGTAGAGTGGGACACCCTGCAGCCAGGTGGAGCGACGATCTGCGAAAGGTCGGCGGTCGAAAGTGGATGCGCAATGCAGAAGACCGCACCTTGTGGCGTTCATTAGGAGAGGCCTACGTCCAGCAGTGGACGAATATCAAATAGGCTGATGATGATGATGATGATGATATGTATATTAAGTAATTATATCTTCGAAAATACAGAATAATAATTAAAAACTAATCTCCGAATAACCCACCCCTAACTGCTCCCGGCGTAAAAGTGCCCATAATGCTCGCCTCGTTCCCACGCTGAATGGCAATGGCCAACCTTTGCTCCAAGAACGCGCCGGAGCGAGAGTCACCCGTATTCTCCCTGAGCCTGCGCGATTATATCTTCTATTTTATGTAGCTGTTATGCACAGTATTAGTGATTCGATACCGATTTCGAATAAATAATAATTGATTCGTCTTTTTCATAGAACTCCTTCTAGCCACATGGTTTATATATCAACTAACTGCTGTGCCCACGACTTCATCCGCCTGGAAAAGTGACTTTCGGTAGTATTTTCGAATTATACGTTTAATTTATAAACACCGTAGTTAGGATATTAAAAAAAAAATTGGCAGTCATAGGAACTGCCGATAGAAGTGAAAACTTATAACTCAGAATTTGATAGCTTACTTTGGAAACTACACGGGTGAAACCGGAATGCGTGGCCTGGGCATCATGGCATGGCCATCTCGAAATGCGTCAGCATTTCCCATTGGCTCACGCATTTCTAGATGGCCATGCCATGATGTTGAGGCCACGCCCTTTCAGCATTTCCCATTGGCTGACTTATTTCTAAAAATGACCAATAGCCATGATCCCGAGTTTACCCGAAGATTTCTTATCATACCCGAGCGTGACGCTAGAATCCAATTCACAGCCCACGAAATATCTGTCTAGGCGCGCCTAAAGAAGTTTTCACTTCAAAAACTATCTTATATGAATGCTTCTCTATACACGATATTCAAACGTCCAGCAAGTTCGACGTGATTATAACCATAACTTTTTTATTTATGAACCGATTGACATTATACAAACACTAAATGTTAAAATGACATCGTAATCGTGTAAACCGTTTCTGAGATTAGCATGCACAAACACACAGACAAACCGACAAACAGGCAAAAATGCCAACAATCATTAAAGGTCTCCTGTAATTTTTTTTTTTTCATATCTCTTCTATGTATGTACAGACAGCGATCCGTTACATTTTTATTTTAACAGATAACATATTTTAAGATAGCAGATGTACACTTGACTACCACCTCGCCTAATGTCAAGCCACGATGCTGCCTAGATAATTATGTTGAAGCGCTGAAGCTAGATTGAAGATAGTTAGCAAACATAACATACATTTGGAGATATACTTATGATAGAACACTCAACAACAGAATAAAAAAAACAATTTATTACCGGACACGTTCTAGGTGGGAATCGAAGCCGCGAACTTCATTCATTTCACTGAGAAAAGTTACTGCCTACCAGATCTGGTCGTAAGGGGTGATATGAGTTAAATCACAAAGCCAATCAGTATATAAATCAGCATTAAAATATTATACGCCAAAATATGTTCCATTTGGACTTAAGTTTTGAACAAATGAGAAGGTAATTTTTTTTATCGTCTAACTAGCTATATCTTTACTAATATTATAAATCTGAAATTGATAAAAACTGAAGTTAATTTGTTTGAATGCACTAATCTCAGGAACTAATGGACCAATTTCAAAAATTATTTTACCGCTGGATATGTGCTCTCTGAGTGCTAACGGCTGTATTTTATACGTACCACAGTGACTAATATACGAAAGGCTAACATACTACATTAACCTTTCAAATACTATTATTCAAAAACAAGTACCGTTCGTAAGCCTCGCGATTCCTAAGTGGACTTCACTGAGTCCAACAAACTTCCTTATCTGATTTTCCAATGACAAAACTAGTCAGTCTCGCTACATAGAAGGCTTTAGATTGAAAAGGAAAACGTGGAAAGCGCACACAATAGAACTCCCGTTTATAATGGACTTTGTGAACGGACTAGTCATGTCAAGCCAAAAATACTGCTCAGGGTGGGGCTTTTACTTCTAGTCTCAAACATACATGTCGTTTACTGAAAGCTGGAATTTCTATTTGGGTTACGAGTTGCTTTTCAGATTAAATATCATGAACGCTACCGAAATATATTTGAAAGAGATGTTATACTGAAGCGTATGACGTAACACTATAATTAAACGAGGACCGAGACTCGTATTTTAACTATGTTTTTTCTTTAATTAAATGAAGCAAACTGTTGTCCAATTTTACCTAAATCATTGACGACGATTCCGTGATAGTTGTGTATTTATTTACGATATTATTTTAAACCATACAATTTAGAATTTTAGACTGGTTTAGAAAACAATGAATTCAGGATCCAAGTTAAAATCAAGATAATCAAGAACATCTTGATTATCTGTAGACTTTCATTGGTATAAATATGGGTGATTCTGGTGTGCTTAGTGTAAGTAGTTAGTTAGGTATGTAGCGTAGCGTAGTTCTCATTGTATTTTAGTTTTGATAATAAAGGTTCTGTCCGTATTTTAGCAAATCTAGGTGAATTATTTATCTTCTCTTGTAAGACATTTCTCATTTCAAACCAGAGGTTTTAATTAGGGCATGGATACCGGTATTCGGTATTACCGAAAAACCGGCAATACCGGACTATTTGAGTCAATTCTCAATACCGGTATTGAAATTGCAAATACCGGTTTTTCGGTATTTTGAATAAACAAATTAAATTCATGAATAAAACCCATAAGGCGCCTCTAGCGGCAGTCTTATGTTTTTTTTCATGGTTTACACGAAATAGTGTAAATGTATTAATGAAAACTTATTTTGCACTAAAAAAGTAATAAACTATTTGTAGCCCCCGACCAAAACAAGAGATGTTATAAGTTTGACGTTGATGTCTGTCTGTCTGCCTGTAGCACCGTAGAGTTCAAACGGATGGACCGATTATGATGCTGTTTTTTTGTTAGGTTAATTTCCGTGCTTAGTTAATATCGATTCAAGATGGCCGCCTCCACAAAATATCTAAATTTACTAAAAAATATACTACATTTCTTCACAACAATATGGGTCAATATGGGTATGGGCTCAATATGGGTATCAAATGATAGGGCTTGACTAGTAAAATACTATACACTATGACAAATTTTAAGTCCAAGATGGCCGCCACAACAAATGGCGAATTACGTTATTATTTTCACTACTACCTCAATATGGGTATCAAATGATAAGACTTGCTTGACTAGTAGAATGTCGTACAGATTACAAATTTGAGGTAGTTGGGGGTAAATCAAAATTTTTAATTTTGGTTGGATGCATATCAACTATTTTTATACAAAAAATTAAACTGACTGCAAAACAACAAATAGGCACTCAAAAGCGAAAAATAAATCATTATAACTATTTTAAGCGTTACTCACTCATCTTTGAGGTTCAGGAACTCTCGTTATTCATGTTTGAGGTCGGTACCAGCCATACTAATACATAAATACCTACAAGTATTTGCACTACTTACTACGTACATAACATCGATCTACTAGCTTTTTAACTTGACTGGCTCCGACATCAAATATATGAGTGAGTTGGCCTTATAATAGTTATATTAATTTATTTTTCGCTTTTGATTGCCTATTTGTGGTTTTGAAGTTGGTTTAATTTTGTGTATAAAACGAACGAGCGTAAACTAGTTTAAAATTTATGCGTATTTATTGATATTTGTTTAACTTTAGAGTTTGAAATGCTTACTTAAGTAGGTACCGGATTTACCGGATGATTTTTTTACAGCCATTTTAATAGTTTGAAGTATATTACCGAAAAAATACCGAAAACCCGGGATCCCGGTTTTAAAAAAAATATGAATACAAAAAATACCGGTTTTGTCAGAAGTCCAATACCGCCATGCCCTAGTTTTAATATACAGATACAATCATACGGTGTTTTTGCCTTTGCGGATTTTATCACTGTTTATTTTATACATTTCGTTTCTGAAACCAAAATTACGTATTCTATTTTTATCGATCTATTATTAAATAGTAAACAATATCACATTTCGAACCTTTGATTACAACTTTTTGGCCTTGATCGGAATGAAAAAAATGCAAAAAAAATTAAAAAAAAATTTTTTTTTTCAATAATCGAATTGAAATTGAAGTTTTTTTTATTTTATTTAAATTAGCCACTCTACAGACACCGGGGTCCGTGATCTTTGTCATTTCAATTCTATTGTATGACATTTCTTTTGTAATTATATTGTATAATTGTAGTTATTGTTGAAATTTCATTGTAAGTATAATAAATAGTTCATTAGTATTTTTGTACGAATCATGCTCGCTCACTGTGCGTAGGGCTATTTTCCGTCGCCAGCAAGTCTGTTATCTTATGGCGGCAGAATGTCTGAGTTTCCCGCTCGTGCGGGGAAGGGGCTGACGACCATCCAAACCTCTGTACCACTCTCATAATTGCTGACAAACGGCGCCACTGTTGTTTATTCAATGGCACACAAAACATTGTTTTATTATTTTTGTGATTCATTTACTTAAAAGACTGTCGATGGCGCGTCTCTACTCTTGTATTCAATACTCTGAATCGCGCACATTAAAAACAAGGCCAAATGATAATGGTGATGATTTTATGGACTGTTATGATCATAAATATTCGTTTCGGTTTATGTAAAATATTTAAAGCTGGTACCGGGAATTCACGGTTGTTATACAAACACATTCGAGGCTTAGACGTATTGTTATAAAAGAGGGTAAATTTCTTACGTGGTAACAACATTCGTCCGTATTAAATTGTATTTGCCTATTCTAGAATATACTTTACGTTAATGCGATGTTTATTGAATTTTAATTAATACTGAACTTGGCTCTCGAGCGATAACTGATTGAAAAGTTTTGAGTCGAGTGTTAGACCTGACCTGTAACTTTAACACTCATAATAAATTAACACTATTTTAAAAGTTTCACTAGAATATTCAACTACCATTTTAAAGGGAAACAATGAGAATAAACTAAATCTATACTTATAATAAAACTGTAGCGGGTCGAATTCTGTACATTGAAGATATTTTGAAAAAAAATTTGGGGCCACTCCATAGTCGATACTGATGGCGAAACTGCATTTTTTTTTCTTTCATATCTGTCTGTCTGTATGTCTGTCTGTGTGTATAGGGAACTCACATCACGCCGAAACTACTGATTCTATTCAAATTAAACTTGACATGATTTAAGATCATACTAAATAAATGGTAGCTGTCTACTTTTAATCCCCAAATTCTGCACGGTTTTTGTGCAGAAAAGGGTTAAATTCAGAATGTGTTTTTGGTTGTAACTCATGTTTGCGTTGTTCAATTTCGTTAATTCTTATTTTGTTAGAAATAACACATTTTTAATATAGTCTCATCAAATAAGCATCTAATTTTAGCATTACTGGTCGTGTGGTTCGGAAATAACGTAGAAATTAAATAATAACGGAATTGATAAGTTCGGTACATACAAACTTCTAAGTATTTTGTGACAATGTAAACAATAGCAGGTCTACTACGAAGTCCGATATACGATATATCGGCCGAACTTATGAAGTTTCCGACCACGAAAGACAATCGGTCGGTTGATCAGATCGGCCGTTTCGTTGGATCCGACCCTCATCCGACCTAAGTCTATATACTTATCTATCTATCTATATCTATACTTATAATTAAACTGTAGCGGGTCGAATTCTGTACATTGAAGATATTTTGAAAAAAAAATTTTGGGGGCACTCCATAGTCGATACTGATTTTTTTTTTTTTTAAATAGAGGGTGACGAGACGAGCAGGACATATGCCTGATGGTAAGCAACATGCCTGCCACATAACAGCATCCGACCTAAGTCTATAACTTTCGACCCGAAATATATTGATCCGAATATTTTTCGTGGTAGGCTACAATCCGATTCAGTTGTCGGTCGGATGCGATCATTCGGAGTTTGTTTTCGTAGTAGACCTGCTGGGATGTAACGGAGGTCATTTTATCGGATTCGAAGGCGGAGTCCGAGTTTTAAAATTTGATTTATCGGAGTCGGAACCGAAGTCGGAGGCATAGGCAGGATTAGAAGTGGTGGCAGGAGATACATTTTTATTGGGTATTTTTTTTTTTGCCAAACACGTGGACACGATAAACATTGACGAGCAATTGATTTAGGAAGTTGGGATTTTGTATTTTAATTTATTATCCACCACAATAAAGGATTATCTGCAATATTTATATACCTTACCTCCGATTATAACCTCCGTTTTAAAAGTTTCGGAGCCGAAGTCGGAAACGAAGGTCTAATAGATTACTATTTTGAGGTTTTGAGGAGGTTTTGACTTATCGGAGTCGGATTCGAAGCTCTTTCCTGGTACACACACAGTACTCAAATCCGTCATCCGTCATCTATCGTCAGGTAATAATATGACAGTACCTGTCTTATGTTTTTCCACAAAATGGCAGCTCATGGTACGAAACACAATCTGATATTTATTAGAAAATGTGTAATGTAGTATTTGTTGTGGTAGCGACAATATGAATACATCATCTGTGAAAATTACAACTCTCTAGCTATCACCGTTCTTCAGATACAGTCTGGTGACAGACGAACGGACGAACAGCGAAGCCTCAGTAATAGGGTCCCGTTTTTACCATGTACGTATATTATATGGAAAACAGGGAGGCGGTTTTTTGAATATTGACAAAAACTGGAAGACAAGATGTTCAAGCCCACTACCAGTCGAAAGCGTGCCCAGCATGCTGGCGGCAGTACCACGCTGAATAGCGATGTATATGTGTTGGGCCATATAAACGCTAGCATTTTGGTCACGCGTTGCGTCGGCGAAGCTCTCAGAAAGCTTTTGAAGATGAAGTCAGCTCCCGGCCTTCACACGCACGATGTCTCAACTCTCAACCCCAAAGGGCTTAAATATAAAACCACTACCGAGGGTTGCATATTTCCGCCGTTTGAGACGCTCAACTGAATTAGCCGCTGCACTGGCCCTACCATGTGTCTCTCGAAGAAGTGATGGTGCCAGAGTATCGACACAAGCTGCGTCCCACACTAGGGGCCGACTCAACTTCCAAGGCAAAAAACTCATGCCGTCAGGTCTTTTGCCATCGTCACGCGTAAGACCACTCCGGTTTGAGTAGGGCTGGGACATTGGCGGTAGAAAAAGCCAAAGTTTTGTGTGTGAATTGTTCACCAGTATCTATTTATCTGGACGACGTAGTCATAGCTTCTTAAATTAGTCGAGTGAACTTTTTACTTGACTAGAAATTAGTTAGTTGACGTGAAATGATAATAATTGAAGTCGGTTTTTGTTTTTTCGGATATTATTTCAATCCAAATACTGTACTAAATTTAGTGTTCAACAAGCTTCGGTGCAGAAGCAGAACCAAAGCAGAACGTCGTTTTTCTAAAATTGAATAAAATGTTATCTTACTAAGTATTATTATGTATATTATGTAAAGGTTTGATTTGGTTGAAATTTGAAACACAGATAGTTTATATAGTCTCATATACTACCTATCATCTCGGAAAAAGCATGGGCCCTAACGAAACAAATATTAACGACAGAATGACATTACCAATTAGATTGACATTTGCAACACACATGGTTTAGAGTCATATTACATCGGCTAATAAGTCTACCACCTACTACTTAGGATATCATCCTGTAAAAATGTACAAGTGGGTAAGTATCAGATCACGCACATCAGCTACAGACTCTTCGTAATGTATCCTATAAAAATCCTACAAACTGCGGCTATGTTCGATACTCCACAACCTTACTACGAGTGTGTTTGATGTTGCTTAAAATATAAAATATGAAGTTGCTAAACTTGAATACCGAAATATATTTTTGTGTGGAAAAACAAATCACTCGGTTTGTGTAATGACCACCCATCCAAATATTTTTACGTAAGTTCTACGAATGCACTAATAAGGTCGCAAGATCAACGTACGCGAACGAAGTAGCGGGTTCAGCTAGTAAATAAATAATGGTGGGCATATGTCACAGCCACTTTTCTCCGAAACTATAACAACCATACTGTGAAACTTCGTAAGTAGATGCATTTTGTGAAACGCATTTAGATTTTTACACGAAAAAAAAAAACAATAAATTTTGGGGGTGTCCCGTACTAAGAACGGAAACTCTAAAACATTTTTTTCATCAAAAACATACTTAGGTCTTTAATAAAGTGGCCAAGGGCGAGTTGGACTCGCCCATGAAGGGTTCCGTTGCAGCAAGTAACATAATATACATAGTACACATAGTTCTTGTAGTTCGTTGTAACTTTGATCGAAGTTTCAATAATAGTGTATATATGACGTACTAAAAAAAAACTACTCATCAGATCGAGTTCAAACTAATTTTCGTTGGTAGTTTACATGATAATGTACATTATATATTTTTTTTAGATTTTTCATTCTCTTACTTTAGAAGTTAGAGGGGGGGGGGGGGGGGGGACACACATTTTACCACTTTGGAAGTGTGTCTCGCGCAAACTATTCAGTATATACGAAAATGATTTTAGAAACCTCAACATCATTTTTGAAGACCTATCGATAGACACCCCACACGTGTAGGTTTGATGAAAAAAAAATTTTTGAGTTTCAGTTCTCAGTATGGGGGGCAACCCTAATTTTTCTTTTTTTTAATTTTTTTTATTCAAATCTTAATGCGGTTCACAGGATACATCTACTTACCAAGTTTCAACAGTGTGGTTTTCATAGTTTCGGCAAAAAGTGGCTGTGACATACGGACGGACAGACAGACAGACAGACAGACAGACATGACGAATCTATAAGGGTTCCGTTTTTACGTTTTACGGAACCCTAAAAATGATGTTGAGGTTTCTCATTTTTAGGGTTCCGTAAAACGTAAAAACGGAACCCTTATAGATTCGTCATGTCTGTCTGTCTGTCTGTCTGTCTGTCTGTCTGTCTGTCTGTCTGTCTGTCTGTCCGTCCGTATGTCACAGCCACTTTTTGCCGAAACTATGAGAACTACATTGTTGAAACTTGTTAGGGTTCCGTAAAACGTAAAAACGGAACCCTTATAGATTCGTCATGTCTGTCTGTCTGTCTGTCTGTCTGTCTGTCTGTCTGTCTGTCCGTCCGTATGTCACAGCCACTTTTTGCCGAAACTATGAGAACTACATTGTTGAAACTTGGTGAGTAGATGTATTCTGTGAACCGCATTAGGATTTGAACAAAAAAATTAAAAAAAAAGAAAAATTAGGGTTGCCCCCCATACTGAGAACTGAAACTCAAAAAATTTTTTTTCATCATACCTACACGTGTGGTGTGTCTATCGATAGGTCTTCAAAAATGATGTTGAGGTTTCTAAAATTATTTTCGTCTACACTGAATAGTTTGCGCGAGACACACTTCCAAAGTGGCAAAATGTGTGTCCCCCCCCCCTCTAACTTCTAAAGTAAGAGAATGAAAAATCTAAAAAAAATATATGATGTACGTTACCATGTAAACTACCAACGAAAATTAGTTTGAACTCGATCTGATGAGTAGTTTTTTTTTAGTACGTCATAAATACACTATTATTGAAACTTCGATCAAAGTTACAAGGAACTACAAGAACTAATGTGTACTATGTATATTATGTTACTTGCTGCAACGGAACCCTTCATGGGCGAGTCCAACTCGCACTTGACCACTTCATTATTTTTTCTAAACTAGGTAGTTTGCGCGAGAGATTCAAACCAAAGTGGTAAAATGTCGTAACCCCCCCCCCCCCCTGTAACTTCTTAAATAAGAGAATGACAAACCTAAAAAAATGTATGATGTACATTGCCATGCTAACTTCCAGTGATAATTGGTTTGAACGTGATCTAGTTAGTCGTTTTTTTGTAATCGTCAAAATACACTATTATTAAAACGTCGATCAAAGTTAAAACTAACTACAAGATTTTTTTGTTATATACTTGCTGCTATAAAACCCTTCAAGGGCGAGTCCAACTCGCACTTGGCACTTTATTTGTTTAGTAGGTTATACCTAGTTCAGTCGGTGAAGTGGTTTTTGAAATATCACAAAAAAAGTACAAACATCGGTGATTTATTATTCATTTTCATAAAATTAGTGAACTGTGTGAATTTAATTTTTGCTTGTGTAATAAGCTTGACTCTCTCCTTGTGAGAGATGGCTCCAGTTTCATACTTTAAGCGTTGTTTATCTGACTTATTTTTAACTGTACTATATACCGAAACTATTGTTTGTTTATAAGTAAAAAGGCAGTTGAAATGTTCACAGAATACCGTGTTATAACAGAAATAAGACACACCTATTTTTTTTTTGTTTAATTCATGGTGGACTATATCATCTCTTGAGATGAAGTGACAGGGCGTAGCTGCAAGGGAGTAGCCACCGTCGTATCAATGACATGTGGCCCCGGGATACAAAGGCCCCTAACGTGTGTAAACAAAAAATATGAAATGTTATTATACACCCTTCATTTAGCCCCCCACCCAAACTAATTTGATACAGAGACATCCCACGCTACGCCACTGCATAGCTAATAGAAGTTTATCTTTAAACTGAACTATGCAATGATGCTCAAAGTGTATAGTTGTCACGGAAATAACCAGAATACACCGTACAGAGTCAGATTGGATTGAAATTGATCAACATTTAGTATAGTTACCGAGGCAATATTATACGAAACGCTGAAAATGATTTTAGTTGGCAGCGGATGCTAAACAACGTGCATAAGGAACCCTGTTTTCCGTACGAAATATAATTTAGGATCGGATTTTGCGCTTCGATAAACTTTAATGCATATTTTCGCATATAATCACATTAATAACAGCTGAGATAATACGTTATGCTAAACCAGTCCATGGTTTCGAGTAAATTACAAAATGTTTTACCAATAAAGTAATTAGTTCATTTAAAACATAGAAAATGTGTGCCTGTGTAAATTTTATGTGTTTATTTTTAACTATTGTAACATTTCACTTGATCACCATTTCACCTAATGTTGAGCGACGCTGCGGTCATGGGGCGTGTTTACTTATTTGTGAATTGAAATTTCATATAATAGAATAATAATGGTTAGGTACCTGTGACACTATTCTATTTAGCCTCTAACAGATGAAAGCTTGTAGTGGTAGGACTTTTTGTAAAGTTCGTCTGGGGATGTGCTAATGTGCTTTGACAGCTTACACCGTCAAACATACAGCTTTCTTATTATATGGTTATTATATATCTTATTATATAAGATACCCCAATAAAGGGCTGCAGACCTAGCTGGTAAAAATATCGACAATAAATAGGTATGTTTGCAGCAGTTTGCATTTTTATATGTTGAAGTTTAAGTAAAGAATAAAAAAGAATAAAAAATGATTGTGTGGTTGGTTGTGTACTACGAGTATGAAAGGGTAATAGTGAAACTTTTTTTCGCATTGTAGACATTTCACTTTTGTTTTTTGGATTAATATTCGATTTAAGTAACTTAACGAGTAACTCCGCCATTTTGGCCTCGGTTGCTCTGTCCAGCGCCTTTCACTTTACCGCTACCCCGCGGCCGACCGTCACGCGACATGCAATAGATGGACGACAAAGTATGAGGCGATGGAATATAAGTTTCACCTTAAAAACATTGCCAGACGATTTAGTCATAGTTCTAACATTGCCAGACGCGTTCAAAATCATTTTGCAAAAAATATAAATAAAATGTATATTTGAAATTTGAAATTTCAATTGGGTATTATTTGTGACTAAAGAAATATGGACTATTTACCTGCTAGGAGATCTAAATTGAGGGGTTTATTTTGCCTCGTTACTCACCAGCCAGGTCTGCACCTCCGTGTTGTGTAGATTTGTGAGATAGTCCCGCCAAAATGATCTCTCTTTTTGGGAATCCCTATTTTTACTTATAAATAACAACCAATTTAAATTTCAAATTTTCTCAAACCAATTCTTTGTGTTTTTTGCAAAACACATTTGCACGCGCCTGGCGTTGTTAAAACCCCGACAAAATCGTCTGCCTTATTTATTAAAATTCTTTAAACATTAGACTACAACACATAAAAATTGCATATTGCCTCAAATATATTCACTGAATATGCTTTATTTTCATAAGATGATTTATAAAAACTTTTAACAAAATTTTATCAAAATCAGTGAAACAATTTTTAAAATATCAACAATAAACTAAAATTTGCTTTCATTTATCTGGACTACAAAGTTTCTTTTGAAATTTAGTCGAGTGTCTGAATTTAATATTAAATTAAAGTCGTTTTTTGTTTCTTTCGAGAAATTTAAATTATTGCTCATTCTGTAGTGAGTTTGCTCACTGAGCACCGAGGTAGATCAATTCCCTCCCGGGATCAAGATTGTGATGAATACCGACGTGCGTTTTCAGAGTGTCCATGTACCTACCTACCATATGTATGAATTTAAAATTATAATTATAGCAAGCAAACCTTTGATTAGTTTTCTGTTACTTATAAAAAAAAATATACATCAATACATTTTAAATCAAAACTAACTACTTTAATAATAAAATCATCTATCTATATCTTATCTATATCTATACTTATAATAAAACTGTAGCGGGTCGAATTCTGTACATTGAAGATAATGTGAAAAAAAAATTTGGGGGCACTCCATAGTCGATACTGATGGCGAAACTGCATTTTTTTTCTTTCATGTCTGTCTGTCTGTCTGTCTGTCTGTCTGTCTGTCTGACTGTCTGTGTGTATAGGGAACTCACATCACGCCGAAACTACTGATTCAATTCAAATGAAACTTGACATGATTTAAGATCATACTAAGTAGATGGTAGCTGTCTACTTTTAATCCCCAAATTCTGCACGGTTTTCGTGCAGAAAGGGGTTAAAGTCAGAATGTGTTTTTGGTTGTAACTCATGTTTGCGTTGTTTAATTTCGTTAATTATTATTTTGTTAGAAAGAACACATTTCTAATATAGTCTCATCAAAATTTTAGCATTATTGGTCGTATGGTTCGGAAATAACATAGAAATTAAATAATAACGGAATTAATAAATTCGGTACATACTAACTTTTAAGTATTCTGTGACAATATAAACAACAGCAGGTCTACTACGAAGTCCGATAAACGATATATCGGCCGAACTTATGAAGTTTCCGACCACGAAAGACAATCGGTCGGTTGATCAGATCGGCCGTTTCGTTCGATCCGACCCTCATCCGGCCTAAGTCTATAACTTCCGACCCGAAATGTATCAATTCGAATGTTTTTCGTGGTAGGCTACAATCCGATTCAGCTGTCGGTCGGATGCGATCATTCGGAGTTTGTTTTCGTAGTAGACCTGCTGGGATGTAACGGAGGTCATTTTATCGGATTCGAAGGCGGAGTCGGAGTTTTAAAATTTGATTTTTCGGAGTCGGAACCGAAGTCGGAGGCATACGCAGGATTAGAAGTGGTGGCAGGAGATACATTTTTATTGGGTATTTTTTTTTTGCCAAACACGTGTACACGTTAAACATTGACGAGCAATTGATTTAGGAAGTTGGGATTTTGTATTTTAATTTACTATCCACCACAATAAAGGATTATCTGCAATATTTATACACCTTACCTCCGATTATAACCTCCGTTTTAAAAGTTTCGGAGCCGAAGTCGGAAACGAAGGTTTAATATTAATCGGAGGTTCCGACTCATCGGAGTCGGATTCGAAGCTCTTCCCTGGTAGGCACACAGTACTCAAATCCGTCATCCGTCATCTATCGTCAGGTAATAATATGACAGTACCTGTCTTATGTTTTTCCACAAAATGACAGCTCATGGTACGAAACACAATCTGATATTAATTTATTAGAAAATGTGTAATGTAGTATTTGTTGGTGTAGCGACAATATAAATACATCATCTGTGAAAATAACAACTCTCTAGCTACCACCGTTCTTCAGATACAGTCTGGTGACAGACGAACGGACGAACAGCGAAGTCTCAGTAATAGGGTCCCGTTTTTACCATGTACATATATTATATGGAAAACAGGAAGGCGGTTTTTTTAATATTAACACAAACTGGATGACAAGATGTTCAAGCCCACTACCAGTCGGAAGCGTGCCCAGCATGCTGGCGACAGTACCACGCTGAATAGCAATCTATATGTGTTGGGCCAAATAAACGCTAGCATTTTGGTCACGCGTTGCGTCGGCGAAGCTCTCGGAAAGGCTTTTGAAGATGAAGTTAGCTCCCGGCCTTCACAGGCACGATGTCGTAACTCTCAACCCCAAAAGGCTTAGCTGAATTAGCCGCTGCACTGGCCTTACCATGTGTCTCTCGAAGAAGTGATGGTGCCAGAGTATCGACACAAGCTGCGTCCCACACTAGGGGCCGACTCAACTTCCAAGGCAAAAAACTCATGCCGTCAGGTCCATCGTCACGCGTAAGACCACTCCGTTTTGAGTAGGGCTGGGACATTGGCGGTGGAAAAAGCCAAAGTTTTGTGTGTGAATTGTTCACCAGTATCTATTTATCTGGACGACGTAGTCATAGCTTCTTAAATTAGTCGAGTGAACTTTTTACTTGACTAGAAATTAGTAAGTTGACGTGAAATGATAATAATTGAAGTCGGTTTTTGTTTTTTCGGATATAATTTCAATCCAAATACTGTACTAAATTTAGTGTTCAACAAGCTTCGGTGCAGAAGCAGAACCAAAGCAGAACGTTGTTTTTCTAAAATTGAATAAAATGTTATCTTGCTAAGTATTATTACGTATATATTATGTAAAGGTTTGATTTGGTTGAAATTTGAAACACAGATAGTTTATATAGTCTCATATACTACCTATCATCTCGGAAAAAGCATGGGCCCTAACGAAACAAATATTAACGACAGAATGACATTACCAATTAGATTGACATTTGAAACACACATGGTTTAGCGGCTAATAAGTCTATCACCTACTACTTAGGATATCATCCTGTAAAAATGTACATGTGGGTAAGTATCAGATCACGCACATCAGCTACAGACTCTTCGTAATGTATCCTATAAAAATCCTACAAACTTAACACTGCGGCTATGTTCGATACTCCACAACCTTACTACGAGTGTTTGATGTTGCTTAAAATATAAAATATGAAGTTGCTAAACTTGAATAAATGTATTTTTGTGTGGAAAAACAAATCACTCGGTTTGTGTAATGACCACCCATCCAAATATTTTTACGTAAGTACTACGAATGCACTAATAAGGTCGCAAGATCAACGTACGCGAACGAAGTAGCGGGTTCAGCTAGTACTAAATAAAAATCAAAACATTTGTTTGAAAAATGACAACCTATTCTACTAACAAAAATTAATACGAGAGTTTAGATGTTTGTTGGTCAATTACATCAGAATAGCTGGATAGATCGGGTGGAAATCTGAAACACAGACTATAGTCTGAAATACGTTGGATTATATTACAACTAGCGGCCCGTTCCGGCTTCGCACGGATAATAACATAGATAACAACTGCAGCGCCATCTGCCGGGCTGGTTTGTGAATCTAAACCATCCATGGCAACCCTAAATTTTAATAATAACAATAGATGTTTATTTTTATAAAACAATTTTAGATTTGCCATAAACTCCGGGAAAATTTAATCGAAATAAAGTGAAAAACATTTACAAAAAAGACGATAATTTATCAGTTATCGAGCGGGATGAAAAATGATTAAATTACTAAAAGGGCTATTAAAAAATAGAGGTTGGTGATAAAAGGGTAAAAATGTAGGTTTGTATGTATTTTTAATGCCACATTATAAAAAAATAAAAACAAAAAAAAATGTCCAAATATTAAAAAAAAAATTGTGGTGAAAAACCCTTATCACGTAGGGGTATGAAAAATAGATAGTAGCCGATGCTCAGACCTACTGAATATGCGTATAAAATTTGGTAAAAATCAGAAAACCCGTTTCGGAGGAGTAAGGTAACTAACATTGTGATACGAGAATTTTATATATAAGAAGATAAACATACAACAAATTAGTTAGGTAAAGTCTTGTAGGCACAGAACAGTTAGGTGCTTTCCTCTAGAGCCCCGAAGTCTCCCGATAAGCAGTAAGGTAGGGTCTCTCCGGGTTTCACTCGGGATAATTCCACATAACCGGCTATACCTCAAAGCAGATGGCATTAATGAAGATTTTCCCTCATCAAAAAAGAGATTCGGTACGGAAAATATTATTACCTCTTGGTGAAAAAGTATGTTCGTATAAACGAGTCACTAGTCCTGTTGTCAGAGATATTATTTCCCGGCCGGAGGCATGATTGATGACATGCTATGACTGATCAGCTGTTGTTGTAGTAATAAACAACGAGGGGCTAAAAAGGTTTCTTAATACCCGCCTTCCACTGCGAGCGGAGCGGACTCCGTACGGACTCAGCTTGCACTACTTTCAAAATTTGAATTTCAAATCGAGCGGAGTCCGTTCAACTTTTTGACCAGTTTTGTAACTCTTATGACTCCTTTGTTCCACTTAGTTTGCTCATTTACAGTTGAAACACTTGTATCAAAATTTGAATTTGGAATCGAGTAGAGTTCGTACGGAGTCTGTTCACATTGGATGGCGGGCATTAAGATGTTCATCTACGTAATTGATCATCTAACAAAATGGATCAAAGTCGTTTCACATGAATAGCTACCTATAGTAAATAAGGTGAAAATTTATTGATTCTAACGATTTGATACCCAAATAAGATAGAGTGATGGTTCGAGGCAGACACGCGCCTAATGATAAGCAACACTCTTGCCCATAACAGGACAGTGCTACGCAGATATTTGATATATAAAAGACTTCAAATCATCGCCTATCTTTAGACTACACTTACCATCAAGAAAAATAGGATAAATTATATCTTTGCTCTGTTATTTCTTCGGAAACATTGCCATTAGTTTAAGCCATAACGAAAATTTATTGATTCTAACGATTTGAACGATACCCAAAGAAGTAGTCGACATTACATAACGTATGAACGGATCGGGCTGAAATTTGGAATACAGTTAGATTATAGTCTGGAAGAATATATAGGCTACTTTTTATCCCGGGGAAATAACGGGAACGACGGGAACGGGTACTACGCGGGTAAAACCGCGGGACACTGCTAGTTTTATTATAAACGCGAAAGTTTGTAGGTCTGGATGGATGTTTGTTACTCATTAACGTAAAAACTACTAAACGAATCTGGCTGAAATTTGGAACATAGATATATAGTCTGTAAGATCAGATAGCTTACTTTTCATCTCGGAAAAATAGGAACAACGCGGGGAAAACCGTGGGGCACTGCTTGTCTAGAATAAGTCTTTTACCGCCCCCGCCGTCCCATAAAAAGTTATTTTTTTGAGGATAGTCAAATAAATATAAACATTATTGACGCGAATGACTTCAAAGGTAAACAAAAAGCCAAAATCGAGATAAGTGAAGTTTTGAAATACGGACCTTAGATACATTTACAGAATATCACATTTTATTATCTCATCACTCTAACGTTTTATATATTTACAAAGTTTTGTAAGTGGGCCGTAGAGTTTATGTGATTTTGTTTGTTTGTTACTTCTTCGTCGCTAATGGATCTACAATGGAGATGTAACGGACTAAAATAAGATCAAACATATTGAAAAAGTATACGATAAAAACTATTGATTGAATCGTACGGTAGTCTAGTTTTAGTAGCATTTAAAAACGAGTTTAGACTGAAATTGGATACGGTTAAAATAATTTACTCATTTAAGTTAGTTATTCTACCGCCAAGCAGTAATGTGCAAATATTACTGTGTTCCGGTTTGAAGGGCAATGTTTCCAGAGAAATTACATGGCTTAGAGATATAACAACTTAGATCCCTGGGTGACGAGCGCAGTGCAGTGTTAGGTAATGATTTGGACTCTTCATGTTCCAATAGCTGCGTGTCACTGTGCTGTTATGTGGCAGGCATGTTGCTTACCATCAGGCTCGTGTCCTGCTCGTCTCGTCACTCTTTATTTAAAAAAAAAAAGCACTAAATACAGACTTATTCATATTATGCTTACGTAATGTTTTGGACTGCTGCCGTTGCAAAATGAGCTCAAAATTTTGGCCCCATTGTCATGTTGATAGCACTGTTGAGTTTATAGGAAAAATAAGCATTTAGGTCACGTGTTACATCGAAAAGCGCACAATGGACCATTTCCAAATGTCTAATTTAGTCTAATTTAGAACTCAGCCCTCACGGTCGCTAGTTTCGACAGAAAAAATGGCAAATATTTCTTTTATTTTTATCATAAAATATTAACAATAAAGTGGCCAAGTGCGAGTTGGACTCGCCCATGAAGGGTTCCGTTGCAGCAAGTAACATAATATACATAGTACACATAGTTCTTGTAGTTCGTTGTAACTTTGATCGAAGTTTCAATAATAGTGTAGGTATTTATGACGTACTAAAAAAAACTACTCATCAGATCGAGTTCAAACCAATTTTCGTTGGTAGTTTACATGGTACATCATATATTTTTTTTAGATTTTTCATTTTCTTACTTTAGAAGTTAGAGGGGGGGGGGGACACACATTTTACCACTTTGGAAGTGTCTCTCGCGCAAATTATTCAGTGTAGACGAAAATGATTTTAGAAACCTCAACATCATTTTTGAAGACCTATCGATAGACATCCCACACGTGTAGGTTTGAGGAAAAAAGAAATTGTGAGTTTCAGTTCTCAGTATGGGGGACAACCCTAAATTTTCTTTTTTTTTTAATTTTTCTGTTCAAATCTTAATGCGGTTCACAGAATACATCTACTTACCAAGTTTCAACAGTGTAGTTCTTATAGTTTCGGCAAAAAGTGGCTGTGACATACGGACGGACAGACAGACAGACAGACAGACAGACATGACGAATCTATAAGGGTTCCGTTTTTACGTTTTACGAAACCCTAAAAATGGCTCTCAACTTAAGAACTGGATCATTCATCATGCAAAATTATGTTTAATTAATGAATTGGCTACAGCCACAGAGCAGGCAAGCATTGCTATAGCTACATTTATTCGAAATTGTCTGTATCTATTACAATGAATGTAACAGTGTCTTTTAATTATAGCGTGTTGTAAGTTAAAATTACTTTTAATTAAATAACAATACCTACTGATAAATCGTTGAATTGTTTAGTCACAAAAAGGTATCTACAAAAATTGTTAAGTAATTCTTGGAACATTAGAAAGTTTATTATTAGCGGTAAATTCAGGAGTATTACATTTCTTAAAGTAGGTAATACTAAATTAAATCGGCAATCTAGTTACCATATAGGTACTTCATTTGTTTTATTTTGGGCTAGTTGTTTATGTTATTTGAAAATATCTCGACATATTTTTATTTACCACTATTGGGTGCCCGAAACTTAGTACGGGTTTATAAATAGACCACCTTGCGTTTTTTAACAATGATAGCTTTACACTTGACCACCATCACGTCTCATGTTCAACATCGATGTAGTCTACAATGGAGTGTGTCTAACTATAATACTCAACTTGAAGACACCAAAATTGTAGGAAATACCTACCTTCTCACGCAGCACATTCTACGGTCTAGATGTTCTTATAAATAGATACGAGTATAATAAATTTAATAGTCTGAAACATTCTGATTTTTTAAAAACAAATGCCGCTTTGATTCAATATAACAATAACGCTTTAGAGTAAGATCCCAGGGCCGCCAACGTCACGTATTTTCTCATGAATGAAATGTAGACGATTGAGTAGATTTAGTACGTACTAAGAACACATGCTTACTCGCTAACTTGCTTAGACGGCCAATTTTGAGATATGGGGTAATGAAGGTATATACAAACATTACTTACTTCACGTACCTATTTTCTAATAAGTGTATTTCACGTATGATTGACCCCTTAGATTGGTCTGTCTTATTGGAAAAAGCTTTAAAATAGATGTCTGACGAACATATTTACAAATGGAGTATGAGAATTTAAGTGAAATTAAGTTATTATTTTGGAGTTGTTAAGCAAAACGGCCGACGGAAAGTGTCTGGGAGTATTGGGGCCTTACTTTCAAGGATATTGTCTACAACATACGTGAAAATCACTTATTAGAAAACACGTGAAGTAAGTAATGTTTGCCCATACCTTCATTAGCCCATATCTTAAAATTGGCCGTCTAAGCAAGTTAGAGAGTAAGCATGTGTTCTTAGTACGTACTAACTCTACTTAATCGTCCACATCTAATTCATTTTAGTATTTCGTTTTTTTTTTCATTTCTACATTTAAATTTTGAAAAATTAAAGTTTTATTCATCATTTTATTTTAACGACAATAAAATAATTGCTTATGTGATGTTCAATTAACCAATAGTGTTTTTCTCAGTTTATAATTAAACCTTAGTGAAATTATTTTTTTAAAGTGAGTTTTAAAAATTGTTAGTTCCAAGTAAGAACAATGTGAAACAATTTAAGAAATGGACTTAAAATTAGAAATTAAGTAACATGAGTGATGTAAAGTGATGATCGATCCTTCTCAGTGTTTCCGTTTTACGCTGTGGCGATTCAAATCCTGGTACAATGCAGATGATCCTGGCAGCTGGTGGAGGGTAAGAATATTTTTCACTACAATTATTGGTTATTATAGTTCGACCAGTTTACGAAGAACTCTCTGATGCTGGTGCTTGCAACGGCAGCTCGCGTGTAGCTGGTACATTGTTACGAAAACTATCTACTGCATAGCCTATTTCACATAGATCCGAAAGTTCTTCCTTGAATAGTCACACCGTAAGTACCTTTTACATCAATTAAGAAAATGTTTAAACGATAAATTTTATACTAATACTCTCTCAAATACTCAGTCTATAATGACTTTAGAAAAAAGCAGACTCTCTATATGAAATTCTTTTTAACCGACTTAAAAACAGAAAGATTTTTTCTCAGTTTAACCGTTTGATGACTGGCCTCGTGGCTTAGTAGGTAGTAGCTCTGCATGCGAAGCCGAGGGCCGTGGGTTCGATTCCCACCCAGTGCAAATATTTGTGTGATGAATTCAAATGTGTGCACTGTGTTTGGGTGTTTCTATGTATAATAAGTATGTATTTAAAACTATATAAGTATTATATCAGCTATCTGGCCGCCATCATACAAGCTTTGCTTAGTTTGGGGTCAGATGGTGTTATGTGTGAATTGTCCACCAATATTTATTATTATTATTTATTTAGTTTTTTTTCTTTAAACACGCATATCATGCACTAAAACAGATCAAACATTTGTTAAAGAGATTAAAAATAAGTTCTTCCTAAGGTTGACTGGTAAGATCACTTTAAGCGATAAGGCCACCCATTGCTCTGCAAATTATTGTATCATAAATTGAATTTATTAGCGTTAAATGTTTTGTGAGATCGTAGAAGTAATTAATAATTATATTATTATTATTAGTAGTAGGACAATGACACGCACCTATTGGAGCATGAAGAGTTCAAACCATTACCTAGCACTGCACTGCGCTCGTCACCCAGAGATAAGAGATGTTTTAACTCTATGCCCTGTAATTTCTCTGAAAACAGTCCCCTTCAAACCAGAACACTGATGTTTTCACATTACTGCTTGGCGGTAGAATAATTGGCGAAGGTGTGATACTTTTCCCTGGCGGACTGCAAAGAGCCCTATTGCTACTAAAAAAATAGATTTTTGCATTTTTTTTTAATTTACTGCGCAATAAAGGTAGTCATGATGGATAATGGATATTTTGTATGTATGTTTGTATGTACCTACTTATAATACTAAACACGTTGTACCTATCATATTTTATACGTTACACTTAATATTACACGTCCGAAATGAGTAAATAGTTGTTACCTTTTTTTAATAGGTATTATGGGTTCACACTTGACCGCCATCTCGCCTGATGTTAAGCAACAATGCGGTCTACAATGTAGCACGCTCCATTGTAAACCGCATAAACAAAAACCGACACTCTCTCGTTTTAAAAATCGAGCCCCACTCAAACAGCGCATTCCACAGTCAAGACGTTCTTATCACAAAATATTCCGAGAGCTACTAACAAATTTTGGGTAGGTATTTGAGACAAGTTCAAAACTCGTCACATAGCTCTCCTAATATTCCCCAACAAGGAGGTGCAAACCTGAGAGGACATTTTTTAAATTTTTATTTAATTTTTCATTCAGTGAATATGTTTGAGTCTATATGCAATTTTTATATGTCGTAGTTTAATGTTTAAAGTTTTTTTTTTAAATAAGCCAGACGGTTTATTCGGGGTTTTAACATTGCCAGGTGCGTGCAAATATCTTTTGCAAAAAATACAACTAAAGTGTCCAAGTGCGAGTTGGACTCGCCCATGAAGGGTTCCGTTGCAGCAAGTAACATTATATACATAGTACACATAGTTCTTGTAGTTCGTTGTAACTTTGATCGAAGTTTTAATAATAGTGTATTTATGACGTACTAAAAAAAACCTACTCATCAGATCGAGTTCAAACTAATTTTCGTTGGTAGTTTACATGGTAATGTACATCATATATTTTTTTTAGATTTTTCACTCTCTTACTTTAGAAGTTAGAGGGGGGGGGGGGGGACACACACATTTTACCACTTTGGAAGTGTCTCTCGCGCAAATTATTCAGCGTAGACGAAAACAATTTTTGAAACCTCAATATCATTTTCAAAGACCTATCGATAGACGCCCCACACGTGTAGGTTTGATGAAAAAAAAAATTTGAGTTTCAGTTCTCAGTATTGGGGGCAACCCTAATTTTTCTTTTTTTAAAATTTTTCTGTTGAAATCTTAATGCGGTTCACACAATACATCTACTTACCAAGTTTCAACAGTGTAGTTCTCATAGTTTCGGCAAAAAGTGGCTGTGACATACGGACGGACAGACAGACAGACAGACAGACATGACGAATCTATAAGGGTTCCGGTTTTACGTTTTACGGAACCCTAAAAATGGGTTTGCGGAAATTTGAAAATTTTATTGGGAGTTAATAATAACAAAAAAATTGGGATGCTCAAAAAGAGATCGTGTTCACTATCTACCTGCCCGGTAATCTTACTCAATTTAGATTTATTTTACCCCGCTACTCACCGGCCAGGGGATCTACCGCCTAACGAAAACTGTCTTAGCTTTGATATTGCTGTCTCTTTTCTTCTCGTTTGAAATGAATGAGACGGCAATAGGATAGCCAAAGCCGATTTAGTTAGGCGGTAGACGGGCAGGTCTGCACCGCCGTATAGGGATATAATAGGAGAACTATGAGACAAGTTTTCGGTTTGCCAAATACCTACAGAATTTTGCTACCAGCTCTCGGAATAAGAGTCAAACCTCTTCCCTCGAGTCTTTAGAACGTCAACCAAGAAATGATGTCGCTTAATACCGTTCATGCTATCTTTTGTATGCAGTTAAGAAATAAACGAATGATCCTTTAAAGTAAGACAGAACATGCAAGTATGCTTTACTTTGTGAACGCAAATTTTGAATTATTTTGGTTTAAATTATAGCCTGAAAACTTATCAGTCAGAAATAGATCACTGTATGCCTCCCATTTATTCAATAATTACTGGAGACAAACAAAAGCTTTCAAAGAGTAAAATCGGTGGAAATATTGTTGAAATATCGCCAACCAAGAGCCAATTTCCACTAACTGACATTCGGTATACTTTGTTCTTTTGTTTTATAGAATGATTCGTTTTAAAATAGAGTAAAGGTCTGTTGACATTATTATTGTGGGTTAGTTCAGGTGTTTAATAATTATTAGCAAATACGCGTGGACACCGATTTATTAGACGTGTTTAGTGGCAAGCACGCTGCAAGTTAGGGGGAAGGAAACCAGAGACGTGGCTACTCGAAAACAATAATAGATTACGCTTCTAATCAGTTCAATGCGCAAGTTACTATATTGTGAGCGTATAGTAACTTGCGCATTGAACTGATTAGAAGCGTATTCAATTTTTTTTTTTCGAGTAGCCACGTCTCTCGTGGTTTCCTTCCCCCTCACTTGCAGCGTGCCTGCCACTAAACACGTCTGGACAGCAGTGTTTAGCGTGTAGCGTCAGAAGCTTGCTTGTTGCCAAACATGGCAAAGTGGGCTGAAGACTTGACCTATCAATTTGTGCAGAAGTAGGTATATAAAACATGAATGCCTTTTAAAATAATTCTGAACACCATCGCTACAAAATTAAAGGAGCTAGAGATGCGGCACTTCTACGTAAAAGTGAAGCCATAAACATGGCAGAGTTCGGAAGTAAAGAAGTTTATACTAAAATAATTAACTTGAAATCCACATACTCGCATTTTGAATAAATAAATTGACTAAACACATCTACTTTACAGAATTGGACAGTACTCGCACTACACACCTGCTCTAATCAGTCGCGATTACTAATCACCTGCGCTCATGCGAATCAAAGTGAAAACGGGCCTTAACACACGTACTGAATAAACGGCTTGAAACGTTTTGTTCCCCTCCTGAAAATGTCCGTTTTTGCCGATATTATTTATTGACTTGTCATTAGCGATATGTGACGTCAAACGAATTCAAAAAGATAAAAATCTGCTAAATTATCAAATAAAAATAATTATTTTACGGCCAACGTTAAGTTTTGTAAATCAGCGGTCAGTCACTAGAATTAGCAGCTTCGCTTATACGATATTACTTTTAGTGACAAACAAAGAATGAACGCGTTACCTTATAAGTTTATCGCGTTGCGTGAAAGGATATCCAGCGAGAACCCCATTTTCTAAGCCTTACTTGGGTGATAATCAAAATATGAAACGAAATCTTTGGATTATTGGAAATTGCGTTACATGGTACTGAGATACTCAATTCCACAAAAAATACTTTAGTAGTTGCAGAGATGTTTGGGTAAGATTGTGCAAGCGTGTATGTTAAAATCATCTAAACAGACACACTCTTCTTATTGATATAAAATTTGTGATGTATGATAATATGGGTAGCCCAACAACACGTATTGCTCCGCTAAAAAAGATTTCGGAGCAAACGAAAATAATAAATTATTGTCATTGAGTATAAAATATTAAGATGTTTGTATATTTTCAAATATCACTCAATTGATATTATTAAATTTTCCATGTCCCAATTATTGACGTGAAACATCTTTTGGCGCACCCCACGCATACTTTTCATGGGCTGCGAATGAAGCTCATCGTCAGGTTCGTAAGTTTAAGAATCTTTCGGATGAACTCTGGACCGCCGAGTGTGAGAGCGAAGCCGACGCCGTAAAACATGCAGGCATATTCATATATGCAGGTGATGTGGCTGCCGTAGTAACAGCTGTTTCAATAGCGGAATCAGAAGAGAAATGAAATATTGTAATTCACGGTTTCACGGCACATTTTAACACTCTGAAAGTGTCTCTCGTGCTAATTATTCAGTATAGTAACGTAAATAAAATAAGACTTACCTGAGTGGGGGGAGTTAGCTGAAGCGCCAACTTTCGAGGAATTTGTTTCAGCCGAAAAAGGCTTAAGAACGCCAAAACACCTGGAGCTGACGCCCTTCCATCGGAGACTTATAAATACGACAGACTTATAAGTCTGTGAAAAGTCTCGATCATATTCGTTATATGCATTACATCAAATCTATAAAACTGAATAAACCTGTGTAACTGTCAAATATTCCAGCAACAAGTGCAGCTGCTCATCAACATTTCAAACGTGTAGATTTATTATCAAGTGCGTACTGTGACCGCGCGCTCTCCACCCTCTATCTCGAAAACGGTTCACCGTATAAAAAAGTTAATACAACAAACCTTGTAGGGAATTTTGTATTCTACAATATTGAAAGTACATACAAATAGCAAAAAACCCATAGGAAATGAAATATTTACAACAAAAGCGCGAAGAAATTTGGGTTTTGAGACTACTTTTAGGGTGTCAATATACAAGTATATACAGACTTACAGCTGGGTATCTCGAATTCCGAGATTCTTACTTAATTTAAGCTTGATGCTGCATGCAGCAGCTGATGACTGGACTAAGAATTGTACAACACGCGAGGAGAAAGATAATTTTGCAACATACGCAACGCCAACAAGTTGGGTGCAATGCCACACTCTCTCACGAAGTCACGGAAGTTGACTCATGTTATGGGATCGGAACTTTACGGCACCCTTCCTAAAATAGCTATATCGGCCCCAAGTTTTGACAGCTTCAAAAATAGATTAAAATTATGTCTTATCGATTTTATAGTTACAGCAAATTTTCAAAGAGCAATGGCAAAGTTCCTATAAATATGTAAAACTAGCAGTGCCCCGCGGTTTTACCCACGTAATTCCCGTTCCCGTTATTTTCCCGAGATAAAAAGTAGCCTATGTGTTCTTCCAGACTATAATCTAACTGTATTGCAAATTTCAGCCTGATCCGTTCATACGTTACGGCGTGATTGAGCAACAAACATCCAAACATCCAAATATCCAAACATCCATACTTGGACATTTATAATATTAGTGGGATACTTGTAATTGACATCATCATCATCATCAACAGCCCACTAAACGTTCCCACTGCTGGGACTCGGGGCCTTCTCTCGCAAGGAGCGAGTTAAGGCCATAATCCACCACGCTGGTGGGCAGTGCGGGTTGGTGGATGACACATGACTTCGAAAGATTTTAAGTACATGTCAGTTTCCTCACGATGTTTTCCTTCACCGTTTTAAGTTAGCGGCATTACGCACGTGACTTCGAAAAGACAGTGGTGCGTGTGGGGTTTGAACCCGGGGTTTCCGGATCGGCAGTCGCCGTTCTCCCGACTAGACCAACCGTAACTTAACCGTAATTGACATAGGTCAGTACCTACAATTGTAATAAAAACATATTATACTAACATATATACATAATCCTTGACAGTTTTCTGTAGGATAGTGATTGTTATATAGCAAAGTGATCATTTCAAACTTTAACAATGTATACAATTTTTATGTTCTTTCTTTTGTTTTTATTGTTAACTAGCAGCGCCCCACGGTGTTACCCGCGTAGTTCCCGTTCCCGTTGTATTTCGGGATAAAAAGTAGCCTATGTGTCTTTCCAGACTGTAATCAATCTGTGTTCCAAATTTCAGCCCGATCCGTTCATACGATAGGACGTGATTGAGCAACAAACATCCAAACATCCAAATATTCAAACATCCATACATTGACATTTATAATATTATTAGTAGGATTAATTGACGTGTAACTTGTACGTTTATCAATAAAGAACTTTGACTTTGCGGTAAAGATAGTCAGCTGCTGCTGTCTGTCAGCTGTCACTGTCTCACTGTCACTGTCAGTGTTTACTATAAAATATTCAAATTATACGTCATCGTCTTTTTTTGGCGCACCACACACTGATTTTTTATGGTTTAGGGGATGATTGCCCCCTTAGATTGGTTTATCTTATTGGAAAAAGCTTCAAAATAGTTGTCTGACGAACATATTTACAAAGGGAGCATGAGAATTTAAGTGAAGTTAAATAATTATTTTGGAGTTGTTGTTGCAAAACGGCCGACGGAAAGTGTCTGGGAGTATTGGGACCTTGTTTTTAAGGATATTGCCTACAACATACATGAAAATCACTTATTAGAAAATACTTGAAGTAAGTAATGTTTGTATGTACCTTCATTACCCCATATCTCAAAATTGGCCGTCTAAGCAAGTTAGCGAGTAAGCATGTGTTCTTAGTACTTACTAACTCTACTTAATCGTCCACATTTCATTCATCAGAAAATAGGTGACGTCTGGCAGCTCTGGGATCTTACACTATAATGTTATCACACTCAACTAGTACTACATCGCGTACGAAGACTAGAGCCAGGGCTCCTCAGACGGTACGACCTCGGCTTGGACTGGCTCCGGCGCCGGTAGAAAAGTTCTAGAAACGATCTGGCATGACAGAAGAGTTGCCCTACGGCCCTACTATGTGCCCTTGTTAAAGTTCCGTAGCCAAATGACAAAAAACGGGACCCTTATAGATTCGTCATGTCTGTCTGTCCGTCCGTATGTCACAGCCACTTCTTTCCAAAACTATAAGAACTATACTGGTAAAACTTGGTACAGTCCGCGAGGTATAAGCTGAGCTTTGCATTAGTGTGAGTGATCACCAAAAGTACAGTCAGACAACAAACGCTGTGACCATGTTCTCTTAATAAGGTGTCAATTTTATATTCAATAAATCGTTGTTTATTATGCAGTATCAATTGATAAAGTTGTGGTTTAAGCATGGATATTGAGTGATCGATATTGCGTAACTTGAGCCAGTCAATCATATCTTGTTTGCGACTATTTGAGTTGGGAGCGGGATTTTTTAACGAATTGTGGTAAGATGCGTTGTCAACTACAATAACGCTATTGGGCTTCAAATTGGGAATTAATTGCGTTTGTAACCATTTTGTATAGTTTTCTGTATTCATATTGTTATGATAATCACCACTTTTTTGATTAGCTTTAAACATCAGCAGCGCATTTGGTATGAAACCGTCCTCGCCGCCGGCATGAACGATTATCAATCGATTTCCTTTAGAAATAGGTTTCTTCAAACCAGAAGTGCTGCCATCTGAATATGATTTTGATGAAGTGTGAGTGGTGTCAATATATGTTTCATCGGTATAAACGATAGGCCTGCCCTGAATACGGTATTCGGAAATTTTAAGTAAATAAGTTATACGTAGGTGACGGATCTCATGCTTTTCCATTAAAATTTTTCTGTTATTCTCTGTCCTTGACCATTTGAATCCTAAAAGAGATACTTCTTTTCGCAATGACCATATTGATCCTGGATAGTTAATGTCAGCCTTTAATTTTTCATGAATTCTTTTCATTGTTGGCACCTCTTTGTCAGTAATGTGAAAATTATTAATTGTTCTACGGATTACTGCTTTATCAAAATCATCAATGATTATTATATTTTTCCTGCATCTGGTCTTTTTCGGAGATTTGAATTTGGTTCCATCTTTCAAAACACGTTTACCTTCCAATAAGACTCTTTTAACAGTTGACAGTGGAATTCCTGTCGATGTCGATACCAATTGGGCTGATGTAGTCACACTTGACATGTCTTTATCGTTCATGTCTTTAAAATAGCTATTTAAATTACACAAAATTTCTTTTACTTGGCTATTTAATGGTTTCCGTATTTTGCGCTTATTTGTGTTGGCATCCATTTTACTAACACTTATATCAAACAAAAACAAAATAATATTAAACACGTCACGCTGCAGTCTGTACAAGAGGTGAAGTGCGTGTACGTGAATGTACACTCACACAAATGCAAAGCTCAGCTTATACCTCGCGGACTGTAAGTAGATGTATTCTGTGAACCGCATTAAGATTTTCACACATAAATAGAAAAAAAAACAATTCAGTTTGGATTTGCCCCACAGAAATCTAAATAATAAGGTACCTTATTATTTAGATTTCTGTGGTTTGCCCCGTACTTAGAACTGAAGCTAAAGTTTTTTTTACGTGTGGGTTGTCTATGGATAGGTCTTTAAAAATGATATTAAGGTTTGTAAAAATGTATCAATACCATGCTAACTTCCACCAAAAATTGGTCTGAACAAGATCTAGTAAGCAGTTTTTTGTAATCGTCATAAGTACAGTATTATTAAAACATCGATCAAAATTACAACGAACTACATTATATTATGCTACTTGCTGCTATGGAACCCTTCATGGACGAGTCCAACTCGCACTTGGCCACTTTTGTTTATATAGGGGATTTGCGTTTACGTATCATCCACCGTACAGGGATAGCGCGGGGTATGTCGGGATCGACACCACGGAGCGTTGGTGCCTACTGACTAAAGCTCCCACAAGTTTATCCAGCTGCGACTTGGCGGCAAAGTCGCGGTAAGAATGCATTAGCGGTACCGCGACTCGGCCACTGACACTGCCCTTGTGGGCTTACTTTTTTGTCCATGATTTGGAACATAGATTATAGTCTGGAATAGCACTAAGGCTTTTTATCGCCGGAAAATTAGGGGAATGAGAAACACGCGATTAAACCCGCAGGATGCTCATAATACTTATAATATAATCGTAATAGTACATTATGATATACGTGCGGTAAGTTGATAATTACAGCCGAGGCTTTATTGCTATAATCTATAATTAGCTGAGGCTGTAATTATCAAAGCGCACGTATGTCATACGACGTTTTATAACATATTTGCGAGGAAACAAACAAAACTCTGACGACATTTTCAAATAAAAACAATACAGCGAAAAAAAAGGAGCGGAATAATATTTACTTGATCACAGATCACAGCACAGAGTAAGTAATCACTATGGATCACAGATTAGCAATGCGCGCGCATCGGCGCCTTTTTTTTTAAGCAACGGCACAGAACCAGCCTGTATGCCATTAATAATAAAGTAAATTAATATTTTTGTGTTTTGTTACAGAAAAATTAAAGTAATTTATGGTCTAAATTAATTAAATTAACGAATTTAATATATTTTACCTGTCTTTATTATATTTTACCTCTCAAAGTTAATTTTTATTCATAAAATGTTGACCACACTTTTCTGATATAAAAACTCTTTACTAAGATTTAAAAAGGTACCGTTCGTTTTAGACGGAGCATATCTCTCTACCTAGTCTGTGGACGGAGCATTTTGAAACCGTGCGTTTTACATTACACATTACAGCACAAGTACGTAATAAGATAGATACATTACGATACAGAAATTGGTCCAATAAGAGACCCTTTACGAGCAAATATGTTATAAATACTCTTACGATACTTACTCTAAAAACCTTTAATAAATAAAAACACTCAGACAGAACAAATATTGAATTGAATTCAATATTTGTCTGTAGTCATCACACAAATATTGAATGGTATGAATTGAATGGGAAACGAACCCCCGACTTTCGACTTTGTATGCAGACCTTTTACCAACTTAGCCACGAGGCCATTTGTTGTGTATGAGTACACTAGCTAAACCCTGCACGCGTCGCTACGGAACCTATCGAAAAATGGTCGTCAGCTTTAGAACAAATTTGGTCAGCTTAGGTTATAATGACGCAACCTTAAAAGATATGACACATGCTGTCACGGACTTCGGCGCACGTCAGCGCGTGCAACGAAATCTCTCAAAAAGGAATATCATTTCCCGTTTTTTTTTTTTACATTTTTCGTTCATGCTCCGTTCCTATTGATAGTAGCGTAATGTTATACTCGTATAGTTTATAGCCCTCCTCGATATATGGATTATCCAACAGAAAAAAATAATCAGTCAATTTGGACCAGTAGTTCCCTAGATTCTAGCATTCAAACAATCAAACTCTTCAGCTTTATAATATTAGAATAGATAGTATAGATATAGATATGGCGGTTTCTGTATAATTGTTGTAAAAATGGCAGTATAGTGTTCAAAATTTAAAAGGTTTCTGCTATTTATAAAACTAAAATGTTTCATTAAAAGTTTGTCCTAAAAAGACGATGTGCAGGGCAGGTTCCATTAACACTATCCCTCGGGCCCAATGGCACTGTCCTGGTGACGCGTTCGCACCCGACTTAACTAGCCTCGATAAGCTGGGAAGAGCCTCTATCGTGTTTTCCGTACAATTAAATTATTCCGTCGTTCATATATTTTTTTATCGCATATAAACTACAGGCCCATGTACAAAATTGATGGGTCATTTCAACCACCAGGAGACTTATGTAGAAAGATAGTTAGAAGGGTATACAATAACATTCAGCACTATGTTGTCACTTGTAAGCTGTCTAACCGAGTGCAGGTCAAGATAGGGGGTCGCAACCCTTGATCTTTTCCCCTTGTCGCATGATTTTTGTAAGGCGCGGCGTTGCGATGTAATAGATTAGAAGAGGTAATTAAACTGTATGGAACCAATACCATTCATAATCAAATAACCAGCACATTTCTAAATTATTCATAGATCAATGAAGGTTTAAAGATAATCAAGATGATCAAACCCACGACCAGTCGGAAGCGTACCTAGCATGCTGGCGGCATTTCGGCGCTGAATGGCAATGCTTATGCGTTGTTCAATTAAATAAATAGTAACTATTTCACAGTTTTTATACAAAGCGTCTGCGAATAAACTGTACGTTTGCGTAAGTTAAGTTTATGTTCTAGAAAGCTTTTTTTCCATTTTTAACAAGTTTGTTTGAGATTTTCAGCTCGAACAGTTTTCAAAGTACGTTGGCGCAATTAGTATCTGCTAAACGTGCTTTCAGATAAAGAGTTCTTTAGACTTGTTTCTAGTTACGCGTTCACTATCACTAATTAGTGGTGGGTGTTTTTCTTAAACGAATAGACCATTTTCCAGTTCATAGACAAAAACTAACAGCTCCGTTATTGTTATGTATATGTTACTATGCGTGTTAGCTATGTATGCATGTAAAGCTAGAACAACACACTTCAGAGGATGTACAAGCAACCGTATTGAACTTTCTGGAGTCTAAGGCTAAGGGAGTCTCACGGAACGATTTTCACCCGCGCCCGCCGCGGTTACGGAACTACGGTTTTATTTGAAAACTCACGAGCCCGCTTATTTTCGCGGTTGTTTGTTAATCCGCACCAGACAGTTACTCGTTGTGGGTGCATTTGTTTCTCATGGATTGCATGAGGATTTTCTGAGTCCCAAATTTGACAATTTTGTGTATTGAAAAAGCCATTCATATGGAAATGCAGTTCATCGGAAAAAATTACTTTGAAAATGAAGTCATGGAAAATTTCATGAAATGAGTACCTAATGGCCTGTCATCGGAGCCGTGGGGGTAATTTGCCGGAAATTTTATTCCATTCTTAATCGGAACATGTTTTCTGTACAATACAATAAAAATATCCCAACTCTGTCATAAAATACTTGTTTTTATTTTAATATGAAAAAGTGCACTCTTACTGAGACACCCTTTACTAGTTGCCCGCCGCCGCCGGCGCCGGTGCAGCGGGAGCCGCAAAAAACCGCGTGCGCCTCGTGTGTAAAAAGCGTCGTGAGTTTTGTGCTTTGTTTTTTAACATAATAAGAGTATATCTGCATCACGGATCGGCATTCTATAGCAACTGTGGGGCCGCAACCGCGGCGGTTACGGGTGAAAATCGCTCCATGAGTTCATAGCCTGAGGCAAATGACTTATACTCGTAAGTGCATAAACATTCTAGATACACCCTATTACAAAAATCGCTCAATTTTTTTGCTGTAGTATAGAGCTAGATTACAAATGATGAGACGAGCATGACGTGTTACTGATGGTAATCAAGACATCTGCGGCACACCACAGTGTTAAACAGCTATTATATTGTAAAGAGTCCAAATCCTTACCTAGCACTGCACTGCTCTCGTCACCCAGAGTGCTAATTTTCAAACCAGAACGCAATGTTTGCTTATTACTGCTTTGTAGTGGAATAACTAGAGACGGTGTTGTACTTCCCCAGATCTGAACAGAGTCCTACCACTACAAGAGTTTAAATAGTCGCAATGTGCGCATTCAAAATGTCTATTTAACGCTCACATTATAACTTATTTATGCCATCTTTTGTGATTGAAACACGATTAGCGAGTATAAATTTTATTTTGTCAATAAGTAAATTATATGTAAGTATATTTTGGCCGCGACTTTGCCTTCGTGATTTCATTAATTTGAAAGGGAAAATGACTTTTCCACAAAAATCTTCACTTTTACGGGATTAATACCCATTTGTGTCATTTACGATCACTTTAAAAGCACATACGAAGTGCCTAAACGCTGTTTGGTTCTACGTACGAGCGGGAGCTCGTTATATAACCAAACATCCAAAGACCTAATGATCCTCTGACAAACTGTCAAAGCACTCCACCTAGTGAAGAGGAAGTAAACTATCAAATTAAGAAGAAAACTACTAAATCAGCTCCAGGCCCTGATGGCATTCCCTACATAGTGTATAAAAAGTGTCCATCAGTTCGTAAACATATCTTAAATATATTCAGTAAGATCTGGACAGGAAAGCAAATCCCAAAATCATTTGGAAGAGCAATTTTTGTCTTCATTCCTAAAATGCAAGAAGTAACTCATCCAAAAGACACCAGACCGATAGTCCTAACCAATACAATTTCTAAAAAAAATTTCAGTATATTGCAAACAAAAATGACCACATTTATGGCTAGCAATAGGTGTTTCAGGCCCAACCATCAGAAAGGCTTCTTGCCTGGTATTTCTGGATGCCTGGAACACAATACATTACTAGCGGAAAGTTTGAAAGATGCCAGAACACATGAGAGATAAATAACAGTCTGCTGGATAGACCTAGAGAACGCATTTGGTTCCGTGCAGCATGAACTTATGATATTTGCCCTAAAATGGTATAACTTTCCTGCTGTAATTATTGATATAATTAATTCATATTATTGTCACTTAAAATTCGTTATAGCAGTAAACAAGGAATACTCAAAACCACAATATAATGTAGCACTATTCCAAGGGTGCTGCTTATCACCAATAGTATTTAATAAACATTCTAGTAGATAAATTAATATCCCGTGAGAAGAAATGGGGCTACCGGTTTAAAATCAACAATAAGTACACTGAGTAAATTTTAGCTTTTGCGGACGACCTTGCCATACTTACACGTAATCCCAAACAGTGTCAAGAATTGTTGAATGATGTTGATGAGTTCTGTACATGGACGGAGGGAATGAGGGCAAAACCAAGTAAATGTCATTGTTTATGTCTGGGTAGACGAGATACCAAATATACTTCTTACGATCCGGGACTCTCCATAAGTGGCCAAAGAGTTGCCACAATTGCAGAGGCAGTGCCTTTCAAATTTCTTGGTAGAAAGATAGACTACAAAAGACGTACACCATCATTAAAGGTAGTTGTTGGAAATTTCATGAACGACCTCAATAAGGTAGACCAACAGCCTATCAGCAATATCAAAAAAGCATGGTTATATGACAACTATCTCACATTACGTCTCACTTGGCCTTTCCTAGTATATGACATCGGTAAAACCCTCCTGGCAAAGCTAGATGCTAATGTCATAAAGATATTGAAGTCATGGTTTGGATTGGCACATCCGGCTGATCCCTCTACTCTCTTTAGGGATCACAATAGTTTTGGCCTGAAACTAAAAAAACCATCCGAACTCTACAAACACCTAAGAGTTACAAAAACGCATGTTTCGGGAAAGTCGAAAGACGAATTAATTGCATCTCTCCCAAAAGACAAAAGCGCTTCGGACCTTGAACCTAGACTTCAATTCCACAAACAATTTATGGCAGGTGCGCAAGTAAATACAGCTGGGTTGGGTGCGAGAAAGAAAAGGAAAGACCGAGACATGGTAAAAACCTTTCTACAACAAGACAAAAATGATAGTTACAAAGTGCACGCAATGAATTTAGAAATGCAAAGTGAGTGGTTAACCATAGGCATAGAATAGATAATACAGATAGAACGGACACTCCCCACCCCCCGCCAGTTTCAAGCTTCCTACCCCGCAAGAACGCGAGAAGCACTCAACGAATGGTTATATCGGACGACAATTTTCTATGAGAATACGACCATGACGCTGTGTTGCTGTGTTATTTAAATTAAGGTACCAATTTTTTCATCTGTTCAACGAAACAAGAATAACAGATTTTTAATTTCTATAATATACTAGGATTGAATCGTTTTTCTACTGTGTTTTGATAAGTTCACAATTTTAAGTTAAGAATAAGAGATTTTTGATTTCATAAGAATTTCTACAAAGATTGAATCATTTTCATAAACTGTGTTATGCTATTCTGCGTAGCGATTCTGAAACCATTCGAGTCGGGCTGATCCACGGAAACTGGCCTCTACCGACTGGTTCGGGCAATTTGCGATTCTCAACGCCAATTCCGATTACTTTTGACGTTTGCAACCTGCGACCAGCTGTTTTCTAATCGGATGGGATTCGGACAGCTTTTTTGTCGTGGATAGCTAAATACGATTTTCAGATTATTGTATTTACTTGATTTTTCTCTGTTTTTCTCAATATTTCTGTAAGATTATGCACAGTAAACGAGTTTTTACTAACTTTAGTGTAATATGTGTTTAGTTTTTGGAATTTTGGGTTATGAAATTTTCAAAGTTGGCAGTTTGTGCTCAAAAGAATTGCTAGAAATAGATTATCGCCACATTTGATTTGTTGATATTGTTTATTTTTTGAGATGAAAATATGAAACATGTTTGTTGTTTGAGCAAAAAGCCAAGAAACCACAAAGAAACATTGGAGATACGAGACATCACGTCAAACAACGATATAACAGCAAGAGCGGAAACAACTTTGGCCCCAGTGGTCAGTGGTGGTCACAAACATAGTCGGAGCTAACTAAGTAAGAAGACCGTGTGATAAGTGCGTGCGTCTATAATTACTTAGTGCCAGCCCAAAAGGGGTGACCCACGAACCCCTCTGGTCCTTGTATAACAAACAGTATTTTCGTAGCTATCTGTTCGACTTTAGTTCTATCTATAGATGAAGGAAAGGTTACTTAAATGTACTTCTGCCAGAACTTATTGGTCCCCAATCCCTATAATGACAACGCAGACCCCGTAGGTGTATATAAAAGTAGCACCTTGCCGGTGTACGGCATGTGATTTAACAAACATTAAACTTACTTAGATATAGCTAGATATGTGGGACAAAATCCCCAAAGTTATAGGTACTATGACAGGTAGGTAGGAGTCTTGGTTCAGATGACCGATCCACTTCAGGTAGTCTTCAGTTTGATGACAGACTTCTGGCATATGTGCAGTGAAGATGTAGGATAATTGATTCAGATGATCGGTGGAGTGTAGATACTTTTGTTAGTGGTTACTTTTAAATATGTTATATATAACTGTAATGGACAAACACTATGAAGCTATTACTTTTTGTTGTTATTTGGTTATTTCCAAACAAAACAAACAATAGTTCCGTTGACTTTGACAACATCAACAGATTGACAAATTGAAGGTAAAACGAAAAATGTAAACTATGATTTATTGTGTTGCAGATGCAAATTTCCAGAGGTTATTGTTCGATTTACTCGTTTATTATACAAATTCTATGTAAAAAAAGTCATTCAAAACCACAAAATAAACCCGAAATACAGTTATTTGACGATTTGTATATTCCTACCATGAGTTAACTTTTCTACCAATCTGTATTCGAAAACTAGGTGGGATAGCTTGTCTTTGGTCTGGCCAAAAGACATTCCTACGCCAATCCGATTGGCGTTGTGAATCGCTGATTCCGAACCATTCGGTAGCGGGACCGCTATCTGATGAGTCGGTTCGGGTGCAACCGACTGGTTTCAGCATAAGCAAACTGATTGTTGATGAAAGTTATATTTACCTACATTAAAGATCGAACACTAACTAGGTAAGATTATAGGACACTTAACACAGGCAGGTGAACTCACGGGTCATAGCTATTCCATAAAATAATTTAGTAACCCTAGATGACACGCACACATGCGTAAATGTGTTCGAACGACATATGCGTAGTTGTGTGAGTGTAGGTATGTCAACTGCACCGTCTGTATAGATTTTAGGCCGAGTGTCCGGGGTGTGCCATAGGTGAGTATTGTATCCCATTAGCTCTGAAGTGGCGCACCTTGCTATATGACTGGTTTCCTGCCTTATTTTATCTAAACGCTTTCCAAATGACCCTCCCTGACCAGAGTAACTTGGTAAGGTGGGGAAAAGCCTCTGAAAAATGTTGCTATACTTGTGGTGAGGCGATATGTAGGTACAGCAAGGCACATATTGGTGGATTGCAAGGTGCTCCTTAATAGGGGTCATTACTCACAGCGTCATGACAGAGTACTTGAAATCAGATGTGAAGCCGTAAGCCTTTCGGTAGCTAGAGCCCAAAAGGGATTGACGATAAACAAAAGACAAATTAACTTTGTAAAAGAGGGCTCAACTACAAACTCCAAGAACAAGCCTTACTCAATCCTGGGTTCAGCACCTGATTGGACTATTTTAATGGACACGTATGAAAAGTACTACAAAATCCCAGAGATCAAATTCCTTGTTTCTAGGGCTACGAAACGCATAGTCCTTGTAGAACTTACCGTACCGTGGGAAACTAATATACCTAAAGACCACGCGATGAAACAAAATAAGTATTACGACCTTCAAAACGAATTAACAAAAAATGGCTATGTAGTTCATTTATACGCTGTAGAAGTAGGAGCGAGAGATATACCAGCAAAATCTCTCTATAACCTGCATATAGACCTTGGCTTGTCCAGAAGTGCAGTAAGTTCTATACTAGAACGAGTACCTAAAGCTGCACTAGTAGGATCATATCGGATTTGGCTGGGCAGGGAGAGTCACAAGTGTTGGGGTCTATTCGAGATTTCTCTCTCTACCACACGATGAACCCGGCACCTGCACGGTGAATCCATGGAATGCTAAGAAGTTCGTCTCTTCAAGACCATCAACTGTTTTCTTATTTTTAGCTCAATCCGTTCAATGTCAAAGTCAAAGTATGTAAGTTTCTTTGTATGGAAGTATGAGTATGTACTTACATTCATATACGTTTTTGCAGTGGTAGGACTCGTGGCCGAGTCTACCTAGGGAATTTTTCAGGAAAAAGTGGATATTAATAATTAGAAGAATGTCTTCGAGTGTCGAGTATTAATTTTAAATTGGGGTTGGATTTATTTTTTCCGAGAAAATAAATGATTGCATTACTTAACAGTGCCCCGCGGCTGTACCTGCGTAATTCCCGTTCTCGTTATATTCTGGGGATTAATAGTGCCCTATGCGCTAGACTATAAATCTAACTATGCTGGAAATTTTAACCCGATCTTTTTAGATGTTTCCGCGTAACTGAGTGTCAAAAATCCAAACATTTCATCTCAATCGGTTTTGTGAAACTATGAATAAGTTAATTGAAAACAAACATCCACAATCCCAGCATGCCACTGGCAGGCTGACGCAGAATATATCTGCCAAACCGTCTGGTTCACCGTTTTGGCATGGCACCTGAAAAGCGGTGCGGCGTTCAAACGACATGCTCGACAGATGCAATTAAACTTACTTGTATATTGATAGCGTTTGGAAAGTACCACACTTTTGCCAGTTATTCTAACGCCAGGCAGGAATGTACAAAACATCATTGTGTACCGGTTTCAAGGGCAATATTTCCAGAGAAATTAGAGGGCATAGAGATAAATTATACTATACATTTGAGTGACGAGCGCAGTACAGTGCTAGCTATTGATTTCGACTCGTCTCGTCTAGTTAATCATCATTTATCGTCCTGATAAGCATGCAGATTTCAGGAACAGCTTTTTTAAACTATTCGTTTGAAGTCACGGGCTAATTTAGTTCTGTATGTACAAAGAAAAATAGCAAGCGTCAAATTATTTGTGAGATAAAATTTTATGTATCGATGTACATTGTACACGCTTCGGTGTAGGTACTACATAATAATTCAAACTTTTTAGTGATACAAAGTTTGCTTCAGTAGGTAATTAAAAATGGCGTCATATAAGAATATTGTGACATTTATTGCCATATCTCTGAACACTTTAAATAAGCCGAACCAGAAGAAGACTAAAAAAGGCATGTGGACGAAAATGTTTGAGTCGCCATCTAGTATGACTTCCTTGAAACTACATGTCATTGTGAATCCTCTGTAAACGTGTAATTTCAGTTTATGTCGCTTTTGTCGCCCCTACAAGTTATTCAACAAGGCTGGGTAGCACATTACATTTCCTCTACCAGGTTCTACAGCGCCACCTATCTGAAAATGGACGAACGTTTGCGTTTCGCGCTGTACGAAGAAAATTGGCGCCACTTTTCGCTGTAATACCGACGTTTTCCGTATTTTTACAACAACAACCATTTCAATAGCACGCCATCTGTGGATACTATTTGAAACTACATTAAATTTCCACTGGTTTTCCATGCTAAAGTGGTGCCATCGTGAAAATTTCACGAAAACTTACCTGGTTTGATTCGTATAGCAGTTCAACGTGTAATATTTAGATGTCACTGTAACGCTACTGAAACCTTCAGATGCCTTCAGTGAAAAGTATCATTTCCAAGTGGTGACGGAGTTGATCTGTAGATGGCGCTTTTAGTATACAGCATCAGTATCGACTACAAACATTCCGCTACATTGTAACGTACACAAGTTCAAGTCGGCACATTCCAACTAGGTATTTGAGTATAGTACCGACTGCCTACTGTAAACGAGTAAGCTTTGACGTCATTGCCAAACAAAGGATCGGATGTATGCTTGGAATTATATCGCTGGTTGGATTTCGTTAATTGTCAAAATTTTGTTTAGCGAAAAAATGTTAGCTGCTTACTTTGTGAAATAGGAATAGGTAGATATAGGTACGGTTGGGTCTATATTATTGTTTCTATAAATCTGCTGAAACAACCATGAAGTTAGAAAGAAGACTTAAAGATTTGGCTAATCAAATCATCGAGCTCTAAAACGATAAAATGTAAATAAAAACGATTTAGTAAGAATCTTGCTAAGCTGAGTAAGCGCAATGCAGACACGACTGCATTAATAAGACATCAACGTTCAGGTTACCAGTTAGAAAACAGCTTTTCGAGCGGTATATTAATGCTAGAAGGAACAGCTGCTAGCATACCGACTTATGTTGGCTAAAACTTATCTATTCTATTAGTGATGTTACGCGCTAGCGCTAGCTAGTTACGATCTTTCACTTTATCTTTCAGATTTGTAATTTTTAACAGCCGGCAACCCTTATTTGCGGCCAGATTTAATTAAGCAACCGTATATAGGTAGTAATAAACAGAAAAAAAAATAGCTTATTATTTGACATATACTTAAATCATAAATGTACGTTATGAACGTATAAATACACCAAAATATTAGCTGTTTACACCTGGCTGCGAAGTAGTTGCGGCCGACTGTGTAACGGCACTCATCGATTTTCGAATTCTTTACATACATTGCTACGATGTGGATGATATTTTATTTAAAAATCAAGTGAGCGCAATTTTTTTTCGAAAATTAATGAACATCAATTTAGTTAAAATTACTTGCGGCCACTTATTGACTGGCAACCTATTATCAATGTATTCTCCTAATCATAAATGTTTGTTCAAATGTGAATTGGACTAACTACGCGATGAATGTAGAGATTCTGCAGCCGGATCTTAGACCATATGTTATAATTGGCTTGATGTATCAATTTTTAAAAAATAAACAAAAAAAATTTTTTTTTACCACGATGGCTTATTCGTATATTCGTACTACCTTATCACCCTACTTAGTCTGTGGTACTACATCGCTGTCTCATCGGAACAGTGTGTTAAGTTGATTTGACATAAAATGAGAAAATTTAGTCGATGGTCTGAGCAAAATTTTTAATTCAATTCAGTTTTGGCTTTTTCGTAGAATATTTAGTTATTGAAACACAGAGTCTAAGTCATAGTCCACTTCGCTGGCCAATTTCGATGACACATGCCTTCGAAATATGTCTTTCTTGGAGTACACAAATATAAAAACACTTATAGATGTTTTCCTTTGCAGTTAAAAGTTGTTGTTGATAAAGTCGTACATCAGGAAATATGCTCGATGCTATATATCGAGGTCCAGGCGGGATTCAAGCCTGCGACATCACTGGTATAAAATCGGACGTTAAAGATACTAAGACACCACGTCCCACTTTCTAACTTCTGAAAAACAAATTCTATGCTAAAGCTGCCTGGAAAAAATCGCTTTCAGTGATAAGGGCGCTGGTAACACTAGTTTTTATTGTTTCTTTTCTCATGTTTTATATTTTTGTTATGGTTATATTATGTACTAGCTGAACCCGCTACTTCGTTCGCGTACGTTGATCTTGCGACCTTATTAGTGCATTCGTAGTACTTACGTAAAAATATTTGAATAGTGAAATAGTTATTACACAAACCGAGTGATTTGTTTTTCCACACAAAAATATATTTATTCAAGTTAAGCAACTTCATATTTTATATTTTAAGCAACATCAAACACACTCGTAGTAAGGTTGTGGAGTATCGAACATAGCCGCAGTGTTAAGTTTGTAGGATTTTTATAGGATACATTACGAAGAGGTAGCTGATGTGCGTGATCTGATACTTACCCACTTGTACATTTTTACAGGATGTTATCCTAAGTAGTAGGTGATAGACTGTAATATTTGCCGATGTAATATTTAAGACTCTAAACCATGTGTGTTTCAAATGTCAATCTAATTGGTAATGTCATTCTGTCGTTAATATTTGTTTCGTTAGGGCCCATGCTTTTTCCGAGATGATAGGTAGTATATGAGACTGTATAAACTATCTGTGTTTCAAATTTCAACCAAATCAAACCTTTACATAATATATACATAATAATACTTAGTACCTAAGATAACATTTTATTCAATTTTAGAAAAACAACGTTCTGCTTTGGTTCTGTTTCTGCACCGAAGCTTGTTGAACACTAAATTTAGTACAGTATTTGGATTGAAATAATATCCGAAAAAACAAAAACCGACTTCAAATATCATTTCACGTCAACTAACTAATTTCTAGTCAAGTAAAAAGTTCACTCGACTAATTTAAGAAGCTATGACTACGTCGTCCAGATAAATAAATACTGGTGAACAATTCACACACAAAACTTTGGCTTTTTCCACCGCCAATGTCCCAGCCCTACTCAAACCGGAGTGGTCTTACGCGTGACGATGGCAAAAGACCTGACGGCATGAGTTTTTTGCCTTGGAAGTTGAGTCGGCCCCTAGTGTGCGACGCAGCTTGTGTCGATACTCTGGCACCATCACTTCTTCGAGAGACACATGGTAGGGCCAGTGCAGTGGCTAATTCAGCTGAGTGTCTCAAACGGCGGAAATATGCAACCCTCGGTAGTGGTTTTATATTTAAGCCTTTTGGGGTTGAGAGTTGAGACATCGTGCCTGTGAAGGCCAGGAGCTGACTTCATCTTCAAAAGCCTTTCCGAGAGCTTCGCCGACGCAACGCGTGACCAAAATGCTAGCGTTTATTTGACCCAACACATATACATCGCTATTCAACGTGGTACTGCCGCCAGCATGCTGGGCACGCTTCCGACTGGTAGTGGGCTTGAACATCTTGTCATCCAGTTTTTGTTAATATTCAAAAAACCGCCTCCTTGTTTTCCATATAATATATGTACATGGTAAAAACGGGACCCTATTACTGAGACTTCGCTGTTCGTCTGTCACCAGACTGTATCTGAAGAACGGTGATAGCTAGAGAGTTGTAATTTTCACAGATGATGTATTCATATTGTCGCTACAACAATAAATACTACATTACACATTTTCTAATAAATATCAGATTGTGTTTCGTACCATGAGCTGCCATTTTGTGGAAAACATAAGACAGGTACTGTCATATTACCTGACGATAGATGACGGATGACGGATTTGAGTACTGTGTGTGTACCAGGAAAGAGCTTCGAAACCGACTCCGATAAGTCGGAACTTCCGATTACTATTAGACCTTCGGTTCCGACTTCGGCTCCGAAACTTTTAAATCGGAGGTTATAATCGGAGGGGTAAGGTGTATAAATGTTGCAGATAAGCCTTTATTGTGGTGGAAAGTAAATTAAAATACAAAATCCCAACTTCCTAAATCAATTGCTCGTCAATGTTTATTGTGTCCACGTGTTTGGCAAAAAAAATATACGAGTATACCCAATAAAAATGTATCTCCTGCCACCACTTCTAATCCTGCCTATGCCTCCGACTTCGGTTCCGACTCCGATAAATCAAATTTTAAATCTCCGACTCCGCCTTCGAATCCGATAAAATGAGCTCCGTTACATCCCAGCAGGTCTACTACGAAAACAAACTCCGAATGATCGCATCCGACCGACAGCTGAATCGGATTGTAGACGGATTGTAGGAAGTTATAGACTTAGGTCGGATGAAGGTCGGATCGAACGAAACGGCCGATCTGATCAACCGACCGATTGTCTTTCGTGGTCGGAAACTTCATTAGTTCGGCCGATATATCGTTTATCGGACTTCGTAGTAGACCTGCTGTTATTTACATTGTCACAGAATACTTAGAAGTTAGTATGTACCGAACTTATTAATTCCGTTATTATTTAATTTCTATGTTATTTCCGAACCACACGACCAATAATGTTAAAATTCTGATGAGACTATATTAGAAATGTGTTCTTTCTAACAAAATAAGAATTACCGAAATTGAACAACGCAAACATGAGTTACAACCAAAAACATATTCTGACTTTAACCCCTTTCTGCAAGAAAACCGTGCAGAATTTGGGGATTAAAAGTAGACAGCTACCATCTACTTAGTATGATCTTAAATCATGTCAAGTTTCATTTGAATTGAATCAGTAGTTTCGGCGTGATGTGAGTTCCCTATACACACAGATAGACAGACAGACAGACAGACAGACAGACAGACAGACATGAAAGAAAAAAATGCAGTTTCGCCATCAGTATCGCCTATGGAGTGCCCCCAAATTTTTTTTTTCAAAATATCTTCAATGTACAGAATTCGACCCGCTACAGTTTTATTATAAGTATAGATTTGTGTATTCCTGTACTATAATATTGTGTATCACTAATATATAATTATTATGCCTTAAGCGCTATATTATTTAATTCTATTACAATAATCTTGTCTAATTGAGTGGATACAATATACATTTAGTAAGGAACCCACACCAATTCCGCATTAAAACTTTCGCCACAAGTTTACTTGAAAGAGATTGCTAGTACCGATAAGGTTGCCTTTTGCGTCCAAATTACTTAATTTTAAGTTTAGTAATTGTTTTCTGTATCTATTGTTTTTTGGTGTGATGTAGTAAAGTATATTGTGTTGACAGTAATTAAAGTAAATACTTTTTTTTTTTAAATAAAGAGTGACAAGACGAGCAGGACATGTGCCTGATGGTAAGCAACATGCCTGCCACATAACAGCACAGTGACACGCAGCTATTGGAACATGAAGAGTCATAATCATTACCTAGCACCGCACTGCGCTCATCACCCAGAGATCTAAGTTGCTATATCTCTAAGCCTAATGTAATTTCTCTGGAAACATTGCCCTTCAAACCGGAACACAGTAATGTTTGCACATTACTGCTAGCGGTAGAATAACTGACAAAGGCGTGGTACTTCCCCAGGCGGACTCTGCTAAGAGTCCTACCACTACAAAAGTTTTTGCATTTGTAGTTAACAAAAATATTAAATGAATCATTTGTCAAATATTACGTTATAGAATGAATGCTTGTCAAATAATTACTTTGAGATATTATAATCAATTTACAATTTTTTTTTGTATAATAATCATTTCACTACACGTGATTTTGTCAAACGTTGGTTATCACATGTCGATTTGCAAAAAAAAGTTTATTAAAAGAACGGATACCATTACACTCCTATACTATATAATATAGAAAGAAAAAGACCACACTAGTATTATTAATATGGTAGGGGATATCCCGATATTTCGAAACAGTTTTATGCACAGGTAAACCCGTAAAGTTAAGTAGTGTAGCTTTAGATAAAGAATTAGTAAATAGATCAGGTTTTTCCGCACGGTACCTTTGTACTAATCGTAAGCAGTGTTAAGCAGATTCTGATGAGGTGTAAGTTAGCTATGGCGACATAGTGATGTGCTGCGACAAAAGTATGACACTTCTACTACAAGAGCGACAAGACAAGAGCGATCAGCCCTGTGCTTTCGGTGTAAAGCGTTTGTTCTAACACTATACGTAGTATATGTTTTTAAACTCTTTGAGTGTAACAGAACAACCATGTTAGCTTAATACAATAGAAGGCTATTGTCGTGCTAGTTAAAGCTATATACACGTGACGCGAATTCACTTTTCTCTGAATTGCTTGTAGGTACTAACTAAGTATGATCGAATAAGAGCGAAAAGCATGAGATAAACTTGTTTTCTCACTCGTGCTTCCTAACGTTACATTCGAACGTTGGAACGAAGTTCTCCAACAGAAAACAGATAGTAAGTGAATCACGACTCACAGGTTTAATGGGTAGGTAAGTACGGAACTGCAACTCAGTACGGTTGTATGTGAACTAGTAAATGTGTTTCTCAAAAATTTCGGACGATAGGTCTTTTGGCTGGCAAAGCGTGGCGTGCTCGTAACGTCTGAAATTTTGGTAAGGTTTGTCGTTTTGATGGCATCCTTCGGGCGCGTTGTGCGAGGTCGCGGCGACATGATGAAATATGTCCACACTGATAGGAGTCGTGGTAGAAATTCCCCTGCTATTTTATGTACAGTCATATTTTTACTTATCTTCTCTTATCTCTTTTTACTTATCGACGTCACAATTTGAACATACCTTTGCCAGTTATTCTACCGCCAAGCAATAGTGTGCAAACATATCTGTGCTCCAGTTTGGAGGGCAATGTTTCCAGTGAAATTACAGGGCATAGAGATAAAACATCTTATATGTATATCTGGGTGACGAACGCAGTGCAGTGCTTGGTAATGATTTGGACTATTGATGTTCCAATAGCTGCGTGTCACTGTGCTGTTATGGGCAGGCATATTGCTTACCATCAGGCACAGGTCCAGCTAGTCTAATATCTCTTCTAATCTATTATTTTACAACGCCGTACAAAAATCATGAGACAAGGAGAAATAATCGAGGGTTGTAACCCCCCCTCGTCAACTGCACTTAGTTGAACAGCTTGCAAGTGACGGCATAGTGCTGAATTTTATTACTTTATACCCTTCTATCATCCTGCATAGGTCTCCTGGTAATTCATTTGACCCGTAAATTTTGTTCATTTGGGCCTGTAGTATATATAGCGGTAAGATAATAATATAAAGAGGGATGCAGCAGGCAGTTATCCTTGACACAGAGCGCATTGTCAGGCGGGTTTCTTTCTCTGAAGCCCTAACCACCGGTAGATTGGAGGCTGCCTCACTACGAGCAGCAATATAGGTTTAAATTTTTTAATAATCTTTATTCACATTAAATTTAAATCAATTTAAAAACAATTAAAGCTAGTTTCTAACAATAGCCGGATGTTATTATGATGTATATTATGTGTCAAATATTCATGAAAATGTTAAACTTGGAAACTTTGAGTCGATTTATGAATGACAGAGATATTAGTGAGAAATAAGTGAAAAAATACTACAAATGACATTAACATAATTTTATTTATAAATTTTCTATTATAAAATAAAATATTAACGTCACCTTTGGCACAATTGAGGCCTTATTGTCACTGTTAATTTGGCATTTTGAAAAATCCGCGTTTTTTGTCATGTCAATACCTAATTCTTTGCAGAATTTCAAATAAGTAAATTGTATTTTGAAACGACTAGGAACCCAGAACATGAACACTTCACGTATCGGTCGTGGTTGATTTTGCTTTCGTCTCGTTCGCCTCCCGTAGGCGATGGCACATTGTCGTCGTACAGCCGAAATCGTTGCCTACAAATGTGCGGTATTACGATTCAACGACATCGACTTGTCAGGGAGGTCGATGTGTCAATAGGAAGACGGTGCACGAAACGGAAATACAAGTCATAAGTACTATTATAGGTAGCAAGAAGAGTAATCCTCAGAATATATATTTTTTTGAAACAAAACTGGTTAAAGCGATTACTTTTAACAAAATACGTTTCTGAACCGATTCTGGCAAAATATTTGTGAAACCTATAAATAAAGTAATAATTTAATACAAATATACATGTAAGCAAACACCCATTATGCCCCTATTTATTTTTCAGCGCAGCTAACAAAAGAGCTGATAACTTTTGTTGAACCGATTTTATTGAAACTTTGCTAAGAAAACTCTCGACTGATTCACAAAAAAAATCTAAATCAGTTTAAAACACACGCAGAGAAAGAGAAAGAGAGAAACGTACAATACGTACACAACTTATGGAAGCTTACTAGAGACGTATAAGGTAACAAACAAACAAAAAAACATAACCAAATTGTAGATCTGTAATTTTAAACCCTTATTCGAAACAAACCACCAAGCATAATTTTAATACCTACTGCGTCAATTGCTCGTTCATAATATAACGTGTTAAATATCTTTTGTTTAATAATAATTGGAATTTAAACTAACTGGTTAATGATTTGTCTAACACTTGGTATACCGATGCTATTAAATGGTAAACAACCGATTAGCGCCATGCTAATACTAATGGGGCAGATAAACAGACGGACCGGAACAATGATTGTATAATTCTGTACATTGCAACGTCATACAATGACCAGGAGAGTTGCTTGTGTTATGGCACTATTAATTTTAGCGCAACACAGTAACTGTCAGTCAATCAGAACATTATCGTTCGAACTAAACGAGATTAGGGAAAATTAGCGAAATCTCTGAAATAGCGGAATCGATTTTAACGTATTTATTACAGGCAGATTACTGAAGCTATTATAAATAATTTAGGGCTCCCACACAAAACTGCGATGCGATGCGACGCCACATCGGAGGAACTTGTGATGGCGAATTTGATCCGATGCGGCGTCGCATCACGCAACCCTTAGACCATCTTTATTTTAGAAAAAAAAAGCAAGTAAATAAGGCATTAAATAATTTAAGTAAGACACAGGTTTCTAGCGGACCAGTTTATAACCGAATAGTCCCACTACCCCACTAGGAAGAATCGGCACTATCCTATTCTGCGATACAGTAATCAGGTAATAAAATTACTGCAAGATTTGAATTTTGGTGTCCGAACATAATAATACTACATAATTTTGCCCAGTTGCTAAAGCAACAATGAGTCTGTCCTTATAATACCTCACCGTATTACAGCTGGTTCGAAGAGGACAATAACTTTTAAATTATAACAAAAGAATGGCAAACTCCTAGACCACTAAGCCAGTATGCCATTCAAGCAATGCGTCAATGTTAAGCCCCTTGCCGTCCCGATGGAATGTCATGTAGATGTCTCGGATTAAAGCTTCAAGCGCACTGTAAATTAACGGGGCTTCGGCTCTGGGTTAACGTTATTACGAGTACGTAATCGTACAATTAACAAGATCCTCTAACATTGATGGCTTAGTTTTAGATGCGTGATAACTGAATTATTTGAATTATACTTGTAATACCTCCGGCTGCGATGGAAACTTGCACCCTACGGTGATCTTAGTGAAGAACAAACTAAAGCAGTATTAGAACTCGCTAGGCTAAAGCTCCCTATGAAAGAAACAGTCACGAGCAAAACAACTTGTTCCAAGAATAAAACCTTTAAAGGACATGTGATATCCTTGTACATGTGACATCTGACCAACGTAGTGGACGCAGTCTTAAATCTAACTCTTTTTGTTTGGAAAATGCCGTGAGCCCCAGCAGTGAAAACGAAAACAGGTTGTTTTATGTTTATATCGGAATAATTTAAACATTTTCATAACCAAGTTCAGTTTTCAGCATGATTTTCTTGACTTCATGATCATCGTTGACCTTATTTCATCTTCCGCGGATGATAAAAGTAGGGTTACAATTGAGAGGTACCTACATATGAAAAACAGAAAGTAGGTACATTATAATGAGGACAAAACTATACAACATACTAACCATTTACACCAAGCGCCTCTGAATTATCCATAGGACTATGAAGGTTAAAGATAATCAAGCTGATCAACTACTACCAGTCGGAAGCGAGCTCAGTATGCTGGCGACTACCACGCTAAATGGCAATGATTATACGGGTCTAATAAACGCGAGCATTTTGGTCACGTGTTGCATGGACCAAGCGCTTGGAAAAGTTTTAAATTATACATTTTTTATGTAACGGATGTGTCACAACCAGTGTAGTACTGCTCGTGACACACTGCGTCACACATTGCAAACTGAACCGTATCTTAATTTGTATGACGCATATGTCACCTACCGTTGACATGCATTGTGTGTCGTATGCCAATCGCAGGAGCCCTCATAACACTTTTATTTATGTCAGTATGTATAAATTAAAACTTTTCCAAGCGCTTGGAAAAGATTTAATTTATACATTTTTTATGTAACGGATGTGTCACAACCAGTGTAGTACTGCTCGTGACATACTGCGTCACACATTGCCAACTGAACCGTATATTAATTTGTATGACGCATATGTCAGCTACCGTTGACATGCATTGTGTGTCGTATGCCAATCGCAGGAGCCCTCATAACACTTTTGTTTATGCCAGTATGTAATTGAATTTATTTCAATGTATTTAACACAAGTATGAGTCGTTAGATCTGTAGAATGAACAACAATCGATGGACCAAACGTTTAGTAGAGTGGATACCAAGGGACAGTAAGAGAAGGAAAGGCAGACCACACAAAAGATTGAGCGACATTTTCAACCAGAGGGGTGGCTCTCACTGGATGCAAAAGGCACGCGAGACACAAGAGTGAAAAGGATTAGGAGAGGCCTACGCTGCAGAGGCGACTACTACTCATACTCTAAAAAAAAAATATTTATTGTATAGTACACTAGTATAAAAATTAGAAAGGAACCAATTATCTTAATTATTTTTCATCTCATTTATTTTGTCATATTTGTAGTAGAAAGCCTATTTTTATTTCTTATTTATGTGTCTCTAAATCTTCATTAGCGTACAGATATTACAAAGTTTAATTTGGATAAGTATTAACAAAAATACAGGGTTACTGGTAATCAGCCTGCATCCGTTTAAGAGGGCGCCTAAAGCCAGAAAACGAAAAAAGGACATTTTCGACGCCACTCACTGAAGTTAAGAAACTAAAAACTATGACAAAAAAAATATTGACGTGTGGATACAATCAAGAAGAAGCACAATAACCGAATAGAATTTTAAAAATAGATCAGAGTTTTTTATAATAAAAAAATAAAAATGACACCGAAAAAACCCGTTTTAATTCGAGTACTCGAAATTATCAGCGATGACCCCACATTATTTTTTGGTAATAAAATTCATATTTGTACGTTCTAGTAAAGTAACCGAACACTTTTTTAAATTTATGTTTAGTTATTGAGTAATTAAATAAAACTTGGTCAAAAATGGACCCCTGATTAAATATTGATTTTTCCTCCAAACTGTGTCATGCTATTCTCGACTTTATGTACATCACATTAAGAAACGCGTCGCGCGGGTGAAATCTGTTTTTTTCCCGGCTTTAGGCGCACTCTTAAGGTCATGTTCTGTATATTTAAACAAACAACTTTTATTTGTTCTACGAATTTAGTTAAAACTCCATACATATCCTTTATTTTTTATGAGATTTTTTGCGATGTTTTATAAACTGTACATCAAAAATTGACAGACGTAATGCACTTAACATCCCCTTAAAATTGGCAGGCTGATTACCAACAACCCTATACAAAAAGCATAATAAGATTAATATACCATACCATAAAAATAAATAAATTTACAAAGTAAACACGTCGTCGAGATCACTCCAGCGCAGCAGGGTACCCAGAATGCTGGCAGCGTGGCCCCTTGGATAGCTAAACTCAACTTTTGGGCAAAGTATAAGTGTATAGATTAGTTAGGTACAAATTTTACAATGTTAAGTTTTGTTCCTAAATGTAAATTTATGGTTACATAGGTATACTATTATATACCTTCCATAGTAAAAGGTTTGCAAAGTTCTGGGTTAAATGGTGTTATTTGAAAAATATGGGCTAATTTATATTTATTAATTTTTACATTTATACGTATTCGTATGTTACAGTCAGTGTAATAAATCTGGTTTGTATCACGCAATAAATACCGGTTTATATTAATAATAACCCTATACTAACCCCACCAAATAATTAATGTAATTAATATTGAGGAAATTATTACTTTAACTGGCTATTCCGAATATTTTTTATAGTTTCGGTTAGAGTAATAAAACAAACGAATTGTTATAATGTTATATAAAAGTTATTATTTTTATTAACTCACAATTTTATTAAATTGCGACGCTACATTTGTCTATGTAAACTAAGATGTAAACCAAGGGGGCACAATAAGTGACGTCACAACTTGCGGAAACGAGATACTCTAATTACCTATTACTTGTGAAAAAAAGAGAAATAGATACTGATTTTCCGTCCTTATCACCGTGGCCGGCTTTTTCTCTGGCTAAGCTCTCAAATCTGACACCGGGTAACCAAACAAAAGTCTGTTCAAAGCTCGGATTCTGATATTTATTGATTTAATTCATTTATGTTTATTATAAGAAGATTTAAAACATGTTAAGAACCTGTTAAACACCTAATAATAATTATTAATAATTACACTGACGGTAACATATCTACCTACAGTATAATAATAGATAATATAATACAATATAATAGATACTAATTTTTAGCTAAGAATCTAAATCGTATCTGTACTTGTGACATTGTGAGTGTAATCGTTTATTTACTGTTTGACATTTCTTTTAATTTATTGTTTTTAAATTATTTTACTGATTGACAAATTTATTTTAATTATTCTGACATTTTCATTTATTTATTACATTGAATTAATTAATTATTCTAGATAATTAATTTAATTGGTAGTGTTGACTTGAGATTATTTGATTTGATATTAGTTTTTAAATAATTACATTTTGTGTAATTTATTGATAATTGTTTCTATTATTTACTATTTAATCTTATGACATGTAATATTTTTTATGAATAAAAATGATTATGATTATCTCCTTTCAAATATGTATGAAAGACCTTTATAAAATTAGCATATTCCTTTAAAATCCCATAAGTCACATGCAGACATTTACACGGACACAGAAACACATGTTAAAAGTATAAAATCTACTTTATACCTTTCTAAAAATGTATCAAACCTATCAGAATCTATTTGTTCTTATTAGTTTATTTCGTAAACACTGTTTTTCCGTTTTATTAAATCACGCCCATACCTATTTTAGAAGAAGGAAATAGATAAAAACATTGAGAAACGCCGTTTTTACTAATTTATTTCATTACACATATCACTTCAGTCAAAGCTGTAAACTTCTCGGTCAAGGTGAGCCACGGTCCAATAAAATGCGTAAAGATTTTTCTGGAACGTATAAATAGAGCATGAAAGGCGAGTGTCCACTCTCTTGTCACTGTGGTGCGATAAAACGGTCTTTCTAGTGGCTACCTGGCTTAGCAGTATATCAAATCACAGTACATATGATCCACTTATACCTTTAAACAAGCAATTCTTTTATACAAATATATATATATCATCATCATCATCATCAGACGCAAGACGTCCACTGTTGAACATAGGCCTCCCCCCTAGATTTCCACAACGAACGGTCCTGCGCAACCTGCAACCAGCGGTTTCCAGCGACCTTTGTGAGGTCATCTGTCCATCTAGTGGGAGGCCGTCCAACACTGCGTCTTCCGGTTCATGGTCGCCACTCGAGAACCTTTCTTCCCCATCGGTTGTCAGTTCTGCGAGCGATGTGGCCTGCCCATTACCACTTCAGCTTAGCTACTCTTCGAGCTATGTCGGCTACTTTCGTTCTTTTGCGAATATCCTCATTACGGATTCTGTCGCGCAAAGAGACTCCGAGCATAGCTCGCTCCATAGCTCGCTGTGTGATTTTGAGCTTATATATATATATAGTCTGAATCTCGGAAACGATTTTCATGAAATTATGTATGCAGGGGGTTTCGGGGACGATAAGTCGATCTAGCTAGGTTTCATTTTTAAGAAACGTATTATATACTCGTTTTTAGGCAATGAAAAACGGTTACATAAGTCATTAGAATACGACGGTAAATTTAGCCGCCACGCCCGTCAGTATAATAGCTCAGGTGGGAAGTCGGGTGGTCACGAAACGGTAGATCGGGGTTTGAATCCAGACGGCTGATTGATTTTTTTTTTAAGTTCATAATTTTTTATTTTTTTTATATGATATGTATTTTTTAAATTATATTTCAGTTTTTTGAGAAAATCTATTACTGGAAGCCCTCTATCTGTAGGTATCTAAGTACACCTACTCAGTGCTTAAACCGAGCAAAGCTCGGTAACCCAGGTACTTTTTAGTATACATTACAATGTTTGAGTATTATTCTGTGTGGTTTGTATCTCATGGTACTCGTATTATATTGAATAAATCATAATTGTGATGTTATTGTAATTTTTTTTCGAATATCTTTTTGTTTTATAGTATAGAGTGGACGAGATGAGCAGGACACGTGCTTAATGGTAAGCAAATACCTGCCCATAACAGCACAGTGACACACAGCTATTGGAATATGAAGAGTCCAAATCACTACATAGCACTGCATTGTATTCGACCCAGAGATATAAGATGTTTTGTCTCTATCCACTGTAATTTCACTGGAAACATTGCCCTTCAAACCAAAACACAGTAACATTTGCACATTACTGCTTGGCGGTAGAATAACTGGTTATGGCGTGATACTTCCCCTGGCTAACTTTGCAAGGAGTCCTACCTCTACAACTACATCAAACACATTAAAAAACCAAGTATTTATAATTTTTTAAAGTTATTAATAGCACATATTTTAAGTAGAAAGTAATAAGTTTCTCACTGTCTCGTATTTCGAGTAAGTTAACAATAACATTAAATTGTCTAACCCGTATTTTGTACAATAAGTTCTATGTTGATCTCTTAGTAAAATGTTTTGTATGATGCCGTGTACTATGCGCTTCAGCCTTATACTACTTAGCTGCAGATTCTTCCGTCCTATTAATACTATAACTGCAAAACTTTGTATGTAACGATGTTGGTTACTCTTTAAAGCAAACACCACTAAAGGGATCTAGATGAAATTTGGTACATGGATAGATAATAGTCTGGAATAACAAATGTACTACTTACTTTTGATCCCGTGAATATAACGAGATCAGGAACAACTTGCTAGCTACTAGTTCTATATATTAAAAATATATTTGGCCTATCAAATTTATTTTAACATCACTAATCTGATTTTCGTATTTCACTAAACTGACTAATTTCGTTTTACATTAGCAATAGGCTTAACTTTGTCTCTTTGATTTCTTACAGTGAAATGTTAGTACGTAGTAGTAGTTACGACTGTACTATGTTATACTATTAACGTCACTATAATACAATTATTAAGGCCGTACCCCGAGCAAATGACCTTGAGTATTTCTTACCTCATCACACACCGCAAGAAAAAGCAAGTGAGAAACAGTAGGATTTGTCGCTGTTTTACACTCAAATTTTAGAATAAGCTCTTCATAAAATCAGATTTTAGTCTTTTGAAATAAATATTATTTATTTATATCAAAATGTTCGTAATGGAATTGCCTATCCGTTGGTGAAAGTATTAAATCCAAATATTGGCGGTTTTTAGGGTTCCGTAAAACGTAAAAACGGAACCCTTATAGATTCGTCATGTCTGTCTGTCTGTCTGTCTGTCCGTCCGTATGTCACAGCCACTTTTTGCCGAAACTATGAGAACTACACTGTTGAAACTTGGTAAGTATATGTATTCTGTGAACCGCATTAAGATTTCAAAAGAAAAATTAAAAAAAAAGAAAAAATAGGGTTGCCCCCCATACTGAGAACTGAAACTCAAAAAATTTTTTTTCATCAAACCTACACGTGTGGGGTGTCTATCGATAGGTCTTTAAAAATGATGTTGAGGTTTCTAAAATAATTTTCGTCTACACTGAATAATTTGCGCGAGAGACACTTCCAAAGTGGTAAAATGTGTGTCCCCCCCCCCCCCCTCTAACTTCTAAAGTAAGAGAATGAAAAATCTAAAAAAAATATATGATGTACGTTACCATTTAAACTACCAACGAAAATTAGTTTGAACTCGATCTGATGAGTAGTTTTTTTTAGTACGTCATAAATACACTATTATTGAAACTTCGATCAAAGTTACAACGAACTACAAGAACTATGTGTACTATGTATATAATGTTACTTGCTGCAACGGAACCCTTCATGGGCGAGTCCAACTCGCACTTGGCCACTTTATTTGAGTAGATGCATGATAATTACAGTTACCATTTTTGATGGTTTCGTTATGAGAAGATTATTAAAACAATAAATTAATTAACAAAAAAAGCAAAACTACCATTTTGAAGCCAAGAAATTGTAAAAAAATATGTATTTTTTACCAGTTGATATTTGTTTTGGCTAATGAGTAGATAGCTCTGAAAACTGGACAAAAAACTCGTTTTGCTGGGGGGTGCACCTTAACGTTACATTGAATACGATGGTTTAATCAAAATAATATATGCAACAATTTCTAGTCCATTATAAGTAAAAGTAACAGTAAAAATCTTTAGAAGCGAAAGATTTTCAAGCTCAGATACCGGGTGACTGTATACAATACTTTCGCCACAGTGTGAAAAATATACGTATGCCGTAAATTATTTAGTCGGAGTGAGGGAAGCGCTTGGTTTAGAAATGCGTACCTTTGCACACTCCACGTGAAACAGGTGCGGTTGTGCTTACCGCAAATAGGAGTTAAAATTATTTATAAATAAAAAAAAAATAACGTATTTATCCACATCTTTTCAATTTTACAACTTTTTGACTGATTATTTATAAGAAACGGAATTAATACAGACAATACTTACACCTGAAAAAAATGGCAGTTAAATAGGAACTGCCGATAGAAGTGAAAACTTTTAACTCAGAATTTGATAGCTTACCTTGGAAACTACACGGGTGTAACCGGAGGGCGTAGCCAAGCCATCTTGGCATGGTCATCGAGAAATGCGTCAGCATTTCCCATGGGCTTGATGCATTTATAGATGGCCATGCCATGATGGCCTGACCACGCCCTTTAAGTATTTCCCATTGGCTGACGCATTTCTAGATGGCCAATAGCCATGGTCCCGAGTTTACCCGAAGATTTCTTATCTTACCCGAGCGTGACGATAGAATTCAATTTACAGTCCACAAAAAATCTGTCCAGGCGCGCGTAAAGAAGTTTTCACTTCAACAAAAAATGTTAAGTAACGGGCTAGTAACTACCAATTTCTAATAGTGGTAATATTAGCTCTGCATCTCGAAGGAAACCATATATTATAAACAGAAGGATTTAAGATTAAAATATTCAAAACAATGTGTGCATTACCAAAGTTTTTTTTTTTTAATAAAGTGACGAGACGAATAGGAGATGTGCCTGATGGTAAACAACGTGCCTGTCACATAACAGCACAAAGACTCGCAGCTATTGGAACATGAAGAGTCCAAATCATTACCTAGCATTGTACTGCGCTCGACACCCAGAGATCTAAGATGTTATATATCTCTAAGCCCTGTAATTTCTTTGGAAACATTGCCCTTCAGTGCAAAACAAGTATTCATCAATGCATTTACACAATTTCGTGTTGACAGGATCGAGTTTCATATAACTTTTGTGAAATCGACAAACGTCATCCAGACAAATTGTAGGCAAATTTTAGTTTTTTCTTTAAATTTCAAAAAAAATCCCACCGGTTTCGATAAAATTTATATGGGACTATTCAGGAAACATACCTATCCGGGCACAAAAATAATTTTTTAAATCGGTTCGAGCGTTCTCGAGAAATCAGGTATCATACATAAAAAAAATAAAAAAAGACATGGTGGTCGAATTGATAACCTCCTCCTTTTTGGAAGTCGGTCAAAAACCTAGTTACATTTTATGGCATTAAGTCAAAAATTTCTTGTCTCACATCTTTCAAATTTTTTATTTCTGTTACGTAGTCACTATCACTGATCACCGTATACTACGAATGGTCTAAGCATTAGCCAGCCAGACTGTTAAATGTAGTAAGAAACGATACAGCTGAATATCATTCAGGCCGTGACTAGTTATATGGTGCTGTTTAGTAAACAAGCTAGGCTATTAATTGAATTGCTGACTAAGCTACTTGACTGCGACATAGTCAAGACATGCACTGAGCGAGGATTATGAGATAGCAGCAGCAGAATTCCTGCAGATAGCAGGAATCTATGACCACATGATTAGAAGCTGGCCTTCTAACCATTGAACTACATACTTATGCTTTTCAATACGCGAAACTATTTACTCAAGAAGAGTAAGTAAAGTAGGTAATTTGTGACGTCAAAACGAAATAATTAAATAACACGAGAAGCCGACCAATTGAAAATGAATCCACTTAGCGGCTTACTTGTTCTCTTTCAGTTATAATCTAGACCTGTTCAGGGTCAGGATATACATATAAGTACATTCTAATTACATGTTTGTGATTATTCAACCTCATTGTAACTTACCAAACCCTGAGGAAAAAAAGGTTGTTCAGGTGTCGATTTACAAATTAAATACCACTTCAGTTCGTTTAGGAAAATTTTCCTACAAACCTACTCTTGGACAATTATCAGTAAGTACTAATCTGTAATACAACCACTTCAACTTATTTGCACCCATTATATTAATTGGATTAAATGAGATGTCGTACGTTTGCGAAAATAGAACAATATATCAATTATATTTATGTTTACTTAGTCCTCGGATGTCAGTTCTTCATTTATCGGAAAATCGCGAAGAGAGAAAAAAATATGTAGTAGTTACAGGAAAGTTACGTCATCCTCGGAGAATCTAAAAATAAAGTAGTATTCCCTTAAGAACTCTAGATTTATTGAGAGTCTATCTGCGCTTCCAGACTACAAACTCGTATGTAATCTATCTGAGTTCGAAATTGCAACCTGATCCGTTGAGATCTTAGAACGACGTGATAGAGCAAATAAAATTCAACTTAACTCGTTAAACATACAAATTATAAACTTAAGCATTTTTAAAAACTTTTATAGGTCTATACTTGACCGCCATCTTGCCTGATGTTAAGCGACGATACGGGCAACGATGGAGCGTGTTTGTAATACTTACTTATTAAGAGGATGCACACTCACACTTTTTACAAGAGTATATTTTTTCCAGGGTTTTGATTAAGAAACAGAAAATTATATGGAAAAGATAGCTTTTAGCAGTAAAGAACTTTTTGTATTCATAATATTAAACAACATTGTTATGTATGTAATTGACGTTTCAAAGACTTGAACGAAGAGGAACAATGTATTTAGGTTGTTTTTTTCAGCATGGGTTCAAGAACATAATATTGTTTCTCAAAATGATTTGAAATAATTGTTGGCTATAAAACGTTGGTAGTAATAGTCCTGAGAATTGGACAGAAAAGGCTCATAGCCGACTAACCTAGTGCCATAGAATGGATATTTTTTGGCAGAGCACCCGTTTTTGGCAAGGAGGTTAAGGATAATTAATTTTAAGCAATCCATTTATACATTGGTTGATTGAAAAGCTAAGGCAGATCTTGACAAGACCTTTGTTTCCCTTATAACATGAAATTTAAATATGACAGCCTTTAACGGTATTTCAACTTACATAGGTATATGTGAGTATGTATACGCTGTTAGAAAATGACTCGTAGCCGACTAACCTAGTGCTATAGAATGGATATTTTTTGGCGCAGCACACGGTTTTGGTATGGATGTAAAGGATAATTTTAAGTCTAGACATTCATCCATTGGTGGATTGAAAAGCTGAGGACGGTCTAGAAGGGATCTTAGTTTACAATAGTAATTTAAGCGCGCTTCGACTCAGATATGTTTACGCGTTGGATTTTGGTCTCCCTTAAATAATAGTTTACGTCTGAGGTTTGTAAAATTCACTGTGCTGGTCAATGGTGTAATGAAATATTTTCAAGTGATCCATGGTAAAATAGGTATTAACATGTCTAACATATCTGAAGTTATTTTAACCTAGGTTTTTTTACATGATTTTTTCCAACTGATATTTAACAAAATACTCAGTGTGCTCGAGAATCTTTATAAGCGTTGCCTCGCAACCTTTGAAGGGAAACGAGTCCATCCCTTCTACTTGGAAGGTTCGCGTCCCCCGCCAAGCCATCTTCGCTCTTAACCCAGCGAGGCTTAAAGTGAAATAAAAAGGTAATAAAAAAAACTGCGCTGAGTTTGAGTTGGACTCCCACACTGAGGGTATTTTTTGTACGGCATTAAAGACCTTAAGCTGCAATCTTGTTAGTTTTTCTTTATAGCAAATTACTCTTTATAAATCTCGTACATGTAGTTCTGTTTTTTGTCCTACTAAAAAAGAAAAAACCTGTACGAAACTGACGACTACATGAATGAAAAAAAAGGCAGTCATAAAGACTGCCGATAGAAATAAAAACTTAAAACTTAGAATAAAATTGTAATTATAAAAAATGCTAATGTTGCACAATACGTTACCTATATAGCTACATATTTATGTAGTATCTTGATATTACGCATGTTGGTGACGTGAGCTCACAATATGTCATTCCATTGACAAAAAAAGATACATACAAAAAGCTTTTAACGCATATCCCACTTCTATGCTCCGCCGTTGCTACAATAGCATGCGAGACGCCACGATGATGAACAATGCTCAACACAGTCATAGAAATACTAATGTATACCTACACTGAAAACAAAACAAAGTTTATTGAATTAAATGAGAATCCAATATTAGGTACGAAATTCTTGTAATTGCTTTCATTTTATGCCTAACGATCACAATATCGTAATGAACTAAACAACATACCTATACGCACAGATTACAGAAATCCTATACGTCGATTGCCTCTATATTTCCACTCCCATTTAATTTTGTAAACGGATTCCAATATTATTTCGTTCAAAATATTATTGGGATTCATTTCATCTATTCAAACACGGGATTGCTTTTCCGATTCGCGAAAATGCGGATTAATTCCATTCAACGCAAATAATTTTAAACAGATTTTAAATACGGAATTTCGATGAAAATTTTCGTTGGTAATAATTTCCTGGTTGTTATTCGTGTCAATGCTTTTAATAGTGTGTACTTTGTAACAATACTCTCTAGTTATATAAGATTGGCTATACCTGATTACGCTGAACAATCTAGACTAATCAACTCTTACTGCGAAACTAACTTAGAAATTACTGAATCAAAATGTGTCTCTCGCTATACAGCGGGGGAATGCAGCAAGCTTGATAGGAACATCTGGACGGGGGGAGTTGACGGGGAGGTCTCTTGACTAATTAGTTTGTTTTTTTAATTATAATTTTTATAATCTGTTATTTTTGTATTTAGATAAGGTTATGTTGTTTTTTTAATTGATTTTAACTGAAATTAACGAAATGTTATATTTTTTTTCTAAATAGCAGTCAGCAATCGCAAAAAAACGAAAGCTCTGTACGTTGTTTTTTTTTTGCATTAAGTATGTACTCGACTGCCATTTCGCCTGATAATTATCTGGTGCGGTGCGGTGGAATTGACGGTGCGGGATATGACGAAACACGTTTACCTATATACCTAGAAGAAAGTGATTCACTCTTGTAGACACCCAGATAATACCCGTTACGCAATGTTCACTCTGGCAACATATCAATAATTTAAATGGTGTTATTAAATTTTTGGTCAAGTCTGAAGCATTCTTTTAGTTTATGTAATTAGTTTTTTTTTTCATTCTGTTTAGACGTTTGACGTTATCGTCCATTCAAAGCCATATACTTATACAACATAAATATAATATTCAAATGTAGCCTTTGCTTAAACTTTACAGAAATAAAATAATTTTACTAAAAGTTTACAGAATTTAAAAGTATTCTACTAATTTACAAAATTACTTACAACTACACTAGATAACATAAATACTACTTGATATGGTATAGACAACCATTGTTTTAGATATTTGTACGATCAAAGAAACCAGTTGGCATCCATACAGTTGGTCAATGTTCAGTCACATGTACTAAATAATTGGAGCGTCCATCCAGGTTAAATATACTACGTGCATCGCTTTATTCTCTATTCATATTATATGTATATTACCAAACATATACTTACCTCTAACGTATACGTGGTTCCGTACAGAGGTGAAGAAAGGTTTTACGTTTTACTGACTAGTTTCATGATTTAGCCAGTTAGTAGTTACGATGTCCATTAATGCGTTGGTTATGGTGTCTATTGTGGCTCAGAACAAACATTTATATGTGGTTTTTACTATTTTGCACTTTGTATAAGATTTTTTTTTTAAGTTTGAGCATATCAAAACAATGTAAAGACGTACCTTGGTGACAACCATCTTTCCATTTGGTACGTTTTGTGATTGATTGTAATTTTACTGGCAATGGCTTTCTAATTACCACTGATATACAGTAAAATTTTCCGTTTAAAAATCTATACTAATATTATAAAGCTGAAGAGTTTGTTTGTTTGTTTGAACGCAAGGATCTCGGGAACTACTGGTCCAAATCGAAAGATTCTTTCTATGTTGCATAGTCTATTTATCGAGGAAGGCTACAGGTTATTTTTAACGATACGCTACTATCAACAGGAACGGAGCATAAATGAAAAATGTTACAAAAACGGGAATAAATATTCCTTTTTGAGATACCTCTCAAAAAGCCGTTGCGTGACAGTCTAAGACAGATATGTCTATCTTTTAAAGGTGACGTCATTAGAACATAAGGTAACCGATTTTTTTCAAAATTTGAATTGGTACGACCAATTTTCGATAGATGGCGTAGCAACGCGCGCACGGATCAGCTAGTGTATATATAGATGTGAATATTTTATTCACTGAATTTATAGGCAACCGTTTTATCCTATCGGGTCTAAGTCTGTTTTGTAATTTTCTGTTACTCTAGTAGTTACTCCTTGATCGTTTACCTCTCGTGTCTCGAAGCCTCGGGACTTTACCCTAATCGTTTCTTAATCAAACGAAATGTGTATCTAAAATGTATGTGCTATATTCATTTTAAATACGACAAGAATATCAAAAAATATTTTTCGTTGTAATCTGGTTTCAAAGGGAGATAACTTCGTGGGAAAACAAATACATATAAGGGCGCTTTCATTTGCATATCAATCTCCATACTAAACGATTACATACTTTGCTGTGTCTGAGGGGCTGACACACAGGTACAACTTATAAGGATCCCGTTTAACCATTCCTGCGTACTGAACCCTAACAAAAAAGTGAACAGCTTAGGGTCGGTCTTATACTAAACATTAAATAAATAAAAAGTATTAGTTGACACTCCTTCAGACAACATCATCAAGCCTCAAAATACGCAAAGCTTGCAGATACTATGGAAGTCGCATCACAACACACTCGTAGTATAAAACAAAGTCGCTTCCCGCTGTCCGTTAGACCCTATGTATCATTAGATCTTTGAAACTACGCAACGGGTTTTAATGGATTGTTTTAAATAGAGCGATTCAAGAAAAACGTTAATATGTCAAATACATGCGGAATATGGTAAATAAACACTGGTGATTTTTGAAGTTATTGAAATTGAATCTAACGACATAGATCAAAAATATGTAATACAGTATTATACTCGTACACCGTAAAATGGCCTACAATATTCACAATCTTATATATAAAATTCTCGTGTCACAGTGTTTGTTTCCTTACTCCTCCGAAACGGCTTTACTGATTTTAACCAAATTTTATATGCATATTCTGTAGGTATGAGAATCGGCTACTAGCTATTTTTCATACCCCTAAGTGACAAGGGTTGTTCACTAAGGCAAAACAACGTTTGCGGGGTCAGCTAGTAGTATATATATTTCTCTTAGGGATAACCCACCATAGGCATTTTTATCCTTTCCTTTTCTAACTTTTTTACGAAGCGATTTTAAGCAATACAGCATTAATCCTATTAAACCGGCGCATAGCCTAGGCTGGTTGCTAGTAACATTGATTGTTACTAACAATGTATACTATACAGGGTTACTGGTAATCAGCCTGCATCCGTTTAAGGGCATGTTCTGTATATTTAAACAAACAACTTTTGTTTTACAACTTTCGTTAAAACTTAATATAAACCCAAAAAAAAATTGTATTTGTTGTCCTTTTTTGTACTGTTTAGCGACTTTTTAGTGTTTATTCACTTCGGTACATCATTTTTTGCGCGTTAAAGAGCGTACGCGCTCTCGTTACGAATTGTTACGAAGAGTTCGATACTTTTAGACCGTGCAAATGCTCTTTTTATTTATTTTGTAAAAGAAAAAAAAAACATTTTTTTTAAACTGTAGAACAAAAGTTGACGTATTGAATGTACCTAACATCCCCTTAAAAGGATGCAGGCTGATTACCTATTGGTAATCAGCCTGCATAATACCCTATATAATAATCACCCTGTATAATTTCAAATACATACTAATGACAATGAACAACGTTTTTCTTTACTTTGACCACATTAGCTTAGTTCATACTTTCTGTGAGACCTTCTATTTACCAGATGTATGCTCAGAATTGCATTAAATTACGTACGGTACGGTACGTACGTGACATTTTGAGCATGCTCTTCTCTAAGCTGGTTTTGTGACAACCCTGCCTGCGAAATATAATACTGCAGTACGAAGCATCTGGACTAAAATTTGTTTGCCTCGAGACAGAACATATCCTAAATTAAGTTGTCCTTTGTCGAAGCGAAAAGTTTTTAGAATTCTGTTTACTGAAACGAGAAATCGTTGGGTTATATTTAATTACATTAATCTGAAGCCTTTTAGCAACTTCTACATTACTTTTGAAATACCGCAGTTACCACGGTCATTTTATAAAAGCTACATATTTAAATATAAGCAACGTCTTATAGGGTGCGACGCATACATTTGTATTTTTTTTAATATTTTCGCTATCCGCCGTCTCGATTTATGGTAAGCGAAGATGCGGTCTACGTTGGAGCGAATTTACCAAGAAGAAACCAAATTAATTTAATTCAGGTGACATGTTAAATAAAAGGGAATTTTGTAATTTGAGCTATAAATTGAAAAGCTAAGTAAAATGCAACATATTCACTAACAGATTTTATTCAACAGAATTTATGTAATTCAGATGACATATTAAATACTATGGGGACACCGTACTGGCATGCAACATTACATTCAAAGATAATTAATAAGCCCTTTAAAATAATATTATGTTTAGAGAAAAGTAATAGTTGAAGGACAATTAATTATAAATTGTTGACACTATAGGATAAAATTGTAAATGTAGTATCTAAGCTGTACTAAAATGAAGAATCCAATCATAATATTGAAGTCTCTATGTAACCTCTCCATCTATATGTATTGTTATAGATATAAAACTTAATATAGTTGAAAACTTTAAACTCGGGCACATATAGTCGAATTAAAAAAACTCAATGAATTATTATCATGTTAACTTGGAAAAAGTTCAAGCGTTTGCAAAAACGAGCAATTGAAACAATGTGTTCCTATTACACTATTATCTACAAAATTGAAGCATCGAAAAATAAACGTATCATTAAATTGGCAAAAACGGTATGTACGTCGCATCGTTTGGGCGCTACGCATACGTAGACACTTTTAGTTTCAAGTTACCGACACCGAAAACTCTTTCATCATCGATAAGTATTTTTTGTGTCCAGTTACGGACACAAAAAATGTTTTACGTTTGCGCTGGAAAAATATGATTTTATACTGGTTCTATAGATAACTAGTTATTTCGTAATGTTAATAACACATAACTAAAAGAAAAACTTCATATTACTTCTATTCTAAAACTTCATATTACGAGTCAGAAAACACAAGCTTAATACCTAATTGCTTAACATACCTACTATACTAAAAACTTTACGCAAATTTTACTTTTGTGTGAGTGAAAGCGAAATAATTTATCATTATAGGTATTTATGAAAATTAAACTAGTATGTTTTAATTGGTCCCGATTTTATAAAAAATAATATTTCCCTAAGTAACACTTTAAACTACAAGCTATCTGGCTGTGAAAGTTTTGTTAAAATCGGTCCAGCTATTTGAAAGATTAGCTAGAGAAAATTAAAAATAAAATTTGTGTTATTCAAGTAGATGCTTTGATATGGATTAAGTAAAAAACTGATAATAGACATAGTAACTACTAAAAAAAAAGTAATAAGTTCGTCAGTTGGATTATTATTAGTTGTTTCATCAACACAAAATGACGAAGATATTAGCGCTTAAAAGTTTCGTGTGACGTCTCGCCTATGTATGATTTATATAAAGACGTAACGTAACACCCTTCCACTCCAGAAGTTTGATAAGACAGAAAAAGATAAAAGAAAAAAAAATAACTATTTAATAACTATTTTTAATAATCATATAAAACAAAAAATACGTGACCCATGTTTTTCCATAATCTACCTGACAGACTAATTAATTAAAATGGTATATTTTTGAGACAGTCAACATCGTAATTACAAACAGATACTTCAATTTTGTTTATGTGTATGTTGAAACCTTTAGAATCAGTAGTTTTTATGTTCTGCGCAGATTGTATTTACCTTGAAAACTGGTATCTGCAGCCAAAGCGGCGGCATAGTTGAGAATGCAATAGTATTTGGCTCAGTAGAGAAAATCGAATTAGATTAGAACCCAGCCAGGAGAAAGCTGCTTTAAATCCGAGGCTCGGAAACGGTATTGCATTTTCTTCAGCCAGAAAATTTTCTTCACCACAAAAGAAAACGGAATTATCTTTATATTCGTAAAAATGTAATGTTTTAGTAACGCTGATAGTCTACTAAAAATTTATGTTTTAGGTAAACAAAAATATTAAGGCTCGGTTGTAAAAAAAAATGAACGGATACACTTGGCATTAGATGGACCATCTGCTTGTGTATAACTTTTCCAAAATAAAAAATAAATACCTAGGAAAAATCGTATTATGTATGTACCTACTATGCTGACAATAATATTTTTTGGGTCCTGAAAATTTGCATTCTATTTTATGCACTGGTTACGAACTCCAATAGTGCTAAATTAACTCAAATAACTCAAAGAAAAGTTGGAGAGTGCTGCGGCGCACTAATTCAATTAGGCACTTATTTTATTAACGTGGCGTCGTCTATATACCTAACATCTAAAACAAAGCAGTATGCAGCCAAAGACTGGCCTCGTGGCTTAGTGGGTAGTAGCTCTGCCTGCGCAGCCGAGGTTGGTGGGTTCGATTGCAGATATTTGTGTGATGAATTCAAATGTTTGCACCGTGTCTGGGTGTTTCTATGTATAATAAGTATGTATTTAAAATTATATAAGTATTATATCAGCTATCTGGCCGCCATAGTACAAGCCACGCTTAGTTTGGGGTCTGATGGTGTTGTGTGTGATGTCCACCAACACAAAAAAGGAGGAGGTTCTCAATACAGTTGTATATTTTAAGGGTTCCGTAGCCAAATGACAAACAATGGGACTCTTATAGATTCGTCATATCTATCTAACTGTTTATCTGTCCGTATGTCACAGTCACTTTTTTCCGAAACTATAAGAACTATACTGTTGAAACTTGGTAAGTAGATGTATTCTGTGAACCGCATTAAGATTTTAACTGAAAAATAGAAAAAAAAAACTTTTGGTGGTTTAGACCGGAAACTAAAAAAAATGTTTTTTCATCAAAACCTTACGTGTCTGGTATCCATACATAGGTGTTTAAAAAGGATAGGTATTGAGGTTTGTATTTTTCTTAACTGAATACTTTGCGCGAGAGTTTAAATTAAGAATGACCATTAACTTCTAAAATACAACAATGACAAAACTAAAGAAATAAAAAAATGATGTACGTTAACCATTCAAACTTTCACCGAAAATTCGTTTGAACAAAATCTAGTAAGCAGTTTTTTTGTAATCGTCATAAATACAGTATTATTAAAACATTGATCAAAGTTCCAACGAACTACAAGAACTTTTATAGTATGCTACTTGCTGCTATGGAACCCTTCATGGGCGAGTCCAACTCGCACTTGGCCGCTTTTTTTTTGTATATATGTTACGCGCCAATTGTGAATCAATTTTGTCGGGCCTTCTTTTGTTTGGTAGTTCAGGTAGTTCAGAGGTGGTATATTATTATATTTTATCGAAATCAGTGCAAGTTTTTGAAATATTAATAACAATCAACTAAAATTTACTTTCGTTACCTCGATGTGATTGCTTTCTATTGAATTTGGCGGAATGCCTGAATTTAATTTGAAATTGAAGTCGGTTTCTGTTTTGTTGGAGAAAATAAATTATTTACGAGTCTGAAATTAAATTGACTTCCTTATAATTATATTGGTATAATGAGTTGATATTGGTCAAAATAGTCAACTTTATGACAACAACCTTAATTTTCGTCATCATAATGACGTCATCAAACAGAGTTCAAACAGGACGAAGTCATCAATTCAGCTGGTATTTTTTTTCGCATTTGAGTGCCTATTTTTTGATTTGAAATCGGGTTTTAAACGTACTTTAGCTTTTACGGCATTTAATTCTGGAATTCATTCCTTTTAATAATTAGTTTTGAGATTTTAGTGATATTTAAACTTCCGGCTGAATGTATCTGCTCGCTTTCTCTTTTACTTTTTTATCCTCATTTACATTCAGTAGTGGTAGGACTAGCAGAGTCCGCCTGGGTAAGTACCACACCTTTTCCAGTTATTCTACTGCCAAGCAGTAATGTGCAAACATTACTGTGTTTCGGTTTAAAGGGCAATGTTTCCAGAGAAATTACAGGGCTTAGAGATATAACATCTCAGATCTCTGGGTGACGAGCGCAGTGCAGTGCTAGGTTATGATTTGGCCTCTTCATGTTCCTATAGCTGCGTGTCACTATGCTGTAATGTGGCAGGCATGTTGCTTACCATCAGGCACATGTCTAGCTCGTCTCGTAATTTTTTATTAAAAAAAAAAAAACAATTTCCTTGAAACGTCTTTGATAGAACTTCACCCTGCCATCGCTGAGTTCGCGTGTCCCAATGCCGGAAGGGCTAAGGAAGTGCCGATTAGACTAGTTACCATTACGGAACAAGCCGTCGATAAGGACAACCTGTTAATGACTACGACATTCTGCGTCTATTGCTACGTTGATGACGTGTTTTGGAACGGATTCGCTACATAAACTTATCTAAGCGAAGGCAGCATAAAGCATAATCAGGTCAATTTTGATTCCATTCCTGTGACTTTGGGCCTTCTTTTACAAGGAAAAATTGAGGTCATACTCTACCACGCTGTTCAAGTGCGGAATTGTGGATATCTGAAGGTAAAAATCGTCACTAAATATTAGTACAAAAATGCTGTTGGGTCATTTCATTTTGAAATTTCTTGACACAAAACCGAGATATTTTCACCCTGACCCAACTAAAAATATCTGAAAGGAACTTGTTACTATCACCATTTTGTAAACAATTTTTACCGAGAGGACAACCCTAAAATTCATGGACGCCATTAGCCGGTATGTACGGCATGCGATGGCTGCGTCACTTAAAAAGATTTGAGACTAATACCTACAGAAGGCCGTATATAGGAGGGAATGAAAATCAACTTAATCGGAGTTCAGCTAAGTGTGAACGTTATTTTTGTAAATAGATAGGGACTGCACATTTACCTCGACCACTTATGCTCACTTAAACGTTTTTACTCTGCTCGAGGCTTAAACACACGCTATAATGGGAAACGGACGCTGTTTGCAGAAGTTAGATTGCTCGCAGCATATCTATGTAAATTAGAACATTTATGTAAGTATTAAGTATATGTATCAAAATATTTATTGTCGCTCAAATAACCATGTAAATTTATATAAAGCTCATGGAAACACTCTCGTGGCGCCGGTGACTGAGGTTTAAAATAAAAGAAAATGAAAAATTGTGAACAAAATCACTTGCAGATGCGTTTGGTGACGCTGAAGTTTTCCGATTCCGTGCCATAAGTTGTTCATTTTGATTAGTACAACGCGGCGTATCGTTGTATTTAATCACAAAACCTGACTAAAGGCCGGTTTGCATTTTGATTATTGCGCGTGTGAGTGCGAGTGCGATTGCGAGTGCGAGTGACTGATTACTATGCACTCGCAATAATCAATCGGTGTCCACACGTGTTTGCTACCAATCACTCAACACCTGCACTACTCACTCGCACGCGTACTAATCAAAATGAAAACAGGCCTTTAGGGTCAATTCTGTTTTAAAATATTAAATTATTCGTGTGTTATTTAAAATTTATTACAAACTACAAGTTTTTTTTTCAAGACAAATTTGAAGACCTAGAAATAAAACGTTCCGTTGCCACTTTTGCCATGCCCTTTTAGGGCCATATGTAAGGGCTACAAATACTAATAATAATACATGAATGTATTGGATCTGCACATTTCGTAATAAAGATGTGTGTATTTGAAATTGTTTGTTTGAGTTCGTTAACCATCTCAAACGTTAAAAACTCTTTTTTTTTTAAGATAAGTAGCACTAAAGCCAATGAAAACATAGTACCACGCAACTATTTGAACTTGAAGAGTTCGAATCACTGCTAAGCACTGCACTACGATCATTTGATATGATTATTATTTGTGTAATTTCTCTAGAAACGTGGAATTCTATAGCTATTTGAATTCGCTCATAGATTGCTCATGTCAGCGTTCAGTTAAATCTTCTAACAGCGTACTTCTTCATACTCGTCATAATAATCATATCAAATGATCGTAGTGCAGTGCTTAGCAGTGATTCGAACTCTTCAAGTTCAAATAGTCGCGTGGTACTATGTATCTACCTTATACGAAAGCTAAGTGAGCTATATGGAATAGTCAGTCCGATAGTAGGGTAATTTAATGGGAAGTGGTCCAAACCACCAATTATTTTTATTATTAACGATTTTGCCTACTTCTTCGAAAACAACGCATATCTAGGGCGTGACGACAGACTTATTGGAGCAAAAGCCATAAAATTAATGTCTGATATAAAAAATAGGATTGTGTCTTGTGGAATAAATTTTGCGTAAATAGCTTGTTCATTCATGTTTTCCGACTGTTTCGATGAGTTACAAGGTGGTCATGTCATGGTTATAAAACTTTAACTGAACAGTTTGTGGCCAATTCGTGGAATCGCGTACTCAACGTTTAAATTTACAGAGAATACGTTAAAGTGTGTAAAATTCTGGTTTCGGTCAACAATTTACATGTATGATAAATGGTTAATGGTCGCTTGTAAAATAACGGCTATAGACGTAGACAGCTATAGATTCTATATTCTTAACTTGAATTCTACAAGGCAAACTATTTAAGTGATTAAATAATTCAAAAAAATAACAATATATTATTATGAAAATGCGATGTAACATGACAATTAACCACATTATTGCTTTGCAGTATTTGTCGCCAAAATACTTGTTTTGTTAATTTCAGCATTTTTTAACAAAATTGTCCTTAATAGGGTATACAATCATCAAAAAAACTAACTAAATCTGTGATAGTACACCACGTTTGCTGAAGTTGTGGTTTAGCAGACTTCACTTGTCTTGAACTATTAAATGTTTTCAAATACGTTTCCTCAAGATGTATTTCCTTCACTGGTTTTGAGTTAGCAGCTTTACGCACATGACTTCGAAAATACAGTGGTGTTCGTGGGTTTCGAGCCGGGGGCTAACTTACGACTTATGCCCGATCTACACGAGGCTAGTTTTTCTAGCTAGGATAGCAAGCTGGTGTTAGTAAGCTAGCAAGCTAGTCCTTTCAGCTTCGTGTAGACAAAACTAGCGTTGCATAGCGTTATCTACACGAAGCTCGAAGTACTAGCTTGCTATCTTGCTAACACTAGCTTGAAAAACTAGCCTATTGTAGCTCAAGCATAAGTCGTAAGTTAAAGACAATTTTATTAAAATGTAAAGCTGGTTTAGTCGGAAGAAGGGCAACTGCCGATCCGGAGCCCCCGGTTCGAAACCCACGAACACCACTGTATTTTCGAAGTCATGTGCGTAAAGCTGCTAACTCAAAACCAGTGAAGGAAACACATCTTGAGGAAACGTATATGAAAACATTTAATAGTTCAAGACAAGTGAAGTCTGCTAAGCCGCAACTTCAGCAAACGTGGTGTACTATCACAGACTATAGCCATTGTAAGGGAGGACACAGCCTCAGAAGAGGCAACTCTATGGGTTAATATGGTCCTTAAAAAAGAGTTTTTTGAACAGTCTGATGGGCGCTGCACTTATTGCGTCGTCATGCAGATTATACAATATGTCAGGACCTTTCAGGTTAACCGATTTACTCCCCTGATTGAGCTAATAGTCATTTTGTCTAGACTAAACTTTCGAACAAAATTAATATGTTTAGGAACGGTTAGCGTCACGCAATAGTTTCTTTTGGTTGTAACCGACTTCAAGTACTTCGGTGATATATGCTTAGTGTGGGGTCAAATGGTGTTATGTATGAAGTGTCCACGAATAAAATCTATTATTATTCATTTATTTTAATTTTCTTCGAAACCAGTGGCGAATATTTGCATAAGCACAGCAACAACAACCCACTAAATGTTCCCACTGTTTGAACTCAGAGCTTTCTCTTGCAAGGAGATAGTCAAGGCTGTAACCCACCGTGCTGGGTCAGTGCGGGATGGTGGATGACACATGACCTCGAAAGATTCTAGGCGCATGTCGGTTTCCTCGCGATATTTTCTGTCTCTGTTTTAAGTAAGCTACATTACGAGCATAACTTTGAAAATACGAGTACCTACAGTGGTGCGGGTGTTGTACCCGGGGCCTTCGGATCGGCAGTCGTCGTTCTCCCAACTAAAAGCACTGTAACGTAGCGTAGGTATAGTTGATCTACTCATATTACTCGACCCTGGGGGCTCCCGCATTATTGAGACGGAAGGGCTCAGTAGCCGTCAGTAGTGGTCACCCACGATGAAACTAAGAGGAACCCGAGGTGGGGCCACTCGTCTAGCCAGATCATAAAGTTTCAATCACCTCATAGACATTCTTAAATCGACTTAATATTTTAATACATTATTTATTTGTGTTGTGTTAATTTATTGTGTGTTTGTTAATTTAATATCCTACTATAGAACTCGGTTTCACTCGTGTAGTTCCCAATCACGTTATTTTTCCGGGGTAATAAGTAGCCTATGTAATATTTGAGACTATATGTATATATTTATATGTGCCGAATTTCACCCCAACCCCTTCAGTAGTTTTTGTTTGAAATAATAACAATAATCAGTACATACATACCAACTTTAGCATTAATCGTATTAGTAGGATTGATCTCAAAATTTAATACGATAATCTATTAAAAAACAGAAATCATAATTTTCGACCACAACAGAATATATTTGTATTAAGACAAATAGTAGCCCAAACTCAGATTAAAGGCCCACTTGTCTCTCTCGTTACAATAGCCTATAACGAGCATACCGGGTTACGCAGATGGAGTGTAAAATAGACGAATAAAACCATATTGTTTGCAACATTTAGTGTTTTCATAGTTTTCTGAGATATACCTACTACAGTCCCACAACAATCCAAAAAATACAAAGAGAATTATAGAAAATTCTAGAAGTAACTTCTAGGTTTAAAAAAAAATAAAAGAACTACTATTACTAGTTTAGTTTACTGTTTGCCCTAGACAAACCTTGTTGAGGTGTTAAGGGAGAATTTATTTCATCATCATCATCAGCCCGTGTTCGTCCACTGCTGGACATAGGCCTCTCCTATATTTCGCCACTCAGCCCGATCCTCAGTTTTGCGTTTCCAACCGCCACCAGCCGCCTTTCGTATATCGTCACTCCATCTAGTCTCAGGGCGTCCTACACTACGTTTACCGATTCGCGGTCTCCACTCCAGAACCCGTCTACCCCAACGGTTATCGGGTCTGCGACAGATGTGACCGGCCCATTGCCACTTCAGTCTGCTAATACGCTGAGCTATGTCGGTGACTTTAGTTCTCTGACGAATTACTTCATTGCGGATGCAATCCCTCAGAGAAACCCCAAGCATAGCCCTTTCCATAGCTCGCTGAGCGACCTTGAGCTTTCGGACCATTTTCACTGTCAGTGTCCACGTTTCAGCACCGTAGGTCATAACAGGTAGAACGCACTGGTTGCACATTTTTGTCTTAAGACTTTGTGGGATGGGTGACGAGAAGACTCGACGAAGTTTTCCAAATGCTGCCCAGCCCAACTGGATTCTTCTCATGGCCTCACTCTCAAAGCTACTTCTACCTAGTTCGAGCGTCTGCCCTAGGTAAATGTATTTCTGGACAATTTCAAGAGTGATTTCATTTACGACAATCGGCCCCGGTGCAACGAACTCGTTACACATGACCTTGGTTTTATCCAAATTCATCCGGAGGCCGATGCGTTGAGAAGCGTTAGCCAGGCCATCCAACATCCACTGCAAGTCCTCCAGCGACTCTGCCATAATGACGATGTCGTCTGCAAACCGTAGGTGAGAGATGTACTCGCCGTTGATATTTAGGCCACGTCCAACCCAATCCAGCGTCTTAAACATATCCTCTAGTGCGTTTGAGAACAATTTCGGGGAAATAACATCCCCTTGCCTCACGCCTCGATGCAGAGGAATTTGTTTAGTCTGCTGGTCTTGAATTTGAACCGCCATCGTAGCGGCGTCGTACAAACACCTCATCACCTCGATGTATCGCCAATCAACTTGGCATCGCTGTAAGGACTCCAGAACAGCCCAGGTTTCGACTGAGTCAAATGCCTTCTCATAGTCCACAAACGCTAAGCAAAGTGGCCGATTGTACTCCTTTGTCTTCTGTACAATCTGCCGTACCGTGTGAATGTGGTCTATGGTGCTGTACCCACGTCGAAACCCGGCCTGTTCAGGAGGTTGAAACTCGTCGAGTCTTCGGGCGAGACGATTTGTGATAACTCTTGAGAATAACTTATAGACATGGCTCAGAAGCGATATTGGTCTGTAGTTCTTTAAAAGGGTCTTATCTCCCTTTTTAAAGAAGAGGACGACCACACTTCTATGCCATGCCCGTGGAGTTCTCCCGGTGAAGAGGACGGCATTAAACAGTTCTTGGAGCTCTTTTATCAGTGGAGTTCCACCAGACTTTAAGAGCTCTGTTGTAATCCCGTCCTCGCCCGCGGCCTTTCCATTTTTCAGTTGTCCAAGAGCCATCACAATTTCGTCCAGACTGATCTCAGGCAGGTCTTCTGTGTAGTGGCGTGTTAGAGTGGCTCTTTTGTCCTGGTTTTGTGGGAGATGAGAAGCATGCGATGCGTACAGCTGGCCGTAAAAGTCTTCCACTTCCGAGAGAATTTATTTAAAATGTAATAATTATTTTTGACTGGCCTCGTGGCTTAGTGGGTAGCTGTTCTGCATGCGAAGCCGAGGGTCGTGGGTTCGATTCCCACCCAGTGCAAATATTTGTGTGATGAATTCAAATGTTTGCACTGTGTCTGGGTGTTTCTATGTATAATAAGTATGTATTTAAAAAAAACTATATTAGTATTATATCAGCTATCTGGCCGCCATCATACAATCTTTACTTAGTTTGGGGTCAGATGGTGTTGTGTGTGAATTGTCCACCTATATTTATTTATGTTGGTTTCAAAATGAATTAAAAAAAAACCACACATTTTTGGTTGGGCCAGTTAGTGGTTAAACGCGATATTTGCGAAACAAATCATATACTATGGTTTCTATTTATATGTCAAAGTTTGGATGTATGTTTGTTAGTCACGTCAGATCGGCTAAAAAGATCGGTCTCACATTTTGAATACAATTACAATAGTGTGAAATAGCACATAAGTTATTTTTATCGCGAGAAAATAGCGGAAAAAAGATGTATGCGGGAAAACTCGCGGGGCACTGCTAGTTACATTCTAAACTTTTTCGAGATAGTCTTGATTTATTTAATATCTTTAACACGCTTTTATTGTCTAAAACTTTAAGAGACATCTTACCTTTTTCCTTATTACTTACTCAATATTTTATTTATACTTACTTGATTTTCACAAAGTCAAATATTTACAGATACGCAATGGAGTAGGTATAATTTACTTCAAAATTAATATATTATCTCGTGACTGTTCAGTAGTTTTTAAGTTTATTCGTTACATACTAATCTTTCCTATTTATGATATTCGTATTGATACAATTTCTATCAGAGGTTACTTAATTAACGATAGTTAAATTTTCTCCAAAAAATAATTTTCATATTTTTTGGAAATCTACCATTACTTTGTATTGATTAAAGATAAGCAAATTTTTGTTTTGTTGATACATATTTCAAAAACCGCCCCAACCAACTCTATAAAATTTATATGGTAAAGACCTACCTACCTATGGTGTAGATGTTATCTACCATACAGAAAAAAAACATCTATATCGATTTACAATTAATGTATCGCATATCATACATAACCACCAAATTGAGATCCTCCTCCTTTGAAGTCGGTTAAAAATATCATAGTTAACATTATGAATGAATGAAAGAAAATATTTTTTTTGGTTGTCGCTGAAAGTAAGTATTTCCAGGCAACTTCAATTTTCAAAGACAAAAAAAAATAAGAAAACTCGTCAAGTGGGGACAACAAAGACTATTCATACTGTTGTAGTTACAGATAATATTTACATTAATAAATATTAGTGATTTTTTATTTAAAGCCATTAATTATAATCTATTACCTTGTAAATTTATTCTCCGCTACCTTAAATTCATCCCCTAACTGTATAACCCTGAACAGCGTCGGCGACGGCAAGAAGACTTGAAGCGGATCATTCCGCTTTGGTGGTAATGTGATTCGATTCTCATCTCGTTCCGTTTCCATCTACCTTCAGAGATTTCCAACTGCCTTGTTTGCTTGGTTCGTTGCTTGCGAACCGACACAATTTAGCAAGCACTTTTGTAAAAATATCTATTCCCTAAAAATATCTTCGGGTGACGAACGCAGTCCGGTGCTAGGTTATAATTTGGAGTTTTCGTGTTCCAATAGCTGCTTGTCCCTGTGCTGTTATATGTTATATAGCATGTTGCTTACCACCAGGCACATGTCCTACTCCTTTTGTCACTCTATACGTAAATAAAGAGAAGTTTAATTAGTTCTATTTGTTCCACCAGAGGCGTCTGCTCATAGCACTTCCTCTGCGATCCTGTACCACCCGCACAGTCACCCGCGGTTCTAACGCCTACCTAAATCTGCTTTGGCTCTCTTATTGCTGTCTCTGTAACTTTCAATGAAAAGAAAAGAAAAAGCAATATCAAAACTAAGTCAGTTTTAGTTAGGCGGTGGAGCCACCGATATCGTTACCGTGTAGTTTTCACCCAATATGAAAACGCTCAGAACGCTCGAAACAACTGTTTCGATCCTCTGCTGCCACCGCGGCACGTACCGCAAAACGTATTTCATTCGTTTGCAACGTTTGTTCACACTATGCAATCAATCTCCATACACCCAATCGCAGGCAAAATAACATTTCCGTATTAATGCCTGCTGGTTGTTGGTATCCTGTATTTAGATGTTTTTCCCTTAATATTTTTCAGAAAATAATAATTTTAAAGCAAGGTGTTTTTAAATATTTTTTGAAGTTAACGTAACGTACGTACGTTACGTAACTTCCTTAGCGTAGTTACTTTCCTCAGTAGTTCCCGTACCCGTCGTTCCCGTTACTATCCCGGGATAACACGTAGCATATGTGTTCTTCTAGACTAAAATCTAACTATAATCCGAATTTCAGCCTGATCAGTTTAAACGTTACGGCGCGATTGAGCAACAAACATCCATACTTTGACAATTATAATATTAGTGGGATTCCCTCATTTATATGGTTTACCAAATAAATGAGGGAATTATTACATAAAAATGATCAATTGGGAGCGTGCAACATCCCAATAACGGATCGGTTAAGTTAATTAAGACCCAGATCTGACTTGGAGTACCTTGACTCCACCTAGTCTTGTAGCTACTACCCCTAGAGTGTAAATAAAAAAATGTTTGCCTGTAAAGTCGGTTTACTGACGATAGAACGTGACAACGTCTTAAGAAAATACTGATGGAATGGTAGCATTTTTCAAAAGAAAATTTTAATTTCATTTGTTTAATAGATTTGCATGTAAAAAGTAATCAGTAGAATTTAGTCATTTTCAATCAAAACAATGCAAAAAAGCTTTTAGATGCCGGGGATCGAACCCGGGGCATTTCACATACAAAGCGAACGCTCTACCACTGAGCTACATCCCCACTTAAAATATCGTCCGATACAACCCTTCGTTGAGTTCTTCTTGCGTACTTGAGGGGGAGGAAACTTGAAATTGGCGGGGGGGGGGGGGGGGGGGTTGGGGAGTGTCCGTTCTATCTATATTATCTATTCTATGCCGGAGTTCATCAAATTGGACGGTTTATGGATTATTAATAATCTACTTCCGGAAATATCTAATGATAAATACTTAAAAGCTTATGACGATTTTGATCAATAGAAAACAACAAGAAAAGTGAATTGTCTCGCACACGATATGAAAAGTAGAGTATTCACCTCAGGCATTACCAGGCCCATTACACAAGGCAGTGCTTTACTCCCTTGGTGAATAATCTACTATTAAATCATAGTTACGCTCGATAATTATTTCGATTGAATAGTAAAGCCATCGATTTTTTACTCATCGTGAAATAGTTCTGTTAACTTATTGTTTTAATTTTGTCAATTATAGCATAACCTACAATCGCTGCACTAGCGGACCGATGCTATTCATTTTAATGATGAAAGCACGAATATTCGACAATATATCACTGAATATATAATTAATATCGACAGAATCATTACCTTTATCGCTGTAATTATCGTTGCTTCACTTTTCACTGCACTTGATTTCATATTCAGTGAAATCATAATGTTTTTGTTTTATTATTTTCATGATCTATCATCTATCAATTCAACCGAATAAAAAAAATCTGGTAATACAATTCATAATCTGCATCTGCCATCTATCGCATTAGAACAACGGAAGTAAGCTCCGCGCCATCACTGAAGTCCTATGGCGAAATTATTGAACTAAGCCATTATAATATCATAGGTTTCATCTGTCATTGTAGAATACGACAGTGGCTCCTTTCGCCAACGGTCATGAGTGGTGGCGCGGACTCTATAATATGATGTCATCCAGCGGCAAGTAGCTGGTAAACTACTGCCGCTAGATGGCATTATCATATTTGAAAATAAAATGTTCTCTGTACAAATTCTAATAATATAATTTCATATAAATTTTTAAACTGTCTTCCATTTCAATGCATTTAATATACGTATATTTCCTAGCTAATAGACACTTTCCTGTGTGTCAAAACTAGCTCCTATTCGCCGGCAATCAACTCAACATGCGATGGAAGTTTCATACAATGTTGTTACGACCGATACAGTATAGATGGCGCTAAAACAATATTTTTTAAATCACTCATATCTTCAATTGATGTTTAAAACAAATTGTTACATACTAAAATAATTAACTGTTGTTTTTTTTTCAGATATTTGTTAGACAACGCGATCATTATAAAAGGCCGCCGTGTTTTAGACATCGGACCCGTCTTTTATTCCGCTTTTATTGATAGTCGTTGTCAAATTGTCCTGTATTTAAAATTGTTTTGCTTTACAAAAAGTAATCAGTAGAATTTAGTCATTTTCAATCAAAACAATGCAAAAAACAATGCAAAAAGAAAATTTTAATTTAATTTGTTTAATAGATTTGTATGTAAAAAGTAATCAGTAGAATTTAGTCATTTTCAATCAAAACAATGCAAAAAAGCTTTTAGATGCCGGGGATCGAACCCGGGGCATTTCACATGCAAAGCGAAAACTCTACCACTGAGCTACATCCTCGCTTGAACTACTGGTCGAAATAATTAATACAACTGTAACAAGGTAACTACCGACGGTCGTTACCTTCCAAGGTAACGCTACATGACGTCATGTTTTGCGGGCGTGCAGCCGGCTTCATCGAATTATAAGACGTTATCACGTCGAAAAATGCTCAGCCTGAAGCTCAAGGAAAGTCCTGAATGGAGCGAGCCATAAGCAATAAAAAGAATAACTAAACAATGCGTTTGTGTTATTACTCTTATCGAAACTATAATAAAATATTATTCCTTGTAAAAACCGATAAAAAAAATCCCCAATGTTCATTGAATTAACCATTTTGTTGGGTTATTATTAATATCTACCGGTATTTAATAATACAAACCGGATTTATTACACTGACTGTAACATAAACACAGTTGCTTTTTATCTGAACGATATTAAAAACTGCACAATTTTCGGATACCGCCGAAAAACTTTTACACATCCCTTAATTAAGTCTAACTGGGGAGGTTCATATTGCGAGCGTTAGTTTTAAAATAAATAAATATCCCTGAAAGAGTTCAAAGTTCTGTTTATTTTGACAGTTACATACACGTATGTAAATCTCTTTTTCAGCAAAAAAATCTGTTTTCCTAACATGGTCTGGCTGAAATGTACCCAGATACAATTTAGTTGAATTTGTGAGTTTATAAATTTCATAGTTGCATCGCAATCAAAAATTTCACTACGCACTGCAATGTGTTTCATTTAGAAAAGAAATGAAGTTTCGAAGTTCGAAATTTCAAAGTTTTTTCTGTTTTAAATAGTTGCGGTGTACTGCTTACATTGACGCCGTGGTGGCGTAGTGTCGAAAACATCGGTTTTACTATCGTGAGGTCGACGATTCGAATGCCACGTGCACCACAGTATTTTATTCCAATTGCAGATATTTGACATTACCATTGAATTTAATGGTGAAGAAAAACATCCTGAGGAAACGTCCATGTTCCAAAAAGAACAGGTTTCGATTTTTTTTCGATTCGAGGCACGATTCATCCCTCACTTAATCCATTACGTTAGCGGTGATGAATTATGGGTTTCACTCTCTCTTTGTGTGAGAAAGTTCCGGGTTCCAGCAGTGGGAACATAGAGTTGGTTGTTTCTGTTCTGCCATATTGCTCGCTATCGCTACAAAAAAAGAGAAATAATCCATAAAATTTGTGTGATAACGAAATAAATATTTGTAAATTAAAAAAAAAAGTTATAAACTGGATAGATCTAGGTTAATAATAACATTTTTTTTTTTTATTAATTTATTCTTAGCCTTGAACAAATATAAAAGGTGGGTAGAGTTGCCATAGCCACTACTACTACTGCCAAGCAGTAACATTCCAACAGTATTGTTTCCGGTTTGAAGGGCAATGTTTGCATAATTCAAACTTCAAACTTCGAAAATTTCTAATTCCTTTATCGGTTTGATAGAATTATTTCTCGAGTAGAACATATAGATAAAACTCTGTGACTTTGTGAATTTAAATAAATATTTATGTATAATAATAAATAATTTTTATACAAAAATTTAAACCGACTTCAAAACCATAAATAGGCCTTCAAAAGTCTAAAAATATTAATGTAGGTAAATATTATAAGCGCTACTCACTCATCCATTTGAAGTCGGTGCCAATCTAGTCGAAAAGGTAGTAGATTGATTCTATTATGTAGGTACGTAGTAAGCAAGCAAATACTTGTAGGTAGATTAGGTAGGTAGTCGATTAAAATTTCTGCATAAAAATAATTTATTTTACTCTTTTTAGTGCAACACAAGTTTCAATCAATGCATTTATATAATTTCGTATTGATAGGATCGAATGTAAAAATTTATGTAAAATCGACAACTACGTAACCCAGACCCAAACTTATATGGGACCATTTGGGACGCAATATCCACCCGAACAAATATAATTGTTTGACTCGGTCCTTAAAGACAGCAAGAGATGGAGCTTGCGTAATGTTGACCGCTAAGATATTCTACAAGTGGACATCTTGGAAATCAAATTACTTACCATAAAAAGTTTCACTGCGCACCGACGGTGCTTGAAGGAACGAGTTATATTTTGATCTGAGAGGTACTTAGATTATGTGCCTTGCTTCAAAAGGTAAAAAGTTTCTTAATATACCGCAGAAAAGAGGGGTTATATGATAAGTTATAGAAAAATTACAGAATATGAGCATTTCGACGAAAGCGAATCGAGGGCCACTTGAGCTGTACCTATATGAAATTGAGTCACGTGGTAAAATTTGCGTAAGCCAAACATGAATCTTATACAGTAATTTTGGAGACGCTCAAACTTATCTAGCTGATCTTATTTGAAGTCGAGATAGCAGAAGTCTGCATAGTCCAGGATGGGGAGAAGAAAATATTGTGTAAGCACAATTTTGGTAGCAGTGGGTGGGTAATAAAGGTAAGCAGTCTACTTTATTTTTCCATAGCAGGACTCAGGGTCTTCTCTTATGAGGAAAAAATGAAGGTCCTGACGTTGATTAAGTGTAGATGATACACGTCCTCTAAATATCTGTTTTTGGAAGCACGTTGGTTTCTGCACGATGTTTTATTTCACCCTCAAAGCCAGTAGTAACAACAAAATTTAGATCTGCATTTGGAAAAGTACTCAAAGTCGATGAATGCGTATTCGTCGACTTTGAGTACTTGAGATGTGATTCGAACCTATATAATATCTAGTAACTATTGTGTAAATCGATTTTCTAATCACTAATCAATCACGCCATTACACTTGATGTTTATTCCAAAACTTGCGGTTCCATTAAAATGTAAAGATGTAATACCCGTTTAACATTATTCCAGTCCAGGGTATAAAACCACAAATCCATTAAACTATCAGATTTATCACATTCAACTATTTTTTTTTATAATGAAAATCGCTCTCACTATTTGACATTTTTGTCCCGATCTTGTTCGTGTATGATTTGTCACTTCTAATTTGATACTTTGGCACCCAAACAAACATAATCGTAAAAATGACGTGGATATAATATTTAGTTATATTTATACAATGCGCGTCTAGTCCCGATGTCTTCGAAATAGAAACAGAGACACATTGGGGATATTTTCGTGGTGTTATTTTTTGTCAATGCCAATAAAAGTGTCAGAGGAAGTGTGTTGAGAGGAGCTTACAAGGTTTAATCGGCTATTAACTGTTCTATACCTTGATTTACGTTACTGATATAAAAATTGCATGTTTGAATTATCTGCTGCAGTTACCTAGTAGATATCATGTTCCGAAGTTCGTGTCTTATAAAATATTAAATAATTTTGTAATAATAATTACAAAAAGAAACTAATTGATAAAAAGTTATTTATGGGTGATAGACTAAGTGATTTGTATATCATTATAGAATTAAGGGCAGTTTTATCAACTCCATTAGGCAATTGTTATTTTATCGAGTTCTAAGGACATTCATGAAATTGCTGATATACTTCACTATTCTTGGATTCATTAAAAGGATTCTGTAATATTTAATTTAAAAAATGTTTACTAGGGAACTATGGCAGTTGGCGTCAGCCTGCTTACGAATCCTTTTGTGTTAGTGTATTGGATAACGCTTTATTATAATTTATGTATGTGTTCGTCTTTTTTTTTTACTTCTTTACCATGCCACCGTTGCCTGGAAGAGATCGCTTTTAGCGATAAGGTTGCCATTTGCTACTATATTTTAAGATTGTTTTTTAAGTGGTTTGTTTTGTTAAGTACAATAAAGAGTTTATCTATCTATCTATTCTAGAATACAATTGTGTTATTTTGATTACCGAAGAACATGCACAAGAAATAACATCCCGACACACATTAAAACATATAACAATTAGGATAAACGATTAGTTCATAGATTGTGAACGAATAAGTTATCACTGAATATAATATTTTTTTTATCGACTTCACATTTGTTACCTAAAAAGAAACCCAAACACAGCTCTGACCTTTGATTTGGACTTTGTTCACACATGTAATGTGTTATTTGACAACACGGTAGCCCTGTGGAGTTAAAATCGATTTTGACCCACTTATGAATCGTCGTTAATTTCGGTGGCGGGCATAGCATTGTAACACGTTGTAACCCGCTATGAAAAATATACGATTATAATTGACGAAATGGAAAATAGAGATGTTTAGAAAAACAAGGAAAATTGTTCGTGGCTGTGAGAATTATAGCTATGAACTATTTTGACTCATATTAATCACAAAATCTAGAAAATCAGTAAAACAGCACACAAACCCGTAAAAAATACGTTTACTTATAATTTACGATGACACGCTGATCACATATAGTTTTCAGTGGTAGACTCTTGACGCTTTGCAAAGTCCGCCTGGGACTGGGTATCAAAATTCTGTACTTACACCATCTTAAAAATCTAATATTGTAATGTTTTATTTTCCGACATGTCAGATCAACTTTCATCTGGTATTGAGGTTGTAAATTGTTCAATATATCAACATTGTTTGATAGAGTAAGATCCCAGGGCCTCTGGGATCTTGGACTATTACGAAAACGGTGACAAACTGTTTTCATAATTTTTAAACGCTATTTCAATAATGTTGAGTTTCTACTCAATTACTTGTTTTATTATCCATTAAAAATCGTTGTATCGTTGTCAGTTCTACATTAAAAGTTGCTAGAAGGTGAAGTTTTTCTAACCGACTTCTGAGAACGCCCAAACTGATTTTAAGATTTATTTTTTGTTTGAAAGGGTCTGCTTCCCAAATGGTCCTAAATAAATGTTATCAAAATCAGTGTGAGGGGTTTTAAAATATTACCAAATAACTAAAATTAGTCAGGATATATCTAGATGACATAGTTGCAGATTTAACAAAAACATTGAAATTCGATCTTATCAAACTTGTTTTGTACTAAAAATGGTTACCCAAAAAATTTTGTTCTAAAAATTAAACCGACTTCAAAATCACAAATAGGCACTAAAAAGCGAAAAATAAATTAATGTAAGTATAATAAGCGCTACCCACTTACTTATCTATTTGAAGTCGGTGTCAGCCAAGTTTAATAGGTAGTAGATACCTATATACTACGTACCTACAAGTATTTGCCTACTTACTACGTACATAATATCTATCTACTAGCTTTTTGACTTGACTGGCACTGACTTCAAATAGATGAGTAGGCAGTGCTTAACATAATTTTTATAATTTACTTTTCGCTCTTGGTTGCCTATTTGTGGTTTCGAAGTCAGTTTTTTTTAACAAAAATATTTGATGTTGTAAAGTTTCCTAAGTTGATGAAGAAAAATAACATTATCTTATCTACTTTCAGGTATGTACCATTTTAACGCAGCTGTTTTGGTACTTCTTAGCTAAGGTGAGAGGGTCCCACAGCAATATAGAGGTAAGTGACAAATCTTTACAGAAAGTTTCGATAGAAAATTGTTCAACTGCGATACTTGAATTGCAAACACGTTTTGTTTAATTTTAATCGTGACAACACCCATATTATGTGAACAAGAAAAAACAGCACAAAGTTATTACGTGGTTACGAATTTACTTATTAGATCTTTTTATATGTACTATAGTGTGATGAGACGAGCATGATGATGATGCGATGCTGACGGTAAAATAAACGCAATATTACGCAACTATTTCAACAGCAATAGTAGGTACAAATTATTACGATTTTTAGTCCAATTGTCCCACTACTCTTGTACCACTTGTTGGCCGCAGATTCAAGATTATGTCTTTGTTCTGTATTTTTTTTTCTGAAAGCATTACCCTTCAATCCAGGACATAGCAATATTAGCACAAATACTTAAAGGTAGAAAACAATAAAAGGTGTGGCAAACTTCCCCGGGCGGACTCGGAGTCGTACGACTACAAATCTACTTACTGTAAATCCACTGCTCTCTAGAATGAGAAATGACCGTCTCTTATTTTACAAGTTTATCGAACTTTCTATTTCTAAAGCGTTGGAACAAAACAGCTTGCTAGTATCTAATTTAGTTTAGCCATTATGTATATAAATTAATGTAGAGAGTTTACTAAATGTTTACAGTTTAGAACTTAAGACTCTTCTAAATAACATAAAGTATTATTATATCACACATAAAACTTGTACATGTACATTTTGTGATAAACATTTTTTTCTTTGGTAAAGAGTGGCGGGAAGAGATTTATGTGTGTCTAATAATAAATAGCTCGTATGTCCATAATAGCACAGCTATATTAGTATATTATAGTTCGAGCGCCTGTCCAAGGGAAACACATCTCTGAACGATCTCCAGAGTAATTCTATTTATGGCAATCGGTCCTTGAGCAACGACCTCCTTATACATGACTTTGTTGTTGTCCAAGGCTATCTGAAAATCGCAGCGTTAAAGAAAGCTAGCCAGGTCATCTAGCATTAATTACAAGTTCTCCAGTGATTCAGCCTTTATGACAATGTCGCAACTCGTAACTGAAAGATATGCTCGCCATTGATGATGATTTCACAGCAGCACAGCCCCATCCACCGTCTTAACCCACGCTACCCTTCTCAAGAGCGTTCAGCCTGGCCGCCAGATATGGCCTCTTGTCTCACGCTTCGCACGAAAATGTTTCTTCTACCTCGATGAATTTGCCAGTTAATTTACCATTGCTGTAAAGATTTCAAAACAGCACCGAATTCAACGGAGTCAAATGGCTTCTTATACTTTACAAACGCAAAGCAACCAGGCCGATTGTACCTACTTACTTACTTACGATCTGCCGCGCTGTGAGAAAATGAGGCTGTACCCACTTCCCAGCTCGGAACGAACTATAACGGAACGACATATGAGCTTTTTAATTTTTTATTCAGATCTCCTAATTTTTACGTTGTTGATAGAGTTGTTGATATGAGTTGAATAGAAGAGAGATTAGATCGTTCCTCCATGAGTTGCAGAGTTTATCTCAGAAGCTTCAACTCTTTGCCTTTACGCTGTTTTTTACAATTTATTGTGCCCTCATTCTACGGCATATTTACCACGCTTTCGAGTTTTTGGTCAACACTGTCTTGACAACTGATTTCAAATGCTGCGAATCGGTTCTCTAGTTATAACTGGAAGTCTGACAGACTCAACTATGTTTTGGAGAAGGTTCGACTGGAGCGTTGATTTCACCAAACAAACGCGTTCAGGCTTATAATCGATATATAGGGTGCTTCGAACAAGGCTGTGATTATTTCCGGTAGCAAACCGAGGAATCATTGAGACGTCCCTGGGTATACACCTTTTGTCGACAATGTTGAAATCTTACACTAAGCCAAACTAAATAGACTTTTCTATACTAATATTATAAAGAGGAAATATTTGTTTGTTTGTTTGTAATGAATAGGCTCCGAAACTACTGGACCGATTTCAAAAATTCTTTCACCTTTGGAAAGCTACATTATTCCCGAGTAACATAGGCTACGGCAGATGGCGCTGCAGTTGATATCTAGGTTATTATTCGAGCGAAGCCGGAGCGGGCCGCTAGTATTATATATAAATATTAATGTACGCAACAGGTTTGTCCACGATGGACCCCTAAAGTACTGCACCGATTTTAATCAAATTTGCACAACGTTTGATTCAGCTTCAATGATAGGATAGTTGTTATTTCGATTAAAAGTCTTTATACTCGTAGGACAATATCCGGGCAAAGCCGGAAAGGGCCGCTAGTATAAAATAAAGTGACATGACACGCATGACATATGCCTGATAGCTGACAACATAGCTACTGTAACAGCACTGTGCCATGCACACGAAGAGTTCAAACCACTGTCGAACACCGTACTAACTGCGCTCGGCACCCAGAAGTAGAAGACAGTTTATCTAATTTAAACTGTTAAAATTACGCTTCATACTCAAAAAGAGTAATCATTGCACATTTTTACTTGGTTATAGAATAACTTAATAATATTTCCTCAGGTGAACTCTGAAAAAAAACTACTTAAAAAAATAGATACATGGAACCATCGTTGGTAGGTTCTGTAGGACAGACATTCAGTAACAATTTCTATTCACAACTAGTACTTTTAATGCAACGGACGCTACACAAACTTCAAGTAGGGAATAAGCTATTTCAAACTTGAAAACATAACGACTTTGAGTTGAACAGTGAGTTGAGAGCTATTACTTCTCCAAGCTATTTCAGGAGACCGTTAAATTCCACAGATTTATAAAGCCACATTGTTGTCTTAGAACGGTCTAATTAACGAAATATAATTTTCCTGGGACCTCAAAAAATACTTCGTTTCAATATTTAAACAATGATAATTAATTCAAACATAACAAGCGTTTTAAAAAGTACATTCATTTTTTGATGCGTTAAATGCAAAATATTGCAAGTATTTGTCAAAACGGTCATTTTATGTCAGTTTAATTGTTATGCGGCATTAATGAATTTAATACTATGTTTGATTAAACTATTAAATTAGTGGAATGCAAAGGTGTCGAAAATCGAAAAATACTTTTGCCCAGCAGTGGGTAGATAAAAAGTAATTAAAAATAAGAAATCAAAGTAAAATTATTAACATTTCATGACTATATTATCACCTATTGGTCAAATAGCATTAAAATATCCATGAATAATTGATCCGTTAAATGTGAGGTATAAACCTATTATATACTTTAGGAAACGCCTACGTCGTAGCTACACGATTACGTGAGACGTAGCATTAACTAATCGTAGAATTAACTGACTACGTCGTAGAACGTGGAAGATGAAGTATTTTACTTATAATGCGTGCAATGTTTTATTATTTTTGACGTGACAACGTCTTATAATTCGATGAAGCCAGCTGCACGCCCGCAAAACATGACGTCATGTGCCGTTAACGCCGTTACCTCGCCGCTGGCGTTACCTCGCTCTAAGGCGTAGTTGAAGTTGTCACGTTCAACTAACGTCAGTAACCCGACTTTACAGACAACCATTTTTTACAACATTTTTCAAGCAAGATCACCCCCACCCTTTCTTCTTTACGCGTAAATTTTATTTTGTTTAATAATTCTAAAAGAAAGTGCATAATTAAATATTTTTTTATTTAATAGTTTTTTGTTCACGTAATACAAATTAAGAGCTTCATTGGTAAACGCAAAATATACTAAATAAAATGAAGTAAAATTTATTTCAGCTATAAATATACCTATTGATACCATACAAATTGGTTAAAATAGGGTGACCCATTGAGTCCTAAACTAGTTATAGACTAGGCAATAGGCGTAGGGTGCAAATGGATTCTCGAAAATGTGCAATAGCGAAATTTACAATAAAATATACGTTCAACAAAACTGAACGCCATATTTACACAGAGGATATGAACGATTCATTATTATTACGTAAACTAGCGTTTTTCTAAATCTGACAAACATTCCCATTTAATTTCTTCAATTCAATTCAATTCAATTCAATTCATTTATTCGAACCATTGGAAATTAACATCACTTGGTAACGTCACATACAGTTTTAAGGAATAATTAATTTAATATCTAAGCGGCTGTAAAAAGGCCTTGTCATGTAAAAAAATATAAAAATGCAGCTGTAAAGAGGCTTTGTCATAGAACATATGATAAAAATGACATTAGAGATTATTAGTTATACTAAGATGTAATATAATACAAAATGTAATAATTGTTGATGTCCTTTTTATGCCAGTGTCTAGTTGGAATCAGAATTTAACATTGCTTTCGACCACTCTTTTCTGCCTTGAATAAATTCTTTAGTTGAGTAGAAGGCTTTTCTCATTAAATAAGTTTTTATAGCAGTCTTAAACTTTTGTTCTTTGAGAATAATAAATAAAAAATCTTATTTCTCTTATGAAATTACTTTTAAAAAACTTAATGCGATCAGAACGCTGCTATTACATTAAGAAATTTAAAGCGCTTTATTTACGCTTAAGAACGGTATTAAAGACTTGAGAGGAAAAGTTTATTTCGCTAGTTTTATCCATTTATGCCATAGTTTTCCGTTAGTTTTGGCACAGTAAAGAACAGTAAAACATCTTCATACAAACGTGCCGCTCTCGGCTTGAATGTGTGCGTGCGCGCCGCGCGCCGTGTCGGCACGCGATTTCACGCACACGCTAGCATAATATATGGCGCGCTATGGCGGCGACAGTAGGGGCCGTGCAGCGCGACTGTGAGCACGTCCGTAAGTTACATGACCGCTCGCGTTCGTCAACTCTCGCCGGCCACTTACCATAATATTAATAATTATAACGAGTAGGTATCATGACTTCAAAAAGGGGAAAAAGATATTGTGGTGTTTTCGGGTGCCTCAATAACGATTTCGCAAACCCGGATTTATCATTCTTCATGGTTCCTACTGAAACAGAAATGTAAGTACCTACTTATACTTAAATCTTATTAGAAAATGTGGTAGGTATTGTATCATTGTTTATTTCACAGTTTATTTGCTTTATTAATAGCGTAGCCGAGTCAACGAGCAGGGCATGTGTGCCTGATGTTAAGCAACATGCCTGCCACATAGCAGCACAGTGACACGCAGCTATTGGAACATGAAGAGTCCAAATCATTACCTAGCACTGCACTGCGGTCATCACCCAGAGATCTAAGATGTTAAATCTCTAAGCCCTGTGATTTTTCTGGAAACATTCCCCTTCAAACCGGAACACAGTAATATCTGTACACATGGACGAAAATCTAAGATTTTGTATTTCTAAGCCCCGTAATTTCTCTGGAATCATTGCCCTTCAATCCGGAACACAGTAATGTCTGTACATTACTGCTTGGCGGTAGAATAACTGGCAAAGGTGTGGTACTTCCCCAGGTAGACCAGGTACATTAAGCATATGGTAAGTAAATAAAGTTTGTGCTAAATTTTGATATTCTAATATCTACTTCGAAATGACCCGAGGCGAATGTGGCCAAATCGATGCAATGTTCAAGTTCAAGGGAATGTTGGGACTAAGTATCTAGATTTGATATAGGACTATAGGTGGATATTGAACCTACCCGCTTACATGATTTCATACAAACTAGCACCTATGCGGTTTTTAATTATTGTGCTAATATGTATAAAGATATTGTAACTTGTAACTAATACTTAGGTATAGCTTTTTGTTGCATACATTTAGATCAAGTGCTGCTTGTTCGAAAATATTAACTAAAAGTAAAAGTGACAACCCTGGGGATGAACGCAAGAGTAGGCTAAAAACTCGGCGGGCGGCCTTAGATAACCTACTGTTATGTATTTACTGTGGTTTTGGTTAGAGTTTATAATTAACTTTACCTGTCCAATGTTAGAGCTGTCGACTTTGAACAAACAAACATTGTTTTAATCACATTGTTGTTTACTATGCTAGTAGTGATTACGGAATATTTACCATTAATATCATTTTTTTTTTAATAAAGTGTGACGAGACGAGCAGAACATGTGCCTGATGGTAAGCAACATGCCTGCCACATAACAGCACAGTGACACGCAGCTATTGGAACATGAAAAGTCCAAATCATTACCTAGCACTGCACTGCGCGCGTCACCCAGAGATCTAAGATGTTATATCTCTAAGCCCTGTAATTTCTCTGGAAACATTGCCCTTCGAACCGGAACACAGTAATGTTGATACATTACTGCTTGGCGGTAGAAAGTCTCGGTTTCGGGAGATCCCGGTTCGAATCCTGATGGTTACTGTATCGTTTTTTTTGTATTGTTTTTTACTATGTACCTACTTAGTGAAATTTCATCAGAACGTAATTTGTATCTGCCTAAATATAATATTAAAACCTGAGCAAAGCTCGGTCAACCCGGTACTATTGATATATATGGCACATGAAACTGTGTTACAATATCGGGAACTTATTCCACCAAATTACCATAGGACGTGCTATTTTTTTTTACCTAGGAAAATGACGGGCACGAGAACTACGTGTGTAAAACGCGAAGCGCTGCTAGTTACTTCATACAGGACTTGAGCCTGTATTTGTATTAATCAATAAAAACATGTGCTAATACCGATTGTAATTTAATTTAAAAAAAAATTGGCAGTCATAGGAACTGCCGATAGAAGTGAAAACTTATAACTCAGAATTTGATAGCTCACTTTGGTAACTACGTGGGTGAAACCGGAGGGCGTGGCCTGGACATCATGGCATGCCCATCTAGAAATGCGTCAGCATTTCCCATTGACTCACGCATTTTTAGATAGCCATGCCATGATGGCTAGGCCACGCTCTTTCAGCGTTTCCCATTGGCTGACGCATTTCTATATGGACAATGGCTATGGTCCCGAGTTTATCCGAAGATTTCTTATCATACCCGAGCGTGACGGTTGAATTCAATTCACACCCCACGAAAAATCTGTCTAGGTGCGCCAAAAGAAGTTTTACTTTTTTGATACCAATTATTAAAATCTTCTTTACAAACGTTCGCGGGCCGCACGGAGGTAAGTCGCGGGCCGCGCGTTGCGGACCCCTGAAATAAAGCCGTTGCCTACTAGGCGTTTAAAATCGAACAACACGTAGAACTATTAGTTCTCAGTAGTGACGAGCGAATCAGATCTATGCCAAGTTCGCTCCTCTCACCTTGACTGATTAGCGCCTTGGGAACCTGTCAACAGTATCAAATACAGTTTTATAGCTGTAACATGCTCCCGGTGATCCCACGCAGTGAACGCGAGCCGACGCAAATACATGTCAAATTAAATAATCATATGACGTCGGTAGACGTCAGTGGAAACACTTTACGAAGCAAAAAGACGAAATCGGCTTTGTTCATATTAAAAACATATTTTTTATAATATATAAAATCGACTCTTTCAGTAGTGGTTTCTTTTTTAACCTGTTATTTCGACTGTTATCTGTTTCTTGCGCGCCTGAAGAAGAAGATCGGTTTATTTCAGAAGAGGTGTCACGAGTAGTGCTCGCGGGTTTATTTTTTTTACTATTACATGTAGAAGTTAATTTTAATTTGTACTTAGTATCTTTCTCTTGTATCTTTGTGTGTTTACTGTTACATTTAGTAAGTTTTATTTTTATTTTGTGCCATACTAAATCTATTTGTAATCATCTCAGTAACGCAATGGGTCTCTATATCTGTGGATGGAAGGTTATAATTCGGCACATTAATTACTTCTGCAAAAAAAACCACTAAATATTACAATAACTTAAAGTGCGTGAATTTAGTACTTGATGTATAAACATCGAACGATTTGGTGTTGTGGTTTATTTGATTGTGCAAATTTACTGTTTGTGTACATTACATTTGCTTTCAATTTAAATAGGAGATGGTATCGTAAACTCTTAAAAACTAATTAACGTAACCTCAGGATATAATACCATTCAACCAAATTAATGACATATACATTGTTAATGAAACCATAAAACGTGATATACTAATTTCCAAATTAACCAAATTCCAAATTAATTAATGAAACCTGCGGAAGGTTTCGTAGCCTTAAATAGAAATACAAAAAAATAATGTAGTTCCTTAAATTTTATGTAAGTATTAGTTTTGGTAATTTTATAGCTTGTTTGGCTTACACATTGTTTGATCATAGTCGTTCATAAATCTTTCGAATTTTATTTTTCTGCACTGTCCGCCGTAACATGTAATCTGATTTTAGCTCTTTTCGTTCCTTTGACTGCATTCGACATTACAAACGCAAACATTTCAAGACCGATTTGACTTTGGTAAAAAATTTACGTTTGTTGCTCGCGTTGGTCTTACTCAAGTAAATGTTTTTTTTTTTAATAACGAGCGACGAGACGAGCAGGACATGTGCATGATGGTAAGCAACGCGCCTGCCACATCACAGTACAGTGACACGCAGCTATTGGATATCATTACCTAGCACCGCACTGCGCTCGTCACCCAGAGATCTAAGCTGTTATATCTCTAAGCCCTGTAATTTCTTTTGAAACATTGCCCTTCAAACCGAAACACAGTAATGTTTGCACATTACTGCTTGGCGGTAGAATAACTGGCAAAGGTGTGCTACTTCCCCAGGCGGACTCTGCTAAGAGTCCTACCACTACAAAATGTTTGCAATATGAGGGTGTACGTCAGCTAATTTGTGGTTAATGTGTTGGTAAAGCCATTTGTTGTCAGTAAATGAAGAGTAATATAACGATATAACATGATAGCTGCTGTACTCAGTGAGATTTCAAACTGTGCCAATTCTACAAAATTTTATTGTACTCAAATAATATTTGGCCTACTCGTAAAAGCAAGTTCCCCCCTTCCACCTTTGGGACAGCTTTAACTGCCACAAAATATTAATGCAATACCCTAATTTTGCACTTTCTTGGCTCTTGGCCTGCAGCCATTCCAACTAGATACATATATCATAAGTAGGCAAAGTTAAAATACATGTCAATGGGAAGTTACGAAGATGTTAAAATGTCTTTTGACACGCTCCTCGGAAGGGGCTCGTAGAAGAAGATATTTCATGTTTTTACCTGAACATGAATTATTATAATGACTTTTTAATGGTAACTAAATCAATTAAATTTGTATCTGCATACGCTTTAAGTTGACATTTTCGCATAATAGTACATGTTATATTTAGTCAGAAATTCGGATAAGGATTACCTATTAATTCATGCGAAATTTCAGTCGTCGTCTGACTGAGAGATTAAGGTTTAGACTCCCGCTCTGGTTGGTACTTAGCGCAACGCATCTCTTCAGTGACAAAGTGGATAAGCGGCTTGAATTTGGAGGCTTTCAGTCAAGACTCAGTGACATAGGAACTAATTGACTTTACCTTAGCTCTGCTGTTGCGACTGCCTGTTTATTACTATTAGATGTTATTTAATTGATATTGAATGTTAATTTTATTAAACGAAAATCTGTGCATAAAGTATTATTGGTGCTGCTTTCGATGTATTTTTTTCCTCTCAAAGGTATTCGACTTATGTTTATGCTATAATAATGACGACGTCACTTTGCTATCGTGGTTTGATTTACGGGAGTTGGGACGCGGTCACACCGCAGTGACGAGGGAGGGGTCTACCGCTTTACTCTATAGTTTAATAGTTGCTATGGCTGCCTTTTGTTTGGATATTGCATTAAGCTATTTACCATACGCAATTTTAATACTGTAGACAAGGAACAAGAATAATTTATAAAAACAGTCGTAAACTTTTTCTTGTTTTAAGCCAAAATTGGTCGTGGAACACATTTAATTTTATTACTTGTATATAAACATTTTTGTGAGTCCAATGAGTGAGTGACGTACATACACACACTCACGTATGAATCCTGCTAATATTATAAATTTTAAAGTTTGCATGTTTGTTACTCAGTTATGTTGGAACGTCTGAACGGACCAGGTGGAAATTTGGAACACAGATTATAGTCTTACACAGATAATGGCACAGAGGCTATTTATGGCTATAGATAACCAAACCCCCCACCTGTTACGCTTATCAAGCGTGTTGGCGGCATTATCACGCTAAATGGCAATCCTTATATAAGTATCCATGTACATTTTAGTAAAAGTACCTTTTGCTATGTTTGTACAATGGGAATTAACAAAATAGTTTTAAAACATGTTTAAAACTAAAGTCTACTTTGAGTTTTATCAAATATGTGCACTGTTTTTCTTTATTGCAAGCAAGTATAGAAAATCTATACAAAGCAATTAATTTTGAAATATTGTGCAAAGTTACAGAATACCAGACGAGTAACTAACTTAATAACAACGCATAGTTTGTTACATGTTCTCTGCAAGAAGGAATTTGGTAAAGCTAAAAGAGCTTTATAAAGCTAAAGAGTTGATATTTAGTTGAAATATTGTTCTTACTTGCCATATCTATATAAAAAAATACAGGCTTTGAGTTTGAATTAACCTTTACCTACATATTAGTTAGTTTGTCAAAAAACATTTATATTATTTTTATATCAAAAAAATTAAATTGCTTTAATGAAAGTTGCGGTGACCTAATGGGGTTTTCTCACCACTGCCACTACAGCTTTTATGTCGCGTAAGCCTTAAATATTTTTTCTGGATGATTTTACAAGGTTGACCGAAAAGAATCGCTATCAGTGATAAGGCGGTGGCTGTTTCACTAGTCTTACTGTTTCCCTAAATTTAATGTATATTTTGTGTGTGTAAAGTAAAGCCTATCCCATCATTAATTGATTTTGTAAGGAATAGGGTCAGCAAGTTCAGTCTATGTATCAAATTTTTCACACATTCCTAGTTAGTGACACATCTATGTAGAGCATAGATAACTTATTATTTTTATGCTATGAAAACTTGGGACTGAAGTTTCGCGGTATGAACACGGTCTGGGGTAATATTTCAATGAAACTGTGCAATGTGACAAAATATGATATTGCAGTATAGTGTCTTATACGAGTTTAATAAACTACATACATTTTCTGAAATTCTGTTTATTAAAATGATTTCATAAGTTCTTTTGTTTTATTTTAATGTTCTGCCGTATTACTGTGCTTGTTTTTTTAAACATTTTTATGAACATTGTACAGATTTATACCTGTTAAATGGCGTAGAAATAAAATGTTAAGGTGCTACAACGAATTTGTACCTTATCATCATTGTCAAAAATGTCATAGTTTAGAAATAACATAACCTATTTCTATTGAACTTTAGGCCGTTATCTAGAGCTATTTTAAGGATAGGTAGGTGAAAATTAAAAGAGTTTTGCTTTATTTTAACCTAAACTACAAATTTTATTTTAGATAGATAAAAGCCTTAAACAACAAATCATGCACGACGGCTAAAGCGAAACATAATAGCTAAGACAAAGTTAAATTTCCACATCAGCTGCGAAGCATACACCACAACGACAAGCGTATTGTGTTGCAATCAACTTTTTGAGATATAATTAGACAAGGTTTTACCGAAACTTTGAGTTTGCAATTTCCTTATTTTTATCTCTCGGGGGAATAACCCCTAATTAATGTCCAATTTAATTCTCTTAAGTCGCAGCTCGCTATTCATCTCTTTTGTTGCCACTAATTTACTTTACGAGGCCCCGACGCGCGACGTCAAATTAATTGCACTGCAGCGTATTCCAGCTTGAGGAAGGTCGGCCAGTTTTAAAAGCAATTAAATCGTGGAAATTTCTTTTAAAATAGTTAAATATTGGAGTAGAGCTGCAACGGAGCACGCGGGGTAATGCCGCGGTATCTGCAGTATGGTGTCTATTGAGGGCTCGCACTGCAGGGGACTAGGATGTCGTTGAGTGTGACGTAGCGGGAGTAGGGTCTTTGTGCGGGCGCGGGCGGGCTCGGCCGCGGCCGGCGACGCCGCCGGCGGCCCGGTTGGGGGAGGAGCGCAAGAATGCGGCGTGCGTGCGGGCCGGCAGCCGGCGGCCGGCAGCGGCACGGCGCTGCCGGTGCGGCACGGGGTGCGGGGCGCGGCCGGGGGATGCGTCGCGGCGCGCGGCGGCGCGGGGCGCACCCGGCGCGTGCCGCAGACGCCGCAGTAGCGTGGAGGCGCCGCCGCGGCCGCTCGCCACCACCGCCAGCTCAGGCGCGCCGAGCGGACCCGCACCCGGCCGCGCTTCACTCGCGCCCCCGTCGCGACTCGCTCCGATGCTGGTTCCCGCGTCCCGAGCGCGCGCCCGCGAGCACGTGCGGCTCGCGCCGCAGTTCCCGCTCTAACACCCGCGACCTCGACTCGACACCAGTTCCGAATCAGGTTCAGTGCTGGCATTTCTTTAAGAAACAACTTTCGGAGACGACTGTCGAGAAAGACTCGACTCGTCTTTATGTCCCGAGTAGTCGTTTCGTATTTGGCCGTAGAAGGTATCGATGCTATTGTCTCTTATTTGCGAATTTGAATGTTAACCGCCTTTATTGTGCCGGGGCTGGAGCCGAGTTATATAAATGGTAATGATTTAGGAGTAGGTATGATGGGTCAGAAAGGTTATCGTTTTGCTGGTCGGAGCACTGGAAGCCAGTGAGGTGTTCTGATGCGGATCAGCTCACCAGGCACCAGCGGGCTCGGTTGTATCAAGTTGATGCAATTATGAAACTACCTACGAGTTCGATATTCAAAGCCGCCGTTCGCGTAGCCGAACCGACTCACGCAACCACCTTACCTTTTATTTAAATGATATAACCGATTTGTTATATTAAATTTAGTTTTGCGGGAATATTTTGAAATGTCGCCAAGTTCTCAGCAGAAAGCACCATCTACAAAATAATATTAATGTCACTAAATGCGCCATTAAAGCAAAGATAGGCCTCGACGTCATAATTTAGTCTATATTTTAAAATATCCTTTTTATTAATAAAATTATATTGAATGAGTTTTATTTCTGTTTTACTGGAGAATAGGTATAAATAGTTTAATTTGGTGACACGGCGTCTATTTGCACCAATGAAATATCATTAAAATTTTCATGAAACCGAGTTTGGTTGAGACAGCTGAAAGTAGTGAGTAAAGTAAATGTAGCGCGCGCTATATTGCCACTCTCATTACTCCGATTGCTGAGTGACTTTTTATATTTTATGGTCACAACTGCGCTATACGCGGCAATTTCCTGCCGTGGCCATTCACTTTCAGCTCCAGCCTTTTTTGCCTTCATTAGCAACTTTAAAGAAAACGTGTTAGAGCGTTGACTTATAGCAAAATTATCGTTTTAAAGCTTTACCTTACGGCCACGTGGGTTAATTTTTTAAACAGTCACATTACGAAGAAAAAACAATATGACGATCACAAACTGAAACTTAATTTGCCTTTGTTCATGAAATAGTGGTTTTTACATCGTTGGTTCATTCTGTTTGAAAATTGTTCGTTGAAATTTATGTAAAATAGTAGAACAAAGAGCCCCTAGAACTTTATCTTCGGTGTCACCCTACTTGGTTAATGAAAATTAGACTGAAAACAAGATTTATAACAATTAGTTTTGAGTTAGGAACAAAGCTTGCTCTGATATTGTTGATTTATTGCGGGGATCTACTTAACTGGGTAAAATACTTTAGTCAAAATAATCAAGTTTGGTCACATTATTTATATCCCTAACACTACTGTTAGTGATATAAATGTGGATTTGTCTAAAAACTACAGGTATTTTCAAATGAGCCTGTGTTTGTTGTTCTCAGATTGCCTCAAATACTACCACACTCTACAGCTATAGTTAAATTAAATTTATAAGCTATAGTTAACTATAGTTATATAACCAGTATTTTTTTTTCTATTCTACAATATTTATTGCAAATTACTAAATTTAAATCACAGACACGTACATCTATTTCGATATTGAAAGATCATAAAGCTTTTAAGATTCGTTTACTCTGAAATCGATTTTTCCAGAGCTTTATGGTAATTTTCTAAGAACTTCAATATAAATTCTTCTTCGTGTCGATGATATAATGAATATGAAACTTTTGAAATTTCGTAAGTATTATCTTTATATTAAGAAGTTTCTGCTGATTTCTAACTACGATAACTGTGTGCTGGGTAGGGCAAAGTTTACAAACATATAATCAAAAGTTTGGTTTGAATCAAAATATCCGAAAAGGTTCCACAAAGTTTTAGTTATAAGTTACCTACTTATAATTTCTATATTATTACTATAGAGGTTGAAAAAAAAAACATTAGTTCTCCTCTCATATTTACTTTAACAATATTGGTTGGAACAATGAGGGAAAACTTTGTAATAAAACTGGCCTGTTCCAAAAACATACATCTTTGAAAAACATGCGTCACCCACTAACCCCTACTAGGCCAGCGTGGTGTTCAACAAAAGTTTAATGTCAGGATTTAGTCCTTTAATACACAAGTGATTAAAATTATTTTCGGGATAAATAGTAGACAACGTAACTTTCAATTCATCTTCATCATCATCAGCCCGTATTCGCCCACTGCTGGACATATACCTCTCCTATAATACGCCACTCAGCCCGATTACGTTTCCAACCGACCGCCACCAACTTTCAATCAATTGAAATTTATCAATTTTCAATTGATAAAAAAATATCAATAATAAAGAATTAATCATTTATCTTAATTCAGTCAAAAAATCACGCCACTTGTTATTTTCACAAAGAATATACGAAATATATCAAACCAGTAAACTAACAAACATACTTTCACGTCTACAATATCTGAGGATAAAAGAAATTTGCGTCATGAAATATATATGACATAGGCATGTATAGACATGTAGTAGGTAGCAGTAATTAAAAAGGAAATTAAGGTAAAAGGGTTTATCGATTCATATGGAGGGTTCGTTAGAGCAGTTTTATGTTATTTTGATGGGTATTCATCTTTAAGCATCGATATTAAACAAAGTATGTAGCTCGAAAGATTACTGCTTCTGAAATGACTATAATCGCATTAAACACTTCTTGGCTGGGGAAAATTGTATGGATTTTCGTTAGGTACTGACATGTTAATGTATCAGCGGTGAAGCAACGCAGCGGGAAATGCGTGTTAAACACTTTTTAGATGGATGTAAGTTTGCAACACCGACATACAAAATCATGCAATTCAATCAGTATATCTGTCGCTATGAAGGCGATGTATTGTGCACCATTACTAGTGTTTAATACAAAAATTCTTAGTTGTAAATTTTCACATCTATCGGCAGTCCCTATGATTGTAAATTTATTTTTTATCATTTAGACCTGAACACAAATTTCGAATATTATAAATTAATGTTGTATTCATAAAGAAGTACGCTACTGTCACAATCATAAACCATTGTTTTATAATAATAATTACCTGATTATAAATCTTTTCTTACGTTGGTTCATGTCTCAATCCTATGTCAATCGAGCCCAGGTTCACAACCCGCGAATGTTAAACATCATCAACTTTCCCTACTAATGGATGTCCGACGCTCCGTTCCCTTGTTTCGGCATTACGGTTTTGAATCACCTGTCATGCTACCGCTGAACCATTCAGTGAGCTTAATCTAATCGTATCTATCTTTTGTATATACATACATATAAAAGGCGTAAGTGATTGACTGATAGATCAACGCACAGCCCAAAGCCTAAAGGCTTTAAACTTAAAATTTCGTACACGTAATCCACTTATGGCGTAGGCAATTACTAATGAAGATTTTTTTTAAACTCAACCCTCAATAGGGTAAAATAGGGGATAAAAGTTTGAATTATTTTTTATAGACGTTCTTCTATAGAATTTACCGTACCATTTGAATACGGCAAAAATAAATTAACATTTTCAGCGTTTTTCAACACTCAACCCCTAAGAAGGTAAATTGATGGATGAAAGATTCAAATAAATAGTCTTCTATCTCCTTATCGTCTTTATTAACCTTCAAGGATATTAAGGACGGTAGTTATTCGAAGGTCATGCATCTTACCAAAGCAAGAATCTTCTATAAAACAACTTACAGAACGCGAGCGTAGCCGCGGGAAAAAACTAGATTACCATAAGGTAAATCCATAAAGCTACCAAATTTCAAGCTTCGAATACAACTCACGAAAGGTACTTACTTAATTTTTTCCTTATTATTTTATCTCTATATTGTTGCAACCGACAAGGCATCTTCTGAATTGTCGTATACTTTTTGATATTAGAAAGACTCGACAGAAGCGGAGGCTTAACAATAGGTCCTTTTTTGTATTCCTGAACTCCTGAAAAGCTTCCCTAACCACTGAATACCCAAATACGTAGAAATTGCAGAAAAGAAAACAAAATGCCACCTAAGAACTAACTGCAGAAAAATCGTGTCGCCTGTTGATATCCAACCTAAGTGTAATATTATTGTCTAGGGAAGACAAAGACACTATGTAACGTTTTTTTTTTTTTTTTTTTTTTTTTTTTAACATTTATAGGTTTACACTTGACCACCATCTCGCCTGATGTTAAGCGACGATGCGGTCTAAGATGGAGCGTGCTTACCTAGAAGAAACCGATTCACTCTCGATTTGAAGACACCAAGATTATAACCATCGGGAAAAACCCACTCAGGCAACTCATTCCACAGTCGAGACGTTCTTATCACAAACGTGCATCGTTGTTAAAACGGCGCGTCCCGGTGGACTTCTCCAGATACAGGTGTTTTAACAGGTAGATAGATATATTGTGGCTTACGATATATGTAAAACATTTCTTTCGGTAATCGAAAAGAAAAAGTACCTAATAACTGAAACTATAGTTTCCCTAAGGACACTAAAATTGATAAAATTTGAACTCTATTTTTCATTTTACATCGCGATCGAGTCAAACTCGTTCTTTGCGTACAACATCACATAATACTTAGCAGTTAGTTTGTCCCAAACTGAAATATCTTAGCAACCTTCAAATAGGTTTTTTTCAACAAAAAAGGATTAGCTAAATTGAGAGAGATATATGTGATACAACCCAATACATATTTTAACTCTCATCCGTTATCGCGGGAAAACCGTTCAAGTGTTGGAGATAAAAAGAGTCAAATGACCTACCTCGGAGTGCAAACATAATCGTGTAATGCCAAGTTTAATTTGAATTGAATCAGTAGTTTTGACGGGATGGTCGTCATTTAGACAAACAGTATCATTCAGATTGTAAAAAAAAAACAATTTTGTTTTGATTTTAAAGTGTTCTTGAAAAACAAATTGGTAAACAGCTACAGTTTTATTGTAATGCCTATATATGCATTTAGACCCAAAAACAGAATATACTAAAATATCATACTACATCAATATCATTTTTAAATATTATTAGTAGTAAAATGCAGTAGTCATTGTAATTTTGGTTTACTTTAAAGGCTCTGCCCAGTAAAAAAAATCAATTGACAGAACAAAGTGCGTCAGCGCAGTTAATTTCTATTATTTTTACTAATATAATAAATGCTAATGTTTGGATCTTTGTTGCTTAATTACGTCGGAACGTCTGAACAAATCGGCTTGAAATTTGGAACACAGTTCGATTGGCACATAGGCTTCTTTTTATCAATGGGAATGGGAAAAATAACGGGAACGGGAAATGCGTGTGTAGAACCACGGAGTGGTTTATAAAAAGAAAAGCACAAAACAGAATCACTACAGTTTATAACGGCTCCGTGTGTAAAACCAAAGAGTCATTACTAACTATCTGTGTTCTAAACGATTAACTAAATTGGTAATAAGAATCCTTGGATCAAGATCAGTTGGAATGTGTACTACGTTTAGAGTCGTTATTGCAGAGTAAAGGTCAGGTGTACCGTTTAGCACATTATTGTGGTCTTCTTTATCTTAGCTCGTGATTGGAGAGAATGAGAGCTAGCGTGTAAGTAATTTTGTACACCGATACAGGCGTCGGTTGTTTCTTGATTTTTATACAAGACTAGCTGAACCGTGCGCGCATTGCTATAGTCCAAGAACTTTATACATCACCGTATGTGTTAAATCCGGTAGATCTGATTTTTTGCAGACTTGTTTATGATGTTAGCCTAATGATTAATCCAAGTTTGTGACCTCGAGCGCCGACTTTGCCAAAAATCGAAAAAACCGAGAAAAAATAGTTTATTTTTCAAATTTTGGCGATTATAACGAACCCTAAACGACAAATTTTTGAAAAAACTGTCTCTGGACGTTTATAAATTACACTAAATTCGCTACAATATACTAGAATTGACTCTGCACACCAAATAGTTTCCGAGAATAAGTCTTTCAAAGTTTATATTTTTTTTCGAACTTCGCTGTTTTTTGCAATATTTTAACTCCTACTTGACCACTTTATGGCACAGTTACTGCGCTTTTTATCCCCCGACCAAAAAAGGGGTGGTAAAAGTTTGACGTCGATGTCTGTCCGTCTGTCAGACAGACACACATACAGGTCTGTCTCTCTCTGTGTCTGTTAGTGTGTGTTTCTGTCTGTGACACTGTAGAGCTCAAACAGATGGGCCGATTTCGATGCGGGTTTTTTTATGTGAAGGTTAATTTCTGTGTTGATTTTTTTCGCTATTTTTGGTTAATATCGGTTCAAGATGGCCGCCTCCACAAAATGGCGCACCAAATATTTCATCACAATCTACCTCAATATGGGTATCAAATGAAAGGGATTGACTAGTAGAATACTATACACTATAACAAATTTCAAATCACAAAAAGGTGAATTACATTAATTAATTGTTTTTTCACTACAGCCTTAATGTGGGTATCAAGTTAAAGGGCTTGACTAGTAAACTACTATGCACTATGACAAATTTCAAATCCAAGATGGCCGCTACTCCAAATTGGCGAAATACATTTATTTTTTCCCAACTCCCTCAATATGGGTATCAAATGAAAGCACTTGACTAGTACGATGTTGTACAGATAAAACACCCGAGGTAGTCGAGGGTAAATCAAAATTTTAAATTTTGTTCCTGCTATTGGGAGTTGTGAATAAAGAAATGTATTTCCCCATTTTGTGGTAACGGACATCTTGGATTTGAAATTTGTCATTGTGTATAGTATTTTACTAGTCAAGCTCTTTCATTTGATACCCATATTAAGGTAGAAGTGAAAAAAAAGTAATTCGCCATTTTGTGGTGGTGGACATCGTGGGTTTGAAATTTGTCATAGTGTAGTATTTTACTAGTCAAGTCCTTTCATTTGATACACATAATAAGGTAGATTGTGATGAAACATTTGGTCCGGCATTTTGTGGAGGCGGCCATCTTGAATCGATATTAACCAAAAATTGCTTAAAACATTAACACAAATATTAAACTTCAAATAAAAAATACCACTTCGAAATCGGCCCATCCGTTTGAGCTCTACGGTGGCACAAATAGACACCCTCACAGAGAGACAGACCTGTATGTCTGTCTGTCTGACAGACAGACAGACATCGACGTTAGACTTATGAAACCCCTTCTTTTGGTAGGGGGTTAAAAAGTGCAGAAACTGTGCCATAAAGTGGTCAAGTAGGATTTAAAATTTTGCAAAAATAGCGAAATTCGAAAAAAATTGTAAACTTTGAAATACTTATTCTCGAAAACTATTGGGTGTACAAAGATAATTTTGGTGTCATATTGTAGCAAATTTAGTGTAATTTATAAAAGTTCGGCGACAGTTTTTTCAAAAACTAGTCGTTTAGGGTTATAATCGCCAAAATTTGAAAAAGAAACGTTTTTTCGCGGTTTTTTCGATTTTTGACAAAGTTGCGTTCGGCGCTCGCGGTCACAAACTTGGATTAATCATTAGGTCAACATCATAAACAAGTCTGAAAAAAATCAGAACAACCGGATTTAACGCATACTACTCCATACTTTCAGGGGACTAAGTTATTGTTACATTTTTCATTTATTCTCCACGCATGTTGATAGTAGCGTAATGTGCAAAAGCCTGTATAGCCTTCTTCGATAAATAGACTATCCAACAGAGAAAAATCTTTCTTAAGTTTTTTTATATTGTAAATTGTTTTATCTTTTTGTTGTATTAAGTTCTAAATGTGATTTTCTCCGAATACAGTTTTTGTTTAGTTTAGAAAACAAAAATATATATATATATTCGGACTAATAGTTCCCGAGATCCTTGCGTTCAAACAAACTCTTTCAGCTTTATAATATTAGTATAGATAAATAAGTTTGCGTTTGACCATGAGTGTCATATTACCTATTGAAAGTACTTGATCTGGGCTCTATTTTGTCCCTTTGATTTCGTTTCAAGTTCAAATTTCGAAAATGTCATTTTTAATCTGAATTTTTTAAAAAATATAATAAACTTAGCAAAGCACCTGGGTCTCATTCGTATGGTTTATTTCCTGATCTCAATATTTTCCCGGAATAAAAAGTAGCCTATGTCCATTAATATACCAAATTTCATCAAGATTATCTTAGTAGTTTTGCTTGAAAGAGTAACAAACATCACTATAAACATGAATTTAACTTTTGCATTGACAATTTTAGTAGGACTCGAATGAGTTTTACTTCAATAAGGGTGAATAGTGGTTCTGTTGTTTTGTAACATACATTGTATAGATAGTGCAATCCACGAAGACGCGCCCCACTATTCCTCCTAACCGTTTATAGTATATGTGTGCAAGCTTCCGTCAATGTTTGAGTGTTATCGGTACACACTAATATTACCTAAAAATTGTTAGAATTAGTATATTTCACAAAAGACAACACGTCACACACAACACACAAATACCGTCGCAAGTGATTTTTACTTATAAAAATCATAAAACTAGAAGAACCGTTAGTAATCGGTTCTTTCGTGAATGTTTTTAAAGGGAAGGTGGGCCGTAATTTTGAATTTTAAAACAATTTTCAGACCTATAAAATAGTGTATTCAACTCTGATAAAAATACTTATGTTAGCTTAGGATTTATTCTAGTATAATTCGCAGCTAGCAACACGATTTAAAAAAATTCACTTGATAGAAAAAAATCCCAAAGTTACCGCTTTTCATTAAGTTTTTTCAACTTTATGACTATTGAATTTTTTCTCTAAATTTTTATACTCAACGAAAGCCACTAAAAAGTTGTAGATGAATTCGCAGAGTTTGACATGATAAAAAGTATCAGTTTTTTACCATGTTGTATATATACCATGTCATAACTGCAATATATATAGCGCGCCGTTCGGCAGTCCCGATCAGTCGCGTCTTGGCACTCGCGGACAACGGACCTGTGCTTGTTTTTGACCATCGATACATTTTTAATATTACGATCACAGTGCCACAGTATAACAATATCAGTAGGTATTACTACTGAAGAACGCTATGATCTTGATTTTTGATACCGTTTCCATTGGAATTGCCTTTGCACTTATACGCATTAGTACGCTATTTACTTTATGTTGTAGGCCAATAGGGCAGCCTCAAAAAACTGACGTCGATACCGCCTCAGTAATAATCTGTTATCTGGAAGAGATCGCTTTTAGCGATCGCTTTTGTACCCATTATATTCTGCTACTTTATGTTGTGTTACTTATTGTCCACTTATTTTGTGGTGCAAATGAAGTGTTTTTGTATTGTATTGTAATTAATTCTCTTACCACCGGATTCAATGGAAAATAGGTAAGTCTCGGTTAAAATATTTGTCCGTCAAATTAGAGTTTGAGAGAAGGGAATAATAAGATGAGAAGAATCCCCTGCGAATGGGTATGTTCGAAAACGTTTATATAAATAATACCTAACTTGTATTTATATGCCAGTTAGGTAAATAATTTGGTAGTAAGGTACCTACTTAGAATAAGTCCTTATTACTTAATTACCAAAGATTTGAAAAGCTAGTAACGCAGGATATTTGATTAGTTAACAATGTCGTATGAAATTATCGTTCTAGCTCAGATACACTCGGCGGGTCCGATTTAAATACATCGAAGCTTTCATTTCAGAGCGTGACGATCAGCGTCATTTATATGTACGTCAAAAGAAGTTTTCACTTCAAAACTTGACAATTAAGATCCCAACAAGAATCAGGACCTGCGGCTTAGCAGCGTTGCAATGAAAAGGTTCATTAAGTTTTTTCAACTTTATGACTAATGATTTTTTTCTCTAAATTTTTGTACTCAACGAAAGCCACTAAAAAGTTGTAGATGAATTCGCAGAGTTTGACTTGATAAAAAGTATCAGTTATTTACCATGTTTAAATAACTGCAATATATATAGCGCGCCGTTCGGCAGTCCCGATCAGTCGCGTCTTGGCACTCGGGGACAACGGACCTGTGCTTGTGTTTGACCATCGATACATTTTTAATATTACGATCACAGTGCCACAGTATAACAATATCAGTAGGTATTACTACTGAAGAACGCTATGATCTTGATTTTTGATACTGTTCCCATTGGAATTGCCTTTGCATTAATACGTATTAGTACGCTATTTACTTTATGTTGTAGGCCAATAGGGCAGCCGCAAAAACTGACGTCGATACTGCCTCACTAATAATCTGTTATCTGGAAGAGATCGCTTTTTAGCGAAATCGCCTTTTGTACCCATTATATTCTGTTATTTTATGTTGTGTTACTTATTGTCAACTTTGTTTGTGGTGCCAATAAAGTGTTTTTGTATTGTATTGTAATAAATTCTCTTACCACCGGATTCAATGGAAAATAGGTAAGTCTCGGTTAAAATATTTGTCCGTCAAATTAGAGTTTGAGAGAAGGGAATAATAAGATGAGAAGAATCCCTTGCGAATGGGTATGTTCGAAAACGTTTATATAAATAATACCTAACTTGTATTTATATGCCAGTTAGGTAAATAATTTGGTAGTAACGTACCTACTTAGAATAAGTCCTTATTACTTAACTACCAAAGATTTGAAAAGCTAGTAACGCAGGATATTTGATTAGTTAACAATATCGTATGAAATTATCGTTCTAGCTCAGATACACTCGGCGGGTCCGATTTAAATACATCGAAGCTTTCATTTCAGAGCGTGACTATCAGCGTCATTTATATGTACCTCAAAAGAAGTTTTCACTTCAAAACTTGACAATTAAGATCCCAACAAGAATCAGGACCTGCGGCTTAGCAGCCTTTCACAGTAATTTATTTTCGATAAATACGATTTTGAGGTTACATTTTATACAAATTTTGAATGTCGAAACGATATTGGCGATGTGCAATATGTCAAAGCTTAATGTCAAATAACTGATAGTATTTTCAAATTACCTCAGCAAAGAGGGTAACACGCCGCAACAATAAAACAAAAACGAACTCGTTAATTTAAAATTAAATTTAGACGCTCGACCGAATTTGATAAGAAGCCTTTTAGGCAGTAAAATTGAATTTAACTTTGCACTAAATTTCCGATCCGTATTTTTTTTTACGTAAGGTTTGAAATATTTACTGAGCATAAAATCACAAAATAATGACAGATCCAGGTGGAGCTTCAAGCGCCATCTCGGAAAAACGTTTTGGCCGATATCCAGAAAACTATCACTTCAGAGGAAAAATCGTACAGTCAATTATTTTAGAAAATAAAATTTCACATCTTTTGTTTCCAGCAACCTTTTTTTCGATCTTACCGATTACGATGTATATTCTATTTAATGGTAGCAACGTAGAAAAAATAAGAAGTGAATTCTGTTCCCAGTAGCATAAACATTGCCCTTTTTACCCGACTGGAAGAACGGTTATGTTTTTCGCGCGTATCTTGTATGTTTGTAAAAGTTTTATTTACACGTTTCTTCCAAACGGGAGGATGGATTTTAGTAATTAAGATATTGTTAGACTTGTCTCATTCACCAAAGTGTCCTTAGATAATATACTTATCATGTTTTTACGTGTCGATTTTGGGCAGCCAGGTTTTTTAAATTAATGTTATTCTATTTTAATGCTCGTTGTTTCGAAAAAAACAACATCGTTCATCATCATGATTGAAGAGTCGAACGAAGAGTTTTGTCTCTACTTCTGTAATAAGAACAACTAAGCTGTAAAACGCATTGTCAGAGTGGGTTTTTCTCGATGGTTCGAACATTGGGATTTTCAAGTTGGGAGTGAGTTGTTTCTGTTAGAGAAGCAAGTTCTGTCGTAGACTGATCTTTATCCACCATCATCAGCATCATCGCAACCGTATCATTAAATGGGCCTTAAATCGTAAACGGTATGTTTTACAAAAAAAGTTTTCTGGCAACAAAATATGCAAAATTTTATTTTCTACAATAACTTTAATTGTAATTGTTGCCATAAAGTGCATAGTTTCCGAAATATCGACTAAAACAGTTTTTTCAATTGGCGTTTGAAGCTCTACCTGGATCTGTGAGCATTTTGCGATTTTATGTTTGGCCCAAATTTGGCCTCTTGGGGCTAGACAGCTTTAAGTAAGTGATTTTTACCTCATATAAAAAAAAATATCAGAAATTTATTGCAAAGTTGACCAAATTAAACCGTCTATTTTTACTGGCCTTAGTTTCTGCGCTTTTTTCTTAATTTTAGACAAACCTATGAAGTATTAGGTATTAACACTATAAAAAGATGAATGAAATTGGTAAAACTGTTCTCAACTTACAGCGTCACCAAAAAAGAAAAGGTTCATTTTTGTATGCCTACGAGTATAGAGAAATATTTCTTGCTTTATAGCAACAAAACTAACTATTATACACAAATCTTAAACAAAAAATAAGTTACATAGTTCAATTAAGTCAATATTTTACTGTTATTTCTGCACTGTGGCACCGATTCCGCATAGAATGGTGCATGAGACCGGTCTGCGAGAACAAGACAGCGTTAAATACTCACTTTGACAGAAATACCCGGCCTTAAACTGTGCACTTGACAACATACATTGGCAGATATATTATGGACGATATTTTTTTCATGAAAAAGTAAATATAATAATTGTAGATCTTATCCGCGTTACAACGCATTGTCACTTTATATTATTCGAGACGGCTAGCAAATGCAACCTTATCTACAAATAATAAAACCAGGTCAATAAATGACATAGTCACAAGATATATTTAGCGTTATAACAAATTTAATGAAATAAAATGAGAGAGGAGTTTTCTAGCGAGACAACCGGATGTACAGCTTTAGTACCGTTTAGTAAAAAAAATGTAGTCTGATAAATGACGTGAGTAGTCATATTATTAAAAAGTTGCCTATTAGTCAGCTTCATATTTTTACGCCAGAAATTATGGCTTCATCAACATTAAAAGTACTCATGAGTTAGTTTACGGGATTTTAATTCTTGTTTTATTACTAATTAGTTTTAAAGAATCCACGTTATGTATATTATGACTGGCCTCGTGGCTTAGTTGGTAGTAGCTCTGCCTGCGAAGCTGAGGGTCGTGAGTTTGATTCTCACCCAGTGCAAATATTTGTGTGATGAGTTCAAATGTTGCACTGTGTCTGGGTGTTTCTATGTATAATAAGTATGTATTTAAAACTATATAAGTATTAAATCAGCTCTCTGGCCGCCATCATACAAGCTTTGCTTAGTTTGGGATCAGATGGTGTTGTGTGTGAATTGTCCACCAATATTTATTTTTTTATTTCCGGAAAAGAGTTACCACCGTAAAGTGATACATTTTAGTAAGCATTTTAGAGTTATTATATTCATTGTCAATTTTACCCGTCAGAAGTTGTCGTCTCCAAAAAGTAAAATAATATTGTTTACTAAAACTCCACTGCAGCAGGTTTATAAATTGGGAAAAATATATAGAGTAGTTCATCGTGTTTCGTTTGATAAAATTGATTTTGGTTACAATAGTATATACCTTGATCTGATAATTAAGTTTACAGTTACTTTGGTTCAGTTGCGTAAACAAAATGACAACCAATTAATACAGAAAAAAACGAATAACTATTTTCTTTTGTCAGAACAGAAACGAGTACTTTTTTCCTGGAATGAAATAATTTAATGTCAGTACAAAAAATATTCTGTACTAATAAAACTAGATTTTTGATGATGATGCATGATTTTTTCCTTCACCTTTAAATCCAATGGTGATGACAAATTTGTAACGTTCCTACGATCTCATGCTTGTAAATCGCAGGTTCTATCGACTAAGCCATCACAGCTTCCAACAGTTTTATATTTTTTGCTTATTTATAACCATATGGGAATATGCATAAACATTCTACGTTTAGTACCCATTTAGTGATAGTAAACAAAACTTAGGTAGTATATGAAACGTTCCAACAATTATTTATCTTAGTTCGTTGGTTTAGAACGTGATGTCGTTTGTATTTTGTACTGTTATACGTTTATCCTCATACACTAATGGATAACTCATTTTATAAAGCAAGTTATAAAAGAGCAAATACTTGTTTCTTTAACTAAGACTATTCTAACTAAGACTATTTTATTTTTCATTTTTGTGTTAACAATTTATTTTCTTTTAATTTCTATTCAGGTTAAGATTTTTTTTCGTGTTTAGTTTCAGGGTATGATTGTAACATAATTCTCGTTCGGTTTTACGTAGATTCAAACATTACTGTGATTTCAATTACGAAGTTTAATGGATTTTCTATTTAAGTAGGGTAAACATGGGTTGAATTTCACAAAAGTGGGGGTAGCAATCAGTTGCTGACAGTGGAGTAATTTAAGTAATTATCCACGATGCGTAACTTTGGTTCTACCAAAGTTTTTTGCTGACTAAGTGTTAAATTTTATACTCTGATTTGAAATGGTCATTTAAAAATTAACAACACCTGGTGTGTAGGTAATAAATAGGTATAGGTTGTAGGTAACTTGCTTCACTTCGCATAACAATTAGTACTAAGGACATTAATTTCACCTTTACACTACTAACATCCCATTGTATTTGTTTAAACGGAAAGATTGTAATGTAAATGTACCTAAAAATACGGAAGATCAGATTTTTTTTTCCCACAATATAGTCAGCGTTTTTCCTTTTTAATAACTTGTCACTGCAAGCGTGCCTTTAGTCACGTTCTTACACAGACCGTTAAATCTGATATCAAGTTGACAACTTTTTAAAAATAAGATAACCATCTTCATCATTCCGATCATTTCGTCGCTCACCATAAGGCGAGTTGATGGTCGAAAGCGAATTTATGTGAAAAAAACAAACACTTTTCTTCTATCACATTTTTTTAACAGTTTTAATCACTATTTTACGGCCCACAAGTTATATAATTACATAATAGCCCTGTTGCCACTGCGTAGTTCACACGAAATAAGTATCTATTACAATTAGTTATCTACTCGCATGTGCCAGAATTCTGAAGGCTGGTAAAAATATTAAAAAAAACATCACACTCGCAGTAAAAAACATCATACTATTATGAATTACTAGAGAATTGTAACGATTTAAACATCACGAGTTGTAAGGTCATTAACACAACTGCTCCACGGTTTACCACGCAACATTTTTGCTTCCAAACGCCGCCGCCGGCATTGAACCTTTTTACTTAAACAGCTTATGGTTAGTTAATCGATGGTCAAATTGCTTAGTGAGAAAAACCACAACTAGTGAAGATTGAATATATTATTTACATTTGTGTATGCAAAATTTTTTGGAAAACAAACTTTAACGTTATTTCTCGAAAGCTATTTCAATTTGCAAATTCAGCGCACATTTTTGAAAAATGTGTTTTTTATAATATTCATAATATGGTGAATAGAGCTTAGGAGTGCCTAACTTTATATGATTTTTGTTAACGAGCGGAGCCTTTATCAATAAAATACTTGTAATTTAACAAATAGAACTGCACTAGACTACATACCTAACTACTTAGGTACACTAAGCACATCTGAATTATCCATAGACCATAGTCTAAAGATAATCAAGATTACCAAACCAACTACTAGTTGGAAACGTGCCCAGCATGCTAGCGGTATTACCACGGTGAATCGGAACGCTTATATGTCGGTATATAGGTACTTCATTCGTATAAATGAATTTCTCAATACTTCTACAAAATATCAAGGACGTCAATTTTACTTACACATTTAAATCACAATTACACAAAATAGTGTGTTGAATAATAAATATATTGAATAATAACTAAAACAGGAAAATTGGGTACTAACAAATGGAACTCTTGAAAAGAAATTAGCACACTCAATCTCAATTTCAAACAAAGAGACGTTTTGTTCTGTCGCGCACAATATTAATAATGAAATAGTTTCTTGATTGAAACTTATTGAATTTAGTTTCAGTATTCATAAACTGCACTTTACATTTAGTTACAAAGTTGAAACTTTCTCAGTTTCATCAGCGTAAAAAATAAAAGGTTGCGGCTCCCATTTCTATAAGCACCTACACAAGTAGAAAGAGGTTTCAAAAATAGGTATGACTAATTAGAAGAGAATTTATTTTAAAAAAACCTCTCATTGTAGCACACTTCATGATATGCAATGGTTCATAATTTAAAAACAAACATTTGTTGTGTGGTAACTCTTTGTTTTTAAACAAACCTTAAGTCAAATAAATCTCCAGAACCCATATTCTTAAAAAAATAATCAATAATTTATTTCGCATATTAGTAGGTAAAATACTACAACTCGATCTCAAAGTTAAATACTGGGTCAATATAATCATAATCATAATAATTTATTCATAACGGTCGTTATAAATATGTCACAATAAATAAACAATACATAAAATGATACACATATAACACAGTAGGGAGAACTGACCAAGTGAGAATAGTTTCAATTAAGTCAGGTCTTGGCTATTTCGGCCGCATGTTACAAGATATGGTAGAACAATTAAGCTCACCAACGTCCAACAGAGCTAAATTAAGACTGCATAATCAGAACTGACACAGTTCTGGCTGGAACAAGGCTGCAGGGTAATTTACATTAACTCCTATTATTATCAGATGTATTATAAAATACACTCTACAAAGCACTTTCAACCTTAGTTACTTGTTTGTTCCCACGGAACTATAACCTTAAGTTTCTTAGAAAAGTCAGCAGAAAACTCTTCTGACTGACGAATGAAATTTGGAGAGTATGTTTATTGAGAGGTTAAACCCAAGAAGAGCTTAGTAATATTCGTATCCTATATAAACGTCCTATGGCCAAGTCGTCAAGGATGTGTGTAATACTTAAAACATTACAAGTTCAGATTTAGTTTTGTTATTGAAACGTAAAATCTTCATTTTTTTCATGTAAATAAATGGGTTCAAAACATCATTTGCGCTGTTAAAATTGAAGATTTTATTCATAAATTTGATCAAGGATGTGTGTAATACTTAAAACATTACAAGTTCAGATTTAGTTTTGTTATTGAAACGTAAAATCTTCATTTTTTTCATGTAAATAAATGGGTTCAAAACATCATTTGCGCTGTTAAAATTGAAGATTTTATTCATAAATTTGATCAAGGATGTGTGTAATACTTAAAACATTACAAGTTCAGATTTAGTTTTGTTATTGAAACGTAAAATCTTCATTTTTTTCATGTAAATAAATGGGTTCAAATTTGAATTATTATTGTCAGTTGAAGAATATGCGTTGGATTACGCTCGTGAAACCACAGAAAATTAAAAGGCTAATATAAAATAAAAAGACTTATTCAAATTAGTGGAATTGAGTAGACTGGTTGAAAAAAAATGTCAAATTAAAATATGACATAATATGTTTTCCAGTTTTCTGTATCAAAATAAATAAATATTGTTGGGAAATGAAATAATAACGCAAATAGCTAAATGCTCCTATATATTGATGCTCTTGACGTTGTATAAAATCGAGAACTAATTTTTATAATGTTCCCAACACAGAGGTGCAGACCTCGCTGGTGAGCAATAGGGCAAAATGTTGGGGTATATTAGCAGAGCTGTGTGACAAGTTTTCACCTTGCTCAAATACCTACCTAAAATTTGCTAGCAGCTCTCGGAATATACGGTTTTGCATATAACTGACATTTTTAAATCGCCACATTGTCGAGTACTTTTTTTCATGTTCTAGATAAACGTTTACTACCTCGAAGCTCCGAATGAAAATGTTTAACCCTATTCTCGTTGTAGGAGCTGCATGAATATACTTTTTTCGATAGTTACAATCGACCGTTCTGATATCGTGCATGAATTGGTTTATTCTAAGTAAGCACGTTACACTGTAAGCCGCATTTCCACTTAACATGAGATGAGATTGCGGTCAACCTTACAAGAGTTTCGAATTAAACTCTTGCTAAAACTGCAGAAAAAAGTTAATATAAATTGATACTCTGCTAAAAAGCGTCTGAAAAACAGCTTAGAGTTATTAAATAAAGGTTAAAGGTATCTCACTATTTTGTAACAAACTGAACTTTTGATATGATTTGGTCGACGTTTTTCACGTAGCATAACCAGCCCACTAAATGTTACCACTGCTGAAACTCGGGCTGTCTCTCGTAAGGAGAGCGTCAGAGCCATAATCCACCACGCTAGTAGCCCAGTGCGGGTTGGTGGATGACACATGTTTTCGAAAGATTCTAAGTACATGTCAGTTTCTTCACGATGTTTTCACATGACTCTGAAAATACAGTGGTGCGCGTGGTGTTTGAACCCGGGGTCTCCCGGGATTGGCAGTCGCCTTTCGCCCGGCTAGACCAGCCGTAACTTTCAATGTTTTTTTTTTATTTAAGTCATTTTTCACTTAACACCATTTAATACCAAACTAAACAAAACGTTTTACTGTCTAGGCCAGCTGCCGAAAATAATACGCAGATAATAATTAACAAATTTCGTGGGACATTTATAATTATATACATCTACTAACACGTGCCATAAGTGTCGAACATGTCGCTAAAATTAATCTCTCCTAGGAAACCAGTAGATGTGAGGGTTAAAACATACAACCACATAGATAACATTAGACTTTTAATCTAGAAGAAGTGTTTTTATGAATACAAAAAATAACATTGATATTTAAAATAAAATATATAATAAAGACATAGGTACCAACATTTGCATACAACAAAACCCTATAGTGCAACGGCAAAGAGATAAAATAAGACTTTATGTTATTCAAATTGAAGGTTTCAAAAATAACAAAATATTATTCGAAGTTCGTATATGGTTTCTATAAAGTGTAATTTAATATTTGTTAGAAACAAACTGGCTTTACTTTGTAGTTTTCATTTGAATATTATTCTGATAAAGAAAAAAAAATCCGTTCGTAGTCTTCATTGTAAAGGGGAGAAAATCTACCTGCATTTTACTTTAATGAACAGTGTAATCGATAAACCTGTGTAAGGAAGAAGCGTTTGTTAGTGTTAGAAAATTGTTGATCAGATTTTTTTACCGGGTGGAGCCTGTATTAATAAACCGAAACTATGAAAATACCACTAAACTATTACCACCAGATGAAGGTCTACAGATAATCACGATGATCAAGTTTTTTACTTAGCACTTAACACGTTTATATAATATCTAGTTTATATAGTTAATATTTGAATAAAGAAACAACGGTATTATAATCCCGAGAAAACATTTGAATATCTGAACCACAAAACTATTTCGAGTCGAAATATTTATTCCCACTGGAAAGCCCTTCTTTCTAACCTTTCATATTTTCATCCGGAAAGTTTATCTTGGAATTAGCTTGCAATATCTACACCGTCAGATGAACCAGTATGGTCATTATTTTTAAACGCTTTTTTAATTTTAGGCACTTGAATATACAAATGCCTATATTTAAAAAAAACATATTTTTTTATTTATGTCAAACTCTTGTAGTTATTTGTTCATAGTTTTAAGCTGTACTTAGCTAGCCAGATAATGCACTTAGTGAACATATAAATATGCAGGATACTATTAGATTACTTCACATTTTATGTAGTGGTAGGACTCTTGGCAGAGTCCGCCTGGGGAAGGGACACACCTTTGTCAGTTATTCTACCGCTAAGCAGTAATGAGCAAACATTACTGTATTCCGGTTTGAAGGGCAATGTTTCCAGATATATTACAGGGCTTAGAGATAGGTATAACAACTTAGATTTCTGAGTGACAAGCGCTGTGTAGTGCTACGTAATGATTTGGACTTTTCATGTTCCAATAGCTGCGTGTCACTGTGCTGTTATGTGGCAGGCATGTTACTTACCATCGGGCACAAGTCCTGCTCGTCTCGTCACCCTTTATTTAAAAAAAAAAACACTTTGTTGTCAGATTCAAGAACAATAGGAAATAATTAAGATGTTTAATACCCAAAGGTTATTTCGATGATAGTAATATCTGGTTCTGGATCATTTACTCCCTTATAGATTTAATTGTGAGTTTCTTGACTAGCTTAAAGTAGCAAACTCTGAAACACGCCACAACTTACATAATATAAATCTTTCACCTCAAAATTAAATATTTACGGTGACCAACTTATTGGATTACTTAATTAAATATTGGACTCATTTGATTTTATAAAGCTCAAAAATATATTTTAATTATGAAAAGCTCAAAGATGGATATTAATTAAGCTTCCATTGATGTATTCACTCTAGGGCTTGTAAGGAACTTACAACAGCGACTAATTAATTATTTACGGAAAGCCTGACCCAAATTATCGCTAAATGAAACCATGTGGAAACAGGAAACCACGACAGTTATTTTTAAAAGTAGTTAAGCAAAATCGGTCTCTTTTTTTAGATCTTTTAACACATTGCTGTGTTTTGAACGTTTTCTTAGGCGGTGAACCGACACATAAGAACAAGTAATTCTTTATTTCTCTCAAAACCAGACAATCGACTTCAATAGGCGTAAAGCTGTACAAAATATGCGTTAGTTGACCTTCTCACTTTTTAACTCTAAATCAATTATGATTAAGTAATTCGAAAAAAAAATGACTGTCTCTAAACTACGTAGAATAATTATTGGTGGCGTAATTGCGAAACATTTACAAAAAAAAACATAATATTATATTCAAACAACTTCTTTCTTCTTGATATCAGTTAAAACGTAATGATATTTCTTTTACATCGGGAAAAGTAACGTGTTATATAATTTAACGCCACTTCTTTGTGACATGTTCTAAAAGTATAACTTACAGTAAATTAATTCCCGCAGCGCTATGTAAAATTAAACGACAAATCACGGAATCAATCCCGAGCAGAACGTCAATTCCACAGTACTTTGTCGTCACAGACTCTCCAGCCGCAATATTACAACGTTCCCTATCTATTTTCGACGTACTCACGTATTACGTAAATCAGACGAAGTGTCATCAACCGTACTTATATCGTCTGGTCTCAATGCAACAATTTTATTAATAGTGCAACGGAATTTGACGTGTGCTGTAGCAGGTTGAGGGTTAGGCTACGATGAGTAAACTAGTTGCTTTAAAACTATAAGTCCTATAAGTAACCGTTAACCGTTACACATATAATATTTAAATGTGTAACGGTTAACGGATTGAAATGCAAAAAGCTAGTTGGTGTTAAGCCATGTCGCAAAGGGCAGCTATTGTTGCAAAAACAGAAATTAAAATAATTCCCATTTACGGGGCGAATGGTCCATAATCGATAGTTTAAGTCGACCCATTTCTAAAATGCATTTATTACGCATACTGGCCACAAAACTGTAATTCTTTAGTATGATCAGTCTAGACATATAAGCTGGATATCTAATTCTCTTCTTAAGCAAACATCACCACTCAATGGATTCCAGATTGGAAACGAACTCAAAGCTGATCGAGAGATAGATAGCGGAAAGCACTTGAGTCTCTTTAAATATTGGAAGTTCATTGATTTAAATCGAATGTAAATGGAAAAAGAGAGGCGTTAGTTCTACAGCAAAACAGAACACGCTATATATAATACTAATTAAACATCGGAAAACGATAATTCTTTGGAGTAAAACAAGTTTGTTATATAATAGCATTGGGCTTATTTTTGGTCGATTAGTGAGATCTGAGGTAGGACCACTACTATTTTTGGTCGATCAAGTCGAACAGGAATTCGACGTTACAGAATCTGATTTCATATCGTCATATTAGTAGTGGTAGGGCTCTTGGCAGAGTCCGCCTGGGGAAGTATCACACCTTTGCCAGTTATTCTACCGCCAAGCAGTAATGTGTCAGCGTTACTTTGTTCCGGTTTGAAGGGCAATGTTTCCAGAGAAATTACTGGGCTTAGAGATTTAATATCTTAGATCTCTGGGTGACGAGCGCAGTGCAGTGCTAGGTAATAATTTAGACTCTTAATGTTCCAATAGCTGTGTGTCTCTGTGCTGTTATGTGGCAGGCATGTTGCTTACCATCAGGCACATGTCCTGCTCGTCTTGTCACTCTATAATATATTAAAAATTATATTCGTGGATATTTCCAACCCCTAAAGAAACTAATTAAAAAAAGAGTTTTAGTCAGATTTAGTAAAACAACAGCTAAACAAATTGTTAACTTTACACCATTAACAAAATAATATCATCATAGTAAGTACGATTAAATTCTGTAATGGTAAGGCTCTTTGCATAAGTATCATTCCTTAATACTTTTACAATAAAATTTTCTGATTCTGATTCTGATACACGCTCAAACGTGAACACAGTTATGTTTGAAGGGAAATGTTTCAAGAAAAAATACTGGCCAAAGACATACATTATCCTTATCTCCGGATGACGGCCACACCTAAGCTTTTTTTTATAGCATAGAGTGACAAAACGCGCAGTACATGTGCCTGATGGTAAGCAACATGCCTGCCACATATAACAGCACAGTGACACGCAGCTATTGTAAGATGAAAACTCCAAATCATCACTTAGCACTGCACTGCGCTCGTCACCCAGAGATCTAAGATATTATATCTCTAAGCCCTATAATGTTTGCAAATTACTGTTTGACGATAGAATAACTGGCAAAGTGCCAGTTATTTAGACACTTCATTTTCAGATAGTACCTTGACACGGGGTCTGGTATTGGCAGGTGTGTTGATTACATGAGGGGCATTTCTTAATGTTTTCCTGATACTCTGTTTTATAAAAAATACTGTAATTGTTATCAAACTACACAAAAGTTTGCAAATGATAAACTTTGTAAAACGATAAGCAACAAAATATTTTACAATGTTCGAATTAAACGGACTATGGTAAAGATATTTAAACGATTTTAGTTCAAAGTTTATACATCAATAAACACATTTTGCCCTGAGGTGACGTGACCTTGTCTTAAAATCTCTGCCTCATTTAAATTTAAACTCAATCAAATTGAAACAAAAAGGGACTACATCGTGCACCTAGTAAAACAAGTTTATCAATTAGGCAACAGCGATGGTAACCGTTTCCAATTCTGCAATCAATTAGATCGAAGCTCCCAGGGAAATCCAACAGCTGAAGAGAAATCAAATTATCTGGTGTGTTTTAGTAGAAGTCTGCTTGTACTATTAACCGCCAGCTATTCCACTTTATCGCTACAGCTATAAACTTCTATAATTAGGTTACAGATATCATGAGCTTAGATAGCTTTGGCCGTTACATTGTGTTGTATAAATCAGGGATGATGATGTTCTAAGGTACTATTATAATTAGCGTCATATGGTCTAAAAGCAGTTAAAACAAAACTGACTCGAACATTTTTAATAAAATCCAACTTTGAACAATAGTTTATTAATTTATACTCGTATAATGTAAATCTGTTGTAACTAATACATATTAAAAAAGTTTCTTGTCAAACTAAAGTATTAATTATTTTTTGTAGTGGGAGGACTCTTTGCGGAGTCCGTCTAGGGATTTATCTGTATTTGTTTACGTACCTTAAAGTATCTTTGCCATTTATTCTACCGCTAAGGAATAATGTGCAAACATTATTGTTTCGGTTTTACGGTAATTTTTCCAAGGGAAATACAGAACAACGGGATAATTTATTTTATATCTCCGGGTGACGAGAGCAATGCAGTGCTGGGAAGTGATTGGAAAGCTACATCATGTTCAAATAGCTATATTGAGCTTATGTATGCCAGCGTGTTGCTTAATATTAAGCGTACGTCTTACTAGTCCTATTATACTATCTCATTAAAGAAATACAGAAAATAAAATGTAATTTAATAAATATTTACTATAACTAGCTCACTTGAAAAACTTCGAAGATTTTGAAATGTATCATTTCGATGTTCTGCAAAAGCAATATTAAGGGGTCTAATCCTGGATCATAACCCAAATCTAAATCCAATATACGTTCCCGACAGTTGAACTAATTCCCGCTGTTTCTGAGATTTACGTCCAACATTTGCTACAAAGACTTTCGGGAATTCAGAAACTTGAAATATTTCTACCAACTACAATAATTGTCACATTAAACTAAATTAACTATCATATGCGTCAAGGTATTGTCTATCTTCTTGTTTGCGTCACTCTCGATAGGCCTATAAAAAATACAAGGTTTCTTTTGACGATTTTCATATTCGTTTTGATAATCTGCGCCATGATGTCGTCACTGGCGATGATACGTCTAATTGTTTTGTGTAAATTATAGTTCTTAATATATTCAGTATGATATTAATATTGAAAGGTTGGTTGGTAGTACATTGTTGTTTGTCTAGAAGTAGTACAAAACAGCTATATTTAATAATAATGAATATTCGTCAACATTTTTCACACACTCCATCTAGCCCCAAACTAAGCGAAGCTTGAACAATGTGAGCCATATAGCTGATATACGTAGTATAAATATAAATTTTAAAATCTTTTATCGATTTTTTTCTATATTTATAATATAGTAAGTATACCTTCGTTTTCTTCTAAGTATGTTCTAGGTATCGTAGACCGTATTGTCTCTTAACATCGGGCGTGACGCTGGTCGAGTCCAAATCTATTACAAAGAAATATACCTATATTGACCCCTACAAAAAGAACGAACAAACGTTTTTACCACAAAAATGTGGGTGGAATCGAAATGGCAACTACGGATCAGTAAGTAGAGTTCCTACTAACTGAGTCATTATTTAAATTGAAATTCAGACGAGTTACGGTAAACTTAATCACTTACGATAATTGTATCGTATTTAACCTTATTGTTTAGACCTTCTGCTGACAACCGACCGTTATTCCGTGGGTGGTATCTTCGTCGTTAGGCAGCTCCGACCACTGTCTGGTGTATCTGTCTACCATCCGCCTGATCCCAGCCCTAGAGGCAACCACTCCACCACGGTACTCTCTGCAACGCTCTTCCTGATACATATCAACGATCTGCTAAAGCCCTGTATCTTTGGGTACGCAGATGATAGCACCGTCGTAGAGGGTCACATATCTAGCGCGAGAGCCAGTGGGCAGCAAACTCAGGAGAGTCTGATCGAGCGTTTGAGCTTGACCCTTGAGGCGGTGTCTAAATGGGGCGATGCCAATTTGGTCAAGTTCAACGAGAGTAAGATACAGGCGTGTCTATTTTCCGCTAAAAGGAGTCTATTCCAACTGACTTCAACTTTTAAAGCTGTATCCGTGCCGGTTTCTGACCGCCTTGAGCTTTTGGGCGTTACTTTGGCCTCTACGCTCAACTTTGGCTCGTATATCGAGTCCAAGGCTAAACTAGCTGCCAAAAAACTAGGTGTCCTCTCAAAAGTGCGAAGGTACCTACTTCAAGTCTGAACTGTTGCTTACATTATAGCAAGCACAGATTCGCTTCTGTATGAAGTACTGTTCGCACCTTTGGTATGGTTTGGCTAAGTATCGGCTGGAAGCTCTGAAATCGATCGAGAGACGTGCTAAAAAGCTCATAGGCAACGACACTTTTGTGCGAAAAAGACTTCAATTCAAAGTCTTTAACATCGCCGTAAAATTGCTAGTCTATCGGTTTTTTATCGAATACACTTCGGAGAGTGTGCAACTGATTTGCATGATCTAATACCACCTTGTTCTTTTTTTTTATCGAAATTCTCGTAGCTCGAAAAAACGACATCGTTTCATGGTTGATGTTCCAAAGACACGAATGAAGAGATTTGACTCTACTTTTGTGATAAGAACGTCTAGGCTGTGGAATACGTTGCCTGAGTGGGTTTTCCCCGATGGTTACAATCTTTGTCTCTTCAAATCGAAAGCGAATCGGATTTTTTTTTAGGTAAGCACGCTCCATCGTAGACCGCATCGTCGAGATGGCGGTCAAGTGTAAACATATAAAAGTTTTAAAAAAAAGTTGTATACTTATTGCATATTTAATAAGTGTTGAATATTTATGTATAGTAATAGTAAGGATAGTATTATATATACTCGTTGATGCTTAGTGTAATTTTTAAAAACATACCACGAATTGAGAACCGCTCCTGGTGAACATTTTTAATTCATTAAAAATGTAAAACAAGAATTTAAATTATTGTGAAAACTTGCAGCAGAAGAACACATATCAACGGTAAATCCCAGTTATAATGTACATATGTAAAATAACCCACGAACACTTATCACGGGCATGATACAGCGTTTATAAACTAGACTTTTTGAATCGTGAAATAAGATTGTAAGGAAGCGTAAGGGTGAATAGCAGAAAATGTACGGCGCCTGGTAAGCGTAGGAATTGATGCGTCTTCCATTTGCGAGGGAAATCGTGCATAGACGATAAGCTACGTTATGATATTTCTAAAATGCATTTATAACACCTATTGGCTGCAAAAGACGCCATATATTAGATGATCATATTCCTTGGACGAATTTAATCTGAATATGAAAGTTGTACATTTTAAAATAACTTGTTCTATTTCATACACGTGTAATGTGTAACATGTGTATAAATGTTAATTAGTTAATATTTTTACTTATGAAACTAAATTCCCTCAACTTAACCAGCATATTATACTTCAATAAATATGATTTTCAAACTGAACGGTTGAAATGACAATGATTTTTAATTTTCAAGCTTTCCTAGACTATCCTTGTGTAGTTTTGTCGTTCGGTAGGTAGGACCTTTGGGTCGTGAAGCTCGCCCCAATGATCAGTACCCGCATCAATCAAATGCTCAGCAATCGCAGATTTCTGTGTCTGGGGACTCTTCTGGATATAAACTTCCACAGCAACTGTAGTATATGTAAATTGAAACACTGTATGTAAGTATGTTTCAATAGTACCTTTATATGTACGTGGATATAGAATTTTGCCATTACTGAAAACAATGCAAAGAAACGGAAAGGTTTTAAGAAAGACATCTTCCGAAGACATTTGTCATCCATCAACCCGCACTTGGTCAACTTGGTGTATTATGCTTTGACTCTCTTCTTGTTCCAAAAGACCAAGTCTCCGCAACGAACACATAAAGAGGTCTTATCCTACTAATTACTAATATTATAAACGAGAAAGTTTGTGAGACTGCATGGAGTAATAGTTTGTTACTCGTTCACGCAAAAACTACTGAGGGTATTTAAATTAAATTTGATTATCCTGGAATAACACATAGCTATTTTATTCCCAAAAAATATCAGATCGGGAACTACGCAGTTAAAACCGAAGGGCGCTGCTAGTAAATAACATAATATGCTAGTGTCAATAGTCAAGTCTGTATTTGCACTGTAATTTAGTTGTTCCGTTACAAGTAAAATTTCTAGTCCATACACTACCTAAAATATATAACGGACAGAAAAATAGATGTACGATTTCGCCAGCTTGATCTCGCTGTTAAATGAAAAAAGTTACTTTGCTAAACTCAATGGATGTTATGTGTCTGAGTAGAATTGTTTCGGTACAAGAGTATAAACAAACGTTACTTTTGTTCTCTATTTTTCTCGTATTGTATTTCCGAAGACTAGATCATTTGGACAACTTACTTTCTCTGGTTTTTATTTTCTTTACCATTAGAAGAAATTTATTGTGTTTGCTTTTGAAATTCTACAGATTTTTCTTTTTAATTTTCGAACAAAAACGATAATGTGTGTTGAGTAGGTATGTGTGTATTGTGTACTGAGTACATTTTTAACAGACTTCAAAAATGAAGAAGGTTCTCAATTCGGCTGTAGGTCATTTTTTGTTTGTACGAGTATGTTACGCGATGGCTCCGATAATGGTCAATGGATTTTATGTTTTTTTTGGTAGAAAAAACGTCAGAGTTCTTATGGAACCATATAAATGTTATCTAAATGCACTCATTGTGATTTTTGAAATATCATCAAAAATCTTTATCTACTATACCTCCCCTAATCCATTATTTCGCAATGCCGTACAAAAATCATGCGACAAGGAGAAATGATCGAGGGTTGCAACCCCCCCTCTTCGACTGTACTCAGTTGGACAGCTTACAAGTGACGGCATAGTGATGAATCTTATTACTTTATACGCTTCTATCATCCTACATAGGTCTCCTGGTGGTTCATTTACTACGTAAATTTTGTTCACGGGCCTGTAGGCTAAAATATTATCAAACATGTGATGACATAACGAAATCATTTATTTTAACCTTAGTCAATACCTAAAAACGCCTAACTAAACACATCGCTACACTGGTTATTCCTTGTTATTTCTGGATTATCATTTTTCAAACCATATACAAATTCTATTTGTTTATTACACATTTGTTTTCTTAAGCTTATACTACAAAATTTTTAAACATTCTGCATTTATTTTCAGAGTTTGAAAACAGATGCTAACACAGTTCAAATTTGGCAGTATCTTCTAAGCCAGCGAAGTACACTTTAGACCTCGTCTATACCCTACAAAAAAGGTTAAAACCTTTGCCGATTCTCCTATTTGCGACGATTGGTTATTGGTAAAACAAATCACCAACACTAGCAAGTGGACCAAACCGCAGGACAACCGCACAATGCTTTATCCAGATACGTTATTGAAACCAGGTTACGCAAGGAGTAGGTACTAACTAAAAAAAAAAGACGTGTTTTTCTTTAACTGATGAACAATTTTTACTTGAGAACCAATCTTTAGATAGCAAATTAATAGTGTTTTTGTAGTCTCTCATTTTCAAGTTAGTTTTGAATTTAAAAAAATGTTTTTTATTTTATTTTCTATAGAGTGACGTGTCTAGATTGTAAGCAACAAACCTGCCATAACAGCACAGCGACACGCAGCCATGTGTCATCTCTATGCCCTGTAATTTCACTGGAAAAATTGCCCTTCAAATCGGAAAACAGTAATGTTTGCACACTACTGCTTGGCAGTAGAATACCTAGCAAAGGTTTGGTACTTCCCCAGACGCCCTCTGCAAAGAGTCCTACCACTACTCAAAACCTAAATACAGCGAGCCTCCTTCGCTTCAGTACACCGTTACATGTACCCCGTGTAAATTGTATCCTGCATATGCCGCATGATACATTGGCTTATGTTGGCCGAAACAGCGTTGCGGTCTCGTTGATTAGCACTACAAACATCGCAAATCAATGTTCAAGCTAACGAGAGCGCTCGAAATAGTTGGCACGCCTTCCTATATTGTTATTTATTTATGCTAGGAATACATCGCATAACATAACATGTTTAATTAGGATACATTTAGTACACTACACTACTAATATTACACATTACGTCTTGTATTTTGGCTGTGCCGAATGGTATAGTCATAAGTTATAGTTAATAACATTTAACTTACCTGTTTTGCGGTTTTGAAACGGCTTCGTCTTCGGCAAATTTTTCTATTTTATTACAATTATATTACAAAGTTAAACAGATATATTTTAAAGTTTTTACTGTCTACCATGCTCTCCAATATTAAGGTTTAATTTTTTATGTAAGATTTATTGAAATACTCTATTGTTATACCTACTAGGTATACTATTTGTATTTTGTCTTGGAATTCTGATCTGTACTTTATCAAACCACAATCTGTAACAGAATTACCACATATTTGGTCGCTGTTTCAGATTATATACCTACCCTTTGTTATGCGAGACTGAATGACGCCAATCAAAGCCCAATAGGAAAACGGCGGGAAACCATGTTCACCGACATTTTTCCTCAAAATTAATCCACATATGTTCGGAGCTTAATACGTGCTAATCGAGCACGTTTTCAAAGCGAATACACTATACAAAAAATAGACCAACCACTTCGAAGTGTTACCGAAACAATTGTGATTTGTGAAATTAATAATTGTTAGTTGGTACGATTTTTAAAAACTTTTCCACTTATTGTTTGGGTTTCTAACGAGAGTTTCGGGAGTCTCGAAATCCCTTAGTTAATAATGCGATGACTTTCTTTTTGTGTATTCTCTGAAAATTTACGAACAAAAGGCGTTCACTGTTAATCTCTCCATTAGATCCCTCTTTACGGTTCGCATTCCAAACGTCTGTATTGTACGAGTGCCTGTACAAGCGTAGCTATGTAATCTATTAGTATGAGTGTACGCTTTCTAGTGCTGTTTCTCGAGAATAGATGAGACATTTGTTAGTTTACCTCCAATCTGGCGCTGAATATTAGAAGGTAGATCTGTTAGAGTAGAAGTTGGAGACCCAGTAGAGAGATAGAGATATGAATTTGAATGGAAATTTTTAACATAATAACAAATATTAGAACAAACGTAGTCGTAACAAAAAAAAAATTTGTCTATATAGGTATTTAGGTTTACGCTTGACCGGCATCTCGCCTAAATATTAAGCGAGCTTTCGTTCTACCATGGAGCATGGTGACCTAGAACAAACCGATTCAATCTCAATTTCAAAACACCAAGATTGTAACCATCGGAAAACCCCAATTAGGCAACACATGCCACAACTTAGACGACCACCTCTTTTTTATATATGTGGAGGAAATGCATTTACGCATGCCCTAGAAGAGACGGTCGGACTCGACACAATGGATGAACTTGTTGCCCCTACCGACTAAAACCTCCACGGGGTTCCAACACTGGCGATTGACGCGGGAACGCTCGCGGATTCCTTAACGAAACCCACCGCGGCTTACCCGTCTTCGGGCCCTCCTATGGGGCACACCCCCGTCACCGACGCACCTGAACCCAGGATACGCCGTGACCACCTCGGGGACCAAAGTGACAGACGACCCAGTCTGACTTATCTGAGCTTAGGTGAATATGACACGGCAATTTCTAGACAGCAAGTCGAATTATGTTGCAAATATACGGTTTTAATTTCGTTGTAAGTTCCAATTTAGCGTTATTGATTAAACAAATAAAAGCAGCCAAGTGCAAGTCGGATTCGCCCATGAAGGGTTGTGTAGCAGCAAGTAACAAAATACTTAAGTTTATGTAGTTCGTTGAAACTTTGATCAATGTTTTCATAATAGTGCATTTGTGACGTACTAAAAAAAACTACTTACTAGATCGAGCTCAATTCAATATATATTAAACCATATATATTTTTTTAGTTTTATCGTTCTCTTATTTTAGAAGTTACAGGGGACACATTTTGCTACTTTGGAAATGTCTCTCGCGCCAATTATTCAGTACTTATAAAAAAATAAAGTAGCCAAGTGCGAGTTGGGCTCGCCCATGAAGGGTTCCGTTCCAGCAAGTAACATAATATACATAGTACACATAGTTCTTGTAGTTCGTTCTAACTTTGATCGAAGTTTTAATAATAGTGTATTTATGACGTACTAAAAAAAACTACTCATCAGATCGAGTCCAAACTAATTTTCGTTGGTAGTTTTCATGTTAATGTACATCATATTTTTTTTTTAGTTTTTTCATTCTCTTACTTTAGAAGTTAGAGGGGGGGACACACACATTTTACCACTTTGGAAGCGTCTCTCGCGCAAGTTATTCAGTGTAGACAAAAATTATATTAGAAACCTCAACATCATTTTTAAGACCTATCGATACACACCCCACAAGTGTAGGTTTGATGAAAAAAAAATTTTTGAGCTTCAGTTCTCAGTATGGGGGGCACCCCTAATTTTTGTTTTTTTAAAAAACTTTTGTAAAAATCTTAATGCGGTTTACAGAATACATCTACTTACCAAGTTTCAACAGTGTAGTTTTCATAGTTTCGGCAAAAAGTGGCTGTGACATACGGACGGACAGACAGACAGACAGACATGACGAATCTATAAGGGTTCCGTTTTAACGTTTTACGGAACCCTAAAAAAGAGTCGGATTTTACGCTTTAAAACTAATCGGAACCTTGTTTTTGGAGTCACATTACTCTTCAAAACATTGTCTCTACTCTCGCTAGTTACTAATTGAAGTCAATTAACAATTACTTTTTGAATCATCAACACTTAAAAAAACTTCAAATCATATAATTGTAACGAAACAGACCATTTTTAAATCTATAAATAACATATTTTCAAAATGTTTACAATCTCAAAAATGTAAGTTACTCCAATCAATTTTATATATTGTGAACTATGTAATTTTTAGTAATTAAACACGAGTAAAGACGTCATCAATCATCAACAGCCCAATAAATGTTCCCACTGCTGGGACTCGGGGCTTTCTCTCGCAAGGAGATAGTTAAGCCCATAATTTACCACGCTGGCCCAGTGCGGGTTGGCGGATGACACATGACTTCGAAAAATTCTAGGTACATGTCGGTTTCCTCACGATATTTTCCTTCACCGTTTTAAGTTAGCGGTATTACGCACATGACTTCGAAAAGACAGTGGTGGGTGTTTGTGTGGGGTTTGAACCCGGGGTCTCCGGATTGGCAGGCGCCGTTCTCCCGACTAGACCAGCCGTAACTTAAACACATAGATTTATAGATAGAGTAATTAATAGACTACAGGCCCGTGAACAAAATTTACGGGTCAAATGAACTACCAGGAGACCTATGTAGGATGATAGAAGGGTGTAAAGTATTAAGATTCAGCACTATGCCTTCACTTGTAAGCTGTCCAACTGAGTGTAATTGAAGAGGGGGGGTTGCAACCCTCTACTATTTCTCCTTGTCGCATGATTTTTGTACGGCATTGCGAAATAATGGATTAGAAGAGGTATTTGCACTGTATGGAACCAATGCCGTACTTAATCAAATGACCAAATTTACTCTGTAAATTTTTCCGACAGACTAATAATTAAAAAGTTATTTTTTTTTTTTTATACTTTCAATACCTCTTCTTATCTATTATTCCGCAACACCGTACAAAAATAATCGGACAAGGAGAAATGATCGAGGATTGCAACCCAACCCCTTCCCCCCCTCTTCAATTGCCACTCAGTTGGACAGCTTACAAGTGAGGGCATAGTGCTGAATGTTTTTACTTTATACCCTTCTATCATCCTACATAGGTCTCCTGGTGGTTCATTTACTACGTAAATTTTGTTCACGGACCTGTAGTCTATAACCGTTAATTGTTAAATTGCCAGAATTTCTAATGTCGTGAAGTTAAAGTAGATTTCGTTTTGATAAAATCATAAATACACACATATTAGTAATTGATCTATTAAATAGTAAAGTGGCAGCTAGACGGGAAACGACGATCCGCCTGACCCAATAAGCGATTTCGGTACGACCTCGACAAAGACTGGACTACTTTAACTCAAGACAGATAGAGATGGGAAGTAGGAGGTTAGGGAGACCTTTGCTCATATGGACACAATGAGTTCTAACAATAATAAATAACTAAATAGTTACATTTTCAACCTTTCTCAGCGCTTGATCGACGAATCATCAAAATATTAGCGTTTATTTGTGTTAGCGTTTTGTGTGAATTGTCCACCAATATTTTTTTTATTATTTATTTGGCTCAACGCATTGCCGTTCAGCCTGGTATGCTGCCAGCATATTGGGCATGCTGCCAACTAGTGACCTTTATCAACTCCATTATCATAAGGCTTTCAGTGGCCTATTCAGAGGTGCTTAGTGTAAGTTTTTTTTTTTATGGTGAGACATAATCATGCAATCAGTCATGTGACTATAAGCAGATGAGGTGATTGTTTCATGGCGGTGAGGGTCCGGGCTCCCCGTGGAGTTGAATGGTTTCAGGGACAACGGGCTTAGTGTAAGTAGTGAGATAAGTGGTAGTTGGTGAGAACGTACGATTTCACAATTGTGAGGTCCTATGACATTGGAATCTTTGAGTATTTTTTTCAAGTATGAATGCGTAAGTTTGAAGTCACTAACGATCTTATCAGGGAAGGCATTTAAAATACTTATTTGTCCAATTATTTAATTAAAATTGACCATCACACCTGGTAAGCGATGATGTGGTCTACGACGTACTAAGCTTACCTAGAAGAAACAATTCAGTCTCGACTTTATGGTACCAATAAAGTAACTCTCGGGAAAAACACACTCGGGCAACGTATTCCACAGACTAGAAGTTCAACCAGCCTGTATCTTAAAATTAAATCCGATCTTAAACTCGAACTTTTTTATAATTGCCAATGTTTTACCATTACAGTACTTTGCATGTACAATGTAATAAATAGTATTTCGCGCCAGTATAACTGCAGAGCTAAGAACTTATTCGACGATTGTGAAACAGAAGTTATGAAGAGACCTACTTTGGTAATATTAAATTTAAACTTTCATGTCTTACATTGCAAGGAGTGCTTATCATAAACGTAAATGATATTACAATAAAATTATAGCAAATATACCTACGATCCATCCGGTCTTGAAAAAATATCTTTGCAACACTAATTGATTCGTGTTTGTAGATATGTAGATAAAAAGATAAACTCAAAAACACAATACAGAACAAAAACAAACTTAATATAAAATGAAATAAATTAAAAGGCTAACAATTTATCATTAAAATCATACTCTTTCAGGAAATCGTAAGATAGAAAAATGGTGGAAATATTATAAAATAGCTAAACTAGCGAACTAAATCTTTTGTCAATATTTTGAAGATCTTTTACTTCACAATCTCATTGATTCATTCTTAATACTATGACATTTTAAATTAAAATAAAATAATTATATACCATTTCCTTTCGTAAAACATTTAACCTTGGATCTGTCGGAGGACCATTCATTAAAATATATCGAATAGCAGCTTCCTCTCACACATCCAGAGGCTCATTATTTCTTAGTATACGATAAAATAATAGATTAAGAAATTTTGTAAAATATTTCAGAATAAAAAGAAAAACCTTATCATGACAAATTCGGATATTATACAGATATAAATATAATATATATGGTTACAACAAAAAGCACAATAAACAATAACGTGTCGACGAAAAAAAATAAAGGGCTAACTAGCTTAGTTTATTTTGGCTTTTCCCTTTTCGCCGCAGAATGTTGACTGTCGTGATTGATTACACGTGATATCAGTTGTGGTCTTTTAATCTGTGGAGATGCCGATTTGGATATTTTTAAACGTATAAATTTATGATAAACTATCAGAGTTGACTGACATCTTTTGTTAGTAAAAACTTGAGTCAGACAATCAATCATAAGTTTATTACAATTTAATGTTCAATATTTATAAATGTTTTTTGGTATCGAATAAGTATTATTATATTGTCATCATCATTTGCTTACCTTTATCGCACTTTATTTGTGGGATCGCTTGCTCCAGTCGTGTTTATCATTGTATGTAATTAAGTTTTTTTTGTACCAAGTAAAGTTTATATTAGATATAATTATCATTGGTCGTATTTGAGTTAATTTCTCTCTTTCGCTATACCTAATTGCAAGTGGGTTTCTTAATTAAATACTGTTGTATAATATAAAAGTTAAAGTTTCCCCCTTTTTATGACGAAAACACAATAAGTACAGCTCTTAAATTATTTATTAACGTAATTAGTGTAAGACGTAGGGATACTCTTAATAATGTTTCCTTTGATTAAAACAATTAGATTTAAAAGATTCCGAGATATTATTGATAGGAAACCTCACCTAAAATCCTGTTTGTTACGTAACGACCTTTACCCTGAACAAAGCTATACCCTAAGCACTGTTATTTGGCGCAGATGTCTGTCATTAGCGCCGAGGCCGAGTTGCCAAGTCGGTTTTGACAGGCGACGATCGAGCGACATTATTTATCAAGCGATATAAACGCAAGTTTTGATGGTAGCACCCTGCAACTTGGCGCATTGCACAGCACGGCCCCGAGACGTGACCTCCCCAACTTACCCCCTTCCAAAAATGTAGAGGGGGGTAATAAATCCTTCCGCATTCCCCCGATGTTACCGAACAAGTTACGCCAAAACGCACTTTAATCTCTACAATTTTCGGTTCAAATTGTATTGTATCATGTTTTCTCTGTACATTATTAGGCGTTTTTAGAGTGCAGTATTTAACACACATCAACATGTTGGCGTGGAAGCCGGTTGTAGCCAAAACGATTAAAAACTGGAATTGTGGTGCTCTATTTTTATATCTATTTTTGTTTGTTTGTTGTCTTTATTACATTTTGTAATGATTTTGTGCTTGCGTCAATGTTTTTGTTACTGTCGGAATATAATTCTTATACAGCAACTTATCCTGTTATCTTTGTTATCATTAGATTTAGTAAAAATATCAAGTTCACTTTATTTCGTCTTTATAATTCGATCACACGGCTTTATTGGGTGTGTTATTGGGTGTCTCTTTATTATTTTTTTATTAGAAATAAATATTGGTAAAGCTTATTTTCATATATTTTCGGTTAACGCAACCATAGGTATATATTAGTTTTCAAGATCACTTCATTTTGTCTCTATAATTCGATTACAGGATCACACGGCTATATTGGGTGTCTCTTTATTCTTTTTTTTGTTTCTAAGATTGGTAAAGCTTATTTTCATATTTTTTCGGTTAACGCAACCATAGGTATGATAGTTTCTCACATAGTTCACTGAACAGCTATAAAAATTATTTCCATGCAGTTTTATTGTAATTTTTTTAAATGTATTTCTAATTTAATGACGACCTGGTTTTAACTAATATTATTTTTTAAATATGAATCGGATAGTTATTTGCCTACTCAACTAGCTTGCGGTCTTAAGAGTACCTATCTGAGAGTAACCACATAAAACAAATGTTAACTCACTTTAAACATGGTTTTGTTATCAATACTAATATCCAAAATAAAACAATTTAAATCATTCCTAACAACGTAAGTATACATTTTTCGTTTGATACTTTTGGAATACATACAGAATTGTGTATCTTAAAAAAAAGCATTTCCATCGGTCGCGGTCTTGAGATAGGAATCAAAGAAACGCAATACACGTCGAGAGTGAATTGGATTCTGCTAGGTAGCACGCTACTTGATAGACCGTATTATTGCTTTTAACATCATGCGAGATGCCAGACAAGGGTAAAGTGTCAAGTTTAAACCTTAATAAAATCAAAACTGAATTGGTGGTGCGAAATCATTTAGGCAAAAATGTTTTTTGACGTGACAACGTCCTATAATTCGATAAAGCCGGCTGCACGCCCGCAAAACATGACGTCATGTGCCTTTAACGCCGTTACCTCGCCGCCGGCGTTACCTCGCTCTAAGGCGTAGTTGAAGTTGTCACGTTCAACTAACGTCAGTAACCCGACTTTACAGACAACCATTTTTTTTTAAATATTTTTAAATAAAGAGTGACGAGACGAGCAGGTCATGAGCCTGATGGTGAGCAACATGCCTACCACATGACAGCACAGCAACATGCAGCTATTGGAGCATGAAGAATCCAAATCATTACCTAGCACTGCACTGCGCTCACCACCCAGAGATCTAAGTTGTTATATCTCTAAGCCCAGTAATTTCTCTGGAAACATTGCCCTTCAAACCGAAACACAGTAATGTTTGCACATTACTGCTAGGCGGTAGAATGACTGGCAAAGGTGTGGTCTTTCCCCCTTCCCCAGGCGGACTCTGTCATGAGCCCTATCACTACAATTAAGTGTCTATTATCTATACAGCATGACGTTACTGGCACCGCAACAATTTTGCATGTGAATGCTTTATGAGCCTAAGAGGTGTTAAAAATCGCGTGTCGTGTAATAGGAAATATAGCAGTTGTTACAGCTAATGGTGGTAGTTAGCAGCTTATGTTATTACCCCTAAATAAACGATTCTTTTGCAATGTGAGCACAAACATAAACAAAATAATACTTCGCATAGGCTATCTCGTAGCACCTCTTGGTAAGTAAAGGATCTTATAATTTTACAGATGTTTATCAGCAGTAGTTACCACTTTATAAAGCTTAAAACCATCTACTTCTTTGATTATTTTTAGATAATACTAACGGTCTGTTCCGACTTTACTTGGATATTGTCATATAATAATGACCATTAATCGAAATAAAATATATCTAATCTCTCAAGTTGGACCAAATTACTCATAAGTGTCAACTTTCGTGAATATCAGTTGACTTGGTAAAGAGTGTAGGCCTCCCATACAAAACTTCGATGCGATGCGACGCCGCATCGGAGGAACTTGCGATGGCGAATTGCTCCGTTGCGGTGTCACATCGCATCGCATCGCAGTTTTGTGTGGGAGCCCTTACTGTTAACAAACATAATGCCGCTGATTTTTTATATATAAAAAAGGTATTACAAAAGGAACAGGAAGTCATATAGATAGATAACTCTTTATTGCGACAGAAAAACAGAAATATTACAGTAAAAAGCTTACGAATCCAATAAAAGCAATAAAGCCGCCATTTGTGGTGCTAGCACCACAAATGGCGGCTTTATTGCTTAGAGAAATCTCTTCCAGGCAACCAGCAAGCAGCACCAAATACCTCATGGTGAGTAATACGTCTGCCTATAACAGCATAATTTCACGCAGTAATTGGACCATGAAGAGTCCAAAACGGTACATAGCACGACTGCGCCTGTCACCCGTAGATATACGAGTAAGATGATGTATCTATTTAATATAAAACATTTCCCTTCAAACCAAAACAAACTAGCTTTTTACACATTACCGTGTGATGTTAGATTACTCTATTATAGATATGTACTAATATAAAGTGTAAAATCATGTATTGAAAGTAAATACACAGATCGTAGATCTTTGAGTTAATATCATTAAAAATAATAATCAATAGTTACACAATTTTTTAGTTAGGTGGTTTTATATTTTTTGCCACAATTGAGTAATATTCTCAAAATAGTTGAAAATAAACGAGTTTAAAATTTAAAAAATAATTCTTGAAAAATGCAACGTAGTTAGGAAGCGTCGAGACCGCACGTATGTCTGACACTGAAAAAGGTTGTATAAGCTTAGCAACTACAATAACACGTTTGTTAATACCCTTGCCAGCTTGAAAGGGGTCTGGAATAGTTTACTTAACATATATGAGTCAGCTAAATAAAATGTCCGAATAGGTTAAAAACTCCGGCCACACTTGAGCGATTTGTACGAATGCGAATTCACCTCTTTTTCTACTTTTATAGGTTTTCACTTGACCGCCCATCTCACCTGATGTAAAGCGACGATGCGGCCTACGATGGAGCGTGTTTACCTAGAAGAAACCTATCTATATCGTTATCATCTTTGAAGTATTAGTATAACAGCAAACACAGGGGCGGTTGTGCGAGCAAACATCAGAGTCCATCCACCCACCAGTTTTATGAATACAGGCAGTCCTCGTACTTACGGCATGTTAGGTTCTCGAAACACGCGACGTAAATCGAAACGACGTAAGTCGAGACATATTTTTTCATATGTTTACATGTAAAATTCAACGGTTAGGTTCCACATGGATTAAAAAAATAAACTGCATTTATAACAAAGGATACTTTATTATGAATGAAGTTAATGAAATTAACACTTATGAAATTGCTTATTAATTTTAATAATAGTTATAAAACTTTAAAATGTACCTAATCAAAATATGTAATAAGAAATAACAAATTAAACTTTTGGTTTAAAGAAACTATCAATTCTAGATTGCTTCGCTTCTTTCTTCTTGCTATCATACAGATCTTGGTAACACTGATAGGCTGCACAAATTTTTGAAGTAACTAAACAAAATCAGCGGGACGTGCGGGGTAATCCCCGGACGCCGACACCGCGCCCCGATGGCCCCACGGACATTGATCTCGCGACAAGTGAATTCTCCTATGCCGGAAATCAAAACAAATGACGTAAGTTTGAGGAATAGTGTCAAAACATTGTTCGACGTAACTTGAAACGACGTAAATCGAAACGACGTAAGTCGAGGACTGCCTGTATTTACTTTTAGTCTGTGATATCTCGATGTTGCGCAAAGGTCTTGTTTTCCTTCTTCCACCGATCTCTATGGTTAGTTATTGTGTCAATTATCGTTGTAGCCGTCTTTTGTTTGTTTCCCCTCTTTGAGGATCAACCTGGTGGGCTTAATCAGTGTTATCATATCCAAGATGGTTTTTGCTCAAGGCTCTTTAAGTACATAGCGTGCGGATCATGCTCAGTCGGTTATAAATTTTATTATCAGTATCACAAACCATAACTTTCCAGCTAATGTTGTTGTGTAAAAGCGTTTGTCTTACTCTTTTATCTGTCACGGTCATACATCACGAAAAATTTACTATCTTAATTTATCTAAATTACTAAACATTATTATAGAGAAGTCTGATAGTGTATATTTTCATTATTTTTTTTACTTTTATTTGTCTACATTTGAGGGTGTTCTGAGGATACATATAAAAATATAGCCAGAATAAAACAGTTCTATTCTTGGAAGTCGATTGAAATATTAACGTTGGATTTGCACCAGTTGCTCAGGTGTTATCGGGCCAGTACATATGTATCCGGGTATAAATTCTATTAGCTTGGGATTTAGAGAGATACGTAGATATAAGCAATAAATTGAGCTCGGGTAGCCTAGTCAGTAAATTATCATTTTTATTCGAACGGATCCCGTTAAAGACATCCTCTTTTCCTAGCGGTATATTACAGGGATAACCGGACATTAGGAAATTGGTTTTGTTTTTGAACAACTTCTGTCCTCCATTATCGTACTAATATTTTAAAGGTAAAGGTACGTATTTGAAAGTGTGTTATTGTATCTCTTTCATTATATTGAAATCCACAGAAATCTAAATAATAAGGTAATTAATATTTAGATTTTTGTGGTGAAATTACATGTACTTTCTTAGAAAACAGTGCATTGCAAATACTTTACTATTGCTTTTATCTACATCTGTATGACCCTTAACTATTATACCGACTGATTCTATAAAGAGCGGAGATAAATTAATTTTATGCAAGTAAAGTTTAACTAAATTTATATCGATTATCAGGCACTATTGGAGCAAAGCTAAAGCTGTTTATCTATTTACGCCAACTCTCTAACAAAACTACGTTATCGATATACCTATAAGTTTTGAAGTTGAACTACAGGTGTTAAAGTTGGAACGGTTCACGTATGTACAGTTAAGAACCGGATTTTCAGTTCAGAACGTATCGAAGTATCGTGAATTTTCAATGACTAACTTCAAACTTTGCACCTTTGATCGCAGTTTATAACTTCAGCAAGGTTGGTTATTAATATAAGAAAAATTGTTTGTGTTTTTCAAAATTTCAATGAGAGTTATTTTCCTAGGACGATTTTCGTACTGCATACAAATATTATCATGAATAGCGTCGGGAGCAATGAAAAGTTTACTCGACTGCACAGACTCTCGGAATTCTATTGGACTTCCGAATTTCAATCCTATGAAGTGTTAGAGAAAGCCAACATCCGAGCGTTCAAACTTTGTCATCTATCAAATTAGAGGAATTGATCTCAAATCATGTTCCTCGCAATTTACTAGATTCCACAGATCTCACTGCAGTTAGCTTGGTTTTAGAAAGAAACTAGCATGTATTTTTCTTTTTGCCCAGTCCAGCTTTGAAGCCTTTGCCTAGCTTGCTACTACAAAATGCTAGGATTTTCTGTAATAGAGGTATAAGAGAGAATTTATAAAACAAGTGTACACATAGGTTTAAAAGCCACACTTTTGTTGAGAACACCTCTCTATGTTCGCACTTTGTTCTCTGAATACTCTCACGTCACTTAAACTGGAAAAATAGGAAGCCGTTTGCCAATAACAGTGATTTTTAACTATAATCTGGTACATTTTCTTGATTTAAAAAAGATGTGGTTTCATGAGACACCAGGTAGGAACAAAGTTTGTTCGGATGACATATAGAAGGAATACAATTGAAAAAATGTTTAATATCTTTATTTATGGGACGATTGCCTGAAAAATAAAGTTGGCAACACTGGTCATTGACAATTTTTCGTCACTTCCGTCATATATTTTTCTTACGGTTTTAGTCTCACATTTTTTACCATTCGGTCGCGTAGAAAAATTCCATTTTTTTTTTAACTTGAATAGGTTTACACTTGGCCGCCATCTCGCCTGATGTTAAGCGACGATGTGGCCTACGATGAAGCGTGCTTACCAAGAAGAAACCGATTCAATTCATTCCTTGCGTGCCGTAAGGAACTTATTTTCAAAACAATAAAACATGGGCAAAATAACAATCATCACCCGCATTAATCTTACAATACGTGCTAATCGATCTCAAAATCTAACTCGATTTTTTCGAAAACATTAACTCTACTAGTACCTACTTAAATATTTACAGAAAAAAAATATTTTTCAAATAATCATCCAAACGCTAAAAATAATTAATAAAATTAAATGTTACGATAATATCTGCTGCCTAATAATGTATTTGCAGCCGGTGCTGACCTGAATTCAAAGTATTTGCCTACGTAAAAGTTCAATATTGTCCCCTTGAGTTCATTAGCAAATTTATTAACAAATATGTGCTATTTGCTAATTCAAAGAGCAGATTTGCTTCTCTGTAGCTTTCGAAATGCCATTGTATAAAAAATACTTCCGACTTTCCGATATCAACTTTTTTATAATACAGGAGTCTGTGTCTACAGTGCGTTATTGCTTGCTATCAAACAGACTGCTAGCTAGCTTTTAATATACAAAAGACGGAACATTGACTTTCTTGAGCGAGTCATATTGAAACTTTTTCTAGCCTTATCCAGTCAGGTTTTCATGCAGCAAAATCAGAAGTTGCAGCGTCTGCATTAAAAATAAGCGTTGTTATCATTTTTATTTATACTCATATCGGTGGGACAATTATTATTCAAATGTTTATCAAGTTCAATTATCTCAGATAAACTAAAAACATACATGATATTTGATAATAATTTGTTAGCACAAGCAGCCTGCTTTATGCCCATACTCCTGCGACTCGGGGCCTTTTCTCACAAGGAAATAGTCAAGGCTATAATCCGTCACGCTGGCCTAGCGCGGGCTTAATAGACGGTTTGGTTAATACATCTTATTATATGAGTAACATGTTTTCACTTAAGTTTTCATTTATTTGTAATATTTTATGTTACTCAGAGTACAATATACTTACAAATAATTAGATTTTTGAATGGAATCAGAATGGAAAGCAGCATTAAAACGTTCTAAAGCATTTCTATTACTGAAAGTACTACGTAGTACTTGATAGTTTAGTATTTGATGTTTTATTTTGTCTAGCCATGTTAAGATCTACTAATGAAGATATGTCAATTCTGTACATTTATTTTATTTTGCGGTTTCACGGTAGAACAGAAAAACAGAAGCTGTTTTTCTAGCGCCGTTAAACTGCTTATGATTTTAATAAAATTCCACAGACATTCTGAGGGCTCTCTTAAGATGGTTGAATACTGGAGCAACAAGTTATATTGATCGGGGTGTTTGTGACATTTGATATCTACGAAATTTAGCAGTTTTATAATGATAATTTCGTTCCTATCGGACTAAGAGCCCGTAAACCCCAGACCTTCGTTATTTTAACAAAGCTGAAAGTTTGTCAGCGCATGCTCCCAACACAGTTAAGAAAGATCGACCATTATGAAGTTTGGATCACCCTGCCTTTGGCAGGTAAACGATACTAAATGCGTACGTACCTATGAAATACCGATGTAAATTTGTCAAATTATAAAGTCTGATATTATCTCCAGAGTATTATTAAAAATCACATCAATAATTTTCTGACACTGAACATCATGGTAACCACTTTGCCAGACAACCTTAATGTTCATGCAATTATAATTCTGCTGACGTTATACTCGTAGTAGGTATGTGAGGTGATTTTTATAGAGAATGCTTGGGTAATAATTAATTAGCAGCCTAATTATCACAAGCAGCTCACTAAAACTACCCATTGCCGGGACTCTTCTGATCATAAAATAATTATTTACAATCACAAAAAATTTACTATAAATACCCCTGCCACGTCTAACAGCAGCACTCCAAAAATGAGACGAAGGCTCCAGAAACTATCAAACCGGCCGCTACCCTCATCAAACCACTCTTGTTGCATCACGCCTTGCTTGTCCCTAACCCTTACCTGGTTGATATTCCTAATAGTATAGTAATCTACTACACAAGCCCTTTCATTTGATTCGTATAAACCATAATATCAATAAAGATTATATAGTTTGACAAATTTAGATCGGTATTTCACACACCTTTAGTATTTTTTATCTGCCAAAGCCAGGATGACCCAAACTGCTTAATGGTCCGTCGGCTTTACCTCTGTTGGGAGCATGCGCCGACGAACTTTCAGCTTTGTTAAAATAACGAAGGTTCACGGGCTCTTGTTCTATAACTTCTATATGGATATTTCACAATAAAAATGTAAATATCGTCAGTTTGTAATCCAATGACGTTATTATAAGAAGAATTATTACTTATTACTTATTATTATAAAGACGTTAGAAAAGAAAATTATAAAGTAACCTAACCTACTGTAGGTTTATAATCTCACGCGTTTTGTTGTTGTGGTTTTGTAAATTGGCGGTATATACAATTTCACGGTGACAGATTTAAATATTTTCAATTTCCCCAAAAGTATTTCAGTTTCTGTGGCTGGTCATTAGTTTCGTATCTACTAATTTATTGATGTTTTTTAACCGTAAAAAAGGTTTTTTTTTTTACTTTTATGACATTTACAATAATTATGTATCTGTAAGTACCTACTTATAAACTCCTCCAGAAGAACACAGAAGAACCAAAAATGTGAAAAAAATATTGAAAAAGAAAAACATACGTTTTTAATATGCAACAACATGCTGTATTTCGTATTATTTTAAGCTACAAAGCCTTGGTTAGTCAGACTGATATGTCCCAGTATCAAGACGCCCTTGAGTTGCGAAGTACCTACTGCCGAAACTGTACCTTGGGCTACACAACTAACCTCTCCGTTCTGGCCTTGAACGCGACGTCCTCTGTTACATAACAGGGCTTTGAGAAATTCATACTTGAACTATTGACAAAATCGTTTCTACGGCTTCAAGTTTCGTTGAATTTAAAATGTGAAAGGCTAAGCAATAAAGTGGATCAACGCCACTTATAGGTATATGGATTTACACAAGGTTGAAGAGATTTTTTTAACAGGCTTCTCTCTAATTACAGACGGATTTAGAACATATTTATGGATCTGACAGCCCAAGACACTTAAATATTAGCTGATTCTTTTATCGGTCGGTCTACCGCCTAACACTCCTGCTTTCTGGTATGCTTTGATTTGTGACGCAGGTGAAAGCAGACAACTACAGCTGCTTTCCGTTCCGCTGCATACGGAAAACAGATGTACTCGTAATTATCTCATTTTATCGGCGTTACCAAACTGGCCGATGACGTCACAAATCAAAGCATAGCAGAAAGCAGGAGAGTTAGGCGGTAGGCTTGCCGGATGTTATCTACTCAAGACCAGTAAGCCCATCACAAATAAAGTAAACGGTATCAGAGTTTCTTACAACTATGTGCTCAGAATATTCTTATTTGAGGAATACACAATAACCGCTATGATTCATTTGTGATTTAGACGTGTTTCCATTCGAATGTTTTCTATTCTTATGATGTTTTATTTGAGGAATAATTTGTGCGTGTTCTTAATCTTACTTTTATGTATACAATATCATTCCTTACGTAAAAAAATGACTGCATTTTGGCACACAAAAGTATGAAGTAATTTATTTAAATTTCTAAATATTTCGTAGCGAGAAACCGCAGTAACTTTTATAGAAAACTGAGATACACAAAAAGGTGTGCTCAAATGGTTTCCACGTAAAATTTAAACCGTTAGACTATGCAACATAGTTGAATGAACGCAGCAAACTGAATTGCAACCAAGTTTCGTAGATAGCTTCGAGCAGAAAGCGGAGCTTTCCATATATTCGAATATACCTATAGTTATAGCGACTGGTAGCGTAGATTGTCAATTCTGTTGTTTAAAACATTCAGAGGCGTTGGGTACAATTTTATTGTTGAGTTAGCATTTTGAGAGATACTGTTACTTTATCGACAGTATTTTTCAGTTTTTGCGGCTAACTTTAGACGATATATTATTCTACATACGCCCATAATTAAAACAGCTTATTTAATCTAATGGGTCGGAGCTATGGGAAAAATTCTTGAAAAGCTGTAAAAGTAAACATGTTAAATTGGTTTATTACATGATTGGTTCTAAAAAATCTGTTAATTTTTATGTTTTGAAATAGTAGATTGCTTTAATTTAATTGTAGGTTAGCCATAGACAGCTATCCTGCTTGATATTGCAGCCGGTGCTATCTATGGACACTTCTGCGCCGGGTGCCGTACGGGGTGGGTTATTTTTTTGTTCACTCTCCAGTTTTATTTGATTTTCTCATTTATTTGTTACAATTATAAATATTGTTTCATTTATAAACAAAAAAATATTATTTGGTTGACGAAGTTTTCGACGTTTCAATACAGAGTTGAGCTGACTCGAAATAAGTTAATAAATATTGGTGGACAATTCACACACAACAATACTCTCTGACCCCAAACTAAGCAAAGCTTGTGCTATGGCGGCCAGATAGCTGATATAATACTTATATAGTTTTAAATACACACTTATTATACATAGAAACACCCATGAAATAGAAATAAAATGAAGAATTTCGTTATTTTTTAAAGGAAGCGTTAAGTGTATGAGCAAAGCATTTGTATGAGAACACACGACATGTTATTGCGTAAATTGTGTATGTATTTTTTTAAATAAATCGTGTTTAGATATTTACTATATTATTATTAGTTTGTGGTATCGTAATAATAGGCAAAGACATATATTTTCTTCTTTACTTTAATGAATTTATATAACATTGCTATTAACGAGACCGTCGTTAATAGCAATGTTATATAAATTCATTTACTTACAATTATTACGGCAAAGCATTGAAAATACGAAAGAACTAGATTGTTCTAAATATACAATATTCGAGCGTTGTAACCCTTAAAAATACAGGTAAATGTCGGACGGTTCGCACACAAAAATGCTGAAAAAACTTGGCGACCATCCCGGTTATTCAGTTAATACTACTCCTGGATTTTTTGCCTTCCTCGGGGCAACTCAATTAAATGATTCATGCTTCCACAGAGGCTAACGTGAAGTGCAACAAACAAAGATTAGTGTATTTTTTTATTTTTATTAGTAGTGGTTGGCCTATTGGCAAAGTCCGCCTGAGGTACTACAATACCTTCGCCAGTTGTTCTGCCACCATGCAGTAATGATCAAGCATTACTGTGTTCCAGTTTAAAGGACAATATTTTCAGCGAAATTACAAGGCATAGAGATAAAACATCTTATATCTCTGAGCGACGAGCACAGCGCAGTGCTAGGTAATGATTTGGACTCTTCATGTTCAAATAGCTGCGTGTCACTGTGCTGTTATGTGGCAGGCATGTTGCTTACCAGCAACCACATACCGTGCTCGTCTCGTCATTCTTTACTAAGAAAACTGATGTTAAGCAACGATGCGGTCTACGTTGAAGTGTGCTTACGAAGAAGAAACCGATTCACCTACTAATTGAAATCGTCAAGATTGTATCCCAAATAGGCAACGCATTCTACAGCCTAAACGTTATTCTTACGAAATCCTGAATTCTGAAATCTAACAACCTAAGCTATGAGTGAGAACAGGCGGTGGGATGTTTATGCTTTTGTAATGGCCATAGTCGTTAAATCTTATATATAAAATTCTCGTGTCACAGTGTTAGTTACCTTACTCCTCCGAAACGGCTTTACTCATTTTTACCAAATTTTATATGCATATGCAGTAGGTCTGAGAATCGGCTACTATCTATTTTTCATACCCCTAAGTGATAAGGATTGTTCACCCCAATTTTTTTTATTTTATTTTTGCACACAATTTTTTGTTTTTATTTTTTTTATAATGTGGCATCATTAAAAAATACATACAACCCTGAATTTTTACCCTTTTATCATCAACCCCTATTTTTAAAAAGCCATTTTAGTAATTTAATAATTTATATGGCAAAACAACGTTTGCTGGGTCAGCTAGTATTGTTTATAAATAAATATCAATAGTGAAGCCAAATTTGAAATTGTAAAAACTGTAGATTTGTCAACGAATAATCTACAGAACCTGATCTGTTAACTTTAAATCAACACTCCCCTGTACAAGGGGTAACCCTGTACCTGTAGCAAGGGATTATCCTGAACGATCGATATATTTCTAAGAAGTGGAGCTACTAAAGCTTGACTTGTACCACAAGTTTATTCGATTCTATTGACGTTCAACATTTCGTGAACCGCGTCAGTGAACCGTAACCCCCTGGCGATAATTAGGGCTCGTTGTCACAAGACACGCAATGTTGACTGTCAATTTATTGTCATGCAAAATTATCCCAATTAGAGCTTATGGTTCAAAGCCAGGTAAGACGATTGATGTTAAGCAACGTTTACTCAATACCAGTGTCACATAAGAAATAGAACAAGCTCAAATCATGATCCGATGTTGAACTGCTCTCATTTTTTAGTAACTACTTAATAACTGGCGTAGATTAGATTGTCGGAAAATACTTACTCAAACAGACTCTACATACCTGCAAGAGCTACCACTACATAACAGTATATCAAAGTCTACATTCAACATCAATACTAGTTTGCTGTTAAATAAAATTTAGTCTCGGATCATGTGTTAATCAATAATCGTGCTGCTAAAACAATCGACAAAACGGTCAAATGTACCTTTAGATGTGTAAACTAAAAATGGCAAACTTTATAAATTGGGTGGTATTCTGAAAGTAGGGTACGAAAAGGAGATTTCCATGTATTGGTTTAGATCTAACTCGTTGAAATGTTTCAAAGTACTCTTAACATTTTGTATTATATAAATGTAAGAAACAGTCAAGAGTTGAATTTTTCATAAGAAGTGTTGTCTACAATGGTAAAAACATACTGTAGAACGAAGAGCCTGGCGTATAAACGCTAAGGATACCGCTCATAAAGATAACCTCAAATGCAGGCTTTCATTATCTCCCTCTTTGTATACTTACAACAATAAGTCTTATAACACTTGCTCAGAAAATGTAACACGGAACGGCGGCTTGGTGTATTTTTAGCCACCGTTTTGGTGTTAAATTCAGAGGTACTTTGAATTTTTTATAACCTGTGTGGTATCCCCTATGCTGCCTTATTGGGCCGTAAGCTCCCTCGTCTATTTGACTTCCGCGGTAGGAATTTACTTTCATTAAACTACTAGAATCAAGGACAGAATAGGTCAGTAATTTTAACAACAAGTTCGATCTTCGTCATTACTTCTTATTTTTCAATAGAAAGTATTAGAGAAAAAGAATATTATGGTTGTATTGCCTTTTCAAATTTCTACTACTTATTAAAAAAACGCGCGGACAGCGGAGTATGAATTTTCCTATACTTATAGTTTATAGACAATGAGTTTTTTTTTAAATTATGCATAAGTAATACGTTAAATCAATGATATATTATATTATATATATTATATTATATATATTATATTATATATATTATATGATATATATATTATATATTAATATTATACAGCTGAAGAGTTTGTTTGTTTGTTTGTTTGAACACCAGGATCTCGGAAACTACTGGACCGATAGGAAAGATTCTTTTTTTGTTGGATACTCCATTTATCGAGGAAGGCTATAGGGTATATAACATTACGCTACTATCAATAGGTACGGAGTATGAGTGAAGAATGTAAAGAAAACGGGGAAAAATATTTCTCTTCGAGAGCTTTAGTTCCGTGAATTTAAATTCTCTTTGGTCGTTGAAGTCTGTGACGGCGCGTGTCTACATTTGAAGTTTGTGTCATTTGAAGTAATCAAGTTTGTTCTACAACAATGCATTGTTGCTTATTTACGTATTTTTAGGGTTCCGTAAAACGTAATAAAGTGGCCAGCAATGGATATTTTAGTATGGATTTTCCTCAAATAGACGCGGGTGAAACCGCGGGGCACAGCTAGTCAATGATATAAAAATTACACACATCTATTTGACACACACGGATAAATACTCTTTTGTTTATTGATCAAGTCTGTGGTCATATTGAGAATAGAAATATTGTTTTATGGAAATTTCGACCACTTGGTGACCGCCAGTATATATAAATAAATAATTGTTGACTTATATATTTCAAAATACAATTCTGAAATGGCGAATCGATAAGAGTCTTAGTCCAGTCATTTAAGCTTAAATTAGGAAAGAATCTCGGAATTCAAGATACCCAGCTGTATAAGTCTGTAAATACTTGTATATTGACACCATAAAAGTTCTCTCAAAACCTACATGTGGTAGGGTGTAAGCAACTATTAAATTTCAAGGTCAAAAATCATGGAAGCACTTGAGAAAACTGTATATTTCTCGTTATCGACCGGAGGCACCGGTTGACCTGAAGTGATGCTGTGACCGCGAGCTCTCCACCCTCTATCTCGAAAACGGTTCACCGTATAAAAAAGTTTAGCAAGCAAAATATGTAGGGAATTTTGTATTCTACAATATTGATCATACATACAAATAGCAAAACACCCATAGGAAATGAAATATTTACAACAAAAGCGCAAAAAAAACGATTTTCGTGAACTTTGACATTGAAATTTAATAGTTGCTTACACCCTACCATATGTAGGTTTTGAGAGAACTTTTAGGGTTATACAAGTATTTACAGACTTACAGCTGGGTATCTCGAATTCCGAGGTGAACTTACTAAAATGACTGGACTATCTCGCTCTACTCTCTTCTTATTTTCACACAAAACAAAAGAAGACAAATAAACAATCAAAATAAGTGGTACATTTTCGCGATACAAAACATTTCAGCGGCTCAAATTAAATTGTGGCCTAAATGAATTAAGTAATTTAAATGTAATTGAAAGCTTTATTCATCACACTTTCCCGCTTGCCACATTTTGCGGTTAGCATTTTTAATGAGAGTCAAACAGGTCTATCATTTCGAGATTTAATGAAACGCGTTATTTTTGAATTTGAATTGTTTCAATCAAATTATTCATATTTTCATCACGAAACAAATTATTCAATATACGTGTTTTAATAATGCGTAGATGTCAGTTTAAACATTTAGTGAACTAAATTTTACAGGCCAGATGATCGTTAACCACGTTTGTTGCATTTGATTGTAAATATCAAATGTATGAACCAATTAGAATAGTTACAATATAAATTGGCGTATAATGCATAAAACTAGCAGCGTCCAGCGGTTTTACCCGCATCGTTTCCGTTCCCGTCAATTTTCGGAAGCCTATGTGCAATTCCAGGCTATCCAGTCTGTGTTTCAATTTCAACCCGATCCGTTTCGACTTGGTTGAACAACAGACATCCAAACTTACCCATTTGTAACACTAGTAGGATAATGACTTATGTAACTTCTACGTTGTATTTTGAATTACAAATTTTATTGACGTGATAACGTCTTATAATTCGGTGAAGCCGGCTGCACGCCCGCAAAACATGACGTCATGTAACGTTACCGTTACCGTTAGTTCGTCGTCCGTGCCATGCGGACGAAGCGGAGCGCTGAGGGCGCCACCCGCCGAGTCGCGCGGTATCACTATTCGCGCTATCAGCGTACTGATTTCTTAAGACGTTGTCACGTTTAACTATCGTCAGTAAACCGACTTTACAGACAACCTTTTTTTTTTCAGTAGCGTTTACCTATTCTTAAGTAAGATATTAACAACAATACGATGCGATTTTGTACAGAGCTCCAAAAACATACCACTGTTATATACTTGATCTAACATAAATTAAAAAAAAATTATAAAAATAAATCGGTGGCTCTAAACTACTGTATTTTCTGACAGTGTTTCCTGTTTATGAGGGTAATTTGGTTTGCCACTATCGATCTTAAATAATCCGTAGTTGTAGGACTTCAAAGCTGTGGTCGGCGACGGTCACCAAAGAAATGCAATTACTGCGAACCGGTAAGTATCTACAAGGACAGGTATTTGCGAAAAGAGAACACCAGATTCAGATACTTTGATTTTTTATTAGTTTACAAAAGTAAAAGTTCACAATGTTGGGTAGCAAGTGGAAACCAATAATAACTTTTTTTTGCTGAAAGAACGACATTTCACAATCATAGCCTCTTTTTTTCGAGAACAGATCATATTTTGAAACATATACAGTCCATATAACATACTCGTAAGTGCATGTTTGCATTTATGTTACCAAAGTAAGCAATAATTAGTAAATCTCTAAATCGATCAAATAATGCCGCAGTAGCTCAGTGGCGAGAACGTCTGATTGCATAAACGTGAAGTCCTAAGTTCAAATCGCACTTCCGTTTTTGAGTATTTTTCCTTGTATAGATAGATAGATATACAATAATACTATCACCATTACTCTACGACATACATTTTTCGAGGACATGTTGACTCCCGCACTCGGTCAGTGGAGTGCCAGGGGTGGATCATGACCTTGACCCTCTCCTTGCGAACGAGGGATTCCGAGTCCTAGATAGGAAACAACTTATATGACAAGCAAACTCCGAGAAAATGTGCCATGTCAAAGAGTTTTAAATGGACTTTAGTGGTATAAACACTGTTATATTTATTTGAAAGTGGCAAACATTATTTTTCATTCGTGTTTCGATTTTCTTTTTCGAGTACCAATTTTGACGATTGCTCGACTGATTGGCGTTAGTAGAGGCTTACGTTAATTATTAGATATACTACAACTAAAGTTAAACCGGAAAACATTATTGTGTTCCGGTTTGAAGGACAATGTTTCCAGAGAAATAACTGGGCTTAGAGATATAACATCTTAGATCTCTGGGTGACGAGCGCAGTGCAGTGCTAGATAATGATTTGAACTCTTTATGTTCGAATAGCTGCGTGTCACTATGCTGTTATGTGGCAGTCATGTCGCTTACCATCAGGCACATGTCCTGCTCGTCTCGTCACTCTTTAAAAAAAACTAATAGTTACAATTGTGCTTATGAACTTATGAAACCTTTAAACTGAATATTAAAGAAAAATGAAGAAGATTGTAGAATCAGATTCTCGTACGAAGAAGTTTGACTACACTTTTGTGACTATAACTTCTGACTGAGTATTCCCAGGTGAATATAACCTGAGTGTCTTTAAGTCTAGACTGAATCGGTTCTTCTAGTTAAACGCTCTCCATTTTACAAATTTTGTTGCATTAACAACATAAATTGAACCGTTAAATATATAGTATGGACTAAAAACTTGAAGAGTAATTAATTACTCTAACAGTGCTACAACCTATGTATAGCTTGTTTTATCGCTTCGTCAATCGTCTTTCACAAACAGAAAACAATTATGCATTAGCGGCGTTTCTATCGTTCTCTAGTTAACTACTAATCTATCCTTTCATTAATTAATAATAACACATATTAATTGCAAATAGTCTCGACCACCAGTACACCAGAAAAGTACAGTAAAGTAGATGGACAGAAATACTTTATTATTTACATCAAAAAAATTATGACAATTAGGTACGAACAAAAGATAAAAGCTAATCCGTAGTACCATTTTTATTTCTTTTATCACACATCTATGTCCTATTCATATCCGTAGAGAGACAGGGGACAGTTTTATTTGATTTAATTGTTCAGTATGTAGTAAAAAATGTAATTGATTCATGTTATTTTGCTGCACGCAGAAAATATGTATCTATTTCAACAATTTAAAAGTTTTCAAGAAATCATTGATGTACAAAATAGATGTAAAATCATAATTCTTACCAGGGAACTGTTGGTTGTCAGGCTACGCAAAATTACCATTAAGAAATACTTTTAAATCATTTTACGACCGTCAAATTTTAAAGATTTTCCATAAGAAACAAATGTAAAAGTTTATGAAAAATTCAAATATATTATTACCAAGTTACCGTACTGATTTTTCTTTTACTTTATATGTTTCGTATTCGCTGATTGGCTTTTATTAGTGACTGCCACTGGCAATGCCGGGTATTAGCTACTAATATGTCGTTGCCAGTAACGGAAATGGATTCTCCTCACATCCGGAAGCTCCTCACATTTTCTGGAAAGGACACTCGCAAGTTTACGGACATTTTTCTAAATCTAAATAGTAACAAAACTATAAGTACCCCGTTTATACAAAATGTATTTTGAATTTTGCTACCTTCTGGTGGAAAAGAGTTTTATTGAAGTGGTAAATTATTAAAGACAGGTAAAGTTTTTTAGTTTTATTTATTGGCTTGTTCAGACAAAATGAAAATCACTAAAACGACTGGATCGAATTTAATTGGGATGGTACTAAAATATTATTGAATTTACATTGCAATGAATATGCTTATTTTTACTTTGAAAACTTTTAGAATATATTTTTCAAACATATTTAAAGTTCTAGTTTGTGCTCAAGATAAACTATGAAAGAAAGAGCCAATTAAGAGGAACAAAGTTAAAATTAGTGACTAACATTAAAATTTTCAATCTTGTTAATACCTATTATAAACTAGCAGATCCGACAGACTTCGTTCTATCAAAAAGATTTGGAATGTGGCAGTTTTTTGTTCCTACCCTACTTTACAGCCGGGACAAAAAAATCTTCTGAACAGAACCGTCACCTTCGTGATAGGGTGGCGTGTGGGGTTCAGCTCGGGTGACCAAAATATCTTGGCTTCCACGAACGTTGGCCGTCCTACTGGGACCCACTAAAAACTCCGACTGGGATGTCTGCTAGAGGGCTTTAAACTAAGAGGCGAACTAAGGGTTCAAACTCGATTGGAAAATAATCTAAAGGTGCAGTGGGAACCTAATAGGTATATAACCTACAAATATCTAAAAAGTGGGTTGCTCGCTCGGATAGTGGAGATAATGATCTCCAAAGAAAGTCATAGATTTAATAAACATACCTACAATAATCAACAATTTATTACAACACACAAACTTATCTTTTCTGTACATGCTTTATTGTAAATTAACAATATTCAGTTTCATTTTTAGTGTAGTGCTTTGTGATATACGATGTTTTTGTTTAATTACTTGGCGCATGGCGCATAGACAAACAAATCTAATGGTTTTCCAACACGGGAACAGGTAACATACAATTGACCGTGTGGGAACCTTGGGTTTTCTAGATTATAGGTAACAAAAAATCAAAGAAAAACACGTGTACACCATGTGCAAATGTGCCGAAACTAAATCGGAAGAAATAATAACGCAAAGCCAGCCTAATTGAAAATCAGTACAAATGATCTATAGGTTATAACATACATTTTGTGACCATTCAATTTTGTCGGGTTAACGATATTATCATATTTGTGTGCAGCGGAAATAAAGTGCAAATTGACTATTTGACGTAGTAACACACCTATATTCCTTAAACAACAGTGAGTGCTTTATAGAAGAACAATATAGGTAGTTCAAATTGACTCTACATTTTAGTTAGAAAACGTTTGTATGGGAAAAAACAACGTGCGGTTTTTTTTGGGTTTTCACGACAATTATTCCAATTTTTCTCGCCGTAAAAACCATCCCTAGATTTCAACGAATATTCAAAAAACCAATTGGCCAAATCATATACACCGTGTCAGATTATAATGTTTATTTTGCAGATTTAGAAACACACTGCGTCCAAAACAACTATTGAAACGGCTGTTCTTGTCTGCTGAAAACACACAACTGCTATTTGTATAATAACAATTGCTTATTACCTCTGTCTAAACGATTTCAACCTAAAAAATTAAATAAACTATAGTTGCATGAACAATTTGTGAATCGATACTACGGCGAATATCAATTAACTAACTTCGACATCCGAAGGAAAAGCTCGTGAAAGAAAAAAAAAACGTTTTCCTCTATCCGGGTCAACTTGTGCTGCATCGTTGCCACATTTGCAAGTTAGATCGGAAACGGCTGAACAGAACAAAACGAACGATCGCCGAGGGAAATCACGTAACGAATGCAACCATACTGCATCTAGTCTCCGATAGCTCTATCGCCAGCTCCACGCAGACGAGGGATAATTCGATAATCTGAGCACTTTTTATGGTTGATAATTACACTGTTTCTTTAAACTAATGCATAGGTAGGCGAGCCGAATGATTGTCAGCAACTTTTTAAAGACCAGACTACTACCACTAAACATTCCTACGACAACTATTTCAAATTGTAATGAAGTCCCGAAGTATTTCTAGTAAGTTATTACATTTGTGTCTGCACATTTTGCTTGTCGAAAGAATAGTAACACTTCATGGTGTGGTCGCTGAAAATTAAAACCACCTACAATTTTACTACCTGTCTGAAAGTCATATTAGATTGTTTTTAGTACAGTTACAAATTAACACCATATCATATCATACTAATATTGTATCATTAGATGCTTGGATGTTTTTTGGTTAATCACATCGGAATACCTCATCGGATTGGGTTGCTATTTGGAACACAGATAGATTTTTGTCTGGAATAGCACATTTTTACGGAAAATTACGAAAACGCAAACTACGCGAGTAACATCTCAGGGTGTAGCTAGTTAATACTAAAATGTGAAAGCATGTACAATGTACATATCTTAGATTGTGTTTCTACTTCCAAGAGGCCTGCGGAAACCTTGGTATGGAGGTGGTACCAAAAAATAAGCTAATAGAATGATGAAAGGTCTCGTATTTTACGAAGGGCCTTTTTTACTTTTAATTTTATATTATTTTAAATAATTTAATTTTAATTTAAGAAAAAAATACTTTTATAAAGTTAGGTTTGGTTTGAGAAATCTTAACTATATATTTCAAACATTTACTCAAGACTGGCTCAAGTAAGTTACAGTAAGGACCGTTTACAAGTTTAAAGTCGCACAGCGAGCTATGCTCGGAGTTTCTGCGAGGGATCGTATATGATACAATGTAATCTGTCATAGATCCAAGATTATCGACAAAGATTAGCAAGCTGAAACGTAGATTACGTGAGCATAAAGCAGTCATATTTTTGAGTAAAATTAAATCTATGTCAGAGAAATTTTCGTTCAAAGAAAACAATCCAACTCAAAGATATCAAAGTACACAAGTAAAATTTCAGAATATGAAGGTAGGAATAATAGAATATACAAGCAATCGGAGTATGGAGTCGTAAAGTTGAGTTGTACGCAATACCCGCATGGCACAGCGGTAAAACCGGTTAAGCATAACGTGAGCACATGCCCTTTAATCAATACCTACGTCACGAGCGGCCGATCGATATTAAAGACTGTTCCTTAGATTAGCTTTAACGATGCTTTGGATTGCAGGAATTTATACAAAAAACAAAATTATTTTAGGCAACTTTAATAATAATAAATTCTTTATTTCAGTAATCGGTACATTATATATGTGTATCCCTAATTTCCCAAACTAGGTGTGAAGCACACCTGTATTTTGGGTAATAGGTCTATTCGCTTTAAATCAATTTATGTACATTCGTCAGTATTAATAAACATGCTAGGTAAGTATATTCGAAATTATTTAAAATTTTAAATTGAAAGAATACCAAGCAATAATTATGTCGTACAGTTTTGTTCAAACCATCTTGTGTGTTTCAATCTCACAAACAAAATGAAAGTCAGATTCAATCAAGATCAAGTGGGATTAGCGAGTCGGATGAGTTTGTAGGGTGGAAATAGAGAGAAATCAAACCAAACTCTAAGTCGATAACGATAAGCGCGCGACAGCATATATATGAATGTTGTGTGTGCAAGTGGATGTATGTAGGTTGTGTGTGGAGGTGTTAGTGTGTGTTGCATGTCTGGCCAATATACAAAGCTGGGGTATATCTGTGAAATCAACGATAATATTTATGTCAATGTGTGAAATTAAGCATTATGAAATAATTGCGAGTAGGTGTTCGGTGTCCTCATAGCTTAAGGTCCTCAGCCATCCGTCAAGTGCAGTTTTGCATTTTACCAGGTTCAGACTGTATATGTTTAAGACTTTGTTGGCTCGGTTATATAGTCGTGTGCTAATCGCATCGTAGTGTCGGTCAGCAAGAGCTGTTGGCGCGTGCGCTATAACACAGACACAGTTGTTCCTGCGCTTACCGGACGGATTGTATGGAAGTGTCGAATGCTTGCGAAGGAGCACCTGTTTCACGTACAACTGTCTCACCGTGAGGACAGAACAGTCTGTATACAATTGAGCAGTCGAATACTGACGTGGCTTGCCGGTCATGACTTTCAAGACTGCTCTTTGTGCCCTTTCCAGTCGTAGCATATTGGTAGCATAGCTACCTCCCCATGCTGTGATACAGTACGTCAACACCGACTGCGCAAGAGCATAGTAAACGGTCTTTAAGAGCTCTAGTGTTGCAGTAGTTCTAAGTCTTTTGAAGATATACATAAGCTTTCTAGTTCGGGTGATCACGTTCTGCAAGTGAAAACTCCAATTTAGGGTGTCATCTATGGTCACTCCTAGATATTTAGCGTGCGAGGCGCGTAAGATTTCCGGGCATGCACATGCCTCGCCACATGTGTGAGCTTTAAGCTTTAGGGAGTCAGGCCTTGGTCTCATATTTGGGCTTGGTGAGAAGGCGATGTACAAAGTCTTACCTATGTTTAAGGTTAGGAAGTTTTCAGACAGGCACGACATCACCACCTAGACCACACCATCAAACAATAGACAAATAAATAATAATGGATATTTCTAACAAAACACTAGCGTGTCTGTCGAACTCTTACCTGAAACAATATCTTACCAGAAAAGTCAGATATAGCTGATAGCATTCAAAAACAATTTAAATTTCTTGGTCAATTGTGTTGAAACGTCTTAATAGATCAGGTTGAATTTTGAAACATTAGACTATATCCTGATATACAACATAAACTACTTTTCATCGCAGAAAAAATACGGTGACGGAAACTACGCAGGTAAAACCAGGGCGCTGCTGGTAGTTACATAGTTGTAAATCTTCTTATCTTCTTCTTTCTTCTTATATATAAAATTCTCGTGTCACAGTGTTTGTTTCCTTACTCCTCCGAAACGGCTTTACTGATTTTTACCAAATTGTATATGCATATTCAGTAGTTCTGAGAATCGGCTACTAGCTATTTTTCATACCCCTCAATGTTAGGGGTTGTTCACCCCAAACATTTTTTTTTATATTTGGTCAAATTTTTTTGTTTTATTTTTTTATAATGAGGCGTTAAAAAATACATACAACCTTAAATGTTTACCCTTTTATCACTAACCCCTGTTTTTTTATAGCCATTTTAGTAATTTAATAATTTGACAGTGAACTCCTAAACGACGGGACCGATTTGAATGTTTTTTTTGTGTGTGTATTCGAAGATGGTTTAAATTCACAAATAAGCCCGGCAGATGGCGCTGCAGACAGTGTCTAGGTTATATCCGAGCGAAGCTGGAACGGGCCGCTAGTATATACATATATTTGTGATACCAAACACAAAACATTCATCTATGTCAACCAAATATTTGTTAAGGGTGAGAATCAATCCCACAGTCTACAACGGAATGAGGCAAGGTCAGTCACATGTTATATCAAAGCCACAATTATAACGTAACGTCCGATGACGTATTACTTTCAGAAATGTTCATTGTGAATTGACGAAACGGGAGCTAGTAACAAGGTTTAGGTAATTTGAATTGTTTAATACTTACGATTGACCATGACCTAAGCATGTTGACAAGGTCATTACTTTCGTAGATTACACTTTATACCTGCTTACTGCTCTTACTAAGATCAGAATATCAACATAATTATATTTATGCAGATGTCATTTTAGCCTTTATATTTGTCTTTTTTTTTGTTAAAACTACTTATTTACAAACGAAACTTGTTTAGTTATTTTACCATTAGTTGAAAAAGTTTTCATAAGCAAATAATTGAAAAAAGCTAAAAACAAAGAAAATGTAACATTTTGTTTTACATTAAATTTAGTTTAAAAAACTTGTTAAGACTACAGGCCCGTGAACAAAAATTACGTAGTAAATGAACCACCAGGAGACCTATGTAGGATGATAGAAGGGTATAAAGTAATAAGATTCAGCACTATGCCGTCACTTGTAAGCTGTCCAATGTCGCATGATTTTTGTACGGCGTTGCAGAATAATAGATTTGAAGAGGTATTGAAACTATAAAAATTATAAATTTTAAGTTTTTCATTATGAGTTTGTAGGAAAAATTCGTGATTTTCCGACGATTTACAGATTAAATTTGGGCGTTTGATTATGTACGGCATTGGTTCCATACAGTTTCAATACCTCTTCTAATCCATTATTTCGCAATGCCGTACAAAAATCATGCGACAAGGAGAAATGATCGAGAGTTGCAACTCCCGCTCTTCGACTGTACTCAGTTGGACAGCTTACAAGGGACAGCATAGTGCTGAATCTTATTACTTTATACCCTTCTATCATCCTACATAAGTCTCCTGGTGGTTCATTAACTACGTAAATTTTGTTCACGGGCCTGTAGTCTATGTATAAATAGTTAACTAGCGGCCTATTCCGGCTTCGATATTGTCATATATAAAAACTATTCAATCGAAATAAAAACAATACAATCTTTTAAGTTGGATCAAACTACACACGGTGTGCAAATTTGATTAAAATCTAGTCTAGTTTAGTAGTATAGGAGCCCATCGCGGATAAACAACGTGACGCGTAGTTTATTAATACATATAGATAGATAGATAGATTAACTCTTTATTGCACTTAATATAAAAATAAAACAAAAGTTACTTATAATAGAACGAAATAAAGTAGCAATTGGCAACCTTATCACTAAAAGCGATCTCTTCCAGGCAACTATAGGATGGAAAGAGAGATTTGAGAATAAGGAGGAGGGAAGTACAAAAAGGAGTGGTTAATACTACTACAATTAAACAATAAAATCGAAAACTAAAAATTAAAAACTAGAATACTAAATAATAAAATGACACTTACACAGTAAATATACATCCTAATACATAAATAATAATATACTAATACATAAAAACAATTTGTTAGGACATACAAATAAATATTAAATATTGTGATTTGAACTAGAATATCAGCTTCAATTGGGCGATGATTGCGATAAGTAAATTTCTTTGACTTGGTTCTTAATATATACATATTATTAAGATTATTTATTAGACGTCAAGGGCAAATCAAAACCATAGTTATATTTAAAAATTTACAAATGAACAGTAAGTACCATTATTTTAATTTTTTTTTCTCAATATTTTTCATAACGTCTGAATAAAGTTGTTTGTCTTTACTACTGTTGTGCGTTACTGTGTACTTCAAACATTCCGACAATACGCTCTTCCAAATAAATCTATTATATTATGTAGTACTTATCGCAAAGATATTTTAACCATGTACATTGTACATACTATATAAAAAAATGTAGTAAAATGCCTTAATAAAGAAACACTAAACGAAAATAAATTTTGCTTGATAAGTATCTTTGCTATAAGTAGGGCTCACATTTTTGCTAAATCTACACGTATTTTGGGCTTAGCGAAGCCTTACAAACTCACACATGTTGTGGGGCGGACTGTACTACCTGTGTAACTACCAAAATACGTTACCGCCACATAGGTGCTTCAAATTTTACTTTTTTTCAATTCCCGACTGAGAGTGGGCCGATCTATCGGCTGTTTTATAATTTTAAGAAATTTAAAATTGCCAATTTATATCTTGCAGAAATGGTTTAGCTCAAAATAGGTATTTAAACTAAAATAATATTCATGACCGTTATTTCTAAATGTTCAAATCATCTAAGGCGATGCTAGAGAAGAATCCACCAATAGCGAGAGAAGTTATAGTAGGTACTCGTAGCTCGTAGATGAACATATGTCTTGGGTACCGGTTTTCTGCCTCACACATTTCGAATAAAATTAGACTTAAACTTTTGTGGATATGAGTTTGAATATAGAAGTAGGTATGTATAGACTATTTTTATGATTAAATGTTTCGGTGTTTGATTTCGTTTGTTTAAAACAAATTATCCATGTTAAATCTAAAATCAGACCAACCAAATGCTGAACATTTCTATATTCTGGTTTCACTACGAAATATTGAATTCAAATTTGTCCTGGTGGCATCTAAGCGTAATAAACTAAAGCAACAACCTAGTGTTATGGGAAGAACTCGTGTATGAATAAGTAATTCAATCGGTTTATCGTGTAGCTACGTATTCTAGTGGTATGACTTCGTGACATTTTTTGGTAGATGCAGTGTAGGATCTGGATGTCGTTTGGCGGCTTGTTAAATCGGTCTAATTGTTCAAGTTTTATAACCTACACATTTGATCCTGTGTTTTGATTGACCAGTAAACAAATCTTTATCGATCATTGTTGAGCAATACAGCGTTTTGTAATTTTGTTTTATTGGGAGACATTAAGTTATTGAAATGAAATATTAATATCAAAGAACTCTGAGGCTTCATTTTAGCTACCAGAAGTATGTTAGAGCTTATTATATTTACTAAACTTTATAAATTCAATATTTTTAGTATTTACAAAAAAAAAACATAATTTAAAAACCAAATAACCAGTTTCGAGTAAATCAATAAAGAATCAAGAAAGCAAAAGAAATATTTGATAATTATTTTCCTTAATAATAGTAAACCTATCGGTCTACAAATAACTAAGTTATGAGCCATTAAGCAATTGTTATGCCTAAGCGTTTCTATGTATCATAAGTATCTATGATTATACAATTACGTAAGTATTATATCAATTATCTGGCTTCCGTGGTTCTAAATTTGCATAATTTGGGGCAAACGAGTATAGTGTGATGAATTTTCCCTAGTATTAATTTATTTATCAAACTTGAAATATTTAAAACCAAATAAAAAACAGATTTCGTTTTGGGAATTTGACTAAAAATTTTCATTGTATTTCAGAATTCAAATAGTTCTCAAACATATCATATACTAGAAAAAGCAATAGCTCATATACTAGAAACTTCTTCGTAGGTATATTAAATACTTTAAGCAACTTTTGATCGATACAGAGGAGATAAGGTCTATTATTCAACGTTCGATTTCTGAACAATATTACTTAATAATTTTGGCAATTAATTTTGATTAAGTCTAAGATTATGACCAAGTGGTGGCCGAGGCAAGGTAAGCGGAGTGTAGGACGTCCAGCTGCAAGATGGGTCGACGATATCGTTTCTATCGAGGGTCGAACCTGGACTTGAGGACCGAGCTCAGGACCGAGGAAGATGGGATGGGAAAAGAGAGGCCTATACCCAGCAGTGGGATGGACAAGGTTGTGGATGATGATGATGATGAAGTCTAAGATTGTAATTCCATTGCGTTTATTGGTTTACATTCTATTGATTACTCAGGTCTACAATAATTTCGGTGCTATCAAAACTAAAACTCATTTTAAGTATCTTCGATATTTTAATAAATACCTAGACAAATGTAGTTTACGAGAAAACGTAGAAGATACCTATAACAAAAACGTAAATTAACATTTTACTAGATTGTTGCTTCAATTGATTTTTTGTTACTTTCAAGTTCCTAAGAAAATTTTGAACGATTTTTCGTTAAAGTCTATTGACGAAATCTAATGCCTTATTATCATTTTTCTTTCTGAATAAAAACAATATCAAATAGTTTTTGTTCGTATTTGAGCACATTTCGTGCGATAAACTAAGATGTTTTTAAATAAGAGGCATGAGTGATAGATGTGATGAAAAATAAATCAAATTATTGACTTACGCTTATCAAATTTTTCGAACATGAGATGAAACACTAACGCCCTCTGTGGCACAATCACGAATTTTCACGGGTTTTTGAATTCTGGAAACTCTCCATTAAGATGAGACAACGTGCTATAACAATGTAGAACACCAAACACTTCCTCGAATTTACTTGTTCCTTATGTATTTTTATGTAGTTATATGTATCTACAATTATTTTACCCCCCCCCCCCCGACCAAAAAGATGGGTGTTATAAGTAAAGTTTGACGCCGATCTCTGTCTGTCTGTGTGAGGATGTCTGTCTATCGCACTTTTTTCACTCGTCCCTCAATATGGGTATCAATTGTACGGGCTTGAATAGTAGAATACTGTACAAATTTCAAATCTAAAGTAGTTGTGTTTTTTTTTTTAATTTTACCATTTTTGTGGTTTCAAGGTAAGCCCTCGAGTAATGTTAAAGATAAATTCTTCAGAACATCTGACTTGACTCCCGTCTCAACAGTCGCACCACTGACGTAACACGGACCCATGAGATTCCTCTGAATGTATTCCTCGTATTGGCGCGAACATAGTTCCTAGCCGAACCCAAATAAAACGCCCACTCAGCTGCTTTCAGCGTAACGCGTTTTCCGATAGAGCCATATTTTCCCAGCCCAATCCGAGTCGTCCTCTTGGCTCAACGCCAGTATCAGACCTTAGGGCGGCAGTCCACAACCTTAAATGACAACTAATTTAAATAAATTATCAACCACTCAGCATATACCTTGATAGATCTACAATTTAATACAACAGGGACCTCGAAAACCGTTAATTAAAAATGAAATGAAACATACTATTACGGACGTAGTTAGTGTTTCGTGCCATCAGCATACAATTAACGGATAAGTTTCAAAATATATTATAGTAGGTAAAACAAGAAGTAATTTGTATAATGTTAGTCTATGGGAAAAAATGGAGTGTATCTATTAATTATGAAAAGAGAGCTAATTTTTAAATTACTTTAAAACTGATCATAACTTGAGATTATATTAGTTCAAATTGTTAAAAACTTCTTGTGTTAGTTGGTTGTTCGAACCGCAGAAAATGGGCCAGACTGCAATATTTTTATAAATAAAACTCAGTTACCTAGTACGTTGAATTGTACCAGTTGAATTGTACCTAGTACGTATGTGTTTCGTGTTATTTCTTTGTTACATTTAAAATTTCATTTGAATTATAATTTTAATGCCTTCAACTTAATAATCATATTCGTGTATTACTTATGTCTATATCAGCTATCTGGCCGCCATCATACAAGCTTTGCTTAGTTTGGGGTCAGATGGTGCTGTGTGTAAATTGTCCACCGATATTTATTTATTATTTATTTATTTATTTATGTCTTTATTACTTTTCGAAATACTATTGAACAAATTTAAAAGAAACTTTTCTAGGAGAAAGTATCCAGTAACTGTTTGTAACACAAACATGATACATAGGCAATTTGTATTTGAAAAAATACCAACTTAACTAGTATTATATATAATACGTTGAGAAAACACCAAACCACATTATGTCGTCCCGTCGTTTTTTCCACAGACTTCTCACCAAAACTTTTCCTACAACAAAGAGTATCTCATAAACAGTATTGGAGACATGGGATTTTGAACCTAAGCGCAACGTTGTAAGCGTCCCTGATATTGCGTATGTTCTAAAGCGATGGTTACCACTTACCGTGAAGTGAAAGGCGTCTGCCCGTTTGTTTTTCATTTTATAAAAGTCTTACTCCACTCTACGGTGTACTGGCGGCTTAAAACCACTTGTATTAAAGGGATAAAAAGCAGCTTATATCTTAATTCGAGTAGGTACTTATCATGTTGCTTACCATCAGGCACATGTCCTGCTCGACACGTCACTATTTATTTTAAAAAAAAAAGCTTACTACTTAGGTATTTACATAGTTTCATTAAAATCAATTCAAAGTTTACTGAGATACGTGGTAACATACAAACTTTCACCCATGCAATACTAGTGTGGTAAATGAATTAGTAGTTTATTTAGAGTCTGCATGGGGAAATACCAAACCTTTTGCAGTTATTCTACCCCCAACAGTAATATGCAAAAATCACTGAACTCCGGTTTGAAGGTAGATATTTTCAGAGAAGTTACACGGCATACAGATAAATGACCTGTATATATCTCTGGCTGATGAACGCAGTGTAGTACAAGGTAATAATTTGGACTCATCATGTTCCAATAACTGCGTGACACTATTATGTGTTGCTTGCTACATGTCCTGGTCGTCTCGTTGTTGTAAAAAATCAAATAACTGATAAGGATATATTTTTCATTCTGACTGGATGTGATTATACCTGAAATATCTTGACATTGATTCCATGGAAGGCGACATAAAGTAACAGTATTTATTCGAAAGGTGAAATGTTACACAAGTATGGGAATAATGGGAGAAAAATAAACACATTCAACGAAAGTAATCTTCTGGTGCTCTTTGAAGAATTAAACGAAAAAGCTCCGACGGAATTCCAAGAGAGCTAATTTTCGGGAAAAATATTCCTTCGTGCTTAAAATTATTATGTGGTATTATCAACTTTCTTTGAAGAAGTATTGGCCTGGAATATTTTCTTGATATTTTGATTCCTCTGATTTTGATTTTTGTCGTATTCGTAATATCTTTTGATTGGAGCTGTTTTTAGACAGCTTATTCGTTTGATAGAACGGTATTTAATATGTGAATCAGGTTACATACACACGTACATGTTCGATTCAGAAACATATATTTCTGTACAGATTATATGGGTATAAAATATCAAATAAAATTAACCTATATTAAATACCTACTTTGTACAGTATTCGAATCCTAAATCCGAAATCCTATAAATGCTAAATGGGATTATCTAATCTAAGACGCAATAATGAACTGATTTTCAACAACCGTTTTTTTTGTGTAAAAAGGTAGCAAATCGTTGTACCCCTTTTTACGCAAATGCGCTTCCGGGGAAGTATGCAATTTTGGAAACTTAAGTATTAAACCTTACACACTATTTTTATTTTGCACATGCTTAGAAACTTTTTTATTTTATTTAGTGTCAAATTGAGAATAGATTAATACCGCTTAAGGATGCGTTTCCACTAGAGATGTGCAAGGGAAATGTGGCGTGCGATGATGTCTAGCTGTGCTGTGAAAATGTGTGGAGGTTTTCACCAAATCTGTGCGAGAAAAATGTGTCGTACGAGGATGTGTAGCGGAGCTGTAAATAATGTGTGGTGCGAGGATCCGTTGCGATTCCGTCTATAGACAGGCTGGTACAGTATGTCGCAAAGCTCGCAACACGTTCATCGCACACATCCCTCGCTTGTTTTGTATGCGCAAAAATCTAGCTCCGCTGACCCGTTTCCACCAGAGCTGTGCTGACCGATGCGAGGTAGATGAAGCGATACAGTAACTATTTTCTGATCTGTGGCGATACTATTGTTTCTTTCCAAACACATCCCTTGCTACGCATCCTCGCACGTCTCTGGTATAAAAGCAGCCTTATGGTCTAATTTCGACAACTTGGTGACCTAACTAGTACAACTAAATGCTATACTCGTATTTACGATTAACGAGAGCAGTTAAAGTTATCTTCAATTTTCAACAAGAAACAGTATTTTTTGTTCATATTTGTGTTCAATGTTTACGCGTAGATTGCTTATAAGATATTCATCATTAGTGATTCACTACTTTGATAGCGACACTATGAAAAGGATTTAGTTTGACTGGGCAGTGTTCGGGAAACTAGTCGAGTCCCCTCGTTACCAATACCGCAAAGCTTAACGATCAAAGTTTTCAGTCAGTCCGTTGCCAAGGTAACCGTTTAGCTCATTGTATGCAAGCAAGCTGATGTGGCAATGGGTTGGTAATTTCTGATGCAAGCCCAATAACCACTGTGGCAGATGTATCTTTAGAGTTGAGACCGAGAATCGATATATATATATATAGCATAGTGCGTCCTTAAGCTCGATGGATTGACTATATACGCACGGCATCAGATAGTGAAGCAGAAAATCCAAAAATAGGATTAGTGACGTGTCATTGTAGAGGTTCATGTCGAGCAGTGAACTTGGGTAGGCTACCGTCAGCCTAGGCTGATGAGAATGTTAACGATAAATTAACTGAGTTAAGATGTGGAAAGATCAAAATTGTACAAACAATAATTAGACATATTCAAGCTAAACTCTATTTAAAAAACAGAAAAAAGTAGGAATCATTTTGTAAGGGAATCACTAAGCTCCATCAAAGAATGGCCATTAATCTCATAGCAATCCCTCTGAATAATGTTTAGGAATTTTTTATTGTAGGTAGGTATATTTCGTGATATAAATAGTGAAGTCTTTTTTAAGTTTTCTGCCAGTCCTTTTGATATTTAATCGTTATTTATTTTTGTATGAATAATATAATTTAACAGTACTTCACGTCGTGAAATCATTGGCATGTAGTGTCGTCCTCGCTTTCATTCAGTTGATAAAATGTATAGAACAAAATATCAACATTTGGGGATCACCTATACCTACTAGTACGTACGTAAATAATATGGTTGAAATGTCGTTTAAGAAATAAAAATACTTTACACACGCAAGAAACCATAACGAAAAAGTGACTCAAGACATGTTCCCTTTAATTTTTTTATTTGGCTTTGTTATTTTGGAAACAGTTTATAAAGTTCCCTTGTTTCGAAACTTGTTTCTTGTTGACGAAGTTTTACAAATAGACAAAAATAAGCGTTCCTTTTTAAGTTAATTACTACGTACCCAATGAATTACGAACTTTTAAAAGTGCGGCTCGCTTTTATCTACTTTTTTCACCATGTGGCCATGTCTCCTAAAAGGTTACCGACCCCTGCTCTATACCATACAAAAAAAAATGTTTGTCTGTAAAGCCGGTTTACTGACGATAGAACGTGAGAACGTCTTAAGAAAATACTGATGGAATGGTAGCATTTTTCAAAAGAAAATTTTAATTTCATTTGTTTAATAGATTTGTATGTAAAAAGTAATCAGTAGAATTTAGTCATTTTCAATCAAAACAGAAAATGCAAAAAAGCTTTTAGATGCCGGGGATCGAACCCGGGGCATTTCACATGCAAAGCGAACGCTCTACCACTGAGCTACATCCCCGCTTGCACTACTGGTCGAAATAATTAACGTTTAGGAGATAAACATAAGCAGTCTACTAAATGTTCCCATTGCTGGGACTCGGGGCCTTTTCTCTTAAGTAACCGTTTTTAAGTTAGTGGCGTTATGCAACATGACTTTGAAAATATTGGTACGCGTAGGATTTAAACCAGGGGATTCGGATCAGCAGTCTCCTTTCTCTCGACCAGTCGTAACTATCTAATAGTAACTAAATTATTTCGTTTATTGGATTTATTGTTTTATTTATACATTATCAGGTCGGCACCGTAAAACAAGTCCGGAGGCCTTTTTCAACGAGAGTACACGCGAGTGATCGCAGTTCGTGTAACACTGACCGCCGCACCGCCCTGGCTGAAGAGGCTGCCGGGCGCGACTGAAACTTAGTCTGACTGGATTGACCATATTATCATAGGAGAGTTCCTATGTATTTATTTAAAATGTGTAATTACCACGTTAGGTTTCCTCACATTAAAACCCTTAATCAAATAAAAGTCATAATATAAGTACCATTTAGTTTAAGAACAAAAAAATACTTGTTTCGCGACACTCTGAGTACAAATTATTAGTATTTTAGGTTATTTTTGTTTTCTATGAGCTGGATTAATTAAACCTATCACTTTCACATGTCAGTGAAAATCGTTTCCAAAAAAAAAAAAGACATAAGAGGTTTCAAGGGACACCCGGATGGAACGAAGTTGTACAAAATATGGCAACTCCTTACTGTTTCTGTTGCCCTGGTACCTGAAGGTGTGGAGGTAATCGAAATTCCGTGACAACTTTTCGTGAGAATTTTTTCCGTCTAGCCCGCCCCTTTTCGCAACGCGCGATAAGGAACTTAGTTCCAATTATGCGCCGTTTTCAAACGATTGATTGTAGTTTTACATTTTACGCTGCTGGCTGGTAGTCCAGAAATATTACCCACGATCGACGGTAGCGCAGAAATATTCCCTACCGCACTATTGGTAAAACGTTTTTGTACCCAGTAGTGTAGAAGGGAATGAAGATGTAAGGCATTTAAAAATTCCCCACGGCACTACTGGCCAGTAGTGCAGAAGGGAAAAAAAATCCCCACGACACTACCAGTAGTGCAGCTTGGTAGTGCCGTGGGGAATAAACCGAAATAATTAATACAACTGTAACAAACATGCGGCGAGGTAACGACCGACGGTAACGGTACATGACGTCATGTTTTGTGGGCGTGCAGCCGGCTTCATCGAATTAGAAGACGTTATCACGTCAAAAACATTTGATATCTCTTGGATACAGCGCTAGGTAATGATTTGGAATCTTTATGTTTTAATACCTGTGTGTCATGAAGTCTGAAATTAAGTCTATGAAAAAATCGACCCAATGGATGACGGGAACCAAAGTAAGTACCTCGCTATATAAAAAAACTATGTTTAACTTCGTAAAGCAGCAATTTAAATATGATTACTGCGTTCCAGTTTGAAAGAAAAGGTCTCTCCAATTCAATCACAGGTGAAACCTTCAATAATAAAATATCACTTCGCCGTAGAAAATTGATTCAAATTGAAGAACCACGATGCCGCGCTGATCGGTGAATACAATTGAAAGCAATTGCAGGCTCTCGGATAGTCAACAACAATTTTATGGCGACGGCGACGCTGGTAATAGAATATTTTTCCTTTCTTGACACTAAAAGCACCTATTAACTTAAAAGGAAGTTTACTATAGAATGGAAAATGAAAAAATAGGGACCATGTAATTTATTTTCTATTTGAATTTTGTGAAAACATTTGTTTTTTTTGTTTACGTATACCTATCACTAAATGCGGTACGCGCTTTAAAATCTGATTAGCGTGAATGCTCATTAGAAGAAAGCATTTACATAAATAAACACTTTGATCTTAACAACGGTCTAGGGCTCTAGTGCATTGTCAGTTTTTGAAATCTTTGATTTAATTTATTCGTATTTCTGAGTCTTCTCTTAACCACGGAAAGACTTAATTCAAAGTCTCAAATATTGCCGCAAAGTTGCTTTCTTTTTAGTTTATTGTCGGATACATTTCGGAGGGTGTGCAGCTGATCTGCATGATTTTATACCACCTTGCCCTTTTTAATCGGACTGCTCATAGCACGAAAAAGCAATATCGTTTCAGCAACAGTTTCTGACAGAACGTGTTTACAAAGAAGAACGCTGCTTAACATCAAGCGAAATCGAGCTCAAGAACAAACCTTATATAGTTTGGAAAAATAAGACATCGCTGGAGTGTTTAAATCCACTATTTCCTACATAAAACATTTTATAGACGATAGGTGTTATTGCGAAAGAAACGAGGTCGCACGTTTGCTTCCATTTAATGAAATTTCGTAATATTATACTTTGCATGTATCATATAAACCAGAATCAAGCTGGGAAGCTGTTACGGTTGCCGAGAATATGGCACCGGGGGAAAAATGCATGCTTTATTTTGTGGATAAAGCAAGCTAAGTCTGATTTGCATAAATTTATTCTCTCAACTGCTGAGTTGGGTGAGAAGGGGAAATGTTTCAAAGCTGTAACAACTTTCTCACGGTACTTTTGCAATTTCAGTGCCCGGCCCACAAAATCGTTTGGGATTTTTTCGTTTTATTCTTCAGGTGTTACAGTGAAAAGGTTTTTTTTTAACTGTAATAGGTTCGCACTTGACCACCCCTGATGTTAAGCGACGATGCGATCTACGATGGAACGTGCTTACCTAAAAGATACCGATTCACTCTCGATTCGAAGACACCAAGATTGTATCCATCGGGAAAAACCCATTCAGGCAACGTATTCCACAACCTAGACGTTCTTATCACAAACTTGGAGTCAAATCTCTTCGTTCGTGTTTTTGGAACATCAACCATGAAACGATGTCGCTTTTTGAGGTACGAGAATTCCGATAGAAAAAAGGTTCGTTATTAAAATAGTTACACAGTAATTATTTCATTCGGAGTCTGTTAAACTCTGCAAGTAAATTTTATTTTATTTCTTTTAATTCATTAAAAATAAGAAATTTTGCGATATAGTCCAAACAATACCAACATGTCTGTGATACGTTGTTGGTTTACGTAATAGGTATTTTTTTTTAGATCGTAATACCATATCAAAGACTGGGCACTCTTATCCCATTGAAAATAAATGTGAACATCAAACGTTTACGAGTTTTATGCTTCTTGTATTTAGACTTCTACGATTTGTACTAGAAACATTACCCTTCAAACCGGAACATAGTGATGTTTGCACGCTACTCCTTGGCCCTAGAAAAACTTGCAAAAGGGTGGTACTTCCCCAAAGGGACACTATAAAGAGTCCTATTACAATAGTGACTCACAGAAACCCTTACTACAGATCAAAAACGATATCACCAACTCAACCTTAATTCAGTTATAAATACAAAATTTAATAACAAAAGATTAAAATGTATCTATTATTTGACTTTTGGTAAATACTGTATAGCGTGCACACAATAATAATTTATGAAAGTTGTCAAGAGCGCAATAGATTGAAAGCGTTTTGATCCGGGATCGGGCGAATCTAACTGGATATAAATGGATATAGGGGTGATGTATGGCGCGTGTACGCGCATATCAAAACAGTTTTAAATAAAAATATATTTGTAATGGCACAGCCGATAAACGTAAATTCAATACCAATTTGCGTTACCGTGGAGCACCGCTCCGTACCATTAGCGTAGGAACTTGAAAATGTAAAAACATTTATTATTGTGCCAATAGCAAAAAACACACATGAAACAAAAAAGAAGCAGGTATATGTGACTAACAATTTAAGGAAAGTATACAAATGTGTTTTTTAATGGGCCCTACGGCCGTTGGTTTCATGTGGCTTTTATATCCTACCGAACGTCGAGCTAGCGCCAAAGGCACAGGTTCCTACTAACCCAGTCTTACCGTGCGTTTTCAAATTGTGTTGTGTGCACTAAATCCCATACTACAGTGTGTGTGGAAGCCAAGCTCCTGCAATTATTATGAATCTAAAAACACACACAGTAAAAACTATCTATAGTAAAATTATTACAAATAAGGCATAGCTTAAATGTAATACTCTTACTAACTAGGTATTTATGTTACTAGAACAAAACTGTGTGCATCATTACAAAATTATAGGAGTTAGGAGCACTTCATAGATAATAATCAAACTAAGGTCTAAGTTTAGAGTCAAATTAGTAAAGAATTTTAAAAATTTAGTTGTGTCACAATAACAACAAAGACTCTAAATAGTCACAGAAATGTTTTACAGAACAGAACGATGTACAATTAATAATGCTATCAGAATTTTGTACTTAAATTTTCGTTCCTATTCACAATATAAACAAACCGAAAAAGTTAAAATACGGCACGGACACATTGTGAACGTAAATTAATGAACAGCTGTCATTGAAAATCATACTTTACCGTTGAATAAATACGATCCAGTTTTCGTATATACAGTCCGACGAAACTGAATAAATTAGAAAATGTCCAGGGAATAGCAGATTTCCAGTTTCTTCATTTCGGTGTCGGATAAATAGGGCCAAGTGGGAGATACCGACATTGATGAATAAGCTGGCAACTGTCTTATTGCATTAGTACCTACTGGTGCACTAAATTCATAGAAAACCACATAACATATTGGCACATGTATTATTGCAAATACGGATAACATCTGTAGGTACTAAGTTGAAAAGTTCTACTTATTCTTGTCATTTTAATACCTTTTACTAATTAGGACAATCCCGAAACCACTTTTTTGAACTTCTTCTCTTTAAGCATACTGTAAATGGCAGTATTGTGTACTGTTAGGGACACAACTCGTTGTATTCCGATATTAAAGGGCATGAAGATAAATCATCTTACACTTCTGGGCGGCTAGCGCAGTGCAGAGTTAGGTAATGATTTGAACTGTTCATGTTCCAATACCTGCATGACATCACTACATAGTATAAAATAAAGTCGCTTTCTCTGTCCCTATGTATTCTTAAATCTTTACAACCACGCAACTAATTTTGATGTAATTTTTTTAAATAGATAGAGTGATTAAAGAGGAAGGTTTTGCACTCGTGCGAAGCCGGGGCGGGTCGCTAGTTATACTGTTAAAATAGACAGGCGTGTTTTTTACCATCAGACACATGTTATCGAAGACAAAATAAACAATGCAATAACGCATAAACAACCTCTTAATTAATCACAAAAGGAAATATAGTTCGACGACTTCGAGATAATATTGGAGAAAATAATCAGTATAACGGGAGTAATAAAGCAAGAATCACGTAGAAAAACAAATGAATACCAAAACAAAACACTTAAGCTGTCGAACCGAAAAAATAATTGGGTATTAGCGAAATTCAAACCTATTTTACTTCTCCGAATTTATTTTTCTATTAAGAACGTCTTAATAACTTTGTAAATAAGCGATGCGATTTTGTTTGCAGTAATCGTGATTTATCAAGAACCTCTAACTAAACGAAAGCGTAGTGTCGATTTTTCAATATTATGATAAAATGAGTTCCTGTTTCAGCTTCTTATCCTGATTATATACCGTTCACAGGCACTTTTGTTTTAATTCAATCAAGCGCTCCTCCTGTGGCACACTGTGCTCTTAAATAATAATAAATATTGGTGGACAATTCACACACAACACCATCTGACCCCAAACTAAGCAAAGCTTGTATGATGGCGGCCAGATAGCTGATATAATACTTATATAGTTTTAAACACATACCTATTATACATAGAAACACCCAAACACAGTGCAAACATTTGAATTCATCACACAAATATTTGCACTGGGTGGGAATCGAAACCCACGACCCTCGGCTTCGCAGGCAGAGCTACTACCCACTAAGCCACGAGGCCATTATCGTATCTACTGAATGTACTGCTGCATATTCATACTGTGTATGAACTAAAATACGCTGATCAGATGTTTAAATTGCTTACCAAAATAAGTTATCAAATCCAACAGCTACTGGAATACATAATAAGGGACGGTGTACGGTCGACATAGTACAAGCTTTTCTGCGTCGATATACCTAAATCAATCATTGACTTACATCGATGCTTTTTTTAGTTTGGGGCTAGCTAGACAGCATCATGTGAGAAATGTCAAATTTTTTTTAAAAGCATAACATCTCCTGTTATTTTATAATTAACTATTGAATTGCAAATACGTGACCAGGGTCATTAGTTTGCTTAGCGGATAACATAACAATATTTCATCAAGATATCTCCTTTGCATGTGGATTATCCTTTAGAACAGGGGTTGGCAAAGTTTCGGGAGCCACGGGCCACATGCTGGATAAGGTAGATAAAAGCGGGCCGCACTTTTAAAATTTTGTAATTTTATCTCCCCTGCGAAAAAACTGAGTTCGCGATAACATAAGCTACTATACATTTTAATATGTATTTGTATAAGTAACTGTATAAATTAATATGTAAGTGCAATTTGTAAAGTTTATAGGATGTATGTATTAATTAATAAATAAATTAATAAATTATTTTAAAAAAACTTATTTAACCCCCTCGCGGGCCGCACGTTGCCGATCCCTGCTTTAGAACATTGATAAAATCCAACACAGAATTACAACCGCCAAAAATTCAACTAGAAATGTATAGTTACTTAAAAAGGAAGGGTCTTGTTATTACACATGTCGGTAATATATTATCTCAACCTAAAATTACATTTTACAATAGTTACAATAAAGTGTCAGGCGTAGACATCGAAAGCGAAATTAATTCTAAAACTCCGTATCCTCTACGGATTAGAGCACACAAATATTTAACAGAGCTTAACCTTAAACTATGTACCCAAAACAACAACTCAGTTCGGGTCCATGAGAAAAAATAGATTTTCCCATTAACTTGGAACTGAGTAAAAATAGAAAACACGACACCCCACAGTTTGTATACAAAAACTTATTTAGCGAACTTAATAGTAAATATACTTATTGTAACAGTTTGTTCACGGACGGATCAGTTATAAACGCAAAATCTGGATGTTCAGTAGTGTATGGTGACAAAAGTTATCGTTATCGACTGGGAGATTTTAATTCAATTTTCAGTTGCGACTCAATAGCAATCCTTAAAGCTCTGGAATTGATCATGAGAGAATCTAATACAGAAAAAATATATGAAATATACAGACTCAAAATCCTGCTTATCAGCATTACAAAATCATATTAACATACATCCCTTAATTATAGAAATCAAAGAAACAATGATTGAATTACAGAATAAAAACTATGCACTTGAAATTATTTGGATCCCAAGTCATCAAGGCATAGTAGGTAATGAAAAGGCCGACTATGGAGCCAGACAAGCCATAAATGATGAAGTGAATTGGGAAACAATTAAATCGACCTCAATTGAATTAAAGAGTTATGTTAAAGTCCAAATTAAATTAGTGTGGGATCTCAAATGGAAGACAGATAACACGTCGAAGCTATTTGAAATTAGAAAATCTATTTTTGATAAGTCGCCAACTTTATTCCATTGTAGAAGAGACCAAACTATAATAACAAGACTGCGTAACGGACACACGAACATTACACACATAAACTTCATCACTAAAGCAGACAAAAATAAATGCAAATGTGGGCAAGACCTCACTGTTTTGCATGTGTTGAATGAATGCACAACATTTCATAATGAAAAACAATTATGCATACTCCCAAATACAATACAAGAATGTTTAAGTCACGATGGATGTATGAAAACACTACATTTTCTAAAAATTATTGATTTGTATAACTTGATTTAACCTATTGTTACCCGACTGCGCGATGCAAAGGAGTGGTAATGTGTTTAACAGTCTATGTATGTATGTATGTATGTATGTATGTATGTTTGTATGTTCCTTTGAGGCACTATACAGACCAAACGCCTGGGCCGATTTTTATGATTCACACGTCAATCGATTCCTCTTAATCTGGCGAGTGACACTAAAGACATGACATTAGTGTAAGTCCAATATGGCGGCTTCAGGACGCCATATTGTCCAAATAAAAAAAATGAAAATCACCAAAATATGTCAAGAGGGGTATCGTTGAATAGGTATTTAAAAATAATGTTTAGCCTTCTCTCAATATTTTTCGATTTGACTGACCGTTTAGGATGTATATCGATTTAAAGTTGAGTAACAACCATTCTCACATTTATAGGTTTTTAGGTAGCAGAAAACTTCGTATAACTAACTGTACGTGTGAATGTGGATGGACATTACATACTAATGTATCTAGTAGGCATCGATATAAATCAATAGATATGCCCTGAGCACCTTGAAATTGGTAATAAACTGCGTCTCTGTATGTATCGTAAGTGGTTTACAAACAACCAATCTACTTGACCCCTATAATTGCTAGCGGCGAGATTTGCTGTGGTTCTACTTATTTTGGTTGTTGACACCGAATAATGATGGGTAAAAACGTCCGGTGTCCACCGCGTCCTGCAACCGACAAGAACGGAAAGAGTGAGCTCACTCTTCCCAACGTTGACATGATTGCGTGCGCCGTGAAGTTTGGGATGGGGTCCATCTTGGGTTCTACGATCTATGCTAGAGTTGTTGACACCGAATAATGATAGGTAAAAATGTCCGGCGTCCACCGCGTCCTGCAACCGACTAGAACGGAAAGAGTGAGCTCACTCTTCCCAACGTTGACATGATTGCGTGCGCCGTGAAGTTTGGGATGGGGCCCATCTTGGGTTCTACGATCTATGCTAGTAGGTATATTGGACTACCTTTTTTTCGTACGTGCAGGAAATGTATTTACGCATACCCTACTGGGAGACACAGCCGGGTTAATTATGTTGCACTCTATATCATGTATGGATATGGTGCCCCTATCTACTAATAAACCTCCATGGGGTTTCAACTCTGCCGCTGATAGTGGGAACACGGAACTGCTCTCGGATTGCTCCGCCTCGGTCGCCCATCTCCAACTTCAAACGGTTTAGTAGGTACTCAACGTCAATCGAAAACCTATACTAACACAAAACTATAAATATGAATTACATGCAGTAGAAAATCCTACATATTATATCAGTAGAAACGAAGACATTTGGTCAACAACCAAAAGATGCATATTATTATGTTGAGCATATTAACATTCACAACATTGTTCATAACTAAAAAGTATAAAATAAAAAATATAATTTAAAAACTTAAAAACCCGACTGCGTAAAAAGTGAACCAAACTACGTACTCGCATACTAAAAGAAACTGAAAAGAATAAAACAAGCATTTAGATTTCTGGTGGTCTAGAATTCTATAATATGTTATTGTATTAATACTATTGAAATATATACAATATTTTCTAATAAAAGAACATTACAACTGAACAGTCGGGATCCATTGAACAATTAGATTGTATGTCGAATAATAATGGATCCCGACTCTTCATTTGTAATGTTCTTTTATTAGAAGATATTGTATATATTTCAATAGTATTAATACAATAACATATTATAGAATTCTAGACCACCAGAAATCTAAATGCTTGTTTTATTCTTTTCAGTTTCTTTTAGTATGCGAGTACGTAGTTTGGTTCACTTTTTACGCAGTCGGGTTTTTAAGTTTTTAAATTATATTTTTTATTTACTAACGTGGTCGCTAATGACCCGAGATGTTGAAAAGCGACCTAAAATAAACAAATAAAAAAAAGGAATAATAAAACAGACAGACATTACGTAGAAAAACAAATTAATACCAAAACGAAACACTTAGCTGTCGAGCCAAAACAATAGTTGGGTATCGGCGAAATTTCCACCGATTTTATACCTTTGAAATTAATAGATCTTAATAACTTAGTAAACAAGAGAAGCGATTTTGTTTGTCGTAATTTATTTAGAATCGAACTAAAACGAAAGCGTAGTGTCGATGATTAAATATTATGATAACATAAGCTCTTGTTTCGGCTTCTTATCCCGATTATACACTTCAGAGGCACTTTTGTTTTAATTCAATCGAGCTCTCGGTCCACTGGACCGCAATGAGATATGCTATTTTGTTCATTGTGAAAAGGTCGCAAGTACTACAATTGAGCAACATTTTTCTGACCCTTATGTCGTTTTCGGTTCAAGCACAAAAGTAGATCCGATTGGGGAAAGCTGGCAATTCATTAACCCATTTTCAATGGCAATAATAATTACGATTGTTCTGTACATTTCTCCCAATTGTCGTTTTTGAACTTTTAACCTTTTGATCGCAACATTTTAAACACTTTGTAATTAGTACATTGTTGTACACCTAGGTGTAGAATATAAAATAAAAGATACATCTGTACTTTAATCTCTCATGATTGTTTACTGTACTTTATTTCATGTAGTTAAATGGTAGTCCCCAACGTATTTGGATGTAGATTCATGCAATATGTTCATGGACAAACTGACAGAAATACCTTGAAAATATGCCAAATATACCGCAATTAACTATACTAGAAAAAACAATGTTTATATTTTCATAAATCTCAGGTAATTTCATAATGAAAGTAATATTTCTTATACTCACACCATATTAGAAGATTTTTCTATTTTAGGATACGGCCTATCAGTAGACAGTTATAATACGTATTTTTATAATTTTAATGTGAGGAATGTTTTGTTTGAGTGTCACATGTTTTATTTGTCATCAATAAACGTCTTGGGTACACTTTGCCTATGGTGGCGTGTCTTGCATATGTTACTGCAGCGGTCAAAAGGTTAATCCAATATGAGTTAAATATTGGTACAAACTGGTTGTCACACATTCGTTCGTCACTGACTTGATGAAAGTTATATTTGTTCGTGATTCTTGTTTACATTTCCGTGATTAAACCATGCAATCGAACTAAAATTAAAAATGCGAATGTTTGAATATTTGAATGTGAGTTGCTCAATCACGTCGTAACGACTAAACGGATCGAGTTGGAACATAGATTGTCAATTGGAATAACACATAGGTTACATTGCAGGAAAGTTACGAGAAAAGGTACTACGCAGGAAAAGCCGAGGAACACTGCTAGTTTTAAATGAAAAATAATTTATTTATTTACCAAAACACGACACATTACATTATTTATTCGTATTTATTAAATTACATTCTAGATGTTTAATCCTAAGGTAGAGTAAATCTAGAATCCGCGAGCATTTTAGGCACTCTGTAATAACAATTAAGATAGCACAGTACTCGGAATGAAGAGTAATGAACTAAGAATAATGATGTACATGGTCTAGTTTTAATGAATGAAATTGAAGTCTCGTATTTAATTAAAGTGGAACTAAGTTCTGTAAGCATTTCATGTAACATAGTGTATACAATATTTTATCGACCAAATGAATAAATACTCGTACAAAACAATCAATTTCCAATTAACGCTATAGGTTGTCTAGCTACCCCAGGAAATTGGTCATGTTTTAAGTACAAATAAATAAATGGCGCAAATTAAAATGAGGCTACAAGAGCTCATAAGTAGACTGTTATATAGTTTTGAAAACAGCACACATAGATTAGTAAAACGGGTATAGAAAGATATAGGACCAGTACTTACGCGCTTTATGATAAATTCATATCAAAACTATATCATTCAATTACTCCGGCACAACATGAAAATCAAATCAACAAAATAAATATCTATTGACGCACGTTTTTCACACAACACTAGTTCAATTAAGCTTGTGCCATTGGAGCCAGATAGCTGATAAAAATACCAAGTTAATAAAAGCGTGTTCTAAAAATTTAAGCGTACGGTTGAGGATCCCCATTGAATGAAGATAACATACAGAAATCTAAGTAGGTATGTTCAGCACTGAACTAATGTAGGTGAACACATAAAAGGATGAAAGATAGCGATTAGCAAAAATACCTTCTTTTTCAAGGAACTAAGTATGTGCTTCCTTAAAACATACCAAAATGCAACTTGTCTTTGCTTAAACTACAAAATTCATGTTGTACTTAAAAACATTAAAGAATAATATATAATTTACTAATAGTTGTTAGTGGTTGCCAAATTCAAATGTGAGGAAAATCAATTTGACCATAGTCTTAAAAAAACAATAGAGTATATGTACTTGTGTGTCAAATTTGCAAACAAAAATTAGCCTTCTCTATATGTAAAAACTATAAGTGTGCAAAATTTCACATTCTTCCGTCCGCGCTATGTTCGTAAAAAGATAAACAAAGTTTTTGCTTCACTGATTATAATTATAGATCTTTCATTCATGAAGTGTGTGATAAGCTCCAGGTGAACTTTTTATTTGACCGTGTTTGTTTCAGAAGTCTTAAAAAGTTACACCATTTTTTGTTACAATGATCGTTGAAAACTAATTTTATGTCTCTTTTTCTTAAAATAATAAAAACTACCGTAAACAAACTTGGACATTGGATTTTGGGGACGATTTTTTACTATCAGAATCTGTTTTTTTTTTCAGAATACAAAGTGGCCCCAGTGTGCTTGCTTACCTATTGAGTATAATACTCATCAGTTTTAAATGCAAAATTGATCCGTATTAGCTGTGTCATTAGACCTTGAAGATGTAACAAACAGAAATATACTTACATCCATCAAGACAAAAAGATCAGAAGTATCCTGTACTAATATTATAAACGCGACCTTTTATTTATGTGCACTGAGCCTTTATCTACTTACATAACTTAATTACGATTAGAACTACTTACCTACACTATTATACTCATACTACATAGGTACTTTACTAACTACTTACACTAGGCATATATAAATTAACCATAGGTACCTATACCGATAAAACTTTTAAGATAATCAAGACGATCAAGTTCGGTACATGTGGGAAGCATGCCCCGTATGCTGGTGGCATTACCACGATGAATGGCAATGGCGTTTATAGGTACGTTGGGCCAAACAAACGCCAGAATTATTTAGATGAGTATTAATGTTTGTTACTCAAAAACTACACAATGTATCCGTATTAAATTTGGCACAGACAGACAGTCTGGAATATCACCTAGGCTACTTTTAATTCGCAATAAAATTATAGGAATGGATACTAAACCTGTAGAATCGTGGGGCGTGACTAGTTTCGAAATTATCTTATAAATAAATAATGTCATAATTGCTGCTGATTAATAAAAGTTTATATGCACGGATGTTTGTTACTTTTCATACGACAACTATTAATTAATTTGGAAGAAATCTGGTATCAAGATAGATAAATTACTGTAGTGAAAATATACGGGAATGAGAACCCCGCGAGTAAATTTCGGGGCGCAACTCATTTCATTCATAACCTAGCTGCCGGTTGACTAGCCGTTTTAATATACTTACTACGTATTTAATTCGATTCGAATCAATCTCAGAATTATTTTGTAGTGGTAGGGCTCTTTGCAGAGTCCGCCTAGAAGAGTACCACACCTTTTTAGTCATTCCACCGCCAAGCAGTAGTGTGCAAACTTAACTGTGTTCCGGTTTGAAGAGTAATATTTTCAGAGAAATTATATGGCATAATAATTATCTTTTATTTTTGGATGATGAGCGCAGTGCAGTGCTAGATAATTATTTGGATTCTTCATGTTCCAACAGCTGTGTCACAATGTGCTTATATGGGTAGGTACGTTGTTTAGTAAAGAGCCTTTAATGACTAAACTAAACTGCATGAGAGCTACACTATAACACATCTACCTAACTAACGACTTTTACTAAGGCATGAATTATCCATAGATCTAAAGTCTAAAGATAATAATCACCAGTCCCACTCTCCCGCTACCAGTCGGAAGCGTGCCCAGCATGCTAGTGGCAGTATCACGCTGAATGTCAATGCTTATTCCAAATAACCACCAGAATTTCGGTCACGCGTCTTGTCAACCAACCGATTAGAAATTAGAAAGATGTTTTATCTTTTCTAAATCTTCTGAATTGTACACGATTGAAATCTTAAGAAAGCTCAAGTTTTAGAATTAAGAGCTTTTGTAGTTGCCATTTTATTTGTTTGAGTAAACATTCCGTGAAATTTTAACCAGACTACTCGTCATCACTCTTCGCGGTCTTCACGCGGGTTTACTGTCGGATCACCGTCTGATAACAGATAGCTTTTGTTTGTAAAAGCTCGCCTGTAAATTTGAGGGCAATAATTTTGAAGCGTTTAGCTACGACATAGACGTAAGGTAAATGCATTGTACATTAGGGACATCGCTCTTTTTTCAAAAGAATCCGACACATTTCGAAATGGTTGATCCATGAGGAAGACGACGGAAGAACCTCAAATAGGAATAACGTCTATAGATCCTCATTGTGTTAAAACGTCGTTGATGAGTAAAAGTGTGTTTTAAGGGCACCATTTTGTCATATATTGACAAAGAATCCATAACAGAATTTCGCTGTCTATCCGTAATGGTTTAAACATTTTCAAAAGTAGACTCCATGACTTACTTCTTTAAAGACCTTACTATTCCCATGACGAATTTTAAATGATAAGTATATAGACATAGGTACGAATTAGTAGATTTCTAATTATTATCGTTTTGATTCATATGATAAACTGAATTTAAAAGAACTACTAATATATTATTATCCACCAATATTTATTTATTTATTATGTAAGTCAAATGGATATAGCAATTTCAATCATTCAAAAAGATGACGTACTTACGTAATTATGATAGTTACCTACTAGTATGTCATACATTTTTGGTGCACAATTTATTAACAACTAATTTCGATAAATGTAGTAATGTTTTAATTAATTATGTCATACTAGCAGCTCCCGTAACTTAACAATAACTATTTACAAATTCTTGGTTTAAAAATCCGTGGAGAAGTCAGCTTACGATTGCATGTAATGTACTTAGTACGTAATTTATTTTAAAAAATAATCATTTTGCTGTTGTACGAGAAATACGTGGAAATAAAACATACACATGAACACTATTCCAAACATACACTTTCGTCTACATGTTTGTGTGATTTAACAAGAATAACTGAAATATTTGTAAAAAAAAATGTCGTTGTATCTGTATATTTTATTGGAGTAAAAAAATATCAATCAGAATGAAATAAACATTTTCGAGAATCTGGTCAAAGTTCTGCCCCAAAGGGAAACGGGCAGATTGAAAAACCTGCAAGCAGGCGATAAGCGGGCCATTGACAAATATCATCCGCTAACCTTTATTATATTTGCCCTTGGGACGCCTGCCGTTTAGGCCTATTTTTATAATCCCTGTATATACAGATTTTTATTTTAAGTAGGTTTATTTGGTTAAAAGGTAGGTAGGTAAGTATCACTTTAATTCGACTGTAATTAGTCGTCTCGGTGAGATGTGCTGTCTCTAATAAAATATGATATTGCGAGAGCTACAGCAACGTTTTTTTTTTGTTTTTTGGTTGGTATTTTTTTAGGCAAGCTGAAAACTTGTCACTCTCCTATTATTCCGCAACACGGAGGTGTACCTCCGTGTGGCTCTCCGACCTGGGTGGTGAGAGACGGGGTAAAATGGATCCATACATTTAAAAAAAAAAATCATTCAGTGAAATTTTTTAAAGCAATATGCAATTTTCCTCAAATACCAACCCGAAAATTGGTGCCAGGTCTCGGAATATGAAGTATTCGCTTTGACATACATAGATATAGATAATGCTTTGAAAAATATTACGTTTAATTTTTAAGGTCGTTTAAATATGCATATCGTTAAACCAGTCTTCTTCAGGGTAACTCGGACAGGAAACGAAAAAAAAAACAGTTTTCTCATTGCTATTTAGTTTTGTAAATAAAAGTTTATTTACAATTTACCCATAATTTTTTTTTTTTAGTCTTCAATAATAGTTTTTGTTTAAGTTTTGCATTGTTTATTTAAAAAAAAATACCATAATGTCAAAGCAATTTTTACGTTACGTATCAGACAAACAGAAACACTTAAAAACACACACTAAGTACAAAAATACAGCCATTTCAGAAGATAAATACTTTACAAATAGCGCCAACATCGAAAAAACTACCACTCATGCTATTTACATTCTCGTATTTTATATTTCTTTCAAGCAACCAGAAAAAGACAAAAAAAAACAGAAAAAGTAATATTTAAGATAGCGTGTAACAATAAGAATCGAAATAGTTTGTACGTATCGTATCAGACCTAAAAATATATTTTCACACATACCTAATTATAAATAAATAAAGTAGCCAAGTGCGAGTTGGACTCGCCCATGAAGGGTTCCGTTGCAGCAAGTAACATCATATACATAGTACACATAGTTCTTGTAGTTCGTTGTAACTTTGATCGAAGTTTTAATAATAGTGTATTTATGACGTACTAAAAAAAAACTACTCATCAGATCGAGTTCAAACTAATTTTCGTTGGTAGTTTTCATGGTAATGTACATCATATATTTTTTTTAGATTTTTCATTCTCTTACTTTAGAAGTTAGAGGGGGGGGGGACACACATTTTACCACTTTGGAAGCGTCTCTCGCGCAAATTATTCAGTGTAGACAAAAATTATATTAGAAACCTCAACATCATTTTTGAAGACCTATCGATAGACATCCGACACGTGTAGGTATGATGAAAAAAAAATTTTAAGTTTCAGTTCTCAGTATGGGGGGCACCCCTATTTTTGTTTTATTTTTAAACTTTTGTAAAAATCTTAATGCGGTTCACAGAATACATCTACTTACCAAGTTTCAATAGTGTGGTTCTCATAGTTTCGGCAAAAAGTGGCTGTGACATACGGACGGACAGACAGACAGACAGACAGACAGACAGACAGACAGACATGACGAATCTATAAGGGTTTTTACGTTTTACGGAACCCTAAAAATGAAGGAATATTTTTCTTTCAAAATAAATTACGTATATTTTACGGATACAAGGATTAACTTTTTTAACCTAACCTGTAAAAATTCAGAACCGTTACTTAGGGAAAAGCTACAAACCAAAATGGTTTGACTGAGAACCATAAAATTTGGGTTCGTCGTAAATATGAAGCACTCGCAGCGCCCCGCGGTTATACCCGCGTAGATAGCATCTGTGCTATTCCGGCTTATAATCTGGCAGTGTTTTAAATTTCAGCCCGATCTGTTCAGCCGTTCAGACGTGATTGGACAACAAACATCCAAACTGTTATTTTTTTAATATCAGTAGGATTAAAAAATTAAGTAGTGGGAAGTAACTAAGCGATGTGTTCCTCGGACTTGCTAACACGCTAAATGGGGTAATTAGGTTAACCCAGGGCTCCCTCTTTTTAGCATCCCCTTTTTAGCCCCTAACTTTTAGCTCTCTTTTATAGTTTAGTTTGCGCGGTCTCAGCTGCATAAAAAGTTCGCTAATTCTCAGACAGCTGTTCTGGAATTTCTGATAAAGAAAAACTGAACAACAAGTAGCTTAAAACTATGTTTGGAGAAAACCTAATATTTTTAAATCTCTAGTGCTTTGTTTTTTCGATGAGGCTTAACCAGTTTTGATATATTTTTATCTTGTAGTAGGTAGGAAAAAATATCGAAAAGTATTTTTCAATGTACTAGCCCGGTTTTTCATTTTTAAAAACAATTTTCGTATGAACGATTTTCAAATTCGAACGTTTAATGACGAAGTGATTTTCATAAAATCTCGCGTCACTGTGACATTTAATTGGGTTGACAATTTAAATGGCAAAACAACATTTTTGGCGGGTCAGATAATGCCGTACAAAGCTTTGTGCGGTTGATAAACAATTATCATTATGATATTTTTTTTTATAATAAGGTAAAGTTTGCGTTAGATTATGATTTCCCCGATGCTAAGCAACATCACGACCTAGAATGTAACACGCGTTAATAAAAGGAACCTTTTGACTTAAGACTATAAAAGATATCTGCTCTTATCGCAAAACACAACTGATTAGGGTGTTCTACAATTCTGTAATGCGATCAATGACAAGCTTTGATTATAAACCGATTGGTATGGATTATCATTATATAGCTCTCGAGAATAACAACCACGTAACCGATGACGTTCGAGTCATCAATAGTTTGGTAATATTGTCGTCAGAAACTAAAAAGTGGTGATAGAAATAAGTCCACCGATTTCGGTCCAAAAAAAGTAACATCTACCTAATCTATGTGGCAATTTATAATCAAATTATTGCATAATAAAATACTTACAAGAAATAACCACACAAATAACAAGTGTAGTTGGCTAGTGATTAAGTCGGCATGCAAAATAATGTTTATATATCAATCAAAACGCATTTATTTGTAATAAACTTTACAATTAGTCGTTTATTTCCTGCAGTTATGCAAAGTTGATAATGTGTAATTATATTTAAAGCATGTTTAATTACACAGTTTACAACAGTTATCGCAGGTTTTTTTTTACTTTTGTTTTATTGGTAACTAGCAGTGCCCCGCGGTGTTACCCGCGTAGTTTCGCCTAACTATGTATAACTGTCTTAGCTTTGACATTGCTCTCTCTTTTCTTTCCACTTGAAATGATAGAGACCGCAGTAACAAAGCGAAAGCCGATTTAGTACGGCGGTAGAAGAGCCGTTGCCTTTACTTTCCCGTGATAAAAAGTCTATATGTTATTCAAGACTGTGTTCTGTGTTAACGCCCGATCCGTTTAAACGTTACGACGTGATTGAACAACAACATTTAAACTTTCGCATTTGTAATATTAGCAGGCTAAAATGTCATTCTGCTACGAGCCCTTTATCGTAAGTAAATAATAAATAAATATTGGTGGACAATTCAGACACAACACCATCTGACCCCAAACTAAGCAAAGCTTGTAATATGGCGGCCAGATAGCTGAATATAATATTTATAATAGTTGTAAATACATAACGTGTTACGCATAGAAACACCCACACACAAACAAATATTTGAGTTCATAGCTCAAATATTTGCACTGTGTGGGAATCGAACCTTACGTGGGTTCGATTCCCACACAGTGCTCTCGGCTTCGTAGACAGAGTTACTACCCAACTAATCCACGTGGCTATCAACTCTATCAAGTAAGTATCTGTCTATAACTCAAATTAAAATATTAATAATAGTTTAACCGACAAACGACGTAACTTAACCGACAATGGAATAAAGATTTGTCACTTCTTATTATGCTAATGCAATAATTTACTGCTTTTCAACAAACTCTTAACCATTGGTTTCAAATTCTAATTTTACCATCTTTATGATTTCCAAACTTTTAGTCAGTTTTCAAATAAAAACTTTGCTACAATTGTCATTGTTACACACTTTCACCGTAGATAATTAAGTGTTGTACAAAATAGTAGCACCTCTTTTATTGTATTTTCTATAATTTAGGCAGCTTACGCACAGTTTGAGTTTTAAAGGTATTTTAATTGCCAAATAAATACTATTAACTATGGTAATAAAAACCTTATGTAGATAAAAAATAAATGTATGAACCTAACAATAACAAAAAAAGCTAGACTTCAATTTTCCTGCATCAGAAATCATTCAATGAATCACGTATATTACAATGTAACGGCATGTGCAGATATTTAGTAATGGACTAATCTCAAAACCATAAAAAAAAATATCTTACTTGCACTTTTAGCAAATCAGTAACGTCCGTGCCCGCACGTACGAGGTAACTATGTACATAGTTTCAGTTGAAAACTACTGCGACTGGAGCCTACTTTCTGAGTTTTAATTAATTTTCTGAAACCGAAGCGGTTTTCGTGTGCTGAGCTTTACTTGCTTAGCTCTAAATGGAGCTCGTTTAATTACGTTAGCGCTAAATAAATTATCTTGGCGTATGCATATGGTTACGATAAATTTTCAAACTTTTTTGTAACCATTTAATCTATGAATGTACCCATGCTACGCAAATAGATAATTACTTTACTTTTATCATATTGGTTAGCTCTAGACGTTCATCGGTCCATAATGAATTATGGGCAGAAAATTTAGTTGTACTTAGTGTGGATAATTTTTTAGCTATGCAATATACAGCCTATGTCGTTTTTATATTTATGTTTAATTGTATTAATTGGTAAACTTGGTATAAGAACTTTTAATATTGCACCACAACAAGTTTCATGCAAACTCAATTTCAAACGTCTTAGTTGACGAAGCCAAAACGTAAACACTGCGGTCCAAAGGTTCAAAGTCACACAACAAGCTATGAGTAATCTCTAAACCTAGGTCTGCTAGTCTGGTCTATGTATCCCGTAAATAAACAATCCCTTAGTGGAGATCAAATATGTAGCGATATTTAAGACAATTCTCAGTTAGTCCAATTAAACTAGTTTAACAAGTTTCTTGCACTTAGCGGTATAGTTCAACCTTATTGGTCGCTTCCGCTCCGTTGATATTCGCAAACGCGGCATTATTTCGACGTGACCTTTCCAAGCGGCACCTTGGTTCGCTCGCTTCATTTCGCTTTTGACTCTCGTGAATTATGAACAAGCCAAATTATCTCAAAAGAGAGCTAATTGCTCCCTTTATTTAAAGATTCTCGTTATGTTTCACTTAAAGTTTAAATGGGGTCCATAATTGTTTGGGGAGCTAATGATTTTATGAGATATGTATGGCAGAATGACAATGGAAATTGACTATTCACTTTTGTATAATTATGAAATTCTATACGAAATTAATTTTTGTTTACATAAAAATTGGCAATACAGACTCATATTTTTTTACAGAAATGATGTTAGATCTGGATTGTAATACAACAAGTGTACGAATGATATATTTAATATTTTGTGACGTTTTTTAACATATGCTTTTTTAAGAATTCACAAAATTGTGATTGAACTTCACAAACAAGTAAGTGCATCCTTTCATTCATTATTTGAAGAAGTCTATCAGTTCTTTCTTCGACCTATCTCTTCAATTTGCTAATTAATGAAAATTTAAAAGAAATGTAACAGGCAAATGAAATCATTGTTGTCGTCATTAAATTTAGAATGAGGTGGTTTCAGAATAAAAAAAAATCAATTACGCCAAATTCTTAGAGTAATTAGATAAAAATCCGTCAATGTTTAATTGATTTTACATATTTTATCACGCTAGTACCGGAAATGTTCAAAACTCGTTTTATTCATCAGTCGGCAACAACACAGATTTAATAATGTATTTTATTGTCTGTCAACATCTAATTCTATCTGAATATATTACCATCTATAAAAACTACGGGTTAGACAAGAAACAAATCACACTATTTTTAAAAGTTTAAGAATGAAAATAAGTGATTATATTTTTAAGTGTATATAAATCTATTACCATTTCGCGCCAAAGCTACTAAACGATTTCAGAAATAAATTTACTGTAATAAATATTTTTTTTTTTTTTTTTTTTTTTTTAACTTCTATAGGTTTACACTTGACCGCCATCTCGCCTGATGTTAAGCGACGATGCGGTCTACGATGGAACGTGTTTACCTAGAAATAACCGATTCACTCTCGATTTGAAGACACAAAGATTGTAACCATCGGGGAAAACCCACTCAGGCAACGTATTCCACAGCCTAGACGTTCTTATCACAAAAGTAGAGTCAAATCTCTTCGTTCGTGTCTTTGGAACATCAACCATGAAACGATGTCGCTTTTTCGAGCTACGAGCATTCCGATAGAAAAAAGGACAAGGTGGTATCAGATCATGCAAATCAGTCGCACACTCTCCGAAGTGTATCCGATAAAAAACCGATAGGCTAGCAATTTTTCGGCGATGTTCAAGACTTTGAAGTCTTTTTCGCACAAGAGTGTCGTTACCTATGAGCCTTTTGGCACGTCTCTCGATCGATTCCAGAGCCTCCAGCTGATACTTAGCCGATCCATCCCAAAGGTGCGAACAGTACTCCATACAGGAGCGAATCTGTGCTTGATATAATGTAAGCAACTGTTCAGACTTGAAGTACCTTCGCACCTTTGAGAGGACACCTAGTTTTTTGGCAGCAAGTTTGGCCTTGGACTCGATATACGAGCCAAAGTTGAGCGTAGAGGTCAAAGTAACGCCCAAAAGCTCAAGACGGTCAGTAACCGGCACGGATACACCTCTAAAAGTTGGAGTCAGTTGGAAGGGACTCCTTTTAGCGAATATTTGAAATCATCTCTACACACACGCCACAATGTATTGCGGACAAAATGACAGATTGATCTAGTTAATACCAATAAATAATCTTCAAAAACCTAACACTTCTGTACAGGACATCTCCCATGAGCAAACCTTGATGTTCACTCCACACAGAAGGATAATCAAAAATTTCACTTTTTCAATTTGGTCGACAAAACGAATAAAAATAAGCAAAGCGTTTGACCCCTGTTAATCTTGCTAATAACCTAAAGGGATGGACGGGTTACGAATTTACCGTGTTTTTATAATACAAGGGATTTTCCGTCTAAAATACATAAACGATAAAGGGAGTCGTAAGATGAGCCTTATTGTCATATGTTTTTTCAGGAATCTGTCTTAACCGCAATTTCGTCGATGCAACAAAACAATAACGCAATATAAAATTTGGCTTGTTTATATACCTACTAGCGGCCCGTTCCGGCTTCGCTCGGATCATAATCTAGATTTTTGGAGTGAACAACCCTTATTACTTAGGGGTATGAAAAATAGCTAGTAGCCGATTCTCAGACCTACTGAATATGCATATAAAATTTGGTAAAAATCAGTAGAGCCGTTTCGGAGGAGTAAGGAAACAAACACTGTGACACGAGAATTTTATATATAAGATCTACATTAAAACCTAACTTTAAAATACCAGAGCTTTTGTATAATATCGTATGGAATTTCAATATCAATTTTGCAGCGTATTTTTTGGAAAATATATGCAAATAATACGCTTCAAAATCGTGCATATATAAAAGACATGCTTCTGATGATAAGCAATTCGTCTGCTGGTAACAGTCATGCCATGCAGTTACTTGATCATGAATCAGGCCAAATCTCTGCCTGGGGTGCGTAGCTAGGAAACCTCGACGTGGTGCACCCTGGGCATCACACAACAACTTGCCTCGGTGGCATCTTGTTGTGTGATGGCGAATTCCGGCCGGGGCTGGGAACTTCTACACGCGCTCTTCACTCCCCTGAGCAGTGCGTGTAGAGGTTGGGGAGAGGGACTGGAAGACTTGGGAAGGTTACTCGACTGACATAACGGCCAAGTAAAATTCCTAAGTCTTCCAGATGAAGGTCCTCCACGAGCATTCTGATTAACACAGTTCTCCCTGGAAAGACAAGGGCCGCGGTGCGGCCATAGAGGCGAAACTGCGGCTATCCCTATCCACTGTGGTGAGGGTGGAATTCTCGCTGTTGACCATCGTCGCCGTGATGCTTGACAGTGAGAGGTCGTGGGAGTTAGAGGAGCGAGAGTTGGAATCCTCTCGCTCCTCTACTGGCATACCTCACCATATCCCTGCATGGTGAGGATACATAAATGTATTGCCCCCACATAAAAAATACCAAATCTCTGCCTAGTACTATACCTATTTTGAAGTTATATCAATGTTTTGTCGCTGTAATATAAATCTATTATATTATTAAGGATCTAATATTTAATTATTTATAGATCATCACGATGAAAAGAAGATTAAAATGCCAAATATCTATATATAAAATATAATTAAGCTACTTTTCATTTATTTGTCCATTTCCTTTTTCATTTAACCTTAGCATCGACTACTGTAAAACCATCCGATTGCCCATTGAGTTAGAATCGGATCCAGCTCACTTAATAACTCAGACCCTGTTCCTCTTTGCCAGATGATTTATATTTTTGCCGCTGAACTTTGTACTCTGTAGTACGGACTTTTAATTAAGGGTTAAGAGGGTTGAATAGGTTAACCGGCAGAGGAAATGTATTCTTTTTATGTGCTTAATATAAAAGAAAAAAACAAATTAAAAAAGATGCGTGTCATTTACATGTCTTTGATTAAAAAAGTTGTGAAATGGGATCCGTTTGTAAAGTACTAAATTAGCCTAATTTTTTTATTAAGACAGAGAAAATCAAATTCACATTTTTTAACAAAAATTTGCAGAATTTGACTGAGTAATTTATATAATCCATCAAATAATTTTATTTTTATTACTACGTAGAAAAATCGTACCTCGTCCCTATATTTTGAAACTGTCACTAAATACGGGTTGTTCCCAGTAATTGTGTCATCAAATCTGGAGTCTGCCTTTGCAAGCCTACCATTCTTGACAGCTGTGGCCAGACCATGAATGTTGTATCAGCCGATGCATGCCGTAATAAAACTAGCCCAGTGCCGGAATACGTGAATATGCCATTTATTGCGGAGCGTGGGACTGCCAAATGTGACACCCGTCCTGACATCAATGTAATAATGTCGAGTTGGGAGCCCAACTTTGCCATATTTCGTGAATGGCAGTTTTTCAGGATCAAATATCAAAGATCCTCGGGTTTACAATTTTTTAATCCTGTTATAAGTTTTGATTGATATGGTATTAAAAACGATTTCGTCTTAACTTTTAATGACTTTTATATCTCGTGCTGATTACTGATTTAAAACTTTTTATCAAGTATTAACATTTTGTTTTACACTTTGTTATATTTATATCGAGCCACAGTTAAAACAGTTATTAAATACATATAATATGTGTACTTTAAATTTATTACAACAGAGTTCTGCTAACCTTGATTGTAGCGTTAATATCAGTTTTTTTGTCACGGCATCTTCGTCATACAACCTATTTCTATTTAGGGTAGTATTCAATCTATTTTGTTAGGCAAATTACACGATCAATCTTGCCAAGCAACCCACGGAATATTAAGCCTGAAATCCGGGCAATACGTTCTCAGACACGTTCGTGTACCAAGTCTACTTGCTTCTTATTTTATCAACGATTTGACAAACAAGCCTGTATTATTTGCCTGATTCGTTCTAGGCCTCGTTGAGACTACTGAAGCTTCTTAATACCGACGACCATTTATTGCGCACGAACATCACTAACTATTAATAAACACCAGTGTTCCTTCCAATATTTAATGTCAATGTTATCTCGTTACCATGTACCGATATCTTCAACGGCCTTAATATGCCCTCGGGACTACATTCACCGTAACAATTTAAAGAACTACAGCACACGAACTGTGGACAGGAAAGACGTGAGCGATTCTCCCATGAGGGTCGACTCGGATACGCGGGAACCAATGATCGTTCTCGCGGGACCTAACCGTACGGGCAACATTCGTGTCTCCACAGATGCAGCCTCCAAAACGCCGAGCGTTCAAACAAATCGGGCAAATGTAGACAAAAAACTTTGAAAACTTATGACGAGTTACAATAAAATTGTGATTTAGATGATGTACTGTAAAAGATGCGTCCAAATTAGATAGGTTAGCTAGGTAATGTAGTTGTTGTGATGGAGAGAAGTAGAGAGGTGACGTGAGAGCGAATATGGCGGCCGTCGCCGGCCTCTACGGGCTGGGGGATGAACAGAGGGCGCGCCACCGCCGCGGACAGGTCAACGCGGAACGCTCCGAGTCCCGAGATGACAACACTGAAGCGTGAGTACACTTATTTTTAATTTAATTTAAGAATTCCAACTCAAAAACAAAAATCACGTATGTGTTTGCCAATATCATAAGATAATATACATACATGACACATGTAAATTTTCAAAATAAATTTATTTAAACAAACAAACGAACCGTCAATCAGCAACGTTCCTTCATAACGATATTTTTGAACATTCACTGTTTGTTCAAGGGAATATTTTGTTTCTTGAACTGACTGGATCAAGGATTGCACAATGCGCATAGTTTAATGATGTTATGAATTATCTATCTCCTATCATAACTTTCTATCTACCTTTTAAAATAACTAAATATAAAATTATATGTGTAGGGCCGTCCGTTTGTGCATGTTGGCTACGCTGTTGGCACATATCGGGATTTTTTTTCAAATAAATAAGTTACAATGCTCTACTGTATTTCAAAGAACAACAATTTGACATATTCAATTATTATTGCCACATTTTTAGGGTTCCGTAAAACGTAAAAACGGAACCCTTATAGATTCGTCATGTCTGTCTGTCTGTCTGTCTGTCTGTCTGTCCGTCCGTATGTCACAGCCACTTTTTGCCGAAACTATGAGAACTACACTGTTGAAACTTGGTAAGTAGATGTATTCTGTGAACCGCATTAAGATTTCAACAGAAAAATTAAAAAAAAAAAAAAATTTGGGTTGCCCCCCATACTGAGAATTGAAACTCAATTATTTTTTTTCATCAAACCTACACCTGTGGGGTGTCTATCGATAGGTCTTCAAAAATTATGTTGAGGTTTCTAAAATCATTTTCGTCTACACTGAATAATTTGCGCGAGAGACACTTCCAAAGTGGTAAAATGTGTGTCCCCCCCCTCTAACTTCTAAAGTAAGAGAATGAAAAATATTAAAAAAATATATGATGTACATTACCATGTAAACTACCAACGAAAATTAGTTTGAACTCGATCTGATGAGTAGTTTTTTTTTAGTACGTCATAAATACACTATTATTGAAACTTCGATCAAAGTTACAACGAACTACAAGAACTATGTGTACTATGTATAAAATGTTACTTGCTGCAACGGAACCCTTCATGGGCAAGTCCAACTCGCACTTGGCCACTTTATTTCTAATATTTTTATGATCTTTGGGTAGTGCACTGTTCAGTTTTAGATAACATAAATATGGAACTATATAATGTGCAGTAAATTATTAATTGATTCATATGTTTTGTGTGTACACTGTGTACACGAAAAACAAAACCTTAAACTGATTTATTAAAAACAACAATCCAGGCTCTCAAGGGAAAACCTGATTATATGTATGTAAGTTAAGTTTTTAAATGTACAATGTTTAAATAATGCCAGCTTTGCGATTTTACAAAAGAAGTAGGTAATAGTTATTAACTGTTACTATGACTTGTTTATGGCATATACTGAATACCGATATGATCTCGAATGCCTATAAACCGTATGAGAAACACTACGCCAAGAACATTAACACGTCTTTCGCTCCTCATAAAGTTGTAAAACGATCACAAAACAGTTTCTAGAATGCAATCTTACGGTTTCATGACTGTTCGGGAATTTTGAAAGCGATGTAAACTGGACGCCTCGCTTTGACCATGGAGTTTGAATGAGTTTGGCAACCGCTGTGATTTCCGGTTCCGGTTTTATTACAACATTTCTCAAAAAGCAAATAGTGAAGACTGACTTTTCCATACTTGACTGGCAGTACGAGATCCCGCTATACAACGATCATCACTGAGCTGGTTATTGGATGAAAAATATTTTATATCAAATTGCATATGTCAATATTGCAAAAGGGTTGTCTAAAAAAATTCAATCCAGAATATGATTAATTAACAATTTTTTTAAACATTCCCAATAAAATTATTGTATTTAAAAAAAACTGTATTACATAACTTATTATTTTGGCTTTACTCAATGCTTACGAAATCTCATCCTAGTAAATTTTACGGAGTTTTCTATGTGTCTAAAAAGCAAGCGAGATTAAACATAGAAATCTTTGCTTATTTGCATTCTCAAAAACAACAGCCGCGGCGAAAGCGGTTATAGACTACAGGCCCGTGAACAAAATGTACCTACGTAGTAAATGAACCACCAGGAGACCTATGTAGGATGATTGAAGGGTATAAATTAATAAGATTCAGCACTATGCCGTCACTTGTAAGCTGTCCAACTGGGTCGAAGAGGGGGGGGGTTGCAACCCTCGATCATTTCCCCTTGTCGCATGATTTTTGTACGGCGTTGCAGAATAATAGATCAAAACAGGTATTGAAACTATAAAAATTATAAATTTTAAGTTTTTAAGTATTAGTTTGTCGGAAAAATTCGTGATTTTCTGACGACTTACAGATAAAATTTGGCCTTTGATTGAGTACGGCATTGGTTCCATACAGATTCAATACCTATCCTAATCCATTATTTCGCAACGCCGTACAAAAATCATGCGACAAGGAGAAATGGTCGAGGGTTGCAACCCCCCCCCCCCCCTCTTCGACTGTACTCAGTTGGGCAGCTTACAAGTGACGGCAGAGTGCTGAATCTTATTAATTTATACCCTTCTATCATCCTACAAAGGTTTCCTGGTGGTTCATTTACTACGTAAATTTTGTTCACGGGCCTGTAGTCTATTAATGTCAAAGGAAAAGCCGAACTAATACAGCAACGATATCATTTCACAAGTTGTCACAGTTTTGTGTGGTTGTAGATAATAAGGTCTATTTTATTTTTTTATTAAGCTAGGTATATGAACAGGGATCTCAGGGTCCAGACGTTTCCCTTACGAACGGTACGAACTCGTAAGAAGATACCAGGGCGGAGTATTTGAGGTGTTTAATTCTTGTATCTGCTTCTGCTTTTTATTTTTCACAGAAGATACTGCATCAATTTAAAATACATAATACATGTACTATGTACTAATTAAAACCGCGAATAAATGTATTGGAGCGCATTTTTTTCGTCCACGCGTAGTGAAAACGCGAATAAAGAAAGCGTGAAATGAACAAGAGCTTTACTGTTCAGAATTCTATTGTTTGAATCTACACATATTAGGTATATTAAACAGACTTCACGAGAGAGAGATTTCGCTTGACTGTTATGGATTATAAGTGTGTTTTTCGTATTAGGCACGAATCCGACATCATTAAATTTGTACTCTAGAGTATTTTCGATGATTAAACTACTTACACTTCTATTAAGTTAAACGTAACACTTTTAACTCTTTTTAGGGTTCCGTAAAATGTAAAAACGGAACCCTTATAGACTCGTCATGTCTGTCTGTCTGCCTGTCTGTCTGTCTGTCTGTCTGTCCGTCCGTATGTCACAGCCATTTTTTGCCGAAACTATGAGAACTACACTATTGAAACTTGGTAAGTAGATGTATTATGTGAACCGCATTAGGATTTTTACAAAAAAAAAAAAAATTGGGTTGCCCCCCATACTGCGATCTGAAACTCAAAAATATTTTTTTCATCAAACCTACACGTGTGGGATGTCTATCGATAGGTCTTCAAAAATGATGTTGAGGTTTCTAAAATCATTTTCGTCTACACTGAATAATTTGCGCAAGAGACACTTCCAAAGTGGTAAAATGTGTGTCCCCCCCCCCTCTAACTTCTAAAGTAAGAAAATGAAAAATCTAAAAAAAATATATGATGTACATTATTATGTAAACTACCAACGAAAATTAGTTTGAACTCGATCTGATAAGTAGTTTTTTTTAGTACGTCATAAATACACTATTATTGAAACTTCGACCAAAGTTACAACGAACTACAAGAACTATGTGTACTATGTATATTATGTTACTTGCTGCAACGGAACCCTTCATGGGCGAGTTCAACTCGCACTTGGCAACTTTATTTATATATTGTAATGACAGATAAACTTTTTTCTTTGTAATAACATACTAACAAAAAACACACAATCTACTTCGTTAAAATGCTTATTTTTTCGCACAAAGGTTATTTCGAAAAATAGAGATGTTTTTGGAAATTAATATTTCGAAATGAAATCGGACTTGGGTGACTTTTTATCTCAAAACACCATACTTTTAATTCGACTGTAACCAATACATTACAGCTTCTCCAGGTGAAGCTGTTTTGGTTCAGTTCAATTTTCGTGTGTACCTAAGCCTAAATTGGAATAAAAATAAAATTAAAATATATGTAGGTATGTATAGGCAGTATTTCCTATTTATAAAATACTACCTAGTATTTCATCCACGAAGTTCCCGTTCCCGTTATTTTCCCGTAATAAAAATAGCCTATGTGCTATCCCAGACCATAATCTGTGTTCCAAATTTCAACCGTTCAGCAGTTCCCACGTGATGGAGCAACAAACATCCGAACTCTGACATGTATAACATTAGTAGGATAGGGTGACGGGATGAGCCGAACATGCACCTGCTAATAGGCAACGTGTCTATCCCTAATAACATAGTGCCACGAAGCTATTTGATCATGTTAAGTTAAATCGCTGTTTTCAGAGCAACTTCTGTCTGCACTTTCATATTGCTTCCTTTTTGTTCTCGTTTAAAACCAAATAAAGTAATAGTAAAAGTAACAACCGTTTTACTGGGATGGTCGATGAGCCAGAGTAAAACCGAAGGTTTTCTAAAAATTTTAATCACACTTGACTGATTTTTTTTTCTAATTTAAACACTTGTTTTGCAACTCTGAATAGTTAGAATTTTCAGTTATCTCTTTCTCAACAATAAGTTTTAATACATTTCTAAAGAAATCTAACTGTTGTGTACTCGTAACAAAATTTGACTTGAAATCAATTTCATCACGTTGAATTCATTTAACGACATACATTTCTACATATCCATATAACTTTGCTACAAATATGAATTTATTTGACTTTGCTGTAAAACTTAATAGGTTGTTGACTCACGCAAACCTTAAGTATCTTATTAAATCTTTGGCGTTTCATTTCTAAAATATAGAGGAACTAAACGAACAGAACATGATAGTAAGCATCACGCCTAACAGCTTCAGTTAAAATCACTGCCTGACACCCAAAGATAAAATGTCTTTGGAAATAGTACTGCTAGGGATAGAATAAATGGCAAAGTGTACTTGCCCAAGCTGACTCTGCCACGAGTTCACCAGCAAAAAAAAATAGGCAGGCTGTATACATATTATGAAAATGATTATGGTATCCACACATGGATCTCCAACTTTGAACCGTTTTGTTTTGATAAGACGAGTCCCTTCCGAATATAAGCCATCAATTTCTTACAAACATTTACTTAATGAGAGTTTCGGGAACTTTTGAGTTCTTTAAATGTGACAGACATGTTCAGTTAAATGATGATTATGACAATGTGTTCAGAACGAGTCACTGTTTACTTCGTTGATATTTTTAAGCTTTAGCCACTACTGATACGAGAGTCTGCATATTTTTTTTTGATGGAGATTTATTTATTGAATTGATAATATGAGCAACATTTATAACTACATAAAGTAGGAGAAACCTTAGGCCTAACCTCTGAGCTTGCTACTGGCAGTGCTCCGCGGATGTGCCCGCGTAGTTGCCGTTCAACCTGAAATTTCAACCTGATCCGTTCAGACATTAGGACGTGATTGAGAAACAAACATCCAAATATTCAAACTTCCAATTCCATTGACATTTATAAGACGAATATTAATAGGGTTGTGGAACGACCTGGAAAATCTACGTTGAATAATTCAATCGTCTAACCAGTTCCGTGTTTCCAATCCAATCTCGCCCATTACTTAATTACAGGTATTAAATGCACTATCCGTGACATTCGTTCGTTAATTGGTGTAAAGTAATTCCTTCAAAGATATGTGGAATAGGAATGTTCCGGAGCTTCGACTCCGTTCTCTAAAATACGGCACTTCAGACTGGTTTTAAAACTCCGATTAGGATTTCCGTTGCGCTATTGCATTTATGGAGCAGATGACTGTCATAATTATTATGTTTTTCAAGAATACAACTCTCTTTTGTAAGCTTCGACCCAAACTTTATTTCTCTTTTTTAATGAATGAATTAAAATTATTTATTGTTCACACCATATAGGATACATACAATTTAGGAAAAACAGTAAGACTAGTGATACAACGGGCGGCCTTATCGCTAAAAGCGATTTCTTCCAGGCAACCATGGGATGGACAGTAATATTTGAAAACTTAAAACGTGGCGCGCAATATTTACTATTTAAAAATAAGACTATGGGATAGACGTACATTCTAATAGTACTACAAATACGAATACGAATACATAAAACTATAGAAAAAAAACTAAATACACTAATAAATAAAACTAATCATTTACTTACATATATAAATATACTGGCAAGGTAAATATATGTACCTACGTATATTTTTTACCTATTTATTTATTTAGAGGGATAGAGAATGGTGATAACTTATATCTTTTCAAAAACGTACGTTGCTTAACCGATTTACTGTTTTCTGGTCTTAGCTTGATTGCAAACATTTACTCAACGCTAGTGCAGGCCAAGAATGTATAAAATTTTCGAATAAAGTCAAATTCATATAGAAATGTGTGATGTATTTTTCTAAATAAATAAAGATTGGTGAACAATTCACACACAACACCATCTGACCCCAAACTAAGCAAAGCTTGTATGATGGCGGCCAGATAGCTGATATAATACGTTTACAGTTTTAAATACATACTTATTATACATAGAAACACCCAGACACAGTGCAAACATTTGAATTCATCACACAAATATTTGCACTGGGTGAGAATCGAACCCACGACCCTCGGCTTCGCAGGCAGAGCTACTACCAACGAAGCCACGAGGTCAGTCAGGTTATTTGAAATCAAACAAACTTTTAAAGCCAAAATATTGGTCAAATCAAAGCTATGGTTAGTGCTTATTTTCTACATTAGCACGGTAAATGAGTACGAGTAAGTTTTTTTTCTTTTAATAAAGAGTGACGAGACGAGCAGGACATGTGCCTGATGGTAAGCAACTTGCCTGCCACATAACAGCACAGGGACACGCAGCTTTCGGAACATGAAAAGTCCAAATCATTACCTAGCACTTCACTGCGCTCGTCACCCAGAGATCTAAGAGAGTTTATGGAATGCTTTCAGGTAAACTCGGTTGTCTGCATATTTTGATGAATGTTAGTCTGCTTAGATTAGTATTGTGTTGAGCTTTTTGCGTCAGCCAAAAGTTTGTTAGGTAGAGACTCCGAAGTAGAGGATCTGAAACCAACCTAATGAAGGTAGGTGTCTGGTTAAATTGGTATAAAACATAAATCTTTCTTTTCATCTCCGATTAAATTTCCTACTCAGACTCCGGTGAAACAGTTTTTACATCTCCGGTTCCGACTAACGTACCTCCGTAGCATCTCTAAAGCAGATCCCTCCCATCTAAGTCTATTTTGGGATTCGTCTCCGGCTTAATCAAGGTCTCAAGTCGTCACTTTACTTAATAACTTCAAAGATAGCTCGTAATTAACTGTAATGTTGGTACGTTTAACTTCAAATGTAGAAATGATTTCAGTGAATATGATTTATCAGAAACACGTGTAAACACAAGATATACCTACGAGATGTGAAGCTTATTTGTATATTTACCTCCTGTTTTTTTAAAGATGGATCAATAGATTTCATGCCTTTCAAGAGTCAGCATACAATTTAAGCAACCAATTGAAAGACCTAAGACTTTACAAAACAAAGCCGCACCACAAAAACCGTGTTGGCCTAGTGCGTGCGATTCAATAAGTCGTAGGTTCGAATACTAATTGCACCTATGACTTTTCCCAGTGGAGACGTACAAGTTTGTCATCAACACTAGCTTTAGACGTGACGGAAAACTTCCTGTGGAAACCAGCATGATCTAAGAATGTGTCTGTTGGATTTTGACACATTACGCTAAACTGATCTACCTGTACCTACACATACTTCAACTAAATTCAATTATTACTGTTTACATAAATTTGCTGCCGACAAAAAAATGTCGAGAGGTAATCCAATTGTGGACTTTCAATAGGTACTGTGGTGCCGGAATTACCATGCTTCTAACAAAAAACCTCTTCAGCTTTACAATATTAGTACTAGAGGAGAAGGAGACCCTGACAAACCAGGGTTATGGGTCAGGCACAGGGTCACGTACCCTCACCATCCATGAAGCTCAGGGACTGACATATGATCAGGTAATTGCAGTCAAAACCAAGGCAAACATGAAGCTGCACGAGAGCGTGCCCCATGCGGTTGTTGCAATCTCACGGGACACGGGGACCTTCACGTACTACGCTGACGACACTGACGACGCCATCGGTCGGTTCGTGCGGCGAGCGTTGGCTGCATCACCGAAGACCATCTGAGAGTTCAACCTACAGATGGCCATCAGGGACAGAAATGCAGCCGTAGTGGAGGCTCTGGGCCGGGAGGAGGCGGCTTAGGCAAATGGCAATAAGGCAAAGAATCGATGTCGAGTCGATTACTTGCGGAATCCCAAGATCCGGTAGTGAACGAGCACTAGTATTAGGTTTAAAATGTTTCCAACTCCCCCATTATTTTCCTCTTGTTCTGATTATCCAAGAAATATGTAAAAATAAATCAGATTAGAAATGACAAAATTCACGGACCCCGGAGTCTGTGGAGTGGCAAATTTGAATAAAAAAAAATATTAGTACTTATAGATTTAAAATAACTTTATAGACAATCAACTTGTGTGTGGAACGATCTATCGTCAAGCTTGTCCGGAGACTGTCTCGCCTAATGACTAAATGACCCGGTTTGCAGCTTAGTAATGACTAGCCAGGACGCAAATCTCCCACTAAGTCGGGTTAAGACTCACACGAGCGTGCTAGTCTTACCGCCATCTATTAGAATTCCATTAACAAAGTATACTACAATTACCTACATGTGTTTTAAGTATGTTTTTCACATTTCTGTAGTAAAAGCTTTAAATATAAAAAAAAATGATTTATTGTTGTCCTTGTCGTTTTAAAGTACCATCCCACAAATTATGTCGATGTAAATGTGATTTTGGTACCTTATCTGCTGGTTGCCTGTAAGAAATCGTCTTTGGCGATAAGGCTGCCAATTTTGCCACTGTTTCATTTTTATTTATTTTCTTTGCAATATCTGCAGGTTAAAATTTACAGAACGAAAACGTTGGAATGAAAAACGCACTGTGTTTTCTTTTGCGACACTGCCGCCATACACATTAATCCTTCTAGCCGTTTTCGCAGCACTGGTGCCACGATGGAACTTGCACTCGTAAATAACGTGATTTTTCAAGTTTTCCATTTTTGAACTGATTGACCGAAAGAAAAAACCAATGGGGCAAAAAACAAATGAATTACGGTTTTAAAAACACACAGGCATGAGTAAATAGCTGTTTAAATTTTAAATTGGAATTCTCAACCAAAGAGGAGATATTTGAGATGAGAATAGCCAGTACGAAAAAATACCAATTTCATATGTAAGGAACAAATAAATGTTATTGAAATCGCTGTAGCGGTTTTTGAAATATGAACAAAATACTAAAATTTACTTTCAAATGCAGATGACATAGATATTGCTTCTTATGAAATTTGTTCGAGAGTCTTTATTAAATTTTTAATTGAAGGCGGTTTTTGTTTTTTTAGAATAAAATAAATTAATTTGATTTAATGTACTTTTATGTGTTCTTTCTCTGTATAAACTACAAGTGTGCAAAAATCTATTCTCTTCGCGTAATTTTAGTATAAAGAAGTACAAAGTGTCTGCCTCACGCGTTAATTCATAGATTACTGGCATTTAGCTTAAGCCTGCTGACAAGAAAGTATTAACTACTTTTCTGTTGCACCTGAAAAAATGTACCTATATATATTACCTCTGAAGTCAAAGCAAAGCGCAGACCGCACCTAGCTGTCAGACTAGATGCTTCACAAAGTTTTAATTAAAAACTGAGTCTTTGGAGGATTACATACATAGGTACCTACTTCCACGATGACTCGATGCAGTCTCGCGAAGGAGATTTTATTTAAAAACTTTTAATTAATCCACTAGTTAGTTTTTTCTAAAATAACAAAACCATCAATTTCAGAAAGTACAGAAACAAATTTTGAAAAGACTTTTGAAGTGTATCTCTTCATTTTGACTGGCCTCGTGGCTTAGTGGGTAGTAGCTCTGCCTGCGAAGCCGAGGGTCGTGGGTTCGATTCCCACCCAGTGCAAATATTTCTGTGATGAATTCAAATGTTTGCACTGTGTCTGGGTGTTTCTATGTATAATAAGTATGTATTTAAAGCTATATAAGTATTATATCAGCTAACTGGCCGCCATAGTACAAGCTTTGCTTAGTTTGGGGTGAGATGCTGTTGTGTGTGAATTGTCCACCAATTTAAAATAAAAACGACTTAATCTGTAGGTTTAAAAAATGTAAAAACACAAACTGAGTGAAAACCCTGGTTGTAAATTTACGAAAAACGCCTACATATACGGATATATACGCGGATATATACTCGTAATGGTAAACTATTCTAACTTATTAATCTGTCAATTCGGTTTAACACGTCAGACAGGTGCAGCTATTTTACAAACTAGCTTACGAATTGTTGATATTTAGTTTACAGGTCCGTGTGAAACAGCCCCATTCCTAACCTTACTAATATTAAAAATGCGAAAATCGAACTATCTATTAAACTACTATTAAATAGATTAAATGACACATCTAAATTTAGTATTAAGATAGTCTATATTTTGATAAAGGATATAGGATGTTTTAATGCAAAAAGGGTTTATTACGTAATTGAAAGAGTAGATTAAATATTTATATGGTATTGATAACATATGTATAAATAAATATGACTTTATTAAAAAATTGAGGTCCACCTAATATGGGAAAGTCCGTAATAGTAGTTTAAAAAAATAGCAATCGTGTTGCTAACCTCGTCCTTTTTGAACTCCACTCAAACTAAAAACTAAAAAGCCAGTTTAAAATACTCATAAGTCAAAAAAAGCAGAACGATTCAATTTAGGCTGGAAATACCAAAAACAGCTAAATAATTAATTTTGAAATGGACAGAAACTTATGCTAACACTGAATTGGGAAAACGCTTCCACTAAACTCTATCATACCGATGCTCTACAACAGGGTTTCTCAAAGTCATCCCCCTGGAGAAAACTAGTCAATTGTAAGGAGTACATAAGTTTTAAACATCTCATAATGACTATTATACTTACTATAGTAAATCGACTGAACTCTAAATTTAATGCACAAATAATAATGTTCCATTTATGATAAGAAACAAAGTACAATAAAACTACAGCTTTTATTAGTTTTTGTTTAATATCTATTGTAAACCAAATAAACTTTAATTTGAATATGTCAGAACAAAAACATTTGTGCCTAAAATTAAAAAAAGTATACCTGCATTTTTATATAACATCTGAAAATAACGAGACAGATTTCGTGGGTGTAGTACCATATTTAATTGAGGATAAACATCCGATTAAATGAATAATTTTACATATTTTTTCTAGTTCTTTTATATATACACCAACCATCGCTCTTTTTTCTTCCGACTGCTGGAAGTTCGAAAAAGCGACATTAATTCATGGTTGACGTTGCAAAGACTCGAACGAAGAGGTTTAACTCGACTTTTGTGATAACTACCGCATCGTAGTTTAACATCAGACGAGACGCCGGTCAAGCGTAAACCTATATACCTATAACTGTTAAAAAAAACATTATGTGACACTCTCGGTACACTAATTGACGAATCTGTTTTAAAAAGTTCTGAGTGCGTGAAGGTTAAAGTTTGAGGAACACTGCTGTTTGCTATTGCTTCATTGCTTCAGCGCTCTGCCGCTACGGTAATATTGTCCCTCCCTACTTGCAGTGTCAACAATAATCAAAGCCGGTATTACCCCTATTTTATTCTGACTGAACTGGTGGTCTCTATCGAGGTTTAAGGACTGAATCTTCTGTTGGTTTATGAACACTTACTTATTTCATTATCTATATTAACACTGAAAATGTAACATATGTATTTGATTTTAAAATAACAATATTATAGCACAATCTTTGCCTTCTTGATTTTTTTTGACGCTTTGAGAATAAGAATAGTTAATCTGAGCTTTTAACGTCTTAATCGTCCGAAATATATCATCTCGATTTGATTTTACTCGAAAAGATTTTAGGGTATGTACGTATGTACATACAAAAGCTACATCCAACAAATAATGTAAATGGTTTCAATGTTAACTAAATATCATATTTTTCATTTAGAAGGGTTCCGAGGATAAATCACAAAACGTTTTCATTATAAAAAGAAATAGTCTTAAACTATCTAAAATAAGTTGTAAGTCAAAAGTGATAGCGTGAAAGCCGGCTGTTGCTATGGTGTGTACAGGTAATTTTAGTACAATTTATTTTTTAAGGAGCCAAGGTCGAATGAACGTGAACATTCAATCTATCATTTCAATAATGTAATTGTATTGTAATATAACTAGTCAAGAAAAGTTATAGTACAATTTACTTGTAGCATATCAAAGCTCAACAATCATGTCTATTTTGAAATCAGTTTAACATGATTGCCATTATCAAATTGAAGATGTACGAGCATAATGCTACGATGGATCCAAGTATATCGGCCCCTGAATAATCTAGATTCTTACAGCTTATAATAACGATTTCGCTGTCTCAAATGTCAGTAGGGTATGGATGATTTCCATTACTCGCATGCGATTCCACAATGTTTTTGTAAATTATTGACATGAAGTTCCTTATGCACAGAAAATTGTCGTGATTAGATTCATAGAAAATTTAGAATTTAAGAAATATTGTTGACCTACTGACTATGATTACAAGAACACAAAGTGCCTGTTTCGTATCGACAGTTAAATTCTGTAATATAGGTTAATAATTTAAATTTACCGCCGTAGGTTGGGAATTCAATGTTTATCAATTCATAAATCTATCTTATTTTTCAATAAAGTCTAATCGGTGCATAAAATGGAAAGGATTATGGCGTCAAAATTTGGCAAATATAGAGTCATCTGGGGTAAACGTACGCGGCGAATAAGTGTGTCCGCCGTGGATATCCTGCGAATACCATGGATGATAGCAAGTCAAGACCTATCGCGTTTAGTTTGCATTTGACCACGGAACGAGAATACTGTGTCTCAGGTTTGTCGCACAATGCCATGGAAACTTACGCGACAATATTGCTTTTACACGGATTTGTTATTTATTTGTTTGAAGTTGATTTGCATACTGAAGGCATATTACTTGTCTGATTGAATAACAAAGTCACTGGACACAGGAGAAATGAATCAATATTTTGGGTGAATCTACGTATTTTGTCCAATGTAAGTCATCCTTAGAAATTCTATTATTTTTATTTTCTTTGATGGGATGTGTGTGTGTTATTGTGAGAATTGAAATGGTATGTTTTGTTTTTCTTCACAAATGTGTATAACGTCAGAATAAAAGCTTTTTTCTTTTCAATTCACAAACTCTTTTGTTCTGGAAGCAATTAACTAAAAAATGCGTACGTTTACCCCACATGACTCTAATCTGGGGCATCTGAGGTTATATGAAATGAGGATATACTAAGCAGCAAACAGTGAATAGAAACGTAAAGCTGAGGATCAGACTGACTGACTGACTGACATGGGAATGTCTATGTCTAGGTCTATGTCCAGCAGTGGACTGATGATGACTACGTCAAAAATAACTCAAACAGGCAAAATCCTCCTTATCTAAAATTTCGGATTTGTATATTTCGAAATTATCGAAAAAATCGAATTGTTCGAATAGTAAATATATCAAGATTTTTTTATCACAAAACAATAAACCTTACGGTTACAGTGTCAAGTTGCCTTTTCCACTTTCAGTTATCGCTCTATATTTTATAGATTGTAGTCAATCCGCTGCGTTTCAATCCGGTTGACCACGTTTGCGAGATCAATGATACAACAGGCGCTGGAACCGCAATTACTTTTATCCTGCCTTTGGAGCTCTTCCTTTGTTACCCTCTCTATTGTGAGCGTTGATTTAGGGTGTTAACCCACTGAGTCAACAGATGGACGTTGCGACATAAAAGTATACTCGTAATATTGATCTTATTCTATAATGTTTCATTGAATCATAGTTCTGGGTAACGTGCAACTTTTATTATCTAAGATTCGATAGATTTTATAGATTTTGATTTGATTATAATTATTTTTTTGATAGATCCGACCAGACGAAAATAAATCGTATTTTAAGTGCAGACGTACAAGTTCGTCATCACTACTGACTTTAATGGTGAAGAAAATCATGTTGAGAAAACTGGTATGTTCGAGAAAGACATATTTCGTATATCTACACTAATATTATAAAGAGGAAAGATTTGTACCTATTTTTGTATGTTTGTATGTTTGTAATGAATAGGCTCAAAAAGTACTGGGCCGATTTAAAAAAAAATTGTACCAATAGAATGCTACATTCTTCCAATTTGACATAGGCTACATTTCATTTTGAAAAAAATTAGGGATCCTTGGTAAAATTTGAACAATGTAACCGAAGGTGTAGAAAAATCCCTTCAGCCACTTTCGTAACCGACTGATTCGTAACCAGCTACGAAAAAAGATTTTTTTTCAGTGGTTTGTAACCAGTTACCAATAAACACTTATTTTTCGTTTTCATTACCTATATTTGGTAACCAGTTATGAAAAAAATGTTCTCTGTTATGTAACCAGTGATTAAAACATTGTTTCTAAATTCTGGCTGTATCTTTATCTTTCATGTATGTGGCATAGGTACGCCGCTGCAGTTGGTATCTAGGTTATTATCCGAGCGAAGCCGGATAGGGCCGCTAGTATTACATATGCGTCATCTATCGGCTGCTTGTGCTTTATTATGAGGAGGCAAACACGAAATCCGCCTGATGGTAACTGATCTGCCTAGCCATAAGATCACGCTATCATTTGAATACAAAGTGGCCGAATAACTGACTCGGACTGCATTGAGCTAGGCGCACGATATACATATATACCTACAGCGCAAAAAAAATATGGGATGTTTTTTCTCTTTGGCCTATAATAGATCCGAAAACATTGACCTTCAAACATAAATGATTATGTTTATTATGAAATAAAGTTTGCACATTAGTGATTGTCGACAGAATCAGCACAGGTATGGTTTTTCTCCAGACTCATTCTACAAAAAGATTTTTCACTTCAAGAGAGTTGATAATTGGTGATCTAGATTAAAAATATGAATAACCTACTTAATTGTACAATATCAACAAATTAGATATTCCTTTGCCGAGTATAAAGGACGAATTATACCTTATAGGTATAAGTTTAAATTGTGGTTATGGTGGTTACATAGTAATACTAAATATGGATCGCAATAATCAGTAACACAAGACTTATTTGACTCAGTTCTACATTAGCCTGTAAATTATTAAAATTAATGAAATATCGCAAGTGCACTCACTGCCTTTTTTTTATAGGATAGAGTGACAAGACGAGCAGGATATGGGCTTAATGGTAAGCAACATGCCTACCCAAAACATTGCAGTTACACGTAGATATTGGAACATGAAGAGTACAAAGCACTGCACAGCGCTTGTTACCCAGAGATTTCAAATTTCACTATAAAAACACCGAGAAAGCATTTATCGAAGATAAATGACATCTGCCAATCTGCATTCGGTCAGCGTGATAGATAAAGATCCTTTTTGTGAGATAAAGTTGCAAGTTCCGGTACATAGTAAGGTATCTTTATGCTAGTGGAAACTGAATGAAATGATACTTACGCGGGCATGTACTTTGTAAAAGGCTGAAACATTTTGAATATACTGAATAGTCATTTAAACTTGGCTTAACAAGTGAAATAGAAAATCTATACTATATTATAACAATAATAGATTTTGTGAAACATTGTAGATATCATGAAAAAGCCCATTCAGGCAACGGCATTCCAAACAGGAGTCAAACTTCTTCTTTTGGGTCTATGGAATATCCATAAACGAGATCGTTTATTAGATCTTTAGATAATAGTGGCTTTCTAGAGCCGTTTAACTCTTAAAACTTATTTATTTCTAAAGTCGATTTCACAGTCCTAGTGCTAAACAACCTTTAGAATTGCGGGAGTTAGAAGCTTTGTGTTTTAATTGTCCTATTTCGTTGAAATTTATCATATTTTTTGTAAAATGGAAAGTAGGTCAGCCAATTATGAAAAACGGACCAGCGAGATGCGAGGCCTGGTTCAAAAGTTGTAGTATCGCCGCCATACCTACATAAATATTCGTGTTCACTAAAATTAATCAAACAAATTCTTAGAGTTAGGACATTTGCTAATGCTGATCACAATGTTGAGTTCGATTCCCGCCTAAATAAATAGTTGTAAAATGAAATTTTTGATGAGGATTTTTGTTCTGAGCCTGCGAGTTAATATGTTTCAATATTTTCCATGCATTTTTAATAATAATTATTAAAAATGCATGTAAACATCTTGTGTCAGTTGAGGGTGACAGCATCGTCTTTTGAGTGAAATAGCAAAAATACATCCATACTTTCTTAATAACTTTCGCGTTTTATAAAATGTTACTCGTTATAACATCAGCTATTTGCTAGTGAAAGTCCGGTTAAAATCGGTTTAGTCGTTTCAGACATTAGCTGGAACAAAAAAACATACAGACAAAAATGTCTACATTGTTTTTTATGTAGTAAGGTACTTACCTACCGTATGTAATTGCGTAATAATTTAGTGAAACGCTTTTAATTTGGAATTATTAATAGACGTTTCAACCTAATTTTAGCTGTATACAATGTATTGATGTCAAAAAGCATTCATTTGAAAGAACTGTGTTTGACTGATCTCCGAGTGGGCTCTATAATAATAGTTGATCAAGACAGGGTGGGCCCGCCTTGTCTTACATCAACATCCGCCTAATGGCGCATGTAAGCATAAGCAATAGGCCTGCCCAAAACACATTGCCACGCAACTATTTATACATGAACAATCCAAATCACTGCCCATCACTGGACTACCCTCGTCACCCAGATATATACATATAAGATAATACATCTATTGGCCCTGTATTTCTCTGGAAACATTGCTATTCAAACCGAACACACAAGAATTTGCACATGACTGTTTGGCGGTGGAATTTCAATTAATTAATAGAATGCGCTACCTTCAGCTCAGGTAGGTACATAAAACTGAGGAATACTATGTTTAGTGTACAGTGAGATTTTAACGTTTTGCCCGATTAAGGGTCAAAAATTTAGACAAAAAAAATGTTTATTTCACATTTTAATGCAAAAAAAAATTTGAGTTTCAGTTCTAAGTATCAGGCACCTCCAAATTTATTGCTTTTTTGATATTTTCCTGTAAAAATCTTAATGCAGATCACAGAATACATCTACTTAACAATTTTTAACAGTATAGTTTTCATAGTTTCGGAAAAGTGGCTGTGACATACGGATTGACAGACAGGCAGACAGACATGACGTATCTATAAGGCTTCTATTTGTTACGTTTAACGGTACCCTAAAAACCGCTTTTTATCGGATATTAAAAATGTCTATTTCTGTTGACTGTACGTCATCATGTTCAAATTATTACTCTCATTATGAGTGGCACAAGGTTCGGAGTTGCGACAAAAGATGCAAAGCTGAGAGGAAATGACAACCCGTTCAAAATTTGTTGAAGGGAATTTACATTAAATATTTCAGGGAAGGTATTATTCTTGGGCAGTGATAAAATGGAGGAAAATTTAAACTTCATTAATAATCCCATTTTTGCTTAACTGTCCGGTTTTTTATTTTTCCGGTCTTCGTAACCAGTGGCGTTGAATGTTTCTTTTGATTTAGTAATCTTCTTAAAGTTTTTTCTGTAGATTAAGCTACGTACTTTTTGTTTAGCCGATAAAAAGCTATATCTCAAATGTGAATATTTACTAAGGAGATCTCAAATAAAACTGGAAATTTACAATATTATAAACATAAACTTAATCTAAAAGACCGGTACCTTTGGTAGTCGTGCCCAAAATGACCACATTGTCAAGTTGAATGGTAATACTAATAAGCAGAGCAAAAAAAGGTAAAATTGATGTATGAATTATATCAGCTATCCGGCTTACACAATATTTGGAGTTAAAAAAAAGTTAAAAATAATATAAAAAAGTCAAAAATAATTAGCATTTACGCGACGTATTCGTGTTACGCCTACTAGTCTTGGTTGTTTACTGTGCAAACACTTATTTTTACGTATTTGTATTCCGTCTGCGACAAAAGTAACAGTAATATCAAGGCCATGGTAAATGCGTCCCGGAACCAAGGGTTAGTCAGCTGCTCGCCAAATTGATTCTCAATCAAGACGCTACTCTCCTTCACACCCCTCACGAGTGAGAGAGAGGGAACGTGTATCAGGGTACACCGAGTTGTAGAAGTGTACTCCAATCTGAAATTGACACTTCATATCGATTGGAGCTCGACTTCTGAAACTTCTCCCGAAGTGGTGAGAAAGAGCTGATTTGCAAACAATTGTGTTTGTTTGTCCATTCAATTAGAAGAAAAGTAATTTAATTTGAAAAGTCCTTGAATTGTTTTTGTTGTACAAGTAAAGTCAGATTTTACTTTTACCTTTAAGTATACACTCCGATAGAAAGAGAAATGTTAGAAGCTTAATATGTCTATTTATGTCTGTGTATCTGGATGGATTTTGATACAGTTTTTTGAGTTTGAAAGATGATATTACTGAGATGGTCTTTTGCTACAATTTTTAGCCACATTTTTCAATCGCACTTCGAAACTGAGGAACATTCAACCTTGTTTTTATGGTAAAGAGTGACGGGACGAGCAGGACATGTGCCTGATGATAAGCAACACTCTTTCCCAAAACAGCACAGTGTCACGCAGCTATTGGATCATAAAGAGTCTTAATAATTACCCTTGCACTGCGCTCGTCACCCAGTGATAAAAACTGGATTTTTATCTCTATGACCAGTAATTTCTCTAAAAACATAGCACTTGCTTGATCAAACCGGAACACATGGATGCTTGCACATTATTGCTTGGCAGTAAAATAACTACCAAAGATGTGGTACTTCCTCATCCCTACACTACAAAATAAAGTTCTACCTAGTCTGACTACTATTATAACCCATTGTTTCCGAAAGTCACGTTAACTCAACATTTGAAAAAATCTTAAGTTACAAGTTACATACAAAGTAAAAAATTTACGACAGTGCTGCTTTAGGTACTAAAACTGTAGTATTCAGCGGTATAAAATTGTCACAAGTTTCATACTACTAACTGTAGTCCACAAAACAGGGGAATACTCTGTCCGAGGCTGTTTTCCGACAAGATTATCTTGTGTATTCTAAATCTGAAGACTGCTTTTAAAATATCAGGGACAGCAAAATGCTTTTGACTAGTGTTATCACATTTTTTTAAATTGCTTTCAAATAAAATTTGGTATAGTTGTAATCCAGTGTTGTTTTTTTTGTTTTTATAATAGAACAAGCGGTAGTTGATATCTACCGTATAGCCTAGTATACCCTATACTGAACTTTTGGTTAAAGCAAAAAAGGCAGTGCCTAAAAATCTAAACCTACTACTAACTATAATTACGCACATATAACACAACAAATATCCGCGCCACAAACCATACAAAAAGCATATTCTAAGGATGCTTAAAAGCATTCCGTATACTTACCATTCTCACTTACTGTTACACCAATATTTGGTGTCGGAATGTAATGAGATGAATTGCTGAAAAATTAAACTCTTAAATATTTCAGTGTATATAAAAAATAATCCGTAATACAATTTACACACAATTAACAGCCCACGCGGAGGTTAATAACCAAATTAAAATGATAAGCCACTTCATCATCTCATCCTAGGAAAAGTAAGCGGCTTTTGTAGGAAAGCTGATAACAGTCTTTAATCTTTGCTGCGATTTAATGAGTGTTGGTTGTTTGTTAAACCACGATATTTGCCAAATTATTTAGAAGCTTATTAATTATTTGTAAATATCAAAGTCCCCTGCGAAATTAATTTAACTGTGTTCTCTCCGTTTATGCTAAGTATTGCTCTGTTTATTTTTCTTCTATAAGTAATTGTTGTTTTGAAAGCTATGATATTTTTACTGCATCGGTCAAGTGACCAAGTACCACAGCGATCAATGTAATCTGAAATTCATCATTATCTATTTGAGCTTCCTATCGTATAGGTACTCATCTAACGTTTAATAAATAAACATTGGTAGACAATTCCAGTTCCAGTTTAGCCAGTTATTAGTACGAAACGTTTTACGTTGCAAAAACAAATAATATTTCATCACCTTATTATTAGGTATTACTATTACTGTATGCATTATATCACCTACCATTTATATACAGAGCTTAAACAATACAGATATTCGTATAGTTTTAAACTTATGCGTTATTCCGATTAATGATTAACTTCACACTGAAAATTTGCCAAACAAACGTATAAGCTTAACGTTAAAGAGAGTCCTTTAACGCTAAGATCCTTTGATTAAACAACAACATTCGAAGTATTGTTTTAAGCTGTCATGGGGGTATACTACACTAGTATTATTAATTATCGCATATTTACTTTGACTATATTGTGCAGTGTGTCCCCAATATTTTCGTTCAAGGAGAAGCTAACAACTTAATCGCTGAAAATATCAGTATTTATTAGTCTCACTTTATTAGTCTATTATTACGTAACAGAACATTTACTGTAGAAATATCGACTGGTTCCCCATTTGTCATCATAGTTATCTTTTTTCCATTATAGTTAAAAAATACAGACCTAAATATTTTACGTCGAACCAAAGAGTTTACATATACCACGTATAGAGTTTTAGCAAATGCTTTACACCGAAAGCACGGGTCTGATCGCTCTTGTGAAAGTCTCATACTTTTGTAGCGGCACGTCACTGTTTTCATAGCTAACATACACCTCATCTGCTTACGATTGGTACAAAGGAACCGTGCGGAAAAACCTAATCTGTTTACTTATTCTTAATCTAAGCGTCGAACAAACATTCAGATACGGGAGTTTTATCGCGGTATTACAAAACTGATCTGAGCTCAATTTTGACAGTATTTATTTATTACTATTTTTGACATCAAAAACGTCAAAAAATTATTTCTATTTATAACTTTGCTCAAAAACCTGTCAAACCTGTCAAAGCTTTGACATAAATATATGTTTATGTGATTGATTATATTTATAGTCTCGGTAACTCTCTTTTTTTGTACGGAATCTTAAAAATTAACGAAATTGGTCCACACGTTCACATTACGATCTGTTGACGTTGCGATACTTGCGGCAATTGATTTTCCTTTTTTTTTTATTTTAAAATTGTATCGTTTGTAAACTTTATTTTAGAGGAAACGTTCTATTGAAATGTAATATACATGATTATAAAAATTGTGAATAAAAGCAATGATTATAAAAAGACTCAAATGCACATCTACCAATTTGACAAACAATAGACATTCCCAAGTCTTTAATTCCGATGGCACCCTCCTAACTATTGTTATTTTTTCTCCCTCACGGATCTTCATGCTGCCTCTTTTCCATTCATAAAAATGCGTCTTGCTTTCCATTCATTGTTTTCCTTCAAATTTCAAGGGTAACACTGTTTTTTTTTAAATGAATGAGTTTAGAGTTCCCTTTTAACATTATATTACCATTTATACAAACTTAGTTTTTAAAAGTGATTGTTATCAAAGCACAGTATATTTTTAGCATTAATTTGTTGATATTCAAATATTGCGATTGATGCGATTTTTATTTGAATTACTTGGATCAATATTTCGTTAAGTGGGCACATGTTTCTTCATGACCCTTTACTTAAAAAGTCAAAGTACTTTATTCATATATGTAGGTACAATTTACACGTCAATTAACTTTAGTCTGAATACGGCAGAGAGCGCCATCTAGGTGCGACTGTTCAAACTAACTTGAGTGTGGAAAACTGGCTCAGAGTTACGAGAACTGGAAAACTCGGAAATAATTGTTGTAAAGCTTCTCATGCAGGTGGCGCAAGGCGCTTCCGGTACCAGTTACTGAAAAGTTTTGTAGATGGCGCTAGGTTTGACCAAAGAGAAAACGCTTTATATTACTGGATTGAAATACGATACGTCTGTGTGAAATAAATATTTCAGAAACAGTGAGCGGAGTATAAATATGTGGCATGTTCGTTATATTTTATAGCCTTAATGTTTAATGCATCTTTATGTCTCCATCCACGATGACTCTAGTTCGAATAACATTTGCATGTAGATGTAGACCAATGACGTGTTGACTGTAGTGTAAGTAGCTTATGGTTTTGACCTGGAGAGTGCAACGCCGAAGTTTCAATTTTGAGACAATGTTCATCATTGTGGTTACGGGGTTTATCAATAATAATAAAGATGCTTAGAGTAAAATGTGTTTTTCCGTTTTTTTTTTCAATATATTATTATTGGCACGTTTAGCAACCACTATTGTTAGGGCAGCTGTTACGTTGATGAAAACGGGTAAAAAAAACATGCAAACCGATAGTGAAAATATATAATAACGTTATTCCAGTTTGCAACAAAACAAATCAGAAATTAATGAACAATAAGTGTGGATTATTTGGAACTGAGACTGTTACCAGGTCTCATATTCTATAGCTACTAGTAAATTGTAAACGCACAATTTACTTAGCGGTCGTATACGTGATAACCAACAAACGTAAAGTCTGATTTGACGATTGCGACCAACTTGCAGCGGGTCAAACACATGATTGTGTTGTGTTTAACTTATTTCTAATGGATTTGCTGATACAACGAGCAATTTTTTTATCCTTAGTTCAGCTGCTTTCAGAATACAAAACTATGTGTCAAAAATAGTTTTCATTATCGCCAAAGATGATGCCAATGTTTCGCTTTGTTAGAAAATTTGGTAATCACATGTAATGGCAACATAATTAAATAAAAATAAATAAACAACATAATAGATGTTGTTCTGAAAACTTCTCATTGGAAGTATATATAGGCTGTTTTTAGAGGTATAAAACTTTAAGTTGGCAACACTATCTGGCACCCATTTTGTCTGCTGTTAGGTGATTTGTGTTTAGTTTGGTTTGGCATTTTAACATGAAAAGACTGACCCCTGAGCAAGGCAGTCATTTGTCAGAAATCATATTTGAATTAAAATACCAAAAGATTATCTTTCGAATAAAGTCAAATTCAAATAAATTTTACAAATGTATCCTTGTTTTATTCCATTTCAAAGTTCTATACCTTTAAAAAACACTCTTTATTTGTCACGGTTAAATTAATAAAACAGTTAGATTGCAATCTAACGACGCGACGTTAGATTATGAACTAACCACTAACCTACTTACCGTGAAACAAATTCAGCGTGGGATTATAATATCACGCGTTTTATTGTATTTTTTATTATTATTGGTAATAGGGTACCGGACTGGGTCAAAAATACACCATCCTAATTAGTCCGTCAGCTAGATCATGTAAAAATACTGGACACACATTTTTTGATTTTTCATAATATTAAAAATCGTCAAAGGTATAAATCCATCAAACTTCGAGAGTGGGGGGTCGCGACGTCACTCGTGAGCAAAAATCGTACTCACAAGTGACGTCACACGAAACTTCGAAGCGCTGTATCTTCGTCATTTTTAGGGTTCCGTAAAACGTAAAAACGGAACCCTTATAGATTCGTCATGTCTGTCTGTCTGTCTGTCTGTCTGTCCGTCCGTATGTCACAGCCACTTTTTGCCGAAACTATGAGAACTACACTGTTGAAACTTGGTAAGTAGATGTATTCTGTGAACCGCATTAAGATTTTTACAAAAGTTTTTTAAAAAAACAAAAATTAGGGGTGCCCCCCATACTGAGAACTGAAGCTCAAACATTTTTTTTTCATCAAACCTACACGTGTGGGGTGTCTATCGATAGGTCTTCAAAAATGATGTTGAGGTTTCTAATATAATTTTTGTCTACACTGAATAACTTGCGCGAGAGACGTTTCCAAAGTGGTAAAATGTGTGTCCCCCCCCCTCTAACTTCTAAAGTAAGAGAATGAAAAAACTAAAAAAAATATATGATGTACATTACCATGAAAACTACCAACGAAAATTAGTTTGAACTCGATCTGATGAGTAGTTTTTTTTTAGTACGTCATAAATACACTGTTATTAAAACTTCGATCAAAGTTACAACGAACTACAAGAACTATGTGTACTATGGATATTATGTTACTTGCTGGAACGGAACCCTTCATGGGCGAGTCCAACTCTCACTTGGCTACTTTATTTGTTTGTGAAACAAAGAGGATTGTACCCTATTGCATTCATTTTTACTTTTATGGGTTTACAATTGACCGACATCTCGCCAGATATTAAGTGACGATGTGTTCTAAGATAGAGCATGCTTACCTAGAAGAAACTTATTCACTCTCGATTTGAAGACACCAAGATTGTCACCGGGAAGACCCCTACTCAAGCAACACATTCCACAGTCTAGATGTTACGCAACGTATACCGCAAAAGTAGAGTCAAACCTCTTCGCTTTGGACCATCAACCATGAAACGATTACAATGTTACACTCGTATATTTTGGTCTGAAGTCTTTTAAGAGCAACAAGACGAGCACGAGTTACACTTGATAGTAAGCAACAAGCTGCTCAGTCCAAACAGTTGTCAAGCAGGTATTTGAATAAAAAGAGTCCAAATCACAATCTAGCACCTAGCACCGCATAGCGCTGGTCACCCGGATATACCTCTATAAGACCAATTTTTCCTTGCGGCTTAGCTCGCGTTCTATAAGTTTTTTTTGGTAGAATCACACATATAGACGTAGATAAATATCATGACCGTCGAAAAATAACTTATATAACGTTGGATTAACCTAAAACTAAATCCTTGGATTATAAGATAGCTCTTAAGGTTTTCCCATGCGTTTATGAAAAAAACCTTAAGGTAGCGGTTCGCACCGCGACCGCGACGCGAGACCGCGACCGGAGACCAAGACAGGCACTTGACACTATGGAATTGTATGGGTGCCAGTTCGCGCCGCGACCGCGACCGCGACCTGTCTCGGTCTCCAGTCGCGGTCTCAGCGCGAACTGGTGTCCATACAATTCCATAGTGTCAAGTGCCTGTCGCGGTCAACGGTCGCGGTTTCCTGTCGCGGTCTCGTGTCGCGGTCTCCGCGCGAACTTGTACCTTTAATATTACCCATTTAGGGGTTGAGTTTTAGGTAACGCTATAATACATTACTCATTATTTTGGCTGTATGACTCTATTCATATGAAATTACATGCAGATATGTCCAAAGCCATTTAAAGTGTCATACAAACTTACAGGCTCTATTTTACCCTTTTGATGTTGTCTTTTGGAAAATATATTACGCATTATTTAGACCATACTCAATTCATTTGAAATGATATGCAAATATGTTCAAAGGCATACATTTTTTTTTTACGAACTTTCCTCGTCTATTTCACCCTTATTTAAAAAACACTCTTATGTAATAAGTAACTCAATATTTTAATTGTACTAGATTCATACGAACTTCTAAGTAACTACGTCCAAGAAACTTTCATGCTTTATGTTACCCTCTTAAGGATTTTTTTTAAGACAAATACTTGTGCGAAATTTTAAATTTCTAACCCTTACGGTTTGGGATGTGCGTTCATGTATCAGTCTTTTGCCTTTTATATATAACTAGCTGAATCGCGCGCGCGTTGCTACGCCATCTATCTAAAATTCATCGTACCAATTCAAATTTTGAACAAATTCGGTTACCTTAGGTTCTAATGACGCAACCTTTCACAAACCTTTGACGAATTACACATGCTGTCACGCAAAGAAAACTCTCAAAAAGCAAAATTATTTCCCGTTTTTGTTACATTTTTCATTCATGCTTCGTTCCTGTTGATAGTAGCGTAATGTTAAATAGCCTATAGTCTTCCTCGATAAACGGACTATCTAATAGAGAAAGAACCATTCAATTCGGACCAGTAGTTCCCGAGATCCTTGCGTTCAAACAAACAAACTCTTCAGCTTTATAATATTAGTATAGAAGTATAGATATTAAGATGATTCATCTCTTAAGTCAAGTTTTCTCTGGAACAATTGTCCTTCAAACCAGAATACAGTTATGTTAACGCAATCCTGCTTTTTTATTTTTAAATCTATAGGTTTACACTTGACTGCCATCTCGTCTGATGTTAAACGACGATGAGGTCTAGGATGGAGCGTGTTTACCTAGAAAAAAAACCGATTCACTCTCGATTTGAAGACACAAAGATTGTAACCATCGGGGAAAACCCACTCAGACAACGTATTCAACAGCCTAGACGTTCTAATCACAAAAGTAGAGTCAAATCTCTTTGTTCGTGGCTTTGGAACATCAACCATGAAACGATGTCGCTTGGCAGTTGAAAAACCGGCAAAGGTGTGGTACTTCCCCAAGCGGTTTTGCCTACCACAAGTTTGGCTATTAGGCTATTAGAGAATCAGACAGTATTATACCATGAAACAAAATAGGGGTACGATTTTGGTAAACAGTTTCTCACAATTTCAATGACTGTTTACTTTCGCTTCTGTAAAGACCGGTTTATAATTTCACAATTGTTTATCGAAAGCTTATTCCTGCTATTTTGCTCTAGGTACTAGCCATAAGGCGCTGGTGTCATATTACTTCCACTTTGCCTACGCTAAATGTAAATTTTCGACTACATTTGCGAAATTCAATATTGAAACAGAGTTCTAAAAAGATGAATCATTTGTGAATTTGAAACCTATTTGAAAACTGTGTGTAGATAATTAATTTACCGAATTATCCGCATACCGCTTTTTATTATATCCCAATCTTCACTCATCTACTTATCGTAAATCCTGGTCTCATCCGCAAAAAAAAACATACTTAGTGTACTTTCCAAGTTGTTGTACTCAGCCTAAGGGTTTGCAATCAAGTTATTATAGAGAGACTAGTAGCGACTGATGGTATTGGTATTTAAATCACAATAAAAAACATCGGTATTTTTAACGCACGTTGGCTTTTAGGTGTTGCTGAAAAGATCTTGATTCTGAAAATTCAGCTATTTTCATCGTATAGTAAAATTATTTGTATTGATCTGTAAACAAATCATTTATTTACACGTAGCTTCGAATAATGGAAGGTGTTGATTTGAATTTTCGCGTTTTCCATATTAGATATTCCATAAAATCTTTGCGAACGCAAACAAAACAACGAAAGAATGTTCTTCGTTTGTTTACACCAAATGAATTTGATACGGTGGGGATAGAATGAGCATTCGCTCGTCTGATGTAAATCGGCCTTTCAAAAAAGACGGCGGCAAACAAAGCGGTGTAAGAAAATTTCACTTAAACACAAAACAAAACATATTGCCCAGGAAAACCCTACGACACACGTCAGGTCTCGTTATAAATTTTCCCAATTTGTTATAGACTACAGGCCCGTGAACAAAATTTACGTAGTAAATGAACCACCAGGAGACCTATGTAGGATTATAGAAAGGTATAAAGTAATAAGATTCAGCACTATGCCGTCACTTGTAAGCTGTCCAACTGAGTACAGTCGAAGAGGGGGGGGTTGCAACCCTCGATCATTTCTTCTTGTTGCATGATTTTTGTACTGCGTTGCAGAATAACAGATTAGAAGAGCTATCGAAACTATAAAAGTTATAAATTTTAAGTTTTGAATTATTAGTTTGTCGGAAAAATTCATGATTTTTCGACGATTTACAGATTTATACCTTTCTATCATCCTACATAGGTCTCCTGGTGGTTCATTTGACCTGTAAATTTTGTTCACGGGCCTGTAGTCTATTAGGGTTTGCAATCAATTTATTATAGAGACTAGTAGCGACCGCGGTTTACTTGCTTAATTCGCGTGCCCGTAATTTTTTTGCCGCGAAAAAAAGTAATCTATGTTCCGAATTTTAACCTGATTTCTTGAGCCGTTTTGAAGTTATTGAGCAACAAATTTACACATGTATAGTGTTAGTAGGACAGATACAAAACAACTTTAAAATGTACTTACATTTTGGTGTGAGAGTCGGGAGCAGAGAAAAGCCAAGCTTGTTGAAGTTCGCTGCCTTCTGTAAAATAAACGAAACGTTAGGTACATAGCTTCATTTTTGGAAGCGCAATTATCATCTAGAAAACCACGGTTTTTTTTAAAATTACAAATTATGAGATAGGAAACCAATCTATGTTGGAAACGCCAAATTATGATGGGGTAATTAGAGGTTCACTAATGTTTCACAAACGTTTTTTGACAAAATATCACTTTAAAACCAACTATTCGTATAATATTCATTGCAAAAACTTTACAATATAAAATGTTTTATTTTACAAACAACGTTTTGCATGATAGATATTTATTTCAAACATATCTTACATCAACAAATGTTTTATTTTACAAACCATAATTTTATTACCAAGTATATGGCAAACGTTTCACTTAGACAATATGTCGAATAACATTTTGTTTTTTGTACATTTTTCATTATTCTTAATAATTATTCTTGTTTCAAATGTATAATTTACCAAAATAGAATTTGCAACAAATATTTTAAAAGTACACGATAACTTGTATAACTAAACTATCTTATAAGTTTTCTGTTTTTTTTTATAATATAGAGTGACGAGACGAACAGGAAAAGTGCCTGATGGTAAGCAACATGCCTGCCACATAACAGCACAGCGACACGCAACTGTTGGAACATGAAGAGTCCAAATCATTACCTAGCAGTGCACTGCGCTCGTCACCCAGTGATCTAAGATATGACATCTCTAAGCCCTGTAATTTATCTGGAAACATTAACTTTAAACCGGAACACAGTAATGTTTGCACATTACTGCTTGGCGGTAGAATAACTGGCAGAGATGTGGCACTTCCCTAGGCGGACTCTGCTAAGAGTCCTACCACTACTAAAACTATAAATTATAGTTGTCATTAATAGTTATAGAATGAATGTTTGTCAAATAATTACTTTGATATATAACCGATTAGTATTTACTATATATATACTTTTTTGTATTATAATCATTTCACTACCCGTGAGTTTGTCTGCCGTTGATTGTCACATGTCGATTTGTGAAAAAAAGTTTATTAAAAGAACTTATATATATTATTATATTGAAGTAAATAATCCTGCTCATATTATGTTTGGATGCATGCTGCTCTATCACATCCGGTACGACTGAACGGATCGGGTTGAATCACTAAATCTCTCTAATAACAATGTAAAACGATGGTATTAGTATTTAAATCACAATTTAAAAAAAAACAGTTTTTGGCTTTTAGGTGTTGCTGAAAAGGTCTTGGTTCGGAAAAATTTTTTTTTTCGTCGTATAAAAAAATATTTGTATCGATCAGTAAACAAATAATTTATTTACACTTAGCTTCGATTAATGGAATGTGTTGATTTGAATAATTCCGATTATTTTATGTTCTGTGTTCCCTTTCAAAAGACGGCGGCAAACAAAACGGCATAAAATGGACTACAGATGAACCCTTTTCAGAGAATCAGAGAAATTTACGTAGAAGTGGTGGGTTGGAACCTCAACGTTTCATAAATTGCCTCAAAAAATTTGACTGAATTATTGCTAACCGTACGATTTAAATCGTATTTCTACGACTATACTGGTACGATATACGTTCGAATAATCGAAATCGTACACAAAATATTATCTTAATTACCCGACTGCATTTTGCGCATTTGCGCATATCTTATATGTTTAATTTTTTAATTAAATTTCTTTATTCCCACGTATCTTTCAAACGGCTGGATGACAATTAAGGTATCGTTAGACTTTTCTCAATCACTCAAGTGTCCGTAGATAGTATATTGTATTATATAATGTTTTTAAAGCTTTTTTTTCAGTCTGGCTTTTTAAATTATAGTTATTTATTTATCTTGAAATGAATAACCACTTTTTTGTCGTTGTACAATAATTAATAACATGAAGAAGACCTGAATGAGTAAAATTTTATTGTAAATACATGTTGGTGTGTTTTGTTCCACGTCCTCTTAGTTTCATTAAGGAGTATGGTGGGTAGGACGGTAGGATGTATCTTTTTGTGATTAGAAGTGTTAAGACTTTTTGCAGAGTCTGTCTGGGGAAGTACCTTATCTTTGCCAGTTATTCTACCGCTAAGCAGTAATGTGCAAACATAACTATGTTTCGGTTTGTAGGGTAATGTTTCCAGTAAAATAACCAGGCATAGATATAAAACATCTCATATCTCTGGGTGACGAGCGCAGTGCAGTGCTAGGTAATAATTTGGACTCTTCATGTACCAATAGCTGCGTATCACTGTGCTGTTATGTGGCAGTCGTGTTGCTTACATGTCTTTCTCTTATTGTCACTGTATACTATAATAAAGGCGTGGGTATGTTTTATTTTTAATCCTTGAAACTATTTAAGTTAGGTCTATTTTATTGTAGAAATTAAATGAAACCAGAGCGTAGCGATTCAAACCCCTCCGACACGGAATCTCACATCTCGTTCTTTGTTTTATCTGTTTAGAATGACAAAGGCAAGGATTATCCGCCGTTCATATTGCGCCTAGAAACACTACCCAGTACTACTTTTATCTGCAATATAAATTCGAGATCCATCACCATCGATGAATATCGATCATCCCTGATCCAGACGGTACTGAGTTCATCTTTATATTTCTTTCATTTTATTTACATTTACAGCCCATGATAATTCTGTGTGCATGCGCTACAAGAAGTTTTCACTTCAAAAAACATCTCTAATGTTTTCGTCTGTAAGTTAATTAATTATGTTTTCAACCTTTTCTCAGAAGTAAGTCCCATGGCAACACCTATGTTTTTTATTCTGAGTAGGGCATGTAACTAGGGTATGTAAAATCGGAAGATTATCAATTCCGGAACTGAGTCACGATTCTAAATACCCAATGTCGGAATTCCGGAACAGCTCCGAAACAGGAAAAATATTTGAATTGTACAGAAAAGTAAAATTCATTATTATCTATTTATATACATAATATATACGGCTGGTCTAGTCGGGAGAACGGCGCCTGCCGATTTGGAGACCCCGGGTTCAAACCCCACACGCACCACTGTCTTTTCGAAGTCATGTGCGTAATGCCGCTAACTTAAAAACGGTGAAGGAAAACATCGTGAGGAAACCGATATGTACCTAGAATCTTTCGAAGTCATGTATCATCCGCCAACCCGCACTAGGCCAGCGTGGTGGATTATGGCCTTAACTCTCTCCTTGCGAGAGAAGGCCTCGAGTCCCAGCAGTGGGAATGTTTAGTGGGCTGTTGATGTTGTTGTTGTTGTTGATACATATAAACTTTTTATTTTTAAAATTAATAAAACATTCTAAAGTACTACAACAGTGGGCGGCAAATATTACCTAGCACTGCACTGCGCTCGTCGCTTTCAAGCCAAATGAATAACTCCACTGAATGATTTATATTGAATCTTTAATAACTTATCGTGTGTGTGTATCTATACATCATGGCTGAAAAGAAGTTAGAGGTCAAAATGTCGACATTGGAGTAACGATATTAAAGTGTTGCAATTTCGAAATTGAAATATCGAACAAGTTTCTCCAAGATTTCGGAAATCCGGAATACATGCCCTAGTTTTGATCGAAACTGGAACAATTATACATGTATGAAATTTACCAGGTCCATGTCTTCTATCTTTTTCAATAATCTGTTACGTTGGTCCTCGTGTTGTTTTCACGAAGATAACCGTTTCCACGAAGTCGTTGCCATCCACTTAGTATTGAACAGACATGTTAACTGCTCTTATTGGTTTGTACTGAGTGCTGACTTCTACGTAGTAATTATATTCTCTTTGCTCTGATCAACGACCGGTCCGTTGTACGGTCGGAATCGTACTGACTGGTATGTACGTGTGTAGAGTAATAGCCGATTTCAATACCCTACCACTTCTACGTAACTTCCTCTGATAAAAGGGTTCGTGTGTGGTCGTTTTAAGAACATTTCACTTAAATACAAAACAAAACATATTGCCAAGGAAATCCCTACGACATACGTCAGGTCTCGTTATAAATGTTCCCAATTTGGTTTGGATAAATGTTTCCAAGTAGTAAGTTATAATTATACAGAAATTAATCCCGTTCTATCATAAATTATGTACACGTAATAACTAGTATTTAGAAAACAAAATACTCCTATTAAAATCGTTTTAAGCCTTCTATTTATCAATACTATCGTTTACCTTGGTCTTGAATGTTAAATTGTATGTTCACAAATTAATATTGTCAACTGCTTTAAAATGAAGACCAATGTCGAATATATCAGTTATTCAAATACACCTGTATTTGTTCACACCGTACGATAATTACAGCCCTTGGGCGTAATAGCGGAACTTGGCAATGCCTTTAAACTGTGGTCAGAATGACTTACATCAAACACAATGTTTCCTTAGCACCGTTTAGAGGCAATTTGCTAGCAATATCCAATAGACTGAAACACAGTGTTCAACATTTCACCAAACCATGGCAAAATTATTATTTAATGTCATATTCACAAACATGAAAATTGTTGGCTAAAACGTAATTGAAACTTTGTACTGAAACACGTACAGGAATGTTGAATGCTCTTATTTTCATCCAAAAATGTAACAATCATCATCTGCCCTTCGTCACCGTGATGGACCAAGCATGTCCTCTAAGTATGTCTTTCTTAGAACAGGCCGGTTTCGTCACAATGTTTTCCTTGCATTTGCATTTGGAAAAATACTCAGATTTGCAGTCGAGATACGAACCTGCGACCTCGGCTTTTTTGTTTGTTTTATGTTTGAACTACAAAAGGCAGAGTGTCCGACTGTCTGAGTATCTAATATGTATAGTTATAGGTACTAAATATGTGAAGGCATATTCTAAAATATGGACACTTCACACACAACACCATCTGACCCCAAACTAAGCAAAGCTTGTACTATGGGATAGTACATAATTCACATTAAAAAAAAAATGAAGGCATTTGAGTGAAAACTATAGTTTTATAGGCAAAAATCGCGTATTTCAAAACATTTATAGTCAAACATTACCGAACTCATGTGAATTCGGGAGGCAGCGTGGCGCCTGGCGGATATCCCAGGAGTAAGGGGAGGGTTCACTAGAGAGGGGAAGGGATAAGGGGGCGTCAGGGATCGTACAGCTACTACAGCAGTGCGCCCCGACTCGCCGAAGAGAACAGACGTGCCGACGTCGCTATTTGCCAACGTTTCTGGGTCAATCGAATACTCGAAAACCGTATCTTGACACGGATTTAGTTGGCAACTGGACAAGCTTAAATCTCCTACATTAAATAGACAAGCAGGGACATAAAAGAAGCGCAGTCATTGGCCATTAACATATTACTTTGCGACTTGTTCACTAACATTATTATCCAAGTTAGTCGCGTTTAACAACATTACATATTTTTTTACTAATGTTATGACACCGATTTTTTTAAATCATAAGTTTCAACATGTTGTTAAGCGACGACGATGCGGTATACGATGTGGCGCAATTCCTACAAAGAAATCGAATCACTCAATCGAAACATGGGCTATAAACGTCATAATAACCGCAGAATTTTAGATAGATAGATAACTCTTTATTGTGACACAAAAACAGAAATATTACAGTAAAACACTTACGAACTAGCACCACAAATGGCGGCCTTATTGCTCCAGGCAACCAGCAATTTAAGTTACGTAATTAGTAATGCAAGTTTTAAAAGTAACTTCCCCGCCTGTTCTTGTAAGTAGGTTTTTATTGGTAGGTGATTTTCCTTTAAGTATACTGGTTGTCTAGAAACGGCTTTTCAGAAAGGCCACTATAAATGGCGTTAACAAGCTATAATCCGAAAATAATAATTAATTATTCAGTCAGTGAGGTTGCAAAAAAAAATAGTTCACGCAGTTTTTTTTTGAAACAGAAAATGACGAAGATACAGCCCTTTAGGAGTTTCTAGTGACGTCACTCGTGGTTACAATTTTTACCAATAAGTGACGTCACGACCTAGACTCTAGAAATTTGGTGATCTTTTTGGTGATGTTTTGGTGATTTTTAATAATTTGATAAAACAAAAAATACGTGCCTCATATTTTTTCATGATCTACCTGACGGACTAATTAGGATGGTTTATTTTTCACCCAGTTGTTGCTTGTACCACAGTAAAGAGTTTTCTATTCATCTCTTTGTCTGCCTCCGACTTAAAACAAAGGTTAAAAAACCGGTCTTATAAGACGGCTATTGTTACGTAAGTCGTGATAGCTAATTATCCTACTTGTTTCCCAATTTTGTATTAAACGAAACCGAAATTATATTTTGTGTGAAATAAGGGGAAGTAATTTCAAACCAACAGGCGGCTTTTGTTCCAGCTCACTAAGAGTAAATAGAGCAATCTAATGACGTCACCGCACTGCAACACTATGCAGCGATCCTTTCGACTCTACGATGCGACGGTCCAGGAGGCACACGACTAACGAAAAACCAATGAACATCCTACAGTCTAATATATAATTCCATAAAATTTCAGAGAACAAGTTATCAAGAAAAACAAAATTAACATATCAAAGGAACTCATGACTATTACTTTTAACATTACTTTTAACAGTATAAATAAGGACAAGTATCTTATAAATTCTACTACGACTCCTCCTAAAACTCATTAAATTTTAGTGACAAATAAATTGACTACAAAGTTAAAAATACCTAATACTCGAAATACGATTAATCCATGGTATGGAATAATAAATAATGTGTTGTTTCTATCCGCACTTCGCCGGGGGATGGCTTAGAGTTGAGTATCTCCTTATGAAAGCTCTCTTCTATAAGGAGAGTCCCGAATCCGCGAAGTGAGAATATTAAGCTACTTACGTACTACTAGCAGTGTCCTGTGGTTTTGCCCGCGTAGATATTGCTCCTGTAACGCTAATGTGTTATTCCCGACTATAAGCTAACTCTGTTCCAAAATTTTACCCGATCTGTTCAGACCTTCCGATGTAGTTGAAACATATTTTTTTGCAAATATAATATTAGTAAGTAGGATAAATATCCATAGTAAAAGGTACCGTTTTCACTATTAATAAAGTCTACATTAGTAGTCCTCACATACGAGTAGTGCTCAAAAATGATGCTTGGATCGGCTATCATACACGTCAAAGAGACCGTAAAAGTTTCTTGGGATCTGTTGCCTACGCACTGCCTTTTGTACAAGCATTTCACGAATTTTACGAAAGATTATTTATTACATTTCAAGAAATTTACGAATGTTGTAAATAACATCAATTTAGTCACATTCAAATATGAATTATTAAAACATGAGACTTATGAATTTATCACTTTTTACGTAGAACCATATTACTATTAACATTAATTGTGTTTAGATAAATGTACTCGTATCAGAGGAATGAATTTACGAATATATAAGTACTAGCAGCGTCCCGTGGCTCCACCTACTTAGTTCCAGATCCCGTTATTTTCCCGGGATAAAAAGTAGCATACGTATTATTGGAGACCATTATCGATCTATTACCAAGTTTCATCCACATCTCTTCGCCCAGTTTTTACGTCAAAGAGTAACAAATATCCATCCGTCTATCGGTCCATACTTAAAAACTTTCGCGTATATAACATTAGTAGGATAATACCCGTTATCTGGGTACCCATAATACAAGCTTTACTTAGTTTGGGCTGGTCTGAAGTTACGGCTGGTCTAGTCGGGAGTACGGCGACTGCCGATCCGGAGACCCCGGGTTCAAACCCCACACGCACCACTGTCTTTTCGAAGTCATGTGCGTAATGCCGCTAACTTAAAACGGTGAAGGAAAACATCGTGAGGAAACCGACATGTACCTAGAATCTTTCGAAGTCATGTGTCATCCACCAACCCGCACTGGGCCAGCGTGGTGGACTATGGCCTTAACTCTCTCCTTGCGAGAGAAGACCCCGAGTTCCAGCAGTGGGAACGTTTAGTGGGCTGTTGATGATGTTGATGACTTAGTTTGGGGGTAGTTAGTGTTGTGTGCTTGATAAATTCTGGATTAGAAACACCCTGCAGTATTATCCGTGCAATACCCGTTGCCGTTATTTTCATGGATTAAAAAGAGCCTACGTGTAATTCCAGACTATGATCTAACTATGTTCCAAATCTCAACTCGATTCGTTTAGTCGTTCTGACGTGATAGAGAACGTGAAGATGTAGTGAACAAACATAAAAAAATTCGCATTTACACTATCGGTATTATTTTTGTAAATATTAATAAAGAAGGATCTATGTATATTTATATTATATTTTTCGTTTTGAACGTAAAAAATATGGTTACTCTTATTTTATTACATTAAAGTAACATCATTTTATCTTTAAGGTAAATGTTTTCGCGAGAAATGTTAAATAAAAGACTTAGACGGCTCAATTTCAATTTCATAAGGAAATAACGAGATTTATATTTTCTTGAGTGGTTCTTCTGATTTATTAAGTGTGTTGTTATACATTTTTTTTTTCACTTTTTTTGGCTTACACTTCACCGCCATCTCGCCTGATGTTAAGCGACGATGCGGTCTACGATGGAGCGTGTTTACCTAGAAGAAGCCGATTCACTCCCGACTTGAAGACACAAAGATTGTAACCAACAGGGAAAACCCACTCAGGCAACGCATTCCAAAGCCTAGAAGCGTTCTTATCACAAAAGTTTGCAATCAATACGTTTATTCGTATTTAGCTGGTGATTAAAATGTTTTCTTATAGATATGTAATACCTACAAATTATTTGTTACTATTTGTTATATTTGTTTTTTTTTTACTTTTATAGGTTTACAATTGACCGCCATCTCGCCTGATGTTAAGCGACGACGCGGTCTACGATGGAGCGTGTTTACCTAGAAAAAATTGTATTAACATTAAGAGATAATTAGATCTACCTAAAGAAAACGGAAGCACATACAAATAGGCCTTTGTTATTACGCATAAAGGCATTAAGTACTATAAGTCAGACCGTTATCGTGCCTTTCGATGCTAACTACGATTATACTTTTATATAAAAAAAATATAATTTCATAGCCATTACAAATACCAATATTTACCAAAAAATAAATAAAATCGCGCTTTTTTTTTACAATAAACAAAATCCAAAAGCTACTTCACTGTTGCACATAACGACTGACGTAAATTAAAGTATAAATAAGAAATGTATTCCATTTCTAGTAAAGAACCTTCTGTCTAACCTTGACAAAATTGTCGATGCAAAGTGGCTTTGTAATCAACAGTTCAAAGAGTCATTTTCGTATGCAACCTTCAAATAGAAACTGTTTGTTTACTTTGCGACATTTTTGTACTAACGTGAAAAAAATCATAATATAATATGTCTCATTTAATGATGGTGGCTTATTAAAAAAAAAAGCGTAGGTTCGCAATTCGGCTGTATGCTTATTTTTTGAATGTACATATATTGCGCGATAGCGCCGCCAATTGTGAATCGATTTTAATAGTAATTTTTTTGTTTGGTAGACTATAACTCAGAATTAATCCTATCCTAATTTTATTAATTATCCGGTGTGTCGGTTTTTGTCATATGAATAAAAAGGTGAAATTTGCTATCACGTTTTTAGACGATTGAGTGATAGATTTTATGAAATTTGGTCGAGTGTCTGAATTTTATTTAAATCGAAGGGTTTTTTTTTTTATATCTGTTTTAATTAACTCATATGTCTTTTTCTATATCAAATAATATGAAAAGCAACCTACTCGTATTTCCCAAATAATGCTCCCTAAAACCGCACGTCTTTTTAATTCTCAAAAAATTGTCTAAAGGCATTCAGACATTTCATAAGGACTCTAAGAATGTAGCTTGGAACGAAACTGAAAAAACAGTACAATAATTGAAATTGAAATTGAAATTTTTATTAAACACAGAGACTAACAAATCACATACATAAGTAAATTATCAAGTCATTATAATACTTATTCGGTCCGTATGTGTGGTTACAAGTATATCAGTGGGCCGCAAACTGAGCACATAGCTTGTATCTTGAGGCCCGAAATAATGATATATTACATAAAAAGTTTTTAAAACATGCCTACATTTTTTGCGTTTAAATATTGTGAAAATATATTGTAATATATAAATATTAGGTATGCGTATTTCTGATATATCAAAACGGCATTTTATTGTTAAGGCTATGAGACCAGCTGCTTAGGACACATTCTTCAGTTCTCAGACACACTTCTCAATGTTCTTATACGCTTGCGAAAGAATTACATATATATAGAAGAATCAAATATGAACCACACTTCTATAAAATGTCCATCAAATTGAAAAGGTCGACATCTTCAAACCATCCAACAGTGAAACAGCAAAATCGTTTAAATCAAAACTGCCCATTGCCCAATGACCCCGAGTGACCCACTTCGAAGACAGGGGAACAGGTGAAGTCCGATAATACGTAACATGTTCTGGTATAGTTTCTCTGTAGATGTGTAGATCTACTGTTTTGGAAAGTTATCTCGTTTTTACATAGCGTTTGCTTTGACATATCGTCGTCCTGTTCTTCTACCACCTAACTAAATTACGGTTATTTACGGTTATTAGTTTTGCTATTGTTGTCTCTATAATTTCAAGCGAAAAAAAAGAGAGCAAAATCAAAGCTAAGACAATTTAATTTTTCATCGGAAAGAAAAGTTCCAGACTATGTATTAGAGTGCGCTAGAGTGACTTCTTGTAGAAAAAGATAGCTTTATGAATATGGTCATTCAATTTCTGGCCATATTCATAAAACAAGGTCAAACAATCTAAGATTTATTGAAGTGGTGTAAAATAAATAAATAAAAACACATAGTTCTGTGCTTATCTGTACCATATGTAATATTGATCACATCATTTTATGTATTGATGCAATTGCATTTGGCCTCAAACTGAATAATAACTGATTCTTGACGTAGAAGAAAGCGACTTTATGGAACTAGTAGCAAGTAATTGTATGTTAGCTTTAGTTAGGTGTATCGACGAAGGTTTCTCTATTTTCGTATCAAGAGGGACAATTTGCTGTATATTTTTTATTCATAATAGAATTTTCTAACAAGGTGAATATGAATGCATCATGCAATGATGACGTGTGATGGAGATGAATGAAAAAACGTACTTATGAATTCTCTCGACCTCACAATCATCATAAGTAGATCATTTTTCTTATCGCGTTTAGAAGGTTTCAACTTTAGATAAGTACTCAGATTTCTTGTTAAATAAAAAAAATGTAATCTTTCAAACATTTTTTAGCTATTTTAATAGCTTAAATGAGAAGAGTTAAGAAACTTAAATAGGTGTATCACCTCTTTCATATTTTTCTTAACCTACTAATAAAGAGGGTATTTATGCGTGCGACGCGTCCGTGTATGTGTAGGTCTGTAGGTACATCTTTTTAACTAATATGGAGTGACAACACAAATGAGACATTTGCCTGATCGTATGCAACTATACTGCCCCTAAATGTTTATCAATCCACTACAGTTATGTACATTTTTATGGTATGGAGTAACGAGACGAGCAGGACATATTCCTGAATGTAAGCTACATGCCTGTCCATAACAGCACAGTGACACGAACCTATTGGGACATCAAATGTCCAAACCATTACCTAGCTCTGCGCGGCACTCATCACACAGATTTAAAAGATTTCTTTTCCTGTAATTTCTATGGAAACTTTGCCCTACAAACTGGGATACAGTTATGACTCCTCATGAGTGCTTGGCGATAGTCTCTTCTTCTTTGTCGGTATCACTCTTGACAGAGTGGTCGTGGTCATCACTTAAAGTGGCGATAGTAATAACTGACAAAAGTATAGTTTTCTTCCGATAGACCAAAGAGTCTACCACGACTATACTACATGTTTAAAAGCCAACATAATCTACTTTGTTCATGTTTCTTGATTTGCTTATTTTGCTATCTGAGATTTATAGATTTTCTAAAAGCTGAAAGACATCTTAGCGGTATAGGTCAACTAGGGCTTTTTATTTCACTAGTTATAAAAAGGTATTTTTGAGTTATGTAACCCAAAACCTGAGCTCCACTACGGAGGTCGCCGACTCGCTTAGCTAGCCATCTCCCACCCTTCGCTACGCTTGGCTTCGCATGGTTCGCTCTACTCAGGACCTCCCGCTTCTGGCTCCCGCATTTTTTTATACACTCTAGAGGTAGTAGCGACCAGACTAGGCTGAACCGAGGAGCTGCGAGTCGGGTCTGGGTCCTAAGTAACCTAACCAGTCCTATTTGGGTTACTTAAAAGCTTTATTACCGAATTGTCCATTTGTCACGTAGCGGTATGATAATGACCAAGCAATATGAATAATGAAGTTTAAATAGTAATTGATCACTTTGCCCGATAGAACTAGACATTATGAATAGTGGGCATTATCAATAATGCCCGGGGGCATTATTAATAATGCCCGCATTAATCACATGTCCATATTAACATAATATATCAACCAACACATAATACATTTATACATAATAATAATATGTTATTATGTAACCGTAGTTGGCATGTACAACTACTAGCAACACTAGCATAGATAATACGTTTGTGTGTATTTCCTGCGTCTACTGTCGCTAGAGGCTTTCGGATCCATGACAGACCTTTATAGCGAACGTAACTACCCTCTTTATGTTGCAAACGCTTTTCAGCGGGTAGATTAAACGTGCGTATAGTTGACACGAGAGGTCGGACCGCGCTTGCAAATTTAGTCAGCTTGAAGAAAACGGCATAAAACTCATCCTTACCCAAATTAAAGTTTAGTACAAATAGGTACGGTAGAAAAAAAAAACAATATAATCCCATAACTGACATATTCTATTTTATCATTTGGTTTCTAGATATTTCGTCACATAATAACCATCTATACTAGTTATTATATCACCAAGCAGTAATTTTCAAACATCATTGTGTTCCGGTTTGAAGGGCAATGTTGTCAGAGAAATTTCTGGGCACGCAGATAAATAACCTTATAATATCTGGGTGACGAGCGCGAGCGCAGTGCTAGGTAGTGATATTAGGCTCTCTATGTTCCAATAGGTAGGTAGGTGTGTTTCTTATAAGTGTTACGTGTTGCATACAGATGTCTTGCTCCTCCCGTCACTTTATGCTATAAAAAATATCTATTTGTCATTTCAGGGTCGGCCCCTTAAAAAAAAATTTGTAATAATGAGAGGAAATCTACTTCACACAGTGTACCCTGTACCTGTATTAACATCCTACTAAAATAACCGAAGTCGTGGAAGCTTGCTAACGTGCTACCAGTGCCCAACAAAAGTAGTCGTGCTGACCCTGTCATCTTCAGGCCCATCTCCGTCAAGTTAATCCTCTGCAAGACTATGGAACGTGTCTTAAACCACAGGCTCCTGATGTGCCTAGAATCTAACGACCTACTCAGTGACCGGCAATACGGGTTTCGCTGAAATTGATCCACCTTGGCAAAACACAGATCATAGTCCAGAATATCTATGGGTTTTTAAAATTATTACGAGAAATTCACGGGAGTGGAAACTACGCGGGTGAAACCACAAGGCACTGCTAGTGCATTTATACTTACGTTATGTCTTTAAAATGTATTTTTAAACAAATCAAAGCAAACAAAGCAAATTAAGTTTAGTTTTTTTATCGACTCTGAAACGAAGTCTATTTAAATTTTAAATCATGAAGAATTTGAAAACCAATCTAAAGCGGTTTAATATTTGGCTAAACAGATAATGTACGAGTATATTCGTGAAAACACAGTTGACGGCTACCCAACAATGTGTTTTTGGCTGACGTGACCTTCTATCTCCACAGACACCATTACATTGTTTAGTCTTTTCTCATGCTAAATAGGCTACTTCCTACTTACATTTATTTAAAACGGGTTTTAAATTATTTGGTAATGGGTTTGTTTGTAATTCCTTTCAACGGACACACAGTAAATGATTCGCTTAAAAAAATCGCCTATAATTCTAATATAGGATACGTTAAATCAATTATACATTATAATATTTTTCTAAAACAAATAAGTATCAAAAAGCATTAAATGGTTGAAGAATAACCACGGAAACTAACTAGCATATTTTAAATGAAAAACCATATTACATAAGCGTACAACCTTCTGAGAGTAATTAGATATACTAATTATTCAAGGTTTTTCAGACCATGTTTATCAAACTGAAAGAGTCTCGTTCAAGTTATCATTATAAACAACTTTTTCTTTAAGGAGAATACTGATATGCCCAAAATGTATGTAACAACCGTTACATACATTTTGTTGATTTCAAGAAACTATATTGAAACGAAGCATTTTAGGTCAGCATTGAAAATGGGTCCCACTCAACAAGAGACAAAACGCCAGACGCAGGCTAATTTTACGTCAGTCGTTGTATGACTTAGCACATTACCGGCCGCATTTCGCACTTCTTTAAAATGGGCTTTTGCATCGCATATCCTACAAAAATTACAACAAAAAATTGAAAGAGTGATGGTATATAATATTTCCTGTAAGTACATCATTATTCTGTCAACTAAGGGGTGTTAATACTCTGAAAAGTAATTTGTAAACAGTTCTTTATTCTACTGCAATTCCAAGTAGGTACGTAACGTGTCAAATAAGGATTGCCATGCGGAAACATATTCCGGTGGATCCGGCATAATTAACCCGGTACACCGGTTCAATGTATGTCTGTGTGTGTGTGTGTGGCATCGTAGATTCCGAACGGACGAACTGGTGTAATTTTCCGTTTTCACATCTACCGGCTGTCTCTACAACTGCCATTTTATGCCTTTTTATGAAGCATTTCTTTGTCGTAGGTTCAGATTTGATCCTGTGGTAAATGTTTTTCACAATAGGTCCTCACTAATTCATTTATTTCAAGTATCATAGACTCAAACCGTAATCAAACATAAATTCATTACGTCACATTACAATAAAAAACACAATTATAGTACCGCTTACCTCTTTCAGCTTAAAGTGTTTCGGCGTGACCCTACATTTAGTAAAAACCGTCTGGTACATTACTATATTATCTTTCAAGAAGGCTTACAATATTCGCGTTTCTGCTTATTGTGTCTATAATAATATGGATTTTAGCACACAACGTAATTGTACTTAGTTTAAGTAAAATTTGAGTGACAGACAAGCATATCCATCTCGTTCTGTTCCATTGCGATCGTCGCACATTGCAGACATCTTTTTGCACTACTTAAAATAGCAGGTCTTATTCTAAACTAACGGTCCGCCCCGGCTTCGCCCGTGGTACATAATGAATATGTAGTTACGTTACGATCGTCATCTGAAGATTTACTTTCCTACTTTGCGTTATACAATGATTTACCTCTTTAGGCCTGTAATTTTGCTGGAAAGATTGCCCTTACAACTGTAACGTACTAATAGTCGCGGCGCATACTACTTGGTGGTAGAATAGCTGGCAAAAGTGAGGTAATTCCCCAACAGCAAATAAAAAAAACATTTATAAATCCTAAATGTAAAAAGTCGTGAAAGTGGACATAAAATACTTTATAATTATGCTATTATTTATGTAATAGTATAGATGAACTGTGTGAATGGAGATATGAATTCACTCCCACCAATATCCCAAAACTGGGAAATTATGTAATAGTAACAAGACAACACATGAATAGGAGGATAACGGTAAGATCGCAAAATACGGTGTGTGCTGGTTTGTGACATTTCACGACAGTTACAACACCAACAGATAACGTGTTCCTGGTACGCAATATAAGAGGTACTTTGTATTAAAAGTGATCTTAACCATAATGTAACTAGAGCTGTTTTCCACATGTCATTCAACTTTTTTGTCTAAACTCAGTACGTCAATGTTATGGACGTGTTTAAATATATTTCGAGTTAGTGTTTGATGTCTATCTTGTGATACATTCATTAATAGTGTAATTAGTGTGTCGTGTGGAAAAAAAAATTGAAGAAATGTCATTTGAAAAAAACGAGTACATGAAATTGAGGAGGAAGAATACAAGAAAAAACAATTGGTGAATAATATATTTTGTATAATTTCAAATTAATTTACATTGTCTTTCTCCATAACTATTTGACCATTTTTATGGTGTACTTCATTTGGAATGTTAATTTTCATTTAAAATAACGTTCATCACGTTGTCATTGTGATCATAATCATCAGTTCTAAATGAGTTACTATAGAATTTTGAAAACAAACAGCGAGAGGAAGCCTAGTAAACTGAGTTTACTATTACAAACAGATTTAAAGAAAAGGTCAGAATCGGTAACAAATTCCAAAAGCGGGATGCTGAGGTCGTATGAACACGAATAGAATTTAGACACTACTCGTGGAACGGCCCGTTCTGATTTCACTTTTCATACTAGTGACACACTTTTACATTTATTTTTCATAGTATATTAGACGTGACTAGTTGTACATGTGCCTGATGGTAAGCAACATGCCTACCCATAACAGCACAATGACATTCAACTATTGGAAGATGCAGAGTCCAAATCTTTACCTAGCACTGCACTGCACTTATCGCCAAGATATAAAATATGTTTTTCATCCCACCACCTCGGAAAGAGTAGGTACTTTTGCTCTTCGATATCAGGGCGCAAAAGTCGTTTTTACCCTCTAGAGGGTAGAGTAAATTTGAATTTAGAACATCGCGTGTACTGAGGTTTTAAATCGAAAACATAATTAAACTTTTTTATTTCTACCTCCTTGGTGCCGAATTCATCATAAGTTTTTTTTTATTCGTTAATAACTCAGAGTCAGAACCTCCTAGGTGTACTTTTTTAGGGTTCCGTAAAACGTAAAAACGGAACCCTTATAGATTCGTCATGTCTGTCCGTCTGTCTGTCTGTCTGTCCGTCCGTATGTCACAGCCACTTTTTGCCGAAACTATGAGAACTACACTGTTGAAACTTGGTAAGTAGATATATTCTGTGAACCGCATTAAGATTTTTATAAAAAAAATTAAAAAAAGAAAAATTAGGGTTGCCCCCCATACTGAGAACTGAAACTCAAATTTTTTTTTTTCATTAAACCTACTCGTGTGGGGTGTCTATCGATAGGTCTTCAAAAATGATGTTGAGGTTTTTAAAATCATTTTCGTCTACACTGAATAATTTGCGCGAGAGACACTTCCAAAGTGGTAAAATGTGTGGGGGGACCCCCTCTAACTTCTAAAGTAAGAGAATGAAAAATCTAAAAAAAATATGTGATGTACATTACCGTGTAAACTACCAACGAAAATTAGTTTGAACTCGATCTGATGAGTAGTTTTTTTTTAGTACGTCATAAATACACTATTATTGAAACTTCGATCAAAGTTACAACGAACTACAAGAACTATGTGTACTATGTATATAATGTTACTTGCTGCAACGGAACCCTTCATGGGCGAGTCCAACTCGCACTTGGCCACTTTATTTTAAATCCTTTGCGCGCAATTTTCTTTTCACGTATGGAGAACAGCGGTAAGGAATGTTATTTCAAATGGCAGAACATTTTAAAATGCTATGAAATAATCAATTGTAATCAAATTGAAGTATACCGATTTAATAATTAAATATTGACGACTAAAATATTAACTAATAGATAATTTCAACTACTTGTGCAGTACAAAATAATCTAGTAAATACAACATCGAATAAATAATTACTACTTTGAGAAAACATGTAGTAACAATATATTTTGAAGTGAAAACTCCTTTTGGCGCGCCAAAGACAGATTTGTCGTGAGCTGGCAATTGAATTCTAGCGTCACGCTCGGGAACGATAATAAATCTTCGGGTAAACGCGGGACCATGGCCATTGGCCATCTAGAAATGCGCCAACCTTTCCCATTGGCCATCAGCATTTCTAAATAGCCATGCTCATGGCCACGCCTTCTGGTTTCACCTGCGTAGTTTCTAAAGTAAGCAATCAAATTCTAAGTTATAAGTTTCCACTTCTATAGGCAAGTGCCTATGACTGCCTCTTTTTTTCATTATTTCTAAATGGTAATGTTTATTTATTTCCTTTACAATACACCCTGATGCTAACTTAGCGCTACTATAATCTAACGCATTTGTCCGCGCGGACACTTTTTGATGTACACAGATGAAACTCCTTACCTCAATCGCTCAACTCTCCATATTTTCATGTCATATTGTTATTGTTAAAACCATGGTTAAATAAACTCAAAGTTAAAAATAGAAAAATTGAATACAAGTGAAAATCCGAAACACCTAAGAGATTCTAGCGACCAAGAAGAAGACAACAACAGAATTGACTGAAACTGAAAATGCGCAAAGCATTTACCTAGTACTTTCCTCGCTAAGGTGGGATGAAAAATTACGTGTTGCACTCGAGTGCAAAGATTTTTCACCTTGTGCCCTTTTGATTCCCTTGCTACGCTCAGGGTTCTAATTTTGAATCCCTCGCTGCGCTCGTGATTCAATTATAGAATCCTTCGCTTGCTCGGTCATCAAAATTGAGCACGCGGTTAAAAAGCCACTTTGCACTCTTGTACAACAAATAACTATTACCATTATGTCTTGTTGTTTCAATGGAAACATTGTCCTTCAAACCGGAACATAGTGATGTTTTCTCATCTGGCTAAATATTATAAAAGTATGTGTGGATATCGAACCAACGACCTCATGTTAAGATATCACTTTCTCACTTTTCACTGCACGGCGACACTCTTTTTCCGAACTCCTTTTGTCTTTTGCCTATCTTATTCTTAGATTTCTGAAGAGCTTTAAAATACTTTGAAAATGTTAATAATACCTATACCAAGTAAAATACCAAGTATCGATTCTGACATTTACCTAATCCGAGTGGTCCCTTCCGCTCGAGATATCTTTACCGTTTTGGTCACCACAAACATCTCATTGACCGAATATGGATGGATCACTTCGTTAGAAATTTACTCAATAGACCCAAACAAAGATAGAAAATCTTCATTTTTATCCCAAAAAATAGTGACTAGCGGCGTCCTGTGATTTCACTTATTAATCTAGATCAAATAATAATTTATTGACACATTGAATGTGCACTAACACTAGCTGTAAAACTGTTTAAATCTAAATACAACATCAACAGCCCACTAAACGTTCCCACTGCTGGGACTCGGGGCCTGCTCTCGCAAGGAGAGAGTTGAGGCCATAATCCACCACGCTGGCTCAGTGCGGGTTGGCGGATGACACATGACTTCAAAAGGTTCTAGGTACATGTCGGTTTCCTCACGATGTTTTCCTTCACCGTTTTAAGTTAGCGGCATTACGCACATGACTTCGAAAAGACAGTGGTGCGTGTGGGGTTTGAACCCGGGGTCTCCGGATCGGCAGTCGCCGTTCTCCCGACTAGACCAGCCCCGTAACTTGTACACTAACCTAAATACATATTTTTTTTATTATTGGTTTATTACTTTGACTATGAAGCCTTCAATTTGAAAGGCACTGTTTTATGTTTCCAGTTAATATTACCCGGCATAAAGAAAGAAAAGATTTTATAGATTCATCTCTAGGTCACGAGCGCAGTGCAGGTGGAACAGTGATTTGAACTATTCATATTCAAATTGCTTTGTACAAAAAAAAACATCTTGAGCGTGCTCATAGTATATTGCGGTGAATTTTACCAAAAGTTTTTTTTATTAAAAAACATAAAATTCGGCTACAAAAATAATATATTGGTGTGGCGGCTATTTTTGCGTGTGTAACAACGTTCACTTTACGGCGTCTGGTCACCAAACAGGTGTATTTGTGGTCTAAATTGACACCTTTTTAGCGTAATCTAATTCTTAAAGATTTATATATCTAGGGTTTTCAACCCCAGCATAGAGAAAATTTTACATTTCGTTTATCCTGACTGTCCTAATAAGTAACGTGTATAGACGTTGAAACGTCCTCAAACAACGTTAAAAAAGGTTTTTTTTTTGTGTTATGTTTTTACATAATACAAATTGTTTTTTTTACGACTATGTTGTCTCGTTAAATTAAAAAAAGTAGTTCAATAAAAAAAATAACTAACAATTTGATTCGTGGAGAAAACGCCATTGAAATCTTCGTAGGCGTATCGTAGAGCATAGCGTAGAGCATGCCTACGAACGTAGAAAAATGTTTTAAACCCTGAGTTATTAGTTTAAATTGGTACATTATTTTTTAAATAAAATTACAAGTAAATAAATATACCTCTATGTATTTATATAAGTTTAAAAAAACAAGTTTTAAAAAGTCTAAATTTAGCCGATTTTTCACTTATTAACAGATTATAGATATATTAGACAATCTTATATTCAACTCAACAACCAATAATATTTCAATATAAAACATTAAATAAATGTATTGATCCTCGTAAATGCATCATTTACAGACACCCTACATTTCTGTGTGACGTGGCCGTAGCCGAAGGTCATGATATAGGTTATTTAAGGGAGCTCAAGCTGCATTCTACGTTAGATGTAGATTAGTAAGCGGTGTGGAGGGTACAGGGCTAGAGGGTGCAGCGAGTACCGGGTTGACGCTTGACGCCGTACGACCGTCCGGTCCGTTAGTTCGGTAGAAGCGAGCGAACGCTCACCGCGCGGCCGCCCCGGCCTCCGCCGGCAATCGGCGATTCATGTGAAATACTCGTATTATGTAATGCAACTGCAGATTTTTTGCTTCAATGCATAAATTGAAAATTGGCACCGCGCTTATCTGCACTCTTTTTTTAAGTTGATTTTTTTTAAGTCGATTTCTTTATCAACTTCTCCACTTTTCATTGTGTTTGTCTGACGTTAACTTTGTCTTAAATATTTTTGTGTATCGGTTAAAAAAGTGTCGTATCAAAATAACACTTTAATAAAATGAAAATTATTTTTTGTACTTTCTAAAATATATATTGAGTAAATTTTACCGAAATTACAATTCAATTTGTTTTATGTGTAAAAATACTTTTTATCCGTCGGCAACGGTACGAAAATTTATCTCTACTAATAAAAAAAAACAGTGACAAATCTACATAATTTCATCATCAAATAATTGTTACTAAAATGACAATAGGTAACGTGTAAGTTTCATGATATCTGTTTTATATATTTTAAGGTTAAGATTAAACATTGGCTCTAATTTATCTGTTGTTTAGTTACTAAAGCTTATATTATATAAATTATAGTGTTATTGTTTTATTATATTTATAACGATTTAGAATTGAAAGTATTCTAATATTATTTAAATTATAAAAGTTTTCTAATTATAAATCTTTCTTCCAGAAAAATTCAAGAAATATTACACATTTTATTTCCATTCGGACTAGTAAGTAAATTCTTAGAGTTTACTAGTACTTATCTCAATTGTTTTGATTTTTTGATTTTTAAGTAAATTCTAATTTATTATATTTCTTTGTTCAGTTAATTTGACGAAAGTTATTACTTTGAATTATGTACTAATTATACTTTTGATAATTTTATTTCAAGGTATATTGTTTCAGAGTTGCTAATCAAGTCACTCGAGAATTAAAAACCCAAATCAAATATTAATTACTGTCTTCACAAACGGAATTGTATTGGTCTGTCTTGACAAATATATATTTAGTTAAAATTTCTTGTGTTTATATACTTGTTATATATGTTTGATAAAAATATATTTTTTCTTTTGCATGTCCTCATATCAAAATCATTGTGCTATTATACTTTTACATAGTAATAAAATAATACTAGTTAGTTGTAATATAGTCCTTTCAGCATTTTTTTATTCGTTAAAAGTCGATAAAACACTGGTTTGGAAATAAAATTAGGACACAGGTTTGGTAAATTCCACATATGTTACCATTAACAGGAGTTTAAATTTATATATTTTTTTAATCTTGTCGCGTTAAATACGGGACGGGAACAGCGGGACCTTGACTGTAGATGTGAATCAATCTGCTGGTGAATCGATACCGTTGCTAATTACAGCCTGCAAACTGTAATTTACATGTATGTGACATAGTATTTTTTATTTATACGTTTTTTTAATAGTATTAGACTAAAAGGCGGAAATATTGGCCTTCAGTAGTCATCAATAGACAAAAACGTTTCGTAATTTTTGAAGCTGTAAGAATTTTTTAAACTTATTTTAAGGTGTATAAATAAATATTGCAATAAAATTTTGTACACATTTTATGAGGTTAAATATTAATTTAGGTAAGGGCTCAGCTAGTTACTAATAATAGCCACGTTAAGATTTTTCATTGTAACGCAATAGGTAGTTTGTTTAACACAAACTCGCTTTCGCAAAAAAAAAAAGACAAATTTTTAATTGCGTGAATAAATAATCGCGTCAAAAACTTTTATTTAATACGTTATATTACAATGATTAGCTGTTTTATTTCTAAGTCACACGTTTTTAATTCGGGTCGTTCCCTAACTACAAACAATATTGTTCTTAATTACGATGTATTTCAAATAAGTTATATAAGATAAATTGGACCACATTAAAGTTGTTGTATTCTCCTTCTTTTTCTATGCAAATTACACCAAAAAATCATTTTGTATATTTCTTTGCTTGTAATAGGTATTTAGAACGAGAAAACCTGTGGAGCCTTGACTGTAGTGCATCGCCTTGACATCATTGACACCACGAAATCGATAGGTATATTTCTTAATTATAGCTAGATTTGTCTGATTGATTTTGATGCCGCAGTTTTCATTAATTAGACATTGATATTCAAGACAGTATTGGTGATGTAAAAACAAACTTGTTCTAAACATTGGTCGTTTATTTATTATAACTTTTAACAATAGTTTGTACAAAAAAGAACATCACCAATAAGTAAATATACCTGAAAATAATGTAATATAATTGTGCGTATTGTTGTAATAAAACATTTTCTCAAAAACTTATTCCATTTACAATATGCATTTTCAAAAAACCTCGAAAAATCGAAACATAAACTAAAAAACAGCAAAAAATGGTTGTCTGTAAAGTCGGGTTACTGACGTTAGTTGAACGTGACAACTTCAACTACGCCTTAGAGCGAGGTAACGCCGGCGGCGAGGTAACGGCGTTAACGGCACATGACGTCATGTTTTGCGGGCGTGCAGCCGGCTTCATCGAATTATGAGACGTTGTCAGGTCAAAAATATTTTAAAATTAAAAAAAAATTTCGCTTTCAGTTAATATTAACAATTGTTATGATATTTTTAACCGCCTTCAAAAAAGTAGGTTCTCAATTTGATTTTTTTGTATGTATGTTACGCGATTGGTCCGCTAATTTATGTGAATCGATTTTGATCGTTTATCGTGGTTTTTATTTAGTTTGGTCAGATGTAGTCCCATATTGGCTGGCCTGGTTAGCTTAATCTGCCTGCGAAACCGTCGGTCGTGGGTTCGATCCCCACCCAGTACTTGTATTTGTATAATTAATACAAATATTTGCAAAGGGTGGGTAAAAAACTATATACATTTATAAAATAAATTTATAGTTTCTATGTATGTTTTTCGAAGGGACGCGGCAGACTCAAAACCCCATAGAGTTCTCCAGCACTACAGTGGATCAGAGTCACGGGGTCACTCCTCGGACTCCCTCCAACGATCCTGTCCCAACGCCGTCGCCTTTGCGGGCTCGCGGGGGAAAGGAAAGGGGTAGGCCCTAAGTGGGGTCACGGGTGGCGCTTAACACTTAGCACCACAGGCCCTCCAAGTGGAAACGGAATGCAAGCCTGAACGTGCTTTCAGGCTCGCCTCTGTCTCCGTTTCCGACTTGGAGGAGGAGCGAGAGGCTTTAACAACTCTCGCTCCTCTAACTCACACGACTTCTCACTGTCGAGCATCCCGGCTAAGATAGTCGGCAGCGAGAGGTCCGCCCTCACCACCACGGCTAAGGATAGCTGTGGTTCCGCCTCTATAGCCGCATTGCGGCCCCTGTCCTTCTACTGAGCACTATGCTAATCAGAGCGCTCGTGGAAGACCCTCATCTGGAGAATTTAGGAATTTTACTTGACCGATATATCAGCTAAATGACCTTCTTAAATCTTACAGTCTGTCTCTCTAACCTCTACACAACTCAACGGTGGGAGGAGCGTGTGTAGAAGTTCCCAGTCCCGGCCGGGATTCGCCATCCCACAACAAGATGCCACTGCGGCAAATTGTTATATATTGCCCAGGGTGCACCACTTGGAGGTTCCTGAGCCACGCACTCCAGCTATCGTATCTGGCTCCCACAGTACAAGCTTTGCTTAGTTTGGGGCCAGATAGTGTTGTGTGAAATGTCCACCAATATTTATGACACTCTTGTGCGTAAAAGACTTCAAAGTCTTGAACATCGCCGCAAAATTGCTAGATTATCGATTTTTTATCGAATACACTTCGGAGAGTGTGCAACACATACACATACACAAAATTAATTAAATTAATAAAAAAACATACGCACGCTTAAATACTTTTGTGTTTATTATCAAAGTCTGTGGTCCAATTGAGAATATGTATATTAATATTGTTTTACGATCGAATTTCAACTACTTAACGACCACTAGTAATTGTAAATACAACATAAAAATATACACCTTATGATAAATAGGTATAGTAGTTACTACACAACTAGACATTATCGACAAAAACAGTATAAATACAACTCAATTGTCACACACCTTGCTAGCCTTTCTACTAATATAAAATATTGATGTAGAACTACTTTTGATCGTATCATTTTTCTTAATCAAAGTATTCAGCGAAGGTGTAAAACGTTTAACGGTTTCCACAATAACTTGGTACATCTTATCTGAAGACCGTGAATGATGATAATGAATTATTATTTAAAAGTAGAGAAGTGGTAGGAGTCCGCGTGGGAAAGTACCACCTAATGGATCTACAATGGAGATGTTACGGACTAAAATAAGATCAAACATATTGAAAAAGTAAACGATAAATACTATTGATTGAATCGTACGGTAGTCTAGTTTTAGTAGCATTTAAAAACGAGTTTAGACTGAAATTGGACACGGTTAAAATAATTTACTCATTCAAGTTAGTTAGTTAATTATTCTACCGCCAAGCAGTAATGTGCAAACATTACTGTGTTCCGGTTTGAAGGGTAATGTTTCCAGAGAAATTACAGGGCTTAGAGATATAACATCTTCGATATCTGGGTGACGAGCGCAGTGCAGTGCTAGTAATGATTTGGACTCTACGTGTTCCAATAGCTGCGTGTCACTGTGCTGTTATGTGGCAGGCATGTTGCTTACCATCAGCCACATGTCCTGTTCGTCTCGCCACTCTTTATTTAAAAAAAAACAACTGTGTAGTGATTAATGATAAATAACAACTGAAACAAATATGTCGTAAATACAAAATATTAGATTGTCATTTTAATCGGCGTTCATCTTGGTAAGAATAATGACACTTATTTTTGTCCTTGTATATAATAATACGTCTCAGCTGGTTTTTCCTTATCCCGTAAAAATACGGTTAGTATCACCTAGTTAGTAGTCACCTGCCCGGGAGAGAGCCACTGATTATATTGGGCTCAGAGAAACGATAAAACATAAATAGATAAACACAAAAACTTTGTAACTTTTTTTTTACATTGGTGGACATTTCTCACACAACACCATCTTGACCCCAAACTAAGCAACGCTTGTACTATGGAATCCAGATAGCTGATATAATCTTATATATAAAATTCTCGTGTCACAGTGTTTGTTTCCTTACTCCTCCGAAACGGCTTTACTGATTGTAACCAAAATTTATATGCATATTCAGTAGGTCTGAGAATCGGCTACTAGCTATTTTTCATACCTTTATTTATATGGCAAAACAACGTTTGCGGGGTCAGCCAGTACTTATATATTTTAATATACATACTTTTTATACATAGAAAACACTGAGGCACAGTACAAATATTTAAATTCATCACACAAATATTTGCACTGGGTGAGGATCTAGCCCACAGCCCACGGCTTCGCAGGCAGACTTACTACTTACTACCAACTAACCCACTTAGAACTACAAAGATAACAAATGATTTGAATTGATTTCGGCAGTCATAATTGTGAGTCGTAAGTTGTTCCAATGATCATACAGATGTAAACTTAATTCAAAGTTTCGCCACAGAATTGCAGTGGTTATATATTTTATACGGACTTACCTCATATAATAAGTGTGACCGCGTTTTTGAAGTGAAACCTTCTTTTGGTGCATCGGAAACAGGTTTTTTCGTAGGCTGTGAATTCTGATCGTCACGCTCGCGCCGCTCGGAAGTGAAAGGCTCTATCGGGTGAATTCGGAACTGCCGAGTGTACCCAAGTAAGAAAAATACAGTCAACTGTATCTTCCTCGCTCGCATTGTCAATAAATATGATGTAATAATTGTTAGTGTCAATTATTCTTTCTTATGTTAGTTATCACAAACCCATCGTATCTTAAAACTTTAATTCCTAACTTGGTTCTCACTTGCCCCACTAATACGATCCATAATAATTTTAGATAATGCTATTTACTATTACCAAATAAATTACCTACGATTGTCAATTAAGTTTCCACTTCTGCCGTGTGTACTAAGCACACACATTTTCTCCCACCTCCATTGCTTGTGTATTTGGTATCGTTTTCTCTTTATATTACTTTATATTATATACCATATATTACTTTCGAGCGAAAACTAAGGGATTGCAAGACCAAAGTTGCGTTAATTATTATTTATTAGGAGAAAATTGCGGAGATCTCGCCGTAGCAATTTTCGTAGACGCGACGCGTTGTCATAATCACTTTGCGGTATCTCCGGTGCACCGCAATATTGCGTATCCGCGTATATTTCTATTGGCATGCTCGCAGCTCGAAAAAGCAATATCGTTTCATGGTTGATGTTCCAAAGACACGAACGAAGAGATTTGACTCTACTTTTGTGATAAGAATGTCTAGGGTGTGGAATACGTTGCCTGAGTGGGTTTTCCCCGATGGTTACGATCTTTGTGTCTTCAAATCGAGAGTGAATCGGTTTTTTCTAGGTAAACACGCTCCATCGTAGACCGCATCCTCGCTTAACATCAGGCGAGATGGCGGTCAAGTGTAAACCTATAAAAGTAAAAAAACAATGCATTCGTTTTTAAATGTTGATACTAAATCATAAAAGATTAATTATTATATTGTAAATATGTTACAATTTTAATTATTTTAGTAATGACAATTGTTATGTTGATAATTACCATTCATTTCGTTCGTTTGGGCATAGCATTCCACAGCCTAGAAGTCCTTGTTACGAAAATGGATTCAAACCTCCTCGTCCGAGTCTTTGAAACATAAATCATAATCGAAATCGCTTTTTCTACTACAGCTACAGCCCGATATATTATACCTAAATGGGCAAGGTGGTATTAAATCATGTATATTAACTGCATACTCTCCAAAATACACTCGATAAAAAAACCGATAAGTTTTGCTAGCCTATCGGTTTTTTAAGGCAGCGATTTTCCATCATTTCAAGTATTTTTCGAACAAAGGTGTCGTAGCCTATGAGCCTTTTGGCACGTCTCTCGATCGACACTAGAGCCTCTAGCTGGTACTTAGCCGACCCATCTCAAAGGTGCGAACAGTACTCCATAAACAGCCAATCTGCTACAATTCATGGATTCAGATAATATTCCCGTAAATAGATCTATCTACAATATCTTGATTTTAATGATATTAAGGTATTGATGTTTGTACTGAACTTGTACTCTGCTTATACAATTCCGCATAATAAAAAGCAAAATAGACAATATTAATTCCTAAATAATCCTGTAACATTTTTTTAATTGTTATTGAACTTAACACATAATACTTATGTTTTCAATTTAGCGCATTTTGATTAACAAACCAACAGAGAAAAACTGTAAGAAATTAATTTTCTACCAAGTAGATGAAAAGACATGTATGTGTAAAAATGCAAATTTTGTCGAGTCCATTTTTGTATGTAATGGCCACAAAAATCTAAATAATACTAGATTTCTGTGGGAATGGCCAGTATATGCGACACTTCGGTATCATAAGGATAAGCGGCCCACTAATTTGTTCCCACACCTGGGCTTTGGGCTTTCTCTCACAAGGAGAGAGTCAAACCATAATCTATTACGATGACCAAGTGGCAGTGGTTTCGTCACGATGCTTTCTTCCGTTTTTGTTTTTTTTTAATTTAGCGGCATTACGCACATGCATTTGACAAGCGTAAGCCTATCGTCAGTAAAAAAAATGTATATTGTAGTGGTATGACAATTTGCAGAGTCTGTCTGTACAAGTACCATTTTGTGAGTTATTTATTCTATCACCAAGCAGTAACGTGAGAAATTAAAAGGCAATAATCATCTAAAAATCTTACATTTCTATCTCCACCATAATTTACTTATTTTACTTTTCTTTATGCCGTATATATACCGTATATTTTCTTTGAAGATAACATTAAAAAAACATTATCAGCAATTTAAGCTCCACATCTAAAGCAATTCACGGAAACACTTTAGCATTTTTCCTTACATTTAAATACGTTTACGATGCTGAGGTTTCTTAAAATAGAACATTATTTATTATTTACATAGTAGGCTTAATGCGTAAGAAATTTTCCCGTCAGTAAGTTAAATCACGATAAGATTTGAGTTGAGTGAAACGGTAAAGCATTCAAAAGACACGGCGCCGATTCCCGGAAACTGTAATAAGGGCAAGGAAAGTGAATGTTTTCCTAGGAAGTGAGTAAAGAGTGTAAAGAGTTAGGGGTTGCGTGCGTGCGCCCTGCGGCGGCGGCGGCGGCGGCGGCCAGCACGCGGCGCGCGGCGCGCGGCGTGCGGCGTGCGGTGCGCGCGCGGCCGCGCCCGCCGCGGTGCAGTGCCGGGCCGCGGCGTCGATCGCGCGGGGCGCGGGCGGGGGACGCACGCGCGCGCTCCGCAGTCCGCCTCCGCCGCGACCGCGTGACACCCGCGTGCACGCCGCCACACGTCGCACACGCGGCCTCTGGGAGATCATGACTCGCCGTGCCCGGTGAGGCGCCTCGCACAGCGCCCTCTCTCACGTTACGTAAACCCCACGGCCGCTCCGCACGCTCGCGGTCGCCCGGAACGCTCCGTCATACATATCAAAACTTTATATCGAACTTTTAAAAATAATCAAACCGCTCTCGTCCATGAAACCGTGAGAGCTCGAGCCGGCGGGCGAACAGATTCGGTCCGGGATCGCGCGAACGCGGGCACGGCTCGGCTCGGTCGCGCAGCCGGCGGGTAGTGCGCACAGCGCGGGTCGGGCGCGCCGCAGTGGCCGCGGTGCGACCGAGCCCGGAGTGATGCCGGGGGCGAGGCGCGCGCCCCGCCAGCGGCGCTCCCCGGCCCGCGAGTAACGTGGCGCCCGCGCGCCGGAGCAGCCCGGGGGCCGCCGCGACGAGCCCTCGAGCGCCCACAGCCGCTCCTGCTGCGCGACGCCTCCGACCCGATGACGCATTGAACTCGAGCAGCCACCATTGCTCGTATAGAGTTGGTCGAGAAATGGGGGCTGACGCCTGTCCTCAGGCCGAGGCAGGAATGCCCCCGGGCCCAGGAGGACGGCGGAGACCAAAGGTAAGTATCGCTGCGTGTGAGTAGCGCTGCGATGCGGGCACCGATGACGGCGGCGAGGGGGCGGTCCGCTCGGCTCGTAAACCAGTCTGCGGTCAGGATGTGTCTCGTGTGCGTCACAATGGCCGGCCGTCGGTCGGTGAGCGCGCCGGCACACGCGCGCGCGGAGCCAGCCCGTAGCTCGGTCCATGCTTGCATCCGCCGCTCGCCTCGCCGCCGTCCTCGCGATGGCCTTCGACATGTGTTGGTGAGTGCACCGCATGGCCGAGCGCTCCTCTCTACGCTAACGCTCACGTCTGCGATGCGCTAACTAACCCTCTGATCTTCCGGTGAGTACCTCTACAGCGCTCTCCGCTCGGTGTAGCCTCTACGTCTGACCTAATTTTCTGTTTCCTCTCTTCAATTTCGCAATAATAAACCTTATCATCCCGGAGCGAACGAAAGCCTAGTTCACAGCCGAGATATCATCGTGTCTATTGAACGCCACGATGAAGGCTGTCGTGCCATGAAAGCTTTTCTTCGCTTTTCGATTGTCCTCATCGGAGTACTATTGAATTCGAGGCGGTATTTCACGAGCGTTACCTATTCGATATGCCGCTAGAAAGTGGAACGGTAGGAGATTATTCGTCGACACAATCTCTAGGAGCTGTAAAAATATCGATGATTGACGTCGTAAACGTAACACGCTGGAAGCTGTTCGTCGGGCACACCGACGCTATGCGCCTCACCGTGTCCAAAATGCGATAGAGATAGAGACGTTATAAAATTGTAGTGATTCACTGCGTTTCGATTAACAAATGAGCGGAAAAGAACCCTTACGCAGCCAAGAACGGTTTGATATAATGATAATTCCGATCTTGAAATACATCATTAATCTTCCGCAATGCGCCGTAACTCCTCAGTCACGGATCACGCAGATTTACAACACAAAATTATGAACAGATCGATGTTGGTGGTCAGCCGAATCACCGGAAACATTACGATGAAGTCGTAAAATAGACTTTGGTTTATTATCAATTTCCAATGAAAACATGATGTCTTGATACGCGCGTATTACGCTATAATTTATCTTTGGAGTGTGTCGGAAACGGGAAACTATAGAAAAATGAGTAAAGTTGTAGGTGGGTGAAATTTTTGGAACGATTTTTAGATGAATCATAACTATACTCCAGTTCTGCATTTATTGCTACAGCTGGGTGACGATGCGGGTTGTACTTGGTTGCCGCGTTTCAGATGCAAGTTTGCCAAAAACCTGCATCTGAAATTGATGCAGATTATCATAATGAAAACGTCACGTGCCGTCAGCATGTTCACGTTGAATTTCGTGATCGTTAACGCCCGCGCTGGCATTATGATACCCACAATGCGGCATTCCATGCCGGGTATCGATTGCTGCAGATCCTACATTCCATCCAAGATATTCGTACTACACGGAATTGTAATACTAGTTATCGAAGGAAAACCCCGTTTTTATATCAACGTTCACCTGACTCGTAAATATGAAAGACAGATTGGTTTACGAGGTAACGATCTCGCTTCCTGCATCGTATGATGATAAAAGTGTTCTTGGCGTATAAAAGCTTCCGACGATTGATCACTGCTGCAAGTAACAGTAGCGGAGAAATAATATTTAGCGTAACATGGTAACATACTAAGAGATAAAAACCCTAAGATACATTTGTGACTGACTCAATTATATTTAGTGCATGTCTACGAGTATAGTACGACTTACGTAGAGCTTGCCTATAAACGAGTCTCTACCATAACACCTACAGTTCTAAATACGTCTAAAGACGTATGACGCCTCTAAATATGTCATCTTGTAAATCACTTCAAAAATTCAATATTTGCACGGTGGAAATGTAACATCAATGTAACAAATTTTTTCCAGAACATTTTTCTGTTTCGAAGATTTTCTTGGTTTAGGTGCCATTTTTGCTTAAAATTACTGTTCTACTTACATTTACGACTTCATCCCCAAACAATTTAAAAGAGAGCTATTCCTTAATGAACTCTACATGTTTTATTTTAAAATATAGCATATGCCGGGGGTAAAATTTACTCCTCTGTAGTTACAGTGGCCGGCCAGCACACACCAAACTAAATTCAATGTAAGCCTCCCCTCCCTGAAGTTACTGTCGCTGAATATGGGTGGCATCGATTTAAATTACAAGCGCCTTTTGTAAGTTTTACGTTTAAAATTAATTTAAAAAATTAAATGTAAAAAAATAATATCCCAATGTATCAATATAAATACATAGAGATGTAAAATAATTTAGTAGTACTATACTGTACATCATCGACATGAAGAAGATTATATAAGTACCAAATTTCAGGAACTGTTCAGGTCTTACGACGTAATTAAACAAACATCCAAATATCCAAACTTTTACATGTAGTATATGATATTGCTAGGGTTAATAGGATAGCTATTATGGTTAATAGATTGGCGGTTAAGGATATGGTGTCAAATGAAACAAGAGAAAAATAATAATTTCCACTGTCCAGAAGCTCGGATGATACGAAGACTCTAAAGATCTAAAACAAGCGTTAGTATACAGAGACGAAAGCTCTAAATCTCCGAGTGTATACCGAAACTGAAATCTGGACTGCAAACCATTCATCTCGTACATTTGTTTGTTTTCTATACGAGTGTTGGCGCGTGTATCTCTTTTCATGTATGAATTATTTCGTTTACGAAAAATTGTTTTTGGGCAACCAAAGTTTTCTTATTTTATACTTTTGTATTTTTCACTTATATCAGATAATCGAGTAAGTTAAGAACGTTTTCAAAACGTTACATAAATATCTCTCAATAGATTGTACATGCTCGATGTTACGATTCAAAATTATAAATAAACTAAATACGAGACAAAAACCTAACCTTTTACACTACAAACTAATTTTACAGTAAAAAAGCATATTGCACTTGGCTAAGTAAATAAAATAAATTAAATCGCTACGAGTATAAAAAATCATTATTAACACAACTAAACCACACTGCATACTTACAAAAGCACGTCGTAATTATGCAGGGATCAATGAAGGTCTGGATTTAATCAAGACGGCCAAGACCACTATCAGTTGGAAGCGTAGGTACCCAGCACATTGTGTTATTACCACGGTAAATGGCAACGTTTGTTCTTTCAGTAACACAAACGACAATATTTTGCACACGTTGACTAATGCTAAGAACTCATGGAGCGATTTTCACCCGCGTACGCTGCGGTTGCAGGCCCTCAGCTTCTATAGAATGCAGATATAAATGTAAATCAACAAAGCACAATTCACGACGCGTTTTACTCCAGCGGCGCGCGTTGTTTGCGGCTCCCGCTGCACCGGCGGGTAACTAGTAGAAGTGCGCGGGCCGCGGTCTCCCGCAATATTAAACAAGCAACAACACTAAAACACGCAAAAATTTATGATACTACTAAATTCAATATATTTTTTCACTTTAAAGTACTATTTTCAAACGGAACAGCAAATTTTTTTGTGGCCGTTTTAGGGTCGGTCATACGAGTTTTTCATTGTCAATGGTTTTTATGGTAAATGGAATGAAAATGGAAAGCGCAGCTCAAAAAACATAGCTTTGGAGGACAAGTTAATCCACCACCCCGCACTTGGCCAGCTTGGTGGATTATAGACTCTTACAGTAAAATTAGTTCAATATAAAACTTAGGCCTGAGTAAAGACATTAAAGTTTAGTTTCCATTGCCAACTGCTTAGTGCTGGCTCGCTCATATCGAGCCCATTATCATTTGGCACGAAAACATAATATAGCGTGCATTTAAAAAAAAATCTATGACGTAACAACAGCTCAATTCGAGGCTTGCGACACTCGACAATTTTGTTCACCTTCTACGCAGATCTAGACACTTTTGACCTACGAAATGTTGCAGAAAGCGCACGGTCCAATTGACATTAATTTTGAAAAGATTTTTAGATTCACAAATTTTCTTAAAGTATTATTAAATAAATTATGTTAGTCCACATTTTTCCCCACACAATTTAACCATAAACTTAAGAAAGCTTGTGTGGAAGCCTGATGTACTCGTTTTAACATTTTCATTTATAAAAAATATGAAATGTAGATATTAATATATTTCATTTATAATTTTGAATACTTTAAAAAAAAATATAATTCAATTAAAAAGGCTCCTGTCTACTTCTAACTTTAAATTAAGTATTTTTCCATAAAAATCTACAAAATGTACTCGTATACATATAACAGTACCGTATTGCCTGTAATCGCCAGTACGTTGGTCAAATTTAGCATCAACAAAGCGCTTGAAAAGGTTTTTATTGCTCTGAACGACCACAAAAACTCCTTTCTCTCTCTATCTTTAACTCTCTCGTCTATTTTCTGTGTTTCTGTGTCTTTAAATGGACCCCTGTCTTTAAACAATACATTTCAATTATAATTATAATGATTTATTATAGCTATTTATGATGTACTCGTATAGCAGGGAAAAAGTACGAACAAAAATAAACATATTATGCAAAAAATTATCCAAGCCCACATTCCGAACAAACATCAAAACACCATAACATGCAGCGCCAATCTAAGCAATATAAGAAGTTATACGAATTTGCTCGTACTAAATAAGCTTACTCTTTTATTTAACAAATATTTAAATGCTTGGAATAATAATCATGCTGAAGCAGATTTATTTACCTACTAGCAGCGCCCCGCGGTAGTTCCTATTCCTGTTGCTCCTGTTATTTTTTTCTGGATAAGAAGTAGCTTATGTGTTAGTCCAGGGTGTCAGCTAACTCGATACCAAATTTTATTAAAATCGCTTCAGCCGTTTAGACGTGAAGAAGTAACAAACATACGCACTCTCAAACTTTCGCCTTAATAATAATATTAGTTTGGTTGCTCGTACTAAATGAGCTAACCTCATTTTCGACAAATATTTTAAATGGAAATCATAATTATGCTCAAGCATTATTAGATTTATTTACTAACTTTAAGCCCGTAGTTTTTAAAACATGAACAAAAAGAAGTAAAGTAATTGTTGCCAACAAGGATAATGTCTGATTTAAAAACTGCTAATGATAAGACTTCCTCTCCAAGGAGATAATTAAGACTCTCGTTGCTTCCACGAGTTTCTTTATGAGAAGCTCACAAGTAGAACTATGGTTATTGCTAAGCTCGTGCTGCGTTTGTAGAGCGTAGCTTTCTGTAATGCTTATTAAATTTTATTTCTACCCTCTTAACTTTTTTGCTCTAGCACTTTGTTGTAAGAAAGACTTAACTCTTAAGAATTTTGTAATATTTTACTTATCTATATTATATATTAATTAATACGTGAAATAAAAATGTTGTACCCTTCTTCACGAAAATTCCGCGGACGGCAGAGTATGACATTTGGCTTACTTTACTTATCTATACTAATATTATAAAGCTGAAGACTTTGTTTGTTTGTTTGAACGTAGGATCTCGGGAACTACTGATCCGAGTTGAAAGATTCTTTCTCTGTTGGATAGTCAATTTATAGAGGAAGGCTATAGCGTATTTTTTTTAACATTACGCTACTATCTACAGGAGCTGAGCATGAATGAAAAATGTAACAAAAACGGGAAAAAATATTGGTTTTTGAGAGCTTTCGTTTCTTGACAGCATGTTCTGTCATGACTATCTTTTGAAGGTTGCGTCGTTGAATCTAAGGTAACCGAATTTGTTCAAAACTTAAATTGGTACCACCAATTTTCGATAGATGGCGTAGCAACGCGCGCACGGTCTGCTAGTAGTTTATATGGAAAAGTAAGGAGAGAAGTAGTGCGGAATGCTATTTTTTTTATTATGCATAAAAAGTAGCATAATGTTTATAGATATTTAAAAGCGCTGTAATGCTGTTTTAAATTTACGTTTCATGTATTAACAGTAATCGGCTTACCCGCTAATAAAGTTTTTAGAACTGAAATATCAATACAAATGTATTATTTCAATTATTATTTAAAAGCGACTAAGTTTCCCGCTACGCTTCTTCGCCACTTTTCCGATGTTACCATTATAATTAGTTATTCTATAAGTCGAGTCTCAATATTTAGGCAAAGTGTGTGACGGCACAACAAAATCACGGACGTTGTAATGCGACCGAACCAGACATTTTAGAAACGTTTAGACTGCGATTAAGGCTCGTATATTTCCAAAATGTGGTACCTACACTCTTTGCTTATTCCATAAGTAAAATAATTTTATTCTAACAAGATTGAATTTGTTTATAAATTTGCATGACAATGAATGAACGGGGAAACTTTTCAAATATAGTTTTTCAACTGTCGGTTGTAACGATGTCTAAACGTAGAGGTCATTAAAAAAGTGTGTGTACACTTATGTACGCATGTAAGAAATTAATATTTCTTCTCGTTTCATCAAAAATGCTCCCATAATTTTTCCCTTACGCGGTGAAATAATGATAACTTCAACAATAACTTAGATCGTTATTAGTGTCCTGTATTATGTTTTTAACTTTTCAAATATTACAGTAGACGATTAATTACATTGATCCCCATCGATGTCTTGTTTAAATTTTACGTACGCACCCTACGACATATTTTTATGGAAACCACAAATGCGTGTTCCATAATTAATATTTTTATCACCCATAGTTCGGATGCGGTGTAATGGTGGATCGTAAAAAAATAATGAATTTACTATAACTCGGCTAAGGTCAGAAAATAACAGAGGGATAACTTTATGTGGCATCGCTAAACGGCAACCGCGACTTGTTAGATTCACATCGTATTTGTTAAATCTAGTAAGATAGTCTTGATATCCCTCTTTTTAAAGAAGAGTGTTTTACAGTTAAAAAACAATCAGTGAGAAATAGGTTGAGCCTAATGAGTGGAAAATCGATATGACAAGATTTTATTAGTTATGTCAATATTTTGAAGTTTACTAAACTAAGCCTTTATATACAACTAGCTGTGCCTTGCGTAATCCCGATCCCGTTATTTTCCCGGGATTAAAAGTAGCCTATTTTTCTTTTATCTCCAAAAATATGTGTACAAAGTTTCATGATGATCGTAATTTTCGCATTAAAGCGTAACAAACGCACTTACATTCACCTTTATAATACTCTTATTATAGAATAGGATAGGTATAAAATATAAATGTTAATAAAATAACCAAGAAATGTCAATTATATATTAGTTTAAGATATTATTAGCATTCGTTACACTAAAATATGTCATTCTGTTTAGAATGAACGCTCAAAGAGTAAATTTAAAAAAACAAAAGCGAATGCCAGCCATTTTATTTTATGTAAATGATGTGACATGATAAAAGGACGCAACGAGAAGAAATAAATGTTAAATCAACTGGGATGTAAATGCATAGCCTGCTTAATTAATATTGATACGAACTCAGTTTCTTTGGCTACATTTTCTGGTTTCTTTCTCAAGTATCTGTTATTTTCATAATCTACAGTTACGGTCCATGAGTGTGGCCGCAATATTAGGGATCACCCGATCATTGGCGGGTTGTAAAAATCCAGAATGGGCACCTGTTTCCGTACTTAACGTAGAAAATAAGTCGAAAGAATTTAGTATCTTTTACAAAATGGAATAGATAGTAATATTCCGATATCGTGCAACAAATTTTGGGTTGGTTTTTAAGGCAAGCTGAAAACTTGTCACATAGCCCTCGTATTATTGGGGTATAATACATAAAGGTGGATACTGGCTGGGTGGTGAGGAGCGCCGCAAAATAAATCAACATACAAAAAAATATTCAGTAAATATGTTTGAGGCAGTATGCAATTTTAATATGTTGTAATTACATTTTTGAAGAATAAAAATAAGCCGTACGATTTAGTCGGAGTTATAACATTGCCAGCCAGACATTATTTTGAAAAAAAAAAAAATGTTTTTAAAGCAATTTGCAAGTGTAACTATTATTATTTTTGCCATAAAAATAGAGATTCTCAAAAAAACAGATCATATTGGTAGGATTTTCTACTCGTTAGTTTATCTAACTTTAGGGACTAATTTTGCCCCACTACTCAACAGCCAGGTCTGCACCTCCTTCTTCTGTAATAAGAGAACATTGAGAAGTTTTCGGGTTGCCTCCAATACCTGCCCAAAATTTGCTAGCAGCTCTCGGCATATAAGTGTGTCTTTAGATATGATTCACTAATGACATCTAAAGTTATAAAATAAAACTAAAAAAGTATTTTAAGGTCTCATACATTTTTGGTAAAGTTATTTTAGTGACAAAGTGGACTGTAAAATATGTGACGTAACTAGAATAATCAATCATTTATTATTTAATCAGAAGGCACGCGAATGAATATAATAAACAGAAATAATTAATTCGTTGAGCTCTTTTTTTTTGGTAATGTTTAAAATGAGCACTAATTAATAATTAGGTAGATTAAAACAAATGTTTACGTCATTCAAAACCGATAACATTTTAATGATATAGCAGAAACAAATAAAAGGGACTCATTATGTCACTTACTTTGTTCTAAAACACAATACCCTGGACTCATTTTAAGAGTACAACTAAAATTCAATTAAGCGATATTATACCCGATGTTAATTAAAAATAGAAAAACGACTGCAGAGTTCAGCTACGTTATTATAAACTATTTATGGATTGTATTTTCTCTTATTAACAGCCAGTAGTGTTTCTAGAAAGATAAACAGAGTACAATTTGTTCCACCCCCTAGACAGCAGGGCGGAAGGGTGCGTGAAACCTCCACCAGCCGGTGTGAGCTAAGGAAGGCTAGGGCTCAGATTTATTGTGTTTTGAGACGCGCGCGTCATCACACGCCTTAGCTTTACAATCTGCTCAAGTGCTCCGGACTTATAGACCTTGATTTAGTAAGTGAGAAAGTGTACACGGGTTACATGGTTAAAAGGCGTGTTTATAGATTACTCGTTTCATTATTACATTTATGTTGCTTTTCAAAGCTTTTCATGGTGCAATGGCAGTTTCATAGCAAGTGTGCAAAATGTAATAATATCTTGGAACTTTTTAGGTGCAGTTAAAATCGCTTGTGTTATTATTTTCCTTTTTCTGAAATGGGAAATCAGCAGAGCAAGTGAGTATGACAATAATTAAATAATTATTTAGTTGTAAGTACACTTTTTTTGTTATTTACACACTTATAAGATTAAAGTCTATTGTCGACTATAATTACTTATTCGATAACGTATCATCTCTGGTTTATCAATATTTTTTATTACTTTTTATCATTTGTCTTTTACACTTTGTATACAATATGTATTCTCTAAAAGTTTCCTTAGACTTTCCTTGCCGCGTTACAATAATAATATCACAATGAATATAAAGATTGTTTTACCAATATAATTATTTAAATAAAAAACATGTTTAATACTGCTTGAATTTTAATGTAATACAGCACTTTAACAATTGACGTTTTTGTAGTTAAGTGTGCCCTGATAATTTTGTTTGTTTCCAAACATCACCTCTATATTAGCAATAAAATATATTTAATAATAGTGTAATAAACAAACTTTATTACTATTATAATAATTAATTTTATCCGAAATAAAAAACAAAAACCGACTTCAATTAAAATTGAATTCAGATACTCTACCAAATTTCATAAGCAACTAGAATCCCACAGTCTTGTTGTTTGTTTATAATTCAAAAACAACTAAAAATTATAATAAAATGTATATAGCACTACCTCTGAACTATGATCTACCAAAAAAAAAACATCAAATTTTATTAACAATTGGCGGAGGTATCGCGCAACATACAACATCCAACCGAATTGAGAACCTTCTCCTTTTTTGAAGCCGGCTAGTTATATAAAAGCAATACTGAGCAATTGTAGCATACTATAAAAGTGTTATATAAATGGGCAAAGTACTTATAAAAAATAGTCTAACTTTCAACAGCACCCACACCTTTCGTCATCTCACAACTGGGTATAAACCTCTTATTGTCATGATTTTCGTCAGATCGGTGCCGATCAAGTCCAGATTCGACCAGAAATGTAACTTATTATCAACTATCAGCGCCCCACGGTTTTACCGCGTAGGTCCCGTTCCCATTATTTATCTTCAATAAAAAGCCTACGCCTTAAAAGCATACTACATAATATGTACTATTTTAGGCTATAATCTGTGTTCCAAATTTCAACCCGATTGCTTCAGACGTTCCGACGTCATAGAGCAACAAACATCTAAACTATTCTAAACTACGAAGCTTTCACATTTGGATAAGTATGTATATGCACATTGTCAAAGTTTGATTGTTTCGATGTTTGTTGTTCAATCACGTCGTTACGTCTGAATGAATCGGGCTGAAATTTGGAAGACAGTTAGATAATAGTTTGGAAGAACATACATTATATCTTTTTATCCCGCGAATATATACGGGACGGAAACTACGCGGGCAAAACCGCAGTGCGCTGCTAGTTTACAATATTCGTAGGATAGTCATATTCTGCCTAGCCTTATTTCGCTCACGTACAGCATGTACATTTTTTTCAGTCACTTCTATCATACACAATATATACCTACTCATATACACAGTTTATCCATGTCTTCTTAGGTATTCTTCTAGCATACCCTATAGTAGATAAATAGATAGATTAACTCTTTATTGTACTAAATAAAACAAAACAAAACATATTTAGAAACAACAACCTAAAAAGAAAATTTAGGTACAATTGGCTAGTATAATAATAAACAAAAATTACTGTTAATTTTGCGACGTCAAACCCCAAGTTTGAGTTACAGTATAGACAACGATGTTGCTATACTATTAATTAGTGTGAATTTCATAGCATTGGGTGTGTTAACTAAAGTGCCCATACTTTACACTGATAACATTAATAGGCAGCGCGATGCTCTTTGCATGTGGTTAAACCGTGTCATGATTTAAAATGCACAGCTAACTAGAAGCCTAGATCTAATTAACCGACACTTGTACCAGTACAGCAAACATATGGCTAGTTAAAATTGTTATACTTTGGCTTGTAGAAAAAGTCTATAAAAGAGTTTATTCGCCACAACTAATGTCTAAAGCATAAACAAATTACTTTATGTTCTCACTGCTCAGATTCGGGGCCGTCTCTCACAATGTAAGATACAGAACCTTAATCCACAACGCCAGTCAAGTGCAGGTTGGCTGATGCCCCATATCCTCTAAAGAACATGTTGATCATCTTTCTTTGTCTTCATTCTCCGGTAAATCTAGCTATATGATCACTGGTTTTTTTCACGTCGGATACACAAGTGTGTAAAAATTACTCCCGAGGTGCAAACAGGGTTCGAAACTATGACCTATGATGTTGAAATCAGACCTTTTCACTACTTGGCCGGCTTTTAAAAATACCTAAAACGAATGAAATATAATAGGAGTAATATAAATGTATATGTTACACTGTCACCGACCCGCGGTGTTACCCGAGTAGTTCCCGTTCCGAATATTTTTCCGTGATAAAAATCATTTAACCACAATGCATGAGCTTTTGCATTTATAATTTTAGTAGGATAATATTTTTGTATTATTTAAATTGTCAATATAAGATTGTTAAGATGAACGGTAATAATCCGTTAGTTGACCAACTACTGAGTCCCTATTATTGGTCGCTACAGTTAAATTGTTCTTCAATTCCCTAATAATCCGCCTCGTCCCGTTGTACATATTCGAGAAGCTAAAATAACTCAATTCAATTATTTTAATGAAAAATCGGAACGCTAATCAAAAGCATTTTTTTTTAACTTCTATAGGTTCACACTTGACCGCCATCTCGCCTGATGTTAAGCGACGATGTGGTCTACGATGGAACGTGTTTACCTAGAAATAACCGATTCACTTTCGATTTGAAGACACAAAGATTGTAACCATCGGGGAAAACCCACTCAGGCAACGTATTCCACAGCCTAGACGTTCTTATTACAAAAGTAGAGTCAAATCTCTTCGTTCGTGTCTTTGGAACATCAATCATGAAACGATGTCGCTTTTTCGAGCTACGAGCATTCCGATAGAAAAAAGGACAAGGTGGTATCAGATATTGCAAAATCGTTGCCTATATTGTAACTCAAACTTGGGGTTTGACGTCGCAAAATTAACATAATTTTTTGTTTATTTATTATACTATAAGGTATGCTAGAAGAATACCCTAGAAAACATGGATAAACTGTGTATATGAGTAAAATAATCGAATTTAACTTTAATGATGCCCAGTAATGAGCCCCTTTACAAATGAGACAAAAAATGTACTCTACAATATTGTAAAAGATGGTGTTCACTATCATTTGAACACACTTTTTATGGATAACTAGCAGCGCCCCGCGGTGTTACCCGCGTAGTTCCAGTTCCCGTTGTTCCCGTGGTTTCTCCGGGATAAAAAGTAGCCTATGTGTTCTTCCAGATTATAATCTATCTCTGTTCTAAATTTCAGCCCGATCCGTTCATACGTTAGGACGTGATTGAGCAACAAACATCCAAACATCCATACTTTGGCATTTATAATACCTATTAGTGGGATAGGTTTGTACTTGACCGCTGTCTCGCTTGATATTAAGCGACGATGCTGTGCTTTATGCAGAGAGCTAACCTAGAAGACAGCGATTCGCTCTAGACTTGGAAACACTCTGATTATATCCTTCAGGAAACGCCCACTCAGGAAACGCATTTCAAATTTTTAATGTTCTTATTATGAAAGTGGAGTTGAACTTCTTGGTATGAGTATTTTGTACCCTGTGTTTGCTTAATTATTTGACGAGACTAAAATTGGTTCCCTGTCTTTTAATTTTACTAAGAACATTTCTCAATTTTGAAACCATAATTTAAATAATTCAAAGCGAATATGAAGGAATATGCCCTGAAAGTAACGTATTTGACGTTGACGATAATCTGGTACCTGTTGCAGGTTAGTGATGAATTACACATTTTAACCTTGGCTTGGAAGGTAGCAACACTGAGAAACTCTTTGACTTTGATAGGGCGATTAAACAACCAACATTCAAACAAAATCGTAGCCTTGTGGTTACATGTGATTTGGTTGACCAAAAGTCCTTAAAGTTGGACAAAGGATTATTTGTAACCTTAACTTTCAAACATAATTCTATTGGCTTCCATTTCAAAATTAGCTCAAAGTCAAGACCTAAGGTTTCACCATTGTGTTCTGTGAAGTTTATTAATGTAATAACTTTGTAATGTTTTGGTAGCGGTTTCAGTCTTACGAAGAATTATTAATAAGTACTTAGTGGTCGCCAAGTGGTCATAATCCGAACTTAAAGCAATATTAATCAAATTTTCACTTTGATTTGAATATTTCTGTGATAAAAATATTCTATTGGATCCCTCTTTATAGGAATTTAACAAGTACCCGTCTTAGTTTTTAAATTAGCATGATGGATATTTTTAACAGATTTCAAAATAGGAGGAGGTTCAAGATTACGATATTTAATCCAATTTAAGAGTAAAATATATTTTTTGCCAACGCAACATTAAATAAAGACTTTTTCATTAAATTAAGACATGTGTCTGTTTGAAAACAGAACATTTAGGTATTATAAATCTAAACGAAATCAAAAATTCAATAGCTAAATGATAATACACTCGAGTGCGCACAATCTGTAATATGAAAACCGTAAAACCCTTGTCAAAACACTCTGAGAAACCGTCGTCGTCAGTCCGCCTGGGCGGATCTGAGGCGTTCAGAACACTTATCAACAAATATATGGCCGGCAGTTATTTTGGCGTTTCAAGTACGCGCTGATTGAAGCTTGTATATGGTTGGATGGAGTTGATTATTATGCTCGAGAAACTCTTCGTCTCTTTAAAAACACTTCCAAATATTTACGGGTATTAACGCACAAACAAAATAAAATCAAAACTCTTGAACTTCGGTAGTGTATAATTTATTAAATAATATTTTATGTACTTTAGTACTTGAGACCCAGTAGTGACGCGTTTGTCCAGATCCAACATCTCAAGTTTGTTTACTTAGATATGACTTTGTTCATTTGATTTTCACTAAGTTGATGGTGCTAGTTCTTCATCTCTCTTTCTCTGTTTGTCTCTCTTTCTCCATTCTTCATATTCTCACTAAAATTATTAATTTCTTTTCATTTTTCTATCCGCCGCCAGAACTCGAAAGAGCGAGATTGTTCATGGTATAAGTACTTCGACGTTTCTTAAAGACTCGAACGAAAAGGTTTGACTCCTCTTTCGCTATACGAACAAACATACCTATTTTGGAATGCGTTGGCTTCTGAAATATGTTTTTTAAGAAATTTGCTCCTTATATGACAAAGTCGTTGTTAACCATCGGGTATTTTTCATAAAGACTGGCGTTTGACAACGAATGATCTGTTAATGAGATGAGTAACAAACATCCCTAAATTACTTTTCCCTTTTGCCTGAAATGGTGATCAAGCGTAAGTCTATCAATGATATAAAAATCGTCGACAATGTTCCTCGGCGCATGTAACATTCCCGTCGCATCATTATAATGTCACAGTAACATCACTTATCGCGCTGTCGGTGTCGCAGCTTTGCGCCTACGCAGATCTCTGTTTCTATTTACCGCGCTTCGCCAAACCGACGCGTTAAGCGTACAGTTATTATTAGAATAACCTTATTTTAGAGGCTAGATTACCTCTGGAGCCGCGTAACTCAGTTGTTTTAGGTGAAATGTCTGCGATCTGTGGTTTAGGTACAAAGCGGGATCTAGATTTGATACTTACGGGTCTATTTTGCTGGATTGAAAGATATAGCCCAACTAGGAACTTTTTGTTACGGATATAATAATAAGATGATAAAGATTACAATTTTAAGTAACGTGGTCAACAAAAAATACGGTAACATGGGCTAACGTGTACATTTGTGTTTGTGGATTTGCATGCAATAGCTATCAACAGAGATCAGAAGAGTAATCGACCAAGCGAAAGGACTCATCGGAGTCGTTTGAGCAATATTGGGCAAAATTGTCGTATGGATGACCATGATTAGAATGATTACACCCCACAAAAGTTATTTAATATACTTTTGATACCATCAGCAGAATGAGTAAAAGAATTAGGTATGTTGCAAAGTTTCAACTCAGACACCGATAATAGAAAATACCGATTGATTTTGAGCATCCAAACATAACTTTGGTTCCAAAAACATCATGAAGATGAAACCTTAGATATTTTTAGAACAAGTTGTTATTGCTTTCGTATGGTTCAGGTAAGTCAAGGAACTTTTTAGAAGTCTTATTTAGCCTGATTTAAATGTATTTTATTTCGTTTAATTTGTTTTTAACTTTTCATTATTTCATATCTTATACTTCACCTTTAATTCCGACTAAATAAAAGCAGATTTAAAACGTCAGGCTTGAACTTTGGTTCCGATAAACCCACCTCAGTAGCACTCCTACGGAATTAATCATGAATCTTAATCTGCTACGCGAAAATTTGGACTTTATTATCATCCGACCATCTGAAGCTATCATAAACTGCTGATGCTGAAAAAATATTTTTTTTCTTGGTTTAAGTACCTACGTAGAAATGAGAATAAAATATGATGGTACTTTATTTGTATTATTGATTATTATTATTTTAGGTATTCATTTTGTTTTATTATTTTGTTAAATCTTGCTGAAGTAAATCACATAGGTATCTATATGTTTACCTTTTGCATATTAAATATTGAATCAGAGAAACACTTTTAAAATTGTAAAAAAAATTATCAACCTTACGTGATTGTAACCTACCAATTGTTTAACAGAATTTAATTTCAAAACTATATTGTGAGCTTACCCTGTAGTTTTAAAAGCAGTCTTATCAAGAAATGCTGTAAAAATCATCTAATTGTTTTTTTTTATTTATATGAGTGTGATAATCGTAAAGAACAACCATATTTTAAACCCTAGTTTTAAAAAAGTTTTAGTATTTTTTTCTACCTTTAGCAGTCCAGGCATAGGTACCCTAAACGTTAATCTATCCTTTGTTTTTGTATATCTTTTAACAACAAACTAGATATATGAAGAAGGTTTAGTAAACAGCTAAACCTACAGATTCCATTTCTACAGCTAAAATAATTGAACGAGTATTATTTTTCCGTTATCTGGCGCAAAGTTCTTCGCAGTCTCGAACCCACTAGATACAAGAGCGTCAATCAAATACGTCAATTTTTGCACAGTCGGTTAGACACAGTGGCACGCTCCAGCTACTACTGACTCGACGTCAGATCTCAAGTGTCGATGGAAACACAGCCAGCGGTTTTGAACAGACACTTGGGATCTCTTGGGGTGGGACGCCCGACCGCTTTACATTGTTTTATCTACACTCGATGATAATCGGGCATCGAGGGCAGGCGTCTTTTGTCGTGATATCACCTTCATCAAAGATGCTTGTCTTGAAATTGGTTAATCTTTACCTATACCTGCAACATAAGAGTAAATCACGATGGGCTGATTGAATAAGTATAAGTATAATTCAGAATGCTAATAAAATTAATTTTATCACATTCAAGTATGATAAAAATTAAGAAACAAATAAACAAAATGTTCTCATTTAAATCTTATTAATATCATAAATGCTAAAATTTGGATGTTATGATTTTTCGTTATTTATTGATGCTCAAACACATCGTAAAACTTGTATAGATCTGGTTGAAATTTGAAACTCAGTTATCAATATTTATTTTATTTTCAAATCAAAGGTTAGAGTGAATGGGTATCTTATAGGGCAATGTTCGTTATTCTCTATTACACTGTCGCTTATCATCAGAAGAGTTGGTGGCCAAAAAGGGACTTACCCGCGATAGAGAGAGACGTTTGAAGAATCATAAGCGGTTTATGCTCAGTCACAGGTCCGCGATTCTCACTTTAAATCAATTCGAAATCGAAAGCAGAATAAAGTCAAGTGGGAAAGCGTGTCCAAACACAAACTTGCCTCACTTAACAGACGTGTTCCTACTTTTCTATGAGCTATATGTAATGTAGATACCGGTAGATTTTATATTCCTGGCGAATTACTTAAATCTTCACACGCCTGACATTATTATACAGGCCATTATTTATCGAGGGGCTGCCCGCAGTGCTAAACGAGCAGCCATGCTCGCGCCTCGAAGAAGATCGCCGGTCGCGATTGAAATTAGAGTCGGACTGTTCCGACTATAATAAACGTGAGTTACCCGTGTGTTTGTTTTAAAACATTATTTGTCTGTGTTACAAATTTCAACCCGATTCGTTCATACATTATGACGTGATTGAGCAACAAATATCCAAAAAACCAAACATTGACATTTATAACATTAGTTGTATAATTTATTTTAGCATCATCCCGACATCTGTATACCTTAATAATTGATTTAGGGGAAGCCCGAGCAAAGCGCAAAATTGAGGTAAAGTGAATAATGATGTTTCTAATTAACAATAGCAGGCACTAATATTTTCTATTTGTCAACAGGTCCCTCCCAAAACTTTGCAACCAAGAGGAGGAGTCGGGAAAACCACCGCAAGGGGGTGTGCTGACCTTTGAACCCATTCACCATGACCATGACTTCTGTGAAAGAGTTGTTATTAACGTGAGTACCGTTTTATTACTTTTCACATTTTACAAGTTGGACCGGTATAATACCGGAATATACCGAATTAAAAATGCACGACGAAGCTAAGGTGGATTATTAGATAGAACGTCCTATTTCACAGGGAGGTCGTAGATTCCTATGAGTGTTTTTCCAAATACAGATGCATAAGTTTCATCACTACTGGCTTTAACGGTAAAGGAAAATATCGTGAGGAAAAGGCCGTTTTCTGAAAAAACGTCTTTCGAGTTGATGTGTCTTCCGCCAATCCATACGTGGTAAAATAAAATAGGTGGGTCATATTACGTTACAAGTGTAAAATACTAAATTATTTTTACATAAATTAAGAATCATGATATTAAATCAAGTAAGACCTTCGTATCTTGTTTGATAGAATAACAAGCACCTCAACCGTAAGTGTAGGTAATGTACGAGTACGTGAAAAAAATCACATTTTATCAAAATATGCGTATAATAATAAAGCTAAACAGTGAAAGTCATGCTTCAGGATCAAATCATCAAATTAAGATCAATTATACCCTAAGCGTTGATGAAGCAATTAAAAATTATTTGCGATAAAATCCTAAGTAAAAATCTATAAAGGATAAAATTAAAAAACTTGTTTTACCTTCGACCATCTTGAATTTAATATTTGTCATAGGGTATAATTATATTATGTACCTATAGTGCTCTACTAGTCAAGCCATGGAATGCTCAAAACAAGGGAGTTATTAAAAATAGGTTATCCACCATTTTGTGGCGGCGGCCATCTTGGACCAAATTTCGTCAAACATAACTAAGAATATAAATTAACAAACTACAAATTAAAAATCGAATCATGCGTTCGGTAGCCACGGTGCCACACACACAGAGAGAGAGAGACGTCTAACGTAGAACATAACGTCGCTCTTTTGTAGGGTGTTAAAAGGCAACAACCTAAACACAGTATTTAATTTGATCTTAATAACACACGGCAGAAATTGTTGTTATTTCTAAGAAAATAATTTGTCTTATTTTATCGCTTCCTCTGTAAGTGATATTATTTTACGCCACCAAACAGGTGTTAATTCAGAAAACATTCGATGTGATTGTTTACAAACAAGATAAATAAATAAATATTGATATAGATTGTGTTACTTCGTAGACGACACATTTTTAGTATATTTAAGGGATATAAATACTTTATTATCAAAACAAAATCACAATGAAAAATGAAAACTACACAAACACCTAACTACTTACACAAAGCACATAATTTCGCATCTTTGGAAAGTGTCGGCTAAGCACCAGCTTAGTATCAGCAGAGCTGGCTTTGAGCTTATTCGGCTGACATGCCAAATGGCTCATAGGCAACGACTCCTTTAATCGAAAAGAACTTTATAGTCTTCATTAGTTCATAGTCTGGGTGTCTTCATGTCTAGTTTCTTCTGGGTACGCGCGTTTCATCGTAAATTGCATAGTCGCTTAGCATCAGGCGAAATGGTGATCAAGTGCAAACCTATTGACGATAAAAATACAGTATAATCTATAGACCAATCAAGGGCTAGAAATAATGAAAATGCTTAGGACCGCTATTCAGAAGCGTGCCCAGTTTTTTTTTTATTTTACGATAAATTAACAACTCGCCATTCAATTTCTGTAAACACTACAGCAGCTGCATTTGCAGAACTAATCTCCGGATACAACAATAAAATTAATTTTACTGTAACTTTCAACCAACCATCAAACCCAAGTGTTTAGTACTCACGCGCACTATTGCGTTTTACGCAACGAACTATACGTATTTTACGATCTTACCCCAAATTGCCATGAGGTGGAAAAGGAAACGAAATATTAATTCCTCCATAACACACTAGAAATAAGCTTTTGGTCAACAACTAAGCGTAATGTTTTCAATGTAAGTCTAAAGTGTAGATGGGATTTGTGAAAGAGGACATTAACAGGAAAGAATAAAAATCAAATATGGCGAATGTAGGAAGCGGACACGTTGTCTACCCTTTATTAGAGGTGGTAGGACTTTTTGTAGACTTCGTCTGGGGAAGTACCACTACCTTTGCCAGTTATTCTACCGCCAAGCAGTGATGTGAAACCATAACTGTGATCTGGTTTGAAGGGCAATGTTTCCAGTGAAATTACAGGGCATATAGATAAGCTTTTACGACGATGTATATCGGGTGACGAGCGCAGTGCAGTGCTAGGTAATGATTTGGACTCTTCATTTTAGAATAGCTGCGTGTCACGGTGTTGTTATGGGCAGGCATGTTGCTTACCATCAAGCATAATATGTTGGTGCTCGTCTCGTCATTCTGATCTATAATGATAGATAGATGTGGCGCAAGTGTACAGCCTGAATAAAATGTATGTAGTTGTAAACGCGCGTTATCAAAACGCGCGTTGAGCGCTTGTCATCTGAACGTAGTCTAAAGGTACAAGTTCGCGCTGAGACCGCGACACGAGACCGCGACCGGAGACCGTGACCGGAGACCGCGACAGGCACTTGACACTATAGAATTGTATGGACGCCAGTTCGCGCCGCGACCGCGACAGGAGACCGAGACAGGTCGCGGTCGCGGTCGCGGCGCGAACTGGCGCCCATACAATTCCATAATGTCAAGTGCCTGTCGCGGTCTCCGGTCGCGGTCTCGCGTCGCGGTCTCGGCGCGAACCGCTACCTTAACGGGACAGTTTTTCGTGCGTGCAGCCGCCGTTCATCGATGTATTAGATAAAATATTGTAGCGTCAATAAAAAAAAAGTGTTACGAGAGTAGGCGAACGATAATGTTACAGGAGTTCTACATCAACATAAAAGTCATATTTGATCAACAGCAAAAGTAAAAGTATTTGAGTACAGATTTTCAGTAACCTGTATTTTTATTACTTGTGCTAGGTAATAATACTTAACCTTAGCATTCCAAAACGTGACTTAGGACCAATTTTGTCTAGTTGAGTCGTTTACCGATTTGTCTTTACTCCAAAATCTGGCAGATTCTTGGCTCGTATAATTATAGTCTTGCCTTGAGTATGTATGGAAAACGACAGATAACTACCACAGGGATGTAGTGCAGTGAAATGAGTTTTTAACCCGCTGAAACTTTACGTTAGTTTTATCAAGCTTTAGACAGAAACACGGCCATGATCTAGCAATCTTCAACGAATCAGGTAGCTTCTCTATCCAAAACTCGATCAGACATTAATAAAAAAAATTGAAACAAGATTTATAGCAATTTCTGTTATCGTTTAAAGTTGCTATAACCAAAAACACTAAATATAAATATATATAAATTACAGTCGACTAGTAGCGGCTCTATATTTTACCCACGCAGTTCCAGTTACCGTTACTTTCCGTAAAACTAATAAAATAATAAATAATAAAAAAAAAAAAACAATACTGTGTTATTCCAAACTATAATCTAACTGTGCTCCACATTTCAACCCGATCCGTTCAGACGTTTCGATGTGGTTGAGCAACAAACATGCAAACATCTAGTGATCTAAACTTTCACCTTTATAATATCAATAGGATCACGCACTTAATGGCTGCCATTCTGTAAATATTTACACATATTGTAAATAAGTCTTAAACAAGCGTATTCCCTAGAACACACCTCTCTTTGCATTGTAGTATTATGTACTAGTAGTATGTCTTCGCTACTAGCGATAAACCATTTAAAAACGTTAATGTTCTGATCGATGCCATGAGTCATGCATTACGTTAAATTGTTTGCGTGTCGGCCAACAGTCAACCAAATGGTCGATGGTCAGCGGCTTATTATTGTCTTACCTGTTGATTTATCGGGCGTTCGTGTTGGTAAACAGTAAGAGCACCCGTTTGAAGTCGCCGTCACTGGTCGGTCAGTTTGTAAACAAAGATCGATGGGTGTGGACGGAGCCACGGCGGGGCTTGAATAGAGCTTTTGCCCCCGACTTGTCAATATTGACAATATACCTACTCTTTATTGTACACACTGAAACAGAAACATTTCAGGAGAAGAGAAACAATATAAAATATACAAATAGTAACAACAAATCTCACCGTTGAACGTGATGTATTCCAGGCAAAGTTAAGTGGGAAAGCTTTTAAGGATATGTTAAAAGCATATAAAGAAAACTATTAAATAATTCAAAATAAATACACGTAGGTAAATATTTAGTTGAACATAGTTGCGAGTAAATAACCAAAAAAAATAAACGAATAAAAAAATACTTGTAGGTGATTTGTAAAATGTCCACCAATTTCCCAACAGATATTAATAAGATAAAATTGTTCACTAAGATTCGAGATAATAATAGTATATGCAATAGCTATAGAAAACATTCATGGGAAATGTTCAATAAATACAACAATAGTAGGTAACTGTTTAGTCATTTGTGTACTAAGTACACAACAAACATCAAACAACGCGCGATAGATTCTAAAGTGTTTGTCCACGCTTTTGGGCTGTACATAGCCATGGACAACTTACACTTAAGTGCCATGACTAGCACACTAGCAGTCCATTCAAAATTAACTTACATCTTAATATATTTAAATTAAGTACGCGTCGTATATGATTGTCTCTATTGACGCCTACACTACTAAACCGATTTTAATCAAATTTGCACACTGTATGCAGTGTGGATCAACTTGAAAGATAGAGTAGTTTTTATTTCAAATATACCTTTACATGTGTGAAAATATCCGAGCGAAGCTGGAACGGACTAATAGAGCTTTCAAAATAGTGATGAGGATTTTTTTAGCTATGTTGTTGGCCACCGAAGCATTACCTTTTTCTGCCAAATAGTACTGCCCTCATTCTGTCAACTTTTACAATGCTTGCTGATTGTAGCATTTTACAATTATTGAACTCTTAAGTTATTTATATCAGTGGTTTTAACTGATTAAATTCCCATTTGCTGATGTCCGAAAATCTTTTGATGGATGGATTTGACGAAGAGGTTTGACTCCGCTTTCACTATAAGAACATCTTAACTGTGGAAAACGTTGCCTGAGTGGGTATTACCTGATATAATCAGAATATTGAATGTATAAATGAATGCAACGTTAGTCATTGCATTGCCGATCATATGTCCTTATTACGTCCATGTCCATAGATGTTATTCGAGGAGTGACGTGTTAGATTTACAGACGCTCGTACACCGCACAAGATCAGAGTGGCAGTGCATTACTAGCGTGAACAGCTGTGATTGGCTTTGTTTGTATTTACAACTGTGAATACCTGGTCGACCAATCTTTGACTAGTGATTTATGTAGAGTGGGATATAATTTGAAAGAGTGTTTCTAAGACTAGTCTCATTAATGTATTGTTCCCCTTTAATACCCCACTTTAAATTTATTTATTATGACTGCAAATTAATGAATGTTATTGCGGCAAATTGCCAATTACAATAAATAATTATAAATACACATAATAATATCAAAAACTCAAATTTGATCACGATAATTTCAAAATAAGTAGGTTCAAATAAGATAACAACAAATTGACAATAAATTGATTTGTTATAATTTTGCTTTTTTTTACAAATCAGATGGCGCGTACTGATTCTTCTTTCTATTTCTTTCTCGTTCTCGCCTCGTAATTTTCCAACGCACAGTAACGAGTAACGCGATAACAACGTAAAATTAATCTCCTTTTTAAAACTAGATTCGGGGATGATCGTATATTATCGGCAAAAACACCAAATTACAACTTAGAAAGTTGAACTAATACATAGTAAAACTATTTCGATGTCTACAAGATTATGTACCTAATGCATTTAGTTATGTATCTAAATTATAAAAGAAGCATTAATATTAACAAAAACCAATAATGTTTCTAGATGTTAGTACAAATTGCTGTATTTACTTTGGGAAACAGTTGTTTAAAGCTTACTTTAGCCAAAAAAAAACAAATGAATTTCCATATTTTCTTAGTATTTTTGTCCCATGCTTCAATCCACACCATAATTTGTGGAGGGGTCATCATGCGTTGATTTCATAGTCTTTATTCCTTGCATTATTTCTGTTTATAGTATTCTCATTTTAGTGTTTTGGATTGTATTTTAGAAGTAAAGTCTAAATAATAAACAGTTCGATTTCATTCAAACATGTTCGTTTCCAACTTCGTCACATTTCACGGCACCAGCGCTGCCTCAAACTGCTCGGGTCGACCGCTTCTGCGGAGATTGTAGGTACGAGCGAGCCGTTAATCAGGATAGACGGCACGGGGTCACCTACTTTTCATCTCAAACTGCTGCCCTGACAAATAAAAAGGAAGCAGATTTTTTGTAAATGTTACATCACACGAAACGTTCACTTTACAATTAATTATAAGCAGCTCACTAAATTTTTCCACTGCTGGGGCTAGACCGGGGAGAGTCTTGGACATAATCCATCACTCTGGCCCATTTCTCGTTGGTGGATAATGCATGACCTCGAAAGGTTCTTTATGCATATATGTCGGTTTCTTCGCGATATTTTTCTTCGACGTTTTTAAGTTAGTGGTATTACGCGCAAGACTTCGAAAAGGCTTCTTCGAAGAGAAGAAAAGGTGCGCATAGGATTACTCGTAGATTCAGGTGCTCCGGATACCCATCCGGTAGGGCAGTTGCCGTTCTCCAGACTAAACCAGCCATAACGTCACAATAAAATCAATAGTTGTAAATATACGCTCGATTGTACTGCTTCGGCGTTGTACTGAACCAATAACGCAATGCAGTTTTTTGTTTAGAGATTTGACAAAGACGACTGAGACATACACATTTATATTTACACATAAAGTTAACCTAATTAGAATTAGACCTAATTCTAATACGGCGTAGGTAAAGAAACATATAAAACTGTCCAGAGGGTGATTATTCTATGTTTAGTGTTAAGTTACCTTACGTTAGATTTTACGTCACATTTTACCACTTTCGAAGTGTCTCTCGTGCAAACTATTCAGTTAAAAAAAAAATATTTTATAAACCTCAACATCATTTTTAAATTTTATCCATATCTATTTATTTGTCCATTTTTATTTTATACACACACCCCACACATATGAAAAATTGCGTTTCAGTTCTATGTATTCAACATTTATTGTTTTTTTATATAAAAATCTTAATGCGGTTCACAGAATACATCTACTTATCAAGTTTCAACAGTATACATATAGCTCTTATAGTTTCGGAAAAAAGTGGCTGTGACATACGGACGGAGACAGACATATAGACATGACGAATCTATAAGGGTTCCGTTTTTAAGTTTTACGGAACCCTAAAAATGTGATATTATGCTGTTTTCGTTTCATTTCAACAAAAAGGCTGAAATGAATTAGCGTGGTTAGGTTGCGTTGTCTACCTCAATAAAATATCTCTGGGATAGCAATATGGTTCCGAAATGGACGCTACGACTCGACTGCAAATCATATATTATGATGGGCTATGTTTGCGTGCTCTTTAGTGATAGTGCTGTTTATCCCGTAAATGGCATGTCATTCCAATGGTGTAAACCTTCCCTTCTTGATACTGAACGACGCATTTGAATGTTTTATTAATTTAAATAAATACGAAAGCTGGTCAGATTTTCATTGACTCGCATCTATTTTACAGGTTACGTCCAATTTTGCACTTTATGACTCCACTCTTTTTGTCTGTTCTTGCACCCTACTCGCCGCCGCATAATTAAATCTTTTTTTTTAATACAGTCACTGTGTCCGGAATTCTTTTGGGATAGGTTTACAGCACAATTTCGACCACAATAAAAAGTCGTTGATGAAATTACACACATAACTTATAATTACTTCTAAAATAGATGTTATTGTGTACATTTACAGAATCGTATTAGTGCGAAAAAAATTATTTATGGACGGATGGACATGTGCGTGGATTTTTATTACTCTTTCATACAAAAAATACTGTATACATCGCGATGAAATTTGCTACAGAGATTATAGTCGAAATTACTCATAAATATGCCATTTTTTATCGAAGGAATATTATGGGAACTGGGATTACGTGGGTAAACCCCCAGGGCACTACACTAGTAGTGTGTATACTAATTACTAATGTGGTATACTAACACTTGTAAAAACCAAAAACATAGATAGAACACATAATAAATAGATTAGCAAAATATACTAGCTTACAAAAACTTAACCTGAAATAAATAGTAATACCATTAAACAAAACAAACTCAGACATGCTGCCAATAAAATCATAATCAAATTTCCTCACAATAATAAGCTCGACCCGTAGCGTAGATCCAATAAAGCAGAAATGATTTCATACATATGGATTTCCTGAATACTGGGCTGCAGTTTCCGCCCTTGAGCCTCGGAAATGGGTCGCTCCTGGGGTATGTGGGTCAAGGCGGCCGATCCTGCGGCTCCGCTGCCGTACCTACGTCGTATCTACCCCGCCCGTCCTAGACGGCGCGGGGCCTCCCTGCCACGCCACAGTACGGGAGCCCACGATGCTAAACGATTACTCGAGCGTCATGGACACCTATTAGATTGAAAACTTAGGTAATAAGAAGCAAAAAAATATTAAAAAATGTTACCTTTTCATCAGTGGGGGCTATAGAATTTTAGATATGAAAAATCAGCTTTATGAGCAAATAACTAGCGATGAATTTTTGTTCTTTCGACTTGGAATCCTTAGATATTACATTTTTCGTTATCCTTGTATTTTTTTCTTTTATAATAAAATAGCCACGCTCGAAAATTTAAAGATAACTTTTTTAATAACTTTGTAGACCTCTCCTTTCTTTGCGTCACTCACGAATTGTCAGATTAGTGGAGAATTTCTGATGATCAACTTTTTTTTTCTTAATCGGCCTGATTTATGGAGTGAAGGTACTTAACCGGGTACAAGGTTTCCAACTGTATATTAATCTGCCGCGCTGGAATAAATCCCGAAATCCCCTCTTGGGCTCCCTTACTATGCAAGTATAATCTAAGCTGCCGGCATTAACGAACGTCAGAAAGTATGAGTGAAAGCTTTTGCGAGACCGACCAACGTTCTCTTCAAGATAATTCAATGATGATATAATTACGACATGTCGAAAGCTCGCTCTTTGAAGGCCGATATAAACTGAACGAACATAGAGCTAGAACTGGAACAAGAGCATTCTTTCTCGATCTTTTAGTGTAAACGAAAGATCGTTCTTAGCGTTTTCTATATTATAAATTCCATAGAATCTTTGCGAACGCAAACAAAACAACGAAAGAATGCTCTACGTTTGTTTACACCAAATGAATTTGATACAGTGGGGACAGAATGAGCATTCGCTCGTCTGATGTAAATCGGACTTTATACATAGACATTCTATGGTCTGCGCTTTTTCCCTAGGAATTATAAAACAAACGATTTATAAAACGTGACACAATTTGTTTTATCGATTTGACTTCTTAATCAAATAATTAACTATCCTACAAATATTATAAATTCGAAAGTTTGAATGTGTGTTGCTCGACCAATATGGACTATAGTCCAGAATAGCACATATACTACTTTTTATCACAGTATTTTTATAACTTATAAAAACGCGAGGCGCCGCTAGAATGTTATATAATAATATGTTTGAAAAAAAAAATTACATCAATAAAAATTATTGAATTCAACATTTTCAATCATATCACAATCGATGTAATAACCCCTTTACGTCCATGAAATTGTGGCCGAACGCACTACACTGTAAAAAAATGTGTGGTTCGTGCATGTCTCGCACGCAACCGAGGCTCGTGACGGACGCGCGTCACACGCCGCGGTCGGCCATAATCCACGCTAGTTCGCGGTTACCGTTTACAGCGGAAAAAATAATTACAATAGTACAAACTTATTTAGCTCACGCGAAGATGTCGCTACTATCGTAATTAATTTCAGAAATTTCGTTTTAGCAATAGTTCCAGTTTTTGCCACCGCGGCAGATGAGTTTGTGGTTCTGTAAAGTCGATCACACGTCGCGTAGTACGCGGCTGCACCGAGCGCACCGCACAAGCGCCCGTCCGCCCTTGGAAAACTCACAGTAAATGTATTTTTAGCGGCGTCCATTGCCAGCCGCGAAGTAACATCCGCACCGACGAAAGAAATATTGTGTGAAACGGATGCTCTTCGCGGGAATTGTAGAAATATGCGAGTAACGCATTTTCGCGACGCGACGGTAGTAATTATTGATTCGATTAATATTTTTGATGATCCGTTGCTGTCGTGTGTTGTTTATGATTCAGTTTTGGCTACTTCAAGAGAGCTGTCATATTGTTATGCTTACGATGCAGTAATTTATGCGGTGATGTGTTTTGTGCGACAAATAATTATAAAAAAAGTAAATTGAAAATACATAATAATAATATTATCATTGCACTTTATTGTAACTGCAAATGTCACATTAAAAAAGAGAAAATAAATTTGCAAAGTAATGAACGGCCTTATCGTTTTCAGACAAACTTTGAAAAAAAAATTGTATAATACAGGTAGTACGTGGTGTGACTTATTGCAATAGAAATATTCATAAAATTTTAATATTTATATTCTGAAGTAGAAATGGTAATAATAGCCCAGTCATAATAAAATTCCACCCATTACGATTTTTTTGATGAACTTGACAGCATAACACTGCAAATATTGACCGTAGCGTAAAAATGACAAGAATCAAACTTGTGAGAAATTGAATCCAACAACTTTGGATACGATCATTTTTGCTCTAAAGTTGAAAATTAACGAGGTATTTCACAAAAACTTTAAAACAGGATGGCGGCGAACCCTCTACCGGGATTAGTTCGAAAATCCAGATTTATACTTCCAACCACCCTCTTCGATGTTTAAAAAAAAGAAATCGCTCCCCGGATTTTTTTCTATTTCAGGCTAATTTTATGTCTGGACTATAAAGGCATAACCAGTATCTTAATATGTAGGGTGAAATGTGGGCATTGTATTGTGATTTTATCTTTAAGTGAAACTCTTAAATTTAAAATTACACTTTTTATTACATACACTTGTTTTTTAACAAATGTAGGTTTGCACTTGACCGCCATCTTGGCTGATATTAAGCCACGATGGGGTCTTATATGAGACTCGTACGTAATCGAAACGCGCACCTACTACGCGGTAATTTAAATAAAGAGTGACAAGAATAGATGACCAGGACATGTGGCTGATGGTAAGCAACATGCCTGACACATGACTGCACAATTATTCATCTCATCAATCTATTTAGTAAAAAACCTTCAAATTTCTCGATTTTCGTGGCTGGTACCTACGTTGATACGTTCATATCCGTCAATGTACAGTCAGGCAATGTATCGCGTATTTAGATTGATAAGCAAGGTTCAACAAAACGCTTTTTCTAACACAATCAATCTTGTCTTTAGACTGGCCTGTCTTTGTGCGTGTATCGTGTAGGTATATTTTCCATAATTAAAAAACATATCATCATTATTGTCATTCACATCCCTTCTTATCCCACTGCTTGGTAAAGTTCTTTCATACTTACATTTAGTACCTATTCTTTTAGGTTAAATGTTATTTGTCTACTATTCTGTGTGACTACCGCCTAGCAAAAAATAGCTTGAAATATTGCTGTCTCATTCATTCTGTTACAATTTAAGAGAGAGGAATAACAAAGCCGTAATCGTTTTAGTTTGGCGATCGAATTAATGGCAATTTGGCAATTTGCTCGATGTAGCGTTCTAGTATAACACGATTATTATAGAGGTAGTATCGGGTATAGTATAACAATACCAAAAACTATTTTCAATTCGTTTATATATCTTTATTAATTAATTATCTCTAACAATTTGTTGGTGGTGACTGTCAGTGACTAGGAGTACCACTCTTCCACTCCATAACACGTAATAAGTTCCTTTCCTGCAATTTAATTTATTAATCTAATTTATTTTAATTATTTTACTCCCGTTACGGCTCGTATCGTGTTCAAAAGCTGGCCACAGTAATATAGTGAGGCAATGGCCAATCACTTTTGCTTCGGGCACCGTTAAGGACGGGCCTGTAGATATTTGATTTAATAGTTTTACGATCATGACATAGTGTTCTTTTTTAATTATTGTTTCTTTAACTTGATAATAATTAATTTATTTATTAGCTTATTATTATGCGTCACCTGTATAGCTACATATAAACTGATATTACGCATGTCAGTGATGTGAACACATAATAATTCACCCATCCAAAAAATCTCTAACACGAGTCGGAGATTCGCCAGGGTTTCCATGTTCAGACTCGATCAGAATGAAAACTCTAAGTAAATTAAATAGTTTTATTTCGTGCCATTGGTATATACCAATATAACGAGTTTCAGATATTTTTATTACAGTACAATAGAATAAAAACAATATTACATAATTATTATTTATAACAATTTACGCCCATATACACGTCCCAAACTTCCGCAACTCCGACGCTACGCCGTTACACCGTTACATTGCCATCGGTGACACCAATCCTTTTTTAAAATCGAAATTCATTTTTTCTTCAACCAAAAACTTAAGTACATACATACATACATACATACATATTGGTGGACAATTCACACACAACACCATCTGACCCCAAACTAAGCAAAGCTTGTATGATGGCGGCATAATAATAGCTGACATAATAATACTTATATAGTACGCTGTATTTTAAACAAAAACTCCCTTGTTTATTAAATTAGACACTTGTTAGTTAAAAATGATTCTCTGTCCCTGTAATTACCTTGATTACCTTGAATTACCTTGAAAATTTCCAAGGCTTCTTATGAAATATCGTTTGTGTGTCTGAATTTAATTTTAATTTGAAGTCAGTTTTGGTTGTTCGAAGAAAATAAATGATTATTTTATTGATATTTTAAAGCAAGTATAACCTTGTATTTCTAAATAATATAAATACACTGTCTTTAGTCGAAGTGCTTAAGTACAAAGTGTTAAAAAGCTTCCATTCAAAGAGTGATTACATGTCGTTGAGGTCAAGTACCGTTCGACAGTTCCCACCTGTTGCGCTGTCGATTTCCGCGAACGCCCGAACGGTCAAACACCTTGAAAATCATCGCATACACAAGTTATTTTTAATTTTCCGTACGTATGCACTTGCAAAACCGAAATCTAGAGATACGAGTCTAGCGTAAAGGCCGCGAGATTGAGTCCATTCCGTTTTATCGCAATGACCATTCATAATGGCATTCGGACGAAATTCGGATCTATTATTACATACATGTATGCATGGGTGTATCTGTATGTTTGTTGTAATTTCGCTTTGAAACATATATGGTGAGATTTTTTTAGAATAAATACAGTTAAAAGTATTACTTACCACTGATACACAATACTAACTATTAAACTGTAAACAAAAATCTAATATTCTAATTCAGTTAGCATGCCCATCTTTGTGTACCTAATACCACCATTAGCTATCCATCACTAATTCTGGATTTCTTTAGGGTTCTACGCTGTCACCGCTATTCATTGTGTATATCTAGCCATAAATACTCCACTTTATGTTGCCTTTGCTACGCCTCGGGGTCTTCTCCCGCAAGGAGGCCAATAAACACACCTCTGGAATAGACGATTTTCCGCCCTCATTAATAAAAACCTGTATCGCAGAATTAACTCTTCCGTTGACTATGCTGATTAACCAGTCAATAGAACAGGAAATTTTCCCTGAAAAATTAAAAATTGCTAAAATAAAGCCAATACTGAAAAAAAAGGGAAACACTGATGATATGAGCAATTATAGGCCAATTGCTTTGCTGCCTGCAATATCAAAAGTTTTTGAAACTGTAGTTTCAAATCGTATTTACAAATTTTTAGAGAAATACAAACTACTGGATGAAAATCAATTTGGCTTCCGAAAAAAATCTTCCACCACTTTGGCCATATACAAATACACGCAAAAAATCCTGGAATATATTAAAGAAAAACACTATGCAGTCGGACTCATATTAGACATGAAAAAGGCCTATGATAGAGTTTTACATTCTGTACTGCTCAACAAACTAAATAATATCGGCATAAGAGGCAAGCCACTAAACTGGCTAAAATCTTATTTGAGCAATAGAAGACAATTGGTAGAAATAAACCACTTTCATCAGGATGGGACGTCGAAATCAGATGTAAAATCTGAACAGCAAACCCTCAATTGGTCCATTCCACAAGGTAGCGTGTTAGGATGTGTCTTATTTTTAATATATATAAATGATCTGCCCAAAATATTAAATACTCCATGTATCCTATTTGCCGACGATATCTCGCTTATTTTCAAATGTTCACCTGACTCTATGTCACAAAAACAAATAATTGACTCCTTCTTAAAAATTAAATATTGGATGGAGCTACACAACCTCGAACTGAACACTAAAAAATCTAAAATTATTCAATTTCACCCCTACCAAAAAACACATCTAAACCTTTCATCCATTTCAAAACTATTAGACATCGAAGAAACCAACAATATTACGCTTCTTGGTATTGAAATAGACTCACAGTTCAACTTTAAAGCTCACATTCAAAAACTAAAAACAAAATTATCACAATTCGTATTCGCTTTAGCAGTTTTAAAAATCAACACAAACCTGAAAACAGCTTTCAGTGCTTACTATGCCTACGCATATGCTTGGCTCAAATACAGCATAATCATTTGGGGAAATCGGTCAGAGGCTCACGATCTTTTTGTATTACAAAAAAAATGTATCCGTATTCTAGGAAACCTCCGCATACCCAATAGTTGCAAGCCGTACTTTACCAAACTAGAAACACTAACATTACCCAGCATTTACATTCTAGAAGCCGCTATGTTTGTAAAGAAACACCCCAACTTGTTTTCTTTCAATAAAAGTACCCGACGCCAAACTCAACTTGTGGCACCAGAGCCAAAGCTAGAAATTGTTAAAAAAGGCCCTGAATACATGATAACAAAAATATATAACACCTTGCCTAACGAGATTAAAAATGAACCCGACCAAAATAGATTTTATAAAAAGTTAAAAACGCTGCTTATACAAAAAAGTTACTATAGCATTAACGAATACCTAGATGACTATAAATATATCCCACTCTCACGGCATTAGTATTAAAAATAATGTACATAGTTTAGAATCCCTATATACATATTACGTAATATTACAAGTAGGTATAATATTATAAGTAATATTACATCTACTTATGCTAAGATTGTAACTGTACAATTTTAATATTGTTATGCCCTAACAGGGTCAATGCTCAGCTTATTTTCTCAGCTTTGTATTATTATGCAATAAATGATTGATTGATTGATTGATTGATATTCAAGGTCATAATCAATTTTACTTGCCAAGTGTGGGTTCCCCTTCGATGGCACATGTCTTCGTAAGGTGGCTCTCTTGGAAAATGTCAATTTGCTCAAGATGTTTTACTTAACCGATAAATGGTCAGTACTAATGTTAAAGGGGTTTGGGTAAAGTTGGCGTCGTTTTTTTTTTTAGCGGCCAGAGATCTGTTATCACTTTCTTGTAACAATAAAATACCCTGATGCTATCTGTGCAATCGGATTTGCTCTAAGTCATATCGGAGCTGAGTTATAGCCTGTCAAAGTTATTTATTTTTTGGATTTTTTGTATGGGCAAGTGGCGTCATTTTTTCATTTTAGCGGCCAGAGATCTGTTATCACTTTCTTGTAACAATAAAATACCCTGATGCTATCTGTGCAATCGGATTTGCTCTAAGTCATATCGAAGCTGAGTTATAGCCTGTCGAAGTTATTTATTTTTTGGATTTTTTGTATGGGCAAGTGGCGTCGTTTTTTTATTTTAGCGGCCATCGATCAGTTATCACTTTCTTGTAACAATAAAATACCCTGATGCTATCTGTGCAATCAGATTTGCTGTAAGTAATATCGGAGCTGAGTTATGGCCCCTCAAAGTTTTTATTTTTGGTTTTCTTTGTATGTACTAGTGGCGCCATTTCCTATAGCGGCCAAACATCCGTTAGCCCTTTTGTGAAACATTATTTTTACCCTAAGGTACCTGTCTAATCAGATTTGTTGCAAACTATATCGGAGCTGAGTTATGGCCACTTAAAGTTTTTTTTTTTGGTTTTCTTTGTATGGACTAGTGGCGCCATTTCCTACAGCGGCCAAACATCCATTACCACTTTTATGAAACATAATTTTTACCTTAAGGTACCTGTGTAATCAGATTTGTTGCAAACTATATCGGAGCTGAGTTATGGCCACTCAAAGTTTTTGTTTTGGTTTTCTTTGTATGTACTAGTAGCGCCATTTCCTACAGCGGCCAAACATTCGTTAGCACTTTTATGAAACATGATTTTTACCTTAGGGTACCTGTGTAATCAGATTTGCTCCAAACTATATCGGAGCTGAGTTATGGCCACTTAAAGTTTTTTTTTTTGGTTTTCTTTGTATGGACTAGTGGCGCCATTTCCTACAGCGGCCAAACATCCATTACCACTTTTATGAAACATAATTTTTACTTTAAGGTACCTGTGTAATCAGATTTGTTGCAAACTATATAGGAGCTGAGTTATGGCCACTCAAAGTTTTTGTTTTGGTTTTCTTTGTATGTACTAGTGGCGCCATTTCCTACAGCGGCCAAACATTCGTTAGCACTTTTATAAAACATTATTTTTACTTAAAGGAACCTGTGTAATCAGATTTGCTGCAAACTATATCGGAGCTGAGTTATGGCCCCCCAAAGTTTTTTTTTTTGGTTTTCTTTGTATGTACTAGTGGCGCCATTTCCTATAGCGGCCAAACATCCGTTAGCACTTTTATGTAACATTATTTTTACCTTAAGGTACCTGTGTAATCAGATTTGTTGCAAACTATATCGGAGCTGAGTTATGGCCACTCAAAGTTTTTTTTTGGTTTTCTTTGTATGTACTAGTGGCGCCATTTCCTATAGCGGCCAAACATCCGTTAGCACTTTTATAAAACATTATTTTTACCTTAAGGTACTTGTGTAATCAGATTTGTTGCAAACTATATCGGAGCTGAGTTATGGCCACTCAAAGTTTTTTTTTTGGTTTTCTTTGTATTTACTAGTGGCGCCATTTCCTATAGCGGCCAAACATCCGTTAGCACTTTTATGAAACATTATTTTTACCTTAAGGTACTTGTGTAATCAGATTTGTTGCAAACTATATCGGAGCTGAGTTATGGCCACTCAAAGTTTTTTTTTTGGTTTTCTTTGTATGTACTAGTGGCGCCATTTCCTATAGCGGCCAAACATCCGTTAGCACTTTTATGAAACATTATTTTTACTTAAAGGTACCTGTATAATCAGATTTGCTTCAAACTATATCGGAGCTGAGTTATGGCCCCTCAAAGTTTTTTTTTTTTGTTTTCTTTGTATGTACTAGTGGCGCCATTTCCTGTAGCGGCCAAACATCCGTTAGCCCTTTTGTGAAACATTATTTTTACCCTAAGGTACCTGTGTAATCAGATTTGTTGCAAACTATATCGGAGCTGAGTTATGGCCACTCAAAGTTTTTTTTTTGGTTTTCTTTGTATGTACTAGTGGCGCCATTTCCTATAGCGGCCAAACATCCGTTAGCACTTTTATGAAACATTATTTTTACCTTAAGGTACTTGTGTAATCAGATTTGTTGCAAACTATATCGGAGCTGAGTTATGGCCACTCAAAGTTTTTTTTTGGTTTTCTTTGTATGTACTAGTGGCGCCATTTCCTACAGCGGCCAAACATTCGTTAGCACTTTTATGAAACATTATTTTTACTTAAAGGTACCTGTATAATCAGATTTGCTGCAAACTATATCGGAGCTGAGTTATGGCCCCTCAAAGGTTTTTTTTTTGGTTTTCTTTGTATGTACTAGTGGCGCCATTTCCTATAGCGGCCAAACATCCATTAGCCCTTTTGTGAAATATTATTTTTACCTTAAGGTACTTGTGTAATCAGATTTGTTGCAAACTATATCGGAGCTGAGTTATGGCCACTCAAAGGTTTTTTTTGTTTTTTTTTGGTTTTCTTTGTATGTACTAGTGGTGCCATTTCCTACAGCGGCCAAACATTCGTTAGCACTTTTATGAAACATTATTTTTACTTAAAGGTACCTGTATAATCAGATTTGCTGCAAACTATATCGGAGCTGAGTTATGGCCCCTCAAAGTTTTTTTTTTTGGTTTTCTTTGTATGTACTAGTGGCGCCATTTCCTACAGCGGCCAAAGATCCGTTAGCACTTTTATGAAACATTATTTTTACCTTAGGGTACCTGTGTAATCAGATTTGCTCCAAACTATATCGGAGCTGAGTAATGGCACCTCTAAGTTTTTTTTTGGTTTTCTTTGTATGTACTAGTGGCGCCATTTCCTATTGCGGCCAAACATCCGTGAGCACTTTTATGAAACATGATTTTTACCTTAGGGTACCTGTGTAATCGGATTTGCTCCAAACTATATCGGAGCTGAGTTATGGCTACTTAAAGTTTTTTTTTTTGGTTTTCTTTGTATGGACTAGTGGCGCCATTTCCTACAGCGGCCAAACATCCATTACCACTTTTATGAAACATAATTTTTACTTTAAGGTACTTGTGTAATCAGATTTGTTGCAAACTATATCGGAGCTGAGTTATGGCCACTCAAAGTTTTTGTTTTGGTTTTCTTTGTATGTACTAGTGGCGCCATTTCCTACAGCGGCCAAACATTCGTTAGCACTTTTATAAAACATTATTTTTACTTAAAGGAACCTGTGTAATCAGATTTGCTGCAAACTATATCGGAGCTGAGTTATGGCCCCCCAAAGTTTTTTTTTTGGTTTTCTTTGTATGTACTAGTGGCGCCATTTCCTATAGCGGCCAAACATCCGTTAGCACTTTTATGTAACATTATTTTTACCTTAAGGTACCTGTGTAATCAGATTTGTTGCAAACTATATCGGAGCTGAGTTATGGCCACTCAAAGTTTTTTTTTTGGTTTTCTTTGTATGTGCTAGTGGCGCCATTTCCTATAGCGGCCAAACATCCGTTAGCACTTTTATAAAACATTATTTTTACCTTAAGGTACTTGTGTAATCAGATTTGTTGCAAACTATATCGGAGCTGAGTTATGGCCACTCAAAGTTTTTTTTTTGGTTTTCTTTTAGGGTTCATAACTCAGCTCCGATATAGTTTGGAGCAAATCTGATTACACAGGTACCCTAAGGTAAAAATAATGTTTCATAAAAGTGCTCGCGGATGTTTGGCCGCTATAGGAAATGGCGCCACTAGTCCATACAAAGAAAACCAAAAAAAAAACTTTAAGTGTCCATAACTCAGCTCCGATATAGTTTGCAACAAATCTGATTACACAGGTACCTTAGGGTAAAAATAATGTTGCATAAAAGTGCTAATGGATGTTTGGCCGCTGTAGGAAATGGCGCCACTAGTCCATACAAAGAAAACCAAAAAAAAAACTTTAAGTGGCCATAACTCAGCTCCGATACAGTTTGCAGCAAATCTGATTACACAGGTACCTTTAAGTAAAAATAATGTTTCATAAAAGTGCTAACGAATGTTTGGCCGCTGTAGGAAATGGCGCCACTAGATCATACAAAGAAAACCAAAAAAAAAACTTTGAGTGGCCATAACTTAGCTCCGATATAGTTTGCAACAAATCTGATTACACAGGTACCTTAAGGTAAAAATTATGTGTCATAAAAGTGCTAATGGATGTTTGGCTGCTGTAGGAAATGGCGCCACTAGTACATACAAAGAAAACCAAAAAAAAAACTTTAAGTGGCCATAACTCAGCTCCGATATAGTTTGCAACAAATCTGATTACACAGGTACCTTAGGGTAAAAATAATGTTTCACAAAAGTGCTAACGGATGTTTGGCCGCTATAGGAAATGGCGCCACTAGTACATACAAAGAAAACCAAAAAAAAAAACTTTGAGGGGCCATAACTCAGCTCCGATATAGTTTGCAGCAAATCTGATTACACAGGTACCTTTAAGTAAAAATAATGTTTCATAAAAGTGCTAACGGATGTTTGGCCGCTGTAGGAAATGGCGCCACTAGTACATACAAAGAAAACCAAAAAAAAAACTTTGAGTGGCCATAACTTAGCTCCGATATAGTTTGCAACAAATCTGATTACACAGGTACCTTAAGGTAAAAATTATGTTTCATAAAAGTGCTAATGGATGTTTGGCCGCTATAGGAAATGGCGCCACTAGTCCATACAAAGAAAACCAAAAAAAAAACTTTAAGTGGCCATAACTCAGCTCCGATATAGTTTGCAACAAATCTGATTACACAGGTACCTTAGGGTAAAAATAATGTTTCACAAAAGTGCTAACGGATGTTTGGCCGCTATAGGAAATGGCGCCACTAGTACATACAAAGAAAACCAAAAAAAAAAACTTTGAGGGGCCATAACTCAGCTCCGATATTACTTACAGCAAATCTGATTGCACAGATAGCATCAGGGTATTTTATTGTTACAAGAAAGTGATAACTGATCGATGGCCGCTAAATTAAAAAAACGACGCCACTTGCCCATACAAAAAATCCAAAAAATAAATAACTTTGACAGGCTATAACTCAGCTCCGATATTACTTAGAGCAAATCCGATTGCACAGATAGCATCGGGGTATTTTATTGTTACAAGAAAATGATAACAGATCTCTGGCCGCTAAAAAAAAAAACGACGCCACGGGCCCATACAAAAGTACCCAAACCCCTTTGTACATCTTCTGTTGGGAAATTACTCAAAGGTTCGCAGACAGGGTTCAAACCCACGACCGAAAGCTTGGAATATGAAGCGTTCTCGCCACTGACTTATTATACTCGCTTTTCCAATTCAATTATATGTTGATAATTGACAACATTCACAACTGTATTCATTACATCATAATTATATGATAGCAAGGACGACGCCCAATACTTTAGTTGGGTTGGAGACCAATAATAATAATTAATTCTGGTAAGAGGTTAGGGAAACCAGGGAAAAATCAAAACCTCCTCTAAATTAACCTTGCGAAGACACATGTGCGGTCTTGGCAAAAAAAACGTTTATTCGTACACTCTATTTTCAGAGTGTTTCACTTAAAATTGCGTAGACCGTAGAGTTTAGTTTTTTTTTTTTTTATTATTAATAATTATTATTAAAAAATAATTATTATTAAATTAAAATTTAATAATAATTATTTTTTATTAGAACATTGAATTTTGGGATGAACGGTTACTGTTAAGGAAATCTCAAATATCCACGTGGAGTCTTTCTACCATACTTGGAACAGTGAACTATCATGCCAGCTTTATCCACTTGACTCCCTACAGCAACGAGCCGTTAGAATTGTTGATGACCCCAACCCTTCGACAAATTAGTTCCTCTAAGTTTCCTCTACGCTTTATATTTTCTATGGACTAATTTTTGGGGAATACTCAGTGGAATTTCTTAATTTTAACCAGGTGGCAGAAACCTATTACAGGTTGACACCGTTAAGGGGCTCATCTTCACATCTTGTAAAATTAAATAAACATTAACCGTTTGGTTATCTCGTTTTTTCCTTTCTTGATCGTGGAGGATCTGGAATAATCTACCTGCAAAATTAAATATTTCCTTTACATTCATTCGAACATTCATGTAAGGAAATCTTTAAGCACCTCTCCGGATTGTTGCCATCGTTTTTGACGGCCCACGAATGGTAACATTTGCAATGTTACCATTCGTGGGCGGTCTGCTTTTTAATCACTCTTTGTATAAAATCATAAAATTAGCGGCGGAACATTGGTTTATTAATGTCGACAAGGTAATTCACGAGTAACTCACGCATGATGGGGTCGGTCCAGTCCGATTTAAGTTTCAACCTTTCAGCGAGCATCTTGTGGTCTTTTTCGCACGCAAGACCGTTGCTCGATTGCCCTTACAAACCAACAAAGCCAAACGGACACTAATGTGTAACACATTAAACCACTTTATTTTTCATACTAAAAAGACGTTAGAGATTATTCAAAAGCGCTTTTCCAATTAGCATTCAATTACGGCGGTGGTATGTAAATTCTGAAACACGTTGTCCGATGTGAGTTCGATCTGCTCGCTCGATGTATTGATTTGTTTTTCTGCGATGATACTTTGGTACTATCATATCTTCCAGAAACACATAGTGTAGGGCTGGTATAGCGGCTAATTCAGCGTCTCAAACATCGCAAATCTTGGAAGCGATCACATATCTAAGCCGTTTGATGAGACAGTAAGCCCATGGAGGCTGTTCTCATCTCTTATTCAAAATCTTTTTCGAGAGCTTAGGCATCTCAACGCTTTAGGTATATTTTCAATTGGTAGTGAGCTTGAGTGTTTGAATTTTTCCTAGATCTTTACAATTTTGTTGAAAACTGAAATATGATTAATTTAATGAATTACTAAATGTGCGAGCAATTAGTAATGTAGTGTAGTCGTTATTATAAGTTGTAGTGGAAGAAGTCTTTATATTGTGCGCCTGGGGAGGTACCACATCTTTGGCAGTTACTCTACCGCCAACCACCAAGCTGTAATGTGCAAACATCAGTGTTCCGACATGAAGAGCAATGTTTCCAGAGCAATTACAGGACATAGAGATAGATCATCTTATTTCTCTGAGTGACGAGCGCAGTGCTAAGTTATGATTTGGACTCTTTGTGTTCCAATATCTGTGTAACGCTGTGATGCTATTGGGTAGGCGGTTTGCTTACCATCAGGCACATGTCTTCTTCGTCTCGTCACTTTTTACAATAAAAATAAAGTTTTCTTAGTAAAGACTGCCCAATAAAAAATCTTTTGCACCGAACATTCCAAATGTTAACGTAACACTTTTCATAGTTTAGTTAGAGTGTAAACATGTTGTAGACTTCGCTACGGCCTCTCCTACTAATTGGTAAACAAGACACTCATCAGTTTACAGTCAAAGCACTGACAGTGACATAGTTCCAACAGGACAAAAATAAATCGCAAGTCCAAGGGCAGTCTGCAATTAGAATCAGACTAAAGTTAAAAGCGAAAGTTTTAATGTATTTGTGCATTTGCTACATCTTCACACTAAACGGGGTCAGTGGGTTTGGATGGAATTTGGTATTGAGGTAGTCGGGAATAACTTTTAGTTGCCAGCATGCTTAGCTCGCTTTCGACTAGTAGTAGGATTGATAATGTAGATTATTGCTAGACCTTTATTGGTGTATGGATTATTCAGATGTGCTTGCGGTAAGCAAGGTACGAGTAAGTAGTGTAGTTTTCTTTGTAATTTAGTTTTGTCAATAAAGTCTCTGTCTCACAGATTTTATTTAGAAATCTATAACTCATCCCGTGGGACAGTGGGTAAAACCATAGAACTATTAGGTAAGGAATACAACGATCGTGATTTGTTGGTGAGAAACTGAAACTATGTTCACAAATCTTTGATTATTCCCATTGGGCTTATGATAAAACCACTGACGTAGTTTTTAGATACTTAATAGAAATTAGCCAGTTATTCTACCGCCAAGCAGTAACGTCTAAACATCACTGTGTCTCGATTTGAAGGAAATGTTTCTTGTGAAATTACAGGTTATAGAGATAAAATATGTTAACTCCCCGGGTTACGAGCGCAGTGCAGTATCAGGCAATGATTTGATTTCTTCATGTCCCAATAGCTGCGTGTCACTGTGTTTTTGAGTTATGGTACATGATATGCTCGTCTTGTCAGCTTGTCACTAAAACAAAGTGACCAAACTGTGCAAACTCACAAAATTTAATAATTCGACTTAATTTTTTTTTACTGTTTTTTTTACCTTATTAGTTTCGACTTTAACCATAGAATAGATACTACTAATAGATTGATTTGTTACATAACGAACGTCTATGATTAGGTTCGTGGTTTAGTTATTAATAAATCTACCCTCAGAGTTTGTGGGTTTGATGACCCAAGATAATAATTTGTGTGGCGAAAACAAATATTTGTTCTGTATCTAAAGTATCTATGTATCAAAAGTGCCTATTTCTAAAGTATTATGTCAGATATCTAACTCCCATAACACAAAAATTGCTTAGTTTGCGGCTAGTTAGTGATATGTGAGAAATGTTACTTTTTTAACTTACTTCGACAAAAGAGGAGGTTCTCAATTCATCTGTCTTTTTTATCTTTTGATTAGGAGAACCGATTTTGATAACTTTTTTTTGTTTGAAAGGACAGATTTTCCAAATGATCCCAAGTATAATTTAATCAAAATCAGTGAAGCGGTTAGTGTAATAATATCAACCAAAATAAATGATACCATAATTATGTTTATGTTATGAAACTGAAGTCAGCAATTTCGTGTTTAAGAGAAAAATAATTATTTTTCATTTTAGAAATATTTAAGTTTATGCTATCTATTTATTGTGTTACTCTCACTCATAAAAAACTTGTGTTTTACTAAAACCCTTTTACAAATCCTAACAGAAATATCGAAGTATACATTTTTTTCGTGTAGTTAGCATTTAAGTTGTAAAGTCGGCTGACAAACTTAATATGGTGAATAGGTATTATTTTACTAGACAATAGGTAGATTAATTTACTAGAAAATTGGGGCAAACCACTCCAATCTATGTACGTAATTATGTTTAGCTGTTTACTGCGACTTTGCCAGGATTAGAAAGCTCTTTTCATGTTATGAAGACGCCACGGTAAAAATACCTAAGGTCAAGGGTAGCTCGTATCAGCGCTTGATGTATCGTGACGGACATTCCGACATTATTTAACGTCATCATATATTTAGTAGGGTATACCATGATATTTTTTTTGTCTATATCGCCACAAGATAAGCAAGACGTTTCCTTAATAGTAGATAACTGGCTCCACTCAAAGAGCGAACTGTTTGATCGGAGCAGTGCGTTTAGTTGCCCTACCCGTATGTTTTTGGATTCAAAAATTTGTAGAAATTTGTTTAGGGAATTAAAATAATTCATCAGAGGAAATAATTATAAATATTATAACGGGATAATTTACTGCAACTTCTTTAACTACATGAAACTGAATCGAAGTATCAGGAATTCACTCCACCATATAGGTACCTAACCACGGAAAATATTCCGTTTTTCGTTTAATTTCGGAGTAAACCAAAATACATTATTTTTATTGAGGAAGATTTTTAAAAATGTTCGTCTAATTTTGATTTAATTTAAAAAGCTTCTGGCCCCAAGAGAAACAAAACAAACTGAGAATTATTCAAATCGGATCAGGTGTCTCCGAGTAATCGGTGAACAAACATAAAACATTCCGGGAAAATTTCTCATTTTTAGGGTTCCGTAAAACATAAAAACGGAACCCTTATAGATTCGTCATGTCTGTCTGTCTGTCCGTCCGTATGTCACAGCCACTTTTTGCCGAAACTATGAGAACTACACTATTGAAACTTGGTAAGTAGATGTATTCTGTGAAACGCATTAAGATTTTTCCAAAAAAAAAGAAAAAAAGAATAATGAGGGTTGCCCCACTTAGAATTGAAACTCAAAAATGTTTTTTCATCAAATCTACACTTGAGGGTTGTCTATCGATAGGTCTTCAAAAGTTATGTTGAGGTTTCTAATATAGTTTTTGTCTACACTGAATAGTTTGCGCGAGAAACACTTCCAAAGTGGTAAAATGTGTCCCCCCCCCCCCTCTAACTTCTAATATAAGAGAATGAAAAAATTATATAATGTACATTACCATGCAAACTACCAACGAAAATTGGTTTGAACTCGATCTGATGAATAGTTTTTTTTTAGTAGGTACGTCATAAATACATTATTATTAAAAGTTCGATCAAAGTTACAACGAACTAAAAACACTATGTGTACTATGTATATTGTATATTATGTTACTTGCTGCAACGGAACCCTTCATGGGCGAGTCCAACTGACACTTGGCCACTTTATTTTAAGTCGCTTAATAATGGCTGCCCATATATATGTACACGTATAGGACTTATTAATTTACGTCTTGTAAAGATATATAATATTGAATGGAAAAAACTAGATCTGTTGTGAGTAGCTGTAGGTTTCTATCGATTCTAAAAAAACTGGTTTTCTTTTGAACTATGCGTGAGCATGTCACACAAGAATGTTATGTCATAATTTCTGTGACTAATATTAGCTGTATGGGTGTTGTTATCATTAGTATGTATTTATGATTATATACATAACTACTAATTGCGCCTCGCGGCGTAACCCACGGATTACATAACTATAACTTTACCCTCTTAAAGGTAAAGTTGTGAGAAACTTTTAACGTTAAATTTATTTAAATATAGATAATCAAAAACCTAAAAAACTGGTTAAAGCTACTGGTTTACTTAATACATATTTAAATATGTACCTCTTAAGCCCCTTTTTTCTCGGGCGCTAGACTATCTCTCTACCGTATGTTATTTAATTATGTAGTTAAAATAGTTACTCTTCATCATCATCATCATTTTCAGCCTGTATCAACCCACTGCTGGGTGTAGGCCTCTTCACCCCTGTGCCATTGATCTCTATCCTGAGCTGATCTCATCCACGTAATCCCTGCGATAGATCTGATGTCGTCGACCCATCTGGCTAGTGGTCTGCTAACGGAACGTTACTCTTATCGCATTTAAAATTCATACTATCAGTAGGAATTATATCGACTAACCATCTTTCATAGTACAAGCTTTGCTTAGTTTGGGGATAGTTAAGTGTGAGGAATGTCCGCCACTTTTCAATCGACCTTATTTTGCTGTTGTTGTTGAATATGTGCTTTAAATTGAACTATTTTTAATCCCAGATGTGGCACAACGCTACTAAAATTGCCAACAGATGTTTGTTGTCCTCGACATAAGAGTTTCCAGTATATAGTTCTTATTTTATTTTTACAAGTTTTATTACTTATCAATTACTGAGAATTGACGTCTTTATCTCGGCCTATCGGAAGATCATCGCAGCATAGTGTATGTGCCCATCGCGTATATAACTAATTTAAAAAAAATTATAGCAATGTTACTGTTCTCGACGAAATTTACCCTAATTGAATTATTAAAACTACATTGTTTTGAATAGCATTGTTTTAATATAGCCTGATGACGAACGCAGTTGCAATAATTTCGATTCTTCATGTTCAATTAGTTGTGTGGCACTTGTTGCTTGCCATCAGGCGACTGTCGTTCTTGCTCCGTTGCTATACATAATTAAAAAAAAAACATTTTCATCCCACCACCTCGGAAAGAGTACTTTTGCTCCTCGATATCAGGGCGCAAAATAAAAGTCGTTTTTACCCTCTAGACTAGAGGGTACGTGATTGAGCAACAAACATACAACCCTTCGCATCTATAATGTTAGTAGGATACTTACTAAACTCGCTTATCCTATTCAATAAGTACTACGGCTCATAATAATCCACCGTAACCAAATTCACCAAAACAATAACAAAATCTAACTTGTTGATATTCTTGAACAAAATTATTAAGCCTATTTTTTCTGTTCTCAACAGGTAAGCGGACTTAAATTTGAAACTCAATTGCGAACACTTAATCAATTCCCGGAAACACTTCTGGGAGACCCAACAAGACGGATACGATACTTCGATCCACTAAGGTAAGTGATATTAATCAATTAACTTGAAGGACATTTCAATAACCACGAATTTACGAAAACAAGGCTCGGACAAAACGCTTTGGTAACTTTATTAAGTTTTGTTTAGTCACGGCTTGTTTCGTAATTATTCGTCTGGCTGGTAGATATTGATCTATTTATTTGTGGGCTATTGTTCTCTTTCTCGTTATTGTCCATTGCCATAATTCTAGCCAGATACAAGAGCTAGAGAAGATACTGAGCTAAACATGGCAAAATGGGACTACTTCGGCGTAAACTATACCTCTTGTGAATGTGTTATAACACAGATAATGCAAAATTTGCAAATTTGCAAAATTTCTCTAAGGTATCTTTGGTAAGGTAAGGTAAGCTGCATCAAAATTGAGCTTATGTCAGTCTCCCCATGGAGTGACAGCTGCTAAATACTGGACGGTTTATTTAAATTACAAGTCCCTTGTCGATATTGTACTCAAAATTATGTAAAAACTGAGTATTAAAATATATAATTTAACATGTATTAATATAAATTTGTTAGAGAAAAGTGAGATAGATAAAGGTAGGTTTATAAACAAAGTAACGTCTACAGTTGTTAAACATTGGCGAATTCAACTCATATAGAAAATTGTACAAAAGAACATTGTACAAAGTAGGCAAGTCTATTTATAGCCTTTTTTCCTTTTTTTTATCCAAGATAAATGAGAAAAAAAAGAATCCAAATGACAAAGCTCACGGATCCCGGAGTTCGTAGAGGGAGAGTGACTAAAGAAGTTATGTTGAAACATTATGGGGGATGTATTTTCGTTTCTCTATGACGACCCTGAATTCATGACCATGGCTGTTGTAACGTTACCATAACCCGAAACGTCGGGATCGCGATTAAGTCCTGTCTAGTTTTTTTCAATACTAAGTAATGTTATCAACACGAAGATAAAGAAGACTGTTTAAACTTCATGTGTTTCTCAGTTCTTTAAATTCATTCATCGCAACAGCTGATTTCAAGATTTAGATGAGCGTCATTTCCTCAGACTCAAGAACGCGCTGAAAATAAAAACACATTTCGTATTATTTTTACATAAAATCCGCGACTCCTCATAATATTTATCAGTACATCGGAACTTACTGTCAATCTTGTCATTGACGTGCAATGAATGCATAACTAAACTGTTTTAATTTTTAGAACATCCTGTTATTCTGACATCATACACGAACACTTAATTTTATTCACGTATAATTGATTCTCTCCAAATTTATAACTATTATAAGTAGCGGTTCACCCCGGCTTCACCTGTGGTACATAATATATAGCCTAAAGCACACAAGGATCACGTACAAAACCAACGGTGAAAGAATTTTTGAAATCGGTCCAGTAATTTCTGAGATTAGTCCGTTCAAACAAAAAAACCTCTTCAGCTTCAAACGTTACTAGCTGGACCGATTGCTACGCCACCTATCGAAAATTGGTCTCACCAACTCAGATTTATAACAAATTTGGTAAGTTTAGGTTATGATGCGCAACCTTAAAAGATAGACACATGCTGTCACGGACTTCGGCGCACGTCTTCACGATTATTTTACAATTTTACGGAATATGTACTTATAAAGTTTATTTATTTATTGAAAAAGACTAGCATTGCTGCGAGATGATATCCGCGTAGTTTCCATTCAAATTTAAGTTTTAAAGTTCTGCTTTAAGATTTAACCTACATATGCCACAAGATTAAGCACTATTATTTGCAATTTTTAAAGAGTAGAAGTAACTTAACGAAATAGTGGTACTGCTCCAGGTAGATAGTGCAAAAGTTCTACCGATACAAAATAAAGTAATTCTAGAAAAACAGGAAAGCTTTGACAGATATTATTAGTCACAAAACAATATCAAGTGACTTACCAAAAAAAAGTCGAAACAATTTTTTTGTTTATGTTTAATTTATAAAGAACATACTTATTAATTCCAGAAAAAAAAACATGCAAAAATAACCCAAAGTAATAAGCGAAAAATTAGAATATAGCCAATTAACCAATTACAGTTTTTTGCGTGCACAAAAAAAGAAAGATTTGTTGACCAAGCCACTTCAATTTTAAATGTGCGTTTTTTCGTACCTTGCCAAAACAACCACTTATTCTGAAGTAATGTAATGCATAAACAAATTAAGTTTACGAAACTACGCCTTTAGTCAGATTTGGCAGGTCTAGTGTTCAGAATACTAAATAGAGCATGAATATAAATATTCTAAATATAAATTATGACCGCGCGGTAATGTGTTGTTACAAAATGATTTTGGAACTGGATTTCGCATACCAACTGATGACTCTTTACGTCAAGTATGCACCACTACTTATACTCATGGCATCAAACGTGTTTACAAACTACTAACTCTTGCCCGCAGATATGGCAACACAATTCATTATTACACCTATGTACACATCTTTTTTACAAAACTCACTCATGTTGAATGCAAATAAACAACTTTATTTTTATCTCAATCTTTACCCGCAGCTCACGGATTTTGTAAATACTTATGCTCATTATAATAATATCCAATAACAAACACGACAAAAAAATTAGCTAAATCTGTCCAGCCGTTCACGCGTGTTGCCATGACCAAGGGAAACATGGATTCATTATAGATAGATAGAGACGATAACAGGAATTGCTGTGTGAAGGTGTTGGGTGATTCTCATTCCTCTTTTGTCGTTCGATACCCCAATTAGTTACTTATTACTTTTTTTTTTTTTTAATTTCTTTTTGATTAAATAATTTGGCAGATCTTAAAAATAGTCGTGTGTTGTTATAACTATCCAACTACCCCAACCGAGGTAGCATCACTGGCAGGGGTAGGTATCATAAACAGCCCACTTTATGTACAAACTACAATCTATGTTCCAAATTTCAACCCGATCCGTTCAGCCGTTCCGAAGTGATTGAGAAACATACTTCCAAAGATCAAAACTTTGAAATTTATAAGTTTAGGATTATTTAGTTTTGTATTATTATTTTACAAGTATCTTCTAGAAATACATAACATACTTTTCATCCCACCGCCTTAGTCCATTGAAAAGTTACATTTGGGGTTGCGTTTTTAAATTTTATTTTTTTGACGTGTAGGGGAGATCAGTGTAAAGCTAAAACCAAGTTTGTGGGGTCGTCCCTCTTGTCCCATGGCCGCCATCTTGAAAATAGGGGTTGAAATGATTTTTACAATATATCTCTTAAACTATGTGATTAAAAAAATACATGTTTTGTTGCAAATTAAATTTTCTACAACTTTGATTCAGGAGTTTTTTGTCGTAGAACTATACATAAAAAAGTTATAAGCGAAAATGTACAGAAATTCAAGAAAAAAAAATATTTTTCGATATAACTTTTTTATCACTTAAACACAAAACACACAAAAATTATTTCAGACCATATTTGTAGATCGTTTTTTAAGGAACCACTTTTATCAGCGACATTTTTAATTACTTCAATAGCTAAGGTTTTAAACTCCGAAGTGAGTACTATTTTTCAGTACTCCTAATTATACATATATTATACGTGTTTACTAATAATATGTCATCCGTTTTTTTTTTTAATTTATTTTATTTAATTATTAATTTTGCAATATTATTGATAATTCACTATTGACTCTTTTACACTCCATTACATAATTTTATACTCATTGATTTTTAAAATTATTTTTAATCTGATGGCCGTTACCGAGAATACTGTTCAGGTAGAAAATACCCAAGTGACCATTAGGGAACAAAAGAAAATCTGCCTGCTATTATAATTCAGTCATTTATTAAGTGTTCTTAAATGTAGGTTTTTACAATATAATGTATCAAAAAACAACATTAAAACATTATAAAAACCTAAACCTAGTTTGCCGCCAGTAGCGGGGCAAGGCCCAAGCTACAGGTGGTTAGGGCTGCAGAGTGAGGAACCTCCTGACGATGCGCGCTGTGTCAAGGATGACATTATTTCTAACCTCTCTTATTGTAACAATAGCTGAGAATATTGTATTGAAATTGTCGTTCAATTTATATCTTTTAGTTGTGCTACATATTTCTCTACGTGCGGATGTATTTTATTCTGTTTTTAATTGTGAAGACGATTTCGAATGATTTTAGACATGATTTTAACTTCAGTGAAAACTATTTTTTTATTAGCATTTAGACTTTTTAAGCGTGCTTCTTCTATTATTTTTATTTGTTAAGAACCTTTTGGTGAAAATAAAATAAGAACTGGCAAGGCAAAAAGTTCTTAAAACTTTACGCCTCGTTCTCTAAAAAACGCAAGGTAAGGCCAAAAAAATGTAACATTTCAATGAGTCCATTACACCCGGGAAGGAGTATTTTTGGTCGTGCAGTGTAATAGTGCAAATTTTTATCTGCTAGAGAATAAAGTAAATTTGAATTTAGAATATGGTGTGTACTCATTTTAAGCAACCAAAACATCATTAAACCTATTTACTTCTACCTCCATTTATTGTGCCGAGTTTATCATAGTCAGGCTCGGAACCTCCGATTGATTTGCGCGCAATTTTCTTTGAAGGAGGATAGGTGTAAGGAGTGTTATCTCAGATGGTAGACAATTTTAAAAACTGTATGTTATAAATAACAGATCAAAAATCTTCCACAATGGCGCTGGTGTAGACAAAGGGTATGAATGTAGCAATTGTAAACGAATTGAAGTATGCCGAGTTAAAAAAATATATAGTCGACTTAAATAGTTACTTGTTACAAATGTCAGCTACTTGCGTAGTACAAAATATCGTGGTAAAGAAGTAAATATATAACCTTAAATAATTAACATAGTGAAAAAACGTGCAGGGGAAGCCCAGAAAATAAGCATAATACGGGCACAAAGAATAATGTTTTTTTTATAATTACAACAGATGCCGTTACGATGTTTGCCAATATGATCAGCAGAGCTTGAGGCAACGCCATGACACGTCGTTTAAAACAAATCAGGCGCGTTTTGGTTATGGAGATAAAAAATAAGATTTGTGCTGTTTTCTTACGATTTCTGCAAAGGTTTGTATATACAATTTTAACAATAAGTGTCTAATGCACAGTTATTTGTTTTGTTTGTTCAATTGTACGTTAATTTAAGTATTATTTAGGATAGTGCAATATGTGCAAAACAGATAGATGATACTTTTTTGTAACTGTTTTTTTCTAAGCTATTATTTAAAGTTTAATAATTTTTATTGCTGCTTTGAAATCTCGTGACACAAACTATAAATTAAAAAACATAAAAAAATTGTTGATTAATTTTTTGTATTTTATTTCAACGTATTTTATAACACATTCGTTTTTCCCGGGCTTCTTTTAACTGTAGTAATTTCATTTCGTGAACTGTTAAAAGAACGTTTATTGATTTCATTTAAAATTAACCCTGACACCAATGTGGTGCCACCCTAATTTAATGCATTTAAACGGACACTTTTTCATGTACGTAGATGACACTCCTTACCTCAACCCTCCATATCACGTCGTATTGTTAAAACCTTAGGTCAATAACAAGAAACTTGAACACAAGTGAAAAACCGAAAATGCAAAAGTGATTCGAGTGAATAGCGACGAATACGTTTATTTGACGCCAGATAACAGAGTTATCTGAAACTGTTAATAATGCGCAAATCATTTAGTAATTTCCTCGCTGAGGTGGGAAGAAATGTTACGTGTTGCATTCGAGTGCAGTTAATTATTACTTGGCGGTATATCTTTTAATTTAAAAGGATAAATGCAAGTTATGTTTTCAAATTAATGTCTCGTATTATGATTAATGTCTCGCCCGTTACTGATTATCTTGAGTTTTTAGGCGTTATCTACGCTTAAGTTTAGGTCGTACATATATCGAGTCCAAGACTAAAGTTCTATCGATATTATCGTAGCTCGAAGAAGCGGCGTCGTTTCATAGTTTTTGTTCCAAAGACTCGAACAAAGAGGTTTGACTCACTTTACTTTTGTGATAAGAACGTCTAGGCTGTGGAATACATTGCCTGAGTAGGTTTTGGCCCAAAGGTGTCTTCAAATCGGTTTTTTTTCTAGGTAAACACGCTCCATCGTAGACCTCATCCTCGCTTACCATCAAGCGAGATGGCGGTTAAGTCTACCTATAAACCTATAACCAATAAAAGTTAAAAAAAAAATTAAACAAGATTTTATGCTTTAACGAAAAATGAGGTGTTCCAAAACAATAACAAAATTTTGGTTTTACTGCTTAAAATTGTTGAAACAAATATAATAGTTTCAGGAGGTAGTGCAGTGGTAGTATTCTTAGGTAGTGGTAGGACTCGTAGGTAATGAAGTAGAAGTACCACATCTTTGCCAATTTATTTTGTTAGCAACCAATAACTCCAATACTGGACTGTGTTTCGTTTTGAAAGTCAATATTTCTAGAGAAATTACAGAACAAAGAAATATGTTATGCTTATAGTATATATCTATGCTAATTTGCTAATATTATAAAGCTGAAGAGGTTTTTTGTTTGAACGCGCTAATCTCACGAGCTACTGGACTGATTTCAAACATTATTTCACCGTTGGATATGTATGTGGTCCCTGAGTTCTATAGACTATATATATATACTATGTACTCGTACCATGGGCGAAGCCGGGGCAGAATAATAGTGATCCGCTATTATTATGAAAAAAAATCCACTAACCTACTACCCAATTGGCTTCGAGAAATCACCTGTCTCTATTTTTAATTTTTGTTAGAGTGTAAAATAATATTAATAACATTTATTTGAAGTTTAATCACGATTGTATTTGTTCCAGGAACGAGTATTTCTTTGACAGGAACCGGCCGTCGTTTGACGCCATACTCTACTATTACCAAAGCGGGGGACGCCTTCGTCGCCCCGTTAACGTACCACTGGACGTCTTCTCCGAGGAGATCAAATTCTACGAACTAGGAGAACAGGCCACCAACAAATTCCGGTATGGTCTAGCCAAATCAGAAACACTTAGGGGAATTCACGTCAATCGTACCGAAATCAAAGTAAATTCACCTTTACTTACATTAATCCACTGACTTCGTGAGCTTATCGTCTTTACTTTTATTTTGATGAATACTGCTTCTTAAAAGTATGGATGTTTTTTTGTTCATAAAAAAGGTATGCTTTTAACAATTTTCATTATAACAACATCATTAAATGCGTTCAAAACTTATTGAATCATGATGTCCACACGTTATGTAACGAAGTAATCAATCTTGCAGTGAGGACGAAGGATTCATCAAGGAGGAGGAGAAGCCCCTGCCCTCCAACGAGCGCCAGCGTAAAATCTGGCTGCTCTTCGAATACCCCGAGAGCTCCCAGGCCGCCCGCGTTGTCGCCATCATCTCCGTGTTTGTCATCCTGCTGTCCATCGTCATCTTCTGCCTCGAGACCCTCCCCGAGTTCAAACACTACAAAGTCTTCAACACCACCACTAACGGCACCAAGATCGAAGAAGACGAGGTCCCAGACATCACTGACCCCTTCTTCCTCATAGAGACGCTGTGTATTATCTGGTTTACGTTCGAGTTGATAGTGCGGTTTTTGGCGTGTCCAAATAAGTTCAATTTCTTCAGGGACGTCATGAACATAATAGATATAATCGCTATTATTCCGTACTTCATCACGCTCGCGACCGTAGTGGCTGAGGAAGAAGATACGTTGAACCTGCCGCGCGCGCCTGTGTCTCCGCAAGACAAGTCCACCAACCAGGCCATGAGCTTGGCCATCTTGCGGGTCATCCGCCTCGTGCGTGTGTTCCGGATCTTCAAGCTATCTCGACACTCCAAGGGCCTGCAGATCCTCGGTCGCACGCTCAAAGCTTCGATGCGTGAGCTTGGTCTACTCATATTTTTCCTATTCATAGGTAAGACTCAATTTATTTATCAAACTCTGACTTCCTGTCAGAACCTGTGCTATACCTCACAAGAGATACTTTCTGTTGTTTATATCCTAATTTAAATTCAAGTATTGATGATTGTCTGGCCTAATAAAGGCCAGATAGTATTGTGAACAGTTGTGAATAAGACTTGTACGACTTTTTCTTCCATAAAATGTTACAGGAGGTTAATCCTATGAATTAACTTTATTATGATTTGATTTGTGGTGCATCTGCGCCGTGGCCGTTGCGTCGCTGGGCGACGGTCGCCAAGAGAGGCAACTGCGGGCCGCGCGAGCGCCGGATTTTACCTATCTTGTGTTCGCAGGAGTGGTGGTTTTCTCTTCCGCCGTATTTTTTGCGGACAAAGACCGAAACGACACCAACTTTTCATCTATTCCCGATGCTTTTTGGTGGGCCGTAATAACAATGACAACTGTAGGATACGGCGACATGAGGTAATCCCCCGCGCGCCCGCTCCGGCCCCGCTCGCTCGCCGCGCTCCCGCTCACTGTGTTTGTCGCACTGTATCCATCTCCGTCGGTGTATGCTTGTTCTTAAAGGTGTGGTGCTGTTTTCATCGGCGGTGTACTTCGCCGAAGCCGGAAGTGAGAACAGCTTCTTCAAATCCATACCCGATGCGTTTTGGTGGGCGGTCGTGACAATGACGACCGTAGGATATGGAGACATGACGTATGATTCAGAGACATCACTCTAAATTTCATTTCGCATTCTGGTCATTTCATTTTATCCCACGATCTTACGTCGACCTCCTTAACACTCCGATATTTTCTTTCGCTACATAAAATTAATAAATACATTCGCTTTTAATTTGGTTTTACCGTCGGTTCGCTCAAGACTAAACCGATCACTCACGTTTTTATTATTCGCCTTTACAACTCAACAACATGCACGTTAGGATTTTTTTCTTAAGATCTTGATATTTTTAATCATACGTCCCTTTGTCATTATTTTCTTCCTGATTTTCAATTTTACATGGAAGCATGATGATATCAAAATTTTGTAATTTTGCAGTAGGGGCTATCAGAGACATAGACTCGGGTCGTCGGTGTGACACCGCCCATAAAACCGTATATTAAATAGAGGAAAAGTGCTTTAGTTGTATGCCCTCAAGTTCAAGCGATCGAGCGTACCGAGCGCTGCGAGCGTTCTCACGAGCCGGGTGAAGGGGAATCGATGTGAACGCACCCGCCGTGGTCCCTGTGTCGCTTCGCTACTTCGGTGTTCGTGTCTGTCTGAATGTTGTGCCCGTTGACGTTAGCTTCCGATTTATGGTGGTCCACATCCACATCGCACACATGTGACATCATCACCAGTAACTTCTTCATTAGAGGGCGTTCTCATTATTTTGCTTATACGACAACGTTTCGACTTTCAAATCATTTGTCTATCTCTTGTGTTGGAATGACATGTGATCTTTCTCCCAACTGAGGATCTAGTCGAACGTAGGTATATGAATTTTAAACGTTACAGCTACTATGTAAAATTGTAATTCAGAATGTTCATTGCTTATTTTTGGCTTTTGTTCATAAGCTTCACATCATTACAGCATTGTTAAAACTGTTTCTATGTTCGTTTTGTTGTTAGTGCATGGAACTCGACCCAGTAGGGGAAGTCGAATGTCCACTGTAGACTTAATTCACGTGTAGGTCCTCCTAATGTTAGTTGTTGTGTACTTTTTATATATCTTACTCTTAATAGTATTCACGTCTATAACAAATGTTAGAGCTGTTAAATCCAAGATGAGCCAGCAATCAATTTAAGTAAGTAAGAAAATGTGTTACGTGTATTTGAGAAATTGCTACAATTTGTTTGAAATTTATAGCAGCAATATGGATGTTGCTCATTACACCAAAATGACACCGAATCTCTCTCTAACTCAAATCTAAAGTGTATAAGTCTATACTATAAAATTCTACGAGTTTATTATTTTTCCATATTTCTTGCGCAAAGTTATTTCGTGTGGCGCACGATATCAATTTTTTTAAAGGATTCAAACGTTGAATTTCTGTTGAGTTAGCGCTGATTCATTGTAATGGACCACAACCTTTATTAAAAAACAAATAAATAATAGAATATTATTAATATCTCTTGATCCCTAAAGTCTTATCACATTTTCGCACTTACTTAAAAAGACACCTTCACAATTTTACTAAATAACTTTTCAAAAGATCTCGATTTTCTTGTTAAATCTATGGTTTATTTACTCAAATGTAACGGTAAATACACTATAGTAACAAGTTTTCCTGATTTGTGAAGAGTGTCAAATAAGTTAAATTGTTTAATTTGCTCATAGTCTACCTACAGTTGTTCTAGACGTGAAGCTGGCGCGGAGACGCTGTGCGTTAAGTTAGACTAAAGCCGTGATCGGCTAGCTGGCCAGTATGAACGATGATGTATGAAATTGGTTCGTTTAGGTAACTTATATTGCCCAAGCGAATTACTTTACAGGCCCAAGTTACCCATAACAATTGTTTAGGTTTGGAAATGGTACGTATACATCTTGCATGTGCATTATCATTGCGTTTCATTATTTTCTCTCCATATGTAAGGCTATTCAAGGTATTGTATGCGCATGAGTTTAATGCACAATCAAATTAGAACTAGGGGCGAAATAAAAGCCGAAGTGTACCTAACAACTCTTCACTCACCTACGACTTGATGGAAAACTATTTTGACTTGTGCACATAACTCGCGTTCATGCTATACAGTTTGATTTTGAATAGTCTTCTAAATACCAGTGTTTGTAAACAAAATCTCATGTGCTGTTTATAATATAGGCCTGTGGGAGTTTGGGGCAAGATCGTGGGATCTCTCTGCGCCATTGCTGGAGTGCTCACCATTGCGCTGCCCGTACCTGTCATCGTGTCTAACTTCAACTACTTCTATCATCGTGAAACCGACCAAGAAGAGATGCAGTCGCAGAACTTCAACCACGTCACTAGCTGCCCCTACCTGCCTGGGACCATGGGCGAACCGTATCTTAGTAAGTTTGCTGTGACATTCAATCGTCAAAGCGATACGTTCGTGGTTTGTGAGACCTTCAAAAATATAAGTGTATAGGTACGTTACGACTTAAAATTAAGCACATACGCCTGTTTTAAAAATTATTGCATTTGTTTGTTAATGCGGTAATAGAAATTTTCGTATTTCAGTACGTTGGGTTACCTGAAGCTGAGGAAAAGTTTGCAAATACCAACGCTCATTTCTTTTAATTTAATTGGAGAAATTGTTTGTTATTTTTATCATTCGATGTTGGCTTGTTTTTTCTTGTTTTGTGTAGGTATTTATCGCAAGGTGAACCAAATCTTATCCATAAAACAATAAAATTATCAACACAAATACTTGACATTTAAGCTATTTCCATGTTTCCAGTTTTCATGCTTCCAAAATAAATATAGAACACACGTAATGTTTATTGTACGCACTTTTGTTACACGTAAAGGCACAAACCACGGTCGCACCGCACCGGAACTCGACTTGATTTTAATGTGATGTGTCCCATATTTCAAATTACCCGCCCATGCATGCGTCCGGCTTACAATTTTTTAAATTTATTTGACACAGCATGACTTTTGAGTTAATTTTTATTTGTTTCCTTTATGTTCGTTTTCGGTAATTTCAGGTGGGAGAGACGATGACAAGGACGAGGTCGCCAGTGACCGATAACTATATGACAGTGTTATTATATTAGCCCATTAATGGACTAAGTTTAAATAAAACAATCGACAGAGACGATCATTGTGATATTAATGTGTAAGGGACGAAAGTGCTTCGATGTAAATATTAGAAAATAAGTGATATAAAATAAGCGGAATAAAATTGTTATATATTTTCTTTTTCGTTATGATTTATGTGCACAAATCATTCCAAACATGTTTTATTGTTTACACAATTCGGTTTTACAGTCTACTTTTGATACATGTAAACAACTTATGAAACTCGCGTAAATCTTTTCTAACTGGGACGTTACAATCCAGGTTTATAAATAGATACGCTCTCTGAAAATATAGTATCTATAAATTGAAATCTTTGGCAGGTTTTCTCTAGCAATGTCAAGTGCCACTCAGACAGACGAGCTGGTAGCCGTGAGAGCTTTCAAACAACACAAAGGTAGCCTCGGTACACACCTTTAACGAAGCTCGTTAGAACTCTAATACTGATAACATTCTAGAGAACGTCATGGTTCCTATTCTAGTCACATTTTTGTACAAAGTTTTGTTTTAAAAACAGATTATTTCATTGAACACAGAAAAGGTTTGCTAAGCCGACAGCGACATGGAATTAATGCCCGGATTCTACTAAAACATGACACAACCACAATTTAGTTTCTTTGAGTTATTTTGAGGTAACAAACGTCGAAATTTTCTTTAACGATTTGATTTCAACCAAGCTCACTGAAGCCTCATAAATGTTTGGAGTACGGCGATTTGTTGTCCACAAGTTTTAGTAACGGGGTAACTTTTAAGACGTTAAACAATCGATCCCATTTATATTCTTGAATGAAGCTGTTTCCTCAGGATTTCTTTATGTTTTGGTCTAACTATATCCATTGTCATCGAATCTGCTGTCCAATATAGAGTACAATGTTTTGCTATCGGCTTAGTGCGCTCATTTTGTGTAATCCTGTAGAGAAATAGTCAAAGGCAAATGTTATACATTGGTCTGACATAATCTTAGAATCAGAATGAATAAATTCTTTCAGGTTATTTTATCAACCTCACCACTTTTATTTTCTTTTCTACTGCTATGTCCAGGTTTTGTGTTTATTGTTGCTTTTGTTTGATTTTAGCGAAGCAAATTTAATTAATTAACATTATCAACTCAAGAGTAAGTTTGTTTATATTTTTTTGTGTTTGTCTGGATTTGTTGCACGATTAATTTTAGTTTTAAACTTGACAATACTTTAACTACGTACCGCAGTAGTTTTGTAGCTATCAAGTTGTTGGATTTAAGATTTAGCTACGTAAAATGATATCATTAATAAGTAGGTGAATTTACAGTTTTGTTTACCATATAACATTGATCCAATCAAACTACTAGTCTAAATCAAATTACTACATTTCTAGATCACAATTGGTAGAAAATCTTTAAAGCGTAGACCAATTAGTATATAGTTCATTTTACCAAACAATTATTAATGCCTAATGTTTACAATAGTAACTTTCGAGAGCTATGCTAACTTCAAAGCTACATTTCTATGATCTCTAAAAACGAACAGCGCTTATTTGGTTGTACGTATCAAAAACTTAATTACCAGAACGTATTAAAAGTATCACTTCAGACTCAGTCCCGTAAACGCTTATAGCGATTTTGAGAAACAATTGACGTTCACTATCGTGTTTACTATGACCGCATCTCATCTGAAACGGTTTGGACTTCACTATACAACTGTTGGATCTAACAATTATTATGTTAGTACGTTCCCTAATGCTGGGAACCTCTTTTTCTTGCCAACGCCTACACAGATGCCCCAGGCAGCGAATTGGCGCCACGCCGATAGTTGCATTAACCGCTTCAAGGCCAAACACGCAAAATCACAACAATCGGGAAATTAAATATAAACTAGCTTCGGTTATCGACGCGATGTAATTATCGAAAAGAATTCGGTCACGGTTGTACGATTTTATGTCTTAATTATTTTGGATTAGGATCACCAGAAACGTACAACTTGCTGTCTTTTACGAGGGGTGCCCATAGCTAGTTGATACGAATATCGTATTTCAATGAACGTACTCATGTCGTCAATTGTCAAAATACGTGCGAAACCTGATATTTTTGCATTTCTTTTGGATTAGTCTCGTACTGAAAGTTTCAGATAACTGATTAGAAGTAGGAATAAATATACTTTAAAAAAAAAGTATTGATCCATATTTTTCAAACAACGTCAAAACTGGGCAAAACTTGCATTAGGAAAACGAGAAAGCTGTTAGAATACATGTATAATTTAAATACATACTTATAACAGATATGGACACTCACACACAGAACAAACATCTGGATAGCAATTGAACAACTTATTTCCTGGATAGAAATGAAAACCACGACCTACGAATGCTCAGTGAGCAAATTCACTACCGACTGAGCCACGTAGCCAGTCTAAGAATAAGGGGATTACAGTTATTTACCTAATTAGGTTCTTCACAGGTAAATCTATAACTTGCACGTGACTAACGGTAAAATAATGCACTGTTTGTGTTTTGTACGCGCTTTGGCTAATTTCAGTAATTATTTTTCATGACTGGACAGGACATTTACACACTTAACTCGGAAATGTAAAAAAAGTTATCATTTCGTTGATCGCATCTAATTCTTGCTTGCATCCTGCTACTAACCGCCACTGTATATTCACTAGTCACCAATCCAATACATAACATAGATTTTCGTGTAAACTATTCCCACAATACCTACCACAAGAAATCAAAGTAAGTTATACATACATAACATGATTTAACAATATTGAAACTTATTTTCAAGACGACTAGAATTAATTTATATTCGTAAAACAATAACAATGCATTTCATTTATACAATTTATTTTACATGTTATTTATGATTGTATATTTGACTTATGTGCCTAATATGTTTTAATTGTCATTGAGAAACATACAAATGGATTTGAAGTGTAATTTGCTTTGGTATAGACATATAGTTAAAACAAGAGCCAAAAAAGCCATACCCTCAAAAAGTCGCAAAAACAGTCATTTTGAAATAAAGTTAATAAAAACTAAACTTTCTACTAAACGGAGAAAGAGCAGCTAGTTACTATCATCTCCTTCAAACAAGCCAAACATTTTACTCATAAGCTAATTACTCCATTGTATAGTTTCAGGACCTATTCAGAAGAAGTCTTCGGTGAGCGAAGACTCATCATCCGATCAAATGGAATTAGAAGAATCGGCGATGGTAGCCGATCCGAACTTGGAAGCTAACTTGAACCGGCTGCGTGAAGAGGAGAAGATCCTCCTTGAGCGCCAAACGCAGCTGGAGGCTGGCAATAACGATGACATAGCCGCACTGGAGCACCAAGACTTACTGCGTCTGAATCATGTAAGTATCTTTACGAATTTACACGAAACTATCTATGAAAAGCGACCGCTATAGAGGAAGGTTTATAACCGAAATGTTTTTTTTGCTAACATTACAAGAATATTTACTGTATACTCACTAGCTCATCCCTACACGCAGCTCCGAAAGCAGGCGCGCCTCCGATTCGAGCCGTGTCTAACCAAGACTGAGCGGGTGAGCGGGCGACGGTGACGACTACCTCCTCCATTACGTGTTTCTGTCGTGATATTTTTCATGATGACTGACTGAATCTAACTGATAGACTAATAACAACGATATATTTTTGACGTAGTCATCATTCCAATTAAGATTAATAGCAACTCTTCTATTGTTATTATTGGTTAATTGTATTTTTAGACCACAAGTCTATGTCAGCAACTATCATTAGGGACCAGAGTTACAATGGCAATTGTTCGTAGCTGCAACAGCGCGAGCTGAAGAAGCGCCAAGCGGCGGTGGCGGCGCGGGCGGCACGCGCCAACGCTTCGGAGGGCGCCGTCGCCGGCGCCGTCGCGCTGCCGCTGGCGCGCCGCGAAGGCCCGCGTCGCCGCACATGCACTGTACGCGTCAACAATTTGCACGCCGCCACTGCCGCAGAGGCTATCGAGACTGACGTCTGACTATTTGGTAAGTTACACTTTTCATTCTATCTTTTAGGGATAACTCACAATAACCATTTTTATTCCTGTGTTTAATCCATTTACTTGAAGTCTAAGGCTATCTGACTATTCCAGGTGTTCTCTTCCAGGTCTAGGTTCAATACACCTCCTGGCAGCATCCAGAATCATAATCTGCATGCTTTTCTGAGTTCGGTCCTCATATTCCGCACACTCAACTAAAATCAGTTCCCGTAAGGAAAATTTCTTTAACGTCACTGACAAGCTAATGTGCGGAATGGCGACGGATCGGGATGAGCGCGTTAGGCTAAGAACTCATGGTGCGATTTTCAGCCGCGTCCGCCGCGGTTGAGGGCCCGTAGCTTCTGTAGAATGCAGATATATACAGTAGAATTCACTTATAACGACTCCGTTTGAACGTCTAACCGCTTTTAGTGACGATAATGTTTACTCAAGTTACGTTTCATAGTTAGGTACTAAAAAATTATAGCCGTTTAATACGACTCCGGTTTACGCGACGAGCTGTTTTTAGCGACCAGTATTTATGATAATACATCCGGTTAAAACGACGCGCGATATTTTGATTACACAACCTACGCGTCATTACCTCGGTACCCCGGCCCGCGCTTCACCTCTCCTTATTAGCGCGTCAATCGCAATTAGTATTTGTAACTTGTTTTGACCAAGTTCTTAAGACTCGACAAAATTAGGTCTAGTATATTGTGATCTGTGATGACGTCCGTGAAGCGAAAGTGTTCTACAATTGAAGAAAAAAAGTGCAATATTATACCGATTAAAAGCCGTTGAATTAAATGCAACCCTCGCATAGAAGTTTGGCGTATCTCATTCTACAATATCAACAATAAAGAAGAATAAGGATAAGATTGAGCCGCTATTTAAGGGCAATGTTTTGAAATGCAAACGTGCAAGGGCTTCTACTTATGAGCAGGTGGATAAGGCATTGTTACAGTGGTTCAAGCTTCAACGCGACCGAGGATTACCCGTGAATGGACCTCTGTTACGAGAGAAAGCAAACTTTTTTGCTAGGCAATTAGACATGCAAAATTTATATATTACATGCATATTTATTTATGAGTTTAGTACATTTGTACTTAGTAAATAATCTTAGTAAATAATACGACGTAGTTTAGCCCGTCCCTTGAAGGTCGTTAAATCCGGATTCTACTGTATGTAAGAATTGAAAGCACAGCTCACGACGCGTTGTAAGCCGCCGCGTCCGCGGGCAATAATATCACCCGCGGCGACTGCGAAACCGCGAAAATCAGTCGTCCCGTGAGTTTTGAAATAAAACCCATCGTGTGCAAATTGTTCCGTAAGTTCGCCTTAGACATTTTTTGGGTGGGACCAAACATAGACGCCGACATAGAATAGCCGTGTATCTTTAGTAATGGATGTGACGTATTAGAATACTAATATTTTAAGTAAAAACATTTTACTTGCATTGGCGGTTCCTATGACTGCCAATTTGTATTTTTTTCAGAAATTGCATTTATAATCGGTCGCCCATCGACTCATATATTGTCCGTCCCATTTAAGAAGTTTCAAAAGACAGTTTCGGTTCACTAGGTACATTCGGCTTAAGGGGCGTCTAAACGGGCCATATTTTACGACAATTTGTGGCTGCAATACTGTGGCCGGCAACATTGCTAGCAATACCAGCCACACTATGCAATATTTTAAGGATGGCCCGGCATTATAGCCACATATTTTTTGGTATGTCAAAATGTTTTTATGTGTTGCCGGCGTGTGGCCGAACGATCGCCTCGCAATCGAAAATACTGCAATATATCTGGGCCATCTATATTGTTGTTCTATTTTACTGTATATGCGCGTCCCTTTCTCCCTGCGACGTGAAGTGCTTTGCTTTGCGGACACTTTGAAAAGGTACATTAAACTCTTGAAAGAATCTCCAGTCGCTAAATATACCGTAGAGTTATTGCTAATCTTGTAGTCACAGGTATTGCATTCCTCATGTTTGTATCTGGCCTTTGTATGTTTGGTCCAATTCTGTTCACAAGGAATTCGAAGTCGCTCTTAGACATTCTTGTAATTTTTTTAAATAAGTATTTATCCAGCATTAATTCCTCGTCTACGGAATCTAAAGTGTCACGCCTACTTAGGTAGGGTCGAATCCACATTCGTGTCCTTTTTTTCGTTTTTCTGCCAAAACAATGTATTAAGGCTGCGATGAGCGTCATTTAGTCGGCCATTGTTGCTGGATTGTGTGGCTCATTAAAGAGTTCTGCATCAAAGGCCATACTATTGCAGCCATATTGCAACATGTTGCCTGCAATTGATTGCGCAGCCATAAAATGCACTAAAATGTTTTTTTGATGGCTGGGCAATGTTTGCTAATAATTGCAGCCACAAATTGTCGTAAAATATAGCCCGTTTAGACGCCCCATTTTTTACTAAGTTACGTAAACCTTTTTCTGCTTAACTTTCATGTTATACTCTAACTTATACTATAGAAATAGGAAAATAAATATTATAAAGATAATAATACAAAGAGAGAATCCGGTTTCAGGTCTCGTGTTTACCTGTGTTGGGTAACGTTGGGTAAATGGTGAAACCATACATAATCAGTCTTAATTTTATAGAAAGATACAGCTCGGCGAAAGGTAGGCGCCCTGCGGTATTACACCCTTAGTTGCTTTCCTGTAATTTTCTTACGTAGCTTAAATTACTCGTTATTGTGTTATTCGAGACTTTAAGCTTAGCAGTCTTCTAAACCTCACCTCGAACCGTTCAGGCGTTTCCACGTCATTGAGTAACAAACAAAGAACCAAACTTTCACATTCATAATACCTACTGGTAGGATTAAAAGTTAAACAATACATTATAGTACTAGCACCCTGCTGTTTTACCCGCACAGTTCACGTTCCCGTTATTTTCTCGTGATAAAAAGTAGCCTATGTACCATTCCAGACTATAATATAACCGTGTTAAAATACTAATTTCAACCCAATCAGTTCAGATGTTCTGACGTGATTGAGCAACATACATTGAAATTTTCGCATTTCTTATATTGGTATTATAGTATAGATACCTACTTATTAAACATGGTCCGACCCAGGTATGTACTACGTATGTGCCTAACTAAGTGTGTTTCGAAGATTAGGTAAGTTGGGCGCTGCTGCGCCTTCAACACAAACCCTAAATTCAGAAGGCAGTAAGTGGATGCTACCAGAGGATTGATCTCCAAGACCATCTCTTTTAAAAAAAATCTGCTCTTTATAATAAAAATGGTTCGACAAAGTTGCGAATCGAATCACATCCCAATTTGTTTCGTTTTTACCAAACATATATTCTTATGAAGGTTTTACTAGAACTGGACTAAATGAAACTTCAAACGACGTAGGTACCCAGTAATGTTCAAGGAATCTATTTATTCTTAGGTACCTATATTTAATATTGTGCCGTTAAACTCAGCAGTTTAAATAACATTCTTTGAGTGTCTCAGCTTTTCTTTTATTCATTCCAGAGTTCACAGAAATAAGAGAGAAAGTAAAATAAGTACCTCAGTATTTTCTAAAAATATATTTTTTTTGCTTTCCTACATTTTAATCTCCTTCCCAGCGTGGGATCAGATTACGTAGGTATGAGGACTCGAGCGAAAATTTGTTCTTTGAGGCTCAAATGGATTATATTTTATTTATATTCATTGGGATTGAACGTTCCTAGAATTCTCTATAATTCATAGAGGTAAATAAGTCTCTGAAGTATCGCTATCCAAATCCCTGATATTTTACTATTATTTTATTCTCGATTTTTACATAAATTGACAATGTTGAAAAGATAGCATAAATTATGGTCATTCTAACAGATAGTAAATTAAAAAAAACATATTTCACTATATTTTGTAATATATTTCACGATTTTAACTCGCGCTTACATTGTTCCCAACCGTTCCGACACAAATTGTCCCTAGGCGGTGTCTATGGACATGTGAGTTGCTAGCGAACGCGTTCTATTTACGAGTAGCATAAATGTACAATTTACACGCCAGTTATTGATTAAAAAACAAAAGTAAGAGCATAGTAATAGTTATTATCAATTACAACTACATTATCAATGTTAACAATTTATTTTGCGATAATATATTGGCAAAATGTCTTTATTAATATCTGACTAACAATGTGTCGATCACGCATGGTACTTGTACATCCACACTTTGAAAAAAAAAGTGAAGAAAATTACAAAGAGGAACTTCGAACGTATTACGTCACTATTGGAAAATCAGATGTTATCGCCACTGAACTGCTGCTTATATATTCACAGTTAGCTGTTGTACTATACAATACATTCAACATGATTAAAATTAAGTGATCACAATGACATATGAATAAGATATATTATAATTAACGAAGCAAAAGGTCCTCCCCACAGAATACGCCCTATCTCTTTGAAGTAATTCTGATACATCAAAGGTTTGCCTCGGGATCCTCATTCCACAGGATGTTATACACACATTCCGTTCCCATGGTACATATGAATACACAGTAATAGGGAAAAGCTTCGTTTCTAATCATTTACTACTAAATATGTAACGTAATTGTCATATGAAGGACGGAGTGGGATAAGTTTGATGTCTCGAAATATCTAATCGCGCGGTTGTGCCTCTTGCGTCATAGCTGCGGAGAAGATGATCAGATTTTCATTTTGTTCTTTTTTAACTTTTTTTCATTTAACACTTGAATAAGTTAGGGTTGGTCTTAGCTATGTTTTAAGCTGCGTCTACGCTAGGAGAACCGAGCACGAGCGGAGCACGAGCCGAACACAATTCGTCTAGTATGGACCGGCTTACAAGCCTCAAACGAGCGCGCTGCGAGCATTTTGTTCGTGCTCGGCTGCGTTCCGCCTGTTGTCGGTTTTTGACGAACACTAAGAGATTTGCTTCGCGCTCGCAGTGCGCTCGTGGACGTGTTTATATGACGGAAGATGCTTCCGTGCAATTAATTGAATCATATCAAAATAATCCATTGATGTAGGATCCCAAACACGAGGATTATTATAAAAAATCGCCTTTTTCTATTTTTGCTGACCACCGCTATAATAATCGCTGCAACAGCAGTGGCTGCTGCAATATTATTAATATCGCCCATATTCGCCAAGAGCCGCAAGCTCACTGCGAAACACTACTTTCGAAGACAGTGATCGTTGTAGGTTCTCTGTACGTCCAACTTGACGCCGCGAACGACGAAGCCGAGAACGACTCCGCTTGTGCTCCGCTCGGCTTTCCTAGCGTAGACGCAGCTTTACGTTTTAAGTTACTAGCTCTTTTTTTAGCTGCGGTAGAGATCTTAAACATATAGAAAGTATATTTCAATTACTGCATGCGTGTGACCTAGCGTTGGTTTTTTTTTTAATTTTATGTTATATGTTTATACTTGTTAAGCCCTAATAAAAAACAGCGGATTCAAAAGTTTCGCAAACTTTTTATGACATCATACAAATCCTTCGCGAATGAAAAATGGTATTAACTATGTTTAACTTTCCTTGTCCAGTAATAAAAATTGAAACAACCGCTACGCACCGCGACCTCGCAGAAACAAAGTTGTGTTTTATAGTAAAGCAGTCAAAACTTTAGTACCTATATATTTTGATACTGGTTTCTGACGTCATGCGATTTAGGTGTAGTCCTTTAGTATGCTAATTGGAGGTAAGTATCGCATCCTACGGCTTTCAGGAAGAGATCTCTTTAAGTAATAAGGTCAACAATATATCCATCTGCTGAGCCTAGCCTGCCTTTCTTCATGTACGCCACTCGTCCTTATCTTTCCCCAATCTCATACCAGTGTTACTTCCGATCTTTATGTAACGTTACTCATTATAAAGGCTATAATCATCAAAAAACACTAATTAGTCTGTTTATTAGTATCAGCATTGCACCCGTGCGAAGCCGAGGCGGGTCACTAGTAATCTGATAAAACCAAAAATACATGCCATATTTTTCCACGATCTAGCTGACGGACTAATTACAATGGTTTATTTTTGACCCAGTCCGATACCCTATTGATAATTATAAATAAATAAATATTGGTGGACAATTCACACACAACACTATCTGACCCCAAACTAAGCAAAGCTTGTACTATGGCGGCCAGATAGCTGATATAATACTTATATAGTTTTAAATACATACTTATTATACATAGATTAATTGGTGGTACTGTTGTATTGTACGGTGATAAATAAAAGCTATTGTATATAAATAGCAAAGAGCAACTATACCGCGAGAGTACTTTTAAGTGGTCGCGCGAACACGATGTACTGAACTACTGAAAATAGAACCCAAGAGGAAGTATAATGTTGACAATACAAAGGTTTTGGGCGCTTTGTTCAAAGTGAGGCTTTTTCTAGCTACAGTCTAAAAATGTTCGTCGTCTACGTTGCCTGTTAGTCCATTGAAATGTTACATTTTTTTAGGCCTTACCTTGCGTTTTTTAGAGGACGCAATTTTATTTATTTGATGTGTAGGGGGGGTCAGTGTAAAGCTAAAAACAAGTTTGTGGGGTCGTAACCCTTGTCCCACGGCCGCCATCTTGAAAATAGGGGTTGAAATGGTTTCTACGGTATATCTCTTAAACTATTCATTTGTTAAAAATATTATGAACATTTTTTGTTGTAAATTAAATTCTCTACAACTTTGGTCCAGTAACTTTTTGTCGTAGAACTATAAATAAGAAAGTTCAAAAAATAATATTACCTCACTAGCAGCACCTCGCAGTCTTACCTACGTAGTTCTCGTAATTTTCCCGCTATAAAAAGTAGCCCAATGTGCTATTCTACACTATAATCTAACTGTGCTCAAGATTTCTTTAGAGTCATTAGTAAAAAAGGGTTAAAGCGTGGTACTTCCAGGAGCACACTGCAATGAGCCCTATCACCACAACGATAAATAAAGAAAACAGAGTTAAATTCCCAACAATTAAGCCTTTACTTTAACAGGATACCTTTGCTAATATCAGGATATTTAATGTACTCGTACCCTTCTTTTTCCACAAAAACAAATATCCCGTAATAAGCAATATGAATGTAGTGTAACGACACAACCGTGATTGTTTAAATATATCTTTTTTTTTTTTTTTAAAGCGGCATAGTCATTTTTAACAAAACTAAAATACAATAAGAACTACACTACGCTACATACCTAACTAACTGCTTACACTAAGCACACCTGAATTATCCATAGACCGATGAAGGTCTACAGATAATCAAGATGTAATGTATTAAAAAATTAAATCTAATATGTAGGTATACAAATGACGTAAAAACATTACGAGCAAAGCTTCGGAATAAACTTGAATAAAGGCTTACAAGCCTCGTGTATCAAACTTCAAAGAAAACGATTTTAAAGCTTTGATATCATAAAAGGCTGATTGTGACAGACGGATAGAGGTGGTGTGAGTGACGATGACGTTTCAGTAGGGGTGGAGGGTTGTAGGGGTCTTTATAAAGTTCGCAAATGTGGCATTTATTGTTTCTATTAAAAAAATACTTTTGTTTCATTTAACCAAATTATAGTTGTAGGTTATTCAGTTAGTTAGGTTACTGTACTCTTTGCAGAGTTGAGATAAGTAATGTGCAAGCATCAATGTGTTCCGGTTTGAAGGGAAATATTTCCAGAGAAATTACATTAAATGTATGTCAGGGCGACGAGCGCACTGCAGTGCTAGGTACAGATTTCGGCTCTTGATGATTACAATAGTTGCGTGACACTGTACTCTCATGGGCAGGCTTGCTGCTTACCATCGGGCATATCCCCTGTTCGTTCCATCACACTATACTTTAAAAGTTTACGATCCTCGGCAATTTCGTTATTTCCTTGCACAAAATGCGATATCACTGCGATCGCCGGCTTATTTAGACTCGAGTCGGTAGTAATTGTAGCAAGTAGTGATGTGCTGGATATCCGTATCCGCGGATATCCGAGGGTAAAGAAAGATACGTATGCGTATTCGTATCCTTGGAATCTTTTACCTTACTGATTTTCAATTCATATATAAAATTTAATTTATAGTTCATAAAGTAACAATGAAAAACTGTTAAAAATTACGTTCTGATTATTCTTATGCCTTAATAAAATGTGTTTGGCTCCTTTATATATATGAGTACATAACATTTATCGTAGTGAGTAACTTACCAATAGTTCATAATATAACTCTAAGGTACTAAATCAACTATGTTTATGAGGAAGTCTATCAAAAATCTTAATTTTTTTATTGAAATTATGACACGAATCAAACATATTTTTTAGGAAGTTTGTATCAGTTTGTATCTTGGTAATTAGATAAACTGCGTTAAACCAATAATAATGAAATATTGAAGTACCAGAGAAAGCTATAAGATTACTTTTATCAATGTCGATGTACAATATTTACCGCAGAGTACTCTAGGAAAGTTAAAACCCGCATCCGTATCCTCGGATCTTGATACTAAATGTACGTATTCAGATCCGTGTCCGCGGATTTACGTTTTCTGGCACATCACTAGTAGCAATGCCAGTTTCTAGAGCAACGTTCGAATCTAATATCTGCATCCTTGGAAAAGCAATCACTGCTGCATTGGGGCCAATGCCAACAGAAATCATGCCTTATTCAAACCTTTTCTCGCTTCCGACGAAGAATAGTGGCTGATGAAGTAACTCGTTCTATTTTTCATACAAAATAGGTTCCTGCTAGTAATGCCAAATTTAAATAAGGAACTTGTTACGTAAGGTATTTAATGTTTTTTCATTTTCATTTTGGCTGCGCGTTTCCGAAAAGTTATGCACGATACCGATGCGGAACCATAGATAGCATCACTTCATTTTCCTAGCTTTGCTTACGAGCTGACTAGCTTCTGTACGAGTAAGAGCAGTATAACTGAAACGATATATTTTATATTAACATAAACGATTTTCGATTACCTACCTCCAACAGCCCAGCGTTTTTCTCCAGATACCAGGACAACAGAAATATAAAAGAGTTGCGTTTGCCCCTATGTACCAGTACCAGGGCAACAGAAACAGTAAAGAGTTGCAATATTTTGTACAATTTCGTTCCATCAGAATATCCCTTGACACCTCCCAAGTATTTTGAAGTGAAAACTTCTTTTGGCGCGCAGGCGCGCTTTTAGACAGATTTTTCGTGGGGTGTGAATTGAATTCTAGCGTCACGCTCGAGAATGATAAGAAATCTTCGAGTTAACTCTAGTAGAAACCCATCCATTCATTGGCAACGTCATCCATTGGCCATCTAAAAATGCGTCAGCATTTCTAGATGGTCAATGGCCATGGTCCCAAGTTAACTCGAGAAGTTAGAAATGCTGACGCATTTTTAGATGGCCATTCTCATGGCCACGCCCTCTGATTTCTCCCGCTTAGTTTCCAAAGCAAGCTATCAAATTCTGAGTTATTCTGAGTTTTCACTTCTATCGGCAATTCCTATGAATTATATTTTTATAATTTATATTTTTTTTTTACAAAGAGTCTTATGGCACTTGTCTCATATGGCATCTATTGCCTATCAATCTTTGGTAGCGCAGAAGGCATTTAACCTACTTTAAACTTACTAACTATACTTCTTAGGCACATACGTAGAGCATCCCTGTAAGCAAGCCTGGAGCATACTTTAACGTAGTTACCATGCTCAGTTACCGCACTCAACCGTTCGATAGCTTCGATATATAAGTATGTATATTTATATACCATAATTCCACACACTTTTGATAACACTTACTCAATTTCACGTGTCCCGTTTCATCGCATTGCACACATTCCTCTCAAAGTTTATCCAGACACTAACATTTCTTTACAGGTCTATTATATTTCTTAGAAACAGTACGAAAAAAAATCATATTGTTTTAGAGATAAAGTTAGATACGTGAAAGAGTAAGAGGCATACCAACTTCTAGGTATCATATTTTTTATTTATTTTTATAACGAAATCTATCGATTTCATACTTTTTTTCATACATTCATCTATTGAAAACGATACACAAATTTATTCTTTTTTTTTAATGACCAAGGGTCTAAAATGTGGTCTAAAGCGTCTAACGTATTTCATTTTTGAAGAAGTTAAAACGCCATGGTCGTTTACGTTTTATAAAATATTTGCATTCAATTTGCGATTATTGCTATACGTACTAATAGTTTATAGCTCAAGAGATTTATAGTTTGATCGCGGTAGTCTCAGGAACTGCTGGACCGATTTCAAAAATTCTTTCACCGTTGAATACGTGCGTGATCCATGAGTCTTAGAGGCTAATATTATGTGGCGAGGCCGGGCCAGACCGCTAATACCGTAAATAATATAGAGTGATGGGACGAGCAAAACATTCGCTAGATAGTATGAAACAAACCCATTCCAGCATAACGCCACGCACCTATGTATTTGTACTTAAAGAATCCAAATTACTGCCTAGCACTGCACTACGCTACGTCGCCCAGAAATATAGAATAATTTATCTGTTGGCCCTAGAATTTCTCTAGAAACATTGTCTTTTAAACCGGACCATTATTGAACATTAGTGGTTCCCCCGGCGGTCTCTGCAAAGCCTCCAACAGCTACATAATCTTCCACATTTGTTACACGTAACACACTGTAAGAGACAGAATTGAGCTTAACTCGGTTTTATGATACCACGGTAAGACTCTCGTGACAATTACTAAGGAGTACGCAGTAACAGTGATAGGTACGGATCTAGTACGAGTTGCTACTAAGTGGATTCTGTGTAGAACCACGTGAAGTTAACCGTTGTAAATGTGTTGTGCTTAAAGATCGGTTAGGTTGTTCTAACCTTTAGATAGGACACGAGTGTGTTCTATTTCATATCAATGCAGTTCCTATTTATGCCTAGGTTAAGGGTATATTTTAATGGGTCGTTTCATAAATGTATTTTTACAAAAACAGTCTTAAATGTTGCGTTAATAAAAGTGTTTTTTTTATTAATGTACTCGTACTTAAACTCGTACTCGTACTTGTTAAAAGGAAATAAATTATGATTATTAATATTTAAAAAAATATTATTATTATTACTTAATGAAACAGTTAATTAACTCGTACTAAAAACGTTATCTCATTTGTTTACTTTGATAAATTAAACTGGGAATCAAAGATGGGATGAAATTTCTTTCGGATTTTAGGGTTTGTTGTTACAAAAAAAAGTTTCAAGAATTCATTAGTGTTTGAAGATTTGACATCAAGATACCGTTGTGACAACGTAACTTTTTGGAGTAGGTCCCAAGTTAGAGATCGATAGCCGCAACCCGCCCCGCCCGGCAGAGCCCGTGACGTCACTTCCCGCGCCTCTGCCATCTAACGTAATTGCTTATCTCATTTCTATTGCTGTCTCCTGAATTACGAGCGAAATTAAAGAGATAGCAATAGCCAGGATAATTATAAGCAATGTTTTAGGCGGTAAGCCCTCGTCACGTGCAACGATTGGCCGACCGCATTTTTCATCTTTCACCGTTTGTCTATTTTCATGTGCCGAATTTAAAAATAGATTTTTGTTCTCTGTTTTAGACAATGGGCATTGCTATTTTTACTCTGCGTGGCTTTTTGGTCTTTGTTTTTTCAATTCACTCAATTTTACTATTTTCACTTCACGTGGTTTCACGGCCTTTGTATATTTAAATGTTCAATTTTTTTTTATGTGTATTGCTTTGTTAAGAATCAGTTACTTTTTCTTCTAGGTAGAAAAAGTAAAGATTGTTATAATTGAATGTTTAAAACCAATCCATTACAAAACCCAAGGCTTACGCGAGCCTAAAATCCGTATTTTTTTTTTAGAATAGGCAGCCGATTGAGCCCTTTCTAGGTAAATAAGCAATGTTGTTAGGCGGTAAACCTTCGTCAACTGCATCGATTGCCCGATCGCAGTTTGCAATCCTACATCTTTTGTTTATTTTCAAGTTCCAAATTTAAAAATATAAATTATTTTCTCTGTTTTAGACAGTGGCCATTGTTATTTTTATGTTGTGTGACTTTTCAGGCTTTTTTAAATTTTAATTTTCATATTTCAATCATGTTTTTTTTATTCCAATCATACGATTTTACTATTTACGTAGTACGAGTAACTTTACATAGTTTTACGGCCTTTGTCTATTTATATGTTCCAATTTCTATATGTATTACGGAGTGTTAAATTTTTTAAATCGTTTAGTACTACCGTTATCCTAATATTTCTCCAAGGCAAATGCGAGCCAAAAATCTATAATTTTTTTAACATATTCAACCGGTCGAGTCATCATCATCATCAGCCTATCGCAGTCCACTGCTGGACGTAGGCCTCTCCCAATGAACGCCAAATGGCTCGATTTTGCGCTTTTTGGATCCAATTTCTGCCAGCAATCTTCCGCAGGTCGTCCCTCCACCTAGCCTGAGGGCGCCCCACGCTACGTTTGCCTAAGCGCGGTCTCCACTCTAGAACTCGTCTGCTCCAGCGATGGTCGGTTCGACGAGCGATGTGACCAGCCCACTGCCACTTAAGTTTACTTGCTCTGAGAGCTATGTCGATAACCTTGGTTCTTTGTCGGATCACCTCATTACGGATCATATCCTTCAAAGAGACTCCGAGCATAGCCCTCTCCATTGCTCGCTGAGCAACCTTCAGTTTATGGACTAGTCCCACCGTGAGTGTCCACGTTTCGGCACCGTAGGTCATTACGGGCAGGACGCACTGATTAAAGACCTTTGTCTTCAGGCACTGCGGAATAGACGACGTGAAGATCCGACGAAGTTTACCGAATGCTCCCCAACCCAGCTGAATTCTTCGATTTACTTCTCCCTCGAAATTGTTTTTCCCCATTTGCAACTGCTGTCCGAGGTAGACATACTTTTGAACAATTTCGAGGGTTTGTCCGCTCACAATTATTGGTCCCGGGGTAACCAGTCTATTGAACATGACTTTAGTTTTGTCGATGTTCATCCCGAGACCAATACGCTTTGAAGAATCAGCTAGGTCGGTAAGCATTCGTTGCAAGTCTTGCAGTGACTCCGCTATTAGGACTATGTCATCAGCGAATCGGAGGTGTGAGAGGTACTCGCCGTTAACGTTGGTGCCTAGTCCTTTCCAGTCCAGTGCCTTAAACATATCTTCCAAGGCACTTGTGAACAGTTTGGGGGAGATAACGTCCCCCTGTCTCACTCCTCGGCAGAGCCTGATATGCTTAGACGACTGATTCTGTACTTGGACTGACATTGTCGCGGCGTCATACAGATCTCTCAGCACCTCGATGTAACGATAGCCTACTTGGCATCGCTGCAAAGACTCCAGAACAGCCCAGGGCTCAACGGAGTCAAAAGCCTTCTCATAGTCCACAAATGCAAGACACAGGGGCTGGTTATACTCTTCGGACTTCTGTATAACTTGCCGCACCGTGTGAATGTGGTCTATGGTGCCAAATCCTCCTCGAAACCCAGCCTGCTCCGGTGGCTGAAACTCATCAAATCTTCTGGCGAGACGGTTCGTGATTACTCTCGAAAACAGCTTATACACGTGGCTCAGGAGTGAGATAGGTCGATAATTCTTCAGAAGAGTTTTGTCACCTTTCTTGAAAAACAGAACCACCACACTTCTGTGCCACGAAGTTCTGTGCACTTCTGTGCCACGGTCGAGTGATTCTGTATATTCTAAGACTAGAAGAATAAGTAAATTTGTTAGGTGATAAACTCTCGTCGTTATGTGCAGCTAATGGCCGCAGTTTGTTATTTAACACACCCTTTGTCTGTCTTCAAGTTCCAAATTTAAAGAAATAAGTACCTGGGTCACCGAGCTTTGCTCGGTTCAAATAAGTACTAAAAATACTTCGATACTCTTAGATTTTCTTAAAAAAAAAAGAATACTTGAAAAAAAGAGAACCGCCACGAACGCCCGACTTCCCGTCTGAGCCAATTATGCTGTCACGTCAAGCGGCGAAATTTACCTTCGCATTCTACTGTCTAATGCGACAGATTTTCATTGTCTAAAAACGCGCATAATATGCGTTTTTTTTAAATGAAACCTAGTTAGATCGATTTATCGTCCCCGAAACCCCCTGCATACATAATTTCATCAAAATCGTTCGCGCCGTTTCCGAGATTCAGATTCTATATATATATACATATTTATATAGGTACAAGAATTGCTCGTTTAAAGGTATAATTCTATATATATATACATATATAGGTACAAGAATTGCTCGTTTAAAGGTATAAGATAAGATAGTTACGTTTTTTTAGTTTTAGACAATTGACATTGCTATTTTTACTTTGTGGCTTTTGGTCTTTGTTTTTTGCAGTGTTCAATTCACAGAAAAAACGGTTTGCTTTCGATTAGACTACTACTACTAGATTTTTATAGGTTCAATACCTCTTGTAATCCATTATTCCGCAACGCCGTATAAAAATCATGCGACAAGGAGAAAAGATCGAGGGTTGCAACCTCCCCCCTTTACCTGCACTCAGTTGGACAGCTTACAAGTGACGCCATAGTGGTGAATCTTATTATTTTATACCCTTCTATCATCTTACGTAGGTCTCCTGGTAGATCATAACCCATAAATTTTGTTCACGAGCCTGTAGTTTAGAACTATTAGTCAACGATTTCATATTTTTTTTGTATTGTTGAAGATTTGACGTTTTTAAGTATCTATCAAATGAAATATTGACATAATGGTATTTTTTTATATTAGATGATAATCTATTTCTAACTTACTAATGACAAGACTATACTCGGTAATTCTTCCTGTTTTTTACAGAACGCGCTAAATTTGCACTTACGAAAAAATACATTCCACACAAAACAGGTGTTTTAAAAATGGAAGAACTAAAGAAACTTTAACAAAACAAGCGCAATATAGAATTGAAAATCTTTATTAAGTTTCTCTAAATAATCTCTCTCTAATATATCTCTATTTATAACAAAAGTACAACTTGTTTAAGGCCAAACTAAGTTTACTTTAACCCCTACAGACTTCCCGAGCTTCAGTGCTTAATAATGCACTACTAACACAAATAGAACGTAGTGTGGGTTAAATCCAATTAAATAACATATGTGTGACATATTATGTGTTCAAAGCATGTCAATAACCTAACATTCAACCTAGCGCCCCTGACATTCAACCACCTGTGGCTGACGCAACTATAATCATATCACTTTTTATTGGAAGCAGCTATTAGAAAAGCCAACTTACTGACTTTAAAAAGAAATGTAATAGAATACTAATCACCGTTGTATTTATTACAGAGCATTACTTATGCAAAGTTCTGTCTTTTTAGATAATTTTGACGTTATAAATTTATCATTGAGCTTCTTTTGTAGTATAGTGATGGGACATACAGGACATGTGCCTGATGGTAAGCGACACGCCTGAACATAATGGATTATATACTACAGGCCCGTGAACAAAATTTACGTAGATAGTAAATGAACCACCAGGAGACCTATGTATAGGATGATAAAAAGGTATAAAGTAATAAGATTCAACACTATGCCGTCACTTATAAGCTATCCAACTGAGTACAGTCGAAGAGGGGGGGTTGCAACCCTCGATAATTTCTCCTTGTCGTATGATTTTTGTACGGCATTGCGAAATAATGGATTAAGAGAGGTATTGAAACTGTATGGAACCAATGCCGTACATAACCGAATGCTCAAATTTATTCTGTAAATCGGCGGAAAATCACGAATATTTCTGACAAACTAATAATTAAAAACTTAAAATGTATAATTTTTATAGTCTCAATACCTCTTCTAATCTATTATTCTGCAACGCCGTACAAAAATCATGCAACAAGGAGAAATGATCGAGGGTTGCAACCCCCCCTCTTCGACTGTACTCAGTTGGACAGCTTATAAGTGACGGCATAGTGCTGAATCTTATTACTTTATACCCTTCTATCATCCTACATATTTATGTCTCATGGTGGTTCATTTACTACGTAAATTTTGTTCACGGGCCTGTAGTCTATTAGTTTCAGCTCACGCAGCTATTGAAACACGAAGAGTCCGAATCGTTCCCTAGCACCGCACGTCGCTCACCCAGAAATAGAAGCTGATTTATCTCTTTGCCCTTTAAAACCTCTAGAAACATTGTCCTTCCGACCGGAACAGTAATATTTGCCCATTACGACGGTAGAATTACACTGGCAATGGTGTGGTAAGTAATTCCCCAGGCGGAGTCTGCGAAGAGTCTTAATATATCCAACTAATACTGTCCTACTAATATATACACTAATATTGTAAATGTCAAAGTTTGGAAGTGTCTTGTTCAACCACGTCGGAACGAGTGAACGGATCGAGTTGAAGTTTATAACACTGTTACTTTATAATCTGGCATAGCACAAAGGTTACTTGACATCGCGAGGAAGTAACGGAAACAGAAACTACATGGATAAAACCGTGGGGCAGTGAAAGTTTTAAATTATATTAATGAAGAAGAATCAGATGACATGTACTTAATACAATTCTACCGATTAAACGCTAATAAAAGCGGCCAAGTGTGAGTCGGACTCGCCCATGAAAGGTTCCGTAGCAGCATACTAACATAATACATAAGTCAATTAACATTCATAGTTACTAAAAAAAACTACTTACTAGATCGAGTTCAAACCAATTTTAGGTGGAAGTTTTTGTCATTCTCTTAGCTTAGAAGTTATAGGGATAGGGGGCCACACATTTTATCACTTTGGAAGTGTCTCTCGCGCAAATTATTCAGTATAGAAAAAAGTTATAAAAAACCTCAACATCATTTTTGAAGACGTATCTATAAATAATCCACACGTATGGGTATGATGATAAAAAAATGTTTTAGTTTCAGTTCTAAGTATGGGGCTCCCCCAAAATGTATTGTTTTTTAAATAATTTTGAATAAAAATCTTAATGCGGCTCACAGAATACATCTACTTACCACGTTTCAACAGTATAGTTCTTATAATTTCGGAAAATAGTGGCTGTGACACACGGACGGACAGACAGACAGACAGACAAACATGACGAATCTATAAGGGTTCCGTTTGTACGTTTTACGGAACCCTAAAAATGAAAGTTAGAAGATTTTTATCAACTAGCTAATATTTTTATCGTTGTATAAATTCAGGGCAATAGAAACTGTTTTGCCACACATATTGCATGCCTCTCGAAGAGCCCAGTTTGTAGTTTGTAGTAGTTTGTGTTGCTCGTCGAGGAGCTCGTGTCGGGGGAGTCACAAACACTTCGTATTCTATTATTATGTAAAGAATTGAATCATTGTATTGAAATGTAAAAAGTACTGGAAAGTGATATTATTATAAGTAGGTACCTACTCGGTTGACCGAGCTTCGCTCGGTTTCTTTTTATTGCATTTAGGCAGATACAAATTACGTTCCCATGAAATATTACAGAGTATAAAACTTATTAAAATATTACATAAGAAAAAATAAAAAAAGACTGAGAAAGTAATCATCAGGATTCGAACCGGGATTTCTCGCCACCGAGGGTGGCCCTCTACCGCTTGAGCTATTCAGCCGATGACATTACCTACTGGCGTAATTTGCTATCGTATTCAAGTGATATTATAGGAGTTTTTCATTGTCTGAAAAAGCACATAAAATGTCATTTCTGAATTATACAATCTAGCTAGATCGATTTATCGACCCCGAAACCCCCTGAATACATAAAATTTAATTTCATGAAAATGGTTCGAGCCGATTCCGAGATTCAGATTCGATATATATATTTAGGTATACAAAAATTGCTCGTTTAAAGGTATAAGATTATGTGCTTGGTGTTTTGCAGAGTCGGCGAGCCGGCGCGACGCTGCTCAGCCCACGTGGCGAGCGCGAGCCCTCGACGCGCCCTCGTCGTCGACCTGCCCCTACCCGCGCCGTGGCGCCGCCACCCATCTACGCAACTCACCCACCCCCGACTCAATAGAACTGATCGAGTTTGACTAAATATATACTTAAAAATAGAACATGTTTCAACGTACTAAAAAACCAAAAAATACAAAAAAAAATCTTTTAACTATAAGCTTGTAAGTGAGCGCGGCCTTCGCTCCCATTGTAAATATGGAAACAGCTTGAATACTGCTTGATACACTTTCTACATTTTCAACACGTGTAATATTAGAGACGGTCGGCGTACCGCAGGGCGCGGGGGAGGTGTTGAGGCAGGTGCGATGGACAGTGCGAGTGCGGTGCCACTCCGCAGAAGCGCGGACGCGCGGAACAGTCCCACGACACGAGTGATGCTCGATCAGAGCTCTGTTTAGGTTCTCACCGGGATTCATCCCTTCAGAAGGTCCGAAGTGCACTACGTTCAAAAGACAGTGGTGAGCAGAAAAAAGGATAGTTTTATGTTATGTGTTAATTCAAATAAAATATAATTAAACTGCAAAGTTTAGTGGCGTGCAACAGTCTCGGTTATGTTGTCAGGTATCTAAATGTTGTAGCGGTAGATTGTTTAATCGAATTTAGTGTTCAGATTATCGGTGTTTCGTTGTATCGGTGTTTGTTCAGAGCAAAGTTTAGAAACAGTGGGTTGTGAGTGTGTGGCCGAGCTTCGGGTGTTGGAATACACTCTTCGTTCGGACCCTATCGTTTATGAAGGCACCATTTGCAGAGGATATTTTCTAGCTATTGCGGGCATATGATATAATAGTAGCTTATGATATTACATTACACATATCCATGTTAGACGTGACTATATTTAATGTGCGTTTACGTATAGGTTTTTAGCCATGCGACAGGCTTCCCATACGTGTCGGTTTATGTTGTATCCCTTACGAGGACTAGGGATATCCTTGCTTCCGATCAAAACTTATGCCCGCGATTCACACGCCGTTTCAGCTTCTTTTTTGCTTTGCAAATTGTTGTTTTTTATTTTGGAATACAAATCAAAACAGTTTGAAAGAATAAAGAAACCTTAGTTTCAAATATGTCAAGGATAAAACCGTATAAGTACTTAAATTCAGTCCTAAAACGGTTAACTTTATCACTATTTGTATGTAGGTCCGAATTCCGACAAAATTCGCGCTCCTACGTATACCGAACTTGGAAGTTTTTGTGACATTCGCTTAAGATATACCGTGGACTTCAAAAACTTGACCTGGCGTTTGTCGCGGACTAGACCTGTCGAAGGCGACCTGGCTTGAAAGTGCCAATCCATTTAGTGTCAAATAGAAAATATCCTTGCTTATTTGAAAGTCTATACTACGCTCAACGGAGCTATTAATTCGCTGATTTACCAGACAATCATCCCATTCATTGAAACAGTTAAATTTCAACTTGCGTAGTATGTTTCTGTTGCTGCGACTTCGGACTTATTTTTCAATCGTTAATGAATTTGACAACGAATATCATTTATACGTCTTTAGTAACGTATTATGAACTAATATTTGTAAAGTTTACTACTTCAAAAGTTCCACTCACTCTGTTCACACACACAAAGTTCACTGTGGGACTAGATAGATACCTACCTATAGGTTTTTCAGAAGAAAAGTCTAAAAGAATGATTAAGTTACGCTATTTCACTTAATAAAAACTTAAAACTTTCTATAAATTAATAGTCCTAATAACGTGAAAGTCAATTTGTGAACATCGTTCGTTCTTCGATATCAACATAGACATTCAATTGTCTAAACGCATTTCCCGTTTTATTTGTATTTACTCCAAGCGAATAAGGTACACGAAATTCAACAGACGATTGAAAAATTAGGCCATAGTTGCTTATCGTGGATAGCTTCCCTGACTTTATCTCGTCTGTCCATGGCTATTTGTAAAATAAACTTGGATTATAATAACCATTGTTACGTAGGTTATAGATAGCATCCGTAATAATTTTATCATATCATTAACACATCTCATAGCGTATAACATGTAGGTTGAAAAGACATATTTACGGCATTATGATATTAGTAGTTTTAGATTTAGAATAGATTTACTTAATTACTTATAGAGTTAAGAGCAGCCCTTATACTGGGTATAGATATTATTTTGGAAGCTAATCAATAAAGCTATTCCAGAAAAGACTAACTAATAGAGGTGTACAGCTTTAGAAAACAAAAATGTCGAAATACCGTTATTTGTCGATATTCATTATATCAGTATTTTTTTCCAATAAATAAACATTGCAATGGGTGTCTTACATTCAATTATTTCGAATGATTACATTCTGATCATTTTGTTTTTCTTCTCTTATCTTTCAATGTTTAAAGTTTGCTCTTGTGTTACCAACTGCTGAATTTAAAGCTATTAAATATTAACCACTCAAATAAAACATTGACTTTCAGATTTACAATGTCGAAGCTCCGAAAATACGGCCTCATAAATATTTTGACACAGGCGCCATAGTCACCATCTAACAATTTTATCGTAAAACTGTAGGCATTGAACGGTATTAACGAAATATTTGTTTTTGTAAAACCTAGGAAACTTCGTAATACATAATTCATTTACATTTTGTTTCGATTTAAATAAATATCAATAGAGTAAACTAAAAAATAGAATCAAGAGGCTTCAATTTATAAAAGTCCGTGCTATTTCTACGACTTCTGTATGATTAGGTATGCTTTTCATACTAAAAATGATAATGTAACTTGAAATTATTTTTTTATTAAATAAATCAAGCGACTTCGAGAAGTATATTTTAAGAATTCATTACACTGTTATTAACAAGCACAATATAATTATTTCTAAGCTGTATAGCTCTATAATAAATAACATTCCATCAATATTGATAGTGGCAGTCACACTTAATTACGTAATTATTTTCGGGTACTAACGCTTTTAGGCGGGGTGCACAAAATAAAAAAAAACTCAGAATCGTATGGGAGTTAATAAAAGCAACAGATTTTATTTTTGATATTTCATATTATTTGAAAAATAATTAGCAATTTCCGTAAAATAACTACATCAAGAAATGTACTATGACGAAATTTATAAAATACAAAGAGGCACCGCCTAAAATAAATGTACTTAATAAACTAATTTGCATTAAATTTACAATTTATGAGCAATATGCTAAAATATCATCGCAACTAACTGTGAGTTAAGTAAAATAAATTATATTTATTCGTATTTAGTTTAAATAACAATATTTATGTATATTGAGACAGCCACTTGATGAAACTTCGCGTTCCAATGTACAGTTTTGTGTGAAGATTGTTAATAAAATAGCAAAATACGTAATCATAAAAAAAATGAATGTTAATATCAATAACTCTGTCAATTAGTACTTCGAATTATTTGGCATTTGTGAGTAGTTTTTAAGGTTTTACATCAAATCAACTAGGCAACATTTTTGAGTAACTGTAAATTGAAATTCAAAATAGTTACTTCTCGTAATAATAATATTATTATCTTTTAATTTTTAACTGAAAATTAAAGTTCAAAATAGTCTCTACTCTTATTTTATCAAAAGACGTGAGGGGTCTATGGACTCTCGGTCGGACCGAAGTTTATACACAGCTGTAACTATGACAAAAAGTGTGGGGGAAAAGTCTATTTAGGTACACTTTTTTCGCTCTAGCTTCCATCCGCTCAAAGCATATAATATGTAATACGCGTAAAAAACTTCGTTCCAATAAAAACCTCCAAAGAAGTGAATAAATTATAAATTCTGATTATTCTTTGTCGAAGCAAATATAACTAATTTCCAGTTGTTGAGGCGATGCCAAGTTGATATGTATGTGAAACCTTGACGTTTATATTTGTTGAGCGTAACTGAATGGGTGATTTCACATTAACTTTGAAATACCTAACGAATTTTTCCTGTTACATAAATGGCACATTGGAATCCCTTTGTACCAACAGGTGCTTACATCATTATCGTCCAATGTGAAACCACCCATGGGTATAGTATGTCGCTGGCTGATTAAAAGACAGTTCTGAATGGAGATCTGTGTGAAGAAATGTTCGCTCAACTAGTATATTATCATTATAGTTATTTTTATCGTAGGTGTTAATCTAACCGCAAACTATATGTGATCGATGTTAATTTCGTAGGCCGAGGCTGTTGTGGCGCGCTGTGTATGTGTCAACTCGATGTTATATGTCTGTGTAATCAAACGTCGCACTTAAGTTAAAAAATAGATGTTTATTGTATTACATAGCACTCGGGTCCTGTTTGTAGTCGGTGTCTACATAGGTATTGGGTGGTTCTTACAGTTGTTCAACGAATTACTTACTATTTTAAAGCATCCATAAAACAGGGTATATTCTACACTCTATTAAGGCCGATTTACATCAGACGAGCGAATGCTCATTCTATCTCCACTGTATCAAATTCACTGTATCAAATTGGTGTAAACAAACGTAGAGCATTCTGTCGTTGTTTTGTTTGCGTTCGCAAAGATTCTATGGAATTTATAATATGGAAAACGCTAAGAACGATCTTTCGTTTACACTAAAAGATCGAGAAAGAATGCTCTTGTTCCAGCTCTAGCTCTATGTTCGTTCAGTTTAAATCGGCCTTTACAAGATTGTTCCGTATCCAATCAGTTGAGCCATGGCAGATGTCAAGTTATATGTGAGATAGACTGACGGGACGAGCCAAATGTGTACCACAATGTGTGCACAGTACCACGCAGTCATTTCAACAAAAAGAGTTCAAATCAATGCCTAAGGCTGCAGTGTACTTCTCACTCTGAGATATGAGATACAACGGAACAACTTAGAAGACTTTAAAAACATTGGAAGGTGTGAAATTCACAATTGCTAAAGTTATTTCAAAAACAGGCCTGTTAAATTTAAATAAATTCCCTCATATTTCATCTAGATAAAATTACCCTTCTTCGTGGGCAGTTGGGTAAAAATGATGATTATGAACTTTTAAGTATATAATCCATATACAGTAACTACATCTACTTTATTAATAAATAAAGGCATTTGGAAAGGAAACATCAAAGGAAATGATAGAAATCGTTGATATTGGTTCATGACTTTCGATTACTAATTGAGTCAAAGAACTGAGAGGCTAAAAGAACGTGCCAATTTCTGTTCACAAACAATGAATTCAACAATTTAATAGGCCTGTTACTAGTACAGCTTTTGAATTTCTCTTTCAGCAAAAGTGGTCCTGATAATAAATTAATTCTATAAATAATTTTAAGAATCACCCTCATAAATAGAACTTGGTATTTGTGTATCTATAAAACTTCAATGCAGCACCAGGCAAGAGATGCGTCAATAACTGATCTGGTGATTAAATTCATATCGAATTTATAATATTGAATATTTATATCGATAAACCATTGGATGTGCCCTGAGCACCTTGAAATTGGTAATGAACTGCGTCTGTAAGTGTGGCGTTAGTGGTTTACACACCACCATTCTACTTGACCCCTAGAATCGCTAGCGGCGAGGTATGCTGTGGTTCTACTTATTTTGGTTGTTGACAAGGAATAGTGATATGTAAAAACGTCCGACATTCACCGCTTCCTGCAACCGACTATAACGGAAAGATTAAGCTCACTCTTCCCAACACTAAAATAGGTCCGTGCGCCTGAAGTTTGAGAAAGCACATCCGATGGTTTATATCGATGGTTAAAATGGTTTGGAAAAAAGACATTGTGACGTGGTGAGTTGCAAGAAGTAATAGAACATCCTGTTAGATTGCAAAGTCGTTTTCAGAATGGTTGAAAAAGTTAATATTGTTAACATTGACGTACTCTTACCTATGACAAATATTTAACAAAATTAAACATTAATACCACTTAACATAATTAACGCTGCCTGTAGTGCAATTCAGAACTACATATTTTTGAAAAGTATTTTAGCAATTTCCTGTCATTCTGAAAAGACTTGATTCATTTAGCATTTTAAGTGGAGTTTGTTCATTATAAAATGATAAATATTTCCTCAGTTGTATCGTTAAATCGACTTTCTGCCAAGATACTGAAATAATATCTAATTTAAAAATATTGTAAAACACATCTTGAAGAACTTCAGAGTTCTCATTTTGAACTTCGAAAGCGACCGGTTGTATCGCTTGTTAAGTTGGGATACCACCTCGGAAGAAGGTGATGAGGGAGCCAATTATAACTGATGAAGAAATCTTACCATACAATCCTCCGGACAGTCGAACCCCCCGGGTTTCCTTCTTAATGGATGATGAAATTCATGCAGGGTGTTTTAAAAAAGATTGAATGGAGCTTGTTTATTATGAAAAAATTTGGACAAATTAAATAAAACTACTATAACATGTTATTTTGTGCCAAAAATCCTCTAAAGTGTTTTTTTTCCGAACAGTCGACGCCTAGATTTTCTTCTGACACGGATGTGCGATGAGCTAGAATAGTTTAAAAAGATTGATCGGTATAAGACGATAGAGGAAAAGGAAGATAAATCAGGACATTCAATTATCTTAATCTTATTTTAAAAACGATACAACTACTACAGTAAATATATCTACCACAGAAGACCAGACTGTACTCCAAGTGACTGAAGCTACTGTAACATGTTATTTTGTGCAAAAAATCCTCTAAAGTGTTTTTTCCGAACAGTCGACGCCTAGATTTTCATCTGACACGGATGTGCGATGGCCTAGGATAGTTTAAAAAGATTGATCGGTATAAGACGATAGAGGAAAAGGTAGATAAATCAGGACATTCAATTATCTTAATCTTATTTTAAAAACGATACAATTACTACAGTAAATATATCTACCACAGAAGACCAGACTGTACTCCAAGTGACTGAAGCTACTGTAACATGTTATTTTGTGCAAAAAATCCTCTAAAGTGTTTTTTTTTCGAACAGTCGACGCCTAGATTTTCATCTGACACGGATGTGCGATGAGCTAGGGTAGTTTAAAAAGATTGATCGGTATAAGACGATAGAGGAAAAGGTAGATAAATCAGGACATTCAATTATCTTAATCTTATTTTAAAAACGATACAATTACTACAGTAAATATATCTACCACAGAAGACCAGACTGTACTCCAAGTGACTGAAGCTACTGTAACATGTTATTTTGTGCAAAAAATCCTCTAAAGTGTTTTTTTCCGAACAGTCGACGCCTAGATTTTCATCTGACACGGATGTGCGATGGCCTAGGATAGTTTAAAAAGATTGATCGGTATAAGACGATAGAGGAAAAGGAAGATAAATCAGGACATTCCATTATCTTAATCTTATTTAAAAACGATACAACTACTACAGGAAAAATATCTACCACAGAAGACCAGTGTTCCAAGTGACTGAAGCTACTGTAACATGTTATTTTGTGCAAAAAATCCTCTAAAGTGTTTTTTTTCCGAACAGTCGACGCCTAGATTTTCATCTGACACGGATGTGCGATGAGCTAGGGTAGTTTAAAAAGATTGATCGGTATATAAGACGATAGAGGAAAAGGAAGATAAATCAGGACATTCAATTATCTTAATCTTATTTAAAAACGATACAACTACCACATGAAAAATATCTACCACAGAAGACCAGTGCTCCAAGTGACTGAAGCTACTGTAACATGTTATTTTGTGCAAAAAATCCTCTAAAGTGGACTTTTCCGAACAGTCGACGCCTAGATTTTCATCTGACACGGATGTGCGATGAGCTAGGATAGTTTAAAAAGATTGATCGGTATAAGAGGAAAAGGTAAATAAATCAGGACACTCAATTATCTTAATCTTATTTTAAAAGCGATGCAACTTCTACAGGAAAAATATCTACCACAGAAGACCAGTGCTCCAAAAGACTAAGGTGTATGATGTAATGTGAATAAGGTGTGTTTAAGGATAACAAAAACTCCAAAAAATGGTTACTTCCGAACAGTCGACACCTGATCGAACCCTAAACGAATTCAGGTAGTTTAAAAAGATTGGTTGGGGCTGACCCTGGAGAAATTGAAAAAGAACTGAGTCCTGTCCTTAAACTTAACACAATTCATGTTCAAACAAACACTCGTGTCTAAAGAACATTAATTAATTAGGATCAGTTTTATTTGGCTTTATAAATACATATCTGTTTATACCATCAATTATGTATATAAATAATTGAATAGACTCTACAATGCTCTGATTTTGAGAAAGCTCTTGTAACGAAATAACACGCCACAATGTATCTGAGCAGGATTTTTGGCCTAGTGCTGTAATAAAATAAAACAAAAAAAACTGAATTGTTGTCGTTACGTTCCCAACACTAGGCTGTTGGTCCATATCGGTGTTAATAAGTAATTGTCTACTTAGTTATGTGTTACTTTTAAACAGGGTTGGTGTTATGCGTAAATTTTCGTTATAAATACCTTTTAAGTAAATGTCTCTGTGTAGTCTAACCCTTTATGTATGTTTTCTGAGAATAATTGTGAACTTTTTCGATTCCCCAAGATACAAACCGAACAACGATGATTTTGAACGTAAATGGGCCCTGTTTTCTTAAAGTCAGAACGTATGATGGTCAATCAATGTTAAACCAAAAAGGGTTTTTTACAAACCCAGCCTGACGCCCCAAACATCGTCTGCAATATTGTACTTGTATATCCATCACAAGGGTATTGGTTAGTTGGGTCATAGATTGCTGTAATAATATCATATACGGGCAACATTTAGCAATGATGTTATCTATCGGTACAAATAGCGTATAATCGGTAAGCAAAGATGTTGGAAATGTAGAGCTATTTCCATTGATATGTTCAGGATAAATTCTCGAATTCTACAAATCAAAAAGGTTTACAAATAATAGGTTGGATACAATATAATATGGACCGATAGCTCGATACAAAGACCAGCGAGGGTGGCGCCCCCAGAGACGGGGCCTCGCTACCGACACCAAGCTACTTGTGAATTACTCGTGATGGCCAAAATTGTAGTAACGCTACACGCGTATTATAATTTTCGCTCAGTATTATTAGTTAATATGCGTACGTAGTGTTAATGTATCCAAAGAGGCGGAAGTAACACGGGCCCGGTGCGTCAGATATTTTTCTTTTCAATACACTTCGTACTACAAACGAGCTCTACTTATAGAAAACCCACATACCTAGATTTCGCTGAGGAAATCACGATTTTCTATTACTCGAGTACCTAATATCGACCTTGTAGGTAGGGACGAAAAAGATAAAGAAAAAAATATTAAGAAGTCTGAAAATGTCCGACAGACTATATGAAATATAGTCTTTAGAAAAAACAACATCGGTTAAAAAAATCTGTAAATTAAATTCGATTTGTTTTAAGATTTATAGTTAGGTAATCTGCAAACATTTAGCAGTGTGATGTGTATCTAAATTTTTTTAGATATACAAAATATATATTTTGCTTGGATCGTTTTGGCTGAAGGTGGATGCCGTTTCGTTTCAGTGAGTTCCGATATTAGCGATGAGACCTAAATTTATTTTGCATGGTTTGTTAAAAACGGTGCCAGTTCACTTGATGCTAGTAGTTCCTTATACGCGCTACAAACTACACAACTACATTGAAACACACAACTACACCGAGATGTTTAATGTTGATTCTAGCCAGATACTTGTGATCCTTTATTATAAACAACGAAAGCGTATGTTGAGACAAGATTGTGTGACCTAAAATTTAAATGTTAAAAAAATATTGACCTCGGATGCGGTAATCACACTCGACATCTACTATTATCTGTGTTGATGATGTTCATGATTGTAAATAGTAATTAGTTCTTCAAGTTTATGTTCAACTATTTTGATTTCAATGTGATGGTTTCGGGTTGCCTTGTTGTGTCTAAATACATTCCAATGCATTATCAACTAAATTTCAAAACAAAATAATAATTAGTTAATAAATAAGTAATTAATTACAGCTGAAGTTCATTTCGACAAAACCAAAAGTGATAATTTAAAGCGGTTTTTTTAAACTAACCTGTACCTATATTATGCTGTTATGTATTCTACTAAATTCAATTTATGTAGATGTTTGATTTGATATTAATTTCTCATATTACTTTCGTGATTGAAGTGAGATATAGATATATATAACAAATAAATACCACATATTTATTGACGCAAATTAGCGATGAAATGACCACTCATTGAAACTTACTTAATTCATTTTACATTATAAAAATAAAGAAAGACAAGAAAATTTACTTTCTACGGTTTCACTCAGCTATCAACAATAAACATTCTCGTGTTGCTCTACAGCCGCAGTTACCTTTTGTTGCAAAAAAAATCTACAACATAATAAAAAACAACAAAATAACGTAACTAATTAATCATTATTAACACCAGATCGATATTTAAATAAATCACTGCACTGGTTTGTCTGGTTGGTTTCTTTTCCAGAAAGACATTATTCAATGTTTCAACAAAAGGTAACTATGGCTTAAAGGTACGTTTGACATTACAATATGTTGACTGTTCTAAAAGCACTAATCCACAATCATCACGGGATGCGACGAGTGAATGAGGCGTGTATTCTTAGTATTCAATCGATCTCACCAAAACTATCATACAAATTTTATAAATCAATATGTTTATTATAATCATAATTTATTGTTTCGCATATTCTAAGCCAATGTCAATTTTTTTTATCACAATCGCGGTATTCTTTTGTAATCGACGTCATAAAACAAATACTCGTATATTAATTAGGTGACTAATTTATGACATTTAAATTGACACGCCAAAAAGAAACTAAAATGGTTGCATCAAAAATAATAATTAAATGGCTGTAGTTAACGATGACTCCTAAGCACATAGGTACATACCACCCTGCGACCGCCTACCTAAAACGGTTGTAACATAATTAATTCCAACCGAAAATAAAGATAGCATCTCGAAGCCAATAAAGACCATTTCATTGAACCGGTAGATCCCCAGACGCTACCTCGTGTATCAGACGTAGCTATTGTAGTCAAATGTATGAAACCAACATTCCAAAATAGACCCAGTATGAAACCTACTTTGGTTTCATACTTCTTCATCTAATAGATTTGAAATACTTTAAATGTTTAATATCTTTGCCCTTTAAATACTTGGCTTTTGTAATCTAGTGAACTTTGGCCTGACTCTCCGATAACATTCGACGAGATGATAGCCAAACGTTGACTTATGTGGGAAAAATAATAATAGGTAATATTAAAATTAGATGAAGATTGAAAGAAAACTAAGAATACTCTATGTTAATGAGTGTTGTAATGAAACGTCAGTTTTCGTTTACGTTGTCGACACGCTCCTCTCCGTCCAAAACTTACCGTGTTCATATTATCAAATATTTTTACGTTTTAATTTTACATTATAATACTAGCTTTGGTATCGAGTTTACCTGCATTTTTATAATTTAAGAATATCATTTTTATTATATTATATATATTACATAATCGTAATTTTAGTAAAAAAATATGAGGTGAAGAGTCCAACCTATTGACTGCTAGCTTCGAACGCGTTGTGAGAATTTTTGATTTTACGTTTTTAATTTCGTATGAACAAGTTTACAAACTGATGCTAGCTATGAGCTTAAATATAATTTAAAAATGAAATATTTAATACTTGTATTTTACTTGATCACCTAATATAAGATTACGAAGCGAACACTAGGTACATAATTACACTCCTCTAACAATATCTTTAAGGATTTATTAATGTTAAGAGCTTTTCGACTAGTATACTTACAAAAATGATGAGATCTTATGAAATATTCTGAATTTTCGCGATAATTTATTATATTTAATATCCATCCAGTATTATTAGATAAATAGGTATTATGGTGTAAGACCCATTTCTAGCTCCTATAGTGTGCTAACGTATAAATAGGTTCATAAAATTGGCCAACCGATGTTATATTAAAAAACTTAATTAAGATATAATTCGAGTTCGGTTTAATTACGATTTATTTCGGTCTCATCGCTCGTGAATTCATATCGTAGGACCATAACATCAAGATACCTAACTAAACCATATCTATAAGGACAATGGATAGGCTGTTGATTCACATAAATAAAAGCAAAAAACAACAAACGACACAAGGCGCAAATATTCGCTTATGGAAAATGCATTTGTCTCGCCATTTTATTTATAAACAAATTAAGATTAAAGCTGTTTGTATGTGCTTAATTGTCTCAAAATCAAAGTTATTTAGTTACGAGTTTATCCACGACTATTATGCCTAGTTTTTGTCGAGTAACATTCATTTTCTACAATTTTAAACCTATTTACAATTTCAATTTAAGTAATAATTGAAATAGTTCAGTAAAATGTGTACACAATATTCTTACAAACTCTATTCCAATATGACACTCGTTTAGAAAACACATAAAAATGTGTTTAATACTGTTCCCACCTTGTCATGCACATGCACTGTCAATTGGGTTAATTTCTTAAATCGGTTAAAATTGAATTTATTCCGCTAATTGTTCAGCTGAAACTGCAAAAAATATGTTTTTTTTGCATTTGCTGGAACTGTAAACTTTAGACACTTGAAAAAAAATATTGTATTGAAAATAACCTAATTAAGATTACTTTTTTGCGAAATCAGAGTTGCTCTACTAGTTACTTAATGTGTAGAATTTCTGTTGTTCCATACAAATTTGACTATTACGTACATTTTTAACGAAATAACCGGACGGATACTTGTGTATTGAATACGAATGTGAGGCTGGTGCCAAAATTGAAGCTTTAGTACGAATAATTGTACCTGACCAACACTATACAAATCGAGATGTTTATAAAATAAATACTTCACGAAAAGGTATCGGAATTCATCAAAACAAACGGCTTTTAATAAATTATAGATATATATACCTTGTGTATATTGAACGATTCCATTCGTAGTTCTGCATAAGTCAAATTTATTAGTTTTTAATATTGAGAGTAAAGATTATTATTTGAAATTTAGCGTGAATGGTGCTCGGGGTTTGTTTGTTATCCAATTCTATGTAACACATCTGCTGATGTCAATAATATAGATAAATATAATTAGTTAATATTAGTTTTGTAAATTCGACGAAACTATTAAAAATGGAAATTTTTATAATGGTTATTAATTAGTTTTTAATAGTGACATTTTAATTATGTTGTATACAGGTTTTAATGTTATAATATTTGATTGTTGATCGTATAATAGTTTATAGGTAGGTACTATAATTTAATAAAAGCGATGTAGAGTTTGTTTCAATCTCAAATAAGTATTGTAACCTCGTAAATATCTTAATAGGTTCACTTTACGAGAACGTATTCTGTTTTCCAACAATACGTGTTGAAATTTAAAAAAATATTCTAACAAAATTATCACAAATAATTTGATGTTAATATAATCTTGTTATTAATATGTTTAATGTATAATTGTTGATTCATTTGAATAAAATTTAACAACACAAATTATTGACAACAGCAGAAAAGAAATGAGTATAATATTTTCACATTCATTCACGATGTAAGTCGAGAATAAACTATAATTTAATAAATTGAACACTACGAGTACTCCTATAACTTAAGAGTGGATAATTGTACATGTTGGTACCTAAGTTTTTTAAAGCCACACTATAACGCGAAATAAAACATGCTGTTTTAAGGGCCTACCCCGAGCAAATGACTTTCAGTGTTTCTTATCTCATTGCACACCGCAAGAAAGAGCAAGAGAGTAAGTAATCAGTAAGATTTGTCACTGTATCACACTCAGATTTTAGAATAAACTCATTATAAAATCAGATTGTGATCTTTTGGAAAAAATATTTCTACCATAATGTGCGTATCAAATTGGTTGTCCTTTGGTGTATTATTTCTAATTTTCATGGATTCGTTGTGAGGAAATGAATTAAACATTATAATATTCAGTAACAAAATAAGGAAATTATTTTAAAGCTAAGATTTTGCAGAAGTTTAATGTATTTTTACCAGTTGATATTTGTTTTGGATAAAGAGTAGATAGCTCGGAAAAATATGAAAATAACTCATTTTGCTCGGGGAAGCGCCTTAATGGGCTTTCGTCTTGGAATCTCAGAACGACGATTTATAGAAATCGACCGGCGCCGGCGCAAGCGCCACGCTTTATAGTCTGGCAAAGAATTTCGCATATTGTCTTAAGATTTCCAAATTTAAGGTCTACCAACCACCTACGAAATTTTTATGTATAATTATTGCATTAAGTGAATTGCTAAACTATGATGAAGTGTTCGTAATGATATTTTCTGAATAGATGTAATCGTTCGCGCAGCGTTCTTGTGGTTACTTCAAGCCTGACGAAATATAGCGTGAAGTCAAACAAAATTATGCGTCATGTGAAATGTTTAGGCTAGGTAGCGTTTTGTGACAAACTTCCACCCATATTTATTATTATTATTAACTTTGTAAATTCAATCAGGAAACTTAATTTTTAGAAATATATTAACAAACTTCATTTTCATTGAGATTTTTTCATAAATTCAATTCGTAAACCCGCAGTAGACGGGATGGCGACCACTAGAAGTCACAAGTTGTTACATACGCGTTAATGCTGCGAATTGATTTCGCTATTAGTGTAACAAACTTATGAAATCTAGCGGTCGCTCGATAGGAAATATATCTTACCTCTCTAGTATTTTGATAGCACAGAAACTAGATCCAGATATGGGTCTAAGTTTTGTTTTGCGAAATTTTGTTAGTTACATAATATACGTAGTCATTTTTGTCACGCAAAGCAACTTCACAGATTTAGAAAAAAACAACATTGAGTAGTTTTACGACTACCTACAAATGTTTGTTTTTCACTCACGTGCCAGACTTGGTTTGAAAGACAGTAAAGCATATAACGGTGCCGATTACCTGCGCTGCCTATTATCGTGATTGTAACTGCTGTTAAGACATTATTATTAATATATTTCAACACATTCTACCTTCAAACATCGTGAACTAAAAGTGTGCATCAACCCGCGCGCTTCACACGCGCTGCTTCGACCATAATCAATCTTGTCTATAATAATTCACTATATATGTCGGCTACTATACCAAATGACTAAATCATGTTTGACGTCACGCTGTGTTTAAATAGGTTTGAATCTCAACCCGCAGTAGTTACAATTGGAGACATCGAAGCCCCAGCACTTGGCGTTTTGCAATGTAAAACACTGTACATTATAGGACACTTTTTATTTTGTATTCGTCGGCCATATTTTGCCATTTAGTGTAAATAAAAGTTGAGGCTCGGCCGACGACATTATTAAAAAATACAATTAAACAACGTGGTCGGTAACCGCGTCAGGCAAGCGAATGAGACAAAAAATGGCGGAAAATATTTTTTAAAAAATAAGCAAGCGCTTCACTGATGATTCAAATATTGGAAATTTTATAAAAATTTTAAAATGCCATGTTTTGTCTCGCTCTGTCGACGCAGATAGAATGAGACGTAATGTGGAATTAAGAGTAAAAAAATATTTCAAAGCCAACTTACATAAAAAAAAAATATTTCAAATAGGTACCTCCTGCCCAATATTTGGACTATGGATTGTGATTAACGAAATATCAAAATACGTTTAGGTAGGTATATAAATGGTCATGGCTCACGGTAGGTCCCGTCATGGATGTACCTAAAGTAACACAAATAGATACAAAAATGGGCAAAATATTTAAAATTAATAAATATTTATTAATTAATAACATTAAATTATTCATTCAAAGAGGTGTGAAAATATTTCGTATTTTTTGTGAAATTATAATGTACCTAAACAAAATCTAACAATGTAGCCTCAGGTGTAAATTGTTACTATCTTTGTAATACGGGTTAAACAAAATCACACCCATTCAATTTTCATAACTGATTGCTGCTGTACTGCTGTACCTATGTCTTGTTACTTGCTGTAATTCAATACAATCTTTATCACTATAACGATATATAACTTTGCTGAAATAGTAGTGTAAAATTGTAATACCACCCTAAACTCTACCTATAGATACGGGACCCCACGGCGTTGGCAACATCGCATAGACCTACTTATCTAAGAATAGGGATGTTAACAAATTTTATCAAATTTTCGGAATTGCTTTTATTTTGAGGATTGACGCTTGTTTGCCAGTAAAAACTATATTTTATTTAAAAAAAATGCATTTTCGATGAGTAAAAATACAATACCAAAGTAATTTTGAATTTTCCCTGTAAAACACTAACAACTGACATGACGTCACTAACCGCAAAACATTGGTCGCGATTCATGACTATATGTCCAGTTTGTGTTGTCTTATTTTTACTTGAATACGTTAGTATTCAACCAAAATCGTTCGCGCTAAGATCGCAAACTATAATAAAAATGCAGATAAGTAAACAGTCCAGTCAGACTTCGACAGCTTCTTTTACGATTAGTGACGTAATAAGCCATATTGGTGTTTACTGTCACGTGACAACAGATTGAAAATAAAGCATTTAAAATCATTTGTAATAAATTTAATAAGTAATATTTTGTTATAAAAATTTGATTTCCGATTTTCTATTGATACAAATTATCATAAAATTAACACTAAACATTAATTTGTGATTAGTATTAACATCCATAGGTATTGTTACAAGTTTAAAAACTAGCCAATAGAATTTAAAACTTTTTGAAAAAGAAATGATTTGCACGCGTATCACAAGTTCATAGAGATGGGTCGCTATGAAGTTGTGAACCACGATCTAAAACTGTTTTAATGACCTACCGACGTTGTGATAGTACCTATAAATACCAAAAGTAAAGTACATAGGTACAGATCATTTATTGATAACGGCAAGTTACAAGTCAGAAGGTAATCATATTACTTAGACACGGTATTGTCTAATTGTAATTGTGTGGGCCAGAAATAAAATATACCTACCTAGTATTATATACCTACAACAGCAGAGGCATCGCAAATCAATTAATTAAATCCTCCGAAAAGAATACACATGCCACCAAATAATATTTCCGGTGTTCTCGTTCTCGATAGAAATAAAATACATAGGTACTTATTTAGAGTGATATGAACATATAGCTACCAACTGTTTTCTAGGAGTCCCACTGTATATTTTCTGAAGATACTAATAACTAATTATGAGTCAGTGAAAGTTGTATGGTATTAAATATAGAATCGATCAAAAGTTGCTAAGATGTAGGTATCCACATCGACTCGAAATGATCTGATAATCTTCAGAATGCAGATTTTCATCATTCGTCGCCAAGAAAACTCGCTTTAAAATCTACATTGCAAATTATACCAACAGGAGTATATCGCCAACTAAAAGTCCTTTACTATTTCTCATTTTAATGTTACGCGAAAACAAGGATAGTAATTGCTAACCATTTTAGTTAGGCGTTAGAGGGATAGGAACCATAATTCCATCAAACAAATAAATATAAATATTCAAATATACATCTTACACTGCTGTTTTTTGTCTGAAATAAACCAAATAGAGATTACTTAATCTGGATAAACGATATTTATTATGTTAAATAAAATATTGGCTACTCAAAGAAAATGTGACGTAAAAAGTTGTAGGTGCGTAGTAGATAAATTTGAAAAAAATGCCAGCACAACCATTTAACACGAGACACCGTTCCAAGCATTAGTCAAATCAGAATCTATAGTCCAAATTATGATTGGTACGAGTAAGAAAGCCAAGCGAAGCTTATATCCCCTTTCTAAATTCCATGGTATGTCAGAGCTTTTCCAATTTTTATACCTGAGTTGAAACAGTGCTACGCTGTGCTGTAATGAATGATTTCCTCTTACCAATAAGTTGTGAATCAGATATTGTATAAATGATTCAATAAAATAATAATTGGTGTTTTATTTCTTACCTTTACCTACTCCTGGTTGTACTTAGAATACTTAGATTATAGTTATCTACTTATAAGCAGCCCTAAATTCTTGTGTTGTTTTCGAAATCGCACGTCTGAGTAGAATGGTTTGGTTTGCTAAAATAATGCAAGTCATGAGTGATTAATCGGTGAAAAAATGTGAAGTTTTATTATTTGCATCGCTAGTCAGATTAGTCTGCTAAGACTAGAACAAAATTGAAAATGTTGTATTACTTCCGACTACCTTCTATTTGAAATTTGTAGAGTACCTACCTATTCTGCTAATCAAGCCCTTTCATTTGATAAACGTATTGTGTGAGTTGCGACTTTTAACACCCCTCATTTTGATCGGGGGTTAAAAAAACACATTAACGCCATCATCGGCGTAATTTAGTACTATAGCCACAGATTTTTAAAATACACAAAAAATAACGTTTATCACTCAAATAATGTATATAAGTATAAGCAATAATGTTCTTTCTTTGAAAAAAATGGCTGTGCCTCAAAGTAGGAAACTCAAAAAAAATTGTGACCTAACCAAATTTTTCCCTAACTCCTCTAATTGTGAAATTTCTCGCAGATGGTCGATCTCTCTCTTTATTAGCCTACTAGCAGCCCGCCGCGGCTTCCCACGGGTTATTATGGGTAATGAGTATGTACAAAACCACATTTTTTGACTAATAATTTTTTTACACACTCTTGGCAGACTTGCCATGCTTACCTAACACATACGTCCAAGTCTGCTTTTAACAAAACAAACAATCCCAATCAACTGTTTTGGAGCCATGAGAGTGGATTATTGCACATATAGATAACAGTGCCGGATCTAGGGGGGGGGGCAAGCCGGGGTCCGTGCCCCGGGCGCCAAGTTCAGAGGGGCGCCAAAACTCGCCTTTAATAGACAAATGTGCAACTCAAAAACATTGACTTAAATTTGACCACAGAGAAAATTATACTGGCACAAGTACATAACTTTCCCTGTTCTTTACTGTGATAATATCAACTCGAATCGAACCCAGGTCTACTAGTGAACAGCACACGAACCACGTTATACGCGGGGCGCGTGGTGTGTAGCCATAAATAGTTCAAAATACGCTCCCGCTCGCCTGCAGAAACCATACATTGCAGTGGCAAAGTTGCTAGAAATTAAGACGGTGTAGAACTAACGTACCTACCACCTAACTGAAACTGTCTTAGCTTTGACTTTGTTCTCGTTTTTCTTTTCGCTTGAAATTATAGAAACAGCAATAGCAAAGTCAAAGGAGATTTAGTTATGCGGCAGGGCCACCGTAAGCCGCCGTGCAAAGCGTACACCGCACACGGGCGTCACGCCACACCCCGGTAAAGCGACTGAGCGACTCATCACGTATTTGAAATCATCGTCATAATTTTCGATCCAAAATTATCATCATGAATTCTTCTTTCCTCAATTTGGGGGAGGCTAGGCACCGGTTTCAAGACGAACCTCTTTACCCGGGCTGGACGCTTGAATACACTCCTGGGGTAATGTGGTGCAAGCTTCTGCATAGCACGGCACGGGTGAGTATCGGCACCTTTGCGCCCTTATCGAAACTATTTTCTTATCTGTGCGTTAACGTTCTCGTAGGCTGCGTCAAGCCATGGGGGATCTATATTCACTAGGTTGGGTCTCCTATGGAGTCATCGCCTCTTTTCTTTCTTCCTGTTCGGCTAGGAGATCACGAGGGAAAGTACGTTAAGTACGTCCATCAGGATGGTATGAATGGAGTGGCGGATGTTTTGTCAGTGTGAATGTGGCCCATAGTCTGCGTAGTCAAGCACACCGCGTGCTAGACTAACCACACCTCCACCGTTTCGATGTTCAAATCTTGGGCGATCACAACATTTCATTATATCGGCCGGCTTCTGGAATCATCCTCGGGGAGATATTAAACTTTACTTGAAGTCTATTTTTTTTACTGGTCGCACTATAGGTAAGACGCGTACGAATGTAGGTCTAGTATATGCCCAGTTTGATTCCTAGCAGCAGCTTGGAGCCCCAGCAATACTCGACCCGCCTTCGCTTGCTAGACTTCGTAACTGGTTTGAGAGTGCATACTCAAGTCTGCATTGATGTGGGCGCTCATTTGACTGTGCGTTCCCACCTGATGGCCTGTTCTCAAAGTTACAGTAGTAGTGGTAAAGATGCATTCTATTTAGGCCTGTTAGTAGTGCAGCCGTTTTTCCTACAACGCTACAACATTTACAATGCTGCGCCATCTGTCGATCCATCCTATCCAGCCAGATTCACAGCCAGGAGGCTGTGAATCAAGAAGCTCCTGTGTTCGAGAAGCTCTGTTAGCTGCAATCTGTGGGTTGCGTGAGTATGTATGTATGTACGCGCTATCATCGGCAAAAAGAGCCATGGTCTTTGCCAAGTTTTGGTAGTATTATTTACCTTGCAAGTGTTATATTGAGGGAAAATGTCCAGTTTGAAGAATGCATTGAATAGCCGGCCAGACACACCAAGCTTTATATCGGCATCCTTTTACTAGCAGCAGTAGGTATACCATCGTAGCCAGGTGACTTCATCTTAGATTCGTCCTAAATCTGATGACTTCTATAACAGGGGCGATCAAATTATTTCCTTTAGTGGTTGTGCTAGAGCCCGAAGGTCGAATGCGTCTTACAACTATTGAAGTTGTACTGCACTCGGGCGCCAAAACAGGTATAGCAGCGGGCCTATTAAGAACATTCATCAACATTTTTTTGAAGTGAAAACTTCTTTTGGCGCGCCTAGACAGATTTTTCGTGGGGTGTGAATTGAATTCTAGCGTCACGCTCGGGTATGATAAGAAATCTTTGGGTAAACTCAGGACCATAGCCATTGTCCATGTAGAAATGTACCAGCCAATGGGAAATGATGACGCATTTCTAGATGGTCATGCCATGATGACTTAGTCACACCCTCCGGTTACACTCGTGTAGCTTCCAAAGTAAGCTATCAAATTCTGAGTTATAAGTTCTCACTTATATCGGCAGTTCCTATGACTGCCAATTTTTATTCATTTTGATAGGCAGCTGATAATTTCGATATTGGATAATGGTCAATTTAACCGACATCCACAATAAAACACAAGCCAAAATAACAGAAAGGTAATGTATAATATAAAGAAAAATAAAAGATAAGCAGGTGGGGGCGTAAATTTTCAGATTTTGCCCCGCCTAAAAAATTTTGAAGATCCGGGGCTGATAGATAATCTCAAACACATGGATATAAAAATGTATCCACTTAGGGTCATGTGTTGAACAGTGGCTATACCAGATACAGTGGCTCATTAACCGTTAGGGATGAACGAACAAAGATATCAGTCTGTCCTTTTCGCTCAATGGTAGCTCCTAAGATGCAAACATGTTACATCTAGTCGGGCGGCGCACGCGGCACGCGTTGTTTGTGTGAGGAGAGTTTTTCCATTTTCGGTACAAAAAAAAACATTTTTAAGGTAAGTAATCTCTCGTCCTAATTCTGAAACTGTTGTGTTTTCACTGTGGGTTTATTTTAATTGGATTAGGTTCACATTTAAGATTGTAGAGACGCGTAATGCAACCACAGACAATGAAAACCTTTTTTTGTGTATCATTTATAATAAAAAATGGCGGCGAAGTCCACAATGGCTCAGTTCCTGATAGTACACAGTGAATCATGATCCATTGTGTACCTTATACCTTTAGTTCATAAAACCTTTGCAATTACTTATGGGTAATGACGTTTGTGTGTTTCTTTTAGAATGCCCCGTCCTGCTAAACCGCGGTCTATCGGGTGCCACACAGAAGAAACAATGCGACGAGCATTGTCAAAAATACAAAATGGCATGAGTATCAAAACCGTTGCCAAGACATGTAATATTCCATTCACCACTCTGAGGCGATATTATTTAAAGACAAAGGCTGGTGAAACTATTGATTCAATGCGCGTAGTCCCCAATTACGAAGTAAATAAGGTGTTTACCAAGGAACAGGAGATAGAATTAAAAAAATATTACAAACACTGTTCTTTATTATTTTATGGGTTGACCGAGAAAGAAAGTAGAAGAGTCGCTTACCAAATGGCTCATTTAAACAAATCGAAAATGCCAGAGAGCTGGATAAAAAACCAAATGGCTGGAAAGGAATGGCTCAGAAGTTTCAGACGTAGGCACCAAGATCTCAGCCTGCGAAAACCAGAGCCGTGCAGCCTTGCCCGAGCCACTGCATTCAACAGGACCAATGTTGAAAGTTTTTATAAAAACTTGGAGAAGTTATTTTTAAGGAACCCTTTATTCAAAGATGGCACTCGTCTTTATAACCTCGACGAAACATCAACCACAACTGTTCAAAAACCTCAGCGTGTCATTGCTGAGAAGGGCCGCCGAAATGTAGGTAAGGTAACTAGTGGGGAGCGAGGAACACTAGTAACTACATGCTGCATTATAAGTGCAAGCGGGATAGCATTGCCGCCAGTAATGGTGTTTCCGCGCAAGAACTTCAAAAATTTCATGGTGAGAAATACACCGCCAGGAACATTAGGGCTTGCCGCACCTAGTGGCTGGATGAATACAGATATTTTTCCGGAAGTCATGAAACACTTCATAAAGCATACAAATTCATCACCTGAGAATCCAAGTGTGTTGATAATGGACAATCATGAATCGCATTTGTCACTTGAGGCTCTGAATTTAGCAAAAGCTTCGGGTGTCCATGTGCTGACTTTGCACCCTCATACATCAGCAAAAATGCAACCTCTCGATGTCGGAATATACGGACCTTTTAAAACATATTACAATGCTGCGATTGACTCGTGGTTAATGCGAAATCCCGGGAAACCTATAAGTATTTATGAAATTGGTGAGATCGTTGGCATTGCATTCTTGAAAGTAATGACACCTGTCAATATTATTAATGCTTTTAAAAAATGTGGCATTTTCCCATTTGATCGCAACTTATTTGATGACGACGACTTCATGCCAAGTTCGGTAACAGATCGTCCGTGCCCAGATCAACAACCAGAGTCAAGTCTACCGACGATGCTTGGTCCATCCACATCAACAAGAGAAAATCGCCCACATGAAGAAGTTCAACCAGCAGGCCGGACAACTCGTATTGGTTCTGATGAAACAGTATGCTCATCTGAGGATGAACTAAATGCTGGTTTTCTACAAGTAGATTCACAAATCCATGCATCTACTCCTTTGCAGGAAAACATGAACCTTTGCAATTCACCGTCAACTCTACCAAACACTCTTGATCAACAATCAGTGCCAGTGTTGGAAGAACAACCAGAATCTATAGCCGTAAACCCAAAAAAAACAGCAGACGTTTTACAATCTCTTGTCATACGCCAACATGAAATCAATGTCAGTCAGTCAGCTTAAACGAGGCTTAAACAATATACCAAATGTGAAATTTGTATCTCCATTTGAATTTAGGGATGAAATAAAAGCTGGGCCAAGAAAAAATAATCGAAAACCCAGAAAGTTAGGTCGATGTATGATTGCTACCGATACTCCAGAGAAAAATGAAATTGAATTGCTAAAGACTATTAAGAAAAGGAATTCCAAAGCTAAGAAAGTTGTAAAAAAGGTAATGCAAAGTGACTCGGATGAAGAAAACTGCATTGAAGTTGAATATTTAGAATCAGATGATGATAAAGACTGGCCAGTAGAAGGTATGGAAATAGAAACAGGTTATATAACCGAAATTGATCTTAACGCGTCGCTTCCTCGACCTCCCTTGGAAGGGGAATTTGTTCTAGTCGAATTTGCGACCAAGAAACAAATAATATATTATATTGGCAAAGTCTTAGAAGGAAGAAATGATAACCTAGAATATTTCATCACATTCCTTAGAAAAAAAACTTCCAATAAATTCAACATGCCTGCAGTTCCCGATTTATCCAGTGTTAAGGAACACGATATTAAATTTATACTGCCAAAACCAACTGTTGGTGGTAGCACCATCCGCCAACAGTCTTATTACTTTTTTCCAATTGATCTATCCCAAATTAATGTTCATTAATGTTATAGTATGTCAATTCGCTAAACATTATTGTATTAAAAGGTTTATGTTATTTAACTTCACAGAAGTACTTTTTTTGTTATGTTAAAATATGTTTTCGTAAAAGAGATGTTGGTTGTTATGTTAATATAAATATGGTACATATTTTTGTTGATTAATAAGTAATGATGTTGTATAACAACAAAGACTAATATTTCGTTTCCATAATTTTGTTATTTTAATTACTCTATACTTTGCTCAAAGACATTAAACTTTGATTATTTGATCTCGTTGTATGAAAGACTTAATTATTGTAATATAAAATTCCAAAAGCACTGGTCTTATTTTCAACGACATCTTCTTAGAGTTCCACTGTGTACCCCCTATAACCACTGTATATTTAGGACCGAGCCACTGTTTCTACCCATAGGTTCACAGTGGCTCATTTGTGACTTTAAAAAAAAAATACTTTTTATCCATTTAGTTTTTATTTATCGAGAAAGTAATGATGCACAATCAAACTAGTTGAACAACACTATGCTCAACCAAAATTTCAATGTTCTTACACTATCTGGGGCTGTATCACAAGCCTGGGAAAAAAAATGATCCACTGTAGACCACCTGACCCTATAGCAGCCCTCTTTTTGTGTCGAGGCTTAGTAAAAGTAGTAATTAATGTATTTTCTGCGAAAAAATAAAAACCAACTTCAATTATTTACAATTAAATTCAGACATTTGAGCAAATTTCATAACAGGTTATCACTACATCGCATCGTCCAGATAAGTGCAAGTAAATTTTAGTTTTTTGTTGATACTTCCAAAACCTCAACACCGATTTCGACAAAAAAAATTACGAGAGCACTTCTGAACTATGAGCATGATCAACCAAACAAAAAAATCAAAATTGATTCACAATTGGCGGTGTTATCGCGTATAACACATATAAAAAACATGCACTCGAATTGAGAACCTCCTTCTTTTTGAAATTCGGTTAAAAATTATCATACAAATAAATTAAATATACTATGAGCTACGAGGGCAGCTCAATAAGTCCGTGACTTTTTGCATTTTCCACCTTTTTTGTAAAAAAAAAAATACTGTATGGTCAACAACCAGTGCCGGAAATAATTACCCTAATGCTTTCAGCAATATATGTGCAATCAGAAGAAAATGGGACACCATAGCGAGAAGTGCGGTCGCATACTGCTGAAGTAGTTGATAGTGGAAAAATCGTATTACCTAAAGTAACACAATATGCCGTAGCCCAACCAAATTTGCAACGCAAAGCGATAGCTACGAACGAAATATGTTCGAAGGTCAAAACAAGAAGATAGGCATTGCACTGCTCCAGGAACCTTATATCGGGGGAATAGGTGAAATTAAAAATTGAGCACCAATGAGAAATAGCCAGAAGTGTACATATAAAGATGAGTAAGTATAGATTTCCTTAGGTCTATAGTTTAGACCAGGGGAGTCGGCAACGCGCGGCCCGCAGGCCGCATGTGACCTACCTCCGTGCGGCCCGCGACGATTTCTAATAAGATTTTAAAATATAAATAATTTGATGGACAGCAGATTTCAGCTTTGATGGACCTTTCATCCGTATCATTCTTTTGAACTCTAAAAAGAAACAAAATTATTGAAATATCTGAAAATAACACAAACACACACACATATACCTTACACACTTACATACGGATAATGTATTACATTCTATTCACCGTTAAGTTTCAAGGTCCTTTAACATGCTTACATCATGTTTACTCCTCGTCTATAATGAAGGTGAATGGGCCGAGAGCTAAACCCGCTACGTTCTCAAGAGATGGCGCTGGAGTCGTCATTTATGAAAAAATATTTTTTACGTCGTATTTTGCAATCCAATTTGTACTAAATGTTGATCCGCGGATATAAACCAATACAATGTTTCTAAATGACCTAATTTTCAACAATAAATCGAAGATATTAGCTAATATCCGCCAATTTACTGATCTGTCAAACATTTTACACGTTTACACACGCACACACGCATGTTATACAGCAACATCAGAAATCGATGCTTATTTTGGACACATAGCAGGGGTGGTCGACTCTCTTAGGGCCAGGTGGGATAAAAGTACATACACGAGGGGGCTCCAAACGAGTAGTGGCAATATATACGCGCGTCTCTTTCTAACGTTTCATTTTAGAGATAAGTAACCTGTGAAAAATTACGATTTTTTCGTCTATTCATTCGATTTGTCTAACGATTTTGTCGTTCGACGAAGCCGTCTAGACTCTAGACGGGGCAATCGTGTGGGGCAGATGTAGCACATCTGAATTTTCCTTATTTTGCTTATTTTTGTTGAAATGGGGGGTGGCGGTTCTATATGGAGATTACGTCAGCAATAGTTATTTATTGACGTGACAACGTCTTATAAATTGGTTTGCCGGGTGACACTTCAAGAAACTGCGTTACGCTCCGCTCACGTTATGCGCTCACAATGAGAGCGAGTGAGAGGGACGCGTGCCTTTCACTTTTTATGTCTGTCTCTCTCGCTCTTAGGCGGGCTAACCACTCAAAGTTGTTGTCACGTAAAACTTTCGCCCGTATACCGATTTTACAGGCAACCAATTTTTTTTGAAGTGAAAACTTCTTTAGGCGTGCCTAGACAAATTTTTTGTGGGCTGTGAATTTAATTCATTCGTCACGCTCGGGTATGATAAGAAAGCTTCGGGTAAACTCGGGACCATGGCTATTGGCCTTCTAGAAATACGTCAGCTTATGGGAAATGCTAAAAGGGCGTGGACAGGCCATCATGGCATGGCCATCTAGAAACTGCATCAGCCAATGGGACAATGATTCATTTCTCATTTCATTTTCACGCATTTCATGGTTACACCCGTGTAGTTTCCAAGGTAAGCTATCAAATTCTGAGTTATAAGTTTTTACTTCTATCGGCAGTTCCTATGACTGCCAATTTTTTTAACACAGTTGACAACCCACACATTATCTAGACCCGAAAACGGAACGAATTTTCGGGGGAATGGGTACAAATTTTACGTAAGCATGCGAGGGCGGGCGGGGAGAGAGAGGGGGGTCAATAATTGCAATAAATCTGCTGCCGTAAAACTTCAACGGCCCCTTATGGCCATAACTTTACCAGAGCTTTGATCAAATTGAAGACTTACCGTACTTGTCGCATTTTATGGCGAAGAAGATATTAACATCAAGGCTATTGAGTGATTTCATTGTAATTATATCAAAATTACATATACATTATACATACAAATTACCTATAAAATTTCTCTTGATAACTCGATTAGTAAAATAACAATAAAAATAAGTATCGAGTCAAACATTTTCGTGGTGTCATTACGTAGGTATCTCTAAAAGTCTAAAACGACCACAAGAAAATGGCGTCGTGTTTTGTTTACGTGCTTTATTCTTGTTTTTTTTGCAAAAATCCAGTTTATTTACACTTTATCCATATATTTCCACTGTATTTTGTCATAAAAGAGAGCCAACAAAAATGTGCTAAGTGTGGCAGATCGCCTGCTGGTGATTCTACCATCACGCTACATCGTTTTCCTAAACCTGGAAAAAGGAATCTTTTACGGTAAATACAACTTACGTTGTTCGCCAGATCGCGAATATTGTTATGAAATTATCATAAATTTGACGACCTATGGGCGCCCGGCGGAAACTAAAACACATTTGTAAATTATGCTTTCAGTTCCGGGTTGTGGGCTAAGTATAGGCTATCCTAATGAAGAATGGGCCTCAAAGCTTCAAACCAATTTCAAGAACAGCTGTACAAGAAGGATTTTATGCTGTGTAACCATCACTTCAAGCCATCTTCTTTAATTTCTGGTGGAAAATAGCTTATAACATCTGCTACACCCGATGAAAGCTATGATGAGGTAAATATATTTTAATTGTTTTCTTAAAGATAAAAATAATAATTTAGTGTATGTTGTGCTTGGTAAAATAGCATAAATTATTTAATTTTAGATGCTGAACATTACTGAACTGAAGCAGGTTCATCTACAAAGCAGCCCCTACTAGAAAACATCAATATGTTGAATACTGACATACTGCAGTGGTCACTACTACTGAACATGAAGCAGGTCCATCAATGAAGGCTGACATAAAGCCAGTGACTACTATACGAGAAAATTATGAGGTTGGTATATCGAAGTTATCTAAAAATAAAGCTGAAATCAGAAAAAATAACATCTGTGTTAGAATTTGGTGTCGGCACCATAATGTCTACAATTTACTAATTCAATACTACTGTGTCTTGTAACAAGCTTCTACCCATGACTTTTATTTGTAGTTTAGTAGGATGAGCAGGACATGAGTCTGATGGTGAGCAACACGCCTTAGTTACACAGCTAAACAGTTACACAGCTACATAAATAGTCTAAATCACTACCTAGTGCTCTGCTCTTGTTACTTAGAGATTTAAGATGTTTTATCTCAATGCCCTGTAATTTCTTCGGAAATGTTGCTCTTCAAACCCTTGATTTGCAACGCTAACAAATAAATTTACTAGTTTCGAATGTTTAATGATGAAATAATATAATCATGGGGAAAATAAAACTTTCAGATGCTGGGATGAACTGAACTGAAGATGGGAAACAAACACTCAAGTACTTAAAAAAAATTACAAAATGTGTGGAAGAATGTGCTTCTACGAGTATTATAAAAATATTGTTATAATATTTAATTTATTAATGGGTAGTGGTGTACATGTTCTGATTACATTTTGAAGTCTCAAGATTGTATTTTCCAAATACCTAATTGAAATAAATGCATTGAATCTCAACACACATGTTTTTTTCTACACCACATCAAGCCATGAATTTATATAAGACAAGAAAAAGAAAAGGTATATTATAAACTACATGGAACTATAGCCTAACTAATATAAACAAAACTTACTTGCAAGTAGTAAGCAAGTACGTTTTGTTTATATTAGTTGGGCTGTAGTTCCATGTGGTTTATAATCTACCTTTTTACCTATAACATTTTGAATTTTCCCGCCTACGCAAATGGTATATTTTAAAATTTCCCGCCTTGCGCACTGACAGAAGTTTGAAGGGGGCTGAAAATAGATGGAGCCACTTTTCTACGAAGTATGGAGTTGACATTCTTCTCCGTGAGTATTTGTTCTGTGACACATAGGCCATAGGCTTGATGGCTGATTTGGCAAAGTAACAGATTTGTTGTACAAGCCGATATGACGTGGTTTCAAATCCCATCGGGGTTTTTGTTTTTGTATGAAACAAATTATTTTTCTCAGCTTTTACGGAATACGCAAATATGTAAAGCAAACCTAACATGCCTGGTGTAATTGTGATAATTAAAATAATCCTTTCAGTTCTCTTACACATTTATAAAACAAGCAAACGCAAACTTAACACTTCCACACACTTTTTGTAGTGGTAGGACTCTTAGCAGAGTCCGCCTGGGAAAGTACGACACCTTTGCCAGTTATTCTACCGCCAAGCAGTAATGCGACATTACTGTGTTCCGGTTTGAAGGGCAATGTTACCAGATAAATTACATGGCTTAGAGATATAATATCTTAGATCTCTGGGTGATGAGCGCAGTGCAGTGCTAGGTAATGATTTGGACTCTTCATGTTCCAATAGCTGCGTGTCACTGTGCTGTTATGTGGCAGGCATGTTGCTTACTATCAGGCACATGTCCCGTTCGTCTCGTCACTCTTTATTTAAAAAAAACACTCATATCTCCCCACTTAGATTACTCGTGTCGGGGACTACATACAACACACAAACAACATCCAGACCGGAGGGTGTACCGCCTAACCAATACTGCCTTAGGTTTAATCTTGAAATTATAGAGACAGCTGTAGCAAAATATTTACAATTCTAAGTACCTACAAATAAAATACAACAGATATAATTATTATTTTATTTATATAAAAAATGGTATAAATGGAACACATTATCCTCATAGACAGAACACAAGTCAGGTAAAATCTTTTCTGTTCCTTTAAGATTTGAATGTGGTGATAACCATTGCTGTAGGTGGAATGGTGGTCACAAGGTCGGCGAAGGTTGGATTTTGCACTGAAGTAGGCTAAATCAGATAGATTTATCTTTATGTTGATGATAAGCCTCCCAGATAGAATTATCTTTATGTTGATGATAATCCTCCCAATTCATCTGCAACAAAAAAAGCAATTTATATATACATATTAGGCTAGTTACACCATGTGGTTTTCATCCATGTAATAATCCAGTATGCTATAAACAAATAAGTGTGTGTGAAATTATTTTACCTATGTACTCTTTCAATTCTTTACATTTTGAGTTTTTCTGTACCCTTCGTAATATCTCTAAGAGGTTCTCAGCTCTTTCATAAATTCAATTTGTGAGTTTTCACAGTGTCTTGTATGTTGTTCTAAAGTAAAGGCCCAATTCAGAACATGTTTCATATCAACAATGCGATAGCCTGAAAGACCATTGAAGTTGTCATCTGTTGTTGTTTCAACTTGTAAATTGTGTGCTTCGACTGCTGGATCTAGTTCAGGCCAGTTGATATTCAGTGGCGACTTTTGGGCTGGTAACTCTGTATTTGTTACATTTTATGGATATGTTGCCTCCAAATGAACAAGTGGCTTTGGCCGTAAGTAAGTTTTGATGTTACTAAAAAGATACAAATAATATTATGCATCAAATTAATTACTCCTACATACGTAATATGTATATATCGTATAAAAGCTGTAGATATATCATGTAAAATCCCTGTAAAATACCTAGTAACTAACCTGGGTCCAGCTATATCCTGGTCAGAAGTTTGTATATCATGTCTTTGAGGTCTTTTCTTTTCTTCCTGTTTTCGCCAAACATCACGTCTGAAAACACGTAACACGTAAGGCATAGGCTTACTTTAGCTGCCGTAGATTTCTAGATGAGTATAAGTTAGTAACCCCCTTGTAAAGTTAGGTTAAAAATTAAGAAAATCGTAACTGCGGAGGTTCCGATCAGAGAAGTATGTATTGGGTATTTGTAAAGTAGTTGTTATTGTTATACTTACGATGGTACAGATGTCGAACGATCATCGTCGTCAGAATAAGTAGCACGGTTTCGTAGCCCGGCTAGAACGCGTTTGCGATTTTTACGTGGACCAGAATATGCATGTTTCTTGTAGGCCGATTTATTTGTTGCATTTTGCCGTGGCATTTTGCTGTAAACTTACGGAGAATTCACCACACAATTCACTTCGCTCAACGATTTCAAAGACAAAAACGGATAGTTTATTTACAAATTACAAAACTTAGGTACTCCAAATGACATGAAACAATAACAATAACAAGAAACCTGGCTAAACTCAGTGTTGCCAAGTCACTGACATAAGAAGTGGCCAAACTCTTCCAAAAAGTGTCCAAAAACTTCAAAATTACGTACTTACATTAAAAAGGGACTAAACATGGGGCAAACCAAAAAAATGTCATAGCTTTATTGGTGACGATTTATTAAGAAATTTAATTTAAGTTTAAACATCTTTATTTTAGACGATATAATATATTATGTTGATGAATGTTGATTGGTTCTTTAAGACAGAAAGAATATTTTTCTTGACTTTTCTATAGTCATATCTTCCCATTCAGAAAAATATTTAGTTTCATCAATTTTGAATTCTACTAGTATGAATATCACGACAAGTGAAGAGCGAAAAGTGAAAGAATTTCCCGTCCTGCTATTAAAAGAGATAAGTGAAAACAAGTGCTATGAAATCGAAAATGAAACATTCCGTACCGTTTTATTATTATTTAGCAGTCATTTATGCCTTTTTAGGGTCGATTCTTAAAAGTGCCTAGATTTGTGGCCAAATTGTTTAGCCACTAACTTAAGAAAGTTTTGGCTAAATCCTCAAACAATGTGGCCAAATATAGCCAAAAGTGGCCAACTTGGCAGCACTGGCTAAACTTCGATATAAGATATTTATAAGCCCAACGCAAATCTCTTGCTGCCAGCGAGTGAGCGAGCGAGCGAACCAAGTTTCCCGCTTTGCCGCTATCGCAACGCCGCATGCACAGTCTGGCAACGTCGCATCAATCTCGCACGGAAATGTAGCGCCCTCTACGGACCCGCTCGGCAACTTGCACCGAAATGCGCGCAACAGCTGACGCGAGACCGCCATGTTTACTTTAAAACCACTCACACATACGTAGACTCCGGCAAATTTTCAAAACTTATCATTTGCAAAAGTAAATATTAATACAAGTTTGTTTAAATATATGAGTATATTCGCGGATGGAAAATTAATCAAACATGTAGAGAAAAGTAACAGACAGACATTATACAATTTCTGTCGCCTGTATTGGTTCCCAAACGTTTGTATGGAAAATTGGCTTGGCCCATCCGCCTTCTCAGTATCCGTTTCTTTCTTACAAAAACAGAGTTTTCATCGTCTAATAACCCACTACAAATAAAATAATTATTCGTTTTAATACAATTCCTTAATGTATAATATTTTTGGCAAAATAACAGAATTTAAACGTCTTAGGTAGGTACCTATAACTCAAAACGAATGGACATTAGAAAAAAAAGTTTGAGGCAAAAGTAGGTAGTAGAAAATTAACTGATCTAAAATTTTATTAACACGTTGATGGTCACTACTACTATACTGATCGTTACTGGTGTGTTACTACTTTATTTCATACATTGCCTATAGACGTAGTGTCACAAGATATAGTAAAATATATTTGTAATACGACAGTACGTCTATAGCCGTCTATAGACTCATAATCTTGTTCATTTCCGAACTCCCCATGATCAATAAAAATATCTTCACTTGGCCCAGGAGGAATAGGAATCTTCATAGGAATCCCTAACCATCTGCAAATAAGTAATTCCGATGTATTTTAGTAGGTATCACGAAATATACAACATGAGAAAACAAAACATACAACATGAAAAATTTATTGTTTACGGATACATTTTAAACTCTAATTAGTGTTATAATAAACAAAACAAGATAAATAACGTTTACAACATACATTTACTAACCTTTCAATAGGATTCACCCGCGAAATTAGCGGAAAGTAGTAAGCAACGCGCGGAGCACCGCCGCGTGGCACTACCTGACTGCATGTATGAGAACAGGACGCCTACGGACGTAGTGTACGTGCGGAGGGGGAGGGGAAAAATGGCGCCGTGTGCGTTATCTTGTGTGTTTTGAACCTCTCCAATTCTTTACAAGGTGACAGTATAAAAGTCTAAGTCACCTCTACGGTGACACTACAGCTTACCGTTCCTAACATTTGTATGAAAAATCCATCGTCGTAGGGCGTACTGGCTTTGGTTTAATCTAAACTCTTACGTCGAGAAGCGTACTGTCGTATCACTTTTTGAGTATTTACGTCTGTGGGCGGTACTGTCCATCAACGTGTTAAAAGTGTTTTATTCATTAATAGCAGCGTTTTACCTGAAATAAAACGCATATTAAAATACTTACCTAACTGGAAGCTTTATATTGAGATAGCATTTCCGTTTCCGTCGAATTTGTACCCAAATTAGTACTTTTTTAGTGTTTTGTTTCCGGTCCAGTGGCGCCACCTGGTGATTGCGAGTTACTAGCTTTGTGCCTCGCTATCTTAAATCATTGGCTCAATATCGCCAGGCAGAAATTAAAGTGAAAGCTTCCAGTTAGGTAAGTATTTTAATATGCGTTTTATTTCAGGTAAAACGCTGCTATTAAATCACTTGACCGTAACTGGAAGCTTTATATTGAGACCTGTTTGTTTTCGCCTGGTGACGCCACTTAATTTGTATAAAAAAGTATGTCATAATGTTTTGTATGTAGACGTGATGTAGACGCCAATGTGACTTATATAAAATAAAAGTAAACTTAGTAGGACCAAAAATCATTTTTATTAATAATAATGTTTCCTCTGTGTAGCCATTTTATAGCGTAATAATATTATGATCAATGTAACATTATAAGTATATATTTTTATATTATAGTAAACAATTTATAATGATGTTAAGGATTGCAGTAATCAGTCTAATCATTAACAGGTACAAATGATTGAGTAACATTTAGGTGTGATTCGCTTCTGATTATTTCACGTTTATAGAACTTCTGGAATGTATTAACGGATTGCCAATTACCACGCGCCAAGATGTCGTCAATCGAATTATTTTCCAGACAACTTTTGGAGGCTACTGCTGAACGAATGCTCCCTGGGGCATCAACAATACCGGCATCTTTAAGAACCGTTTTCACCCAACCTGCTATCACAGTGCGTGAAGCTGGCTTTACAGTACCCCTGATTGTGATAAAAAGACTATTTGAATTTGCATGTGTACGCCTTTCATTTATCAGCGATATTGTTCTTTCTAACCAAAATATTGGATCAAGGTTTTTATGGTCTCGGTTTTGTAGAAGTTTCCATCCCGATTGCCTATAATTACTATTGTCAGTCTTAGAACCAAACAGAGGCCAAAATATAATATTGTCATTGGATCTCAAACAATGCTCAGAATCAACACATAGCAGTGTAAGATCATGGATCCGTCTCCCAGAACAGAGTAGTAAAAGAGTTGCAGTATGCCGACATGTTTGGAAAATATTATTAGGGTCTATTACAGAATTAGCCAGAAATGAGCACAACTTGCTTACATCCCAAATCGGTGCTTTGGGTCTAGTTACATTTTTTAAGTTAATTGATTTTAGTATGTGCTTTACGAGTACATGTGAGCAGGGCCGAGCCGTCCCTGTGTGCGAAGTGTGCGGCGCACACAGGCGCCAAGACAATAGGGGCGCCAGCGCCGCCATCGAATTTGTTTTTACACTTACGCGACACCATGTTCTTTGTAGTTGAGTATCGTCGATTAGTACTAAGTAGGTAGGATAGGCGCAACATTTGCCTAGGTAGTCAAATAACAATTCATAAATTGCTAAGTTGCTATAGTTTATTGTAAGTGTCTCCCAAGATAATGTTTACGTTTTGGGTTTTGGTTTACATTCGTTACGGTCTCGCTTTTAAAATCAAAAGAATCACCGCGCCGTGAGTTTGTTTATTTAATTGAGATTAAAAACGCAACTCGATACAATATGTGCGATGTAGGTTGAGTGGTGTCACAGGAGTTCCCTGATTTTAATGAACGAGTGAGCCAAAATAATGGAACAATCATTATTCGAAAGTGTGTGCAAGGTGCAAGTTAGTTTAAAAAATATTTGTGTTTCAAATTCCTTCTAAATCCGCTTAGTAGTTCCGATATTACGGTAAATATTTGTTCCCTAAAGAATTTTGCACTTTTTTGGGTTGAAGAGTAGTTAATGTGCAATTCCAGACTAAAAAGTATCTGTGTTACAAATTTCCACCAAATCTGTGCATAAGCCATTCCGATGTTATAGTTAATTAAACTTTGCACTTTTTTGTGATAAAAAGTAGTTAAGCAATATGTATGTTATTATATACTACTAACACGTGAATTGGTTTGATATTTGAAACACAGGTATTTTATAGTGTGAAATATTACATAGAATAGGTCTATAGGACAATAGGAAAACATTATTTCGGAAAAAAATATAGTTTCCTAAGAAACTAATATTATTTATGACACTGGAACGGTTCAACGGATTAAGTTTAAATTTAGCAGGATTAGCAGCCCGCTAAATGTTCCCACTACTGGGGCTCGGGGCCTTCTCTCGCAAGGAGAGAGTCAAAGTCATAATCCACCACCATGGTTCAGTGCGGGTTGGTGGATGACACATGACTTTGAAAGATTCTAGGTACATGTCGGTTTCCTTGCGATCTTTTTCTTCACGCTTTTTAATTTAGCGGCATTACGCACATGTCTTATACAGTGGTGCGTGTGGTATTTGAACCCAAGGGCCCGGGAAGGTGCCGTTCTCCCCTCTAAAGCAGCTGTTGCTTGTTAAAATTTGAATAAAACTGTCATTTCTACACATATCTCAGATTCTATGCGGACAAATTCGCGGGTTATAGCTGATTTATTATTATTGCCAGAGGAACTATGTTTTTTTTTAGTTATTAGTAAGTAGCTTATATGCTACTCCAGACTATAAACAATTATGTGGCAGGCATGTTGCTTACCATCAGGCACATGACCTGCTCGTCTCGCCACTCTTTATTTAAAAAAAAACTATCTGTGTTTCAAATTTCAAATCGATCCATTCAGTCGTTCCGACGCTTATGAGCAACAAACATTCAAGTATTAACATCCTACTGATATCATAAATATCAATGAATAGATGTTTGTTGCTCAATCACGTCGTAATGTATGAACAGATCGGGCTGAAATTTGGAGTACAGGTAAACTATAGTCTGGAAGAACACGTAGACTAAATGGCCGGCAAAATAACGCGAACAGGAACTACGTGAGTAAGATCGCGGAGTTTGCTAGTTTATAATATAAATGGGACGTTTGTTGCTCACGTCGCGTCGGAACGTCCGACCGGATTGGGTTGAAATTTGGAACACAGTTATAATATAGTGTGGAATAGCACATACTTAGGCTAACACGGGAAAATATCGGGGATGTGGGAACTGCGCGGGTAAGCCTATGGAGCACTGCTCTCTGCTTTACCCCCGATTACCTTGGATTTGAATTTTTTATAGTACTAATCAAGTCCTTTCGTTTGATACCTTTGATATTAATAGAGTTGTGAGAGAAAAGGTTGTTTCACCATTTTGTGGTGGCGGCTATCTTAGAATTTTACATTCATTACGGTGTATAGTATTCTACTAGTCAAGCCCTTTCGTTTGATACCCATATTGAGGGAAGTTTTGAAGGAATATTTTATTCGCTATTTTGTGGAGGCGGCCTTCATGAATCGATATTAACCATACATAGCTAAGAACTACCCCGCAAAGAAACTGGATTTTAAATGAAACTGCTTCGATATGGGCCTATCCATTTGAGAGCTAAGATGCCACAAACAAACACACACACACCGACACGACATACAGGCAGACAGACATTGACGTCAAACCTCTAACACCCCTCTTTTTGCGTTGGAGGTTAAAAAGGGGCGCCATAAAGGTTTGGCACACAGGCGCTGGTGGGGTTCGGCTCGGCCCTGCATGTGAGCTTAAAGAACTGGATGTCTCAGCATTACATAAGGTGGAAATAACAGATTTATGCAAGAGTATTGTGTTATATGACAGTTTATAAACTAGGAATAAATCTGACAGAAACTGAGCCAGCTGTGAGCCTGTAGGATTTTCTGGGTTAAAGTGCTTGCTCGTAGCCCAAGCAATCCATCTCTTCCAGGCAACTTCGTAAGTTCTTAAAGTAGAGTTACGCCATGAGTTTTTGAGTAAGGATACTTGATCGGGATTCCAACCTTTTATCGCTTTGGACCACCCCCACACGACATTTCCTCGACTTTCGGCGTATTTAGTCCCGTTGACGTGTCTGTCAGATGCTTCCGGAGTTTGTTCCGTATTATTAGTGTTTTGAACGCTCGGGCTTTGTTCTTCTGCGGCATATGGTGGTACAGGGAATATGGCTGTGCTCGGAGTGCATAAAGTATGGCAAGCATCTGCTCTTGGTTGTAGTGCAGGTGTTTCTCCTGCGCTGACCACTTGCTCGAATAATATTGGTCGTTCAATTGTGCTCCCCACGTTAGAGTGGAAGCGACTGTCGCTAGGTAATTCTGCACTGGAGGGTAATGTATTGGTATGGCTTACAGGCAGTTCACAGGCCACTAATCCAGTTCTTTGAGAACATCTTGTTGCAGAAATTACGTTTTTAGTGACTGGTCTGGTAATGAATTCATGAACATCAGTAAATGACGGTGATTGAGGCACTCTCGAAACACCACAGAATTTGCGAAATTCAGATTCCCAACTATATTCCGTAGATCCTTCAGAGTTAGCTTTTCTTGGCAAAGAGCTCGAATGATTTTCCATATTAGGAGGGTAGACTTTTCCATTGGTAAAGTTTTGACATTTGGTATGCGGTACATGTCTAATAAGTGGAAAGGTTCGTTCTTCGCGTATTTGTTTAGCATTTTCTGAATGAATAATGAACGGGCTGATCCGTTGCTTTTTGCTACAAGACACTAGGGGAAGGCAAACCGCGGTGACAGTAGCGCCGTTATTAGAATGCCTTGCATTTGCATATTTTGGGTGACAACAGAAGTTTCCTCTGAGCGAGGAGTCGGTGTCTGGCTTTTGGCTACCTTTGACCATACAAGTGGAGGTTTTCGATAAAAGAGTATGCGATCCCCTTGAATAAGTTTTAAAAAGACTGTAAGTGCTCCCATGTCTTGTCTTTGATAATAAATAAGCGCTATTTGACCGGCTTGGAATCGATTCTAGTCATTGTTTATGTGGATAGCGTTTGCCTTTGGCATTGCTTGAACCATTTGCTGATCCTTGATAATATCCACGTTTTGGCCGCGAGCCTCTGTGGTGACAAGAACCTCTCTGATTGGTTTGGTTGGACTGAAAGCTTGACCGCTGAGGGCTTGGAAGGTAGTTTGCATGGTTATGTCCACCCTGCGAGGGTGAGTAGTCTTGGGCATGCATTTGCATTTGTAACCCTGGTTCCGTACCATGATATTGAGTTCCATGCGATGGAAATACTGGTCTTTGTGAGCATTGTCCCCGCGAAGGACCTTTATTTGTCCGAGTTTGATTTACTCGACCATGATCGTCAACTTTTGGGGGCCAAAAAGCTTTGCGGACCCCACCGGCTCTTTCTAATGTGGCAGTGAATTTGTCAGAGTCAAACAGATGAGTCGCTGATGGAGGTATTTTATTTAACGTCGCTTATACCAAAGGATCACGAACACGACTTGTAATGGATTCGCGTCGCATCTCAATACTCTCTGCTCTACGTCCGCAAGCTAATTGTAATAGGTCTGATGAAATCTTATGAAAATTCCCCTTTAGAAATAATTCTTCAATCTTACCACTAATACTATCAAAATCTACCTCATTATTTTTGACCCAGTTAAGAAATTTACTAATACCCTCCTCCAGAGACTCTTTTTGTTTTAATATACAGTATGTAATGGCCGCATAAGATTTGTCCGCGTAAGCAAGATGACGTAAGGTGTCATACATTTTCACCTCTTCGTTTGTTTCCAAGTCTATGAAACCTGGAGTATGATTATATAGCTTTTGTGTTTCAGCATATCTAACTTCTGACCAGGAAGTGTTGCCGAATTGTTGAATATTGTTCAACAACTTTAAATAGTTATTGGGAGTTCTAGGAATAGATGGCTCCTTTAACTTTGTACTAATATCAAAGCTTAAATTTGGATTATGATATTCACTACCAGAATTGTTCGACTTCGCGTCGTCACAAATTTCATCATTTGCAAAAAGTGATAATGTATCATGGCAGTCATCATTCTGAGGATTAACAGTAAAAATATGTTTGCGGAGCTCACCCATTTCCTTGACTAACTTGTCAATAGCCTGATCATAATGCCTCGGGCGCTTGTTCCGCTTGTGACGTCGTGAGCTGCGATGCTTTTTGTCTGAACCAGACGAGCTGGATGAGCTACTCGAGCTGCTACTGGAACTGCTAAGGCTGCGCTTACGCGTTCTCTCACTCGGCCCCGGCATATTTAGCTCTTTCAAAGTATTATCATTCATTGCTAGAAACAGACACTATATTAATAACACATAATAAATAGATGTTACCCCGGAAGGTACGAATCTATAAACGAACGGCAAAGCCGTTAAAAACAGTCCAAACTATTCAATAAATGTGGGTACTCACGTGTTAAAGATGTCTTTACCACACTTTATTCGCAGTAACTTTATTTTACTTGTATTCTATTATTAATATATTTACAATAGAAAATGACTATAGAGATACAAATATATAATATGCAACTTGAGCAGAAGAGGAATAGCTGCGCACAAGTTGCTTCGACGAAAATTTTTACGCCAATGATTTAAGATAGCGAGGCACAAAGCTAGTAACTCGCAATCACCAGGTGGCGCCACTGGACCGGAAACAAAACACTAAAAAAGTACTAATTTGGGTACAAATTCGACGGAAACGGAAATGCTATCTCAATATAAAGCTTCCAGTTACGGTCAAGTGATTTAATCTTATATTTCAAGAGTTATCGGCCGCGAAAGAAAACCCGGTTCATTAAATGGGCCATAAATCGTAATCAGTACCTACGTTTCACAGAAAAGTTTCCCGGTAACGAAAGATGCAAAATTGAATTTTCTACAATAACGATTTCAATAGCCTTAAAGTCCAAAGTTTCCGAGATATCGGCCAAAATCGTATTTTTCATGATGAGCTTCAAGCGCCATGTTGAATTAAAGTTTCTCTCAAGGCGCTTGACATAAACTTTAATTCAACATGGCGCTTGAAGCTCATCCTGAATCTGCAAGCATTTTGTGATTTTATGCTCAGTACCCATAAGAAAGGAAATTTGGATCGGAAATGTATTGTATATAAAAGTTAAATTCTATTTTTACTGGCCTAAAATATATATATTTTAATTCTACTACTTCTTCCGCTACTTATGTTATCGCGAACGCAGTCTTTTCAAAGATATACATTGAGTGCGCATATGATGTGATTCTATTAGTGACTCTCCAGCCGGTCACAGCTCCAGTCCAGAAGCACTGAAGGCCTCTCCCTTCAGTGCGTGGGCGTGGGGGTAGGTACAAATGAATTAATTACAAAGAAAGAAAGAAGTGCAGCCCACTTTAGGGGGCGTCCATAATTACGTGAGGTGTTTTTTTTAAATGTTCTGTCCCTCCCTGCCCCCCTGGTGAGATGTCGTGAGATTTTATTCAACCCCCTCGCGCATTCCCCAATCTCACGTAAGATTTAAAAAAAATGGGTTTCTTACGTAAACGCGTTGGACTGTTATTATAAAAAGAAAAAAAAACGCTTCGTGCTTTTATTTACGACTGTTTAAGACTATCAATCAATTTTGCTGAGAGTTTAAAATTATAAGTGTAATAAAAAATTACATTAGAATAGGTACTTACCTAAATCGTAACTACTGTGATTAAAAAAAAATATATACGAGGGTCAAACTGAAAGTTCTTAGAACTGGCCACTTATAAACAATTAAAAAAAATATCTATAATTTGAAAATAGAACTCTTTGCCAATATTACTGAGTATATACTTCATTCATTTGTCATTTGTTTTACGATTTGGCGGCAAATTGAAAATTGTCTGTGTCACGTCAACATGAATTTAACACGAGAAAATTTTCGTGCAATGATTTTTTATGACTTTCGACGTCATTTAAGTCAACAAGAAAGTTATGATAGACTACGATTGGCCTTTCACGATGAAGCCCCATCTCGTGCGACTGTTTACAACTGGTTTAATGAGTTTAAACGTGGTCGCACTAATCTCACTGATGATTTACGTGAGGGACGGCCTTCTACGGCGACGACTGAACATAACATCTGTGTTGTGCGGCGTATGATAGAGACTGACAAAAGAGTGACCTATCAGCAGATTCGGACAAGCTTAGGCATCGGTATGAGTCAAGTGCACAAAATCCTACACGAACATTTAGCGGTCAGGAAGCTTTGCGCCCGGTGGATACCTCATAATTTGACTGAGGCTCAAAAACTCCATCGTGTGGATTGGTGCCGTAAAATGATTGAAAGATTTAACGGAGGTGACTCAAATGCTGTGTTCGACATACTAACAGGTGACGAAAGCTGGATTTACTGTTATGATCCTGAAACCAAAAGACAATCTGCTCAGTGGGTGTTTCCTTTCGAGTTGCCAACTAAAGTGAAGAGAGATCGAAGTGCGGGGAAAAAAATGGTGGCCTCGTTCTTTGGAAGGATAGGTCATTTCGCAACAATTGTGTTAGAGGATCAAAAAACAGTTTCTGCAGAATGGTACACTACCAATTGTTTGCCACTTGTCTTGGAAAAAGTTCGAGAGAAACGACCTCGCAGTAGGATCCTCCTTCACCACGACAACGCCTCATCGCACACCGCCAAGCGAACGATCGACTATTTGGCGACATCAAACGTTGAATTACTGGGTCACCCGCCGTATAGCCCCGACCTCGCGCCTTGTGATTTTTATTTATTTTCAAAAATTTAAGAAAAACTTAAAGGAAAGCGGTTTATGAATGCTGAAGAAGCGGTGGCTGCGTATCGCGATGCCATTGAAGAGACCCCTAAGGACGAGTGGGCAAAGTGGTTTTCCCAGTGGTTCCATCGCATGCAGCGGTGTATTGACGTGAATGGGCAATATTTTGAAAAGATATAATAAAACTAATAACTGGCTAATGTAATCAGTTTTTGATTTTCTAAGAACTTTCAGTTTGACCCTCGTATGTACTCTAATTCAGTCCATGGAGAATCAATCATGCGCGGTCTCTAGCTAGCCACTCTAAGCCGTTGGCGCTTGCACACAGTAGGCCCGGTTCACATGGCGCGGCTGCCAACCACGCACGCGCGTGGGCTCGGCGCCGCGCCGCGCGACGCTTTTGTTTCAATACTCACGAGACCGCAGGTTTTCGCGGTTTCTGCTCCGGAAAGCTACTGCGCAAGAATCACGCGCAGCCACGCGGGCGCCGCGCGGCTGCCGCAGCCGCTGCGGCCGTAAACCGCGTCGTGTGTATTGAATTCAATTTTATATGGAAATCTGCCGCGCCCGCGCCGTGTGAATCGTCTCTAACTCATTAGCTTGTCTTGTGACAAACCGTGAGGGTCGCACTTTGCGGAACATACGCGATAGACAATTTGATCTTTATTTGGATGACGGTAAAGTCGTGGTCGATGCGGATTTCCATTGTTGATTTATGGGATATCGGGTTATGTTACGAGTGTGTTTTTTTATTTAAATCAGAAAAAAAATTGCGTGTTATTTTCCGATGCCCCTCCAATCTCCAACGTAAGATTAGATGAGATTTGACTCAACCCCCTCCTCCCTTATACACCTCACGTAATTTATGAACTACCTCATGGCCTATGGCCCTACAACCCTATGGATTATGGCCCTACTTATCCAATTTTTCACCATGTGGCCCATGGCTCCCGAAAGGTTGCTGACCCCTGGTTTAGACTAAATAACAAAAAGGCAAAAGCAACGCGACTCAAGACAAAAACTAGCACTCCAGTGCCCCGCTGATTTATTGACGTACCTACGGCTCTCACGTCCAGACACTCCAGACCCCGTCATGCTTTCGACTCGACTTTTTTTTGTAAGCTCATCCTCTGGCAGGTTATAGCGTTGGTTACCCTAGGTCAGGGCCTACTGTGAGGTGCGTGGCTCGGGAACCTCCATGTGGTGCACCCTGGGTATCACACAACAACTTGCCTCGGTGGCATCTTGTTGTGTGATGGCGAATCCCGGCCGGGACTGGGAGCTTCCACACGTACTCCTCACCCCCTTGAGCAGTGCGTGTAGAGGTTGGGGAGAGGGACTGGAAGACTTGGGAAGGTTACTCAGCCAAAACTATGTTTTTTATTTTTCCTGAAAAATTGTGTTTTTGCACTTAAGTAGGTACCATTTTGTTATGATAACGTACCACGCAATTTGTAATATGACTGTTATATTGTATTATTTAGGTTAAAAACTAAAAAAACCATCTGCTGGTACAGTAGGTAACCATTTATAATGACGAGAGTTTCCAAACATGTCGGAAAATCTGTAGGGGTTTTAGTCGGTAGGGGGCACCTTTTTTCAGTGGTGTCGACTCCACACACGAATTTCTCTACCGCTCGCGGTAGCAAACAACGCTCAGGTCTGAACAGGCCTTAAGGGCATAGCTGACTTCCGTATTTATTACGTTATTACCAGCGCTTTGTGGTTTTACCTGCGTAGTTTCTATTGCTATTATTTTATCATAATAAAAAGTAGTAAGGAAAATGATAAAGTAAGGCCTATCTCATTTCAAACACTCATAATATCTTGATCAATTATTCGAAGAAGGTAATAAAGAAAAACAAGCAATTATTCTTTGGTCTATAAATAAGAAAACATATTACATATATTTATATACATATTATTAATTTTTTCATTAAAACGAACTTAAAATTAAGTCATTCTAGAACCTTAGCCTTAGGCCTTTCTAACACGTAATGATTGAACAAAGCCCATATATGTACTTAAATATTAGGAATATGATTATTAGAATATTTTAATTTTATAAAAGTATAAATTTCTGAGCTATTATCAAGTATTTCCATAATATCCTTAAACAACTTTTTAAGTTATTTTACGAAATATTGTGCTAAATTTGATTTGATATCTTGATACCTTGGTATTCTCAAAAATATGATTCAATATTGTACAATTTAATATAACATTATAAATAGGGCCTAAAGGTAGGCCTTATTTGGTATATTAGACTTCATACATGGAATAATCAGTATTTAAATTCCCATATCCCAGAAATTATAATTTAAAGTCATAGTTTCAGTTTCCATGTGTTTTATTTGTATACATTGCTTGAAACAAAACTTCAAAGAATAACGTACCAAAATTCGATAGAAATTACGACGATTAAGGCAGTTTTAGAAAAATACTTAGTTTAATGTCATGGTATCACCTTTGTTTTGGTTTTCGCCATCTGTCTATAAAACAAGGTATACTCACGGAAAATTAGTTTGATAGTAGGTAATCAAGTTCAAAAATGTATCTAATTAATTAGACGACGTACAAAACGACGGATCGAAGTAGAATCGGAGTTGGAAAGTCGCGAGTTTATTTCGAAATTTCGTTTTGTAGAAAGAGAGTAGACGTCCAGGTAGACTTAAAGCCGGGTCACACAGAGGCGATCCGATAGCGATAGCGATCCGATAGCGAGACGATATTTTTTGTAATGTTCGAATTTGTATGCAACCTGACACACAGCAAGCGGACGCGATCCCATACTCGGTATCGGATCGCTATCTCTACCGGATCGCCTCTTGTGTGACCCAGCCTTTAAGAAACCGATGATCGATATTGTAATGGTAAATTACGTCATCAATAAATTAAAATTCATATCAGATTAATTTTTTTATTATAAAATTAAACTTTATTACAAATCAACGATACTTATGCTACATGGAAAACTTTCATCAGACGTTTATACCTGACATACCCAGGACCATTACTAATCTACTCCCCAACCAGCATTATTGCTTTGACATTGCTCTGCATTTAATTCGAGTAATTAAAGAGAAAGAATTGGCAATAACATAACCAGTTTAGTTAGAAGGTAGAAGCGTGTGTTAGTTTACCAATTTTCCCAACAATAACTCTGTCAAATTATAATTATATAAAAATATTGTCCTGACAAAAATACTCTACAAAAAAAATAGTCAAATTGGTCAATCCGTTCCCAAGTTACAATCAGTCATACACACAGATTTCTACAATAAATAGATTATTGTACGTAGGCGTTCACAACGCGCTACTATAGCGAATAACTTCCAAGTTGGAATGGAGCCCAGTCTGAAATCAGGAAAAAACACAGCTCAACGTATTATGTTGCAGCCAACTGTTTTGAACAGCCGTTCAATGAACAGTCTAGCCTCTTTACTAAACAGCGCCGTTTAACCAGCTTCCTGAATTACACCACCATTCAGCCACTTGATCCAACAGCTATGCAAATAATTTAGATCGTTGACATTTAATTACTTGCCTAGCCCATTCATTTCAATATTTTAAATCACTTTCTGTCATCTAGTGCCGAAAGTCTTCAAACTGTCAAAATGGCGTCGGCAATCAACAATTTTTTTTTTTCAGCAAATTTTTCGTATTTTTTTCTACACAAATCTAACCTTGCTACATGTTAAAGTTATTAAATGAACAATGTCTTATGTCAGATGTTTCATCTTTTTTGTTTCTGTCACATGTTCACCCTGGCATCTACGGCTGAATATCATTCAGGAAGCTAGTTAAACGGCGCTATTTCGTAAAGAGGCTAGGCTGTTGATTGAACAGCTGATTAAGCTAGTTGGCTGCGACTTGGACACATCGCCAGACATTTATCATGGCTTTGCCACCAGCATGCCCATGTCCATAGCCTTAGCTAAGTACCGAACCACATTATAATTCAACCTACATTGCTGAAGTTTATGGTAAAAACTTTTCTTTTCTGTGAACGCACTTCTTCCAACCATCAGAATCAATAAAAACTAAACTCATAACGCAAAACCAGCTCTGAAACCACTTAAAGCCACATTTATTTGAAGTTATAAAAATATTTATCAACAATATGACTATCCAAAATGTTGTACCTTTCGATTACTTACGATATGTGTGTACAAATCGTGGGGTTCAATATACATATACCAAATTCGGTTGTGAATGAGAACTGAAATAAGAAATTGGCATTACAAAACGCAGACTTATTAATCTACTACTGCACATAGGCCTCTTCTATGTAGGTAGTCCACTCAGCCCGTTCCTAGTTATTTCTTTTCAACAGGCCACCTTAAGGCTGATGTACTCATAGAGCGATTTTCAACCGCACGCGGCGCGGTTGCAATGCCGAACTACGATTTTATTTCCAAGCTCACGAGCCCGCATATTTTGGCGGTTGTTTATTATTGCGGGCGATCGCGGCCCGCACGTTTTACTAGTTGCCGACCGGTACAGCGGGAGCCGCAAGCAACCGCGCGCATCGCGGGCGTAAAACGTGTCGTGAGTTGTGCTTTGTTTTTTTTTACATATACAGGGTTACTGATAATCAGCCTCCATCCGTTTAAGGGCATGTTCTATTATACAAGTTTTCTTTTAAAAAATTTCTTAAACTCAATACATATCCATCAAAAATAGTGTATGCTGTCCTCTCTAGCACTGTTTAGCTTAAACAGCTAAGCAGCAGCAATGTTTATTCACTTTGGCACATCATTTATCGAGCGTTAAAGGGCGCGCGCATGTATAAGTATTATGTATATAATATATGCATTACTAAAGGATCTAATCTATTGTAATTCGCAGTTAGTAACACGATTTAAAGAATTACACTCGATAGAAAAAACTAACAAAGTTACCCCTTTTCATTAAGTTTTTTCAAGTTTATGACTAAACTATTGAATTTTTACACAAAATTTTTGTACTCAACGAAAGCCACTAAAAAGTTGTAGATGAATTCGCAGAATTTGACTTGATAAAAATTATAAGTTATTTACCATGTTTAAATAACTACAATATATATAGCGCGCCGTTCGGCAGGGCCGATCAGTCGCGTTTTGGGGATCGCGGATAACGGACCTGTGCTTGTTCTTGCAATTTTGACAACCGCTAAATCTTCAATATTACGGGGGAATCATCCCCCAATATTACGAACATAGTGCCACAGGCCACAGTATAACAATATCAGTAGGTATTACTACTGAAGAACGTTATGATTTTTGATACTGTTTCCATTGGAATTGCAAATAGCCACTAATACTAATTAGTACGCTGTTTATTTTATGTTGTAGGCCAATAACGCAGATTCAAAAAACTGACGTCGATACTGCCTCAGTATTCAATTCTCTTACCACTGGTTCCAAGGAAAATAGAAAAGTATCGGTTAAAATGTTCGTCCGTCAAACTAGAGGTTGGGAAAAGAGAACAATTAAGCTGTGAAACTTTGGGTTTTCAAGTTGAGAGTGAATTAGTTTCTATTAGAGAAGTTCCATCGTAGACCGCATTATCTTCATCCACCATCATCGCAACCGTATCATTAAATGGCCCATAAATCGTAAACGGTAAGTTTTACAAAAAAAAAATGCTGGAAACAAAATAAAATTTTGCACATTTTATTTTTTACAATAACGGTCTCCGTAATAAAATTGTTGCCATAAAGTGTATAGTTTCCGAAATATCGGCTAAAACAGTTTTTTCAATTGGCGTTTGAAGCTCCACCTGGATCTGTGAGCATTTTGTGATTTTATGCTCACTCAGTAAGTGATTTTTACCACATTTATAAAAATTTGATCAGAAATTTAGTGCAAAGTTGCCCAAAAAAACCGTCTATTTTAATCTCCTATGTCTAAGTGGCCTTTAAGTGTCTGCGCATTTTTTTTAATTTTTGACGAACCTATGAAGTATTAGGAAACACTTTTAAAAGATGAATGAAATTGGTAAAGCTATTCTCAACTTACAGCGTCACCAAAAAAGAAAAGGTTCATTTTTGTATACCTACGAGTATAAAGAAATATTTCTTGCTTTATATGGCAACTTACACAACTCTTATCACTATTATAAACAAATATTTAACAAAAAATGAGTTAAAATTACATAGTTCAATTAAGACAATATTTTACTGTTATTTCTGCACTGTGCCGCACAGAACGGCGCATGGGAACGGTCTGCGAGAACAAGACAGCGTTAAATGCTTACTTTGACAGAAATACCCGGCCTTAAAAGGATGCAGGCTGAATACCAATAACCCTGTATATCTGCATTCTACAGAAGCTGCGGGCCCGCAACCGCGGCGGTCTCGAGTGAATATCGCTCCGACATTGTTATGAGTTATTGGCCTTAAAATATTGTTAATATAAAATAAAGAGTTTCGGACTTACTGTGGTGTGGTATCAAAATAGGATTTAGGTGGCTGCTGGGTTTACCATGCGAGGCAACAATTTCTACTATAGTTTGGAATATGGATTTTCAGACGTAATGCGTGGTGTAAGAATAGGTGATCTATCCAAGTCGTCGAAAGGGGATTCTTGCGAATCTGGTGACGGTGTAAAAGTAGTCATGGGCTTGGATTGCGGAGCTCTACGAGTGACGGACTCATCTGTAACCCCTATAGGTGTAATAGCTTGTAATTCGGGCGTGCAATTCAGGGAAGTAGATGATTGAGGATTACTTTTGGCCGGTGTAAAACTAGGGGATTTATGCGTACTGTGCAGGGGCGGGGCTTCGCATCTGCTCTGTGGCGTTATAAGCTCAAAAACCACGCCGAGTGCCAAGTGGTCGGAGGCATACGTTCCATTCGGTAGGTGGCTCCACACTTCACACTCTTCAGCCGTTGGTAACCGCAGACGCGCAACTGGCTTCAAGAGGTTGCTGAAACCAAGTAGAGACAAAACGCTAGTGTGATTTGACATTTAATAATTTTAGTATACCTAATATTATCTAAATTTTACTAATGTAATATCATCACGCAACCGTTCGCAATAGCTGCGGCATTCTAATGCGCTGGGCAAGATTACGAGGAGATCCCTCTATCCTGCGTCAAGAGAAGAATCAACGAGGATTCGATCCGGAAGTGACGGAGCCCGTATTCCACCTCAGACCACACACACACATATCACCACTGTGTGTTGCTTTTGCTGCTTACCACACCATTTCTGGGGTCGTTGGTGGCAGCTGCAACCTCGTTTCGCGGTTAGATACTCAATCAAGGTCCAAAAAGATAAAGCAAAAAGCAGCAGCTGAGAAAGACGTTATGCAATAATAAACACAACAAAAAAGTATCGAAATTTTTCCATCCGTCCACGCATGATGCGATGACCAAGGCAAATAAAGATTCATTTATACATAAAATATATATTGATACTGTCACCTGTATGGCTCTCATAGTATAAGCTTAGTGACTTAGCAAACACTTTCTGTGTTTTGTAATACATTTTCATCAATAGTGAGAGAATAACAATCCAGCTTCCGTGCATTCTCATAAGTTTCTCGTTTATAGTATTACTAGCAGTGCCTCGCGGTTATACCCGTGTAGTTCCCGTTCCCGGCGTTCCCGTTACCTTCTCCGGATAAAAAGTAGCCTATGTGTTCTTCCAGATTACAATCTAATTGTATTCCAAATTTCAGCCCGATCCGTTCATACGTTACGGCGTGATTGAGCAACAAACATCCAAATATCCAAACATCCATACTTTGACATTTATATTAGTGGGATGTACAAGTTACCTATGATATATATAATCCACAGTGACCCATTCGTCTTGAAACGTCGTGACCTCGTCACCTTCGCCTCGGCCGCGGCAATTTGTGTAAACGGATTTTAAATCTATTTTATAGCCGAGACGGCCACCGTCGAATAGCGTACTGTAAGGCGTTGTGATCTGCTCTCGCGGTGTGTTAAGGTAAGCTCTCGAATCACAGTACTCAGAGTGGTGTATCTGAGAAACGAAAAAAAACATAGATGAGAGAAATCAATAGATTGTATCCTGAGATAGAGTGGTATAGATGACTGGCCTGGTGGCGTAGTTGTTAGTAAGTCTAAGCGTCGGCGAAGCCGTGGGTCGTCGGTTCGATCCCCACCCAGTGCACATATTTGTGTGATGAATACAAATATTTCTACTGTGCCTGGGTGTTTTCTATGTATAATAAGTATGTATTTAAAAAATATATAAGTATTATAGTAGGTACGAGATCCGGCTGCAGAATCTCTATAATCATCGCGTAGATGATCCAATTCCAATTGAATTGAAATATGAATTCACTTTCAATTTCATTTATCAGCAGTCTTCGTAACAAAACATTTGATACAAGATACAAGGTTCTTTTATTGCGCTGATGTGAGGTGAGATGCCATACTGGCCATGCCACGACATTTGATTCCAAGATCGCAATAACAAAGCAAGGATATAAAAGAACTTACATTTAATATATAATATTTTAACCTAACTGGTACAACCCCTCGGTTTCACCCGCACAGTCCCGATCACGCTATTTTCTAGGGATAAAAATTTGCCTACGTTTTGTTGCAGACTAGAGGTATTATCTATCTATATACCAAATGTCATCAAGATTCCTTCTGTACTTTTTGCATAAACGAGTGACAAACATCTATACATACTCACAAACTTACGCGTTTATAATATTAGTAAGGATTTACCTGCAAATTGTTGAAATACGTTTCTCTGCCCTTCCTTCTGTTTAAAATCACAGACAAATGTTGGCAATCGTCAGTTACACCAATATGCTCCCATTCCTTCCAAACGCTTTGAAAAGGTATGTCACTGAAAACAATTGCGTGATAATATTAATATTAAATAATATAAAGCTGAAGAGTTTGTTTGTTTGTTTGAACGCTAGGATCACGGGAACTGCTGGTCCGAATTCAAAGGTTTTCTATTGGATAGTCCATTTATCGAGGAAGGTTATAGCTTATTTAACATTATGCTACTATCAATAGCAGCGGAGCAAAATGAAGAAAGTAACAAAAACGGGAAAAAATATTCCTTTTTGAGATCTTTCGTACCGTGCGTTGACGTGACAGCATGTGTCTAAGATTGCGTTATAATAAACCTTTGCTAATCAATTTTTTTCTGAATCTGAGTTGGTACAACCAATTTTCGAAAGGTGGCGTAGCAGGTAATATATAATAATATTTAATATTGGTGGACAATTCACACACAACACCATCTGAGCCCAAACTAAGCAAAGGGTGTTTGATGGCGGCCAGTTGCTGATATAATACTTATATAGTTTTAAATACATACTTATTATACATAGAAACACCCAGACACAGTGCAAACATTGAATTCATCACACAAATAATTGCACTGGGTGTGAATCGAACCCACGACCCTCGGCTTCGCAGGCAGAGCTACTACCAACTAAGCCACGAGGCCAGTCAAGCCAGGTAGCTGAAGAGGTTTTTTCTTTGAACGTGATATTCTCAGGAATTAATGAACCGATTTCAAAAATTCTTTCACCGTTGGATATTTACGGGATCCCAGGGTGCTATAGGCTTTATTAATGTACCACGGGGGAAGCCGGGGCGGACATCTAATATTATATAAAAATTCAGTGGCATCATTGTTTGTTGCCAGTGAACTGTTCAATACAAACCGAAATTAACGAAAGTTGTTTTATGTGTAATAACATTGATGTGAAAGTGAAATGTTTATGTGTAATAGCGGTGACGACAGGGTAAAAAATATACCATTCTAATTAGTTCGTCTGTGAATCTAAACCATCCTCGAATCCACTTATACACACACAAATCGGTCCCGCCGTTTAGGAGGAGTTCACTGTCAAATGATTAAACTACTAAAATGGCTGCTAAAAAATAGGGGTTGGTGATAAAAGGGTAAAAATGTAGGGTTGTATGTATTTTAATGACACATTATAAAAAAATAAAAACAAAAAGTTGTCCGAAAATTAAAAAAAAAATGTTTAGTGGTGAACAACCATTATCACTTGGGGATATGAAAAATAGATACTAGCCCATTCTCAGACCTACTGAATATGCTTATAAAATTTGGTAAAAATCAGTAAAGCCGTTTCAGAGGGGTAAGGTAACTAACATTGTGACACGAGAAATTTATAAATAAGATTAAAAATGTACAATCATATAGACCAACAAACTTCTGGAGTGGTTGTGACGTCACTCTATCGTAAAAATCGTACCATACCAAGTGATGTCAGGGGACATCACTCGAAACTTCTAAGCACTGTATTTTCGAAATTTTTTGGCTGTGATACATAAAAAAATACATATGTACAATATTGTTTATAATCTAACTGTCAGACTAATTAGTTTTTTTAATCGTCTCGCCTATTTGGGCCCACTTGAGAGATAGAATAGTTTTTGAAGTGAAAACTTCTTTAGGCGCGATATAGACAGAATTTTCATTGGCTGTGAAATGGATTCATCAATCGTCACGCTCAGATATGATAAGAAATCTCGGTAAAAACTTCCAGGTAGGTACCAGGGCAATAGAAACAGTGAAGAGTTTCGATTACCTACCTCCAACAGCCCAGCGTTTATCTCCAGATACCAGGGCAACAGAAATATAAAAGAGTTGCGTTTGCCCCTAGGTACCAGTACCAGGGCAACAGCAAGTTTTCACTTCTATCGGCAGTTCCTATGACTGCCAATTTTTTCGTTTTTTATTTCGTTTAATGGTCTTGGTTTCACCCGTTATTTTCCCGGGATAAAAGTACTGTATGTATTATTCCAGACTATTATCTATATATGTGTCGCAGCCGGATTGTATAATCCGACGTATTACATTACGGCTAGCCGTTATGAAAAACAGGGCCGTTTTGTAATGCGGCGGTTCAACGATTACCCACATTGTCATTGCGATACGTTCTGCAATAAGGCTGCCCACGTATAGGCGCATTATATTACAACTTATATACCAAAATCTATCTATTTCAACAGTTTTCGCTTGAAAGAGTAACAAACATCCATACCTACACACAAACTTCCGCATTTATAATATTAGAAAGAGATTTTATTTAGCTTTTTCATAAAAATTTAACACATTGTAAGTTCATTCGTAGTAATTTGCAAATAGTACTTACTTAATAGTTCCTGTATTTAACAGTTTGATCACCGGACTCTCAGGTGTTGAATTAAAATCTCCTGTCAATATTACGGGAGAGTAGCCTCGCCTGAAACGATAAGATAATAAATATAATTACTTACAAATACGTGATATCGATTTATACACTTTCATTCTGTTTTTATTTATTTTTACTGTAACGTTAAGGATTTTTTTTATTTATTTAATAAAATCGAATGTTAAGGAATATCTTATTTTATTTCAAAATAGTAAAATTATTCAACTTCTTTACAAAGTTTCTTTACTTTAATAATTTTTTTTCATAATAATAGTTATGCAGTAATGAGATATATAAATATATATGTCGTGTTTTTAGAGCGTTTCGAGTGAATTTGTGCTTATGAATATTATTTTTTTCTAGATAATCAGAATTTATTAAAATTTTGGAAACGTTTTCGATCGACTATATTTCTGTCTTTTTTAGGGTTCCGTAAAACGTAAAAACGGAACCCTTATAGATTCGTCATGTCTGTCTGTCTGTCTGTCTGTCTGTCTGTCTGTCCGTCCGTATGTCACAGCCACTTTTTGCCGAAACTATGAGAACTACACTGTTGAAACTTGGTAAGTAGATGTATTCTGTGAACCGCATTAAGATTTTTACAAAAGTTCAAAAAAAAAAACAAAAATTAGGGGTGCCCCCCATACTGAGAACTGAAACTCTAAATTTTTTTTTTCATCAAACCTACACGTGTGGGGTGTCAATCGATAGGTCTTTAAAAATGATGCTGAGGTTTCTAATATATTTTTTGTCTACACTGAATAATTTGCGCGAGAGACGCTTCCAAAGTGGTAAAATGTGTGTCCCCCCCCCTCTAACTTCTAAAGTAAGAGAATGAAAAAACTAAAAAAAATATATGATGTACATTACCATAAAAACTACCAACGAAAATTAGTTTGAACTCGATCTGATGAGTAGTTTTTTTTAGTACGTCATAAATACACTATTATTAAAACTTCGATCAAAGTTACAACGAACTACAAGAACTATGTGTACTATGTATATTATGCTACTTGCTGCAACGGAACCCTTCATGGGCGAGTCCAACTCGCACTTGGCTACTTTATTTGAAAATTATGTTATATTATAGCCCCTTGAGTACCTCTATCCCCGAGAGTTGTAACGTTTTATTTCTGAATTCTGTCACATTAAAGGCAATTTCAATCAATATCAATCCGCGCACGGGCAAACGAAGACTTATATTGTGACCAGAACTTCGACCTGTGCGCATTCGATCTATTGTTTCTATTTAAAAATATTGTTTCGAGTCGATAAAAATATGATCTTGTTCTATAAAATGATATGGGAACAACAGCAAAACTTTCAGTTATCAGAAAAATCGTATCACTTTTCACCCATACGTAAAAACAATATGATTGTTTAGTTTTCGTTACATACGATTTCCAAAATTAAAGAGGCCTAGTCACGCTGACGGGTCTCTTGGCCGTCTGCTAGCTGCGTCTCATTCGCACTCGCGGAGAGCAACCAACCAACCAAGTTCAGTCGTTTCGACTGAACGGATCAACAAACATCAAAACTTTCACATTTATAATATTAGCAGGATACATATAAAACAGGTTGCGGCCTGTTTGGACTGAATCTTATACTGTACTGAAACCGTAATGAACAAATCTTAGAATCGCCTTTTCCCATAATGACTGAATGTCCAAATGTCTTTGATGTGCAATGTCCAATAATCATTATATCTGACGAGATATGTACAATCCTAAAGTGATGGCGAATTCCTACCGGGGAAAGGCGAAGTTCTGCACGGGAACTTCACCCTTCGAAAGACACGCGTAGAAGCTTGTTGGGGAAACACTGGAAGGCATGGAACGTTACTCGGCTGATAATTATGTATATCTGGCCGAGTAACAGTCCAAAGTTAATCCAGATGGGAGCTCGTTGAACGCTGAGGCCACGGAACCGAGAGGCCTTTCGCCAGGGTTTTGGCCTCCAAGTCAACGGCGTTCCGGCCAAGTTAAGAACTGCGGCAATCCTTAGCCGCGGTCGTGGGAGTCGACGTTTCACTGCCGAGTCTTTGGTCCTGTGAGGCGGAGGAGCGAGAGTTGGAAGCCTCTTGCTCGGCGCGGCGTACGCAGAGGCGGAAGCAGACATAGGACACAGGACAGAGCCATCTTTCACTCTGGCTTGCATCCCGTCTACGCACTTGGAGGGTCCGAGGCGTCGGACGTTCTGGGCTGCCCGCCACCACTTAGGGATAGAACTTCCCGAGATGTCGCGCCTTCTCGAGATGACGCGCCGCTGGTTTTTGTCGCGTCACTGGATCCAAATACGAGAGTCCGTCCACCCGCGAAGCGAACCCGCGAGAGTGGTGGCAATGGCAAAGTCGCAGTTAAATGCGAAGGTGGTCCAGCGACTCTGACGCCAACTCAAGCTGGAGAAATCTGTGAGGGTTTTAGTCGGTAGATGCTGCCATACCTGCATTTCCCCCATATAAAAAAGATTAAACGTATCAATAATACATAAAATTCAAAATAAAGTGTTACCAACTGTACTGTGGTTTGGCAGTTTTATTTTTGACGTACAAGAAGATGAATTTCCAAATGTACGTCTACATTTGGAAATTCAGTCATTATGGGAAAAAGTGATGTTAAGATATTATGTTCAATACAGTTTTAGTACAATATACCCCTTCAAAATCGGATGATTACATATGTCTTACTCTTTTTTGGGCCCGTCAAAATCGGATGAGTACATATGTCTCACTCTTTTTTGCGCCCTTAAAGATCGGATGATTACATATGTCTTACAAAACCGGTTTCGATTTTTTTCTGCTTTCGGACCTTATTTTGTTCAGGCAAAGGTTTATTTTCCCATAACTGTTTTATTCACATAATACCTATTGGATAGAGCTTCAAAATGAGCCCGATAACGGCATCCACTTGAAACAAATTTCTCGGAATATCGGCAGTATAAGTCGGCCGGTCCGGGCGCCATGACACCCGCGCGTGATTTACGACGTAGTTCAGTGAAGTGGTGATTATTTGTGTAAATTAGTGTGTTTGGTGATTATATTTTGGTAAGTGGCTTATTTTAATACATTTTAGGGCCCTTTAGGTATATGTTTTGATTATAATAACTAAAAATTGTGTTTTAGATTTTTGTCACTATAGATCGGAATGAGCCATATGGCTTACGAAAATGGCGGCGATTTTTCAATTGTCGTTCCTCACATTTTGCCTAATTGAGTATAGATTATTTTAATTATCGGTTCTACTAGTATTTTAATAAGATTCCTGAATATATTTTCTATCGATCGGTATATAAATATAATGCCTAAATACCTAAATCGTACCACACGAAATGTTTTAAAAAACCGGTCCGAAACGGCACGCAATTTTTGTTCTGTTAGGTATTTTCAAAGTCGAAAATATCAAAATATAAGTATGAAAGCATATACTTTGTAGTTTCGATTTATAAGGGGTAGATATCACTGTTTATAAAAATCATAACAACCTATACATAAAACAATATACTTTCTTCACAAACACCCACTTTTTCAAAAGTGTAACTTTTTTCGACTGCGGGTGTAAAGAAAAATCTGTGTAAAATTAAGTAAAAATATAATACAGAACAATTATATATCGTTTTGTAGCTTATTTCAATAGCTTTATGATAAAGTAGCTCAAAGCATCCTAGATCGAACTAATCGATCACTAGGTATAAAATAATGCGCATGGTGCGCACGCCGCGCGCAGAAAAGTGCGCGGTTCAAACCCCGCCGATCCGAGGGTGTTTTTGAATTTCTTAGTACCTCCGATATGTAAAGGACTTGAATTTCTAGGTACCTCCGATTTCGAAGGGATACCTAATACCCGGTTTACATTATTCCAGTCCAGCGGTCGAATCCAGCGCTGGATTGCTTACTGGAAAAATATAAACCGGCAAGCTCATGCAACATGCTCATGCAAGCAACCGGCAATCAAGAGACTATTAAAATAGGTGCGTTTTGTTATTATGTTTTATGGTTGCGATTTGTTTGGACTGAATCTTATACCCGGTTTATATTATTCCAGTCCAGCGATCAAATCCAGCACTGGATTGCTTATTGGAATAACGGAAACCGGCACTGGAAAGCATCAATCCAGTGCCAATGCATTCCGCATTGGCACTGGATATAAGATAGACCGGGTATAAGATTCAGTCCAAACAGACCGCAACCATAAAACATAATAACAAAACGCACCTATTTTAATAGTCTCTTGAGTAAGGGAAATGTAACCAGACATCGAGACGGCGTACCTACATTTTTTTTTTCGTAGTTCCTATTTTTGCCTGTATGTTCCCTTTTTTGTGTGCATATTGTGCATAAATCGTTACACTGTTATATTATAATCAATAACTTGTATTGCGATAACGCCATAGCACTATTTCGTGTATCATTTAATCGCACCACACTTAACAAAATATGAATAAAATATCATTATACAAATAACATTTCTCTCATAATTGTGGTATTTTGAAAGTATAACTATGCTGATTAACAATAAAACCAACTTACTCTGTGCCGTTATTGTAATATGCAAATCGGTCTATTTCAGCCAGGAAGAGTCGCAACTGGGCGAGCCTAACATCCGTCCTCTTGGGGTTGTAGAGCAGGTGGGTTGTAGCAACCACAATCGGGCATTTGGGTTCGCCTTTCGGGAGCAACTTAACCATCAATCCAACATTATCCCTGTTTAGCAGTGGCAACCGAGGCTGGTTATATTCCACCTGTAAAATAGAAATGTTTTTGTTAATAAACATCGTTCAACGGTCCAATCTCGTCGCGCATTTTTTCGCAGTTGAAGTAAAAAATATGTGCGTTTTTTACTGTTACATTTGCGGTTGTAAAATGCAAAGTCAGTGATATCTATTTAATAATCTAACGAGGCAAATCACTTAACTACAATGCATTGTTTGCATCACAAACCTAAAAATACACTACAAAAAGATAACCCTGTGAAAAAAGGTTCACGTTTTTGTATAACACAATGAGTTATTTGGTATTCAAATTGACGAAAATCGCAAGTCGAATTTTCGCTAATAGCAGTTGCGTAGAGCCGCCAGCGATTGTAAAGAAAGATTATATTTTTGTCAAAGCCTTTGTTATTCCGGAGTTCGTAACAATATCTCTCGCAGCTAATCAGTAGGAATATCTAAACTGAAAGGTCATATGTGAAAATCGTAAGCAAAACATTTAAGTAATTCTATATGATAAGCATTATGCTCATATGCCCATAACAGCACAGTGCCACGCCGCTATTTGAATGTGACTCTATGAGAGTGCAGTCAATACCCAGATTATTTATAGGACGATTTATATTTTTGTCCTGTAATTTATCTGGAAATATTGCTCTTCAAGCCGGAACACTGTACGTTTGAGCTTGAAATTGTCAAATGGGAAATACATACAATGGATAGTCTCATGAATCATGATCTCAAAACATATTGTAAGTCATTTGATTGACTAGTAGGCAACAAAACCAACATTATCTTCAATTGTTAGTTTTGAAGAGGAAAAATGTGTTAATTATAGATAATTAAATATTTATAGCTACAATGTATATAGTAAATAGTAATAGTTCGAGAATTGTATTTTTTTTTTACAATAACAGCTATAAGTTTCAAATTACCTAATAAACCTAAGAAATAACATAATATGCTAAATTGACGCCAGCAAAACTGGAAAATACGCAAGTTTTACTTACAGTCAATTCATCCATAACATCAAAAAGTGATTTTTTAAAGTATATTGCACAGCCATCTTGGTTTTCACCAGTTTTTCGTTTGAATATACCACAATATCCAATGTCTTCAAATGTTGAATAAAAACTGCTCAAATGATTGACTTCCACTTCTTGCAAGCACAGTATCTAAAAATGGAAACATTAGACAATTGATGACAGTACCTACGTAAAAAAAAGAAAAGAAAATTAAACCAAAAGTACTTGCATCAGGATTAAGATTCACAATTTCTTGAAATAGCCTGGGAGCCCTGATATCCCACTTCAGGTTACTAGGAGCACATGTTTTGTACAGATACGGGTGACACTCTAACAAGTACTGTGATAGTACATTGTATGACACTACTTTGAATTGGAAGCCACGAGCTGAAAGAAAGTTATATGATTGCTATAAAACATATCTTATATATAAAATTCTCGTGTCACAGTGTTTGTTTCCTTACTCCTCCGAAACGGCTTTACTGATTTTAACCAAAATTTATATGCATATTCAGTAGGTCTGAGAATCGGCTACTAGCTATTTTTCATACCTTTATTTATATGGCAAAACAACGTTTGCGGGGTCAGCTAGTTTCATATAAAACTATGTATTGTACTTGTTAAGAGAGTTATCTCTAGTAATTATCTACTTTTATTATGAAATGTGGTCAAAGGCATTTTTATCAGAATTTACTTTCGAATAGTAAATTAAATTTATTGATTAGAAGTAGCATAGAAAATATTAAGCAAACTTCAATATTGCCCCTATTCTATTCACCACTATTCCTACTGTTTGAATTTGATTCCAAATCTTGGGGTTTGCTATTCAGCACCAGTTCACTCTATCATTAATATAACATAAGGCAAACATGAAGAATAATATATTTTGGAAAAAAAAAATATCAAAGTAAATTTGACTGGCAAAGAACTTCTTACCATTTCCATGAGAATTCCCTACAGTTTCCCATCTTCTTGAGTAAGAGGGTTCTCTAGATTCACCATTATTAGAGCAGTCTGCCATGCCGCAATCAATGTTGTTGATGGAGTAACTGAAAAAATACTACCTAAATTAGTTTAGCTAACATAGGACTGATCAGTTATGGGAAAAGTTTAGGACTGAGCGAGACGTATCTCAAACATTATTCAAATAGTATTGTAATGTTTATTATCTATGGTAAACTGAAAAATTTCATATGTCAACACATATGTTTTTGGCAATGGCAATTTAGCTCCATACAAATAGAAATGGAGCTCCTATCCAATAAAATTCTTAAATTTACATGCATTGTAATGTAATAGAAGTGATTTGATTTGACAATCAACAATGTACTGTAACATAGCAAAGATTTAACTTACACCATAAACTTCCCTCCACAGCAACCTTCTGATGAGGAAGGAACATCACTCTGTCTATAATGGCTCATTGTTTCACAATTGTTTCCGTTAACGGCATCCAGGGAAGGTACTTTTAATTTTGGTCTTTTCTTTGTCTTATACTCTTTTGGTAAAACTGTAAAATAATTAAACTGTCCCTTCAACTTTAAATCTGTATAATTTGATTTTATTATCTCTCTTGAATGACTAATGGAGTATTTATTCACTTGTGTTTTAAAAACTCTCTCACATGTAGTGAGATATCTGTAAAAACTATTTGTAAGTTTCAGCATAGTGTTGTTTTTATAAATACTGAATTGTAAGTAAAATTTAAATATAATAACATAATTATATTTTCCTAGCCTCTACTTTAAGCTGTATATTTTTGTCACTCATGCATTGCTGACAATTTTACAACTACAAGACATGGACTTTGCTCCAGTTAGTTTTATATCCTGAAACAAAACATTATACATTACTATTGTTGTGAATTTGTTCATAGTCAATTATCTATGAATCCAAACAAATTCTGATTTAAATCTCACCTGTTTTATGGACTAAGCAGACATTTTAATGGGTATGATTTAGATTTACAGAAAAGAAATGACCATGATAATGTTGGTTATGCTCAGCAATGATTTTTATTTTCCTTTTTAAGCCAAACTAGCTTATACAGATATCAAAGTGTGCCTCTGAGTCACAGGAATGATCCAGTATTCAAGGACTGGGTTGGTCCTGTGACTAAGGTGATGATGATGTGACATACAGTCAAGCAGTTGTTGAGTTTTGCTAGCAATGAAGCTAACTCATGCATTTTTTTGTCTTTGTATTTTAGTGTCACTTAGAATAAAGAAGTAATCTGTTCATAGATTGCAAGAATCTACACTGTGATGTATACTATAATAAATGAATAAATAATTACTAAATATTGGTGGACACAATTCACACACAACACCATCTGACCCAAAACTAAGCAAAGCTTGTACTATGAAAGCTAGACAGCCATGAGCATGGCCATGCCCTCTGCGTAGTTTCCAAAGTAAGCTATCAAATTCTAAGTAATAAGTTTTCACTTCTATCTGCAGTCCCTATGACTGCCAATATTTTTTTTGGTCAATGTTTTGTATGAAACTAAACTTCATGAGCAGTTTCAAAACAACATACTGTTACAGAATACTTAGTACAAAATAATACTTAGTATAAAAAGCTGATAATGATAATCTCAATGATAAGCTCATAGGGCTTCATTTTCCTTAGATTACCATGTCAAAATTTATATATGACTAAAGAATTCAAATTTTTATGGAATAAAAGTCTATGCATTATTGTAGACTATAATCTATCTGACTTCCAAATTGCAGCTAGACTTAATCCATAACTTGTTTTTTTGAACACCCATAGTTTTGCATTTACCACTAAATCTAGTGATGGTAATTGACGGTGTGGTCAAACATGACATAAGCTAATGTAGAATAATATACCTTTTTACACTGACCACATAAACAACTAGGTTTCACATCTCCAATGACATGTGATGTCTAAAATGCACAAGTGTTTCTGTTGGTTTGACTGTCCTACAAAACAATACTTGGTTGAATTTGCAAATCCACTATTCATCTGATAATATAGCTCATTATTTGCAATAGATCTTTGAGTCTTTGTGCACAATTGGACAAAAAGAAATAACAATTATGTACATAATTATGTATGTAATAACATAAAAGCTATGTGAAGGTTCATTCACAAAATTTGATTTAATTTTTAGTAGGAAAGGAGCATACACTCTGCCTAAAAGCATAACTCTAGCTCCACCAGAAAGTTACATTCACTGAATTTGTTTGTGCTCAATTGTGCAATTCGAATTCAATTGTGCTCAGCAAAATTTCAGCTTACCTATCCACTACTAAATCTTAATTTAAATGTACCTACGTAAAAAAAATATTAAAAAAATATCACTTCCTAATTTGTCTATTAACATTTAATCACGATACAAATAAGCAATTTCTTCACAATAGAGGGACAGATTTATGAAGCCGTTACATAACAGTAACTAAGTATTCTGAATAGCACCACAAAAACAATAGGGCACAATCAATCGACCAAATAAACTACACAATATTTTGTATGCCAAAATGAAACATAAGTAACCTAAAACATTAAAATAAAACAAACAAAACAAACCATCATGTAATCACTTACATGCAAAACAATTACATATTTTGTTTACTTATCGAGCAAAACCCACGCGAATAGAAGCTAAATTTTTTTAACAAAAATAAATCCATTTCTTACGCACCATCTCCTTCGACCTTGTTTATTGAAATAGAGCCTGTGTACTGTCAGTGTCAGATGTCAGAGTGTCATATAAGTCAACATCAAAGTCAAACTAAAGCCACAGAAAAGGTAAAAAATCTTTGCCACAGAATACCACTCGCACGGGACATTTTTAACACTTCAGTAAACATTTTTGTGATTTCTCAAGTACTTAGTCTAACAGATATTTTGGAATCTCTAATATCGGTGTTGAATGTGGATCTGAGTGGGAGGGCCTGGTCACAAGCCTCACTACCCATACGGTTGGGAGGCCTAGGGGTCCGCCAAATTTCAAGTGTAGCTTTACCGGCATTCTTGTCCTCAGTTCATAGTACTCAAAATCTAATAGACAAAATTCTCGCACCCTCTTTAGGCCATTCGGAATATTCTGATGTAGTAGTAGCTAATTTGTGCGAGGCTAAGAATGCTTGGAGGCTGGCTTGTCCAAACAACGATTTCCCCAGATGTCTGTCATCTCAGAGACAGTGGGATCGACCGATCTGCGATCTAGCACGGAACTCTCTTCTCGATACGTGTCCTAGTATCGCGGATCGTGCTCGTATCCTTGCTGTGTCTGTGTGGGAATCGGGCCTTTGGTTACAAGCTTTGCCATCTTTCAATACCGGTAGCCTATTAGATCCAACTGCATTTCGTCTAGCTGTTAGCTTGCGCTTGGGTGCGAGGTGCTATGAAGCCCATCGCTGCCATTGTGGTACTGCCGTCGACCAACTCGGTCACCACGGTCTCTCTTGCTCGAAAAGCGCAGGTCGTATTGGCCGCCACGCCAGCCTGAACGACATCATACGCCGGGCTTTTTCCACCGCCAATGTCCCAGCCATACTCGAACCGAGTGGGCTTGCGCGTGACGATGGAAAAAGACCTGACGGCATGACTGTTGTGCCTTGGAAGTTGGGTCGGCCCCTAGTGTGGGACGCAACTTGCGTCGATACTCTGGCACCATCACATCTTCCAGAGACACATTGTAAGGCTGGTGCAGCGGCTAATTCAGCTGAGCGACTCAAACGGCGCAAATATGCAACCCTCGGAAGAGGTTACATATTTGAGCCCTTTGGGGTTGAGACATTGGGTCCGTGGGGGCCGGGAGCTCACCTCATCTTCAAAAGCCTTTCCGAACGCTTGGTCGATGCGACGCGTGACCAAAATGCTGGCGTTTATTTAGCCCAACGCATAAGCATTGCCATTCAGCGTGGTAATGCCGCCAGCATGCTGGGTACGCTTCCGATTGGTAGTGGGCTTGAACATCTTGATTATCTGTAGACCTTCATTGGTCTATGGATAATTCAGGTGTGCTTAGTGTAAGTAGTTGTTAGGTATGTAGCGTAGTGTAGTTCTCATTGTATTTTAGTTTTGTTAATAAAGGCTCTGCCCTATTAAAAAAAACAGATATTACATTAATAATTTATAAAGGAGACGATGGTTTTATGGCTTAAATGTGTTGTATTCACAGAAATATAAATAATGAGGTACTAGAAGTCTCATGGCCGCGTGACATTGTCGCCGCACAGGACTTGTAGGCCACGACGGCCACGTGCTCGACTTGTAGTTTAGTCTTCTTCGAACCGGCAGGCGTGAATCATCTTTAAAAACTTGTGCTATGCAGCATAAAGAAGCAAATTCCGTCGTAGACCGCATTATCTTCATCCATCATCATCGGCATAATCGCAACCGTATCATTAAATGGGCCATAAATCGTAAACGGTATTTTTTACAAAAAGAGTTTACTGGCAACAAAAGATTACATTTTTATTTTCTACAATAACGGTCTCCGTAATGAGGCGTTTTCCGACGAGACAAAAATAGATAGATAGATAGATATTATATATAAATAATATAAATATATATGTGTTACAGCCAAAGTAATAAATCTGGATATTATATATACTGTCTAGCCATTATATATAATATCTTCGAAGACTTGGATAATGTAATAAAACAAGTAGATATTCGTTTATGAATAAATTTGTATTTCGATTTGCCTTAAGCATGCCTCAATTAACATTATTATAAGGTAATTAACCTAACCGGTCTAACTTGGACTCTGGGTGGGCTCCCGCCAGAAGCTCTTGCGGTCGCCCCTGAATGTTGCTTCGCCACACTCAGCCTTCGTTTCGCTACGGAGGTCGCCGGCTCGCTTCGCTCGCCACCTCCCCCCTTCGCTCAACTCAACTTCATGCGACGAAGCAACATTCAGGACCTCCTTTGAGCTTCTGGCTCCCGCATTTTTTATAAACACTCTAGGGGTAGTAGCCACAAGACTAGGTGGAGTCGGGGTGCTCTGTGTCAGTTTTGTGACTAATTTCAACCTAACCGGTTTGAGTTGGTCTCTGGGTGGGTAATTTGTTAAGTATTGAAGGGAGGAAAACGATTATGCCTGCTGCTTTTGACAACAAACCGAAAGACCTAGAAGCGCCTCCTATTATCGTTTTATTAAACCATATCTTTTTGTCTCGTCGGAAAACGCCTCATTTGCTTCTGATTTGTTGTCTGTGTCTGTGTGTCTACCTTCTATAAACCTTAAATACATGAAGGAATGTACTAAAACAATTTTTCATCTTATTTTTTTTTTAAACTCTTAAAATATTGGGAATAAAAACAGCCAATTAAGTTGATAATGTAATAAAAAACCGGTACTGATCACAATCGATTTTCAGTTAACATCTTTAGAATTCCCGATGCAGTAAGAGTAACTAAGCCAAAGTAGAAGGAAAATACAACGATGTCAATAGTAACACTAAAATACGCCAATATTTTATCTCGGCTGAAGGACTAGTATCCATGGCCAAGAATACATTTAAAAATTTATATATTTTGTATGTTACGAATTAGTTAATGTGTATGTTTTGATTTTTTTTCATTCATAAAATGCGTACACGGATAAATAAAGTAGTTTATTAAATATTACAATAAGTCGTGCTTTCGCATATTGAATGAATTGAGAACCATTATGCCTAACACATTTGACAACTAAGTGAAAGAAGTACAAAGTGCCTCCTATCGTCGTTTTATTGAATCATATTTTTTTGTCTTGTCGGAAAACACCTCATTGTTGCCATAAAGTGCATAGTTTCCGAAATGTCGTGTAAAACAGTTTTTTAATTGGCGTTTGAAACTCCACCTGGATCTGCGAGCATTTTGTGATTTTATGTTCAGTAAGTGATCTTTACCTCATATAAAAATAAAGTGGCCAAGTGCGAGTTGGACTCGCCCATGAAGGGTTCCGTTGCAGCAAGTAACATAATATACATAGTACACATAGTTCTTGTAGTTCGTTATAGCTTTGATCGAAGTTTCAATAATAGTGTATTTATGGCGGACTAAAAAAAAACTACTTATCAGATCGAGTTCAAACTAATTTTCGTTGGTAGTTTACATGGTAATGTACATCATATATTTTTTTTAGATTTTTCATTATCTTACTTTAGAAGTTAGAGGGGGGGGGGGGGACACACATTTTACCACTTTGGATGTGTGTCTCGCGCAAACTATTCAGTGTATACGAAAATGATTTTAGAAACCTCAACATCATTTTTGAAGACCTATCGATAGACACGCCACACCTGTACGTATGATGAAAAAAATATTTTTGAGTTTCAGTTCTCAGTATGGGGGACAACCCTAATTTTCCTTTTTTTTTAATTTTTTTGTTTAAATTTTAATGCGGTTCACAGAATACATCTACTTACCAAGTTTCAACAGTGTAGTTCTCATAGTTTCGGCAAAAAGTGGCTGTGACATACGGACGGACAGACAGACAGACAGACATGACGAATCTATAAGGGTTCCGTTTTTACGTTTTACGGAACCCTAAAAAAGACCAGAAAAGTTCAAAGTTGACAAAAAAACCGTCTAATTTTACTGACCCTTAAGTTTCTGCGCAATTTTTAAAATTTTTGACGTACTTATGAAGTATTGGGAAACACTAGTTGGTGAATCTGTTCTCAACTTACAGCATCACCAAAAAAGGTTTATTTTTGTATACGTACTGTCTACCTACGAGTATAGAGAAATATTTCTTGGCTTATGTAGCAACAAAACTCTTATCACTATTATAAACATATATTGAGCAAAAAATCAGTTTAAATGACATAGTTAGTTAAATTAAGTCAATATTTTACTGTTATTTCTGCACTGTGGCACCGATTCTGCACAGAACGACGCATGAGAATGTTCGCGAGGTACAAGACCGCGTTAAATGCGTACCTACTTTGACAGAAATACCCGGCCTTAACAGACAGTTTCTTTCATGTTTATAATATTAGCATGAATAAATCAAGATACAACATTTCATGATTTTACCTTCTACAATATATAGATGTCAATGTTTGGATATTTGTTGCTCAATCACGTCGTAACGTCCTGAATGGATCAGGCTGAAATTTGGAACATAGATTACGGGAAAATAACGGGGTACTACGCGGATAAAGCCGTGTGGCGCTGCTAGTGTAGTCATTTATCGCTCTTTAAGGGGCGAGTCTGCGATTTTAACGAAATCGATGTGTTTTTGTAGCCAATTCATGGCCATAATACATTATGTGGAAGTGTGAAATTAATACATACTATTACACATATCCTGAATTTCAAACTGAACTTTTAAAAATCGTGGCATATGCTTCTTGTCTCTTGAAACTATGAAATTGGTTTGGCCAAATTTGTTTTCACCCGTAATTTTGATGTGAAAAAATTATACGAAAACCGTGTTTTTAAAGATTCTAACTTTTATGTAGATACATATATGGGTTAGATCTTGTATGCCAATCTACTTATTAATCAGCAGATAGCCAGGGATAGTTTTTGATAGTTTTTTAAAAAAGCCTCCTGAATACATCTGTGGAACGAACGATGTTGCACAGATGTATTTGCTATCACTCAAACAACAGGCGTTTTTGTAGTTGCTCGGCCACGTTATTCACAGTAGTAACTATTATCATAATCTGTGCCAGCCATAGAATACATAATGACAGCCACTGTTTGGTTGCTCGCTCGTTTTGTACTTACGTTTGCTATGTTTCGAAAGAGTTGATATAGGTATGTATTTATACCTACATGTAGAGGTGCATTTCAATATTTTTTTCGCGTACACCTAGGTAGAAACTGATTGCCGATGTGCGATATAGAATTCTCACATACTAGGTATTGATTGATTGCTATAATCTGTTAAATGCAATGTAATAAAATTATAAAAATATTATCTATACATACCTATACAAATAAATAAAATTGGGTCGTCTGTTTGTAATATCAAATTAACAGTTTTTCACTTAGCTCCAATGAAACTAAATACCTACGGTACCTATACCTAAAAACTATTTTTTGTCTATCTCTTTGTTTGTGCCGGCTAATCTCCGAAAAGGTTGGACCGATTATGACATGACTTGCACTATCACATAGGTAGCTGATCTCTTTTTTTACGAGCAGGACATATGCCTGATGGTAAGCAACATGCCTGTCACATAACAGCACAGTGACACGCAACTATTGGAACATGAAGAGTCCAAATCCTCACTTAGCACTGGTCTCGTCACCCAGAGATCTAAGATATTATATCTCTCGGCCCTGTAATTCCTCTGAAAACATTGCCCTTCAAAGCGGAACACGGTAATGTTAGCATATTACTGATTGGCGGTAGAATTACTGGCAAAGGTGTGGTACTTCCCCAGGCGGACTCTGCCAAGAGTCCTACCAATACTAAAAATTTCCTAAGGCATGACAGGTTACTCTTACTTGAGGAAAATAATTAGAAAAAGAAAACCCTCAAAACGGGCGGGCACAGTAAGTGGTTATGAACAAACGTTCATAATGTTTTTTTTTTCATCACAAGCTTCGCGTTTGTGATAAAAATTATACGTTGTTTTGTTCGGCTGCATCTATCGGTGGTTAGACTTCTTCAAAAGGTGGGTACTGTTCTTAAACACGTATACAGGGTTACTATAAAGACAGTGAGTTTTTTTTTATCGCGTATATGTCCTCTTTTGACCACCAACTCGCCTGATGGTAAGCGACGGTGTGGTCGAAGATGACGCACGTTGACCTAGTAAGAACGTATTCACTCTGACCTTGAAAATTTCTAAATTGTATCTTTCAGAGAACAAGAAGGCCGACAACTTATTCCACTCTAAATCTGTACGTACGAGAAAAGTGGACTCAAACCGTTTAGTACGGATTTGGGAATATTGAGAAAATTCTGTTCGAGTTGTCTTAATATTTAATTTGTATTTCTCGCGGACTAAGCCGCGGGCAACAGCTAGTTTAATCATAAAGGCATATACCCTAAAACTAAGAACAAACATAGAAACACGACACTAAAAAAAAACTGCAACGGATTCTGAAAGAAATAACACTTCTTGAGGCACCCATAAACATAACAATATGTTTATACACAATATCAAAATCAAAATATAGCTGTGGCAGCAGAAAAGTAAGGATGCACAGATGGCTTTAAAGTCACTTGGATACGGGGGCTGTGGTGTATTCTTAAAATAAATAATAAATTAATAATTTATTTCCGAAACTTTGAATACAACACAATTTAACAAGACGGTAATTCAGCAAGAGTTAAACATATACAAAATAGACATTTCCGTGATAGTAAGATATCACGTGTATTTATTTTTCGTCAACCGCGTGATTTTAAATCGAAAATCGACGTGTAGTGTAAACCTTGACTCCCCGTTAAGGTAACGAACGAAGACCTCGCGCACCTAGAATAGGATTAGATTCTTCTTTATACCGGTATTTAAAAAAAAAGATTTAAAAAATTGGATTCTTTGTAGAAATTAAATATACACGTGATTTTGGTTTTAGTTGTAAACCTCACCAAGTATCACCAAGGGGGAGGGAGGGGTTAAAAATTTAAAAAAAAACATCACGTGATTAATGAACAGCCCCTAAATAGTTTGACACCAGATTTTGCATCCCCAGAAATGGCCCAATTTATGTAATGTAATCAGAATTTATCCAATCAAATTTCGATAGAGGAACTATCAAACTGCATTAAACGATCAGATACAGCTCCCGGCATGGACAATATTTCGTACTTTATGGTTAAAAACCTTCCAGATATAGGTAATCTAGTTTCTTTATACAATCGATTTTGGAGTACTAATTTTGTTTCCAAACAATGGCAGAAAGTTAAGATAGTTCCTATACCAAAAACATGAAATGAAAACCGGCCAACGTCAGCTGTCCATACTAAAATTTTACAAGCTATAGGTACTTACTCGTAGACTTGATTGTTTTCTTGAGAAAAAGACCTGATTTTCAGAGGAAACTGTCGGTTTTAGGCGGTCTAGATCATGCCTTGATAATTTAGCTAGGTCATATATTCAGATTGGTCACACAGAAAGTTATCCAACTACAGGTTGTTTTGTAGACACTAGACATAGAAAGCGCCTACATCAACGTCAATAATATAACAAGTCTCTTGCAAGTATTGGATGGTTTGGAAGTGGGATCAGATTTCTGTAAATATCTATGGCAATTTCTTCATGAAAGAGTCTTGTTGGTTCCGATAGATGACAATGTCACATTATGCCGAACTACGGGAGTTGGTTTAGCCCAAGGAGTGTTCAGAATGTGATGTGAGATGTGATAGAGGATGTCTAACATATTTTGACGGAGTACGTCCGAAACGAAGTGCTCCGTCAGAGTCTTTTTGTACAAAACACCAATGTTGGAGAGTTTAATGGTATTTTGCCTTCATCATCATCACAGGAAGCAAAAAAGCAACTGCGGCTTTACTTGTTTCTCTTTGGAGCGGGTTCCTAAGCTTAATTATTTTTATTTAGGTCATTAAAAGTGTCATCCGTTATTTTATAAGTTATTTATAGTTTTTTTCCTTGTGTGGTCTTTTAATAAAGAGTTTTTTATTATTCTCTTAAATAACTCTATATATTAAAATCCGCATCAAAATCTGTTTGGTAGTTTTAAAGATCTAAGCAAGCATAGGGACAGACAGACAGTGGGAAGTAACTTTGTTTTATACTATGTAGTGACAATGTATGATTTGAAATGAGACGACCAGAATGATGATTTTTTAAAAAGTTTAAAGAAGAAGATGACTCACAATCGTAAAGCAATGATAGGGTTATAATCTTACAACATCAGATTAATTTTTTTAAACCAATAACAATTGATCGATTTTTGTGAATATTGATTTTAGGTACCTACTCAGGCGAATTTGAAAATATCTAGCCAAGAAATGAATAAAAACAGGTTTACTTCATATGAAATTAATGAACTAATACTTGTGTAAAACATTTTTTCTAACACTGCATTTGTCCTTCCTGTACGTTTGTCACAGAAACCCTGTAGAGGTAAATTTCCTAATGTCAATGTTTGGATATCTGTTGGTCAATTACATGGTAAAGTGAGAACGGATCGGGCTGAAATTTAGAACACAGTTAGATTATAGCCTGGAAGAACTCATAGGATATAGTTATCCCAGAAAAATACGGGAACAGGAATTACGCAGGTAAAACCGTGGGAGCCTATTAGAACGCATAATTTTTTGTTCCTAATTTACTTTGTCATAATGAATGTAGCATAATGTATAGTGTCATAATGCAACTTTCGCATAATAGTTTTTTTGCGTTATGTGTTTTAAGCATAACAATCTATTGTACTACATTTAATTCGACTATTGATGAGACGCATAATAGTTTTAAGGCATTTTTTTATTTGATCTCATTTTTTTTAAGGTGCCTTTTAAATCGCATATTATTTTTCACCTAATTTGCTTTGTCATAATGAATATAGCATAATATATAGTGTCATAATGTAACTTTTGCACAGTCGTTTTGTGGCGTAATGTGTTTTAATCATAAAAATCTATTGTACTACATTTGATTTGACCGTTGCTCAGACGCATTTAGACATTTTTTAATTATTTGCTGTGCTACATAATAAATAACCAAGTTACATAGGACCCAGATCCGATTCGGAGCACCCCGACTTCACCTAGTCTTGTCGCTACTACCCCTAGAGTGTATTTAAAAAATGCGGGAGCCAGAAGCTAAAGGGAGGTCCTGAGTGGAGCGATCCATGCGAGGCCAAGCGTAGCGAAGGCGAGCGAAGCGAGGCGGTGACCTCCGTAGTGGAGCGCAGGCCGAGTATGGAGAAGCAACACTCAGGGCTGACCGCAGAGCTTCTGGCGGGAGCCCACCCGGAGTCAAAAAGTGCACCATTTGTCTTAGGTGTATGTAGGTTTTTAAGTCCTAAAAATGTTGTCTACACAAATTAGTACAAACATTGCTATACTACTGCATAAATACCGTTTATAGTACCTACCATAAAAATGGTGTTTACCATAAAAAAAATTATGGTATTATTCTCAGACCAACGATTCTTAATCCTCAAAATATACTAAATAATTTCACAGCAACAGTATGAAACCATTTAATTAGTAGATACCTACATTACGAGTGATAAATATTGTTGTCAAAGTACCCACCCGCATTTGACTTGTTTTTTAGTTAGGCGTTTAAAGTTTATGCCGTTGATCATTATGTTTAAGTATAGTTATGCTTTTCTCAATGTGTGCCTTTAAACATTATGCTATTTATGGTTATGCGTCGAAACTTTATACTAAGTTATCTGTATGCTATATATGGCTATGCGGTTAAACATTATGCTAAGTTATCGTTATGTCATATATGGTTATGCTAGTTAACATTATGCGAAGTCAGTTATGCGTTTAGTTGTTATGGTAAATTATCATTAGTCCTAAAAACGTTATGCCTACCTAAAATAGGACAAAAAATGTTATGCCACCCCATATAGACCCTAAAACCGTAAAACCGAGAGGAGCTGCTGGTCTTTACAAATGTATGTAAATGTTTGAATGTTAGCAAATGTGTTGCTCAAAGCTTGGAAAACTATTTCACGGTAATATTATAAATAATACTTATATATTAGTGGACAATTCACACTCAACACCATCTGATCCAAAATTAAGCAACCTTGTAATATGGCAACCAGATAGCTGATATAATACTTATATAGTAGGAAATACATACTCATTATAGATATGAACACCTAGACACAGTACAAATATTTGCACTGGGTGGGAATCGAACCCACGACTCTCGGCTCTCCGAAGTGTAGGTATCCGATAAAAAACCGGTAAGCTAGTAATTTTTCGGCGATTTTTTTTACTTCATATGAAATTAATGGCTTAACCTAAAAAAACACTTATGTAAAACACTTTTTCTATCTAACCCTGCACTTTGTCCTTCCTGCACGTTCGTTACAGTAACCCTGTAGAGATAAATGTCCTATTAGTACCTATTATGAAAGTCAATGTTTGGATATTATGTGGATGTGTTTTGCTGAATGACAGTTTGGAACATTGAGATTATAGCCGTTTGTTATTGTCACATTCCAAATCGAAATGCAACTTACAACAGAGCACACTAAAGTCTAATATTCCTAAATGGTGTATGATATTGAATACGTAACAGTAACTTAACATGGAATATGTAGCAGTTCGCACCTGCTCCGGAATCCGGAATCCCCGTTTCGTAGAAACTATGGCTCTGTCTGTGGGCGCCTATCAGAATACGAATAGTGCTATATCTGTGTGAGTAATGTTGTCAATGTAGTTATGCAATTTTATTTTCCCACGCTCACAGACTACGGTCTTAACTAACGTATGGCAAATCAGGGTAGCGATTCTGAAACCATTCGGTTGCATCCGACACGGAATCTCATCTCTCGGTCTTTGTCTTATCTGTTTAGCATGACAAAGACCGAGAGATGAGATTCCGTGTCGGATGTAACCGAATGGTTTCAGAATCGCTACCCAGGACAACGCTCCATGACAACGCAAAAAAAAATCATATCACAGGACTTTTTAAACAGTTGAAAAAAACAATAATTCATTTTCACACATTTAATTTTGTAACCAAAAGTTTAAAAATTTTTATGATTTAATATTTAGGTACTTAATCGTATCACAGAATCAACACAAAACGGGCGTTTTCACACAGGACGATAACGACATAACTGCACGACTCCGATATCGCTCGACATCGGTATGAAACACGATATAACCCACGGCAGATTCCAAAAGTGTAATAGAACTTTCCAGGTAGTAGTTACAACAGTTAACGAGTTCCATTTATTTTGATTTATCTTTTCGTCCAGCGGCACCTGCTCATGCCACTCCCCCCGCGATCCTGCTTCCCCCCGCACTGTATTGTCACCCGATATCGGCAAGACTATCTGTCAGGACACAGTGTGAAAGCATTTAGTAGTGATTGTATCAAACTACTAGTGATTGTATCATAATCATCCGCCAACCCGCACTAGGCCAGCGTGGTGGATTAAGGCCTTAACTCTCTCCTTGCGAGAGAAGGCCCCGAGTCCCAGCAGTGGGAACGTTTAGTGGGCTGTTGATGATGTATCAAACTACTATCCCGACGATATTGTCCAGTTATCGTTATCGTCCCAATGTGAAAACGCTCACTACACTTGTAGACAATAAATAACTGCCTCAAAATAAATGCAGAAATCAAACTAATACAAAACTGGCAAGTAATACAATAACGTCAAGTGATTCTTACATTACATGTCTTAGAATTAACACTTAAAACTTGATACTTGGAAAAAAGAATCGAAACATAGACTTAAAACTATAGCAGAAGCTGCGTTAGGCCAATTGTCCACGTAGCTGCACGTTATACGCACGATTTCGACAATTGTCGGATGCAAAACGAATGCTTGCATCTAGCGTAGAAATAATGAAATCTGTGTCAATAAGCAAATACAATAACGTCAAGTGATTCTTACATTACATGTCTTAGAATTAACACTTAAAACTTGATACTTGGAAAAAAGAATCGAAACATAGACTTAAAACTATAGCAGAAGCTGCGTTAGGCCAATTGTCCACGTATCTGCACGTTATACGCACGATTTCGACAATTGTCGGATGCAAAACGAATGCTTGCATCTAGCGTAGAAATAATGAAATCTGTGTCAATAAGCAAATACAATAACGTCAAGTGATTCTTACATTACATGTCTTAGATATAACACTTAAAACTTGATACTTGGAAAAAAGAATCGAAACATAGACTTAAAACTATAGCAGAAGCTGCGTTAGGCCAATTGTCCACGTAGCTGCACGTTATACGCACGATTTCGACAATTGTCGGATGCAAAACGAATGCTTGCATCTAGCGTAGAAATAATGAAATCGGTGTCAATAAGCAAATACAATAACGTCAAGTGATTCTTACATTACATGTCTTAGAATTAACACTTAAAACTTGATACTTGGAAAAAAGAATCGAAACATAGACTTAAAACTATAGCAGAAGCTGCGTTAGGCCAATTGTCCACGTAGCTGCACGTTATACGCACGATTTCGACAATTGTCGGATGCAAAACGAATGCTTGCATCTAGCGTAGAAATAATGAAATCTGTGTCCACGAAGCAACAACACACACGACACATTTTACCACTTTGGAAGAGTGTCTCCCGCAAACTAAACTCTTAAGAGAAAAAAAATGCCAGTCAGAGGAACTGCCGATAAAAGTGAAAACTTATAACTCGGAACTTGATAGCTTACTTTGGAAACTACACGGGTGTAACTGGAGGGTGTGGCCTGGTCATCATGGCATGTACATGCGTCAACATTTCCCCATTGGCTGACGCATTTCTAGATGGCCATGCCATGATGGCCAGGCCACGCTCTTTCAGCATTTCCCATTGGCTGACGCATTTCTAGGTGGCCAATGGCTATGGTCCCGAGTTTACCGAAACATTTCTTATCATACCCGAGCGTGACGCTAGAATTTAATTCACAGCCCACGAAAAATCTGTCTAGGCGCACCAAAAGAAGTTTCCACTTCAAAAGTTGGAAACCACATTATCATTTTTGAAGACCTATCCATAGACAATCCACACGTTATATGTATGATTTTGGTGTAAGCATTTTTTTGAGTTTCATTTCTAAGCTTTTTTGGGGGTGCTTAATGTGGTTCACAGAATACATCTACTTATCACGTTCAATAGTATACTTCTTATAGTTTCAGAGAAAAGTGGCTGTGACATACGGATGAACAGACAAGTCGTTCACACCATAAACCAAGAAAAAAACAACTAAAAAATGTCACCAAAGACATCAAAAACGCACTAGATCTAGTGACAAACCCACTAAAACGGCAATACTGAGCGTGGCTAACTATTTGCATCACTTGCATGAAGCAGCGTGGACATAGCAAAGATGCAAAAATCGCCTATCGACATTTGTAGGATGCATGCATTCGACAAAAGACGCGTGCGTGGACAGTAGGCCTTACTTAAATACTAAGAGGCAATAATAATATGTACCGAGGGGCGACTAACGCGGCCTCGGGGCGACTATCGCGGCCTCGGGGCGACTAGCGCGGCCACAGGGCGCCGGCGTACGGCAGCTGCGGCTGGAACCCGTTTGGGGGAAAGAAACCAGCCGGGGCGGCGAAACCGACCGGGGGAGCAAACCCGGCCGAGGCGGCGAAGCTGGCCGGGGGAGCAAACCCGGCCGAGGCGGCGAAGCTCACCGGCGGAAGGAACCCTGGGGCGGCGTACCCGGGTAGAGGGAAGAGCCCGGGCGAGGGAGGGAATTGGGGAGGAAGGTAAAAAGGCGCAGCAGGTGGGAAACCGGGGTAGAACTCGGGGGCCCGCGGGTTAAGCGGGGGCGCGGGCGGGGGCAGCGCGGCGCCGGCAACCTCGCGCGCGGCGGCCTGGCGGACCGTGCTCAGCATGTAGCAGTGCGCCGCCACCGGGTCCAGCGAGCTCAGCACCAGGTACATGTCGTACCACGAGCGCGGCAGCTCCGGCGAGGGCTGGCTGGGGGGTGGTGGGGAGCTTGCGGGTGGAGGGCTGGGAGGTGGGAGGCTTGCGGTTGGAGGACTTGCGGGCGGTGGACTAGCAGGTGGTGGACTAGCAGGTGATGGACTGTCAAGCGGTGGATTGTCAGGCGGTGGACTAGCTGGCGGGGAGCTGGCAAGCGAGGAGCCAGCAGTCAGCCGCAGCCGGGCGAACGCGCCGGCGGGCGGGTCGGGGGGCAGCAAGGATGGCACGTGCCGCCGGTACGACTCCACGTAGTCGAGCGAGATCCCGTCGGCGAGGTAGCGGTGTATCTCCGCGTAGTTGGGCGTGGCGCCGGACTCCAGCGCCTCGAACGTCGGGTACAGGTAGCATTCGTCGCTCTGCGAATAACACATGCGCTACAGCCGCGCCCGCCGGGGCCGGGGCCGGGGCAAACCGGGCCTGGATACGTCGGTTCGCCCCAGCCGCCGCGCTACGCCCAGAAACCCCCCCCAGCGAATCACTCGGCCTTCTTCGGACATCACCCACAAACCACTGTCCACGGTAGAACTATCGCGCTAGTTTATCGCATAGGAATAGGAATTAGAGATAAACATGGACGATGGTTTGCAGGATATTTGTTCGTGACAGTGGGTCGATGCTCACAGGACAAAATGCAGAAACTAGTTTCTGTATGTGAAACCTGCTTAACCTGTTTATGAATTCAGGAAGAAGGACCAGTTGAGCAAATTTAGAGTCAATCAACAGGAATTTAGATTTAAATTAACATGAACGCGGCGTTCCACAGGTGGGTTTATGCCACATAAGAGGTTAAGACTCACCCATGTGCTATATGAGGTACAAATAAAAGGTTACCTCTTAGAAGACGCCCAAAATAGAAATTATACAGAGAGGAAAGAGGATGTACTTTCAAAACCAGTTCACGGTTTAGTTTCGAATCGACTTATCAAAATTTCGATTTGACTCGATTAATTAAAATTTCTAGTCAAAAGCATAAATGGAAAAGTAGATTAAAGGATTAAATTAGAGAAAGATATTAGCATTCTGGGTTGGAAACCGATCAATGTTGGAAATACAAAAGAATACACAATTTAAGTAAAATGACATATTAAACGAATCAGTTGATCGGCAGCGCTCAGCTGGGAACATTCAGTGAGGTAGTCAGTTCAGTAGGTAGAAACGGTGGCGAGAGCGGCTCTGTACGTGAGAGTAAGGCACACGCGCGGGCTAGACGACGACTCGGTGTATTAGCTGGCTCAGCCCAATGTTATCAATTCTACTATTTTAGAACCCTAGTGTTTTACAGTTGATTTGCTGTTTTCACATTGGTGTCCATGTTTTCTATTTCATTCCTAAATTTTAATGTTTTACAACTACCGTTCAGCGCCACCTATTTATTATACACTATGCAACCATTTTTTGATAACCACTACGTAATAAAACGCAATGACACTATATGGCAGTATCTTCTTCTGTCGGGATTCCATATTTTTACGATTATAAAAAAATCAGTGTGAAAATGATTAAACTTTGATTTTTGTTGTTGTGATTATTAATATAACAATGTTGAGTTCTAATAACTAAGAAAATTGTTTAATTGTATGAGCAAAAGTAAGAAATCTGCCTTTTTTACTTCACCTACTGTTTTTTTGTTGACGAGTTGTGTTTTTTTTTAGTTTTTTGTGTTTGGCAACACTGGGTCAGGCTCCCAGTCAGGCATGGCTCACTCACCCGAAGCGCGGAGTCCCCGCGCGCGTCTGCGTGCCCGGCGCGAACGAGCTCGGCCGTCACGCAAGCGTCATCAGGCCCGTTCGTGTCGATCAGCAACGTCTCAATCGTGCTCTCCTGACACACACACAACACTACACGTTACGCAACAACATTCACATTTTGATGCCTTCCACATAAGTTCTACAAAATTGTGATTTTACAGGAAAGCGTTCCAAAGATAATCAGGGCATTTAAAATGTATTTCCTTGTTTTAAAATTTGGGTAAAGAAATATATATATATCTATAAAATTAGGTATACATAAATACCTAATTATACAAATGTCAAGAAACGATAGCTTAAATGCAATGTTTTGTCTTTGGAACGCTCTCCTGTAAATTCACAATTTCGGAGATACAACTTATTGATTTGTTTCGTGTACAGAACTAATTTTAGTCGATTAATCAATATATTTTATATCCTAATAGAAATCGAAATAGAAAAAAATCCGGGGAGCGATTTTTTTTTTAAAAACGTCGGGTAGGGTTGTTGGAAGTTTAAATCTCTAATCCCGGTAGAGGGTTCGCCGCCATCTTGTTTTAAAGTTTTTGTGAAATAACTCGTTAATTTTCAACTTTAGAGCAAAAATGATGGTAACCAAAGTTGTTGGAAATTTCTCACAAGTTTGGTCGAAATAATTTTTACGCTAGGATCAATATTTGCATAGTAATACTATCAAGTTTATCAAAAAAATCGTAATGAGTGTAATTTTATTTTCTTCAACTTTTGTTCTCGCACTTTTTTTACTTATTTTATTTTTAGTATTTGTTGTTATAGCGGCAATAGAAATACATCATCTGTGAAAATTTTAACTGTCTAGCTATCACCGTTCTTGAGAGACAGCCTGGTGACAGACAGAAAATGTTTATAGCTGATGAGACGATGATGACACGAGCAGGACATGTGCCTGATGGTAAGCAACATGCCTACCACATAACAGCACAGTGACACGCAGCTATTGGAACATGAATCTAAATCATTACCTTGCACTACACTGCGCTCATTGCCCAGAGATCTAAGATATTGGCACTCAGACCAATACCACAGAATAGATAATATAAATAGAACGGACACTCCACACCCCCCGCCAATTTCAAGCTTCCTCCCCCTCAAGTACGCGAGAAGCACTCAACGAAGGGTTGTATCGGACGACAATTTTCTATGAGAATACGACCATGATGCTTTGTTATTTAGGTACCAAATTTTTCATCTGTTACACGAAACATGAATAACAGATTTTTAATTTCATAAGAATTTCTATAATATACTAGGATTGAATCGTTTTTCTACTATGTTTTGATAAGTTCACAATAATCACAATTTACAAAATCACTACAGTGTTACCAATTTAGTGGATTTTTTACTAAGATTTCTGCAATTCAGATTTCTTGGTGAGTAATTATTTGTGATTAGCGTTCAAACGACGCAAAAAAAAGAAAAAGGTTCTATATTAGACTATCTGTAGTTTTATGTGCGTCCATGGACATGTCCGTCAATAGTGAACACTGATATACGGTTTCAGTACAGTTCAGGTACTTATTTAAGATTTCGTAACAGAAGTGTTAATAAACAAGTAAGAAGATACATTGACAGCTGTTGGTTATAAAAACTGACAAAAAAAGGAAAGAGGTTAGTTAGGAGGAGAGGAAAGACTGTATGTACTTTTATGTACGTTCAGAAACACTAAACCTAAAGTTCCATTTGATAGCAGGCTAGACTTATTTGATTATTTGTGAATCATCGATATATTTCGTCGGTATACGGATAATTCAGTTATGCTTAGTAGATTTAGTGTAGTTTAGGTTTGTAATTGCGAAAACTGCCACACCGATTTCAATTCAAAATCACATGGAACTGGAATGGAAACCTTGGAACAATACTCCTATCAAACAATAAAGAAGATCTAGCAAAATCTATTCACAATTGGCGAAGCTATACCGTAACATTCAAACAAAAAATAAAAATGTATTTGAGAACTTCCTCCTTTTTCAAAGTCGGTTAAAAATTAAACTTCTTAAGTGATTTTAAGTTTTGACTTTGACATCGGCTCTTATGTTTGACTTATACAGCTTCACTTGTTCTACTTCTAGTTTTTTATGTCAGGCGATATAATTTAATTTTAGGTTTTATTTAGGTTTGAAAATAGAAACACTATCACTACACTATTCGCAACATTTCAAATTTTATGCGTTCCTTCCAACAAATGTGAACATTATGTAATTCGCCATTTGACATGAAATAAGTGATTCTTGAAGCAATTTGGAAAAAATTAAATCCAGAACTGGCAACACAAACCGGCCAACAGCTGATGCTGCCGATTTATTGCATTTCGCGCGTATAAGTATATAGTTTCATGTTTACAAACTTTAATTTGAGTTGCAAAACCGTATTAAATACTTGCACTGTTCGCTGCTGTATTAGATGTGAATACCTAATTTGTGTGTGCATTGTAACTTAGTGTATGATTTGAGTGAACTGTATTACAATGCGTTATATGTAGATTACAAAATGCAACCAACGTATGCACGTAATTTTACCTAATTCAATGTTTTGTGATTTACAACGAAATAGGTATGTGTGTGTGTGTGTGGAGTGATTAATATTTGCTCAGAACAAAGTTTTTTCCTTGGGTAAGTCTCAAATATCACCAAATGTGTACCTACTAAAACCCAATAGGTAGGTAATACTTTTTACTTTTTTGGTTTGAATTTTCTCCCTTCTGATTTAAAAAGTTATATTTGCATTAAAGATCCAACACTCGATTAGATTGTAGGCCACTTAACACTGGCAGGTGAACTTACGGGTCACATCTAACTATTCCATAAAATAATTCAGTAACCCTAGCTGACACGCACACATGCGTAAATACGTGCGAACAACATCTGCGTTGTTGTGTGGAGAGTAGGTAAGTCGACTGCACCGTTTGTATGGAGTTTAGGCAGAGTGTCCGGGGTGTGCTAATACAGAGCACTAAGACTCTTGGCAGAATCCACCTGAGAAAGTACTACGCCATTCTACAGCCAGGTAGTAATGTGCAAACATTAATGTGTTCCGGTTGAAGGGCAATGTTTCCAGAGAAATCGCATGGCTTAGAGATGTAATATCTCAGATCTCTGGATGATGGTGAAACTAATGTAATGTAAAATCAAATCAGGTAGGGTAAGTGTGGGTAGTGTGTAGGTAGGTAGGTACCTCGTGGTCGACGGCGACGACGTTGGCGATGAAGTGTGTGTCGCGCACGCGCGCGAGGAAGGCGGTGGCGGCGGATCGCGGCCATCGCCGGCCAGCCGCGCTCGGGCGCAGGCCCGCGAGCCGCGCGCGCAGCGCCTGCGCCGGCAGCGCGCCCCACGACCGGAGCAGCGGCTTCAGTCCGCAGATCGGAACCGTCTCCACCGTGGCGTAGTCGATGTGGCGCACCTGACACACACGCTCGATATAAACCACTAGTAGACTACAGGCCCGTGAACAACATTTATAGGTCAAAATAACCACCAGGAGACCTATGTTTTTTTTTTGTTACTTCTATATGGTCTAAGATCCGGCTGCATAATCTCTACGTTCATCGCGTAGTTAATTAAATTCACATTTAAACATACATTTATGACAAGGAGAATACATTGATAATAGGTTGCCAGTCAGTAAGTGGCCGCAAGTAATTTTAATTTTAGATTGAGTTAAGATTAGTTTTGTAATCTAGTGTACGCCTGTGGAAGTACCACACCTTTGCCAGTTATTCTACCGCCAAGAAGTAATGTGCAAACATTACTGTGTTCCTGTTTGAAGGGCAATGTTCCCAGAGAAATTGCAGGGCTTAGAGATCTAAGATCTCTGGGTGATGAGCGCAGTGCAGTGCTAGGTACCTAATGATTTGGACTCTTCATGGTCCAATAGCAGCGTGTCATTGTGCTGTTATTTGGCAGGTATGTTGTTTACCATCAGGCACGTGACCTGCTCTTCTCGTGACTCTATATTATAAAAATAAAAAAAACCTTGACGGTGTCGTCGTCGATGACCTTGACGATGAGCGAGCGGTGCCAGTCGCGTTCGTACAGCGAGGTGCAGTAGTGTCCCACGCGCACCGCACCCCTCTGCAGCGTGCGCGTTCGGCCTTCGCCCGACTGGTAATACGCCCTGCCGGCGAAATTATGGGTAGTTTTACATCTCATTTTATTTCGTACTAGCTGAACCGTGAGCGCGTTGCTACGCCATCTATCGAAAATTGGTCGTACCAATTCAAATTTAGAACACATTCGGTTACCTTAGGTTCTAATAACGCAACCTTTAAAAGATAGAGACATGCTGTCACGCAACGAAAGCTCCCAAAAAGCAATATTTGTTACATTTTTCATTCATGCTCCGCTCCTGTTGATAGTAGCGTAATGTTAAATAGCCTTCCGCGATAAATGGACTATCCAACAGAGAAATAATCTTTCAATTCGATCCAGTAGTTCCCGAGATCCTTGCGTTCAAACAAACAAACTCTTCAGCTTTATAATATGAAGTATAGATTTGATTAGATGTAATGACTACATTACATTTCATCAAATACTAGACCAGACAGACAATAGACTACACCAACTTTTGGTCAAGGACCGTGGAATCTCTCGCCCAGAACGACAGCAATATATAGATAGACCTGGCCGTTAAAAGGAATGAAGAAGCATAGGCGAAATGACGACAGGCCACAGCAACAACTTGTGACTTCGCGTGTGCCACTCAAACTTAAGGACCCATAAATAATTTGTCTTATCGTTATGTATGAATCTGAATATGCGGCAACCGCAACCAAAGGATCGGATGAAACCCAGTTCATTCATAATGAGTGAAGTACGAAAGTGGCTCCAGTAGGTAACAGAAAGGTTGATGATAAGCACTAGGTTATCGTAGTTCGAGCACGTTATGCATAAGGACGAAGAACACATTATAAAAAAAAAGCTATTGCATGTGGCAGGCGTAAAGAGAAGAAATTACCGACTTTAACCGTCTAAGCTACGAATAAATCATTATGGAATTTAAGTAATACTGTGACATAAATTATTGCACGGTGCATTTTTTTAAGATGAAACTTCTTTGGGCGCACTTTAGTGATCGAGCACGTTTTGGGTGATCAAGGAACACGAAAATCAAGGAACTCGCGTCATCGTCACCTAACAATTTAGGAAAACGTTTTTTTTTTTTATTACTGCGCCATATTACAGCCTTGATTGAGCTATCAAATTCTATGTTCAAAGTTGTCTATCGACTGTCCCTATGACTGGAATTTTTTTTCAAAGCACATAATATATCCGCATTTGCCCGCCAAATCGTTTGATTGTAAACGAAGGTACCTTCGAAGATGACGCACGTGGACCTAGAAATGACCTATTCACTCTAAGCGTTAAGTCTTCAACAAATACATATTAACTGCTTTATCTACACATAAGTAAGTACTTTTAAAACTAACCGACCAAATTTTCGAATCATCAAATTAGATTATGACTCTCGTAATCCTTACGAAAGTGATACGTTACGAGTATGCTTAATTAATCATTAATCCTATCCCACTAATATTATAAGTGTCAATGTTTGGATGTTTGTACCTCAATCACGTCGGAACGGCTAAACGGGTTGAAATTTGGCACTAAAGGAGATAGTCTGGAATAACACATAGCCTTAGATAAAGAATAAGTATAAAGTACCTGGGTGGCCGAGCTTTGCTCGGTTTAAATACTAAATATACTTAGATACCTACAGATAAAAGACTGCAAGAAATAGATTTTCTTAAAAAACGAATTGAAAAAAAAGAGAACCCGTCTGGATTCGAACCCGGAGCTACTAATTCGTGACCGCTATGAGCGCCCGCCCGACTTCCCGTCTGAACTAATTATGCTGTCGCGTCACGCGGCGAAATTTACCTTCACATTCTAATGTCTAATGTGACAGTTTTTCATCTTATCTTATATCTTTAAACGAGCAATTCTTGTACCTATATAAATATGTATATATATATAGAATCTGAATCTCGGAAACGGCGCGAACGATTTTGATGAAATTATGTATGCAAGGGGTTTCGGGGACGATAAATCGATCTAATTAGGTTTCATTTAAAAAAAACGCATATTATGCGCGTTTTCAGACAATGAAAATCTGTCACATTAGACATTAGAATGCGAAGGTAAATTTCGCCGCGTGACGTGACAGCATAATTGGCTTAGACGGGAAGTCGGGTGTTCGTGGCGGTCACGAATTAAGAGCTGCGGGTTCGAATCCAGACGGGTTCTCTTTTTTTTCAAGTATTCTTTTTTTTTAAAGAAAATTTAAGAGGATCTAAGTATTTTTAGTACTTATTTAAACCGAGCAAAGCTCGGTGACCCAGGTACTTGTCTAAAAACGCGTATAATGTGCGTTTTTTTTAAATAAGACCTAGTTAGATCGATTTATCGTCCCCGAAATCCCCTGCATGCATAATTTCATGAAAATCCGTCGAGCCGTTTCCGAGATTCAGATTCTATATATATATATATATATATACATATTTATATAGGTACAAGAATTCTCGTGTCACAGTGTTTGTTTCCTTACTCCTCCGAAACGGCTTTACTGATTTTTACCAAATTTTATATGCATATTCAGTAGGTCTGAGAATCGGCTACTAGCTATTTTTCATACCCCTAAGTGTTAGGGGTTGTTCACCCCAAACATTTTTTTATTAATTTTTGGTCAAATTTTTTTGTTCTTATTTTTTTATAATGTGGCGTTAAAAAATACATACAACCCTAAATTTTTACCCTTTTATCACCAACCCCTGTTTTTTTATAGCCATTTTAGTAATTTAATCATTTGACAGTGAACTCCTAAACGACGGGACCGATTTGAATGTTTTTTTTGTGTGTGTATTCGAAGATGGTTTAAATTCACAAATAAGCCCGGCAGATGGCGCTGCAGACAGTGTCTAGGTTATGTCCGAGCGAAGCCGGAACGGGCCGCTAGTATTTATATAGGTACAAGAATTGCTCGTTTAAAGGTATAATATAGATCAGGTTTTTCCGCACGGTTCCTTTGTACCAATCGTAAGTAGATTAGGTGTATTAAACGACCACACACGTACCCTTTTATCAGAGGAAGTTACATAGAAGCGGTAGGGAATAGAAATCGGCTATTACTCTACACACGGTGTACAGTCGTACATACCAGTCAGTACGATTCCGACCGTGCAACGGACCGGTCGTTGATCAGAGCAAAGAGAATATAATTACTACGTAGAAGTCGGCACTCAGTACAAACCAATAAGAGCAGTTAACATGTCTGTTCAATACCAACCGTATGGCAACGACTTTGTAGAAACCAGGGGAGCACAATAAGTGACGTCACGACTTGCGGAAATGAGATAGTCTAATTATCTATCACTTGTGAAAAAAAGAGAAAGAGATACTGATTTTCCGTCCTTATCACCGTGGCTGGCTTTTTCTCTGGCTAAATTACAAATCTGACATGGCGTTGCCAAACTAAAGTCTGTTCAAAGCTCAGACTCGGATTTTTTATGTTTTATTAAATATTGTGTGTATTTAAAGAAGATTTAAAGCTTGTTTGTGAAAGACTGTTAAGAGATTGGTGATATTTGTGCTAAACAATGTGCGTTGTGTAGTGTTATAAGCTGCAATAGCCTCTGTAAAAGAAAAATCAGTGGAATCTCATTTTACACGTAAGTAGACAATATTTGTTAAGACGACTTGATAGAAATTGATATTTATGCATTCTAGATATCTACGTGAATTAAATTTATACAATAACGGCAGTATCTAATCCAAAATTTGCAAAATATGTAAAATGTAAACATAACCTAAATAACAAAACAAACAAAAAAGTGTGACCAGTTATTTGTTACTTATTTACCCATGAAATATACAAGTAGGTACATAATGGATAGTTTTTTTACTGACCATTTTTTTACTAATAATACGTGCTAGATTTTGCCTGTGGCTTCGCATTTGTTCATTTTTGGAATTAAGACTCCCTTTGACGCACCACATACAGATATTTCGTGGGCTATGAATTGAGCTCAAACGTCACGCTTGGAAATGAAAGAAATCTTTGGGTGAACTCGGGACCATGGCCATAAATGCGTAAGCATTTTTAGATGGCCATGGCGTGTTACCATGGTTACCATTACGCATATCTAGTTTAAGGCCATGCTTAGAAGACTTGTGTAGATGAAAGTGCTTTGAGGACTTGCAGTGCCCTCCGGTTTCATTCGCGTAGTTTCCAAAGTGTGCTGTCAAATTCTGAGTTAAAAGTTTCCAGTTATATCGGCAGTCCCTATGACTGCTAATTTTTTTCCCGTTACCAATGCTTCAATTTCTGTTCCCACTCTCACTGCAATTCCAACTCTTATTTAATGGAGTGGGAATGGCATCAAACTCCCACACATTATCACTGTCCTTCTATTATTACAATTATCAATTCTTACTTACAAATCCCGATTTTAACGAGATTAAATGATGCCTTTGGTAAAAGGTGACATATTTTTTATTGTGCGAGAAGGTGTGAAGCTATGAAGTACTAAGCTTTAAAAATAAAACATTATTCCTACAAATTTTCACCTCTGATTTAGTTACATCCTTTTGTTGGAACTTTTACAAAAATAATTATGGAATTTGAATTTATCACTAGATTTCTGGTAATAATTTGGATTGTTTTATGTATTCAAATTAATTATCATTTTGCAGATGTGCCACTCTGAAGAAGAATAGGATAAAATATGGTGTGAATAATCAAGCAATATTTTTCATGAAGTACAAAATAAATCAATTATCCTGAATTACCACAACATCTAATAGTAGTATCTCTACTACAACAAGGGCTAACATTGAAAAAGTTAAATGTTTGTTCTATACCTAAGTTCCGAGTTACCTGTGTGAAGTCTGGGCTAGCTGCTACTATATGGTAAAAAATTGTCAAACAAACTAAGTATGTATATTTTTATAATATTCAATGTAAAGTACAATTTGAAATAAATGTTTTATTGTACTGTTTTTGATTATTCTCCCTTCTATTTTATTTACGTAACATGGAACCTCTTTTTAAAATCTAATTTTAAAATGGATAGAACACGGGCCGAATTCATAAAACTATCGCAGCACTACCCTTATCCAGTGGAATATTTTCTTTATGGCAATACCTTTTGAGTATTGAATTGAAAATTGAATTGAAATTGAAAGAACGAGAAGCACTATAGTAGTCAGGAACTATATGCATCTTGAGGTAAAACTATCTTTGGTAGAAACGGTTATCTTCGTGAAAACAAGACGAGTACCAACCTAACAGATTATTGAAAGAAATAGAAGACATGGCCCTGGTAAATTTCATACATTTATTTTAGTCCTGGTAAGTTCCAGTTTCGATAGACTAAAAACTTTCAAAATTAGGGCATGTATTCCGGAATTCCGAAATCTTGAAGAAACTTTTTTGATATTTCAATTTCGAAATTGAAACACTTTAATATCGTAACTCCAAGGTCGGTATTTTGACCACTAACTTCTTTTTAAACGCAGCCATGATGTATAGATACACATACACACGATAAGTTATTAAAGATTCAATAAATAAATCATTCAGTGGAGTAATTCATTTGGCTTGAAAGTGACGAGCGCAGTGCTAGGTAATGATTTGCCGCCCACTGTTGTAGAACTTTAGAATGTTTTATATTTGTGACGTTTTAATTTTTTAAATAAAAAGTATATATAAATAGATAATAATCAATTTTACTTTTCTGTATTATCCAAATATTTTTCCAGTTTCGAAGCTGTTCCGGAATTCCGTCATTAGGTATTTAGAATCGTGACTCAGTTCCGAAATTGATAATCTTCCGATATTACATTCCCTACTCAGAACAAAAAACATAGGTGTTGCCATGGGACATACTTCTGAGAAAAGGTTGAAGAGATAATTTATTAACTTACAGACGGGTTTAGAGCCGCTACGATCCGGTTTCATTTAATTTCTACAATAAAATAGACCTAACTTAAAATAATTTCAACGATTAAATATAAAACATACCCACGCCTTTATTATAGTATAGAGTGACAATAAGAGAAAGACATGTAAGCAACATGACTGCCACATAACAGCACAGTGATACGCAGCTATTGGTACATGAAGAGTCCAAATTATTACCTAGCACTGCACTGCGCTCGTCACCCAGAGATGCTTTATCTCTTTGCCCGGTAATTTTACTGGGAACATTGCCCTACAAACCGGAACATAGTTATGTTTGCACTTTACTGCTTAGCGGTAGAATAACTGGCAAAGATAAGGTACTTGCCCAGACAGACTCTGACAAAAAGTCTTACCACTGTCTTCTAAACACAAAAAGATACCTCGTGGTAAAGGTCAGGGAATGAACATTATTCTCGTGTTATTTGGCACATAGGATATCTAAGGACACTTGAGTGATTGAGACAAATCTAACGATACCTTAACTGTCATCCAGCCGTTTGGAAGATACGTGGGAATAAAGAAATTTACAAACATATAAGATACGCGCAAAAACCGTAACGCTTCTTTCAGTCGGGTAATGAGCCGTTTTCCGACGAGAAAAAAAGATATCTATATATATAAAAGCGAAAGGTCACTCATCAAGGAATCTCAGAAACTACAAATGCTAGGAATCTGAAATTTTGCATGTAGGTCCCTTCTAGCACGTAGGCGCTCGCTTAGACGGGGTTTTGCGAAATTCAACCCCTAAGAGGGTGAAACAAGGGATGAACGGTTGTATGAAAATTCGACTTTTTCAAAGTTACCAAATTTTGTATCTAGACACTTGACACAAAGCAATTGAATATTTGATCTCTCAATTTTGTAATTTCGAACTATACGAGGGTGAAATTGGAGTTGACATGGGGGATGAATGTCAATATGGGAGTTCCCAACCGTTGAAGATAAAATTATGAAACTCTGTATATAGACACTTGGCACGAAGCAAACGAATGTTTGTTCTAGCAATTTTGTAATTTCGAACTTTAAGGGGATGAAATTGGGTTTGAAATAGAGGATGAATGTCAACATGGAAGTTCCTAATTGTTGAAGATAAAACCATGTAACTCTGTATTTAGGCACTTGACATGAAGCAAATAAATGTTTGTTTTAGCAATTTTGTAATTTCAAACTGTATGGGGATGAAATTGGGATTGAAATGGGGGACGAATGTTTCTTTTCGCTTTCACACCCAAGCAACTGAACTGATTTTGATGAAATTGTCATCAGCTGTTTTTAGTAACCGTTAATGTGTGGGTACACAAATAGGTACTGCCTGTGTTACCTTAGTACTTATTTCGCGCGGACGAAGTCGCGGGTAACTGCTAGTGGTTTAATAAAACGATAATAGGAGGCGCTTGTAGGTCTTTTGGTTTGTTGTCAAAAGCGGTAAGCATAATGGGACTCAATTCATTCAATTTGCGAAAGCACGACTTCTAGTAATAAATAATAAACTACTTTATCCATGTACGCATTTTATTCGAATGAAAACTGTATCAAAACATCAAAATTTCAAAACAAATTCGTTTACCTGATGAAAGGCAAAATATATATTTTTTAAATTTATTCTTGGCTATGGATACTAATCCTTCAGCCGAGAGAGTATCTCTCTACTTAGTCTGTGTATAAAATATTGTTGTATCAGTGTTGCTATTTATATCTTTGAATTTTCCTTCTACTTTGGCTTAGTGGGTGTGTATTGGATCGGGAGTTCTAAAGATTTTTACAGAAAATGGATTGTGATCAGTAACGGTTTTTGAAGTGAAAACTTCTTTAGGCGCGCTATAGACAGAATTTTCGTGGGCTGTGAAATGGATTCATCAATCGTCACGCTTGGATATGATAATAGATCGGATCGGATATGAAATCTTCGGGTAAACTCGGTAAAAACGGCCAGGTAGGTACCAGGGCAACAGAAACAGTAAAGAGTTTCGATTACCTACCTCCAACAGCCCAGCGTTTATCTCCAGATACCAGGACAACAGAAATATAAAAGAGTTGCGTTTGCCCCTAGGTACCAGTACCAGGGCAACAGCAAGTTTTCACTTCTATCGGCAGTTCCTATGACTGCCAATTTTTTTTATTACATTATCAACTTAATTGGCAATTTAATTCCCAATATTTTAAGAGTTTAACACAAAATGTAAGAAGAAAAATTGTTTCAGTGTGAAATTTCTTCATGTATTTAGGGGTTTTTATAGAAGGTAGACATACCAAACTAATCAGCTTAGCTAAGAAGAGAAGTACCTAAATTTAAGCATATAAATAATTGATGTGTTAAAGAAAACTCTAAAATTTTCAATTATCACAAATAATTTAGATTCAATTTTTTCCTTGAAAATGGGGAGGGGTTTCGATGTAATTACACTTTTGAGAGTCTCTGGCAGAGACAGATCTTGCCAAATCTAAACTACGCCATCTAGTGCGTACGGTGGAACTATTTTTGTCTCGTCGGAAACCCTCTCATTGTGAGAATATTTTGTGTACGATTTCGATTACTCGAACGTATATTGTACCATAGCCAAAAAGTCGTAGAAATACGATTTAAATCATAATATATGGTTGGCAATTATTCGGTCTGATTTTTTGGAGACAGGGAATTGATGCAATTTATAGGGTCCAACCCACTTTTACGTCATTTCTACGTCACTTCTTCTGATAAAAGGGTTCGTCTGTAGAGCCTTTTATGCCTAAATCATTATTTTATCATTTAGTTAGTTATTAATTGCAAAAAATATTAATTAAAATGTTCAAAATTGGCGAGGGAAATTCAAATTTGCGAAACGCATCACTATTGGTCGAAACAAAAGTGACGTCACATGACATGTTATCTGATTTAACGGCGTCGATATTCGTACTGTGCTAGTAGTGTTTGAGAGAAAAGTCGTGTTTATTTGTATTTATTGTAGTGTTTTGCATTAGCTTGTGTAATTTTAGCATTCTGGTGATATTAGGGATCATCTAGGACTATGACTAAAAGTGGTTTTGTCAAAGCACATTCGGATAATCTACGGAAAATAGATGTATTCATGATGACGGCATATATTGCATCAAATCCAGATTTTACATTCGCTGAGGTCAGAGGTGTGAAAGCTGCAAGGTAATTATTAAAAAACAAGAATTATAATCTATTACATAGGGTTTTATGCTAAAGTTTATGCAATCAGCCGTAGGTAAGTATAAATAATATTGGAACATGGAAACTGCTGATCTACTGCCTATATTATAATAATGTATAACTAATAAGTTTATTCATATTCATTAAGTTCATGTTGAATTTGACAAACATTTTTTTATCTGTATCTGTAACAAGTATGTTTACTTGATCTGATGTGAACGAGATACATAAGGTGATTCAGCAGTAGGCTATGTTCAAACTTGAAATTCATAAAAGGAAAGGAAATGTACAGTGCACCTAAGCAGAGCCTTGTGCCAAAAACTTCAAATACTGAAAGTTTCTTGTCTGTAGTAAAAAATAATTGTAAGATGGGCAGTGACACAGATAATCGCGTAATCAAGTTTTATTAAGAGTTAAACAATGTTGAATATGTTCTGTAAACTCCGATCAGCCAGGGAATAAGCCGCGATCTAATCGGCAGTGGTTACAGAGATGATTTACTTAAAACTAAACTCTGCTATCACCCAGTAAAACGCCTGGGAACGTTTTCTTGAAATACTAAAATATATAGAACTAGGACAGTACCTTGATTAACCAGTTCCTCTGGACAGGGTGTATAAAACCTAAACTTCCCTCGAATCTACCCCGTTCCCCGTGTATCTAATGTTTATAATATACTTAAATAAATGTGTACGATACTTGTCAGGTTTCCCGAGGACATGGCACCACAGTCCTTGTGGTGCCTTGAAGCGCCTCGCTCGTTCAAAGTCCTCGTTCCCAACACAGGTTCGTTCCTCGAACCCGTGGGAATCAAAGTTCAAGATCGACGCCCGGCGTCTTTAACCACAAATACCACAAATATCTCGCGTCCGCGAGGATCAAAGTTATACACAAAATTAACGCCCGGCGTATAGAATTCACGAATCACAAACTATCCGACCGCGGATAGGTTCCTCCCGTGGGAACAAAGTATCAGTCGACACACGCGTGTTCTTCAACATCGCGCCCGGCACAGTCCCAGACTGAATTGCGAATCACAATTTTTTTTTTTTTTTTTTTTTTATAGCATAGAGTGACGAGACGAGCAGGTCATGTGCCTGATGGTAAGCAACATGCCTGCCACATAACAGCACAGTAACACGCAGCTATTGAAACATGATAGTCCAAATCATTACCTAGCACTGCACTGCGCTCGTCACCCAGAGATCTAAGATATTATGTCTCTAAGCCCTGTAATTTCTCTGGACAATGGACGCTCCCGTCTTTTTTCGTCGTAACAAAAATACTGAATGCGGGTACTTTGCAAATAATGGCCACACCTCGGCTTTAAAATAATTACCATTACCCTTTTCTACAAGTTAGGTAACATATATTGTTACGTCATTCTATTTCAAACAGAATAGGTACTTCAATGTTGATAAGTTACGGCTGGTCTAGTCGGGAGAACGGCAACTGCCGATCCGGAGACCCCAGAGTATTAGGATAGAGAAGAATAGAATAGAATATTTCGAAGTCATGTGTCATCCACCAACTTGCACTGGGCCAGCGTGGTGGATTATGCCCTTGACTCTCTCGTTGCGAGAAAAGTAAAACAAATTTGCCCCAAATCCCAGCAGTTGGAAGATTTAGTGGGCTGTTTATGTGTACGTGTGAAAATATACTTCATCTCTTCTCATTACTTTACACCATGGTTTTCGTGTTTTCGCATATCTTGGAACAGTCAAAAATATTTTACCGGGTGTACTTCTCACAGTGATTTTGCACTTTGGTACAAAGCGATACCTATAAAATGGCTTTTTAGCTTTTCCCATCGTTTTAATAGCTAGCATAACTCAAAAATCGGTACATAGTAACTGCAACACTTGTAGACTTGTAGTAACCAAACACAGAGCGTGGCCTGTGACGTCATGCCAGGCGAGGGAAAGATGGTGGCGTTCAAACAGGTAAAATTTTATCGATGTTTTCAATATTATTTTAAAAATTAATTTGAACATTTGCAAGAGTATTTATATTTTTTATTGTGTTATAATAATGTAATAAGTGAAATATAAAAAAAAATCATGCATGTTCCCTATTGCCCCGGCGGCTTTGTTAAACGACTGTATGATGTAATAGACCAGGGGAAACCAATTAGTTTCGCTCGGGGTCTATTTTAAGAAATGAAATAAATTTCGCGGTCTCCACATTTCATAAAAAAAATATTATTAAATAAAGGTAATTACGGAAATTACAAAGGTATTTACTCACTTATCAATGAGAAAAGTGTCATTTTTTGTTGCTGATTATTATCTGTCTGAAGTTTGGAGTGAAATCGGTCCAAGCTATTGACATTACTTCAACTAAAATACTGCTAAAATAATATATTTATTCGGTCCGCACACAATGGGTTGGCGGTCCGGATTAGGACCGCGGTCCGCCATTTGGTGACCCCTGTAATAGACTGTTGTATTGGGTTCACGTGTAGGTTGAGATAGGGTGGGTGTACTCACGTCATCTCGTCCATGATCGCGTCCAAGGCGCCGAGGTGGTCGGGCCCCAGCAGCTGCAGCCAGAAGTGCGAGGGCGAGTACACCTCGGTCACGGCTACTTCCAGCATGTCGCCGCGCTGCGCTTGCATCCGCAGCGGCGGCACCGTCTCCAGTAACTGCATGCAGTCGTCGGGGAATATGCCCGGCTCCTGCGAACACGGCACACTGTGGCAATCTAAAACAAACGCATCAATAGCTTCGCGCAGCGGCATACTGAAGTTGAGATCTGCGCGTACGCACCACGCGAGCGCGTTGTGCTTACTGCGAGCTCGAGCGACGTCCTTCTCCCGCGGCGGTCCTTGAGGTTATGATGGGTCATTTTTTTTTGTTCTAACTGACTAACAGTAGCCGGCCTGAGGAGCCACTTACCTATCTAACTATTGGGTTGGCGCCACCGGCGCAGGACCCAATTTTACCTAACCTGACATTCCTAACATACTTACGCTTAAAAAGCATACATCTGATACCTGTAAGAAAAATCGAACTAGCTAAGAGAGAACTATCTAACTTATACATACATACCGAAATAAGCACTCTAGCCGAGCGCTGTCGGGCGCGCCTGTATTCCGCGTTACGGCGACTAACGCGATGTCACCTAGACGGCACGCCCTCGACTCGCGCCGTCGCCGGGGAGGAATTCAAGGTTCGGCACTTCGTGCCTAATTACGAGAGTGAGTGCCTACACCCACCGAGTCGTGACTGTATCAGAACCCGCAACTAATACGTGAGTTACTATGTCGGCTGACTTACTTTCAGGGATAATGCAAGAGGCTTTGCCGGCTGGCTTAGTTTTGTTTTAGACGACCTATGTCGGCTGATTTTTTTTTGATAAACAATGGACCGGTTTCCTCTGCGGAGATGTTTATAGTAAAGCGACTGCGCAGCGGCCCGACGCTGGAGAATGGCGTGACGTACTTACTTCGTGCGACCATGACTTAATGGCCACCATTTAATATTATATTTGTCATATCGTCAAATAAATAATCACTACCTAAAGGGAAGTTCGGCGGTGCAGCTAAAACACATCACACACATCATCATGGGTCATGGGGTTCTCGATCTGGGTTACACTGTTCACAAGTGACTCATGGACTATAAACCCGATACCACCTTGTAGACCAGGGTCCATAATTTTTGAAACGAAAAAAAATTACAGTAGAATGACACCCATAAGAAAAGGAGGTGAATATGATAAAAATTAAAGGAAAAATATAAAATAAATTTATAGCAGCTCTGTCAAGAATTTAGGCATTAGGTACCATGAATTGCTGCTTAAGCTGGGGACCGCAGCTTCAAGTCACTGGTAAGAAGTTGTATGCCGCAGCTGGAGCGTTGATGAAATTACGCAACTTTATCCCTACTTCCACCAAAATTTCGCTTCTCCAATCACTTCTGCTTCCCATCCTTGATTATGCTGATGTTTGTTACCTTAATCTCACCGAGGAACAACTGAACAAGCTTGAGCGTCTTCAAAATTTCTGCATCAGGTTCACATTTGGCTTGCCGAAAAATGACCACATACCTATCTCAATTTCGCGCTAAGCTCAAGCCGACGCCAAGCATTTTTTTTCTACAGGGACATGATTATAATCGCAGGGTGCAGTTAGTAATAAATAAAAAGTAATACTAACGAAGTCGCACTGGGCCAGCGTGGTGGATTTAACTCTTTCCTTGCGAGAGAGGGGCCCGAGTCCCAGCAGTGAGAACATTTAGTGGGCTGTTGAAGATGAAGAAGAGACTAACGAAGTCGATCCCGGGCAGCGCGTCGTCCGGGTCACTCCGCGGCGTGCGCGGCACGGGCACGGGCGCGCCGGGAACTGCACGCGGCGCAGGCGGCGCGGCAGCGGCGGGCGCGTTCGCGTCGTACACGCGCATGGCGGCGCGCTCGGGCACGAAGCGCACGCGCTCCGCAATCGCCTCCAGCAGGCAGTTGATGTTGTTGTTGCAGCGGGACAAAGGCAGCTCGCGCGCGTACCGCTCCCTGACGACACAGTTTTACAATACCCTAGTAGTTATCTACACTAATATTTTAATGAGGAAAGATTTGTTTGTTTGCACCGAATAGGCTCCGAAACTACTAGACCGATTTGAAAAATTCTTTCACCGTTATGATCCTACATTATCTGGGATGAACATAGGCTATATTTTTTTTTTCAAAAAAGTTAGGAATCCGCATGAAAACTTTGATAATGGAACCCAAGGTGTGGAAAAAACTTCTAAAAAAATAACTTACGCATATCGCGTACGCAGCGAAAACTACTGACATGAGAGCAAAGTGATGTACTACAATTTTATAGAAGATATTACCCATACAAGACACTGCCCATAATCTTACAAATTTATCTAGTTTCCTTGCGAAGCAAAGGTTATCTGGGAGAGATCGCTTTAGCGATAAGATCGCCTTTTGTGCCCATTATATTCTGTTACTAGCTTTTGCCCGCGGCTTTTGAGTTTTATTTATATAGATTTTATGTTGTGTTACTTATTGTCAACTTTGTTTGTGGTGCCAATAAAGTGTTTTTGTAGGTATTGTATTGTATTATCTAAAAAAAAGTCCGCAAGAGCATATGTCTAAGTATAATAGTTATGTCACAATAACTACTTTTTAGGTTAAAATGTGCAATTGAAATTAGATGTCTTTCATCGTAACTTGGTACAGTCCGCGAGGTATAAGCTGAGCTTTGCATTTGTGTGAGTGTACATGGATAGTGTAGGTGTGACAACCGGCCTTAGGCGCGGCGCCATTTTCGCCCGGTAAAAACCGGTTTAAACTGATTTTGGGTAACCGGCCTGAGGCGCGGCGCCATTCTGTCTCGCCGCGCTCCTGCCGCACTTCACCTCTTGTACAGACTGCAGCGTGACGTGTTTAATATTATTTTGTTTTTGTTTGATATAAGTGTTAGTAAAATGGATGCCAACACAAATAAGCGCAAAATACGGAAACCATTAAATAGCCAAGTAAAAGAAATTTTGTGTAATTTAAATAGCTATTTTAAAGACATGAACGATAAAGACATGTCAAGTGTGACTACATCAGCCCAATTGGTATCGACATCGACAGGAATTCCACTGTCAACTGTTAAAAGAGTCTTATTGGAAGGTAAACGTGTTTTGAAAGATGGAACCAAATTCAAATCTTCGAAAAAGACCAGATGCAGGAAAAATATAATAATCATTGATGATTTTGATAAAGCAGTAATCCGTAGAACAATTCATAATTTTCACATTACTGACAAAGAGGTGCCAACAATGAAAAGAATTCATGAAAAATTAAAGGCTGACATTAACTATCCAGGATCAATATGGTCATTGCGAAAAGAAGTATCTCTTTTAGGATTCAAATGGTCAAGGACAGAGAATAACAGAATTTTTTTAATGGAAAAGCATGAGATCCGTCACCTACGTATAACTTATTTATTTAAAATTTCCGAATACCGTATTCAGGGCAGGCCTATCGTTTATACCGATGAAACATATATTGACACCACTCACACTTCATCAAAATCATATTCAGATGGCAGCACTTCTGGTTTGAAGAAACCTATTTCTAAAGGAAATCGATTGATAATCGTTCATGCCGGCGGCGAGGACTGTTTCATACCAAATGCGCTGCTGATGTTTAAAGCTAATCAAAAAAGTGGTGATTGAGTGGTGACCTTGTCGGAGCTACGTTAGGCCCTGGAGCACAAATTAGGTACGCCACGTCTGACGGACAACCTATCTGCGTATCCGTAAGAAACAAGAGTGTCGGCTGCTCAGTCTCCAGGTGATGGTATACTGCTGAGAGATTGGAGTGCAGACTCGAATATTAGTGAGGTGCACTTTAACCGACAAGGCGTGCAGCAGCTCTTTAACCTTGTCGGAGCTACGTTAGGCCCTGGAGCACAAATTAGGTACGCCACGTCCGACGGACAACCTATCTGCGTATCCGTAAGAAACAAGAGTGTCGGCTGCTCAGTCTCCAGGTGATGGTATACTGCTGAGAGATTGGAGTGCAGACTCGAATATTAGTGAGGTGCACTTTAACCGACAAGGCGTGCAGCAGCTCTTTAACCTTGTCGGAGCTACGTTAGGAGCGGTACGTTAAGCCCTGGAGCACAAATTCCGACCTCATGCTGGAGTGTGCCTGTACGCCCGTGACGACATCGGCTTTCGGCGTCTCCGTAACCTTGAGGACGGCGTCCGTTCTTTTAATAAACTTGTTTTCACAAATCGACATGTGATAACCAACGTTAGACAAACTCACGGGTAGTGAAATGCTTATCATACAAAAAATATTTAACAAATTGTTTATATCTCAAAGTAGTTTTTTGACAAACATTCATTCTATAACGTATTATTTAACAAATGATTCTTTTAATATTTTTGTTAACTACCAAATGCTGAAGAACAAAACCAACGCTTGACAAATTTTCATTTTATAATGTATTGTTTGGCAAGCAACTCAATTAATAAATCAAACATTTATTAAATTATATAAAAACTATATCGTAATTTTTGAAGACCTAATTACGATTAGGTTACTTAGGACCCAAATCCGACTCGGAGCACCCCGACTCCACCTAGTCCTGTATATATTTAGGCAGTATTTGCCTAAAATCTCCTCCGACCAATATAAATGCATTCCCGAATGCTTGAACGTTTCCACGCAAATCTCGCAACGATCGATCAAGAGCTTCAAGCGATTTTTTATGTGTCATCGTGCATTTATCCCAAACAATTAGATAACATTTTTGTAATACTTTTTCCATACCGGATGCTTTGGAAATATTGCACGTAGGAGTCTCGATGATTTGGCAACTTTAGAGCCGAATGCGCAGTTTTCCCACCTGATAACAATGTCGCAGCTATTTCAGATGAAGCAAGAGCTAAGGCTATGTAATTTTTTGATCGAACCGTTGCTAGAATCAATCTAATCTGGCATTCCAAGAATGTTTTTCCCAGTTCCTCCTGGCGCATCCAAGAAGAAAATCCCCCAACTCCGTTATTTATCATTTGCGTTATGGGATCATCCTGCGTTATGCCTTTCTGTTCACGCGTTAATTTGGGAATGTTCGATTGGACATATGCCTGAAGATCATCAATGTTTTAACTCTGTTCACGGCGTAAATCTACATCAAATGCAGCAGTCGCAGTTCGGGTTAGTGCTGGCATTCCTAATTGAATCATCATCAGCCGCAAGACGTCCACTGCTGAACATAGGCCTCCCCCCTAGATTTCCACAACGAACGGTCCTGCGCAACCTGCAACCAGCGGTTTCCAGCGACCTTTGTGAGGTCATCTGTCCATCTAGTGGGAGGCCGTTCAACACTGCGTCTTCCGGTTCGTGGTCGCCACTCGAGAACCTTTCTTCCCCATCCTAATTGAATAAGAACTTTAAAATGTAATGTAATGTCAATAAAATAAACATAAAATATAATGTCAATGTAATGTCAGCGAGTGTTTTCCTCGCCACGCCAGGTAATGTTCACTTAAAAAAAATGAACCGTAGCGGATGACAGCGCTAGAATTCATTTTGACATTCTCTCCCCCTCTCAAGCCCTCTTCACCCCCGTCAGAGGCCCATGCCCCCGGCGTGCGTTCGGCCGTTCGGCCATTTTGATTTTGACTTGTTTTTGTTGATTCAAGTGTTTGCGTTGATTAATTTCCGTCTCTTAGAATCCACAAATATTGTCAATGCAGTGCATATTTTTATTAGTTTGCGATGCGGTACCTTACAGTGCTTAATGCTTATTCTCGTTGGTGTTTGGCTTGCCTGCGTTGATGAGAAGAGTTTGCGTCGATTAGTTTCAGCCTCTTCCATCCCACAAAATAATAAAAGAAATTGTTGCTGCTGTAACTAACATAGGACTAAAGCCCACAGCCCTTGCCTGTGATCAAGGCTCAAGTTTCCAATCGGCTTTAAACAGTCTATTCTACCAAAAGCAGATCAGTTGAGAGCAGGAGAGTCTGTTGGTAAGTTATAATACTCATTTAATTAAAGAAGATCTTGCAAAGTAGGACCAGACTGTGTACAGAAGCTTAAAAATCCATTAAAATATGGTAAATAAATGCACAAGTGAAACAATTATCCACATTGAATGCTCAATTTGAATAGGATTTCATATTATCTATTAATATTTTATTAATAACATTTTATTTCATTTCCAGATGGCACCATCAATTTAAGTGGAAATACTTTGAGTGTATTCTATGATACACCACATCTGATAAAAGGGATCAGAAATAATATGCTCACCAAAGACATGATATTTGAGGGGAAAAAAGTGAAATGGCAGGATATAGTAGATGTTTATAATGCTGATTGCAAATCGATAATTTCAACTGTGAGAATGACGCAAGTAAGTACTTGATAAACATTCAGTCCTTATTTGAGAAAGACATTGCCTCAATAAGTGAGGTAGAAGACCAAGTTCCAGAGTCAAATGAAATGAATGAGATTTTTTTAAGTGAGCAAGAAAATTTTGAAATGCAAGCGAGTCGGGAACGACTAAATATCCATTCACGGGCATATACGGTTGGATGGGTAACAAGAAAGTTACTTAAGAAAATAAATTGCGAAGCATGTAAAAATAATTTTACTACAGAAGATGAGAGTTCCACCCATGCATACATCAAGGAGAGAGAGTACAAATCCATAAAGATTAAAAAATTGTGTTAAACCACCGAAAATGCCATAACAAGTTTCGGAAATATAATTAAAACAACAAATGAATACTTGGAAATTAATGGCCATGCAAAATCAATTAGCAAAAAAATGAAAGAAGCCATCATTTCCAAATATTCATTTAGTTATATTGATTGTGCGATACACAAAGAAGTAAGCAGTGATTTGTTCCTTGACATATTAATTAAACTCTTGTTTTTAATTGGTGCAATATAATTAATAACATTTTGAAAGGGACTGATGTTTCAAGGCTGAGCAAAAATTTTTTGCCACCAATGCAATTAAAAGCGTTGAATAAGAAATAAAAAAATTAATAAGTGATTACTAATTGCATTGTTTAATTTTTTCCTTCTAAATCCTCTCCTTAGATGAAATCGTTAGGATACAGTATACAATAAAGAGGTCTATATATGTATAGCTATACGTATGTATGTGGTGTAACGTGGATGAATAGTACGAAATTAACATGCCAAAAAAAATAAAAAAAAAAGAAACGTCATATTCAATTCTAGCATACGGTCCAACGCCAAACTATGGCACATGGCGGTCTGACTTCTCTTATTGGTCTGTGTTCCTCGCTTCCAGCCGATGGCGCGGTCATTGGTACACAGCTGATGGTTAAAAAAACTGTTTTTTCGCGGTCGCGGATATGTGAGTGATGCAAAAATTATATAAAAACAATCCTTGATGCGGGTTATACATAATTTTAAAATTTCAGCTCGATCGGTGCAGAACTTTTAAAGTTTTTGAAGCATACACAAACCAACATAACGTTTTTATATATATATAGATTTGTGTGCAAATCAAGTGTTATTGTATTGTACGGTACCGGTAGCGGCGCAGGATATCGGTGGCGAGCACGCCGGCCTCGCTCTCGCGGATGAGCGCGTGCACTTCGTCCTTCAGCTCCTCCAGTAGCGCACGCTTGCTGCTGCTGGCTGGCTGCTGGCCTGGAGGGGGGGGGCACTCTATTAATAATAATCATTTTTAAAGAACCGGTAACTCACGTCTGGGATTGTAGCCTACCACGAAAAACATTCGGATCGATACATTTCGGGTCGGAAGTTATAGACTTAGGTCGGATGAGGGTCGGATCGAACGAAACGGCCGATCTGATCAACCGACCGATTGTCTTTCGTGGTTGGAAACTTCCATAAGTTCGGCCGATATATCGTTTATCGGACTTCGTAGTAGACCTGCTGATACCCATTGCTGCGCTGCTTGTTTAGCATTAAAACCAGAACCAGAAAAAGTGCGTGCTAAACGAGAAACGGTCGCGCGCGCACATTCTCCCTGAGAAAGGCATACGCACATACGTGACGTTACCCGTGAATTAATCAAACAAATGTATAACAACCAAGGTATTTTTTTGCCAAAATAATAATAATAGATAAATATTCATCGCCGTCTTTTCCACGGGACACGGCCGAATACGGACGTGTGCACGATACTACATTTGTACAAATAATATAAATACCCACAAGTTTACGAGGGACGCCGGATTTTTTTGGGTGAGTGAGCCATAGCCACTTTTAGTTTCCACACTGAAACACTTGGATGTGCCCCAACATTTTACACAAAAAGATTCAGCGCACACAATACCTACTGTTTTGCGTTCAACCCGACTCCAGCTAACGGTAGGTAGGTACGCGCGCTCCACCCTCTTCTCTGTTTTATCGCACTTGTCTCACTACCTGTCGATACTAAGATGTCTAAATCGCCTGCGGAGAATTCTACGTCTGATACTGAGTTGCGACACGCTAGAAAGTTTCAAAGGCCCCGTGAGGATCCTTGGCAATCTGAGTTCAAGTCACTTAGAGATGATATGCTTAAAGCTATAAATGCTCTTAGAACAGACATGACCGCGAGACTCACGAAAATGGATTTACAGTTAGGAAAGCTCGGTGAGATTGAGAGGGCGATGGAGTTTATATCAACACGAAATGAGGAACTATCGCGTACTGTGAGCGAACTGCAGACGAAGATGATTTATTATGATGATTACATCCAAAAGCTGGAGGGTCAAGTCGATGATATTTCGCGTAACTCAGTTTGTTCTAATATTGAGATCCGCGGCGTTCCTAAGCGCGATCGCGAAACTAAGCATGACCTTGAAAAATACATACTAAATCTATCAAATACAATAAATTGAAAGTCTCCAGAAGTGCGTAACATATACAAAATACAAAAAAGGAATACAAAAAAGGAAGGTCACCCTACTATAGTTGCAGAACTAAACAACGCTCAAGCTTAAGTAAACCTGATTAGAGCTGCTGGGATATATATAACAGGAACAACCCAGGAAACCGACTCACCACTTCTCACCTCGGCATTACTGGAAATAACTCGTCTATCATTTTTATTGGTGAACAGCTGACTAACAAGAATCGTCGTCTATTTTTTCTGGGAAGAAAACTAGTTAGAGATGTAGTTTGTAAGTTCTGTTGGACCGCAAATGGAAAAGTCTTTTTACGAAGGTTTGAGGGAGCTACTGCCATACTGATAAGAAGTGAAAGTCAGATAGAAGGGTTTAAAATTACCGCGGATATCAACGACACCACCGTAATCCCTATACAGTGACTCTTTTATTTAACCAAGAAACAATGTTTGTCTTTTATAATTTTTAATTTCGTGATGATTCGTGGCTTATTTTACCAGTCTCGTTCGAAATTTAGATCTAGTAGCAAGGCTAACACGCCAGGCAATATGAGTTTACATAAGTTTTTAAACAGTAGATGAGTAGACGATCGCATTCACACGAACGATTTAAACTATATTGTACATTTTTCTCATTTAGCTCTGCAAAGCTATTCAAAATTGATAGAAATGGAAGCCCTCGATATATTAAATCCCGTTCTTATCACAAGCAGCTTATTGTAATAATACAATTAGACACCATCATCATCAACAGCCCACTAAATGTTCCCACTGCTGGGACTCGGGGCCTTCTCTCGCAAGGAGAGAGTTAAGGCCATAATCCACCACGCTAGCCCAGTGCGGGTTGGTGGATGACACATGACTTCGAAAGATTCTAGGTACATGTCGGTTTCCTCACGATGTTTTCCTTCACCGTTGTAAGTTGGCGGTATTACGCACATGACTTCGAAAAGACAGTGGTGCGTGTGGGGTTTGAACCCGGGGTCTCCAGATCGGCAGGCTCCGTTCTCCCGACTAGACTAGCCGTAACTTTACAATTAGACATACCTACATATATTTTGAATACAATTTGTCACTTTGTGAATCACTTAGCTATTCCATTATCGGACTACACTGTCACTACACTTTCACTACTACACTCACTAAAGCAATATCTTTACGCGATCTACTTGAACTCTCAACTAAAACTATACGTGCAAGGTTCACTAAGGCCTACGCACGCGTCTTTTGTCGAATGCATGCATCCTACAAATGTCGGTAGGCGACATTTGCATCTTCGCTATGTCCACGCTGCTTCATTTGCATGATGGAAATAGCTAGCCACGCTCAGTATTGCCGTTTTTTGACTTTGTAACTAGATTTAGTGAGTTTTTGTGTTGTTGACAATGTCTTTGGTGACATATTTTTTTTGTGATTTTGTGACAAAAAATCTGGTGATTTCTAGTGACTTTTTCATGACCAACACATGAGTTATGTAATATCTTACTGAACCATGCAAAACTTATGCTTACTTCTTCTCTTGAATTTTTAGCCAAAACCACAAAAATTAATACAACTGCAAGTTTCTACTTAGTGCTAGTTGCACTCGCCCTTGAAGGGTTCCATAGCAGCAAGTAACATAATATAAAAATTGTTGACTTTGATCGACGTTTTAATAACAGTGTAATAAGTAAATTAAGTTACGGTGGTCTAGTCGGGAGAACGGCGGCTGCCGATCCGGAGACCCCGGGTTCAAACCCCACACGCACCACTGTCTTTTCGAAGTCATGTGCGTAATGCCGCTAACTTAAAACGGTGAAGGAAAACATCGTGAGGAAACCGACATGTACCTAGAATCTTTCAAAGTCATGTGTCATCCGCCAACCCGCACTGGGCCAGCGTGGTGGATTATGGCCTTAACTCTCTCCTTGCGAGAGAAGGCCCCGAGTCCCAGCAGTGGGAACGTTTAGTGGGCTGTTGATGATGATGTTGATGAAGTAGATTACAATAAAACTACTAACCAATACTACCAACTTTCGCTAGAAGTTTGCATACATCATTCGCGTACATCTAATTTTTTTTAGTTTTGGTATTCTCTCATTTTAAAGATAAAAGTTATACAGTGGAGGGGGGAGGCACATTTTACCACATTGGAAGAGTCTCTCGCGCAAACTATTCAGTTTAGAAAAAAAATATATGAGAAACCTCAATATCATTTTAAAGACGTTTTTTTAAAGAAGAAAAGAAAAAAGATACTCGTAGATACTCCATACGGATGATTTTGATGAAAAAAATAATTACTTAAGTTGGGTTATAGGCGATTCGTCCTAAAGTTAATTCGTCCCGAAAAAAAGTGTGTGTAAATTCGTCACTATTCTATTTTTTAGATAAATCCTCGTTTGAGAATTGTAAACTCGTCATAGTGTTTTTTTATGTATAGACTGCAGAAAAATCGAAGAATAAAAAATATGTAGTATATTGAATAATTAAATTTATTTTTCTTAAGCTTAAAACTAAGAGGCACACAAAGAAATATAAATAGAAAACATAACATACAACATATACAGTAATCAAATCAAATCAATACAACATAAATAAAAAAAAATCAAATCTATACAACATGAACAAAATCATAACATTTCGTTTTTTACTTGAATAGGTTTACACTAGACCGCCTCGCCTGATGTTAAGCGACGATGCGGTCTTCGATGAAGCTTACCTAGAAGAAACCGATTCAACTCGATTTCAACACACCAAGATTATAACGATTTGGAAAAATCCACTCAGGCAGCTACTTTTAGCAGACTTTTTAAGTTATAAAATTCAATAAAAATAAATTCATCACAACCTCTCATTTCACATCATTTTTAACGCGATTTTATCAACTTGGTACATATGAATCTATGAATCAATTTATCTATTAAACGGAATCTTTGAATGTGATTTTCACTAATTTTTAAACAACCCGATTAGTTTGTTTTTTGCCTACTTATCAAGGACCGATGAGAATGCAATGATTCGTACAGTTTGTCCCACCAACCATTCATCTCCATTACCTCAACACGATCACCTTACCACGATCATCAGGATTAAGAACTTTGTTTACATTTAATTTTATACTGACATATGCAGTCAGTGACTACGTTTCGTTTCTACGTAATCGATCAATTTTAAACACGCTTTCGACTAAAAAGTGTTCTTGCTTTTTAGTTGGATCTTTTGTATAAGCGTGTTTTTTTAGTTTATTTATTTATTGCATAAAGTAGGGTATTCAAGTTATGTTTATGATATTAAGCGTCCAAAACGTTATTTTACAAGTTGCGACGATGTTATAATTCGAGAAAAAATTAAACATAATTTTTTGAACAGGTCATGAAGTCATAGGTTTTCTTATAGTATAGAATGACGAGATGAGAAGAACATGTAACTGCAAACTGATTCTGCAAAGAGTGCTACCACTACAAAAAAGTATCAAATCTACATACATTCGTTTTGGAAGGCATATTTTCTAGCTGTTGTTGACTTTATAACCGACTTCGAAAAAAGGAGGTTTTTCAATTCGACCGTATATATAAATATGTTTTTTTTATCAGCTGTATTTGTACTTCTGGGCATGGTTTAGCGTAGAACACACCATTGCTTAGCATCAGGAAAGATAGCGGTCAAGTGTAACGTTCTACCGCGGTAACCTACACTAGTGAAAAAACACTTTTTATTTAACAGATATAAAATTTACCGAAATGAACACCACATACAATAATTATTGTTTTTGAAATTGATAAATGTCACAAAGACAGGTTTTCCTAGTGTTTAAAATGTAGGTAACTTTCGCTTTAAACAAACCCTGGCCAAGAAAGGTCACTGTACATTTGAATGACATCGAGGAGAGTAGACTCTCACTCCCTACTACAGTACGGTGCAGAAATCTGGGGGCAGTGCTCGGAGTGGAAGAGAGTGTTCCGTCAGTAGAAACGCGCTAAACGAGCGATCGTGCCGGTGGCACAAAACACATCCGTTCGACCTTACTTCAAAAGTCTGGGTATTCTCATGTCGCCATCAATTATTATATTAAAGATGGCAACACACCTGTCTTCAAGTGAATTCTGTAATCCCGAAAGGAGAAAGGTAACCCTCGTGAAATCAGGGAAGCTCACACATGCCATGAGTCACACCGTCTACGATAATGTACCGGACTCTATTAAATCGGTCCCCAGCTTGTTAACCTTCAGACATCGCCTTCAGCGCTGGCTTGTCGAGCACTCATTTTATGATGTGAAAGAATTCCTTGAGTTACAACTGTAACTATATATTTGTATATTGTATTGTGAATTATATAAACTTATTATTATTTAGGAAGTTCATAAGCTTTAATTATTAATGTAGTAATGTTGTTTATGACATGTTTATGCAATAATTAATAATCAATTTGACGTGTAAATCGGTTTTACCAATAAATATGAATATTTCTTGTCATAATTTAAAAAAAATATTTCATTTCGAGTACTTACCTAACACAATAAACATTACTTGCTAACCCTACTTTATGCAAAAATGACATAAAACAAGAATCTGTGACGAATTTACAACAACTTAATACCCCGTTTACATGATTCCAGTCCAGCGACCGAATCCAGCGCTGGATTGCTTACTGGAATAATGTAAACCGGCACTGGAATGCATTGGCACTGGATTGATGCATTCCAGTGCCGGTTTCCATTATACCCCGTTTAGCGCTGGATTCGGTCGCTGGACTGGAATCATGTAAACAGGGTATTATTCAACTCTGACGTTTTTCATTTGTTTTTTTATAACATGGGACGCGTTTACTTTGAATGTATGGAGAATACAAATAGTGACGAATTTACTTTAGGACGAATCGCCTATAACCCATTATTTAGTTCTTAGTATGGGGCACCCCCATAATTAATTGTTTTTAGGGTTTCGTAGCCAGATGGCAAAAAACGGAATCTTTATAGATTCGTCGTGTCTCTCTGTCTGCTCATCCGTATGTCACAGCCACTTTTCTCTGAAACTATAAGAACTATACTATTGAAACGTGGTAAGTAAATGTATTCTGCGAACCGCATTAAGATTTTCAAACCGTTGTACCGTTCACACTTGATGAATGGGAGAGCCTTGACCGTTTCATTATAGATTCGTGGAAGCAGATATTTAGGATGTCTGGCAGCAAAAGTAGATCTTACATCGCAAACTGGTAGTCTAAAAACCCTTCTCGATGCCACCTCTGCGAGCTGACTTGACTCCTTCAGAGACTTGTGAATTGTTAGTACTGCTTTATGGATAAGTGAACTGAAACTCAAAAAAAAAGTTTTATACCAAACCCATAAATAACGTGTGGATTATCTATGGATAGGTCTTCAAAAATTATTTCCAACTGTGGAAAACTGTGGTTTCCAACATTTTTTCTTCTAAATAGTTTTGTTTGGGTTCGGGAGAGACTCTTCCAAAGTGGTAAAATAAATGTGTGCCTCCCTCCCTCGTGGTGAAGGAGGATCCTACTGCGAGGTCGTTTCTCTCGAACTTTTTCCAAGACAAGTGGCAAACAATTGGTAGTGTACCATTCTGCAGAAACTGTTTTTTGATCCTCTAACACGAATTGTTGCGAAATGACCTATCCTTCCAAAGAACGAGGCCACCATTTTTTTCCCCGCACTTCGATCTTTCTTCACTTTAGTTGGCAACTCCTCGAAAGGAAACACCCACTGAGCAGATTGTCTTTTGGTTTCAGGATCATAACAGTAAATCCAGCTTTCGTCACCTGTTAGTATGTCGAACACAGCATTTGAGTCACCTCCGTTAAATCTTTCAATCATTTTACGGCACCAATCCACACGATGGAGTTTTTGAGCCTCAGTCAAATTATGAGGTATCCACCGGGCGCAAAGCTTCCTGACCGCTAAATGTTCGTGTAGGATTTTGTGCACTTGACTCATACCGATGCCTAAGCTTGTCCGAATCTGCTGATAGGTCACTCTTTTGTCAGTCTCTATCATACGCCGCACAACACAGATGTTATCTTCAGTCGTCGCCGTAGAAGGCCGTCCCTCACGTAAATCATCAGTGAGATTAGTGCGACCACGTTTAAACTCATTAAACCAGTTGTAAACAGTCGCACGAGATGGGGCTTCATCGTGAAAGGCCAATCGTAGTCTATCATAACTTTCTTGTTGACTTAAATGACATCGAAAGTCATAAAAAATCATTGCACGAAAATTTTCTCGTGTTAAATTCATGTTGACGTGACACAGACAATTTTCAATTTGCCGCCAAATCGTAAAACAAATGACAAATGAATGAAGTATATACTCAGTAATATTGGCAAAGAGTTCTATTTTCATATTATAGAATTATTTTTTTATTATATTGTTTATAAGTGGCCAGTTCTAAGAACTTTCAGTTTGACCCTCGTATCGTGCAGCAACGTGGACAATTGGCCTAACTTATTTAGAAGTAACAATAAACCCGACGCTATGCAATTCTCACATTTCGTCTAGACCAAACCTTGAGTCACTCACGCTTGCATACCTGGACGTCTGTCTACTCTGTTTCTACGAAAACGAAATTTCGAATAAAAACTCGCGACTTTCCTTCTCTCGTTCTACTTCGTTTCGTCCGAAACAACATTGTTTGACGTTTAAATGTTCTAAGCATACTCTAATTAGAGTAGGCTTAGAACATTTAAACGGATAAAACGACGGATCGAAGTAGAATCTGGGTTGGAAAATCGCGAGTTTATTTCGAAATTACGTTTTCGTTGAATTAGAGTAGACGTCCTGGGTTGTTTATCTATCAACACGGATCACCATCCTATAAGACGCACCTTACGTCTTAGTGCATTTTTCCGCTGGTTCTCAACCTTGTGCTACGGGTTCTTGCGGTTGTTGCGATTGTATTTGGTATTTGTTATTTTGTGTTTTTGTTGCACGTATATGTATACAAATTATGAATTGTAATGATATAATGACAAAAATCGACTCGATGCACATCTCGACTGTGATTTCTGACTTGATTTCTTTTGCTCCAGAGGAATGTTCTAATAATATTGGAAAACTAAACGACAGTATCAAAATATTGCACCTCAATATTCGAAGTATTTATGCTAACTACTCACGTTTAGAAATTTTATTGGAAAGAATTAAGATGAAATGTGACTTCATTATTCTTACTGTTTTGGAGTGTTGGATTAATAAAAATAAAAATTTACCTATTCTTGACGGTTACAACTCACATGCCACTGAACGAAATCATAACCAAAATGATGGTGTCATAATTTATGCTTCCACCTTACTACATTACTCTGTTTTTGAGCCGCCATTTACAGGGCCCAGTTGCTTAGTTCTTAATCTTAATGTTAAACAAGAAATGGCCATAATATGCATATATCGTTTTCCGTCAACGCGGAATATTAATAATTTTCTACAGTCACTAGAAGAAATAGTTAGTTACATCTCTAAAACAAATACCTAACATCGCCATTCTGGGTGACATAAACATAGACATTCTTAATTCTGTAAATAATGATATTACTTCTGAATACCTAAATGCCATTCTTGAACTTGGGCTCTTCCCGGTGCATAGCTTACCTACGCGAGAAAATAACTGTCTAGATCATATTTTACTGAAAACTTCATATCCAAGCTTTCTCAACGTTATAAACACTGATGTTACTGACCATTGTCTAGATCATATTTTACTGAAAACCTCATATCCGAGCTTTGTCAACGTTATCAGCACTGATGTTACTGACCACTTACCTATTTCATTAAGCTTGAATAAAGAATAAATAAGAGCTAAACCAGTAAAGTCCATTGTAAGGACAGATTGGACCGAAGCAATTTCAATTGTAGAAGAGGCCAATCTGTGCACTATTTTTAAGTTAAATTCGCCTAATCTTGTTGCAGAAACTTTTATAAATATACTTTCTGGCAGTGGCGGCTTTAGGGGGTGGCGAACGGGGCAATCGCCCGGGGCCTCGCTCTTGTAGGGGCCTCGCGCAAATACCCAAGCAATTGAAATAAGTGGCCAAGTGCGAGTTGGACTCGCCCATGAAGGGTTCCGTTGCAGCAACTAACATAATATACATAGTACACATAGTTCTTGTAGTTCGTTGTAACTTTGATCGAAGTTTTAATAATAGTGTATTTATGACGTACTAACTCACGTACTACTCATCAGATCGAGTTCAAACCAATTTTCGTTGGTAGTTTGCATGGTAATGTACATTGAACATCATATATTTTTTTTAGTTTTTTCATTCTCTTACTTTAGAAGTTAGAGAGGGGGGGATTTGCCGGATATTTTATTCCATACTTAATCGGAACATGTCTTCTTTACAATACAATAAAAATATCACAACTTTGTCATAAAATACTTGTTTTTATTTTAAAACTAGCTGTAACCCGCGACTTTGTCCGCGTGAAATAAATACTAAGGTAACGTAGCCAGTACCTATTTGTATACCCAGACACATTTACGGATACTAAAAACAGCTATAATAAAACAACTATACAATTTCATCAAAATCGGTCCAATTTCACCCCCGTACAGTTCGAAATTATAAAATTGATAGAACAAACATTTCATTGCTTCGTGCCAAGTGTCTAGATACAAAATTTGATAACTTTGAAAATTACGAGTTTTCATACAACCGTTCATCCCTTGTTTCACCCTCTTAGGGGTTGAATTTCGCAAAACCCCGTCTTAGCGAGCGCCTACGTGCTAAAAGGGACTTCCGTGCAAAATTGCAGATTCCTAGCATTTGTAGTTTCTGAGATTCCTTGATGAGTGACATTTCGCTTTTATATACATATATAGATATAGATGAAAAAGTGCACTCTTACTGAGACACCCTATACAAGTTAGTTAACTTACCGAAAGATGTAGTTCTGAGAGTTATTGCTACTAAACCTATCACAGTTCGTCTTCTGACCGGGGAGTTTTTCGAAACATAAAATTAATAAAACAGTTTTGAGGAATTTAATGACACAAGATCAGCTTTCATGCTTTCTATGATAAGCCGCAAACATCAATTTAAAAATGTATCATCACTGTGGGTACCTATGTAAATATTTGTTAATTTTGTAAATATTTCAATTTAAAACGTATCATTTTATTATCATTTTACTACTTAGTACGTATAACTTTTATGTACTAAGTAGTAGGTATACTAACTTTAGCATTTCTCGTCAAATACGACAAATATATACCTAAATCAAACAATCAGACTTATTTTCGCAACACATACTTTTCACGACGGTCAAAGGGCCTCGCAAATATCTGTCGCCCGGGGCCTCGCAATGGGTAAAGCCGCTACTGCTTTCTGGAGCTATACAAAAATGTTCAAAAAGAATTTATTTATCTAAAAAACAAAGAACTTCAAACCCCATTACACAAGGTATTCTCAGATGTATTCGATATAAAGATACATTGCACTATCTTTCTAAAAAGAACGCGTCTGACCAGGATGCTAAAATAGTCTATAGTAGATATAAAACTTTTTGTGACAGGTTAGTTGAACAATCTCGGAATGCATATTATCAATTTGATTTAGAAAGTAACTTACACGATTCGAAACGCACATGATTAAAAATATAACACATATCTCCAAAGATAAAACTATTCCTAACGATTTACTTCAAATCCGCCGTACTCCTTTTGAATTTGTTGAAGTTGTAAATAATTATTTTGCGAATATAGGACGAAACTAGACACAAAGTTTTATCACTTATAATCGTCGAGAAGCTGACTTGAATCAGATGATTTCTCCGAGCTAGTCCTGTGTGATATTAATAATAAATAAAATAATAAAATCCTTTATTTCAGACACAAGATCCATATACAAAAGCAAATGTGACTAATTTACATATTATCGAAGTAATTAAAAATAATAATAAGTACATCACAACAAACAAACAAAACACAAACAAATTACACTTTTTAGGTGGTAATAGCCATCCACCGTCGCGTCGGTACGTTCCACACAGCAGTAATCTATCCGCCAAACCTTTGACAATAGTGTTATTACACGCACTCACTCTGGACATGAAAGACGAAATCCGCTTCCGTTGAATCGCGTTGAATGTATCCACTCTCGCTTCAAAAAACATTCCTGACGCACTACAGTAACGTTTTAGACCCATCAGGTGCCTAAAGATGTTATTATAAAATGTAAAATGTAAAAAAAATATCTTTTTCCCAATAAAAAAATATTAAAATTAAATTTATTTCATTCTTGAGTCTTTGGATGGGTCGGAGAAATGCGCAAGTATTTTCTGCGATTTATCCAAAGCATTTGATTGCATAAGACATGATGTAATGTTGTTAAAATTATAATATTATGGGTTCGAAGGCAATGAACTTAACATGATGCGTACATATTTGCTTAACAGGGGGCAAATTGTTACAGTAAATAGTGAGAATTCTTTAATGGGTCTCACGAATATTCATCGTTTCGTGGAAAATTCCGATTTTTCATTTCGGAAGAATTTATGCTATAAACTTTCAAAGACAGGGACGTAAAACTCAAGATAGGGGTGAGTGGCGAACCATGGGAGATGGGAGAGGCCTATATATGTCTAGCAGTGGACTAAGATAGGTTGATGATCATGATACTTAAAAGTTAAAGTTTCCTTTACAATGAGTCTCCAGATAGTATCTTATTTGACGTAGGTAAGTACCCAAAGAAAAAAACATAACTCCAATACAACTCTGATCCAGTTTTCCATCAACGAGAAAGATTTTTCCATTAAAACGATAAATGTAGCCGATGAGACTTACTGGAGGAGGGCTTCTGTCTGCCGGAGTCTTCCTTGGAAGATAACTTCTCGTAGTCCTCGCGGCTCATGAACTGTGGGGCCCCGAGCAGGCGTCTCTTCAAGTAGTTGCTCACACTGCTGCCGATACACTTTCTCTCGTCATCCGAACTGCGCTCCGGCTTTACATTTGGGGCTCGGAAGTGTGTAGTATCTGGTGGGTTATAATTTGGCGTTTTTTCGTTTTTGGTAATATTTTCCTCTGATTTTTGACAATGTGACTTTACTAATTGTCGGTGATAGATTGATTTTGGTTCTAGCTGACGATGGTGATTTGAATTATCTTCTGGACGATGGTGGTGCGACTTTGATTGTAATTGGTAATTGATTGACTTGATGCTTGACCCTCCACCCGGGTGGTAGGACTTCATTTCTGAAAGATCATTTTTTGTCCTGTGTAGATCATTGTTTAATTTTTTCGGGAGTTCACTTTCGTTTTGTCTGGGTGATAAATTTTGCACAAATGTTTGATATGTCATATTTGTGGGCTCAGCATTTTCAGATCTCTCGGGAGGTCTAGTTGGAACTTCTACGCTTGTTCTCTTGCCCTTCCTGCAAACCAAACACAACTATTAAAACTATCGCTAATGCAAGGGGTGCGTAAAGTCCCAGCTCACCGGTGCTATTCCACAACGAGTCACCCAGAGATGGTTTATCTCTTTGCTCTGTAATATCTGTCTGCCGCAGCCGCCGCGGCCGTAAACCGCGTCGTGTGTATTGAATTCAATTTTAAATGGAAATCTGCCGCGCCCGCGCGCGGGCGCGGTTGGCAGCCGCGCCGTGTGAACCCTCTCTAAAACTACAACACATTTAGTACCATCAGGCACAAATTCATAAATGATGCAATCTATATAATATATAAAAATGAATTGCTCTTCGTGGGTCCGCTAAAACTCGACAACGGCTGGGCCGATTTGGCTGATTTTGGTTTTGAAATGTTTGTATTAGTTAACGGAAGGTTTAAACGGTGAGAAAATATTGAAAAGTTAGAAAAAAGATAGTAAAAAACAACAATTTTATTTTCTCATATAAACTGTTCTACATAATTTCCAGTCAGGGGGGCACAATAAGTGACGTCACGACTTGCGGAAATGAGATAAAAAAAGAGAAAGAGATACTGATTTTCCGTCCTTATCACCGTGGCCGGCTTTTTCTCTGGCTAAATTACAAATCTGACACCGAGTTGCCAAACAAAAGTCTGTTCAAAGCTCAGACTCGGATTTTTTATGTTTTATTAAATATTGTGTGTAGGTATTTAAAGAAGATTCAAAGCTTGTTTGTGAAAGACTGTTAATAGATTGGTGATATTTATGTTAAACAATGTGCGTTGTGTAGTGTTATAAGTTGCAATAGCCTCTGCAAAAGAAAAATCAATGGAATCTCATTTTACACGTAAGTAGACAATATTTGTTATGACGACTTGGTATAAATTCATAATTAATGCCTTCTAGATATCTACGTGAATTAAATTTATACAATAACGACAGTATCTAATCCAAATGTAAAATGTAAACATAACCTAAATAACAAAACAAACAAAAAAGTGTGACCAGTTATTTCTTACAAATTTACCCATGAAATATAAATAAATAAATAAATAAATATTGGTGGACAATTCACACACAACACCATCTGACCCCAAACTAAGCGAAGCTTGTGTGATGGCGGCCAGGTAGCTGATATAATACTTATATAGTTTTAAATACATACTTATTATACATAGATACATCCAGACACAGTGCAAACATTTGAATTCATCACACAAATATTTGCACTGGGTGGGGATCGAACCCACGACCCTCGGCTTCGCAGGCAGAGCTACTACCCACTAAGCCACAAGGCCAGTCAAAATATACAAGTCGGTATATAATTGACAGTTTATTTACTGACCGTTTACTAATAATAGGTACTAGATTTTGCCTGCGGATTCGCATTTGTTAGTTTTTTAAGTGAAAACTTCCTTTGGCGCACTACATACAGATTTTTCGTGAGCCGTGAATTGAACTCAAACATCATGCTTGGGAATGAAATAAATCTTCGGGTGAACTCGGAGCTATGGAAACAAATGCGGAAAAAAGTTTTTAGATGGTCATGGCGTGTTACCATGGTTGCCATTATAGTCTAGATGGTCATGACGCTTCAATTGCTGTTTCTACTCCCACTGCCATTCCAACTCTTGTTTTCTGGAGTAGGAATTGCATCAAACTCCCATTAACTTACACTATCTCATCTCGCTAACAAGATAACATGATGCTTTTAGTATAAACCCTACTCACTACACCTACTTCATACCCACTCACACAAGAGACCTATCTATTGTGTGAGTAGATATGAAGCTGAAGCTTTCAAAATAAAAGATTATTCATACACATTTTCACCTCTGATTTAACCCTTTTGTTTGAACTTTTACAGAAATAATTATCCAACTTGAATGTATCACTCGATTTCTAGTAATAATTTGGATTGTTTTATTTATTCAAATTAATTATTATTTCGCAGATATGCCGTTCCGAAAAAGAGGATAAAATATTGTGTGAATAATAAAGTACAGATTTTTCATGAAGTACAGATTATCAAATAAATCAATCATTCTGAATTACCACAACATATAAATAATAGTAGCCTGTCTACTACAACAAGGTCTACTAACATTGAAATGTTCTATACCTAAGTTCCGAGTTGCCCCGTGCGAAGCCTGGGCGAGCTGCTACTATGATATAAATATGACAGGCAAACTATATTCTTATAACGTTGAATGTAAAGTACCATTTGAAATAAATGTTTTATTGCCCTGTTTTTGATTATTTATTTAAGTACCTCCTATTTTAGTTATATTACATAAAACCTCTTTTTAAAATGTAATTTTAGAATGCACAGAACACGGGGTGAATTCATCAGACTATCGCTGCACTACCCATATCTAGTGGAATATTTTCTTTATGGCAATACTTTTGGAGTATTGAATTGAAAATTGAATTGTAATACCAGAAATCTAGTGGTAAATTCAAATTCAATAATTCTTTTTGTAAAAGTTCCAACAAAAGGATGTAACTAAATCAGAGGTGAAAGTTAGTAGGAATAATGTTTTATTTTTAAAGCTTAGTACTTCATAGCTTCATACCTTCTCGCACAATAAAAAATAAGTCACCTTTTACCAAAGGCATCATTTAATCTCGTTAAAATCGGGATTTGTAAGTAAGAATTGATAATTGTAATAATAGAAGGACAGTGATAAAGTGTGGGAGTTTGATGCCATTCCCACTCCATTAAATAAGAGTTTGAATTGCAGTGAGAGTGGGAACAGAAATTGAAGCATTGGTAACGGGAAAAAAATTGGCAGTCATAGGGACTGCCGATATAACTGGAAACTTATAACTCATAATTTGACAGCACACTTTGGAAACTACGCGGATGAAACCGGAGGGCACTGCAAGTCTAGAATAAATCTTCAAAGCATTTTCATCTACATAAGTCTTCTAAGCATGGCCATCTAGACTAGATATGTGTAATGGTAACCATGGTAACACGCCATGGCCATCTAAAAATGCTAACGCACTTCTGGCCATGCTCCCGAGTTCACCCGAAGATTTTATCATTCCCAAGCGTGACGTTGGAGCTCAATTCCTAGCCCACGAAATATCTGTATGTGGCGTGTCAAAGGAAGTCTTCATTCCAAAAACGAACGAATGCGAAGCCACAGGCAAAATCTAGCACGTATCATTAACAAATGGTCAGTAAAAAAACTATCCATTATGTACTTACTTGTAAAATTTAAATTTACCCATATTTCATGGGTAAATTTGTAACAAATAATTGGTCACACTTTTTTGTTTGTTTTGTTTTAAAGGTTATGTTTACATTTTACATATTTTGCAAATTTTGGATTAGATACTGCCGTTATTGTACGAGTATAAATTTAATTCACGTAGATATCTAGAAGGCATTAATATGAATTTCTAACAAGTCGTCATAACAAATATTGTCTACTTACGTGTAAAATGAGATTCCACTGATTTTTCTTTTGCAGAGGCTATTGCAGCTTATAAACACTACACAACGCACATTGTTTAACATAAATATCACCAATCTCTTAACAGTCTTTCACAAACAAGCTTTGAATCTTCTTTAAATACACACAATATTTAATAAAACATAAAAAATCCGAGTCTGAGCTTTGAACAGACTTTTATTTGGCAACTCGGTGTCATATTTTTTAAAATTTAGCCGGAGAAAAAGCCGGTCACGGTGATAAGGACGGAAAATCAGTATCTCTTTCTCTTTTTTTCACAAGTGATGGATAATTAGACTATCTCATTTCCGCAAGTCGTGACGTCACTTATTGTGCCCCCCTGGTTTCCAGTCAAATATTTGACATTACCGATCAAATATTTGACGTTGCCGATCAAACATTTTTTTTCTAGAGTTATTATCATAGATTTTAATATATAGTTTTAACCAAAGAGTATATACGTTTTTGAAGGGAACACTTCTTTTGGCTTGCCTAGACACTTTTCGTGGGCTGTGAATTGAATTCTAGCGTCTCGCTCGGGTATGATTTTGCAGTTAGTTTATTTAGTATCAGCATTGCATCCGTGCGAAGCCGGGGCGGGTCGCCAGTAAAGATATTGCACAGATATCCAGAGCACCAATATAATTAAAGAAATACATTTATAGAGTAGTATAATACTAGAATGAGGCAGGACTTAATGATACAAGTGTTGTAAGAACTTACAGTTTGGTAATAGCCGTGCATTTTTGTCTCTGCACCATCTGGTCAATATGCTTCAACGACTCTGGCACGATCAGTATGAGAGTGGGGTTGGCCGGCATGCCCTGGAACTGTCATTTAAATTGTCAAGTATTAAACTGTTAAAAAAGCAGTGCAAAGTAAATGAGAGGTAAATTATTTTTTGATGTATTTATTTTTTAGTTCTTCCACCTCTTCCTCTATTTGCAAGAAGTGGTAGAGGCTTAAGATCTTGGACAGTGGACAGTTAGTAGTCAATTTAAAAGACTTCAGCTCACAGGGCAACTACCCTAGGGTCCCAGGTGGGTGCTGAAGTATCATGTTCAGTGAGCATTTCTCCTGGAAGTGGACATCGTTTTGAGGGTCCTGGTGGACATGTGTGAAGGGAAGCAACATATTTCAGAAGGAGATATGGCGCTTTGCCTGCAGCGTACATTATTCGCGCTAAATGGACGATGAGCTTTCCCATTGGCTCCTTGCGTGTCTCGTGCAACAACGTCGTTGCGGACTTATCTTTCCGCTCCCGTACACATCATTAATTTTTTTCTTTCAGCTGTCATTCCGAAAATACGTATTTCATGAAGCCAATACAGGGCTATAAACTTCACGTTTACTAAGCAGACATACTTGCATCCTACTCGTTAAACAAGGTTTACCATCAACCTTGATATCGCCAAAAACCACAGCAGCTCCATACATTTACAGAGCCCAATGTTTGTATGGAAGCGCTAGTTTTTTTTTACCGATTTTATGACTGTTCACACAAGTGAAATAAATAAAGATTGGTGGACGTATTTCTTTATGTAGAGAAAGTGCATTCACATCCCCCGCCTTGGTCAGGTCATATCGAATTCAACATCACGAGTGATCCCAGTACCGATTAAAACCCCATTTTTGCGATATGAAGGAGGGAAAAGCCGGTGTCTCCACAGTCCCGCATTTTTTTTTGCGAACCCACCACGGCCTTCTAGTTTCCGCGATGGAACAGCTATTCGGCCCTTTAAGCTACCTCCACTCTGCAGCAAAGGATAAGGAGAACGGCGCACCGCCGTACCGCGGTTTCGCTAGGACCCATGCTTTTTTTTTCGGGATGTTAGGTAGTATATGAGACTATAAACTATCTGTGTTTCAAATTTCAACCAAATATGCTTAGTTTTTCCAACATCACAGTTTATATATGTTCCTTAAGGAACTATGTGCCATTTCGGGATAATAAGAAACCGACTTGCTATTTTTGAGTACGAACTACTCCGGAGTTCCGGAGTTATCCCATAAATATTATGTACGTTATGTATGTATTATATGTTTGGATGTTTGTTGCTCAATCGTGTCGTGTTTAAAATTTCAACTTGATATATTCAGCTGTTCCAATATATTTGAGCAACAAACATTTAAACCTTAACATATATTACCTATACCTACTTAGTAGTAGGATAGTATTTAATTCAATTTTAGAAAAACCGTCTGCTTTGGTTACTGCAGCTTCTTGAACACTACATTTATTACAGTATTTGGATTGAAATAATATTCGAAAGAACAAAAACCGACTTCAATTACAATTTAATTCAGTCACTCGACTAAACTTCTAGTCAAAATACAAAAGTTCACTAAAATGCACTCGACTAATTTAAGAGGCTTTGACTACGTCGACCAGATCTATACTTATAATAAAACTGTAGCGGGTCGAATTCTGTACATTAAAGAAATTTTGAAAAAAAATTGTTGCCTGTAAAGTCGGTATACGGGCGAAAGTTTTACGTGGCAACGACTTTGAGTGGTAAAAGCGAATCGGCGACTCGGGCATGGTTAGCCCGCCTAAGAGCGAGAGAGACAGACATAAAAAGTGAAAGACACGCGTCCCTCTCACTCGCTCTCATTGTGAGCGCAAAACGTGAGCGGAGCGTAACGCAGTTTCTTGAAGTGTCACCCGGCAAACCAATTTATAAGACGTTGTCACGTCAAAAAAATTTTGGGGGCACTCCAAAGTTGACACTGATGGCGAAACTGCATTTTTTTCTTTCATGTCTGTCTGTCTGTCTTTCTGTATAGGGAACTCTCATCACGCCGAAACTACTGATTCAATTTGAATGAAACTTGACATGATAAAAGATCATACTAAGGAGATGGTAGCTGTATTTGAACTGTATATGAACTTTTAATCCCCAAATTCTACACGGTTTTCTTGCAGAAAGGGGTTAAAGTCAGAATGTGTATTTGGTTGTAACTCATGTTTGCGTTGTTCAATTTCGTTAATTCTTATTTTGTTAGAAAGAACACATTTTATATATAGTCAGTCCTATGAAAATTTTTACATTATTGGTCGTGTGGTTCGCAAATAACATAGAAATTAAATAATAACGGTAAAAATAAGTTCGGTTCATACACTTCACACTAACTTGAACTTGAAAACTTGACGTGAAACTTAGTATTCAACAACCTTCGGTGACCAAAGCCGAACGTTGTTTTTCTAAAATTAAATAAAATGTTATCTTACTACTAAGTAGTATTATGTATATTATGTCAAGGTTTGATTTGGGTTTTATTTGACTCAACTTCCAACTTCCAAGGCACAAAAGTCATGCCGTCAGGTATTTTGCCATCGTCACGCGCCACTCCGGTTTGAGTACATATGACAATGGCGGTGGAAAAAGCCAAAGTTTTGTGTGTGAATTGTTCACCAGTATCTATTTATCTGGACGAAGTAGTTATAGCTTTAAAAATTAGTCGAGAGAACTTTTTACTTGACTATTAGAAGTTAGTTGACGTGAAATGATATTAATTAAAGTCAGTTTTTGTTCTTTCGGATATTATTTCAATCCAAATACTGTACTAAATTTAGTGTTTAATAAGCTTCGGTGACCAAAACAGACCGTTGTTTTTCTAAAATTGAATAAAATGTTATCTTACTACGAAGTATTATATGTATATTATGTAAAGATATGATTTGGCTGGAATTTGAAACACAGATAGTTTATAGTCTCATATACTACCTATCATCTCTGATAAAGCATGGGCCCTAACGAAACAAATATATACGACAGAACGACATTACCAATTAGATTGACATTTGAAACACACATGGCTTAGTGTCTAAAATATCACATCGGCTAATAAGTCTATCACTTACATAGGCTATCATCCTGTAAAAATGTATAAGTAGGTAAGTATCAGATCACGCACATCAGCTACATACTCTTCGTAATATATCCTATAAAAATCCTACAAACTTAACACTGCGGCTATGTTCGATACTCCACAACCTTACTAAGAGAATGTTTGATGTTGCTAAAATATAAAATATGAAGTTGCTAAACTCGAATAAACATATTTTTGTGTAGAAAAACAAATTCACTCTGTTTGTGTAATGGCCACCCATCCAAATATTTTTAGGTAAGTACTACTAATGTACTAATAAGGTCGCAAGATCAACGTACGCGAACGAAGTAGCGGGTTCAGCTAGTAATTAATACAAATCTTGTTCTCTTTAACTAAATCTTTAACAAAATGGTAGCGAATGTCAACATGTTTCAAACGTTTAATATTATCTGTTTTTGCATTTATTATGGCTGACTGGTTATCACAAAATATGTTGACCAGACAACTCTTTTCACAATTAAAGACTTAATAAAGGGGTTTGGGTAAAGTTGGCGTCGTTTTTTTTTAGCGGCAAGAGATCCGTTATCATTTTCTTGTAACAAAAAAATACCCTGATGCTATCTGTGCAATCAGATTTGCTCTAAGTCATATCGGAGCTGAGCTATAGCCTGTCAAAGTTGTTTATTTTTTCGATTTTTTGTATGGACAAGTGGCGTCGTTTTTTTATTTTAGCGGCCACAGATCCGTTATCACTTTCTTGTAACAATAAAATACCCTGATGCTATCTGTGAAATCAGATTTGCTGTAAGTAATATCGGAGCTGAGTTATGGCCCTTCAAAGTTTTTTTTTGGGTGTTTTTAAACATATTTTATTTATAAATGGGCGCCATCTTCGTTAGCGGCCAAAGATCTGTTGTCACTTTTTTGAAACACTAGCTTACCACAAATAAATTCGTTCAGTCAGATTTGCTATAAGTCATATCGAAGCTGAGTTATGGCCTTTTACAGTTTTTTTGGGTTTTTCTTAAATGGACTAGTGACGCCATTTCCTATAGCGGCCAAACATCCGTTATCACTTTTATGAAACCTTAATCTTACTTAAAGGTACCTGTGCAATTAGATTTGCTGCAAACTATATCGGAGCTGAGTTATGGCCTTTCAAAGTTTTTTTTTGGTATTTTTATATATATTTTATTTATATGTGGGCGCCATTTCTATATATTTATGCAGCAGCAGATCTGATTGCACAGGTACCTTTTAGTAAAAATAATGTTTCATAAAAGTGCTAACGGATGTTTGGCCGCTATAGGAAATGGCGCCACTAGTCCATACAAAGAAAACCAAATAAAAAACTTTGAGGGCCCATAACTCAGCTCCGATATAGTTTGCAGCAAATCTGATTGCACAGGTACCTTTAACTAAAAATAATGTTTCATAAAAGTGCTAACGGATGTTTGGCCGCTATAGGAAATGGCGCCACTAGTCCATACATAGATACCCAAAAAAAAAAACTTTGAGGGGCCAAAACTCAACTCCGATATAGTTTGCAGCAAATCTGATTGCACAGGTACCTTAAAGTGCTAACGGATGTTTGCCCGCTATGGCAAGATGATCAGTAACCGGCACGGATACACCTCGAAAAGTAGGAGTCTGTAAAAATTTACTCCTCTTTGCGGAGAACAAACACGCCTGCCTCTTTCCCTCATTAAACTTGGCCAGATTGGTTTCGCCCCATTCAGAGACTGCCTCAAGGGCCAAGTTCAAACGCTCAATCATGCTCTCTCTCAATACCTTAGTTTGTTGACCACTGGCTCTCGCGCTAGATATGTAACTCTCTACAACGGTGCTATCATCTGCGTACCCAAAGATACCGGACTTCAGCAGATCGTTAATATGTAGCAGAAAAAGCGTTGCAGAGAGTACCGACCCTTGAGGGACTCCGGCATTGATACCCATTTGGTCCGACGAGCAGCCATCAATGACAACTCGTATGGATCGATCCCTCAAAAAGTCCGATATCCACGCAATAAACCCTGGAAACAAACCATAACTAGAAAGCTTGCTAATAAGGCCATCATGCCAAACCCTGTCAAAAGCCTTCGAGATATCCAGGGAGACTGCAAGTGCTTCCCCGTGTTTCTCGATAGCTTCACTCCAGATGTGAGTGACATACGCCAGAATATCCCCAGTCGACCGGTTTCGGCGAAACCCGTATTGCCGGTCACTGAGGAGGTCGTTAGATTCTAGGTATGCCAGGAGCCTGCGGTTTAAGACACGTTCCATAGTCTTGCAGAGTATGGACGTGGCCGAGATGGGCCTGTAGTTGGCAGGGTCAGCACGACTTTTTTTTGGGCACAGGTTGCACGTTAGCAATCTTCCACGATTTCGGTACGTGCCCAGTTTAGAGAGAGAGTCTAACCAAATCTGATTGCACAGGTAACTTAAAGTAAAAATAATGTTTCATAAAAGTGATAACTGATACTTGGCCGCTAGAGGAAATGGCGCCACTAATCCATACAAAGAAAACCAAAAAAAACTTTGAGGGGCCATAACTCAGCTCCGATATAGTTTGCAGCAGGGATGTTACGGAGCTTCGACTCCGACTCCGTTATGTCGGAAGTTCCGATTAGTTTTACACCTCCGGTTCCGACTCCGGTTCCGAAACTTTTGAATCGGAGGTTAATCGGATGTCGAAGCATAACTTAGCGGCGGCGCCCTGCGCCGACAGTAACGAACAGTTTCGCAGGAACATGTCGCGCAGGGAATCTCCCGCCCACGAGTGTAATGAAAAGTATACTAAATGAGCACAACATAGAAAAACGCAAAATTCCAGCACCTTATATTAAATTTCCGCCAATATTATCGTGTCCACCAGGCTCGGTAGCGAGCGAATACCTTTTTGGTGGCGTCGATTTAATCTACAAGGGGGCGCCTAGTGCCAGAAAACGAAAAAAGGACATTTTCGACGCCGCTCACTGATGTTAAGAAACTAAAAACTATAATAAAATCAAGAAAAAGCACAATAACCGAATAGAATTTTCAAAACAGATCAGCAAATCAGATCAACAAATTAAAATGGCACCTGAAAAAACTATTTTAATTCATGTACTCGAAATTATCAGCGATCACATTATTTTTTGATACTAAAATTTCTAATTTTACGTTCTTTTAAAGTTTTTCTTCTTTTAAACCACAGAATAAATATTAGACCGAACACTTTTTAAATTTATGTTTACTAGCTTTTGCCCGCGGCTTCGCTCGCGTTAAGCGTAATTATTAACTAAGTTGAGTTTCAAGTTTTCAAGATGTAAATTTCATGCAAATATCTCAAAGGAATAAAAAGTTTCATACAATCGTTCATCCCCTATTTAACCCCCTTGGGGGTTGAATTTATCAAAATCCTTTCTAAGCGGGTGCCTACGTCATAACATCTACCTGCATGCCAAATTTCAGCTCGATCCCTTTAGTGATTTGAGCTGTGCGTTGATAGATCACTAAGTCAGTCACCTTTGAGTTTTATATATATAGAAGATAGAAGAAGAAGATAGATAGATATAGAAGAAAGATGTAAAATCGATCGTAATTTTTGAGTTTTTAAGTTACCGAATGTGACCGGCGGGGTAATTTAACGGTTTTACTAAATTTTTACGAAGTTTCATGCAAATATGTCCAAGAGATATAAAAAATTTCACACAAACTTTCATCCCTTATTTCACCCCCTTGGAGACTGAAATTTGAAAAACGTTTTCATACGTGCTTCATGATTTTACTTGAACTTATTGTGTACGAAATTTTATGCAAATATCTCAAAGGAATAAAAAGTTTCATACAATCGTTCATCCCCTATTTAACCCCCTTGGGGGTCGAATTTATCAAAATCCTTTCTTAGCGGGTGCCTACGTCATAACATCTACCTGCATGCCAAATTTCAGCTCGATCCCTTTAGTTGTTTGAGCTGTGCGTTGATAGATCACTAAGTCAGTCACCTTTGAGTTATATATATATATATATATATATATAGATTGAGTAATTAAATAAAACTCGGTCAAAAATTGACTCCTGATTGATATTGATTTCCCCTCCAAACTGTGTCATGCTATTCTCGTTTTTATGCACATCATATTAAGAAGGGCCTCGCGCGGGTGAATTCAGATTTTTTCCTGGCATTAGGCGCACTCTTAAGAAATATCTTAGACTGAGACAGCTTCAAAGCTTATGTTCATGAAGTACATATACACACTTTTGGTGACAATGTATTTAATTTAATTTGTTTGAAAGCTTTTGTTCATTTAACATACTTTATATTATGGCACTTTGGGATTCATTTAATTGAAGTTTTTGTTTATTTTTGTATGTTCCATTTTTTTTTCATTTTTTGTGATATTTCATGAAACAAAACAATGAAAACTTTGAATGAATGTTTTATTTGTCCTACAATAAAAATCTCTCTCCTACCACTACTTCTGATCCTACCTCCGACTCCGGTTCCGACTCCGACTCCATTAATCAAATTTAAAAACTCCGACTCCGACTTCGGTTCCGATAAGATCACCTCCGTTACATCCCTGGTTTGCAGCAAATCTGACTGCACCTTTAAGTAAGAATAATGTTTCATCAAAATCTAACGGATGTTGGGTCGTTTCGTAGCACGACTACCTTTTTTGAGCACAGGTTGCACGTTAGCAAGCTTCCACGATTTCGGTACTTGCCCAGTTTGGAGAGAGAGTCTAAGCAAATCTGATTGCACACGTACCTTAAAGTAAAAATAATGTTTCATAAAAGTGATAACTGATGTTTGGCCGCTATAGGAAATGGCGCCACTAGTCCATACAAAGAAAACCAAAAAAAACTTTGAGGGGCCATAACTCAGCTCCGATATAGTTTGGAGCAAATCTGACGGCACAGGTACCTTTAAGTAAGAACAATGTTTCATCAAAATCTAACGGATGTTTGGCCGCTATAGAAAATGGCGCCACTAGTCCATACAAAGAAAACCAAATAAAAAACTTTGAGGGGCCATAACTCAGCTCCGATAAAGATTGCAGCAAATCTGATTGCACAGGTACCTTTAAGTAAAAATAATGTTTCATAAAAGTGCTAGCGGATGTTTGGCCGCTATAGGAAATGGCGCCACTAGTCCATACAAAGAAAACCAACAAAAAAACTTTGAGGGGCCAAAACTCAGCTCCGATATAGTTTGCAGCAAATCTGATTGCACAGGTATCTTAAAGTAAAAATAATGTTTCATAAAAGTGCTAACGGATGTTTGGCCACTATAGGAAATGGCGCCACTAGTCCATACAAAGAAAACCAAAAAAAAACTTTGAGGGGCCATAACTCAGCTCCGATATAGTTTGCAGCAAATCTGATTGCACAGGCGCACCTTATAGTAAAAATAATGTTTCATAAAAGTGCTAGCGGATGTTTGGCCGCTATAGGAAATGGCGCCACTAGTCCATACAAAGAAAACCAAAAAAAACTTTGAGGGGCCAAAACTCAGCTCCGATATAGTTTGCAGCAAATCTGATTGCACAGGTATCTTAAAGTAAAAATAATGTTTCATAAAAGTGCTAACGGATGTTTGGCCACTATAGAAAATGGCGCCACTAGTCCATACAAAGAAAACCAAAAAAAACTTTGAGGGGCCATAACTCAGCTCCGATATAATTTGCAGCAAATCTGATTGCACAGGTACCTTTAAGTAAGAATAATGTTTCATAAAAGTGATAACTGATGTTTGGCCGCTATAGGAAATGGCGCCACTAGTCCATACAAAGAAAACCAAAAAAAAAACTTTGAGGGGCCATAACTCAGCTCCGATATAGTTAGCAGCAAATCTGATTGCACAGGTACCTTTAAGTAAAAATAATGTTTCATAAAAGTGCTACCGGATGTTTGGCCGCTATAGGAAATGGCGCCACTAGTCCATACAAAAAAACCAAATAAAAAACTTTGAGGGGCCATAACTCCGCTCTGATATAGTTTGCAGCAAATCTGATTGCACAGGTACCTTAAAGTAAAAATAATGTTTCATAAAAGTGCTAACGGATGTTTGGCCGCTATAGGAAATGGCGCCACTAGTCCATACAAAGAAAATGGATGACGTTCCAAACACTCTTTACAAAGAGGTTTGACTCTACAATTGTGATAAAAATATCTGGGCTGAAGAACGTGCTGTCTGAGTGGGTTTTTTCCGATAGTTACAATTTTGGTGACTTCAAATCAAGATTGAATCGGTTTCTTCTAAGCAAGTATACTCCATCATAAACTGCGTGGTCGCGTAACATCAGACGAAATAGCAGTAAAATGTAGACTTATAACAGTTACAAAACTAAAAAAGCTAGGTATGGTACTTGCTTTAGTACAATTTTGCTAAGCTAAGTAGATGACTGATAATGTGAGCTCGTTTACCTGACTTCGTTTTGGTAGCCTTAATAGCTTTGTATATGATGGACGAAACCTGATGACCTATTTAGTTTACTCATGAAGAATAAAGTAATTAAGGACACATTGTCTAATAGTAAGGTCATTCATGTGTGTGCGTAAAGGCAAGAAGAAGTCGGCAAAATCTGACCAAAATTTTAGTCACACCTATTTAGGTGAAAACTTGTAGTATAAGAAGCTCCGTAATAAAATACAAAGTTGCTGAAGATAACATTTAAATCAGTATCAGCTACGCAGGATATGTCCTGTAGATTTGGTTGGATAATCTTTGGGAACAGATCAGGTAACTCCAGCATGGAAACTCTCCGTTTGAAAGAGAAGATAATCAGTTTCTTGATGGTAAACTTTACTCTTACCATAAAGGCAGCATAGCAAACTATAGCATATTACATAGATGAAACAAAGTCATGGAGGCCTTGCTTGTAGTAGGGATAATCTAGTTACAATAATAATAAAAATCAGAACCATAACAATCAAACTTCGATTCAGTACTTCAGTTCAATTTTCAGCATAATAGGGAAAAAGTACAATACACAGCATACATCCCAATCTGGACATCATTCATAAGCATAAGCAGCCCACTAAAAGTGCCCACTACTGGTTACCATTGACCATTATTATTATTATCTATACTAATAATATAAAGCTGAAGAGTTTGTTTGTTTGAACGCAAGGATCTCAGGAACTACTGGTCCGAATTGAAAGATTATTTCTCTGTTGGATAGTCCATTTATCGAGGAAGGCTATTTAACATTACGCTACTATCAACAGGAGCGGAGTATGAATGAAAAATGTAACAAAAACAGGAAAAAATATTGCTTTTTGAGAGCTTTCGTTGCGTGACAGCATGTGTGTAAGGTAACCGAATTTGTTCAAAATTTGAATTGGTACGGCCAATTTTCGATAGATCGCGTAGCAACGCGCGCACGGTTAAGCTACTCATTAATACTAACCAGGAAGCAATCATCGCAGCGCTCCACGAGGAAAGTGACCCAGTTACGGTACCCGAACTTGGCGATCGGTACAGTCACGCCCATCATGTTGAAATAGTCCCAAAACAGCGAGCACGCGTCCACCACGGCTGGGTTTGACACCACCAGCGAGCGCAGCACCTTCTTCAGTTCTTTCAACTCTTTGTCCATCCTTAGATATTTTATCCTGTAATTTATATGGACATCACATATGGGTCTTTTTAACCAGAAAAAACAACTTAACCTTTACATATATGATAACTTAACCTTTACATATTTAACCTTAACCCACAATCGGTTAATTCCCGTTCGTCCCCACATCGTCGTCCCCACTGGGGACGAGTGGGAAAAAAAAGTTTCGTTCGTCCCCAGTGGTGACGATTGGAACTTTTTATTTCCCATTCGTTCCGCTATTGACCGAGAGTGAAAAAGCAATGATCACAACATTATAGTTAAAAAGGCCTAGTTCTAATACTTTATTGTGGTGTATTATAAACATTCATCGTAATCCCACTAATATTATAAATATCAAAGTATGGATGTAATGTTTGGATAATTGAATGTTTGTTGCTCAATCACGCCGGCGCCGTAACGTATGAACAGATCAGGCTGAAATTTGTAATACAGTTAGATTAGTCTGGAATAATACACACTTTTTATTCCCTTTTAATTATTAATTATATTTTTATTCCCGGGAAAATAACAAGAACGGGAACTACGCGGGTAAAACTGCGAGGCACTGCTGGTTTCCAATAATTTGAGCAAATGAAATCTCTTTTTGAAATTCCCATGTGTTTTGATTCTCGGTCAATAGGGGAACGAGTGGGAAATAAAAAGTTCCAATCGTCACCACTGGGGACGAACGAAACTTTTTTTTCCCATTCGTCCCCACTGGGGACGAACGAAACTTTTTTTTCCAACTCGTCCTCAGTGGGGACGACGATGTGGGGACGAACGGGAATAAACCAGTTTTTTTAGTTCGTTGTAACTTTGATCGAAGTTTTAATATTATTGTATTTTAATTTTGTATTTATGACATACTAAAAAAACTACTCATCAGATCGAGTTCAAACCAATTTTCGTTGGTAGTTTGCATGGTAATGTACATCATATTTTTTTTTAGATTTTTCATTCTCTTATTTTAGAAGTTAGAGGGGGGGGGGGGACACACATTTTACCACTTTGGAAGTGTCTCTCGCGCAAATTATTCAGTGTAGACAAAAATGATATAAGAAACATCATTTTTGAAGACATATCGATAGACGATCGGTAGATGAAAAAAAATGTTTTGAGTTTCAGATCTAAGCTGTCTTACCGCTGTGATCCATCGTGATTTTAACCCTATTGAAAAGAGAAGATGATCCTATGGAAGCCATTGACCCATTAAAAGAGCATTCATGCGTCAAATCTTCAAATAGTGTTATTTATGCTCTCAATAAAAGATTTACAAGTTTAAATTAAATTCTTGTTATTTCGTTGTTGGTGTAGGTTGATTATGACAGATTTTTAGGGTTCCGTAAAACGTAAAAACGGAACCCTTATAGATTCGTCATGTCTGTCTGTCTGTCTGTCTGTCTGTCTGTCTGTCCGTCCGTATGTCACAGCCACTTTTTGCCGAAACTATGAGAACTACACTGTTGAAACTTGGTAAGTAGATGTATTCTGTGAACCGCATTAAGATTTTTACAAAAGTTTTTAAAAAAACAAAAATTAGGGGTGCCCCCCATACTAAGAACTGAAGCTCAAAAATTTTTTTTTCATCAAACCTACACGTGTGGGGTGTCTATCGATAGGTCTTAAAAAATGATGTTGAGGTTTCTAATATAATTTTTGTCGACACTGAATAACTTGCGCGATAGACGCTTCCAAAGTGGTAAAATGTGTGTCCCCCCCCTCTAACTTCTAAAGTAAGAGAATGAAAAAACTAAAAAAAATATATGATGTACATTACCATGAAAACTACCAACGAAAATTAGTTTGAACTCGATCTGATGAGTAGTTTTTTTTTAGTACGTCATAAATACACTATTATTAAAACTTCGATCAAAGTTACAACGAACTACAAGAACTATGTGTACTATGTACATTATGTTACTTGCTGGAACGGAACCCTTCATGGGCGAGTCCAACTCGCACTTGGCTACTTTATTTATAATATAATAAACTATAATAAAGTGCTTTTGGTGGTAAGAGACCGGATAGCCTGTACCAATTACCAATGAAACTTGGTCATACTGAACCAAACCAGCACTGCAACGGCGTTCATTACTTCGAGACATTCGTTCTTGAGTCTCAGAGTTGTCTTGTAATTTATATGCGTAGTTATATTGCTTCCCTGAAAAATCCCTTCCCGTACCTGTATTATGAAGTTGTAAGTTCTCAATGAACGGAAAGGGAACCTATTATCTTGACCTGGTAACATTAAGTACGCCACCAGTCGCGCGCAGACTTATATTGCGAGCACTATATTATTTGCCTACTTCGAAACTGGGAATGGAATAAACATAAGTTAAATTATTAATTAATTAATTAATTTTAGGTAATGGCTAGAACTGTTTGACGGTTGGAGTCCATTCAGGCGGTCTACAACTACGATACCTATTTCACACGAATAAAACAAAAAGAAATCAGCTTCATTAGAAGTTCCATGCAATCTCGACTACTTATATCTTATACCTACGTCTCTAGTCGCTCATTACAATACAGAAACAATTTTATGAATGAACAAGAACAAAATAAAAATTTACCCCCGACTGCCTCGGATTTGTAAACTGTACAACTTCCTACTAGTAATGCCCTCTCATTTGGTATCCATATTGAGGGAGTAGTAAAAAATAAATGTATTTCGCCATTTTGTGATAACGGCCATCTTGGATTTGTAATTTGTCATGGTGTTAAGTACTTTACTAGTCAAGCTCTTTCATTTGATACCCATATTGAGGTAGTAGCGAAACAAATAAATTGAACATTTTGTGGTAGCTGCCATTTTGGATTTGAAATTTGTCAGCGTATAGCACTCTACTAGTCAATCCCTTTCAAGTGACACCCATATTGAGGGAGGTTGTGAAGAAATGTTTTGTCCACCATTATGTGGAGGCGGCCATCTTGAATCAATATTAACCAAACATAGCTAAGAACCACCACAAGGAAACTAACCTTCAAATAAAAAACCGCATTGAAATCGATCCATGCGATTGAGCTCTACGCTACGGTGCCACAGACAGACACACAGGCATATAGACAGATAATGGTGATAAATAAAAACGTCCGGCGTCCAGTTTCCTGTAACCGACTAGAACGGAAGGAGTAAGCTAACTCTTACCAATGATAACATGATTCCGTGCGCCCTGAAGTTTAAGAGGGAACAATGTCAATACGGTATTGACATTGTTGACAAAAGTACCTACTTGAAAACCCAATATGTTAATTATTTTTTTACTTCTATAAATGTATTTTATTATTTACTTCTGGCTAGTTTAAATGATGGTCTACAACAAAGCATGTAAGTCAGCACTCGTTTCCAGGTAAAACAGGAATGATGTGTATTAAAAACATGCCGAAATTTCAAAAAATATTTATTTATTTAATAATAGGCGTGCAGCATCAGCTGATATGCCTATATCTCAGTGTTGAAATTAAAGTAAACTAGTAACTAAGTAGTCGTCCGTTAAGAATCTCTGGCGCACTTTTATTGGTTAAGCTGTTTGGGACAGTCCTTAAATAAAACAACACTTTTGCCATCTTCTCACTTTTGGCATCTGTGAGCTCTCCATCTTTTTTCAGTTTATTTGTTGTATACTCTTGTCGCGGTCTCGGCGCGAACTGGCGCCCATACAATTCCATAGAGTCAAATGCCTTTCGCGGTCTCCGGTCGCGGTCTCCTGTCGCGGTCTCGGCGCGAACTTGTACCTTTAAAACGCGAACTCATTGTAACAACCTGTATAAACATACCTTAGTAAAAAACAAGTGCACAGTCTGAAAGATTCCGACTGAATGCATCATCTCGTATATTATTGTATCTGTTTAGTGTGTGATGCGGTCAGATAATTAAGTTTAATATAAATTAAGTTTAAATAATTAATTTTTATACGCAGATAAAATATTAGCGTATCTGCGTAGTGTGTGACACGCTTTAAATTAGTTTAGAGGTTGTTATTCTATCTGAAGGTAAAACAAAGGGCGGAGGTGTAGCTGTGTATGTGAGGGATCAATTGAATGGTGTTCCTATCATCAACAGCATCAAGGTCAATCAGCAACAAGGAAGCATAGATACATGTGTGATAAGGTAAAAGCATGAATCTGTATACTTCGTAACATGGGTAAAAGCACTTTACATTGATATCCAATATGGCTCTAATAATTTTTGAAGTGAAAACTTCTTTAGGCGCGCTATAGACAGAATTTTCATGGGCTGTGAAATGGATTCATCAATCGTCACGCTTGGATATGATAAGAACGGACTCCTCGTAACTCAAAGAAGCGGCACCGTTTCATGCTTGATGTTCCAAAGACACGGACACTGACTCTACTTTTGTGATAAGAACGTCTAGGCTGTGAAATGAGTTGCCAGAGTGGGTTTTCCCTGATAGTTATGACCTTGGTGTCTTCAAATCGAGAGTGAATCGGTTTCTTCTAGGTAAACACGCTCCATCGGAGACCGCATCGTCGCTTAACATCAGGTGAGATGGCGGTCAAGTGTAAACCTATAAAAGGTAGGTACCAGGGCAACAGAAACAGTAAAGAGTTTCGATTACCTACCTCCAACAGCCCAGCGTTTATCTCCAGATACCAGGACAACAGAAATATAAAAGAGTTGCGTTTGCCCCTACGCCCCTAGGTACCAGTACCAGGGCAACAGAAACAGTAAAGAGTTGCAATATTTTGTACAACTTCGTTCCATCAGAATGTCCCTTGACACCTCTCAAGTATTTTGAAGTGAAAACTTCTTTTGGCGCCCAGGCGCGCTTTTAGACAGATTTTTCGTGGGTGTGTATTGAATTCTAGCGTCACGCTCGGGTATGATAAGAAATCTTCGGGTAAAACTCGGGGCCACGGCCATTGGCCATCTAGAAATGCGTCAGCCAATGGGAAATGCTGAAAGGGCGTGGCCTAACCATCACGGCATAACCATCTAGAAATGCGTGAGCCAATGGGAAATGCTAACGCATTTCTAGATGGCCATGCCATGATGGTCAGGCCACGCCTTCCGGTACACCCGTGTATTTTCCAAAGTAAGCTATCAAATTCTGAGTTATAAGTTTTCACTTCTATCGGCAGTTCCTATGACTGCCAATTTTTTTTTTGGTAGTGGGGTTCTTATCACCCAGATGAGACAGAGTATATGATTTGGAAGACTTGTGATTCCAAATGAATGCAGAATCTTTTATCTGTCTCCCACCATAACACCATAGTGAGAGTTGGGGATTTTAATTATCGGCACTTAAAATGGCCTATCACTGCAACTCAATATCGCGTTGGTGACCAGATGTCTAAACTTGAAGATCTTCTCATCAACATTTGTATTTGTCAAATAGTCTGTATCAGTTAGTGAACAGTCCTACAAGACACCAGATTAATCAACAGCCATCAATGTTAGATCTTATCTTAGTGAATGAGGACACTCTTATACGTGATATTTCTCATTTACCTCCCTTAGGAAAAAGTTACCATTCTGTGTTACAATTTATCATTCAATGCATAGTGCATAAAAATAATTCTATGCCAAAGTTGAGAAGGAATGACAATCGCATTGATTATGACAATGCGACTTTAGCAACAATTTGAAAATTATAGATATAGCTAACAATCCTGAACGAAATTTTTTAAGCTATTGCATAGCTTTTATCGCGGGCCTGGAGACCGATTGTTACTAATGGTGCATCTCTTTCTTATGTTCACAAAAAAAGAGGGAGGGAAGACTGTCACGCCGTCCTCCCCACTCGGTCATTCGACTTTCAATCTTATGGTTTTACATTTACAGTCTAAATGCTCCTAGCAGTGTTGCCAACTTAACGGATTTCCCGTGATACGTAGTGGATTTGAGTACGTAGAGAACGGGAAAATAACTTTCTAACGGCTATTATCATAGCATATTTTGGAATAGGTATATCAATGAAGCAATAATGTCAGCGTAAAAGCTCACTAGCTCACTATTTAATCAATTTTAGGGATTTTTTATTTAACTTAAGTTTAGGGATAAATATTTTGAGTAGATGGAACACTGATTTCGCGACGTTTAAATTTTTTGGATGTACATGAATGTCAATGTCACTAAATATGAATAAACAAAAAACAAAGTGCGAAAGGGGATTCTGCGTTCGCTAGTGAGAGTTAGTAGATTGGCGCCAGAATTATTTTCCTAAATATACGAAATATTGTGGAGTTGATTATCCTAAACCAAGTGTAGTGTCTTTAGTGCATCGGTGGTGGTAAGCTACGCTTTTGTTTGTGTTGTTTCTTGTCTGTTATACCCAGTAAAAGCCCCAGAAATGGAAAACAAATTGCCACCCGACCCTGATCCTCCCCCAAATATAAATCCAGCTCCTACAGGTAGCACAACATCTAATAAGAGACGCTTAGATGATGATACTAATGATCCCAGAAAAATCAAAACGATTACGTCTCCAGGTGCATCAATTGAAGCAGTATATGTGGACCCATCGCTTGCCATCGGCGTGTTATGCTATTCAGGATCCGATAAAGGGCCTTTTATCATCCACGTTTCCCGATCTGATCCAGAACCAGCTCTAGGAACTACACTTAAACCCATCAAGTTCGGACAATTCCTAACAAAGCATCAGGTTAAGCATATTTGTACAGACGGTATTAAACGTGTTGGACGCAACAAGGTGTCCGTCGAATTTACAACTGCTGAAGATGCCAACTCATTCCTTGTCCTTCCAATCCTGTCCTCTAACAACTATACTGCCTCAATCCCCACCTACAACATCACTAGGATGGGAATTATCAGAACAGTACCAACAGATTTATCAATGACGGAATTTGTTGAATCACTTAAACTACCCCCAGCTTGTGGAAGAGTTCTGAAGGCCCGCCGATTTAGTAGGAAAAACATAATTGACGGTAATACAACATGGATACCAACTCAGACGATAGTTGTTACTTTTCAAGGACAAGTGCTTCCATCCAAGGTATATTCATTTTATACATCATTACCTGTGGAACTCTATGAGTACCCCACCATACAATGTCTAGCATGTTGCAGATTCGGTCATACCAAGGCCCAGTGCCGTTCAAAACCTAGATGCTTTCGCTGCTCTAATGAACATCTTGGTGATAGCTGCATTACATCAGAGCAAAATGCTAACTGCCTTCACTGCTCGGGCAATCACTTTGCTAATAGCAAAATCTGCCCTGAACTCAACAGACAGAAGTCAATAAAAAAGATCATGGCACAGGAGAGCGTTTCTTATGAGCAGGCTGCCGGTAGATTCCCCAAGGTGACAAAATCATATGCAGAGGTAACTCAATCGCTCCCACTCACTACTCACTCACATACACACAGAGAAATTCCATCAACTCCTACACCCCAACTTCGTCGTTCATCAATAAGATCCTCTACTGCTCGTACATTCCCTCGGTCAAATTCCCCACTAGGGAAGTCATATAATAAGACTGCCCATCAGAATATTATCTCCCAACCATCGTCTATGATGCCGAATGGTAGCGCACTAAATCACACATCCCAGCAATATTCTCTTCAAAAAGAGGATATGCTTGAAACCCTCATCTCCTTATTAGTGAATTTCATCTCCATAAACCCATTTCCCTTACCGTCCCACGTTGCCTCTAAACTTACCCAACTAATCTCCCACTCCAACCATCATGGACAAGAACCTAGTAGCTCTCCAATGGAACTGCCAGAGCATGCGTCGCAAGAAGCATGAACTGGTCAGCCTAATCACTGAATCCAAACCGTCAGTTGTTGCCATCTCGGAAACATGGTGGGGCCCGGGCACCTGTTTTCAGATGCCTGGATTCTCCTGTTTGCGGGATGACAGAGCAGACGGATATGCAGGGACTGCCTTACTTGTAAGACGCTCCCTTACCTACTCCCTAATCCCCCTTCCTCCCCATTCCCCTGATATCAACATTGTTGGTATTAAATCCTTAAACACCTCATTTGTATCCATCTACATTCCCCATCCAACCCACTTATTAATCCCAGACTTACGACTCCTACTCTCATCCATCCCTCCCCCCATGGTAATCATGGGTGACTTTAACTCCCACCATGTCATGTGGGGTTCAAGCCATTCGGATAGCTTTGGACGCTCACTCTTGGACATTTTCAATGAGATTGATCTATGTGTGATAAATGACGGCTCCCCCACCCGTAGGGTGCAGCCCTCACAAGATCCTCGAAGTGCCCTTGACCTCACTTTAGCCTCTCCATCCTTAGCCTACTCCTTGACATGGAAAGTCCTCCCTAACTCATATGGTAGTGACCACTACCCCATTATTGTCACATTTTCTAACAAGCCTATCCCATTTTGCAACCCTTCCCCTTCTATAAAGTATAGAACATCATCCGCAGACTGGTCCTCCTATTCCTCCTCTCTTGATGTTGAATTGGAATCCTCTCATATTTACCCAATTGAGCCTGATCCTCTAACTTCATACAGTGCCTTCATAGACTCTATTATAACATCGGCAGACAAACATATCCCTATTAAAAAACCCAATAAAGGATTCAAAATTTCTACTCCCTGGTGGGACTCTGACTGTACAGTAGCAGTTAAGAAACGTAAGGAAGCAGAGAAAAATTACAACCGGAACATGACTATGGAAAATTTTATTGACTACAAAAGAGCTGCAGCAGAATTTAGAAAAATTACCATCAAAAAGAAAAGACGGGGATGGTTCAATTTCTGTGAAAGTCTCTCTCCTAAAACTCCAGCATCCATTGTTTGGAAACAAATTAAAAGATTCAGGTGCTCTATGAAATCTGATAGTAATAATATTTCAAGTAATGACCCCTCAACATGGATTGAAAACTTTTCTAATAACATAGCCCCCCCTTTTGTCCCCCATGTAGAATCACTCCCCTCTATTACAACCTTGCTTCAATCTCAGAATAATCTTGATAGCCCTTTCATATTTAATGAACTGGCTTTAGTACTAGACGGACTGACAGACTCTTCTCCAGGTGTAGATGGAATTCCTTACTCTTTTATTGTAAAAGCCTCTACTAAATGTAAAGAAACATTCCTCAGTCTAATAAACAACTTTTTTGAATTAGGTACAGTACCGAGTCAGTGGAAAACACAAATTATAATACCAATACTGAAACCCGGTAAAGAGGCTTTAGATGCACGTAGTTACAGACCCATCGCACTATCTTCTGTTTTGGCCAAAATTATGGAACACTTAATCAAAAATAGACTGGAATGGTTTGCTGAGAGTAATGGAGTAATAGCAAAATCACAATTTGGCTTTAGAAAAGGTATGAGTACTCTAGATAACCTCAGCATACTCACAACAGATATACAGACAGCATTCAAGAAAAAGCAATACCTTATAGGAGTCTTCTTAGATATTGCCTCTGCATACGATAACGTCCAGCTTCCGGTGCTCAGGAATAAACTCATTCAGCTGAATATCCCTGTGAAGCTTGTTCGGTTCATTTGCAGCATGCTCATGGAACGCTCTGTTGTAGTAAAAGCTGGTGGTCAACTCTTTCCACCAAGAACCGTTTGGAAAGGCCTGCCCCAAGGGGCAGTCTGGAGCCCGATTCTATATAGCTTGTACACCTATGATCTAGAGGCTAGTGTCAGACCATTTTGCAATGTGCTTCAGTATGCTGATGATCTTGCTTTGTACCAACGTGGTGGATCTTTGGAGGAAATTACAGTCAGGATAGAAACAGCGCTTGACTACCTGAACAACTATCTGTTTGACCAGGGTATGAATGTATCGGCCTCTAAAAGCTCGGCAATGGTATTTACCAAAAAAAGAATGATTCCAACAATTAGACTACATATTGGTTTGGAGGAAATTCCTCAAACCAATCAGACAAAATTTCTGGGTATATATTTTGACTCCAGACTATCCGGCAACCAGCATTTTGATTATGTAGCACAAAAATGCGAGAAAAACATAAATGCTTTGAGATCACTTTCTGGAGTTTGGTGGGGCTCACACCCCTATTCTCAAAAGCTCCTCTATAATTCCATTGTACGAAGCCATATGGATTATGGGTCATTCCTCCTCAATGTTAATAACAAGGCTGGACATATGTAACAAAATTGCAAAAATCCAATCTAAGTGTATGCGCATTATTTTGGGAGCTATGAAATCATCACCCATAAATGCCATGCAAGTAGAATGTGGTGAAGCCCCTCTTATTTTTCGCAATCAATACCTATCTGATAGATTCCTCTTTAAATTGTTTCAAAATTCGTCTCATCCACTCCTTCCGAAATTAATACGTCTTTCCCGCCTATATGGATCGCAGACCTCCGATGATATCCCATGCCTGGTATATAGTTACCTTAAACTTACACGGTTTCCTGATCCGATTGCCAGATACCCTTCCAACCCTTTGTACCTAATTCCTTATGAAGCCTTGATCTTTAAACCGAATATCCTAACCCACTTTGGTATCAATAAAAATGACGTTAATGCAAGCACACTTTTCACAGACATCATCAACACCAAATATCATGGGTGGTATCCAATCTTTACAGACGCCTCCAAGTTCTCTCAAAATAGCATTGTGGGTGCTGCTGTTTGGATCCCAGCCACCAAAATATGTTTAAGTTTTAAATGTCCCTCCCTTACCTCTATCTTCACAGGAGAGGCCCTCGCCCTCCTGGAAGCTGTCCGGTTTATCAAATCCCATAATTTAAACAAGTCAATTATCTTCTCAGACTCAAAAAGCTGCCTTCAATCCATAACATCTAGCCCTTTCCGTTCCTCATCCCGTTTCCCTCTTATTCTCCAAATAAGAAAGGAATTATATGAATGCCATTGTGCAGGAATTCGTATTCTCCTGGCCTGGATTCCGGGTCACACCGGTATACCGGGGAATGAGTGTGCGGATTCTTGTGCCAAATCTGCTGCCGAAATTGGATCTGTAGAAAACTTCAAAGTTTACTCCCATGACCTCATACTGCTGCCTAGGATGCACCTTGAGACAACTTGGTCCAGACACTGGAAAACATCCCAGAAAATCAAGGGAAGGTATTATGCTGATATCCAACCCGATATACCTAGAATACCATGGTTCTTCAAGATGCGTCATGCAAATAAAGTCACCACCTCTACAATATGCCGGTTACGCCTTGGACACGTTTGTACCCCTGTGCATTTAGCAAAACTCAGGATTAGGGATCATTCTATCTGTGAGTGCGGTTTGGAAGAAGGAAACGTGGATCATATCTTTTTCAACTGCCCTAATTTACAAAGTTGCTCACTCTACGAGTACCTCCCACCCAGTATCCCCCGTCCTACATCCATGAAATGTATCCTCTCCCTTTCCTCAACTCCATTAATTAATTATTTACTATGTAAATATATAAATAAGAACAATATCAGATTATAATATGTATATATAAATTACATATGCATGATACCTGTATTAACAGTATAATTTTGTTCCTCAGTTACTAACCAAATGTTTGTGTATGTCTAAGCTTTGTGATGTCTATTTGTTTTAGGTTTTAGGATAATCAACAGGAGCATCATAATTAACCGGTCAAATTCTCAACAAACTTTAACGTTGCCCTCTATGAAGCTGCCACAAAACGGACATTGGCAGAAATGTGGCAAAATTAAGCCACAGCACGCGCCATTAATTAAGAATTGAATTGAAAGTGCGAAAGTGCCATAAAAGATAAAAGCAAAATATAGTGAAAAAGCTGAAAATCTTCATGTTCCAGGAAGCGTGCTATAATTGAGATGTTTTGGCTTAACAATATGGAATCTGGATTTACTAAAGGGAATAGGTAGTTCCAATTAACCAAAGAAGGCAAACTTTTTTGCAATCAAGAAACAAAGACTTTTGTAGTTCAGAATAATTCATGAACGTGAAAACATCTTTGTAAGTACAGTTTTACGTTTAATACTATTTACCTCTGTATAATACATAAAGCAGCCTAGTACATAAATATGTAATAGATGATTTTCGGCTTAGAACTTCATCTTTAACACTGTTTACAAAGTTAGGTTATGTGCGTAAAATATAATAAGCGTTTGTTTGCTTGTTTCAGATGCTGTTGGATATGTCCAAATAAAAAGAGATCTAAATGTGTGTACTGTCAAGTGTCGCGTATGTCCTGAACACAATAAAATATGAAACAGCCTTGGATATGGGATAAGGAGCAGCTTCATCTGAAAATACCTGTGCCTATGATAAATCTGTGGAAAAAGCTACAGCCAAAGGCTGCGGACAGGAACTATGTTTTCATATTGCAAAAGAGAGCAATCCATGGTTTATATAATTTATCAGCTAGAGAATCAGTACGGGAGATTTTCACCACATAACAACTTTAGTACTATGATAGCAATGAAGGGATCATTGTACATATATTTATCAATGTATAATGTATGTAAGAAAAAATCAAAGTCAATGGCAGAAATTAAATCTGAATCCTAAAGCACACCATAAACACAAAATTGTATTATACCTTAGTTATTTTATCTTATTATGTACACAGATTCTTTGATTTTTTGTGAATGACGTTACCACATGTTCTTATATAATGATGTAATAATAAACTAATAAAAATAATCTTATGTTAGAGAATTAGACTGGCGAGCGAATTAGAAGCCATGAGCTTAGTGGGTATAGTAGCTCTGCCTGCGAAGCCGAGGGTTGTGGGTTCGATTCCCACCCAGTGCAGTAATGTGCAAACATTACTGTGTTCCGGTTTGAAGGGCAATGTTTCCAGTGAAATTACAGGGCATACAGATAATACATCTTATATCTCTGGGTGACGAGCGCAGTGCAGTGCTGCAGGTAATAATTTGGACTCTTCATGTTCCAAAAGCAGCGTGTCACTGTGCTGTTATGTGGTTATCTTATTATGTACACAGATTCTTTGATTTTTTGTGAATGACGTTACCACATGTTCTTATGGATTTATGGTTCGAATAAATGAATTGAATTGAACAGGAAAATAAAAAAAAAATAAACATTAACAGTTGTATAATGATGTAATAATAAACTAATAAAAATAATCTTATGTTGGTGAATTAGACTGGCGAGCGAATTAGAAGCCATGAGCTTAGTGGGTATAGTAGCTCTGCCTGCGAAGCCGAGGGTTGTGGGTTCGATTCCCACCCAGTGCAGTAATGTGCAAATATTACTGTGTTCCGGTTTGAAGGGCAATGTTTCCAGTGAAATTATAGGGCATACAGATAATACATCTCATATCTCTGGGTGACGAGCGCAGTGCAGTGCTGCAGGTAATAATTTGGCATGTTCCAAAAGCAGCGTGTCACTGTGCTGTTATGTGGCAGGCATGTTGCTTACCATCAGGCACATGTCCTGCTCGTTTATAATATAGAGTGATGAGTCACATTATAAAAAAAATATGTTTGCACTGTGGCTGGCTGTTTCTTCATATTTTATCTATCTATATAAATATAAATCAATGCCACTTTTCATTGTTAGTAAACTCCACCTAAATGGCTGGACCGATTTGAATGTTTTTTTTGTATATATTTGGGTAGGACCCTGGAAGGTTTAGATTCACAAATCAGCTCGGCAGATGGTGCTGCAGTTGATATCTAGGTTATTATTCGAGCGAAGCCGGAGCGGGCCGCTAGTCTTCTATAAATATAAAAGCGAAAGGTCACTCATCAAGAAATCTCAGAAACTACAAATGCTAGGAATCTGAAATGTTGTATGGAGGTCCCTTTTAGCACGTAGGCGCTCACTAAGACGGGGTTTTGCGAAATTCAACCCCTAAGAGAGTGAAACAAGGATGAACTGTTGTATGAAAATTCGTGATTTTCAAAGTTATCAAATTTTGTCTCTAGATACCTGATACGAAGCACTTAAATGTTTGTTTTATCAATTTTGCGATTTCGAACTGTATGGGGTGAAATTGGGGTTGAAATGGGGGATGAATGTCAATATGAAAATTCCCAACCGTTGAAGATAAAACCATGAAACTCTGTATAATATATAGACACTTGACACGAAGCAAATAAATGTTTGTCCTAGCAATTTTGTAATTTCGAGCTGTATAGGGATGAAATTGGAGTTGAAATGGGGGACGAATGTATCTTACGCTTTCACATCTAAACAACAGAACCGATTTTGATGAAATTGTATTATTACCTTAATATTTATTTTGCACAGACGAATTTGGGGGTAAAGCTAGTAGCAAGTATGTATTTAAAACTGTATAAGTATTATATCAGCTATCTGGCCGCCATAGTACAAGCTTTGCTTAGTTTGGGGTCAGATTTTCATGTGTGTGAATAGTCCACCAATATTTATTTAGTTAGTGTGATTAATTTTAAGAGAAGTATATGACAGTATGAAGATGTAAGAGAGTTTGTTTGACTCATTTGATTTTGAGATTGTTTTGAATAATTGCTGTAAATAAGTGATATTTTGTACTTAATCTCTTTGTATAACTTTAACCTTAATGTAAATAAGTAGCATTTTGTATTAAATCTTTTGTAGAAATTTTACCTTAATGAGTTTATATTATTTTGTACTCAACCTTTCCAGCATTATGACATAGGATAGATTGATTATGATAAAAACAAATGTGATTCAGACTCAACATTATCCCAAAAATACTGTAGAAATCAAATTTAAAAAAATATAATTGCATAAGTTGATAAAAAATGCATGCAATAGCTTTACCGCGGCAGTCCCCGAGTGCCACACGTCTTTTTTTTTCGATAGCTGTCACACAGGAGTCGCGAATTTTGTGGAAAATTACAGATAATTGTGCCTTAATGGGCATTGTTTGCGCGAAATATCACGTATTTGTGTTGTTACTAGGTGGTGATATAATTTAATACGGCGGGAGGTTTTTATTTTGGACTTTTCTGGTTTTCAAATAAATTTTGACGTCCATCATGGACGCTAAAAATCCAATTCCTCCTGTTCCTCCGGATATTTTCACGACATCATCTGCTGGTGCTAAACGCCGAGCTACCGATGTTTCCGACCAAACAGTAGCGAAGAAAACAATTGTTAACCATGATTTATCTAACGCCTCAATGCAAAATGTATACATTCACTCTTCCCTTGTAATAGGTATCAAACAGTACACCGATTTAGACAAAGGGCCATTCGTGGTTCACATTTCCCGCTCAGATCCACTGATCTTGCTACTGACGCCTCAATAAGAATCATTAAGTTTGGCCAGTTGCTATGTAAAAATAACGTTCCTAATATTTGCCCCGATGGAATAAAAAAAGTGGGACGAAACAAAGTTTCCGTGGAGTTCACTTCGAGTGAAGCAGCAAATTGTTTCTTGGATAATCCCATTTTGGAAGCCAACAAATTTGTAGCATCCATGCCAAACTACAATATTACTAAAATGGGTATTGTACGTCACGTCCCCATCGACCTGTCGATGGACGAGTTTGCGAATTCCCTTGTAGTCCCCAATGGAAGTGGTATCCCGCTTAAAACTCGCAGACTTAACAGGAAAGTAATTACCGAAGGAATACCCTCCTGGATCCCTACCCAAACGGTGGTCATAACCTTCCAAGGTCAATCCCTTCCCCAAAGTCTTCCCTTCTCAGTGCCGCTCGAAACCCAGATGTTTTCGATGTGCTCAGCCACATACTGGTGACTCATGCAATGTCGAGGAGACAGATGCCAGTTGTCTGCATTGTTTAGGGCATCATTTTGCTAGCAACAAGAGTTGCCCTGAGCAGGGCAGACAAAAGGCTGTTAAAATCCTGCTGTCGCAAGAAAATGTATCTTATGATGAAGCTTCCCATCGTTATCCAAGATCAAACCGGCCATATGCAGAAGTTGTTCGATCATCTTAATTGCCCTCATCACTCACCCCATCATCTTCCTTCCCCAGCCAATCCCAATCATCTTTTAGTAGCTACAAAAAAACTGTGTTTACATCTGCCCGCCCTAGAGCTCCATTGTCCAAGTCGTTTGACAGATCAGCTCATGCCGCCATAACTGCGGAAGAGCCCTCTGTCCTTCCAAACGGGTTTGCTTTATCTCAATCTTCTTCCGTCCCCCAGGATCATAGCATTCTGGATGCCCTTCTTTCTACTCTTATTACTATTATCTCCCAGTATAATTTCAACCTACCGTCCCACGTTGCCCAAACACTTTCCCAGATCTCATCGATTACCATATATGGACCAAGTCGTTCTACAATGGAACGCGAGAAGCCTTCGTCCCAAGAAATTTAGTCTTCTCCACTTGATTAACAAGTTTAACACATCAGTCATTGCCATCTCGGAGACATGGCTGGTGCCTGGTTCTCGATTTCGAGTCCCGGGTTACTCTTGCCTGCGGGATGACAGGGCTGACGGGTATTCCGGTTGCGCCTTATTTGTAAAACGTTCTCTCCTTTTTTCTCAAATCTTCCTCCCTCCCTCTCTCCCCAACATTAATATCGTAGCTGCTAAAGTAGTGAATATCACCTATGTTTCCATCTACATATCTCATCCCCATTCTTCCATGATCGCCGACATTCTCTTCCTTCTCTCGGCAATCCAGCCTCCCATGATTGTGATGGGTGATTTCAATGCCCACCACACTTCGTGGGGCTGCAGTGCCGATGATGCTTTTGCTCTTTCTCTCCTTGATATTTTCGATGATTTAAACCTTTGTGTCATCAACAATGGTTCTCCTACCCGCAGAGTGTCACCTACCCAAAATCCTAATAGTGCGATTGACCTTACCATCTGTTCTCCTCCTTTAGCTTCTGTTCTTTCTTGGCAAGTTCTTCCTCACACATATGGCAGCGATCACTTTCCTATCTCCATCTTCTTTTCTAACAGAGCTCTTCCTGCTCATAACTTCAACCCTCTACTTAAATACCAGCTATCGAACCCTAACTGGTCGTCCTACTCTTTAGCCCTTGAAAACAGAATAGAGTCCTTTCCTTCATCCAACAATATAAATGCCCTGCACAATTATCAAAATTTCGTGGATGCCATTTCCTCGAGTGCTGGTGAAAATTTCCCAACTAAAAAACCATTTAATTTCAAGGTGTCTACTCCTTGGTGGGACGCTCAGTGTACAGCTGCTACTAAGGAACGTAAGGAGGCTGAAAAAGCCTATAAGAATTCAATGACTATGGGAGAACTTCCTTGAGTACCAACATATTGCTGCCAGAGCCACTAGGTTGTTCAAAAAGAAAAATAAAGTGGTCAATTGCGAGTTGGACTCGCCCATGAAGGGTTCCGTTGCAGCAAGTAACATAATATACATGGTACACATAGTTCTTGTAGTGCGTTGTAACTTTGATCGAAGTTTCAATAATAGTGTATTTATGACGTACTAAAAAAAACTACTCATCAGATCGAGTTCAAACTAATTTTCGTTGGTAGTTTACATGGTAATGTACATCATATATTTTTTTTATATTTTTCATTCTCTTACTTTAGAAGTTAGAGGGGGGGACACACATTTTAACACTTTGGAAGTGTCTCTCGCGCAAATTATTCAGTGTAGACAAAAATGATATTAGAAACCTCAACATCATTTTTGAAGACCTATCGATAGACACCCTACACGTGTAGGTTTGATGGAAAAAACATTTTTGAGTTTCAGTTCTCAGTATGGGGGGCAACCCTAATTTTTCTTTTTTTTAAATTTTTCTGTTCAAATCTTAATGCGGTTCACAGAATACATCTACTGACCAAGTTTCAACAGTGTAGTTCTCATAGTTTCGGCAAAAAGTGGCTGTGACATACGGACGGACAGACAGACAGACAGACAGACAGACAGACAGACAGACAGACATGACGAATCTATAAGGGTTCCGTTTTTACGTTTTACGGAACCCTAAGAAACAAGGTTGGATAAATTTTTGTCATAGTTTGTCTCCTAGGACTCCATCTTTGGTTTGGAAGCAAGTCAAACGTTGCCGAGGATCATTCCGTCCAGACACTTCATCTAGTGTTGACCCTAGTGCTTGGATTGAGGATTTTACTAATAAGATAGCGCCTCCTTTTGTTCCTAATGTAGATTGCTTTTCCTCCATTGCATGCCCTCTTCCATCTTTAAATTAATAATCTGGATTCCTCTTTCTCCTATTCCAAACTACAACTAGCCCTTAGTGGACTAATTGACACTGCTCCAGGGGGTGACGGCATCCCGTATTCATTTCTAAGAAACGCAACAGACAAGACCAAGGATTACTTTTTAAATATTATTAACACCTTTTTTGAATATGGCATAGTCCCACCTGCATGGAAGTCCCAAATTGTCATCCCTATTTTGAAGCCTGGGAAAGATCCGTCCAACTCTCATAATTATATACCAATAGCTCTATCTTCTGCCCTTGCGAAAATTACAAAGCATCTGATAAAAAATAGACTAAAGTGGTTCTCAGAACATAACAACCCTCTTGCTAAGACACAATACGAATTTAGAAAAGGTATGAGCACTATGGATAGTCTTAGCATCTTGACTACAGACATTCGTACTGCGATAATTAAAAAAGAATATCTGGTTGGAGTATTTCTGGACATTGAAGCAGCATACGATAGCGTAATTCTTCCAGTGCTCAGGAGAAAACTTTCACAGGCAGGTGTCCCTCAGAAATTGGTTCGTTTCGTATGCAATATGTTGGCCGAAAGAACAATAGCCATTAAGACTCCCAACTTTATAATGTCTGCTAGAAAAGTATGGAAGGGTTTAGCCCAAGGCTCGGTGCTTAGCCCTATATTGTATAGCCTGTACACCCATGACTTGGATCTGTCAGTATTGCCTTTTTGCGAGATACTTCAGTACGCTGATGATATAACCTTATACTATTCCAGTAATTCCTTTGAAAAAGCTGTCAGTCAATTGAATATCGCTCTGGATCATCTCATGAACTGGTTATCTCCGCATGGTTTTGCCTTAGCAGCCTCTAAATGCAAGGTAGTGGTGTTCACTAATAAAAGGATTGTCCCTCCGGCTTTGATTACAATCAACAGTGAGATGATTCCTGAGGATCTAAAAGTAAAATTCTTGGGTGTTTGGTTGGACCGGAAGTTATCAGGTATTCCCCATTTTGAATTTGTCAACAAAAAATGTGAAAAAAACATTAATGTTTTACGGTCCTTATCTGGCGTGTGGTGGGGTGCTCACCCATTCACACAAAAATTAATGTACAATGTCTTAGTACGGAGTCATATGGATTACGGTTCAATTCTCCTAGATCCAGGAAACAAAGCAGGCCTAAAGAAACTAGATAAAGTACAAGCTAAATCATTGCGAATTATTATCGGTGCTATGAGATCGTCACCTATAAACGCCATGCAAGTTGAATGTTGTGACCCTCCTCTATATCTCAGGCGTCAATTTCTATGCGACTCGTTCCTCATCAAACTGGCCCAACAGAAAGAGCATAGCTTGCTGCTCAAACTAGAATATCTAGCTTCTCTTTATCACCCCCAACGCTTATTCGACGTTGACGTACCAAACCTGCTTCGTAGCTTCGTTTTCCTATATCGTCTTCCTCACCCACTTTTTCAGGTTTCCATGTTACCCCTTTATTCTACGCCCTTTGATGCACTTGCTCTCCTTCCCACCAACATCATTTTAGACTTTGGGATTGACAAGAACTCGATGGAAGCTACCAAAGTTTTGTGTCACAAAATTCAGACGGAATACAAAGATTGAATCAAAATCTTTACTGATGCTTCCAAGTCTCCCTTTTGCCCTGTTGGTGCTGCTGTATGAATCCCTTATACTAATATTATATTGAGTTTTAAATGTCCCTCTGTAACTTCAGTTTTTACGGGAGAAGCTATTGCTATCTTAGAATCACTCCTATTTATAATATTGCACAACCTAAACAATTCTATAATTCTAACAGACTCTAAGAGCTGCCTTCAAGCTATTGACATCCAGCCATATTCACATATTCTATGGTGACATCCAGCCTGAAATTCCTCACAAACCTTGGTTTTTCAAGTATTTAAAAGCAAATAAAGCTACTACTTCTGTGATTTGCCGTTTACGTCTCAATCACTCTTGTACACCTGTCTTCCTGGCCAAACTTAGGATTAGGAATCATTCATTAAGTATGCGATTGCGGTTTAGACGAAGGAAATGTGAACCATATTTTTTTCAGTTGTCCCTTAATGCAGTCTTCATTGGATGATTTTATTCCCCCTGATATTCCTCGTCCTTCCTCTGTTAACGTGACATTGGCGGAATTGTGAGTCTAATCCACATAGAGCCATTGAAAAAAAAAAAAAAAAAAAAAAACAATCCTGAACAACTGTGGAATGGTATTTTAAATGCAATTAACATCACCACTTTGATCACCACTGATAGGCCATGCTCCATTGTGGCAAGTAATCACCAAGCCTAAAAATAAACCATGGATTGATGTTAGTGGTCTTAAATTGATCTCTGAGAAAAAAGCATTGTGGGGGGAAGTATAGAGCTTCTATGAATGTAGATGACTATCAGAAGTTTAAAGAGGCGAATAACAGATCTGTTGCACTGTGCAGACAACAAAGGAGCAGTATGAATGTAAAATTCTCAGTAAGGGTGATAAAGCTTTCTACTCCCACATGCGACGATGTACTGTGTGATTGTCAAGTGAGCATTCCTGCGGCAATTAGGAATCAAAATGAAGACCTTGTTACCCAACCTTGTGTGTGATAGCTGAAGCTTTCGATGATGAATTTGAAAAAGCTTATTTAAATGAACCTACCTTAGGTTCTGGCGTGATAATTTCATCTATTCCACGTGTAAATGATAGCTTATGTGACGTAGCTTTCTCTGAATTGGATGTGATAAAAACGATTACAAGTTTTAACACCCAGTCATCTCCGGGTACAGATCAGCTTCTTGTCTGTTTTTTAAAAAATTGTGCTCACACACTTGCCCCTGCTCTCTCAGGCCAGATGAATGCGTCTTTTGAAGTTGGGAGCTGCCTCAGAATTGGAAGCATTCTGTGGTCTTAGCGCGCCTAAAGAAGTTTTCACTTCAAAAATTATTAGAGCCATATTGGATATCAATGTAAAGTGCTTTTACCTTATCACACATGTATCTATGCTTCCTTGTTGCTATGATAGGAACACCATTCAATTGATCACTCACATACACAGCTACACCTCCGCCCCTTGTTTTACTTTCAGATAGAATAACAACCTCTAAATTGCTTTAAAGCGTGTCACACACTACGCAGATACGCTAATATTTTATCTGTGTATAAAAATTAATTATTTTAACTTAATTTATATTAAACTTAATTATCTGAACGCATCACACACTAAACAGATACAATAATATACGAGATGATGCATTCAGTCGGAATCTTTCAGACTGTGCACTTGTTTTTTACTAAGGTATGTTTATACAGGTTGTTACAATGAGTTAGCGTTTTAGGGAAAACCCCCGTTTATTGCTTCTGGATTTATAAGATGGCTCATCAGATAATTATTCTGATTTTTTATTTGTTGCACGTCTTGCTTCACATACTAAAACACGAAAAATTTGATTAGAAATCCATATAACGCGGGATAGAAGGCCATATAAAGCTAAATAAAGTAGCCAAGTGCGAGTTGGACTCGCCCATGAAGGGTTCCGTTCTAGCAAGTAACATAATATACATAGTACACATAGTTCTTGTAGTTCGTTGTAACTTTGGTCGAAGTTTTAATAATAGTGTATTTATGACGTACTAAAAAAAAACTGCTCATCAGATCGAGTTCAAACTAATTTTCGTTGGTAGTTTTCATGGTAATGTATATCATATTTTTTTTTTAGTTTTTTCATTCTCTTACTTTAGAAGTTAGAGGGGGGGGGGGACACACATTTTACCACTTTGGAAGCGTCTCTCGCGTAAGTTATTCAGTGTAGACAAAAATTATGTTAGAAACCTCAACATCATTTTTTAATACCTATCGATAGACACCCCACACGTGTAGGTTTGATGAAAAAAAAATTTTTGAGCTTCGGTTCTCAGTATGGGGGGCACCCCTAATTTTTGTTTTTTTTAAAAACTTTTGTAAAAATCTTAATGCGGTTTACAGAATACATCTACTTACCAAGTTTCAACAGTGTAGTTCTCATAGTTTCGGCAAAAAGTGGCTGTGACATACGGACGGACAGACAGACAGACAGACAGACAGACAGACAGACATGACGAATCTATAAGGGTTCCGTTTTTACGTTTTACGGAACCCTAAAAAGGACCGAGGCGAATTTAATATCTTCCATGATCTGTCAGACAACAAATTTACAATCTATTTCCGAAATCCAAGAGTAACTTTTATGGAAATTCACGATTTGATTAAAGAAGACATTAAAAACTATGATACTAAAATACGTATATGTATTTCTACCAAAGAACTACTTGCTGTTTGCTTAAGCTATGTAGTAGGTATACTTATTTATATTTTATTGCACAATTATAAAGCCTTATCAAGCCATTCTTGACTGTGAAAGTAATCTTTGATTCACAGACATATAGGATATAGGCAATCAACATGGCCCGCACCTACAATGATCGCAATGGCAATGTGATAATCGCCTTATGAATGATATGAAACTTTTTGGTTTCCTAGAAGAGATTACGGCTACCAATTATACTTTTGGCTTTGACCGTGCATCCATCCTGTACTTACATGCAGATAAAATATTCACATCGGCAGATGTTATCTTTTTTTTTTTTTTTTCTGTTTTTATCTGCAATCAGTACAGTGTTTACTATAAGCAGATAGTATATTATGTGGCATTGTGATGCTGAGTGTGTCCTCCAGCGTGGATAACTACTCCTAGTATTCTAATCGGGCATGACTACAATACGTCTTTTCTCTTAAGACGCTTTGGGTAGCTTCTCGTCGTTAGACCAGCAGCAAGCATGTTTGGATGGTTTTCTAGTCGTATTTGATACTGCGTTGTGTACGCCAGTATTTCCTCCTGAATAGTACTCATTTGTAGGTGTTCATGGATTTCAGAATTAGTTATATACCATGGTACATGTGCTATTGATCTCAGTATCACATTCTGCATTCTTTGTAGAATTGCAATGTTAGAGTTACTTGCAGTCCCCCAAAGCTGAATGCCATACATCCAGGTTGGTTTCAAAATCGATTTATAGATTAAAAGCTTGTTGTCTATGGATAGCTTGCTGTTTCAACCCAACATCAATGAGAGGTTTCTATGTTGTATATTCATCTCATCCTTTTTGCTCTTAATGTGACGCTTCCAAGTCAGTCGTCGATCCAAGTGTAGACCCAGATATCTTACACCACAGATTACAGAAATAAACACAGATGGAACCTTCGTGAACAACACTGTGAGGCCCGTAATTAGTCATGTTGACGTAAAATTGTCAAATCAACGTTCCAAATTACTTGTATAATGTTGTCAGTCTTAAGAAAAAAGTTCCACTATGGGGCGTTTTCCAGATGAAGATAGACTTGTCAAAGACAGTTCCCAATTTCACCATAAGTGGCGCCAATGTTTCATTTTGATAGAGAAATTTCACAAAAACAAACAGTGGTGCCACACTTGGCAAAATTTAGAACTATTTTTGACAAGTCTATCTTCATCTGGAAAGCGCCCCATTGTTGTCTTAGCTTGGGAAATCTTCACGTGTAATAAACACATCAATTGATATTTTAAAATATTAATATTATTACACCGATTATGCAAGGATTTTTTGTTACTACTATTTCCATTCTATGAAGAAAAGAATTTTGATTTTGCATGCAACTAGAAATTAACTTGAATCGCAAATAATAAAATTAGTGTAATTTACTCGCTTAGATAGGTTAAACAAAAATTAAAACAACCACCAAACTATTTTTGATAAAATGCATAGGTCCAAACAACAAACAAAAAAAAACTGACAAAATAATCATTTTAACAGTTCACTTATTATTCACCTTTTTTTTTGACAAAACAAGACTTTAAAATCAAGTAACCGTATAATGACATTCTCGAAACATACGTAACGCGGACAAGCTGGATGTCATATCACACTCTCTCACAAGTCACAAGGTCACCGAAGCTAACTCACATAACCTGAGCTTTAGTAGTTTTAACGATTTGTACTCGTATGTAAAAAATGTTATTTAACTTTAATTATTTAGCTTTAGTAGTTTTAACGATTTGTACTGGTATGTAAAAAATGTTATTTAACTTTAATTATTGTATGCTCGCAAAGGGCAGACTGTTGTAAGTACTTGACATATTGTAACCTACCAACTAGTTTGTACACAGTTCAACAATAAAAACATTCTGATTCTGATTCTGAAGTTTATAACACTCTTCCCAAAATAGTTATATCTGCCCCAAGTTTCGGCAGCTTCAAAAACAAATTAAAGTGCTGGCTTATCGATCAAACTTTTTATAGTTACACCGAATTTTTAGAGAGTGATGGCAAAGTCCTATAAAAATGTATACAAAAATTTGACATGGGTCAGTACAATTGTTTTAAAAACATATTATACTCATATAATGCTTGACAGTTTTCTGTGCAATAATTATTATAATACAGTAAAGTAGTCATTTCAAACTTTGAAAATGTAGGTATACAATTTGTATACTCTTTCTTTTGTTTTTATTTTTTATTTATTGACGTGTAAATTGTACATTTGTGAAAAAAGTATTTTGACTTTAATATTAAAAAACTTTAGAATATAAAAATATTTCATTTTACAAACAACGTTATGCATAATATTAACTTCAAAAATATCTTCCTTCAACAAATGTTTTATTTTATAAACCATCATTTTATAACCAAATATATAGCCGTTTCACTTAGATAATATATCGAATGACATTACAATATAATACAAAACACTTTATTGGCACCATAAATAAAGTTGACAAGAAGTAACATATATAATAACAAACCAAAATGGGCACAAAAGGCGATCTTGTCGCTAAAAGCGATCTCTTCCGTATAACCTTTTGATTCATGAGGAAACAAAATTTGTAATATTTTGGGCAGTGGTGGAACTAACGAAATAAATAAATACAAATTTTAGGATGTATTAATGATTTTGTTTTTTGTACATTTTTATGTCATAAATTACTCATTTCACAAAGGACATTGTTCATTTATAAGGGACTTTGGGCTAAACGTGGACATTTACTGTCACTGATATCACAAATTAAACTTGATTGCTTCTAGCAGTTGATATCAGAATTTTATCCTTTGGTAGTAGCAGAAAGACTACTTACTCATATTTCCCATAAGTAATGTGAACGTTGACGAGGTTATTTTTAAACAAAACTACAACATTTTGCACCATCGGAGGGCCAGAGTCGTTAATGGAGGATGCCATCGATTTCCGAGGGTCAGCTAGGGTCCTAAGAATGCATTTTCATCAACCAAAAACACATACCACAATTTTAAAAATACGAAACACATGACTAACACTGATAACTACGCATTATATCGGCATGTGACGATGCACAGCATCTATAGTGAGATTGCGCTGTTCTTCTTTCTGGCAACACACAGGAAATACGTCACACTTCTGGTAACTTTAGTCTATGAAAATGGCATGATGCTACCTGATTTCCGGTTCTGGTCACCTGAGCTCGAGCTAAGGCGATGTACCCACATAGCGTCGTATTCTTTCGTTGAAGCAACAACTCAAGCCGAAACTCTCATTCTCATCGATTCTGAGAAAATTTCGGTAATTCGAATAGTTTAATCTGATTATGGTCATTTATTTGTCTAGTGTGTCGCGCGAGTGCTATACTAAAGTGAAAATAACTGATCAAGCGTTAAGTGCAATTAGTGATTTCAATTATAGTGATTGAAACGGGTACCTAGTGGTACCGGTAAGAAATAGATTGTCCTCGCCCGCCTTGGAAGTGGGTTCTCGAGGATGAGCGAGTGTCACACACTCCCTAACGGCAGGCTTCGTCCGAGGACAAGTCGTGGCCGGAGTAAACGGCAGGGTTTATCGTACGATGAACCACCGCCGCGTGGTCACAAGCGGCTGGCTTCATCAAACTACTATGAAAGAGCAGAGGTAACGAAGAGAAGCAGGTAAGTGAGATGCACAGCGGTTTTTTGTAAATATCTTGATGAAGTACGAGCGATTCCGGAGTTTTTGTGGATTAGTGAACGGGTGGTGCCTGCTATCTTTTCTGAACAGTAACTTTTTCTACCACAAAGTCCGAGATCGTTTGTGCTATGGAACAGACCAGACAACAATCGAGACATTCTTTCGAAACTCGATGTAGGTTTTACTGGACTGAACCGCCTACAAAATCTGAAATAATTTGAGAGAATAATCCGAGAAAGATGTCGGGTACACCTATGACCAAAGTCAACTTTTGCTACCCCCAGTTTTATCAACATCGAATTTAACGACCGACTTTGTCAACTTTTAAAGGCCTTTTAAAGATTGCCTAGATTCTAAGAAAAAGGCGTTAGTAAGAATGTATAATGCCTCTCTAACACTTAATAATATTTTCAACACTGTTTACCGATTAATCCTTACTTCAAAGTTTCACAAAACTAGCGAGGAAGTTGTACATGTCGTTTGCGGAAAACGAGCCGATTGCAATGAAATTCGTCAAGAGTGAATCCTGATGGAAATCACCATCAAAACTCTTCAGGAAGGTTTCCATAAAATCTCAGCATCCTTTCATTTTAGAATTTTTACAATATTTTACAACAGTGACACACAATGTATGTGTATTTAGACTGTGTTCACAACTGTTAAGCTTCACATCAAAGTATTTCAAAATTTGTGAGGAAGTCGTGCAGACTATTAGACCAGAAAGAAAGGGCATGACCGCAAATGAATAGCACATCCTCACACGGAATTTTGAAGGAGGCTGTCTCTGAGCGTATCGGAGACAGTGGCAGACGCCTCGGGCTCCGTAGGCCCTACTGCAGGCGTCTACCATTTACCTCCAAGCCTGTGCTTGTATAACCCCACACACAATTTTCAAGGAGGCTGTCCTCTCGATCTTATCAGAGGCAGTGGCTCCGGGCTCCGTAGGCCCTTCAGCAAGCGTTAAATGCTAATATCTCCAAGCCTGTGCTTGTTCAACTAATTATGCCACTGGATCACTCATGGCAGAGGCCCACCGGAAGTTTCTTCGGCTGATACACAAGCACGAGGTTCTGCAAATGACCAGCTTTCCATTCGGACTGTCATGTGCGCCAAAAGCACTTCGCCGCTCTCTCAAATCGGACGGCGCCGTTTCCTCGGAACAGAGGTATGTGGGTACTGCGTGTGTAGTGGGTCTATAAGCTATAAGAAATCGGTCCTGCGACCATTTCGATTCCTGAAATCCGAATACCTCGATCTGGTTTAGGACACGTGTCAAAATACCAAACCGGTCCCTGTACGGACTATCGTACAAAGGTGAAATTATGTGCTGAAAAGGGACAAATCGTCTCTGAAAGAAAGCCAGATTCTGCAGAGCTTTTGAAACTTCACAACTTTCGAAACACCCCGGTTGCACTGTCGTCACATGCAACAACTGGGGAGGAGGCGCTTAGATCCCAAGCACAAATCTGCCCTGCAGCAGATGCAGATTCCACCAGCAGTAAGAACGGATCTATAATGGTGAATTAATGTAGCCGAACAATCGCTTACAACAGATTTTGTATCAATCTTGGCCGCCGATGCAGCAGACAACGGTTAAAAGCTCTCTGATATACGGCAGGTGAGACCAGTCTCAACTCCATTGGTGTTGCATAATATCGCACTTCATACACAAATTGAATGTAAGGTAAGGTAAGAATGTCATGTAATTCTATAGACAGACAAGCAAACGATTGCGGCGTAGGGATGGGAGGAAGCCCGTTGCTCTACAAGACCTAACCTACCAACTGATGCACCTTCTAGAGAGCTTGAGTGTAACTCTCTTAGCCACCTGGAGAGTAACCTACCAGGCAGACTAAACTTAGTTGCCGACGGGTTGTCCCGAGGGAAATATATATATCAGAATGGCAATTACTATGGCCAGCTCTAGTTTCAGCGTCTCTGAAGTTCAATGTACATCAACCAAAATTGTGAGAGATTATGTCACCAAAAATCACTCGGACAAAACGGCAGTGTTTCATAATGCGCGTGTATTTCTTCCACCGTATCGGACTCTCCACGTCAGAGAACATCACTTGAAGTCTGCGAAAAAATACGCGCCAAGCGCAGGTGCAGCCTTATAATTCAGGGGCACCAATAATAGGACAAGATGTAGAGTACAAAAGATTTTATTGGTGGCGCAACACGATTTTGCCTGTAAGTTTGCCGTTCCAGTTAAGTTAAACGTTTTTAGGGGGGGTCATGTCCTCGGACCGTGCCAGCACGCACCGCCGCCGAGTTCTCACAATCTGGCCGAACCCTTATTATTGGTCTACCCCGCCTATTTTAAGTCCTAGTAGACGTGGATCATCCGCCAACCCGCACTGGGCCAGCGTGGTGGATTATGGCCTTAACTCTCTCCTTGCGAGAGAAGGCCCCGAGTCCCAGCAGTGGGAACGTTTAGTGGGCTGTTGATGATGTTCATGATGAGACGTGGATTGTAGAAGTGGACTCTTCCACATATACTTATAGAATTACAGAGTGTTGGCGATGAACTAACTTGCTAGAGTCTAGGTCCAACGTAGAATGAAACCAACTTAGAGCGAGATGGCGAGATTCAACTCCTAAAACTTATGTACCAGCTTATGACCTTTGCATAGAGTAGTGAGCAGCTATTAATTTCAACTATAATTATAAACTCGCGGATCTAAACTCGTTGGGAAGGTATCTAGCACAATTGCTTAGCCAGTCACAACACTCTGATCTGGGTGCTCATTTGCTAAACAAACATGTTATATGAGGAAAAGTTTTGAAATTTATTTTCTTAATAGATAGAAGGAAAAACTCTTAGCTAGCCTAGATAGCTTGACAAAAGCCTTTTGCGACACAACTTAAGTTGGAACCCAAATTACATGTTCACATAGTGATACAATGATCTATCGTGTATCATTACTCTGTTTGAAGTATCGCATGCATAGTTGTATAATTTTTCAGCATCGGGCACCGGGTCATACACACGTGTGACTCTATTCGTTTAATGCATGACCTTACTCTTTTTAGAATATCTTCAAAACAGAAAGACGAGACGAACTTCTTAGCATTCCATGGATTCACCGTGCGGGTGCCGGGTCCATCGTGTGGCAGAGAGAGAAATCTCGAATAGACCCCAAGACTTGTGTGTTGGGATGGGGATGGGTAAGGCCGTAACATCATGGCCAGTTTTTTGGTTCAAAGACTGACACCGATACATGTATATTCAATCAGGTTGGGAAACTTTTGGAACATCCCAATTCTGTCAAAGATGTCTGTCCTATTTTAGAATAAGAAAATTTCAATTGAGAAAGATAGACACACAGCTGATCATTCATGAATCATTCCCTTTTCGTGTCAATTTGCCGGTAACTGGGTAATGATAATTTATTCAGATGCCAATATGAAGGCTTCTCGTGGAAGTTTTAGTTCAACGGTAGCGCCTCCTAATTATTTCATCTGAGTGAATACCGAATCATTTGATTCGAGAAATTCCTGGTTTCTAATATATAAATGATTTTCAATTATTAATAGTTATAATGCAAAGTTAACATTTTATTATGTTTGTAAAATGAATTATAACCTAACCTAACTTATTTTTTACTCTTTTCTACACATAGCGTCGTCGTGGTCACCAGGAGCTAATAAACACATCTCTCACTATAGATGCTGTGCATCGTCACATGCCGATATAATAGTCAAGTTTTACATTAAATAAAACTTGTATTATTGAGCAGAGACGATGCACAGCATCCCTTTCAGGCCTCCTGTTGAGTGAGATACTTCTATGAGGGTACATCGCCTTAGCTCGAGCTCAGGTGACCAGAACCGGAAATCAGGTAGCATCATGCCATTTTCATAGACTAAAGTTACCAGAAGTGTGACGTATTTCCTGTGTGTTGCCAGAAAGAAGAACAGCGCAATCTCACTATAGATGCTGTGCATCGTCTCTGCTCAATAATACAAGTTTTATTTAATGTAAAACTTGACTATTTTGTAACGAAGTATGCACTGCTGCCATTGTAAAAAAATTCTTAATATCGATCTAAAAAAATCGATAGTGATCGTGTGGATAAAATCGATGATATTCTATTATGGTGGCCGTTGTTTAAAATAATAACTAAAATATTCACAAGTTAGTGGTTTAAATGAGTAGATGATTATTAATACTGCTCTACGGAATTGTTGTTTACTATTTATTCAGCATTAGGATGTTGTCTTACCGGCAGCGATGAACGAGAATCGAGTAAAGCTAGAATTAGAAACGAGTTGGCGAGCCGCGGGGAGCGAGTGCGTAGTTCCGATAGTTGTGTAGCTCGGCTCTATGCGAGTGTGCGAGTGAGGCGAGTGAGGTGAGGCGCTCACGGCGTAAAAAAACGTATACATTCAGATCCGCACTGTAGAGAAATCAACCGCTGCGCTGGTTGCTCCCTCGGCGTGTTGTAATCGCTTAGCGAGTATCACTGAGCGAGTGTTATCTCTCATAGCTCTTGTCGCTCAGCGACAAACTAGTGAATCGAGTGCTCGCCGGGAGTGTGAACAGTCAGCGATCAACTGTTTGTATATGCATCTTTTTATTTAGGTACACGGAATGTATATTTATTGTACGTTTTTTGAGCGAGAAAATAGTCGATAGTTACTCGTTTTCTCGCCAGCCAGCCGCCGGACAACTTCCTAAGTAGATGATTTTGTTTTTCGTAGTGTTGTGAAGTGAAACCGGGTGCGATGAAAAACCATTACACAGTGTTGCTTGAAAACAACTTAAATGCGATATCAATTGTTTATTTAACGCATAATTGTTAACATATGACTTTTCTTATCGATTTACAGAAATCGATATTATTCGAGAAAAAAAATCGACATCACTCAAACCTTAAAGACTAGCAATATAATTGGTTGAGAAATCGGAAATAAAGATTAAACTACTTATATAATTAACTTTTGGTTTATTAATCTGGGTACTAAAATAATGCATGTTAATTCATTACAAAAAAAAATAGATTTTTTGACAAAATCAAATTATCAAGAACATTTTGTCCACGGATAGCCCATTTTGAACATTGTCCTTTAACATTTACTTAAATTAAATTTGAAATTAAATTGAATAATACAATGCCCACCAATAATTTGGTCTACGAGTATCTAAAAAAATATATAATCTATATTTTACCCTAAATTCAGGGAAAATAATTTCCATTTAGTATCGCAACCCTAAACTATTTTCGTTGAGTGTGTTCCATTCATCATCAAAATATAATCGCCTAAATTATATAAATAACAGTAAAAATATTAAAATTTTCCTATGAAATTATATTCCTCTTTCCTTTTTTTGTTTTTGGGAACATTGTTTGAAGACACAAAACGGCATATTTTAAAACAAAACTTAAAATCACACAGGACTCCCGTACAACACGGAAGTCCGTTTCATACTGACTGGAGTTTGTATTTGCTTCGGCGTTTGTATTTCCTTTGTCTGCTTCAGTAGCTCTGTTATGCGCGCTCCATCTGGTTTTATTTCTGTAATCTGTGTCTTACACTATCTTGATGTGGTAATATTACGTTTTCAAGGTGAACTTGGGGGCAGTTTTTTTCAGTTGTTTTAGGCAGATGTTATCTGGAAATATATTTGTATACGCAGATAATAATCTCATCACCTTTCAATATATGGCGCTGCCCACAGATCCTTTACGATAAAATATAAATTATCTGCACTGTTATGTTATGTTGCTTCATAATGAATATATAGAGAGCGATATTTAAAGATATACCATTGGAAGATAAATGCTCAGATACAGATATCTTACCATATCTGCGTAGTGTGTGACTAGCTTAAGTCTGAAAAGTTTTCTGGACCTGCATTATCTCAAAGTAAGATACTGTTTACTAATCAAATAAACTAACTATGCAATCAGTTGCTAGCATGGTATTATATTTTGTTACTATCTACAATTTAGAATTAACTGTTATGATGTACAATATAAACCTTCCTAACTGGAATCCCAGGCAATGAAACAGCAGATGCATGTGCCAAAGCTGCCACTCAGTCTGGCTGCCTTGACAGTTATAAACTAGATGGCCACGACTTCTGTCTTCTACCTAGATTCCATCTGGACTCGTCATGGTCAAGGTATTGGCAACGCAAAAAGTCAAAGGCAAATACTATGCAGAAATTCAACCGAACATTCCTCAAAAACCATGGTTTTTAAAATTTCGTAAAGCCAGTAAAACTACTACCTCAGTAATTTGTTGATTGCGCCTTGGCCACGCCTGTACTCCTGTATTTTTAGCCAAACTACGGATTAGGAATAGCTCACTGTGTGAGTGTGGGTTAGACGAAGGAGACGTCAACCACATATTCTTTGAATGCCCAAAACTGACTTATCCACTATATGATACCCTCCCTCCCAGTATTCCTCATCATACTTCCATGAAATGCCTATTATCCCTTACCTTTTCCCCTCTAATCAACTGTATATTATGTAAATTTGTAAATACATATAAATAAGATAAAATTATAATAATGTGTGTCACCCCCAACTTAACACCATGTATAGGTATTTTCTGTTGTAAAAAATATTTATTTCATACTACAACAACTCCAACTCGGTGTTGTTTATATCATGAGTTGTCTTTTGTTTGTTTTAGATGAACTTATAATAAATTTTACACCGCAGTTTACAAAACATCTCCGTTTACAAAACTCTCAAAAAACGGACATTGGCGGAATTAACGACAAAGTCGTACAAGCCAGGAAAGCCAGAACTGAACCTTCCTATACCTGTGCCAAATTTAGTAACAAATATACCTATAGCACACGGTGTGACAGACCTACATTTAAGATCCCTGTAATTATTTATATATGAGTTTAATTTTATAGATTATTTGTTTTTGGTTAATTATGTGGTAAAATTATACAAATCATACAGTCATAAGCTTGCGTTACTTATTAATATACTGACCATCAGCCTTTGATACATCAAAGCAGACGGCAGACTTGAAATATCAAATATTATCTTATGATCTAGAAAAAACGAACATAAGATATTTTTACTATTGTTACAAACCTAAAAAATCTTCTGAATCTTAAAGATAACAAGTGCTGAGATACGTACAGGGACTGCGCCTGCATTAGGCACAGTCCCAGCATCGAATTTAGGAGGTGGTCACCAGTACACAGCATGTTGCTTACCATCAGCCACATGGCTTGCCCATTTTGTCACTCTTTAATATAAAAACAAAATATTGAGCGATGAGGTTCCTCGCACAACGTTTAACTTGAAGTGAAATAGGTGTTTTATTCCATCTTGTTTGCATGTCTTTTCCAGTATGTAATATAATCAACAATTATTTGATAATAATCACCCTCTTAATTAAATGACTGAATCTTCAAAAAATTGTATTTCTTCATGGGCTTAAGCATTGTCTTCACTTCACTATCAAATTCGTCATCATAGTTGGAAACTAAATTGTTTTCTTTCAACAAAAACTTAATTCGATCATTGTCTATTTTGATGCTAATGTGTGCCTATATACATATAAATGGTTAAAATGGAGCTTATTAAAATAAAAAATGTAAATAAATATAAACTATAAGTAATAAAGAAAATAAAACCTATGTGAAATAATGCGAACATACCCGCGTCGGTCTCACAGGCCAAACGGCGCAATATACGCCACAATATACACACACAACTTGCTCAACTGCGTGAAGCGTACTAACCAGCTAACCACGTACTAACTAAATGTTAGCGTCAAATCATGCAGCTAGCAAATAGTTCAAACTCGAGAACTGTACAAGGATATAAAACAATCTCAAAAAAATTACTTATACGGTCTCACACACAGAGTAAGTTATCACTACGCGTCTCACAGACAAGGGCGCGGGTATAGGAAGGTAAATAATTTCAATCAAACCAAAAGAATATAAGTACCAGATGGTAAGTATGCGAGAGAAATTAGGATACTTTTCCAAGAAAATCTCACCGTTACCAGCATCGAAATAATTATTCATAGAAGTTGCTTCCACGGACGTTTGTGAATTTTATCGTTATAACAGACAAAGCGAATATAAACAGATGCCCAACACCCCAACAGATGCACAGAACACAGAATACAGATCACCACCATTTACATAGGTAGGTACTTTGTTTTCAACTTGAAAACGTCGATATAGGTAGGTAGAGATAGTCGAAAATGTATTCTGTGATTATGTGACGGAGGGGTGAGGGCAGTGTTGCCAAGTTTATTTTTCAGATAAGCGTACCCTAAGCTTAAAAAGATAGTATTTTGACAAAATAACAAGTGATATAATAGTACGCCATGGAATTTCAATAAAATTACGTAAATCAATCAAAAAATGAACTTTAATTATAATTTGTATCAAAATTTGACATTTATTAACGCCATGTTCCGGTTTGAAGGGCAATGTTTATTTTAGTAGTAAAATATAGAGCAACAAATCGAGCAGTGTGCCTGATGGAGACGCAACTGTCGTGAAATACCTCTTTGCTAGGTACCCAACGAATATCTGAACTGATTTACACATAACAGAATCTAAAATGACACAGTAAATAAATTGTATTAAAACTGCGAATATCATGGTCGTATACTGATTACGGCTGTTCCACTGAGAATGAGAATGATACTGAGAACTGAGCTGATCATATTTGGGGGTTTCCCCCCAGTGTCCTCCAACCTCCTCTTTTAGCCACCCCAAGCCTCGCATAAGACTGGTACTGGTAAATCTGATTCTGAACACTGTTCGCAAACAGTTCGAACGCATCGGTTACTGAGTACACACCACATCATGGTTGTATCTGAGAATTCTGAACACTGTTCGCAAACAGTCCGAACGCATCGGTTACTGAGTAGTACACACCACATAATGGTTATATCTGAGAATTCTGAACACAGTTCGCAAACAGTCCGAACGAATCGGTTACTGAGTAGTACACATCACATAATGGTTAAATCTGAGAACTGCATGCATGCACTGAGATAAAGGTAAGCGCACTTATTGATGTTGCTCCTGCGCCATCCGGGTTGCCAATGCGCCGAGCGCCGAGTCCGCCTGCGTGCTTGCTCGCGCCGGCAGTGTCCCCACTGCCGGCACGAGACGTCACGCAAGCTATCTAAGTAGGAACCTATATCTTCGTACTCGCGACAGCAACAGAACAGTTAAAAACACGCTATTTTTATTGGAACACAAGAAACGGAACAATGAGTCCCAATCATTAACTAGCACTGCACTGTGTTCGTCACCCAGAGAGAAGAGAAGTGGGCTGCATAACCAAATTGACAAATTAATACCGTAATACCACAGTATAAATATACACATAAATATAAAGAAAATAGACTGTGTTAATACGCTGTCTATCTTTAGTGGAACTACATAGAGTTATTAGCAATTCTATTATTGTATACGTTCATAAAACAACCTACAAATAAGAAGTACCTGTAGTAAGAAGTATCGATCAACTTTTCAACTTGTTTTGTTTTTTACACAAAAATATGAATTTACAGTGATTTTGTAAGATTTCGTACGATTTCGATTTTGCGATCGTACATCGTACTTGAGCCAAAAAGATTGTATAAGTACGATTTAAATCGTACGGTTGGCAACACTGGGTGAGGGTGATATAGAATGTAAACAAAATGTAAATAACGTGAAACTAGCTTCCGGGGACTCCGCAAAGCGCTAGTGTCGCCGTAGCCATTTTGAACACTAACTTTTTTTTTATATTAATAGATCTATGTGGATTAGCTAGATTAGTCTCACAATTATTCCAACAATGTCACGATCATGTTCAAGTTTCTTGTCAAAAGCGGTAGGCATAATGGGACTCAATTCATTCAATTTGCGAAAGCACGACTTCTAGTAATAAATAATAAACTACTTTATCCATGTACGCATTTTATTCGAATGAAAACTATATCAAAACATCAAAATTTCAAAACAAATTCGTAAACCTGATGAAAGACAAAATATATATTTTTTAAATTTATTCTTGGCTATGGATACTAATCCTTCAGCCGAGAGAGTATCTCTCTACTTAGTCTGTTGATAAAATATTGGCGTATCAGTGTTGCTATTTATATCTTTGAATTTTCCTTATTTTTGAATTAAGCCAAAGTGGCTTAGTTGGTGTCTATTGTCTCGAGAGTTCTAAAGATTTTTACTGAAAAGGGATTGTGATCAGTAACGGTTTTTTATTACATTATCAACTAATTAGCTATTTTTATTCCCAATATTTTAAAATTAAAAAATACACTTTTTACACTACTCTTTTTCCCTGAAAACGGGTAGGGTCTCTAAAGGGATTACACTGTTGAGAGTATATGGTAGAGACAGATCTATCTGCATCTCGAACAATCGCCATCTAGTGCGTCCGTTGGAACTATTTTTGTCTCGTCGGAAACTCCCTCAATATATTATACATTCAGAATTTTAAGAATTACATCGGGCTAAATCTATTTTTATTAAATTCAATGAAGTGTTTGACTGTTTGATGTCATAGAAACTGTGCTCCAAACCATCTCTGGGTAGCGATTCTGAAACCATTCGGTTGCATCCGACACGGAATCTCATCTCTCGGTCTTTGTCATGCTAAATAGATTAGACAAAGACCGAGAGACGAGATTCCGTGTCGGATGCAACCGAATGGTTTCAGAATCGCTACCCTGAAATTTAGTTTTAAATTGTTGGCACGAAAGAGATTTGAAAGATTCAGGAATTTTGTTATATTCTTAAAGCCATAATATAACAATTTTTTCGGTAAAGCTCTGTAAGTATTACATTGTGGAAAAACAAGTCTATTCGAATAACGTTAACAGTAGTTACGACTTTGAGTTTATGGAAAAGTTCTGGGTGTTTTTTGACGAACATACATATTTCAAAAATATACATTGACGGCGCACGTTAAAGAATATCGAGCAGCAAACATCGAGAAAAGATGGAACATCGTGCAAGAGAAGGGGCTATGTTTCAAGTGCGTCGAACATACGCACCGACGATTCCAATGCAAGGCGAAGCCATGCGGCGTAAATCAATGCCGCCGACCGCATCATGCGACTTTGCATGATAACCAGCCCGAGCCGGAGCAGCAACGCAACGAGGCGAGCAACCGCAGCGACGCAGTAGTACTATCGGTAGCCACTGAACCCGCTACCGAACCGAGCAACGTACTACTGAAGGTGTGCCCTATCGTCGTGTCCGGACCTCGCGGCAAAGCGCAAACATACGCGCTGCTCGACGAAGGAGCGACCATCACGCTAATCGATGAAAAATTAGCGAAAATCATCGGCGCAGATGGTCCCTCAGAACCCCTACTGATGAGCGGTGTCAACATGTCACAACGCGAACGAGATAGCAAGATCGTCACCCTCAGCATACAAGGCAAGAACGAGAGCGCGCGCTACGAACTAAAAGCGCGCACGGTTCGAAATCTACAGCTGCGAAGGCAAAAGATACCGAGCTCGCTACTACAACACAAGCACCTGCGAGACTTACAGGAACGAGACGTGTGCTACGAACAAGCACGCCCGCTCGTTCTCGTAGGCGCTAACCACTGGGAGCTGATTGTATCAAGGGAGCTACGCATTGGAGCACCGACCGAACCCGCTGCTTCACGAACACAGCTGGGCTAGGTGGTGCACGGAACCGCGCCACGCAGCATCATCTACGGGAACGATAGCGTCCTACACATCTACACACCCAACCGGCGCCTACGAACGAGCGAAGCGCACGACCAGCAACTACACGACCTCGTAGAAGCACACTTCCAATTGGACTCGCTTGGCGTATCACTCAAGCCACGAGTTAGCGAAGAGGACGAACGAGCGCTAAGATTTTTTCAAGAAACCGTGAGAAAAATCGACGGCGCCTACGAAGTAGGTCTACCATGGCGCAGCGACGACGTCACCATGCCGCCAAGTTTCAAGTCGGCCTTGAATAAATTGAAAAATCTAGAACGAAAACTGGACTCAGACACCGAGCTTGCTGCCGACTACACAGGCCAAGTAGAAAACTTGATTGCGAAAGGCTACGCGGTACCATGCGACGGCACAGAAAAACAGAGCGTCGTCAGTTGGTTTTTACCGCACTTCGCCGTCGAGAATCCGAACAAACCCGGAAAACGGCGCATAGTCTTCGACGCGGCACATCGCAGCTACGGAGTGAGCCTGAACGACCGACTGGTTGACGGGCCTGACCTGCTGCTGTCACTACAGGGAATCGTATTCCGATTCCGAGAGAAACCTATCGCGGTGACAGCGGACATTCAGGAAATGTTCCTGAGAATCAAGATCCGCCCGGAAGACCAACCTGCGCAGCAATTTTTATGGTGAGGCCGAGACCGTACGAACCCGCCACGCGCCTTCAAAATGACGAGCATGATCTTCGGCGCCGCAAGCTCTCCGTTCTTGGCACACAGCGTGCGTAACCACAACGCGCACGCCCACGCCAAGTCACATCCACGAGCGCTAGCTGCCATCACGGGCAGCCACTACATGGACGACCTCGTAGACAGCTACGACAACGAAGACGAGGCCCGCCGCACAATTCGCGAGCTGCGCGAAGTACATGAAAACGCCGGCTTCACGCTGCGGAGCTGGAACACGAACGACCCGGCAGTACTCCGCGACATACCTCGCGAGCTATACGCGACTGAACCCACCACACTGGGGGGAGCGAGCCCCGAAAGCAAGATTCTTGGGCTATGTTGGGACCCAAAGGAAGACGAGCTTGGGTTCAACACAGCCATGAGCCGCGTACCGAGCGAAGTACGCCTGCAGAGCCGCGCACCGACGAAGCGAGAGGCGCTCAGTGCGGTCATGTCCATTTACGACCCACTGGGCCTGATCAGCCTCTACTCAATCCGCGCGAAAATAATTCTACAGAACCTATGGCCTATATATATAACCTATGTTACAAATACCGTGGGACGAACCGATTCCCACCGATGAAGCCGAGCAATTCGCCACCTGGATCGAGCAGTTAACAGAAATATCTAGACTGCGACTACAACGAAGCTACGCTCTACAAGGCTACGAGAACATCGAACTTCACATCATGTGCGACGCCAGCGAGCAAGCATACGCGACCGTAGCGTATTGGCGCGCTACACAAGACGAAGAAGTAAACGTCGTGCTGGTCGCCGCCAAGGCCAAGGTAGCGCCGAGGCGGGCGCAAACAATCCCGCGCCTGGAACTACAAGCGGCAGTCATCGGCGCGAGGCTCGCTGACACCATCAAGCGAGAACACCGCGTCAAGGTGGCACGCACCATCTACTGGACCGACTAATCGACCGTGGTACAGTGGATAAAGAACGACAGACGACGCTATACGCCCTTCGTAGAACACAGACTCGGCGAGATAGCCGAACTCACGCATCGAGACGACTGGCGATGGTTACCGACAGAGTACAACGTGGCCGACGACGCGACAAGGCTCACGAACACACCTATCACATCAAACGATCGGTGGTTCCATGGGCCGAGCTTCCTCCACCAACCAGAGGACCATTGGCCGTCAAGGAAGATCGGCTTTGAAGACAGCGAGCACGAAGTGCTACACATAACAGAGAGCGACAAGACGAGCTCCGACTGGTTGCCTGACCCCACACGATTCTCGCGATACGAAGTCTTAGTTCGCACAGTAGCACGCGTCCTGGCGTTTATAGATATGTGCCGGCGCCGAGCTACGCGCCTCGAGTTGGAGCACGTCGAACGAGCGGGGCAGCTTCTACTCCAGAGGGCACAGCAAGAGAGCTTCGACGACGAGCTACGCTATGTACGAGCCTCCCGTCCCATACCGAAGACGAGTCGCCTCTACAAGCTCGATCCAGTCGTCGAGGACGGCTTACTGCGGGTACGAGGCCGTATCAATGCCTCGGACGCACCGATCGAGACCAAGCGCCCGATTATTTTGAACGGGCGCCACGCAGTAACGAGGTTACTGGTACACCAAGCGCATTGTAGAGCCGCGCATGGAAATCGAGAACGAGTTACAAACGATCTGCGCCAACGGTACTGGATCATACATCTACGACCCACAGTACGCGCGACTGAACACAGTTGCACGTTTTGTCGCGTGAGGAAAGCGACACCGAACGCGCCGATCACCGGAGACTTGCCGAAGGCCCGCCTACAGAGTTATCAACGCGCATTTTCCTATTGCGCCTGCGATTATTTTGGACCGATGTGGATCAAGATAGGCCGGCGCCGAGAGAAGCGCTGGGGCGCGCTATATACGTGTCTCACCACAAGGGCGGTCCACTTGGAGATCGTCGCCTCTCTGAGCAGCTGCTCAGCCATAATGGCATTACGACGGATGGCAGCGCGACGCGGGTGGCCCCGCGAACTTTGGTCCGACAACGCGACAGCCTTTCGCGGGGCGGACCAAGAACTCAAGAAAGCCTACGAAGAATGGGAGAAGAAGGCTGCTGCGTGAAGAAGGCCTTCGCAACCGCATGCGGTGCATGTTCATCGCCCCCGGAGCCCCAAGACATGGAGGAGCCTGGGAACGACTCGTGCGGTCAGTGAAGACCAGCCTATCAATCACCTTGAAGGAAAAGGTCCCCACCGAAGAGGTCCTGCAGACTGTACTGGCCGAGGCCGAGTACGCCATCAACGCGCGTCCGCTAACCTATGTGAGCGTAGACGCGCGTGACCCAGAGGCGCTCACCCCGAACCACTTCCTGCTGGGGTCCTCAGCCGGGCTACCAACGACGGGGCCATGCAGCTTGGCGGATCGACGGACCTGGCGCACTAGCCAGGCGCTCGCCGACAGTTTCTGGCGGCGCTGGGTACGAGAGTACCTACCAACACTCGTACCCCGAGGAGGAGCCGATCGAGCTAATCGGAACATAGAACAAGGAGATGTCGTCGTCGTGATAGACCGCACGATGCCCCGCAACGTCTGGCCAATGGGAATTGTAGTAAAAACATTCCCCGGGCCCGATGGCGGCGTGCGGGTCGTCGACATCAAGACCAAGAACGGGATCTTCCGCCGTCCGGCCTACAAACTCGCCGTCCTGGAGAAAGAAAAGGATGGCTACGCAAGCTGCGCCGAGGGGAGGATGTTGAGGACGACAAGTCCTTCGGCGGCAGACGACGGCGGGGCGAGGCGCGGGGCGAGGAGCGGGGCGAGCAGCGGGACAAGGAGAGGGAGCGGCCGTGCGGGCGCGCGTCGGCGGCGACTGAGCGCTGCGCATCGCGCTACTAGCGCACTTAGTAACTAAGTCCCGTAGTAACATTTAGAATAAGACTCGCACATGTTTTCAATAAAAGTCAGTCATCACTCGACAACGGAACAAGTCTTTTCTTCACCTGCCTACTTCAACAACCAAGTACCCTGAACGCGAACCATCAGTACTACAGTCCAGGGATGTTACGGAGCTTCGACTCCGACTCCGTTATGTCGGAAGTTCCGATTAGTTTTACACCTCCGGTTCCGACTCCGGTTCCGAAACTTTTGAATCGGAGGTTAATCGGATGTCGAAGCATAACTTAGCGGCGGCGCCCTGCGCCGACAGTAACGAACAGTTTCACAAGAACATGTCGCGCAGGGAATCTCCCGCGCACGAGTGTAATGAAAAGTATACTAAATGAGCACAACATAGAAAAACGCAAAATTCCAGCACCTTATATTAAATTTCCGCCAATATTATCGTGTCCACCAGGGTCGGTAGCGAGCGAATACCTTTTTGGTGGCGCCTAGTGCCAGAAAACGAAAAAAGGACATTTTCGACATGTTAAGAAACTAAAAACTATAACAAAAAAAACATTGACGTGGGAATCAAGAAAAAGCACAATAACCGAATAGAATTATAAAAATAGATCAGCTTTTTTTACAGAAAAAAATTAAAATGGTAGGTACCTGAAAAAACTATTTTAATTCATCATGTCCTCGAAATTATCAGCGATGACCCCACATTATTTTTTGATAATAAAATTTCTAATTTGACGTTCTATTAAAGTAACCGAACCAAAGAATAAATACTAGACACTTTTTAAATTTATGTTTAATTATTGAGTAATTAAATAAAACTTGGTCTAAAATTGACTCCTGATTTAATATTGATTTCCCCTCCAAACTGTGTCATGCTATTCTCGACTTTATGGACATCATATTATTAAGATGGGCATCGCGCGGGTGAAATTAGATTTTTTCCTGACATTAGGCGCACTGTTAAGGGCGTACCCCGAGCAAACGACCTTGAGTATGTCTTACCTTATCGCACACCGCAAGAAAGAGCAAGAGAGAAACAGTAGGATTTGTCGCTGTTTTACGTTCAAATTTTAGAATAAACTCCTTATAAAATCAGATTTTGCTCTTTTGAAAAAAATATTTCTACCAAAATGTTCGTAATGGAATTATCTATCCGTTGTTTAAGTACAATATCAAAATAATGGAGGGTTTTCGAGGAGATGCATGACAACTGAAATTATCTAATTTTTTTATGGTTTTGCTGTGAGCCGATTATTTAAGCAATAAGTTCATAAACAAAAAAATAAAACTACCATTTTGAAGCCAAGAAGTTGTACAAATTTTATGTATTTTTTACCAGTTGATATTTGTTTTGGCTCATGAGTAGATAGCTCTGAAAACTGGACAAAAAACTCGTTTTGCTGGGGGACGCACCTTAAGAAATATCTTAGACTGAGACAACTTCAAAGCTTATGTTCACATATACACACTTTTGGTGTCAATGTATTTAATTTACTTTGTTTGAAAGCTTTTGTTCATTTAACATACTTTATATTTGGGATTCAACTAATTGAATTTTTTGTTTATTTTTGAATATTTATTTTTTTGTGATATTTCATGAAACAAAACAATAAAAATTTGAACGAATGTTTTATTTGTCCTAAAATAAAAATCTCTCTTCTACCACTACTTCTGACCCTACCTCCGACTCCGGTTCCGACTCCGACTCCGACTCCGATAAATCAAATTTAAAATCTCCGACTCCGACTTCGGTTCCGATAAGATCACCTCCGTTACATCCCTGCTACAGTCCACAACAATTCCGTATACTTTTGACGTTTGCAACCGACTACCAGGGTAGCGATTCTAAATCCATACGGTTGGATCCGACACGGAATCTCATCTCTCGGTCGTTGACTTATTTGCGTAGTTAATATGAAACCAGTCGGTTGCACCCGGACTCATTCGGTAGCGGTCCCGCTACCGAATGGTTCCACAGGCTAAGAAGAGAGATACTCTCAGACTTGTCTCAGACGGACATTTCGGGAACAAGGGACATTGGTCCACAGACTAAGTAGCATTGGTCTATGGTCTAGACAAAAATAACCTGTGCTGAAAATGAAGTGCCGCCATTTTTTTTTGAAGTGAAATTTCTTTAGGCCTGCCTAGACAAATTTTTCGTGGGGTGTTAATTGATTTCTAGCGTCACGCTCGGGTATGATAAGAAATCTTCGGGTAAACTCGGGACCTTGGCGATTGGGCATCTAGAAATGCGTCAGCCAATGGGAAATGCTGAAAGGGCGTGGCCTCGTCATCATGGCATGGCCATCTAGAAATGCGTAATCCAATGGGAAATGCTGACACATTTCTAGATAGCCATGCCATGATGGCGAGGCCACGCTCTTCGGTTACACCCGTATAGTTACCATGGTAAGCTATCAAATTCTGAGTTATAAGTTTTTACTTCTATCGGCAATTCCTATGACTGCCAATTTTTTATAAAACAAACTGCACCAACACAAAGATGTAATTTGTCAACTCGTGCATTCGCGCCAGTGGGTAGGTACACATCATACATTATCAATTTGTTTACGCCTATACTACTTGAGCCTTAAATATGATTCACGAGGCAGATGAGACAGTATAACACAGATTAAAATGGGAACTAAGGTCGCCCGATTTTCCCAAAATGTGCAAAATTTAGGGAGTAATTCATTCAAGCTGAAGCGTGCCGTTATGCTACAGGTATATGATATGTACCATCTGGACATATATCCAGTAAGTGTAACAAACGTTTGAACGTAGCTCTGAAACATTTTTTCCCGCAATAGGCTAATACACCCTAATATAAAAAAAGAAAAAACATTTTTTAAACCAAATAATTTTCAAACGCTATTGGCAGTTCCTATGACTGCTAATTTTTTTTGAAACTGGTTACGTCCTAAGTCAGTGGAAAACTCAGATAATCATTCTTATTTTGAAACCAGCAGGCAGAGAGGCTTCAAATCCCCGCAGCTACAGACCTATTGCTTTATCATCTGTTTTAGCCAAACTCACAGAACACCTAATCAAGAATAGACTTGAATGGGATGCAGAGAGTAATAACATAATAGATAAGTCTCAATTTGGTTTTAGAAAAGGGATGAGTACGCTAGACAATCTTAGCATTCTCACAACAGACATACAAACTGCATTTAAGAAAAAGCAATTTCTAGTATCTTTCTTCCTAGATTTTGCCTCTGCTTATGATCACGTCCTTTTTCCGGTACTCAGGAATAAACTCATTCATCTGAATATCCCTGTGAAGCTGGTTCGGTTCATCTGCAATATGCTTATGGGACGCTCTATTGTGATTAAATTTGGTGGACAACTCTATACACCAACAACTGTATAGACAGGTTTGCCACAAGGAGCAGTCTGGAGCCCTATTCTGTATAGCCTATACACTTACGACCTGGAATCCTGTGTGAGACTATTTTGCAGTGTGCTACAATATGCAGATGATCTTGCTCTATACCGACGTGGAGAATCTTTGGAAGAAGTAACTGCCAATTTGGAAACTGGTTTAGATTACCTGTGTAACTATCTTTTTGATCAGGGTATGACGGTGTCTGCCCCTAAAAGCACAGCTATAGTATTTACTAAAAAAAGAGTTATCCCTCCTTTCAGTCTACATATAGGATTGGAAAAAATTCCACAAACTAACTTTACAAAATTTTTAGGTTTATATTTCGACTCTAGGTTATCTGGAAATTAACATTTTGACCATGTGACACAAAAATGTGAGAAAAACATGAATATATTGAGATCTCTTTCTGGAGCTTGGTGGGGTTCACACCTCTATAGCCAAAACTTACTCTATAATGCCATAGCATAAATAGTATAATATGTAAATTTATAAATAAATAAATGGTTGTCTGTAAAGTCGGTTTACTGACGATAGTTAACGTGACAACGTCTAGTATTTGTGTTAAGTGCCATCTAGGTAAAACATTCTGAAGTTTTTTGAAAAGCTGTTCAAAGCGCCATCTCTGGGTACATCATTGTACTAGCACAAGTTCTTAACTTCATATCGTCGCTTTTCTAAAACATGGACAGACTCCTTGCACGTAATACACATTTAACTCACTAGATGGTGCGAAAAGTAATAAGGCGAGGTAACGGCGGTAACTATTATCTAATCTATGGCGGTAACGTTACATGAAGTCATGTTTTTCGGGCGTGCAGGCGGCTTCACCGAATTATAAGACGTTATCACGTCAAAATAATATTAGATTATAATGTGTACACAATGTAAATACTTATTATACTATAATATGCATGCTGAATGTATTAACCAAATATCCTATTTATTACTAACATATTGTTTGTGTTTGTCTAAGCTTTGTGTTGTCTACTTGTTTTAGGGTAATCATTCAAAGAAACTGATAATGTTATAATACCGATCAAATTATTTTATTTTGTTGGCCGTTGCCGTCTACGAAGCTGCCACGAAACGGACATGGGCAGAAATGAGACATTTAAAAATCACAACACGCGCCATTCATCAAGAAGTTGAAGTTGACCGAGAGATGAGGGTAGCGATTCTGAAACCATTCGGTTGCATCCGACACGGAATCTCATCTCTCGGTCTTTGTCATGCTAAACAGATAAGACAAAGACCGAGAGATGAGATTCCGTGTCGGATGCAACCGAATGGTTTCAGAATCGCTACCCAGATTCCGCGTCGGATGCAACCGAATGGATTTAGAATCGCTACGCAGAAGGCAGTCAGCAATCAATCAGTGAATCAGTCACTGTCATTCTGTGAGAGTGCCATGTGTCAGTGCCGATCTGCCGATTTGGAACGCGCCTTGGATCCTGTCCTGGCATTGAAATATCGAAACCATTGAATGGGTCCGAAATTTTGTTGTTGTTTTTTATTATGAAATTGTTTGGTGTAAAATTTACTGTGATCGTTTGATCTTTAATTTTTATGAGATGCGTCAATCCATCGAATAACTTGGTCCAGGTTTTAATTCTCATCTAACTAAAAACTACAAAACGACGCCGGTATTCATAATCGAATTCTGACCACGTATATAAACCCACACTGTTATTGTTATTATACAAATTAATTGATATACCAATATAAAACTATAAGAACGATAAAGAACTATCTTTAGCACTGTGTTTAAATGTAAACTTGCTTTAGAGAAAGGGTTTTATTTATTAAATTCATCTAAACATACCATTTGAGAGACTACCCCCATTGCAACCATACTGCCTTCCAGAAAATAATATTATTCTCTTACAGAAAATAATAATATGAAAATGATTAGTGGATAAACGCGAAGATGTTCAAAATAGAGTCTTATGTGACTCCTATATTGCTGAGTTACGTTGACAAATATGTACGAGATTTTAAGCCTGCAGATGCACAGGTAAGCTTCATACTGGGTCCTTGTTAACGCAGGTAATATCCACTTTTTTTAAATAAAGCAACTTGTGACTGTGTCTCAGGTGGCTATACTGTCTCCTGAACTTTGGTTTACGCAGAAGGCAAGGAATGCAGTGGGCAATGATAACATTATATAGTGGTAGGTACATGCACACCAATTTGTCTTAGACTTTGGCAAAAGGACTATTCCATAACTCTTTAAAGCCGGCTCATAGTTATTGGTGGACAATTCACACCCATTTGACCCCAAACTTCAACTTCAACTTTTTGTTATGGCTTCCATTCGGCAATGCTACCGTAACTTCGCCAGTGTCTAGTGATATAATCCTTTAAAGTTTATTTAGTAGAGCAGGTCTTGCTACAGATGATCGGTTGGCTTCATGTAGTCTTGAGTTTGATGATCAAACGTCTGATATTCGGTGAACAGGCAGGTTTCTTGGCTCTGATGATCGGACCCCAAACTAAGCAAGGGTTGTACTATGACAGCAAGATACCTGATATAATACTTATATACAATGTGGTGCGGAAAGGTCCAACAATATTTATGGTAGTTCATCTATTTAGCTTTAAATACATAGAGACGAGACAAACTTCTTAGCATTCCATGGATTCACCGTGTGGGTGCTGGGTCCATCGTGTGGCAGAGAGAGAAATCTCGAATAGATCCCAAGACTTGTGACTCGGGCGTAGGTTTAAAAGGGGCCCCTTTTGGTGACGTACGTCAACACTCACCTTCACTACTCATATTTCTCTCCCTGCCCAGCCAAATCTTGCGGGGGGGGGGATCTTGCAACCTTATTAGTACTTACGTAAAAAAATTGTATGGGTGGCCATTACACAAACCGAGTGAATATGTTTTTCCATACAAAAATATATTTTATATTTTTACCAACATCAAACATACTCGTAGTAAGTTTGTGTAGTATCGAACATAGCCGCAGTGTTCAATTTGTAGAATTTTTATAGGATACATTACGAAGAGTCTGTACCTGATGTGCGTGATCTTCAGATCAGTATATCATCAATGTATCAGTGGGTAAGTCGATACTTACCCACTGATACATTTTTACAGGAAGATAGCCTAAGTAGGTGATAGACTTATTAGCCGATGTGATATTTTAGACTCTAAGCCAAGTGTGTTGTAAATGTCAATCTAATTGGTAATGTCGTTCTGTCGTAAATTTTTGTTTCGTTAGGACCCATGCTTTTTCCAAGATGATAGATAGTATATGAGACTATAAACTATCTGTGTTTCAAATTTCAACCAAATCAACATATAATACTTATTAGTAAGATAACAACATTTTATTCAATTTTAGAAAAGTAGAGTAACTAACTGGAAGTAGAGGCTACCATCAACCAAACATTACAGATGGCACTCCCACCCAAGCCTGTCACAGTACAAGATGTTTGGAGGACCATCAATAATCTGAAAAATAAAAAGGCTTCAGGATATGATCTAATTACAAAGGAGATTTGGAAGCATCTTCCTAGAAAAGTGATAACCTTCCTGACAATGCTGTATAATGGAATACTCAGAGTGCAATACTTTCCAGAGCACTGGAAGGTCTCGCAAATCAGGCATCGCAAATCGTACACAAGGCAGGGAAACCAGCAAACTTGTCTATCTCATATAGACCTATCAGTCTTCTGCCTATTCTTTCCAAAGTTTGTGAAAAATTGATATCATGTCGAATTGTGCCTCTATTGGAAATGCACAATAAAATCCCTGACCACCAGTTTGGTTCATTCGCACTAGTTCCATTGCTTTGTTCCATGATGGAACTACTGCGAATTTTTTTCCTTTTTTTTTCGCGTTAGTTCCATTCATGCATGAAATATGAAATGATGGAACTACTGCGAATACTCAAAATAGAATTCGCATTAGTACCATTATGAAAATTATATATGGATAGGTAAAAACATTCAACTTTAGAAATACCTCAGCACATTTGACTACTAATTTTATTCACAGAAACATTTCGAACATTAATATCTTATATATAAAATTCTCGTGTCACAGTGTTTGTTTCCTTACTCCTCCGAAACGGCTTTACTGATTTTAACCAAATTTTATATGCATATTCTGTAGGTATGAGAATCGGCTACTAGCTATTTTTCATACCCCTAAGTGACAAGGGTTGTTCACTAAGGCAAAACAACGTTTGCGGGGTCAGCTAGTCACAGTATAAAGAAATACTACCAGTAGTTCATCGCCTTTGATCTTGGGAGAAACCCCGATAATGTTTCGACCGGGTTGGGTGGTTGTTTGTTTTTTTATATTATGATTTTTCTATGAAGATGATCTTTAATTTTAAAATGGTTTACGTCAAAATAAAGACTGGTTCTATACTATGACCTGTATTCTTGGGGAAGTGGTGAGATTTTCACCCAGGACTTTGTATTTTTTGTTGTTAAATAACAGTAAGCGACAATATTAAGTCTATTAAATCATACAGTCGTTCGACGAAGCCGTCTAGATGGGGCGATAGCGCGGGGTGTGCTGGGTGAGACGCGGGAAGCGCGCTCCTGCATTGCCTACATTAAAGTGTTAGTATTGCAGGAGCGAGGCTTGGGGTTGACGTCCTCCGTATGATTTTGTAAAATTCTTGTAAAATATTTTAAAAAGCATTTTTGTTTGCGACAACCCAACCACCCAACCCGGTCGAAACATTATCGGCGTTTCTCCCAAGATCAAAGGCGATGAACTACTGGTAGTATTTCTTTATACTGTGATATTAATGTTCGAAATGTTTCTGTGAATAAAATTAGTAGTCAAATGTGCTGAGGTATTTCTAAAGTTGAATGTTTTTACCTATCCATATATAATTTTCATAATGGTACTAATGCGAATTCTATTTTGAGTATTCGCAGTAGTTCCATCATTTCATATTTCATGCATGAATGGAACTAACGCGAAAAAAAAAGGAAAAAAATTCGCAGTAGTTCCATCATGGAACAAAGCAATGGAACTAGTGCGAATGAACCACCAGTTTGGCTTTAGAAAGCGACACTCTACTATTGAACAAGTACATAGAGTAGTTGATAAAATAAGAAAAACATTAGAGGAAAAAGAATATTGTTTATCTGCTTTCTTAGATATTCAACAGGCTTTTGACAGAGTCTGACATGAGGGTCTCCTCTGCAAAATAAAGACAAGCTTGCCACATAGTTATTGCCTTCTATTGAAATGATACCTCAAAAATCGAATCTTTCAAGTAAAGGTATCTGAAGCAACATCCAAGTTTCATGAAATAAGAGCAGGCGTTCCTCAGGGATCAGTCTTAGGACCTATACTCTATATCATATATACCTCAGATCTTCCACAGACAGATGGAGTTACAATTGCAACATATGCCGACGACACAGCAATATTTATTTAGCAATTATTATTATTATTATTAATAAGCATCCCGATATAGCCACAGAGCGACTCCAACACGGACTTGACGCTATCACACATTGGCTTCAAAATTGGCGAATCAAAGCTAGTGCAACAAAGTCAGTGCAAGTTACATTTACACTCCGGAGAGATAACTGCCCCCCAGTTCACCTTGAAAACGTAATATTACCACATCAAGATAGTGTAAGATATCTGGGCTTGGATCGACGACTGACTTAGAAGCGTCACATCAAGAGCAAAAGGGATGAGATGAATATACGACATAGAAATCTCTCATAGATGTTGGGTCGAAACAGCAAGCTATCCATAGACAACAAGCTTCTAATCTATAAATTGATTTTGAAACCAACCTGGACGTATGGCATTCAGCTTGGGGGATTGCAAGTAACTCGAACATTGCAATTCTACAAAGAATGCATAATGTGATACTGAGATCAATAGCACATGGACCATGGTATATAACTAATTCCGAAATCCATGAACACCTACAAATGAGTACTATTCAGGAGGAAATACTGGCGTCCACAACGCAGTATCAAATACGACTAGAAAACCATCCAAACATGCTTGCTGCTGGTCTAACGACGAGAAGCTACCCAAAGCGTCTTAAGAGAAAAGACGTATTGTAGTCGTGCTCAATTAGAATACTAGGAGTAATTGTCCACGCTGGAGGACACACTCAGCATCACAATGCCACACATACTATCTGCTTATAGTAAACAATGTACTGATTGCAGATAAACACAGAAAAAAAAATTTTTAGAAAAACAACGGTTTACTTTAGTCACCGAAGCTTGTTGAACACTAAATTTAGTACAGAGAGACGAACTTCTTAGCATTCTATGGATTCATCGTGCGGGTGCCGGGTCCATCGTGTGGCAGAGAGAGAAACCTCGAATAGACCCCAAGACTTGTGACTCGGGCGTAGGTTTAAAAGGGGCCCCGTTTGGTGACGTACGTCAACACTCACCTTCACTACTCGTATTTCTCTCCCTGCCTAGCCAAATCCGATATGATCCTACTAGTGCAGCTTTAGATACTCGTTCTAGTATAGAACTTACTGCACTTATGGACAAGCCGAGGTCTTTAAGCAGGTTAAAGAGTGATTTGCTGGTATACCTCTCGCTCCTACTTCTACAGCGTATAAATTAACTACATAGCCATTTTGTGTTAATTCGTTTTGAAGGTCGTAATACTTATTTTGTTTCATCGCGTGGTCTTTAGGTATATTAGTTTTCCACGGTACGGTAAGTTCTACAAGGACTATGCATTTTGGATCGAAATAATATCCGAAAGAACAAAAACCGACTTCAATTATTATCATTTCACGTCAACTAACTAACTTATAGTCAAGTAAAAAGTTCACTCGATTAACTTAAGAAGATATGGCTACGTCGTCCAGATAAATAGATACTGGTGGACAATTCACACACAAAACTTAGGCTTTTTCCACCGCCAATGTTCCAGCCATACTCAAACCGGAGTGGTCTTACGCGTGACTATGGCAAAAGACCTGACGGCATGACTTTTGTGCCTTGGAAGTTGAGTCGGCCCCTATTGGGGACGCAGCTTGTGTCGATACTCTGGCACCTTCACATCTTCCAGAGACACATAGTAGGGCCAGTGCAGCGGCTAATTCAGCTAAGCGCCTCAAATGGCGGAAATATGCAACCCTCGGTAGTGGTTTTATATTTAAGCCTTCTGGGGTTTGAGACATCGTGCCTGTGAAGGCCCGGAGCTCACCTCATCTTCAAAAGTCTTTCCGAGCGTTTGACTGACGCAACGCGTGACTGTGCTCCCTGTTTTCCATACACTAATATAAATATGTACATGGTAAAAACGGCACCCTATTTCTGAGACTTCGCTGTTCGTCTGTTCGTCCGTCCGTCTGTCACCAGACTATATTTCGAGAACGGCGATAGCTAGACAGTTTTAATAATAATAATTACCTCCTAGTACGGAGAGAACACAAAAGTGTAAACCAAAATAATAATAATAAATATTGGTGGACATCACACACAACACCATCTGACCCCAAACTAAGCAAAGCTTGTACTATGGCGGCCAGATAGCTGATATAATACTTATATAATCTTATATATAAAATTCTCATGTCACAGTGTTTGTTTCCTTACTCCTCCGAAACGGCTTTACTGATTTTTACCAAATTTTATATGCATATTCAGTAGGTCTGAGAATCGGCTACTAGTACAGATATAAATTAACTACATAGCCATTTTTTGTTAATTCGTTTTGAAGGTGGTAATATTTATTTTGTTTCATCGCAATCGTAATTGGTGATAAGCAGTACCCTTGGAATAATCCTACATTGTATTTCAGTGGTTTTGTGTGTTCCTTGTTCTTAAATTGATCTCAGAGAAAAGACCATTATGGGTTAAGTACAGAGCTTCTATGAATGTAGATGACTATCAGAACTTTCGGGAGGTGAACAACAGATGTGTTGCACTGTGCGGACAACAAAGGAGCAGTTATGAAACTAAAATTCTCAGTAAGGGTGTTAAAGCTTTCTACTCCCACATGAGATGATATACTATGTCAAAAGTTAGTATTCCTCTGGCAATTAGGAATCACAATGGAGACCTTGTAACTCAACCTTGTGAAATAGCTGATGCTTTTGCTGATGAATTTGAAAAGGCTTATTCAAATGAACCTGCCCTTGATCCTGGTATGACAATTTCATCTGTTCCACGTGTAAATGATAGCTTGTGTGACATAACTTTCTCTGAAACGGATGTGATAATAAAATAAATAATAAAACCCAAATAAAAAAACAACAGTTAATAAAAACACTACAAAGACCGAAACAAGATTGACAAAATAAAGTATGAACTAAAACATAACTACATTATAAGGTGAAAGTCTAAGTTAAACAAATTACATTATGTTGGGCGGCAGGTGGCACCCATTTGTATATTATTTTTAATCGTTAGAAAATATATGGATCCCGCCTGCCACCAAACATAATGTAATTACAAGACGAAAATGACAGTTACAAAGTGCACGCTATGAATTTAGAAATGCAAAGTGAGTGGTTAATTGTAGGTGAGTTTTGTATCCCATTAGCTCTGAAGTGGCCCACCTTGCTCTATGACTGGTCTCCTGCCTTATTAAAATTTTATCTAAATGCTTTTCAAATGACCCTCCCTGACCAGAGTAACTTGGTAAAGGGGGGAAAAGCCTCTGAAAAATGTTGCTATACTTGTGGAGAGGCGATATGTACAGCAAGACACATATTCGTGGGATGCAAGGTGCTCCTTAATAGGGGTCATTACTCACAGCACCATGACAGAGTACTTGAAATCATATGTGAAGCCATAAGCCTTTCAGTAGCTAGAGCCCAAAAAGGATTGACGACAAACGAAAGACAAATTAACTTTGTAAAAGAGGGCTCAACTGCAAACTCCAAGAACAAGCCTTACTCAATCCTGGGTACAGCGCCTGATTGGACTATTTTTATGGACACCTATGAAAAGCACTATAAAATCCCAGAGGATGTGGGTGTTTCGTCTTACTTCGTTCTTACCGTGCCGTGGGAAACTAATATCTAAAGACCACGCGATGAAACAAAATAAATATTACCACCTTCAAAACGAATTAACAAAAAATGGCTATGTAGTTAATTTATACGCTGTAGAAGTAGGAGCGAGAGGTATACCAGCAAAATCTCTCTATAACCTGCTGAAAGACCTTGGCTTGTCCAGAAGTTATGTTAATTGTATTTCAAATATTCCATAGTTGCTCAGGTTCACTAGATATATCCATAATTTCCAAATTGTTGCTAAGGTCGGTGTTAAAGTTGTCAAAATCAATGCGCTTGAAATTCCTTCTTAACCGTGGGATAGAATTCTCTCTATGCACAATGCTTTGAATGAAAAATTGTAACACAGAATGGTCACTTTTTCCTATGGGAGGTAAATGAGTAATATCATGTACAAGAGTGGGGTCTATATGGGGTAGCATAACATTTTTTGTACTAATTTAGGTAAGCATAACGTTTTTAGGACTAATCATAATATACCATAACAACTAAACGCATAACTGTCTTCGCATAAGCTTAACTAGCATAACCTTATATAGCATAACGATAACTTAGCATAATGTTTAAACGCATAACCATATACAAACATAAAGATAACTTAGCATAATGTTTCAGCGCATAGCCATAAATAGCATAATGTTTAACAATAGTTAAACAAAATGATAAACGGCATAAACTTTAAACGCCTAACTAAAAAGCAATACTAAAGAGCGGAATGTAGCAGCATTATTAAAATAAAATACGTGGGATTGTTAGATGCGGGTGGGTACTTTGATAACAATATTTATTATTCGTAATATAAGTAGTAATGTAGGCATAACGTTTTTAGGACTAAAACATCTACGTACACTTAAGACATATGGTGCACTTGTTGACTCCGGGTGGGCCAGAAGCTCTGCGGTCAGCCCTGTGTGTCGCTTTGTTTGTTCGAGTATGGAGACTCGACCTGCGCTCCACTACGGAGGTCGCCGGATCGCTCCACTCAGGACTTGAGCTTTTGGCTCCCGCATTTTTTAAATACACTCTAGGGGTAGTAGCGACAAGACTAGGTGGAGTCGGGGTGCTCCGTGTCGTATCTGGGTCCTATGTAACCTGGTTATATATTACGTAGCACAATAAATAATTAAAAAATGCCTAAATGCGTCTGAGCAGTAGTTGAATCGAATGTAGTACAATAGATTTTTATGATTAAAACACATTACTATCAAAAAACGATTATGCAAAGGAGACGGCTTATTTCTGCCCCAAGTCGTTTCAAGTTTATATACTTAATTAGCCCCGGAGACCTAAAAAAGTTATTTAATTAAAATAACATAACATAATTAAATAATGCAAACTGTACATTCAATACTAACGTGCCAAGCGGGAATTGCAAATTGGTGTGATTAAAAAGTACTTTAATTACTGTTAAATGCTTTAAAAAAAGTGAATAAAATTGACACAACAGTCGATTCGTTTGGAAACTCGATTCGTTCGAAACTCGTACAACACAAGGAAATTCGTTATTTTTCCAAAGGTTTCGTAATTTTCTTGTGGTTTTGCCGAATCTCCGGTCCTTCTGCGTTGATTCGACGTTATTTTGAGCACAGTAAGTCACCAAGTAATGAATTTACTACTTCTTTTAGTAGTAAGTAAATACTCACGTTCTTTATTACCTACTTGGGGCGTTATTTTTCTCAACGTTTTAGTTGATATCTTTTAAACCCCGCTATGCAGAATAAAAACATTAACGGCTCCTCAATATATATATTAAAAATCCTATACAATGATCCAATTTTGGTCCAGTCTCTTTTGCTTTGGGGCAAATGTCCATGGAAAATGGGCCGTCTCCTTTACATTATGACACTATGTATTATGCTACATCAATTATGCCAAAGTAAATTAGGGACAAAAAATTATGCCATTTAAAACGGCACCTTAAAAAAAAATTAGAACAATTCAATCAATTCAATTAATTTATTCAAACCACTAGCGGCCCGCTCCGGCTTCGCTCGAATAATAACCTAGATATCAACTGCAGCGCCATCTGCCGTAGCCTATGTTACTCGGGAATAATGTAGCTTTCCAAAGGTGAAAGAATTTTTGAAATCGGTCCAGTAGTTTCGGAGCCTATTCATTACAAACAAACAAACAAACAAACAAACAAACAAACAAATCTTTCCTCTTTATAATATTAGTATAGATAAATTCATAAGAACACTTGGTAACGTCATTAACAAAAAGGGAAAGAATCCGTGTACCTAATAAGATAAAAATAATAATGGCAAAATGAATAAAGCGGCTTTAAAGGAGCCTCGTCAATAAAATGCAGCTGTAAAAAGGCTTTGTCACACAAAATATTAAATAATTAATACATACAGTATACAGATACTACATGAGTACAAACAATGTTCCATCAAAAGTTTTATGAATCTATTATTTTACCTTATTACAAGATTCTAGTTTCAACACATTTCTCTTCCATACGTTACTATCTTTAACTAAGTCATCTATCTATATTGTAATATGCCTTGCTTAATAGGTAGCTTTTTATTTCATTTTTAAACTTTGTTTCATGAAGACCTTCGACTTGTGCAGGGATTGCATTATAGAAGCGAATACCATTACAAACATTTGAATGAGTTATTTGTTTTCTGAAGTCTGCACTTAGGAAATACAATTTTGTGATTATGGTCCGCTTTTGGATTCAGATCAGTTAGTTTCTTCAGTCCACTTCGATTTTTTCTTACATACATTATACATTCATAAATATACAATGAAGAGACTGTTAATATGTTTATAGTTTTGAAAATCTCCCGTACTGCATCTCTAGCTGATAAATTATATAGACCGCGGATTGCTCTCTTTTGCAATATGAAAACTGAGTTTCTGTCCGCAGCTAAACCCCATTATAAAATTCCGTAGGACATAGTACTATGAAAATAGCCATAATAAACAAGCATAGCTGTGGCGACGTCCGATATTTTTTTTATTTGACGAACAGCGTGGGCAGCTGAACTAAGTAGGTCAGCCAGTCTCTCTATGTGAGGACCCCATTGAAGCTTTGAATTTACTAAAATACCCAGAGATCGAGTAGATTGTATAGGTTCGATGAGTTCATCTTTCAGTCTTATATCAAGTTTACCGCTCATTACATTGCAGAGTGAGAATTTTATACATTTCGTTTTAGTTGGATTAAGTACTAGATTATTTGCATCAAACCATTTGTACGCAACGTCTAAAATTACGTTAATTTCTGTGAAATCGTTTATTCCTCTCTTCACTTTGAATAGAAGTGATGTATCATCGGCGAACATAACTATTTCTATATTTTTATGTTTCTTTATCCTGAATGTTAGATCATTTATGTAAATAAGAAACAAGAAAGGTCCAAGTATGGAACCTTGTGGTACACCCATTCTTATAGGCGACTCATTTGATTGCACACCGTCAACATCGACTATCTGTACACGGTCTTTAAGATATGACGAAATGAAATTTAGAGCTGGTTTCGATACCCAATAGAACTGCAGTTTCTTCAAAAGAGTTTCATGATGAACACAGTCGAAAGCTTTTGATAAGTCACAAAATACTCCTAGAACGTCATGATGGTCTTCCATGGCTTTCAATATATAATTAGTTAGTTCAATACCTGCATCGGTAGTGGAACGTTCTTTTGTAAATCCAAATTGGATACTATTACTATGTAATAGGATTCAGTGAACACTATTGTCAAATTAAAAGATTGGCGTAACATTAATATGTTATTCTTATTACGAGATAAGAGATAAGTTACGGCTGGTCTAGTCGGGAGAACGGCGACTGCCGATCCGGAGATCCCGGGTTCAAACCTCACACGCACCACTGTCTTTTCGAAGTCTTGTGCGTAATGCCGCTAACTTAAAACGGTGAAGGAAAACATCGTGAGGAAACCGACATGTACCTAGAATATTTCGAAGTCATGTGTCATCCACCAACCCGCACTGGGCCAGCGTGGTGGATTGTGGCCTGAACTCTTTCCTTGCGAGAGAAGGCCCCGTGTCCCAGCAGTGGGAACATTTAGTGGACTGTTGATGATGATGATTACGAGATTCCGAAAGTATGTCTGTGTTGAAGTCTCCACACATCACAATCTGTTTACTTTTCTTATATATTCTACTCAATGCTTTTTCTAAAGTAGTTATGGAAGATCTCAATTTCGGCACTAGGTGGCTTATAAATACATAAAACAACATATCAATCAGTTTAGCTATTTTAACTTTTAATTATCGGGCTAAGAATTGTTTCCCATTGAACAATACAAAATTGTGTATAAATTTATTAATATCAAATAATATAAAGTCTCCGCCTTTGTTTGAAATGATGTTGTGTAAAATAACATTGAAAGAATAAATTTTTGATTTTGTCTATCGCTCAAAGAAGTTGAATAAGGAAATGTACATAATACAATTTTACCAACTTTACCCGAACAGTGAAAATCCACTAATGATTCTATACAATTTACAAGATCCCTTTTAGTAGTACCTACTCAATGAGTTACCTATAACATACATAACATATTTATATTATTACAAATTCTGACTTTTGTTTACTTTTATTGACCACTACTTTATCTATTAGCTGGTGAAAAGTTATATTTGGTATACACGTGTTAGTCAGTTGATTATTTTTAGTATTTACATGGTTGAAAATATTTCCTAACCCAACACCAATTCCGTCGCAGAAAAGTTCAACTTTGCCGGTTTTAGGATTCTTCGGATTTGTGTTAAAAATTTTACTAAAATCGGTTCTGCGAATTTCATTCCATCGACCTTGAAAATTGCGGAATCTTCATACAACCGTCCATCCCTTGTTTTAGCCTCTTAGGGGATGAATTTCGCAAAACCCCTAGCCTAAACCCGTAGCGAGCGCCTACGTGCTAAAAGACACCTCCATGCAAAATTTCAGACTCCTAGCACTTATAGTTTCGGAGATTTCGTGAGTGACCTTTCGCTTTTATATATAGAAGATAGATAGATAGATATATAATCTATCTGATTGCGTAACTCTAGCCTAATCTAGTCAGTCTTTCTAATAAGAGTGAGTAACCAAAGCATAAATTGTTAAAAATGTTTTCAGGTGTCATTATGGCGAGGAGGGGTTGCTTTGCACAACCTTGTTCTCAAAGCAGACATGCTGCAGCAAGAAGTGGCACTGCCATTCACTTTGGTGTCTGGGCGCATCCATGAGCTACTCATACAAGTCCCATGGACGAAGATTATGTCCGAGCCCATAGTGGTCACCATTGATACCATAGGTAATATCAAATGCATTTTTTTTGTTCTGTACTAAATATTTGCATTGTTAATTGAGTTTGGAGAAATAAAATATTAGTCTTATAGTTCCGGGAGCCAGGACTATTTTTAGGAAATTTCTCTTCTTTTTTAATATTTTTTCAAATTGGAATTATCTTAAATAGAATGGAATTATCTTAATTTTAAATATTGGCAAATAACGAAACCTCCTTTTCCATTTTCATTTAGTTGATTATAACTATTGCAATTGTTGCGAGCGGGCTCAGCATTTTGTCAAAACTATCTAGATTTCATGCCAAATTGAATGACACCTCAATCATTATGTTAGGACAATTCGAAAAAAAATAGACCTAAAAACCACTTGTTGACTTGTTTACTAAGGAGTGAAGTAAATTTGAATTTAGAACATTCTGTGCGCTAAGTTTGGGAATTCAAAACATCATAAAAACCTTTGCCTTGTGCCATTGCATGGTGCCGAACTTGTCATACAGCTTTCTGTAATTTGTTTAAAAGTCAGACTTGGAACCTCCTTAGTGTACATTTTTTTATTTGTGTGCTGTTTTTAATCTTGCATGGAGGATAGTTTTCAGTCATATTTTTATTGTTAAAACCTTAGATTAAAACCAGCAGGTCTACTACGAAAACAAACTCCGAATGATCGGATCCGACCGACAGCTGAATCGGATTGTAGCCTACCACGAAAATTAGTCGGATTGATACATCTCGGTCGGAAGTTATAGACTTAGGTCGGATGAGGATCAAATCGAACGAAACGGCCGATCCTATCAAACGACAGATTGTCTTTCAAGGTAAGAAAAGTCCATAAGTTCGGCCGATATATCGTTTATCGGACTTCGTAGTAGGCCTGCAGGAACCTAGAAAACATGTGAAACATCTAAAATCAGTGATTCTAGCTTCTAAGAAGTTTATTTGAAGCCAACAGAATTTACTGAAACTGTTAATAATGCGTAAATCATTTAGTAATTTCCTTGCTGAGGTGGGATGAAAAGTCATGTGTTGCACTCAAGTGCAAAGATTTTTTACCTGAGATTCATACTAACACATATTCCCTAATATTCATTTAATGATTGATTAATTACAGAATGTGTCTTAAGTTTGAATCAACCATCTAATGAAGCAAGCGAGGAAAATGTTTCTGAATCACCCAGGTATGAAATTTTCTGTTATGTATGAACAAATTTACTGAAATAGTAATAACTATCTAGTGCTATTGTGTGCTAAACCTTGTTGTGGGTATTAAGGATATCTTTCCACCACTTTCTGGGTGACGTCATGGCCGTTTACCGTTGGTCACCCGTCACCCGAGACTATTGAAGGGAGGGAAGATAGGAATATAAAAGAGGGAAGAGAAGAGGGTTATAGAAAATCACTTTGATATGAGCTATAGTTGCCCTAACCTGGTAATGGAAATCTGCCAGGAATTGTTGTGCACACAACGGTGACCAATGGATGTCGCGTATACGCTGAGGGAGATTAACTCCGGGTTATATTCTTCAGTTCTATGTTTGAGGTCACTGGTACGTGAGTGCTAACATATCACACACTCTCCGGAAGGATCTTTATTTAGTTCACACCCAAGAAGAGAAGGAGACAATGCGGGAGGAGGCAATGTGTCCCAGGGAGGAGGCAATGTGTCCTGCACGCTGCCTATCTATGAGGTTCAAAGACGAACATATGAGCCAGTAATCGCCTTCACTTTGTTTTTCCACTCAAGTTTTTATGTCTCAACCAGTTTGAGTAATTTATAATCCTCTCTTTTTGAGAGACCTATCTTAACACCATGTTACTTGAACACATGAACAACATTATATTTTGTTATTTTCAGTCGGAAAACCCAAGTTGTAGAAGCTCCACCTGGTTATATGCAGGCCCTTGTCCGGCGTATAGTCAGCAACATTGCTTTGAGAGTGCACCATCTAATAGTTAAATACGTACAAGATGACATTGTCATGTCGTTGAACGTCAAGCATTTGGCTGTTGATAGTGCTGGCTCCAACTGGGAACCGAGTTTTGCAGGTATAACTATTTTTTAAGCCTTATTTACTATTGGGACAATTTGTTAATAAAAGCGCACCTTCTTCTTCTAAGACTAGCCCTCGACTTCGTCCGCGTATTTAGAAAATGGCTGTTCTCTAAGTAACTGCTTTTTTTTTTAAATGTATACTATGTCTTATTCCAAACTATAATCTAATTGAGTTCTAAATTTCTGCTCGATCCCTTCAATTTTTACTTCATAATTCAGCAATTAATATCAAAACATGCATCTTTTGAATATTAGTAGAACAGGGCAAAAAGTGCGCCTGATGGTAAGCCATATGCCACGTTACATTGAACATGAAGAATTCAAATCATTTCTTGGCACAGCACTGCGCTCATCTCACGGTGACAAGATGATTGATCTCTAATGTCTAAAATTAAAATACCTCAAGCTAAAACACCTCCATTCTAAATACCTAAAATCGAAACACCCAATGTTTTAAAATACCTAAGCAAATAACACCTACACTGGAAATACCTAAGTTCAAAATACCGATCGGACTAAATATTTAAAGTTTGAAACGCCCATAGTTATAACACCGAAGTTCGATTTACACACATTTAAAATACCAAATGGTCAAAATACCTAAATTTGTGTATCACTTGCTAACCATTTACCTAATCCAAAGATTGTATTTTTTATAGATTGTAATCTAAGTAACCAAATCGGACCAGTTAGCTTACTTAAGACCCAGATCCGACTCGGAGCACCCCGACTCCACCTGGTCTTGTGCTACTACCCCTAGAGTGTATATTAAAAATGCGGGAGCTTCTGGCGGGAGCCCACCCGGAGTCAAATCTCAGTGATAGGCCCTAATTGGACCGATGGTCAAAAGTCAATGACGGAACCAAAGCAGAATAATTGATAGTTTTCATATCTCGCATGGCTTGCTCCACTCAGGACCTCCCTTGAGCTTCTGGCTCTCGCATTTTTTATATACACTCTAGGGGTAGTAGCCACAAGACCTGGTGGAGTCTGGGTGCTGCGAGTCGGATCTGGGTTCTAAGTAACCTAACCGGTCCGATCTGGTTACTTAGATATTAAAAAATTTCAATCTTAGTATTAGGCTAGTTAGTTAATTTTGCGTTTTAAACATGAACATAATTATTATAATACGATGCGTTTCCTTTTAAACTTTAGGTATTTTTAATTTAAGTGAACCAAACATTAGCTATTTCGATTTTAGGTATTTTGAACGGAGGTGCTTTATGAGTGCGCCTAATGCCAGGGAAAAATCAGTTTTCACCCGCGCGACGCGTTTCTTAATGCGATATACATAAAGTCGAGAATAGCATGACACAGTTTGGAGGAAAAATCAATATAAAATCAGGAGTCCATTTTTGACCAAGTTTTATTAAATTACTCAATAATTAAACATAAATTTAAAAAACTGTTCGGTTACTTTACTAGAAGGTACAATTAGGAATTTTATTACCAAAAAATAATGTGGGGTCATCGCGGATAATTTCGAGTACCTACTCGAATTAAAACGGGTTTTTCGGTGTCATTTTTATTTTTTTATTGTAAAAAACTCTGATCTATTTTTAAAATTCTATTCGGTTATTGTGCTTCTTCTTGATTGTACCCACACGTCAATTTTTTTTGTCATAGTTTTTAGTTTCTTAACTTCAGTGAGCAGCGTCGAAAATGTCCTTTTTTCGTTTTCTGGCACTAGGCGCCCTCTTAATGTGAAGTTTTTAGGGTTCCGTAAAACGTAAAAACGGAACCCTTATAGATTCGTCATGTCTGTCTGTCTGTCTGTCCGTCCGTATGTCACAGCCACTTTTTGCCGAAACTATGAGAACTAAACTGTTGAAACTTGGTAAGTAGATGTATTCTGTAAACCGCATTAAGATTTCTACAAAAGTTAAAAAAAAAAACAAAAATTAGGGGTGCCCCCCATACTGAGAACTGAAACTCAAAAATGTTTTTTTCATCAAACCTACACGTGTGGGGTGTCTATCGATAGGTCTTCAAAAATGATGTTGAGGTTTCCAATATAATTTTTGTCTACACTGTATAATTTGCGCGAGAGACGCTTCCAAAGTGGTAAAATGTGTGTGTAGAGGGGGGGCCCCCTCTAACTTCTAAAGTAAGAGAATGAAAAATCTAAAAAAAATATATGATGTACATTTCCATGAAAACTACCAACGAAAATTAGTTTGAACTCGATCTGATGAGTAGTTTTTTTTTAAGTACGTCATAAATACACTATTATTAAAACTTCGATCAAAGTTACAACGAACTACAAGAACTATGTGTACTATGTATATTATGTTACTTGCTGCAACGGAACCGTTCATGGGCGAGTCCAACTCGCATTTGGCCACTTTATTTAATTTTAGACATTTAAAAATTTACCCCTTTTAGTCTTTAGGGATTTTTAATTTAAGTGAAACAACTATTAGGTATTTCGATTTTAGGTATTTTGAACGGAGGTGTTTTAACGTGAGGCTTTTTAATTTTAGACATTTAAATACGTACCCGGTATGAGATTCCATATAAATGTGAAGACAGATAATACAGGTATAATTAAAACACCACCGATAACTATGTGCCAACAGTAATCTTGACCTAAATCTCAGAAAAAAAAACATAAGCATTAAGAACTAAAAGAAGTTAAAATATACAAAAAATGTTAAGAGCTTAAAAATGTTTGCTTTAAATTTTTGATGATTCTTTCTCTTCAGGATACCTTAAGCCAACCATATCAATATAAGTAATAATCTGATTTGTACCAAGGAAATTGTATGTTAATGAGCATTATAACCCGTGATTATAACTATAAGACAGTCTAATAATTACAATAAAATGATATCAGTGATCTGCCTCCCATAGTACAAGCTTTGATTAGTTTGGAGTTGGATGGTGTTGTGTGAGATGTTCGATGGTGTTGAAGTTACGGCTGGTCTAGTCGGGAGAATGGCGATTGCCGATCCGGAGACTCCGGGTTCAAAACCACGCGCCCCACTGTCTTATCGAAGCCATGTACGTAATGCCGCTAACTTAAAACGGTGAAGAATAACGTCGTGAGGAAGCCGACATGTATCTAGAATGTTTGGAAGTCATGTGTCAATGTGTTATCTACCAACCCGCACTCGGCCAGCGTGGTGAATAATGGCCTTGACTCTCTTCTTGCGAGAGAAGGCCCCGAGTCTCAGCAGTATGAACGTTTAATGGGTTGTTTATGCTTTTTGCTGTGTAAGAATATCCATCAATGTTTATTTTGATTTATTTATCGAAAATAAAAAAAAAACACATTATTCCCTTCAACATAAATGTTACACAGACAGGTATGCAACTCACTACATTAGAAGAGAGACTGCTACATGGAAAGATGATGAAAACATTTAAAATACTGAAAGAAACCTGTACATATATACGGAGCATATGAGAGTCAGTCGGTGTCATAATTCCCTGGAGGCCATCACTGCACATCAAATCCTCAGCAACAGCGTGGTATACAACTGGTGCAGTTTGCTTAAGGATGATATTTCGGCAAAATCATTAAACTATTCCAAGAATAAACTGACCAAATAAATAGTAGAAGACAAAATATATCAGTTTAACAGGCAATCACCCATAACATAATTTGTTTTATTTTTCAACATTGAAAGATATACCCACACATTAGCTATTGCTGCTCGACTATCACAAAATAAATAAACATCTTTTAAATACATATGTTTTCTTTCTATTACAGACATAGATCAAGCTCAGCCAGTCATAAGGCGGCTAATGAGGCTAGATGATCTGACTCTGTGTTTGGACAGAGCTGATGCTGATGGAAAAATAAGGTTCTACCAAGAGCCGTTGCTGTATAGATGCCAGTTGGACTTTAGGTAAGTATGTACTCGTAACAGTAAAATTCAAAAACTTGTAAAATTACAATGTATAGATTTTAAAGTTCACGATATTAACTTATGTATATTGAAAACATTACGTAGAACTTATGCGCAATCTAAATTATTTTATTTTTATTACTTACTAAATAGGCATTCTATCAATATAGGTACATGAAATAATTAGCAAATTTGTCAGTAGGAATCTGTTAACAGGAGCGAAGGCTTTGGTTTGCCATTACACAGGGAAACATAGTTTCGGTACCAAGGCCTAATCAGGATTGCTAATGTTTTTGATTGTAAACCTGTGATTGATTTCAATTTTAACTAGCTGTTACCCGCGACTTCGTACACGTAGAATTTTAGATGTGACAGATTCGCGTGTCGCAAAGTTCAACTAAATCCGCTGTTCAAAAGTTCCGACGTGATTGAACAACAAACATCCATACTTTCACATCTATGATATAGCAAGATAGGATAATAGGATTGTAATTGCTATATTATATATCTACTTGTGTCGGTTTACAGGATTCTAACTAGGTTAGTATCTGCGAACACTCGCCGAGCCAGTAGCCTTAGCATCCAGCTCCGGTCATCAAAACTGGCGTGGGGAGTGACCGGAGACCAGCTCACAATGCTGATACGTCTGGTTCGAGAGCGAACCGTGACAGAGACCTCGCCCCTCGCACCGCCGGCTAAACCAACAGACACGTCGCCTGATACGCTTCGTAAGTATTCGAAACGTTGCTTGCAGACAGGTTTTTGTAGTGGTAATACTCTTTGCAGAGTACGCCTCGGGAAGTGTTTATCTTTGCCAGTTATTCTACCGACAAGCAGTAAAGTGAAAACAACACTGTGTTCAGGCTTGAAATCTAATGCTGCTGTCGTAGCGTAGGTAAAATTTTAGTATCAGTCGGTCAACCAACTGACCGTTCTCTCAGACTGACCAGTTTTTCAGCTGATGAAGTATTCCGCACAGTCTCTTCCACAATACCCCCAAAAAGACGAAAGACAAATACGGTGTGTCGATAGAGCTAATAAAACTAGCAATTTTGCCTCTAGCTCCGGTTCTCGCCACACTGTTTAATAAGTGTCTTAGGACAGGCTCGTACCCGTCGCCTCTGAAGATATCAAAAGTGTCTCCGATATTTAAAGGAAACTGCAAAAGGGACGATATTCATGGATATAGACCAATGTCTATCGAAAATGGCTTATGTTTACGATTGACCTACCTATCGGAAACCGAGACCCTGTGTGAATAACAATACGCATACTGCGAAGGGAGGTCTACGGCTTCTCTAACGCGTGAAGTGGTTCGTAGTGTGTGCAGACTGCCCGTGAATGCAGACAGCAAGTGGCTGTCTTGTCCTGTGACTTATCCGAAGGCCTTCGATGTCGCCGACCATGCAACCTTAGCTTTAAAGGTGAAACACTATGATATAGCTCAGTGCCCACCGGCGGGCATGCGCCGCTATCGTCGGAGTTGCACTATTATTAGACCCTGGGGGCAAGTGCCTCGAAAGAAGTTAAGAGAGTAGTTGCGCTGTATTCCAGACGGCACGTCGTCGAACGCGGCGGAGCCGGCGCGCTCGGAGAGCTGGTCGGAGTGGGCGTGGTCGTGGCTGCCCGCGCTCGCGGACCGCGAGAACGGGCCGCAAGCGCTCGCGCCGCACGCGCCGGTGCCTCTGCACTTCGCTGTCTACTTCGACGACGTTTCGGTCGTATTTAAGGTATATAGAGAGAGAGTAGTTGCATTACATTCCATATCCCAGTCGATCGCGGCGGGGCCGGCCTGCTCGGAGAGGTGGTCGGGGTAGGCGTGGTCGCGCGAATACGGGCCGCAAGCGCTCGCGCCGCACGCGCCGGTGCCTCTGCACTTTGCTGTCTACTTCGACGACGTTTATAAAAAAATACCTTATAGACGACAGCGTCTATAAGGTAGGTATTTTTTTAAACAACTTCAAAGGAGGTTATCAATTCGGCTGTATTTTTTTGAAGCGATAACCTCTTTGGCGCGCCTTTACAGATTTTTCGTGGGGTGTGAATTGAATTATAGCGTCACGCTCGGGTATGATAAGAAATCTTGGGGTAAACTCGGGATCATGGCCATTGGCCATCTAGAAATGCGTCACCCAATGGGAAATGCTGAAAGGGCGTGTCCCGGCCATCATGGCGTAGCCATCCAGAAATGCGTGAGCCAATGGGAAATGCACCCGTGTAGTTTCCAAAGTAAGCTATCAAATTCTAAGTTATAAGTTTTCACTGCTATCGGCAGTTCCTATGACTGCCAATTTTTTTTGTGTTACGCGATAGCGCCACCGATTGTAAATCAATTTCGATGGTTTTTGTTTAGTTTGGTAGATCATGGTTTAGAGGAAATCACATATAAATTTTAGCGAAATCGGTGTATATCGGTGTATCGGTGTATAAGTCTTTGAAATATGAACAAAATACATTTTTTTCCCCAAAAACTAAAAGCTTTCATATGTTTAGACGATACACTGATAGATTCTTATACTGATTTTAAATTGAAGTCGTTTTTGTTTTTTTTTCAAGATTTTTTAATTGAAAACATACTCGTAGTTTAAAATTTAGTAATAAACTTCATACAATTTTAAACAATATTGCCGTATAATACGAGGGTCAAACTGAAAGTTCTTAGAAAATCAAAAACTGATTACATTAGCCAGTTATTAGTTTTATTATATCTTTTCAAAATATTGTCCATTCACGTCAATACACCGCTGCATGCGATGGAACCACTGGGAAAAGCACTTTGCCCACTCGTCCTTAGGGGTCTCTTCAATGGCATCGCGATGCGCAGCCACCGCTTCTTCAGCATTCATAAACCGCTTTCCTTTAAGTTTTTCTTTAATTTTTGAAAATAAATAAAAATCACAAGGCGCGAGGTCGGGGCTATACGGCGGGTGACCCAATAATTCAACATTTGATGTCGCCAAATAGTCGATCGTTCGCTTGGCGGTGTGCGATGAGGCGTTGTCGTGGTGAAGGAGGATCCTACTGCGAGGTCGTTTCTCTCGAACTTTTTCCAAGACAAGTGGCAAACAATTGGTAGTGTACCATTCTGCAGAAACTGTTTTTTGATCCTCTAACACAATTGTTGCGAAATGACCTATCCTTCCAAAGAACGAGGCCACCATTTTTTCCCCGCACTTCGATCTCTCTTCACTTTCGTTGGCAACTCCTCGAAAGGAAACACCCACTGAGCAGATTGTCTTTTGGTTTCAGGATCATAACAGTAAATCCAGCTTTCGTCACCTGTTAGTATGTCGAACACAGCATTTGAGTCACCTCCGTTAAATCTTTCAATCATTTTACGGCACCAATCCACATGATGGAGTTTTTGAGCCTCAGTCAAATTATGAGGTATCCACCGGGCGCAAAGCTTCCTGACCGCTAAATGTTCGTGTAGGATTTTGTGCACTTGACTCATACCGATGCCTCAGCTTGTCCGAATCTGCTGATAGGTCACTCTTTTGTCAGTCTCTATCATACGCCGCACAACACAGATGTTATCTTCAGTCGTCGCCGTAGAAGGCCGTCCCTCACGTAAATCATCAGTGAGATTAGTGCGACCACGTTTAAACTCATTAAACCAGTTGTAAACAGTCGCACGAGATGGGGCTTCATCGTGAAAGGCCAATCGTAGTCTATCATAACTTTCTTGTTGACTTAAATGACATCGAAAGTCATAAAAAATCATTGCACGAAAATTTTCTCGTGTTAAATTCATGTTGACGTGACACAGACAATTTTCAATTTGCCGCCAAATCGTAAAACAAATGACAAATGAATGAAGTATATACTCAGTAATATTGGCAAAGAGTTCTATTTTCAAATTATAGAATTATTTTTTTATTATATTGTTTATAAGTGGCCAGTTCTAAGAACTTTCAGTTTGACCCTCGTATAATTACAATAAATAATGTCAAAAAAAGAAAATATTAATTGACATAATTTTGAGCGATTGAATGTATTCTTAACGACAGTTAACACCATAGAGTACCTACCCCGAGAGGTACTATTTGGCTATAATTGTTCGATTTCAAGTCTGCCCTGGCTCCGAAACATCTACTGAACACAGTAAGAAATGCGCAAACATGTTCTATTACTGTGTTCCGGTTTGAAGGGCACTGTATCCAGTGAAATTACAGGGCGTAGAGATAAAACATCTTATATATCTGTGTGACGAGCGCAGTGCAGTGCTAGGTAATTATTTGGTCTGTTCGTGTTCCAATAGCTGCATGTCACTGTGCTGTTATGTGGCAGGCATGTTGCAGGCATGTTGCTTACCATCAGGCACAGATCCTACTCGTCTCGTCGCGCTATCTATATATAAAAGCGAAATTCTGTATAAAAAAAATCCAACGCGCTCCGATTGGTGCAGTCGCGACGCGACGTGACCTTTGACCAACCAACCCTTGAATATAGTAAAGACAAGGAAAGGAGAATATAACACAGCGAGCGCGAATGAGATGCTGCTAGCAGCCGGTAAATAGACCGGCCAGCCTAACTAGACCTCTTTGGTTTTGGGAATCACATGAACCGAAAAACGATCAATTACATTGATTAATTATACGTATTAGTGAAAGGTTTTTAATTTTTATGATAAATGGTAGTTTTACAGTGTTCACACATCATTTCATGGAACAAGAATACATTTTTATCTCTTGACGTGACAACGTCTTAATAAATCGATAAACGCCGGCTGCATGCAATGCATGGAAAAGTGTCCCGTTATGTCCCGTTACGCTCATTGTACGCTTGCGCCGCATCTATCTATGTTTTGCTATAACGTTGTCACGTTAAACTATCGACCGTAAACCAACCGACTTTACAGATAACCATTTTTTTTAGACAATAACAACTTATTGAATACGCACACGTCGAAGTTCTGGTCACAATAGAGAACCGGACTGGGTCAAAAATACACCATCCTAATTAGTCCGTCAGCTAGATCATGGAAAAATATTGGACACGTATTTTTTGATTTTTCATAATATTAAAAATCGTCAAAGATATAGTCCATCAAACTTCGAAGGTGGGGGTCGCGACGTCACTCGTGAGTGAAAATCGTACTCACAAGTGACGTCACACGAAACTTCGAAGCGCTGTATCTTCGTCATATTTTGTTTGTGAAACAAAAGAAAAAATACGTGTACAATATTTTTTGGCAATCTAACTAACGGGCTACTTAGTTTTTTTGAGGATTGTACCCTATTAGTCTTCGTTTCCCCATGCGCCGATTGATGTTGCGCGTAATCGCCTTATTGTGTCAGAATTTAGAAGTAAAACGTTACACCTGTCAGTGATAAGGTACTCAATGGTCAACACTTATCCCAAACCAGGTGACGGAGACAGACAGCAACAACAAGAAGCGTTCGCGTAACATACTGGAATTCAACGCGGCGCAGACGGCGTTCAAGAGCTACGTCTGCAATCCTACGACGATTCGCATACGTGCCGGCATGCGGTCCTTCGCGCTACTGTCTCGCGGGAGGTGTATTTGCGGACACCTAGACTATAACACTGTGAGTATCAATACATTTTTTTAACAACTATAGTTTTCGAAACGCTCATATTGACATTTGTATGTAGTCGCAGTATATTCTATTAGTTATGTAAATATATTAACTAGCGACCCGTTCTGGCTTTATGCTGCAATTATTTTTGTTATTAAGAAGACTCTTCGCAGAGTCCGCCTGAGAAAGTACCACACTTTTAGCAGCCATTCTACCGCCAACAAGGTAGAATATAGAACTATCGAGAGAGATTTTTTAGTCTTTTGTAGCGACTAGATAATGACGGTTTGTATAAGGCATCTGGTGGCGGTTGGAATCGTAAAGCTGAAGATAGGGTTGAGTGGCGTATTATTGGAGAACCCTTTATCCAGTGGTGGACGAGTGTGGGCTGATTATGATTATGGTGATGATGAATGATGTCACTTTGACGAAATGGCATTCGATTGATATATCCTACTTCCTACTAATATTATAAATGTCAATGTATAGATGTTTGGATATTTGGATGTTTGTTGCTCAATCACGTCCTAACGTATGAACGGATCGGGCTGAGATTTGGAACACATATATTATATAGTCTGGAAGAACACATAGGCTACTTTTTATCCCGGAAAAACAACGGGAACAACGGGAACGGGAACTTCGCGGGTAACACCGCGGGGCGCTGCTAGTAAATAATAGTAGAAGTCAAAGTACTTTATTCATAAATGTACAATTTACACGTCATCATCATATCAGCCGAAGGACGTCCACTGCTGAACGAAGGCCTCCCCCAAGGATCTCCACAAAGACCGGTCTTGCGCCGTCCGCATCCAACGATTTCCGGCGACCTTCACCAGATCGTCGGTCCATCTTGTGGGAGGCCTGCCAACGCTGCGTTTTCCGGTACGTGGTCGCCACTCAAGAACCTTTCCGCCCCAACGGCCGTCAGTTCTGCGAGCTATGTGCCCCGCCCATTGCCACTTAAGTTTGGCAACTCGGTGAGCTATGTCGGTCGCTTTGGTTCTCCTGCGGATTTCCTCATTTCTGATTCTATCACGCAGGGAAACTCCGAGCATGGCTCTTTCCATTGCCCTTTGGGTAACTTTGAGCTTTCTTACGAGACCCATAGTAAGCGACCACGTCTCTGTTCCATATGTCATCACTGGCAACACGCACTGGTCAAAGACTTTCGTCTTGAGACACTGCGGTAGTTTGGATGAGAAGATATAACGTAACTTCCCGAACGCTGCCCAACCAAGTTGGATCCGACGAGTGATCTCTTTCTCAAAGTTGGATCTACCCAACTGGACCGTTTGTCCTAGGTAGACGTATTCGTCAACAACTTCGAGCGTAGAGTCTCCTACTTTTAAAAGAGTGGGTATAACATAGTTGTTCAACATGATTTTCGTCTTGTCCATGTTCATTTTTAGACCTACTTTTTCAGAGGTTCTACTGAGGTCATTCAGCATCCTGCTTAAGTCGTCTAGGGTTTCAGCCATGACTACAATGTCATCGGCAAATCGGAGGTTGGTGATGTACTCGCCGTTGATGTTGATGCCGAGTCCGTTCCAGTCCATAAGTTTGAAAACGTCTTCCAGTGCAGCGGTGAACAGTTTCGGGGATATGCCATCCCCCTGTCTCACACCTCGCTGCAGTTGGATGGGTTTCGAGTTCTGGTCCTGGAGACGGACTGACATGGTGGCGTTTTCATACAGACACCTTAACTCTTCGACGTACCGATGGTCAATTTGGCACCGCTGGAGCGACTGTAGCATAGCCCAGGTCTCGATCGAATGATCGTTAATGATCTTGAGATCTGCCTATTGATTGCTCGATACTGAGAAGCGTCACCTGCGGATTGCAAGACTATCGCGCGTCTTTCTTCCATTAGCTTTAGGGTAGAGTCTGAAATCTTGTTGGTTCTTTTTGCACGACGGATATTGTAGTGTTTGGATCCAATCGTGTGGACAGCTTCCACGATTCTGTCGTTATAATCGTCACACTCACCTAGGCATTCGAAGCGGTTCTGGAGTTCAAGCTGAAATATCTCTGAATTTTGGATCTGGATAGGTGCTGGTCGGAGCGTAGACTTCATCAGTCGCGATCGTTCGAGTTTCACATTTAGATTCAATGTGCCTCTTACCATTCGGTGATCACTCCCGGTTTTCAGAGCATTGATCACGGAGACATCATTGAATATATCTCTCCTGCTGGACATGATGAAGTCTATCTCGTTTTTTGTTACATCATCGGGGCTAATCCAGGTCCATTTGCGAGGCACCGGTTTCTTATAGAAGGAGTTCATCATATAGAGTCCCTCCTTCTCCAAAAAATCGGCCAGTAATAATAAATTGCCGTAATCGCCACGCCTGGCAAGCGGGTTGGCGATCGCAGTTTGTCGAAAGTTTTCTACAGAGACGCTGCTGCCCGTCCTGTGATTGTATTTGGACTTCCGACCTATGCAATGGTTTTTCCGCCATTGTTCGGAGGACTGATTGCACTTGATGGTAGTTTTTATGACTATTATTGTAGTCGTAGAAAAACTACCACCACCAGTGGGCGGTGGGGTCGTCAAGTCCCGACGCCGAACATTACATTATTTACACGTCAATAAATAAAAAAAGAAAGAGCATACAAGTTGTATACATTTTCAAAGTTTGAAATAACTACTTTACTGTATTATAATAATTATTGTACAGAAAACTGTCAAGCATTATATGAGTATAATATGTTTTTATAACAATTGTACTGACCCATGTCAAATTTTTGTATACATTTTTATAGGACTTTGCCATCACTCTCTAAAATGCGGTGTAACTATAAAAAGTTTGATCGATAAGCCAGCACTTTAATCTGTTTTTGAAGCCGCCGAACTTGGGGCAGATATAACTATTTTGGGAAGTGTGTTATAAACTTCAGGTCCCATAATGTGAGTTAGCTTCCGTGACCTTGTGAGAGAGTGTGATATAACATCCAGCTTGTCCGCGTTACGTATGTTGCAAGAATGTCTCGCGCCTCACGTATTGTATGATTCTAGATTATTTTTGACATACACAGCCACCTGGTAGATTAATAAAGCAGGTAACGTAAGTATGCCAAGCTCTTTGAAATACGGTCTGACGGATGTGCATTGCGATACGCCAACGATGGCACGTACGGCACGTCAGCGCGCGCGTATAGCTCGGTGCCGTATTGTAACCGAGAATGCACTGTGGCGAAGTAACACGCACGTGACACTTCTGCAGACACCACTCGGGATACTCGTCTTAGCGCAAAGCACGCACTGCTGACTTTAGCATACATCTTGTCGATGTGGTGTTCCCACGTCATGCTGCGATCAATCTCGAATCCCAAAAATGTGGTGTTCTGTACTTGCTCAATCCTTACACCATTTAGCGAAACTTTAAGCGGTTTTGTATGATGGCCCGACATACAAAAGTGAACAAACTGAGTCTTTTTTGAATTTAACAATTTAAGGGTTCTACCATTAGCTCTAAACCATGAATTTAAGCCGTTAATTACATTATTTAATTTCTCTTCTAATTCCTCAATTGAAAGAGCTGTTACTACGGCAACCACATCATCTGCATACATGAATATGGCTGCACCCTTTACGGCATCAGGGGGATCGTTTAGTAGGAGAGAGCACATTATATTTGAAATCGACGAACCCTGCGGTACTCCCATAGACGAAGGCAGCGGATCTAATTTATTATCGCCATCGCCAGCATCCACTACCTGAGAACGGCCTCGTAACATGTCAGTCAACACTTCGTATTATTCTCCAGCTATGCCATAGTGTTTCATAGGTCTGCGACATCGAAGGCCTTCGATAAGTCACAGCACAAGACAACTGCTTGCTCTTTACATTCACGGGCAGCCAACACACTACGAATCACTTCACGCGTTAGAGAAACGTAAACCTCCCTTTGCGGTATGCGTATTGTTGTTCACACAGCGCCTCGGTTTCCGATAGGTAGGCCACTAATCGCGAACTCAAGCCGTTTTCGAACACTTTGTCTATTGCTGGTATAATCCATCAATATCGTCCCTTTTGCCTTTGCCTTTAAATATCGGGGACACTTTCGATATTTTCAGCGACGACGGGTACGAGCTTTCTCTAAGACACTTATTAAACAGTGTGGCGAGAACCGGAGCTAGAAGCAAAATTGCTAGTTTAATTAGCTCCATCGACACACCGTATATGTCTTTCGACTTTTTTGGGGGTATTCTGGAAGAAACTATGCGGAATACCTCATCAGCTGAAAAACTGATTAGTCTAAGGGTACGATCAGATGCTTGACGTGCTGATACTAAAATTTTACATACAGTAGCAGTATCAGCTTTAGGTGCCCCACAGGCAGCAGCTGTATTTAAAAACCGAACATTCATAGCATTTACGGCATCTTTTGGCGAACTAAACTTACTGCCGTTACAATCTTTTACAATCTCGGAGCAGTTCAACCTAGGGGTATTGTTTTTCCCCCTCTCCGTGTTTACGATTCCCCACATTTACTTTAGATGGATTCGTACTTCCATGTATTATACTACTATAATGATTTGTCTTAGACATTTTCAAAGTCGAAATGTATTTCCTGTTGAGATCGTCAAATATAGCTATTAAGTTCTCTTCCTCAGGAAATTGGTCAACTAATTTCGAAATATCAAACAACAACGATTTTAGATTAAGTATGTCAGGCGTAACCCACGACGCGTCACGTTTGTTATTTGGAGTTCGTTTTATCGAGAAACAAGTATCATACTTATTTGCTAAAATATTGATCAGTGCCACCGCAAATGTTTGAGTGGTTTCGTTTCTCTCGCTTACCTCGCACCAATCTATACTGTCAATAGATGTAACGAAATTTGCCCGGGTATTCTGCGAGAAATCACGCATGGGGCGAGTGAGCTGCGCTGGCGTTGAGTGTGCAAATTTCACCACTCCACGTACAGCTAAGTGATCCGACAGAAGCATATTTATTGAGTTTGCGGAAGTAAGTTGTCGCAAAAAATTAGGTCAATCGCTGTTTGTGAGTTTTCTGTTATACGAGTAGGGAAGTCCACAATCGAACTCACATCATGGGAGTGGAGTAAGTCGGACAGATTTCTAAAGTCAGCGCTAGTGTTGTCTAAAATATTTATGTTCATGTCACCGAGAATCATGAATATTTTATCGGTGTCACTGAGCTTATCGAGCAAACGTTCCAGGCCACTTAAGAAACCTCTAACATGAGCTAGGCCTGTGCGATAAATGCAAATGATAGTAATATCAAAGTCCATAACGTCAATCACGGAGATTTCGCAAAATCTTTCTCCTGACAATGCTGATAACTCAACGTTTTCGACACACTTTAGTGCTTTATTTACAAAGATGCAAGATCCGCCATGTATAACATTATTTCTACAAAAACTAGACACTAACTTGTAGCCTTTTAGGTGTATACATTGTAAATTCGGGGCGGTAAGCCAGTGTTCTGTTAATGCAAGAACATCTCACAATATTTGTTGGGAATCTAGGTATAGACTACAGGCCCGTGAACAAAATTCATGCACTCGGTTGGACAGCTTACAAGTGACAGCGTAGTGCTGAATCTTATTACTTTATACCCTTCTATCATCCTGCATAGGTCTCCTGGTGGTTCATTTGACCCATACATTTTGTTCACGGGCCTGTAGTCTAGTATGTCTGTTCCCATGTATCTCTAAAATGCGAAATTCATAGAAAGTATTTGAGTTTCGTAGACTTATAAAAAAATATTTATGTTATAGATACTTGAAGAGTCGACATACTACCTTCGCAAGAAATCGAGTGAAGGTCCTGAACCGGAATGGACGTGGCCAGATGATGACATCAGCCAAGATGTGGAGACTGCTCAAGCTGCAGATGAGCAATTTGGGGTTCCACCAGAAGTGGTTGGTGTTCATAGTATAAATGTCACCGTTAAATTGTAAAAACCGTTATATTATAATTTTACTGGCGGGATTATAATCTGTCAAAATATTTTGTACCGTCACATACTGTTTACAATCTAACGGATTATTTTTCGGTAAATTATATATAATCTGAACTGTGAAACGGTCGTGATTGGTCGGCTTTAGAGTAGGGCGTTCTGTATCTGGGTTAGGTTCGTTTATTTCAGATTATAAACTAACCAAACCTTTTTTTATGTGGGGGAAATACATTTCCGTATGACAACCATGCAGGGACATGGTGGGTTATGTCGGGCTCGACACCATGGGAGCGGACATGGTGCCCCTACTGACTAAAACCCGGGTTTGGTAGGTTGCTATAACAGCATTTGTAGAGGGCATTTATGGCTCATGGGAGAAAACAGAAGATATTATAGGCATATTTTGCGATCTCTCCTAAGCTTTTGGTTGCGTAAGTCATGACATCTTATTGGACAAGTTGAACCACTATGGCGTTAGAGGTGGGTCTCTGGAATTGCTGAATCCATATTTATCAGATAGAACAATTCGAGTTAACGTTAATAGAGTAAGATCCCAGAGCTCCCAGACGTCACCTATTTTCTGATGAATGAAATGTGGACGATTGAGTAGAGTTAGTAAGTACTAAGAACACATGCTTACTCGCTAACTTGCTAAAACGGCCAATTTTGAGATATGGGGTAATGAAGGAACATACAAACATTACTTGCTTCACGTATTTTCTAATAAGTGATTGTCACGTATGTTGTAGGCAATATCCTTAAAAACAAGGTCCCAATACTCCCAGACACTTTCCTTCGGTCGTTTTGCTTAACAACTCCAAAATAATAATTTAACTTCACTTAAATTCTCATGCTTGATTTGTAAATATGTTCATCAGACAACTATTTTAAAGCTTTTTCCAATAAGACAGACCAATCTAAGGGGCCAATCATCCCCTAAACTCAATTTTAAGTCAAAATTTCCTAATAAATGTCTCACTCAGTCTCCCGCTCTTACCCATAGGACATGTTGAGTTTAGGGGATGATTGCCCCCTTAGATTGGTATATTTTATTGTAAAAAGCAACAAAATAGTTGTCTGACGAACATATTTACAAATGGAGCATGAAAATTTAAGTGAAGTTAAATTATTATTTTGGAGTTGTTAAGCGAAACGGCTGACGGAAAGTGTCTGGGAGTATTGGAAACTTGTTTTTAAGGATGTTGCCTACAACATACGTGAAAATCACTTATTTGAAAAAACGTCAAACTATATACACATATGCTACTTTTTATCATGGGAAAATAACGGGAACGGGTGCTTCTAGTTTGCAATAAATATTGGACCAGTAAACATCCAATGTAATTATGATTACAGCATCAACAGAGTACATCACATACGCCACCGGGGTCCGGTTGGCCTGACGTCGGTCAACCTGAAGAGCCCTCCACTAACCAAGAGATAGAGGCGCCCGTAGACAACGGGGTGGAGTTCTGGAACCAGATGGAGCCACAGTTCTACGTGGAGTATATACATGAGCGATCGCCTCCTGGAGTCGTCGCAAATCCATATGAAAATGCGCCCACTGACTTTGAATATAGGTGAGTATCTTTAAACGTTGATCTACAATACAATAAGCTGACCTGGCAAATTGTCGTTTTGTCATATGACTGGCCTCGTGGCTTAGTGGGTAGTAGCTCTGCCTGCGAAGCTGAAGGTCGTGGGTTCGATTCTCATCTAGTGCAAATATTTGTATGATGAATTCAAATGTTTGCACTGTGTCTGGTCGTTTCTATGTATAAAAAGTATGTATTTAAAACTATATAAGTATTATATCAGCTATCTCGGCTTGACTGCGTCAATTAACGGCGGTTAAAGTATTTGAGTATTGTTTGTATAAAAATACCAAAATCGTGATTAAAAATACACGACTTATTTCTATACTTGCTAAGAATACAAAAACAGAGTGTGCGATATGTCCACCAACATTTCATTATTTATCTATACTAATATTATAAAGAGGAAAGATTTGTATTTTTGTATGTTAGCAATAAACTCAAAAACTACTGAACCGATTTCAAAAATTCTTTTACCAAAAGAGAGCCACATTATCACTGAGTAACATAGGCTACTTTTATTACGAGAAAAAAATAGAATTACTTTGATTTCTTTACTAAAACCAACGCAAGGTATAAAAAAAACAGCCATAAAATGGCTTTCATCGCATACGCTGCGGAAAGTACCAATGATAGAACAAAACAATGTTCTACAATATTATAAAACGTATTAAAATCTACAAAAAACCTCACGAGACCATATGTCTAACTACTTTAATTACGTCGCTACAACTGCTTTTTTACATTTTAAAAGAAGATAAAAATGCCGATAAAATTCAGACCATGTTATCCATACATTTGTATTAATTCTTATCCAAATAAACTATTTCGTATTCAAGATTGCTTTAATACCTACTGATCCCTTTTTGAATTATTAAAATCGGACATTGCATTCAAAAGATATTACGAAGTTAAAAAATTCCATCCTGTCGAAATAATAATAAACGACGCGACGGGCCGGCGCGGCGTGGCGCGCCGACTGTAGCGCGGCGCGGCGCAACGTGGCGGTACATGCCATCGATACAAATCAATGGATGTGCCCTGAGAACCTTGAAATTGGTAATAAATTGCGTCTCTGTGTGTATCGTAAGTGGTTTACAAACAACCAATCTACTTGACCCCTACAATCGCTAGCGGCGAGTTTTGCTGTAGTTCTACTTATTTTGGTTGTTGACAACGAATAATGATAGGTAAAAACGTCCGGCGTCCACCGCGTCCTGAAACCGACTAGAACGGAAAGAGTGAGCTCACTCTTCCCAACTTTGACATGATTACGTGCGCTCTGAAGTTTGGGAAGGCCAATCTCGAGTTCTACGATCTATGGTAGATGCAGAATTATGAAGAGTGTACAGCGTTCATCCTTCCCAGTCAGAGTGTTTTTATCTCAGACGACCGAATGGTTTCAGAATCGCTACCGTGATCGTAGCCTGCCACGAAAAGCATTCGGATCGATACATCTCGGTCTGAAGTTATAGACTTAGGTCTGATGAGGGTCGGATCGAACGAAACGGCCGATCCTATCAACCGACAGATTGTCTTTCGAGGTCTTTCGACGTCCATGAGTTCGGCCGATATATCGTTTATCCGACTTCGTAGTATGCCTGCTGCGTCTCTGTGTGTATCGTATCTGGTTTACATAAAACCAATCTACTTGACCCGTACAATCGCTAGCGGCGAGATTTGCTGTGGTGCTACTTATTTTGGTTGTTGACAACGGATAATGATAGGTAAAAACGCCCGGCGTCCACCGCATCCTGCAACCGACTAGAACGGAAAGAGTGAGCTCACTCTTCCCAACGTTGACATGATTGCGTGCGCCCTGAAGTTTGGTAGGGCCTATCTTAGGTTCTACGATTTATGGTAATATTATTATTTTGTTTCCGCTCTGCGGTCAGCCCTGAGTGTCGCTTCTCCATACTCGACCTGCGATACACTACGGCTACTTGCATGGCTTGCTCCACTCAGGACCTCCCTTGAGCTTCTGGCTCCCGCATTTTTTTTAATACACTCCAGAGGTAGTAGCGCCAAGACTATATGGAGTCGGTGTGCTCCGAGTCGGATCTGGGTCTCATGTAACCAACCCGGTCCGATTTAGTCTTAACAAGGTGGACGGTGGAAACGAAATAGTTTCCAACTCCAGAATCCACTGTCACTTTAGCAATTTAGCAACACACTTACAGTACCTATTCAATGCCATAGTTGTTGTTATGTCAGGCAGTGCCATGAGTGTTAAGAATCGGAACTAAAAATTGTGAAAGAGGCGGCTAATCTCTCGCTTTATTACTTAACGGCTAGCCGTTAAGTACCGTTAAGTACCGTTAAGTACGAGCCACAGTTCTACGTGGAGTATATACATGAGCGATCGCCTCCTGGAGTCGTCGCAAATCCATATGAAAATGCGCCCACTGACTTTGAATATAGGTGAGTATCTTTAAACGTTGATCTACAATACAATAAGCTGACCTGGCAAATTGTCGTTTTGTCATATGACTGGCCTCGTGGCTTAGTGGGTAGTAGCTCTGCCTGCGAAGCTGAAGGTCGTGGGTTCGATTCTCATCTAGTGCAAATATTTGTATGATGAATTCAAATGTTTGCACTGTGTCTGGTCGTTTCTATGTATAAAAAGTATGTATTTAAAACTATATAAGTATTATATCAGCTATCTCGGCTTGACTGCGTCAATGAACGGCGGTTAAAGTATTTGAGTATTGTTTGTATAAAAATACCAAAATCGTGATTAAAAATACACGACTTATTTCTATACTTGCTAAGAATACAAAAACAGAGTGTGCGATATGTCCACCAACATTTCATTATTTATCTATACTAATATTATAAAGAGGAAAGATTTGTATTTTTGTATGTTAGCAATAAACTCAAAAACTACTGAACCGATTTCAAAAATTCTTTTACCAAAAGAGAGCCACATTATCACTGAGTAACATAGGCTACTTTTATTACGAGAAAAAAATAGAATTACTTTGATTTCTTTACTAAAACCAACGCAAGGTATAAAAAAAACAGCCATAAAATGGCTTTCATCGCATACGCTGCGGAAAGTACCAATGATAGAACAAAACAATGTTCTACAATATTATAAAACGTATTAAAATCTACAAAAAACCTCACGAGACCATATGTCTAACTACTTTAATTACGTCGCTACAACTGCTTTTTTACATTTTAAAAGAAGATAAAAATGCCGATAAAATTCAGACCATGTTATCCATACATTTGTATTAATTCTTATCCAAATAAACTATTTCGTATTCAAGATTGCTTTAATACCTACTGATCCCTTTTTGAATTATTAAAATCGGACATTGCATTCAAAAGATATTACGAAGTTAAAAAATTCCATCCTGTCGAAATAATAATAAACGACGCGACGGGCCGGCGCGGCGTGGCGCGCCGACTGTAGCGCGGCGCGGCGCAACGTGGCGGTACATGCCATCGATACAAATCAATGGATGTGCCCTGAGAACCTTGAAATTGGTAATAAATTGCGTCTCTGTGTGTATCGTAAGTGGTTTACAAACAACCAATCTACTTGACCCCTACAATCGCTAGCGGCGAGTTTTGCTGTAGTTCTACTTATTTTGGTTGTTGACAACGAATAATGATAGGTAAAAACGTCCGGCGTCCACCGCGTCCTGAAACCGACTAGAACGGAAAGAGTGAGCTCACTCTTCCCAACTTTGACATGATTACGTGCGCTCTGAAGTTTGGGAAGGCCAATCTCGGGTTCTACGATCTATGGTAGATGCAGAATTAGGAAGAGTGTACAGCGTTCATCCTTCCCAGTCAGAGTGTTTTTATCTCAGACGACCGAATGGTTTCAGAATCGCTACCGTGATCGTAGCCTGCCACGAAAAGCATTCGGATCGATACATCTCGGTCGGAAGTTATAGACTTAGGTCTGATGAGGGTCGGATCGAACGAAACGGCCGATCCTATCAACCGACAGATTGTCTTTCGAGGTCTTTCGACGTCCATGAGTTCGGCCGATATATCGTTTATCCGACTTCGTAGTATGCCTGCTGCGTCTCTGTGTGTATCGTATCTGGTTTACATAAAACCAATCTACTTGACCCGTACAATCGCTAGCGGCGAGATTTGCTGTGGTGCTACTTATTTTGGTTGTTGACAACGGATAATGATAGGTAAAAACGCCCGGCGTCCACCGCATCCTGCAACCGACTAGAACGGAAAGAGTGAGCTCACTCTTCCCAACGTTGACATGATTGCGTGCGCCCTGAAGTTTGGTAGGGCCTATCTTAGGTTCTACGATTTATGGTAATATTATTATTTTGTTTCCGCTCTGCGGTCAGCCCTGAGTGTCGCTTCTCCATACTCGACCTGCGATACACTACGGCTACTTGCATGGCTTGCTCCACTCAGGACCTCCCTTGAGCTTCTGGCTCCCGCATTTTTTTTAATACACTCCAGAGGTAGTAGCGCCAAGACTATATGGAGTCGGTGTGCTCCGAGTCGGATCTGGGTCTCATGTAACCAACCCGGTCCGATTTAGTCTTAACAAGGTGGACGGTGGAAACGAAATAGTTTCCAACTCCAGAATCCACTGTCACTTTAGCAATTTAGCAACACACTTACAGTACCTATTCAATGCCATAGTTGTTGTTATGTCAGGCAGTGCCATGAGTGTTAAGAATCGGAACTAAAAATTGTGAAAGAGGCGGCTAATCTCTCGCTTTATTACTTAACGGCTAGCCGTTAAGTACCGTTAAGTACCGTTAAGTACGAGCCACAGTTCTACGTGGAGTATATACATGAGCGATCGCCTCCTGGAGTCGTCGCAAATCCATATGAAAATGCGCCCACTGACTTTGAATATAGGTGAGTATCTTTAAACGTTGATCTACAATACAATAAGCTGACCTGGCAAATTGTCGTTTTGTCATATGACTGGCCTCGTGGCTTAGTGGGTAGTAGCTCTGCCTGCGAAGCTGAAGGTCGTGGGTTCGATTCTCATCTAGTGCAAATATTTGTATGATGAATTCAAATGTTTGCACTGTGTCTGGTCGTTTCTATGTATAAAAAGTATGTATTTAAAACTATATAAGTATTATATCAGCTATCTCGGCTTGACTGCGTCAATGAACGGCGGTTAAAGTATTTGAGTATTGTTTGTATAAAAATACCAAAATCGTGATTAAAAATACACGACTTATTTCTATACTTGCTAAGAATACAAAAACAGAGTGTGCGATATGTCCACCAACATTTCATTATTTATCTATACTAATATTATAAAGAGGAAAGATTTGTATTTTTGTATGTTAGCAATAAACTCAAAAACTACTGAACCGATTTCAAAAATTCTTTTACCAAAAGAGAGCCACATTATCACTGAGTAACATAGGCTACTTTTATTACGAGAAAAAAATAGAATTACTTTGATTTCTTTACTAAAACCAACGCAAGGTATAAAAAAAACAGCCATAAAATGGCTTTCATCGCATACGCTGCGGAAAGTACCAATGATAGAACAAAACAATGTTCTACAATATTATAAAACGTATTAAAATCTACAAAAAACCTCACGAGACCATATGTCTAACTACTTTAATTACGTCGCTACAACTGCTTTTTTACATTTTAAAAGAAGATAAAAATGCCGATAAAATTCAGACCATGTTATCCATACATTTGTATTAATTCTTATCCAAATAAACTATTTCGTATTCATGATTGCTTTAATACCTACTGATCCCTTTTTGAATTATTAAAATCGGACATTGCATTCAAAAGATATTACGAAGTTAAAAAATTCCATCCTGTCGAAATAATAATAAACGACGCGACGGGCCGGCGCGGCGTGGCGCGCCGACTGTAGCGCGGCGCGGCGCAACGTGGCGGTACATGCCATCGATACAAATCAATGGATGTGCCCTGAGAACCTTGAAATTGGTAATAAATTGCGTCTCTGTGTGTATCGTAAGTGGTTTACAAACAACCAATCTACTTGACCCCTACAATCGCTAGCGGCGAGTTTTGCTGTAGTTCTACTTATTTTGGTTGTTGACAACGAATAATGATAGGTAAAAACGTCCGGCGTCCACCGCGTCCTGAAACCGACTAGAACGGAAAGAGTGAGCTCACTCTTCCCAACTTAGACATGATTACGTGCGCTCTGAAGTTTGGGAAGGCCAATCTCGGGTTCTACGATCTATGGTAGATGCAGAATTAGGAAGAGTGTACAGCGTTCATCCTTCCCAGTCAGAGTGTTTTTATCTCAGACGACCGAATGGTTTCAGAATCGCTACCGTGATCGTAGCCTGCCACGAAAAGCATTCGGATCGATACATCTCGGTCGGAAGTTATAGACTTAGGTCTGATGAGGGTCGGATCGAACGAAACGGCCGATCCTATCAACCGACAGATTGTCTTTCGAGGTCTTTCGACGTCCATGAGTTCGGCCGATATATCGTTTATCCGACTTCGTAGTATGCCTGCTGCGTCTCTGTGTGTATCGTATCTGGTTTACATAAAACCAATCTACTTGACCCGTACAATCGCTAGCGGCGAGATTTGCTGTGGTGCTACTTATTTTGGTTGTTGACAACGGATAATGATAGGTAAAAACGCCCGGCGTCCACCGCATCCTGCAACCGACTAGAACGGAAAGAGTGAGCTCACTCTTCCCAACGTTGACATGATTGCGTGCGCCCTGAAGTTTGGTAGGGCCTATCTTAGGTTCTACGATTTATGGTAATATTATTATTTTGTTTCCGCTCTGCGGTCAGCCCTGAGTGTCGCTTCTCCATACTCGACCTGCGATACACTACGGCTACTTGCATGGCTTGCTCCACTCAGGACCTCCCTTGAGCTTCTGGCTCCCGCATTTTTTTTAATACACTCCAGAGGTAGTAGCGCCAAGACTATATGGAGTCGGTGTGCTCCGAGTCGGATCTGGGTCTCATGTAACCAACCCGGTCCGATTTAGTCTTAACAAGGTGGACGGTGGAAACGAAATAGTTTCCAACTCCAGAATCCACTGTCACTTTAGCAATTTAGCAACACACTTACAGTACCTATTCAATGCCATAGTTGTTGTTATGTCAGGCAGTGCCATGAGTGTTAAGAATCGGAACTAAAAATTGTGAAAGAGGCGGCTAATCTCTCGCTTTATTACTTAACGGCTAGCCGTGTTGAATGACGTATGGCGTCGAATACATTCCGGCGGTTTTTTAATCAGCCGTATCAATTCGGCTGATCGTTAAACCGCCGCTTTACAAAGCGGCCCTCAACCAACTAAGCCACCAGGCCAGCCAGTTTAATGTTTTTACTCTTTAAAGTTTTGGTTTCTAATTTTGATCATTTGGAAAAATTTGGTCATGTACGTTTCATTTAGCATACCTACTTAACAAAAAATATTGACCCCGTGCGAAGCCGGGACGGGCCGCTAGTTTATTATATAGCTGCACCCCGCAGCTTCCGTAACAAATCGAAAGATATTTTTTTTTCAAATAAAAGTAACTAAGTCGCTCGTTATAACATGGGCTATCTGCCAATTAAATTCCTGTTAAAATCGAACCAGCTTTTTCAAAGATTAACGGGATCAAATCGAGATCGAGACGCTGGTATAGCAAGTCACGTCCACACTTGCGAGGCACGTATGCCAAGGCGCCTTTGAGCACAGTCAAAAAACCGACACCGAATGTCGAGACATTCGGTGTCGGCGCGGCAGCCTCGTGCCTCGGGCTGAGGCGCGTACGCACTTGAGGCAATAGGGCGAGCCGTGTGTGCGTCGGGCGAGGCTGCCTCTAGTCCATACGCACCATTAAAGTGGTAAAATATTATATCAAATAGTATTGGAATGAATCGCACGTTATACGGGAGCTACACCGAACTACATACATATGTGCAATAAGACTTTTTATACATCTGGATATACTATGTAGGTACAGTTATGAACTTCGTCGCCAGTCCATAGACCACTTTTTATACTTTTTTAATTACTTTACACGACCCTTTTTTAATACTTTTGTTAGGGATGCCCAAAAAAGTGTATTGTATCGATATATCGCATCGTAACTGTATCGAACTTGGTTGTATCGATACGCGATATTATCGATATCCTTTGTATCGATATATCGTATCGTAACCGTATCGTATGTCTTTCTATGCAAAGGGTTATCTTTTTAGTAGTTTTACTATATTCTTTTATTTTTTAAAAAGAAACAAATAATTATATGTGTTTAAAATAGTTTTATTCAATAAAAAAAATCACAATTGCCATTGATCACCACTTAAACAACGCAAAAATAATAATTTTGATAAGCGCTGCGCTGTGGATTTAACCTATTACGGCTTTCGGAAAGTGTGTGTCCAGCTAAAGAAAACAGGCGTTCAGAAGGAACTGAAGTTGCGACAACTGATAAATAACGCAATGCCAAGTCACTGAGATCAGGCCAAATACTCTTTCTTGTTGTCCAGTACAATATAGGATTTACTTCCTTTTCTACAAGAGGTACCCTCAGATATTGTTTTAAAATATCATCCATGCAAATTAATCGCCGACATAGTTTGATACGATACGGTAATGCGATATTTTCATAAGAATGCGATATATCGAAGCGTATCGTATGGTCAAAATATCGCATCAAATATCGCTATATCGTATAGTGCTGTATCGATGTTCCGATATATCGTATCGTAACGGGCATCCCTAACTTTTGTATCTTTGTAAATACTGTGTTTGATGGAAATTGACTTTATTTTTTCAGTGATTGGGTTGAAGAATGTGAAATCAAAGTAAAATTAGATGCGATGGATGTCCGCGTCTGTATGGGCCTACTCCACCGGTTGTCAGCCCTTAGCAACATTTTTCACGAGCTGCCACCAGTGCCTGTACCAGGTATTGTTCATTGCATACTACCATGGGGCACTTCACCGAGTTATCATTTCGATTCCCACACAAATACTTAGTTAATGCTTTACTACGTTACTTGCTAGATAGTGTTGCTTGAAGAATGCTCAACAGCATATTGTTCTAACCTAATTGCCAATTTAGACTTTTGTATGGAACTTACAGAATTAAGTAAACATTAATAAACTACGTACTAACTTAGGCCCAAAAATAATAAAATATACTATGCGGCTTTTAATTACTACTGCAGTGGGTCTAAAAGTAAAAGTTAGTAGTAATAGTTTGACTGGCCTCGTGGCTTAGTTGGTAGTAGCTCTGCCTGCGAAGCCGAGGGTCGTGGGTTCGATTCCCACCCAGTGCAAATATTTTTGTGATGAATTAAAATGTTTGCACTGTGTCTGGGTGTTTCTATGTATAATAAGTATGTATTTCAAACTATATAAGTATTATATCAGCTATCTGGCCGCCATCATACAAGCTTTGCTTAGTATGGGGTCAGATGGTGTTGTGTGTGAATTGTCCACCAATATTTATTTATTTATATTTATTTATTTACATAGTTCTTGGATTAGGAGAAGAAGAGGAAAATAAGAGGGGGGGGGGGGGGGGGGGAGTAGGGGGGGGGGGGGGTTTGAACATTTCAAACCCAATTCTAGTACTTACTAGTCAATCTGATTTCGTCTGTTGAGCCGATCACTACCGGTTGGGATTCCGATAGTCATCGACTCGACATCGTCTTTTGCCTAAGCCGCCTCCTCCCGGCCCAGAACCTCCACTACGGCCGCATTTCTGTCTCAAATTGCCATTTGTAGGTTGAAATCTCTAATGGTCTTTGGTGATGCAGCCAACGCTCGCTGTACGAACCGACCGACTGGGTCGTCGGTGTCGTCAGCGTAGTATGTGAAGGTGCCGTGAGATTGCAACAACCGCATGGGACACGCTCTCGCAGCTGCAGCTCCATGTTTGCTTTAGTTTTAATTACGATTACCGACTCGTATGTCGATCCCTGCACTTCCTGGATGGTAAGGATACGTGACCCGGTGCCCGACCCGTAATCCTGGTTTGTTAGGGTCTCCTTTTCCTCTTGAGTATGCACTAAAAAGAGGGTGTTGGGTTGGGCGCCGGGTATTTGCGCTCTTTTATACCTTCTCTGCTCCAGGGACTTTACACGGGGTACTGAGGAGTACATACACCTGAATATATTTCCTTCAGCGCATATGCAACATCCATCGGTTTCCATGTGTGCAGAGCAACTCCTGGCTGATCTTTGTTACCAGGTTCGGGCGGTGATACCTCATTTCGAAGATATTTTCCCTATCGATGTAAGGCAACTGATTGACGTCTCCGATGAGGACAATTTTGCCAATTTTGACAGCCGTGAGACCATCACAATGGCCCCGAAATGGTTCATGAGAGCCTCATCCACCGGGAGGCGGCTGAATTTCTCTTTTCCGAAACCATTTACCAGAGCAGAAGCCATAGTTCGCACCCTGGTTTTGACCAGGTTTCTGATACGGTGCGATAGCTTCTCCCTTAGATCTTTTGCTGCCTCAGTTGTTCTGGTGATGTTAGCGTCCTTGTCCACGTCGAAGTGTCTAATCACCCATGTTGTCTTTCCACATCCTGGAACTCCGTTGACCCACTGTATTCTTGGTACCTCCCAGTTTTCCCAACACGCTTTGACGTTTGAGTTCCCTTCAATGGAGTTGGCCATCTCGAGGATCTTGTTGTCCAGCATAATCTTGGTGCATCGGGCGGTAACTACAATTGGCTTGTTTAGAGGTGTTGCATAAACGAGCCTTCCCGCGCGCTCTGTCTCTTTCTCGTTCAGTGTCACGAAGCCATTTTCTGCACTGTAGGCTGCCATATACTGTCCTGTCATGGTTCCCTTGATGACCTGGGATGTGACATTATTGTAAATGGCTGCTTCGGCCTCCTCGTCGGAGATTCGCCGACATAGCGGGGCGATTCAACCTGTCCCATGTCGGCTCTCGTTCGGCGGTTTGTTGCTGTGAAGCTGTTTTGAGGGCCCTTGACGTTAAAGGGTTTGATGCATAGGATGAGATTTGAATTACGCTCCCTGCTGCAGTGTTGAAGGCAGCCATGAAGGCCGTCCGGCTTCGGCTGCCGCTTTGATTGGCTGCGGCATTTTCAGTGGCTGCCCTCTGCTGTGCTCTTTCGGAACCGGTTTGGTTGGTCGAACTAGGAACGGGGTGTTCCCAGTTGTCTGTTGCATTTGCTAGGTCATGCGAAGGGGCTCTGAGGAAGCTCAGATTTTCTCCCCTGTCTTCGTATACGACAACCTCATGATGTTTAGAGGCTTCAATGCATCCCAGCCGGTCTGCGACTTTCGCTCTTGAGCATTCGATTGCCATCGCATCCACGCTTATCACCCGGGGTATTTCGCCCGCATATCTGCTTAGATGTGCAAGCAGCACTTGCCTGTGTGAAAGACGTCCGAGTATTCTATTAGTGCAATCGTTTTGTTTCTCGATCGCACCAACCGAAATCGGTGGCCGTCTATCTCGCACACTGGCATAGCGTCGAAGGTTTTCCGCTTCATTGTGACTTTTGCGGTACTCCCATTGAGCAGACAATACAATCCCGGCGACAAACGGACGCGTTTCCTTTCCCAGGCAAAGCAAAAGCTTATTCCGAATCTCTCTTTGTTGCTGTCCATGAAGAGAGCCACTCCGTGGATACGGATCCCCGCCTCTCCTCGGTTTGCGTTCTCCAGTAGTTGTTGGACGGAGATGCTCTTTGAGGAGCTATCTTGGACGGAGATTGCACCCGTCGTGGCGTCCACGGACAGCGGGGTAGGATGTGGTGGTGAAGGGGGGCGTGTATTAGAAAGTGTGGAGTTTCTTTTGGCGGCTATGCGGAATGAACTCTCCATGAAAGCCAGAAGCCGTGGTCTGCTATCTGGATCTGCCAAGACGTTGTGGAGATCCGAGATAACCAGCTTCCTGTCAATCATAGAATCGAGATCATGTCTTGCAGCCATGAATCGGGGACAATCGACCAGCATGTGCTAGACATTCTCAGATTTTTCAGAGTCACACTCGCATACAGGTCTGAGGCTTGAGGCATACATGATGTAAGGTTCCACCACCGCGACGTAAATAGTTCTCGTGATTTCACCATTTAATCCCCAGGTCACCTTCGCTGCACATGCGAGCTGTCTATAAATTTTCGCCACTTTTTTACATTGGGCGTTCAGATGTGCTCTAAAGTTGAGCTGTCGGTCGATCAGTAGGCCTAGCAGTTTGACTTCCTCGACCAGATCGAGCCTGACGCCGGACATGACTATGTTTGGAGTTTCGTACTTCAACTTTTTTGTGAAAAGCATCGCGTTAGTTTTATGCGCTGCAAAGTTGAGTTTGTTAGTTTTACCCCATTCCACTGTCATGCTCGCTTCCTGTTCGATGGTGTTCGGGCTGCCTGTAAACACGAGAACGACGTCGTCCGCGAACGCTTGAAAGTATACTCCCTCTGTATCTACCATTTGCAGTAAAGAGTCTAGGATCACATTCCAAAAGGTTGGTCCACAGATAGACCCTTGGACGCATCCCTTGGTTGTTTCCTTCTCATAGACTGCTCTTGCATAGTTAAACTTGATTTTACGGTCGCTGAGGTAAGAGTTTACCATGTCGTAGAGGTTTGTGTGGCACCTCTTATTCGCTAATTGATTTTTGAGGGCGGCCCACCATGCATTATCGAAGGCGCCTTCTATGTCCAGGGAGATTAGGAGTACGGTGTCTTTACTGTCTACTCCTTTTTTAATGTGCTCTACCTGGTCATAGAGGGCGTCTTCGGTGGGTCGTTGAGGCATGAAGCCATACTGTTTCCTACTGATGGTTGGGAGGAGATGCCATTGTAGTCGGTTTACCAGAAGCTTTTCAACGATTTTTTGTAGAACGGACAGAAGACCTATGAGGCGATAAGATTTTGGATGTGTGTAATCTGTCTTACCGGGTTTGCGTAATATGACCACGTGCGCCTCTTTCAATGGAAAGAAACGCCTATAGACTTACCGGAAAATGACCCACCATTCACATAAGCGGAACTGGAATCAGTACTGAGAACTTTGAATCCGAAAAAAGGCCCGCGGCACAGACGGGCTAACCGCTGATATCTGCGCAGCAGCCATACGATGCGAATGGGAGGTTTTGTTTGCTATCGCCAAGAAGCTAGCCTAGCCCGTCTGTGCCGGGAGCTTTTTTCGGATCCAAAGTTCTCAGTATTGATTCCAGTTCCGCTTATGTGAATGGTGGGTCATTTTCCGGTAAGTCCATAGGCGTTTCTGTCGTTCGCTCCCGTAGCTTTGTATGACACAGTTGATGGTCTGTGCTCTCAGAGTCGTCGGGATAGAAAGTTTTGGCAAGTGGTTCTGCAAATAGCTGGGGGGATAGAGTGTTACCGTCGGTGTATCTTAGGAGTATTTCTTACTGTCTTGTCGAAGTTTTTCTCATCACTCTGTAGACCTTGTCCCACATGCTTTCTTTCTCCTGATTCGTGGAGAACTCTTTCCAGCTTACCGTCTTTTTTTTTTTTTTATAGCATAGAGTGACGAAACGAGCACGTCATGTGCCTGATGGTAAGCAACATGCCTGCCACATAACAGCACAGTAACACGCAGCTATTGGAACAAGATAGTCCAAATCATTACCTAGCACTGCACTGCGCTAGTCACCCAGAGATCTAAGATATTATGTCTCTAAGCCCTGTAATTTCTCTGGAATCATTGCCCTTCAAACCGGAACACAGTAGTGTTTGCACATTACTGCTTGGCGGTAGAATATTTGGCAAAGGTGTGGTACTTCCCCAGGCGGACTCTGCTAAGAGTCCTACCACTACTAACCGTCTGAGCTTGTTTGACTTTATCCTTGTAGTCTTGCCGAGCAATTTGGTACTGTTCGACTACAAGTTCAACTCTGTCGGGGGCGGCATTCCTGATCCGTATCTTTCTTCTGAGAACTTCACTCGAGAGCCACTCGGCTCCTTGCCTTGTGAGAACACTCGGTCAACTCTTGCTCCAGTCTTCTTCGTGTCCAGTGCTAACGCTATCTTGTCTATCAAAATTCAGATGTCGTGGATGATGTGCGATTTGCCGTTGTCACGATCAGTAATAATAGTCAGTTAGTAGTAGTTGTAGGACTCTTTGCGTAGTCCGTCTGACAAAGTACCACACCTTTGCCAGTTATTCTACCGCCAAGCAGCAAGGAGTAAACATTACTGTGTTCTGGCTTGAAGGACTATGTTTCTAGTGAAATAACAGGAAATAGAGATATAACATTTTATATCTATAGGTGTCGAGCGTAGTGCAGTGCTAGGTAATGATTTCGACTCTCCATGTTCCAATAGCTGCGTGATACTGTGCTATTATTGGTAGTCGTGTTGCTTACCATTAGGTACATGTCCTGCTCGTCCCGTATACATTACACTATTATTGTTAATTATTAAGAACCTGGAATGTCCCAATGCTGGCAAAGGCCGCCCCCCTTTCCCCCCACTTCCCACTTGTCCCTATCCTAAACTATCCTAAACCAGTGTATACCAATCCTTGAAATGTTTGCCATCGCTTAGTTGGTCTACCGCAGCATCGTTTGCGATCTGTAAAATATCATACTGTAAAAAAAAACTATATATATTTCAGAGATACCGATGCGAACGCTCACAGTGGAGGAATGCGATGCCTTGACCGAAAATCTGCCACAAAGGCGAATCAATTTGAAAGTCCAAGGGCTCCACATCGTGGTCCACCCGTGGGACCATGCGTTGCTCGAACGACCATCGTTGGCGCCGGTTGTGTTGGATATAGAACTACCCAAGACCACTGTAGCTATCAATGCGCCTTTGTATCCTCAGAGGTGAGTTTGTAGCAGCCTTGCATTCTTTACAGTCCTTATGGGGGCAGTAATCACTCCTTTGCCAATTATTACTATCATCATAGATAGATAGATATCACTATTAAAGTACCTGGGTGACCGAGCTTTGCTCGGTTTAAATACTAAATATACTTAGATACCTACAGATAAAAGACTCCAAGAAAAAGATTTTCTTAAAAAAAACGGATTGAAAAAAAAAGAGAACCCGTCTGGATTCGAACCCGGAGCTACTAATTCGTGACCGCTATGAGCGCCCGACATCCCGTCTGAGCTAATTATGCTGTCGCGTCACGCGGCGAAATTTACCTTCACATTCTAATGTCTAATGTGACAGTTTTTCATTGTCTAAAAACGCGCATAATATGCGTTTTTTTTAATAAGACCTAGTTAGATCGATTTATCGTCCCCGAAATCCCCTGCATACATAATTTCATGAAAATTCGTCGAGCCGTTTCCGAGATTCAGATTTTATATATATATACATATTTATATAGGTACAAGAATTGCTCGTTTAAAGGTATAAGATATACCAAATAAACATTTTCAAATTTGTATTCTAAATAGTATTTTTATGTTGTTTTGTCTACATAAGCAACAAATATCTTGAATTATGAATTAAATTCTTGAAACCTAGATTACAACAATCATTTTTGGTGTTACAGAGTGTGCATGGCCGCTTGTCAAATGCCAGACGACAGCGGTCTTCTGTGGCAAGGCGCTCGTGTCCACATAACTGTCAACGTAGACTGTATCCAGGCCAAGATTCGCTCTCTCAGCGACAACAAAGGGAGGCTGTGTCTTCGAAGTGACTTCAAAGCGGTGTTCCATCTATTGCTGAATCAGCAGTACTTCGTTAAGCGCCAAAGGGTCTTGTTGGCGTACTCTGTTAAGATACGTAAGTGGAATTCTTTATTTAAATATATCGGACCCTCGGAGTAACGGTCGTCCTGTAAGGTTAGAAATTTGTACACTTATGATTTTTAGCTAGCTAAGGACAATAGTCATAACCTGGCAGGCATCGGCCCTGCACGTCATCATCCCTTTTATATTTGAAATTGTAAAATAATTAGCAAAAGAAATTGTTTCTGTAAGCTTAAAAATGTAATATGATGTAGGTAGTTTATTTATTGTAAATCTTGAAAAAAAATATTTCCATGCGATTACAATGAGCACAAGTATGTGACAGGCGAATTGAAAGTAGCACAGTAGTTGATGAGGTAAAATAAACTTTCTCCTGTATAGTTGAAATTTGGATATGTTTTTGAGTAAACGTTTTAGAATAAACATGTACAATGACAGGCGGTTTTGAATAGCAGAAGATCTTGCCAGGCGATGGTATAGCTGCTAAGGGCGTGCGAGTAAGGAGTGTTACGTGAACGCATGTAGTGACGTGATATAAAAAAATATGAAAAAAACAATGTATTGTATTACTTTTAATCTACATAATTTTCTGCCACGTAATCAAACCAAAAATATTGTTAAAATTGAACAATAAAACCTAGTAAAATATATAGAAGTTAATAAAAAAATACTTGATGATGATGATGCTGGTAAATTTGAAGAATTTGGAGAAGTTGATAATTCACTCGTGCGATATTTTTTCATCACGGCTAGAATCTTTTTGTAACATTTCACATGTTAAACCAGTATATATTTGCGTTAATTTCTTCTGACAAATCAACATTATTAAATTTTACGTTATTGTATTTTCTTATTTTTAATATTCATTAGCTTTTATTGACATCAGGAAGAAGTAGCAAGTAGGCGGGGCAAACGTAGTACTAAGAAAGCGTAGCTCCGCATAGTTAGAGATTGACACCCATTAAGCTTAAAAATGTAATATGATGTAGGTAGTTTATTTATTGTAAATTTTGAAAAAAAATATTGCCAGGCGATTACAATGAGCACAAGTATGTGACATAGTCCAGTAACATTGTCGACTGAAAGTATGGACTGGAAGTACGCATACTACTATGCGTTAAATCCGGTAGATCTGATTTTTTGCAGACTTGTTTATGATGTTGGCCTAATGATTAATCCAAGTTTGTGACCTCGAGCGCCGATCGCAGCTTTGTCAAAAATCGAAAAAACCGCGAAAAAATCGTTTATTTTTCAAATTTTAGCGATTATAACCCTAAATGACTAGTTTTTGAAAAAACTTTCTTATGGCGTTTATAAAGTAGACTAAATTTGCTACAATATGATACTAGAATTCTCTCTGTACACCCAATAGTTTCTGAGAAAAAGTTTTTCAAAGTTTATAATTTTTTTCGAACTTCGCATTTTTTTGCAATATTTGATTGAAGATTTCTTATCATATCCGAGCGTGACGCTAGAATTCATTTCACAGCCCACGAAAAATCTGTCTAGGCGCGCCAAAAGAAGTTTTCACTTCAAAAACACCTAAGACACGCTTAAACCTAATCGTGGTCAAAGTTCATTACAAGACTTTTCTAACAAATCCAAACACAGCTATGATACGAGGTTCCATCATGATGTTCCAGTTTATATCTCCCGATTGTAGTCCGATTGTAGTCCAGCACCAAAAAGATACTCACCAAGATAAATCAAACGCGCCTAAATCGACGGGGCTATGTCGTTTATTCACTGAGTTTCTTTGTCTACCTTCCAGCTCCGTCAGACCCTAGTTACCGTATATTTCCAAAGTACTCGTCAAGACAAATCAAACGAGCCCAAACTCGACGGGGCTATGTCGTTTAATTACCGATTTCTTATGACCACCTTCTAGCTCGATCATCAGACCCTAGTTACCATCTATCGCCAAAGTACTCTTCAAGACTAATCAAACGAGCCCAAACTCGATGGGGCTATGTTGTTTCATTACTGAGTTCTTTTGATCACCTTCCAGGTCCATCATCAGACCCTGGTTACCATTTAGCACCCAAGTACTCGTCAAGACAGATAAAATAACCCCCAACTCGATGGGACTATGTCGTTTAATTACCGATTTCTTATGACTATCTTCCAGCTCGATCATCAGACCCTAGTTACCATCTATCGCCAAAGTAATCGTCAAGACAAATCAAACGAGCCCAAATTCAATGGGGCTATGTTGTTTAATTACTGAGTTCTTTTGACCACCTTCCAGGTCCATCATCAGACCCTGGTTACCATTTAGCACCCAAGTACTCGTCAAGACAGATCAAATAACCCCAAACTCGATGGGACTATGTAGTTTTATTACCGATTTCTTATGACCACCTTCCAGCTCGAGCATCAGACCCTAGTTACCATCTATCGCCAAAGTACTCGTCAAGACAATTCAAACGAGCCCAAACTCGATGGGGCTATGTTGTTTAATTGCTGAGTTCTTTTGACCACCTTTCAGGTCCATCATCAGATCTGGTTACCATCTAACGCCAAAGTATCCGTTAATACAAATCAAACGAGCCCAAATTCGATAGGGCTACGTTGTTTAATTACTGATTTCCTTTGACCACCTTCCAGTTCCATTATCAGACGCTGGTTACCATTTAGCACCCAAGTACTCGTCAAGAAAGATCAAATGACCCCGAACTCGACGTGACTATGTCGTTTAATTACCGATTTCTTATGTCCACCTTCCAGCTCCATCATCAGACCCTAGTTACCATCTATCGCCAAAGTACTCGTCAAGACAAATCAAACGAGCCCAAACTCGATGGGGCTATGTTGTTTAATTACTGAGTTCTTTTGACCACCTTCAAAGTCCATCATCAGACCCTGGTTACCATCTAATACCAAAATATCCGTCATTTAATTATTATTTTTATGATTTGTCTTTCTTAATTTTCAGGTGAGGCCAATCTGTGCGGTTCGGCAGCACGCTTACAAGCGGCGTGGCAAGTTCCGAAGTCTCTCTGGATGCAGCAGGTTTCTGCACCTCTCAAATACACTACCTTGGCGACAGACGCCATCAATGACGAAGGTATGGGATTACTACCTGTTTTACGAAGGAAATTAAACCGACTCTCATAATTATGTAGCAGCTGCAAGACTAAACAAGCTGTTTTAGGTATTAAATATATGAATAACCAGCTGATGCCATTAACACAACGGACCGATGCATAAACAGCCCACTAAATGTTCCCACTGCTGGGACTCAGGGCCTTCTCTTTCAAGGAGAGAGTCAAGGCCATAATCCACCACGCTGGCCCATTGCGGGTTGGCGGATGACACATGACTTCGAAAGCTTCTAGGTACATGTCGGTTTCCTCACGATGTTTTTCTTCACTGTTTTACGTTAGTGTCATTATGCACATGACTTCGAAAAGACAGTAGTGCGCGTGGTTTTGAACGCGGGGTTTCCTGATTGGCTGTCGCAGTTCTCCCGACTAGATCAGCCTTAACTAGCCGTAACGGACCAATAAAATCACTACGTTTTTTTTAACACGCCTTTATTAACTTCACTTGTAGTTATGTATGTAAGAAAATCTTGGAATCTTAATTTGACCTACTTCGCGGTATTCGATTAGGATGAAATTTTGCACACGCTCTGATGACAATACATGACTAGCTAATTGAGCATGAGTTCTGATGACAATACATGACTAGCTAAGAATCGTCATTACAAATCCAATATGGCGGCCTCCTCAAGATGGGGGACTGGCTGTTTGAAATCCACCCCATGACATGGGTTTCAAATGAAAGGGTTTGCTGTCAGAAATACGAAAAAATAGTCACGTGACTTAAATTCAATATGACGGACGTTCAAGATGGCGGACAGGCTATTTGAAATGCACCCCCATGATATGGGTATCAAATGAAAGGGTTTGCTGTCAGGAATACGAAAAAAATAGTCACGTGACTTAAATCCAACATGGCGGACATGCAAGCGTGTTTTTTAAACTATTATTATTACTGATGAATCTGTTAATCACATCTATACTAATATTATAAAGCAAAAGAGTATGTTTATTTTTGTTTCAATACTCGGATCTCGGGAAGTACTGGTCCAAAATTGTAGATTATTTTTCTGTTGGATAGTCCATTTATCGAGGAAGAACTCTATCAATAGCGGAGCATGAATGAAAAATGTGACAAAACCGCGGAAAAATATTCCTTTTTGAGAGCTTTCGTTGCGCGCGCTGACGTGGGCTTTTAAGGTTACGTCATTATAACCTAAGCTAATCAAATTTGTTCTAAATCTGATTTGGTACGACCAATTTTCGATAGGTGGCATAGTAACGCGTATTATCTAGTTAAATTAGTTATTTATACCTTATCAATGCCATAAATGTCAAAGTTTATGAGAATATTCAGAGGATTAGATATTTAGGTGCACGTTGTAAATCTTTCACGCAAAAACTACTGAACGGACGAAACTTTGCAGTAACATTGTTTTAGTATCGAAATTAAATAGAAAATAAAGTTCTATTAACTATAATAACATAATCAGAAGTAATTTGTAGGTTGTATTATTCCCTGAAAAGTTTGGTCAGAACAAAATGGTGTAACGGACAAAACCGCGGGGCGCAACTGGGTAATAATAAATACACATACAGTCAACGAAAATTAAAAAAAATATAGAATTATAGTTTCTGTTCATATACCTAATACTTAAATTACATTAGTAATATCTTTAAACTGAGAATGTCAGGTAGTGGCAGTCGAAATCCAAATGAAAGCATCTGTGCCATTTTCATTCCCCGACCCAAATGTGTGTCTATCAGCTCTAGTTTTCTTTCGGTAGTTCTTAGCTATGTTAAGTTAATATCGATTCAACATGGCCGCCTCCACAAAATGGCGGACAAAATATTTGTTCACAAATTATTATCAATATGGGTATCAAATTAAAGGGCTTGACTAGTAAAATACCCTGCAGACTTCAAATCCAGGGGGTTCCGGGGTAAATCATTTTTTAAAATTTATTCTTGTTATCATGCTATAATGATTTACTGACAACACTAAAAGTGGTACCCCACCGACTAAAACCCCCACATGCTTCTCCGGCATGGCAATGTGTCAGAGTCGTGGGGTCACTCCTCGCACTCTCTCCAACGACCCTGACACAACGCCGGTGCCCTTGCGAATCGGGCGGGACGAAAGCCCCGCATTTAGCTCCAGTGACGCACCAGAAACCAGCGGAAACCGCTTCGGAAGAGCATATCCCTAGGTGGGGTGCCGGGCAGCTCTAAACGTTCGATGCCCCAGGCCCTCCAAGTGGAGATGGGGTGCCAGCCTGAGCGTGCCTTCAGGGTCGCCCCTGAGTCCGCTTCCGCCTCAGTGGAGAAGCGAGGGGGCTTCAACAACTCTCGCTCTAACTCACACGACCTCTTACTGTCGAAGATCTCGGTTAAGATGGATGGCAGCGAGAGGTCCGCCCTCACCACCTCGGCACGAGATAGCCACGGTTCCGCCTCTATGGCGGTATCCTTCCACTGACCGCTCTTCTAATCAGAGTGCTCGTGGAGGACCCTGATCTGGAAGACTTAGGAGTTTTACTTGGCCTTTAATAATATTTGCATTTATTTATCTAATTAAATATATCTAATTAGATATCATATTTTCATTTATTTATCATGTGTGATTGAGTCGCTTCAGCTCGACGTATATTTCAACCGTATCCGATGCCTTTTTCAATGGCCACTACGCGTGCGCGACTGTTTTCTCGTTGTGGTACTTTGGCACACTTGTGACAATTTTTTTTATTTTTTATTTTTTGGAGCCTATACTGTCCCAATGCTGGGCAAAGGCCTCCCTACCCTCCCTCCATTTGGTTCTGTCTTGAGTTAATGTTTCCCAGTCTTTTGAATAGCTATCAAAGTCATCCCGCCAGCGTTTCTTTGGCCTGCCGCATCGTCGTTTGCGATCGGGCTTCCACTGTGACAAAATGTATGTAAAAGAACCACGTTAGTTTTCATAGTAGAGCTTTGATTGTAGTAAAATAATACTTTTCATTCTTTGTTTGTGGTCCTTTAATAAAGGTTTGTTGTATTATAGTATTGTAAGTTATACATTATATCAACGTAATGTTGTAAACACCACCAATTATAATCTAACTCGTGAGATTATTACGCTTGGTTAGGTTACTTTATAATCTGACTTCGTTAGATTATAATCTGACGGTATTTACGATGACATATGCACATAATGAGAAAAAAATATGTGAAACAAGTATAATGGAGTCTTCTTTTTAGCACAATAAATATAACTGTTATATGTGACTCCGCCTCTATTACTTATTTTATAAAATTAAATAAAAATGTGTGTTTGTTATGTTATGTATGTGTGCAAGTGTATGTGAGAACGCACGTTGTTTGTTGTATGTCTTTGAAGATGTGTGTGATAATGTAAGTAAATCTATCTATACAAATACTAGCGGCCCGTTCCGGCTTCGGATCATAACCTAGACACTGTCTGCAGCGCCATCTGCCGGGCTTATTTGTGAATCTAAACCATCCTCGAATCCATTTGTAGACACAAAAAAAAAACATTTAAATCGGTCCGCCGTTTATGAGTTCATTGTCAAATTATTAAATTACTAAAATGGCTATTAAAAATAGAGGTTGGTGATAAAAGAGTAAAAATTTAGGGTTGTATGTATCTTTTGACTATTGTTTCGAATTGAAAAAATCTTTCTCTGTTGGATAGTCCATTTATCGAGGAAAGCTATATGCTATTTAACATTACGCTACTATCAACAGGAGCGGAGCATGAATGAATAATGCAACAAAAACGGGAAAAAATATTGCTTTTTGATAGCTTTCGTTGCGTGACAGCATGTCTATCTTTTAAACGTTGCGTCATTAGAACCAAAGGTTACCAAAGAACAATGTCCATTTTTGAACCCCCGAAATAGTTGTCGTGTAGACATATGAGTTATATATAAAAAAAGCGGTGATTTTTTGTTGTACTCGTGTGCGAAGTTATATAACTTTCTAACATTGCAAAATAATATAATTTCCATTTGTTTAAATTAAACCTACCATTTACCAACAAAGCTGACTTGGAAAATATTGCAATAACGAAACGGTACTTGCGTTTCGTTTTAGTGATCCGCGTTAGATTGAAATTGAATATGGATATCATGTTTACCAATTTCTTTCACAATGACGTTTATTTACTACTTTTACATATTTAAATAACGATATATATAAATACGGCAACAAAGAAACTATCAAAGCTTTTTATAGCAATGTAAACGAGGAATAAGTTTGCATGCAATTGTGAAACGAAACGTTTTCACCAAACTCAAATTGGTCAAAGATCAATGTCAAATTGTCAAATCAAAAAAAAGTAAACAAGCAAAATAAATGCTTTTCTTCCTGTCTTTGGATTTCTTCTTGTTTTCTAAGCGGTGTAATATTTATGCATTATTCACTACAACTACAATAAACTCTGATTACCAGATCTAATGTTTCAATGTCGGATTTTAGTTGAACACAGTAAAATTATTCCGATTGTTCAAAAGAGATTGCTCCAGGAAGATAACATTTTTTGAGCATCCTTGCAGTGCGTAGAGAAATATTAGGAATAAGAAGAATATTATTAATTCCTAATCGGCAACTCATCAAGTTTTTGTGACGGAATTTATATTGGTTTTAACAAAACTGGGAATAATGTGATTCAGTGCTCCTTATTACTTACATAATTGTGGTAATAATTACATAAATCCATATATATGCTTATGTTGTGTGATGGAAACCCTCGATTGTTATGGACCTCCTAAGGCCACTGTCAGCAGAGGCCATCTTTCATTACTGATGTACTTGCATTGCAGAGTCTTTCGTGAGATTTCTAGGATGACCAGACAGCAGGACCACATAAATCCACGAGCAGGGTATTTTGGCTATGTAGTAGTTTTGGGCTATTAAATATTGTATAACAATGAAAAATATATATGATCGCAAACAACATACAGTACCCGGCGATAAATATTGCACATCGACACCTGGAAAGAGACAATCGGCCAACTTCGGCTTCGTAGAGCGTCATCTCTGTAGCACGAAATCCAAACAGTGCGGTATCTATTAGGAGCTGTTAAAACAATTTTAATTTGCTTCTTTTAATAATTCTTTTTATTCTTTGTATAAAATACACCAATAATTGTTCTATAAGTGATGGCTTTAGGTTCGAGTAAAATAAAATAAAAAAGTAGCCAAGTGCGAGTTGGACTCGCCCATGAAGGGTTCCGTTGCAGCAAGTAACATAATATACATAGTACACATAGTTCTTGTAGTTCGTTGTAACTTTGATCGAAGTTTTAATAATAGTGTATTTATGACGTACTAAAAAAAAACTACTCATCAGATCGAGTTCAAACCAATTTTCGTTGGTAGTTTGCATGGTAATGTACATTATATATTTTTTTAGTTTTTTCATTCTCTTACTTTAGAAGTTAGAAGGAGGGGAGGGTGACACACAATTTACCACTTTGCAAGTGTCTCTCGCGCAAATTATTCAGTGTAGACAAAAATTTTATTAGAATCCTCAACATCATTTTTGAAGACCTATCGATAGACAACCACACGTGTAGGTTTTATGGAAAAAAAATTGAGTTTCAGTTCTCAGTATGAGGGGCAACCGTAATTTTACTTTTTTTTTTGAAAAAATCGTAATGCGGTTCACAGAATACATCTTACTTACAAAGTTTCAACAGTGTAGTTCTCATAGTTTCGGCAAAAGTGGCTGTGACATACGGACAGACAGACAGACACGACGAATCTATAAGGGTTCCGTTTTTACGTTTTACGGAACCCTAAAAATATGTTCACATTATGTTTACGTATTTAATTATTTTGGAAAATTACAGCTGTAGTGTACATAATAAACACCATTGTACCTATTGTTAAAGTGAGACATTGTAATAAAAAAAAAAAAATCTTATTCTCAATTACTTCCATTTCACTATCTGTGCTCTCAAAGAGGTCAATATCACTGTCACTATCAGCCGTATTTATCACTAGTCTATCAGTGTAATTGTCTAAACCGTGTTTAATGCTTTTATATTCATTCTCACATTTGATTGTGTGATCGCAAACCCTTTTCCACTCTTCAGTCCCGATCATGTTTACTTTTTCAGTCAATAACGTTTTTACTTTAGTTAAATTCATACCCACATTTCTACAGGCTACATAGCCTTTTAGTTGAGACCATATATTTTCAATTGGACTAAAATCCGGATGATACGGTAGCAATCGCAACACAGTGTGCCCATGTCCGGGAAGTACTTTGTCCACGGAAAACTCTGTATACCTCTCCTTGTGCTGACATAATTATAATGGCATAAATCTGGGTTTTTGTTAATTTTGGATCAACTGGAATTTCGTGTCTGTTTAACCAGTTGATCATTTCCTGTTTAATGATAATGACATACGGACATATAATCATGTCATAGCCGTATTTGTCACTAGTCTATCAGTGTAAAAGTCTAAACCGTGTTTAATGCTTCTATATTCATTCTCACATTTGATTGTGTGATCGCAAACCTTTTTCCACTCTTCAGTCCCGATCATGTTTACTTTTTCAGGCAATAACGTTTTTACTTTAGTTAAATTGATACCCACATTTCTAGAGGCTACACAGCCTTTTAGTTGAGACCATATTTATATTTTCAATTGGATTAAAATCCGGATGATACGGTGGCAATCGCAACACAGTGTGCCCATGTTCGGCAAGTACTTTGTCCACGGAAAACTCTATATACCTCTCCTTGTGCTGACATAATTATAATAGCATAAATCTGGGTATTTGTTAATTTTGGATCAACTGGAATTTCATGTCTGTTTAACCAGTTGATCATTTCCTGTTTAATGATGTTTGAGTTGGGGGGTCTTTCAACATATTTATTGTTGTGATAGGGTGCGTTGTCGATAACTAGAACGGAATCACTGGGTATATTTGGGATTAATTGATTAACCAGCCATTTTTCGTAGTTATCGTTATTCATCTCATTGTGATAGTCACCTGTAGTATCCGTGGATTTATACGTTAAAAAGGGACCGGGTACAAAGCATTTTTCATTTCCCGCATGAACTATTATCAAACGTTGCCCTTTTGAAATTGGCTTTTTTACTCCTTTTTTCTTATCATCACTCCAAGATTTTAGACTACAGGCCCGTGAACAAAATTTACGGGTCAAATGAACCAGCAGGAGACCTATGTAGGATGATAGACGGGTACAAAATAATAAGATTCAGCACAATGGCGTCACTTGTAAGCTGTCCAACTGAGTGCAGGTGAGAATTCAAAAGTGCAAGTAGAGTGGGTACATTTTGGTCATTTGTTTCTGTACGGCATTCTTACCATCCAATAGATCCATGAAAAATAATGAGAAATCGCGTAGTGCCGTACAAAAATAGTGATCCACGATCCACGAAGTCGGAAACATTATTGATAATCCGGAAATTTTGAGGGAAAATTTTGTCATTTGATACTGTACGGCATCGGTTCCATACAGTTGCAATACCTCTTCTAACCCATTATTCCGAAACGCCGTATAAAAATAATGGTCCAAGTGGAAATGATCGGGGGTTCAACTTCCTCTTTTCAGTGATCCGGAGAGGTGATTTGAAAAAGTACGGCATCGGTTCCAAATGATTATCTAGAACTCAAACGGACAATTAAAAATAATGCCGTCTAAAAATTACTGTTCATTTGAATGTTCACCGATAATTACATTAATTTCATCGTTTACTTCATTTATAAAGGTGGTAGGTCATTTGATCCTGTACGGCGTCTTATTTTTCTACATGACATTGCTAAAAACTATTGTTGTATAATAATGCCGTACAAAAGAAAGTGTTCTAAAAAAAGTAACAGAGGAATACAAAACATGCAAGTTTTCAATTATTTGAATAACCATAGATTAATTAACTATAGGAATCTTCAACATATTATCATTGTTTTAAATAGTATTCAAGTAAATAAATTGGAAAAAAATTATGCCGTACATTTTAACCCTTAATCAAACAAAATATGTACCACTTAGTTAGAAACTCGGAAACTCAGAAAGCATGTACTTAAAGGCAAAAACTATTGAGATTTTTATTGTAGAAAATAAAATTTTACACTTTTTGTTCCACGAAAACTTTTTTGTGAAACGTACCGTTTGCGATTTATGGCCCATTTAAATAACGGTTTTTCTATCACGGCCGATATCTCTTGAAATATTAGATTAATCAATAAAATGAATTGAACTATTCTTAAAGATCAGTTTATTCTCTACAACTTTTGTGAAAAGCTTTTTTTTGTAATGTCCATACTTTTTGATTTATAAGACGTTTAAAATCTCTTATTCCGCCAAAAATATTATAAATCAATGAATTGTATTAAAATAAACAATAGTTTTGTTTGTGGTAGGTTAATAGACCATGAAAATTCTGATAAAAAATAAGTAAATAAATATAGATCAGGTTTTTCACGCACATGAGGTGTATGTTAGCTATGGCAATATAGTGATGCGTCCAACATTAAACTTCTTCAAACTCAAAATATTACAGACTTTAAAAAAAAAAAACAATTTTGGCAAAAGTTGTAGAGAATAAACCGGTCTTTAAACATGGATTGATGCGTCTTATTTATATAAATATCTCAAGAGCTATCAGCCGCGATAAAAAACCTGGTTCATTAAATGGGCCGTAAACGGTACGTTTAACAAAAATTTTTGGGCCACAAAAGGTGTTAAATTATACTTTCTACAATAATGACTCCAATAATATTTGCCCTAAAGTACATAGTTCCCGAGAAAACGTTTTTTTCAAGATGACGCTTAAAGATCCACCTGAATCTGTCAACATTTTGGTATTTTATGCTCAGTAAGTGATCATACACCTTATAATAAATAAATTGGGAACGAAAATTTGTAAGTAAAATTATATTTTTACTGGCCTTTAATATGAACTTTCAGATTTGTACGGTGTTAACTTTTCTTAGTCATACATTAAATTCAAATAAATTATCAGAATGTCGTTAAAAAATCGTACCAACTATCACCCTAAAGTACATTTCGTCATATGCAATGTTCTGGAGGTTTTTTGCCATTTACTGACTTTTGGACTAACAAAAATGTCCGGCACGTATTAAATTTGTATCTATGGACAAAATACTTTCGGAATAAATTAATTTTACGTTGTGTCAAATCACCTCTCTGGATCACTGAAAAGAGGAAGTTGAACCCCCGATCATTTTCTCTTGGACCGTTATTTTTGTACGGCGTTGCGGAATAATGGGTTAGAAGAGGTATTGCAACTGTATGGAACCGATGCCGTACAGTATCAAATGACCAAATTTTCCCTAAAAAATTCCGGATTATCAATAATGTTTCCGACTTTGTGGATCACTATTTTTGTACGGCACTACGCGTTTTCTCATTATTTTTCACGGATCTATGGGATGTTGAGAATGCCGTGCAGAAACAATTGATCAAAATGTACCCACTCTACTTGCACTTTTGAATTCTCACCTGCACTCAGTTGGACAGCTTACAAGTGACGGCATAGTGCTGAATCTTATTATTTTGTACCCGTCTATCATCCCACATAGGTCTCCTGCTGGTTCATTTGACCCGTAAATTTTGTTCACGGGCCTGTAGTCTATTTTCCTTTAGTGTGGGATGTATGTATGTAAGACTCATCTATGTAGACGATATTTTTTCCTCTTTCGCGAAATTTGCGCATTTTATCGAGATATTCCATTCGTTTGAGGCTTACATCGTGCTTTTCTATTAAAACTTTTCGATTGTCTTCCATTTTAGTGAACCGAAATCCCATCTCGTGAAGTATTTTTCTCAACGTCTTTTCAGACCCATTGTAATTAATAGCTTCACATAATTTAGCTTTTAATGACTTTATTGTTGGCAGTTCATTAAATCGTAAGTGAAAATCATACACCATTCTTTGAACAACATCATAATCAAAATCGTCCATATCCAAACGAAATTGCTTTTTTGGTCTCCCTTTTTTTGGAGTGCTAAACTTAATTTCAGTAGAATGTGTTTCAGTACTGACTTCGTTTAATATATTGTTCAAAGTTCTTCTTGAAATTCCAGTGGCATTTGCAACTCGCGCTTGAACCTTCTTAAAATAACAACTTACAGTTTTATCTTCATTTTTTTTAAATCTGTCAGCTTAAAAATATTTTTTTTTTTTTTTTTTTTTTTTTTTATAGCATAGAGTGACGAGACGAGCAGGTCATGTGCCTGATGGTAAGCAACATGCCTGCCACATAACAGCACAGTAACACGCAGCTATTGAAACATGATAGTCCAAATCATTACCTAGCACTGCACTGCGCTCGTCACCCAGAGATCTAAGATATTATGTCTCTAAGCCCTGTAATTTCTCTGGAATCATTGCCCTTCAAACCGGAACACAGTAAAGTTTGCACATTACTGCTTGGCGGTAGAATATTTGGCAAAGGTGTGGTACTTCCCCAGGCGGACTCTGCTAAGAGTCCTACCACTACTAACTACTAAAACTAAAACTACTAAAATTAAAAAGGTTAGAAAATATTTATAAACATTGTAGATAATTTGGCGTGACTGACCTCTTAAAGGTTTCCCTTTTTTTCCTAAAGATGCCATAGTACAACTTTAAATTATTTAAATTTGGGGGTGTTAACAACTCTATATTTTTTTTTTAACTGGACGCGACCGCACTCTATCGCACTTGAACAACGACTGACAAAACGTCACATAGGTAGTGTGTGACGGAGATAATGCTCTACGAAGCCGAAATCAGCCGACTGTCTCCCTCCAAAGGCCGATGTGCAATACTTATCGCCGGGTACTGTATTTTATTTATCCTCTCTCCTCTCGTGCATTGGTTTGAATATAGATTCAGTAGAAAGATATAATAAGATAGGTAATAAGAATAATTTTATGGTAATCAGTTGGTAGTTAGAAGTACTATTATTTCTATTTATTCTGATAAGAAATATGTTTTGAAAGATAATACCATAGTTCTTTCTTTTCTTTTCTGTTCTAATCCGAAAGAAAACATAATTCTAATTTATTTTGACAGTAAACATAACCTTACTCTTGGTTTAACTGTCCCTCATTTTTGGTATTTAGGAAATGAAAAACACCAATAGCAGGCGTTTTTAAAAGCATTAACAATCTTAATTAGGTACTACTATTCATCTCTACGCACTTTCAGTATCAAAAAAACTTTGACAGGTTTTTCAATGTATGGGACGTGGGCATTGTCCTTTGTTCAAAATTTGAATCTGTTCAATCAATTTTCGGTAGATGGCGTAGGAACGCACGCACGGGTTAGCTACTAAATATGTAAAAGCGAAAAGTCGCTCATCACGAAATCGCAGAAACTACAAATATGCTAGGAGTCTAAAATTTTGCATGGAGGTGCCTTTTAGCACTTAGGCGCTCGCTAAGACGGGGTTTTGTGAAATTCAACCCCTAAGAGTGTAAAATAGGGAATTCATGTTTTACACACACGCACAGGGCAAACCCTTAGGGCTAAAAACTTAAAATTTCGCACACGTATTCCTCCTTTAATATAGGCGTCTACTAATGAAGGGTTTATTAAACTCCAATCCCCAAGGGGGTCAAATAGGGGAGACATGTGTGTATTAAACTTTTTATTCGTCGGACATATTTGCACGATTTTTTAATGTATTGGGTACGGGGACAGTAATGACTTACGTATTACAGCGTTTTCTAAAATTATACGCCTAACGGGGTATATATAATATGAAAATATGTGTGAAGCTTTTTATTCCTTGTACATATTTGCATGAAATTTCGTGTGAATTGATTATGGTGAAATAATGAGTTACGTATAACAGCGTTTTCCAAAATTCCACCCCTAAAAGGTTGAAATATATGTATGAATTTTTGTTTGATTTTTGTTATGAAATTTTTATAAAAATACACAGTCCAAACCCTTAGAGCTACAAATTAAAATTCGGCACACGCATTCCTCTTATAATGTAGGGATATACTAAGGAAGGATTTATCAAAATTTCATCCCCAAGGGGGTGAAATCAATTAATATTCTACCAGACACGCTAACCAATCTTAGCGATATTAATTTTAAAACGGCATTAAAGAAACGATTAGTAGAAAAGGCATATTATGATGTTGGTAATTTTATAAGTGACGAATTGACATGGCGAAATTTTAAATTTGTCATGAACTATACGGAGGGAAATACATTGTTGGTGTCTTCCTATTTTTTACTTACGCAGTTGATATATTTTCACATTATTTTTTATAATTCGTTTTGTTTATTCTTTGAAAATTAATGGCTTACTTTATTTTGATTTTAACCTATTAATATGCATTTTTTTTATTTTATCAAAATGTTATGGTTGTAATTTAATGAAAATTTATAAGTGTATTTTGTAATACCTAATTGAAATAAAGAAATTTTGATTTTGATTTTAGGCCTTACGCCAACGATTTACAAAACTCTAGTAGCGAAGCCAGTGATTAATAAAAACAAGTCTAATAAGTGAATCATCTGCCAATATAAATAAAGCCACTGCTTTATTCTGTCAGGACTGCGGTCTTGGTTTCATCTAGGCAACCTTACTATTACAAATTGTTTCTCTTATTCCAGAGTCTGTGGCGATCGATTTGACGTTCGAGGACTTCCTTCACCGCGGCTTCGTAGCCAGCAACACGAATACCAACATAATCACTCTACAAGGGGCGAAAGCAACTGCTTTGCATGAAACAAGTGAGTACGATTGCAAAACGTATATTATCAATCTTTTATACATATAACAACTTATATCTCTGCGTGACGAGCGCTGTGCTGTGCTAGGTAATTATTGTTCAAATAGTTACGTGTCACTGTGCTGTTATGGACAGGCATGTTGCTTATCATTAGTTACATGACCTGCTCCTCTGGGCACTATATTATAAAAATAAATCTTGTTCACGTCAGCTTTTAAACGAACAATGAAATATTGCATCAAAATCGGTCTATGCATTCTGGAACAATGATTAAATTAATTTAGTTAACGACTAAAAAGAGATAAGGTATTAAACATTACCAACCTACTTTATGCTCCCAATTCTGGGTCTCTCTTATAAACAGAAAGTCAAAGCTGGCCAAGCGCGGGTTGGCCAGCGTGTCCTGGAAACATTATTTTCTGAGAGCAACTCAGTTTCTTTACAATATTTTCAAATTCAATATCAAATTCATATTTAATAATAATCGTTAAATAAATATTGGTGAACATTTCTTACACAACATCATCTAGCCCCAAACTAAGAAAAGCTTGTGATATGGGAGCCAGATAGCTGATATAATACTTATATTATTATTTATAATAGTGAAAAATAATTGTTATACAAAGAAACACCCAGACAGAGAACACATATTTTTATTCATCGCACAAATATTTGTATCGGGTGAGAATCGAATCCACGACCTACGGCTTCGTAAAGAGTTAATGGGAGGTTCAAATTTATACAATTTTAATATACCTAAAGTTTGCGGTTAAACTTATCTTCACGTTTAACTGTTACTAGTAACTTTTATAATAACACGTTTTAGTTCATTTTTAACCGACTTTCAAAAAGGAGGAGGTTATCAATTCGGGTGTATTTTTTTGTATGTATGCTACGCGATAGCGCCGCCAATTGTGAATCGATTTTGATGGATCTTTTTTTTTGTTAAGTCATAGTTCAGAAGTGGTGCCATATAAATGTTATCGAAATCGGTGTAGCGGTTTCAGAAATATGAACAAACTAGCGGTCCATTCCGGCTGCGCTCGGATATTGTCATTTAAAGACTATTAATCGAAACAAGAAACGAGAAGACTAACTCGGGACAGGGACGAGTGGAAGATATTAGGGGAGGCCTATGTCGAAAGACAACCTGACCTATAATAGAAAGGGTTGATGAATGTAGTATTTTATCACTTGTTTAAATTTTTTATCATTATCTTTTCTATTATGTTTTAGTTTAAATAGCATCTAAGTTAAATATTTATATTTATGTTTTGTTATGGTCAGAGAATAAAGGCTTTTATTATTATCCACGTATTTATTTCGTTTCTTAAATTTAAGTTTTTACAATATTTATACAAAAGAACATAAAAACATTATAAAAACTTAAACCTAGATAGCCGCCAGCAGCGGGGCAGGGCCCAAGCTACCGGTGGTTAGGGCTGCAGAGAGAGGAACCTCCTGACGATGCGCGCTGTGTCGAGGATGACCGCCTTCTGTATCTGACCCTTGATCCAACCGTCTAGCGAAAGTCTCTTAAGGTGTTGGTCGAGACTTTTCGCTACAAGGCCGTTTGCCGACACGACTATTGGGACTATGATCGTCGAATCAACATCCCACATGGCGGTAACCTCATGAGCCAAGTCAAGGTACTTGCTTAGCTTGTCCTTCTCGGCTTTCACGAGGTTCTCGTCATGTGGTACGGTGATATCGACGATCACAGCCCGGCGCTGAGACCGGTCTACCAGCACGATATCAGGCTTATTGGCGACAATAGTCCTGTCCGTGATGATAGAGCGGTCCCAGTAGAGCAACGCACGACCGTTCTCGAGAACTGGCAGAGGTGCGTACTTATAGTACGGCACCTCGGACTCGACAAGGCAGTATTTAAGAGCAAGTTGCTGGTGTATGATCCTGGCTACTAGGTTATGTCTGTGCAAGTACTCGCCGTTAGCAAGATGCGAACAACCGGAAATAACATGACGAAGAGATTCGCCTGGACGGCGGCATGCCCGACAAATGTCGACCGTACCGTCCTTCATTATGTATTTCCGGTAATTGTTCGTCTTGATAACTTCGTCCGCAATTGCACAGGCAAAACCCTCGGTTTCTCCGAAGAGGTCCCCGAAGCGCAGCCAGTTCACCGAAGCGAGCAGATTCACATCGGGTCCCGTCAGGGCCCGATAGAATCGCCCGTGCAGCTCCTTGCTCTTCCATACTTCCTTGCGATCATCAGTGCTGAGCACCGATGGTTTGCGCCAGTTCTCGTTCGCCAATGAAAGAGGCGTGAAGCTCCTGTCAACTGCCACAACATCGCGATGCATCCCGGACTCGCTGTTGCGGAAATAATCCCTGAGACTGCATATCTCGCGGTTGTGAAGGTTCTTGGCATTTAGTAAGCCTCGACCCCCCCATTTCCGCGGGATATACAGTCTCATAACAGACGAGCGCGGGTGTAGCATGCGGTGTGTTGTGAGCAGTTGACGGACCTTTCTATCCAGGGCGTCGAGCTCAGTCTGAGTCCATCTCAGTATGCCAAAGGAGTATATCAGCAGAGGCATTACCCAACCGTTGAAGGCTCGCGACTTGTTACCGCCTGACAAAAGACTTTTAAGTACTTTTGTCAGCCGGCAAAAGAAACGCTCCTTCACCGATTTCTTAATGTCATCTGCTGATATACCCAACGACTGTGACATACCGAGATATTTGTAGGTCTCGTCTTCGGAGAGGGATCTGAGAGTTATAGTCTCGGAAAGTTGTAAATTCTCTGAATTTACTACTTTCCCTCGCTGTACATGCATGACCGCACACTTGTCGACACCGAACTCCATCTTGATGGCGTTACTAAAAACCTCTGTGGTTTTTAATAGCTCCAACAAGTCTTGGCGTTTCGGTGCAAAAAGTTTGAGGTCGTCCATGTACAACAAATGAGATATAACCTCACCTCCTCTACGAAGACGATAGCCTAATTCTGAATCTCTCAGCAGGGTGCTGAGAGGATTCAGACTTAGACAGAACCATAGGGAACTCAGACTGTCTCCCTGAAATATTCCCCTTTCAATCTTTATCAAGTCCTCCGAAACAAACGACCTGTCTACGCTACCTGGTTGACGAAGGACTGTGACCCACTGTCCCATGCATTTGCTTAGAAAAAGTTTTAGAGTTGGATTTATTTTGTACAACTCTAAAACTCTTTCTAGCCACGAATGGGGCACCGCGTCATAGGCCTTCTTATAGTCAATCCAAGCAGCGGAGAGGGCTCCCTTGTTTCGTTTGACTTGTTGGCAAATGGTCGTGTCAATGAGGAGCAGCTCCTTAGTACCACGGGACCCAATCTTACATCCATTCTGAGAGGAGGCCAAAACGTTATTTGCGACAATATGCGCGTTAATTTTTGCTCTCAGAATGGATGTAAGCAGCTTATAGATGGTAGGCAAGCATGTGATGGGTCTGTAGTTCTTTGGTTCCGTGGTACTACCAGACTTATGGAGCAGGAAGGTGACTCCGGTGGTCATGAAACTGGGAAGAGAACCCGTCTCGAGGGCTTCTTGGAATTGTGTTGCCAAACGCTCATGTGAGCATCGAAACCACTTTATCCAGAAGTTGTGCAATCCGTCCGGCCCAGGACTTTTCCAGTTCTGAGCCGTCCGGATTGCACAACCAACGTCTTCGAAGTCTATTGAAACAGACTCCATGGTTTCGATAGACTCACACGCACGCTCGACAACACGCATCCAAGTTCCCTCTGTGTGCTCGACAGGCACCGACCAGATGCTGCGCCAGAAGTTTTTCGTAGCGCTGGCATCCGGTAGCTGCCCATCGCTCACACGTCGACTAGTTCCCTCCCAGTTTCTATACACCTTCCTTTGATCACTTTGGAAGTCGCGATTTTGCCGATATCGACTCACACGTTCTCTGTAGCGGCGAATACGGTTTGCCCACGCATAAACTTTCTGCTTCAGATAGTCAATGCGTTCCGTAACATTGGCTAGGTAGTGCTGGGGACTGATACCAGCCCCAGCGAATGCCTGTGTCACGAAACGCATGACTCGGGGACGACTGTTCCCCTGACTGAAGCAGATTAGCTTTGCTATAAGAGTCCTGAATGTGCTGATACGCCGTTCTATTCGCATTTGCCATGCGGGTGCATCTCCGGCGGTTCGCGTTGTACGGTCAGTGTCTGGAAACTTGACACGTGCAACGCGACACGCCGCGATAGCACCACAGTAGAGAATAGAGTGGGTATCAGTCAAATCTTTGCTAGTACCTAGGAAGGGCACTAGCAAAGTATTCAGGGCTCCCATCAAAGCTAAATTCCGTTTATGGGTGGGTAAACGTGGTAAGCGCGGCCTAGAGTTGGGTGTGAGTCGATATTTGAATATCGCGTCTTCCAAAGCACTCCTCAGTTGCCCTCTTACCTGGTCAGATACATTACTACTCGCCGAGTCTTCCTCCTCGATGTCGGGGTCGGCCGGCGCTGCAAGTGTCGCCACTGACGCTGGCACTGAGGCCAGTGTCAGAGTCGACGATGCGGCGGGCGGATCCCGGGACAAGGCAGAAGCTGGGCGAGTATGTTGTTCCTCCAGGCGTAGCCGATCAAGTGTCGAGTCATCCAGCAGCTTGCACCGGCGAATGGCTCGAACTTGATCTGAAAGTCGTTGTGCGGATACGGCGACAGTTGGTTCAAGGGCCTGAAACAGAAGTAACATCCTGGCACAGTACGCGGTCAGGTTAGTTCCTCCTTCTGTAGCCCCGTAATAGGCGCGCATGCAGTTCTCGTTGATTTCTCGAGTCCATCTCATGCGACGCACTACACCACCGGTAGCGGGGGCCGGGCGCGAGGCAGGTTGTCTCACAGGCCCCAAGCGTGCCGGCAGCGGCGGACGGCCACGTCGTCCAGGTCTCGTTGGCGGCGGGGTCCGCACCGCATCCTCGTCACTTGTCGAAGTAGTTGTGTCGCGGGGAGTCAAAAAGACTTCGTCCTCCGACGACGAATCCGGTGGTGACGGGACACGGGTTGGTGACGGTTGTGCGTTTGTATCCGCTACGTTTCTCGTTCTTGACCGTGTTAACATAATTCCATATTATTTTCTATTGTATTTTCCTTTTCATAATTTTGATGGCTTCGGATTGTGACACTGTTGTCAAAATGCATTTTGTATATTTTCACTATGAAGATGTAGGTTTTATGTTTTGATTTATAGATGTTGCGTATTATTGAAATTTTTCTTTTCTGTTATTAATAAATATAAATCACGGAACTGAAGAAAATAGATAAAAATCAATAAAATTAGGATACGGTTATAAAAGAACGTCAATAGTTGTCAGCGGTTTTTTTTTTTTTTTTTTTTTTTTTTTTTTTTTTTTTTTTTTTTTTTTTTTTTTTTTTATTATTATTATTATTAATCGAAACAAAAACTATCCTATCTCTCAAGTTGGACCAGACTGCTCACGGTGTGCTAATTTAATTTAAAATCGGTTAAGTAGTTTAGGAATCCATCCCGGACAAACATCGTGACAGGAGATTTATATATATTAAGAAAGATTTATTTTGATGAGGATTAATACCAAGGTACAAATGAAGAGCCTTTTCAAGAGGCGGCATATATAAATTAATATTTTAGAATAAAAAACTGCTTACTGTGACATAACTATAATATTTAGACATATGCTGTCGCGACACTTTTTGTAGATAATAATGAGTTCTGCAAAGTCGTAGTAAATGATTTTGTTCTATCATCAATAGTTTTCGCAGCGCACGCGACGTAAGGAATTTTTCAGGTCATTTTTTTACACCTTATGTTACATTATTGGAGTTTTAGTAAGGATCCCTAATTTTTAAAAAAATGTAATATAGCCCATGTTACTCGGGAATAATGTAGCTTTCCAAAGGTGAAAGAATTTTTGAAATCGGTCCAGTAGTTTCGGAGCCTATTCATTACAAACAAACAAACAAACAAATCTTTCCTCTTTATAATATTAGTATAGAAAACTAAAATTTGTTCTCACATTATTTAGACGATATAGTGATAGATTCCAATGAAATATGGTCGAGTGTCTGAATTTAACTTTAAACTGAAGTCGGTTTTTGGTTTTTTGAAGGAAATAAATTGGCCAAGTGCGAGTTGGACTCGCCCATGAGGGGTTCCGTTGCAGCAAGTAACATAATATACATAGTACACATAGTTTTTTTGGTTCGTTGTAACTTTGATCAAAGTTTTAATAATAATGTATTTATGACATACTAAAAAAAACTACTCATCAGATCGAGTTCAAACCAATTTTCGTTGGTAGTTTGCATGGTAATGTACATCATATATATTTTTTAGTTTTTTCATTCTCTTATTTTAGAAGTTAGAGGGGGGGGGGGGACACACATTTTACCACTTTGGAAGTGTCTCTCGCGCAAATTATTCAGTGTAGACAAAAACTATATTAGAAACCTCAACATCATTTTTGACGACCTATCGATAGACATCCCACACTTGTAGGTTTGATGAAAAAAAAATGTTTGAGTTTCAGTTCTAAGTATGGGGGTATGTAACCCTAATTTTTCTTATTTTTTTTTTGTAAAAATCTTAATGCGGTTCACATACTACATATACTTACCAAGTTTCAATAGTGTAGTTCTCATAGTTTCGGCAAAAAGTGACATACGGACAGACAGACAGACCGTTTTACGGAACCCTAAAAAATAATTTTCTAACCCATAATGTGTAATTTTAAAAGAAACCGTGGTTTCCTATATAAAAATTGCGTCTCAAAAAATGAAACTATGTAACATTCCTTTTATTTTACAGAAAACAGCGAACTTCAACAAGCTTGGCTTTTCTCTGCTCCCGACTCTCATACCAAAGTGTAAGTATTACAATTGTATTGTATCTCTCCTACTAACACTATAAATGTGAAAGTTTGGTACTCAATAACTTCGGAACGGCTGAAGAGATCAGGCTGAAATTCGGAACTGTAAGATTATAGTATAGAGTAGCACATAGGCTACTTTTTCTCGCGAAAAAATACGGGAATTCGAAATAAGCGAGTAAACCGCGGGAGCTAGATTCTCCCGCGGTTATATAGATATATTCGATCTCTATAGATTCGATCTCGATAGATTCGATCTCTATAATAAATACTTTTTGCGGATAGAACCAGGAGTAATGATTAGTAGGCGACTGGAGAGTGGGCACATCCCACTCTGGAGAGTAAAACTGGAATTGGGGACTCCATAACAAATTTCTTCGTAGTCCCTATAGAATGCTCCAACTTTAACACGTTACCATCGGTTTTCCAAGTAGGAAACAAACCAGTACAGTACAGTACCTCTTCTCACGCCAGAGCATTCTAGCTTTTTGAGTAGTATTCTTCGCGACACGTTATCAAAAGCTTTAGCGAGATCAAGAAATACACCAATGCATCAGTGTCCAGTGCATAGCCGAGTCAATGTAGTTATTTTTTTAAAATATTGAGATGATTACTATAAGACGTTGTTAGGATAAATAAATAATTACCTATGTTGCACTACTAAGGTTGAAGGTGGTGTAAGTAGGAACTAGATAAATTAATAACCGACTTGGTATTATTACATGGATCTCACAACTGTTTACGGTAGAACAACTTGCGAGACTTGGTATTTTTTGACAATGATTGCTGTTTTTTGTGGAATTTATACTTTTCTAGTAGGCTAACATAATTTGGTCTTCTCTTTGTTTTGTAGTGCAGAGTACCTCTTCTTTGCATAGACTTTAGCAATCCTGGCGTGATCCAGTCTTTACGTATGGTTTTGGAGTTGCGCACCTTCTTTATAACTTTATGTTGTAGATATCGTTCAGCTTAGTAATATTCGGCATAATATGCAGCATAGCATGGTCGATAGCTGCTTCGTTAGGATATTGTGAGTGTAAGAGTTATCGTAGTTTATTTCTCCAATATCGTTAACTACTTCAAAATAATTTACATAATTATATTGTGTAAGAGTATTGAGAACTTTGGGTATGGCTGGAATTGAGACAATGACTGCATCGTGATCAGTGACTTCGCTTGAACACTATTTCTGAGAGTCGATGTGATTGATCATTGCGTGGTCCAAGCAAGTACTTCCACATGTTAGCAATTGGTGGCCTGGAAACTAACTCCTACATGCCAGTTTTTCCAAGTATTCTTCCATACTACGGGAACAACGTGGAAAAAACCGCGGTTGTTTCTTCTTCACACTCATTTATGTCACCAGTTGTAGGTTTTTGACGTGATAACGTCTTATAACTCGATGAAGCCGGCTGCACGCCCGCAAAACATGACGTCATGTAACGTTACCGCCGTTACCTCAGTTATTACTTTTCGCACCATCTAGTGAGTGAAATGTGTATTACGTTCAAGGAGTCTGTCCATGTTTTAGAAAAGCGACGATATGAAGTTAAGAACTTGTGCTAGTACAATGATGTACCCAGAGATGGCGCTTTGAACAGCTTTTCAAAAAGCTTCAGAATGTTTTACCTAGATGGCGCTTAACACAAATTCCATCAGTATTTTCTTAAGACGTTGTCACGTTAAACTATCGTCAGTAAACCGACTGTACAGACAACCATTTTCTTTTTTTAAATCTTTTGTAACTTTTTTAACTTTTCTGATGTGCATAATAAAATGTTTCTGTTTTGTCTGTCTTTTTTATGCAGTAATAAAGTCGCCAACAGAAATTTCATGAGCTACCAACATAAGGAAATTCGCCTACTTAAATTCCCATAAATTCGAAGTGACTAAAAATTGAGTTATATGTGTTTATTTCAGACCGTATTTACGTATCGCTGTCCAGTGGTGCAAGGACCCGAAACACGAAGCTCTGGAATACGCAGGATTGTATACGGAGCCAGCTGCCATCGCTGTGGACCCGCTTTTTATAGCTTGGCTGGCCTACAGACCGACGTTGAAAGCAATAGGTGAGCCTGAATACCTTTTGATTCTAAGTCAGATACATCATTGTTAACTGTGTGATGTGCTTTCACCTACACCGTCCACACATACGCCGAACATACAACATCTTTGACCAAAATCCAGAGAAAGGTATTTGATGTTTGTCAACGCGCGATGGAGTGTAGCGTATTAAAGTAAACCTCACCGATCAAATTATTACTGACACTCTGCGCTCTCAAATAATAAATTAAGACGTAACTCAGATAGCAGCCAGCTTGAAACGGGGTTGGGCAGAACACGTATGTCGTATGCCAGGCCCATTCTGGGGAAAGGTACGTAACACTACACTATGGATTCAACCTCTGGATACAAACACACCCGACCCCCAAGAGACCCCGAAGAAGATGTCGCGACACATCGATACGGATGAAATAAAGTGCTACTAAATAAATAACGGTAATAGGTTAAAAGCTACCTGAAAATACCAATTAGGTTTTTGAACGGTTATTATGAATTTTTGACGTGATAACGTCTTATAATTCGATGAAGCCGGCTGCACGCCCACAAAACATGACGTCATGTACCGTTACCGCGTTACCGTCGGTCGTTACCTCGCCGCATGTTTGTTACAGTTGTATTAATTATTTCGACCAGTAGTTCAAGCGGGGATGTAGCTCAGTGGTAGAGCGTTCGCTTTGCCTGTGAAATGCCCCGGGTTCGATCCCCGGCATCTAAAAGCTTTTTTGGATTGTTTTTTGCATTGTTTTGATTGAAAATGACTAAATTCTACTGAATACTTTTTACATACAAATCTATTAAACAAATGAAATTAAAATTTTCTTATGAAAAATGCTACCATTCCATCAGTATTTTCTTAAGACGTTGTCACGTTCTATCGTCAGTAAACCGACTTTACAGACAAACATTTTTTTGTGTAGATTTATTGAGTCCCACTTCGTATAACTTAAATATATAATGTGTATTGCAGATTCGGCAACTTCGATGAAAACCATTTCATCCCATTACTTTACTCGACCGCACACTACAGGAACTGTGAGTAGTTTTGTTGCATATTCTAGACAACGTACATACAGTACCCGGCGATAAATATTGCACATCGACACCTGGAAAGAGACAATCGGCCAACTTCGGCTTCGTAGAGCGTCATCTCTGTAGCACGAAATACAAACAGTGCGGTATCTATTAGGAGCTGTTAAAACAATTTTAATTTGCTTCTTTTAATAATTCTTTTTATTCTTTGTATAAAATACACCAATAAGTGTTCTATAAGTGATGGCTTTAGGTTCGAGTAAAATAAAATAAAAAAGTAGCCAAGTGCGAGTTGGACTCGCCCATGAAGGATTCCGTTGCAGCAAGTAACATAATATACAGAGTACACATAGTTCTTGTAGTTCGTTGTAACTTTGATCGAAGTTTTAATAATAGTGTGTTTATGACGTACTAAAAAAAACTACTCATCAGATCGGGTTCAAACCAATTTTCGTTGGTAGTTTGCATGGTAATGTACATTATATATTTTTTTTAGTTTTTTCATTCTCTTACTTTAGAAGTTAGATGGGGGGGGGGGGGGACACAATTTACCACTTTGGAAGTGTCTCTCGCGCAAATTATTCAGTGTAGACAAAAATTATATTAGAAAACTCAACATCATTTTTGAAGACCTATCGATAGACACCCACACGTGTAGGTTTTATGGAAAAAAAATTGAGTTTCAGTTCTCAGTATGAGAGGCAACCCTAATTTTACTTTTTTTTTTTTTTAAAATCGTATTGCGGTTCACAGAATACATCTACTTACAAAGTTTCAACAGTGTAGTTCTCATAGTTTCGGCAAAAACTGGCTGTGACATACGGACGGACAGACAGACAGACAGACACGACGAATCTATAAGGGTTCCGTTTTTACGTTTTACGGAACCCTAAAAATATGTTCACATTATGTTTACGTATTTAATTATTTTGGAAAATTACAGCTGTAGTGTACATAATAAACACCATTGTACCTATTGTTAAAGTGAGACATTGTAATAAAAATAATAATAATTCTCAATTACTTCCATTTCACTATCTGTGCTCTCAAAGAGGTCAATATCACTGTCACTATCAGCCGTATTTATCACTAGTCTATCAGTGTAATTGTCTAAACCGTGTTTAATGCTTTTATGTTCATTTTCACATTTGATTGTGTGATCGCAAACCTTTTTCCACTCTTCAGTCCCGATCATGTTTACTTTTTCAGTCAATAACGTTGTTACTGTAGTTAAATTCATACCCACATTTCTACAGGCTACATAGCCTTTTAGTTGAGACCATATATTTTCAATTGGACTAAAATCCGGATGATACGGTAGCAATCGCAACACAGTGTGCCCATGTCCGGGAAGTACTTTGTCCACGGAAAACTCTGTATACCTCTCCTTGTGCTGACATAATTATAATGGCATAAATCTGGGTTTTTGTTAATTTTGGATCAACTGGAATTTCGTGTCCGTTTAACCAGTTGATCATTTCCTGTTTAATGATGTTTGAGTTGGGGGGTCTTTCAACATATTTATTGTTGTGGTAGGGTGCGTTGTCGATAACTAGAACGGAATCACTGGGTATATTTGGGATTAATTGATCAACCAGCCATTTCTCGTAGTTATCGTTATTCATTTCATTGTGATAGTCACCTGTAGTATCCGTGGATTTATACGTTAAAAAGGCACCGGGTACATAGCATTTTTCATTTCCCGCATGAACTATTATCAAACGTTGCACTTTTGAAATTGGCTTTTTTACTCCTTTTTTCTTATTATCACTTCAAGATTTACCTTTAGTGTGGGATGTATGTATGTAAGACTCAACCATGTAGACGATATTTTTTCCTCTTTCGCGAAATTTGCGCATTTTATCGATATATTCCATTCGTTTGAGACTTACATCGTGCTTTTCCATTAAAACTTTTCGATTGTCTTCCATTTTAGTGAACCGAAATCCCATCTCGTGAAGTATTTTTCTCAACGTCTTTTCAGACCCATTGTAATTAATAGCTTCACATAATTTAGCTTTTAATGACTTTATTGTTGGCAGTTCATTAAATCGTAAGTGAAAATCATACACCGTTCTTCGAACAACATCATAATCAAAATCGTCCATATCCAAACGAAATTGCTTTTTTAGTCTCCCTTTTTTGGGAGTGCTAAACTTAATTTCAGTAGAATGTGTTTCAGTACTGACTTCGTTTAATATATTGTTCAAAGTTCTTCTTGAAATTCCAGTGGCATTTGCAACTCGCGCTTGAACCTTCTTAAAATAACAACTTACAGTTTTATCTTCATTTTTTTAAAATCTGTCAGCTTAAAAATATTAAAAGGTTAGAAAATATTTATAAACATTGTAGATAATTTGGCGTGACTGACCTCGTAAAGGTTTTCCTCTTTTTCCTAAAGATGCCATAGTACAACTTTAAATTATTTAAATTTGGGGGTGTTAACAACTCTATATATTTTTTTAACTGGACGCGCCCGCACTCTATCGCACTTGAACAACGACTGACAAAACGTCACATAGGTAGTGTGCGACAGAGATAATGCTCTACGAAGCCGAAATCAGCCGACTGTCTCCCTCCAAAGGCCGATGTGCAATACTTATCGCCGGGTACTGTATATGACATATATGACTGCCCTTGTGGCTTAGTTGGTAGTAACTCTGCCTGCGAAGCCGAGGGTTGTGGGTTCGATCCCCACCCAGTGCAAATATTTGTGTGATGAATTCAAATGTTTGCACTGTGTCTGGGTGTTTATATGTATAATAAGTATGTATTTAAAAACTATTTAAGTATTATATCAGCTATCTGGTCACCATCATACAAGCTTTGCTTAGTTTGGGGTCAGATGGTGTTGTGTGTGAATTGTCCACCAATATATTTGTCCACCAATATTTCCACCAATATTATGTATACGTTTTCATTTACTTAGGTTTCTATATCATCTTTTTGCCATATTTCATTAAGCTAACGGATAGTACACGCGTGATACATTCGATCCAGTGCGACTCAAGTTTCGGCCGTCTTCTTCAAAGAGGCGTGCGTTTTGCGCGTGCACTGTCATTGAAATTAACCGCCGGACCCAGCCTAAACTTAATGCGGAATGGACCGACCATATCACACACTGCACTATCCGTTGCCTTAATTACATATGTGTTACCACATTAGTTTTAATCTTTTTGCCCTTTTCACACTAGGTGGTGTTTGTGCGCACCATACTTAACTCTTCTGCTTTAGTCTATCATCATTCATCTCTTCATTACTCTTTTCACACGCATTTCTCTTAGTCTTACACAATAAATACACAGTTTTTTTTATTCTTGCGATGATTTACTCTCAGATTTTATAACTGTGTGTAGATTTTACGCTTTTACATCCAAATGTTTTAACGCAGGTGAAACTGCGCGGAACTGTTTTGGATTAGTAGCAAACTACAATAAATAAATAATAATAAGATACTATAAATGCGAAAGTTTGTGAGGATGGATGGAGATATGTTTGTTACTCTATCACGCAATAACTACTGAAGGGATCAGGATGAAATTGAAATTAAGTACATGAGCACATAATAGTATACTGGAACAACACATAAGCCGGGCAAAGCTAGTAGTTCAATACGTTAAAGTTGCCGATAAACATTGTGATCTTGTGGAACAGTGGAATTGTCCGGTCGGTACGTACTCGTACTTAACGGTCCAATGTCATCAAGAGAGTACCACCAAGCCGAGACGCGGCCAATGACTGGACCCAAATGAAGGTTCCTCAGAAACCCTAGGCCAGTGTGCCAAGGAGCCCTTACCCCGCCAGAGAGGTCTGCCTAGGACCTAGCTCCTGACGTCCCCCTACAGGTAATGGAGGAAGAACAATATTGAAATTGGAGTCGAGGAGTAGTAGTAGTAGGAGGTTTGGGAGATTGACATAATATGAGACTGAGTTGCTCGGGTGTGATACGTATGTAACTGTTAGCGAATTCGTGTACTATAGATTTCAGCTGTTTTGGTATCACTCTCTGATTTTTGTTTCCGGAATTTGTGGTGCAAAGATTTTCGGTAGCAGATCTGTAAGTTCATCCAGAAAAGGCCATACTGGAAAATGAAAATTGATGAAACTTATGGGTTCACATCACCGAAATGCTATTTTTAAATAGTGTAGAGTGACGAGATGAGCAGGAAATGTGATAAGCAACATGCCTGCCCATAACAGCAAAGTAACACGCCGCTATTGGGACAAAAAAAGTCTAAATTGTTACCTAGCTACAATGCGCTCGTCACCCAGTAATATAAGATGTTTTATCTCTATGACCTGTATTTTCACTGGAAACTTTGCCCTTCAAACCGGAACATAGTGATGTTTTCACATTACTGCTTGGTGGTAGACCATACAATAGGTACCACTAAAACTATTGTAGCTATACTCTATACAGGTGTTGTGCAACAATAATTCTGTGTATATATTTTCAGGTTAAGTTGAATGGTTTAAGTAATTAGTCTTATGTGTAATAATATACATTGTTCAGATAGTGATTGACTTTTTTAAAACGTATCTTTCAGTCGTCCAGCGGACGCGGTGCGACGCGGTCGTCAGGAGCGGAGGTGCACATGAGACGCAGTGTTGGTTCTAGCGACAAGGCACCGCTGGGCAGTGTTACCAAGGCTAACGTGAAGGTTAGTACTGATTATTAGTAATACGATTCCCCTGTTAGGCTCACAGTATACCCAGAGCCATTATAAGTAATACGATTCCCCTATTAAACGTACAGTATACCCAGAGCCATTATAAGTTATACGATTCTCCTTTTAGACTTACAGTATACCCAGCGCCATTATAAGTGATATGATTCCCGTTTAGGCTTACAGTTTACCCAGAGCCATTATAAGTGATACGATTCCCTTTGTTGGCTTACAGTATACCCAGAGCCATTATAAGTAATATGATCCTCCTTTTAGGCTCACAGTATACCCAGAGCCATTATAAGTGATACGATTCCCTTTGTAGGCTTACAGTATACCCAGAGCCATTGTAAGTAGTACGATTCCCCTTTTAGACTTACAGTATACCCAGAGCCATTGTAAGTAATACGATTCCCCTTTTAGACTTACAGTATACCCAGAGCCATTATAAATAATACGATTCCCCTATTAAACGTACAGTATACCCAGAACCATTATAAGTTATACGATTGCCTTTGTAGGCTTACAGTATATACCCAGAGCCATTATAAGTAATATGATTTAGCCTTATAGGCTTACAGTATACCCAGAGCCATTGTAAGTAATACGATTCCCCTTTTAGGCTTACAGTATACCCAGCGCCATTATAAGTAATGCGATTCCCTTTGTTGGCTCACAGTATACCCAGAGCCATTATAAGTGATATGATTTCCTTTGTAGGCTTAAAGTATACCCAGAGCCATTGTAAGTAATACGATCCCCCTTTTAGGCTCACAGTATACCCAGAGCCATTATAAGTGGTACGATTCCCTTTGTTGGCTTACAGTGTACCCAGAGCCATTTTAAGTAATAGGATTCCCCGTTTATTCTTACAGTGTACCCAGAGCCGTTATAAGTAATATGATCCCCCTTTTAGGCTCACAGTATACCCAGAGGCATTATAAGTAGTACGATTCCCTTTGTTGGCTTACAGTATACCCAGGGCCATTATAAGTAATAGGATTCCCCGTTTATTCTTACAGTGTACCCAGAGCCGTTATAAGTAATAGGATCATCCTTTTAGGCTGACAGTATACCCAGAGCCATTATAAGTAATACGATCCTTTTATTAGGCTCACAGTATACAGAGCCATTACCCATATACCCAGAGCCATTATAAGTAATACGATTATCCTGTTAAACTTACAATTTACCCAGAGCCATTTTAAGTGATACGATTCTTTTTTTATGCTTATAGTCTACCCAAGGCCATACTAAGCTATAGTATATAGATAAATAGATTCCCCGTTTAAGTTAAGAGCAAATGATAGCATGTTCCAGAAAAAAACTTTGTAGCTTCTTAATAAGAAAATGTTACTATAGCGTGTGCTAGTTTTTCAAAGATATAGCGTGTGCGAGTTTTTCAAAGATGAAAATAAAATATTATTCTTATAATTATACTTGTGTTATTAAGGCACTGTAAAGTAATGTTAGTTATTTTAATATTAAGGCTTGGTCTGCGACCAAATTACTACTGTTGCCCTTAATGCAGGGTCTACTAAATTTTTGGTATGTAGTTTTTAGATACAAACAAATGTATGTAAGTGCAATTTATAAATAAATTAATGAATGAGTACCATAGCCATTATAAGTGAAAATATTCTCCATTTAAGGTTACAGTATACCCAGAGCAATTTTATAAGTAATACGATTCCCCTTTCAGGCTTACAATATACCTAGAATCTCTCATCTCAACCGTTCTCCCCTCATTTAAAATAATAAATTCGCCAAGTGCGAGTTGGACTCGCCCATGAAGGGTTCCGTTGCAGAAAGTAACATAATATACATAGTACACATAGTTCTTGTACAGTACCCGGCGATAAGTATTGCACATCGGCCTTTGGAGGGAGACAGTCGGCTGATTTCGGCTTCGTAGAGCATTATCTCTGTCGCACACTACCTATGTGACGTTTTGTCAGTCGTTGTTCAAGTGCGATAGAGAGCGGGCGCGTCCAGTTAAAAAAAAAAATATAGAGTTGTTAACACCCCCAAATTTAAATAATTTAAAGTTGTACTATGGCATCTTTAGGAAAAAGAGGAAAACCTTTACGAGGTCAGTCACGCCAAATTATCTACAATGTTTATAAATATTTTCTAACCTTTTTAATATTTTTAAGCTGACAGATTTTAAAAAAATGAAGATAAAACTGTAAGTTGTTATTTTAAGAAGATTCAAGCGCGAGTTGCAAATGCCACTGGAATTTCAAGAAGAACTTTGAACAATATATTAAACGAAGTCAGTACTGAAACACATTCTACTGAAATTAAGTTTAGCACTCCCAAAAAAGGGAGACCAAAAAAGCAATTTCGTTTGGATATGGACGATTTTGATTATGATGTTGTTCGAAGAATGGTGTATGATTTTCACTTACGATTTAATGAACTGCCAACAATAAAGTCATTTAAAGCTAAATTATGTGAAGCTATTAATTACAATGGGTCTGAAAAGACGTTGAGAAAAATACTTCACGAGATGGGATTTCGGTTCACTAAAATGGAAGACAATCGAAAAGTTTTAATGGAAAAGCACGATGTAAGTCTCAAACGAATGGAATATATCGATAAAATGCGCAAATTTCGCGAAAGAGGAAAAAATATCGTCTACATGGTTGAGTCTTACATACATACATCCCACACTAAAGGTAAATCTTGAAGTGATAATAAGAAAAAAGGAGTAAAAAAGCCAATTTCAAAAGTGCAACGTTTGATAATAGTTCATGCGGGAAATGAAAAATGCTATGTACCCGGTGCCTTTTTAACGTATAAATCCACGGATACTACAGGTGACTATCACAATGAAATGAATAACGATAACTACGAGAAATGGCTGGTTGATCAATTAATCCCAAATATACCCAGTGATTCCGTTCTAGTTATCGACAACGCACCCTACCACAACAATAAATATGTTGAAAGACCCCCCAACTCAAACATCATTAAACAGGAAATGATCAACTGGTTAAACGGACACGAAATTCCAGTTGATCCAAAATTAACAAAAACCCAGATTTATGCCATTATAATTATGTCAGCACAAGGAGAGGTATACAGAGTTTTCCGTGGACAAAGTACTTGCCGGACATGGGCACACTGTGTTGCGATTGCTACCGTATCATCCGGATTTTAGTCCAATTGAAAATATATGGTCTCAACTAAAAGGCTATGTAGCCTGTAGAAATGTGGGTATGAATTTAACTACAGTAACAACGTTATTGACTGAAAAAGTAAACATGATCGGGACTGAAGAGTGGAAAAAGGTTTGCGATCACACAATCAAATGTGAAAATGAACAAAAGCATTAAACACGGTTTAGACAATTACACTGATAGACTAGTGATAAATACGGCTGATAGTGACAGTGATATTGACCTCTTTGAGAGCACAGATAGTGAAATGGAAGTAATTGAGAATTATTATTATTTTTATTACAATGTCTCACTTTAACAATAGGTACAATGGTGTTTATTATGTACACTACAGCTGTAATTTTCCAAAATAATTAAATACGTAAACATAATGTGAACATATTTTTAGGGTTCCGTAAAACGTAAAAACGGAACCCTTATAGATTCGTCGTGTCTGTCTGTCTGTCTGTCCGTCCGTATGTCACAGCCAGTTTTTGCCGAAACTATGAGAACTACACTGTTGAAACTTTGTAAGTAGATGTATTCTGTGAACAGCATTACGATTTTTAAAAAAAAAAATGTTAAATTAGGGTTGCCCCTCATACTGAGAACTGAAACTCAATTTTTTTTCCATAAAACCTACACGTGTGGGTGTCTATCGATAGGTCTTCAAAAATGATGTTGAGGTTTCTAATATAATTTTTGTCTACACTGAATAATTTGCGCGAGAGACACTTCCAAAGTGGTAAATTGTGTCTCCCCCCCTTCTAACTTCTAAAGTAAGAGAATGAAAAAACTAAAAAAAATATAGAATGTACATTACCATGCAAACTACCAACGAAAATTGGTTTGAACTCGATCTGATGAGTAGTTTTTTTTAGTACGTCATAAACACACTATTATTAAAACTTCGATCAAAGTTACAACGAACTACAAGAACTATGTGTACTATGTATATTATGTTACTTGCTGCAACGGAATCCTTCATGGGCGAGTCCAACTCGCCCTTGGCTACTTTTTTATTTTATTTTACTCGAACCTAAAGCCATCACTTATAGAACACTTATTGGTGTATTTTATACAAAGAATAAAAATAATTATTAAAAGAAGCAAATTAAAATTGTTTTAACAGCTCCTAATAGATACCGCACTGTTTTTATTTCGTGCTACAGAGATGACGCTCTACGAAGCCGAAGTTGGCCGATTGTCTCTTTCCAGGTGTCGATGTGCAATATTTATCGCCGGGTACTGTAGTTCGTTGTAACTTTGATCAAAGTTTTAATAATAGTGTATTTATGACGTATTAAAAAAAACTACTCATCAGATCGAGTTCAAACTAATTTTCGTTGGTAGTTTGCATGGTAATGTACATCATATATTTTTTTTAGTTTTTTCATTCTCTTACTTTAGAAGTTAGAGGGGGGGGGGACACACACATTTTACGACTTTGGAAGTGTCTCTCGCGCAAACTATTCAGTGTAGACCAAAACTATATTAGAAACCTCAACATTATTTTTAAAGACCTATCGATAGACACCCCACACGTGTACGTTTGATGAAAAAAACATTTTTGAGTTTCAGTTCTCAGTATGAGGGGCAACCCTAATTTTTCTTTTTTTTTAATTGTTTTGTAAAAATCTTAATGCGGTTCACAGAATACATCTACTTACCAAGTTTCAACAGTGTAGTTTTCATAGTTTCGGCAAAAAGTGGCTGTGACATACGGACGGACAGACAGACAGACAGACAGACAGACAGACAGACATGACGAATCTATAAGGGTTCCGTTTTTACGTTTTACGGAACCCTAAAAATAATATAATTCACTCAGCTACCAGCTTCTATTTTAATCTGGTTAACTGATCGGTTGTCGGTGGTTAATTTATTATTTTGTTAATATTTATTTATTATCACCCACCCGTCTCATTGTGCTGCATATCTTAATATCTTATCTTAATATATATAAATCTCCTGTCACGATGTTTGTCCGCGATGGATTCCTAAACTACTTAACCGATTTTAAATTAAATTGGCACAATGTGAGCAGTCTGGTCCAACTTGAGAGATAGGATAGTTTTTATTTCGATTAAATAGTCTTTAAATGACAATATCCGAGCGCAGCCGGAATGGGCCGCTAGTCTGATTATATAATTCTTGGTTTCATAAATTGGTCAAATAAATAAAACTTGAACCAGCTAACCCACCCCTACCTGTTCCCGGATCAAAGTTGCCCATAACACTCGCTGCGTTCCCACATTTAATGGCAATGCCCAAACGTTGCTCCAAGTACGAGCCGGAGCGGGAGTCACGTGTATTCTCCCTGAGCCTGCGGCCAACTCTAAAAGGAACCCTTTCATCTGTCCCTTTAGTCTTTAGTCCCTGTAGTCTGATTATGAAGAAGATTTAGGAGATTAGGATCTGAGCCTAAATGACTGACCTCGTGGTTTAGTGGGTAGTAATTCTGTCTGCGAAACCGAGAATCGTGGGTTCGATTCCCACCTAGTGCAAATATTTATGTGATGAATTCAAATATTTAAAGGGTCCTTCTGAGACGTCAGAATGTTATCAGAAGTCTCCATGTTGTCCTGCAGGCGGACGTGGGTATTCGGGCGAAGAAGATAAAACACGACGTTAGAATATTGGTTATACTTTCAAGATAATTGGAAACACAAAATAAATTGATTACTGTTCAATAATTGGTAAATAAGAAATGTCGACCGAATGCCATCTAGCCATGTAATCACGGCCTCCGGCCTTTTCTGTTGCCAGCGCTTGGTGTTGCGTCAGAGTAAACGACAATGACATATCAGCCTCGGTCCCAGGCTTACAACTGACAGGTGAAGTTGCCGTTTACTCTCAATCAGGGGGGCACAATAAGTGACGTCACGACTTGCGGAAATGAGATAGTCTAATTATCTATCACTTGTGAAAAAAAGAGAAAGAGAAACTGATTTTCCGTCCTTATCACCGTGGCCGGCTTTTTCTCTGGCTAAATTACAAATCTGACATGGCGTTGCCAAACAAAAGTCTGTTCAAAGCTCAGACTCGGATTTTTTATGTTTTATTAAATATTGTGTGTATTTAAAGAAGATTCAAAGCTTGTTTGTGAAAGACTGTTAAAAGATTGGTGATATTTGTGTTAAACAATGTGCGTTGTGTAGTTATTATAAGCTGCAATAGCCTCTGCAAAAGAAAAATCAATGGAATCTTATTTTACACGTAAGTAGATAATATTTGTTATGACGACTTGATAGAAATTCATATTAATGCCTTCTAAATATCTACGTGAATTAAATTTATACAATAACGGCAATATCTAATCCAAAATTTGCAAAATATGTAAAATGTAAACATAACCTAAATAACAAAACAAACAAAAAAGTGTGACCAGTTATTTCTTACAAATTTACCCATGAAATATACAAGTCGGTACATAATTGACAGTTTATTTACTGACCGTTTACTAATAATAGGTACTAGATTTTGCCTGCGGATTCGCATTTGTTAGTTTTTTAAGTGAAAACTTCCTTTGGCGCACTACATACAGATTTTTCGTGAGCCGTGAATTGAACTCAAACATCATGCTTGGGAATGAAATAAATCTTCGGGTGAACTCGGAGCTATGGCCACAAATGCGTAAACATTTTGAGATGGTCATGGCGTGTTACCATGGTTACCATTACCTATACATATCTAGTCTAGATGGCCATGACGCTTCAATTTCTGTTTCTACTCCCACTGCCATTCCAACTCTTGTTTTCTGGAGTAGGAATTGCATCAAACTCCCATTAACTTACACTATCTTATCTCGCTAACAAGATAACATGATGCTTTTAGTAGGTATAAACCCTACTCACTACACCTACTTCATACCCACTCACACAAGAGACCTATCAATTGTGTGAGTAGATATGAAGCTCTAAGCTTTCAAAATAAAAGATTATTCATACACATTTTACAGAAATAATTATGCAACTTGAATGTATCACTAGATTTCTGGTAATAATTTGGATTGTTTTATTTATTCAAATTAATTATTATTTCGCAGATGTGCCGTTCCGAAGAAGAGGATAAAATATTGTGTGAATAATAAAGCAATATTTTTCATGAAGTACAGATTATCAAATAAATCAATCATTCTGAATTACTACAACATCTAAATAATAGTAGCCTGTCTACTACAACAAGTTCTACTAACATTGAAATGTTCTATACCTAAGTTCCGAGTTGCCCCGTGCGAAGCCTGGGCGAGCTGCTACTATGTATGATATACATATGACAGGCAAACTATATTCTTATAACGTTGAATGTAAAGTACCATTTGAAATAAATGTTTTATTGCCCTGTTTTTGATTATTTATTTAAGTACCTCCTATTTTAGTTATGTTATTACATAAAACCTCTTTTTAAAATGTAATTTTAGAATGCACAGAACACGGGGTGAATTCATCAGACTATCGTTGCACTACCCATATCTAGTGGAATATTTTCTTTATGGCAATACTTTTTGAGTATTGAATTGAAAATTGAATTGAAATTGAATTGTAATTGAAAGAAGGAGAAGCACTTAGTAGTCATGAACTCTATAAATCTTGAGGTTAAAAATCTTTGCTCTCAATAATCAAACGCGCCGTCATATTTATAATGTCTGGGTGTTTCTATGCATAATAAGTATGTATTTAAAACTTTATAAGTATTATAATCAGCTATCTGGCCGCCATAGTAAAAACTTTGCTTAGTTTGGGGTCAGATGGTGTTGTGTGTGAATTATCCACCAATATTTACTTATTCTACTTTTTGTTCTGTTCTACTAATATTAAAAACTAGCCGAGCCGTACGCGCGTTTTTACGCCATCTATCGAAAATTGGTCATACCAATTCAAATTTTGAACAAATTCGGTTACCTTAGGTTCTTATGACGCAACCTTTTAGATCTAGCCGCCATAGTACAAGCTTTGCTTAGTTTAGCGTCGGACGTTGTTGTGTGTGAATAAAATTGTCCACCGATATTTATTTATTATTTAAATTTGTAAAACCATCAATTTGCAGGCAAAATCGATGCTAGAAGAGTTCATGAGCGGCGAAAAGCTGCTAGCCTTCCACGAGCGTTTGCAACGAATGCTGGTCAACATGGAGATCGGTCTGACTCTGGTGTACGTCACGATGACCACCGTCTCGGCCGTGGACTGCGCGACCGTGCGCGAGGCGATGGAACTGCACGCGAGCGTGGGACAAGATGTGCTGGCGCTCAGGTCTGTACACAGTTTAGTAGTGGTAGGACTCTTTGCAGAGTCTGCCTGGGGATGTACCACACCTTTGCCAGCTATTCTAACGCCAAGCAGTTATGTCTAAACATCGCTGTGTTCCGGTTTGAAGGGCAATGTTTCCAGAGAAATTACAGGCATGCCCTGTAATTTCTCTGGAAAAATATAAAACACCTTAAATCGCTGGGTGACGAGTGCAGTGCTAGGTTATAATTTGGCGTCTTCATGTTCCAATAGCTGCGTGTCACTGTGCTGTTATGGACAGGCGTGTTGCTTAACATCAGGCATAAGTCTTGCACGTCTCGTCACTCTTTACTAAAAAAAAGGCGGGTAATATTATTGATTCTCTGCCTTTTCGCAGAAAATTGTTTGGCCGATTATCACGTGCCAACTAACGTTCCCCAGAATTTTATTTCGCCGAATAATCATTTGCCAAACTTATCTCATAATTTTGTTTTATTTCCTAACCTAAAAGCTACAGTTGCCAACTGTACGTTTCGTCTGCTTATTATAATGGCACTTATCAAAAGGCCAACTTTCAAGTTGCGAATGTTTCAGTTAGAGTAATATTCATTTTGTTATGTATTGTTGGTAAGTTTGTGTGTTAGATTTCGAAAAAGCTGCTGTACTGAGTCTTCAATCAAATTTTGAAGAAATGTATTTACAAGAATGCCATTTTTAGACACAGGTTGACATATTATATACAGGTTGTTACTATTATTGTTTTTTTTTCATAATTATTTTTCTAATGTAGCACATCACATATTCAAGTGCCCTTCGTAGTGAACCAAAAGCGATTTGATTCTGGCACTTCCCTTGGCCGCTATCGCTTCGCTAACTCGGATCTTGCATTGTTGGTCACAGTTCTAACCTAACTGATTCGTTTCGATTTAACATAAACTTTATTCCGAACTTTATTTGCAAATGTGTGCACTATATGTATAACTAAATGAATATTACTCTAACTGAAATATTCGCCACATGAAAGTTGGCCTTTTGAAAAGTCTCATTATAAAAGGCAGACCAAACGTATAGTTAGCAAATGTTAGGTTGGGAAATAAAACAACATTATGCAATTAGTTTGGCAAATGATTATTCGTAGAAATAAAATTCTGCGAAACGTTAGTTGGCAAGTGATAAGCCGCTAAACAATTTTCGGTGAAAAGGCAGGATCCCCATTTGGTTCTCAGGTCTGCCTTTTCGCCGAAAATAGTTTATACAATATAACGTCTTTCTATGATATAAGTTTACTTTCTTTAGCCAGTTATTCCACCGCCAAGCAGTGATGTGAAAACATCACTGTGTTCCGGTTTGAAGGGCAGTGTTTCTAGCGAACTTACGGGGCATAGAGAGAACGTTTTCTATCTCCGGGTGACGATCGCGGTGCAGTGGTAGGTAATTTGGATTCTTCATGTTGGAATAGCTGAGTGTCGCTATGCTGTTATGGGCAGGCAAGTTGCCTACCGTCGGGCACATGTCCTGCTCGTCTTATCATTCTATACTTTCGAAAAAAAAACTCCTTTTCCATCCTACATAAATATCGACCAATCGTAAGCGTATTTAGAAGAAAGCATTTTTTTATAGTATAGAGTGATGAGACGATTAGGACATGTGCCAGATGGTAAGCAATACGTCTGCCCATATCAGCACAGTGTCATGATGAAACTTTTCTTCGGTGCGTGACAAACTTCGGTTAATGAAGGCAGTGTTACAGATGTTATCTTTACTTTATGCTGGTTAGAAGATAAAAAAATAGGTCCGCTTATTTAACAGCGTTAAAAGCTTTCATAGATTGATATAATTGGCTTTAAAAAACTTTCAGTCAGGCAAGTTCATAATTCACCAAAATCTGTACCTATTTGCTTTTCCGTTTACTTCTTGACTTCTTTCTTTTATTATTTGGAATCGCAAAGCAAGCCTTGTAAGTGTGCTATCGGGAGTTTTCTCATTCCTATTGTTCGGTTTTTATAAGAGCCAATCTATGTATATCAGACCAGATAACGGAGTATTTTAACCAAACCACCATTTTTTAAGTCGATTACTAAACAAAAGGGTCGAATACCTAAAACAGAGCGCCACCGTTTAAATTTTTGTTTGTGTGTGTTGATAACTGTATCTTATTATATTCCAGCCTGGGGCGATTAACGATGTTTTCGAACACGCTTACCAAACAGTTTTGGAATGATATACGTCACGACGGGCCAACGATTGGATTATCAAAATCAACGAAAGCGCAAGGTAAAAGTTTCTACAAATAAATTTCACCAATCCAGAATGTCACCAATAATGACAAAATTATGCATGTTATTGTGTGCTATTTATTGTGTACTAGCTGACCCGTGCCCACTTTGTTAGGCAGTAAACATTTTCATTTGTGATGAAATTAGTTCGAGTGTGGTTCGATTAGTACTGAGTTCTATGGTCGGTAGGTCGATGCGTCTTCTGGCCTTCGTCAGGGCTTCCTTGTAGGACACCCCTCTCTCCTCGGCGCTCGGCTATGATCATAAGGTACGAGGAACCCGGATCCTCGGCTTCGGCGTCCTCTTCGCCGTGGGTGCCGAAGTCACCTCCTTCTGCCTCGTCTTCCTCCCACCGCCCTTCTTCATCACCTCCGTCTAGCTGATGGCACCTGGTTTGCTCAGAGGCGGCGGGGCTGCGTCCTCTCCGGTAACTGCGGACTTGTCGTTCTGTGCCCTCTCCGGTATGATTTTGGCTGCTTTTTCTTTCCTATTCCCGGGCCCTTGCCCTTGGGGTACTTCGGGGGCAGCCACGGCTCCTCCACGACCGCAGTCGAGGCTGACGGCTCCTGAGACGGGCGCAGACGAGCACCCAGGTAACGGTACCTGCGCCTCAAGACTGCGGTCGGCGGCGAGTGGAGATCTGCCGTGATTCTCTGGAAGAAGGCGCTTCTCCATAGCCGCAGGTCGAGCGTTAACCATATCCCCGACCTGCCGCACTATCAGCTGCTTCAGCTCTTCCAGAGCCGGGGCGAACCGTGCAGACCTGCCGGGGTACTTTCGTGGCGCCGGCAGGGGTTCCGCAGTGCCCACCTCCTTTAGCTTCTTGCGGAGCTTTTCTACCTCCTTGCAGAGTTCCTTGATCTCACCTCGCTTGTTGGCGGCCTCGAGGGAGTCCGACTCACGCTCGTTGCACCTGAATTTGTACTCCTTGTACTCGTTCTTTAGGCCGACCACCACATTATTCAGGGCACTCTTGAAGGTGCCCTTCAACTTTCTGGAATGCTCTGGTACGTGATGGATGGTGGCGTTATACTACTTGAGCTTGTCGTCAAGCTCGAACTCGCGTTTGACAACCGCCGCCCTCTCCGCTGAGGTGATGGATAGCCCCATCGAAGACTCCGACTCCGACTAAGACGTCAGCCTCAAAAAGGCGTCTGCCGAGCGGATGAGAGTGGACATTCGGGCCCCCACTCCTCAGCCTTTTTCTTCATTTCGAGTTTCTAGGCCGCGAGCCGCGATCAATGCCACGTTGGCTGTAGCTCGACTTACGCCCGCGCCTATCGTCGACGGTCGACCTCTACTTCGCCTAGCTAACTGCACATTGGCTGCCGGAGCATTCGACTCAGGGTAGGAGCTCAACGGCTCGCCCCCGCAGATGCTTCTATCGTCTCTTCCCTTCGGCTTCGAAAGAAACTGACATCTATACTATGCTACGCCTCGAGTATTCCATTTGCGCCATTCCATTTCCAGTAGCTTTCCATTTGCATTATGTATGTCCTTTATTCTTGTGCCACTTTCTACAAGAAGGATTTTGTCCCTGCCCCAGAATACGAGCGGGGACTGAGGCGTGGAGTGTTTCCCCCTTTCGGGGACCCTTCTGCGTATTATTATTAAAATCGTTTTTGTTCATTTTCATGAGGGCTCCCCTGTTTCTAGCGGCCGACCTCCCGTCGACTATGCATGGATCGCGAGCCCGAAAGCTCAGCTCAGCTTCGGAGTCGTGCGCCATACACTCCCCTCGGCAAACCCCGAACCTTGAAATTTGGCTCATCCTTCCGGATCCCTCATCCTCGCTCATCCTGCGCCCTGATCCGTCTATGTATTCTGCCAGTCAGATTAGTGTAGAGAGGAGTGTAAGTCATTTTTGAACAAGGGTGCTTGTTCAAAAATGACTTAGACTGTTAGTAGGCCAGATATAATAATTATCAGCACAGGTAAGGTCTCAGCCCACTTATACGACTCCGCTCCCAATCAACAAATGAAATATATAGACTTTCTGCCATGCCATGCCATTTCATGCAAGATTCGAAAATTGTTGATACATGACCCCTTACGGGAGTTTGATACTAACGTAGACAGTATGTAAATAAACACGTAATTTTATACCATTTCAGCTCAAAATTCATTCCCATGGAAGCTGAAGTTGGCCGACGTGTCTTTCTACACTCTCGAGCTAGTCATACCGACGGAGAAGACGGGTCGAGAACGTTCTAACAGCGGGCTTCGCTCGCAGCTGCGAATAGCCAGCGTAGCCAAACCGAGAACGGTGCTAGAGCTAGTCACATCTACAGTCACCCTGACTGTGGTCACAAAGCAGATGCAGATCAAACAGATACCAAAACAAGAGACCGTTAAAAAAGAAAAAGAGCCTACGCCTGAAGAAAAGGTGAGTTCTCGCTTGAACATTTCGCTTGGGCTTCTAGACAAACAGTGTATCTATAATAATCTAAACTAATATAATATTATAAAGCTGATGAGTTTGGTTGTTTGAACGCACTAATCTCAAAATTTCAAACTAACAACTACATTTCCTACTTTTACAAGTCTTGATCATCGCCGAAAAATTGCTAGCCTATCGGTTTTTTATCGGATACACTTCGGAGAGTGTGCGACTGATCTGCATGATCTGATACCACCTTGTCCTTTTTTCTATCGGAATGCTCATAGCTCGAAAAAGCGACATCGTTTCATGGTTGATGTTCCAAAGACACGAACGAAGAGATTCGACTCCACTTTTGTGATAAGAACGTCTAGGTTGTGGAATACGTTGCCTGAGTGGGTTTTCCCCCATAGTTACAATCTTTGTGTCTTCAAATCGAGAGTGAATCGGTTTTTTTTCTAGGTAAACACGCTTCATCGTAGACCGCATCGTCGCTTACATCAGGCGAGATGGCGGTCAAGTGTGAACCTATAAAAGATAAAAAAAAAAAAAACCAATAGTTCGAAAACTCGACCTAATGGATATGAACGTGCTCTCCGAGTTCTATAGGCTATACAAGGTTATTGGTAAGCAGGCTGCATCATTGTAAAGGCATGTTAAGTTAATTACTTATGTCAACTAATGTTATACAATTTAAAAAAAAAAATTTTTTTCCCATGCTAAAAGAAGTGTATTTCTCGATCTAAAAGTATTGATTTTTTTTTGGGAAATGTATTGAGTTTTGATATAAGTTATAGAATAACAGTTGTTTGTTTAAATGCACAGAACATGCCCTGAAATGGATGCAGGCTAATTACTAATAACCTTGTATATGTGCCATGAGCGAAACCGGGGCGGACCGCTACTATTTTCTATTTAACTCTTCGCGCGTGATACGCGAACCAGAGTGATACGTAATACCAGAGCGTGACGAATGAATTCAATTCACAGCCCACGAAAAATCTGTCTAGGCGCGCCTAAAGAAGTTTTCACTTCAAAAAGTTTTGGATGCCACAGCACTTCAACGTAATTACGTTTTTTACTAATAAAAGAACACAACACAACCATAATATAACTTTAGCACGTTCACCATAGTTTTTTTTAGTAGATTACAACAAAATACACACCGTTTTCATAGTTTCTGGTTTGAAAAAAAAATTCGACGTAGGGCAAAATGGTGTCTGACGTTGCGACACAGAAATGGCGCGGTGACGTCCGTATTTTTTTTAGGCCAAATGATGCTTTATTTCGATTATGTTAGCGGTAAATTTTGCGTAATTCAAATTGCGAACAGACTAGTACCAACATTATAACGTGTTATGACGTATACATGTCACAATCCGTCTTCCAAGAAGAGAGCTTCGCTTAAGCAACTGTACGTTGCGTAAAGCACGTCTGGCCTCTTGTCCTTGAGCAACGATTGTTGACATACAAGCACGTGAGGGGGTTAAACGGTACGATATTATATAAATAATGTAATTGGGCTGTTTACACAAATGTTTGTCTTGAATAAATTGAACCCACGATCTACTGTTAATTAAGTAAACTCACTGCAAAATGTGCCGCGAGGCTATTTAGTACTTACGTTTAGAATGACTCTCAGAGATTTATCTTTTCGTGAGTATCATGTACATTTGTTGCCAGTAGCCGGAACGGACATGTATACATTGACATATACTTGTGATATAATATAATCTGTGCCTTTGCGGGAACATGTATAAGCGTTAGCGTTTCGAAAAATGAAATCACTTCAAAGCGACTCAAAGCTTCATAGACTTTGATTTACATTGAAGTGTACGAGTCTGGATGGAGGTTACCTTGGAGGTCCATTCAATAAAGTGTATTTTTACTTAGCCTTGAGTGTCCTCATAGTGTTTGAATGATTTTGATATACTTAGGGAATACCGTATTAGAATTTCTAAGCGCGCGCGCGGGCGCGGTTGGCAGCCGCTCCGTGAAAACCGGCTCATACTGTGCTGTCATGTGCAGGCATGTTGCTTACCATCAGGCACATGTCCTGCTATCTCGTCACTCTTTATTTAAAAAAAAAAATTTTACTGCATTAAATTAAGATATGGAGTCTATTTTTCTCTTCAAAATATTGTAATAATTAGAAATCTATAATTTTCCAGAAGCTAAAATATTTCACGGCTGGGGTGAATTTCAAGCCAACGACTCTAAAGGAGTTTGTACGAGGACCATCCAAGTACGTAAAACTTTATCAATATTGATCTAATTTTAATATAATTTAAATCATTTAGCGACAACGGGTTGTCGTGATGAGTACTGTCGATAAATAAAACTAATCAAATGAACATTCTCTGAAATCATTCGTAGAATGTTTCTTCGGCGTTGTACCATAGAATAGGTAACACTACTACTACGTATAGAGTAGACGTTCCTCCATCCTAGCTGATTGGGACTACTCTACTACACAGCTCTCGAAGTGTAGTCCATGCAAGGTTCATCTCACATGCGCCTCAATTAAAAAAAAACATAAATTTACATTTTCAATCTCAACTGCGGTGTGATGCTATGATTCTAATCGAATACCAAATATTTTAAAACAAATACACTACCCGTGTATTTGTTTTAAAATGTGTAATAACCACGATAGTTTTCATACTAGAATACCAAATACATACTAACTACAACTACTAACAACTCAATTTTCTGTAGTGATTGATAGATGAGTGAGAATTTCCACATTTAATAGCGACTAACACAATAATTTAAAATTTCAGGAAGAAGAAAGAAAAATCTCCAGAGGTAATTATATCTTATTTAAAACATATTTACAAAATGAACCCTACAGCATATAATAAGCTGGATTGATTAGTATCTATTGCGAAAGACGTCACTTTATTGTATCATTTTAATTTACATTTAAAGTATTTGCTTTGGAAGTTTAACATTATTATTTTTCGGAATACTAGAAAAAATCGGAATAATAGAATTAAAACTGTCAATAGATTTTATTAGATCTACTTTATTGAACAAAGTTAGTTACTGAAAAAAAGACCATTTTAATTTTACTAATGAAATTAGGCTACAATTCAGTTTTATCGACATCGATTCTCAATTCATCCTGTGCAAAAAGACATAACAACGATATAAAAGCCTGACTAGATAGATACAAGTAGCTTGCAATAAAGTCCTTAACCCTACCTCCCATTTGTCGGCAGCCACAGAAGAAGGTCGTCGAAACAGAGCAAGTCCAGATCAAGTCTGGTCCTATAGTCTCGCTCGGCATCCATCTTCACGCCGACACGCCACCGCTTGTCTTCAGGCTAGATCAAGATCAGGTAAATATAACTCTTGAGATTCCGCGATTCAAACTCATGTAAATATGAAATTGGCTGTAAGGAAACACAAATATCAACAATCACGTCACAACGACACTACAAATTAGCTTGATTGAATTGAATTGAAAATGAAATTTGACTACGCAATAATAAGTTACAATCGAATACAAATTTTAGCTTTTACCCCTCTTGTTAGAAAACCGTGTCAAAGGTATCCATTTACCTACCTCAGAGTATGAACTCAAGTCATGCCAAGTTTCATTGAAATAAAATCAGTATTTTGAGCGTGATACGTGTTCCCGAAACAAACAGACAGACAGACGGGCATGAAAGAAAAAAAAATCGGATTTGGCACCAGAATCGATTATGTGAAAAAAAAATTGGTAGTCATAGGGACTGCCGATAAAAATGAAAACTTATAACTCAGAATTTGATAGCTCACATTGGAAACTACGCGGATGACACTGGAGGACGCTTCAGTATGAAATAAATCTCCAAGGCATGGTCGTCTGAATAAGTGGTCTAGATTAGTATTGCAATCATGGCCATCTAGAAATGTGGTCTCGAGTTGACCCGAATATTTCTTTCATTTACGAGAGTGATGATGAACTTCATTCCCACTTTATTGTTAAAAAAAAATGGTTGTCTGTAAAGTCGGGTTAATGACGTTAGTTGAATGTGACAACTTCAACTACGCCTTAGAGCGAGGTAACGCCGGCGGCGAGGTAACGGCGTCAACGGCACATGACGTCATGTTTTGCGGGCGTGCAGCCGGCTTCATCGAATTATAAGACGTTGTCACGTCAAAAAATTGTTACTAAACAAATTTTTACAAAAAACTAGCTGTTACCCGCGACTTCGTCCGCGCGAAATAAATACTAAAGTAACTCAGGCAGTACCTATTTTTATACTCACACACATTTACGGTTACTAAAACAGCGTATAATAAAACAATTTCATCAAAATTGGTTCTGTTGTTTAGGTGTGAAAGCGTAAGAGACATTCGTCCCCCATTTCAACTCAAATTTCATCCCCATAATACAGTTCAAAATTACAAAATTGATAGAACAAACATTTAATTGCTTCGTGTCAAGTGTCTAGATACAAAATTTGATAACTTTGAATATCACGAATTTTCATTCAACCGTTCATCCCTTGTTTCACCCTCTTACGGGGTTGATTTTCGCAAAACCGTCTTAGCGAGCGCCTACGTGCGAAAAGGGTTCTCCATACAAAATTTCAGTTTTACAGCATTTGTAGTTCCTGAGATTCCTTGATGAGTGACCTTTCGCTTTTATATATGTACAGATATCGACCCGTTACAGTTTTATTGTAAGATTTGATAAACTAGCGAAACTTTGAAAAGTCATTGTTACTGTTATATACTGAAACAGAGACGTAAATCACGCGCTTTCTGTTTTTGACGCCCGCAAAACATGACGTCATGTAACGTTACCGCCATAGATTAATAACTTATCTTACTTACTTAGATAATAACTTATCGCCGTTACCTCGCCTTATTACTTTTCGCATCATCTAGTGAGTGAAATGTGTATTACGTTCAAGGAGTCTGTCCATGTTTTAGAAAAGCGACGATATGAAGTTAAGAACTTGTGCTAGTACAATGATGTACCCAGATATGGCGCTTTGGACAGCTTTTCAAAAAGCTTCAGAATGTTTTACCTAGATGGCGCTTAACACAATCAGTATTTTCAGACGTTGTCACGTTCAGCTATCGTCAGTAAACCGACTTTACAGACAACCATTTTTTTTTGTTGACGCGAATCGCTGCGCCTTGCGGCTAACACGTACCAGCCAGCAATTCATACAATTTGCGTTCGATTTCTATGAATGATATACATATGTGTGTTCCAAATTCAAATCTCGTTTCCGCTCGCCATAAAGTTTTTGACGTGATAACGTCTTATAATTCGGTGAAGCTGGCTGCACGCCCGCAAAACATGACGTCATGTAACGTTACCGCCATAGATTAGATAATAGTTACCGCCGGTACCTCGCCTTATTACTTTTCGCACCATCTAGTGAGTGAAATGTGTATTACGTTCAAGGAGTCTGTCCATGTTTTAGAAAAGCGACGATATGAAGTTAAGAACTTGTGCTAGTACAATGATGTACCCAGAGATGACGCTTTGAACAGCTTTTCAAAAAGCTTCAGAATGTTTTACCTAGACGGCGCTTAACACAAATACTAGACGTTGTCACGTTAACTATCGTCAGTAAACCGACTTTACAGACAACCATTTTTTTTGTTAAAATTTAGCTCCCACTTATAGAGGAACAAAGCGACACTTCGAAATCCTGGCACTATTATCAATTAAATTCTTTTTGAACCTCAATTATTTTCCCCAAGATAACCCCAAATAGTTATTTTGAGATAACCGTGGAATGCGGATGGAATCGGGTTCTTCTTAGTAAACACGGTCCGTCGTGGTCTGCATCGTGTTTAAAATAAATGGCGGTTGAGGGCAAACCTTCATCATCAGATTAGATCTATATAAGAAAATTAAGCTAGTGCCTCACCAATATGTGTTTTTTAACCCCGGACAAAAATAGGAGTGTTATAAGTTTGACGTCGATGTTTCTCTGTCTGTGTATCTGCCTGATCCGATTATGACCGATTTCGATGCGTTTTTTTATTTGAAGGTTAATTTCCGTGTGGTTTCTCGATCTCAACCAACCATAGCTAAATGTTTGGTGGCCGCCTCCACAAAATGTCGGACAAAATATTTCTTTACAACCTACCTCAATATGGGCATCAAATGAAAGGGCTTGATTAATATACTACTATGCTCTATGACAAATTTCAAATCCAAGATGGCAGCCACCACAAAATGGCGAAATACATTCCTTTTTCACTACTCCCTCAATATAGGTATCAAATGAAAGGGCTTGACTAGTAGAAAGTTGTACAGATTACAATACCGAGGTAGTCGGGGGTAAATTTAAATTTTTAATTTTGTTCATGTGGTTATAGGTTCGCGTCGTTGCAGCTGCTATGCACTGCTTCACCCATATCCATGTGCTGCTCATGCGGCCCCCGCTTTACATCCCAAAGAGAGCCAACACTGGCATAATGGCTGGGTCACGCGTAATACGGTAAGTAAAATTGAACGTCAAATGCTTTGAAATAGAAATGATTTTTGTCCGTTTCTCATTAAGATTGCCTGATAGGAATATACTTCGAACAGCATACAAACATAACTCTAAATCAAATTTGGAAAGAAAGACGATCACAATGAAATAGTTCTCATATAGTTCTAAAGTCTAGTTATATTGTTTTATGATATTTGTAAGCCTTCTGTAGACTGTCGGCGCTTGACCATGGTGTGGTGGAGTACGGAGGACCAAAATGGGAGGAGACGAGTCGCTACCTCCCCATATTGACGCAGGCTCCTCAGATGATCATGGTGTTGCTTTTGAGTGTGATGTTGAATACTCTGGCTTTGAATATAAGACTTGTGTTGAGACTTCGTCGTAATGTGTGGAATCATAGTACTTACCAGAGGCCTTGACCGTCTATTTATGTACCTATGTTGTATTTAATGATGCGACGGCGACGTTCATGTTGGCTAGACCGATGCTTCGCGATGACCCTAAAAACGATCACTTATATCGATACCCTGTCATATTCTGTTTCAACAGATACTGACAATGTATGTGATGTGGCTTTTAATGTTGTTTTATAATTAAACTGTACATTACAACTGTGAAATGCATTTACAGGTCAGTGTCAGAACTAGAACAATTCCAGAGCCCATCAGACGAATCGGCTAGTGAAAAATCAGAGCTGATACCGATTTTCGAGGCCCAATACGTAAAAGAAAGTAAGTATACTATTTATCAGGTAAATAAATACGTTGTAAGTAATTTGTATTTTCTTGTAACGGGAGAGTTAGTGATTGAACGCTTTCATCAAAAATATTTTCGATCAGATTGTAACATCTGCACAAATCATCAAACTAAAAAAATGTCATATAAATCGAATCATAAATATCGGAGTAATCGAAGTACATATATGTATGTATATAAAAAAAAATATAACCTGGTCCTGTTTGAACTTTTTTAAAAACCGACTCAGGCGAAGCCTCGACATCTTAGCAACGGAAACCTAAGAAGTTCGTTCATTAAAGCCCCGCAAGTTGATATTGCGACGGAACCTTGTCACAATAACACCTGCTTGGGTTATATGGTAATTCTATGTATTTAATTTTAAAGCATATTTTGTATCAAAAATTAAGCATCCTCTTTGTCTGTTATAAAAAATCGACAACTTTAATTATCATTTCACGAGCACGGCGGTTAATTACTTTTTACTCATTTTAACAAAACAAAGATAATGATCAGGATTATGACAACAAAAACAAAATTTTGCCACAAAAACAAAACTGGACAGCGAAAAAAAAATATAACAATAGAATACGCGTAAGCGGCGGCTGCGCTTGGGTACTATACTGACATTTCGACTACGTCACCAAAATGGCCGCCAGTCACAATATTCACGTGCGGGACGTATGCAGCATTATTGTTTGGCTTTTACAAATTTCGACACAAAGCGTTTGCAAGATACAGTCGCAAAACATCTCATAAATATGACCCGTCCGAAGCTTTCCTCCAACTACAATTCGAATGGCCTATTGCATTATGCGTCGTTGGATATTTAAAACAAAACTTTACTTTTTCGTGCGCACCATCGTTCCTAGCCGGATTTGTAGTTGACGAATACGTCAAAGATGACTATATAGGCATACTAGCAGCGCCCCGTAGTTATACCCGCATAGTTCCCGTTCCTGTTACTCTCTCGGGGTAACAAGTAGCCTATGTGCTATTCGAGACCATATTCTAATAGTGTTCTATATTTGAACTCAATCCGTTCCGACGTGATTGAGCAACAAACATTAAAATATCTAAACATCTTAACTTTCGCATCTATAGTCATATTATAAAGGTGAATAGTTTGTTTGTTTGAACGTTAGGACCTCGGGAACTACTGGTCCGAATTGAAAGATTCTTTTTCTGTTGGATAGTTCATTTATCGAGGAAGGCTATAGGCTATATAATATGACGCTATTATCAATACGAGCGGAGTATGAATGAAGAATGGAACAAAAACGGGCAAAAATATTGCGTTTTGAGAGCTTTCGTTGCATGCGTTTTCGTGCGTTGAAGCCCGTGACAACATGTGTCATCTTTTAAGGTTTCGTCATTATAATCTATTTTATGCTATTCAAATCGCGGATAAACAACGTGTCGCGTAATTCGCGTTTACACATATTAAGAAATCCGAGCGAAGCCGGAACGGGCCGCTAGCTTATAATATTAGTAGATATTGTTTAACTAAGGTCCATATGCGGTTAATGACATTTGTAATGCATAATGTTTCAGTCGACATCAAGACATTCTTCTGGTTCCAATGGGTCGTGAGTCAAGTCTCGATTGTGGCCACCTCGTGGAAGTCGAAACTAGCGTTCGACGTTGACGATATCATCACATCGCTAGACCTCCAGACACATTACAACCAGCTCAAGATCAAGGTGGCATCCGCTTCAGTGAGACACTATGCTAGGTAATCAACTTTTTGTAAAGTAAAAATAAAACATCGTGAGAACAATTTTTTTCTGAAGTGATAACTTCTTTTGGCGCGCCACAGACAGATTTTTCGTGGGCTGTGAATTGAATTCTAGCGTCACGCTCGAGAATGATAAGTCTTCGGGTTAACTCGGGACCATGGCCATGCTCATGGCCACGCCCTCCGGTTTCACCAGTTCCCAAACACAGTTTCCAAAGTAAGCTATCAAATTCTGAGTCGTAAGTTTTCACTTCTATCGGTAGCTCCTATGACTGCCATTGTTTTGTATTTGTATACCGTTCACTTCTTTGGGATGGATCGATTAAGTACCAGCCGGAGACTCTGGAATCAATCAATAGAAGCCAAAATACACCTTTGTTCGAAAAAGATTTCTGTCTTGAACTTCGCCGCAAAATTGCTAGCTTATCGGTTTTTTATCGGATACATTTTGGAAAGTATGCAACTGATCTGCATAATCTAATACCACCTTGCCTTTTTATATCGGACTACTCAGAGCTCAAAAAACGACATCGTTTCATTGTTGACGTTACAAAGACTCAAACGAAGACTCAACTTTTATGATACGAATCAGTCTAGGTATTGGAAGGCGTTGCCTAGGAGGGTATTTCCTAATGTCACAATTAAAAAAAAAACATTCACTGAGGTTTGAAGACATCACAAGCTTAAAATCGAGAGTGAATTGGTTTTTTCTAAGTAACCACGCTCCATCGTAGGCCGCATTGTCGCTTAACATCAGGCGAGATGGCAGTCAAGTGTAAACTTACAATGGTTAAAAAGAGACCTTTGTTCAGTGATATATTTATGATGGTTCAGGACCTTGTTCAATGATAACTATTATTTTTCAGGACCGCAGAAGAGGAGTGGACAGCCGGGGTCCTAGGAGGCAGAGTCCTCGAGGCGCGGGAACCGACCAACGCCAAGGAAGACAACCACTTCATGGCGATCACCATCACGCAAACACGGTCGGTATAATCTTATATAAAACTAGCGGCCCGTCCCGGCTTCGCACGGGGTCAACATTTTTTGTTAAGTAGGTATGCTAAATGAAATGTACATGACCAAATTTTTCCAAAAGATCAAAATTAAAAACCAAAACTTTAAAGTTCAAAAACATTAAACTGCCTGGCCTGGTAGCTTAGTTGGTTAAAGGCCGTTTTGTAAAGCGGCGGTTTAAAGATCAGCCGGATTGAATACAGCTGATTTAAAAACCACTGGAATGTATTCAACGCCATACGTTATTCAACACGGCTAGCCGTAATGTAATAAAGCGAGAGATTAGCCGCTTCTTTGACAATTTTTAGTTCCGATTCTTAACACTCATGGCGCTGCCTGACATAACAACAACCATGGCGTTGAATACTGTGTGTTCCTAAATTGCTAACACGGCTAGCCGTAATGTAATAAAGCGAGAGATTAACCGCCTCTTTGACAATTTTTAGTTCCGATTCTTAACACTCATGGCGCTGCCTGATATAACAACAACTATGGCGTTGAATACTGTGTGTTCCTAAATTGCTAAAGTGACAGTGGATTCTGGAGTTTGGAGGAATCGTACACAATATTATTAGGGTGGCACTTATCACCCTGGGCGTAACTTGGATACTATTTCGTTTCCACCGTCCACCTTGTTAAGACTAAATCGGACCGAGTAGGTTACATGAGACCCAGATCCGAACCGGAGCACCCCGACTCCACCTAGTCTTGGCGCTACTACCCCTAGAGTGTATTTAAAAGAATGCCAGGGAGCCAGAAGCTCAAGGGAGGTCCTGAGTGGAGCGAGCCATGCAAGTAGTTTTAAAACTATAATAGGTTCGCACTTGACCACCATCTCACCTGATGTTAAGCGACGATGCTATCTACGATGGAACATGTTTCGATAATAGACCCTTGTCTATGGAAGTTCACCATGTTTCTTAGGTGTACCGTCACCGATATCAAGTTATGGGCTTTCAAACTTTATGTGAGAGAAAAATGTTGTAAAAAAAATAGTACGGAATATCGTACGAAATAATCAATCAATTTATTCAGATACATGAAATTAATTTAGATTTTGTGTTGTTATTTTTTTAAATATGGTCTCCCTACAACATAAGCAGTAATACAATGCGGCTGAACGTGGACCGCCTTATTGAAGAACGTATTGCAATGACAATGCGGCTAATCGTTGAACCGCCGCATTACAAAACGGCCCCGTTTTTCAAAACGGCTAGCCGTAATGTAATACGGCGAACTATACAATCCGGCTGCGACATATACATCATAATCCGGATCTCGTTGTTGGGCTGTATGTTTGATGTCTTGACACAAATTGTCTTCAAAAATGTGCCATAATTCCGAGGGAAAACAAAATAATAATATTACCACAAACAACTCTCTCAGCCTCAACGGACACCGAGAAATTGAAGCTTCTCTCAAAGTGATTTCTTTGATTTTGAGTAGTCTTGGAACGATGTACCTACGTGGTACATGATAAAGAAGTATTCTGAGATAAAATCACTCTGACTGGGATGAACGCTGTACTGTATGTACATGTACACTCTTCATAATTCTGCCGGCCGTCGCGTCGTTGCAAATATTTAGGATGGATATTTTTAATTTCGTAATATATTTTGAATGGAATGTCCGATTTTAATAATTCAAAAAGGAATCAATAGGTAATAAAGCAGTCTTGATTGAGAAATAATTTATTTTGATAAGAATTAAAACAAATGTATGAATAGCATGGTCTTAAGTTGATCGGCATTTTTATCTTCTTTTAAAATGTAAAAAAGCAGTTGTAGCGACGTAATAACTGTAGTTAGACATATGCTCTCGCGAGGTTTTTTGTAGATTTTAATACGTTCTATAATATTGTAGAACATTGTTTGGTTCTATCATTGGTACTTTCCGCAGCGTATGCGATGAAAGCCATTTTATGGCTGTTTTTTTTATACCTTGCGTTGGTTTTAGTAAAAAATTCCAAAGATCACTATTTTTTTCTTGTAATAAAAATAGCCTATGTTACTCAGTGATAATGTAGCTTTCTCTTGGCAAAAGAATTTTTGAAATCGGTTCAGTAGTTTTTGAGTTTATTACATACATACAAAAATACAAAAATACAAATCTTTCCTCTTTATAATATTAGTATAGAAAAGAACAAAATTAAAATTTAGATTTACCCCCGACTACCTCGGATTTGTAATCTGTACGACATTCTACTAGTCAAGCCCTTTCATTTGATACCCATATTGAGGGAGTAGTGAAAACTTAAATGTATTTCGCCATTTTGTGGTGACGGCCATCTTGGATTTGAAATTTGTCATAGTGTTTATTATTCTATTAGTCAAGCCCTTTCATTTGAGACCTATAATGTGGATGTTTGTTTCTCAATCATGCCGAAAAAATCTAAACGCATCAGACTGAAATTTGGAACGTAGATATATTAAGTATGAAAAAGCGTTTTATGTTCCCAACGCTGATATTCGGCAACTTTGGCTTTACTTTTTTATCAGTCAGAAAAAAGTCTCTTAGGAAAACTCTACGCGGACTTTTTCTAACTCCATGCGGACGAAATCACAGGCGTCCTATTAATATTATAAGTGCGAAAGTTTGTATGTTTATTGCTGAATCACTTCGGAACAGCTGAACGAATTGGATTGTTTGGAACAGTTAGATTATAGTCTGCAATAACACATATAGGCTACTTTGTATCACGTGAACATTTAGTGAACGGGAACTACACGGGTAAAGCCGCGGGGCCTGCCTATAGAATTTAGTTTTAGACGTTAGTTTTAGTTATAAAATTGATGGCACATTATGGGAAATACGAATCCCCAAACGCGATGCGATGTGTTCGACATGGGTCACCTGGGCGTCTACTCTAATTCAACGAAAACGTAATTTCGAAATAAACTCGCGATTTTCCAACTCCGATTCTACTTCGATCCGTCGCTTTGTCCGTTTAAATGTTCTAAGCATACTCTAATTAGAGTACGCTTAGAACATTTAAACGTCAAACAATGTTGTATCTGACGAAACGAAGTAGAACGAGAGTAGAAAAGTCGCAACTTTTTTTTCGAAATTTCGTTTTCGTAAAAACAGAGTAGACGTCCTGGGCGTTTGTGCTATAACTGGGTAGAGCTAAATTAGTAATTTCATTAAGGCTCAAACACGGTTAACTGCCAACCGCCTAGGGTCAAGGACGTCTAACTTGCTAACGGCCTGCAAGTATCATTGAGGTTAATGAAATAGCGCCAAGTTCAAAATTAACTTTCCCCCATAGAATTGATGTACACTATACAGGGCTATGCACAACAGGGGTGTTTAGCCCAAAAAGGCCTGGCAACATTCACCATTATAAATAATTTTGACAGAGACCAGTTCAAAAATGCAAAAAAAAGAACCGTCCAATACGTTAAAGAGAACGTATAGAAATTCATTTAGACCTGTTTAATTTTATTCGTATTGAAAGAGTTGGTCTTGACTGAAAGTGGTACATTATGGTGCGAATAGCACGTATTTTTTTGCCTTAGTACCCTGCAATTTCTTTGGAGACAGTCCTAACCACAAACTTTTCTTTAGAAACGCGACGCCTGCACTCAGACTCTGAGCGATAGTCGAACCACGTATCTCGTTTGAAAATAGATATTTTTGCACAAAATTTTCTTTGCTTTTAATTTTTTTTTTAATTTAATTTAAATTTAATTTATTTTAATTTTTGTGAAGTAATATTTTGTCCGCCATTTTGTGGAGGTAGCCATCTTGAATTAATATTAACCAAACATAGCTAAGAACCACCGCACGCAAGTTAACCTTTATATAACAATAACTGCATCGAGATCGGTCCATCCGTTTGAGCTCTACGGTGCCACACACACACACACACACACACACACACACACACACACACACACACACACACAAAGAACGAGAGCACAGTACCAAACGTTGGCAAAAGCAGTGAGATGCCGCAACTACAGGCAGATGGACGCATCGTCTCATACCTCGAGTAAACGTCTGGATAAACAGAAACCATGGCGAGGTCAACTATTATCTAACACAGATGCTCTCAGGACATGGCTGCTTTCGAGCATACCTACATCGCTTCAAACACGATGATTCCCCGGAGTGTCCGTCCTGTCCAGGAGTTCATGAAGACGCAGAACACGTATTTTTTATGTGTCCTCGGTACACACTACCGCGCAGTGAGTTAGAGATTGTCCTCAAAAAAACAGTCCAGCCGGAAAGCTTGGTAGAGGCGATGCTTGCGTCAAGGAATTACTGGGATGCTGTCAACGACTTTGCCACGAAAGTCCTCAAGGATCTTCGTGTCAAAGAAAGAGAGCGAGCAAAGGAAAAGGGAGAAAAGTTACAGAAAATGGTTATAAAGTGAAGGAAGAGCTATAGAGCTAGACCCTCCCCCCGCGAAGTAATGCCTAGCGGCGGTTTCCACGGGGGATATGGAGGCAAGGGACAGGAGGTTTTTAGTCGGTATCAAACATCTGAGTCCCACATACCGGGGTATTTATTATACCCTGACGATACGTAAATGTATTTTCCAACCTCTGTATAAAAAAAAAAAAAAAACAGACAGATAGACATCAACGTCAAACTTATAACACCTCTTTTTTTGGTCGGGGGTTAAAAATGGGTCTTCGAAATGTATGTTCGCTGATAATTTTAATTACTGCACCAAATGGGATGATTCTTTGTTTTTTGTGTTCGTAATTGTCAGGACAAGGTTTGAATCCAAGAAAATTATAAAAATATTAACGGAAAATATTGGCGGTACGAAGTTCGCCAAAGGTCATCTAGTAAAAAAATAATATTAACATATCACACACAACATCATCTAGCCCCAACCTAGCAAAGCAAAGGTTGTACCTACTATGGGAGCCGGATAGCTGATATAATACTTATATATGTTTAAATGCATACTTATTATACACAGAAAACAATCAGGCATAGTACAAATATTAATTTGTTATTCATCACACAAATATTTTCACTGAGTGGGGATCGAACCCACGACCCACGGCTGCGCAGGCAGACTTACTACCAACTAAGCCACCAGGCCAGCCGTTTAGAACCAGCCGTGACTAGCTATTACATTTGCTTTATTTACAAAAATATATTTCTTTCTGTAATTTTATTCAAGAAATCGTTACCACCTTTATTCGTTATTCTACCGCGTAGCAGTGAAGTGCAAAGTTTACTGTGTTCCGGTTTGAAGGGCTAGTACTGTGTTCCGGTAGGAATAATTATTATTTTGAATCTACCATATTGTTATTTTGTGGGCAAGGAACACCTACCAATTTTAGCACAATGTTTTCTCAAGTAGCGACATCTCTATGAGTTTTATAGAAATACTAAATGATAATGGTTCTAAATCAAAGTTGAGTACCTACATTTGTATTAAGTTAACAGAATTTCTGTTGAACCAAAATTTGTAGAGCAAAAGTCACGTGGTCATTTCGTATTACTGTAACACAGCTTCTTATTCAAATATAGTCTGTGAGTCATTTAAAGTCGAATGGCCCAGCGACCCAATTTGGAGTGGGGGATGGCAGGTTTTTTTGCGTTAAGAATCTCCCTCTGAGCGGTCGCATGAAATTTCTTGATTCAGTCTCCGCGCTCAAGGCCCGCGATAAAAGCTATGCAATAGCTTGAAAGTACGGACCCAAGTATTCGTGTAATGTAATATACTCCACAGTGAAAAAAATATTAAGCTTGTGCGTTTTTCAATTTCAGGATAGCTAATTTACCGACGAGTTGGAAGGAAGAATTGCACCCCAAGATGTTGGAAAGCAAACGCGTAAGTCATTACCATCGACTAAAATTTAAACGTCTTAGGGCGTTTTTCAAAAAAGATGTACATGTATAACTGGGGCGTCCATGACTAGAACATTTAAAAAATATATTTTTTAAAGACATTGTACTCGACTTAAATATTCTTTTATACGCAACCTAAATGCTGTTGATATCAAAATATCATAAAATAAACAGCAAAGATTAGTGAAATGTTTATAGTAGTAAGTTTTAAGACTCAGAAAGCTTCTTTTAAAATTTTTAGTACTATTTTTTGTCTCTATAGGTGAATGTTGATCTTAAAAATACGATACAGATTCTATATTGCCATACTTGGGCTTAAAACTGCTTAAAATGCCATGTTTGTCCTGTTCCAACGAAAAATGGCAGAACCGGAATTCCAGCTATAGTCATGATACATTTTCAAAATTTAACGAACTATTATCCTATAATGTGATCTTAATTTATTTCTGGCAATATTTGGCAATGTTACCTTGTCTATGGTATAGTCGTCATTTTAAATGTAACACCAATGACAACACAACCTGTGACGAAAGCGTTCGCGTTGCGGTGTGTCTGAATTGGAGTTCTATATGACGTAACGGGATTTTATGAAAGTAGTCCAGTAACTTTGTCACCTGAAAGTACATATGGAGTAGTATGCGTTAAATCCGGTAAGTCTGATTTTTTGCAGACTGGTTTATGATGTTGGCCTAATGATTTGTGTAATCCAATGATTAATGTAATCCAAGTTTGTGACCTCGAGCGTCGAACGCAACTTTGTCAAAAATCGAGTTTTGGCGATTATAACCGTAAACGACTAGTTTTTGAAAAATCTTTCTTGTTGCATTTATAAAGTAGACAAAATTTGCTACAATATGATACTATAATTGTCTCTGTACACCTAATAGTTTCTGAGAATAAGTCTTTCAAAGTTTATAACTTTTTTCGAACTTCGCAATTTTTTGCAATATTTTAACTCGTACTTGACCAGTTTATAGTATTCTACTAGTCAAGGCCTTTCATTTGATACCCATATTGAGGTAGATTGTGATGAAATATTTGAGCCGCCAATTTTTGTGGAGGCGGCCATCTTGAATCGATATTAACCAAAAATAGCTAAAAACATCAACACAGAAATTAACCTTCAAATAAAAAAACCGCATCGAAATCGGCCCATCCGTTTGAGCTCTACGGTGCCATAGACTGACACAACCACAGGCAGACACACAGAGAGACAGACCTGTATGTCTGTCTGTCTGACAGACTGGCAGACTGTCTGTCTGACAGACTGGCAGACTGACAGACTTCGACGTCAAACACCCCTTTTTTTGGTGCGGGTTAAAAAGCGCAGTAAATGTGCCATGAACTGGTCAAGTACGAGGTAAAATTCGGAAATGGCGGAGTTCGAAAAAAATGATAAACTTTGAAAGACTTATTCTCAAAAACTATTGGATGCACAGAGATTACAATTCTAGTATCATATTGTACAATTCTAGTATCATATTGTAGCAAATTTAGTCTTCTTTATAACCTCTTTAAGAAAGTTTTTTCAAAAACTAGTCGTTTAGGGTTATAATCGCCAAAATTGGAAAAATAAACGATTTTTTCGCGGTTTTTTGGATTTTTGACAAAGTTTCGTTTGACGCTCGAGGTCACAAACTTGGATTTGTCATTAGGCTAACATCACAAATAAGTCTGCAAAAAATCAGATCTACCGGATTTAACGCATACTGTAATGTATACATTTACTGGACTAAAGTATTATATCATTTTTATAAGTGAGTTGCCAAAACGTAATAACTTATTTGTTTATAAACTGTTATAATACTAAATGCACTTTGCCATACAACGATCACAAATCATCTGAAATTATTGTTAAAAGTTACATTGATACTAAATCGTTGCAACATGTTCGTCATGTATTGCAATTTGTGACCCTTACCTAAAAATTAAGATTTTCATGAAGCTTTCCAAAGCTCAAATTCCATAGCTATACAGTTATTTAGTTTCGATTTTAACGTATTTAAGAGTATACTTTATTCAATAAGATAAAAATAACAACAAATTTTCTAAATGGCAAAAATCGTTTCCAGTTCGTGACACATATTTCGGTCATTCTCGACAAAAGGCGTTCTCCGTCTAATTACCGTAGCCTTTTTTATTTTTCGCCTATTCGACTTAAAAACACTAAAATATGAAACACGATAAAGATACGAATAAATAATTAAAAATGGCATTGAACTAAAAGAAAGGGTTATCGAGATAATGAGATATAAAAAAAAATTGGGTACGGTAATTAGTAAGGTCTAATAATTAATGTAACGGTAATTAGTGAAGACCAATAAAACCATATAAAAATAAATTGTAATTAAAACTGTTCACATTTTCATTGATACATTTGTTTAAAAAATAAGGCACTTTTAGTATAAATCAACTACAAACAATTATTTAACTGGTAATTGTATCTTTCACGTTATGCTGAAGCATTTATTTATTAAAAGGTAAGCAAAAAATATATTTTGTCAAGTCTTATTTGTACTGTTACACTAAAAATTGTTTTAAAGATCACAAATTTGGTCGACTTAAAATTATTTAACAAGTCACAGCTTTTTTGAGATCCGCTTATTCTAGTATCACTGTGTACTTAAAAATAAATCAACTTATACTTATTTTTATAGGAATGAATAATAACTTCTTACAATCATTCAATACTCTAATTAATCAATTAATACTTATTCTATATAGGTAATAAAATTATTACTTATATTCACTAGTGTTTTAAATCTTGATAATTAGGTTATTAGGATAGGTAGAGCTTAAGCTAATCACAGCTGTCTTTTAAGATTCGCTTATATTCGTATTATGTACTTACATTATATAAAATAAATCAACTTAGATCTCTAAAATTTAATATAATATAGACTAGTATCTCCGCATAGTTTGCTCAAATGAACATCGCCGTGCAATTATAGCTAAATCAGTCTATTAAGTAATATTTTAACGATTTAATAACAACATTATATTGTATCTTCATCGGAATCATCTGTATCAAAAAAGTTCTTTTTTTTCTTTTTATCCGTAATACTATTATTCGGAACATTTGCTTCTGTCATTGTTGCGAAGGATGGCATCGTAAGACTAGTAACATTAACAGGAGAGACAGGAGCCCAAAAACTGTCGGTGTCAGATAAATTGAAACTACTTTCCTCTTTTTCGAACCTTTGTATGGAGTTCGAAGAACCGGGAAATATTTTAGCGGCTTTCACTAACTGATTGGATAAAATTGTAGGTTTATCTGAGTCTTTAGTGGGGCTAAAAATTGGCCGTGATGTATTTTTGTTTCTGGAAGGTGCAGATATTATGAATCTGTGATCTGGGCAAGATTTATTTTCTTCGGCCGTTTCTACATCTAAAGAGTAAAATCCATGATGCTTACCATGTTCACATTTAATTGGTTGATACATACACTCTTGTGAACTACAGCTTAATTTACGCATGGCAAGTAGGTTAGGTTCCGATGAACTCCAAACGACTTGATGGACTTTCATTGTGCCCTTAAACTCCCGTATCTCATTAGGGATCAGCAGATCCTTTTGGAGGATATCTGCTTCATGAACTATTTCAGTAATAACTCCTTTAACATTGGCTCTCAATTTTTCTGAAAGAGTTTCGATATCGACAATATCGCAGCCCAGCGGGGCTAGCACGGGGAGTGGACTAATAGTCTTTCCACCATTTTTATCCACCTGTCAGTGGATATAATAATCATTTCCACCTTGCATAGCATGGCAACAGGGGAAAAGGAAAAATGTTTCCACTTGACGTTTGTCGTGGACATTATATCACGCTACTCCCCGCTGTATAGCACGGACTCGGGAAAACGAAGATAAATACTCTTCAATTGACATATGACAGAGGACAAACTATCGTCTGATTTGGAGGTGGGGATATAAGTAAATCTCTCTCAAACATAACGTCGCGAGCATATTATAATTATATTTTTATTATATAATTACTCATTTTTATATCTAAATGCGTTCTCTATACTAAGGTATGTGATTTAGATGAGAAAATGTTTTATAGTTGTTTACAAAAATATAAAACCTACATATAAAACCTCAAAACGCAGCACAGAAAAAAAAAGTAAAAGGAGCGAACGTTGACAGAAAAACTGATGATTAATACGTCATTTTTAGGGTTCCTTAAAACGTAAAAACGGAACCCTTATAGATTCGTCACGTCTGTCTGTCACAGCCACTTTTTGCCGAAACTATGAAAACTACACTGTTGAAACTTGGTAAGTAGATGTATTCTGTGACCCGCATTAAGTTTTTATTAAAAAAAATTAGGGTTGCCCCCATACTGAGAAATGATACTCATCAAACCTACACGTGTCTATCGATAGGTCTTTAAAAATGATATTGAGGTTTCTGATATAATTTTTATCTACACTGAATAATTTGCGCGAGAGACACTTCCAAAGTGGTAAAATGTGTGCTAACTTCTAAAGTAAGAGAATGAAAAAATATATGATGTACATTACCATGCAAACTACCAACGAAAATTGGTTTGAACTCGATCTGATTTAGTAGTTTTTTTTAGTACCTACGTCATAAATATACTCACTATCATTAAAACTTCGATCAAAGTTACAACGAAGTACAAGAACTATGTGTACTATGTATATTATGTTACTTGCTGCAACGGAACCCTTCATGGACGAGTCCAACTTGCACTTGGTCACTTTATTATTTAATTTTCTTATAACGGCAATACTGAAGTGATAACGCTACTCCCGCCGTATATCCACCGTGGAATAACTATCCACCGGCGAGTCCGTGCTCTGACAGTGGACAAAATTGACAAGGGGGAAAGAGATTATTTCCTTTCCCGGTGGAGTAATTGTCAACTGCCCGTGCTAGCCCCGCTGAGCCACGATTCTATCTGCCGTCCTCTTTACCGTCGCTCCTACACCATCTGCTGAGCTTTTGCCATGGCCACTCTCTGTATAATTCCAGCCAATCACTCTAAGATTAGGAAAATTCCAATGAAGTTTCGAGATGACATAAAACATTTTTTTATTTCTATATTGGCCAGTCGGAGAATCTGATATAAAATGAATTGCATTTACCTGGGGCGCTTCATTTTTAATGAAATTTAAGATAGGCATGAGATGACTCCAAACTGCAACTGCATCATGTCTGAGTGAAGTACTCAAAGTGCAAAATGACTGAGTTAAAAATTTTCCATTTCTCTTGTAATGAATGACAGATGTATGGAGTGTAATTTGCTTCCGGCTGCCACCAAAGTGGAATGATTGTATTTCATCAGTGTATTTTGTATTATAGTTCTCACTGTAATCAACGTGAACTGCACAGTCATTTTCAGGCAAATTTTCTTTTAAACGTTGAATGTAACTATTTTGAGCAACCTTATTAGCACAATGACTCATGTATGGCAACAACTGATTAAACTTTTGGATGACATCTTTAGGGTTAGCTGTAATTTTCTCCTTGAGTGTTTGATTCGAAGTTTTCTCTTTCCCATCTTTGGTGTAAGTTACCCGTTTTGTTGTCCAATGGCAATAAAAAATCTGCTTTGTATTATCAAATTCCTTAAAATGAATAGTACGGTTTGCGCAGTGTAAACATCTTCTTGCTAGACATTCGACACTCCCAGAATCACAACATAATGATGACAAAACTTTGTGAGCAGAGCTTTCGTCGATAATATCAAATCTTTTGAGCGATGTAATGATTAAGTCCATATTTGTGTGGGTCTTACACATACAAGTCTCTCTTGCTCGTGAATCAGGAATTACTACCCAAAATGGTCTTAACTTGCAAAATGTCGAGTAGCTAATTTTATACGAATGTACCTGAAGAAATTTGGTGTGAAGATTTAGCAAAGTGTTTGTGAGAAAACGTTTTTGCTTTTTTATTTTTTTTCTTGAAATGAATTCTCTCTTGCCAGGACAGATGCGACTGTTCTCGTCTTGTTCTATGAATTTTTCGACGTCCTGTTTAATCTTCTCTACTGTTTTACCTGCTATGTTATTTTGCAAACACTTTAATTCGTTTTCCTTCTTGTAGTCTTGTTTTGGTTTTATCTGTAGCGTGTTCTTAAATTTCAGCCTAAATGCCTGCTTTCGGTACTTTTCTTTATCCTTCTTTAATTCTTCTATTTTTTTTCTCATATGTGACATTTCTTTATTTGTTTTATATATGTATCTTCTCAATTGCAATGACGGTGAGTTTATTCTACGCTTGGATTTCTTGACAGACTTTGCCGAAAATTCAGATTGTGGAGCTGGTGTCGAGCACAATGAAGACGATTGTTTCGCAAAATTGACACTTGTATCAATATTTTCTGTTAATTGCTTATCATTGTGTAATAATAAAATTGAATCAACAGATGAAGATGATTGAACACTAGATGGACGAGGAGTCGATGTGGTCAAGCAAACGTTCGAATTAGGTATTTTATTTGAGAGAACTTCTGTTTTAAAAGAAGTAGACTGCTGTAAAAGATCATCTTCATTTTCGAGCTTGGGCTTTTCAGATCTTTTTTGTGAAAATGTTCTTTTAGTGCCTTTTTTTGAGCGCAGTGAGTATTCTGAATCATAAAGAGGTAGTGGTAATAATGGGGTTTCAAGAGGATCTTGTATATTGACATCAAGTTTATCTTGATCTATGACCACTTCTTCCTCAATTGTCTCCAATTTTTCTTTTTGTCTTTTATAGTAAGCTCTGAAATTTTCTCTATTCCTTTTTTGAGTTTTCTTCCTATTTTTTGGTGACATTTCGCAGACAGGTAGTAATTTCTTTTCTCTTTTTCTTATATTATACCTTTCCTTCTCTTTTTCTTTTGATTGTTGGTACAGAACAGGATCATTTTTTATTCGTTCACGACGTTGTCGTGCTGCGAGTCTTTTCTTTTCTTTAATTTCCTCTTTGGTCTTTTTTGGCTTTCCCATCCTATAAACAAAATAAAAAACTTTATGTAGGTAAGTCTATGGAATCGATCTCTCTCTACCCCGGTTTGAGTAACTTAAAAATCAATCAACTAAACATGTAGGTACCTAGCTAACATGCATGAAAATAGTTAAAATGTTGAGATATTTTCATACAACGGTAATTAGAGTATCACGGTAATTAGTATACGCTAATTAGAAAACGATAGTTTTTCTTTAGAATCTCAAAAACCTACATAGTATGCAAATATTGACTTACTACACCATACGGAGGCCAAAGTACTGTCTGTATTGAAATAAGCAACAAGATTACATCTTAAACAATCTATTATATAAGTAGGTATACGGTAATTAGATTTATTTTGAACCAAGGGTACGGTAATTAGACACTTACGTGCTTTACTGGCGAGACACCGACACAGGAGACATCCACCTACTCGCGAGTCGCGGCACGAACTGAGAGCTAGCGACGCGTGCAATAGTGATGTGCCAAACACTTTTGTTTTTAAGGATGAGCACACGAAAAGAAAACGTCTCGGTAATTATAACTTTAGATCGGACATGCGTATAGTTAATGATTTATAGTTCACACACTGGTTGTAGTGAGTTGATATTATGTTACGTGATAAAAATTGTATCATACAATTTAAAATATTGGATAAAGTGTGTTACATCCGTAGATCGTAAAAATTACAGGCAATTTTTAAGATCAAGTCAGCGTCCGGACGCGTCGCGGTAATTAGAGAACAAAGGTTCATGAAATTAATTTAGCAAGACAATTACTTAACTGAAGCCTAGGTTTTTGTTTACAGCTAGATGCGGATTCTAACTAAATTACAAAAATATTTGCACTTAATGAATTTGACATTATTAGCGTTATACAAGCCCGGACACGCAAAAACTGGCTCATCGGAGAATGGCCGATTTCGTATTTTTAAACCCCGACCAAAAAAAGGGGAGTTATAAGTTTGACGTCGATGTCTGTTTGTCTGTGGCACCGTAAAGGTCAAACGGATGGGCCGATTTCGATGCTGTTCTTTTTATTTGAAGGTTAATATCCGTGCGGATGTTCTTAGCTATGTTTGGTTTATATCGATTCAAGATGGCCGCCTCCAGACCATATTTCAAAGAGCTTGGCATAATTACGTTACCTGCTATATTGCTCTACCAGGTGGCTGTGTATGTCAGAAATAATCTAGAATCATACAATACGTGAGGAGAGAGACATTCTCGCAACATACGTAACAATAAGAAATTAAATAACACTATTAAATATCATATCGAATTGTATTAAACATCCCGGGGCGGCGCTATCTCCGCTGTAAAAAGGGCCAGGAGGCGAAATGAATACATATTATATAGGTATTGTTTTTTTTTTCGGAATCACTTTCTTAAGTGACCCAGTACTCTTTACCTTGCTTATTAACTACCTCAATCAGGCTAGGTACCCTCTCTCAACTAATGTCACTCGAGAGTGATACCCCCGCGAACACTTTGAAACCGCGGCAGCGCAAAAGTCACGATCTGTCGTCAACAGCCCCCGCTACGCACAACATTGAAGAGAACACGCAAAAATCTCAAAGCCAAAGTACTTTGTTCATAAATGTACAATTTACACGTCAATTAATAAAAAATAAAAGCAAAAGAAAGAGCATACAAATTGTGTACATTATCAAAGTTTGAAATTACTAATTTATTTATTTTTGCTTGTTTATCTCGACTGTCTCATCACCTTCACGACTGCGAGGGATTGAGACAACAAACTAACATACTCTTATTAATTATAGTTTGTTTTTTTTAACCTTGATTTGACTTGATTATATATTTCAAATCAATTAAATCGTTTTATACTACTAATTTTGATCCCACTCATATTATAAATGCGAAAGTTTGGATGTTTGTTGCTCAATCACGTCAGTACCGCTGAAGGGATCGGGCTAATGTGTGGTTTAGAATGTAGGCTGGAATAGCGCATAGGCTACTTTTTATCCCGAGGAAATAACTGGAACCAGGCAGGTAAAATCGTGGAGCGTTTTACAATATTAGTAGGATTTCTAATCACTATCTGGTACCACAACTAGTTAAACCTAAGAGTAGTAAAACTGTACTAATTGTTTTTACAGAGCACGGACAGTATGTGGGAAATATATGCGACGCTGGCGCCTCTAGAGGCCGTCGTTCAACCGAGGGTCCTCAACCAAATTATATCTCTGGTCTTAGAGATGGCGCCGCGTTCATTCTGTCCGCTAGCTAAGGAGAAAGAGGCTGGGTAAGTTTACCATTTTTCACTTCAGAGCGTTTTCAACTTGGTGGTCTAATAATGGTATAAATTGATATGATACCTGCAATAGAACTAAGGAATTCACGTTAAAGTTAAACGTAAAAGTTTTTTTCCTCACCAAAAGAGTGCCACAACGGCAGGTGACCTAGCGCTGCACCGGACGTTATGCGTACTTCTTACTGGAACGGGAAGACAACCCAGTTAAGCAAATTTAGACTCATTCAACAGGAATTAAGATTTAAATTAAAAGGAAGAGGGCGAGCCCGCCGGTGGGCTCATGCCTCGTGAGGGGTCAAAATGGTGTATTAGCGAAAAAGAGTGATGGTGTGTCATAATGTCTAAACTCGTCCATCCAAATCAAGCTTTACTGCTTTTATTTTACTAACCGCGACGGAACGGGGACGTTATTTGCGTTTGGGGTGAGAGGATGTTTGAGCGAACACATATTGCCATTTTTCTGCAAAACTACTTGTCCGATTTTGATGCAGTTTTCAATGATAGGTTTAGATTTGATTGGTGCATGTTTTAAGATAGATATTACGATAGATATTATTAGACAACTCACCAGGAGGCGCTGCAATAAACATTTTTTGTGTAAATCAATGTTGCCAATTTTCTCCAAAACTACTTGTCCAATTTTGATGCAGTTATCAGTGATGAGTTAAGTTTTGATTGGTGCATGTTCTTAGATAGGTATTACGGTGACAACTCGCCAGGGGGCGCTGCACAATGGTATACGTATGGGCAAATCAATGTTGCAAATTATCTCCAAAACTACTAGTTCAATTTTTATGAAATTTTCAGTCATGGGTCAAGGTTTGATTGGTGCATGTTCTTAGATAAGTATTATGGCGACAACTCGCCAGAAGGCGCTGAGGCGCTGCAGTAAATGGTTTTGTGCAAATCAATTTTGTAATTTTTCTCTAAAACTACTAGTCCGATTTTGATGTAGTTTACAGTGGTGGATCAAGGGTTGATTGGTGTATGTTCTTAGATAAATATTACGGTACCAGATTACCAGGGGACGCAGCAGTAAACATTGTTTGTGCAAATCAATGTTGCCATTTTTCTCCAAAACTATCATTCCGAGTTTGATGCAGTTTTCAGTGCTGGGTTTGTATTTGATTAGTAAGGGGATTTAAATTGGTATTACGATAGTAGCTCACTAGGGAGCACTGTATAAAAATATTTTATATTGTCGTAGCTGTTCTGTAGTGGTAGGACTCTTGGCAGAGTTCGCCTGGGGAAGGACCGCACCTTTGTCAGTTATTCTACCGCCAAGCAGTAATGTGCAAACATTACTGTGTTCCGGTTTGAAGGGCAATGTTTCCAGAGAAATTACAGGGCTTAGAGATATAACAACTTAGATCTCTGGGTGGCGAGCGCAGTGCAGTGCTAAGTAATGATTTGGACAATTCATGTTCCAATAGCTGCGTGTCACTGCACTGTTATGTGGCAGGCATGTTGCTTGCTATCAGGCACATGTCCTGCTCGTCTCGTCACACTTTATTTTAAAAAAAAGCTACTATACAACAAACAATAAGAAAACTCGATATAACTCGATAGGTAAGTAGAACAATAATAGTAGGTACTTTCTTAAAGAAATGAAAATGCTCTCTAAAAAGTTTAAAATAAAACGCCAAATTTATTATTTTTTTTAAATCCACGTCGGTTAAAAATTCACCGAAAAAAAATATTCAAAAAAATTGTTGTCTGTAAAGTCGGTTTACTGACGATAGTTGAACGTGACAACGTCTTAAGAAAATACTGGTGGAATGGTACTGACTAGTATTGGTGTTAAGCGCCATCTAGGTAAAACATTCTGAAGGTTTTTGAAAAGCTGTTCAAAGCGCCATCTTTGGGTACATCATTGTACTAGCACAAGTTCTTAACTTCATATCGTCGCTTTTCTACAACATGGACAGACTCCTTGAACGTAATACACATTTCACTCACTAAATGGTGCGAAAAGTAATATGGCGAGGTAACGGCGGTAACGGCACATGACGTCATGTTTTGCGGGCGTGCAGCCGGCTTCATCGAATTATAAGACGTTATCACGTAAAAAAAATCCCCAATTTAAAAAAGAATTAACGTAAAACTTAATAAAAACCTCAATAATCCAATCCAACTTTATCCTGAATAGATCCCAATGGCGACCGTTCACTTGAGTGGGTTTAACCGATATTCACGAAAGTAGGGATTTATGTGTAATTTGGTCTAATTTGAAATATAGTATTTTATTTATCTTTTTTCGATATTCATATAGTATTCAGTTCAGTTAGTGGTATTTACATGACAATATCCGAGCGAAGCCGGAACGGGCCGCTAGTATTATAAATACATAAAATACTTAAAAAATAAAATAATGTCATTACATTTGTATGTAGTGTTTTTATTTTATTACAGTCGCAGCGACGTACAATTGCCATTTTGCTACGTCACCGCTGGCGGTCTTCGCCTGTTGATCAACGTGCAAGATGAAGAAAGCAATATAACTGAGGACGACACATTCGTGTTTGTGGTCAGTTTTACTTTATTTATTTTATTGTGCAAAATAATATATTTATCATTTCTCTTTGTTTTAGTTTCGTAGATTTACATTTTACTGACTGCTTAAATAAAGAATATGTAAATAGATCAGGATTTTCCGCACGGTTCCTTTGTACCAATCGTACGCAGATAAGGTGTAAGCTAGCTATGGCAACACAGTGATGTGCCGCGACAAAGAAGTATGACATTTCCACAAGAGCGCCAAGACAAGAGCGTACATACCCGTGGTTTCGGTGTAAAGCATTTGTTCTAATTCCATATGTAGTATATGTAAACTCTTTGGCTGACTGGCTGAAAAACGACACCCTATATTATCTTTGTATGTTCAAATGAGTCCGTACTATGTCAGACCTTCAATTTCTTTTTTGTGCTATTTTGTTTGAAATCTTTAGAATTAGTAAAGGTATTTAAAAAACTGTTCACATTTAGTATAATATGTACATTTAAATGGGTCTCAATACCGGATTCGGGATTCAGTTGTCATTGAGTCTCCTTTTTGAGCCGTAGGGCCTGTGTTCGATTCCCACTCAGGAATGTCGTTTGCATGATCAATTTGAATATTTGTTCGGAGTCGGGCTGTTCTTATCTATCCAACGTATTTATTAAAATATATATATATACAAATATCATGTATTTAGGTATCAATGTATTGCTGTTACATAGTCGTAATTAATTTTTTTTTTTTCAGGTTGGCAAAGTCACAGTGAATCCTCATCCAGATAATCCGATATGCAGGTATGTGCACGCCTTATTAAGTTACGATGGTAATTTCCGTCTAATTTTAGCCAGTATTTAAATTATTAATTACATAACCAACTAGCATTTCAATAAATATATCACAATGTGGATTTGACCGCATTGCAAATTGCTTCATTCGACGAAAACGTCCACTGTCAGAAGCGTGGGGTTGTAAGTTCGAATCCTGCCTGCAATTCCTCTTAAGTGATTTTCCATTTCAACCAGTACGACTTTGTCATCACCACTGACTTACATGGGGTAGGAAAACATCGTAAGGAGACCGGCACGTTCCAAGAAAATCAATCACTATGCCTTCCGCCATTTAGTCAGCGTGATGGTTATGGCCTTGATACTCTCTCCTTGTGAGATAAAGCTCATAATCCTAGCTATAGGAACATAAATTGGGCTGTTCATGCTAGTAGTTGCAGTTCTTCGTGGGTTTACCCGGGCTATCCTGTCTGTCTGTATAGTGTCTGAAACTTGGCTTCTTCCAAGTCTTCCTTCTTCTCTTCCAGGCTTCATACTCATTAGGAATTATCGCGCTGGCCGTGGCGGTGGTGTGGCGATTTACTTGAAGGCCAATATTCCTTATACTATTTTAACCAAATCACCACAACCGCCCTCGGGGAACGGTGGCGAGCATCTCTTTATTGAAATTCTTCTTTCTCACTCCAAAGTCCTCCTTGGAGTTTACTATTGTCCTTCTAGTGATATTAACTTCTTTTCCTCCTTTGATAGTATCTTACTTGACCTCACTCCCTCTTATAATTATTCTATTATAATGGGTGACTTTAACACATGTTTAGTTAAAAAAGATCATTGCAGTTCGTCATTGGAATCCACTGTCAACTCCTATAATTGCCACATACTTTCTCTGAGTCCCACACATCACTTTCCTAAATGTGTTCCTTCTGTTCTTGATTTAATTATAGTTTCCTCTCTCAACAATGTTGCCAAGCATGGACAGTATGCTGCAGATAATTTCTCTTACCATGACTTGATTTACCTTTCCTATAAAATTCGTCTTCCTAAAATTAAACCTCAAATCGTCATGCAACGCAATTTTAGTGGCATGGATCATGTTGCCCTTCTTAACGACGCAAATAAAATTGATTGGAGTTCTATTATTCAAGCTCATTCAATTGAAGATCAAATACAAATATTTAACAGAGTAATCACGGAGTTATTTGATTCCCATGCTCAAGCATCTCCCAGCACCTTGGCTCACCGACGAAATAAGAGTGCTTATGAACAAAAAGGCAGCGGCCAAAACGCGATATAAAATAAAACCTACCGATAATAACAAAACAAAGTATGTTCAGGCACGTAATCACTGCAATAAGGTGTGTAGGAATGCAATGCGCCGCTATGTCCATAATTCTGTTGATGATGAAAATCCAGGTAAAGTCAGGAAGTTTCTTAGAACAACAAACTTTGGGAAATGGCAAATCACGTGCAAGTTCAACCTCTCCTAACATAAACGTTGACGCTCTTAACCAACATTTGTCTTCTACATCTGCTATGACAGATGCGGATAAAATATCATCCATCAGTCATCTTGCTGACATTCCTACTACAAATTCTTCTCCCTTTGCTTTTACACAATTTACCGACTGTGATGTTAAGAAGAGTCTTATGTCGATCTCCTCCAATGCAGTAGGCGGTGACAGCATAAGCCGGAACATGCTCTTGCCCATCCTTGATATTATCCTTCCCGTCCTTTGCACCATTTTCAATAACTCAATTGAAAGTGGTATTTTTCCTGCTTTATGGAAAGATGCCTACATTTTACCTTTACCAAAGAAACCCAACCCACAATCCTTTTCCGAATACAGTCAAATTTCTATACTTCCTTTTCTTTCAAAAATTCTTGAGCGTCTTGTTCTTAAACAACTCAACGATTTCCTAGTTAGACAAGACCTTCTTAATCCTCTTCAGTCCGGTTTCCGTCCTGGGCATAGCACTGTGTCTGCGCTTGTCAAGATCACTGACGATATACGCTTGGGGATGGATGACGGCAGGCTTACTGTTCTAGCACTGTTAGATTTCAGTAAGGTTTTTAACGCCGTCAACTTCGACATTTTGCTTGCTTTACTCCGCTCAAATAACATATCTCCATCGGTAATTGATTGGTTCCGTAGTTACCTACAAGGACGCCGGCGGCGGATTCGCCTAGAAGACCGTTTTTCTTCTTGGTGCAATACAACAGCTGGTGTTCCTCAAGGCGGCGTGCTATCTCCTCTTCTCTTTGCAATTTTTATTAATTCCGTTTCCCAGTATGTTACTTCTTCCTACCACCTTTATGCAGATGATCTTCAAATTTATATTCAAGCACCTTTAAATGATTTTGATACCGCTATTGTTAAAATAAATGCAGACTTGAATCGAATCCTTCAGTGGAGTATCTTTTTTGGTTTAAAAGTGAACCCCACTAAATCACAGGTCATAGTAATTGGCAGTCCGTACTGGATTTCAAGGATAAACTAGAACAATATACCTAATGTTGTATTTGATGGAGTTCCTATACCTTTCCGTAATTCTGTGAGAAATCTAGGAGTAGAGTTTGATCGTACCTTATCATGGGATTGCCATATTAAGTCAATTAGTGCTAAATTATTTGCGTCCGACAGTTCTTTAAGGCGCCTCCGCAACTTTTTACCCACTGCCACTAAGATTGCTCTTGCCCAGTCTCTTCTTCTCCCTATTCTGGATTACGCTGATGCCTGCTATCTCAATCTTAGAGAGAACCAGCTAGACAAACTTGAGCGCCTCCAGAATTATTGTATAAGATTCATATTTGGCTTACGCAAATATGATCATGTGTCCCAATTTCGCATGCAGCTCAAGTGGTTACCCATTCGCCTTCGTCGGAATGGGACGATTGTGTTGTTTTGCTGTGTCAATAAAGTGTATCTATCTATCTATCCCCGCTCCCGTTATTTAACAAATAGCATATTGTGTTATTCTAGACTATAATCTAGCTATGTTACGAGTTTCAATCCGATCCGTTCAGCCGCCCTGACGTGATTGAGTAACAAACATCCAAACTTTCAGATTTAGAATATTAGTCTGATTCTTCTTGCTACAATTAATGTTACATTGACAAAAAATTCCATTTTACAGGCGGCCCATAAATCCTAGTTCGGACACGGGGTGGATTAACACAAGCGGTGCGCTGGAAGGCCAACAATATGAGCTGACCATTAAGAACTTGGGCATTCGAAGTGCGCAGTTTCAGCAACTCGTTAGCCAAGAGGTGAGGTTCTAAATCCACTACCTTTTCCACCCTAGTACTTTTAATTACAGGATTCGAGGCATATTAAGGCAACAAATATGTAAATACATAACCAAAAGACAGTCAAGTTTTAGTAGTGGTAGGACTCTGCAGAATCTCTCAGACGTTTCTCCCCGATATAGCAAACGCATATCGGTTGATGAGAACCACGAGACTGACTCCCTTCCAAGTAAAAGCATTGACAGGACGCGGAGGAATAGCTGAATACCTGTGCAGATTCAAGCTCAAGATTAGTTTTGCAAGCAAGTGTGACGCCCGACCAATCCGAGACGGTCTGGTACTTGCTGGGCGCTAGGCCCCGATTCATGGCTGGAAGACTGTGTGGAGTTGAGAGAAGACAGGAGCCGTGGTCAACCATCTAGATCTGCCAAGATCGAGCATGATATTAGAGTTTTTGGTAGATGGAAGGCTGGTTGTCTCGGATCTCCAAAGTATCTTGACTGATCCAGATAGCAGACTACGAGTACTGTCTTTTATGAACAGTCCATTCCGCATATCGGCCAAAAGGAACTCCACACCCACAAATGCACTGTATTAGGAGTACCGGAAAAGTCTTAATGTAGCGGAAAACTTACGATGCTATGCCGGTGTGTTAGGTAGATGGCCATCGATTTCGGTTGGTGCGATCGAAAAACAATACGATTGCGCTAATAGAGCACTCGGAGGGTCGGATACCCTTCACATAGATAAGCCTGCTGGTACATCTGAGCAGACATACGAGTGAGACACCTGCATTTTTGGCTGGGTTGCATTGAGGCCTTTAAACATCATGAGGTTGTCGTATTTGATGATAGGGGAGAAAACCTGAGCTTCCTCAAAGCCCCTTCAAACGACCAAACAAATGCAAGTAACAGCTGGGGACATCCTGCTCCTAGTTCGCTTCCGAAAGAGCACACATCATAAGGCAGCCGCGGAAAAATCCGCAGCTAATCAAAGCGACAGCTGATACATCAACATGGCCTTTATGACTGCCGTCAACGCTGCAGCAAGGAGTAAACTCCGAATTCCATTCTATTCGTTACCCCCTTCGACAGTAAATACCCTTAAGACAAAGGACCTTCACAGTAGCAAACAGCCCGAATAAGAGCCGACATGGGGCAGGTCGAACCGCCCTGCTATATCAGACTTCGGAGCCGCGGAGCCACATACAAAACGCCTTCATCGAATTTATAGCCACACTGAGAATGACGAGACAAGTCAATTTCAAGAACTGCGAAAGCATCATGTAGTTCTATATGTTAGAAAGTGAAAGCGTCTTAAAGGTGAAACTCGAAGAGCAGCTATATAACGTTAACTCCCGGGTCATCAAGGGAACCATGACAGGACAGTTAGTACATGGTAGCATACAGTGCAGAAAATGGCTTCGTGACACTGACGGAGATAGAGACAGAGAGCACAGGAAGACCCGTTTATGCGACACTACAAAATAACCCTATTGTAGTTATTGTCCGATGCACCTAGATTAAGCTGGACGTTAGGATCGTCGAAATGGCTAAGACCATCGAAGGTAACTCGAACGTTAAAGAGAATCAGGAAGTTGGTTGGGAGGTACCGAGAATACTAACCGGACTTCCAGGATGTGGAAAGACAACATGGGTGATTACATACTTCGACGTGGACAAGAACGCCATCATCACCACAACAACGGAGGCAGCAAAAGATCTTAGAGATAAGCTATTCTCTCTTCTATCTCTATGATTGCACCGATAAACCTGGTCAAACCCAGGATGCGAACCATGGTTTCTGTAGTTTCTTTGGTTTCTTTCATGGCTTCATGCTTTCGGAAAAGAAAGGTTCAGCCGCCTTATGGTGGATAAAGCTCTCATGAGCCATTTCGGAGACATTGTGATAATCTCAGGGCTGTCTGGTATTGGTGATCGTCCTCATCGGGGAAGTCAATCAGTTGCCTGACATCGATTGGGAAAATGTTTTCGAAATGAGGTGTCACCGCTCGAACCTGGTAATTAAGATCAGCCAGGAGTTGCTTTGCACACATCAGAACCCGATGGACGTCGACTCATCGGCTCCCCATATAAAGTCCCTAGAGCAGAGAAAGTATCAAGGAGCGCAAATAACTAACATCCTACCCAACACCCTCTTCTTAGTGCATACTTAAGAAGAAAAGACCCTGACAAACCAGGGTTTCGGATCAAGCATCGGGTCGCGCTTCCTCACCATCTATAATATCAGGGACTTACATAAGAAGAGTCGGTAATCGCCATCAAAACCAAGGCAAACATGAAGCTGCACGAGAGCGTGCCCCATGCGGTTGCCGCATTCTCACGGCACACGGGGACCTTCACATACTGCGCTGACGACACCATCGGTCGGTTCGTACGGTGAGCTTTAGGTGCAGCACCGGAGAGCCATCCGAGAGTACAATTTGTAGATAACCTTCAGGGACAGAAATGCGGCCGTGGTGTGGAGGCTCTGAGCCGTGAGGCTTATAAAATAGCAAATGACGATGTTGAGTCGATTATCTCAATCGCATCTCGATTGGGATAATCGATTAATAGGATTCAGGAATAAATCGATTAATCGAATAATGGGATTGTCGAGAACATCCCAACTCCCCTATTTTCTTTTTCTGCTCATAATCCTATCCTACTATTATTATTCACTCATTTATTCATTTTCTTAAGTTTACATTTATACAATATTAATAAATGGTAAATGGTATTTAGACGATGGCACTATTGGAGGTAAACCGGAAGAAGTATTTCAGGACCTTGGGATACTTATCCCACTCCTCAAGGATCTCGGCCTCGTGGTGAACCCTTCCAAATGCGAGTTTTTCCCCTGCAGTGTGAAAGCGCGCAGAAACTTTGCGCATTTCAGTTCTATGTTACCAGGACTTAAGGAAGTGTCGACTTCGGATTTCACTCTATTGGGGTCCCCGATTTTTGCTGATGCTGTTCCGGAGGCCATTACCTCTCGTACGAGGCTTCTTCTCAGCACTCGTGAACGCCTTAAAAACATTTCCGCGCACGTGGCGATAGTGTTACTGCGAATGTGCTTCGCCGTTCCTAAAATAACATACTTGATGCGGACGGCCCCCACCTGGAAATATCCGGCTGAAGTGTCTGCGTTTGACGAGGCTCTGAAATCGGCGGTTGAGTCTATTCTTAACGTTGCCCTTGATGAACGTCAATGGTCACAGGCAGCTCTTCCAATTCGGTTTGGGGGTCTAGGGGTGCGTTGTGCGCGAGATGTCGGCCTGCCTGCTTTCCTTGCGTCGGTGCATGGGGTTGCTGATCTTGCCGCTACTATTCTTAATTCAAATTGTGGCGAGGAAAGGTTACCTTATGCTTCTGACGCTTTGATGGTCTGGAGTGCCCTCAACTCCGGGGAGTCGACTCCCGTAGAGTCTCAAAGCCAACGGGCGTGGGATGCTATTGGGGTCAAGCGGGTCCAAGCACAACTTTGGTCATGTGCCTCGGAAGCGGATATGGCCAGACTCCGGGCCGTCTCGCAGCCTGACTCTGGGTCTTGGTTGCAGGCGCTACCTTCTCCTCACCTAGGCACCTTATTGGATAACAACTCGTTGCGCGTTGCGGTGGCTCTTCGCCTGGGCTGCAAGGTGTGTGAACCCCACGTATGCACCTGCGGCTCCCTGGTAGAAGCCAATGGCCATCACGCTTTGAGTTGCCGACGGTGTGCAGGAAGGTTCGCGACACCATGCACTCAATGACATAGTTCGGAGAGCCTTAGTGTCGGCGGGAGTTCCATGCGTACTTGAGCCCCCGGGCCTATGCAGATCGGACGGCAAGAGACCAGATGGGTTGACTCTGGTGCCCTGGAAGAACGGGAAGTGCTTAATTTGGGACGCCACTTGCGTCAGCACTGTCGCCGCCAGCCACCTAGGTTGCACTATCCACTCACCATCGGCCGCGGCAGAGGATGCCGCTGATAAAAAGAAGCGAAAGTATGGTATGTTGGTGTCGCAGTACGAATTTGTACCTGTTGCCGTGGAGACCTTGGGTTGTTGGGGCGCAGGCTCAGAGAGAATACGGGTGACTCCCGCTCTGGTGCGTTCCTGGAGCAAAGGTTGGCCATTGCCATTCAGCGTGGGAACGCGGCGAGCATCATGGGCACTTTTGCGCCGGGAGCAGTTAGAGGTGGGTTATTCGGAGATTAGTTTTTTAATTATTATTTTGTTGTCATTGTAAAAAATTGTTAAACTAAATTATGTCAAACCGATAACTTTATTATATCATTTAAATTTATTTTAATTTTTAAATTATTATATACAAATATATCTTTTAAATATATTTTTACTTAATTTTCAATATATTTATACAATAATATTAATAAATAAAAGCAACATCAAAATATTTTAAAAACCTAAACCTAGATCGCCGCCAGCAGCGGGGCAGGGCCCAAGCTACCGGTGGTTAGAGCAGCAGACTGAGAAACCTCCTGACGAAGCGCGCTGTGTCGAGGATGACCGCCTTTTGCATCTGACCCTTGATCTAACCGTCTAGCTAAAGTCTTCTAAGATTTTGGTCCAGAATTTTCGTTATAAAGACACGACTATCGGGATCGTAAAATCAACATCCCACATGGCGGTAACTTCGTGACCCAAGTCAAGGTGCTTGCTTAGCTTGTCCTTCTCGGCTTTCACGAGGTTCTCGTCATGTGGTACGGTGATATCGAAGATAACAGCCCGCCGCTGAGACCGGTCTACCAGTACGATATCAGGTTTATTGGCGATAATAAGGACTATTAGATATATTATTCGTGATGATAGATCGGTCCCAGTAGAGCAACGCACGATTATTTTCGAGAACTGACAGAGAAGCGTACTAATAGTATGGCGCCTCGGACTCGACAAGCCCGTATCGAAGAACAAATTTCTGATGGATGATCCTGGCTACTAGGTTGAGTTCGTGCAAGTACTCGCTGTTGGCAAGATGCGAACAACCGGAAATAACATGACGAAGATATTCGTCTGGACGGCGCGGCGGCATGTCCGATAAATGTCAACCGCGCCACCGTTCATTATGTATTTTCCGTAATTGTTCGATAACTTCTTGATAACTTCGTCCGCAATTGCATTGACAAAACCTTCGGTTTCTCCGAAGAGGTCCCCGAAGCGCAGCCAGTTCACCGAGGCGAGCAGATTCACATCGGGTCCCGTCAGGGCCCGATAGAATAGCCCGTGCAGCAGCAGTTCTCGTTTGCCAAAGAAAGAGCCATACAACTCTTTATTATTCATACTATAAATGCCAATGTTTGGATATTTGGATGTTTGTTGCTTAATCTTGTCGTAAGGTATGAACAGATCTGGCTGCAGTCTGCAGTGCTAGGTAATGATTTGGCCTCTTCATGTTCCAATAGCTGCGTGTTACTGTACTGTTATGGGCAGGCATGTTGCTTACCATCAGGCACATGTCCTGCTCGTCCCGACTGACTCTAACCAATAAAAAATTCTAAAGTAGCATCACACCTCGTCACCCTCCACCATACTCTAAAGTCGATAGATCTATAATAAATTGACTGTAATTAGAAAATTACGGTGACACATCCATCAAGGAGTTATCGACTATATTCACAGTTGGGTTGTGACTTATCACGAAATGTCTGTTCGAACGGAATCGCTTTAAATTAAAAATGTACTTAGACAATAAAAACGTGTTTTCAGTCCAGTGAGGCCGAGATGACGAAAGGCACCGCGAGCGAGAACCCCGCTCTCAAATGGACCCAGAAAATTGTGACGCCTAATATCACCCCTGTACTACATTCGTAAGTTTAGATGATTTATTATATTACTACTGTACGGCCTCGAATTATCATGTTATTATTATTTTCACTGGCCTAGTTTAGTCTTGGTTTAGTTGGTAGTAAGTCTGTCTGCGAAGCCGTGAGTTCGATTCCCACCCAGTGTAAATATTTGTGTGATGACACACAAATACATTGTATGCTGGACACACATTTTACCACTTTGGAAGTGTCTCTCGCGCAAAACATTCAGTATAGAAAAAAAGAATTGTGTTAGAAACCTCAACATCATTTTTGAAGACCTATCCATAGACACCGCACACGTATAGTTCAGTCGGGGCAGACATAAAATTAGCCTGAAATAGAAAAAAATCCGGGGAGCGATTACTTTTTTTTTAAACGTCGAAGAGGGTGGTTGGAAGTATAAATCTCGATTTTCGAACTCATCCCGGTAGAGGGTTCGCCGCCATCTTGTTTTAAAGTTTTTGTGGAATACCTCGTTAATTTTCAACTTTAGAGCAAAAATAATCGTATCCAAAGTTGTTGAAAATTTAATTTCTCACTTGTTTGATTCTTGTCATTTTACGCTAGGATCAATATTTGCAGTGTTACTATTAAGTTTATCAAAAAAATCGTAATGGGTGGAATTTTATTTTCTTCAACTTTGGTTGTCGCACTTCTTAGGGTTCCGTACCCAAAGGGTAAAAACGGAACCCTGTTACTGGGACTTGGCTGTCCGTCTGTCCGTCCGTCTGTCCGTCCGTCTGTCTGTCACCAGGCTGTATCTCAAGAACGGTGATAGCTAGACAGTTGAAATTTTCACAGATGATGTATTTCTATTGTCGCTATAACAAAAAACACTAAAAATAATTAAATCAAGTGCGAGAACAAAAGTTGAAGAAAATAAAATTACACCCAGTACGATTTTTTTGATAAACTTGATGGTATAACTCTGCAAATATTGATCCTAGCGTAAAAAATATTTTGATTAGGTATTTCGACCAAACTTGTGAGAAATTAAATTTCCAACTACTTTGGTTACCATCATTTTTGCTCTAAAATTGAAAACTAACGAGTTATTTCACAAAAACTTTAAAACAAGATGGCGGCGAACCCTCTACCGGGATTAGTTAGAAAATCGAGATTTATACTTCCAACAACCCTCACCGACGTTTAAAAAAAAAGTAATCGCTCCCCGGGTTTTTTTTCTATTTCAATGTCTGCCCCGACTGGGCTAGTATGGGCATACCCACCATAAAGAAATATTTTTTGATTTTCAGTTCTAAATACACCTCCAAAGACTTTTTTGTGGTGAATTTTTTTTTTTTTAAATTGAGTTATGACGAATCTGTAAGGTTTCCGTGTTTACGTGTTACGGAACCCTAAAAATACGTGTCCCATATTTTTTCATAATCTACCTACCTGACTAATTAGAATGGCATATTTTTCACCCAATCATCACCCCAAATGTTTTGTTCTCAGAGTGGACATCAGCTGTGTCCTGGCGCCGGCTCTGTACATGAACGGTTTATTGACCTGCGGCCCGGCGGTCGAACTGAACCTCCTGTCGGATTGTTCGCTGGAAATCAACGTCGATCAAGTCGTGATGGCGCAGAAACTCATGTATAACTTGGGGAAAGCCTTCAAGGAGACGTAAGTTGAATATATTTGAAGATGTCCTTCACCCCGTAGTTTCGTTCTACTGAATCTCACGGAATTAGCCGAATTTTTTAGGTTAAAATACTTATTCCTTCCTAATATATAGATATATAGTATACACAACAGCTATCGTGGGTAATTGTATTGTAAAGGTGGGGTTGGTTTTGATATTACTTTCTCGTTGTTTTCGCTACAATTTAAAGAGAGAGGAAAACCATAATCGATTTAGTTAGGCGGTCGTATCTTGGGATAGTTAGGCCGTGAACGTTGCAGCCTGATTTGCTGAACAAGGCCTCCCATTTCGCTACGGAAATACCTGCGGTGTCGGTCAAATCATAGATGTAATTTCTCTTTTAGTTTAGTTTGATTGTTAAATTCGATTCTAATTACTATTCTATAGTATTATAACTCAAATATAATCCGTTTCAAAGAACATAAACGATGTTTGACGTGTTAACGTCTTATAAATCTCTGAAAGCGGGCTACACGCATGAAGTGTCACATTCCGCATTAGCCGGACGTGCATGCGAGACATTGGAACAAGCGATTGAGCGGCACCATCGGCCTAAGCGTTCGGCATGTTATGCATTTCTATACAGGTTCACTGGTAATCAGCCTGCATCCATTTAAGGGCAGGTTATATATTTATAGTACCTGGGTGACCGAGCTTTACTCGGTTTAAATACTGAAAATACTTAGAAATATATGAATAGAAAAATACTTAGAATACTTAAAATACCTATAGTGCATTCCAATAAGCTGTGTAGAAAACCAAAACAAACCAAAACAAAGGTGATACCATAACATAAACATCGTTTAATCTTAGTATTTTTATGAAATAGCCTTAAAATATTTTTCACAAATAGAATTCGACTTTATTGCGATCTTAAATACCATATACTTAGATTTGTATTGATCAAATAATTCTATACTATCTTATTTTAAAAGTTATATAAAGTAATGGTAGGATGATAGAAATATGATTTTAAGTACTAGCAATTTGATCTGTGTTTCTCAAACTCTCAATGTTGCATTCAAGACATTTATACTTCTTTTCATCAAATTATTCTTATTAAGTACGCGCCTATTTTTCTAACATACCCATATTGCCCATCATGCCCATATTGTGAAAATGCCCATTTCCATTATATTCCAGTATGGATTAATTTTACTCTATTTATTTTTGTCATTAATTTAGAATTTTTAATTATAATGTAATTTGATTTTAATATAATGTATTATTTGATTTTTATTGTAATGGGATTTTAAATTGACGTCTACTTTTTTTTAAATTATTGACTTGTATTGGTAATATTTGAATACCTTGAATATGACATGCAACTACTCGTTATCAATAAAAGAGTAAGAGTATGACTAAAGAACTCCGAGAAAAAGGTTTCTTGTGTCGTAACGAGTTGAGAGAAAATCGCAAACCTCTAAATACGTGTTCCACATTACGCTGTTTACTATCAAAAGCATGTATAGTTTTCACTCTAAAATGACATACATTTTGTGTTATTTTGATCGAAACTTTTGTATGTGTTTACAGAATATTACGTCATAGTGTAATGATCAGTTTTGGGTAGTACGAGGACAATTCGAACGAGATATTTTTTTTATAAATAAATACTGGTGGACAATTTACACACAATACCATCTGACCCCAAACTAAGCAAAGCTTGTGTGATGGCGGCCAGATAGCTGATATAATACTTATATAGTTTGAAATAAATTTTTATTATACATAGAAACACCCAGACACAGTGCAAACATTTGAATTCATCACACAAATATTTGCACTGGGTGGGAATCGAACCCACGACCCTCGGCTTCGCAGGTAGAGCTACTACCAACTAAGCCACGAGGCCAGTCTTATTTAATTATTGTTAAAAATAAAAGGAACGTTTTCACATAAGGAAACATCTAAATTACTTTTCTTCTAGTGTTACATTCTTCTCCGAACTCAAATGCTTTGCCTTTCCTTTTTTTACGTGGGGGAAATAAATGTACGTATATTCTCCATAGCCCGCCATATTCTCATTATGAAATGAGAGGAAATCTCCATCTACCCTCATTTGGGCTTCAAAAATTGCACGGTGACTAACACTACACACAAGACTAACCATATCACCAGGTTTCTCCAAACTAAGTGCGCTATGCACACATTTATTTATTAGAGGATTTCGCGACGCCGATAACCGTAAACTGGTTAGTTTTCGGTTATTGACATCGTGGTCATCGCGTCGTAGTTGAAATATATACCTATGTTTTTTATTTTCCAATGCTTCCCGAACCATTCTTGCGTAGTAATGACATTCGGTAGATAGAACCTTCGGGTCGTGGATCTCGATCCAATGACCAGTTTTAGCATCAATCAAATGTTCAGCAATTGCAGATTCTTGTGCCTGACGATTTTTTACAGCGGCAATGTGTTGATTGTTCCAAGTCCCAGCAGCAGTGGGAACATTTATTTGGGTGTTTATGATATCGACGGTAAAAACCAAACCTGCTGTAACCCACAAAATGCAAAATGTTCACCAGAGCCAAAAAACTTTTGAGATTTTACAAAAAAAATCATAACTCAAAAACTATTATTCCTATAAATGTAATTTTTAGAAACAAAATGCATTATTTAATTGTCCATTAAATAAAATAACTAAAACTAACCCAAAGTTTGTTTTTGTTTATGTTTTTGTGGGTTACAGCAATGTCACTTTTTTTTCTGTTACGCAAAAATGCTGTAAATAAAGAAGAAAAATGTATGGACTGCTCCAAAAGAAACATTTTACATTTAAGCAATATCGTCTTAATAACGTATGGCACTTATTTAGTTTTGAAAATGATGTCGTAAATAACATTAGTATTAATGCCTCGGTACACTTAATTGTCGTTACTATCAGAAATTATGAGAGGTCAGTAAAATAAAAACGATGTAAGTATGGGATGATATAAATTTGACATTATTTTAATGCGTTTAGGAACAATCACCACTACTAAATCAAGATTTTTGTTCAATTTAAAAACAATCAAAAAACACTTTGGAGCACAAAAAGCACAAAATCGGAAATTGAGAACTTTAGGTACCCTATCTTCTGCTTAAGGCCTTCGGATCGACCGTGATGCTGAACCATGATGATAATGTTAGGCAATACACCTGCCCATCACATTATCACGCGGCTATTGGAACATTAAAAATCCAAATCATTACCTAGAATTGTGCTGCAGTCGGCTGCGTCCTGCAGAAATCGTTCCGTCCTTAAAGATGGTTTATCTAAATATCCTATAATTTTGGCAGAAATATTGTCCTTCAAATCAGAACACAGCGATGTTTGCGTATTACTACTTGCCAGTAGATCAATTGGCGAAAATATGCTACTTTTCCAATGGAGAAGTAGAGTAAATAAATATGGGCAGTATTTAAAACACAACACCATCTGACCCCAAACTTATTAAAAATAGTATTATAGCATCCAAAAAGCTGATATAATACCTTACATGATATAATACAAGGTTATTGGTAATCAGCTTGCATCCTTTTAAGGCCATGTTAAGTACACAAAATACTCAGTCTTCTTCAAAAATGGTGTCAAAACCCTTTTGAAGAACTATCGACCAATATCCCTTCTGAGTTGTTATCACATGTTGCTTTATTCGAAGACTCAATAAGTTTCAACCACCAGAATAGGCCGGATTTCACAGCGGGTATACCACCATGGACCACATTGACTTCGTACGGCAAATCATACAGATGAACAATGAGTACAATCAGCTCCTTTGTTTGGTGTTTTCGGACTATTAGAAGGGATTCGACTCGGAGGAAACCCGGTCTGTCCTGGAATCCTTACAGCGATATCAAATTAACTGGCGATATATCGAGATGATAATATGTTTGACGCCGCTACTATGACCATTCAAGTTCAAAACTTGCAGATAAATGATCCACCTGGGACGAGAGGAGAGACAAGGGAACGTAATCTCCCCAAAATTGTTCTCAAACGCATTGAAGGAAATATCTAGGACACTGGATTGGACTGGATGTGGCATCAATATAAACGGTGAATACACCTCTCACCTACGATTCGCAGACGACATTGTTATGATGGCCGAAACGCTGGAAATACAAGAGATGCTGAATAGCTTAGCTGAATTTTCCCAACGCATCGGTGTCCAAATATTAGATAAAACCAATGTTATGGTGAACGAGCTCCTAACTATGGGATCGGTTGCCATAGCCAGGGAACGCTTTTACTTGGAAAACAATTTCAAATGTGAGTCAATGAAGAGGATTCAGCTAGGCTGTGCAGTGTTTGGGAAACTCTCTCTTCTCGTCACCCATCCCACAAAGCCAGAAGACGAAAGTTTTCAATCAGTGCGTTCTACCGGTCATGATCTACAGTGCTGGAACGTAAAACTGACACTTAAGACCGTCCACAAGTCCATTAAGCTCGCACAGTATGCTATGGAACGAGCTGTGTTTGGTGTCTATCTGAGGGATCATATTCGAAATGAAGTCATCCGTCATTCGTTATTGACAAAGCTCAACGTCTTAGCAAACTGAAGAGGCAGTGGGCTAGTCATATCTATAGGAGGACCGATAACCGTTGGGATAGACAAGTTCTAAAGTGGATATCGTGATTATGTAAACGTAGTGTAGGAGGTCCTGAAACCCAATGGAGTGACGACATACGTAAGGCTGCAAGCAGTGGTTGGAGAAGAAAAGCCGATAACAGGGCTGAGTCACGTACCATGGGAGATGCCTATGTCTAGCAGTAGACTAGCATGCGCTGATGATGATGATGTAGGTATTGAGTTTTAACAAAAGTTGTAAAACAAGTATTGTTTGTTTAAATACACAGAATATGATCTTAAATGGATGCAGGCTGATTAGCAGCACCCTTGTAAAGTTAAAAATACATACTCATTAAACATAGAAATATCCTGACACAAAACAAATATGTATTTGTATTCATCTTACAAATATTTGCCCTGGGTGGGAATCAAACCCACGATCCTCGGCTCGCACACAACTTACTACCAACTAAGCCACGAGGCCAGGCGAGGTACTACCAGTACAAAAATCGCGGTAAATTTAACTTTTTCCAGGATAAAAAGTATCCCATGTTTCAGAAGTTCAGCAATTTAGGCATGAAGAGGTAATAGATAATTTAAGTTACTTTTCACATTCATGATTTCTTTTACTTTTCTATTCCAAATTATATCTCTAAATTAGTTGAAATGATTTAAGATAAAATAAAAAACATTGATGAGGCATTCATATTCATCGTCAAATCACTTACGTTTATAAATTGAATCTAATTCGGTAGTTAAACACAACAACAGGACACTCGTCACGCCTTCCCATGTGTCACACAGTAACGTACATAACTGAACGACGTGGTGATCCGCGGTGCAACCGGCGCGAACGTATTTTACAATGGCGGTAAATGAGCAAAATCTGCAGCTGGCTATCGTGTTGAAAATAGCTTAAATAACAAAGTCCGGGAAATTTTAGTGTACTTAAGTTGTCGTAACTAGTGATTGTCTTTAACACCACATGTATTTAAAATGTAGTAAATTAAAATTACCCACGTTTGATTATACAATAGATGTAGTAAATACCATGCGTTACTTAATTGTATGAGCAATTTTGCTGTAACCCACAGTCGTCAACATTTCTTGACGCTGTTATTACAATGCACACATAAATTGCAAAAGGGAAATTGTTGTAAATCGCAAATGAAAGAAAAAGGCCGTTTTTGTGTTGTTTACAGCAAGAGAAATGTTGTCTTTTTTGAAAAATTGAAAAAAAATCAATGCTGTACAAAAATTTCTAGAGGTCGTAGAGACACGGGAGTGGGACCATTCGACGCAGTATTTTTTTCTGATGCTAAATCTGCAAAAAAAAATTTTTGCCAAAGGTGTGGTTTACAGCAGGTTTGGTTTTTACCGTCGATATGCATACATATATATTTAGCCTTTTTATGCGGCGAAAATTTAAAAGGGCAAGCAATGAAAGGTACTACAAACTATCTTGTAAAACAATGGTTGAGAAATGCTGGTCTGTCATATTTTGAGTGACATCGATTTGTTTACCTTTTATTCACAGAGATTTGGAATGAGGTATAGGTACAGATAAAAGGCTCCAAGTAATAGTTTTTCTTAAAAAAAAAAGAAAACTTGAAAAAAGAGAAGCCGTCTGGATTCAAGCCCGGAGCTACCAATTCGTGACCGCCATGACCGCCTGATTCCCCGTCTGAGCTATTATGCTGTCGCGTCACGCGGCGAAATATACCTTCGCATTCTAATGTCTAATGTGACGGGTTTTCATTGTCTAAAAACGCGCATAAAATGTGTTTTTTAAATGAAACCTAGTTAGATCGATTTCTTGTCGCCGAAACATAATTTCACACACATAATTTCATCAAAATCGTTCGAGCCGTTTCCGAGATTCAAATTCTATATATATATACTAGCTGACCCGGCAAACGTTGTTTTGCCATATAAATAAATAATTAATACAAATTTTAAAAATCTAACAACATTGGTAACCCTAAACTTTAATAATAAAAATAAATGATTATTTTTATAAAACAATTTTAGATTTGCCATAAACTCCGGGAATTTTTAATCAATAAATAAAAAAAAAAAATTGATGAAAAACATTCACAAAAAGACGATAATTGATCAGTTATCGAGCGGGATGAAAAATGATTAAATTACTAAAGTAGCTATTAAAACATAGGAGTTGGTGATAAAAGGGTAAAAATTTAGGGTTGTATGTATTTTTAATAAATATAAATAAATAAATAAATATTGGTGGACAATTCACACACAATACCATCTGACCCCAAACTAAGCAAAGCTTGTGTGATGGCGGCCAGATAGCTGATATAATACTTATATAGTTTTAAATACATATAAATATTATATTTTAATATAATGCCACGTTATATAAAATTAAAAACATAAAAAATTGTCAAAAAAAAAAAAAAATTGGGGTGAACATTCACCTAGGGGTATGAAAAATAGATAGAAGCCAATTCTTAGACCTATTGAATATGCATATAAAATTTGGTAAAAATCAGTAAAGCCGTTTCGGAGGAGTAAGGTAACTAACATTGTGACACGAGAATTTTATATAATTATGAGATATACATAGGTATAAGATTTAAACAAACAATACTTGTTCTAAAATGTTATACAAACAATACTTTTTTTTACTAAAGTGTGACGAGACGAGCAGGACATGTGCCTGATGGTAAGCAATATGCCTGCCACATAACAGCACAGTGCACGGAGCTATTGGAACATGAAAAGTCTCAATCATTACCTAGCACTGCATTGCGCTCGTCACCCAGAGATCTAAGTTGTTATCTATATATATAAAAGCGAAAGGTCACTCATCAAGGAATCTCAGAAACTACAAATGCTAGGAATCTGAAATTTTGCATGGAATACCCTTTTAGCACGTAGGCGCTCGCTAAGACGGGGTTTTGCGAAATTCAACCCCTAAGAAGGTGAAACAAGGGATGAACGGTTGTATGAAAATTCGTGATTTTCAAAGTTATCAAATTTTGTATTTAGACTCTTGACACGAAGCAATTAAATGTTTGTTCTATCAATTTTGTAATTTCGAATAGTAAGGGGGTGAAATTGGGGTTAAAATGAGGGATGATTGTCAATATGGAAGTACCCAACCGTTGAAGATAAAACCATGAAACTCTGTAAATATGTAGATACTTGACACGAAGCAAACGAATGTTTGTTCTATCAATTTCGTAATTTCGAACTGTAGGGGGGTGAAATTAGGGTTGAAATGGGGGTAAAATATCAATATGAAAGTTCCCAACCGTTGAAGATACAACTATGAAACTCTTTATATAGACACTTGAAACGAAGCAAACGAATGTTTGTTCTAGCAATTTTCGAACTGTACGGGGGTGAAATTGGGATTGAAATGGGGGATGAATCTTAACTAGGAAGATCCCTACCGTTGAAGATAAAACCACGAAACTCTTTATAACTATAGGCACTTGACACGAAGCAAATAAATGTTTGTTCTAGCAATTTTGATCTAGGGGATGAAATTGGAGTTGAAATGGGGAACGAATGTCTCTTACACTTTCACACCTAAACAACTGAACCGATTTTGATGTTTTTTTTTATTATAAGCTATTTTTAGTAACCGTAAATGTTACGTGTCCCAGACACGTAACATATGTAGGCAGTACTTATTTTTATATATATATATAAAAATAAGTACTGCCTGAGAGTTACCTTAGTATTTATTTCGCGCGGACGTAGTCGCGGGTAACAGCTAGTATAAATAAATAAATGTTGGTGGACAATTCACACTACACCATCTGAGCCCAAACTAAGCAAAGCTTGTGTGATGGCGGCCAGATAGCTGATACAATACTCATATAGTTTTAAATACATACTTATCATTCATATACACACCCAGACACAGTGCAAACATTTGAATTCATCACACAAATATTTGTACTGGGTGGGAATCGCACCCACGACCCTCGGCTTCGCAGGCAGAGCTACTACGAGCCTACTAAGCCACGAGGCCAGTCAAGTCAAGGCATATTTCTAAGCCCTGTAATTTCTCTAGAAACATTGCCCTTCAAACCGGAACACAGTAATGTTTGCACATTACTGCTTGGCGGTAGAATAACTGGCAAAGGTGTGGCACTTTCCCAGGCGGACTCTGCTAAGAGTCCTACCACTACAAAACTACTTCTACTACAATTTTTGTTAAAACTCAATACATATCCCAACTCTACTCACGTCGGCACTTCTTTTATCGAGTGTTAAAGAGTGCGCGCGCTCTTGCTACTAAAAGTTCCATGTTTTTAGACCGGGCAAATAGGTTTTTTTATTTAGGACGGGGAAAAATACGAATTTTTAAAAACTGTAGAAGAACAGTTAACATGTTTAATGTACTTAATATGTCTTTAAAAGGATGCAGGCTGATTACCAATAACCCTGTATATATGACGTTATGACGTGAAATGATCGTCCGTAAACCGACTTTACAGAGAACTATTTTTTATCAGAAAATCCCACAATTTGTTGCTGTCTGACGAAGAACATCAACACATTTGCCCGTATGCAACGTTGCTCATGACCCCAGCCGATTCCGACGAAAACTACAACTTTGACGATAACAGCACCAGTTATCATACAGGTAAGTTATCTTTTTATTTATAAATCTTCTGTGTTTGTAATTATTCTCCTCCTCTTAGTTTTCTCTTCTGCCGTGTGTGTAGTCTTAAGCACACACACACACACACACATTTTTTATGGATAAACAATTATAATGGACCTTTACCGTTTTAAAGCTCGTTTTTGGAACAAATTTCCTTACGGCAGACTTGGAGAAGATAGGGATTTTGCTGCGCGACTGAACTGAAAAAATGTGAGACTAAAACTGTCAAAAAATAAATAAGGGGATTTAATAATTCTGTCATCCCCGGAAGTGACGTGTAATTAATTCTGTTATTCGCTTATTCCTTAGATTTTTAGTTCCATTTTCTGCCACTAGCGCCAAATCGCTCCAAACTGTCAAACTCAAAGTCAAAATGGCGCCCGCAAACATCAAATTTAAGCTATTTTTTAAATTTAAGTTGTTTTCCAAAGATTTTTATTAATAATTAGTTTAAGGGATGAATGTACTGACATTGATGTTGTAGATTTTCGAGACTTTCCAGAATGGTTTAGATTAACAACTACCTACCTATGTCGTTTTTTTTCTATTATGTAAAAAAAAAATATGGAGGTAGGAAATCTGAGGTCAGTTAGTTTTTAACCGACTGCAGTGGGTTATAAAAAATACTTTCTCAATCCTCTGTATTTTTAATGTTGTTATTTCACAATTTTCGACATGGTGAACTGATTTTAATAATTATTTTTTTGTTCGAAATGATAAACTTCCCGAATAGTCCCGTATAAATTATATCAAAATCGGTGTAAGCTTGTAATATCAACAAAATAATTCTCTTCTCCCAATCCAAAATATATCTGTAGGTAAAAAAAAACAAATGACAAAAGTCGCTGACTCCAGCAGATCTACTACGAAAACAAACTCCGAATGATCGGATCCGACCGACAGCTGAATTGGATTGTAGCATACCACGAAAACATTCGGATCGATACATCTGGGTCGGAAGTTCTAGACTTATGTCGGATGAGGGTCGGAACGAACAAAACGCCCGATCCTATCAACCGACAGATTGTCTTTCGAGGTAGGAAACGTCCATAAGTTCGGCCGATATATCGTTTATCGGACTTCGTAGTAAGCCTGCAGGTTCGGTGGAGTAGCTAATTCAAATGAAAAAAGAAACCACATGTATGCGAAACATATCTTGTTTTACAGATGACGTGAAAAACCTAAATGACCAGTATCGAGGAGCGGACTCAGGCGTGGATTTCGCGATTGGGACGCCGCAAGGGACGGGAGCCGATGGTGCACCCCCTGTGGTAAAAAAGTCCGTCTCTGTCGCTTTCGTGGAGCAATGGTATGTCACAGTCCATAGCTGGTTGGCTTAGTTAAATATTGGTAACCATTCATTTTTTTCTGTGGGGAAATGCCTTTGCGCATCGTCTACCGTGAAGGGATACGGCAGGTGTATCGGGTTCGACACCATGGACAATCACATGGAGACCATGGTGCCCATACCGATTAAAACCCCCACAGATTTCTCCTGCATGGCTAGGGGTCAGGGTCGCGGGGTCACTCTTGCACTCCCACCAACAACTCTGACCTACTTACACCTACTTGCGGGTCTGCCTCGCGGGGGCGTTAGTATCCCCGCATTTGGCTATAGTATCGCGTCGGAAACCAGCGGTGGCACACCTCTTCGAAGGCCCTAGGTGATGATGATAGGATAACGGCGAGGCTTTCACAACTCTCGCTCCTTGTCCTCACACAACCTCTCACTGTCGAGCATTTTGGCCTTGCTAAAACCTTGGCTTAAAAAGCTTGGCCTAAAACCTTGGCAAAACTTGGCTAAAGAAGGACATCTTCTTTAGCCAAGTTTTTGTCTCCCGCGGCCCTCGTCCTTCCACTGAGCACTCTGCTGATCCAAGTGCTCGTGGAGGACCCTTATCTGGAAAACATAAAGGGATTCTACTGGGCCGATATGTCAGCCGAGTAACCTTCCCAAGTCAAGACTTCCAGTACCTTTCCCCAGTCTCAACACGCACTGCTCAAAAGGGTAAGGAGCACGAGACGAAACTCTCTCTCCGGTCGGATTCGCCATCACACAACAAGATGCCACGGAAGCAAATTGTTGTGTGATGCCCAGGGTGCACCACGTGGAGGTTCCCGTGCCTCGCACCCCTTGGTAGAAATACCTTCTTTATATTTTTAATTTGATGTGGGGGAAATACACTTACGTGTCCCCACCATGCAAGGACATGGTGAGGTATGTCGGGCTCGACACCATGGCGACGACAGACATGGTGCCCACAAAACCCCCACAGATTTCTCCTGCATGGTCAGGAGTCAGGGTCGCGGGGTCACTTTTCGCATTCCCGTCAACGACCCTGACCCTTGCCACCGCCTTTACGGACCCGCCTCGCGAGGGGCGTTAGTACCCCCCGCATTTCGCCCTAGTGATGGACCGGAAATCAGCAGCGCGTCACCTCCTCGAAGGCCTATCCCTAGGTGGGGTGCAGGACGGCCCTAAACAACGTCCGACGCCCCAGGCCTTCCAGTGGAGACGGGATGGGAGCCCAGTGTCGCAATCTCCAGGCTTGCCCCCGTATCCGTTTCCGCCTCAATTGAGGAGCAAGAGGCTTCCAACTCTCGCTCTTCCAACTCACACCACGTCTCACTCTCGAGCACCACGGCGAATGTAGTCGGCAGCGAGAGGTCCGCCCTCACCACCGCGGCTAGGGCGCGGTGGTGAGGACCGCGGTTCCGCCTCTATGGCCGCACGGCGGCCCTTGCCCTTCCACTGAGCACTCTGCTAATCAGAGTGCTCGTGGAAGACCCTCATCTGGAAGACTTAGGAATTTTACTTGGCCGATATGTCAGCCGAATAGTCTTCCCAAGTCTTCCAGCACATCTCCCTGACCTCTTCACGCACTGCTCAAGGGGTTGAGGAGCGCGTGTAGAAGTTCCCAGCCCCGGCCGGGATCGCCATCACACAACAAGAGGCCACCGAGGCAAGTTGTTGTGTGATGCACCACGTGAAGGTTCCCGAGCCACGCACTCTTTGGTAGAAATTCCTCACACAACACCATCTAGCCGCAAACTAAGCAGAGCTTGTACTGTGGAAAGCAGATAGGCGATATAATACTTGTACTTGTATAATTTACTTACACTAGCTGTTACCCGCGACTTCGTCCGCGCGAAATGAATAACTAATAAACTAATTCTAAGGTCACTCCGGTAGTACCTATTTTTATACCCAGACACATTTACGGTTACTAAAAACAGGTTATAATAAAAAAAACATACAATTTCATCAAAATCGGTTCAGTTGTTTAGGTGTGAAAACGTAAGAGACATTCGTCCCCCATTTCAACTCCAATTTCATTCCCATTCAGTTCGAAATTACAAAATTGCTAGAACAAACATTTGATTGCTTCGTGTCTAGTGTCAAGATCCAAAATTTGATAACTTTAAAACTGACGAATTTTCATACAACCGTTCATCCCTTGTTTCACCCTCTTAGGGGTTGAATTTCGCAAAATCCCGTCTTAGCGTGCGCCTACGTGCAAAAAAAGACCTCCATTAAAAATTTCAGAATCCTAGCATTTGTGGTTTCTGAGATTCCTTGATGAGTGACCTTTCGCTTTTATATATATAGATAATTGTACTTGTACTTGTATAATTTACTTGCAAAACATATACTTGTATAATTTCAAATACATACTTATTATACATAGAAATATCCAGGTACAGAACAAATATTAGTATTCATCACACACAGATTAGGACTCCTTCGTCTTCTTTTAACTTGTTTAATGATTTAGCAGGTCCGTGATCTATGTATATCATTTCGGTTCTTTTATAATCTTGGATTTCTGTATTTTTTATGTTATGTATCTTGGATTATAACAAGAAAAGGACCTTTGGCCTCGCAGAATTACTTACTACCAATCCACTAATTCAGCCAATTAAGTTGCTAGTAAGTCTACCTGCGAAGCTGTAGGTCGTGATTTCGATTATCACCCCGTGCAATATTGTATTTATCTCATGAATACAATTTTTTGTTGTCTGGGTGTTTATGTATTTACTTAATACTTTATGTATTTTTATTTTCGGGAAATGCCTTTACGCATACCCTTCCGCCTCAAAGAAACGAGTACCCCTACCGATTAAAACCTCTACGGTGTTCCACCTATATTTATTTATTCATTTAATGAAACATCAACAGTACACAAATTACATAAGTCATAGGTGAATGTTCACCGTTTCCTGATATATGCATAGCAATGTTGTAAACACCTGTCAAGGGTATGCACCCTTTCATTCACTACATTATCTATCATCAGTTATACATGTTGACCACCCTTTCTATTCAGAATACATCAGTGCGCTTATAATCAGCTATTTCACTGACTACAATATGGCGAGAACACGGGAACGCTTTCGCATTCTTCCGTGACAGCTATAAGGCTCCCATACCGTCTCTTAGTTTGGGGCTAGATAGCGTTGTGTGAGAAATTACTACCAACATTTGTTTATTTAGTTGCCCAATTTTAATTTTAGAGCTAAAATAACCTCGTATGGTAGCTTATGGTAGTCGAAAGCTTTCAGTTTTGTAACTACATATTTGTACATTAAATGTTCGTCATGATGTTTTACAATCGTACATTGCTTTTGATTATTTCAATTCCAGGTCAGACCCATCAGAGTTCCTAGAGCTGTTCGTAACGATGGGTACGATATCGCTATCTCTGTACACCGTCGACGATGGAACTCCGGAAGTAGCAGTGCTTCGACATCCCGCCAAATGGAAAACACCATCCGAACCCCAGAAAACTGCAGAACTTCTAGTTCAGGTAAGATATTTGTAGTGGACTCTTTGTAGGGTTCGCCTGGGGAAGGACCACACCTTTGTCAGTTATTCTACCGCCAAGCAGCACTGTGTGTTTGAAAGGCTTCTCTGGGTGACGAGAGCAGCGCAGTGCTAGGTTATGATTTGGACTCTTCATGTTCCAATTCTTATTTCTATATTACTAGATATTATCCTGTCGTATGTCCACTGCTAGACATGGGTCTTTACCCATGATACGCCACTCAGCCTATCCTCGGTTTGTTTTCACTGTCTTCCGTATATCGTTATAATCAGAGAGTCCTACGCTTCTCTTACGGAATATCCTATCTTTATTTTTATAGTTTAGAGTGACTAGACGAGCAGGATCTGTGGCTGATGGTAAACAACATGCCTGCCCATAACAACACAGTGGCAGGCAGCTATTGGAACATGAAAAAAGCTTTAAAATTGGATTGAAAATGTCCCCTACTCCTATTTTCCTTTTCTTATTACAATCCAAGATACATGTAAGAAAGAACCTAAATGATATCGATCAACGACCCGCTATATCTTAGTAATATAATAAATGCGAAAGTTTGTGTGTAAATATTATGTTTGTTACTTCTTCACGTCTAAACGGCTGAAGTGATTTTAGTTAAATTTTGTATGGAGTTAGCTGACAGTCTGGATTAACTCAAAGGATACTTTTTATTCCAAAAAAAAAATACGGTAACAACGGGAACGGGAACTACGCGGTTAGAACCGCGGAGCTCTGCTAGTTTTAAATAAATAAAGAAAAAAGAACGTGAAGAATCCAAATCGTTACTGAATTGCGCTCGTCACCTAGAGATATAAGATTGTCTTATTCTATTCAAACGTTGATTGTTATGAATTTTGTTTTAAGGTGGTAGCAGACGACGATGACGATAAGAACGTCGACGAGAAAGGGACGTTCAGTCTGACGCGAGAGAGCCCCGCCAGCGTAGCGACTCGCAGTGCCAAGAGCCTCAACGAAACCGTGCGGAACATGGACATCGGCAAGATGAAGCTAGAGGTACCAGCGATCATTACTTACTACTGACACCATCAATATAAGCCATTAAAACCACCTTGAATTTATTAATAAACTGCGTCTCTGTGTCTAGCGTAAGTGGTTTACACACCACCAATCTACTTTACCCCTAGAATCACTAGCGGCGAGGTAGAGCATACCTCTGAGTGTTTCTAGTTATTTTGGTTATTGATTATTATCTAATAATGTTTCATTATTTAAATCAGGTGTTGTGTTGTAATTAGTCTTATCAAATTGTAATGTTACCTGTTCACGTTTCAAATTGCAATGACGTTGACTGTGTTACAGTTTGTTTAATTTAATTTGATATTACGTCTTCATAGTAAACTGACGCTTGATTGTTTTTATTTTCAGTGCCATTTCCAAAACGCTAGAACTTCTGAAGGGAATATATCACTACTGCACGTGATGTTACACCAACCCAATCTCTACTATTGGCAGAGATCGTCACAAAAAACTCTTCAGGTAAGTTATTTTGTATATTTTTCTTTGGCTGGATATTTTTATTGTATATGTACAATGTATATCTGTCGATAATTTTATCAAATATAAACCGATTTAGATTTGTTTTCTATTTATCATTATATTCTTAATATTTTGTTTCTACTCCAAGTATAACTAACCAATGGGACCATTGGGTAATGTTTTATTAAGTTTTTATGAAAAAAGTTATGTTTTACTACATCACATAATTCAGTCGTTTCCTCATTACTTGACACTAAAAATAGACTTTGAGTCTATACGAAGTCTATTTTTCACTATTTTAACACATAATGTTCGTGTATTGAAATTACATCTAAAGTAATCTGGCATGTTATACATTTTATAATAATATGTCAATTTAATTTTGATACATGGCCATCTTCCAGCTTCGTCATCAGACCCTGGTTACCATCTAGTACCAAAATACTCATCAAAACAAATAAAACGAGCCCAAGCTCGATGGGGTTATGTCGTTTAATTATCAAGTTCCCATGGCCATCTTCAAGCTTCTTCATCAGACCCTGGTTACCATCTACCACCAAAAGTACTCATCAAGACGAATGAAACGAGCCCACACTCGATGGGGTTGTATCGTTTAATTATTGAGCTGTTATGGCCATCTTCCAGCTCCATCATCAGACACTGGTTACCATCTAGCGCCAAACGACCCATCAAGACGAATGAAACGGGCCCAAACTCTATGGGGTTATATCGATTAATTACTGAGTTCCTAGTGTCATCTTTAAGCTTCATCATCAGACCCTGGTTACCATTTAGTACCTACCTACGAGTAAGTCCTCATCAAGACGAATAAAACGAGCCTAAACTCGATGGGGTTATATCGATTAATTACTGAGTTCCTAGTGTCATCTTTAAACTTCATCATCAGACCCTGGTTACCATTTAGTACCTAAGTCCTCATCAAGACGAATAAAACGAGCCTAAACTAGATGGGGTTATATCGATTAATTACTGAGTTCCTAGTGTCATCTTTAAACTTCATCATCAGACCCTGGTTACCATTTAGTACCTAAGTCCTCATCAAGACGAATAAAACGAGCCTAAACTAGATGGGGTTATATCGATTAATTACTGAGTTCCTAGTGTCATCTTTAAACTTCATCATCAGACCCTGGTTACCATTTAGTACCTAAGTCCTCATCAAGACGAATAAAACGAGCCTAAACTAGATGGGGTTATATCGATTAATTACTGAGTTCCTAGTGTCATCTTTCAGCTTCATCATCAGACCCTGGTTACCATTTAACATCAAAACGAATAAAACGAGCCCAAACTAGATGGGTTTAAGTTGTTTAATTACTGAATTCCTATGGCCATCTTCCAGCTTCATCATCAGACCCTGGTTACAATCTAGTGCCACAGTACTCATCAATACGAATAAAACTAGCCCGAACGCGATGGGGTTTAAGTTAATAGTATAAAATATTTTTCAATCTGGTGTTTGTGGTTACATACTCGTACAATGATAGTGATATAGAATTGATTTAACAAATACCAAAAATATAATCTAAAAAGCCATAAATGGTCGAACGACTTTCAAAAAGGAGGTTATCAATTTGACAACCATGTTTTTTTATGTATGTTACCTGATTTCTCGAAAACGCCCGAATCGATTTGAAAAATTCTTTTTATGTTATGAATTGAGGGCGTCACGCTCGGGAATGATAAGAAATCTTCGGGTAATCTTGGGATTTCTAGATGGTCAATGGCAATGGCCATGGCATTGACCATCTAGAAACGCTGACTCATTTCTAGATAGCCATGCTCATGGCCACGCTCTCCGATTTAGTTTAATATTCCGCGTTTAGTTTAACCCGCGTAGTTTCCGAAGTAAGCTATCAAATTCTGAGTTATAAGTTTTCACTTCTATCGGCAGTTCCTATGACTGCCAATTTTTTAGGGTTCCGTAAAACGTAAAAACGTAACCCTTATAGACTCGTCATGTCTGTCTGTTTGTCCGTCCGTATGTCACAGTCACTTTTTGTCTTTTACTTTTGAATTTTAAATTTAAAATAATCATTTTAAAATTTACAATTTGTTTGGTTAAAAAAAAAGATATTTTTTTATGCCATTGTATCAACTAAAGATGAAATTAAAATACTTTTAGATAGAGGGTGTATTAGCCTATTGCGGTAGAAAAATGTTTCATAGTCCTACAAAGTTTGCTTCAATTTGATAACGTTGGCTACACTTACTAAATATGGTGACACTTACATGTTGTAGTAACGACACGCTGCAGGTGCGATTAATTTCTCCCCAAATTTAGAAGTTTTTACTTTAAATTTTGGAAAATTTGCGGAAATCGGGCATCTCCAATCCTGGTTGTCTTGACGACATAAGTCGTTTTCTTAGTACGTCATAAATACACTATTATTAAAACATCAATCAAAGTTACAACGAACTACAAAAACTTATGTATTATGTTACTTGCTGCTACGGAACCCTTCATGGGCGAGTCCGACTCGCGCTTGGCCGCTTTTATTTTTATATATGTCAGGGAAGTATTACTTTCGTATGTTTCCCATCGACATCAGGAGGGCTTTATCATGGCATTTAGGGCTATAGAATCTTTATCGTGGATCTGTGGGTTAGTGCTAGTCTAAATGAAAATCATAAAAGTCTTCACAGTTTTATACTGAGTGTCACAATTCATATTTACGATCAAATTTACAGTAAAATTTACGAGCAGCGTGTTCGATGATTTCATCCATTACTTTATCGTATTTAACACACTTTGTGTACAACATGTACTACTGATCTAACTCTCATGTACAGCGATTACTCTCAGAGATTATTGCACAAACGGAACTTATCGCTGCTCTGACAACCATACGAATCAATAATAATGGAGTCACCACGACCACGCTCTTGACATAAGCAAGCCTCGCGCGAAGTTTAAATGAATTGATTTGAATTTCAAAGCTTAATGCTAAAGGAGATTGTGTCACTATAACATGAAGGTTATAAACAAAATATTGGATTTTGCATAGATTTCTTTCGCAGGCTCTTCCTCCACATGTGTGTGTGCCGGTGTAATTAATGACTGTATGATTTTTTTATACATTTGTACTTGTTCGGTTCCAGGTGTCTCTGTTCGACGCATGGATAGGACTTGGCAGCGGGCGTTCTAGTACTTATTGGCATGTTCCGTTGCTGACCACTGAGAGAGGCGCTGCTGACCCCGTTACAGATATCGCGCCTGCTTTAGCTACTATGAAGGTCGTTTCGCCGAGTATTGGTAAGTTGGAAAAAAATATTATGAAAAATTTAAAGGTTCTGATTATTTTAACTCGTAGATAAATACTAATTAATACCTGCGACTTCGTCGGCGTAGAATTTATGATGTGGTCTATTATGTGGAAAATCATGGCTTAATCAAAATTTCGCGTAGCAAATTTCAATTCACTCCGTTTAGCCCATTCGATGTGATAATTAATCTGAGTGCATTATGAAACAATGGTTTATTCCGGGATAATCAGTAGTCTATATGATATTTCTGACTATAAACCATCTCTGTTTCAAATGTCAAGCCAAGTTGTAGCGTCGTTCTGACGTGATTATTATTAATATAAAATATTTGTTTTATTAGTTCCTTAGAGAACAAATATTAGCTGTAACGTCAGAAATACTAAGCAAATTTGGTTCAAATTGGAAATAGATAGTGTATAGTCTGAAATACCACATACACAAATATCACGTCAGAACGACTCAACAAATTGGTTTGACATTTGAAACACAGATGGTTTAGAGTCTAAAATGTCACTTAGACTACTTATTGTCTCGGAAAAATCAAAAGTTTCACAAAGACCTCCTTTTAATTGTCACATTCGAACTTCTCAACAGATTGAGTTTAAATTCGCAACGCAAAATTTTGATAGACCAGTTAATTTCCACACATACTACTTTTCACTTTCTTTTAGTACATAGTACATAGTTTGGGGTCAGATGGTGTTGTGTGGGAATTGTCCACCAATTTTTTAATTTTTTTTGTTGTCTCACAAAATCTTTCGCAGTTTTACTATGAACCGAACGCGCCGCGCGCTTCTATTGCTTAATGTCTGTAATATCTGTACTACCGGACTGATGATGAAGAAAAGCTTTATTAGCAAAAAGAAATTCAAATTGCCTTATTTTGCAACAAGAAAAGGGTTAATGAAAATGGACTACGCTATAAAGAGTTACAACCGAATACACCTAACTTTCCCCCTTTCAATCGTTCATAATTTTGGGGTTAAACGTACTCAGTTACCACCATTTGAATATGAAATCAAAATACGCCCAGCTTCTGTTGAACTGAATCAGTAGTTTTGGCGTAATACTTGTTCCCCATACAGACAGACAGACAGGAATGAATGCAACAAAAATGCAGTTATGGCATCAGCATCGAAAGTGAAGTGACCCCGAAAAAAAAATTCAATGTGTTAACTTGATCTGTAACAGTTTTATGTATAGATAAGTTGGCAGTATTTAGTATTTTATATTGAGGTTTTAGAAAACTCCATCTTTAGTTTATATAGAATACGATGATCAATTTGGATCAACAGTTTCAATGACATACCTAATTGCGCTCCTGCTGCTACTGTTCATACTACCGTTCATCCTATGTTTCACCCTCTTATGGGTTGAATTACGCAAAACCCCGTCATAGCGAGCGCCTACGTGCTAAAAGTAAAATGTAAAATTTGAGACTAGTATTTGTAGTTTCGGAGATTTCGTGATGAGTGAGTGTCCTTTCGTCTTGATTACAATACAATTAATCTCGAAAAAACTTACGACTAATGTAGTCGGGAGAACAGCACCTGCCCGACTGAAGTCCCTGGTTCGAATCCCACATGCGCTTCTGTCCTAAAACGGTAAAGGAAAACATGAGGAATCTGGCATATCTAGCATCTTTCGTGGTTATTTATTTATGTTTATAACCCATACTATTTCCTTTCGAGAGAAGCGTCCGAGTTCCAGCAGTGGGAACATGTAGTGTGCTATTTGTTCATTTTTATCAACATTATTCATTCACTGTCAACATTTAAGATTCAAATTGGATTGTTTTAGGTACACCCGGAAGTCCAGCAGTGCGTGGTTCCATCCGCCTAGACATCGAGCGTCCGGTCATGTTTGAAGTCTCATTGGACAGCTTGCAGAGGCTCAAGGCGATTAATGTTCTGGTAAATTTATTGTAATGTTTATTACGTACTAACTAGCGGCGCTTCCCAGCTTCGTTAGGGTTGAACAACTAATCTACATATATAGCCTATTCAGGCGCCATCTGTGCGGGACTTATGGAACTTACGATCAATAACAACAATCAACATTCTCCATTCTCCGTCGTCTGTCCCGGAGGCTCATCACAACCTGAACATGTACCTCGGTCAATTTTCGAAAATAAACCCCCTAACCGGGGTAAACCGGGGGCGCAAAGTTAGTATGAGACTATGCCGTTCTTGAAGTTATTCGAATTAAATTCAGTGTGATGATTCTTCATGAAACACGTGTAAAGTATTTTTTCGATAATCATCCCTTACCTATGGGGGTGTAAAGGGGATGCAAACTTAGAATGAAAGTTCTTTGATTTTTAAAGTTATTTCAATAAAATGTTGTATATATAAAAGCGAAAGGTCACTCATCACCGAATCTCAGAAACTACAAATGCTAGGAATCGGAGATTTTGCATGGAGGTCCCTTTTAGCACGTAGGCGCTCGCTAAGACGGAGTTTTTCGAAATTCAACCCCTAAGAGGGTGAAACAAGGGATGAACGGTTGTATGAAAATTCGTAATTTTCAAAGTTATCAATTTTTTTATCTAGACACATGACACGAAGCAATTAAATGTTTGTTGTATTAATTTTGTAATTTCAAACTGTACGGGGGTGAAATTGGGGTTGAAATGGGGGATGAATGTCAACATGGTAGTTCTCAACCGTTGAAGATAAAACCATGAAACTCTGTATATAGGCACTTGACACGAAGCAAATAAATGTTTGTTCTAGCAATTTTGTAATTTTGAACTGTATGGGGATGAATTTGGGGTTGAAATGGGGGATGAATGTCAATATGCAAGTTCTCAACCGTTGAAGATAAAACCAATGGGGGACGAATGGCTCTTAAGCTTTCACACCTAAACAACTGAACCGATTTATCGATAGTACCAATTAACCAATAGTAAATGTGTCTGGGTATACAAATAGGTACTGCCTGAGTTACCTTAGTATTTATATCACGCGGACGAAGTCGCGGGTAACAGCTAGTGTATTATAAGCTCCTAATAATGATTATTGCCGATATCTCTTTTTGTGAATTCAATCACTAAGGGGGTAAAAGAATGTGAATGTTGGTTGAGTTAGTGAAGAGTTCACTGGGAGCAAACATCATGACACTGGATTTTTGACGTGATAACGTCTTATAATTCGATGAAGCCGGCTACACACCCGCAAAACTGTAACGTTCCGCCGTTACCGTTAGTTCGTCTTCCGTGCCATGCGGACGAAGCTGAGCGCTGAGGGCGCCACCCGCCGAGTCGAGCGGTATCACTACTCGCGCTATCAGCGTACTGATTTCTTAAGACGTTGTCACGTTCTATCGTCAGTAAACCGACTTTACAGACAACCATTTTTTATATATAAAAGTGTAGAAAGTAGAAAATTCAAAATTAATGAATGAATGAAAATTCTTTATTGTTCACACCATATAGGATACATACAATTTAGGAAAAACAGTAAGACCGGTGATACAACGGGCGGCTTTATCGCTAAAAGCGATTTCTTCCAGGCTACCTTTTGATGGCCAGAAATAGGTATTTGAAAACTTAAAGCGTGGTGCGTAACAATTACTATTTAAATAATAAGACCATGGGATAGACGTACATTCTAATAGTACTACATACGAATACATAAAACTACAGAAACACAACTAAAAACTAATAAATAAAACTAATCATATACTTACACACATAAATATTGTGACCAGGGAAAGAAATATACCTAGTTACAGAGATGACAAACTGACGAGCAACAAATATCAGCAAATAACATGATTGTAAAATTTGAAGTGATCACAAAAAGTGCAAAAAAGAACATTAAATAAATATATTTGTTTACAAAGATTACAGTTTCGACAAATAAAACTCTTTCACGTGATCTTTAAAAGTAAGTTACGATTGCAGCTTCCGGATACAAACTGCCAGATCGTTCCACGTTTAAACAGCCTGAAAGGAAAAGGACTTGCCTTAAAATGTTTCGGAGCGTGCAGAAGGGGACATTAGGGTCAGGTTGGTTTTTGACCTAAGAGAAATAGAATGGTAATATTGCAGTAACGTTAACCGCTCTTTAAGGTAACGCGGTGTCCATGTTGTACAGAAGGGAAAGAATATGAGCGTTACGACGTAAGCGAATCGGTAACCACTTGAGTTTAGCGCGAAATTGAGAAACCTACTACCACTATATAATTTTCCACCAATTCTTCGTAGAATGACGCAAGTATTGTTTTGCGAGGTTAAGCTAGCAGTTGGTGCTTTTTGAAGGGAAAACTTCTTTAGGCGCGCCTAGACAAATTTTTCGTGGGGTGTAAATTGGATTCTAGCGTCACGCTCGGGGGATCTACCGCCTAACGAAAAACGCTTTGACGCTTTGGCATTGCCGTCTCTTTCATTTCAAGCGAGAAGAAAAGAGACAGCAACGTCAAAGCATCAAAGCGTCAAAGCGTTTTTTGTTAGGCGGTAGAGGTGCGGGTATGATAAGAAATCTTCGGGTAAAATCGGGACCTTGGCGATGATTGGGCATCTAGAAATGCGTCAGCCAATGGGAAATCCTAAAAGGGCGTGGCCTCGCCATCATGGCATAGCCATCTAGAAATGCATGAGCCAATGGGAAATGCTGACGCATTTCTAGATGGCCATGCCATGATGGCGAGGCCACGCCCTCCGCTTACACCCGTGTAGTTTCCAAAGTAAGCTATCAAATTCTGAGTTACAAGTTTTCACTTCTATCGGCAGTTCCTATGACTGCCAATTTTTAGGGTTCCGTAAAACGTAAAAACGGAACCCTTATAGATTCGTCATGTCTGTCTGTCTGTCTGTCCGTCCGTATGTTACAGCCACTTTTTGCCGAAACTATGAGAACTACACTGTTGAAACTTGGTAAGTAGATGCCTGCCTACCCAAGTATAGATTCAATTAGAAGTTTGTTTATATATCATGTCAAATGTATGTTGATTTATAAATTGTATTCATGAGTTATATTTTTGGTATTTGATTAAAATTGTATTTATATGCTTTTCGAGAATGTTAGCACTAGGACAAACCTCTGCGAGGTTTAAAAGTGCTGATTGTTTTTTTATAGTAAGTTATGAATAAATAAAAATAAAAAAATAAAAAAAATGTATTCTGTGAACCGCATTAAGATTTTTACAAAAAAAAAGAAACAAAGAAAAATTAGGGTTGCCCCCCATACTGAGAACTGAAACTCAAACATTTTTTTTCTTCAAACCTACACGTGTGGGTTATCTATCGATAGGTCTTAAAAATGGTGTTGATGTTTCTAATATAGTTTTTGTCTACACTGAATAATCTGCGCGAGAGACACTTCTAAAGTGGTAAAATGTGCCCCCCCCCCCCCTCTAACTTCTAAAGTAAGAGAATGAAAAAACTAAAAAAAATATATGATGTACATTACCATGCAAACTAACAACGAAAATTGGTTTGAACTCGATCTGTTGAGTAGTTTTTTTTAGTACGTCATAAATACACTCTTATTAAAACTTTGATCAAAGTTTCAACGAACTACAAGAACTATGTATATTATGTTACTTGCTGCAACGGAACCCTTCATGGGCGAGTCCAACTCGCACTTGGCCACTTTATTCATAATGGTTTAGGTATTGTCTATAATATACACTATAGAATTGGCTGTTACGAATTGAAGAACGCAATTGTTGTTTTACCTGAGGGTGAACCTGATAGTTGGCGTGTCAATAATGGCCATGTCGAAGCATCGCAACGCTATATGATGGAAAATATGAACTACTAGTTTAAGTTAATAAGTCAATTACGTTGAATTTTGTTGCTGTTTTTGCTTTCTAACAGTATTTTTTTTTTGTAAATTAGTCATAAGTTTGTTTTTGTTCCTGAATTGTAGGTTGTTGTACATCATAATTAAGTGATAAAATGAAAAACGCTGCCTTATACACCACAGTATTTATACTAAAGTAAAAGGCAGATCCACTTATTTCATTGTATTTGTATTTCTGTTCAATAAATTATCTTTATCTTTACACGTAGTCTATACGTAGTAGTTAGTCATTTGCCTATTTGAATCATTTATTCATCTTTTGAAGAGTCTGTATAGCTATTCAATTTTGGGAAAATGTTTTTAGCCTACATTGAAATAGGTTCTGTATTATTTTTAAGGTGAATATATTTCTCTGATTACAGATGAAAGATCGAATGCTGCCTACTTTATCTCGATCATCCTTTTTAAACAAGAGTGATATAACAACGGAAGACCTGTCTCTACTCTATCGTGTAAAGAATATGTTGGGTAAGTTACAATCTCTTCAGCATTTAATCCTGAGTTCGTATTTACGTTGTCTAATAAGCGAAACAAATACGAATACAACGTAGCTCTTATTCAGAAAAGTTGAGGTCAAATTATATCCGAATACACTTGTTTGTTTAATTTTTTGTTCATAGTGTATCGGACCACTGAAATGTCGAAACTTGCACATCAGCCCACATTTCCTTGATCCACTAAGCCACAGGGTCACTACGAACAACATAATACCCTGGTATAGGTTGGTACCCTTACAGTGACAACCAAAACCGTTGTTCCATGCAAAACTGCACTTTGGATTTGACAAAATATATATGAAACATCATCTTATGTTCGCGATTTCACGTTTGCAATACTAATCCAAAAACGTGAATACAAAATTACATGTTTATAACTTTGAAAATGACGAATTTTTATACAGCTGTTGATGCCTGTTTCACCCTCTTGGGGGTTTAATTTTGCAAAATCCCGTCTTAGCGAGCGCAGCAAGGCGGTGTCAGGTTTTTGGTCCACAAAAGTATCCGTAACAACGTTCTAGAAATCGCAAGTGTGTCCCTAATGGTTGTGTACCTTGTGCTAAAGTTAACCGAGAGGTATACCCTCAACGTGGTTATGGTGTACGCGCCCTGGAATGCATACCCAGATTCAGAGATTGAGGCTTTGTTTGGTTATGGGGGATTTTAACGCCAAAATGGGAGTACAGACCTGCAGCGAATCAGTGGTAGGGGCTCATGGCTTAGGGTGAAGGAATGACAGGGGGCAAATGCTGGTCGATTTCCTCGAAAAAGAAAAGCTGTTGCTGATGAATTAGTTGTACAAAAAACAGCCGCAGAGAAAGCGGACTTGGCGAAGCTCCGACGGACGGACGAAAAATGAGATTGATTTCATTATTGCGGACAAAAAGCGTATATTCAGGGATGTCATTCAGTTCTCGGTTTACTACTACTACTACTTTACTACTACTCGAGTGACCAGAGACTTGTTCGAGGCACCCTGCATATTGATTACAAGCTTGAACGCGTCCGCTTGGTGAAGTCAACACTCCGTCCGAACCTTCTCCAAACCGTGGTTAGGTCTTTCCAGCTAAAACTGGAGAACCGATTTGCTGCCTTGGAAACCAGCCGCGGAAGCCGCGGGAGGGGACGGAAATACTACAAAGCTCTTAAAAGCCACCAGCTTTTACCACCAGCACCAGCACCATCCCCACTTATAAAAGAGCTTCAAGCATTGTTTAATGCCGTCCTCTTCATCGGGAGAACTCCAGAGGCATGGCACAGAAGCGTGGTCATCCTCTTCAAAAAGATTGACAAAACCTTTTTGAAGAAGTTTCGCTCCGTATCGCTTCTGAGCCATGCCCATTGTCCATGTCTATAAGTCGAGATTTATCACGAACCGCCTCGCTCAAAAACCCGACGAGTTTGAGCCCCCGAAACAGGCCGGGTTACGAAATGGTTATAACACCATATACCACATCCCCACGGTGCGGCAAATTACACAGAAGACCAAGGAGGCCCCATTGCTTAGCGTTTGTGGACTAAAGAAAGGCATTTGACTCCGTCGAAACCTGGGGGCTGTTCTGGAATCTTTACAGCTATGTCAAGTCGATTGGCGATACATAAAGGTGATGAGATATACACCTCATCAGCTCGGTGTATCGCCAGCTAAAATATGAAGCCGCTACGATGACGGTCCAAGTTCAAAACCAGCAGACTAAACATATCCCTCTGCATCGAGGCGTGAGACAAGGGGATATCATTTCCCCGGAATTGTTCTCCAACGCACTACAGTATGTGTTTAAGACGCTGGATTAGTCTGGACGTGGTATTAACATCAATTGCAAGTACATCTCTCACCTAACAATTTGCAGACGACTTCGTCATAATGGCTGAATCGCTGGAAGACTTCCAATGGATGCTGGACGGCTTGGCCAACTCTTCTCAACCCTTCGGTCTCCGGATGAACTTGAGTAAAACCAAAGTCATGTGCAACGAATTCGTTGCTCCGGGACCGATTGGCGTAAATTGAAGCACTCTGGAGATTGTTCGAAGATATGTTTACCTAGGGCAGACGCTCGAACTGGGTAAAAATAGCTTTGAGAGTGATGGGGAGAATTCAGCTGGGCTGGGCAGCATTTGGCAAACCTCGTCGAGTCTTCTCGTCACCCATCCCAACTCACCCGTTAGAGAAATGAACTCACCGACATAGCTCAGCGCATCAGCAAGCTGAAGTGGCAGTGGGCTGGTAATATCTGTCTTAGAAGCGATAACCGTTGAGGTAGACGAGTTGTGTGGAGACCGCTAATCGGCAAGAGCGAACTTTGCTGGATACTAGAAAGTTAGAGTATGGAATAAATAGCCGCTCGTATTACATCAATCACAATATCCGCGCAGACTGAAGGATCACCAGAAGATGTGTGTGCATGCTTTGGATAACAGTTTAGAACATCACAATATTATAATTTATCTGTTATTTAACATTAACTGTAATCTGTTATGTACGCCTAATTAAATAAATAAATCACAATTACTGCCATGGGTAAGGCGCAAAAAAAAGACACATCTAATCGCAATCTGCTAACTTGTATCGCCACAGCCACCGCGCCGGTTGCGTCTAGGGCTGGAATCAGGTATATGGTAAACAGCAGCATAGCATTTTAAACAGCATATAAAATGCTGACGTATTTCTAGTTGGCCAATGACCGTGGTCCCGAGTTTATCCGAAGATTTCATATCATTCCCGAGCGTGACGCTACAATTTAGGTAATTCACAGGCCACCAAAAACCTGTATGTGGCGCGCCAAAAGAAGTTTTCACTGCAAAACTTACTCACCAGTCAGGTCTCCATGTTGGGATAAAATAGGAGAAGTGTGTGACAATGGAGTGACGCATTATCACCGCGCGCAACGCATTTAAGGTACATAATAGTCATGCAACTGATCAATTATTTTACTAAAAACTGCTAGCACCGGATCCGGTAAATTGGTACCGGATCCGGTAATAGGTTAAGGATCCGCCGGATTACCGGATCCGGTTTTCCGGATTGCAATCCCTAGCCGCCACGCAATGTCTGGATCAGTTGGCTTCAGAAAATACAAGCAATAGGGAGTATGCGACTCAACTACTTTTTTTTTTATCATTTATAGGTTTACACTTGACCACCATCTCGCCTGATGTTAAGCGACGATGCGGTCTAAGATGGAGCGTGCTTACCTAGAAGAAACCGATTCACTCTCGATTTGAAGACACCAAGATTAATAATTAAGATTAGACGTCTGGTAACTGTGTGGCCTCTTGGACCAGCTGGATTAGGTTTAACGATAAAGCTAGCTTTCTAGTTTCCAGCCTAGCATGGTCAGTGTCCCGGTATGGGGCACAGCCATACCTTATGGTGGCCATTAAAATTCCCCAGTAATACTAATTGAGCTGATGGGTACTTTGGCTGAGCCGCGTCCGCCTTACCCAAATCTATATATATAAAAATCAATGCCACTTTTCGTTGTTATTGAACTCCTCCTAAACGGCTGGACCGATTTGAATGATTTTTTTTGTATACGTTTGGGTAGGGCCCTGGAAGGTTTAGATTCACAAATCAGCCCGGCAGATGGCGCTGCAGTTGATATCTAGGTTATTATTCGAGCGAAGCCGGAGCGGGCCGCTAGTATTCTATAAGTTAGTCTTTGAGCCTAGTTGTCTCATGATCCCCATTGTGTGACCGGCATAGACAATGTTGTCTATGCCTGTGTCTATCAGGGCCCAATGAACAATAATCTGGTGTCCTCAAGATTACGGAGACGCTGACAGAAGATATTGTCACGGCCGTACAAGGCACACTCCGGCACGAGGCTTACAGTTGTGCTCCAAAGTTTACCCTGGATACGTTAGGTACGCCACGTCCGCTGGACATCTTATTTGCGTCTCCGTAAGACACAAGAGTGACGGCTGTTCAGTCTCAAGATGGTGGTGGAGTGCGGTGATATTTGAGTGCCGACCTCGGATATTCGCGAGGTACACTTTGAGCGACAAGGAGTGCAGCCGCTTTTTCACTGTGTTTCTGTATTTGTGCTTTTTCAATACTCTACTTAATTACTTAATTAAGGAGATTAGTTTTTTAATTATTTAATTTTAGTTTTTCAAAACGAATTTTCACAATATTGCGAAAGCAATAAGTATAACCAATAAAATTTTCATTTGATTTACTAAATCGAAATGTAGGTATTTGTATTCGAGACTTGTTCAACTAAATTGAATGGGGGTTCGTTATAATTTGACATAGTCATGATTTCAGTAAGTGCCTCAAGAATCATTTACTTAACAATTATTTGATAATAACTACTTATTTGTTAATTAAGACGACAAATCGCCAATTACAACAATTAAAACAACAAAATGATGCCAAATACTCTACTAAATACTGAATGACAATAGTATGGAAGCAATTTTAAAGATATTCACGTCTAAATATTTCAGTGCAAGAGTGTATCGAGAGCGTGACAGTCCACACGACGCAGATGGCCGTCTGTGGGTCAGCTGGAGCGGCGGGCTGGGACTCATTGTCGGTGCAAGTGGCGGCGGGAGTGAGGCCCGAGCGGCTGGTGGGACGGGCGCTGGTTACCGCCGCTGTCATCTCGTCAGGCTCTTCCGGCGACTCGAGGGATGTCGTCATGCATCCCGTGGTGATAGGGTGAGTCTGGTATAAATGCTAGTCGACCGAATATGTCGGTATAAGTAAGCGATGAACGTGAAGTCTAAGTCGCAAGACCTAAGTATTATGCAAACGTCGCCTGCGCTACCCAATGTCAGCAGGGGTTATAATTTCAAGATAGCCATTAAAGATCGCACCGCGGCAGTAATGGAGGCTCTTAGTCAAGGAGAAACTTCAGAGGAAAAGTAGACATAGTTGTTAGTTGATAGTTGAAAGAATCAAATACTTCCTGCATGTAAATGCACAAGATGTAAATGAGGCAACGTTTAAAAAGGCATCCCGGAGTGGAGATTATTTTAAGAAAACAAAAAACCTAAGTAGTAATTAGCAAGCCCTAGTACACTATAAATGAGCATCCGGAACTCCGAAAACAATGGAGTTGCTAAATTTTAAATAATAACAAAAAAGTGAAATATAAAAAGCCTACTATAATTGAATTACTTATCTCATCTCTGATAAATAGTGCCAAAACGACCGATTTGTATGAGTTTTGTTTGTTCGAAATAATCACAAGTTCCCGAAGATGGCACATTATCGGTTTATGTGAAGTCTGGAAAGAGGGAGCGGACACCATAACCTTGGAATCAGGTCATCTTATATACTACCGTGTAAATCACCAGCTGTTGCGAGGAGGTGTCTGGATATGGGTCCACTTCAGTTTTAGAAATCGCAAGTGTGGAGACACACTTGCGATTGATGTGAAGTCTGGAAAGAGGGAGCGGACACCATAACCTTGGAATCAGGTCATCTTATATACTACCGTGTATATCACCAGCTGTTGCGAGGTGGTGTCTGGTTATGGGTCCACTTCAGTTTTGGAAATCGCAAGTGTGTCTCCACACTTCGCGTACAGTCCGCGAGGTATAAGCTGAGCTTTGCATTAGTGTGAGTGATCACCAAAAGTACAGTCAGACGCAGGACGCTGTGACCATGTTCTCTTAATAAGGTGTTTCTTCAAACCAGAAGTGCTGCCATCTGAATATGATTTTGATGAAGTGTGAGTGGTGTCAATATATGTTTCATCGGTATAAACGATAGGCCTGCCCTGAATACGGTATTCGGAAATTTTAAGTAAATAAGTTATACGTAGGTGACGGATCTCATGCTTTTCCATTAAAATTTTTCTGTTATTCTCTGTCCTTGACCATTTGAATCCTAAAAGAGATACTTCTTTTCGCAATGACCATATTGATCCTGGATAGTTAATGTCAGCTTGTTGTTTAAGAGTTTGTTGTCTGACTGTACTTTTGGTAATAGATGCGTATGCATGTGATCACTCACACTAATGCAAAGCTCAGCTTATACCTCGCGGACTGTACCTTGTGCTGAAGTTGATCGAAAGGTACACCCTCCAAGAAGTGGTCATGTTGTGGGTAAATCAACCGAATCAGCACTTCATGTTAATGCTGTAATGCTTCATTCAATGCTTCATCATATGAGAAATCGAGGCTGCTATCCAATTGAAATCTATTTCGGCGTCTTCATGGGCATCAATGAGAGCCTTCGACAAGACAAAGTTCTCTAGCATCTACTCAGCTTTGAACAAACATGGAATGGACGCCTTACTATCAGGTTGGATAGTAAAAAGGTTGAGACATTGGATCGTACGACCACCAGGAAAGGAAACGCAACCAAAATAACACTGGTTGCGAGAGGGTGCCTTCAAGGAAGAGTCCTCTCGCCCTTGGTTTGGAACCTGGTGGTAAAAGATTTAATCGTGGCATTGAATGCGAGGCGGTTCGACAAGGTAGGTTTTGCCGACGACATAGCAATACTGATAACAAGTCTCCATGCCAGCATCGCCTGTGACCTGATGCACGCGGCTCTAAGACTAATAGAGCGATGGTGCACGGAGTACGATCTAACAGTGAACCCGTCAAAGACGGAACTGGTCATGTTCACACTTATACGCTCTCTAGGTTTGTACACACTGCCAGGTCTATATGGCATAACGCTACAGCTGTCTGGTGAGGTGAAGTATCTGGGGATGATCCTCAACAGCAAACTGAACTGGAACAAGCACTTAGAGAACAAGATCAACAAGGCCTGTATCTACCAGCGGTATGAGCACAACACCAACGGCAGCCCTGGACATAATGCTGGATCTGCCTCCGCTCCATATATGTGTGCAGCAGGAGGCGGCGATGTCTCCAATAAGACTACGGGCTCTTGGTCTATGGGATGATACAGGTATTCCTCATACACGAGTTCTTCAGGACAGCCTGAAGCACCAACCCATGCTGCTGGCGATCAGTGACAGAATATCCAAACAATTTGTATTTGATAAGATATACAAAATTCAACTCGAGGAGTCTCCCTCCGGAGATCACAGCTCCACCGGGTTAATGATCTTTACCGATAGTTCGTGAACCAACGTGGGCTCATCGAAAAAACGAATCACATATCCTTTGGGGTCTACAACTCTGTCTTCGTCCAGGCACAATGCAAATATAACATCCGCATATTCTCTGACAGCGCGGCAACTCTACATGCCCTAAAGAGCAACACCATCACTTCGGAGCTAGTTCTTGAAAGCCACAAATCTCTCATGGAGGTTTGTGTACAAAACCAAATCGTTCTTCAATGCATTAAAGGCCATAGTAGATCAAGAGGCATCGACACAGCGGATGAGCTGGCGAGAAGGGCATCAGCGGAACAGGTACATGGTCTTGAACCGATTGTCCCATTCCCTCTGTCGCAGGTTCGGAAGTGGATGCGTGAGAAATCACTTAAGGAACACAACGATAACAGGACCAAGAGGTTAGACTGTAGACAGTCTAAAGCAGCATTGGGGGTCCGTAATACACGGTAAAATCTGCAACTGCTGAACTTGAATCGGCAACAGTTGCGTCTGGTTACAGGCGCACTGACAGGTCACGGTTTGTACAATAAAAACCTATTCACACTAGGTATTACCGACAATCCTATTTGCAGAGCTTGTCTTGAACCTGAAGAAACGGCTTCTCACATGTTCATGGAGTGCACGGGAGTGCCGGTTCACCTGGGAAAATTACTGGGCACACCGGGACGCTCCGCGAAGCATGCGACAGCTGGGCTTACTGCTGGAGCTGGGATGACAGGAGTGAAGCCAAGGACAGCAAAGACAGAACAAGGGGCTCTAAATAAGAAAAATAACTTATACAACGATCTACGATACCTACATTTCCCTCAAAACAACTAGTACACAAACAAATAGTACTCTGGCTCGCCACTATACGGATGAACAGCCTGAAATAAGTTTGGACGAAATTGTGATGGCACTTGGGCAACTTAAAAATGGAAAAGCCGTGGACTAGGACGCAATTTGTTTGTAACCGAGGTCTTAGGGCTCTCCACACAAAACCATGAATTCGCAAAGCATCGCAAATATCTCCGAACTCGCACGAATGCACCGCAAGAACTTCTGATCTGATTCGCATCGCGCATTCCTGGATGAACTAAATTATTTTTTCTTTCATATCTATTTAACAATAATTATGAATGAACGAAAATTCTTTACTGTTCACACCATCTAGGATACAGTATACAATTTAGGAAAAACAGTAAGCCTAGTGATACAACGGGCGGCCTTATCGCTAAAAGCGATTTCTTCCAGGCAACCTTGGGAAATATTTGAAAAACTTTAAGCGTGCTGCGCAACAATTACTATTTAAATAATAAGACTATGGGATAGACGTACATTCTAATAGTACTACATACGAATAGATAACTACAGAAAAAAAACTAAATAAGCTAATCATATACTTTACATACATAAATATACTGACAAGGTAAATAAATTTACCTTGTTACAGAGATGACAAACTGATGAGCAACAAATAACAGCAAAGAACATGATTGTAAAGTTTGAAGTGATCACAGAAAGTGTAAATAAAGTGGCCAAGTGCGAGTTGGACTCGCCCATGAAGGGTTCCGTTGCAGCAAGTAACGTAATATAGGTACATAGTACACATTTTTTTTTAGTTTGTTGTAATTTTGATCGAAGTTTTAATAATAATGTATTTATGGCGTACTAAAAAAAAGCTACTCATCAGATCGAGTCGATGATAAACCAAAGTCATGGGCAACGAGTTCCTTGCTCCAGGACCGATTACCATAAATAGAATCACTCTTGCAATTTTTCAGAAAAACATTTACCTAGGGCCGACGCCCGAACTACATAGAAAGAAGTAGCTTTAAGAGTGAGGCTATGAGAAGAATCCAGTTGGACCAGAAAGCATTTGGGAAACTCCGTCGAGTCTTCTCGTCACCCTTCCCACAAAGTCTCAAGACAAAAATGTACAATCATTGCGTAGTACAATTATTGCGTAGTTCAAAAATGTACAAACAGGTAGGAACCTGTTATGACTGATGGTGCTGAAACGTGACACTGACAGTGAGCGTGACAGAGAACTAAAGTCACCGACACAGTTCAGCGTATTAGCAAACTGAAGTTGCAGTGGGCCGATCATATCTGTCGCATAGCCGATAACCGTTGGGGTATACGGGTTCTGCAGTGGAGATCGCGAATCGGTAAACGTAGGGTAGAGGATACCCTGAAACTAGATGAATTGATGATATACGAAAGGCAGCTGATGGCGGTTGAAGACGTAAAACCGAGGATCGGGCCGAGTGGCGAATTATAGGAGAGGCAGAGATGTTACGGAGCTTCGACTCCGACTCCGATAAGTCGGAACTTCCGATTCTTATTACACCTTCGGTTCCGACTTCGGCTCCGAAACTTTTAAAACGGAGATTTTAATCGGATGTATGGTGTATAAATATTTGAGATAATCCCTTATTATGCTGGAATGTAAATAGAAATACAAAATCCCAACCCCTTAAATCAATTACTTGTCAATGTTTGTCGTGTCCACGTGTTTAGCAAAAAAAAAAAAACTATACCTAGTAAAAATGTCTCTTCTGCCACCACTTCTGATCCTTCCTATGCCTCCCGACTTCGGTTCCGACTCCGATAAATCAAATTTAAAAATCCGACTCCGCCTGCGGTTCCGATAAAATGAAATGAATGAATGCAGAAAAAATAATAGTTCAATAAAACTAAAAAACACGTTGCGGCTGCCATGTTGGATTTAGGCTACGTGCTTATTTTTTTCGTGTCACATTCAGCAAACCCTTTCATTTAATACCCATATCATAGGGGTCCATTTCAAATAGCCTGTCCGCCATATTGGATGTAAGTTACGTGACAATTTTTTTCGTATTCCTGACAGCAAACCCTTTCATTTGATACCCATATCATGGGAGTGGATTTCAAACAGCCAGTCCGCCATCTTGGGGAGGCTGTCATATGGGAATTGTAATGACGTTTCTAGGCTAATCATGTATTGTCATCAGATTTTCTTACATACATAGTTACAAGTTAATAATAAAAGCGTCTAATTCTAATTCGGAATGGGGGTGATTGACCTGCACTGACGTCCCGCTAGGGGTGTATTGTGCACCCTATTATCACCCCAGCCAGCCTACCCAAACCAGCCGAGCTCCTTAAAGTAGCGGAGCATGGCTTTGGGTCGCTGGCATACTAGTTTCACTCCCATTTCGTCAGTTGTTGTTTCTCTGTATATTTCATTTGGAGTTTCTTCAAGGAATCCCGATTCTAATCGAATGTTTCTTGTGGCCTCGCAGCGTAAGAGCACGTGCTCCACAGTTTCATCCTCCTGCAAACAACCCCTGCATAGGAGACTGTCAGTAGATCCTATTTTGTGAAGATGGTAGTTTAACTCACAGTGACCTGTGATCAAACCTATCATCAGACGGAGATCTGATCTTGATAGATTTATGAGTTTATTAGTAACTTTCCTTTCTATCAGTGGGAACATAGCTTTAGTGTGTTTGCATTTCTTAGATTTATTCCAAAGTTTTTGCTGTTCCTTTTCTGTGTGTCGACATAGCAGGTTTCGCGTTTCTGAAGCAGTTGGCTTGCACAACTCTGCTATGTCAGCCCTGATGTTCTTCTTAGCACCTGCTTTGGCAAACAAGTCTGCTTTTTTTTTGCATATGTAGTGGCTTTTTGTCCATTCAACTGTGACATTATGATTGTGTGCAAGACACTGTAGGGTAGAGTGGCACTCTGCAAATAATAAAAGCGTATTAAAATAAAGTGGCCAAGTGCGAGTCGGACTCGCCCATGAAGGGTTCCGTTGCAGCAAGTAACATAATATACATAGTACACTTAGTTTTTTTAGTTCGTTGTATTTTTGATCGAAGTTTTAATAATAATGTATTTATAACCTAATAAAAACTACTCATCAGATCGAGTTATAACCAATTTTCGTTGGTAGTTTACATGGTAATGTACATCATATATTTTTTTAAGTTTTTTCATTCATTATTTCAGAAGTTAGAGGGGGGGGGGGACACATTTTACCACTTTGGAAGTGTCTCTCTCGCAAATTATTCAGTGTAGACAAAAACTATATTAGAAACCTCAACATTATTTTTGAAGACCTATCGATAGACATCCCACACGTGTAGGTTTGATGAAAAAATTTTTTATGAGTTTCGGTTCTAAGTATGGGGGGCAACCCTAATTTTTCTTTTTTTTTTTTTTTTTTGTAAAAATTTTAATGCGGTTCACAGAATACATTTACTTACCAAGTTTCAATAGTGTAGTTCTCATAGTTTCGGCAAAAAAAGGCTGTGACATACGGACGGACAGACAGACAGACAGACAGACATGACGAATCTATAAGGGTTCCGTTTTTACGTTTTACGGAACCCTAAAAAGTACAAATAGTGAAATAAATAAATAGAATTTGTCTTAAAATTTGCATTATGTCACTAGTAAAGAAGTCTATAACATAACATAGGACTACTAGTAGGTTTTTTCTTGGTTTGTCTTTCTAGTAACATAGTTATTGGTTTTTCTAATATTTATATTTGTAATGGCCGGTTTCAGGGCAGAGCTAGAAGCGAATTGGGAAGCGTGGCGGCGCGCGGAAGGCGGCCTCTCTGCTCGGGACCCAACCGTGCGCGTGTGTGTCGACGTGGACTGCGTCGAGTTGGACGTGCGACCGGCAGACCTCACCTCGCTTGTCAGAATTATGGAAATAATTAATGAATTGCGGGCACAGGCAGACACGAATGACGTAAGCACCACAATTCATTTTTCGTCTACTTATTAAATTATTATTATAGCTGTACTCTTGACGAAGCTACGGTTGGTCTAGTGGGGAAAACGGCGACTGCTGTGCGATTCAAATCCCACATTTGTGTAATGCCGCTGTAACTGTAAATTGAGGAAACTGATAAATATCTAGAAACTTTCGATGCCATGTGTCATCCACCCGCACTGGGCCAATCAACGTGGTCAATCAAATATTATGGAAAACGCTAAGAACGATCTTTCGTTTACACTAAAGATCGAGAAAGAATGCTTTTGTTCCAGCTCTAGTTCTATGTTCTTTCAGTTTAAATCAGCCTTAAGCATACAGTTCGCCACTGAGTTCGTCTGAGCATACAGTTCGCCACTGGTGGGATTCGTTGCAACGAGCGCTAACTTATTGGGGAAAAATGTAGTGTGCTATTCAATATGCACTAAAACGTGACTAATATACGAGTAGTAACACTAACAGCGTCCCTTGGTTTCACCTACGAAGTTCCCGATCCCGTTATTAGCCTGTGTGTTATTCCAGATAGTTGTCTATATATTGATAGCTCTGTAGGTGTTACTGGTACTGGAGAGGAAATGAAACCACGTCACTGTATAAACTGCTGACTATATTGATCTTAACTATACAAGTGACGCGGGCGAGAGACTAATCGCTCGACCGCTGTCATCTTCTTATATACTAGTTCTGACACGTACAAACGTGCCCCCACATACACCCTTTTCTTAAAAAAAAAAGGAGAAAAGCATATCTATAACAATCCACAAAAAACATAATTACATCACACCTTGTTTACACTATAATATACCTATCAACTCGTCACAAGTTTCTTCCGCTTGCTAAGCACATTTTTCTTTCCGTGCTAACCTTGGCATATTGACGTCGAACCGCTTTGCTCACTCAGCGTTCTAGTTTGCACTAATGACTTTTGATTTATATTTCCTATTACGCGACGCATATCACTTGCAATCCAATCTTTAAAATATACAATACCCGAATAAATCGCCAGAAGTTCCTTGTCGTATACACAGTACTTTTTCTGGGATTCCGTGGGCTTCTTTGCAAAAATAATCGAGGGTTCTCCAAAGACCCTTTTCCTTCTGTGCAATACCGCGCCTATACTAATGTCTGACGCGTCTGTCATAAGAGTGAACCTTGCCCCTGGACCCGGGTCCTATAACTTGGCAGCATTTTGTAAGTTTTCCTTACCCCCTTCAAATGCTCTAAATTGCCTCTTTAGTCCATACTATTTATTCTACTCTTATCTCTTTTCTTTGCACATTTGTAAATATTTATCTAAAATTCCTTATAATTTCTGCAGTGTCTGGTATGTGCGCTCTATAAAAAATTTACATACCCAAAAAACCTGCGTAACTACTCTACTGTCTCCGGTTTGAGATAGTCCTGAATAACCTTGACTTTGTCAGGCAAAGGACTTATTCCATTTTCCGAGACTTCGTAACATAAAAAATCTATTTTACTTCTCTCAACATACATTTACCTATTTCAACTTCCATTTAATATATCCGTAAACGCTCAAATAACCTACGCAAATGCTCTTTATGCCAGGTTGCATTTTTCGAGCCAATTTGTTATGTCATCTAAGTAACCAAACAAAACTGATTGCTCAGCATTATTACTACTACTACTACCGCTGTTATTGACACCAATATTTATTTGCTCTACGCCAGTTAACCCAAAGGTCAATCTCGTAATCGAAAATACCAAACGCGTAATAATTGCTGTTTTTCTATATCCTCTGTTTTTTTTTTTTTTTTTTTAACTTCTATAGGTTTACACTTGACCGCCATCTCGCCTGATGTTAAGCGATGATGCGGTCTACGATGGAGCGTGTTTACCTAGATAAAACCGATTCACTCTCGATTTGAAGACACAAAGATTGTAACCATCGGGGAAAACCCACTCAGGCAACGTATTCCACAGCTTAGACGTTCTTATCACAAAAGTAGAGTCGAATCTCTTCGTTCGTGTCTTTGGAACATCAACCATGAAACGATGTCGCTTTTTCGAGCTACGAGCATTCCGATAGAAAAAAGAAGAAGGTGGTATCAGATCATGCAAATCAGTCGCACACTCTCCGAAGTGTATCCGATAAAAAACCGATAGGCTAGCAATTTTTCGGCGATGTTCAAGACTTTGAAGTCTTTTTCGCACAAGAGTGTCGTTGCCTATGAGCCTTTTGGCACGTCTCTCGATCGATTCCAGAGCCTCCAGCTGATACTTAGCCGATCCATCCCACAGGTGCGAACAGTACTCCATACAGGAGCGAATCTGTGCTTGATATAGTGTAAGCAACTGTTCAGACTTGAAGTACCTTCGCACCTTTGAGAGGACACCAAGTTTTTTGGCAGCAAGTTTAGCCTTGGACTCGATAAACGAGCCAAAGTTGAGCGTAGAGGTCAAAGTAACGCCCAAAAGTTCAAGACGGTCAGAGACCGGCACGGATACACCTCTAAAAGTTGGAGTCAGTTGGAAAGGACTCCTTTTAGCGGAGAACAGACACGCCTGCGTCTTAATCTCGTTGAACTTGACCAGATTGGCATCGCCCCATTTGGACACCGCATCAAGGGTCAAGCCCAAACGCTCGATCAGACTCTCTCTCAGTACCTGAGTTTGCTGCCCAGTGGCTCTCGCGCTAGATATATAACTCTCTACAACGGTGCTATCATCTGCGTACCCATAGATACCGGGCTTCAACAGATCATTGATATGTAGCAGGAAGAGCGTCGCAGAGAGTACCGACCCTTGTGGGACTCCGGCACTGATACCCATTTGATCCGACGAGCAGCCATCAATGACGACTCGTATGGATCGATCCCTCAAGAAGTCCGATATCCAAGCAATGAACCCAGAAGACAAACCATAACTAGAAAGCTTGCTTATAAGGCCATCATGCCAAACCCTGTCGAAAGCCTTCGAGATATCCAGGGAGACTGCAAGTGCTTCCCCGTGTTTCTCAATAGCTTCACTCCAGATGTGAGTGACGTACGCTAGAATATCCCCGGTGGACCGGTTTCGGCGAAACCCGTATTGCTGGTCACTGAGGAGGTCGTTCGATTCTAGGTACGTCAGGAGCCTGTGGTTTAAGACACGTTCCATAGTCTTGCAGAGTATGGACGTGACTGAGATGGGCCTGTAGTTGACAGGGTCAGCACGACTACCTTTTTTGGGCACAGGTTGCACATTGGCAAGCTTCCAAGACTTCGGTACTAGCCCAGTTTGGAGAGAGAGTCTAAATAGGCGTGTCAATATCGGTGACAACTCAGGCGCACAAGCCTTCAATACTAGAGCAGGAATACCATCTGGGCCACTGGCTTTATTCACGTCCAGATTGCGTAGCACTTTGCGAACCTCCTTTTGGCGAATGCGTATCTCTGACATAAAAGTCGAACAGCCAGGTGGAGTAGGAGGTGTCGCGCTACCAGCATCTAGACGCGAAGATTCCGCAAACTGAGTTGCAAACAAGTTTGCTTTCTCCGTTGCAGTGTGAGCCAGTGTCCCATCAGGTTTCAGCATTGGAGGTAGTGAGGAGCGGCAGAAGTTCGATTCGACCGATTTAGCTAGGGACCAAAACGCTTTGCTGCCCGCTGGGTACGAAGCTAGTTTGTTCCCTATTCGACTAATGTGGTCAAACCGAGCCCTCTGAAGAACCTTTTTGCATGCCTTAGCAGCCTTGTTGAACGCCTTCTTCTTCTGGTGTATGTCCCTTGCCTTACGCTGTCGAGCATCAACCCAGGCTAGGTAGGCCTCATGTTTAAATGCTTCAGCACTTTTACATTGAGAACCAAACCAAGGGCGAGCTTTGCTGGATAATGAGATGTCGGAGTATGGAATGAAATATTCCATAGCCGTTCGTATTGCATTAGTCACAGCATCTGCGCAGACTGAGGGATCACCAGAAGCGAAGCACAATGACTGTCATGGGTAAGACGCAAAGAAAGAGCGCATCTCATCCCAATCTGCTGACTTGTATCGCCACAACCGCCGGTTGCCTCTAGGGCTGGGATCAGGCGGATGGTAGACAGATACAGATTTCACCAGACAGTGGTCGGAGCTGCCTAACGGCGACGATACCGCCACCGAATAACGGTCTGGATCAGTTGTCAGCAGAAGGTCTAAGCAATAAGGTGTATGCGACTCAACGTCGGGTACTCTTGTGGCCTCTTGGACCAGCTGGGTTAGGTCTAACGATAAAGCTAGCTTTCTCGTTTCCTGCCCAGCGTAATCAGTGTCCCGGTATGGGTACAGCCATTCCTTATGATGGCCGTTGAAATCCCCCAGTAACACTAATTGGGCCGAAGGGTACTTCTGTTGAGCCGCGTCCGCCGCCTCACTTAGATACTCCGTGAGCCTAGTCGTCTCCAGATCTCCGCTGTGCGACCGATACACACAGGCGTAGATAATTTTGTCTATGCCTGTGTCCATTAGTGCCCAAAGAACAGAAAATCTAGTGTCCTCAAGGTTACGGAGACGCCGACAGCAGATGTCGTCACGGGCGTACAGGCATACTCCAGCACGAGGCCGGAATTTGTGCTCCAGGGTATAGCCTGGATACGTAAGGTACGCCACGTCCGACGGACAACCTATCTGCGTCTCCGTAAGAAACAAGAGTGTCGGCTGCTCAGTCTCTAGGTGATGGTGGACTGCAGTGAGATTTGAGTGCAGACCTCGAATATTAGTGAGGTGCACTTTGACTGACAAGGCGTGCAGCCGCTCTTTAACTTTGTTTCTTTTTTTTACTTTGTTCATGTTTTTTGGAGAGGAAATCGGTGGGGAAAACGGCAGTAGAACGAGGCCACACACTACTGACCATTGGTCACAACACACAACACGAATACACCAGTGGGGAGCTAGCCTGGAGACTGCGGGGACGCCCGAGCCCCCCCGGGGATGTCTATCTGGCCTTGTCATCCGGTCGCCAACCGGCAGGATAGCGCATCCCGGGATTTTTCGCTAGATGGCGGGGCAGCCTTTCATGAGTGGCTAGCTCACTACTTGGGCCCCCAACTATCTGCGGTCGGTGCGGCAAACCGTGCCTCGGATCCCGCTACCCTCCATGACTAGCTTCCCGATGTACAGTATTGGTGTGTGACAGACCGGTCTTGCAGTTGTGCAGCAACTGTTCTGACCCGTTTTCCCTAAATGGTGTCACTAGACAACACGACGGAACACGGCTAGGCCGCTTGGCGTCGTGACTTAGTCTAGTGGGTGGTCACCAACCACGGCCGAAGCATACCACCGGTAATTTGTCACCTGATTAGCACCACCCAGGGACCACGTGTGAGGTTTCAATATCTAGGTGCTTCCCCACGGACGAAGGTGACTCGGTCCCCAAAAACTACTACTCTGTACTAATTTTCTACTGCCAGCTTAAAATTCCTTGAACAATCGGCTCCAATTATCGGCTGTTTAACATCGCATAGCAATTTTCTTGAACCGGAAATGGAATCTGCACAGCCACTCTGGATCACCTGGTGCCTTTTTCTTCCGCGAACCAGTCCTATTTTCGCTCCATTTTTGGCAGCTTCTGCTTCTTCCGCGTTCTTGGCCTTGAACCTTACTGCGTAGTGAAGCTACTTCTAACTCCAGCTTCCTCATCTGCTTGACTAGCTCCGTGAGAGGTAAATGGGGTACCTGTTCGTTACTCCCGGACACAGCAGCGATGTCGTAGCACGTGGTGTTCTCTATAATTTTGTTCTTGTTGCTAAGTTCTTGTCGCTCAGCACTATCCTCATAGACCTGCAGCAGTCGGTCCTTCAGCGCCGTATACTTGTTGTTCACCGGCGTCTGGAAAGAGTCTCTCCCCAATTTTGATATAACCATGTTGAACTTTCCTCCATCCCCTTGTTTCTGCGATGCCATCACTGCTTCAAACTGGGCCAACCATAACCGCGGCATGTCAACCCAAAAATCCGGAAGTCTAGTTGACACACCTATAGCGGCCAGGGCACAATCAGCGGAATTCGTTCGCTCGTCTTTCATGCCCTGCTGACCCACTTCCCTACTTACTGGTGCAGCGTGCGGAAACATTGTTCAAAAACAATTTACTAACGCAGTAACACCAACAAAAAAATCTTCTGAATATTCTCTTCAAGTCACTGTTCAATCACGTCGGGCTGGATCACGTCGGGCTAGATCACGTCGGGCTGGATCACGTCGGGGTCACCACTGTAGGTGTTACTGGTACTGGAGAGGAAATGAAACCACGTCACTGTATAAACTGCTGACTATATTGATCTTAACTATACAAGTGACGCGGGCGAGAGACTAATCGCTCGACCGCTGTCATCTTCTTATATACTAGTTCTGACACGTACAAACGTGCCCCCACAGCTCTATTATTAAGCAGAAGAGGTTTTTTGTTGAACGCGCTAATCTCAGTAACTATTTGACCGATTTCAACAATTATTTCACCTTTGGATATGTACGTGATCCTTGAGAGCTATAGGCTATATATTATGTACCACGGGCGAAGCCGAGGCGGACCGCTAGTTGTGCTTATATGTACCAAATTTTATCCTGGGAAAATAACGGGATCGGGAACTAAGCAAGTGAAACCTTAGGATGCTACTAGTAAAGAAAAACAATGCAGTAAACTTCGAGATGACTAATATTTCTTATTGTAACGTTTGTGATCTGTTTCCAGGTGGAGAGTAAGGATTCATTGACCTCGGATATCTTGATCGAGCCAACTCAGTTGAAAGTCGGAATAGATTCACGTCCATCACTTTCGTTGGCAGACGTGAATAGCGAAGAACACTTTTACAAGGATGACTTGAGGTAAGTAATTGACTTAAATAAAAATACGCATCTTAGCATAGTCGTGGTTTACTCTTTGCAATCTGCCTGGGGAAGTGCCACACCTTTGCCAGTTATTTTACCAAGCAGTAATGTGTAAACGTTACCGTATTGCGGTTTGAATGCTAATATTTCGAGAGATATTACAAGACATAGATAAATTATGGATTTTCGTGTGACGAGTGCATTGCGGTCCTAGGCAGTGTTTTGGACTCTTCATGTTTCAATAGCTGCGTGGCCCTTTGTGTTTAAGAGCAGGTGTGATGCTTACCGTCAGCTGCATGTCTTGCTCTTCTCTTCATTCTGCATTGTAAAGATTAGATTATAACATTGATAATATTAGCAGACTTATAATTTTTTGAGGGTAGTTCGTTATTAAGCTGAAAGCAAAAGAACGATAACTTTCAAAACATATTGTTCTTTAGCCGCAGTTCAGACTTTAATGTGTAAATAAAAAAAATATTAGTATTTGACGGGAGTTCGAGTTCGCCACCACTATCATAAAATTGTACTATCATATTAATTAAATCTGACGTGGGTAGTTTTGTGAGAGATGACATTAATTTTGTCAGATCATCACAGTAGTTTTATTCCGAAATGATAATATGTAGCCATAATGAATTACGCCATCACAATGAATTTGGACCAAAGTGATAATTTGCACGCTAACAGACGATCCGCTAGGCACGAGTATCGGTCATGGTGCCGTTCACAGGGGAAGTGAAGTGCACTACTAGCGCCACTCGCAGGCAACATAAGCGTTAGCGTTATCATTAGCATTAGCGCCAGAGTGGCGCCGCACTCTGGTTCCGTTATAGATGTCGCTTTAATCGATGCGCGCGAGTTTAAGATTCAAAACAACCGGAAAGTGTACTTACAATGCGCCGTCATATTAATGTCCGAAATGTTTATGTTAAGTGGGAATGTAACCCACGAACTACGAGTTTTTAGACAGCAAAAGCGGGCTGCTTACCCACTAAATGTTCCCACTGCTGTGAGTTGGGGCCTTCTCTCGCAAGAGAGAGTCAAAACCATAATACACCACGCTGGCCAAATGCAGGTTAGTTGATGACACATGACCTCGAAGATTCTAGAAACAGGTCGGTTTCCTCACGATGTTTTCCTTCACTGTTTTTAAGTGAGCGGCATGACTTCGAAAAGACAGTGGTGAGCGTGGGATTTGAAACCGGTAGGTCTACCGCCTAACGCTCTTGCTTTCGGTCATGCTTTGATTTGTGACGTCATCGGCCAATTTGGTACCGCCGATGAAAGCCGAACACTACAAATGCTTTCCGTATGATGGAAAGCATTAGTCAATCAGAAGAATGAACGAAACTCATACATTTCCACTAAAATAGCGACCGCCTAATGTTTTAGCTGCTTTCAAGCAAAGCATTAGCGGCTTTCAAGTCATGTCATGAAAGCATCGCCAAATTAGGTGTTGTTTTGGAATTCTAGTAGTGTAATTCTCAAATATTTTCGTTAGATACTGCCTTGTAAAGATCAAAAATAGCACGGTGAACATGTACTATTGCGGAGTCACCAATTACATAACAAGATTCGTCGAAAGAAATAGTGATTTTACTAAAAATAAGTGTGTCACTGAATTTTACAATTTTACTATGGGGAAGACCACTTTCGAGGGCGTAATTCCCTCTTGCATCTTTCCTGAAAGACGAGACATCAAACCTGAGATAAAGGTAACAAGCAACTTATAAATAACTAGAAACCCTTTTTGTCTTGATAGTAAGTAATACTTACCTAGCTTTATTTATTATCATTTGTGATTACTTACATTCACTAATTGTTACAGAAACTGGCTGCATTAAATACCTACCTAGTATTCAAAGAAGTCTAAGAATGATTTTCCTATACTTACCTAGTACCTCATTGATGTGAGTACAGTGATATTGCAAGGTTGACAGACGCACATATAAAAGAAAAAAATATTCCAGAAACGGAATGTTCCTCTTGTTTGATGGTAAGCAAAAAAAAATCTTTGAACATGTTGGGTCCCTCATGTTCACCTTAACTGGTAGCTTGGAATGAGTACCAAGGAAAATGTGATGAAATCTTAAAAGAAGGGTAAATTAATAAGTCATTATTTTAAACATTCAGAACTGCTTGAGATCAATATTACTGCGTTATCAACAAACAGCAGTACATTAAGGCACTAATATTATGAAGCTATTGAATATAAAATAGCAGAATGTGGTTTAAAATAGGTAATAACTAGCAACTATTCAATTCCATAAATATATACCTACATAGGTAATTTATGAACCAGTCTCCTAATATTGTAAATGTGAAAGATTGTTTGTTGCTTAATAACTTTGATTTGTCTGAATGGGTCAGATTGAAGTATATATAATATGTACTTTTCATAAAAGCAAAATAATTGGATGGAACTGTGCCATAGCCATGGGGTGCTGCTATTCATGTGATGAAATATTAATATCTTATATCAATATAATTAGATTTTGTTTTTGTTTTAGGAGTCAAGACTGCTGGCTGCTCCCGTAGCTTACAAGAAAACAAGTTGTCTCACAAGCAAGACATTGGGTCATCAAACCCATTCAACTGTTAGCAAATGATTGATAATAAATACACCCTTTATACAATATAATACATTTCTAAGTGTTATGATTCCATAATCTGCCTGAGGAAATAGAAAACCTTTGTCTAAATCATTCTACGACCAAAGATATTGGTGGACAAATATTGGTGGACAATTCACACACAACTTCACCATCTGACCCCAAACTAAGCAAAGCTATAATTTTAAATACATACTTATTATACATATAAACACCCAGACCCAGTGCAAACATTTGAATTCATCACACAAATATTTGCACTGGGTGGGGATCGAACCTACAACCCTCGGCTTCGCAGGCAGAGCTACTACCAACTAAGCCACGAGGGCAGTCAAAAAAAAGAGCAAACATCATATTCGGTTTGAACAGCTAGTAGGATAGTATGGCTGCTGGTGTCTTAGTTGGTAGCACAGACTAAGTAGAGAGGTACGTTGGTAGTAAGTCTGCCATGTGAAGCTGTGGGTTGTGGGTTCTAGGTTCTATCCTCACACAGTACAAATATTTGTACTGTGGTTGGGTGTTCTCTATGTATAATAAGTATGCATTTTTTAAATATATACTTATATATTAGTATTATATAATATGATTATGTCAGCTATCTGGCACCCATAATACAAGCTTTGCTAAGTTTGAGGCTAGATGGTGTTGTTTGTGAAATGTTCACCACCAATATTAACAACTAATAGAAAATCTTCCTGTTCAATAGTTGTATGGTTGCTTGCCATCAGGCATTATCTCATCTCTCTTCTACTCCATATATCTACACAGATTAAACTAATCTGTGTATATTCATAAATCATTACATTGGTGTACTACAATAAAATTCTCATTTAGGATACAGAAAATTTATTAAAACAATAATATTTGTTATTCTTGTTGGTACATCTGATATAAATAAATATTATATCAGCTATCTGGGGCTAGATGGTGTTGTGTGTGAGATGTCCACCACCAATATTAATAACTGTAATAGAAAACCTTGTTACATCTCAATCTCAAGGTGTTGACGGTTAAGTATGGTTAGGACTTTTTGTAGAGACGGCTGGGACAAAACCACTTCTGAGTAAAGTATAGTGCTAGGCAGTTATTTAGACTCTTCCTGTTCAATAGTTGTATGGTTGCTTACCACCAGGCATTATCTCACTCTTCTCCATGAATGTACACAGATAAATCAATCTGTGTAGATTCATGGATCATTAAGAAATCATAACATTGGTATTCTACAGTAAAATTCTCATTAAGGATACAAAAAAAATAATTAAAACACAATATTGATTGTTATTGTTGTTGATGCAACAGATAAATTTAATTTTCAGTACTTTGACAATCACACTTAACATATTTGTTTTAATAAATCAGCGACATCACTTCAGGAAGATGGTTTCAGAGAATATATCGGCCACCACAAACCATAACGCATAACAATAGATATATCTGAAACAAAGAACTTTTATTTTTAACATGTAACTTATTGATCTAGTGGTAACACTTTGCCAAGTCTGTGTCCCGGTTCGGCTCATGGACAAGCATCCAAGCCATGTATATAATAAATTAAAAAAAATATTCTGTGTCCCGGTTTGAAAGGCAATGTTTTCAGAAAAATTACAGGGCTTAGAGATATAACAACTTAGATATCTGGGTGATGAGCGCAGTGCTAGGTAATGATTTGGACTCTTCATGTTCCAATAGCTGCGTGTCCCTGTGATTTTATGTGGCAGGCAGGTTGCTTACCATCAAGCACATAAAAGTCTGCCTGGGGAATCAACACCTTTGCCTGTTATTCTACCACCACGCAGTAATGTGCGAACAGAATCAGGACTACTTCATTACTTACAAGTTTATTATGTATCACTTTGGGAGGGTGAAGTTTGCACAGAAATCACAGGGCCTAGAGATAATCATCTAATAGGTATCTCTGGGTGACAAGTGCAGTGTTAGGTAATGATTTGGACTCTAGTTCCAATAGGTTTGTGACACTGTGCTGTTGTGGGCAGGTGTGTTGCTTACCAAGGGGAACATCTACCTATCACTTCTAAAGACACCAGTTCAGAGCCGCCGCCTCGACAAACATTATGTCTATACTAATATTGGCAGCATAACATGGACAGCTCAATGCATGCTACTGCTGGGACTCTGGAAAAATTATGACAAACTTACGTATAGGTACATCACCACTAAGAATAATACTCAGAGATGTAAGCGGGATTCGAACCCACAACCTCACGAAATGTGAAAACAAGCTTAACAACGATTGACACTATTAAAATTTACCTATTATCATTACATACCTCATGAAATACAGTGTACAAATACTTGTTTTTGTCATCGCCGAAGTCGTTTTTATAGGGAATCGCTAGCTAGATTCCTGAAGCAAGACTTTACGAACTGCATGACTTTAAAAAGTAAATATCACAATAACAATTAATATATTAGATATTTATATTATGTTATAATTGTTTATCATAAATCTAAATTGTAAATGTTTAGTGTTTACCTCAGATGGAGGTTATGAAAAGTATATACAAAAACAATGTTGCCAGCCAAATATATCTAAACAATGCTAGGCTTACGTGGGTATTTTTTTTACTACAATTAACTTTGGCGAAGAATAGGTAACTTGTGACACTTTCTTGCGATGAAAACTTCTATTTTTAAATGTTTTCACTGAGTTTGAAAAGAAAAACGACGATTTTCTATTAATTACGGATATTTGAAATTTATGTAGATTTTTAGAAATAAACCCTAGGAAGAAATTTAAAAATACGGTGGGAACACTTAGAGTAATTGACAAATATTGCGTTCCGTTTTTTGTTTTTTTCCTATCTTCGGTTCATCGTAATGCTAATAATGCACTTCTATATTGACCTAAATAAATGGAAATAAAACAGATGTATAGCAAATCTAGTAATTCGAAGTATCAACCAATGCTTTTTGACGTTTTAACTGTTGAATAAACTCATAAAATATTTTCGCATTGTCTAGTTTGACGAAACCGATTACGTGGTCTCGAAACGTAATAACGAATGCCTTACTTCAATTGTTTTTAATCTGCGAAGACACGATAGATTTTTGAAAGCAACATTAGTTAGGCGATCGCTGTTAGATGAAAGCATTACATTACAAATGCAATGAAGACATCTCACGCTTTCCGAAAGCTTTAGAGTTAGGCGGTAGACCTACGGGTCTCCGGATCGGCTGTCGCCGTTCTCCCGGCGTAACTTGTAGACAGGCTTACTTTAATATATTTTTGTGATGGACGTTGTGCGGATACGTACAAATGGTAAGAGACGATGCAGTCGAAGATGATTGAAGTATCCTTTCACCCACAGGAGTGGAGCGTTCAAGATAGTAAGCGGAGGACAGCTACCGATGGCGTATCAAGTGACGCTTCACAACAACTCCGTGTCGTGGCGGTATCCTCACCCGCGCGCCATCTCTCGTCTTGTCATATTCCCTTTGCCGGGTCAGGTATGAAAGAACTGATTATATGTTATTACTACTGAGAAGAGCTAAAGTACTGCACTGAATACATTCGCTGCCGTACTGTCGATGAGTGATCTTCACCAATTTCGTGTATTTATATAGGCCTTGAGCATCCAGAGCGTCCAATATTTTTATTCAAATTGTTTAAAATTGAACGCTAAACTTACTGCTTCGTTGATACATCGAGGTTTCGGAAGGAAGGAAAATATAGAATTTTTGTTGATTTACAAAGATTTCTTAACTGATTTGGATAAAATTAAAATGAGACCACATTCTTAGTATACTAAATGAAGTTATAAAAAATCCTAATCTATCTAAGTAACCGATAAATAAATATTCCGATGAATCGAAAACTACCTTCCGTTGTTATTGTATTGTTCTTCTATTGTGAAGTCGCTTTTAAGGTTGTAACATCGACCACAGTTGCACACACTGATGATGTATCATCAGTGATTGAGAGAAACTGAGATAATAGTTTCCGTGCTGACGAATGATTATCGTGAAACGAACTTTTTTGCAGGACGCGGAAACGCCGTGCGTCTTGGAATTGTACATACCGATCCTATGCCGATGGGAAGCGCACACTTATTTCTCGGTGCCTGTTGGGGAGCCGCGCGAACTTCAGCTTTATTTGCCTGCTCCCGGTATGTGTTACAGTATTCTACCGGAATTGTCTATTTTTATGGTATAGACCAGGGGTCGACAACGCGCGGCCACACGGAGACGTCGTGGGTGTCGTGGGTGGCGAGGGTGTTTATTTTAATAACATATTCCCGGCTCACATGTATCCTATAGATTATACAAATTGCAAATATTAATTGACACAGCTACCTATACAACTAAATAAATGTATATTATGTATTAATTCGCGATTGTAATCGCAAATGTATTTCATAGGCCTCGTGGTTTAGTTGGTAGTAGCTCTGCCTGCGAAGCCGAGGGTGTTTGATTTCGTGGGTTTGATTTCCACCCAAATATTTTTGTGATGAATTTAAATGTTTGCACTGTGTCAGGGTGTTTCTATGTATAATAAGTATGTATTTAAAACTATTTAAGTATTATATCAGCTATCTGGCCGCCATCGTACAAGCTTTGCTTAGTTTGGGGTCAGATGGTGTTGTATGTGAATTGTCCACCAATATTTATTTTTTAATTTATTATTTATATTAGTTATCGACAAGACGAGCAAGGCAAATGTGGCTGTGTTTTCTAGTTTCTTCGAAAAACATAGAAATTACGGGACTCGTTTTGTTTCTATTTTAACTTACGTGTTATATAACTTGATTTATCACATAAAGCAACATTGTAATAATTTGTGAAAACTACTTAGCACTAAGTAGAGTCTAATAATTAAAATCAGGCGATAATGGCTTATTAAAAAAAACCTCATTATATTTATTTCAATATATTACACGAGATCTGTATACAAGGAATAACTTAATAATACCATAGTCTAATAAATCATACAGTCGTTCGACATATTATACGCCTAGACGAGGCAATCGTGCCGAGCGAGCGAGCGGCGCGGGAAACGCGCTCCCGAGCTGTGAACACGAAAATGTTAGTGGTTTGGGAGTGTGGTTCGGGGCGCACGTTTGAAGCATGTTGTGATTTTATTTTGTTCGTAACATTTTTAATAATTAGAAATTGCTTATAGTTACAAATATGTTTCTAATAATATTTCTGATATTAAACAACAATGTATCAACATTGTAACAATAAAATAATTTAAAAAAATGCCTCTGCATTATCTGCTTTTACCGCTAGTTCAAAGGCGTCGTCCTGCTGGTAGTTTTTCTTTATACTGTGATAGTACTTGACCTAAATTATAAGCAGTCCAATATAATATCACTAATTTCCTACTACATTGCGTTGCAGAGTCGGTGTCCGCTCAAATGTGGCGCTACAGAGTATTGGACGTCGATGAGAAGCCGTCGCCGTTTCAGTTTGATATTAACAGATTTATGCCACGCAACGACCCCATGGTAAACTTATTATTTTATTTTTTATTGTGTAGAGTGACGTAGCAGGAGGACATGTTTGTGTCTGATGGTACGCAAGATGCTTGGCACATGACACGCAGCTATTGAAACATGAAGAGTCCAAATCCTAGCACTGCACTGTGCTCTTCAGCCCCGGATGTAAGATATTTTAACTCTATGCCCTGTAATCTCACTGTGAGCATTGCCCTTCAAACCGGAACACAGTAATGTTTGCGCGTTGCTGCTTGACGGTAGTATAACTGGCAAAGATATGGTACTTCCCCAGACGTGCTCTGGAAAGTCCTCCTACCACTATCACCAATATAGCCCACTATAGCCCAAATCATTACCTAGCACCGCACTGCGCTCGTCACCCAGAGATCTAAGTTGTTATATCTCTAAGCCCTGTAATTTCTCTGGAAACATTGCCTTTCAGACCGGAACACAGTAATGTTTTTGCACATTACTGCTTGGCGGTAGAATAATTCACAAAGGTGTGGTACTTCCCCAGGCGGACTCTGCTAAGAGTCCTACCACTACAAATTGAATTGGGTTATAAAAGACACAAGATATAGAAAGCAAGTGCCTGCATATACAGGCACGGTGTCACGCATCTATTTGAATATTATGAATCCAAATCACAGTCTAACGTTGCACTGCACTAGTTACCCAGAGAAAATATGATTGAACTCATTACCCTGCAACTTCTCTGAAAACATAGCACTCCACAGTAATGTTTGTTCACTTAACTGCTTGGCGGTAGAAAATATTAACAAAGGTAAAGGCCGGGTCACACAGAGGCGATCCGATAGCGATAGCGATCCGAGACGGGATTTTTTGTAATGTTCTAATTTGTTTGCAACCTGACACACAGCAAGCGGGCGCGATCCCATACTCGGTATCGGATCGCTATCGCTATCGGATCGCCTCTGTGTGACCAGGCTTTAAAACGTTGATCAAGAATGATAATACAACTCTATGTTAGCGTAGTTCACCGTATGTTTGCGTCGTTGGAACTAGAAGGCTTATGTAACCACTAACAAGGCGCGAAACAGAACCGTAATCTTAGTAACCGTAATTAAAGCAAGCGAAAACAACAAGTTTTTATTTCGGCTCTTTCTTAGATACTCAGAGATATTATTCTTACACCTAACTAACTATTACTGAAGTTTACCGTCACATGTAAATACCGTCCATAGTTCTCCCGAGAATCCCGAGAAGCTATTACTACTTGTGACTCTTTCTCTCTCACTCTCTTACATTTTTTTTTACTTATACGAGGTTTACACTTGACCGCCATCTCGCCTGATGTTAAGCAACGATGCGGTCTACAATGAAGCGTGGTTACTTAAAAGAAACTGATTCAGTCTCGCTTTGATGACTTCAAGATTGTAACCATCGGTAACAAGCTTAATTAATTAAAAAAAGCTTATTTTTTATTTTTCGTTAAAAGAAAGAACCAATACGTAAATGGTCATTTTCTAGCTTCATCATCAGACCCTTGTGACCATCTAGCACCAAAGTACTTGTCAATACAAATAATACGAGCCCAAACTCGATAGAGCTATGTCGTTTAATTACCGAGTTCCTCTGGCCATCTTTCAGCTCTATCATCAAACCCTGGTGACCATCTAGCACCAAAGTACATGTCAATTCAAATTAAACGAACCCAAACTCGATGGGGCTATGTCGTTTAGTTACTGAGTTCCGGACTGGCCATGTTCCCGCTTCATTATCAGACCCTGGTGACCATCTAGAACAAAAGTACTCGTCAGTACAAATCAAATGAGCCCAAACTAGATGGGGTTATATCGTTTAATTACTGAGTTCCTATGCTCATTTTCCAGGTTCATCATTAGACCCTTGTGACCATCTAGCACCAAAGTACTTGTCAAGATAAATAATATGAGCCCAAACTCGATAGAGTTATGTCGTTTAATTACCTAGTTCCTGTCTTTCAACTTCATCATCAGACCCTGGTGACCATCTAGAACTAAAGTTCTTGTCGACACAAATCGTAAGAGTTCAAACTCGATGAGGTTATATAGTTTAGTTACCGAGTTCCTGTGGCCAACTTCCAGGTCCATCATCAGACCCCGGTGACCATCTAATACCGAAGTATTTGTCAAGACAAATCATACCAGCTCAAACTCGATGAGGTTATGTCGTTTAATTACTGAGGTTTTATAGCCACCTTCCAGGTCTGTCGTCACACCCTTGTAACCATCTACAACCAAAATACTTGTCAATATAAATTAAACGAGCCCAAACCCGATAGGGTTATGTTGTTTAATTAGCGAGTTCCTGTGGCCAACTTTCAGCTCCATCATCAGACCTGGTGACCATCTAGCACCAAAGTACTTGACGACACAAGTAATAGGAGCTCAAAATCAATGGGGTCATCATCATCGTCAGCCCATGTTTGTCCATTGCTGGACATAAGCCTTTCCAATTTTGTGCCACTAAATCCGGTCCTCGGCTCTCCATCCATCCGCTTCCCGCCTCTCTCTTCAGGTCGTCGGTCCACCGAGCGCGAGGCCGTTCCACGGGACGTCTTGAACGTGATTACCTTAGTTCTCCATCGGATATTCTAGTATCGGATTCTGTCCTTCAAAGAGGCTCCGAGCATAGCCCTCTCCATAGCTCGCAACTTGGTATTTGTAGACGAGGGCTTTTGTAAGTGTCCATGTCTCCGCCCCATAGGTTAGGATCGAAAGGATGCACTGGTTATACACTTTGGTCTTTAGTCATTGAGGCAGTGGCGACTCAAAGATTTGACGTAACTTCTCAAACGTTGCCCAACCCAGACGTATTCTTCTGTCAGCCTCTTTGTCGAAGTTGTTTCTTCCCAGTTGAATGACTTGGCCTAGATAGATAGTATTCATGAACAAGTTTGATGCCGACATTATCGATTGTGATTGCGGTTGGGTCTACAAATGAATTGAACATGACTTTCGTCTTGTCCAAGTTGATTCCCAAACCCACCAGTCTGGAAGAAACACTTAAGACTCCGCATCATCTCCGACAAGTCCCGCGGCGTCTCTGCCATTATAACTATGTTGTCTGCTAATTGTAGGCGTCAAATGTATTCACTATTGATAGTTATGCCCAGACCGTTCCAATTCAGTGTTTTGAAGACATCCTCCAGTGTGTTGGTGAAGAGCTTCGGAGAGATAACGTCTCCTTGTCTCACTTTACGCTGCAAAAGTATTGATCTTGTCTGAATATTCTGGATTTGTATAGACACTTCAACACCTCGATGTAGCGCCAATCGACTTGGCACCTCTGCAGGGACTTCAGAACAGCCTAGGTTTCGGGAGTCAAAGGCTTTCTCGTTGTCCACGAACAGCAAGCAAAGAGGGCGATTGCACTCTTCGGTGTTCTGAACTATCTGCTGCAGCGTATGTAAGTGGTCTACGGTGCTGTAGCCTTTTCGAAACCCAGCCTATACTGGCGGCGCCGGCTGTTGAAATTCGTCAAATCTCCGGGCAAGGCGATTCGAGTTGACTCTTGAAAACAGCTTATAGGTTCAGAAGTGATATCGGCCTGTTGTTATTTAGTAGCGTTTTATTGTCGTATCGCGTATTGTAGCGTCGATGAGGTAATATCGTTTAATTCCTGAGTTCCTGTGCCCATATTCCAGCTCCATCATCAGACCCTGGTGACCATCTAGCACCAAAGTCCTTGTCAAGACAAATAATACAAGCCCAAACTCGATGGGGTTATGTTGTTTAATTACCGAGTTCGTGTGGCCGACATCCAGCTCCATCATCAGACCTGGTGACCATCATACACCAAAGTACTTGTCAAGACAAATCATAGGAGCCCAAACTAGATGGAGTAATGTCGTTCAGTTACTGAGTTCCTGTGGCCATCTTCCAGCTCCATCATCAGACCCTGGTGACCATCTAGAACCAAGATACTTGTCAATATAAATGAAACGACCTCAAACTCGAAGGGGTTATGTTGTTTAATTACCGAGTTCCTGTGCCGGCTTCCAGCGCCATCAGCAGACCTGGTGACCATCTAGGACCAAAGTACTTGTCGACACAAATCCTAGGAGCCCAAACTCGATGGGGTTATGTTGCTTAATTACCGAGTTCCTATGGCCATCTTCCAGGTCTATCATAGAACCCTTGTGAGCTTGTGACCATCTAGCACCAAAGTACTTGTCAAATCGAATCATACGAGCCCAAACTCGATGGGGTTGTCCCTTTTAATTACCGAGTTCCCATGGCCATCTCCGACCAGCTCCATGGTACCATATTAATGTAATGTCATCTATGTTTCATAAGTCTTCAAATTTTCAGCTCAATCGGTAACCGAGAAGAGGTTCAAATTTAACTACTAAGCTTCTATTACAGACAGACATCAGATAGGTGAAACTAAATAAAAGCTTTTAAAAACCCAATCAGGTGATGCACTCGACAGTCTAGACGTTCTTACCATGAGAAGATAATCAAGAACAAAATCCACCTCGCTGGCCAAATGCTGGTTTATGAAACATGTCTCTTGGAGTACGCCGTTTTCCTCACGATGTCTTCCTTCGTCGTTAAAGCCCCTTCGTTAATGACAAACTCGCACTTAGAAAATTACTGAGAGGTTCAGTCGGGATGGAATCTCTGACGGCGGTATCGAACTTACGACGTGACGGTTGACAAAGCGGACGTTCTAGCCTTTATCATGTGTTTCCAGGCATACCATCAATATCCAAACGAACCGGCGAGCGCCATCAGGGGCAGTGTGACAGCCGAACAGCTGTCGGGTGTGGTTCGGGTGGACTCGTGTTTCTCACCGCGGTCTTCGCCTCGTATACGCATCACCACCAGGCTCGCTTGCTTCGGGCTATGTCTACATAATTCGCTGCCTTCGCTCACCAGGTGAATAGACATTATCTGGCTCCCATAGTATAAGATTTACTTAGTTTGGGGCTAGATGGTGTTGTGTGTGAAATGTCGTTTTTGCTCAAAATAACTTCGTAAATAAGCCGTTAAAAGTAAAGGATAAAGCATAGTATCTATTTATTTGTGGGTTATCCTTATATAAAGAATAAGTAAATAGATCAGGTTTTTCCTCCTTTGTACCAATCGTAAGCAGGTGAGGTATATGTTAGCTATGACAACAAAGTGATGTGCCGTGACAAAAGTATGACACATCCACAAGAGCGATCAGACCCGCGCTACTACCGCCTTACTAAATCGGGTATCGCTTTGCTAATGCTGTCTCTATCATTTCAAGCGAAAAGAAAAGAGAGAGAAACATCAAAGCTATGACATTTTTCGTTCGGCGGTAGACCCCCCGTCCTTTCGGTGTAAAGCGTTTGTTCTACCTCTATACGTAGTATATGTAACTCTTTGGGGTTATCCCTAAGAGGTAGTAGTTTTTTTTTTTTATTTTTTTTTTTTTATTTAAAATTGCTACTCCACAGACTCCGGGGTCCGTGACTTTTGTCATTTAAAATCTTATTTATTTTTACATGTTTCTTGGATAATCAGAAGAAGAGGAAAATAAGGGGGGAGTTGGGAACATTTTAAACCTAATACTAGTTAGTGCTCGTCTGTTGAGCCGATCACTACCGGTTGGGATTCCGCTAGTAATCGACTCGACATCGATTCTTTGCCTTATTGCCATTTGCCTAAGCCGCCTCCTCCCGGCCGAGAGCCTCCACTACGGCTGCATTTCTGTCCCTGATGGCCATCTGTAGGTTGAACTCTCGGATGGTCTTCGGTGATGCAGCCAACGCTCGCCGCACGAACCGACCGATGGCGTCGTCGGTGTCGTCAGCGTAGTACGTGAAGGTCCCCGTGTGCCGTGAGATTGCAACAACCGCATGGGGCACGCTCTCGTGCAGCTTCATGTTTGCCTTTGTTTTTATTGCGATTACCGACTCATATGTCAGTCCCTGAGCTTCATGGATGGTGAGGATACGTGACCCTGTGCCTGACCCATAACCCTGGTTTGTCAGGGTCTCTTTCTCCTCTTGAGTGTGAACTAAGAAGAGGGTGTTTGGTAGGGTGTTGGGTATTTGCGCTCCCTTGTACCTTTTCTGCTCTAGGGACTTTATACGGGATGCTGAGGAGTACATACCTGAGTATATTTCCCTCAGCGCATATGCGACATCCATCGGATTGCGATGTGTGCAGAGCAACTCCTGGCTGATCTTTGTTACCAGGTTTGGGCGGTGATACCTCATTTCGAAGAGATTTTCCCTGTCGATATAAGGCAACTGATTGACGTCTCCGATGAGGACAATTTCACCAACATCAGACAGCCTTGAAGCCATCACAATGGCTCCAAAATGGTTCATGAGAGCTTCGTCCACCATGAGGCGACTGAAACTTTCTCTTCCGAAACCATTTACCAGAGCAGAAGCCATGGTTCGCACTCTGGTTTTGACCAGGTTTCCGATACGGTGCGATAGCTTTTCTCTTAGATCTTTTGCTGCCTCAGTTGTTGTAGTGATGATGGCGTCCTTGTCCACATCAAAGTGTCTAATTACCCATGTTGTCTTTCCACATCCTGGAACTCCGTTGACCCACTGTATTCGCGGTACCTCCCAGTTTTCCCAACCCGCTTTGACGTTTGAGTTCCCTTCGATGGTTTTGGCCATCTCAAGGATCCTATCGTCCAGCATAATCTTGGTGCATCGGGCGGTAACTACGATTGGGTCGTTTGGTGGTGTCGCATAAACTGGCATTCCCGCGCGCTCTGTCTCTTTCTCGTTCAGTGTCACGAAGCCATTTTCTACACTGTAAGCTGCCATATACTTTCCTGTCATGGTTCCCTTGATGACCCGGGAAGTGACATTATTGTAAATGGCTGCTTCGGCCTCCTCGAGTTTCGCCTTTAAGAGGCTTTCACTTCCTAGCCTATAGGACTGCATGATGTTTTCGCAGGTCTTGAGGTTGACTTGTCTTGTCGCTCTCAGTGTGGCTAGGAATTCGATGAAGGCGTTACGTGCATGACTCCGCGGCTCCGAAGCCATGACATAGCGGGGCGGTTCAACCTGTCCCATGTCGGCTCTCGTTCGGCTCGTTTGTTGCTGTGAAGCTACGTTGGGGGTCCTTGACGTCAAGGAGGGTGATGAGTGGGATGAGATTCGGAGTATGCTCCTTGCTGCTGCATTGAAGGCAGTCACGAAGGTCGTGTTGGTGCCTCGGCTGCCGCTTTGATTGGCTGCGGCTTTTTCCGTGGCTGCCCTCTGCTGTGCTCTTTCGGAGCCGGTTTGGATGGTCGAACTAGGAACAGGATGTCCCCAGCTGTCAGTTGCATGTGTTTGGTCGTGTGAAGGGGCTCTGAGGAAGCTCAGATTTTCTCCCCTGTCTTCATATACGACTACCTCATGATGTTTAGAGGCCTCAATGCAACCCAGCCGGTCTGCGACTCTCGCTCTTGAGTATTCGATTGCCATCGCATCCACGCTTATCACCCGGGGTGTTTCACCTGCATTTCTGCTCAGATGTTCGAGCAGCGCACTTGCCTGTGTGAAAGGGGTCCGACCTTCCGAGTACTCTATTAGTGCAATCGTTTTGTTTTTCGATCGCACCAACCGAAATCGGTGGCCGTCCACCTCGCACACTGGCATGGCGTCATATGTTTTCCGCTTCATTGTGACTTTTGCGGTACTCCCATTGAGCAGGCAAGACAATCCAGGTGACAAACGGGCTCGTTTCCGTTCCCAGGCAAAGCAAAAGCTTATTCCGAATCTTTCTTTGTTGCTGTCCATGAAGAGAGCCACTCCGCGGATACGGATCCCTGCCTCTCCTCGGTCTGCGTTCTCCAGTAGTTGTTGGATGGAGGTACTTTTCGAGGAACTATTGAGAGGTTGGGCGGGAACCACATTCCGCGTGGCGTCCACGGGCAGCGGGTCAGGGTGTGGTGGCGAGGGGAGGCGTGTATTTGATATTGTGGAGTTTCTCTTGGCCGCTATGCGGAATGAGCTCTCCATGAAGGATAGGAGCCGTGTTCTGTTGTCTGGATCTGCTAAGATGTTATGGAGATCCGAGACAACCAGCTTCCTGTCGATCATAGATTCGAGTTCATGTCTTGCGACCATGAATCGGGGACAATCGATTAGCACGTGCCAGACCGTTTCGGGTTGGTCGGGGTCACACTCGCATGCAGGACCGCTCTTGAGCTTAAATCTGTACAGGTATTCTGCTATTCCTCCGTGTCCCGTCAACGCTTGTACTTGGAAGGGGGTCAATTTTATGGTTCTCAACACTCGATATGCGTTTGCTATATCGGGGAGGAACGTCTGGGTGACTTTTCCAGTGTCCGAGGTCTCATATCGATCTTGCCATTTCTTGACCGATTCTTCGCGGATTTTGCGTTTGACGTAGGACAAAGGGATCCCCTCGTAATCCCTGGGTGATTCCGTGAGAGCTGCCAATTTGGCTAGTTCGTCAGCTCTTTCATTGCCAACGGTGCCCACATGCGCTCTCACCCAGAAAAGACGAAGAGATCTCCCTTCAGCATTTATCTGTCCAATGTTTTCCTTTATGCACTTTGCCAGGGGGTGACTCGTTTTCGGGTTACTTAGCAGTTCGAGTGAAGATCTGGAGTCACTCAGGACATTGACTTCTGGGTCCTTGCTTTCTAACGCCATTTGAGTTGCCCGGCAAAGAGCATAGAGTTCCGATTGAAAGACTGTGCATTCGGAGTGGAGCTTGAAGGTCGAGTTCTTGACCTCTTTGCCGTTCTCCCACCATGTTAGAGCAGCTCCAACTTTACCTTCAACCTTACTGCCATCAGTATAAGTTTGAGGTCCTTCTGGAAGATTGGAGGTGTCTTCTAGGAGCTCGTATTCTACGGGTACCAGCGTGGACGGATGGGATTGGTCCAAGTAGTTAACGTTCCGTTCGAGTTCCACTTCTGGTGGGAGGTAGTCTTGGGAGAGGTTCTTTTTTACTCTGTACAAATTAGCTGCTTCCTGTATCCTCAGATCCAGGGGGAGCAAACCGGAGAGTGCAAGTGCTGATTTCAGGGAGACAGTACGGTATGACTTACAGATTTTCTGGGCAAAACCTCTATGGATTGCGTTCAAGTGAGACTTGTTTTCCTCGAGGTCTGCCGCTTGTGCCCATACACTTGAGGCATACATGATTATAGGTTCCGCCACAGCGACGTATATAGTTCTCGTGATTTCGCCATTTAATCCCCAGGTCACCTTCGCTGCACATGCTAGCTGTCTATAAATGTTCGCCACTTTTTTACATTGGGCGGTCACATGTGCTTTAAAGTTGAGCCGTCGGTCGATTAGTAGGCCTAGCAGTTTGACTTCCTCGACCAGATCAAGCCGGACGCCGGACATGACTATGTTTGGAGGTTCGTACTTCAACTTTTTTGTAAAAAGCATTGCGTTGGTTTTATGCGCTGCAAAGTTGAGTTTGTTAATTTTACCCCATTCCACTGTCATGCTCAACGCCCTGCCCGCTTGCTGTTCGATGATGTTCGGGCTGCCTGTAAACACGAGAACGACGTCGTCCGCAAATGCTTGACAGTATACTCCCTCCGCTTCCAGCATTCGTAGTAATGAGTCTAGAATCACATTCCAAAAGGTTGGTCCACAGATGGACCCTTGGACGCATCCTTTGGTTGTTTCCTTCTCATAGACTGCTCTTGCATAGTTGACCTTGATTTTACGGTCGCTGAGGTAAGAGTTTACGATGTCGTAGAGGTTTGTTGGGCACCTCTTCTTCGCTAATTGATTTTTGAGGGCGGGCCACCATGCATTGTCGAAGGCACCCTCTATATCCAGGGAGATTAGGAGTACGGTGTCTTTACTGTCAACTCCTTTTTTGATGTGCTCTACCAGGTCATAGAGGGCGTCCTCGGTGCCTCTTTGAGGCATGAAGCCGTACTGTTTCCTACTGATGGTTGGGAGGAGATGCCATTGGAGTCGGTTTACCAGAAGCTTTTCGACGATTTTTCCGGGAACGGACAGAAGACCTATGGGGCGGTAAGATTTTGGGTGTGTGTAATCTGTCTTACCGGGTTTGCGTAATATGACCACGTGCGCCTCTTTCCATTGCTTGGGGAAGTGTTTTAACGACAAGCATTTATTTGCTATCGCCAAGAAAACCTCCCATTCGCAACGTATAGCTGCGGCGCATATATCAGCGGTTAGCCCGTCCGTACCAGGAGCTTTTTTTGGATTCAGAGTTCTCAATACTGATTCCAGTTCCGCTGATGTGAAAGGTGGATCATTTTCCGGTAAGTCCATAGGTGTTTCCGTGGTTCGCTCCCGTAGCTCTGTATGACACGGTTGGTCTGTGCTCTCAGAGTCGTCGGGATAAAAAGTTTTGGCAAGTAGTTCTGCAGATAGCTGCGGGGATAGAGTGTTACCTTCGGTGTCTCTTAGGAGTATTTCTTCCTGTCTTGTCGAAGTGTTTCTCATCACTCTGTAGATCTTGTCCCACATACTTTCTTTCTCCTGATTGGTGCAGAACTCTTTCCAGCTTTCCGTCTGAGCTTGTTTGACTTTTTCCTTGTAGTCTTGCCGAGCAATTTGGTACTGTTCGACTACAAGTACAACTCTGTCAGGAGCGGCATTCCTGATCCTTCTCTTTCTTCTCAGAACTTCTTTCTTCAGATTTTCGAGCGTTTTTGTATACCATGGAGGGGTTGGATTTCCCTTCGACGAGCTCACCAATGGAATGGTGTGCTCGCAGGCTTCATGTATACCAGCTGTGTAGCTCGTAATCATCAACTCAAGTTCTAGTGAACTTTCACATTTCTCCACTGATTCCGGCGAGATGTTTCTTTCTTTTAGGGAAGATTTTAGCTGTGACATAAAGTTTGGCCACTTTGCCTTCTTGGTGTTGTATTTGCGTGTTGTTATTGACCTCTGTTGTTCGAGAGCTTTAACTAGACGCAAAGTGAAGGTGATTGCGTTGTGGTCAGATGTTGTAATACTTCTGTCAACCTCCCATCCCTCGATTTTTCCCAGGAGAGACCCGCTGCACGTAGTTACATCTACTACGCTTGTGCAGAGTTTGCCTTCGTTTGAGTTGAGAGGTAGTAGTATACTATCATGAACTTTTTATAGACATTTTTAATTAGGCGTACTGCAGCATATTATTTTGATCTATGGTATAACCTTAATAATATTATTATGAAGTGCCTAATTTATGTAATCTAAGGTAAGGCACAGGGTTGAGCGGGAATAACGTTTATAATATTAGAATCATCAGCCAAGGCTCGGTGCTAGAGAGGTATAGGTAACCTTAATAATATTATTATGAAGTTAAATGTATATTCTCACCTAAGACAAAGTGTTGCATGGGAATAAGGTTAATAATATTAGAATCATCTGCCAAGGCTCGGTGCATTAGAGGTACAACCTTTGTAATATTATTTTGAAGTAATGTATTCTCAGTCAAACCACGGTGTTAACATAAACATATTACAGAATAAAAAAATCATACTCATAATCTTTATTGGTCTGTGAAATGAAAATTAATGATATGAAATGTACATGTTAGGTATACATTATTAATACATTATTACATACTTACTTTACTTACTACAATACTATTTTAATTACTTATTATTTTACATATTACAATATTAATTTAATTGCTTAATACAATATTAATTCAATTTATAAGACATGATCTTAAATATTTTGATGTTTTGCTTGAAACGAATGAATTCGGGAATCTTGTTATAGATGATTGGAGCCATACAAAATATACTCCTGTTTAGATATGTCGTTCTAGACGGCAAACATTGCAACATACCCTCACGTCTGCTTCCTGCAGGCCACATTTTGAAGAGCTCAGGATTGGACTTTATGAATATCGCAATTTCACTAATGAATAAACATGGAAGAGTTCATATTTTAAGCCGGATAAAATATATTTTTTACGTAAGTCTGCAATTATTAGTCCGCAGACAGATCATATGCAACGCTTTTGTGTTCTAAATATTGTAAGGCGCTCAGTTGAATTGAGCCAAAAAATTACGCCGTAGCAGAGAATAGAGGCGACGTGGCCGTGATAGGCTGTTAACAAAGCAGACTCGTTAACAACCTTACGTAATTGGAAAACAGCATAGACAAAACGATGCCGTCTTTTTATGGCATCTTCAATATGAGGTTTCCATGTCAGCTTATTATCAATAGTTAGTCCAAGAAATCGTATTGTTTCAACCTCAGTAACTTTTTTGTCTCCATATTTAATGTCAAAATCAAAAGTATCATTACGTTTTATTCTGATGTCCATCAAATGTGTTTTTGTTTTGTTAATATTCAATGAAATTAAATGTAACCAATTAATAAAAGATATCAATGTAAATTTAATGTCAGTTTGTAATTTATTGTGCGTGTCATTAATAAACAGAACCGTACTATCATCGGCAAACAATGTCAAAGGATGTAACGTTACATATTGACTACAATATGTAAACGTACATCCCTATTTTCATTCTAAAAAACATCACTTTTCATAGGAGAGATGCGTATATTTACATTTGTAACGTTACATATTGATACAATATGTAAACGTACATCCCTATTTTCATTCTAAAAAACATTACTTTTCATAGGAGAGATGCGTATATTTACATACCAGAACAATATCATAATAATGAGAAAATTATTCTTTATCGTATGGAAACGATTAAAAGGAAATTAGTGATATGAAAATTTGGTATGTAAATATACGCATCTCTCCTATGAAAAGTGATGTTTTTTAGAATGAAAATAGGGATGTACGTTTACATATTGTAGTCAATATGTAACGTTACAAGGATGATTAGTAGCATTAGGAAAGTCATCTAAAAAAACTGAAAATTGTAATGTCCCAAGTATACTGCCCTGTCTAACTAACTTTTTTTCTGATTCATATGCCTTGACAATGACAGTTCTGGGACATATTCTGCCTAGCTGCGTGATTTGTATTCTATTGTTAAGGTAGTATTTAATCAATTCATGTACATTGCCTGTAATGCCATATCCATATAATTTTTCTAGCAGTATATCATGGTCAACACTGTCAAATGCTTTCGACATATCCATGTATAGCGCTGTAGCCTTAGCTTGTTTATCAATATCGGTCATGGCATTTTTCAAGAAATTATAAACAGCCACATTAATAGATTTCCCGTTTCTGAAACCATATTGATCTTTCGTGAGTATTTCATGTAGCTCAAACTAATCGTACGTCCAATTATAGATTATTGTTTTAATTTTTTTTATATACTATTAGAATGAGGGCTACGGGCAGATACTTCTTCATTTGGTCTTTATCTCCCTTTTTACCCGACTGCGCGACGCAAAGGAGCGGTAATGTGTCTGTTAGTCTATGTATGTATGTATGTTACTTTGAAGCACTATACAGGCCAAACGCCTGAGTCGATTTTTATGATTCACACGTCAATTGATTCCCCTTAGTTCGGCGAGTGACACTAAAGACATGACATTAGTGTAAATTCAATATGGCGGCTACCGGACGCCATATTGTGCAAATGAAATAAATGGAAGTCAACAAACTATGTAAAGAGTCAAAGGAATAAAAAATTTAATACAATCTTTCATACCTTATTTCAACCCCTTTATTTTTAAAAACGCTTTAATACATACTTTATGATTTTAGTTGAACTCGATTGATACGAAATTTCATGCAAATATATCCAAGGAATACAAAGTTTCATACAATCGTTCATCCCCTATTTCAACCCCTTTGGGGGTGTTTTGAATTCCGAAAAATCCTTCCTTAGTGGGTGTCTAAGTTATAAGAAGGATATGTATGCGAAATTTCAAGTTTCTAGCTCTTACGGTTTGGGCTGTGCGTGGATCTATCAGTCAATCACCTTTGCCTTTTATATATTTTGACATTTTATTGTATTCAATTGTATTAATTCAATAACATGTTATAGAATTCTAGACCACCAGAAATCTAAGTGCTTGTTTTATTCCGTTCAGGTTTTTTTAGTATGTAAGTCCGTAGTTTGGTTCACTTTTTACGCAGGCGGGTTTTTGGAGTTTTTAAATATATATTTCTATTACATATAAGTCTTAAGATCCCGCAATACAACGAACTTCACCGAGTTGTTTATTGGATCAAAAGTATTTTATATTCAACTAGCGGCCCGTTCCGGCTTTGCTCGGAGCCTATGACACTCAGCAATAATGTGGCTTTCTATTGGTGAAAGAATTTTTAAAATCGGTTCAGTAGATCCCGAGATTACCCCTTACAATTTAACAAACACACAAACTTTACTTCTTTATAATATTTATTGATTAGGTAAACGGGTAACTCACGTGTAATGAGGTCGGTCAATCCGACTCGAGTTTCGGCCGCGTCCGGCGGCCTTTTTCAAGGAGAGTGTACGCGCTCGATGGCTTCCCGTTTGGCACTGATTATAATATTAGTATAGATTGAATATGTCAACAAATATATTGCAAATGGGTTGTCAAAAAAATTAAGTCCAGAATATGATTAATTAACAAAAATAAATTTGATTTAAACAGTTTACTTAAATTGATGGATTTTTTGAAAAATCTATATGACATGACTTATTATTTTAGCTTTACTCCTTGCTTACGAAATCTCATGCTCAATATGTTCAAAGAATAAAAAGTTTCATACAAACGTTCATCCTTTATTTCACCCCTTTGGAGGTTGAATTTTGAAAAACACTGTTATACGTTAGGTACTCATTATTTTGATCGTACTCACTTCATGGGGAATTTTATGCAAATATGTTTAAGGAATAAAAAGTTTCATACAAACTTCCATCCCCTATTTCATACCCTTAGGGGTTGAATTTCGTAATGAGATTTCGTAAGCATTGAGTAAAGCCAAAATAATAAGTTTACTATTACAGTTTTTTCAAAAATACAATCATTTTAAGTAAAATGTTTAAAAAATGTTTTTTTAATTGTCAATTGCATATTCTGGACTACATTTTTTCTAGACAACCCATTTGCAATATATTTGTTGAGATATTAAATTGAATATAAAATACTTTTCATCCAATAACCAGCTTGGTGAAGGTCGTTGTATACCGGGATCTCCTACTATATATAAACTAGCGGCCCGTGCCGGCTTCGCTCGGATCATAACCTAGACACTGTCTGCAGCGCCATAGGCTTATTTGTGAATCTAAACTATCCTCGAATCCACTTGTACACACAAAAAAATCAGTCAAATCGATCCCGCCGTTTAGGAGGAGTTCACTGTCAAATGACTAAATTCCTAAAATGGCTATTAAAAAATAGGCGTTGATGATAAAAGAGTAAAAATTTAGGGTTGTATGTATTTTTTAATGCCACATTATAAAAAAATAAAAACAAAAAAATTTTGTTCAAAAATTAAAAAAATAAAATTGGGGTGAACCACCCTTATCACTTAGGGGTTTGAAAAATAGATAGTAGCCGATTCTCAGACCTACTGAATACGCATATAAAATTTGGTATAAATCAGTAAAGTCGTTTCGGAGGAGTAAGGTAACTAACACTGTGACACGAGAATTTTTTTTTTTTTTTTTTTAACTTTTATAGGTTTACACTTGACCGCCATCTCACCTGATGTTAAGCGACGATGCGGTCTACGATGGAGCGTGTTTACCTAGAAGAAACCGATTCACTCTCGATTTGAAGACACCAAGGTTATAACTATCAGGGAAAACCCACTCTGGCAACTCATTCCACAGTCTAGACGTTCTTATCACAAAAGTAGAGTCAAACCTCTTCGTCCGTGTCTTTGGAACATCAACCATGAAACGGTGCCGCTTCTTCGAGTTACGAGAAGTCCGATAGAAAAAAGGGCAAGGTGGTATTAGATCATGCAGATCAGTCGCACACTCTCCGAAGTGTATCCGATAAAAAACTGACAAGCTTGCAATCTTGCGGCGATGTTCAAGACTTTGAAGTCTTTTTCGTACTAGAGTGTCTTTGCCTATGAGCCTTTTGGCACGCCTCTCGATCGATTCCAGAGCCTCAAGCTGATACTTAGCCGATCCATCCCAAAGATGCGAACAGTACTCCATACAAGACCGAATCTGTGCTTTGTATAAGAGAAGTAATTGTTCAGATTTGAAGTACTTTCGCACCTTTGAGAGGACACCTAGTTTTTTGCCAGCTAATTTTGCCTTAGACTCGATATATGTGCCAAAGTTGAGCGTAGAGGTCAAGGTAACGCCCAAAAGCTCAAGATGATCAGTAACCGGTACGGACACACCTCGAAAAGTAGGAGTATGTTGAAATGGACTCCTTTTTGCCGAGAACAGACACGCCTGCGTCTTTCCCTCGTTAAACTTGGCCAGATTGGTTTCGCCCCATTCAGAGACTTCCTCAAGGGCCAAGTTCAAACGTTCGATCATACTCTCTCTCAAAACCTTAGTTTGCTGTCCACTGGCTCTCGCGCTCGATATGTAACTCTCTACAACAGTGCTATCATCCGCGTACCCAAAGATACCGGGCTTCAACAGATCGTTTATATGTAGCAGAAAAAGCGTCGCAGAGAGTACCGACCCTTGAGGGACTCCGGCATTGATTGCCATTTGATCCGACGAGCAGCCATCAATGACAACTCGTATGGATCGATCCCTCAAGAAGTCCGATATCCATGCAATAAACCCAGAAGACAAACCATAACTAGAAAGCTTGCTAATAAGGCCATCATGCCAAACCCTGTCGAAAGCCTTCGAGATATCAAGGGAGACTGCAAGTGCTTCCCCGTGTTTCTCGATAGCTTCACTCCAGATGTGAGTGACGTACGCTAGAATATCCCCGGTGGACCGATTTCGGCGGAACCCGTATTGCCGGTCACTGAGGAGGTCGTAAGATTCTAGGTACGTCAGGAGCCTGTGGTTTAAGACACGTTCCATAGTCTTGCAGAGTATGGACGTGACCGAGATGGGCCTGTAGTTGGCAGGGTCAGCACGACTACCTTTTTTGGGCACAGGTTGCACGTTAGCAAGCTTCCATGATTTTGGTACTTGCTCAGTACGGAGAGAGAGCCTAAACAGGCGGGTCAGTACAGGAGACAACTCAGGTGCACAAACCTTCAACACTAGGGCAGGAATTCCGTCCGGACCACTGGCTTTGTTCACATCCAGATTGCGTAGCACTTTACGAACCTCCTTTTGGCGAATATGTATTTCCGGCATCAAGGTCGGACTGCCAAGAGGAGTAGGAGGTGTCGCACTACCAGCATCCAGACGTGAAGATTCCGCAAACTGAGATGCAAACAAGTTTGCTTTCTCCATTGCGGTGTGAGCCAGTGCCCCATCAGGTTTTAGCATTGGAGGGAGTGAGGAGCGGCAGAAGTTCGATTCGACCGATTTAGCTAGGGACCAAAACGCTTTGCTGCCCGCAGGGTACGAAGCTAGTTTGTTCCCTATTCGACTAATGTGGTCAAACCGAGCCCTCTGAAAAACCCTCTTGCATGCCTTGGCAGCCCTGTTAAACGCCTTTTTCTTCCGGTGTGTGTCCCTTGCCTTACGCTGTCGAGCATCAACCCAGGCTAGGTAGGCCTCATGTTTAAATGCTTCAGCACTTTTACATTGAGGACCGAACCATGGGCGAGCTTTGCCGGACAATGGAACGTCAGAGTATGGAATGAAATATTCCATAGCCGTACGTATAGCAACTGTCACAGCATCCGCGCAGGCTGACGGATCACCAGAAGAGAAGCACAGTGACTGCCATGGGTAAGATGCAAAGAAAGAGCGCATCTCGTCCCAATCTGCTGACTTGTATCGCCACAGCCGCCGGCTGCCTCTGGGACTGAGATCAGGCGGATGGTAAACGGATACTGATTTCACCAGACAGTGGTCGGAGCTGCCTAACGGCGAAGATACCGCCACGGAGTATCGGTCTGGATCAGTTGTCAGCAGAAGGTCTAAGCAATAGGGAGTATGCGACTCAACGTCTGGTACCCTTGTGGCTTCTTGGACCAGCTGGGTTAGGTCTAACGACAAAGCAAGCTTTCTCATTTCCAACCCAGCGTGGTCAGTGTCCCGGTATGGGTACAGCCAATCCTTATGGTGGCCGTTGAAATCCCCCAGTAACACTAATTGGGCTGATGGGTACTTCTGCTGAGCCGCGTCCGCTGCCTCACTCAAATAATCAGTGAGCCGAGTTGTCTCCTGATCTCCACTGTGCGACCGATAGACACAGGCATAGACAATTTCGTCCGTGCCCGTGTCCAATAGCGCCCAAAGAACAGAGAATCTGGTGTCCTCAAGATTACGGAGACGCCGAAAGCAGATGTCGTCACGGGCGTACAGGCACACTCCAGCACGAGGCCTAAAGTTGTGCTCCAAAGTGTACCCTGGATACGTTAGGTACGCCTCATCCGACGGACATTTTATCTGCGTCTCCGTAAGAAACAAGAGAGACGGCTGCTCAGTCTCTAGATGGTGGTGGACTGCGGTGATATTGGAGTGCAGACCTCGGATATTCGTTTTATATATAAGAAAATATCTGCATTCTACAGAAGCTGTTCCACATCCGCAGCGGGTGCGGCTGGAAGTCGCTCCTTGAGTTGTTAGCCTTAATGACTTCGAAAAGGTCGAAAAATAGACGAAAATTTGGAAACTATATATTGACTGGTCTCTGATCCCGTAATCCACAATTGTCCACGTTTCACTACCACCTTTAGAGAGTGGGAGATGCTTCTTTAAGTTTTTTTTCATTTTCTTCTTTTGCTTCAAGAAGAAAATGACGAATTATTTATTTGTGAAGGCCCGCTTCGACAACGAAGCAGGCCGTATTAAAAACAGGTCGCACGACTCGACTACGTCGTGCGACCTTATAATAGAGTGTGTGCCCTAGGCTCGGGCTGTTTGATATCAACAAATATTGTTGATAAGTCTACCTTATTTCGTGACTAATGTCGACACCGTGATTCAGAAAACGATGGCATTTTCAGCACGCCATCTAGCCAGTTCGTAGAACAACTGGTCTCGTGGCTTAGTGGGCGGCTTCGCAGGCAGAGCTACTCTGCCTGCGAAGCCGAGGGTCGTGGGTTCGATTCCCAACCAGTGCAATTATTTGTGTGATGAATTCAAATGTTTGCACTGTGTCTGGGTGTGTCTATGTATTTAAAACTATATAAGTATTATATCAGCTATCTGGCCGCCATATTACAAGCTTTGTTTAGTCTGGGGTCAGATGGTGTTGTGTGTGAATTGTCCACCAATATTTATTTATTTACTTATTTATTTAACTCTACAGCACATTCTCTTTCAAAAGGGCTAATTTTCCCTTAGTGTTTACATACTTCGAGCCAAGGGAAATTCACCCTTGTGCAGATAAACTGAAGACTTGCGTTATTAATATACTGGCTTTTTAACATAAAATATTGCAACATGTATGTATTTACAACTATGCAGAGATATACTCTTGTACTCTATTCAATAAGTGCTTTTTAGGTCAACATTTGTTCGAATTCTCCTAACATTATTGAGATTGAGGTGTCATTAAATTCGGAATGGCATCTAGATAGTTTTTAAGAAAATGCCAAGCCCGCTCGCAAAAATTGCAATAGTTATATCAACAATTAAGTAAAAATAGAAAAGGGGGTTTGTTATTTGCCAAAATGTCAAACACTATTTTAAATTATTCTAATTAAAAAAAAAAAATTAAAACCGGCCAAATGCGAGTGCGACTCGCTCACGAAGGGTTCCGTACCATTAGCAAATAAACGGCGAAAACTTATTTTATTGTATGGGAGCCCCCTTAATTACATATTTTATTTTAATTAATTACGTTTAAAGATAACATATAACTAAGTATTCTGTGAATAGTTAAAGCGTCTGTTGTCACCGATAATAGTATCTAGCAAGAAACGGTAAACAAATCAAGTTTGTTGTGTGGTGTATGGGCCCCCTTAAATAATTATTTTATTTTATTTTTATTTTTGTTGTTATAGTGGCAATAGAAATACATCATCTGTGAAAATTTCAACTGTCTAGCTATCACCGTTTTTGAGATACAGTCTGGTGACAGACGGTTGGACGGGCGGACAGCGAAGTCCCAGAAATAGGGTCCTGTATTTACCCTTTGGGTACGGAACCCTGAAAAGATTTAGAAAAAGAGAAAATTTCCAATAAAAAAAGCCAACTCCCGGAGCTGTAAGACCAATATTTACATTTTCCCATAATTTAACCACTGGAGTCGTAATATCATCCTTACCCACACTTTTTGTGTCTTTTTAAGACCTAACACTTCAACGGCACTTGTAGGAGTTAGAAATAGTGATTTTAATTGTTCATTATCTACAATCTACATGTTTAATAGCATCATTACGATTTCGTTTCACTGCTTTGTGGAATATTTCAGACGACATTGCTAAAACAATTAGCAATATTGATTAGGTAAACGGGTAACTCACGTGTAATGAGGTCGGTCAATCCGACTCGAGTTTCGGCCGCGTCCGGCGGCCTTTTTCAAGGAGCGCTGAGTGCCCCAGTGCCAAACGGGAAGCCATCGAGCGCGTACACTCTCCTTGAAAAAGGCCGCCGGACGCGGCCGAAACTCGAGTCGGATTGACCGACCTCATTACACGTGAGTTACCCGTTTACCTAATCAATATGTGTAACAACCACGTTAATTTTAATACTAAAACAATTAGCAATATCCTTTGGGTCTTCTCTCCTTTTCTTTATGACGTTACTATGTGAGTTACCGAGTTGTCACGATAATTCGCTCTTTGTTTGTTATTAATATTCCATGTTGGCTTGTTTTAATGTATTGATTGTTTTGTGATTTTTGGGTTAATCTCAATTTTTTATATCTTTTTGAAAATGTTTTGTTGGCATCTCTACATGTTGAATTTTTATTTTTTCTGAACTTCAAAATAAGACACTTTTTTTTCTTGGCACCTTTTTTTATTTCTTTTGAGATCCATCGACCAAGCCTCGGCGCTACAGGTATAACTTTCATAATATAATGATGAAGTACTGTTTTTTCAGCCAAGGTACGGCGCTGGAAGGGTACTACGTATCGAAGCCGCTGTGGCGTGCGCATCGCGTGCTGTGCGTTCGGGCACGATGCGCCACGATGCATGCGCGTCTCGCTTCGCCCTCCGGCGCGCTTTTCCTTCTGGACGCCAACCTTTCGTAAGTAGAATTCTACTACTTCATTTAGTCAATAATACAATATATCAAAATGTAAAAATCCAGTGCCATGTTTGTTCCGAGTGAACTCTTCACTTAGTCAACCGATATTCACGAAAGTTGCCATTTATGTGTAGGTAATTTGGTCCAACGTGGCGAGGGAGTGCTGCTAATTTGTATTTAGCTGCGTATCGAGATTTCAACTTAGTATGAACATTTACTAAGTGGCTTTTTGCGAGTGGACGAATATGTCGGAGATTCGCCAGGGTTTCCATGTTCAAACTTCACCAGAATAAAAACTCAAAGTAAATGAGGTAGTTTTGTTTCTCGTCGTTGGTATCGAAGTGGCTCTCTTTTACAAAATCAACCACTTTTATATCATTCTTACAATACATGACATAACTATAACAAGTACAAATTATTTTACAATAAAAAAAATATGAAATACTTCCATAACAAGTCCAGAAAATAGTCTAATAAAACAAATGTTTGATGAATTTTACAACTGTTGAGAATTTAATTTACCAAAAATGCATTAGTTTAATATTATCAAATGTTACAACTACATAGTTTGTCAATAGATGGCGCCACTACCAAACATTATCAACATTACAAACAACAACTTTTATTTATGTATAAACAAATTAAATATCGTTCAGAATATTAGTAATTACAATATTTTATATTTCTAAGCATTTACAGAGTATATTGGTATATAATTACATGCAACAAAAATATCGAAATAGTCATAGTAAATAATCAATACAACATCTATTAAATTCTAAAGAAGGCTTTTTATTTAATAATAACCATTTGAACATCAATATGAAGAGTTTTAGATATTTTTGTTACAGTATAATGGAATAAAAACAATATTCGATAATTATTGGCTCGTACATAACAATTTACGCCCATAAATATTATTGAAAGGTTAGTACGTAGTACGTACGTACAACAACCGGCTGTGTTCATGACACAAGCTACAACCACTATTTTGCTATTTTGTGAGTTTTAGTCATATATTTTAATACTTCCATAATGTAGTTATATAATATAGCGCGTTTTTACAGCTTCATAAGTGTTAGATAACAGTCTAAAGAAAGAACTTAAAAAAAACAACACCTACTAAATTAAAAATTATATTCTTTCGGTCTGTATGTTTTTGTAATCTCAGAAAATTGGAAGTTTTCCCGATTAATTTAATGTATTTTTTTTACGTGGGACCCAACAGAAGCGACGTCATGGAATGCACCACGGGTACAATGGAACAGGTGGTACAGGAGTTCTGTATTCGAGCCGGCGTGTCGATTCCGACAAACTCGATGTCGCGCGCTCGTGTCTCGATGTCGCACGTCAATGTTGCGCTTCATGTGCCGCGATTGAGGACGCTGCAATCGCTCGCCGCTGATTGGCAGACGGCTCTGCAAAAGGTTTGTGTAATTTGCTTCTATTTAAAATTGGTGCTTTGATTTCCCCTATCGATGTTATTAAGCACTGCAAAAAATACTTATAAAATTACTCGTATATATATATAAAGCATTTCTTGTAAATTAAAAAAAAATATATAAAAGACAAGAAGAAGTTTCAATCGAAAAAAAGTAGTTCGTAAAAAATCCGTTCGGATTAGAAACCGCCAAATTTCGCACACGTAGGTGTTTTTTTTTCAATTCCTAAAAGGGTAAACTACGCATGAGGGACATACAAACGCAAAGGCCCTTGGGGCTATTAAGGACTACGCTACGTACCGAAGTAGGAATCTACTATAAAAAAACTGACAGAACGCGTGCGAAGCCGCGGGCAGAAGCTAGTGTGGCAATATTTGTCTAAAATTCTGAAGTACCTACAAATATGATGGCGTATGTTACTAAACTTATATATTGTAGCCATTTCATAAGCCGGCACTTACGTGTAACTATATATATGGGCCTGTTATATTTAAATTGTCTACTAGCATCGTCCCGCGTAGTTCCCGTTCCCGTTATTTTCACGGGATAAAAAGTAGCCTAGGTGTTATTCTAGACCATTATCTATCTATATACCAAATTTCATCCAAATTCCTTTGCAGTTTTTGCGTGAAAAAGTAACAAACATCCATCCATTCATACACATTCTTACAAACTTTCGCGTTTGTAATATTAGTAGGATTAGATTATTATTGTCATTTTCACCCGACTGAAAGAAGAGTTATGTTTTTCGCGCGTATCTTGTATGTTTGTAAATTTCTTTATTCCTACGTTTCTTTCAAACGGCTGGATGCATTTTGACGATTAAGATATCGTAAGATTCGTCTCAATCATCCAAGTGTCACATAATGTTTTTAACCGTCGATTTTTTGCAGTCGGGTTTATTAAGTTAAAGTTATTAATGTATATGGATTTACTTTTTTCTCTCATTCTCGTTCAATGTTTATTTCCTGTAAATTTTGACGTACCTAGTGTAACATTATATGTAGTTATAAGGCGATTATAGATATTATATTCAATTCTTACAGCATATGCATAAGGTCGACGAAGATTCATTTAAGGACGAACACGAACCTCACGTCAGTTCCGTCCAACGGCACCTAGTTATCGAGACGGTTCTAGAAGGAAGGCTGTCGCTGTGGGTGCACAACAGCACCGCCACCGCGCTGCGGGTCGGACAAGAGGGAACCGACGAGGTCGTGCCTCTAGGCCCGGGCGCAAGACTGGCTTACAGGTGAGATATAATCAGAATGCTCTATACCAGCGTTTCTCTGTATTTTTTTTTAAATAAAGAGTGACGAGACGAGCAGGACATGTGCCTGATGGTAAGCAACATGACTGCCACATAACAGCACAGTGACACGCAGCTATTGGAACATGAAGAGTCCAAATCATTACCTAGCACTGCACTGCGCTCATCACCCAGAGATCTAAGTTGTTATATCTCTAAGCCCCGTAATTTCTCTGGAAACATTGCCCTGCAAACCGGAACACAGTAATGTTTGCACATTACTGCTTGGCGGTAGAATAATTGGCACAGGTGTGGTACTTCCCCAGGTGAACTCTGCTAAGAGTCCTACCACTACAAAATTGTATGTTTTGCTGACAAAACCTTTTTGGGAAGCCCTTTAAACTTGATGGAACCCTACAATAAAAGTGTATTCTTAATTCATAACCATATTTAAACTTCCGTCACTTTTTCACAAATATGGCGTCTAATCTCAAAGGCGGTTTTATCAAAGGGGCTGCGGGCTCACAAGTAGGCATCGAGGGTGACTGCATAGTCAACAGAACGTTCGACCAGAGAGTGGTGTTTTGATTTTTTTCTTTCTTTTAATTCTTGCGGCACCCTGACACGGTGTCACGGGATCCCAGGGTTCCGCGGAACACACTTAGAGTATCACTGCTCTATACTAATATTATAAAACTGGTGAGTTTTTTGTTTTAACACACTAATCTCAGGAACTAGGTACTAAATCGATTTCAAAGATTCTTTCACCGTTGGATATGCACGTGATCCCTGAGTGCTACACGCTATGTATAGTGACCACGAGCGAAGCTAGAGCGGACCGCTACTATATCAATAAAAATATCAAAATTGCCTGCCACCGTGGGAAGGATTTAAAACTTAATGGCTAGCTTAGTGACTGGCCTAATGGCTTAGATGGTAGTAAGTCTGCCTATGGAGCCGTAGGTATAGGTAGCCATATTTGTGTGATGAATGCAAGTAATTAATCCATGTCTGGGTATTGGTAACCTCCGACCAAAATGAGGGATAGTATAAGATTGACATCGATGACGTCGGCACACACACCTCTCTGTCTGTGTAGGTGTGTGTTGATATAGTAGCGGTCCGCTCTAGCTTCGCTCGTGGTCATTATACATAGCGTGTAGCACTCAGGGATCACGTGCATATCTGTGTGCATACGTGTGTCTGTTTGTGGCATCGTAGCTCTCAAACGGATGGATTGATTTCGATGCGTTTTTTATTTGAAAGCAAGTTTTCGTGCGGTGGTTCTTGGCTATATTTGGTTAATATTGATTCAAGACGGTGGCCTCCACAAAATGGTGGATAACATATTTTTTCACAACCTCCCTCAATATGGGTATCAAATGAAAGGGCTGGTAAAATATTGTACGAATTTCAAATCCAAGGTAGTCAAAAATCAATCAATTTAAGGTAAATCAATTTTTACATTTTGTTGTTTATATTCAAAATGTTTTGGTACGCAGATGGCGAAATCCAACAGCACCAAAAAAACTACGGTTCGCGCTTGTCGGGCCTTCAACTGACTGGCATTGGTCTACTAGTAAGTAAATAAAATTATACTTTATTGTAATAAAACATTAACATTAAAGAACAACGATAAAGAAATGGAAAACAGACATATTGTGAAGCAAGTAATACTGTGCCAACTGTATATTTATATTTCCGACATGGTTGACGTTCCAAAGACTCGTAAGAAGAGGTTTGATTCTACTTTTGTGATAAGAACGTCTAGGCTGTGGAATGAGTTGCCTGAGAGGGTACTGGGTATCTTAGTGTCTTCAAATCGAGTGTGAATCGGTTTCTTCTTGGAGATTACGTGCCATCGTTGACCGCATTGTCGCTTAACTTCAGACGAGATGGCGGCCGAGTGCAATATAATAACTTATAATAGTTTAATAAAAGTGTATTTATTAAAGGAATGTGAAGTAGAATATGAATGCAACATAATTGCTTTATGGCGTATAATAAACACATCAAGTCGATAATACCATTCTATAAATCAATTGAAACAGCAGAATCTTTAAACTCATAGATACTGGTTTAGCCTAATTTCATCATCATTATCTCATAATTCTGACGAAGGTAACGTTTTGGGATTGCGTTGTTCCTCCATAAGCTGCAGAGTTTCAGTGGAAAAATTTGACTTTATGCTTTTGCGCCACATTTCACAAAATTGTATGCCTACATCTCGCAGGACATCCACCACCCTTTCGAGCCTCTGGTCATCGTCTGGTATCTGTGGTTTCCAAGGCAGCAGTTCTCCATTTTTTACTGAATTGCTTCATTCAACTATTGTTTGGAGAAGGTTCGGACGAAGTGTGTACTTCATCAAACGGACGCGTTCAAGCTTGTAATCAATATACAGGCTTCAAACAAGCCTTAGCTTCCGGTAGCAAACCTAGAGATCACTAGACATTCCTGAATATACGCCGTTTGTCCGCTATGATAAAGTCAATCTCATTTTTTGTCTGTCCGTCGGGGCTTCACCAAGTCCACCCCCTCTCTGAGGCTGTTTCTTGTAATACGAACTCATCAAAAACAGCCTTTCCTTTTCGAGGAAGTCGATCAGAATTTGGCCCCTGTCGTTTCTTCGTCCCAAAACATATGGTCCTACTACCAATTCGCTGTAAGTCCCACTTGGGCGTTCAAATCCCCCATAACAACGTTGAATTGGGGTTTTGAGGTGTTATGTAAACCCTTCGATGTATCCTGATACAAAACCTTCTCCACCTCTGAATCAGGGTATGCCTCCAAGGGTGCGTACGCCATGGCCACTTCGAAGGTCTACCTTTCTGTCAACTTCAGCACAAGGTATGCGACCCTCGAATTTCTCAAACTTTCGATTTCTAAAACGTTATTACAGAGCGTTTTATGGACCATAAACCCGAAACACCTAGCGGCAGCTTGTGACCTTCTCGGTAAGATGACCTGATGTTGCGGGGTATCGTCAGACTCCATATAACAGAAAATGTGTCATCTTATGTTCTTTTCTCAGGTCTTCCAACCGAGGAAGCCTATCGTGCTCTTGACTCGTTCGTCCGGTATGATGTTCATAACGGACAGGCCTGCCTAATTTCTCCAGTTGTTAATACAATTGTAACCGTTTTCCAGGTATACCGTTCTCATTGGACCATTACCGCGTGAAGTTGTTCGACGCTGAAGCGCTGGGCAGTACCAAGAACTCGGCTGGCTCGCACGTTTACCTCTATACGAGCGTCGACGAGCGAGGGTCACGGCTTGGGATGCGGTTGGCTGGCCGACTGTGTCTGGCCAATATGCTGCGATTCAACCTACTATATAAAGTAACTGTTCCTTCTAATATTATAAATGTGAAAGTTAGTGAGTACGTATGAATGTTTGTTACTCTTACACGCAAAGGCTGGGGGGTCTACCGCCTAACTAAAACTGTATTAGCTTGGATATTACTCTCTCTTTTCTTTTCGCTTGAAATGATAGAAACAGCAATAGCAACGCCAAAGCCAATTTAGTTAGGCGGTATAAGAGTGGGGATGCAGCAGGGATCTGTATGAAATTTGGTACATAATATGATAAATGCGAAAGTTTGGATGTTTAGATGTTTATTGCTCAATCAAGTCAACGTATGAACGTATAGATTGGGTTGAAATTGGGAATACGTCTACGACTACTAGATTAGTCTGTAATAGTACATAGGCTATTTTTATAACAAGAAAATAGCGGGAACTACGCGGGTGAAATCGCGGTGTGCTGCTAGTCGAGACGATAACGGGATCGGGAACTGCGCTGGTGTAACTCTCATTGAATAGTATGGTCTCAAAAATAAGAAATATGATAAAATGGCACGACAGCGAAGCGCTTTTGTACTTCTTGAACTCCATCCAGAGGGATCGAGTGTTTCTAGTTCTTGAATTTAACTTGAAAATCTAAAAAAACAATCTCATACTATCTATCTATATACACCGTTATTTTTTTTTACATTTACAAAATTTTAACAGCATTATACATTGCAATCGAATCGGTAACCTAATTGTTTTTTTTCCTGATGTTTACAAACTTGATTTCTTCAAGTCAAAGGTGAATTGGTTTGTTTTAGGTGATCACACTCCACCATATACTGCATCGTCGCTTAACATCAGGCGAGATGGTGCTCAAGAGCAAACCTATAATGGTGAAAAAAAAGTTTTCGGTCTAAAACATAATTTACGGATTTGTTTTCCAGGTACGCGCACGTTGCAACGAATCCCAACAGTGGCGAACTGTATGCTCAGATGAACTCACCGCCGAGACCGTGGGAAGAACCGTCCTATGCGCTGCCGATTGTGAGATGACAGTCAAGTATGTAAAATTTAAACTCTTCGTATAACCTGCGTGATCGAGCTTTGCTCGGTTTAAACTCTAAGTATACTTAGATACCTATAGATAAAAGGTTCAAAGACATAGATTTTCTCAAAAAAAGTAGGGACTTGAAAAAAAAAGAAGCCGTCTGGATTTCGAACCCGCAACTACTGATTTGCGACCGCTCGACTTCCCGTCTGAGCTATTATATTGTCGCGCAACATGGCGAAATTTACCTTCGAATTCTAATGTTAAATGTGACAGTTTTTCATGATCTCAAAACGCGCCATAAATGGCGTTTTTAAAAAATAAAACCTAGCTAGATCGATTTATCGTCCCCGAAACCCCTGCATACATAATTTCATGAAAATCGTTCCAGTCGTTTACGAGATTCAGATACAAGAATTTCTCGTTTAAAGGTATAAGATTTAAAGAGAAACTCAAGTGATTTATCAAAACTTTATTTATTTAATTTCACAGGATAAAGTTCATTGGAGACACTGGCTGGTCTGGTGATATCCCTCTGAAGGAATGTCCCAAAGAAAATGTTCCGTGGCTGGTCAAAGGTAAAAATATAATTTAGGTATTTATGTATTTTTTATTTACTGACATTACGTTTGCATTCTAATGTTTATAACAAGTTTAGTTTGTTATCCTTCAAGTGATTAAAAGTATTTATACATCTCCACATAGAACTGTCATGTGATTCACACTTTGTAGCAGTCCACAGACGAAGGTAGAATTCACATCTCCCACTTTTATGGTGGATGTTCTGCTATTGAACTACCACTACAAAATTTTCATTTAATTATTTAGTTTCCTTTTACTTCTGTTTCTTTTATAGTTCTTCTTTTCATGAAATGTCATTAAAATCCAATTAATTCCATTTATTTTTTTAACCTATTTCAAAATGGGAGAATGTTGTGATGTGCAAATATTACTGTGTTCCAGTTTGAAGGTCAATGTTTCTAGTGAAATTACAGGGCATAGAGATAAAACGTCTTATATCTCTGGGTAACGAGCGCAGTGCAGTGCTAGGTAATGATTTGGACTCTTCATGTTCCAATAACTGCGTATCACTGTGCTGTTATGTGGCAGGCATTTTGCTTGTTCTATCATCATGTCTTGCTCGTCTCGTAGCTTTATACTTTAAAATTCGAATTACTTATAATGTACGGTGTGTTTTGTTTCCAGTACCATGTGAGGGTGATCTGCCCTACATGTCTGTCTGGACGCGCGTCGTCCGCGCTCGGTCCGACGGCCGCATCTTCGCTACCGTGTGGCCGCTCTATGTGCTGTACTCACATCTGCCCCTTGACACAGACGTGAGTATACCACTATACTGCCACTCAAAGCAGTATTATTTTATAACGCTCATGTGGTCTATAATAGCTATAAAAAAAATAGTATTTCATGCTGATCTTAATCACATAGGAACGGTTCAACGGATCGGGTTGAAATTTAAAACACAGATCATTTACATTTAGTCCTCCTTGACGTATTCGTCAACGGCGAACCCAGCAAAGCACGATTATGTGCGCGAACATGGCTTGCAAAACCAAGTTTTGTTTTAAATGTCCTATCACATGACGCACAATGCAATAAGCCATTCAAATTGTACGTGTAGGTGTAGGAAACCTTCGGGCGGGTCTTATTTGTGAGACGTTTTGCGTCTAGATCTTGTAAACGCTTCGCTTCGAAATTTTTGATAGCTTGATAAACAGAGCGACTCCATACCGGTCTCTGTTTTGGCAGCTCTTCCCAACCATTGCATGGGATGTTGCATGCATAAGATGTCGCTTTAAGACATCCTTGTAGCGAAGGTATTGACCTCCAGCAGGGCGCTTTCCCTCCTTCAGCTGTGAATATAACACAGCTTTAGGCAACCTGGAGTCATCCATGCGTACAACGTGTCCACACCATCTCCATTGGCTTTTTGTGAGTAAGGCTTCTATGCCATTCAGTCCAGTCTTTTGCAACACTTCAAAGTTTGGAACTCGGTCTTGCCATTTTATACGAAGTATTGTAGTAAACACCTCATGTGAAAAGTATCAAGGCGCTTGATATCTCTTTTGTAGAGACACCAAGTTTTGGTAGCGTAGAGCAATATTAGTATAATTATTGCTTTATTCACAGAGATCTTTGTGTGTAGCCTTAGATCATGCGAGTCCCAGACTCTTTTACGTGGTAATCCGAAATATGTTGCAGCTTTTGCAATTCTGGAATAAATTTCGGTTTCAAGACGATTGTCACTACGTATAAAGCTCCCAAGATACCGAAATGATTTAACTTCTTCTAAAGCTTTGCTACCAAGAGTAATGGGTGTCGGGTCTGGTGCTGTACCTCGTGCAGACTATTTAAGCACTTGTGTTTTAGAAACCCTTATGATCAAACCAAACCGTTCACATGACTCATTCAGTTGATTTAAAAAGGTTTGCAGGCTATAGATACTACTTGCCATTACACACACATCGTCAGCATAAAGAGCATCCAAGATAAAAAGTTCGTGCACCGACTTCTTTGCTCTAAAACGGCTTAGATCGAACACTCCTTTGTCAATCCTGATACTCAAGTGAATCTGGCCAGCAGTATCGCAATTTAAGTACGCATATCTTAGTACAGTAGCAAAGTAAATACCAAAGAGACAGGGTGCCATAACACATCCTTGTTTAACGCCACTAGTCACTGCAAATTGGTTTGTGTAATCGTTTGCAAATTGGTTTGTGTGTTGCACTCTAGCCATCATTCCATCATGAAATTGGCGTATTAGATTAACAAATCTATCGGGACAGCCAATTTTCACAAGCACAGCCCAGAGAGCAACTCTAGGAACACAGATCATAAGTGCCTATTAGACTACGCGTTATTCAGCTCACGTTATTCAGACTGTCTTAGAGTCTATCTTGTCAGCTCGCTATTACACTAGTCTGAAAAACGCTCTAGCACTTTTCATAATTAACTGTCTATAATGTAAATAGTACTTCTTTTTCTTTAGTGCACGCCACTATGGTATTTATTAATTTAAATCAATGAAAATAATTTGAAGTATCTAAGATAGGGATAGTAACAGCGAGATCAAAATTAAAATTATCGCATTCGAACTCCGAATACCCAAAAACAGAAATTACCGCGAATACCAATGAACCAATCACGAGCTAGAGTGCTCGCAATATAACTCTGCGCGTAGCAAAATATGGAACTAATTGACAGGCCGTCAACTTCTTATTTACGTCAGTTGACAAAAGTTTGTTTACGTTTGGTGTATTTATTAATTTTCAAAATAATTAATAGCTTTTATTATGCCGAAAGTGATTAAAAGGGCTGGCCGTGGCTGGTTCTTGAAAATCAATCGTGGTTGTGAAGAAGAACGATACAATAACGGGCCAAAAGTGCAGTTTTCCAAACGCAGAGCTATTTGACAACTAACATGTAGGGATACCATAGCAATCAAATCTCCACCTATTATCGGCATATTTTAAAGCTGAGGCTTTAGGTTGAGGTGCGGCTTTGGGTTTGATTGTTGCCAATTTACCCGTGGGAAAAAATGTGTGTGCTTAAGACCGAATGTGAGAAACTAGTTATAAATGTTTTTTTTTCATAATATACAAATCATAATAGAAAACAGTGACACAGCAGTGAAGATAGATAGATACTCTTTATTGACACACCAAAAATAAAAATACATATCAAAAATAAACAAAACATAGTAAATTAGTGCGACAGTGGGCGGCCTTATCGCTGAAAGCGATCTGAAAGCGAACCTTACGATGGAAAACAACATCATTAGGATGGAAGATCGGCTGATTGTATCTTTCTCGCTCGGGTACACTCGGCGGTTCCATGTTCACCCGATCGACCCTTTCACCTAACAGCGGTGCGCCAAAAGAAATTTTACTTAATTTTTTTTCAACGTTAGGTTGGATGCTCTTTGATCCTTAACTCTGTATTCATTACTGTATTTTTATTGTAGGCGTTTCAGAACGTACTGTCACGTGGTAATGGACAACGCATTATACAACTGCACTCAGATAAATAAAGCGGCTACAATGGGCAATCTAAAAGAAGAAAGCCAAAAGTGGCTTAAGAAAAATGAAATATATTTCGACGATTGTAGGACAAATCTGCAGTTACTCGAATAAAGAGGCACAAAGAAGACCCACAATACCAAGTAGAATAACTATTAAAGGAACATGGACAGTAACTTTTGCGGTTACCGCCGTGATTCATCGTGATTTTAACCCTATTTAAAAAAGAAGATGATTCTATGGAAGCCAATGACTCATTAAAAGAACGTTTATGCGCCAAATTTTCAAATAGTGTTATTTATGGTCTCAATAAAAGATTTACAAGTTTAAATTAAATTCTTGTTATTTCGATGTTGGTATAGGTTGAAAATGACAGATTTTTTATAATGTAATAAACTATAATAAAGTTTTCCTGGTGGCAAGAGACTCAGACAGCCTGTACCAATTACCAATGATACTTGGTCATACTGAACCAAACCAGCACTGCAAAGGCGTTCATTACTTCGAGACATTCGTTCTTGAGTCTCAGTTGTCGTGTAGTTACTTAAATTGCTTCCCTGAAAAATCCCTGCCCGTACCTGTTTTATGAAGTTGTACGTTCCTAATTAACGGGAAGGGAACCTATTAGCTTGACCTGGCAACATTAAGTACGCCACCAGTCGCGCGCAGACTTATACTGCGAGCACTATAATAAAATGATCTTTTAAGACTATATGTCAATGTCAGTGTCATTTATTTGTCTGTCTAGCTGTCTTTGTCTTGTTACACTACTCGTTATTCAGACCGTAAGCCAGTAAGACTCACCGAACCCGATCTTGCTGTTTGAATTCAGAGTCTAACAGTCTGACGCTTATTACACCACGCTACTTAGGCTAAGACTGTCTGAATAATGAGTGGTGTAATAACGCCTATAGTCTGGAATAGCACATAAGCTAGGCATTAGAGGGGAAAAACGAGAACGGGAACTACGAGGGTGAATCTGCAGGGCGCCACTAGTAGTAATGTTAATGTTCCAATAGCTGCGTGTCACTGTGCTGTTATGTGGCAGGCATGTTGCTTACCATCAGGCACATGTCCTGCTCGTGTCATCACTCTATACTATATAAAAAAAAGTAATATACTTATCACCAACAATCAAATCAGAGGTATGATATCGAACTCTGGATATATCTTCTTTTTTGTATTAATTTACTAAAATAAATTATTGCTTTAAGTAGTTTTTAATAGAAAATATAATATCTCACTACGCCACATAATATTCTCGTGTCACAATGTTAGTTACCTTACTCCTCCGAAACGGCTTTACTGATTTTACCAAATTTTATATGCATATTCAGTAGGTCGTGAGAATCGGCTACTATCTATTTTTTATATAGTGATACTTTATATATATAGTGATAAGGGTTGTTCACCACATTTTTTTTTAATTTTTGAACAAAAATCTTTATTTTTATTTTTTATAATGTGGCATTAAAAAATACATACAACCCAAAATTTTTACCCTTTTATCACCAACCCCTATTTTTTAATAGCCATTTTAGTAATTTAATCATTTCACAGTAAACGGCGGGCCCGATTTGAATGATTTTTGTGTGTGTGTACAAGTGGATTCGAGGATAGTTTAGATTCACAAATAAGCCCGGCAGATGGCGCTGCAGACAGTGTTTAGGTTATGATCCGAGCGAAGCCGGAACGGGCCGCTAGTATTCTTGTAAACTAATATGCAGTCCATATGACGATATGTTTCCCCAATTTAAGCATTAGAATGAGTCATTCTTTTAGCTGATCTTATAGATGAACCAACCTCGATGCACATTTATAGTCCACTAGCTGTGCCCCGCGGTTTCACCCGCGTCTATTTGAGGAAAATCTATACTAAAATATCCATTGCTGGCCACTTTATTACGTTTTACGGAACCCTAAAAATACGTAAATAAGCAACGATGCATTGTTGTAGAACAAATTTGATTACTTCAAATGACACAAACTTCAAATGTAGACACGCGCCGTCACAGACATCAACGACCAAAGAGAATTTAAATTCACGGAACTAAAGCTCTCGAAGAGAAATATTTTTCCCCGTTTTCTTTACATTCTTCACTCATACTCCGTACCTATTGATAGTAGCGTAATGTTATATACCCTATAGCCTTCCTCGATAAATGGAGTATCCAACAAAAAAATAATCTTTCCTATCGGTCCAGTAGTTTCCTAGATCCTAGCGTTCAAACAAACAAACAAACTCTTCAGCTTTATAATATTAGTATAGATTATTCACATATTGTGTAGGAACTCTATTTTTTCGTTAAAAGATCTTTGTCTGTTGGACTTTTCTACCCATCGAATTACGGGATAATACAGAAATCTTAATTGGCCTACAGGTACTGATAATGACGGAAAGTAGCTCCGAGGCGGAAGAGTCCACGGCGTTGGTGCAGGCGGCCCCTGGGCGAGGCGCCACCACGCATCTGCTTGCACCCGGCACTACGGCGGCGCGGCACACGCTGTCTTTCCAGTATAGGTTAGTGTACTCAAACTAATAATCTTTTTTATTAATAACCAATATGGCGGTACCAGCAATAAATTATTTATTTTCTTCGATAGTAAATAAAAGTATTATGTACTGAATACCCTCACTGGTAAAGATAAACGAAAGAGGGGAAAAGAATGTGCATTGTGTACCTACTTGGCTTTTTTCCACGTAAACCTGGAAGCTGTTCTGCAGCGGATAATCTCAGCGTGTAATATTTATTTAAAAACGCCACTGGCGAATTGGCGATTAATCGTTACACTCGCGGGCTTTCATGATAGTTCTATGCGATGGTTTTAGAAGACGCGAGAGTGCTTAGTGCACGTCTTTTCGCGGCGGGGTGCACAGGGTGTCAGAGGGTAGGAATAGTGGGACATTAAATACATTTTGAATAATTGAAACCAAAACACTATAGATGGCGTCACCACAATAGTTACATTTTTAACGTAACCTCAATTGTCACACCGCTGGGCAAATGTCTCCCCCAATTCCCTCCACTTAATCTGATCTTGAGCTTCCATCGTCCAATCTTTTTTAAACGCTCCAAGCTCAGACGACACCAGTTTTACATCCAATAGTCAGCCGACACAAGTTATGTCTGCATAATAGGTCAGCTGACATCAGATAATAATCAAAAGTGGTATATTAGCTCTAGATATCGGCTACAAGTCGGCATGGGCTAAATCCTCCCCGCTAGGGTCGTCTTGTGAGATGTCAGCTCATGCCGCCTGAGGTGCCCTTGCGCTAGTATTCGTAAGTACCTACGAAATGTAATACACGTTTAGTAAAGTAAGATTAGGTTAGTGTAAGAACTCTGCGCTTTCTCCACTTGCCCAAAGTTCGGTAGGCAATAGAGGTCATTTGTCGCTAACTACGGCAACTTAGCCCCTTTTAAAAAAATGTGTTAGTCACCAGACATCAACAACAACAGAACCTAATTAATGCCAAATGGCAACCTCTTTTAAAGTTACGACTTTAGAAGTTGGACGGCTGGTCTAGTCCGGCAAACGGTGACTTCCGATCCGGAGCTTTAAACCCCACGCGCACTACTGTCTATTCGAAGTCATATGCGTAATGCCGCTAACTTTAAAATAATAAATAATAGTTAAAAAAAAAACTAAAAAACACGCTCTTAGCACGCACTAAAATGACAAAATTTAGGTCACGTGAATATTTTTTTCGTATCCCATCCAACAAACCCTTTCATTTAATACCCATATCATGAGGATGCATTTCAAATAGCCAATCCGCCATCTTGGATGTCCGCCATTTTAGATTTAAGTCGGGTGACTATTTTTTTCGTATTCCTGACAGCAAACCCTTTCATTTGATACCCATATCATGGGGGTGCATTTAAAATAGCCTGTCCGCCATATTGGATTTAAGTCACGTGACTATTGTTTTCGTATTCCTGACAGCAAACCCTTTAATTTGATACCCATATCATGGGAGTGGATTTCAAACAGCCAGTCCGCCATCTTGGGGAGGCCGCCATATTGGATTTTTCTGACGTTTCTTAGCTAGTCATGTATTGTCATCAGAACTCAGAGCGTGTGCAAAATTTCATTTTAATCGAAGACCGGGAAGTGGGTCAAATTAAGATTCAGAGATTTTCTTACATACATAAAAATAAATAAATATTGGTGGACAATTCACACACAACACCATCTGGCCCCAAACTAAGCAAAGCTTGTACTTTGGCGGCCAGATAGCTGATATAATACTTATATAGTTTTAAATACATACTTATTATACATAGAAACACCCAGACACAGTGCAAACATTTGAATTCATCACACAAATATTTGCACTGGGTGGCAATCGAACCCACGACCCTCGGCTTCGCAGGCAGAGCTACTACCCACTAAGCCACGAGACCAGTCAACGTATATGTAGGTAGTTACAAGTGAAGCTAATAAAAGCGTGTTAAAAACGATGAAGGGAAACATCGTGAGAAAACTGGCCCAGCGTGGTGGATTATGGCCCTGACTCTCTCCTTGCGAGAGAAGGCCCCGAGTCCCAGCAGTGGGAACGTTTAGTGGACTGCTTATGCTTATAGTAACTTCTTTTATGCTACTGAGATGTTGTTTCACTTCTTTCCAGAAACATGGACTGTCCGGTGACGAAGGAAGCGGTCCCGCTCCACTACGGCATGACCGACACATCTGTATTCGACAAACGCACCTCCGTCTCGACGATCGAAGAGGTCTTCGCTGAAACTATGCAGTGGTATGCTCATCATCATTGCTCTTTGTAGAGTCTGCCTGATAAACTACCTAACCTTTATACTAGTTAGGTTAAAAATTTCCCTACTCCCCCCTATTTTCCTTGTCTTCTCATAATGCAAGATATATGCATATTAAAAAAAAAAAACAAATGATAAAGATCACGGATCCCGGAGTCTGTATAGCTACTAAATTTTAAATAACCTGTTTAACATCTGGCTCCCGAGCTGCTTGCTTTCCGCAAAACACAATCTTCATCCGTATTTAATTTACTCATAAAATCTACTTATAAAATCTCCATACAACCGTCCATCCCTTGTTTCACCCTCTTAGGGGTTGAATTTCGCAAAACACTGTCTTAGCGAGCGTCTACGTGCTAAAAGACATCCCCACGCAAAATTTCACACTCCTAGCATTTGTAGTTTCTGAGATTTCGTGATAAGTGACCTTTTATAAACATATATAGACTAGCTTTTACCCGCGACTTCGTCCGCGCAAACTAAATATTAGGGTAACTCGGGCAGTATTTGTATACACTTCCAAATTACGTTTACAGAAAACAGCTTACATTAAAAAAAATACAATTTCACCAAAATCGGTTCAGTGGTTACGTGATAAAGCGTAGCAGACAGAGTTGCTTTCCCATTTATTATAATTTATATTAGAATGGATTTCAAGTGTCTAGTTACAAAATTTTATGGTTTTGTCTTCAAAATTGGCGAACTTCCATGTAAAAAATAATTCCTGATTTCCACCCTTTCAACTTTTTTTCAGTGATAAATAGTAGCTCTTGTCTTTTCTTGAGCCTAGTCTATCTGTGTACCAATTTTCATCAAACTTGTTCAGTGGTTTAGGCGTTAAAGCGTAACAGACCTACAGAGGTACTTTTATATTTATAATATTAGTATATGGATATCAAGTGAAGTGTCTAGTTGCAAAATTTTGTTGGTTTGGTAAGATTTTATCTTCAACAATGACGTGCATACTTCCATATAAACTTTCATCTCCCATTTCATCCCCGTACATTTCGAAATTACAAAATTGCTAGATAGAAATAGAACAAACATTCGTTTGCTTCGTCTCAAGTGTCTAGATACAAAATTTGATAATTTTGAAAATGATGAATTTTCATACAAACGTTCATCCCTTGTTGCACCCTCTTAGGGGTTGAATTTCGCAAAACCCCGATCTAAGCGAGCGCTTACGTGGTAAAAGGGACCTCCATGCAAAATTTCAGATTCCTAGCATTTGTAGTTTCTGACATTCCTTGATGAGTGACCTTTCGCTTTTATTTATATAGAAGATAGATGACACAATCACCACTGTACATTTATCATAATAACTTTATGTCGTTACTTTAACATGTTGCTCTTTCATTATGTCTGTGGGAACTGAAAAGACATGAATGTGACAAGGAACGGGATCTTAAATAAAGACTAACACAATCTTGTTGACTTTTTTACGTGAATCATTCGAGTAACAATTAATTCACTTAGGTTGGAGCGTTCAGAACGAGGTGCGATCTCCGATTGGCCGTATTCCATTGTGACGAAACATTGGCCCGGTTATTGGAAACCGGCGCTGTTGCAGCCGCGCTGTGACGTCACGGTGAGTTTATCTTAGTATACAAATTCAGTGATTAAATCTCAGTTTGAACACCTTCTTTGTAGAGGAGACTGGTTACCGAAATAGAGTTTGCTTTTGAAAAACGAATGTCATCGGACAGACGGAAACACGAATTGCAACAAAATATTAACTTGAAGTTTTGCGTTCAGGTTTTCAAGTTGGAAAAGTACATTAAGAATCTGCCCGTAAAACTTCCATTTAACATTTCCATGCGATTCGTTTTTTCAGCCAGTCAAATTGGCGTCTTCAAATCGAGGGTGAATCGGTTACTTCTAGGTAAGAATGTGCTATCGTATACCGCATCGTCGCTTAACATCAGGCGAGATGGCAGTCAAGTGTTAACTTATAATAGTTAATAAATATTTTTTGGCGTGACGACGTCTAATAAATCGATGAACGTCGGCTGCAAGCACGAAAAAGTGTCCCGTTACGCTAATTGTCTCGTTACGCTCATTGTCCCATTACGCTCATTGTCCTGTTACGCTCATTGTACGATAGCGCCGCATCTATGTTTCTTCCACTCGATAGCATTGTATGCAATGATTTAATCAATATTTTGTTATGTCGTCGTCACGTTAAACTACCGTCCTTACCTTTATCTAGCGTCACGCTCGGGTATGATAAGAAATTTTCAAATGAACTCAGGATGCTAGAGGGAGAAAGATAATAACTATAAGTGCGCCAGAGCGAGAAAAATAATATAGTTTAGTATATTTCATTACTTATGTTTATTTTTATCGTGACATTAACTTCTAGGTACTTGCCACATTAATTGAACCTGTCACGAAATATTAAATTTGCATTCCAGATCCATTGCAAAAAAGTTTTGGTTGTTAATACCTATAAAATAAATAAATGAGCAAATACTACATATCCGAGACAAGCGCTATTTCCAACCCGCGTAAAATTGAGTTTTTAATTTATTCTTGGCCATGGTTATTAAGTCATTCAAACATTTAAGTGAACGGTGAAGCCGACGGTCGTGGGTTCGATTCCTACCCAGTGCAAATATTTGTGTGATGAATTTAAATGTTAGCACTGTGTCTGTGTGTTACTATGTATAAAAAGTATGTATTTAAAATTATATAAGTATTATATCAGCTATCTGGCCGCCATAGTACAAGCTTTGCTTAGTTTGGGGTCAGATGGTGTTGTGTGTGAATTGTCCACCAATATTTATTATTTATTTCGGGAGTTTTCATCAAATACTCTAATATATTGTTTTAATTAAAGAGTATAATACAATTACGTGTCATAAATAAACACATGTTTTGCGCTTACACTGCAAACGCTGGCTGAATCCTATGAACTAGATCAAAATAATGTACAGCAGTATTGTACCCCTTTTATTTAAAGGTCTACAAAAAAGGGTCCAATAGTAAATGTCTATCTCTTAGGAATAACTCACAATAACCATTTTTATTAATATACTAGCTAATCCGTGCGCGCGTTGCTACGCCATCTATCGAAAATTGGTCGTACCAATTCAAATCTAGAACAAATTTGGTTACATTAGATTCTAATGACGCAACCTTTTAAAAGATAGACACATGCTGTCACGCAAGGAAAACTCTCAAAAAGCAATATTTTGGCCCGTTTTTGTTAACTTTTTCGTTCATGCTCCGCTCCTGTTGATAGTAGCGTAATGTTAAATAGCCTATAGCCTTTCTCGATAAATGGACTATCCAACAGATAAAGAATCTTTAAATTCGGACTAGTAGTACCCGAGATCCTTGCGTTCAAACAAACAAACAAACTCTTTAGCTTTATAATATTAGTATAGATTTAGTATCAGTATTGCACTCGTGCGAAACCGGGGCGGGTCGCTAGTAGACAAATATTTTTTTCTTTTTGTAATTCGGTGGGTAGATAATACAAGTTGTTTATCTGTGTATACATATTTATTTTAAACTTTCACGATTTGAACACTCACTTTAAACACTATACAGGATTTGATCACGTTCTAAATTATTATTTAATTACCTCGACGTTTCGACAGCGTAACAATCGCCGTGGTCACGAGAAAACGTCTCTTCTTCTTTTGTCGTGACCACGGCGGGCGTTGCCTGAACGTTGAGGTAATGAAATAATAATGCGGCTCGTGATTAAATCCTATACAGTGGTTACATTGTGTGTTCAAATCGCGAAAGTATTTATTACAATATCGGTTTTATTTTTGAAGTCAAAACTTCTACTGGCGCACCACACACAGATTTTCCGTGGTTTGTGAATTAAGTTCAAGCATAACGCTCGAAATGCACGAAAAAGTGACCCGTTATGTCCCGTTACGCACATTGTCACGTTACGCACATTGTCCCGTTACGCACATTGTCCCGTTACGCTCTTTGTACGCTACCGCCGCATCGATCACTGTCTTGTTGTGACGTTGTCACGTTAAACTATCGTCTGTAAACCAACCGACTTTACAGACAACCAATTTTTTTTTGACATGATAACGTCTTATAATTCGATGAAGCCGGCTGCACGCCCACAAAACATGACGTCATGTACCGTTACCGCGTTACCGTCGATCGTTACCTCGCCGCATGTTTGTTACAGTTGTATTAATTATTTCGACCAGTAGTTCAAGCGGGGATGTAGCTCAGTGGTAGAGCGTTCGCTTTGCATGTGAAATGCCCCGGGTTCCATCCCCGGCATCTAAAAGCTTTTTTGCATTGTTTTGATTGAAAATGACTAAATTCTACTGATTACTTTTTACATAGAAATCTATTAAACAAATTAAATTAAAATTTTCTTTTGAAAAATGCTACCATTCCATCAGTATTTTCTTAAGACGTTGTCACGTTCTATCGTCAGTAAACCGACTTTACAGACAAACATTTTTTGTAACACGGGGAGTAGACCAGGTACCTATACAAGTGATGTCCACAGGTGCAGTACAAGGGAGTGCGCGCCGGTGGCGGGTGTTCGCTCGAGGTACAGCTCCGGCCGGCGGCGCTGCTCTGTAACGCGGCTCCGATCGCTCTCACGCTGCGCGCGCACGACGCCGCGCCGCTCTGCAAGCTCGAGCCGGGCACCGCCATCTCGCCGCCCTCCGCTGTGCTCACGGTAACTATTTAGCTACTAGCTGAACGCGCGCGCGTTGCTACGCCATCTATCGAAAATTGGGCGTACCAATTAAAATTTTGAACAAATTCGGTTAATTTAGGTTCTAATGACGCAACCTTTGATATTTGACATTATGCTGTCACGCAACGAAAGCTCTCAAAAAGCAATATTTTTTCCCGTTTTTGTTACATTTTTCATTCATGCTCGGCTCTCCTGTTGATAGTAGCGTAATGTTAAATAGCCTATAGCCTTCCTCGATAAATGGACTATCCTACAAAGAAATAATCTTTCAATTCGAACCAGTAGTTCCAGAGATCCTTGCGTTCAAACAAACAAACAAACAATCTCTTCAGCTTTATAATATTAGTATAGATAAGCCCACAGTACAAACACTGTCTGTTAAATCGTACAGTCGTTCAACGAAGTCGTCTCGTGCCAGTTGAGACGCGTGAAGCGCGCTCCCACCATTGCCAACATAACAATGTTAGTATTTCGTGAGCGTTGTTCAGTTTTCGGTTTGATTTACCCGTGTCTAGACATTATCGGCGTAACAAACAAAGGCAATGAGCTACTCAAGCTCGAGCCGGGCACCGCCATCTCACCACCCTCAGCTGTGCTCACGGTAACTATATAGCTATAAGCCCACAGTATAAACACTGTATGTTAAATCGTACAGTCGTTCAACGAAATCGTCTCGTGCGAGTTGAGACGCGGGAAGCGCGCTCCCGCCATTGCCAACATAACAATGTTAGTATTTCGTGAGCGCGGTTCAGTTTTCGGTTTGATTTACCCGTGTCTAGACATTATCGGCGTAACAAACAAAGGCAATGAACTACTAAAGCGCGAGCCGGGCACCGCCATCTCACCACCCTCCGGTGTGCTCACGGTAACTATGCTACTAATATAATAAACTTAGCAGTATCCCGCGGTTTTACCCGTGTAGTTCCCCGTTCTCGTTATATTCCCGGGATAAAAAGTCGGCTATGTAGTTATCATTTCAGACTACAATCTAAATTTGTTCAAAATTTCAACCCGATCCGTTCAGATGTTACGACAATATTGAGGAACAAACATCCATACATTCAAACGTCTGTATTTACAATATTAGTAGGATGCGAACGTTTTGATATTTGTTGCTCAATCCTGTTGGACCGAAACGATGTAACCTTTGCAGACACTGCCAGTACCAACTCTGCAACGGATAGCGGTGTGGCTTGTTTTCCGTTTACTAAGCGTAAAATGAAGTTACGGTTGGTTTGGTTTGTTCCAATTGGTTGGTTCCAATCCGACTACGCGCACCACTGTATTTTCGAAGTCATGTGCGTAATGCTGCTAACTTAAAACGGTAAAGAAAAACATCGTGAGGAAACCGACATGTACCTAGAATCTTTCAAGGTCATGTGTCATCCACCAGCCCGCACTTGGCCAGCGTGGTGAACTATGGCCTTGACTCTCGACTCCTTGCGAGGGAAGGCCCCGAGTCGCACCAGTGGGAACATTAAGTTGGCTGTTTATACAGGGTTATTGGTAATCAGCCTGCATCCTTTTAAGGGGATGTTAGGTAGGTACATTAAATACGTCAAGTTTTGTTCTACGGTTTAAAAAATTTTTTTTTTTTTCTTATACAAAATAAATAAAAAGTGCATTTGCACGGTCTAAAAGTATCGAACTCTTCGTAACAATTCGTAACGAGAGCGCGTACTTTCTTTAACGGGCAAAAAATGATGTACTGAAGTGAATAAACACCAAAAAGTCGCTAAACAGTACAAAAAAGGGCAACAAATACAATTTTTTTTTGGGTTATAGTTTTTATAGGTTAATAGTTTTAACGAAAGTTGTAGAACAAAAGTTGTTTGTTTAAATATACAGAGCATGCCCTTAAACGGATGCAGGCTGATTACCAGTAACCCTGTAAATGTATGTATACTGGTTGAATTTTTTTAATATTAAGAAGATATCTAATAAATAAAAACATGACACGTTAGAATACTTCAAAGTTATTTTTCATATTTATAGACTTATAATCTGTATACTGATTATTGATTCTATTTATTGCAGAAACCGTTCTTCATATCCGTGGAGATGGGGCGCGAGACGTTCGTGTCCGGCGAGCTGTCGGTGACGAACGCGGAGCTGGGCCGGTACGGGGCGCCGGCGCCGGGCCGTATCGCGCTCGATCGCCCCACAGACATGGCCATACAATGCAAGCAGAAGGTAACTCTAAATACACCTACCAGATGATCATCATTATCATCATCAGCCCGTGTTCGTCCACTGCTGGACATAGGCCTCTCCTATAATACGCCACTCAGCCCGATCCTCGGTCTTACGTTTCCAACTGCCACCAGCCATCATTCGTATATCGTCACTCCATCTGGTCTCTGGGCGTCCTACTACGTTTGCCGATTCGCGGTCTCCACTCCAAAACCCAAAAACATTCCACAATTCACGCTGTGTCCCTGCATATTTCATTCTGCATATTTACGTGATGTTCGTGTCGGATAAACGAACGGGGCGCCCGATTTCAGAAAAAGATGTGGTGTCATGGGACACCAGATAGGAATGAGTTCCTTCGGACACATTTTAGAAGCAACGTTTGCAAATAATATATAGGTTAATTTTATTGTTTATGGTACGATCATCTGAATAATATTTTTTTTTTGTGTCACTTCCGTTATATATACATACTAGAGGCCCGTTCCGGCTTCGCTCGGATAATAACCTAGATACCAACTGCAGCGCCATCTGCCGGGCTGGTTTGTGAATCTAATCCATCCATGGCAACCCTAAACTTTAATAATAAAAATAAATGTTTATTTTTACAAAACAATTTTAGATTTGCCATACGCTTCGGGAAATTTTAATCGAAATAGAGTGAAAACATTTCCAAAAAAGACGATAATTGATCAGTTATCGAGCGGGATGAAAAATGATTGTTTTACTAAAATGGCTATTAAAAAATCAGGGTTGGTGATAAAAGGGTAAAAATTTTAGGTTGTATGTATTTTTAAAGCCACATTTGAAAAATATTAAAACAAAAATGTTGACCATAAATTAAAAAAAAATATTAGAGGTGAACAACCCTTATCACTTAGGGGTATGAAAAATAGATATTAGCCGATTCGCAGATCTACTGAATATGCACATAAAATTTGGTAAAATTCAGTAAAGCCGTTTCGGAGGAGTAAGGTAACTAACATTGTGACACGAAAATTTTAAATATAAAATGTGTTTCTTACGGTTTTAGTCACACATTTTGTTCGTTTCGGTCGCGCAATAAAATCCCTATCTCCTCCAAGCCTAGATTATAGCGCTCGAGTGCCCCAACGGACATAGTTGATTAGCGCGCGTCGAAATTATCTTCAAATGGAATTAACAGACCGCAACTTCAACACGCATTATTCCCCTAATCACCGTTTTTAATATGAGTGACATTCTCATTGCAAGAGGAATCAGTGAGAAACAGGGCGACCGTATGGCACCTTATCGTCACGACCATACAGTATAAGCAAACTGTTGTATACAGTACAAGCAAAGGTACCTAAGGACAATGGAAGCGGACGGTAAAGTCAATATGCTATGTACCTATAGTCATCGTTATTAATACGAGTGGCTTACGAGAATCCTGATAGTAACGATTCTTCATATGAGTGGTGTTCGTATTGGGAGAAAGATCGGTGTAGACTGTGGAGTTGGGCCGCTAGAGGTCGCTTGCAGCCGGCCGTGTCCTTCAATTAATTTATTCGAACCATATTTCATTAGAACACTTGGCAACCTGCAACCAGCGGTTTCCAGCGACCTTTGTGAGGTCATCTGTCCATCTAGTGGGAGGCCGTCCAACACTGCGTCTTCCGGTTCGTGGTCGCCACTCGAGAACCTTTTTTCCCCATCGGTTGTCAGTTCTTCGAGCGATGTGGCCTGCCCATTGCTATTTCAGCATGCTTACTCTTTGAGCTATGTCGGCCACTTTCGTTCTTTTGCGAATATCTTCATTACGGATTCTGTCGCGCAAAGAGACTCCGAGCATAGCTCTCTCCATAGCTGTGTGACTTTGAGCTTTGTTATGAGGCCCACAGTTAAGGACCACGTCAAAATAATAAACAATGTCAAATATTAATAAATCGGCTGTAAAAAGACTATGCCATAGTAAAAATAACAAATAATATTAAACGTTATCGACTGTCCAAACGACAGAGCTGTACAGCGCATTAAAAAGCTAAATGAAAATTAGTTTAGTAATATTTAACCTTTAGATCACTTTATCACATTTTTTTATTGAAAACGAAGAAGTGAATAAACACAATATTCAATCTAGATACATAAATATACCTGCCTATAAGCGGTGGTCACAACTTGTCATCAGGTGGGCAGTATTCTTGATTGTCGCACAAAATATAAATATGTGTATCTATCTATCTATTTACATAGATTTGCTGAATGTTTTCAGGTGGCTCTGCTGACCATGTACTACGAAATTAAAGAAGATATCAATGTTCTGGGCATGACGGCTACCTACATGCTGGTCAACCGTTTGGATACAGACATAATGGTAAGATTCCACTCACGTATAGTGCCACCGATTTATCTGCAGAACAGCCAAAAGTGGAACTACTGACGCCCATAGAACACAAACGTCTGATTGTGTAATAGGTGGCAACACTTCGATCGTGGCGCCATCATTACATTCTATAGATAAGTGGGTCGCACTGAACATCGCTACATAATGTAAACCATAAACATCCTATTTATGTCCCCAATGCATCACTCACGAACTCACTCACGAACTTCTCACAGAGATAGTCAATGTTATAATCCACCACGCTGGCCAAGTGTGAGATGGCAGATGGTTCATAAAGGTTCTTTCGCGATATTTTGACGTCATTTTGTTATTGTTAAAACTTTAGGTTAAAAACAGGAAACTTGAAGACATGTGAAAACCCTAAAATGAGTGATTCTAGCGACGGAAACGTTTATTTGGTGCCAACAGAATTGACTGAAACTGTTATAATTCGCAAAGCATTTAGTGATTACCTCGCTGAGGTGGGATGAAAAGTTACGTATTGCACTCGAGTGAGAAGGTTTTTCACCTTGTGCTCTATTATTTCCCTCTCTAACACTCAGGTTTCTAATTTTTTAATCCTTCGCTTGCTTGGTCATCAAAATTAAAATTGCGGTTAAAAATTACTTTGCATTCTTGTATATATAACAAATAACTATTATCTTTTTTACAATGTTTTTCTTCCCCGTTAAAGCCAAATCTACATATAAATAAAAGCGAAAGACTTCATCTAGGAATCTCAGAAACTATAAATACTAGGAATCTGCAATTTTCCATGAAGGCCCCTTTTAGGACGTAGGCGCTCGCTAAGACGGAGTTTTGCTAAAGGTGCAAGTTCGCGCCGCGACCGCGACGCGAGACCGCGACCGGAGACCAAGACAGGCACTTGACACTATGGAATTGTATGGGCGCCAGTTAGCGCCGCGACCGCGACCGCTACCTGTATCGGTCTCCTGTCGCGGTCTCAGCGCGAACTGGCGTCCATACAATTCCATAGTGTCAACTGCCTGTCGCGGTCTCCGGTCTCGGTCTCCTGTCGCGGTCTCCGCGCGAACTTGTACCTTAAGAATTCGTCATTTTCAATGTTATCAAATTTTGTATCATGATGAAATGGGGGATGAATGTCAATATGGAAGTTCCCAATCGTTGAAGATAAAACCATGAAACTCTGTATTTAGGCACTTGATACGAAGCAAAAACTTCTTATCTAGACACTAGACGCGAAGGAAATAAAAGTTTGTTCTAGCAATTTCGAATTGTGAAATAGGGGTTGAAACGTGGGATGAAATGTTTGTATAGAAGTTCGCAATTGTTGAAGATAAAATCATGAACCTTCGTATCTAGACACTAGACGCGAAGAAAATAAAAGTGTGTTCTATCAATTTTGTAATTTCGAACTGTACGGGCGTAAAATAGGAGTTGAAATGGGGGATGAAATTTCGTCATCCTTGAAGATAAAACCATGAAATTTTGCAGCTAGGCACTTGATATCCATACTAATATTATAAATATGAAAGTAACTCAGTCTATTATATTACGCTTTGACGCTTTTTGCCTGAACCACTGAACCGACTTTGATGGAATTTGGGCACAAATAGACTAGACTCAGGAAATATCAAGGTCTAGTTTTGAGTATGAAAGCTTACATGGAAGTTCGTCAATGTTGAAGATAAACCATAAAATTTTGCAACCACTTTGCAAATTTTGCACTTGAAATTCATAGGTACTTAAGTACTTATATAATTATAAATACTTAAAAAAATTAAAGTTATTCAGTCTGTCTGTTACGATTGAACGCCTGAACCACTGAACCGATTTTGATAAGTTGTATTTTTTTTTTTCAATATAAGCTGTTTTTAGTATTTGTACATATGTATGGGTACAAATACTGCTTCGCGCTTATTATCTCACGCGGACGGGTAAAAGCTAGTACTTGATAAAATACTCAATAGCGTTTTCGGACCCACGACTTACGCGAAATTCTCGGCTCTGAATCATCAACCAAACTCGAATGTCTGTTTTTGGCGGGGGCTGTGTGAATTCGTTGTTGCATTTAGAGACTTCAAACGTTAGGCCACTTATGACGCTATTGTCATACTGTAATACTTCTTGTTACATAATAAATAAATAAATGCAGCAATAAATACGCTTGTTTGACGTTTGATTCTAAATTACGTTTTCTCGTTTTTCAGGTGTCGGCACTAGCGGTGCCCAATGATGATGGCGACAGTGTTCTCCTCAGACCCACCACGTACAAGACTGTGAAGCCTACTCCGCTAAACAGGTAACAACTATTCAAAGGACAATGCCCATTTTTGACCCGCCAAAATAGTTGTCGTGCAGACATATGAGTTATTTATTAAAAATCGGTGATTTTTTTGTTGTACTCGTGTGCGAAGTTATATAACTTTCTAACATTGCAAAATAAAATAATTTGCATTTGTTTAAATTAAACCTACCATTTACCAACAAAGTTGACTTGGAAAATATTGCAATAACGAAACGGTACTTGCGTTTCGTTTTAGTGATCCGCGTTAGATTGAATATGGATGTTTATGTATATCAATTTCTTTCACAATGTCTTTTATTTACTACTTTTACATATTTAAATAACGATATGTATAAATATGGCGACAAAGAAACTATCAAAGCTTTTTATAGCAATGTAAACGAGGAAAAAGTTGGCATGCAATTGTGAAACGAAACGTTTTCACCAAATCCAAATTGGTCAAAGATCAATGTCAAATTGTCAAATCAATCAAAAGTAAACAAGCAAAATGATTGGGTCTCTCTTGTTTTCTAAGCGGTGTAATATTTATGCATTATTCACCACAACAAACTTCGATTACCAGATCAAATGTTTCAGTGACGGAATTTATATTGGTTTTAACAAAACTGACCATTTTGTGATTCAGTGCTCTTTATTAACTGTGACTATGTGACTGTCTCAAAGAGGCCGGCAAAACATTCCACAATTAGAGTAAGATCCCAGAGCTCCCAGACGTCACCTATTTTCTGATGAATGAAATGTGGACGATTTAGTAGAGTTAGTAAGTACTAAGAACACATGCTTGCTCGCTAACTTGCTTAGACGGCCAATTTTGAGATATGGGGTAATGAAGGTACATACAAACATTACTTATTTCACGTATTTTCTAATAAGTGATTTTCACGTATGTTGTAGGCAATATCCTTAAAAACAAGGTAAGTACCAATACTCCCAGACACTTTCCGTCGGCCGTTTTGCTTAACAACTCCAAAATAATAATTTAACTTCACTTAAATTCTCATGCTCCATTTGTAAATATGTTCGTCAGTCAACTATTTTGTTGCTTTTTACAGTAAGATAGACCAATCTGAGGGGGCAATCATCCCCTAAACTCAACTATGTCCTATGGGTAAGAGCGGGAGACTGAGTGAGACATTTATTAGGAACTATTGACCTAAAATTGAGTTTAGGGGATGATTGGCCCCTTGGATTGGTCTGTCTTATTGGAAAAAAGGGGTGTGGCTGTGTTATGAACACGGTCGTTTGTTGTACGTGAATACGTCTCGTAACGGGTAATAGTTTTAAACGACGATCGTACACAATCGATGCTTACACAGCCCGATGTCGATACAGAAACGATTTCATCATCCATTAGGCGTTGTTAGGATTCAACTATTAGAATTAAGTTATTTGTTGACTTGTTATAAACGAGAATCATCTTAATATAAATATATAAATTACGTGTCACGCGTTTATTGTCCACGATGGACTCCTAAACTACGTAACCGATTTTAATCAAATTTGCATGTGTACAGTTTGATCCAACTTGAATGATAGGATAGCTTTTATTCTGATTCATATAACAGTTTTAAATGGCAATATCCCAGCACTGGAAGCTCCTTTTAGTTGATAAAGAGTAAAGAGCTATTTGTGTATAGTTATTCAGGTCTTGTTAACTTTAAATAGGAAGTCGTTTCTATTTTAATGACGCTTCAGAGCATCTTTATAGAAAAGTATTAACCCACGGGTGTGCGTTTTATTTTCTTCAGCTGTGAATAAAGACAAACGTTTTTCAAGATCTAGATAAAAAACGCTTCCATGATTCATCGTTGTTCTTCCTTATACCCTTGGGAGAAGGTAGGGAGCTGGCTCCGAGGCAAACCTCTCTGGCAGGGCTGTCAAGTTCAAGGACCTGGGGGGGTGTTGGGGTCCAAAATTTGGGGCCGTTTCAGCCCAGACACGATGGCTGCGTCTTGGCTTTGTGGAACTCTCTTCATCGTTGTTGTCGTATAGCCTCATCTTCGTCTTCGTCGCTTGCTGGTCCGGCTTGCAGAATATATCGCGGGAAAACACGCCAGTTACGTACGTCAGGGAGACGCGTGCGGAGTGGTGCAATGTTGTTTAGGTGGGGGTGTGGCCCGTTGTCCGTGCGGTCGAACTTAGTTCTTTTTTTTTTTTAATAAAGAGTGACGAGACGAGCCGGACATGTGCCTGATGGTAAGCATGTAAGCAACACGCCTGCCACATAACTGCACAGTGACACGCAGCTATTGGAACATGAAGAGTCCAAATCATTATCTAGCACTGTACTGCACTGCGCTCGTCACCCAGAGATCTAAGTTGTAATATCTCTAAGCCCTGTAATTTGTCTGGAAACATTGCCCTTCAAACCGGAACACGGTACCGGCCGGAACCGGACCCGGCGGTAGAATAACTAGCTAAGGTGTGGTACTTCCCCAGGCGGACTCTGCTAAGAGTCCTACCACTACAAAAAAGTTCGCGATAAACGAGCCACGACCTCCTCCACCGTTTCGACTCTAACGTCCCTGGCGATGACGTCGTTCCGTACGTACCGGCCGGCTCCCGTCAGGATTCTCATGGTGGTGTTCTGCACCATGCAATGATTCAAACATGGCCGTTTCGAAATCTACTTACACCTACAATTCGAATGGTCCATTGGTTAGACTAGACTTTTCCGCATTTAGCCTCTTAATTGGGCCATTGTTTGTATGGGCTATTGTAAAGTACGCGTTACGATAGGATATTCAAAACAAACCGTTTTGTGGCGCATAACCGCTCTTCACAGGGTTTACCTTTGACGAATACGTCGACTGTAACACTATTGACGTTTCAAGCTGTCGTAGCGCTACAAACTATACGATTTGATAGGTACTATGCACGAAAAGGTGCCAAGATAAATATATCTGATTCAATAATAAAATAAAGATTTATAAGTTTGAGAATGGCCAGAAAAATAGCCTCGTGAGTTAAGCTTGAGGCTTTCCTTTATTTATAAAAGTAACATAAGAAAAGGACTTTGCAATTATGAGGATTTTAACTTTAACAACATTATTTTAAAAAAATAACTTTTCAACAACAAGATTTTACTACTCCTTAATAAATAAATAAAAAAGTTGATGGTCACCTTCCAGCTCCATCATCAGACCCTGGTGACCATCCAGCGCGAAAGTAATCGTCTATACGAATCAAACGAGCTCAAACTCGATGGGGTTATGTCGTTTTATTATAGAGTTCCTGTGGCCATCTTCAAACTCCATCATCAGACCCTGATGACCATCTTGGACCAAAGTACTTGTCAAGACAAATCGTACAAGCTCAAACTCGATGAGGTTATGTCGTTTAATTACCGAGTTTCTATGGCCATCTTCCAAGTCCATCATCAGACCCCGGTGACCATCTAGCACCAAAGTACTTGTCAAGACAAATCGTACGAGCCCAAATGCGATGGGGTTGTGTCGTTTAATATCCGAGTGCCTATGGCCATTTTCCAGGTCTATCATCAGACCTTGGTGACCAAAATGCTTCTCAAGACAAATCGCATGAGCCCAAACTCGATGGGGTTGTGTCGTTTAATTACCGAGTTTCCATGACCATCTTCTAGCTCCACCTCAGACCAGCTCCACGGTACCATATTAATACATTGTCATCTCAGCTACATAGGTTTACCAAATTTCAGCTCAATCGGTAACTGGGAAGTCATTCAAATTTAACTTCTAAGATTATATTACAGACAGACATCGAAGAAGTGAAACTAAATAAAAGCTTGTACTAACTCCATCGTCAGACCAGCTTCATGGTATCATGTTTTTTAATGTATTGTCATCTAAGTTGTAGATAGATAGATAGATAGATACTCTTTATTGTACACACTAAAAGAAAACAGATATACAGACAAAGAAAAACAATAATAGCTAGTGCCACAACAGGCGGCCTTATCGTTGAAAGCGATTTCTTCCAGGCAACCTTTGGGTTGGGAAATGGTTTTAGAAATTTTTAATAGTGGGTTGTGCCATTCTAGACTACATCAGTAAATACAAATTATGTAGATATATACGCTAACACTAGAATAAAAATAAATAAACATACGTACTAATAACAATACATGCTAATACTTACATACTTCTATGATATACTAATATATATACACTGTATATATAATTACTTATGATACTTACTAAAGACAAATATCTAAGGATTAAAAAAAAAATAGATGGTAAATAATGACATATTATAGGTAAAACAGGAAACTAATTGTAATAATGACATTCTTATGATTGCTGTTTTGATAGAAAATGTTCTTTGAAGTATAGCGTTCTTTAAGATAGAGTGGAGTTTTAGGGTTAAATAGAATATTGAACAGCAGAAAAAGAATATGGGCATTACGACGCAGACGAATGGGCAACCACTTGAGTTTAGCGCGAAATTGGGACACATGATCATATTTGCGTAACCCAAATATGAATCTAATACAGTAGTTTTGAAGGCGCTCAAGCTTTTCTAACTGGTCTTCCCTAAGATCAAGAAAACATACATCAGCGTAGTCCAGGATGGGAAGAAGCAGAGACTGTGCGAGCGCAATTTTAGTGGCAGTCGGTAAAAAGTTGCGAAGACGTCTAAGAGAACCACCCGATGCAAATAACTTACCACTTACTGTTTTGATGTGACTATCCCATGATAAGGTTTTGTCAAATATTATACCCAAGTTTTTGACAGAATGACTAAATGGTAATATATCTCCATTAAAAGTTACGTTAGGAATCAAGGTCCAGTCAATTCTTGAGATCCAGTAGGAACTGCCTATAACAATAACCTGCGATTTAGTGGGATTGACACCCAAACCAAAAGCATTGCTCCATTTACAGATGCATTCTAGATTAGCATTCGTCATTGAAATCGCTGCGTCAAGGTTTTGGAGTGAAGCTTGTGTATAAATTTGGAGATCGTGTGCATAAAGGTGGTAAGAAGAAGTAAGATATTTGGAGATAGAATTAATAAAAATCGCAAAGAGAAGAGGAGATAGCACACCACCTTGCGGAACACCAGCTTTTGTATTACACCAGGAAGAAAAGGTTTCTTCCAGACGAATACGCTGTCGGCGTCCTTGTAAGTAACTACGAAACCACTCGATTACTGGTGGAGATATGTTGATCGACCATAATAAAGCCAGTAAGATGTCGAAGTTGACGGCGTTGAAAGCGTTACTGAAGTCTAACAGAGTTAGAACAGTAAGCTTACCGTCATCCATTCCCAAGCGAATGTCATCAGTGACTTTGACAAGAGCAGACACAGTGCTATGCCCTGGACGGAAACCGGATTGAAATGGATTGAAGATGTCTTGGATGTTAAGGAATTCACTAAGCTGTTTATGGACAAGACGCTCCAAGTTACATAGGTGTACCAAATTTCAGCTCAATCGGTAACTGGGAAGTGGGTCAAATTCAACTTTTAAGATTCTATTACATAACAGACATACATTGGACAGGTGAAACTATATTAAAGGTTGTAATAATAAATAAAATAAATAAATATGGTGGACAAATCACACACAACACCATCTGACCCCAAACTAAGCAAAGCTTGTGTGATGGCGGCCAGGTAGCTGATATAATACTTATATAGTTTTAAATACATACTTATTATACATAGAAACACCCAGACACAGTGCAAACATTTGAATTCATCAAACATATATTTGCACTGGGTGGGGATCGAACCCACGACCTTCGGCTTCGCAGGCAGAGCTACTACCAACTAAGCCACGAGGCCAGTCCAATAGATCTGAGATCTGACGACAAAAGCCCTCCTGGGGGAGGAACCATACCTTTGCCAGTTATTCTAACGCCAAGCAGTGCAAAAATTACTGTGTTCCGGTTTGAAATGCAATGTTTCCTGTGAAATTACAGGACATAGAGATAAAATATCTTATACGATCTATGGGTCGAGCGCAGTTCAGTGCTAGGTTATGATTTCGACTCTTCGTGTTCCAATAGCTGCGTGTCTCTGCTGTCATGGGCAGGCATGTTGCTCGCCATCTGGCACATGCTCTGCTCGTCTCATCACACTATATTTAAAAAATATATATGTAGAGGTAAGAGGTAGCATTCTAATAAATAAAATAAATAAATAAATATTGGTGGACTATTCACACACAACACCATCTGACCCCAAACTAAGCAAAGCTTGTATGATGGCGACCGGATAGCTGATATAATACTTATATAGTTTTAAATACATACTTATTATACATAGAAACACCCAAACACATTGCAAACATTTGAATTCATCACACAAATATTTGCACTGGCTGGGAATCGAACCCACGACCCTCGGCTTCGCAGGCAGAGCTACTACCCACTAAGCCACGAGGCCAGTCATTTTCAAGGATATTGCCTACAACATCATTCAGATGTTGTAGGCAATATCCTTAAAAACAAGGTCTCAATCCTCCCAGACACTTTCTGCCGGCCGTTTTGCTTAACAACTCCAAAATAATAATCTAACTTCACTTAAATTCTCATGCTCCATTTGTACATACCTATGTTCTTCAGACAACTATTTTAAAGCTTTTTCCAATAAGACAGACCAATCTAAGTAGCCAATCATCCCCTAAACTCTACTATAATAAGTGATTTTCACGTATGTTGTAGGCACATACGTGAAAATCACTTTTTAGAAAATACGTGAAGTAAGTTAATGTTTGTGTGTACCTTCATTACCCCATATCTCAAAATTGGCCGTCTAAGCAAGTTAGCGAGTAAGCATGTGTTCTTAGTACTTACTAACTCTACTCAATCCACATTTCATTCATCAGAAAATAGGTACGTCTGGGAGCTCTGGGACCTCGGACTATTACTAGTATATATATATACTCGTAGTTAGTCGCACTACCGGCACCGCCCAAATCTTACAAATAGATTCCATACATTATGAATCAAAAGGTTATCTGAAAGAGATCGCTTTTAGAGATTATATCGCTTTTTGTGTCAGTTATTTTGGTATTTTATTTGTTAATTAATGTCAATGTTAACTAAAGTGATTTGTATCGCTTACAGTACTTACGGACGTTCGTTGTGCAAGTTCTGGGTGACCACATGTATATGGCGAGGCAGGGACCCAGCGGATCTCCGTCTGTACCTATGTGTGTCGCTGCCCAACTCACCGAGCAAGACCCGCGCCGTTCCTGTCAGGCTGGGACAAACGCCTTTCAGGCGGCCAATAGCGCTCATTGACGAGACGTACACATCGGTAATTTACTTGTATTTACTCAGTATTTTCAAAAATGTACATTTTAATCGTATTATATTTCATTGCCCAATTCACCGAGCAAAACCAGCTCCGTTCCTGTCAGGTAGAGCCAAACGCCTTTCAGGCGACCAATAGCGCTCATTCACGAAACGTCCACATCGGTAATTTACCTGTATTATTTTCAAAAATGGATTTTTCTGTCGCATATTCTATTGGGCAATTCATCGAGCAAGACCCGTGCCGTTCTTGTCAGGAATTATGTAATTGAATGTTTACTCGCATTGTATTCTATTGCCCAATACATTGAGCCAGTATCGCGCTAAATTTATCCGCAGTAAATTTATAAATTTGACATCTCTGTCTGTGGCAATAGAGTTTCCTGAACTAAATTACCAATTTCAATGCAGTTTGGTCGTTTGAACTTCGTCAAACTGTGTTCAAAATAGGGTTTATTTTAAAAAAACTTGTCGAGGAACGCCTACATTTAAATGTTACCCTTGTTACATAACTTTATTTGCCTTGAGGCCTTCAAAATGATGACGCGATGACATTGATGTGCCTTATATTTGATAACAGCTCAAGATAAAGTAAAAGGAAGAGAGAGGGCTTTGCCCTTGATTGGAACTGTAAGGGATGATAGTAATGAGAAATATAATATTTTACTGAATTGTAAAAAAACATTTGCGCTGCCGGAGTGCCAACGAAAATGAAAACACAATACAGGGATGCAGGCTGATTGCCAATAACGCTGTACTACCTACATCTACTTCATTCCTGTGTCTAGTGCAGGTTCGGTCCACGATAAAGTCGTAGGTACTCGTAAAACCATCTTGCATTTGGAGAACCCACAATCCGCTCCAGCAGCCTCATCATTATACGCAATCATTCCGAAACTGTACTCGTGTCGTGGAGGAACTAAACATCTGATCAAATAATGTTAACAATCCTTGTTACATGAAGATCCCGGTAGTGGTGACGCAACTGAAGCACGAGAGCCGGTGGGTGGTGACGGTGGCGCCGGACCCGTGCCCGCAGTTCTACGTGCACAACAAGACGAGGGGAACGATCGGCATCGCGCAACCCATGAACGCGGCGGACGAACCGAGCACTTCGCGTACTATGGTGAGATATTTGAAAGGAAAACTGTTTTTGGCGCACCACGTACAGATTTTCCGTCTGTGAATTGAATGCAAGCGTCACACGATCGTAAATGGAAGAAATCTTCGGGTAAACTCGGATGATCTAGATGGTCATGGCCACGCCCTCCGGTTTCACCAGTGTAGTTTCCAAAGTGAGCTATCAAATTCTAAGTTATTCGTTTTCACTCCTATCGGTAGACCCTATGACTGCCAAATTTTCAAATCTATAAGTACATCTATACATATATATTAATATCCTGCTAATATTATAAATGCGAAAGTTTGAAAGTTTGTTCTTCATTACGTTGGAACTTCTGAACGGATCTGGCTAAAATTTGGAACATAAATAGATTATAGTCTGGAATAATACACGTTTTTCATCGTCGGAAAATAACGAGAACGGAAACTACGCGGCTGAAACCGTGGGGCGCTGCTAGTAAAGGTATATACGGTATTTAAACATACATTTTTTTCAGCTGATCTTCAAAAACGACTAGGCCGATTTTAACGGGACTTTTACTGGCGGATATTATTTTTTAATTTGAATAAGTTTTCACTTGACCGCTGTTTCGCCGGATATTAAGCAACGATGAGGCCTACGATGAAGAGTGCTTACCTAGAAGAAACCGATTCAGTCTCGATTTGAAGCAACCAAGATTTTAACCATCGGGGAAAATCTACTCTGGCAGCTCTTTCCACACGTTCTAATCACAAAAGTACAGTCAAACCTCTTTATCGTCTCTTTGGAACATTAACCACGAAACGTGTCGCTTTCTCGAACTACGAGCAGTCCGATAGAAAAAAGGGCAAGGTGGTATTAAATCATGCAGTTCAGTCGCACTCTCTCCGAAATGTATCCGATAAAAAAATTGGTTTACGGACGATAGTATAACGTCACATCGTCATTACAAAACATTGATGAAATGATTACTGATGACTAATGATGACATACAATAAAATCCAGTGGAAAAACCAGTACAAAATTAAAAATTTTGATTTACCCCCGACTACCTCGGATCTGTAATCAGTACAACATTCTACTAGTCAAGCTCTTTCATTTGATACCCATATTGAGGGAGTAGTGAAAAAAGAATTGTATTTCGCCATTTTGTGGTGGCAGTCATCTTGTATTTTAAATTTCTCACAGTGAATAGTATTTTACTAGTCAAGCCCTTTCATTTGATACCCATATTGAGGTAGATTGATTGTAAAGAAATATTTTGTCTGCCATTTTGTGGAGGCGGCCATCTTGAATTGATATTAACCAAATATACTAATATGCTAAGAACCACCGGAAATTAACCTTTAAAAAAAAAGACATCGAAATCGACCTTTTTGTTCTCTATGGTGAGCTCTACGGTGCCACAGACAGACAGACATCGACGTCATATAACACCCCTTTTTTGTCGGGATTTAAAAATAGATGCGACCTAAACTTACAATGAGCGTAACGGGACACTTCCGTACATGCAGCCGGCGTTCATCGATTTATTAGACGTTGTCACATCAAAACCGATAAGTTAGCAATTTTGCGGCGATGTTCAAGATTTCGAAGTCTTTTTCGCAAAAGAAGTGGCATTGCCTATGAGCCTTTTAGAACGTTTCTCGATCGATTCCAGAGCCTCTAGCTCAGCGTTTCCCAAAGTAGGCGATAACGCCCCCTTGTGGCCGATGCAGGCCTAAAGGGGGGCTGTAGGAGACCCACAAAAAAATGGGGACGTTGTGTGTAGTACCACCTGGGCTTCTAAACTGGCTTAGTAAAAGTCTCGTTTAGAATGAATGTTTAATCTCCGCTAACATAGCTCACATTAATTAATTTAATTTGAAGTTACATAAAGTGGTTTCTAAGTAAGTGAAAAAATGGGGGCGCTAAAAATAATTTGTTCTCAAAGTGAGCAGCAGATAGAATAAGTTTGGGAACCCCTGCTCTAGCTGATACTACTTAGATAGGTAGTTAATATCGATTTAAGATGTCCGCTTCCACAAAATGGCGGACAAAATAAATCTTCACAATCTACCTCAATATGGGTATCAAATGAAAGGTCTTGACTAGCAGACTGACAAATTTCCAAAAAATTTGGCTACAAAATGGCGAAATACATTTCTTTTTTCACTACTTCCTCAAAATGGGTATCAAATGAAAGAGCTTGACTAGTAGAATACTATACAATATGACAAATTTAAAATTCAAGATGGCCGCCACCATAAAATGGTATTTTCCACTACTCCTTCGATATGGGTATCAAATGAAAGGGCTTGATTAGTAGAATGATGAATAGATTACAAATCGGAGGTAGTCGGGGGTAAATCATTTATTTTTATTTTTGATCTGGTTTTTCCACTCTATTCTATTGTGTGCAATGACTTCATCAATATTTTGTAATGACGTTGTCACGTTAAACTATCGTCCGTAAACCAACTTTACAGACAACCAATTTTTTTTTCTTTGTAAGTTTATTTTTATCTATTTATAATTTTGTCTCGAGTTTGGGGCAAACAAGACATGATCGTTCGCTACACGCTTGTACATAACAGTGTCACGCAGCTATTTGAACATAAGTAATGCACATTACTGCGTAAAACTCCGCTCGTCACCCAGAGAAATAATATGATTCATAGAAGCCAGTAAAGGCCACTTGAGGTCAAATCCCTTTAAAAATAATAATAATGTGGTTTCATAAGGCACTAGGTAGGAAGTTCTTACGGATAATAAAGAAGCAGTTCGGTCGCGCAGCAAACTCCCTATCTTCTCCAAGCCTGCCGTAAGGAACTTCGTTCCAAAAACTGTATTAAAAGTAAATTAAATGAATTGTTCATTTAATTAAGTAAAACAATTTAAACTAAAACAAATTGTAATAAAGCTTAATGCGCGCTTTTAGGCAGGGATCTGACGATCGCGGGACAGTTTTAACATTTTTGACATTGGAGTTCTTTTGTATGTTTTTATTCCAATACTAACGGCCCGTTCCGGCTTGACTCGGATAATAACCTAGATACCAACTGCAGCGCCGTCTGCTGGGCTGATTTTAGAATCTAAACTATCCAGGGCCCTACCCAAACGTATACGAAAAAAACAATTCAAATCGGTGCAACCGTTTAGGAGGAGTTCACTTACAACGAAAAGTGGCATTGATTTTTATATGTTCTAATATATGACTAAGGTAAGAATTATGAAAAGTCGTATATTATACATGTGTAAATGTTGTGTCTGTTGTCGATTACAGATTCGATCGGAGAGTCCCGGTATTATCTGGTACTGCGTGATCCGTCCGGGCGCAGTGAAACACTACTCGACGCCGAGCCACTGCGCGCGGTATCCGCCCGACGGCGGCGGCGTGCCTCAGCCCACGATGCCGTTCCTCACCTTCGCTAGAATACTCGGTAATAGCACAGTATATTATACCATACTACTGCTAGTATTTCTTTATACTGTGGTAATAGGGTAGCGGACGGGGACAAAATTAAACCATTCTAGTTAGACCGTCAGCTAGATCACGGAAAAATGTGGGACACGTATTTTTTCCTTTATCAAATTATTCAAACTCGACAAAGATATAGATCATCAAACTTCTAGAGTGGAGGGGTCGTGACGTCACTTGTAGGTAAAAATCGTACCCACAAGTGACGTCACGCGCAACTTCTAAGCACTGTCTTCTTCTGTAAAAATCTTTGTCATTATTTGTATGTGAAACAAAGGAAAAAATACGGGTACAATAATTTTTAGTAATCTAGCTGACGGACTAATTCGTTTTTTTTTTAGTATTGTAGCCTATTAATTATGTTATGTATCTATCTTCTTCTATATATAAAACCGTAAAAGGTCACTCATCAAGGAATCTCAGAAACTACAAATGCTGTAATGAAACTACAAAATCTGAAATTTTGCATGGAGATTCCTTTTAGCATGTAAGCGCTCGCTAAGACGGGGTTTTGCGAAATTCAACCCCTGCGAGGGTGAAACAAAGGATTAACCGTTGTATAAAAATTCGTCATTTTCAAAGTTATCAAATTTTGTATCTAGACACTTGACACGAAGCAATTAAATGTTTGTTTTATTAATTTTGTAATTTCAAACTTTACGGGGGTGAAATTGGGGTTGAAAGGGGGAATTAACGTCAATATGGAAGTTCCCAACCGTTGAAGATAAAACCATGAAACTCTGTATTTAGACACTTGACACGAAGCAAATGAATGTTTGTTCTATCAATTTCGAACTGTACGGCGGTGAAATTGGGGTTGAAATAGGGGATGAATGCCAATATGAAAGTTCCCAACCGTTGAAGATAAAACAATGAAACTCTGTATATAGACACTTGACTTGAAGCAAACGAATGTTGGATCTAGCAATTTTGTAATTTCGAACTGTACGGCGGTGAAATTGGGGTTGAAATGGGGGATGAATGTCAATATGGAAGTTCCCACGCGTTGAAGATAAAACCATGAAACTCTGTATACTTGATACGAAGCCAACAAATGTTTGTTCTATCAATTTCGTAATTTCAAACTGTACGGGGGTAAATTGGGGTTGAAATGGGGTATGAATGTCAATATGAAATTTCATAACCATTGAAGATAAAACCATGAAACTCTGCATACTTATAGATACTTTTGGCACGCAGCAAACGAATGTTTGTTCTTGCAATTTTGTAATTTCGAACCATACGGGGGTGAAATTAGAGTTGAAATGGGGGCCGAATGTCTCTTACGCTTTCAGATCTAAACAACTGAACCGATTTTGGTGAAATTGTATACAGTCGTTTTATTATAAGCTGTTTTTAGCCACCGTACATGTGTCTGGGTATACAAATAGGTACTGCCTGAGTTACCTTAGTATTTATTTCGCGCGGACGAAGTCGCGGGTAACAGCTAGTTTTTAAATAAAGGTAGGTATGCGCCATGTCTACGTGACCACCATGCCTTGTTTAAAGCGACAGTGTGAGTTACTATGGCGAACGCGTTTAAACCGCTGCACCGTGCCGCGCTGGAAACCAATTCACTCTCGATTTTAAGACATCCATTCGCTTCGCTTCGTTCGAGTTTTCGGAATGTCATAAATATGTAAATCGGTTTTAATAAGTTAAGGTGATAATTTAAAATAATTTTCGGATTTCTGGATGTCTTATAGAAGATCGCTCGGTGGTATTTAGATTGTGAAGATCAGATGTACTCATAATTACATGAGTGTTAGGTGACGTAATGACTCGTGAAGTCGTGAACCAAGATTTTGATGGAATATTGACCGCGGAATAAGTGTATTTAACACGTGGTGTTGGAGATGAGCATAGGTCGATAGAAATGCGCCCATACTATTCGCTGTATTCGCATTCCCCAGAGTTAGCTGTAGTGATTTCAAGAATATTGGTTCAAGGGTAACACTTTCTCCTCACCTCTTTTACATCTGGGTGACGAGCGCAGTGCAGTGAAAGGTAATGATTTGGACTCTTAATGTTTCAATAGCTGCGTGTCACTATGCTGTTATGGGCAGGCATGTTGGTTACAATGAGGCTCATGTCCTGCTCGTACCGTCACTATACAATTAAAAAAATTGTTGTCTGTAAAGTCGGTTTACTGACGATAGTTGAACGTGACAACGTCTTAAGAAAATACTGATGGAATGGTACTGACTAGTATTTGTGTTAAGTGCCATCTAGGTAAAACATTCTGAAGCTTTTTGAAAAGCTGTTCAAAGCGCCATCTCTGGGTACATCATTGTACTAGCACAAGTTCTTAACTTCATATCGTCGCTTTTCTAAAACATGGACAGACTCCTTGAACGTAATACACATTTCACTCACTAGATGGTGCGAAAAGTAATAAGGCGACGTAACGGCGGTAACGGCACATGACGTCATGTTTTGCGGGCGTGCAGCCGGCTTCATCGACAAGACGTTACCAAGTCAAAAAATATGCGTGCTTAACACCGCACGCCAGAAGTGAAAACTAAAATAAGAAAAAACTATTGGATGATTTTAATAATTAAAAAACATAAATTATTACGTATAAATTGAATATAGTAAACACAGCGACATGACAGTAACAGATGCGGCTGAAGGACTAGTATCCATGACCAAGAATAAATAAAACAAAGACAGTGACAGCTGACAGACAGCAGCAGTTGACAATCTTTCTCGCTCTGGCACACTCGGCGGTCCCGAGTTCACCCGTATATGTCTTACATTTACGAGCCTGATGCTGAGCCATAAAGAATCTGTGGTGGGCCAAAAGAAGTTTTCACTTCAAATAGCCAGTGACAGCTGACAGGCAGCACGCACCCGACTATCCTTCTCGCACTGGCACTCTCGGAGGTCCTGAGTTCACACGAACATTTATTTCATTTACAAGCGTGATGCTGACCTTCATTCACAGTCCACGAAAAATCTGTGTGGGGTGCGCCAAGAGAAGTTTTCATGTATGTAATGTAGTGACAAAAAACATTGGCAAAAAGGCGACTTACCTTTATTTTTATTTTTTTTTAATTTTACAGCTCCACAGACTCCGGGGTCCGTGACCTTTGTCAATCGTTTTCTTATTGTTACATTAATCTTGGATTGGAGAAGAAAAGGAAATAGGGGAGAGTAGGGAACATTTTCTTGCTAATTCTAGGACTATTTTATTTTCTAAGTCGCCTCCTCCCGGCTCAGCGCCTCCACCACGATTGCATTTCTATCCTTGATGGCCATCTGCAAATTGAACTCTCGGATGGTCTTCGGTGTTGCAGACAACGCTCGCTGCACGAACCGACCGATGGCGTCGTCGGTATCGTCAGCGTAATATATGAAGGTCCCCGTGTGCCGTGAGATTGCGATGACCGCATGAGGCACGCTCTCGTGCAGCTTCGTGTTTGCCTTAGTTTTTATTGCAATTACCGACTCGTATGTTAGTCCCTGAGCTTCATGGATGGTAAGGATGCGTGACCCGGTGCCTGAACCATAACCCTGGTTTGTCAGGGTCTCCTTCTCCTCTTGAGTGTGAACTAAAAAGAGGGTGTTTGGTTGGGTGTTGGGTATTTGCGCTCCCTTATACCTTCTCTGCTCTAGGGACTTTATGCGAGGCGCCGAGGAATACATACCCGAGTATATTTCCCTCAGCGCATATGCGACGTCCATTGGGTTTCGATGTGTGCAGAGCCACTCCTGGCTGATCTTTGTTACCAGGTTCGGGCGGTGATACCTCATTTCGAAGAGATTTTCCCTATCGATATAAGGCAGTTGATTGACATCTCCGATGAGGACAATTTCGCCAGCACCAGACAGGCGTGAGACCGTTACAATGGCTCCGAAATGGTTCATGAGGGCTTCATCCACCATGAGGCGACTGAAACTCTCTTTTCCGAATCCATTTACGAGAGCAGAAGCCATAGTCCGCACCCTGGTTTTGACCAGGTTTCCAATGCGGTGCGATAGCTTTTCTCTTAGATCTTTTGCTGCCTCAGTTGTTATGGTGATGATAGCGTCCTTGTCCACGTCGAAGTGTCTAATAACCCATGTTGTCTTTCCACATCCCGGAACACCATTGACCCACTGTATTCTTGGTACCTCCCAATTTTCCCAAGCCGCTGTGACACTTGAGTTCCCTTCGATAATTTTGGCCATCTCTAGGATCTTGTCGTCCAACATAATTTTGGTGCATCGGGCGGTAACTACAATAGGGTCGTTTGGTGGTGTCGCATATACAGGCATTCCCGCGCGCTCTGTCTCGTTCTCGTTCAGTGTCACGAAGCCATTTTCTGCACTGTAGGCTGCCATATACTGTCCTGTCATGGTTCCCTTGATGACCCGGGAAGTAACATTGTTGTAAATGGCTGCTTCGGCCTCCTCGAGTTTCGCCTTTAATAGGCTTTCACTTCCCAGCCTATAGAACTGCATGATGTTTTCGCAGGTCTTGAGGTTGACTTGTCTTGTCGCTCTCAGTGTGGCTGTGAATTCGATAAAGGCGTTACGTGCATGACTCTGCGGCTCCGAGGCCGTGACATAACGGGGCGGTTCCACCAGTCCCATGTCGGCTCTGGTTCGGCTAATTAGTTGCTGTGAAGCTGCTTTGAGGGTCTTTGACGTCAAGGGGTTTGATGTTGATGAAGGGGATGAGATTCGGAGTACGCTCCTTGCTGCTGCGTTAAAGGCCGCCACGAAAGTAGTGTTGGTTCCTCGGCTGCTGCTTTGATTGGCTGCGGCTTTTTCCGCCGCCGCCCTCTGCTGTGCTCTTTCGGAGCCGGTTTGGGCGGTCGAACTTGGAACAGGATGTCCCCAGCTGTCAGTTGCATTAGTTAGGTCGTGCGAAGGGACTCTGAGGAAGCTCAGATTTTCTCCTCTATCTTCGTATACGACAACCTCGTGATGTTTAGAGGCCTCAATGCAACCCAGCCGGTTTGCGACCTTCGCTGTTGAGTATTCAATCGCCATCGCATCCACGCTTATCACCCGGGGTGTGTCACCCGCATTTCTGCTCAGATGTGCGAGCAGCGCACTTGCCTGTGTGAAAGGCGTCCGACCTTCCGAGTACTCTATTAGTGCAATCGTTTTGTTTTTCGATCGCACCAACCGAAATCGGTGGCCGTCTACCTCGCACACTGGCATAGCATCGTAGGTTTTCCGCTTCATTGTGACTTTAGCGGTACTCCCATTGAGCAGGCACGACAATCCAGGTGACAAACGGGCGCGTTTCCGTTCCCAGGCGAAGCAAAAGCTCACTCCGAATCTTTCTTTGTTGCTGTCCATGAAGAGAGCCACTCCGCGGATACGAATCCCTGCCTCTCCTCGGTCTGCATTCTCCAGTAGTTGTTGGACGGAGATGCTTTTTGAGGGGTTATCTTGGGCGGGGACTGCATTCCGCGCGGCTTCCACGGACAGCGCGGTAGAATGTGGTGGCGAAGGGGGGCGTGTAGAATGTGGTGGCGAAGGGGGGCGTGTAGAATGTGGTGGTGAAGGGGGGCGTGTATTTGAGAGTGTGGAATTCCTATTGGTCGCTATGCGGAATGAGCTTTCCATGAAGGACAGGAGCCGTGGTCTGTTATCTGGATCTGCTAAGATATTTTGGAGATCCGAAACAACCAGCCTCCCGTCCATCATAGATTCGAGCTCATGTTTTGCGGCCATGAATCTGGGACAATCGACCAGCACATGCCAGACCGTTTCGGGTTGGTCAGGGTCACACTCGCATGCAGGACTGCTCTTGAGCTTAAATCTGTACAGATATTCAGCTATTCCTCCATGTCCCGTCAACGCTTGTACCTGGAAAGGAGTCAGTTTCGTGGTTCTCGTCAACCGATATGCGTTTGCTACATCGGGCAAGAACATCTGAGTGACTTTTCCGGTTTCCGAGGTCTCATATCGGTCCTGCCATTTCTTGACCGATTCTTCGCGTATTTTTCGTTTGACGTAGGACAACGGGAGCCCCTCGTAGTCTCTGGGTGATTTCATGACCGCCGCCGACTTCGCTAGTTCATCTGCTCTTTCGTTGCCGATCTCGACTTACCTTTATTTATGAGTGTCAATAACGGTTACAGAGGGCGAGGAGCCGGAGTGGTGTGCGCCGGTGGCGGCGGCGGACGGCGAGCAACTGCTTCAGCTAGCCGACGGAGAGACGGTCAAGATGCGGCTGCGAACGCACCCGCACTCCTCGCATCTCGAGCTACGCGACGTCGACCAGGTACTATATGTTTGTAGTCATTGTTTTCAGCTATCACTCTTGTTCACTGCACTATATAGTCTAGTTTTGAAGTGAAACCTTCTTTTGGCGCGCACAGATTTTTCGTGGGTGAATTGAGCGCAAGCGTCACTCACCCTCGTAAATGAAAGAAACCTTGGGATGAACTCGGGACCAAAGCCATCTAGTACTAGATGGCCGTGCTTAGAAGACTTATTTAGACGACAATGCTTTGAAGATTTATTCTAGACTAGGAGCGCCCTCCGCTTTCACCCGGCTATTTTCCAAAGTGAGCTATCAAATTCTGAGTTATACTATAGCTTTCACTTCTGTAGAAATTCCCTATAGACCAGTTTCGATAGGTTTTGAAAACAAAAACAATAATAGTAGGATGAAAACCATTGTAAAAGGAAGAGAATATGACAAAAGTGAAAGAAAATATTGCATTAAGGCTGTAATTGTCAAAGCGCACGTATGTCATACGACGTTTTATAACATATTTGCGAGGAAATAAACTCTGATGGCATTTTCAATAAATAACAACAGCGAAAAAAAAACGAGAGGAATATTTTTTACTTGTTCACAGATTAGCGTTGCGCGCGCATCATTGCTTTTTTTTTAAAGCAAAGAAACAGGGCCAGCCAATATGCTATTAGTAATAAAGTAAATTAATTTGTTTATGTTTTGTTTTAGATAAATTGTTGTAATTTATGGTAAAAATCAATTAAATTAACGAATTAAATAACTCTTTATTATATTTTACCTCTCCAAGTTAATTTTATCCATAAAATGTTGACCACTTTTCACGTTGACCACTTAGGAGACCCTTTACGAGCAAATATGTTATAAAATAATTTACGGGCGATCTGAGGTCGGGAAATGAATGAATTAATGATAAGTCTTTATTGTTCACACCTTAAAATAGTACATAAAATATAGGAATTACAATAAAACTAGTGAAACAACTGGCGGCCTTATCCAGATTTGATTACTTCCAAAGCGAAATGGAAGGAGGGGGGGGTCATTTTAAGGGTAAAAACGGCTTATCTCGATTTCCGGTAAAACGAGTGGAGTGGACGATCATGTAGATAATATGCTAGAGTAGTTTATTATTGACGTGTCTAGTTCATCAGAATGAAAGTATGACAATAGTTTTTAATATTACAATGATTGTGTAGTAATTATTAGATTTTTATGTTCTAGTTCATAATATATTTTTGTAATATATATATACATATGTTTGAAAATATCATGTAACACAAACAGAAAAGAATATGGGGTTTGTAAATGACATAGGAAACTGTTTACAAACTAAAATTGTATGTGTAAATACTGTTCTTATCTGTGAATATAACAATTAAATACTTAGTACGTATCGTTATATTACAGCACGATATATCAGCGAGTGACATCCGAAGGCGTCTCATCGGAGCGTTTGCGTCTAATGAGTCGGTGTGCAATAAGGTGACTGCGGTAAGTTACATAAAAAAAAATCTTTAACATTCACAGAATAGCGTTTTTTTCTGTTCTATAATAGTGAGTTTGGTCGACGTTAAAATGTTTGTGTTTATTATTCTTCTTTGACAATTTAAAAGTGACATTGTTCGTTAAATTACGCGATCAGCAAGGAATCTGCCGCGGTCCGATCGGTAATGATTACCTAGATGTTTAATTGTACTAAGCTACTCTGCTACCACACAATTTCAAACGATTGTGACGTTATCTTATAATAAAATATAGAAATAGGATACGGTGCCTTGTGCAACCAGTTTCCTCTGGTAAAAGAGTGTATAAGCTAAACTTATCCCAAATAATCTACCCTGGTTTCCCGTGTAGCTAATGTTTATCATAAATATAAATAAATGTGTACGTTACTTGTTAGGTTCACCGACCGCCGAAAATCCAAGGATGTCTTGGATTTTCGGCGGTCGGTTGGATTTTCAGCCAAGACCCCTTGTTTATTGACTTGTCAAAATCTCAACAGCGAGATAGTGTTCCTACTGAAATTAAGTTTAACCCTTTAAAATCGGACTGGGACAATTGTCACAGTAACACCGTTTGGACCGTTTTGGACCTTATTTCGTTCAAGCGAAGGTTGATATCCCCATGAACTGTTTTACAGTAGAATCGCGAGTCCGTAAACATCGGACGGGGACAATTGTCACAGTAAGACCGTTGCTACTTTTGGACCTTATTTTGTTAATGCGAAGGTTGATATTCCATAACTGTTTTCTTCACATAAGACCTATTGGATGTAGCTTCAAAACGAGACCGAGAACGATATTCACTCGGAACATTTTTTTTAAATTATCGCCAGTTCTAGCGCGTCGGTCTTGGCGCCATAACGCGCGCGCAATTTCGTGACGTAGTTAAGTGAAGTGGGTGGTTATTTGTGTTGTTTTGTGTGTTTAGTGAATATATAGGGGTAAGTGGCTTTGTTTAATAGATTTAAGGGTCATTTAGGTATCTTTTTTACTATTAAAAACACAATAATGTGTTTTAGATTTTTGACACTCAAGATCGGAATGAGCCATACGGCTTACGAAAATGGCGGCCATTTTTCAATTGTCGTTCCTCACATTTTGCCTAATTGAGTATAGATTATTTTAATTATCGGTTCTACTAGTATTTTAATAAGATTCCTGAATATATTTTCTATCGATCGGTATATAAATATAATGCCTAAATACCTAAATCGTACCACACGAAATGTTTTAAAAAACCGGTCCGAAACGGCACGCAATTTTTGTTCTGTTAGGTATTTTCAAAGTCGAAAATATCAAAATATAAGTATGAAAGCATATACTTTGTAGTTTCGATTTATAAGGGGTAGATATCACTGTTTATAAAAATCATAACAACCTATACATAAAACAATATACTTTCTTCACAAACACCCACTTTTTCAAAAGTGTAACTTTTTTCGACTGCGGGTGTAAAGAAAAATCTGTGTAAAATTAAGTAAAAGTATAATACAGACCAATTATATATCGTTTTGTAGCTTATTTCAATAGCTTTATGATAAAGTAACTCAAAGCAGCCTAGATAGAACTTATCGATTACTAGGTATAAAATAATGCGCAAGGACGCACGCCGAGCGCACACGCAAAGTACCGCCGATATAAAGTATACCAAAAAACGCGGGGAGCGGGGGGACTGTAAAAAGCTTAAAGGTCCGATTTCAAAGAGTTAATAAATGCAACTCTAAATTCCTAACGCCAATAACGCCTAGTGAAACGTTTGAAATAATTAATGAATTAAAGAATACTGAAAGTTTTGGATATAACAGGATAACCACAAAAGTGATAAAGTACGTAAAATTCATAATTGCACCCGTAATAGCTCATATTATTAATTTGTGCCTGGAGAAGGGAATTTTCCCTGAGAAGCTTAAAACATCGGTCATAAAGCCAATATTTAAAAAAGGAGACCGGGACAAATTATCCAATTACAGACCTATAGCCCTTATACCTTTCTTATCTAAAGTAGTAGAAAAGGCGACCTATCAAAAATTTAGTGCATATTTCGAAAGTCAAAATATTTACTCACCGAGTCAATATGGCTTCCGGAAAAATAAGGATGTGAATATGGCTATTTATGAGTTTCTATTAAGAGTTACCGATAATATGGACAAGGGAAAATTAACGGTGGGTCTTTTCATGGACATGAGTAGGGCGTTTGATCGGGTCAATTATGAAATACTTCTCAACAAGCTGCAAGCCTATGGTGTTAGAGGGGTTGCGAATGATTTAATTAGATCATATATCAGTGAAAGATATCAAATGACTAAAATAAGTGGAATTTGTTATGTGGTTATGATTCACTCACTGAAAAAACTTACTCATCGGGACTCAGGAAAGTAAACTCAGGTGTCCCACAAGGTAGTATCTTGGGACCTCCATACATAAATGATCGCCCTGACGCGGTACTACAACCCATAACATTATTCGCAGATGATAGTACTATCTTATACACGGGTGACAAAAAGGATATCATAAAGCTACAAACAGAAATAAATGAATCCTTCGCAAATACATAGACTTTTTTAAAAACATTGACTTGAAAGCCAACTTAGAAAATACCAAAATAATTAATTTCAAACAAAGGCAAAGTTGTGTGTATCGTCATAAACTTGACATAAACTATCAAGGACAGAAAATAGACGAAGTTGACTCAATAAAATTCTTAGGTCTATACTTGGACAGCAAACTGGCATGGGATCAGCATGTGGCACACACCTCCAAACGCATCAATCAATTTTCACATGCTCTGTACAAGCTAGGTAAAATTGCAAACAGGGACACTCTACTGACAGCATACCATGGTCATGTTGCCTCTATATTGAGATATGGAGTAATATTCTGGGGAAACGCTACAAATAAATTAATAGTTTTCAGAGCCCAAAAAATGTGTATCAGAGCTATGTGTAGGTTGCGACGTAGATAAACATGCAAAAATAAGTTTATTCAAATGGAATTATTGACCTTCCCCTGCATCTACATTAGCGAGGTGGCTTTATTTGTTAAAAAAATGGTTGTCTGTAAAGTCGGATTACTGACGATAGTTAAACGTGACAACGTCTTAAGAAATCAGTACGCTGATAGCGCGAGTAGTGATACCGCTCGACTCGGCGGGTGGCGCCCTCAGCGCTCAGCTTCGTCCGCATGGCACTGACGACGAACTAACGGTAACGTTACATGACGTCATGTTTTGCGGGCGTGCAGCCGCCTTCACCGAATTATAAGACGTTATCACGTCAAAAAAAACCCTCAACTTTTTCCTAAATATAAACAAGGTAGCAGAAATTAAATTAAATTAAATATATTTATTGTTCCCAAATAAAGTACAGTTACGATAACAGATTACAGATTGCATATAAAGATTAGTTGTACAGATAATTTGAGGTATACATAGAAAGGAAGACAATGTTACATTTACAAGGAAGGTAAAGACAACTCCTATGTTAAAAAGTGTGTTTTGTATGGCACCTATAATCTACAATAAAATTCCTCAATCAATCCGTAAATGGACTGACTATGTAAGTTTTAAAAACAGACGCAATGAACTCTTAATATCTAAGGCATATTATTCCCTGAATGTTTTTTTAACAGACCGGAATATTTGATTTGAACATGAAGTTGTTGTAAGATTGACATGTCTCTGAGAGGGCTAAATTATTATCTATTGTTTTAAGATTTTGATTGACATGACTTATAATGCAATTTTGATTATGATATTACTAGATTTTTCTGACTTCTCAATTTGGTTTTCCTGACATAACAGTGTTTAATAATTTTATTATTTCTGTACTGCGACTAAATATATTTTTAATTGGATTACCTAATTTTTTATTTAATGTCGTTGTCAAATTATTCATATATTTTATTACTATATCCTGTTTGACTACAAAAAAAAATAACAGCTTGCATGCTGACAAAGCGGGAACTGGAGATCCCTATTACCATTGTATCATCTATTTGTAAGCCAGGACCACAAGCGAAATAAATGATTTGATTTGATCAGACCCGTGCGTTCGATGTAAAGCATTTGTTATAACTCTATACGTAGTAAGTATATGTAAACTCTTTGGCTGTTAGCAACTCGGAGATTTTATTAAATAAATATATTATTTTATCTCTTTGTACTGTAATTTATCTAAAAAACATTGCCACTCAGACGGAAGCACAGTAACGCTAACAACTCATTGAACGATTTTCACCCGCGCCCGCTACGGTTGCCCTGATTTTCGCAGCCACCGGGGGTGAGATTATCGCCGTCGGCTTGTCGTCGGGCGACCTCGCGGGAGCCGCGCGCGCTGAAACGCGTCGTGAGTTGTACTTCCAATCTTTACATATATATCTGCATTCTACAGAGGCTGCGGGCCTGCAACCGCTGCTGGCGCGACTGAAAATCGCTCCATGAGTTCTTACCTTAATATGCACTTATTATTTACTAAGCAGTATATTAGTAGGCGGTAATATAATATAGGTGGCAACCGTATCTATGGAACTTTCTTAGGCAGACTTTGCAAAGAGTCTTGCCACTACAATCTTGCATCAGTGTCCTTATTAACATTATAAATGTGAAATTTTCTTCAATTTTCATATCTTTTTCAACATTTTGTTTATCTTATCTGTCTATATCTAATAGCTATCTAAATTAGTCTGAAATTTGAAACTTAGATCGATTTGAAACTGGAATTGCGTGTAGGATATTCGAATACCGTTAGTATTCAAGAATACTCTTTAAGTATGGTATCATAATACACTTTGAAATGGTCTGTACCTCCATATCGTACCTGTATACACAATAATGTTAGTGTTTAAAAGATCGAACAGGGTTTTGTTTTTGTTGTGCCTTGATTCTTTTTAAATTCCTAACCATTACTTGTTTTCATAATTTTATTTATTTGTTTCAGAAAATGTCAGAAATTGCCATTCTAAATAGAACGAATGCTGATGATAAACGTAAGTGTGAATGTAGCTTACTTACTATAATTTTGTTGTGTTTATGACCGTTATAACATAGTAACTTGTCTACCCAAGTGGAAGATTCGTTTGTATGTATTTATGTTTGTGGGTGTATTCAAATTTATTGCTTTTTCTAATATACAAAGGAAACATAAAAAGCTTGCATTGATATTTTATTTTAAATAAAGTGTGACGAGACTAGCAGGACATGTGCCTGATGGTAAGAAACATGCCTGCCACGTGACAACACAGTGACACGCAGCTATAGAAACGTGAAGAGTCCAAATCTTCACCTAGCACTGCGCTCGTCACCCAGAGATCTAAGATGTTAAATCTCTAAACCCTGTAATTTCTCTGGAAACATTGCCCTTCAAACCGGAACACAGTAATGTTTGCACATTACTGCTTGGCGGTAGAATACCTGGCAAAGGTATGGTACTTCCCCAGACGGACTCTGCTAAGAGTCCTACCACTACTAATCTGATCTGTTATCGCTACGTAACTAGTGATGTAATCATACGACTCGATACTTTCGATAAATCGATTCAAGTTTGTATGAGTATTTGGGATCCTATTTTCAAGGTCTTATTTTTATGTAATCTTTATTCAATCATTTATGCTGCATGTTCTTTTACAGTTCTAGAATCGGTTGAAGATCATGATCCACATGGGAACCCTGAACAGCCGCTACTAGATTCAACAGAGCCTACAAACTTTACCCAAAAACTGCACCTCGGTTTCGTAACTCAAGATGTTAACTCAGTTGAAGGTGGTACTACGTCTGAAACGCAGCAAGGTGACGCCTCTGCAACGTTGCTGTACTCTATGAATAAGGACAGTTTTGGTGGTTAGTATCCAACTTATTAGAATCCATACTAATATTATAAAGCTTAAGAGTTTATTTGTTTGAACGCGCTAATCTCCGGACATACTGGACCGATTTCAAAAATGATCTCACCGTTTTTTTGTCCGTGGTTCCTTAGTACTATAGGCTACATAATGTACCACGGACGGAGCCGAGGGGGACCGTTAGTCTATATTTAAAAAAGGCAAAGATGATTGACTGATAGATCAACGCACAGTCCAAACCGTAACAGCTAGAGACTTGAATATAATATAAAGCGACGAGACGAGCAGGACATGGCTAATGGTAAACAACATGCAAGCGCATTATGCACAGTGGTGCATAGTGCAGAGATTTACTACGATAACATGCCCCTCCAGAATTCAAAACGTTTGAAAGTATTTGTAAAAGTATTTACAACGCATGTGTGTGTACTGCTACTGCCGTCAAACACCTAGTCGAGCTAGCAAATCTATGGATTTGTAGCTCGACTAATTACAACTACATACGAATAATTACAACTACGTACAAACTCTTTGGAGGGGCGGGCCATGTTATCGTAGTAAATCTCTACTTGCATGCACTGCACATCTTGCATTGCAATGACTAATAATGCATAATAACTGCATGTAGTGACATCCAGTTATTGCAATCTGAAAAGTCCTAATCATTACCTAGCACTACAACTGTACTCGTCACCCAGAGATGTAAGATGTTCTATCTCTATGCCCCGTAATTTCCCTGAAAACATTACAATTCAAACTGGAACACAGTAATGTTTTTACATCACTGCTTGGCGATAGCATAACTGGTAAAGGTGTGGGGTATTTCCCCAGGCTGACTTTGAAAAAATGTCCTACCACTACAAGAAACTACTTTATTCCTTCTGAAGTTGTGCAGGGGTTTTGTGTCATACTAATTCTTTTAAAATACTTTTTTTTTTCAAAGAAAAAGCAGTAAGGGAAACTCTTAATTGTTTGAAGTATTGTGTATTACAGTGTTATTTGTTGTATTACAGTGTTAGCACTGTACTGCACTGCGCTTGTCAGCCACAATTATAGATGATTTTTCTTTTTGCCTTGTAATTTCTCTAGAAATATGGTCCTTCAAACCGGAACACAGTAATGTTTACACATTGCTGTTTGACGGCAACGGAAGAGTACTTCCTCAAGCGGGCTCGGCAAAGAGTCCAACCATTATAAAGTGTCGGAAAACGTAAGACGATATATCTCAGACAACACCGTCTAACTCGAAACTAACCAAAACTATCTGCTAAAAGTATTATGATAACCAGATAAGCTAATACTTTGACGTAATCGTGGTTGACCTTCCAAAGACTCGACCGAAGAGGTTTGACTCTAGTTTTGTGATAAGAACGTCTAGTAGACTGTGCAATACCTTGCATAAGTGGGTTGTTCTCGATGTTTACCAAATCTTGGTGTCTTCAAATCTGAAATGAATCGGTTTCTGCTAGGCAAACACGTTCCATCGTAGATCGCGTATTCGCTTAACATCAGGCGAAATGGTGGTCCAGTGTAAGCCTAAAACAGTAAAAAAAATCTTATGTTGTTGTCAATACATATCTGTTATACATATATTAGGTACTTATTGATGTTGTTTTTGTTAAAATAAACAAATAATTTTACAGATGTCGAGCAACTGTCGAAAGCCGCGATTAAAACTGACAGCATGGATTCCAATTATACTACGAGCATATTCGGAGTCAATGACAATGGTAAATAAAGTAGCCAAGTGCGAGTTGGACTCGCCCATGAAGGGTTCCGTTCCAGCAAGTAACATAATATACATAGTACACATAGTTCTTGTAGTTCGTTGTAACTTTGATCGAAGTTTTAATAATAGTGTATTTATGACGTACTAAAAAAAAACTACTCATCAGATCGAGTTCAAACTAATTTTCGTTGGTAGTTTTCATGATAATGTACATCATATATTTTTTTTAGTTTTTTCATTCTCTTACTTTAGAAGTTAGAGGGGGGGGGGACACACATTTTACCACTTTGGAAGCGTCTCTCGCGCAAGTTATTCAGTGTAGACAAAAATTATATTAGAAACCTCAACATCATTTTTTAAGACCTGTCGATAGACACCCCACACGTGTAGGTTTGATGAAAAAAAAATTTTTGAGCTTCAGTTCTCAGTATGGGGGGCACCCCTAATTTTTGTTTTTTTTTTAAAACTTTTGTAAAAATCTTAATGCGGTTCACAGAATACATCTACTTACCAAGTTTCAACAGTGTAGTTCTCATAGTTTCGGCAAAAAGTGGCTGTGACATACGGACGGACAGACAGACAGACAGACAGACAGACAGACAGACAGACAGACAGACATGACGAATCTATAAGGGTTCCGTTTTTACGTTTTACGGAACCCTAAAAAACATATTTTTTCAAATAAAACTCTGTTGGTATTAGATTAGAGAACATAAACATACACTCACTCGCAGCAATGGCTCTATTGTGCGGATTAAACATATATGTAAAAAGGGGATAAATTACAAATGAATCAATTTTCGTTGTAATTTTACAAAATGTTAAAAAACCTCTGTATTTAAAATAGAATGACGTAACAATATATTTTACCTAACTTGTAGAAAAGGGTAATGGTAATTTTAAAACTGAGATATAGCCACTATTATTGCAGACTACCCGCGTTTTGTTTCAACCGGGTATTTGTTAAGACCGCTCAGACGGGAGCGTCCAGTCATTCGGTAGTTGACTTTTGCTGCATACATACATACTTTTGGTTCCATCGGTGAAGGAACGTGTCCGCGGTCGGATATAATTGTTTAAAATAATCTTTCCATCGCGGTCGAGTCGAATTGATTTGTTTGTACGCGAGGATCGCGTTTCTATTCGGTCGTGAACTTTGATCCGCGCAGACGCGAGATATCTGTGGTTTTTTAGTTGGGATTAAAGACGCCGGGCGTCGTTCTTGAACTTACGCGAGTGGGTTTGTTCGCGGCCGCGAGGAGTGCGCCGTGGTTAACATCGGCGAGGTCGCCTGTGATAAAATTACCTTTCGTCATCGCGGTCGAGACGAAAAGACGCCGGGCGTCGATTTTATAAGTAGTCCTGGACAGACGATCTTCGTTCTACACGCGCGGACGCGAGAACGAACTTATGCTGTGAAATACAAGATTTCAGTGATCTGGACTTTGTTTTGGACATTCCTGCTGTGATCAGTTGTTCGGAAGGAGGCCGACTACACGGCGAGAACAGCGGACAAGTTTCGTACTAGTATTTATTCATTATAAATCTTAGCTACACGGGAAACCGGGGTTAGGTTCGAGAGAATAAGTGTAGGCTTTATACATTACATACCAGAGGAGCCTGATTGCACAAGGTACCATTTCATTCCATTCCACCATTTCATTCAAGGTACCATTTCATTTTGGGTGGTAGCAGAGTAGTTTTAGTACATTATACGTCCGATAATCATTGCCGATTAGATCGCGCGGGAATCCACCGCCGCCGCCGCCGAATGGCTGGTCGGAATATATAGGAAACGCTCTGTTTAAAAAAAAACTACATTAAACGCGATGTGAACTTTATATTAATGTTGTTTTGGCCATGTCAGTCAATATTACTCGTACAAATACAAACATATGTATCATAAAGCAATTAAAAAAAAAACTCACTAACCAGTCAATGCCAATGAATAACTTGTACATCTGCACTTGGGACTGTACTGTGTGTAAAAATGTAAAAATCAAACGTCACCACTGCGGTACCATAGCTTAAAAAGGCTAGGAGTCGCCAAGTGGTCGAAATTCACCGTAAAACAATATTAATCTGTTACAATTAAGTAAACATTTAACAAGAGTATTTATGTGTGTGTCAAATACATGATAGTGTGTGTTATTTACTGATATTATGTATATTTAAGCAAAATGAAAAGAAATGAATTCTGCACTCCGTCTTTAAGGCGTTTGGTAAGGCTAAGGCTCGCCTAAGGCTCCTGAAGTAACTTGAAGGCTGCGAAATTTAATACTCTTTCGGCCGCGCAGTTTTTGCAAAAAGGCAAAAAAGTTATTGCTTAATGTACCTATATTTAAAACGTTATAAAAAAGTGAGGAGTTTAAATTTGAGATGTTTTTATTTCAGAGTGGGATGAAACCGCAAGTTGGCGTGCGTGCGACCGTATGCGTCTCCTCGCGACGTCCGTTGCGGTCCAGTTCTCGTCGATGGCGGATTCGCGCCCGCTCGTTGCTCTGCATTTGGACCGCGCTGGCGTATTCGTCAAATCCGATGACAGGGTACGTACTACTAATTAAATTCTATTACGTAGATGAAGTCAAAGTACTTTATTCATAAATGTACAATTTACACGTCAATTTAAAAAAAAAATAACAAAAGGAAAACTGTCAAATTGTAAACATTTTCAAAGTTTTAAATGACTACTTTACTGTATTATAATATTTATTTTACAGAAAACTGTCAATTCATTATACGAGTATTATATGTTTTTATTACAATTGTACTGACCCATGTAAAATTTTTGTTTACATTTTTATAGGAACTTTTGCTTTGATGATATTTTTATCGTTACATGTTTCTCTTCAAAGCTCGAATTATTATCAAGTGTCGATTGTTAGAGTGCTCTATACGTCTATACTATCGTGTTTACTTATGTGTGTTAGTTTACGCAAATAGAATCCCTGCACATTTTTTGCTAGTCTTAAAATTCGGAGGCTGTTTGAGGCCAACTAAAATAAATCTACAATCTATTATACCAACAAAGATTTTAATATATCTGCGTTCCATAACCAATGTTAACACTATCTCTCGAACAGAAAACGAAGACAACAATATCGATAGCGGACGTACAAGTAGACAACATGCAATACGAAAGCGGGCAGTACGACTTCGCCGTAGTGTGCAGCACCCGCGGCGTTCCCCTGCCGGAGGAAGCTTGGCCGTCGCTGTGGCATATATTCGGCGAGCGACGTGCGTTCGCCGCGAGGCACCGAGACGCGAGAGCGTTGCTGCGCCTCACACATGACACTTGGTTTTCTGGAGGACGTAGGAATGCTGGTAAGCTGTTTACTTATATGACTTATTTGACTAGCCGACTTTGAGTCTGTTGCTACGCCACCTGTTGAAAATCGGTCTTACCAAACAAATTTGATTAGCAAAGTTTTTTATTAACGCAATGTTAAAAGATATACATTAGACACATGCTGTCACGGACATCAACGCACGCAACGAAAACTCTCAAAAATAATTATTTTTTCCGTTATTATTACATTTTTCATTCATGTTCCGCTTCTGTTGATAGTAACGTAATGTTATATAGCCTATATATTATAGCCTTCCTCGATAAATTGACTATCCAACAGAAAAATAATCTTTCAATTCGGACCAGTACTTCCCGAGATCCTAGCGTTCAAACATACAAACTCTTCAGCTTTATAACATTAGTATAGATAATAGTGACATTATCGCAGGATCGCTCACACAAAACGCCGTACGCTGCATGACTGTATGCGGCAAAAATGGCAGTATGATTTGCTTTGGCATGTAACATACGGGGCGTTCATTTGCCAGACGATACTATCACTTAGGTAAATTGTCGACTTGACAATTAACCTAATAGTTAGGGTACTACCGTGACTTGCGCACATAGCTCTGAGCACAGGTGTGTAGGTAGGAACACGCCAACATTATCACTATAAAAAATAGTTGTTGAAAATATACAATTGAACAATGACACCTAATTCATTTTCTCCGAAAAAAAAACTGACTTCAATACATAAAAAATATACACAGTCGAACACAGTACCTCCTCCTTATTTGAAGTCGATAAAAACCCTTTTTAAACAGAAACAACAGATCGATTGCGCACATGTCGAAGTTCTGGTCACCATTAGTCTTCGTTTGCCCGAGCCCCGATTGATTTTGCGCAAAATCGCCTTATTGTGGCAGAATTGAGAAGTTAAAACGGATATTTTCTTTATAAAATAATAATCTATATAATATATATAAATGAATTACTGTTCGTGGGTGTCGCTACAACTCGACAACGGCTTGCCCGATTTGGGTGATTTTGGTGTGGAAATGTTTGTCGTAGCTAAGGGAAGGTTTAAACGGTGAGAAAATATTGAAAAGTTGCGAAGAAGATAGTAAAAACAACAATTTCATTTTATCATATAAACTGTTCTACATAATTTCCAGTCAAACATTTGACGTTACCGATCATACATTTTTTTTCGAGAGTTTTAATCAAAGAGTATATAAGTTTTTGAAGTGAAAACTTCTTTTGGCGCGCCTAGACAGATTTTTCGTGGGCTGTGAATTGAATTCCAGCGTCACGCTCGGGTATGATAAGAAATTTTCGGGTGATCTCGGGATGCTAAAGCGACAAAGATAATACCTATAACTGCGCCAGAGCGAGAAAAATAATATAGTCAACTGCTCTTCGCTGTTGTGTCGCTGTGTTTAGTATATTTAATTATGTGAACGATTAAAATGAACGAAACAAACGAAATACATAAAATAAATAAAATTAATGAAATGAGCGAAAATAACGAAATTAATGAAAGGAACGTAATGAATGAATTTAATTATGTACAAAACGAACGAAATGAACAAAAATAATGAAATAAGCGAACGAACGAAACAACGAAATGAATGTCAATCATGACGTCACCACAAAATGACGTTTAGCTGTCATTTTAGACGTTGCATGTCACGTCACACGGGAACGCGGTCGAACGGAATATTTGTCGTTTTCTGACATCCCACGGGAACGTGATAAAAGTATCCTATGTCTTTCTACTGGTTCTAAGCTACCTCCCCACCAGCCAAATCGGTTTAGCCGTTCTTGAGTTTTAAATAGTGTAACTAACACGACTTTCTTTTATAATTATATTATATAGATATAGCCGCGTTTAGCCGCTTTAGCTGGTGCCAAAGGGCTGGCCCCGCGGCCACCAACCCGCCTGCCAAGCGTGGTGATTATGGCAAACACCCCCTTAATGTTGGACGGCCTCCCACTAGATGGACAGATGACCTCATAAAAGTCGCTGGGAACCGCTGGTTGCAGGTTGCGCAGGACCGTTCGTTGTGGAAATATAGGGGGGAGGCCTATGTTCAGCAGTGGACGTCTTGCGGCTGATGATGATGATGAGCAGCTTTAGGAGGGGAAAATCTTATGTGTTCGAGTCACCGACATGCTAATGTCGGCGGTGGTCGCGGCATAATGGTGTACCGTCGGAGCGGCACCGGAGCAGCAGAGTGGGACGTGCGCATTAAACGCGTATATCTGGCCGTCTATACAGGCAACGTATACTTAGTGTTGTAAAATACTAAATTTTAAGTTATTAGTTTTCATTTAAAACTGCCCATCTTTATACGTGGCCATTTTTGGTTTTCTTGCCTCTCATTTTTAGCAGCAAATATTACGGTATAAAACAATACATCGACTCTTTACTACATACAGACTCTTTAGTACAGCTACATATAAATTACAAAAAAAATGATTGTGTGGTTTTATGAAACCACCCTAAAGTGAAACATTTTTTCGCAATGTAGACATTTTACTAAAAATTTTGAGAAAGATATTTGATTTATGCAGGTAAGTAATTTAAGTAACTTAACGAGTAACGCCGTCATATTGCCCTCGGCTGCTCTGTTGAGTGCCTTTTGCTTTACTCCGCGGCCGACCGTAACGCCTCATGCAATAGATGGATGAAAAAGTTTGAGGCGACGATATATTATTATTCTGTTTCCAGAGAAATTACAGGGCTTAGAGATATAACATCTTAGATCTGTGGGTGACGAGCGCAGTGCAGTGCTAGGTAATGATTTTGACTCTTCATGTTCCAATAGCTGCGTGTCACTGTGCTGTTATGTGGCAGGCACGTTGCTTACCATCAGGCATATGTCCCGCTCGTCTCGACGCTTCTTATTACAAAAAAAGATGTAAAAGTTTCACTTTAAAAAATACTATTACCTAAGTCCACTACATTACTGTATCTACATCTACTACATCTGAATTATAATATAGGGTAATCTTTTTGCAGAGATAACCGAGGTAGAGTTAGGCTTGGGCCCGCTCGCGCTGTACGTAGAGGACGCGTACGTGACGGCGCTGGCGTCGCTGAGCCGCGCGGCGACGTCGCGGCGCGCTGCGGCCACGCTGCGGGTCGAAGAGCGCGCGCTGCAGGCGCCGCTGCGGCTGCGCGTTTTACACGTGCGGCCGCTCGACGTCACGCTCACTCTACACACTGCGGTTTGTGCTCGATGTATTCACTGGCCTCGTAGCTTAGTTGGTAGTAAGTCTGTCTGCGATACCGATGGTCGTGGATTTGGTTCTCACTCAATGTGTCTGGGTGTTTCTATGTAAAATAAGTAGGTATTTATTGTAAGTATTATATCATCTATCTGGCTCCCATAATTTGTGTGTTATCCACCAACTCGCACTGAGCCAGCGCGGTGGTATTTGGTCTTTTTTGCTTTATATAAACAGATAGGAATTTCACTCATACTCGCTTAGGCTTCTTATAAAGGTATCACGTGGGTCGTATTGGTATTCGTAGGCGGGCTGTTTTCCGCAACTCGACGTCTCGATGCGGCTATTTTGTGTGTGTGGGAAGTAGATCTAGGATACTCCTGGAGTTGAATTTTGTATTTCTTATCAAATACAAACTGCTTGTGTATCCTGTCACTGATCGCCAGCAGCATGGGTTGATGCTTCTGACTGTCCTGAAAAACTCGCGTGTGAGGAATACCTGTATCATGCATGAGACCAAGAGTCTGAAGTCTTGTCGCAGACATCGCCGCCTCCTGCTGCACATATAAGGGGAGCGAAGGCAGATCCAGCATTATCTCCAGGGCTGCCGTTGGTGTTGTGTTCATACCGCTGGTAGTCGCTAAACATGCAAACCTCTGGAAATGTTGAAGCTTTTCGATAGTTGTGGCAAGTGCTGTCTTGGTCCAACAGACTACAGCCCCGTAGGTGATGATGGGTGCTAAGATAGAGAGAGCCATAGAGTGACTTTTGGATTAAGTTTCCACGTCTTACCTATAATTCTGTGACACTGATAGAAGGTGATATAGGCCTTGTTGATCTTGTCATCTAGGTGTTTGTACCAGTTTAGTTTGCTGTTGAGGATCATCCCTAGGTACTTAACCTCATTAGACAGCTCTAGCGTTGTGCCATACAGACCTGGTAGTGTGTACAAACCGAGAGAGCGTTTAAGTGTGACCATAACTAGTTCCATCTTTGACGGGTTCACTGTAAGATCGTACTCCGTGCACCTCGCTCTACTAGTCTTAGAGCCGCGCGCATCAGGTCGCAGGCGTCAGGCGGCAATCCAGTGTTTGGAGGTTTTCGCACCACATTTTGATAACCCCATCGGCTACGATAGGCTTACTGCGGAAAACTGGTTCAAACGGCGTTACCTCGGATGCAGATAGTGAGTTTCACTATCCGGTCCTGAAGGTTAGCCACCTCTGAATTGGCATCAGTTTGGCTAAGGCGTCTCGTCATAGCGGCCGTCTAGGCTATACAAGGTATTTTTTTGCCACATCGACATAACTAGGTTTCTGTCTATAGTGAATCCAACCATTTATTATCTTTTTGGCAGATCTAATTTGTCAGTTATAGTGTTGTGACCAAGTATAAACAGGTACATCGATACTAGCATTTTGCAACGGTCTGGTTATTAAATTGAAATTAAATAAAATCAAAGATTATTTTGGCAAATAAGAACATGACATTTTGTCGGGTTGCCTGCGAAAAATCAGTCCCAAAGTCCGGTTGCCGAATTTTTAAAAGTAAAACATTGCTGCGAGCTTGGCTAATATCTCGGAAACTATAAACTTTAGGGCAAAAATTGTTGAGGTCGTTATTGTAGAAAATAATATTTTGCATCTTTTGTGGCCGGAAAACTTTTCTGTGACATGTAGCGTTTACGATTTATGGCTCATTTAATTAACCAGTTTTTCTATTGCAGCCGATAACTCTTGAAATATTAGATTAATCAATAAAACGCATCAGACCTTTTTTAAAGACTAGTTTATTTCCTACAACTTTCGTTTAATTTTTTTTTCTTATGTTCATACGTTTTGAGTTAGAAGAAGCTTAAATTCAGTTATTCTGCCAAAAACATTATAAATTAATGAATTGTATTAAAATGAACAATTGTTTTATTTGTGGTTATGTTAGACGACAAAAACTCTGTACTTGTAAGAAAAAACAGATACTGAGTCTAATGAAAGCCAGCATTAGACGAAGCGAGAGAGAATAGAAAGCAAACTAGAAGATAAATAATTAACGGATTCAAAATATCCATTTCAAACTATACAAATACATACTATACATTTGAACTATACAACAATGACGTTTAAAGTGGTGGCTCTCTACTAGCCAACTAATATTATAAAAGACTATAAAAAGATAGAAACTCTTTATTATCCACAATATAATACTTAAACAACAGGGACTTATCCTAGAACTAGTGAACCAAGTGGCGACATTATCGCTAATAGCGATCTCTTCCAGACAACCGAAATACCATGAGTAAATACTATGTTATGTCTAGCACAAACCCTAGGATATGCCATAAATGGCGAAAAATGCCCATACCCAGCCTTCTGGCTCGTTCCCACCACTAGAACTCGGGGAAAGGCCGTGGCCCGCCGTGCTGGTCCGATGTACATGTCGCTGAAAGATGTCATCACATTAACATCTTCACGAGTATTGATAATACCCTATACATTTCCGAGAATAAGGGTAGATTTGTTACCTTTTTTAAATGTTACAGACCGAATACACATAAGTATTGTTGCGGTGGTAGTATAATCATAGAAAACGAAGATAATTTGTGTGCTATCACATATTACTAGTCCCTATCTAAGAAAACCCGAATAAATTTCGGGTCATTTTAAATAAATTTTACTTATAGCAGTTGCTTAACATCCTGTTATTGAAAAATTAGATATGTCCAGTCTATTGAAACAGTGCTATAGACGCACAACTAGTAGACGTAGATCAGGTACAGCAGTAACCTTTGGGTGACCGACTGATGAGACGTTATTAAGCCAAATATGGAAATATTTTAACACATTAAGCATATCAGGTTAATTTATTTAGAAATTAACGAAAATGGTACATCATGTTCTTCAAAGTTTACATCAGACATAAATAAACTTTGTTAATTTACCTAACTACAAAATGTTATTTAACACTTTATTTTAATAAATATTCAAATGTTTCAGTCATCATAACCTTGTTCTTTTTTGGATATACACCAGGAGATAAACAAGTCTTCAAATAATGCTGTATGTTTTCCTGAGGCGCATCAATATAACGGTTTTACATAAAAATACATCCGATATTATGTGCCGAGAACGGAAAACACCCGTGTAAAAATAGTTCATAAACAATATCGATATCTCAATCGTAACTTCGTAACATCACTATGTTGATAGCCATAGAACGTAATTTTTTAAAAACGTTTGTTATTTTATGGAATTTATAAAAAAACTACTGCACTTATGGACTCATTTTGTGAAAGATGATTATTATACGGGATCAAGGAGCAAATTTAAGCAGTTGTCATATTTTTAAAACCTCGCATTTAAAAGTAAACTTTTGCGTAACATGACGCAATTACGTTCTATTGGTGCTGTCAAAAAGAGGATAAACGGTTGGATCTACTATAGTTGGTGTAGACTTAAACTTAGTCTTCTTGGACATGGACTGAGGAAGCGTCTCCTCCGGCCTCAGCTTTTTAGACAAAGCTCTTGCTACTGATACTTCCCTTTGCTCCGCACGGAGGCAACCAGGTGGATAGGCCATCAGCATGACCAAGAGAAGCGTCCTGTTTGGCAGCGTTTGGCGCTAGGTTTTGCTTTACGGCCCGATGTACCGCTAATCTGTCTATCTATCCGTTGTCGCTTATGTTTTTAGGATGCCACAACTTTTTCCCGCTCTTGTTGTGTTTTACCAGCGTCCAGGATTCGTCAACACCTAGGTGTTGTGACCCAAACGTCTGGTTTTATGAGCAGCAGGGTTTGTTTGACTTCCCGTCCTCCGGTTTCCCTTTGATGGGCCTCCAGCAGCCTGTGATGTTGCTTTCGCTTCAGTTTGAGGTTTCCCCTTGTTGTAAGCGACGGTTTCCTAGCGTCACCTTTGGAGGTGACAGCCTGTTGCTCAGTGTCACCCTTCGGGGTGACGGTCAGATGTCTGGCGTCAACTTTAGGCGTCGGGCGTCACCTTTTGGGGCATTAGCCCTAGTTTTTATGTAAACAAATCTTTACCTGACCATGGTTTGTAGATATTAAACTTCATCCTGGTAGCTTCCCAATCCCCACGGAGCCCGCAACGGGCACTCCCGATATGGGCACTAGGATTACTACCAGGGTATAGGAAGGCGCGACATCCGGGGCTTAGTTGTGTGCCTGTCACACCAAGATCCGGAGGGCAACAGTTGTTCCTCAATCCCTTGCCCCATCATTATGGCCGAACACCACCTCCGTCAGTCACCGGGGTGACCACCGTAGGCCCCAACCTTCTTGTCAACGGCCTTCTGACGGGGCACTTCAACCATTTCCTCCGCACTGACTGGGTGCAGAGGCCACTTTTTGCCGGAAACCCGGGCCAAAGAGGAGTGTTGCCCAGCGGAAGCCGCAGCGACCATTCGGCTCAGCCTTCAGGATCCCTTCATCCAAGCTTATGGCGCTCAAATGCGTAGGTCAGCAAGCGCAGGTGGATGCTAAACACGGCAGGATACGGTGGGTGCATCCAACACAGCCTACAGCTTTGTGTGTAGACTTGTAAGTGTATTTGAGTGTAATAGTGTGTGTGTGTGGTTGTGTACTTATGTATGTGATCTCTATGTGTATGTGGTGTGTGTGTGATTGTGTAGCTATTGTATGTGATGGACCTGTACGGGTACATTGCTAACCATTGTTACCGAGGCACACCGTCCTAGTGCATTATGTTCCTGGGTGATCGAGATTCTCCAGAACCACATTACAGTTAAGCGCGCTGGGAGGTACAGCACGAAGCACTTTATCACGTGAGTCGCTTTCTTCCCTAAAATATGGTCAAGGAAAACATCCTCATAGGTGTCATACTCGTGAACAGTTGCTGCTTGTGGGAGTGCGATTGCTTGTGGAAGCACGATTGCTCGTGGTACACAATTATGATAGTTAGAGATAGAGGTAGAGGAACTCCCAAAGTGGCGGGTTACATATCATATCAGAAAATTCAGGAAACACAAATATTTACACACAATCATGGAATCAAAGCTTTACCACAACAAAGATATTTAAATTTCCTACTCACCTTGTGAAAATCAGTGTATAATTTATCACTATTTTTATAATAAAATCACAAGAATACTTCACAATAACAAACGAGTCATTTACCGGTTGCAGACTGACACCAAACACCATAAAAAAGCATTTGACAAAGTTGATGTATTGCGCGTTTATATATATCTAGTTTTCGTTTCTTTCCGTACGAATTACCATACGCCAAAGTATAGGATAGAAATAATCAGTACAGAGTAAACAAGCGAAATTTGGCGCGCATTTGGTTCCAACAAAATCGACGTATTCCCGGTTCCCGACACGTTTCTAGAGCATCCGTGAAACGTCAAACGCCACTGCAGTGGTTATATAGATATTCCCATTTCTAATGTGATAAATATATAATTACAGGTTCGTATGTACATCGCGTTGGACCAGAGTCCGCTGCGTCTGAGTGCCTTCAAGCTGCACGACCTGATGACGTCGACTGAGAGACTGACGCATGCGCTCACCGTTCACTACTTGTCAGCAGCGATACTCGGCGCGGGTGAGTGGGATACATTGTCCATTTACTTTCATTTTAGTTGTGGTAGGCATCGATATAAACCTTTAGATGTGTCCTCCCAAACTTCAGGCGCACGAAATTATCTCTTCGTAAGAATGAATGACCATGCTGGACGAGAATAGCAAGGGACAGATCATTGTGGAGGACATTTGGGGAGGCCTATGCCAAAGAGCAAGACAATCACGAAACCGGTGTCTAATATAAATAAAATATAATTACGTTGCTTTCATACACAACCAAGTTGTACGAGTATATTAGTAGTTAGTACATAAATAGTAATAAGATGAAATGTAACATATAAGATTGTTAATAAAGGCTTTTATTATTATTATTAAGAAAGAATGAGCACACTCTTTCCGTTCTAGTCGGTTGCAGGAAGTTGCAGGAACGCTGAACGTTTTCCTATCACGATTCGTTGTAAACAACCAAAATAAGTAGAACCACAGCATACCGCGCCGCTAGAAATTTTAGAGGTCAAGTAGATTGGTGGTGTGTAAACCACTTACGCTACACACATAAACGCAGTTTATTACCAATTTATATCGATGATGATGGTAGAACTATTTGCAGAGTCCGCCTGGGACAGTACCACACCTTTGCCAGTTATTCTACCGCCACAAGCAATAGTTGTAAACATTACTGTGCTCTAGTTAGAGCAATGTTTCCAGATAAATTACAGTGCATGAAGATAAAACATCTTATATCTCTGGGTGAAGAGCGCAGTGCAGTGCTAGGTAACTTTATTTTATTGGTACGAAAACAATAAACAAATCATAACTGACTCTGACAGGGAGTCTGACTCAACTTGACCTGTTTATCTTATAATTATTGTCGTTATTAATGTCGTCTGGACTCGATTGGCGCAGAACGTAGGAAGATGAAGATCGTATCTGTGTGTGTAATGTGTCGTGTTTTGACTGGCCTCGGGTCGTGGGTACGATTCCCACTCAGTGCAAATATTTGTGTGATGAAGACAAATATTTGTCCGATGTCTGGATGTTTCTATGTTTAATAAGTATTTCCAAGTACTTTATCTGTACTGTATAAGTATTTTATCAGCTATCTGGCTTCCATTATACAAGCTTATCTTATTTTGGGGTTGTATGTTGTGTATGAAATGTCCACCAACACTCAGTGCAAATATTTGTGTGATTAATACAAATATTTGTCCGATGTCTAGATGTTTCTATATTCTTAATATATATAAATCTCCTGTCACGATGTTTGTCCGCGATGGATTCCTAAACTACTTAACCGATTTTAAATTAAATTGGCACACCGTGAGCAGTCTGGTCCAACTTGAGAGATTTGATAGTTTTTATTTCGATTAATAGTCTTTAAATGACAATATCCGGCCGCAGCCGGAATGGGCCGCTTGTGTTTAATAAGTATTTCCAACTGTATAAGTATTTTATCAGCTATCTGGCTTCCATAATACAAGCTTATCTTATTTTGGGGTTGTATGTGCTGTATGAAATGTCCACCAATGTGTATTGTTTATTTGTGTGTCCAGGGTGGGTGGTAGGCGGTCTAGAGTTGCTCGGCGCGCCGGGAGCGCTGGCGGCGCGCGTGGGCGGCGCGACCGGCGGCGTGCGAGGCGTGGCCTCAGCTGCCGCCGCCGCCTTGCTGCGCTCCCTGAGCGCTTGGGCCAGCTCCTTGGCCAGGAACCTTGACCTCTTGGCCGGCGACGAGGAGCACGCGAGACGAGCCGCGGCTGCGAGGAGACGGCCGCCGCAGAGCTTCATGGGTGGTCTCGCGGCTGGGATCACCAACTTTGGCATCAATATTCTTGGTAAGTGACTCTTATGTGGTAGATTTACCAATATCCGGACGAAAGCGTGGTAAAAGCGTCTAGGGCTGCTGCGTGGCTCGGGAACCTCTACGTGGTGCACCCTGGGCATCACACAACAACTTGCCTCGGTGGCCTCTTGTTGTGTGATGGTGAATCCCGCCCAGGGCTGGGAACTTCTACAAGCGCTCCTCACCCCCTTGGGCAATGCGTGTAGAGGTTGGGGAAAGGGACTGGAAGACTTGTGAAGGTTACTTGGCTGAGATATCGGGCAAGTAAAACTCCTTAGTCTTCCAGATGAGGGTCCTCCACGAGCACTCTGATAAGCAGAGTGCTCAGTGGAAGGACAAGGGCTGCGATGCGGCCATAGAGACGGAACCGCGGCTATCCCTAGCCGCGGTGCTCTCGCTGCCTATCATCATCGCGGTGAAAGGTGAGGTGAAAGGTCTCTCGGCAGTAAGAGGTCCTGTGAGTTAAGGAACGAGAGTGGGTAACCTCTCACTCCTTGAGGCGGAAGCGGACAATCTGGGCTCGCATCCCGTCTCCACAGGATTGCCTGGGGCATTGAATGTTTAGGGCCGTCCGACGTCCCACCTAGGGATAGGCCTTCAAATATGTGGCACGCCGCTGATTTCCCGCGGGTCACTAGAGCCAAAAGCGGGGGTACTGACGCCCCTCGCGAGGAAGGTCAGCAAGGCCGGTGGCAAGGGTCGTTGACTGGAGTGCGAAAAGTGACCCTGCGACTGGCCATGTAGGATAAATCTGTGGGGGTTTTAGTCGATAGGGGCACCATGTCTGTCGAGCCCGACATACCTCACCATGTCCCTGCATGGAGGGGATACTTAAATGTACTTCCCCCCACATAAAAAAGTGGCTATAGTCACTCCAGATAGCTGACTGCAGCACTCGTGGGTTTTTTTTAAAGCCTTTATTCTCTGACCATAACATTACATAAATATAAATATTTAACTTAGATGCTATTTAAACTAGAACATGATAGAAAAGATAGTGATACAAATTTAAACAAGTTTTAAAATGTTACAGTTCATCAACCCTTTCTATTATAGGTCAGGTTGTCTTTCGACAGGCCTCCCCTAATATATTCCACTCGTCCCTGTCCCGAGTTAGTCTTCTCCATCCTTTGGGTAGGTCGTCTTCCCATCTTTTTATTGGTCTTCCTTTTGTCTTTTACCTGTCGTAGGATACCAGTTGATTATATCCTTGGCCCACTTTTCTTCACTCTTTTTTTTTTAGCACTCGTGGGTTACCCGTGAATTAATTTGACATGTGTAACAACCACGTTAGTTATCATGTTTTCGTTTTAAAAAAGTGGTATCATGGGACACCAGCAGGCCTACCGCCTAACTCTCTTGTTTTAAAAGCAGGAGAGTTAGGCGGTAGACCTGTAGGTAGGATCGAAGTTTCTTTGGTTGATTTAAAACCAACAAAATTTTCAAAAAAAAAAATTTGCATAATTTTATTATTTATGCTACGATCATTACAAAAATAAAGTTGGCAACACTGATTACGCGCACTTTTTACGCGTTACTTTCGTTACATACTTTTCTTACGGTTTTGGTCTCACATTTTTTTCAATTCGATCGTTTTTCTCTCGAGTTTCTCTCCGATTTTTTTTTTTTTAAAGTAATTGCAAAATATTTTTAAATTTCAGGCGCTGTGGGCGGTCTAGCTCATCACCCGGTCGTGGGCGTGGCGGTGGGTGAAACAGAGAGTGGCGCCACGGCGCTGCGACGCGGCCTGATCGGCGCACTGACCAAACCACTCAGTGCTACTGCGGACTTGGTGGCCTACGCGGGACACGGCCTCCTCACGCAGACCGGCTGGGATCCAGTACCCCAGGTTTGTAGTTACTCACAGTTTTAGTGTCTTTTAAATTCTTATCTTTTTATTCAATACTTTCACAGTATTGTTTAATAAAATGTATTTGTAAGAGCTTTTATTAACAAAACTAAAATACAATGAGAACTACACTAATACGCTACATACTTAATTACTTACACTAATCATATCTGAATTACCATAGACCAACGAAGGTGTAAATATAATCCAGATGATCAATCCCAACCAATCGGAAGCGTGTCCAGCATGCTGGTACCACGCTGAATGGCAATGCTTATACGTTGGACCAAATAAATGCCAGCGTTTTGGTCCTGCGTCGCGTCCACGAAGCGCTCGGAAAGGCTTTTGAAAGTAAGATGCGCTCCCGGTCGGTCATCACGGGCCCAACCTCTCAACACCAAGAGGCACAATTTTATTAAGGAACCACTTCCGAAGGTTGTATATTTGCGCCGTTTGAGACCTTCAGCTGAATTAGCCACTGCAACGGCCCTACTATATTGTGTCTTTGACAGATGTGTCTGGAACCATCAGAGCGTCAACGCAAGTTGCGTCCCACACTAGGAGCCGACCCAACTTCCAAGGCACAACAAACATTTTCCGTTTTATGAAATATTTGTACATATGTCAATATTTCTAAGACCTCACTTAATAAAACAATGTGACCTTACCCAGAGGTTATTTTAAAGTGTGGTCGACTCGACAGTATTTTCACTATTTTAATTTTTGCATTAGTTTAATTTATTACACTTTCTCCTTACCTTTGCCTTGTTTGTTGTAAATAAATAAAAATTATTGGGGGACAATTGACACACAACACCATCTGACCGCACTGACTTGTACTATGGTGGCCAGATAGGTGATATAATACTTCAACATCAACAACATCAACAGCCCACTAAACGTTCCCACTGCTGGGACTCGGGGCCTTCTCTCGCAAGGAGAGAGTTGAGGCCATAATCTACCACGCTGGCCCAGTGCGGGTTGGCGGATATAATACTTATATAGTTGTAAATACATACCTACTTATTATTATATAATGCTGGCCCAGTGCGGGTTGGCGGATATAATACTTATATAGTTGTAAATACATACCTACTTATTATTATAATATGCTAATAGCGCAGGTTCTTTCCAAACCAGCTCCTAATTAAATCGGCTTTGGATTTGCTATTGATGTCTCTGTAATTTGAAGCGAAAAGAAAAGAGAGAGGGAGGACAACATTAAAGCTATGACCGTTTTAGTTAGGCGATATATTTTGTTTTATAGTAGCGTGCTGGAGAGTTCCGAATCGAGCAGTATATATTGTGCCTGATGGTAAGCAACAAGCCTGACCATAATAGCACAGTGACACGCAGCTATTTGAACATGAATAGTCCAAATTATTACCTAGCACTGCATTGCGCTCGTCCCCAGAGATATAAGATGTTTTATCTCTATGCCATATTATTCCTCTGGAAATATTGCCCTTCAAATTTATGATCAAAATACTAGCGGTCCGCCTCGGCTTTGCGCGTGGTACATGTATATAGCCTATGCCACTTAGGGATTACGTACATATCCGACGGTGAAAGATTTTTTAAAATCGGTTTAGTAGATCCGGAGATTACCCCTGACAAACACACAAACATCCAAACTTTACCTCTTTATAATATTGGTATAATATGGATAAGTAGATGTTTTCCCATTACTGTTTGGAATAACTGGGTCAGTACCACAATACTGACCCAGGCGGACTCTGCAAAGAGTCCCACCACAACAAATATGTATTAAAATGTTGGTGTCTAATGTTGTTAAACGTTATTTCCAGCCTCGGCGGTCGTGGAGTGTGTCGGAGAGCGACAGCGGCTGGCGGCGCGACTGCGTCCGCTGGGCCTTCCGCCTCGCCGAGCTCTCCGTCCTCTCCGGGTACCAGGTCTTGCTTGATGGCGCGCCCGTGCAGCTACTCTTCACTCATAAGGTACGCTAACCGCTCGCACACTACCCGAATATTCTACTCACAAGTAACTCACTCTTCACTCATAAGGTACGGCACCACTCACACACCACCCGAATATTCTACTCACAAGTAACTCACTCTTCACTCATAAGGTACGGCACCACTCACACACTACCCGAATATTCTACTTACAAATAACTTACTCTTCACTCATAAGGTACGGCACCACTCACACACCACCCGAATATTCTACTCACAAGTAACTCACTCTTCACTCATAAAGTACGGCACCACTCACACACTACCCGAATATTCTACTCACAAGTAACTTACTCTTCACTCATAAGGCACGGCACCACTCACACACCACCCGAATATTCTACTCACAAGTAACTTACTCTTCACTCATAAGGTACGGCACCACTCACACACAACCCGAATATTCTACTCATAAGGTACGGCACCACTCACACACTACCCGAATATTCTACTCACAAGTAACTTACTCTTCATTCATAAGGTACGGCACCACTCACACACCACCCGAATAATCTACTCATAAGGTACGGCACCACTCACACACCACCCGAATATTCTACTCACAAGTAACTTACTCTTCACTCATAAGGTACGGCACCACTCACACACCACCCGAATAATCTACTCACAAGAAACTTACTCTTCACTCATAAGGCACGGCACCACTCACACACCACCCGAATAATCTACTCACAAGAAACTTACTCTTCACTCATAAGGCACGGCACCACTCACACACCACCCGAATTATCTACTCACAAGAAACTTACTCTTCACTCATAAGGCACGGCACCACTCACACACCACCCGAATAATCTACTCACAAGTAACTTACTCTTCACTCATAAAGTACGGCACCACTCACACACCACCCGAATAATCTACTCACAAGTAACTTACTCTTCACTCATAAAGTACGGCACCACTCACACACCACCCGAATATTCTACTCACAAGTGCTCGACTAGTGCTGGAAGAACCTCGAGACTTGGAGTCTTATTTAATCAAAATTGAGCTATGTTTGAAGAATCTAGTCTTAGCAATACAACTTAGAACTCAAGTCCTGCAGAACTTCGAATTTTTACTAAATAAAAAAAACTAGCGTCCTCTCAAAAACAGTTAAAAGACTGGGTCTTTTAAAAAAACTCATGACTGAGGCCTCTAAATCCATAGCAGTAGTTTAATAGTATAACAATGAGTAGACGGTATTATGACGGTATGTATTGTTTTATTTAGACATTCTAACTCATATTTTAATTCAGTAAATTGTCAGTCTTCAAGTATTTTATATGTAGTAGGTTATATGCGTTTAATGCAATTAATTGTTACAAATTTGTATTGTGCTATTTATTTATTTAGTTTCAATCAGTAAATAAATATGGATAACGATGTAAAATCACCCAGTATTACTTATTATAATACACAAACTCAATTTCGTGACTCAGTCTACCTCAAAGAACTTAAAGGGCTCGGAAGACTCACAGAACTCAGACTCATGGGCCTAAAGTGATTTTTCGAAATGAAGACTAAAAGACTCGAGTTTCTCACAACACTAAGCTCGACATTTACATATCCCAGTGACAGCTTATCTCGTCACTCACAACCTAGCTCACACACACTCACTCTAGGGACAGCTTACTTTTTTTTCTAAACATATCACTTACTCACTCTAAACACAGCTTATCTCTTCACTCACAAGTAGCTCACCACTAGCAACTCCTAGGTATGGTTTGCTTCTTCAATTACCAGATAGCTCGCCATAAATTACGTCATCAACAGCTCGAGTATTCAGCCAAAAAAATAACTTGACACTAACTCATCCCAGAGTCGGCTCATCTTTTTACTCAGTGTGACTTATCGCTCCCTCACTTTAGAGACAGTTTGAGTAGTTACTCATAAGATAGCTCACCACTATAATAAGGTAGTTAACCACTCTCTCACTCCAGAGACGTCTTGAGATTTCATGCTCAAAATAGCTTGCTCCCACACATATGGACCACACTTGCCACACAGGGTTGTAGCCCAATGCATTTAAGCAAAAAAATGGAATAAAAAAACATTAAATTATGTAGTTTGGGGACTATAAAGGATCGATAGACGGGTGCATTCTGAGCATATATTCCAATTTGAGGGATTCTGGCATGGTCAGCTCAAGGTCGTTTCGCTGAAAACGCGTTTAATTCGATATCTCGAAAACTGTTAGTGTTAGGCAAAAAATTGCGGAGACCTTTTCTCTTTTAAATTATATTTACTAACTTTTACATTAACAACTTTTCTTTTTTTCATCAATATTTTTCAAGTTATTGCTTCCGAAAGGCAAAAATTTAACTTTTTTTGCTCTTTTTCGCCATTTTCTCCCCAACCGTTCAATTTTATGAAACTTTACCGATAATCAAAAGTGTAGATCTTTTAATAATGAACAACTTTTTCCTTGAACTTTTTTCTGTAATGACAATACCTTCAGAGTTATGTTACTTTACCGAGCGAAATCCGCGCCACTGCGACACCTCCGCGACACTGCAAAAAATCCGCGACACCTCCGGTCTTAGTGCTGAACCTAAAATTCATTGTTGGATTGTGTCGGTGGGTTTCTTCTACACAGGGTTATGTGGGACAACAACGTTACCTACTTTGACATATGCCAGAAATACGTAACATACATAAAAAACACTACGGTACAGACGTGGTAATTGTATTCGATGGCTATCCCAAAGGTATTTCCAACATTGGCACCAATTCTGCCAAACGGCTGCGCCGACCCCAGCTGAAGCCATGTGCGGATAACATTTTCATCTACAATATGACCGTCACCACACCTCAAGATAAGTTTTTAGGCAACGAGAGCAATAAGACCAGATTCATCTCGCTACTGAAAACTTTTCTCATCAAATCAGACATAGAGGCGGAGAGCAAGCCGTAGAGTCCGGCAAAATTCTCTTAGCCGTACTGATAATCAGACTATCCGCATCCTCTACGGCTCGCTCCACCTCTATGTCTGATTGAGTGTATCTGAGTGTATTTCTGGCATATATCGGAGTAGGTAACGTTGTTGTCCCACATAAGCCTGTGTAGAAGAAACCCACCGACACAATCAAACAATGAATTTTGGGTTCAGCCCTAAGTCCGGAGGTGTCGCGGATTTATCGCAGTGTCGCGGAGGTGTCGCAGTGGCGCGGATTTCGCTCGGTAAAGTAACATAACTCTGAAGGTATTGTCATTACAGAAAAAAGTTCAAGGAAAAAGTTGTTTATTATTAAAAGATCTACACTTTTAATTATCGGTAAAGTTTCATAAAATTGAACGCTTGGGGAGAAAATGGCGAAAGGGAGGAAAAAAAATTAAATTTTTGCCTTTCGGAAGCAATAACTTGAAAAATATTGATGAAAAATGAAAAGTTGTTGATGTAAAAGTTAGTAAATTTAATTTAGAAGAGAAAAGGTCTCCGCAATTTTTTGCCTAACACTAACAGTTCTCGAGATATCGAATTAAACGCATTTTCATCGAAATGACCTTGAGCTGACCGTGCCAGAATCCCTCAAATTGGAATATGTGCTCAGGATGCACCCCCCTATCGATCCTTTATAGTCCCCAAACTACATAATTTAATGTTTATTTATTTCCGTAATTGCATTGGGTTATTGGTATCTTTAAATTTCGTTGTTTTGTAAACAATGCACAAACTATTTCAATCATCCAATAGTATCCAAATGATAATAACGTTTTGTTATACTTATTTGAATATTTATTTAGTTGATCAATCACATTGATTTATCAACATTCTATATATTATGGTCTAAGATCCGGTTGCAGAATCTCTACGTTCATCGCGTAGTTAATCCAATTCACATTTGAACAAACATTTAAGATTAGGAGAATACATTGATTATAGGTTGCCAGTCATAAAGTGGCCGCAAGTAATTTTAACTAAATTGATGATCATTAATTTTCAAAAAAAAATTGCGCTCACTTGTTTTTTAAATAAAATATCATCCACATCATAGCAATGTATGTAAAGAATTCGAAAATCGATGGGTGCCGTTGCGCACTCGGCCGCTACTACTTCGCAGCCAGGTGTAAACACGTAATATTTTGGTGTATTTCTTAGTCTATTCTTCCCAGGATCCAGTAAAGATTCTTGAACCGAAGATTGAGCTCTTCCCTTTTCATTTTTATGTGTTGGTTCCGGATTAGATAACGGTCGAGATGCAGGCCCCAATACTTCACGCTGCCCCTGTGAGGAAGCATGTACACCTGGCAATCGCTATCCTCGTCTGACTAGTGATGTTACGCGCTAGCTCTCTTTCACTCTATCTTTAAGACTTGTAATTTTTAAAAGCCGGCAACCCTTATTTGCGGCCAGATTTAATTAAGCAACCGTAAATTATAATAAACATAAAAAAATAGCTTTAATTTGATATATAAATCATAAATGTAGGTTATGAACGTATAAATACACCAAAATATTACCTGTTTACACCTGGCTGCGAAGTAGTTGCGGCCGAGTGATGAACGGCACCCATCGATTTTCGAATTCTTAAGATACATTGCTATGATGTGCATGATATTTTATTTAAAAAACAAGTAAGCGCAATTTTTTTTCGAAAATTAATTAACATCAATTTAGTTAAAATTACTTGCGGCCACTTATTAACTGGCAACCTATTATCAATGTATTCTCCTAATCATAAATGTTTGTTTAAATGTGAATTGGATTAACTACGCGATGAACGAAGAGATTCCGCAGCCGGATCTCGTACTATTAGTGAGTTGTCTTTAATTTTATGAAACGTTCATTTTTTTATCATCAACAGTTCTTGGTCCTCGCAAACCCAGACACAGAGCGGATCATCGAAATGATTGACTTCAGGCAGTGCATCGTCAGTCCTTATCAGGGGCAAATTATAGAGGTATGGTATACATTACTAGTACACGTAGGTATAACTGTGTATAGCAGTTCAATAATATAAAGAAATACTACCAGTTGTTCGACGGCTTTGGTCTGGGAAGAATTGCCGAAAATATCTAGACGTGTGTAGAGTTATCGCAAATAAAAAATGTTTATATTTTTTGTTATTAATTTATGATCAACATTGTTAAGTTCCAAAATTATTTATTAGAAACATCTTATACCTTTAAACGAGCAATTCTTGTACCTATATAAATATGTATATAAATAATTACATAGAATCTGAATCTCGGAAACGGCTCGACGGATTTTCATGAAATTATGTATGCAGGGAATTTCGGGGACGATAAATCGATCTAACTAGGTCTTATTTAAAAAAACGCATATTATGCGCGTTTTTAGACAATGAAAAACTGGCACATTAGACATTAGAATGTGAAGGTAAATTTCGCCGCGTGACGAGACAGCATAATTAGCTCAGACGGGAAGTCGGGCGCTCATAGCGGTCACGAATTAGTAGCTCCGGGTTCGAATCCAGACGGGTTCTCTTTTTTTTCAATTCGTTTTTTTTTTAAGAAAATCTATTTCTTGGAGTCTTTTATCTGTAGGTATCTAAGTATATTTAGTATTTAAACCGAGCAAAGCTCGGTCACCCAGGTACTATTAATTAACAATGATAATTAAAAAAATACATCATTCTCAAATCATCCACGAAACAGGGCCTCGTTTTATTCGTCTTGATGAGTACTTTGGTAGTAGATGGTAACCAGGGTGTGATGATGAAGCTGGAAGATTGCTATATGAACTCCGTAATTAAACGACATAACCCCGTCGAGCTTGAGCTCGTTTTATTAGTCTTGATGAGTACTTTGGTGGTATATGGTAACCAGGGCCTGATGATAAAACTGGAAGATGGCCATAGGATCTCGGTAATTAAACGATATAACCTCATAGAGTTTGGGCTCGTTTCAGTCGTCTTGATGAATACTTTGGTGGTAGGTACATGGTGACCAGGATCTGATGATGTCAACGGAAGGTGGTCATAGGAATTCAGTAATTAAACGATACAAGTGCATCGAGTTTGGGTTTGCTTTATTCGTCTTGAGTAATACTTTGCTGGTAGATGGTAACCAGGGTCTGATGATGAAGCTGGATGATGGCCATAGGAACTCAGTAATGAAATGATTTAACCCCATCGATTTTGGGCTCGTTTCATTCGTCTTAATGAGTATTTTGGTGCTGGATGGTAACCAGGGTCTAATGATGAAGCTGGAGTACGCTCATAGGAACTCAGTAGTTAAACGACATAACCCCATCGAGTTATGGCCCATTCGAGTTGGCCCATTGGGGTCATTTGATTTTTCATTCGTTTTGATGAGAACTTTGGCGCTAGATGGTCTGATGGTGGAGCTGGAAGGCGGCCGTTAAGTTTTTTAGTTATTTTTTAACAAAGCTTACTGTTCTGAATGTTCCATTATTTTCCAGCTTCATCATCTTCCAGGTTACCAAAGTACTTATCATGATGAATGAAACGAGCCGAAACTCGATGGGACTATGTTGTTTAATTACTGAGTTCCTATGGTCATCTTCCAGCTTCATCATCAGACCCTGGTTATCATCGAGCACGAAAGTACTAGTCAAGACGAATAAAACAAACCCAAATACGATGATGTTATGTCGATGTATTATTGAGTTCCTATGACCATCTTTCATTGTCATCATCAGACCCTGGTCTCTATCTACCACCAAATTACTCATCAAGACAAATAAAACGACCCAAACTCGATGGGGTTTTATCGCTCAAGTATAGAGTCCCTATGTCCTATGTCCGTCTTCCAGCTTCATCATTAGACCCTGAGTATCATCTACCACCAAAGTACCAAGTAAGACGAATGAAACGAGCCCAAAACTCGACGGGGTTAAGTCGTTTAATTATTGAGTTCCTATGGTCATCTTCCAGCTTCATCATCAGACCTTGGTTACCATCTAGCGCCAAAGTCATCATATCAAGAGGAATAAAATGAACCTAAACTCGAAGGGGTTTAAGTAAATGGTATAAAATGTTTTCAAATCTGATCAGTGTTTGTATACAATGATAGTGATATAGAATTTATTTCACAAATACAAAAAACATCATGCAAAAACCATACCGTTGACAAAAAGATCAAAATATGTACTGAACAAGTTGTATTCATATTCATTTTTATACAGGGTAACAGGACATACCAAACATGCGTTTGATGACAAACAACACGCCAGCCCATAACAGATAACAGCACAATGTCACGCAGCTATTGGAACATGAAAATCCCAAATAATTACTTAGAATACAGCTCTGCGCTCGTCCAGAGATTTAACATGATTCAATGTGTACCTCTAAAAAACATTGATTTTGGTATTTTGCAGCTGCAAGTGAAAACGCCAAGGCGACAGTCGAAGAATAATGAGGCGAGAGCTGGCAATGAGGAAGATGACGTCGAGGTTAGTGCCATCACCAAAACTATTGTTTTTTTTAGTGAAAACTTCTTTTGGCGCGCCACTAACAGATTTTTCGTGGGCTGTGAATTAAATTCTAGCGTTACGCTCGGAAATGATAAGAAATCTCCGGGTATACTCGGGACCATGGCTATTGCCCTACTAGAAATGCGTCAGCCTGTCTCATTGCTAACGCATTTCTAGATGGCCATGCTCATGGCCACGACCTACGGTTTCACCCGCGTAATTTCCAAAGTAAGCTATCAAATTTTGAGTTATATGTTTTCACTTCTATCGGCAGTTCTTAAGACTGTTTTTTTTTAATTGAACTTTACCTATGTGTAGCGTCATCTTTATATCAATAATAGATTTACACTTGACTGTCATATCGTCTGATGTTAAGCGACAATGCGGAGTACGATAAAGCGTACTTACTACATACATATCACCATAAAATCGTAAAAACTGTAGATTATAATACGGTATTTGACAATGTTTAAAATATAGCATAATTTATGATCATCCTGTCAGATAACACATTAAATAAACATATTTCACTCTATTTTGGAATATATAGTGTGTATTTTTTGTATAATACGCCAATGAAAATTTGACAAATACTGAATTATAATCTACGACGTAAACGCTGTTTCTAGTCACGTGGCGCGCGTGACGTCACATGCCAGTAAATATTCAATCTACAGCAAACGGTTTCTTTAAGAACACTGATTTGTTTACTGGCGTGTGGCGTCACGCGCATCACGTGACCAGAAACAGCGTTTTTGGCGGGGTTTTTGAACTTTTTACTTTAAACATTTATTTTTAATGGTAAAACAGTGAATCTTGCGGAAATATTCATGTAGTATTGTATATTGTGTAATCAAAAATAATTTAAACGGTTTTACAAATTTAGTCAAATACCGTATTTAATGACATCAGACTATATATATAACCTTGCGTATTGTGGAATTATAATCTCACGCTTTTTATTATAATCGGACTGTGTTGACAATTGTACGTATTATTATACATACTTCCTTTTAAGGGCATGTTAGTGCAATAAATCTGGCCGCCATCAAACAAGCTTTGCTTAGTTTGGGGTCAGATGGTGTTGTGTGTGAATTGTCCACAATATGTATTTTTTATTTTATTTAATAATTATGTCAACTTTTATTCTACTATTTTAAAAATATCGAATATATTTTCCCATATAGATTAAAAAACTATATTTGCCTGATCTAAAAACATCGAACTCTTCGTAACAAGAGCGCACGCACTCTTTGATCGTTGTATAAATGGAGTGCCGACGCAATTAGAGCTAAACAGTGTGAGAGAAGACAACAACTTTTTTTCGGATATGTATTGCGTTTTAACAAAAGTTGTAGGATAAAAGTTGATTGTTTACATATTCAGAACAAGCCCTAAAATGGATGCAGGCTGATTGCGTGTAACCCTGTATATGTTAGACTAGCTGAACGCACGCGCGTTGCTACGCCATCTACCGAAAATTGGTCGTACCAATTCAAATTTTGTTCAAATTCGGTTCATTTAGGTTCTAATGACGCAACCTTTAACATATTTATGACAAATGCTGTCACGCAACGAAAGCTCTCTAAAAGCAATATTTTTTTCCCGTTTTTGTTACATTTTTCATTCATGCTCCGCTCCTGTTGATAGTAGCGTAATATTAAATACCCTATAGCCTTCCTCGATAAATGGACTATCCTACAAAGAAAGAATCTTTCAATTCGGACCAGTAGTTCCAGAGATCTTTGCGTTCAAACAAACAAACAAACAACATATATACAAACAAACTCTTTAGCTTTATAATATTAGTATAGATATATAAAAAGCTCTTAATTGTAGTAGTGTGGTACAACAAATTACTACCAAAATTTTTGTATACTCTTGACATAATATTGCATAAATGTTCTTTGTTTATGATAAAATGGTGTGTAGTGTATAATGGTTTTGGTCGTCAGGTGAACGCGGCGGCGATGGCGCGCGTGGCTCGCTACACGGGCACGGAGTCGGAGGCGGCGGCGAGCGGCGCGCGCGCGGGGGACCGCCGCCTGCTGGCGCTGCTGCCGGCGCCGGGCCGCGCGCTGGCGCTGCACGCCGCGCTCGTGGCCGCCGCGCACCACCACTCCGCCGCGCACTTCGCGCTGCTCTGACCCGGTACCGTCCCCACACCCCGCAGCTACTAGCACCCGACACTCGCTCGTGGCCGCCGCGCACTTCGCGCTGCTCTGAAGGGGTATTCTTCCCTGTCACACCATTTTGTCACACCAGTGTGACACAGAAGAATTTTTTTCCTCTGTGTCATACCATCTGGTGTGACAGACAATAATCGATTACATCGTATGACTAACCATCACACCAAATATTCAGCAACACAAACAACCAAGTCTAAATTGAAAAACAATCAATATATTTGAAAAGTATGTACAAAAACACATAAGCGTCGTTACTTCTTAACGTAAATTATTAAGAAAGGTCTCAATTGTTATTTCTTTATGTATGAGACGCATTTGGTTGTTTTTTATGAGTGTGTCCTTAATTTGTTCTATTTCTTTCCTTGAGGTTGATAAATCGTCAAGATTTGGAACAATTTTTTTTTTTTTAGCAGAGAGTGACGAGACGAGCAAGTCATGTGCCTGATGGTAAGCAACATGCCTGCCACATAACAGCAAAGTAACACGCAGCTATTGGAACATGATAGTCCAAATCATAACCTAGCACTGCACTGCGCTCGTCACCCAGAGATCTAAGATATTATGTCTCTAAACCCTGTAATTTCTCTGGAATCATTGCCCTTCAAACCGGAACACAGTACTGTTTGCACATTACTGCTTGGCGGTAGAATATTTGGCAAAGGTGTGGTACTTCCCCAGGCGGACTCTGCTAAGAGTCCTACCACTACAAAAAACACATTTATGGTGAAGTGTTCCCTTAACACTGTGAGTAATTTTGCAATCGTAACGTAGTTCTTGTTAAGGTTCGAATTAAAATATAAAGTATTATAATATAATATTTCTAAGTAACCTAATCGGACCGGTTAGGTTACTTAAGACCCAGATCCGACTCGGGGCACCCCGACTCTACGTAGTCTTGTCGCTACTACCCCTAGAGTGTATATAAAAAATGCGGGAGCCAGAAGCTCAAGGGAGGTCCTGAGTGGAGCGAGCCATGCGAGGCCAAGCGTAGCGAAGGGGGGAGGTGGCGAGCGAAGCGAGCCGGCGACCTCCGTAGTGGAGCGCAGGCCGAGTATGGAGAAGCGAGACTCAGGGCTGACCGCAGAGCTTCTGGCGGGAGCCCACCCGGAGTAAAATTTCAGTGATAGACCCTAATCGGGCCGGTTAGATTAAATTGATACATTTAATTGGTACTTTTATAATTATAATTATGAGGTTCACATATCTAAATAGAATAATATATATTATATTGGTGGACAATTCACACATAACACTACACACATACATACACACACAATAGTACATTACATTTTTGGAATTATTATTACAAGTATATTTGGACAAGATGGTAGTGTGACTGTGAAGAATTAAATTCTCGCGTGTAACACTAGTGTGACTACGAAGAAAAAAATTCTTCTGTGTCACACTGGTGTGACAAAATGGTGTGACAGGGAAGCATACCCCGCTCTGACCTGGTACCCTCCTACCCTCATACTCTCCCATTATACGCCGTATGAAAGTATGTATTTACTTTAAATTTCATGTTATTCGTTGTAGCGGTTGAAACTATCCTATAGTAATAGGTACCTACAGTTGAGATTTAGCGTATTTGTCTGCGGTTTGTGAAATAGCGTGTCACGGAATTTTTTTATGCGTAATTGAAAACTTTGCAACGAGAACAATGAGTTACGACATAAAATAAATATCCCGAGAGTAGCAACGTTTTACTTCTGAGGCGATTTCGCGCAATATCCGGCGCACGGATAAACGAACACTAATTGTGACCAGGATGTATACTCTCTTTCTACGAAAACTTAATTTCGAAAAAAAACTCGCGACTTTTCTACTCCGTTTCTACTTCGTTTCGTCCAATAGAACATTGTTTGACGTTTAAATGTTCTGAGCCTACTCTAATTAGGTTATTCTCAGAACATTTAAACGGACTAAACGACGGATCGAAGTAGAACCGAAGTAGGAAAGTCGCGCGTTTATTTCGAAATTACGTTTTCGTAGATAGACTCCAAAACTTCGACCTGAGCGCATTCGATCTGTTGTTTCTGTTTTAAAATATTTGTTTTTCTGATTGTTGTGGATAAAAAAAAGAAAATCGTCTTGTTGTACAAAATGATGTGGGACCAACAGTAAAAGTTTCAGTAATCATAAAAAGGTTTTTTACCATGCACTCATACGTAAAATTAGTATAATTGTTTTGTTTTCGTTTCATGTGATTGCCAAAATCAAAGAGATCTGTTGACTTGCTGCTAGCTGCGTCTCATTCGTATTCGCTTTGATTCTGGAATCTTGACTTTCTCATTTCCTTGTCTGTACTATATTCTAGGGTTTGGTTCGTTGGTCAAAGTTCACGTCACGCGCGTAGAACCAATCAGAGCGAGTTAGACGGCTCGAAGCTTGGACAGATTTGAAATCAAATAATTATGGCCAAATAGTTATTGGCCGCTCGGAAATTTACTGTATAAGTTGCGATGACTGACCTATGACTTATTTTTCAGTGACATCAAGGACTAATTGGAGTTTAAACCGAGCCCCGGCCGAACCTGTGAAGAAAGTTTACTTTCTTCGTGGCCAAACGCCATTTGGAGAAATTACACCTTTATTTGTATCCTCACGTAAAAGAGAAAGAAGACTTATAGTTATCTACTAATAAAATAAGTCGTAATAAAATCGCAAGACTAATTTAGCGGTTGTCGTAAGTATAAAGGGCTAACGAAACCGTGCAATAAGAGGCCAAAATTTAGGTAGTTAAAATTTATTCATAAATATAGTTCGGCTAGATTGGATATTGTAAGATTTCTTTTGTTTGGTTAAGTGCTCGATCCATGGTTTATGTTTATTTTTCTCGTATTGTATTCACCGTTGCTCGGCATAAAAAATAAACAACAAAGACGGGTTCGACACAAAACCTTAGATCTCGGCGACGCTGACTGAGCAAATATATTAATATGGTAGATGTTCATATTGGGGAACATCTCTTCATTACAAAAGCCTCAACAACACATCTGCCTATAGTCGGAACGACTGATTACAAGATACAACTTAGAAAAAAAAACAATGACCTGATCTTTGATTATTACAACAAGACGTCAATATTACGAATTACCAATTAATTTCGTAAAATACTAACGCCCAGCTGTTTTACCCGCGTAATTCCCGTTTCCGTTATTTTCCCGTAATTAAAGGTGTTATAACAGTCTATATTCTGTGTTCCGAATTTCAACTCGATCCGATCGTACGTTCTGATGTGATTGAGCGACAAACATCTAAACATTCAATATTTTGCGTTTTTAGTATTAGTATGATTTACGTCAAAACGTCGAAAGTACGAACGGTGATTGGTATTGTGCCGTCAATGTTATTTTTATGCTAGGTAAGTGTGTGTGGAGTATACGTATTCTAAGGTTCGCCTTTTAGATAATGTTTTATCTCACTGCTCACTGCCAACCAAAAAACCATATCGACGTCGTAAAAGGGAAATAGGCTAAGAAGCATTTTTGAATTTACAACTTTTACACTTTTCTACCCATACGTTATTCTGTGATTTTTTGGTGTTTTGAAAACCACGGATTGCGCACTTGACTCAGATTTTTCTTTCGTTCTCATTCCACACAAGCTATATTGTGCTTTATTTAGTTCTACCTATGTTTAATATTGCATAATATAAAGGTCTGTAAAATGCTCCTTCATTGCGCAACTACAAATCTCAGTAATAAGATAAAACAAACAAAAAAGAAATCGATACACTCTACATGCGCTACAAAAGTGCAGAGAGTGAGAGAGAGCGCAATCTTATTAAAAAGAGTACGCAAATTTCGTTAGTTTGAGGTAATTCTCAGAAACACTGCTTCTTCTCGAAAACCCCTTTCACAATTCGGATAATACATGGATTTCAAATTATGAGCTCATATTGTAGTAGTTATTGGAGTCCGGGTGAAGTCAGGGCCTGGGCCTGATATCAAAGTTGTACCATTTTACATTTAAATCTTTATCAGTATTTTTCGCATTACGTAGCATATCATGAGATCTATACTAATATTATAAAGAGGAAAGATTTGTATTTTTGTATTTTTGTATGTATGTAATAAACTCAAAAACTCCTGAACCGATTTCAAAAATTCTTTTGCCAAGAGAAAGCTACATTATCACTGAGTAACATAGGCTATTTTTATTACAAGAAAAAAATAGTGATCTTTGGATTTTTTTACTAAAACCAACGCAAGGTATAAAAAAAACAGCCATAAAATGGCTTTCATCGCATACGCTGCGGAAAGTACCAATGATAGAACCAAACAATGTTCTACAATATTATAGAACGTATTAAAATCTACAAAAAACCTCGCGAGAGCATATGTCTAACTACAGTAATTACGTCGCTACAACTGCTTTTTTACATTTTAAAAGAAGATAAAAATGCCGATCAACTTAAGACCATGCTATTCATACATTTGTTTTAATTCTTATCAAAATAAATTATTTCTCAATCAAGACTGCTTTATTACCTATTGATTCCTTTTTGAATTATTAAAATCGGACATTCCATTCAAAATATATTACGAAATTAAAAATATCCATCCTAAATATTTGCAACGACGCGACGGCCGGCAGAATTATGAAGAGTGTACAATGTACATACAGTACAGCGTTCATCCCAGTCAGAGTGATTTTATCTCAGAATACTTCTTTATCATGTACCACGTAGGTACATCGTTCCAAGACTACTCAAAATCAAAGAAATCACTTTGAGAGAAGCTTCAATTTCTCGGTGTCCGTTGAGGCTGAGAGAGTTGTTTGTGGTAATATTATTATTTTGTTTTCCCTCGGCATTATGGCACATTTTTGAAGACAATTTGAGTCAAGACATCAAACATACAGCCCAACAACGAGATCCGGATTATGATGTATATGTCGCAGCCGGATTGTATAGTTCGCCGTATTACATTACGGCTAGCCGTTTTGAAAAACGGGGCCGTTTAGTAATGTGGCGGTTCAACGATTAGCCGCATTGTCATTGCAATACGTTCTTCAATAAGGCGGTCCACGTTCAGCCGCATTGTATTACTGCTTATGTTGTAGGGAGACCATATTTAAAAAAATAACAACACAAAATCTAAATTAATTTCATTTATCTGAATAAATTGATCGATTATTTCGTACGATATTCCGTACTATTTTTTTTACAACATTTTACCTCTCACATAATGTTTGAAAGCCCATAACTTGATATCGGTGACGGTACACCTAAGAAACATGGTGAACTTCCATAGACAAGGGTCTATTATCGAAACATGTTCCATCGTAGATAGCATCGTCGCTTAACGTCAGGTGAGATGGTGGTCAAGTGCGAACCTATTATAGTTTTAAAACTACTTGCATGGCTCGCTCCACTCAGGACCTCCCTTGAGCTTCTGGCTCCCGCATTCTTTTAAATACACTCTAGGGGTAGTAGCGCCAAGACTAGGTGGAGTCGGGGTGCTCCGGGTCGGATCTGGGTCTCATGTAACCTACCCGGTCCGATTTAGTCTTAACAAGGTGGACGGTGGAAACGAAATAGTATCCAAGTAACGCCCAGGGTGATAAGTGCCACCCTAATAATATTGTGTACGATTCCTCCAAACTCCAGAATCCACTGTCACTTTAGCAATTTAGGAACACACAGTATTCAACGCCATAGTTGTTGTTATATCAGGCAGCGCCATGAGTGTTAAGAATCGGAACTAAAAATTGTCAAAGAGGCGGTTAATCTCTCTATTTATTACATTACGGCTAGCCGTGTTAGCAATTTAGGAACACACAGTATTCAACGCCATGGTTGTTGTTATGTCAGGCAGCGCCATGAGTGTTAAGAATCGGAACTAAAAATTGTCAAAGAAGCGGCTAATCTCTCGCTTTATTACATTACGGCTAGCCGTGTTGAATAACGTATGGCGTTGAATACATTCCAGTGGTTTTTAAATCAGCTGTATTCAATCCGGCTGATCTTTAAACCGCCGCTTTACAAAACGGCCTTTAACCAACTAAGCTACCAGGCCAGGCAGTTTAATGTTTTTGAACTTTAAAGTTTTGGTTTTTAATTTTGATCTTTTGGAAAAATTTGGTCATGTACATTTCATTTAGCATACCTACTTAACAAAAAATGTTGACCCCGTGCGAAGCCGCAACGGGCCGCTAGTACTAAATAATTATGTAATTAAAGCAATCTTATGGTAGAAGTTCTACAACGTCGAGGGAAGACACTACGGGGCAAAACCAGTCCATACTAAGATATAGAAGAGGGTGAACGCAAATGTTGTGTTTGTTTACTGATTAAAATACCTTTTTGTGAAAGGTATTTCGGATGATAGGTATATTGATTCCAAATTGTTATAGCCTACATTTTTTATAGTTAGTCAAACTGGACTAAATCAGGGCGAGTTATTAACATCAAATAGTGTAAAGTCGGAGCATTTTACATTAAAGTTGTATCAGCAATTTTCGTATTACGCAGCATATCATATCATGGGATAAAATGTAACTAAAGCAATTTTGATGTGACAACTTTCGGATGATTGTGTTTGTGGTGCTCCCAAATATTTATATACCTTTGTTCATAAATATATGTGTCCATATCGAAATTGTATTGTTTGTATGTGCTATTAAAATATTATGCTTTTTTGTTTGTCTTCTAAAATTATGCTTTCTATGTCACGCAGTTTCAAGTATTTTAGTATTAATCTGCATATAATATTTAGTTCTATGTTTATTACAATTGTATTAATAAATGGAGATAATAATTACATGTTGTGATACATTTTGTTTTGCCTAAGTATTAAGGTCATTTTGTCACAGTTCCTAAACTTTGAATACATCAGTTATACAATTCGTGTGTGTGCAAATGATGTATGGGGTTTAGAATTATCTAAATTAATAAGCAATATGTAAATTTATGTAAATTATTTGAACGCCGTTGATCTACGTTTCGGTTTTAGTTGGTCGAGCTGCTAAATTTTATTTGACGTGTCCCGTCTGATAAGTCATTTAGTAAACTTGTTTTCTTATGCTAAAAACTCACGGAGCGATTTTCACCCGCGCCCGCCGCTGTTACGGAACTTCGGTTTTATTTCAAAACTTTTAATACCGCTTATTTTCGCGGTTCCGCAGCGGTCGCGGTTGAGATTATCGCCCGAAAACGTGGCAGAAGCAACGATCTCAATACAAAGATGTGCCCTCGCAAACTTCAGGGCGCACGGAATCATGTTATCGTTGGGAATAGTGAGCTCACTCTTTCCGTCGTAGTCGGTTGCAGGATGCGGTGGACGCCGGACGTTTTTACCTATCACTATTCGTTGTCAACAACCAAAATAAATAGAACCACAGCAAATCACGCCGCTAGCTATTCTAGCCTCTCAACTGGCACGAGGCCCGAATCGGGCTTCGTAAAAAAAGCACCCCTCTGGCACGAGGCCCGAATCGGGCTTTCTACGTGTTGTCGTATTTCGCGGGAATTTCTACAGACGCGTCTGTTCCTATCCCTTTTGCACCTATCTGATTAAATAGAGGAAAAAACAGGCTAGCTAGCAAGCCACAGATCAAGGTCAAGTGCGATACAAAATATTTGAACAGTCTTCAGTGTAAGTTAGCAGTGCGTGTTGTCGTGTGTGCCGTGTTCGTATGGAAGTATGTCGTAATAGGTGTGGTGTAAAATTATAATATGAAGACAAGGTATTTTATGGTTTTAATTTGTAAATAATATCTTAAGGTATAATATTAATACAAAACTGTATAGAAAAATAATAAAGTTTGATATGTAATCTTTATTTCTAATATTTTTCTGATTTTTTTTTATTTTTTTTATTTTCTCTAAGTTTACATTGTGCTCGTTTAAAGATTCAACTAAAATAGCAAATTGTTTTGGCAGCACTTTATAGCAAATTTTATAGAGAATCTAAATATTTATGGGTTTATTATGGGTTTTCCTACAAAATTAACGAGAAATCGGCCAAATAGTGTAATATTGTCACCCCGCGGGGGGCGTGGTGGTGGGGGGCTGCCAGTCAACGGAGGTCGCGCGCGCGGGGTCCCGCCAGTTGAGAAGCTAGGGGTCAAGTAGATTGGTTGTTTGTAAACCACTTACGATACACAAACAGACGCAGTTTATTACCAATTTCAAGGTGCTAAGGGCACATCCACTGGTTTATATCGATGGGCAGAAGATGACCCCAAGACGGGCGGTTAAAGATCACTTGAGGTCCAACTAACGTCAACCAACCGCAGAACGTGCGGCCGCTACCCGCCGAGTCTGCGGGCGACCGAAGCCCGCGCGGACGCCGCGCGCGATGCGGGCCTAAATAGCGTCGTGACTTGTGCTTTAATTTTTTACATAATATACCTATACCATTCAAGAGAAGCTGCGGGCCCGCTACCGCGGCTGTCGTGGATAAAAATAGCTTCGTGAGTTCTTTGCCTTACTGTTTTTTAAGTCCCAACAACAAAATGTCAATCAAGTATAATTGTAACATGTTAAGCTTCTCTTATAAATGATGTAATCTTGTGATTTTTAAACTAAAAAAAGGTCTACAATCTACAAATTTAGAATTAATATAAATCAGAAGAATTATTTTATTTTTGTAGAATATGGTTATAAATATCAAACACGAATCTTTAAAATTTGATAAATACTAAAAAAAGTTTTTAATTTGTTGTAGGTACTATCCAAATTCTAATATCTGCTTTGAAACTGCTTAGGACGCGGTCTACCAATTTGCGGTTTAGGGTGCTTAGCATGATTTTAAGGTGTACCTACAGCGTGATTTGGGGCAAAAAATAAGATTTAGAGCTGACGGCACAATTTTAAACGTGCAACGTGGTCTTGGTTGTAAATGCGGCGATGAAAAGCGTATATAGGTACATGACGTGACTCAGTGATAGAGATCGGTCAGTATAAGTCAGTATAACAGTCGCTCTGGACAGATACAGATATTTTTATTGATCTGTTGTAGTCGGTTTGCTCTTTTGTACAGTTCACGTGTTACGATAGACAACGATTCGATTGTTTGCATGTATTTGAAACTATTGCAAATTATTAATTATCGTAATTATAATGTTTCAGCAATTTATTTCTTATTGGGGTTGTATATTATACAATGAATTCGTGATTTATGTATATATTGATTACTGAAAATACATTTTGTCATATATTTATCTGTTTTTCTCTTCCTTTCCCAGTGATTCCTGACTAGAGTAAGTTGTCTTAGAACGGCCTTATAATATTATCCCGTCATTAAGTGTACAATGACAGTACAATATATGGTGGTTTACAGTGCTGAATGTGGTTTTGAGGCTCTAGATAAGGGTGAGACGAGCTGAAACACTATGGCATAGCTGGGAAATCATACGAGGTGTTGACTGACATGTTACGAGGCCGTTCTCAGGTAGTAGATGCTGGCGATGGCGATAATAAATCAGATCCACTGCCTTCGCCTATGGGAGTAGGTACCGCAGGGTTCGTCGGTTTCAAATAAAATGTTCTCTCTCCTACTAAACAATCTCCCCGAAGCCGTAAAGGGTACAAGGTATATTCATGTACCTATGCAAATGATGTAGCTGGCGTAGTAACAGCTCTTTCAATAGAGGAATTAGAAGAGAAATTAAATATTGTATTAAACGGCTTAAATTCATGGTATAGTGCTAACGGTTTTATGTTAAATTAAAAAAATATAATTTAAAAACTCAAAAACCCGACTGCGTAAAAAGTGAACCAAACTACGTTCTCGAATACTAAAAAAACTGAAAAGAATAAAGCAAGCATTTAGATTTCTGGTGGTCTAGAATTCTATAATATGTTATTGTATTAATTCTATTGAAATATATACAATATTTTCTAATAAAAGAACATTACAACTGAACAGTCGGGATCCATTATTATTCGACATACAATGTAATTGTTCAATGGATCCCGACTGTTCAGTTGTAATGTTCTTTTATTAGAAAATATTGTATATATTTCAATAGTATTAATACAATAATGTATTATGTATAATGTATTATGTATTAATACAATGTAGGATTTTCTACTGCATGTAATTCATATTTATAGTTTTGTGTTAGTATAGGTTTTCGATTGACGTTGAGTACCTACTAAATCGTTTGAAGTTGGAGATGGGCGACCGAGGCGGAGCAATCCGAGAGCGGTTCCGTGGTCCCACTATCAGCGGCAGAGTTGAAACCCCATAGAGGTTTATTAGTAGATAGGGGCACCATATCCATACATGATATAGAGTGCAACATAACCTGGCTGTGTCTCCCGGGCGGGGCAGTAGGGTATGCGTAAATACATTTCCTGCACGTACGAAAAAAAGGTAGTCCAATATACCTACTAGCATAGATCGTAGAACGCAAGATGGGCCCCATCCCAAACTTCACGGCGCACGCAATCATGTCAACGTTGGGAAGAGTGAGCTCACTCTTTCCGTTCTAGTCGGTTGCAGGACGCGGTGGACGCCGGACGTTTTTACCTATCATTATTCGGTGTCAACAACCAAAATAAGTAGAACCACAGCAAATCTCGCCGCTAGCGATTATAGGGGTCAAGTACATTGGTTGTTTGTAAACCACTTACGATACATACAGAGACGCAGTTTATTACCAATTTCAAGGTGCTCAGGGCACATCTATTGATTTATATCGATGCCTACTAGATACATTAGTATATAATGTCCATCCACATTCACACGTACAGTTAGTTATACGAAGTTTTCTGCTACCTAAAAACCTATAAATGTGAGAATGGTTGTTACTCAACTTTAAATCGATATACATCCTAAACGGTCAGTCGAATCGAAAAACATTGAGAGAAAGCTAAACATTATTTTGAAATACCTATTCAACGGTACTCCTCTTGACATATTTTGGTGATTTTAATTTTTTTAATTTGGACAATATGGCGTCCTGAAGCCGCCATATTGGACTTACACTAATGTCATGTCTTTAGTGTCACTCGCCAGATTAAGAGGAATCGATTGACGTGTGAATCATAAAAATCGGCCCAGGCGTTTGGTCTGTATAGTGCCTCAAAGGAACATACAAACATACATACATACATACATACATAGACTGTTAAACACATTACCACTCCTTTGCGTCGCGCAGTCGGGTAAAAAAAGACACTTAGTTCACTTTTGTAGTTGTATCGGCCCCAAGTTTCGGCAGCTTCAAGAATAGTGCTGGCTTATCGAAGCAGCTTTTTATAGTTACAGCGAATTTTTAGAGAGTGATGTCAAAGTGCCTACAAAAATGTAAAGAAAAACTGACATGGGTCAGTACAATTATTGTAATAAAAATATATTATACCTACTCATATACTGTATGACAGCTTTCTGTACATATTTATTATAGTACAGTAAAGTAGTTATTTCAAACTTTGAAAATGTATTTGTTTGCTCTTTCTTTTGTTTTTATAAATTATTAGTTGACGTGTAAATTGTACATTTATGAATAAAGTACCTACTTTGACGAGGACGTCCCAAATGCAAACATTGACACCATCAAAGGACCCTACTGTTCCTATCGCCCGGTGTACCAGAACTTTTAAGCTGTAGGGAACATGTTATGAATGGTATAAATCACATTATTAGAAATGAGCCCATCAAAAGAGATGAAAGTAACCCTACAACGAAAATTTAAATCCCGACCTAATCAAATTCTTAGGACACATCATAACGCAAAAAAAACCAAAGCTATCAATACTTAAGCGATATGTAGGTACGTATTATCTATTCTATGGCAATACTGATCTTAATACCCCGTTTACATAATTCCAGTCCAGCGACCGAATCCAGCGCTGGATTACTTAATGGAATAATGTAAACCGGCACTGGAATGCATTAGCACTGGATTGATGCTTTCCAGTGCCGGTATACATGATTCCAGTCCAGCGACCTAATCTAGCGCTGGATTGCTTACTGGAATAATGTAAACCGGCGCTGGATTGATGCTTTCCAGTGCCGGTTTCCATTATTCCAGTAAGCAAACCAGCGCTGGATTCGATCGCTAGACTGGAATAATGTAAACGGGGTATTATTCTAGTAAGCAATCCAGCGCTGGATTCGGTCGCTGGACTGGAATCATGTAAACGGGGTATTTCACATTCTTTCGAATAATAAAATGGTAACAAACAAATTTAAAAGTGTCTACTTTACAAAAGGCTACAGACATCTAGTATTTATCTAGGAACAATAACGAAATTCAGTAAACGCCAACCGAGAGCATGTTATGAATAGCAGACTGTACCAAAATCCGAAGGTAGCTGAGCTATAATGAATATAATTAATTTGCAAAAGTCGCAGACCACGTTTCCGTATCAGTCACCACTTCAAGTTGAAATAGTATAACAAAAAAAAAATTTCAAAAAAATGATGTACTCCCGACAACCTTGGATTTGAAATTTGTACAGAATTCTACTTGTCCAGCCCTTTCATTTGATACCCATATTGAGGAAGTAGTAAAAAATAATAATTCATCATTTTGTGGTGGCGGTCATCTTGGATTTTGAATATGTCATAGTGCTTAGTATTCTATTAGTCAAACCCTTTCATTTGATACGCATATTGTGGGAGGTTGTGAAACAGTAGGTACCTACATGTTTTCTCAAAATAGGTAGTAATTATTTATTTGATGTTATATTTACTACATTATTTTGTACGGCACAAGTAGATGATATTATCTATTATTTACTATTTTAGTAGTCAATAATTTTTAATTATTTAACTCGGCAACTCGGCATACTTCAATTCGATTACAATTGATTAATTCAAGCATTTCAAAATGTTCTGCCATTTGAAATAACATTCTTTACCTCTATCCTCCATACGTGAAAAGAAAATTGCGCGCAAAGCATTTAAAAAAAAGTACACCAAGGAGGTTCCGAGTAAGAGTTTTTAACAAATTAAAAACAAATGTATGATGAATTCGGCACCAAGGAGGTAGAACTCATCATCATCATCATCAGCCGCAAGACGTCCACTGCTGAACATAGGCCTCCCCCCTAGATTTCCACAACGAACGGTCCCGCGCAACCTGCAACCAGCGGTTTCCAGCGACCTTTGTTAGGTCATCTGTCCATCTAGTGGGAGGCCGTCCAACACTGCGTCTTCCGGTTCGTGGTCGCCACTCGAGAACCTTTGAGGTAGAAATAATAAGGTTAAATTATGTTTTGAATTCAAAACCTCAGTAGGTACACACTATGTTCTAAATTCAAATTTACTTTAACCTCTAGAGGGTAAAGTAAATTTGAATTTAGAACTGAGTTTTTAAACCGAAAACATAATTTGACCTTTTTATTTCTGCCTACTTGGTGTCGAATTCATCATACTTTTTTTTTTATTCGTTAAAAACTTGGACACGGAACCTCCTTGGTGTACTTTGTGTTAAATCCACGTTAAATCCTTTGCTTAATCAATTGTAATCAAATTGAAGTTTGCCGATTTAATAAATAAATATTATTGACGACTAAAATATTAACTAATAGACAATTTCAACTACTTGTGCAGTACAAAATAATGTAGTAAATATAACATCAAATAAATAATTACTATTTTGAGAAAACATGTAAGTAGCTACAATATATTTTGCAGTGAAAACTTCTTTTGGCGCGCCAAAGACAGATTTTTCGTGGGCTGTCAATTGAATTCTAGCGTCACGCTCTAGAACGATAATAAATCTTCGGGTAAACGCGAGACCATGGCCATTGGCCATCTAGAAATGCGACAATCTTTCCCATTGGCCATCAGCATTTCTAAATAGCCATTTCATAGCCACGCCATCTGGTTTCACCCAAGTAGTTTCCACAGTAAGCAATCAAAATCTGAGTTATTCGTTTTCACTTCTATAGGCAGTGCCTATGACTGCCTATTTTTTTTTCCTGAATTCTAAATCTTTACTTATTTCCTTTAAAATATACCCTGATGCTAACTTAGCGCTACTATAATTTAATGCATTTATCCGCCCGGACAATTTTTCATGTACACAGATAAAACTTCTTACCTCAATCGGTCAACTCTCCATATTTTCACGTCATATTGTTATTGTTAAAACCATGGTTAAATAAACTCAAAGTTAAAAATAGGAAAATTAAATACAAGTGAAAATCCGAAATACTTAAGAGACTCTAGCGATCAAGAATGGTTATGTTAGTTGTTATTTGACACCAACAGAATTGACTGAAACTGAAAATGCGCAAAGCATTTACCTAGTAATTTCCTCGCCAAGGTGGAATGAAAAATTACGTGTTGCACTCGAGTGCAAAGATTTTTCACCTTGTGCCCATTCGATTCCCTCGCTACGCTCGTGATTCAATTATAGAATCCTTCGCTTGCTCGGTCATCAAAATTGAGCACGCGGTTAAAAAGCCACTTTGCACTCTTGTACAACAAATAACTATTATCCGCCATTTTGTGGAGGCTGCCATCTTGAACCAGTATTAACCAAACATAGCTAAAAACTACCACACGGAAACTAGATTTCAAATAAAAACCGCATTGTAATCAGTCGATCATTTTGAGCTCTACGGTGCCATAGACAGATAGAAAGACAGACGTCGACGTCTAACTTATAACACCCTTCTTTTTGGTCAGGTGTGACTTAATAATATCCGGTGGCTTCTCTGGCGGCGACACGCGTTTACAATTTTAGCTGGAAAACGGGCGTCAGGTTACCCAAGTGCGTTGTTTACGCTTCGGCATATGAAGTGCTGCCTTACTTTTATCTGTTTAAGCCCATATTTCTCAAGAGTGTTTCTAGATACTTCTAGCTGTATCGTTTGTTTATAATTAATGTGTTTGAAATGTAAACTAAAAATAATGACACTTGAGTCGGAGATTTTTCGAATTATCAAGTCTAGGAGCTATTTCATTTTAAATTATGGGGAAGACATAGTGATTTTATGTTTTAAATTAATTGCAAATGATATAACAAACACGAAAAAACAAGAAACTGCAATCGATGGCAAACATTCAACCTTTTAGAAATAATTCAATACTTCGAGACTATTTTATTTCTTTTTCGAGACCACTTTACCAAGATCCTAGTGTTCAAACAAACAAAGAAACTCTTCAGCTTTATAATATTTGTATCGATTACGAATGTCAGTGACACGAACTCACCAGATTTCACAGATCCAAAGAGCACACGTCCCGCACCGCTGACACACCCCGGACACTCGGCCTAAACTCCAAACAAACGGTGAAGTCGACATACCTACACTCACACAACTACGCATATTATGTCGTTCGAACACATTTACGCATGTGTGCGTGTCATCTAGGGTTACTAAATTATTTTATGGAATAGCTGTGACCCGTGAGTTCACCTGCCTGTGGCTTACAATCTTACCTAGTTAGTGTTCGATCTTTAATGTAGGTAAATATAACTTTCATCAACAATCAGAAGGGAGAAGATTTAAAACAAAATAGGAGATAGTAAAGGTACCATGTACGAATTGATTTTTAGTTAAGTACAGATTTACACTTACCCAAAGATTTCTCTTTGGGTAAGTGTATTCTGACTATTCAATTCTGACAACGAATGCCGCAGTTTAAAAACAACGAGTTTAATAATTTCGTCACAGGACTTCAGTGTTGGCGCGTACTTCTAACCAGAATAGCTTAACACAGTTTATAAAAATGAATCAATCTTTGTAGAAATTCTTATGAAATTAAAAATCTCTTATTCTTGTTTCGTATAATAGACGAAAAATTTGGTACCATTTTGTTAAATAATACAGCATCATGGTCGTATTCTCATAGAAAATTATCGTCCGATATAATAACCCTTCGTTGAGTCCGCCTCGCGCCCGCGAGGGGGAGGAAGCTTGAAATTGGCGGGGGGTGGGGAGTGTCCGTTCTATCTATATTATCTATTCTATGCCGCTGATCACCGCGGCTCTGACGCTACATCGCTACATTAGCATGACGCGAACCCAAACGTAATTGTCTACCAATATTTATATATTTATTTAAAAAGTGCTAAAAAAATATTAACTTTGAAGAAATCACTTCACTGGCCCAGTAAAATTTCTTAAAATAGTTTTTGAGAACCTAAACATAAAATAAAACTCGTCGGGTTTAATAATGAAAAATTAATGAATCCCCAAATTCATTTTCTCGCATATTTATGTAGTTTAAATATGCAAATTGCAAAAATATCCAGTGTGCTCACCTCGAAGTTATTTGGCAGTACGTCTACCTAAGACACATTGCAGCTAGGTAAAAACAAATCAAAATAAACATACAGAAGGATTCAGCTGGGTTGTGTAGTATTTGGCTAGATTCGTCATGTACCTACCTACTTATTCATGTCGTCCATACCACAGTGCCATAAAAATAAAATCTGTAATCAGGGTGTGTAAAATAGCTCAGAGTGCTACGGAAAGAGTTGTGTTCCCTAGTTCCATCTAGTCATATACTTAGTTCTACATGTACCTATATGTCGGTGTGACCCCGTTCTATGAAATTCAGAAAAAAGTTATCCGACGCAGAACCAAAGCCACCGAAGCGATGTAGAGCAAATATTAATCTAGCTGAAATACAAATGGGCTGGCCATGTAGACTAAAGAACCGATAGACGTTGGGGTACCTACACTAGAAAAGATGCCGCGTTTAGGCAAAGAATATTCTGCAGCTAGATAGAGTGATGACTTGCGTGAAGTTACGAGCAAAACTGGTAAGGACAAACCGAGCGAGTCATTGAACTCAGCGGCCGGCGTGCGTTGGGGGAGGGCTACGTCTAGCAGTGAACAAATATGGGCTGACGATGATGTTGACAGTCCCTCTGCTTCCACTAGTCATAGCAGCGAGTCAAGGATTATTGAGCCTCCGTTGGAGGGCCGCACAGGGCGGACGGTGGAACTTGGTAGGTAAACTTAGGTGAGCATTTATGAAAAAAAATGTATTTCCCCGACGTTAAATGACAAATAATAAATCAGCATCATAACAAGGTAACCTATTAATGTTCTAATAACTGCAATTTAATTCTTTTCCCCTGTTTGTCCTGACGTAGGATTATTATTATTTACGTCAATACAGGAGGATTACACGGAATACCTTCGTTGTGTCAATTCGTAATATGCGTATAGGTACGTTCTGCTAATCATCACAAACACTATTAAGATTAACCGTTATTTTTTGTAGTGGTAGAACTCTTTGCAGAGCATCGCGAAGCACTAATGTACAAACATCTCTGTGTTCTGATTTAAATGGCAATGTTTGCAGTGAAATCACAGGCCATAGAGATAAAACATGTTTGTCAAATATCTGGGTGACGAGCGCAGTGCAATGCTAGGTAATGATTGGGACTCGTCATCTTCCAATAGCTGCTGATGTTATGGGTATAAGCATGTTCCTTACTATCAGGCATATAAACTCTTCTTCTCGTCAATCTATACCTACTAAGTATATAAAAAAAAATTGGCAGTAGAATTTGATAGCTTACTTTGGAAACTACACGGGTGTACCGGATGGCGTGGCCTGACCATCATGACATGGCCATCTAGAAATGCGTTAGCATTTCCCTTTGGCTCATGCATTTCTAGATGGTCATGCCGTGATGGTTAGGCCACCCCCTTTCAGCATTTCCCATTGACTGACGCATTTCTAGATGGCCAATGGCCGTGGCCCCGAGTTTACCCGAAGATTCTTATCATACCCGAGCGTGACGCTAGAATTCAATTCAGACCCCACGAAAAATCTGTCTAAAAGCGCGCCAAAAGAAGTTTTCACTTCAAAATACTTGGGAGGTGTCAAGGGACATTCTGATGGAACGAAGTTGTACAAAATATTGCAACTCTTTACTGTTTCTGTTGTCCTGGTACTGGTACCTAGGGGCAAACGCAACTCTTTTATATTTCTGTTGTCCTGGTATCTGGAGATAAACGCTGGGCTGTTGGAGGTAGGTAATCGAAACTCTTTACTGTTTCTGTTGCCCTGGTACCTACCTTTTATAGGTTTACACTTGACCGCCATCTCACCTGGTGTTAAGCGACGATGCGGTCTACGATGGAGCGTGTTTACCTAGAAGAAACCGATTCACTCTCGATTTGAAGACACCAAGGTCATAACTATCAGGGAAAACCCACTCTGGCAACTCATTCCACAGCCTAGACATTCTTATCACAAAAGTAGAGTCAAATCTCTTAGTCCGTGTCTTTGGAACATCAACCATGAAACGGTGCCGCTTCTTTGAGTTACGAGAAGTCTGTTCTTATCATATCCGTGCGTGACGATTGATGAATCCATTTCACAGCCCACGAAAATTCTATCTATAGCGAGCCTAAAGAAGTTTTCACTTCAAAAACCAGAGAGCTCCATAGATTTCTTTCTTCTACGTTCGACTCAATGTTTTTGCAAATATTTTAAATGTCGAGAACAGCGCATCCTCTTCGTCTAAAGGCCGATTTACATCAGACGAGCGAATGCTCATTCTATCCCCACTGTATCAAATTCATTTGGTGTAAACAAAAGTAGAGCATTCTTTCGTTGTTTTGTTTGCGTTCGCAAAGATTCTGTGGAATAAATAATATGGAAAACGCTAAGAACGATATTTCGTTTAAACTAAAAGATCGACAAAGAATGCTCTTGTTCCAGCTCTAGCTCTATGTTCGTTCAGTTTAAATCGGCCTTTAGAAGGCGTTCGGTGAAAATCTGTAGCTAACCAAACTAGAGAATTCTCACTATTTTACCTCTTAGTTTTTCCTTTATACGTTAATGTACTGTAATATGCCTATTACCCCGATACAATGTAGGTATAGGGAAAAAAGACAATGGCAAGGGAGGTCCAATGCACGACAGTCTTAACGTTTACTCATATTCATTACGTACGCAGCGGTTTGTTTCCGCCTTTATAGGTACAACAGATGGAAATTCCGCTGGATTCTATTTTTCGACGACCTAAACGAAACCAGATGCTGATAAATATATATACCTACCCTGACTTGTGATTTGCTTGCTTAAAAAATGTTCCAAGATTTTACAAGGCAATTGTGTCACCAACGTCTACAATTCACCAAAGCACGTGTCTTTTATTTATTGATCGTAACAACGCTGTACATATTATATCTCCTCTCCGAAGCTCTACTAACGTATGAAACATAGGACACACTCAAGCGGACAAAAACGTATTTGTTTGGTATCGCTTTGCCATGCTTTTTTACAGTTTTTTTATAGAAGTTGGCTTCAGAAGTCGTCTGTACCTACTTATACCATAGCTTTCAGCTTACGCTAAAGGCATGGTGCTCCAATATACATATATGTATAATATATCAATATTTTATTCTGAAAGAATAAGCCGATTTTGTACGTATCGGTGTGCTGTATCCTTAGAAAAAGTTTTTTTTTAAATTTAATTTAAACACTCCACAGACTCCGGGGTCCGCGACCGTTGTCATTACAATATTCTTTTTTTATTTACATAGTTCTTGGATTAGGAGAAGAAGAGGAAAATAAGGGGGGAGTAGGGGGGGGTTTAACATTTCAAACCTAATTCCTAGATAAAGAATAATTACATAGATCAGGTTTTTCCGCACGGCTCCACCCGTGCTTTCGGTGTAAGGTGTATGTTCTAACTCTATACGTAGTACCTATATGCAAACTCTTTGGGTGTAGCCACTGAAATCTAAATAATAAGGTACTAGAAGTCTCATAACCGCGTGACTTTGTCACCGCACAGAAATCTAAATAATATTATTATTTAGATTTCTGTGGGTGTAGCCCTTTAGCAAATAGAGCAGTGTCTTTTTTTCCCGTTTAGGCCGTTTCTTATACCTACATTTCTTATTTGGAGTCTTATCCTCTCTAGCTGATGTGGCATATGATATAGTGACATCATTTTTACCTCGTACACCATAAGTTAGTTGTTCGGGCTTTCTCAAAAAATGTTGTCTGTGTATCTGTGGTGGTTTCCTACGTATCACACTTGCAACAGAGACCGAGGCACAATCAAAGCTTCCTGTTGACGTCCTACATCGGTGACCTTGGCTCAGATACCGGCAATTGATGCATTGTGCATTCCAGATATATATACAGGTATAATCTTATCATTCCGTTTAGATTGAGCACTTCAGCTCAATTCGGTTCTACGTACTATACTGGGGAGCCCTCACAGGAACCACTTTATTTACGGTTCTGTTACGGAGTGAGAATTGAATGGACCCTGAATTGAGTGTGACCCTGAAAACGAAAAATATTCAACTAGTTCAGTTCAAATCGATATTCTACCAATTTGTCACGAAATTTGTGTATTACTTTATTGCTAAGGACTCACGCTGTGCTATTATTTATTTATTTCAAGTTTATCGCGCAGCTTACGTATTCGTACCAGAATTTTACGGTTCGAACTACGATGGACGTGGAGTTAACCTGATCAGTATTAGACAACCGTGTTTCGTAACATCAATGGATGAAGTAGAGTTAGGACATCCCTGTCCTAATTCTACTCTTCATCCGTTTGACAACAGTTTATGAGTTATAAATAATTAGTCAGATTTGGTACAAAAGTTATTGGACCAAACTCCTGCAGCAACCGATGATTAACGAAATTCTGGCACGATATTTCACACATTTTCGCGTCACTACTTTATGGAAGGTCAGTTTTGCGCCTACTGCCTAGCGACCGTCGACCGTAGATTTGTGTACAAATCTTGATCAATCGTCGCAAGTGGCAAATGGTGTGTCTCCGGGAATAACTCGGTCTGGTTTGAAGCGGTTCGAGGCAGATTCGTGGTCCCGGGGGCTTCAGGCCAGCGCGCTGGGCAACGCCACACTTGGCGTGGTAAAGAAACGATTCATCACCATCGTCGGGGTTTATTCCACCGCAGGACATAAGTCTATCCTGTGATAAGAACGATCCCAAGATCCTGGAGAAGCAGTTATGGAATATAATGAATTGATGAACGGACCTACGGGAGAAAGTCGTAGACTTTGTGAATTGTTCTGACGGTAGAATAGAAAAAAAAAAAAAAAATGTGTAGGAGCTTTTCATTTTTTTTTCATTCTGTTTTTAAAATGTGTTATAGCGGCAACAGATAAGTATAGGTACAACAACTGAGAAAATTTCAACTTTCTTTCTAATATGTTTCTATTTTATGATGGTTGTCATCGCAGCACGGTGAAGAAAAACATCGCGAGGAAACCGACATGTACCTGGAATCTTTCGAAGTAATGTGTCATCCACCAACCCTCACTGGGCCAGCGTGGTAGATTATGATCTTGACTCTCTTCTTGCGAGAGAAGGCCCCGAGTCCCAGCTGTGGGAACATTTAATGGGATGTTTAATTGTTTATGTTGTCATCGCTTCAGAAGATGGGTAAAGAAAGATTGTTATCAATTTTCTATATCAAAAGGAAACAGTAACGCCGCCTGCGGTGCTATTGTGAACTATTTTGACAGGTTTTTTTGCATTCATCTGACGTTTTATAAACGCCTTATCTAGTGTCGCTTGTGTATCACGCTGTCAGTCAAGCCAGCATTTTCTACGATATCAGTTTAGATTTCAATTGAGATGATGAAAGGCTGCTAAATTATGAAATGGCACCTAATAAATGAAAATATTAGCGACTAGCAGTGTCCCGCGGTTTTACCCGCGTAGTTCCCGTTCCCGTGGTTCCCGTTATTTTCCCGGGATAAAAAATAGCCTATATGTTCTTCCAGACTATAATCTAACTGTGTTCTAAATTTCAACCTGATCCGTTCATACGTTACGGCGTGATTGAGCAACAAACATCCAAACATCCAAATATCCAAACATCCATACTTTGACATTTATAATATTATATATGCCCTGACCCTGACCCTGCAAACGTTTTGCCTTATAAATTATTACACGAATTTAAATGGCATATTAAATGGCAAACTATTACATGATGACAAAAAGACGATAATTGATCAGTTATCGAGCGGGATGAAAAATGAATTACTAAAATGGCTATTAAAAAATAGGGGTTGGTGATAAAAGGGTAAAAATTTAGGGTTGTATGTATTTTTTAACGCCACATCATAAAAATATAAAAACAAAAAAAATGACCGAAAATTAAAAAAAAAAATTTTGGGGTGAACAACCCTTGTCACTTAGGGGTATGAAAAATAGCTAGTAGCCGATTCTCATACCTACAGAATATGGATATAAAATTTGGTTAAAATCAGTAAAGCCGTTTCGGAGGAGTAAGGAAACAAACACTGTGACACGAGAATTTTATATATAAGAATATATATATTAGTGGGATGGGATATAAGTTCTTCTTTATGGTATTTTATATTTACGTAGCAGAAACGTATTTTACGCATACCCTTTCACCTAAAGACCCGACCATCCGGGCTACGTCGGACTCGTCGCCTCGAGTGGTGAAACGTGAAGCGACTAAAACTTCCATGGGGTTTCCACCTCCCGCGTACTTCAAGGGCAACCCCCTATAACCGGCGCACCAGAACACCCATAACACGCCGGGGCTGTCTCGGAAAACAACCATTAAGTGAGTAGTAACAGATACCCACGTCTGGGGACCGTTGGCCTACTGCTATGGATCAGATCTTTAGATCTTCGGTTCCGTCACCTACCACCATTCGACTGCAGAGGATAGGGACATCAGCGTTTCCTCTGCAACCCCACCGCGTCCGCAATCATACTTTGATGACCACGCAAGGCTGCGAAGGGCAGGGACAACGACACATCGTAGTAGCGGTAGTTCTTTCCTGCCGCGGTCTCTCCTCTGCGGCTACTAAGTCAGGTGCCGCCAGCACGGGATGACCCACTGTTGACGGCGTCGCCATATGAGGTATAAAGCTCTGGCAGGCGACCCCACCTCTGGAGAACCCGCGCTTTACATCATTGGCTTGGTGGAACTCTCTTCATCGTCGTTGACGTATGACCTCATCTTCGTCTTCGTCGCTTGCCGGTCCGACTTGCAGAAGAGCCGCGCTCTACGAGCGCCTTTTTAGGAAGACTACGATCTATTACCCGACCAGATAAAATATCCACCAATTACTTTCCCAAGTCTTTCCAGACTTACACGTACTGCTCAAAGAGCGAGGAGAGCGAGAGCACACAATACATGTCCAGTAGGTAAATGCATTTCCCCCACGAAAAAAACCAGCGTATGTTAAACTAAAATCGCCGGAAATCGTGGGGTGCGGGTGGTGCATGACCGGTCTTTCTGAAGATCTTTGGGGGAGGCCTTCGTACAGCACTACATGATACTACAGAACAATGGTTCCAAACAAAATCATCTACAAACGTAAGAACTCGAAAATGTTTGAAATCCAAAAATATTTAAGAAGATAAAGTTGATATTGGAACCTACCTACAATATCTATGTAGGTACATCGTCAGACAAAAGCAAACCTTAAAACGATTATCGTTAAGTTTTTCACTATGGTGAATATCTTTCCTGTATTTCAGACAAGCTGAAAACTTGAAAACAACACGGAGGTGCAACAAAAAAGCTGGTGAGCAGAGGGGCAATATCAATAGCTCAATTAAGATCACCTGGCAGGTCTCTATTTTTTATTTATAAAAAATTGCCTTATGTGCCTGATGGTAAGCAACATGTCTGCCACATAACAGCACAGTGACACGCAGCTATTGGAACATGAAGAGTCCAAATCATTACCTAGCACCGCACAGCGCTCGTCACCCAGAGATTATATCTCTAAGCCCTGTAATTTCTTTGGAAACATTGCCCTTCAAACCAAAACACAGTAATGTTTGCACATTACTGCTTGGCGGTAGCATAACTGGCAAAGGCGTGGTACTTCCCCAGGCGGACTCTGCTAAGAGTCCTACCACTACAAAACCCCATTCTGCCCCGCTACTCACCAGCCAGGTCTGCACATCCAGGTGTGTTGGTAATAGGAGAGCTATGTAACAAGTTTTCAGCTTGCCTCAAATACCTACCCAAAATTTGCTACCAACTCTCGGAATATTAGACGCACTGTAGTAATGTTATATGTTTGCAGAAAACACAAACGAAATGGGGCGAATAAGTTTATAAATAAATATTGGTGGACAATTCACACACAACACTATCTGACCCCAAACTAAGCAAAGCTTGTGTGATGGCGGCCAGATAGCTGATATAATACTTAAAATATTTTTGTCGTGGTGGCCTTCATGGATTGGAAATCTTTCATAGTGTATTGTATTCTACTAGCCAATCGTCAAGCCTTTTTGTTTGATACCTATATTGAGGTAGTTGTGAATAAATATATGTATTATCTGCCATTTTGTGGTGGTGCCCATAATATTGGACCGATTTTCATCAAACATCACTAAGAACACCTGTGGCTAATTATATTCACCTTTGACCATTCTGTAACTACTATTCCACGCACATATCTACAGATATACCTAGACACGTTAAACTTATAGCACCCCGCATCGATATAGCACCCCGTCATTTTGCGGCGGGGATTAAATAGTCCACATCAAGAGTGAATCGTTACCCCACACCTAAAATAGCATCGTCACTTACCGCCACCCGAGTTTACGTCAAAGTTACATTTCATCTGAAAAATATAGAAACACGTAGAAAGAGTAAGTACATAAGTTATAATTGTTTGTAGCTAATAATGTTAGTCATCGTGACGTTACGGTCTCATAGCAGCGATGCGTGGCTCTAATAAGACCTGGCACTAATGGGTTACGTAATACACCTGCACTTGAAACATTCGAGTAGTCACACCTTTAGATAACTCTACCCCGTAATCCAAACACACTCAGCGCTTACTCTAACTAGAAACCTGTCAAATTATTGAGTATATTAAAGAAATTTGTGACGTCAAAAAACTCAAAAAAACATAACTTAGCTAGAATCTTGTTCTTCATTTAATTGTTCTTTATTATTGAATACCTCCGATGAAGAAATTTTGGACCTCTGTGACGGACAAAAACACTTAAATAAATAAGTAATTAGGAATGGTGTCGCAGTACGAATTTGTACCTGTTGCCGTGGAGACCTTGGGTTGTTGGGGCGCAGAGGCTAAAGGGTTCCTCTCAGAATTGGGGCGCAGGCTCTGGGAGAATACGGGTGACTCCCGCTCTGGTGCGTTCCTGGAGCAAAGGTTGGCCATTGCCATTCAGCGTGGGAACGCGGCGAGCATCATGGGCACTTTTGCGCCGGGAGCGGTTAGAGGTGGGTTATTCGGAGATTAGTTTTTTAATTATTATTTTGTTGTCATTGTAAAAAATTGTTAATCTTATAGATTAGGAAAATCTTTTTTTTTTTTTAATAAAGAGTAACGAGACGAGCAGCTCATGTGTCTGATGGTAAGCAATATGCCTGCCACATAACAGCACAGTGACACGCAACTATCGAAATATGAAGAAAAATCATTACCTAGCACTGCACTGCGCTCGCCACCCAGAGATCTAAGTTGTTATATCTCTAAGCCCTGTAATTATTCTGGAAACATTGCCCTTCAAACTGGAACATAGTAATGTTTGCCCATTACTGCTTGGCGGTAGAGCCCAGGCGGACTCTGCCAAGAGTCATACCACTACCAAACTCTACGCTGTACAAACATATTCAAGTGTAACTCGAGCCAGAAACCTGCCAGATTAAAAAATGTTGACCTCTGTGACGTCCAGTGAACTCAAAGAACCAAAATTTAGACCAAGTATTTAGTTATTTAACTCACCCTTTGTGTATTGTTTGAGTTCACCCCATAAATCTTGTTCTGTCATATTTATAAGTATTCAACTTGTTTTCGACAGAACGAGATACGACACTACGTATAAACAACTTTACGTCAACGAACGACATAGTACAGTCATTTGGTCGAAAAAATTGAGGTTACCTGGAAAGTTTTCCGGGAGTTTTGAAATTTGGCAATTTTATAGATTTTGGTATGCTCTTGCCAAATTTCAACTTTGCCACCTCGTATGGCTGCCGCTCGCGCCGCCATATTGAAAAAATGGCGCCCAAAAGCAGTGTTTAGATAATAACTCCTTTCTGGCGCATTTTACAGGAAAAACATATTTATTCAAAATAAAAGTAGAGAAAATTTCCTACAATTTATGTCTTAACCTTTTCTTTCCTAAAATCAATAGTTTCGGCGTACGAGCACCGTAAACCATTATACATCCACACCAACGTGTAATATTTACTTTAAACTGCTCATATTGTGATTTGTAAATTATAAAAAATATACGAAGGTTAAATATTGTTCCATAGAATGAAAACCTAGCTAACTACTAGTCTACCATGTCTAGCTAGTCTGTTCGGTCTCCGCAGGTATAAAGGAATGCGTCCCTTCTGTGTCAGACACACTACCAACTTCCACCACGTTGTTACAGAGAACTTTGTTGATCATAATGCCAACCCCACCCTGTGACATCTTATCGCCCTCCCGATAGTAGAGTAGGTGACCTGATTCCAGGGTAACCGTGTCCTCTCCCTGTCTTCGGACTTCGGATAATCCCAGAACATGCCAATTTATGTGTCCTAGCTCTGACTCGAGTTCAGCAAGGTAGACACCTTCCTTCAACGAACGAGTATTATACGAAGCCAGAAAAAGTCGTTGTGAGTGGTGACCAGTCCGCGCCCGGGGATTCTTCGCACCCTCTGTCCCGCGAGAACTTCGGCCGTCACCACGATGACCGGGATTAGCGGGACCACCGGGAACTGAGGGCCTTATTGTTGTGCTACTCATCATTGGAAGATTTGCCCATACTCGCCACGCTGGGCAAGGGCGGATTGGCGAGCGCAGTACCGTGCCGTCTTACGCATGTGACGCTGCTGCCCATCACAGCTATATTTACAGCACGGCTATTTGGATGGATATCCCGCCATCGGTCGGTCGTCAGAGCCTCGTTTGTTGGTCGGCAGGGTGCACCACGGGCAGGTGAGGTTGACAGTTTTGAGGATACTTGGATGTTGAGGTCCCCTTACACCCCCTTACAACCTTCGTATAATTTTTATAATTTAAATTATATGAGCAGTTTAAAGTAAATATTACACGTTGGTGTGGATGTATAATGGTTTACGGTGCTCGTACGCCGAAACTATTGATTTTAGGAAAGAAAAGGTTAAGACATAAATTGTAGGAAATTTTCTCTACTTTTATTTTGAATAAATATGTTTTTCCTGTAAAATGCGCCAGAAAGGAGTTATTATCTAAACACTGCTTTTGGGCGCCATTTTTTCAATATGGCGGCGCGAGCGGCAGCCATACGAGGTGGCAAAGTTGAAATTTGGCAAGAGCATACCAAAATCTATAAAATTGCCAAATTTCAAAACTCCCGGAAAACTTTCCAGGTAAAAATACTAAATGACTGTACTAACAGCTAAATTATGTATTTTGATATTGATATTATATTACAAAAACATTTTATCACCGTTTTACGAAACCTGACTTATGCTTTATATATACATATTTTAAGCAACATCAAACAAAATAATTGTTTACAATATATACAAATATATAAAAATCTAAATAAAAGGAATTATTTATAAATTATCACAAAAATAATAAAATCGCGATCTGAAAATGAAGAGAAGAGAGAACATATTTTACGAATCATTCTAAAACCTACCAAATGTACAAAAAATTTAGTTAAAATCGGTTGAGCCGTTTTGGAGAAGTATAACCACAAACACCGTTAATCGAGATTTTTATATATTACTAGCGGCCCGCTCCGGCTTCGCTCGAATAATAACCTAGATATCAACTGCAGCGCCATCTGCCGTAGCCTATGTTACTCGGGAATAATGTAGCTTTCCAAAGGTGAAAGAATTTTTGAAATCGGTCCAGTAGTTTCGGAGCCTATTCATTACAAACAAACAAACAAATCTTTCCTCTTTATAATATTAGTATAGAAGTACCTAACATACCAATTTATATATTTTTAATACAAATAAAGTGGCCAAGTGCGAGTTGGACTCGCCCATGAAGGGTTCCGTTGCAGTAAGTAACATAACATACATAGTACACATAGTTCTTGTAGTTCGTTGTAACTTTGATCGAAGTTTTAATAATAGTGTATTTATGACGTACTAAAAAAAAACTACTCATCAGATCGCGTTCAAACCAATTTTCGTTGGTAGTTTGCATGGTAATGTGCATCATATATTTTTTTTAGTTTTTTCATTTCGTTACTTTAGAAGTTAGAGGGGGACATTTTACCACTTTGGAAGTGTCTCTCGCGCAAATTATTCAGTGTAGACAAAAATTATGTTAGAAACCTCAACATCATTTTTGGAGACCTATCAATAGACATCACGCACGTGTAGGTTTGATGAAAAAAAAAATTGTGAGTTCAGTTCTCAGTATGGGGGGCAACCCTAACTTTTCTTTATTTAATTTTTTTTTGTAAGAATCTTAATGCGATTCACAGAATACACCTACTTACCAAGTTTCAACAGTGTAGTTTTCATAGTTTCGGCAAAAAGTGGTTGTGACATACGGACGGACAGACAGACAGACAGACAAGACGAATCTACAAGGGTACCGTTTTTACGTTTTACTGAACCCTAAAAACTAAACTATCTATTTCGAAGTCAAATTTGGTAATACAGTGGTAATAAAATGATAAAACCGGCACCCCAAAACTGCACCTTATTACGAATTTACACAGTTGATACAAAATACAAAATATATGAATTGCCAGTACTGCTGTTTTTTATATAAGCACTAACACAAATTTTATTCAAATTAAGGACAATAAGAACAACATTTTTTGAAGTGAAAACTTCTTTGGGCGTGCCACAGACAGATTTTTCGTGGGCTGTGAATTGAATTCTAACGTCACGCTCGAGAATGATAAGAAATCTTCGGGTAAACTCGGGACCATGGACATTGGCTATCTAGAAACGCATCAGCATTTCCCATTGGCTGACGCATTTCTAGATGACCATGTTCACGGCCACGCCCTTCGGTTTCACCCGCGTAGTCTCCAAACTAAGCTATCAAATTCTGAGTTATATATTTTCACTTCTATCGGCAGTTCCTATGACGGACTAACTCGGTGGTGGCTATAACCCCTACACGTGTTTGGTTTTTTTCTTGTATTTGTGTACTATTTATTGGAATTTTATTGGTAAGTTTTATATATTTTAATAGCTAGTAGAAGGCAGAGACAATGGAGAATGTTTCTCCGTCGCCAAAACCCCCTGATCCGCCCGATCCTAGTAATATAATGGAAACAGAAAATTCGATGACTCCAAACCTCTTGAAGAGGCATCTACCATCTCAGCCAGACCGATCCGCACTCGTAAAGAAGTCTGGTATGAACTCAGAGACAGCGACCGCGTCTATACAGCAGATATATGTCCATCCTGCGATGTCGATTATAGGTATTCAACAATATGAAAACATCGACTCTGGACCGTTTATAGTGCATGTTTCTAGAACTGATCCTGACCCAACCTTAGGTACGGTGATTCGACCTATGAAATTTGGAAAATTCTTGCACACAAACAAGATTGATAGTGTCTGCCAAGATGGGGTGAAAAAAGTAGGTAGGAACAAAATATCTATCGAATTCCTAAATGCTGCAGCCGCCAATAAATTCCTAATCAACCCTATCCTGAAAATCGGTAAATACGAGGCGATGATCCCAACTTACAATGTCACCCGAATGGGCTTAGTGAGGGGTGTCCCTGTAGAATGGTCCATGGAGGACTTCGCAAACTCAATCCAAATACCTGGTAACAGCTACGTTCTGAAGGCAAGGAGGCTAAACCGAAAAAACAAAGTCGAGAATACAGTAAATTGGGTGCCTACTCAGACAGTGGTTCTCACATTTAGAGCTCAACAACTGCCAACCAGAATATTCTCGTTCTACTCATCTTTGACCGTAGAGGCATATCAGTACCCCACCATTCAATGCAACAACTGCCTTAGATTCGGACACATCAAAAATCAGTGCCGCTCTCAACCTCGATGCTTTCGTTGTACACAACCTCATAGTGGAGACAATTGCGTGGTGCAAGAGTCAGAGGCTTCATGCCTGTACTGCTCTGAGCGCCACTTCTCCACAAGTAGGTCCTGTCCAGAACAAGAAAGACAGCGAGCTATAAAAATGAAAATGTCAAGAGATGGGATTTCGTACCAAGAAGCTTGCAGTCAAACCGCTAAAGTAAATAGAAGGTTTAGCCAAGTTGCTGGAAGCGTACCTGTTGCCCAAATGCAAGCCTCACAACTCCCACCCTCCAATGCCACTCAACCTCTCCCTTCTCCTTCATCACAACCCGTCCAATCCTACAGAAAGGCTATTTCCCAGAGCCCACGTCCAAGAGCACCTCTTGGAAAATCCTACGACCGCATTGCCCATCAGAACATCATTGCCCAGGGTCCTTCCACAATCCCTAACGGATATTCCTTAGAGCAAGCTCAATCCCAGTCCCATCACCTAACACCAGACACTCATGATCTCCTTACCCAACTTCTCACAATTGTCATGAAAATGATAACACAAGACCCCAATTCCTTACCGTCCAACGTAGCCCACATGATCTCCCAACTCCCAACCTTAATAGCCCACCATGGATCTATGCCCAATAATCCAATGGAACAGCAGGAGCCTCCGTCGGAAGCTTCCTGAACTCCTCCACCTTATCAACAAATACAGCCCCATCTTGGTGGCCGTCTCGGAGACGTGGTTTGTCCCTGGAGTTCGATATCGAGTCCCGGGATTCTCATGTCTTCGGAGCGACCGCCAGGATGGAACAGCTGGCTGTGCATTATTTGTCAAATTATCCCAAACATTCTCCCAAATTCCCCTTCCCCCTCACAGTCCTGAAATAAACGCGGTCGCTGTACATGCGTTTAATTCCTCCTTCATATCCCTATACATCCCTCATCCTTCTCCACATCTCATATCCGATATCCTTCTCATCATATCCTCTGTTCCTTCTCCAGTTGTGGTTATGGGAGACTTCAATGCCCACCACACCTCCTGGGGTTCCTATCACAGTGACTCTTTTGGTCGATTACTGTTTGAGGCTCTGGATGAAGTAAATTTGTGCATAGGGAATGACGGCACTCCTACTCGAAGAGTTCTACCCACTCAAAATCCAAAATCAGCAGTGGATTTAACTCTCTGTTCTCCTGGTCTGCTTCCCTCCCTATCTTGGCAGGTCCTCCCTCTCACCAATGGTAGCGATCATTTCCCCATCTTAATCAGCCTAGGTCTCAGGGTATCCCATCTCACCCCTCCCACCCCTCTCTTAAAATATAGGTTAACTGGAGCCAAATGGGACACATATTCTTCACAATTGGATGAAAAAACTACATCTCTTCCTAATCCAATAGAAGAAAATCCCCTGGTGTGCTACCAAAAACTTGTAGATATTATCATATCTTCTGCTGATGAGTCTATCCCTCTAAAAAAGCCCAGAAACAATCTCCTCTCCCCTCCCTGGTGGGATTCTGAGTGTACAAAAGCGGTTCATGATCGAAAAAGTTCAGAAACCAACTACAACCGACAAATGACCACAAATAATTTCCTCATTTATAAGAAGACAGCTGCAAAATGCAGAAAGATACTTGCGTCTAAAAAGAAACAGGGTTGGTTAAGTTTCTGCGAAAGCCTATCACCATCCACCCCAACTACCATTGTGTGGAAACAAATCCGTAGATTCAGAGGCTCTTACAGAGATAATAACCCGGCTACCAACGATCCTGTTTCCTGGTTGGAACCATTTGCCGACCAGTTGGCCCCGCCTTTTGTACATCAGAATCCACATCATCCCAGCCCATCACATTCCCATACATCTACCCATTTTGATGTCCCCTTCTCATTTGAAGAACTGCGATTGGCTCTAGATGGACTGACCGACTCTGCCCCTGGAGTAGATGGCATTCCTTACTCTTTTATCACTAGAGCTAATGATGCAACAAAACTTTACTTTCTGAATCTGGTAAACATATTTTTTGAGCAGGGCTATATCCCAGATTCATGGAAAACTCAAATGATAATTCCTATCCCTAAACCTGGTAAACATCCCTCTGATCCCAACTCCCGACGTCCTATTGCCCTATCCTGCGTAGCTGCTAAGATCACTGAAGTTCTTATCAAAAATAGATTGGAATGGTATATAGAAAATAATAGCTTACTACCAGTATCACAATTTGGTTTTAGAAAAGGAAAGAGCACCATGGATAGCCTAAGTATACTAACTACCGACATCCGTATCGCAATTAAAAGTAAGAAACAGTATGTTGCAGCAGTTTTTCTAGATATAGCATCAGCATATGACAATGTCCAGCTTCCAAAACTCAGAAACAAATTGTTGCAGCTGAGTGTTTCAGAGAAGATGGTACAATTCATTAGCTGCTTTCTGATTGAAAGAACCATCCTCATTCAAAACCAGGATATGCCTATATCTAGAAAGGTCTGGAAGGGTCTCCCCCAAGGTTCAGTCTTAAGTCCCCCCCTGTATGGCCTATACACAGCTGACCTAGACCAAACTGTGAACCCTTTCTGTAACATCTTACAATATGCTGATGACATTGCCCTCTACTACTCCGGTGAATCCATCGAGGAGGCTGCAAATTCCCTAAACCTAGCCTTATTGTATCTTGAAGATCATTTGAACGACATTGGATTATCAATCTCTCCCACCAAAAGTAACGCAATAGTTTTCACTAATAAAAGAACAATCCCAAGTCTGACTTTAAAATGCAACAATGAAGTAATTCCCCAAAAAAACTGCATAAAATTTTTAGGCCTATGGCTAGATACCAAATTAACAGGTGTAGCCCATTCAGAGCATGTTGCTTCTAAATGCGAAAAAAACATTAATATTCTCCGCTCTCTTTCTGGCGTATGGTGGGGCTCCCATCCATTTACCCAAAAACTATTATACAATTCTATTATTCGTAGTCACTTTGACTACGGAGCATTCCTGCTGGAGCCTGGTAACAAATCTGCCTTAAATAAACTGACATCAATCCAAGCTAAATGCCTTCGCATCGTTCTAGGGGCTATGAAAACCTCACCCACTAATGCTATTCAAATAGAAGCTGGTGATCCCCCCCTATACCTGCGAAGACAATTTTTAGCTGACCGATTTTACAATAAAATAGTTCAGAATACAGACCACCCTTTATTTCCAAAACTCATTGAACTCCACAGACTTACTTCACCACAAGAGATAAGAACTCAAACTAATCTGCCATGTATTCTTCGCAGCTTCGTTAAACTTTCACTCCTCCCATTCCCGACAGTCAACTTTCCTATTAATCCCCTGTTCACAACTTCCTACAATGCCATAACCTATCAGCCATCTGTAATATTAGACTTAGGCATCAGTAAAGACACAACAGATCCCAGCAAGGCACTCTCTGAAATTATTGATAGCAACTGGAGTCATTGGCTCTCTGTTTTCACTGATGCATCTAAATTGTGTAAGAATGGAGACGTAGGTGCATCTGTCTGGATTCCAAGATATAGCATTGTATTAAGTTATAAGTGTCCTCCATTGGCGTCTGTATTCACTGGCGAAGCAATAGCTATACTTGAGGCAATACGGTATGTTACATCCCATTCTATTCCCAAAACCTTAATCCTTTCCGACTCAAAAAGTTGTTTACAAGCTATTTTGGCTAACCAATTCAAAATTAAAACTAAATTTCCTGTTATACTCAAAATTAAAGAGGAACTCTTCAAGTCCTCTAATCTTGGCCTCCAAATAGTTCTAGCTTGGATACCAGGGCATGTAGGCATCCCGGGTAACGAAAATGCAGATTTCCATGCCAAAAAAGCTACATTACATGGTAATAAAGATCACTACAGTGTATATGCCCATGACCTTTCCGCTGTCTGTCTACCCCAACTCCTTGATTCATGGAATGCTGAGTGGCAGAAGTCCAAAACCACTAAAGGTAAATTCTATGGTCAAATCCAACCTGCTATCCCAACTAGACCCTGGTTTTTCAAATTTAAAAAAATTGATAAGCGTGTTACCTCAACTCTCTGCCGCCTAAGGTTGGGTTTTGTTTGTACCCCAGTGTTCCTGGCTAAAATAAGAATACAAGACCATTCCCTTTGCGAATGCGGGTTAGCTGAAGGTACAACAGATCATATATTTTTTGAGTGCATCAAAAATCGTGGCTCCTTATATGACTTGATCCCAGATGACCTTCCTCGTCCTGTTTCCTTTTCCAACCTCCTCCCCCTAGTATACACTCCCTTTATTTATGTACTTAGTAAATTTATCAAAGTTAATAATATTAAGTTATGATTACATATATTATTATATTCTATATATTCTGTGTAAATACATTATTAATTTATTTATCTTTATGTATATCTGTGTTGTGACGTCATATTTGTGTTTGTCCCTTTCAGTAGTAGTAGTAGACTAACAACCAGTAAAACTACGTGAAGTCCACCGACCAACGGCCCATGTCAATATAACGCTGCGCCTATACCGATCAAACTTGGGAAGAGTGTACCAGCAACCATACATAGACGCTGGCGAAGTGGCAGTCAAGCTGCATACAGAAGCCAAAGATAAAAGTTGAAGTTGAAGTTCCTATGACTGGCATTTTTTTTTTATTTAACCCCGACTAATTTAGATTTCAATTTTGTACAATGTACAGTAGTCTACCAGCCCTTTCATTTGATATTTGATTAATTTGATTGACTAAGCAGTGAAAATAAAATGTAATTCACCATTTTGTGGTGGCGACCATATTGGATTTGAAATATGACATAGTGTTTACTTACTTGAGGAAAATAAACAGAGTTCCGTGAAATACGAGTACACAAAAAACTCTTTAAAAATGCGTGAAACCGCGGGCACAGCTAGTGTTATAGTAAAATTAAATTCAAGGATTAGCAATACGTTTTTGAAGTAAAAACTTCTTTTGGCGTACCACACACTGAATTTTTCGTGGGTTGTGAATTGAACTCAAGCGTCACGTTCGTAAGTGAAAGATTTGTTCGGGTTACCACAGGACCGCTAAGGGTTCCTGTGATAACCTATATGCAATATGCTTATGCCACTCAGGGATCACGTATGTATCCAATGGTGTTTTTTTTTTTAAATCAGTCCTTTAGTTCCTGTGATTAAAGCGTTCATACAAAACACTTCTTCAGCTTTATTTATTAGTATAGATATAGATTTATAGCCTGTAGTCTATGTATGTTACGCTGGTTTTTTCAAAGAAAATCCTATGCTATACAGGGTTATTGGTAATCAGCCTGCATCCTTTTAAGGGGATGTTAGGTACATTCAATACGTCAACTTTTGTTCTACAGTTTAAAAAAAAATTGCTTTTTTTTCTTTTACAAAATAAATAAAAAGTGCATTTGCTCGGTCTAAAAGTATCGAACTCTTCGTAACAATTCGTAATGAGAGCGCGTACGCTCTTTAACGCGCAAAAAATGATGTACCGAAGTGAATAAACACTAAAAAGTCGCTAAACAGTACAAAAAGGGCAACAAATACAATATTTTTTTGGGTTATCTATTCAGTTTTAACGAAAGTTGTAGAACAAAAGTTGTTTGTTTAAATATACAGAACATGCCCTTAAACGGATGCAGGCTGATCACCAGTAACCCTGTATATTTGTGTACCTTCAAATACCTTTAAACGAGCAATTCTTGGATGTATATTTAATATTTATATTAGTAGATATGTATATAGTATATAGAATCTAAATCTCGGAAACAGCTTTAACGACTTTGACGAAATTTGTATGAAATTTTGGGGGCAATAAATCGATCAAACTGGGTTTCATTACAAAAATAAAAGCGGCCAAGTGCGAGTTGGACTCGCCCATTAAGGGTTCCGTAGCAGCAAGTAACATAATAAATAAATTCTTGTAGTTCGGTGTAATTTTGATCGATGTTTTAATAATAATGTATTTATGACGTACCAGAAAAAAACTACTCATCAGATCGAGTTCAAATCAATTTTCGTTGGAAGTTTACATGGTAATGTATATCATATATATTTTTAGGGTTCCGTAAAACGGAACCCTTATAGATTCGTCATGTCTGTCTGTCCGTCCGTATGTCACAGCCACTTTTTGCCGAAACTATGAAAACTACACTGTTGAAACTTGGTAAGTATATGTATTCTGTAAACCGCAATAAAATTTGTACAAAAAAATTAAAAAAAAAGAAAAGTTAGGGTTGTCCCCCATACAGAGAACTGAAACTCAAAAAAAAATTTTTCATCAATCCTACACGTGTGACCCCACACGTAATAGTGTATTTATGACGTACTAAAAAAAATTACTCATTAGATCGAGTTCAAACCAATTTTCGTTGGTAGTTTGCATGATAATGTACATCATGTATTTTTTTAGTTTTCTCATTTTTGAAGTTAGAGGGGGGAGACACATTTTACCAGTTTGGAAGTGTCTCTCGCGCAAATTATTCAGTGTAGACAAAAATTATGTTGGAAACCTCAACATCATTTTTGAAGCCCTATCGATAGACACGTTTAAGTTTGATGAAAAAAACATTTTTGAGTTTCAGTTCTAAGGGCATCCCTAACTTTTTTAATTTTTTTGTAAAAATCTTAATGCGGTTCACAGAATACATGTACTTACCAAGTTTCAACAGTGTAGTTCTCATAGTTTCGGCAAAAAGTGGCTGTGACGTACGGACGGACAGAAAGACAGACAGACAGACATGACAAAGCTATAAGGGTTCCGTTTTTACGTTTTACGGAACCCTAAAAACGTCATTTCAAGCGCATTTTCAGGCTGCTACAATATCATTAGAATACGAAAGCATATTTCGTACATGTGTTTAGTATCATAATGCGAAGAACTTTGTTGCATCCGGGTGTCCACTTACATTACATACTTAGGTACTTAAATAGTCCAAGATCCCAGAGCTGCCAGACGTCACTTATTTTCTGATGAATGAAATGTGGATGATTGGCCCCTTAGATTGGTAGGTATGTCTTATAGGAAAAACCTTTAAAATAGTTGTCTGACGAACATATTTAAAAATTGAGTATGAGAATTTATTTTGGAGTTGTTAAGCAAAGCGGCCGACGGAAAGTGGCTGGGAGTATTGCGACCTTGTTTTTAAGGATATTGTCTACAACATACGTGAAAATCACGTATTAGAAAATACGTGAAGTAAGTAATGTTTGTATGTACCTTCATTACCCCATATCTCAAAATTGACCGTCGTAAGCAAGTTAGCGAGTAAGCATATGTTCTTAGTACTTACTAACTCTACTCAATCGTCCACATTTCATTCATCAGAGGTGACGTCTGGCAGCTCTGGTATCTTACTCTAATACTCCATCAGCCGCATCTGTCACTATCCAGTCGCTGTGTTAACTATATTCAATTTATAATATATTCAATGGTTTTTTATGGTTATTTCTTATCTGCCGTGTGGTCTGCATTTTTTTCTAATAGCTCTGTAGGGCAAATAGCAAAATTAACGGATCGTACAACACATGCGTCTAAAGGTAAGCAACACACCCACACCCATAGCAATACAGTACTACAAATCCATTCGAATATGAACAACCTAAGATCCATATCCGTACTGATTTGCCATACATTTTGCATACCTCTCGAAGAGGCCTTGGAGGAGTTTGTATGGGTCAACTTTTAAAATATTTTGTATATCATCTTATCTTACCTACGAACAGGATAAAGATTTTTGTACTTATTTGTTTTTCTACTGTGCTCGTCCACAATGATAAAAGATGATTTATCTCATCTTTCTGTGTTCAAATCGGAACATAGTAACGAGCAATCTACTGCTTAGCGGTAGAATAACTGGCAAAAGTGTTGTAGGTATTTCCCCAGACAGACTCTGCAAAGAATCCTACCATTACAAAACACATTCACATTTTTTTGGATTTTTAGGGTTCCGTAAAACGTAAAAACGGAACCCTTATAGATTCGTCATGTCTGTCTGTCTGTCTGTCTGTCTGTCTGTCCGTCCGTATGTCACAGCCACTTTTTGCCGAAACTATGAGAACCACACTATTGAAACTGGGTAAGTATAATATGTATTCTGTTAACCGCATTAAGATTTGAACAAAAAAAATTAAAAAAATGAAAAATTAGGGTTGCCCCCCATACTGAGAACTGAAACTCAAAATTTTTTTTTTCGTCAAACCTACACGTGTTGAGTGTCTATCGATAGGTCTTCAAAAATGATGTTAATGTTTCTAAAATCATTTTCGTCTACACTGAATAATTTGCGCGAGAGACACTTCCAAAGTGGTAAAATGTGTGTCCCCCCCCCCCCTCTAACTTCTAAAGTAAGAAAATGAAAAATCTAAAAAAAATATATGATGTACATTACCATGTAAACTACCAACGAAAATTAGTTTGAACTCGATCTGATGAGTAGTTTTTTTAGTACGTCATAAATACACTATTATTGAAACTTCGATCAAAGTTACAACGAACTACAAGAATTATGTGTACTATGTATATTTTGTTACTTGCTGCAACGGAACCCTTCATGGGCGACTCCAACTCGCACTTGGCCACTTTATTTTCTATTAGCTCTACAGGGAAAACGATTATTATGCAAACAAAACTGGAAGTTAGTAGCTTTAGCAAGGTTACGATAGTATATTATACACTAAATAACAAACAGCTAAAACTGGCCATGTGCAAGTTGGGCATTTCGAGTGCCAAAATGCTATTTGACTCCCTTAGTACCCAGCTCCCGTAGATCCGATGGTATCCTCCTATTTTTTACGTAAAAATCTCGCACGCCTAGAATCAGGTAATGCTACTAATGACGACTTAGACCCTATTATTCACCGATGGTACCGATGACGAATCTACCACAAAAATTGTTTTCAACGTGTTACAAACAATTATATAGACCTACATAATCATACCTTATACCGCTACATCATTCAAAATTTATGAATGGCTTATGCAAATATATGTGACGAAATTTGCCTATATGGATCGCGTTACGTTGTACGCACGATTCAATTACATGTATTTTATTAGATAAGAAAAGATTCTTTTACACTTGTAGAAAATTTTACAACGACTGTGCGTCTGACGTTACAGGATTTCCTTGCAATGGGTGAGGGTGCGTCGCCGCAGGCAACAGCGCGACGGCCATGACGTCACGAGTGCGTGCACGCTATATGCCCGAGCAGCCGACGTCGCGCTCATTCGTTAAATGCGCGTACGCAGCGCAACCCGCGTTACGTTCTCGATCGCACAACCGCGAAAATTCAAATTTTCTCGATAATATAGTGTGGACTGTTCAGTGGCAAAATGCCGAAAAATATATTAGCAGAGATGGGGTCCCAGGTGGGCCTGACCCCCGCCCGTCAGAATAAGAAGGTAAGTTACTTTGCGTCATGTTGCGATGAAAACACGCATGCGGGTATTTGTTGCGAATTTTTGCGAGCTTTGGTAGAGTCGGAGGCGTGCCGATGGTGGATATTTTCAGATTCGACAGTATACGGAGCCGAATGAATGGTTAGACGCCGTTCACGGTCAGACTAAAAATAAATAATCCCACTCGTCTTGTTGTTACTACAATGTCAATACCGCTGGCCGAAACCTTCAAACACCATGAAAATTTCCTGAATCATTACCTAAATATTGACTCTACTTTTATTTTTATAAATTTGAAGTGAAAATGTCAAGTAAAGATAGACAATCAGATCAATGGTTTTACTGCAACATGAATTCAATGTATCGGCATAGCAGTTTCAAAATAGTTCCGTTTTTTTTTGCGCAATTTAATTTTAGTAAAAAAATGAGCAAAATTACGATCTGCTTTTGAAAAAACAAAATCACTTAGTGCGTGTTTGATAATGTTTTATGAAATAGAGATTTAATTATGACTTTTGCATTAAATTAATATGATAATAATAAATTTGTTCCGTAGTAACATGTAAAGTTTCTGTATACGAAATAAGAAACCGCGTGCTGTAGATCGCATGAAAGATGCGCGCGCGCTTGTTTCAGACGCGAAGTTAATGTGTTGGAATTGTGCCAAAATTCTTTTATTTGACTAGATTTTTCCCGTATCTTATTGAATGCTAGTATCTGTGTAATGTTTATGGCGGTTGGCGGCCGTGGAATCGTAAAGATGTGTCTGCGTGTACGCACAGAACATCAGCAACTTTTCTTAGTTAGGTTCTATTTTAACACGTTTTTGTCAATATTTTTCCCTGTCTTATAAGAAATTATTAAGAAATCAATACCAAAAGCAAACATACTTGTTCCTTTTTCGTCAAAAATGTAACTAAATATTTATTACCAAAAAATTACATTTAGGTATGTAGAGATAGATCGATAGTCACAATAAAAATAGGCTGAATTTTAACCGAAGTTAGGCGTTTCCTCCTGGCCGTAGTTTCACTGCACTAAGCGAACATAGCAGTTAATATTCCCACGGCTGCACTAATCAAAAAATAAAAAATTAAAACCTGTTTTTATTTTTTATTTTTACTAAAATAAATTTAGATTAAAATAAAAACTTATTATATGAAATTCCTTGCAATTTTAATGCTGTTATACATCCAAATGAATACTATAAATAAATAGTGAAAACAATATCTAGTACCTAAATATTTTGTAGTGGTAGTAGGGCTCTTTGCAGAGTCCTCCTGGAGAAGTACCACACGTTTCCCAGTTATTCCACCGCCAAACAGTAATGTGAAAACATCAACTATGTTCCGGTTTGAAGGAAAATATTTCTAGTGTAATTATGTGACGTAGAGATAATATACAGATGGAAGATATTTATCTTATATCTCTGAGTAACGAGCGCAGTACAGTGATAGGTAATGATTTGGACTCCTTATGTTCTAATAGCTGCGTGTCACTGTGCTGTTATGGACAGTCATGTTGCTTACAATCAGGCACGTGTCCTACAGGTCTCGTTACTCTATACCTACTTAAAAATCCTTTAGAATCAAAAGCTTATCCATAAGATACTTACCCTAAGACTGCCTTTAGTGTCCATACTGTATTGATTTATGCAAGTAATTGTTTAGTATTCATTTTTAATTGCCTAAGTCACGGGCTGCTCACTTGTGATTTGGTCGGGACTTAGGTATTGTCGTAACTGTATTTTGTGGTATGTATAATGTTTGTTTGTTTTGTGTTATAAGGAATTAAGGATGGACTATAAAAACATTTAAGTGATGTACAAAACAAATAAATGTGATTTTGCCATTAAGTGAAGCAAATTTTTCGAATTTTACAACTTTATTAAATTTCTAGATCATCATCAAAATTAGGCCACTTTCGTTCTCGGCTCGACATAAGCCTCTCCAATGAAACGCCAATTAAGTACATGAATTTTATAGAACCAAGTACCTACTTGTAATTAGTTCAATGTTATATCGCTAGAAGCGATTTCTTCCCGTATAAAGCATAGATAGATATGTATGGTGATCAATATATCACTAACTTATTTTAAATTAAGGCTATCACTGTCGTTTTTAGGTTACGTCCAGAGCAAGACAAAAAACTCAATTGATTGTATTTTGTCTTCTGACCATGTCTAAACTTGTTGATAAATATCAAGCATAATGTTTGAATCAATTTACGAGTTTTGATAATGTAATTGACGGAAAATGGATAACGTTTTCCCTATATATCCTTATAGCTATTATAAATCATTGAAATAAATTAGGGTAGAACGAGGCGAATCGGGTCAATTTTTTTTTTTGTGTATATAAATATCATAGTCGAGTGTAATTTTTATTGACAAAGTGGCAATCAGTAATATTCTAGCTATATAATTTAAAAACTTAAATTTTAGATGGAATCTCCAAAATATCAACAAAAATCTTTTTTACTTTTTGTCTGGGCTGCAAAAATCTTCTTCATCATCTTCAGCATCTACGCTTGACTGTCCACCACGCCTCTTAATTATACCTCTGTAGAGTATGAATCTTCTTTATAAACGTGTATGGTCATTCGTAAATCTAAGCAGCCCGACGTAATGTCAACTCTTTGGTCAGCATCTTATTTGCGGCTTCTCTTATGTTTTCTTGGCACCATTCTTCCCCATTTGACTTCCTTGTCTAGGCACGTGCGGACCATCTACAATAAAATGAAACTAAATCAAAGTTAAATAGGATAAGTGTATTCAAGGTATAAGTATTCAATATAATATACTTATACTTATTAATAAACATTTGCATGTTTTTTTTCCTTCCATTATTCAACCAGGGAAGTACTCCAACTGTGTGGGGACAGACCAGCGGAGTTTTACTATTTTAAAATAACTTTAAATGTGTAAAAACTTGGAACTACTTCAACTTCAAATACCCATGTTTCAAATCGAACTGGTCGATATAAAATTTTAATGGACACTCCTGTCATTAAGAATATAACCTACATAGGTACACGCGCAGGTAGCAAGATGTTACTACAAGCAGCGCCCTGCGGCTTCCCGCGCGTAGTTCCCGATCACGTTAATTTCTCGGGATAAAAAATAGCATATGGATTGTTCCAGATCATTATCTATACATAACATTTCATCCAAAACCCTTCAGTAGTTTTTGTGTGAAAGAGTAACAAACATATATCCGTACATCACAAAGTTTCGCGTTTGTAACATTGGTAGAAAAGCTACTAGGTACATACTTTTGTTAAAATCAACAAATGATTGTTTAATTTACTCATGCCAGTTGGTGTCTGCTGTCTATCGAACTAAGAAGCCTTTAAACAAAAGGTGCAGGGCTCTACTGACCAAAACATACTAACTACGTATTACCCTAACATTCATATGTGTGAATGTTAGGGATCATGTAGAGATTGTAGAGTATAAAAAAGCTGAAAGCAAACATGACCCATAGATAGATAGGTAAAGTCTTTATTGCTCTTACAAAAAATATAAAAACAAAACACTGAAAAAATCTTTAAACAAAATAGGTGACCTTGTCACTAAGAGTGGTTTCTTCCAGACAATCGTGGGATGCCAAGGAACATATGAATAATGGAAGACGGGAACACAATTAGGAGTAGGTACAAAAATATTTATGGTGATTAATCGAGTATAATTAATACCCTTCCGTTTCTTTATTATTGTTTCTCGAAAATTCGACACCATTTCATGATTGTTAGTCAAATGATGTTTCGAATGACGCAGTTTAACTGCTGTTTTCGTAATAAGAACTTCTAACCAGTAAATGCGGGGTCTAATTTATGTAAATGCGTGTATGTTTTTGTGTGTCTCAAAATCAAGAATAAATTGGTTTCTTTTAATAGGTATATGTGCTCACTCACACAGTGATGTTTGCATATTACTGCTTGGCGGTAGAATGAGTGGCAAATGTGTGGTACTTCCTCAGGCTGTACAGTCTTACCACAGAATACACACTACAGAAACGTTTTCTGATAACTTACTGATAATTAAAAAAAAAGTTCACCAAAACAATCAATTTTTTTTTAATGTTTGCATATATATGGATTTTACCATACCTAGGTTGTCATTCTAATGTTACTAAGGAGGACGTTAGCGCAATTAATTTATACTTCACCTACTATGTAATATGTAGCATCTAATCGCTTTAATTTATGGAAATAAGCTAATTTTATTATGTAATATTCTCACAGCCTTCGGAATGTATAAAATTAACTTATCTACAAATCAAAGAAGTATTCTTGGATATTCTTACAATAAGTAAATAACTTAGATCAAGAATAACTAACAATAGGTGGAAAGAAACAATCTTTATCAAATGATTTGTTTGTATAGCCATATTTGACTTTTTTGAGGCTTTATATCGCAAAACTAATTCATCAAATGTTTTTGAAAACCTTTGAAATTTTGATTATGCAACATCAGTCTGCGTTGTGTTCCCACGCCTTGGACTTGGGGCCTTCTCTCACAAGGAAAAAAACAAAAAGGTACCATTACTGTGTTCCGGTTTGAAAGACAATGTTTCCAGAGAAATTACAGGGTGTAGAGATATAATATCTTAGACCTCTGGGTGACGAGCAGAGTGCAGTGATAGGTAATGATTTGGACTTTTCATGTTCCAATAGCTGCATGTCATTGTGCTGTTATAGGGCAGGCATGTTGCTTACCATCAGGCACATGTCCTGCACGTCTCGTCACTCTATGATTAAAAAAAAAAGTTTGTAATAGGTATGGACATCTAATTTAATTCAGATATACTAATGAATATTATAAATTGGTTAGCCTTTTTTGTACAATATCAGACGTATTATTTACCATACAGGAAAAGCCTGTACGGTATGGTGTCCAAGTTTTGCTTAGTTTGGGTCTAGAATAGTTCGCCATCTCGGTTTTATAAGCGAGCTAGCCGATATAACATCTTTATGTAAATATTAAAACATCAACTTTTTGGATAATCGTATAATTAGAAGTAAAGATCATCTCATCATACATACATGTTTACCTTATACTGTATTGCGTCCACGTTGTGTCAGGGACACCCACGCTACGCCTGTCACGTTAATGCTAATTGTTATCTACAAATACCTACTTTAATCTAGACGCCAACTTAAATACTCCACAGAACAAAAGGCTTTTAGAATAGTTTTAATTAAGGTCAAATTGAATTGGTATAATTTAATTTCCACCGATAAAAACAAAACCGACTTAATTTTAAAATTAAATTCCATCACTCGACTGAATTTAATATTTTTGTGAAGTCAGCTAAACTCACTATTCTAATGACACAACGAGGTACTGCGAATAAGTCTTCAAGGTTGGCAAATTTTAGATTTTAGAAGATTCAGCACCGATTTAGATGAAATTTTATGGGGAGTATTATCTACCAAACAAAAAACATACAACCCAGTAGAGAACTGCCTTCTTTCTTTAATTCGGTTAAAAAATGAATATCCAACAAAGCAGTCTTGAGTTCAATGGAATCCGTGTTTTCATCATGCGCGGTCCGAAGGGGGGGGGGTCACAGGGGACATGAGCCCCCCCCAAAATCGTATACGTTACCTTAAAATGGGGCGCTACTATTAGTCTTTTTACTCAATTTATTGTATTTCTACTCGTGACCCCCCCCCCCCCCCCCCAAATCTGAGGCTCTGTACTGGTGACCCCCTCCAAAATTCGACGCTGGGACCACGCCTGGTTTTCATCGATGTATTTATTAAAAGACACACTATTAAAATTAGCTGTGCTTTATCAAAGGTATGTATTATTATAAGTTGGGCAATAAAGACCCGCTACGCTAGATGAATACTTTAAAGTTTTTTTTCCTGAAATTGTTTACATAAGTATATTTGCCTCCCTAAGATAAGTTTTGTACAACGATATAAGACAGTTAGGCAGTTGGAGGTTGGAGTGAGGCTATGTGTTGCTGGCATAGACTCTCCTGTGATGAATACGGTGATTATGATGTAATCGTGAAATATCGTGATAACATTGGTGTCAGCTATGTGAAGTCACACGCGATCCAGCAGTACTTGCCGCAGAAAATCTATGAATTTCACAAAATATATCAGTTTAGTGTACGAAATTAAAGTCTTACCACTGGAACGCGTTGCTTTTCTAGTGAAGTTATAAAGCTATTACAGTATTAAACAATCAATGTACTTGTTTCAAATAGCCATATTTGTCTTTTTTTTGACTAACCTATATCATTTATATGTTAGAGTAATACACTAAGCTAAATCCCCCTAAACTTACACCAAGTTTAATTCTATCACTACTAACCAGCTTTAGTCAATTCTGATCACAAATCTTTTCTTAATATAACCACTAGGTATTAAATAACCACATCTGTAACCTCATATGTAACCTCATGAAGGCTGCAAGATGCGAACTGTCACTTGGCCCTTTCATCTTATTTCAAGCTTTTGCGTAACGAAGGAAATCAATCAAATCGACATTAAACACACGTTGACCTCTTTTTCAGTGAATGTCTACAAGCCTTCGGGATCATACACAACAGGTTATAACCGGAAATATAGATTTGAAATTAAAAATAAATAAATACTAGAAGTCAGAGAGGAGTGGTAGAGAGTCCAGAGAAATTATAGGGCTTAGATATATAATATCTTAGATCTCTGGGTGACGAGCGCAGTGCAGTGCTATGTAATGGTTTGGACTCTTCATGTTCCAATAGCTGCATGTCATTGTGCTGTTATGTAGCAGGCATGTTGCTTACCATCATGCACATGACCTGCTCGTCTCGTCACTCTATAAGATAAAAAAAGTGCCTCGTGTTTTAACCCGCGTAGTTCCCATTCCCGTAAAAATGTAGCCTATATTACAGACTATAATCTAAATATACATATTTTAACTGTGTTCGTTTAGCCGTTCCTACGTTATTTAGCAACAAACATCCAAACTTTCGCATTTATAATATTAGTAGCGTATGTAGATATTTCTCAAACAACTCTATCTTGTCCCAGACTAAGTTTTGTTATCATGGAAACCTGACAACTTAATACCCAGGCACTAAACAAACAAAATAAAACAATCTTCAGTTGAATACTTCCAAATTGGGAGTAAATGATATTTTTGGTAGCTTGAAAGAATCAAGTCTATCGGTATGCTTGTAATTTGGCTCTCCTTTCTTCTCGTAGCATGCCCGTGCCAACAAAGTGGCAGATTTTATAGCAACTTTTGTATTGTCTGAACAAAAATCCTTACTATCTATTTAATTAAGCATATTAGCTGCAACGACCTACATAGTTTTTCCCGTAATTTTTCCCTGAATATGTAGCCTATGTCCTATTCCAGACAATGTACTAAATTTCTACACGATCCATTCTAATTTAATTGAGCAAAATGCATCCAAGATTCCTCATGTATAATACTTATAATGTTAGTAGAATTCGCTTTCAGCTCAATAAGTCTTTTCTGCTTTACCCTGCATTTCCGGCACGCCGCCAGAATTCCTGGGCTATACGAGACATACACGTAGGAAATATCCACTAGCACGCTACTAGCTATTCTAGTTAATTGATTACTCATTCGTTTTGAAAGATCGTAATATCAAAAGCCAAGGTTGGCGTCGTGTGAACACCGCTAGAACTGAAGAGATCGTTTGTTCGCAATCCATTCTACAAAAACAAGTTTCATACTTTACGAAAATATATAACTGTTACTTGTAGATTATATAACGGTGTTCAAAATAATTGATAATGTCTTGATTTGCAAGATATACAACAATAAATATGATCATAAGTCAGGTGGTGTAATGGCTGAAACGTGCGATCCACAATCTCATGATTGTGGGTAGTGTGGTAGTAGGTTCGAAACCCGCATGCACCACTGAGTTTTCCAAGAAAATATGTATAACAAGTTTATCATCGCCACTGGTTTTAACGGCGAAGGAAAACATCGTGAGAAAACGGCAAATAAAATCTGTCGGTCATCTGACAGCCCGCACTGAGCGAGCGTGATGGATTATGGCTATTACTCTACTTGCAGTCATATTTAGTTGGCTGCTTAGGTTGTATGCTAAGTATTAATCTCGTTTAATAATTTCAAAGTCAATCTATTGATGTTTAAATTTGTGTAGGTGTAAAAATTCACTAAAATATTTATACCAGACACAAAAATACAATGAAATATATATCGTAACTTTAACTTTAAACTTGGGCCATGTCGCTCTGTGTTAATCACGGCGGCGGCGTGTTTGTTTTATAAATACACTTTATAAAATATGTGGTCTCATACTCCTCCGAAACTGCTCAACTAATTTTAATTACCTTTATTGTATGTTTGGTAGGTATGAGAAAAATGTCGTAAAGTGTTATTCACACTCCTGATCATCATTTTAGAATCACTATGAGCAGTGTTTGAATATTTATTAAAGTGAAGCCTTTTACATGAAGTATCGCGTCACGTAACATTTCATACTTACGTTCAATTTCTTTAATAAGTTTTGTATTGTTTTAAATTGTAAATTTATTTATAATTGTAAATAGAGCAAGTGAACCCAAAACAATACTTCTATATAAATACATTTGAAGGTATAAACCTTCAAATAACGCTCAAAATCGATACCAAATCCTTCCTGTATCGCCAACATTTCAACAAGTTAATATATGAAAATAAGTCCAAATTTGTAGAATTTACCTGCTGCATGTAAAATTGTAATTTTGAATTTCGCGACTATTTATCTTTACAATTTCCGCTATTGTACCTACATATTTATAGTCCATTGAAATGTTACATGAGCTTTGCATTTTTTGGAGGACGCAATTTTATTTTTGGTATATGTTTGTGGGGGGGTCAATATATAGAAGGTTAACCGCAAGTTTGTGGGGTTGCCGCTCTTGTCCCCCGGCCGCCATCTTGGAAAATGCCTTTTTCGATACCTATATCTTTCAAACTACCAACCCTAAAAAATGTATGAAGATATAATTTGTAGCAAATTAAATTGTCTACGAGTTTCTTTGTATTACTTTTTTCTTGAAAATAGAAAATTTTTGCTTATTTTACAAACCCAGGATGACCCAAACTTCATAATGGTCCATCGTCGTTCTTACCTGTGTTGAGAGCATACGTTAACAAACGTTCAGCTTCGTTACAATAACGAAGGTCTGGGTTGACTACGGGCTCTTAGCATTACATGAAAAAAATGTAAGTACAATAAAGATAATAAATAACAAAGAAACAGTCGTTAAGTTTATTTTAGTAGGTTAACCGCGGGTCACAGCTAGTATTCGTACCTAGTTTAATCCTAATCTACGTCGTTTAATTCGACATTACCTTAATTGGGGCTATTCTCTTTGTAACTAATTTATAAAATACGAAGGAACTTACTTTACTCACTCCGTTTTATAATAACGACAACTACTTATTAGTACCCAAATGGTAAAAACGGAACCCTATTACTGAGACTTGGCTGTCAGTCCGTCCGTCCGTCCGTCTGTCACCAAGCTGTATCTCAAGAACGGTGATATCTAGACAGTTGAAATTTTCACAGATGATGTATTTCTATTGCCGCTATAACAACAAATACCAAAAATAAAATAAAATTAATATTTAAGGGAATTCCCATAAAACAAACTTAATTTTTGCCGTTTCTTGCTAGAGCAAGCAAACTAGATGGCACTACTAGTAAAAATAAAACGCGATATCGAATTCATCGTCAGGATCATGAGGCAAAAATCAAAATTTTAAAGAAACGTTTTTCCTGTCTGCGGAAATTGCGATGTATGAGGAATTCCGGATAAAGTCAAAGAGGTTTTCGCCGTTTATTTGCTAATGGTACGGAACTCTTCGTGCGGGAGTCCCACTCGCACTTGGCCGGTTTTATTTTCTGTCCCGTCACCATATTTTTGTTTTGACTAGAATACTTATTTATACTTGCTGAAAATAAATTATTCTATATCTACACTAAGGTAAAAAATCTGTCTCACTTAGCTTGAGCAGAATGTAATCTAGGTGATGAAACTACATTACAAGTAAATCTTTCAAGGCTTGATTAACTAATCGACCATTCTAAGTACTTGTTGTTAGTGCAGCTAATCAACAGATGCAGTTTCACAATGTGTGCCTACCCTGTACATAATTAAGTTCTTAGCAGACGTGGCCAAGACATACCAAACTGATTGTGTAGGCATTGAATTCCGATAACCATTTCAATTTGAAATGACTTCGGAAGTGAAGGTTTTTTACAAATACAAGAAAAGTTTTTGTTTAAAACTGGACTTTTCTACTCGCTTTCTACGAATTCGAAATAAACTCGGGACGTTACTACTCCGGTTCTACTTCGACGCGTCGTTTCGTCCGTTTAAATGTTCCAAGCCTAATCTATATTGGAGTAGACTTAGAACACTCTAGCCACACAGAACACGCTTAGTCTACTCTAATTAGAGTAGGCTTAGAACATTTAAACGTCAAACAATGTTCGATTGGACGAAACGAAGTAGAACCGGAGTAGGAACGTCGAGACATTATTTCGAAATAACGTTTTTCGTAGAAAGAGAATAGACGTCCTGGTCTTCCCAAAGCATATACCTACTGACTACACTAAACAAAGAAATACAGAAACATTAAGGAACTCTCCATGCAAAACAAATCTGCAACAATGTTAAGGGTCTTAATCACTCTTATCTAGACCAATTATTATGAAATATTTCGAGTGGCACTCTACAGTTACAGATAATAAAATACTAATCGCTTTCTTGCTAACATACCTGAAGGTTAACGAACTGGATCTATGACGATTGCAAATAAAATAAAATTAATAAACAAAACAAGAAATTTGAATTCAATATTACAGGAAGGAAAGATTTCAAAATAATCATTAGTTCTCATTCTATTCTCTCACAGAAGAATAAGCATTCTAACATTAAATGGATTTGATCCTTGAAACTTTTTTAGCCGTAGTTTTTATTAAGATTTTTTTAGTAGGGGAAAGTCTTGTGGGTTCATTTCGAATTTGTCATTTCTTTTTTTTTACTTTTATTATCTATCTATTAGTGATTTAGTGACGTTGAGTGGAGTAAATATTGTGCAAAAAAATCGTAAAGATGTTAAAAATCAATACCAAACGGTTTTTTTCAAATTGAATATTATGTAACCGTTATTGCATATTTTTCTCTTTTCGCCTTGTGTTTCGTCAGTGAGGTAGTGAATATACAGGCTGAAGACATTTTTAAAGTTACCTATATAAACATATCTCAAGACAAATCCACATACCTACATCGTGTTTGTATTTCCTCAATGTTTAAGTACCTATTATATTTTATTAATGGTTGATAGACAACATAAATAAGAGGAAATAAGAAAAAAAACGTAATAAAACGAGCACCGACATGTAATTATTTCTAACATAAACCTTATTAATCTCCGAAAAAGGAGTATTGTTTTTGTAAAAATAAAACCCTCTTTTACACAACAATTTAAATATTGTCATTATCTCAACTGCCGTTGAGTCACCACCATTCCTCGCAATCAGGTAATTTGAAAGTCGATTACCTACTTAGGTATTTATTCCGAATTTATTATGCATGTGTACTACAACACAACTATCACAATAGCTAATTATTTGATTCACGTAGAAGTAAACTGACTCATCTGGAAAGTTTGATTCGCCCATGACGACATTAATAATAATAACAACATATAGATGATTTAAAAAAAATTAGAGGATTACAAAAAATTTAAAAATTAAGAAGAAAAATAAATGACTGGATAATAACAACTAATATTAAAGTAAGTAAATAACAACTGAATTTTAGGATTAGAATGAATATTAGCGTCATGATATACAATAAAACATTTTATTATTTTATTCATTAAAAGTATCACAAATAAAATTAAATTAAATCATATAAAAATACACGTCACGCACAGAGTCATACACTAAAATAACCCGCCTTGAATCGCTCCTGGTGCAAATGTGCCCAAGACACTGGCTGCGTTGCCTCGCTGGATGGCGATGGCTATCCTTTGCCTTAGGAACGATCCAGAGCGGGAGTCACCACCTTGGTTACGTAAACGACGCCCAATCTCGCGGACTAAATCTTTGGCCTCGACTCCCCAACTGCCCATGGTCTCCACGGCCACTGGAACAAAGAAGTATTGCGGCTCCATTGCCGCGTACTTCTGCCGCTTTTTACTAGCGGCCTCCTCCGCCGCTGCTGCCGGAGTATGGTATACAATTATATAAAATATAATATAAAATAAAATAGACATTCCGCACACATCAAAAGTGATGATTTACAATTACCTTTATAATACCACTATAAGAACTATCTGGCTCCTAAAATACGATAACTAAGATTTAATTACCTGGTGTGGTATGAGGAATATCTACAACATTAATATATATTTATTTAATTACGTAGGTATAAGATTTGATTATTTTTCCTGTAACATCTCTCAACTGGTTTGCGTATTTTATTAACTTTATAACCATTTTTAAGTGACACTTTTAGAATAAATAATCGTCATATTTCTTTAACTGCATAACTTCAAAACTTACATCAATCATTTTTCTACAGAAAATCATTAATAACACTAAAATGACAAAAATGAAAATGACAACTACATACAAACAAGTGCACTATGTAACACTATCTAAAACCTATCTGTACCAAGCAACTGGTTGGAAAAAAAACGTGGATATGAATTATAAATGAGAATGAGTAATTTCGGAAAGGATTATACCTCTAGAGATTTTTTTTTTCTGCGGAGGTGTCTTTGCGTTATGTCAACCTGTGTGCGTGACCCTGGATAGTGCTAGGTTGGCCGTCGCTCTTCGGGCGCTTCGGTTGGCAGCTCGGCGCTTGCCAAGTTCGACAGACGAGCTCGACGCCTGGCGCTCTTCCCCTTGATCTTCAATTCTCAGATATCATATTTTTCCGATGATGTCAACGATCTGTTAGCTGTGGAATGTTTCATCATCGAACGGAAAATTGTTTACCTTTCGCGGTGCTAGATACGTTTATTAGTCTTAGACATTTCTTGTTGAGATTCAAACGGTAAAATTATTCTTATCCTATCAATATAATATGTGCATGGATGATTAATAATAATAATAAATATTGGTGGACAATTCACACACAACACCATCTGACCCCAAACTAAGCAAAGTTTGTATGATGGCGGCCAGATAGCTGATATTATACTTGTATAGTTTTAAATACATACTTATTATACATTATACTTATATTATACTTATTGTTACACTTTTGAGCAAGAACTACTTGATAATGATGAAATTTGGTACGTAGATAACAGTCTGAAAAAGTGCACATGCTGCTTTTTATCCCAGGACAATACAGGGATCTGAAACTAAAGGGGTAAAACGACGAGATGTTACTACTCTGTAATAATAATATGAGTACATACTATTTAGATTATTATATTTATTTTATGCTCAAACATACCTACGTAAAAAAAGGCTTTGAAGTGGTATATTAATCTGGCTACTAATCTCATGTGTGGGCCCAGAAGGGCGTCGGCAGTAGCATAGTCGTGGTCGAATGTAAAAGCGGTCCAGCGACCATGGAGCCAAACCAAAACAGGAGAAATCCGGAAGGTTCAATCGGTAGAGGCACCACTCTGAGTGATGTCTAGCCCGACATACTCCACCAAGCCTCTGCACGAAGGACAATGCTTCTTCCTCCACTGAAAGACAAAATTGATAAAACCTTTTCCACCCAAAGGTAGCCGGGAAGAAATCGCTTTCATCGATAAGGCCGCTTGTTGTAGCACTAGCATGCACTAGCTGTTATTGTTTCTCTTTGTCTGTAAATCTGTTTTTCTTTTGGCGTGAACAATAAAGAGTATCTATGTATCTATAAAAGTTTCAGGTGCGCACGTGGTATATCCACGTGGTGCACTTATGGGATCAGTCAATAGTTCAGTCGACTTACTACCGAACGACGAGACCAATTAAGAAAAACGCGATCGCAATCAGTCAGATTTTGTTCTAAAGAAGATGCCGCTTTGTGCAACACTCTACAACGTAATATAGTAGTCGCTTCCAGCGGATCGGCAAACTAGTTTATTAACTGCTATAAAATAATTGTGCAATATATGTGATACTGGAAATGTTCGTACTTGTAGCTAGGAGAGCCAGCAATCCAGATCTGACCGGATTTTATGCCTTCAGACACTGTCCTGAATATTGATAGGAAAAACATAGTAGGTACACACAAAAAATACGTAGATGGTAGATGGAAAATATCTAAAAATAAGTCTGCAAGTTACTTTTTCATTACTAATCATATCTTTCAGGCAACCGGCGCATAAAAGAAAAAATAAATTTCATCAACATCCGGTTTAGCTTTTAAAATCAATAATAATAGATTATTAACCGCTGTATTAAACTTGAATTAGACTCAATTTTGTCTTTTTGTGTTTGCCTTGATAAACTCCGGAACTTCATGTTTGTACTGATTTGATTTAACTTACAATATTTTAATAGATTTTTTTCTCGCGCCTTTAAAAAATGTATTTAGTAAATATGGCGCAGCGGCTGTAAGATTCAGTATTGAAACTATTTGTTGTCACTAAAATGATATTGTTATGCTAGTACTGTGATTGAATGTGATACGATAAAAATCAGCTTGGAAAGCGCTGTACGCGCGAACGATAGAAGACTTAATATATATATATATAATATATAGATAGAAGATTAAATTAACGTTTTTTAAATGACAAACTTCTTCCAAAATATGACTGCAGTCGTTAGAGCGAGATCCCTATACGACGTCAGGTGCCGCGTTTCAACACATGAAAATGATTCCAAGATCTAGTCTAGCGTTCGACCTTACATTTTTTGACGCGAATGTTATTTATTTTTACCGTTTCCAACGCAATAGAGGCGCGCCCGCGACGCTTTCGACTATGCCAATCGTCTGTTATGTACGCAAGTGTCGTACGCGAAACCAGCCCACAAATCACTCCACAACCATTATTACATGTTATGTGCCATAATAACACATTTAGATATTGCACAAACTTTTTTCCGAAAAATATCAAAATGACAAAAAAAAGCAGTGGAATGGTTGGAACGTCCGTTATCACAATTCCAAGATCGCGTAGGTTCGAATCTCGCTGTAATGTCGTGAAATGTACCTCTGATTTTGACGTAGAGCAAGAGCAGAAGGATGATGTTTTTCATACCCACTGGTTTTAATAGTGAATGAAAACATTGTTAGGAAACCGGCATGTTCCAGGAAAACATGTGCCATCAACCCGCACCTGATCGGCGTGGTGGATTAACACTATGACATTCTCCTTGTGAGAGAAAAAGAAAGAATAAACGTAAAATGGGCTTCTTATTAGGAATGAAAAGAGTACCTAAGTACACTGGTACTATGTACTGGTATAGTAATAGTATACAGATTGTAACGCAAGCGAAGATCCTCCTATATCGAGAACTTCGTATTTTGGTGTTGATAAACAACAACATCAAAATAGACATGCTTAGAATCGTAACTTGAAATTAGTAAAATAATAGATATATACCAACCTTCATTTGGGATGTGTTAACTAATTGGCACAATATATAATTGGTTAGTATTCTGAAAGTATTCACTTAATTAATAAATCACTACTTATTACCGGAACATTTTAAATGATGACTAATAAAAAATAAAATACAATGCAACCAAATGTTTTACATTACAATCAATGTTAGATGCCCATATTCCATACGACATAGTAATAGGCTAGTTTACTAAATTTTAAAAATTGGTTTATAATATAGCTTAATGTTTATATTATTCTGAAACATCTATATTTTTGAAAAAAACGTCCATTTACAATATGTATATTGCATTTCCAAAAATCAAACAAATTTCTGCACAAAAACGCTCCAGACTGTCATGGCGTCTTGCCGTCTTGAAAGACATCACGCCGTGGCAAACATATGTGTTTGTGTAAATTAAATCAGTCGTATTACAAGAACTGCATAGTACCCCAGTGTACAAGCACAAGTATAAACCATTCACCAAATGTGTGACTGGAATAATGTGAACGGGGTATTATTTGAAATTGAAGTTGAATTGTTTTTTCATATAATATAGAGTGACAGGTAATACATGCGCTTACACAGGTAATACTGTATTGACGTCGTCACCCAGTGATATAAAAATATTCATTTCTTTAGTCCTATAATTTCCCTGATCAAACCGGAACAAAGTAACTAGTACTCTATTAAAGCATGGGGGTAGAATAACTAGCAAAGGTGTGGTACTTCCCCATGCGGACTTTAAGAGTCCTACCACTATAAAGATTAAAACGACGCGCAAAACAGTCTCAAAAATAAAAAACGAAACTTCTTTTCTAAGAATAAAGCAGATTTACGCTATATTAGTTAAACTCTGACCTCTGTATACCAAGGACGCGCCTTAACCAATATTCTGTCTGTGTAGGACGTATTGACGTCACAAATGACGAAAATATCTTCACTAATAATTAGATTTTACTTTACTCCATTTCTTTCTGCTTTTGAAACCTTAAAAAAAGTGAAAAGAGTCTTTATAAGGTAAAGGTAGTTAATCACCTTCTTTTTAAATTAATTTGCAATTTAATTTACTGTCCTTTTATCTTTTTGGCGGAAGCCAAAGGATCCAAATATTTTTTTAATACGTTTGATTGATGGCGAGACTATCTGAATACCTAATTTGTTCACACCTATTGATTACATTCGTTCTTAGAATCCGAAACAAAAACAAACCACAGATACTAGATAGTGCAGTGTAACAAGTCACATATTTTGTGAAGGACAACGGCTCTGTTCCGCATTCACCGATACATTATTAAAATCATTCAGCGCTGCGGGTATTAATTTTATGTAATTTACTAGCGGTCCGCGCCGGCTTCGCCCGTGATACATAATATAGCACTTATCGAAGTGAAAACTTCTTTAGGCGCGCCTAGACACATTTTTCGTGAGCTGTGAATTGAATTCATTCGTCACGCTCGGGTATGATAAGAAAGCTTCGGATAAACTCGGGACCATGTCTAGAAATACGTCAGCCAATGGGAAATGCTAAAAGGGCGTGGACAGGCCATCATGGCATGGCCATCTAGAAACGCATCAGCCAATGGGAAATGCTGACGCATATCTAGATAGACATGCCAAGACGGCGAGCCCACACCCTCCGGTTACACCCGTGTAGTAACAAAGTAAGGTATCAAATTCTGAGTTATAAGTTTTCACTTCTATCGGCAGTTCCTATGACTGCCATTTTTTTTAATGACGTACGAGTACCTACATATCCAAAGGTTAAAAAAATCCTGAGTTTAGCGCGTTCAAATAAAAAAACCTATTCAGCTTTAAAAATTAGATAGATTGTATATCTCTACTTGAAAATAACTTGGTATTTATTTGGAATAAAATGTTGAAATATAAGAAGTAGCAAAGTTGCATTTATGCACCTGCTGAACTTTATATACTTTATTCGTTTTTAAGGACTACCTGCGCCCTATTATAGTGTAACCCGCTTCTTACCTAAAATACGTTTTTGCGATAATTTATTTCATTTTGGCAAATAGTTACGATTCAAGCAAAGGAATCAATTCAATTAGCATCCCACACCACTAACATTAACGTGATTAAGCGTATAATATGTTAATCCAGGTATCCAATATAGACTTATTATGTGTTTAATTTAATTAAAATCCATTCAGCCGTAATAGAGGTACCTACGTGCCAAAAACATACTTAGGTACTTACATACACACAAAGTTACGTCTTTATAACACGTGTTAGCGATGCGAGCTTTTACCCTCGTAGGAAGTTCTCGCTCTCGTAATTTTCTCATGCTAAAAAGTAGTTTATGTTTTTCCAGGGTACCTATACATAACCTATCCCAGCACCAAAGTTCATCCAACCAGTAATTGTTGCATGAAACATTAACAAACTTCTACACATACAATCTTCCGTCAATTCACTCAAGGATTCAAACATCCTCAATTAACATATTTGCAGGATAAAATAAGATTGCCATTTACGTTCTACCAATCAGCCTGAAATCAAAACCTAGTATTTACATTCATTCTTGACGTAAACTGCATATAACTATTCAATTACAGACACTACATTACGTCTTTCAGTGGTGAATTTTCAAGGAAAAAAAATAAAACAATTTGAAATTAGCTACAATGGGTAGGTAGGTACTTGGAAAACTTGGTCTGGTCGTTATACGTCGGGAGTTTATTAAATTATTATTATTATAGAATTCAAATCGCTTTATTATGTTATGTGTAATATTTTCTACAACAGGTAATTTGTTCATACAAATGGAATTTAGAATTACCTATGTATGTTATATTATTATTGTATTAAATTTAGTTTAGAATTTAGAACACACATTAAAAAATATATGACAACAGTTCTTGAAGAGTAGATACGAATGAAATGTATCTTGTTAATCCATAAATAATAGCAATAAGATAGACAGTTTTTATTTCATTTGTGGTTGTACCACAAATGAAATAAAAACTGTAAATAAACGGAAATAAAACAGTAAAACACTTATCAATTAACGCCACCAGTGGGCACCCTTATCGCTGAGCAATATTTTACAACTATTTAGGTACTACCCACAGACTAAGTAGAGAATACGTACTTACTACCTATCAAGTTCAATAGTAATAGTTAAGCTGATTTTCTCGGTGGTTTTATTTTAAAGCCGTGTTTTATATCGGAGTCATAAGTTTAACAGACAGTCCTAAATAGTTTTAATCAGAAAACAACCTTGAATGTTAACGAACTCGCACAAAGAGAAAAATACCGAGGTTGACTTCTCGCCGTCCAAGGTGAATATGCCACTTGCCGTAGAAGGTACTACAACTCACCTATATTAGTTTTGAATAAATCCCAAATAAATTTCACCTTATTTTGTATTATAGCAATAAAAAAGGCCAGCGTTGGACATTATTTTCAAAACGCAAATAACCTGTCAAAAAATTTTCATTTGCGACTAAGTTAAATAAATATAAATAAATAAATCGTTTATTTCCAAAAACACAACACAGCACATATAACATAATGCTGAAATTCCGGAATTCATATAAATCTACTAGCCGTACCATTGGGCCCCAAACTAGGCTAAGCCTGTATCTTGGGTGGCCCATTATAATTCCGAAATTTTACACGTTTTAAAAATAGCTGTTGACAGTACTTATATACAATTATACTAAGAGAGAAAAAACATACATTTTTTTATTAATAGCAGTAAATTAAAGATAATGCTAAAAAGTTTACATACTAAACGCAACATTACTGCTGATTTGAATGTTGAGCTATAACAGTCAGCATATATCAGCTATAGCAGTCTATGAAATTATTGACAAAGCCAAGTTTCGTTATACCTAACACATTTCGATTACAGTAAATTAATTTAAGTACTTATGTACTTTAAAAAAATTAGAAAATATAGGTTGGTGGTGGGCTATGTGTGGTTACAGAAGTATGTGTGAGAGTTTCAATATGAGAGTACGGGTATGTGAGGTTGTGTACGTGTGTGTGTTTTTTTTTAATTATACAGAGGTTGGAAAATACATTTACGTATCGTCAGGGTACAATAAATACCCCGGTATGTCGGACTCAGGTGTTCAATACCGACTAAAAACCTCCTCTGTCCCTTGCCTCCATGTCCCCCGTGGAAACCGCCGCTAGGCATTACTTCGCGGGGGGAGGGTCTAGCTCTATAGCTCTTCCTTCAGTTTATAGCCATTTCCTGTTACTTCTCTCCTTTTTCTTTTACTCGCGTTCTTTCTTTGACACGAAGATCTTTGAGGACTTTCGTGGCAAAAAAGCATGTGAACGTTGTGTGCTAGGGTGTGTATGAGGATATGTGTGGTGTATGTGTCTTTGTGTCTGTGTTTATGAGAGAGTGCGTGTCACTGGTTCAAGATGTGACGTATATGTTTAGTTTGTTTATGTGTAGACGAAAAACAAAGTATACGATATTTACAAGTGTGCAAATATCTTCCTTAGCCTTGAAACACATTGATGTACTCAATTTTAAGTTGGCGTTAGTGTTTATTTTTCCTACACAAATTCGTCAATAAATTTGTCAAACCCATTTATCACTCCTATCTGTAATTGTTAAATATCTCCTTCAAAGTTGAATAAGTTTTCAGGATGCAAATATTTTCTGTAAGTTTAGTTCTCGATTACGCCAAAGGCGGCACCAATGATTATTTTGTTAGAGAAATTCGATAAACAAATGTCAATTTCTCAATGTCAGTAATGATATATTTTGACACTTTAAACTGAAATATTTTTTCCAGTAAACACCTAATTTAAAAATATTTAAAACAATATTGTAACAATGAAATATGTCATTAGACTAATATATTTCCTGTTACAATAATAAAAGATACAATAGGAGAACGGTAAGATTAAACACGTGAACGTGCACACGCGATGTGCAAGGCGAAGGCGACTGCGTGATACGCCAGTAGCTACACCGACCCTAGGTGTGGCAAAAAAATGTTACTATATTGATATAGTACAGAAAAATGTTTTATATATGTTTTTTTCATCCCACCACCTCGGAAAGAGCACTTTTGCTCCTCGATATCAGGGCGCAAAAGTCGTCTTTACCCTCTAGTCTAGAGGGTAAAGTAAATTTGAATTTAGAACATCGTGTGTACTGAGGTTTTGAATTGAAAACATAATTAAACCTATTTATTTCTACCTCCTTGGTGCCGAATTCATAATCACAGACTAAGTAGAGAGTATTCATAATACATTTGTTTTAATTTGTTAAAAACTCAGACTCGGAACCTCCTTGGTGTACTTTTTTTTTAATCCTTTGCGCGCAATTTTCTTTTTAAGTATGGAGGATAGAGGTAAGGAAAGTTATTTCAAATAAGAAATAAAAGAAAAGTGTTATATAAATATTTTTCTTTACTTAAAGATAAAGTAGCTAACTGTCAAATAGTGTTTCAAATTTTCAGCATACTTTATATAGCCTACAGCTGACATTCAAAAAGAAAACTTTTTGCTTCAACTCTTAAAATCCATTATCAACGATGTTGGTCAAGGACGAGATAGTAGATATCTCCGCCCTAAGCCTTCATACATGTAATACAGAGGATCTCTGGGACTGTGCGCCATGCAATAACACTGTTAAAAGTAAGTTTTGTTTTGCGATCCATTTAAGAGTTCACAATATAGGAATTCACTAGTTTCACCGTTGACGGATACTTCAAGGAGAACGATGTTGTATTTTATTGCATTTTCATTCAATAAATGATTTCAAAGATGTTGATATAGTAATTAGCAATTCTGAAATACCTGAACTACTTAGATAAATCTACCTAAATTTAATAAATCTTAAGTCGTGAAATCGAAGATGTAATTTTTATTTCCGGAGGTCTATCGTTACTTTATATATATATATATATATCACAATATAGCATCTATATAGCTATATAGATAAATATAGCTGATATTATTTGCTGTATTGCATAGTTAAATAAAATAGCCAAGCGGAGATAAATAGTTCAACGTAAGTATCAGTCATCAGGCATCAGGTAGGCGCATATGAAATACAGTATGGATGTAGTAATAAAACGCGTGCATCAACCGGTATATCTAGACTTCAAGACACGCTGCGATTCTGTGTAGTCGCAGGTCAAGCTATAACGGATGTGTTTGTGTGTTGGAAGAAGTTTTGAGACTCATTGAGAGACACGAGCTTACCGTCACTGCGATAAGTCACACGTTTTCGCTACTGTCATTTCATAAGTGGACATGGGACTTCGTAGGATTTCTTTGCGATTAAAGTAAGGGAATAACTTTGATTGTACCATTTAATCTATCTTGCTCAGTTATTAGTGTTGTAACATAAGCAGCTTACAAAATGTTCCCATTGATGGGATACAGAGCCTTTTCTCGCAAGGAGAAAGTCAAGTCCATAATCCACCACGCTGGCCCAGTGTGGGTTCATTGTTGACACATGACCTCGAAATTTTTTGTGAAAATGTCGATTTCCTCACGATATTTTTCTTCGCCTTTTTTTAGTAAGTGGTGTTACGCACATGATTTCGTTTTTTTTGTGTATTGTTAAGCTATTATTTGGCGTTAGAGGTTTAGTTAAACAAAAGGAAACGTATTCAAAATGATACATACATTTCCAACCGTTCTCCGTCATTGGCGTTTTTCTGTCGCCGCGTGGTTAGCGGGAATGGAAGCGGGCCGGACCGGCTTCCCTGCAATTACCTGCGCAGACGTCGGCCTTGCGACCTCTTTACTTCACCTCGGCAACGCTGCCACGTGGAAACACTGAGCTTAATGCTTCACTCTAGACTAAAATGCGAAGTTTCCTCACGTTACACTACAACTACTCTCTATGTGGTCCATTGAAGTGAAAGTACAAGGAGCTAGAACATAGCTCGAGAGCCAGCCCTTTTATGTGCAATTGCAAACTGTAAGTTGACTTTATTGAATGCAAAAAATAGCTTTCAATGTCTAGTGTTTATGTATCCTCGGTGTGCGACTTGTTAGGTGTTTTATATTGTTTAATATTTATGATATTAACTGATGGTGAAATGAAAAGCCACGTAACTGTAATTATTATTGAATATAGATATAGTACGGCTGTTTATGGTAGATTTTTCCTAAATTTTCATAAAGGGTTGCACAGTAGACGATTTTCGCAATAAGATACGAATAGTACGTATGATATTTCCACACTGCAGTTACGATATCTAACTTCAGTGATCAGTGTAAAACTGGCCAAACTAAATGTGACAGTGATGTGATATGCTCAACTAAAGCTCCACCAACATTTTAACTAAATACTTGTCAATATTTGTCACACCACACTATCCAGATTAAACTAAGCAAAAGATGTATTCTGGGAATGAAAGAACTGACCTGTGGCTCTTTACCAACTCAGCCACGAGATTTGTCTCTCTCATGTTATACTAACGCTAATAAACTGAATATGTTTCCTTATGAAATACCTACCTTACAGCCAATAAATTGGTAAGACAAGTGTCAATGTAAAAGCCTCCAACCACTTCACTATAAATGATAAATCAAGCTACATATGCATCGACCGTTGTGGAAAATCCACTTTTTCATTAAGCCTTATACTACCTACTTATGCAAGTCGGATATCACTTATGTATAATGGTATTATTTGTTAACGTTATTGCGAAGAATATCGATTTAAAATAGTTAATGATCATTGCGAATGCGTTAGGAAACCAGTCTGAGTAGGTACGCTGCACAGTAGGTGTGCTCCACACTTTCTGTTTCACCTACTCATTATACTTACCTATTATTATTCGCAATATCATGCAATGTATTTGAATACAGTTTTGGAATCATAATTCTATCAAATTTATCAAATTTATTTCAACTAGTAAGAAAAGTTCGCAGAAAGTAAGCTAGTTCGTTCTTAGTCCGATTGGATAGAATTAATAATAATGAATAGAATTGTAAAGACGACGGTTTTATATATATTTTTTTTAAATAAAAGAGTTACCTTATATAAAGCTACCAGACATCTATGAAAATCAACTGAATGAATCACTGTAGTCGGGTAATTGTATGTATTTTAAAAAATAGAAATAAATCAAATAGAAAACTTAAACGCGATTGAATTATATGAAATAAGTTATATCCTTATGTATGTTTTTAATTAAATTACAATATAAAACCGCAAGGCATTTAATGTATTCTGTAAATAATGTTATCAATTAATGATAGTTAATTGTAATAATTTGTATAATACATTTTTATTTTACCTATCGTGCCTTTAAATGCCGTTTAAATTACTGGGTTACGCGAAAAGGGTGTTCTTTTAGCTTAACCCAGTAGTGTCCGTATATCACACATGTTCGCAATGCGTTGATTAAATGTTGCATTGCTTCTCAAGTCTCCGCTCCTTCGTATCGAACTGGTATTCACCGGATTTCACGAGGGTAATTGAGCTTTAGACGCAGACCTGCCGCCTGAGTCAGTATTCTATAACAGCAAACCTTATAACGCAAACAAACTCTGGTATGTATAACTAATTACTCGTTTGGTGATGATGATAACTGATTAGTCGATAACCTTCGAAATATATTGATATATTACATTAGATAAGTCACAACGAGTGTAGGAGTCGAGTATAACAATAGCTAGTGGCTTAGTACGAAGTAGGTAAGTCTGCCTATGGAGCCGTAGATTCTGAGTTCGATTCCCACCCACAACAAGCATTTGTGGGATGCCAACAAATATTTGTTTTGTAGTGTATCACAATATTTATATTTTACCATTATACCTATTATATCAGCTATCTTGCTCTCACTGAACAAGTGTTCTTTAGTTTGGGGCTGGTTATCATTGTGTGAGAAACGTCGACAATTTATTCTAAGAGGGCAGTTATGTGTTTTTTGTCTAGTAATTACAGAATACAAGCCTTGATTGAGCGGTTCGCGTATAAAATCGGCATTTACATTTTCTTTGTAGGTCAACATATGCAAAACATAAACTAGTTTACGTATATCAAGTTGTAAATCAAGGTGTTTTTAAATAAATAGACTGGGTCTTCCATTGCTTGGTTTAAATTCTTAGAGTCTTTATTAATAGGATCTAGGTCAAATCTAATCGTCTTCATTTCATTTTGATCTTTTTTAATAGAGTGTTGGGACGAGCCAGGTGTGCGTCTGATGGTAAATAGCACGCCTGCTCTTTACAGCACAGTGTCACGCTGTTATTTGAACTTCAGAGTCTCAGTCACTATATTCTATCACTACAAAGGTTATGTAAACTTTATCCAGTACCATCTCTTAAGAATTAACGATTCCTTTTAACACATTGCGTTTTATCCAACAAATAATAAAACGATGTTAATCATCTAGGTACAATTTCATTCGATTCTTTCAGTAACAGATAATTAAATTTGCGGTTTTGCTAAGACTAAGTTGTGACTAAGTGACTAAGTTTGCCAGATATTATCCCGCCAGCCCGAGTAATGTACAATTATTACTGTGTTAACAGGGCATAGAGATAAAACATCTTATATATCTGTGTGGCGACCGCAGTGCAGTACTAGGTTATGATTTGGACTCTTCATGTTCCAATAGCTGCGTGTCACTGTGCTGTAACGGACATGCACGTTGCTTACCATCAGGCATATGTCCTGCTCCTCCCTCTATATTATAAAAGCAACAAAAAAAGTAGTGAAGTATTCCACCCACAAGCACATAAATAGAATTTATTTTAGTCATTAAAAAAACGTCACTCAAGATATACTAACTAATTTTTAACTCTAATGATGCACGTACATAAATTGTATCAGAGCATAAAGGCATGACAGAAACATTATGTATGAGTGGGATTTATCATATATCTATTTTTGGCTGTACCAAAACACAATATAGACGAGACGTTGTTGACGTTGTTGAGAAGAGTAAAACATGCGGCTGATAGTATGCAACACACCTGCCTATTAGCACAGTGCCACGACGCTACATTACTGACTAGACCTGCACTGATAAATAATAATAATAATAATATAACACTTTATTACAACTACAAATCTTAAAAATAGGTCATAACATTAATAGCATTACAAATAAATAAGTTTGTAGAGTAATTGGCGGCCTTATCGCTTAAAGCGATTTCTTCCAGGCAACCGTCGAGTGAAGTGGAGAAAAGTCAATAAATACAAATAATACAAATAATCACCCAGAGGCTTACGATGACTTATCTCTTTTCTCTGTAATGTCTCTGAAAACATTGCCCTTAAAACCAGATCAAGGTCATGTTTGCACATTACGTCTTGGTGGTAGAAAACCTTGCCTGGGTTAATACATACATACATTTGTATGTATGTATTAACCCAGGTGGATTCAGCAAAGAGTTCTTACCACAACAAGAGGTGCAGTGGTCAGCAACAGGCGGACCGCGAAAGGTCGAATCTCGGACAGAATAGAATTTTATTTGAAAACAAAATAATAAAACGGCATCTCTTAATAATTATGAACAGTTGTTATTTTCTGAACCTCGTTGAAAAATTCCTGCGGTACCCGGACCCCACCTAAAACTACTTGGAGGCCCCTGGTCTAGTGTAAGGTGCTTAAAAAATCTAAGAAAAGCATTGAACTTCGCTGAACCTCAATAGCTTAGATTTCATTAGAACGTCGATACTAAAGTCGAATTGCAATTGAAGATTTATTACCGGTGCAACTAGCGCAGCAACTTTCGATTCCAAGGACTGGGATGCAGTATTCACCAAGTTAAATTCACACCTGTCATCACTGCTCATGTGCGCCACTTTAGAATTTCATGAATACTATTTTATACAAGCCTAGTTCTAGTTATTCACCATAAGACTTTAAAGTAAAATAGTACACTCCATCATTGGCGGTACTTACCACAATATTAATTACGAGATCCAATACAACTATATCAATACAGACCCTAGAACGCTAAATATACAAAAATGAAACTTTAATATTAATTTCTTAAAGCTATTTCTCAGAATTCGTTTCAGTCGGTACTTATGAAATAGCATTACCTACTCTATTAATCGAGCGCAGCGAAGAGCTGCCTAGCTCTTCATTTTTCCAGAGTTTCCACTACATTAAAAACTACAGAATTTTTCACTTTAAAAATTTCGTTACATTTATTTGGCGGGCAAAATCCTCATGTTTGACGGTGTGAGTGTCGTGAAATAAATATCAAAATTCACACTGCGTTCGGTTTTACACTAAAGTCCTAGATACGACATAGTAATGAATAAATAGTAGGAAGAAATGAATTTCGCAACCGAAAGCAAGGGACTTGTAATTTTATAAATAAGCTTCAGCGGTGAATGCAATGGTTTGGCTTGGACTTAGTTGCTAGCTGTGCGGCTGAAATAAATATATATAAGATTAAAGTACAAATAAAAGTACTAAAACACAGAATTCGTTAAATAATGTTGGATAAAGTAGCCTATAAACTATGACAGTGCCACGAAACTACATGAAGATTCCAAATTACTCTCCAGCACTGAACTGCGTTCGTTACCCATACAAAACAATTTATCCCCTTGCCCTTGTAATTTCTCCGGTAAAATCGCCCTACAAACATGAACACAGTAATTATTGTACATAACTGCTTGGCGATAAAACAACTATTTGGTATAATAAATATAATATGGTATTTCCCCAAACGGAGTCTGCGAAGAGTTCTACAACTTCAAATAATTCAATCTGCGATTAAAAATGCATTGAAAAAAAACCATTTACGTGACAAATAAAAAAGGCCAGCTATCAGTAAATCTTGTTACGAGCGCGTCACTTTGTATTTACCAGTTTTTGAGGAAAATGTTACAAGTTTTAAAGGATAATAAATATTGCTCGCAAGCAGACCTGCATATGAATTGGTTTTTCCTTGCGTCAATTGAAGCAAGGTTCATTTATAAGTTGTCGATTTTATGTATTATTGTTGGTCACTCATTCAATGCGACTTACTAGTTAACAAGGAAACCTTATTGAATGTTTGACAATATTTAGGGCTCTTTTTATACTGTAAAATATATCACGCCTGTTTGATAGGTGTAGGTACCTATTGTATATAGAAAATTTGAACGAGATTTATCCTAGCAAAAAGTCTATTAAAACATCAATTTACTTTTTTAGTACTTAAATTTGAATGTCGTATATAAATTTTCGACGTTCCAGACGTAAAATACACAGAATCGATATCTTAGTCAATTCTATATTATTTTTTCACTTTTTGAAAATATCATCATACAAACCAAACAACAAGGATACATTATGGCTTGTTTGTGCCTCATGATTGTGTTTTCATTTTATCTGCCTGTTAAAATAATCAATTAATACCTAGTTGGAGATGTATTGAACGTAAATCGCGTCAACATTCGATCGACACTTTAAATCGAACGTACACTGGCCTCACTGGCATATCGGCGAAGGTACTATCGTGGGATGTGGGTTTGGTCCTAAAGCGATAAGTAATTACGAGGACGCGACGGCCGCCGCCGCCGTAGAAACCTCATACCACACGGCGGCGGCGGCCGCTCACAGACCGGTCGGCGCGGCAAACCGGTCTCCTGGGGAATTTCCACGCTTTCCTCCTTCAGTCCTATCGACAATTTACGACTTTTGTATTTTACGACAATCAAGGGATATAATAATCTTCATTTAATAGGCATAAGTAAATTATATCCTGTCGGCAATATTAAGTCTATAGGGCTAGCTCACCTAGCTTGTCGTTACACCACTGTACAATGAACGCCTTATTTCGCATGAGTGCATTTTTTATCGATAATAATAGGTTTGCACTTGACCATCATTTAACCTAATGTTAATAACAATGCGGCCTACGATGCAGCGGCTATATTTACATTTATTAATAAGTAGGTAAATAACAATGTATCTTAGAGCACTTGAATATATATGTTTGAATGCACTGATCTTAGTCTGTAGAAATAAATTTCACACGGCCTCTTAAACCGCTAGGTTGAGTTAATGACAATTCGTGGAAGATCGAAAAATTCAACCCAATTAATGTAAGTACCTACATCAATTTGAGTTCTATCTGTAAAATATGCTATATCTGAGGAGGCCACGACCAAAATGCTCCCTAACTTTGTAAATCTTAACGTTACAAAGGGGAAATTTCAAAACGACACGCATACACGCCCGCGCACACAAACACTCTCGCACCCTAACACACACACACACACATAGAATCAAGCATAATCAACGAGAACTAGAACCATAGGAAAAAAATTAAATGACTAGCTCCCATAAACACAGGGAATCCTAGTGTGGGAGCTAGGGCTACAATTTGTTACTAATAATATGCATCTTAGTTTATTTAAGTTAGTAAGTAACCGTAAGAGCCTATTATGTTATATTGAAAACAAATAACAATTATTAGTATTATAAAAAATATAGGTATTTACGTCCCACAGGAGTTTATACTTGTCATCATACACACACCTACGTACCTACTACGTACCTTCCTACCTACGTACTTCATAGTCATACATAGTTACGCACATTGTCATGTGCGACGATGTTAGGCACAAGGTACATGACAATTAATATGACAAGAATCAAAGCGGCAACAACAAATTCATTACAGAACACATAGTTTTAAACACATGCGTCATAAACAGAGAATAACAACGGTAGGTACTTTCTGGAGATGCAAATATGTGCGCCAAAGTAAATGTGGGAGTTTAAACGTTGGCAAGTCCGGGAAGGTAGATTTAGAACAGCAGGACAGGGTTTGAATGGGCAGATTGTACCGTGCCAAATTAAACTAAACTTGGCATTTGACAGCCGGCGCCGATGGTGACAAATGCATAGACGTCATATAAGCTTTTTAGTTGATTCTTGAATGAATAATTCTTCTGTTACTTTCTAGAGAATATGTTGAGGTATTCATAGAGAAATGTTTAGGTTTTATTAATAGTTTTTTTTTCTGGAAGACTGAGCTAAATAGAAAATGAAGACAAAGTAACGTTCTTTAGCTCTGAAACACTTTTCGTCCAAATAATGTCGTGTGATCATTCCAAACCTTTTCTTTATGACACAAACATGAAAAAACGAAGGATGTTAAAAATAGTACCTAAGCTTAATGTTAGTCGCTTGCTCATTGCTCGAGTGAACGACTAAGCATATTCTACAAATACGAATATGACAAGCATGCATTTAGAAAAAAAGTTATATATCTACTTAGGTACCCCCAACAAAATTATTTAGATTTTAGGTCAATCGTACCTATGTTTGCAAGTAAAGCAATAACGCGTCTAAGATTCCTACCGCAGTTAACAAAAGAGATAATAACAATGAAACGGGTAAACTGATTTTGATGAACCTTTCAAACACAAATTGAAATCAAATTCGGTTCATCCGTTCGAGAGCTACGATGCCTCTGACAGATAGACACACAAGCGCCGTTAGTTTGAGTTAGAATTGGACCGAGGGCAAGCACTTGAAAAAACTATTTATTTGTAGACTTAAAAGAAATAAACTAATGTTTAGTCTTACAAACAATTCTGCGACGCAGCTGCGCAGTGTTGGCGCCAAAGCTCACTATTCCGTCGCCAGCACTCGTTGACATCTCTGATTGACAGGGAAATATATATTATTTCCAGTCACAGTCTTGCTATTATTTGTCTTCTATTGCAACCGTTTTTTCGCACTGGAAAATCACTTAAGGCCGATTTAAACTGAACGAACATAGAGCTAGAGCTGGAACAAGAGCATTCTTTCTCGATCTTTTAGTGTAAACGAAAGATCGTTCTTAGCGTTTTCCATATTAAATATTCCATAGAATCTTTGCAAACGCAAACAAAACAACGAAATAATGTTCTACGTTTGTTTACATCAAATGAATTTGATACAGTGGGGATAGAATGAGCATTCGCTCGTCTTATGTAAATCGGCCTTTAGACAAATAGGAAGACTAGGCACCGTCATTATATGGTAGATATCTCCTAGATTCAGTAAGCTGAATGCAATTTAATAAATAAAATTGTATTGGTTGTTACTAATTTTATAGAAAAACTTTTGATACAGATTTGATTAATTTTAAAACACAACATACATAAATCTTATTCAATCAATATTTCGTTAAAAATAAAAATGACAAGGCTTTAAAAACCGTTTCCTTTAGTTAAATTAGATACCTTTGTCTGCCTCAAATATAAATTAATTGTTGTTGTTTATGTACCTATACTTATGTGACAATCAGTGTACAATAAGACCGCGACGTGAAATTGGAAACCGGCAGTAAAGGCCGGTTTGCATTAAGTTGTAGATCAGTTTGTAATCTAGCGTCGTTAGATTATAAACTATTTAACTTACAATTTTACGGTGACATTCATTATACAGTATTTTTGAAAAATGTTGTAACGCATGAGCCGTTTTGTTTCAAAGGTCGATCTCTTTTCTAGGTCGCATGTTTTGAAAACTTTTCTCAATTTAGGCGATAATTATTCAAAGAATAATTATCTCCTTGATCAAGTACCTACACTCGTTGTACCCAATACTTTTCGTTCTATTCTTTTGGGAAAATTTGTCTCTGGATTTTAATAGTCCGATTCTTAACGTTGTAAGTATGCTGTCGTACATTACCCTATAAGCTTCAGGATTCGCTTTGACATAGCATTTAGCTGAAGTACCCGCGGGGACAACTAGAACATAATAAATAACATTTAAGAGCGTAATAGATAGACAGCGTTAGCAAATAAGGTATTTCCAATAAATTGCGGTACAACGTTACGTCTTATAGGTAGTTAATTTTACCTTAAGGTGGCACGTGCTTTGCGGGCACGTGTTTAACAAATCACTAGGGCAGTCGTCCAACTCCATGTTAGTATTAATAGTTTGGTTGGTATTCACAACTGTCGTAAATAAGTGGAAATTACTAACGATTCCCCGTTGCACATTGTATACATTGGCAATAACTCAGTTTCTGATGTTAAAATCAAAACTTGGTAAAATGTATATCCTACTATTTTACTTACCCTAACCCTCTTGGTGGTTCTATTCTGCACATGGAAAATTTACCAGAATTTAATTGCTCCTGGATCATTAACCCTTAGTCCCATTTAAATCGTACCACAAGGTTCGGTAGCTGCAAAAACAGATTAAAAAGCTGGTTTATCGACCAAACTCTTTAAAGTTGCAACGAGTTCTTAGAAAGAGATGTTTTACATTTCTTGCTAGGATAAAATAGTACAACATTTACGTTGTTTATTACAAAACAATTAACACTTACCTGTACGATAATCGTTTGTCACATTTGAATTTTGCGTTAGCAATCCGTACCCAAGCATCTACATTGAAATCTAATTTTTCACACCGTGTAAGTACATATTAACAATGATACAAGTAATACGGCGGGGTCTTTCTTGGGCATTCTTGTACAAGAGATCAAACCTCCAAGCGTCAAATCGTGTATAGTATAGTAGTCTACTAGTCAAGCTCTTTCATTTGATACCCATATTAAGGCATTAGTGAAAAAAAATATGTAATTCGCCATTTTGTGATTTGAAATTTGTTATACTGTATAGTACTCTACTAGTCAAGCTCTTTCATTTGATACCCATATTAAGGTAGATTGTGATGAAATATTAGGTCCGCCATTTGGTGGAGGCGGCCATCTTGAATCGATATTAACCAAAAATAGCTCAAAACATTAACACTAAAATTAATCTTCAAACAAAAAAACCGCATCGAAATCGGCCCATCCGTTTGAGCTCTACGATGCCATAGACAGATACACATAGAGACAGACCTGGATGTGTGTCTGTCTGATAGACAGACAGACTTCGACGTCAAATTTATAACACCTCTTTTTTGGTCGAGGGTTAAAAACCGCAGTAACTGTGCCATAAAGTGGTCAAGTAGGAATTAAAATATTGTCAAAAATTGCGAAGTTCGAAAAAAATTATAAACTTTGAAAGACTTATTCTCAGAAACTAATATTGGGTTTATAGTATCATATTGTAGCAAATTTAGTCTACTTTATTAACGCCATAAGAAAGTTTTTACTAAAACTAGTCGTTTAGGGTTATAATCGCCAAAATTTGAAAAATAAACGTTTTTTTCGCGGTTTTTTCGATATTTGACAAAATTGCGTTCGTCGCTCGAGGTCACAAACTTGGGATAATCATTAGGCCAACATCATATACAAGTCTGCAAAAAATCAGATCTACCGGATTTAACGCATACTGTAATGTATAAAGTTACTGGATTATTATGGATGGCAAAGAGTTTATTTTGTGTAAAATAATGTATCGTGACCATCAGATCTTTTGTAGATAGGTACCTACTGATAACAAGATGGACGCTTAAGGAAAATGACCTGATTGTCTATGTAAATTCCCAACTTCTGAAGGTTATAAGCATTCGTGTTTTTAGTTTTACTTTTGAACAACAATTTTAAGACCTTTAGATAAGAAAAAATATAGAAAACTGTTTTGCCTATTGTATATCTATATAATTATGTAAACGTAGTGAATCTTATACCTTAACGAGCAATTCTTGTACCTATATAAATATGTATATATATATAGAATCTGAATCTCGGAAACGTCGCGAACGATTTTGATGAAATTATGTATGCAGGGGGTTTCGGGGACGATACATCGATCTAACTAGGTTTCATAATGCAGAGCTAGTAGTGCTGCTTACCATCATGAACATGTCTTGCTTGTCCGTTACTCTATATAATAATGATATAGGTAAAATATTTTATTTTCGACACCTAACTTCCGATCCAATTATAAATGTGTAATTGTAATACATAGATAAATAAATAATAAATTACTCCATTATGGAAAAATTAACTACTTATTCAATTTGGTTTGGAACCAACCGCAAATTAATTTCCAGTGAGTCATGACATGATATGACTAACTATTTAAAACTGTATTGAATGTTTGTACAATTGTAAGAGGTATACGGATTACCAGCGTCCATTATTTAATTTGTTCAGAATCAATGAAATGATAAGTCATTTATTATTAAATAATTCATAAGAGTTTTTTAGACACTAAGCACTCCATCAGTTCAAATACTCGTGCTATACCCGTTTAATACCTACCCCTGACTAGGTGTGATCCTATTATTTTAATGTACATTCTGATTATGAACTGATGTCTGGTAATAAAAATAATAATTATTATTACCATGAATTTCTGGTAATAATAATTATTATTATTATTATTATTACCAGAAATTATAATTCATAAATAATAATTTTTAATAAATTATAATTTATTAAATTATAATTCGATTGCTATTATTATTATTTATGACATTGGTGTGATAAACAAAAATACTATGGTTTATTGTACCTAGTGGAAACTATTACGGTCAAGAGGCTTTTGATATAAACAGCAGGGCTCTCGATCCATCTATTTAAACTTACTAATTAGTTCCATGACTAAACGACATAAGTCTTTGTATTGATATAAGTATTTGCAGAGTCCGCCTGGGGAAATATCACACCTTGACCAGTAACTCTAATAGTTGTAGTAAATACCAAGTAACGCATAAACAACGCTCTGCTCGGGTTTAGAGGGTAATATTTCCAAAAAAAAAATACTGGGTATCAGAAATAAATCCTACTAATATTATAAATGTCAATGTATGAATGTTTGGATATTTGGATGTTTGTTGCTCAATCACGTCCTAACGTATGAACGGATCGGACTGAAATTTGGAACACAGATAGATTATAGTCTGAAAGAACAGCTACTTTTTATCCCGGAAAAACAACGGAACAACTGGAACGGGAGCTAGTCATTTTATATCTCTGGGTGGCGAGCTCCGTTCAGTGTTCAGGTACCTACTAGGTAGGTAATGATTTCGACTCTTCATGTTCCAATAGCTGTGTGTCACTGAGCTGTTAATGGAAAGTGTGTTGCTTACCATCAGGCACTTGTTCTGCTAGGCCCATCACTTTATACCTATTGTGAAAAAAGTCCGCGAACAAGTTAATGTAAATTTACATGATTCTTATGTTAATGTGTAATCCTAATATGTACCTAATCTCAAGATAGTGTCATATACAGTAAGCTGACATTTTACAAGACATTTTGTTTGAAAAAGATCATGAAGGCCATTCATTTGTTTTAGTTAAGCAAATAAGGCATACATAACGTAAATTTGACCACAATGATCAGATTGCAAAAGAAAAAGCTTCTTTGGGTAAAAATCCTTAAATCATTTTAGATTTTTAAGGATTACATTGTATTACTATAACTTTAAAACTATAACAAAAATAATTTTAATGTACATACCTAATTAAATTGCATTTTTGTAAGGCGCTAAGGTGCATTGACTGATATGTCATAAAAAGACATTATTTATTTGAGCCGTATCGATAAGGCATGGCTTGTTTTAAAAAAAAACTTGCAAAACTTGCAAGCAGACATTATTGGAAACCTTCCAAAGTTTTGGCAAGAAAACCAGTAAGAACCAGTTTCCTTAATGCTTCGTCCGCCGAGTCTCCAAAATGCACAAACGAAATTACGCAAATAATTACGGCGTGTGGACCTCGCATGTGCTCGCTTACACAAACGAGTGCAGAAAAATATCATAGATACCATGTTTTTGTAGGATTTATATGTCGTTCGCAATTTTGATCCAAAACATCCATCGCTACAGGCATACTTTTTAGATTTAAAATATCGTAAATATTTTTATAGCTATAATATTTATATATGAATATCTTTTACCCCGGCTTCTTATTCTCAAAGCTTTATTTGACGTTTTGTAACTAATCGTTTTCACATACATTTATTGCAATAACAAACAGACCGAAAGAATAAAATTAGTAACCTTGTATAAATATAAATTATGGTGATTTCCACCGCTTAGTTAAGATAGTTGAATACTATGCGCTAGCCCAAAGTTCGGTTAGTATCTAAAACCAAATAGGTACCATATTCCCCTCATATCGAAAAGGCGGAGATTGAAGAATATTTTTACTTTAAATCCAAAAAAATATACCTAATACTTCAATTATAAATAACTTAGATATATATTTACATATACATTTAAAAAACTCCCCTCGGAATGTTCAGTGGTCAGTTGTATTTATTTATTTTTCTATTCAGAAATTGAGAAGATGCGACGCGATGACGTCGTTATGTGGACAGTCTTACACTTATATCTACAATATTTACTAGAATTTCCTCGTTGTATTGCACAATCTTTCATTACAAAGTCTTAGAACAACACGGGCAGAATAGAAGGCCTGAACAAGAGCGGATACGGAAAATGGTGTTTGTGTGTGCGCAAAGTTTCACATAGTGAAGATTGTAAATATTTATTTACATGTGTCGCCTGCATTTCATTACGATTTGATAACGAAGTCTAAACAAGTAAAATTTACTAACAACGTCAATCCACTTCGATTGATTTACTGATCTGCTGACTCATTTAAATACTTACCAGGGCTTGACCAAAGTCATGACATTGGTCAATGACCTAACTTGAGTTGGGTGGATTTTTGGGCTTGATTTTTTAAAGTTAAATTTGAATACCTACTGATAAACAAAAATTACCAAAGACTTAGTTGGAGAACTTAAAAACAATACTAATTTTACAGTAAAGATAATAAGCAAATTCAATTTAATAAATTAAACTTAAATATTAACATTACATTTACATATAGCCTCATTTCGATTCCAAAAAATATCGAAACGTGAGAGCGAGATGGTAGGTACCTGCCATATTGTGTACCTATAAGACTTGAAAATAAAAATTTAAGTTATCTCACGAAGAAACATGTTTAAGATCTTCACGTCAATAAATTGTTATAATGCAGCTGAGTTTTGCAGATAAGATACCTACGTACCTCCACAAACTACGTAGGTACGTAAGACGATTATTTACCAAAATTCTTAATAAAAAACTGGTTTTAGTAATAAAACATTTTATTATGCATTCAGCGTGCTTGGACTGACTTTATAGGTATAAAACCTTCTTCTTGTTCTTGCAAAATGTAATGTTATTGAAAGACAATAAACCTCTTTTGTATTTTCACCTGTTGTTACTTTCTGGCACTAAAAAAATCATGTTTTCCGCAAACACGATTAAATAAATATTAAGTAAGTAGGTACAACACTAAAAAACGAAAAAAAATCGGTTTTAGCATCGACTTTTGATTTGGTAAATAAACATTCATATTGGTCGAACAATCGACAATTTAATCTATGCGATTTTGTGGATTTAATCATAACATTTAAGCTTAAGGTGTTCAAACGTGCGCGATTTGAACTCATATTGAAAAGATTACATAATATAAGTACTTAGTACATCCCATTAATATTATAAACTAGCAGCGCCCCGCGGTGTTACGCGCGTAGTTCCCGTTCCCGTTGTTTTCTGGGATAAAAAGTAGCCTATGTGTTCTTCCAGACTATAGTCTATATGTGTTCCAAATTTCAGCCCGATCCGTTCATACGTTAGGACGTGATTGAGCAACAAACGCTAACAAACAAACAAAGCGCACCGACTTCCTAGCTAATGACTAAAACGTTTTAATTTTCTGTTTCAAAATTTCAATAAACTCTGATAGGAATACCTCAGGACCGTAAAAATGAGAATGTAGGTAGCAAAAAAAAAATGTACTCGATAATGTTATCAACACGTTTTAGAACTTATGTTCAAGGATGTAAAGTATATTATCGTACATTCCTCACTTGTAGCCACTTGATGGACATCGCATCGGTGGATACCTTGAAGTGTTTACATGTCTTATGTTGACATGAAATAAAATAAATAATAAATGATGTTCGGTATTTTCCACTGTACCTATGTTAATTCTGGATAAACATAGGTAAATGGCATATATATCTAATAATTAGTGTAAACATAATACTAATCGTAGTTTGTAGTCTTCTAGGAAGAAGATGTTTTTGTATTTTTGCGAGAATAACACTAATCGTTGCACGGCTCACGTGATTTAGTTATTGATACTTTACACTAATGTTATAAATGCTAAAGTTTTTGTTTTTATGTAGGTACTTGTATTTATGGATGTTTTGTTACTCAAACTACACTAGCAAAGATTATTGAATGGATAACCCATAGGCTACTTTTAATCCCGGACAAATTAAGGGATCTGGAAATACGCGGATGAAACTGCGGGATGCTACTACACAGTTAAATAGTTACTCAACTATAGTTAACTGATTCCAAGGAGTTTCTCGATTCGTCCGAATCTTTTTCATTATTTATTTTCTCAGATTAGGTACTGTTTACTAAAGGTGGTTGAACCGATTTAGAAAGTTTTTTTTTGTTTAAAAGGTTTTAGGTACTTTTCAGGTAGTGCATTTTTTTTACTAAAAAACAAATATTGTCATCAATGCTATTTTCATTAACTTCGAAACCTTACTCTCTTGGTTATTTTTCGTTTCGTTTTCATTTCGTCCTCGAAATGAAAAACATACTTTGAAATTATTCTCAGAAGCTTTACTGAAATCAGTATGGTAGTTTAAACATTAACCGAAGATGATTGTTTGACTAACTAATTATCGTAAGTTGTTTATTAGTTTCCGACCAAACTTTTCAGTGATTTGCATTCATACAGGTTGTGATAACAACCCGTTATGAAAAATGCATGGAAATCTACTGTGGTTGCATAAATATTTGCTGTGTTTATGTTTTCTCTTTTTGCATTATAAATAAATTCAAACACGGAACAAAACAGAAAACAGGGGGATACATCAATGCAGAAACAATAGATGAATAATTCTACCTAGTTCTTTTACATAACAGATTGGTAACATAGCCTGTATTATGGATCTACTCAGCTTAGTCACTGGTATGGACGCATAAAAAAGTCGGACGTAGGTAGTCTCGCTAAAACAAAAACTACAGTCGGCCACATTTACAGATACGCACACATATACACAAGTTTGCGCGTGTAATGATCCACTGATGTGTGTATGCAGCATGTATGTGACAGCGCACACGTGCACATTGTGTGGCCGACTCTATGGACACAGTTTTTGTTTTAGCAAGACTACGTCCGACTTCTTTTATACGTCCATGGTCTCTGGGTAATAATAATATTTATCCTAAAAAAGGACGAGTTTAACCTTTCGCGAAGTTATCCTCATTATGCCAAGCCGCCTCCCAAAGACTTTTTAAAATCATTGTTCGTCAATATTGACAAGCAAAAGCAACTCACTTTATGTTCCCACAGCTGAGCAATCTCTCAAAAGGAGCGAGTCAAGGCCTTAATTCACCATGCTGACAAAACCGCGATTGTCGATTTACACATATCCTCGAAAGACGTTTAGCTTGGGACATGCCTGTTTCCTCACGATGTTTTCTTCAAAGCAAGTGATAATGACAAACTTTTATACCTGCACTTGGAAATATACTCACAAATGCATTCTCACAAGGGATTCGAATCAATCAATGTGAAAACGGCGTTTCCGCTACTAGGCCAGTAGGTACAGCCTTTTGCATTAACAAAAAGTTATTTTAACAAAAAAAAGTTGAGCAGGCTTATGTAACTGCGATAGATACAAGCCTCTTTTGTACGTTTTTTGTACGTGTGAAGTGTGTGGAAAATTATAAATTACTACAATACTCACCTATTTGTTATTAAGTAAATGAGGAAGCGAAGATAAACGGTCCATTAAAAAAACATTACTTCATAAGTAGCGCAAGTATGGTTGGTCTCGTTAACTTAAGCCGAGCAAAAATAAATCACAGAAAATTCCTTGACGTTCCATGGTAAAATAGTATAGATATCTGACATAACCGACTCATATTTTTCCATTCATATTATTACATTACGTAAAGTTTTCATAATTAATATATTTATATGGATTTTAATTTAGCACAAATTAATCATAAAAATTTCATGGTATTCTATAATGAAAACTTTGTCCTGGTACAAAGTAAAATTTTATCCTCGACGTAGTCTAGACTTCATTTATTTAAATACCTATTCATTTTCATGCTTACAGATAGTTCTCTTTTTATAGTTGCATTCTTTTCCCAAGACGAAAAACTGTATCCAAGAAGTGTTTACTATATATTTATATGAGGTCAACTGTATTTAAATCCCTACTTAGGTAGTACTAAGTACGAATGTAGCTATCTAAATCAGAAAACAAGTAAGTGGCTCCCTGATAAGTAGGTGCTTGTGTATAATATGATCGCTGTTGTCACCAATTTGATCACTATCGCTTCACGTATTACATTTTTATGGGCCATTAAAGTCGGATAACACTCATGAGGAATCTTAATCAAATACGGGAACAAAACACGTCAATGGTGCCGTGAGTTTTGATTTTGTAGGTTTTTCAAATTTTCTGCTTTTACTATACTTAGTTAAGTACGATGTCTAACTAAAGCAAACAATTATGCTACTAAACATACTCATTTAGCTCATATTACTGAGGATTCCTTACATAACACTAAATGACCCCAAATTATAATATTTGTATATTACATTTAAAACAAATATTTGTAAAATGTTCATTTTTTTACGTAGAGCAGTAATAAATTCAACAGAAAAATATATTTAAATAAAAGATATTTCAAACGTTACCTTTTGTATGACATGTATGTAATAATAATAATAGTAGACTGATTTTGATGTAAAGGGAAAACATCTAATAGAGTAAGATCACAGGGCCGCCAGACGTCACGTATTTCAATAGTTCCATTCTGTATTTTAATATCATCTAGATTTTCAACTAATACCTAAATGCATTAGATTTGATTCATCAAATGGTTTAAAACTTCGTTATAATGTATGTCATATTTCTAAGAACAATTAATATTATCGAAACAATCGTTTGCAAGCGTTGATAAAAATAGAAAATTTATGTAATTAGAATTAACATGATTGAGCTACAGCGTTTACATTTTTTATTTTTTATTATTTTGTTTATTTATTTTTCTTATATAAAAAATCTCATATCAAAGTAGGTAAGTGAGATTGTGATTTTTAGATTTTCGTTTGAAAGTTGGCTAGATTTTATAGGTCGTACAGTATTCAAAAAACGCGTCACTAAAATTTAATTCGGTTAATGTTTTATATGGTAGAACATTCCCGAGTCAGTTAGTCTAACTAAAATATGCCAAAATAAATGTGGTGTGTTTTTCGTAGCTCAGGGCAAGCGGTAATAGTTCAAGTTATTCATTTGGCAAAGGTTTTCCCGCTAGCACTCGAACCACACCTTTACCTAACGACCTTGCTACAGAATAGAAGCCGGAATTCTCAAATCAAAATAAACGCGTGCAGGACTTTTTGCTCGACATTCATTATACATATATATTATTATTTATCTTATACCTTTAAACGAGCAATTCTTGTATATAAATATGTATATATATATAGAATCTGAATCTCGGAAACGGCTCGAACGATTTTGATGAAATTATGTACGCAGGGGGTTTCGGGGACGATAAATTGATCTAACTAGGATTCATTTAAAAAAAGCGCATATTATGCGCGTTTCTAGACAATCTGTCACATTAGACATTAGAATGCGAAGGTAAATTTCGCCGCGTGACGCGACACCGTAATAGCTCAGATGGGAAGTCGGGCGGTCATAGCGGTCACGAAATAGTAGCTCCGGGTTCGAATCCAGACGGCTTCTCTTTTTTTCAGGTTTTCTTTTTTTTTAAGAAAATCTATTTCTTGGAGTCTTTTATCTGTAGGTATCTTATTATACTCAGTGTTGAAACCGAGCAAAGCTCGGTCACCCAGATACTGTATATAATGACGCTAAAAACCAGCTGTAAACAACGTAGATATTAAAGACAGTAAAAAATAATGAGAGAAATACAATAGATAGGTGTTAAGCAAAAGCTCATTCGTAGAAATGCATCATAACCGTATCATGACATATTTACAAAGACAAATACCTACCAAGTACCTAAGCATTTTGGCAGCGTCCAGAACGCAGCCATAGGAAACTGCTCGCGTATCTATTGTAATGTTGTTTTAAAATCGGTTGTTACAAACCATACAAGAGTTTTGCGTACAGATCGTGTATAGTTTGTAACGTGGATGCTCGCGTCGCGTCTTTCCATTATATACAACAGAACGCAGCCATAGGAAACTGTTCGCGTACGAGTATATTGTATTGTAATGTTGTTTTAAATCGGTTAATACAATGCATACAAGAATTTCCGTACTGATTGTGTATGTTGTCGATCCGATGAAGGGCTATCACTGAAATTTAACTCTGGGTAGGCTCCCGCCAGAAGCTCTGCGGTCAGCCCTGAGCCCTGAGCTCCACTACGGAGGTCGCCGGCTCGCTTCGCTCGCCACCGCCCCCTACGTTTTGCTAGGCCTCGCATGGCTCGTTCTACTCAGGACCTCCCTTGTGCTACTGGCTCCCGCATTTTTTATATACACTCTAGGGGTAGTAGCGAAAATAACTAGGTGGAGTGGGGGTGCTCCGAGTCGGATCTGGGAAACCAACATCTACAATAAATCAATTAAGAGAGGTCAATAAATCAATTAAGAGAGGTCAATAAATCAAAATAGCGAGCATGCAACTGCTCACGCACAAATTGTAATGTCAGAGTTTCGCGCGGTTATTCCAAAACATACACGATTAGTCCGTATGCGTAATGGCGCTGTATATTTTGGAACAACATAATAATACTTCTACATCACTACAAAGTATACGCGAGTATTTGCATACTGCTCTTGTATGGTTTGGAAGAACTAAGTAAAAAACGTATTTCCAATCTATACGTGATTAGTTTCATACCCTTGCGTTCTGGCCTTGTATAGAATGGAAAGACGCATTTTGGCATGGTAGGCACACAAACAGAGAGGTTTAGACATAATAATATCTTAGTTATCAACATCCATCCAGCCGTTTGGAAGATACGTACGGGTATAAAGAAATTTACAAACATACAAGATACGCGCGAAAAACTTCCCTTCTTTCAGTTGGGTAAATTTATGTACGAGTATAACCTACTATTTGATGGCGACGGCCATCTTGGATTTACAATGATGGTACTAACTACAAAACTTTATTGTCATTACATAATTCTTACAGTGATTATCTCTAGAACTTCATCGGTGTATGGGAAATGCAAGTGCGTTTAATTTACCTACTCGTAAGTAGTCATTTAGAATGCAGTTTATTTTTTATTATGATGTATTTATTTTATAACGGCACTACCCGATTAAGACATACATATAAAAACACATCTATAAATAATTGAATATTGATCGAAGCTATTTGAAAAATCAACAAGCAAGCAAGCTTTGTTGTAAACAGATCTAGCAATAATAAGAATTAATTACCTTTAACATAACATTATTTAATGGATGATACTTACAAAGCCAAAATAAATAAATATTTTCTAGAATCATTTTTAACCTGCTCTACAGAAGACGAAGGAGACAATATCTTTTGTGAAAACGAAAATAATCACTTTCCAGCCGTCTACTTTAGACATTTACAGGATTTACAAAATTAAAAAAAAACGTTTTTCTTTCTATGGACATAATTTATTGGGGCACAGTATTATTCTGAAATTTACTTAAAAACTTGTACGCTGTTCAAATTATGAGTTAGGTATTTTTATGCATCATCTAAATTTGAAACGAATCTTTGAGGCGGAGGAAATCTAAAAACACTTCACACCATTTTGTTTATTTTAAGAAGTATTATTGATAAGTGCTGTTTGCGAATTAGCGAAATGCTATTCTGCGAAATTCTCTTTGCCTTTGCTATTTATAAAATTATTTTATGAATGTGGCATTATGAAGCGATGATAGTTTAGTGGCTGGCGTATTTATATCCCAATTATCAGAATGTGGATTTAGCGATGATAGTTTAGTGGCTGGCGTATTTATATCCCAATTATCAGAATGTGGATTTGGTATTGGTGAATCAACGTATACCTAGGGATAAGCAATGTAGGTACATCTGCGCTTAGAAATATACTTACAAGTGAAGATGGGATTCGACCCTTCTACCTCAGTATTTTGAATTGCTGCACATCTTGAACGTGGTCATTAGGCTACCACTACTTTTTGACTTGAAGAATTGATTACTAGGTAGATAGTAGATTAACTCTTTATTGCACTTAACTACAAAAATAAATAAACAAAAGTCACTTATAACAAAATAAAGTAGCAATTGGCGACCTTATCACTAAAAGCGATCTCTTCCAGGCAACCATAGGATGGAATGAGAGATTTGAAAGTATGGAGGAGGGGAAGCACAAAAAAGGAGTGGTTGATACTTATATTATAGACATCCACAATTAAAAAAAAACAGAAACAAAAACTAAATTACCAAATAATACTATAACATACCTACTTACATCATAATTTACATCCCAATACATATATACTTACGTACACGAAAATATACTAATACATATAACAATGAGTAAGAGTAACTTTAAATAACTTAGGTACTAAGTTATATAAAGGATTTCCGTCCAAATCATTTTCCTTAGTCTGGTGGAGTTGAATGCCCTGTGATGTTATAAAGCTGGTAAAATCAGCCCAAGTGCGATCAAATGCATCGGGCACATAGTGGATGGAGCAATTTATTAATTTGCATTGTCTGTTCCGACGTAGTGAGACGGATGGTTAGGGTTACTACCAAGCGCTTTTACCAAATCATAAGCAGCGCGCTCTAGGTATGTTTCAGCCACTAAAACTCTCTTAAGAGAGTCGAGGCTACGAGTATAATCTACCACGCTGGCTACTGGTGGACGGACGATTTCGAAAAATGTTTTTCTTGGTACATGCCGGTTTCCTTGCGATGTTTTGCTTTGCCTTTTATAAAGCAAGTAATAATGACAACTAGAGGTGCTAGCGGAATTCAAATCTACGACTTCACGCCAAGTCGAAGATTTTCGTAACTGAAAAATCGAGCGACTTTGCCATTAGACCACCAAATGCATTTCACCAGTAATGATAAATCAATCGAAACAAAAAAGTGGTAATGGTGATATTCAGTACCTATAATACCGTGTCATTCTGTTTACGTATTACATATTAGGTTTTACTTTTTCACACATTCTAAGACTAATAAGTTACAATATCGAGGACTCATCTTGATGGCGGATGTCCGACGATCCGTTTTCCTTGCCTCGCCCACTTTTTGTCACAATTTTAGTCCACTTGTTGTCACACCGCCAAAAATATGAAAATACTGTAACTATCCCGGGTCAAACGTGGACTCGATTAGTACCTACAAAACCGAAGCCGATGGCAAAGTAAAAGAAAGATACCCAGCGGTGGGATAGAGAAGGCTGTGGATGATGATGATGAAGACTGTTTTATAAAATTTTACACAAATATAAATGGAAGTTTGGTGCTACGTAAATCTGCTCTCGAACATTCTTATAAAATCAATATCTAAGTACCTATCGAAGAAGCTTTTCTAAATTTATCATAAGAAATATGAAAATAGAGAGAAATAGAGTATTATTTCCCGAAAATAATATTCAATCCCACGGTAATAAGGTAACTTTCTCAATAACAACAACTTTCTAATTTGAGGAGTTCATTTTTGTAGGATTACTATGTATTTTATTGCCTCAAACAAATTTATTGAAAAATAATTAAGCCAGTTCTGCACCTCCGTGTTGGGGTAGTTATTACAGGACAGGCTGTGTGACAAGTTTGCAGCTTGCCTCAAATACCTACCCAAAATTTGGTGCCAGCTCTCGGAATAAACAGCAAAGCTAACTTCACCAAAGTTCAAGTTTATGAAGCTATTTATTCTGAGCGTGTAACTCAAGCTGAGCAAAGTAAAGAAGCATCTGATATATTAGCTAATGTTTTGTTGAGTAAAGGGTTGGTCAAATTTGATTGCGTTGCGTGATCTAGCCAGCCAAAAATATCTCTATAACTGTGAAATTAGAGAGATCTCTCCGAGTTAAAATCGTGAAGTTCCACAATAACCTATAAAAGCCAGTGTCATGATGTTTGTTCTGAATGAACTCTTCACCCACTCAACCGAAATTCGTGAAAGTTAGTACGGACGGGCCGTTAGTATTTTATATAACCCCTATACTTATTCAAGTCCTGAGCTCCCATCCTCCAATCTTTTTGAAACCGAGTTTTCCCGAGTTCGTCTTCCCATTGTTCTGACGACTCTGAGGTCAACTCCGATGGCATCTACTCCTTTATACTTGGCCTCCAACCGATCGGGGTGTAGGTAGCATACTCTCTTCTATCCTTGCCAGCATATTCGTGCTTGCTATTTAAGGTATACGTATAACACTTTACATGACTATTTACTTAATTTACTCAACTATAAAATGGAGTTAGCGAAAAGTGTAATTCTCTAAAAAGAACAGTAACATTTGCTAAACGCTTATTCAAATCGACATTTAATAATAGGTAAAAGCAGTCGTTTTCATTACGAATGTCCTTGTTTTTTAATAATTACCAGATGTGATTAGTCTTTTAAACCAAATTTTCATAGTTAGATTGGGTCACAAGATTTTTTTCTTACAATTTTAGTAGTGGTAGCGGTAAAGATGATGGATACACGGAAAATAATATTGAGACACAGGAAAACTGTGAGAGAGAAAGAAAGATTCTTATAAGATTTTTGAGGCCTCTGTGATATTTGGCTGTTATCTCGCATTGTGTTGAGCGACGCTTACCAACAAAAACTGATTTCGTGCTATTTTCTTTAGAGGCATCCTTGCCTGAATTCGCAAAGGATACTGGTGGTTAGCACACCACGGGCAGATGACCTGTCGTCGGACGCGTATTCGCCAATTTTAGCTTCACACACCTATTACGCGGCTCCTTAAAAAGATTCTTTAAACAGGATGCTCGTTGAGAGGGAACTTGACCTAGTTGTGTTTGTCTAGCCGGAACGCGTTTAGTCTGGATGCAGCATAAATACATCCTGATTTGCAATCGTTCTAAGATTTACTATCCGTTGCAGTTCAGCTACTTTTTTCTTATTGTATAGGAATTTGGTCCATTGTTTAGTGCAGGACCAGAATCTTTGATACAAAGTCTTTAAAAACCTTCGATGACAGTTCTATAGAACCCTTTGCCTATGGTGGCCTGGTGGTTTGAGCTCCACAGCATCAGAATAAGCAGCCAATTTTTAGTTTCCACCTCTGCACCCCGAGGACCTCTTTCATAAGGAAATAGATCATAAACCAGCTCTTCCCCAGTGTGGATTGACGGATGATGAATGTCCTCGAAACATGCTGGTTTCCTCACGATATTTTCCTTCGACGTTAAAAACAGCGTTTGAAGATTCACTCTCGATTTGAAGACACCAAGATTATAAATATCAGGGAAAACCCACTCGGGCAACTTATTCCACAGCCTAGACGTTCTTATCACAAAAGTAGAGTCATACCTCTTTGTCCTTAGCTAATGTAACGTGAGGTATTGCATAGTGGTAAACAATTTTTTACCAAAATAACGCGTAGTTAAGTCTGACTAAGAGTACCTACTATAAGATAGTAATTATCATGGGTCATCTACTATACCAAATGAAAATTGGAAAATCACGAAGTTCTTCACGAGGTGATAATTGCTTAAAACTTTAGTTCTCGCAAAAATAAGATGCTTATTAAATGAAGGCAAATATTTATGAGTTTTATGTAGACAAGGTAGTTAGCCCAGAAAAAACATGTATTTAGCGGAAAGAGTTGCGCTCTAATGATTTACGAGTAAAAAAGATAGATATATAGTTATATAGATTAAAAAAATGTTTATCCTGACACAATGACACAAAACAAAAATATTACAGAAAACACTACAAAAACACTTATACTAACGTCACAAGTAACGAACTAGCGTCACAAATGGCTTTATCACTTTATAGATGAGAGCAAACTTTTCCAGGCAAGTACCTGCCTTTTAGTATATATTATTAATGATATCATTTATTTCACATAATTGCAATCTAATGATAATGATTAATTATTATCTAACATTTACATAAAAAGTTATTTAAGACCAGAAAAACGAGCTTATAGAAAGTGTTTGGGAGACGTTTGCCCAGCTGTGGATCAACGCAGATTATATGTAAATTTTAAAAAAAGTTAATCATATAAATTTGCTGTTGAGGCAACCTATACAAAAAAAATGTTCGAATACGTCTCAAGTCCAAAGTAGATATTTGTACGTTGTACGTAACATGTTTTTGACATATTCAGGGATCCCACAATATATGTAAGGATGAAAACATATTCTTTGAACTACCTATGTATATTTATCCACTAGATACTAATATTCTGCGTAGCTCTATAAGAGATGGATCAAAAAACAATTTATTTGAAGTGCTACAAATACAATCAAGGTGAGCACCACTTAAACTATCATACACTAGTTAAGTAGGTATATTTTGTATCTTAGGTATCCATTTAAAATTAGGTATATTTGTATGTCTATCGGGTAGGTTGGTTTTTAACGCAGCAGATCTCCCTGGCCGTTCAGACGGGGAACGCGGCGAGTGTTCTGGTCACGTACGGGCAGGGGTCAGTGCGCGGTGGTCTCTTCGACCTAATTTGATGTGTATTCTTGTTATTTATTGAAGTGAAAACTTCTTTAGGCGCGCTATAGACAGAATTTTCGTGGGCTGTGAAATGAATTCATCAATCGTCACGCTCGGATATGATAATGGATCGGATCGGATATGAAATCTTCGGGTAAACTTGGTAAAAACGGCCAGGTAGGTACCAGTTTTGTGTTTTGTGTACCAGTTTTGTTAGGTGCAGTTTTGTGTGGGAGCCATTCCTCCGATGCGGCGTCGCATCGCATTCCATCGCAGTTTTGTTTAGGAACCCTTAGAAGGATGATCGGCTTGCGTTTCTGAAGACTTGCAAAGAGAAATATTATAGGTCCCAATGTGGTGCACACCTGTGGTTCTTTTAAGTTGGGATACAATAGCAACGATCAAGAGGTATTTTTATCTACTTTAATAGTTGTTTACAGTGCCGGTTTTAGCACCATCAGGCCCTGGGCGTGATTTATTCTTCTTTGGTTTGACCGCTCATGAACGAGGCCTAGTAACAGACTCGACCCAAACGGGCCCCTTTATATCTTTTATCCCCTTTTTATCTTTTATCCCCTTTATATCTTCTGGGCGGTCGCCCTACCGCGCCCTACCCTAACGCCGTTACTGGTTGCTTAATAAGTATTGTCAGAGACACATTCTGGGATAAAAATACATACATATATTATTTAGGAACATTTTTGTTCATGGGTACCTACAATAAATTACACAGTACCTGGGTGACCGAGCTTTGCTCGGTTTAAATACTAAAAATACTTAGATACCTACAGATAAAAAGCCCCAAGTAATAGATTTTCTTTAAAAAAACAAGAAAGCTTAAAAAAAGAGAAGTGAAATATGCGTTTTTTTAGAAATGAAACCTAGTTAGATGGATTTATCGGAAACCCCCTGCCTACGTAATTTCATCAAAATCGTTTGAGCCGTGACTAAAATATCGCCATAGCGATTTCTTACATATTTTTAAATATTTGTACCTTTTTAGGGTTCCGTAAAACGTAAAAACGGAACCCTTATAGATTCGTCATGTCTGTCTGTCTGTCTGTCTGTCTGTCTGTCTGTCCGTCCGTATGTCACAGCCACTTTTTGCCGAAACTATGAGGACTACACTGTTGAAACTTGGTAAGTAGATGTATTCTGTGAACCGCATTAAGATTTGAACAAAAAAAAATAAAAAAAAGATAAATTAGGGTTGCCCCCCATACTGAGAACTGAAATTAAAAAAAATTTTTTTCATCAAACCTACACGTGTGGGGTGTCTATCGACAGGTCTTCAAAAATGATGTTGAGGTTTCTAAAATCATTTTCGTCTACACTGAATAATTTGCGCGAGAGACACTTCCAAAGTGGTAAAGTTTGTGTCCCCCCCCCCCCCCTCTAACTTCTAAAGTAAGAGAATGAAAAACCTAAAAAAAATATATGACGTACATTACCGTGTAAACTACCAACGAAAATTAGTTTGAACTCGATCTGATCAGTAGTTTTTTTTTAGCACGTCATAAATACACTATTATTGAAACTTCGCTCAAAGTTACAACGAACTACAAGAACTATGTGTACTATGTATATTATGTTACATGCTGCAACGGAACCCTTCATGGGCGAGTCCAACTCGCACTTGGCCACTTTATTACCTATACTTTTTGTAGAATGAAATCGAAGAACAGAGATAAGTGCCATTGACACACCGGTAGGCTTAGACCAATGAAAAACCTATCAAGTGACTTAGCGGAACAAATTCAAGGTGTTTATAGTAACACATATAAAAACTTGAGAAATACATTTTCAGATCCTTTTGACTGTAATGACGTAATTATGAGAATGAAAAAAGAAGACAAAAATGTAAATATTATTAACACATTTCTTGGGAAAAATAATTCTTCACATGAAAACTGTCTGGATACCATTTTGTGCTCCACCTGTTCCTTTTATTTAGGCGGATATCTTCGGTACCTAACTTTTTGAATTCCATCCTTTTCAACCTCATCGCGTAGAAGACAAAATCGAGTCGGCTAGCATGTTCTAGTTAAGAAGAACTCATTATATCAAATAAATCATTTAATGTAGAACAAATAAATGCCATACAATAAAAAAAGATCTATTGTCATTTCGTGACAATACCTACCTGCTTCACACCTTTTTTAGAGTACCTATACACTGCCGCATCCCGTAGTCTGCTCTATTGACATTTAGCATCGTATTCGACAAGTAGCGGTTTTTTTTTTTGGCGAGTTTTTATCGAAGCAAATCACAGTATAATCACGTTTGCGAATGTTTGTAACTATGTATGTGTATCAATTCAATTGATACTCATCCAAACTTTAAGTTCTGATTGGATTTTGTGAACTCTTTTTCTTTTGGCTTTGGCAAAATTGACAAAAGCGTGAGAAAATTAAAAATACAATTTCAACCAAATTGGGGCGCTTTACGACAAAAAAATCCCTATAATTATTTTTTTAGCAATTTACAACAGTAAGTACATACTTTTGTAAAGCAGAAAATCTAAAGCAGCACTGTAACAATTTCTATAGAATCTGACGATACGAAATTTCATACTGTTAACCACCAAAACTTATAGTAGGTACTTAAACTAAGAGTACAGAGAGTGGATGACGAAAGTGTTACCAGTACTCGAAAAGTTGTTTTTTTTTTAAACGAAGGTGCTTGTTCACCTTTTCGTGACGAAAATACCCATTATCCATCATTGTTTTAGCGAGATAGAACGACGTGCGAATTAGTAGACCACGATTCATCTGTTTCTTATTAACTACGTGTGATATTGGTATAGATTTGCATAGATTGGGTGTACTTAGTCTAAAAACAGTCTAAAGGTATGTGCAATCCAAAGCATTTTGAACAAGTTTTACTGCAAGAAAAAATATTGAACCAATTTAATTTTCAGAAACTTAGATATTAAGTACCTAGTGAGTCGTTAGTAGGTACTTAATCTATATATCTATGTATAGGTATATAAACACGAAAGGTCACTTATCACGAAATCTTAAAAACTGCAATGGAGGCTCAAATTATCCATGCCTTTTAGCGCGTAGACGCTCGGTAAGACGGCGTTTTGCGAAATTCAATCCCTAAGAGGGTGAAAAAAATGGAGGGCGAATGATTGTATGAAAATTCGTTATTTTCGAAGTTGAAGATATGAAAGGAGTTGATATTTGAGACGCGAAGCAATAAAGTAGTCAATTTCCAAACATGCCACTTCTTAAATTCTACGCAGACAAAGTCGCGGGTAACAGCTAGCACGTATATTTAAATATTATGTATAGGATTAAAATAAACCACCATGGTAATAAGTAATATTAATCCATCTGGTCACTTATCACGGCTCATCCATACATTATAATAATATGGGCTATTCACGTGTGGTCAATGCAAATTTAATTAATTAACATGTTAGTTCATATGCAGGTATTAAACTATTTTACATAGAGTTTTTATTAGTATTTTGTCTTTCTCGTCTCATTACTGTGTCTTATAAAAAAGAATATGAGCTGTCACTGTGTGTATTTTTTATTGTTATTTTGGCAAGCATTTTAAGATCTAAGAGAATATTTTTAAACTGCCAATACGAGTATAAACGATGTCGATATTATAAACGCTGTAACATTAGGTAACGTAATTATTTTGTGTTCGTACCTAACGGACATAACTGTTGGAATTACTAAAAGTTATACAATTTTAAACTCAGTAGATACATAGGTTACATGGAGTACTAGATTGAACAAATTATTGCCTTGAATAAGTCTTTTACGACTGAAAAAGTAATTAAAATGAAATCACATAGGTACTAAAATTATAAACCCCTATCGTCAAACGTCAGAAGAGACAAAATTGAGTCTACATCAAGTTTTTGTACAAGGTTAGATTCAGAAAGTTATACCTACGCGTGGTACGGAACTCTCTGGTCGAGATTTATTTTTTGCGAGAGCGTGTGCCCTTCGCTGGCCCTTGATAATAATTAGGTAGCTGCTAAAAATAACGCCGACCGGGAGCTCTCGGCTGGTAGATATTTCCTTCTCTGTGCTTTATCACTCTGAGACAGAAGGACAAACAGATGAAATGTTTACAAAATAAGTAAGCCTATTACTTGCCAACCAATTATGTAGTTGGTAGGGATTTCTAGATCTGTTTGAGTTTAGTAGTTAGATATTTTTATATTATGCCAAATCCTAATAGTATGAAGTAAAATTGTACCTACTTGTAGTAAAATTGGTTTCTTTCTAAAAACGCGTTTTATGCGCCTTTTTAGAAACTGTTACATTAACATCCAAGTATGGGTTCGATCCCCACCCAGTGCAAATATTTGTGTGATTAATTCAAATGTTCGCATTGTGTCTGGGTGTTTATATGTATAATAAGTATGTATTTAAAAACTATTATAAGTATTATATCAGCTATCTGGCCGCCATCATACAAGCTTTGCTTAGTTTGGGGTCAGATGGTGTTGTGTGTGAATTGTCCACCAATATTTATTTATTTATTTAATAACATTAGAATGACAGTAAATTTCGCAACTACAGAATAATACCTCAGGCGGGAAGTTGGGCGGTCATGACATAGTAGATCCGGGTTCGAATACAGACGGCGCTCTTTGTTTTATAAGAAAATCCATTATTGGGAGCCCTTCGTCTGTAGGTATCTGAGTGTTTAAACCAAGCAAAGCTCGGTCACCCAGGAAAGCAGGTCCTGAAGAAAACAACACCTACATATTTTGTACCTACATAGTATGTTTTTTCCAACTGTACCTAATTTAGGTTTACACTTAATCGCCAACTTGCCAGGTGTTAAGTATACGACTATTTAGTTATAGTTTTGTAGGCTTAATTTTTGTTTTAATTTATTTTGTAAGAGGGAGAAATGTAATTAGAAGATAGACTAAATATTGTGTCGAACCTACTATCGTGTATCGTGTTTGAGTAAACCAACTATTGCTGCTTATTAGATGTGTGAATGTGGCGTTATTAATAGAATTAGATTTAAACATTTTATGAAAATTAAAATAAATTGGTATTTTACTAATTCTATGAATGTATTCGAAAATTATTCAAGAAAGAAGAATAGTAAAACAATATGGTCCCAACTGGAATTCTATGATCTTATAGATCAAATTAAAGTTTTCTTATTATTTATGTACCTACCAAATCTGAAGTCACAGCCAGATTATTAAAAAAATGACAGATTATTTACATAGAATTAAATAAATAATGTAATACCTAAGTAGATTCAAATTGCGAACGTTATATGCGAAAGATTCCCTAAAGGCTCATCTTAGCAGGTTGTGAAGTTAGGGAAATTTCCTTGAAATATTAGCTAGTTGTTTCTTCTAAGTTGTTTGCTAATTACCTATTCTCTTTCTCTCAGGAGGCAGAAGAATGGGCCCGAAGACAGAGCGGACCTATGGTCAACCCGTCATTCGAACCGGACGACTTCCTACCTCAGAGGTGAGTTCATAATATGAGAAGTATCGAGAAGGCGAAAGAAGGAAGCATCTAGGAAAGAAGAATCCGTTACTTTTTGTTTATTTTTTTTACTAAAGAGTGACGAGACGAATAGGACATGTGCCTGATGGTTAGCAACATGCCTGCCAAATAACAGCACAGTGGCTCACAGCTATTGGAACATAAAGAGTCCAAATCATCACCTAGCACTGCACTGCGCTCGTCACCCAGAGATCTACGATGTTATATATCTAAGCCCTTTCAAAACTTTCTGGAAACATTGCCCTTCAAACTGGAACACAGTAATGTTTACACATTACTGCTTTGCGGTAGATACATAAATCTGCTGCGCCTTTGTCGCTACCCCAAATTCTGGGAGGTGTTAAAGCCTATCCGAGGATGGCTGCTAAATGTGCTCCTCGGTTTAGCCATTAGCTCCATCCTGCTGTGTAACCCCACAGCTCAACAGTTTTTCACTGTAAATTATTTTAGTCAGATACGCAAAATAGTAATTTCATTATCGTTAGCTTAAAAACGCTTAAGGAGGAATATTGTGAGCAAACCTGCTTGTAGGAGAAGATCTCCTAAAAGTGAAGTCTGCCAAATCGTAACATGGTGGATTATAGCCTAAAACGACTTGGTTAGGGGTAAACCCGTGTCCCAGCAATGAACCACTGGCTTTAACGGCATAAAAAATGTGTCAATCCAGATAATGCAATGACTACTTATTTAACTTCATCAAATCCATTCAGTCATTACAGAGATATGTGGGAACAAACCAGCAAACTTTCAATCACAATCTATCGCGTCTATAATAGGTAGCGTTATCCAAATTTGCTTAGCAATTGTAAGCACGAAATGTAGAAGCAAGTTAACAGAAGACATTAGAATTAGTACCTTGGCTACCAACGAAGACAAAGACACTGAGTGACGTACTAAAGGTACTAATGAAAAACAACAATCCCGGCATTACAAGTTCGCTAAGTCCGAAAAACAAAATATTTCTGTGTCATTCAAAATGTATCATGTAACCGGTCATTTCGTAGGAGACACGAGACCTTTTTTATTCATATTTAATGAAATGTGTATTGTTTATGTGTATGTATGTGTATTTATAAGTTGTTTATCGTCAAGGGCACTGTGACGATTAGACTATGACTATTTACATGTATAATTACTTTGAAAGTTTAAAACAGTGACATGTTTTAAGAGTTTGTTTAAAGGCCGATTTAAACTAAACGAACATAGAGCTAGAGCTGGAACAAGAGCATTTTTTCTCGATCTTTTAGTGTAAACGAAAGATCGTTCTTAGCGTTTTCCATATTAGATATTCCATAAAATCTTTGCGAACGCAAACAAAACAACGAAAGAATGTTCTACGTTTGTTTACACCAAATGAATTTGATACAGTGGGGATAGAATGAGCATTCGCTCGTCTGATGTAAATCGGCCTTAAGAAGCCTGCTAAATGGTCCCACTCCAGGGACTCAGGGCTTTCTCTCGCAAGGCCATAATCCACTATGCTCGCCGGGTGCGTGTTGGTGGATGACTGATAACCTAGAAAGATTCTAGAATATGTTGGTTTCCTCGCAATGTTGTCCTTCAGCGTTAAAGCCAGTGGTGATGACAAACTTTTAAATCTGCGCTTGGAAAAATACTCAGAGGTGCAGGTGGGATTCGAAATTACGACTTAACGATTGTGAATCACACGTTCTAGCCACTAGCCCACTGCGGCTTTATTTAGAGTTTATGTATCTCTATTTTCTTAATTTTATGATAACTCATTACTCGTAACTAAGGCGAATGTTAACTCCTGCCTAGGTTTAGTAAAATATCAGACAATATAAAATTTGTTTTTTTGAGAATATATTTTATTACCTGGATATTAAATGGCATGGATTCAGAGACTACATAGACATAGACTATATAGGCAAATATAAATTATTAATTATGATTTTTTTTATTCGTTACTGTTATTAAAAGTTACGGGCCAACCAAGCTAACTTAGGGGCGTCTCTTGCTCGTGGCATCTCTGGCAATCTATATAAATCAATGCCACTTTTCGTTGTTATTGAACTCCTCCCAAACGGCTGGACCGATTTGAATGATTTTTTTTGTATATGTTTGGGTAGGGCCCTGGAAGGTTTAGATTCACAAATCAGCCCGGCAGATGGCGCTGCAGTTGATATCTAGGTTATTATTCGAGCGAAGCAGGAGCGGGCCGCTAGTAGGTACTGTATAAACTAGAAACGTTTGAAATTGATATATTATGTAGTAGGATATGAAACGAAAAATGTATTATTCTTTGTACATAATTCGATCAAAGAGAAGCAAATTAACTATATAAATATATCTAATACCTAAATTAAACTGGTAGGAACATAATACCTTCTTGTTTCAAACACGTCCATTCATGTATGAATCAGAGAATGTGAGAAGTCTAGTTATATGGCATACATCCCAAATTGCCCATTGTATACTTATTTAGAACTATGTTAGTTATATTATATGATACAAACAATCGGAACTGCGTCACTTAATATATTGGACTAGTGGCGCCGCGCCGGTAGTTTCCCACTTAGTTCACATTCTCTTAATTTTCCCGCAATACAAAGCCTATGTGATATTCTAGACTACAGTCTATTACTGCACTAAATTGTATTCTTATCCATTCGATACTTTTAGCAGGAAACAGTAACAAACAACCACACGTAGAAACTTTCGCAATTACGAGTAGGTATACAATACATACTAGAATTACTTTAGGAACTCACCTAACATCTAAATTCCTGACGCTACTGAATTTTGATTTAGATTTGGGGAAAATATACCTATTCACTTTTTTCTGAGCTAATATATTTGAGCTGTTTTTTTTCATTGCATAATAAAACATGCCCAAGTTAAATTTGCACTAGCTCACTTTTTATTCAGCCATGAGTGAAAGAGAAGGTCTAACAAGTACCTACCTATACATGCTCTCCGTGTCACAGTACCAATCATCTATTTAATTAAACTACCTACGGCACTTTGAAATACATACAGCAATGACCATGGATATATTTAAATTAAATCATGAAACATAAGCCATCAAGAAATAATCGCAAATCAATAGCACGATCAAGGCACCGGTTTCCTAGCAATTTTAAAAACAGTCTCAATACGCATGCGATCCCTTGGACATCGTACATCTGACTATCATATTTTCTCAGAACTTGGTGAAGATTTGCCCCATTATGGCAGTTAACACATCAACTTAGTTCGTTTCCCAAGTTTCGAGTTAGTGGTGGTGCTGTGGTCAAAAAAGTAACTACGAAAATGTTTCTATACAAAATCGTTGAATTTTAAACAAGAAGGGTGCCCTACGCCGTACTTTTAAAGAACTTTTCATAGCTTTCACTATTTTTCGGTTAATAAAATGATAAAATAAAATTATAGTGTGCATTTATAGTGATTGAAGGACAAATCAATTGTGGTGTAAATGGTTCCAAAGCAATGCAAATATAAGCCACGCACCAAAAGAAAATGTAAATAATCACAACATTTCTTGCACTCAATTTTATTTTTGCTGTAATAAAACAAATACCAATACTAGTGGAATAAATCTACTTCACACAATGAAGAAACTAAAACGCTCAAATAAATTTTTGAAAGCACTTTCTATAACTAAATGATATTTTGATTTGAAAGTATACTTATTTTAAATACAAAAACGGAAGTCAAAAATCAAAGTAATTCAGGAAAAGTAAAATAATAATACCTAACAAATACGTATTTACGAAGCATTTCCAAAAAATATATCAACATGGACGTGATTTCTCTTAATTCTATTACATCAATGGTCACCATAAGGTTAGTTCTAAGTCTTAAAATTGTCTTTTATTTTCTTTACAAACAAATTATCTTTAATTAAACAAGATAGGTAAAAGAAAAGACACTTGGCCACAACCATCATAAAAACGTTCTTCCATATGTTTCAGTTTAAAATTCAAAATCAAAGCTTTACAGTTGGCAGAAATTTTCCATTTGAAATAATGGGATGTAGGTACTTTTATCTTTTACGCCTTTTGGGATACGAGTATTAGTTGTAATAAACATACGTAGCTCTAAGATTACATAAAAATGGAGTGACGACATACGTAGATATTATTTTACAGTAGTTGGAGATGAAAAACTAAGGAGTGGGTTCAGTGACTATCTTGAAAGAATCATGTTGAATGTTTATTTATTGCAAACAAGAGAAGAAATTGAATTTATCTTTACATTTTTACTTGCAGTTTGTCACCGGTGAAAGAGGAGAAGAAGAAGCCAGGTGACAAAGGCATCTTTCTTGTTAACATGAAGGAGAAGGATCTTCAAGAAACAGAAGAATACGAACCATATGACAACCGAGTCGTTGATCATCCTACTACGTAAGTTTACTTCAAATACTTCCCAATACTTATTTGATTTTAGTGGTTATGATGATTTTTAGGAACTGCCGAGGGACCACATCATACTGACTTCAATTGAATATGGTATGATACATGATACATCATAAGCAGAACGGCAATGCAGTGAAAACCGTTTCTTGGTTGATGTTCCAAAGACTCGAACGAAGAGGTTTGACTCTACTTTTGTGATAAGAACGTCTAAGACGTGGAATGCGTTGCCTGAGTGGGGTTTTCTCCATGGTTATAATATTGGTGTCTTCAAATCGAGAGTGAATCGGGTTTTTTCTAGGTAAACACGCTTCATCGTAGACCGTATCGTCGCTTAACATCAGGCGAGATGGCGGTCAAGTGTAAACCTATAGGGTAAACTCTTTAGAGATGGCCATAATTTTATAAACGCGAAATAAAGAAGTATGGTAGTATTTTATTCTTATCATAATTAACAGTTACTAGTCTAGTAAAAATCAACGACATATCATATTTTATAATTCAAGAACATACTGCAAAACTATAAACTATTAAAACAAGAACAAAATTTTAAAAAATTACTAACCCCCGACTACCTCGGATTTGCAATTTGTAAGTACAACATTCTACTAGTCAAGCCCTTTCATTTGATATCTATATTGAGGGAGTTGTGAAAAAATAAATGTAATTCGCCATTTTGTGGTGGCGGTCATCTTGGATTTGTTATAGTGCATAGTGTTCTACTAGTCAAGCCCTTTCATTTCATACTCATATTGAGAAAGGTTGTAAAGAAATATTTTGTCCGCCATTTTGTGGAGGCGGCCATCTTGAATCGGTATCAACCAATCATAGCTAAGAATAAAAAAGAAACAAAGCACGAACATTAACCTTCAAATAAAAAAGCCGAATCGAAATCGGCGCATCCGTTTAACCTCTACGGTGCCACAGACAGACAGACCGACAGACATCAACATCAAACTTATAGCACCCCTTTTTTGGTCGGGGGTTAAAAAAAAGTAGAATTGGTCATCTCTCCCAGGGCCTCAGTTTGATTTGGCCATAGCTATACAGGATAGATGACCTGTAGGTACTGGACTTCACTTTTCCCCTTCCTTTGCCCTGAAATTCAGCTTGTTTAGCTTCCTTCTTCTTATGCCCACATTGGGAGCACATATTATCAAACCCAGAAAGTACAGTTTTCATGTACCTACCTACCATTGTCACAAAAAAGGCACTGGAGCCTTTCTTCAAACAGACGAGTCTTGTAATAGTTTGCTCCGCATCCAGCACAGTTATCTGCCTCGTTTACTTTATCTTTTTTGTCTGCTGTATCACACAGTACTGGTTCACTAAGATCAGAACTGCTTTCGCTTATACGCCTTACAGCTTTCCGTTTTCTAACCCTAAATCTTAATGTGGCCATCTTTACTTTTTGTACGGGTGAGATGGCCATCCATGTCAAATTTTAGGTTTAGATAAACATTAGCCGACACCATTTTGAGGGTAGAATAGACGTTATTTTTGTTAAACATAATATATATGGTGTTTCACGATATAATATGACTTCACTATAAAACTTTTGCCCGGTAAAATAAAAGCTTATTTACTTACTTTTTATTTATATACGCGCAGCAATGTCATCGCACGGTGTTCTCGAGCGTAGCTAGCGGCGAACTAGCTGCGTTGTAGCGCCATCTAGCTGTTCATTCCAAAAATTATTCGATTGGCCAACACTCCCGTATGGCTGTCTCTAACGAATTTACCATAAACCAGTGCATCCTCAGTCGCTCAAGGTCGCGCGGTTTTAGCCTACCGCTAGACCGTTCCTTCCAGGAAACAAGTGACAGTCGGTTGTCGGACGCACGGCTGAGCGCTCGCGCAAAACGTTTCCCGCGCATATTGTTATTAGATATGTCGTAAACCCTCCGCGCTAGACAGGGACAGAGTTACGCGTTAGAAGAGAGAGTTGAAAATCGCGACAGATATTGAGCGCTAATGCGAGCTGAATTGAACTTTGTTGTGTCCCAGCAAGAGTCGCTATTTATATAATTGTTTTTGGTAAGTGAGGCTTCTGTACTAATATTTATTCTGTGCCTAAACGTTGCAGAAATATACATATAAATCCGGCCGAATTGATAACCTCGTCCTGATGGACGCGGTTTAAAATAAAAGGTCACAAACTTTCGCCTTTACAAAATTAACGTGAATACAGCAAAATGTTTATTGGTTGACATTGATTAATTCGATAACCGCAACCATTGCAAGGTACTAAAATTACGTAGTTAAAGTTGTTGGCTACGTCCCAGCGAACTAGTATGCGGCAAAGCGAACAGTTTCCCTAATTTCCGATCCAGTCAGGTAACGATATATTCGGCCGGCCTCGGCACAATGATTCACATACTTAGCAAGAATCAGATCGTGGCGACCTCGCTTCGTTTCCTGATTCTTTCCCATCATCGGCACAAGAGCAAGGACTTTTCCTATCGCCGTTTGCAATGTTTAGGTACTTAAAGGACAGTCATGATATGGTTTACAATGCGTACTTTCCTGCCTTGTAGATTGTTGCATTTCAATCTTCCACCTGTTGTCATAAAACTCAATACTATTATAGGTACATACTTCATAGTACAGGACCAAATACCTCCTGGCAACATCCAGAATCACAATTTGTACCTATGCTTTGTGTTCAAAACCGTACACCGAATGTGGTTTTCATATTTTGCACAACTCCATCCAGCGCCTGATCTATGGTGATGTATCCTAGTGATAACCCGATAACTAAATGACGACGAGTAGGCTGCTAGCAGATGTTCAGCAATGAGTGACTACAACATTTTATGAAGTATAGTTTAAAGAGACGTAGTAACGTACAATTTACACGTATATGTGATTTAGAACGTGGTCTGGGTTTCAACACATCGTTATACAGGGTATCGCAGATTACCTATAAAAATTTGAAAGGGACGCGTGGTACTAATCATTAAAAACCAAGGTTTATTAAAGGTATCTATGACAGTAAGTCCTCGCGTGGTCTCTGCTGCTGCCCACCGAAGTTTGGACTAGCGCAGAAGCCGCTGGGTCCCACTAACCTAATCTTACTAACTAATGTGAAACCCTTTCCGTACGTTTCCCAAACACCACTAGTAGGTACATTAGAAACGAGTTGTTCTGTTTTTTGTATCTTACAGAATCAGTATCGTTTATTGCTTAACTATATACAAAAGATGGTATTGAACATACTAACCTAACAGCTTACCCATTTCGGGCGTGGAAAATTAAATTTCAACACAGGTACATATTATAAAATACTAGTAATTACGAATGTAACGCATTGTAAACACAAATTTTAATTTTTAAAATTAGAAATTAAATGCACAGTGTAAGATTTTGGACTTGTCAAAATGTATACCTAGTAGGTAGAGGTACAAATTAGCCCATATTTTCTCGGGATTGCCGGGTTACGACCCCAGTAAAAAGTTATCGTTAATATGAGTAGAATGCGATCCTTCCGGCTCCATACAGGTGTTTCGCGTAATGGTACTTATTCATGGGTATTTTTTGTATTCAGCTCACAGCATTCTTATGAAATCAAACTATGATCTAATGTGACTCGCCGTTACCACAGATAACGTTCCTCCTGTTGTGCTTTACGTGTCTAAATGTACCTAGTGTACCTACTACACTGTTTGTGTGCTAACGATGCTAAACACGTAACAAATGTTTGTTTAGCGAAAAATAAATTTGCGGTTTAGTTTGAAATTCCTGGTAACTAGGTATTTTGAATTTGAATATAAGGCATGCTAAGAACTACTAATATCCTGAATAAAACTCCGCTTTTTAGTACCTACTTATAATTAAGTGGTTTTTAAAAGTTGATACCTCGATAAGTTATTATAAACACGCACTTGACATTTTGTCTACCAATAAGAACTTTATTCATATCATGTCATTTGAATTTGACATTACATACCTACCCAGTTTCTATCTAGTAGATCTTAATTTTGGATTCTTTGAGCCGCTATAACCTAAGCAAAGACACAATTCGATTTCTCGCAATCTTAGAGTCAATCTTTAAATCTCCTATCATATCTCAAACATATTCTATCTTGACACGCCTTAGAGCCGGTTTTCACGGAGCGGTTGCCAACCGCGCCCGCGCGCGGCAGATTTGTATGTAAAATTGAATTCAAAACTCACGACGCGGCTTACGGCCGCGGCGCGGCGGCTGCGGCAGCCGCGAGGCGCCCGCGTGGCTGCGCGCGGTTCTTTCGCAGTAGCTTTCCGCAGTAGAAACCGCGAAAACCTGCGGTCTCGTGAGTATTGAAACAAAACCGTCGCGCGGCGCGGTTTGAAACCGCGCCGTGAAAATTGGGCCTAAGAGCCGGTTTTCACGACGCGGTGTCAAACCGCGCACGCGCGCGGGCGCGGCGCGACGGTTTTGTTTCAATACTCACGAGACCGCAGGTTTTCGCGGTTTCTGCTCCGGAAAGCTACTGCGCAAGAATCGCGCGCAGCCAAGCGGGCGCCGCGCGGCTGCCGCAGCCGCCGCGGCCGTAAACCGCGTCGTGTGTTTTGAATTCAATTTTATATGTAAATCTGCCGCGCGCGGGCGCGGTTGGCAGCCGCGCCATGAAAACCGGCTCTAAGGCGTGTCAAGATAGAATTTGTTTGAGATATGATAGGTAGGTCCCTATTCAGTTTTTTTATTTGAATACCCGGTTGTATATGGCTAGGTTAATTTACTTTGCGATGATTATCTTTGAATATCATTTTAATAACGCTAGCTCACGTTTTCCACAGGAATACGGAGACTCTCCTGCATCTGTTGAAAGGCAGTCTGGGCACGGGGATCCTCGCGATGCCCAAGGCGTTTTCGAACGCAGGATACGTGGTCGGAGCTATCGGTACGGTCATCATCGGCGTGCTGTGCACGTACTGCATTCACGTGCTTATCGACTCGTGCTACGTGCTCTGCAAACGACGGAAAGTTCCGTCGATGACGTACACTGCAGCGGCAGAAGCTGCTCTCTCCGAGGGCCCTGATTGGTGCAAGGCCTGCGCTCCATATGCTGCGTGAGTGAAACTGCCAAATTGTATCTATCGAACAGCTATAAATTAAATTGGTACATTCGCCCAATTTACGTAGAAAAGGTCCTAAATCTGACTATGATTTCTTCCAAGTTCTAATTTTGATGGCAAAGACGCGATTTAACAATCGGCCATTGAGGAACCAACCCCAGATATGTGGAACCACAGTCCAAGCTCTTAGCTCTGCAAACATGAAATTTATAGTGTGCTTTCATTATCTAAAGATTTTTATTGTCAACTTTGGAAAAACGTTACTTAGTGGTATTCTTTATTTAAATATATTCATCGATAATAACTCAATTTGTAAATGTAAGAAAATATATAAATGTTTACACAATGATAACATTGTTACAGGCACGTGGTGAACGCTTTTCTCCTCGTCTATCAAATTGGAACTTGCTGCGTTTACGTCGTGTTCGTATCCGAAAATATCCAATTTGTCCTGACGACATACTTCGGCATTAAGGGCATTACACCACAGCAAGTGATGCTTTGCATCCTTCTGCCACTGATCCTTATAAATTGGGTTCGGGACCTGAAGTACCTCGCTCCGTTCTCTGCTATAGCCAATGCAGTAACCATCGTCAGCTTCGGCATCATCCTGTATTACCTCTTCCGTGAAGCTCCCACGATTGAGGGAAAGGTTCCAGTAGGGAAGTTGGCCAATTTCCCACTTTTCTTCGGAACTGTCCTGTTTGCGCTGGAGGCTATTGGAGTGGTGAGTGTTATCTTTTCATTAGATTTTACAGGCCATCTGATGTTATAGATTATAGGTCATAGGATCTTAAATGGCACACGCTTGCCAATGAAATCTGTAATAGATTGAAGGGTGTAATCCTATTCATATTTGAGAATAATCATAAGCAGCCCATTAAATCTTCCCAATGCTGGGAGTCAGGACCTTCTGTCGCAAGAATAGACTTAAAACCATAATGCACCAAGTAGGTCCTGTACGTTTGATGACGATGATTGATGACGCATGATATCGAAAGATTCTCGGAACATGGTGGTTTCCTCATGATGTTTTCCTTCGCCCGTTTTTAAGTTAGCGGTATTACGCACATGACTTCGGAAAGACAGTGGCGCGCGTGAAATTCGAACCAGAGATTCTCCGGATCGATAGCCCAACTTTTCTCCCGAGAAGACCAACCGTAACTTAAGCAAGAAAAAACAAATAATTATGGACTGTTGATTACTCACTGAGATGTGATGAGCTGTACCATAACAACACAGAACTTTGTAGTATTCTGTCCTGCAAACCGTAAAACAGTTTATGTTACAAAAAATACTGCTTGTTTGTAGGTTTGGTAGGTACATACTCCCCAGCTACTCCCAGGATATATTAAATATATTTAAACTATCTTACCTGTATTTTCTAGATCCTTCCTTTGGAGAACGAAATGAAGACTCCTAAATCGTTCGTTGGCTCTTTTGGCGTTCTGAACCAGGCTATGATCAGCATCATCATCCTGTACGTCGGTATGGGGCTGTTTGGATACCTCACATACGGCGACGGGTCTAAAGGCAGTATTACCCTTAACTTGCCTTCTGACAAGGAAATGTAAGCTTACATTATAAAATTACAATAAAATTTATGTTATAAATAAATAAAATGTATATTGTTTGCAAATTCGGTTTAGCGAACTGTATGTTTCGCGAGGAGTAACAATGTTCAGAAGATTATTGGTGGCGATTGGGAACGAAAAACCGATAGGGTTAAAATCCGCTTCATTGGAAATATCAATTTCTACAGTGGACTAGGATCTGAAAACTTTAATGATAATGATGCTAATTAATACAAGCAGTCAGATTTGACCGATAACTGACCCATACTTCAAGGAGGACGATACCTTCGTCTTATATTTAATAAAGTTCTTAAGTGACTGAACGCATTTGGACACTGTACAAATTGTCCGTTAATGCATTTTATGAAAAGTGTTTTGTAAACTAAAAACTGGGTTAAATATATTTTTGGTATGGCTTCAAATGTATTTCCGTTACGTATTAACAAGGTTTGGTGGTTAAGATTGCCGTATTTATTGACGCATTACATTATCTACCAAACCCAGTGTCTAACTCTCGGTAGCTATGGCCTTGTAGCCATAGAAGACACTGCGTTCCCTGAATATCGGACATCAACCTAATTAAAAAATGCGTGTTACACATAACCACACCCCGGACACTCGGCCTAAAATCTATACAGACGGTGCAGTTGACATACCTACACTCACACAACTACGCATATGTCGTTCGAACACATTTACGCATGTGTGCGTGTCATCTAGGGTTACTAAATTATTTTAGTAAGTTAAGTACACTTACCCAAAGAGAAAACTTTATTCTGACAATATATTAATTAATCACTCCACATATTTCGCGTATTTCATTATAGACTAGTCACAGAACATTAGATTAGCTATAACTACGTTCATAAGATGCATTAAAAGGCGTTATCACAGTTTACTATATCAGAGTATTATACACTGCACAAACTACTTATTAATTATTAACACATCATGTCAGCGACCAGTAAAGAGAAAGCACATGATTTTTCAACTCAAAACTCCAAATTAAATGTTGTAATCAAACATTACGAATTGTTATCAACTATGGCCGATAATGTTGCTAGTTCCGGATTTAATTTATTACTAATGCTTAAAAGAATATTACTTTTGTATGTTGATAAATAGTGATTTATTTATTCGCATTATAGTAAGGATCGCATAAAACTTTAAATATTGTGAATTTGCGCCGAATAAACAAAAATCGGTTTCAATTTTAAATTAAATTCAGAAACTTACTTGACCAAATTTCAACGACGATCATAAAAAACTTGAACAAAAATAAACGAAAGTAATTTTTAGTTTTGTTTTCATATTTCAAAACTATGATCTACCAAAAAAAAAAAGAAACATCATAGAAGACATGGCCCAAATCGTACCCTGACCTCGGCACAAAATAATTGTATCTAATCTCAAAAAAATCTAATAATTGTATGCAAATATATTTTAGGAAAAAAAATTACACCACTCCCATAACCCAAATTAGGGGCTAACATGTTTTTTTATCAGTGTAGTATTGTAGGCGTTTTTTTAAAGTTCACCAATACTGTTTGCAATCCGATGTAATCATCATCATCATAACATCTTAGCATATACCTCTCTTCAAGTACGCCTCATATCCCAGGCCTATGCTAGTGCTGTGCTTGTGCTAGTACTTCTCCAGATTTGACCCGCGATGTAAGCATACTGATAATTGAATGCAAAGTCCAAAGTACATTACCAAAAATAAGCGTATTATCATGAATTATTTTACTTACACTCGTTAAATTTGAATTCAATTCCAAGGCCACCCATCGCGAAAAGAACCTAAGCATATTCGACATATTCGTGCATTGTTTGATATATATCTTTATGACTCAGCTGGTATATATTATTTTTATATCATTAACACCAAATAATACAATATATTTTGTTCCATAAAATGAGCTTTTGACACGAACTTCTACAGACAAAAAAACGCAGGTTAGCCACTCAAACGGATGATGATGATAGTTTAGAATATTATTACTAATAACTTAAAATCCGAGGTACATCAAAAAACCCAGGTGTGGCACCTGGGTTTTTTCAATGTGATTTGGGCTTATGTCCTTTGTTTCACATTAAATGGAGCTATCACGTAACAAACATATAAACGAATTGAGATCCGTCTCCTTTTTTGAAGTTGGTTAAAAATGAAACTAAATCGTAGTAGTACCGGTAGTACTAGAACCGGTAAAGTTTATAAGTCAATGTCAAAGCCGTTAATTACTGAATAAGTTTTAGTTTAAAAATATCGTTATTTTTTTTTTGGAACTATCCATTCCAATAGTCAATGTACTCGTATCCTCTTACTGCTTTTAATGAACGGTTGTTGCGAAATCTTAAATAAGCATACTACTAGATGAAATCCTATATTCATTGTTCACTACTTTTTTTAGCGTTTGGCGTTAGCGTTTTGGCCCCTTTGCTTAGCGTTTGTGGACTATGAGAAGGCGTTCCACTCGGTCGAAACCTGAGCTATTTTGGTGTCGAATCTGAATGCCGTTGAAGAGGACGACATTAAACAGTTCTTGGAGCTCTTTTTTTAAAAGTGGAGCCCCTCCCCCCCCCCCCCCCCCACCAGACTTTAAGAGCTGTGTTGTAATCCCGTCCAAGCCCGCCCATTTTTAAGTTGCCCAAGAGCCATCACGATTTCGTCCAGACAAATTTTAGACAGTTCTTCGGTATAGAGGCGAGTTAGAGTGACTCTTTTGTCCTCGTTTTGCGGGAGATGAAGAGCATGCGATACGTACAACTGGCCGTAAAAGTCTTCTACTTTCGAGAGAAGAAGAATAACAAGAAGAAGAATATCCGCTTAGGATGTTACGACACTCCACGCCGAGGCGGTAAAAAATAATAATTAGCCATTAGACTGGCCTCGTGGCTTAGTTGGTTGTAGCTCTGCCTGCGAAGCCGAGGGTCGTGGGTTCGATCCCCACCCAGTGCAAATATTTGTGTGATGAATTCAAATGTTTGCACTGTGTCTGGGTGTTTCTATGTATAATAAGTATGTATTTAAAACTATATAAGTATTATATCAGCTATCTGGCCGCCATCACACAAGCTTTGCTTAGTTTGGGGTCAGATGGTGTTGTGTGTGAATTGTCCACCAATATTTATTATTATTTACTACTAACCGACATAATATATACATGGACGCACATAAAAGTACAGATAGTCTAATATAGAACCTCTTTCTTTTATTTGAGTCGGTTGAATGCTAAGAAATAATCACTTACCAATAAATCTGAATAGTAGCAATCTTAGTAAAAAAATCCACTAAATTGGCAACACTAGTGACTTCGTAAATTCCGCGCCATCACTCGTTACCATACGTTATTGGCGCCACTGACGTATTTCACAACGATTAACGAAAGCCGCAGTTTAAAAACAACGAGTTTAATAATTTCGTCACAGGACTTCAGTGTTGGCGCGTACTTCTAACCAGAATAGCTTAACACAGTTTATAAAAATGATTCAATCTTTGTAATAATTCTTATGAAATGAAAAATCTCTTATTCTTGTTTCGTATAATAGACGAAAAATTTGGTACCATTTTGTTAAATAATACAGCATCATGGTCGTATTCTCATAGAAAATTATCGTCCGATATAACCCTTCGTTGAATCCGCCTCGCGTCCGCGAGGGGGAGGAAGCTTGAAATTGGCGGGGGGTGGGGAGTGTCCGTTCTATCTGTATTATCTATTCTATGACATAACATCAAATTTAAACCAATAACCACACCATTGAGGCCAGTCCAATGGGATCTATACTTATAACAGGACTTTTCTTCAAATTCAGTTTATCTGTGACATTAGAACAAAACTTGAAATTAATTATTTGGTTTTATTTAAATAGCTAAATCTAATTTTATTTATTTCTGTAGATTGGCCAGCGCGGTCCAGTGTCTGCTAGCGTTTGCCATCTTCATCACGCACGGCTTGGCCTGCTATGTCGCCATAGACATTCTCTGGAACGACTACATCGGTAACCGCCTCCTCAACCAGACCAGCAAGCACAGGATCGTTTGGGAGTACTTATTGAGAACTGGCATCGTGTTACTTACTTGTGAGTAGTCTATTTTTATTTTTTGGTGTAGTTTTACTTTTCTCCTTTTTTCTTATCACTTACATGATTTTAAGCCTATATATAATATAAGTCTATATATAAGTCTACGCCGCTAAACATCTTGAACACTTTCACTGATTTAGACAAAATGTAACACCATTAAAATTCTACGCACGGCATTTTGGCTGGTGTCATTGTGATCATGTTCTTATGACACTCGCTAAGGATTATTATGGCCCCTTTTTTCAAAATCGACTATCAAGCGTTATGATAAAGCGTCTATATAAAAATCGTACGAGTATATAAACGTGATGTCACTCGAAATTTCAAAGCACTTCCGTCATTTTTTGTTTTTGAAACAAAAGAAAAAAGACGTGTATAATATCTTTATAATCTAAATGACCTAGTCTGATAGACTTGACTTATTTTTAGTCACTATGCCAATTTAGTTTTTTGATAAAACAGAGATCGATAATCTCGACTGTTGGTTACGTTACTTGAAATTTATAAAGTGTGAGGTTTGTTTTGTCTACAGACGGAATAGCGGCGGCAGTGCCAGAGCTGGATCTCTTCATTTCTCTATTCGGGGCGCTGTGCCTGTCGGCGCTGGGGCTGGCTTTCCCGGCTTTCATCCAATCCTGTACCTACTGGTACTACGTGTCGCGCTCCGAACGTATCCGCATGATCATCAAGAATGCCATAGTCGTCCTATTCGGCATCCTGGGCCTCGTCGTCGGCACGTGGACTTCACTAGAAGCCATCATACACAGTTTTTCCGCCGGTTCGAAAATCATCGCCACCAACGCCACAAACTCTTCGCACTTTCAAAATGACACCTTAACACACTGAAATCGAAAGCATCGAGCTTCAAGAATGACAATGCCATTCCGACTGTCATCAACCTACCCTCGGCAATGCTGTTATTTTCCGGGTAGTAATTAGCCGACTGTAAAGGGCGGAACAGCGATTTGAATGTAGGTAATTTAGGTATTTTATTTGTTAAGTTTAGTTCATAGAAAGCCGTTAACATAATTTAAGAGATTATCAATCGTTATTGCAGTATTTACTTATTGATGTCCGATGTAGCTTTACTCGTAGTGCTAATAGGCTGAATTTTGATGAGGCGTCAATTTAATGTTACTGATCTTACAGTATTATTACATTGACATATTATATTAATTACATGTTGAAATTAATTAATTATAATGGGTGTATCGTGTCAAATTTTCATAATCTAAAATTACAAAAAAATCATTTATGTTTTTAAGACCTTATTTAAAACTCAGAAATCTATTCTAAATGTATCTAAATGTGGTTTAGTATACTTGAAAGGATAGCGATAATTTAGTTTTATTAGTCTTAAATACAAATGTCTTCAAGATAAAACATGTTGTTACTATATTTTATGTCACCACTAAATTCTAAAACCCCGTTATATTAGACTAGGTACAATCTCATTAGCGTAATTGTATTTTGTCGAAATATTGTGTAGATTATTATGTCGAAGGGAAATCGAAGTAAAGTCACAGTTTGAAGGTTTCACTTCGACAGATTATATAAATATAATCTACCGAAAAATAATCCGTTACATATCGTAATCGTAAACAGTATGCTCGGGTCACAATATTTGGACAGATTATGATTTCGCTAGTGAGATTGTTATATAACGGAGTTTACAATTTAACGATAACATATTTAAATCGTATTTTTAAATGTTTTAATTGCATTCATAACTATTATTATACTTACTATTGGTATTAAATGTCTAGAAAGATGCCATATCGTACGGTTGTTACTAATTTAAGTTATTTAGTGCTGCCCTGACACAGTGAGATAATTTATGTCAAGTGAAACATGGCATTTCTTTAGTTCGTGAAAGTAGCTATTTTTGCCTAAGTACAATCATATTTTAGTAAAATTTTGTTTGCTTGTAATAAGAGTTATATTCCCATGCCATAAAATCAAGCGATATTAATAAGTAGGTTTTTAAAAAACCATTACAATCTGGCATTATATATACTATTTACAATATTTTTAGAAATATGTTTAATAATGTAGCATATGAAATTGCTACATGCATTGTTGAATACCTATTATTATTTGCGTTATTAGATAAATTTACTTGTTGGACAGATTAGGATTTAGTTCTGATTGTGATTGCGTGCTATCAACTCGCGCTTGTTATGTAATGTAATTAATGTATCGAGCCCACTAATATAAGTATTATATTAATACATTTAACCTACAGTTCGGCCGTTTACAGAAGAATACCTACTCTGAAGTTAGTATGAATTTTTGCGCTAGTTACATTCTGTATCTATTTCGCGTAGTCACTTGCGCATTTTAAATTGACTACCGAGAATGTTAATACGTTGTGTCCAAATCAACATGTGTCTAGTGTTTTAGTAGCTCATGCATCCTGCCTTTCCAAAGGCGCTGGAAATTGTTACCATGTTTAAGTTTGTATAATGGTCAAGAGTTTGTCTATACATCTTATACTTTCGAGCGGCAGGAGGACGTAATCAAAATTACTGATGAGAATGCGTTTGGTATCTCACGTACATTTGAAATTATTTCTAATGCTGCAGCATTGGTCAAAATTACGAAATTCAGAACACTACAAGTTACAAGTATCGACATTAACATCCCATTAAAATTTTAAATAATGTCAGCCAGTTTCGATTAGTTTTTTTAGAAAAGTTCTCATAATCTCGTACTTTATGTATTGGTGTGTGCGTAATGTTTTACATAGGTACATAGTTATTTGATGTTTAAGAAATGGTGATAGGACGTTATCTATGATACCATAATACACAAAATGTTCTGAATTTCCATTCCATGGCTAAAAACGCAGTTCCAAAAAAAAAGCTCCTCCGAAATAGTATAATACTTTGAACTTCTGCTACCTTTTTTGATCGGGCAGACATGCTTACAATATGTAGTGCCATGAACTAGATAATGTACGACGTTGGTGTATTTACCTATAACACATAAAAAGATCCCGAAGTAAAAGATCAAAGTTTTAAAAGAGACTAAACACAAAGCTGACACTTGAGCTATAGTACAAGTAAAATGACGCATTGAAATAATTCCTTGCGATTTTGGTATTCAATAACAAAATCATGTACAATGTATAATATGCAGAGTATGTTGCGGTCATGGGTCGTATCTGTGATGTGATAGTTGTTTAGATATAAGCACGTACGTGTTTTGTTTAGTTGTATCGTTGTGATGTGTATATGCATCAGTGATATTATGCTCAGAGCGATGTGGGGTTCAAACCCGTTGAAATAAATACTATATACTGATTATTTTCTTTTATTTCTTTAAATTCCTTCAAGGAGCTGTATTTTGTACTGTTTTGAATAAAGTAGCGAGCGCAAGGTGATTTGGATTCTTCACATTCAAATAGTTGTGTGGCTCTGCTGTAATGGACAGATGTTAGCTTATCATCAGGGATATTGGCTTGTCCTTCACTTTAAATTATAGAAACAGTTTTACGTGGTTATTTTATGGGTCTGTTAGGTAAATACAATAATAAAATAATAGTCCAATTCAAAGAGTTAAGAGAGAGATTATAATAGAGTTCATACGCTTATTATAAATGACCTGTTTTGAAATCTAGGTTAATGGGCCCCTAACGTCTCTCCTATTCTTAGAGAGGACTCTAGGAATGTCTTTTTTTGGTTTCCATCAATAGAGGAGCCAAATAAAGCTTCTTTGCTGACTACAGAACGAATAGTAGCCTGCCTGTATCTTGCCGACTGCATTTTGATGAATGTGCTAAGGGATTGTATACCCTATTCACTCTCTCTATACCATTTCCTCTCCATTACTATTCCAATACGACATCGTGACATAAAACTCGTTATTTTCCGAACAGCTGTGGCTTGGAACAAATTGCTTGCTTCCAGCAGCTTATTATATGGGAGCCTTCTGACAAATAAAAAGCACTGAAATATGGGCTTTATGTTATGCCTACTAAGATATAGATTACATTGTCAACATAAGACATTCTCGCAACATACGTAAGGCGAACAAGCTGGATGTTATATCACACTCTCTCACAAGGTCACGGAAGCTAACTCACATTATGGGACCTGAAGTTTATAACACTCTTCCCAAAATAGTTATATCTAGCTCCAAGTTTTGGCAGCTTCAAAAACAGATTAATCGATCAAGCTTTTTACAGTTACACCGAATTTTTAGAGATTGATGGCAAAGTCCTATAAAAATGTATATAAAAATTTGACATGACATGTCAGTACAATTGTTATAAAAATATATTATTCTCATATAAGCTTGACAGTTTTCTGTACAATAATTATTATAATACAGTAAAGTAGTCATTTCAAACTTTGAAAATGTATACAATTTGTATGCTCTTTCTTTTGTTTTTATTTTTTATTTATTGACGTGTAAATTGTACATTTATGAATAAAGTACTTTGACTTTAAATTAGCAGACGGATGTCAGCGAATGTCTGCTAATTTGTGTTGCCAGTGTAATCTGTATCTTAAAGTGCATACCATAAAGTCCATATTGGAGTGTATTTTATTTATCGGGCGGTAGCCGAGTCATATAAGTCGGCGCAGACCTGAAGAGTGAAGACCTCGTGATTATATATATGTAGGTACCTAATATATGAATGAATAAAATATAATTTATTTATCAGTTTTATACCATTTCATTTCTATTAATTATTTTTATATTTTATAATTATTTACTTTGTTATATGTTTATAAACATTATATATTAATATATATATTCAATATTTATTATTTTAACTATATTTTATTATTAATTTAATTATTATTTATTACTCTCTCCTGGGCAAGCATTTTGTGAATTAAAACTTAACTACCCCGGCGAGTTAGGTGCAATACGGGCATTATTGGTAATAAAAGTTACGGTTAAAGGCGTCTGACGATAAATCGGTGTCTAAATAAAAAGTGGAGTAAATGTAATATTAACTTTAATGAGTACAAATTTACGAATTCTCTAAGAAACACAGCCGTCACTTAATATGCTAAAATACTAATAAAAACGTGGACTGAAACTTACGAATAAACTTAAGTCTAAACAGAAAGGTCAAACAATTATATCTAATATGAAATGTAGTACATACATAGGACATTTATAACCACGTCATCGTTTTTGGCTGTTATGTGATTCTCATATTATGTGAGAGAAAAACTCGACTAGTGACTAACCGAAAGTAAGTCAATATCGATTTTAAAAATAAGGTTTAAGTTTGAACCAAATGAAACAGTAGTAGTAGTTGTTGTTATTGTCCACCGTTGTTGACCGCTTAAATAAAACTAGGTTTAGCTTATCCCATATTAAATATTATCCCATATTAAATCTATTTATATAAAAATCAATGCCACTTTTCGTTGTTATTGAACTCCTCCTAAACGGCTGGACCGATTTGAATGTTTTTTTTTTGTATACGTTTGGGTAGGGCCCTGGAAAGTTTAGATTCACAAATCAGCGCGGCAGATGGCGCTGCAGTTGATATCTAGGTTATTATTCGAGCGAAGCCGGAGCGGGCCGCTAGTATTATACATTTTAAATGATGTAAATTAAAGGTACGTTTCCGAATAACGCGACACGGGCGTTGGTGCCACGGCAGAACGAAATACTGTATAAAAACTGTCGCTGTATAAGAAATTCTTATACAGCGACATAATTATAAATATTGTTATTAACAATTAGGTAGCTGTTTCCCCCTTAGTTGTTTTGGTATGTTGTAGTTAGTGGTAGGGCTCTTTGCAGAGTCCTACGAAATAACACGCCTATGCCAGTTATTCTGCAGCCAAACAGTAGTATGCAAACATTAATGTATTCCGGTTTGAAGGGCAATGTTTCCAGAGAAGCTAAGAGATACAACACCTTATAACTCCAGGTGACGAGCACAGTGCGGTGCTAGGTAACGATTTGGACTCTTCATGTTCCAATTAGCTGCGCGTCCCTGTGCTGTTATGGGCAGGCATGTTGCTTACCATCAGGCACATGTCCTGTTCGTCTCGTTGCTCTACTCTATACAATTTAAAAAAAGCTTGGTACACGAAAATTTTGGTTTCGTAATATGTAGTGCGAAATAAATACCGTGACCTCTCTCGTCTTACTCGAAAGCCACTATAAAATACTTATATTGTACTTCTATAACATTTTCTTGAACAAAAGTTTTGGCTTCTATTTTCCCAGTGCAAATCTGAATTATAAAAACATTATACAGGACTTAAACGCGATATAAGTTTTATTTAATTACCTCCCAACCTTTTGTTAGTGAACTCTGAATATTTTCGTATTGTAGTATACCTACCTTGTATTTTAAATTACCTTACAGCGGAAATCGCATTGAAAACGGTCGGCCGGTTCCGAAGATTATCACGTACAAAAAACCGATAGACAAATGTTTAATCTGATGTGATGCCTACATAACGCGATTTAATGATCAAATACATTTACTTGCTTTTCTTGTATATAGAGGTAAAATTCAACTGTCTGGATCAGCAGTTGTAAAACGGTTGAACGGTAAGTTACCTATGGAATACTAAGCATCAGAGACGCAACGAAAGAAACGAGGCGAAATTACCACTGTTTTTAAAATATACTAGTGGCTCGTTCCGGCTTCGCTCGGATAATAACCTAGACACCAACTGCAGCGCCAACTGCCGGGCTGATTTGTGAATCTAAACCATCCAGTGCCCTACCCAAACGTATACAATTTTTTTTATCAAAATCGATCCAGCTGTTTAGCAGGAGTTCGCTAACAACGAAAAGTGGGATTGATTTTTGTATATACAGATATCCGCGTTGTTCGGAAACCTACCTTAATATCCAAAAAAAAAACAGAATACTACATAATTATTTTAATACCATAACGTTTTAACATCAAAACTTAGCACTAGTGTGACAGACTTAAATAAGTCCTACATCCTTGTGTGAACCATCTAGATAATAACCTATATAATTAAGTTGTGCTTCAATCTACTACACATAAAAAATATCATTAGTAATTAAAACCTACATACTGTCATAATGAAATAATATCATAGATACAGAACTCACTTTCATTTGTACTAAAGTCACTTAAAATTAAATGGAATTAACAAGATTGTGGTTAAATTAAGACTCAAATTAAATATAACATGATCTTATCAGAAAAGTGATAAAGAGAACCAATGCAAATTGAGGCAGAAGACTATTCTGTAAGGACACTCGTAAAATAGGACCTCTTTTTTGTAATCAAACTGTGAAAAGAATAGTGATCTTAATTTCAAAATGTTTTCTCAGAATTGGTCTCATTGTCAGCTTGTCAGCATAAAAAATAATACAATAAAAAAGGGCACTTGAGTGTTGCAAACATTATTATAGTGAGGTCAACTCTATAACAAACACTATAACACTACATACAAAATTACAAAAGTACAAAAATCATTGTAATACAATCCATTATTTAAATAAATTGACCGACTTTTCAGTCAAGTTAGTTTTGATAAAATATAATTCCATAATATGAAATTGCACTTTTGAAGAATTTTATTTTACAGTAGTTGAATTAAATCAAGTCTGTTGAACACATTTCAGGAGTAGTTTTCATTTGTAAGTCTACCTTTTACCAGCGTCGTAGCCTGCCAGTATGCTGCGTAGCGCTGTTGTGAGCTGCTCATTTTGTTCTGGCTTGTAGTTGGAGAGGTTGGTACGACAGCATGGACACACTGAGGAACCCGTCACTTTGAACGCTTGTTTTATACACCCCTGTGAACAAACGTTATTCAATTAGTTTACATTATTTATCGTTTGGTTACGGCAGGTCTAGAGCACGGTGACTGCCGTACCCCTGATTCGATTCCCACGCACACCACTATTATGATGTGCGTAATGCCGCTAAGTTAAAAAAATGGTTGTCTGTAAAGTCGGTTTACTGACGATAGTTGAACGTGACAACGTCTTAAGAAAATACTGATTGTGTTAAGCGCCATCTAGGTAAAACATTCTGAAGCTTTTTGAAAAGCTGTTCAAAGCGCCATCTCTGGGTACATCATCGTACTAGCACAAGTTCTTAACTTCATATCGTCGCTTTTCTAAAACATGGACAGACTCCTTGAAAGTAATACACATTTCACTCACTAGATGGTGCGAAAAGTAATGAGGCGAGGTAACGGTGGTAAATATTATCTATTCTATGGCGGTAACGTTACATGACGTCATGTTTTGCGGGCGTGCAGCCGGCTTCATCGAATTATAAGACGTTATCACGTCAAATAAAAGTAAAGGAAAACATCATGAAGGAACCGAGATCACACTACCAATAATTGGTGGAGTGCAGTGATTTTATTTTTATCCATTAACCCGCACTGGGACAGCGTTGTGGATTATGGCCTAAACTCTCTCCTTGCGAGATAAAGATAAATTTATTCAGATCACAAGTTCACATTTTTACGAAGGCCCCGAGTCCCAGCAGTGGCAACATTTAGTGGGCTGTTGATGATGTGACATCCACCAATCTGCACTAGGCCAGCTTGGTCCACCAAACTGGCCTAATAATTCACCAAACTGGCATAATCCATTATGGCCTTGACTCTATCCTTAAAAGAGAAGGTCCCGAAGCCCAGGAGTGGAAACATTTGGTGGGCTGTTTTTTAAGCCCGCCCATTTTTAAGTTGCCCAAGAGCCATCACGATTTCGTCCAGACTAATTTTAGACAGTTCTTCGGTATTGAGGCGAGTTAGAGTGGCTCTTTTGCCCTCGTTTTACGGGAGATGAAGAGCATGCGATACGTACAACTGGCCGTAAAAGTCTTCTACTTTCGAGAGAAGAAGAATAACAAGAAGAAGAATATCCGCTTAGGATGTTACGACACTCCACGCCGAGGTGGTTAAAAATAATAATTAGCCATTAGACTGGCCTCGTGGCTTAGTTGGTAGTAGTCCTGCCTACGAAGCCGAGGGTCGTGGGTTCGATTCCCACCTAGTGCAAATATTTGTGTGATGAATTCAAATGTTTGCAATGTGTCTGGCTGTTTCTATGTATAATAAGTATGTATTTAAAACTATATAAGTATTATATCAGCTATCTGGCCGCCATCATACAAGCTTTGCTTAGTTTGGGGTCAGATGGTGTTGTTTGTGGATTGTCCACCAATATTTATTTTATTTTTTATTTTAATATTATTGATATCTTACCAGACAGAAGTTGTGTAAACAGGGCGTGGTGACAGGGCAAACGGCCACCTCTTGGCAGATGATGCAGAGGAACACTTGCGTCACATGCTCCACTAATTGCTGTAATATAATAGATATACATATACACTCCGTTATTTCAACACTTTGATTTATCTAGGACGTATCATGTGCTTAGACTGGTCTTATAAATCAAGATATTTATGACGTAACATGTGATTTGATTGGTCTTAAAGCTATAAAGTTATCTGAGACAAGGAACCAATTAAATGACAAGTAAGTACCCTGTCTGTCTGTTAGTAAGCTTTGATTGGTAGGCGCCTTAGTTTAGCTAGCCCAAAGTTCAGTAAACAGTAAAGGTAATCTAAGGTCAGCTGCCATTGATGCCTAATTATAAGATTATTTTTAAAAAATGGCAGTCAAAGGGACTGCCGATAGACGATAGAAGTGGAAACTTATAACTTAGAATTTTAGTATTGAAGAGCACTAATGTTTCACATTTCGTCACTTGTATAGCTACATATACTTATACTGCTACTAGTTGTTACCCGCGACTTTGTCCGCACGAAACAAATACTAAGGTAACTCAGGCAGTACCGATTTGTATACCCAGACACATTTACGGTTACTAAAAACAGCTTATAATAAAACAATTGTATACGATTTCATCAAAATCGGTTCAGTTGTTTAGATCTGAAAGCGTAACAGACATTCGGCCCCCATTTCAACTCCAATTCTATCCCCATCCAGTGTGAACTAAAAAAATTGCAGTCAAGTGTTTATTAAGAGTTTCACGCTTTTATCTTCAACGATTGGGAACTTTCATACTGACAATTAATTATCCCCCATTTCAACTTCTATTTCAACCCCGTACAGTTCGAAATTACCGCATCCATCGTAGACCGCATCGTCGCTTAACATCAGGCGAGATGGCGGTCAAGTGTAAACCTATTAAAGTTAAAAAAAATATATAGTCTGGAAGAACACATAGGCTATTTATCCCGGAAAAAAAACAGGAACAACGGGAACTGGAACTTCGCGGGTAGCACCGCGGCGTATTTCCAATCTATACAAGGCCAGAACGCAAGGGTATGAAACTAATCACGTATAGATTATAAATAAGTTTTTTTACTAAGATCTTCCAAACCATACAAGGCCAGTACGCAAATACTCGCGTATACTTTGTAGTGGCGTAGAAGTATTATGCTGTTACAAAATATACAGCGCCAGTACGCATACGGACTAATCGTGTGTTTTAGAATAAGCGCGCGAAACTAACATTAAAAATTGGACGTGAGCAGTTGCATTTTTTTGTTTATATAAAGAGTGACGAGACGAGCAGGACATTTGTCTGATGGTAAGCAACATACCTGCTACATAACAGTACAGTGACACGCAGCTATTGGAACATGAAGAGTCCAAATCGTTACCTAGCACTGCACTGCGCTCGTCACCCAGATGTCTAAGATGTTTTATCAAGATGTTATACTGACTGATTTATTGTAGATGTTGGTTTCCCAGATCCGACTCGGAGCACCCCGACTCCACCTAGTCTTGTCGCTACTACCCCTAGAATGCGGGAGCCAGAAGCCTAAGGGAGGTCCTGAGTGGAGCGAGCCATACGAGGCCTAGCGAAACGCAGGGGGGAGGTGGCGAGCGAAGCGAGCCGGCGACCTCCGTAGTGGAGCTCAGGCCGAGTATGGAGAAGCGACACTCAGGGCTGACCGCAGGGCTTCTGGCGGGAGCCCACCCAGAGTCAAATCTCAGCATCGGATCGACAACATAGACAATCAGTACGAAAAATTATTGTATGCATCGTAATAACAGATTTATAACAACATTACAATATAATATACTCGTACGCGAACAGTTTCCTATGGCTGCGTTCTGGCGTTGTATAGCATTCTATACAACGCGTCTTTCCATTGAAAGACGCGACGCGAGCATCCACGTTACAAACTATACACCATCAGTACGCAAAACTCTTGTATGGTTTGTAATAACAGATTTTAAAACAACATTACAATATATACTCTAGCAGTTTTCTATGGCTGCGTTCTGGCGTTGTATAGTTTGGAAATACGCAGCACCGCGGGGCGCTGCTAGTGAAACATAGATAGATAGAAAATGTATTATTTTAAATTTAAATTTAGAATTTTACTGATTCCATCAAGATATTAAATCTATAAAATTATGTGTAAAAAAATTCTACTCTTATTCGAAATTGTAATAATTACTCCACTTACCGCTTTTCCATGTGTTTCGCCAACTTTCAAACACTCTTCCCACAGCTTAGCATTAGCAGTATCAGCTTTGATGGCTTCTAATTCTGTATCACTCAGCTTAGTCTCTACTGGTTTTGGTTTAGGTGAGGTCTTTGGAGGTGTCTTTGTGAAAAAATCACTTATACTTTGGTTTTTGGACTTCGGAGTCTTAGGACTTGTTGATTTAGTAACTTCTGTAATAAAATTTATTATTATTTAATAAGGACGGCCAATTTAAAATACTTATACACTTTGGGTAACCGCCTTCCTCAATATTTCATTTCAATTTTCAAAATGTCAATATTCATTTTTCAAATCGGACCAGTAGTTCTTGAGATTAGCGCGTTCAGACAAACAAACAAACTCTGCACGTGGGTAACGGCTGGTCTAGAGAACACACCACGTCTATCTTTATCATATCTTTTCGAAGTAATGTGCGTAATTCCGCTAACTTAAAAAGGTGAATGAAAACATCCTGTTTTCGAACAAAGGAAACCGACATGTCCCTGGAATCTTTCGAGGTCATGTGTCACCAAACCGCACTGGGCCAGCGTGGTGGATTAAGGCCTTGAATCTCTCCTTGCGAGAGAAGTCCCCGAGTCACAGCAGTTGGAACATTTAGTATAGACATAAGAATTAATAAAGACTTAATGGGATTTCTCACATTATTGTTTTTATTATCTCTAATTATTAACTTTTACTAACCCAAATATACTTGGGGTCCAGATAATTTTATTCCACCTAATCCCCAAGTAACCTCAATTCATATTCCTTCAGGATATTGGTAATTATGGCATTTTCTATTTATTTATGAAATTTTACAATAATAATACTATTAAACTTTATCCTACTAATATCATAAATGTCAAAGTTGGAATGTTTGATGCTCAATCACCTTAGGAACGGCTGAACAGATCAGGTTGAAATTTGGATCATGGTTAGACGGTAGTCTATTATCTATAACAGTATAAGTGGAATAACACCACACGGGTACGGGAACTACCCAGGTAAAACAGCGGAGCTCTTCTAGTTAATTATATCATTAAGAATCAACTTACTGCCATTATTCTTTTCCTTTTGGGCAGTGACCTTGACCCGTTTAGTCGGAGGTGGGGCTTCATCATCCGAGTCCGTCTTAGAGGAGTTACTGCGGAGGGAGCGTTTCTTGCTCGCCTTCGTCGTGCCCTTGCCTTTACTAGTCTTTAACTTCTGAGCTTTCTTCTCGGCCTCGGCTTCTAGGTAACCATCAGGATACTGTAAAATACAATCAAAAATACTATTTTATCTTACTAATGCAGTGAACACTCCATGTAACGTCAATCGATTTAACGACACACTCCCTAAAGCGTCATAATGACTAGGCTTTGGTTGGTTTAGCTTAGCTTGCATTCCATACGAAGATTAATTTTATATAGCGTTACATCCCATCTAAAATCTAAATAACGACGAAAATGACGAAAAAAATGTCAAAAATTAGTAAAAACTGCGCTGCTGTGTACGTTTTTTTGTAACTTTACTATCCTGGGCAATAAACATAACTGTTGGCTTCATCCATACCGAACTTACATACTAAGAAATACATTCTTTTGTTTACAAATTCGGATTGCTTGCACACGTAGACTATAAAATAAGTAAAAAATCAACAAAATTACTGGTGCAAAAAAAACGTCAGACGAAAATAACAGACAATAAGCAAAAGCGTTTAAATAAGAATTGTTTTTTTGTCTTTTTAGTACAGATTTTTCTTCTTTCCATTTAACGACAACTTTCTATAACGTAAAAAATATGCACGGTTTTCGTGTCGTTATATTTCGTGAGTTTAGGTTTATGTTTGTCGCTCAATCATGTTGGAATCAGAACGGATTTGGGATGAAATTTAGAATACAGCTTACAGTCTGGAATAACACACAAGCTACTTTTTTATCGCGGCAAAATAACGGAAATGGCAACTACGTGAGTGAAACGACGGGGCACAGCTAGTATGCTCTAATCCGGTACAACACACTCTACAGTCTACACACGGGCTGCAAGTCGGCAGAGGTTAGGTCCAAGATCGCTAGCACCGTAGGGCACCTTGACCTTCCGTATAGGTGGTAGCCCATGCCAATTAAATAACAATATTATGCGTTTTTTTTAACAATATTTGGCTATGGTCTGTTATACTTACGACAATAGGAAACTCCTTCGCACCGGACTCCCAAGGTGCAGGATTGGGGTCATCGCGTCGCAATAAATACTTCCATACGCGGTACCCCGATTTACCCTCTTCCGGGTAGAACTTTACTACTTTATAGATGCCGTCATACCTTAAAAATAATAAAAGTGAAGTTATGACTGAGAATTTGAATAGATAGACAAACTCTTTATTGCACTTAACAAAAACAATTTTAAAATATACTAGCAAATGGCGACCTTATCGTTAAAAGCGATCTCTTCCAGGTGACCGTGGGATGGAATTCATACTTTCTTAATTTAAATTCAGGATAATCATTTGACTATATGGAATTAAATTGATGAAGAAACGGAACTAAAGCACCAAAGGTTTCATTTTATATTCTCTGTAAAAGTCCATCTCTCACTAAATTAGTTTCAAAATTGTTCTTTTCTACTACACCAGTTTTATGGTTAACTAATAAATTATGATATTCATAAATAGGTATGATGACTACAAAACTAATTGGTCCGACAGTTAGATTATTAAAAATAAAACCGGCCAAGTGCGTGTGGGACTAGCGCACGATGGGTTCCATACGATATTATATATAGGAGCCCCCATAATTATTTATTTTATTTTAAGTAATTATATTTAAATACAACATAAAACTAAATATTATGTGAATAAATAAACCGTCTACCTGTCGACGTTATTAGATTCGAGCAAGAAACGGTAAAAAAAAATCAAGTTTGTTGTATGGGAGCTAAATATTTATTTTATTTTTAATATTTGTTGTTATAGCGGCAAAAGAAATACATCATCTGTGAAAATTTCAACTTTCTAGCTATCACCGTTCTTGAGACACAGCCTGGTGACAGACGGACAGACAGCGAAGTCTCAATGATAGGGTCCCGTTTTTACCCTTTGGGCATGGAACCCTAATTATTGTACCCATGTTTATTCTTGTTTTACAAACAATAAATGACAAAGATACAGTCAGTGCTCAGAAGTTTCGAGTGACGTCACTTCATTGTTTTATTTTCACGAAGAGGTTACGTCACAACCCCCCGACTCCTGAAGTTACGTGTCCTTCATTTTTCCATAATCTACCTGAAGGACTAATTAGAATGGTATATTTTTGATCCAGTCATCATCCCAATTGGCGTTTTATGCTACAGTGTTGAAAGTAGAATGTAGTAGTACCGGATGCCTTCCTTGGGAGCGTATTTAGGAAAGTGTTTCAGCATCTTGTATGACCTGACGACGCGAACCGGCTTGCCTTCGCGCCAGTTCTCCCCTGCGTCGCCGCCTTCCTCGCTTATTTTCTTCACAGCGCTATTCCGAGCCAAAGCCCTGGAAATATAATTGTACGTTATGGTTTACTATAACAGAGAACACATAAGTGTACACACGAATATACCTACACTATAGTATTCTAAAGCTGAAGAGTTTATTTTGTTTGTTTGAACGCTAGGATCTCGGGAACTACTAGCTAACCTACCCAAAATTGTTCTAAATCTGAGTTGGTACGACCAAATTTCGACCGGTGGCGACGCCACCTAGCTGAACTAGCCACCGTGGTGTAGCAACGCGCGCTCGGTTCAGCTAGACGTATATACACATCGTATAGATGTGATCGTGTGCTGTGCACGTAAGACGCTTTTTGGATAGGCGATATCCTGTGATTTAGCTCCATATCTAATATATATGTAGCTATAGAGGCAGTGCAGGTTTAGTAGTGGTAGAGGACTCTTGGCAGAGTCCGCCTGGGGAAGTACCACACCTTTGCCAGTTATTCTACCGCCAAGCAGTAATGTGCAAACATTACTGTGTTCCGGTTTGAAGGACAATGTTTCCAGAGAAATTACAGGGCTTAGAGATATAACACCATAGATCTCTGGGTGGCGAGCGCAGTGCAGTGCTAGGTAATGATTTGTACTCTTCACGTTCCAATAGCTGCGTGTCACTGTGCTGTTATGTGGCAGGCATGTTGCTTACCATCAGGCACATGTCCTGCTAATCTTGTCACTCTTTATTTTAATAAAAACGGTGCCATATTGTGCAACATTAGTGCTGTTTAATAATAACATTCTAAGTTCAAAGTATCAGACTTCTATCGGCAGTCCACATGACTGCCAATTTTTTTGTTAACAGTTTTCAGTAATAAAGGATCCACGTCTCTCCTAACTATATCATCTCTCTTACGACAGTCAATGTGTAACTCACTTGTTTTCTCTTGTAAGTGTCTGGTCGCAGGATTGTTCAGCGGTCCGCTTGTTGCCCGATAGGTCTCTACCGCCGCTACCGGTGTATGTAAACTCATTGCCATAATCCACATCATCTTCATATCCTCCTGGAATCAACGACAAAATATAATATATTTTAAAATGAAATTAATTTCATGTTTCTAGTTATAAATACTTTGATCATCTAGAAAAACCTTCTGAATCTTCTGAAAATGTTGATGTCTTTTGAATCTAACGTTGGTCTTCATTGTAAAAATTTCGTGTCGCTTTCTTTATCCGCGATGAACTCCTAAACTACTGACTCAATTTTAATCAAGTTTTTGTGTAGTTTGTTCTAAGTCGAGAGATATCTCTTCAATTCATTTCAAATATTCGAACCACAGATTAAGAAGAAAGTTTGGTAACGTCATTTACAAAAAGGCAAAGAATCTGTGTACACACCTAATAAGATAAAATAACAAACAATGTCAAATATGAATAACGCAGCTTAAAAAGGCTCTGTTAAACTCAAAATAACAAATAAATAATTAATACATACATTATACAGATACTACATGAGTACAAACGATGTTACATCAGTAGTTTTACATAGTTATTATTTTACCTTATTATAAAATTCTAATTTCGACACATTTCTCTTCCTTCCTATCTTTAATAAAATCATCTATATTATAATATGCCTTGCTCAATTTGTAGCTTTTTATTTCATTTTTAAACTTGGTTTCATTGAGCCTTTCCACTGCTGACGACACCGACGACGCCATCGGTCGGTTCGTGCGGCGAGCGTTGGCTGCATCACCAAAGACCATTCGAGATTTCAACCTACAAATGGCAATTAGAAACAGAAATGCAGCCGTAGTGGAGGCTCTGGGCCGGGAGGAGGCGGCTTAGGCAAATCGGACTGACTAGTACTAGAATTAGGTTTGAATTGTTCACCGCCCCCCCCCCCTCCCTATTTTCCTCTTCTCCTAATCCAAGAACTACGTAAATAAAAAAAATATGATTGTAATGACAAAGGTCACGGACCCCGGAGTCTGTGGAGTGTATAAATTTAATTTAAAAAAAGCCTCTCCACTTGTGCAGGGATTGCATTATAATAGCATTATATACAGACCACAGATTGCTTTCCTTTGCAATACGAAAACAGAATTTCTGTCTGCAGCCGATCCCCATAATTAGATCCCGTAGGACCTAATACTGTGAAAGTAGCAAAAATAAACAAGGCTAGCAGTTGCAATGTCGCATATTTTCTTAATTTGACGAACTGCGTAGGCAGCTGAACTAAGTCGGCCAGGCAGCCACTCTATGTTCACACAGCGGCGGTGGTGTTGCGATTTACTTGAAAGCCAATATCCCCTATACAATTTTGAGTCAATCGCCACAACCGCCTCCGGGGAACGGTGGCGAGCACCTCTTTATAAAACTGGCACACGTGTGGTACTTCCCCAGACGGACCAAACGAGTCCTACCACTATTTCAATACTAAAGCAAATATTGTAAATATTACGTAAGTTTCAAGTAATCACAGACCTGAGAGTACAATACTATAAGCGCCGTCAACGTCGCGTCCGTGTATCCCTGACACTGGAGGCCTGTGGACGCCAGACTCTGACAACTGAAACAATCAATCTCTAGTCATAATCAATCAAAATAACCCTAATACAGAGCCTAATATTTGGACCATTGTTTCAACCTATTTGAAAGAACTTTTCACGATGTTTCATATATGTACATACATTTCTCACGCTATATAAGTTGCTCAAATTAGAATGAAGTCAGGGAACGTCATTAGACGCCAAAAGTGGTACATTTTTAACGATAACAGGTTTACACTTGACTGCTTGTTAATTATAATAGGTTTACACTTCAATTGCGATGTTAAAAAAAACGGAACTGCTTTTATTATCGATATTCATTATTGGTATTTTCGATGAGTAAAAGGAATAAAGTAATTTTATTTTTTTCCGCTAAAACACTAAAAACGGTTCCTTATTGATTCGCATAGTATCTTTAGCCTCCTAATATTAGTTATTACTAATCATCATTAGACATAATATCACTTGACATAATGTTAGTACTACTAATATTTAACAGCCATAACCTTAAACACCCTAACTATTGAGCAACATAACGTTTTACGTGATAAATGTATAATGACATAAGTTATAATATTGCTCTAAAACTAAAATTGCTCTAATATTAGATATTCGACGTTTTGGTAATAACGAGGGTTTCACGATGTAAATACAGTTAAGTATACATTTTTCATATAAATTTCACTTAGCTTAGTTGGCAAACGTTTCATTTGGACAATATATCGTATGACATTTTGTTTTTTGTACATTTTTTGGATCATAAATTATTATTTTTGTAAATTTAACATTTATCTAAATGAAATGATGCAACAAATATTTGGAAAGTACCCTTTCAATTATCTATGTTAACGAACTACTTTGATTAGGTTGTCACTGACTGTTGACAACTGGTACGAGGTTTTGTCACTGAGATTTGACTCCGGGTGGGCTCCCGCCAGAAGCTCTACGGTCAGCCCGGAGAGACCTCCCTTGAGCTTCTGGCTCCCGCATTTTTTATAAACACTCTAGGGGTAGTAGCGAGACTAAGTGGAGTCAAGGTGCTCCGAGTCGGATCTGGGTTCTAAGTAACCTAATTGACCTGTTTTGGTTATAGAGTAATTCAATTCAAAATTCAAATATAGGTAGTACATAGTACAAGATATGTATGCGGAACAACTATAGGACAAAAACATTATGCGAATGAATAGGACACCACTAAAAACTGAAATGACGTCACTAACCGCAATATATTGGTCGCCATTCATGACTGTATGTCCAGTTTATGTGTTTTCGTATTTTTATTTAAATATAAGTCTGTCTTCAACAGCTTGTTTTGCGGTTAGTGACGTAAAAAGACATATTGATCACGTGACAGCAAATTAAAAATATAGCATTTAATGTAATTTGTAATACATTTACTAAGTAATATTAAATTATATAATTGTGATTTTCAACATTCTATTAATACACACCATCATAAAATTAACACTAAACGTTAATTTATGATTCGTTAACATCCCTACTGTTAATGATAATTTGATTACACTTGGCGACTTGTTAATGATAATGGATTTACATTTGACCACTTGTTAACGATAATAGGCTGTGGAGGAACAACTTGCAACGTGGAATTGAATTGAATTGAAGAGTGAATCGGTTTCTTCTGGGTAAACACGCTCCATCGTAGACCGCATCGTCGCTTAACATCAGGCGAGATGGCGGTCAAGTGTAAACCCATAAAAGTTAAAAAAAATATTTACACTTGACCACTTGTTCATGACAATAGGTTTGCACTTGACAACATGACCGCCATTTCGTATAAAGTCAAGCGACGATGTGGTTTACCAAAAAGAATAATCTGAGAAAACCTGAGGTACAAATTACGACCAAAAAGCATTGCAATCTCTACAACTTTCAGACAAAGAAAAATCTTTTCATTACACTAGGGATGTCAACATTACTCAACAATTAATGTTTAGTGTTAATTTTATGATAGTTTGTAGTATAATAGAATTTCGATAATCCATTTTTACAATTTAATATCACTTAGTAAATAATCTATACTAATATTATAAAGCCGAAGAGTTAGTTTATTTGTTTATTTGAACGCTAGGATCTCGGAAACTACTGGTCCGAATTGAAAGATTCTTTCTTTGTTGGATAGTCCATTTATCAAAGAACTAGCAACAGAAGCGGAGCATGAATGAAAAATGTAGCAAAACGGAGAAAAATATTGCTTTTTGAGAGCTTTCGTAGCGTGACAGCATGTGTCTATCTTTTAAAAGTTGCGTCATTAGAACCTATAAAATTTGTTCAAGATTTGAATTGGTACAACGAATTTTCGATAGATGGCGTAGCAATGCGCGCACGGTTCAGCTAGTTTATTATAAACGGTTTTAAATGCTATATTTATAATCTGTTGTCATGTGACTGCAAACACCAATAAAATTACTCTATTATAGTATATTTATACTCATCAAAAATACTAAAAATTTTGTAATGGTAAACAATCGTCAATCTTCAAAATAAAAGCTATTTCGAAAAATTGTAACGTCCCATCCGTGCATTCGTTAAGACGAAACGATACCCGAAATAATAATAAAATAATTGACTCACAGCTGGTAGATACAGATATACAGAATTAGGGTTTTAGAGATGGCGAGTTATATAAGGCTTGAAATATATAAAAAAGATGATACTTTACTTGTATCCTAAACCGCCAGCACATCCCAACTTCGATGCCCGGAATGGGACCAAAATGGTTGGCAGGCATCGCACATGTTTTGGTTTTCCCTGAAAATATATTAATAAATTCCTTGTTATACTGTCACTCTTAGATTTGAAATAAAACATTTATAACATTAAATTTCAAAATTATCACACAATAATGTGTACAATAACAATGCTTTTGACACTTATGAATATAATGATGACGTCATAGTGACGAAGATGCTTATGTTAATGGTCTAGTCTAGGTCATTACGTAATAGATATTATCTATCTATAATAGATAGATAGATTACAGAGAGACGAACTTCTTAGCATTCCATGGATTCACCGTGCGAGTGGGTGCCGGGTCCATCGTGTGGCAGAGAGAGAAATCTCGAGTAGACCTCAAGACTTGTGACTCGGGCGTAGGTTTAAGGGGCCCCTTTGTGACGTACGTCAACACTCACCTTCACTACTCGTATTTCTCTCCCTGCCCAGCCAAATCCGATATGATCCTACTAGTGCAGCTTTAAATACTCGTTCTAGTATAGAACTTACTGCACTTCTGGACAAGCCAAGGTCTTTCAACAGGTTATAGAGAGATTTTGCTGGTATACCTCTCGCTCCTACTTCTACAGCGTATAAATTAACTACATAGCCATTTTTTGTTAATTTTTTTTGAAGGTCGTAATACTTATTTTGTTTCATCGCGTGGTCTTTAGGTATATATGTTTCCCATTACTTAACAAAAAAAATTAAAACGGCTTTATTTAGTGAACTTCATAATTATTTATCGATGACTTGCATTAGTTGACTGACCGTTAATTACACCCTACATACATTCAATAATAATCTAGTCTATACAAATTAATAAAATTGGTGTACCTGTATGTGTAATGTCAAATTATCAGCTTTTTACTAAGTTTGAATGAAAGTATTTATGGTACCTCGGTATCTAAAAACTATTTTTAAATGTGAAAACTTCTTTTGGTGCACCACACACAGATTCTTCGTGAGCTGTGAATGAAGCTCAGCGTCACGCTCGGAAATGAAAGAAATGTTTTAGGGTGAACTCGGACATCAGCAGACAGTCCGCTGCTGCTGTCTGTCTGAGTGTTCTCAGTTACAAGCACATACAATAGCATTTTTTTGTCTGTCAGTTTCTTCCGGCTAATCTCCGAAATGGTTGGACCGATTATGACGGGACATTAAGTACCAGATAGGTAATATTTTAAGGCATAACATAGTTTACTCTTACTTGAGGAAAATGATTAGGGTTCCGCGAAAAATAGGAAAACCCTGAAAATGCGGGTGAAACACTAGTATTACTACTTAATATTTGTTAAGACCATACATACCAGCACATGCCATTCCTCTGCCCCAGTCTCTGTTGCTCTTAGTAGATGTTTTTTTGGTTTGTTTGGCAGCTCCCGGCGCAATGACTTCATTAGTATCCCGTTTGCAAGACGGACAGTACCAGTCCTCTTCTGGCAAGCTTGTCATAGGAGGTGACAAACAGTCCATGTGGAATCCGTTATTACATTCGTCACAAAGAACTATCTGTAAAGCGAATAGTATTTCAAATATTACAAAATGAATTATAATCATATTCATGTCATGTCATATAATTTAATACACCAAATTATTTCGTGAAAAAAGCCACAGCTACAGGAAAAAACTACATTTCTAAACCATTTAATGACAGCTAGACAGACTATTTTGGCCACTTCGTTTTGTTGCGGTTAAACTAACTTACTATTCAAAGTAGCTATGAAAGAAAAAGAATGATTAAATCTGGAGCACACATAAGAAATTATAAATAAGTAGTTACCTTATCAGGATTTTCTTTCCCCGCGCATATGAAACAACCACATTCTTTGCATTTCGCATCCTCGTCGTCACGGCATTTGAGACAATTCAGTGGGCGAGTTCCTGAAAATTTTAGTGACGTAAATACAGAAAGAAAGTCTTGTGCGATTATAATTATTGTTAGGCGCTTTGCAAAGGGCAGGGTGGGGCAAACTTTATGACTGCGAAGCGATAGCCGCCAGTACCCGATACTAATTGCAACTTTATTTTGTTTTGTTTTAAGTGACGTTTTGTTTGTTTTTAAATTAAGTGCAATAAAGAGTTAAACTTTCTATCTACCCGACAGGGCTCAACTCTTTTTGGGCTGTACAACGCGGTGTTTTTGCCTTCTAACGTGTTGGTAGTAGAAAAATGGGACATTGACCGGCCCAGCCTGTCCCGTCCTTTGCAAAGCGCCTTACACATACAATAATGGGTCATATTTTTGTGTGTAAGGGGAACTGATCGGGACGTCTACTCTCTTTCTACGAAAACGTAATTTCAAAATATACTCGCGACTTTCCAACTGCAATTCTACTTCTTACAGTCTTACAATTCTATTGTCCGTTTAAATGTTCTAAACCTACTGTAATTCGAGTAGGCTTAGAACATTTAAAACGTCAAACAATGTTCTATCGGACGAAACGAAGTAGAAGGAGAGCAGGAAAGTCGCGAGTTTTTTTCGAAATTACGTTTTCGTAGAAAAAGAGTAAAAGTCCAGATAAACTACAGAGAGTTTATACCAAAACAGTGGAACTGTTATTTGCTTAATAGGGATGTTAAAAAAATTTTGGAATTGCTTTTATGTTGCAGATTAACGCCTGTTTACCATAAAAAAATATTTTATTAAAAATATTAGTATTTTCGATGAACAAAACATTGGTTGGAAACTTTGGTCGTAATTCGTGACTGTATGTCCAGTTTATGAGTTATGTTATTTTTATTAGGGTTCATGAAACTTGGTGAGTAGATGTATTCTGTGAACCGCATTAAGATATTTACAAAAAAAAAAAAGTGTTGCCCCCCATACTAAGAACCGAAACTCATTTTTTTTCCATCAAACCTACACGTGTGGGTGTCTATCGATAGGTCTTCAAAAATGATGTTGAGGTTTCTAATACAATTTTTGTCTACACTGAATAATTTGCGCGAGAGACACTTCCAAAGTGGTAAAATGTGTAACTCTAACTTCCCCCCCCCCCCCCCCCCTCTAACTTCTAAAGTAAGATAATGAAAAAACTAAAAAAAATATATGATGTACATTATCTTGCAAACTACCAACGAAAATTGGTTTGAACTCGATCTGATGAGTAGTTTTTTTTAGTACGTCATAAAAGTAAATAAAAAATATAAAATATATTGGTGGACAATTCACACACAACACCATCTGACCCCAAACTAAGCAAAGCTTGTGTGAATACATAAATACACTACTATTAAAACTTCGATCAAAGTTACAACGAACAATAAAGTTACAAGAACTATTTGTGTACTATGTATATTATGTTACTTGCTGCAACTTCATGGGCGAGTCCAACACGCACTTGGCCACTTTATTTGAATACAAACAAGCAAAATCGTCGTCGCTAAGATCGCAAACTATAATAAAAATTCAGAGAAGTAAACAGTCTAGTCAGCCTTCGAGAGCTTGTATAGCGGCTAGTAACGTAATCTATATATTTATGTATCATGTATATAAAAGCGAAAGGTCAAGAATCTCATGAAATCTCAGAAACTATAAATGCCAGGAGTCTGAAATTTTGCATGGAGGTTCATTTTAGCACGTAGGCGCTCGCTAAGACGGGGTTTTAAAAAATTCAACCCCTAAGCATGTCAACACCGAAGATCCCAACCGTTGAAGATAAACTCTGAATATAGATAGACATGAAGCAAAGACACGAAGCAAACGATTTTTTTTGTTCTAGCAATTTTGTAATTTCGAACTGTACGGGGGTGAAATTGGGGTTGAAATGGGGGATGAATGTCAACATGGAAGATCCCAACCGTTGAAGATAAACCATGAAACTCTGAATATAGACACATGACACGAAACAAAGCAAACGAATATTTATTTTGTTCTAGCAATTTTGTAATTTCGAACTGTATAGGGATGAAATTGGGATTGAAATGGGGGATGAAAGTATACATGGAAGCTTCCAATCGTTGAAGATAAAACCACAAAATTACTCTGTATATAAGTACCTACTTGACATGAAGCCAATAAATGTTTGTTCTAGGAATTTTGTAATTTCGAACTGTATAGCGATGAAATTAGAGTTGAAATGGGGGACGAATGTCTCTTACGCTTTCACACCTGTTTAGGTGTAACTGAACCAATTTTGATGAAATTGTTTTTAGTAACCGTAAATATGTCTGGGTATAAACATAGGTACTGCCTGAGTTACCTTAGTATTTATTTCGCGCGGACGAAGTCGCGGGTAACAGCTAGTAAACCATATTGGTGTTTGCAGTCACGTGACCACAGATTAAAAGCAATTAAAAACATTTATAATCAGCAATATTACATTATACATATGTGATTTTCAATATTCTATTAATACAAAGTATCATAAAATTGACACTAAACATGAATTTGTGATTAGTGTTAACAGCCCTATTTATGTTATTATATTGACAAAATATAAAAACACTGAATTGCTGAAAAAAATACAAAATATGAGATGTGCCGAAAAAGATGCTTAAGTATTAATATAATAATATGTTAGTTTGACTCACTAGTCAAAATACTGAAAAATAAATATCTATACTTAAGCAAAAATTATGTAAGTAACTGTTTTTGTCAGGATAAAACTTAAATAGTAAATAATGTATGTATTTATTTTTTTAATCTTACTTTTTTCAGGTACAGTTTCCATTCTTGTGTTATATTCTTCTGTTCGTTCTTTTATAGGTACTGGTTCCTCAATTGCATAAATGTTTTCACGCACATTGACTCTGGTGTCATTCTGAGGCACAGCTAACGGGCCCAAGTAGATTGTTCCAATTAACTTATAACTTTTTCTAAGCTTCTCGATGTCTGTTATTTTGAAGTCATACCTTAAATCATAGAATTTGATAAGTCTCACAATAAAAGGATAATTGTCGAATGGCAAGCCTTGTTGCAAATCTTTGGGAGGTAGGACGAAAATGGGGAAAGCGGGAGATAGCACACGCTCCATCGTAGACCGCACCGTCACTTAACATCAGGTCAGATTGCCATCAAGTGTAAACCTATAAAAAATAAAAATAAAATGGTGGTAAAATGTGCCTACCACCAAACCTCACCGGATCCCCATTTTTTTCCCTCTTGTACCCCTACAGGCGAGCATTATTTGGTTTAGTTATATCCTATAGCAAGCCATTAACGCAAACGATAAGTGGCCCACCTATCGGAAACCGAGGCGTTGTGTGAACAACAATACGCATACCGCGAAGGAAGGTCTACGACTTCTCTAACGCGTGAAGTGGTTCGTAGGGTGTTGGCTGCTCGTGAACGCAAACAGCAAGTGGCTGTCTTGTGCTGTGACTTATCGAAGGCCTTCGATGTCGCGGACCAAGAGACCTTAGCATTAAAACTGAAATACTATGGCATAGCTGGGGAATCATACGCTGTGTTGACTGACATGTTACGAGGCCGCTCGCAAGTAGTGGATGCTGGCGATGGCGATTATAAATCAAACCCATCAGACGTCTTCATCTATGGGAGTACCGCAGGGTTCGTCAATTTCAAACATCATGTTTTCTCTCCTATTGAACGATCTCCCTGACGCCGTAAAAGGGGCAGACATATTCATGTATACGGGTGATGTGGCTGCCATAGTAACCGCCCTTTCAATAGAGGAATTGGAAGATAAATTAAATACTGTAATTAATGGCTTAAACATGTGGTTTCGTGCCAACGGTTTTATGGTAAACTCAAAAAAGACTCATTTTATTCACTTTTGTCTGTCGGGCCACTATACAAAACCGCTAAAAGTCTTGCTTAACGACGTCCGGATTGAGCAGGTACCAAATACAACATTTCTGGGGTTCGAGATTGACCGCTGCATGACTTGGAAACACCACATCGACAAGATGTGTGCTAAAGTAAGCAGTGCGTCCTTTGCACTAAGACTGGTGTTCCGAGTGGTGTCTGCGGATGTGTCTCGTTCATGTTACTTCGCCACGGTGCATTCACGGTTACAGTACGGCGCCAAACTATACGCGCGCGTTGCCGACTGGGAACGTGCGTTCCGTGCCCAAAAACGTGCCGTACCTACGTGGCATCGTGGGCGTGTCGCAATGCACATCCGTTAGACCATATTTCAAAGAGCTTGGCATACTTACGTTGCCTGCAATCTTGATCTACCAAGTGGCTGTGTATGTCAGAAATGACTTAGACTCATACAACACGCGAGGAGAGAGACATTCTTGCAATATACGCAACGCTGTCAAGCTGGACAGTATACCACACTCTCTCACAAGATCGGAAAAGCTGATTCACATTATGGGACCGGAAGTTTATAACACTCTTCCTGAAATAGTTAAATCAGCCCCCAGTTTGGGCAGCTTCAAGAACCGATTAAAAAGTTGGATTATCGATCAAACTTTTTATAGTTACAGCGACTTTTTAAAGAGCGATGGTAATTTCACAATAAAATTGTAAAAAAAAAATGACATTGTTCATTACAATTGTAATAAATACTTAATATATAAATGTTTAAAAATATATAAATTATATTTTAATGGTTGACACTTGTTTGTACGATACTTATTATCGTACAATAAAATGGTAAATTTAAACTTTAAAAACGTATACTCTTTGTATGCTCTTTTTTGTTTTTTTTAATTGTTGTGTAAATTGTACATTTATGAATAAAGAACTTTGACTTTGCCACATTGCGGTACATACACAATAAAGATAAAGTCAATGTCAATAAATACATACCAGTATCCAGTCTCTGTGGCAACCTCCGTATTATGATTCAACATAACTTTCTGACCTCTTTTCAGATCATTCACTTCAATCACGGTCCGGGCTCGGGGCCTGATTTCATTTAATTTACAATACATGTTTGAATCTGATTCACTGCAAAATGTGATAGACATGTATTAATATTAAATATATACACACTTAATCTGAAAATTCTATATATTTTTTGATGACATTTGGTATTTTCTCATTAGTTAAATAACTGAGATAATTACAGTATCCTATTTAACAAAAAAATGTTGATCAAACAAAATGGTAAGTACACTGATAACCGGTTAATTTAGCTATTTAATAGAATTTTATTCTAATAAATAGCAAAAGTGCTAAGGTTTATTTACGAATTATATTTTTGGTTTGATGAGGTGTTCCTCTACTCGAGCTAGGCTCGGTTTACTGAGCTCCCGCCCCGAGAGCCTCAAAGAAAGGGTGGCTCAGTTCCCCTTTGCACAAAGACTGTGTCCCCCAGAACTTTGCTGATTATTGTCGTTGTGTGAATGGCTGCTTGTTTTTGAATGATGTGTGTGTTAATGTGTGAACCTAATTTTGCACAGTGTCTGTGTAGTGATTTAGCTATTACTCCAGTGGCTCCTACTACTATGGGTATGACTTCTGTGGATGTTTTCCATAATCGGGTTATTTCGCGTTTAAGAGGATGGTATTTGCTTAATTTTTCTATTTCCTTGGCTCCTATGTTATAATCTGAGGGTACACTGATATCTATTAAATATGTTCTGTTTTCTATTTTGTTTAGGTGTAATATCTGGCATATTGTGTACTATAGTGACGTCTGTTTGAACCGGTATTTCCCACATTAATTTTGCGTTGTCGTTTTCTTTGACCTGTGGTTGCGTTAGTTGTTCTTGCCACCACAACTTGGCTACCGGAATTTTTTGCTTTTTAGCCAAGGTCCAGAAAACGTACTGTACTATGTTATTGTGGCGTTTGGTGTAATAAGTACCGACCAGTTTTTCGCATCCAGAGACAACATGTTGTACGGTCTCATCCTTTGCTAAACATAGCCAACACTTACCATCAACTGATTTTTTAAAGATGTCCCGTTTAATTTGTTTGGTGATTACTGCTTGATCCTGTATTGCAAATATGACTGACTCTAGTGATGAAGAAACAGGTTGCTTTTTAATCCATCGGAACGACTGTATTGTATCAATGTTTTCCTTCTCCAAAACGGCTTTATAAAACTGTCCGTGAAGCGGCTTTGATTTTATTTTGTCAACTCGTGTTTTAACTATTGCATGTTTGATTTCTCTATCTGTATATGTTTCGTTTGATCTCAACCCTATGGCCCAATTTTCACGGAGCGGATTCCAACCGCGCCCGCGCGCGATCGCGGCACCGCGGCGGGCGACGGTTTTGTTTCGATACCCACGAGACCGCAGGTTTCAGGCGCAGGAAAGCTACTGCGCAAGAACCGCGCGCAGCCACGCGGGCGCCACGCGGCTGCTGCAGCCGCCGCGGCCGTAAACCGCGTCGTTAGTTTTGAATTAAATTTTACATACAAATCTGCCGCGCCCGCGCGCGGGCCCGGTTGGCAACCGCGCCGTGAAAACCGCCTCTATTTCGTCTAAATTTTGCTGTGTTTCTTTTATAATTGAATATTTATCTTTGTTGTTGTCGTGTTCCACTATTGCCCTAAGTAAATAATCTTTTTCTGTTTGTATGTAGGTTTTAAATTTAATTATTTGCATTTTATACAATGTTTCCAAGCTGGTTAGTCCTCTGCCGGGCTCATCTATTGGTAGATACAACCGTTCAAAGTCGGCTTCTTGGTGATGAGCTTTGTTCATTGCTAAAATTTTACGAGTTTTAACGTCTACTTTTTTGAGATCTGATGTTTTGAAGTTAATGATGCCAAAAGTGTATAGCAACACTGGAACTGCATAAATATTTATTGCCCTAAGTAGGTTTCGCGAATTGAGATACGAGGCTGTCAGATTTTTTATACTTCGGAAATACTTTTTCTCTATTTTCTGTCTAACTTCTGCATGGTCCTTTCCATTTTTCCTGCTTCATTTATACCTAAATATTTGTATGTGTCTCCCGTGTGTAGATGCGTGAATTCTTCCCCGCTGAGCAGGGCATGGCCTTCTCCATGATGTTCATTTCTCCTACCGGCAACGAGATGAAGAACGTTGCATTTATTTAATCCGTATTCCATGCCTATGTCATTGGTAAATATTTCGGTGCTGTCTATTAAAACTTTTAGATTGGTTTTACTATTTTTACGCATTAGATATAATATAATAAAATAAAACATAATAATATATATTATAATATCATCATGATAGTCTCTGGACCTGAACAAGCTCCAGACAAGAAATTTTATTCTAAATTATGCTTTGACTGATAATGGTCCAGAGATAATTAAAATTATCAAACTCCCTGTTTATATTGTGTATGTAAAATCTTAGCAGTTTTATTAAATTAAAATCATCAACATGATAAATACAATATTCACATTTTTTATGAATAGTAGATGGGTATAGTATAATTATGTAGTCAGGTATGTGGTGTATGGTAGTTTTCATTGTATGCATGAATTAAAATAATTTCAATAATTGCAATGTTATATGCATCTATCTTATATATAAAATTCTCGTGTCACAGTGTTTGTTTCCTTACTCCTCCAAAACGGCTTTACTGATTTAAACCAAATTTGATATGCATATTCTATAGGTATGAGAATCGGCTACTAGCTATTTTTCATACCCCTAAGTGACAAGGGTTGTTCACTAAGGCAAAACAACGTTTGCGGGGTCAGCTAGTTTAATATAATAAACAACAACTACTCACTCATCATCAAGTTGTATTTTATATAAAAGATTTTCATGTACTTTCTCTATCTGATTAACAGCTTTTGATACTTCTTTCTTCTTCTCTCTATTTGGTGAGCTAGCAAAATATTTTGCTATACCTTTTTTAGGCTCTTCAGTTTTTTTTTTCAATTTCTCATTGGAGTTCTCTCCATTTATAGCCTGTGGAGGCTTATTTTCCACATCATCATCTATATTTGATACATCATCAACTTTATCCACGTCCATAAGGTTATTCTTGGTATCTTTAACAATGGTTTCTGTTTCTGAAGAACTATTTTTATTTGGAAGTGCATTAGGGTCATAAACTATTCTAACTATTTTGCCTTCAAACCATGCTCCTTGTTCTCTATCCCTCATATCAATCAAGTCACCCACAGTGTACAGTACACTTTCAGCATCTGGAAAAGCAAAAGTAAATGTGATATACCTACTCAAGTCACAATCAGTAAGGTATCGGACTGGGTCAAAAAATACCATTCTAATTATTATTAGTCCATCACATTAAATTAATCTAACTATTATAGTCCAAAATACACATATTTTTTGTTTTTTTCAAAATATTAATAACTGGCCTATTGCGAGTGTCGGTCTCGCGCACGAAGAGTTCCATACCATTAGCGAATAAATGACAAAATCGATTTTATTGTCATCATCATCATCATCAGCCGCAAGACGTCCACTGCTGAACAAAGGCCTCCCCCTCCCAAAGATTTCCACAACGAACGGTCCCACGATACAGTACAGTCGCAACCTGCAACCAGCGGTTTCCAGCGACTTTTGTGAGGTCATCTGTCCATCTAGTGGGAGGCCGTCCAACACTGCGTCTTCCGGTTCGTGGTCGCCACTCAAGAACCTTTCTTCCCCATCGGTTGCCAGTTCTTCGAGCGATGTGGCCTGCCCATTGCCACTTCAGCTTGCTTACTCTTTGAGCTATGTCGGCCACTTTCGTTCTTTTGCGAATATCTTCATAACGGATTCTGTCGCGCAAAGAGACTCCGAGCATAGCTCTCTCCATAGCTTGCTGTGTGACTTTCAGCTTTGTTATGAGGCCCACAGTTAAGGACCACGTCTCAGTTCCATAAGCCATCACTGGCAACACGCACTGGTTAAAGACTTTTGTCTTTAGGCATTAGGGTATTTTGGACTCAAAGATGTGTCGAAGTTTCCCGAACGCTGCCCATCCGAGTTGGATCCTTCGCTGGACCTCTGTAGCTGGACATGTTTTGTGTACTGGTCCTGTAACCGGACAGACATTGTGGCTTTGCTGTAAATACACTTCAACACTTCGATATAGCGATAGTCGATGCGGCATTGCTGGAGAGACTGAAGCACTGCCCAGGTCTCGATGGAATCGAAGGCTTTCTCATAGTCCACATACCCTATACATAGTGGCCGATTATACTCCTCGGTTTTCTGTATAATCTGCCGGAGCGTATGTATATGGTCTATGGTACTACAGCCTTTTCGGAAACCGGCTTGTTCGGGTGGCTGGAAGTCGTCAAACCTGCGTGCGAGACGATTCGTGATTACCCTCGAAAACAACTTATAAACGTGGCTCAGAAGTGAGATGGGTCTGTAGTTCTTCAACAAGGTGTTGTCACCTTTTTTGAAGAAGAGCACCACCACACTTCTGCTCCACGCTTGTGGCGTATTACCGTCAAGTATGACGGAGTCGAGCAGCTTCTGGAGGACTTTAAGTACCAGTTTTCCACCCGCTCTCAGAAGCTCAGTCGTAATTCCGTCATCGCCAGGTGCTTTATTGTTTTTAAGTTGTTTGAGGGCCATCCTAATCTCATACAGGCTGACTTCCGGGATATCGTCGGTAAAGTGCCGGGTCAGCTTGGCTCTGGGGTCTTTTGCCATGCTAACGACAGGTTGTGCTTGTGTAGAGGTCTATAAGTGTTCATAGAACCTCTCAATCTCCTCCAAAATCTCGGGCTTCGACGAGACTACGTTACCGCTACCGGTCTTCAGTTTGGCCAGCTGACAGATTTCTTGCGAACACTTTCGAGCCTTGGTTCCGCTTGATCGCTTCTTCAATACACGAAGTATTGAAGCAGCGTATGTCGCGTCGCACACAAATAGAGATCCGTCTATTGAGCTGTCTGTATACCGTGATGTCGACCGAAGACTGCAACCGCATATCTCGCCTAACTGCCATGAGATTTAGAGTATGATCGGAGAGCTTTTGGGTTCTATTTTGGCGTCGGCTTTTATAAAATTTCCTGCCAACTGCACGAACAGTTTCCACCAGCCTGTCGTTTATTTCGTCCGCCGTTACGTATTCATCTAAGGCTTCGAAGCGATTTTGAAGTTCGTGTTGAAAGTTATCGGGATCTTCGATTTGCGCATAATTTGGTCGGAGCGTAGACTTCATTAGACATAATCTTTCGAACTTAATGTTTAGATTCAGCGTGCCTCTTACAATGCGGTGATCGCCGCCGGTCTTGACCCAACTGATCACAGAGACATCGCTGAATATTTGCCGTTTTGTCGTCATAATGAAGTCGATCTCATTTTTTGTTGTACCATCTGGGCTAATCCATGTCCATTTTCGTTGTGGCTGTTTCTTGAAAAAGGAGTTCATCATAAAGAGGCTCTCCCTTTCCAAGAAATCAGCTAGACGTTGCCCTCTTGGGTTCCGCTGCCCATATCCGAATTGTCCCACTCTCAACTCATCACCGCTACGTTTGCCCAGTTTCGCGTTGAAGCCTCCCATCACAACTGTGAAATGTGTGGGCGAGACATGTATGGCTTTGGAGATGTCCTCATACATGGTCTCAACCTCTTCGTCGGGATGTGTCGAGGTCGGTGCGTATACCTGTATAACCTTCAATGAATACTGGTCGGTAATTTTAAGTACATGGTACACAACCCTGCTCGACACACTCTCGATCATTATCACGTTGTTGACGAGAGACTTGCGGACTATAAACCCGACACCCCCTTGGGATTGTTGATCTCCCTCCCGGTAGGTAGAACAAGTTGACGGATTCGAGGGTTATCCTGTCCTCGCCCTGTCTACGGACTTCGGATAACCCTATGATATGCCAGCGCAACTTGTCCACTTCTTCTTCCAGCTCCACTGTCTTTTCGTCAGCCCTCAGAGTCCGTGCGTTAAACGTTGCCAGGTCGAGTCGTTGGGTTTGGTGGCGGGGCGTCTGCCGGGGATTCTTCGCACCCCATGCTCCACCGGAACCAAGGCTGCCACCAGCGCCTGGAATAGCGAAGCCGCCGGGGACTAGGGGCCGTTTCTTTTTTGTGTTATTCATAGGGGGGGTATTTGCCATAGTCACCACGCTTGGCAGGCGGGTTGGTGACCGCGGAGCCAGCCCTTTGCACCGATGACGCCGCTGCCCATCACCGGTCTGGTCAATTTAGGACTGGCTTTTAAATGGTTATACCGCCATTGGTTCGGTCGTCAGAGCCTCGTTAGTTGGCAGCAGGGTGAGGAGAGGTTGACATTTGGGGAAGCTAGATGTTTAGCGCTTCCCCCTTAATTACTTATTTTAAATAATTATATTATACCTGTCACCGTTTATTTATTTCGCGTTTTACCGTTATTAGTATTGTCAAGAAAAAAGAGGCCTTCCCACTGAATGTCTCAAACGTGGTCTCCACTCCAGAACCTGTCTCCCCAATGTCCAAATGTCCATCGTCCCTGCGACATATGTGATCTGGCCACTGCCACTTCAGCTTGCTTATTCTCAAGGCTATGTCGGTTACCTTAGTTTTCCATCGGATATCCTCATTGCGGTTTCTGTCCTTATTAGATGGAAACAGAGAGCCGAGGACTGGATTTGGTGACACAACATTATAAAGGCTTATCTCCAGCAGTGGACTACCACAGGCTGAGGATAATGATGATGATGATTTGTAATTAATCTAATTGACATGCAACTTACCTTTATATTCCACCTTGCTGTCATTTTCCTTCTCTGTGTCTTTATTTGATGTTTTTGTCTCTTCATTTTTCGGTTGGAATTGCTCAATAACTTGAATGACATCATTTAGTTTGATATTATAATCATGTAATGTATAGCCATCTTCGAGCTAAAACAATGAAACATAACATTACATTAGATATAGTTAAACATTAAGTAGTAGATTTTACTAGAGATGTTATTTTTCATAAGGCACATGTTTAGACGCCCCGACAATCAGCATTATTTAAAACAACAAACAGCATGGCTATCAATTCTATGTTTCTATTTCATTGGATAGAACACCCACATTCACAAGCTTCAGGCACGCATACCTTTGAATCATGCTTGATCCTCGATGTTCAACTTTGCCATCATCTATGGGGTAAACAATAAATGAAACCATCATGAAAAAACTGGTATGTTCTGGTAGGTTATTTATGAAGACATGTGTCATCCACCAAACTGTATTTGTACCCAGTGTGGTGGATTACGTCGTTGACTCGCTCCTTGTGAAAAATAAACAAGCTCCAGTTGATAGAACATTAAGTAGGTTGTTTATGTTTGCACCTCATTCAATTTAAACTTGAGCAAATATCTCTAAGGGTTGTTAAATATGAGGGAGAGTGGCTCCATAGTATTATTAACTTAGCTTTGCAGGGAGAAAAAGGAAATATGTCAAAAAGCGCACCTGTACACATGTACACCAGTTCAATTATACTAGTACAGTGCTTAAAAATACAAGCTATGAACAATGATTAGGCCTCATGAGCCTTTGAAGCATCCATGTTAAATCTGCTCTCTTTAAGAATTAAACAATAATCCTATCAGATTCTAGATAATTAGTGATTATACTAAGAGTTCTGAAAACACTGTTTGACATTATTGATTACATAAATGAAACCAGAAGATTTGTGACTATCGGACTATTCATTTTTGATGACATAAAACAACAGAACCTCAAACTATAAGTGCGTGATGTCATACATTAATAATTAAAAGAACTGCCTTTTTTGTAATATCATCAATGTGTTATGCTATTAAACATTATTTTAAATCTGAAAAATTTAAACAAAACACTGCTAAGCCATGTTGTGCTTGATATTGATCTTAGCTATCAAACCTCATTTTCTAATGATTTAAATGTATGTTGGTGTATTATTAGCTAAAAAGCTTAACCTTAACCAACCCAGTTACATTCCAGATGTCTTTTAACATACCTGACCAGTAGTGTCTGGCAGACACATTAAATGAGGTATTGAAGGGAAAACAAAAATGTGTGTTAAAATATTTGTTGGTCTTATTTAAATCTGTATTTCGACTAACTATATTTATTTTTCTATACATTATCACATATATATTATCATTGTAGAGATAGAGCAGACGCTGTCATTAGATGATTTGTTGATACATTTTCACATAAGTAACAGCATCTAGCCCCAAAATGAACTGAACAAGCCAGATAAGTTCTATAGTCCACATGGAGACATAGAAAGATCCAAACACAGAAAAAACATCCACATTCATCACAGGTATATTCCTATTGGGCGGGAATCAAATCCACAACCAGCTCAATAAGCTGTTCTACTAGCAACATAGCCATAGTCCAGTACTTAAGTTGAGGTTAGTCATTGATTGCACGAGTTTTAGGTACATAATATTATAAAAGCTCAACATACAAAAACATTATTTTCTTTTTACCATTTATCAAATAGCTACTAGATCCAAGGAACAACCCGTCTGAGTAGTTCCCCAATCAAACCAAAACTCACACATGGTTTCTCCAACATGCTAACTAAGAATCACACACTACACACATGTCATTTTTATATATATGCTATTGTGTGCTCTCAAGGTTTCTGAATTATTTTAACTCATATTGTAGCCTAGTAATAAGGAGTTAGTATACCTTCCCTAAGTATCTGAAGTAACATTATCTATGAGTTAGGTTAGGTGATAATTTTTGGGTCGTTGGTAAATATCGTCACAATATTACTTAATTTATCAGTTAATCTCTGTTCTTAATACGATTTCAAACCCCCAGTCCATATTTTCATTGAACATTTACACAAATGCCTTCCGAGAATGCCTTGTTTTGTCCTTGCCACTAACATAGTGCTAAAAGCATGGGACAATTCTGATGAGTGGAGAGTGAGGAGTGTCCATGAGGAGTATACCTTCCCTAAGTATCTTAAGTAACATTATCCATGAGTTAGGTTAGGAGATAATTTTTGGGTCTAGATTTTACTCATAATGTATGTATTTTATCTAGTTCTTTAATATGTATTGTTTTTACTGAATTTTTCTAGTGTGAATAAGTTTTTTTTCCGGGCTGTACTCCCATGCAAATGGAATTACACCACATTCCAATTTAATCCAAAGAAAGAGATAATTTCTTAAGTACAATTCACTACACCTAAGAAATATTCTTCTCAATTTGATATCCATCACTTTTTATGTGGATCATATTCAATTTTACTTTAAAAAAATTGTAATTTTGTATAAAAATTATGCCCAAGTTTGAATTAGATCATCTTTACACATTGAATTGGTCTAACTGAGCATTTGATGGTTTCATTTCAATGTTAAGCTATAATAAAGGTTATGGTTGTAGTTTTCCTTAAGTTTAATTTCCAATTTTTGCAATTTTTTAAACCATCACCACTGCCTTCAAACAAAGCATCTAATGACTAAAGGTGCTCTTAACTAATATAAATACTAAGACTTCTATTTTTTATTTAAAACATAACACTAAGTTAATTTATGAGGTATTTTGGCTTTTGGGGCATTCCACGGAAAATGGGAAAATGAACTATTTTATGAAATTGATATGATCATAACAAATTTATTCTCAATGCACTATAGATTAATTAAATTTAATGATCTGTAAAAGTCAATTCGCAAATACAACAAGATTAAGTATTTTTTTTACTGTGACAAGTAGTAATGTAACGTGAACGAGTTCTGCGATTTTTTGTACCATATTGGCATCACTGTTTTTCATTATTTTTATTAACAACTAGCGGCCCGCTCCGGCTTCGCTCGAATAATAAACTAGATATCAACTGCAGCGCCATCTGCCGGGCTGATTTGTGAATCTAAACCTTCCAGGGCCCTACCCAAACTTAAACAAAAAAAATCATTCAAATCGGTCCAGCCGTTTAGGAGGAGTTCAATAACAACGAAAAGTGGCATTGATTTTTATATACGAGTATATTACTAGCGGCCCGCTCCGGCTTCGCTCGAATAATAACCTAGATATCAACTGCAGCGCCATCTGCCGGGCTGATTTGTGAACCTAAACCTTCCAGGGCCGTACCTAAATGTATACAAAAAAAATCATTCAAATCGGTCCAGCCGTTTAGGAGGAGTTCAATAACAATGAAAAGTGGCATTGATTTTTATATATTACTAGCTGACCCGGTGAACTTCATACCACCATATATTTTTTGTCTACATTTTCTAAATTTTCTATTTTACAAATCTTATTCCATCAATAACAAATACATAAAAAAAAGAACCATCCTATTTGGTGTGGTTATTGAAAAGTTATGAGCGTAGATACACTTCGAGGATCCATTTTTAGGGTTCCGTAAAACGTACTAACTGAACCCTTATTTATGGGTTCGTCGTGTATGTCTATCTGTCCATCTGTATATCACAGCCACTTTTTTCGAAACTATAAGAACTATACTGTTGAAACTTGGTAAGAGATGTACAATGTGAACCGCATTAAGTATTTTTATTAATGACATATTTATTTCAACGTTTATAAGCTTTAAAAAGGAATTAATCCTTTTATTGTTAATCAAGATATTACCAAAAATCCGTTTTATTTTCATTGTAATGGTGTGTGATATACGATGTTTTTAGTTTGATTAACTGGCACAAAGACAAACGAATCTGATGGTTTTCGAACACGGGAGGGCCATATGCAACATACAATAATTGACCATGTGAGAAAAGTGGGTTTTCTAGATTAATACCACAATTAGACAGGATACACACTGTCATAAGGAGTGTGTATGGTTTATGATACACACTCCCCATTTCAGTTAAAGCAGTGTGTATCCAAAATGCGCATGCTTTCTATACATTTTCCCAGTGGTTTTGGGTTGGGAATCGGACAATCAGCTAAGGAGATATTAATTAAGAGACAAATAAAAATCACCTTTAAATAACTTTATTCAAAAAAAGAAAGTTACTTAGAAACTAAATATTTTTTTTAAGTTCAAAATAAATCAGTGAATATTATTGAAACAGTTTTGACATGGAAAACTTTCACATACATAGCATTTAGTAGTTGTTTGAGCTGCTCTGAAAGTCTCGCCAACAATAATTTTCCTGTCATACTTTTTATAGCACCCCTGCACATCTTCAGCGTACAATTATCTGTCCAACTTTGTTCTTTTTGTGATAATGTTTTCTATTAGACGGTCTTTTTGTCATAATAGAGGCTGGTGGCTCTTCGTCTCCGGCTGACTGAGCAGATCGTTTTAGTAAAACTTTAATTATTTGTTCCCTAAATTAAGTTATAGTAAGTTTCTTGAAATAATATTTGGTTGAATAATAAATGTGTATTCAAGAGAGAAACAAAGATAAATAATATTACGGAATGTGTATCTTTATTAATACACATTTATATAGATAAACTATTTCCCAGGCCACGTGTATCAAAAAAAATACACACCGGTAAAAAAGAAAGGGATGACGGGGTAGGGGCTGTGATTATTTTCTTTACTATTTTAACACCTCACAACTCACAACACTAAAAAGACAAAAATTAAAAGTTGTGAAAATTTGGTGGTATTTGCATATAGGGCTTGGCAGAGCGTGTTAAGGTTGCCCCTGGGACTTGTTTATGGTCATAACAAAAGCAAGAAGCACTGGAAACTGTAGTTGTTTAAACTCAAAAGTCGAAATCATTTGGATGCGGGGTATCTAAACGTCTTCCTCTTTATACTTTCCTTTAAGTATAGTTGCTTCTATCATGTTGTTCAGTATTTTTTATATCTAACCATGTGCCGTTGCAAAGACGCGGTTCATTGATATTTCGCAACATTTTAACTACTGATTCAACTTTTAATATAAGATTGTTGTTAGGTGGCAATCATGACAAATCCAGCAAGTTCAAAAATTCCGGTGGATAGTTGTTGACGACATCATCTTGATTAGTCACCGAATCAACTGATTTATAAATTCTCATCCGCCTATAATTTGTTCTTGAATTTTGAATTCATTTGCATTTATCTCATTTACATAATATTAGTATTTATTTATCATGTGGCTGTCTTGTTCCAATGTTGGGCAACGGCTTTCCTACCCTCCTAATTTTCCCTCAACATCAACATCAACAGCCCACTAAACGTTCCCACTGCTGGGACTCGGGGCCTTCGCTCGCAAGGAGAGAGTTAAGGCCATAATCCACCACGCTGGCCTAGTGCGGGTTGGCGGATGACACATGACTTCGAAAGATTCTAGGTACATGTCGGTTTCCTCACGATGTTTTCCTTCACCGTTTTAAGTTAGCGGCCTAAATTAAAATTAATTTTTCCCTATCTATGGCTAATATACAGTCCAGTCTTTCCGATATTTGCGGCAAGACGACCTTGCCATCGGCATCGTTTCTTTGGTCTGCCGCGTCATCGTTTGCAATCTGGCTTCCTCCGCGTGGTAATCATGGCCCAATAATCATCCGACATGCGGCAAACATGTCCAGCCCGGTCCCACTTCAAATTGGCTGCTTTTTGAGCCAAATCGGCTATTCCGGTTTTGGAACGCAGTATGGTGTTTCGTATTCTGTCCGTTAGTGTTACTCCAAAAATACTGCGCTCCACAGCCCTTGTCAAACGAGTGTATTTAAATTATTTTGCACAGATAGGGATATTAAATTAACAATTCAAAATAATAAAACACTTTTGGTAACGCGGTTTGTTTTTGACTGACACTTGATTGATATAATGACGCATTTGACGTCGCGTGCCGAAACTAAATCAAAACAAATAATATCGTGAAGCCGACCAAATTGAAAATCAGTACTAATTTGATCTATGAGTCATCCGTTTTGTGACTATTCAGTTTGATCTGGGTAGCGATTCTGAAACCATTCGGTTGTATCCGACACGGAATCTCATCTCTCGGTCTTTGTCATGCTAAACAGATAAGACAAAGACCGAGAGATGAGATTCCGTGTCGGTTGCAACCGAATGGTTTCAGAATCGCTACCCTGGTTCGCGATATTATCACTTTTGTTGAGTTTCTTCTGAGAGTGAGTTTCGGAACGCATCGCAACACGCACACTGTTTTGACAGATATGATGGAATTTGAACTTTGTGCAGCGGGACCAAAGTGCAAATTGACTCCTTGACGTTAGGAACACACATATATTGTTTAGACATAAGTGAGTGCTTGTTATTTAAAATGAACTTTATGTCATAGCAACAAAGCTTAAATTACCTTAACATTTTAGTTAGAAAACGTTTGTATGGGAAAAAGAAAAGGGCTGTTTTTAGGGTGTTCCCGACAACTATTTGAATTTTTCTCGCCGTAAAAACCATCCCTGGACTTCAACAAACATTTTAAAAAAAGGATTGTCCAAATTGGTCCAGGCGTTGTTGAGTGATGCGCTTACCAACACATTTTGCGATTTATTTTTATATTATAGATAAATGTACTTCGTGACTTCGCGACGATGGTGGAAGAAGATGTTTTTCAATCTGGTTGCGAGGGCTTTAGTCAATTCTTTGACACGCGTCATAAATTGCGATTCTCACAGTTTTTTATGACTTGTGGTGAAGAACTGGTGCAGCATACATCCTTCGATGATGCAGGCCCATCTCGTGGTCCACATCATACGTATGACGTCCAGATTAACAAGGAGACACATCATGGAAAGGATACCAGCGACAGGATCGAAAACAAAAGTGGCAAGAGTGCAAAGTCTGCGCTGATACTACAAAGAAGGAAACGGGTAAGCGAGGTTGCAAGGAAACGATATTTTTTGCCCAGATTGCAACGTAACCTTTTGTTATGACCCGTGCTTCCAAAATACCACACCAGGAAATACTACACAGCATAAAATTTGAAAAATGTAGATGTTAGAGGTTTTTTTTTAGTAAACGTGCCTTATTCTTTGTTGATTTTATAATAAGAAAAAAACAATTATAAATGTTTTACTTATTTTATATGATGATATAAGATACCCTCAATACAATGAAAATAAAATCATGGCCGCAACTATTAAAGTCTTTTTTCTATAAAAGTTATAAAATGGTCAAAAAGTGCCGGCGCTCCCAGAATGGTACGGCTGTTATGTATGCAGCAAATTTTTTTTTTTTTTTTTTTGTTCTTTATAATTCATCTGCAATCGACAATATTGTCATAATCAGATTTTGGCATATTTCATGGTGGGAGGCTCATGCTTCAGCAAGCATTGCCAAAAGTACATATAAATTGTTCACTCTCGTATGTCGAGATCCAAGATACGCCACTTCTTTAATCGTACAATCTCTGTATCTCTGTTTAATAGATCCCTTGCTAGGGTATTTATATGTTTTGTGAGTCTCTCCTTGTACTTTGTAGAGTAGTTCTTCGCTTCTTGCAGGACAGTTGGTACTTGTACATGATCATGTATTTCTGTGTTGCGAGCAAACCATGGTGCATTACATATTGTTCTTAGTACAATGTTTTGGAACCGTTGTAGGATTTCTATATTGGAATTGCTTGCAGAGCCCCACAGTTCGATGCCATATGACCAGATTGGCTTTATAATACACTTGTACACAAGTAGCTTATTTTCAAGTGACAAAGGAGATCCTCGTCCGATTAGCCAGTACATACTCTTATACTGTTTACTGGCTTCTTCCTTTTTTGCCTTAATGTGGTTCTTCCATGTCAGCCGTCTGTCCAAATGAAGACCTTGATATTTGACGCTCGTTTTATTAGGTAGTACTTTGCCATTTAGTGTAACAGGACTGCAGTTTCCCTTTCTCAAAGCAAAAGTAATATGTGTAGACTTTGCTGCGCTAGTTTTTATCCGCCATTTTTGTAACCATTGGTCTACTCCATCCAGTTGTTTTTGTAGTCTTGAAGATGCCTTTTCCGGATCTTTGTTGCTCGAAAGACAAGCTGTATCATCGGCGTAAGTAGCTGTTTCTACTCCAGGCGTTAGAGGTAGATCTGCAGTATAAATTGAGTAAATACTGGTCCAAGGACCGACCCTTGAGGCAATGATGCATTGATATCGTAGAGTGCTGATAGTTCATCATCAAATTTTACCTGAAATCTGCGGTTTTCTAAGTACGATTTCAGCAGGTATGCGGCTAATTAGGATAAAATAAGCGTCACGTGGGTAGTACGTGATCGGCTGTCAAAGTGTTAAAATTCATTTATTAATTTAATGTCATGTTTTAAACCAGCCTTTCTTCCCAAAGTGGGCGATAACGCCCCCTTGTGGTCACTGCAGGCTTAAAAGGGGGCGAAGAGACCCAGAAAAAAAATGGGGGTGTTGTGTACTGGCTTGGCGTCTGTTGTATACTAGCTACTGGGCTCAGTCTCAAGTTAACTCTAAAGGTACAAGTTCGCGCTGAGACCGCGACGCGAGACCGCGACAGGAGACCGCGACAGGAGACCGCGACCGGAGACCGCGACAGGCACTTGACACTATAGAAATGTATGGACGCCAGTTCGCGCCGAGACCGCGACAGGAGACCGAGAGGTACAAGTTCGCGCTGCGACCGCGACGCGAGACCGCGACCGGAGACCGCGACAGGCACTTGACACTATGGAATTGTATGGGCGCCAGTTTGCGCCGCGACCGCGACAGGAGACCGAGACAGGTCGCGGTCGCGGCGCGAACTGGCGCCCATACAATTCCATAGTGTCAAGTGCCTGTCTTGGTCTCCGGTCGCGGTCTCCGGTCGCGGTCGCGGCGCGAAACGCTACCTTTAAGGTACAAGTTCGCGCCGCGACCGCGACGCGAGACCGCGACCGGAGACCGCGACCGGAGACCAAGACAGGCACTTGACACTATAGAATTGTATGGACGCCAGTTCGCACCGCGACCGCGACAGTTAAGTATGTATGTGAAATCAGAGGGGTGCTTAAGAATAATTTGTTCTCAAAGTGGGCAGACAAAATAAGTTTGGGAACCCCTGTTTAAAAGCAAGATATTCTTCCAACATATAAATTAAGCATGCAAGTAAGAGCTTACGGTTTTTGAAAAGTAGTTTTGGTTTAATTAAAAAAAATGTACCTACTATTAACCAATTCATTGCTGTGCTCATTTTTGTAAACTTAACAACAGGGTAAACACACATAGAAAACAGTGATAGTTTAGTTCTGGGCAGACCATTATTATGTAACTTTATTTGAAGAAATTACACTTGATTTCAAATTATATGCCTGTTGTGTTATCAGCCAGAAGTAGAAATAAAAATAGGTTCGTAACATTTTCAAGTGAAAACAAGTCTTCATAGATACCTACTCAAAAACATGAATTTATGAGTAACCAAACATTAACATTTTTACACTCTTGATTATACAAGGATTCATCTGGAGCATTCCTTCTATAATAATGAATGAGGACACTATATTTCCATCACCGTTGCTGTGTTTTATAGGTTACTAGTAGTTCCATGGTTTTACTTTTCATGTGTAAGTGCACAAAATCTTCAATTGTTCAATAATTATTTCATCTAAAATAATTTTTCTGTTGTAAACAATTTGCCATTTCTATAAAGAGACAGATATACATGCAGCGTAAGTTGGGCTTGTATACCGGAATTCCGATATTTCGTAATTCTGGAATTTCGGACATATTTTTCCGACATTTCAATTCCGGAATTGAAACACTTACCTAATATCGCTATTCCGAAATCAATATTTTGAACTTATTTTTTTAACGCAACCATGACGCATAAATAAACACATACATACACGAACCACGATCAGGACTGTGAAATGTCGTGCATGCAGCTTTCCCCTCAGTTGTCGTGACATACCCTGTTTTCCGACGATGAGCCTACATTACAACAGCAGCTGAATAATGAACTTGATAAGTGCAAAAAAGCTCCTAAGTTGTTCACAAATTTTGACCTCGCAGCGTTTGTCAAAATAGAGAAAGCCAAGTACGATAATGGAGGAGATTGAGGTGTTTATCTAACAGAAGGTTTTTTCTATATTTCGTGCATTCTTCCTACGAGTGTTGAGAGTGAGAGAGTATTCTCATCTGCTAGTTACTTTTGTAACCAAATACGCAGTTCACTCTCAGACCAAACGCTAGAAGCTTTATTATTCCTGAGAACGAACAATCAAGAACAAGAAGAGACGTTCCCGAAAAAATTATTATTGTTTTTGGTTATCTTAGTAAACAATTTGATTTCTGCTCTTACCAAATTTTTTTCTTTAAATTATTGTTCGGTTTGTTTTTCATCATATCGTACGAATATAATTTGTTCATACAAAACTATAAGCATTGTTGACTAAATAAGAAAGGGGTTCTGGAAAAAATATTATTGTTTGATATCAGTAAACGATTTGATCTCAGCTCTTGCAAAACAAATATGTCTATTGTTATTTTTTTCTAGATTTTATTTATGTTATCGTACGTAATGTACATAATATATACTTTGTCCATTTTTTCAAAGCTATTAAGCATTGTTGACTGTATAATAAACAATAGTTTATTGTTTTTTAGGGTTCCGTTAAACGTAAAAACGGAACCCTTATAGATTCGGCACGTCTGTCTGTCTGTCCGTCCGTATGTCACAGTCATTTTTTGCCGAAACTATGAGAACTACACTGTTGAAACTTGGTAAGTAGATGTATTCTGTGAAACGCATTAAGATTTGAACAAAAATATTTAAAAAAAAGATAAATTAGGGTTGCCCCACATACTGAGAACCGAAACTCAAAAATTTTTTTTTCGTCAAACCTACATGTGTGGGGTGTTTATCGATAGGTCTTAAAAAATGATGTTGAGGTTTCTAAAATCATTTTCGTCTACACTGAATAATTTGCGGAACTCAGTTCAGGAATTGAAAACTTTCCGATATTACAAGCCCTATGCATAAGAGTGCAACACGACGGCGATATGTTAATTCCGGCTATTTTGTCTCTTTCACACCACTGCATTCGTATTTCTTTCTATTCTTGTCAAAAAAAATATCAAATGTGATGTATAGCTATCTCATTTGCACCTACTGCCTACTTGTCATGATGTCTTTGTCATTCATTCAAACGTGTCTCACGATGGAAGTAAAGCTATCTACACATTGTGTATGCTTGTGTGAAATTTTCGCCACATTATGCTGTCTATACACACTGGGCCAGTGCAGGCCAACGCCAGTGTGTGGAGGGTCATTTTGTCATTACTCGCGTCGCTCGCCTAGCTGGCCAAGTGACGGCAAGTGGCCAGTGTGTATAGGGCTGTTTTGTCTTGACTCGTCTCTCATAACCAGTGTCGGTTTTTGTGCACAAAACAAAGGCTCGGCGAGTAGCGTCCTGTTCTCCTATTGGCGTACCTCACTTTTGCCTCCACTGGCCCAGTGTGTATATAGTCAGCTTTACAGCGTACCTCATCTTCCTTTACTTAGTTATATCAATGCATTTCAAGCTTGTTTCACAGTGAGCTCCTCAATCTCGTATTGTAATTTTTAGCTTCCCTTGTGAGTAGACAAGAATACAGACGTTTCATATTTTATGAGGTACATTTCAAACACGAGAAGATAAGTTCCCCTAATGGAGGACTCAAAATGGTTATCAAATTGATTCCCTATGGCCAAAATCCCAAATATATTTTTTTTTTATATAAACTACGCTACGTTTACATACCAATTTCCCGCCATAGAAAAGCCGTTGCAGTTTAGTGGCCAGAGAAAATTTGTCCTCCAAAACACGCCGTAACTTTTCTATCTTCGTCAATTTAGATTCTAAAACCACTATAGTGTCCGGCTTCCCAACAAATCTCACTCTTACGTGCATTTTCACTGTAATTTATTCCCGTTTCTAGTGTAAAATTACGTTTAAACCTTGTAAATAAAATCACGCAGAAGCACAAATTCAATAAACTGCTTCAACTTCAACTTTTATCTTTGGCTTCTGTAAACAGGCTAAACATGGGCTAAGAAATTGACACGAAGAAAAATGGCGGGAATTTGTCCCAGTGTTTCCACTGTAGGCATTTGATTTTACCCTAGATTTTGTAAAATTATTGAAAAAAAAGCTTTGATTTCAGGCCCAAGTTTAAGTTAATAAAAATGCGTGTGCTTAAGACTTTAGACGGCAAAAATAACATTTTTCTCCAGCACCACATCTCGAAGGAGTCAATACGCTGTCGGTCGGCTTTATGAAGAGTCCAAGTTGCTGCGCCATATGCAAATATGGAGAATACGAGAGTACGCACTAGTTTCAACTTACTTAGTGTTACGAGAGATTTTCTGTCCTTTCATATTCTTTGCAGTTGCGTCATGACGCAATGCGTGTTTTTAGCCAGACCGATCCTCCTTGACCGATGTCGTCTTCGCAGGAACCCTTGTTCGAGATGTTTGAGCCCAGGTAGATGAAGTTGTCAACGATTTGCATGCCAGTAGTTCCGCTGAGTTGTAGTTTACCCGATGAAAACCGCCCATGAAAAATCTGTCTGTGGTGAGTCAAAAGAAGTTTTCACTTCAAAAAATTAGCAGTCATAATGAACTGCCAATATAAGTGAACACATATTATCACTAAAAATTAGATAGCTCGCTTTGGAAACTACGCGGGTGAAACTGGAAACTGGCTGCTAGTCTAGAATAAATTATCAAATCATGGTCGTCTCAATAAGCCATTTAAGCATGGCCATCTAGATTCTTCTAATTAGATAAGTCGTCTAAGCATCGATTTCTAGAAATGTTCTAGTTCAGCCGAAAAAAAATATCATAACAATGAAATCTAAGATTTAATAAAAAACTGGCAGTCATAGGAAATGCCGATAGAAGTGAAAACTTATAACTCAGAATTTGATAGCTTACCTTGGAAACTACACGGGTGTAACCGGAGGGCGTGGCCTCGCCATCTTGGCATGGCCATCTAGAAAAGTGTCAGCATTTCCCATTGGCTGATGAGTTTCTAGATGACCATGCCATGATGGCATGTCCACGCCCTTTCAGCATTTTCCATTGGCTGACGTATTTCTAGATGGCAAATAGCCATGGTCCCGAGTTTACCCGAAGCTTTCTTATCATACCCGAGCGTGACGAATGAATTCAATTCACAGCCCACGAAAAATCTGTCTAGGCGCGCCTAAAGAAGTTTTCACTTCAAAAAGGTTTCCTTCGTTTTAGACGGAGCATTTTGATAAACCGTGCGTTTTACATTACATTACCGCACTAGTACGTAATGAGATACATTACAATACAGAAAGTGGTGCAATAGAAGACCCTGTACGAGCAAATGTGTTATAAAATAAATGTTCACTTCAAAGATACTCATACTACAATGATTTCTTAGACAGTGGAATTATGATTATATTAAAATGAATAAAAAAATCGGCTAAGTGCGAGTGGGACTCGCGCACGAAGAGTTCCGTACGATATAATAATTATGTGAGCCTCTTAATTATTTGTTTTATTTTAAATAATTATATTTAAAGAGAACATAAAACTAAACATTTTTGTTTTTTCATGTTTGTGAAATCATATACAACAAATTTAAAACATAAAATAACTACATCTACCTACCTTATAATTTAAAATCTTATAGCTTCACAACACTTGAGAACTCGAAAAAAAATCTAGTCAAGTGTCATAAATGTTAGTTTACGTTTCAAGTACACTAATTACAAACAAAAAATACCACTAGAAGCGTCTTGAAACGCTCTTGAGAATAATGGGCTTAAACACGTACAAGTACAGCGGCACTTCATATGGCAAAGCGTAAACAAAACGCTTAGGTAACCTGACACCCGTTTTCCCGCCAAAATTGTAATACACAAATACCTACGGGACTAACAAGTGGCTAATGAAGTTGCAGCATTGGGCTCCAATTATTTTGCCGCTTTCATCATAACATTTGCAACGGTTCCAAAATAATTTCTCAATGGAACTAATTTCTTTTGTTGGAATTAAGGTTTTTCACACACTGAATAATTTCACGGTGTTTGACGATAGCAGTGTTAAACAAGCAAAATCACAACTTAAGACACCAAGCGATTTAATTGAATAATATGATTTGTCGTCTATTAATATGTTTGAAATTTCGAGTAATGATCACGACGGTCGACATCAGCCACGTTTACTAATAAATGGTGAATTTGGTGTCGAATTAGTTTGATTAATTATCTCTTCTTAGATTTACCAAAAGAATGCACATCCCCAAGTGTTAAATTTGCCCAAAAAAGGCAGAAAGCCCAGAAAGTGGAAACACTGATATGTCAATCTATTTTATTTTTTTTAATTGGCAACATAGCATTTTTGTATTGAGCCTGCCCAAGTACCTATAAAAACCGATTACGATTATAACGATTCTTATAATATTCGACTATGCACCTATGCAGGGGTCGGCAAATAGTTTTAGGTGGGGTCCAGATGCTGTGCGAAAATTTTCACGAGGTCCAGAGAAAAAACTAGTGGTAATTAAGTGCTACTTATTATTGTGTATCTATTTACAGGGGGTAAGGGGACCTCAACATCTAAGTGTCCCCAAAACGACCAACCTAACCTGCCCGTGGTGCACCCTACTGACTAACAAACGAGGCTCTGACGACCGACCGATGGCGGGATAACCATCCAAATAGCCGTGCCATAAATATAGCTATGACGGGAACAGCGTCATATGCGTAAGACGGCATGGTACTGCTGTCGCCAACCCGCAAGCCCAGCGTGGCGACTATGAGTAATAACCTCCTATGATAAGTCCAACAAATAAAAGGCCCGTAGGTCCCGGCCACTCTGCTATTCCTGGCCAAGGCGGAGGTTATGGTAACGGCAGGGCAGGGGGTGCGAAGAATCCCTGGGCTACAGTAGGCCGCTATACCCAACTAATCCTGGCTGTGCATAACGGACGTACTATTCGTGGAGACGAGAGGCTCGCTCAGCTAGAAGAAGAACTGACCCACATAAGATGGCACAATCTCGGGTTATCTGAAGACGAAGAAGAGGGAGAGGACACCGTAACCTTGAAATCAGGTCATCTTATGTATCGTGAAGATCACCAGCTGTCGCAAGGTGGTGTCAGATTTCTGGTCCACAAAACTTCTGTAACATATCGCAAGTGTGTCTCCGAGAGTCACGTACCTCGTGCTGAAGTTGACTGAGAGGTATAGCCTCACAGTGGGCATGGAGTGAAGCACCCTGGGAGGCATACCCTGATTCAGACGTGAAAGCTTTGTATGAGGATATATCAAAGGCTTACATAACACCTCCAAAGCCCACTTCAACGTTGTTATGGGGGATTTTAACGTCAAAGTAGAGTACGGGAGTAAGGAGGAGAGTATGGGAAGGAGTACGGCCTTGCAGTGAATCGGTAGTACGACCAAATGGTTACGGAAGAAGAAATGTCAGGAGCCAAATGCTGATCAACTTCCTCGAAAAAGAAAGGCTGTTTCTGATGAATTAATTCTATAAGAAACAGCCACAGAGGAGGTCGACATGGTGAAGTCCCGAAGGAGGGACTTTATCATAAGTTGACAAACGGCGAATATTCACTGATGTCTCAGTGATCTCTCGGTTTCCTACCGGTAGTGGCCACAGGCTTGTTTAAGGCATCCTGAATATTAATTACAAGCTTGAACGAGCCCGTTTCATGAAGTCATAAGTCAACACTCCGTCCGAACCTTCTCCAAACCATAGTTGGGTCTGAAGCATTCCAGCTAAAACTGGAGAAACGATTTGCTGTTTTGGAAACCACAAAAAGCGTTGATCAGAAGCTCGAAAGTGAAGTGGAGGTCCTGCGAGATGAGGTCACAAAGTTTTGCAAAATGCGGCGCAAAGGCAAAAAGTCAAAGCTTTCCAGAGAGACCTTGGAGCTTATGGAGGAACGACGGAATCCCACGTCCGCTTCGTCAGAACAAGGGGCTATTAGTAAGATGCAAGAGAATTGCCAAGCTTGTACGACGTGACCTCCGATTAGCTAACACGCTCTTGATTGAAAAATCAATTGAGCACAATCGGGGGTTACTTGTTTTCTTATGATAATACCCCGTTTACATGATTCCAGTCCAGCGACCGAATCCAGCGCTGGATTGCTTACTGGAATAATGGAAACCGGCACTGGATTGATGCATTCCAGTGCCGGTTTCCATTATTCCAGTAAGCAATCCAGCGCTGGATTCGGTCGCTGGACTAGAATCATGTAAACGGGGTATAATACTAGCGGTCCATTCCGGCTGCGCTCGGATATTGTTATTTAAAAACTATTACCTAATCGAAATAAAAATTAAAAACTATGCTATCTCTCAAGTTGGACCAGACTGCTCACGGTGTGCCAATTTAATTTAAAATCGGTTAAGTAGTTTAGGAATCCATCGCGGACAAACATCGTGACAGGAGATTTATATGTATACCTACAAATACAAATACAAAAATCTTTATTGCTGTTTGTAGGTAATATAAGATAATACAAAACATTTTAAAAATTGTTCCATACAAACTGGCCTCTGCGAGAGGCATGCAATATGTCTGGCAAGACAATTTGTTACTTAATTTTTAAATAAAAACAAAAAAAAAATTTTTAATAATAGTCAGCTGATTAAAGTCTTCTTCATCCTCATCTTCTATTAATTTCTGGTTTTTATTTATGTCATCTGATTCTTCATCTTCGATTAATTTCTGGCTTCTATTTGGTTGTGATATATATATTTGTGTGAGATAAATGTTTGGTGAGCACAATTTCGCCATCGTCTTGTGTTTCATCAGGATATTGTCTTGTGTTTTTTGAGTTTGATCAATATGTCCATCCAGGGTCTAAGGTCTTGCATTAGTAGATCTTGCAGTTCATCCATGTGAGGAGTGTCAAAGAATGTGTAAAGTGCAATAAATGTATATAATCAAAAATGTCGTTAATTATAATATTCATGTAAATACTCAAAGAATGTCAAAATGTAATACAGTACAAACTAATTCTTCAACTTCAACTTTTCTTTTGGCTTCCATTCGGCAAGGCTACCGTAATTTCGCCAGTATCTAGTGTTCCATCATTGGCTAGTCTTCTGAGGGTTATTCATTGAAGAAGTATGAGTCTTGCTTCAGATGACCAGTGTACTTCAGGCAGTCTTGAGCTTGATGAACGGAGTCTGGTATATAGTCGATGAAGAGGTAGTACTTTTCTTGATTCTGATGATCGGTTGTGACTGGATATTGATGTTAGTAGTTAGTTCTAAATATATAAATAGCTGTAATGGACAAACACAAACATGACGTCACAAAATAGATAAAAATAGATTATTGCTTATAATAGAGTTCAAACACATAAATATGTATATGTAAATATATTTAGTTTAAAGAGAGGCTATCATAGTTTAATATTATTTTTTTGAATATATTTGCTAAGAACATACACAAATGGGGAAAATACTAGAGGGAGTAGGCTGGAGAAGTTAGAGGGACGAGGAAGGTCAGGAGGGATCAGATTATAGAGGGAGTATTGAGAACTGACACACTCAAAGAAAATATGGTTAGTGGTACCGTCTGCTAGACCGCACTCACAAATCGAGTTATCGCGGATTCTTAATTTCGAGAGGAACACCGGTGTGCAGACAAAACCCAACCGCAAGCGGCAGATAGTAGAAGTAGTTTGTTTGGGGATATTTTTAAATTTAAAGAACCATGGTTTAGGTGGTATAGATGGCTGTATTTGGCCGTAAAACTTGCCCGTTATGGTTTTTGATTGATTCCAAACAGAGTTCCAACTTTCAAACAATTTTGATTGGCATGTGGCAGATAGATCATGGGAGTATATATGGTAGTGGTCTTTGTTACCGGAGATAGTGGCTTGTTTGGCATGGAAATCAACAGTTTCGTTTCCTGATATTCCTGTGTGTCCTGGGATCCATGCTAGCACTATTTGTAGACCCAATTCATGGGCCTTCAAGAGATCCTCTTTAATCTTAAGTATGATAGGGTATTTATTTTTACATTTAAACTGATTGGCCAAGAGTGCCTGCAGGCAGCTTTTAGAGTCCGTCAGTATTAAAGTCTTGCTGATGGAGTGTGAGGTGACATATCGAGTAGCTTCGAGAATAGCTGTGGCCTCGCCAGTGAAGACTGAAGTCAGTGGAGGGCACTTGTAACTGAGGATGATTTTGTATTTGGGGATCCAAACAGCACTCCCAACATCACCGTCTCGAGTCAGCTTAGAAGCATCTGCAAACACTGTCAGCCAATCAGTCCAATTATTGCCCATAATTTCGGAGAAAGTCCTGTTGGGATCTATTGAATCCTTATCTAAACCCAGATTTAGAACGACATGAGGCTGGTAGGTTAAAGCATGGTAAGTGGTGGAGAATAAAGGGTTAATGGAAAAATTGGCTATAGGATAAGGGAGATTTGAAAATTTTGAATGGCTACGGAGGAGGCATGGTATTTTAATTTGGGATGTAACATTGTGGGGTGGGGTAAGTCTCAGAAGTTCTTGCAGTTTAGGCCACAGAGGATGATTTGAATTTTGTAGCAATTTACTGTAAAACCTATCCGCCAGGAATTGCCTACGCAGTGGGAGTGGAGGGTCTCCACATTCCACTTGGATGGCATTAGTGGGTGAACATTTCATTGCGCCTAGGATAGTGCGGAGGCATTTGGCTTGGATTCTGGATAGTTTATCTAGGGCAGATTTATTGCCAGGCTCTAATAGAAAGGATGCATAATCAAAGTGGCTTCGGATTATAGAATTGTATAACAACTTTTGGGAAAATGGATGGGAGCCCCACCATACTCCAGAAAGGGAACGGAGGATGTTTATATTTTTCTCACATTTAGTGGCTACATGATCGGAATGGGGAACACCAGTTAACCTTGTATCTAAATAAAGCCCTAAGAATTTTACTGAAGTCTTCTGAGGGATGGGTTCGTTGTTACATCTCAGATGTATGTTGGGGATAGTTCTTTTTTGAGTAAAAACAACTGTGTTGCTTTTGGCTGCAGAAATTGATGCACCATTGTCAGTTAAATAATCCTCAAGATACATTAGTGCAGAGTTCAGTAGCATTTCTGCTTCCTCAATGGTCTTGCAAGAAGCATATAGGGCCAAATCGTCAGCATATTGCAAAACCTGACAAAATGGTGAAACTACATTTTCCAGGTCGTGTGTGTAAAGAGCATAGAGGGGGGGGCTGAGAACTGAGCCTTGTGGCAGCCCTTTCCATAAGATTCTAGATGTTGTATCTGCATTTTGATTTTTGACTTGTATCGTTCTCTCCTATAAAAAGCTGCTGATGAATAGTACCATCTTCGGCGAAATACTCAGCTGTAACAGCTTGGTTCTGAGCATCGGAAGTTGGACGTTGTCGTATGCCGATGCAACATCTAGAAATACAGCTACCACATAGTTCTTGTTTTTTAGGCCAATACGTATATCAGTGGTGAGGATACTGAGACTGTCTGCAGTGCTCATCCCTTTACGAAAGCCATACTGGGAGCCCGGAAGTAGTCTACTGTTTTCAACAAACCATTCCAATCTATTCTTGATGAGGATTTCAGTAATTTTTGCAGGTACACAGGATAAGGCAATAGGACGGTAGGAGTTAGGATCGGAGGGGATTTTACCAGGTTTGAGGATAGGAACAATGATTTGTGTTTTCCAAGAATCAGGGATAGTACCTAATTCATAGAAATGGTTAATTAGGGAAAGGAAGTATCGCTTAAAGTTTTCACTGGATCTGGTTATAAAAGAGTAAGGGATGTCATCAACTCCAGGGGAGGAGTCATGCAGTCCGTCCAGGGCTAGCTGTATTTCTTCCCATGAAAAAGGTGGATTGAAATGGGAGGAATTATTGGTTAGGTTGTAGGGAGTTGGGGAAGTAGTTGGATTAGGATTCTCAGGGACAAAGGGGGGAGCCAATTTGTCGGCAAAGTCTTCTAACCAGGAAGTGGGATCATTGGATGTTGGGTTGGGAGCATTTTGTGAACCCCTAAAACGGCGAATCTGGTTCCAAACAATAGAAGAGGGTGTTGATGGGGATAAGCTTTCACAGAATTTTAACCATCCTGACTTCTTTTTATTACATAGAGTTTTTCTGCATTTTGCCGCTGTTCTTTTGTATATTAAGAAGTTTTCAGGGGTCATGGAATTGTTGTAATTTTTTTCTGCAGCTTTCCGCTCACGTACAGCTGTAGTACATTCAGGGTCCCACCAGGGAGGGGACAGGAGATTATTTCTAGGTTTTTTGATGGGAATGGATTCCTGGGCTGAGGCTAGAACAGTTTCTATCAATTTAGAGTAGCACACCATTGGGTTTTCTTCAGAAGGATTGGGTAAGGAGGGTATTATATGATCAAGATAAGCAGAATAGGATTCCCAATTGGCACCGGACAATCTGTACTTTAAATGAGGGGTAGGGGGAGGGGATCGGGAAACACGCAGTCCCAAACTAAGAAGGATGGGAAAGTGGTCACTTCCTCTAGTGAGAGGAAGTACCTGCCAGGATAGGGAGGGAAGTAAGACAGGGGAACAGAGTGTTAGGTCTACTGCAGATTTCGGGTTCTGGGAAGGGAGGACCCTTCGTGTAGGGGTGCCATCATTACCTATACACAAATTAGCCTCTTCAATTGCTTCAAACAGTAATCTGCCGAAGGTGTCACAATGATAGGAACCCCAGGCAGTGTGATGGGCATTGAAGTCTCCCATTATCACAATAGGCTGGGGGACAGAAGAGATGATCAGGAAGATGTCTGGGATAAGGTGAGGAGCAGGATGTGGAATATAAAAGGATATAAAAGAGATATTGAAGACACGGACAGCCACAGAGTTTATTTCTGGACTATGAAAAGGTAGGGAGATTTGAGAGAAGGGCAAGGATAGTTTGATAAATAAAGCACAGCCAGCTGAGCCATCCTGGCGGTCCTCACGGAGACACGAGAAGCCCGGGACCCGATATCGGCGCCTCGGGACAAACCATGTCTCCGAAACAGCAACCAGGACAGGACTGTATTTTCTGATGAGGTAGGATAATTCAGGAACCTTCCTACGAAGGCTCCTGCTGTTCCACTGGATCATGGGGCATGAGTCCATGGTGGGATACAAGTGTTGAGAGGTGGGAGATCGATTGGGCAACGTTGGACGGTAGGGAATTGGGGGCTTGGGAGATCAGGTTAATGATGATGGAGAGGAGTTGGAGGAGAAGTTGATGAGTATCTGATGGTGGGGTAGAGTTCTGGGAAGTTTGGAGAGCATACCCTTTAGGGAGGGATGTTGGAACCTGAGCAATAATTGATTGGTGAGCAGCTCTGTCAAATGTTTTTCCAAGAGGGGGGTTGGGTCGGGGCTTCTGTATTACAGTTCTCTTGTGGGATGAGGTAGGTTTAGGATAAGAGGAGGTAGAAGGAATAGATTGAGGATCTAGTTCATTGGGAACAGCAGACTCTCTTGTAATTTGGCTATATGTTTTCACTATTTTAGGCGTTTGACCGCTTGCATCTTGGTAAGATATTCCTTTTTGAGCCATTAGTGATTTGATGTTACGTTGACGGTCTTGTTCTGGGCATATCCTACTAGTGGAGAAGTGATGCGCAAGACAGTACAGGCATGTAGCCTGCGACTCCTGCACTTCACAGATCTCACCACTGTGGGGTTGAGTGCAACGGAAGCAACGAGGTTGGGAACGGCACTGTGATTTTATATGTCCAAACCTCAAACAGTTCATACACTGGATTGTAGGAAACTGGTAGGCTTCCACATCCAGTGATGAGTAAAACGAGAAAACTTTGTCGGGCAGTTGTTGGCCTCTAAAGGTGAGGACCACAGTTTGTGTTGGTACCCAGCTAATTATATTATCAGCTTTATTCTTTCTATTCAGTCTCCTTGCTTTTACAACATAAGAGGTCCCAGGTATTTGGAGAGAGGCTACAAACTCATCCATAGACCAGTCTACAGGAACTCCCCTAACAATCCCCATGCGTGTTACGTTGAAGGTTGGAATGACTGCATCGTAATTGTTTGATTGTAAGATAGGATTTTCAACAAATATATTAGCAGCAGAGGCGTTTTTAAACTGTATCGAAACTTTGTTTCGCCCTACTTTTTTAATTCCGTCGCGACATACATTCTGGATGTTATTAGTGCACACAAACTGTCCGAATTTGATAGGGCGCATGACTGTACCTGCGCCTGCGGTTGCGTCTGTATCAATTCGTGAAACATGAACTAGGTATGGACCGGTGTCCGTCTCTTCGTACTGTTTAATGCCCATTACAGTGAGCGAAGGGTGTTGGTATACTGACTGCATTGAAGCCGATGCCGACTCCTGACTAGTAATCAATTTTTTGGTAGTATTTCCATTAGGAATTTCTCTGTGCCTTTTTGTGGTGAAGCGGGTGGAATAAGGCATGGTGTCCATGTCATTAGGCGGATCGGGAGGCTCTGGGGGAACCCCAGCAGGGGAAATGGACTCCATTTCCCCTGTCTACTACTCACTACGATAAAATATAGCACTCACCAGGTTAAATATACACAAAAACCACAAAAATATAACAAATAATAACAAACACGTGTAGGGGTAATGGCCTCCACCGGGTTAGTCACAAACTAATTCATCATGATACAATATATCATTATTTGGTCTTATGTCAGTTGAATGTCAAATTTCATAATGGAATAATAATATCTATTGAGATATTAATGGAATAAGGTTTAAAGATTGTAAAAGTTTCATGTTAAACAATGTCTAAAATATTAGTATTCCAATTAATTTCCTTATCATTTAAAAATTCAGTTACAGTATAATAGCATTTGTGTATAAGCATTTTTTTTAGTTTACTTTTGAACATTGTTAAGTTCTTTTATGGCATTTGGCAGCTTATTATATAAAAGAGGAGCCATACCATAGGCCATACAAAAAATGCTGTCACTCATAATCTTTTTTTTGCGTTTGTCTATGAGCAGTCTACACTTATCACGCCGGTTACGTTTTACTTTGTCACTCAATAGAGGAAAATAATGAGGGTTATTCCTTACAAAACACATAACTTCAAATATGTACAGGCATGGCAGGGTTAATATTTGGTTGTCTATGAATACTTGTCGACAGCTATCTGTAACTTGCATCCCGAACATAGCACGAATGCATCGTTTTTGTGCTTTGAAAACTGAGGCTGTATCAGTTGAATTCCCCCAAAAAATGATCCCATATCTCAAGACTGATGCCACCAATCCATGGTAAGATGTAAGAAGAGCCTCTTTCTTTACCACTGGAGCAAGCCTATGCAGAGCATATGCCGAGCTACCCAGCTTCTTGCAGAGAATCTCAACATGTGCCTTCCAATTCAATTTCATGTCTATTGTTAGGCCCAAAAATTTTGTTGTAGTGACTTCTGCAATTTTTTTATTTTGATAATTTATGTTTATGTTACTCAAGTAATTTTTTGTTTGAGTAAATTGCATGAAATTGGTTTTGTTTAAATTAATTTTTAAGTTATTAATGTTTAACCAATGGATAGATGAATTTAGTGCGGCATTGATATCTTCCTCATAATTAGCTTTATCTTGACATGCTATTGTTATTGTGCTGTCATCTGCAAATAGTGACATTGGATGCTCAATTACTTTAGGAAAATCATTTATGTAGACAATAAATTGAAACGGTCCCCACACACTTCCCTGCGGCACACCAAATTTGACAGTTCTTTCTTTAGAGGTGAATATTTCCTCTTGTTTAGTTTTAGTATTAATCTTCGTAATTTTAGTTACTTGCCTTCTGTCTGTTAGGTAAGATTTTACTAAGTCAAGCACATTACCTCTAACCCCATAGGCTTCAAATTTACTCAGAAGAATATCATGATTGACAAAGTCAAATGCCTGGGTCATATCACAATAAATGGTACATATAGCATTGTTATTATCAACATTTTTCATTACATTGTTAAGAAAATCATATATAGCAATATTTATAGTCTTATTTCTTCTAAAACCTTTTTGCTCATTACAAAGTATGTTGTATTTTTCAAAATACTGAATGAATTGCTGGTTAAAATATTTTTCAAATATTTTTGACATTATAGGTATAAGGGTATTAAGATGAGGCTGTTTTTATTCTATGCTAATGCTTTATTTTTACGTTTTATTAATACCAGGCGCACTTACCCGATTTGGCGGCAAAGTGCGCCGGGTATCATGTTTTCTAATTTTGTGTTAAAAATCATTATTCTAATACCCCGTTCACATTAGTCCAGTCCAGCGACCGAATCCAGCGCTGGATTGCTGACTGGAATAATGGAAACCGGCACTGGAAAGCATCAACCCAGCGCTAATGCATTCCAGTGCCGGTTACATTATTCCAGTAAGCAATTCACCGCTGGTTTCGACTAAAATAATGTAAACCTGGTAAGTATAAGGTTCCGATTCCAATGACACGACAGTAGTTGTAGTTGAAAAACATCATAGATCCATAAGATTCCACGATAAGTGTCATTAGTAAACTAAAACACAAGTTATATTGCACCAAAGTCAACTATGCAAAAAATATGGCGCACTTTGCCCCCCTCACCTTACCTATATATGTCGCAGCCGGATCGTATAATTCGCTGTATTACATTACGGCTAGCCGTTTTGTAATGCGGCGGTTCAACGATTAGCCGGATTGTCATTGCGATACGTTCCTCAATAAGGCGGGCAACGTTTAGCCGCATTGTAATACTGCTTAAATTGTAGGGTGACCATACTTAAAAAAACAAACAATGTTTAAAATGAAAATTAATTTTATTCATCAGAAACAGCTGACAGATTACTTCTTACGATATTCCTTACCTACTATTTTTTATAACATTTTACCTCTCAGATAAAGCTTGAAACCCCCTAACTTGATATTGGTGACAGAAGAAGGCCTCCTCGTTGATGACTTTATTTGTTGTGTAAAATTATTGGAAAATAACACATCATTTAGTTTCCTCTTTAGTGAAGAGTCATTCGAGTATTCTTTGTTTAAATCACCTACTATTATATCAATCTGATTTACGTAATTGATTTTTAGATAATAATAGTGTTAATAATTTGAAAAATACGTGAGTGTCGGTGAGTCCGGAATGATACATAGCCACGACCAACACGTCAAGCGCAGGCAAGTGCACGGCCCACACGTCGAACACTTGTTCCCGTGAGAGATCGCGATAATCATTTCTGACGCTATATAATTGAATGCGGCTGGCATTAAATCCGGCTAAGCGTTAAACCGCCATTTTACAAAACGGCCCTGCTTTTCAAAACGGCTAGCCGTAATGTAATACGCCGGACTATACAATCCGGCTGCGACATATCTACTATAGTTATCTATTGTTCCTCTATTTTCAATAGAGCAATTAGAAGAGAAATTGAATATTGTAGTAAACGGCTTAAAATCATGGATTAGTGCTAGTAGGTACCTAACTGTTTTATGTTAAATTCAAAAAAGACTCACTTCATTCACTTTTGTCTGTCGGGCCACCATACAAAACCGGTAAAAGTTTCGCTAAACGGTGTCAAGATTGAACATGTACAGAGCACCACATTTTTGGGGTTCGAGATTGATCGCAGCATGACGTGGGAACACCACATCTACAAGATGTGTGCAAAAGTTAGCAAAAACGTGACGTACGTGCCATCGTTGGCGTATCGCAATGCACATCCGTCAAACCATAATATTTCAAAGAGGTTGGCATACTTACGTTACCTGCTATATTGATCTACCAGATGGCTGTGTATATCAGAAATAATGTAGAATCGTACAATACGCGCGAAGAGAGACATTCTCGCAACACACGCGGACAAGCTGGATGCTATACCACACTCTCTCAGTAGATCACGGAAGTTATCTCACATTATGGGACCGGAAGTTTATAACATTCGTCCCAAAATAGTTGTATCGGCCCCAAGTTTCGCCAGCTTTAAAAATAGATTAAAGTGCTGGCTTATCGGTCAAGCTTTTTATAGTTACTTAAGTATAGCGAATTTTTAGAGAGTGATGTCAAAGTTCCTATAAAAATGTAAAGAAAAACTTTGACATGGGTCAGTACAAATATTGTAGTAAATCATATTATTCTCATATAATGTATGATAGTTTTCTGTAGGTACAATAGTTATTATAGTACAGTAAAGTAGTAGTTTCAAACTTTGATAATGTATACCTACAATTGGTATGCTCTTTCTTTTGTTTTTATTTATTACTAGCAGCACCCCGCGTAGTTCCCGTTGTTTTCCGGAATAAAAGGTAGCAGACTATCTTATACCTTTAAACGAGCAATTCTTGTACCTATATAAATATGTATATATATATAGAATCTGAATCTCGGAAACGGCTCGACGGATTTTCTTGAAATTATGTATGCAGGGGATTTCGGGGACGATAAATCGATCTAACTAGGTCTTATTTGAAAAAAACGCATATTATGCGCGTTTTTAGACAATGAAAAACTGTCACATTAGACATTAGAATGTGAAGGTAAATTTCGCCTCGTGACGCGACAGTATAATTAGCTCAGACGGGAAGCCGGGCGCTCCTAGCGGTCACGAATTAGTAGCTCCGGGTTCGAATCCAGACGGGGATACTCTTTTTTTCAATTCGTTTTTTTAAGAAAATCTATTTCTTGGAGTCTTTTATCTGTAGGTATCTAAGTATAAGTATTTAGTATTTAAACCGAGCTAAGCTCGGTCACCCAGGTACTAATCTATAATCCATATTTCAGCCCGATGCGTTCATACGTTAGGACGTGATTGAGCAACAAACATCCATACATTAACATTTATAATATTAGTAGGATTAATTGACGTGTAAATTGTACATTTATGAATAAAGTACTTTGACTTTGATGCGATTCATACAATCGTTACACTAAAGAAATCGCACTACGCCCTGCATAAGAAACTTCTCCCGGCGCCTTCTGCGTTAGACCTAAGTTCTGCAGGCACTAGGCAGTAGAGAATGCAGGAGGTCAACTGCTATAGTAGGTCCCTTAATAAAACTCGAACCGCAGTCAGTTCTCTTCGTATTACTTGTTGTTGATGAGATGTTTTTAGGGTTCCGTAAAACGTAAAAACGGAACCCTTATAGATTCGTCATGTCTGTCTGTCTGTCCGTCCGTATGTCACAGCCACTTTTTGCCGAAACTATGAGAACTACACTGTTAAAACTTGGTAAGTAGATGTATTCTGTGAACCGCATTAAGATTTCAACAGAAAAATTAAAAAAAAAAGAAAAACCCTAATTTTTCTTTTTAATGCCCCCCCCATACTGAGAACTGAAACTCAAAATTTTTTTTTCATCAAACCTACACGTGTGGTGTGTCTATCGATAGGTCTTCAAAAATGATGTTGAGGTTTCTAAAATCATTTTCGTCTACACTGAATAATTTGCGCGAGAGACACTTCCAAAGTGGTAAAATGTGTGTCCCCCCCCCCTCTAACTTCTAAAGTAAGAGAATGAAAAATCTAAAAAAAATATATGATGTACATTACCATATAAACTACCAACGAAAATTAGTTTGAACTCGATCTGATGAGTAGTTTTTTTTAGTACGTCATAAATACACTATTATTGAAACTTCGATCAAAGTTACAACGAACTACAAGAACTATGTATATAATGTTACTTGCTGCAACGGAACCCTTCATGGGCGAGTCCAACTCGCACTTGGCCACTTTATTTATAGACCATGAGCTAGATTTTGACTAGTAAAATAACTTTTAAAATATGACCGATGAGCTCCAAAAAAAAACACGTTCTCAGGTTTATAAATTAGTATTATAATGTAGATTAGGGTTAGGAAAATGGCAAATGAAATAACACTTCACTACTACTCACATTTATTCATACATGAAATACAAAATGTTTTAACGGATTTTTTAATTATAATTAAATACCTACTACTGATATTTTACGATCTTAGTTCTAAGTTTTCCATAATCTTAAAATACCGATCAATGTTAGTTCAGTCCTTCCAATTGAAATAGAAAGCATAGGTAGCAGCAAAATAAATGATTATTATAGGCCATACGAACAAGAAGTTGTGTGCTCAAAACATCAGGTGTGGTCAAACAAGACAAGGGATGAGAATTTATAAGACTCACTATTCCTCTGAACATGTCTACACAAATATTATCATCTAAGTAAGTAATTGAAATAGAAGTACCTACAGTTTACATCCAAAAGTTTGGAATAGCTAGGTATCTATAGTATCAATTTTTGTTTCTCATTTTAAGATATTTACAAACGGTATACCTACTACCACTTCCCGTCTTATACCTATAAAGTTTGAAAATAAAAATCACTTTGTAATTATGCTGCTGCCTTCACTTTTTACAATTCGTTCATTTATGAGCCTAGCCTGCCTAGTCTGTTACAATGCATCATTCAGACTAGCACCAAATGTATCAAATTCGAGATTCCCGCATCGTTCATTCTACTATAAGCTCGTCTCCAAACATTCTAATCACACCTAGTTACTTAAAGAGCTAGAAAGCCTCGAAAACGAAAACAAGCCGAATGACCCACGCTTAATAAAAATTGCTTTAGTAGGTATATTGTATAACTATGTGTGATCGAAAACCCCTAACACCATAGGTACTGTATTATACCACAGAAACTGTTCCCTTTAGGTTACAGTTACGGCGATCTTCTAAACAATAATTTTAATTATCAGTAGATAGATAAATCTAAAAATCTAAAATTTACCTCTGCGCCTTTAAAAAATATAAATGGCGTCGATTATGTCTCGCTTAGGCCAATTGTCCACGTACGCGTCTTTTGACGAATACATGTAACCTACATACCTACAAATGACGATAGGCGTATTTTACATATTTGTTATGTTCCACGCTGCTTCATGTATAGTCAGTCACGCTCAGTGTTGCCGTTTTAGTGACTTTGTCACTAGATCTAGTGAGTTTTTGATGTCTTTAGTGACATTTTATATGATTTAGTGACAAAAAAATATAGTGATTTCTAGTAACTTTTTCATGACCACCACATCAGTTATGTAATATCTTACTGAAACATGCAATACTCTATATATGCTCCTCCTCTTGCATTTCTAGCCACAACCACAAAAATTAATACAACCGCAAGTTTTTACTTCTACTGCTATAATAATAAGATATTATTCCAAAACTAACCGATGCGTTAGTCGTGAAAAGTCACTAAAATAACCAGATTTTTTTGTCACTAAATAATAATAAAGTGCCCAAGTGCGAGTTGCACTCGCCCTTGAAGGGTTCCATAGCAGCAAGTAACATAATATAAAAATTCTTGTAGTTAGTTTGAACTTTGATCGATGTTTTAATAACAGTGAATTATGCCGATTACAATAAAACTAGATCTTTTCGGTAGAAGTTTGCATAGTAGGTAATGTACATCATATTTTTTTTTAGTTTTGTTATTCTCTTATTTTAGAAGTCACAGGGGGACGGGGCACATTTTACCACTTTGGAAGTCTCTAGGGCAAACAATTTAGTTTAGAAAAAAAAAATTAGAAACCTCAAAATTTACGTATAGCGAACACATGACGAGCGGCTGACGCGACGTTGCCGCTTCGTGGACACAGATTTCATTGTTTCTACGCAAGATGCAAGCATTGGTCTTGCAACCGTCAATTGACGAAAGCGTGCGTAGGTATAACACGTGCGGTTACATGGACAATTGGCCTTACACAACAATCACACACTCGAATGATGACAAACAAACAATAAAACAGTTCGGTTTTTTATTTTATTTGACTTGATTTTAAGCATAAAGCCAAATTTTCAGCGTTTGCAGATTGTACCTAAGTTTTATGCGATTGTACCTACATTTTATTGACTGTACATCCGTTATTTGATTTGATGGATTTTGTTCACGATCAGTAAAATATATACTACCACAGAATTCACAACATTATGACGTGTTTATCTTTAAATCGTCACCAGCTATAAGATTTTGTACGAAATATCAGATGCAGCAAAATCAAAATTATAAGTCACACAGATTACTTATTTAGTATTTACAATTCAGTTTTTAATCTAATGATAATGATTTTCGGCGACTGTTAGGTACTTTCTTTCAACTTTTTCAAACCAACCGCTATAAATACGTCCGCTGTCCGTGAAAGACTGTTCTATAATGGCATGATATTATTTGTTCTAAGAGACCTAATAAGTGTAAAAGTTTGTATCAACGGATCAGAATGAATATAATAAGTTTTACTCTTGAAACAATTGATTTGAGGGTGACATTTCATTACGAGAGTAATTATTTGGCTATAATTGACTTGAACCCCCTCCTTCCCCTTGCCAAAATGGTATACGTTAAATTGAAAAATCTAGAAATTTACATAATATGGAAAATTACACAGGCTATTATTTACCGCGGTATTTTAAACAACGCAGGTAAATCGCGGGGCGCTACTAGTAAAGTCTTTTTTCGACATAATGTATTACTAGCGGTACCCGATTTCGCCTATGGTACATAATATATAGCCTATAGCACTCAGGGACAACGGTGAAAAATTTGAAATCGGTCCAGTAGGTAGTAGTTTTCAGTAGAAAAAAGACGGCGCCGTGTCGAGACACTATGAACAAGTAATTATTGTACTTCGTTAGTGGAACAAGATAAAATCGTTGAAAGAATGTTCGGGAATCTTTTAAAGGTAGGTACAGAATTATAAAAACTTTACTCAAACTTGATACTCCAATCTATATAAATATGTAAGCATTTACTGTATACAAAATGGATAGGTAGGTACTAAAATTTATTTAAAAAATTGCGTTGTGGTAAAAAAACAAACTCAGAATCGACCAAATCAAAATGTTGCATACATCTTGGTATATTAAACTAACGGTTACTAAATGAAATTATCGCTACCAAGCCTGAAATAAAAAAAAACTGTGTTACATTGATCGTAATACCTATCGTGCAAAATGTTTTCCAAATTGAAATAATTGTTATAACCTGGTCAATCGTCAGTGGCATTGCCATTATTTTTGACTCTTTTTGGCTGTAATTTCATAATGAAATAAAATGTAATACTATGCATTTAAGTTTAATATAATTTTGTGCTAGAAAACTCAGATCTTGAATTCAATCCCACAAACGAAACATATAAAAAATTTATGACGAAACAAGTATGCAATAAATTAAGCGCGCATATCATGATCTTAAGACTATTGTTTAACACACAAATCGTTTAATGTATTAATTGATGAAACACCTGTATAATGGATATAGCTCACATATCTTACGAAGTCTAATTCTTCAGTACACAACTACATTAAGTAATACTGCTTTAATATTATTTTCTACAATAATAAATATACTTATCAATCGTTGTTACACGACAACACATAGACAAGACACAAAAAAATAGCCTTAATACGTTTAATTTACGATATTACACCAGTATGAACAAGTCTTACCAGATATAAAAATCCAGGGCAGTATAAAATTATACAACACAAGTTTGAGATGTCATAGTATGGTAACAATATTTACCATACTTTTCATCAGAGAAAGCGCCATTCTCAGCTGATATACGAGAAAAAATTAATCAAATATTGGAAGTAAAAAATGCATATTGCCAGGTGTAAGACTACCGCTTACAAAGCAAAAAAATGTGCATAATTATACCATTATGAACTTATTATCGAACATATGAATCGATATCAGTATCGAGAAAATACATATATTTTTGCGGAGTTATTCTACACATAAACAAAATGTTCAACCGTCAAAATGTCTAAAACTCTGGTAGGTATTGACAGTACTTTATAACAGCTTGGGAAACGGACGATTTACACCCGACACGGAAAAAAGACGTAGGCCCCACTACGAGCAGTCTAGAGTTCTTGAACTAGAATCATCATAGTCGATACCAATCCGTCTATTGACTTAACTCAACGGATCACAGAACTCTGACGTAAGAATTGTAGATTACTCGAGTGTGGGTTTGCTGCCCTCACATTTATATTTAAAATGTGACATAAATACTTAATACAGATATTGTGTTATGACACAATTAATTTACCACTGGATTCTCGAACTCACATTTCCATATAAAGCTACATAAAACGTACTTATAAACAATCGAATATTATATATTTAATTGCGAAGATTTTATAAACAACGCATACAATAATCCTACACCTATCAAGTACTATTACTAGTATTTAAGTAGATGCGTACTTACTTACTAATAATAAATAAACATTTATCACTACAAAATTTAGCGTCAAAAGAATAAAACAATAATCTAGGCAGGTATGGGTAAGACAGACATAAGGATTAGACTGTCCCTTATAAACAAGCAACATCCCTAGAGCTTATTATACTTTTTTGCTTGTTCCCTTGATGGATTAGTAATAAATACGTTTATCACCAATAGCATAGTAGATACTGCAAGGCTACTGCCTGATTACAAGGGATACAAACATAGAACTAAAAAGTAACGATCGAAACCGATAGACGAGAATAGACAATTTCGATCATAGAATGTGCATAGGTCGCTAATAAAAAAAACTCTATTTAACATTCACTTAAACACATCAAATGCAGGATTACAAGAAAACTAAGCAGTTCATACACAGCAGGGTCAGGTCTTATCATTCTAATGTAAAGGAAAAACACACGAATGCCCATTTGAGTAGTCTAGCCATAAAATCAGTATTGAGCTAGTTAGAACGTGGTGACCGAGTTCTGATTTTAAATACAAAGCGCAATGCTCATAATAAAAAAATATGAAAAATTAATTTAGGGCAATAAGCACCATTCACCGCTACAACCATACAGCTCACGTACCTACCTAATCATTTAACGAACGATACTGCGACTGAAACGGTGTTTTTGTATCTGTGTTTCACTGTGTTACTTCTAATGCGTGGACAGTTACAAGTATTTATTCCAAACGAATAGATCTTCGCAAAAAAGAAATGAGGAAACCTATCTCACCAGTCTTATCACCCTTTACTACAAAAAAAAGTTACTAATATTTTTACCGGTATTTATTTAAATTGAAGTGCGAATGAACATATTTTTTTCAAATCAATACAGCCACAATTCGTACAAAATAGGAAGTGTGTTTGGAGCAGTTTAACTTTACATAAAATCATAAGCTAAAACAATTTAGGGATCCTTTGATAGAATTCGATATACCTAGGCCCCACGCTGACTAAATCCGGTACTGAACAAGACTCGTTAATAGGGCAGTCGTGTGAAAATACATAATACATATATGCAAAAATAATAAATCATTAAAAAAGTAAATATAATAACCAGGGGAGGTATATAGGAATAAAATTTTGGGTGTGGGTTACAATCTCTTAATGTTCTTTAGAGAATTCGATGATACCAAATTTTTAGGGACTTTTAGGTTTTGTACTGTTATATCTATTTTTGTATGATTGTAATGATTTTGCGAAACTTACAGTTCACAATAGTAGACACGAAATGTTGTAAATGACGCATTCGCAGAATATCAGTCCAAAATAGTTCTTAGTTACGTCACAGACGACGGTAATTTTACATTTTCTTTTTCTTACAAATTTAAACATGCACATGTCAAGACTAATAGCTTTACTTTGATTTTTGCACCCATCAGTCACTATGAAAATCCTCATTGACTCAGTACAATCATACCAATGGACCTAGGGCTAACAATAGCGGCCTTTGACGTAATCGTAACAATACAAATCTTATCAATGCGAAATGTTAGGCATACATCGAATTCACGTCCAAAGACAACAGTAAGGAGATATTCCCAAAATAAAACAATTAAATCTACACTTCATTAACCGCAATAAAATGGAAAAGCGAAATTACGCATTATCTGCTTATCAAATTATTATCAATACTATTTGCATGTTTCTACACAATAATGCACTGTCGACGTGAATGCCATTAATAAATCAATGTACAATTATGATTGAACATAATGTATAATTACCTAAAGTTAGATTTCGTCGGCATCGTAGTTACGTTCGCGTCGAAATGTGCACTCGTTTGGGCTAGCACTGTCACCACAAAATTGTTGATTGTTAATGCCACTGTGGATTTGATTGTTATATTTCTGCACTATTAGGATATAAGACGCTTATCTGCTTATTATAAACACACAAGGACAAAAAGGGTGACTAAATTCGAACGAGACGCGTTGTATTCGCCAGTATGGAAAACTTTTAACATAGTAATCTTGACATCTTGCAAAGTCTAAAATGCTCAATCAAATACAAGGTTTATACATGCAAATTGTTTGTTTCTGTCGTACGTAATTGTCATTCAATTGTTTTTGCATAATAATATGACTAAATACATTGTGATTGATCATGGTCAAGTCCATGACACTTTAAATAAATTATTACAGTGAAATTGTGTCAGTAAAATACCTTCATAACAGTGAATATAACGCATCTCTTTCGTCCCTTATGATTAAAAGCGGATGGGACTTATTACACACAATAAATATTACAAATCTATGTGATTGATCATTGAAATGTTGTCCGTATACAAAGATTGTTCATGCAATGTGATGCTGCAACGTAATATTTTTACTAGAGCCATGAGCTTCCAACAGACTATAAAATTATTGTGTGTAATGAGTAATGCCAATTTTCCAAAAACATTAGACACACATACTTATTTATATATATTGTTTATTTGAAAATTTTGGCACGAGTAATATGCGATGTTTTGACAGCGCAGATAGATACTTTAACTCGTAACAGCTGTGCGAGTAAGTCATAGTAGAAACATCGAAAATGTGAACCAAATTGAAGAGTAGTCGAATTTGTACTCATTATAGAGCTGTGCCATTCTCAGGCCAAAAACGATCTACTCCGAAAAATATTTGTTTCCGCTGAATAGAACTGTCACGTACTACGTAGTGTAGAATAATGATAATCGCAAATACTTACAATTTAAATTCAAATATACGTGCATATAATCAATACTTGAAGCATACTCCTACAGCATTACCCAATCTTATTATCAATTACTTAAACTGCATAATTCACACTCGACTATATAAGTACTTAGTACTAACACCGTTTGAATATACTGGGATAGTGAATTATATGTAATATGTATGTATTATCATTATTCATTATTATCAATACATGAAATTATCAGTGTTTTAAACTTCAAAATGGTTAAGAAAAATTAACCTAAGACACACACTACCATAATTAGATATAGGTAAATCTAGTAACATTTATTGAGTTACTTTGATAAAAATATGATTACCCTTACGATAGTAACTTATGTCGCTAAATTCATGAATACTACATATTGTAAGTAACCTGATAGTGGTCGCTTATACCTGATAGTGATAGTTTATAAATTTTGGTAAGGTTATCCTAGTCGACTGTGTCCATACATAACTCGTTAGACATTTTTAAGTAACAGTCATATTTATTCCAAATTAAATCTAATTATTTTATAAATATTCGATAACATTATTCTTACACTTAGTTTTATACGTCTAGATTTATAGTAGACGTTGATTAAGTAATACTATTAGTAGTCTTTGAGTGGGTCACGTTTAAAATTACAAAAAGTAATTAATATTCTAAAACACTATTAATATCTCTAAATTATTGAATAAATGTATCATTGAAATTCCTTCAGAGTAATTATTAATTATTATTTAATGGTACAGTACATAATTGAATAAATGATAATTATATATCGTTTACACCTACACCAAGTATGGCTTAATTTTAAATATATATTCTAAATCATTCCGAACGTCAAATGTGAAAAAACAATAATAATAACGTCTTTAACGTGCAAAATCATAATTACACAAATTTTCGATAGTGATAAAACTTACAATACTTTACGACAGATATGAATTTCGGTATAGTAAAGTATTTTTCTAGTTAATAAATACCAGTCGATGAATAGACATTCATACAACTAGACGTACCTAATCCTAATTACCCCAAAGTTTAATTGGTAAATTCAGAAAACTAGTTCAACATCGATCTCACGAATACACTACATCGATAATCTTAATATTAAAACGACAATTATTAATCAGTTACATAATATATAAGTACGTTGTTTCACAAACCAAATCACAATTCGATAGTTACATTAAGAAACTAAGACATTTCCGAAAGTTTCTGGGTAAAGGGTTCCCTTCACGCGATTTAAAGTAGGCTCTCAAATAACTGGTGCTTCAGTAATCCTACATTATATTTATTATTTAGGTATGTTACAAAGTGGAGTTGTACTCATTAATAACATTATCTTTGGCCCCCACAGTGGTATAAGGGGGTAAACTCTAAAATTGCGAAAAAATCAGCCATGTTTTTGTTTTTATATAGAATTATACAAATATACACAATGTAACGATCTTTTAACTTTTTACCAAAGAATAAAAAATCTCCTTTCTCGTTACCAGTTACAAACTAAAAGATTTTCACCACCATCGTAATTACGTTTTGTAATTTTAAGGGTGGAAATTGTAAGGTTGCAAAAGAAGTAGGTAAGTATTAAGGAAGATGAGAAAAAAAAATCTGTCATTTTATGGAGGCGGTCATCTTGAATCGATTTTCAACAAACATAGCTAAGAACCACCACAAGAAAGCTGGCTTTCAAAATAAATGAAAAAAAAAACGCCTTCATATAGCTCCATCCATTTGAGAGCTACGATGACATTGCCAGACACACATACACAAACCCACCCTCTCACCCCCTCCCCTCACACGCACGCTTACACACAAACGCACCCTCACACTCTAATGCGCGCACTCACACCCACAAACACACACACCCTAACCCACAAACACACGTCGCATCCTCACACACACAGGCACACAAACACTGAGATCTACGATGCCACAGTCAGACACACACACATACACCCTCCCGCGAACCCCCCAACTGAACACGCGCCACACAACAACGTCGGGGGTTAAAAATGTATATTTTTATTTTGGTAACTCTTAACACAAATGCAAAGACAGAGCTGTAAAACGAAGCATTCGTTTTCGCATTCGAGATATCAGACAATATAACGGGACACGAATAGAAACCGCCCTACATAATAATACTTTTTTGAAAATAGCCAAACAAGGCATTCAGCCTGGCAAATCTTCTATTGTGTCTTAGAGATAATAGGGGAACAAAACAAGGTGACAAATAAAATTATTGAGATTTGGACCAAATTTTATGAAAAAATATATGCTGATAACTTCACATCTGCACCAATCAATAACGAATACAGCTGCTCTGAAAACGTATATCCAATTACTGGTTTCGAAGTGCACAAAGCGCGTCAGAGCCTGAAATATAGCAAGTCCCCAGGTCCTGATGATATAACTTCAGATGATCTCAAAGTAGGAGAGCAAACCCTACTTCCCCAAATAATAAACTTTTTCAATTCCATTTTTAAAAACAGGTATTATACCTAAACAATCTGTCATTCTTACATCACACTAATTCATAAAAAGGAGACAAATCGAATGCATTCGTTTAAGTTCACATCTCTATAAAACTTTCATTAAAGGCATCGAAAACAGAATAGCACCGAAACTTGACAAGCATCAACCTACACAAAAAGCTGCTTTCCGAAAAAGCTTATCTACTACCGACCGACACTCCATTAACCAAATAATAGAAAAACATGAATTTAATTTACCTCTAGCTTTTGTTGATTACTCCAAAGCATTTGACAGTCTCACCCACCCCTCTATCTTCCAAGCACTATAGAAAATCAAGAAATTGACAAGACTTACATTCCCTACTACAAGACATATACCGCCATAGTACCTACAGCCGCAATAAAACAAAACATCGTAGGTCCATCCTTCAATATAGAGAAAGGAGTGAAACAAGGCGATCCGCTGTCACCAAAACAATTCACAGTCACCTTAGAGCAAGTTTTCCGCAAATTGGTACCAGACTGGGAAGAGAAAGGTCTACTCATCGGTGAGAAAAGACTTCCCAACCTGTGCTTCGCAGATGATATCGTTCCCTTCTCTGCCTCAGCTCTTGCATTGGGTTACATGCTACAAGATCTAGGCAAAGCAAGCACCGAGGTTGGACTGGAGATGAACATGTCAAAGACCAACAACGTAAAGCGCAAGATATTAATGGAATGTACAGAGATTTAATATATCCACAGCTACATGTACATGGGCCCATTAGTGTCCTGTCAGGCTAGACAGAATGCGGAGGTTACCCGTTGTACTGCAAATGCCTGGCTATCGCCAATGAGGCGTTTTCCGACGAGACAAAAAGATATGGTTCAATAAAACGATGATAGGAGGCGCTTGTAGGTCTTTCACTTAGTTGTCAAAAGCGTTAGGCATAACGGGACTCAATTTGAGAAAACACGACTTATTGTAAAAAATAATAAACTACTTTATCCATGTACGGATTTTATTCGAATGAAAACTAAGTATATCAAAACATGCAAATTTCAAAACAAATCCGTAAACCTGCTGAAAAACAAAACATATATTTCTTAAATTTATTCTTGGCTATGGATACTAGTCCTTCAGCCAAGATAGTATCTCTCTACTTAGTTTGTGGATAAAATATTGTCGTATCAGTGTTGCTATTTATATCTTTGAATTTTCCTTTTACTTTGGCTTAGTCGGTGTCTACTGCATCGAGAGTTCTAAACATTTTTTACTGAAAATGGATTATTGTGATCAGTAACGGGTTTTTATTACACGATCAACTCAATTGGCTATTTTTATTCCCAATATTTTAAGAGTTTAACGCAAAAGGTAAGAAGTAAAATTGTTTCAAGTTCAATTTCAGTTGTTTAAAATCAGCTGAGCTAAGAAGAAAATTAAACATTAAATATCTAAAGTAAAGAATTGATGTCTTTACGAAACCTCTAATGAGACAGAGACACAGACAGATCTTTCTGAATCTACACTATCGCCATCTAGTGCGTACGGTGGAACTATTTTTGTCTCGTTGGAAACCCCCTCATTCCTAGGACTGCAATTTTTTTATTATTTTATCTTATTATATAGTTTGTAACTGGTAACGAGAAAGGAGAAGATGTCTTCTTTTGTAACTGGTTATAATAATACAGTTACATCGGCGGCCGAAAGGAATTTTTAACCCAATTTTTACTTTTATCATTACATGCAGGTTCAGTGTCTTTAGTTTCAGTCGATTAAATCGTATTATTATCGTAAATATACTAATAACTAAGTTTTTAATCAATCGATTTAACCAAAAACATACGTATCTTATATTCTCATACGAATAGAACAAAAATAAACGCCCGAATATCTCTCCAGAACGTAAAACCATATAAAATCTTGCTTCGAGCGGTGCCATGAATTAATTCTAAAACGTAGAGTTAAAACCAACTTTAAACGAAGTGAGAATCAGACACTTTTTGAAAGTTTTTTCTTAATATCTATAACAGTAAAAATATCAGGACTAGTCATTCTGCGCATTTTTTTATTTTACTTAGACTTTTTTATGTAGCTTTTTAGAGGGTTAATTTCTTTGGAGGATGGAACGAGCCACAATTACAGTACATATTTACTGTCACCTCGTACGATGTTACCTACGCAGTATGACCATAGAATCTGCATTAATGTTAGCGCTGCCCCGACTGCGTGAAATTAACGACAATAATTAAAATTTTATTATAAAGTCCTTTACAAAACAAAAAAATAATTTGTGCAAAATATTTTCGATAATTTTCAGAATACTTATTCCGAACAATTTAAGTAAGAATTTAAAACAATCACTGAAATTGGCAGAGATTGCTTGATAGAACAAAATGGAGTCGAATGAAAATATAATCTTTTAAAAGTCGGTTAAGATAATAATATATAGATTTCATATTATATACGATTATTTATCATTGATAAATTTACATTGATGCTTTAGCACCCCGAACTTCAGCTGAATTAGGTAAACTTAGCTGTATTTGTACAAGATTATAAGAAGAGTCTGAACTAGGTCTTTACAGTAGCAGATACAAATGAGTAAAATAACATTATTATTGTTTTCAAATAACTTCATTACCTTCCAGTTAATAAACTGCTGAATTACCTAATTTACACATTATGTTTATGCGTTTCACAGATTACAGAAATAAAACCAGATGGAGCGCGCAGAACAGAGCTACTGAAGCAGACAAAGGAAATACAAACGCCGAAGCAAATACAAACTCCAGTCAGTATGAAACGGACTTCCGTGTTGTACGGGAGTCCCGTGTGATTTTAAGTTTTGTTTTAAAATATGCCGTTTTGTGTCTTCAAACAATGTTCCCGAAAACAAAAAAAGGAAAGAGGAATATAATTTCATAGGAAAATTTGAATATTTTTACTGTTATTTATATAATTTAGGCGATTTTATTTTGGTGATTTGTGGTGATTGGTGGAACACAACACCTCAACGAAAATAGGTTAGTGTGGCGATACTAAATGGAAATTATTTTCCCTGAATTTAGGGTAAAATATAGATTATATATTTTTTTATATACTCGTAGACCAAATTATTGATGGGCATTGTATTATTCAATTTAATTTAATTTCAAATTTAATTTAAGTAAATGTTAAATTTGTGAAATGAATAATTTATGACATAAAAATGTACAAAAAACAAAATCATTAATACATCCTAAAATTTGTATTTATTTATTTCGTTAGTTGCACCACTGCCCAAAATATTACAAATTTTGTTTCCTCATGAATCATAAGGTTATATGGAAGAGATCGCTTTTAGCGACAAGATCGCCTTTTGTGCCCATTTTGTTTTGTTATTATATGTGTTACTTCTTGTCAACTTTGTTTATGGTGCCAATAAAGTGTTTTGTATTATATTGTAATGTCATTCGATATATTATCTAAGTGAAACGGCTATATAATTGATTATAAAATGATGGTTTATAAAATAAAACATTTGTTGAAGTTATGAAGTTATGAATTTTTGAAGTTAATATTAGGCATAACGTTGTTTGTAAAATGAAATATTTTTAAATTGTAAAGTTTTTTAATATTAAAGTCAAAGTACTTTATTCATAAATGTACAATTTACACGTCAATAAATAAAAAATAAAAACAAAAAAAGAGTATACAAATTGTATACCTACATTTTCAAAGTTTGAAATGACTACTTTACTGTATTATAATAATTATTGTACAGAAAACTGTCAAGCATTATATGAGTATAATATGTTTTTATAACAATTATACTGACCCATGTCAAATTTTTGTATACATTTTTATAGGACTTTGCCGTCACTCTCTAAAAATTCGGTGTAACTATAAAAAGTTTGATCGATAAGCCAGCACTTTAATTTGTTTTTGAAGCTGCCGAAACTTGGGGCAGATATAACTATTTTGGGAAGAGTGTTATAAACTTCAGGTTATGTGAGTTAGCTTCCGTAACCTTTTGTAACTTGTGAGAGAGTGTGATATGACATCCAGCTTTTCCGCGTTACGTATGTTTCGAGAATGGCATTATACGGTTACTTGATTTTAAAGTCTTGTTTTGTCAAAAAAAAAAGGTGAATAATAAGTGAAGTGTTAAAATGATTATTTTGTCAGTTTTTTTTGTTTGTTGTTTGGACCTATAATATACTGGTAGCCTATATGCATTTTATCAAAAATAGTTTGGTGGTAAAGATGGTTGTTTTAATTTTTGTTTAACCTATCTAAGCGAGTAAATTACACTAATTTTATTATTTGCGATTCTAGTTAATTTCTAGTTGCATGCAAAATCAAAATTATTTTCTTCATAGAATGGAAATAGTAGTAACAAAAAATCCTTGCATAATCGGTGTAATAATACTAATATTTTAAAATATCAATTGATGTGTTTATTATACGTGAAGATTTCCCAAGCTAAGACAACATTAGTGGGACTTTTTTCTTAAGACTGACAACATTATACAAGTAATTTGGAACGTTGATTTGACAATTTTAAGTCAACATGACTAATTACGGGCCTCACAGTGTTGTTCACGAAGGTTCCATCTGTGTTTATTTCTGTAATCTGTGATGCGTTTAATCTGAAAGTATTACTAAATTAGACAAACAAAGTATATTTTCAATACGGTATACAAATAACGGTGTAATGGTAAACAAATACTTTTAATAATCAATCGTATTGAGGACCTTCTTAATGGGCGACCTTAGCGATAAGGTCGCCCATTGTTACTTTGTTTTAAGGTATTTCTGTATTTTGTTTTATTACTTAAGTGCAGTAAAGAGTTTATCTATCTTCTGTTTTTTAACTCGATTGAAAATAAATGGTTAACAGTTACGAATTAGCCACATAGCAAGAGCCGCAATTGCAACGGCCTCCGCACAAAATGGCGCCCTCAAACCAGCCTACTTCTTGCTTGAGCGTAATTTTGGGTAAAACTTTACTTTATTTTCCAAAAAAAAGGAAACTCACAAACGGCAAAAAACATGAATAGACAAATCATTTTTGATAAACATCGATAATACAGAGATCGACAGAGATAATCGATTCTCTCGATGGCAAATAAATAAAACACAGAATTAATTTTATAAACGGTAAATACACAGACAGTCCCGGTACTTATTTATATAGGTACTAAGATCTTATTATTGCAGAATTTTTGACACAATTTTACGACCCAATATAATTAATTGGGCGCTTGATTTGTCACGGGTCATCTCCCCCTTGCTTAATATGACACTAGCCAACAAGCTCACAATATTTCATCATTTTTTTTTCTAATTTTTAAAAATTAACCAAGTTTTTAGTAAAAAGTCATGAATTTAGGATAGACGACTACCTGACAGAAATCGATCGAACTGCCATCTACAATACTGCATGTGGCTAAATAAAGACTATATTATGAAAAAAAATTTAAGCTGCAGATGACATTGAAATAATACAACTGTGGAAAATTACTGAATTTCGTTTTTGGAATTTTGATTTGAAGAATTTCAGCAAAGTTCCTTTTTCGCTTTTATTATGTTTTTTTATGTAGCAAACATAAATATGCAAGTTTTCTTTGAGTGCCTTCTTTGGATCACGGTTGTAACTAAATTCTTAACTAAAAACTATTTTCAATAATGTGAAACTGAATTCCTACTTTTAATTAATAATTACGAATTAAACATAGCACAATAATAAAGTTAAAAGAAAGTTGGCTAAACGGTACACTCCCCTATAAGGATACGAAAATGTCGTTCTTGTGAATGATTTCCGTATAAGGAAGACTACCGCATGGTATTGAAATTACCAAGCGCCTAAGATGTTTTTAAGTAAAAAAATATTGCAAACGTATTTGTACGTGAAGCATAAATTTACCAAGTATCTGAGTATCAGAATACTCGAAATCGTTTAATACAAATGCAAAATCATATTGATACAATAAAAAGTCGGCAATAATAGGTCCTATCCTGAAATCACAGTCCAAAATTGAAATTAATTTCGAAGTATCGCTGTCTCTCTTACTAAAATCATTGCGACAAGGACAGGATATTCTAATTAGCTTTCCAATTTTGAGAACAATGTAGCTTCAGACTAAGTCCGATTATCCCTATAGAACATTGTTACACTAAGCGAGGGGTAACATCCGTGTGGCGTTCTGGTTATATCGAATGACTAGCAGCGACATGTATCGGTTTTCAAAACTAATTCCAAACTGGACGACTACTTTATGTTTGTAGGGTCGATATAATTTTGGCATGTGAAAACCAGATAGATTAACAATAAATAAATATAAATAGGTACATGTACGCACTTATATCTACCTCGTTGTCACACATAAGGCCAAGAAAGTTTGTAATTTAAGTGACAGAGTAAGAATCCCATCAAACGAAGTAGGTATGGTCGCTACCAGTTTAATCGACAATCACGCTGCATGGAGTAGTCTACAAACAATCCATCCAGACTCGCACTAATTTGAACCTTGGTTTGAACAAATTAAGAAAGAATGTCGAAATATTAAGGATAAATTTAGAAATAATGTTAAAATATTTTCAATTAAGTTTTAAACGATAAACCAAATTTTACCGATTACTAATCGGTACAAAATAATGTATACAACGGCAAATCGTAATTAAGCATATTAAATTGAAAACTCTTTTTTGTCTAAACACAACAAAAAACAAAACAATGACAATATTTTGAAAAGCTCCGAAAGGACAATGCCCACGTCCCATACATTGAAAAACCTGTCAAACTTTTTTTGATACTGAAAGTGCGTAGAGATGAATAGTGTCTAATTATGATTGTTAATGCTTCTAAAAACGTCTGCTGCTGGTGTTTTTCATTTCCTAAATACCAAAAATGAGTTACAGTTAAACCAAAAGTAAAGTTATGTTTACTGTCAAAATACATTAGAATAAGATAAGATAAGATAAGAAAACTCTTTATTAAAAGCCACAAAATAAAAATTACAAAAAAAACAAAGAACACAAGCTTGACATTTAGAATCATGTTTTTTTTGAATTAGAACAGAAAAGAAAAGAAAGAACTATGGTATTATCTTTCAAAACATATTTCTTATCAGAATAAATAGGAATAATAGTACTTCTCACTATCAACTGATTACCATAAAATAGTTCTCGGATGGAATTATAATAGGCTACACAAGGCCACCACAAGGCTACCAACTAAGTGCAGGGCTAGGTCTGATGCTTCGGACTTGTCTTCATGTTCCAATAATTTTTGACACTGTCTTGCTATAGGCAAGCATGGTTTCTTGCTTACCGTCAGGCACATGTCTCGTTCATCCTATCATTGTTTACTGAAAATACTTAAATCAGTGTAGATAATACTGTTCACCGATATCTTTCTACTGAATCTATATTCAAACTAATGCAAGAGGAGAGAGGATAAATAAAATATATTGTTTGCAATCATATATATTTACATTTAATAATAATGTTCTATATTTAATATCCCAAAACTACTACATAGCCAAAATACCCTGTTTGTGGATTTATGTGGTCCTGGTGTCTGGCCATCCTAGAAATCTCACGAAGGACTCTGCAAAGCAAGTACAGCAGTACTGAAAGATGGCCTCTGCTGGCTGTCCCTATCATTTTCAAATAAAATATACATAAAATTATATCTATTCTATTTGCTTCAGCAGTAGTCAGCTCTGTCTTTTAAAAGCAACTCAGGGTTTTAAAATTGGTAAATATTTCATTATTTTGGTATTAGATACAGTGGCCTTAGCCTCATATCCAGAACAATCGACACAAGCATATATGGTTTTATGTAATTATTACCACAATTATGTAAGAAATAAGGAGTAATAAGTAATTCCCAGTTTTGTTAAAACCAATATAATTTCCGTCACAAAAACTTGATGAGTTGTCGTTGTCCGATTAGGAAATAATAATACTCTTTTTATTCCTAATATTTCTCTACGCACCGCAGAGAAGCTCAAAAAAATGTTATATTCCTGGAGCAATCTCTTTTGAACAATCGGAATAATTTGATTGTGTTGAACTGAAATCCGACATTGACACATTTGATCTGGTAATCGGAGTTTGTTGTGGTGAATAATGCATAAATATTACACCGCTTAGAAAACAAGAAGAAAACCATTCATTTTGCTAGTTTACTTTTTTTTGATTTGACAATTTCACATTGATCTTTAACCAATTTGGATTTGGTGAAAACGTTTCGTTTCACAATTGCGTGCCAACTTCTTCCTCGTTTACATTGCTATAAAAAGCGTTGATAGTTTCTTTGTCGCCCTATTTATTTATATATCGTTATTTAAATATGTAAAAGTAGTAAATAAATGACATTGTGAAAGAAATTGACATACATAACATCCATATTCAATTTCAATCTAACGCGGATCACTAAAACGAAACGCAAGTACCGTTTCGTTATTGCAATATTTTCCAAGTCAGCTTTGTTGGTAAATGGTAGGTTTAATTTGAACAAATGCAAATTATTTTATTTTGCAATGTTAGAAAGTTATATAACTTCGCACACGAGTACAACAAAAAAATTTAAATTTTTTAATATATAACTCATGTCTACACGACAACTATTTTGGCGGGTCCAAAATGGACATTGTCCTTTACAAAAATACAACGCAAGATCATCAAAATAAAAAAAATAGTGCCGCAAATACATAAATTTAAATAGAATAAATTATCAAATTATTAAATATTTGGTCCAAATTTGCACTTAGAGTTGAGTCTGGAAAGAAGTGTTAGAATCGCTTGCGCAATCGAATGTTCTAGAATCCACATCTGTAGCTTTTGCCGTACTCAACAAAGTAGTGGCATCGCCGCCGCGGCATAACCCTACCCGGGCGGGCAAGGGTAGCGCGGCGACTCCCCGTCCTACCTCCAAATGACGGCCACGTTGGGATCATCCTCGATGATCTGCTCTAAAGTCGGCAAGTCGACGCGCGCCATGCAACAGATCTCATCAGCACAGAGACGGCCGGTGAACAGCCGTCGGATCCCAGACATAGGTTCCGCACGACGGGCGAAACCGTTCGTGCGGCCCTGCGATCGGATGTAAACTGGGTAGCTGTAATACAAACACAAATTATCTCATAATATAACCTTAACCAACGTCAACGATCATCTCTAAGAGTCGATACAATTGCAAGAAGTCAGAGAAAACGATACAATTAAAACAAAACAAAACGCAGGTGATACAGTTATATGCCTGATATTAAGAAAGTCCTGAAAGCGCTAAAATAAAACCATTTAATTCATTTATTTTGATCATTTCATCACCAGAGACTAGTTGACGGACATCGACTGATTATCGCAACTAAAATTATTTCTTAGCAACCTTCAACAATCACAAGTTATATTGAACTCTGTATAGTCTGTTTTAGTAGTTAGGATGCGTCGTTGTGTTCTCATCGAGTGTAAAGGCTACGTACCGTTTGAGGCATTTGATGAGTCCGTGCATTTGGGCGAATACGACAAGTCGGCGTATGTCGAGCCCAGGGCCGGAGGCGCTGGTATATCGCTCGCAGACGGCGCGCAAAGTCGTGCCCTGCTGAAGGGCGCATAGGATCTCCAACACTTCTGATACCGCAGGCTGCGAACAAACACAAAACAACACTACAACCTTCTACAATATAAACTTTACGCACGTACGTAGTTATGTTTGAGATAAATGAGACGGACAAATCGAGTACTTAAGAACTTTAAAAGCAGACGAAGGCGTTCGCTTATCGACGAAACTTTATAAAACTGCACTAGATACCTAACTACTTTCGCTAAGCACATCTTAATTATCTATAGAACGATGAAAGACTAGATATAATCAAGATGATCAAACCCATTACCAGTTAGAAGCGTACCCAGAATGCTGGCAGCATTACCGCGCTGAATTGCCTTTCTGGTTATACTTTTATATTGAGCCAAATCAACGCCATAATTTTACTCACGAGTCGAGACGACTAAGCACAACGGAAAGGTAATAAGGAACTGAGAGTGAGATGAAGTCCCGGCTATCGTATGAAACCATGAGGCGCGGAAAATTAATACTTAATATCCTTAGAGTTGCTTCGTGGATAGAACCTAAAAAACTTTCTGCATGACAACACAATCAATTTAAACTTATTTAATTTATAATCAATTTATTTCTCCGGGCACTATAAAACAGCGATGAAAAACACTATAAAATAACAGAACTGAGATTGAACGGCACAGATGTGTCGTGAAGACATAATATTATTCCCCGTTCACCGATTTCCCTACATGACGTACCTACCTTGAGATGTAATAAAACATTTATCCGATTCCAAAAATGTACACTAAAACGTACAACGACAAATAGTATTGAAAAGTTGTACGACCGCTATAAACGTTGTATCCAAGGCATTGAATACTAAAATCAAATTTAAACAAAAGTTTTTTTCTATGTTAGCCTACGAACTTTTCAGCCTAACTGTTAGTTTGGGGTTAGGTTTTTGTAGTGGTAGGTCCGCCTGGGGAAGTACCACACCTTTGCCAATTATTCTACCGCCAAGCAGTAATGTGCAAACATTAGGTACTGTGTTCCGGTTTGAAGGGAAATGTTTCCAGAGAAATTACAGGACTTAGAGATATAACAACTTAGATCTCTGGGTGACGAGCGCAGTGAAGTGCTAGGTAATGATCTGGGCACTTCATGTTCCAATAGCTGCATGTCACTGTGCTGTTATGAGGCAGGCATGTTGCTTACCATCAGGTACATGTCCTGCTCGTCTCGTCACTCTTTATTAAAAAATAAAAAAGATAATGTTGTGTGTGAAATGTCCACCAATATTTGTTAAATATTTCACTAAAAAGCGATTTGTTACAGCCGGCTATGTTCGTATTATTCTTCTCGCAGATATCTCCGGGATGTTTTAGGTATATTATGAAGATATTTTAATGTTTAGACTATAGTATCTCATACAAATTTTAATTCAATTCCGCTTAGTGGCTGTTGACGTGAATAAGTAACAAGTTCCATACATCCAAACAGGAATCCTTAATTCTTTACAAATGTAGACCTTTACAATATTGTGATTATTCCGTCGTGGCATTGAAGTTAAATTGTAAACGAAAAATACGGGAACAAATATGTGGCCTTGAAGTCCCTATGCTTACATTCAAGGTTGCGTCCCCTTAACTACCCTCCGGCAGTTTCGAATCAAAACCAGATATTAAGCCAGGGGGGTATGGGAGTAGGTAGTTTGATCTCCCTTTGTGCAAAATGAATGTACCTAATGTTTTACCCTTCCCCTATTTTTAACCGTCAAAAATTACTGTATGTTATTACTGCTTCAAGGACATTCGAGATTGGAGATACCCCTTTATTCAACGACTAAAAGGGCTTTATGGCCACACCGGTCGATGTTATATTACCTACAGCGAATACTAACAATTCAACAATTTAAAAAATAAATAAATAGTCTTTTAGTAAGTGTAAAATGCAGTGTAGTGTACCGGTTCCTTTCGTTAAGCTTGCTTTCAAAGGTCTTTGAATAGATTCCCGTTGGAAAAAAATATATTTAAATTCTGTTCCCGGGCGTATTGAAATACTTAAACCATCTGGGAAAATTATAAATATTGGCCCTACAGTTCTGGGAGTTTATTTGATTATTTTAGCAGATTTCTTCTTCTTTTTAAATCTGTTTTCAAATTAGAACTATCAAATAGTTATAGATCAAATAGTTTTTGAAATATTAGCACATATCGAAACCCCTTTTTTAATTTTCACTTAATTGTTTATAACTATTGCAATGTTTGCGAGTGGGCTTAGCATTTTCTCAAAAACTATCTAGATTTCATTCCGAATCTCATAAAACCTCAATGATAATGTTAGGAGAATTCGAAAAAAAAACTACCTAAAAAGCTCTTGTTGACACTACACTAATATTCAGAAGTCTCGTTAATGGTAACAGTGTCGAAAAGTAACGCGCCTAACAAAGTTTTCACTTTAAAAGATTTCATTGATGCTCCATCAACTTTCAATACGTTTATTATAGTTACTTAAGTACCTGGTTGACCGAGGATTGGTCGTTTTTTTTTGAAATTATATTTAAGCAGATACTATTTAAAAATGCATTAAAATCCGTTACGTAGTTTTAAAGATCTAAGCAAACATAGGTACATAAAAAAGAAAAATAAGATGAGAAGTAATCATCAGGATTCGAACCGGGGTCTATTCAAACCGAAGGCGCCGTATTACCGCCTGAGCTATATTTAATATTTAGCCTTTGAGAATAGTGGCGTAATTTGCTATCGTATTCGAATGATATTCTAGGAGTTTTTAATTGCCTGACAAAGCACATAAAATGTCATTTTTTAACAATGCAGTCTAGCTAGATCGATTTATCGTCTCTGAAACCCCCCTGCATACATAATTTCATGAAAATCGTTCTAGCCGTTTCCAAGATTCAGATTCTATACCTATATATAATATATAGATACAAGAATTGCTCGTTTAAAGGTATAAGATAACGAAATAATTATAATTTCTAGTAAACTTTTGTCCGTTTCAGTCCCGTTTAGTAAGAAATGAATTATTAGAACCTAAAACAGTGAGAATGTATTTGTCTGGTGCGACAAATTCTAACCCATGGTTACGTTACTTTAAATAAGGCACGAGGCTCGCGGTGCTTCAAGTATTCAACTGTCACCAAAATCGAGAAAGGCGCAAGTAATAGTAGAATCAACAAATACTACTACAGCTGTTCACTAAAATAGTATAATTAATTACGGGTTATTATTACCCTAGAACGTGGTGCACGAAACTGTATCTAAATATCATGCGACTCTAACATACAACCACAGTATTATACATACATATTTATCCCATAATGAATAATACTAGAGTAACAATGATAGTAACACCAAACTATAATCTCCAAACACGATCTCATTAAAATCAGGCGTGCTTAAACAAAAAATAAGCGACCATTTTGTAATACGAGCTTAAATTCAATATTTTGCGCAACGCTATTTGCATACGCGGTTTGCAGTACTGCAGCTGCAAAGCTCAGATAATTGAATCTACCCCACTTCACCCTGCGCCCCCCCCCTGCTGTCTGTCGCCATGGCAACGCCTGTTAGCCACCCCTTCTCGATATATAAACAAACACGACAACAGGTCTCCATTTACATCGTCGCGTCGATACACCAACATGGCGGCTAATTAGTCCTCGCTTTGCAACCTACTCGATAGCCAGATAGAGCACTTTATTTTCGTTTTACAGTTTTTGTGATATTGATTGTTGCGATCAAAACAAATCTGAAAAAAAAACAAGACTATTTCCGTTGAAACTGAACACGGCTGGATTTTAATGAAGCCTGTGTTGTGGATTTATTTAACGGTGCCTCGGTTTAAATGCTTATTGAATAAAAGAGTATTTCGAGTAAATCTGCATGGATCATTTCAATTATCGGTGAACGGTTCATCGCAATGTTTATTTTGTGCGTCATTCATTACAATTAGTTTTTTAAATGCTCTTATTTTTACCTACTAGTTTGGTCTTCACGAGTTTCTAATTGGTGGTATTACAAAAACGAGTTAGAAATTAATTAGAAAAACAGAAACAGTTCGTCACATTAATATAATTAGCAATTGACACAGACAAAACAATGAATATTACTATTTTTAAACCCCGACCCGAAAAAGGGGTGTTATAAGTTTTGTGTTTCTGTCAGTCTGTGTGTGTGTGTGTCTGTATGTGGCACTATAGAGCTCAAACGTATGGACCGATTTCAATGCGGTTTTTTTATTTGAAAGTTCCGTGCTTCTTAGCTACGTTTAGTTAATATCGATTCAAAATGGCCGCAACCACAAAATGGACAATGGAGAAAAATCAAATGAAAGGGCTTTACTAGTAGAATACACTACACACTATGACACATTTCAAATCCAGATGGCCGCCACCACAAAACAGCGAATTACATTTATTTTTTCACTACTCCCTCAAAATGGGTATCAAATGAAAAGGCTTGACTAGTAGAATGTTGTACAAATAACGTGCTATTTTTTGTCCCGGGAAAATTACGGGAAGGGAAACTACGCGGGTGAAACCGCGGGGCACTGCTAGTATTTTATAGTTACTAGTGATAGCCAAGTAGACGAAATTCGACTATAAACCAATGTTTATTTATCTATTCTCAATTGTACCACACACTTTAACAGTAAACGAAAGAGTATTTATGCGTCTGTTAAATGCATGGTAGTGTGTGTAATGTTTTTTATTGATTTAAGCTATTTTTATACTTACATAATTTTTTTAAATATTAGTATTCTCCACTCCTCTATTTAAATCATGTGTGCGAAGTTTACTTCTGCACAATTTTCGTAAAAAGGAGTACAAAGATTTTGCTTTACGTATAATATACATATAATACCTGTTTTTTTCTATTTAGGGTGCCAAAGCACTTCTACCTGGATAAGGCCTTCTTTTAAAATTTACATTTGTATGTATAATTAATTTGAAATTTGTAAATCAATAAATATTTCATTTTATATTTACATAAATTGCGCAGGTCAACAGTGATTCTGTTGGCCCTTGATATGAGATTGATTGCGGATACATTTATGCTCACAAATCAAGTTACTTTTTTTGCGGCATCAACATCTTCGTCATAATGAAATCTTTCGAGGGACCTGTGACGTTCCAATGATACATATATTTCAATCATTTTACATGTGAAAATAACTCAGACATAGCATTATATAGCAGCATAGAAATGAATAAATATAAAAAAAAACATTTACGATTATGCTTAGAACGAAACAAGAACTTGAAAGAAAAAGTAGAAGCCATCTTGATTCGAACCCGGGTCTACTACTTCATTACCGCCCATCTTATCGACTGAGCTATTATACTGTCGCGCAGTGTTGCGAAATTTACGAAATAATTTTTATTTATTGTTTGCGAATTTCTCGTTTAAAGGTATAAAATATCTCAAATACAAAGTACATGATAATGTGATCATTATTGTGGCACTTATCTGCACTTTTCTTTTTAATGTGTCGGACACAATTAATAAATACAATTATGGTAATATAGCAATATTTTGAAGATATATTGATTGACCGTGATTAATTTTTATTTTACATTAGACTTGTTTAATTTAATTTGTACACATCGATTGAATTTAATAATTTATTTGTAAATTTAGTTATAATAATGTAGTAGATATGTAGTAAAAATAATTTAATTGTTTTATACATATTGGTAAAATTTAAAGTTAATTATGTGAGTATTGTGTGAGATATTTATAATTGGAAATCAGTTTTTATCTCAATAAATAAATAAGTCTCGAACAGATGGCGCCTCAATAGGCTGGCTATATAGATTAGTTGTTCAACCGAAACGAAGTTGGGACAAGAGCGGTTGTTGCAATCTTACGGCACCCGGGGACCTTCATATACTACGCTACTGACACAGACGACGCCATCGGTCGAGCGTTGGCTGCATCACCGAAGACCATCCGAGAGTTCAACCTACAGATGACCATCAGGGTCAGAAATTCGGCCGTAGTGGAGGTTCTGGGCCGGGAGGAGGCGGCTTAGGTAAATGACGATGTCGAGACGATTACTAGCGGAATCCCAACCGGTACTGATTGGCTCCACCGACGAGCACTAGAAATAGGTTTAAAATGTATTTAACTCCCCGCTATTTCCTCTTCTTCTCCTAATCTAAGAAATATGTAAAAAAAGAGAATTGCAACGACAAAGGTCACGGACCCCGGATCGGTGGAGTGGCTAAACTATTTTTTTTTAAAATGAAGTTGAGACGGGCCGCTTTAATTGAAAGAATTGTTTAAACTTACTTTGTCTCTGGCATCGCTGTTCTTGCTGATGAAGTCGAGGCAAGCCTTCTGCAGCTCCAGATCAGCGAACAGGCGGCTCAGGTTTGGAGTGGCGCGGTACATGTTGCTGAACTTGAGAAGAGGGATCAGGGTCACCTGAACGAAAGATAGAATTTGTTCAAATTTGACCACGAATACATTTGGCGTAATATAGTTTAACCTTTATGTATGGACGTGGAGTCTCACAGGCTACTCGATGTTTTCGTTTTCTTAGTTTCGTCTACTTCTCTCCTCTCTCCGCGGTTGAGCGGCTCAGTAGCTTTTGTTTTAGTTATAAAACTAACAACGAAGAAGGAGGTTGCATCTTCCGATGAATATCATGTCAGTAATGAACACCAAAATATTGACCCGAGCCTGTGAGGCTACACGTCCATTATTGCCCTATATCTAACATATTTTCTAAGGACGATTACGTTAGCTTCAGATTTGGTAGTAAAAAGGTAAAAAACCAGTATAATAAAAGTACTACTATGAAGTATAAACAGTGGTACGAGCTGCTAGTACTACTTAAATATTATTTATACGTACCACGCCGTAGTAAACCAGGTTTTTGATACAAGACTTGACCAGCGTCTTCTCAACGTTCGTATCAGCGGCAATCTTCGACACATGATTGTACCCGTTGATGAAAGGTAGGAGCTGGAGAAAATAATTGACGTGACTTTCGGTACAAAAAATATGCGCTACAAAATATACGCTCTACTCAAGTAGCGAGACAATTTTAAAAGTGGCTGCTTTGGGCCGCTTTAAAAGACTTACTGATAAACAAATGAGTATGGGAACTACGCGGGTAAAATCTGGCGCTGCAAGCGAATAGCATACCTGTCGGGTAGTGAGGTCCCAATCGGCTTCGATGTCGACTTCGAAAGGTTCCTCATCATCAATGTCAATATGCTCCTGGTCTTGGGGCTCCTCCGCACCCTCGGGCAGGGCGGTGACTGGCGGCCGGCCCGGTGTCGGCAAGCCCACCGCGGAGACTAACACCGGCACGTCGTGGTCGAACACCGGCGACGGATCTTTACGGACCTCCAGTACTTTGAGGTGCATCACGGTGTCGCCTTCTGGCCACAAACGGTCATGTAAGGTACATATAATATACCTACTACAAACCCTATATATTTTTTTCAGATTTATATACGAGGGTCAAACAGAAAGTTCTTAGAACTGGCCACTTATCAACAATATAATAAAAAATAATTCTATAATTTGAAAATAGAACTCTTTGCCAATATTACTGAGTATATACTTCATTCATTTGTCATTTGTTTTACGATTTGGCGGCAAATTGAAAATTGTCTGTGTCACGTCAACATGAATTTAACACGAGAAAATTTTCGTGCAATAATTTTTTATGACTTTCGATGTCATTTAAGTCAACAAGAAAGTTATGATAGACTACGATTGGCCTTTCACGATGAAGCCCCATATCGTGCGACTGTTTACAACTGGTTTAATGAGTTTAAACGTGGTCGCACTAATCTCACTGATAGGGGGCACACATTTTAGGGGGCCGAGTCACCTACGTCCGTGGGGAAGCACCTGTACATAGAAACCCCACACGTAGTCCCTGGGTGGTGCCAATCAGGTGACAAAATACCGGTGGTAGGCTTCGGCCGTGGCTGGTGACCACCCACCAGACCAAGTCATGCCGCCAAGCGGCCCAGCCGTGTTCCGGCATGTTGTCTGGTGATGCCGTAAAGGGAAAACGGGTCAGAACAGTTGCAGCATAACTACGAGACCAGATTGTCACACACTGATTCATTGCATGGGAAGGCTAGTCTTGGAGGGTAGCGGGATCCGAGGCACGGTTGCCGCGACCGACCGCAGATAGTTGGGGGCCCAAGTAGTGAGCTAGCCACTCATGAAAGGCTGCCCCGCCATCTAGCGAAAAATCCCGGGATGCGCTATCCTGCCGGTTGGCGACCGGAAGTCAAGGCCAGATAGACATCTCCGGGGGGGCTCGGGCGTCCCCGCAGTCTCCAGACTAGTTTTCCATACATGTGTTTGTGTTATGTGTTGTGACCATTGGTAAGTGTTATGCTGCCTCGTTCTACTTCCGTTTTCCCACCGATCTTCTCTCACACCATACAAAACATGCAAAAAGTTAAAAAAGGAAATAAAGTGTTAAAGCGGCTGCACTCCTTGACCATTAAAGTGCACCTAACTAATATCAGAGGATTGCACTCCAATCTCACGGCAGTCCATCACCATCTCGAGACTGATCAGCCGTCACTTTTGTTCCTAACGGAGACGCAGATAGGTTGTCCGTCGGACGTGGCGTACCTAACATACCCAGGTTATACCCTGGAGCACAAATTCCGGCCTCGTGCTGGTGTGTGCCTGTACGCCCGTGACGACATCTGCTGTCGGCGTCTCCGTAACCTTGAGGACACTAGATTTTCCGTTATTTGGGTACTAATAGACACCGGCATTGACAAAATTGTCTATGCATGTGTATATCGGTCGCACAGCGGAGACCAGGAGACGACTAGGCTCACGGAATATTTAAGTGAGGCGGCGGACGCGGCTCAACAGAAATACCCTTCGGCCCAATTAGTTACTGGGGGATTTCAACGGCCATCATAAGGAATGGCTGTTCCCATACCGGGACACTGACCACGCTGGGCAGGAAACGAGAAAGCTAGCTTTATCGTTAGACCTAACCCAGCTGGTCCAAGAGGCCACAAGAGTACCCGACGTTGAGTCGCATACACCTTATTGCTTAGACCTTCTGCTGACCACAGATCCAGACCGTTACTCCGTGGCGGTATCTTCGCCGTTAGGCAGCTCCGACCACTGTCTGGTGAAGTCAGTATCAGTCTACCATCCGCCTGATCCCAGCCCCAGAGGCAACCGGCGGATGTGGCGATACAAGTCAGCAGATTGGGACGAGATGCGTTCTTTCTTTGCATCTTACCCATGGCAGTCATTGTGCTTCACTTCTGATGATCCCACAGTCTGCGCGGATGCTGTGACTAATGTAATACGAACGGCTATGGAATATTTCATTCCATACTCCGACGTCCCATTATCCAGCAAAGCTCGCCCCTGGTTTGGTCCTCAATGTAAAAGTGCTGAAGCATTTAAACATGAGGCCTACCTAGCCTGGGTTGATGCTCGACAGCGTAAGGCAAGGGACATACACCAGAAGAAGAAAGCGTTCAACAAGGCTGCTAAGGCAAGCAAAAAGGTTCTTCAGAGGGCTCGGTTTGACCACATCAGTCGAATAGGGAACAAACTAGCTTCGTACCCTGCGGGTAGCAAAGCGTTTTGGTCCCTAGCTAAATCGGTCGAATCGAACTTCTGTCGCCCCTCACTACCTCCAATGCTGAAACCTGATGGGACACTGGCTCACACCGCAATGGAGAAAGCAAACTTGTTTGCATCTCAATTTGCGGAATCTTCGTGTCTAGATGCTGGTAGCGCGACACCTCCTACTCCACCTGGCTGTCCGACTCTTATGTACGATGCACATTCGCCAAATGGAGGTTCGCAAAGTGCTACGCAATCTGGACGTGAATAAAGCCAGTGGCCCAGATGGTATTCCTGCCCTAGTGTTGAAGGCATGTGCGCCTGAGTTGTCCCCGATACTGACGCGTCTATTTAGACTCTCTCTCAAAACTGGATTAGTACCGAAGTCTTGGAAGCTTGCCAATGTGCAACCAGTGCCCAAAAAGGGAAGTCGTGCTGACCCTGCCAACTACAGGCCCATCTCAGTCACGTCCATACTCTGCAAGACTATGGAACGTGTCTTAAACCACAGGCTTCTGACGTACCTAGAATCAAACGACCTCCTCAGTGACCGGCAATACGGGTTTCGCCGAAACCGGTCCACCGGGGATATTCTAGCGTACGTCACTCACATCTGGAGTGAAGCTATCGAGAAACACGGGGAAGCACTTGCAGTCTCCCTGGATATTTCGAAGGCTTTCGACAGGGTTTGGCATGATGGCCTTATAAGCAAGCTTTCTAGTTATGGTTTGTCTCCTGGGTTTATTGCGTGGATATCGGACTTTTTGAGGGATCGATCCATACGAGTCGTCATTGATGGCTGCTCGTCGGATCAAATGGCTATCAATGCCGGAGTCCCTCAAGGGTCGGTACTCTGTGCGACGCTCTTCCTGCTACATATAAACGATCTGTTGAAGCCCGGTATCTTTGGGTACGCAGATGATAGCACCGTTGTAGAGAGTTACATATCTAGTGCGAGAGCCAGTGGGCAGCAAACTCAGGTACTAAGAGAGAGTCTAATCGAGCGTTTGAGCTTGACCCTTGAGGCGGTGTCTACATGGGGCGATGCCAATCTGGTCAAGTTCAACGAGAGTAAGACGCAGGCGTGTCTGTTCTCCGCAAAAAGGAGTCCATTCCAACTGACTCCAACTTTTAGAGGTGTATCCGTGCCGATTTCTGACCGTCTTGAGCTTTTGGGCGTTACATTGACATCTACGCTCAACTTTGGTTCGTATATCGAGTCCAAGGCTAAATTAGCTGCCAAAAAGCTAGGTGTCCTCTCAAAAGTGCGAAGGTACTTCAAGTCTGAGCAGTTGCTCACGTTATATCAAGCACAAATTCGTTCTTGTATGGAGTACTGTTCGCATCTTTGGGATGGTTCGGCTAAGTATCAGCTGGAGGCCTTGGAATCGATTGAGAGACGTGCCAAAAGGCTCATAGGCAGCGACACTCTTGTGCGAAAAAGACTACAAAGTCTTGAACATCGCCGAAAAGTTGCTAGCCTTTCAGTTTTTTATCGGATACACTTCGGAGAGTGTGCGACTGATCTACATGATCTAATACCACCTTGCCCTTTTTTCTATCGGAATGCTCGTAGCTCGAAAAAGCGACATCGTTTCATGGTTGATGTTCCAAAGACACGAACGAAGAGATTTGACTCCTCCTACCTTTGTGATAAGAACGTCTAGGCTGTGGAATGCGTTGCCTGAGTGGGTTTTCCCTGTTGGTTACAATCTTTGTGTCTTCAAATCGAGAGTGAATCGGTTTCTTCTAGGTAAACACGCCCCATCGTAGATCGCATCGTCGCTTAACATCAGGCGAGATGGCGGTCAAGTGTAAGCCTATAAAAGTTAAAAAAAAAAAAAAAAAAAAAAAAACTGATGATTTACGTGAGGGACGGCCTTCTACGGCGACGACTGAAGATAACATCTGTGTTGTGCGGCGTATGATAGAGACTGACAAAAGAGTGACCTATCAGCAGATTCGGACAAGCTTAGGCATCGGTATGAGTCAAGTGCACAAAATCCTACACGAACATTTAGCGGTCAGGAAGCTTTGCGCCCGGTGGATACCTCATAATTTGACTGAGGCTCAAAAACTCCATCGTGTGGATTGGTGCCGTAAAATGATTGAAAGATTTAACGGAGGTGACTCAAATGCTGTGTTCGACATACTAACAGGTGACGAAAGCTGGATTTACTGTTATGATCCTGAAACCAAAAGACAATCTGCTCAGTGGGTGTTTCCTTTCGAGGAGTTGCCAACTAAAGTGAAGAGAGATCGAAGTGCGGGGAAAAAAATGGTGGCCTCGTTCTTTGGAAGGATAGGTCATTTCGCAACAATTGTGTTAGAGGATCAAAAAACAGTTTCTGCAGAATGGTACACTACCAATTGTTTGCCACTTGTCTTGGAAAAAGTTCGAGAGAAACGACCTCGCAGTAGGATCCTCCTTCACCACGACAACGCCTCATCGCACACCGCCAAGCGAACGATCGACTATTTGGCGACATCAAACGTTGAATTACTGGGTCACCCGCCGAATAGCCCCGACCTCGCGCCTTGTGATTTTTATTTATTTTCAAAAATTAAAGAAAAACTTAAAGGAAAGCGGTTTATGAATGCTGAAGAAGCGGTGGCTGCGTATCGCGATGCCATTGAAGAGACCCCTAAGGACGAGTGGGCAAAGTGCTTTTCCCAGTGGTTCCATCGCATGCAGCGGTGTATTGACATGAATGGACAATATTTTGAAAAGATATAATAAAACTAATAACTGGCTAATGTAATCAGTTTTTGATTTTCTAAGAACTTTCAGTTTGACCCTCGTATTACGCTATTACGGAAAAGGTTGGATGAGACCTTTGCCGATTGGCAAACAGATCTTCAAAACCAACAAATTTGCTTAAATTTTTTTTTTAAAGTTTTTTTAAGTTTGTAGTAGGTAATTCTTGTTTGCTCTGGTATTTATTGTAATCATTAGTTAAGGATAGATATTTGAATAATAAGACTAAATTGTTATTATTGTACTCGTATACCTACATTATCCTAATGTGTACCTATGTAAGTATTAGAAAAAAAGATGTGGTGTCATGGGCCTCCAGGTAGGAACAAAGATTTTTGTTGTTGTTTTCTTGTTTTTTTTTTAAGTATAGAGTCACAATACGAGCGAGTCCATGTGCTTGATGGTAAGCAACATGCCTGCCCATATAATATCACAGTGACACAGCTATTGGAACAAAAAGAGTCCAAATACAAGGTGTTTTATCTCTTAGCCCAGTAACTCCTTCGAATAAAATAGAAGCAACGCAATTTGCAAAAAACGAACGTGATCATTTGGGTTGATTCATTTTTAAATATGTATATTGTATACAGATAAAAATAATATATGAAAAATAAAGTTGTGTTTCTCACGGTTTTAGTCTCACATTTTTATCAGTTTGATCGCGCAACAAAATCCTTATTTCCTCCTAGCCTGCCATAAGGAACTTCGTTCTAAAAATAACACAAATACGCTATGTGGCTTTTGTGTGAAAGAATTAACAACCCCATCACCCATCCACCCTCATAAGCTTTCACGTCTGATATTCTAATATATATAATAGTATGGACTGAATTTACCTAGCTCCAGCCGAATGTAATGAATACATGACTGTAGATCTGTAGGATTAAGTACGTACGTGGGGGTTGCCGTTTATTTGTGAAAGGGGAAGATCAAAGCGTAGGGACCATTTTGCACTCTAATTAATATACCTTATACAAAGAGTAGACGATATCGAAATACATAGATACAAATAGCGTTTGTTTCGTTAGCCGTGGGGTGGTCTAATTGCAACGGCGTCCGGTTTCACAATCACGATGTCAGCATAAGCAGCCCACTAAAGTTTCGACCGCTTCTCTCGCAAGGAGAGAGAAGGCCATAATCCACCACGGTGGCCTAGTGCGAGTGTTTTCCATCGCACTTCGAAAAGACAGTGGTGCGCGTGGGATTCGAAGCAGGGGCTCCTGATCGGCAGTTGCCGTTCTCCCGACTAGTTTGTCATTACTTTAGAATTTAACGGCGAAATAATAATATCGTGAGGAAACCGGCGAGTTCGAAAAAAAAGCCACCTTTCGAAGACATGTGTCATCCGCCAACCTGCACTTCACCAGCGTTATGGTTTATGGTATCTACTATCTACTTGTGAGAGAACATACCGAGTCCTAGCAGGACGAACATAAAATGCGTAGTTTTTTCTGTCTGTTTATTTTTAACTGACTTCAAAAACGGAGGAGGTCATCAATTCGACAACCATGTTTTTTAAAAGTGTTTCCCGTTTTCTCGAGTATCTACGCTCGAATCGATTTTGTTAACATTGTTTTGTTCGAAAGGGCATACTCCCTGAATGATCCCATATACATTTTATTGAAACCTCTCGAGCAGCTTTAGTGCATTCAACAAAAACAAAAAAAAATACTCACACATCGATGATATATAAATTCTGTTAAAAAAATTGTTAATGGTGTGAGTTTAATTTATAAATAACTAGCGGCCCGCTCCGGCTTCGCTCGGATCATAACCTAGACACTGTCCGGAACACCATCTGCCGGGCTTATTTGTGAATCTAAACCATCATCGAATGCACTTGTACACACAAAAATTCATTCAAATCGGTTCCGCCGTTTTGGAGGAGTTCACTGTCAAATAATTAAATTACTAAAATGGCTATTAAAAAATATAGGGTTGTATGTATTTTTTAACGCCACATTATAAAAAAATTAAAACAAAAAAAAATTGTCCGAAAATTAAAAAAAAAAAAATTGTGGTGAACAACCCTTATCACTTAGGAGTATGAAAAATAGCTAGTAGCCGATTCTCAGACCTATTGAATATGCATATAAAATTTGGTAAAAATCAGTAGAGCCGTTTCGGAGGAGTAAGGAAACAAACACTGTGACACGAGAATTTTATATATAAGATTGAAATCGGTCGTATCGTTTTCAGAAAAAAAAACAATTATGTGTTCAACAATAGTTGAACTTGATGAGTTTCAATTCAAGTATAGATAGCGCGCGAGTTGTATGCAGTTTTTTTATTTTTTTTTATTTAAATTTGTCACTCCACAGACTCCGGGGTCCGTGACTTTTGTCATTTCAAATCTTATATATTTTTTACATATTTCAAGAATTAGCAGAAGAAGAGGAATTAGTGGAAAGGATTAGTTGTATGCAGTCAGAGCCTGAAATTAAATGTCGATGTTTTTGGTCTTACTTCTACACACAGAAATTTATTTAACAAAAACAAACTGTTTCGACCTGCATTATACTCGTATTTCTCGCAGTTATTCAAGAGAGAATCGAGTTTCTATGGGGAGTGACTACTTTAAGAAAATTGTTAAAAAAACATAGGCTGTAAATGTCATAATTACACCAGAATTTTTGTGGCAAGGCTAGTTGTTGCATACGCACGGTCAATTATTTACGGAAAATCAGATAATCATAATTAGGCCACGTCATTATAGCATTCCTGAGCTCTGCATTGAAGTGGCGCGCTATCTGTAGATGAACCCTACGGTTTCAAACAATTACATTATTATACTTTGACATTTATCCGGAATTTTAAAACTTCATGTTTACCCGAATCACAATGCCACATAAATCAAACAAACCAAAAGTAAATTAATTGCTATTGGTAATTTCCGAGAAAAGCGTATAATACAAATCAAGAGAAAGCAAATTTATCATATTTTTATATTAGGATAGGTTTTCAAGTACCAAAGTGAGGAGTGGCATATAAACCAGAATCGACAATGTCCCATTCAAATATGTGATTTAATCAACGCTAAATTGAGCAAACATGAATTAGCCCGGGTGCCGTATTAATGCAGTTCGATTCGCAAGACAAATACCTAGCACAGTTTGAGTTTAAAATTAGAGCTTCGAAGTTTACAAGACAGTTCAAACGTAGCGACGCCATCTCTATATAATGCATTTAATCAATATTTGATTAGAAGTTATCCTTTATTATAGAATTAATACCTTAATCCTAGAAATTTTTAAATTATAAAAGTAAAAAAGTAAGTACCTAGAGTAGAAAGTAGTAGTAATAAGTAGAAAAGTTTGAATAACTAAATTTTTTACACTGATGTTAAATGAATCTGGATGGAATTTGGTATAGAGATAAATTATAGTCTGGAACAAAACAGCTAATTTTTTTATTCCGGGAAAATTACGGACACGGGAACTAGGTGGGTAAAACTCAAAGACTCTACCAGTAAGAACGTAAGCCCGAAAATCAAGTTTCAGTGACCCTGTGGCATGAATGAATGTACAGACCGAACGTGGGTTTTAGTTGATCTCAAATTTATACCATCAACATCATCAACAGCCCACTAAACGTTCCCACTGCTGGGACTCGGGGCCTTCTCTCGCAAGGAGAGAGTTAAGGCCATAATCTACCACGCTGGCCCAGTGCGGGTTGGCGGATGACACATGACTTTGAAAGATTCTAGGTACATGTCGGTTTCCTCACGATGTTTTTCCTTCACCGTTTTAAGTTAGCGGCATTACGCACATGACTTCGAAAAGACAGTGGTGCGTGTGGGGTTTGAACCCGGGGTCTCCGGATCGGCAGCCGCCGTTCTCCCGACTAGACCACCGTAACTTCTCCCAATTTAAATTTCTCTCTTAATCTCTTAAATTTATACCATACATGACAGAATATTATTTTAAGTAGCACGGGTAGTCTAGTCAACAAGTTCTAAAACGTGCTAAATAGAAATAAAGCTCGTAGAAACTTTCCGATTCGAATAAGCCATCGCACGATAGCTCATTGGATTCGGAATGACGTCTAGAAAAATGTTTTTAAGGGTTTACAAGCACATAAATTGCGATAGTTACTAACAAAATAAGATAACAATAAGAAGGTATTTAGTTATGCCTTAATAACCCTTAAAAAAACATTTTTCTACACGTCATTCCGAGTCGAATCAGCTATCGCACATAATTCTAGGAGCTTTATTTCTATTTAGCACGTTTTTGAACTTGTTGACTAGACTAGGGTAGATGTATGATACTCGTGTTAAAATACTGAATAGTAGAACATCTATATATATATAAATGATGTGCTGTTCGTGGGTCTGCTAAAACTCGACAATAGATGGGCTGAATTGCCTGATTTTGGTTTTGAAATGTTTGTGGTAGTTAACGGAAGGTTTAAACGGTGAGAAAATATTGAAAAGTCGCGAAAAAGATAGTAAAAAACAACAATTTCATTTTCTCATATAAACTGTTCTATATAATTTCCAATCAAACATTTGACGTGGCCGATCAAACATTTTTTTTTCTAGAGTTTGATTAAAATCAAAGAGTATATACGTTTCTGAAGTGAACACTTCGTTTGGCGCGCCTAAACAGTATTTTCGTGGGCTGTGAATTGAATTCTAGCGTCACGCTCGGGTATGATTTAGTAGTTAGTTTATGTTTAGTAGTTTGTTTAGTATGAGCATTGCACCCGTGCGAAGCCGGGGCGGGTCGCTAGTAACTAAATAAAAGTTTGATTTAATTTAATACATCTCTTATGCAAAGCTAATACCTGTGATATTAATTAAAAAAACTACTATTTGTATATGCGCTACCTTATGATAGAATAGTCGTCGGTGCCAAGCTCAATTGGATCACAACGCATCAATAGGTTACTAAACGTATTTCGAGACGACCGTCAACCTCGTCTGCCCACGCGTCTGGATCTAGTCTAGTCAACAAGTGCTTGTAAGAGCGTTATTTTTTTTCTTCTAATTCTCCTAACATTATGATTGAGGGGTCATTCGATTCAGAATGGCATGTATATAGTTTTTGAGAAAATGCAACAACACAAACAGGACATGTGACTGACGGTAAGCAACATGCCTGCCACATAACAGCACAGTGACAGGCAGTTATTGGAACATGAAGAGTCTAAATCATTACCTAGCACTGCACTGCGCTCGTCACCCAGAGATCTAAGATGTTATATCTCTAAGCCCTGTAGTTTATCTGGAAACATTGCCCTTCAAACCGGAACACAGTAATGTTTGCACATTACTGTTTGGCGGTAGAATAACTGGCAAAGGTGTGGTACTTCTCCAGGCGGACTCTGCCAAGAGTCCTACCACTACATTATAACCAATACGATGCCGATGGCATAAAAATGCAATCGTATCGTATTGGTTATAATAATCCTCAGTTTCTCTATTTCGCACGCGTTAGCTGTATCTGTATATGTACTATAATTGTATAAATGCGAAAGTTTGGATGTTTAGATGTTTGTTACTCAATCACGTCGGAACGTCCGAACAGATCGAGCTGAAATTTAGACAGTTTGATTACCTATAGTCTGGAATAACATATAGGCTACTTTTTGTCACAGGACAATAACGGGAACTTCACGGGTAAAACTGCAGGGCGCTGATTGTAATAATATAAAATCAACCTAAATGTTAATTCTTAAAAATCCCTACAAACTATAATTACATCGTCCTAATAAACGAAAACATTATGAAACGGAAACTACTGGGCCAAACTATATTAACAAATTTGTAGGACCAAATGCCAACTATTTCGTATCAAACTAAAAAAGAATCACGTAAATCAGATAATACATTTCAGCGTAATCGGTGTACATAGTAGGTACATAAAAAAATACCGATTGAATTATTCATCTTTTTTGAAATCGGGTAAAAAGAACTTTGATTTTTTATTCACGCGATATCATAAAAGTTTTAAAACTTCAGAAAGTTAGTGAAATGCACAATATACAGATTCATTTATTTTACTCGTAAATTTTTTAATTAAATAAATTTTCGAATACATCTTCTTATAGAGAGATAGCGAAAGGATCGAGTTACTAAATCTGATGGGAATAGAATTGAAGTGTATATTTAACTAAAATAAAGAGTTTTTTGTTCCTGACATAGTACACATTTCTGAACTATCGCATCGGAGTGTGATATGATTTTTATTGCACTTTCCGCTCATCGAAGCAACGAGGAAAAAAATGTTGTTAAACATCTAACACTATGAAAGTAGACGACATTTATGTACATAATATTAAAAATACTGCACAGATATAAGGCAGAAAACAACATATCACTTGCAGTATCGATAATACTAGAATGCAGATAATTAGCAACACTGGAATCGCACAGCTTTTAAAAAGACATGGTAAAATTGTACCTTTTTATTCGTAAATGTAAATGCATATTATACCTAGTTTAAAAAAAAATGTTCTACGTTGACGCGCGGAACGTATTTACCGTTAAACATGACATAATACCGTGAAAATAATTTACGAATAATAAGATATCACTGAGTTTGAAGAAAGCGTTACTTACCAACCAAGGTGGCTTTGCGATGTGTGTTCAAGTCGTGCAGCAGGTGAGCCAGCAATGTTGGAAGTTTGCTGGAGGATCTGGAGACGAAGCCCGTCTCTTCTTCCATTATGGTCTGCGTAAAAACAAACAAATTACAACGTGTTCAAGAAAATAAATTAAAAAAAAAGCAAAATAATTATTTGTCCTCTAAAAGATTACGAAAAAAACATATTACGAAAGGCGCGTTTACATTTCGTAGAGTTAAATTGAAACTCAAAATTTTGATATGAAAGAGGTATAACGTACCGATTAAAACGGCCAGGACGCGGCGATTTGAAATTTCGACATTGCTCCCCAAAATGATTCGCTCGCGTCCCGGCCGTTCTGTCGACTAAGCTCGTGAACGCTCGCCGCCGGTATATACACCTTTGCCTCCCTACTACTCTCAGACAGGGGCAAACCCAATTACGTGCCACCCTAATCCTAGGAGGACCCTACAAAATTCGGGTAGCTATAGACTTGCTATTTCGGGGGTCGTGTCTGTTACTAGATGTTATAAGTACATCATTTTACAGTACAGTGGACATATTTGAGTCATTGTTACAGCCTATAATATTACGATAAAACGAGAAACGTATTGTTTCTATGATCATTATTTTATTTGTCTAGGCATATTCACGAAAATAAACTACCGAAATGAAATTTAAAAAATGGCTGGTAGAACATTCTATAGAATAGATAGATTTATTGTTATTGTTTACATTTTTTTGTGTGACTGGTATAGAAACCTGTATCGTTTAGTGACTGTAATTAATCAATTATCTATTATTGTTATTATATGACTATTATTATTACTTAACGATGTGACGTATAACATCTGGTTCTTAATAAATGAGTATAAGAGTATATACTACTCTGTGTAAAAAGTATCGGGAATATGTGAATAAAAAGACCCGTGTAAAAGAGGTCGTTCTAATTTTTTTACTGCATGTTGGTAGCACTGTACTGATTTAGCGCGCAAAGTTTGAGCGGGATCTGTCATTTAATTTGTTTTAAACTACACTTTTTGTTGGTCATAGTTTTGAGTTCTCGGCGATTTTTACAATGTAAAATATTCTTGAACAAAGAGTGTGCCTTAAATTTTGTGTTTCGAATGATATTTCATGTGGTGAATCACTAAAAATGTTGCGAAATACCTACGGCGAATCGTGAATATCGAAAACAAGGGCTTATGAATGGTATAAGGCTTTTAAAGAAGGCCGAGAAGTAGTAGTAGACTTGCCTCGATGTTGTATTGCAAGCGATGGGGCCTACTTTGAAGGCGATAAAATAAATTTAGATGAATAATTTGTATTTTTTGTTTTATTGACAAATTCCCGATATTTAGTACACAGAATGTATGTGTTTAAAATAACACTACATTCGTGAGAACACAAGTTTTTACTACAATTGAAATTAGTGAACAATTATTTTACGGTTTTACCATTCCATAACAGTTATTTGTTGTACAAGAGTGCAAAGTGGCTTTTTAACCGCGTGCTCAATTTTGATGACCGAGCAAGCGAAGGATTCTATAGTTGAATCACGAGCGTAGCGAGGGATTCAAAATTAGAATCCTGAGCGTAGCAAGGGAATCAAAAGGGCACAAGGTGAAAAATCTTTGCACTCGAGTGCAACACGTAATTTTTTCATCCCACCTTAGCGAGGAAATTACTAGGTTTGCGCATTTTCAGTTTCAGTCAATTCTGTTGGTGCCAAATAAACGTCTTGGTCGCTAGAATCACTTTGGTATTTCGGATTTTCACTTGTATTCAATTTTCCTATTTTTAACTTTGAGTTTTAAATACGGGACTGACATAGTCAAATATGACTCAATGTCCCCAAATAAAATCAGATAAAAAAACTTTGAGTTTATTTTAACCATGGTTTTAATAATAACAATATGACGTGAAAATATGGAGAGTTGAGCGATTGTGGTAAGGAGTTTCATCTGTGTACATGAAAAAGTGTCCGGGCGGACAAATGCGTTAAATTATAGTAGCGCTAAGTTAGCATCAGGGTATATTTTAAAGGAAATAATAAATAAACATTTAGAATACGTCAAAAAAACAAAAATAGGCAGTCAAAGGCAAGTGAAAACTTAAAACTCGGAATTTGATTGCTAACTTTGGAAACTACGCAAGTGAAACCAGAAGGCGTGGCTATGAGCATGGCTATTTAGAAATGCTGCTGGCCAAATGGGAAAGGTTGTCGCATTTCTAGATGGCCAATGGCCATGGTCTCTCGTTTACCCGAAGATTTATTATCGTTCCCGAGCGTGACGCTAGAATTCAATTGACAGCCCACGAAAAATCTAATTTATGTAATTATTTATTTGATGTTATATTTACTACATTATTTTGTACTGCACAAGTCGTTGAAATCGTCTATTAGTTAATAGACAATTTAATATATTTATAATTTGATATATTTTAGTCGTCAATAATATTTGTTTATTAAATCAGCAAACTTCAATTTGATTACAATTGATTAATTCAGAGCATTTTAAAATGTTCTGCCCAGGGGGGCACAATAAGTGACGTCACGACTTGCGGAAATGAGATAGTCTAATTATCTATCACTTGTGAAAAAAAGAGAAAGAGATACTGATTTTCCGTCCTTATCACCGTGGCCGGCTTTTTCTCTGGCTAAATTACAAATCTGACATGGCGTTGCCATACAAAAATCTGTTCAAAGCTCAGACTCGGATTTTTTATGTTTTATTAAATATTGTGTGTATTTAAAGAAGATTTAAAGCTTGTTTGTGAAAGACTGTTAAGAGATTGGTGATATTTATGCCAAACAATGTGCGTTGTGTAGTGTTATAAGCTGCAATAGCCTCTGTGAAAGAAAAATCAGTGGAATCTCATTTTACACGTACCTAAGTAGACAATATTTGTTATGACGACTTGATAGAAATTCATATTAATGCCTTCTAGATATCTACGTGAATTAAATTTATACAATAAGGGCAGTATCTAATCCAAAATTTGCAAAATATGTTAAATGTAAACATAACATAAATAACAAAACAAACAAAAAAGTGTGACCAGTTATTTCTTACAAAATTACCCATGAAATATACAAGTCGGTACATAATTGACAGTTTATTTACTGACCGTTTACTAATAATACGTACTAGATTTTGCCTGCGGATTCGCATTTGTTAGTTTTTTAAGTGAAAACTTTGGCGCACTACATACAGATTTCTCGTGAGCCGTGAATTGAACTCAAACATCACGCTTGGGAATGAAATAAATCTTCGGGTGAACTCGGAGCTATGGCCACAAATGCGTAAACATTTTTAGATGGTCATGGCGTGTTACCATGGTTACCATTATACATATCTAGTCTAGATGGTCATGACGCTTCTGTTTCTACTCTACCACTGCCATTCCAACTCTTGTTTTCTGGAGTAGGAATTGCATCAAACTCCCATTAACTTACACTATCTCATCTCGCTAACAAGATAACATCATGCTTTTAGTATAAACCCTACTCACTACACCTACTTCATACCCACTCACACAAGAGACCTATCTATTGTGTGAGTAGATATGAAGCTCTAAGCTTTCAAAATAAAAGATTATTCATACACATTTTCACCTCTGATTTAACCCTTTTGTTTGAACTTTTACAGAAATAATTATGCAACTTAAATGTATCACTAGATTTCTGGTAATAATTTGGGTTGTTTTATTTATTCAAATTAATTATTATTTCGCAGATGTGCCGTTCCGAAGAAGAGGATAAAAATATTGTGTGAATAATAAAGCAATATTTTTCATGAAGTACAGATTATCAAATAAATCAATCATTCTGAATTACCACAACATCTAAATAATAGTAGCCTGTCTACTAACATGGAAATGTTTTATACCTAAGTTCCGAGTTGCCCCGTGCGAAGCCTGGGCGAGCTGCTACTATGATATAAATATGACAGGCAAACTATATTTTTATAACGTTGAATGTAAAGTACAATTTGAAATAAATGTTTTATTGCCCTGTATTTGATTAGGTATTTATTTAAGTACCTTCTATTTTAGTTATATTATATTGAACCCCTTTTTAAAATGTAATTTTAGAATGCATAGAACACAGGCTGAATTCATCAAACTATCGCAGCACTACCCTTACCTAGTGGAATATTTTCTTTATGGCAATACTTTTTGAGTATTGAATTGAAAATTGAATTGAAATTGAATTGTAATTGAGAGAACGAGAAGCACTATAGTAGTCAGGAACTTTGTAACTCTATATTGTATTCCTTACTCTAAGGTTCTGCCATTTGAAATAACATTCCTTATTACCTCTGTCCTCCATACGTGAAAACAAAATTGCGCCCAAAGGATTTAAAAAAAAGTACACCAAGAAAGTTCAGAGTCTGAGTTTTTAAGGAATTAAAAAAAATGTATGATGAATTCGGCACCAAGGAGGTAGAAATAAAAAGGTTAAAATATGTATGTTTTCGATTTAAAACCTCAGTACACGTGTTCTAAATTCAAATTTACTTTACCCTCTAGAGGTTAAAAACTACTTTTGCGCCCTGATATCGAGGAGCAAAAGTACTCTTTCCGAGGTGGTGGGATGAAAATGTATTTATTGTATTATAATTAAATTAGTATTATTGTAAACGTGTCCTATTACTATAATTAGGGAAATATTTGTCGTGTGCCTGTAATGGTAACACCAGTTTTTACTAAAATTTTAAAATAATTACTATTTGTTTTTTACCATAACATAACAAAATAAATTGTATTATGTATATAAAGGCGCAGGAGGCCCTCATCAGTAAACATAACTTCATACGGCGTGTGGGTTACAAAGTTAAATTTAAACATTTTAAAATTATAACGATTCGTCGTACACACGGTGCGCTTGCCGCCTAAAATTGAAAAGTCCTCTTTCAAAATGGCCGCCCCGCTACCATAGACACGACGCTTCGCTAGTGACGTCGAAAATCGTCACTTCTCGGTGTTACCATAATTGAGACGCGCCGACACGGCCAATCTGACATACGACCGTCCTCGGGCGTTAATGATTTTCTGAAATTATTATTGTCCAATCAATAGGACACCCGCTCGTTCATCCTGGTACCATAACTTTTTGTCGTCAAAACTGTAAAGCACATTGTCACTGTCATCAGATATAAAGTCATTCATGTCAATCACATGTCATGGGACCACACTAGAAAGCTCGACAAAGTTCAGATGTCGCAGACTAATGTCCATTCAATCAAATTTACATCTGTACCGGACGAGTGCATCCCTTCAACCAATCCATACGGATATGGCCCGGACGACACTGTCCGGCCAGGATCGACTTCACACCATCTGAACCGGACGAGTGCATCCCTTCAACCAATCCACACGGATATGGCCCGGACGACACTGTCCGCCCAGGATCGACTTTACAACATCTGTACCGGACGAGTGCATCCCTTCAACCAATCCCTACGGATATGGCCCGGACGACACTGTCCGACCAGGATCGACTTCACACCATCTGTACCGGACGAGTGCATCCCTTCAACCAATCCATACGGATATGGCCCGGACGACACTGTCCGACCAGGATCGACTTCACACCATCTGTACCGGACGAGTGCATCCCTTCAACCAATCCACACGGATATGGCCCGGACGACACTGTCCGACCAGGATCGACTTCACACCATCTGAACCGGACGAGTGCACCCCATCAACCAATCCACACGGATATGGCCCGGACGACACTGTCCGCCCAGGATCGACTTCACATCTGGACCGACCGAGTACATCCCTTCAGCTAACCCTTGCAAGTGTAGCCCGGATGACACTGTCGACCAGGATAGACTACTAGAACTCAACATCTGAACTGGGTCGTGAATCTGGCCAATCACCAAGCAATCCAGGATAGACACAGCTTAACCAACATAAATTTCAATCTCATTCTGTACTTCTCATATCTCAGGGTCAGAGTGTGCATTAAAAGTATCTGATTCAGCAGTAATAGTACTAGATCTGGCGGACATAGTATACGAACACGCGGTCAAAGTGTCATTATCATTGGTGTAAGTAAATCATCTCTATGAGTTGCATTCTCTTAATTATTATTTTTTTTGACGCCGACTCGGTCTCCTTACAAGATTAGCGGTGATTTCAACCAAGGTTTTCATGTCCAAGAGGTACTGAGCGCAATTTCATTAGCATGCTTTAACATGCAATGAGAACTATCTAATTGAATATTGAAGTAATAATAAAGGGTCCTTTGAATTTCCCGTCTCTTTGGTTTGATTTTTGTAATCAAAATCGCCTTTTAAAAATGTTTATTTTTTTTTTACGTTTTTAATGAAATTGTTGAATATCGGATTAACTTGCGTATTAGATGTTCGCTGATCAATTAACTTGCACCAAATCAAGATGTTAACATTCTTGTTGATCATGGACGTCTCATTTTGTTCTAGACACACCTATTGGTTGTACACGAATCCCTAACCTCAGTTATGTAGGAGAATGTTTTGTTACAGCTGATGCGGCCTATTGTGTAGGTAAGAGTTGAATGTTACCTAATTCATCGCGTCCTTTTTCAAAGTTAAAGTCAAAATCAAGGTTCTTCATTCACAAATGTACAATTTACACATCAATTTCAAAAATAACTAAAAAGAGCATACAAAGAGTATACAGTTTTTATTCCAAATCCTATCGACAATAGTTAGCCAACTTTTTAGTATTCTTATCATCGTCTCCATTTACGCGTTAGCCCTATTAGACCTTGTTGTGATAAAGTAAAGTTATATCTTATATTGTGCACAGAAATTTTAAAATCAGAACTTTAATAGCAACGACTTCGGTCAACGATGATTCGTAAGCGCTCCAAAAAGGCAGACTGCCTTTAGTAACGAGTAAATCGCAAGCTTACCATCAAGAGATAAGCATGTTCTAGCAGAACATTTTTTTTTGTCAAACCGTCAACAATCACTTAACAATATTCATTGCGATTGCTCTTCCCGCTTATTTTACTCGAAAATCAATGTGTAAGTTGAGCCATGGCACCGCTACATTTAGAATTGAATAAAGTTGAACGGGTTACGCTACTTACGGACGGGTTGATGGTTTGCGAATAATACAAGATTCAATGAACTTACACGTGCAGTTCGACATCTCTGCATAATTAAATGTTCCCACTGCTGGGACTCGGGACCCTCTCCCGCAAGGCGAGTCAAGGCCACAATCCACCATGCCCGGCGCGGGCTGGCAGATAACACACGACTACGGAAGACTCCAGGCGCACGTCGGTCTCCTCACGATGTCCGGGACATGAACCCGGGATCTCCGGATCGGCTGCCGCCGCTCCCCCAACCACACAACCAGTGCCTATTTCTCATAGAGCTTATCTAAGGTTTTGTCCTTAAATTAATGTCGTATTTCATTATGAATGTGATTAGGTGAGTACGGTCCAAATTAGGGTACCCAGGAAACTGCCTGGTTTCGAACGATTTTTCTGAATATGATGCCGTCCCTGACATTATATGTTTGAGCTACATATTCAGGAAAATAATTATTATTAATAGACTTTAAGAAAAGGTCTCGTATATTACTGTCTCGATTTTGTTTCAATCCTGATGAAGTTTAACGTAACTTTCTTTGTGAGTGAACCTTTAATTCAAGAAGATAATTTCGCGAGATACTGGTTACGTGTGTTTGTTCCATTTTCACGTATTGTTTTTATTTGAACGATTTTGAAGAATTGCACTGCATAAAAACTTTAAAATGCCGACGACTACCTACTATCGTCTTCAGCTTGTAAGAGTGACTCGTGACTCGGTCTCCGACGAACAATGGCTAGAATATTCGATAACATAAAGTACTTACGTAATTTACTTTTTGCAAAAGTATCACTTCAGGTTCGGTAGAACTGACCTCTGTATACAACTCTGCCAATAGAGTCGGATTAAAAATAGTTAGCACCGATTCTGACGTGACAATCCACAGTAGGTATTATGTCGTTTCGTATTACTTCGTGTTTTTGAGCTCTTAGTGGATTAACTCTCTCCCACAATTCGTATTAATTTTAGAAAAACAGGTATTAAACTGTAAGTACACAAAATTACTTTCATGCCTCCATGCTGCGACAAACATTGTCGTTGTAAATTGTAATACAAAGCCTTTGCTCAAAAATATCCCGGACTATTACCAACTATTACCTAAAGGATTCAATTAACTGGAATCTTTTAATTCACGACATACGTATTGATTTGAGTCGCGCAGTATATAACTGCACCGCTATTTAAATAACAAAGACTTTTACGCGTCGTACAGTTTTCGATCAGAAAAGAGATTGATTGACTCACCAAACGACGACTTCAAGGTGCCCTTAAAAAGGAGGTGTTCTTACTGTTGAACTTCGTTGATCTACCACTGCTCTTCTGGACTGTAAAAAAATAGTCACTACGTACCCGGCGTGAGCGCATACATAGCTGGTCACATTGGTAGTTTCCTCCGTAGTAGTAAGCAATGGAGAACATGTATCTTACTTCAGGCCAATTTCTACACTTTGTCTCCTATATTGGGCTATACGATGACCGGTGGGTCATCCGTCAATCCGCATTAGTGCCACTTATGAGTAAATCATTTCAATGAATGTGCTCGTTTTACATTCTTGTCCTTCGCCATCCAGACGTCGTTTATGTAGGTAGTATCCTCCGCAGATAATTCGAAATAGAACGAGTTCGACTCGTTGCGGTTCATTTGTGCAAGTTACGGCAAATTCAACACAGCGCAAATATAAAATTATAATAGTCTCTTCAGTCATCATACGCCTTTGATTTCTTTTTGGACGATAATCCATAATAGCAGAGCGAATTCCGTTGCTGTTTCCTTAGATTCAACGCGCAAACGTAGCATTTGGTCGAAGTAACTTCACTAACGAGTACATTCGAGTAAATTCACGAGTAAATTCGTAAGTTCGAGTAAATTCACTCCGAGTAAATTCACTCCTTCAAGGCGTTTACTTTGCACAATCACTTTACACCAATTATTGGCATCCAAACCTTGTTCCGCTGCTTGGAACTCAGGGAAGTAATGCTTCCATGCTACCCAAAAGTTTCTCAGCGGTTGTGGGTGAATTTTGGTTGGTTCACTTCGATTTACAATTTGTTCTATCCCACTTCTGATAAAGGCGCAGGAGGCCCTCATCAGTAAACATAACTTCATACGGCGTGTGGGTTACAAAGTTAAATTTAAACATTTTAAAATTATAACGATTCGTCGTACACACGGTGCGCTTGCCGCCTAAAATTGAAAAGTCCTCTTTCAAAATGGCCGCCCCGCTACCATAGACACGACGCTTCGCTAGTGACGTCGAAAATCGTCACTTCTCGGTGTTACCATAATTGAGACGCGCCGACATATATTTAAATGATTATTGTAAATGTGTCCTATTACTATCATTAGGGAAATATTTGTGGTTAGCTTGTAATAAATAAATCTTAGAAAGCGAAGAACCGATGTAATATTGTTTTTAAACGTCATTTGTACACATTATGTTTATATTGTACGGGGCTTAGTCACGATATAAATCATTGTTTAATTACGTCGACGTTTCGGCAGTGTTACAACCGCCGCGCCGTGTGGTCACAAGAAGACAACCGATCTAATATGCCTGGGTACTTTCTATGTATAATAATAAGTATGTATATAAAAATATTTTTCACTTTTTCACTTTTTGGGGCATTTCACTCCAAACGAACAATAAAAAAATATGAATGTCGTGAATTTTGTTTATACTCCAGTCAGTGATACTTCTAGTAGACGGGGGTGTGTACACACAATATTTAATTTTGTTTCGTGTGATGCTCTATTGCAGAGTTATGAGCTTTTAAAAATTTGCTAAGAATGAAATTATGAATTGTCGGATGTTTCTTATCTGTATCAATTAATTAGTAACAAAAACTGAAAAAAAATAATAGAAAAGGTTTTATGCCAAATTTGATTATAGCTTTCTCTCAACGTTTTTCGATTGGGCTGACCGTTTAGGATGTATATTGATTTAAAGTTGCGTAACAACCACTCTCACATTAATAGATTTTTAGGTAATAGAAAACTTCGTATAACTAGCTGTTCGTGTGAATGTGGATGGACATATATACTAAATTATCTAGTAGGCATATTGGACTACCTTTTTTCGTACGTGGAGGAAATGCATTAACGCTTACCCTACCACCACCCGGGAGACACGGCCGGGTTATGTTGCACTCTATAGTACCATGTATGGATATGGTGCCTATATCTACTAAAACTTCCATGGGGTTTCAACTCTGCCGCTGATGGTGGGAACACGGAACCGCTCGCGGATTACTCTGCTTCGGTCGCCCATCTCCAACTTCAAACGATTTAGTACTCAACTTCAGCCGAAAATCTATAATTAAATAGGTACTTACACAAAACTATACAAATTACACGCAGTAGAAAAATGTACATATCATATCAGTAGAAACGAAGACATTTGGTCAAAAACTAAAATATTATGCATTTTTTGTTGAGCATAATAAATAACATTCATAACATTGTTCATAACTAAAAAGTGTAAAATAAAAAAAAACATTAAAAACTCAAAAAACCCGACTGCGTAAAAAGTGAACCAAAGTACGTACTTAGATACTAAAAAAACTGAAAAGAATAAAACAAGCACTTAGATTTCTGGTCTAGAATAGAATTCTATAAAAATAAAATATATTCTAGTAAAAGAACATAACAACTGAACAGTCGGGATCCATTGAACAATTAGATTGTATGTCGAATAATAATGGATCCCGACTCTTCAGTTGTTATGTTATTTTACTAGAATATATTTTATTTTTATAGAATTCTATTCTAGACCACCAGAAATCTAAGTGCTTGTTTTATTCTTTTCAGTTTTTTTAGTATCTAAGTACGTACTTTGGTTCACTTTTTACGCAGTCGGGTTTTTTGAGTTTTTAAATTATATTTTTTTTATTTATCCACTTAGCGCATAAACCCCGATTGCTTAGAATGTGATCTTAGCTGTGTGTTTGTACTCCATATCAGGGACGTAACGGAGGTAACTTTATCGGAAACGAAGGCGGTGTCGGAGTTTTTAAATTTGATTTATCGGAGTCGGAACCGGAATCGGAACCGAAGTCGGAGGCGTAGGTAGGAGATAGATTTTTATTGGGGTACAAAGCATTATTTTTTCATTTTGATTATAAAATGAAACACTAAAATTATAAAAAATTGGCATGTTTTCAAATGAACAAGAAACTAAATTAGATGAATCGAATCCCAAAGCAGCATAAAATGTGTGTAAATGAACAAAATGACATGTGAATATTAAATGAACAAAAGCAAAATTAAAAAAAAAAAAAAAAAAGATCAAACAAAGAGTATGCATTTTTAAAGGTTGAATTTAACATTTTATTGTACGATAATAAGTATCGTACAAATAAGTGACAACCATTAAAATATAATATTTATAATTAGTATTTATTACAATTGTAATGATTTTTTTCACAATTTTATTGTGAGTTTACCATCACTCTTTAAAAAATCGCTGTAACTATAAAAAGTTTAATCGATAAGCCAGCTTTTTAATCGGTTCTTGAAGCTGCCCCAACTCGGGGCTGATTTAACTATTTTAGGAAGAGTGTTATAAACTTCGAAACAAATTAAATTAATTTGTATTTTCATTTACTATCCATCACAATAAGAAAAAGAGATTATCACTAATATTTATACACCTTACCTCCGACTAAAAACTCCGGTTTAAAAGTTTCAGAGCCGAAGGTGTCATAATAAATAATCGGAAGTTCCGACTTATCGGAGTCGGAGGTCCATATCATCCCTGCTCTATATACTCCAAGTCGTAAACTATCGGAGATCACGTTTTAATATTTTTTTGTGAAGATTTACTACATTTAACGCTTTAATAAACTATTTTTTAAAAGTGTCGAAGTTACTCAAACACCGATTTGAAATTTTCACTTACGGTTTACTTTACGTAAAAAAAATCATATTCGATAAAAAATGAGAAAGTTCAACTTTTTTTTTTAATACAATACTTTTCAGTTTTTTTACAGATTAATTGATATACAGATAAGAAACACCCAACAATTCATATTTCATTTATAGCAAATTTTTAAAAGCTCATAACTCGGCAATAAAGCATCACACAAAACATACACTGTATGTACACGTCCACGTCTACTAGAAGTATAACTGACCAGAGTATGACCAAAATTCACGACCTCATATTTTTTTGGTTGTCCGCTTGACGTGAAATGCCTCAAAGTATTATATCAGCTATTTGGCTTCTATAGGTGCAAGCTTGGCTTAGTTTGGGGCTAGATGGTGTTGTGTGTGAAATAATGTAAGGACACCAAAATTTAAAATATAAACACTACTATTAAAAACTACACTTTCCAGGATATTTTGACGGTGTTACTAAGTATTTATTAAAATTCAGTTCCCTATTGAGCCTTACAGTATTAACCATATTAACTAAAGTGCACTGAAGGAATTGTATATCAGACTAGCTGTCCGTCCCGGCTTCGCCCGTGGTACATAATATATTGTAGTGGTAGGAGTCTTTGCTGAGTCTGTCTAGGGAAGTAACACACCTTTGTCAGTTATTCTACCGCCAAGCAGTAATGTGAAAACATCGCTGTTTTCCGGTTTGCAGCGCAATGTTTCCAGTGAAATCACAGGGCATAGAGATAAAACATTTAAATCTCTTGGTGACGAGCGCAGGAAGCTCGAGTATCTTGAAGGACCAATCGTCATTACTGTGTCACATCCTTATTTGCGTTGGATAGTGCAAGTCATATAACAGACGGAGTAAAATATATTAGAAAACCTTATAACTGTGTTCTTTGACCGAAAAATTAAAAACCTACGCTTCGATTAAGTAAAAAATTGATATTTAACGCGCCAGACCCACGATACACAATTCTGTCTCACCAACATATACTTTTATTAAATAACTAGTTTCTCCCGTGGTACATAGTATATAGCACTTAGGGATCACGTACATATATATACAACGGCGAAATAAATTTTGAAATCGGTCTAGTAGTTCCTGAGATTAGCGAGTACAAACAAAAAACCTTTTCAGCTTTATAGTAGTTGCTATAATGATAGCTTGATACGATGAAGGACGGGAAAATTAATTTATCTTTGATTACGAGTATGTTGTTTAAAAGATTGGCACCGATGCGACGTCTCAAGTTTAAGGACTTAATAGACTACAGGCCCGTGAACAAAATTTACGTAGTAAATGAACCGCCAGGAGACCTATTTAGGATGATAGAAAGGTATAAACTCTAATATGCTGAATCTTATTACTTTATACTATAAAGTAATAAGATTCAGCACTATGCCGTCACTTGTAAGCTGTCCAACTGAGTACAGTCGAAGTGGGGGGGTTGCAACCCTCGATCATTTCTCCTTGTCGCATGATTTTTGTACGGCATTGCGAAATAATGGATTAGGAGAGGTATTGAAACGGTATGGAACCAATGCCGCACATAATCAAATGCCCAAATTTAATCTGTAAATCGTCGGAAAATCACGAATTTTTCCGGCAAACTAATAATTAAAAACTTAAAATTTATAATTTTTATAGTTTCAATACCTCTTTTAATCTATTATTCTGCAACACCGTACAAAAATCATGCGACAAGAAGAAATGATCGAGGGTTGCAACCCCCCCTCTTCGATTGTACTCGGTTGGGACAGCTTACAAGTGACGGCACAGAGCTGAATCTTATTACTTTATACCCTTCTATCATAGGTCTCCTGGTGGTTCATTTACTACGTAAATTTTGTTCACGGGCCTGTAGTATATAAAGGACGTCAACAATTCGAGGGAATATTTGATTTTTACGTATTTCACCGATTCATCGGATACGTCTGAAATGATTTGTGTAATTACTTTTCTAACATTTAAATTCTATTCAAATCGGTAGAGTTGGTTTTGAAATACGAATAAAAATCTAAAGATTATTTTTATATTATACGGGTTATTGGTAATCAGCCTGCATCCTTTTAAGGGGATGTTAGGTACATTCAATACGTCAACTTTTGTTCTACAGTTTTAAAAAAAAAATGTTTACTTTTTCTTTTACAAAATTAATAAAAAGTGCATTTCCACGGTCTAAAAGTATCGCACTCTTCGTAACAATTCGTAACGAGAGCGCGTACGCTCTTTAACGCGCAAAAAATGATGTACCGAAGTGAATAAACACTAAAAAGTCGCTAAACAGTACAAAAAAGGGCAACAAATACATTTTTTTTTGAGTTATCTATTAAGTTTTAACGAAAGTTGTAGAACAAAAGTTGTTTGTTTAAATATACAGAACATGCCCTTAAATGGATGCAGGCTGATTACCAATAACCCTGTACATCGATGTGATCTTCGATTAATCCGAAACCTCCATCTCATTATATGAGTGCGTTTTGTTGGCCTCTCTCTATCCAATATCATTAAATTGAAATCGGTGCTTTGGTGTTTCTACAAAATAATTAAGTACATATAATAACCCCTCGTCTAGCGACACAGTATTTTAGACGTTAGATTACAAACTAATCTAACCCACCTTAGGTTTAAAATCTCGCTGGTTTTATGACTAACTATGATGACGTATGGCATCTACAATTTTGTGGTGAAATTTACAATGTATGCTTACCAAATGTTCTCCAAGCTTCTTGACCACAGGCTCGTACTGTACAGTTTTTGACCAGCTGTCACATACGAAGCACAGGTTGAAGAGATACACGTTGCGCTCATACCTTGGGTTGTCAATCCGTATCGGGTAGCCAACGATTTTGTGGCCGAATGCGTTTCTGTAATCAAATTAATTTGTGAGCCTGTTACAGTAAATGGATATATTATTGGAACAGGTATAATACAGATTGTGTACTAAGCTGATAACGACTTGTTATGACTAAGACTGGAAGGCGCGAACTTGATTCTAAATGAGACCAAACATACGTTTTGCGAAAATGGAATATTAACATATAGATTAATATGTTCGCGAACGTTTAAAGCCAAAATAAGGTATCATAGCCACAAGAAAGCGCACGATCGTAGACAAAACCTACATAAGCGTCTTTGTCAATCATTCTTAACAGAAATTGTGGTCGAAATTGGCCGGAATCGGCTTGGATGAATATTTACACATATAGGTATTATAACTCAACATTACGAACACGTTACAAATTACATACTTAAATCGTTTTAAATATTTTGGTGAAAAGAGCAAGGCAGTAATTTGAACTCTTCACAATAAATAAGCTGTGTGGCATTGTACGGTTATGGGCAAGCGTGTTGCTTAACAGACACATGTCTTACCCATATTTTGAAACAAAAACATGCATTTGAATCCAACAATTCTCAAAAATGTTCATTTCATTCTAAAGCGAAATTCGGTCTTGAGAAAATGTATAATAAATTATAATAACAAAAGTAGTATAAAACGATGGTCACAACGTGTTTATTTCGGCGAAAGCAATACCTGCGTTTCTAAACGTAAATAAATACTTACATGGTCATTGTACATTTTTGTATTTGAGGTTTGGGTATGATGTATGTACTGATGGAATCAAACAGATCTTTAGAAACATAATCCTCAGGGAACTGAAACAAAGCAAAAGAATCAATTTAATACAGTGTTAAAGGAGTTTAGTATGTGTCTAAGAATAGTTTTATTTAGTTAGTAGGTCCCGGTTATTAGGGCCTACGCCGTCTGCGCTAGTTTTTTATTATTTTTTATTATAGAGTGACGAGACGAGCAAGTCATGTGCCAGATGGTAAACAACATGCCTGCCACATAACAGCACAATGACACGCAGCTATTAGACCATAACGAGTCTAAAGATATTATATCTCGTAGCCCTGTAAACATTGCCCTTCAAACCGTTAAGTCTCAAGTTAAAAAGCAAACAGTAGAAGGTCACCTGAGACAAAATGTTATAGGTCCCTAAAAAAAGGTATCAAAGCATGCGTCAAACAAAATATTTATATCATTGTAAACATTATCAGCTATGTGGTCACCATCATACAAGCTTTGCTTAGTTTGGGGTCAGATGGTGTTGTGCGTGAATTGTCCACCAATATTTATTTATTTATTATTTAGAGAAATTTCGCTCAGAACGCTTAAATTGTTTGTAATTTAGATTTAATTTTGTGTCGTACCTTACAATCGGGCTTTACAATTCACTCAATACAATTACAATCACTTAGATCAGATTCAGAATTTTTTATTGCGTAAACTGTGTACAAAGATGTTATACAGTAGAGATATTATACAAACAACAGTTTTAACCTCAGACCAACTATTCTTAGGGGACGAGTCTAGTTCTAACATACCCCTTTCGTGCCCATATGATCTTTATTGACAAAAATGGTCAACCGCGTTTTATAAAGCTAATTGACTTCGGGTTTGCGGCCATTTCGCACAGACCTTGTCAGTGTAAAAAGCTCCGAGAAAAAGTGAGCGTCAGAACCGCTGGACCAAGTCTGATTTTTTATGTTTGATAGCCATCAAATTTTAGTACCTTTTTGGTACTATTTGGTACCGTAGTTCAAATAATGAGTACCTCGATGAGCAGTGAAAAAACTCGAAAAGAAAGTGGGCAGCCATTCTGACGTCAGGTTGGCTGGACCACATCAATTTTTTCACAGAGACAAAATTACGGAATTATTTCTTTGCAATTATTTAATACCTTTTTGGTACCTTACATTTTTATTTCATATTTAATTTTAAAATGTCCCTGGAAAAAAATTTGGATGATTTTTTTTTCAGCATATATACCTATTACATGTATTTATTAAATATATACTTATTTGTACCTCATAAACCTAGAGGTAAATTTCCTACATCTGCTAACATAAATTTCAGTTTTTTTTAGGTAAATATTATACAGGGTGACTGGTGGGATCAAACAATCCGCTGTATCTCATAGAACAAAATTAACAACTTTTGTGCTATGACTTAGGTATATGAATCGTAAAGAAAAAGTTTTTTTGCCCTCAATCAATATTTTTTATTCGAATTTTCAAAAGTCGTGACACAAATGTTTGTTTGGTCGTCATCTACAGAACCAGTCCTTAAGGTATTGTATCTGTCTTGTAAACATATTTGTATACCTAGTTCAATCCAAAGGGCCAATCATCCCCTAAAGTCAATTTTAATCCATCTGTGGATAGGAGCACGAGACTTTGCGAGATAAATATGAATATAATGATAATAAAATATTTGGTTGCCTGGAAGAGATAGCTTTTAGCGATAAGGTCGCCATTTGTTCCACTAGCTTTAAGGATATGTCATTTTGTGTATTGTTTTTTTTGTATTGTGTACAATAAATAGTATCTGTACAACGAAGTTAGATAGTATCTTCGTTGTATGAAGCTGTATGTATATTCATTGCCTGATATCTCAAAATTACCGTGGTATTTAGTGGGTATGCATGTGTTCTAAGTACATACTAACTAGGGTAAATGATTTCACCAGTCTCGAGAATTCTTGAGGCTTCTCGGGTTGTAGGAGAATAGGTACATTATCATATGTCGAACTTGCTACAGAGCTATCTTTTTCTTGTTCAATCATGTCTGAACAACTAAACTGAATGGTTGTATCTCTCAATATATCTCTGCTATCATACTAACAACTTAAAGCACTGTTTTGTTATTGTGATATATATATATATATTTTTAATATAGCATTACTGATATAGTGACATTATACAGTTTAAACTCTGTAAAACAAACTTCAAGGGACTGGGAATTTATGTTCATTATAAATAGGGATTGCAATCCGGAAATATGGATCTGGAAAAACAGATCAGGTAATCCGGCTGATCTGGTAACCTTTTACCGGATCTGGTACCAATTTACCGGCGTTAGCTAGTTTTTTTGTAAAATAGTTGATAAGTTGCATGACTATGTACTTTAAATATTACATTGCGCGTGGTGATAATGTATTGCTCTGTTGTCACATACTTCTCCTATAATATCCCGACACGGAGGTGTAGACCTAGCTTATGAGTAGCGAGGCAAAATGAATCCTACAATTTAAATCACCAGCGGGGCTACCACGGGCTGTGGACAATTACTCCACCGGGAAAGGAAATAATCTCTTTCCCCCTTGTCAATTTTGTCCACTTTCAGAGCACAGACTCGCTGGTAGATAGTTATTCCACGGTGGATTACGGCGGGAGTAGCGTTATCACTTCAGTAATGCCGTTATAAGAAAATTAAATAAAAATGTTGTATTAATCATCATAAGAAAAAATGCGTGAGTTAGGTACATGTATGTGAATAAATAATTTGATTTCTGTTCTTTAGAATAAGCAATAAAACCCAAATTCGGGTGTTGGTCGACTTTATGTCGACTAACACATATTTGGCCACGGGCGAGTTCACTGGGCCTCTTGCAGTCCATCCCGAGGATTTAGCAGCTGCAAGGCACCGTTTATCTCCTCACACAAATACAATGCCATGTTTTTATGCATCCGAAATAATTGTCTAAATTAATTGTCGGGAAACTCGAAGGGATTACTAGCATCCCTTATTGATCTCCGATGCAATTTTCGGGCCATTGTTTCCATTTGTTCCGTAAAAATATAATTATAATTGTGAGTGGTTAACCTTAGGTGAGTTTTGTATCCCATTAGCTCTAAAGTGGCGCACCTTGCTATATGACTGGTCTCCTGCCTTATTAAAATTTTATCTGAACGCTTTCCAAATGACCCTCCCTGACCAGAGTAACTTGGTAAGGTGGGGAAAAGCCTCTGAAAAATGTTGCTATACTTGTGGTGAGGCGATATGTACAGCAAGGCACATATTGGTGGGATGCAAGGTGCTCCTTAATAGGGGTCATTACTCACAGCGCCATGACAGAGTATTTGAAATCATATGTGAAGCCGTAAGCCTTTCGGTAGCTAGAGCCCAAAAGGGATTGACGATGAACAAAAGACAAATTAACTTTGTAAAAGAGGGCTCAACTTCAAACTCCAAGAACAAGCCTTACTCAATCCTGGGTTCAGCACCTGATTGGACTATTTTAATGGACACGTATGAAAAGCACTACAAAATCCCAGAGGATGTGGGTGTTTCGTCATCCAGACCGGACATTTTCCTTTTTTCTAGGGCTACGAAACGCATAGTCCTGGTAGAACTTACCGTACCGTGGGAAACTAATATACCTAAAGACCACGTGATGAAACAAAATAAGTATTACGACCTACAAAATGAATTAACAAAAAATGGCTATGTAGTTAATTTATACGCTGTAGAAGTAGGAGCGAGAGGTATACCAGCAAAATCTCTCTATAACCTACTTAAAGACCTTGGATTGTCCAGAAGTGCAGTAAGTTCTATACTAGAACGAGTATCTAAAGCTGCACTAGTAGGATCATATCGGATTTGGCTGGGCAGGGAGAGAAATACGAGTAGTGAAGGTGAGTGTTGACGTACGTCAATATAAGGGGCCCCTTTTAAACCTACGCCCGAGTCACAAGTCTTGGGGTCTACTCGAGATTTCTCTCTCTGTCACACGATGGACCCGGCACCCGCACGGTGAATCCATGGAATGCTAAGAAGTACGTCTCTCTCGCGACATTATGTTTGAGAGAGATTTACTTATATCCCCACCTCCAAATCAGACAATAGTTTGTCCTCTGTCATATGTCAATTGAAGAGTATTTTATCTTCATTTTCCTGAGTCTGTGCTATACAGCGGGGAGTAGCGGGATATAATGTCCACGAAAAACGTCAAGTGGAAACATTTTATCCCTTTCCCCTGTTGCCATGCTATGCAAGGTGGAAATGATTATTATATCCACTAACATGTGGATAAATATGGTGGAAAGACTATTAGTCCACTGCCCGTGCTAGCCCCGCTGGGAGGTAGAAAATCCCACCAAAATAATCTGCCTTGAATCCCTAAAATACATGTTATTTAACTAAAATTTGGTATATAATAATATTATCCTAAAAAGTATTTATAAAAGGCAAGAGATGAACTGCAATGATTTTCAATTTTATTCACATGAAGTTGGAGTAACATCTATATAAAACTAAATTACAATGAAAAACTGTCCTACACTACATAACTACTTAAAATCTCTCTTAGTGCTTCATGAGTGTCATGGTAGTAAATGATGTTTTAATCTGTGTGACCATTACGTTACCATAACATACATCGCGAATAATTATGAAAGGGAGGTAAGGACTTTAGTTACTTTACCCATCTTAATACATAAATAAGCTTTTTGTAGGACATTCTTCACACATCACTAATAGCCCCAATCAAGCAAAATCTAAATTATGGGAGCCAAACAGCAGGTATAATACTTAATATGTAATTGGTAATACATACTTATCACTTATGTTAAATTTAAACACTAAAACACAGAACAAGAGTTCATTCCCATATTTGTGTTCATCACTCAAATATTACTGCTGAAAGGGAATCAACCCCCCCAAACCTCTGGCTACATACAGAATCAACAATAAGCAATCAGGCCAGTAACAGAATCATAATTCCACTAACACATACTATGTTACACAAGTACAAAATACCATTATTCAAATGTTTTTACAGTAAGGATCACTAACCATACTGTTATACAAATGCAGATATCACTGAATAGATAATAAACAAGGGTTCCCATTGAATGCATAATATAATGCAGCCGCAGACATGTCATCGATCGATGGTAGTTTGACCTCAGTTAAATGACTCGATGCATTCTTACCTGACATGAAATCTTGGGACCTGCAATTGGATGAAATTCTCCGAGGAAAATGCACCGAATGGGACCTTCCCGGCCGCACCCTTCGTAATAACGTGTCTCCATGATGATTTATGTTTGAAAAAAACTATAAACCTACACCAACGCCATCCTAATCAATAACTACGACCCTTTTCAGTTATTTCACCCCTATTAGGACACCTCGTTGCATTTTAACAAAGTAAACACACTGTGATAACCTTTTCTACCATAGAACATACAAATTAAAGTGACAAATAACCAAAAGTTTGCAATGCTAAAAACAAAAAACGCGACTAAATAATAATAGTTAGGAAATGCAATTTTTTCATGAAATTATTTTCATTATGACCACAGACTAAGTAGAGAGATACTCTATTATGACTGTCACTCGTCACTCTTTTTTTTTTAAATTTATTATATACATGGCTTGGATGCTTGTCCATGAGCCGAACTCGTCACTCCCACTAGTAGTGTTACCAACTCCTGAAAATGTTTACCCCTAAACCTAGGCTAAAAACCCCTAAAATTGGCACATTTACTTGAAAATCCCCCTAAACTTTATTTTTGTAAAATAGAAAAATTATCACTTTTACTGAAAAAATATACACCATTAGAAAATCACAACAAATAGGAAAAACTAGTTGGCTGTGTTCCTGAATTGATTAAAACATGTTTATTTGTTATTTTAAGTAATTTTTATTATTATTAATTCAAAAATTTTGCAATTAATCTAACTAATTTATACATACCCATTCCAAAATATGCTACAAAATTACTTCACCTTTCAATCTGGACCTGTTTATTCTTGTCCTTACTTAACAAAATAATGAAATATATAAAAAACAAAACTATTACAGGAAAAAAAATCCCTAAAAATACCCCAAAAATAAAATGCCCCTAAAAAATCCCAACTCACCTCATTAACCCCTAAATTTGGGGAGAAAACCCCTAAGTTGGTAAGACTGCCCACTACCACAAACCAGAAACTGCAAGTGTTGCCAGACATAGGTAGGTAGTAGATAAAATAAAACCATTATACCCCGTTTACATTATTCCATTCCAGCGGTCGAATCCAGCGCTGGATTGCTTACTGAAATAATGTAAACCGGCACTGGAATGCATTGGCACTGGATTACAGTACCGGTTTACATTATTCCAGTAAGCAATCCAGCGCTGGATTCGACCGCTGGACTGGAATAATGTAAACCAGGTATTACTTTATTCTAATTTACAAGGCGATGATGTTTACTTTCAACCATAGAAGATAATAAAATAAAATTAAAATGCATTATGTTATGCTACTTAGAGTATCATTAATCGTTGTATCGGATTCAGTACACAGTCAGTGGTTGCGATTCTAAATCCATTCGGTTGCATCTGACACGGAATCTCATCTCTCGGTCTTTGTCTTATCTGTTTAGCAAGACAGAGACGGGGATTGTCATTCCGATTCCGAGCGTTCAAATAGGGCCCCACGTTTTACCTCGGCCCCACTGAGGCCCCACTCAACAACAGGCAAAACGTCAGACGTCAATTTTACGTCAGTCGTTGACTCGTTGTATGACTTAGCAGCTTTTCCAACTTATCCAGATCAAATAAGTAAACCCTGGGATATAAAACATAGTACCGTTTACGAAACTCCCAAGAAACGGACATTGGCAGAATTACGACAAAGTCGTATAGCCCTTTAAATGGTGTTTGGCATCGTAATATCCTGCAACAATTACAAGAATAAAGTGAAAAAGAGAAATGGTATACCTATCATCTTTTCAGTAATTACATCATCACTCTGTCAATTTAGGGGTATTAATATGTAGGTACTCTAAAAAGTCATTTATAAATAATTATTTATTCTACTTTAATCTCAAGTACCTAGGTAACGTGTCAAATAGGGATTCCATCCGGAAAAACGAATCTGATATTCCGGTGGATCCGGCATAATTAACCCGGTACCAAAATACCTAATCCAGTGACGAAAAAGGGGGGGGGTAGATAAGATTGTTAATATACGTCGTCTGTGTGTCTCTGTGGCATTGTAGTATCCGAATGGGTGAACTGGTTTGATTTTTTTGGTTGGAAGTTCGGGAGTTATTCCGAACGGTTGCATCGATTTTATTTTTGAAGCGAAGGCTTCGTTTGGCTAACCACACACAGATTTTTTGTGGGCTGTGAATGAAATTCATCGTCACGCCCGTAAATGAAAGAAATCTTGGGGTGAACTCAGGAATGTCAAGTGTGCTAGAGCAAAAAAGAAACAATCAGCTGTTGCCACTGCTATCTGGCTGCTGTCAGCTAGTGAATAGTCCCGGGAAATCCCGGAACCGAAAGTACCGGGATATCCCGGAAATTAGCGTCGGTTTAGGAACCGGTATCTTAATAACTAAATCCCTGTTCTTTCGGTACTTTTCGGAAAATATACTTCACCTATTCAAACCTATGGAACTGTGGAAATTATTTATTCGCGTTTTCAAATTTAGCCCCACGGTGAAAGTTTTATGAATAGAAGGCGCCGTACTAAAACTATCCATTTGCTTAACTTTTTATGATATTAGTAGTGATGTCCTGGCCATACCACCCATCCATCATGAAGCCTTTATAGTCTAGTTTATGTACATGCTTTGATTAAATATATTTATTCAATCACAGCATGTTCCATTGCTATTTGCTATCCATGCACTTTTGCTATCTCATAGGTAGTTCACTAATCCCTTTACTGAAAAACCTGTTTGGGCAATTCTTTAAAGGCGCTTTGGACGGCTCCATCGGAGTTAATTTTTTTATCTTGCAAAAATTATCCAAATTTCGAGAAATAAAGGCAAACTGTTGGAGCACGGTCCGGGGAGTACGGAGTAAGTCTTAAACATTCCAATTAAAGCTCCTAATTTAGAACCTGTATGCTTCCAAACCGCAAGACATGACAACAATCATAGAAACATCCATCTCTGAGCCAACAAAGAATGACACAATTACCATAAAAGAAGAAGAGGTTTTGAAGAGTATTAAGAGACTGAAACTAGAAAAAAGTGCAGGTCCTGACGGCATAAAGAATGAGGCGCTAGTAATAGGAGCGAAACAACTTACCGGGCCACTGACATACATATATATTCAACACAGTTTTAAGTATAGGTAAAATTCCCGAACAATGGTGTAAGTCGGACATTATACTACTGTATAAAAAAGGAGATCCACTTGATATCGCCAACTACCGTCCGATAAGTCTGCTCTCAAGTGTATACAAACTGTTTGCTTCTATTAACAAAATCAGCCCTCAAATAGACAGCATGTAACCGGTAGAACAAGCGGGTTTTCGCTCCGGTTTTTCGACTATGGATCACATCCATACTTTAGAACAAGTTATAGAAAAGCATACAGAATTCAATAAGGGTCTGTAATAAGGATTCATTGACTACACTAAAGCATTCAACAGTCTCTATCATGACTCCATCTGGCAAGCGTTACACAATTGTCAAATAGGTACACCCAGTACTTATGAGAATGTTGCAAGCTCTTTATACGAATAGTGTGAGTAGAGTCAAGCTGGAATCTAGAGGAGATGAGATCAGAATATCAAGGGGAGTCAGGCAAGGAGACCCAGTACCTATCGCCGAAACTATTCATAGCAGTTCTGCAGCACATATTTGACAAAATCAATTGGGTCTCTGAAGGCATCAAAATTAAAAACAAACGCCTTACTCATCTTAGATTTGCAGATGATATTGTTGTGTTTGCCGAAACCTCTCAAAACTTAGAAAAAAATATCAATCAACTAGATACTGAGAGTAAACAGGTGGGCCTACATTAGAACTTTAGCAAAACCAAAATAATGAAAAACGGCGAAAAAAGAAAAATTACACTGGATGGCGTGGAATTAGAGTGTGTAGACCAGTACACATATATAGGCAAACAAATCATTTTCTAAAGCAAATAATGAAGACGAGGTGAACCGAAGAATCACTTTCAGCTGGAACAAATATTGGTCTCACAAGGAAATTCTAAAAGGCAAATACAACTTAGCCACGAAATAAACAATTCTGGACACTTGCATTCTACCCTGCTTGACCTACGGGTCACAGATATGGACCTTTACAAATAGCTTAAAAAACAAGATAAATACTTGTCAGCGGGCCATGGAAAGAAGTATCCTAAATCTGAGAAAAAATTATAGAGTAAAAAGCCAAGAGATCAGAGAAAAAACTAAACTTACAGATGCTCTACACCACGCATTGAAATTAAAATGGAATTAGACCGGCCATATAACAAGATATATCGACCACAGATGGACTCTCCTGAGTACTAAATGGATCGGCCCAAACGGAAGTAGAAAAGTAGGAAGACCACAAAAGCGATGGGTGGACGATATAACAAAAACGGCAGGGAAACACTGGATGACACAAAACAGCTCAAGATAGAGACAAATGGAGGAAAATGGAGGAGGCCTATACTCTATCAGGGATTCCATAAACTTAAAATAAAATACAAATAAAAATGTAGATTCAGATATATAAGTTACCCACAACTAATTTCAACACAGTAATATTATAATATAATGTTTTCTAACACTATAGAAAAAAAATATCAATACTTATTGTAAGAAAAAAAAGGATTAAAGGCTTTATTAATATTATAATTTAGTAGACGCCTGTTGTGCAGTGTGTAGTCTAGCGTTGTCTTGAAGCAGCAGTGGCCTAGAGCGATTGGCCAGCCTCGGTTGTTTAGCCTAGCTTTTCCATCATAGTTTGCAGTTGCTAACAAAAGACATCTGCTGTAATAGTCTGGTCAGATTTAAGAAAGCTGTAGTGAACGATACCGGCACTAGTCCACAAAACGCTACAATTTTTTGTGGGCCGGCGCGGGCCGGGCGCGCTCGCGCCGCGCCGCCGCCGCCCTCTGCTGGCGCCGCCGCTGGGGCTGCGGACCGTGCGCGGCTACAACGCACCCACGCCGCGATTTATACAACTTTTAAACGGCATACTCACTCAAAAACCGGATCTGGACATTTTCTTTGATAAACAAGGAAATTTTAAGGCTGAAATTGTCGCCTATCTCAGCTCAAACATGTGACGTTTTGGTTATTCTTTTTTAGCTGTAAGTTATATGTTTAAATTGAATTAAATAAATAAATACAATTAAATTATAGTAGCGCCAAATTTGCATCAGGATACATTTTTAAGAAAATTAATAAACGTACTATTCAGAATTCATAAAAGTGAAAAAAATATTGGCAGTCAACTCAGAATTTGATTGCTTACTTTAAAAACTGCGCGTGTGAAACCGGAGGGCGTGGCTATGCGCATGGCCATGCAAAAATTTTTAAATAGCCTATGGGAAAGGCTGAGGCATTTCTAGATGGCCAATGGCTATGGTCCCGAGTTTACCCGAAGATTTCTTATCACTCCCGAGCGTGACGCTAGAATTTAATTGACAGCCCACGAAAAATCTGCCTTTGGCGCGCCAAAAGAAGTTTTGACTTCAAAACATATTGTACCTACATGTTTTCTCAAAATAGTAATTATTTATTTGATCTTATATTTACTACATTATTTTGTACTGCACAATTAGTTGAAATTATCTATTAGTTACTATTTTAGTAGTCAATAATATTTAGTATTGTAGCAGATGAATTGTTACTTATTCGTACTTACAAATCTTTAGCTGAATGTGTTATAGGGTATTGCATAAGTTCCTGGGGAGGTGCTGGACAAACAATTATGCTTACGGCAGAAAGAGCTCAAAGAGCACTATTAAAAGTAACAATGAACCTGAGCTTTAGATATCCAACTACAACTTTATATGAAAAGTGCAAAGTGTTAACTGTGAGGAAGCTCTTTATTTATCACTGCATTCTTAGATATCATAGAGGTACAGTTCCCAATAATCTTAAGACTAATAAAAGGAAAATTAGATTTTGTGTACCGGTTTACAATAGTGAAGTGGCATGGAGGCATTACCTCCATATGGCACCCATATTTTATAATAAGATTAATACTTTTCAAGATACACGAATATTACTCTCGTATAAACTTAAGAACGTCACTCTTAATTGGTTATCAAGCTTTGATTATGCTGATGCTGAAAAACTGATGAAAAAGGTGTTGTAAGATACACATTGTTATTGTTTTATTATACCTATGTTTGGTAAATTTAATTTGTTCTAAATCTTTTTAGTTTTAAATCTTGTTAATAATTACGTTGAATTTTGTTGCTCTTCTTTTTTGCTTTATAACAGTATTTTTTTTTTGAATTAGTTATAAGTTTGTTTATGTTCCTAAATTGTATGTTATTGAACATCATACGAGTAATTAAGTGATCAAATGGAAGACGCTGCCTTTTGCACCACAGTATTCATACTAAAGCAAAAGGCAGAGGCACTTATTTTAATTGTATTTGTATTTCTGTTCAATAAATTATCTTTATCTTTATCTTTATCTATTTAATTATTTAACTCGGCAACTCGGCATACTTCAATTCGATTACAATTGATTCATCTAAACCACAGATTACAGAAATAAACACAGATGGAACCTTCGTGAACAACACTGTGAGGCCCGTAATTAGTCATGTTGACGTAAAATTGTCAAATCAACGTTCCAAATTACTTGTATAATGTTGTCAGTCTTAAGAAAAAAGTCCCACTATTGTTGTCTTAGCTTGGGAAATCTTCACGTATAATAAACACATCAATTGATATTTTAAAATATTAATATTATTACACCGATTATGCAAGGATTTTTGTTACTACTATTTCCATTCTATGAAGAAAAGAATTTTGATTTTGTCTGCAACTAGAAATTAACTTGAATCGCAAATAATAAAATAAGTGTAATTTACTCGCTTAGATAGGTTAAACAAAAATTAAAACAACCACAAAATCTTTACCACCAAACTATTTTTGATAAAATGCATATAGGCTACCATTATATTATAGGTCCAAACAACAAACAAAAAAAACTGACAAAATAATTATTTTAACAGTTCACTTATTATTCACCTTTTTTTTTGACAAAACAAGACTTTAAAATCAAGTAACCGTATAATGACATTCTCGAAACATACGTAACGCGGACAAGCTGGATGTCATATCACACTCTCTCACAAGTTACAAGGTCACAGAAGCTAACTCACATAACCTGAAGTTTATAACACTCTTCCCAAAATAGTTATATCTGCCCCAAGTTTCGGCAGCTTCAAAAACAAATTAAAGTGCTGGCTTATCGATCAAACTTTTTATAGTTACACCGAATTTTTAGAGAGTGATGGCAAAGTCCTATAAAATGTATACAAAAATTTGACATGGGTCAGTACCTACAATTGTTATAAAAACATATTATACTCATATAATGCTTGACAGTATTTCTGTACAATAATTATTATAATACAGTAAAGTAGTCATTTCAAACTTTGAAAATGTAGGTATACAATTTGTATACTCTTTCTTTTGTTTTTATTTTTTATTTATTGACGTGTAAATTGTACATTTATGAATAAAGTAGTTTGACTTTAATATTAAAAAACTTTACAATTTAAAAATATTTCATTTTACAAACAACGTTATGCCTAATATTAACTTCAAAAATATCTTCCTTCAACAAATGTTTTATTTTATAAACCATCATTTTATAATCAATTATATAGCCGTTTCACTTAGATAATACATCGAATGACATTACAATATAATACAAAACACTTTATTGGCACCATAAACAAAGTTGTCAAGAAGTACAGTCCGCGAGGTATAAGCTGAGCTTTGCATTTGTGTGAGTGTACATTCACGTACACGCACTTCACCTCTTGTACAGACTGCAGCGTGACGTGTTTAATATTATTTTGTTTTTGTTTGATATAAGTGTTAGTAAAATAGATGCCAACACAAATAAGCGCCAAATACGGAAACCATTAAATAGCCAAGTAAAAGAAATTTTGTGTAATTTAAATAGCTATTTTAAAGACATGAACGATAAAGACATGGCAAGTGTGACTACATCAGCCCAATTGGTATCGACATCGACAGGAATTCCACTGTCAACTGTTAAAAGAGTCTTATTGGAAGGTAAACGTGTTTTGAAAGATGGAACCAAATTCAAATCTCCGAAAAAGACCAGATGCAGGAAAAATATAATAATCATTGATGATTTTGATAAAGCAGTAATCCGTAGAACAATTCATAATTTTCACATTACTGACAAAGAGGTGCCAACAATGAAAAGAATTCATGAAAAATTAAAGGCTGACATTAACTATCCAGGATCAATATGGTCATTGCGAAAAGAAGTATCTCTTTTAGGATTCAAATGGTCAAGGACAGAGAATAACAGAAAAATTTTAATGGAAAAGAATGAGATCCGTCACCTACGTATAACTTATTTACTTAAAATTTCCGAATACCGTATTCAGGGCAGGCCTATCGTTTATACCGATGAAACATATATTGACACCTCACACTTTCTTCAAAATCATATTCAGATGGCAGCACTTCTGGTTTGAAGAAACCTATTTCTAAAGGAAATCGATTGATAATCGTTCATGCCGGCGGCGAGGACGGTTTCATACCAAATGCGCTGCTGATGTTTAAAGCTAATCAAAAAAGTGGTGATTATCATAACAATATGAATACAGAAAACTATACAAAATGGTTACAAACGCAATTAATTCCCAATTTGACGCCCAATAGCGTTATTGTAGTTGACAACGCATCTTACCACAATTATCACAACACAAAAAATCCCGCTCCCAACTCAAATAGTCGCAAACAAGATATGATTGACTGGCTCAAGTTACGCAATATCGATCACTCAATATCCATGCTTAAACCACAACTTTATCAATTGATACTGCATAATAATCAACGATTTATTGAATATAAAATTGACACCTTATTAAGAGAACATGGTCACAGCGTCCTTCGTCTACCACCCTATCACCCAGATTTCAATCCGATTGAAAATATATGGGCAATGATAAAAGGATACGTCGCGAAAAAAAACGTGTCAATGAATATGGATACAATAATGAGGTTAGCAAATGAAAAAATTGAAAGTATCACTGTACAGGAATGGAAAAATGTTTGTGACCATGCAATAAAAGAAGTTCATGGATACGACGCCGTTATTGACAATATAACGGAAAGATTCATTATTAAAACAAACGACACATCAGACGAGAGTGAAAATGATAACGAGAGTGATAAAGAAAGTGACTATGGTGCAATGTCTGGTGTAGAAGATGTGTAGTTATTTTGTTGTCTGACTGTACTTTTGGTGATCACTCACACTAATGCAAAGCTCAGCTTATACCTCGCGGACTGTAACACATATAATAACAAAACAAAATGGGCACAAAAGTCGATCTTGTCGCTAAAAGCGATCTCTTCCATATAATCTTTTGATCCATGAGGAAACAAAATTTGTAATATTTTGGGCAGTGGTGCAACTAACGAAATAAATAAATACAAATTTTAGGATGTATTAATGATTTTGTTTTTTGTACATTTTCATGTCATAAATTACTCATTTCACAAATTTAACATTTACTTAAATTAAATTTGAAATTAAATTAAATTGAATAATACAATGCCCATCAATAATTTGGTCTACGAGTATCTAAAAAATATATAATCTATATTTTACCCTAAATTCAGGGAAAATAAATTCCATTTAGTATCGCCACACTAACCTATTTTCGTTGAGGTGTTGTGTTCCATTCATCACCAAAATAAAATCGCCTAAATTATATAAATAACAGTAAAAATATTCAAATTTTCCTATGAAATTTTATTCCTCTTTCCTTTTTTTGTTTTTGGGAACATTGTTTGAAGACACAAAACGGCATATTTTAAAACAAAACTTAAAATCACACGGGATTCCCGTACAACACGGAAGTCCGTTTCATACTGACTGGAGTTTGTATTTGCTTCGGCGTTTGTATTTCCTTTGTCTGCTTCAGTAGCTCTGTTCTGCGCGCTCCATCTGGTTTTATTTCTGTAATCTGTGATCTAAACCATCTAAAGCATTTTAAAATGTTCTGCCATTTGAAATAACATTCTTTACCTCTATCCTCCATACGTCAAAAGAAAATTGCGCGCAAAGCATTTAAAAAAAAGTACACCATGGAGGTTCCGAGTATGAGTTTTTAACAAATTAAAAATAGATTAAGATGAATTCGGCACCACGGAGGTATATAATTAAATAGGTTAAATTATGTTGAAATTCAAAACCTCAGTACACACGACGTTCTAAATTCAAATTTACTTTACCCTCTAGACTCTAGAGGGTAAAGTACTAATGATTAGAGCTTAGAGCATCAGAAGAATACCATACATATACATTAACATTCTCAAGGACATATAAATATAGAAAGAGTACAAGCAGGGTCAAATTAGATAGACTAGGCCCAGAATTTAATATCCGTAGAGGGGTGAAGCAAGGAGATCCGCTATCACCAAAAATTTACATAGCCGTCTTACAAAATATAATGAAAAAACTAGACTGGACCAAAAAAGGAATAACCATAGACGGAAAAAATCTCAGTAACCTACGATTTGCCGACGATATAATCCTTTTCGCCAATACATCAAAACCACTAGAAGAAATGCTGACAGAACTAAGCGCTGCTAGCGAAAACATAGGCCTACAACTAAATACCTCAAAAACAAAAGTAGCTACCAATGGTACGAAGAATTGCATACTAATAAATCAAACACCTATAGAATACGTCGAGAGCTACATCTACCTCGGCCAGCGAGCAACACGGAAGGGAGTAGCCTAAGCTAAAAAATATTGTTCAAATCTTTCTGTCATTTTTTGCGGGAGGGGAAGTTGCACACTAGCGCAAAGCCGCACTATTACATACAAAACATACCTGTAACCAAATCACTAACACATAAAAAATAAAGCACCATTCACAAATCTAGCCCCGCCCTCACGCCACAGTATATTATCAAACTCCATGGTTCACGCGGACTTGTACTTTGACAGAGGGGAAACGCTGTGTATGCCTACTCCCTTCCGTGATGCTCGCTGACCTCGGCAAGCAAATATCATTTAAAAAAACAAGACACCAAGATGAAATAGACAGGAGAACAAACATGACCTGGAAAAAATACTGGAGCTACAAAGAAATATAAAAATCAAAACTTTCAATTAAACTAAAGAAAAAAGTGATGGATTCGAGTCTATTGCCCTGTTTATCGTACGGTGCCCATACCTGCGGGGCTAGCACGGACTGTGGACTAATAGTCTTTCCACCATTTTTATCCACCTGTCAGTGGATATAATAATCATTTCCACCTTGCATAGCATGGCAACAGGGGAAAGGGATAAAATGTTTCCACTTGACGTTTGTCGTGGACATTATATCACGCTACTCCCCGCTGTATAGCACGGACTCGGGAAAACGAAGATAAATACTCTTCAATTGACATATGACAGGGGACAAACTATCGTCTGATTTGGAGGTGGGGATATAAGTAAATCTCTCTCAAACATAATGTCGCGAGCATATTATAATTATATTTTTAATTATAATTACTCATTTTTATATCTAAATGCGTTCTCTATACTAAGGTATGTGATTTAGATGAGAAAATGTTTTATAGTTGTTTACAAAAATATAAAACCTACATATAAAACCTCAAAACGCAGCACAGAAAAAAAAAGGCAAAAGAGCAAACGTTGACAGAAAAACTGATGATCAATACGTCATTTTTAGGGTTCCGTAAAACTTAAAAACGGAACCCTTATAGATTCGTCACGTCTGTCTGTCACAGCCACTTTTTGCCCAAACTATGAAAACTACACTGTTGAAACTTGGTAAGTAGATGTATTCTGTGAACCGCATTAAGTTTTTATAAAAAAAAAATAAAAAAATTAGGGTTGCCCCCCATACTGAGAAATGAAACTCATCAAACTTACACGTGTGGGGTGTCTATCAATAGGTCTTCAAAAACGATATTGAGGTTTCTAATATAATCTTTGTCTACACTGAATAATTTGCGCGAGAGACACTTCCAAAGTTAAAATATGTGCCCCCCCCCCTCCCTCTAACTTCTAAAGTAAGAGAATGAAAAAATATATGATGTACATTACCATGCAAACTACCAACGAAAATTGGTTTGAACTCGATCTGATAAGTAGTTGTTTTTAGTACGTTATAAATACACTATCATTAAAACTTCGATCAAAGTTACAACGAAGTACAAGAACTATGTGTACTAGGGTGGAGCGAAAAACCTTTTTTCGTTTAAATGTAATGTAATAGTAAAAATTTGGTGCCATTTGGGCTTAAATTAAGTAATACAAAATATAAATCAATTCCGTTTAGAGTAACTGCCCCCGCATCGGCACTGATTTTATAAAAATAATTGGGTTTAGACCTTACACAGATGCCATATATCAGTACTATATTTTCATGACCAGACAGTTTTTTTACTACAAATCGTTATCTGGGATCCTATATTTTCGATGTAGAATACACAAAGAAACCAAACTATGTGTTTATAAGTTTAATATGGGGAATGTGGGAGCGCGGGAGGAGACGCTAGCGGCGCTTGTCACGATACTCGTCGTTTACAGGGCTCTGTTCTTTTCAGTTTCTATTTTTAAAACTATGTAAAGAACTCGAAGTGTGTTTAAATGTCCTTATTTGGGGGATGTTAGTGACATAAAAAAGAAAGTGTTAACTACTTACGAATATGTAATGAAGTACTACGAATTGAGATGAATGAGACATCAACTAAAAAACGGCAAAAGTTCCAACTTTTTCAGAGATAGCAGACATCGTAAGATCTTAGGTTGGAAATATACAACAAACTGTATTTATTCTGATAGTAACACAATTGAGGATAATTCAAAGGTTTAAAACATGTAATTTAAAAAGCAAAAATCTACTCAAATCCATCAAAAGGAGTCAGAAAGTTTTAAATAAATTAGCTCAGTGCATCTGTTCTAAGGATAACAAGGTTCCTAAATAAAAACAGGGTTCTATAATTTATCAAAGAACGTCTCATGAGATGATTATCCGCAGAATCGATGATATTGGTATACTATAAAAAGGTAAAGGTTGTACCTGAGGTCATCTAGAGGAATACAAACTACGACAACAGAATAGATGGTTCGTGAAGAAATTTCCCTAGCCAGTATTTTTGCGAGTATTATGTATTATGGCCATTGGCTATGACAGAACGAATGTTAACACAGGAAAGTATGATGGATTTATAAAACTAGTTCAGAAAAAGCTACTAAAACTATTTCAGTGAAAAATCAGTTTGCTCCACATTGATGAACTGCTCTAAGATATTTATTTCTTCATCTCGAAGACTGTACTTCGGGACATATATCTTACGTAGGTCCATTAGGAAAATCTCTAGAAACATGTGAAAAGCTGACTGTAAAGAAATTTAAGCACATTGCAGGACAAATATTACTCGCAATGGCAAATTACTAAAATAAGATCTCGAAAATAAATCTCGAGGTAAACTTTAACATGCCCGTTGGATCACATGTGCCAACCAAATACTACGTTTGTATGTGGCAACTGAAAATACGACAGACAATTTAAGGATTCTAGCAAAATGTCGTATATAAAGTTGGACCGTCTTGGTTTTCAATTAGGATCCAACCATCGTACAAATATGTCACTCGTCATCTGTTTAACATTGTTATGGACACCAGAAACCTGCCCATAAACTTTAAGCAATGCGTATTTTGCGCCTCCCGCCTTCTTCTTAAAGCCTTCTTCTTGCGATGATAACAGATGAGAGGTAACGTAATATTAGAGAGCTGGCTGCTTGTCGCATACTAAAGGCACGCAGTGTGAGCCTTGCTTCAACACCTAGACTTTTTCTTTTCAAGTGACATTGATGAATTTTAATGCTACTTCTAGTTTATAATATTGATTAATTAATGTACTGGTAGGAAAACTTAAACGAACCGCCGCTTTAAAAAAAAACTGACTAAAGAATTCAGGACATTGTTGAATCTGGTGGCGAGAGCAAACCATTGTTTTTAAAGATTACCTGCCTTACTGAAGATGTTGAGAGAGCTGTGAAGACCGCAGCTTCTATAGTTTAGTGCACACAAAAGTCACGATTAGGTGCAATAAAACCCACGTTCGAATCGTAGAATGTGATGCCTAAATATAAAACAAAAAAGGATTTTCTAGCTTAGTAATTAATGTAATATTTTAACTCCTTAGTATTTTCATGTTTATTGTCACAGTATTTCCCTAATAGATGTTTAAAATATACATTATCTGTAGTAAAGTACCTTTTAATTTGAAAATAGGGACACCATTTCACATTATACGACTTTCAACTTTATGTAAAAAAATAAAATTTTTGAAGTCAATGCGGAGGCAGAAGATACTCATTAAATGGAATGAAAAATTACACTTCTTTTAACTTCATTATGACGCACAAATCCCCCCCTATTAGAACTTCGAAACTAAAAAAAAATTTTTGTCCATACATTCGTGCTCCACCCTAATGTGTACTATGTATATTATGTTACTTGCTGCAACGGAACCCTTCATGGGCGAGTCCAACTTGCACTTGGCCACTTTATTATTTAATTTTCTTATAACGGCAATACTGAAGTGATAACGCTACTCCCGCCGTATATCCACCGTGGAATAACTATCCACCGGCGAGTCCGTGCTCTGACAGTGGACAAAATTGACAAGGGGGAAAAAGATTATTTCCTTTCCCGGTGGAGTAATTGTCAACTGCCCGTGCTAGCCCCGCTGGATCTTTAACAAAAACACCATGTCAAAAATACGTAGTACCTGCCAACGGGCTATGGAGAGGAACATCCTTGGCATCAAAACCATCGACAAAGTAAAATAATTAGACACAAAACCAAAGTGATAGACGCATTACAACACGCACAACGTTTGAAGTGGAAATGGGCAGGACATATCTTCTGAAGAAAGATGGTCTAAACGAATAATAAAATGGACAGGTCCGGGAAGCAAAAGAAAAAAAGACAGACCAAAAGCTCGCTGGATAGACGATATACTTCAACTGGCAGGAAAAGACTGGATTAAAACGGCTAATGACAGAAAAAAATTGGAGCAACTGGAGGAGGCCTATACCCGTAAGGGGCCATGACATATCGACCCGAAATACCTACTTACTTAACATAGTTTTTTGTATATTTGTTTATGTCATGGAAATAAAAAAGGCTTTTTAATTTCATTTATTGATTATTTATTTATATTAAAAATATGTTCTTTCTAACAAAATAAGAGTTACCGAAATTGAACAACGCAAACATGAGTTACAACCAAATACACATTCTATAGAATAATGTGATGATAAAGAAGAACGGTACGGTCGACATTTGTCGGGCATGCCGCCGTCCAGGCAAATCTCTTCGTCATGTTATTTCCGGTTGTTCACATCTTGCTAACGGCGAGTACTTACACAGATATACTCTAGTAGCCAAGATCATCCACCAGCAACTTGCTCTTCGTTAAGACCTTGTTGAGTCCGAGGTGCTATAAATACGCACTACGCACCTCTGACAGTACTCGAGAATGGTCTACTGGGACCGCTCTATCATCACGGACATGACTATTGTCGCCAATAAGCCTGATATCGTGCTGGTCTCAGCGCCGGGCTGAGATTATCGATATCACCATATCACATGATGAACCTCGTGAAAGCTGAGAAGGACAAGCTTAGCAAGTACCTTGACTTGGCTCACGAGGTTACCACCATGTGGAATGTTAATTCCACGATCATAGTTCTAATAGTCGTGTCGGCAAACGGCCTTAGCTAAAAGTATCAACCAACATCTTAAGAGACTTTCGCTAGACGCTTGGATCAGGGGTCAGATACAGGAGGCGGTCATCCTCGACACAGCGCGCATCGTCAGGAGGTTCCTCACTCTGCAGCCCTAGCCACCGGTAGTTTTTAAGTACCTTATAATGTTTATATATTTGTATATGTTGTAAAAACTTATACAAACATGTAAACATTAAATATTAAACTTACCTTACAAAGTAACATATTGGGGCTACCTTTGTCTAAATGTTTCGTTGTAATAAAAAAATATGTATTTGGTGTGACTTCCAATATTTAATATCAAGTATCGATATATCGGATATATCTAAATCAGGGTTCGGCAACGTGCGGCCCGCGACCTGCCTCGGGTCAATTTTTATTTAGTGGTAATATATTCCTTTGGGGGTTAGAATTACAACATTTCAAAAGTGCGGCCCGCTTTTATCTACTTTATTTAACATGTAGCCCATGGCTCCCGAAACGTTGCCGACCCCTGATCTAAATAAATACCAGCTAATAATGTAAAAATGCCTAATAATAGTTACGATAAATCAGTTACGATATTTTCTAAGTTAAGTCTGTCACTTATGGTCTGGGTTCCTAGGATTACGTTGCCGTCACATAGCGGACGTACAACTACGACCGTCTTTACGGCGACGACATGTGGAAAGTTCCACTGCCGCTATATTACGTCGTCAGCCAGCAACCTCAACAAGCAGGAGAGAAAAAGAAGGACCTTGATTAATCAAGTATGGTATAATATAGCTTTTATCAGTTACTTGGAGGATGAACTATTAAAAGAGGAAAATAATCGTAGGGTAGAAGATAATTTATTCAAACCGAGTGGTATAGTAGGCGCATTAGAAATTTTAGTACGTCGTCGCAGCTCCAGTTGGAATTAAAACCCATTCTGTACGTCGTACGGACGTCGGTTCAGTCAAAAAAACTCAAAATATATCGATATGGCTTCACCGCTATAATCTTACGTTCGAAAAAAAACGTTCACGAACTATTCAACACCGTCAAGACGGCCGTCTTTCAAATAGCGTCACCGCTTCTTTACGTTACGTTGTCAATCACCAAACCGCGCCATAGTGTTAACATCTTAGAGGAAGGAATACAATAGAGTTACAAAGTTCCTGACTACTATAGTGCTTCTCGTTCTTTCAATTTCAATTCAATTTCAATTGATATTCAAAAAGTATTGCCATAAAAAAAATATTCCATTGGAAAAGGGTAATTTGGTGCTGCAATCGTTTCTATGAATTCAACGGGAAATTCTATCTATTTTATCAGTAGCTATTGCGGCAACAAATGAGATACTTACTAAGCCATATTAAGGAATCTACCAAAATGTGATAAATGAGACGGGGCCATGCCCCTTATGAGGACTCCCGAAATTTATAACACCTACTAGCCTACTACGTAACTAATTACCATTTACAGATTACTCGGCTCATATTCTAAATACCATTTAATAAAAGATTTTATTTCATATAAATAATTTTATTTATTTATTTAGGAGGAACTTAATTAGACAATAAAAAACAGGATAATATTTTTTTTTTGTCAAATTCAACTTTATACTCCATATTAGCAAAAGTTTTTCTGTCAGATTTATGTAATACTAACAGCCCACCTCAGCTTCGCGTGGGTATTACGGGTATGGCATGTAGGTATTATGTTTTATAAAAAGTTTGTACTACAAACTTTTTATATAATATAAAGTTTTATCACTTATATTACATTTAGAACACTCGATCAAGTCTGCGTTTGAAAAAACAAACAATCAAAATTATCTGTCTCAAAGTCACACAGCGAGCTATGGAGAGAGCTATGCTCGTAGTCTCTTTGCGCGGCAGAATCTGTAATGAGAATATTGCTACTTTCGTTCTTTTGCGAATATCCTCATTACGGATTCACTGCCACGCAAAGAGACTCCGAGCATAGCTCACTCCATAGCTCGCTGTGTGACTTTGAGCTTTGTTATGAGGCCCACAGTTAAGGACCACGTCTCAGTTCCATAAACCATCACTGGCAACATGCACTGATTGAAGACGAAAGTCTTCAAGCATTGGGTTATTTTGGACTCCAAAATGTGCCATAGTTGCCCGAACGCTGCCCATCCGAGTTGGATCCTACGCTGGACCTCTTTGTCGAAGTTGGATCTACCTAATTGGATCTTCTGGCCCAGGTAGAAGTACTCGTCAACAACTTCGAGTGTGGTATGGAGTGGCAAATTTAAATAAAAAAAACAAAAATAAAAAGTGTCAAGTGTCTAACCACAGATTTTCATGGCTTTATCTTGAATAATGCAGACTTTCATGTAGACTTTCAATCCGTAGGTATTTCATCCCTGTACAGTTTTAAATTACAAAGTTGTTAGAACATTTACATTGCAAAACCCTGTCTTAGCGAGCGCCTACGTGCTAAAAGGCACCTCCATGCAAAATTTCAGGCTCCTAGCACGCTTGTAGTTTCTGAGATTTCGTGATGAATGACATTTCGCTTTTATAAGTACATATTAGGGTGTCCCTTAAAATTCAATGTCAATATATTTTTACGCATACCTTCTAAAAACTTTTATATGGACCTAATATAGTACAGAAATAAATATTAGCCCGATTTATAAACGATAACCCGTGCCGACTTGAGTTTTTAACTTGTCCATACAATTGCGCGGGTGCAGCGCTGCGACCTGTTACTGCGAGTTTCAATTGTCATTTCATACGTGATTTCTAACATTATTAGTGCGTTGTTGTTTATTGTGTGGAGATGTCTGTGGAATTACGAAGTGATAAACCAAATATTTACCTTATCGGACTGCCAAGCCACCAGATAAATGGTGCAAAATTACCATCTAATCGACAAGTTCTCGCCGTTTTATGTTACAATATACGTGAGGTCAAGCTGACTGTTAGTGAAAGTGCGAATCTTGTTATAAGAGAGTGCATTATATTTTGGGAAAAGCCAGAATTCCTACAAAGGCATTTCCTAACTGCGTGAAGAAACTTGTTGATTTATATCATGTTTGGAGGGAGCTGCAAAAAAACTGTAAGAAAACTCAGGACACGATCAAGAACCGTGAACACAATTTTGTAAAAGACCTTGATAACTTGTTTGATATTGCACATGCTGATGCCTTCGACAGAATGAAGATAGAGGAAGACAAAGATTATTTAAGGAAACAGAGAGAGGCCAGGTCGACCGGGATGCTTAGGTGGAACTGACAAAACATTGGCGGAGAAAGAAGAACGAGTTAGGCAAAGACGATTGGAAGAAAAGGAAAGAAAGGTAAAACAAAGAGAGCTATTGGCTATTGCATGTACTTCTTCAGTAGATAGCTTGGAATGTCTGGAGAATTCGAATGAGGAACAGATTTCGAAATCTGTACTTAGTACTCAGATTCCTTGCCCTGAAAAAAGTTCTAAAAGAGGCACGAAAAATTTCATGACTCCTAAACTGGCAGCAGCTTTAGATCGATGCCAATTAAGCATAAGATACTCAGTTTACATTCTCCATGCGGTTGTAGAAGCGCTTGGTCTGAACACTGATGATTTTCCTATTAACAAATCTTCGATTCAGCGAAATCGTACTCAGGCGAGAAAATCCAGGGCAGAAGCAATAAAAACTGACTTCCAGAATAATTTGCCTGACGTAGTCACAGTCCATTGGGATGGAAAACTATTACCTGGATTGGATGTATGAAGTTTAAAAGAAGAACGCTTGCCAAGTCTTGCTTCATTTGACGATAGAGAACAACTTCTTGCAGTGCCAAAATTAGAGAGTTCTTCGGGAAAACATCAAGCTAAAGCCATTTCAACTGCACTCTTTGACTGGAACCTACATAATAAACGGTAGGTGCTGCGATACAACAGCTTAAAATACTGGCCGTTTCAGTGGAGCTTGTTCTATTTTGGAGCAGACTTTAGAAAGGGAATTACTGCTTTTTGCTTGTCGTCATCATTTTTATATGTTGGTCTTCAAAGCTTTTTTTTGAAACCAAGGTAAAGCAAATTACAAGTAGCCCAGATATTCCAATTTTCAAAAAGTTAAGAGTATACTAAACCTTGGCTCGAATGTACAGTGTCAATTAAAGCACCTAACCAAGACTTATGCTTTTTGAAAGCTCTAAAAGAATATGAAAAAGTAGACGCGACAAGTTCCAAGGCATCCACAAGCAAGTTTGTTCATCATTTATGGTATTTGTGTGAAGAAGCAGTCATGTTATTACTCTTTGATGAAGAAGTTGATTTCAAAACCAAGACAAAAACGATTAATAATTTAAACATAGATGAAAGTTCAGATTCCGCCAAACGCTATATCCCATCGAAGGAAGAAAATACGCAAAATTGCTTTAGTAGGCTTAATTATTTTCTTGTTTCTTTTTTCAAAGTTTCGTGGCTTAGTTTTTGCTTTTTAGACTGTTTTTTCTTTCTTTCAGATATTATGATGATGGATGATTTTGTGACTCAAAGAAGCAAACAATTTCTATCTCAACTGCAGATCGACGACAGTTTTCTTCGGGAGGATGTATCTTCTTGGGGTGACAATACTACTTTTTTGGAAGCTAGAAGACGAATAAGTTGTTTGAAAGGTCGTAAATGACACTGCTGTTAAATGAATGCAAGATTTTAATGGACTTATCACGGCTGAAGAAGAACAAAAACCGTTTTTGTTGCGTTGAATTCAGGAACATAGAAATCTGTATCCAGACTGTAAAAAAACTACACCAAAGAGAAGTCACCCTAATTAATTATTATTATAATTTGTATTTAAATAAAAGTTTGTGTTGATATTATTTTGTTATTACTCATATTTACTTTATTTGTTGCATTTTAATTATTTTGGATCAAACCAAGATGTCAGGCCAAAACACCATTTTCTAATAAACTTTAGAGCTCGGTCGGCACGGGTTGCAATCATGCTACAAATACGAAATTTCGTATTTAAGTATATTTTAGCATTCATAAAAAAGTAGAGGGTATGCGTTTCGAAATTCTAAAAAAAAAATTTTTTTGCCATATAAGGGACACCCTAGTACATATATATATTTATATGGATATATGGAGGAACTTCAATAAATAATCAAAAACTGGGCAATAAAATATTTATTTCAAATTATACTTTACATTAAATATTATAGTTTACCTATCAAATTTATACAATATTAGCAGCCCGCCTCGGCTTCGCACGGGTAACACGGAACTTAGGTATAAAAAAACAAAAAATTAGCTTTTTAAATATTGGAAGACCTTGTTGTAGTAGACAGTCTACTATGTTCTGGTAATTCAGGATAATATTGATTTATTCTGTGCTTCATGAAAAATATTGGTTGTTTATTCACACAATATTTTATCCTATTCTTCTTCAGAGTGGCACATCTGCAAAATGATAATTAATTTGAATAAATAAAACAATCCAAATTATTACCAGAAATCTAGTGATAAATTCAAATTCCATAATTATTTTTGTAAAAGTTCCAACAAAAATAAGAGTTGGAATTGCAGTGAGAGAGGGAACAGAAATTGAAGCATTGGTAACGGGAAAAAATTGGCAGTCATAGGGACTGCCGATATAACTGGAAACTTATAACCAGAATTTGACAGCACACTTTGGAAACTACGCGAATGAAACCGGAGGGCACTGCGAGTGTGGAATAAATCTTCAAAGCACTTTCATCTACATAAGTCTTCTAAGCATGGCCATCTAGACTAGATATGTTGAATGGTAACCATGGTAACACGCCATGGCAATCTAAAAATGCTTACGCATTTCTGGCCATGGTCCCGAATTCACCTAAAGATTTCTTTCATTCCCAAGCGTGACGTTTGAGCTCGATTCATAGCCCACGAAATATCTGTATGTGGTGCGTCAAAGGAAGTCTTAATTCCAAAAACGAACGAATGCGAAGCCACAGGCAAAATCTAGCACGTATCATTAGCAAATGGTCAGTAAAAATATTTTAAATAATGTACCTACTTGTATATTTCATGGGTAAATTTGTAACAAATAACTGGTCACACCTTTTTGTTTGTTTTGTTTTAAGGGTTATGTTTACATTTTACATATTTTGCAAATTTTGGATTAGATACTGCCGTTATTGTATAAATTTAATTCACGTAGATATCTAGAATGCATAAATATCAATTTCTACCAAGTCGTCATAACAAATATTGTCTACTTACGTGTAAAATGAGATTCCACTGATTTTTCTTTTACAGAGGCTATTCCAGCTTATAACACTACACAACGCACATTGCTTAGCATAAATATCACCAATCTCTTAATAGTCTTTCACAAACAAGCTTTAAATCTTCTTTAAATACACACAATATTTAATAAAACATAAAAAATCCGAGTCTGAGCTTTGAACAGACTTTTGTATGGCAATGCCATGTCAGATTTGTAATTTAGCCAGAGAAAAAGCCGGCCACGGTGATAAGGACGGAAAATCAGTACCTCTTTCTCTTTTTTTCACAAGTGATAGATAATTAGACTATCTCATTTCCGCAAGTCGTGACGTCACTTATTGTGCTCCCCTGGTTAACATAGACAACGTTATCGTGACGTCATTCACCGCTACATTACGTCCGCTATGTGACGGCAACGTAATCCTAGGAAACCAGAGCATTACGATTATAATTATTTTTTTGACAATCCACACACAACACCATCTGACCCCAAACTAAGCAAAGCTTGTATGATGGCGGCCAGATAGCTGATATATAATACTTATATAGTTTTAAATACATACTTATTATACATAGACACCTAGACACAGTGCAAACATTTGAATTCATCACACAAATATTTACACTGGGTGGGAATCGAACCCACGACCCTCGACTTCGCAGGCAGAGCTACTACCAACTAAGCCACGAGGCCAGCCACGATAAATGGTTTCATGATCAGCCTTACATCTGTGTTGAGATAAGTTTTTTTTTGTATTGTTTTGTTATTTAATGTTTTATATGAATAAAAAAATAACCACTAAAATACCTCTTCTGAAAAATTTCATTAAAGTCGCTTACGATGTTCTTCCATAACAGGCTCGATATTATTATGGTGATAATAACGAATGGAAAATATCGATATGTCGATATTTTTTCAACAATCGTATCTACCCCTAGGGAATATAATTAGGTACCAACGTACTTACATATATGCTAATCACAGCAATAACGTGTGACTCACACATGCTCCTTAAACTTAGGTGTCAAATCGACAAAACGGTTATAACACCTGTCGTCAAATGTATGGATTTGAATGTTGGGCAACCAAAGGATCGGATGAAAGGCGATTGTATTTAGCGGAGATGCGAATGCGCTTAAGAAAATGGCGCCACTAGTCCATTTAAAAATACAAAAAAAAAAAAAAACTTTAAAAGGCCAAAACTCAGCTCCGATATGACTAAAAGCAAATATGATTACACAAATACCCTGAGGTAAGGTAATGTTTCATAATAGTGACAACAGATCGTTGGGCGCTAAAAAAAATGGCGCCAATAGACCATACAAAAATATCAAAAAAAAAAGAACTGCCGATAGAAGTGAAAACTCAGAATTTGATAACTTACTTTGGAACCCACACGGGTGTAACCGGAGGGCGTACCCTGGCCATCATGGCATGGCCATCTAGAAATGCGTCAGCATTTCTCATTGGCTCACACATTTCTAGGTGGCCAATGGCCATGGTCGTGAGTTTACCCGAAGATTTCTTATCATACCCGAGCCTGACGCTAGAATTCAATTCACAACCCACAAAAACCTGTCTAGGTGCGCCAAAAGAATTTTTCACTTCAAAAAAACTTTCAAAAGCCATAACTCAGCTCCGATATGACTTACAGCAAATCTGATTGCACGAATACTCTTAATCGTAATGTTTCAAAAAAGTAACAACACATCTTTGGCCGCTAAAAAAAACCGACGCCACTAGTCCATACAAAAAATCCAAAAAATAAATATCTTTGATAGGCCATAACTAAGGTCCGATATGACTTAAAATCAGACTAATCTGATCTGACAAATCTGCCTGCACAAATAAAATCAAGGTAGGTAATTTATTGTTACAAGCAAGTGGTAACAGATCTTTGGCCGCTAAAAAAAAGCGATGCCATTAGTCCATACAAAAGTAGGTACCCAAACCCCTTTGGCCGAGTGTCTGAATTTAAATTTAAATTGAAGTTTAGTTTTGTTTTTTCGATGAAAATAAACTATTTAATAGTAAGCTATTGTAAAGTTTCATCAAAATCCATTTAGTAGTTTTTGAATACAAAATACAAATACAAAAATCTTTATTGCTGTTTGTAGGTAAGATAATATAATACAAAACATTTTAAAAGTTGCCCCATACAAACTGGCCTCTGCGAGAGGCATGCAATATGTCTGGCAAGACAATTTGTTAGTCTTAATTTTTAAATAAAAACAAAAAAAAAAAAAAAATTTAAATAATAGTCAGCTGATTAAAGTCTTCTTCTTCCTCATCTTCTATTAATTTCTGGTTTTTACCCGACTGCGCGACGCAAAGGAGTGGTAATGTGTTTAACAGTCTATGTATGTATGTATGTATGTATGTTTGTATGTTCCTTTGAAGCTCTATACAGACCAAACGCCTGGGCCGATTTTTATGATTCACACGTCAATCGATTCCTCTTAATCTGGCGAGTGACACTAAAGACATGATATTAGTGTAAGTCTAATATGGCGGATTCAGGACGCCATATTGTCCAAATAAAAAAAATGAAAATCACCAAAATATGTCAAGAGGGGTATCGTTGAATAGGTATTTAAAAATAATGTTTATCTTTCTCTCAATGTTTTTCGATTTGACTGACCGTTTAGGATGTATATCGATTTAAAGTTGAGTAACAACCATTCTCACATTTATAGGTTTTTAGGTGGCAGAAAACTTCGTATAACTATCTGTACGTGTGAATGTGGATGGACATTATATACTAATGTATCTAGTAGGCATCGATACAAATCAATAGATGTGCCCTGAGCACCTTGAAATTGGTAATAAACTGCATCTCTGTATGTATCGTAAGTGGTTTACAAACAACCAATCTACTTGACCCCTATAATCGCTAGCGGCGAGATTTGCTGTGGTTCTACTTATTTTGGTTGTTGACACCGAATAATGATAGGTAAAAAAGTCCGGCGTCCACCGCGTCCTGCAACCGACTAGAACGGAAAGAGTGAGCTCACTCTTCCCAACGTTGACATGATTGCGTGCGCCGTGAAGTTTGGGATGGGGCCCATCTTGGGTTCTACGATCTATGCTAGTAGGTAAATTGGACTACCTTTTTTTCGTACGTGCAGGAAATGTATTTACGCATACCCTACTGCCCCGCCCGGGACACACAGCCGGGTTATGTTGCACTCTATATCATGTATGGATATGGTGCCCCTATCTACTAATAAACCTCCATGGGGTTTCAACTCTGCCGCTGATAGTGGGAACACGGAACCGCTCTCGGATTGCTCCGCCTCGGTCGCCCATCTCCAACTTCAAACGATTTAGTAGGTAGGTACCTACTCAACGTCAATCGAAAACCTATACTAACACAAAACTATAAATATGAATTACATGCAGTAGAAAATCCTACATATTATATCAGTAGAAACGAAAACAATTGGCCAACAACCAAAAGATGCATATTATTATATTGACCATATTAACATTCACAACATTGTTCATAACTAAAAAGTATAAAATAAAAAAATATAATTTAAAAACTCAAAAACCCGACTGCGTAAAATGTGATACATACTAATAAAACTGAAAAGAATAAAACAAGCATTTCGATTTCTGGTGGTCTAGAATTCTATAATATGTTATTATATTAATACTATATTATATTATATATAATATTATATTAATGGCATAAATACTAGTAATAAAATTGATATAGAAATCATAACAAACCACATGTGTGACAATGCTGTACATAATAAAATTGAATGTGCGACCCATGCTAAATATAATCAAAATAAGATAGCACCAAGAATTGGAAAGAAATGTAGAAATGAAGAAAATAGCAAAACTTATGACACAAAAAAAGCAACAAAACAAACAGACATACGGCAAAAGCAACTAGAACAAAAAATATTAATCCTCTGTGACCATTTTGGAAAAGGATTGGCTGAATTTATCGAATTAAATTCTCAGAAGAATCAGTCTGTAACGTCTATTTGCAAACCTGGAGCAACACTTGCATCTGTCACAAACGGAGTAGAGGTATGGACTAAAAATATGACAAAGGGTGACATAATTATCGTCATTTCATCTTGTATGATAGACTATCGCTTTGAATGCATAAGAAGACTTAGACAACTATGTAACTTAAATAGTTTTAAATTACAATTAACCACTCTGCCGTATTCTTACAGTATGCTGCACAATTGCAATAATGATTATAATCATGAAATGTACCTGTTAAACAAAAAATTTTTTGACTTTGTCGATCGATCTTCTTCCATGTCAATCATAGACATAAACTCTTTCAACGGGAAATCGATGTTGTATAAGAATAAGTTAACCTACAGTTTCATGAGGTTTTTGTATGACCGGATTATGTATAATTTGACATGTCCACCACAAAATCAATACTCTAATTTAATTTTAATAACATTAGATCCGTCAAATAATTCAGAATCAGAAAATCGAAATTTGATTTCACCCAGCCTTACTCAGAGTTTTTTAGAGACAATCAGTCCTTCAAACACTGTAACTTAAGTTATCCAGAAATTATAGTAATGCATCAGAACTGTAGGAGTTTACAAAATAAAGTATTGTCAATTAACAGTCTCACTGCTACCTATAAACCTGATATATTGATTTTGTCCGAAACATGGTTAAATAAAAGTAATGTAGATGGTATTGTACTACACGGCTACCGTCATGTCAATTGTTTCGTCAGGAAATCACAAATACATGGAGGTGTTTCTATATTTGCAGCTAATAAATTCAAAACTACACCAATTATAGAAATAAGCGAATTAGCAGTAGAATATCATTGTGAATTGACTGCTGTTGAAGTCACAATTAATAAAAAAGGTAATAAGCTAATTGTAGTGGGTTTATATAGGACGGGCAAAGGTAATTTTGCTGTTTTTGAAAATGTACTGGATAAACTGTTTAGGTTAATTCATGAGAGGTCGTATGACGATGTTCTTCTAGCAGGGGATTGGAATATAGATTTTTTGAAAACGTCTCCGTGCAAAATATCGGTGTTGGATGTTTTGGAGGCATACTCTTTTAAGAATATTGTAAATTTCCCAACAAGAATTGAAAACTCTTCTAGAACATCTGTTGACTGTGTGGTCACTAATATTGATAATAATCGTTTTACTATAAAAGGAATAGCAGCTGCAATGGACCGTACTGATCATGATGCACAGTTAGTCCATATTAAATTCGAAAAATTAGAAAAAAATAAACGAAATTGTTGAGAAACGTACTTTCCAGCCTGAAAAAATAGAACTTTTTTCCAATGCTATGATGTCATATGATTGGGACACCTTGTTTGACTTATACAATGTCTTTTTTTTTTAAACTTTTGATGATTTTGTGACTAAATTAAGGTGGAATTTTAATTTATTTTTTCCTACAACAAAGGTGAAACGAAAATCGCAACCAGTTCCATGGATATCTGGAGAAATTATAAAGATGCAGAGAGATATTAATGATTTATATGAACTTAGGAGACAATATCCCGATTTCATAAATAAGGATATAATTAGTAAAAAAATGAAATTAAAACAAGAATTGTTATTGCATAGTAAAAACGAATATGTTGAAAAAAGAATATCGAATTCAAGAAATCCAAAGAGAGAGGTTTGGAAAATAATAAAAGAGGATACGAATAAAAACATCAAGGAATGGGACTGGGCACTAATGAATAATGAGACAAATGTACAGGTTAAAAATAGTAGTATTTCTAACTACATAAATAGTTATTTTATTTCAATTGGTGATGAAATAAGTAATAAATATCCTCCCAACATGAAAAAAGCCATTAGTTTCTTAAATGAAGTTGTAAATGAATTGCCTGATTTTGAATTTCAATATATTTACCCTACAGACCTGCTAAGTTTAGCCAAAAATAAAATTCATTCATCTGAAACGAAAGATATTTATGACATTTCTGGGAGTTTTCTTCACAAAATAATGCAGCCTCTGTCTGAGCATTTGACGTACTTAGTCAATAATGTTATGCAATCTGACAAATATCCTGCTACATTAAAAGTATGTCGTCTGAGCCCACTCTATAAAGGAAAAGGAGAAAAGACAGATGTGAAAAACTATAGACCTATTACCATTGTGCCTACTATCTCAAAATTAATAGAGACGTTGATGTCGAACCAGTTAATGAAACATTTAGAGAAGCACAACGGTCTATCGGAGACACAATTTGCTTACAGAAAGGGAAAATCAACTTCAAAAGCCGCACATGTCTTTGTGGACAAAATCATTACTGCTCTTGATAAAAAACAAAAAGTAGCTGCTATCTTTATAGACTTGTCAAAAGCATTCGACTCAGTCAATCACCAATTGCTTGTAGAAAAACTTAGAAGGTACGGGATAAGGGGACATAGCGAGAAATTGATATTATCATTCTTAACTGATCGGCAGCAAATAGTGGAAATAAAAGTTAACGGACAAACATTAAAATCCCATCCACAAACAGTAAAAATCGGTGTTCCGCAGGGCTCGTCAGTAGGAAACACAATGTTTATTTTGTTTTTGAACGATATTGCAAAAATACCACTGAAAGGCGATTTGATCCAATACGCTGACGACACTACGGTTGTTGTATATGGTAAAAATATGAATGAATTAATCAACAATGTTGGTTTATGTATGAAACATCTTCAGCCCTGGTTTTCTAACAATGGCTTAAATTTAAATACAGATAAAACAAATGTAATTATTTTCAACTCAGTGTCTCCCAAACAGCCAGTGTTTATTATTCCATCACTTCATGACACAGAAAGTTTAAAAAGTACTAATTTGGTGAAATTACTGGGTTTTGAAATAGACTCGGCCCTCACTTGGAAAACGCACATAGATGTAACTTGTAACAAGATGTCCCGAGGAATTTACGCACTACTACAATTGCGACCAATGGCAACGAAATGCTATCTTAAGGAAGTCTATTTTGCATATGTTCACTCAGTTATGTCATATGGCATTATGCTATGGGGTAATTCTACTGACAATGAACGCATATTAAAAATGCAGAAGCGAGCAGTAAGAACTCTTGTCAATGCCAAGTATAGAGAGTCGTGCAGAGAACTTTTTAAGAGTCTCGGAATCCTTACATCTGTGGCTGTGTATATTTTTGAGATAATCAAATACGTGCGCAGAAATATTCACATCTACCAGACTCGTGGAAATTATACAAAATCAAATTTTAGAAACAAGGATAATTTGGTGGGTGTGAAACATAGGCTGCACAATTCAACTAAAAATCCATCAGTGATAGGCCAGCAATTGTATAATAAATTGCCAAACTCTGTTAAGGAATGTACGTCATACGACGTGTTTTGTTCTAATGTTAAAGACTTATTACTGTCGAAAACATTATATAAAGTGAAAGACTATTTGAACAGTAATTATAATGATTATAAAATACCTTCGTCCTAATCTTGCCCAATTTAAATAATGTCATTTTTTGATAAATACAGTGACATGTACTGAAACTGATTCAGATAATAATAAGCATAATAGTATTTTGTAATATGTAGTAAGTGACAAAGCATATTTTATGTGGATAGGTATATAAATATAATTAATATTTTTTTATAAAAAGCCTCTATACAGCTTTTAATTTCAATGAAATAATTGTTAATTTATTTTGATAATAGTGCAAATCTGAATGATAAATTGTAAAGATATAATAGAAAATGTATTTTAAACGGACGAGTTACAAATGTAACATTTATTATTGTATATAATGATAATTGTGTATATTTTGTAATAATAAATAATATCTTATCTTATTGAAATATATACAATATTTTCTAATAAAAGAACATTACAACTGAACAGTCGGGATCCATTGAACAATTACATTGTATGTCGAATAATAATATCGAATCCATTGAACAATTAGATTGTATGTCGAATAATAATGGATCCCGACTCTTCAGTTGTAATGTTCTTTTATTAGAAAATATTGTATTTATTTCAATAGTATTAATACAATAACATAATATTATAGAATTCTAGACCACCAGAAATCTAAATGCTTGTTTTATTCTTTTCAGTTTTATTAGTATGCGATTACGTAGTTTGGTTCACATTTTACGCAGTCGGGTTTTTGAGTTTTTAAATTATATTTTTTTATTATTTATGTCATCTGATTCTTCATCTTCGATTCAAAATTTTGAATTCAATTTTGCGTGAAAGAGTAACAAACATACATCCATACATTCTTAAAAACGTATAATACTTTATAATATTAGTACGATATGATTAGTAAGATTCATTTTTCCTTAAATTATGTAAGTTATCGTGTTTTTTTCCACCTCTGAGTGGATACCCGCTAATTGTAACACGACCCCGTTTTCAGCGAGTATTCATTATTTTCTATGTTTATGTGAAACTACCGACCAATGACTTTTAAAAACATATCGATGCTACCGATCCTAAATATTTCGTAAAATGAATGAAATAGGTAAGTCTGGGGTAACTGGGAGCTCAATCTATAAATAATTTTGTTCTACATACCTGCCTTTTATGTTACATATAATATAAAGTAATAAGAGGAAAAGAGCCGAATCCCCAATCGGTTTCTCGACCGTGTCATTCGACCTTCTACAAAATCTCTCCCTAATTATTTGGGATTACGAGTAGGTTACGCTATCTTCGTAATACATATTTATCCATCTATGTACGTTGACCTAGAGCGCAGGTGACGTTTTTAACCGTGAACCAGGAAGCTCCCTCAAGGTTAAAGTAGCGCATGCGTTTTCAACCCCTCAGTTGTTTAACGTGGCTTTGTAACGCGTGTGTGGATTAGATTCTGATGTTTTTTTAATGAAACGTGTTTTATTTGTTTTTAAATTTGAATTGGAGTACTTTGTTAACTGATATCTAGTTCAATATGTGCATTTACGAAATCTACTTACCTACGAGTACTATTTAATTTACTGGCATCAACTAATCACATTGATTTTGGTAATTACCTACTGACGTACTGAATCATAAATTTATTTTACTTATAGTAACTCATCTGCGAGACTATATTGTTTATGTTTCACTAAATAATTGACATCTTCTTATTGATTGTTAAAAAATAAATTTTAGGAAAATTGCTGTATTTTACAAACATTACCTACCAAACAAACATACCTACCACTTACAAATAATTATAAACTATTTTTTGTTACAAGTTTTAGTTGTATGTTAGTTAATTTAAAAACCCGGAAATAAATTGAACTCACTTATTAAAAAAATCCTTGACCTAAACCTCTAAAATCATGGAATCTTGCATTGAGTTTGCTGAATAACTAAGGTAAAAATAAAAAAGAAATCTAGCATTCCCCTTTTGTAAGTATTGGCCAAAGGAAGCTTATAACCAGTACGAAACTCACTTTGGCCCAAAGTCGGATGTAAAATACACCACAAGGAAAAGTTACGTCGATCGACCTTACCCCCAACGAAGGCCTATACAAATTCCTAAGCGGTAACCGCGAATACCTAAACGTTCGAATTGTCTCGATACCCAGAAAATCAGACTGTTTCAAAACCAAATTAAAATAATATGACTAAAATATAATCTCTGTACAATCCTGTAACAATAATGAGCTGTTCAGTGCTAGTAGAAGCGACCAGCTCTTCGAATATAGAAGAAGACCTCTATACGTAAGTATATACATAATATATACATTATTTATTACAATAATTATATTAGATTTAGATATGATAATAATGTAGTCATATGTATAAAGTAAAATCAATAAACAGCTGGACCGGTGCCGTGGCCTTGGAACTTGTCCTTGAGTTTCCGGGGTTGCCATGAAAGCGGAAGTCTATAGGTACTTAGGATTACTGTTTCTTGTAAACTATTTTTTATTTTCAAATGACGTAGCAACCTGATATACGTTATTGATAAATTGAGTGTCTGGATATTCTAGTAAATAAAAGCGTCGTTGGACGTGTAAATCAATGTCAACCTTGATCTTGGATTACGGCATTGGCATACATAGGTAGGTTTTGTTATTCCTTTAGGAAACTACACTTAGGGTACAATATAATTGAATGCTACTTCTGCTGAAAGATGGTAATGAAAATTACAACACACAACACACACATTTTCACACACAAACCCCACTTCTATGCATCCACTGCCGAAAATCAGAGTTTTCTCTGGAAAAATTTGGGTTAGCGGAATCCGCACGCGCCGTTCCACCACGCTCCAGCTGACGCGGGTACATACAAGCATAAACAGCTAACTAAATGTTCCCACTACTGGGACTCGAGATCTTCTCTCGCTAGGAGAGAGTCAAGGCCATAACCAACCACGCTGCCCCAGTGCGGGTTGGTGGATGACACATGACTTCGAAAGATTCTAGGTACATGTCGGTTTCCTCATGATGTTTTCCTTCACCGTTTTAAGTTAGCGGAATTACGCACATGCCTTTGGAAAAGACAGTGGTGCGCGTGGTTTTGAACCCGGGGTCTCCGGATCGGCAGTCGCCGTTGTCTCGACTAGACCAGCCGTAACTTATTAGACTAGCCGTAACTTAACGCGGGTGATCCATCACCTAACAACAGATGCGAACAGGGGCAGACAGTCTGTCGCTGTACTCCTGGTCATAGAGAAGGTTTCGATAGGGTGTGGCATGAAGGCTTTATTTACAAGATGGTGAAGAAATCGACACCCCTAAGGCTGGTGAAGTTCATTACGTCCTTTCTGGCTGATCACCGGTTCTACGTGTCCGTTGCGAACGTCAGCTCTGGAAACAGGCGCATTACAGCGGGAGTGGCACGGAGAAGTTGTGTATCACCGTCATTATACCCGCTGTTCATAGACAACATCCCATGTCTGGATGGGGGCGACCTCTTGCCAGGGGAAAGGGAAGTATTCGTAGCTTTGTTCACGGATGACAGACCGTATATCGCCTCGTCACGTTTGAAGTAAATCGCTGCGAGAAGAGAAGAAGGTTCTGGACGTCCGCGGACATGTATTTATTCGTACCATTATTTCAAAAGAACATTTGGTACCGTCACTTATAATAAGCATAAAGCATAAACAGCCCACTAAATGTTCCCATTGCTGGAACTCGGGACCTTCTCTTGCAAGGAGAGAGTCAAGACCATAATCCACCACGCTGGTCCAGTACAGGTTGGTGGAAGACGAATTACTTCCAAAGATTATAGGATAATGTCGGTTTCCTGACGATGTTTTCCTTCACCGTTTTAAGTTAGTGGCATTACGCACTTGACTTCGAAAGACAGTGGTGCACGTGGTTTTGAACCCGGGGTCTCCGGATCCGTATGTTTTTATTAAATAAAATAAAAAATTACATAAATGTCCATTATTATTTTTTTTTTTTTTAAATAAAGAGTGACGAGACGAGCAGGACATGTGCCTGATGGTAAGCAACATGCCTGCCACATAACAGCACCGTGACACGCAGCTATTGGAACACGAAGAGTCCAAATCATTACCTAGCACTGCACTGCGCTCGTCACCCAGAGATCTAAGTTGTTATATCTCTAAGCCCTGTAATTTCTCTGGAAACATTGCCCTTCAAACCGGAACACAGTAACGTTTGCACATTACTGCTTGGCGGTAGAACAAATGGCAAAGGTGTGGTACTTCCCCAGGCGGACTCTGCTAAGATTCCTACCACTACACTATTTAATCTTATTCAATAGTTCCAATTGCGACATATTCCTTTTCCAAACACTACCTTTATAAAATCATCTGCAGTGTAATATCACAGTCTATTAAATCATACAGCCGTTCGACTAAGCCGTCTAGATGGGGCAATCGTGCAATTCGTGCAGGGCGGGCGAAGCGCGCTCCTGCATTGCCTACATTACAATGTTAGTATTGCAGGAGCGCGGCTCAGGGCTGACGTCTTCCGTATGTTTTAATTTTATTTTGGTGGTTGTATTTGGTGTTTGCGTAACCCTACCCGTGCCTAGATATTATCGGCGTTTCTCCCAAGATCAAAGGCAATGAACTACTGGTAGTATTTCTATATACTGTTCATTAGGTAGCTTTATATTTCAGTAAAATATATTAATATCTTTATACTAAAGACTAGTGGTTCGCCCCAGGTTCGCTTATGTTACATAATAAATAGCCTGTAGCACTCAGGGATTACGAAAATATTCAACGGTGAAAGATTTTTGAAATTGTTCCAGTAGCTCCTGAGATTAGCACGTTCAAACAAAAACACTCTTCAGCTTTATAATATTAGTATAGATTCAAAATCGAATATACTGACACCGGAACTTTATATATCACGTAACTTTTTAACTATTTGCTATTTGGTATAGGATTAGGCACGACAGCCATCTCACCTGATGTAGAAGATGCGGTCTATGATGGATTGATGGAGCGTGCTTACTTAGAAGAAAGCGATTGCAGACACCAAGATTATAGACATTGGGCAACTTCTTAACATTCACAGCCTAGATAGTCTTAACATAAAATTAGTGCCAAAACTCTTCGTCCAAGTGTCCAAGTCTTTGGAACGTCAACCGTGAAACGATGCCACTTTTTGAGTTACGAGCAGTCCAATAAAAAAAGGGGAAGATGGTAACAGATAATGCAGATTAGTAGCACAGTCTCTTACATGTATCCAATATAAAACCGGTAGGCTAGTAGCTATTAAGCAATTTCGGCGGTGTTCAAGACTTTGAAGTCTTTTTCGAACAAGGGAGTCGTCCTAGATCGATTCTAGAGCTTTCATCTAGTACTTAGCCAACCTATCCCAAAGGTGTGAACTTACCGGTACTTACAGGTACCGTTGAAATTTTCAGAAATCAGGCAATTTTTTGAGTTTTTGTGTGTGCTCAACAGGTAGGTACATAACACAACGATAATACACACCAGTTTCGTACTCACCAAAACTATTTCAGCCGTAATACAGTACCTAATAAGCATTGTCTTAAGTCCCCGTGAACTGTATTTTAAGTATAAATAGTTGTAGTGTTTGTTAGTCGTTGTAGTCTACAACTCCAGCACGTTTCATAATGTAGAGGTGAGGGTTAAAAGGTTGCTCAAAAACATCAAGCGGCTTATAGATGACCCATAAGACGCAAGCAAATGTATGAAAGACAAGCAGCGCCCCACGGTTTTACCCGCATTGTTCCAGTTCCCGTTATTTTCCCGAGATAAAAATCCTATGGATCATTCCAGAGTACAATCTAACTGCGTTCCAAATTTCAACCCGATCCGTTTAGCCATTCCGACGTGATTGCGCAATAAACATCCAAACTTTAACATTTATCATATTAGTACGATCGATACGTTTCTTTTGATGTTTGCTAAGATTACCATTATAATTTCGTATGGCGATGACAACGTACGCATTACGTATTTACCTAAATTTGCCGTACTAAGGCTAGAACAAGAACAAAATTAAAAATGTTGACTCACCTCCCACTATGTACCTCGGATTTGCAATTTGTAAGTACAACATTCTACTAATCAAGCCATTTCATTTGATACCCAAATTGAGGGAGTTGTGAAAAAATAAATATATTTCGCCATTTTGTGGTAGCCGGCATCTTGGATTTTAAATTTGTCATAGCGCATAGTATTTTACTAGTCAATCCCTTTCATTTGGCACCCATATCGAGGTAGTAGTGAAAAAAAAAATGTAATTCGCCATTTTGTGGTCGCGGCCATCTCGGATTTGAAATTTGTTAAAGTAGGTATATAGTATTTTACTAGTCAAGCCCTTTCATTTGAAACCCATATTGAGGTAGGTTGTGAAGAAATATTTTGTCCGCCATTTTGTGGAGGCGGCCATCTTGAATCGATATCAACTAAACATAGCTAAGAACATCCGCACGGAAATCAACCTTCAAATGAAAAAAACCGCATCAAAATCGGTCCATCTGTCTGACCTCTACGGTGCCACAGACATACACACAGACAGACAGCCAGACATCGACGTCAAACTTATAACACCCCTTTTTTGGACGGGGTTTAAAAACGAGATGAGTTTATTTGACGAAAACTAAAGTAAATTTTAACAATATGGCGGTAAGTTTTGAACCAGGAATCATATAGTAGTGGTAGGACTCTTGGCAGAGTCCACATGGGGAAGGACCACACCTTTGCCAGTTATTCTACCGCCAAGCAGTAATGTGCAAACATTACTGTGTTTCGGTTTGAAGGGCAATGTTTCCAGAGAAATTACAGGGCTAAGAGAAATAACCACTTAGATCTCTGGGTGACGAGCGCAGTGCAGTGTTAGGTAGGTAATGATTTGGACTCTTCATGTTCCAATAGCTGCGTGTCACTATGCTGTTATGTGGCAGGCATGTTGCTTACCATCAGGCACATGTCTTGCTCGTCTCGTCACTCTTTATTTAAAAAAAAAAAGGTATAATATATATACCTGATTCCTAATCTTCTTAATATATATAAATCTCCTGTCACGATGTTTGTCCGCGATGGATACCTAAACTACTTAACAGATTTTAAATTAAATTGGCACACCGTGAGCAGTCTGGTCCAACTTGAGAGATAGGATAGTTTTTATTTCGATTAATAGTCTTTAAATGACAATATCCGAGCGCAGCCGGAATGGGCCGCTAGTAAGATTATATATTCCTAAGCAGAATATAAGCTTTAAAGAAAGTAGAAGCTATCATGAGGAATAATATTAAAGCGAAAACAAAATGTCAAGTGTCTGATAGGTGGCTATGACTATAAAAATCTGGACTAAAACTTGGCGTGCCTCGTGTAACAATACTTTAGGTACACATTTTCGGCTAGTAACAGAATACATAAAATTACAAATTGAATACACAGTTGATTTCATTAATATATAATAAGCACTAGAAGACCTTGTCATATGGCGTCGGGATTGGAGCCTGTAATTTGTATGCCAACTTTGAAATCTAAAAAATTCTCTTTGACTTCCTTCAGTGTGAAACGCGTTAATAAATCATTTGAGCTACGAACTGTTTACTATAAAGAATAGGCCATCCTGTCCTAAGGCTCGATGCCTCTTTGGTTTTTTTTGTTGCTGAAAATTGATTTGCAAATGTGACAATTTTGTAATCTCGTTTTCTCCAAACTATACACGAGTGTCCACACGAAAGTTAAATACACGTGTTAGAATGAATGGATGGACGTTTTTGGATCTCTCGAAAAAAAAAAAACACAATGGATTGGGACGAAATTATGTAGGCTTATAGCATATGTATCAGAATATTGCATAATTAAGCAATTTATTTTCTAAAATGAATACTTAAATCATTTCAAGGTTTCATTTTCGGGTGGATTTGGTAGCTACTTGTGATTACTAGGAAGAGTTCTGTTGATATCGCAACGGATACTCGTAATAAGTATACCAAGAGTAGAATGCGAATTTAGAAACAAAACATTGCATTATTTGAATATTCGTTATTTACAACAGTGTTCCACTGTAAAACGAAATTACTAACAGTACCAAGCAATATCTGCCACACATTGCATACAATTTCAGGTACAAATTTCGTATCTGCGACTGTCAAAACTTGTACTACGGAAATCTTTTTCTATTTTTTTTCACAGAATTGGAATTTGTTACAATTACAGATTACTATTACGACTTTTAAGTCTTTATAGTAATTTGTATGCACAACAGTGGGTTGGTACCAGCTGTCTATACTGGTGATGAACTCCGACCTTCTGAAATAACTATTCCATTAATTATTTTCATCGTACCACTTGCTCGATTACCCTAGATCCATGGAATAGTGGAAAAACAGTGAATTTTTAATAGAAAACGTAGCTCGTTTCCACCCTTAATAGCTACCTTAACACCCAGTTCAATTTGCAGTGCAGGAAAAGTACCTAAGCCCAATTGTTTAATTATTTAAAAGTACTTAGAACACTAGACTTTATTCTGAAATTGCATTTTCAAAGAATGTAAAATGAAAAGAAAGTCACCATGCTGTGAATATGATGAATTATTGATATTATCGGGTAGGTACTAGGAATTTGCAAATTGATTCTGAAGTTACGGCTGGTCTAGTCGGGAGAACGAAGACTGCCAATTCGATGCCCCAGGGTTGAAATCCCACGCGCACCACTTACAATAAAAATCTTTTGAGGTCATGTGTTATCCGTCAACCCGCACTGGGTCAGCTTGGTAGATTATGGCCTTGAATTTTTCCTTGCGAGAGAAGGCCCCGAGTCCCAGCAGCAGGAATATTTAGTGGGCTAGTTATGCTTATTATGCTATGGGGTCTTAATTAATTAATGGCGGTCATATTGATTTAATAACTTATGACTTTTTTCTTAAATTTGGGCTTGTTTGCCGTGGTTATTTCGTAGAAAGAGAGAGAGCAGAGCATATTTCGTACTACTAGTCCAAACTCTTGCTCAAAGCCACACTACTCGTACAAACTACAAACCTGTCAAATTTGTCGGTATATATGTCGCAGCCGGATTGTATAATCCGCCGTATTACATTATGGCTAGCCGTTTTGAAAAACAGGGTCGTTTTTCTATTGCAGCGGTTCAACGATTAGCCGCATTGTTGCGATACGTTCTTCAATAAGGCGGCCCACGTTTAGCCGCATAGTATTACTGCTTATATTGTAGTCACAATTAAAATACAAGATTTACAAAATAAACAATTTAAATAAACAAAATGAAAATTAATTTTATTCATCAGAAAAAGCTGACAGATTACTTCTTACGATATTCCTTACTATTATTTTACAACATTTTACCTTTCAGATAAATCTTGAAAGCCCCTAACTTCATATTCGTGACCTAAGAAACATGGTGCACTTACATAGACAAGAGTCTATCATTGAGATTTGACTCCGGGTGACCTCCCGAACATTTTTTAAATATAATCTAGGGGTAGTAGCGACATGAGTAGGTGGAGTCGGGTTGCTCCGAGTCGAATCTGAGTCCTATGTAACCTACCCGGTCCAATTTAGTCTTAGCAAGGTGGACGGTGGAAACTAAATAGTTTCCAAGTAACACCTTGGGTGACAAGTGACATCCCAATGATATTGTGTATGATTCCTCCAAACTCCAGAATCCACAGTCACTTTAGCAGTTGAGTATTCAACGCCATAGTTGTTGCTATGTCAGGCAGCGCCATGAGTTTTAAGAATCGGAACTAAACATTTTCGAAGAGGCGCCTAATCTCTCGCTTTATTACATTACGGCTAGCCGTGTTGAATGATGTATGTTTTTTAATCAGCCGCATTTATTCCGGCTAATCGTTAAACAGCCGATTTAAAAAACGGCCCTGCTTTTCAAACCGGCTAGCCATAATGTAATACGGCGGATTATACCATCCGGCTGCGACTTGTACATTTCGATGTTTTTGAGGTCAAAGAGATGGAATTGAGGTTTTGTAACTTTTTTTAACAATTATAGGTCGGTATCCACTTGTCCACCATCTCGCCTGATGTCAAGCGATGATGTGGTCTACGATGGATCATGCTTACTAGATGAAACCGATTCACCCTCGACTTGAAGATACTACTAGTACTTATCACAAAAGTGAAGTCAAACCTCTTCGTTCGAAACTTGAATTAAATTTACTTCAAAATAACTAATTCCTACTAATACAAGTAAAATGAGTAGGTAGATCCCGAATATAAATGGTTCACTGGAGATAATAATTGAAGATGAAAAAACAAGTAACAAATAATTATTTTCATATTTATAACACAATCTCCATTGACGATCAAACACCACCATTTTGTTGTTGTTTCGAGGAGAAAATAACGTATTTTTCTGTTTTTGGGACGAAGTTTAAAATAATTTGATTATTTCTTATTACCTGATTGCTTCGTGATTCATTAAGTCAAAGATTTTAGAGCAATATTTTTGTTTATTCCACTATGGCTAAAATTTGTGAATGTATATGTTTGTTAATTTTTCACGTCTAAACGGCTGATGCAATTTTAATAAAATTTGGTATGGAATTAGCTGACACCCTGGGTAACACAAAGGCTAATTTTATTCCCGAAAATAATAATAATGCGAACAGTAACTACGCGGGTAAAATCACGGGGCGTTACTAGTTGTAACACATACAATGATTTATTTGTCCGCAATATTGTCTGAAAACATAGGAAATGTTTTCAAACAGGACCGACCAGACAAATTTTTGTACATGCCAATTTTTTATTCGATTTGCAGGTGACGAATAAGTACATGTAAAATATATGTTTTCACTGATTCAAGTATCGTGAATAACTCAGTTACTTACATACTTGACTAACTAAAACTACAAGTACACATCATCTATTATTACCGCTGTGTTACAAACATTTATTCAATGCTTATAGTTGACCCACAAATTTGTCAAATTTTCGAGTAACGTTGCATCAGTTCGGATTAGATCTTTGGGTTTTAGTCGGTAGCCCACCACTTTTAGTAGTGTCGAAAATAAGTTTTTGTTTTGCGGCGTTTAATTTTGTTTTCAAGCCCTGAAGATAATTTTATAATAGGTCTTTAAGATTGATTTATGAGTTACATAACATAGTAAAATTGATCGTTTATGGAAATATGTATTAAAGTTATTGGGAATGTAAATATTTATTTTAGATTTTGTTTGAATATAAATGAGTACCCAACCATTTCCAGGTCAACTTTGGCTAGTTGATTTTTTGTTACAAGTATAATATTGTATAATAGGAAATGGGTCGCCTTTATTCAATCTCGGCATGGTCATATTTGAGATCTTGAAATTATTCACGTAACTACATATATTTTTATATGGTAATTAGAACCTTTATTGATAAGATTAAATGACGATGAAATCAACACTACTTACATAATGCTCATCTGAATTTACCATAGACAATTGAAGATATTGATATAATCAAGATAACCATGAAGTGTACTTGGGACGTCGTTGGTGTAATAACGCTGAGTGGCTATGAGACGCTGAGTCAAATAAATGCATTTCGGACAGGTGTCGCGTCGACCAAGGTCTTGCAAGAGTTTTTGAAAATTAGACGTATTTCAGGTCATCAAGAGCCTCAATAACAAACAGTTCAAGCCTGTAACGGCTTCCGAGGTTACTATCACCTTTTGAGATCCTTAACAGACTTAGCCACTGCACTAGCTAATAGGTAATTGTATCACTTCAATAACAAATTCCACATCGTCACGCTTCCACATATTTATTCTGACACTCTGAGCTTTATTTGTTTGGACCTAATTTGTAAATATAATGGTTTCGCCAACCGGCGGTGCTGTGGGACTTTAATGCATAAGCGATTTTTATAGATTTGCTTTGCAAATTGTCAAATGTCTGTTTGTGGCTTGGGGTATCTGTAACTAGGCTGGCAATAGCAAAATATATGATAAAAATGCGATGTTGTCCTTGGACCTGGTGCCAGCTAACCCACTGGCCGGGTTAGATGTACTCGATGACTATGCTATCTAAAATATCAATACAAAATAAGGGCTGTTCAGTGTCAACTGCCTATATTAAATTTACAATAGCCGAAGAAAAAAAACTTTTTATTTGTTTCTTCTGCCTTTGGATACAATTAATGTGTAAATAAATGAATAAAAGAAAGATGCATTTATTTAACTAAAAATTCTAACATCCAGAAAAATTCCTATTATCTATTTTTTAAATCACAAAGACATTTTAAAATTTTAAAAGTGTTTGTTAAACGCTTGTCCGAAAGAAAATTTACAAAAGTCGCTAGCTGTATGATACAAATAACAGTTCAAAATTTTTCCCAATGGCGCTGGTGTAGATAAAGGGTACGGTATGAATGTAGCAATTGTAAACGAATTGAAGTGAGTGAGTGAAAAAAAAATATGATCGACTAAAATAGTTACTTCCGTAGTACAAAATAATGTAGAGGTACTAAATATAACCTTAAATAATTATTATGAGAAAACGTGTAGCTAGACTGATTTTATTTCGTGTGGTGCCACTCCAATTTAATGCATTTGGACGGACACTTTTTCATGTATAGGTATTGTACCCTGATCTCAGTCTTTAGATCAACCGTCCGTAAATTATATGAATAGGACTCTTTTCGTTCAGACATCATCGCAACCAACTTCACGTGTATTTGAAATGGACGCAATGTTTGCATTTTCCAATAATGTTTGCATATTTTTTGCAGATTCAAAGAAGAGCCCAGTTCGCCGCTGGCCGGTAGTCCTTCAGGTATGTTTGCTCGTTTTACAATTTTTTTGTAATACTTTTATTTTTAACACTGCCGCTGGATCGAAATTTACTTATATTTTAGTTTGTGTGTACTGAGTTTGGTCGAAGAAGGCTAGATAAATTATAATCGTGAAAGTTTTCTTTACAACATAGCATCACTATGGTTATCACTATCATATGGTGTAAACATACACCTTATTCGTGTATGGGACTAACAAAATATAGTTTTTTTTAAATGTGTAGTTATGATAAACTAGTGGACCCAGCAGACGTCCTGTCATTTGACACATTTAAAAATATATATTACCATATCTTCATCATCTCCACACATCCATGGCACTGTATAATGTCACTGTAACTTTACGTCTACTTATGGTCCGAATACGATGTTTTTGTCGCGCCAACACGTTACGAATATTCGCCCCATAGTGAAGCCACAGCATTATAACGTGACGTAGAGTGACAGTGAGATTCTATAATAAATACATCAATGTTGGTGGACATTTGACACACACACCATCTCACCCTAAACTAAACAAAGCTTGTACTATAGAAGCTAGATAAAATACTTATATATGTTTAAATACATACTTATTATACATAGGAAATATCCAGACACAGTATAAATATTTGCACTGGATGGGGATCGAACCTACGACGCAAGGCTTCGTAGGCAGACTTACTGCCAATATAATATTACTACCAATTTAAAATACATATTATATTTATATACGAGTATCTAGGTATATAAATATAAAAGGTTTGATAAAAAAAAATATTTCTATAATTTATATCAAATATTATGTGGTGGAAGAATGGATGAGAATTTATTTTTACTAGTTGTGTGTGTGTTATGCTGTTTCGGTAATATAATATCGAAAGCAATGCCTTCTATTCGATCCAATCGTTTTTCAAATAATCCCGGAAGTCTGATTTTTTAGTACAACAGAATATCATCTAAATCAGTCCAGTCATGTAGGAAGAGCTACATTTACAGAAAATTATAAATATTAAGATAATAATAATAAGAACGTTTATTTGAGCAGATGCTTCAGATAGGTAAAATGCTGTAGGTATTACAAAAAATAGTAAATAATGGTGGACATTTCTCACACGACACTATCTAGCCCCAAACTATTGCTTAGTTTTTGTTAGTTAGCCAGATAGCAGATATAATACTTGTATAATTGTTAACACATACTTATAAATAAATATTGGTGCACAATTCACACATAACACCATCTTACCCCAAACTGAGCAAAGCTTGTGTGATGGCGGCCATATAGCTGATATAATACTTATATAGTTTTAAATATATACTTATGATACATATAAACACCCAGACACAGTGCAAACATTTGAATTTCTCACACAAATATTTGCACTGGGTGGGAATCGAACCCACGGCCCTCGGCTTGCCAGGCAGAGCTACTACCAACTAAGCAACGAGGCCAGTCAGTATACATAGAATGATACATAGAAACACCCAACAAATTTAATATTTGAACTAACTGGAAATCGAAGCTACAACTTACGCCTCCGCAGGCAGACTTACTATAAACTACCTCTAAGCCAGCCACAAAATATTTAAGAATAACTTAATGCCTATGAGTTGATTTTTTGTATAAATCGAATGAATAAGGCTTGACATAGATTTTACTTATTGCGGGTTATCCACAATCTTATTACAATCAGCTATTAATGTGACAATCTTGCAAACATAACTTTATAACAACAATCATTGATATAACTAAGTAAAGGAAGAAGAGGTACGCTCTAATATAAAGACAGCATAATGTGGCGAAAATTTCACACAAGCATACGCAATGTGTAGACAGCTTCACTTCCATCGGGAGACACGTTTGAATGAATGACAGACATCACGCACGACAAGTAGGCAGTAGGTGCAAATGAGATAGCTATACATCACATTTGTTTAGATATTTTTTTCGACAAGAATAGAAAGACATACGAATGCACTGGCGTGAAAGAGATAATATAGCCGGAACTAGCATATCGCCGGTCGTGTTACACTCTTACGCTGCATGTATAGCTGTCTCTTTTTAGAAATGGCAGATTGTAAAATTGTTTACAACAGAAAAATAATTTTAGATTAAATAATTATTGAACTGTCATGGAAATAATGAAAAATTTTGTGTACTTACGCATGAAAAGTGATACCATGGAACTTGTTCTTGGTCTTTAAATTGTTTGTGCACCTTGTAAAAGCACAATAAGGCGTTACTACGGCTTATATCGGATTTTTTCGGATTAGCGAACGTCCACTCAACTTGTGGCTCCTGTTGCGACTGAGACTCAACCAGGAGACGTCACCTGATTTTGCATTGCCATCGTAGAAGGGCGCGTGCCGCTTCTTAGTGTTTTAAGAGTTCAATGACAACAATAGGTACTCGTCATAATTAATTTCTTAAGTTACCATTTACTTTTAATTTTAACATTGTGTGTTTGATAGCGAATTTTCGTGACTTACATTGTTTGATGCTGTGTTTTACTATTGTCTGGTTGATAATTTTTTTGTATATTTCATTTTTAATTTGCGTGTTAATTTTTTTGATTATTAAGTGTTTGTATTGTCGCATGCCTTTTTATGTAGGTTTTTTACCTGTTTAACTTGTATGTATGTCCATGACGTCACTTAGTTATAATACCATGAGACAATGCATTTTTTATTCCAATGTGCTTTTTATTTGCTTGCTAAATTGTAAACGTTTCGATAAATGGCACCTTTTAAAAAAATAGTTCTTTTGCGTATGATATGCAGTTCTGATATAAATGGAAGTTTTCCAGGAGATAAGAGAATTTCTTGAATTTGTAGTGGTAGGCAGAGTTCACCTGGGGAAGTAACACATTTTTGCCAGTTATTCTGCTGAGATATGGTGTCATGGGACACCAGGACTTCTACTCTCTTTCTACGAAAACGTAATTTCGAAATAAACTCGCGACTTTCTTACTCTCATTCTACTTCCATCTGTCGTTTTGTCCGTTTAAATGTTCTAAGCATACTCTAATTAGAGTAGGCTTAGAACATTTAAACGTCAAACAATGTTCGATCGGACGAAACGAAGTAGAACCGGAGTAGTAAAGTTGCGAGTTTATTTCGAAATTACGTTTTTCGTTGAATTAGAGTAGACGTCCAGATATGAAGTTCCTTCGGATAGTACAGCAGTAACACAACATGCAAAAAAAAATACAGTGGAAAGTTACTTTTGAAACGCGTGCTTTTTGATGTCCAGAAATTTTGATGACCGAGCAAGGGAAGGGAAGCGAGGAGAACAATCTTTGTACTCTAGTGCAACACGTAACTTTTCAACGCACCTAAGCGAGGAAATTACTAAATGCTTTGTGCATTATTACCAGTTTTAGTTAATTCTGTTGGTGTTAAATAAACTTATTCGTCGCTAGAATCACTCATTTTAGGGACGTAGTGATTACTTACTCTGTGTTTTAGGGTTTTCACTTGTTTTTAAGCAAAGATTTTAACAATATGACATGAAAAAACGTGCAAAATAAATGTATAAAAGAGTACACGTAAGAGGTTCCTAATCTCTAGTCTGAGTTTTTAACAAAAAAGTAATATTATGATAATTTCGGCACTATGGAGGTAGAAGTAAATAAGGTTTGATGATGTTTTTAATTCACAAGTGCATACAATGTTCTAAATTCAAATTTATTTTGTTCTCTGTTGTATAAATATTAATTAAAAAATATTTTTAACAACAAGCTTTTAGTTAAATGCTAAAAACGAAGAAAATAAATTTTGAACGCCATCAAACCCATCATTTTATTAAATTATAACATTTATATTGATACTAGCTGTTACCCGCGACTACGTCCGCGCGAAATAAATACTAAGGTAACTCTCAGGCAGTACTTATTTTTATACCCAGACACGTAACATTTACGGTTAAAACAATTTCATCAAATTCGGTTCCGTTGTTTAGGTGTGAAAGTGTAAGAGACATTCGTTCCCCATTTCAACTCTAATTTCACCCCCATATAGATCAAAATTGCTAGAACAAACATTTATTTGCTTTGTGTCAAGTGCCTATAGTTATAAAGAGTTTCGTGATTTTATCTTCAACGGTTGGAATCTTCCTTGTTAACATTCATCCCCCATTTCAATCCCAATTTCACCCCCGTACAGTTCGAAATTACAACATTGCTAGAACAAACATTCGTTTGCTTCGTTTCAAGTGTCTATATACAGAGTTTCATGGTTTTATCTTCAACGGTTGGGAAATTTCATATTGACATTCATCCCCCATTTCAACCTTAATCTCACCCCCGTACAATTGGAAGTTACGAAATTGATAGAACAAACATTCCTTTGCTTCGTGTCAAGTGTCTATACATATACTACAGAGTTTCATAGTTTTATCTTCAACGGTTGGGAACTTTCATATTGATATTCTACCCCCATTTCAACCCCAATTTCACCCCCCTACAGTTCGAAATTACGAAATTGATAGAACAAACATTCGTTTGCTTCGTGTCAAGTATCTACATATTTACAGAGTTTCATGGTTTTATCTTCAACGGTTGGGAACTTCCATATTGACATTCATCCCTCATTTCAACCCCAATTTCACCCCCGTACTATTCGAAATTACAAAATTGCTAGAACAAACATTTAAGTGCTTCGTGTCAAGTGTCTAGATACAAACTTTGATAACTTTGAAAATCACGAATTTTCATACAACCGTTCATCCTGTGTTTCACCCTCTTAGGGGTTGAATTTCGCAAAACCCCGTCTTAGCGAGCGCCTACGTGCTTAAAAGGGTATTCCATGCAAAATTTCAGATTCCTAGCATTTGTAGTTTCTGAGATTCCTTGATGAGTGACCTTTCGCTTTTATATGTACGATTGTATGTGAATAGTTGTGTTGATGTAGAGGCATAAAAACCAACGGACAAATTTAATATAAACAACATTACACAATATAAGATTAGAGAGATTTTTAATTTACATGTAAAAATGTAACAATGCATTATTGCAAATTTGTTTACCTAAAATCACAGAGTAAGTATAATCACTACGTTATGCCTGAAATGACGCAACCTTCAAATCTGTGACACGTGTCTACAAAACACGTTCTGTCACAGACTTCAGCCCACGCCAAGGAGAATGTCACACGCAGCTGAAGCTCTCAAAGAGAAATGTTTTTCCCGTTTTTGTTACATTGTTCAAGCCCCCAACCCTTTCTCCGCAATAAAAAGTTGCTTCTTTGCTGTCCTTTCTCGGTATCTAGTTTATCTGTATACCAAATTTCATCAAAATCGGTTCACTGGTTTAGACGGTAAATCGTTACAGACAAACAGACAGAGTTACTTTCGCATTTATAATATTAGTAAGGATAAATAAAAGCTTGTCGCGAGAAACTTAAATTTAAACGTTTATTAAGTTTTTTATTTTTTTAAATTTTAATTATTACTCGAGTACAAGTTTGATTATGGAGTTTCCTTCGCCTAGACAGGTTGTAGCCTAATACTATCGACGCCCATCTCGCCGATCTCTACAAAACTCTTTAACTCCAAGAGAGTTCTTGGGACTTTGTCTTTAGATCCTGGATATCACGTAACACCAGAATCCTTGTCATGACTATTTAAACGAGTCCAAACTCGACGGTTTTATCATGTTTAGTTTAGGGGTTCCTATGGCCACCTTCAGACGGTATCTTGAGACCCTGGCTGTCATGTAGCATAAGAGTGCTCATCAAGGCTATTCAAACGAGTCGAAAGTCGATGGATTTATCTCGCTTAGTTTAGGAGTTCCTTTAGCCACCTTCCGGTTCCGAATTCATCTTGAGATAAGTAGGTATACCAAATTTCAACCTAATCTAACGACAGGAAGTGGTTCTAATTTAACTCACAAGATTTGCAGCATATTAACAGGGCAAGTTGGTTAGGGTAACCATAACTTCAACGGTAGTCAGCCGTGTTGGACTTGTTTTTCGGAAGCTTAACATGGATCGCAAAAAAAATGTTGTACTGCTGTTATTGTTAAATAGATGTGAAGGAAAAAGATTTTGGGTTCATCCATTTATTACGATTATGATTGCTGATGGGAACTGTTTTACTCGCAAGTATTATGGGTTGAGAATAGAAGAATATATATATTTTTGATTATTTTAGTATAAGCATATCTTTATTTGAAAAGCGTCTTTCTCTTCTTCTGTCTCATAACTGACTAAAATGGTATCACCAAGTATAACCTAATATGGCAGGAATGCGCGATGCCAATCAAATCGCAAGTTCTTGTGTTGCATTCGTGCGAATTCGGAGATATTTGCGATGCGGTGCGAATTCGTGCGGCAGCCCTTAAATCTGGTGAATCAGATTATTGCTTATCGCTTGAGCAATATTTTCCATGTAATCAGTAATTTTGATTCTTTTTTCAAAAATGTACTATGATACTGACATATGACACAGTATGGTGATCCAGAAGAAGGGACGTAGTAGGTACGTAGTCGTAGCTGAAAGGAGAGGGCTGGCCACGTCATTTTGAACAAATCATATTACAGGGCTAATACGGAAATAGCATTAACAATCAGGTAAACAAAATTCTCGTCCTATCACTCTATATTACAAAAAAAGGAAAACAAATAAAAAACTTTTCCGCAGTTTTAAAACTAGCCATGGATTTGAGTTTCCCAGATTCCCTTGAATAATGATAAATATGGATAATGCATGAAGTTTGCTCGAAAGACTAACCTTTCTTATCTATTGACGCGAAGATTAATTGTGCAGTCAGGCTGCACCTTTCTGGAGCCGAGAATTCTGTCAGACAAATTAGAAATTCACTTGTCGCGTTGTTTGTGCTCCATACTGATGACAGTTTTATAATTGCAACACCCACACTAGAATTAACATATCATCTGTAGGTTAATGACGCTGCTGTATATCGTGTTTTCTTGTAAAAATAGGTACTAAATAATTGTGAACATATTATAGAACACTAGATGACCCTAAACTAAACAAAGCCTGTGCTATGAGAACAAGGTGATTTAGAATACTTTTATGATTGTAAATACATTATTTTAATACACAGAAGCACACCAGACGCAGAACAGCTATCCGTATTCATTACACAAATATTAGTTATCGGTGGAAATCCACTCCACGACCTACCCACTTGGATTTTTGATAATTGTTTCATCAATTGAACTGCTCTTCTATCGCCTACATAAAATGCTTGTAGCTTGCAAGTAAAAAAAAACCTCAAAAAAAATATGTGTAAAGAATCAGAATTCCTATAAAAAAAAACCTATATTAGAGATTCAATAGTAATGAGTTTAACGTGTTAGTAATTTATCAACAGCCATGTTATTGGAACCGGAAGTTAAAGTAAAAGGTACGTACGAGGTATATTTCGCTATCTATGAATCTTGAGACAGCTTTGCCTATCCACTAATAGTACAGCTTTGCGAAACTTTGAAGGTCGTTCGGTTAAAAACCTTATTACACAAGTGATAAACTTCACTTTCAATTGAGAAGTCATGAAAACACGTTTGATTAGATGGCAACTTGTTCAAAGGAGCCTGTATTCTATTATGACGCTTTATCCGTTAAGTTAGATTATGTTTTACTTTGTAATCTGTTTCTAACAACTAAAGTCGGTTCAGTGACCTGAGAGTTTGCTTCTTACGCTAAAATGCGTCAGCTTGTTAGTATTATGTAAACTGTAAGATTTATTAATATTAATAGTATTTACCGATTGTGCTATAAATAGATTAAAAAGGTGACCCATTGAATACTTTTTAAATCACGTGTCAACTACTAATTATATTTAAGTACGAAAAGTACACAAGTAAAAGTAGGTGTAGACATTTGACAATGCAAAATCGTAAACCGACTTCGAAAATAGAGGCGCCAATTTGCTTGACTGTATGTCGTATTTTTTGAAGTTATACTTTTTTTGCGCGCTAGGAATATATGATGAGAGTGAGTTTTACGATGCGCGAACACACCTATGTACATCCAAATCCAACACACTGAAGTCGCGCATTTTTTAGTGGAACCTATGACAGTTGGGTCATTTAGCCCCAACTGCTTTGCATTTGCTCTACTTTGTTTTGAAGTGAAAACTTTTAGCGCGACACGAGATTTTTCGTGGGCTGTGAATTGAATTCTAGCATCACGCTCGGGAATGATAAGAAATATTCGGGTAAACTCGGGACCATGGCCGTTGGCCATGCCCATGGCTACGCCCTCCAGTTTCACCCGCGTAGTTTCCAAAATAAGCTATCAAATTCTGAGTTATAAGTTTTCACTTCTATCGGTAGTTCCTGTGACTGCCATTTTTTAAATATTTTATGTATGTCCGATGATCAGCCCGTAAGCAGTGGACCCATTTTTTTTTGCGAAAATAAGAAAATGAAAATTAGGCAATACCTAATAGGTGGCGTTTCGTTCTTAACCGGTCGGAGACAATCGTAGTTAAGAGACAAATTATTAGAGATCGAAAAAAGCTGTTGATAGCTTGGTAAATCTGCTAGAGATTTAGGAGCCCACTTGACGTTGCCAGCTGTGGGATTTATATCACAGGGAGAGAGCTAAGATAACAATCTACTGTAGATATGTGATTTACTGTAGAATGTAGATGTAGATTGTGATCGGCAAGAGCGGTCGCAGCCTCAAATTTGGAGGGAATCACCAATAATAATGCAATATGTCGAGTTGTCGAGTATAAAAGACTTTACTAGTAGCGGCCCTAGACTTTACCCGTGTAGTTGCCGTTCCATATTTGTAAGAATCGATTTTTTTTAATTCTCAATTTTTTTAAACTTACAGTAGGTATACGTTTTTGGAGGTCATGCCCCTGTGACCCCTTTTCGGACGGCGCCTAGTAGGTACGTGGATGACATACATCCTGGTAAGAGGTATTTCTTTTGTCTCGCATTGTTTCCATCAAATTCTTCATCGTCAAACCAGTGGTGATGACTAATTCGTTAACCTGCACTTAGAAAAGAGGTGCAAGCGGGATTTAATCTAAGTGCCTGACGATCGTGAAATTTGACACTTACGTCACTATTTGCCGTCGACATGGCTTCATTAATAAATACATACTTCAGTATCTTCAGTTGAATAGCCAAGTGGTTCCCTAGGAAAAAATAGGTATTTGACAAAAACTCATACCTACTACTAATAATTTCAATTAGATTCATATGCCTACAAAGAACACATCCACCAAAGTTCGTTTCAAATAGTTTAGTTAGTACATGATACGTAGGTACATATCTTATTCAGTACTTGGTGAAATTTGAGTACTAAGTGCAATGCTATCATTTTCTGGTAGGTACATAGGTACTCGTATTTTAAGATTTATTTAGGCGGTCAGCAAAATTATAACGATTGTTAAAGATTAACGCGTTTATTTAACAACTAGCAGCGTCCCGCGGTTTTCTCGTTACCGTTATTTTTATGCGCTAAAAGTAGCCTATGTGTTGTAGTAATTTGACAGCGTTCCAATATTCGACCCGTTCAGCCGCTTGTACGTGATTGAGCAACATCCATCTTATATATAAAATTCTCATGTCACAGTGTTTGTTTCCTTACTCCTCCGAAACGGCTTTACTGATTTTTACCAAATTTTATATGCATATTCAGTAGGTCTGAGAATCGGCTACTTGCTATTTTTCATACCCCTAAGTGTTAGGGGTTGTTCACACCAAACAATTTTTTTTCAAAGCGGACGGGCCGCTAGTTATATTATATTATTATATATTATAAAGCTGAAGAGTTTGTTTGTTTGAACGCTAGGACCTCGGGAACTACTGGTACGAATTGAAAGATTATTTTTCTGTTGGATAGTCCATTTATCGAGGAAGGCTATAGCAGGCGCGGTCCCAGCCTCGAATTTTGGGGGGGGGTCACCAGTACGCAGCCTCAGATTTTGGGGGGGTCACGAGTAGAAATACAATAAATCGAGTAAAAAAGACTTTACAAGTAGCGCCCCACGTATGATTTGGGGGGGGGGGGGGGGTCATGTCCCCCGTGACCCCCCCCCCCCCCTGGAGCCGCGCATGGGCTATAGGCTATCTAAAGGCCGATTTACATCAGACGAGCGAATGCTCATTCTATCCCCACTGTATCAAATTCATTTGGTGTAAACAAACGTAGAGCGTTCTTTCGTTGTTTTGTTTGCGTTCGCAAAGATTCTATGGAATATTCTAAGAATGCTCGCTCGCTTGATGTAAACGGTACTAGAGCATGCGAACAGATTCTTAGAGCGTTCTTGCGTGTTCAGACGTGCTCGCTCCCCGGAGCGGTCTCTTCAAAGTGTTCTTGTGTTCGCGCGATATGGATCTCATCGAGGAGCAATTAGCCCAATGCATTTAAGCAAAAAAATTGAATAAAAAAACATTAAATTATGTAGTTTGGGGACTATAAAGGATCGATAGAAGGGTGCATTTTGAGCATATATTCCAATTTGAGGGATTCTGGCATGGTCAGCTCAAGGTCATTTCGATGAAAACGCGTTTAATTTGATATCTCGAGAACTGTTAGTGTTAGGCAAAAAATTGTTAAGACCTTTTCTCTTCTAAATTAAATTTACTAACTTTTACATTAACAACTTTTCTTTTTTTCATCAATATTTTTCAAGTTATTGCTTCCGAAAGGCAAAAATTTAACTTTTTTTCCTCCCTTTCGCCATTTTCTCCCCAACCGTTCAATTTTATGAAACTTTAGCAATAATCAAAAGTGTAAATCTTTTAATAATTAACAACTTTTTTGCTTAAACTTTTTTCTTTAATGACAATACCTTCAGAGTTATACTACTTTACCGAGCGAAATCCGCGCCACTGCGACACTGCAAAAAATCCGCGACACCTCCGGTCTTAGGGCTGAACCCAAAATTCATTGTTGGATTGTGTTGGTGGGTTTCTTCTACACAGGGTTATGTGGGACAAAAACGTTACCTACTTCGACATATGCCAGAAATACGTAACATACATAAAAAACACCACGGTACAGATGTGGTAATTGTATTCGATGGCTATCCCAAAGGTATTTCCAACTTTGGCACCAATTCTGCCAAACGGCTGCGCCGATCCCAGCTGAAGCCACGTGCGGATATCATTTTCATTTACAATATGACCGTCACCACAACTCAAGATAAGTTTTTAGGCAACGAGAGCAATAAGACCAGATTCATCTCACTACTGAAAACTTTTCTCATCAAATCAGACATAGAGGTGGAGCAAGCCGTAGAGTCCGGCAAAATTATCTTAGCCGTACTGATAATAGACCATCCGCATCCTCTACGGCTCGCTCCACCTCTATGTCTGATTGAGTGTATCTGAGTGTATTTCTGGCATATATCGGAGTAGGTAACGTTGTTGTCCCACATAAGCCTGTGTAGAAGAAACCCATCGACACAATCAAACAATGAATTTTGGGTTCAGCCCTAAGTCCGGAGGTGTCGCGGATTTATCGCAGTGTCGCGGAGTTGTCGCAGTGGCGCGGATTTCGCTCGGTAAAGTAACATAACTCTGAAGGTATTGTCATTACAGACAAAAGTTTAAGGAAAAAGTTGTTTATTATTAAAAGATCTACACTTTTAATTATCGGTAAAGTTTCGTAAAATTGAACGCTTGGGGAGAAAATGGCGATAGGGAGGAAAAAAAGTTAAATTTTTGCCTTTCGGAAGCAATAACTTGAAAAATATTGATGAAAGAAAGAAAAATGGTAACTGTAAAAGTTAGTAAATTTATTTTAGAAGAGTAAAGGTCTCCGCAATTTTTTGCCTAACACTAACAGCTCTCGAGATATCGAATTAAACGCGTTTTCATCGAAATGACCTTGAGCTGACCATGCCAGAATCCCTCAAATTGGAATATATGCTCAGAATGCACCCTTCTATCGATCCTTTATAGTCCCCAAACTACATAATTTAATGTTTATTTATTTCCGTAATTGCACTAGGCTAAATAAGCATCTTGCTCGATGGTGCTTGAGGTTCTCATTCTTGCTCGATGATATTTTGGTGTAAACGCTACGAACGATCTTTCGTTTACACTAAAAGATCGAGAAAGAATGCTCTTGTTCTAGCTCTAGCTCTATGTTCGTTCAGTTTAAATCGGCCTTTACATTACGCTACTATCAACAGGAGCGGAATATGAATGAAAAATTTAACAAAAACGGCGAAAAATATTGTTTTTTAGAGCTTTCGTTGCATGACAGCATGTGTCAATATTTTAAAAGGTTTTATTCTAATGACGCATCATTAGAATCTAAGGCAACTAAAGGACAACGTCCATTTTTGACCCGCTAAAATATTTGTCGTGTAGACATATTTATGAGTTACATTTTAAAAAATCGGTGATTTTTTGTTGTACTCGTGTGCGAAGTTATATAACTTTCTAACATTGCAAAATAAAATAATTTGCATTTGTTTAAATTAAACCTACCATTTACCAACAAAGCTTACTTAGAAAATATTGCAATAACGAAACGGTACTTGCGTTTCGTTTTATTGATCCGCGTTAGATTGAGATTGAACATGGATGTTATGTATGTCAATTTCTTTCTCAATGTCGTTTATTTACTATTTATCATCAACATCAACATACATATTTCAACATAAACATCAACAGCCCACTAAACGTTCCCACTGCTGGGACTCGGGGCCTTCTCTCGCAAGGAGAGAGTTAAGGCCATAATCCACCACGCTGGCCCAGTGCGGGTTGGCGGATGACACATAACTTCCAAAGATTCTAGGTACATGTCGGTTTCCTCACGATGTTTTCCTTCACCGTTTTAAGTTAGCGGCATTACGCACATGACTTCGAAAAGACAGTGGTGCGTGTGGGGTTTGAACCCGGGGTCTCCGGATCGGCAGCCGCCGTTCTTCCGACTAGACCACCGTAATTTCTTACATATTTAAATAACGATATATGTAATTACGGCGACAAAAAAACTATCATTGCTTTTTATAGCAATTTATACGAGGAAGAAGTTGGCACGCAATTGTGAAACGAAACGTTTTCACCAAATTCAAATTGGTCAAAGATTAATGTCAAATTGTCAAATCAAGAAAAAGTAAACAAGCAAAATGAATTGTTTTCTTCCTATATTTAGTTTTCTTTTTGTTTTCTAAGTGGTGTAATATTTATGCATTATTTACCACAACAACGTCCGATTACCATTACCAGTCCAAATGTTTCATTGTCGGATTTCAGTTAAACACAGTAAAATTATTCCGATTGTTCAAAAGAGATTGCTCCAGGAAGATTACATTTTTTGAGCTTCTTTGCAGTGCGTAGAGAAGTATTAGGAATACGAAGAATATTATTAATTCCTAATCGGACATCAACGACAACTCATCAAGTTTTTGCTGAATTTATATTGGTTTTAACAAAACTGGGAATTATTTGATTCAGTGCTCCTTATTACGTAGGTACATAATTGCGGTAATAGGTACATAAAACCATATATGCTTGTATTGTCTGATGGAAACCCTCGATTGTTCTGGACCTTCTAAGGCCACTGTCTCGAATATCAAAATAATGAGATATTTATATCACAATTAAGAGTGGGCCTAGTGCCAGGAAAAAATCAAATTTCACCCGCGCGTCGCCTTTCCCCTCTCCAATACATCGCGTCGCCGCGAGTAAGATAGAAGCTACGATCACTCAAGGTCATCGTTCCCCGAAATCCAGTATATGAAAACATTCAGATTAATCATAGATGTTTTAAAAAAATACATCAATTTGTTTTTTATTGTCTATATTATACACACAATAAACCATTTATTGAAAAACAGTAGAATGAAAGAAATGAAAACTAAATATTACTGAATCACAAGATTTAGTAATTTATTTATTTAATATGTAGTCATGTTTTATAATTAAATAAATGCGTGGTTTACGATATCATGTATAAAAAGGGCATCAGTCTATTGCTTAAAAAAAATGTGTGCACTTAGACCGCACAGTAGAAGTGAACTCTTTATTAGGAGTTTTATTTATTTATTCTGTAATAATATAATATGTAACCGCAACTTTGATAAATTTTGTAATACTAAATAGCATGACCATCTTAGTAGGATAAATAGAAAAAAGACATTAATCAAACTTTGTATTTTTAAAATTAAATATAAATCAAAATAGCACAGCGACACTGCAGTGAAGAGCAGCTGTATCTTTTTCATTCGGGTACCCTTGGCGGTCCCTAGTTCACCCGATGGAGCCTTTCATCTTGGATCGCAATAGGTCAGCTTCACTTACAGCTCCCGCAAAAAAATCTGGCGCACCGCCAAAAGTAGTTTTTATTCCGAAAAAAGGAATAGATTTCATCCCCACGTCACTCTTCTTCCGCCGCGTTAGCGCTAATAGAAAGGTACGAGCTAAGCTCACCTTAGGTCATAATATAACTAAGTACACGTAACATTACGATAAATTACAGATACTGTAAGAGTTACTAATGAATGCGCGTGTGGGTAAAATTATTAAGTTTCTATTTTTACATAGTATCTAAATTGAGAACAAAGAACGAAAGATGTTGAAAGAAAGAACGGATGGACTGATATTTATGAGTTTAGATAAATATGTATACTAGGTTTCTGATTAACCTGTACTCTGCATTTACTTTTGGATAATTCAGGTAACATTGTATGTGGATGCTAGAACTTATAATTATTAGGTAGATAAATATTTAATAATAATGAAATTTACATAAATAAATGTAAGTAATATTTTTCTATTTAACAACCGCCAAACAAACAAACACCTCAGTTCAAAATACCAGAAATCAAATTACCTAATGGTTGTTTCACTTAATGTTGTTGTTATTGGTTTAAATATATTTACACTAGGTAAGTTTTAGTATTTGTAATCATTGTACATACTATTTTGTTGTTTTTTAAAAGCACAAACATGTAGATTATTTACCAATCTATTTACCCGAAAATACGTTTCGTTTTCAAGTATAGACAATGTGTGGTTGTGTCGGTTTCCATCTGTGTAAAAAATAAAATAAAGTGGCCAAGTGCGAGTTGGACTCGCCCATGAAGGGTTCCGTTGCAGCAAGTAACATAATATACATAGTACATAATTATAGTTCTTGTAGTTCGTTGTAACTTTGATCGAAATTTCAATAATAGTGTATTTATGACGTACTAAAAAAAAACTACTCATCAGATCGAGTTCAAACTAATTTTCGTTGGTAGTTTACATGGTAATTTACATCATATATTTTTTTTAGATTTTTCATTCTCTTTAGAAGTTAGAGGGGGGGCACACATTTTACCACTTTGGAAGTGTATCTTGCGCAAATTATTCAGTGTAGACGAAAATGATTTTCAAAACCTCAACATCATTTTTGAAGACCTATCGATAGACACCCCACACGTGTAGGTTTGATGAAAAAAAAGTTGTTGAGTTTCAATTCTCAGTATAGGGGGCAACCCTAATTTTTCTTTTTTTTAATTTTTTTGTTCAAATCTTAATGCGGTTTACAGAATACATCTACTTACCAAGTTTCAACAGTGTAGTTCTCATAGTTTCGGCAAAAAGTGGCTGTGACATACGGACGGACAGACATGACGAATCTATAAGGGTTCCGTTTTTACGTTTTACGGAACCCTAAAAAAGTATTGCTGAAGTAATTACCATCAAGACACACCGAACCCCATGTCATCAAAAATAAGTAAAACTTGAAGCCCACTATAGTGATAACATTATATATGTAAATAGAAAACATCTGTAAAAGTATAAACGTCACGTGTCAGAAAACACTTTTCAAACAATCTCGATTTAGGAAAGGATTCTTAACATAATTTTAATTTCCAGATAGATAATGTTATGTATAACTTAACTACCCATTGTTGATATCGAAAAATACAAATATGTCTAAGAGAAAATAAAACCAATCAGAAAGTGAACAAACTCACAGGCAACAGCTTGCTAGTATTATTTATAATTTTAAACCAACAATTTTATAAACAAGAAAGATCACATTGTTTGTAAGAAGTAACCTTCAAAACTACTGGACTTATTTCTTTCTTCATTATATTACTACGTTATTCTTAATTACCGTAGCACCATTAGCCCTTCACGTGCTTTACGCAAAGCTAGTTGCGTAAGCAAAGCTCTCTATTAGAAGACGGATTGTGACATGTATAGGTACGTTTTAACACGTTATAATGTTGGTACTAGCCTGTTCGGAATTTCAATTACGCGAAATTTACCACTATTACAATAGAAATAAAGGAGACGACTCATTTTTGCCCCACGTCGTTTCAAGTTTAGGTACTTAATTAGCCCCGGAGACCTAAAAAAGTTATTTAAGTAAATTAACATTTAATTAAATAATGCAAACTGTACATTCAAAACTAACGTGCCAAGCGGGGATTGCAAATTGGTGTGATTAAAAGTACTTTAATTACTGTACCTAAAGCCAGCCATGTTTTTTCTCTTTTTTTCTTCTGTTGTCGTTTACGTAAAGTGAACGTGCTTGTGTAATTTTGCCCGGATTGCGACATTCTTATCCGCCAACCTGCACTGGGCCAGCGTGGTGGATTATGGCCTTAACTCTCTCCTTGCGAGAGAAGGCCCCGAGTCCCAGCAGTGGGAACGTTTAGTGGGCTGTTGATGTGTTGATGTGCGACATTCTAGTTTTGGCGCCAACGTGAAAAAAACATGTCGCCTCATTCTATTATTTTCTTTAACTTGTGTATTTTCGAGTGGCAATGTGCAATATAATTATTAGGTGGGTTATTACAAATTACTATTTCATGTTCGTGAACGTACTTCTTTGACGGTTTTTAGTAAAACTTGAAAATATTGAAATACGTAATATGGGAAACACAAAAGGCGTGCGACGTCTAAAATAAAAAAAACCGTGAACAAAATTGACACAACATCCGATTCGTTTGAAACTCAACTCCAACAAGGATGTAAAATATGCTCGATTCGTTCGAAACTCACACATCGCGTTTTTTTTTCAACGTTTTAGTTGATATCTTTTAAACCCCGCTATGCAGAATAAAAACATTAACATTTCCTCAATATAATTATATTTAAAATCCTATACAATGATCCAATTTTGGTCGAGTCTCCTGCACTTTTGCTGTGGGGCAAATGCCCATGGAAAATGGGCCGTCTCTTTTCATTTGGGCTGAAAAAATAAAAAATACGAATGGTACTCCGCCATTTCTGTGTCGCGATCGTCCGACGCCATTTTGCCCCACGACAAAGAACATTTTTTTTTAAACCGAAAATAGTGAATACGGTTTGTATTTTATTGTAATCTACTAAAAAAACTATGCAATGCAACTAAAAGGCAAACGTGGTAAATTTAATATTATTTATATGTTATAAAATTTGCTCGTAAAGGGTCTCTTATTGCACCAATTTCTGTATCGTAATGTATCTTATTACGTACTTGTGCGGTAATGTAATGTAAAACGCAAGTTTCAAAATGCTCCGTCTAAAACGAACGGTACCTTTTTAAATCTTACTAAAGAGTTTTTATGTCAGAAAAGTTGTAAACATTTTATGTATAAAACTAAGTATGAGAAATAAAATATAATGAGAAATATTTAATTTATCAATTTAATTAATTTTGACCATAACTCATAACAATTTATTTATAACAAAACACAAAAATATTCAATTACTTTCTTACTAATGTCTTAATGTCATACTAGCTGGATCAGTGCCCTTACTTTAAAAAAAAGCGCTGATGCGCGCGCATTGTTAATCGGTGAACAAGAAATATGCCAGCCAATGGGAAATGCTGAAAGGGCCTAGCCTCTGCTAATTATAGCTCTCCCCTACGGCTCGAGCTAGCAATATCGCCTCGGCTGTAATTATCAACTTAGCGCACTTATATCTATGTACTATAGTGTGTTGTGTTCTTTTATTAGTGCTGTGAAATCCAAAACTTTTTTACAACGGGCGTAATATGTAAACTTTGCATTTCGTGATAGGATTATTTAATGTAGTAAGTACCTAGAAGTTAATATAATAGTAAACTATATTTCAAGGGCTTTCTGGTGATATATACATATAGATATATAATAATACAAATAAATAATAATAAAACATATATATAACAATATAAAATAATATTTAATAAACACTGTGAATATATAATAAGAATAAAATATGTGATAATGATCTAGCCGGCACGTGCGGACCGTTCCACGAGTTTTCTTCAAACGCGTGCAGGGTTAACCAAAAATATATATAAAGACACATGCTGGAAAGTTTACCATGAAATATACATTCTCCTTTCTCCCTATTTTAATAGATCTAATGCTCAGCAGACGTGCCACGATGGATCGTCTGCTGATAAACATATTCATCATTTTTCATTTCATCAGTTTGCATTTCTTTAATCTGAAAAGTTTATGTTAAAAAAATACTTAAAACATTATTTTCCGCAGACCTCAATTCATAAATATTTTCTGATCGTTTGTTTCAATTGACACTAGAACTTAAAACTATTAATTTATTCATCATACAAAATTTATTATGTACACAATGACTTGTTTGGGTTTTTGCATGTACTACCACAGATTGCTCTTTTATTAAATTGAATTTTTAAAATTTATTAAATTTATTAAAAATAATGTTGGTAAACTTATCTTTTTAACAATAATAGATACCTACCTACTTTTTTACCTATTATTGTACATACTACGAACCTATTCCAAAACAAAATTTGACTTACCTAACTAAAACATACATTAAGTACCGGACTAAAATTACAAAATGTTTACGTTTAGTTCTCTTTTTTCGCAGAAAACTTATTTATCGCATTATCCTTTCATCCCATTTTTTAAATTCACGCACGCATTTGCCTGACAGAGCGTCCGTAAACAACCTTCCACATCGAGCGTTGCTCGACAACTGACCAGGACCCAAAGGTCTATTTAATATCTAATCTGGTACGCATAAAGTCGAGAATAGCATGACACAGTTTAGAGTGGAAATTAATTTGAATTCGGGAGTCAGTTTTTGACCAAGTTTTATTTAATTACGCAAAAATTGAACATAAATTCAAAAAACTATTCGGTTACTTAAGTAGAGCGTAAAATTAGACATTTTATTAGGGAAAAATAATGTGGGGTCATCGCTGATAATTTCGAGTACTCGAATTAAAATGGGTTTTTTCGGTGTCATTTTTATTTTTTTATTTTAAAAAAATCTGATCTATTTTTAAAATTCTATTCGGTCATTGTGCTTCTCCTTGGTTGTACCCACACGTCAATATTTTTATTGTTATAGTTTTATCTTTCTTAACGACGGTGAGGGGCGTCGAAAATGACCTTTTTTGCGTTTTCTGCCTTTAGGCGCGCTCTTAAGATATTCCCTTCTGTGATAACATTTCTATGCAAATGAAGTGTTCATACGTATGGTAATCAGTTGGTAGTGAGAAATACTATTATTCCTATTCATTCTGATAATAAATATGTTTTGAAAGATAATACCATAGTTCTTTCTTTTCTTTTCTGTTCTAATCCGAAAGAAAACATATTTCTAATGTATTTTGACAGTAAACATAACCTTAATTTTGGTTTATCTGTAACTCATTTTTGGTATTTGGGAAATGAAAAACACCAACAGCAGAAGTTTTTAGAAGCATGAACAATCCTAATTAGACACTATACATCTCTACGCACTTTCAGTATCAAAAAAAGTTTGACAGGTTTTTCAATGTATGGGATGTGGGCATTGTCCTTTGTTCTAGATTTGTATTGGTACGACCCATTTTCGATAGATGGCGTAGCGACGCGCGCACGATTCAGCCTCTATAAAGATTCTCGCCTTTATAAAGATTTAAAACTTAAATATTCTACTTATGTAAAAAAAAAATGATTTCGAGATGTTTTACTATCTTTTTAACCGACTTCAAAAAAAGAGAAAGTTCTCAGTTCGTTTGTATGTTTTTTTTGTACATTATGTAGGTACCTACATAATATGGTACGCGATGGCTCCCAGAATTGCGAATGAATTTTGACGGTCCTTTATTGTTTGGGAAGCATAGTTTGCAGCTTGTTTAGAAGTAGTCCCATATAAATTTTGTCGAAATCGGTGCAAAGGTTTTTGAAATTTGAACCAAAACCTAAAATTTACTTTTGTTTACCTAGAGGACTTAGTGTGATGTGGCTTCCTATGAAATTAGATCGATTGTCTGAATTTAATTTTAAATTGAAGTCGGTTTTGTTTTTTCTGAGAATAGTTATTTGTTGTACAAGAGTGCAAAGTGGCTTTTTAACCGCGTGCTCAATTTTGATGACCGAGCAAGCGAAGGATTCTAAAGTTGAATCACGAGCGTAGCGAGGGATTCAAAAATTAGAATCCTGAGCGTAGCAAGGGAATCAAAAGGGCACAAGGTGAAAAATCTTTGCACTCGAGTGCAACACGTAATTTTTAATCCCACCTTAGCGAGGAAATTACTAAACCCTATGCGCATTTTCAGTTTCAGACAATTCTGTTGGCGTCAAATAAACTTCTTGGTCGCTAGAATCACTTATAATTCACTGGTATTTCGGTTTTTCACTTCTATTCAATTTTACTGTTTTTAACCTAAGCTTTAAACTTTAAGTTTATTTAGCCATGGTTTTAACAATAACAATATGACGTGAAAATATGGAGAGTTGACCGATTGAGGTAAGGAGTTTCATATGTGTACATGAAAAAGTTCCCGCCCAAATACATTAAATTATAGTAGCGCTAAATTTGCATCAGGGTACATTTTAAAGGAAATAAATAAATGTACTATTCAGAATTCATGAAAAAAAAATTGGCAGTCATAGGCACTGCCGATAGAAGTGGTAACTTATAACTCAGAATTTGATTGCTTACTTTGCAAACTACGCGTGTGAAACCGGAGGACGTGGCTATGAGCATGGCCATTTAGAAATGCTGACGCATTTTTAAATGGCCCCAATGAGAAAGGCTGAGGCATTTCTAGATGGCCAATGGCTATGGTCCCGAGTTTACCCGAAGATTTCTTATCATTCCCGAGTGTGACGCTAGAATTCAATTGACAGCCCACGAAAAATCTGTCTTTGGCGCGCCAAAAGAAGTTTTGACTTCAAAATGTATTGTACCTACATGTTTTCTCAAATTAGTAATTATTTATTTTATGTTATATTTACTACATTATTTTGTACGGCACAAGTAGATGAAATTATCTAGTTAGGTACTATTTTAGTAGTCAATAATATTTAATTATTTAACTCGGCATACTTCAATTCGATCATAGCATTTTAAAATGTTCTGCCATTTGAAATATCATTCTTTATCTCTATCCTCCATACGTGAAAAGAAAATTGCGCGCAAAACATTTAAAAAAAAGTACACCAACGAGGATCCGAGTATGAGTTTTTAACAAGTTAAAAATAAATGTATGATGAATTCGGCACCAAGGAGGTAGAAATAATTAGGTTAAATTATGTTTTGAATTCAAAACCTCAGTACACACGATGTTCTAAACTCAAATTTACTTCAACCTCTAGAGGGTAAAAACGACTTTTGCGCCCTGGTATCGAGGAGCAAAAGTACTCTTTCCGAGCTGGTGGGATGAAAAATAAATTATTGTTTTCACTTTCCATTAGATATTATTAGATTATCCCAAAATCCTGGGATTAGAAAAATCGACCGGGATCGTATCCTCTACATACGATGTTTTTCAACACACCTGTGCCTAAAATAATATCTAATAAAAAAATAAATTGTGCAGTAAAAAGATTCATGATTTTTTTCGTTTTGGCGGGAAAAAATAATCAGCTTTTATATATTATGCGCTCGCAACTAACAATGGCGATCAGCCACAGACTAAATGCCTAAAGGACAACCTTTTCCTTGGAGGTTTCTTTTGTTTTGGCTTTAAGCGGGTAGCGTTTTAGCCATGGTAAAAAAAAAATGGTTGTCTGTAAAGTCGGGTTACTGACGTTAATTGAACGTGACAACTTCAACTACGCCTTAGAGCGAGGTAACGCCGGCGGCGAGGTAACGGCGTTAACGGCACATGACGTCATGTTTTGCGGGCGTGCAGCCGGCTTCATCGAATTATAAGACGTTGTCACGTCAAAAAAAGTGTAATTAATTTAGAGTTTTCTTTATAACATATTTATGTTATATTTGAGTTAATATTGTATTTTTAAACACGTACAAGTTGAAATTATCCATTTAATTACGGAGTAGGACAAATTAAGGTATATTAATTAATTTGTTCTATTGAACACGATCTTTTAGTAATCGAAACTTTTTAAGAACAATGCAACTCAACAAATGTAAAAAAAACTACAACTCACTTGTGAGTAATAGTTATAAAAGTCACAGTTTGATTATAGGTGTCATTATTAGCCTGATTACGGTGAAATTAGAGCCACTTTATGAGCCATTATGTTAAAAAACTATTTTATTCCATTTAGTTACTTAGCAATACCGACTTCGCTCATTCCATTGGGTTTCAAATTAATACTGAGCACTTGACTTCGCTGTTACCCATTTGACAAATTTGTTGTTATACTTTATTTAATTCCATTCAGTTCTAAATTATTACGTGTTACGCGCTTCCCGACTTCGCTCTTATCCTGTTGATTGTGGTTGTTGAACTTCGTATCACTTACAGGGTAAGATCCCAGGGCCGCCACACGTCACGTATTTTTGATGAACTAAATGTGTACAATTGAGTTGTGTTAGTATGTACTAAGAACACATGCATATTCGCTACCTTGCTTAGATGCCAAGTTTGAGATATCTATACTAATATTATAAAGAGGAAATATTTGTTTGTTTGTTTGTAATGAATAGGCTCCGAAACTACTGGACCGATTTCAAAAATTTTTTCACCTTTGGAAAGCTACATTATTCCCGAGTAACATAGGCTACGGCAGATGGCGCTGCAGTTGATATCTAGGTTATTATTCGAGCGAAGCCGGAGCGGGCCGCTAGTTAGGTAATAAAGGTACATTAAACAATTGGTATCCGTTCTTTTAAATAAACTTTTTTTACTAATCGACATATGATAACCAACGTAAAGGCCGATTTAAACTGAACGAACATAGAGCTAGAGCTGGAACAAGAGCATTCTTTTTCGATCTTTTAATGTAAACGAAAGATCGTTCTTAGCGTTTTCCATATTAAATATTCCATAGAATCTTTGCGAACGCAAACAAAACGACGAAAGAATGCTCTACTTTTGTTTACACCAAATGAATTTGATACAATGGGGATAGAATGAGCATTCGCTCGTCTGATGTAAATCGGCCTTTAGACAAACTCACGGGTCGTGAAATGATTATTATACAAAAAATATTTAACAAATTGGTCATATGGCAAAGTAATTATTTGACAAACATTCATTCTGTAACGTATTGTTTGACAAATAATTCTTTTAATATTTCTGCTGCCTAATGCTGTGGCCTCACTATAGGGCAAATATTCGTAACGTGTTGGCGCAACAAAAACATCGTATTCGGACCAAGACGATGTTGTTGTCTACAGTAGCAGGCGAAGATTCATGTCAAATTGGTGCGATGTATTGTGCTTTGATTATTTACTTGTCTCTGTATTTACTAGACAGACCGCTCCGCGTAGAAACAGCAAAAATAAAAGTTAAGTTAAGATAAGTTCGTCCTGTCGGTTTAATTGTCGCAACAATGACGTTGCGCGGTAAACATGTGTTTTGTGACATTTGAATATTTGCGCTATAAAAGTCTGCATAAATTACAAAGGACGATTGATAATTATAATATAGCCCTTTATTTCCAGAACTGACAGGTTAAATTAGTTTTGCTTAATACTAATTTGTGCGGTCATATAATGTCCCTCAGTTCGGTGTGTCTTTTGACATAGGCCTCCTCCAACTGTTTCCACTGCACTCTATCGGTTGCTACTCTGGTCCAATACGGCCCCAAGGCCAATCGGAAATCATCTTCCCATCTTTTTGTAGGACGTCCTCGTTGTCTACATGCATCTCTTGGGTACCAGAGCGTCACTTGTTGGCTCCATTTTTCTAACTTACACCGCAGCATGTGACCTGTCCATCGCCATTTTAGCTGGTCTGTTCGAATAATTACATCGGTGACTTTGGTTTTGTGTCTAATTTCAGTGGAGCTAACTTTGTCGGTTAGTTTTATTCCCAACATACTTCTTTCCATTGCCCGCTGGCATTTGGTTAGCCTTTCTCTGTGATTTTGAGTGAGGGACCAGGTCTCGCTGCCGTATGTAATGCAGGGAAGGATACAGGTATTGAAAGTTTTCCTTTTGATATTTATACTCAGTTCTTTGCTTTTCATTACTTCTTTCAATGACCAGTATTTTCTCCAACCGCTGGCAATCCTCTTGTTTATTTCTTTTGACATTTGGTCCGTAGTGGCGATTATTTGGCCCAAATAGACATATTCTGATACATACTCAAGATTATTTCCGTCCAAGTCTATATTGGTCTCCATCGAGTTGGTAATTATCTTTGTTTTTGATATATTCATTTGTAGGCCAGCTTCTTTACTCTTATTTGCCAATGATTGCACCATTATTTGTAATTTATTTGGGTCCTCTTCAAGCAAGACGAGGTCATCCGCAAATCTTAAATGGTTAAGACGGCGTCCATTCACATTGAGACCATATCCCTCCCAGTCTAGACTTTTAAAAATATTCTCCAGCACAGCAGTAAACAAGTTAGGTGATAGCGGGTCTCCTTGTCTCACACCTATGTCTATTGGGAAAGGATCTCCTGTTGTCTCCAGTCTTATGCTGCCTTTACTAATGCTGTAGATGTTTTTGATAATCTCGATGTATGTGTCAGCGACTCCTTGCTGTTTTAGGGTTGACCAGATGTAATTGTGGTTTAGACAATCGAATGCTTTTGAGTAGTCTACGAAAATTATATAAACAGGTTTTTGGTATTCCTTGTATTTTTCTAGGATAAGCTTGATTGTGAGTATATGGTCGATAGTGCTATAATTTTTCCTAAATCCGGCCTGTTCTATAGGTTGGTTCTCGTCTAGCTGTAGTCTAATTCTTTCTAGGATAACTTTTGCGAATACTTTGTAAATGTTTGATATTAAGCTTATTGGTCTGTAGTTATTGATATCTTCCCGAAGGCCTTTTTTGTGCAGAAGTATAATGTGAAATTCTCCCCACTGGTCCGGAATTGTTCCTGTTTCTATAATGTCATTGAAAAGCTTTGTTAATATCGGACTGAGTTCTTCAGCTGTGCCTTTTAAGAATTCGTTCGTTATGTTGTCAGGTCCTGGAGTTTTTTCCATTTTTTGAGAGTATAAGGCTCTCTGTACTTCTGTCTTGAGTAGGGGTGGTATGTTGCTATCTTTACTTCTCGGCTGGGTGTCAGTTACTATTTTTTCATCTTTTTCTGTGTTTGAGTAGAGATTTCTGTAGTATTCTGTGACCAGATTCTGAATTTCTTGTCTTTTTGTTATCAGATCTGACTCCTTGTTTTTCAGTTTAGGGATCCATTCCTTTCCATAGTCCCTTAATTCTTTAAAAGCCTTTTTGGTACCACCTGTTTTTTGTATAGTGTCTTCTAGTTTTTTTATTATCTTGAGTTTTCTATCTTTTCTTATACCTTCTCGTATTTGTTTACTAAGTTTAGCTATACTTTTTCGGTCTTTATTCTTATTTAACATTAGTGTTTTTCTTTGTTCTAGTAAAGCCATTGTTTTTTCACTAAGATTATTTTCGTGTTTTTTCGACTTTGTTTTCTTCAGTTGTGCTATTTTTTTGTTTATATGGTTGTATTTTTCACGGACACTTATGTTAGAGTTTACAGTTTCAAGAAGCATTTGGGTGTTAGATGGAGTTATTACATTTGCGTACTGTTCCGGTCGCAGAGTTGTAGAATTTATTGAAGGTTTTCTTGAGATTTTTGTTGAGTGCATCTTAAGGCAACTACGCACCATGCGATGATCAGTGTTAAAATTCAAATTTTGTAAAACATGTGTATCAGTAAAGTTCTTAGCTTTATTAGTGATCATAAAAAAAGGACGATTGAAAACAACTAAAAATATTAGCTGGTATTAAGTAACCTTACTTACATTACCATTAAAAAATGCGTGTACATAAAAAAGTTTTTGGCGGGAGCCCACCCGAAGTCAAATCTCTATTCTCTCTAAATATATATCAAAAAGCTATTGAGAAACACGGGGAAGCACTTGCAGTCTCACTGGATATCTCGAAGGCTTTCGACAGGGTTTGGCATGATAGCCTTATAAGCAAGCTTTCTAGTTATGGTTTGTCTATATATCGGACTTCTTGAGGGATAGATCCATACGAGTCGTCATTGATGGCTGCTCGTTGGTTCAAATGGTTATCAACGCCGGGGTCCCTCAAGGGTCTATACTCTCTGTGACGCTCTTCCTGCTACATATCAACGATCTGTCAAAGCCCGGTATCTTTGGGTACGCAGATGATGGCACCGTTGTAGAGAGTTAGATATCTAGCGCGAGATACTGAGAGAGATTATGATCGATGACCCTTGAGGGGGTGTCTAAACGGGGCGATGCCAATTTGGTCAAGTTCAACGAGAGTAAGACACAGGCGTGTCTGTTCTCCGCTAAAAAGAGTCCATTCCAACTGACTCTAACTTTTAGAGGTGTATCCGTGCGGGTTTCTGTCTGTCTAGAGCTTTTGGGCTTTACTTTGGCCTCTACGCTCATTTTTGGCTCGTATATCGCGCCCAAGGATGAACTAGCTGCTAAAAATCTAGGTGTCCTCTCAAAGGTGCGAAGGTACTTCAAGAAGCTAGTTCAGCCATGGACTCGATATACGAGCCAAAGTTGAGCGTATCAGTTACTAACTCTTCCCACTTTGATAAGTACCACGACTATCCAATAATAACTATTATAATCCTTAATAGCCCTTAAGGAAAACGTGTTTATGATACATAGAAGTACCCAGACTAAACAAATATTTGTCCTGTGTGGGAATCGAACCCACGAAAGAGCTCCTGAGGGAAGGATAGCTCAAAATATTGTTAAAGTTAACCATAAAAGAGACAAGTTTGTATGGTAGGTTTCCTATGCGTGCATTCTAGACTCGGGTTTCTACCTACCTTCCAGATTTCTCCTGAGAAGATTACTTAACATAAAAAACTACGTTTGAAAAAACCGACTTCAAAACCACAAATAAGCACTCGAAAGCGAAAAATAAATTAGTAATTAATTGTTGTAAGCCCCTACCCGCTCATCTATCTGAAATCGGGACCAACCGAGTCAACTAGTCAATAGATATCTACTATGTACCTACCTATGCAGTAAAAAGTCTATATATAATAATAATAATAATAAAAACTCTTTATTACACCTACAATAAAATACAGAACAGTTTAAGACTTAAACTAAGATTAACAAAACATAAGAAAGAAAAATATACACATTATGAAAGTACAGATGGAAATGTTCTTTAAATCTCGTTTACTTTGGTCACAGTATTATGTAGTGTAAGGGCGGCCTTATTGCTTAAAGCAATTTCTTCCAGACAACCTTTGGATGGAGCAAAAATGTTAGGAAGTCTAGCATTGCAGGTGGTGTTAACATATACATTTGCGAATTTAAAAAATACATATATTTACGTATCATAATAATTATTATGCCGAACAAAACATAAATATGATATAATAATAATAAAATATATACCTACTTACAATAAATAAATACTCAAAAAATATATACAAATACATATACATCCATAAATATATCATTTTAATATACCAATTAAGAAGAGGAGAGATAGTGATTGTAGACAAGATTTATAAATATTGAAAGGGACTTAGATTGTCGAATTGATAAAGGTAGAGAATTCCATAGTAGGACAGCCTGCACATTGAAGGATTTAGTAAAAGCAAGGTTGGGATGTGTGGAAGAGGGAATTTGGAGTTTAAGAGCCCGGGTTGAACGAAGGGGACAGGATTTAGGTTCAATGAAACGAAACCTTTCTTTCAAATACGGAGGAGTGGCAGGATTGAAGAGGATTTTATAGAGGAGGGAGAGAATGTGAGAATTACGGCGAAGGCGAATAGGTAACCACTTCAGCTTCTGACGAAATTCTGATATATGGTCATACTTGCGTAAACCAAATATGAACCGTATAAAGAAATTTTGGAGTCGTTCCAGTTTGTCAAGCTGCTCTTCGGTTAAATCCAGATAGCAAACATCTGCGTAGTCCAATATTGGGAATAAAAGAGATTTTACGAGCGCAATTTTAGTAGTAACAGGGAGAAAATTCCGCAGTCTCCTAAGAGAGGCCGCAGAACTAAAAATTTTGCGGCTTACTTCCGCCAATTGAGGACCCCACGAGAATTGCCTATCCACTATGATACCTAAGTTCTTAACAATTTCACTGATAGGAATAGGAATTCCGTCGAACATCACCTGAGGCAGACTAAACCAGTCTACCTTTGAGTTCATACGAGAACTCCCAATAATTATACATTGTGTCTTTTTGGGGTTAACTGTAAGGCCGTATGATCTGCTCCAGCTCGATATGATCTCCATATTGGTATTAATAGCTTCAATAGCTTCATGTAAGCATTCCAATGGAGCTTGAGCATAAATTTGCAAATCATCTGCATAGAGGTGGTAGGAGGACGTCAGGTGCTTTGAGATGGAATTTATGAAAATTGCGAAGAGCAGTGGTGACAGCACGCCGCCCTGAGGTACACCGGCAGAGACACTACACCACGACGAGTAGGAGTCGTCAATACGAATACGCTGCCGGCGTCCATACAGGTAACTGTGAAACCAAGCAACTGCCGAAGGAGATATGTTAAGAGAACGCAGGAGTGCTAACAAAATGTCAAAGTCGACATTATTAAAAGCATTGCTGAAATCTAGCAGCGACAGCACAGTCAGGCGACGATGACCAATGCCATCCCGTATGTCATCAGTGATTTGAGTAAGGGCAGTGACAGTACTATGCCCAGTACGAAAACCGGACTGGAAAGGATTGAGGAGACTATGTTTGATGAGGTAGGAGGAGAGTTGCTGGTGCACCAGACGCTCAAGTACTTTGGAAAGGAAAGGCAGGATGGAAATGGGTCGGTACTCGGAAAAAGACTCAGGATTAGGGTTTTTTGGAAGTGGAGTGATTTGTGCATCTTTCCAAATAAATGGAAAGATGCCGGATTTAACGGAGAAATTAAGGATGTGCTGTATGATTGGGGTGATTTCATCGAGTATAGGCATGATCATCTTGCGACTGATGCAGTCGCTACCAACAGCATTTGAAGATATCGACTGAATGCTCTTCTTAACATCACCCTCGGCAAATTGACTAAAAAAGAAAGAGTCATAGCTAGGAGAAGAAACAGAAGAGAGAGACTTAAGAGTAGCAACTTTAACCGGTCCATCAAAAGTAGAAGAAGAAGAGAAGTGTTGATTGAGTTTATTGATATCTAAATTTTTTGGGATAGTATCGTGACCAGACTTTCCGACTCCCAATGACCTTAAAAACTTCCAGACCCTTGCAGGATCTTCGTTTGCTACAGACTTGTGAATGTGTCGGCGTTGTGCGTCCCTACACGCTCTATTGCAGATGTTTCGATAATTAAGGTATTTTTCCCTATTTTCGTCAGAACTATGTATTTTGAGTTTATATTTAGCAACAAGCTTTTTGTGCATTAACATGCGTATTTCGTCGGTAAGCCAAGGTGCCGGTGCATGTTTCATCTTCACAGCATGGATAGGCGCGTGAACATCATAGATTTTAGTCAGAATATGATTAAAAAGACAAATTTTTTCGTTCACAGAGTCGGCACTCAAGACTTCCGACCAATCCGTCTCTGAGACATCTTTACATAGGTTTTCAAGATTTATACTACCAAAACTGCGCTGTAGAAGAATTTTGGGCTTAATTTTAGGGGGGCGAATTTTATAAGAAAGGAAGATTAAGTCGTGATGTGAAAGGTCATCTGCCGCACACTGGCCGTGTTTGGCAACATGAGAAGGAGAACATACAAGTATTAGATCCAGAAGAGATGGAGTACAGTTTGGGGGATTGTGAGTAGCGTTAAGTGGAAGGATGACTAAGTTGAGAGATGAGGCAAGCGCCTCAAGCTTACGGGACCGGCTGTCTTGCTTCAGGAGACACGTATTGAAATCGCCCATAATTATGGTATGATCATATAAAGTAGAAATATTAACAAGGAGGTTTTCTAGAGATGAGAAGTAATTTACATCGCGAGAGTGGGGGTAGAAAACTCCAACAAGCAACTTCGTGTGATGCAGTACGACCTCAATAAAAAGATGTTCACCGGCATCAGGTGGAGGCGGCTGGACTGACTTACTAACAATAGTAAAAGGGATATGTGAACGAAGGTAGATCCCCACGCCGCCGCCACTTTTACCAATACGGTCGTTTCTAATGAGTCGGAAACCTGGCAACACCACGGAATTAGAAGGTAGAACGGGCTTCAGCCACGTTTCGGAGACTAAGATGGCGTGAATATTGGGGTGTACGAAAGACGCAAGCATTTCTGGGTAATGAGCCGTAATACTCTGGGCATTTACATGAACAACATTGAAATTTTTAGGAACATCGGAAATTAATGTCTGAATGGAGCCAGACAAGGTTGGGATGCTGCAGAAACTGTCCGCACTGATATCCAGTGAAGAGCATGTTTGATAATTTGAATTCTCACTATTACTACAAGACATACTTACAAGAATTATGGTTCTATATTGGTACAAAAAAATAATTAATAATATATATTATAAAATATTTTTTTTTTTTTTAAGTTTGTAGATTATAAATCTACCTGCCAAAAAGTGCAATAATGCACTATATAGTGCATTACAAAATAATTAATATAACATAAAAAAGACATACCCGTGCATGTCCCAACAGAAAGAAACAAAAATAAATAATTCAGAATATAACGAGCGGCCAAAACGCTGGCGAAATTACGGTGATATAACATGTTACCTAATGACAGTTATCAGGAAAAAAAAATTGAAAACAAAACAAAAACTGACCGAAAACAAAAAAGTTGCGAATTAAATAGATATACAGGTAATTTAACAAGAATGTTAAAATGTGACAGTGGATAAAAACGACTGCAAATTACCTATAAATGTAAACAAATGTACAGCTAGGTTGTGCGGTAACAAAAATTAGTATGAAAACATAAAATCACTTGGTTCTGGCGTCGCGTCTCGGCCTCGCTCCTTTATGATTTTTCACACCGGCGACTGCTGCCTGAGCCACTGTAGCCTGTGCCTTACTGGTAGTGGAAGACGTAGTGGCATGCTGCGGGGTCGCAGATGGATCCTTAGCCGGTTGTACTGCTGCGAGATCGTCCATGCTATTCACACGATTGCGAGCCCCGTCCGGACCAATAACGTATACGTTGCCCTCCCTCGTCCAGCATTTAGTGATTCCAAAACGCTGACGAGCCTTCATGAACAGGTCGTGGCGAGTCTTCGTTAAGAACTCGGACAGAGTAACTCCCGAGTTCTTAAGAGAACTTTTGCTCGACCAAATTTTTTCACGAAGAGAAGCATCTCGTAGTTTAAATAGCACAGGCCTTGACCTATCCTCTGAAACACGTCCCATTCGATGACATCTGGTGATATCAACTGTAGTGAAGTTTTCTATTTTCAGTCGCTCCGACAATACCTTGGACACCAATTCATTAGTTCTCTCATGTTGCTCTTCGGGAAGGCCGTGTATGAGAAGGATTTTCCGGCGTGAGCGCATCTCCCTGTGGTCAATTTGCTGAGCCAAGATGCTAATCTGATGTTGGACGGCTCTAAATGTGGCTATAACAAAAGTTTTAAACGACGCAAACTCAGTAGCCAAACTGTCCGAGCTATGTGGAGACTTGGCACTGGGTATCTGGACTTCAATGGTGTCAAGGCGCTGGTGGAAAGTGGCCATCATTTGATGGAAAGATTGTTGAATGGCGTCCATTTGTAGTTGTCAGTTGAAATTGTTGAGGACAAAAAAAGTGATGAACAATTTTCTTGATGCACTTTGGGTGTGAAGTGGAGATAACACTTAGTGGCAGGCAGGGAGTGTTAAATATTGCAACAATGCATAAATTTAGTGATGAAGCTAACTTTTACTATTTTAAAACCAATAAAAACTTGGAGAGTATAATCTAGATATGTTTACTATCTCACCTACCCACGTAAAAAAAAATATATCGGACTTCTTGAGGGATAGATCCATACGAGTCGTCATTGATGGCTGCTCGTTGGTTCAAATGGTTATCAACGCCGGGGTCCCTCAAGGGTCTATACTCTCTGTGACGCTCTTCCTGCTACATATCAACGATCTGTTAAAGCCCGGTATCTTTGGGTACGCAGATGATGGCACCGTTGTAGAGAGTTAGATATCTAGCGTGAGATACTGAGAGAGATTATGATCGATGACCCTTGAGGGGGTGTCTAAACGGGGCGATGCCAATTTGGTCAAGTTCAACGAGAGTAAGACGCAGGCGTGTCTGTTCTCCGCTAAAAAGAGTCCATTCCAACTGACTCGTAACTTTTAGAGGTGTATCCGTGCGGGTTTCTGACTGTCTAGAGCTTTTGGGCTTTACTTTGGCCTCTACGCTCATTTTTGGCTCGTATATCGAGCCCAAGGATGAACTAGCTGCTAAAAATCTAGGTGTCCTCTCAAAGTTGCGAAGGTACTTCAAGAAGCTAGTTCAGCCATGGACTCGATATACGAGCCAAAGTTGAGCGTATCAGTTACTAACTCTTCCCACTTTGATAAGTACCACGACTATCCAATAATAACTATTATAATCCTTAATAGCCCTTAAGGATTATCCATGCGTTTATGTAAATCTTCCATCCACACTTACGAACATAACTTCCTTTATATGTAGCCAATTAGGGATTGGATGTTAAAAAACGCTATCATACGTAACCCATTATTTTTGCCGTACTCAATTTGTTCGAAATTCCTCGCAGATATTACATCAAATGACATTAAAAGTTTCATACAAATTATCATGCTCTGTTTCACCCCTTTGGTGATGTATTTTGAAAAACGCTGTAGGTAATATATTGCTCATAATTTGGACCGTACTCAATTCATTAGAAATGACATGCAAATATTATGTCCTAAGGCATAAGAAGTTTCATACAAACTTTTCTCCTCTATTTCACTCCTTAGGGGTGTGATTTTGGAAAATGCTGTAATACGGCCCCTCAGTATTTTAGCCGTACTCAATTCGTACGAAATTTCACGCAAATATGATCAAGGAATAAAAAGTTTCATACAATCGTTCATCCACTATTTCACCCCCTTGGGGGTTGAATTTCGAAAAATCCTTCCTTGGTGGGTGCCTACGTTATAAGAAAAACATGTGTGCGAAATTTTAAGTTTCTGGCTCTTACGGTTTGAGCTGTGGGTTGATCCTCGATTTTCGACCTTTGACCTCGAATAAAAAAAACCACACACCGGAATGATTCGAAACTTTCAGAGGTTACTTTTAACTATGTTTTAAACAAGTACACGAACTTTCAGCTTGCTGTTAATTTATGTACCTTTACTGTTCTTTTTTGGTTTAATTTGAACGGACTACTATATCATAAATAAATTTATAAATAGGTACCTATATACCAACGGACAGACATGACAGATATAAAAAACATTACAATTCAAATCACATATATAAATAAATATCATCATATAGTGGGATTCTCTTTTTTCTACTGAACCACAAAAACATTATAGGTAACACTTACAAGAATGAACAGCATGTAAATAAAACAAGATAAAATATCCATAGCTAAAGCATAATCATGTGTCGGGCGGAAATCGAAAATGAATTCGCGACGAAAATATGGAAGCCAATAGAAATTCAAATGTCTATACCTAAATAAGCGAAAACAGTGTTTTATCCACAGAAATCTATTACCTTATTATTTAGATTTCTGTGGTTTTATCGGTTATATGAACGGCGTAGCCCGTCGCCGTTTGGCTGTCAATACCAAACGAGAAACGTGTTCGCCCCAGGTACAATAAAGGACACGAGTAGGCGTAGTGCGTTCATAAACATCCTTCAAAAACACGCAAACTCTAGCAAATGTAAGGATACAACCATCTCTTTTATAGATGCTGTAATATTAACAAATGCATGGACACTAACTAACTTTAAAAAGGCGAAAACGCTAGCAAATGTATAAACACAAACGTCTCTTTTAAAAACGCGTAAACGCTATCAAAGGTATGCGAAAACGCTAACAAAAACATAGATACAACAAGTCTTTCCTTTAAAAAAATAGAAAACGCTAGCAAGTGTATGGACGTAAGTGTATGGACGTAAGTGTATGGCGTCTCCTTAAAAATGCTTTTAATAATTATGTATATTATAAGCATCCCCAATAAAAAAGCGTAAATATTATATACCTAAATATTTTTGGGCTTTCTTTACGAAACGTTAGCTCCTAACTAAGCAAAGCTTGTATTAAGGGAACGTATTTAATACTTAATATAAAATTGTAAAACGTATTTATGATACATAGAAATACCCAGACTAAACAAATATTTGTCCTGTGTGGGAATCGAACCCACGAAAGAGCTCCTGAGGGAAGGATAGCTCAAAATATTGTTAAAGTTAACCATAAAAGAGACAAGTTTGTATGGTAGGTTTCCTATGCATGCACTCTAGACTCGGGTTTCTACCTACCTTCCTGAGAAGATTACTTAACATAAAAAACTACGTTTGAAAAAACCGACTTCAAAACCACAAATAAGCACTCGAAAGCGAAAAATAAATTAGTAATTAATTGTTGTAAGCCCCTACCCGCTCATCTATCTGAAATCGGGACCAACCAAGTCAACTAGTCAATAGATATCTACTATGTACCTACCTATGCAGTAAGTACCTAGACAGATATTTGTACGTAGGTAGTATCTATCTACTAGTACCTGTTAGACTTTATTTTTAGACAACAATTATTATGTTAATTTATTTTTCGTTTTTGAGTGCCTATTTGTGGTTTTGAAGTCGTTTTTTTTAAACATAGCTTTTTTATTTTTTAGTGTCTGTAATAAGTTGTTCTGTTAATTACAGTACGTTTTTTCTAGATTACGTTAGGTAGATGCATGGTGTTTTGTTGAAAATAATAGATTAAATATAGGATACTTTTAATCAAAAGAAAATAACGGGAACTACGCGGAAAAACCGTGGATGCTACTAGTAATAATATATAATCAGCCTAAATAAAAAAATCGAAAAAGCCGTATGCAAACTATATTTTACATCGTCCGGATAAACAAAGATTTTCATAAAAATGTTCATAAAATGAAAACTACTATGCCAAAATGAACATTATTTCTTTATTCTGGATCAAACAAAAAAATCACGTAAATCGGATCAGTAATCTCAGAGTAATCGTAATTAGATCGTAGAGTAATTATTGTATAAGATTTACGACAGTATCACTCTATAATACATATATTTTTTCATAATTAATAGTTGAATGATGTTGATGAGTTCTGTACATGGACGGAGGGAATGAGGGCAAAACCAAGTAAATGTCATTGTTTATGTCTGGGTAGACGAGATACCAAATATACTTCTTACGATCCGGGACTCTCCATAAGTGGCCAAAGAGTTGCCACAATAGCAGAGGCAGTGCCTTTCAAATTTCTTGGTAGAAAGATAGACTACAAAGGACGTACACCATCATTAGAGGTAGTTGTTGGAAATTTCATGAATGACCTCAGTAAGGTAGACCAACAGCCTATCAGCAATATCAAAAAAGCATGGATATATGACAACTATCTCACATCACGTCTCACTTGGCCTTTCCTAGTATATGACATCGGTAAAACCCTCCTCGCAAAATTAGATGCTAATGTCATAAAGATATTGAAGTCATGGTTTGGATTGGCACATCCGGCTGATCCCTCTACTCTATTTAGGGATCACAATAGTTTTGGCCTGAAACTAAAAAAACCATCCGAACTCTACAAATACCTAAGAGTTACAAAAACGCATGTTTTGGGAAAGTCGAAAGACGAATTAATCGCGTCTCTCCCAAAAGACAAAAGCGCTTCGGACCTTGAATCTAGACTTCAATTCCACAAACAATTTATGGCAGGTGCGCAAGTAAATACAGCTGGGTTGGGTGCGAGAAAGAAAAGGGAAGACCGAGACATGGTAAAAACCTTTCTACAACAAGACGAAAATGATAGTTACAAAGTGCACGCTATGAATTTAGAAATGCAAAGTGAGTGGTTAACCATAGGTGAGTTTTGTATCCCATTAGCTCTAAAGTGGCGCACCTTGCTATATGACTGGTCTCCTGCCTTATTAAAATTTTATCTGAACGCTTTCCAAATGACCCTCCCTGACCAGAGTAACTTGGTAAGGTGGGGAAAAGCCTCTGAAAAATGTTGCTATACTTGTGGTGAGGCGATATGTACAGCAAGGCACATATTGGTGGGATGCAAGGTGCTCCTTAATAGGGGTCATTACTCACAGCGCCATGACAGAGTACTTGAAATCATACGTGAAGCCGTAAGCCTTTCGGTAGCTAGAGCCCAAAAGGGATTGACGATGAACAAAAGACAAATTAACTTTGTAAAAGAGGGCTCAACTTCAAACTCCAAGAACAAGCCTTACTCAATCCTGGGTTCAGCACCTGATTGGACAATTTTAATGGACACGTATGAAAAGCACTACAAAATCCCAGAGGATGTGGGTGTTTCGTCATCCAGACCGGACATTTTCCTTTTTTCTAGGGCTACGAAACGCATAGTCCTGGTAGAACTTACCGTACCGTGGGAAACTAATATACCTAAAGACCACGTGATGAAACAAAATAAGTATTACGACCTACAAAATGAATTAACAAAAAATGGCTATGTAGTTAATTTATACGCTGTAGAAGTAGGAGCGAGAGGTATACCAGCAAAATCTCTCTATAACCTGCTTAAAGACCTTGGATTGTCCAGAAGTGCAGTAAGTTCTATACTAGAACGAGTATCTAAAGCTGCACTAGTAGGATCATATCGGATTTGGCTGGGCAGGGAGAGAAATACGAGTAGTGAAGGTGAGTGTTGACGTACGTCAATGTAAGGGGCCCCTTTTAAACCTACAGCCCGAGTCACAAGTCTTGGGGTCTATTCGAGATTTCTCTCTCTGCCACACGATGGACCCGGCACCCGCACGGTGAATCCATGGAATGCTAAGAAGTACGTCTCAAACAAAAATGACAGCCCGGAGAGACGGGATGACGCTGGAAAGACAGATGGCTGGTGGAAAAGACATCTGACGGATGGAAAGACATCTGACTACTGGAAAGACAGTCGAGGGTGAAGGCCTAGCAAGCCAAGCCCGGGAAAAGAATCCGCTAAAAGTCCAAAAAAGAAAAATACCCCTGGGACAGTCCGAGAGGGGGGGCGGAAGATCTGTCCACCGGTTGATAATAACGACGACCCTGGCGCGAATACGGAATTGAGATGCCCTACGTGCGGGAAAATTTACAAGAGACGAGCCTGGTACCTAAAGCACTTAAAGACACATGATGGTGTTGAAGCACGACAGCCGTCGGTCAGTCCTTTGACAAACACTATGGATAGAGTTGACCCTCATATATCCCAAGGTGAACCATCGAGTGAAAACTACCAGGAGTCCATTGTCATCAGGACACGTCTTGGCATACCCAGCCTAAAAAATTCTACCTGGAAAGTTCATGACGAAAACTTGGCTATTTTGTTAGAACATCCTGGTACAAAACAAGACCCAAACAGCCAAGTAGAAACTTTTCAGGACACCATCTATACATACTTCTCTGAGCACTATCCACCATCAACTTATTATGCTCGAAATAACAAGGAAAATACGTTCAAAATGAAATTGCGGAGGAAGAAAAGAGAACTAATAAAACGTCTTCGTGTAGCTAAAACCATGGGCGACAACCATCTAAGTCACCAACTGTCCAGGGCTCTAAGATCAATCCTTAAATTAATACAAGGAATATCGCTACAAATCAGTAAAAATCGTGATAATCTTTACAGAGCTAAACACGAAGTAGACTTTGATAAAAACCCTTTTCAATACTCGAAAAATATTTTCAGAGAACAAAATGGAAAGCTTATCTTGACTAATGAGCAAATTTACGATCACTTTAAAAGCACATACGAAGTGCCTAAACGCGGGAGCTCGTACGTAGTACCAAACATCCAAAGACCTAATGATCCTCTAACAAACTTTCAAAGCACTCCACCTAGTGAAGAGGAAGTAAACTATCAAATTAAGAAGAAAACTACTAAATCAGCTCCAGGCCCTGATGGCATTCCTTACATAGTGTATAAAAAGTGTCCATCAGTTCGTAAACATATCTTAAATATATTCAGTAAGATCTGGTCAGGAAAGCAAATCCCAAAATCATTTGGAAGAGCAATTTTTGTCCTGATTCCTAAAATGAAAGAAGTAACTCATCCAAAAGACACCAGACCGATAGCCCTAACCAATACAATTTCTAAAATTTTTTTCAGTATATTGCAAACAAAAATGACCACATTTATGGCTAGCAATAGGTATTTCAGGCCCAACCACCAGAAAGGCTTCTTGCCTGGTATTTCTGGATGCCCGGAACACAATACATTACTAGCGGAAAGTTTGAAAGATGCCAGAACACATGAGAGACAAATAACAGTTTGCTGGATAGACCTTGAGAACGCATTTGGTTCCGTGCAGCATGAACTTATGTTATTTGCCCTAAAATGGTATAACTTTCCTGCTGTAATTATTGACATAATTAATTCATATTATAATCACTTAAAATTTGTTATAGCAGTAAACAAACAATACTCAAAACCACTTAAATATAATGTGGGACTATTCCAAGGGTGCTGCTTATCACCAATAGTATTTAATATAGTTATAAATATTCTAGTAGATAAATTAATATCCCGTGAGAAGAAATGGGGCTACCGGTTTAAAATCAACAATAAGTACACTGAGTCAATTTTAGCCTTTGCGGACGACCTTGCAATACTTACACGAAATCCCAAACAGTGTCAACAATTGTTGAATGATGTTGATGAGTTCTGTACATGGACGGAGGGAATGAGGGCAAAACCAAGTAAATGTCATTGTTTATGTCTGGGTAGACGAGATACCAAATATACTTCTTACGATCCGGGACTCTCCATAAGTGGCCAAAGAGTTGCCACAATAGCAGAGGCAGTGCCTTTCAAATTTCTTGGTAGAAAGATAGACTACAAAGGACGTACACCATCATTAGAGGTAGTTGTTGGAAATTTCATGAATGACCTCAGTAAGGTAGACCAACAGCCTATCAGCAATATCAAAAAAGCATGGATATATGACAACTATCTCACATCACGTCTCACTTGGCCTTTCCTAGTATATGACATCGGTAAAACCCTCCTCGCAAAATTAGATGCTAATGTCATAAAGATATTGAAGTCATGGTTTGGATTGGCACATCCGGCTGATCCCTCTACTCTATTTAGGGATCACAATAGTTTTGGCCTGAAACTAAAAAAACCATCCGAACTCTACAAATACCTAAGAGTTACAAAAACGCATGTTTTGGGAAAGTCGAAAGACGAATTAATCGCGTCTCTCCCAAAAGACAAAAGCGCTTCGGACCTTGAATCTAGACTTCAATTCCACAAACAATTTATGGCAGGTGCGCAAGTAAATACAGCTGGGTTGGGTGCGAGAAAGAAAAGGGAAGACCGAGACATGGTAAAAACCTTTCTACAACAAGACGAAAATGATAGTTACAAAGTGCACGCTATGAATTTAGAAATGCAAAGTGAGTGGTTAACCATAGGTGAGTTTTGTATCCCATTAGCTCTAAAGTGGCGCACCTTGCTATATGACTGGTCTCCTGCCTTATTAAAAATTTTATCTGAACGCTTTCCAAATGACCCTCCCTGACCAGAGTAACTTGGTAAGGTGGGGAAAAGCCTCTGAAAAATGTTGCTATACTTGTGGTGAGGCGATATGTACAGCAAGGCACATATTGGTGGGATGCAAGGTGCTCCTTAATAGGGGTCATTACTCACAGCGCCATGACAGAGTACTTGAAATCATACGTGAAGCCGTAAGCCTTTCGGTAGCTAGAGCCCAAAAGGGATTGACGATGAACAAAAGACAAATTAACTTTGTAAAAGAGGGCTCAACTTCAAACTCCAAGAACAAGCCTTACTCAATCCTGGGTTCAGCACCTGATTGGACAATTTTAATGGACACGTATGAAAAGCACTACAAAATCCCAGAGGATGTGGGTGTTTCGTCATCCAGACCGGACATTTTCCTTTTTTCTAGGGCTACGAAACGCATAGTCCTGGTAGAACTTACCGTACCGTGGGAAACTAATATACCTAAAGACCACGTGATGAAACAAAATAAGTATTACGACCTACAAAATGAATTAACAAAAAATGGCTATGTAGTTAATTTATACGCTGTAGAAGTAGGAGCGAGAGGTATACCAGCAAAATCTCTCTATAACCTGCTTAAAGACCTTGGATTGTCCAGAAGTGCAGTAAGTTCTATACTAGAACGAGTATCTAAAGCTGCACTAGTAGGATCATATCGGATTTGGCTGGGCAGGGAGAGAAATACGAGTAGTGAAGGTGAGTGTTGACGTACGTCAATGTAAGGGGCCCCTTTTAAACCTACAGCCCGAGTCACAAGTCTTGGGGTCTATTCGAGATTTCTCTCTCTGCCACACGATGGACCCGGCACCCGCACGGTGAATCCATGGAATGCTAAGAAGTACGTCTCTTTCATTCCAATATATTTATATGTAGGTATGTATATAATTTTACTAAGTTTAATTCTTATTTGCACACCCCACTTGTCCAAATATTATTATCCATCCTAAGGTTGCCTGGAAGAGATCGCTTTCAGCGATAAGGCCGCCCATTGTCGCATTACTTTAAAATGTATTGTTCTTTATTTTCTGTATTTCTTTTTCTTTGGTGTGTCAATAAAGAGTATATCTATCTATCTAATCGATGTAGATGTAGATGTTTCCGAAATAGTCCGAGATCCCAGAGCGTGACGTCTGGGAGACGTCACCTATTTTCTGATGAATGAAATGTGGATGATTGAGTAGAGTTAGTAAGTACTAAGAACACATGCTTACTCGCTAACTTGCTTAGACGGCCAATTTTGAGATATGGGGTAATGAAGGTATATACAAAACATTACTTACTTCACGTATTTTCTAATAAGTGATTTTCACGTATGTTGTAGGCAACATCCTTAAAAACAAGGTTCCAATACTCCCAGACACTTTCCATCAGCCGTTTTGCTTAACAACTCCAAAATAATAATTTAACTTCACTTAAATTCTCATGCTCCATTTGTAAATATGTTCATCAGACAACTATTTTGTTGCTTTTTACAAAAAGATAGACCAATCTAAGGGGGCAACCATGTCCTAAACTCAACTATGTCCTATGGGTAAGAGCGGGAGACTGAGTGAGACATTTATTAGGAAATATTGACTTAAAGTTGAGTTTAGAGGATGATTGGCCCATTAGATTGGTCTGTCTTATTGGAAAAAGCTTGAAAATAGTTGTCTGACGAACATGTTTACAAATGGAGCATGAGAATTTAAGTGAGGGTAAATTATTATTTTGGAGTTGTTAAGCAAAACGGCCGACGGAAAGTGTCTGGGAGTATTGGGACCTTGTTTTTAAGGATATAGCCTACAACATACGTGAAAATCACTTATTAGAAAATACGTGAAGTAAGTAATGTTTGTATGTACCTTCATTACCCCACATCTCAAAATTGGCCGTCTAACCAAGTTAACGAGTAAGCATGTGTTCTTAGTACTTACTAACTCTACTCAATCGTCCACATTTCAATCATCAGAAAATAGGTGACGTCTGGGAGCTCTGGGATCTTACCCTAAAAAGGCTATAGTAAGTACCATAGGCCACATACATACGCTCCGGTAGATTATACAGAAAACCGAGGAGTATAATCCGCCACTATGTATAGTGTATGTGGACTATGAGAAAACCTTCGATTCCATCGAGACCTGGGCAGTGCTTCCGTCTCTCCAGCGATGCCGCATCGGCTATCGGTATATCAAAGTGTTGAAGTGTATTTAAAGCAAAGCCACAATGTCTGTCCGGTTACAAGACCAGTGCACAAAACATATCCAGCTACAGAAAGGTGTGAAACAGGGAGATGTTATATCTCCGAAACTGTTTACTGCCGCGCTGGAAGACGGTTTCAAGCTACTGGACTGGAACGGACATGGCATCAATATCAACGGCGAATGCATCACTCACCTTCGGTTTGCCGATGACATAGTCATTGTGGCGGAGTCGCTGGAGGACCTCGGTGCAATGCTCAGGGACCTCAGTAGAGTATGCCAACAGGTTGGTTTAAAGATGAACATGGACAAGATGAAGGTCATGTCAAATGTTCATGTCTCACCTGTACCGGTTATTGTTGGGAATACCACACTCGAAGTTGTTGACGAATACGTCTACCTGGGTCAAAAGATCCAATTAGGTAGATCCAACTTCGACAAAGAGGTCCAGCGAAGGATCCAACTCGGATGGGCTGCGTTCGGGAAACTTCGACACATCTTTGAGTCCAAAATACTCCAATGCCTAAAGACAAAAGTCTTTAACCAGTGCGTGTTGCCAGTGATGGCTTATGGAACTGAGACGTGGTCCTTAACTGTGGGCCTCATACCAAACCTCAAAGTCACACAGCGAGCTATGGAGAGAGCTATGCTCGGAGTCTCTTTGCGCGACAGAATCCGTAATGAATATATTCGCAAAAGAACGAAAGTGGAATAGCTCAAAGAGTAAGCAAGCTGAAAAGTGGCAATGGGCAGGCCACATCGGTCGAAGAACTGACAACCGATGGGGAAGAAAGGTTCTCGAGTGGCGACCACGAACCGGAAGACGCAGTGTTGGACGGTGTTGGACTAGATGGACAGATGACCTCACAAAGGTCGCTGGAAACCGCTGGTTGCAAGTTGCGCGGGACCGTTCGTTGTGGAAATCTAGAGGGGGAGGCCTTTGTTCAGCAGTGGACGTCTTGCGGCTGATAATGATGATGATGAATCGATGTAGGTATGTATTTTCGATGTACATATTATACATCGAAAAAAAAAAAACTAGCGGGCGCATTGATAACCCCGTCCTGTTGGAAAATCAAATTTATTTGTTTTCATTAGTTGCTAGAAACAGTACCTACACTCCGCAAGCACAGTACCTACCTATTCACAAGGATACCACATAATAGAACCAGCATTCCAAAGTCATTAGCAGCCCACTAAATGTTGCCACTGCTGGGGCTCGGGTCTTCTCTCGCAAGAAGAGAGTTAAGGCCATAATTCACTAAGCTGGGCCCTATGACGCATAACTTCGAAAGTTTCTAGGTGAACATTCCGGTTTCATGTGTATATTTTTCGCCACCATTTTTAAATTAACGACATTACGCATTTAGCTTTGTAAAGACAATAATGCCTGATCGAACCCGGGGCTCCGGATCGACAGTTGCCGTTCACCCGACTGGACTATCTGTAACTTACATTTACCTATTCTAAGGTCAAAAGATGTTAAAAAGGAAATGTACAGAGATGAAATGGATGGAATTATGTTACAGATAATGGATTTTATCAACGTATTTGACAACCCTACAGACACGTGTCCCTGTGGGATTTACTTACATGATAAATTGCTTTCACCAGCGTGGAAAAGGATCTTCTGGCTCGGGCGTTGTGGAAATGGATTTACCTATTCTCTTTTTAACCGACTTTAAAATAGGAGGATGTTTTCAATTCTATTGGATGTTTTTTACAACAAAGCAAAACGTAAAAATTACTTTCATTTATCTAGATGACGTATAAAATTTAGTCGAGTGTCCTAATTAAATTTTAAATTGAAGGTGGTTTTTGTTTTTTCGGAGAAAATAAATGTTCTCTGTTTTAGAAGATTCTGATCAAACCTATACTAGGCAATATTATATTAACCTCGTTCTGTTTGAAATCCTGTTTGGGAGGGTTCTTTGCAGAGTCCGCCTGGGGAAGTACCACACCTTTGCCAGTTATTCTATTGAAGAAATTTTATATGACAAAGATAAAAGATATTTGTCATTTTGAAAAAAATATTTTTCAATATTCAATAAATAAATTTTACATCGGATTACTGTACATGATTACTATAAAAACAAAACAATCCGATTTTTCACCATTACTTTGATGTTGGTCAAAATACGACGAATAACGAAAGAACATTAAGGATAAAAAAACCGCATCAGAAAACGGCTCGCGCATGAAGTTTCAGCGCGCGATCACGTCATCATAACTTGAAAAAAGTAAGACGGCGACTCTCACTGGCTGCGTAGGCGCAGCTTAGAAAGCTCAGTGCGGTGGCCGGAGCGAACGTGAGCGGACGGCCCGTGGCGGGCGTGCTCGGACCATGGACGTGTGGACTGGAAACCCCGCGCCCAGCGCGCCGACGCCGCCGCCTCTACCAGACACCTCCGAAGACTTCGCCCTCATCTACTACGGAAGCAAACAACCACTGCAGCCAACAAAAAGAGGTCTGTCAAATGTTTTAGCGAATGTTTCGTAAAAGCCTCGGGTCCCGGAAGAAGCACTGCGCGATTTCACTTGCAATTTACGCCAGCGTATTGCGGAACGGTTCAATGCGCTGAAGCTGCAGCGAGCCCAGGCTAAGCTTGGTTGAACTTTATTGATCATTTACTCATACACGTATTACTAACATATAACCAACGTAATATATTTGATCTTAAATTGAATAATGTGTTCGTCTGGGGCAGCGGCTGTAGCCCAGACAGCCTGTTACGGAGAGTTAAACCCGTTCGTTCATCCATAAGTATGGGAAATTACATTGAACCATTCGAATCAATTCGTAAATATTTCGGAAATTTTGTGTTTACTCACCCTTTTTTATCAACACACTTTTATTTTTGTTTTTCATGTTCTTTGCTTTAACAACTTTTTTATTTACAAAATGTTTTGACAATGATGACGTTTCGACAATGAAAAGAGAGCCGTAGCAGAGTAAGTTGGTTGGAATAAGTTTTAACTTAAATGTTTTAACGCTATATCACTAATCATGTATATGTAAATCTATATTGCTTAGAAATACAATCTTGCATTATCAAATCATTTAAAACCGTACAACGAACTGAATTGCAATAGTCAATTTTATTAGAGTTAAGTTTCTTATAAAAATTTGAAGTATTTATTGACTCCTGCATTAGGTATCTTCTGACAATTTTTTTTTAAAACTGAACAAAATTATCGAACTTTCTAGAAAATTGCACGAGAGCGGGCTTCACATGGTTTTGAATCCTATTTCCGCGCAATTTCCTTGGTAGTGGCAGTTTGCACGTGCATCCAGAATTTAAAGTAAAAAGTTTCAAGTTAATCGTTTCTAAAATATGTTTCACTAGCTGAACCGTGCGCGCGTTGCTACGTCATCTATCGAAAATTGGTCGTACCAATTCAAATTTTGAACAAATTCGTTTACCTTAGGTTTTATTTTTTATTTTTTTAATTAATGGCTCTATGTGGATTAATCTCATAATTCCGCCAATGTCACATTAAATGATAGGCCGTCAAACAAAGAGATATATATACCTTAGGTTCTAATGACGCAACCTTTAAAACACAGACACATGCTATCACGGATAATGTTAAATAGCCTATTAGCTTTATATAGCTTTCCTCGATAAATGGACAATCCAACAGAGAAATAATCTTTCAATTCGGATCAGTAGTTCGCGAGATCCTTGCGTTCAAACAAACAAACTCTTCAGGTTTATAATATTAGTATATATTAAGTATATTGTTTGCAATGTATTGTCTATCTGATAGTCCAAGGTATTAATTAGCACAAGATTTTGTTTCATGTTCATACCATATCATAATTATAGTATGACGATGACGATGTTATGAAGTCTCCATAATAATTAAAGTAAAGATCTTTATCACATTCTAAGACCTATAAACTTAATTTTTAAGAAATGTATAGTTCTTAATAGTTATTTTCATAGGACGAATATTGAATAAATGACCAATTTCAGATACCATAGTCACACTATGTTTTTTCCATAATTAGGTATATTTGTATATGAAACTCATAGAAAACGGAAGTGTTTCTAGACCAAAACACTTCGGTTCTTGTGCACCGAAGATATACGTTACTACGTACCTAAGTTCTAAAATCTTAACTCTTCGTTTTAGTAAATGCTTAAAACTAATTGAAATCGAAATCACTCCTCCCTTTCAAGTTTCTACCTTTTATTCCAAATTAATTAAATAAATATCCCTTACACGACACCATATAGCCCCAAACTAAGCAAAGGTTGTATGGAAGCCTGATATAATACTTATATAATTGTAAATACATAGTTATAAAATGTATAAAGAAATACCCAGACACAGCACACACAATCATCACACGAATATTTGTATTTATCCCACAAATGTCAAGACTGTGGAATACGTTGCCTGAGTGGGTATTTCCCGTTAGTTACAATCTTTGTGTCTTCAAATCGAGAGTGAATCGGTTTTTTCTAGGTAAACACGCTCCATCGTAGACCGCATCGTCGCTTAACATCAGGTGAGATGGCGGTCAAGTGTAAACCTATAAAAGTTAAAAAAAAAAAAAAATTGTCCTTGGTGGGAATCGAACCCATGGACAACGGGTTCCCAGGCAGACTTACTACCAACTAAGACACTACAGGCCACTCGATGGATTTAATTTTCACCGTAAAAACAACAACCGACTTTCATTTTATTTACAAGAACACATTTTTATAGACTACCATCAGAGAAAAAACCCTTAACAGATCGAATGGGCAATTAACAGGTCGAAGTTCTGGCCACCATTGGGCTTCGTTTGCCAGTGCGCCGGGTGATATTGCGCGAATTCGCCTTATTGTCGCAGAATTCAGAAGTAGGTAAAACGTAACAACTCTCAGGATATTTTCTTTAAATATTATTTTGGTGCTTATCGGACCACATTGGAAACGTACTACTCTTTCTAATAAAAAAACAATATTGAAAATCGGTCTACAATTGACGGAGAAGTCGGTGATCATACATAAAAAATATACAGTCGAACACAGTACCTCCTCCTTTTTTGAAGTCGGTAAAAAAATTTGAAAACTAATCTTCATCGAAATTACTTTTTATTATTATTTAGAGTGGCAAGACGATCAAGCAATGCACGCATGCGTGTGATGGTCATCAAGACGCCTGCCCATATAGCAGTCAAGTTCCACGTTTATTTGAACAGCCACTGCAGACCAAACCACTGCCTAGCACTGCGCTGCGTTCGTCTTTCGGAGATATAAAATATTATACGTTAGCTTAGTCCAGTAAATGTCTAGAAACATTACTTGTACCTACCAAATCTACATTTTCTTCCAATTTGTCAATGAACTTAATAAAATATATCACCTTCAGTTTAAATTCCCGCCGCTCGTCTGGCTGCATGATTTTTGTTTTTGCTGCGTATGTAAAGCAACTGCCCTGACAATTCAGAAAATTTCTGAAAATTTGCAATTATGAAATGAAAAAAGCCACAAAAAACGAATCGAAATTCATGCATGGAGAACAAGCCTGAAAACACGGGTTGACGTCAGGAATTCTGATATTGATTTCGGCTTATGTACCTATTTTACATTAAAGTAGCATTTAACATTATATGGCGGGGTATTGTGTTGTGTTTGGAATATAAATAACGAGATTCATAGGTGCTTGGATACAGAATAATATCCAAATCGAAATCCTATTCATGGATAAACATCATCATATCAACCGAATGACGTAGCTTCTGGACAAAGACCTCCCCCAAATATCTCCACAAAGACCGGTCTTGCGCCACCAGTACCTATCCAAGAATTTATGGATGGATGTTTTCCATTTCCTGTATTAAAAGTAGATTTTTATCGATTCCACCTACACTAAATTTAATTATTTTGCGATGAATAGGTTTTCACATTTATATAGGACTAGCGGTGCCCCACGGTTTTACCGCATAATTCCCTATCTCGTTATTTTCCTCGAATAAAAAGTAGCTTATTTTACATCTAATACCTCCAAGTATATGTGTATAAAGTTTCATGATGATAGGTTAAGTAGTTTTCGCGGTAAAGCGTAACAAACAAACTTACTTTCACTGTCATAATATTATTATATTAATACTTTGAGATTTAGCAACATTTTTGACAATATAAAGTGGCGGGACGAGTAAGACTTGCCTCTAAAGGTAAGCAATACGCCAGCCCATAATGGTACGTCTCTTCATTTGAACTTAAACAGTTCTGATCACTACACTTCACACGCATAAGGGCACAGCAGATGTATGCTACTTTTAGTATCGGTGTATTAGTATCGTTGTTATAAGAAATGTAGCTTATGGTTTTATTTATCTATTTCTTTATTGCTGTCATTAACGTTATTTATTTAAAATGTTCATTAAATCGTTGCAATTTTTGCGTGTATGACGCAAAACCTTCGTATCCAATCCTACACGCACTCTCACACACGCACACACATTGAATAACAATGAATAAATTTAAAGATTATGGAACAGACTGCAAAATTTACAAATTTTAGTATTTTGTGAACCATAAATAAATGAAGAATTATTACTAGAATGTACTAGAATGTACTAGAAATATCTAAACAAATAATTAACACGTAATCATTTTAACCTTGTTATTGTAGGTAGCTGTAAAGTATGGTGTAACACATTTATACATTTTTATAACACATTTGCTCGTAAAGGGTCTCCTATTGCACCAATTTTTGTATCGTGTATGTACGTATGTATCTCATTACGTACTTGTGTCTCATAATGTAAAACGCACGATTTCAAATTGCTCCGTCTAAAACAAACGGTACCTTTTAAATCTTAGTAAAGAGTTTTTATGTCAGAAAATTGGTCAACATTTTACGAATAAAATTAACTTTGAAAGGTTAAATAACTATAATAAAGAATTATTTAATTCGTTAATTTAATTAATTTTGCCAAAAATTATAAAACACAAAAATAGTAATTTACTTTATTAATGATGGCATACTAGTTAATTCTGTGCCGCTGCTTAAAAAAAAGGCTACGATGTGCGCGCATTGCTAATCTGTGTTAAAACAAGTCAATTATATTCCGCGCCCTTTTTTTTCGCTGTATTGTTTTTATTCGAAAATGTCGTCAGAGTTTTATTTATTTCCTAGCAGATATCTTATAAAACGTCGTATGACATACGTGCGCTTTAATAATTACATCCTCTGCTAATTATAGCTCTCGCCTTCGGCTCGAGAAAGCATAAACGCCTCGGCTGTAATTATCAACTTAGCGCACTTATATCATAATGTACTATTATTTAGGTACTTATGATTTTTCTTTAAATTTACGTATTTTTATCCGACACCGCCATTCATTGAATTAAAAAAGAATGTGTTTGTGTACGCACGCAAAAAGTTAATAATTCTTCTAAAAATTAACATCAAAACAGAACATCTTCAACACAATAATATAAACCTAAAGTTGTTTACTAGATGGGAAAACAAATCCTCTCATATTTTTTCTCTAATGCACCAAGACAAGTACCAATAACTTTGAAAAGGGAAGGTGAGAAAAATACACTCCTTACTATCGCCCCCTTTAACAAAGTACAAGGACGTTTTGACGAAACTGGAAGTTGTATTGTTGGTGGTAACTGATAGGTTACGCGTTGTCTTTTCTATCTTTCACTTTCCTTACGGTAACCACAATCGAACCTAGCCATTCTGTCTATATCTGTCATATTTGTTTAACATATATATATTACTATTTTTCTTGGATCTAGACCGTCTGTCTTTCTCAGAATCTTACAGATATTTTCCGATTTTTACTATAATTAAGTCATGCTTTAACAGAAGAAAAGAAATGGCAATGGTAAAAAATATTTTGGAAAGCATTAAAATGTTAATAAAAGAATAAAGTGATAATTATCTCAGATTACATTGATTTGTTGTGGTGTCAAAATCAGAACTAACATGTTAGTTCAATCACTTTGGTTTGGTTTTATTATTGTAGACTATTTTGTAGATAAACTTCCTGTTACTTTCTGCATAATTTTCTCGTTTTTGACTCATAAAACTTGAACATCAATTACGTGAGACTATTATGTCCCGTTATTTTATCACCTCGCACTAGTATATGCTAATTTGACAATATCGCTTCGTCTAACATACATTGCGTTATTTTTTATAATACTGTAACTTCATTACTTTATAGCTTTGCAATGTAAATGAAATCGAGCGTAGGTCCGCCTCTGTCATCAGTACGTTGTCTGAATTAAAATAAGGAAAACATATGAATGTGTTTCGTGATTTCTAGAAATGAAGCTCTAACATTCTTTTGCACTGATTGTAATTGCGTCAAATATTAATAGTATATCAATTAGTGCGCCAGTTTGGAAATAAACTGAGTTTTTTACAAAGCAAGCTATTACTCGTAAAACTCCGGCGCCTCTGTTGATCATCAAGATATTATGGGCTGTGCTTTCTGATTTATATTTGTCATTTTGACACAAATAATAGTATATTATGCTACAAGTGTGTAAAGTTAGTGATTACTGCTGAAGCACCATTAAGAGAGCCGAAGATGGTTATCATCAGTACACACGTGTATCATACAATGTTTTTCAACACACTTGCGAATTGAAACAACACTTGAAACAATAAAAAATCGTTTCAACAGTGAAAACAACCTATGATTTTTTTACGAAATCAACTAAACAATACATTACATACATACATGGTAGTTGGGTCGGCCCCTAGTGTGGGACGCAACTTGCGTCGATACTCTGGCACCATCACATATTCCAGAGACACATTGTAGGGCTGGTGTAGCGGCTAATTCAGCTCAGCGACTCAAACGGCGCAAATATGCAACCCTCGGAAGAGGTTACATATTTGAGCTTCCCTTTGGGGTTGAGACATTGGGTCCGTGGGGGCCGGGAGCTCACCTCATTTTCAAAAGCCTTTCCGAGCGCTTGGTCGACGCGACGCGTGACCAAAATGCTGGCGTTTATTTGGCCCAACGCATAAGCATTGCCATTCAGCGTGGTAATACCGCCAGCATGCTGGGTACGCTTCCGATTGGTAGTGGGCTTGAACATCTTGATTATCTGAAGACCTTCATTGGTCTATGGATAATTCAGGTGAGCTTAGTGTAAGTAGTTGTTAGGTATGTAGCGTAGTGTAGTTCTCATTGTATTTTAGTTTTGTTAATAAAGGCTCTGCATACAGTAAAAAAAAAACCTGGTTAGATATTATTTGAACTGTTTGGTGACACGTGGTTCTAGGAGCTAGTCTCATTTTCAAAAATCATTCCGAGCTTATGGTTCATGACCAAAATGCTAGCGTTTATTTGGTTCTACATAAAATATAAGCATTGCCCATTCAGTGTGGTTATGCCACCAGCACTTATGTACGGCACGCTTGTCCATGGACGTAGTTTTGACCATCTTTATACTATTAGACTATGGATTCTTCAATTATGATTAGATAATTAATATGAGTTTTATAATAACTAGCTGATCCATGCGCGCGTTACTACGCCATCTATCGAAAATTGGTCGTACCAATTCAAATCTGGAACAAATTTGGTTACCTGAGATTCTAATGACGCAACCTTCTAAAAGATAGACAGATAGACACATGCTGTCACGCAACGAAAGCTCTCAAACGGCAATATTTTTTCTCGTTTTTGTTACATTTTTCATTCATGCTCCGCTCCTGTTGATAGTAGCGTAATGTTAAATACCCTTCCGCGATAAATGGACTATCCAACAGAGAAATTCGGACCAGTAGTTCCCGATATCCTTGTGTTCAAACAAACAAACTCTTCAGCTGTATAATATTAGTATAGATAGGTACATTGCCTAACAGGTTTACATTATGAAAAGTTTAGGTAATATATCACAAAAGACTAGCTAGTTTCTCCCTGAACTGTCGAGAAATATACGGATAATATACATAAAAGGAGAAAGGGCGCTAAACTAGTTTTTCACAGTAATTTCAATAAAATGTTGTAAATGGGTTATCTAATTATGATTATTGCCGATATCCCTTTTTGTGAATTCAATCCCTAAGGGGGGTGCAAATTTAGTAGGTACCTATAAAAGTATTTACCAACATTATTTCAATGAAATTTTAGATGTAGGTTATTCATATTGATTAGGTAAACGGGTAACTCACGTGTAATGAGGTCGGTCAATCCGACTCGAGTTTCGGCCGCGTCCGGCGGCCTTTTTCAAGGAGAGTGTACGACCTCATTACACGTGAGTTACCCGTTTACCTAATCAATATAAGTAACAACCACGTTAATTTTAACATGTAGGTTATTGGTTCCTAAGAAAATCTGGAAGACACAGGCTACTTTTTTTAAACGGAAAAGTAACGGGAAAGGGATCTTCGCGTGGCGCTGCTAGTAATTTAAACTTGATAACATTGTTATATTTGACTTGGTGTTAATAGTTAAAATTGATCAAGTGCGAGTCGGAGTAGGTACATAAGACCAATTCATACTTCTTTCATATTAAGTAAAAATACGTAAATATCCTCGGAATCTAAACAACATATTAATCCATAGCTTTACAGTGGTACCTAGGTATTTTGTCAAGTTCTCCTCAAGAAGATAATTCAGAATTGAGAGAGAGAGAGAGAGAGTTGAGAAGTACCATACTTCTCAACCATACCATTACCATACTTTGAAAGTTATTCTACCGCCAAGCAGTACCTAATCTATTATTACTGTATTCCGGATTGAAGGGTTTCCATGAAATTACAGGGCTAAGATAGATCGTCTGGGTGACGAGCGCAGTGCTGTGCAGGTAGTGTTTTAACTCTTCAGGATCATATCTTGTTTGTCTTATCTTTAAATATTTTTTCAAATATGATGATGGACTAATCTAAAGAGAGAAGTAAAAAGATAGCTCTAACCTTATCAAAATAAACTTATTAGTTTTAGGAATCTTATACCTTTAAACGAGCAATTCTTGTACCTATATAAATATGTATATATATATTATATAGAATCTGAATCTCGGAAACGGCTCTACGGATTTTCATGAAATTATGTATGCAGGGGATTTCGGGGACGATAAATCGATCTAACTAGGTCTTATTTAAAAAAACGCATATTATGCGCGTTTTTAGACATTGAAAAACTGTCACATTAGACATTAGAATGTGAAGGTAAATTTCGCCGCGTGACGCGACAGCATAATCAGCTCAGACGGGAAATCGGGCGCTCATAGCGGTCACGAATTAGTAGCTCCAGGTTCGAATCCAGACGGGTTCTCTTTTTTTTCAATTCGTTTTTTTTAATAAAATCTATTTCTTGGAGTCTTTTGTCTGTAGGTATCTAAGTATATTTAGTATTTAAACCGAGCAAAGCTCGGTCACCCAGGTACTGTAATTAAATCAAAACAAAAGTAAATTAGCTAAATTAACATTAGCAGAAACTTAAACTTGGACAAATATTGTTCATAACATAAATAGTAAAAGCAACAGCACAAAAATCGAATCAGTTTTTTTGTCTTGTCTGGATATGGCTAACTGTGCCCTTTTATTAGATTGAGATGACACGATTTCAATAAAAGCGTTATATTAAATCCAACTTACAGTTACTAACGTCGACATCCTTGTATTTATCGATTATATATTTTTAGCATCGGTTGAAGCACCGTTGGACTAGTTACTAGTTGGTTAGAGTTTAGTTCTCTAGCATAACATGGAAACCTACCACGGACCGATATACTTACGTCCTGTAGGTAACTATTTAGGTAGGTAGTAGGTAACTCTGCATATATTGTATATTTTTTTACAATTGTTATTCAAATGTACGTATGGTATTTATTTGTGTATACTCGTAGCTTATATAGTTTGTTATTATATATGTTTATGGTAAATAATAATTTAGTTTATGTAGGTTCAAGTAATATTCATAGATGTATTTGTTATTATATTTATGTATTATTATTTTCTCCTAGTAAAGTGTGTTTTACTTATTACTGTTTAGAAAAAATTGTCAGGGTCGTCTTTGGTATGCCATTTCCTGTCCTTGCACGGTTGTCTTGTAGAGATTGCTCTAAGCGATAAGGCCGCCAATTAAATTGCTGTAGTATTATTCTTTGTTTGGTAATTTTTTAATGTTTTGTTTTGCTTTGGCTTGTGGCTTTTTAGTAAAGAATTATTATATTGTATTGTTACTGCGCTTGGTTCTTCGGTCTACCGCTTCGGCGGTAGCCATGGGCTATCTTATGGGCTCACAATCTATCATTCGGTGCGTGGGCTTTCACTTGTTATTGAAGTATTTTTTTGCTTTCAAGCAATATTTCGTTTGCCGTCAGTTCGATTTAACAATGAAAAATTGGTACATTCGCAGTTGATCAAATCAGTATTAAGTCGTATAAATTTCTAAGAAACTTTGACCTGTCTTTGGATTGCCTTCTTCCTATATTGAAAAAATGTTAACTATGTTTTATTTATGAGGGCTAGCTTCGGGGAATCCTTGATAGAAGAAAATGAAAAAAAAAAGTTATTCCAAAGCAGTTTCATGTTTAGTAAGAACAGGAATAATAAACATCTTATTATTTAAAAAGAAAATACCTAAATAAGGAGTACTGACAATGAAAAAACCGTCCTCATCATTTTAAGATAAGTACAATCCCAGCTCTGAAAGTACTGTACTACCTGAACCTACTACTGTATGTACCACAGTACAGCGATATAAACCATTCATGGTTGAACGTCCAAATCATTGTTTCAAGGAGACACACTTTACCACGTACACGCTCAACATCAGCTCTGTAAATAAAAATCAATACAAGCGGATTTTTTGGAGCTACGAGCAGCCCAGTGATATCAGTGAACCAGCTACAGTTCAGCGAGCCCGGAGCCGTGTTGACAGCCCCCAGGACGTCAGGGATAAGGAGGTATCACCAAAAATACCGGACGAACAGCCAAAAATAAAGGTTAGTTTTGATTCAACACCACAAGATCGCAAAGTTGTATTTGGTCAAAAGTCACGTAGTTGATAGCGACCTCTTCGGTATAGAAAACCTCCGTCTGACACGTACTTATCGCTGCACGACCGACCGGCGCCGGCGACTCGACGCACGTTATCGGCGACACCTATCTCCGCCAAGTAAAAACATCATCATCATCGCCAACCCCTGCGGAAAAACTGACTGCTGGTGACTGGACATCTACTGGACAGCCCGAAAACCATCTAAAACGAGCGCGTGCGTAAGAACACTGACAAATTTTAACTTGGAGAAGAAGAAGAAGAAGACGAAGAAGAAACACGAGTAGTATAGTAGTAGAGTAGTACACGAGTAGTATAAGTAGTTACAATTTAAATTTACCTAATTCTGTTAAACAAATTCTGTCATACAAAATGTCTGACACAAACAAGAAAGCCGCCCCCTCCACCTCTGCCTCCTCCGCCTCTGCCCCCGTCATTGCACCAAAACGACCAAGGGTCCTCTCAGTAAGATCTGTAGCGTCAAACCTACACAAGCGAATTTTGAAAAAAAATGTTAAAGCCGGAGGGTCAGAAGTGGTGCAACCGACGCGGCAACACGGGGAGAGCCCCAGTGAGCCCATAGAGATTCCCAAAGTAGATTCCGGCCGCGTTCAGTCTCTCGGCAATGTGCCATCGCCGCCACAGTCACAAACAGCTAGCGAGATCTCGGCCCTGGTGACCTCGGTCCCTGAGACGAGCCCAGGACAAGTGGCGGCGGTGGACAGAATCGAGAGCTGGGAGCAGTGCGGGATATCACCGCCTAAAGAGCTGAGGACCGATGACGAGACGGACAGCGTGTCCGAGCTGTCTTTCCCGACCTCCGCCCGCAGCACAAGGGTCAGCATGCTGATCGGAGATTGCTCAAAGCGGACGGGGGTCGAAATGGACAGCGCCACAAAAGTGGCAAACGACGCGCTGCTCCGGGGCAAGGGTGCTCTCGAGTCCTCTCATAATGTGAGGCGCGATATAAGACAAACGGCGATTGAAAGCCTACAAGCGCTTTACGAGATCGTCCTTTCCCTTTCGGAGTCCAGACATCGTCACATCGCCTCGCTCGAGAAAGAAAGGGCCCGGCATGCCATGGAGCTGCTCTCAGTAGAAAGGGCTCACACAAAAGCAACACAAAAAAATTATCTAGACCTTACTAAGGAGGTATCTCTGGCCAGAGAACAACTAGCGGAACTACAAAAAGAGACTAAAGCCGTCAGAGACTGGCAGAGCTTCGAGTCGATAGAGCCCCACCAGCACATAAAAGAAACAGTGGAACGATTGTCTCGGTATAAAAACTGGGATTGAAATTCTTCAGAGGCAGGTCGACGAATTCCGGAGAGACTCCAACACAAAAAGCGAAACAACCGTCGAAGTCCTGCATCGAAACGCAGACATGCTGCAAAAGCTCGCCTCGACTCCTCCCCCTCCTACTCCCCCAAATTATTCGGATAGTCTTAGCAAAATAGAAAAAATACTCACAGAACATTCAACACCACCCCCACCCTCAGCCCCAATAAAAATAAATATTGATGAGCACGTGTTGCCGATCACAGAACGACTCGAGGCTGTATCATCGGAACTCCGGACGATGCGCCAAGAAAAATTATCTCTTCCCCAACCAGCCCTAAGCATTGAGGCCGAAATATCCCAAGCGGAAAAAGGCAAGCCACCAAAGCCTGCCACTTATGCTAAAATCGCGGCCAAGCCCGTCGGGCCAAGACCAAATCACACTCTGATCGTGACAACGGCAAATCCGACATCCCCCACGACATCTGAAAACTTGATAGACAGGATAGCATTAGCACTGGACACGAAGAAGACCGGAGCAAGAGTTGACCGAGTGCGAAAAGCCCGTAACAGGAAAGTCATCCTGAGTTGCAGCACAGAGGAAGACCTTGGTCTGGTCAGAAATCGCGTGCAGCAGGATAAGTCCTTAAAAGTGGAAACCGCGAAAGCGGGTAATCCACTTATAATCATTCGAGACGTCCTGTCTTATCACAAAGATAATGAAATTGTGGAAAACCTTCTGGCGCATAATAAACATCTGCTACAGGGGGTCGATTTTCAAGAGAGCGTGATCAGAGTGCGGTACAGGAAAAAAGCGCGTAACCCGCATGAGTGCCATCCGGTGATCGAGGTCTCGCCTCGCATTCACAGAGCGTTTTTGGATGCCGAAAAAGTCTACATAGGACTCCAGAGGAGACCAGTGGCAGACCAGTCGCCCTTGGTGCAATGCACTAGGTGCCTAGGTTTTGGTCATACAAAGACGATCTGCCGGGAGAGGGACGAGTACTGCAGTCACTGCGGAAAGACTCACTCCTGGACTCAATGCAAGGCAAGGAAAGAAGACCTGCCACCTAAATGCAGGAACTGTGCGATTGTTCATCCCAACAGCTCTAACAGGGAACTCGCTCACAATGCCTTTAATAGTGAGTGCCCTGAAAGGGCAAAATGGGATAGCATAGCGCGGTCCCGAATATCGTATTGCTAAGGGCACTCATGAGGTACGTGACTCAATCTCCCGAAGAGTGGACGAACCAGGTATGCGTTTCATCCAAGCAAACCTGCAGCGCTCCCAGAATGCAACGGTCGAACTCTTGAAGGTTGCGAGAGAAAGGGGAGTTTCAGTTGCCCTTGTCCAAGAACCCTATGTGGGAAACAAAGGAGTAATGAAACAATATCCTGGAACTCGTGTCATTCAGTGTAGTTTAAATAGGCAAAAACCAGTTAAGGCAGCCATAATAGTCTTCGGTGATAGACTGGAGGTAATTCATGATCCCCAGCTTGTTACCGAAACAGAAGCGTCTGTCTTACTCGTCAGCACAGGCCTAAGACTGGGAGTGATTTCTGTCTACTTAGAAGGAGACCAAAAAGTTGACCCCTACCTTGGTAGGATCAAGGCGTTCTGCGATAAACTAGCGACAAAAGACCTGATTGTCGCCGGTGACATAAATGCATGGTCCCACTGGTGGGAAAGCACATCTCAAAACGAAAGAGGAGACGCCGTGAACTCTTTCTTCAACGAAATGGACTTGCATATTCTCAACTCCGGCGATACACCAACCTTCGAGATCGTCAGGGAAGGCAAACTCTGCACGAGCGTAGTAGACGTGACAACGTGTAGCGAGCCTCTCCTGGGGAGAATCGTGGGATGGGAGGTAGCGTTACAACGTCAGACCACAACGCAATTACCTTCACTTTGCGTTTAGTTAAAACTCTCGAACAACAGAGACCGATAACAACACGTAAATACAACACCAAAAGGGCAAAGTGGTCAGACTTTGTATCACAGCTGAAATCCTGCCTCGAAGAAAGAAACATCTCGCCGGAGTCTGTGGAAAGATGCGAAAGTACACTTGAACTGGAATCGATGATTACGAGCTACACAGCAAGTATACACGAAGCCTGCGAACATACCATTCCATTGGTAAGCTCGCCAAAGGGAAATCCAACCCCCCCATGGTATACAAAAACGCTCGATAATCTGAAGAAGGAAGTTCTCAGAAGAAAGAGACGGATAAGGAATGCCGCCCCCGACAGAGTTGAACTTGTAGTCGAACAGTACCAAATTGCTCGGCAAGACTACAAGGAAAAAGTAAAAAAAGCTCAGACGGAAAGCTGGAAAGAGTTCTGCACGAATCAGGAGAGAGAAAGCATGTGGGATAAGATCTACAGAGTGATGAGGAAAACTTCGGAAAGGCAAGAAGACATGCTCCTAAGAGACTCCGAAGGGAACACTCTATCCCCACAGCTATCTGCAGAACTACTAGCCAGAACTTTCTATCCCGACGACTCTGAAAGCACAGACCATCCGTGCCATACAGAGCTACGGTTGCGGACAGCGGAAACGCCTATGGATCTACCGGGAAATGATCCACCATTCACATCAGCGGAACTGGAATCAGTATTGAGAACCCTGAATCCGAAAAAAGCCCCCGGTACAGACGGGCTAACCGCTGATATCTGCGCAGCAGCCATACAGTGCGAACGGGATGTTTTCATGGCGATTGCAAATAAATGCCTATCGCTAAAATACTTCCCCAAGCAATGGAAAGAGGCGCACGTGGTCATATTACGCAAACCCGGTAAGGCAGATTACACACACCCAAAATCTTACCGCCCAATAGGTCTTCTGTCCGTTCCCGGAAAAATCGTCGAAAAGCTTCTGGTAAACCGACTCCAATGGCATCTCCTCCCAACCATTAGTAGGAAACAGTACGGCTTCATACCCCAAAGAGGCACCGAAGACGCCCTCTTTGACCTGGTAGAACACATAAAGAAAGGAGTAGACAGTAAAGAAACCGTACTCTTAATCTCCCTGGATATAGAGGGTGCCTTCGACAATGCATGGTGGCCTGCCCTGAAAAACCAACTAGCGAAGAAGAGGTGCCCAACAAACCTCTACGACATGGTAAACTCATACCTCAGCGACCGCAAAATCAAGGTCAACTATGCAAGAGCAGTCTATGAGAAGGAAACAACCAAAGGATGCGTTCAAGGGTCCATCGGTGGACCAACCTTTTGGAATGTAATCCTAGACTCGTTGCTGCGAATGCTAGAAGCAGAGGGAGTATACTGTCAAGCTTTCGCAGACGACGTCGTTCTCGTGTTTACAGGCAGTTCAGACATAATCGAACAGCAATCGAGCAGGGCGCTGAGCATGACAGTGGAATGGGGAATCACGAACAAACTCAACTTTGCAGCGCAGAAAACTAACGCGATGATTTTCACAAAACAGTTGAAGTATGAACCTCCAAACATAGTCATGTCCGGCGTCCGGCTCGATCTGGTCGAGGAAGTCAAACTGCTAGGCCTACTGATCGACCGACGGCTCAACTTAAAAGCACATGTGACCGCCCAATGTAAAAAAGTGGCGAACATTTATAGACAGCTAGCATGTGCAGCGAAGGTGACCTGGGGATTAAATGGCGAAATCACGAGAACTATCTACGTCGCTGTGGCGGAACCTATCATCATGTATGGGCGCAAGCGGCAGACCTCGAGGAAAACAAGTCTCAATTGAACGCAATCCAAAGAGGTTTTGCCCAGAAAATCTGTAAGTCTTACCGTATTGTTTCCTTAAAGTCAGCACTCGTCCTTTCTGGACTGCTTCCCCTGGATCTGAGGATACAGGAAGCGGCAAATTTGTACAGAGTGAAAAAGAACTTCTCCCAAGATTACCTCCCACCAGAAGTGGAACTCGAAAGGAACGTCAACTACTTGGACCAACCCCATCCGTCCACACAGGCATCTGTAGAGTACGAGCTTCTGGAAGACACCTCCAATCTACCAGAAGGGCCTCAGATTTATACTGATGGCAGTAAGATTGATGGTAAAGCTGGAGCTGCTCTCACATGGTGGGAAAAAGGAAGAGAAATCAAGAACTCGACCTTCAAGCTTCACACTGAATGCACAGTCTTTCAATCGGAACTTTATGCTCTTTGTCGGGCAACTCAAATGGTGTTAACAAGCAAGGACCCAGAAGTCAATGTCCTGAGTGACTCCCGATCTTCACTCGAACTGCTAAGTAACCCTAAAACGAGTCACCCTTTGGCAAAGTGTATAAAGGAAAACATTGGACAGATACGTGCAGAAGGGAGATCTCTTCGTTTTTTCTGGGTAAGAGCGCATGTGGGTACCGTCGGCAACGAAAGAGCAGATGAACTAGCGAAGTCGGCGGCGGTCATGAAATCACCCAGAGACTACGAGGGGATCCCCTTGTCCTACGTCAAACGAAAAATACGCGAAGAATCGGCCAAGAAATGGCAGGACCGATATGAGACCTCGGAAACCGGAAAAGTCACTCAGATGTTCTTGCCCGATGTAGCAAACGCATATCGGTTGACGAGAACCACGAAACTGACTCCTTTCCAGGTACAAGCGTTGACGGGACATGGAGGAATAGCTGAATATCTGTACAGATTTAAGCTCAAGAGCAGTCCTGCATGCGAGTGTGACCCTGACCAACCCGAAACGGTCTGGCATGTGCTGGTCGATTGTCCCAGATTCATGGCCGCAAGACATGAGCTCGAATCTATGATCGACGGGAGGCTGGTTGTTTCGGATCTCCAAAATATCTTAGCAGATCCAGATAACAGACCACGGCTCCGGTCCTTCATGGAAAGCTCATTCCGCATAGCGACCAATAGGAATTCCACACTCTCAAATACACGCCCCCCTTCGCCACCACATTCTACACGCCCCCCTTCGCCACCACATTCTACCGCGCTGTCCGTGGAAGCCGCGCGGAATACAGTCTCCACCCAAGATAACCCCTCAAAAAGCATCTCCGTCCAACAACTACTGGAGAATGCAGACCGAGGAGAGGCAGGGATTCGTATCCGCGGAGTGGCTCTCTTCATGGACAGCAACAAAGAAAGATTCGGAGTGAGCTTTTGCTTCGCCTGGGAACGGAAACGCGCCCGTTTGTCACCTGGATTGTCGTGCCTGCTCAATGGGAGTACCGCTAAAGTCACAATGAAGCGGAACACCTACGATGCTATGCCAGTGTGCGAGGTAGACGGCCACCAATTTCGGTTGGTGCGATCGAAAAACAAAACGATTGCACTAATAGAGTACTCGGAAGGTCGGACGCCTTTCACACAGGCAAGTGCGTTGCTCACACATCTGAGCAGAAATGCGGGTGACACACCCCGGGTGATAAGCGTGGATGCGATGGCGATTGAATATTCAAGAGCGAGGGTCGCAGACCGGCTGGGTTGCATTGAGGCCTCTATACATCACGAGGTTGTCGTATACGAAGATAGAGGAGAAAATCTGAGCTTCTTCAGAGTCCCTTCGCACGACCTAACTAATGCAACTGACAGCTGGGGACATCCTGTTCCAAGTTTGACCGCCCAAACCGGCTCCGAAAGAGCACAGCAGAGGGCGGCGGCGGAAAAAGCCGCAGCCAATCAAAGCAGCAGCCGAGGAACCAACACGACTTTCGTGGCGGCCTTTAACGCAGCAGCAAGGAGCGTACTCCGAATCTCATCCCCTTCATCATCATCAAACCCCTTGACGTCAAAGACCCTCAAAGCAGCTTCACAGCAACTAATTAGCCGAACCAGAGCCGACATGGGACTGGTGGAACCGCCCCGTTATGTCACGGCCTCGGAGCCGCGGAGTCATGCACGTAACGCCTTTATCGAATTCACAGCCACACTGAAAGCGACAAGACAAGTCAACCTCAAGACCTGCGAAAACATCATGCAGTTCTATAGGCTGGGAAGTGAAAGCCTATTAAAGGCGAAACTCGAGGAGGCCGAAGCAGCCATTTACAACAATGTTACTTCCCGGGTCATCAAGGGAACCATGACAGGACAGTATATGGCAGCCTACAGTGCAGAAAATGGCTTCGTGACACTGAACGAGAACGAGACAGAGCGCGCGGGAATGCCTGTATATGCGACACCACCAAACGACCCTATTGTAGTTACCGCCCGATGCACCAAAATTGTGTTGGACGACAAGATCCTAGAGATGGCCAAAATTATCGAAGGGAACTCAAGTGTCACAGCGGCTTGGGAAAATTGGGAGGTACCAAGAATACAGTGGGTCAATGGTGTTCCGGGATGTGGAAAGACAACATGGGTTATTAGACACTTCGACGTGGACAAGGACGCTATCATCACCACAACAACTGAGGCAGCAAAAGATCTAAGAGAAAAGCTATCGCACCGCATTGGAAACCTGGTCAAAACCAGGGTGCGGACTATGGCTTCTGCTCTCGTAAATGGATTCGGAAAAGAGAGTTTCAGTCGCCTCATGGTGGATGAAGCCCTCATGAACCATTTCGGAGCCATTGTAATGGTCTCACGCCTGTCTGGTGCTGGCGAAATTGTCCTCATCGGAGATGTCAATCAACTGCCTTATATCGATAGGGAAAATCTCTTCGAAATGAGGTATCACCGCCCGAACCTGGTAACAAAGATCAGCCAGGAGTTGCTCTGCACACATCGAAACCCAATGGACGTCGCAAATGCGCTGAGGGAAATATACTCGGGTATGTATTCCTCGGCGCCTCGCATAAAGTCCCTAGAGCAGAGAAGGTATAAAGGAGCGCAAATACCCAACACCCAACCTAACACCCTCTTTTTAGTTCACACTCAAGAGGAGAAGGAGACCCTGACAAACCAGGGTTATGGTTCAGGCACCGGGTCACGCATCCTTACCATCCATGAAGCTCAGGGACTAACATACGAGTCGGTAATCGCAATAAAAACTAAGGCAAACACGAAGCTGCACGAGAGCGTGCCTCATGCGGTCGTTGCAATCTCACGGCACACGGGGACCTTCATATATTACGCTGACGACACCGACGACGCCATCGGTCGGTTCGTGCGGCGAGCGTTGTCTGCAACACCGAAGACCATCCGAGAGTTCAATTTGCAGATGGCCATCAAGGATAGAAATGCAGTCGTGGTGGAGGCGCTGAGCCGGGAGGAGGCGACTTAGAAAATAAAATAGTCCTAGAATTAGCAAGAAAATGTTCCCTACTCTCCCCTATTTCCTTTTCTTCTCCAATCCAAGATTAATGTAACAAAAAGAAAACGATTGACAAAGGTCACGGACCCCGGAGTCTGTGGAGCTGTAAAATTTAAATAAAAAATTAAAAAAAAAACATTGTTTCACAATGATTTGGACTCGTAACTAAGAGATCCACGATAATTTAATCTCTTTACCCAGCAATTTCTCTAGGAACATTGCCCTTCAAACCTAAACAAAGAAATAAGTTTGCACTGGTACTTATTTTCTTATAAAAATTTTTCGAGTGTCTAAATTTAATTTTAAACTGAGGTTGGTTTTTGCTTTTTCGAAGAAAAATAAATAAATAATATTCGTTAAAATAATAATAAAAATAAAAAATAAAATTGGTGGACACTTCACACACAACACCATCTGACCCCAAACTAAGAAAAGCTATGGAAGCCAGATAGCTGATACGATACTTAAATAATTGTAAATACAAACTTATTATGCATAGAAACACCCCAGCACAGTACAAAATAAATATTTGTAAGTAATAAGTACAAGTGGAAACTTATTTCTTTGTAAAGGTTTGAAGGGCAATGGAAACATTGCCCTTCAAACCTTAAGTTGAAGGTAAGAGAAGTTAAAATTATCGTATATATCTAGGTTACGAGCGCAGTGTGCTCAACAATGATTTGGAGTCGTACATGTTCAAATAGCTATTTGGCACGGTGCTGTTATGGGCAGGCGTGTTGCTTGGGATAAAACACATAGTATGCATGTTCAGTCAATATTATATAAAAAAGTGTATGTCCAAAAGAACACAAAATTAAAAATGTTGAATTACCCCCGACTACATAGGATTTGAAATTTGTACAGTATTCTACTAGTCAAGCCCTTTTATTTGTTGCGACCATCTTGGATTTTAAATGTGTCATATTGTTTTAGTATTCTATCTACCAAACAAGCCCTTTCATTTGATAACCATATTGAGGGAGGTTGTGAAAAAAAAATAATCGCCATTTTGCAAAAGCCGCCATTTTGAATCGATATTAAGCAAACATAGCCAAGAACCGCCGCAAGAAATCTAGTTTTCAAATAAAAGTAAAACGGCATCGAAAGCGGTCCATCCGTTTGAGCGTTAAGGGGCCACCGACAGACACACTCAAATAGACAGACAGACATCGACGTTAAACTTATAACACCCCTCTTTTTGGCCGGTGTTTAAAAATATATCCTATCGTTACTCACAACCTTACAGTTAATAAACATTTGTATTTCAAAAATAAACTCTTTAAAAGTATGTATTACTCAGAATCATTATGAGTTTCTTTTATTTATTTTTAATCTTTAAAATCAAACAACGTGTGTTAGGAAAACATAAGGGTCTTAATATACTAAATAATAATAATATCAAACTCACAAGAACTTTACAAAAATATAAACAATCCATTGTTTGGGCAGTCGTGCAAAAATAAGATTAACAGCTGCGGCAGGAGTTGAACGACCCAAATTTTAATTGTATATCCCGAATGAATAAAATATTTATAATGGTATTGAAAACTGCAGTTGCATTTGCAACTAACAAATTTGAGAGCAAAAATGTTACAGAAACATTTGTATCTGTAACATTTTTGCTCTCAAATTTTCTTAGAATGAAACATTAATTAAAACAAAAAGTTACAAACCCTCAACATTATGTGTTGTTCTCTTGGATTGGAAATTTTTTGTAGTACCTACTATATCAATAAAGCCTTTTTATTTGATATACAATATACATATTGATAGAGTTATATAAAAATATGTATCCACCATTTTATGCAGCAGCTATCTTGGACAGATTTTCATCAAACGTAATTTGTGCATAAGAATTCTCCCGACCAATTCACCTTTTAACAAAAATAAATCAAAATGGGTCATGGCACGGTCGAGGACGGGCGGACTCTGCTATGACGCCTACCACTATTTAACTATTTGTTTTTTTTAACGGGCAGAGCTTTTATTAACATAACTAAAATACAATGAGAAAACAAAACTATTTGTTGGTTCGATTCCCACCCAGTGAAAATATTTGTGTGATAAATATAATTATATGTTCTGTGTCTGGGTGTTTCTATTATAACAAGTATTGTATTAGCTATCTAGCAGTATATGCAAAGATCACTGTGTTCCGCTTTGAAAGGCAATGACTTCAGAAACATTATAGCCCTATAATGTTTCTGAAGTAATTTAATGTTCATTTATGCCCATAGAGATAAATGAACGTTTTATGTTTCAATATCAGCGTGACACTGCTGTTATGGGAAAGATTGTTGCTTGCCATTAGGCTCAAGTCCTTTTTACCCCTAATACTGAACAATGAACTAAAATTTATAAATAGATAATGAACTTAAAAAAAATAAGTCAGTGACCATTATTATGCAAACCAAAAAAAATTGTTTCGATTACACGTAAACACTTTTGAAATAAATTAGAAGCTCTACAATGTTTTGAATGTATTTAAATTGCATTCTGAATAAGTAGAGAAGGATTTAAAAATAGCTTACAATCGCGTAAAATAAATTGTCAACTTATCATCAAACATACAAAGGTGCATGAATATTTGAAACTTGCAATTAAATTCGATATGCTGGTGAAGATAGTTGAAAAAAAAGAAGGCTGAAACTAAATTTCAATAAGAAATACAGTAAATACACCATATTTATCTTACTTATACTATGATATAATGGCTATGCTTGTACGGTGAGCCAAATAAACGTCAGCATTGTAACAAAACTCTATCCATTGTATCAAAACTTGGACAGCAATAGGTAATTAATACGTTCACTTTAGCCAGCGCTTTCCAATCATGACTCTTTATTAAGTGACTTAGAATATTATATTATGCATATAAATGTATCAACCTAGCCATGCCCATGGAAACCAGACAAACTCCATCACATTTAGTAACCAAGGTTCATGAAAACAATGAATTAGTGGACATTTTTCACACAAAAACACCATCCAGCCCCAAACTAAACAAAGCTTCTATTAAGGGAGCCAGATAACTGATATAATATTTATTTTATAGATACATACTCATCATAGAAACACCCAGATACATAACAAATACTTAAATTCATCAAACTGCACAAGGAATGGAAACTAGATACAACCTCCGGCTTCGCACGGAGACTTACCACCAACTAAGTCATAGTGGCTTAAGTGGGTAGCCAAAAAAAGAAATCGTTTTGTTAGCCAAACTCGATCAATTTCTCTGTGATAAATTGAAATGTTTTTATTGATTAGTATTTCATTCATGTCATATTTTACGGTTATTTATGTATTCCAATGTCAATAAATCCTATTCCTACTAATATTATAAATATCAATGTATGGATGTCTGGATATTTGGATGTTTGTTGCTCAATCACGTCCTAACATATGAACTGATCGGGCTAAAATTTGGAACACAGATAGATTATAGTCCGGAAGAACGCATAGGCTACTTTTTATCTCGGAAAAATAACAGGAACTACTGGAACGGGAACTACGCTGGTAACACCGCGGGGCGCTGCTGGTAGGTTTATAATATTTTCGTGAATAAGTAGATACGTCTCACTTAATTTATTTAATAATTAATCAGGTATCTATTTATTTTGTACTCATGTGCCTTGAAAAAAATATCCTTGTACCACGGTTGCTTGTAAAAGATCACGCTCGAACAGTTGTGGTTTTACTAGGTCTAATATAGAGTTTGTTTATCTGAGTATACTTAAGTGTTGTTGCAAAAACCTAGACACCTAGGTGGCTCGCATCGTTGCGTCGTAGCGTTATTTCCTATTTATAGGGACCATTAGTTTCCTAGTCGGAAGCCATTGCAAATCTGCCGAGCGCTAAGAGTCTGGTTGGAAGGGGGGAGAGGTCGATGGCCGGCAACGTTATGCAATGACTATAGAGAGGTTGGTACATGACCAACCGGACCGGAGCGGCACAAGCGCAGGCGGCGACTCGACGCACGCTCGTTGCCGTAGGTTAGGATTAATGTACATTTTGTGTGATAAACATTCGAATAATGTGCTATTGCATCATGTAAAGTAATTGTTTATAGAGCTTAAATATTTTAGCTAACGTGACACTTCGAGGTGGATATAAATACAAAATACAATAACCATTTATTAGATAAGTGATTTTCACGTATGTTGTAGGCAATATCCTTAAAAACAAGTTCCCAATACTCCCAGACACTTCCCGTCAGCCGTTTTGCTTAACAACTCCAAAATAATAATTTAACTTCACTTAAATTCTCATGCTCCATTTGTAAATATGTTCGTCAGACAACTATTTTGAAGCTTTTTCCAATAAGATAGACCAATCTAAGGGGGCAATCATGCCCTAAATTCAACTATGTCCTATGGGTAAGAGCGCGAGACTGAGTGAAACATTTATTACAAAATATTGACTTAAAATTGAGTTTAGGGGATGATAGGCCCCTTAGATTGGTCTGTTTTATTGGAAAAAGCTTTAAAATTGTCTGACGAACATGTTTACAAATGAAGTATAAAAATGTAAGTGAAGTGAAGTTCTTATTTTGGAGTTGTTAAGCAAAACGGCCGACGGAAAGTGTTTGGGAGTATTGGGACCTTGTTTTTAAGGATGTTGCCTACAACATTGAAAATACGTGAAGTAAGTAATGTTTGTGTGTACCTTCATTACCCCATATTTATCTCAAAATTGGCCGTCTAAGCAAGTTAGCGAGTAAGCATGTGTTCTTAGTACTTACTAACTCTACTCAATCGTCCACATTTCATTCATTAGAAAATAGGTGACGTCTGGCAGCTCTGGGATCTTACTCTAATAATGACAAGACTAAAAAACTTTATGATGTACCTACATTACCATGCAAAATTCTATTGAAAATTTGTTTGTACTCGATCTAGTAAGAAGTTTTTTTAGTAAATTTTAGTAATAAATACACTATTATTAAAACATCGATCAAAGTTACAACGAACCACAAGAACTTATGTATTATGTTAATTGTGGCTACGGAAGTCTTCTTATGAACCCACACTTGGCCGCTTTTATTATATACATAGCACAACCGTGTGCTGGTACCATTCTCACTGTAAAGTTGACCTACTTCTGCTAAAATGCAGCCGGGAGCTCGTTTTATAGAGAATCGTCTGAGAGAATCTTTTCATAAGGCCTCGGGGATATGTGGATATTGCTAAGTATTCTCATATAGGAATGTTAGACATTTCGTAATGTATTATTCGAAATGCATTTCTTTCGACCAACATGGAACGATGTACTTTTTTATCTTACAATTTTGAATTTTTCTCGCACTTTATTGACATTTAAGTTAATAGCTAGCTAGCGCTAGCGGTCCGTCCCGGCTTTGCCCGTCGTACACTGTATATAGCCTATAGCACTCAGGGATTACGTACCTACATATGAAACAGAAAAAGATTTTTCGAAATCAGTCCAGTAGTTCCAAAGATTAGCGCGTTCAAACAAAAAACCTCTTCAGCTTTTATAATATTGGGATACATTTTTAATTTACTCATGTAAGTAATAGATTTTTACTAGAGTATTTTTTTTAAATATGCTTTAAATATACTAACTAACTAACTTCTCGCACCAAAACGTCAAAAAGATTTTAAAATATGTAGTACGTATGAATGTGACCTTTGGCTAATTAACAAGAAAGCTAGATAAAAATAGTTCAAATCTGTTTTTATTGTTATACAAGTCGTTATGCCTGGAAGTTCTAAAACGAATTAAAAAAGCTCTTCAAATAAAATAGTACTGTCTCTTCAGAACATATATCAAATCTATACTAATGTTTTAAAGCTGAAGCGGTTTTTTGTTTGAACACGCTTAATTATGGAACTACTGGACGGATTTCAAAAATGTTTTCACTGTTGAATCCCTGAGTGCTATAAGTTTTATATTATGTACAACGGGCAACGCCGGGGTGAACCACTAGTGCTTCAATTATCCTTTTTAAATTGTGATACCTATCATACAATTTGTTTGCAAAATATTTCAACGAAAGGTTAAGTGGATATTATTAAAGTAGGTTCCACAATGAAAATAATCTTATTTGAGCTTGAATACAGAATCTTAAAATGTAAAATTAAACAAATACATTAAAATATTTAAAAAAAGAGGAGGTTCTATGTTCGACAGTGTATTTTTTTTTCATGAATATTTTTTAAATGTTCATATTTATGTTTGTCATAAGAGTGTTATAATAAAACTTGAACTACAGCAGGATTATTCCAGAATTGTTGTTATTAAATAAATAAAAATTCAGAGATCTGTTTTTAAATTGGCTGATTTTCCTTTTCTTTAGCCTATTTGCAAATTGTACCAGAACTTTGGAGTGGGTTGAAGGGTCTCGTGGCAAAAGTCAAGCACATAGTGACAGCGCGGTGAACCCGAAGTAAATGAGCCCCTTTTGTTAACAATGCCGTAACAGGGCTTCTACCGCCTAACTAAATCGGCTATGGCTATGCAGTTGTCTCTATCATTTCAAACGAAAAGAAAAGAGAGAACAATATCAAAGCCAAGACAGTTTTTTAGTTAGGCGGTAGACCCTCAGGTCTTTATGAGTGTCCTAGACAACTATTCTGTTTCTAAAGATAAGATTGAATAGAGATAGCTTATTATTCTGAAAATGGTACTTGTTGTCAAGTAGCTATCACATACTTGTGCCAAGTATGTGATAGTTGCGGAAAGTATAATAAGGGTAACATGGTAATGTCGAAATACACTCAAAGTATGTACACATATATTTTTGATTTAGAATTTATTAAAATATATTTGAATGTAAAAATAATAATTATGCAGTAGTACAATGTACCTATATCGAAAGGTCAAGACATTTTTTTATCGATAAAGGTGTACCTATGCTTGGCCACCACTTCACCTGATGCTGATGCGGTTTAAGCCTCTTTAAAATTTACCGACATCGAAAACTTTTTGATAATCTCTTGGACCCCGTTACGGATACAAAACATATTTACGTATGCACAGGGAGTGGGTGATTTCATACTGGTTCTATAGAAAACAAATATGCATCGGTAGCTTGTATCTAACACAGGACACATAAAGTGTTTAAGTTTGCGCCTTGGCTTACTGATTTTCTTAACTAAAATATAGGGTCACATTTTAAAAGCAATATTTATCAATCGTTGTACTAACCTATGTTTGCGATTACCGATTAGGTAGGTACACTTACGTTGATTTTAGTAACCTTTGGAGGAATTTATAATAGTTCGTCAATTTCACGGGTAGAGTTCTTTGAAGTTCTTTCGTATACGCTTGAAACAAACATAATAGAGTAAGATGCCAGAGCTCCCAGACGTCACCTATTTTCTGATGAATGAAATGTGGACGATTGAATAGAGCTAGTAAGTAAGTAAGTAAAGTAAAGTAAAGTAAGTATTATTTTGGAGTTGTTAAGCAAAACGGCCGACGGAAAGTGTCTGGGAGTATTGGGACCTTGTTTTTAAGGATATTGCCTACAACATACGTGAAAATCACTTATTAGAAAATACGTGAAGTAAGTAATGTTTGTATGTACCTTCATTACCCCATATCTCAAAATTGGCTGTCTAAGCAAGTTAGCGAGTAAGCATGTGTTCTTAGTACTTACTAGCTCTATTCAATCGTCCACATTTCATTCATCAGAAAATAGGTGACGACTGGGAGCTCTGGGATCTCAAACTATAACACATCTACCAAATTTAAGTTTTTTTTTTCTTATGTGATGTATGCCAGTTGGCTTTAACTTTGTTAACTGACCTCTTTTGAGTTTCTGTGTTTTCATTTTCAGAACACAGAACATTAATTAATTGTCTATACTTTTGCTGGTTTCATGACGTCGGTCTTTGAAGATGAGTAGTTTTTAGCGTTTTTTGATTTCGATCATCATCATCAACAGCCCACTAAACGTTCCCACTGCTGGGACTCGGGGCCTTCTCTCGCAAGGAGAGAGTTAAGGCCATAATCCACCACGCTGGCCCAGTGCGGGTTGGCGGATGACACATGACTTCGAAAGATTCTAGGTAAATGTCGGTTTCCTCACGATGTTTTCCTTCACCGTTTTAAGTTAGCGGCATTACGCACATGACTTCGAAAAGACAGTGGTGCGTGTGGGGTTTGAACCCGGGGTCTCCGGATCAGCAGCCGCCGATTTCGATTTCGATAACCATTGGTATTACTCGCCAAAGTCTTAAATCTATACTAATATTATAAAGCTGAAGATTTTGTTTGTTTGTTTGCATGTTTGTTTGTTTGTTTGAACGCAAGGATCTCTGGAACTACTGGTCCGAATTGAACGACTCTTTCTTTGTAGAATAGTCCATTTATCGAGGAAGACTATAGGCTATATAACATTACGCTACTATCAACAGGAACCGAGCAGGAGTGAAAAATGTAACAAAAACGGGGGAAAATATTGCTTTTTGTGAGCTTTCGTTGCGTGACAGCATATGTCATATTTTAAAGGTTGCGTCATTAGAACCTAAAGTAACCGAATTTGTTCAAAATTTGAATTGGTACGACCGATTGTCCATAGATGGCGTAGCAAAGCGCGCGCGTTCAGCTAGTAGATTATAAGGTCTCCAAAATAAATTAATATTACCTTACTAGCAGTAAACCCCAGCTCCCGCCTTTTTTCTCGCTATAAAGAGTGGCTTGTGTTATTCTAAATATTGTAACCGTCCTCTAAATAACAACAAATATCCATGTTTTCGCATTTGTAATACATAGTAGAAAAATCAAAGAAAAATAGTGAATTAATTGTCCACAAAAAGACAGCTTCTCAGTAGCATTTTCGTCCAATCATTCCCACAACACACTCGGAGTCTAAACTTTCTTCTAACATTGAGTCATAATACAAGAATATCTTCAAATATCAGGATATGCGTTGATGTAATGTCGGACACCAACTTAATATAAATTGTATTATATATTCCTTTCAATAAGCCTACAACGTGATTTCTTTCCACATTTCTATTTCACCACCACAGAAGAAATTCTTTAAAAGTTATAAATGTGACACTAGTGTAAAATTGCAGTTAGACTAATGTTAAAAAAAAATATGTGGCTGGAGTTACATGTTCTTACCAAACCAATGTTTACATATAGAGCGGGAGCTGAGTGAAGTTGAGTGTGAGAAATCTGAGGACCAAACTCAGTGTATGGTTTTGGACTCAGAAAAGCATGCAGAAATTCTAGACGTTGCCAGTGATCGATGACGACGGTCATCTGCCCATCTAGTGGAAGGCTGTCCAACACTGCGTCGTCCGGTTCGTGTTCGCCACTCGAGCACCTTCGAAAGAAAATAAACCAGTGGAAACAAATCACGTGTCTGGGAAAGGGATTATTACGAAAAGGGTTATTTGGTTCTTTGGTTAATTTTGAGTAGGTGGACATTCTTAGTATGAAGCTGGCCGCACACACGCAGTAATATTGACAATAAAGAAAGTATTGTCAATAATATTGTGTGCACGGTCTTCTGTATTGCAGTATAAATAAAAGACGGTCGTGGGTTCGATTCCCACCCAGTGCAAATATTTGTGTGATGAATTCAAATGTTTGCACTGTGTCTGGGTGTTTATTTGTATAATTAGTATGTATTTAAAACTATATAAGTATTACTAGATTCCGGCTGCGCTCGGATATTGTCATTTAAAGACTATTAATCGAAATAAAAACTATCCTATCTCTCAAGTTGGACCAGACTGCTCACGGTGTGCCAATTTAATTTAAAATCAGTTCAGTAGTTGAGGAATCCATCGCGGACAAACATCGTGACAGGAGATTTATATTTATTAAGATTAAGATAAGATATCAACTATCTGGCCGCCATCATACAAGCTTTGTTTAGTTTGGGGTCAGATGGTGTTGTGTGTGAATTATCCACCAATATTTATTAATATTTATTATTACCTATTATTAGTGGTAGGGCTCTTGGCAGAGTCCGCCTAGGGAAGAACAACACTTTTGGCAGTTATTCTACCGCCAAGCAGTAATGTGCAAACGTTACTGTGTTCCGGTTTGAAGAGCTATGTTTCCAGAAAATTCTCAGAGCTTAGAGATTTAACATCTTAAATTCTATTCTTAAATTCTTAGATCTCTGGGTGACGAGCGCAGTGTAGTGCTAGATAATGATTTGGCAGGCATATTGCTAACCATCAGGTATATGTCCTGCTCGTCTCGTCACTCTATGCTTTAAAAAAAGAAAAAAGCTTCAGCCAATTTCCCTTTATTTCCAGTTCTTGCCATATAGTCCGTTGAAATGTTACATTTTTTAGGCCTTACCTTGCGTTTTTTAGAGGACGCAATTTTATTTTTTTGATGTGTAGGGGGGGACAGTGTAAAGCTAAAACCAAGTTTGTGGGGTCGCAACCCTTGACCCACGGCCGCCATCTTGAAAATAGGGGTTGAAATGGTTTCTACGGTATATCTCTTAAACTATTTATTTGATAAAAAAAATATTGACATTTTTTGTTACAAATTAAATTCTCTACAACTTTGGTCCAGGAACTTTTTGTCGTAGAACTAGAAATAAAAAAGTTATAAGCGATTATATTATTATAAAAGTTATTTTTTCATTGAGTCAATAGCTAAGGTTTTACAGCACTCCGAAGTGAGTACTATTTTTCAGTACTCTTAACTATTCCTATATTATACGTGTGTACTAATAATATGTAATCAGTATTTTTTTTTATTTTGTTATTGTAACTTTTTTAATAAAAAAATTTGCAATAAAATAAAAATTAATTATTGACTCTTTTTCACTCCATAACAGGATTTGACAATTATTGATTTTTAAAATAATTTTAAATCTGATAGCCGTTACCGAGAATACTGTTCAGGTAGAAAATACCCAAGTGAGCATGAGGGAATAAAAGAACAGCTGCCTGGTATTGTTATTATTATTCCTAACCTCTGTTATTGTAAGAATAGCTCATAACATTGTGTTGAAGTTGTCGCTTAACCTATATCTTTTAGTTGTGCTACATATGACGTGTTTAGTAGTGGTAGGACTCTTAGCAGAGTCCGCCTGGGGAAGTACCACACCTTTGCCAAATATTCTACCGCCAAGCAGTAAAGTGCAAACATTACTGTGTTTCGGTTTGAAGGGCAATGATTCCAGTGAAATTACAGGGCTTAGAGACATAATATCTTAGATCTCTGGGTGACGAGCGCAGTGCAGTGCTAGGTAATGATTTGGACTATCATATTCCAATAGCTGCGTGTTACTGTGCTGGCAGGCATGTTGCTTACCATCAGGAACATGACCTGCTCGTCTCGTCACTCTATGCTATAAAAAAAAAAACAAAACAAAAATTATTTCTTCACGTGCTGATGTATTTTATTATGTTTTTAATTGTGAAGACGACTTCGAATAATTTAGATAAGATTTAAACTTCAGTGAAAACTATATTCTTTTTATTAGCTATTCGCTTATAACTTTTTTATTTATAGTTCTACGACAAAAAGTTACTGGATCAAAGTTGTAAAGAATTTAATTTGCAACAAAAACATTTTTTTTTATCAAATAAATAGTTTAAGAGATATACCGTAGAAACCATTTCAACCCCTATTTTCAAGATGGTGGCCGTGGGACAAGGGTTGCGACCCCACAAACTTGGTTTTAGCTTTACACTGAACCCCCCTACAAATCAAAATAATAAAATAGCGTCCTCTAAAAAACGCAACTCCAAATGTAACTTTTCAATGGACTAACACACTAACAGCATATAAAGATATACCTGAAATCGCTTTTTCTTTTGACAAATTTGAGGGAGAAAATGTGTTTCATAGGATTACAAAGTTTACATTCATTTGGTAATAATCTAATAATACTTGTATTAGCTACACTTACGGGGTTGTATTATTCCTTACTTGGTTCAGCTGCGACACGCTTATTTACCCTTTCAAATGGAATAGTTGTCGCGCCAGTTTGTTTTTATTTCATAAATAATTATTGCAATAGTTAAAAAAACTAAAAAACACGCTTTTGCATTTCAAATAGTCAATCCCCACCTTGAAAAGGCCGCCATGTTGGATTTAAGTTACGTGTTTTTTTTTGTATCCCATTCAGCAAACCCTTTCATTTAATACCCATATCGTGGGGGTGCATTTCAAATAGCCAATCCGCCATCTTGGATGTTCACCATATTGGATTTAAGTTTCTTAGCTAGTCATGTATTGTCATCAGAACTCAGAGCGTGTGCAAAGTTTCATCCTAATCGAAGACCGGCAAGTGGGTCAACTTAACATTCCAAGATTTTCTTACACGTATAGTTAGTTACAAGTGAAGCTAATAAAAGCATATTAAAAAGGTCTTCACTTTTAGCATCACCTTTCTAACACCACTACTTATCACTATCGGCATTTTAATCCTACTAATATTATAAATGTCAATGTATGGATGTTTGGATATTTGGATGTTTGTTGCTCAATCACGTCCTAACGTATGAACGGATCGGGCTGACATTTGGAACACAGATAGATTATAGTCTGGAAGAACACAGGCTCTTTTTTATCCCAAAACACAACGGGAACGGAAACTTCGTGAGTAACACCGCGGGGCACTGCTAGTTAGAAATAAAAGTATTATTTATTCACAAGAAGCCTCAACTGCAGCTCTCTGTCGAAAGTGACATTTAACAAAAGTGCGTCGTCAGCATCTCCGATTTGTGGGGAATTCTCCAAATTACGGAGAGATCCAGCATGATTGGCTTTTGGTGTAGGGATTGGTTTGATGTGAGCAAATGTGGAATTTTTCGAACTTACATCAACACTTATACTAATCCATCCAATTTTGGGAAATTTGGAAATCGGGCATCAGCAACCGTGATCGCCTTGACGGTGGCGTTGGTTCCTATATTAAATAGATCCTTGTAGCACTATAAAGTGGGATGTTTACCTTTAGTTTCTATTGATAATATTACATAAGGTAAAAAAAAATATTAAAACAAAATTGGAGTAGGTATATCAAAGTGGTTTTAAACTTAACTATCACACAAATATTTAAAACTGTTTGTATCTTTAACAGAAAATAGGAGTGCAATTTTTACTAGACATATAATGTATAAAACCCACGGTGTTGATATAAACTAATGCCAAAGACACCATCTAACTAGAAACGATAACATCGCAGTCAAGCAATAAAAACAATTCGTTATTACTAATTTATGTTTAAATGAAAGTAAGAGAATGCCTGAGTGAATCGTTGCGTTACTCGAATCTTTGGTTATTGTTAACTCACTAACACTTCGGATTACATTGAGCCTTGATCGAGATATGCTTATTTTCTTACGGAACAAAGCCTTCGATGGTGCTGTTTTCGGAAGGTATATGGTAGAGAGGAGAGAGATAGCTGGCGACTAAGCACTTGAGTGGGAGAGAGACAAGATAAGTTAGTGTAGGTTCAACGATCGACTCTCGCGCAGTTTGTTGAACTGCAATCATTGCTTTGGAAAATCGTTAGGGCTGTGTAGTTTTAAGTTTTTATTATTTTCATTATCGTGATATTTATGTGTTACTTATGGTTTTGCTGCAGCGAATGTTTTGGCGATTGTCTATTAAATAATTATGAATATGTGTAACGTCGTGTCGTGATAATTTAAATCTGAACGTAAATTGTAATGACAAATTGGTCGGTATTTATTGCAAAATATTAAACAAAGGTATCGTGTTTAAAGAAGTGCATATTTAGCTATGTTTGCCAGATAACCATTTTGTGACGTGAAAATCATTTATTAGAATTTAAGCGATGTAAGTAATTTTGGTATGTACCTTCATTACCTGATATCTCAAAATTGGCCGTCCAAGCAAGCCAGCGGGTAAGCATGTGTTCTTAGTACATACTAACACTACTCAATCGTCAACATTTCGTACGTCAGAAAACACGTGACTTCTGGTCTCTACTACTCTACTAGTGTTTGTTGAGATTTTAAAATGTACTTTCAGCAAATACTCAATTTGGTTATTAGGTGGCTTCGTATGATAAAGTTATAAAGTAGGTACGCGTCGCAAGAATAGTTCAAAGAATAGATATTCCGATAAAATTATTAACAAAAACAAACCAACAAAGAAAAATATGTACCTACATTAAAAATACAATGAGAATTTTATGTATTAAAGCTGTAGGTTTGCTAATACACAAACAATATATGAAAATCAAAAATCTCACTACTTAAATATCTAATAAAGTATTTGACATTTGTCACGTGAGTAAAAACAGAAACAAAAAACAATGTAATATTGTAGACAGCCCTACGACCAGTCTCCAGAAGTCTCACGCGCATCTTTGTCGCACCCCCTGCGCTAGACAGAGAGGAGGCGGTCGCGGAAGAAAGCCACGCTTATGTAACCTGTTACTTATCGCCAATCAGTGGTACTCGCGATTGTCAATTCAATTGCTACTTTATAGACTCGATGTTTTAAATTCTTTTTTCCATTTCTGTATTCCATTCGATCTCGCATCGTCAAACAAGTTGACAAATACAAAAGTAATTAATTTGGTTTTTAATTGGAAGCGGTTGTCAATTTGACTGTTTATTTTATTTAGATCTTAGTCTTCGAAATTTGTTCAAAGATTTTTAATATTATTTTTATCCCACGACCTCGGAAAGAGTACTTTTGCTCCTTGATATCAGGGCACAAAAGTCATTTTTACCCTCTAGAGGGTAAAGTATATTTGAATTTAGAACATCGTGTGTACTGAGGTTTTGAATTCAAAACATAATTTAACCTATTTATTTCTACCTCCTAGGTATCAAATTCATAATTTTTTTTATTTGTAAAAAACTTGGACGCGGAACCTCCTTGGTGTACTTTTTTTTAAAACCCTTTGCGCGCAATTTTCTTTTCTCGTGTGTAGAACAGAGGTAAGGAATGTTATTTCAAATTGCAGAACGTATAATATCAACTACTTGTCCAGTACAAAATAATGTAGTAAATATACCATCAAATAAATAATTACTATTTTGAGAAAACATGTAGCTGCAATATATTTTGAAGTGAAAACATTTTTTGGCGCGCCAAAGACAGATTTTTGGTGGGCTATCTAGCGTCACTCTCGGGATTGGTAACAAATCTTCGGGTAAACGCGGGACCATGGCCATTGGCCATCTAGAAATGCGTCAGACATTCCCATTGGCAATTTAGAAATGCTTCAGCATTTCTACATGACTGACTTCTATGACTGTCATTTTTTTTTCATGAATTCTGAATAGTACGTTATTTATTTCCTTTAAAATGTGCCCTGATGCTAATTTAGCGCTAATAATTTAACGCATTCATGTACACAGATGAAACTCCTTACCTAAATCGGTCAACTCACCATATTTTCACGTCATATTGTTATTGTTAAAATCAATGGCTAAATAAACTCAAAGCTTGAAACTTAGGTCAAAAAGAGTAGAATTCAATACAAGTGAAAAACCGACCAAGAAGTTTATTTGACGCCAACAGAATTGACTGAAACTGAAAATGCGTAAAGCATTTAGTTATTTCCTCGCTAAGATGGGATGAAAAATTACGTGTTGCACTCGAGTGCAAAGATTTATCACCTTGTACCCTTCCCTACCTTGTTGATTCCCTTGCTACGCTCAGGATTCTAATTTTTGAAATTATAGAATCCTTCGCTTGCTTCGTCATCGAAATTGAGCACGCGGTTAAAAAGCCACTTTGCACTCTTGGACAACAAATAACTATTTTTGCATATTAGATGATAACGGTTATAAAGTTATTTGAGCAAAAAATAACAAAAGACAATGCGCTTATAACAAAGAATTAATTCCAGTTTTTCAATACTACATTTCATCTAAAAAATATTACGGTATGATGAAATGCCTCAGTATTGACTGTCAAAGCCAGCTATGACGACAAACTGGCTTTGACGTACGTACGTGACGTACATCGGTTCTTGAAAAAATACTAAGAGATATAGACGGGACTTTCTACCCACTAGCTCACCATGGTTTCTGTTAAATAAGAATAATTATTTATCTAGGTTTACCACCATATTACGAAATCCTAAATCAACGATAAATTTTTGTTTGATTTTGAGTTAATTTGACGTCACAAACGTTTACGATTTCTGAAAAGATTTGACTTTACTTAAATATATTGACAGATTTTAGGTTCGCCTTGTTGGGATTACGACAAAATGTAATGGAGCGCAAAATTAACTGCAGTTTCCATGGATGCAGCTAACGAACGGTGTACAATGCCTTCGGGCGATACTACAACCAAAAACCCTTAGTGACTGTACGAAAATTCTTGATGGTAAACCAGATATTATGGTTTCAAAATGTGTGTACGTAAGTATCAATTTATATTTTTGTCTAATTTTAAAGCGTATATGTCTTCAACAGACATCGAGTATAGCTCTCTCCATAGCTCGCTCTGCGACTTTAAATCGATGTACCAGTTAGTGTCCACATTTTGGTTCCATAAGTTAGTACAGTCAGGACACACTGACCGAAGATATATTACGATAGTTAAAAACACACTACTGAAACATTACACGGCAAAGTGTAGTGACAAAAGGGGCCAATATTATAAACCAGCCAAGCTACGCGATGTAATCCACGACTTACCTAAACTATTATAGTACAAGATTTGCTTATTCGGGGCCAGATGGTGTTGTGTGTGAAATGTCCACTAGTATTTAATTAATTATTTATTAGATGGGTTTTTAGTTTTTACCCTCTAAAAGGCAATTTTAATTTACTTCGTCTGAAAGTTTTATTTATTGACTTGTACCAGAATCAAATAAAATCGGAATCAAAACCGGAAAAAATAAATTTCAAGCTTGTAGCTCCAAACGTGACCAAGTTTTCTTTCGCCCGCAAACTTTCATCCTTTTTTTTCCTGTGAGGAAATCCATTTACGCAAACGCGAACTCGATGTTGAAACAATGATGTGTTGCCTCTTTCGCTTAAAATTTCCACGGTGTTTAACTTTGACGTTTAGAGTGAGAACACAGGGATGCTCGCACATTTTTCCGCGAACCTGCCGTAACTTGCCCGTGTCTAAGCTCACCTATGTCACCAGCGCACCCGAACCCAAGGCACTTCGCAATCACGTCGGGGATCAATCAGTCAGTGGTTACCAGACGAGGGAACATTTGGACAACCTTGGTCCATCGGGGCAGGTCAGGTCTGTGGTCCCGCCACCTACCACTTTTCGAATGCAGAAGACGCTCAGCGACGCACCGTAATACCGATAGTTCTACACCGCAGTCTCACCCACTCTTCACTTTGCCGTTTGTGAACAGGCTACATCTACTGAGGCTACAGCTACAGGCGACAGCTTCGATAGTAGGAACCTCTTAGGTGGAAACTTTCATTCTCTTTTTCACTCCCTTACAACCTATTTTTCGCATTAAAAGTATGCCTTTTCTCAGACTATATCTGTGCTAAATTTCAACAAGTTTAGTAGTTTAGGCATAAAAGCATGTGTAGACAGATATACATAGTTTAGATTTTATAAATAAAATACTAGCAGGAATTTACTTTTTGTTTGAAATCTTACATATTTGTTAATCAATCACGTTGTTAGATTTTTTTTGAAAGTTATTGTTTTTTTTAAAGGTTTTAAATTTGAAAGTCAGATTATAGTCTGAAATAAAAGATACGATAAGTACTTTTTATGACAAAATATTTAGTTTCTTAGAGAGTAATCTTTTAAAATTCTACACCGGGAAATTTATCGAGTTCTAGTATAGCTTAAAGGTTAAGAAGTGCCTATTTACATTGTTAACGTGTTCATGTTAAGTAAGGAAAGACAGGTAAGTTTGTTTGGTAAATGGCTTCCAGTTACCTTGTTTAGTAAATGGAAGGGAGTAGTAGTACAAATCTATTTTTATGATTAACTAGCGGTCCGTCCCAGCTTTGCCCGAGATACATAATTTATGTAACCTTTAGCAGACCTTTAACATACCCCTACAGCTTTACAATCTTTACATTGATATAAGCTTTAACCCGCGGCTTTGCCCGCGTTGCGTATGTTTTTTAATGGCAGGTTCCCGCTTTGAAAAGTAATACGACTGTCAAATAATAACTTAAATAACTGTAATCCTTTCTAGCTCTTACGGTTTAGGCTGTGGGTTGATCTATCAGTCAATCACCTTTTATATACATAGAAAATAGCTAATTACATGAAAAATCGATCATAATTTTTGAGTTTCTACGTATCTCATACAAACTTTCATCCTTTATATCCTCTTATATCCTCCTTGAAAGGTACATTTTGAAAAACGCTTTAATACGTGCTTCATGATTTTAGTTGAACTCAATTTATCCGAAATGTCATGCAAATATATCCAAGGAATAAAAAGTTTCATACAATTGTTCATCCCCCATTTCATCTCTTTGGGGGTTGAATTTCAAAAAACCCTCCTTAGCGAGTGCCTACATTATAAGAAAAATATGTGTACGAAATTTCAATTTTCTAGCTCTTACGGTTTGGGCTGTGCGTTGATCTATCAGACAATCACCTTTGCCTTTTATAAATATAGATAGATAGATAGAAGATGCCATGAAAAATCGATCCTAACCCTAATAAATGTTGAGTTTCTAAGTATCTCATACAAACTTTCATCCCTTATTTCACCCTCTTAAGGGTTGAATTTTGAAAAACTCCAGACAAATAGGAAATAGGTATCACATTAGAATTTTCGATAATTGCTTTTGCTTTGATTTAGCTTTTTTGGCGTTTGCAATTAGTAAATAATCCTGAAAAAATAAAGATATAATTCATCGTACCGGCATCTTACTAAGTTTAATTTTCAGAGTTTTTAGAATTTAACATTTTAGAGTTAGAACAAACGCTTTACACCGAAAGCATGGGTCTGATCGCTCTTGTCTTGTCGCTCTTGTGGAAGTGTCACACTTATGCCGCGGCACATCACTGTGTCGCCATAGCTAACATACACCTCATCTGCTTAAGATCGGTACAAAAGAACCGTACGGATAAACCTGATCTTATATGCGACGCTTTGGCTAAGGTAGAATAGATTTACGGTGTAATAACTTGGATCAACCAATTTCAAACGATTTCGCAGCAAAAGATTTCAACGCGTGTCGTAGCAGTTGCTACGCGAATCGATGGAAGCGTAGGAGTAGGCAGTCAACCAAGTTCACTCTGTGTCGCACAAAAAAAAAACTCAAGAAATAAAACATTTTTAGTTTACCCTCAATGAAATCATAAAATTCAGTAAATTAACAAAAATCAAACCCTATACAAAGTGAACATTAAAAGCAATGCGTTTTTGGACGAATAAAACATGCATACGTTAAACTATTGACATTGTATTATTTAATAATAATATAGTTTAATGACGCTAAATAAAAATGCCAAATGACGACAACAACTACTTTAGTAAAAAATAAGCACGAAGTAATATTTATTTATTTTTAAGTGCTTTATTTGAGTAAAAGTAAAGGCATCAGATTTATATGGTATTTTGTATTATTTGTGTCTAAGAAATAAAAACGAAACATAACATTGTTTCACGATACCTGTCTCAAACTCAATTCTGTTTCTTATTAAATCTGTTAAATCTGTTTATTTGACGCCGCAAATGTCGAAAATTGGTATACCGATTTGATTTCGTTCAAAATTTAGCGTGCATATGGAGCATTGTGGAAATGTTTGGAATTTAGCTTTAACATACAGAAAACAATAATTACTCTAATTTTGATTTAAAAAAATATTATTTCAGTCATATTTCAATCATGAAAAAATTTTAAAAACATCATAACCTGGCACTGAAAAAGCACTAAAATGCAAAAAACATTATCTTGAGAAAGAACCAGCATTATCTTGTGGTGTCTAAGAAGAAGACAACTACTGTGTATTTATTTTTATTAAAGTAGAAGCTAAAAATACCAACGATAGCAAATATAAAATGATGACCTTTTTATTTTACCTTTTTCCCTTTTTATGAACTTATGGTACTCTTTTGGTAATTATATATATTTCAGGGGCTTACTCTTAAAATAAAAAATGTAACCCAAATAAATAGGACTATTAAATAGAAAATTTATCAACTAATTTGAGGCATTGCAAACTTTCGTCTATCTCTAGTTTTTTATTTAACTAGGACACGGAAAGAACTGATAGCCAACAAATCAATCGTGACACTCATTTTAAACTTTCACGTGTACATTTAAAATATTTTTTTAACGTTTTGTACACCATAAAGGTAAACTAGTTTGCTTATAAATAATAATAATAATAAAATACTATAAAGCTGAAGAGTTTGTTTGTTTGTTTGTAGGTTTGTTTGTTTGTTTGAACGCAAGGATCTCTGGAACTACTGGGCCGAATTGAAAGATTCTTTCTTTGCAGGATAGTCCATTTATCGAGGAAGGCTATAGGCTTATTTATTTAACATTACGCTACTATCAACAGGAGCCGAGCATGAATGAAAAATGTAACAAAAACGGGGAAAAATATTGCTTTTTGAGAGCTTTCGTTGCGTGACAGCATAATATGTCATATTTTAAATGTTGCGTCATTAGAACCTAAAGTAACCGATATTGTTCAAAATCTGAATTGGTACGCCCAATTTTCGATAGATGGCGTAGCAACGCGCGCGCGTTCAGCTAGAAATAATAAAAATCAAGATCAGTTCGTAGTAGCCAAAAATGTCAATGGTACGTAAAAATATAAGTAACCAAAAAACTAACCTTATTATTTTTAGTCGGTTAAAAAGAAGGTTCATAGTAGTAGGATTTTTCAATCACAGGTACTCATACCATAAAGAAACTTTTCATAGTGCAAAAGGAGATCTTTTCATAGTGCAAAATGAGATTATCAATTTTGCACTATGAAAAGGTGAGCTCCACTCACCGTTCTGTTCTTGATTGCTGGTCCATTTCAAAATCGAAGGTGGAGGATGTGGAATCACCTTGCAAATCTTGCTAAGAAAGTACAAGAAGTAAGGTTTTATAAACGGCACCTTTAAGAAACTATCTTGGTAAGCAAATATTAGTCTAATCTCTTTGACGTTACAGATTTTCATTAGTAGTATCCAATAACATCGGTTGTGCTATCTGATTGTATGTCCCTCTTTATTATATGTATAAACTTTATTGGAACTAATGACAAGTTTTATACTTCATCTACTTACTTTTCATAACACATAAAAAATACCCTGTGAAAATGTGCCAAACGTTTCCGACTCAAACGAGTTGGAAATCGATTGATGGAGTTCGTGCAAACACGGATTCGACTCAAGTTGATTTTAGTTATGTACCGGTAGTACAAAATACCCCAGTATATTAGTCCGTAGAATACCGGCTACATCATGTATGGAAAGAAACATAATATCTATTTTGAATTTTTTTGTATTATCAAAAAATTACTCTGCGACAGAAAATGCTTCAATTTATTAAGGAAACATTTTTTCCCTTTTACACTTTTTAGGGTTCCGTAAAACGTAAAAAGTAAAGACGGAACCCTTATAGATTCGTCATGTCTGTCTGTCTGTATGTCACAGCCACTTTTTTCCGAAACTATAAAATCTATACTGACAAAACTAAGTAAGTAGATGTATTCAGTGAACCGCATTTAAATTTTTACATAAAAACTAAACATTTTGGGGCAAGCCCAAAATGTTTAGTTTTTTATGTAGATTTTATTTTATATATATTATATACTAGCGGCCCGTTCCTGCTTCGCTCGTACATAACCTAGACACTGTCTGCAGCGCCATCTGCCGGGCTTATTTGTGAATTTAAACCATCTTCGAATACACACACAAAAAAAAAAACATTCAAATCGGTCCCGTCGTTTAGGAGTTCACTGTCAAATGATTAAATTACTAAAATGGCTATAAAAAAACAGGGGTTGGTGATAAAAAGGTAAAAATGTAGGGTTGTACGTATTTTTAACGGCACATTATAAAAAAATAAAAACGAAAAAATTTGACCAAAAATTAAAAAAAAAATGTTTGGGGTGAACAACCCCTAACACTTAAGGGTATGAAAAATAGCTAGTAGCCGATTCTTAGACCTATTGAATATGCATATAAAATTTGGTAAAAATCAGTAAAGCCGTTTCGGAGGAGTAAGGAAACAAACACTGTGACACGAGAATTTTATATATAAGAAGAAGAAGATATTCCATATTTTAAATAGAACTAAAACTAAAAAAAAATTGTTCATCAAACCTATACGTGTGGTGTGTATGGATAGGTCTTCAAAAATGACATTGAGGTTTCTAATATAATTATTTGCTGAACTGAGTCATTTGCGCGAGAGGCACTTCCAAAGCGGTAAAATGTGGGACACACTCTAACTAAAATAAGGGAATCATAAAACTAAAAAAAATATATGATGCACATTACCATACAAACTTCCAACGAAAATTGGATTGAACTCGATCTAGTAAGCAGTTTTTTTATGACGTTATATTTATATTTTTAATAAAGAGTGACGAGACGAGCAGGACATGTGCCTGATGGTGAGCAACATGCCTGCCACATAACAGCACAGCGACACGCAGCTATTGGAACACGAAGAGTCCAAATCATTACCTAGCACTGCACTGTGTTCGTCACCCAGAGATCTAAGTTGTTATATCTCTAAGCCCTGTAATTTCTCTAGAAACATTGCCCTTCAAACCGGAATACAGTAATGTTTGCACATTACTGCTTGGCGGTAGAATAACTGACAAAGGTGTGGTCCTTCCCCAGGCGGACTCTGCTAAGAGTCCTACCACTACAAAACCATTATTAAGATAAGATAAGATAAGATAAATCTTTATTCAGTTTACATGTTAGTCAGTATTAAAACATCCATCAAAGTTACAACGAACTATAATGTATTATGCTACTGGTTGCCACGGAACCCTTCATGGGCGAGTCCGACTCACACTTGACCGCTTTTATTTTACACACTTGACTTCGCTTTGACATCTCGCTGGAAGTTAAGCGACGATGCAGTCTACTATAAAACGTGCTTAGCTAGAAAACACCGATTCACGAACACGCCAAGATTGTAACTATAGGGAAAACCCACTCAGGCAACATATTTCACTAGCGTAGTGCATTATAGTTTAAACTCTCTCATTACGAGCAACGTTCTCGAGTCCCAGCAGAGGGAATATAAATTGGGTCATGGTATTAGAGAGAGCAATCTAGTTTTTTCCTTGCGCAGAGAACATAATTGGATACTCAGTGTGGGAAAACAGTCCCTAAACCAAAACCTTAAAAATCTGCTACTAACTACTACTCTCCTTCTCCATCTTATTTGAATCTTCGCAATATGATTCATGCTTCGCAATATGATAGAGCAGGCCATCCTGCGGAGTTTATTCTACGCAATATTTATTAGTGGAAGAATACCTACACCCTCACGTCGACCTTAAATGTAAAATTTACTGCCAAGCTTAATCAGCTTGACATTTCCGTTCATGTGGAAACATTGAAGAGTTACCATGTTATCACAAAAGTGACGCACGAGCATTGCGTAAAATTCCACTGCCATCCCTAGAAAGACAAAAAGAAATTTGGCGTCATTCCTCGACCTTGCAGTGACGTAAAAACTCTTTGTCATGATGGTTTTGGAAAAAATCAAAGATAACTCTAACAAATACTTTTTAAATCTAAAAAAGGAGTCCCTAACTCCTCGCAAGCGAACAATTTTATCGCAGTGTCACCGATGTTAATAATATAACCATACTGCTTGATTTTGTTCAGCAAATACACGTTGCACGCGATGATTGCCCAGCTCCAGAAAGCTTTACACCTCTAGGACATTTGCTTTGGGAATCGGGTCTTCAGCAGTCAATGCCGATAAAATGTAGCGATGCCATTTGATAAGAAAGTCTGCCAAAATCCTAGGATGGACTTTTTACTTAATTTGTCAACCTATTCCTTGATTAAAACAGATCAATTACCTCGGTGTGACTCTTGATTATTGACTCACCATATCCTAATATATCCAAAAAGTCCGTAATTGAGTCCTTTTATCTTGGTCATCTTATTTAACTACTCAACGAGCATGGTGAATTCTCCCTTAGTAATACGGTGACGATTTACAAAAGGAACCATTGAAATCGGTGCAATAGTTCCTGAGACTACGTTTAAACAAAAACCTCTCCAGCTTTATAATATTGACATAGATACTAGTCATTCACCCCAGCTTCACCCGTGGTATGTACCTATATAGTCTATAGCCCTCAGAGTTCACGGACAAATCCATATCCAACGGTGTTTTTTTTTTATTTAAATCGGTCCACTAATTCCAGAGATCAGCGCGTTTAAACTAATAAACTCTCCAGCTTTCAATTATTAGTAAAGATACTAATAGGTATACAAATAAACAGTAACAAGCCAGTGACGCGAATTCAAAAGATTTTCCCCTATCAAAAAGAACATTACGTGGCTAAAAACGAGAAAAGTTTTTAGCCAAGTTTTTGTTTCGAAAAACTTACGAAATTGCAAACCGAATTTCAATATTTCAACCAGAATTCAAACAGAATCCCGTTTTCAATCATATGATTTCCTTGGCAACATTATTGGTATAAATTAATAAAATGTTCCAATAATGGCTGCCTACTTGCCATTTTCCCTAGACATTTTCCCGTCAAGTTGGGTAAATTTGTAACTTCGGGTAACCCCTATAAATATGGTGTGCGTGGGTCGACCAGTCCACTCTCAGCCTGATGCTCCCTAACGCTACGTCAGTCGGCGCCGTGCAGCACTGCAATCTGTACATCGCTTCACCTACTAGAGGTGAGAAATTCCATTTTTATTTTTAAATTTGCTTTTAATTTTTTTTAATGTATTTGATTTACTAAAATATTTAGTTCGTTTTTTACTGTTACGATTTTGTTTTATGGGTTTTTTAACATTGTTTTGTTGCTGTTTCTTAACATATTTTGACAAATACGCCGCATTTTTTAAAATACTTTAACTTTAAATTGTCTCATAGTGTTCATAAATATGAATGAATTTTGAAATTTGAAAAAGGAAATATTATTTTTGTTTTAGTGTTGTAACGACAAACAACAGTTTTTGAAATTCAGTGTTTTAAATTTTCATGAATAAAATTAAAATAATTGCTAAAAAAACAAATAGTCTATTGTTGTGTTGTGTTTGTTATTAATACGTTGACAAAATAGTCAAATATTAATTATTCCTGACAAAAAAATATATATTTTCACAACATTTTAAAATAAATAATTAAATTTTAAAGGAAAAATTAAACAAACTCTTCCATTTTCTATCGCAAATAATAATATTTTTTTCATCATCATCGTCATCAACAGCCCACTAAACGTTCCCACAGCTGGGCCGAATCCCAGCTTTCTTCGGCCTTCTCTCGCAAGGAGAGAATTACGGCCATAATCCACCACGCTGGCCCAGTGCGGGTTGGCGGATGACACATGACTTCGAAAGATTCTAGGTACTTATCGGTTTCCTCACGATGTTTTCCTTCACCGTTTTAAGCTAGCGGCATTACGCACATGACTTCGAAAAGACAGTGGTGCGTGTGGGGTTTGAACCCGGGGTCTCCGGATCGGCAGCCGCCGTTCTCCCGACTAGACCAGCCGTAACTTAATATATTTTGTTAATGTTTTTTTAGATAGCGAATATTTTTTTGAGATTTGAATGATATATTTATTATTATGAAGAACACAATTTGTACGAAGAACTTTACTGGGTGGTTTTTTCCGTACTAGACAGAATTTCAAGGTATAGATCCATAGATTTAGAAAATTATTTATCTGCGATGACCTAGATTAATCTATCGCTGGGAAGAGAAATGCGTAGTTATTTAGAGTAACACGTGACACAGCAGTCGAGCCGAGCAGTAATGTAATCTTTATATCACCTCAGAATAATGAATACTGACATCTATTCCGTGGAATAAATTGAAAACGAAAGGTACATTTTTTTGTTTTACAATCGTCATTCACCCAAAAACGTTTAGTGTCCGATGCAAATTGAGAATTGTTTTTTTAGACAGAGTGACTAGTATGACGTACATGACGGTAAACAACACTCTTGGCTATAATAGTACAATGCCACGTAGTTATTTACTTACAGTTCTCATTCTAATTCAGGATGGGGTGGTTGTCCTGCACTAACGTCCCGCACGGGTGTATTGTGCACGTATAGGTACTTAATTCGACTCATTTTTTATTTGTGTCAAATGTATTGGTGTCACATGTCCTTGTAAGACGTTTTTCTTGGAAAATGCGGGTTTCCTCGCGAACTTTTTCTTCGCCGTTAAAGACAAATTACATTTGCAATTGGGGAAAGACTTAAATAGCGACCTCATGATTGTGCATCGGACGTTCTAGCCGCCCAAAAATATTTATTTTGGGGTATTATTAATTACATAGTCGTGTGCGGGCGCGCGGCAATATTTTAATTGAGGAAAAGATTGATTTTTGTTCTGAATAGAGGATGAAAACAGTATCTAATAACAAAAATTGAGTTGCTATTTTTTTATAATAGTACTCTCACGGAAAATCTATATTCGTACAGTATTGACTAAAATATGGGAAGCGTTATGAAATACTTCGCAGCTTGTCAGCAGTCTTGAACATCGCCGAAAAATTGGTAGTTTATCGTTCTATTATCGGATACACTTCGGAGAGTGTGCATCTGATCTGCATGATCTAATACCACCTAGCCCTTTTTTCTTTCGGACTTCTCGTAGCTCGAAGAAGCGGCATCGTTTCATGGTTGATGTTCCAAAGACACGAACGAAGAGGTTTGACTCTACTTTTGTGATAAGAACTTCTAGACTGTGGAATGAGTTGCCTGAGTGGGGTTTGCCCGATGGTTATAATTTTGGTGTCTTCAAATCGAGAGTGAATCGGTTTCTTCTAGGTAAGCACGCTCCATCTTAGACCGCATCGTCGCTTAACATCAGGCGAGATGGTGGTCAAGTGTAAACCTATAAATGGTAAAAAAAAAAGCTTTACGAATACTTAAGCAGAGTTATGAAATACATCCTGCAACTCATTTCGCGATAAGGTTTTTTTCGCGACAACTTTTTTCGTTCTATCTATTATATTAATCATGCGCACACGAATTTAGTTGGAAAGCGGCTGAATCAGATTTTTTTATCATTAATATTGAAAATTATCAATAATATTGCGTAATGTCACACCCCGGACACTCGGCCTAAAATCTATACAGACGGTGCAGTTGACATACCTACACTCACACAACTACGCATATGTCGTTCGAACGCATTTACGCATGTGTGCGTGTCATCTAGGGTTACTAAATTATTTTATGGAATAGCTGTGACCCGGGAGTTCACCTGCCTGTATTAAGTGGCCTATAATCTTTTACCTAGTTAGTGTTCGATCTTTAATGTAGGTAAATATAACTTTCATCAACAACCAGAAGGGAGAAGTTTTAAAACAAAATAGGAGATAATAAAGGTACCATGGACGAATTGATTTTTAGTTAAGTACACTTACCCAAAGAGAAAACTTTATTCTGACAATATATTAATTAACCACTCCACATATCGCGTATTTCATTATAGGTAGGCTAGTCACAGAACATTAGATTAGGTACAACAACGTTCATAAGTTGCAAGGCGTTATCACAGTTCACTAGGTATATCAGAGTAGGTATCATACACTGCACAAACTAATTATTTACATCTCATGTCAGCACAGTAAAGAAAAACATGATTTTTCAACTCAAAACTCACAATTCAATTTTGTAAACAAACCACAAACAAACTACGAACCGGCCGGAAAGATAATGTTGCTAGTTCCGGATTTAATTTATTCCTAATTGCTTAAAAAATATTACTTTTGTATATTGATAAATAGTGATTTATTTATTCGCATTATAGTAAGGATCGCATAAAACTTTAAATAAGTATTGTGAGAATAGTAAGTGAGTCTATTATACTCAAATCACAATCATATTTGCGCCGAATAAACAAAAATCAGTTTTAATTTCAAATTCAATTCAGAAACTTAATTGACCAAATTTTGACGACGATCATAAAAAACTTGAACAAAAATAAACGAAAGTAATTTTTAGTTTTGTTTTCATATTTCAAAACTGTGATCTACCAAAAAAAAAGAAACATCAAAGGAGACATGGCCCAAATCGTACCCTGACCTCGGCACAAAATAATTGTATCTAATCTCAAAAAAATCTAATAATTGTATGTAAATATATTTTAGGAAAAAAAAATATCGTTAATTTTTTTTTTGGAACTATCCATTCCAATAGTCAATGTACTCGTATCCTCTTACTGCTTTTAATGAACGGCTGTTGCGAAATCTTAAATAAGCATACTACTAGATGAAATCCTATAGTCATTGTTCACTATTGACCGACATAATATATACATGGACGCACATAAAAGTACAGATAGTCTAATATAGAACCTCTTTCTTTTTTTTTGAGTCGGTTGAATGCTAAGAAATAATCACTTACCAATAAATCTGAATAGTAGCAATCTTAGTAAAAAAATCCACTAAATTGGCAACACTAGTGACTAAGCGAACTATACTCCGCGCCATCACTCGTTACCATACGTTATTGGCGCCACTGACGTATTTCACAACGATTAACGAAAGCCGCAGTTTAAAAACAACGAGTTTAATAATTTCGTCACAGGACTTCAGTGTTGGCGCGTACTTCTAAAACCAGTAGCACAGTTTATAAAAATGATTCAATCTTAGTAGAAATTCTTATGAAATCAAAAATCTCTTATTCTTAACTTAAAATTGTGAACTTATCAAAACACAGTAGAAAAACGATTCAATCCTAGTACCTATATTATAGAAATTCTTATGAAATTAAAAATCTGTTATTCTTGTTTCGTTGAACCGATTAAAAAATTGGTACCTAAATTTAAATAACACAGCAACACAGCGTCATGGTCGTATTCTCATAGAAAATTGTCGTCCGATATAACCCTTCGTTGAGCGCTTCTCGCGTTCTTGCGGGGTAGGAAGCTTGAAACTGGCGGGGGGTGGGGAGTGTCCGTTCTATCTGTATTATCTATTCTATGGTAATGTGCGGGCTATATATTGATGAAATTTTTTGACAATCTTGCATTGACAATATTATTGTGTGTGTACGACTAGCCTTACCGTTTTTAAATTAGCGGCAATACGCACACGGCTTCGAAAGGACAGTGGTGCGCGTGGGATTTGAACCAGGGCGCTCCGAATCGGCAGTTGCCGTTCTCTCGACTAAACCAGCCGTATCTTAAGTGATTTTATTTATTAGCAATATAATCAAGTTACGTGGTATGAGTAAAGAAAACGGAAAAGTAAACTAACTTTGAAGTATTTTTCGATAATCAAAAAGTAGTGTTTTTAAAAAAAAAAACATATTTTTAATTCCGTTAGCTAAGAAAATGAAGGTTTATTTAAAAACATAATAATGATTTTTATTTAATAATAAATAAAAATTTCAAGACATGGTTAGCAATAGTTAACAATATCTTGACATTTTAAATTCAACCAGAGAAATATAAATATATATATTTAGTATAAGCAAAGCAATAGATCAGATGTTTTTGTACGGACCCTTTGTGCCAATCGTAAGCAGATATAGACCAGGGTCGAAAATTTTTGAAACGAAAAAAAAATACAGTAGGATGAAACCCATTAGAAAAGGAAAAAATATGAAAAAATTTAAGGGAAAAATAAATTACGGTCGATCCGAGTTCGGGAAAAGGGAGGGGGTGAGTTTTAAGGGTGAAAAATGGTTTATCTTGATTTCCGGCAAAACTACAAGTCCTATGGAAAAAAATCATATGGCAAAGTTGTAGGTACTAAAAAGATCTACAACTTTTGTCTGCATAATTTTTTCCCATAACCTCAAAATGTAGGTGAAAAATTCAAATAACCAAGTTTTTGGTTTTTTATTTTTATCTTTTTCAAACAAAAATTTTTTTCTATGTAACTTGGGAAAACTTACCTTATTATGTTCTCACTACACTGTAATTTATTTGATTTAAAACACTATTTTTTTCGCCTTATTTTAACTTTATATCAAAAAAGCACCCTAATTTTCAATCGAAAATTCTCACGTCTAAATATCAGCTTTTTCCAAAAAGTCTGAAGGCATTTTGTTCGCTGAAATCACTACTTTCTGATGATGTAAAATAAATGTACCTTACCATAGTAAATGTTCTCAGTAAGTGGAAAAAACTGAAAAAAAAACTGGATTTCTTTTAAATTTTTTGTACAATTTTGGGCTATTTATAAAAATTTACACTTTAATTATTCAAAAAACGTAAGGTTTCACATGTAACATTGATAAACAAAAAAATTGCAAATTGAAATATACTACTATAATTAACAAACAAATAAGTTAATGAAGTTCACATTTATTAAGACTTCTACAATATTTTGAAAAAGTTGTAGAATCTTCTTTGAATAATATTCATTCAGTCCAAACGGACCGCAACCTTTTCATAGAGAATTGGGGATGGACCTAGGAGGGTCTGGGCCTTACTACATACGTGCTGTTTCGTAGCAGCTATAAAAACCGGTTAAATTTTTTGCATTTTCTGAGAACATTTACTATAGTAATGTATATGTATATTATTTTTACACTATCAGAAAGTAGAGATTTCAACGACCAAAAAACCTAATTTTTTTTTGGAAAAAGCTGATATTTAGATGTGAGAATTTTCGATGGAAAATTAGGGTGCTTTTTTGATACTAAGTTAAAATAAAGCGAAAAAATCAATATTTTAAATCAAATAAATTACAGTGTATGGAGAACATAATAAGGTAAGTTTTCACTAAATTTCGTAGCAAAAAACATTTTTTTTTAAACAGATCAAAATAAAAAAACAAATAACTTGGTTATTTGAACTTTTCACCTAAATTTTGTGGTTATGTAAAAAAATTGTGCAGAAAAAGTTGTACATCTTTTTATTACCTACAACTTTGCTATTAAACTTTTTTCCATAGGACTTGTGGTTTTGCCGCAAATCAAGGTAAACCGTTTTTGACCCTTAAAACTCACCCCCTCCCTTTTCCCGAACTCAGATCGACCGTAATTTAATTTTCCTTTAATTTTGATAGATATTTTTAGGGTTTCAGAAACCACCCGTTTACTCACTTCATGTACCCCTGGGACCATTCTAAAATAATCTGATTTTAATCTTTGAAATCTGTCGCTCTTATAAGACGCTAACTCCCTTACTAGGCTGTAGGCTGTAGCCTATTGACAAATCCAGGACTGACGGTAAATAAAAAAAGGTATGCTTGAAGTATTTAGTTATATAATCACTTCACTGCGTCATGGGGCGCCGCCGCACCGCCCGCAGAGTAGAATAGCGTTTCCCTCTAGTACCGGGTTTCGTAAGAGGCGACTATGGTACTTGATAATGTCACGAATCTACGTCGTACCTTCATCATAATCAGAGAAGGAATACTCAGAACAAACCCGGTGTGGATGCCCCGGGTCCATCCATCTAACTATGACGTAGCTTAAATCAGATCGGTGTCGGGCAACAGCACCACCGACTTAAGAAGCTACGTCCCTGCGGTCGCCAACTTGCATGTTTAGCATGGCAACTATAGAGTCCTCCAATAATGAGCCACACAAAAAACAGCCCACAGTTTCCTGTCACCTTGCTAGTCCGGCCAACGAATCTCCGGATTATAGCAGGGCGCCAAGTCTACCTGACTCTGACAACGTTTAACGAATAAACGATTAGGGAAGATGCTTAGAAAAAGAGCTGTCGCAATGGCACGTTCTGGGGTTATATAAAGTCCGAAAACAGGGTCAGGATACCATAACCTTAGAATCGGGCCATCTCTTTTGTTTTATCGAGAAGGCTACCAACTGTCCCAAGGCAATGTCAGGTGTTTGGTCCAAATGGAGCAAAAACTGTCTGTGTGAGGTAGACGACCACCAATTTCGGTTGGTGCGATCGAAAAACAAAACGATTGCACTAATAGAGTACTCGGAAGGCCGGACCCCTTTCACACAGGCAAGTGCGCTGCTCGCACATCTGAGCAGAAATGCAGGTGAAACACCCCGGATGATAAGCATGGATGCGATGGCAATCGAATACTCAAGAGCTCGAGTCGCAGACCGGCTGGGTTACATTGAGGCCTCTAAAAATCATGAGGTAGTCGTAAACAAAGATAGGGGAGAAAATCTGAGCTTTCTCAGAGTCCCTTCGCACGACCAAACAAATGCAACTGACATCCGGTTCCTAGTTCGACTATCCAAACCGGCTCCGAAAGAGCACAGCAGAGGGCAGCCACGGAAAAAGCCGCAGCCAATCAAAACGGTTGCCGAGGCACCAACACGACCTTCGTGACTGCCTTCAACGCAGCAGCAAGGAGCATACTCCGAATCTCATCTCACTCATCACCCCCCTTGACGTCAACGCAGCTTCACAGCAACAACTGAGCCGAACGAGAGCCGACATGGAACAGGTTGAACTGCCCCGCTATGTCATGGCTTCGGAGCCGCGAAGTCAGGCACGTAACGCCTTTATCGAATTCATAGCCACACTGAGAGCGACAAGCACAGAAATCTAAATAATTTACTTAGATTTCTGTTGCGACAAGACAAGTCAACCTCAAGACCTGTGAAAACATCATGCAGTCCTATAGGCTAGCAAGTAAAAGCCTCTTAAAGGCAAAACTCGAGGAGGCCGAAGCAGCCATTTACAATAATGTCACTTCCCGGGTCATCAAGGGAACTATGACAGGACAGTATATGGCAGCTTACAGTGCAGAAAATGGCTTCGTGACACTGAACGAGAAAGAGATAGAGCGCGCGGGAATGTCAGTTTATGCGACACCACCAAACGACCCAATCGTAGTTACTGCCCGATGCACCAAGATTATGCTGGACGATAAGATCCTAGAGATGGCCAAGACTATCGAAACGAACTCAAACGTCAAAGCGGGTTGGGAAAACTGGGAGATACCGCAAATACAGTGGGTCAACGGAGTTCCAGGATGTGGAAAGACAACATGGGTGATTAGACACTTCGATGTGGACAAGGACGCCATTATCACTACAACAACTGAGGCAACAAAAGATCTAAGAGAAAAGCTATCGCACCGTATTGGAAACCTGGTCAAAACCAGAGTGCAAACCATGGCTTCTGCTCTGGTAAATGGTTTCGGAAGAGAGAGTTTCAGTCGCCTCATGGTGGACGAAGCTCTCATGAACCATTTTGGTGCCATTGTGATGGTTTCAAGGCTGTCTGGTGTTGGTGAAATTGTCCTCATCCGAGATGTCAATAAGTTGCCTTATATCGGCAGGGAAAATCTCTTCGAAATGAGGTATCACCGCCCGAACCTGGTAATAAAGATCAGCCAGGAGTTGCTCTGCACACATCGTAATCCAATGGATATCGCATATGCCGTGAGGGAAATATATGCAGGTATGTACTCCTCAGTACTCCGTATAAAGTCCCTAGAGCAGAAAAGGTACAAGGAAGCGCAAATACCCAGCACCCTACTAAACACCCTCTTTTTAGTTCACACTCAAGAGGAGGAGACCCTGACAAACCAGGGTTATGGGTCAGGCACAGGGTCACGTATCCTTACCATTCAATTTTGTAATTTCGAACCGTACGGGGATGATATACCTAGGGCTAGGGGTATGAAAGTTCGTATGGAGCTTCGTCATTGTTGAAGATAAAAAAACCATGAAACTTTGTACCTATTGCCAACTTACTAACTTGACATGAATCAATCCAAACAAATCACTAATGTAAAAGTCTCCTGTCTGTCTCTTACAATTTCACAACTAAACCAATTTCAATTAATTGTATAAAATTAAAAAGTTGCGGGTAACAGTTAGTAAAGTATAAAGTTACTGTTGTTACTGTAGATTAAATAAAATGTTTTTCTTATCAACGTAAATAAGCGGAAACTAACTTGCTATTTTTTTATTACTTTATTTAGAGACAAGTTACTACTAGAGTCAAGTTACAGAAGAAAGCTCATCGTTAATATAAATTAGTGTGGATAGTAACCAATTTATAAGTAAAACGGATTTACAGAAAACAAAGACAATGAGGACCAAATAATAAAACTAGAGGAATTGTCACCAAAACAAATAAAAGCAAACCAAATTTTAGATCCATCTGCCAACAGAAAGAAAGTGAGATTTAAATTACTAAACTTGGTTCACCTGACAGGCTTAGTTAAATAAAACCGTATTTATTTATCCGGTTTGTTTGTATAGTTTGGATCATGGGACGTTGCATAAAACTGCAAATAAATATATTTAATTCTAGGTACGTTTAATATTATTTTATAATTGCAATGTGTCTTCGAAAACACACTGCGTTTCCCACGTTACAATTTCCCCTCTATTTTGATACCTAGTTAATCATACCTATTTGCACGGGCAGTAACGTTAAGTTCTTTACTTTGATCACAGAGAATTGAATATTAGTATATTGTGTGTAAGTGTACTTAGTGAAAATGGCCAAGTAGTTGATAAATAAATCCTACTAATATTATAAATGTCAATGTATGGATGTTTGGATATTTGGATGTTTGGATGTTTGTTGCGCAATTACATCCTAACATATGAACAGATCGGGCTGAAATTTGGAACACATTTACTTTTTTTTTTTATATTTGTGGACAATTCACACACAACACCATCTGACCCCAAACTAAGCCAAGCTTATGTGATGGCGGCCAGATAGCTGATTATAGTCTGGAAGAACACATAGGCTACTTTTTATCCCGGAAAAACAACGGGAACAAGGGGAACGGGAACTATGCGGGTAGCACCGCGGGACGCTGCTAGTAAATAATAAATTAATTGTCATGAAACGCATCGTGATCGAACACTACTTTTATTTTTAACTATTTTAGGTTTACACATGACTGCCATCTGGTCTGATATTAAGCGACGATGCGGTCTACGATGGAACGTGCTTACCTAGAGGAAAACGATTCGCTCTCGATTTGAAGACACCAAGATTGTAACTATCGGGAAAAATCCACTCAGGCAAAGCATCACACCTCAGACAAATTATTCTATTTAAGGACGCGCCTAGGTCTAACATATCCCTCTATGCATGTGTGCAGATGAGGTGAGCTGAGTGGTACATTTTTTTGTTTAGGTGTGTAACATTTGTCGTAGTTTGTATTGATTTAAACAGAGGTAAAATGTATTAGATAATCCGTTTTTTTAGTACGTCATAAATACACTATTATTGAAATATCGATCAAAGTTACACCGAACTACAAGAACTTATTTACTATGTTACTTGCTGCTACGAAACCCTTCGAGCCCGACTCGTACTTGGCCGCTTTTTGTTACTTGTGTGTTCATTCACAAGCTCTGCCATCATAATACCATCTGTACAGACTACTCTGAGGACTTTTTACTCGGACATTGGTGCGGTTGATATAATGATATAAAGCCAGTATAAGCATTACTATCCCTACTTCCTACTATTTTAAATATTAACATTTACTTTTATTTTAAATGTGCATTCCAGCCACCATGCTAACCAAAGATTTCTGAGTAAGACTATTCTTAGATGCCCTCAGATTTACCTTCATTTCATTAAAAGGTTAATTTTAATGAAATGAAGGTTAATCCATAGGTGTTCGAGACACAACAACACCCACGCACATCTCACACTGTCAATACATGTTTTGACATGGTAGACGTGGGACACAACAATACCCCTCTTTGACCGAGGTGACATTTTCTCTTTTCTGAGAAATAAATAATTTTCCTCAAGATACTTCATGGGGTTTACAATATTAAAAATAACTATTCTCGTCTTTGTTCTTGTTTTCTTTGTCAAGAGTTTTAAGTATGGAACTTACATTTGATGGACATTATTGTGTGGCAATTTGTTGTAATAGACTGATAAATTTCGTATCCAGGATGGACACTACAACATGATGGTTTTTTGTATGATGGTATTCATTTTGCCCCGCTACTCACCAGCCAAGTCTTCACATCTATGTTGGGTTACAATAGAATACAAGTTTCCAACTTGCCTCAAATACCTACCCGAAAATTGGATTCAGCTCTCAGAAAATAAAACACATGATGAGCAATCTTATTGTATTAGTATTATATTTACTAAGTTTGTTATTGAGGTACTACGAGTATCCTCGATGGCTAAAAGCTCCCTCGACTTAGAACATGAAGAGTCCAAATCATTATCTACCACTGCATGCGCTCGTCATCCAGAGTTAATAAATCTCTATGCACTATAATTTCTAGAAACATTGCCTTTCATCCATGAACACAAAGTTGTTTGCACATTACTGATTTTTTTGTGGTAGATTACTGGGAAAAGTGTAGTATATCCTAGGCGGGATTTGCAAAGATTCCTACCGCTACGAAAGCCTAATTTTATCATGTCTAGATTTTAAAAAACTATGGAATGATTTACTATTTTGCATCATCATCCTTGCACAAGCGCAAAAGTCAATTGTCTGTATCGTAATACTTTTTTATTCCAATTACTAATGTTGTAATTTATATTATATATCGTAATTTTATAAGCAAACGTTGAGCAAGCTTAGCAATTAAATACTATATATTTTCTGTTTTGTCTGTTATCATGTATAATTTTTGCAGCAGAAACACTAATTAATTTTGTTTTTAATTTCGCAATAGATAAATTTCGATATTTACTATTAGCCCAGTCGAGTTAGACTTTAACCTGGAATTAAGTATAGTCAGAAATTTTGTTGCGCCTATGTTTAGGGAGGGGGAGTCATAAATAGCTTAAATCCAAAAACTCGTCAAAATCCGACCGGTGCGTATGCCGTCATATTGGTTTGTAGATCAAACCTTTTTTTAGCCATATCTCCTTTATTATTAATTTTTTTCAAAAACTAATTGGCATCAAAGTTGTTGCATATTAGATTTTCTACTTTGGATTATTTTTTTATCGGAAAATCAATATTTACGGAAATAACTGCAAAAACAGGTGCCAGTCTACCACCGGTCCGACTTCTTTTCAGGTAACAAGAACGAAATTTAAAATATAAATTACCTCTGACTATTTCGTTTTTGTAATTAGCACAACATTCTTTTGGTCAAGCCCAATTTAATATACGTATTAGTGAAAAAAAAAGTTATTTGCCATTTTGGGGTATGGGCCATCTTGGATTTGAAATTTGTCATAGTATATAGTTACTCTACTAGTCAAGCCCTTTCATTTGATGCACATGTTAAGATAGTAGTATAAAAAAATGTAATTCACCATTTCGTGATGGTGACCATCTTGGATTTGGAATTTGTTATTATGTATGGTATTCTACTTGTCAAGCCCTGTCATTTGATACCCATGTTGTTCGCTTTTGAGTGCCTATTTGTGGTTTTGAAGTTGGTTAAATTTTTTGGTTAAAAAGAGTTTATGTCATTACCCTTTTTCATACAAAACAAGTTTTCATCAGTGCACAATCGTGAAATTTACACAATTTCGTGTTGAGCTAGTTCACATTTTTACGATTCTCACCTTCACCTTCATGGAAAATTTTAATTACTGCTTATTTGAATTGGTTTTCTAAACATACATATTAAAGCATTCAACATGAGAAGTAATATTATCGATTCAGTAAGTAAAATCGTGAGCCCAGTTAAAAAAACAACGTTTAGAATTTTTAGTTTCCACGTAGGTGACGTTTTATCCAAATCAAAGTACTTTGTGTACAATTTTGATGTCAATTAGCAAATAAAATGTTTAAAATCAAGAGTAACGATACTTTTTCAATGTTTTAATGAAATTAGATTATTTCTAAACATTTTCACCACATATATAAATAGCTCTAACGTTCTGTATATCTAAAAAAACATGAAACGACCAGTAAAATTCACCGAATAGTACATAAACCATGGTTCAAGATACCTTAACATTAACTTTCATCGAAATCGGTTTAGCCGTTCCGTTACTTACATTACAATACAGATTTAACAATGTATTACCTTTTTTTGAAAATTGTCAAATAACACCATGGTGGCCATAAACTCACCTTCATGGACAAAACGCCACAAATGTGACGCCACGTAGGTGACGAAAATATCCCTTTTTCTGGCGAAGTGTATGTTTTATGTTTTAAATTAAATACCACGCAAACGTCTCAATACAACTAAAACTTTGATAAATTAACTGAGACTTTATTAGATAGAATCTAACACAGAAGTGCAAAAAAAGTCGTCCACGCAAACCCCTAGACACACTCGTAAAACGTATAAACTTACCGATATATTTTTTTATCAAGGAGTTAAGAGATATGTATGTCTTACTCCTGCTATGCTAAACTACAACAGACGGTCAACCGAATAGAATTTGTGATTCGTTGGCATCGCTGGGCTCAACAATCAGCTGTTGACGCAAATCTAAAGTAACCAAAATAGTGTGATCAACACATTTTGTGTTTTATCTTAAAACTACATAATTATAATAAGATTTGTGTAGTATTGTGTGTAAAGTATATATTATGTTATACTAGCGACTATTATATTATACTAGCGATGCCAACGAATCACAAATTCTATTCGGTTGACTGTGTAACGTACAAATAAACTGGAATTGAATGAAACAGTAACCAAATGTTTAACTGCGCCGGAAAGCTTGACAGTTTTCTGTACAATAATTAATTATTATAATACAGTAAAGTAGTCATTTCAAACTTTGAAAATGTATACAATTTGTATGCTCTTTCTTTTGTTTATATTTTTTATTTATTGACGTGTAAATTGTACATTTATGAATAAAGTACTTTGACTTTGGAGTTTGACACGACGAGAATGCGAAAAATTACCCCGATTTTGATAGTTCGTGTTAATTTTTAGTATCAATAAATACTTATATTGAAACAATCATAATATATCTTGCAGTATAATAAATGTTTTATTCGCCAATTATCAACGTTTGTTTCTAACTTAGGTATACCGTTTACAAAATATAACTGTGTGGCCATGAAATTTGAGGAGAGATGAGAAATAGACGTTGACGGGATCGAATTTCACAACTATTGTGAAGTCTACAACAATGTCATCCAGACAAAATTGTGGGAAAATTTTAGTTTTTTGTTCATATTTCAAAAACCACCCGGCCGATTTCGATAAAATTTATCTGGGACTATTCGGGAAGCATATCCATCCGAACAAAAAAAATAATATCAAAACCGGTTTGGGCGTTCTCGAGATATATAAAAAATATGGTGGTCGAATTGATAACTTCCTCTTTTTTGGAAGTCGGTTAAAAAAGACAAAATGTATTTCAGAATCACATTTATCTATGAATTTCCAGACTGTTCGTTTCTAAAATCGACATCAACTGAAACATAATATTATGAATACTATACGAGTATTCTAATATTCAGAATGTACGGTTCTGTTCGCTTTCTGTGTATTTAAATGATGCCTTCCACACTAGCCAGGTCAGTCGAATCTTATTAAGAACGACTCCTGTTTTTAGAAGCTTTTATTTGACCAGGTTCTGTGTTCAATTTGAAATTTAAAAACTTGATTTATTTATCACGATCTTAAGCTTATAACAAAAACTATAGTTAAGGAGTTTTAGACATCGAAAAGAAGCAAGGTGTAGTTGATGTTAATAATCCGATAAAACTCATCATCAAAGTAAACTTACGAGAGGTAACGATATAGGAGAGTCGTTTAGATACTCTCAACATAGGTCGCTTACGCTTGCGTTTTACCACTATTATCATAAACAGCCCACGAAATGTCCTCCAAGTCCCACTGGCTCGAGGTGCCACTGCTGCTCTCTGCTCAAAGAGACAAGACTATAATCCGCCACGCTGGCCCAATGCAGACTATATAATTAACCACCATTACACCACATGTTAAATTTTATAGGCAATGAAATGTGTGTATTCGTTTGAACAGATCTTCAGCAGTACCCAGCTGACAGCGCAAGCGGCATAGGGAAAGCAGCGCCACCCTGTAAAGTCTGCGGTGACAAAGCGTCCGGATATCACTACGGTGTAACATCCTGCGAGGGCTGCAAGGTAGCGTATTTAATCTCCTTCAGAATAAATAACTTCCCACTGCAGCTGAAAGGAAATTGACATGAGCGAGCCTTCTCGAGAGCGGTACCTGTCGCATCTTAATGCAATACAAATGGATCCTGTAAAGATTTCCAGCATACATTCCATAATTATTGTGCGTGGTGTAAATTAGTATTATTGAAAATAAAAAAATATATTTAAAACATTTTTAAATCGATTATCAATTTTATATTTAAATCGAAGCTAAGAACAACCATAGCAGTGCTCCGCGCTATTACGTCCGTAAATGTCGTTTTCCTAATCTTGCCGCAATGAAAAGTAGTATACATATTTATGTTATTTCAGACTGGACTGTAAAATAATAATATGTATTACAATAAAAGTTTGGATGTTGGCAAACTCTAGTTGGACATATTCCACAGTACTGTGACTCATGGGAAAGTAAGAAACCTACCGCGTTGCTTACCGCCAGGCGCTTCCTTTACTCATCCCGTTACTGTATAAGTAATAATAGTTTAAAAAACACTAGACACTAAACACGCTTGCTTATCTTCTGGCTTCATCATCAGACCTTGAAGCCTAATCTAAAAAAAGTTAAAGTTAATTAATTACAAGAATTTTCTAACAAATCCGAACACAGCTATGATACGATGCTACATCATGAAGTTCCAGTTCATATCTTCCGGCTTCAACATCAGATTAGTATGACAGTACCATATTATAGTATTGTCATCAGAACTACATACAGCTGCCAATTTTTATGACACTACGATGGAAGATGATTAATTAGTTAGATACCTTAGATTTCATTATAGTACGTGATCCCGCTATACAACGACCATCACCGAGGTTGTTATTGGATGAAAAGTATTTTATATTCCATTTAATATGTCAAAAAATTGTATATTGCAAATGGGTTGCTTAAAAAGTTTAATTAAATTTAATTCCAGAATATGATTAATTTATCAATTAAAAAATTGTTTTGTGTAACTTTTCACTTAAAATTATTGTACTTTTGAAAACTGTTTTACATAACCTATTATTTTGGCGTTACTCAATGCTTACGAAATTCAACCCTTAAGGGTATGAAATAGGGGATGGAAGTTTGTATGAAACTTTTTACTCCTTAAACATATTATTTGCATATAATTTCGCATGAAGTGAGCATGATAAAAATAATGAGTAACGTATTACAGTGTTTTTCAAAATTCTACCTCCAAAGGGGTGAAATAAGGGACGAAGGTTTATATGAAACTTTTTATTCTTTGAACAAATTAAGCATGAGATTTCGTAAGCATTGAGTAAAGCCAAAATAATAAATTTTGTTAATTCAGTTTTTTCAATTATTCAATTTTTAAGTGAAATGTTTAATTATTTTTGTTATTGGTAATTAATCCTATTCTGAACTGAAATTTTTTAGGCGACCCATTTTTAAAATACATATTTGTTGACATATTAAATTGAATATAAAATACTATCCATCAAATAACCAGCTCGGTGATGATCGTTATATAGCGAGATCTTAGACTATTACCTACATAGTTAGTTACATACAGGTTGACCTAATAAAAGCGTGTTAAAAAAACGTATAGCTAGCAGTGGAATAAAGAAAGCTATAGATTATGCTGATGATGCAAACCTGACCTTAAAAAAAATCCTGCCATCATCGAGCTATTTTTTAACCTCGGTACCTTGTTAAAGGGCTTCTTCCGGCGAAGTATTCAGAAGCAGATCGAGTACCGCTGCCTGCGTGACGGGAAGTGTCTGGTGATCAGACTCAACAGAAACCGGTGTCAGTTTTGCAGGTTTAAGAAGTGCTTAGCAGTCGGAATGTCTCGCGACTGTGAGTATTATATTTCATTTCTGAAAAAAAAAAATTGTCCCTCAACTGGATTGTAAAAATCATTGTACACGTATTATATCTTTTGTTTCACAAACAAAAAATGACGAATATAGTGCTTAAAAGTTTCAAGACACGTCATTGTACGATTTTTACGAAAACGCTTACAAACCCTCTTGAAATATGTTCAATCGCCAAGAGCTGTGGTGTGGAAATCGCTATTAGTTGTCAAGAGCCGTGGGTTGGGTCGGAGTGGAAATAAGCCGTCTGTTCTATTGACCATCGACGCTCGATCGAATGATGCGATAGCAACCAACGACGAGTAACGTATCGATTGATACTCAATCGATAAGAACAAGCACCCTTGTAGAGCATTAATGGCTAATAGAGCCACTTTATTTTGCAAATAACTGTGAATCGTGGTTCATAAACGTAACAGCATGAGTTCGAATCCTGTCTACATCTCTGAGTATTTTTATTTATTTCCAAGTGCAGATATACCTACAAGTTTGTCACCACCACTGGACTTAACCCAGAATAAGAATGATTGCCGTATTTCGGTTACAAAGATATTAAATTAGTTTTTCTTTGTACTCGTACAACCAGTGTGCCTATTTACTGACGTGCAATATTTGGCACATATTATTTAACTTAGTAATATATGGGTTACTTGACTTAGTTTAACAATTTACAATAATAAGTAAGTCGAACTTCGATAATCATTATTTAAAAAATCTAACTTTACCATACATTTTACCACCAATTTGGAAACTAAACACAAATAAGAATATAACACTTTAAAGTAATACTACACTAAAATAAACAAAAAATACGTGATTAACATATTTAATAAGCAATAATTCTAAAATAGTAAATATGACGTCTAAATAGTGAGATGACGTCATCATACTTAAACATTCTTTTAGATTGTAAAATCCTTTCACTAATAACTAGTTTTCTAATTCTTCTTAAAATGAGTATCTAGATTTTTGATGTCGGAAACTAAACCATAAATTACATAATATTTTGTATGACACGTATTTTTTGTTTAATCAAATTATTAAAAATCAACAAAGATATATATCATCAAACTTCTGAAGTAAGGTGTTGTGACGTCACTTCTTCGTAAAAGATGTACCATGAAGTGATTTCACTCGAAACTTCTAAGCACTGTTTTAATATTTTTTATAAATCTAACAGATGGACCAACAGCGTTTTTAATCATCAGGTCTATTGATAGATCAATAATAAGAGATGGAAAAATAATCTTCAAATCAATGAAGATGAAAACGTCATCTACTCCCGTGCCTTTTATTCGGGTCCATGCTGAATGACCGATTAAAATTCTGCTTGTAGTTAATAAATACCGAGATAAAGATTTTAAAAAGACCACTGACACTACAAATACGAAAAAGTGAACAACGAAAGTGTGATCGACATCACGATTGAAATGCATTCATACCAAAACAAAATGTAAAGTGAAATATTATAATACTATCACTTAAACAATTTTTAAGGACAACTAAAGATGCAAAGGACTTCTTTATGCCAGTTTACGTGTCATTGAGTTGGTGCATATTTGCTTAACATCGTAATTACGAAAACCGCTAATTTGAAATTAAAACAAAACTCATGTGGTTTTGTTAAATAAAATTTGAGTTACATTCGATACGGCTTCTCACACTATTTGACCTATTTAGTGATGTCCGCTCAATGAGCGTTGATAGATTAGCACACGATAGCTCATTTTTCAATTGGCGACGTGCAAAGTGCTGCGCCCTCGCTCTAATGCACTAATGCACAGTATGATTAGATCACAAGTACCGACAGTAGTGTGGAACTAACAAGCAACGCCCACGTAGATCCTGTTTCCGTTATTTTCGTTATAAAAAGTAACCTATTTGTTCTTCCGGCCTTCATTAGGAACTAATAACCTAACCCAGGCTTGCCCCCTTAGGGATTCAATTCACAAAAAGGGATATCAGTCATAATCATTATTAGAAACTTGTAACCCAAATACAACTTTTTATTGAAGTAACTTTGAAAATAAGAGAAGTTTCATACTAACTTTGCAACCCAGATTTAGCCCCATAAGAGAATTTCGAAATATATTTTATACTATAAAAAAAAGTGCGTACTCAAGACCCCACGCCAGAAGTGAACTAAAACAAGAAATAGCTATTAAAACAATCGAATAATTCATAATAAAAAACTATTACATATTAATTCAATAAAGGTACGTAGTAAACACAGCGACACGACAGTGAAGAGCAACACCCGACTGTATCTTTCTTGCTCGGGTACATTCTGCGGTCCCGAGTTCACCTGATCGAACCTTTTACTTCCGAGCGTGACGTTCAGCCTCATTCACAGTCTACGAAAAAATCGGTGTGCTTTGCGTCAAGAGAGAGACAAACTTCTTAGCATTCCATGGATTCACCGTGCGGGTGCCGAGTCCATCGTGTGGAGAGAGAGAAATCCCGAGTAAGCCCCAAGTTTTCGCTTAAAAAAATCCGTAAATATTTTGTTACTAAATTTGTTTATTTTCCAGCTGTAAGGTACGGCCGTCAGCCCAAGAGGTCCCGTGAAGCGGACACCAACGAAATGCCTGAGGTCGCGAAGAGCATGAAGACAGCACCGGTTCCGAAACCGGTGGTTGAAGCCTCGGTAGTGGCGGAGGCTGAATCGCCCCATCAGAGCATGTGCGAGCAATTATTGAAGCTAGTGACAATTTCTCATGCGACCAACAACTCGTATACCGATGCTTTACGGGTCACTCTCGTGCAGCGTCCCGTCGCGCCTGTTGTCGATCGCTCCGATATGGAAGGTAGGTTTCATATTATTCTGCAGAGTTTGAAAACAAAGTTAATGGCATCGATATATTAATCAATAGATGTGCCCTCCCAAACTTCAGTATTGGAAGAGTGAGCCCACTCTTTCCGTTCTAGTCAGTTGTAGGAAGCGGTGAACTCCAGACGTTGTACCATTTCCTGGTTTTGATCAAATACATACATATAAAAATATGCCTTCCTGTGCCTTCAGAAAGTGGTTTAATAAATAAATAATTCAAGAAACTCAAATAAATACAAGGTAATTACATTTCATGCGTAACTTTGTTACCGATTTCAAGATGCTCAGGGCACATTCAATGATTTATATTGACGGCTGATGACATTAAACTTAAGAAAAACATACACAGTTATGAAACTTTTTTTTTATAAATAAAGAGTGACGAGCAGGACATGTGCCTGATGGTAATCAACAGCCTGCTACATAACAGCACAGTGATACGCAGCTATTGGAACATGAAGAGCCTAAATCATTACCTACCTAGCACTGCACTGCACTCTTCACTCAGAGATCTAAAATGTTATATCTCTAAGCCCTGTATTTTTTCTGGAAACATTGCCCTTCAAACCGGAACACCGTAATGTTTGCACATTACTGCTTGGCGGTAGAATAACTGTGATGTGGTAACAAAGGTGTGGTACTTCCCTAGGCGGACTCTCCCAAGAGTCCTACCACTACAGACTAAAACTAGCATAAGCAGCCCACTAGAGATTTAATTAGGGAAACGGATTAGCTAAATGGCTGCCGGTTTGGCACAGTGCCAAATGGGCAGCCATTACGCGCGTGCACTCTCCTTTAAAAAGGCCGCCGGACGCGACCGAAACTCGAGTTAGATTGACAGACGTTTACCTAATTAAATAAAATTATGTGTAACAACGACGTTAATTTTAAGCCCACTAAATGTTCACTCCTGGAGCTTGGGAACTTCTCTCACAAGGAGAGTCAAGGCCATAATCCGCCAAGCTGGCCGAGTGCGGGTTGGTAGATGACACATGATCTCGAAAGATTCTAGGTACCTGTTGGTTTTTTTCACGACGTTTGTCCTTCACCGTTTCTAAGTTAGCGTCATTACACTCATGGCTTCGAAAACGAAGTGGTCCGCGCGGAATCTAATCCCGGGCTCCGGATCGGCAGTTGGCGTTCTCCCGGCTAGACCAGCCGTAACTTAAAACTAACTAAGTATCAATTAAAGATTCCGAAACTAAGCTATGATAAAAGAGGTAATGGAAAAGAAATAGGTAATAGGTAATTGAAATCTTAATCTCATAAAATAAAAATTTCGCGTCACGATGTTTGTCCGCCATGGACTATTTTCACGGCGCGGTTTCAAACCGCGCCCGCGCGCGGGTGCGGCAACGCGCCGCGCGACGCGGGCCACGCCACGCTGGCGCTGCGCGGCTGTAAACCGCGTCGTCGTGAGTTTTGAATTCAATTTTATATGGAAATCTGCCGCGCCCGCGGGCGCGGTTGGCAGCCGTGCCGTGAAAACCGGCTCTTAAACTACTTAAGCGATTTTAATCAAATTTGTACATCGTGTGCAATTTGATCAAACTTGAAATGATAGTTTTTATTTCGATCAATAGTATTTACGACAATACTGAGCGAAGCCGGCTCGTACCGCTAGTTAATAATAAATATAAATTATTTACAATCTTTGACTGGTTTTCTCTTTTCAATTGGACTATGAGCATACCTAGGTAAAAGCAGCCCACTAAATTTAATGTTCTCTCTGCTGGGAATCGTTACCTTCCCTCGCAAAGAGAGAGAGAGAGAGAGAGAGTCAAGGGTATAACCTACTACGCTAGCCCAGTGTGGGTTGTCAGATGACGCATAACCTAGAAAGATTCCTGGAACATAGCATTTTCTTTCATCGTTATAGCCAGCGGTGACGACAAATATATAACTTTTGCACTTGGAGATATACAATACCTACTCATAGTTGCAGGAGGGCTTCTAACCTATGACTTCAAGATAAAACAACGAATCGAATGAACGGAAATACCTATACAAAACGTACGTAGTCGGTCAATCATATTCCCAGCTTATTGTAGCTTTGGCCGACTTAAAGTAGACCACCTCTAAGCTTATGAATTAAATGGCGCGCCGACTTAAAAGTGACTTGAAACAGAACTTGAGAGTTGTTCAACTCTGAACTGCTTATGTAACACACTTATCGAATACACACGTCACCTTTGAACTAGCTGCAACGTAATTTAAACGATTTCATGAAGGCGAAGAAAGTTTCAATTTCAGTCTACGTCAGTGTGTGATTATTTGTGTGTTGTTGTATGAAACCACAGAAATCTAAATAATAAGGTTAGTATCTCATTATTTAGATTTCTGTGTATGAAACCATTTCTATTATGTTTGTTTGTGTTGACGAAAACTCAAAATATTATAATATGTAGGGTGTCAATTACGTTTCAAGTGATTTGATAAAATGTATGTGAAAAATGTGTCATTCTGAATCGGTTTCTTCTTGGTAAGCACACTACTACATTGTAGATCGCATTGTCGCATCGCTTAATATCAGGCGAGATATTGATCAAGTGTAACTCTATTTTTTAATCTAAGTCGGTTAAAAATAAACTAAATATATTTATTTATTTATATTTAGTAAATTAATCGTTCCCAATAAATAGCGCCAAATATATAACACCAAACTAAGTAGGTACGTGAATAGGTGTTCAATGGATCGATGTTTGGTCAATTATGTGAAAAGATTACAATCGCAAACTGAAATTTGAAATGTGTTCTGTACTGTATCGAGTGTTTCCATAAAATATTATGAAGGATTCAAATTTCAATAATAATTGGACTCCAATACCCATTGCAGTGGCGTTTGCCGATTATCGGCTGCTCTAGAAGCGTGGTGCAAACCGGGAGTCGGGCGATTTAGCTAGGACCGAAATACGCGCGAAATTTAGCATTACAGAGTATTTCTATCCTACTTTTACTTATGGTAATCCGTACGGAAAGAAACGAGCTAGATATAGACGCGCAATACGTCAACTTCATCATATGCTTTTTTATGGTACTCGGTGTCAGTCTGCAACCGGTCCATGACTCGTGTGTTTATTGTGAAGTTTTGTTGTGATATAATTTTCAAAATAGTGATTATTTTAAGCTGGTTTTCACAAGTTGTGTAGGAAATTTAATTATCTTTGTTGTGATAACGCTTTAATTCCATGATTGTGTGTAAATATTTGTATTTCCTGGATTTCCTGATTTGATAAGTAACTCGCAGCTTTCGGAATCCCTCTACTCTCAATCACATTATTAAACTCTTTTTTCCGGATTGTATTTATTAAAAATAGCTAGAAAATTTAATACTCTTTCTAAAAATATGCCACACTTATATAGTTTGATTAAAAGAAATAGGAGAAATCTGGGTTTTTCGAGCAGAGGTAGTGCAGCCGCGACGCGCGCCAAAATCGACTGCCACGATTGGGGTCGACGTTTTTGGAGGTCCGCCACTGCAGTGGCTAAGTAGGAAATTAATTATATTCACTATGTCATACATAATATTTATTTATTCATAAAAATACATTATTTTTCTAAAAACTAGGTATTTAAGTTACTATAACAAATTAGCGTTGTACAGAGGACGTTGCAGTTTTACAATGTGCGAGGAAATGAATTTTGAGATGTTGTACCAATCTAGTGAAACAAATATGTAGATATTAAAATAAATGACTAGTGATTGGTCTATAATTCTAGATTGAGGTTAAAGTAAGTAAATCTTACTATTAGACTACAGGGCCGTGAACAAAATTTACGGGTCAAATGAACCACCAGGAGACCTATGTAGGATGATAGAAGGGTGTAAAGTATTAAGATTCAGCACTATGCCGTCACTTGTAAGCTGTCCAACTGAGTGTGATTGAAGAGGGGAGGTTGCAACCCTCTACCATTTCTCCTTGTCGCATGATTTTTGTACGGCATTGCGAAATAATGGATTAGAAGAGGTATTGAAACTGTATGGAACCAATGCCGTACTTAATCAAATGACCAAATTTGCTCTGTATATTACTCGTACTCTGTAAATTTTTCCGGCAAACTAATAATTAAAAAGTTAAAATTTATAATTTTTTTAGTTTCAATACCTCTTTTAATCTATAATTCCGCAACGCCGTACAAAAATAATGCGACAAGGAGAAATGATCGAGAATTGCAACCCCCCCTCTTCAATAATTACACTCAGTTAGACAGCTTACAAGTGACGGCATAGTGCTGAATCTTATTACTTTACACCCATCTATCATCCTACATAGGTCTCCTGGTGGTTCATGTGACCCGTAAATTTTGTTCACGGGCCTGTAGTCTATATCCTATTCGAATCATTTCCTCAAAGCACACCAAACTGAAATACTTGCAAACATTTTAACAACATATGTACATATATAATATATACATTTGTAGCGTCAGACGATTTTTAAAGTCAAAATTGAGTTTGAGTTAAGGTTTAAAATAGACCCATATGAATTTTTAGGGTTCCGTAAAACGTAAAAATGGAACCCTTATAGAGTCGTCATGTCTGTATGTCTGTCTGTCTGTCCGTCCGTATGGCACATCCACTTTTTGCCGAAACTATGAGAACTACACTATTGAAACTTGGTAAGTAGATGTATTCTGTGAAACGCATTAAGATTTTTACAAAAAAAAAATTAAAAAAAGAAAAATGAGGGTTGCCCATACTTAGAACTGAAATTCAACATTTTTTTTTTCATCAAACCTGCACGTGTGTGATGTCTATCGATAGGTCTTCAAAAATGATGTTGAGGTTTCTAATATAGTTTTTATTTACACCGAATAATTTGCGCGAGAGACACTTCCAAAGTGGTAAAATGTGTGTCCCCCCCCCCCTCTAACTTCTAAAATAAGAGAATGAAAAAAACTAAAAAAAAAAAAATGATGTACATTACCATGCACACTACCAACGAAAACTAGTTTGAACTCGATCTGATGAGTAGTTTTTTTTAGTACGTCATAAATACATTATTGTTAAAACTTCGATCAAAGTTACAACGAACTAAAAAAAAAAAAACGGAACCCTTCATGGGCGAGTCCAACTTGCACTTGGCCACTTTATTACTAACTGCTTAGATCTTATTATATATTTATCTAACTATTTTTATAAATAAATTAAATTGAAATGATAGAAGTAGTAGGTACCTAGTCTACATATAGGTTTTACTCGGTTTGAATATTTATTTACTAGACATTTTTGTTTTTACTGGACATTTACTAGACAACAATTACACGGCAAATAGATATTTCGTCAACTCGCACAAATAAACTATTGTTTCCTAAATTCTAACAGGCTGAAAAAGTTGCGTATACAAAATAATAAACTACAAGAAGGCAGGCAGAGCTTACACGACGCTGTCTCATTTTAGTCTTTGTAGTTAGCTTATGAACACTACGCTACGCTAATGGCACGATCCGATGACCTGGATTCTAGCAATTGCGCGTGTATTAGTTCTTCTCTACCTCTATAGGTACATCACCCTCACTCAGTAGTGATAAAACTTAATATGCCGAGCTCTGGGACCACAAGTGAGTGAATTTTCAAATGATCTACTAAATAGGCAATAGTGTGGTGTTTTTATTAATAGGCAGAACCTTTAATAGCGAACGTAATTTACAATTAAAAGTACCTACACTACATTTATACCTAATTAGTTACTAACACTGAGAACGTCTGGATTTTATCGACAGATTTACGGTCTAGAAATCAAAATGATCAAGTTCGCATAGCAAAATCAAAATTAAAGAAGTCTATTAATAGTTTATTAAGAAAAGAGAACATTGAAATTGAATATATTTTATGAGATAGGTAAGTCGTTTTAATCCGTCGTATCAATATCACTTTAGTAAAAAAATAGCCGATGTTTTGCCTGTTTTAGCCGAAGACCTTCCTTTGACTAGTAAGTAAAAAAAAAAAAAACTTAAAAAAAAGCGGCCAAGTGCGAGTCGCACTCGCCCATGAAAGGTTCCAAAGGAGCAAGTAACATAATACAAATGTTCTTGTGGTTCGTTGTAACTTTTATCGATGTTTTATTAATGGTGTCTTTATGACGTACTAAAAAAAACTACTTCCTATATAGATCGAGCTCGAACCAATTTTCGGTGGAAGTTTCAATGGAAATGTACATCAAATATTTTTTTGGTTTTATCATTCTCTTATTTTAGAAGTTACAGACAGACAGCGTGATACTAAAATCAGTCTAATTGACAAATCGAATTGCATTGCGAGAAATATCACTTTTACCTACTGGGACAAAAAATTAACTGATTTTAAATTTTAAATTCATATTTAAACTCTACTATGAAGCTACATTCCAAAATGACGACAAGAAGAATACGTTTATTTGATATTGTATGATCAACATGGGAATACTAATGGCAAAAGAAGTCCGTAATAAAGTCATCATTATTTTAAGTTGTCAGGACTGAACAAAACTTTACGTGGCTACTACTCCATTAAAAAAAACAACTTACGTTTACTGGATTGATGAAGTGCAATTCATTGTATCGAGGTAAAATGTGCTCTTGTGCACTCAATAGATCGATTGATTACAAATACACCTATGGGTCGAGATAATTGAATTGTCGAAGCCTGACCCAATTGTTTGAATAATCGGAAAGTCCACCTACATAATGGATGCATAAACACAAACAGCCACTTAAGAAAACAATTTGATTGGACACATTAAATAAAATAAGACAAATTACATTTTACAGTTTATTGGCCACCGCCCTAGCTTTGCAAGGGTGCAATATAACATTTTCAAAAATATTCATTTAATTTACTTAAATGCTTTAAAGTGCCATATTGATCTGTATTAAATGCACAACATATTTAAAGTATTCAATCGTATAGGGAATAATAATGCTGTATTGTTTAAAATCGCTTCGTAAATAAGATGTGGAATGCGTTGCCTGAGTAGGTTTTTCCCGATGGTTGCAATCTTGGTGTCTTTGAATCGAGAGGGAATCGGTTTCATCTCGGTAAGCATGCTCCATCGTAGACCGCATCGACGCTTAACATCAGGCGAGATGGCGGTCAAGTGTAAACGTATAAAAACTAAAATAAACTGTTTTAGACAAAAAAAATATCGACTTCAAAGCCACAAATAGGCACTCAAAAGCGAAAAATAAATTATTATAATCGCTCCTCATTTATCTGAGGTCGGTGCAAGTCAAGTCAAAAAGGTAGATAGATATTATGTACGTAGTAAGTAGGCATAGGTAGTATCTATCTATCTATCTACTACTTGTAAACATACACTTTGCCGTTATGTGGCAGGCCTCTTGCTTACCATCAGGCACATGTCCTGCTCGTCTCGTCACTTTAAACTATAAAAAAAACTCTACCCTGTATTTATAGACTATGGACGTACAAAAAAGCCGGCCATAACCTCGCTAAAAACAAATTGTGTCTATAGAGTCGGCCTGTGCACAGTTATATACAGGCTGACGAGCACACATTTATTTGCAAAGTGAATGAGTGCGTCTCACCGTTAGCGAGACTATGCCCGACTTTTTTGTACGTCCATGTTATAGACTATAAAAAGCTGTCGTCTGTATTTACTATCATTCTTAAAAAAGCTATTAAGCTTACTACGCTATCTAAATCTGGAACATCACACAACGTGTGAAATCCACAATCAAATCTTGTCAAAGAGGTATGGAGATTCCACCGATGGAGAAGTCCCCGTAAAAATCCTAAATGGAGATGAGCCACATAGCTACTTTACCTGACAATCCGTGGACTTTCATAGAAACATCTTAAAAACCTGGACTTGGACCGTCAGACTCTAGGAAAAGAAGTAACTGCCCGGTCGCCAGCATAATCATAGGCAGCCCTCTAAATGTTCTCACTGCTGGGACTCGGGCCCTTCGCTCGCAAGGAGAGAGTATGGTTCAAAATCGATCACGCTAGCCCAGTGCGGGTTGGTGATGACACATGACCTCAAAAGATTCTAGAAACATGTCGGTTTCGTCATGATGTTTACCTTCACCATTTCAAGTTATCGATATTTCGTACATGACTTCAAAAAGACTGTGGTGCGCGTGGAATTCCAAGCAGAGGCTCCGGATCAGCAGTCTTTGTTAGACCGACTAGAAAAGCCGTAACTTTTTGTTGAACTTCTACCTGGGCAGAGGACATCGAAAAAGTAGTGTTATTTCCAGAGAAATGGCAGGCAAGAGATACATTTTCATATACATATATCTGAACGACGAGCGCAGTACATAGTGCTGGGCTGCCATTTGGACTCCACGTGTTCTAATAACGTGACATTGCTGTTTCGGTCCGGTAATGTAATGTTGCTTACCGTTAGGCGTATTTTCTGCTCGTTTCGTCCCTCCATATTTCAAAAAGATATACTTATATACACACGAAGGAAGTTAATGCTTCTTCTCGTTATTCCTCGTGCCAAGAAGTCTGACTGAAGTGAGACTATGAAGTTGAAGATATCTATGGTTGAAACAATGGAATCCGCAACCTAAGAAGTATTAACCTGAAGTTAGTCCCTTCGCTAACATTTGAGTGGGACTAACATTTGAGTCAGTAGTCGCCATTAAGACCAAGGCAAAGCTTAAGATACATTTGTGGCTTTATCTCGGCACACTGGGACCTTTGTCTACTACACCGACGACGTCGAGGATGATGCGATTTGTCGTTTTGTGTTGCGAACGTCGACCGCGCCACCTAGTGCCATCAGAGACTATAACTTCCAGATGGCCATTAAAGATCGAAATGCAGCGGTGATGGAGGCTCTGGGTCGGGGTGAAGCTTTAATTGCAAAATATGTTTAAATAGTTTAGGTTATAAATATGTAGATGCATGGTTTTTTTTTTAGAAGTCTGATCTAATATTTTAGTCTTCCTGCATTAGACAAAGGAAAATAACAAAAAAATAAAATAATGTATAAAATGTTAATAAAAGGCATGGACCTAGGAGTCCATGGAGGTAAAATTTTTCAAATAAAAAAAAAACCTGAAGTTAGTAACAAAGTTTTCTGAAATATTGCCTAGCTAGCTTTAGGGTGTCGTTTTGTGTGACGGTGTGTGTGCACATCGTAAAAAAATACTCTCATCGTTATTCCCTAACTTGCAAAAGAAGCGTAACTTCAAAAACCAGTTTGTAAGATCAACATTTAAGTAAGTGATTGAGCAACGTTTTGTTGGTAGGGCCGGTAGGTGACGACGGAGCCAGCTCCACTACGGATTCTCTGACGGACTCGCGGTTGGCGCTGTGGGGTCGTCTGAGCGGCCAGATGACACCCGCGATGCCTCAAGTGGTGAACTTCGTCAAGAACCTACCCGGCTTCCACACGTTGCCGCAAGACGACCAGCTTATACTGGTTAAGGTATGTATGAACTGCGTTTCGTATCCCTACCAGTTCCACAATTATACAGTTGTACATCTATTTGGTTTGAACGGTAATCTGCTTATAGATTTGTCAATTTTGTAGAATGAGCAAATATAGTTGGGGGAGAAATGTCAGACAAAACACAATGTTCTGAGTAAATGGTTTCTGTGCACATTTCTCACACAACACATTTTTTTCCAATCGCTATTACAATATTAAGGTCGGACTGCTTATGGCATACGCTACATAAACATAAAGGTGCGCTTATACGGGCGACTAAAATTGCTCAATTCCAGTCAATACTCGTCAACTATGACGTCACGACCACATCAAGCAATTTACGGCAACGGCAACAAGCATCAATACTGCGCAATACAATATTGAGCGATATCGCGCAACTTCATCAACTAGGCAATACTGTCCTACACGAGCATTTCAGTATTCGCTCGCTATGGACGACATTGTTCTTGCTGCGGCGGCTTGTAGCGCCATCCGTCCTCTCGCTCTCCCCGCGGAAGCAAGACGGCAAGCCGCAAAACAAACAAGTGCGAATGAGATATATACAAAAATTGCTAGGAATTTCCAAGCCCATTGGATATTCGTCAATTCGTATCGGCGACATTGAGCAATGTGAAATATCTGGAGCAATTAGAAGCAATATCGCCGAAATAATTGTCGAAATTTATTGAAATTGCGTTTAATTGGTCCATTAATTGCTCTAGATCGGTCCATTCGTGTCGCCGAGCAATTATTGCCCTCGTGTAAGCGCACCTTAACCGACGTAACAAGGCCAGATTAATTTATATGAATTCCGGCTGTCACTTACTGATAGTATCAGTATATAAATACTAAATAAACATCTAGAACCGAAATGAAATGCTTAGGAAATAGGAGAGTTCTGTGACAATAATTACGAAGTGTCTGCATCAGAACCTCTTGAATAGCCTATTATAGGCTATTTCTTATTCCGAGAAAATAGTGGGAGCGGAACTACACGGGTACAACCGCGGGGCGCTGCTAGCGAAATAAATATAAACACACATGATATAACAACACAGAAGCGCTTACAGAGACACATACATTTGGTCGTTTTTACGATCTTTCGAACTAATTTCTCGTCGCATGTTTTTAATCACTTTTCTTATCTGCCAGCTGGGATTCTTCGAGATGTGGTTGACGCGAGTGGCGCGGCTTTCCACTCCGGAAGCTATCGTGTTCGACGATGGCACCGACTTATCAACCTGCCAACTCGCATTGATCTATGATGTGAGTCAAATATCTATTATTATTATTCAAGTATTTATTTCTTTTCTTATGCCTAAGTTTTTGCAAAAAATGATTTTGTTTAACAACATAAAAACATTGTAAAAATCGAAACCTCGATAGCCACTAGCAAACGGGACAAAGCCCAAATTATTGAGGATATCAAGATTAAGAAGGAACCGCCTGACGATGCGTGATGTGTGCTGTGTCGAGGATGACCATTATGACTACTAGCTAGCTACTATATTCGTACTAGGTGACCCGGCGAACTTCGTAGCACCATACTGTTTTTTCGTCAACATTTTCTAAATCGTCTTCTATACAAACCTTGTCCCAACAATAAGGAATACATAAAACAAAGAATCATCAAATTTGGTGCAGTCATCCAAAGGTTATGAGTCTACGTACATACATTTCGCAGGTTCATTTTATATTATAAGAAGATATAAGGAAGGTAGGTAACTGAAGATTTTAACGAAATAAAAATTAACTAGTTGAACCCGCTACTTCGTTCGCGTACGTTGATTTTGCGACCTTATTAGTACATTAGTAGTACCTACTTACGTAAAAATATTTGGGTGGGTGGCCATTACACAAACCGAGTGAATTTGTTTTTCCATACAAAAATATATTTGTTCGAGTTTAGCAACTTCATCTATAAATATAAAAGCGAAAGGTCACTCATCAAGGAATCTCAGAAACTACAAATGCTAGGAATCTGAAATTTTGCATGGAGATCCCTTTTAGCACGTAGGCGCTCGCTAAGACGCGGTTTTGCGAAATTTAACCCCTAAGAGGGTGAAACAAGGGATGAACGGTTGTAAGAAAATTCGGATTTTCAAAGTAATCAAATTAAATTTTGTATCTAGACACTTGACACGAAGCAATTAAATGTTTGTTCTATCAATTTTGTAGATTCGAACTGTACGGGGGTGAAATTGGGGTTGAAGTGGGGGATGAATGCCAATATAGAAGTTCCCAAAAAAACTTTAACTTTAAAACATTCTTTGACGAATAGAAAGCTACATTACTGCTGACTGTCATAGGCTATATAAAAAAATCTATACTAATAATATTATAAAGAAGTAAAGTTTGTATGTTTGTTAAATTGTAAGGGGTAATCTCGGGATCTACTGAACCGATTTAAAAAATTCTTTCACGAATAGAAAGAAAGCTACATTACTGCTGCACTCAGCAGTAATGTAGCTTTCTTTCATAGGCTTTCATTTTCATTCTTCATTTCTTTCATTTCATCTTCATAGGCTATAATATAAAAAAACCGAAAAATAAAAAGGCTTTTACGTGGTAGTCCGTTTTGCAAAGTGAATCGGAGAAAAAACGGTCGAATGAAACCGTTTCTTACGAACGCTGCCTTAACTATGAAATACTAGCGGCCCGTTCCGGCTTTGCTCGGAGCCTATGACACTCAGCAATAATGTGGCTTTCTATTGGTGAAAGAATTTTTAAAATCGGTTCAGTAGATCCCAAGATTACCCCTTACAATTTAACAAACACACAAACTTTACTTCTTTATAATATTAGTATAGATATATTTTTGAGTTCTAGAGAAAAGATGTGGAGCTTGAAAATGCCTTCAAAAAAGTCAACGACAGGCATATGTCTAACATTTATATTTAAGTTACAAGATCAAAGACATTTTGAAATTCAGTCATTACGGGAAAATGTCATTTTGAGATTTGTTCATTACGGGTTTAGTACAATATAACCCTAAATTCAATTCAGTAAATTCAGTCCAAACGGACCGCAACCACAAAAAGTAGTTTTTTAATATTAGTGTAGATAATTTAATTTTTAATATTAATAAAATAATTTAAATCGTTAGGTCATATTTATTAGTCATATTAATTACCAAAAATTATGAATCTTGATAGATAGATAGAAACACTTTAATGTTCACAACACAAAAAGAAAAATAAATAAACAAAAAGATAAATTCTTAACATAGTGGAACAAACGGCGACCTTATCGCTAAGAGCTTGATGAACTATATCTCGCTTATCTATCTATATCTATACTAGCTGACCCCGCAAACGTTGTTTTGCCTTAGTGAACAACCCTTGTCACTTAGGGGTATGAAAAATAGCTAGTAGCCGATTCTCATACCTACAGAATATGTTTAGTATTATACCAGAAATACCGACCTGGGGCCCATTAGCAAGTCTTTCAAACATTCATAAATGCCGAATACCGATTTTAACGTTACTTCCTAATTGCAAGCCAAGTTAACCACTTACCTATTGTTCCCGTCGTCGTCCAAAGTCCAGTTTGGTCGAAGGAATAAGGGAAGTGGACAAAAAAGGAATGTGGAACCCAAACCGGACGATCTCCAGGCGAACTCCGGTCCAGAATTCCCAGAACGATCCTGCGTTCTGGAAACGGCCAATCCAGTAGCCCCTTCACGAGTAAATAGTCCAGCACTAATCCCGTAGCGATATGTTCCCGTTAATACGCATTCCCGCACAATATTAACGCTTTAAACCCGAAAAAACACCAGTTAGAAAAAACAACGAGTCACTCGAACGATACCGGCGTAACGAGACGTCACTTGACAGCCGCTGTCAAACCATAGATCCGCTATGATTTTAATGTTGCCCGATTATACGGAACAAAACCCCCGACCAATTGAACTCCAGGTCAATTTTAGAAAACCAGTATTTAGCAACTAGTACTTAATAACTAGTATTTAGCAGTATCCGGACCTCAAATAAAACGAAATTCCCACTTTGACCCGAAAGTGGAAATCAAACCAAAAAAAACTTTACCAAAAATAGTAATAAAACTAAATTAAATTTTAACCATGAAAAAAAACGTATATCTAATAAAGAGGCAAGCGTGCCAGAGAGGACACCGCGCGCTGAAGTCTGGAACCAGAAACCAGAATCTCCGCCACGCGGGGTGTGCCATCAGTACCCGATATCAATTTTAAAATACGTCCCCTACGCCAGAGTAGGGGGGCCAAATTTGCCTCTTTTAATAATACTAAGTCCCCTTCCCGAGGGGCCTCCGTCCTATCTGTCCATTTTACCCGTTGTTGCAACAGATGCAAGTACTCGGCCGACCAGCGCCTCCAGAAGTCTTGACTTATTTGCTGCAATAACTGAAAACGGGACAGGCGTCCGGGCCGCTCATCCTTCCAGGGATACTCCGGCAACGCGGTTAAGGGCTGACCGATCAAGAAGTGACCCGGCGTCAAGACTTCTAGATCGTTAGGGTCAGGCGAGATTGGACAGAGAGGACGGGAATTAAGCACTGCCTCCACGCGGCATAGTACCGTGACTAACTCTTCCCAAGTTAACACGGTCTCCCCGATGACACGGCGGAGATGAGTTTTAGCAGACTTCACCGCAGCCTCAAAAATTCCTCCCCAGTGAGGACAGGCTGGCACACTAAATTGCCAGCTGATTCCCCGCTGGGCGAGAGCCAGACTTAAACTATTATTACCAGAATTTAAAAAATTATTAACTTCGCGTAAATAATTCGCCGCCCCTCGATAATTTGTGCCATTGTCCGAACGTATTAAAGAGGGTACTCCTCTTCGCGCTACAAAGCAATCCAGCGCCGCGACAAAGGCCTCCGTAGACAGCGCAGAGACCAGCTCCAGGTGGACTGCTTTGGTGGCCAAACACACAAAGACGCACAGGTAGGCTTTAACGACCTTGGCGTTACGCAACGTCGATGACTTGACCGAGAAGGGCCCAGCGAAGTCCGTTCCGACCCCGTCGAACGGCCTCGAGGGAGAAATCCTATCCGGAGGAAGATCTCCCATCATGGGCTGCATGGTAGACGCCTTGAGCCTATAACAAGGGACACATCTAAACAGCACCTTTCGGACCGCCCTGCGAGCCGACAAGATCCAGAATTCACGCTGCAACACAGCGAGAAGCGCACCACATCCAGCGTGCGCGTTACCGATATGCCGATCGGTGATCAGCAGGTCCACCAGAGGACCTCCTTTCGGTAGCAACAGGGGGTGCCTGCTGCCGTACGGCAGGTTGGCTTTCCGGAGCCGACCTCCTACGCGCAGAAGACCATCCTGATCTGTGAAAGGGTTCAACTTGGCGACCGCACCCTTCAAGCGAGCGCGTCCGCAGCGCAGCGCCTCAAGTTCCGTCGGAAACCTCTCACCCTGCACCAGCCGAATGAGGTGCAGCAAGGAACTCCGACGCTCCTCCACAGTGGCGATCTGGTCACTCCTCCTCTGACGAGGGTGACGACAGTTGTGGATGAAGCGTTTAATCCAGCTAGTTACCCCCAACAACTTATCCAGCTTGCTGTAACGACCCGTCAACCAGTCAGGGTCTGGGGGCACTTCCGCCACAATCGCATGCACGCGGACTCCGGGCAGCTCCGCTCGCTCCGAGTCCGCGCCGAGAGCTGGCCAGGAAGCTTCTGGCTCCCGCAGCCAGTCCGGACCCCACCATAAGGGGTGATCAACTAGCTCCGGCGCGGAACAGCCGCGCGAAGCACAGTCAGCGGGGTTCAACTCACCCGGGACATGTCTCCAAACCATGTCCAGTCCAATGTTTTGGATTTGGGAAACCCGATTTCCCACAAAGGTCTCCAAAGTGTGAGGGGCTGCTCTCAACCAGGCAAGCACGACCTGACTGTCTGACCACGCATAGACATTCCGGATGTCTATCGAGGTGGACAGTTCCTGATATACATGCTTGAGCAGCCGAGCAAGTAATGTGGCTCCGCTCAATTCCAGTTTCGGAATGGTGAGTCGTGTCCTGATAGGAGCTACCTTGCTCTTCCCCAATAAGAGCGTGACATTGACGTGGCCTCCAGCGTCAACTGTACGCAAGTACACAGATGCGGCATAGCCCAGCTCGGACGCATCACAGAACCCGTGCAGGCTGATCCGGCTACAGCCTGGTGGCAGAATGCGACGGGGCAACGCCACTCGATTGACCGTTTCGAGGTCAGATATTAAACGAAGCCAAATGTTAAGCGAGTCTCCGACCAGGGGGTCGTCCCATGAGACCTTCAGAGTCCAAAGTCGCTGTAACAGACACTTGGCTGCGAACAGAACCGGACTGATCCAACCGTATGGATCAAACATCCTGGCGATGGTGGACAAAACCGTCCGTTTTGTCCAATCGCGTGTGGCTTCCAGTGCCACCCGAAAGGTGAAAATGTCAGCAACCGGTTGGTACTGCATGCCCAGAACCGCAATCCCGTGCGGATCGTCACCTTCCTCGAAGAGCCCCGGATCCTGCTGGTGATCGTCCGGGATACCAGCCAGGACGTTGGGGTCGTTAGAGAGCCATTTCCGAAGCTCATAGCCTCCAGATGCGAGAAGCTCTGTAAGCTCATCCCGGAGCAACAGAGCTTCCTCCACCGTCTGCGCACCAGTGCAAACGTCGTCCACGTACAGGTCGCGTTCCAGAACTGCGGCTGCACGTGGGTACCGAGCCCGTTCTTGCTCCGCCAACTCCAGCAGTGAGCGGATCGCAATGAAGGGGCTTGATCTCAACCCATAGGTGTTGGTGTTCAACTCATACACCATCATAGGGTCCTGAGGACTTTCCCGCCAGAGGATCAACTGGAACCTCCTGTCCTCGGGGTGTATGACCGTTTGTCGGAACATCATACGGATGTCCGCTCCCAACACCACCTGATGCCTACGGAAATTCAGGATGATGTCTACAATATCCCGATGTAGCTTCGGTCCAGCGTGGAGGCACTGGTTCAGTGACACTCCTGTCGAAGTCGGAGCGGATCCATCGAACACCGTCCTGAGTTTGCCCGTCGACGCCTTCAAAACGGCGTGATGAGGCAAAAAGTAGTGGTCCATGGTCGACCAGTCGTCGCGAGCCGGAGACATGTGGCCCAGTGCCTCATACTCTCTCATGAACTCGATGTACTTTTCCCGAAGTACAGGATCTCGAGCCATGCGTCGCTCCATGGACCTGAGCCTTTTCTCGGCCAATGATCGAGACTGGCCCAGACGCGGGGGGTTATCCCGGAAAGGCAGCCTAGTCTCCAATCGCCCAGAAACCATTCTCCGAATGTGAGCCTGATAAAAATTCTCACACTCCACGTGCTCGGGATCCAGCCGAGACACGGTAGGCGGCTCTTCGATCTCCCAGAACCTCTGCATGATCTGAGCGAGGGCCGTTCCCGTAAAGGAAGCCTGATTCGACTGCTGCCACTCATCCACCATTCCCAAAATGGCGTTCCCGTAGATGGTGGGCAGCGCCATAAGCGAAGACTGATCCAGCAGTCTAGGCTTGCCGTTCATGATGTAACCCAGTACATCAGAACCCAACAAAAGGTCTACCGGACCCGCCATCCCGAAGCGGGGATCCGCCAACCTGAGACCCTTAGTACAGGACAAAAGATCCGGATCTATGTCCGCCTGAGGAAGCCAACCGACAACCGAATCCATGACGGTAGCCCTGACCGCAATCCTTTCCGAATAGGAATGTACGGACGAGAAGGAGAGGCGGGTCTGTCCAGCCGACCGCACCTCTGTGTTCCCGACTCCCCGCAACGGAGTCGGTGACGGAAACCTAGCCAGGCCCAGGCGATGAGCAACCCGGGTTGTCAAAATGCACCCCTGGGACCCTGTGTCCAAGAGCGCTCGTATCCGGACGTAGTCGCCTCTTGGACCCCAAACCCTTAACCAGAGGGTGGGCAGCAGGACCACCGGTTGATCCTGTGCCAAGGGAACGGAGGCTAGTCATTCCCTCCGAGGCTCGTCCGAACCCGTCGGACTACAAGGCCCAGCCCAATATGGCTGCCGAGTGCAAAGGGCCATCGGAGGGGGGGCATATCCAGCTGCCCTGCCGTACCTAAAGTAGGGCGGGTGATAATCCAGCCTCGGGTGCTCATGGAGGGGAGGCGTGTACGCCCTCCATTCTATTGGTCGCGGATCCGGAGGCGGAGAAGGATAACGCTGGGGAGGTGGCCCCCGTGGTGACTCCTGTATCACCCTTCCACCTCTCCAGTTCGCCCGCGTCCGCGCGGGCTGTGAGGTCGGTGACCGAGCCGCGTGCAGGACGCCCCTTGTTGGGCTGCCCGGTGCTGCCGTGGGTTGGGGTGGAGGGGGTGTGCTCCACGCTGTAGCCACTTCATGGTTGTACAATGCGTGGCTCTGCGTGGGAGCGCCCCCGCCCGTGGAGGGCCCCCTCCCTGAGGGCTGTCGACCAGCACCATCGCTCCTGACGCACAAGAGCTGATGGTGTGGTCCCCCACACCCAGGACACGGCCGTGCCGTGGGGCAGTCATTGTACAGATGACCCCCCAGGCACCCGTAGCACCGACGCAACCGCCGAACGATCCCTCGTCGTTCGGAGGTCGTCCGCGCAAGCAGGGCCGGACACTGCACCAGCGCGTGGAGCTGGCCACAGTTCGGGCACTCCTGCTCCGACGCACTCGTCACCGTCGCCGTCCGCTTCACCGCACCCTGAGTGCGGGAATTGGTAGGTCGCGGTCCTGTTCCGGCAGGGCCACGAGCTGACGCGACGGGCGGTGCCTCCTGAGGCGCCGACTCTGCCATCCTCGCCTCCCACTCCAGGACCCGAAGTAGCTCCTCAAACGTGGGGAAGACCTTCGGGTCGCCGTGAAGGCCCCTTTCCCGCTCGAACCGGGCGCGCAACTCCAGCGGCACCTTGCCCAGCAGGATGTGGACCAGCAGGAACGACCAGTGTTCTACTGGCAGTCCCAAGCTGCGCAAGGCGTTGTACGCCACCTTCACGGGCGTGAGGATTAGCGGCCGCAACTGAGACCTCTCAGTCACCTTCGGCAGCCCCAGTATTTGGGACACGTGAGCGTCGGCGAGGAGCCGAGGGTTTTGAAACCTCGTTTCCAGCAACTCCATCGCCGTGCCGAAGTTGTCGTCGTCCAGCTCCAGGTGCTGGACCAGGGAGAGTGCCTCACCCTCCAGTGACGTGCGGAGATAGGCCAGCTTCTCCGCCCTCGTCAAGTCCTTGCGTGAGTCCACGAGAGAGGCGAACATGCTCCGGAAGCCGCTCCACTCCCGCAGGTTCCCTGTAAACCTGGGCAAGTCCAGAGTGGGAAGGCGTCCCACTACACCCGAGCCCGCATCCCTGATGACGGGTCCCGAGCTCGCCCTTCCCTGACGAGACTCCAGCTGGCGAACCCTTTCGGAGACCTCGTCGTAGACATCCAGGATGCGCCGCATGTCCGCCTCGATCCTCTCCATCTGCTCCTCAGGTGGAGACGGCCTTGCATCCCGCAGCGATCCTGCGCTCCTCTCAGCGACCTCCAGGCGCCTGTCGAGCTGTTCTGCCCTGTTTAGCAGCGCCTCCTCCCGGTCTCTCCGGCCGACCAATCCTTGCAAGGATTCGAACCACCGGAGCTGGTTGGCCAAATCCGAAGCCATTTTTAAATTTAAATTTAAACTTTAAATTAACCTAAGTTCGGACAATGTCACAACAAATATCAAAAACAACAATATATCCGCAACCTAAAAAACCGGATACCACTTAATACTAAATTTCCCGACAGTTTGGGGAGAAATTATAAACTGGGAACCCCCAAATATTCGGCTTACCCGGTATTTTTTGCCAGAAAATAAAAACAAAAAGGGAGTAATTACGGCCAACTACACTCTGCTTACCAAAAAATGTTTAGTATTATACCAGAAATACCGACCTGGGGCCCATTAGCAAGTCTTTCAAACATTCATAAATGCCGAATACCGATTTTAACGTTACTTCCTAATTGCAAGCCAAGTTAACCACTTACCTATTGTTCCCGTCGTCGTCCAAAGTCCAGTTTGGTCGAAGGAATAAGGGAAGTGGACAAAAAAGGAATGTGGAACCCAAACCGGACGATCTCCAGGCGAACTTCGGTCCAGAATTCCCAGAACGATCCTGCGTTCTGGAAACGGCCAATCCAGTAGCCCCTTCACGAGTAAATAGTCCAGCACTAATCCCGTAGCGATATGTTCCCGTTAATACGCATTCCCGCACAATATTAACGCTTTAAACCCGAAAAAACACCAGTTAGAAAAAACAACGAGTCACTCGAACGATACCGGCGTAACGAGACGTCACTTGACAGCCGCTGTCAAACCATAGGTCCGCTATGATTTTAATGTTGCCCGATTATACGGAACAGAATATGCATATAAAATTTGGTTAAAATCAGTAAAGCCGTTTCGGAGGAGTAAGGAAACAAACACTGTGACACGAGAATTTTATATATAAGATATAAAAATCAATGCCACTTTTCGTTGTTAGTGAACTCCTCCTAAACGGCTGGACCGATTTGAATGTTTTTTTTGTATACGTTTGGGTAGGGCCCTGGAAGGTTTAGATTCACGAATCAGCCCGGTAGATGGCGCTGCAGTTGATATCCTAGGTTATTATTCGAGCGAAGCCGGAGCGGGCCGCTAGTAATATTATAAATGTGAATGTTTAGTCTTATTCGTCAATAAGTTCGAATGTGAAAGTTTGGATGTTTGTTGCTCAATCACGTCGGAACGTCTGATAAATAGGAAATAGAAGAGTTCTGAGACAATGTTTACGAAGTGTCTACATCAGAACCCCTTGAATAGCCTATAGACTATTTCTTATTCCGAGAAAATAACAGAAATGGGAACTGCGCAGGCGTAAAATCGCGGAGCACTGCTATCTGTTCATAAAGATAGGCATAGGACAATCTTTTTGGCTAAGTAACGGTGTTCTGTGTGACTGTGGGTATTCAAATCAATGTTATAAACGAGCGATTTCTGTGTATTTGCAACCCGAATCTTGGAAGCAGCTTCAACGATTTTCATGAAATTTGGAATGCGTATGTACTATTGGAGGTTTCGGGGGCGATAAATCGATCTAACTAGGTTTCATTTTCAGAAAGCGTCGTTTTAGTGATGTTTTCAGGGAATGAAACCGAGCAAAGCTCGTTCATCCAAGTAGGTACTAAATTAATAACAGAGCTTATGTTTCGTTTGCAGCCGCCGTTCGCCAAGGCCATAATGGCGTATGTGTGGTGTTTAATGAAACTCCATCTATCGGACGAAGAGTTGGCGATGTACACCGGCTGCCTCCTCTTCTGTACCAACCGCCTCACCTTGGTGGATCCCCACCGCGTCTACACCCTGCACCACAACATGAACGAGTCGCTGCGCAAAACTGTGAGTATTTTACATTCGCATTATTTTCTCCCACTATTATTCTTTTAGTGACGAGTTGAGCAGGACATTGTCTCATGGTAAGCAACATGTCTACATCATACTGTCACTATTGGAACATTCAAATAATTACCTAGTACCGCAGTGCGCTCGTCAATAACGTTCGTCCCTCGTACACTCGTCTCTAAGAGATATTAGATATTTTATCTCTAAGCACTGTAATTTCTCTGGAATATTGCCCTTCAAATCGGAACACAGTGATGTTTTCACATTACTGTTTGACGGTAGAATAACTGGCAAGGGTGTGGTGCTTCCCCTGGCGGACTCTCCATGTTTCAATAGCTGTGTGACACTGTGCTCCGTTTTGGGAACTTGTTTTGCTTACCACCAAATTCTGCTCGTATCGTCACTTTGTACTGTAAAAAATCCAAAACGTACATGTTCTGTGTTTCAAATTGACCTAACCTAAATTAGGGTATCGGACTGGGTCAAAACTACACCATTCTAGTTAGCCCGTCAGCTAGATCATGGAAAAATATGGGAAACGTATTTATTAATTTTCAAAATATTAAAAATCGACAGAAATATAGAACGCTTCCAGAGTCATTTGGGACCACTCGCGGTTGCGACGTTACTCGTGGGTGAAAGTCGTATCTACGAGTGATGTCACGAGAAACTTCGAATCACTGTATCTTCGTCATTTTTTGTTTGTGAAACGAAAGGAAAAATAACACATTATAATACAATATTTTTTTGCAATCTAACTGACGGACTAGTTTTTTTGTGGATTGTACCCTATTGCATAGAGTTTGGGTGTCATGTTGTACTGTTTTTTTAGAGTTGACACATGTATTGTACAGATGCTGTCGCGCCCCAACGGTATGGCACGTATGCACTCGCTGGCCAACGCAGCCAGGCAAGCCCGCGCCCTTGGGAAGCGTCACCAGACACTTATGGACTGGTGTCGCGAGAGTTGGGGTCGGCTCAATCTGCCCCTACTTTTCTCCGAAATGTTCGACATACCCAAGTCGGAAGAAGAAGAGGCTGCGGCAAAGCTGCAAAAAAACGCCGCTGCCGCTGCCGCTGCCGCTGCTGCTCGTCAATCATCTGGCACTGCCTCGGAAGCTACTCCCGCCTAAACATTCAATGAAACAAAATGTCTACTTGGCAACTAACGAAAGTTTTTGACGGAACCGAACATCCAACTACATAGATGGTAAATACAGATGGGTAGTTTGATAAAACCGCTCTAAACTTCAACTATCCCCTAAGTTTAAATATATCGCAGAACTATGTTTAATCCTTTTGCTGTTTCGGTTGACTTTTTAATTCCATTAGCTTCACACAAATTGTCCTAAAACTGAAAAAAGGTACCCTACCTACCTACCATTATACATGTACATTGTGTAGTTTACATTTTCCACGGAGCAGATTTTTTACGTTTTACCTTAATGAGACGTTTTTAAAATGACAGATATCAATGACTTACAAAAATAATATCAAATTATTAAAATACACGTAGGTATGTTTTTCGAATTTTCCTATGAAAACAAGACAGTAACGCTAGTTATACTTACCCTTACATGGAAATAATGGCACGTGGCCAAAATGGGAACTAACGTCAAGCCAACCAGGCCGTCTACTCTCTTTCTACGAAAAACGGAATTTCGAAATAAAACTCGCGACTTTCCTTCTCCGGTTCTACTTCGTTTCGTCCGATCGAATATTGTTTGACGTTTGAATATCCTAAGCTTACTCTGAATTAGAGAAAGCTTAGAACATTTAAATTTTAATTTATTTAATTTAAATTTAATGGAAAACGACGTATCGAAGTAGAACCGGAGTAGGAAAGTCGTAAGTTTCGTAGGAAGAGAGTAGACGTCCAGGCCGTTGCCGATGCCCGATTTCCCAATACCCACGCCCTCCTGACGATGTCATCCAAATGCCATTACTTCGTGGCAAGCCTATACTGTGTTATACCATTAGTAAGAAGGCCTCTTTGTGTGATGATAATTACATTCTATCAAAAATAATTCTACATAGAAACTTAAAATTTACATTTACTTCTGCGATCAAATTTAGCATACCTCCGACTAGAAGAGATGTGTTTGGCACGGAAGCAGCGCTTTTAATCTGTATACATGCGTGCAGCAGCATTCTTAAAGTAGCAAAATCATTTAGTTTAACATCTGCGGCCCAATAAGATAATTTAGCAAATGGTTTCAAAGGAATGCGAACTAAATCGTCTGTAGCCCTTGAGAACAATCACCACAGTTTTACGCGATGTTCTATTCCATGACAGCTTCAAAATCACAATAGGTGTAAGTATAACTAGTTCATATCTAAAGTAGTTTTGTTGGTTGTTTTGTTCTTTGCTGAGTCCACCTGGAGAAGTACTATAACCTTGCCAGTTATTACCTATACTGCCAAGCAGCATTGTGCAAACATCACTGTGTTTGGAACACAGTTTGAAGCGCTATATTTCCATAAATAATATACTATAAAAATGGCAACTAAATAAATAAATATTGGTGGACAATTCACACACAACACCATCTGACCCCAAACTAAGCAAAGCTTGTACTATGGCGGCCAGATATAATGCGATTAACGCGTACAATGGTTCATCGAGTGAAACGCTTTTTAAAGGGGTTTTATTGTTTTATGGTCATAAGTACAAATATCGTAGAAAAGCGTCAAATTAATTACTACGTCTATGAGACGAGCAGGACATGTGCATATGGTAAGCAACATACCTGCCCATAACAACACAGTGACACGAAGCTATTGGAACACGAAGAGTCCAAATCATTACCTAGCATCGCACTGCGCTCGTCACCCGGAGATGTAAGGCGTTTTATATCCTAGCCTAGTCATTTCTCTGAAAACGTTGCCCTTCAAACAGGAACACAGTAATGTTTGCACACTAGTGATTGGCGGAAGAATAACTGGCAAAGGTGTGGTACTTTTCCAGGCAGACTCTGCAAAGCCTACAAATTAACGTTTTCATCCGTTAAGCTGTTGTGCAAGCTCTTCAGTCTATCACTATTTAAAACTTTGGTTAGTCAGTTATAATCGCTGTACCATGCATGCAACATTCAATAACAGTGCTAGGTATATTCCGCAAATCATTTCTGCACGTTGAATTAAATAAAACTTTTTTGGTTTCATATTAAATAGCTACCACGACACCATACATTTACAATTACCTACATAGATGTCGATGATAGAGTTAGAATAAAAAGTAGATAAAAAAGCTTAGTATGCCGAGACTGTCTGTTTACATCACGGATATTTTCTATGGTTTACACTGTCATATCTTTGCTTCAATGTGTGCAGACCATAACAGCACAGCGTATTTGAAGATCAGTGTATTAGCCTACGACCTAAAGCCAAAAAATAATCTAAACTTACTAAAAATCAATAATTTTTGTTTTACTTTAAAAAAAAAACTTATTTTTATTACTTTAATTATTATGACACTTCTAATATTAGTTGTACCTATTATCAGCAGTTGTAAAATAAAGTTGTATTAGTTTATAAAACGTTATATTTATGTATAATTTCGTACGTTTTTTCTTGATCAAAGTTTATGTTTAAAAGATACAATACAGTTGGTATGTTTATTAGTTGATAAGTTTGGATTAACGCTATTTTTATCCCGATATTCAATTTACTTTTTATTTGTTTTGTTTAGTTTCTAATTAATTTCTATTTTACTTAGGAATTTAATAAAGGTTTCTCTGTTTAAACCATGTACCTTCAAATGCTCGTTATAAATAGAAAACATTTTAGATCAACTAAGAAATTACTGATTAACTTTATTGGCGTTACTACTAACATTAGTTGTTATTTCAGTACTTTCTCTGGCTTGCAATTAGGATTTATTAAGAGTTAGCATTTTTTTTCTTATTTTATTGTTTTTCATTTAATTTTATAACTGTTCGCTTTTTGTGTAGATATTTTATGTGTTTAATTATCAAAACGCACCTATCGATAGAATTAGAAGCGTGCAAAGCGTTATAAATATTAGGATTTATTTGGCACAGCATTTTTTTGTGCAGTGAAATACGTAACATTTTACTAACGGACGGTATTCAGGTGGGTTCCATGCCGGAAAATACACTAAATACAATACAAAACACAGCACGAAAGCAAGCAGCTTAAAATGTTAATACATATAATTTTAAGCCTTCTTTTATTTAAAAGTAATTAAGTTATTTGTTCGATAAATACTGTATTGGTACATTGAGTTTTTTTGCTAACTCACTTTGACTTACTATGTAGTTAGATATTATTTGTAGTGCATTTAATCACTGAAATTAAATTTGTTGTTTGGAACTTTTAATATTTTGCATAGTTTATTTTTTATATGTATGGTCTGGTTATTGCATAAATTTCATATCACCTATTACGTATTGAAAAATTTGCGTAAATGGCCGAGCATACGGTCAAAGCATAATTGTATTGTATTGAACCAAAAATTAGAGAAGATCAGAAGCAGAAGGACACGTAGAATATTAAACGCATTGTTTGTTTGTCGGAAAATTGTTTATGCTGCTGCTAGTATTGATCCATGTTCTCAAGTAACGACATTGTATTGTCACATTTATTAATAGAATTCACGTATTATTGGAACGAATATATACCCACTGCATATATACATACTGCAGACAAATTACAATATTGCGAAGAGTCTTTTTGTAATCACATATGTTGAGTAGACATAGGCCATGAAGATCTTAGATTAGTACATACTAAATGAAAAAGATGTAGTGTCATGGGACACCGGGTAGGAACGAAGTTTCTTCAGATAATATAGAAGCAACACAATTAGCAAAAAACATGTTACATTATTTATGGTACGATTATTTTTGTTTCAAATAAATTATTTATTATTATTATTATTATCTGAAAAATAAAGTTGACAACACTAGTAGAGGCAGTTTTTACGCGGCTCTACCGTTATATTTTTGTTACGGTTTAAGGCTCACTTTTTTTTCAATTAAACTAAAGAACTTCGTTCCAATAAATGCACATTATAATCTTAAATGTCTAGTATAATCTATGTAGTAGTGGATATATGTAGTAGTTAATCTTTGTAGTACTATTTAATGGAATTTAGAATTTCTATATTTAATTTCCACTATACAGATGTAATGAGAACGTATTGGAGTAATTGCATAGAAAAATAAGATTTTAAAACGAAAGTAAGCGAATACCACGAAAGAGTACCTACCTAAATATAACGAATGGCTTAAATGTCAATAGAAAATAAATAATGAAAAGAGTGACGTCATAATAAGACAGTTGACCTTAGAAGGAAATATTAGCTACTTTATGCAATTCTTCAATCGTTGCTGGGAAAGGTTTCAAATTTTGTGAGTTACATTTTGATGCACTTACCTATAACTTGTTTTCTATTAGCACTTGCACGATATATTTTTAAGGATGAGTCAACCAGAAGAAAAGAAAATCATGGAATGACTAAGACCGTACTATAAAACGAAACTTTCGAAATGAGAAAGAATGATTCGTGTCACACGTTGGTCAATCAAATGCGTTACTAACAATATGCTGATAGTTATTGACAAAGTATGTATCATTTACCTTGTACCTATTTAGTATATAGGTACAAGGTATATAAAGGCCGTGAAAGCGGTAGGCAGCAGAAGCCACTTGAGACGAACTGTCATAGGCTCCGTTAGAAAAAAATGTATGTGAAAGTTGATGTTGCCGCCATGCTAGCAAGTGGAATGAAAATCAAATAGTCCTCAACAAATTACAACAAACAACAACCTGGACAACGCCAGCTATCAGACAAAACCGGAACCATTATCGGTCCATCGGTCGATCTTTTTAAGAGTTAAGATGCCACAAACAGACAAGCCAAACTTAAAACATGTAACTCTTTTTTTTTTTATTGCGGGTTAAAAATGCACAGATATGGATGTTGAAAGCCACAGAACATATTTTATATAGGGAAGAATAAAAATGTGTTTACTTTTGTTTGTGGAAAGGCTGTGTTTATTTTAACAAACATGCATTTGTATAGTTTGTTTATGCTTTTTTGCGATAGAGTAATTTTCTTTTAAAGAAAAATGTATTATTTCACTAAATATTTTATGTAACGTAAAAGTACCTACACAAAGGTTTAGACAAGACAAAAGTTAGTTATAATGTTAGCATCATACAGTAGATATGTTATAGACCCTAATTTTGGCTCATCTTCGTTTTATTGAAGAATACAATAGTCATGTTATTACAAACAGTAAGTTGAAACAATTTCTGTTGATCGCTACTTCTGAATAACGTGCTATTAAGCAGGGAATTTAATGCTGCTTATAAAGGCTTGTATAATCTAGTTTGGTACATGCACACCTTTCTAATACGACGTTAAAAAGGAACAACAAAAAACGTAAATGAAAAATAAGTTTAGGTACCTCTATGTGTCCAGCTGTGATCACAATTACTCAGCAAAAACTTCTCTTAAAGATTTGTTTTATATGTTTATCTAATTCGAATAAACAAAGTTGAAAATATTTAGTACCAATTTTTATATCCGTAGTCTATGAATTTCCAGACACAAGTGATTTTGTTTTTTTCCTTACGTAAACTATCTATATATAACTAGCCATATAGCGGTTTCAGAGTTTTATTCTACTGTTCATAATATTAAAAACTATTGTGTTCGTCCATAAAAACAAAATGATACAAAATTACATGCATAGGTACTGTACAGTGGTTTCAAAAGCTGATGGACTGTGACCTCATAATCTTTGATTTTGACAAATTAAAAAATTAAGTGGTATGAATTATGTAAGGAAATACGAGAGGGTAATGTGTTCATTTCAAAAGTTTCCGTTTTATAGAATAATTCTGGACCTAAATCCAGAATTAGACTTAAAAAGGGCATAGGCAGCGATCCAAATTTCTAAAAATACTGGTCTAGACAGTGTAGTGTAGTTACATTTTGTCTCGTCAAAGTTGCATTTTGTTTAATTATGTATATCTTGCACGAATATATTACAGTAAGTTAATTTATAATCAAGCAAGTAGAGTAGTTGTTTTGCATTTATTATATCTCAAAATATACGTGTTTAGAAAATATTATGTACGTTTGCTATCTAGGTTAAGAAGGCTGTGTATTCGTTTTAGGTTAATTGTTAATGTAAAAACCTAATGTGTTTTTTTAAACTAAGATTATTTAAGTTTTTTTTTGTAAAGGAGTCAACTCGTACCTGTCTGTATACGTTAGGTGTACGAGGGCATCAGTTGAAATTATATATTTTGGGCAACATCTTTGCAACACTTAGGTATCTATAAAATGTTAGTGTCAAAATGGTTTCGAATGTATCTATAAATAAGTATACTTGAATCTATCATCATCTACTTCTACCACCGTGGTTGTCGCTTGTTACGTATAAAAAAGGCCTGATTTAAAAATCCCAAAAATATATTTTCTAGACATGATTACGGTGATATCAATACATTTTATAAGGTTACATTTCTGAATTTAGCCGTCATTGATGCTTTTAAGCAAACTTTAGATCTTTATCTCCATGAATTTATAAAAAAATAGTTTAAAGTAGTTACTTTTATAAGTACATATGTAGTAACACTCTTATTAATTAGCAGTAGCGACTATGTAACTTGTATTCCGTCACAAAGGCGACGCTACTTTAAATTTTCGACACTATTTTGTACCTACTTGGGTAAAAGTCATAGAAGAAATAATAATTCACTAGTACCTAATTGATACACACCCTTGTTGATTTCATACAAAAATATTTGCGGATATTTTGCATATTGTGATTTTGATAATTTTTGTGTAATAATTTTATTGAATACGCAGCCTTAGACAATTTTTATCTTAATTTTCACTTAGGTGTATCGTCTTCAAATAGGGGAGATGCGGGCAGGACGGGGTACAGTCTTTCAAATTTCTGTATTTTTACGAACAATTGTATCATAATTAATTTTTTTACATAATAAAAGCAAAAAAACTCCACCTACCCCATCTGGCCTCCTAGGTGGGGTAAGACGGGGTACACCCATCGGGCAAGATGGAGTATAGCAAATCCTTTACTGTTCTTTACAAAATTCGCAGGTGAATGTTGATTCATCGTCCTCATCATTACCCCAACACAGGAGCAATGTGCCCAATACCCTACATATACAACATATACCCCAATTTTTCTTCTATAACAACACCCACAGCTTTTGCCATACTCTCTTGCGCCCAATCCTTTCTATTTGTTTTTTTTATATGTTTTCACAATTCTAAAACAAAATAACATCATTATTGATTACTCCGTCAATACACACTCCCTTGCACCCAAATCACCCACTACCCCACACACTCATACACGTACACGATGAGGTACCCCATCTTGCCCTCGAACGCCTAATTGTATTTAAAAAAACACATCCGGAAAACAATACAGAAATAAACAAGTTCTTACCTGTTAGTTTAATCGTTGACGCATGAGAATAACTTTGAAGCTAATATAGTTTAGTATTATTTTCGTAGAAACATGTACCAAATGAACTTCAAAAATAAGAATCAAACTGCCAGAAACCTCTTTTGTCTCAATAAACAAAAAATACTTGTCGCACCAAATCACTCAACGGACGAACTGACAGCCATTATGGCGTCGCATCGTCACGCGCTAGAACGATCGTGATTGGCCAATTAGAAGACCTTATAATACGGGTGACCCGTCTTGCCCGCCGCCCCGTCTTGCCCGCATCTCCCCTACGTCTTTGCGTAGAAGCAGTTTCTTTAGATTTAGTGCACATGTATCTTTAAGTCACTATGTAACACTTTAGGTTATGCGTAGGCATATTCATTTATGTATTTTGACTACATGTATTACACCTACTATAATGTTTAATCAATAAAGTACTTGCATGAAAATGGGTTTTATTTATAAAGCCTCTCATTAAGGGCTCCCACACAAAACTGCGATGCGATGCGACGCGACGCCGCATCGGAGGAACTTGCTATGCGAATTCGTGCGGCAAACCGTTGGTTACGGCTGACTACCGTTGAAGGTATGGTTACCATACTTTCAACGGTAGTCAGCCGTGTTGGACGTGTTTTTCGGAAGCGTAACATGGATCACAAAAAGAATATTGTACTGCTGTTATTGTTAAGTAGATATGAAAGAAAAAAAAAGATTTTGGTTTCATACACATATGTATTACGATTATGAATGCTGATGGGAACTATAGAAGAAGATATTTTTATTGATTATTTTAGAGTAAACATATCTTCATTTGAAGATAAAAAGATAAAAGATAATATATTTGTTCAAAGCATGAGTAAATTACAAACACACATAATGCATGATATATAATAGGTCACAAAATTTCAAAGTCCCTTGTCGTCATGTTTTGCCTGATACAAATATTTTTCGCTTAGCTTTTAAACTTTAAAAGCTTAAAAACTCGCTCCTTATATTAATCACCTTTCAACTACTATATAGATACAATAAATAGAAAACTTTACAAAGCCATGCCATCGCCATGCAACGATTTCATCAGAATCAATTCAGTGGCTTAGTGGCTTTACATTTTATTCACCGTTATTTGAAACGAAGTAGTTGTTCATAAGTAGGGACACGTGAGCGTCAGGACCGCTGGACCAGGTGTGATTTTTTATGTTTGAAAATTATCAAATTTTAGTACCTTTTTGGTACTATTTAGTACCTTAGTTTAAATATTTAGTAGGTACCTCGATGAGTAAATAACATGAAAAGAAAGTGGGCAGCCATTCTAACGTCAGGTTACCTGAACCACAATTATTATTTCACATAGGTAGAGATCAAAAAACTTAATTATTTCTTTGTAAATGTTTAGTACATACCTTTTAATTTTTTATTTTTATTTAATAGCGTCCTTGAAAAAAAGGTATGATAGTTGTATTAGCATAATATCCCTATTTTATTTAATCTTAATATATATAAATCTCCTGTCACGATGTTTGTCCGCGATGGATTCCTAAACTACTTAACCGATTTTAAATTAAATTGGCACACTGTGAGCAGTCGGGTCCAACTTGAGAGATAGGATAGTTTTTTTTTCGATTAATAGTCCTTAAATGACGAAATCCGAGCGAAGCCGGAATGGGCCGCTAGTAAATAAATATAAATATATTTATTTGTACCATACACATTGTTGTAAGTTTCCCATATCTGCTTACATAAAAAAACAGTTTTTAGGGTTCCGTAAAACGTAAAAACGGAACCCTTATAGATTCGTTATGTCTGTCTGTCTGTCTGTCTGTCCGTCCGTCCGTATGTCACAGCCACTTTTTGCCGAAACTATGAGAACTACACTGTTGAAACTTGGTAAGTAGATGTATTCTGTGAACCGCGTTAAGATTTGATAAAAAAAAAATTAAAAAAAAGAAAAATTAGGGTTGCCCCCCATACTGAGAAATGAAACTCAAAAAAATTTTTTTCATCAAACCTACACGTGTGGGGTGTCTATCGATAGGTCTTCAAAAATGATGTTGAGGTTTCTAAAATCATTTTCGTCTACACTGAATAATTTGCGCGAGAGACACTTCCAAAGTGGTAAAATGTGTGTCCCCCCCCCCCCCCTCTAACTTCTAAAGTAAGAGATTGAAAAATCTAAAAAAAAATATATGATGTACATTACCATGTAAACTACCAACGAAAATTAGTTTGAACTCGATCTGATGAGTAGTTTTTTTTAGTACGTCATAAATACACTATTATTGAAACTTCGATCAAAGTTACAATGAACTACAAGAACTATGTGTACTATGTATATTATGTTACATGCTGCAACGGAACCCTTCATGGGCGAGTCCAACTCGCACTTGGCCACTTTATTTTATGTCTAGACACACGGTTGTGTGGCAAGCCAAGTTCATTCAAGTAAACTGGCAAGCCACACAATGTGTAAATATTACACGGACTACAAAACTAATTAGGGTTCCGTAAAACGTAAAAACGGAACCCTTATAGATTCGTCATGTCTGTCTGTCTGTCTGTCCGTCCGTATGTCACAGTCACTTTTTGCCGAAACTATGAGAACTACACTATTGAAACTTGGTAAGTAGATGTATTCTGTAAACCGCTTTAAGATTTGAACAATTAAAAAAAAAAAAGTAAAATTAGGGTTGCCCCCCATACTGAGAACTGAAACTCAAAAATGTTTTTTTCATCAAACCTACACGTGTAGGGTGTCTATCGATAGGTCTTCAAAAATGATGTTGAGGTTTCTAACATCATTTTCGTCTACACTGAATAATTTGCGCGAGAGACACTTCCAAAGTGGTAAAATGTGTGTCCCCCCCCCCCTCTAACTTCTAAAGTAAGAGAATGAAAAATCAAAAAAAAAAAAATATGATGTACATTACCATGTAAACTACCAACGAAAATTAGTTTGAACTCGATCTGATGAGTAGGTTTTTTTTAGTACGTCATAAATACACTATTATTGAAACTTCGATCAAAGTTACAACGAACTACAAGGACTATGTGTACTACGTATATTATGTTACTTGCTGCGACGGAACCCTTCATGGGCGAGTCCAACTCGCACTTGGCCACTTTATTTTTTGTCTTCCTCAGAACTCAAAAACTATTTCACATTAGCGTGTCAGACTATCAATTTGAGTAAATAAAAATCTTGGAGTTCGTGTCATCGTCTCTAACGCTTTCCGAAAAAAAACTTTGTTTCTGTTATTACAGCATCGTCTGCGGTTTTAGCAAAAAACTGCGTTGAGAGAGCTACCAAATTCTAAAATGACATAAAAACTAGTTTTTTGCCCGATTCGCGACGCGGCCTGCGTCGCGACGTCACACAAAAAATCATTACTTAAAAATGAAACCAAATTTTGTATGTCTGTAAACGACAATGTACTAATAAATATTATCGCCTATCTCTTAGGCATCAAAATAAACTAATAATCAAGTATGTATATCATGAAAAATTAAGGTTTTAAAGTCCCAAAACCGGTTTTGCCCAAATTTGGCCTCTTGGGGCTCACGGGGTAGTTTGGCAAGCCAAGTTCATTCAAGTAGACTGGCGAGCCGCACCATGTGTTACACGAACTACGAAGCTACTTTTTTGTCCTCCTCAGAACTCAAAAAACTATTCCACGTCAACGTATCAAATTATCAATTTAAGTAGGTAACCAAAAATTACGGAATTCGCGCCATCGTCCCCTAATGCTTTCAGAAAAAAAAATGTTTTGTTACAGGCCTCGTCTTCGCTTTTAACAAATATTTTTTTTTAATTTTTTTTATGGTAAACAAGCGTCAATCTTCAAATTAGAACCAATTCCGAATTTTCACTGAACTGATTTATTTATTTATTTTTCATTTCAACTAGTTAATAAGGTTCATATTCCAGTCACAAACTTATGAAAGCTCCTCGTTCAAAGGTAAAAAAAGACGCGTGGCACTCGGGGACTGCCGCGGTAAAGCTATTGCATACCTTCCAATAAAAATGAATATGTACACTCAACTCTTTATTAAAGGTAGGTAAGGTAGCCACAGGTAAGTAGGTACCTACATAAAAAAATATAAAACTTAAATAAGACTAAACTAATAATAGTATTTTAATGGGCGACGTTATCGCTCAAAGTGATGTCTTCCACGTAACCGTGATAATTCATGACTGTTTCCACTTAATTCCATAAAGAGCTGATGTACATAACAAACGCAGTTATACAAGAACAAAATTCAATTTATTGGTTTACCCTCGACTACCTCGTAAATGTAATCTGTACACCATTCTACTAGTCAAGCCCTTTCATTAATACCCATATTGAGAGAGTAGTGAAAAAAGAAATGTACATATTTCGCTAATTTGTGGTGGCGGCCATCTTGGATTTGAAATTTGTTATAATGTATGGTATTTTACTAACTAGACAAGCTCTTTCATTTGATACCCATATTGGTGTAGGTTGTGCAGAAATGTTTTGTCCGCCATTTTGTGGAGGCGGCTATTTTGAATCGATATTAACTAAACATACGGAAATTAACTTTCAAATAAAAAATCCGCATCGAAATCGGTTCATCCCTTTCAGCTTTACGGTGCCATAGACAGACAGACAGACATCGTCGTCAAACTTATAACAGCCCTTTTTTGGTTGGGGGTTAAAAATGCCACAAGAAAAAAAAACCATTTAAAGGAATTAACACAAATTCTTGTTCATCCATACTAATAAATATTATACAATCGAAAGTCACTCCATAGTAAAAATTGTTCTTAATGACGAGTACAATAACCCCCTTGCGGCTTAATACACCCTATACCGATAACCCAGTACCTATACATAATTATTTGAATCTAGCTGTTACCCGCGACTTTCGTGTTTATTCAGATAATAGTGTCCAAAGACTTTCCTCGTGATATACTGTAACTAATTATATTATCAAATTTCACCAAGATCCGTTTAGCAGTGAAAAGCGCACAGGCAGACAAACAGTGACTTTCGATTGTATAATATGAGTATGGATGAATAAAAGTTTGTGTTAATTTCTTTTTATTGTTAATTTTTTCTTTGGCATTTTATAACTGCGTTTACTATGTATATCACCTCTTTGGTTAGTTTGAGGGGCCTTTTCCGCACATAGCCTCTTTATTGGGCCATTGTGCGTGACTCATACTTCCCTTTACTACTCCAAAACAACCTAGACCGTCCCAGAAGGCAAGGATCTTGTTAAGGTTGCGATAGGCATCCGGAACAGACAACGGAGATTGGAGGAATTCTGCCCGTTGATCCGCTACACTGCTGCATTCCATAAGTACATGCTGTGTGCATGTTTCTTCTTCCTCCATGCATCTGCATAAAGGACTGTCTGTTACACCTATGGTATGTAGGTGCTTATTTCAGGGACAGTGACCAGTTATTATACCTACAACTCTACGAATTTTGTCCATGTTTAGTCTGATGAGGTAGCGGGCAAGTTTTTTAGATGCTTCTGGAATAGCATTTTTTGTCTGCACGCACCCTTCATTGTTATTCCATTCTGTTATGGGCTTCTTCAGTATTTCTACACAGCCATGTTTTTTTTTGACCCTGGTGTATAGGGATTAGTGGTTCCGATCCATGTACAAAGGCAAAGGCCTTCGCTTCCCTTTTGGTCAGCTCATCTGCTGTGTTATTAGCAAGAAGTAGCAATGTGGCGAATTGCTGTTTTTGTTTATTGTGACTATTTTGTTAGTAGAACAGGTCATCAAAGAACAGTAAGAGGTCAGCTGTTTCTTTGCACACTGTTGGAATAATTCCTTTATTAGAAAAAAAAGATGATTTAAAATATGAATACATACAAATCTCTTGTAACATACAAATCGTTGAACATAAACATACATATTATCTTCCAATAGCCTTCCTGACAAAAATCTATTTTTCCAATATTTCTATTGGTAAAAGATTTGCCACATTACTTGCGAGTGTCATAAGGTAAAGAAGCGTGGGCGAAGCCGCGGGGAAATACTAGTTTAATATTAAACAATGTATTACCTGCAAGCCATCCCATATTGGTATGTAATAACATCAAGTGGTCTCATTTAGCTGTACCTACGCCTAATGCACTCATTTAAAACATATTCCAGGTTTTTTTTATAAATAATAGTTTCTGATGCATTCACTAAGTTGTAATAATGGTCTAAGATCCGGCTGCAGAATCTCTACGTTCATCGCGTAGTTAATCCAAATCACATTTGAACAAACATTTATGATTAGGAGTATACATTGATAATAGGTTGCCAGTCGAATAAGTGGCCGCAAGTAATTATAACTAAATTGATGTGTATTAATTTTCGAAAAAATATTTAATTTAGTTGTTTTTTTAAATAAAACATCATTCACATCATAGCCACAGATTACAGAAATAAAACCAGATGGAGTGCGCAGAACAGAGCTACTGAAGCAGACAAAGGAAATACAAACGCCGAAGCAAATACAAACTCCAGTCAGTATGAAACGGACTTCCGTGTTGTACGGGAGTCCCGTGTGATTTTAAGTTTTGTTTTAAAATATGCCGTCTTGTGTCTTCAAACATTGCAAACAATGTTCCCAAAAACAAAAAAAGGAAAGAGGAATATAATTTCATAGGAAAATTTGAATATTTTTACTGTTATTTATATAATTTAGGCGATTTCATTTTGGTGATGAATGGAACACAACACCTCAACGAAAATAGGTTAGTGTGGCGATACTAAATGGATATTATTTTCCCTGAATTTAGGGTAAAATATAGATGTTATATTTTTTTTGATACTCGTAGACCAAATTATTGATGGGCATTGTATTATTCAATTTAATATAATTTCAAATTTAATTTTGGTAAATGTTAAATTTGTAAAATGAATAATTTATGACATCAAAATGTACCTACAAATAACAAAGTAATTACTACATCATAAAATTTGTTTGTGTATTTATTTATTTCGTTAGTGGCACCACTGCCCAAAATAATACAAATTTTGTTTCCTCATGAATTAAAAAGTTATATGGAAGAGATCGCTTTTAGCGACAAGATCGCCTTTTGTGTCCATTTTGTTCTGTTATTATATGTGTTGCTTCTTGTCAACTTTGTTTATGGTGCCAATAAAGTGTTTTGTATTGTATTGTAATGTCATTCGATATATTATCTAAGTGAAACGGTGGCAATATAATTGGTAATAAAATGATGGCTTATAAAATAAAACATTTGTTGAAGGAAGATATTTTTGAAGTTAATATTTTGCATAACGTTGTTTGTAAAATGAAATATTTTTAAATTGTTAAGTTTTTTAATATTATACGGCTACTTGATTTTAAAGTCTTGTTTTGTCAAAAAAAAGGTGAATAATAAGTGAACTGTTAAAATGATTATTTGGTTAGTTTTTTTTTGTTTGTTGTTTGGATCTATAACATACAGGTAGCCTATATGCATTTTGTCAAAAATAGTTTGGTGGTAAAGATGGTTGTTTTAATTTTTGTTTAACCTACCTAAGCGAGTAAATTACACTAATTTTATTATTTGCGATTCAAGTTAATTTCTAGTTGCATGCAAAATCAAAATTCTTTTCTTCATAGAATGGAAATAGTAGTAACAAGAAACCCTTGCATAATCAGTGTAATAATATTAATATTTTAAAATATCAATTGATGTGTTTATTATACGTGAAGATTTCCCAAGCTAAGACAACAATAGTGGGATTTTTTTCTTAAGACTGACAACATTATACAAGTAATTTGGAACGTTGATTTGACAATTTTAAGTCAACATGACTAATTACGGGCTTCACAGTGTTGTTCACGAAGGTTCCATCTGTGTTTTATTTCTGTAATCTGTGATCATAGCAATGTATGTCAAGAATTCGAAAATCGATGGGCGCCGCAACTACTTCAATCTGTCGTTTATTCTTTTAACATCTGCTATGCATTTTTTAAGTTCTCCATCCAATATAATTCCCACCCCGTTTCGTAAATCCCGCTAACTCTCTTTCTCTTCCATTCATCGTTTCTACATTCCAGCTCCCAATCCTTAACCTCACTTCCCGGACTTGGTTCTTACGTCGCACCCGTCCCTGATGCAACAACCCTAGTCCATTTCCCACAGCTGCCGGGTGCTGCACCTGCGCGTCGCTTGCGGGTTCGCCCTAGCCCTGTCGCATTTATCATTCACTAGCAGCGCCCCACGGTGTTACCCGCGAAGCTCCCGTTCCCGTTGTTTTTCCGGGATAAGCCTATGTGTTCTTCCAGACTATAACCTATCTATGGTCCAAATTTCTGCCCGATCCGTTCATACGTTAGGACGTGATTGAGCAACAAACATACAAATATCCATACGTTGACATTTATAATATTATTACTAGGCAGTAGGATACTTGTGTCCTTGTTGTAAAATATTCGGCTAGAATTTTATAGTCGGCCGCCTGCCTGACCCCAACCCTCCTTGGGAATGCTTTCGTTGATGGTGTAACCACCATCGTACGAATTGAGAGACACAAGATGGAATATGCCTCCGATTGAGAGGTATCAGATGGTATGTACCTCTTACTGGGAGCTTGGGGTGGTATCAACTCCCCAAGAACTATCCCTTAGACGATTCTTACGTCACAGATTTGTATGTAAAATTGAATTCAAAACTCACGACGCGGTTTACGACCGCGGCGGCTGCGGCAGCCGCGCGGCGCGGCGCCCGCGTGGCTGCGCGCGGTTCTTGCGCAGTAGCTTTCCGCAGTAGAAACCGCGAAAACCTGCCGGCTCGTGAGTATTGAAACAAAACCGTCGACCGCCGCGGTGCCGTGCCCGTGCGCGGGCGCGGTTGGAAACCGCTCCGTGAAAATTGATCGTGATTGTCATTTCGTATTACTGTAACACTGCTTCATATACAAATATAGTCTGTAAGTCTTATAGACTACAGGCCTGTGAACAAAATTTACGTAGAAAATGAACCGCCAGGAGACCTATGTAGGATGATAGAAGGGTGTAAAGAAATAAGACTCAGCACCATAGTGCTGAGTCACAAGTGAGTTACAAGTGACGGCATACCGTCACTTGTAAACTGTCCAACTGAGTACAGTCGAAGAGGGGGGGTCGCAACCCTCGATCATTTCTCCTTGTTGCATGATTTTTGTACGGCGTTGCAGAATAATATATTAGAAGATGTATTTAAACTATAAAAATTATAAATTTTACGTTTTTAATTATTAGTTTGTCGGAAAAAATCGTGATTTTCCGACGATTTACAGATTAAATTTCGGCATTTGATGATGTACAACATTGGTTCCGTACAGTTTAAATAATCCTCTGCTAATCCATTATTTAGCAATGCCGTACAAAAACCATGCGACAAGGAGAAATTATCGAGGGTTGCGACCCCCCTCTTCGACAGTACTCAGTTGGACAGCTTACAAGTGACGGCATAGTGCTGAATCTTATTACTTTATAGCCTTCTATCATCCTACATAGGTCTCCTGGTGGTTCATTTACTACGTAAATTTTGTTCACGGGCCTGTAGACTATTAGTAAAAATAAGATTTAAATTCGAATGACCGAGCGACCGAATTTGGAGTGGGGGCTGGCAGGCGTTACGGTCTTCCATCCCTCTTTCTTAGTGGTCTCACGCATCTCTTCATTCGGTCTCCAGGCCCGCGATAAAAGCTATGCAATAGCTTAAAAATAAAATGAAAAGGTACTAAATACTCACAAAGAAATAATTAAGTTATTTTGTCTCTAACTATATGAAATTGTTATGGTCCAGCCAACCTGACGTCAGAATGGCTGGATAATTTTTTTTCATGTTTTTTCACTGCATCATCGAGGTACTAAATATTTAAACTATTTTTTTTTAATTAAAATATTTGGTACTAAATAGTACCAAAAAAGTACTAAAATTTGATAGTTATCAAACCTAAAAAAATGACACGTCCAGCGGTTCTGACGCATCTGTTCATAACTGACTGAGTTTGATGTATTATTATCCAGGATTTTAAAAAAAGGTCCACCTACGGCTTACTTATTGTAATTGTCGTACATCTATGTCATTATGTAGTTCAGAGGAAAATAATATGTTTAACACGCGTTCCATTTGTTTAGGCTTGAAAATAATTCAAAAATATCAATTTCATATTGCTTTAATGCTTAATCATATTGCCACTTTCTTAAATCACATGGAAGAAAAATAATTAATCAAAAACAAAATACATCCTTATAACTTACATTTCATGAAATTAAACAACTAAGTTCATTGAAATTATATTAAACAATAATTATTATTTTGAATAACAATAACATAGCAAAGCCAAGATTAAATTTAGGGGCGAACTGTCATACTTAAAACAGGCTATCAAAAAAATGAATACCTTAAAGCCGGGTCACACAGAGACGATCCGATAGCGATAGCGATCCGTGACGGGATTTTTTGTAATGTTCGAATTTGTATGCAACCTGACACACAGCAAGCGGGCGCGATCCCATACTCGGATACGATCCGGATCGCTATCGCTATCGGATCGCCTCTGTGTGACCCGGCTTTTATGCAATAAGCTTAAGGCTGGAACACACGTAACAAAATACAGTCTGTCAATAGTACGTCGATTGTAATACCCATTCATCGAAACCTGATATAATAGGTAAACTATAAAAGCGTACAGGTGACCAATCACAACTCAATTGACATACGACTATATTCTAACGTCAAATTTAGAATTCAACGTTTAATACAAATTGCGATTGGTGGTTTAACGCCATGTTTGGTTATGGTTTATGCCATGTAAGTGTGAACGGAATATACTAACTAATTATTATAATACTATCTTGACTTTAAAGGTGACATGTATATTAAGCTGTACGAAGCGGTCATTAAATAGCAGCAAGTCAATAGATCAACATAGAATACCAGTCACTTGTTGAGAATTTATCGTATCACACAAATACGTAATGGCTGCATAATATGAAAGAATGTGTGCTCCTAACCGTCGCATAATATACCTCACATGCCCCAGATAAACTCATTAGTGAAATGAGAGGAGATGTTCCACACCGAAATACAAGTGAAAAAAAGGAAAAATATAAGCCTTAAAACTCATGCAGAATCATAATCGTACTTTTTACACATTACTAGCTGACCCGGCTACGAACTTCGTGCCATCAAACATTTTTTCGATTTTTTTTTAATTTTCTTCTATACAAACCTTGTCCCGACAATCCATACATAAACCAAATAATCATCAAATTAGGTGCAGTCATTCAAAAGTTATGAGCGTACAAACATTTCGAAGATCTATTTTTATATATAAAGTTTAATGTGATCTGTTGTTCGCAAACAATTGCTGTATTTATAAGAAATATAATTAATTTATCTCTCTCGTACAATGAAAACAATGTACAAGCTTTTCGAAACGTATAGTTGTAGAAAAAGCTCTTACAAAGTTTCAATTATGTTTCAAGAAATGGTAGGTATTTTGTTTACACAATTTCGTAAACGACTAATTTATTTATGGACTTTTGTAATTACATTTGCGTTAGATAATTTATTTCCAAACTTGCGTTTGCCGAAACCCGCGATCCACACACCACCACCAAACAAACCCTAAACTATCAGCTCATCTGTAAAATCAGCGACGATAAAGATAAAAAAGGTATATCAAAGCTGTTTATTTGTATGCATACTAACAAATCTTGTTTATCAAAAATAAACATTGAATATCGCAATGTACGGGCGGGCGGTCACGTTTTACAATAATAGAGGTTCCATGAATAGAATAGTAAGCTATCGTAACTACAGGCAGGCTTCCTTTTTAATTACGAAATGGATAGAGCTGTGTGCACGAACGTTAAAATAAAAGCGAATGAAACAAGTTGACCCAATTAAATACAGGGTTACTGGTAATCAGCCTGCATCCGTTTAAGGGCATGTTCTGTATATTTAAACAAACAACTTTCGTTAAAACTAAATAGATAACCCAAAAAAAAAATTGTATTTGTTGCCCTTTTTTGTACTGTTTAGCGACTTTTTAGTGTTTATTCACTTCGGTACATCATTTTTTGCGCGTTAAAGAGCGTACGCACTCTCGTTACGAAGAGTTCGATACTTTTAGACCGTGCAAATGCACTTTTTATTTATTTTGTAAAAGAAAAAAATACATTTTTTTTTAACTGTAGAACAAAAGTTGACGTATTGAATAAATAAATAAATATTGGTGGACAATTCACACACAACATCATCTGACCCCAAACTAAGCAAAGCTTGTATGATGGCGGCCAGATAGCTGATATAATACTTATATAGTTTTAAATACATACTTATTATACATAGAAACACCCAGACACAGTGCAAACATTTGAATTCATCACACAAATATTTGCACTGGGTGGGAATCGAACCCACGACCCTCGGCTTCGCAGGCAGAGCTACTACCCACTACGCCACGAGGCCAGTCATACCAGTACATTCTGACGTACCTAACATCCCCTTAGGATGCAGGCTGATTACCAATAACCCTGTATACCATTAAGGTTGTACCCTATACTTTTACGCCAGCTCCTGATTCAAAAAAGGTCCGTTTAGTATTTTAATGCGACACACTCCAGCAAACAAGGATCCGTAGTACTGAGCGCGCTCACATCAAAAAGACAGCGTTCACCCGTGAAATATTACACAGATTTATAAACAGGGCAAAATATAAAACACTTAAAGGACATTATTACCGAACCAAACATAACAACCTTCGATACGTCGCCTGTCGACGGCCGTCTTCTAGCCTAAACAAAATGTAACTAAGTTTTAGTATCTAAACGCGTTAAATATAAACAATACATTAAATAAAACGCTAATATAAAAATTATACAACACCGAAAATCCTATATAATTAGTACATCTACATCTACACACGCTGTCGCTTTAATCCATTTGCTAGAATTCGTCACTTTGTACATATTACGTAAATAAGATAGCTGTAATTCTATATTAAACTAGTGCAAAAATATCGTAGGATATTATTATTCTTAGTGATAAGTCATAAGTTTATTTAAATAAGGGGCGCCTGGGACGGTCAGCTAGATCACGCGACCGCATTACTGCATTTTTAAGTGTGTATTTTTGAGAATTGGTTAAGGAGTTATGGTTTACTTATATTATATACACGTTTTAAAGGGAGTTGGAATAATATTATTAAAATTAATCTGAAGATATTCCGAATCCGAATAGATCAAAAGAAAGACAATTTTATTCCCACGAAAAAGCCACAAAATATTTCTTACTACTTTTCTGTTCAAACACTTTATAAAAATATCCGTGAATCTCTAATTTCTACATTTGGCGACTAAGGCTAAGAACTCATGGAGCGATTTTCAACCATGACCACCGCGGTTGCAGGCCCGCAGCTTCTGTAGAATGCAGATATATACATATGTAAAAAAAATAGCACAAAAAATATAGCATTACACGTTTTACGCCCGCGGCGCGCGCGGGCCGCGGTCACCCGTAGACTCGGCGCGGCGACTGCGGAACCACGAAAATAAGCGGTCTCGTAAGTTTTGAAATAAAACCGCAAATATTTCCACAAGCGCGACTGTCGCTGGTGAAAATCGCATCATGAGTTCTTAACTTAACCAGCAGATTCAGAATACTTCGCATAATTTCATCAAACTTCCTTGTCAAATTTTCGAGTAATATCGAGTCATTGACGTGAGTTGGTTTTTCGATGTCTTCAAAAATGTTGCAACGCGAGAGCAAGATAGCTGCGTACCTAAATGGCCCCCTTTAACCGTAGGTACAATGGTCGGTCATCTGAGAGATGTTCATAATACGTATTTTATGAATACAGTACAGTTTGCTTAGGTGAGTACGTTGAAATCGAGTATTTTATCGTGATTTAAATAAAACTCAGCATTAACCAGAGATCTGCTAAGGAATCATTGTACTTATGCTAGTGGCAAGAACTTCCACTAATCACGATCAAACTATAAACTGTTACATAGATATGCGAATAGAATTAGAAGGCATCTGTGGCAATGACGGCTAACCTTGTGATATATAATATATACTATAGTTCAGCAAGTGAACCATGTTTACTCTGTTATATAGATTAGGTTAGCTTCAGCTGATTTGATATCCTAAACCATAAAACTTCGAAACAATTACATTTTTTTAAAGGAAACCCAGTGAAAATTTAATTGACTTAAATGTCCATAAGGTTGATATACAAGCATAACAAAGAAGACAGGCACTGAAAGATAAACACTGCCATTATTAACATGCGATTCTAACGGACATTATCTAGCAATGCCTTTTCATTTTTTGCCTCTGTCTGGTCGTCAGTGTGAAACTGGTAGCAATTTTACGTTTAGGGTTGAGCTAAATTATTTACATAGATACGATAGAACTACGTAGATATGTGCAGCTAGTGATGGATTTACGAAATTTGGTATACAATAGGGAAGTTAACACTAATCACAGAGTAATGTTTAGTTTTAATTTTATGATAGTTTGTATTAATATTTTCGAACACATTTTATGATTTAATATTGCTTAGTAAATTTATTATAAATGATTTTAAATGTTAAAATAAGAAAACACATAAATTGGACATGGTCATGAATTGTGACCAATGTTTTGCGGTTAGTGACGTCATATCAGTCCGCTGACAGTCGTTAGTGTTTTAGCAGGAAAAATCCAAATTACTCTATTATTGTATATTTACTCAACGAATATACTAATGTTTTTCAATGTTTTTTATGGTAAGCAAGCGTGTATCTTCAAAATAAAAGCAATTCCGAATTTTTTTAACATCCCTATTCTGTCTATGCCGGCTGCATTCAATAATTTTAGGTATTTTCAAACTTATCGACATTTTACGACAACATACACTTTCAACTTGGTATTTTGCTTTGATAAAAGGTGACTTTAGCTCATAGTATTTTAGTGGGTGACATTTCACTCATACGTCAAACTATATGTTAGAGCGAGCGATATGATATGAGACCAGTATGACAGGGATCATCATGAACGTACATCGGCAATGAGACCGTCAATTGGCAATTGAGATCGGCAATTGTCGTACTGAAGTACGACAATGGTTGTGAATTACATTTTCTTTTGTGTAGGTTCATTTGTTCGTTTCCTTTTTCGTACTCTCCGGACACTTACTTGGTACATTTGTCTTCTACTCGGGATGGTAAAGATAAATCTAATTAAAAAAAAAACTGAATAAAACTATGAACGGGTTGTGAGCAATATATACAGGCAACTTCCATTCTCTTAAAAGATATTAACATTACTTTAAACTGAAAAAAAAAACATTTCCGCTGATTTAATGCGGTTACAGGCATTTGATCTCCACAGTACATTTACTGGTAATCACTAATCAGCCTGCATCCTTTTAAGGGGATGTTAGGTACATTCAATACGTCAACTTTTGTTCTACAGTTTTAAAAAATTAGTACTATATTTTTCTTATACAAAATAAATACAAAGTGTATTTGCACGGCCTAAAAGCATTCAACACTTCGCAACAAAAGCGCGTAAGCTTTTTAACGCTCGATAAATGATGTGCCGAAGTGAATAAACACTAAAAATTCGCTAAAAAGTACTAGAGAGGGCAACAAACGTTATTTTTTTGGGGTTATCTATTAAGTTTTAACGAAAGTTGTAGCACAAAAGTGGTTTGTTTAAATATACAGAACATTAACCTTAAACGAATGCAGGCTGATTACCAGTAACCCTGTATATGTATCACGGCTTTCGATTACAAAAGCATGTAGTTAGAATGATTTAATTCATTATTGGATAATATGTAATGTTTTAGATTTCCAAAAAAAATAATGTATGATGCAAAAACAATACATCTGGTTCGCATTCACACTTAACACTGATTGGCTGCAATCATTGTACTGATTTACCAACCTCGGGTCTGCCGCCTAATCAAAATGGTGTTGGCCTTTCAAAAATTCAAATGTTTATCTCTTACGAAACAAGCATTGATTTATGTATATTGTTTCTTTTTAAGCATATTTTTACCTGTAGTAGGAGACTCTGCTTCTCTACAGCTAAAATAGTATATGAGTAGCTTATGAATAAATAAATAAAAAATATATATTGCTTGCTCTCGCTTAATTTTCTCATGAAACTAAAGAGATCAATACGAAAGCCATAACCGTTTTCATTAGGCGATAGAAGGACGGGCCGCATATACATAATATAAGGCAAACGTAAAAGGGTTACGTAAGATAACGTTTTGAAGCCTGATATATGTTATTTACTTTACTTAATAATTATCATTTACTTGTTCTTTCCAAAGTTGCTTTTGTATAGCCTTCGCTCTATTTATCTAGAGGATGTAATTCTACATTCAACAATTTTTTTACACGTCTATTTTTTTTTCTCAATAAGCTTTCGGTTAGATTATCACATATGACATACAACAGATATGTGTAACAAATGTGAAAGCATCAACGAAAGCTACTTCAAATTTTTCTTCATGAAAAGAAAAAAATACGACACTATTCTAGACAGGTTTTTCATCTGACATTCTGAAAATGCAACATTTTTATCTCGAGAGTTTACCTGATGAAGAACGAAAAACTATTATTGATGGTCATGACAAACGTGATGAAAATTCGACCCTGTGACGAGGAAAGCTTGGACGTGAATTATATACAGGGTTTACGGGTTTCTTATACTACAATTGAAATAAACATGTAGGTATCTAGTCTTACGTGTTAATTTACATTGCTTTACAGCTTGATATAATTAAAAAATATAAATAAATATATTTTAAGTTTTGTCTAGGGTGAGTGCCTGACTGGCACAACTCCCAAACTAGCTAAGTGAAGTTATTTGATAAGGGCACGTTACATAATATGCAATGCACATCTTCACTATTAAACTCATTTTGCGTATCGATAATAACGAGATCGATACGCATTTTAAATCTGTTTTTATTTTAATACTATTTCTACGTGGGTACACTTCTAATAAAAAGGTGATTTGTGGTGTCATAACGAAATATCTGGACGGAGTAATTTGTTGTGTTATTCATTTGTTTAAAGAAAAATAGTGCATTATGTAATCACATTTTTATTATATTTCATTGATATAAGTATGTATTGCAGTAAATAAATCGATACGATTATATTTGTAAGATAAGTTGTGACTATTGGTTACAATGGTACTACTTTTTATTATGCTGGTTTCAGTACAGTGAAAAAATAAATTCTAACTTTGATATTGTGATGTCCTTGAATGTTGAGACAAGATACAATAATTAAGCAGTGATTGGGTCGGTACCAGCAGGGGAATCGTTTTCAGGTTAAAATTTTAATCTACGCGTTTGTGAAACAAGGACAGAGGAGTACGCAATAAAGACAGTAACATAATAGAAGTAATGGCTAATACTCAAGTCTTTGAACACCTTTTTATAAGTTTTAGTTACCGTTTAGTATTGAAATAATAAAGTGAAATTTTGATAATCTTCTATTTTTTTTATTTTGCAATTTATTTTACGCATTGATATTTCAATACATTTTTGTGAAATGCTAGGCCTATAAATCGGATTTTTGTTGTTTGTAAAATTAATATGATGTACCACACGCAAAAAAAACAGAGTAAGATCCTATATGAAATATTGTATATGACAGCCAAGGTCTGATTTGCTCCTGGAAAACGAATTAATCAACATTATTTATTTAAATAAGAATTACTTTTCAATTATAAACATTTCGTTTGTAATTAGTATATATATTTTGAAATATATCGAACTCTGTCTACAGACCTATTGTAAAACAAACGCAAATAAAAGGCTACTGGTGTTTTGTTTTAGTAGATTTCAAAAGCACAGTGGCATTTTAGTGAAATTTTAACTTTTAAATTTCCGCAATTTGAAATTTTCAACTCACATTGAAGTCGTCGGTCTTGTAGAGACCACGGTTGTTGTAACTCGACCGAAACGTCGAAAGTAATTAAAAATCGCGATTAAGTCCTACGTAATGTATTCAATATTTTAACAAGTTTCATAATGAAATTCACTATCAAAATCGACTCTTATAGAATGTTGCTGTTCTAGCAAATAAAGTTGCTATATAAACCATAAATACGTGAGCAAAGATATCGAATTAAGTATCGGATATCGACCCATAAAATAATGATTATATGAGGAATTCTCAACATTACGTTTTGCAGATTCATTATTTTCGCACCTGTTGAATTGGTAAAATAAGAAAACATAAGTGCTCACATATGTGCTCACGTATAATGATGTTTATTTGAATGTAGCAAAAATTCTCGGGAATGCTTGATTCGCTACGTAATCATAATTATGTAACATTTAGGAATCCGACTCAGTTTCTCTATTTGGCATTAGATCATCAGTATCGCACTTTTTGTCGTCATACCTGCGACCGCTCAAAGAAAATGGTAATGGATTTGCTATTATTTCTTCTCTCTCTAATTTTGTTTAAAATAAGGGAGGGCAACATTAAAACCAAGACCATTTTAGTTAGGCAGGCCAGCAGTCGAATCCCAGGCTTAGGGAAAATGTTCGCCTAAATATCAAAATAAGACTACAAAATGTTTAAACGTAGGACTGACGCTTTTGATACGTAGGACTATTTATAGAAGTCATGACTGTTGTCCTTGATCAATTACAAAATTTGTTCGAAAATCATGGGATTACTTCACACGATACGTTTACCGTCGATACGATTTAGACTAGATTTATTGGGACCGATTTTAGGGTACTTGTAATTTCATAGTCTTCTAGGCAAGCGTTCGGCACGTTAGACCTTGTCTGTACTTTTTGGTACTTGATAATGCGAGGTCAAGCATAATCCAACCAGCTCTGAACCACCTCTGAACTAGGCTCTACCAAACAAAATAAAGTAGCCAAGTGCGAGTTGGACTCGCCCATGAAGGGTTCCGTTCCAGCAAGTAACATAATATACATAGTACACATAGTTCTTGTAGTTCGTTGTAACTTTGATCGAAGTTTTAATAATAGTGTATTTATGACGTACTAAAAAAAAACTAGATACTCATCAGATCGAGTTCAAACTAATTTTCGTTGGTAGTTTTCATGGTAATGTACATCATATATTTTTTTTAGTTTTTTCATTCTCTTACTTTAGAAGTTAGAGGGGGGGGGGACACACATTTTACCACTTTGGAAGCGTCTCTCGCGCAAGTTATTCAGTATAGACAAAATTTATATTAGAAACCTCAACATCATTTTTTAAGACCTATCGATAGACACCCCACACGTATAGGTTTGATGAAAAAAAAATTTTTAGCTTCAGTTCTCAGTATGGGGGGCACCCCTAATTTTTGTTTTTTTTTTAAACTTTTGTAAAAATCTTAATGCGGTTCACAGAATACATCTACTTACCAAGTTTCAACAGTGTAGTTCTCATAGTTTCGGCAAAAAGTGGCTGTGACATACGGACGGACAGACAGACAGACAGACAGACAGACAGACAGACATGACGAATCTATAAGGGTTCCGTTTTTACGTTTTACGGAACCCTAAAAACCATCAAAATTGATTCACAATTGGCGGAGTTATCGCGTAGCATAGGTACATATAGAAAAAAACATACAATCGAATTGATAACCTCTTCTTTTTTTGAAGTCTGTTAAAAAGGCATACCAAATAATTAAAATACTTTTGATATATATGTACCTATCTACTTTGTTTTTGACTAGCTGACGAAACATGCTGTGTAGTTTGAGCGTTACAATAAACATAGTAGGGACTGTAAATTACAAAACTTCGAAAGCGACTTTTTACCCCTTTTACGACTTTTCATCAGACGGTTTTAGAAGTCTTATTTTAACTCGGTAATGCGTGACAGATTAATACGCGGGTTTTGTGTATTATGCGATAACTATAGACGTTGTGTTATAGACTACAGGCCCGTGAACAAAATTTACGTAGTAAATGAACCACCAGGAGACCTCTTTAGGATGTCTTGCACCTAAGGCTACGGGCACGAAACTAGCGACGGACGAGCGATGGCGGCGGCGAAGCGGCAGTAACGTATTAGTAAGCAAGGCACCGCTCGCCGCTCCCGCCCGTTTCGTGCACTTCTTTATACTGCGGTATGCTCTTGCACACGTTGCCGCCGCCCCGCTGTCGCTCGTGCATCGCTAGTTACATGTCCTTAGCCTAACAAAGCCAACAGGTTAAACACGATCGATAAACAACTCTTTACGGTAACGACAGCAAATGTAATCGGGTATCCTGAAGTAATTTAATAGATACTTGTTCAGTAGAATAAGATAACGAACAACCACATTTAGAAATGTGAGGAAACTAGATTTTTTTTTCAATTTGATGTCATATAAAACTGTTTTAGGTGAAACGTCAACATCATAAATTTTGGTGTACGATTGGAATCGTTAATCGTTGAAGTGGAATGACCACTTCAATTACGCCAAGACACATGCCTTACAATCCGGAAAACTCTAATGATAAGCTAACATTTTTGATAAACTTGGTAGTTATTTGATTGTTTAAAGCTTAACAGACATAACACGACAGCAGAATACGTTCTTATGAACCGTAATAGATGCGGCTCGGTAAAAATTAAGTATAGACGTTTCGCCTACATAGTTTGGTCTATGAATTCATGGTTGCTAAGTAAATAACGGCGAACATATTAACTCGAGGCACAACTTTATTACTCTAAAAATATTTCAACAACGAGTAGTCGCTGTTATATTTTAAGAGTTACTTTATAAGATAAGAGAAATACTGAACATTTACAATAGTTTTACGTAGAAGAATAATTAACATTTTAATTTTCTAAAATGAGCGTTATTTAACATTGATCACGTATTTTTTTGTGTAAAGTTTGCGTTCGACTGCGTCTAGTTTTATGTCAAACAATGAGGTACGTTGAAATGAGCGTTGGACGTATATGTACCGGCAATATGTGTCGACGATAGGTATAGTGACTATCGTGGAACAAACTCGTTGCCAAAGGACGAGCCAGATCCCGTATGAGAGAGGCATGTGCTCTAAAATAGGATGGTTTTTATTCTTTATATTTTTAATGCATATTGCAGTAAGCCTCAAGTGGTCTCTGCCTACCGAACCCACCTGGGTTCGGTAGGCAGAGACCACTTGAGTCTGGTACCCCACCACTGGTGGAGACCACTTGGTATAGTTGACGAAGAAATAACAGTACCTTTTTATTCTAGCTTCGTCGACTTTATAATATGTATGTTACCTAATATCGATACTAACATGTGAAATCAATCAGAAACGTCCAACGAATAGTTTTTTTAAACACTGTACTTTTAAATAGGAGTAAACGACTCGGAATATTAAATAAATTAATAATTTCAGAGATTCCGAAACTTTGAAAAGTGCAAATGTGATCATTATATTGCTTTAAAAATACACGAATTGGTCTGAGTTTTAGCTTAAATTAACAACAGTAAATTATCATACTTAGTCAAAAAACGATTCGTGATATTAAATTAAGTAATAACTTCGAAGATTTCGAAACATTGAAAAGTGCATATGTTATCATTTTATTGCTTTACAAATACACGAATTAGTTTGAGCTTAAATCAATTACAGTAAATTCTCATTATATATTTATATATATTCACAGATACTATAATATTAAAGAATCTATTTGGAAAGTACCCATATGTATTAAATGACGTATGTGAAGATAGAAGAGAGCTATGTTTACCGATTGGCGATAACGGACTGAGAAAGACAATGGGGTAATGGGAAATTGTGTAAAAATTTCAGAGTTAGAAATTTATATTTGTACTATACCGATTGAAATAGTATTAGTTGCAGTAGATAAAAATTTAATTTGAACACACTTACAATCAATCATAATAAATGCTTTATTTGAAAATTTCATAGGTGTACAGAAAATACATTATAATGTTTATATTACAATATGTTTTTTCAATATTTTTGAAAATTCATGTCGTTCTTGTCTGAATTGACAATAGATTATTATTATTTATCACATACATGTATGTAAATTATTGCATTTATCAATTATGGTTACAAAAATAATAATTTTGTAGTAAATAAAAATAACAATAATATTTCATTTTTAATAATTTTGTTCCAAATCATTCCACTTTATGAGTGTTCTTATGTAAATATGATTGTTTACATATTAGAAACTTCATTGCGTTTGTGTTACAAAAATAACTCTGTTATAATCGACAAAATTAGATCGAATTCATTGTGTAAAGCTTATCTCTGAAGCGGATAATAAATAAATAATGGACAACTAAAATTAATAGTATTATAAATACAACTGTCAAAGTTTTTGACAGTCTCGATACTGCTCTGGGCTAATTTGTGAGTTAAGTAAGCGAGTAAGTGATGGTAATAGATGGGGCCCAACATTTCAGCAGAAAGAAACACTTTGCTGTCTTTCACGCCGACAAATTATGCAAAGTTGCATTTATATACATTTTATGTGGCAGCGCGTTTTATTAAAATACCAAATACTGCTAGCTAAATGCGCGCGAGTGCGTGTGAGTGAGTGTACTTAGAAGTCGTAGTGACCAGTGGTGATAATGCCCAATTTCACAAGCGTGAGACTGTAGGTTAAAATTCCACGTGAGTATTTTTCTAAATGCCGATGTATAAATTTGACATCATCACTGTAACACCGGAGATACATACATCGTGATAAAACGGCGTGTTACAGAAATATATAAATACATTATTTTAAGGCATATGTGGCAAAATTATGGCTCTAACTACCTGTGAAAGAAGGCCCCGACTCCGAGAAGAAAATTTAGTTACTAGCGAAAACGTTGCACACTGCTTCTACAAAAAAACAACGCATGTATGAGTCAAATAACAACACTTACTGCTCACAAAAATTGCCTTTTTCTAAGACATCATATCACTTGCGCAGTCACTTAACTCACATAACGTTAAAAATAACGTTAACAAATTAACGTACCTACGTTAACGCGAACGCCTCGAGTTATCGATCGCGTTTTTACATAGCCCGCAAAGATTGTGTGTAACTTGAGGAACTAAAATATTAGTTTGTTCAATTGAGAAGGGGCGCGGACAGTCTCGGATCACTAAGAACACGGAACGCAAAGCAACCAATTGATTCGTGAGTGTAGGTAAGCTCTGTAAGAGGAAGGAGGCCCTCATTTCTTGGTGGGCGTACCGCGTTGCGTCAACCCTTCGAACCTCTTGAACGTGTAATTGATGAAAACCCAATCTTTATACGCCACCTCGCCATCTTGTGTAATTGGTGCGGCTGCTGTAAAGAAAGATACAAACTTATTTTAATAGCTATAGGTCGAACAAGGTAAATTTTTCGTAAAAAAAACCCTTTGTAGAGTACATTTGTGAACGTGCGTTCGTGTGGTCTAAACATAGATACAATGGTCTAATATTTATACGTTTCATTAGAATTCGTTTATGAACGGTCTAATATAGAGGTATAGTGTTTTTATCTCACGAAGCAGCGCGAGCTTTACTTGTGGTAACGATATTCACAAATACCAAATACGATATCAATGTGTGCGTGACCGCGGACGCTCTCAGTATAGCCCGAGACGTGTGTGAGTCAGTGCATTACGTGCAGAGGGTATTTGTTATCACGCACACATACTTAGCGTAAATTTAAATTTGGTCACCACAAGTAACCTGCGTAAATCGAGCAGAAAAGATGCTTGTTTAACACGTCAATCTCGGGGCCCAATAATACAACAATAGCCCAATGATAGCAGGATATAGGTTAGCGATGGTAATTAATGCGATTTCGTATTACTTTTATAAGCATGTTAATTGTGTGATTGTGAAATAATATAAATAATCTATTTGTATATTTCTATAAGTCTCAGCATGTTACTTGCATACCCTGTAATTTCCCTGGAAACATTGTTATGTACCAGTGAAATTTACTCATACCTACATAGTTGTAAGGCTCGCTTAAGTTGTTACTTATGTATTCCGAGTTTGACGTCGGGCAAGACGTTGAAGAGTCGTATCAGTACAATTTGCTCTTCGAGTCGTACCAGTGTAATTTACTCATAAATAGTTGCCATGGTCGCTAAACATTAATTAAATTAAATTGCTACTCAAATATTTCGAGTTTGACGGGAGGAAATCATCGAGTCGTATAGTAGAGTCGCAAGTCGACGCCGGGCAAGTAGTCGATGAGTCGCTTCAGTACATTTTGCTTCTAATATCTTGTGTGGTCGCTTAAATTGTTACTTACGTATATCGAGTTTGACGTCGGGTAAGTCGTCGAAGAGTCGTACCGGTACGATTTGCTCTTAGAGTCGTACTTGTACAATTTACTTTTATATAGTTGTGATGGTCGCTTAAATTGTTATTCACTTATTTCGTGTTTGACGGTCGTGGGAGTCGTCGAAGAGTCGTACCAGTACAATATGCTTTTATATAGCTGTGATGGTCGCTAAAATTGTTACTCACGTATTTCGAGTTTGACGTCGGGAAAGTCGTCGAAGTTGGAGGTGTCGTCGATGGAGCGAACCTCGACGCAGATGGCGGCGGGGCGCTCGCGCACGTGGCTCCAGTCCACGCCGCGGAAGAACGACACCGACTTCACGTCGTCGATGCCGCGCGCCGACCCCAGTCTAATGACACCAAACAGTTTACATATACCACGTATAGAAATAGAACAAACGCTTTACACCGAAAGCACGGGGGGTGTACCGCCTAACTAAAACTGTCTTAGCTTTGATGTTGCCCTCTCTTTTCTTTTCGATTGAGTAGATAGAGACAGCAATTGCAAAGCTAAAGCCGATTTAGTTAGGCGGTAGGGCTTGTCTGATAGCTCTTGTCTGGTGTCTGAGTGTTTCTATGTTGGGAATAGAATGACGTAACAATATAGATAGATAAACTCTTTATTGCACTTAATTAGAACACAAAAATAAAAATATACAAAACTTAAAAAACAAAGTAGCAATTGGCGGCCTTATCGCTAAGAGCGATCTCTTCCAGGCAACCACAGGATGGAAAAGGAGTATTGAATAATAAGAAGACGGGGAAGTACATATAATGAATGGAAGATAATTCTAAAATTTTGAAAAGTTACCTTCAATACTAATAAAACATAAATAACCTACAATACTTTTAAAATTGTCTACATAAACCTACAAACTAATAACTCTACATCCTAATACATAAATACGAATATCATATTATATACTAATACATAAACGATATCATGTTTTACCAATGGAGATTTATATACGATTTAAATAAGAGTGACGACTTCAACTAAATGATCATACAGAGAAATAGATCTGATTCACCATTTTTTTAAAAACGGCAAGCGACGGAGCTTTTCTGGTGGATACAGGCAAATCGTTCCACAGTTCAGCAGCTCGAAAAGCAAAAGACTTTCCATAGAAATTTTCGCTGCGTGCCGAAGGCATTTGGAGTAAATTGTTCGTAGATCGGAGAGGCAAAGAGTGCAAAATATATTAACACTAACTTGTAGAAAAGGGTAATGATAATTTTAAAGCCGAGGTGCGGCCACTTTTGCAAAGTACCCGCGTTCCGTTTTAATTCAGTATTTTTGTTACGACGGCTCAAGACGGGAGCGTCCATTGTCATTCGCATTCGCGATTCAGTCTGGGACTTTACCGGGCGCTGTAAGGAACGCGCGTGTGTCGAAAAATACTTTGGTTCCAACCGGAAGGAACAAGGAAAGTGTCCGCGGTCGGACATAGTGTTTTGAAGTGATCTTTTCGTCATCGCGGTCGAGACGATTGATCGGTTTGTACGCGTGATCGCGCTTAATTCGGTGGTGAAGTTGCAGTGCGGTCGCGAGAGAGAACCGTGATTTGGTGGTTGAAGACGCCGGGCGTCAACCCTGAACTTTGTTTTACTGGACTGCTGTGCTCAATTGTTCGGAAGGAGGTCGACTCGAACGAGAACCTCACAAGTATCGAATTCATTTAAGTATAATATAATTATGATAAACATTAGATACATGGGAAACGGGATAGATTCGAGGGAATTTAGGTTTCATACACCCTAACCAGAGGAACCTGGTTAGACAAGGTACCGTGTCCTAGTCTATATAATTTTAGTGTTAAATGACGTTCACAACCGTTTCAAAAGTTGTATAATAAATAAATATTGGTGGACAATTCACACACAACACCATCTGACCCCAAATTAAGCAAAGCTTGTATGATGGCGGCGAGATAGCTGATATAATACTTATATAGTTTTAAATACATACTTATTATACATATAAACACCCAGACACAGTGCAAACATTTGAATTCATCACACAAATATTTGCATTGGGTGGGAATCGACGTGGGTTCGATTCCCTCGGCTTCGCAGGCAGAGCTACTACCAACGAAGCCATGAGTAGCCGAGTTTTAGTTTTCAGGTAAATTCATCTCTGTAACCATTACCGATCAGATAGTGGCGGACTCCCAGGCTGATTGAGTAAGTTACGGAACAATAAGTATGTATTTAAAACTTTACAAGTATTATATCAGCTATTTGGCTTCTATAGTTTACAATCTTTGCTTAATTTGGGGGCAGATGGTGTTGTGTGTGAAGTGTCATCGATATTTATTTATTACTAGCTCGATGCGTACAGCTGTAAGTCTTCCGCTTCCGAAAGAATATCCGCTTTGGATGCAACGACTGTCCCCGCCGAGGTGGTTAACTTCGTCAGGTGGCTTCTACCTTAGTGTCTTGACGAACACTTTTGAACCCCGATTTTGCAATTCATTTTTCAATCAGGAGCTAGTTAGCTAATCAGAGGTTACGTCATACAGGTTTGGTGGTTTTCTTATTAAGAGCCCCTTGTTCTGACGAAGTTAACGTGGGATTTCGTCGTTCTTCCATGAGTTGCAGAGTTTCCGTCGAAAGCTTTGACTTTCTGCTTTTGCGCCACATTTTGCAGAATTCTGTGTCCTCATCTCGTAGGACGTCCACTACTTTGTATAGCTTCTGGTCAACGCTGTCTGTGGTTTCCAAGGCAGCAAATCGGTTCTCTAGTTTTAGCTGGAATGTTTCAGACACAACTATGGTTTGGAGCAGGTTCGGACGGAGCGTTGACTTCATCAAACGGACGCGTTCAGGCTTAAAATCAATATTCAGGGTGCCTCGTGATCACTTCCGGTAACAAACCTAGAGATCAATGAGACATCCCTGAGTATACGCCGTTTATCCGCATTGATAAAGTCAATCTCATTTTTCGTCCGTCCGTCGGGGCTTCGCCATGTCCACCTGTTCAGGGGCTGTTTCTGGTAGAACGAATTCATCAGAAACAGCCCTTCCTTTTCGAGGAAGTCAATCAGCCTGTGATTTCTTCTTCCCAAACCATATGGTTCTACTATCGATTCACTGCAAGTCCGTACTTCCACTTTAACGTTAAATGCCCCCATAACAACGTTGAAGTGGGCTTTGGATGTGGTATGTAAGGCCTTCTCTGAATCAGGGTATGCCACCCAGGGTGCGTACACCATGACCACTTTGAGGGTATACATCTCGATCAACTTTCAACACTAGGTACGTGACACTCGGAGACACACTTGTGATTTCTAAGACGTTGTTACGGAGAGTTCTGTGGACCAGAAACCTGACACTACCTTGCGACAGCTGGTGACCTTCACGGTAATAGATAAGATGGTTTGATTTCAAGGCTACGGTGTCCTCTCCCTGTCTTCGGACTTCACATAACCCGAGAATATGCCATCTTATGTGGGTCAGTTCTTCTTTCAGCTGAGCGAGCCTATCGTCACCACGAATCATCCGTCCGTTATGCACAGCCAGGGTCAATTGGGTTTCGCGGATTAACGTAGCCCGGGGATTTTTCACACGTCTTACCCTGTCGATACCATGATCGCCGCCTTGCCCAGTAATAACAGGGCGGGCTTTTCTTTTTTAGGGACCTATCATAAAGGGGACCTATCGTCTTGGGATCATTCAATAAAACTTACATTATATTTTTAATATTATTATATTTAAAGATTATTCAGTAATCTATTAATTTGTCTCAAGTTAAGGGTTTTTACAATATTAATTTCATGAATTTCATTTCATTCAATTTCATCCAAATCGGTTCAGTTGTTTAGGTGTGAAAGCGTAAGAAACATTCGTGATGATGAAAAATGATTGAAATGGGGGCATTTCAACTCCAATTTCCCATACAATTTCAAATTACAAAAAATCCCCATACAATTTGAAATTACAAAATTGCTAGAACAAACATTTCTTGGCTTCATGTCAAGTGCCTATATAAAGAGTTTCATAGTTTTATCTGCAACGGTTTCATATTGACATTCATCCCCCACCTCAACCCCAATTTCACCCCCGTACAGTTCTAAATTACAAAATTGATAGAACAAACATTCGTTTGCTTCGTGTTAAGTGTCTATATACAGAGTTTCATGGTTTTATCTTCAACGGTTGGGAACTTCCATATTGACATTCATCCCCTATTTCAACCCCGATTTCACCCCCGTACAGTTTGAAATTACAAAGTTGATAGAACAAACATTTCATTGCTTCGTGCCAAGTGTCTAAAAACAAAATTTGGTAACTTTGAAAACCACGAATTTTCATACAACTGTTCATCCCTTGTTTCGAATTTCGGCAAACCCCGTCTTAGCGAGCGCCTATGTGCTAAGAGGGACCTCCATGCAAAATTTCAGATTCCTAGCATATGTAGGATGTTTCTGAGATTCCTTGATGAGTGACCTTTCGCTTTTATATATGTATATAGAAAACTCTAAAACCCTTTCCAGCTATGAATGGGGTACCGTATCAAAAGCTTTCTTATAGTCAATCCAAGCAGCGGAGAGGGCTCCTTTGTTTCGTTTTACTTGTTCGCAAATGGTCGTGTCAATAGAGAGCAGCTCCTCAGTACCACGGGACCCAATCTTACATCCAACCTGAGAGGAGACCATAACGTGATTAGCGACTACATGCGCGGTAATGTTTGCTCTCAGAATGGATGTAAGCAGCTTGTAGGTAGGCAAGCACGTAGGTCTGTAGTTCTTTGGCTCCGTGGTACTACCAGACTTACGGAGCAGAAAGGTGACTACGGTGGTCATGAAAATGGGAGGAGAACCCGTCTCGAGGGCTTCTTGTAATTGTGTTGCCAAACGTTCATGTGAGCATCGAAACCACTTTATCCAGAGGTTGTGCAATCCGCCCAGGACTTTTCCAGTTCTAAGCTGTCCGGATGGCACAACTAACATCCATGAAGTCTATTGTAATAATTGCATGGATTCGATAGGCTCACATGCACGTTCGACGACACGCATCCAAGTTCCCTGTGCTCGACAAGCACCGACCAAATGCTGCGCCAGAAGTTTTCGTTTCGTTTTCATCGCGCTGGCATCCGGTAACTGCCCATCGTTCACACATCGACTAGTTCCTTTCCAGTTGCAGTACACTTTCCTTTGATCACTCTAAAAGTCGCGATTTTGCCGATATCGATTCACACGTTCTCTGTAGCGGCGATTACGGTTTGCCCACGCATATACTTTCTGCTTCAGATAGTCAATACGTTCCGTAACGTTGGCTAGATAGTGGTGTGGACTGATACCAGTACCAGGGAATTCCTGTATTACAAAACGCATGACTCGGGGACGGCTGTTCCTCTGACTGAGGCAGATTAGCCTTGCTATAAGAGTCCTGAATGTGCGGATACGCCGTTCTATTCGCACTTGCGGGTACATTTCCGGCAATTCGCGTCGCACGATCTGTTTCTGGAAATTTGACACGTGCAACGCGACACGCCGCAATAGCACCACAGTACACAATAGAATGGGTAACATTTGGGGACCGTGTCACCCTCGTCCGTGGGGAAGCACCTCTACAATGAAACCCCCACACGTGGTCCCTGGGTGGTGCTAATCAGGTGACAAAATACCGGTGGTAGGCTTCGGCCGTGGCTGGTGACCACCTGCCAGACTGAGTCGTGCCGCCAAGCGGCCCAGCCGTGTTCCGGCATGTAGTCTAGTAACGCCATTAGGGAAAACGGGTCAGAACAGTTGCTGCATAACTGCAAGACCGGATAGTCACACACCAAAACTTTACATCGGGACACTAGTCATGGAGGGTAGCGGGATCCGAGGCACGGTTTGCCGCACCGACCGCAGATAGTTGGGGGCCCAAGTAGTGAGCTAGCCACTCATGAAAGGCTGCCCCGCCATCTTGCGAAAAATCCCGGGATGCGCTATCCTGCCGGTTGGCGACCGGATGACAAGGCCAGATAGACATCCCCGGGGGGGCTCGGGCGTCCCCGCAGTCTCCAGACTAGTTTCCCACGGATGTATTCGTGTTGTGTGTTGTGACCGTTGGTCAGCAGTGTGTGGCCTCGTTCTACTTCCGTTTTCCCAACCGACACTCACTCCCAAACAATATGAAGAACAAGAATAATAGAAACAACGTTAAAATGCGGCTGCACTCCTCGTCACTCAAAGTGCACCTCACGAATATCCGAGGTCTGCACTCCAATATCACCGCAGTCCACCACCATCTAGAGACTGAGCAGCCGTCTCTCTTGTTTCTTACGGAGACGCAGATAAAATGTCCGTCGGATGAGGCGTACCTAACGTATCCAGGGTACACTTTGGAGCACAACTTTAGGCCTCGTGCTGGAGTGTGCCTGTACGCCCGTGACGACATCTGCTTTCGGCGTCTCCGTAATCTTGAGGACACCAGATTCTCTGTTCTTTGGGCGCTATTGGACACGGGCACGGACAAAATTGTCTATGCCTGTGTCTATCGGTCGCACAGTGGAGATCAGGAGACAACTCGGCTCACTGATTATTTGAGTGAGGCAGCGGACGCGGCTCAGCAGAAGTACCCATCAGCCCAATTAGTGTTACTGGGGGATTTCAACGGCCACCATAAGGATTGGCTGTACCCATACCGGGACACTGACCACGCTGGGTTGGAAATGAGAAAGCTTGCTTTGTCGTTAGACCTAACCCAGTTGGTCCAAGAAGCCACAAGGGTACCAGACGTTGAGTCGCATACTCCCTATTGCTTAGACCTTCTGCTGACAACTGATCCAGACCGATACTCCGTGGCGGTATCTTCGCCGTTAGGCAGCTCCGACCACTGTCTGGTGAAATCAGTATCCGTTTACCATCCGCCTGATCTCAGTCCCAGAGGCAGCCGGCGGCTGTGGCGATACAAGTCAGCAGATTGGGACGAGATGCGCTCTTTCTTTGCATCTTACCCATGGCAGTCACTGTGCTTCTCTTCTGGTGATCCGTCAGCCTGCGCAGATGCTGTGACAGTTGCTATACGTACGGCTATGGAATATTTCATTCCATACTCTGACGTTCCATTGTCCGGCAAAGCTCGCCCATGGTTCGGTCCTCAATGTAAAAGTGCTGAAGCATTTAAACATGAGGCCTACCTAGCCTGGGTTGATGCTCGACAGCGTAAGGCAAGGGACACACACCGGAAGAAAAAGGCGTTTAACAGGGCTGCCAAGGCATGCAAGAGGGTTTTTCAGAGGGCTCGTTTTGACCACATTAGTCGAATAGGGAACAAACTAGCTTCGTACCCTGCGGGCAGCAAAGCGTTTTGGTCCCTAGCTAAATCGGTCGAATCGAACTTCTGCCGCTCCTCACTCCCTCCAATGCTAAAACCTGATGGGGCGCTGGCTCACACCGCAATGGAGAAAGCAAACTTGTTTGCATCTCAGTTTGCTGAATCTTCACGTCTGGATGCTGGTAGTGCGACACCTCCTACTCCTCCTGGCAGTCCGACCTTGATGCCGGAAATACATATTCGCCAAAAGGAGGTTCGTAAAGTGCTACGCAATCTGGATGTGAACAAAGCCAGTGGTCCGGACGGAATTCCTGCCCTAGTGTTGAAGGTTTGTGCACCTGAGTTGTCTCCTGTACTAACCCGCCTGTTTAGGCTCTCTCTCCGTACTGAGCAAGTACCAAAATCATGGAGGCTTGCTAACGTGCAACCTGTGCCCAAAAAAGGTAGTCGTGCTGACCCTGCCAACTACAGGCCCATCTCGGTCACGTCCATACTCTGCAAGACTATGGAACGTGTCTTAAACCACAGGCTCCTGACGTACCTAGAATCTAACGACCTCCTCAGTGACCGGCAATACGGGTTCCGCCGAAATCGGTCCACCGGGGATATTCTAGCGTACGTCACTCACATCTGGAGTGAAGCTATCGAGAAACACGGGGAAGCACTTGCAGTCTCCCTGGATATCTCGAAGGCTTTCGACAGGGTTTGGCATGATGGCCTTATTAGCAAGCTTTCTAGTTATGGTTTGTCTTCTGGGTTTATTGCATGGATATCGGACTTCTTGAGGGATCGATCCATACGAGTTGTCATTGATGGCTGCTCGTCGGATCAAATGGCAATCAATGCCGGAGTCCCTCAAGGGTCGGTACTCTCTGCGACGCTTTTTCTGCTACATATAAACGATCTGTTGAAGCCCGGTATCTTTGGGTACGCGGATGATAGCACTGTTGTAGAGAGTTACATATCGAGCGCGAGAGCCAGTGGACAGCAAACTAAGGTTTTGAGAGAGAGTATGATCGAACGTTTGAACTTGGCCCTTGAGGAAGTCTCTGAATGGGGCGAAACCAATCTGGCCAAGTTTAACGAGGGAAAGACGCAGGCGTGTCTGTTCTCGGCAAAAAGGAGTCCATTTCATCATACTCCTACTTTTCGAGGTGTGTCCGTACCGGTTACTGATCATCTTGAGCTTTTGGGCGTTACCTTGACCTCTACGCTCAACTTTGGCACGTATATCGAGTCTAAGGCAAAATTAGCTGGCAAAAAACTAGGTGTCCTCTCAAAGGTGCGAAAGTACTTCAAATCTGAACAATTACTTCTCTTATACAAAGCACAGATTCGGTCTTGTATGGAGTACTGTTCGCATCTTTGGGATGGATCGGCTAAGTATCAGCTTGAGGCTCTGGAATCGATCGAGAGGCGTGCCAAAAGGCTCATAGGCAAAGACACTCTAGTGCGAAAAAGACTTCAAAGTCTTGAACATCGCCGCAAGATTGCAAGCTTGTCAGTTTTTTATCGGATACACTTCGGAGAGTGTGCGACTGATCTGCATAATCTAATACCACCTTGCCCTTTTTTCTATCGGACTTCTCGTAACTCGAAGAAGCGGCACCGTTTCATAGTTGATGTTCCAAAGACACGGACGAAGAGGTTTGACTCTACTTTTGTGATAAGAACGTCTAGGCTGTGGAATGAGTTGCCAGAGTGGGTTTTCCCTGATAGTTATAACCTTGGTGTCTTCAAATCGAGAGTGAATCGGTTTCTTCTAGGTAAACACGCTCCATCGTAGACCGCATCGTCGCTTAACATCAGGTGAGATAGCGGGCAAGTGTAAACCTATAAAAGTTAAAAAAAAAAAAAAAAAAAAAAACAGTCAAATTTTTGCTAGTTGCCAGGTACGAAACTAACAAAGTTTTCTTTACTTTATTATTTCTGAATACTTAGTATTACTTATTAATAAAAGCAGGTTTTCTTACCTGCGGTCAGGTTCCGAGCAGAAGCGTAGTATGGTCTCCCTGGCCTCCTCGCTGATGGGGATCTCCGGCGGGAAGGTGAGCGACTCGCGCCACGACATCACCTTCCGGTACGTCTCCTGCGGCGACTCCGAACAGAACGGCGGGTAGCCGATCAGCATCTCGTACCTTAAAACCATAGCTTACACTTACACACGTGCATGCTAACATTTTGTCTTCGGGAATACTTTCCACGCGCACACGTGATACATATTAGTTATTAGTTTCAAGCGTTCTATGTACCTCTGTAGGTAAGAAGCCGAGAGTGGCGTTCCGCTAGCATTTTGAACTTGTATGATTGTACAAAAACTGAAATCAAAAACAAATGCTATTCCATTTAAAAAAAATCTTTGGGATCGAATGGAATAACTGATTATTTTTGTGTATTGCTTACGATCTTTTCGTGTACGCCGTACAAATATACGCGTACATCAATTTAAGATTACACAAGTAAACATCGAAAATAAATAATATCACATTTATGCACATGCTAAAATAATTAAATCAGCCGACCAGCATTTCAATCAAATAGCAACAAAAAACAAGAATCGCTTTAGTTTTTTTTCATTATTCAATTTAAGTAAATTACTTTCGCGTGAGTAAAGTCGAATGATACGTCATTCGCAGACAGTTCCAAATGCTCAAATGGGTTTTCTAAAAGTAAATACTTAGATAACTATCGCATTGGCTTAATAAAAATCATTTTCTACGAGATCGTTGCTTGTAAACTAATCTTATAATAGTTTATAAGTCTAGTCACAAAATTAGCTTAACAACTCGCTCCTTATAATAAAATCACCTTTCAACTATATAGATACAAAAAATAGAAAACTTGACAAAGTCATGTCATCATCAAATCAAGTTACAAAATTTAAAAAAATAATATTTATTACTAAATGTCTAAAACAATACCTAATTAAATCTATCATCGTCTTTCTCTTCTTCTGTCTCAGAACTGACTAAAATGGTGGTGACATCATTATGACCAGTGTGACGTAACATCGGAGGAATGCGCGATGCGAATCAAATCGGAAGTTCTTACGATGCATTCGTGCGAATTCGGAGATATTTTCGATGCGATGCGAATTCGTGGTTTTGTGCGGGAGCCCTAATAATACCATTAAACTATTAATAAGCAATAAGAATCTGAATCTCGAAAACTAGATACAATAGAGGCTACAACGATTTTGATGAAATTTGGTATGGTAGGGGGTTTCGGGGTCGATTAATCGGTCTAACTAGGTTTCATTTTTTTTCGAACAATGCTCGGTCATCCAGGTGCGTCAGTAAAGACCTCTGTTACCAGTGTTTTCACGGTGATATGTGCTGTTACGGGCCAGTCTATTTAATTTTTTACCATCAAGCACCCATTTTACTTTTTTCCCGAGTCTATTTCAAATAAAAAAGAGGTTGGTTACGTTTGACCACTATCTACCATCTACCCGAAAATCGCCGATCGATATATTTATTACCTATGTATTAAATGCTAAAGGTATTAACGCAAAGCTTGTTTTGATCAGATTAATACTAGCAGCGCCCCGCGGTTTCACTTGCGTACGTCCCGATCCCTTTATTTATCTGCGAGATAAGTAGTTTATGTATTATTCCAGTACTCTATCTATGTTCCAAATTTCAACCCGATCCGTTCAGGCGTTCCGACGTCCTAACATCAAAACATCCAAACTTCCAAATTTTGCATTAATTATATTACTTATATTGATAGGTTTTCGATCGACTGCCACCTCGATTGATTATACCAAAGTATCCCTATAAGTTACTTTGATAATTTAATTATCTGAGAATATGTTATCATTCGCATAATAACGCAAGTGAAAGCAATAAATCTTATGAGGAATGTCATAATGAATAATTGTATTTCCAGCGTATCTCACTAGCTTACAATGTACTAAGTGAATTTATGAGAACCGGACAGTGGCGCAGATAACGCAATGATTTTTGTTTCCTTTGCAGATAAAACTCAACGGACAATAATGTTGTGTATTTGTTGTAATCGAACCGACTATTGATAAAGTTTTTCGTAGGAAATGTTGTAGAAATAGTTATTTTCCAGTCATTAAACCGGTTGTATGTTACATCCTTTATTTATGGTATTTACGCATTTGACTAACTAACTTTAGTTAGCAGAATATAGTTTTTTTGTAGGTAAATATAATGAGTTTACTCTTGACCGCCATCTCGCCTGATGTTAAGCGACGACGCTGTCAACGATGGAGCGTACTTGCCTAGAACAAACCGATTCACTCTCGATTTGAAGACACCAAGATTGTCAGAATCGGGAAAAACCCCAATCAGGCAATGCATTGTATATACAGATTTGAAAAGCAATGTGTTCAGCGATATTTTTGAGTTAAAAGATTTCCTTCTTTATTTCTGCGTGACGAGTATCAATCATCTGCAATATTTTTTCCCAAATATTGTGTAATCTGTTATGAGCAGGTGTGTTGTTTATAATTACGTGCTCATCGTATTCGATGATTTTTTGGGAACAATGTCAGTAAACACCTTCGAAAAAAAAATATATATATGTGTTTTCAAATGGATAAATAACAGAGTTATGAGAACATATCAAATATACATCCGAATTCAGAACCTGGATTTTTTTTTTTTCGAAAAAATAAGTTCAACTATTCAGTAAAATAAGAGCATCAATACTCGACATTCTTATTTGGACTGGCCACATAGCACGGAACAGTTTTATACTTATTTATGTACTAGCGCATAGACAGAGTTAAAATGTTTAATCATAATTCGCATAATAACGCGACGCTTAGCTATCAAATTCGCTCAATTAGTCTAAATGAGAACATAACATGTACTAAAACCAATTAAATATGTTAATTTCAGTACAAAATTATAAAGTTCGAATTGGGAAAAACATAAACAACTCATTAGATTAACCGGCAACCAATCAGGACACATTACGTAACAAGTTAGAAGTAGTCTGATTGGTAGGTGCATCTAAGTTTGTTTAAGTTTACATGTGTATATAACAAGCAAGCCAGACAATAAAAATCACATGAAATCATAAAACAAAATACGATACAGTTACGACATTACTTACATTTGCACATGCACCCATGAATCATATCTGTGTACACGTATTGTTTTGTCAGTGTGCGTATCGGGATTGCCGTAATCTAGTGTGGATGCGTCCGCTCGCACGCACACTTAGAAAAACCTAGACGTCACACAGATAAAACTCACGCACACTATTACATTAGAACAGCTGTAATAACTTACATGATGACTCCCAAGCTCCACCAGTCAGCTTGCGGCCCGTATCCAGTTTGTAAGAACACTTCTGGTGCAATGTAGTCGGGAGTGCCCACAGTTGAGTACGCGAGCGCACGCCGGTTCCGCTTCCAAGATTCAGCGCGTCGTTTCGAGTCCATTGCGGACGACGACGTCGAGACTGGGAACGAAAAGAAACCTACTAGCCATTAATAGAAAAAGTATATAACTACGGTGGCAGTGGGTTTGGTGAACATCTTTTACACGACACTATCTGGTCCCAACTAAACAAAGGCTGTGCTGTCGGAACCAGATAGCAGATCGGTGAAAGATGGTGGATATGCGGAATGATTATTAACTATCAAACAAGAAGACACTGAATGGAAAAACAAATATGTTAAATTAAAGTAATAGAATGAAATGGGCGTCGAACAATTTAATAGTTGAAAATTTTGGAACTGTATAAGCTGAAATGATCTTGTACAATTTGGTCGGTTTAAGTTGAACGAAGTGATGTTGGGTCTTGAAATTCCGGGGCGTGTGCATTTAGTAACATCAAATAATTCACTGCGAAGCCTTGTGCCCGCAGTTTATAGAGTTCAACAGAAAACGACCACACTGTAAGTGTGGTTAAACAGTAACTGTTTAACTGTAGTTGTATCCCACTAATATTATAAATGTCACAGTATGGATGTTTGGAAGTTTGTTGCTCAATCACGCCGTAACGTATGAACGGATCAGACTGAAATTTGGAACACAGTTAGATTATAGTCTGGAAGAACATATAGGCTACTTTTTATCCCGGGAAAATAATGGGAACGGGAACTACGCGGGTAAAACCGTGGGGCACTGCTAGTTAATTTCATAAATGCATGTCTATAGGGATGGAGACTTAATGCTATTTATGGAAACTGCTCAGTGATTTTGAGGTTAGAAACAGTGTCAAATTGATCAATAAGATTTAGTAAGGTTTTTAGTTAGAATACTCTATGTAAACAGTTTTGAAAAATTAAAATTTACAATGTGTAAACTGAAGGTTTTTGAATTAACAACGCCACAGGCAAACTTGTCGTGGGCTGTGAATTGAATTCTAGCGTCACGCTCGGGAATGATAAGAAATCAACGGGTAAACTCGAGACCATGGCACATTGGCCATCATGCTCATGGCCACGCCCTCTGGTTTCACCCGTGTAGTTTCCAAAGTATACTATCGAATTCTGAGTTTAAGTTTTCACTTCTATCGGCAGTTCCTATGACTGCCAATTTTTATTTTTTACAATGATGTCCCTTGACTAAGATTAATGTGTCGCCCTGATAAGAATTTTTAAGCTTATTTAAATATGTTTGATTATTTCAGAGTTGGTACTTACTAAAGTCGGAAGGAGTGGCGCGTGACAGGTCCCGGTAGAAATCTGTGCGATGGCTCTTCTTGAGGCCGGTACAGAGGCCGAAGTCACTCAGTTTGATGTGACCACGCGCGTCCAGTAGCAAATTGTCCGGTTTTATGTCTCTGGAAACGATATAGCATAACATATAACGATATAGCATTACGTTTATTGAAGCGAGACTCCTTTAGACGCGCTGAACAGTTTTTGGTGGATTTTTTGCATAGGTGTAATCTTGTAAGTTCGCGTGACAGACATGCGCAATAGCCGTATATCAGTAGCTATACAGCTGACGTATTGTGTAAAATTGCTGCTATGTAATACTTTAATTCCTTAGATAAAGAATAAGTAAATAGATCAGGTTTTTCCGCACGGTTCCTTTGTGCCAATCGTAAGCAGATGAGGTACTGTATGTTAGCTATGGCGACATAGTGATATACCGCGACAAAAGTATGACACTTCCATAAGAGCGACAAGACAAGAGCGATCAGACCCGTGCTTTCGGTGCAAAGCGTTTGTTTTAAATCTATACGTAGTATACGTAAACTCTTTGTTAAATTCGAAGTTACAAGTTTTACCTTCTATAGGCATTCCTTATGACTTCATTTTTTTCATCATTCTCATTTTATTACACAATTTTCTTTATGACTTATGCTGTTGGGACACGAGACCTTCCCTCACAAGGGAGTCACTGACCAAGTGCGGTTCGGAAGGATCTTGATATTCAGTATTAATTGTCTAAACTGTGTTATATTGTATTTACATAGAAATTACGTTTTTTGTAGTTTAGAGTGAAGGAACGGGATTAGGGCATGTGCCTGATGGTAAGCAACACGCCAACCCATAACAGCACAACGTTACGCAGTTATTGGAACATGAAAAGTCCAAATCATTACCTAGCACTGCACTGCTCGTCACCTAGAGAATTAAGATGATATATCTCTATAACCTGTAATTTCTCTGGAACAATGGCTCATTCATCGTATTCTGAAGGTATAAATTATTTATCAACCGTAGGGTATCGCTTGACCGCCAGGCCTGATACTGTGATCATACGGCCTACTAAGGGTTATAAGGATTCAGAAAAAGTTTATTTTTTCTAGACGCATTCGACCTCATTCCGAAATGCGAACTTACGTTAGTTTTAGTACAAACTCAAATAATAATCATACATTTTGGGGTATTTAGTTTTAGAACTTGCGTTAGTTTGCGTTTTAGAATAATGTCCATTGAGTTTAATTTTACTTATTCTGAACTTAATGGAAATAGTCTAATATTTTTGTTCGAGTTTCAGTCAATTGTAAAGTAAAATGTATGTATGTCTATGTTTTCTGGCACCATACTTGAATGAGTGTAGTTGTAGTTGCATAGATCACAGAAATAAATAAATGACCATTGGTGGATAATTCACACACAACACCATCTGACCCCAAACTAAGCAAAGCTTTTTTTTTTTTTTTTATAGCATAGAGTGACGAGACGAGCAGGTCATGTGCCTGATGGTAAGCAACATGCCTGCCACATAACAGCACAGTAACACGCAGCTATTGGAACATGATAGTCCAAAGCCTATCATGTTCCAATAAGCTTGTACTATGCCGGCCAGATAGCTGATATAATACTTACATAATTTTAAATACATACTAGTTATGCATAGAAACACTCAGACACAGATGATGAGATATTATATACCTATATCAACAATTTTTTTTTATTATTAAGTGTAAATAAATAACTTTATAGCACTTAATTTAATACTAACAAAATTTGTTTAAACTACCTCAAACAAAATAAAGTAGCAATCGGTAACTTGATCACTAAAAGCGATCTCTTCCAGGCAACCCTAAGCTGAAATGAGATTTGAGAATAAGGAGAGGGGGAAGTACAAATAGTATCATGGTTGATACTTATATTCGCTTGAACTCGCGTAAACTGACCTGTGTATAAAGCCGAGCTTGTGTATGCTGTCGATAGCGAGCGCCGTCTCAGCGACGTAGAACTGAGCGCACTCCTCGCTCAGGGTGTCTTTCTTCATGAGCAGCGTCATCATGTCACCGCCGGGGAGGAACTCCATGATGAGGTACAAGTTCATGGGGTCCTGGAAGCTGTAATACATCTTCACGACCCACTGGTGGTCCGCCTCGACTAGGATGTCGCGTTCCGCGCGGACATGGGCCACCTGTAAATGTGTCGTGTGCATACTATTGATAATTTTGAAGTGAAAATATCAGCAGTATATCTGTAACTATACCGGTTATGTGTTTTTTTTTTAAATAGTGACGAGACGATCAGGGCATGTGCCTGATGGTAAGCAACATGCCTGCCACATAACAGCACAGTGACACGTAGCTATTGGAACATGAAGAGTCAAAATCATTACCTAGCACTACACTGCGCTCATCACCCAGAGATCAAAGATGTTATATCTCTGAGCCCTGTAATTTCTCTGGAAACATTACCCTTTAAACTGGAACACAGTAATGTTTGCACATTACTGCTTGGCGGTAGAATAACTGGCAAAGGTGTGGTACTTCCCCAGGCGGACTCTGCCAAGAGCCCTACTACTACAAGATTAGTGATGCTTAAGGCAGATACTCCACCAAAGAGGAGATGTTCGAGCGGAGACGAGTTGTATTTATAACAACCAATAGAATTTCGTTGTTCACACATTTCGTCTCCGCTCAGCTCCAGTAGAGATCACTAAACGGAGATGTATTATATTTGTATGGCGCGATGAAAGTGGAGATGTGAGCTGTGCCTCGCTGACGCGCAGCGGAGACGAGAATTGTACGCAGGCGTTGACGCGCGGCGTAAGGCACAGCTTCGGTGGAGTCACCTGAGCTGAAAACCTCTCTTCTCGTGCCCGCTTCAGACATCTCCGCACATCTTCGCTTTGGTGGAGTCTCAGCCTTATAGTAAAATTTGAAGTTGTAAGTTTGAACTTTTATCGCCAGTCGGTAAAGTCGATAAGTCTATAATAATGTAGTTGCCTACCTGTTCTTTTTCCAACATGTCCGCTTTCCGTAATATTTTCATAGCGTAAACATGCCCCGTATCTTTCTTTTGCACCAGCCGAACTTCTCCAAAGGCGCCTCGGCCGATGACCTGTAACGATTTTCAGAATTTATTGAGTGGGTTTACAATCTAGCTGCTCAAGATTTAAACAACGATGATTTAAGTATTTTCTGCTTTTAATTGAATGTAGTGTCGGTTAGTATTGACGTGTACTCAGGCTATCGCCCAAAATTACGACATTTTACACATGTAGCTACTTTTTTTTTGTATTAGTCATACTTGATAATAAACTAGCTGTACCCTGCGCACCTTGCTACGCCACCTGTCGAAAATTGGTCGCAAACCAACTCAGAAACCTACTTTAGATCATGCACAACAACCTTGCTACAGATCACATGACAGACAGAGAAATCACAACATGCTGAAATGCATAGTTTACGATTAAATAAAGGACATACAAACAAACATTCATTTTTACATACATAGACCTTGAATTTTATGAGTATGGATGAACAATTGACGCAAAAATAGCTGAACAGAAATGGGTGAGAATTTACAGCAATGTAACTTAGAAATCAGAACGAAACCTAGGCTAGGCTATTATTTGCCTAATGAATGAATAAATAAATGAATTGAAATAATGAATTAGAAATAAATAAATGAATGTTCATTTATTTATTTCTGTGATCTATGCAACTACAACTACACTGACTCATTCAAGTATGGTGCCAGAAAACACAGACATACATAAATTTTACTTCATTACAATTGACTGAAACTCGAACAAAAATATTATACTATTTCCATTAAGTTCTGAATAAGTAAAATTAAACTCAATGGACATTATTCTAAAACGCAAACTAACGCAAGTTCTAAAACTAAATACCCCAAAATGTATGATTATTATTAGAAGATGAAAACGCCGAGCGCAGCTATTATAAGACGTTAAAGTTTGTTAATCCGACGAAGGATACAAGCCAAAGAGACAAAAAAAGTAACCGTATTTTGCGACTCGAATGACGCTGGATAGGACACGTGGCCAGACGTGATGACAGCATCGGAGTAGATCTCTGACAGAGTGGCTACCAGTCGTGTAAGACCACTAGCCAAATGGGTCGATGGCATGCAATGAATTAATTGCATGCGGAGATTACGTCGATGAAATTGGCTCAGGATAGGTCAATGGCGCAGACGACAGAAGGCATAAACCCAACAGTGGTTCGATATAGATTGACAATTATCGTGATGCTGAATTTGGCAATTACCTTGAGTGGTTCAAAGTCCTCGACGCCAAGCCTGGACCGCTTGAGTCTGAGGAACTCTGTCTCTTTCTGAGCATGTTGCTGTCGCTTCTCTTGCTTTTGACTTTCTGTCAGGCTTTCATCCTTGAGAGACTCTTCTAATTTTTCGAGTCTGAAAGTATAGGAATTAAATTAATGTTTAGTACCACGAATAACGGCTTAATACTAATATGTATCCATTTCTCGCACATCACTATCTAACCCCAAACTAAGCAAAACTTGAATTATGGGAACCAGGTAGCCGATATAATACTTTTATATTTGTAAATACATAATTACTTTTAATACATAGATACGAACAGACATAGGTAGTTTACATAAAAGATTATACATACATATAATAAATAATTAAAAGGACTGTGAAATGGAGTGAATGTGAATGTGTAATTTTTTACGAACCACTCTCATTTTAATGGTATTTCGAAATAACACGACTGTCTAAATCGACAAACGCTCTAAAAATGTATAATGATGGAAAGACATGTACCTATACGTTATACGTACATGATCCTTAATATCAGCGTTGTTATTTTGCCAACCATGTGATAAGTAATAATACCCACTTAAGTTTATGGAAAACGCGACCACAAATAACTCAATCACGTTTTAAAACACGATAACAGTAGCCTTTTTAACAGACGTCCAAAAAGGAGGAGGTTCTCAATTCGGTTATATGTTTTATTGTACATATTTAGAATAACGCGATAGCTCCGCCAATCGTGACTCCATTTTGATGTTTTTTTTTTGTTTGGTCAACCATAGTTCAGAGGTGGTCTTATATAAATTTATAGAAATAATTGCGGCAGTTTTTTAAATAACAACATAAAACTAAAATTTGCTTTAATTTTCCAGGACGACTTAGTGTTAGTTTCTTATGAAATTTATTTTAAATTGAAGTCGATTTATGTTTTTTCAGAGTTAATTCGCGTTCTGATACGTTTTCTTATTTTAAAATATAGACTAAACATGGCATAGTATGATATTGTTGAATGTTTCTAATATTTCGCGGAAAGATGATTGGTGGTTATAAGTTTCATTTGACTGTAGGTATATATTTGTGATGTTAGGTCACTAAGTGGCAGTAGGTTGGTAACATACTTCTGTCGCAGAACCGATAACCTTCGGGTTAGACGATTTCTGGATTGGAGACTGCAAAACGGTAAACATAGTGTAGGACGTAACTTGAGTGATGATGATGAGTGATGATTTACGCGAGGCGATGGAAACATAAAGCCGAGGTTCGGGATGAGTGGCGTATTATGGGAGGTTATGTCCAGTAGTGGACGGCTACGGGCCAGTGATGATAATGATGACCGGTATTATCATAGCATCAAAGTTCCTAAACGAATGGACCGATTCTTCTACGTTACTTTTAAATATATAATTTATACATTTAATTATATTATTTAAAATTTCATATTTCATAATGTACCTAATTTATACTGGATAGTCTTGATTTTAAAATTAGAATATACGTTTCTCACATCCAAAGTGAATGCATCAAATGGTCGTTATTGATATAGGAAGCAACATGATCAGACTAATGTTCACAATTGATTGTAATTGGTGTCGGAGGTACACTTCATGCACGGCAGAGATATCTCCTTATTTTTTAACGTGGCATTCTACATAATATGTCTTTTGTTAAAGTACTATTTTATTAACTTACTATTTTTACTTTACAATACAGGCAAACCGGACAGCACGACGCCCATCAAGATGGGTCGAAGATGTCGTCTTTATTGCGGACTGGTCCGAAACTGGACTCGATAGGCACAGGACTAAGGAAATACAACATAATAGAAGAGATACCTATACCCGCGCTTCTACCGCCTAACGAAAAACGCTTTGATGCTTTGATGTTGCTGTCTCTTTTCTTCTCGCTTGAAATGAAAGAGACGGCAATGCCAAAGCATCAAAGCGTCAAAGCGTTTTTCGTTAGGCGGTAGACCCCCCGGCAGAGGAATACAGAAGGTTGTGGATGATTATGAGTAAATTTAATAAATGAAATAGGCAAATTAGTAAATATATACCTCTATTAAAGTTAAGTAAAGCGAGAAAAGTAAATCTCGCCGAAATTGATTTTCTTCTTTGCTTAGTTTGGGGTCAGATGGTGTTGTGTGTGAAATGTCCACCAATGTTTATTTTTCCACTAGGTATCAACGGCACAGCAAGTCTTTTTCTGCTACTTGAATCTATCATTTGATCACTTACACCTTTTTTGCATGCATATTTATCGTGTCTCCCACAATTCATCCGAAACTTTTATGGCGCCACCTTCCATTGTAACCGCTTACCATCAGATACAACGATCGCCTAATAATATAGTTCCCTATCTTCTCATAATGTGTCCGTACCAGATGGTCTACCGCCTAACTAAATCTACTTTGCCTTTGCTATTGCTATCTTTATAATTTCAAGCAAAAATAAAAGAGAGAGCAATGTTAAAGTTAAGACTGTTTTAGTTGGGCGGTACTCTCAGTTATGAAATTACAATAACAAAAAGTGATTGAAGTACATTCAATTATTTATTTTACAGCAATTCCTAAAAAATCATCAACCCAACGTCTCGACAAACGATTCACATTTTCTCCTGAGAAAACTCCATGTTTAACACGAATCATAAAGAAATCCAAGTTAATAAATACCTTTGTTTCCGCTCCAAGTGTTGTGTGATGAGATTTGTGTAGAAATTCTCGAGAGTGACCTTTGCTTTTGTGGCCTTGTCCAGCGTATGTCCGCTGAAACGGATGTTGTCCGTCCCAGTCATTTCCAGCACCCCTGTAATAAAATGAGAATAGTATACATAAATAGAATGGCGCTACTTTAGTCGTATGACAAAATTCAAATGAAGATATCACAGTAAACCCATACAAAATGGCGACGTTATTATTTTTAATACAAAATGTTACAATAGTCGTCAATACGAAAAAAATTCAGGTCGAAAATACATTTCACAGGCCCACAATTTTTTTTTGGTGCATCTCTGTTTGTTTCTATATTCGATAGAGTATGTAATGTACAGTATACTGTCATACTTCATTTTAACTCATCAGCTCTAGTTCACCTATTACCCTCATTTTAATTTTTTGCCGGTCCTGTTCGTAAATAGTAATTTTTATAATAAAATCGATTAGCTTTATGTTATATTAATATTTTATTATGGACAGTACGTCCAGATGTTGTGTTAACGATCCTGATATAAATATTTTCTTATGTTGTTGTGGTCAATACATACGAAAAGATATCGGTGTAAATTAATTACAAACACTGTAAAACATTTGTATTTTACTGTTACTTAATTGTGAGTTCCTGAGATTAGCGCGTTCAAAAAAAAACTCTTCAGATTTATAATATTGGTATAGGTAGATATAGATGAGATGCGTGTCCACGGACACGATTCACGGTCACGTATTTAAAACTAAAGCATGTAATGTATTTAGACACGTTATTTTACAATTCATGTGTTATTATCATCGCATTATAATAGATCTAAAGGAATCACTACATTCCTAAGAAAAATATACAAACATAATTGTTACATACCTAGTACGAGAACAAAGTTTTAAACAGCATGATATGAATTGAACCACGCTTAATATGCAAACTTAAAAGCCGTAAAACCTTGAATGAAATTATGAATTACAGATTTTACAGCAGTTAAAATAAATAGTTTTGCCAAGTAAGTGAACAAGGGAGTGGCTTTACCTCAATAGCATCCCACGGCCGTTAGCTGTGAGACTCTACGGGAGTCGACTCTCCAGGATTGAGGGCACTCCAGACCCATCAAAGCACACACAAGCCAAGCTTTCCTCGCCACCCTTTGAATTAGGAATCGTAGTGGCAAGATCAGCAACCCCATGCAGCGACGCAAGGAATGCCGGCAGGCCGACATTTTATATGAGTAAGATTTTTTTTATTGATTGATTGATATTTTTCGCGCACAACGCACCCCTAGACTCCCAAACCGAATTGGAAGACCTGCTAGTGACCTTTGACACTTATCAAGGGCAACATCTTAAATGGTTCTACCGTTTCGTGACCAACCAACTTCCCGCCTGAGCTATTATACCGACGCGCAACGAGGCGAAATTTACCGTCGCATTCTAATGTTAAGTACCTGGGCGACCGAGGTTTGCTCGGTTTAAACACTGAGTGTACTTAGATACCTACAGATAAAGGCCTCCCAGTAATAGATTTTCTCATAAAAACTTAAAAATAATATAAAAAAAGAATGATTTTGAAAAAAATCAAGCAGCCGTCTGGATTCGATCCCGGATCTATAGTTTCAATACCTCTCCTAATCCATTATTTCGCAATGCCGTACAAAAATCATGCGACAAGTAGAAATGATCGAGGGTTGTAACCCCCCCTCTTCGACTGTACTCAGTTGGACAGCTTACAAGTGACGGCATAGTGCTGACTCTTATTACTTTATACTTTATACCCTTCTATCATCCTACATAGGTCTCCTGGTGGTTCATTTACTACGTAAATTTTGTTCACGGGCCTGTAGTCTATAAGCAATATCGTAAAAAGTAATCTGTCAGCTTTTTCTGATGAATAAAATTAATTTTCATTTTAAACATTGTTTGTTTTGCAAGTATCGTCACCCTACATTTTAAGCAGTAATACAATGAGGCTAAACGTGGGCCGTCTTATTGAAGAACGTATCACAATGACAATCGGACTAATCGTCGAACCGCCGCATTACAAAACGGCCCTGTTTTTCAAAACGGCTAGCCGTAATGTAATACGACGAATTATACGATCCGGCTGCGACATAAATATACAAGAATGCTCGTTTCAAGGTATTAGATAATATTGAGTAGGACATTCAGCAATTCAGTTTAAAGTTTTTATTTTAAGTATTTTACTCCAGTAACTTTATACATTACAGTATGCGTTATATCAAGTAGATCTGATTTTTTGCAGACTTGTTTATGATGTTGGCCTAATGATTATCCCAAGTTTGTGACCTCGAGCGACGAACGCAACTTTGTCAAAAATTGAAAAAAACCGCGAAAAAATCGTTTATTTTTAAAATTTTGGCGATTACCCTAAAAGACTAGTTTTAAAAAAAACTTTCTTATAGCGTTTATAAAGTAGACTAAATTTGCTACAATATATGATACTAGAATTGTCTCTGTACACCCAATAGTTTCTGAGAATAAGTCTTTCAAAGTTTATAATATTATACATTTTTCATAGTGCATAGTAGTCTCCTAGTCAAGCCCTTTCATTTGATACCCATATTAAGGCAAGGCATTATAAACAAGGCTGCAAAAAATCAGATCTACCGGATTTAACGCATCCCACTCCATACTTCCAGGCGACAAAGTTACTGGATTATTTAAGACATTTTTTCAATAAAATCTAACGACATGTTGTTAGATCGTAAAGCGACGGTATACAATTTTACGGTGACAAATAGGTATTATAAATGACAGTACAGGTTAAGCTTAATTCAGGGATAAATAATGTTGTGAAAAATGTCTAGGTATCATTACCAATTTTAAGAACCCAAGTAACACATTACAAAACATATTCGAGTAAAGCAATATTTACACAGCCGTTAACTAAATACACAAAACAAAACATTTTCTCTTGCTATTTAAAATAACAACGACGAGGCTCTTTCAAGCATAAATTCAATTATTAACACGGTACAAAGAAGTGTAACACAGTTCCAATATTCTGACATTCATAAAACTGACATACTTACAAATTAACTATACGCGATTTTCAGCTCGCCTATAAAAAGTGATGCCTACGTATGATTTAATTTTAATATGTTAATCTTTTTGAAGACATAAAATGCAGGGACATATCAGCATTGGCCCGCGCAAAGCCGGTGCGGGTAGCTAGTATTATTATAAAGCTTGTATAGGGCTCAAAGTAGTCCCAGCATAAATATGGAACATAGGTTTAAGCACAATGTTTTTAATAAGATATGAATATAGTAAAGAAATGTACCGGGCAGATTTATGGAAAACTACGCGCCTATCCATAGCAGCACACCGCTACACAGTATTCTGAACACGAATAATTCAGACCGCCCTGAGCCCGTCACCTGCACATTTAAGATGATATACATATATCTTTAAACCGTACTGTAGATAGTAAAATGGTATAACTCTCCGCCCAGTATTTTCTCTGCAAACACTGTCCTTCAAATCTAAACACAGTACTGCTTATACATTAGCACATTACTATTTAGCGGTACAAAACTGGCAAAGGAAAGGGATTTCACGCACCTACGCGCAGTCCACTAAATGTCATAGCACTTCAACATTATTGTTAGATAATACAAAACAGCTTAGAATCAGTTTTAAGGAGCGATTCGAGCTCCGACAAATGCTACGCGATAGAGAGCAATCGGCACAAATAAATAAACAATAAACCAACACAAGAATTTTTCAAATTAACAATACAAATGCAGCGTAAACAATATTGCGAGCGCAGATACCATACGACATACGTCAACAATATTAAATCAGGCGCAGCGCGGCCCGAATGTAGATCAACTTATAAATATAGCATCATCAAAGGGTACAAGTCGAACTACAGCTAAAAGAGTACATATACTAAGCCAAGAGGAAAATTACATTCTTTTTAAACGATTTCAAAAATGGATTTTCTTCGTTTCATGACATATGAGATAGACATTAGTCCATGGGAAGTCCTTACCATGAGCTTCTATTTATCCCAGCTTCAAACGAAAGGTTTATAGAGTCCTCAAAATCAAACACGCCGCCCTATGTTGGAGGTGTGACCTCCACCATAGGCGGTGGTGGCCACTTTCCTACTTTGGCCAAGCCCTAGTTATAGTTTTTCTACAATATGTTAAATAAATAATCAAGTGCAGAATTGATTATTATATCATGGCCCCAGAAATCGTTACGTCTTCACGCGATCGTAGGTATATCGATATTTGTCAGATCACAATAGTCCAAAACAAACTGACCTCGAATTAATAAGTTGTAACTAGTTCTTAACGCCAAGTTGTCCTTGCCCTTTTTCTATTGGATTGGTCGTAGCTTCAGAAAGCGACATCGTTACATGGTTGATGTTCCAAAGAGTCAAACGAAGAGGTTTGAGTTTCCACTTTCTTAACTTTCAAATGCGTTGCCGAGTGGGTATTTCCTGATGGATATGATCTGGAGTAAACCCAAAAAAAGACGATTCAGTCAGAATTATTTAAATTCTGAGTTTGGGTTTTGGGTCCATCACGGATTGCAGCGTCGCTTAACATCAGGCGAGGTGGCGATCAAGTACAAACTTAAAGCTTATCGATAAAAATTAAGAATTTTCTGGATATTGAGTGTACCATTACATATGAAGGGGTCAGGGGGAAAACAACTTTTGTCACATTTTTTATTTTTTTCAACTGGCAATGCAGTCTGAATGGTTATATCTGTCGCTATGTTCTGTCAAAACAAACAGGGCAATAACATTCATAGTCACTGCGCTTTTAAGCTTTTAAAATATCGGTACAGGGAAAAAACATCCGATGTCAGAACCGTTCAGGAAAAAAACAACCGTTGTCCATTGATTTCTTTCGAGACCTATCCGTGAGATCAGAGTTGAGATTACACATCCCCGTCTCATTTTCTACAGAGATTCCTATAATGGACACTGGACTTCCTCTGTTATGCTGGATGCAAAGAGAAGACGGGTAAATTCATCTTCCTGTGAAGACATCCCTAATTCAGGAGAATTTATTCTCCCTGACCAAGCTTACAGGGACATATTACCGATCAGTAAAGCAAAATTCCTGGATATACAGTCTTTATCAAAATATTGTGGACCAACAGCAAAAAAGTTATTTTCCAACCTTAAATACAATAATTATAGTGCATTCCAATAAGCTGTGTAGAAAACCAAAACAAACCAAAACAAAGGTGATACGAAATGACATAGCCTTAAAATATTTTTCACAAATAGAATTCGACTTTATTGCGATCTTAAATACCATATACTTAGATTTGTATTGATCAAATAATTCTATACTATCTTATTTTAAAAGTTATAGAAAGTAATGGTAGGATGATAGAAATATGATTTTAAGTACTAGCAATTTGATCTGTGTTTCTCAAACTCTCAATGTTGCATTCAAGACATTTATACTTCTTTTCATCAAATTATTCTTATTAAGTACGCGCCTATTTTTCTAACATACCCATATTGCCCATCATGCCCATATTGTGAAAATGCCCATTTCCATTATATTCCAGTATGGATTAATTTTACTCTATTTATTTTTGTCATTAATTTAGAATTTTTAATTATAATGTAATTTGATTTTAATATAATGTATTATTTGATTTTTATTGTAATGGGATTTTAAATTGACGTCTACTTTTTTTTTAATTATTGACTTGTATTGGTAATATTTGAATACCTTGAATATGACATGCAACTACTCGTTATCAATAAAAGAGTAAGAGTATGACTAAAGAACTCCGAGAAAAAGGTTTCTTGTGTCGTAACGAGTTGAGAGAAAATCGCAAACCTCTAAATACGTGTTCCACATTACGCTGTTTCATCAAAAGCATGTATAGTTTTCACTCTAAAATGACATACATTTTGTGTTATTTTGATCGAAACTTTTGTATGTGTTTACAGAATATTACGTCATAGTGTAATGATCAGTTTTGGGTAGTACGAGGACAATTCGAACGAGATATTTTTTTTATAAATAAATACTGGTGGACAATTTACACACAATACCATCTGACCCCAAACTAAGCAAAGCTTGTGTGATGGCGGCCAGATAGCTGATATAATACTTATATAGTTTGAAATACATTTTTATTATACATAGAAACACCCAGACACAGTGCAAACATTTGAATTCATCACACAAATATTTGCACTGGGTGGGAATCGAACCCACGACCCTCGGCTTCGCAGGTAGAGCTACTACCAACTAAGCCACGAGGCCAGTCTTATTTAATTATTGTTAAAAATAAAAGGAACGTTTTCACATAAGGAAACATCTAAATTACTTTTCTTCTAGTGTTACATTCTTCTTCGAACTCAAATGCTTTGCCTTTCCTTTTTTTACGTGGGGGAAATAAATGTACGTATGCCCGCCATATTCTCATTATGAAATGAGAGGAAATCTCCATCTACCCTCATTTGGGCTTCAAAAATTGCACGGTGACTAACACTACACACAAGACTAACCATATCACCAGGTTTCTCCAAACTAAGTGCGCTATGCACACATTTATTTATTAGAGGATTTCGCGACGCCGATAACCGTAAACTGGTTAGTTTTCGGTTATTGACATCGTGGTCATCGCGTCGTAGTTGAAATATATACCTATGTTTTTTATTTTCCAATGCTTCCCGAACCATTCTTGCGTAGTAATGACATTCGGTAGATAGAACCTTAGGGTCGTGGATCTCGATCCAATGACCAGTTTTAGCATCAATCAAATGTTCAGCAATTGCAGATTCTTGTGCCTGACGATTTTTTACAGCGGCAATGTGTTGATTGTTCCAAGTCCCAGCAGCAGTGGGAACATTTATTTGGGTGTTTATGATATGCATACATATATATTTAGCCTTTTTATGCGGCGAAAATTTAAAAGGGCAAGCAATGAAAGGTACTACAAACTATCTTGTAAAACAATGGTTGAGAAATGCTGGTCTGTCATATTTTGAGTGACATCGATTTGTTTACCTTTTATTCACAGAGATTTGGAATGAGGTATAGATTGCCTTGTGAAGTTGTGACATCAATTGTTTTTCCCCTGATGTTGGTGGACATAGGATGATTTTCACCTGATTATTCTGACTTAGTCACAATTTTTTATTATAACTCTTGGCTGATATAAAAGTCAAAAAAAATAATATATAATTACATTAACAATAAACATAATTTCAATAAAAAAAAACTTTTCTTATATATTTTGGGTATAAAACACTATTTTATTACGATCTTATCTTTTAATTAGTAATATCTCAGTTTGTTCATTATGTGACAAAAGCTGTTTTTCCCCTGACCCCTTCATATACAAGCTAGTCATTTTCACTTCAATATTGATAGATATACTCTTTATTGACACACCAAAGAAAAAGAAATACAGAAAATAAAGAACAATACATTTTAAAGTAGTGCGACAATGGGCGGCCTTATCGCTGAAAGCGATCTCTTCCAGGCAACCTTAGGATGGATAATAATATTTGGACAAGTATACGGGGTGTGCAAAAAAGAATTGAACTTAGATAATTATACACATATATACATGTAAAATAACAATTATGAAAAAAAAAAATATATTATAGAGTGATACTGTCATAAATCTTAGACAATAATACTAGTAATTTAGTTAAAAATAATAAACTAATATATACGATAATTAAATACCTACATACATATCCCATAAATAAAATTCAAATACAACAGAGAAATTGCAATTGGAGTAAATCGACGAACAACAGTCTACATTTTCAACAAATAAAATTGTTTAACATTGGTTTTGAAAGTGTTAAGTGAAGGAGAATGCCTGATGTGCACGAGTAATTCATTCCACAACTGAGTTGCCTTGTAAGTAAACGACTTGCCATAAAAAGTTTCAGTTCGAGCAGAAGGGGTCATGAGGGAAAGAGTGTATTTTGACCTTAAAGGAAGCTGACGGTAATCTTGCAAAAAGGTAAAGCGTTCCTTAAGGTAGTGCGGAGTGGAAGGATTAAACAATATATTATACAGAAAAAATAGAATGTGAGCATTCCGACGGAGACGAATGGGTAACCACGTGAGCTGCACACGAAATTGGGACACGTGATCATATTTTCGTAATCCAAATATGAATCTAATACAGTAATTTTGGAGGCGCTCAAGTTTGTCTAGCTGGTCCTCTCTAAGATCAAGATAACAGGCGTCAGCGTAATCCAGGATAGGAAGAAGGAGAGACTGAGCAAGAGCAATTTTGGTGGCAGTGGGTAAAAAGTTACGGAAGCGTCTTAAGGAGCTACCGGACGCAAATAATTTACTACTGATTGTCTTAACATGACAATCCCATGATAAGGTACGATCAAACACTACTCCAAGATTTTTCACGGAACTACTAAATGGTATAGGAATCCCATCAAATACAACACTAGGTATTGTGTTCCAGTTTATTCTGGAGATCCAATACGAACTGCCCATTATTATTAACTGCGTTTTCGTAGGATTTACCTTTAAGCCAAAAGACTTACTCCACTGAATAATACGATTCAGATCATCATTAATTTTAGCAATAGCGGTATCCAAATCATTAATAGGAGCTTGAATATAAATTTGTAAATCATCTGCATAAAGGTGGTAGGAAGAAACAAGGTTCTTGGAAATAGAATTGATAAAAATAGCGAAGAGAAGAGGAGATAGCACGCCGCCCTGAGGAACACCGGTTGTTGTATTACACCAAGAAGAATTACACCGGTTGTTGTATTGGTCATCGTCATCGGTCAAAAAAATGTATAGGTACCGCTACCGAAATTTTTGCTAAAAAATTTGACGGTTTTTTGGCTCGTGTTTAACTTAAATAAATGTTTGGAATACAGATACATAATATAGATCAATACGCACATCACCACTTACAAGTAGATATAGAAATATACAAAGTCAGTCTATATTTATATATGTGGGCCAAAATTAGAATTACATATGAGTCTACAGATACTTTGTCATGATTGGAGATAGGTAAAGATAAACTACTAAGGCTTGTAAAGCAAATAGCTCCACTGTATGAAAATCTGATGTTAGATACCGTACCTTTAGCCAGCCTGAAAAAATTACAATGATGCTTCTTCATGACTTCAAACTGAGAAAACTAAAAACTGCGCGACTCTTTGTGAATTCGTAAAAGAAACGTGACTGAGTTGGCAGCTCTCTTTGTATAATACTGAATTACAATACAATAAGCCATTTAAGTAATGTGAAGCCTAGTTAGTATTTCAGTCCGGATAGTGAAAACGAGTGACAAACGTAGATATACCGCAAATGGAAACAGCGCTGTAATCGGTTTTAGCCCACGAAAAACTAACTACAGAATTGTAACAGCGCGTTAAAATACCAAAAGATTGACACCGTGACTCCCACATAATAGATTATGAAAATATAACATATCAACAAATATTTTTTGCTAATAAAAAAAAAATGTGTTCCAGATTTCGTTAGGAATCATTGTTCTAAATTATCACTGTGGGTAGATTTAAACGTCATATTACGCAGGCTGTAATAGCGAGTATTGCGATTGTCAACCTTGAGAGCAGGCCGTGTCTTGGTTTCGCGGAGCGTGAAATATGGATATAATATATTGCAACATTAAACGGTGTGCAGCAAAGGAAACAGTAGAATAAGTCATTTCTGTGCGGCGTAATTCGCCATTATGAAGTACCGAGAACTACACGTATACTCCATTACTCCATGAATCATGGCGGTCGATCACGACCGATGGCGACGGGTCATTCAACCTGCAAACCATGGTTCTATTGCGACAGTTTAAAAAATAACTATTGAAAATCCACTTTCCATTGTCACAATATCACGATGAAATGGTTAGGCCGACAATGGGATCACTGAAAAAAAATTAAACAGATTTTTGATAGGCCCTTCCTTATTTGAGTTATTTGTTACATCATATTTACATAGTGTTGATGGCGCGAGCATTTAATAACACTATTAGCGCGCGGTGATAGAAGATACATTCGTTATTAATAGCTTGCGGTGATAGATTTAGCTACAAAAATTAGCTTTTAATGGTTTTGGCTATCGACGTTACAATTTTTACCAAACCATCAGAATTAATGGTAACTAGAGCAACTTCCATAATATCATTTTTTAAATACAATAATTTCCGTTACAATATCAAGAACTGGCATCATTTATGATGCGGTCCAATTGAGTTTCAAACCAACCGAAACCAAACCCGTGGTCATTTACTTGACCTCTCAAGAACCATCAAACGGTAATATTCTTGATACCATGTCATTTGTCATTTAAGGCTATAATTTGTTCGTGATAAATGCAAGGTTGTTACTGACCGCGAAAACGTAAACAGAGCGTTCGATGCTTACTGGCAACATGAATCGATGATTTATTCGCTATCGCGAGTCGATGATGGTACGAGTTTTAGTTAAAGTTTGAATAGCAACGATACAAAACTTACGTTTCGCTAGTTTATTTGAAATTTCTATAAGTTTTTAAGAAACAATAGCGACAGCAAAAAGCAGCACTGTTGTTAATTTCAAATCAAATGAAAATGTTCCGATAACAATGAGCCGTTTACAGAAGCAAAAAAAAAGAAGATAATAAACTACATACTAGACAAGAGGTAGTCGGTTTTTCGATACTAAATAGAACCAGCGATTTGCTTGATGATAGACTTACAAATTCGACGAGATAAATTGTTCAAATCATGTCAGGTACGCGCCATCTGTTAGATTGTTTTTGGATAAATCTTTTGTCTTCTTGAAAACTATTATCAAAATATGTAATGTGCTACTGTCATAACAAGAGAGCATCTATCTGTCTGCAATAAATTAAGCCTACGATGCATAACAGCGTTTCGTAAATCGTAATTGTTTTCGTAGGTCAATGCTTTTTTGGACAGTATGTACCTACATAATATTCGGAGAGGTGGCAGAAAATTTTATGTAGGTATTTGAGGCAAGCTGAAAACTTATCTAATAGCTCTTCTATTATACCTCGACGAGGAGGTACAGACCTGGCTGGTAAGTAGCGGGCTAGCGGGGCAAAATGAATCCCTCAATTTAGATCACCTGGCAGGTAGAAAGTCCCAGCAAAATTATCCCTTTTTTTTTGACAAACCCTATGTTTTAGCCACAAATGATACCCAATTAAAATTTCAATTTATTTTTTGCAAAACATTTTTGGACGCGCAGTGTTAAAACCTCGACTAAATCGTCTGGCTTAACTTTTTTTAATTATTTATACTGCAAAATATAAAAATTATAACAGATTGCCTCAAACATATGTATTTATTGAACAAAAAAATCAAAATAGATTTTTTAATGTTTGGATTGATTTTGCTCCACTACTCACCAGCCAGGTCTGCACCTCCGTGTTGGGGTATTATAGGAGAGCTGTGTGAGAAGTTTTCAGCTTGCCTCAAACACCTACCCAAAATTTGTTGCCAGCTCTTGGTAAATGATGTTTACAAATGTATTACAGATTGTGAAGTGTGACAACGTACATTGAATCTAGAGACAAATGGCAGGTGTCCTAAATTGACCCTTTTTCTACACATATTACCTACAGCTCATGATATGTCGCTCTAGCTTAGGAAATTATTTATGTATTTCTATTAAACTGATATAATCGAAAACAATCTGCCGTTTGTTCAGAGGCACTGGAACCAGTGCACACGACGAGTTAAACATAAAGAAATTGCTAAAAGAAAATCATGTACTGTTTTCTGGCTAATAGTCCAGTGCAACATTTTACTTTCTTTTATCAAAAGGTGAATCAATTAAACTATTTAAAAATTGTACTTTATTTAAATATTAAATATTGTACCTAGTCATTTAAATGTCATTTAAATATTGTACTTCTTCAATTTGGGTATTTTTTATTCCATTCGATGGAATAATAATGTGAATAAGGATTAGAAAAAGAAGAAGATTCATAATTAAAACTGTTTCACACATTTATTGATAAAAAATTGGTCATAAAATTCGCAAAATTAAGCACCCGAGGTAAAATTTAAAGTATTTTTTATTTAAAATTTGTAAGTAAATTGTACAAAAGTAAAAATGTTGCTTTTCGGAAGCAATAAATTGAAAAATAATGATGAAAAAAGTTTTCGATACAAAAGTTCGTAAATTTAATTTAGAAGAGAAATGGTCTCAACAATTTTTTTACTTACAGTAACCATTCTCGAGATATCGAATTAAACGCGTTTTCATCGAAATGACCTTGAGCTGATCTCGCCAGAATCCCTCAAATTGGAATATATGCTCAGAATACACCCCTCTATCGATCCTTTATAATCCCCAAACTAAATAATTTTTTATTTTTTTCCGTCATCGCACTGGACTATAATATGACTTGAAGGTTTGAAGGGCAATATTTCCAGTGAAATTACAGGGCATAGAGATGGAACATCTTATATCTCTAGGTGACGAGCGCAGTGCAGTGCTACAGGTAATGATTTGGACTCTTTCATGTTCCAATAGCTGCGTGTCACTGTGCTGTTATGTGGCAGGCATGTTGCTTACCATCAGGCACATGTCCTGCTCGTCTCGTCACTCTATACTAAAAAAAATTACTTTGTTGCTTACCATCAGGGGTCATGTCCTGCTCGTCTCGTCACTCTATACTAAAAAAAATGACTTCTTAGTAGTGTTTCGAATGTCATACAAGCAACAAGTTTAGATCTGATGCTTGCATGAGATCACCTTATACTAAAATTAATAGTCATATTCTTCATCACGTTTCATTTGGTGACCTGATCGACTTAGTTTGAATGCGCTTACATCACTAGCGAAAGGTTCTAGGATTGTTTTCCGAGCAGGCAAAGGTCTAAATATAAATAACAAATTGTTTATTCGTCTGCTCTACAATATACCAATTTAGCATTACAATGACGGCAATCTGTCTTCGATGTCGCGCACACTATATTTACACAGTTTGTGAACCAGTCTGCCTCTACCGTATTAATATAGTAACGAAATACAGTTTCGAGTTTCAAGAGAAAAAAAATCCTTGAATCGTCTATCAAAAACTTCTCAATGCATGATATGTATTCATTCGTCTGTTTAACACCGTATCTTGCTGTATATAAACGAGTAGTAATGGTCGCCACCATTTATACGGAGTCTTGGAAGTTATCGATCATTTGAGATTACGTCAACAAATACAAAATTAAATTGCTGATTTGAAAACAATGACATCATGCGTCGAACATCGCGTTGCGCGTGCGCTATACCAGTATTTAACAATAATACTGCGTAAACGACGTTATAGATAAACCGAAATTAAACGATTAAGTTTCAGAGTTCCTACACGGGTGGGCCGTTTTTGAAGCGGTTTTTTGTTTGTTTACAAACTCATACAAACAAAAACGACATCTATTTTAATTTGTATACGAGATAACCGTCTCGAATCAAAAAATTGGATATTATATTCAGCGTTATTAAGGGCTAAGAGATAAACCATATTATGTCTCTGACTGACAAGCGCAGTGCAGTGCTAAGGTAACATGGAGTCTCAGTGATACCACAGTATAAAGAAATATAACCAGTAGTTTATCACCTTTGATCGTAGGAGAAACGCCGATAATGTCTAGACACAGTAGGTTTGTTGCAATTTTAAAAACGTGGCACCAAAATAAAATTAAAACATACGGAAGACGTCAGCCCTGAGCCGCGCTCCTGCAATACTAACATTGTAATGTAGGCAATGCAGAAGCGCGTTTCTCGCGTCTCACCCCGCACGATTGCCCCGTCTAGACGGCTTCGTCGAATGACTGTATGATTTAATAGACTCTCAGTGATACTGTGCTTTTAGGCGTGTAATTTACCATCCGATGCGTTTTTTTAATAGGTATACAGAAGTGACAAAAAAAACGTTTATTTTTGTAACGAAGATCTCTTATCCAGAGATATGTACTGTGTTGTGTATGGGTACCTGCAACTACCCATATTCTGGCTGTACCATATAGATGTCTTAAGGTGCGCTTATACGGGCGACTAAAATTGCTCAATTCCAGTCAATACTCGTCAACTATGACGTCACGACTACATCAAGCAATTTACGGCAACGGCAACAAGCATCAATACTGCGCAATACAATATTGAGCGATATCGCGCAACTTCATCAACTAGGCAATACTGTCCTACACGAGCATTTCAGTATTCGCTCGCTATGGACGACATTGTTCTTGCTGCGGCGGCTTGTAGCGCCATCCGACCTCTCGCTCTCCCCGCGGAAGCAATACGGTAAGCCGCAAAACAAACAAGTGCGAATGAGATATATACAAAAATTGCTAGGAATTTCCAAGCCCATTGGATATTTGTCAATTCGTATCGGCGACATTGAGCAATATGAAATATCTGGAGCAATTAGAAGCAATATCGCCGAAATAATTGCCGCAATTTATTGAAATTGCGTTTAATTGCTCCATTAATTGCTCCAGATCGATTCATTCGTGTCGCCGAGCAATTATTGCCCTCGTGTAAGCGCACCTTTAGACATATTTTTTCCGGATAATTCACGTTTGAATAATGTTAATGAATAAAATCAGTTCGGTCAATCGCATCAGTCAAAGTGCGCGCTGAAGGATGACTCTATGCCGCTGCGTCTTCTATAGACAGTTAAAAACTGTTCCAGATTACGACGACATAGGCACAATATCATGCTTATTTCCCCTATTTGGCGATTAGTAGAACACCCAGAATCTATATTAGCCCTAAATACCACAGCGCTTTGTTATTTCATTCGATATTATTTTTATAAAAAGAAGCTAGAGTAGGTAGGTAAATTTTAGAAAAAAAATTTTTTCGTTTTTTTTTTAATCTAAAGTCGTGATATCCCCGAGACGTCGATTTCGGCGACTTGTCACAGCAGAAAACGTAACCGGCGATGTTGCAGTGGCAAATTTGGTTCGGGAACTTTGAACCTTTATCAATTTAAAAGAATCACAATACAATCATTTGATGTTATTCATGTTTTTTTCAACTTATACTGGTTTACACTTAACTGCCATCTCGCCTGATGTTAAGCGATGGCACGATCTACGACGGAGCGTGTTTACCCAGATGAACCGATTCACTCTTTGACACACACTTTGACTTCACTCTCGATTTGAAGACACCAAGATTGTAACTATAAGGAAAAAATACTCAGGCAATGTATTCCACAGAACAGACATTCTTATCACAAATGTAGAGTCAAATCTCTTCGTTCGAGTCTTGCTAGTTAGATATGAATCGTTTTTAATGTTCGAAACCCCGCCGCCCTTGGTAACGTACTAACTATTTGCTCTAACTGGTGTAGTACTAACTGTTAGCTCTATCTGGTGTATTTATCATCACTATAGTGCGCCCTGGTTAGCGAGCGTGTTGTAATCGGGCAGAGTGAATCGCTGGGCGAGTGACGTCATCGCGCGATATGACGAGCCCACCGCAGATTAGTTTGGGAGTAGACGACACGACGAACATCGTCCAATTTATCGTTTCACAATCAATACATGACTGTATGTGCTTATAAGTGGTCAAGTGCATGTTGTATTATGCATATAATGCAGTATCGTAACTAATATTCTATTTTTCTTAATCATTATAATCATCATCATAAGCAGGCGAAGAATTAATTCAAGATTCGCGTAGACGCTAATAGTAAGCCGTGATGCCCTAGTAGCGAGAACGTCCGATAACGAGAACGTATAATACTCATATACAGTTTTGAATCTCGTGTGTCAAAATGATAATGAATATTTTTCTTCTAGAACTTCAATATCAAAATTAAACTCACCCATTCCACTAATTTTAGTAGAATCAGCAATACACTAATTTATCATAGAGCCATTTTTTTTATTTTGATTTTATTACCACAACTTATTCCCTTATACTCCCACCAATGTGAATGGGAATATGGGAAGTCTACCCTTTCAAACAAAAATATAATTATCAAGATCGGTTGACCCAGTTGGAAGTCATGAGGTGACAAATATCAAATAAAAGTGGTCAAGTGCTAGTTGCACTCGCCCATGAATGGTTCCATAGCAGCAAGTAGCATAATATAAAAAATCTTGTAGTTAGTTGTAACTTTGATCGATGTTTAGTAATACTGTATTTATGACGATTACAAAAAAACTGCTTATGGTCTAAGATCCGGCTGCATAATCTCTACGTTCATCGTGTAGTTAATCAAATTCACATTTGAACAGACATTTATAATTGGGAGAGTACATTGATAATAGGTAGCCAGTCAGTAAGTGGCCGCAAGTAATATTAATTAAATTAATATTAATTATTTTCCAAAAAACGTTTCGTTCACTTATTTTTTAAATAAAATATCATAGCAATGTATGAAAAGAATTCGAAAATCAATGAGTGCCGTTGCATACTCGGCCGCAACTACTTCGCAGCCAGGTGTAAACAGGTAAAAAAAAATTGCTTTAATTTAATATCAAAAATATGAGTACATACGTCATGAACGTATAAATACACCAAAATATTACCTGTTTACACCTGGCTGCGAAGTAGTTGTTGCCGAGAGTGTAACGGTACTCATCGATTTTCGAAGTCTTTACATACATACATTGCTATATGTGGGGCTGATATCTTTAAACGAGCAATTCTTGTATATATATATCGAATATGAATCTCGGAAACGGCTCCAACGATTTTCATGAAATTATGTATTCAGGGGGTTTCGGGGACGATAAATCGATCTAGCTAGATTGTAATAGTAGAAGTAAAAAATGTCATTTTATGTGCTTTTTCAGACAATGAAAAACTCCGATAATATCATTTGAATACGATAGCAAATTTCGCCAGTAATGCCATCGGCTGAATAGCTCAAGCTGTAGAGGGCCGCCCTCGGTGGCGAGAGATCCCGGTTTGAATCTTGATGATTACTATCTCGGTCTTTTTTTTTTTTTTTTTATTGTATGTAATATTTTAATAAGTTTTACACTATGTGATATTTCATGGGAACGTCATTTGTATCTGCCTAAATGTAATAAAAAGAAACCGAGCAAAGCTCGGTCAACAAGGTACCTACTTAAATTTAAAAATAAGTGTACGAATTTTTTTCTGAAAAATTAATTAACATTAATTTAATTAAAATTACTTGCGGCCACTTATTGACTGGCAACCTATTATCAATGTATTCTCCTTATCATAAATGTATATTCAAATGTGAATTTGATTAACTGCGCGATGAACGTAGAGATTATGCAGCCGGATCTCGTACTATTACTAGATCTTGTTCAGACCAATTTTCGGTGAAAGCTTGCATGGTAATGTACATCTTATTTTTTTTTTAGTTTTTTCATTCTCTTATTTTAGAAGTTACAGGGGGGACACATATTACCACTTTGGTAGTCTCTCGCGCAAACTATTCCGGCTGGATTTTTTTTAATTACAAACCCCAATATCATTTTAAAAGAGCCCAGGAAAAAATGTTGAGTTTCAGTTCTAAGTATGGGGCACCCCGGCACCCCCTAAATTTATTGTTCTTTTTTCTATTTTTGTGTGAAAATCTTAATGCTGTTCTAAAAATCAGAAATCATCTACTTACCAAGTCTCAACAGTATAGTTCCTATAGTTTCGGAAAAAAGTGGCTGTGACATACGGACGGACAGACATGACGAATCTATTCTCTCTTTATCTATTAGTCTCGTTTTTTGCCATTTGGCTACGGAACCCTAAAAACAGTCCAATTGAGAACGAAGTTAATGCTTCCCAAATATATGTAATTAGGGTTATTATCTGCAAATAGAATTTTATTTTAACAATATGTATAATACATATATTAACCACCTGATAATTTAGCGAATGTTGAAAAATCAGTCAAGAGTGTGCTATTCAGGAAAGAGACGAACTTCTTAGCATTCCATGGCTTCACCGTGCGGGTGCCGGGTCCATCGTGTGGCATAGAGAGAAATCCCGAGTAGATCCCGAGACTTGTGACACGGGTGTAGCTTTAAGGGGCCCCTTTCTGACGTACATCAACACTCACCTTCACTACTCGTGTTTCTCTCTCTGCCCAGCCAAATCTGATATGAACCTACTAGTGCAGCTAGTGCAGATACTCGTTCTACTATAGAACTTACTACACTTCTGGATGACGAAACTCCCACATCCTCTGGGATTTTATAGTGATTTTCATAAGTGTCCATTAAAATAGTCCAATCAGGTGATGTACCCAGGATTGAGTAAGGCTTGTTCTTGGAGTTTGAAGTTGAGCCTTCTTTTACAAAGTTAATTTGTCTTTTTTTGTCGTCAATCCTTTTTGGGCTCTAGCTACTGAAAGGCTTATGGCTTCACGTATGATTTCAAGTACTCTTTCATGGTGTTGTGAGTAATGACCCATATTAAGGAGCACCTTGCATCCCACCAATATGTGCCTTGCTGTACATATCGCCTCTCCACAAGTATAGCAACATTTTTCAGAGGCTTTTCCCCACCTTACCAAGTTACTCTGGTCAGGGAGAGTCATTTGTATTCAGCTATGATTGACGTAATATGTATGATTAGTGTTTCATTACATAAATAATTCAGATGTACAAGTTTATCATCATCGCTGGTTTTAAAGGTGAAAGGAAAACCATTGTGCCATTCAAAAAATAAACATGTATATTAACAGAGTTAAATATTTGTATACTAATATACATGGAAGGAAGAAATACATGAATACTAGTAATCTACAAGTATTTTTCCATTAGTTGATGTAAAAATGTTTTGTTCCATTTTTACAAAACTAAAAATACTGGTTGGATAAAGGTCAAGCTTTTGTATTATGCTTAATATATCTTTATTTGTAAATACATATTATAAACTAGTAGCCTACTCTTTCTTTATGTAGAGTTGATGAACTAACTAATATTAATTTCACCATCACATACGCTTTGGAACTTTCTGACAATACCTCTGTAACACGGCATAATCAACGAAAATAATAAAGAATTTGTATAGTGAATGTTGATTAGGTTATTTAGAAAACCGTAACTAAACAACAACAAAATCCATTCACAACTATGACTAATGAAAATTGAGGAAAAATTCACAGACTTAAAAAGAAAATGTAGTGAAGTGATAGTGATGATAAAAGGTTTTCAATGGATCTTATTGTGTACACAGTCATTTCATTTACTATCCAAGTAGCATGTAATTGTTCTTTTATTGATCTGCCCCAACTTCAAATAGATGAGCGAGTAGGGCTTACAATGATTATATCTATACTAATATTATAAAGCTGAAGAGTTTGTTTGTTTGTTTGAACGCAAGGATCTCTGGAACTACTGGTCCGAATTGAAAGATTCTTTCTTTGTAGGATAGTCCATTTATCGAGGAAGGCTATAGGGTATTTAACATTACGCTACAATCAACAGGAGCCGAGCATGAATGAGCTAGTTAAATATATGTTTCGCTTTTCAGTGCCTATTTGTGGTTTTGAAGTTGTTTTTTACGCAAATAAATCTTTACTTTACTTTACTTTACTTTTTTTAAACATAGTTTTTTTTTACTTTTTAGTGTCTGTAATAGGTTGTTCTATTATTTACAGTAGGTTTTTTCAGGATTACATCAGGTAGAAGCATGATGTTTTATTGCTTTTTAATAAGGAAAATAACAGGAACTGTGCTGGTAAAACGGTGTGTAATGCTAGTAATACTATATATGTTCATAAAATGAAAGCCACTAAGCCAAACTACAAAATTTCTATGGGATCAAATCGCAGCTATTCTGCACCAAACAAAAGAATAGTCAAGTAAATCGCTCATTAATTCTGGAGTAATCGATGCACAAATGCACTTACATAAAAAAAAAAAACCGGCCGAATTGATAACCTCCTCCTGTTGAACTTGGTTAAAAACATTCTTTAGAATTATTATTATCATTGACAGACAAACTTGAAATCATTGAAGCCAATGTCAAAACAATCACAACATCTTGATGAATCAATGTTAATCATACTCCAATAAAGAACAATATAGAACATTATCAACACTCTCAATGTTCAAAAACTGGATGCTGGCAAAATTGCAGTGATATTACCGAATGGAAACAAACCATAAGAAGAAGAATCAATGCTATCACATATTCGCCATTGGTGTATTCATGGAAGCGACCCAGAAGAATATTTAATATGCAAGCTTGCATATATTTAAGAATATATACAAGCTCCGGTGAATACCAGAGGGGAAAATGCACAAGATGTCCCAATGGGGATGTCAGCTCAAGACTCATTGCCCTCATGTCGACAAAGAATAAGAACTAATGTTTGGAGATAATAATATTACTTTTAACTATTGTTTACATAATAAATTACGACATTAATAAATAAAATTAGAGGTATTTATATGTGACTTCAAAAGGCAAATATTTTTTTTTTTTTTGTGTTTTATTAATAAATTTATTCAAGGACATTTTTTCAATATAGGCACCTATTATTACTCATCACAATACGCAACGTTTCTAATGACACATCATTTACGCCATATAGGCCCACCCATTTAGTTCAGTTGTTACAAACCACTTAGTTAAGTTGTCGCATACCGATCATTTATGCCATATAGGCCCACCCATTTAGTTCAGTTGTTACAAAACACTTAGTTAAGTTGTCGCATACCGCATACTGTTAACACAAAATCACCCATGGTGGAGCAACTAAAAGATTAGAGTATGAATAAATAACACAAATGCATAACATGTGTTATTGAGAGCTGCTTCTAGTAAATTACCATCATTCAATAAATCCAATGTCCAGGGGATATGCTATAGGATATGAAGTTCCTTATTGGTTTCTAAAAACTATGCACACAAGAATAAGAGATTGCTATTGGTTTCTCAACTTACCCGGAGGTTGGGGCGCTGGGGCCGGGGTATCTGGGGCCACCGTAGTGCCCGGGGTACTTTTCCCCCAAGACACGGCGCACTCTGAAACAATCGTAATCAATATAGAAACCGTTTACTGAAAACAAATAATCCATAATATGCTTTGTGTTGGTTAATAATTAATATAATTAAATGATGGATGTCCTGTTAGTAAAGCAAATAAGTTAAATGTCCATATATTTTTTTTAAATCTCTTAATTTTTGTTAGTCAAGTTTTTTTATTTTTTATTTATACAGTGGCGAGAAAACTAGCACGAAACTTTAGGTAGGTATTTGAGGCAAGCTGGAAACTTGTAACACACCCTATTATACCCCAATACAGAGGTGCTGGCTGGTGTGTAATGGGGCAAAATTAATCCCGCAATTTAGATCACCTAGCAGTTGGGCAGGTAGAAAGTCCCATCAAAATGATCTGTCTTTTTGAGAATTCCTTGTTTTTAGATATAAATAATACCAAATTAAATTTCAAATTGCCTCAAATATTTATCCAAGCACGGAGGTTGGATGTAATAAGAGAAGTACCTATGTGACAAGTTTTCAACTTGCCTCAAATGCCTACCAAAAATTTGGTGGCAGCTATCAGAATACTAGTTTACATCAACACGCCTGCCCATAACAGCACAGTGTAATGCAACTATTGGAACATGATGAATCTCGGAGATATAAGATGATTAAGACGTCACTAAGGGGCCCCTTTTAAACCTACGTCCGAGTCACAAGTCTTGGGGTCTACTCGAGATTTCTCTCTCTGTCACACGATGGACCCGGCACCCGCACGGTGAATCCATGGAATCCTAAGAAGTTCATCTCTAATGTTTGGAGATAATGAAGAGAACTCTCTATAAACTGTAATTTCTCCCGAGACAAATAAATAAATAAATAAAATAAATATTGGTGGACAATTCACACACAACACCATCTGACCCCAAACTAAGCAAAGCTTGTATGATGGCGGCCAGATAGCTGATATAAATACTTATATAGTTTTAAATACATACTTATTATACATATAAACACCCAGACACAGTGCAAACATTTGAATTCATCACACAAATATTTGCACTGGGTGGGAATCGAACCCACGACCCTCGGCTTCGCAGGCAGAGCTACTACCAACTAAGCCACGAGGGCAGTCATTGCAGACATTGCAGACAGTTACACTGTATTGGTAGCACTCTTGGCAGAGTCCGCCTGGGGCAGTACCACATCTTTGCCATTTATTCTACTGCCAAGCAGTAATGTGCAAACATCTTTGCCATTTATTCTACTGCCAAGCAGTAATGTGCAAACATCTTTGCCATTTATTCTACTGCCAAGCAGTAATGTGCAAACATCACTGTGTTCCGGTTTGAAGGGCAATGTTTCCAGAGATATTACAGGGCTTAGAGATATATAACAGCTTAGATCTCTGGGTGACGAGCGCAGTACAGTGCTAGGTAATGATTTGAACTATTCATGTTCCAATAGCTGTGTGTCACTGTGCTGTAATGTGGCAGGCATGTTGCTTACTATCAGGCACATGACCTGGTCGTCTTGTCACTCTTTATTTACATAAAAATAAAAAATGCCCTTCAACCTGGCATACTGACATTTGGACATTATTGCTGGGCTGCAGAATAACTGACAGAGGTGTGATACTTCCCCAGGTGAGCTTTGCAAAAAGTTCTGAAAGAGAGAAAACACACCAACACTGAGCCTTAGCTAGTTGGTAAGGCCAACTATCTGTTGTGGCCTCCACTACCACCAAGAGTAACCTCTTAAACAGAGTTGTATAGTATATGCAAGCTTCCCAAGAGTCTAAGAGGGACTTTTGTAATGATTTAGATAAGTCAGTACAAATTTATAAAAATCTCTAAAACAGAGACCTATCATATGTACAGACAAAATATATGAATATGTCCAATTCTTTTGTAACATTATGGGCATGTCATAAGGCCTGATGAAGAGGTTGTTAAGGGTTTTCAATAGTCATTTAATATATTAACAGGAACAGAAAATTTTGAATGAAAAGAAATACTAAAACAATATGTTATATTTATTTTAAACATAGTTACACCAGACCAACATGCTTGAGATGTATTTTAGCAGCATGATGAAGTAGTAGTCTTAGGGCTTCTTAGAATATTAAACATTAAGCCTATCAATGTATACTACCTACATCATTACATTTTTATGACATTATTATATAATGAAGCAAGATCTATGCTACATTGGCTTGAACAACAACAAAAAAGATAGTAAAACAAGTCTATGAAAACATTACCTCTAAACTCAATGTCTCAATAACAAATTGAAAGGCTTTTTGTTGAGCTAATAAGGAAACAATTGCACAGATTGTCAATTTGCAATCTCACCAATTACTTCCTTATTTCCCTTAAGGATATGTATACAATAACAGAGTAGATAATGTATTAACAGCAGTCACTGACCTTTACAGTGCATTACACTGGCAAAAACACTAGGTATTGTAGTGACATTAAGCTAGTTGACAACTGCTATTGCCACAAAGCAGACAACACTAGATAATCTTCACCTGAGGACATCCATCACTTGTCACAGCACTGATCGCGTGCTATTAATAGTACCACATGATCAATAGTTAATCAAAAAGAGGCTACTAACGGTGCGTGAGCCCACCAGACACAGAAAGCGCTGCTTTTTCGCGTCACAAAGGACCAGTCGATGCTGGCCCCTCACCGCTCCGCTGAACGTACCTTGGCTTGTACTATGCCTCAAAAAATCTTGCTCGTTCGCCCGTCACCCGATCTCACTAGTATAAAAACAGCATGAAATAATTCTTCTCAGCGCGATGACTAAAATCGATATTTAATGTAACGAAAATAGCTTTGTGGCACCGTGTCACTGAGCGTTGGACGAGTCCCTGTCGTCGCTCCTCCGATCGCGGCCGTCACACTGCGATACTAAATACCTTTGTTATAATGAATTACGAAAGCGAAATAACGGGATATTTCTTGAGCGACTCGATAGAAAATTGCACAAAGAAAGAACGATGTCATGTCAACCCGACAGAACACTATCTTGTAGTATGACGTTAACATTTGGTTAAGAAAGCATAAATGATAATTGACAATGACATTATGGAGTGCTGTTAAACACAATTTCATCGCTTTTTTTTGGTCAGTTTTAGCAGTAGTGCACAAAACGCTTTCTGCTACAATCGAACGTGATTCAACGATAATTTTATAATGAACGACATATTTGATGCTTGACTATGAAAGTGCATGTGCAAGGGCTGGTTTATTCCTTTTGAAAAATGCAAAAAACACAAAACTGTACAAATATTTATGATTAATTTTTTGCAAATATTTATGAAATATCTAGACACACGGCAGTGTGGCCAGCCAAGTTCATTCAGGTAAACTGGCGAGCCGCACTATGGTGTAATATTACACAAACCATTTGGAGTTACTTTTGTCCTCCTCGTAACTTAAAAACATTAACTTGTCAAAATGCTCACACATTGAGGCTTGCAGGATACCAATAATTATGTGCTCCAAATTTCATAAACATACCACAAACGGTTATTTAGCTATTAACGCCCAAAAATCGACATTATTATCACTGATTAAGATATAGATACAGAAGATTTAATCCAGTTCCAGATGATAAAATATAGAAAGTTCAAATTTGGCATCCAGGGTAGCGATTCTGAAACCATTCGGTTGCATCCATAGCTGGGCACCGTTAATCAAATAGTTAACTTCGTTAATCGTTAATCCGTTACAAAAAAAGTTAACTTCGTTAACGTTAAAGCGTTACATTTCGTAAGAATTAACGGAAGTTAACGTTAATCCGTTAATATGCGTATTGGATTTTTATATCGTTGCGTTAGTGAACTTATAAAACCTGTTGGTTTAGGTTCTGGAAGTTAACAGGTTAGGAAAAAACCAAATACTTGTAGAGTTTAATTTTATTATTGAAGTGAAAACTTCTTTAGGCTCGCCGAGTCAGATTTATCGTGGGCTGTGAGTTGAATTCTAGCGTCACGCTTGGGTATAATAAGACATCTTCGGGTAAACTCGGGACCATGGCTATTGGCCATCTAGAAATGCGTCAGCCAATGGGAAATGCTGAAAGGGCGTGGCCTGGTCATCATGGCATGGCCATCTAGAAATGCATCAGCCAATAGGAAATGCTGGTACTTTTCTAGATGGCCATGTCATGATGACCAGGCCACGCCCTCCGGTTACACCCGTGTAGTTTCCAAGGGAAGCTATCAAATTCTGAGTTATAAGTTTTCACTTCTATCGGCAGTTTCTATGACTGCCAATTTTTTTTATTTCATTTAATGTGTAATTTAATCGTCGGGCATAATGCGCATAGGTATCTATTTCCCCTCATGAACATTAACATGTCGAAGTAATCGTCTGAAAGCGAGGCTTGCTTTGGTGTTAAAATGTCTTTACCCGTGGTTAGCAGACGTCCAACTGCAGCGTTTGAGGGCTGTTTTCCAAATTTCAACCCAATCCTTTCCCGTTCCTAGACGTTCTGACGTGATGAAACAACAAACATTACAACATCCAAAAATTGCCATTTATAATATTAGTAAGATGTTAAGCACTGGAATTTTCATTGTATACCTCCATTTCTTCATTCTTATACATTGATTTGTTCATTTTATTTAACTTTTCTTTGGTTAGTTGAAATGAACTACCACCGATTTTATTAAAAGAAAGTTACAATACAGAAAAACGATCGAAAAAGTATGATTGAATTTATAGGGGAGTTCCCAGTGGTTCCCACTAGCTATGGATTACTATAATCTACTTGGTTTACTAGGGATGTGTGAAATATTCAACTAAATTGTTAACGTCAGTCAAATTCGAGTATGTCTATGCTCAAATTTTCAGCCAAAAAGAACTCGAGATTATCGGAAATATGACTTATGATAACAAAATATATTTGTTTTCATATAACGCCAACCGATCATGCCACAGGCTAAAATGACGCCTCAATCCTGCCAAAATTGCAGGAACACAATGGTCACACTGCGCCCAGCACTTTTCGTTTCATACTTGTCTGAACCTGTTTTTTGCGCCGCGCCGAGGTGCCGTGCGGTAAATAGTAAGCATTGGATTAACGATTAACGGACTTCTGCATAATTAACGGAAGTTAACATGTCCGTTAACATTTTAAAAAGTTATGTTAACTTCGTTAAGTAACGATTAACGGATTAACGAGTTAATGCCCAGCTATGGTTGCATCCGACACGGAATCTCATCTCTCGGTCATTGTCTTATCTGTTTAGCATGACAAAGACCGAGAGATGAGATTCCGTGTCGGATGCAACCGAATGGTTTCAGAATCGCTACCCTGATAGGTAAAATTGGCTGAACACAAAGGAATAAATCAGGAACTTGTAATTTTAATAATTTTATAAAAATGTAGTATTTCCATTTAGATGTATACTTGTAGAGTCCTTAAAAAGATAATAATCATCATCATCAGCCTGTGTTCGTCCACTGCTGGTCTTACGTTTCCAACCGTTTAAAAAGATAATAGCAATCGTCAATTGATAACTGCCGGTCTTTGTAGTAGATTTTAAGATATACACTATCTCTTATCTATACGACGAAGTCACTTCTTGTGAACCCACTAAATGTTCCCACAGTTGGAACTCGGGCCCTTCTCTTGTAAAGTCTTCTCTCGAGAGTCAAGGTCATAATCCTCGACGCCTCTGCGCTATTCTAAAGCTAAGCCAAAGCTACGATCTGGCCCTGGTTCAAATCTTGGCCCTGGTTCAAATCTCACACGCGCACCACTGTCTTTTCGAAGTCACGTATGTAATACCACTAACTTAAAATAAGGTGAAGTAAAAAACCGTGAGAAAACCGGCATGTACCTATAATCTTTCAAGGTCTTGTATCATCTACCAACCCACACTGGACCAGGGTAGCGATTCTGAAACCATTCGGTTGCATCCGACACGGAATCTCATCTCTCGGTCTTTGTCTTATCTGTTTAGCATGACAAAGACCGAGAGATGAGATTCCGTGTCGGATGCAACCGAATGGTTTCAGAATCGCTACCCATGTAGGTCAATCTGCTTGATTATGGCCTTGATTCTATCTTTGTGAGAAGAGGCCTCGAGTCCCAGCAGTGGGAACATTTAGTTGACTGCTTATGTACTGCTATTTCTGACTGTAATCTAAACTTCTAATCTAAACCGAAACTTCATCATAGAGCCCGTCCGCAGTGATTGAGCAACATAGACCCAAATATCTTAACTTTTATTTTATTATGATAACCAATAATTCCATTACAAAAAATAATGATATCCCATCAAAAACATTAAAGTGAGATGAGAGCCAAGTTAAATATTATGATGTATGGCTCGAATGTTGACTTCAACAACAATAGAATTGAGATGTAAATGGGTACCAAGTTCAATTATCAGTCCTGCAATTGTTTAAAACAACATAGAATATTTTGTAAGAACTGTTTTTTTTTCTTATAACTTAACATAACATATTAAAGCTTCAGCAGGTCTACTACGAAGTCCGAGAAACGATACATCGGCCGAACTTATGGACATTTCTTACCACGAAACACAATCAGTCCGTTGACCTGGGTAGCGATTCTGAAACCATTCGGTTGCATCCGACACGGAATCTCATCTCTCGGTCTTTGTCATGCTAAACAGATAAGACAAAGACCGAGAGATGAGATTCCGTGTCGGATGCAACCGAATGGTTTCAGAATCGCTACCCTGATCGGGCGTTTTGTTCATTCCTATTTCCGACCGACATAGATTTGACAGTTTTTGTGTCGTAAACCTTACTCCGAAAGCATTTAATTACCTTACCGATTAATTGGACAGCTGTGGGTCGGATCCGATTATTCGGAGGTTGTTTTCGTGTGTAATGATGTTATGATCCTTTCAGGTTCTATACCACGTAAGTAATTGTGGATTTAATATCATATACAAGTATTTATCTTTTAAAATACAACTCGTAGGAGCTACTGCTTTATACCACCATGTAGAGCTGGTTTGAACTATTTTATTGTTGCAAAAAAAATATTTAGAAAAAAATTGAGTTACTGTTGTTTACCTCTGAGGTATGGAAGACTAAGTTTTGACTTGGCTAGTTTTTTCGTCGGCTGTGAATTAATTTCAAGTGTCACGCTCGTGAATATAAGTAATCTTCGGGTAAACTCGGGACCATGGCGTGTTACCATGGTTCCCATTACATTACACATTTGCTTATCTAACTTAGTTTACTTGGCTTGCCACACTACCTTGTGTCTAGATTACCTTTGATGAAACTAAGTAAACGAAGATAAGGTACAGTACCCGGCGATAAGTATTGCACATCGGCCTTTGGAGGGAGACAGTCGGCTGATTTCGGCTTCGTAGAGCATTGTCTCTGTCGCACACTACCTATGTGACGTTTTGTCAGTCTTTGTTTAAGTGCGATAGAGTGCAGTCGCGGCCAGTTCAAAATATATAATTAGAGTTGTTAACACCCCCAAATTTAAATAATTTAAAGTTGTACTATGGCATCTTTAGGAAAAAAGGGAAACCTTTACGAGGTCAGTCACGCCAAATTATATACAATGTTTATAAATATTGTGTAACCGAAGCTGACAGATTTAAAAAAAATGAAGATGAAAATGTAAGTTGTTATTTTAAGAAGGTTCAAGCGCAAGTTACAAATGCCACTGGAATTTCAAGAAGAACTTTGAACAATATATTAAACGAAGTCAGTACTGAAATACATTCTACTGAAATTAAGTTTAGCACTCCAAAAAAAGGGAGACCAAAAAAGCAATTTGGTTTGGATATGGACGATTTTGATTATGATGTTGTTCGAAGAATGGTGTATGATTTTCACTTACGATTTAATGAACTGCCAACAATAAAATCATTAAAAGCTAAATTATCTGAAGCGATTAATTACAATAGGTCTGAAAAGACGTTGAGAAAAATACTTCACGAGATGGGATTTCGGTTCACTAAATTGGAAGATAATCGAAAAGTTTTAAAGGAAAAGCACGATGTAAGTCTCAAACGAATGGAATACCTCGATAAAATACACAAATTTCGCGAAACAGGAAAAAATATCGTCTACATGGATGAGTCTTACATACATACATCCTAAACTAAAGGGAAATCTTGAAGATAAGAAAAAAGGAGTAAAAAAGCCAATTTCAAAAGGTCAACGTATGATAATAGTTCATGCGGGAAATAAAAAAGGCTTTGTACCCGTTGCCTTTTTAACGTATTAATCCACGGATACTACAGGTGACTATCATAATGAAATTAATAACGATAACTACGAGAAATGGCTGGTTAATCAATTAATCCCAAATAGTGATTCCGTTCTAGTTATCGACAACGCACCCAAAATCACAATAAATATGTTGAAAGACCCCCCAACTTAAACACCATTAAACAGGAAATTATCAACTGGTTAAACAGACACGAAATTCCAGTTGATCCAAAATTAACAAAAACCAGATTTACGCTATTATATGTCAGCACAAGGAGAAGTATACAGAGTTTTCCGTGGACAAAGTACTTGCCGAACATGGGCACACTGTGTTTCATCCGGATTTTAATCCAATTGAAAATATATGGTCTCAACTAAAAGGCTATGGAGCCTCTAGAAATGTGGGTATGAATTTAACTACAGTAAAAACGTTATTGACTGAAAAAGTAAACATGATCGAAGGTGAAGAGTGGAAAAAGGTTTGCGATCATACAATCAAGTGTGAGAATTAATATAGAAGCATTCGACACGGTTTAGACAATTACACTGATAGACTAGTGATAAATACGGCTGATAGTGACAGTGATATTGACTTTTTGAGAGCACAAATAGTGAAATGGAAGTAATTGAGAATTATATTTTTTTTTTTTATTACAATGTCTCACTTTAACAATAGGTACAATGGTGTTTATTATGTACACTACAGCTGTAATTTTCCAAAGTAATTAAATACGTAAACATAATGTGAACATTTTTTTTTCTATTTTATTTTACCCGAACCTATAGCCATCACTTATAGAAAAATTGGTGTATTTTATACAAATAATAAAAATAATTATTAAAAGAAGCAAATTAAAATTGTTTTAACAGCTCCTAATAGATACCGGACTGTTTGTATTTCGTGCGACAGAGATGACGCTCTACGAAGCCGAAGTTGGCCGATTGTCTCTTTTCAGGTGTCGATGTGCAATATTTATCGACGGGAACTGTACGCTCTAATATCATAGCTGGGCATTAACTCGTTAATCCGTTAATCGTTAATTAACGAAGTTAACATTTTGATTAACGGATTAACTTTTAAGTTAACTTTTAAAAGTATTAACGGACATGTTAACTTCCGTTAATTATGCAGAAGTCCGTTAATCGTTAATCCAATGCTTACTATTTACCGCACGGCACCTCGGCGCGGCGCAAAAAACAGGTTTAGACAAGCATGAAACGAAAAGTGCTGGGCGCAGTGTGACCATATGTGGCGGGTTCCTGCAATTTTGGCAGGATTGAGGCGTCATTTTAGCCTTTGGCATGATCGGTTGACGTTATATGAAAACAAATATAATTTTGTTATCATAAGTCATATTTCCGATAATCTCGAGTTCTTTTTGGCTGAAAATTTGAGCATAGACATACTCGAATTTGACTGACGTTTACAATTTAGTTGAATATTTCACACATCCCTAGTAAACCAAGTAGATTATAGTAATCCATAGCTAGTGGGGAACTTCCCGATAAATTTAATCATACTTTTTCGATCGTTTATCTGTATTGTAACTTTCTTTTAATAAAATCGGTGGTAGTTCATTTCAACTAACCAAAGAAAAGTTAAATAAAATGAACAAATCAATGTATAAGAATGAAGAAATGGAGGTATACAATGAAAATTCCAGTGTTTAACATCTTAATAATATTATAAATGGCAATTTTTGGATGTTGTAATGTTTGTTGTTTCATCACGTCAGAACCCCAGACGTTCTTCAGATCAGAACGGGAAAGGATTGGGTTGAAATTTGGAAAACAGCCCTCAAACGTTGCAGTTGAACGTCTGCTATTCACGGGTAAAGACATTTTAACACCAAAGCGAGCCTCGCTTTCAGACGAGAACTTCGACATGTTAATGTTCATGAGGGGAAATTACCTATGCGCATTATGCCCGACGATTAAATTACACATTAGGTAAATTAAACTAAATATAAAAAATTGGCAGTCATAGAAACTGCCGATATAAGTGAAAACTTATAACTCAGAGTTTGATAGCTTACCTTGGAAACTACACGGGTGTAACCGGAGGGCGTGGCCTGGTCATCATGGCATGGCAACAACAACACATCAACAACAAGCAGACAACAAGAAGCAACAGCATTTCCTATTGGCTGATGCATTTCTAGATGGCCATGCCATGATGGCCAGGCCACGCCCTTTCAGCATTTCCCATTATCTGACGCATTTCTAGATGGCCAATAGCCATGGAAGATTTCTTATCATACCCGAGCGTGACGCTGGAATTCAATTCACAGCCCACGAAATATCTGTCTCGGCGCGCCTAAAGAAGTTTTCACTTCAATAATAAAATTAAACTCTACAAGTATTTGGTTTTTTCCTAACCTGTTAACTTCCAGAACCTAAACCAACAGGTTTTATAAGTTCACTAACGTAACGATATAAAAATCCAATACGCATATTAACGGATTAACGATTAACGTTAACTTCCGTGAATTGTTACGAAATGTAACGCTTTAACGTTTAACGAAGTTAACTTTTTTTGTAACGGATTAACGATTAACGAAGTTAACTATTTGATTAACGGTGCCCAGCTATGTCTAATTATATAGACAGCATAATATGCCGAAAATATCACACAAGTAATACGCAATGTGCACACAGCTTCACTTGCATCGTGAGAGACGTTTGAATGAATGACAAAGACATCATGACAAGTAGGCAGTAGGTGCAAATGAGATAGCTATACATCACATTTGTTTAGATATTTTTTTCGACAAGAATAGAAAGACATACAAATGCACTGGCGTGAAAGAGACAAAATAGCCGCAACCTCGCCGCAACTAACATAATCGCCGGTCGTGTTGCACTCTTACGCTGTATGTATATCTGTCTCTTTTTAGAAATGGCCAATTGTAAAATTGTTTACAACAGAAAAATAATTTTAGATGTTATAATCATTGAACTGTTATGGAAATAATTAAAGATTTTGTGTACTTACGCATGAAAAGTGATACCATGGAACTTGTTCTTGGTCTTTGAACTGTTTGTGCACCTTGCAAAAGCAGAATAAGACATTATTACGGCTCATATCGGATTTTTTTGAATTGTTAGCGAACGTCCACTCAACTTGTGGCTCCTGTTGCGACTGAGACTCAATCAGGAGACGTCACCTGATTTTGCATTGGGATCATAGCTGAGCGCGTGCCGCTTCTTAGTGTTTTAAGACTTCAATGTAGATTACATATAAAAATGGTGATTTTCAATATTCTATTAACACAAACTATCATAAAATTAACATTGATAAGTATCTGATTAGTGTAAACATCCCTATTCAGAAGCCATTTTAAAAGCAAGGTTAGTTGACTGAATCAAATGCAAGTTAAGAAGCAAATTAGAAGCAAGCAAACCTCGCTTCGTGCATTCCTCCAATATTACGTCATACTGGTCATAATGGTGACCACCATTTTAGTCAGCTCTGAGAAAGAAGAAAAGAAAGACGCTCTTACGTGTGAATTGAATTCTAGCGTCACGCTCGGGTATGATAAGAAATCTTAGGGTAAACTCGGGACCATGGCCATTGGCCATCTAAAAATGTGTCAGCCAATGGGAAATGCTGAAAGGGCGTGGCCTGGCATCATGGCATGGCCATCTAGAAATGCGTGAGCCAATGGGAAATCCTCACGCATTTCTAGATGGCCATGCCGGCCACTCCCTCCGGTTACACCCGTGTAGTTTCCAAAATAAGCTATCAAATTCTGAGTTTTCACTTCTATCGGTAGTTCCTATGACTGCCAATTTTTTTTTCACTCATATCTACTTAACAATAACAGCAGTACAACAATGTTATTGTGATCCTGTTACGCTTCCGAAAAAGACATCCAAAACGGCTGACTACCGTTGAAGGTATGGTTACCCTTACCAACGGTTTGCCGCACGAATTCGCATCGCAGCAATTCGCATCGCAAGTGGCGCCGATGCGGCGTCGCATCGCATGGCATCGCAGTTTTGTGTGGGAGCCCTTACTGAATGCTACTACACTTCACTTTACAATTCAGTAGCGACTAAATTTAAATACGGCCGTAAATACTGGAGATTGTTACCAAAGAGATCGAGGAGGGAGAAATGTCTTATTCAAAGCAAAGAGTAGGTATGTAATTTACAAGTAATTTATGATTCAAAGTCCGAACGCACACCAACTTGTTGATTGATTGTTAATCTTTAGTTGTCATGGGAACAGTGTTTGTGTTATTTGTTGTGCAAATATTTTCACAGGCAAAAAATGCTATATAAGTTTAACAATTGGGATAATAGAAAAGTACTGGAACTGAAATAACTGGTTGAACCATATTTCTCAAAGTTATACAGATGGTTAACAAAATATCTTTAGTTAAATTGACGAGATTTAAGTAAAACCTGAAGCAATGGCAGATGTAAGTAATTTTGTACCTTCAGCTCAGAGCTCATTGGCTTATATTATATTAGTGCGTAAGACCTGGCCAACCGTAACACAAAATGGTACCACCGCGCTGGCCCTAAAATACATTTTAGGGCCAACGCGACTCAATTCACAGCTATCAGTGCACCGGTGCAAACGTGTATATTTGCTTGTCATAAAAATGCCTAGATATGTGGTAAAAGCTGCAAAAATTACGATACATAATTTAAAAAAAGATGTGATAAATCGTATCCTTGGTAACTAATCTTATTTTACTTGTGATGGCATTAGATTAATAATCATACATTTACACGCTCCATCGTAGACCGCATCGTCGTTTAACAACAGGCGAGATGGCGCTCAAACGTAAACCTATAAAAGTAAAAAAAAAAATATTTTGCCACGCAATGCACGCCATTGAACGCGCGAAGTGGACGAAGTAGGTACCTAACCTTGTACAAACGTGATTTTTAATATAAATGTAAAAGATATAAAAGAAATATCACGAGTCTATCATCGAAAATTTGTATGGGACCATTCGGGAAGCATACCCATCCCACAGAATACAGAAATAAAACCAGATGGAGCACGCAGAACAGAGCTACTGAAGCAGACAATGGAAATACAAAAGCCGAAGCAAATACAAACTCCAGTCAGTATGAAACGGACTTCCGTGTTGTACGGGAGTCCCGTGTGATTTTAAGTTTTGTTTTAAAATATGCCGTTTTGTGTCTTCAAACAATGTTCCCAAAAACAAAATAAGGAAAGAGGAATATAATTTTATAGGAAAATTAGAATATTTTTACTTTTATTTATATAATTTAGGCGATTTTATTTTGGTGATGAATGGAACACAACACCTCAACGAAAATAGGTTAGTGTGGCGATACTAAATAGAAATTATTTTCCCTGAATTTAGGGTAAAATATAGATTTTATACTTTTTTTAGATACTCGTAGACCAAATTATTGATGGGCATTGTATTATTCAATTTAATTTAATTTCAAATTAATTAATTTAAGTAAATGTTAAATTTGTGAAATTAGTATTTTATGACATAAAAATGTACATATAACAAAATTATTAATACATCCTAAAATTTGTATTTATTTATTTCGTTAGTTGCACCACTGCCCAAAATATTACAAATTTTGTTTCCTCATGAATCAAAAGGTTACATGGAAGAGACCGCTTTTAGCGACAAGATCGCCTTTTGTGCCCATTTTGTATTGTTATTATATGTGTTACTTCTTGTCAACTTTGTTTATGGTGCCAATAAACTGTTTTGTAGTATATTGTAATGTCATTCGATATATTATCTAAGTGAAACGGCTATATAATTGGTTATAAAATGATGGTTTATAAAATAAAACATTTGTTGAAGGAAGATATTTTTGAAGTTAATATTATGCATAACGTTGTATGTAAAATGAAATATTTTTAAATTGTAAAGTTTTTAATATTAAAGTCAAAGTACTTTATTCATAAATGTACAATTTACACGTTAATAAATAAAAAATAAAAACAAAAGAAAGAGTATACAAATTGTATACATTTTCAAAGTTTGAAATGACTACTTTACTGTATTATAATAATTATTGTACAGAAAACTGTCAAGCATTATATGAGTATAATATGTTTTTATAACAATTGTACTGACCCATGTCAAATTTTTGTATACATTTTTATGGGACTTTGCCATCACTCTCTAAAAATTCGGTGTAACTATAAAAAGTTTGATCGATAAGCCAGCACTTTAATTTGTTTTTGAAGCTACCAAAACTTGGGGCAGATATAACTATTTTGGGAAGAGTGTTATAAACTTCAGGCTATGTGAGTTAGCTTCCGTGAACTTGTAACTTGTGAGAGAGTGTGATATGACATCCAGCTTGTCCGCGTTACGTATGTTTCGAGAATGTCATTCATTATACGGTTACTTGATTTTAAAAATAGTTTGGTGGTAAAGATGGTTGTTTTAATTTTGGTTTCACCTATCTAAGCGAGTAAATTACACTAATTTTATTATTTGCGATTCAAGTTAATTTCTAGTTGCATGCAAAATCAAAATTCTTTTCTTCATAGAATAGAAATAGTAGTAACAAAAAATCCTTGCATAATCGGCGTAATAATATTAATATCAATTGATGTGTTTATTATACGTGAAGATTTCCCAAGCTAAGACAACAATAGTGGGACTTTTTTCTTAATACTGACAACATTATACAAGTCATTTGGAACGTTGATTTGACAATTTTACGTCAACATGACTAATTACGGGCCTCACAGTGTTGTTCACGAAGGTTCCATCTGTGTTTATTTCTGTAATCTGTGACCCATCCGAACAAAAAAAATAATTAAAATCGGTTCAGGCGTTCTTTACCCGCGTAGTTCCCGTCCCAGTCATTTTCCCAGGATAAAAAGCCTATGTGTTATTCTGGACTATGATCTAACTGTGTTCCGAATTTCAGCCCGATCCGTTTATGCGTTACGATTAGGGATTGCAATCCGAAAAACTTGATCCGGTAATCCGGTGGAGCATCTTTACCCTATTACCGGATCACGAGACCAAAACCTCCAAAAGAAATGTCCTCTACGTACTATATAAGTGCGGTAATTTGAAAATTACAGCTGCGGCGACATTACATGGGGATAATACAAGAAAGCAGAGGCTGTAATTATCAAAGCACACGTATGCGGGCTTTTATAACGTATTACCGGCCCGTTCCGGCTTCGCACGGATAATAAATAAATAAAAAATATTGGTGGACAATTCACACACAACACCATCTGACCCCAAACTAAGCAAAGCTTGGACTATGGCGGCCAGATAGCTGATATAATACTTATATAGTTTTAAATGATTATGATTATTATTATGATTACGATTATCCTAGATACCAACTGCAGCGCCATCTGCCGGGCTAATTCATGAATTTAAACCATCCAGGGCCCTACTATAGAGTGACGAGACGAGCTGGACATGTGCCTAATGGTAAGCAAAATGCCTGCCACATAACAACACGCAGTGACGCAAGTGACACGCAGTTATTGGAACATGAAGAGTCCAAATCATTACCTAACACTGATCTAAGATATAATGTCTCTAAGCCCTGTAATTTCTCTGGGTCTACGTGACTCATCAAGCCCTTTCATTTGATAACCGTGTTGAGGGAGGTAGTGAAAAATATATTTCCGTCATTCAGTAGAGGCGGCCATCTTGAATCGATATTAACCAAATACAGCTAAGAACCACCTCATGGAAACAAATCTTCAAATAAAAAATCTTCAAATAATATAAGATAACATAATGAGACAAAATATATAGTATAAAAAAGGCAAGGACCTTGACCTTGGAGTCCGTGGAGGGTGTTTATATCAATAAAAAAAGCCTTATTTTTTTTTATCGAAATCGGTCTATCCGTTTGAGCTCTACAGTGCCACTGATAGACAGACATCGGCGTTAAACTTATATTGCCCCTTTCTTCGAGGGGATTAATAAAAATTAAAACGGCCAAGTGCGAATCAGACTCGCCCATGAAGGGTTCCGTAGCCGCAAGTAACATAGTACATAAGTTCTTGTAGTTCGGTGTATCTTTGATCGGATGTTTTAATAATAGTGTATTTTTGACGATTACAAAAAAACTACTTACTGGATCTTGTTCAAAACAATTTTCGTTGGAAGTTTGCATGGTAATGTACGTCATATTCTTTTTTTAGTTTTATCATTCTCCTATTGGCACGTTTTACTACTTTGGAAGGGACTCTCGTGCAAATTATTAAGTGTAGAAAAAAATGTCATTAGAAATCTCAACATCATTTTTGAAGACCTATCGATAAACACGCCACACGTGGCGTCAATGGATCAAAAAAAAATCTGAGTTTCAGTTCTAAGTATAGGGCACCCCAAAAATGTATAGTTATTTTTATATTTTTTTGCAAAAATCTTAATGCGGTTCACAGAATAGTGTAGTTCTCATAGTTTCGGCAAAAATTGGCTGTGACATACGGACGAAGAGACAGACAGACATACAGGACGAATCTATAAGGGTTCCGTTTTTACATTTTACGGAACCCTAAAAAGGAACAACTTACAACCGAATTGAGAACTTACACCCTACTCCCTGCTAGAGTGAATCTGTGATTGGTATGACATGGGAATCTGTTCAACATGAAGAACCTTTGACAGGTTTTTTAGCAGCCTTGGACCTGATGAAAGATCTAAACTTGGGAAGCAAAAGCTAATTATTGTCAACTTTTTTCTTCAACAACTGGTCTAGTTGGGAGAACGGCAACTGCCGATCCGAAGCCTCTGGTTCGAATCCCCGCGCGCACCACTGTCTTTTCGAAGTCATACCAGTAATACCGCTAACTTAAATGAAAACGGCGAAGGAAATTATTATTCATGAGGTAATCGGCATATTCGAAGAATCTTTCGAGGTCATACGTCATCCACCAATTTGCACTAGGCCAGCGTAGGGGATTACGGCTTTAACTCACTCCTTGTGTGAGAAGGCTCCGAGTCCCAGCATTGGTACATTTAGATATATATTTGGTTTTATTTGTAGTGGTAGGACTCTTGGCAGAGTCCGCCTGGGGAAGGACCACACCTTTGCCAAATATTCTACCGCCAAGCAGTAATATGCAAACATTACTGTGTTCCGGTCTGAAGGGCAATGTTTCCAGTGAAATTACAGGGCTTAGAGATATAACAACTTAGATCTCTGGGTGACGAGCGCAGTGCAGTGCTAGGTAATGATTTGGAATCTTCATGTTCCAATAGCTGCGTGTCACTGTGTTGTTATGTGGCAGGCATGTTGCTTACCATCAGGCACATGACCTGCTCGTCTCGTCACTCTATATTTAAAATAAAAATAAAAAAAGATATTTACAGCATAAGCATCATTCAGTGGTCTGCAGCTTATTGTTTGTTGGGATATTGAGGCTATGCGAGAGTAAATAGTAAAAAGAGATGTTACTTGTTCAAGTGTTTATAATGAAGTAAGTCATGTAAAAAAACAATCAATTTAAATATTGAATAAAAGAATATGTCAATCAGATATAAAAGAAATATAACTTATAAAGAGTCTGTACACAACAAGAGATTAAAGAGTATCTACAACAGCCGCCCTTAATCGATGTTGTGCTTGACAACAACAAAAGTTAAATTTCTAGTCCTAAACTAATTGTGCACCTTTTGTGTACCATAGGCCCAAGTGGCTTAGTGAGGACATCTGCAGGCATATCACTACTTTTTACATATTCTAAGGTAACAACATTATTGGATACCTTTTCCCTAATAAAGTGAAACCTAGTATCAATATGCTTCGTCCTGCTGTGGTGTATAGGATTACGAACGAGATTGATGGCACTCTGGCTGTCAGACGCTAAGTTAACTGAAGTAAGTTTACCTGTTATCTCATATATAAAGCGACGTAGATAACACGCTTCCTTAGTAGCAGACGCTAACGCCATGTATTCGGCTTCCGCAGATGACAAAGCAGTCGTAGGTTGCTTCTTTGACTCCCAGGATACTGGTCCTCCACCTAGTTTGAAGGTATAGCCGGTATACGACTTCCTGTCGAACGGACAGTTCGCCCAATCGGCGTCGCAAAAGCCTTTTAAAGGTTCTCCGCTTCTCCTGTAAACCAAGGAATAGTTTAGAGTACCCTTCAGGTACTGTAGAACCCTCTTCGCAGCATTCCAGTGTTCCTTAGTAAAACACGTATTAAACTGACTCAAATAGCTTGTCGTAAAAGCAATATCGGGGCGAGAATTCTGTGTCAGGTACATTAGGCTTCCAATCAAGTTTTGGTAGGGATAAGACTCACAAACATCACCATCACTTCTCCTCTCCATGCATTTTTTCACTAATGGAGTATTCACCGTCTTGCATTCCCTCATATTGAACTTATCCAACAGCGATAAAATGTAATTTGATTGATTTATTTTAACACTCTCGGAATCGCATTTAATTTGCAATCCCAAATACGATTTTGGTCTTCCGAGATCTTTTAGTGAAAAATATTTCGATAAATCTTTCTTGACAACGTCAAATGTCAATTCAGAATTATAGAAGACAATTATGTCATCGATAAAGACACCCAAAATCACGAGTTCTTGACCAAAGAGTTTAGTATACACGCAAGGCTCCGAGGGAGTTCCTATAAAACCTATTTTTATAAGCGTTTCGTTTAATTTTTTGTTCCAAGCTCGTGGTGCCTGTTTAAGACCGTATAACGATTTTCTCAGCAAGCAAACCTTGTCTTCCTTGCCTTTTTCTACGAAACCAAGGGGTTGCGCCATGAAAACTTCTTCTTCTAAATCTCCGTTTAGGAACGCGGTATCGACATCCAAGTGCTTCATTCTTAGACCCATCTCGGCAGCTAGTGCAAATAGAGTGCGCAACGAAGAATGACGAATCACTGGTGCAAAGGTCTCGTCGCAGTCCACTCCTTTAACTTGATTAAAACCTTTGACGACGAGTCTTGCCTCATATTTCGTAATATTACCATAAGCGTCCTTTTTAATTTTATAAATCCATTTACATGGTATAACCTTTTTGTTAGGTTTATCTACTAAATCCCACGTATGGAGTTTATTCAGGGAATGATACTCATCAGCCATTGCATGCTGCCATTTCTCAGCATCGTCGGCATGAGTAGCTTCATAGTATGTCGTCGGTTCCCCAGAATCGACCGATGACACATTGTACGTAAGGAAATCCGGTTCTCTCCTATTTCTAGAGGGGTACCTCGGCTCGTGAATAGGTTGTTCCTTACTCACACTTGCTGATTCTACATCATCATCAGGAAGCGTCAGTTCATGAGAGTCTTGCTGCTCTTCCTGATGAACCTGAACTTGAACCCTATGCTCTGATGTAGATGATTCAGCCGCAGGATCGGTACATTCATCACAATCAAAAAATTGACAATCTTCTGTTTCCGGTTCCTTGTCTTCAAATAATAATACGGAGTCTGACTGTACCACTGGTTCAGTCTCCCGCTGCTTCAACCCTGTAAAGCTATTTTCAAAAAAAGATGCATCTCGGGACATAGACACTTTTCGTGGGTTAGACGGATCCCTAAAAATATAAGTATTAGGGTTTTCTGAATAACCGACAAAAATTGCTTCTTTTGCCTTTAAATCTAATTTCTTCCTGTGACATGAAGGTATGTGAACTAGTGCTCTACATCCAAACACTTTCAAATGACCAAGGTCACTCCTACGTCCACACCACCTGTCATAAGGAACTTGTCCACCTAGAGCTCTGTGAGGCGACCTATTTTTAAGATATACAGCAGTCCTGAAAGCGTCTTCCCAGTACGCTTTCGGCAGTGAGCTTTCAGCCAGTAACGTTCTCGCCTTTTCGGTTATCGATCTATGAGTCCGTTCAGCTACTCCGACTTGTTGAGGGCTGTACGGTGTCGTCATTTGATGGTCAATACCTTTAGAGTTTAGGTAATCATTAAAATCCTTATTGACGAACTCCTTCCCTCCGTCAGTCCTGACCGCTTTAATCCTTTTATCTAATTGATTTTCTACAAAGGTTTGAAAAATACAAAACTTATCATTAACCTCTGTCTTTGAAGAAATAAAATAAGCAAATACCTTTCTTGTATAATCGTCTACTAAAGTTAACATATACTTATTCCCCTGAAAGGAGGTTGTAGACATAGGCCCACATAAATCAATATGAACCAATTCTAAGGGTGAGGTAGCCCTATTAAATGCTTCCTTCTTAAAAGGTTTTCTTGCTTGTTTTCCTTCTACACAAGCGATGCAGTTCGTTTTATCTACCTTTTTAAACTCTACGCCTACCTCGTGATTCTTCAGTTGACTCATGCCTATACGACACAAGTGTCCTAACCTCTTGTGCCAGAGTTGGTAACTATTCTGACAACCAGAGTGCACATCCTGCGTCAAATAATTGTTTGCCGCGTTATCGGGAACATTTACAGTACAATCAAGTACGTACAGTCCACCACAGGGCGAGGCATGAAGAACGGAATCACCAAAGATCCTTATTAGACTGGCCTGAAGTGTTAAGAGCAGTAAAAGTGGAATCGTTTCCTTCTACAACATTAGCTTTCTCCTTCTTGCTTCTCAGTGGACAGTTCGGCCTTTTATGTCCAGGTACTTTACAATCGTAGCACACTATTTCTTTCTTCTTAGATTGAGATTTCAGTCTGGCATTAAAAACGGAATCCACTGGTGCAGATGCAGTTTTGGACATCTCGTTCAGCAGTTTCGATTTGACTAAATCAGTTGTTACGTCGACATTACAGTTCTCTAGCGCCATAATAAGTGGCTCATATTTTGGAGTGAGACCTCCCAAAAGTATAGCGGCAATCGACGTATCTTCTATCACCTTGTCAATATCCGCCAAGTCCTGTGCGGTTGACATAACTGCATTTATGTACAGTTCGATATTCTCGAAGTCTGACAGACTTAATCTGTACAGTTTACGCTCTAAAGCTAGTCTTCGTCCCATACCTTTGTCCTCAAAAGCTTTTTGCAAAAATTTCCATGCTTCGGCTGCAGTTTTAGCACATCTGACGTGCGTAATAGCTGTACCGTCTACTGTTAAGCAAATTTTTGCAAGTGCTTTTGCATCGTTTCGTACCTTGATCGAGGCGGGAATACTGTCATCTACTGTATAACCACTTACTGTTGCCCATAAATCCTCGTGTAAAAGGTAATTACGCATCTTGAACTTCCATGTAGGATACCCTTCTTTATTCTTCAGGCAAAAAGATGGAATCGAATATGAATTCGACGAAGTTGGCTTGTTAACACTTGAAACATCTCCCGATTCTTTTGACATTTTATCGAAAAAAAAATATATTTTCAAGTCACACAAAAAATCACACTATTACTGTATCAAGTAGTATATTTTCACATGCACGCTCTCATCCCTTGTGCTCATAGAGCTTCGTGCTGATAACGTGTTGGGATATTGAGGCTATGCGAGAGTAAATAGTAAAAAGAGATGTTACTTGTTCAAGTGTTTATAATGAAGTAAGTCATGTAAAAAAAAACAATCAATTTAAATATTGAATAAAAGAATATGTCAATCAGATATAAAAGAAATATAACTTATAAAGAGTCTGTACACAACAAGAGATTAAAGAGTATCTACAACATTGTTAAACAGCAACTGATAAACAACCAGAGGCACGTCTGAAAGTAAACTATAACCACCGCCTGTGGACATGCATTGCAATGTATGAATAAGTCATACATTGCAATGCATTGCAATCAAATCATCCTACAGAAGAAATGCGTGCGTATCTCGCCAACGTTAAACTCCCCGATATCAGCAAACCACATTTCCACAAACCATATTTCATTAAATACAGAATTCTAACATTAACATCACTATATATATTGGAAAACTGCAAATTTGTAAAAAACATCCAAATTTATTTGAAAAAGTAGTAGACAACCGGCACTACCCTATCAGGACGGTATATAAATATAATTTGAACGTGCCTACGTCAAATTTTAAAATACATAGTTCCGGTCCGCATGCATCGGCAATAAAAATGTATAATAAACTGCCTCTTAAAATTAAGTCAATCGAAGATGAGCGTAAGTTTGTTAGGACCCTGAGAGATCTGCTGCTCTCGAAAGCCTATTATAGTATTAGCGAGTTTTTAACCGACGACTTTAGAATTTTCGAGGATGGAAAACTTGGCTCTTGACTGTGGAATATAACACTTCGCTCAAAAATTATTATCTTAAATTGCAATGCCCATTGGGGTACGTTGTGTTACGACTAAAACTGTTAACTGTAATCTGTTTTTGTAATCCTGACTATCTGTAACATGATGAAGCAATAAATGATTGAGTATTGAGTAAGTAGATATGTGTCGCAAATGGATAAGGGTGAAGCATATTATCAGCTAGAGAATTAGGCTGGCGTTGTGGCTTGTGGCTCAGTAGTAATGAGTTTGCTCAGTGCTCACTGCCATAGGGCGTCGATTCGATTCAAAGGGCAAATATGTGTGATCAATCGCTTCTTTGTCCGCAGATTCATATTTCTGTATTTCTACATATAATACCGTTAAACGAGTATTCTTGTATAATATCCTACTAATCCTACTAATATTATATACAAGAAAGTTTGTAAGTATGGATGGTGGTTATTCTATCACGTAAAAACTACTTAAAGGATCGGGCTGAAATTTGGAACATAGATAGATTATAGTCTGAAAGGACACATATGCTACTTATTATCCCAAAAAAAACAACAAAAAACTGGAACGACTAGAACGGGAACTACGCGGAAAAACCGCGGGGCACTGTTTGTATTATAAACGCGAAAGTTTGTAAAACTGTATGCATGTATGTTTGTTACTCTTTTATGTTAAACTACTGAAGGAATTTGGTTGAAATTGGGTATATATATAGGTAATGGAATGAAATAATTGGCAATTTTTTATCCTGGGAAAATAACGGGATCGCATACTACGTGGATGAAACCGGGGAGCGCTGCTAATGTAGGTACATAATAAAGTAGCCAAGTGCAAGTTGGACTCGCCCATGAAGGGTTCCGTTGCAGCAAGTAACATAATATACATAGTACACATAGTTCTTGCAGTTCGTTGTAACTTCGATTGAAGTTTTAATAATAGTGTATTTATGACGTACTAAAAAAAACTACTAATCAGATCGAGTTCAAACTAATTTTCGTTGGTAGTTTTCATGGTAATGTACATCATATATATTTTTTAGATTTTTCATTCTCTTACTTTAGAAGTTAGAGGGGGGGGGACACACATTTTACCACTTTGGAAGCGTCTCTCGCGCAAATTATTCAGTGTAGACAAAAATTATTTCAGAAACTTCAACATCATTTTTGAAGACCTATCGATAGACACCCCACACGTGTAGATTTGATGAAAAAAACATTTTTGAGTTTCAGTTCTCAGTATGGGGGGCAACCCTAATTTTTGTTTTTTTTTTAAACTTTTATAAAAATCCTAATGCGGTTCACAGAATACATCTACTTACCAAGTTTCAACAGTGTAGTTCTCATAGTTTCGGCAAAAAGTGGCTGTGACATACGGACGGACAGACAGACAGACAGACAGACAGACAGACAGACAGACAGACAGACATGACGAATTTATAAGGGTTCCGTTTTTACGTTTTACGGAACCCTAAAAATAATTAAACCGGTTTAATCTTATGCCTTGAATGATAGACACGACACAAAAAACAGCGCACGCAACGAAAGCTCTCAAAAAGGAATAGGTATTTTTCCCATTTTTGTTACATTCTTTATTCATGCTCCGCTCCAATTAATAGTAGCGTAATGTTTTTTTATAGCCTTCCTCGATAAATGCACTATACAACAAAAAAATAATCTTTCAAATCGAACAAGCGGTTCCTGAGATTATCGCGTTCAAACAAACTAACTCTTCAACTTTGTATAGATTTGAAAACAGTGTATATTTTAGCTATTTGGCGACCAATAGTTTAACTAGGTAAGGTTGTGTAAAGAAACGTAGACGATGCATAGGTAGGTATACATTACCAAAAATATCCATAGGTATTTCCACTCTCGCATTAGCAAAGACTAATTAATTACTTTGCTTTATTTATTCTTTTCTGCTACTTCTCTCTCTCTCTTATAAGTTCTTTGCGTTTTTGTAGTATCCTATTGAACGGAAGAATATAAAAGATTTATTTGTGACTGACGTACCTAATTTTATTAACAGAAAACAGAGGATAGCGTTGATTTCCGGTTGGAGTTCATGAGTGAATATTTACTGAGGGCGCTAAAACAGAAAATTGACAAATGGACGAAATATATCACCGGAGACGAAAGGGTAAGGTTTAGGATAACATAAATGTAACGTTATTTATTAAATTAAAATGATTATTGGATTTTAAAGGCATATGTGAAAATAAGAAAGGTCCTTAATTTAGCTTATTTTATAGGTGTTTTCAGATGAGAAAATAAGTTATTATAATATAATTATTATAAGCTGTATTTATTCTATTCTAAGTAGGTCCCAGTCAAGTCAGTCAAAAGGGTAGTTGATAGATACTATGTACGCAGTAAGTAGGCACAGGTACCTACCTAAGTAGTAGGTACCTACTACCTGTAACACTTCGCTGGCACCGACTTTAAATAGATGAGTAAATAGAGCTTATAATAAAATTAAATTATCTTCTTTTTCGCTTTTGAGGCCAACTATTTCTAGGTGGGGTGCCGGTTCAGGGTGCCCCCAGGCTCGTGCCATGATTAGCCATCACACAACAAGATTTCGCCGAGGCAATTTGTTGTGTGATGCCCAGGGTTCACCACGTGGAGGATCCCGAGCCTGGCTCCACCTATTGGGCTGGCTGACCTGTATTTTGACGAGTTGCACTCATAAACCTGACATTTTTGTTTAATCAGTAAACGTGTTTTTGTCGATTTTGATAACAGCAACAGGAAGACGCTTGAAGAATCCATTTAATATTTACTAATTAACAAATAAAAATATCGTTTTACTTGTTATTATGTGTACCTAACCAATGCAACTTTGCAAATTTGTTACAGCACTTGCTTTTCCGATATTTCGATACACCGAAATACGAATTAATAACGTTCCGAATGAACACCGCCGGGATACTGACGAGCTCACTGACCTTTCCGCCGGTGTCCAGAGGGAAAATCGTGTACTTCTTGAGGGCTAGTGAAGAGAGAATTACTTTGAAGAATTTTCGCAAGGTTATATATAATTTTATAGATGACTTTTTTTCAACACAACGGTGTCTAACTTTGTTGTATTCCTTTTTTAAATGCAACAGTAACTGTCTGTTTGTCTATAGTGTTTTCACGCCTAAATTCGAGATAAGAGATGGTGGTCAAGTAAGAACCTATAATAGTTAAAAATAAAAAATACTAAACCGATTTAAATTAAGTTTGATGCAGAGATAGTATATATAATTTTAAAGAGATAGATACCTGTTATAGAGCTTCAGCTTTACTAGCAACATTCAATTGAGCCAAGAAGTCATTCACGGAAAACTTAATTGCGTAACCAAAGATAGCTTTTGTGTGTAGGGTGTATGTATATGTTTGTGTAATCTATGTACTATATGTATTTATCTGTATATTGGTATGTTTAACTTCGTTAGACAGATTTTGAGAAATGATGTGTGCTTAGAATATACTAGTAGTTTGGGCTTAACCATAATTATTTCACCCAAACTCTTCTGGGTTTCTGAATATTTTGAAAAATGAAATTAATTTTTCTAAATTGTCCCTTTACTTTTGCGGGTTCAATAAACTTCAGGATCGGAGACGTTTTCAGGTTATGATTACCGGTGAAATATCTGGAAACGTCTTGATGGATATCGGTGTGTTGGCGGATGAAGTCATTGGCCCTTTACTGTGTAACCCTGAAAACCAAAAAGGGTGGCCCAAGATCGTAAAAACGGATATGAAGAGACATGTCAACGAGTTGAGGAATTTGATGCACCAGGTATACAGGCGTTTCCATCGCTTTGTCTTGATGTTTGATTTTTACTGAACTTCTTGATCATTTTACAACACTCAATCCGATTTCTATTTTCGTTAGGCGAGATAGATCAAGTATAAACCTCTAAAAGTTAAAAAAGTCCGTGACCACGGTATTCATTGCGGTAGCAATCTTGTAAATGCCACCGCTGTACACGAGACAAATCCTTTGATATTTTATGTCATTTCCAGTTAAAAGGAGAAATGTCCAGTCAAGTTATGCTGCCAATGCCAGACGGAGTTGAAAACATTTATCATGCGGAATCTTTATTCAAGGAAAGGTAAATTCCTCGTTGTTATCTATTTTACGTCATCCATTTAAGCGGATTGTTCATTTTTTGCAGTTTGAATAACGCAAATTTTTGATTATTTTAGTGTTGAAATATTTGTAACGTAGCAATTACTGAGAAATGGAAATATCGTACTAATATTATAATTGTGAAAGTTTATTTTTCTGAGAGCGTCCCATTATTTACAGTGACGGTGAAAATGTTGATCTACATCTAAAAACAAACATAGAGGGAGCAGTGATAAAATGGGCGCAACAGGTTCACGACCTGTTAAAAGAGGACTCTTACATTGGTACATTTTTCTTCTAACTTGTCCTACATCTGACACACTTACAGAGATCAGCTGATAACACACGATTAGATAACCAAGTTGCTAGTCATCTCTTGTGGTATCGTCAAATATTTATAACATTATCTAAGTAGGCCGGATATAAGTGTTACGGAAAATATGAAAACTATCATACAAATGGACTTACATTTTGTCAGCAAGTAGTAGTGTTTCTGCACTCACTCTGTAGCTCTTAGCAGTGCTTTACAGTTAGGAAATTTAACACGAGGAGTAGATTTTTTTTTCACCTTGCACCTTGTCTATACCCTGTATTACCTGGGAACATAAGCAGTAAATGGTCCACTGTTGGAACTCGGGGCCTTGTCTCGGAAAAAGAGAATCAATAGCATAATCCACCACGCTGCCCCCAGTGCTGTTTGATGAGGCATTGGCTTGAAACTTGGTATGTGCAGATTTCCTCACGACGTTTGCTCTCACCGTTTTTAAGTTGGTGGATTACGCACACGACTTTGAAAAGACAAAGGTGTGCGTGGGAATCAAACCAGATGTTCCGGATTGGCAGTCGCCGTTCTGTCGGCTAGACCAGCCATAACTTAAGTTACCTGGTAAGGCAAGGTCAAATTCGAAGTAAACATTGAAATACAATTTCCAAACCACTCTCAAAATTTCTTTGTGGGAATATACTTGTCGTGGAGTTTTAATTTAGAAAATACCTATAGCAGACGTCTTCCGGTGACATCTACTGCCTACCGAGCTTTATGACGAGCTATACTGAAGGGCTGTACTAAAAACTTACTAAATAGTATCTACACCTATTCACGTAAATATGTAGAGCATATCTGAAAGCATAACTGAAAAATTCCATACTTTTACTCTACTAAGCGTTCTCGACAAATATGTTAATCTAGCTAGTTAGCGCAAGTTACCTACTTTGTTATCAAATAAGGTTTGTATTATCTTGGGAGTCTAGCGAATATACACACCAACATTCATCCCTAAACTTTGTTGATCCTCTCCGTTTATAACATCAGTTAAAAAGTATTATACTTCCAGCATTTAAACGAAATAAATTCCCTTTGCCAAACGCTGACATTGAATTTTATACGCAACGACTACGTAACTTGGAGGGAATCTATACACAACTTCGTGACCCACGCGTGAAGCGAATGGCGCACTATTTGGAAGACACGCGCAGTGCATACTTAGAGTGTTTCAAATCTATGCTTACTAACGTCGTAGCTGGTGAGTTGGCGTCCCTAGTTTTTAAATTTATGTAACGATACGTGTTCCTATACAAAAGGCTAAAGACGGAAACTTTATAGTCATAGTTAAAATCGCTCAACATAAGCAGAACACTTATAGACCTGATGTGTTGGTACCTACTCGCTACCTTCCGTCACAAGGACATAGCCTTGTGATGACGCATATTCTCGAAGGATGTCTTTCTTGGAACATGCCAGTTTCTTCGTGGTATTAAAGGTAGTGGTGGAGATATTTCGAACATTTTTTTGATTAATACGTGAAGCGCGTACTTTGTACACTTTTTTATGGAGATTGCGCGGATGTAGTACTAAATTTCACACACTTATAGTTTATATAGAGAAGGAGTGAAGGCTATTTTTGTAAAATTATCCTTAAAAACATTAAATGAATAAAAACTCTACACTACACATGTATTTGGTTAGTAGTTTCTGAGTGACGCCACTTCATTGTACGATTTGTACAAAGATATGACGTTACACCCCCTCCCTTCTCCGGAAGTTTGATGATCTATAATAGAGGTAGAGCAAGAGCCCGTTAACCCCAGACCTTCGTTATTTTATAAAAGCTGAAAACTTGTCAGTACATGCTCCTAACACAGGTAAGAACGATGGACCATTCTGAAGTTTGGGTCATCCTGGCTTTGGCAGATAAACGGTACTAAGGTCCCGAGTCCCAGTAGTGGGACTGCTTATTATAATTAGGCTGCTAATTGTTATGTATAAAAATAACAGCGCATATTACGACGCAAGTAGAATTATAATTGCATGGACATTAACACAACATGGGTGTCTGGCAAGTGTTTACCACGATGCTAAGTGTCTGCCAATTATTGGTGTGTGTTTTAATAATATTCTGAAGGTATTACCAAAATAACAGACTTTTTAATTTGACAAATTTAGATCGGTTTTTCATAGGTACACCTTTAGTACCGTTTATCTGCCAAAGTCAGGACATCCAAACTTTAATGGTACATCGTTCTGACCTGTGCTGGGAGCATGCGCTGACAAATTAACGAAGGTCTGGGGCTCATGGGCTCTTAGTCCATAACGATGATGATTATTAATGATTTGTTAAAATAAAATAAAAACGTGTCTCACATATTTTTCCATGGGTACTCTACCTGACGGACTAATTAGAATGTATATTTTTTGCCCATTCATCATCTCCATTGTTTTAAACATTTCCAGCTATTGTGGAGTGTCGCGACATTTATGTGTACCAGAAGCCATTGGTATATCACTACGAAACATTCGAAGGCACCGACTTTCTCGATGCGAAAATGTTGATTCGTCCCATGTTTCATTGTATTGGATTACTGTGGGGGAATTCTAGATACTATTGTAATGTAGAGAAACTGATCCGTGAGTCCATGCAAACATATTTGTAGCCAATTTACTTTATTGCCTTTATTCAAATTTAATTGATTGCTTTCAAATATCACTTGTTCACTATATGGAACTGGTATGACCAAATTAATGTCTAATAATACTTACTACTCGACTCGCCGAATCACTGTAATATGATGTTTCAGCTCTACTACGAGAGGTTTGCAATCTGGTGATACAACAGTGCACCAACGCTATAGATGCACCATCCATATTTCAAGGCGAACCTGACGAGCAACTTTTGAAGTTGAAAAAGGCTAACAGTATTCTTACTCATTTCGTGTAATACTTATTTATTTCGAATTACCTAACCCGAACATTTTTTTTTCTCATAGCATTATATTTACAGACGAAGTCGAATTATGACTTCTGGGCCTTTGACTGCCTCACTAAAACAGTCTTTGGTATTTTTGTTCTCTCTCCAAAATTTCAAACGAAAATAAAGAGAGAGAGAGAGCGAAGCGAAAACCCTTTGGGTCTTTTAAATGATGCATGATTTTAAATGATGATGATGAATATAAATAATGTGATTTTAAAAGTTAAAAATATTTAAAATTATAAAAACGACGAACATGCCTGTATGGTCTTATTAATTAGTTTTTTTACTCACTTTCATGTTCATCAATCATAGAAAATACATCGTTTCAGTGAAACATATGAAATGAACCGTGATAAAGTAAACACGTTTTTCCCGGGAGGAGTGATGCCTGTCCGCTGGTCATTCGACTTCAACCGCGTGTTTATGCGGTTCAATACCTACGTGAAACGGCTCGCTATGATCGAGAGTATTTTGGAAGCTACCGTCGAAATTCTTAAATTAGAGAAAGTTGAGTTCTCCGGGCTAAGAGGCAAGACACTCAGTACGGAGTGTCTGAAGGTACTTATAAATTGAATTTCCACACAAGATATACGAAGTAGCAATTGCATCAATACGGGTTGCCTAAAACATCTACCCTAAGCAAACACTATTTTATTTTCCTAACAGTACTATAATCCTCGTGAATCTAGATGCGTCATACATTCCTTATTGACGCTTGGGGAAACATAATTTACATAGAGGAACAAATTACACTGTTATTAATTCTGAACCAGTAAAAAGTGAAATCAACTCTATTTTATAGATTTGGTCAAACAGAAACGACAACGACACAAACAGCTTGGTACCTGTATAGTAATTTATCCAGAAATTACCGTCTCGGGGCCCATCAGCGAGAATTAAACATTATTATTTTGCTTTTATACCGATTTTAATATTTACCCCCTAATTGCAAACAAGTTACCGAAAAGAAATCACTTACGTAGGGTTCCCGGCGTCGTCCAAAGCCCAGTTTGGTCGAGAGGAATAAGGAACGGGAGCAAAGGGGAATATGGAAACCAAACCAGACAGATTCCGTAGACGATCTCCCGCCCCAGAACGATCCTGCGTTCTAGAAGCGGCCAATCCAGCAGCCACTTCACAATTAATAGTCCAGCACTAATCCAGTAGTCACAATTAATGTTAATAACGTGTTCCCGCACAATATTAAAGCTTTTATCCCGAAAAACACCAGTTTAGAAAAAACAACCCGTCATTGTCGTTCCCGCGACCAGAGACAAAGTATGAGTGACAGCCGGCTGTCAACATAGATCCGCTAATTTCGATGGCCGATATAATGTTGCCCGATTATACGGAACAGTACCTTTTTACAAATTGTGTAGATGATGATTCTCAAAAATTGTAATTCATGTTCACAGGTTTTAGATGATTACTCTCTCAAATACCAACACTTGTCCAATATAAATTACGACCCAGCTGACCCAGAGGATGATTCATTTCTGCCGGACTATGAGAAACATATGGCTGTACTGGAGGATGTTGACAGAAAACTAGCATCTTTATTTTCACAGGGACTTGATGAATGTCATAACCTGGAACATTTTTTTAAGGTAAATTAGATAGAGCAAGCGCCGTAAATTACTAATGTTTCCTGTTTTTATCACTTTCCGTTTGAAAACTTTCAGTTCTTCCAAATCATTGGCGATCTATTTCACCGGCCCATAATATACAAAGAGTTAAATCCAAAATTGCCTAAGTTACTAGATTTGATGCATTCCAATTTAGATGCTGTTAAAGAAATATACGATGAAGAGATGGCTGTAAGTTAAAACAATATATTGATTTGTTACTTTTGTGATTTGGGTAGTAACCATGCCTGCAAAGCCGAGGGTCGTGGGTTCAATTCCCACCCAGTGCATATATTTGTATGATGAATTCAAATATTTGTACTGTGTCTGGGTGTTTCTATGTACATATAATAAGTATGTATTTACAATTATATATAAGTATAATATCAGCTATCTGGCCGCCAAAGTACTAGCATTGCTTAGTTTGGGGTCAGATGGTGTTGTGTATGATTTGTCCACCACCAATATTAACTTATCTGTCTATAAGAGTAGGTATAATTTGACATATTTCCAAATATTTTGTACAGAAATTAACAAAAGGACCCGAGAGGACAATGGCAGATCCTTATTTACCCCCTATAGGCGGCATAATTTGGTGGATCCATAAATTGAGAAAACGGATACAGACACCTTTAGATGAATTCATCTTATTTGAAGATCCGTGAGTTATTTTTTTAAATACGCACCACTTTTGAGGTCAAATAATTTAGTTTATGATTACTTTTATTGTATTGACAATTTCAGGATTATTGAAAATGAATACGCGTTGTATATGAAAGGGAAACACAATGAAATGCTCGGATATCTCGCCCAATTGGAAGATCGTCAGTTTAAGACGTGGTGTACCACTGTGTCTCCTATTTGCAAAACCCACTTGGCAAAGAATCTTATTTATAGAGATCCACCTTTTGTGAGAAACAATTTTAGCCCAGAAGTAAGTGATATAATACAGCGAGCAAATTATTTGTAGGAAGACTGAATGAAACACTATTTAGATTATTTTGTTCAGTTGGTGCTGTTGCTTCGAGAAATTCGTTACATGAAATATTTGGATAAGCAAGGAATCCCTCAAGATGGTTTGGATTTATATGCTCGTAATGAAAAGTTGCAGGTACGTAATCTTTGATATTTTATTATTCAATACTTTCATTAAATCACAGCTAGAATCAATAGATACTACACTAAAGGTGAAAAAATGTTTTTTTACAATTATGTTTCTTTAATGGAAAATAGTAGAAAAATAAATGTGTGTGCTTAACACACGGCAGAAGGGAAAACTCAATCGGCAGTTTTAATTTATAAGGTAGTCAGGTCAGTAAAAATAGAATTTAACTTTGCACTAAATTTCTGATCCTTCATTTTTTATATAAAGCTTAGAATGATTTACTGAGCATAAAATCACAAAATGTTGACAGATCCAGGATCCAGAAGCTTCAAGCGGCAGCTTGAAAAACGTTTTTGGCCGATATCGCGAAAACTATGCACTTTAGAGTAAAAGCTACGGAAGACGATTGTTGTAGAAAATAAAATTTCGCGTTCTATGTTTTCAGCAAACTTATTTAAAAACTTACTGTTTACGATTTAGGGCCCAGTATGTAAATTATGTTCCCAGTAGCACAAACATTGTCCTTTTTTCTATCAGATTGCTCGTTTCTCGAGAAACCAACGTTTCATGATTGGAGACTCGAACGAAGAGTTTTGTCTCCACTTTTGTAATAAGAACAACAAAGCTGTGAAATGCATTCTGCCGTCCGCAAGCTTAAATGCCGTTATCTAACATCGGGTCGATTTGGACTTTTAAATGGCACTACAATCAGAAAAAAATTATCTATCGATCTGTGTAACCCGTGTTTCTCTAGGTATGTTAGTTTTTAAGATACCAAAACTAAAAATGCCGTTAAGTCATTTTATTTTGTATGGTTCCAACGCTAAAACGCAGTTAAATAACAATACTTACCTAAAAAGCCGCTAAGGTATTTTAACGTTACCTTTGGCTGAAATTTTCATTGATTTTCCATAACTTAATTGCCGTTAACTGAATTTTGTACGCTATAGTGCCGTTAAAGCACTTAAATGTTTTTAAACAAAGTTTTATTTATAATTTATATTGTATTGGTCCAACGCTATAAAGCCGTTATGCTTGAATACAACACAAAAATGCAGTTAAACATACTTAACGGCTTTTTAGACTAGTAAATACGTATGCAATTTTGTAAACTTAAAACAGAAAATATCACAAAGCTACCTTAACTATGTGATATAAATTATTTATTTTTTACAATACTAGACTAAAATGCGGCTATGCCACATTACTTAACTAAAATGCCGTTACAAGTTCTTGCGTATGCAGTACGATAGTATGTGAAGGAAATCAAGTGCAGATGAATAAGATGCTTTCGTTTCTTCCAACTTGTTACGATGGCTTAAAACACATTTAGATGAGTCAAACTAGATCTTGTATAGAAAAAATCGGAAATGATCCTTATGTTACATCTTGTTCCGACTCTTCCAGTGTCTTTGATACATTTTGGGACGTATAAATTATGTTACAGTACTCGTCTTTCTTTAGATTTTAATGAAATCACAAATCTATCTAATGAAACTTTATCAGGTTTTAATAGACTTACAAGGAAAGTAGAGTAATTCTCTACAAAATTATCAAACCAAACATTCAGTTTGAAGAGTTAACATAAAATATTACAGCCAGATGATGATAGCACCATACCGTATCTGTTGAAGTTTTAAACTCCACAATCAAGTTTACAGTGTGATTTCAATTCAGATGACCTGCACGTTATAATGATTTTAAGATAGCTGATTCAAGTGAAAATTTTAGTAACTATTTTCAAGAAATCCATTAAGGATAAGTTTAAACGTAACCATAAGTCTGACTTTAAGAACCACAACATCATTAATAAATACCTACAGAAAACTAGCTTAAAAACGGTACCATTTAACGTTGTATTAAAACATTGTCAATGCCGTTATACAGAATACAGAAAAACTAACCGAAGGCTGGTTGGAAAAGCGTAGAAGCTCAATTAATGAACCTCAAAAAACTGTCAGTATTTCCATCTCTATGTCAAACGCGGAGACACATGATAGAAATTGGTGAATATCAGAACCTATCTACTTTAATGTTTATGCAACGACCACAAAGCAGTTGACAGTTTGGAAAATAAAAATTATGACTGAATCGAAGAAAAAGATCTGATGTATACAATTGAGTTGTTAACAGTGCAATGCAGTTGCAGTGCACAAAATAAAATTGACTATTATGTTCACTTCTTCTCAGTGTCATTTATTTACTAAATGCATTTATTTACTAAAGCAAAATCATCTGCATATAACAAATTACGCTTTATTATTTCAAATCTGAACACAGTTTCATGAGTTGCGAACAAGAAGATCATAAAGTAAAGTAAGAAATGCAATAAAGGTAAGTTTTATGATTTTGACCATTTTGATGAGACAGCATGAGTTAGCAACTCAAAAGTAAATATGAAGTTTATAGCACCAAACAATTTCGTCATTGTGCCAAATAACGCTTCAGAAAGAAGAATTCAAATTAAGCCCCTGAGTTAATCTCAAAAATATGTCGCACATGTGGATTTACTCTGATTTTGAGTTTTATTGTGATAGCTTGTAGGTACAAAAATTATTGCCAGAAAGATTATATATATTATTTTGCTTTCTTCAATGGCAAATACTTAAAATACCAGAAATTATAAAACTTCGTTTCAAATCAAAAGCAAAATGCAGAAATACTAAGCGGAAGATTAATTTAGTTCAATTCATAGAGCAACATAGCGCCAACACATAAGCTATTGTTTTGCAAGAACTTGTCGACCGACGACAAAGAATGATAATGCTAGTAAAGCAATATTTAGACTCAAGAAAAATATTTGAGTCTTAGGTATTATTAATTATTTTGTAGGAATATTTATCCAAAAGTTTAAGTGATTGTGACAAAAATAAAACAAAAACAATTGATCTCCATTGTAGATTTTTGAAAATCTGTTGTAAGTAAGGGCAATAAAAGTAGTATTTTAATTTTAAATGTAAAATTTTGTAATTTTGCCTTGTTATTTTAAATTTTAACTCCTGAGAAATTGTATTTTTAGATACTTAGGCTTGTATTCGAAAAAGATTAACAAAAAATTTTGTTTGTTGTTTTTTAATGCCAATAAAAATCTAGTTTTTAAAGTCATTTTTTGTTTACTTATTTCACATAAATCATCACTTTTACTGTATTTTCTTAAATATCTTGTGAGTCATGCTTAGCTTAATTGCAGTTAAAGGTAAAGGTTTTGCATTTAATCGCATTTTAGTGTTGTAAAATGCTCTGAAATAACCGATTAAAACAAATTTATGAAGTTTACTAGTTTTAAATGCGGTTAAATGACTTTAACCGCATTGTAATCTTGGATGTTTCATGATATAACGGCATTTTAGTTTTGGAATGATTTCAAATTCTGTAGTCAAGTACCATCCAATGAAATTAAAGAAAATATCAAGCTAAAATGCCGTTAAACTATACATAACGGCATTTTAGTGGTGATTTTGAAAAGATTTTAAGACAAAATTACAAGACTAGAATGCAAAAACGCTTATAACTCTTATTTTGCACACCTTAATATCTTGAAAATACTATAATTTCAAATTGTTTTTGCAGCTCTATATAAAGGTATCAAAATTATGGAAATACGTATTTCACTTATCAAATGGCATAATTTTAAAATTTAGAAACAGTTTTCCCGCGATATCTCGAAACTACATTTTGGTACTTAACGGCATTGTAGTTTGCGGACGGCAGCATTGCCAGAGTGGGTGTTTGTCGATGGTTAGAACCTTGGGGGTTTCAAGTCGAAATTGTATTTGTTTCTATTAGATAAGCAAGCTCCATCGTAAACTGCATCATCTTCATCCACCACCATCGGCATCATCGCAACCGCGGCGTTAGGTAAATGGGCCATAAATTGTAAACAGTAAGTTATACAAATAAGTTTACTGGAACACACGATGCAACATTTTCTTTTCTACAATAATAATCGTTGCCATAAAGTGCATAGTTTCTGAGATATCGACAAAACAGTTTTTCCAAGATGGCACTTGAAGCTCCACTTCGATCTGTCAGCATTTTGTGATTTTATCTCGCTCGGGTACGTACACTCGGCGTTCCCGAGTTCACCCGATCTAGCTTTTCACTTCCGAGCGTGACGATCAGTCTCATTCACAGCTTACGAAAAAATCTGTGTGCGGTGCGCCAAAAGAAGTTCACACTAAAAAAAACGTTAAAGAAAATAATGTGTAAATTGCAGTACGACATGAACCGCCTGAATCGCGCCATCGCGTGGTACAACGCGATCCGCGAGGGCAGCCACGAGACCGAGGTGGAGCTTATAGAGAAAGAGATTTTGGCTATCGACGCGCTGCTAGGCCGAGGAGTCGAAGAGCTTACCTGGAATGATGATTGTACGCATGGCAGTATAGACTACAGACCCGTGTACAAAATTGATGGGTCATTTGAATCATCATTATTTTATACCCCTCTATCTTACTACGTAAGTCTCCTGGTGGTTCAAATGACCCATCAATTTTGTACCCTGGCCTGTGTAGTCTAGTAGATAATAACGTCAGATCTAGTACTAGGCGAACTGAACGGGTCATTTTAACGCAGCTCCATATCGGTACTAAGTATAAATGAGTTGTACTAGCGGTCAGCCCCGGCTTTGCCCGTGATACATGCATTTAAAGCCTAAAGCACTCTGGTCTCACGTGCAAATTCAACGATGAAATATTTTTTGAACTTCGTTCTTTAGTTCCTGAGATTAGCGCGCTCAAACAAATAAACTCTTCAGCTTTATAATAATACTAGCGGTCCGTTCCGGCTTCGCTCGGACATAACCTAGACACTGTCTGCAGCGCCATCTGCCGGGCATGAAAAATAGCTAGTAGCCGATTCTCAGACCTACTGATTAAGCATATAAAATTTGGTTAAGATCAGTAAAGCCGTTTCGGAGGAGTAAGGAAACAAACACTGTGACACGAGAATTTTATATATAAGATACTATAGTGCATTCCAATAAGCTGTGTAGAAAACCAAAACAAACCAAAACAAAGGTGATACCATAACATAAACATCGTTTAATCTTAGAATTTTAATGAAATAGCCTTAAAATATTTTTCACAAATAGAATTCGACTTTATTGCGATCTTAAATACCATATACTTAGATTTGTATTGATCAAATAATTCTATACTATCTTATTTTAAAAGTTATATAAAGTAATGGTAGGATGATAGAAATATGATTTTAAGTACTAGCAATTTGATCTGTGTTTCTCAAACTCTCAATGTTGCATTCAAGACATTTATACTTCTTTTCATCAAATTATTCTTATTAAGTACGCGCCTATTTTTCTAACATACCCATATTGCCCATCATGCCCATATTGTGAAAATGCCCATTTCCATTATATTCCAGTATGGATTAATTTTACTCTATTTATTTTTGTCATTAATTTAGAATTTTTAATTATAATGTAATTTGATTTTAATATAATGTATTATTTGATTTTTATTGTAATGGGATTTTAAATTGACGTCTACTTTTTTTTTAATTATTGACTTGTATTGGTAATATTTGAATACCTTGAATATGACATGTAACTACTCGTTATCAATAAAAGAGTAAGAGTATGACTAAAGAACTCCGAGAAAAAGGTTTCTTGTGTCGTAACGAGTTGAGAGAAAATCGCAAACCTCTAAATACGTGTTCCACATTACGCTGTTTACTATCAAAAGCATGTATAGTTTTCACTCTAAAATGACATACATTTTGTGTTATTTTGATCGAAACTTTTGTATGTGTTTACAGAATATTACGTCATAGTGTAATGATCAGTTTTGGGTAGTACGAGGACAATTCGAACGAGATATTTTTTTTATAAATAAATACTGGTGGACAATTTACACACAATACCATCGGACCCCAAACTAAGCAAAGCTTGTGTGATGGCGGCCAGATAGCTGATATAATACTTATATAGTTTGAAATAAATTTTTATTATACATAGAAACACCCAGACACAGTGCAATCATTTGAATTCATCACACAAATATTTGCACTGGGTGGGAATCGAACCCACGACCCTCGGCTTCGCAGGTAGAGCTACTACCAACTAAGCCACGAGGCCAGTCTTATTTAATTATTGTTAAAAATAAAAGGAACGTTTTCACATAAGGAAACATCTAAATTACTTTTCTTCTAGTGTTACATTCTTCTCCGAACTCAAATGCTTTGCCTTTCCTTTTTTTACGTGGGGGAAATAAATGTACGTATGCCCGCCATATTCTCATTATGAAATGAGAGGAAATCTCCATCTACCCTCATTTGGGCTTCAAAAATTGCACGGTGACTAACACTACACACAAGACTAACCATATCACCAGGTTTCTCCAAACTAAGTGCGCTATGCACACATTTATTTATTAGAGGATTTCGCGACGCCGATAACCGTAAACTGGTTAGTTTACGGTTATTGACATCGTGGTCATCGCGTCGTAGTTGAAATATATACCTATGTTTTTTATTTTCCAATGCTTCGTGAACCATTCTTGCGTAGTAATGACATTCGGTAGATAGAACCTTCGGGTCGTGGATCTCGATCCAATGACCAGTTTTAGCATCAATCAAATGTTCAGCAATTGCAGATTCTTGTGCCTGACGATTTTTTACAGCGGCAATGTGTTGATTGTTCCAAGTCCCAGCAGCAGTGGGAACATTTATTTGGGTGTTTATGATATGCATACATATATATTTAGCCTTTTTATGCGGCGAAAATTTAAAAGGGCAAGCAATGAAAGGTACTACAAACTATCTTGTAAAACAATGGTTGAGAAATGCTGGTCTGTCATATTTTGAGTGACATCGATTTGTTTACCTTTTATTCACAGAGATTTGGAATGAGGTATAGTACCTATAACACTTTTTGCACAAGGTTCTGCAATTGCTGAACATTTGATTTATGCTAAAACTGGTCATTGGATCGAGATCCACGACCCGAAGGTTCTATCTACCGAATGTCATTACTACGCAAGAATGGTTCGGGAAGCATTGGAAAATAAAAAACATAGGTATATATTTCAACTACGACGCGATGACCACGATGTCAATAACCGAAAACTAACCAGTTTACGGTTATCGGCGTCGCGAAATCCTCTAATAAATAAATGTGTGCATAGCGCACTTAGTTTGGAGAAACCTGGTGATATGGTTAGTCTTGTGTGTAGTTAACACTACACCGTGTGTCACCGTGCAATTTTTGAAGCCCAAATGAGGGTAGATGGAGATTTCCTCTCATTTCAAAATGAGAATATGACGGGCATACGTACATTTATTTCCCCCACGTAAAAAAAGGAAAGGCAAAGCATTTGAGTTCGGAAAAGAATGTAACACTAGAAGAAAAGTAATTTAGATGTTTCCTTATGTGAAAACGTTCCTTTTATTTTTAACAATAATTAAATAAGACTGGCCTCGTGGCTTAGTTGGTAGTAGCTCTACCTGCGAAGCCGAGGGTCGTGGGTTCGATTCCCACCCAGTGCAAATATTTGTGTGATGAATTCAAATGTTTGCACTGTGTCTGGGTGTTTCTATGTATAATAAAAATGTATTTCAAACTATATAAGTATTATATCAGCTATCTGGCCGCCATCACACAAGCTTTGCTTAGTTTGGGGTCAGATGGTATTGTGTGTAAATTGTCCACCAGTATTTATTTATAAAAAAAATATCTCGTTCGAATTGTCCTCGTACTACCCAAAACTGATCATTACACTATGACGTAATATTCTGTAAACACATACAAAAGTTTCGATCAAAATAACACAAAATGTATGTCATTTTAGAGTGAAAACTATACATGCTTTTGATAGTAAACAGCGTAATGTGGAACACGTATTTAGAGGTTTGCGATTTTCTCTCAACTCGTTACGACACAAGAAACCTTTTTCTCGGAGTTCTTTAGTCATACTCTTACTCTTTTATTGATAACGAGTAGTTGCATGTCATATTCAAGGTATTCAAATATTACCAATACAAGTCAATAATTTAAAAAAAAGTAGACGTCAATTTAAAATCCCATTACAATAAAAATCAAATAATACATTATATTAAAATCAAATTACATTATAATTAAAAATTCTAAATTAATGACAAAAATAAATAGAGTAAAATTAATCCATACTGGAATATAATGGAAATGGGCATTTTCACAATATGGGCATGATGGGCAATATGGGTATGTTAGAAAAATAGGCGCGTACTTAATAAGAATAATTTGATGAAAAGAAGTATAAATGTCTTGAATGCAACATTGAGAGTTTGAGAAACACAGATCAAATTGCTAGTACTTAAAATCATATTTCTATCATCCTACCATTACTTTATATAACTTTTAAAATAAGATAGTATAGAATTATTTGATCAATACAAATCTAAGTATATGGTATTTAAGATCGCAATAAAGTCGAATTCTATTTGTGAAAAATATTTTAAGGCTATTTCATAAAAATACTAAGATTAAACGATGTTTATGTTATGGTATCACCTTTGTTTTGGTTTGTTTTGGTTTTCTACACAGCTTATTGGAATGCACTATATAGATAGAATACAGCGTTGAATCACAGGACTCACTTGGAACAATGCACGAACGTTCAACTTATAGCGTAGTCTACTGGCAGTTATCAGTCATGTGAAACTCAGACCTTTGGTTACACGAAATCCTACTATTACAATCGTAGAAGTTTGGATTTTTGGAAGTGTGTTGCTCAATCATGTCAAGTATCGTAACGGAATTCTAGAAATAGATAGGGGGGAGGATTCCTCCTCTCGATAGATAGGACAAAGACATACAAATTTACATAATAACGTACGAATACAATTTGTTCGCACATTCTTTTTCATGCAATTACCAAGTATTTAAAAAAAAAAACTGTCTGTAAAGAATCGATAAATATAATTAGGCAAAACTGTTTGATTAAATAAATTCCAACTTTTTCCTAAAATCCTAATATTTTTTCCAGTTTCCCTGCTTTTTCTTTTACGCGGTCTCCGTTTTCGTCCTACCTCTTTGCCCTTGAACCCCACAGGCGAGGACTCAGTTGATTAGTTTAACTTTTGGGCTCCGACTTACTTAAAGTTCTACTGCATTTGCTTACTCCACAATGAGTTACAATAATAGGCATAGTAACCGCAGTACTGTAATCAGTCATAATATCCCGTCGTCTTTCCTGTGGCTGGTAGCATATTACGAAAAAGTATTTGAAAGTTTTTTATGAAATGACAAAAGTCTGGTAGGTATACACTCTATCGCCTTTGCTCCTCTTATTACTAATGCATCTTACAGTCTCAGATTGGATGGCCGAAGTGTACACAGCTATCAACACTCTGCAAGAGAGGGTGCTCACAGCTCAGAACAACGTGAAGCGCGGCTTAGCCAACATTGATGCGTGGGGCAATGTGCCGCTTCACAACAGAAAAGATAATCCTGATAAGTTAGAGCTTCTAGCTGTCATCGAACGCCACCCGAGATTTGTCAAAAGGCGTTCTTGCATCTTGAAGAGTCAAAGCGAGTTCGTCGACATTCTGAAAGTTAATTTCAATCTATTCTTCAATATCCAAACAGAAGAAGAGGTACGTGCTAACAAGAGTCTAAAGAACATGAATTTCCCGCGTGTGATTTAACTTGCCTTGATTTTCTGAAATGAGACTTAGCCCTTGATTTTCATATAGTACAAACCCAGTGTGTATTGAATACTACAAACAATTATTATCACGTGCTTTAAAATCAACAATCAGCTTAAAGATTTACTGCTTTTTATCAATACAATCTTAACAAGATAATTTTACAGGAAGAAGAAGAAGAGGAAACATTAGAAGAAGTTGATGAGAGTACTCTTGATGACGATGAAAAAGCGGCACGTGACGAAAAACTTGCCGAAATCACACAGAGAAGAGAAAAGAAGAGAATTGAAAAACTGGAGCGGGATACGATTAAAACTGAAGCTGAGCGTGTCAAGTTTGAAAGGAGAGAGGCACGACGTATCAAACGAGAGGCTAAAGAAGAAGCAAGAAGAAAACGACAGAGCTTAAGAGATCAAGGTACATTTAAAAATAAAATAAAAACAAAGTTTACGAGAAAATTACGTATTCGTACAATTACGGGAAAGCCAGGGCATAACATAACATATCCCTGATAGTACGAGCAACACGATTGCTCATAACAGCACAGTGTTACGTAGGTATTGGGACAGAAAGATCCCAAAGAACAACATAGCACCTCTATACCCTGTAATTTTTCTGGAAACATTGCCTTTCGAACCGGAACAGTGATGTTTGCACATTACTGGTTGGTGGTAGAATAACTGGCAGAGGTGTGGTACTTTCCCAGGTAGACTCTGCAAAGAGTTCTACTTCGTCATAGCCACTAATATATTGCCTAGTTAAAAAAAACAATTTAGTGTCACTCAGCACAGTGTGCAGATTATGTTCATTGTGCTTTACAATACAGTGTGAAATTCAGGAAATCTGAATTCTGATTTAGGCTGAACAAAGGTTCTCAAGAGTCCCGTCGTTTAAGTATTTTATTGCGAAAAAAAAACAATATTAAATTTTAAAAACAATATTGATTTAACAGAAAAACACCAATACAAACATATAAACATACCTCTGAGACATAAGTGACAGTGCAATTCACTGTCAATTGCAGACAAAAATTGAAAATGGTAAATCACAAAGTAATTTGTAATCATTTCTAGGCGAAGAGGTGGATTCGCTTGCAGATGAAGAAGATGTGATTGTTGATCCGGAAGAGCTCGCGGACATTGAAGCTGAACGAGAAGAACTAGAGAGCGCAGCATTTAGGGCGGAGCGCTGGCCACATTACGTCAATTACGTTGATTCACTTGTAAGCAATTTAGTTTTGGCGTACATGGCATAATTTTATACACAATAATAAGTTTACACTTGACCGCCACCTCGCCTGATGTTAAGTGACGAAGGAGCGTGTCTAGAAGTCGGCAAAAACACACTTCGAAAATACAAATAATGGTCCAAATATAAATACAGAAAATTGCATTCATATTTGAACCACATGGCATCGTATTTAGAATTAAATGTTTAATGAATGAAAAAAATGAATAGTGTTAAATAAAAAAAATATTATTGGTTCTAACAAAAATAATATCATTGTTTTAGGTTTCAAAACAAATTATGAAAGCTGTTCAAACCAGCTTAAATTTATTCGAGCTAAATACTAATTTAGAGAAAGGTCCCAATATGGCGTTAATGGAAATTATTGCAGAATTACGAGACCCAGGTAAACTTGAAGCTAATTTCAAATTTCCTATGTTCTTAATGAGCGCGTTGTTTACATATAAATTCTGTGTTTATGAATTGAACATCAATGTGAATCGTTTCAGACATATTTTTCTGTCCATCACTGGATCTTGAAGAAGAAGGAGGATTGTACAATACTCTCATGGAGATGATGAAAGATATGTTCCTCCAAGCGACACTGTTTCCCAGGATCGACACCTTGATCCCAATCGCCACTTACGAAGGTTTGTCAAAGCAAGGGTATGTTTTCATAAAGTGGTTTTTCATCTGCCTAGTGACAAATTTATTATCATATTATTATTTTCTCGTTTTATCTCAATGGCAATCCCTACCCTTCTTCGACATTTTTCTATCTACGGCTAATTTAGACCAGTTTTCCGATATTTGTCGAGGTCGTCTTGCTATAGTTTTTTGTTGTTGTTTGGCTTGTAAAGTCGTCGATTGCGATCAGTACTAAAAGTATTGCTAGAGATTTCGCATGGGTTTTACTTTCTCTGTGAGTCATGGCACCCGTAAGTTGGTACTATAGAAAAGTTAGAGGACTATATTACTTTTATAGGATGGCTTTAGTTTGTCATTGTGGAATAAGCTGATGATACCAATTGTTCAATATTTATGCCAGAAATACCGACCTGGGGCCCATAGCAAGTCTCAAAAACATTATTTTGCTTTTATACCGATTTTAATATTTACCCCCTAATTGCAAACAAGGTACCGAAAAGAAATTACTTACATAGGGTTCCCGGCGTCGTCCAAAGTCCAGTTTGGTCGTTAGGAATAAGGAACGGGGTCAGAAAAGGGAATATGTGGACACCAAACCAGACAGTAGTTCCGTAGACTTCCCGTTCCAGAACGATGCAACGATCCTGCGTTGGAGAAGGGGCCAGTCCAGTAGCCAACTTGTACAAATAGTCCAGCACTAATCCAGTAGTAACACACTTAACGTTAATAATGTGTTCCCGCACAATACTAAAACTTTTATCCCGAAAAACTCGTCGTTCCCGCGAACTATAACACTTTTATCCAGAAAAGCAAACCAGGAGTCGCTCGAACGTACCGGCGAAACACGAGACAACGTCACTTGACCGCCGGCTGTCAAACCATAGATCCGCTATATTTCGCGGCCGATATAATGTTGCCCGATTATACGGAACACCAATAAAATCAAAGGTTGTGTGTAGTGGCGCTGCTTTGCAGTAAGGCTTTGATTTAGTCACAGGAGTTACCCGATGCATTTGAATAAACATCTACAATGTGCCCTCTCCTTTCTAAGTCCTACCCTTGTAGGAACATTTTCGTTTATGCCACGACCATATAAGATAAAACACAGAAATCTGAACCGGAAGGTACATACCACAATAATGAAATTTAACTTTTATTTAAAAAAATATTTTCAATATATCATGTTGTGAGATTCTGGGATCTTTTTATTTGGTATTGTGTTAATAGGTAGTAGATATTATGTAGAGGTAGGAAAAGTGATTATATGGGGTGCGTGGCTCAGGAACCTCCACGTGGTGCACCCTGCATCACACAACAACTTGCCTCGGTAGCATCATGTTGCGTGATGGTGAATCCCGTTCGGGACTGGGAACATTTGCATGCGCTCCACTTTGAGCAGTGCGTGCCTTCTACACGCAGACTACTCTTGAAGAGAGGAATTGGAAGACTTAAAAAGGTTACTCAGCTGATAAATCGACCAAATAAAATTCCTAAGTCTTCCCAATGAGGTCGTCCGCTTTGCTAATCAGGGTCCTCCACGAGAACGCTGATTAGCAAAGTGCTCAGTGGAAGGACAAGGGCCACGATGCGGCCATATAGGCAGAACCGTGGCTATCCCCAGCCGTGGTGGTGACGGCGGATCTCTTGCTTAGACCATCTTCGACGAGATGCTCGACAGTGAGATGTCGTGTGAGGCGCAAGATTTGGAAACCTTTCGCTTCTTCACTTTGTTTCTTTCACGGGGGCAAGCCTGAAGGTCACTTGCATGCTTGCACCCTGTCTTCACTGGAGGGCCAGGGGGCATCGGACGTTAAGGGCCGTCATCTAGGGATAGGCCTTCCCGAGGAGGTGACACGTCGCTGGTTTCCGGCGCGTCACTAGAGCTAACTGCGAGGGTACAAATGTCCTCCGCGAGGCGGGCCTGAAAGGGCAGTTGCTATTGGGTCAGGGTCATTGATACCCCATCAACAAGTGCTAAAAGTGGCCCTGCAACCTTGACTCCAGGTCATGCCGGAGAAACCTGTGGTTTTAGTCGATACGGGGCACCATGTCCGCTCCCATAATGTAGAGCCCGACATAATAAGTGCACTATGTCCGTGTATGGTGGGCATACGTAAATGTATTTGCCCCACACAAAAAAAAAAAAAAAGAAAAAGTGAAATGTGTTTTTAGGAGTTGAGCGGTTTCAAGCATTTATTCTAATAAGTCTATCATTTGCAGATGATTTGGTGCATGAAGAAGAAATGATAGACTTGTATCACGAAGTTCTAAAAAGAATTGAATCTGCAATCAATGACATTGTAAACTACGCTGAGGTAATTTTTCTGACATAGTTTACAAATATATAACCTTGTATTTACAGTTTGTATCTTAATGTTAATTTTTTACGAGTTTAAATATACATAATTACGTTATGATATTAACGGATATTTAGTATGCAAATTGAATTTTATTTTATTATTCATTTCATTTTGATTTTTAGGGTTCCGTAAAACGTAAAAACGGAACCCTTATAGATTCGTCATGTCTTTCTGTCTGTCCGTCCGTCTGTCACAGCCACTTTTTGCCGAAACTATGAAAATTACACTGTTGAAACTTGGGAAGTAGATGTATTCTGTGAACCACATAAAGATTTAAACAAAAAAATAAAAATTAGGGTTGCCCCCCATACTGAGAACTGAAACTCAATTTTTTTTTTCATCAAACCTATACGTGTGGGGTGTTTATCGATAGGTCTTCAAAAATGATGTTGCGGTTTCTATGATCATTTTCGTCTACACTGAATAATTTGCGCGAGACACACTTCCAAAGTGGTAAAATGTGTCCCCCCCCCTGTAACTTCTACAGTAAGAAAATGAAAAATCTAAAAAAAATATATAATGTACATTACTACTACCTGTTTGAACTCGATCTGATGAGTGGTTTTTTTTTAGTACGTCATAAATACACTATTATTGAAACTTCGATCAAAGTTAAAACGAACTACAAGAACTATGTGTACTATGAATATTATGTTACTTGCTGTAACGGAACCCTTCATGGGTGAGTCCAACTCGCACTTGGCCACTTTATTAATTTGTACCATCACAGTTCCATGATCTAAAAAATATATTTGGTGTCATTGAGATTGTATAAACAATTTTATAAATAAATGATTACATAAATGTAGAGTTTAAAAAAATGTTTTATGATATGTGTACAGAAATATGAAAAGTACGTTCCTTTATGGACGGAAGACCGGCAAGAAGTATTGAATTCGTTTATTAAGTACGGTCACGTCATATCACCAGAAGAATTTGACATGTACAAATTTGAAAATGGTACGGAACCTCCCGTATGCAAACCGACTTTAGAGCAGTATCAGAAAGAGGTGAGATTTAAGTGAAGGAGAGAAAAAGAGTTTTCAATGTTTTTAATGACATATCTTTATAGTTTTTATAGTTTGAAATCTAGAGTCAGCTGAAGGTACTAAAAAAATGTTTTACGGAATTTTCTACTTTCATATTATTTCGCAGATTGGCAAGTATAATACAATGTACGATGAAGTGGCTGCTCTTCCCGGCGAGTATCTCTCCAACGGATGGCTTAAGATGGACCTACGGTTCCTCAACCATGCTATCATGAATATAATCTGCAAGTGGAGTAATCTTTTTAAGCAGAACCTCAAAAATCACGTCTTGAAAAGGTAGGACATCGAATCGAAGACTCGCGATATTGCTTTCAATATTTTATGCAAAACGTTTTTTTTATTATGAATACTTCTATTTAAAACTAGCTGTGACCACAGTATCACCCGATTACTAAGACTTGTCTTTTTTTTATGGAACCCTAGTTATATATGTGAAGAAAGAAATAAAATTAATTTTGGAGACGTATCAGTAGATTTCACAAATTTTTGTTTTATCGCAGAAGATTAAATTATTACGCTTTGATATAAAGAAAAATATGACACAAAGTCTCTAAAAAAATCATTGAGCTTTCTTTCCTTCATATTTAAATTTATTCTAAACTTCTAATTACTGTGAAAAACTATGGCAATAATATCATATAATGGCTGATAAATTTGGTGTTCTATTCAATTAATTATTTAGTCATATAATAATGTATTGTTTTCCATACAGCTTGACTGACCTGGAGGAGTTCATAGCATATGCGACAAAGGAGCTGTCAGTGAATCTGGGTGATGATGACTACGAGGGTCTGCTGCAAGTGATGCGCGTACTGAACGAGGTGAAGGCCAAGCAGGACACCGGGACCCACGCCATGTTCGAGCCGCTGCGGGATATCATCGACGTGCTTAAGGAGTACGGCGTTGATTTCCCTGAGGAGACCTACGATCAAGTATTAATGCTTTTTATATCATTAGGTCGATGTGTCATTATAGTTTTTAACAAAAGCTATCCTGAGGAAATCCACATGTACTTAGATTCTTTCGAAGTCATGTATCATCCAGCAATCCGCACTGGGCCAGCGTGGTTGATTATGGCTTTTACACTCTCCTTGCGAGAGAAGGCCCCGAGTCCCAGCAGTGGAACATTTTTTAGTGGGATGTTTATAACGATAGTTATAGATACATTGTAATGTTTTTTTCTAGGTAAGCGCGCTAATGCTAAGTCAAGGATATGGTAACTCGCGTCACTATCTTCTTCATTTACCATAACCACTTTTAATTACATAAATGTGTTAGTTTTCTCTGTGGAGAGCATCGTATTGACAAGTCTCGAGATCTTGAGTGTTTTGGCCTACCATCAAATATTTGACTTACAAATGTTTTTGATACGAATGAAAGGTCTCATGAACAGTGATTTTGATGTGGTCTGACGTGTGTGCACGTAAAGCTAAGCAATAACGCTGACTGAGTGACACTTTCGTAATGCATAAGTGTGACTTCAGATCGAAAGTGAATTGATTTCTTCTATGTTAGACCGTATCTTTGTTACATCAAGCGAGATAGCCAACAACCGCAAGCCGATCTTTGGTAACAGTATCACAAAGTATTGCTGAGGTTGTTTTTTGTTCAATCAAAAATGTGCTGTGTTTGTTGCTATTATAGCAACAAACACAGGCACGCACATATGAGTTTCTACTTTTTCTAGACTGAATAATTGTAATATTTTAAACTTTAACTAGATTAAAGCGAGACGAAACAATATTTACAATGTTTTTGAAGTGATAACGTCTTATAATTCGATGAAGCCGGCTGCACGCCCGCAAAACTGTAACGTTCCGCCGTTACCGTTAGTTCATCTTCCGTGCCATGCGGACGAAGCTGAGCGCTGAGGGCGCCACCCGCCGAGTCGAGCGGTATCACTACTAGTGCTATCAGCGTACTGATTTCTTAAGACGTTGTCACGTTCTATCGTCAGTAAACCGACTTTACAGACAACCATTTTTTTTATTCAGTTGGATATATTGCCTGAGAAGTGGCGCAACCTGGTCAAGCTGGCGACTGTGATGAAGAACAACGTAGCACCTTTACAAGCCGCCCAGGCTGCACTCATCGCGAAACGCGTCGCCCTCGTCAATTTGAGGATTCAAATGTATCGAGATCAATTCAAGGAAAAAGAGGTACCACTTGTTTTATCCTACTAATATTATAAACGTGAAAGTTTGTAAGAATGTATGGATAGTGGATACATCCATGTTTGCTACTTTTTCATGCAAAAACTACTGAAAGTTAATTTATACGCTGTAGAAGTAGGAGCGAGAGGTATACCAGCAAAATCTCTCTATAACCTGCTTAAAGACCTTGGCTTGTCCAGAAGTTCAGTAAGTTCCATACTAGAACGAATATCTAAAGCTGCACTAGTAGGATCATATCGGATTTGGCTGGGCAGGGAGAGAAATACGAGTAGTGAAGGTGAGTGTTGACGTACGTCACCAAAAGGGGCCCCTTTTAAACCTACGCCCGAGTCACAAGTCTTGGGGTCTATTCGAGATTTCTCTCTCTGCCACACGATGGACCCGGCACCCGCACGGTGAATCCATGGAATGCTAAGAAATTCGTCTCTCTGGATGAAATTCGGTACAAACATAGATAATTGTCTACAATAAAACATAGGCTATTTTTTAAACCAGTAAAAATTAGCAAAAATGCATTGTTACATTTTTACGTGTAAATTAAAAATAACTCTTATGCTATATTGTGTAATATTGTTTATAGTTTATAGCATTCCATGGATTCACCGTGCGGGTGCCGGGTCCATCGTGTGGCAGAGAGAGAAATCTCGAATAGACCCAAAGACTTGTGACTCGGGCGTAGGTTTAAAAGGGGCCCCTTTTGGTGACGTACGTCAACACTCACCTTCACTACTCGTATTTCTCTCCCTGCCCAGCCAAATCCGATATGATCCTACTAGTGCAGCTTTAGATACTCGTTCTAGTAGGTATAGAACTTACTGCACTTCTGGACAAGCCAAGGTCTTTAAGCAGGTTGTAGAGAGATTTTGCTGGTATACCTCTCGCTCCTACTTCTGAGCGTATAAATTAACTACATAACCATACAAAGGCTAATTTTATTCCCGAAAAAAATAATAATGGGAACAGTAACTACGCGGGTAAAATCGCGGGGCGTTGCCAGTAAATAATACAGATCGTGTAAGTAAATTTTAGCGGTCGTATCTGAATATTAACAGAAGTTCTAAGTTTGCGTGCTTCATTTAAGGCCACACCGTTGTTTACCAATAGGCGATTTCGTGTCAAACGCAGTTTTATTTACGGTAAAAAATACCTTAGCTTCACAAAATTATAGCTTAAAATTTTGTTTTCGTTTATTTTATAGAATCACAGTAATTTGCATAAACACTGCGAATTGTACGTATATATTGTATAATTGACCCAAGTAAGTCCTAGATATTTTGTTGTTGGAAGACATCAGCTCAATAGAGCAATAATGTCAACGTCAACACAAATATTTGGTAACACTCTCGTGAATTGCCCTGTCGTCACCAAAACCACCAAAAATGATGAGTGGGATAAACGCTGTGCTTTCAAAAGAGAACTATTCATCAGATATATATAATTAGGTAAATTAACCGCTCAAAATATATTATTTTTATAGATGTTCCTCGAATCAAGCAAAGAGCCGTATCGGAAAATTGACAAAGTCCATGTTGAACTCAAAGATTTCGAAGAACTCCTTGACAATCTTAAGAAATCTTGTTCGTTGTTCGACATACAACCCCCAGATGAAAAGAGTTTGAAAGTGTGTCGACGTGAATTGAAACTTGTCAAAGTGAGTAACAAGATAATACAAGATCACATTCTCATTTATCCTAAATCTATGAAATTGTAAAGATTCTCGAAGTCTCAGAGAGACAGAGATAGAACATGTTAGCAACGAAGACGTTATTGTGTTGAGTATTTTTTTATAAGGCCATTGAGTTCGGCCTCATGTGGTCTGTACTGTACTTGCGTTAGAGCAGAAGGCACAGAAACTAATCTATGCCTACTTACTGACTATACTAGGACCATGTTGACTCATTTCACTTCTTCGTAGTACCATCAACTATTTTCTGATCTGTGGCACCATCCCTTGTAATACCTAACTCAAAACGTCAATCGTTAACATGTACGATGTTTAGCACACTGGATTCTAGTCATCTTTGAATGATTTTCAGAAATATCAATTGGTATGATTACTGGGTCAAAAATATACTATTCCGTTAGGTAAGATTATAGAAAAATACGGGACATAAACTTTTTGTATTTTATATCTTTTTTAAATCAACAAAAGTATTGATGATCAAACATCCGGAGAGGGAGAAGTTTTGATGTCACGTCTTCGTTTTAATTAAGTACAATTAAGTGACTTCACTGGAATTTTCTAAGCAGTGTATCTTCGTCATTTTTAGGGTTCCGTAAAACGTAAAAACGGAACCCTTATAGATTCGTCACGTCTGTCTGTCTGTCTGTCTGTCTGTCCGTCCGTATGTCACAGCCACTTTTTGCCGAAACTATGAGAAGTACACTGTTGAAACTTGGTAAGTAGATGTATTCTGTGAACCGCATTAAGATTTCAACAGAAAAATTAAAAAAAAAGAAAAATTAGGGTTGCCCCCCATACTGAGAACTGAAACTCAAAATATTTTTTTTCATCAAACCTACACGTGTGGGGTATTTATCGATAGGTCTTCAAAAATGATGTTGAGGTTGCAAAAATCATTTTCGTCTACACTGAATAATTTGCGCGAGAGACACTTCCAAAGTGGTAAAATGTGTGTCCCCCCCCCTCTAACTTCTAAAGTAAGAAAATGAAAAATCTAAAAAAAATATATGATGTACATTACCATGTAAACTACCAACGAAAATTAGTTTGAACTCGATCTGATGAGTAGTTTTTTTTAAGTACGTCATAAATACACTATTATTGAAACTTCGATCAAAGTTACAACGAACTACAACAACTATGTGTTCTATGTATATAATGTTACTTGCTGCAACGGAACCCTTCATGGGCGAGTCCAACTCGTACTTGGCTACTTTATTTTAAATGATAGAAAAAATACGCATGCCTTAATATTTTTTTACAATTTACCTGACGGACTTAGTAAATCAAAATTTTGATTAAAGTAATGTTATTTGTTTTGTGTACTTTTGTGTCCGTACATTTGATTTTAATTTTATTTTGACATACTCGTACTAAACAAATTTTTAATTTGATTTTTATGAAATGGTGTCTGAAATAAATGAATATAATAATGATAATTAACTTTTTAGTCGTCATGCCTATTTGTCGCCTTTGATTTATTTAATTCAAGAAATTTGTTTTTTCGAATCTTAGTTATATGTTTATTGAATGATTTCAGATCCTGTGGGATTATTATTACCTCGTGATGGGTACAATTGAATTCTGGAAGAAATCGCCCTGGAAGAAGATCGATGCCGATGGCATGGACCAAGAATGCAAACGGTTTACCAAAGATCTCCGGCAACTCGACAAGGATATGAGAGTATGGTACGAGAGCCTTTAAATAATTATACCCATAAATGTATTAAGCCGAACAGTTTGCGTGCGTTTTATTCCTGTTGTGAACAACTTTATTTATGGGATCAGCTCCGAAGCCAGCTGTTCCATAATCCATTAAAACACTATAAACTTGACAGAATACATTTATTATTAAGGATGAGCATAACGTGCGTCTGATAGTAAGTAACACGCCTGCCGATAGCAGCGCATTACCTACTACACAGCTATTTGAACTTGAAGAAGCCAATACATTAGATGGCTACCTAGCACTACACTACGCTCTTTATGTAGAGCAGGGATGTAACGGAGGTAATTTTATCGGAACCGAAGTCTGAGTCGGAATTTTTAAATTTGATTTGATTTATCTATATATTTAAAATTGAGTCGGAACTGAAGTCGGAGGTATAGGCAGGATCTGTCAGAAGTGGTGGCAGGAAAAATATTTTTATTGCGTACAAATAAAACATTATTTTGTCAAACATACGGACACGATAAACATTGGCGGTCAATTGATTTAAAAGGTTGGGATTTTGGATTTCCATTTACTTTCCACCACAATAAGGGATTATCTCAAATATTTATACACCTTAACTCTGATTTATAAGTTTCGGAACCGAAGTCGGAACCGAAGATGTAATAATTATCGAAAGTTCCGACTTAACGGAGTCGGAGTCGAAGCTCCGTAACATCCCTGATGTAGAGATACAACATAATTGTTATCTAAATAAATGGAAAATTAAACCTAAGTACTCGTAACTGTCCCTAAACCTAAAGTTATTTATCCTTAGTGACAGTACTTAATTTGATAATGATGTCACATACCAGAAACTAAGCTGACATTTTCTAACAAACCACGACTACAGCCACGTGTCAAAAACTTGTGGGTCATTTAAACCACCAGAAAACTTATGTAGAAAGTTAAAAGGGTATAAAATAATGAGATTCAGCATTATGCCGTTACTTGTAAGCTGTCCAACTGAGTGCTGCATCTTTCTGGTATTTTTTTATGTGTTTTCACCAATTACTCGAAGACACCTGTAGGTACCAATTAAATTAATGAAAATACTTCCCAGGTGGTCCCATATTAATTTTGTTGCGATATTTAAAAATCAAATAAATTTTATAATTTGTAAAATAAGGCAATTATATATTTAGATACTCCAAAACCTCGCCAACTTGTTAGGAGTAGCGCATTTATTTGTTTAACTGGCCTGTCTGTATCATTTGAATTTGTATTTTTTTGTAGCCAAATTTGTTGTATGGATTTAAATTTGAATTGTCTACTGGTAGTTCGATTGTCAGAGAAAAAAAAACACAGAATATCTAATAGAATACGTCAATAAAATTCGAAACGAGATTGTTTCGAAATTACAGCTGCTAATAAAAAATAATTTTGTTCTTAATAAAAAAACCGCATAAATATTGTTCTTAATAAAAAAAACCGCATAAATATTGTTCTTAATAAAAAAAACCGCACAACTGTGATTTAATATGATTATTTTTAGGGAACCCTACATGTCCATTGAATCTACGATCAAGAATTTGATGACTTCGTTGAGAGCTGTGACTGACTTGCAGAATCCAGCTATTCAAGACAGGCATTGGATTGAATTGATGATGGCGACTAAAGTAATCTTATTTTCATCTTTGATTTTTGTACGATTTATGCGTAGACGGGGCGCTGGGTAGACTTGAGTCAGCAAAATATGGGGACCGCACTCGATGTACGGTTTGTATTTTATTTTTTATACCCGACCCCATATAAAAGTGGGGAGATACGGGAGTAGCGACTCGTCGTGGACCACACAAATTAGGCCCATGGACCTAATTTGTGCCGTCGGTCGATACCTCAGTCACAATCGAACAGGTATTTGTGTAGCACGGGCTTTTTTTCATACAAATGGCATTAATTGATAATGCCTTTCTGTATTTTCACAAGGTCTACAAAAAAGTCCGCGATGGTGTTTATGAGTATATAGAAGAGTATAAAAAAATATTTGACCAATTCACCTCCTGGCAACATCCAGTATCATGATTTGGATACATTTCTGAATTTAAAACCGAGTGCGGTCCTCATATTTTGCACACTCACCTTCATCCAGCGCCTGGTTTATGGTATAAAAAATTCCATGAAACAATAATAATTGAAAAGCGTTGTGTCTTAATCATATCACTGATCTACCTTCAACAGATTTGCTTAGTTTGGTGGTACCTAAATGGTGTATAGTGTGAAAATGATTGAACCAACAACGATTTGTTTATTTTATTGTCGTGCGTTCGCATATTACTTATGTCACCATTTTGGGAGATCTTGATATTACGTAATAAAAGGTTCTTCAAAATTACAATTTGCATACAAATTTATAATACAAGACATATTATAACATTGGCTCAGGATTAATTATATTTCCAATTTCAATAAAGTATGTTCTACGTGCTGGTGTATCTATATTTTTATTCGTTTTTATATATTATAAATTTATTTTCTAGGTCAAATTCAATATAGATGACGATACAACGTTGGCGGATTTGTTGGCTCTGAACTTGCACAAATACGAAGAAGAAGTTAAAACTATAGTCGATAAGTCCATCAAGGAGGCAGCCATGGAAAAGATCCTTAGGTTTATTAAAATTTGTTATAAATTCCTGTATATTTTAATGTGTTTTGTAGAAATCAAAAATTTTAATTATAAACTTGTATTCTGCACTCAAAGCATGGGGTAATGCTGCGAGCTTTAGTTTAAATATTTTCAAGATTATGGCTTTCAGGGAGTTAGAAGCAACTTGGTCTGTCATGGAATTCGAATACGTGCCTCACGATAGAACCGGCGCTAAATTACCCAGAGCCAGCGAGGAACTTATTGAAACGCTCGAAAATGATCAGGTAAAAAACATAATTATTATGACAGCATTATTATTTAGTTACAAATCTTAATTTATCGTGACATTTATTAATAGATTCTACAAGTGTTGTTTATTTAGTTTTTTTTCATAAATCGTTTACGTTTTCTTCTTACATGTTTTTTTTTCTTTAAATCTTCCCGTTACTATTACACATGCCTACAGTAAGCGCATGTTGAATGCAGTCGGGGCCTGAGGTAAAGAACGCATCTCCCCGCGCTGTCCTTATATTCCGAGAATTGCTAGCAAGTACATAGCTCTCCTATCACACCCCAACACGGAGGTGCAGACCTGAATAATTATTATAATACAGTAAAGTAGTCATTTCAAACTTTGGAAATGTATACAATTTGTATGCTCTTTCTTTTGTTTTTATTTTTTATTTATTGACGTGTAAATTGTACATTTATGAATAAAGTACTTTGACTTTGGCTGGTGAGAGACGGGACAAAATGGATCCATAAGCACATTAAAAAAATTAAAGTATTTTTTATTCAGTGTATAATGTATATGTTTGAGGCAATATGCAATTTTAAATGTTGTAGTTTAATATTTAAGAAATTAAAAAAAAACAAGACAGACGATTTAGTCGGGATTTAAGTTGGCCAGGCACGTCCAAATATGTTTTGCAAAAAATATGAAAAATGGATTCGACGCAATTCGAAATTTAAATTGGGTGTTATTTATAATAAAAAAATAGGGATTCTCAAAAAACCAGTTCATTTTGGTGGGACCAGACCTGCCAGGTGATCTAAATTCAGCGATTCATTTTGCCCCGCTATAATTAATATTGCCCGGATATAATAGAATATGTGACAAGTTTTCAGATTGTCTGAAATACCTACTCAAATTTTGCTACCAGCTCTAGGAATACCACGCCTCACCTTGCATGCCTGCAGTGCAGTGCTATGCCGTCGGAAAAAAATGAATGTCGATGATTTGGGTCTAACTACTACTATACACAGAACCATTGAAGAGTCAAAGCCCGACTCGCGACGCGGCCGGCGTCATGACGTCACACAAAAAATCATTACTAAAAAATGAAACCAAATTTTGTGTGTCTGTAAACGACAATGAATTAATTAATATTATCGCCTATCTCTTAGGCATCAAAATAAACTAATATTCGAGTGTCTATATAATGAAAAAATAAGGTTTTAAAGTCTTAAAACCGGTTTTGCCCAAATCTGGCCTCTTGGGGCTAGACAGCTTCAAATAAACTGTTCCGACTTGCATTCTATTCCTCGCAATTATTCGAGAAAAAGTTGAGTTTCTGAGTTCTGCATTCAACTCGCACGTTTAATGTAGATAGTGGATACATTTATCATTCAGAATCATTTTGTAAAACGATTGACAAAGGTCACGGACCCCGGAGTCTGTAGAGCTGTAAAATAAAAATAAAATCATTTTGTAATATTAGTTACTTTCCCTCACTCACACATTAACTGTACTTAAAAATATGCCACTTCCTACGCAGAACCAAGTTCAAAACATGTTGTCATCGAAGTTTGTTGGCTTTTACGAGACTCAAGTGAACGGATGGGCGAAGAAACTTGGCACTGCAGACTTGGTGATCTCGCTTTGGTTTGAAGTACAACGAAAATGGCAGTACTTGGAAAGTATCTTTGTTGGATCTGACGATATAAGATCGCAACTGCCGGAAGATTCCCGGCGATTTGATGTGATCGACAAAGTTTTTAAGGTGCCATCTTGCTATTAAATTTTATGCAATCTATTGTATTTGTCTGGTGTCATTTTATTAGTAAATATCTATAATAATAATTAAATACAATTTGTGAACATTTAGCGTACTTATAATTTACAAAATATTTGAATATGTCCTCAGGAACTAGTAAAGGATATCGGTACTACTCCTAATGTAGTGGTAGCTACCAACAAGCCTGGATTGTTGGACCAGCTGGAAGAGTTGATGAAAAGTCTCAATTTGTGTGAGAAAGCACTCAACAATTACTTGGAAACTAAGCGGCTGGCCTATCCCCGTTTCTATTTCGTGTCCTCGGCTGACCTGCTTGGTAAATAACAAAAATAACAAATTTCATTGAGAATGAAAAAAAAAACGCTATTAAAAATAACTTAGTTGGTAAAAGACACCTAATACTTGCAAACGAATAGTTTTATAGAATACTAGCAGTGCCCCGCGGTGTAACCCGCGTAGTCCCCATTCCCGTTACTTTTTATGTGTTCTTCCAGCCTATTATCTATCTATATTCCAAATTTCAGTCCGATCCGTTCAGACATTAGGACGTGATTGAGCAACAAACATCCAAATATCCATACAACGACATTTTATAATATAAGTGGGGTAATATTAATGGAATTAACTTTTACCTAAATACTATACTCAGATATATTGTCGAACGGCAACAACCCGCCAGCAGTGTGTCGCCACTTAACCAAGCTGTATGACAATCTGGCCAAACTGGTGTTCCCCACTGCGACCAGCAAACAAGCCTTTGAGATGATATCAAAGGAGAACGAAGAGCATGTACCCTTCAAGGCACCATGCTGCGACTGCTCTGGAAAGGTTATCTCTTCTTTCTTTTATTAAGCCTTTTAGAATGAGTCCAATCTCTCGAGTAAGAAACAGTTATCTGAGGGAATGTAAAGGCTGTCCAATGAAACGATATAAGTCTGGTTGTTCCGGCTAATGTAACATCTGCTCTACAAATAGCACTCGATACTGGCAGGTTGAGACGTGGCTAAACCGCGTGACGGACTGCATGCGCTTCACGCTGCGTGACATCTTCGAGCACAGCGTGAAGTCGTACGAGGACAAGCCGCGAGACGAGTGGGTGTTCGACTGGCCGGCGCAGCCCGCGCTCGTCGGCACGCAGATCTGGTGGACCACCGAGACCAACCAGGCCTTCGCCAAACTAGAAGAAGGTTAACAATTTTACTAAATATAACTCATTTACCGATTGCCTAACTTTAATTGACAATTGCTTTATCATGTCTTGACTGTCCAAAAAACTTGATTACTTTAAAGAAACTGGTTTTAAGTACTTTAATCTCACTAATTACTGTGATGATGCATTGATTCTTCTCAAATTCAAATTATTTGTTTATACCGTAACCTACCTACCTAATATAAAGAAATACTACCAGTAGTTCATCGCCTTTGATCTTGGGAGAAACGCCGATAATGTCTAGACGCGGGTAGGGTTGTCGCAATTTTAAAAACGTAATAAAATTAAAACATAATATTTTCCATATTATGGAAGCCGTCAGCCCTGAGCCGCGCTCCTGCAATACTAACGTTATAATGTAGGCAATGCAGGAGTGCTCTTCCCGCGTCTCACCCCGCACGCCCCGCACGATTGCCCCGTCTAGACGGCTTCGTCGAACGACTCTATGATTTAATCGACTGCCGTAACGAAGTAGTTATATCGTTATGTAATTGAACAGGTTACGAAAATGCGTTGAAAGACTATCAAAAGAAACAGATCTCACAGCTGAATGCATTAATTGTTCTCCTGCTGGGTGATCTCACTGTGGGTGACCGGCAGAAGATTATGACCATCTGTACGATCGATGTGCATTCTCGAGACGTCGTCGCCAAACTTATTACTGCCAAAGTTGATAATTCTAACGCTTTCCAATGGCAAAGCCAACTGAGGTGAGAAATTTTTAATGTGTTTGCAAAATGTACGTAGTACTCGGTAATACTGGGTATTCTTAATAAGTTAATGTATTTATGGACAGCTGTTTACATTATTTATTTTCATTTTACAGGCATCGATGGGACATGGATTTAAACAATTGCTTTGCGAATATCTGTGACGCTCAGTTCCTGTATGACTATGAATATTTAGGTAACACTCCCCGACTCGTGATCACGCCTCTGACTGATCGCTGCTACATCACACTCACACAGGTAAATTATGATGTCGTATTAGATTCTTAGAAAATGCTTTGTTATTTGAAATACAGCCGGTAAGCGTGTTCGATGATTAAATTTTTATTTTGGTTTGAATTATCTGCACAGAGTCTTCATTTGGTGATGGGAGGTGCACCGGCCGGGCCTGCCGGTACGGGTAAGACCGAAACTACGAAGGATCTCGGTCGTGCGCTCGGAATCATGGTCTACGTATTTAACTGCTCAGAACAGATGGACTACAAATCTTGCGGAAACATTTATAAAGGTAACTTGCGGATGTACTAAACATAATGGTACTTCTCCGAAAAAGCTGCACATAGAAAGTTTTTACATTTGCTGAGAACTCACATAGAAGGAAAACGTGGCCGGTAGTTATTGTTTAATTGCACATACTATAGGTACAACAAACATTTAAAATATCTGTTCATACTCTGCATTTAAGCGTTGCAAATAGTAGTTTCGCTTTAATAATCTCAATTAAATAAGAAAATTAACAACTAAATTCAGTCTGCATTCATTAGTATTACAAGAACTTACAGTAAGTAAGTACTTATTCGACACATATACAACACCCTTAGTATTAACCATGGATATAAATCAATGGATGTGTCCTCGCAAACTTTTACAGTATTAGGAGCCTACCAGCGTCGACACTATTTCTCCATAAAATATCAAACTAAGAAGTGGCTATAAAATATTATTCGTTAAAGAAATCATAATTATCTTTACGTCAAAAAGGTTAGCCTCATACTCTTACTTTAATTGGTTTCTGTTAATGCAGGTCTATGTCAGACCGGCGCGTGGGGTTGTTTCGATGAATTCAACCGCATCTCAGTGGAGGTGTTATCTGTCGTCTCCGTTCAAGTCAAGAGCGTTCTCGACGCCATCAAAGCCAAGAAGAAGAAGTTTGACTTTATGGGAGAGTTCATCACGCTCATACCGACCGTGGGCATGTTCATTACAATGAACCCGGGTTACGCCGGCCGGACTGAGCTGCCCGAGAACTTGAAAGCACTTTTTAGGTAAGAAAAACCAATTGGTTTTCATCTACTTTTGTTGACTTCACATGCCAAGACTATCATGGGTATATATTGTAAATAAATACCCCAGACAACATTATATAGACTTTAACTTAGCGAAACTTTTATCATGGGAGCCATACAGGCAAGATAATACTAATAAAATTTTAAATTCATACTTAAAATATATAGAAACATTCAGACACACTTAGACGAAATATTCGCATTCATTACACAAATTGTCTAGGTTGAGAATCGAACCTCCGGCACCGTGGACAGATTTAGTACCAACCAATCTATGAGGCCGATCAAAAAGTATTCATTAATTTAATATTACCTTTGAAAGTGAGCTTCTTCGCTAACGGTAGTAATAGTTGTATGTCGTGATGTGCAGGCCCTGCGCCATGGTGGTAGTAGTAGTAGTCGTAGGTGGGCTGTTTTCCGCAACTAGACGTCTCGATGCGCCCATTTTGCGTGTGTGGGACGTAGGCTTCACTCCTGCCAACCCAGCTCCAGCAGGAAGCCCAGCAGCGTCTTCACGTTGCTGCATCCTTCGCGGAGCGTCCCGGGTGTGCCCAGGAACTTCCCCGATGAGCCGCCACTTCCGTGCACTCCATGAACACGTAAGCGGCCGTTTCTATAGTGATAATTGTATGTCATGATGTGCAGGCCGTGCGCCATGGTGGTGCCGGACTTCGAGCTGATCTGCGAGATCATGCTGGTGGCGGAGGGGTTCCAGGAGGCGCGGCTGCTGGCGCGGAAGTTCATCACCCTGTACACGCTGTGCCGCGAGCTGCTATCCAAGCAGGACCACTACGACTGGGGGCTGCGCGCCATCAAGTCGGTGCTCGTCGTCGCCGGGTCGCTCAAAGTACTTTAACCTACCAGCTATAGAAGAATACATGTTGATTACATTAATTTCAGTTAACAAAAAAACGTATCCTACTTATATTCTAAATGTCAATGTTTGGATATTTTGATGTTTGTTGCTCATGTACGTCTTAACGTATGAACGGATCAGGCTGAAATTTGGAACATAGGTAGATAATAGTCTAGAAGTACACATGGGCTTTTATGCCGGGAAAATAACGGGAACGGAAACTGCGCGGGTGAAACCGTGGGGCGCTGCTAGTGTTTAATAATTAATAGTCCTTTATGGACTGTCACAGCCAAAGAGTTTACATATACTATGTATAGAGTCAGAACAAACGCTTTACACCGAAAGCACGGGTCTGATCGCTCTTGCCTTGTCGCTCTTGTGGAATTGTCATACTTTTGTCGCGGCACATCACTTTGTTTCCGTAGCTAACATACATCATCTGCTTACGATTGCTACAAAGGAACCGTGCAGAAAAACCTGATCTACTTACTCATGCTTTATCTAAGGTCACAGCATTGTCATCAGTTTATTTAAATTAAAATATTGACCATTGATTTCCCGTCATACCCAACTGCCACGTTCTATTAAACATAGATTTATCCCCTAGGATCCTGTCTAAGGCTGCGTTTCTACCAAAGATGTGCGAGGATGTTGAGCTGTGAATAATGTGTGGTGCGAGACTGCATCTATAGATTAGCTGGTACATTATGTCGCAAATCTCGCAACACATCCCTCGCATCACATTCCTCGCACACATCCCTCGCTTGTTTTGTATCCGCAATAATCTAGCTCCGCTGAGCCTTTTCCACCAGAGCTGTGCTGACCGAGGCGAGATAAATCAATCAATCAATCAATAATTTATTCCTCAAAGATTATTACTACGTTTTACAAAAAGAGTTCATCATTAAATCCTTGTCAATTACTTCAACAGTTAACGTTGAGCCCCAAACTAGGCTGAGCCTGTATATTGGGCGCTCTGGCCAAATGAAGCGATATTATTGGTTGTTTACAAACACATACCTCGCTACGCTACGCCTCGCACATCTCTGGTGAAAACGCAGCCTAATACAGCTATAACTATGTAACTCCTTTAAGATAATGGTTCGATAATCTACGTTCTCTCTACATAAACATAACAATTTGTTCCAGAGAAGTGACCGTTTAAGGCCTGAAGACCAAGTGCTTATGCGAGCGTTGCGAGACTTTAACGTTCCCAAGATTGTAACAGACGACACCCCGGTCTTCATGGGTCTCATCGGAGACTTGTTCCCTGCTCTTGATGTGCCGAGGAAGAGAGATATGGACTTTGAGAAGAATCTCATTGATGCAGCTCTTTCTATGAAACTCCAGCCAGAAGCAGGATTTATTTTGAAGGTTAAATCTCCACGAACCACGAATATATAATGATTTTCAGATATACTTAGTCATTGATCTACAACATTGATATTTTAACTAATCACGGTGATATAAATTGTTTATTTCTAGATGGTGCAACTAGTAGAACTTTTCGCCGTGCGTCACTCTGTATTTATCGTTGGTTTCGCCGGCACCGGCAAGTCAATGGTGTGGCAATGCCTTCACAAAACGTACCACATGCTTAAACAAAAACCGTTTTACAACGACTTAGACCCGAAGGCTGTTACCAACGACGAGCTATTCGGTACATTTTTAATGTATATCAACATAATGCATTTTTCAGTTAGAATTAAAAGCTAAATCAATATTAAAATGAATACGCTATTAGACAAAACAAAGTTACCTTCAAACATTAAACGTATTTTAATTAAATTCATCAGGTGAGAAAGCGGTCTGCGGGACCGTATTTTTAATAACAAAATAAACACTAATGAATTTCAGACCAGTAATTTTGTTTTATTTGTAAAATTAAACAATTTAATGTGTCGACCAGGAATCATTAATCCAGCGACCCGCGAGTGGAAGGACGGTCTATTCTCGACTATTATGCGTGACATGGCCAACATGCCGGGCGACGGACCCAAGTGGATTGTGCTCGATGGAGACATTGATCCCATGTGGATCGAGAGTCTCAACACTCTCATGGACGATAACAAGGTACGCAATCAAATCACACATACATGTAATATCGATGAATAAAATTTTGAATTGTGGTAAAATTACCTTATTTAAGGACGTCACCAGGTAAAACATTGATATTGTTTCAGGTCTTGACGTTAGCTAGTAATGAGAGAATTGCTTTAACAAAGTGTATGCGCCTACTTTTCGAAATTTCCAATTTGCGCACTGCCACTCCAGCTACCGTCTCTCGAGCTGGTATTCTCTATATCAACCCGCAAGATTTAGGTTGGAACCCGTGAGTTTTCAAATGTTTCATTCATTTTAGATATGAGCTTTTATATAGTAATTATTGAAACCATCAAGCACATGCTTTTTTTTACTAAAGAATAATATTAATTGTCAGATTCGTGGCGTCATGGATCGAGACGACGCGCGATGACGAGAGTGAGAAGGCGATGCTGACGGTGATGTTCGACAAGTACATTCCACCGCTGCTGGAGTCGTGCAAGAAGTACAAGCGTATCACAGCGCTCACTGAGCTGCAGCAGATCCAGCTCACATGCTATCTACTCGAGTGCTTCCTCAACAAGAGTCTGCTGCCCAGCGACTGCCCCAAAGATTGGTTACTACTTTGTTGAATTTATTACTAAGTCTATTTTTGTTCATTTTTCTTATAGCTCCAACTACTAAATCTGCATTTAATGATCGGACGTCAAAACTTTCATGTTTGTACTTTAGCGAAACTCATTTCATCCTCAACGCCATAGCTGATTGTGCCCTATATTTTACCATATTACAGGTATGAAACGTACTTCGTATTCTCGATCGTTTGGGGATTTGGCTCGGCATTGTTTCAAGACCAGTTAGTTGACTGGCGTAACGAGTTTAGCAAGTGGTTCTGCAACGAGTTCAAATCTGTCAAATTCCCAGCTACGGGCACTGTTTTCAGTTTCTTCATTGACCCCGAGACAAAAAAAATGCTACCTTGGTCCGAAAAAGTAGAAAGCTTCGAGATGGATCCAGATTTACCCTTGCAGGTAATAAATACGATGATAGGTAAACTTATTTATAAATTCTATCCGTTAGTAGTTAACGTCTTCAGTTCACTTGACCTCTTAAGTTTACAATACAATATTTAACAAAATAGTCCTAAAGATAAGCCTCTTCACAACGTTCTTATAGTTTCACTGTGGATGACTACGCCTACGCGACGTTGCCCATTTTTTTATCACCGCTGTATTTGTCTTCACAGAAGATAAAAGTTTAGTCTAGCATCTTTGTGCCAGCACAGTTTATACTAGATAACAGAAAATCTATACTTCAGAATAATTATCTACTGTGTGGATTGATATTCTAGTCGTGCCTGATGTCAACCTCGGAAACGACTCGCATCCGGTTCTTCATGGACCTGCTCATTGCCAAAGAAAAGCCGGTGATGTTAGTGGGCAGTGCCGGTTCCGGAAAGACTGTTAGCGTTGCTGCCAAGCTCAACTCGCTGTCTGACTCATACGCTATCACCAACGTGCCCTTCAACTTCTACACCACCTCAGGTACAACAAACTGAATTGTTATCAATCAGTATGTTGGATTAATAATTCTGTGGTATATATTTAGAGCTCAACTTACCCTTTTTCAGAAATGATGCAGAAAGTACTTGAGAAGCCGTTAGAAAAGAAATCGGGTCGTAATTTTGGTCCTCCGGGCAACAAGTTCATGATCTACTTTGTGGATGATCTCAACATGCCCGAGGTGGATACCTACGGCACCGTACAGCCACACACGCTCATCCGCCAGTTCATGAACTACCGACATTGGTGAATAACCACTATAATACTCGTCGTATATAAAATAATGTCCACTGCCACGATCTGCCGTTACATATTTATCATGGACGTAATACGTGATCATAACAAATATTGTTGCTGCAGGTACGACAGACAGAAACTAACGTTGAAAGACATATCGAATTGCATGTTCGTGGCATGCATGAACCCCACGGCCGGTTCCTTCTCTATCGACTCGCGTCTTCAGAGGCAGTTCTGCACCTTTGCTGTCAGGTAAGATTCCGTTTCGAATGATTTACAGTGATATTGCCACGTCATAATACATTGTCAAAGAAAAACCTACTTCCATGGGGTGTAGCTTACATCAGGCTCATGGATGATCGTCCTATCAATTTGTATTACTTATCAAAAAAAATAAACTGTCATCAGGTGTAACATTTTTGTATTTTTCTGATTTAATAAAGTTAGAATACGAAGAGTTATTAATTGGTCGTCGTCGTATTATACAGTTTCCCTGCGCTGGACGCGTGCATGCACATCTACAAGCAGATCCTGTCGCAACACACGGCCAACCCGCTCAACAAGTTCAACGCTCAGGTGCAGCGCTACTCGGAAGGCCTGGTTGCAGCGGCGCTAGCACTGCACAACAAACTCTCCTCCACATTCTTACCCACCGCCATCAAGTTCCACTATATCTTCAATCTGCGCGACTTATCAAACATTTTCCAGGTTAGATATTGTACATTTTCAGTAGTAATGTCTCGTATAGTAACTATTTATAATCAGTCAGATCGGTACACCATGTATATCTCTGTCTTAAAACCATTTAATCACTCAACACTTGCCAATTCACAGCAAATGATGCCATTAAGGTTCTTCGTTTTTTGAATGGGCTTAACTTAGTTTATCTTTATTTTGAAATCAATCGGTTCCTTAGAAAATAAAAACTGCAGGAGCAAATACTCAAGTTTTAGTAAAAAAATATATCAAATCATAAGTGTGCGATTATTGGTTCCCATCTACATTAACATTTTGTATTTTACATCTACATTGTATTTTAACATATTTTTTTCATACTCAGGGCATATTATTCACAACTGGCGACGCCATTAAAACTACGTCCGAAATGATAAGGCTGTGGATGCACGAAGCAACACGAGTTTATTCCGATAAGCTGGTCGATTCTGTAGATAATGATGAATTTACAAAACTTATAGGTGAAATTATAAGGAGGAACTGTGAGGTAAATATTATAATGAACAGCGCTCATTCTTAGTATTTTGTAAATTGGCATAAATAAAATTATTTTGAATGCTAGGTACCTACTGATAAAAATCCAAAATCCATAAAATAGCAACGTATATATGTATACGATGCTTCGACAGTTTTGCTATTATCAAAATGTTGCATAATTTTATCATGTTGTCTACATAAACACAACTGTTGCGATCAGTCTAATTGTTCTAGTAGACTAATAAAATATATTACAAAAACCATTCAACATTTTTTGTGTTGTAACAGGATTTCGATGAAAATATAGTTTTCGAGAAGCCACTTATTTATTGCCATTTTGCTGAAGGCATTGGGGACCCGAAATATTTCCCTATCAAAGATTGGCCGCATCTCATTAAACTTTTGGATGAATCTTTATCCTCGTACAATGACTTGGTCGCTTCTATGAACTTGGTACTGTTTGAGGATGCCATGTACCATATATGCAGGTAAATATAATTTGATCTTAAGTTGTTATAACCTTTAGTAGTTCCAAACATACAAATTGTACATACATAAAACGAGACCAATTTTTTCATCGGGTTAGGTCGATTTCACTTTCCTTCACTACTAGGGTCATCGAATTTTACTGGCATGGTGGAACTTGACTTGGCTTTGGTGTAGGAAAACTCGCCCTTGTCATTGGAGTTTTTGATAGACATGTAATGTTGTGTGCAGGATAAACCGCATCCTGGAGGCACCGCGCGGGAACGCGCTGCTGGTGGGCGTGGGCGGCTCCGGCAAGCAGTCGCTGTCGCGGCTCAGCGCCTTCATCTCCTCGCTCGAGGTCTTCCAGATACAGCTCCGGAAGGGGTACAGCATCAACGACTTGAAGGCCGACCTGGGTAGGTACATCCACCTCTACCATAAACTATGCTTGTGTTTTACTTATCTACACATGTGACAAAGCAAACTGTCTTCAGATTTTGAAATATTACAGTAAGCTCATCGTGAAAATGCTGTGGCCTATGAAATTCCTTGTCCCAACAAACTTCTCTTTAACTAATATCAAAATCTATTTTTACCCCGTAGTACGTAAATCAAGGTTTTCTAACAAAGTATCCAATCTGGATTTAATTCCCGGTATGCTCGCGGTAATCGACGTGTTGTTCAAAGTTTGTACCTACCTATAGTTTCTGCACTTACCGTGGCATTATTGTCCAAAATACAAGAACGTAATGTTTAATTTGGTATTGTCATAGCGGGGCTGTACATCAAAGCGGGTCTGAAGAACATCGGCAACATGTTCCTGATGACGGACGCGCAGGTGGCCGAGGAGCGGTTCCTTGTGCTCATCAATGATCTCCTCACTTCCGGAGAGATACCCGAACTGCTCGCAGATGATGAGATTGAGAATGTTATCAATGGAGTCAGAGGAGAGGTATATAAACTTATTACATTTCGTTCATGTTATCGTCATTTTTAGGGTTCCGTAAAACGTAAAAACGGAACCCTTATAGATTCGTCATGTCTGTCTGTCTGTTTGTCTGTCTGTCTGTCTGTCCGTCCGTATGTCACAGCCACTTTTTGCCGAAACTATGAGAGCTACACTGTTGAAACTCGGTAAGTAGGTGTATTCTGTGAACCGCATTAAGATTTGAACAAAATAATTAAAAAAAAAGAATAATTAGGGTTGCCCCCCATACTGAGAACTGAAACTCAAAAATTTTTTTTTCATCAAACCTACACGTGTGGGGTGTCTATCGATAGGTCTTCAAAAATAATGTTAAGGTTTCTAAAACCATTTTCGTCTACACTGAATAGTTTGCGCGAGAGACACTTCCAAAGTGAGAAAATGTGTGTCCCCCCCCTCTAACTTCTAAAGTAAGAGAATGAAAAATCTAAAAAAAATATATGATGTACATTACCATATAAACTACGGTTCATTGCCACTAGTTCCATTCTCAGTTCCATGATGGAACTACTGATAATAATTCACAACATTAGTTCCATTAAAAATTAATTTCGAAATAATGGAACTAGTGTACATTTTGAGTTGACGCTAGTTCCATCACAGTTCCATGATGGAACTACTGATAATAAATTTACAACATTAGTTCCATTAAAAATGAGTCTCGAAATCATGGAACTAGTGTAGATTTTGAGTTGACGCTAGTTCCATTCACAGTTTCATGATGCAACTACTGAAATTATTATTTTACACCAGTACCATCTTTTTAGTTTCCGAAAATAATGGAACTAATGTCAATAATGGAACTAGATCCATTTTATGTTATATATTAAACTAGCGGCCCATTCCGGCTGCGGTCGGATATTGTCATTTAAAGACTATTAATCAAAATAAAAACTATCATATCTCTCAAGTTGGACCAGACTGCTCGCGGTGTGCCAATTTAATTTAAAATCGGTTAAGTAGTTTAGGAATCCATCGCGGACAAACATCGTGAAATTTTCACATTGACATTAGTTCCATTATTTTCGGAAACTAAAAAGATGGTACTGGTGTAAAATAATAATTTCAGTAGTTGCATCATGAAACTGTGAATAGAACTAGCGTTAACTCAAAATCTACACTAGTTCCATGATTTCGAGATTCATTTTTAATGGAACTAATGTTGTAAATTTATTATCAGTAGTTCCATCATGGAACTGTGATGGAACTAGCGTCAACTCAAAATTTACACTAGTTCCATTATTTCGAAATTCATTTTTAATGGAACTAATGTTGTGAATTATTATCAGTAGTTCCATCATGGAACTGAGAATGGAACTAGTGGCAATGAACCTAAACTATCAACGAAAATTAGTTTGAACTCGATCTGATGAGTAGTTTTTTTTTAGTAAGTACGTCATAAATACACTATTATTGAAACTTCGATCAAAGTTACAACGAACTACAAGAACTATGTGTACTATGTATATTATGTTACTTGCTGCAACGGAACCCTTCATGGGCGAGTCCAACTCGCACTTGGCCACTTTATTTCATGGCTGATGTCACAAAATGAAGATTCATTTTCCACAACATTACTTAAAGAGCTTCATTAATTTCTATCAATTAGAGATTTTCAATTAGAGATGTCTATAAGATTCGTTTTGAATAAAAATCACAAATTACTACATATACACAAACCTCAAAACTGGAACTACTTTATATTTTATTGCAGACTAAAGCTTCAGGTGTCCCCGATACTCGTGAAAATTGTTGGAGGTTTTTCATCAACCGAGTGCGAACAATGCTAAAGGTAAATATCAAAAATTTCCCATAGAATCCATCTAATTCAATTCTTATTTCAGGGAATCATCTATAATGAATTTCGGAGTGTGTATCTAATTATCTACGACATCTCTGCTTGATCTTCGTTTCCCAAATTTTTTATAAGAACACTCTACAACCTTGAAAAAATTATCTTGTTATGGATTACAAAAGTACGCTACTATTGGCGTACCGGCGAAGGATTTAAGTACACTAGTATTACTATCAATAACGGCATATTTGCCGTGGTTAAATGGTGGAAAAAAATTTTTTTTGATGCCGTTTCATGTACCATACCATGTTCACGAGTAAACTGACGAATGGAGGGCCAACCACGGAAACAAAAACGTAGTGAACAACCGTGATAGCTTAAACAATGTTTGGATGTTTAAACGTCATGTAGAAAATGATAAGAGCAAGCTTCCTTATCAAAATATTGGTATAGGAACATCATTCTGAAATTTTCGATTTTTAAGCCTTGTGTTATTTGATTTGCGGTCTAAATCATATCTTTTGAATCGTCATAGGTAGTGCTGTGCTTCTCACCCGTGGGCGCGACTCTTCGTATCCGAGCGAGGAAGTTCCCTTCACTAGTGAATTGCACGTCCATAAATTGGTTTCACGAATGGCCACAAGAGGCACTTCGATCTGTATCTAAGAGATTCATCGCCGAAGTGGAATCTTTACCGGTAAGTTATTGAAATTAAAATTCAAAATATACGAAACGACCCAATTTTCATAACTTTTTCTTCTAAAATGCTACGGCCTCACTGCGTTTGTCACCCTGAGATAAAAGATAATTTAATTCTTTGCACTTGTAATTAATCTGGAAACACGCTTTATTTGTTTTACTTGCTTTTTGCTGTGCGATATATTTTGAATTGATAAACACTACAAAGTTACAAATAACATTTTTATTAGTAATGTCACAGAACAGAAATCAAGTAGAAGGCTCGTAGCTGAATCTCACTAGGAAAACCACCGTATCACGTTTGCACACAAACGTGGTTTTGATATATTTTAAACACATTGAAACAATGCAAGTAATTTGGCCCATAGTGACGAACCTAAAATGATGTATTGCATTTAGTTACGTACTCAAAAATGAACCCTATTGCTAAACACAATAAATCTGTTATTGTCAACTATTCAAAATGTTGTTACGACTTTCTTGGATAACTCAATTTTATCTAATTACAGAAAAAAGTACCGTATCCTGAATGTGACTAAGTCGCTTATTTTGTACCATTATCAGGACTTTTAGGGCGTATCAAATACATCAGTGCTACAAACTTTCTAAACTCAACTTTAGTAGAATACAATAAGGTGGTAACTATTATCATCTTTCAAAAATGTAAGTTGTTTTCACTAGTGCGCACTAGATGTCACTAATTGTAAGATTAGTGACATCTAGTGCTCACTAGTTCTGCTACTTCATACTAGATGGCACTTTATGTAATTTATGCAACTATGAACGCTACCTTCTTTAAAATAAGGGATTCGTAAATACAAGCCGGTTGTGCTAATAGTGATAAGACACTGCTGTTACATTTTCATTAAATTATCGATATTACGTTATTCAGTTTACGTCCCTATCGTATAATTTAATCATAATATTATGATTAAATTTGGTCATGTACTATCTTAATTTTATTAACTATAGAGTGTAGCGTAACAGAGTTTTGTAAAAGAAAGTAATTACTAGGAAGAAACTACAAAAATACTCGGAGGAAACTAAATAAATATCTTAAGTAAATAAAGTAATTATGAAATTGGTCTTGGCAAGTAGCACTAAAATTTGTATTTTAGTCGAATGATATTTTTCTTGAGTGAGGTAAAGATAAATAAATATAGGTGAAACATTTACACACAACACCATCTGACGCTAAACTAAGCTAAGCTTGTAATATGGCGGCCAGATAGCTGTTACACAATGTAAGAAAATAGTTATTTTCTTTGAGGGACGACCTTGTCATTTAAGTTGTTGTCAGTAAAAATTCAAGATATTTTTATAACCATGAATAGAAACTTTTTTCGAGGAGTAGAAGCCGCTGAATTTATGTGGAAATTATCATAACATTTTATGTGGAAACAACTATGATATGAGGTTAAAGGTATGATTACAGAATTTTAGGTTTTTATAAAATGAACCATAGCCAAAATGGGGGTTTAATGTAAGAAATAAACACGCATACACGAAAACATATAATTATTTTTGTCGGTATTGCTGTTTCGTCTATGTACCTATTTCCTTTTTTTTTATTATAAAATCGCTGTCTAAAAAGTGCTCAGAGCAAATCGTGCTTGTTTTGGAAGGAAACCAATTTTGCCTTCCTGTAGCTTCTATCCATTTCTCCTTAACAACGGGACTTTTAGGAAAACTGAAATGGTAAAATGTACTTTTTTCAAATAAAACGTTAAATTATTAAAATACTAAATAATAAAAGATAATATATTTTGTTCACACAACTATACAAGTTAGAAATGTCGATATTAGCAATTTCAACAGCTTGCGTCCCATCATTCACTGAGTAGCGCTACTGGTAGCGCTACTCGCATGCATAGAATGATCGAGAATATCACATATAGTTTGAATGAAAATGGACCTTATTTCAATGACTTTAAAGTTGACTTCATTTAAATCATTTCTCTCTTTAAGCTTATATTAATTTATTTTCACAATAAAATCAAAATTAAATAAAATAGGACTTACCGATGGTACGATATGCCTCCTTTGGATAAAGTTTTGGCAGGGCTATCGTTTTTACACTCAATAACTGCACAATATGGCATGACTGCTTACTTTTTATTCAAAATCGCGGATTCAGGAGTACTGCAGTAGTGGCAGAGCACGACTAAGTATTCGGAAGTGGGCGTACTCTCAAAGTATGCGGAGATTGCGCTTACTTAGTACTACGATTGCCCCGCCTACTTGCTACTTCTTCTTGATTTCTGTTCTGTGAGTAATGTTCGTAGTTTTTTAAATTGTCGTCGAAAAATATCAAGAAAACATTTGAGATCAATTATGAGATTTTTTCTGGTCACATTGAGGTTTTTTGAGTCCAAATTTTTGACAGATTTATACTATACCTTGTCTTTTGTTTTCTAACCTTAGACTTAACCCTAAAAAATAAGTAGGTATATTTGAACAAGTTACGGAATCTGTACTGATTTGCACTGCCATTTAAGTGCATTTGCCATTTGTTTGGATAGGTAATACATACATAACGTTGTCGTGAATGCTTAATACTTCAGGTTGAGTTGGTGGAGCCGGTATCAAACTTCATGTCACACGTTCACACGAGCGTGAATCACATGTCAGCTGTATACTTTCAAAACGAACGTCGATACAACTACACCACACCGAAGACCTTCCTCGAACAAATAGCACTGTACAGCAAATTACTCAACGAGAAGACCACTAACTTGAAGATGATGATATTGAGACTCGAGAACGGTTTGGAGAAACTAGCCTCATGTGCTGCGGATGTTGCTGTGTTAAAGGTTAAATTTTACATTTGGATACCTACTGAATTGTCTTACTAATATAATGAATTAATAAGTTTCAAATTTTGAATATTTGAATGTTTGTTGCTCAATAACGTTCGGGTAATAAAATTAGGTAAAATTAGGCAGTCAGACCAAGTTTGAGATTATTGATAGTCTTATATAAGTACAGATAAATCGAGCTGTAGCTATATTTCCGATGATATATCACTTGATAAGCAAGTTATCATTAAAACATTTTTATGTTTTAATTGAGAAATTCTTTGGTGTTGAGATTTTTTTGATATCTGAAAATGTTATTGGTTCGCAACACTTGCTAATTGGGCGGCGGTGTAGCGTAGTTGCGGCGGTGGAGTAGCGGAGTGGGACATGCGTCTTATACACTTTATGGATATGCGAAATTTTGTAAATTCGCGTCACCGACAAACCGACTTACGTAAAAGCAGTAGATCTCTAGATATACAGGTATAGTATTATGAAACAGTAGTGATTTTTATCACTTAAATGAAAAGTTTTCACTTTTATCGACCTAGGACTGCCAATTTTTCCTCAAGCAGAAATGAAGAAGCTTTGTCCATAGACACGCAGTAAACAACTCCTTTTTAATAAATAGCCAAATAAGAAGCAAACACGTGAATTTACGTACTGATACTGAACTATTACAACTGATCTACATTTTTAACCCACATTGGCGTCTTTTCAAATAGGTGACTTTAGCAGAACAAGAAATCATCTTGAAAGTAAAAAACAAAGCTGCCGAAGAGCTCATCGACGTCGTCGGCGCCGAGAGTGACAAAGTATCGAAGGAAAAAGCATTTGGTGAGCAAAATGTTTGAAAATAGCTTTTGAGTTTTAACTATTCAAAAGTTTTGCTTTTTTCTAGACTTAAGTAAAAAATTCTATGACAAATCCAGGTAAATCTAATAGAAATGTTTCCGTTCATTTGAAGACCTCATGCATTGATTGTTACCGTAGCCGCGGAGGAGGAAAAAAAAGTGAAAGTGATTGAAGAAGACGTGACGATAAAGGCCAAGATCTGCGCGGACGACCTGGCCAAGGCCGAGCCCGCGCTGATGGCAGCGCAGGAGGCTCTCAATACCCTGAACAAGAACAACCTCACTGAGCTCAAGTCCTTCGGCTCGCCGCCCGACGCCGTCGTCAACGTCACCGCGGCTGTGCTCGTGCTCTTCTCCAAGAAGGGAAAGATACCTAAGGACAGGTCCTGGAAAGCTTGTAAGGTATTGTCTCCTACTTTACCGATCTGTCTTTTATTTCGGGAATCTGCTCTATCATACCGAACCAAAGATCCGATACTGCGCCTAGATCCTTCTTCTGTACCTAATAATATTATTTCCATTGCAGTTGATGATGAATAAGGTTGATCAGTTTCTGTACGATTTGGTGTATTACGATAAGGAAAACATTCACCCTGATGTCGTCAAGGTATGTTTTGGTTCGTAATGTTAAATTTTCTGTCGATTTATGTTTAGCTCAGATTGTGACTTTTATCAACCGTTTTAGGCAGTTCAACCGTACATCAAGAACCCAGAATTTAATGCTGGCTTCATAATGTCGAAGTCAGCTGCGGCGGCAGGTCTCTGCGCGTGGGTCATCAACATCGTCAAATTCTATGACGTGTACGTCGTGGTGGAGCCCAAACGTAGGGCCCTCAATGCGGCCAATGCGGAACTGCAGGCGGCCAGAGACAAACTGGCGTTCCTCACCGACCAGATTCATGTGAGATTATTTTTTCTGCAAATAGAACTCTAGAACGTTTATTTGTGAAAAAGTTTTTATTCTGCTGCCTGTGTCCTTTAAAAACTACTTAAAAAGTGTTTGGGTCTTTAACTGTGTCTATATAATATGTTGTTTTTGACGTGACAACGTCTTATAAATTGGTTTGCCGGGTGACACTTCAAGAAACTGCGTTACGCTCCGCTCACGTTATGCGCTCACAATGAGAGCGAGTGAGAGGGACGCGTGCCTTTCACTTTTTATGTCTGTCTCTCTCGCTCTTAGGCGGGCTAACCATGCCCGAGTCGCCGATTCGCTTTTACCACTCAAAGTCGTTGTCACGTAAAACTTTCGCCCGTATACCGACTTTACAGGCAATCAAATACTTCACAATCACAACTTTTGTTCTGCCTTTGGTCAACCACAGTCAACTTTTATTTTATCGTCAGGAACTCGAGGAAAAACTAGAAGTGCTGTTAAAAGCGTTTCAAGAAGCCGTTAACGAGAAAATGAAATGCCAAGCGGAAGCGGACGCTACCAACGCTACTATTGATTTAGCTAACAGACTCGTTAATGGATTAGCTTCAGAAAAAATCCGGTAGGCCTATTAATAGAAAATAAAAATTGATAAATAAATTAATATATTGGTAGACATTTTTTCACGCAAAATCATTAAGTCCCAAATAAAACAAAGCCGCCATAAATCATAAAACGCCTTAAATTATTTTTTTCTCCTAATTCATATTATTTATTAGTTATTTTCTTCATGGACTCTTGGTTGCAGTTGGTCAGCGACGGTGGTGAACCTGAAGGAGTCCGGTATGATGTTGCCAGGAGACGTGCTGCTTGTGACAGCGTTCATCTCGTACGTCGGCTGCTTCACGCGCAAGTATCGGCAGCAGCTCATCGACGACGATTGGACGCCCACCTTGGCTAAAACAAACGTAAGAACTACAATTCAAATTCCAGGTTCGAGTCCACAGCAGCTCATCTGGTTTAAACTAAGCAAGGTTCTTTTGTTGTAGCCTAAAATTGAGACGACGCCAGGCCTGGACCCGCTGTCAATGCTGACGGATGATGCTCAGATCGCGGGCTGGAACAACGAAGGTCTACCCACTGACACCATGAGCGCAGAAAACGCGACCATCTTGACGAACTCCGCACGCTGGCCGCTTATGATTGATCCTCAGCTGTTAGTTAACTACTGAGAACTCCCGATATAAGAGTAGAAATAAAATGGACTTAATTGATTAACATTATCAATTAAGTCCATTTACTTCACACCAGATACTTCAACACTATCTAGCCTTAAACTAAACAGTTTGTAGCGGTAGTTCTATTGAAATTGAACATTCAGAGAAAGACCCGTCTACAGACAGAATAAACAACATCCGTCACACATTAAACTGTCTTGGGAGGGAATCAAAAGACCAAAGGTTATGTGGACAGTTATGTAAATAAGTACCTGGGTCACCGAGCTTTGCTCGGTTTAAATACTAAAAATACTTAGATACTCTTAGATTATCTTAAAAAAAAAATACTTGAAAAAAAAGAGAAGCCGTCTGGAGGATTCGAACCCGCAGCTATTAATTCGTGACCGCCACGAACGCCCGACTTCCCGTCTGAGCCAATTATGCTGTGACGTCACGCGGCGAAATTTACCGTCGCATTCTAATGTCTAAATGTGACAGTTTTTCATTGTCTAAAAATGCGCATAATATGCGTTTTTTTAAAAACTTCACCTAGTTTCACCTAGTTAGATCGATTTATCGTCTCCGAAACCCCCTGCATACATAATTTCATGAAAATCGTTCGAGCCGTTTCCGAGATTCAGATTCTATATATATATACATATTTATATACAAGAATTGCTCGTTTAAAGGTATAAGATAAGAGTAAGGAAGATATCGCATTAAAATTTCCAAATATTTCCATCAAATACCACCGTCACCGCCTCTTTGGAAAAACAGTCGTAACGATTATATTATCAGATGTTGATTTTGTAGCTTGATTTTTTAATTTTTTTGGGCTCTTATTGTGAAAAACACTTTTTGTTTAACTTACTCTAAATTATTTTTTTCAGTCAAGGTATAAAATGGATAAAATCCAGGTATGGCGATGCACTAGTGGTGATCCGACTGACGCAGAGAAACTATCTAGATAAAATTGAACGCGCAATTTCTAACGGCAATGTCGTTCTTCTGGAAAATATCGGGGAGACAGTGGATGCTGTGCTCGAGCCTTTGCTGGGGCGCGTGCTCATTCGCAAAGGAAAAGTGCTTAAGGTGATAATTTATGCCTTGTCTTTGGGGCTGCAGAAGCGAATCTGGAATAATCTGGATACAGTTTTCCTAAAATTAATGTCTCATCATCTCTATGTATCTCAAGGGCGGATCCAGCTTTGGCTCCGGGGGTGTCACAGGGGTCATATAGACGTGGTCATGTCACAAAACTGTGAGATAAGTCCATGCATGATTTTTACTCAGTCGTCCACCTAGGTACTGGACCCAGCCCAGAGGGGAGGGGTCATGGGCGTCATAACTCACCCCTTCCCTCCCTGGATATGTTCACCTATAGAATATATACCGGGATACCGTATAAGATTATGAGCATTCAGATTTACAATACCCATAGTTTTCTATGTTATGTTATGTTCTCTTCAGCCTAAATTTACAATGTTAATAAAAATTTGATTGCAGATCGGTGACCGGGAGATTGACTACCACCCGGATTTCCGCCTTATACTGCAGACCAAGCTCGCTAACCCTCACTACCAGCCTGAGATGCAGGCGCAGTGCACTCTTATTAACTTCACTGTCACGAGAGATGGGTATAAAATATTATTCAGTAATATTTTTTTATAGTTTAGATTTTACAATATTAATACATGAAAACATTATAAAAACCCTAACCTAGTGTGCCGCCAGCATCGGGGCAGAGCCCAAGCAACCGGTGGTTAGGGCTGCAGAGAGAGGAATCTCCTGACGAGACGTGCTGTGTCGAAGATGACCGCCTTCTGCATCTGACCCTTGATCAAACCGTCTAGCGAAAGCCTCTTGAGATGTTGGTCGAGACTTTTCGAGATATATTTTTATTGTTATATAAAATACATTACAGAAGTTGTTTACTATAATACCATTACTACTTAGAATATGTGACATTAGCTAAGCCCCGCGGTTTCAACCTCGTAGTCCTCGACCCCGTTATTTCCTCGGTATTAAATGAGACTGAGTCATTTCTGATTATCATTTATTTATATTATTCACAAAATGTTATCCAAACCCCTTCAGTAGTTTCTGTCTGAAAGAGTAACAAACATTAGTCCATCCCCACAAACTTAATAATAATAGTTTATTAGAAGAATATTCACAGACTTAAAACTATTGCACGATTTCCTTATGTTCAATAATCAGGCAAAGTAATTTATGTTTAATTTTTGTCATAACTTGACGCCTAATACTTTACCAAATTTCAGTTTAGAAGAACAACTCCTGGGGGAAGTAGTGAAAGCAGAAAGGCCTGATTTAGAGAGTCTTCGTTCAGGGTTAACCAAACAACAGAATGACTTCAAAATTACTCTGAAGTCTCTCGAAGACGATCTATTGAAACGGCTTTCCTCCGCTGGTCCAGACATCTTGAGTGACTCTGCTCTTGTCATTAACTTAGAGACTACAAAGAAAACTGCAGCTGACATTGAGATCAAGGTCGGGGAAGGGAAAATAACTGCTGTGAAAATCGACGAAGCGAGAGAGAAATACAGGTTCGTTACTCTAGTCCTTAGGTACAAGTTCTACTCACATTCAACACAGAAGTCCTTTAAATTTGAGGTATATGAAGAAGATAATGGTAATTTTACTGTACCTACCCATTGTGAGTACAATTAGGCAATTTATATTAATAGTTGTGTCAGCTAGTTGAATCCCTCAATACAAGCTTTGCTTAGGGCTCCTACACAAAACTGCGATGCGATGCGATGCAAATTGCTCCGACGCGGCGTCACATCGCATCGCATCGCAGTTTTGTGTAAGCCCTTAGTTTGAGGCTAAGCACACTCCCATGCACACACATACTCGCATACCATATGCTCGCGCACACGCTCTGAAACAAAAGGTCTGGATGTGATTTTATCCTTTTTGTTATAATTTTATTTATATCAACGATAACGTAACGTCAAATTAATTAATTGTCAGCTTATTGCAACTATGTATGTGTGAGTCGTAAATTTACTTTTAACTAAAGTTGCGTGTGAGTACAGGAAACTCGTGACAATGCACCCGAAATACAGACTCTGTCTAGGTAACAAGTTAGGGGCTCTGTGGAAACCGACTAGGCCTCCATATATAAAATTAGATAATATTATACGTGTTAAAACTAGTGACTGTATAGTTTTATGTATTGTAACTATTTTAGAAAATTCAGTATTATTCTTTATTGTTATTTTAACTCTGAATAGTTTTTTTAAAGCCGGGTCACACAGAGGCGATCCGATAGCGATCCGATACCGAGTATGGGATCGCGCCCGCTTGCTGTGTGTCAGGTTGCATACATATTCTAACATTACAAAAAATCCCGTCTCGGATCGCTATCGCTATCGGATCGCCTCTGTGTGACCCGGCCTTTAACCACCACGATTTTAGTTACAATAATTTTTTTGCAAATCCAATAATATAAGTGAACATAACATCATAGGTACATATTCCAAGTTTAAGAAGATAAGTATTTAATAAACATTTTCTTCCTAAAATAATATATAAAATTTTTGATTTTCAGAAATGCAGCCACCCGAGCTTCTTTACTTTACTTCATAATGAATGATTTGTACAAAATTAATCCAATGTACCAGTTTTCTTTGAAAGCGTACAGCGTCGTATTCAGGGATGCTCTAGGGTTGGCTGAGCATGCCGACGATCTGGACCATAGAGTGAGGAATCTTCTCGACAGCATCACCTTTGCTGTCTATGTGTACACATGCCGTGGGCTCTTTGAAAAGGACAAATTGGTGTTTCTATTCTTGATGACTCTTCAGGTATTTACTGTTCATGTAAATCATTTCCCCGTTCGTTGCTATTACGTAACGTTTACGTGTTCCATTTTATCATTGGAGGATATGTTTCGAATTATTTTTTTCCGTCGTAAGTACCTATAATTTTTCAATACTACGTGTGTCTTAAGATACTTGATTTTTGTAATTTAGGTCAGTAGCTAACACATCTACAATTTAAGAATTGATATGATAGACATCAAAATGGACCTACGCTTATAAAGGTTGAATATTAAAACGAAGTTAATTTTGATAATTCGCCAGATACTGCAAACGGAAGGCAAGATAGACTCTAAAGAGTTAGATTTCCTGCTGAAATACGCTGTTGCGCCGGAGCACTCACCCTATACGTGGCTCTCAAACAATTCTTTTGGTGGTATTGTAGCCCTTTCTAAAATGGACGCCTTCGACAACTTAGACAAAGACATAGAAGGTGCAAACAAAAGGTAAATAAATCATTATGATTTTCAATAACTTAGAGGCATAACGAAATAATTTGTGAAACAATACTGAAGAGTTTTATTTATGCAGTATCTATTGCACTTTTCCATACCCTTCGGTCCAAGAAAACTTGTGAAAATGTATAGTTTTTTCATCCTATCAAAGCATCCGATAAGCTAGCAACTTTGCGGCCATGTTCAAGATACTGTAGCAAAACTGTGGTAATCATTTTTACATATTGAAGGAATGATGTTCGATAGAAGATGTATTACGTTTTAAAGTATACAAATATATATTTTATCTTCATTAGGTGGCAAAAATACACAGATGGTGAAGCACCAGAAAGAGACAAGTTGCCAGGAGAATGGAAGAATAAAACTTCGGTACAAAGATTGTGCATTATGCGAGCGCTGAGACCTGACAGGATGTCTTACGCTTCTACGTATGTATATGTATGTCGTAGGATAATTTGAGAAACCGTGTTTTTTTGCAAAAAACCCTAGTAGTTATGCGAAAACACGGATAACTGGATAATAACTTTCAGATTTCTCAACTTTTCTGTAAAAAGGCAGATTTTTTGCAAAATCACTGGCAGCGTCAGTAAGATTGCGAAAAGAATAGTTGAATATTATGAATAAAACATGCTAATTGGTCAATAAGAGCGCCCTAAACAAAATGTTATCTGATTGGTTGAGAACTCAACATCGTCCTCTCTACACTAAAAACACTGTTTTCATTGTTCTAAACAAAAAACTACTCATATCTTTTACCAACTCCTAACCCAATCAATTCTATGTAATATTTGTTAGGGCATTTTGCGAAGAAAATCTTGGTACGAAGTACGTTGAGGCTCGAACCCCGCCCTTGGACAAGTCGTTTCAAGAAAGTAACTCCACTACGCCAATGTTCTTTATTTTGTCTCCCGGAGTCGATCCACTCAAGGTAATCGTAACAGAATCTTCTGTAAATAAGTATATCATTACTGTAAAATGTCAAGCCCTCGAAAAAAGAAATTTTATAATCCATTTTCTCAGTTCAATTTTATAAACAGTTCATATTGTCACTACTCTCCAGTATCCGAAAACATGTAGGTTGTTGACATGATATTTGTTATGTTAATATTAGTAATATTTATACAATAGTGTTCAAGGTTAATTAGCAAAACTCATCCATAAATGTACAACAATTAGATCTAGGGCGATGAATTCTGGAAATTGGAATTGATTAACACGTTTGCTGCGGGGCCATTTTTCGTAGACTTTCAACTAGTGCGTATGAGGTCTTTTCGAGGCAAAATTGAGCTTCCTTGTAGTGCGTATGGGACCTTTTGTGCCTCACAAAATTGTTTCTAAGAATACATTAAATATTATGTTCATTTGTAATAGTAATTGCTCGAAAATTTACCAATATTAATTTAAAGAGTTGTTAAAGTTGAATCCAGCTTCGCCCACAGTTACGACATTTAGGTATTGAGTAAATGAAAATTATGTATATGACATCTGTTCTGCCTCACATCGCATTGAAATAAAGTTCTATTAGTGTCTCGACTAGTGTTGTGAATAGAGAGAGTTGCAGTTGCGATATTAAAATAATTTATGTAATAAGATTGATTAATATGTTTTTCATTAAAACCGGTCAAGTAGAAAGATTTTTTACGAATTGGACACGAAATACACGAACAATATTTGTTTTGTTTTTGCTTCCTAACTACTTTTTCCACAAGTCTTAATTTATCGTAGCAACCTATACAGCTCTTTCGTTGACCATTTCGTCAATTTCGTTGAAATTGTCAGGAAGAACAATACGACCCTTTAATTAGTCTCAAAACTGTATTTTTGCGACGATCTTGCTCGAGATGATAGCTTTCTTTGTCTCTATAAATAAGTGTACTATACGAGTATCCTTCAGGAGTATACAATTTATAATTATAGTTTGACTCCATATATATGTATGTGATTTATTTTTTATGTATTGGCGCAATTTAAGTCGTCCGCGCCATCAATTATTATAACTTTTCTAGGACGAAACACTTGTTAAAATCGAGAATTCAACATATATTTGGCGAATTTTATATAACTTATCCCTATTATCAATTAACAAGTCGCAAAAACAACAAATTAATAAATGTAATAAAAAATCTGTCCCTGAAAATTGCTGAGCACATGTACTAATTTCTATACAATATTGGCTTGTTAGACCAACAGTCGTTAACATGTAGCACTGTGTATTAGCGAGTGCATCAACTTGCAGCATGCTTTCGTATCGATACTTTTTATCACGTCACTAAGTTAGGATACGCAGGCGCCTCGCCGCCCGCACCTCACTCCATGCGGCTGTGAGGCCTACAGTTTTGAGGCAGATTAGACCTCACTTCGCACTGTACGAAACTAACTAATACTCAGTGCGTTTGGGGCCTTTTAAACCTCATTTAGTTATAACTTCACTCTTAGGCTAGGCTTTGCAAGAGAAGCAATTTCATATATTTGTCTCTGTTTTACTCATATAAATGTTAAAATAGTCGCCCCCACACAGAGTGAAAGAACACGATTATGATTACCGCACCTGCGAGAAGCTACGCATGTGGCGTTTTCGGCCTCATAATGCAGCAAACGTGTTAATGATGAATTCTGGAAGCCAAACTGGCTTCCAGAAACTGGCTGTCTGGTGTCACTAAAATCGTCGGATAGAACTTTTTCCCATGATTTGCGTGTGTAATATCGACAGTATGAGCCAAACGTGTTGTAAAATAATGTACCTACAGTCAGTAAACAACTGCATGTGGTAGATTTAAATTGTTTGACCATTTCTTTTGGCTGCCAAAAAAGTTTTCAGTGGTCCACAAACCTGATTATGCTCAAAAACGTTAGCAGTAGCACACCTACTATGTAAGCTATATTTACGTTTGATTATAATATGATTATTTTATCTAGGATTTGGAGAAGCTCGGCCGTAAAATTGGATTTTCCACTGATAAGAAGAACTTCCATATTGTGTCGCTGGGGCAAGGGCAGGAGGTGGTGGCAGAAGAGGCTTGCAATGTGGCATCAGCTAATGGACACTGGGTCATACTGCAGAACATCCATCTTGTGGCTAAGTGGCTTGCTACTTTAGAAAAAAAGATGGAGGAGTGTTTTGAGAATCCTTTAGAAGATTACAGGTGAGTTTCAAAATTCTCACAGCAATTTCTCTATGCTCAAATATATCCATGGTTCAATTCCGATAGCTCATACTTTTCCAGCATTTAATCTTTTTCAAGCATCATGTTTATCATCGTTGGTTTGTTTGGCATCGTCGTGTTCCTGTTACAGTTGTCTTTTTGGATATACATAATATATATATTTGTTATCTTCATAGATTCGCTTATATTTAAAAAGTAAGCTCATTTTTATTGTTATTGTTCATAGATTATACCTGAGCGCTGAGCCTGCCGCTGACGCTGCGTACCACATCATACCTCAGGGTATTTTAGAGTCTGCAATCAAGATCACCAACGAACCACCTATCGGAATGTGGGCTAATTTGCACAAGGTAGGAAGATTGCAGCTGTTTGTAATTTTTTAAACATTCTCTGGGATAAGTTTCATCAAGTTTAGTTTTTCTGTATTAGAAATCAAAGATAAATTTAAAGTCAATTCTGAATTCGTAAAAAGGTTTAAATTTGATATTTATAAATATAACCTTTATTAATTTCAGTCTTTAGACAACTTCAGTCAAGAGACTTTGGAGATGAGCAGCAAGGAAGCGGAGTTCAAATCTATTCTCTTCGCCCTGTGCTACTTCCACGCAGTGGTGGCTGAGAGACGCAAGTTTGGCCCGCAAGGGTGGAACAGGCGAGTTCTATACGAATTTCTTTCTTATGCTAATCGCTTCATTGGACCACAGTGGCGTTAAGTGGTAACTTCCTAAATTTTTGATAATTTTATTACATTCGACTGAATTACAGATTGAAATTGGCAATGGTTATCAAACTTCCTATAAAATAGTCCCAAAAGGGTTTAAGCTTCACAACAATTTACACAGTTAGCATTACCTTAGGAAATTTAAAATATGTATTTCGTTACTCGTGCAGAGTGTATCCCTTCAATTTCGGCGACCTGACGATCTGCGTGTACGTGTTGTTTAACTACTTGGAAGCGAACCCGCGCGTGCCGTGGGAGGACCTGCGCTACCTGTTCGGGGAGATTATGTACGGGGGACACATCACCGACGACTGGGACCGGCGCCTGTGCCGCACCTTCCTGCTGGAGTACATGGTGCCCGAGCTGGTGAGGAACACTCCTTCGGGTCTACACTCCTCCTGAACAATTAGAAACTACTTGGAAGTGAAACCGTGCGTGCTGTGGGTGGTCACTACAGGTACAGGTTCGGTGAAATCATGTACGGCTGACAAATCACCGACTGCTGGCGATTACGTTCCATTTCAGCACACAACGTCTTTGCACTCAGATCCTCATTCACACAGTTTACTCAAACATACCTCTACTACTAAGCATTCTCTCTCATAGTCATAATATTTTTTGGGGATCGTCGTATCTGCTCGTGAAATAGCTTCAAAGGCTAGGCTATTTCAATGCTAGGTAAAAGTGTGTAAAAGCTATTAAGAAATAAAGCTGACTACAATATTACTTCCACAGGTGGACGGCGAGGCTACGCTAGCTCCCGGGTTCATCTCCCCACCTAACTCAGACTATTCGGGTTATCATGCGTACATCGATGATTTTCTGCCCGATGAGACGCCCTACCTCTACGGCCTGCACCCCAACGCTGAGATCGGATACCTCACCACCGTGTCCGAGAGACTATTCAGGGTATTGATTTAACACACCTATGTTTCACTTAAACCCTTAAAACAACTGGTTGAAAAATAACTTAAGGATCATTGATTCATAATAAGTAATATATTTTCTGATAAACTTAAATTGAAAACTCGACCAAATTTCATAATAATTCACTATCGTCTATAGACATGAAAACATTTTTTTTAGTTTTTTGTTCATATTTCCAAAACCGCCACTCTGATATCGAAAAAAATTGTATGGGACCTCTAAACTATAATCTACCCAACAAAAAATCCATTTAAATCGATTCACAATTAGCGGCGCTATAGCGTAACATACATACAGAAATAAAAACAACTGAATTAATAAATAACCTCTTCCATTTTTGAAGGTTGTTAAAAATAATAAAAATCACAGGTGGTGTTTGAAATGCAACCACGCGACGCGGGGGCGGCTGCTGGCGGTGGAGCCAGTAAAGAAGAAACTGTACGTATTCTATACCTATATTAACTTTTTGCTTAAAAAATATGATTGTATCCATCGTTTCTAAACGTAAAAAATATTGTATTGTCATAAATTCAATTTGATTTCTATAGATTAGAAACTAGATATATCATAAATTCAATTTGATCTCCACAGATTAGAACTAGATTAGTAACTAGAAAAATTATTAATGTTTTTTTTAATTTTTATAGTTCCAATACCTCTTCTAATCTATTAGGTATTCCGCAACGCCGTACCAAACCCATGCGACAAAGAGAAAGGATCGAGGGTTGCAACCCCTCTCTTCAACTGCACTCAGTTAGACAGCTTACAAGTGACGGCATAGTACTGAATCTTATTACTTTATACCCTTCTATCATCTTACATAGGTCTCCTGGTGGTTCATTTGCCCTATAAATTTTGTTCACGGTCCTGTAGTTCACTAGTCGATAGATGGGTAAGATAAAGATAATAAGTACCTATCTTAACTTATTCTCAACGGAACTTTTGTTTTTCTCAGGTTCGACTGATCTTGGACGATATAATGGACCGTGTGCCTGAGCCGTTCAACCTGCAAGAGCTAATGGGCAAGGTGGAGGAGCTGACGCCCTTCATCATCGTGGCCTTCCAGGAGTGCGAGCGTATGAACAAGCTCATGGGCGAGATCCGCCGCTCACTTAAGGAACTTGAGCTTGGACTCAAGGTACCACTACGAGGTTCCAAGTTGGCTTCTGTCCATAATATCAACTGTTTTAATGTACACACTCTAAGCTGCAAATACTTTAAACTAGCTAAATGACTTGGGCCTCTATTCTATGAAAAGAGAAAATAAGTACTAATTCACATAATTCAATATAAACATGAGTACTTTTTTTAATTTGAATTTAGCAACTCCACAGACTCTGGGGTTCGTGAGCTAAACATGAGTACTTAAGTAAGCTAATTGATATTTGCGTTCTAATAATAACTAAACTTGATGTGATTCTATGTAATAAATATTTTGAACACCATTCTCAGGTCCAAACATGAATACAATGATTCTGTTATTCACAGGGCGAGCTGACTATTAGTAGTGACATGGAAAATCTTATGGAAGGGTTATTCATGGACAAGGTGCCAGATGCGTGGACAAAACTCGCGTATCCAAGTCTACTTGGATTAGCTGCATGGTTCTCTGACCTCTGTATGCGGCTCACGGAACTAGAAAACTGGTCCGGCGACTTCAACGTAAGATATTCAATATGTTTTAGAAGAACGTGCAAATTATACTTAGTTCGAAGCATTTTTTCTTGCAAATAGAAACATAATGTTAAATAGAGAATAATGCGTGTTTTCAGTTGCCGCCTGCGGTGTGGCTGGCAGGGTTCTTCAACCCACAATCGTTCCTTACGGCTATCATGCAGCAGACGGCGCGCAAGAACGAGTGGCCGCTCGACAAGATGTGCCTTAACTGCGACGTCACCAAGCGCTCGCGCCAGGACTTTAAGTGAGTTTGTGTCCAGCGGGAAATATGGTTAGATTTCTGCAATCGAAAGACCAACTCCCAGATAAAACGTGCAACACGCGCGTTTTTTGAATTGATTTTATTAATCTACTGTTTATGAATCTCCCAGTAACGGTAGACCCCCCAGTGGTCGTGCAGTAGGGCCGCGGTAACCCACTTGTGTGTGCAGCGCGCCGCCGCGCGAGGGCGCCAACATCTGCGGGCTGTACATGGAGGGAGCGCGCTGGGACACGTCGGTGGGCGGCATCGTGGAGTCGCGCATGATGGAGCTGTTCCCCGTCATGCCCGTCATCTTCATCAAGGCCGTCACGCAGGACAAGCAGGACACGCGCAACGTCTACGAGTGCCCCGTCTACAAGATACGGTCAGTGTGCTGGGTGCTACACACACCACGGTTAAATGGATAGTCGGGCTGGGGTACACGGATAAAACCCGTTTTTTATTAAAAACACAACTCATGTTCGCCTTTGTCAAATCCAATTTCGAGTCGAATAATTTTTTGTTGTCGCTTATTTGTACCTACGTGTAGTGTTAGTTTTGAAGTCAATTAAGACTTCTAACGTTCTTTGGTAGACTAATGTTCTTTGGTTAGAATATCTCAAATATTTCACAAAAATTGGCAGTCATAGGAACTGCCGATAGAAGTGAAAACTTATAACTCAGAATTTGATAGCTTAGAGCCGGTTTTCACGGCGCGGCTGCCAACCGCGCCCGGGCGCGGGCGGGCCAGATTTCCATTTAAAATTAAATTCAAAACACACGACGCGGTTTACGGCCGCGGCGGCTGCGGCAGCCGCGCGGCGCCCGCGTGGCTGCGCGTGATTCTTGCGCAGTAGCTTTCCGGAGCTGAAACCGCGAAAACCTGCGGTCTCGTGAGTATTGAAACAAAACCGTCGCGCGGCGAAAACCGGCTCTTACTTTGGAAACTACGCGGGTGAAACCGGAGGGCGATGAGCATGGCCACGCTGCTGGCCATACGATGCTAGTGGAAAATGGAAAATGCTGACGTATGTCTGGATGGCCAATGGCCATATTCCCGAGTATAATACTCGAAGATTTCTTATCATTCCCGAGCGTGACGCTACAATTCAATTCGCAACCCACGAAAAATCTGTCTGTGGCGCGCCTAAAAAAGATTTGCACTTCAACAAGTCATAAAATAATTGTTTGTTATATTATATGTTTAAATTATCATTAAATAAGCTTGTTTCTTTCTTCAGAATGCGCGGTCCGACTTTTGTGTGGACATTCAACCTCAAGACGAAGGACAAACCGACTCGCTGGACGCTGGCTGGAGTAGCTTTACTCTTAGGCGTCTAGATTTATGAGTGTTGATTGTATGCTTGACGGTTTTCGTGTTCCGCCTGTTGATGGTTGGGGCCACAATCGAATTTTAATGAGAATTTAATGAGGACCTATCAAAAGCTATTAGGAGCGTAGTTCATCTGATAGTACGAACGTGTTACTTTTAAATACGTGGTGCTAGCCGATCCATCCAAAGGCAATCCATTTATAAAAAAAGAAAAAAATATTTATTTGCCTCAAGTGTTAATGTTACACTGAGCGACACGATTAAGCTGTTATTTTGGGAGAAAGGGGTATTATCTAGGCTTTACGCATTTATTTCGATTGAGAATCGGAGCTAGTTTTCGTTAAATCCGAATACAGAATTTCATTTGAATGTAGAATTTCATTTATATTCAGTTATGCTGGTTCACAGTTTACAATAGGAATAGCAATTGCAGATTTACTAATAAGTTAGATTTGATGTAGGCATTTATGTATATTTACGAACTTGTTTTCACGAAGTTTACCTACCTATTTGTGTTTTAGAAATTTAGTTTCATATAGCGAAATGTATTAATTTAGCAATAGCATTTACCTAATGTGACGCAATGTTATTGTACTATTACCTAGTAGTTCATTATTATATTTAACACCTACTTATTATGTTTTGCAAGTTCAGCTGATTATGTGAATAACTTAAGTACCTACTAACTTACCTATGTCAGAATAAAGAAAATAAATATATTAAACCTATATTGTACTCAGTTATTATCAGTTTTTATTCGTCGTAAAGGTTACTTAGATGTGGCAGAATAGCTAAAGTAAGCAAAACAAAAATGTATTTTTTTTTCATACGTAATTAAATTCATTTTCAACATGTGTGTTTTTTTTTGAGATTTTACATATTGATAGTAGCGTAATGTTAAATAGCCTATATAGTCCGGTCAATTTAGACATTCGAAGTTACATAAATTCCCACCAAGCTGAAAATCGGTAAGATTGTTTAAAATATCATTAAAAACAAAATTTGAAAGTTCCCCATCTTTCCCCTGTGAGCAAAAAGTTTTATTCAAGGTCAAAGGTAAAAAAAAGAGTTTATCGCGATTTTCAGCAAAACGGTAAGTTTTATCATAAAAATACCACAGACAAAACTTGTAGATCATAAAATTATCTACAAAAAAATGTGAACACTTTTTTTTCTACGAGCCTCCGTTTTTGAGATATAACGATTCAAAAAGTTGTAAAAGTTGTAATCGTCATAATTTGCACACGTTTCCTCGCCACCTATGATGATTTTTTTTTTAACTTCTATAGGTTTACACTTGACCGCCATCTCACCTGATGTTAAGCGACGATGCGGTCTACGATGGAGCGTGTTTACCTAGAAAAAACCGATTCACTCTCGATTTGAAGACACAAAGATTGTAACCATCGGGGAAAACCCACTCAAGCAACGTATTCCACAGCCTAGACGTTCTTATCACAAAAATAGAGCCAAATCTCTTCGTTCGTGTCTTTGGAACATCAACCATGAAACGATGTCGCTTTTTTTAGCTACGAGCATTCCGATAGAAAAAAGGACAAAGTGGTATCAGACCATGCAAATCAGTTGCACACTCTCCGAAGTGTATCCGATAAAAACCCGATAGACTAGCAATTTTTCCGTGACGGACCCACCATACCACTAGCCCTACCCCTGGTGGTAGGGTGGGTCCGAAACCATACCACCATCATGCCATCAAGTAATAGTGTTGTGACACATTTTTAAAACAAAAGTTTTGTTTAGACTTATTATTATTTACAGCAAATAAACTAAAAGAACAAACTGTAAAAATGTACCTACGCAATTCGTCTAATTGTCATGACCAATGGTAATTTGTTTGTTGACTAACTGCATTTGTGCGCCCATTATAAAATCGTCGGTAATAATTTGGTTTATTCGCCGTTTTTTAGGTATCTTTGTTTCATGAATCTTATGTAATAAATTCAGCAGTTTTCTTGTTCAGTAATTTATTTATTTTTGAATGAAATGATTCTATTATGTTGGTTATGCTACATACTACAGGGGGAATGTATTTTCAACCAAAAAGTTTCGATGTAGTTTATAAAGGACAATGCCCACGTCCCATACATTGAAAAACCTGGCCAACTTTTTTTGATTCTGAAAGTGTATAGAGATGAATAGTATCTAATTAGGATTGTTAATGCTTCTATAAACGTCTGCTGTTGGTGTTTTTCATTTCCGAAATACCAAAAATGAGTTACAGTTAAACCAAAAGTAAGGTTATGTTTACTGTCAAAATATTTTAGAATTATGTTTTCTTTTGGATTAGAACAGAAAAGAAAAGAAAGAACTATGGTATTGTCTTTCAAAACATATTTCTTATCAAAATAAATAGGAATAATAGTACTTCTCACTACCAACTGATTACCATAAAATAGTTCTCGGATGGAATTATCATAGGGTAAACAAGCCTTAAACTAACTAAGTGCAGGGCTAGGTCTGATGATGTAGACTTGTCTTCATGTTCTAATAATTTATGACACAAGACAGTGTGTCTTGTTAAAGGCAAGCATGTTTTCTTGCTTACCATCAGGCACATGTTTCGCTCATCCTATCATGGTTTCCTGAAAAAATACTTAAATCAGTGTAGATAATACTGTTCACCGATATCTTTCTACTGAATCTATATTCAAACCAATGCAAGAGAGGATAAATAAAATATATTGTTTGCTATCATATAATTATATTTACATTTAATAATAACTTTATATATTTAATAGCCCAAAACTACTTCATAGCCAAAATACTCTGCTCGTGGATTTATGTGGTCCTGGTGTCTGGCCATCTTAGAAATCTCACGAAGAACTCTGCAATGCAAGTACAGCAGTACTGAAAGATGGCCTCTGCTGGTTGTCCCTATCATTTTCAACTAAAATATACATATTATATCTATTTTATTTGCTTCAGCTTGTGTCTGTCTTCTAAAAGCAACTCAGGGTTTTAAAATTGGTAATTGCATAGGTTTTGTAGCAACTTAGCGCTATCCCCGTATTTCCTGTAGAGTATGAACACTTCATTCGCATAGAAATATTGTCACAGAAAGGAATATCTTAATTGTGATATAAATATTTCATTATTTTGGTATTCGAAGTGGTCTTAGAAGGTTCATAACAATCGAGGGTTTCCATCAGAAAACACAAGCAAGCCATCACAACAATATATGGTTTTATGTAATTATTACCACAATTATGTAAATAATAAGGAGCACTGAATCACATAATTCCCAGTTTTGTTAAAACCAATTTAAACAAGAAGAAAACCAAAGTTAGGAAGAAAACCATGCATTTTGCTTGTTTACTTTTTTTTGATTTGTCAATTTGACATTGATCTTTGACCAATTTGGATTTGGTGAAAATTGCATGCCACCTTTTTCCTCGTTTACATTACCAAAAAAAGCTTTGATAGTTTCTTTGTCGCCGTATTTATATATATCGTTATTTAAATATGTAAAAGTAGTAAATAAACGACATTGTGAAAGAAATTGATATACATAATATTAATTTTCAATTTCAATCTAACGCGGATCACTAAAACGAAACGCAGGTACCGTTTCGTTATTGCAATATTTTACAAGTCAGCTTTGTTGGTAAATGGTAGGTTTAATTTAAACAAATGCAAATTATCTTATTTTGGAATGTTAGAAAGTTATATAACTTCGCACACGAGTACAACAAAAAATCACAATTTTTTTAATATATAACTCGTATGTCTACACGAACACTATTTTAGCGGGTCAAAAATGGGCATTGTCCTTTTCCATTCGTTTCAAACTGTGACATTCCGATTTTATATAATGAAATCCTGGTAACACCTCATCAAGAGATAGTAGTGGTAAGGCGGTAGTGAGAGCTACTATTCTACTTTCAGGTTTATTTTGCGTATTCTTCAGGGACTTCGCCTTTTTAGGGTTCCGTAAAACGTAAAAACGGAACCCTTAAAGATTCGTCATGTCTGTTTGCCTGTCCGTCTGTCCGTCCGTATGTCACAGCCACTTTTTTCCAAAACCATAAGGATTATACTGTTGAAACTTGGGAAGTAGATGTATTCTGTGAACCGCATTCAGATGATTTTTATACAAAAATATTAAAAGAAAACAATACATTTTGGGGGTGCCCCTTATTTAGAACTGATACTCAATTTTTTTTCATCAAATCCATACGTATGTGTGGGTCTTTATGGATAGGTCTTCAAAAATGATGTTGAGGTTTCTAATATATATTTTTTTCTATACTTAATATTTTGCGCGAGAGATACTTCCAAAGTGGTAAAATGTGTGCAACTTCTAAAATGACAAAATTAAAAGAAATATATGATGTAAGTACATTACCATGCAAACTTCCACCGAAAATTGGTTTAAACTTGATCCGGTAAGTAGTTTCTTTTTAGTACGTCATAAATACACTATAATTAAAACTTCGATCAAAGTTACAACGAACTACAAGAACTAATCTATTTTGTTACTTGCTGCTACGGAAGCCTTCATGTGCGAGTCCGACTCGCACTTGAGCGCTTTATTCCAAATATTGCGCTTCTAAAGTCACACGCGTTCGGGAACACTTTTAAAATTGCGTTAATTGCCAAAATCGGCCCATTTAATGTAAGTCAGTATAATAAATATAATGCAAGGAATATTTGCATAATTGAATATTTGCATAATTGCATAAGACTTAATTTTTTGCAACAAATAGATAATAATAGTTGCGGAAACAATAACCATCTTAGATAAATCACAATATGAGTACTTTGTCACATCATTATGGTGGTATGGTTTCGGACCCACCCTACCACCAGGGGTAGGGCTAGTGGTATGGTGGGTCCGTCACGAATTTTTCGGCGATGTTCAAGACTTTGAAGTCTTTTTCGCATAAGAGTGTCGTTGTCTATGAGCCTTTTTGCACGTCTCTCTATCGATTCTAGAGCCTCCAGCTGATACTCAGCCGATCCATCCCAAAAGTGCGAACAGTACTCCATACAGGAGAGAATCTGTGCTTGATATAATGTAAGCAACTGTTAAGACAAGGACAAGTTTAAGTAAAGGTTACTTAGATGTGGCAGAATAGCTAAAGTAAGCAAAACAAAAATGTATTTTTTTTTCATACGTAATTAAATTCATTTTCAACATGTGTGTTTTTTTTTGAGATTTTACATATTGATAGTAGCGTAATGTTAAATAGCCTATATAGCCTTACTCGATAAATGGACTATCCTACAAAGAAATAATCTTTCAATTCGGACCAGTAGTTCCAGAGATCCTTGCGTTCAAACAAACAAACAAACTCTTCAGCTTTATAATATTAGTATAGATATTTAAATATATATATATATATATATATATATATATTATAAAAGCGAAAGGTCACCCATCAAGGAATCTCAGAAACTACAAATGCTAGGAATCTGAAATTTAGCAAAGAGGTTCCTTTTAGCACGTAGGCGCTCGCTAAGACGGGGTTTTGCAAAAGTCAACCCCTAAGAGGATGAAACAAGGGATGAACGATTGTATGAAAATTCATCATTTTCAAAGTTATCAAATTTTGTATCTAGATACTTGACACGAAGCAATTAAATATTTGTTCTGTCAATTTTGTAATTTCGAACTGTATTGGGGCAAAATTGGGGTTGAAATAGGGGATGAATGTCAATATGGAAGTTCCCAACCGTTGAAAATAAAACCATGAAACTCAGTATAATATAGACACTTGACACGAAGCAAACGAATGTTTGTTCTAGCAGTTTCGTAATTTCGAACTGTACGGGGGTGAAATTGGGGTTGAAATGGGGAATGAATGTCAATATTATGAAAGTACCCAGCCGATGAAGATAAAACCATGAAACTCTGTACCTATATAGACACTTGACACGAAGCAAACGAATGTTTGTTCTAGCAATTTTGTGATTTTTGACTGTACGGGGATGAAATTTGGGTTGAAAAGGGGGATGAATGTCAATTTGGAAGTTTCCAACCGTTGAAGATAAAACCATGAAACTCTGTAAATAGACACTTGACATGAAGCAAACGAATGTTTGTTCTAGCAATTTTTTAATTTTGAACTGTACGGGGATGAAATTGGGGTTGAAAAGGAGGATGAATGTCAATATGGAAGTTTCCAACCTTTGAAGATAAAACCATGAAACTCTGTATACAACGTGGTGGATTTACCCCCAACAATATTTTGACAGTCCATTCTAACACTGATGTAGACTTCGTCACCGAAGGTCTCTTTCCCCTCAGCACAGTAGATCACGAGATAATTCGACTCAAAGTTTGACGTAAAATTCCTACCAAATCACCAGCTTCAACCTTAACGCATGTACAGCTGACAAACGACCTTACCGCCGACGCCACGACGTCGTACAAAAATCCGTGCCGAGATCAGGCCATTAGGGGTATGTCAAATAAAATAACAAACAAAACAAGTCTTTTTTTTATGGAAAAAAAAAATTGAGCTTTCATGTCTAATTTTCACATACATGATTCAAAACGTTATGTAGATGAACTACAATGAATATTGTTGCACCTTTCTGCAACACCTTGTATAGACACTTGACACAAAGCAAACGAATGTTTGTTCTAGCAGTTTCGTAATATCGAACTGTACGGGGGTGAAATTGGGGTTGAAATGGGGAAGGAATGTACTGAATGTAATGAAAGTACCCAGCCGATGAAGATAAAACCATAAAACTCTGTAAATAGACACTTGGCATGAAGCAAACGAATGTTTGTTCTAGCAATTGAATTTTGTAATTTCGAACTGTACGGAGATGAAATTTGGGTTGAAAAGGGGGATGAATATCAATTTGGAAGTTCCCAACCGTTGAAGATAAACCATAAAACTCTGTATACAGACACTTGGCACGAAGCAAACGAATGTTTGTTCTAGCAAATTTGTAATTTCAAACTGTATGGGGATGAAATTGGGGACGAATGTCCTTATCCCTCCTATCTTTTCGCATTCACACCTAAACAACTGAACCGATTTTCATGAAATTGTTTTATCATAAGGTGTTTTTAGTAACCGTTAATGTATCTGAGTACACAAATAGGTATTTCCTGAGTTACCTTAGTATTTATTTCGCGCGGACGAAGTCGCGGGTAACAGCCTAGTATCATGTAAAAATAAGGTTTTAAAGTCCAATGCCTGTTTCGGCCAAATATGTCCTCTTCGTGCTTTAAAATGCGTACCTTTCAAATTATGTGCCTCAAGTGTCAACACAAAATATAAATAATAATAATAAATATAGGTGGACAATTCACACACAACACCATCTGATCCCAAACTAAGCAAAGCTTGTACCTACTATGGCAGCCAGATAACTGATATAATACTTATATAGTTTTAAATACATACTTATTATAGAAACACCCAGACACAGTACACATATTGGAATTCATCACACAAATATTTGCACTGGGTGCGTGGGAATCGAACCCACGACCCTCGGCTTCGCAGGCAGAGTTACTACCACGGATATCGGGTAGGTATATGCCTTGATTGCGAATATAGTTCAAAACCTAGTGTCTCCGGTCTTCTCCGCGCCCGGGCGCGGTTGGCAACCGCGCCCGGGCGCGGCAGATTTGTATGTAAAATTGAATTCAAAACTCACGACGCGGTTTACGGCCGCGACGGCTGCGGCAGCCGCGCGGCGTTCGCGTGGCTGCGCGCGGTTCTTGCGCAGTAAGAGACGATTCACACGGCGCGGCTGCCAACCGAGCCCGCGAGCGGGCGCGGCATATTTCCATATAAAATTGAATTCAATACACACGACGCGGTTTACGGCCGCGGCGGCTGCGGCAGCCCCGCGGCGCCCGCGTGGCTGCGCGCGATTCTTGCGCAGTAGCTTTCCGCAGTAGCTTTCCGCTTTAACCTGCGGTCTCGTGAGTATTGAAACAAAACCGTCGCCCGCCGCGGTGTCACGCCCGCGCGCGGGCGCAGTTGGAATCCGCTCCGTGAAAATTGGGACTAAGAATTATGATCGCGATCTTAATGACAACATACATAAAATGGGCGGAACATTTCTGTGTAAACAAATGCTTTATGTAAATTTTGAAGGAGTCACTCAATGCTCACACACGTAACTAGGGATTTAAATTAGTGATCACAAAAGTTATTTGACAGTTTATTTTGAGTTGTAGTATCATAATTATTTACATTTATTATCTTTACTAATATACAAATACGTGTGTATATATTTACTATCTTTAACTCGCGGCTTCACTCGCGTTCTGTAAGTTTCTTAAGGCAGGTTCAAGTACCACGACTGTCGAATAAATAACCTTAGTAACTATAATCCTGAATTGCCCTCCATGCGTTTATGTAAAACTTCCATCCAAACATAACATAACTTCCTTTATATTTAGCCATTTAGAGATTGAATTTTTTTAAAAACGCTCTATATGAACCGTACGGTTCAATTTCTTCGGGTTCAGGTTCAATTCGTTCGAAATTACGTGCAGATATATCAAAAGACATACAAACATACAATTTCATACACATTATCATGCTCTATTTCACCCCTTTGGTGTTGTATTTTGGAAAACGCTGTAATATATCAATTCATTCGAAATTACATGCAAATATGACTAAAGCCATAAAAGATTTCATACAAACTTTACTCCTCCATTTCACCTTCTTAAGGGTGTAATTTTTAAAATGCTGTAGGACGAAACTGACTATTTTAGCCGTACCCAATTCGTACGAAATTTCATGTAAATACTATACTAGTATTAGTATTTTACTAGTCAAGCTCTTTCATTTGATACCCATATTGAGGAAGGTTGTGAATAAATATATTGTTTGCCATTTTGTGGAAGCGGCCATCTTGAATTGATAATAACCAAACAGCTAAAACCACCGCTCAGAAGCTAACCTTCAAATAAAAAAATCGCATCGAAATCGGTTTATCTGTTTGAACCTTACGATGCCACATACAGACACACACACAGACAGACATACAAACCGACAGGCAGACAGACATCGACGTTTTAAAAAGGGACTTGTTTTTGCAGTTATTTCAGTAAATATGTATTAATCGTACGATACAAATTAATCGAACAAAAGTTGTAGAAAATCAAATTTACAACGACTTTTTTACAACGACTTTGATGCTGATCGTTTTTGTAAAAATAAAATAGGTATGGCTAAAAAAAGTTTGACCTTCAAACCTACATGGCGGCTAACGCACCGGTCGGATTTGGTCGAGTTTTTGGAATTTAAACTATTTATAACCCACCCTAAACATAAGTGCAAAAAAAAATCTGACTATAAATAATTCCAAGTTACCCCTTTAATTAACCTAACTTGACCGGGCTATTAGGTGCCCCGTCACCAATACCAAGTTAGGGGCTTTCAAGTTTTATCTGAGAGGTAATGGTCTCAGGAGGTGGACGGTAAGCTAGAACTGCCGCCGAGTCTGCGCCTCTGCGGGCGACCGCGCGGTTATAAGGCCCGGTTCACACGGCACCGCGCCGCGCGACGATTTTGTTTCAATAAGCACGAGACCGCAGGTTTTCGCGGTTTCTGCTCCGGAAAGCTACTGCGCAAGAAACGCGCGCAGCCACGCTGGCGCCGCGCGGCCGTAAACCGCGTCGTGTGAATTGAATTCAATTTTATATGGAAATCTGCCGCGCCCGCGCGCGGGCGCGGTTGGCAGCCGCACCGTGTGAATCGTCTCTAACGCGGGAACCGCAAGCAACCGCTCGCGCCGCGAACGTAACACGCGTTGTGAGTTGTGCTTATTGTTGTTGAGTTGTTGCCGTATTTTTTTTACAATATACCTGCATTCTACAGAAGCTGCGGGCCTTGAACCGCTGCGGTCGCGGGTGAAAATCACTCCATGAGTTATTCTTAGCCTAAGGGCGCCTTCACATTGGGTCGTAAGCAGCGCGGTAGTTGCAGCGCGACAGTCGCGCGCAGGTGGCAAACTTCTATACTAAAAAAAGAGCAGCGCGACACCCGCGCGACACGTAATTGTCATAGCGGACGGCAGCGCGGCAGCCGCGCAGTCGGCATCCAGTCCATGTTGCAAACGCTGTACGCTGCATTTGTAAAGGCATCCGCTGCTGTCGCGCGGCTGCCGCGCTGCTTGCGACCTAATGTGAAGGCGTTTAAACTAAAAAAACTCTGCCAAGCGACTCATTGGCAACGATTATTAGAGCATCATTGCCTATTTACTAGATTTTTGTGCATTCTAGTAGGTATTGGGTAAATTAGCTAACTAAATGATTCATAATAAAAACAACCGTTACATGGTAATTTATTTATTACTAATATATTAACTATCTAAGGAAACAAAAATGCTCATAATAAAACGAGAAATAGGTAAAGCATAGGTAGTGAAAAAAGGAGCATAATCATCATTCCTGTTTCTGAGAGCAAAATACTACTGGGTATTTTAAATATCAACATTATTTGTAATACACAATTCATTACATTATCATCAAAGACAAAAACTCTGGTAACAAATCTTATAAAGAACAGTGACAGGAAAAATTCAATAGGCACTTATTCTTGTAAAATAGCTTCAAAATTATTAATACGAGTAAGTAAATGATTTAAAATATGAACATGATTTAGTTTACTATGAAAGTCGTTAGTGAAACTTTGCATTTACCTAAATTGCATTATTTCGTAAAGCAGTATACACAATAGCATGTATTTATGTATTTATTATTATATTCCGGTAAAGGGCAATGTTGCGAGAGAAATTATAGGGCAAAGAGGTAAATCATTATATTTCTCCAGGTGATAAGCGTGGTGCAGTGCTGCGTAGCGATTTGGACTCTTCATGTTCAAATAGATGCGGGGCACTGCACTGTTATGAGCGAGCAAGGTACTTATAATCAGACGCATGTCTTGTTTGTCCCGTCATTACCTATCTATTATACAAAAACTACTGATCTAATATACCTACGTTATTTGCCAAAATCACTCTGTAATAAATTATGATAAAATTAAGAAGGAAACTAGTAGCAACTCATAAAACATATTTATGAAGAAGTTTTAAGTTTTTTTTCCTCAGTAACTGTACCGAATCTAATATTCTTAAGTAATTTGTAGTTATATAAATCATTTAAGATATAAATCAATCACAGATCCATAATGCGGTTGGTTTGCAATAGTAAAGTTCTGACAGCATACACTATTGGTTACAATATTAGCAGGCTGCCTATTTCAAATGCTCCTTACCATGCTTATGGCAAGGATTACGTTAGAATCAGAATGATTTATTCCAAGAACTGTGTACGAAGATGATGTTATAAATAAGGGATATATGTAGACACAACAGTAAAGTTCTACCCTTTGCGGGGCAGTCTCCTATTCTACTTCGACAATCTAACATTAAATGCTCTTTTAAATATATGTAAATCTAGACGCCTAGCAGTAAAGCTACTCCAGCTAACGTCCAGCGAGTCGACTTTTCCTTGGTCTTGAGATTGAATGTCCACACAAAAGTGGGGCCACGCATGCTGTAACAAATATAAATAGTACAGTCGAGGTAAACATAAAACTAGCCTGAAATAGAAAAAATTCCGGGAAGCGATTTTTTTTTATGAAACGTCAGGAAGGGTTGTTGGAAGTATAAATTTCGATTTTCTAACTAATCCCGGTAGAGGGTTCGCCACCATCTTGTTTTAAAGTTTTTGTAAAATAACTCGTTCATTTTCAACTTTAGAGCAAAAATGATGGTTACCAAAGTTGTTGGAAATTTAATTTCTCACAAGTTTGCTTCAAATAGTTTTTACGCTAGGATCAATATTTGCAAAGTTATACTATCAAGTTTATCAAAAAAATCGTAATGGGTGCAATTTTATTTTCTTCAACTTTGGTTCTCGCACATTTTTTACTTATTTTATTTTTAGTATTTGTTGTTACAGCGGCAATAGAAATACATCATCTGTGAAAATTTCAACTGTCTAGCTATCACCGTTCTTGAGATACAGTCTGGTGACAGACGGACGGACGGACGGATGGACAGCCAAGTCCCAGTAATAGGGTTCCGTTTTTACCCTTTGGGTACGGAATCCTAAAAAGTGCGAGAACCGAAGTTGAAGAAAATAAAATTCCACCCATTACGATTTTTTTGATAAACTTGATAGTATAACTCTGCAAATATTGATCCTAGCGTAAAACCTATATGAAGCAAACTTGTGAGAAATTAAATTTCCAACAATTTTGGTAACCATCATTTTTGCTCTAAAGTTGAAAATGAACGAGTTATCTCACAAAAACTTTAAAACAAGATGGCGGCGAACCCTCTACCGAGATTAGTTAGAAAATCGAGATTTATACTTCCAACAACCCTTCCTGACGTTTCATAAAAAAAAATCGCTTCCCGGAATTTTTTCTATTTCAATGTCTGCCCCGACCGTGCTAAAATAAGTAACAGGAAGCTTAAGGTAAAAAAAAAACTATACGCAATCTTGGATGTTCTCCTTTATCTGACATTGTTTATATTGTTGGCAAAATTTTGTAGCAAGACCACTTTTGAGAAGAGAAAGAAGCTTTTGAACCAAGAAGTTTGGTCAGTTCCTAAAACCACGTTTCGTAGCTATCCAGTTATTTCCAGGGCCCAAACTCCAATAGCAACACTGTAGTGCAAAGATGCAATGCAAACACTGCTTTTAGATGAATGTGTTAGTTTTAAATTATTAAACAACTTGTAATGCATCACACTACTACTGCATTGCGTCATACACTGTGTTGGTCTCATCGTCTCACCCCTCATAGACCCAAACCAATCTGTCTTCTTAAGTCTTTAACCGTGGTGTGTGTAGCACCCAGCACACTGACCGTATCTTGTAGACGGGGCACTCGTAGACGTTGCGCGTGTCCTGCTTGTCCTGCGTGACGGCCTTGATGAAGATGACGGGCATGACGGGGAACAGCTCCATCATGCGCGACTCCACGATGCCGCCCACCGACGTGTCCCAGCGCGCTCCCTCCATGTACAGCCCGCAGATGTTGGCGCCCTCGCGCGGCGGCGCGCTGCACACACAAGCGGGTTACCGCAACCCTACTGCATGACCACTGGGGGGTCTACCGTTACTGGGAGATTCATAAACAAGAGATTAATAAAATCAATTCAAAAACCGCGCAACAAGTGCGTCTTTTAATGACGGGAGTTTTTCTGGGAGTTGGTCTTACGGTTGCAGAAATTCAACCATAGGGTTATAGTCTCTACCGACGGACACAAACTCACTTAAAGTCCTGGCGCGAGCGCTTGGTTACGTCACAGTTGAGGCACATCTTGTCTAGCGGCCACTCGTTCTTGCGCGCCGTCTGCTGCATGATAGCCGTAAGGAACGATTGTGGGTTGAAGAACCCTGCCAGCCACACCGCAGGCGGCAACTGAAAACACGCATTATCCTCTACATATTTGTTTCTATTTGCAAGAAAAATTGCAACGAACTACGTATCATTTGTACGTTTTTCTAAAACATATTGAATGGCTTACGTTAAAGTCGCCGGACCAGTTTTCTAGTTCCGTAAGCCGCATACAGAGGTCAGAGAACCAAGACGCTAACCCCAGCAGACTCGGGTAAGCTAACTTGGTCCATGCGTCCGGTACTTTGTCCATAAACAACCCTTCCATTAGATTTTCCATGTCGCTGCTGATTGTCAATTCACCCTGGAGATAGAACAATGTTTGGATTTATAAATGAATGACAGCTTAATGTGGTGAATTATTAAGTTTTTTATCAAATTGTCATAGACAACCTAATATTTATATGCCTTAGGGCTCCCACACAAAACTGCGATGCAATGCGATGCTATGCAATGCGACGCCGCATCGGAGGAACTTGCGATGACGAATTGCTCCGATGCGTCGACGCATCACAACGCATTAAGGTGGATTATGGAGTTCTCAATGGAAACATTTAAGATCTAATTGATAAAAAAATAATTCTAATTAAATATAAAACTAATAAATCTAATTATCCATTTTCGCAAATAAATAAATGTATTTTTTGCACCTGAATGAGGTGACATCTACAATAATTTATTATGTCTGAAAAAACAAAACATATTTTAAAAAACGGCTACACTGATTTCTGTAAATATGTTTAATTTATATGGGATCACCTCTGAACTATAATGTAGTGTAGATATATAATGTAGATAATCTACCAAACAAAAAAAAGAACCATCAAAATCGATTTACAATTGCCGTAACATACATTTAAATAAAGTGGCCAAGTGTGAGTTGGACTCGCCCATGAATGGTTCCGTTGCGGCAGGTAATATAATATAAGTACTATACATAGTACACATCGTTTTATTTCGTTGAAACTTTGATAGAAGTTTTCATAATAATGTATGTATGACGTACTAAAAAAACTACACATCAGATCGAGTTCAAACCAATTTTCGTTGGTAGTTTGCATGGTAATGGACATCATACATTTTTATTAGTTTTTACATTCTCTTATTTTAGAAGTTGAGATGGGGGTGGGACACACATTTTACCACTTTAAAAGTATCTCTCGCGCAAATTATTCAGTGCATACAAAAACTATATTAGAATCCTCAACATTATTTTTAAAGACCTATCGATAGACATACCACACGTGTAGGTTTGATGAAAAAAATTTTTTTGAGTTTCAGTTCTAAGTATGGGGGGCAACCCTAATTTTTCATTTTTTTCTTTTTTTTTGTAAAAATCTTAATGCGGTTCACAGAATACATCTACTTACCAAGTTGCAATAGTGTAGTTCTCATAGTTTCGGCAAAAAGTGGCTGTGGCATACGGACAGACAGACAGACATGACGAATCTATAAGGGTTCCGTTTTTACGGAACCCTAAAAACATACAACCGAATTGAGAACCTCGTCTGAAGTCTGTTATAAAATGTTCAGTTTGTCTGGTTTTTTAAAATAACAAAATAAATTATCATGAAACCAAACGCTTATACGAAGAATTCAGAACAAAAATCGGGAATGGAGTTTGATCGCATGTTAAATTCGGTAGAGACCTGAAACCAATATCAAAATTCATAATGGTACCTTGAGCCCAAGCTCAAGTTCCTTAAGTGAGCGGCGGATCTCGCCCATGAGCTTGTTCATACGCTCGCACTCCTGGAATGCCACGATGATGAAGGGCGTCAGCTCCTCCACCTTGCCCATTAACTCATGCAAGTTGAACGGCTCGGGCACGCGGTCCATTATATCGTCCAAGATCAGTCGAACCTGAGCCAAAACTAGAAATTTTAAAAACCAAGCCGATCAGTGCAGTATAAGTCACGGCTGGTCTAGTCAGGAGAACGGCAACTGCCGATCTGGAACCCATGGTTAGAAACCCACGTTCACCAATGTATTTTTGAAGTCATGTGCCAAACGGCACTAACTTAAAAACGGTGAAGGAAATCATTGTGAGGAAACCGACATGTTCCTAGAATATTTTGAGGCCATGCGTTATCTCCCAACCCGTATTGGCCCAGAGTGGTGGGTTACGAGAGAAGAACCAGAGTCCCAGCAAAGGGAACATGATCAATACAAATCTGCCAAAGAGTTTTTCGGCTTGTGAGTTTATTAAACACGAAAATTTTGCATATCTTCCGATAATAAAAATTATTTCAATAATGAAAGATCGACACTTATGACCACAATACTAAGTTTAAGTATTCATAATATGTAGTTAATGCTGTGAGATAGTATTAATAACCAGCACCACCAAGTGCTGGCAATAAGTGCAGAGACAATAAGTAGGCATTAATAAAATAATAATTATGTACTGTAAGTAAAACTACATACAATTTCTTCTTTACTGGCTCCACCTCCGGCCGCTGCACCTACGTCACGAGGCTGCATTTCGAAAACCACCTGAAATCGTAACATAATTATTATACTCGTAGTTTCATAGTTAAAAATAATCTTTTAATTTACATCTTTACTAGCGACCCGTTCCGGCTTCACTCGGAAATTCTGATATAAATACCATTAATCGAAATAAAAACTATCCTATATCTCAAGTAGGTCCCAATTATAACTTTGGTAAATATCGGTTGACTTGGTGAAGTGGTCACTGGGTACAAACATCACGCCACTGGATTTAAGATAACACAAAATAAGACAAATGATTACCTTGAAAAGTCTCTCGGAGACGGTTGTTAGGTATCCAATCTCAGCATTGGGGTGCAGACCGTACAGGTAGGGCGTCTCGTCCGGGAGGAAGTCATCTATGTACCCGTGATAGCCCAGGTAATCCGAATTCGGCGGGGAAATGAATCCGACCGCCAGTGTTGCTTCGCCGTCCACCTGCGAACCCCTCACTATATTCAATCTGCTATTTTTGTTGAATTTACAAAAACATACTGTTCGGGGCAAGTACCTATTATAAATGGCAAATAGATTAATTTAGATCGAAATCAGTGTTCTAATGTCAAATTTTCGAACTTTTGTAAACTGATCTCTCATTTCTCATTTCAATTAGAGAATTGTTATTCTGGCCACGCCAGAAGTCTTTGTCGATTCTTGTTTCATCGCAAACTAAGTAAATTTGAAGAAGTAGACTTTACCTTTGTCACAAGAGCTTATGTAGAACACACCGTGTTTTTGATTGCACAGGATGAGTGTAGATATGAAGGAGTGTTCCTCACCAGCTCGGGCACCATGTACTCCAGCAGGAAGGTGCGGCACAGGCGCCGGTCCCAGTCGTCGGTGATGTGTCCGCCGTACATGATCTCCCCGAACAGGTAGCGCAGGTCCTCCCACGGCACGCGCGGGTTCGCTTCCAAGTAGTTAAACAACACGTACACGCAGATCGTCAGGTCGCCGAAATTGAAGGGATACACTCTGCACGAGTGACAAAATTTAATTAATATACTTTGATGTTTGTCCATTAAAGCAATACCACGGATATATAGCTCATGTGCATAGAAGATTTACATATGTTCTCAAGATTTAAAGAAACCTATGATCAAGGTTGTATCTATGTTATTTTGTTTTGCACCCCCCATCTTAGACCTCACCACTTTACATCACGAGATTTTGTGCCTGATTACCACATCAGGCACAAAACTTTCTAAAAAATGCATGGTATTGTCAATTAACGCCACTGCAGCCCAACGGAGCAACTAGCACAAGATACATATTCGTTTAGAACTCGCCTGTTCCACCCTTGCGGGCCAAACTTGCGTCTCTCAGCCACCACCGCGTGGAAGTAGCACAAGGCGAAGAGAACAGATTTGAACTCCGCTTCCTTGCTACACATCTCCAAAGTCTCTTGACTGAAGTTGTCTAAAGACTAAAAATAATAAAGATTATGTCGATAAATTTTCACATCCACAAATTAAACAAAATAATAGGTATCCACAAATTGAAATTTGGTTTCTAATGGAAGTGACAGACACATCACAAAAATTCTGCTTTGCTTTTATAAAACTACTAGCTGTTACCCGCGACTTCGTCCGCGCGAAATAAATACTGAGGTAACTCAGGCAATAACTAATTTTATACCCAGACACATTTACTAAAAACAGCTTATAATAAAACAATTTCATCAAAATCGGTTTAGGTGTGAAAGCGTAAGAGACATTCGTCCCCCATTTCAACTTCAATTTCATCCCCATACAGTTCGAAATTACAAAATTGATAGAACAAACATTTTTTGGCTTCGTGCCAAGTGCCTATATAAAGAGTTTCATAGTTTTATCTTCAACGGTTGGGATCTTCCATGTTGACATTCATCCCCCATTTCAACCCCAATTTCACCCTCGTACAGTTCGAAATTATGAAATTGATGGAACAAACATTCGTTTGCTTCGTGTCAAGTGTCTATATACAGAGTTTCGTGGTTTTATCTTCAACGGTTGGGAATTTCCATATTGACATTCAACCCCAATTTCACCCCCGTACAGTTCGAAATTACGAAATTGATGGAACCAAACATTCGTTTGCTTCGTGTCAAGTGTCTATATTCAGAGTTTCATGGTTTTATCTTCAACGGCTGGGAACTTCCATATTGACATTCATCCCTCATTTCAACCTCTATTTCACCCCTGTACAGTTCGAAATTACGAAATTGATGGAACAACCATTCGTTTGCTTCGTGTCAAGTGTCAAGTGTCTATATACAGAGTTTCATGGTTTTATCTTCAACGGTTGGGAATTTCCATATTGACATTCATCCCTCATTTCAACCCCAATTTCAACCCCGTACAGTTCGAAATTACGAAATTGATGGAACAAACATTCGTTTGCTTCGTGGCAAGTGTCTATATACAGAGTTTCATGGTTTTATCTTCAACGGTTGGGAATTTCCATATTGACATTCATCCCTCATTTCCCCCCATTTCACCCCCGTACAGTTCGAAATTACAAAATTGATAGAATATGCATTTAATTGCTTCGTGTCAAGTGTCTAGATACAAAATTTGATAACTTTGAAATACACGTTTCATACAAAATTTTCATACAACCGTTCATCCCTTGTTTCACCCTTTTAGGGGTTGAATTTCGCAAAACCCCGTCTTAGCGAGTGCCTACGGGCTAAAAGGGACCTCCATGCAAAATTTCAGATTCCTAGCATTTGTAGTTTCTGAGATTCCTTGATGAGTGACCTTTCGCTTTTATATATATAGATTCTTCACAACTTTCAAATTAATTGTACACAGCACCTACCTTGTGCAAATTAGCCCACATTCCGATAGGGGGTTCATTGGTGATCTTGATTGCAGATTCCAAAATACCCTGGGGTATGATGTGGTACGCCGGGTCACCGGCAGGTTCAGCGCTCAAGTACAATCTATTACCAGACAAATCATGATTGAGAAGTAAACAGATATTTGGAATCATACTAAACATTTACTGAAAGAGGAGTCTATAGTGTAACTGGATGGGATTTAAAGTGCTCCAAGTTTTCCAAGTAGGTACATGTCATTTTAGGAAAGGCACGGATGGCTAATGCCATCTTCTCTACTATGTTTATCTATGAATGTGTTTAAAAGTGAATTAGTCTAATCCTGATTTTTTTTTATTGCATAATTGGAATTGGAGCAAAGGTTATGTAAATGAATGCATATATTTATGTAGATACTAACCTGTAATCTGGCGAAGGATTCTCAAAAGATTCCTCCATCTTTTTTTCCAACGTAGCGAGCCACTTAGCTACAAGATGTATGTTTTGCAATATGACCCAGTGCCCATTAACGGCGGCCACGGTACAGGCCTCTTCAGCGACCACCTCCTGTCCTTGCCCCAAAGACACGATGTGGAAGCTTTTCTTATCAGTCGAGAAACCAAGCTTGCGTCCGAGTTTTTCCAAGTCCTGATACGAACAACTATATTATCACAAATTATACGATACCATTTCACTGGCGGTAGCTACACTCGTCTCAACAACGATGACAACGTGCAATATGCAATATGCTACTGCACTATGCAAAGGTTATATTATTTTACGAATAGTTTTACCGCCAAATACACAAGGTCGATTTGTGTGTATTATATAACAACACAAAGCTAATAGCTACAAAAAGTAAATCTAAGTAAATTTGTATTTATTTCAACAAATTACTGGAGAAAGAGAATTAGAGTAAAGACATGAGCGTGCATCTGTGTTAGTACTAAAGTTCATGTGACTAACAGACGGCACTCAGCAATAAGTGCCACGTAGGTAGATGGTGTTTTAGTTAAAGGCACTTCTAGAAGTGAAATGCTTCAGATTCTTATATTTGAAAACGTCAAAGACAATTAATTTATTACTTGACATTCTGTTAAATTGCAACTTAAAACACAGAATTCAGAAACGTCAAATACACAGAGATCATGTGAACGATGTTATATAATAAGTAAATAAAAAAATACTATCACTAGATATTTTACAAAGTAATCGATAATTATTTGCCTTAATGTCAGTAGTACCATTGATTTGTACCATTGATGGTACAAATGACACAACTTTGTATCTTTAGTACCATTAATGGTACTAGAGACAATTATTTGCAGATTAGTAGTACCATCAGAAATATTTATGTATCGCTAGTACCATGAATGGTACAACTAAACAAACTTAAAATACCGTAAAAGAGGTAATAGGGTCGGTTCACGTCAGTCTGAAACATATTATTTCATGTGTCAAACGAATAAATTACTACCTAAACCTTGAACTGGAATTTTCATAATTATATCTACAAATAATTTGCGAAGCGGCATCGACGGATGATGCTTCGGAAATTAAGATAGTACCACGTGGCCGAGGAAAAGTTTTGTTATTTGAAGGTTTCCAATATTATTTTCATGCCACACATGAAAATGGTAACTAATACAGTTACCATGTTTACCATTGGCGATGCAAAAATTTTAAAAACCCTGAAAAATGTACCGGAACCGTTACGGTAGGTATGTTCATTTTGTTATACGGCAGGTATGTTTTTTTTTCTATACGGCAGGTATGTTTATTTTTTATACGGATTAGGTTTGCGTTTGACCACGATCTCACCTGATGGTAAGTGACAATGCGTTGTAGGACTGAGCACGCTTACCTAGAAGATACCACTTAATCACTCGAAACTTAAATACTACCAGATTGTAACTTTTGGGGGCTTCGGTAAACAGTTCCAGCCATTGGCAGTACCTATGCATCATAAAAAAATGTGGAAGCAACATCTATCCATGTGAAATAATCACTCTTTTGAGTTTGTTATAATAATCCTCATTAATTTCATACTGTGAACTTAACATAACTGCAACACAGCCTGATATTAGCATATCAGCATCATGCTGCTTGCCTATGACTCCATAAATAAGTCAGAGTAAAAAAAATGTCGATTCCAAGTTCGTACTGAACTCTAGAACTTTTTTTCTATACAAAATGTCAAAAATGTAATTACGTGGAATATCTTTACTTTTCTTTAATGGTACTAAAGATACAAAGTTGTATCACTAGTTCCATAAGTATCGGTTGACAATTACGGGGGAATATCTTCATTTTTCTTTGATGGTACTAAGGATATAAAGTTGTGTCATTTGTACCATCAATGGTACAAATCAATGGTACTACTGACATTAAGGCAATTATTTAATCACATATTACTCTATTTCATACAGTTACCTTCAGCGGATCGACTCCAGGGGATAGAATAAAGAACATTGGCGTGGTGGAGTTACTTTCTTGATACGACTTGTCCAAGGGCGGGGTCCGCGCCTCAACGTACTTCGTACCAAGATTTTCCTCGCAAAATGCTCTAACAAATACCACATAAAAATTAAGTAAGGGTAAGTAAGGAAAGCTCGATAGAAAGTTGACTATGACCACTGTGCCTCCTGTGATGAGTGATTTAAGTCGAGTAGTACCCTTTTTGAGATTTTTACATTGAAGTAATCAGAAAAAATAACGATTTTTTTTGGTCTCACTCACATTCTTCTATCTGCTGTAGTTTCGGAGATAATTTGGTGCAAAACGTTACAAGTGTCAGGGTTTTGACAAACAATCGTGAATATAGATATATTTCAAGTTATAAAAACCCTGTAATTGCTACAAACATTGTTTTTTGTGATTTCTCTCTCAGTAGATTTTTCGTGAATATTGATATATTTAGAGTTATATCAATGTGAACCAATTTTTCTCCATAGGTATTAAGGTATAATTCAACATGTACCCTCTAATCAGAACTTGTATATTTATGTGCCAAATTACTGATAACTGATACATCTCGACATACGTCATACTACACAAATATTTTATTTATGTGAAAATGAATTTAAATTGAATTGTTTCTAAAATTCAAACCAAATAGAAATATAAATATACGAAGAACAAGATGTGATAACTGATACCAGTTTGCCTGTAATGAAGGATACAAGGGTTACTTGCGGGCTGCGCAGGATCTGAGCGAAATTGACCAGGGGATAAGGGATTGTTAAAAGATTGGTACCAGTACAGTAGAGTACGGAAAAGGTGATTTTAAGGTTTGTTCAATATGGTTTTAGTACAATAGATTCAATAATAGACAAATAGCTTAGATTCGGTCCAAACAGACCGCAATTTCATTTAGCCCGAGACAAGGAAGATATTTCACTTACTTAATAAATTATTTGTGATAGCGATATACCAATCAAAAGTTTAAAGATGTTTTAAAATAAAGTTTCGGTTTTTTTTTCAGGACATGATAACCGGCTATTTATATGAAAACAAATACATACGTAGATGCGTAGGACATTCTGTCTGGTCGTAGCGCCCGCATAATGCACAATCTTTGTACTGAAGTTTTGTTTTTCCATTCCCCAGGCAACTTATCTCTTTCAGGCGCTTCACCGTCGGTGTACTTTTGCCATCTGAACATTCAAACCAATTATGGAAAAGCAATAAAAGTTTGAAAAATGTGAATGCATGATCATTTGAAGAAAAAAAAAAAAGGTGTGTGCTTAAGACCACACGGCAGAAGTGAAAACTTCATTAGCTGATTTTTGTATTAGGTAGGTATGTCGTATTATAATAAAATTTTATGGATCGTATTAGTTGAATAAACGATTAAAACAAGCCAGAAATTAAAGTAAATATTTATTGAAATTTTATTTATATACAAAGTAGCTGTTACCCGCGACTTAGTCCGCGCGAAATAAATACTAAGGTTACTCAGGCAGTACTTATTTGTATACCCAGATTGTATACACATTTATGGTTAGTAAAAAAGTGTCCATGTTCAAAAAGTTGTTGGCCGGGGCCGGCTTTTTAAAAGTTACTCCAACTTTGTATGCATTCACACGGTGCACCCCTATGATGCCCCTAACATTGTCCGCAAAAAGGTTGGTGAGTGTAATAGGATTTTTGTTACCGACTTTCACCTGTTCCGTCGATTCCACATACACTACACAGTCTCCACTACGATTTTCTGGGAATAGTCTCTTTCTCTTATAAAGGGGGTTTCTAAATAGTTTGTAAGAAACATTTTCACTTGGATTTGGCTTCAATAGTTTTCTTTTTCTGGTCTGTTCGACGGGTTCACCCCCGTCGCTAGCGACGCTCATATTTATTTATACTATTGACTATATGTATATACAAAACTTAATATTTACACGAAAGAAACGAAATATTTACACAGCAAAACTAATTAATTTGATTGTGAAAATTATAAAGCACCCGTCGTGTTTTCCCGCCCAAAGAAAAGTATTTTGGAGTTGGTAGCCGTCAGTGCTGCCACTATGATTTTGAGCTTGTCGCCAAATAGTTATGAAACAAAGTCGCCGGTTTTGATTGAATGATTAAGGGAATAACAGTCTGGAAGAATACATAAGCTTTTTCCTTCTCCAACCGTCTACACTACACTAGTATATTCCCCTTTGTCGGTAACACGTCGTCTAAATCCTCTAAAAGGTTTTAAAAATTCGCCAGTTTCAGCGACAAAGTCGCTAAAGTGTCAACACTGGTAACCGGTAGCGAGCAGCGAGAGAGAGAGAGAGTATCTATTGTCCCATGTCCTCCTCTAACAATTATCTATCTCGGTCTGGCACGTTTGTTGACCACATTATCTTTCTCGCTCTAGCATCCCGAGCTTACCCGAAATTTCTTATCATATCCGAGCGTGATGATCACGTGATCATAAATCCATTTCACAGTCCCAGAAAATTCTGTCCATAGCGCGCCTAAAGAAGTTTTCACTTCAAAAAAAGTTCCTAATGCATTATTACAAGTAACAAAGACTATAATAATGGTTTGTACGTTGAAAATGTAACATCGAATCACCTTATGGGTTATCTCGCGAGTTCAAATAAAAGTTAAATATCTCCTACCAGTATTATAATTGTGACAGTATGCATGGATATATGGTTTTATGATAAATGTGGAGAATGAATGCGGATTGAATATACTAGTAGTAGAAAAATAGATACAAGTTGATATCAACCATGAGAAAGTTTGGATGTAATACCCCGTTCACATTATTCCAGTCTAGCGACCGAATCTAAAAGTAAAGTTATCAACTATGTTATTATCAGTATTTTATCAACTAAAGTTAATAAAATACTGTTCATTTATAAAATTCAAAATAATATGTTAGAAAGAAAGACTGTTGTAAAGGATCTTGGCATTTTGTTGGATGAAAAAATGACGTTTCGCAATCATTATGATCATATAATTAGTAAGAGCACTAAACTCATGGGCTTTATTTCTCGGATTACGAATAAATTTAAAAAACCTACAAGTTTTTTAAATCTGTACTATGCCCTAGTACGGAGTGTTCTAGAATATAATTCTGTTGTATGGTCACCACATTACGAAGTGCATAAGAGGCGTATAGAACGAGTACAGAGCCAGTGCTTAACCATACTGTGCTACAGGCAGGGGCTGCGGCGCCAATTGCAATCTTATCCCGACAAACTTGCTAAATTTAAAATGCAAACTCTTGAATCTAGACGTGCTTATAATGAATTTGTCTGCCTCTTTAAGATATTGCATGCTCATATAGACTCCCCCACTCTTCTTTCCAGTATCAACATTAACATTACCCCTAGAGCCCGCGACTATCATGCTAGGATTTTTTCGTTGCAGGTTTACACCAATAATACGTCATTTTATAACCCTATAGTGAGAATGTGTCGCCAATATAACGAAATTCATAAAAAATACCACGACACAATTGATGTATTTCATAACAAAATGTATAAATTTAAAAATGAACTTAGGAAGATAGTATTTACGCCATATGTTCGCTAAAGTCGATTTTCATTATTATAAAGTTTTCAAATTTTAAAGTATTTCTTGGTTGCGTTTACATATTTTAGTTATGTTATAGTTTTAGTTGCATGTAGGTATGAGTTAAGTTAAAGTTATTGATTTATAATTATTGTATGTATTTAATTTAGTGACTGCCTCAATATTCTAGTTAAGTTGTGTGTGCATGCTTTGGATAACAGTTTAGAACATCACAATATTATAATTTATCTGTTATTTAACATTAACTGTAATCTGTTATGTACGCCTAATTAAATAAATAAATAAATAAATCCAGCGCTGGATCGCTTAGTGGAATAATGGAAACCGGCGCTGGAATGCACTGGCACTGGATTGATGCCTTCCAGTGCCGGCCTCCATTTTTCCAGTAAGCAATCCAGCTCTGGACTCGACTGCTGGACTGGAATAATGTAAACGGGGTATTATATTTATAAATATTATAAATAAATATTGGTGGGCAATTCAGACACAACACCATCTGACCCCAAACTAAGCAAAGCTTGTAATATGGCGGCCAAATAGCTGACATAATACTTATATAGTTGTAAATACATATTTATTATACATAGAAACACCCAGACACAGTACAAACATTTGAGTTCATCACATAAATATTTGCACTGGGTGGGAATTGAACCCACGACCCTCGGCTTCGCAGGCAGAGTTACTACCCACTAAGCCACGAAGCGAGTCAAATTTGGATAAAACGGATCAGGCTAAATAAAAGCTCAGATAGATTCTAGTCTTTTTCAGTTTCATTGTGGTTCTTAGAAAGCAGACATGTCTGCTTAGAAAGCTTATTATAATATTAGGGCTTTGAATAAAACTTACAATTAACTTACAATAAAAGTTACCTTTTATTTGCACCTTCTATGTCTTTGTCTAAACTATCAAATGCGTCCATTTTGGACAGAGCCACAATACCACCAAACGCAGAATTGGAAAGCCATGAATAGGGTGATGTTTCAGGCGCTACAGCGTACTTTAGTAGGAAATCCAATTCTTTTGCATCAATCTTGCCTTCTGTTTGCAATATCTATCGGAGATAGCGATACAAAGATTAATAAAATGTCATTTTCTTTATAATTCATTGATTATGATAAGAATAAACGAATAGGAAGTTACCTGAAGCGTCATTAAAAACAGGAATACCAACTTGTCCCTCTCGAAAAGGCCACGACTTGTATACACAAACACTGCAAACGTAATACTGTCGAGAAGATTCCTCACTCTGTGCTCCAGATCATCGCCCGCCTCAGCCATAGCCAGAGCGTCTTTGAATACAACACTGTACGCTTTCAGCGAGAACTGGTACATTGGATTGATCTTGTGCAAGTCGTTCATTATGAAGTAGAGCAAGGATGCTCGTGTAGCCGCAGTCCTATAAACGGTGAATTCTATTACTGAGGCAAAAATCACAAAACTGACAACATAGAATAAAGTTTCTGTGTTTGTGCATGTCTTTTACATTTTAACATGTGAAAAATTCGGATGATTTTTTTTATAGCAATCAGTTAAAGTATTGTAAGAAATAACTGTTGGGGAACATTATAACTCCTGTACTTATCTAAAAAATAGAGGCAAGTCTACTCAATAAATACTCTTTCTAGACAGAAACTTATCAAAATACCGACCTATATTTCTCTCTCGCTTCGTCAATTTTCACAGCTGTAATTTTACCCTCTTCTACCTTGACTTCTATGTCACCGGCAGTTTTCTTCGTTGTCTCCAAATTGATGACAAGAGCAGAGTCGCTCAAGATATCTGGTCCAGCCGAAGAAAGTCGTTTCAGGAGGTCATCTTCAAGAGTTTTTAACGTAATTTTAAAATCGTTTTGTTGTTTGGTTAAACCGGCGCGAAGACTTTCCAAGTCTGGTCTTTCCGCTTTCACTACCTCTCCTAAAAGTTGTTCTTCTAGACTGAAATCGATTAATTTAACAAGATAGCATACATTATTTATATAGAAACAACTTACTAGATACTTAGTTTTAGGGGTTGTGTAATTTGTTGCTCTAAACTACATGCTATCTACATGCGTAAAAAATCAATAAATTACAACTAGCTTAGTTGTAGCTCTATCGTAGTGATTATCGCTACAATATGTAATCTATTTTCTCCAAAAAAAACCTACTTCAATTTAGGTATTATACTATACATATATCATCTAAATACATGATATAAAATTTTAGTGTTGTGTTCATATTTCCAAAGCCACACCACACCGATTATTATAAAATTTGTATGGGACTACCTCTGAACTATGATCTACCAAACAAAAAAAAAACTATCAAGATATGTGTATATTCACAATTGGCGGCGCTATCGCGTAATATACAAACAAAAAAATACATACAACTGAATGAACAAGTGCCTATCATTGGGTTGAACAAATTTAATATGAAATGAAAATAGATGCGATGGACAAAAAAGATGAAATATTGTTGAAGTCGTTAGTTTACCCATCTCTCGTGACAGTGAAGTTAATAAGGGTGCACTGCGCCTGCATCTCAGGCTGGTAGTGAGGGTTAGCGAGCTTCGTCTGCAGTAAAAGGCGGAAATCCGGGTGGTAGTCGATCTCGCGGTCCCCAATCTATAACAAACTCTCGAACTTGAAAATACATATATGTGTTGTATATACCTGAAATTAAAGTACCTAATATCAAGTAACACACAATATTATGCCTATAACCATATAAGTAGTCAAATTATTATCTTTAGTTCTCTGCCTTTTGTTAGTTCTAATGACCGTGTTCCAAAAGGCAATGTCTTCATATCTATTCAGGATCTCGTCGATATGCATATAACCTATCTTTTCATTAATGTATCGTTCCATTTTCGCATGACACAATGCAATGACCGTCAAGTGTAGTAGCAAAGTACTTACACAATCACATCTCGGTAGCACAGTTTCAAAAAAATGTTGCAAGTTTTAAAGTTAAAACAAAATTTTAATAATAGACTACAGGCCCGTGAACAAAATTGACGTATCAAATGAACCGCCAGGAGACCTATGTAGGATGATAGAAGGGTATAAAGTAATAAGATTCAGCACTTGTAGGTAAGCTGTCTAACTGAGTGCAGTTGAAGAGGGGGGAGGGGGGGTTGGTTGCAAACTTGAGACTAAATTGATTTAGATTACCTTTAGTACTTTTCCCTTGCGAATGAGAACGCGCCCCAGTAGCGGTTCGAGCACAGCGTCCACTGTCTCGCCGATGTTTTCTAGAAGCACCACGTTTCCGTTCGAAACAGCACGCTCAATTCTGTCCATGTAGTTTCGTTGCGTCAGCCGGATCACCACCAGGTTTTCACCGAATTTAGACTTAATCCATTTTATGCCTTGGCTGCAATTATAGAGCGTAATTCATCAAGATGTAAAGTTGGACATAAGTTGTAATTAATACATTGTTGTATCATCACAAGCTACTCTTAATTATTTCCAGTTAACTACGGAGAAAAATGTACTAAGCCAAGCTACCTCCAAGTGGCAAGGTGCAAACATCACTGTACTCCAGTTTGAATTACATATAATATATCATCTTAAATACGTGGTTGTCTTTAAAGAGTGGCGGTAAACTCACAATAAAATTGTAAAAAAAATACATTTTTCATTACAATTGTAATAAATACATATATATTTTAAAGTTTGACGCTTATTTGTACAATATTTATTAGCGTACAATATAATAATCAATTTAAACATTAAAAATGGTAAAGGTACTCTTTGTATGCTCTTTTTATGTTTTTTAAAATTGACGTGTAAATTGTACAATAATTTATGAGTAAACTTTGACTTTGCCGAGCACATTGCTGTGCTAGGTATGTGCATGATTTGGACTATTCATGGTCCAATAGCTGCGTGACACTGTGCTTTTATGGGCAGGCATGTTGTTTATCTTTAGACACACATGTCCTGCTCGTCCCGTCACTTTTGGAAACAAACATATAGCAGGGGGCGACTGGAACTCTAAAAACACCTCTTCGGGTTCATGACTGACCACAACAAGAGGTAGAGAACTGAAAAAACCCCTCCGAAGTCATAACATCGACGTGAAATCAACAGGAAAACCAACTAACTGGCCAACAGACCCCAATAAAATCCCAGATCTTTTGGATTTTTTCATCGCTAAGGGGATTTCGGGACTTAACACAAAAGTGGGATCATGTCTGGACGGCTCTTTCGACCACACGTTCGTGATATGCACCCTAAGCACCAATGTAATTCTAAAAGACCCACAGGAGTCACTGAATAACTACAAAACTGACTGGGAATCCTTCTGAGACTACATTGAGGAGAAGCTGAAGCTGAGAATGCTGAGCTATTCCACTCAAAACCGAAAGCTTCTAATGCGTGTTTAAACATTTTGAAATGTCAGGGTAGACTTAGTGAAAATATTAATTTATTGCAATGCTCCTCTCTATAACTAGTTAAATTATGAGATACCTATAGTTGAAAAAAAGACTTTTTAAAGATCATTGGTTAACTAACAGCTGAGGGTCAATCATAAGCGGCCAGCGTGCGGAGTTCGTCAAGATGGTCGCGTTTTCTGCGCTCATGGTGTCAGTGGGTAGACCTTCGTTGTTCCAGCCCGCGATCTGAGCATCGTCCGTCAGCATTGACAGTGGATCCAGGCCTGGCGTCGTCTCAATTTTAGGCTACAACAAAAGAACCTTGCTGTGTTTAAAACAGATGAGCTGCTGTGGACTCGAACCTGGAATTAGAATTGTAGTTCTTACGTTTGTTTTAGCCAAGGTGGGCGTCCAATCGTCATCGATGAGCTGCTGCCGATACTTGCGCGTGAAGCAGCCGACGTACGAGATGAACGCTGTCACGAGCAGCACGTCTCCTGGCAACATCACGCCTGACTCTTTCAGGTTCACCACCGTCGCCGACCAACTATAGCAAATTTAAAACACTCTTTGGTTTCCCTCAATACTTTGCGCGTTAACCCAAAAACAACCCACGTAATACACACCGTATCTTTTCCGAAGCTAATCCATTGACGAGTCTGTTAGCTAAGTCAATGGTGGCGTTGGTAGCATCGGCTTCTGCTTGGCATTTCATCTTTTCGTTTACAGCTTCTTGGAAAGCTTTCAATAATATTTCTAATTTCTCCTCAAGTTCCTGCGGAAAACAAATTAAAATTTCAATAATAAGACGATGTAGTCATATTAAGAGAATGTGATTGCTTTTTTTAGATCAATTTAGAAATAATCAGAGCGTTAAAATTGAGTAGTTATATTTCTCACATGAATCTGGTCGGTGAGGAACGCCAGCTTGTCTCTGGCCGCCTGCAGTTCCGCATTGGCCGCATTGAGGGCCCTACGTTTGGGCTCCACCACGACGTACACGTCATAGAATTTGACAATGTTGATGACCCACGCGCAGAGACCGGCCGCCGCAGCTGACTTTGACATTATGAAGGCAGCATTAAATTCTGGGTTTTTGATGTACGGTTGAACTGCCTAAAACAATTGATAAAAGTCACAATCTAAACATAAATCGATAGACAATTTTACTTTACGAACCAAAACATACCTTGACGACATCAGGGTGAATATTTTCCTTATCGTAATACACCAAATCGTACAGAAACTGATCAACCTTATTCATCATCAACTGCAATAAAAACAATATTATCAGGAACAAAAAAGGATCTAGGCTATAATGTTTTATTCTGCAACTTTTATTTTAGCTTTGGTGCGGTATGATAGAGCAGATTTCCAAAATAGAGGAAAGATAGGTAAAGCAGACTATACCTTACAAGCTTTCCAGGACCTGTCCTTAGGGATCTTTCCCTTCTTGGAGAAAAGTACGAGCACAGCCGCGGTGACGTTGACGACGGCGTCGGGCGGCGAGCCGAAGGACTTGAGCTCAGTGAGGTTGTTCTTGTTCAGGGTATTGAGAGCCTCCTGCGCTGCCATCAGCGCGGGCTCGGCCTTGGCCAGGTCATCCGCGCAGATCTTGGCTTTTATCGTTACGTCCTCTTCAATCACCTTTACTTTTTTTTCCTCCTCCGCGGCTACGGTAACAATCAATGCATGAGGTCTTCAAATAAACGGATAAGTATATATTAGAGTTACCTATTAAATATCTAGTAGTATGCATTTGTCACAGAAGTTATTTTCTAAAGCTAGATAAAAGCAAAACTATGGGATAGTTAGAACTCAAATGGTATTTTCAAACATTTTTCTCACCAAATGCTTTTTCCTTCGATACTTTGTCACTCTCGGCGCCGACGACGTCGATGAGCTCTTCGGCAGCTTTGTTCTTTATTTTCAAGACCACTTCTTGTTCTGCTAAAGTCACCTGTTGCCAAGGTTAGTTTTTTTTTTATAGCATAGAGTGACGAGACGAGCAGGTCATGTGCCTGATGGTAAGCAACATGCCTGCCACATAACAGCACAGTAACACGCAGCTATTGGATCATGATAGTCCAAATCATAACCTAGCACTGCACTGCGCTCGTCACCCAGAGATCTAAGATATTATGTCTCTAAGCCCTGTAATTTCTCTGGAATCATTGCCCTTCAAACCGGAACACAGTACTGTTTGCACATTACTGCTTGGCGGTAGAATATTTGGCAAAGGTGTGGTACTTCCCCAGGCGGATTCTGCTAAGAGTCCTACCACTACAAACTCAAACAATATTGTAGGTCAGTTGTAGTTTATGTATGTGTTTATTTATGTATTAAAAAGTTAAAGAACCTTCAACACAGCTACATCCGCAGCACACGAAGCCAGCTTTTCTAAACCATTCTCGAGTCGCAATATCATCATTTTTAAGTTAGTGGTCTTCTCGGTTAGCAGTTTGCTGTACAGTGCTATTTGCTCGAGGAAGGTCTTTGGGGTAGTGTAGTTGAATCGACGTTCGTTTTGAAAGTACACGGCCGACATTTGGTTAACACTCTGGTGGACGTGAGACATGAAGTTTGCAACCGGCTCCACTAGTTCAGTCTGAAATATTACGGATTGATAGTATAAGGTGAAAAGGTAACGTTTGGGCAAGCATATTTTATACAAACGTTGGCACACTTTATCATAAAAAAGATAATCCGTTAGGTTAGGGTATATGGTAAATACCTTATATTTGGGTTACTGCAAATTAATATCAAAATACTTTGAAAAAACTAAAAGTTTTTTTAAATATAAAAGGGTTGCATTTGACCGCCATCTTTGCCTGATGTTAAGCGACGATGTAGCGTGCTTACCTAGGAAAAAAACATTAGACTCTCTGTTTGAAGACGCTTGTCGTAAAACAAACTTACTCAAGCAAAGCATTCCACGACATAAACGTTCTTATTACGAAAACGTGGCGTAAAATCGTTAGTCTTTGGAAAATCAACCACGAACTTATATCGATTTGTCGAGCTACCAGCAGTCCAATAGCACAAAAAGCAAAGTGGTGTTCTAATATTATGATTTATCATATAGATCAGCTTCACACTCTCCAAAATGTATCCGATACTTAGCTGATCCATCCCAAAGCATTTTATACAAGAGCAAATCTGTGCTAGATATAACAAAACTAAGTGTACCTTCGCACCTTTGTTTGGCAGCTGATTTTTTGCCTTGATGATAATTCCAGAACTGATCTTAGATGTTAAAGCAACGCCCAAGAGTTTGAGATGGTCCGTAACCGGAATAGATACATTTCAAAAAGTAGCAGTATGTTGAAATTGAGTCCTTTTTGCAGAGAACAGACACGTATGCGTTTGGCCGTCTTTAAATTTGGCCTGCTTGGCATCGCCCCAATCTGGACTACCCCAAGTTCAGGCACTCGATCATACTTTCTACGTGCATGGCCACCGGCTTAGTTGCCCACTGACTCATCCGTTAGATTACATAGTTCTCTAAAACGCTGCTGTCATTTGCTGATAATATAATTATAATTTAAAGTTTGGTTAATCGAAGTTTTTCCATTGAATAAAAACCTAGTTGACGTGTGTACAAGACGTGTAAGTCAAAACATAATAGACAAGCATGTTTTTAATAGCAGGATAATCACATATTGCAGAGATATTTCAAGTTTCACATAATCGAACACATGTTATGGATTTAACGGCCATAAATGCGTGTCCAATGACACTTAGTTCAAGAAAAGATTTAATGTAGACTAACCGGCAGGGAGTCCACCTCGGCGATGAATCTTTTGGATACAGATCGCAGTGCCTCTCGCGGCCATTCATGAAACCAGTTGATGGCGGTACAGTTCACCAGCGACGGAAACTTCCTTGCTCGTACACGTAGAGTCGCACCCACGGGCGAGAAACACAGTACAACCTAGTATTCAAATTAAAAAAACATAGGCTTAGTGGGAAAACAGCAGCGAATTTTCAATTACAATAGCATAATACAGGTATGATAATCTAAAGATTATACGTACCTTCAGCATTGTCCTGACGCGATTAATAAAAAATTTCCAGCAGTTTTCACGAGTATCCGGCACACCTGACGCCTTCGTCTGAAATTAATTATAATGACTCTTATACACGTATTTGTGGCACATTGCGTTTACACTTACCTTTCTACGTACTGTCCTTGCCTACCTTTATTTCTGATAGGTACAGTACCCGGCGATAAGTATTGCACATCGGCCTTTGGAGGGAGACAGTCGGCTGATTTCCGCTTCGTAGAGCATTATCTCCGTCACACACTACATATGTGACGTTTTGTCAGTCGTTGTTCAAGTGCGATAGAGTGCGGTCGCGTCCAGTTAAAAAAATATATATAGAGTTGTTAACACCCCCAAATTTAAATAATTTAAAGTTGTACTATGGCATCTTTAGGAAAAAAAGGGAAACCTTTACGAGGTCAGTCACGCCAAATTATCTACAATGTTTATAAATATTTTCTAACCTTTTTAATATTTTTAAGCTGACAGATTTAAAAAAAATGAAGATAAAACTGTAAGTTGTTATTTTAAGAAGGTTCAAGCGCGAGTTGCAAATGCCACTGGAATTTCAAGAAGAACTTTGAACAATATATTAAACGAAGTCAGTACTGAAACACATTCTACTGAAATTAAGTTTAGCACTCCAAAAAAAGGGAGACCAAAAAAGCAATTTCGTTTGGATATGGACGATTTTGATTATGATGTTATTCAAAGAATGGTGTATGGTTTTCACTTACGATTTAATGAACTGCCAACAATAAAGTCATTAAAAGCTAGAACTGAAACTCAATTTTTTTTCCATAAAACCTACACGTGTGGGTGTCTATCGATAGGTCTTCAAAAATGATGTTGAGGTTTCTAATATAATTTTTGTCTACACTGAATAATTTGCGCGAGAGACACTTCCAAAGTGGTAAATTGTGTGTCCCCCCCCCCCCCCTTCTAACTTCTAAAGTAAGAGAATGAAAAAACTAAAAAAAATATATAATGTACATTACCATGCAAACTACCAACGAAAATTGGTTTGAACTCGATCTGATGAGTAGTTTTTTTTTAGTACGTCATAAATACACTATTATTAAAACTTCGATCAAAGTTACAACGAACTACAAGAACTATGTGTACTATGTATATTATGTTACTTGCTGCAACGGAACCCTTCATGGGCGAGTCCAACTCGCACTTGGCTACTTTTTTATTTTATTTTACTCGAACCTAAAGCCATCACTTATAGAACACTTATTGGTGTATTTTATACAAAGAATAAAAAGAATTATTAAAAGAAGCAAATTAAAATTGTTTTAACAGCTCCTAATAGATCCCGTACTGTTTGTATTTCGTGCTACAGAGATGACGCTCTACGAAGCCGAAGTTGGCCGATTGTCTCTTTCCAGGTGTCGATGTGCAATATTTATCGCCGGGTACTGTACAACTGGTTGACTTGCAAACCAAATACTGTACAAAAAATGACCGATACTCAAAAAAATGCTCAATCGGAACAGAATCTACTCAAGTGAATCGTGAATAAGTTGCCGAAACTTATAATCTGGAGAAATATAATAATACCTCTCCCCTGACTCCGTTGATGATATTCTCAATCTCATCATCTGCGAGCAGCTCGGGTATCTCTCCGGAAGTGAGGAGATCATTGATGAGCACAAGGAACCGCTCCTCGGCGACCTGCGCGTCCGTCATCAGGAACATGTTGCCAATATTCTTCAGGCCTGCTTTGATGTATAGCCCCGCTACAAAAATACGAAATATTCATTGGCAATACGCCCACATCAAATGCCACTAGCTAGTAAGTTTGCAGACCATGTTGGATATTTGTTTTGAAGACCAAGTACACCCAATCAATATGTTAAAACCAGAAGATTGGATTTATAGAAATTGGACATAAGATCTTTTGGAATAATCGACATGGTTATGATTTGCATTCATGTCACTAACAATTCCTAAGTAGGTTTGTTTAAATGCCTACCAATACGGAAGTGGCCAGCTCGTAATTGTATAATGGAAACAGTAAAGAAAATTAGGGAACTCATACCGCAATGATTTGTTGCAGGTAATAGTTACCCAGGTCGGCCTTAATCTGAATATTGTATTGTTTAATCTGAAGATATAGTTTGTATTGTCATACGTATATACATATATAAAACCGTATAATAAGCATAGTTGATGGTAGAGATGGATCTACCAACCCAGGTCGGCCTTCAAGTCGTTGATGCTGTACCCCTTCCGGAGCTGGATCTGGAAGACCTCGAGCGAGGAGATGAAGGCGCTGAGCCGCGACAGCGACTGCTTGCCGGAGCCACCCACGCCCACCAGCAGCGCGTTCCCGCGCGGAGCCTCCAGGATGCGGTTTATCCTGCACACAACATCACATGTCTCTCTAAGCCAATACAATATAATAATATAAATAATAAGGGTACAATCCTCAAAAAAACTAAGTAGCCCGTTAGTTAGATTGCCAAAAAATATTATACACGTATTTTTTCTTTTGTTTCACAAACAAAAAATGACGAAGATACAGCGCTTTGAAGTTTCGTGTGACGTCACTTGTGCGTACGATTTTTGCTCACGAGTGACGTCGCGACCCCCCACTCTCGAAGTTTGATGGTCTATATCTTTGACGATTTTTAATATTATGAAAAAACAAAAAATACTTGTCCAATATGTTTCCATGATCTAGCTGACGGACTAATTAAGATGGCGTATTTTTGTCTCAGTCCGGTACCCTATTAAATGATTTCCACAAAAGCAACCTAACTACGAGTTTATCAAATAAATGTGAGGGTTTTTTGGAATGAAAACTTATTTTGACGCACTACACACAGATTTTTCGTGTGCTGAGAATGAAGCTCATCGTCACGCTCGGATAAGAAATAAATGTTCGGGTGAAATCGGAACCACCGAGTGTGCCAGAACGAGAAAGAAATGATTAATGTTAATTAATTTTATAAAACTATTATACTAATGTAGTTAGAAATTCGACGTTCCATTTTAAAGTTTTATTTATTCTCTCACACCTATTTACAATTTCTTATCCTATCTCTTTCATACATTATTTAATTCAGCTTACTCTTTAACACTTACCACTTAGAGCCGGTTCACACGGCGCGGCTGTCAACCGCGCCCGCGCGCGGGCGCGGTTTCTGCTCCGGAAAGCTACTGCGCAAGAACCGCGCGCAGCCACGCGGGCGCCGCGCGGCTGCCGCAGCCGCCGCGGCCGTAAACCGCGTCGTGTGTATTGAATTCAATTTTATATGGAAATCTGCCGCGCCGGTTGGCAACCGCGCCGTGTGAACGCTCTCTTACGCGTACACTTGTCTCACGTGTATGCTTCTCTTTTACAACTAACACGTTATCCAGGGCAGGCGTTATCCATGGTAAAAGTATTACTTAAGAGACGTAAAAATCTGACTTGTTTCTCATTTATCCTATTAGTACAGGCGCAGTCCCAGCCGCAAATTTTAGGGGGGTCACCAGTAGTAATACAATAAATCGAGTAAAAAAGACTTTATTAGTAGCGCCCCACGGTTTTACCCGCGTATTTGCCGTTCCAGTTGCTTTCCCGCGTGTCCCCTTGTTAGTTGTTATATAAGTTTTACTAAGTTATTGCATAAAAATTACATTTCTTTTTTATATTAGAAGCTAATTCCCCATAGTTATGTAATTACATTGCATTTACCTGCATATATGGTACATAGCATCTTCAAAGAGCACCAAGTTCATGGATGCTACCAAGTCGTTATAACCGGACAGAGACTCGTCCAAGAGTTTTATTATGTGCGGCCAATCTTTTATCGGGAAGTACTTTGGATCTCCGACACCTTCCGCGAAGTGGCAGTATATTAACGGCTTTTGGAGAATGACGTTCTCATCAAAATCCTTAAATAAAAAAAATAAAAAAATAGGAATTAGGATGAAAGTTATCTACAGTATTGGAAAGATTATAAATGCCATTACAAATTATCTAATTAACTGCCCGGACCATAAGTGCCTTTTGCCTTTCGTGATTGTCTAACGAAACTTCGTTAGACAATCACGAAAGGCAATAATTAATGTTATTAATGCCACTTTTCATGGCATTTACTGTTTTGGTACAAAGTACTATCTTCAGAAAAATTACAAACATAAAAGTATTTACTGAAATCCTCATCGTTTGATAGTTGTAAAGGAGCTAACATTTTGAGCAAGTGACGAAAATTTTACACTTACTTCACAATTCTTCTTGATAGTGTCGACAATGAGTTTGCTAAACTCCTCGTTATCCGCAGAATCGACAAGCTTGTCTGAATAGACTCGAGTTGCCTCGTGCATCCACAATCTTATCATTTCTGATGTAGTTTTAATTGCATCACCAGTTGTAAACAATATACCCTGAAGAATAAAATATTATTTGAGCCTACTGAAGTTTATGGAATAGAAATTGAAGGTATAATGGACCTCGCCCAGAGACGAGTTTCAGATCCCCGAATAAGGCGGGTTTCGAAATGTGTACAGCACCATAAACTACATACATTCAATGTGGAAGATTGTACAGAAGACCAAGGACAATAGCTAAGCGTTTGTAAACTATAAGAAAGCGTTTGACTCAGTCGAAACTTGGGCTGTTTTCGAGCCCTTACAGCAATACCAAGTTTGACTAGTGATTCATCGATGAGATGAGATGTGTATATGACTATAATATTTGTATATGGCTGAATCGCTAAAAAACTTACAATGGATGCTGAACGGCTTGGTTAACTCCTCTCTGGATTAATTTGGACAAAACCAAAGTCATGTGCAACGAGGTCATTGTTCCGGGAACGATTACTACAAATGGAATCACAGTGGATTGTTCTGTAAAATGTTTGCCTTGGACAAACGCTCGAACTACATAGGTAGAAAAAGCTCTGAGAGTGAGGCTATGAGCAGAATTCAGCTGAGCTGGGCTTCATCAAGTCTTGTTGTCACCCATCCTACAGTATCTTAAGACAAAAGTATACTTACAGTCAGTGCGTTCTACCTGTGTTGAAATGTGGACACTGACAGTGACCACGATTTTGGCCTGGTAACTTAGTTGGTAATAAGTCTGCCTGCGAAGCCGTGGGTCGTTGGAACGATCCCCACTCAGTGCAAATATTGGGTGAAAAATACAAATATTTGTACTGTGCCTGTGTGTATTCTATGTAAAATAAGTATGTATTTAAAAATATACGAGTATAAGTAGTATATCAGCGATCTGACTCCCATAGTACAAGCTTTGCTTAGTTTGGGGGTAGATGGTGTTGTGTGTGAAACGTCCACCAATATTTATTATTTATCTATAATTATGTATGTATCGACCACAACCCTCCAGGGAAAACAACAGCAATTATACATATATATCCAATACTACAAAAAGCAATCATCAAAACATTACAAAGTCAAAGTCAAAGTACTTTATTCATAAATGTACAATTTACACGTCAATTAATAAAAACATAAAAACAAAAGAAAGAGCATACAAATTGTATACATTTTCAAAGTTTAAAATGACTACTTTACTGTATTATAATAATTATTGTACAGAAAACTGTCAAGCATTATATGAGTATAATATGTTCCATGTCAAATGTTTGCATTCGTTTTTATAGGACTTTGCCATTACTCTCTAAAAATTCGGTGTAACTATAAAAAGTTTGATCGATAAGCGAGCACTTTAATCTATTTTTGAAGCTGCCGAAACTTGGGGCAGATATAATTATTTTGGGAAGCGTGTTATAAACTTCAGGTCCCATAATGTGAGTTAACTTCCGTGACCTCGTTAGAGAGTGTGGTATAACATCCAGCTTATCCGCGTTACGCATGTTACGAGAATGTCTCTCTCCTCGCGTATTGTATGATTCTAGATTATTTCTGACATACACAGCCACCTGGAAGATCATTATAGCAGGTAACGTAAGTATGCCAAGCTCTTTGAAATATGGTCTGACGGATGTGCATTGCGATACGCCAACGATAGCACGTACGGCACGTTTTTGGGCGCGGAACGCACGCTCCCAATCGGCAGCGCGCGCGTATAGCTCGGCGCCGTATTGTAACCGAGCATGCACTGTGGCAAAGTAACACGCCCGCGACACATCCGCAGACACCACTCGGGATACTCGTCTTAACGCAAAGCACGCACTGCTGACCTTAGCACACATCTTGTCGATGTGGTGCTCCCACGTCATGCTGCGATCAATCTCGAATCCCAAAAATGTGGTGTTCTGTACTTGCTCAATTCTGACACCGTTTAGCAAAACTTTAAGTGGTTTTGTATGATGGCCCGACAGACATAAAACAACTTACAACGTTAAATCTCTCTCGACTTATTCACATGTACTTAAACTAACAGAATCCTTAAAGAATGTAAAGTACGAAAGATGACGGCATAGAAACAGCAGGAACATACAGGATTGTGACGGCGAATCGGTAAACGTAGTGTAGGATTTGAGGTGCCCCTGCAGTACCCTGTTCGTGGTACGAGATGTATTACGTTGAGTACGGTACACGAGTATCGCAAGTATATGAAATGCTTTCACATAATATGATTCGAGTATGGTTAATGTATATTATTTGTGTACTTTCAGGTATGCACTTATGTGTGTAAATTTGGTTCGTTAGTAAGTAGTAAATTCCTGCGCCTTCTGTGCTAACCTAAAGTTCTGTAGGCCAAGCAGAGGCTATAGGTACATCAACTACCTTAGGTCTGCTAAAAATGTGCTATATAACAAGATGGACTACGTTACTTGAAATATGTTCGACAAATCGCGCAGGTTGAAGATGTAGTGGAACTTGACAGCAGTGGGTAGGAAAGTAGAAGAGAGCTTGTTGTGCAGTGCCAGTGCCGCCGAGACCAGAGGCTCGGAGTAGCGCTGCACCTGAGCGTTGAACTTGTTGTGCGGACTGGCAGTGTGTTGCAACAGGATCTGCTTGTAGATGTGCATGCATGCTTCCAGCGCAGGGAAACTGTACACATACGACCGATATCATCTGACCAGATCAGTGTCACTTCGAAGTAAATATAGTTAGTGGAGTTTAACTGCATAAACCTTTTTCGAAATAATTCAAAAATATGGATCCCAGTTATTAGAAATCCTATATTCTTGTTAACGAAGGCGCGGGAGCGGTGGAGGGTGTGGGCGCGGTAGACGTCGCGAGCTCTTGTTCACCTAAAGGCCGATTTAAACTGAACGAACATAGAGCTAGAGCTGGAACAAGAGCATTCTTTCTCGATCTTTTAGTGTAAACGAAAGATCGTTCTTAGCGTTTTCCATATTATAAATTCCATAGAATCTTTGCGAACGCAAACAAAACAACGAAAGAATGTTCTACGTTTGTTTACACCAAATTAATTTGATACAATGGGGATAGAAAGAGTATTCGCTCGTCTGATGTAAATCGGCCTTAAGACGCCGGGCGTTTGCCCGAGTATCACGTGTTGTCAGGGGGGTTGAAAATATAGACAACAGTGTTTTATATTTATATGTTTTAAATGTTTTTATATGTTTGATATCTCGTTACCTCGCCCGCCACCGCGGCTGCGAGTCAACGTGAATAAGCTCCATGTACCTACGTAATGCGTAACGTAGGTAGGTTGTAATGCGGTCCAATCGTTGTAAATTATTTTTAAAAAATCTTACCTGACAGCGAAGGTACAGAATTGCCTTTGAAGTCGCGAGTCAATGGTGAAGGAACCGGCCGTTGGGTTCATGCAAGCCACAAACATACAGTTCGATATGTCCTTCAAGCTTAGCTTTTGTCTGTCGTACCTGCAAAAAACAAGTAGATATAAGCAGAAGTAGCCAAGTAGGTACTAATGAGTATCAAAAATATGTATAGTGCTTATTTACCAATGTCGATAGTTCATGAACTGGCGGATGAGAGTGTGCGGCTGTACGGTGCCGTAGGTATCCACCTCGGGCATGTTAAGATCGTCCACGAAATAGATCATAAATTTGCTCCCCGGGGGGCCAAAATTACGGCCCGACTTCTTCTCTAGCGGCTTCTCTAGCACTTTTTGCATCATTTCTGAAGAAGAGATAGGCGTATAAACTAAATGAGTAACTCCGATTTATTTATCTAATAGCGCAAATTACAACAATTTTGTGTTACCAGAGGTGGTGTAGAAGTTGAAGGGCACATTAGTGATGGCGTAGGAGTCAGGTAGCGAGTTGAGCTTGGCAGCAACGCTGACCGTCTTTCCAGACCCCGCACTGCCAACAAGCATTACCGGCTTCTCTTTGGCAATTAGCAGATCCATGAAGAAACGGATGCGAGTCGTTTCCGAGGTTGACACCAGGCAAGACTACAATAATAAATGACTAAATGAGCGTCTCTACTTCAGTTATAGTTGAACAGTGAACATCCTAACTTGACAGACTAAACAAATCAATAGAAGTAGTGCATCATTCGCTTTAAATGTGAGCATTATAAAGTTACTGACAAAACCCAGTATTTTTTTCTAAGCCCCGGACAACGACAACTAAATACATTTGATTAATATCAATATTTTAGCCGAACAGTACCTACTTTTGTTTTTTTAATAAAAATAATAGTTTATTATTTGGGAACTGTTTTTTTTATTTATGGTCATTGAGGCGTTATTAAATTAATTATGAGTTATTTTATTCGTTCTCCAGAATACAATAACGTACAGAGCCAGAAAAATTGAAAGATGAATGCAACTTCACCTGTAAAGGCAAATCGGGGTCCAATTCAAACTGCTCCACTTTTTCTGACCAAGGCAACATCTTTTTCGTCTCCGGATCAATAAAAAAGCTAAAGACAGTGCCCGTTGATGGAAATTTGATCGATTTAAACTCGTTGCAGAACCACTTGCTGAACTCGTTACGCCAGTCTACCAGCTGATCTTGGAACAAAGCCGAGCCGAAACCCCAGACAATTGAGAATACGAAGTATGTTTCGTACCTGTGAAATGATAAGAATTTTATAGCTAGGAGAAGAATATTTGTGTGATGTGTAGTAATCTGAAACTGAAGTTTGACAAAATAACGTTTATTTTTTTGGAAAGCAAGCATAAGCTATATCGGCTGCAGCTCAGATATAGAATGCAGGATGTTATTCAGATCGTAAGGATTCCTTTGCAGCGCTCACTTTGGAGTGAGTACGTATTTGATAGTGAGATAAAAGTGAGAGGAAGGTTGATCGAGCACTGAATACTCTTTTGGGCATTTGCTGGCCAGCAACCTCTTGTTGAGGAAGCACTTGAGCAGGTAATAGTTAAGGTAGATATGCTGCAGCTCACATTTAGAATGCAAGATGTTTTTCAGGTGGTAAGGATTATTTTGCAGCTTTTACTTCGGGATGATTACATATTTGGCAGAGAGATGTAAGGAAGGTAGATGGAGTACTGACCACTCTTTGGGGCAGTCGCTGGGCAGCAAACTCTTGTTGAGGAAGCACTCGAGTAAGTAGCATGTGAGCTGGATCTGCTGCAGATCGGTAAGCGTCGTAATACGCTTGTACTTCTTACACGACTCCAGCAGCGACGGGATGTACTTGTCGAACATTACCGTCAGCATCGCTTTCTCACTCTCGTCATCACGTGTTGTCTCTATCCATGACGCCACGAATCTGACAATCATTCAAACACCTTACAAAAAACGTCTGCAAAAGAGCTCCAACTCGTATAACTCGAATAAGTAAATAAAATTTAGCAATATAAAATTCGCAGGAATAAACTTAACTCAGTAGTTTTTTACATATTTATGTTTGTATTAAAGTAGTTAATTAAGTAAATGTGAAATATAAAAAATAAAGTCTCAAAATAGAAAACGCTAAAATGAAAAAACAGTTATTAACATTTAAATGAATGCTCATAGATACTTATTGAACTGCTGACATGAAAAATAGAAGAAAAAAAAGAGAAAGCCAAACTTACGGGTTCCACCCTAAGTCCTGTGGATTAATATATAAAATACCGGCTCTAGAGACAGTCGCCGGTGTAGCAGTGCGTAAATTAGATATTTCGAAAAGGAGGCGCATACATTTCGTCAATGCAATTCGCTCATTGCTGGCCAGCGTCAAAACCTAATAAAACAATCGAAAAAAGGTTATGTTTAATCTAGTGCAGCAGTATAAATGGTAATATAGAGGTATAATAATAAGGAAGTATGCGAAGGTTTCTAAAATATAGGACAATTGCAGTGGGAACTATGCTTGCATGCTAAAAATTTCAAACCAAACCTTTTAACAACTGATGTAACGAACTTGTAAACTTAAATACCTTGTTGTCATCCATGAGAGTATTGAGACTCTCGATCCACATGGGGTCGATGTCTCCATCGAGTACGATCCACTTGGGTCCGTCGCCCGGCATATTAGCCATATCACGCATTATGGTTGAGAACAGACCGTCCTTCCACTCGCGAGTCGCTGGGTTAATGATTCCTGGTAAAAAGGTTTTAATGAACGCAGTTTAGTACTATAAAGTTTGAAACAATATTGTCTTATATAATTTACTTCTAAATGCTGAAACACAGTCGTTTGATACTGCGGCAGTGACATAGCTTTTAATAACGAATATTGTACTTTCGGACATTTTGTCTGTTCTCATTTCAACTTCATGTAAAAATATGTCTCCAGAAAGACACTGTAAATACAATACGCAAATACAAAATTGTTACCAAATAACTCGTCGTTCGTGACAGCTTTAGGATCTAAGTCGTTGTAGAAAGGCTTCTGTTTCAGCATATGGTAGGTTTTGTTCAGACACTGCCACACCATTGATTTTCCGGTGCCGGCAAAACCGACGATAAAAACGGAGTGTCGTACCGCAAATAATTCCACTAATTGCACCATCTGGAAATAAATATTGATTTCACGTTATATCTTGTTTCATCAAAGAAAAAAGCATTCCACAAATTGTAATGTGTATGCATATTATGTAGTTGAAATAACTAGTCTAGTTGCATATTGTCTAAAGTAAAGTTAAATATAGCTTTACTTTTAAAATAAAGCCAGCTTCAGGCTGGAGTTTCATAGAAAGAGCTGCATCAATAAGATTCTTTTCAAAGTCCATATCTCTCTTCCTCGGCACATCAAGAGCAGGGAACAAGTCTCCGATGAGACCCATGAAGACCGGCGTATCGTCTGTCACAATCTTGGGTACGTTGAAATCTCGCAACGCTCGCATTAGGACTTGATCTTCAGGCCTTAAACGATCGCCTCTCTGAAATTATTGTTATGAATCGTTTAAAAATAAATAATAATAATAAAAAAAAACTCCTCAAAATGGATATCAAACGAAAGAGCTTGACTAAAAAAATTGCCTTAACGCATTTCAATTAAACGTATTTCAATTCCATTAAATAAATAATGAAACTTTAACGCATTTCTACTCTAAGGTAGTGGGGGGGGTAAGAGCCGGTTTTCACGGCGCGGCAGCCGCGCGGCGCCCGCGTGGCTGCGCGCGGTTATGGCGCAGTAGCTTTCCACAGTAGAAACCGCGAAAACCTGCGGTCTCGTGAGTATTGAAACAAAACCGTCGCGCGGCGCAGTGCCGCAACCGGGCGCGGGCGCGGTTTGAAACCGCGCCGTGAAAATTGGGCCTAAATATATTTATATTTTTTAGCTATGGTTAAGTTCTTCATTTTAACTATTCAATCCAATGTATGCACAGAAGTTGTAAGGTTATAAGTACCCGGTTTATATTATTCCAGTCCAGCGATTGAATCCACCGCTAGATTGTTTACTGGAATATTGTTAACCGGCACTGGAATGCATTGGCACTGGATTGATGCTTTCCAGTGCCGGTTTCCATTATTTCAGTAAGCAATCCAGCGCTGGATTCGGTCGCTGGACTGGAATAATGTAAACGGAGTATAATGTAAACCAGCACTGGAATGCATTGGCACTGGATTGATGCTTTCCAGCGCCGGTTTCCATTATTTCAGTAAGCAATCCAGCGCTGGATTCGGTCGCTGGACTGGAATAATGTAAACGGAGTATAATGTAAACCAGCACTGGAATGCATTGGCACTGGATTGATGCTTTCCAGCGCCGGTTTCCATTGTTCCAGTAAGCAATCCAGCGCTGGATTCGGTCGCTGGACTGGAATAATGTAAACGGGGTAATAAGTAAAGTACTTTGAGCGACCCGGCGACGACGAGCACCGACTTGATGGCGCGCAGCCCCCAGTCGTAGTGGTCCTGCTTGGACAGTAGCTCGCGGCACAGCGTGTACAGCGTGATGAACTTCCGCGCCAGCAGCCGCGCCTCCTGGAACCCCTCCGCCACCAGCATGATCTCGCAGATCAGCTCGAAGTCCGGCACCACCATGGCGCACGGCCTGCACATCACGACATACAATTATCACTATAGAAACGGCCGCTTACGTGCTCATGGAGTGCACGGAAGTGGCGGCTCATCGGGGAAGTTCCTGGGCACACCCGGGACGCTCCGCGAAGCATGCGGCAACGTGAAGACGCTGCTGGGCTTCCTGCTGGAGCTGGGTTGGCAGGAGTGAAGCCTACGTCCCACACACGCAAAATTGGCGCATCGAGACGTCGAGTTGCGGAAAACAGGCCACCTACGACTACTACTACTACCACCATGGCACATGGCCTGCAGATCACTACAAACAATTATCACTATCGTTAGCGAACAATAACAGACTAGCAACGCCTAACGGTATCCACCTAGGTACCCACGTAGTTCCCGATCCCGTGAATCTGCTGGGATAAAAATAACATGTGTGTTAATCCAGACTATTATCTATCTATGAACAAAATTTCATCCAAATTCCTACAGTAGTTTTAATGTGACAACGCCTAATAAATTGATAAACGCCGGCTACATGCATGAAAGTGTCCCGTTTTGTCCCGTTACGCTCATTGTACGCTTGCGCCGCATCTCTCAATGTTTCGTTATGACGTTGTCACGTTAAACTCACGTCCACCAACAGACTTTACAAACAACCATTTTTTTTCGTGAAAGAGTAACAAACATGCATCCATATTTATATTCTTACTTTCGCGTTTATAATACCTATTAGTAAGAAGTAAGATAAACAAAGAAAGTCATTTATCAAAGGTAGTCACTTTTCAAAGGTAATATTTCGATCAATACGAGTGCACAATTTATGCCCGGCCTCCGTATACCGGTCGTAGTAGTAAATCTGTCCACGGTTCAGGATTTTCGATTCTCACCCAAGATAAATACGTAATATTTTTGTGATGAATGCGAATATTTGGTATGCGTGTCTATGCATTATAAGTATCTACTTACGGGGTATTTTTAGATTTATAACATTTTCTTTTGAAAGTCCTGTTCATCTGAAGTCAATAAAAGTGGGTGGAAACTAATTGGTTTTACTTACCTAAAAAGCGCTTTCAAGTTCTCGGGCAGCTCAGTCCGGCCGGCGTAACCCGGGTTCATTGTAATGAACATGCCCACGGTCGGTATGAGCGTGATGAACTCTCCCATAAAGTCAAACTTCTTCTTTTTGGCTTTGATGGCGTCGAGAACGCTCTTGACTTGAACGGAGACGACAGATAACACCTCCACTGAGATGCGGTTGAACTCATCGAAACAACCCCACGCACCGGTCTGACACAAACCTGAAGAAACCAATTAAAGTACAGTACAATTGATGCCAATATTTTCACAGAATGATGTGGTCGGAATGTTTATTTAAGATATTTTACAGCCATTTCTAAGTCTGATAAAACTAAGCTATATGCTACACACAACCTATCAACAGTTGGAGTCTGTTGTATTTCTTGGACGTTTGCACATTCATCAGCAGTTACCTTTATAAATGTTTCCACAAGACTTGTAGTCCATCTGTTCTGAGCAGTTAAATACGTAGACCATGATTCCGAGCGCACGACCGAGATCCTTCGTAGTTTCGGTCTTACCCGTGCCGGCAGGCCCGGCCGGGGCGCCTCCCATCACCAAATGAAGACTCTGTGCAGATAATTCAAACAAAAATAAAAAAATTATCATCGAACACGCTTACCGGCTGGATTTCAAATAACAAAGCATTTTCTAAGAATCTAATACGACATCATAATTTACCTGTGTGAGTGTGATGTAGCAGCGATCAGTCAGAGGCGTGATCACAAGTCGAGGAGTGTTACCTAAATATTCATAGTCATACAGGAACTGAGCGTCACAGATGTTTGCAAAGCAATTATTCACATTAATATCCCATCGATGCCTGAAAAAGTCAACCAGGACATTTGAAACGTTACGACATTAGTGTCAGATACTGCTCAATTTTATGCAAAGTGGTATAATATCTCACCTCAGTTGACTCTGCCATTGGAAAGCGTTGGAGTTATCCACTTTAGCGACAATGAGTTTTGCAACGACATCTCGTGAGTGTACATCGATCGTACAGATGGTCATAATCTTCTGCCGGTCACCCACAGTGAGATCCCCCAGCAGGAGAACAATTAATGCATTCAGCTGTGATATCTGTTTCTTTTGGTAGTCTTTCAAAGCGTTTTCGTAACCTGTTCAATTACAAAACGGTATACCTACTTCGTTACAGTATAAACAAATAATTTTAATTTGAGAAGAATCAATGCATCATCACTGTAATTGGTGAGATTAATGTACTTAAGACCAGTACGTATAAAGCAATCAAGTTTTTTGGACAGTCAATACCTACATGATGAAGCAATTGTCAATGAAAGTTAGGCAATTGGTAAATGAGTTATGTTTAGTAAAATTGTTAACCTTCTTCTAATTTGGCGAAGGCCTGGTTGGTCTCAGTGGTCCACCAGATCTGTGTGCCGACGAGCGCGGGCTGCGCCGGCCAGTCGAACACCCACTCGTCTCGCGGCTTGTCTTCGTACGACTTCACGCTGTGCTCGAAGATGTCACGCAACGTGAAGCGCATGCAGTCCGTCACGCGGTTAAGCCACGTTTCCACCTACCAGGTAGGAATACTGCTCAGTCTACCGTGTAGTGGTTGATTAATTTTATGTGACACTAAACCAATTACGACCATCAATCAATCTGTAACAGTTGGTAACATTTTTAGTTGGTGAAGGTTAAAATAAATATAACTATAGTTCATTCATAGAGACGAGTCAATAGGATAGATAAGAACTGACTTTTGATTGGTAGAGCAAGGATGCTAAGGCCGAGCCCAAATTGCAGGTTTGTATTATACCGCCTCGTACCGTTAATAAATACATATACTTACAATCAAATAATTAAATGTTATACGGACTATACAGTAATACACAATAATGGATTATGATACAAGTGTGTATAGTTGGTGATTACCGCTGAGGCACCTAGGCTTTAACAGAGCTGAAGACGGTAATCATCAATACACACGTGTATTATACGACGTTTTTCACCACACTTGTGAATAAAATAAATAAAAAACAAAATATCATTTCAACATTGAAAAAGAGCTATGAAAAAGTTTTGGCGGGGACAAAATAATGAATTGTCATATTATGGGCTCGCAACTAAGCTACAGACTGAAAAAAATATTTTACTTTTTTTTGCTATCTGTGGATAGTGATTTTTAGCCACTTACAAAATGTGGAATTCAATTTTTTTCTATATTACAAAAAAACTAAAGTTTTATTGCAGTCAATATTTTATTTTATGACACGTGCCTACAAGTTGGTATTTATATTTCAAATTGAAACGTCAAATATAAATTAACCAAACCTCTCTCAGGATTCGAACCAAACCCAAAGACGCAACAAAATTCTTTGCCGCCGAGTTCCATGGGCCCACCGTTTCCACCGCCAACAGAACAAATTCATATGCAGCCTCTAAGGCCAAATATTTCAGGTGTACGTACAAGTTAAAATTATTTAATTAATGACAAAGTTGTATGAAGTAAGCAAGGAATAGCTACATTAATTCATTTGTTCTATTTAACCTCTATAACTCACTCGTGAGTATTAGTAATGAAAAAGACACAGTTTGATTTTGGGTGTCATTATATGCCTCATTGCGGTCAACTTAGAGTCACTTTATGAGCAAATGTGTTGAAAATATGTTTATAACACCTTTTCTCGTAAAGGGTCTCCTATTGCACCGATTTCTGTATCGTAATGTACCTCATTACGTACTTGTGCGGTAATGTAATGTAAAACGCTCGGTTTATCAAAATGCTCCGTCTAAAACGAAGGGTACCTTTTTAAATCTTAGTAAAGAGTTTTTATGTCATAAAAGTGGTCAACATTTTATGAATAAAATTAACTTTGAGAGGTAAAATATAATACAGAATTACAAATGTAATTTGTTAATTTAATTAATTTTGACCATAAACTACAACAATGTATGTGTAAGTATCAAAACACTAAAATACTTTTAATATACTTTAATACTAATTTCATACTGGCTGGTACTTTTTTTTTGCTGTATTGTTTTTATTTGAAAATGTCGTCAGTTTTAATGATTTCTGCGCAAATATGTTATAAATTACTGTCGTATGACATACGTGCAATTTGATAATTACAGCCACTGCTAATTATTGCTCTCGCCTACGGCTCGAGCTAGCAATATCGCCTCAGCTGTAATTATCAACTTATATCATTATAGGTATATTTATGAGATTTACCCAGCAATGCAATCAAATATTGACACCACATAGTGGAAAAAATGTATTGATCATGTGAATAAATAAATAAGTTATTTCGATTTTGCAAATTTCTACTATGTTGGTTTAATATTTATTAAAACGTAATAATTGTAAATAAATATAAAGAATACACACACGTAAATAATCCTGTCTTTTTCATAGTTGAGTAAACAGTTCACCAGTGTGAATCCACCTTTCTTCTCATCAAATTTGTTGACGCCCCCTGAAGGTTTTTGTCTATGTCTTATGTATGGATTTGTGCAACAAAGACAGTGCTCTATTTAAGGCTGGATCACACAGAGGCGATCTGGTAGCGATAGCGATCCGATAGCGATAGCAATCCGACACCGAGTATGGGATCGCGCCCGCTTGCTGTGTGTCAGGTTGCATACAAATTATAACATTACAAAAAATCCCGTCGCGCTATCGGATCGCTATCGCTATAGGATCGCCTCTGTGTGACCCGGCTTTAACTCGTCTCCATAAACAGACTATAGTCCAAACTCGACCACGATGTATCGTTTCATTACATCAGGCTCATCATTTGACTGGCTTTGTGGGACTCTTTGATTTACAATATGAAGGAAAAGTCAAATTGATAAATTGTAATATTTTAGGAGTACTAGCAATAGGGTACCGGACTGGGTCAAAAATACACCATCCTAATTAGTCCGTCAGCTAGATCATGGAAAAATATTGGACACGTATTTTTTGTTTTTTCATAATATTAAAAATCGTCAAAGATATAGCGACCATCAAACTTCGAGAGTGGGGGGTCGCGACGTCACTCGTGAGCAAAAATCGTACTCACAAGTAACGTCACACGAAACTTCGAAGCGCTGTATCTTCGTCATTTTTTGTTTGTGAAACAAAAGAAAAAATACGTGTACAATATTTTTTGGCAATCTTACTAACGGGCTACTTAGTTTTTTTGAGGATTGTACCCTATTTCAGTTAGATGCTTGTTAGATGATGTTAGTTACAGTTAAGAAAAGGCTTGCGAAATAAAAGTAATGAGGAACCTTTCCAGAGCAGTCGCAGCATGGTGCCTTGAAGGGTACATGCTCTTCATTCTCCTTGGATATCATCTCAAAGGCTTGTTTGCTGGTCGCGTTCGGAAACACCAGTTTTGCCAGGTTGTCATACAGCTTGGGGAGATGGCGACCCACCGCCGGTGGGTTGTTGCCGTTAGACAATATGTCTGCCGAACAATAGTGTAAATGTCACTCTTTCTACTTTTTTGACGTGATAACGTCTTATAATTCGATGAAGCCGGCTGCACGCCCGCAAAACATGACGTCATGTAACGTTACCGCCATAGAATAGATAATATTTACTACCGTTACCTCGCCTTATTACTTTTCGCACCATCTAGTGAGTGAAATGTGTATTACGTTCAAGGAGTCTGTCCATGTTTTAGAAAAGCGACGATATGAAGTTAAGAACTTGTGCTAGTACAATGATGTACCCAGAGATGGCGCTTTGAACAGCTTTTCTTAAGACGTTGTCACGTTCAACTATCGTCAGTAAACCGACTTTACAGACAACCATTTTTTTTTATAGTGTAGAGTGACGAGACGAGCAGGACATGTACCTGATGGTAAGCAACATGCCTCCCACATAACAGCATTGTGACACGCAGCTATTGGAACACGAAGAGTTCAAATCATAACCTAGCACTGCGCTCGTCACCCAGATATCTAAGGTATAATACATCTAAGCCCTGTAATTTATCTGGAAACATTGCCCCTCAAACCGGAACATAGTAAAGTTTGAACATAACTGCTTGGCGGCAGAATAACTGGCAAAGGTGTGGTACTGGGGAAGTCCCCAGGCGGACTATGCCAAGAGTCCTACCACTGCTACTCACCACAAGGATATATTTCACATTACATTTAATAAAGAATATTTATTTATTTAATTGTGTCTTTAGGTTATAGATTCGTTGTGGGGTTAGTAGAATATCTAGGTCCTGCTAAGTTAGCATACAAGTCTTTTAACAACATCGATTATCTCGAATCTTTGTGTTAAGAATTAAGAATTATATAGTTAATAATTATTTAGGAAAATTTTGGAAAATCAAACAGTTCTGGTTCCTAAGCTACATTTAGTAACTATTTTATTTTTTCTTGTAAACATATTATAAGTAAATATAGATGTTTACCGAGCAGATCAGCAGAAGATACAAAGTAGAAGCGAGGATAGGCCAGCCTTTTCGTCTCCAAGTAGTTGTTGAGCGCTTTCTCGCAGAGGTTGAGTCCAGCCATAAGCTCTTCTAGGTCGTCCAACAGTCCCGGCTTGTTAGTAGCTACTACTACATTAGGCGTTTTGCCAATATCCTTGACTAATTCCTGAAGAAAAATATGAGTAGGTATGTATCAAAATGTATTGGCACTATTTGCATTCACTTCTTTACCAAATTAAATAATGTTGATCAATGTTTCAATTGTTCCTTATTTTATTATTTAATTTAACGGCTGTCCGTTGTAACTTAGATTAGAGGAAATAAATTAAAGTATTAGTAAATATGAGGATTAAACACTAAAAATTGGTACGCACAATGGCCCAATAAAGAGGCTAGGTGCGGAAAAGGCCCCGCTAAACTAACTAAACTAACTAACACCAAAAAATCACCTTGAAATGTTTATCGATATAGTCGAATCTTCTAGAGTCCTCAGGCAGTTGTGCTCTGATGTCGTCAGATCCCACGAAGATACTCTCTAAGTACTGCCATTTCCTTTGCACCTCGAACCAAAGCGCTATCGCTGCGTCTGCAGTGCCAAGCTTCTTCGCCCACTCTGTCACTTCAGTTTCGTAGTAGCCCACAAACTTCGATGACATCATGTTTTGGACTTGGTTCTATGAAAAATAACAATCTAATATCTTCAAAAAAATCAAAAACCGACTTCAATTAATAGTTTTAATAGACACTACCAAATTTCATAAGAATCTATCACTATATCGTCTATATATGTGAAACAAAATTAAAGTTTTTTGTTCATACAATTAATACAATAGGCGGCGCTATCGCGTAACAAACATAAAAAAAACATACACCCGAATTAATAACCTCTTCCTTGTTGGAAATCGGTTGAAAAGTAAATATAAATATTTTAATACCAGCTTTTATTTTTGTACTCGGTATTAAGCATTAGCTGCGCCTCGAGAATTACCCGCGCATTTCCATTTCCCGCTATGTTCCTTTGGTAAAAGGCCTACCGTGCTATACCTAATTGTGTTTCAAATTTCAACCAGATTTATCCAAACGTTCAGACGTGACGGAGCAACAAGCACGCAAACATCCAAACTTTCACACTTATAATTTTAGTAGGAATTCATTTACCTGATCGTTTTCAAGCGTCTCAACAAGTTCTTCACTAGCTTTCGGTAGCACTGTGCCAGATCGTTCGTGTGGAGCGTAATCAAATTCCATCACTGCCCAAGTTGCTTCCAGCTCCCTAAAATTAAAATCAAAAGTTATATAAAACATCGCAAACTTACCACTATTAATTTGTTCTAATTATTTTAGATTTTGTATTTAAAAAATGTATAAACCTTAGTGTCTTTTCCATGGCCGCTTCTTTGACGGACTTATCGACTATAGTTTTAACTTCTTCCTCATACTTGTGCAAGTTAAGAGCCAGCAAATCTGCTAATGTTGTGTCGTCATCAATGCTAAACTTAACCTGAAACATTCGTCGTAGAAATGGAAAATGATAACCAATAACTACGAAATGTAGAAAAGCGGTGATAGTTAAAAATACTGCAGTGAAATGTAAAATTCACGTTGAGATATTAAAATAAATACTTACTAATAAATCAAATTGTGTCGTGAAATGATGAGTATTTATAAAGAGATTGAAATAATGTACTTATGTAGTTTGTTTTTAAACAATAAACTCTGTCAGAATTAAAGCATAATCAATGAACTTTTGCTGCGACACTCTTCTACTCTTGGGCTTCACTTCCAGTCCTTTGTCTCTCATCTCTCGAAGCGAATATGATCTGTTTAGTCTTCTGAACTTGTTCTCGCCAGAGTTTTCTTGATACTTTGGTCTTCTGTAATCTTGCAACTGCAGGTAATGTTTATACTCTTTTCCTATCATATCATTATCTGTTGACAGTTCCATCGTAGCGACGAGATTTTCTAAGGATTTGAAGTCTTCTAATATTTCTTCGAAAGATACTCGGTTTGAGGGTTTTTGTGGTGATTTAGTGGAATGTTTTAGGTCGATGGATGTGAGGTGCAAGTGAACTGATTGCTACATAGAAAATAAACAATAGATTAAATGATTGCTAATTACAAATTCAAGTTAACTGCGAAAGTTAAAAAATAATCACATCTTGGAAAATAATATTCCAAGCATACCTTTGTAGCCATCATCAGCTCGACCCAATGCCTATCCTGGATCGCAGGATTCTGCAAGTCGGTTACAGCGCGGAGAGAAGTCATCAAGTTCTTTATTGTGGCTTCAATGGTCAAATACGGTTCCCTGCAAAATTAAAAATTAAGTATATTTTAATTAATCTCAGTTTTTTAGTTCTTAGCTTTTAAGACACGAAGGAAGAAATTTTAGTCTAATTTTGTGATAAGAACGTCTAAGCTGTGGAATACGTTGCCTGGGTATTTCCCGATGGTTACAATCTTTGTGTATTCAAATCGAGAGTGAATGGATTCCTTCTAGGTAAACACGCTCCATCGTAGACTACGTAGACCGCATCATCGCTTAACATCAGGCGAGGTGGCGGCTAAGTGTAAGCCCATTAAAGTTGAAAAAAATTTGACGTGCTTTGTTCATGTACTCATGCATTCATGGAAAGTAGATCCAAGATCTAATTAGATATACATATATATGTAACACCTCTAGATTTGCAATAGTATAGAGGATACTTAATATATAAGCTGTGTAGCTTACCACACTCTCATGTCCTTGTCCAGTTGCCTAATGTCCTTGGTGAAACGCTTGCATTCTTGGTCCATACCATCAGCGTCAATTTTCTTCCAAGGCGATTTCTTCCAGAATTCTATTGTGCCCATAACAAGGAAATAGTAATCCCAAAGCGTCTGTAACCATAGAAGTCAAGTGTATCATTTTTATCTATTACCTACTCATAATTAAACAAAAAATCATTAATAATTATGGGAAATTTTGTAGTATTCGCTCGTGGACTTTATTCGCGTAGAATTTAGTAACTTTAACTTAAGAAAGAAATATTCAGAAAGGGTTAAGTGCGTATTCACACGAATACTCACTTTAATAAGTTTCAATTCGCGTCGACAAGCCTTATAGTTTTTCTCATCCGGTGGCTGTATGTCAAACAATGCACATGACTTCTTAAGTGTATCGATGATATTCTCGAATGCCTTAAGCTCCAAGTAAACGTTATCGATTTGCCGATATGGCTCTTTTGACGATTCCAGGAACATCTGCAGAAATAGATTTCACGTTGTTTTTCTGTTCGAACGAGCTTACTGCTTATAAACCAAATTAATATATGGTGCTTTTGTAAAAAGTCTCGCTACGGGGTGCAGATATACAAGATAGACCTATATTTTAAATATAGTATTGGACGTAAACGTATGAATCATGGTAGGTCACGCTCACTCAGACCAGAGCGTACCTTTTTGTAACACCCAAAGACAACACAAATATATGAAAATTACAAAAGTTATGCGTAGGTATATTCAATTTTGGGTGCCAGCTAGTATCATAATACTAGCTGACACCCAAAATATAATACAATTAAAAATAGAATAAAATTGCGTCCTCTGAGAAAAGCAACCCTAAATGTAACTTTTCATACGACAAATTACATTATATCAATCGTATGAAATGACAAAATGACGTGACACGAAACTTAATAACAAAGCTCATTCAAATCGGACGAGCCGTTTGAGGGGATTACGACCACAAACATAGTGATGCCAGACACGATTTTATTAAGAAACTAGCGGTTCGTCCCAGCTTTTCCTGTGGTACATAATAGCATATGTACCATCATAGCAAATATAGCACTCAAGGATCACATACAAATCTAACAGTGAAAGGTTTTTTTTAAATTGATCCCGTAGTTTCTGAGACTAGCGCTTTCAAACACTCTTCAGCTTTATTATTGGGGACCGAGTCACCTTCGTCCGTGGGGAAGCACCTAGATATTGAAACCTCACACGTGGTCCCTGGGTGGTGCTAATCAGGTGACAAATTACCGGTGGTAGGCTTCGGCCGTGGTTGGTGACCACCCACTAGACTAAGTCACGACGCCAAGCGGCCTAGCCGTGTTCCGTCGTGTTGTCTAGTGACACCATTTAGGGAAAACGGGTCAGAACAGTTGCTGCACAACTGCAAGACCGGTCTGTCACACACCAATACTGTACATCGGGAAGCTAGTCATGGAGGGTAGCGGGATCCGAGGCACGGTTTGCCGCACCGACCGCAGATAGTTGGGGGCCCAAGTAGTGAGCTAGCCACTCATGAAAGGCTGCCCCGCCATCTAGCGAAAAATCCCGGGATGCGCTATCCTGCCGGTTGGCGACCGGATGACAAGGCCAGATAGACATCCCCGGGGGGGCTCGGGCGTCCCCGCAGTCTCCAGGCTAGCTCCCCACTGGTGTATTCGTGTTGTGTGTTGTGACCAATGGTCAGTAGTGTGTGGCCTCGTTCTACTGCCGTTTTCCCCACCGATTTCCTCTCCAAAAAACATGAACAAAGTAAAAAAAAGAAACAAAGTTAAAGAGCGGCTGCACGCCTTGTCAGTCAAAGTGCACCTCACTAATATTCGAGGTCTGCACTCAAATCTCACTGCAGTCCACCATCACCTAGAACCTAGAGACTGAGCAGCCGACACTCTTGTTTCTTACGGAGACGCAGATAGGTTGTCCGTCGGACGTGGCGTACCTTACGTATCCAGGCTATACCCTGGAGCACAAATTCCGGCCTCGTGCTGGAGTATGCCTGTACGCCCGTGACGACATCTGCTGTCGGCGTCTCCGTAACCTTGAGGACACTAGATTTTCTGTTCTTTGGGCACTAATGGACACAGGCATAGACAAAATTATCTACGCCTGTGTGTATCGGTCGCACAGCGGAGATCTGGAGGCGACTAGGCTCACGGAGTATCTAAGTGAGGCGGCGGACGCGGCTCAACAGAAGTACCCTTCGGCCCAATTAGTGTTACTGGGGGATTTCAACGGCCATCATAAGGAATGGCTGTACCCATACCGGGACACTGATTACGCTGGGCAGGAAACGAGAAAGCTAGCTTTATCGTTAGACCTAACCCAGCTGGTCCAAGAGGCCACAAGAGTACCCGACGTTGAGTCGCATACACCTTATTGCTTAGACCTTCTGCTGACAACTGATCCAGACCGTTATTCGGTGGCGGTATCGTCGCCGTTAGGCAGCTCCGACCACTGTCTGGTGAAATCTGTATCTGTCTACCATCCGCCTGATCCCAGCCCTAGAGGCAACCGGCGGTTGTGGCGATACAAGTCAGCAGATTGGGATGAGATGCGCTCTTTCTTTGCGTCTTACCCATGGCAGTCATTGTGCTTCGCTTCTAATGATCCCTCAGTCTGCGCAGATGCTGTGACTAATGCAATACGAACGGCTATGGAATATTTCATTCCATACTCCGACATCTCATTATCCAGCAAAGCTCGCCCTTGGTTTGGTTCTCAATGTAAAAGTGCTGAAGCATTTAAACATGAGGCCTACCTAGCCTGGGTTGATGCTCGACAGCGTAAGGCAAGGGACATACACCAGAAGAAGAAGGCGTTCAACAAGGCTGCTAAGGCATGCAAAAAGGTTCTTCAGAGGGCTCGGTTTGACCACATTAGTCGAATAGGGAACAAACTAGCTTCGTACCCAGCGGGCAGCAAAGCGTTTTGGTCCCTAGCTAAATCGGTCGAATCGAACTTCTGCCGCTCCTCACTACCTCCAATGCTGAAACCTGATGGGACACTGGCTCACACTGCAACGGAGAAAGCAAACTTGTTTGCAACTCAGTTTGCGGAATCTTCGCGTCTAGATGCTGGTAGCGCGACACCTCCTACTCCACCTGGCTGTTCGACTTTTATGTCAGAGATACGCATTCGCCAAAAGGAGGTTCGCAAAGTGCTACGCAATCTGGACGTGAATAAAGCCAGTGGCCCAGATGGTATTCCTGCTCTAGTATTGAAGGCTTGTGCGCCTGAGTTGTCACCGATATTGACACGCCTATTTAGACTCTCTCTCCAAACTGGGCTAGTACCGAAGTCTTGGAAGCTTGCCAATGTGCAACCTGTGCCCAAAAAAGGTAGTCGTGCTGACCCTGTCAACTACAGGCCCATCTCAGTCACGTCCATACTCTGCAAGACTATGGAACGTGTCTTAAACCACAGGCTCCTGACGTACCTAGAATCGAACGACCTCCTCAGTGACCAGCAATACGGGTTTCGCCGAAACCGGTCCACCGGGGATATTCTAGCGTACGTCACTCACATCTGGAGTGAAGCTATTGAGAAACACGGGGAAGCACTTGCAGTCTCCCTGGATATCTCGAAGGCTTTCGACAGGGTTTGGCATGATGGCCTTATAAGCAAGCTTTCTAGTTATGGTTTGTCTTCTGGGTTCATTGCTTGGATATCGGACTTCTTGAGGGATCGATCCATACGAGTCGTCATTGATGGCTGCTCGTCGGATCAAATGGGTATCAGTGCCGGAGTCCCACAAGGGTCGGTACTCTCTGCGACGCTCTTCCTGCTACATATCAATGATCTGTTGAAGCCCGGTATCTATGGGTACGCAGATGATAGCACCGTTGTAGAGAGTTACATATCTAGCGCGAGAGCCACTGGGCAGCAAACTCAGGTACTGAGAGAGAGTCTGATCGAGCGTTTGGGCTTGACCCTTGATGCGGTGTCCAAATGGGGCGATGCCAATCTGGTCAAGTTCAACGAGATTAAGACGCAGGCGTGTCTGTTCTCCGCTAAAAGGAGTCCTTTCCAACTGACTCCAACTTTTAGAGGTGTATCCGTGCCGGTCTCTGACCGTCTTGAACTTTTGGGCGTTACTTTGACCTCTACGCTCAACTTTGGCTCGTTTATCGAGTCCAAGGCTAAACTTGCTGCCAAAAAACTTGGTGTCCTCTCAAAGGTGCGAAGGTACTTCAAGTCTGAACAGTTGCTTACACTATATCAAGCACAGATTCGCTCCTGTATGGAGTACTGTTCGCACCTGTGGGATGGATCGGCTAAGTATCAGCTGGAGGCTCTGGAATCGATCGAGAGACGTGCCAAAAGGCTCATAGGCAACGACACTCTTGTGCGAAAAAGACTTCAAAGTCTTGAACATCGCCGAAAAATTGCTAGCCTATCGGTTTTTTATCGGATACACTTCGGAGAGTGTGCGACTGATTTGCATGATCTGATACCACCTTCTCCTTTTTTCTATCGGAATGCTCGTAGCTCGAAAAAGCGACATCGTTTCATGGTTGATGTTCCAAAGACACGAACGAAGAGATTCGACTCTACTTTTGTGATAAGAACGTCTAAGCTGTGGAATACGTTGCCTGAGTGGGTTTTCCCCGATGGTTACAATCTTTGTGTCTTCAAATCGAGAGTGAATCGGTTTTATCTAGGTAAACACGCTCCATCGTAGACCGCATCATCGCTTAACATCAGGCGAGATGGCGGTCAAGTGTAAACCTATAGAAGTTAAAAAAAAAAAATTATATGAGTATAGAAGAAAGGAAACCTCTTTGTCCTTGAACTGGTCTCGGTACATGGTGAGTCGCAGGTTTGTGAGCGCGACCCGTTTCGCGATGAGCGCTGCCTGGGCGGCTTGCAGTGGAGCCACGTTGTTTTTCATCATCGTCGCCTGCTTGACCAGGTTGCGCCATCTCTCCGGCAGTACATCCAACTTAACATTCAAAACACAACCATTATTTTGTAGCCCATTTACTAGCTTTATACTAAGCACAAACTTATCAGTTTTTTTAGCTAATTAATTATTGTTTCGGCATGTTGATGTTATTTAATTTAACACTAAAAGACATAAGACTTTAGCACTAAATGCCCCCATTATTGGGACTCGGGATCTTCTCTCAAAAAAAGAGAGCGAAAGGTACATTTATATTTAGAAAGGGTTCGGCATCCTTTGTAAAATCGTCGTAAAATGGCCTGATAAAAAAGAAAAATTACAACTGAAACGGACACACACATTTTAGACATGCCGCCTTTTAGTAAGAGCCGCTTTGCGTGTTTTAGTTGCGTGTGTTAGTAAATTTACCAATATGGTCAAAAATTTCAATTAAATCGATTTTATATGTAGGTATTTGTATTTTCTTTTGTCATCCAGGAACATAGCCTCTATAGTCTTATAAAGATTACAATCCATTCACGGTTTTTGTATTCGCGGCTTACATATATACCTATACCCCGCGAATAAAGAGCTTTCACTATAATCAACCACGAGTAACTACTACTAAGCTATCACAGAAAATGGTAAAAAGACAAAGGTAGATTTTATATTTTTTACACGTACGAGGATATTTTAACTTTCATTTTTCTCTCTGCGACACGATGGACCCGGCACCCGCACGGTGAATCCACGGAATGCTAAGAAGTTCGTCTCCCAAGCTGTTTAAAATGGCTAAGAAAAAACTGTACTTGGATAGAATGAGCTCAATTTACTGTTGCTATACAATCATGTTTAATTTGCTTTCAAATAGTAATTTTAGTAAATTTTTAGGAGCAATAGCTCCATGGTAAATTGTTGAGGCCAAGTTGAGCTCATTCTATCCAAGTGCAGTTTTTCTATAAGTAAATATTTCCCGTAGATTCAAGCCGATGTTTTATCTTTTGTACAATGCCTTTTTCTTACCAACGTGTGGACCGAGTATTGATGCTGATCATAAGGCTCGTTCTGGTCCATCCCAATTGTAGCATTAAAATATAGAAAAGAATTAACGTACAGAACACACATTTCTCTAAATTAGTAACACGGGCGCTCCGTCATTGTAAGGCACTTTTCTTTCCTTTACTCGTAACATCATTTATGAGTATTATACATAAATATACCGGATGGTAGCCATAAGAAAAAAAAAGTATTAAAGCTACGAGTATCTAGCTTTGGTCCGTTTCGGCACGTTTCGGGCTAGAAAGTGTTAAGACCTGATCAAACCCAAGCGGTAGTCGCTGCCATTGGTAATATTACTGTTCACACCAAGCGGATTTTACCGACTGCGCTAGCAGAACGTTTCGCCAAACATGCAAAAAATACCGCGTACCTAGGCGGTATGTACCGCTTTCGCTCAAGCCGCGGAACTTCATACAAAATACCGCGCGGGATCCGTGCGGATATTTACCTCTACCCACAGCGGTAGCGAATACCGCTCCGGTGTGAACAAGCCTTTATGTGACCAATATCCACTGCTGCAGAAACGTGCCATAATATTTATGTTAGCTGATTTATTATTAAGTTTCAAATCATAAACATGTGAAAATTCGACATGAAAGCACAACATTTTTTTTCAACAAAGTTTAACAAAGTTAGAAATGAATCTTTCATTTCATATCTTGACGAGTAATTTGGTGTTAGATAGTAACCAGGGTCTGATAATGAAACTGGAAGATGGTTTCAGGAGCTCAATACGACATAAAACCGCCGATTTTGGTCTCGTTTTATTCGACTTGATGAGTACCTACTTTGGTGCAAAATGGTAGCCAGGGTTTGATGATCATTGATCATTGGATGATCATTGGAGCATGAAGGTGGTCATTACATTTTTATGATCTTTTTTATTAAATAATAATAAAAGCTTGTTTAAAAACGTTTTTTTTAAGTGAATTTTGATGCACCACACACTGAGTTGTTCGTGAGCTGTAAGCTGTGAATGAATTTCATCGTCGCGTACGTGAAGGATTCGCTCGGGTTACCTCGGGACTGCCGAGGATGTCTATACGCCTATAGCACTCACGTATTACGTATATGTATCCAACAGTGAAAGAATTTTTGAAAACGGTCCAGTAGTTCCTGAGATTAGAGCGTTCAAACAAAACACTTCTTCAGTTGTATATCTACTATTAGCAGGTAGGTATAGATTTTTATAGTACCTAGTTAAAACTTCTTTTGGAGCACCGCATATACATTTGTTTTTTATTATTTTTAGGCATGTATTCTGGATACCCACGTCACAGGTCACCCTAGTGTGGGATCCAGTGTTCACTGACTTATTTTTTGCTTTATTTATTTTATTGTAATCTACCCTACAAGTTTAATTAAGTTGGTGATTGTAAGTAACTTAAGTTTTTATGTGCTAATTAAAATTAAAATTTTCAAAAACACATTTATAAACATATTTTTAAACATTTTCATTTTCATTTTCATTTTCATTTTCATTTTCATTTTCATTTTCATTTTCATTTTCATTTTCATTTTCATTTTCATTTTCATTTTCATTTTCATTTTCATTTTCATTTTCATTTTCATTTTCATTTTCATTTTCATTTTCATTTTCATTTTCATTTTCATTTTCATTTTCATTTTCATTTTCATTTTCATTTTCATTTTCATTTTCATTTTCATTTTCATTTTCATTTTCATTTTCATTTTCATTTTCATTTTCATTTTCATTTTCATTTTCATTTTCATTTTCATTTTCATTTTCATTTTCATTTTCATTTTCATTTTCATTTTCATTTTCATTTTCATTTTCATTTTCATTTTCATTTTCATTTTCATTTTCATTTTCATTTTCATTTTCATTTTCATTTTCATTTTCATTTTCATTTTCATTTTCATTTTCATTTTCATTTTCATTTTCATTTTCATTTTCATTTTCATTTTCATTTTCATTTTCATTTTCATTTTCATTTTCATTTTCATTTTCATTTTCATTTTCATTTTCATTTTCATTTTCATTTTCATTTTCATTTTCATTTTCATTTTCATTTTCATTTTCATTTTCATTTTCATTTTCATTTTCATTTTCATTTTCATTTTCATTTTCATTTTCATTTTCATTTTCATTTTCATTTGCTGTGTGGCCTTAAGCATGCAAACATTTTTTTTATTAGTCAGAGTAACAAGACGAGCAAAACAATTGCCTGATGGTAAGCTACACGCTTACCCATAAAAGCACAGTACCACGCAGATATTTGAATATTATTTTTTCATCATTGCCTAGAAGTTCAATGCGCTCGTCACCCGAAAATTCAGCTGAATTAGTTATTTGCCCTGTGATTTTTCGGGTAACATTACCCTTCAATTCAAATGAACGGTACGTAATGTACATAATATGTACATTACGAAGTGGTAGTAAGTAAGCCGGGGAACGTTCCTCAGCCGGGCTCTGCAGAGAGTCCTACCCAGAGACCACTAGGTACAAAATGTTCTCCACAAACTGATATAAAATCCGTTTGAAATTGAACAACACTGGCTTTAACGGTAAAATAAAACATCGTGAGAAAACTTTTGTGTTCCAGGAAAAACAAATGTTGATGTTTCCAGAGAAATTACTTAGGCTTAGAGATATAACAACTTAGATATCTGGGTGGCGAGCGCAGTGCAGTGCTAGGTAATGATTTGGATTCTTCATGTTCCAATAGCTGAGTGTCACTGTGTTGTTATGTGGCAGGCACGTTGCTTACCATCAGGCACATGTACTTCTCGTCTCGTCACTCTTTATTAAATAAAGTAGCCAAGTGCGAGTTGGACTCGCCCATGAAGGGTTCCGTTGCAGCAAGTAACATAATATACATAGTACACATAGTTCTTGTAGTTCGTTGTAACTTTGATAGAAGTTTTAATAATAGTGTATTTATGACGTACTAAAAAAAAACTACTCATCAGATCGAGTTCAAACTAATTTTCGTTGGTAGTTTTCATGGTAATGTACATCATATATTTTTTTTAGATTTTTCATTTTCTTACTTTAGAAGTTAGGGGGGGGGACACAAATTTTACCACTTTGGAAGTGTCTCTCGCGCAAACTATTCAGTGTAGACAAAAACTATATTAGAAACCTCAACATCATTTTTGAAGACCTATCGATAGACACCCCACACGTGTAGGATAGATGAAAAAAAAATTTTTGAGTTTCAGTTCTCAGTATGAGGGGCAACCCTAATTTTTATTTTTTTAAATTTCTTTTGTAAAAATCTTAATGCGGTTCACAGAATACATCTACTCACCAAGTTTCCACACTGTAGTTCTCATAGTTTCGGCAAAAAGTGGCTGTGACATACGGACGGACAGACAGACAGACAGACAGACAGACAGACATGACGAATCTATAAGGGTTCCGTTTTTACGTTTTACGGAACCCTAAAAATAAACATGTACATGTCTATCATTGGTCGGCATTGTTGACTACGGCTCGTACACTCTCCTTGTGAGAGAATACCCTTAGTCCCAGCAGTGGGATAGTTAAGTGGGTTGCTTGTGATTATACTGATATGGGCACTTTGGGTACCTATCACAATACACGCGTGCGACTAACAATAGGCACGGTATCGAAAAATAACTAATTATTCCGTCAGTTAGATTTAATAAGAAACATTGTACGTATTTTTTAGGGTTCCGTAAAACGTAAAAACGGAACCCTTATAGATTCGTCATGTCTGTCTGTCTGTCTGTCTGTCTGTCCGTCCGTATGTCACAGCCACTTTTTGCCGAAACTATGAGAACTACACTGTTGAAACTTGGTAAATAGATGTATTCTGTAAACCGCATTAAGATTTTTACAAAAGTTTTATAAAAAAAACAAAAATTAGGGGTGCCCCCCATACTGAGAACTGAAGCTCAAAAATTTTTTTTCATCAAACCTACACGTGGGGGGTGTCTATCGATAGGTCTTAAAAAATGATGTTGAGGTTTCTAATATAATTTTTGTCTACACTGAATAACTTGCGCGAGAGACGCTTCCAAAGTGGTAAAATGTGTGTCCCCCCCCTCTAACTTCTAAAGTAAGAGAATGAAAAAACTAAAAAAAAAGTATGATGTACATTACCATGAAAACTACCAACGAAAATTAGTTTGAATTCGATCTGATGAGTAGTTTTTTTTTAGTACGTCATAAATAAACTATTATTAAAACTTCGATCAAAGTTACAACGAACTACAAGAACTATGTGTACTATGTATATTATGTTACTTGCTGGAACGGAACCCTTCATGGGCGAGTCCAACTCGCACTTGGCTACTTTATTTATTATTTCATAAGAAAGAATTACCTATTCTATCCCATTATTTTCCCGGGATAAAAAGTAGCTTATGTTCCTTCTAATATCTCCAAGAATATGTGTACAAAGTTTCATATGATGATCGCTGCTTCTCAATTAGATAGGTAAGAAAAACCAGTTAAATAAATAACAAATATAGACTCAATCGTAATAGATTTTAGATTTTAAATCGATAGACGAGCCCGCTGGTGGGCCCTCGCCAATTAGTTTTCGCGTTAAAGCGTAACAAACAAACTTACATTCACATTTATAATAATAAGTACTTATACATATTATACATAATAGCAATTACAGACCAATATCGCTTCTCTCTACAATCTCAAAGATATTAGAAAAGCTAGTTAAAAAAAGACTCACAAGCTATTTAGAAAAAGAACAAATATTGAGTAAAAATCAATATGGATTCAGAAATGGACGTTCTACTGAAGATGCAGTGCTAGAATTAACTAACAAAATCACGAAATATCTTGATTGTGGAGAGAAGTGCATTGCTGTGTTTTTGGACCTCCAGAAAGCGTTTGATACGGTTTCGATACCAATACTATTGACTAAATTGCAGAACGTCGGCATAAGGGGTCTGGTACTAAACTGGTTTGAGGATTACTTGAGAAACCGGACACAAAGAATAAAAATTGAAGAACATTACAGTGATAATGATGAATGTACGTATGGAGTCCCTCAAGGTAGCACCTTAGGACCTATCCTTTTTCTTTTATATATAAATAGCCTTTGTGATAAAACATTGCCAGGACTAGATCTCATAATGTTCGCAGATGACACTGTTCTTGTTCTGCATGAAAAAACATGGTCTAAAGTTGTTAAACTAGCCGAAGACTGTCTTGCCGATGTAACACAATGGCTTGAAAATAATCTCCTTTCCTTAAACGCCAGCAAAACTAAATATGTATGCTTCAGTATTACAGCCTCCGGCGCACCAAAAAGTGTTATTAATTTAAAGTTACATACATTCCCTTGCAACCGTAATCTTAGACAAGGACGGTGTTCCTGTGCAGAATTGTCCAGAGTACAAGAAATAAAATACCTTGGAATTTGTATAGATAGTAACCTTAACTGGAATGCCCACATAAAACACTTAGTAACTAGAATTAGAAAATTAATATACATATTTAAAACGCTAAGGACAGTGGCAGATACAAAGTTGGTTTTGGAGACGTACAAATCGCTTTGCGAATGCATAATAAGGTACTGCATCTGTGCCTGGGGTAATGCGGCCAAAACTACTATTATTTCAGCCGAGCGAGCACAGCGTGCAGTACTTAAAGTACTGCATTTTCTGCCCTTCAGGCACCCTACTTCAGATTTATATGCAAGAGCAGGCGTTTTTAGCGTTAGAAAGCTGTTCATATGTGAAAGTCTCAAACGATATCATAAAGATATTGTACCTAAACTTATTAAGGAAAACATCAAGAGACAGAGAAGGTGTCCTGTGGTGGGTATGAGACAGAAATTTGGTAAAGCGAGTTTTAATTATGTTGTGCCCTCTTTGTATAATAGGATAGATAGCAACTTTGCATTAAGGAAACTCAACAACAGACACACAGATTACAGAAATAAAACCAGATGGAGCGCGCAGAACAGAGCTACTGAAGCAGACAAAGCAAATACAAACGCCGAAACAAATACAAACTCCAGTCAGTATGAAACGGACTTTCGTGTTATACGGGAGTCCCGTGTCATTTTAAGTTTTGTTTTAAAATATGCCGTCTTTTGTCTTCAACAAAAACAAAAAAAGGAAAGAGGAATATAATTTCATAGGAAAATTTGAATATTTTTACTGTTATTTATATAATTTAGGCGATTTCATTTTGGTGATGAATGGAACACAACACCTCAACGAAAATAGGTTAGTGTGGCGATACTAAATGGAAATTATTTTCCCTGAATATAGGGTAAAATATAGATTATATATTTTTTTGGATACTCGTAGACCAAATTAGTGATGGGCATTGTATTATTCAAATTAATTTAATTTCAATTTTAATTTTTGTAAATGTTAAATTTGTAAAATGAGTAATTTATGACATAAAATCTACAAAAAACAAAATCATTAATACATCATAAAATTTGTTTGTGTATTTATTTATTTCGTTAGTTGCACCACTGCCCAAAATATTACAAATTCTGTTTCCTCATGAATCAAAAGGTTATATGAAAGAGATCGCCTCGCCGAGAATTTAGCGACAAGATCGCCTTTTGTGCCCATTTTGTTTTGTTATTATATGTGTTACTTCTTGTCAACTTTGTTTATGGTGCCAATAAAGTGTTTTGTATTGTATTGTAATGTCATTCGATATATTATCTAAGTGAAACGGTGGCTATATAATTGGTTATAAAATGATGGTTTATAATATAAAATATTTGTTGAAGGAAGATATTTTTGAAGTTAATATTATGCATAACGTTGTTTGTAAAATTAAATAAATATACAATATATAATATTTATACATAAACAATATTTTAAATTGTTAAGTTTTTTAATATTATACGGTTACTTGGTTTTAAAGTCTTGTTTTGTCAAAAAAAGGGTGAATAATAATTGAACTGTTAAAATTATTATTTTTTGTTAGTTTTTTTTGTTTGTTGTTTGGACCTATAACATACAGGTAGCCTATTATGTATGCATTTTTTCAAAAATAATTTGGTGGTAAAGATGGTTGTTTTAATTTTTATTTAACCTATCTAAGCGAGTAAATTACACTAATTTTATTATTTGCGATTCAAGTTAATTTCTAGTTGCATGCAAAATCAAAGTTATTTTCTTCATAGAATGGAAATAGTAGTAACAAGAAATCTTTGAATAATCGGTGTAATAATATTAATATTTTAAAATATCAATTGATGTGTTTTTTATACGTGAAGATTTCCCAAGCTAAGACAACAATAGTGGGATTTTTTTCTTAAGACTGACAACATTATACAAGTAATTTGGAACGTTGATTTGACAATTTTATGTCAACATGACTAATTACGGGCCTCACAGTGTTGTTCACGAAGGTTCCATCTGTGTTTTATTTCTGTAATCTGTGAACAGACAGTTTAAAAAAGCTATTATATCATGGTTGAACACTTTTGAGTATGATGACGTTGAGAACATGATGTTTGATTTGGGTGTCCTGTGAGGGTATCGTGGTGGTTATTTGGTTGCTTTTGACATATATAAATTTTCATTTATAAATTTTTACATTGGTAACTCAACCTTTGTTATGAGTAACTTATTTGTGTGTGAATGTGTGTGTGTGTACTTTGGGTTTTGGTATATGTATAAACATGAAAATGTACATACGTTTGTTGGTATACTTGTTCTTTATGTAAGTTTTTTTTTCTTTTTAATGTATACATTTTAATTAATTTTAATTTAATTTATTTTAAATTCGTTATACCTAATTTAATTGATTTGATGTCATTGTGAAATATAAATTGGGAGAAGCCATTGGGTATCGAGATACAGTACTTGTACTAGTTCGAACCTAATGGGTTCATAATGTATTATGTAATCAAGTTTATGACAAATACATATTTCTTATTATTTCTTATTATATAGAATAACAGCGAGCGAGCGCGGCATCCCCTACTGACGTCAGCTGTCGATGTGCGAGACGCGTCCAGTCCTAGTACTCTAGATATAGGTATACCTATAGACAGCAGACGTTTGAGAGGGGTGACTGCAAATTCATGCAACCCTATCCCCATAGAGAGCATTTTTGTATAATTTGATCGGATTTATCGAATAGTTTCAGTATTACGATCCCAATTTTGGCCGTTTCCTATCCACGTATAACATTGTGGACCCAGTGCATTATACGTTTTGCAGCCCGGGATCGAGCCTCGTCACGGGTGCTATTGTTTTGACAATTTTTTTTTCTCGTGGACAGCTATCAGGGTGTTTTTCATTTTAGTACTTATAGAGTAACGAGACAATCAGGACATATGCCTGATGGTAAGCAACATGCCTGCCACATAACAGCACAGTAACAAGCAGTTATTGGAACATGAATCACTACCTAGCACTGCACTGCGCTCGTCACCCAGAGATATAAGATGTTTTATCTCTATGCCCTGTTAGTTCAACGAACTGGTTGTATCGTAACAAAACTGTTTTACAATGTAAACTGCACTAACATGTTATGTTCCGCTATGAGTGGTTCCGCTAAACTCAGCTAAATTCAACTGGATAGATAATAACTACAAAGTGTGATGTACTAACGGACGGCCCCGGTGTCGCCCGGCACTATGTAGATTTTTTTAAAGTAATAAAATATAGAGCGATAAGACGAGCAGAACAGCGTACCTGATGGTAAGCAACATACCTGTCCATAACAATACAGTGATACGCAGTTATAGGAACATGTTTCATCTCTTATACTCTGTCATTTCACAAGACACATTGTCATTCAAACCGGAACATATATGATTATGATGATTTCACATTACTGATTGGCGGTAGAACTATGTACTGGTGCTGTAAAGATGGACTTTGCAAAGAGTCCTGAGTTTGCAAAAAACTAGTACGGAGCAGAGTGGAATGATTAATAATTACAATACATATTATGTTTTGCTTAGCCTATGCTACCGGGTAACCAAACTGTAAATACAACATTAGCCGCGTCTCGCGGCGCCACCCGCAGCTCAACAGTCTAACACTATAATTTATTTTCGTCAAACACGATTCAAAGGTAACATTTTTACAAACTTTGAATGTCAAATTTATTTAAACGATTAGGTATCCAATCAAAAACCTAAATAAGTTTCAAGGTCTTCAAAACTGACGGAATTTACATATAGACTACAGGCCCGTGAACAAAATTTACGGGTCAAATGAACCACCAGGAGACCTATTGTAGGATGATAGGGTATACAGTAATAAGATTCAGCACTCTAATACTTACACAATTTTAGCCTATATTTATACTGTACTTAATCGGTTTCATTTTAGGTTATTAAAATTATTAAATAGTGTTAAATACTTATTCTTATTTTAGTTTTCACTTCTGCCGTGTGGTCTTAAGCACATACATTTTTTAAATAATGCTTGTTGTTATTTTAGTGTGATTATTCTGCTTATGTCTCAGCTTCATTATCAGACCTTGTTTACCAGCTAGCATCAAAGTAGGTCAAAACGAATTAAACTAGGCCTAACTCAATAGGTTTATGTATGTCGTTTAGTTCAGACTCAGTAACTCAGTAGTTCCTATTGCCGTCTGGCAGCTTCATTATCAGACCCTGGTTATCACCTAGCGCCAAAGTTCTCATCAAGACGAATAATACGAGCCCAAACTCGATGGGGCTATGACATTTAATTACTGAGTTTCTATTGCCATTTTCCACCTTCATCGTCAGACCCTGCTTACGTGCTTACCATCTAGCACCACATCATCAGACCCTGCTTACCATCTAGCACCAAAGTACTCATCAATACGCATACGACGAGCCCAAACTCGATAGGGTCTCAGTAAATAGTACCAACAAAATATTTTCCAATCTGAACAGTGTTTGTATGTAAACCTGGTGATAAAGAATTGATTTCATGATAAGCTTGGGACCTTCTCTCGCAAGGTGAGAGTCGAGGTCATAATCCACCACCCTGGCCAAGTGCGGGTTGGGTTAGGTTAGACCATGTGTCACTTTTTGGATTTCTTTTGGATCGTCAACCATGAGACGATGTCGCTTTATAATATTAGTAGGACTGGTGAAAACCACGTGAATACCTGTTCGTAGGTCTCTTCGGGGAAGTCGACGCCGTACTCCTTGAGCACGTCGATGATATCCCGCAGCGGCTCGAACATGGTATCGGTACCGGCGTCCTGTTTGGCTTTCACTTCGTTCAGAACGCGCATGACCTGCAGTAGACCCTCGTAGTCGTCGTCACCCAAATCCACTGACAACTCCTTCGACGCGTAGATTATGAACTCTTCTAGGTCAGTCAGGCTAGTTAGAGAATAAAATATAATTAGGTCTGTTTTTGGACGAACGTTTCGTTCGAACTGTGTAAACTAGTTAGGATTTCAAAAAAGAAAAGTAACATGTCATTGGCGACCTCCGATAGAAGTGAAACCTAACTTTAGTAACTTGTGAACTGTAACGTCGAGTTATTAGATTGTTGTTTTTGTATAACTTTTATACCAAACGTGTACCAATAACGCATAGAGAGATAGATATATACGTACATACTAACGGCACCCTGTGCTTTTACACGCTTAGTTCCTCGTTATTTAGCTCGTTATTTTCCCGTGATAAAAGCCTACGCGTAACTCTAGATTATATTCTGTGTTACAAATTTCAACAAGTTTTTTTATTTCCCTACCTTTCCTAACTCTACTGTCTATAGTCTGGGGTGACTGAGATCCCAGTCACCCCAGCCTTACGTTAATTTAGGAAAGATGTTTTTTTGGGATCGGTAGTATAACGTAAGTTTAGAAAGGAACTCACTAAGCTGAAAGCGGGTTCGTTTTACAGGTGTCAATAGTACAAAAAAACACCATTGCTGCACAAAACTGCGCGTGGTCAACTTCTACCGCACTATACTACTCTAGCACTGAAAACTCATTAATATATCGTGATAGGAAATTGCGCCAAGCTAGAATACCCAACGTTATTAGTTATTATGAAGACGGTGTGGTGTAACTATTCTTTAGGACGATCTATTAACATCCATACTATGATAGCAAACGCACCTCTTTATAACGTGATCCTTAAGGTTCTGTTTAAAGAGGTTGCTCCATTTGCAGATTATATTCATGATGGCGTGGTTTAGCCAGCGGAGGTCTAGTTTCAGCCAGCCATTAAAGAGATAGTCGCCGGGTAGAGATGCGACTTCATTGTACATCGCGTTATATTTATCGATCTGGAAATGATAATACAATACGTTTTTATGTTGTCCACTTTGTTATGTAGCGTCATTCACAAAACAAAGTGGACATCATAAAAACTATAACATTTGTGACCACAAAAGTGTTCCATAGAGAGTACGAATACAAAACGAGCTCTTATGACGAGATCGCTCTGCATCCAACATGAAAATGTTGTAGCTTTACCTCTTTCTGATATTGCTCTAGATTCGGTTTGGCCTCAGGAGGTTCGACACCATTCTCAAACTTGTATTTGTCGAAATCTTCTGGCGAGATTACGCGGCCGTATCTCATAAAATTTGCCAAAACTTCCTCTCTGTCTTCATTCCACAAATGCGTGTAAGTCTCGTATTTCTGTTTAAAAATACACATATAAGTAATTAGTATGAATTTTACTAATACAAAAAGAATAACGGTGTATATATATATAAACAAACCACTTTTCTTATTTGTAATAATAGTAGGTAATCTAAGGAAAATCCTCAATACGTACACAATTATTGTTTCATTATCACAGGTAAATAGCCCTAATAAGACTTTTCAAAATCAAAATCTATTTATATGTCGGAGGAAGCTGGTGTCGTGTTAGTTCTTATTTGCGTCCATAAAATTTTGTTAACATTTTACTTTCTCTTAAAAATCTTTAATTTAATGTTATTGAATTTATTGCACTTTTGTACGATTTAAAAACCTCACTTAACCTATGAAAGTCATGAATATTGTAACTCACGTAATAACTAATCAGAGCAGAACACAAGAATGCTAATATTATAGACAATATTACCGTGGCACAATAAATTTTATTAGTCTCGAGTGTGGTCGAGGCGTCATCTTTACTTTAGGCGTACAGGCGGACAGTTTCTTGTGATTGTGAGACATTCGAGAGCTAGCGACCGATCGAGTCGGATCGTTGTGTCATCCATGTGAAAGTATTTTATTTCTAATTGCTGGTTAAGGTGCAATCTGTGCCCTGAACTCGCTGCTGGGTTTTAACTGTCGAGTTTTCTTAGCAACGTTATTGTCCAACGTACGTTATAAAGTGTAGATCATTGTGTTTTGTGCTCACATCTCCCCTGATGACGCCCACTAAACCAGTAACCACTAACGACGGTGTCAACGAGAACAGTGTTTCTGCGACATATATTATATATATCTTGATTAGCTAAAAGCTTTACGAACTAAATGAACCACAAAGTGCTGTCATTTTGTAGCCGACTGTAGAGAAAGTCAAACTTACTGAAGAATAAGTAGCAATGTCATTAATAGCTTTTTCGATTCTTGATAGGATTTCATGGTACAAGTCAATCATACCTTCCTCTTCCACCAGATCATCTATAAAAAATTTTTTTTACTTATTATTGAAAACCTTTTTTTGTATACAACAGATAAATTACCGTAATTTCTAAATTATCTTCTTTAGAATGTAGCATGTCTGTAACTCTTTTATTTCTTACCTTGTAACACAGTGTTGTAGATTAGTTTAATGTCTCACTTAAGTAATCCGTAAATCCGTGGTTTTCCTGCATGAAACTCCTATATATAGTTTAATTTATAATTCATGAACAAAGAACCAAATAAGACGTAATGATATATGTATACTAATAAGCATGAACATCCCACTAAAATATCAAACTCAATAATCTCTCATAATACTCCGGAAAATCAACCAGGATTCGAATCTTTTCTTATTTAAAAATAAAAACGCCCTTTATTATTTATATGTACATTAGAGTGGGATTCGAACCCAACTTTCAATTTTATGCTAGTGCAAAACCTTATAATAAACTTTCCTACTGCTAGGACTCGAGCCTCGGCTCTCTCAAGGAGAGAGTCAAGGTCATAATCCACCACGCTGGCCCAGTACTGGGTTGGTGACTGACACATGACCTCGAGATATTCTAGGCACATGTCAATTTCCTTACGATGTTTTCATTCATCGTTTTAAGTTAGCGGCATCACGCATCTGACTTTGAAAAGGCAGTGGTAAGCGCGGGATCTTGGATTTGGCTCCGGATTTGGAGTCGCCGTTCTCTCGACTAGACCAGCCGTAACTTATGGCTAAGTAGTGCAGCCGATTTTCATGCAGACATCAATAATATCTATTAAATTAAATAACTATAAATATTATGTTGTATGGTTACAAAGAATGCTGTTAAACCTTCGTAAGTAGCGATAGGTATCAAAGGATCAATCCTGGGAAACAGTGTAGCTTGAAGGAACATATCTTTCATCATCTCCATCAGAGTGTCATACAACCCTCCTTCGTCATCGAGATCCAGTGATGGTGAGAAAAATATATCTGAAAGGACGCAACACGACGTTATAAGTTTTTATATTTTGTGTCTCGTTATGAATTTCAGAACAAATAATATGATTGTATGTTAAGACTGCACAAACGACAAACTTGTAAAAAAATATATTAACTTATTATAATACAAATAGCATATAATAATAATATAGCAGAACACTACATCTAGTCATATACGTTAGGTACGTAGGAAGTAGACCATACCCATAAGAAATTGAAAATACTCGTACATAGAAATTACAACAGTAACTGTTAACTGTTTCATTGCGATTCATTACACATTAGGCGATTTAGCATAGGCTTCTTAGAAATTTTATTTATTGTTTACGTGTTAATAGGATTTTTCGGAAACAATTTTTAGAAAATTTTAATGTGTGACGATGAATCAAGTTTTGTTTCTTTTTTATTTTATGTCACTCTACACAAAAATGTATTTCATCTTTAGTTCATCATAGTGTCGACATGTACATTTACTATACTTCAATCTAAAATTCCACTTAAGTATTTAAATTAGACTTGAGTTACCTGGATCGCGTAATTCTGCAATGATTTCCATTAGAGCTACATTCGGACCTTTCTCTAAATTAGTATTCAGCTCGAACAGATTCAAACTAGATCCAACTGCTTTCATTACTTGCTTGGAAACCTAGAAATAATGGCATTTGCTGGATTTATAGTAATGTAATAAAACTATTAAAAAAAAATGTTTTTGTAGAGTGCTCAGTAATCAGGAATATTTTAAAAGTCCAGTCACTCTTGTAATAATTATTTATAGCATCTCATTTTATCCTCTTATCGGATGTTATTTATCGACTTTGGCGAGTATAATTGCAATATTTATTGTTGCAATAATGATTAGTGTGCATTGCTTCCGTTATATCATCAACCATTAATTTATGTCACTTTTATTATTGGCATAGGTCATTCTTATGATAAAATAATTGACTTAATTATTATTAGTGACGGGATAATATCAATGGGAAATATAGGACAAGCAAACAGCTGAGGGAACGAACGAATCTACTAGATATCATAATGTACTTACAAGAGAGTCGACGTATTTTACATAATGCGGCCACCGCTCTGCCCTAAATGCTTCAGCTTCGAGTTCTTCTCGCTCAGCTTCTATATCAGCAAGCTCTTCCGGGTCTTCGATGACTTCTTCCTCCTCAGCAAGCGGCTCCACTTCTTCACCTGTGATAAAAATAGTCGAGAATTCACTCATTCGTTCTTTTCATTTTCCACGACCCAGTTCACTATACCGATTACAAGTTCGAAGGACGCACAGCGTGGAGCAAGGAACGATCTATACTCGGAGTTTATCTGACGATCTAGACGTGATATAGACGATCGTCTACGAATCGTTGTCATCCATTAGAAGACCAAAGCTATCGACATAACTCAACATAATATGAGTAAGCTACTACCACTTCGGTAGTATACTAGTCATATCAGTCGTAGGACCGATAGCCGTTGGGGTAAACGGGTCCTGAAGTCTACCGCAAATAGGCAAACATAGCGTAAGACGGCTGAAACTCGATGAAGTGACAATAAATGTAAGGCAGCAGGCAGTGGCTGGAGAAGAAAATCCGAGGAATAGGCTAGGTGGCGTATCATATGAGAGTCCTACGTCCAGCAGTGGACTAGGGTAGGCATGATGACGATGATGTAGTATGAGAGATTTCATCGCAAAATTTTGAAAACTTGATAGGTTTTTTGTTTTGTTAGATCCGTTTTTGACAATTATCGGTATTTGGTTGAATAGAAACATTGCGTGATCAGTATACCCGCATCTATAAGTGCCTGTCGCTCTCTTTCTTCCTCAGCTTTTGCTTCTCTCTTCAATCGTCGAGCTTCTCTTCTCTCAAACTTGATTCGGTCAGCTTCAGCTTTAATAAGTTCTTTCTCTTCACGTGCCAGTCTTTTCTGTTCTTTTTTTTGCGCTATCTCTTCAAGTTTCGCCTGACGAGCCGCTTTTTCATCTTCGTCAAGAGTAGCTTCGTCTACTTCTTCAAGTTCTTCTTCTTCTTCTTCTTCCTGAATACGTCGAAGATATGAGAAAATTTGATTAGTTATTAAAATGAAAGGATGTTTTTTTAGTCGGTTTAAATCAAATATTCAGTAGGTTTAAAAAATATTCAAGTCAATTTCAGGAGTTGTAAATGGACTTACCTCAATGTCATCTTGGATATTAAAGAACAACTTATAATTCTCTTTTAGAATGTCAACAAACTCTTTGTGGCTATTCAAGATTCTATCGCGTCTCTTCACAAATCTCGGATGTCGCTCAGTGACTGCGAGGAGTTCCAACTTATCTGGGTTTTCCTTGCGATTGTGAAGCGGCACATTACCCCACGCATCAATGTTGGCTAAGCCACGCTTCACGTTGTTCTGAGCTGTGAGCACTCGTTCTTGCAGAGTGTTGATAGCTGCGTACACTTCAGCCATCCAATCTGCGACTGTAAAATGATTTATGGCTGCATTTGACAGAAGAAAATAAAAATTTGGTTAACTAAAGCAATGTCTATTGTTATTAGATAAAGCTCCTACAGAGTACTAAAATACACACACATCTAAAGCCAGCTACACACGTAACGATATATCGTAGCGCTTAATCTTTGCAAATGACCATCGACCATCGCAACTGCCACCGATGTACGATGATCTGCAACGATTTGTCATACACACGATCGATAAATCTGCGCAAATCGGTTTGCACAGATTAATCGCTACGATATATCTTTACGTGTGTAGCTGGCTTGAGTCATTCACGCGCACGCATACAAATACATGATACCCACCTCGTATCAGATAACCTAATACAAAATCAAGAAGAGTGGTTATTTTTCTGACATCTATATTCAAGCGTATAATCTCGGCCCGGCTCTTTATCTACCACACAACATGTCGAAAAGAGAAAGGAGCTAAGTTAAGGAGATGACGTGGTAAGTTCCAATGGGTAACCGCCCTATTAACTTGACCTTTTTTTTTTAAAGCCTAGAGTGACGAGACGAGCAGGACATGTGCCTGATGGTAAGCAACATGCCTGCGACATAACAGTAAGTACAGTGACAAGAAGCTATTGAAACATGAAAGTCCAAATTACTACCTAGCACTGTGCTTGTCACCCAGAGATCTTAGATATTATATCTCTAAGCCCTGTCATTTCTCTGGAAACATTGCCTTTCAAACCGGAACACAGTAATGTTTGCACATTACTGCTTGGCGGTAGAATAACTGGCAAAGGTGTGGTACTTCTCCAGGCGGATTCTGTCAAGAGTCCTACCACTACAACTAATTCAGACATCACAATAGGGTACCGAACTGGGTCAAAAATACACCATTCTAATTAGTCCGTCAGATAGATCATGGAAAAATACGGGACACACATTTTTTGTTTTTTCAAAATATTGATAATCGACAGAGATATAGATTATCAAACTTTGAGAGAGGGGGGTCGCGACGTCACTCGTGGGTAAAAATCGTACCCACGAGTGACGTCACGCGAAACTTCGTAGCGCTGTATCTTCGTAATTTTTGGTTTGTGAAAATATCATCATCATCATCAACAGCCCACTAAACGTTCCCACTGCTGGGACTCGGGGCCTTCTCTCGCAAGGAGAGAGTTAAGGCCATAACCCACCACGCTGGCCCAGTGCTGGTTGGCGGATGACACATGACACTTCGAAAGATTCTAGGTACATGTCGGTTTCCTCACGATGTTTTCCTTCACCGTTTTAAGTTAGCGGCATTACGCACATGACTTCGAAAAGACAGTGGTGCGTGTGGGGTTTGAACCCGGGGTCTCCAGATCGGCAGCTGCCGTTCTCCCGACTAGACCTCATGACAAAACAAACTTATGATTCAAAAGAAAATATACGTGTACAATATTTTTTAGCAATTTAACTAACGGACTAATTAGTTTTTTGAGGATTGTAGCATATTTAAGGTTATGCATACAGTCATCATTCCAGGTAAGCTCTTCGACGCCACGGCCTAGCAGCGTGTCGATGGCCGAGATCTCCTTCTCGATAAGTGCCACCTCGGTCTCGTGACTTCCCTCGCGGATCGCGTTATACCACGCAATGGCACGGTTCAAGCGGTTCATGTCATACTGTAATCATAAACATACCGATCTCATTACAGTGCACTTGCGTTTGTTGCACAGTTACTGCCCTGACAGAATTTTTTGTACTTGCGAAGAGAAAGGAGACGGCTCAATTCTGCCCCAAGTCGTTTCAAGTTTATGTACTTAATTAGCCCCGGAGACCTATAAAAGTTATTTAATTAAAATAACATATAATTAAATAATGCAAACTGTACATTCAATACTAACTTGCCAAGCGGGGATTGCAAACTGGTGTAATTAAAAAGTACCTATACAAAGTTTAAGTGACTATACTCAAAGATCAGCCATGTTTTTTCTCTTTATTTCTTCTGTTGAAGTTTACGTAAAGTACATCCGATTCGTTCGGAAATCGATTCGTCCGGAAATCGATTCGTTCGGAAATCGATTCATTCAAAACTCAAACAACACAAGGAATTTCGTTATTTTTCCAAAGGTTTCGTATTTTTTTGTGGTTATGCCGAATCTCCGGTCCTTCTGCGTTGAGTCAACATTATTTTTGAGCACAGTAAGTCGCAAAGTAATGAATTTACTAACTTCTTTTAGTAGTAAGTACATTCGTAAGTACGTTCTTGATTACCTACTTGCGGCGTTATTTTTTTTCAATGTTTTAGTTGATATCTTTTAAACCCCGCTATGCAGAATAAAAACATAAACGGTTCCTCCATATATATTAAAAATCCTATACAATGATCCAATTTTGGTCAAGTCTCCTGCACTTGGAAAATGGGCCGTCTCCTTTCATAATGTAGGTAGTATGTCTTTCTTAATCACCCCCTATTAGAATTCTTTAAGTAGCATTAAATACCGATCTGTGTCGATTCGATCGACGTTGTTACCGTCTTTTCACCCATATACATTTGAACACGTAATTTCCACCAGCTTTGCCAACAACATATATTTCAAATTCACATTGATGTAAATAAATGAAATGGAAATGAAATAGTTTATATCCAGATTTACATCCAATAATCAAATTAAAATTTGTAGTTTAAATATAATAAATATACCTAAAACCTATTGTAGTTTTACCTGAAGCTTTTCATTACGAGCATAGAGATCCAAACCGTCTTGCGGAATTCCTTGCTTATCCAAGTATTTCATGTAGCGTATTTCGCGAAGCAACATATCCAACTGTAAAAATAGTGATTGGTATTTTTATTACTCTTAACAATGCTATATTACTCACTAATTTATTCATTTTCTTATTTTTACATTTTTACAATACATTAAATAAAAACATTATAAACACCTAAACCTAGTTTGCCGCCAGCAGCGGGGCAGAGCCCAAGCTACCGGTGGTTAGGGCTGCAGAGTGAGGAACCGCCTGACGAAGCGCGTTGTGTCGAGGATGGCCGCCTTCTGCATCTAACCCTTAATCCAATCGTCTATCGAAAGTCTCCTGAGATGTTGGTTGAGACTTTTCACTATAAAGCCGTTTGCCGACACGACTATTGGGACTATGATCGTCGAATCAACATCCCACAAGGCGATAACCTCATGAGCCATATCAAGGTGCTTGCTAAGCTCGTCCTTCTCAGCTTTCAGGAGGTTCTCGTCATCGACTTGTTGTCGACCGTACCGTCCTTCATTATGTATTTCCAGTAATTGTTCGTCTTGATAACTTCGTCCGCAATAGGGTACAATCCTCAAAAAAACTAAGTAGCCCGTTAGTCAGATTGCCAAAAAATATTGTACACGTATTTTTTCTTTTATTTCACAAACAAAAAGTGACAAAGATACAGCGCTTCGAAGTTTCGTGTGACGTCACTTGTGAGTACGATTTTTACTCACGAGTGACGTTGCGACCCCCCACTCTCGAAGTTTGATAGTCTATATCTTTGACGATTTTTAATATTATGAAAAAACAAAAAATACGTGTACAACATTTTTCTATGATCTAGCTGACGGACTAATTAGGATGGTGTATTTTTGACCCAGTCCGGTACCCTATTGCATAGTCCAAACCCTCGGTTTCTCCGAAGAGGTCTCCGAAGCGCAGTCAATTCACCGACGTGAGCACATTCACATCAAGTCCTGTCAGGGCCCGATAGAATCACCTGTACAGCTCCTTGCTCTTCCACACTTCCTTGCGATCATCAGTGCTGAGTACCGATGGTTTGCGCCAGTTCTCGTTTGCCAATAAAAGAGGCGTGAAGCTCCTGTCAACTGCCACAACATCGGGATGCATCCCGGACTCGCTGTTGCGGAAATAATCCCTGAGACTGCATACCTCGCGGTTGTGGTAGTTTTTGGTATTTAAAAAGCCTAGACCCCCCCACTTCCGTGGGATATAGTCTCATAACAGATGAGTGCGGGTATAGCATGCGGTGTATTGTAAGCAATTGACGGACCTTTCTGTTCAGGGTGTCGAGCTCAGTCTGAGTCCATCTCAGTATGCCAAAGGAGTATATCAGCAGAGGTTTGAACCTACGGTTGAAGGCTCACGCTTTGTTACCGCCTGACAGAAGACTTTTTCGTAAGTACTTTTGTCAGCTGGCAAAAGTGGCGCTCCTTTACAGTTTTTTTGTTTAATTTATTTAAATACAAAAACAAATATTTATTAAGACAAAGGTTGTCTTAAAATCTAATCGATGGATATAAATATATCTTTATGTCGTCTGCTGATATACACTTAGTAATCAAAATAATACCTATATTACTTATTGTTATATTGTACTCAACTATTTGAATGGAACTTACTTCAGGGCTAAAATTATTCCTCACAAATGGTGGGTCCCTATAAATTAAATTTTTTGCTAAGTGAAGTTTACAAATAGGTGTTACAGTGGCACACCATGTTTTGAACTGGCGGTCTTCTAACCCACTCAGATATCCAAGCATTTCATTGTGCTTCTCTTTCATATACGTCGCGTATTCAGTTTGAATGATCCTGGAACAGTACATTGTGACTGTGTTTTACACAACGAATTTGATACTGCTTGACGGTATATTTCATCTTTATTTTGTTTTCAAAAATAATTTTGTAAAAATAATAAATTAATACTTACGGGTCCTCAAATATGATAAATTCTTCCATAGGGTTCTGAATTCTTTTTCTCAGTTTATGGATCCACCAAAGCATTCCAGCTACAGGCGGCAAATAGGAATCTACCATCGGCCTCTGCGGCCCTTTTGTCAATTTCTGTTGGTTCAAGTACAAATATATCCCATCAAAAATATAAATATAAAATAAGAGCCAAGTTCAATAAATATTATGCAATATTACAAAGAAGTGAGATATAAATGGGTGCCAAGTTCAATAATCAATCCTGAAATTAATTAAAATAACTTACAATATTTTGTAAGAATAAGTTAATCACCCAATTACCTATCCGGATGCCAAATCTGAGCTTTTTAGGGCATCTGGAACTGGGTTATATCTTTATGGTCTACCGATCAGTCAGGATTAATTATGACGATTTTAGGACATTAATATCTAAATAACCGTTTGAGATATGTTTTTGAAATTTGAATTATGTATTGGTATTCTGCAAATTTCATTGTATAAGCAATTTGACATGTTAATGTGAAATATATTTTTTGAGTTACAAAGAGGACAAAAGTAGCTCCAAATGCTTCTTGTTAAATATTACACATGAAGCGGCTTTCCAGTTTTTTTACTTGAACTTGGCTCGCTACACTACCGGGTATCTATATGTATTAAATCTCTTGTTAGATATTTTATATTGAGGACAATTAAAGTTGATTTGCTTGTAATTACTCACAGCCATTTCTTCGTCATAAATTTCTTTCACATCATCTAAATTTGAGTGCATTAAATCCAGTAGTCTGTGCAGTTTTGGCTTTAACTCTTTGTTTATTATAGGCCGGTGAAATAGTTCGCCAATGATTTGAAAGAACTGAAAATTTTTAATATGTTTAAGAGCAGTCTTACTTCCATCACTACTACTACTACAGAGTGTTTTTTTTAGAGGTATAAAACTTTGAAATGGAATAAAACATGGATATCTTTTAAAAATCATTTCTGATATAAAATCATCACGACTGGCTCTGACGTAGCCTAACATGGAGATCAATTTTTCAATCACTTTTACCAACAGTAGTGGCATTTCCATGTGGCAACATTTCCAATGTTTATCGGCAATAACGCAGCGAATGTTATCCTCCAAGTGGTCGTTTCGAGCTCATCGACGTAGACTAGCGACGACCTATCTCCACAGAAGATAGTCTAGCAGCGCTGAATCACACGATTTTTGGAGGCAAATTCTCAAGCCCGGAACGTGAAACAATGTTTTTACCAAACGATTTCAGTAAATCAATTTTGGCACGAGCTGTGTGACATGTTGCGCCGTCATGTTGAAACCACAGTTCCTGCACATCGTGGTTGTTCAATTGAGGAACGAAAAAGTCAGTAATTAGGGCTCTTTAGCGGTCACCATTGACTGTAACTCTGGCCAGCATCGTCTTGAAAGAAGTACGGACCAATGATTCCAGCCTTACAGTTTTTTTGGATGGAACGGTGTCTCAACATACGCTTGAAGATTATCTTCACTCCAATAACGTAGTTTTGTGTGTAGTGATTTATTGACATAGCCATTCTACCAAAAAATAATTTCATCGCTAAACCGTAAAATGGACGTAGTGCGCTATACGGATTTCGAATAGAAACAATATTTTAAAAATAAATTTTGATAATTTGGAAGCGTTGCTCAGTCGTCAGTCTGTTCATGTTAAAATGCCAAACCAAACTAAAAACAAAACACTTAACAGCTGACAAAATGGGCTCCAGATAAAATAGTGTTGGCAACTTAAAGTTCTAAACCACTAAAAACCGTTTACTACAGCCTATGTAGTAAAGTACTATTTATGTAGTGGTAGGACTCTTGGCAGAGTCCGCCTGGGGAAGGACCACACCTTTGCCAGTTATTCTACCGCCAAGCAGTAATGTGCAAACATTACTGTGTTCCGATTTAAAGGGGAATGTTTCCAAAAAAAATACAGGGCTTAAAGATATAACAACTTAGACCTCTGGGTGACGAGCGCAGTGCAGTGCTAGGTAATGATTTGGACTCATCATGTTCCAATAGCTGCGTGTCACTGTGTTGTTATGTGGCAGGCATGTTGCTTACCATCAGACACAAGTCCTGCTCGTCTCGTAACTTTTTATTTAAAAAGCCTTTCCTATACCTTGAAGAAGTGTTCTAAATTATGACATTCCTGGAGTCCCTGTGAGAATAGAGACGCCAATTTTCTATCAATATCTTCAAGACTAGCCATATGGTTCTCATAATCCGGTAAAAACGATTCATCCTCTGGGTCGGCTGGATCGTACGCAATGTTGCCCAAATATTGATATTTGAAATTATAATCTTCCAATACCTGCAATATTTAATTTAATTTTCTAAAAAAAAACAAATACTGACTTCAATTTCAAATTAAGCTAAATGTGTTGTGAAATTTCATTATACGCTACGCTTTGTCGTTCAGACAAATTTTAGTAATTTATATTTTATTTGTTATTCAAATATAAATATATAATACAATATATAAATAAATACTATAAAATTTATAAATATTATTTATACATTTTATTATTTTTACAAAATCACTACAACGATCAATCTAAAATTCGAATACGACCTTGTTGGATTAGTAGGTACAGTCCGCGAGGTATAAGCTGAGCTTTGCATTAGTGTGAGTGATCACATGCATACGCATCTATTACCAAAAGTACAGTCAGACAACAAACTCTTAAACAACAAGCTGACATTAACTATCCAGGATCAATATGGTCATTGCGAAAAGAAGTATCTCTTTTAGGATTGAAATGGTCAAGGACAGAGAATAACAGAAAAATTTTAATGGAAAAGCATGAGATCCGTCACCTACGTATAACTTATTTACTTAAAATTTCCGAATACCGTATTCAGGGCAGGCCTATCGTTTATACCAATATACAATTGATACTGCATAATAAACAACGATTTATTGAATATAAAATTGACACCTTATTAAGACAACATGGTCACAGCGTCCTGCGTCTGACTGTACTTTTGGTGATCACTCACACTAATGCAAAGCTCAGCTCTCAGCTTATACCTCGCGGACTGTACCTACGTAGAATACGTACCTTCATACACTCAGAACTTAAAGTTTTGCCTCTAAGGCCGGCAAACTCAACCTTTTCTAGCTTCAATATCTCGACTGTAGCTTCCAGAATACCCTCGATCATAGTTAGCCGTTTTACAAAAACATTATACCGCTTAAATACACGGTCGAAATCAAACGACCAGCGGACTGGCAGCACTCCCGGTGGGAAAAACGTATGGACTTTGTCTCGGTTCAATTCATATGTTTCGCTAGGGAAACAAATAATAAGTATTAAAAAAATTCTACAGAGAGTACAGTAGAATAAAGAATAATTAAAGACCTTTTAACACGTTGAGTGCGTTACAAGGCTAAGAAGACCCTGTACGTGCCTTGCCTCCAGAGCGGCAAGGAAAAAATTAAACTTCTCTGTCGTGCGGGAGTCGTAACTATCGAGTCGTCTATCTGGTTTAGTGTAGAAAAGAGATAACTATATATCTGAATGTGCTATCGATTCCGAGTTCTATGGTATACCTACTTTAATACGGGATTTGTTAGACCTTGTGCCGAACTGAATAAATGCAATTTTAATAAGGTACTGCACGAGGTTGGAAGCGCCTTGTATCCACCATTGCGAACCGCGTAGGTACCGCACCTTGCGTTAGCGTCACGCGGCTAGTGTTATGCTCAGCGTTCTAGTCTCGAGGTAATAAGACTGCTACTGAATATATGTCAAAACGTTGCCTAGGAAAGTTAATTAAAGAGGATAATGAAAAATAATCGGGTGGTATTTTATGAGTCCGAATCACTGATATTTGAAAAACTTTAGTATACTCCATAAATCAGGGCTACATAATCGATTCATGAAGTCTTCATTGGTCATGAAGGGAAAAAATGAAAAAAAAATACCTCAAAAGCCAACTTTCACAATAAATTTAAAAAAACCCACTAGAATTTTTGGAAGTTATATAATAGTAAATAATAATAAATATCGGTGGACAATTCACACACAACACCATCTGACCCCAAACTAGGCAAAGTTTGTAAGGTTTGTACTATGGTGGCCAGATAGCTGATATAATACTTATATAGTTGTAAATACATACTTATTATACCTAGAAACACTCGGATACAGTACGAAAAAATACTTTGCACAGTGCTTTAAAGACTTAACTTTTAAAAACATAACGGTAAGTACAGATAAATGAATGCCACAGCAATCGTTTTAAAAGTCTGAGTGTGTTACGTCTTTTTGAGTAGTCTTGTCCTATTTTCTAGCAATCGCGATTAATTGAACAACGTACAATACAATACTCTTTATTAAAAAGCTAGAAAATACAAAAAAAAAAATACAAAATTAAGAATAATGATAATCATCATCAATTTAATTGGTAGCCTTATCGCTTAGAGCGATCCAATCGTGCACGGATGTAATAGTATTTTAGGGATATTACAATAATAAGACTAATTTTAACTGTTCTTTAAAATAAATGTGCTTCGAAAACAGCATTTGTGTAGTCATAAATGTAATATAATCTTATACCTTTAAACGAGCAATTCTTGTACCTATATAAATATGTATATATATATAGAATCTGAATCTCGAAAACGGCTCGACGGATTTGCATGAAATTATGTATGCAGGGGATTTCGGGGACGATAAATCGATCTAACTAGGTTTTATTTAAAAAAAAACGCATATTATGCGCGTTTTTAGACAATGAAAAACTGTCACATTAGACATTAGAATGTGAAGGTAAATTTCGCCGCGTGACGCGACAGCATAATTAGCTCAGACGGGAAGTCGGGCTCTCATAGCGGTCACGAATTAGTAGCTCCGGATTCGAATCCAGACGGGTTCTCTTTTTTTTTCATTTCGTTTTTTTTAAGAAAATCTTTTTCTTGGAGTCTTTTATCTGTGGGTATCTAAGTATATTTAGTATTTAAACCGAGCAAAGCTCGGTCACCCAGGTACTAATTATTAAGCATAAAAAGTAACTTACATGAAATGATTGAGAATGCTAATAGCTTTCCTGATCTTAATAAGTTGCTCGTCAGGTTCGCCTTGGAATATGGATGGCGGATCTATTGAATTGGTACACTGTTGTATCACCAAATTGCAAACCTCACGGAGCAGAGCTGAAACATTGCTCATATTTGTATAAGCAGGTATGTTTTATAGAAATAAACAAGTAGTATTAGACTGGCCTCGTGGCTTAGTTGGTAGTAGCTCTGCCTGCGAAGCCGAGGGTCGTGGGTTCGATTCCCACCCAGTGCAAATATTTGTGTGATGAATTCAAATGTTTGCACTGTGTCTGGGTGTTTCTATGTATAATAAGTATGTATTTGAAACTATATAAGTATTATATCAGCTATCTGGCAGCCATCACACAGGCTTTGCTTAGTTTGGGGTCAGATGGTGTTGTATGTGTGAATTGTCCACCAATATGTCCACCAAAGTATGTTGTAGATCTGAAAAACCTGAACTGGTTTCTAAATTCACAAACAATTTATATTTTATTTCTTCGTCATCATCGTAGGCAGCCTAAGTACCTACACTTAGTTTAGGCAACTGCAGGCCGAAAACATCTCTCTTTCGTTAATTTTCTCTAGAGGTATTTGTCATAGATAACATTTAGAGCACATATCGTGTAGAGTTGTGAAATTGAAGTATAAATAATAATTGGTGGGGGACAATTCACACACAGCACCATCTGACCCCAAACTAAGCCAAGCTTGTGTGATGGCGGCCAAATAGCTGAAATAATACTTATATAGTTTTAAATACATACCTATTATAAACAGAAACACCCAGACACAGTGCAAACATTTGAATTCATCACACAAATATTTGCACTGGGTGGGAATCGAACCCACGACCCTCGGCCGCAGGCAGAGCCTAACTAAACCAACTAAGCTACGAGCCATAATGCATATTTTATTTGCTATATATAAATGTTGTAAAAGAATGAAGTTTACAAATAAACTGGTAGCTACCTTGACTATTACTTATCAACTTACGTATCAATTTTTCTATATTGCAGTAGTATCTAGAGTTTCCCCAAAGCAATCCGATACAATGGAACATAGGTCGGATCATAGCCTTAGAGTCAGCAAAGTCGGTGCCTTCGAACGACTCGAATTGATACAGCAAAGGCTTTTGGTACACATAAATGTCGCGGCACTCTACTATGGCTGTAAAAAAATAAAAATAATCTTTAATAATCTTTATTGTCAGCGTACATTGACCCACTGCTTCAAATGCATCCTCTCTCCTTGCGCACTGTGAAAAATTACAATATTACCTACGATTTGTCTTTGTCTTTTGCAGTAAAAACAAACTTATGGACCGGTTACGCACCTTTGCGTTCCTTTTCATCAAGGTGACAGTAACGTGTGCCAAAGGCCAAAGCGCACTGTAACTAGATTGCCATGAAAGTTATGGTGAAGTAAAAAGAAAATGTAAGTAGAGTAGTAGTAACATTTAAGTACGAATTACGAAGCGTTACGCAACCAACCGACTTGTTGCCAATTTCAATTTTAGAGGAGCATTCCATTTTCTCACATCGAAGTGGTCTCACCTTTTTTATTTTAAGTAGGTAATTAGGGCTCCCACACAAAACTGCGATTAACTGTAATTTTTAAATTTAAACAAAATGAATGTTAATCATTTCGGTTTTATTTCAATCCTGCAGCATGCTGCAGCTGCCGCTAACGTAATTTACGAGAAAATAAAAAAGTAAGACTAATTTTTGACCACGGGGAAATACCGGAATCGGGAAATACGGGGGCGCTGTTATTCTTCTAGAAACGTAAAAATGTCACGTCTCAATGCCTGTGTTTGTACTCTCCCGGCGCTCCCTGTTTAATTAATCTAGCGATCCGTTGCGGCTTCGCTCGATATTTATCGCTATATATATTTATAAATTTGAAATGGGTCCAGTAGTTCCCAAGATTAGTGCGCTCAAACAAAAAAACTTGGAACTTTATAACAAAATTATATTAGGTTACATATAAAATTGGTGTTTGCCGTACTGGCCAGTTTGATCTCAAATATCTTTTCTTTGGTTAAGAATTCCAATTTCAAATTTATAGAGCTACTAGCAGCGCCCCGCGGTGTTACCCGCGTAGTTCCCGTTTCCATAGTTTTTTCGAGATAAAAAGTGAGTCTTCCAGACTATTATCTATCTGTGTTCCAAATTTCAGCCCGATCTGTTCATACGTTAGGACGTGATTGAGCAACAAACATCCAAATACATATCCATACATTGACATTTATAATATTAGTAGGATTACATGAGTATTCTTCATTTTCGCGATTTTTATCATTTTTGTGTGAACAATCGAAATTATTCAACATTCGTTCGTCGACGTGTTGCCTTTGGATTTAGAAGATCTACATTAAGTTTTACGTTGCTTTTACATTTTATTCGGTTGAGAATATGGCAGAACAACGTTTACAGGGTCAGCTAGTTAATTATACTGACTGCGATATCTTTTAAAAATAATTCAAAAGTAAATGCGTTAGTTACGTGTGTAGATATTGCGATTCTGATTTACGTCCTCTCTCAGCTTGCTTCGTTTGTCCAGTGTGTTTACTATTCTTCTTCAAATGACAGAAAACGTGTAAAACTTACCAGCAACAACATTAGTGAGCATGGATTTGAAGCAGTTCAAGTAAACGCTCTTTGTGTTCTCTAGATAGTGGGCGAGGCGCTTGACGCGAGGATCTCGGAGTTGAGAATAAATGCCTTCCAAGTTACGCAAACGCTGAGCATAGAAATCTATGTCTGAGATCGGCAACGGGAATTTCTTCCGTTTGAAAGCTGAAAGTACGAGTGTCGATATATCATCGAGTAATGGACGCCAGGACGTCTACTCTGTTTCTACGAAAACGAAATTTCGAAAAAAAAACTCGCGACTTTCCTACTCTCGTGTTACTTCGTTTCGTCCTATACAACATTGTTTGACGTTTTTCGAACTCCATTTCGAAAGTTCGAAGGAGTTCGAAAATCGCGAGTTTATTTCGAAATTACGTTTTCGTTGAATTAGAGTAGACGTCCAGGTTACAACGATATTTCGTGTAGGTGGTAGTTAAATGCATGAATGGTGTCATTTTGTTAACTATTTCATTTTGGTAGATTGCCATACCGTTAACCCATGTTAAGTTACAATTTTCTATTTAATTTCAGCATGATATTGCAATTTAGTGATCAATTAAGAAAATATGCGAAACTTACCAATATAGGAATCCTCTTTCAACAAATCGTGAACTTGCTGTGCCCACTTAATAACTGCACCTTCAATGTTTGTTTTCAGGCACAGATCCACACTTTCACCGTCACTAAAATGATAAGAAATGTTTTAAGATTACCATTAAACATTGAGCAAATAACTGTACCTACTGAAATATCTCAGACTCGTTCCACAAAATAACCACAATAAATTTCACGAATTAGGTATACCTACGAATTATGACTACGATATATGTGGTACGCTAAAGCGTGGCTAAATATTGGCACACCCAAAGACTTGGAAAAAACTGCATACAAACAGACAGCGCGTTAGAACAAACTAACCTAATAGACTACAGGCCCGTGAACAAAATTTACGTAGTAAATGAACCAGCAGGAGACCTATGTAGGATGATAGAAGGGTATAAAGTAATAAGATTCAGCACTATGCCGTAACTTGTAAGCTGTCCAACTGAGTACAGTTGAAGAGGGGGGGTTCCAATCCTCGATCATTTCTCTTTGTCGCATGATTTTTGTACGGCATTGCGAAATAATGAATTAGGAGAGGTAATGAAACTGTATGGAACCAATGGCATACCTACATTAGCAAATGACCAAATTTACTCTGTAAATCATCGGCACATCATATTTTTTTCCGACAAACTATTAATTAAAAATCTAAAATTTATAATTTTTATAGTTTCCATACCTCTTCTAATCTATTATTCCGCAATGCCGTACAAAAATCATGCGACAAGGAGAAATGATCGAGGATTGGAACCCCCCCTCTTCAACTGTACTTAGTGGGACAGCTTACAAGTGACGGCATAGTGGTGAATCTTATTACTTTATACCCTTCTATCATCCTACATAGGTCTCCTGGTGGTTCATTTGAACCATAAATTTTGTTCACGGGCCAGTAGTCTATAACACTCTGATGTCTTTTTAATCATAGGCGAACGTACATATTATGTCTAGGGTATCAACAAATCAATATCGTATTTTCACGGAAGATATGATGATGATCTTCGTTCAAAAGCACCCCTTGTGTTGTGTTTTTCTCAAGTCTTTACCACAGTAAAAGCCACTCAAGTCTTTGCCAACTAGCTATAAAAAGTAGCCTATGTGCTATTCCGGACTAACTTAAACTTAAACTTAACTTTAAGCCCGATTCGTTCAGCCGTATTTTATGGAATTCTATTGGTCTCAATTTATAGAAGTCCACTCCGCTTTTGAAGCAGCCCCTTAGTCCAGTAATATGCTTCTGGATTTCTTTTACCTTTCCTTGAATGCAGTTTCGGCGAGATAGATGTTTTCCGTTCCATCTGGCATCGGCAACATGACCTGACTGGACATCTCTCCTTTTAGCTGTAATAGCACACCACTGAGATAAATAGGTGTGTACTTAGTGCGAATGATGTTATCATTAGATAAAATAACCAAGTAAAATTTCTAATTATGTCCAATAATTGCAAACTGACGGAATGAATACCTGGTGCATCAGGTTCCTCAACTCGTTGACATGTCTCTTCATATCCGTCTTTACGATCTTGGGCCATCCTTTCTGGTTTTCAGGATTACATAGTAGAGGTCCGATGACCTCGTCGGCCATCACACTGATATCCATCAGTACATTACTGGATATTTCACCGATAATCAAAACCTAAGCATTTATTTTTATTTTAGTAAGTACGCTTATTTATTACAAACTCAAGTCTAAATTTAGACCATAGTAGAATATTTAAAAACATAATAAAAATCTGTACCTAGATCGCCGCCGGTAGGAAGAACGTCCTGACGATGCGCCTTATGTATCTATCGCGCGAATTTTGCGCCATAGATGCCGATATTTGCGTTTGTATCGATTCAAAAGCGCGTTAAACGCAATACAAGCGTGCGCGTACAGCGCAAATAAAGGGGCAGAAGCAGGGCATCATTGTACAACTGAGAAGGAGTACCTATTTCATCAAAACGTGGAAGATACGAGCTACTACAGCGCGTCTGTATCGCTGTGTCTGCGCGTATACGCACAGTAGACGCCCGGTTCACGATCACGTCGTCTGTGTCCTGACTATTGATCGTCGAACTACCATCCTTCATGACAGTAACATCATGAGCTAAGTCAAGGAGCTTGCTGAGCTTGTTCTTTTCTTGTTTTCATGAGGACCTCATCACGTGCTACGGTGATATCAATCAAAACCCGGGGCTGAGACTTGTCTACTAGCACGATATTGGGCTTATTAGCGACAATAGTCCTGTGCTGATATATCAGATAAAACAATCCGTTTCCCCAAAGAGATTCTCGAAACGTAGCTAACTGATTCTAATGGAAGCATCGTAGCTGTTCTGTTTTTATTTTTAAATTTTAATTTTCATTGATTATGCTCATGCGTAATTAGATTCTACTGTGAAGACGCATGCTAAAATTAAGTACCGCTTGAACTTTTTTCGTACATATGTGTACAGAGCATAACCTCAACTACAAGTAGGTATATAGGTACCAGTGCCATATGTGCAGATAGCGCTACCTACACTTAAAATTATATTGTCGCACTCTCTTTTAAAACAGTTAAAAGTGACTAGGCAATGTTCTAATCACAGATTACAGAAATAAAACCAGATGGAGCGCGCAGAACAGAGCTACTGAAGCAGACAAAGGAAATACAAACGCCGAAGCAAATACAAACTCCAGTCAGTATGAAACTGACTTCCGTGTTGTACGGGAGTCCCGTGTGATTTTAAGTTTTGTTTTGAAATATGCCGTTTTGTGTCTTCAAACAATGTTCCCAAAAACAAAAAAAGGAAAGAGGAATATTATTTCATAGGAAAATTTGAATATTTTTACTGTTATTTAAATAATTTAGGCGATTTTATTTTGGTGATGAATGGAACACAACACCTCAACGAAAATAGGTTAGTGTGGCGATACTAAATGGAAATTATTTTCCCTGAATTTAGGGTAAAATATAGATTATATATTTTTTTAGATACTCGTAGACCAAATTATTGATGGGCATTGTATTATTCAATTTAATTTCAAATTTAATTTAAGTAAATGTTAAATTTGTGAAATGAGTAATTTATGACATAAAAATGTACAAAAAACAAAATCATTAATATATCCTAAAATTTGTATTTATTTATTTCGTTAGTTGCACCACTGCCCAAAATATTACAAATTTTGTTTCCTCATGAATCAAAAGGTTATATGGAAGAGATCGCTTTTAGCGACAAGATCGCATTTTGTGCCCATTTTGTTTTGTTATTATATGTGTTACTTCTTGTCAACTTTGTTTATGGTGCCAATAAAGTGTTTTGTATTATATTGTAATGTCATTCGATATATTATCTAAGTGAAACGGCTATATAATTGAATATAAAATGATGGTTTATAAAATAAAACATTTGTTGAAGGAAGATATTTTTGAAGTTAATATTAGGCATAACGTTGTATGTAAAATGAAATATTGTTAAATTGTAAAGTTTTTCAATATTAAAGTCAAAGTACTTTATTCATAAATGTACAATTTACACGTCAATAAATAAAAAATAAAAACAAAAGAAAGAGTATACAAATTGTATACCTACATTTTCAAAGTTTTAAATGACTACTTTACTGTATTATAATAATTATTGTACAGAAAACTGGCAAGCATTATATGAGTATAACATGTTTTTATAACAATTGTACTGACCCATGTCAAATTTTTGTATACATTTTTATAGGACTTTGCCATCACTCTCTAAAAATTCGGTGTAACTATAAAAAGTTTGATCGATAAGCCAGCACTTTAATTTGTTTTTGAAGCTGCCGAAACTTGGGGCAGATATAAATATTTTGGGAAGAGTGTTATAAACTTCAGGTTATGTGAGTTAGCTTCCATAACCTTGTAACTTGTGAGAGAGTGTGGTATGACATCCAGCTTGTCCGCGTTACGTATGTTTCGAGAATGTCATTATACGGTTACTTGATTTTAAAGTCTTGTTTTGTCAAAAAAAAAGGTGAATAATAAGTGAACTGTTAAAATGATTATTTTGTCAGTTTTTTTTGTTTGTTGTTTGGACCTATAATATACTGGTAGCATATATGCATTTTATCAAAAATAGTTTGGTGGTAAAGATGGTTGTTTTAATTTTTGTTTAACCTATGTAAACGAGTAAATTACACTAATTTCATTATTTGCGATTCAAGTTAATTTCTAGTTGCATGCAAAATCAAAATTCTTTTCTTCATAGAATGGAAATAGTAGTAACAAAAAATCCTTGCATAATCGGTGTAATAATATTAATATTTTAAAATATCAATTGATGTGTTTATTATACGTAAAGATTTCCCAAGCTAAGACAACAATAGTGGGACTTTTTTCTTAAGACTGACAACATTATACAAGTAATTTGGAACGTTGATTTGACAATTTTACGTCAACATGACTAATTACGGGCCTCACAGTGTTGTTCACGAAGGTTCCATCTGTGTTTATTTCTGTAATCTGTGGTTCTAATTTTGCCCGTGGAATTGATGCAAATATTTACTAGCTACGTATAATTACGGATCAACAAAACTGGGCTCACTAAATGGAACGTCAAACAAATTCCACAGAACACGATTACTCGGTATATACCTAGGTATATCCAGAAATTTCTAGAATACTTATTACACGGGATAATTCAAGCCTTCTCTCACAGAAAGGCCAGAAACTTTGACAAAATGAGTTACCTATTATTCTTACAATTAATTACTATATTTTTGCGTTTACCTTACGGAAGTTTACCATGGATATTCTCTCTTCGCTACTTCTCAGAAAGTAGACGGATTTTCCTCGGCTTATAGCCGGAAAGGTGAACGAACACGTTAGTAATCCAGCGGTGTTCATGCGAAATATAATAATTTGTAGTTTTGGTGTGTCGAAAAATCGAAATAGAAGATGCTGTAACAGAAAGACAAATACTGATTTTAAAAAAAACAAGTAGGCAAATACCACCAATAAATACATACTCTAACTAAGAACAATCTAGAACACGTACCTATGTTTTCAAACAAAATCAGTAAATTCGTTTAAAAGCCACGATTTCAAAGACACTTACACTTTTTAGTATGAAAATTAACATAGTTGTTACTAGACCGGCCGCTGGGTGGAGTTGAGGTTGCAAATATGAGGACCGCACTCGGTGTACTGTTTTGAGCTCAGAAAAGTAGTAGTATAAAACAAAGTTACTGCTTGGCGGTAGAATAACTGCCAAAGGTGTGGTCCTTCCCCAGGCGGACACTGCTGAGGAAGCTCCTACCACTACAAAAAACTGGTTTTGGTCGGGGGTTAAAAACTGGCAACACAATCTTACCCTTTCGTCTCCAGTGATGAATTTCGCCCATTTGTCAACTTTCTGTTTGAATGTTTTGAGTAAATATTCACTCATAAACTCGAGCCTATAATCAACATTTTCATCTTGTTTCTGAAAAACCAAAAATATGAGCTGTAGGATATTTCGAGAATCTGACATTAAGCGAATTAGCCATAGGTACCTGCACGCGATCATTTTACCTATTCAGTTCAATTCAATTCATTTATTCGAACCATAAATTCATGAGAACACTATCTTGGTAATACATAATAAGATAAAATAAAAATGTCAAAATGAATAAAGCGGCAGTAAAGGAGCCTCGTCAATCAAATGCAGCTGCAAAAAGGCTTTGTCAAAGACAAAATAGCAAATAATTAATACATACAGTATACAGATACGAGTACTACATGAGTACAAACAATGTTCCAATAATAATTTTAAAAATCTATTATTTTACCTTATTACAAGATTCTAGTTGCAACACATTTCTCTTCCATACGTTACTATCTTTAACAAAGTCATCTATATTATAATATGCCTTGCTCAATAAGTAGCTTTTAATTTCATTTTTAAACTTTGTATCATTAAGACCTATGTTGGGACACATACACTTTTTAGAATAACTAGCAGCGCCCCGTGGTTTTACCCGAAGTTATTTTCCCGGGATAAAAATAGCCTATGTGTTCTTCTAGGCTATAATCTAACTGTGTTCCAAATTTCAGCCCGATCCGTTCATAAGTTACGACGTAATTGAGCAAAAAACATCCAAACATCCTTACTTTATCATTTATAGTAGGTATTAGTGGGATTAATATTCTGAAATGATTGATTGATTGTTGCGTAACATCAGACGAAGACGTCCACACGTACCTATACCAAAAAAATGTGCATCAACATCATCAACAGCCCACTAAACGTTCCCACTGCTGGGACTCGGGGCCTTCTCTCGCAAGGAGAGAGTTAAGGCCATAATCCACCACGCTGGCCCAGTGCGGGTTGGCGGATGACGACACATGACTTCGAAAGATTCTAGGTACATGTCGGTTTCCTCACGATGTTTTCCTTCACCGTTTTAAGTTAGCGGCATTAGGCACATGACTTCGAAAAGACAGTGGTGCGTGTGGGGTTTGAACCCAGGGTATCCGGATCGGCAGCCGCCGTTCTCCCGACTAGACCACCGTAATTTATATAACGTATAAAAAATGTGCAGTAAATATTAACTTGAGACAGTATTTTTTTCGAGAACAACGCAATAGTAGGTTTTTTGTTTTGGATTTATTGCAATATTTTTTTCTTAATGTGCATATTAAAATTGGCTTCCGATGACTAAACTTCTAGTTCCTACAGAACTAGGTACCTATTTATGCGTTGCGTTGTAGGTAAGTATAGCATTACATTGTAGGACTTTATTAGACGGTTCAAGAAGTGTTCATAGGTAAGTTAACACTGAAACTAACCTACAATAAACAATTAAACCTCAGAAGAAGGCATAGGAGGTAGTAGGTAGTTGCAGCACAAGATAAACAAAACATTCATAGAGTGTCATCTCCTTTCAAGTCCTAACAAATCGGTAGGTAGGTACATAGGTACATTCCCGTGCCTCCAAACACTTTTCTAATTATTTAGCATTTCCAAAAGTTACTTACATCTCCCATTTTGCCTTGAAGGGATTACAAGGGTCTCTCAATTTCACTTCTAGTCAATCTTGTGGTCTTGATAGCACTTCGATGTCTTGAAGTAGTTCTAAAGTATATTCCCTTGGTAAGAGGCGATACATCGCTTTTTGTTATTTCATCACCTTAACACCAAGTGTATGTAGACTGTATTTCACTCAAAACTAGAATCTTTTCGTTGTTTCTCTGTACAAAGAGTAAATAACTTACTACACTCTGTATTGATGTTTTCCACGGTATTTGTTATCAAAGAGTAGGTAAGAACTACGTTATTATTGTTATTAAACAGAAATAAAACACAAATCAATAAAGCGTCGAAATTAGACTGTTGCTATGACAACCGAATAAAAGTGATGAACTTTCAATTTAGAACTAAAATTTTATTAGCGCCCAGCTTGCGCCCAGTGATAAAAGATCTGTTTCTGTTTTTTTTCAAAGAAGTTCATTCAATTAATAAATTGTTTGCCCTTGTGTTAATCGGTTATGTTGACCAAGTTCAAATAAACATACCTACCTATTAAACTTTTTATTAGTTTTAATAGCCATTGTAGCGTAGCGACTAACGAGCGTCGATTTCAAAACTGGAAGGTCGTAGATTCGAATCTGGCCTGCACTGATTGTTGGAACAAAAAATTTGGCAGTCATAAGATCTGCCGATAGAAGTGAAAACTTATAACTCAGAATTTGATAGCTTTTTTTGGAAACTACGGGGTTGAAACGGTTGGTTGGACGGTTGGCACGCCCTCCGGGGCGTGCCAATCAGCATGGCCATGGACCCAAGTTTACGCGAAGATTTCTTATCATTCCAGAGCGTGACGCTAGAATTCAATTCACAGCCCACGAAAAATCTGTCTGTGGCGCGCCAAAAGAAGTACCTATTCACTTCAAAAACCCTCCAGCGAAACATACTCTTGTAGTGGTAGGACTCTTGGCAGAGTCCGTCTGGGGAAGGACCACACCTTTGCCAGTTATTCTACCGCCAAGCAGTAATGCGCAAACATTACTGTGTTCCGGTTTGAAGGGCAATGTTTCCAGAGAAATTACAGGGCTTAGAGATATAACAACTTAGATCTCTGGGTGACGAGCGCAGTACAGTGCTAGGTAATGATTTGGACTCTTCATGTTCCAATAGCTGCGTGTCACTGTGTTGTTATGTGGCAGGCATGTTGCTTACCATCAGGCACTGTTCTGCTCGTCTCGTCACTCTTTATTTAAAAAATAAATACCTACTCTACCAAATAGTTATAAACCTATTTACAATAATAGGAATACCATGTTTTTTTGTTAATTACTTGTTACTTTAATTACTTGTTAATTGTTATGGGTGACTTCAACGCCAAAGTGGGAGTACAGGAACGCGGCGAATTTGCAATTGGAGTGCACGGTGTTGGCAGTAGAAATCCAAGAGACCAAATGCTGATTAATTTCCACATAGGAAGTGGACTTGGCGAAGCACTGATGGTGTGACAAAAAATGAGATCGACCTTATTATGACAAACAGGAGGTATAAATTCCAAGATCTCACAGTGATCAACAGGTTTAACACCGGAAGCGATCACCGACTTGTTCGAGCTACTTTGAATATAAACTTCCGACTCGAGAGAAATCGCCTGATAAACTCTACGCTCCGTCCGTCACCGTGCGATATCCCTGCAGCATCCAAAGAATTCCCAGCTGGAATTGCGAAACAGATTCAGTCTGCTGGAAAACACTGAGAACGTTGATCAACACGTCAACGAGTTTACAACTGTTGTCCGAGAGGTAGGCGAAAAATTCTACCAACGCAAAAGAGTGAGTAAAGTGTTCAAGCTCTCGGCGGAAACAGTGGATCTGATGAGGCAGAGACGGGAGATGTCACTGGATTCGTCAGACTATCGCTTACTCAATACGCGTATAAAAAAGCGAGTACGATTGGACAAACGACAAAGCAACACTCGAGCAATCGATGATGCAATTAGTCGAAATAAAGGTTCGAAAGTATTCGCTCAGCAATATTGGGAAGGAGTCATCTGACGAAGCTTACGACAACTGATGGTCGAGTCCTTACAGCAAAGCCAGATCTACTTGTAGAAGCTGAGACATTTCACGGACAACTCACTTCATGGATACTTCTCACACACACCGAAGCCCACATCTCTGGCTACGGACAGACGTGCTAGACTAACGCGCCACCTCACGCATGAGCTACTGTTCTTCAAAAAAGGCGATAAAACGTTTCTAAACAACTATAGGCCGATATCACTTCTGAGCCACGTCTATAAGCTGTTTTCAAGAGTCATGTCGAATTGTCTCGTCGTCGATTTGACGAATTTAAACCGCCGGAGCAGGCTGGGTTTCAAAAAGGCTACAGCACCGTAGACCACATACATACGCTGCGGCAGATAGTTCAGACGACCGAAGAGTACAATCGCTCTCTTTGCTTGGCGTTCGTGGACTACGAGAAAGCTTTTGACTCCATCAAAGCCTGGGCTGTTTTCAGTCAGAGAGGCTTGGCAGAGATGCCAAGTCGATTGGCACTGTAGTGCCAATAGTGTAGTGTAGTGTAGTTGATGTATCAAGGTGTTGCAGTGTTTATACAAAGCCACAACCAGGACCGTGAAAATCCAGGATATTCAGACAAGATCAATCCATCTGCAGCTTGGAGTGAGGCAAGGAGACGTTATCTCTCCGAAGCTCTTTAGCAACGCACTGGAGGATGTCTTCAAAACACTAAATTGGAACGGTCGGGGCATAAATTTCGATGGTGAATATATTTCGAAGATGCTGCAAAGCCCGAGTGTTTCTTCCAGACTGGTGGGTTTGGGTATGAACTTGGACATGACGAAAGTTATGTTCAATTCATTCGTAGACCCAACTGCAATCAAATTCGATAATGTCGGCATCGAAGTTGTTCAAGAATACATCTAATAAGGTCAAGTTATTCAATTGGGTAGAAACAAATTCGACAAAGAGGCTGACAGAAGAATACGGCTGGGCTGGGCAGCGTTTGGGAAGTTACGTCAAGTCTTTGAGTCGCCACTGCCTCAATGCCTAAAGTCCAAAGTGTATAACCAGTGCATCCTCCCGGTCCTAACCTATTGGGCGGAAACGTGGACACTGACAAAAGGCCTCGTCCATAAATTCCAAGTTACACAGCGACCTATGCCTCTCCATAGAAGGGCTATGCTCGGAGTCTCTCTGAAGGACAGAATCCGCAACGAGGATATCCGACGGAGAACTAAGGTAACCGACATAGCCTTGAGAATAAGCAAGCTGAAGTGGCAGTGGGTGGGCCACATATGTCGCAGAGCCGATGGACGTTGGGGGAGAAGGGTTCTGGAGTGGAGACCACGATGAAGACACCCCGTGGGACGGCCTCCCGCTCGGTGGATCGACGACCTGAAGAGAGTGGCGGGAAGCGGATGGATGCGGAGGGCCGAGGACCGGATTTGGTGGCACAATATTGGAAAGGCTTATGTCCAGCCGTTGACGAACATGGGCTGACGATGATGATGAAAATGAACATGCTGCTAACTTAAAACGGTGAGGGAAACATCGTGAGGAAACCGACATGTACCTAGAATCTTACTAAGTAATTTTTCATCCACCAACCCGCACTGGGCCAGCGTGATGGATTATGACCTTGACTCTCTCCTTGCGAGAGAAGGCTTTGAGCCCCAGCAATGGGAACATTAAGTGGGTTGTTTATGTATTTATGTTTACGCAAAATGAACCTATGAACCTATAATAATTTCATAGTTCCAGGGGTGTTATATAAGTGAGCATTTATCCAAAAACAAAATCTTCTTTTATAGTAAACAGTTTATTTCAGATTTCACTATTTCTTTACATTCTTGCCGTGTTCAAAACTAGGATTGATTTGCACATCGTGAACCATTTTGTAACCAGGATCTTCTCCAACTGGAATAAGTAATATTATTTAATTACCTAGTTCTCAGACCATGAAAAACAATTGAATTTAGTATGCATCTAACTTTGTCGCATGTTTTGCATCTTTGAAATATTCAAAAACACCAAATAACTCGTCATTTAAGTCACAAAAATCTTTTTCACGTCTATTTTTGTAGTAGTGGGAAGTGGGACTTTTTGCAGCCCGTCTAGGCTACAACAAGCAGTTAAATGCAATTACAAAAATTAATGTTCCCGGTTTAAAGGCAATGAAAAATTATGAGGCACAGAGATAAATCCCCATATGTCTGGTGACGAACGCAGTCCAGTGCTAGGCAGTGATTTGGAACTTTGATTTGATTTGAACTCTTCCTGTTCGAATAGCAGCGTGGTGCTGCGCAGGCGCAAGAGCGAGCAGGGCAGGCGTGTTGCTTACCATTAGGCATATTATATCATGTGCGTCCCTGTACTTTATTCTATTATATACCATTATCACGCGGGACAACCTCGGTCAAACAAAACTTTGCTACTTATTAGATATTTTTGAATAACTCGAGTATCGGTGTAGTCATTTTGAAACTCTACAAAAATACAGTTTAACTCATTTCTGACAAATTCAACTTACTATCGCTCGTAATATGCGACCCAACAAGAATATCTTCGGCGCCGCCGTCTCGTGCATCGGTCCTAAAGTTAGATGGTTGAACCTAGAAATATAAGAAAATAACAGTGAATAGATCCTCAATACTTTAATCAATCAAGAAGCCTTGAGTGGTCGGGATTTCTGCGTTTGGCCAAATGTAATGTACACATTGTGGACTGCGCGAAAAGATCTATAAATACTCAACACTTGAAGTTACGACTGGCCTAGTCAACTAGTCAAGAGAACGGCGACTGCCGATCCGGAGACCCCAGGTTCAAAACCAAGGGCACCACTGTCTTTTCGAAGTCATGGGCGTAATGCCGCTTAACGTAAAACTGTAAAGGAAAACATTATGAGGAAACCGACATTTACCTAGAATCTTTCGAAGTCATGTGTCATCTACCAACCCGCACTAGGCCAGCGTGGTGGAGAGAAGGACTCGAGTACCAGCAGTGGGAACATTTAGTGGACTGTTTATCCATGCATGTAGTGGTAGTCTGGTAGTGGTACTATATGAGTATTATATCAGCATCATAAAGTATCTGGCTTCCATAGTTCAAGCTTTGCTTAGTTTGGAATCAGATAGTGTTGTGTGTGTAGTGTCCACCAATATTTATTTATTCATGCATCATATTGAAACAGTAGGCATAGCATACATATTTTTCAAGTTTTGAACCACTATTTAGTAAGTGTACATCGTAGCGAAAAACATGAAAAGGTGTAGTTTCGTAATGTACTTAGGTATTTCCTGCATGGTCCGTGCTATTGTCGTATAATAAATACCTCTATATAAATCTCGTTGCAACGTCTTCAACCGTTTTTTACCGTTCCAAACAGTTTCAATACCTCTTCTAATCTATTATTCCGCAACGCTGTACAAAAATCATGCGTCAAGGAGAGATGATCGATGGTTGCAACCCCCTTCACCTGCACTCAGTTGGACAGCTTACAAGTCACGCCATAGCTATAGTGTTTAATCTTATTATTTTATACCCTACTATCATTCTACATAGGTCTCCTGGTGGTTCATAAGACCCATAAATTTTGTTCACGGGCCTGTAGTTTATCTGTCATTCTAAACAGATAAGACCAAGAGATTTGATTCCGCGTCGAAATCATTCCGATTGCGTTGTGCTCTGTTAATATAAGAGGTACAAAACTGTCAAACATGGAGCAATAAATTTAAATGTACGTACAAGGTTTTTACAGCCTTAACACATTCTATAACAATAATATGCCAGTATCATTGGAAAACGAAATTATATTACCTGGCCATCATTTCTCATGAGATCTGGGAATACACTGCCTCCTGGATATCTATTGTAGATGCCGTTAAGATTGTAGTGCAGGTTCATATCTGGACCTATGTTAGCCTTCAATAATTGCTCCCAAATACCACCTGGGAACACAGTTCATGAATTATTGGACTGAAAGGATAATGTGATTAATCTGTTTTGGTGTATATGATCTCTAAGGCAAATTTAAGAGGGTTTTCTTTTTAACTTCTATAGGTTTACACTTGACCGCCATCTCGCCTGATGTTAAGCGACGATGCGGTCTACGATGGAGCGTGTTTACTTGGAAAAAACCGATTCACTCTCGATTTAAAGACACAAAGATTGTAGGGAAAGGGTTAACATTTTTTTTATACGTCACACCATGCCATCTAATTTCGAGTTTACGGTTATTTTCCTTTTCACTTCGAATTGGTCTAACACTCATATTCCCACGATACTTTCATTCGTCGTTGTTTCATGTGATAATGAACTCGTGAATGAGTACATAGAATAACACTCAGAAATGCAGTACAGGAGAAGAATCAAATCCACTTCTCCTGTTCGAGATGACAGTAACAAAAATAATAACATGATCAAGAAATAGATTACTTTGTATCATACGAATACGAGAATATGGGTGACTTTCACTCCGGCGCGTTCCTGGAGCAAAGGCTGGCTGGGCATTGCCATTCAGCGTGGGAACGCGGCGAGCATCAGAATTCTTTACAATTTCAGGATTGGTCATACAAAAATTGTTCAGACTTATGAGTAAAAAAATGCTTTTCCTATGGCTTAGCACGACTGTTCTACGTAACGCTATATATCTATTGCAAAGTACCTACATTTACGTATTATGAAGTACTTTGTATCATGAAAAAAGCTTTTTTTATGCGTGAATGAAGGCGAAATCCAAAGGGGAATCGGTAGAGCGAAGAATGACGTGAAACGATTGTGACGTAGGTACCTTTATCTATAGACGCAATCGGTCGATTGGATTGCCATGGATACTCCCCGTGCGCTTGGAAGTAGATTGCGTACGTAGATAGCTGTAACACGTGTACAATAAAAAACAATCGCAACTAATATTTCTTGTTATTTTATTATGATTTAAGGATGATGATCTTCGTTAGCATATTATCCAATATCTGAACCATTTCAATGAACCCCTTTTACTATGTCGGTATGGTAATTGGCTTAGAAAATGACTAGCAGTGCCCCACGGTTTTACCCGCGCAGTTCCCGTTCCCGTATTTTTTTTCGGGATAAAAAGTAGCCTATGTGTTCTTACAGACTATAATCTAACTGTATTCCAGATTTCAGCCTGACCCGTTTACACGTTACGGCGTGATTGAGCAACAAACATCCATACTTTGACATTTACAATATTATAGTGGGATTAGGATTCTAACGTAACGTAGTATTTATATATCTACTACCACCACACAGTACGTACCTACTTTATTTTTTTCTTCTAAAAATTACTAATTCTAAAAATGACTAATTTCTAAAGAAATAGAACTCCAAAATTGGAATCAATCTGACTTCTTAATGTTGCTCAAAACGTATTATCGGATTAGAATAGTTATAGCTATAAGTATTCAAATCAAATAATTCGCCTCTTTTACAATAGTGTTATTTACATTTTATATGCTTATTTCGAATCATCAAAGAAAGGTTTTTTTATGAAAGAAGAATGTTTTATCAGAATAAACAAATTAAAAGAAACAAAACCCAAAAATCCATAATGAGATAAAATATTTGGGAGCAAAGAGAATGAGCTACCTCCATAGAGCAAGATCCCAAGGCCGCCAGACGTCACGTATTTTCTGACGAACGAAATATGGACGATTGAGTAGTGTTAGTAAATACCTATCTACTAAGAACACATACATACCCGCTACCTTGCATATAGACGGCCAATTTTGAGATATCAAGTAATGAATGTAGGTACTTAAAAAATACTTAATTTACGTAAATTTTCCTACCAGGCAATATTCATAAAAATAAGTCGCCAATACTCCCAGACACAGCCCGTGTGCCGTTTTGCTTTGCAGACGCTTTAAAACTCCCAAAATAATGACTTCACGTTAATTTTTATATATGTCCGCCAGGCAACTATTTTAAAACCTTTTACAAGTAGATATGCTCTATGACGTTCAAGTATTACGTAACGCGATTTGGGGGGAAGGGCAGCGTCGGACTGACAAAATAGTCGAGGTGGCATTTGCCGGGCCCCGGCCTGCGCGGGCCCCCCAAGGGCCGGGCTGGCGGGGCAAGCGGCAAGCGTACGATAAGGTCTCGGGCCCCAGGCTTGTGATCGCCATGGAGCCACCCGGGCCCTTTCGGCCCAGTCCCACCCTGGGGAAGCGGATGTTTTGTAAAACGTTACGGTGCGCTAAACTTATTGGAACAACTGGTTAGGTCGGTACGTTTTTTAATTACTGAGGAATTAAAATCTCCAACCTTTGTGATTAATTTTAGGTAAAGTGGTCACTTGGATGTAACATAACGTTTAGGGTGAGGCAGGGGGTAAAAAAACGTTGTGTGTTTTGCAAATAGAAATCTTCAAAAATTGTGTTACGTAATACTTGAACTCTCCCCTAGGTACAGTTGTGTACAAACTGATAGTTCTATTTGCTTACCTGAGTGTAGTACAAAGCAAGCCAGTACTTGCCCCCGTGCCCTACAAACGCAGTCTCGTTGGCGTCCATTAGAGCAGTCGGTAGGTCCTGGTGCAGCACATCAGGGGAAATGCGGAGGTTACAGCCGTACCTATTAGATTCCAGGTTTAAATGGATTTGTTTCGTAATTTGGAGTTTGGGTTAAATTTAAAATCGTACCGTAGCTGCTAAACTCATAGGTAACGAGTGACTTGTTCAGGAAAAACAGTCGATGCTGGAGTTTTTTTCAATTGCTACGTAGCTTCCTTATTGGTTTTTTATCGAACACAACGGAGATGATGACGTACGCGAACGGCTCTTGATGCTCATGATCTAATACTACCGAGGTTCTTTTTTCTATCGGACAAATCGAAAATAAAAAAAAAACTGTACCGGTAAATGGTTGACGTTACGAAAACTCGAACAAAGGTATTTTAATCAACTTTCGCTAAACGTACAGCCAATAAATTAAATATAAGGTACTGCACAAATGGGTTTTTGCAATCTGGTCTGTGGTTTCCCAATGGTTTCTTTTAGGTACGCGCGCTTCATCTAAAAACGCATAATCGCTTTACATAAGATAACGGTCAAGCCTAAAACTAAGTTTGGCTAAAAAGTTATGCAAGCGGCGCGTCACCACCTCGAAGGCCTATCCCTAGGCGGGGTGCCGGATCGACGCCCCAGGCCTTCCAGTGGAGACGGGATGCGAGCCTAGAGTCGCAATCTCCAGGATCGCCCCCATGTCCGCTTCCGCCTCAGTGGAGGAGCGAGAGGCTTCCAACTCTCGGTCCCCCAACTCACACGACCTCTCCCTGTCGTGCACCACGGCGAAGATGGTCGGCAGCGAGAGGCCCACTCTCACCAACGCGGCTAGGAATAGCCCTTGCCCTTCCACTGAGCACTCTGCTAATCAGAGTGCTCAGTTACCAGTTCAGTAGAAGTTACCAGCCCCGGAAAGTTGTTGTATGATGTCCAGGGTCCACCACGTGGATGTTCCCGAGCCACGCACCCCAAGTAGGTATTACTTACATTTTCCCACTTGTAGGTAGGTACCTACTCCAATTAATTGGAGTACCCATGGATATGAGAGAATTAGTTCTGTTAAATGTATAAAAAATTATTCGTCTGCTGGGGTAGGTACTATTTTCTTAAAGATATGATAGCATCGTACTAAGCCATCTTGGGCAAAGTTATTTAAAATTAAAGTAAAAGTCTCACCAGTCAGGACAAGCCTTAAGTATATCGAATGGAGCCCTGTAGTACTCCGCTCGGCGCACCACGGGGTTGCGAATGTTGAACCGTTCGTTAGGATCAGTTAGGTTAATTCTCTTGATCTTAATGTCCCTGCGCTCACAAATATAATCGTAGTGAAATTTCGGAATTGCATCGCCGCGAGCACAGTATGTTTCTGAGGAAAATTCATAGAACATTAATCATGGGTTACACAGAAAAAGGAAGCCAATTTCCTTAGGCCCATCGGACACCGCTAGAAGCGCGGCGGAGCGCAATTGACCAGGAAATGCGCTCCGCCGCGCTTCTAGCGGTGTGCGCTGGGCCTTAAGAGACATAAAACCGTCAAGAGTGACGTAGTAGCTTTGAATGTAAAATAGACTTTATTCTGAAAATGCGTTCTGTAAAGCATGAAGTACTAATAAATTGATCTCTTACTTTGAAAAGTTCCATCTAAAGAATTAACAGCGGCGTATTTGTCGACACAATATCTGTATCCAAGTACTGTTGGGTATCGCAAATATGGTACTTTGCACGTAAATCGTCCTTCTTGGTACATTGCTCCCTGAAATAATGATGACGCAATAAAAAAAAAAATTGCCGAGACAAAATTGTTGCCGGTGCCGGGGGCATTGGTTCTCCGTCCGCCCCATTAACGTAAAAAGGAGTACAAAGCTTTTGCCTCACGTATTACTAAATAGATTAGACCTCGGTTCTGCAAGATATGTACCTAGTGTCCTATGTCCTTCCTCCAAAGGTCTTCTCACAAGAACTCAGTAGATAGTAGAGATCCTGCCGAGCGGATATGTGCCGAGAGAGTTGATTACATCTGGAATGGTCCGAGTGTGTGCCTGTTTATCATACTAGGTACCTACATCATACTAGGTAAGTATTAAAAAAGCGTATTAATTGTACTAACCTTACATATAACACTTCTCCGTCCAGGTGGTCGCGACACCCCGCCGAAGCAATAAGTCCTGGTTCCATTAATCATGATCTCAGTGACTCCAATGTGAGATATCAACGTGATACCATTGATGCCAGCCAGAGCGAATCGCTGCAGACCCGCACGCTTCCGAACTTCGACGTTATTCTTCATACTCATAGTGTTCACTATCGCTTGCCAACCGTAAACGAACTCGTGCATTGGCCCTATTAGGAAGGTTTTATTAGGTAGGCCGGAACTTCCACGCACCTTTTTTTTTTATTTTCAATTTAAATAGTTGCGTTAAATCCAAAATTACTGTACGACGATAGTACGAAGACTACTATTAAAATTTATACCACCACGGAAAATAATGGAATCCTTTTTTTAAGTCATGTAAAAATAAATAAATATAAATAATTATGATGGGATTGATGTGGGGTAATACGAATAAGTGATCTATAAGAAATTATCACTTCAAAATAATAGCCACTTAATTTGAAGTGGTAACTTCTGATTCCGGCAAGGTGCTCCTATTTTATTCTAAAGGTACAAGTTCGCGCCGCGACCGCGACGCGAGACCGCGACCGGAGACCAAGACAGGCACTTGACACTATGGAATTGTATGGGCGCCAGTTCGCGCCGCGACCGCGACCTGTCTCGGTCTCCTGTCGCGGTCTCAGCGCGAACTGGCGTCCATACAATTCCATAGTGTCAAGTGCCTGTCGCGGTCTCCGGTCTCGGTCTCCGGTCGCGGTCTCGCGTCGCGGTCGCGGCGCGAACTTGTACCTTAACACCCACCACCCACAGCGCTCGCCCTATTTCGGACAGACACTTCCCCTTCTCATATTATACGTGTCGTAATATTCTTATTTAAATCTTATACAATTTTAGCTTTTCTTAAATTAAGCAATTTCAATATTAAACAGTTCTCAACGTAGATTAATTTAAGTTACTTATCACTTTTGTCGGGCGTTCCGAGACGAGTTTTTTTTACAGAAGCTTTCACTTTAAAAAACCTGTCTTGGCATGCCACAGACAGATTTTTCGGTTGCTGTAAATTGATGTCTAGCGTCACGCTCGGAAATGATAAGTAATTTTCAGGTAAACTCGGGACCATGGCCATTGGCCATCTAGAAATACGTCAGCATTTTCACACGAAACAGACTCGGGCAGACTTGAAATCGAACAACTATAGCCAAACAGTGACTCTTGGGACAGCTACTCTATGACTTACCTATACCAAAGCTATCCCCATCTAAGAAGTTGAACATCTCTCCGAAGGAATCGGGCATGAGGCCTGAAACCACAGTGGATTGCTGGAAGTTCTCATCGGGCAACATGGGTCCAATCTCGTCCTTCGCTGTAGTAAACTCTTGCGCTGACATATTATTGAAGTGTCCATGACCGCTTACCTTCTGCAAATGATATCAAAAATATTTTGATACCAGGTAGGTATATACCTACAATTACGGAAAATGGACGAAAAGAACTAACTAGGGATGGGATGGGATGCACAAATACCTATTACTATGGCTTGACGAATATAATCCATACAATACTTTGTTTTGATAGTAGATATTTAACGGACTTAGGTACGACCACAAATCACTGTTTGAGACTTTTCGGTATTTGTTTTTTTGAAGACACCCAGATTTAAACCAGAATATACCTAACTCCAACAAATATACTTGTATTATGGAACATAATACGCATGTAACACAATAATATATGTGCATAACACAAATTTTATGAAGATCTGGTAAAATATTGCGTAGACTGGTAAAATGTAGGTATGCACTCGAACATGTGGCTGACTCGGAACTCTTGATCATAAACCATTTTTGGATCATTTGTCAAACATTGTGTGTGTTCACATAGAGTTTCAAAAAGTTCAAAAGCAATAATTTTATAGCTAATAATCACTTCAAATTCTTCTTCGCCTTAAAAATTGCGTAAGCATGGATAAAAATATCATCACCAAGTCTTTAAAAAATAAATATAGTTACCTACTTACCTGTATAAAACACAATAGCACCAATAATCCAAAAATCCGAAGCCCCATGGCTAAAACCACCATAAGCTACTCCTACCAAAACCACGAGAAGTTAACCTCACGTAAATATCTTGAAGATTTCGAGACTTGTTAACAACCTGTTACACTTTTAATTGGTCGTTAGAAAGTTAGCGACATAATTAGAAACCGATATTTTCCCACATTTCGATTGTTACTTTGGTCTATAGGTATTGATGGTTGGAGTGTGGTTACTGGAGAACAGACTCTGTCGATGATAAATTTAAAAAAAAATTAAGTAAGCTACTTTTCGTCCAACAAAAACTTTTAGCTGGAGAAAATGCGTCAACTTTTCAAGTAAATACATGAAGTAACTCCAAAACTGCTGACTTTATTGCCATTTATGAAGGACCATTAAAAATTGCTAAGTATTATATTTCTGAGTTTTATATTCAAATAGTGCCAGTAAGTTATAATATACCAACGATTATATCTGATATTTACTTTTTATTGTTTAGCTATGTTCAATAATCATGCCTACTATGTTTTTACACTATACAGGGTTATTGGTAATCAGCCTGCATCCGTTTAAGGGCATGTTCTGTATATTTAAACAAACAACTTTTGTTCTACAACTTTCGTTAAAACTAAATAGACAACCCAAAAAAAAATTGTGTTTGTTGCCCTTTTTTGTACTGTTTAGCGACTTTTTAGTGTTTATTCACTTCGGCACATCATTTTTTGCGCGTTAAAGAGCGTACCCACTCTTGTTACGAATTGTTACGAAGAGTTAGCTAGTTAGTTGAGTTAAGCTTTTAGACCGTGCAAATATTTTTTTTATTTTTTTTGTAAAAGAAAAAAAAACTCATTTTTTTTTAAACTGTAGAACAAAAGTTGACGTATTGAATGTACCTAACATCCCCTTAAAAGGATGCAGGCTGATTACCAATAACCCTGTATATGCAAAGGTCCATGCCATTATATTTGCAAAAATCGTTTTGAAAACCTAAATCAAAAACCTGGTGAGGGTTGATACTGTGTGTGTCAATTTTGACGGTCTTTTTTAGTTTGGGAAAGCCTAGTTTAGTCCCATATATATTTTATCGAAATCGGTGCGACGGTTTTTGAAATATGAAGCAAAAACTAAATTTTACTTTCATTTATCTAGACATTCTAGACGACTTACTGGGATGGATTCTTATTAGAGGTGGGCCGAGTACTCGGTTGATACTCGGTACTCGGCATACTCGGCGGGTTTTTTGATACTCGTACTCGGCCTCGGTACTCGGTTTGAATGCCGAGTATACTCGGTTTAAGAAAAGCAATATTTTTAGGTAGGGTTCTCTGCCTTTTCGCCGAAATTTATTTACAGGGATGGCATTTTCATTTGGAACAAATATTATACAGGTTGATGGTATTAGTGGTAGTGGTAATGGTAGTATTTTTTTCATAATTATTTTTCTCATGTTTGTGCTCTGTGTACTGAAACAAAAGCGATTTGGTTCTAAGTCAGTTCTAACCTAACCAAGACCGATTTCTTTCTATTTCATCTTAACTTCATTCCGAACTTTGAAATTTTGCAAATGTGTACAATGTACATATTGTACATATGTTGGAGATTTCTGTGGTTATAATATTACATGTAATAGTACATTATGATATAAGTGCGGTAAGTTGATAATTACAGCCGAGGCTTTATTGCTAATAATTAGCAGAGGCTGTAATTATCAAAGCGCACGTATGTCATACGACGTTTTATAACATATTTGCGAGGAAATAAACAAAACTCTGACGACATTTTCAAATAAAAACAATACAGCGAAAAAAAACGCGCGGAATAATATTTACTTGATCACAGATCACAGCACAGAGTAAGTAATCTGTAATCACTATGGATCACAGATTAGCATTAGGAATGCGCACGCATCGGCGCCTTTTAAGCTATTGCATAGCTTTTATCGCGGGCCTGGAGACCGATTGTTACTAATGGTGCATCTCTTTCTTATGTTCACAAAAAAAGAGGGAGGGAAGACTGTCACGCCGTCCTCCCCACTCGGTCATTCGACTTTCAATCTTATGGTTTTACATTTACAGACTAAATGCTCTTAGCAGTGTTGCCAACTTAACGGATTTCCCGTGATACGTGGTGGATTTGAGTACGTAGAGAACGGGAAAATAACTTTCTAACGGCTATTATCATAGCATATTTTGGAATAAGTATATCAATGAAGCAATAATGTCAGCGTAAACGCTCACTAGCTCACTATTTAATAAATTTTAGGGATTTTTATTTTAACTTAAGTTTAGGGATAAATATTTTGAGTAGATGGAACACTGATTTCGCGACGTTTAAAATTTTTGGATGTACATGAATGTCAATGTCATTATGTCACTAAAGATGATTAAACAAAAAACAAAGTGCCTTAAAAGCAAAATATATAGTGAAAAAGCTGAAAATCTTCATGTTCCAAGAAGCGTGCTATAATTGAGAATTGAGATGTTTTGGCTTAACAATATGGAATCTGGATTTACTAAAGGGAATAGGTAGTGCCAATTTACCAAAGAAGGCAAACTTTTTTGCAATCAAGAAACAAAGACTTTTGTAGTTCAGAATTCAGAATAATTCATGAACGTGAAAACATCTTTGTAAGTACAGTTTTACGTTTAATAATATTTACCTATGTATATAATACATAAAGCAGCCTAGTACATAAATATGTAATAGATGATTTTCGGCTTAGAACTTCATCTTTAACACTGTTTACAAAGTTAGGTTATGTGCGTAAAATATAATAAGCGTTTGTTTGCTTGTTTCAGATTTTCAAGATTATCTTATGCGATTGTTGGATATGTCCAAATAAAAAGAGATCTAAATGTGTGTACTGTCAAGTGTCGCGTATGTCCTGAACACAATAAAATATGAAACAGCCTTGGATATGGGATAAGGAGCAGCTTCATCTGAAAATACCTGTGCCTATGATGAAAAATCTGTGGAAGAAGGCTGCGGATAGGAACTATGTTTTCATATTGCAAAAGAAAGCAATCCATGGTTTATATAATTTATCAGCTAGAGAATCAGTACGGGAGATTTTCACCACATAACAACTTTAGTATGAAGAAGTAGCAATGAAGGGATCATATATTTTTACATATATTTTTATCAATGTATAATGTATGTAAGAAAAAATCAAAGTCAATGGCAGAAATTAAATCTGAATCCTAAAGCACACCATAAACACAAAATTGTATTTCCTACGCTTCTATATTTTTGCAATCCCTGCACAAGCTCTCAATGAAATCAAGTTTAAAAATGAAATAAAAACCTATTGAGCAAGGCAATAAAGTCAAGTGTTAGTCAAAGTTAAAGATAACATATGGAAGAGAAATGTGTTGAAATTGGAATCTTGTAGTAAGGTAATATAGTAGATTTATAAAACTTTTGGTGTAACATTGTTTGTACTCAATCATGTACTTAGTATACTGTATAAATATTGGTGGACAATTCACACACAATTCACTGCTTTAAATTGCTGAGGCTCCTTTACAGCTGCTTATATTAATTTTTACCTTAGTTATTTTATCTTATTTTGTACACAGATTCTTTGATTTTTTGTGAATGACGTTACCACATGTTCTTATGGATTTATGGTTCGAATAAATGAATTGAATTGAACAGGAAAATAAAAAAAAATAAACATTAACAGTTGTGTAATGAAGTAATAATAAACTAATAAAAATAATCTTATGTTAGTGAATTAGACTGGCGAGCGAATTAGAAGCCATGAGCTTAGTGGATTTAGTAGCTCTTCCTGCGAAACTGAGGGTTGTGGGTTCGATTCCCACCCAGTGCAGTAATGTGCAAACATTACTGTGTTCCGGTTTGAAGGGCAATGTTTCCAGTGAAATTACAGGGCATACAGATAATACATCTTATATATCTGGGTGACGAGCGCAGTGCAGTGCTGCAGGTAATAATTTGGACTCTTCATGTTCCAAAAGCAGCGTGTCACTGTGCTGTTATGTGGCAGGCATGTTGCTTACCATCAGGCACATGTCCTGCTCGTTTATAATATAGAGTGATGAGTCACATTATAAAAAAAATATGTTTGCACTGTGGCTGGGTGTTTCTTCATATTTTATCTATCTATATAAATATAAATCAATGCCACTTTTCATTGTTAGTACCTAAACTCCTTCTAAATGGCTGGACCGATTTGAATGTTTTTTTTGTATATATTTGGGTAGGACCCTGGAAGGTTTAGATTCACAAATCAGCTCGGCAGATGGCACTGCAGTTGATATCTAGGTTATTATTCGAGCGAAGCCGGAGCGGGCCGCTAGTCTTCTATAAATACAAAAGCGAAAGGTCACTCATCAAGGAATCTCAGAAACTACAAATGCTAGGATTCTGAAATTTTGTATGGAGGTCCCTTTTAGCATGTAGGCGCTCACTAAGACGGGGTTTTGCTAAATTCAACCCCTAAGAGAGTGAAACAAGGATGAACTGTTGTATGAAAATTCGTGATTTTCAAAGTTATCAAATTTTGTCTCTAGATACCTGATACGAAGCACTTAAATGTTTGTTTTATCAATTTTGTGATTTCGAACTGTATGGGGTGAAATTGGGGTTGAAATATGAAAATTGAATGTCAATATGAAAATTCCCAACCGTTGAAGATTAAACCATGAAACTCTGTATAATATATAGACACTTGACACGAAACAAATAAATGTTTGTTCTAGCAATTTTTTAATTTCGACCTGTATGGGGATGAAATTGGAGTTGAAATGGGCGACGATTGTATCTTACGCTTTCACATCTAAACAACAGAACCGATTTTGATGAAATTGTATTATTACCTTAATATTTATTTTGCACAGACGAAGTTGCGGGTAAAGCTAGTAGCAAGTATGTATTTAAAACTGTATAAGTATTATATCAGCTATCTGGCCGCCATAGTACAAGCTTTGCTTAGTTTGGGGTCAGATTTTCATGTGTGTGAATAGTCCACCAATATTTATTTAGTTAAGTAGTGTGATTAATTTTAAGAGAAGTATATGACAGTATGATGATGTAAGAGAGTTTGTTTGACTCATTTGATTTTGAGATTGTTTTGAATAGTTGCTGTAAATAAGTGATATTTTGTACTTAATCTCTTTGTATAACTTTAACCTTAATGTAAATAAGTAACATTTTGTATTAAATCTTTTGTAGAAATTTTACCTTAATGAGTTTATATTATTTTGTACTCAACCTTTCCAGCATTATGACATAGAATAGATTGATTATGATAAAAACAAATGTGACTCAGACTCAACATTATCCCAAAAATACTGTAGAAATTAAATTAAAAAAAATATAATTGCATAAGTTGATAAATTATGGTAAACAAATGTCACTCTTCAAAATAAAAGCAATTCCGAAAAGCTGTTAACATCCCTATTGCTTATGTTGATAAAAATGCATGCAACATGCAATAGCTTTACCGCGGCAGTCCCCGAGTGCCACACATCTTTTTTTTTTTAAGCAACGGCACAGAACCAGCCTGTATGCCATTAGTTAAAAAAATAAATTAATATTTTTGTGTTTTGTTACAGAAAAATTAAAGTAATTTATGATCAAAATTAATTAAATTAACGAATTAAATAATTCTTTATTATATTTTACCCCTCAAAGTTAATTTTATTCATAAAATGTTGACCACACTTTTCTAACATAAAAACTCTTTACTAAGATTTAAAAAGGTATCGTTTCGTTTTAGACGGAGCATATCTCTCTACCTAGTCTGTGGACGGAGCATTTTGAAACCGTGCGTTTTACATTACACATTACAGCACAAGTGCGTAATAAGATACATTACGATACAGAAATTGGTCCAATAAGGGACCCTTTACGAGCAAATATGTTATAAAAATAATTTATTTTCTAATATAATATAATAAATGTACAAAAAGGAACTGATACACAGACGAAACGTTATTTGTCTAAAAGTTGTTTGGCGTAGTGAAAGATTTGACAAATGATAAGTGCCTTGAATGTATTGAGTATTATGAAAATCTGTTTAACGAAAATTCTGCCAAATGAAACGTTGCCATACAAAAAGTTGACAATCGTTAGTTGTCAAAGTGAAACATAGACGAACCGTTGCCGTTGGTTGGCCAGTGATAATCGGCCAATCACTTTTCGGCGAAAAAGCAGTATCCCATTTAGGTAGATATAATTAAGCCAACAGTTAATCAAAAAGTATTTTTTACTAATTTAGGAAAGCTTTGATAATCTCAATCAATAAAATCAAAATTATGCTAATGAATGAGTACTAATAATAGTAACCTGTTTGTACTTGTTCACGCGCGCGAAATGGGAATTTGATTGAACCGAGTTACTCGGCCGAGTACTCGGTTGAAAAAAAATGGAACCGAGTATACTCGGTACTCGTTACTCGGCAAAAGTGTTACTCGGCGCATCTCTAATTCTTATGCAATTTGGTCGAGTGTCTGAATTCAATTTTAAATTGAAGTCAGTTTTTTTCTGAAAAAAAAACAAATTATTGTTACCACTTTCCGTTACTAATACAATCCCGGGATCCCGGGATTAACTGTAGATAATCCCGAAATTCCGGGATTAGAAAAATTTACCCGGATCTAATCCTCTAGTCACTGCAGCATGCCGCAGTGTAAACAAAACGAGGGCGCTGGCTGAGTCCCGCACCCCGGCGCCGAATAAACTTAAGACGGCCCTGGACTCAGTTTTTATTGCAGGCCTACAAGCCTTTTCGAGACGTTTCTCGATCGATTCCAAGGCCTCAAGCTAGTACTTATCCGAGCCAACAAGGGTGCGAACAGTTTTCCATACAAGATCTCTGCATGGTACCTACAACATCAGCAACTGTTCACACATTCAGAGTTGAAGTCTTTGAGAGGACATCTAATTTTTTGGCAGCTAATTTAGCCTTATCAAAGTCAAGTCAAAGTTATAAATATATAATATATATTAAAGAAATAGGAGTCAAATGAAGTGGACTTTTGCAGAGAATACACACGCCTGCTTTTTTCCTCGTTAAACTTGGCTAGACTGGCGTTACCTCAGTCAAAGACTGCCGCAAGAGTCCAATTCAGATGCTCGGTCATACCTACTCGCTCTCAGTCCCTGAATTTGTCGTCTACCGGCTCTCGCGCTAGATATGCGAGTTTTTACGACAAGCAGCCATCAATGAGTACTCGTATGGATTGAACCCTCAAAAAGTCCGTTGGCGCGGATCCATAAACCAGGAGACAAACCATAAACAGATAGATAACCAGACATAACCAGACTTGATTGGCCTCGTGGCTTAGTTGGTAGTAGCTCTGCCTGCGAAGCCGAGGGTCGTGGGTTCGATTCCCACCCAGTGCAAATATTTGTGTGATGAATTCAAATGTTTGCACTGTGTCTGGGTGTTTCTATGTATAATAAGTATGTATTTAAAACTATATAAGTATTATATCAGCTATCTGGCCGCCATCATACAAGCTTTGCTTAGTTTGGGGTCAGATGGTGTTGTGTGTGAATTGTCCACCAATATTTATATCTTACTTACCTATAAGGCTATCGTGCCAAACCCTATCGAAAGCCTTCGAGATATCCAGGGTTTCCCCGTGTTTCTCGATAGCGTTACTGCAGATGTGAGAGACGTAGGTACGCTAGAAACCCGTATGAAGGATTAAAATCACTAAGAAGGTCATTAGATTCTAGGCACGTTAGGAGGCTGTGGTTTTGACACGTTCCATAGTGTTGTAGAGTATGGACGTGGCTGTGATGGTCCTGTAATTGGCAGAGTCAGCTCGACTACCTTTTGTGAACACTGATTGCAAGCTTCCACGATATTGGTTCTTGCCCAGTTTAGTTAGAGAGTCTAAACAAACACATTAGTACAAGCGACAAATCAGACGCACAAGCCTTCGATACTAGCAGAAATGCCATCTGGGCCACTGGCTTTATTCACATCTAGTTAGCTGTTGCAGCCATTTGCCATGAGTGTGGCCAACTGAAAACTCAATACCAAGTCCTCCGAAGCTTTTTCAGTTTACAACGCATTTAGTTAGTGTTTTGTTTCGATCTAGTTGAAATGTGTAGAGTAGATGCAATGATTGAACAGTACATGGGAACATAGGAAGACAATTTCAGCGCGCGCCCCCTGATCCTCGCGCCCTAAGCTGCAGCCTAATTAGCCTAAGGGTTAATCAGGCCCTGGTCGCCAGATTGATGAATGTCAACATATCGAACCGGTTTTAGGAGCAGAGTCTCCACTATTGACCATACTCATACGGTAAAACAACTTATGGAGAAGAGTTAAGAGTTTGACCATCCTTTGTGAACGGCATTTGTCGATTACGAAAAGGCATTCGACAGCGACGAACACTGGGCAGTGTTTTACTCACTCGGTCACTGTTCCATCGACGTTCGATATGTGAATGTGGCCCGGGAACTGTATGCTTCAGCTACGATGCAAGTTAAATTGCATGAAATGACAAACCCACAAAACTTATTTTAACCCAGAGGCAGGGAGACACCATATCACCCAAGCTTTTTACAGCGGTCTTAGAAGACATCTTAAATATACTTCCATGGGATTCATGTGAGAATGGGAATGTACTAAGATCAATGGTGTAGGTATATTTGTCTCACCTTAGGCTCGCAGATGACCTTGTAATTTTTGATAAACTTTTGACGATCTCCAGGACATGATCCAGCAACTTTCGGATGTTTCTTTAAAAGTAGGCTTAAAGAAGAATATGACCAAGACCAAAGTGATGTCGAACGTTTCTGGAAAGTCAAGCACAATCAAGGTTGGGAATGAGAGATGGTCGATAGTTACGAATATCTTGGTCATACCTCGTCTTTTGGCATAGAACATCAAAAAGGAGATTTCTAGACGTAGGTAAGCATACAGCTTGCATGGGCGGCGTTTCGAAAATATTTTTACATCCCGACATAGGTATAGGTACATGTCTGAAAACACGCCCTTTTAATCATGCCCACCATGACATGATGCCGAGACGTGGACGATCACACACGAGGCTATGTATAAGATCAGGGTAGCACAGAGAGCCATGGAAAGGTCCATCCAGGTCCGTCCAGCTCGGCATCAAACTACAAGATCGAGTTCATAACACTGAAATCCGGCGAAGAACCAAAGTTGAGAACAGCAGTAAGAAACCTAAAATGGAGTTGGACAGGACATATTGTTAGGCGGTGTGACGTCAGGTGGACCAAAATCTCTACCAAATCTACCAAAAGCTCGATTGGCACAGAACCGAGGCAGATGGCAAAGTCAGAGAGACAGCTTATACTCAGCAGAGGGATAGTGAAAGCTGTGATGCGGTGATTAGGTAACCGTGGTAGGCGCGTAAATTACTTTAGACTTCAAATCGGTCATCCAATAGTTACGTACATAGTTTGAAAGTATTCGCGACATAACGTAAGCAAATAAATGTATGGTTATTCGTTCACGTCGGCTAGAAGCTATTTAGTATTTATATTTACTATGTAGAGGTACATTAAAAGTATTTTTAGGCATTCAGTAGTTCACAAAAAGGATTCCAAATCAAAGCGATAGGTACAGCCTACGTAGATTTTTTTCTACTGGGTACCTAACTTCATTTTATTATCACCGTTTTTAGATTCTTCGATTAGATAAATTGCAGTTTCGTACCTAAAGAATTATTCGGGACGGATTATTTAACTTAGGATTCTAGGAAATTAGAAAAAACAATATAATTTACAAAAAAATTTAATCAATATAACTGCAACATTACTTAGGTATATAGGTTATTTGGCACAGTAAACACTCAGATCAAAAATACGTATTATAAAAAGCCTAATTGATTATTAGCCAATATATTTTTATTTTCTTTAGACACATCATAATCCCTGCTAATAATGAAAAGTTTCAAAGCTCACATCTCGTATTCAGTATGTTGTATAATGAGAAAATTGTATTTTAAACTTTTCTATACCAGCTAAGTAGTATTACGATAGAGCGTGTCATACCACAATTGTTCCAATTCGTAATAAGTACCTATTAGACATTTTTAACGTCATTATGGATTCATATACACGAAGGCTAACTTTTAATTTTTCTTCAGTCTTCATACCAATTTCTATCGAAATAAGCTAAGATTTGAGATAAAGTTAACAAGTAAATAGGTAGTTCTGAAAACCAAATTTCTGAAAATTCCGTTCTGATTAGATTGGTGGCTTTTAATTACTGAGAAATGTGGTTGCTATATGTTTACATACTTAGTTCAACAAATACTAAACTAGAGCAACCTAGAGTGACGCAGCGATGCAATCGGCCCCGTCCTCTATAAGACGCTTCTATCTCCCACATTATAAGAAAACATTGCGTAATCAAGCCCCTAGCTTTCCGTGTTAGGACTATCATAGTATTAGCGCATTGGGTATTAAAATGCTACATTTTTCGTCAATCTAGCAAGCATGAATAAAAAAAAAGGTAAACTTAATATTTATATAACAGAGCATTGTTCAAATATTTCAAAATAACACGTGTATTGTATACAATGAGACTTTTGTTTTGAGATGATACCTTATAATTATGATTGTTTCATTTCGGTATTCTGATACACTTAAACCAACATAACATCGGGTTTGGTGTTCACGAATGCAAAAACCTGTAAGATTATGAATATAAAGGAACAGCTGTGAATCCGTTCGCTGTATTACAAAAAAAAATATTTTTTTCAATAACATTTACCTGACTTATCCCAATAAACATCAGCGCAGGATGATAACTCGACTCTGCTCCAGTTTCCGTCAAGTGATTATTTTGTTAATTCGTTAACCTCTTAAAATCGGATGGAGTCATATGACTCACAAATTTTTGCGCGCTAGAGATCGGATAAGACATATGACTCACAAAATTTTTTTCTGCTTTCGGACCTTATTTTGTTCAGGCAAAGGTTTATTTTCCCATAACTGTTTTATTCACATAAGACCTATTGGATAGAGCTTCAAAATGAGCCCGATAACGGCATCCACTTGAAACAAATTTCTCGGAATAACGGCAGTATAAAGCGGCCGGTCCGGGCGCCATGACACCCGCGCGTGATTTACGACGTAGTTCAGTGAAGTGGTGATTATTTGTGTAAATTTGTGTGTTTGGTGATTATATTTTGGTAAGTGGCTTATTTTAATACATTTTAGGGCCCTTTAGATATATGTTTTACGTATAATCACTAAAAATTGTGTTTTAGATTTTTGTCACCTTAGATCGGAATGAGCCATATGGCTTACGAAAATGGCGGCGATTTTTCAATTGTCGTTCCTCACATTTTGCCTAATTGAGTATAGATTATTTTAATTATCGGTTCTACTAGTATTTTAATAAGATTCCTGAATATATTTTCTATCGATCGGTATATAAATATAAGGCCTAAATACCTAAATCGTACCACACGAAATGTTTTAAAAAACCGGTCCGAAACGGCACGCAATTTTTGTTCTGTTAGGTATTTTCAAAGTCGAAAATATCAAAATATAAGTATGAAAGCATATACTTTTTAGTTTCGATTTATAACGGGTAGATATCAATGTTTATAAAAATCATAACAACCTATACATAAAACAATATACTTTCTTTACAAACACCCACTTTTTCAAAAGTGTAACTTTTTTCGACTTCGGGTGGAAAGAAAAATCTGTGTAAAATTAAGTAAAAATATAATACAGAACAATTATATATCGTTTTGTAGCTTATTTCAATAGCTTTATGATAAAGTAGCTCAAAGCATCCTAGATCGAACTAATCGATCACTAGGTATAAAATAATGCGCATGGTGCGCACGCCGCGCGCAGAAATGCGCGCGGCTCAAACCCTTTCGTTTATTTTTGATTTTTGAGTGTTTAGTACCCCCGATTTGGAAGGGTTAAGGTTTTTCGTATTTTACTTTCCCGAAAACTGGTTTACTAAATCCAGTCAGACTGAGTTTCAGAAATTAACACATTCAAACCAAACAAACAGACTTCCCAGCTGTATACATTAATATCTAAGTATCATAAAGCTAAAATTGAAGAAAAAGTGTATGTCTAAATTATTATATTCTGATTCCTTAATCGGTCACATAAGAGCAGTAACAGTAATTACAAAACTAAATTAACTACTGTAGTCTAGTTTCTGAGAATGGTAGATAGGACATCATGTATTAATACTAGCGTGTCTCAGATTATGCATAAACTTTTTAGTAAATAGTAGTAGATTTGCAAAAAAAAAATTATAGAATGAACTTACGCACCAGGATTCAGCTTAAAGCTAAGCTAAACCAAAACTACTTTGACAGAGGATATCAAAGCAACTAAAAATAACACTGACAAATACACACATATTAAATTAATAATCAGATCAGATTAATATTGATTTCGGATTGATTTACTCAGAGTAAATTTATAAAGATACAAAACTTTCTTCTTTTAATTACGTAAGTAGGTATTCCATCGACAAAGCGCGTCAGTCTAAAAGTAGTCCTACGGCATGATCTGAGACGTTCCATTTATTCTAACTGAAATTATACAATAATAAATGAGACATTTTTTAACTATTCCCACGAGCTAACAGAAAAGTTCTATAGACTTTCAAAACAATAATACTACCCATAAATAAGGTATCTAGCAGTAAATAAAAAAACGAATAATATTACGGCAGAATACTACCAGAAAGTAGAACCTTACTTCAAAAACTTGTTTTAAAAGTACTAATGAATATAATCAGATTCGTTAGAATTAGAGAGACTTTAGTCGATATCAAACATATACTGAAAACAATTGAAATATATATCCTAAATTCGTTGGTTCAACTTTTGTCCATTCCACTGTATTAATTGTGAATAAATCTAAAAAATTAATTTTAACATTAAATTTCATCATAATGACCTAGAGTGACTATTATATTTATGCAATTGGTATTTATACAATGAACTAAATACATGTTTGAGGATCTGGACAGTTTTGTGCCAACTGTAACGAAACTATAAGAAATATCGCCATAGGAAACATGTAAGCTCAATCAATACGAGATACGTTCCAATATTCAGAACAGATTCAAATAACAAGATTATCAGGGCCCAAGTCATGGAACTAGACTTTCATTTCATTTTCAGGTAAGTACTGTAATCAAGTTTAAAGGGCCAATCAATGGCTTTACCAAATAATATGAGGATTAGACCAATATCCTAATGAAGGTATCACCACTTAGTCGGTCTTGCTATATACCATTTTACACGTTAATTACGTCTTTATACCAATATAAATATATTTTGTAATCCACATTACCTACATTTACTGACATACCAAGTAAGTACTTAAACTTTAGCATAAAAGAACCAAGTCAAGACAGTCTAATAATACTTGATAAAATTATGAAAATACAGCAAGTTAATAATTGGTCCATTCATCAATTATTTTAAATATAGTGCATATGAATTTAACCCATCTACTTTATCTACCTAAGTTTTAAGATCCGATTAGTAAATGGTTTGAATAATTAGTCCAAATACAACAATTTAAAAGAGTAAATTTGGAAGGGCCCTGTGTTAACAATGATGTATAATTTAGTGTAAATAATATCATTAAGAAAATAGCTGCCAAATTAATTGAGACTAGATATTTCGATATTCGACTTACAAAAATCAGATTGCTTTATCACTCCACTACATGAAGAGGCGAGATTCAATTTAGTCTTCTTTATCTTCTACTGCCGACAAGAACAGCTTCTGGCAAGTGTGGGTGAATTTTTCTGAAAGAAAAAAAAATGGTTGTCGGTAAAGTCGGTTTACTGACGATAGTTGAACGTGACAACGTCTTAAGAAAATACTGATGGAATTTGTGTTAAGCGCCATCTAGGTAAAACATACTGAAGCTTTTTGAAAAGCTGTTCAAAGCGCCATCTCTGGGTACATCATTGTACTAGGACAAGTTCTTAACTTCATATCGTCGCTTTTTTAAAACATGGACAGACTCCTTGAACGTAATACACATTTCACTCACTAGATGGTGCGAAAAGTAATAAGGCGAGGTAACACGGTAACGTTACATGACGTCATGTTTTGCGGGCGTGCAGCCGGCTTCATCGAATTATAAGACGTTATCACGTCAAAAAATGTTGTTGCTGCAATACCTTACAACATCGCCTGATGCTTTGCTATCTTAGATGGAGCATGCAAAGCCGTGAAGAGTGTGAAGATAGCGGTTTTTCGAAAAGCACCAATGCTTCTATTAATTTTTAACTATTATAGATTTTTACGTGACCGCCATCTCGTCTGATGTTAAGCGACGATGCGGTCTACGACGGAGCGTGCTTACCTAGAAGAAACTGACTCACTCTAGATTTGAAGACAAAACCAGAGTCAAACCTCTTCGTTGAAACGAAGTCGCTTTTCCGAGTTGCGATCAGTCCGATAGACAAAAGGGGGTATTAAATCATACAGATCAGTGGCACACTCTCCGAAACGTATCTGATAAAAACCCGATAAGCTAGCAATTTTGCGGCGAAGACTTCTAAATCTTTTCGTTCGGTGCACATGTACAAGATCGACCATTTGTCACGATAAGGCGATACACTTGATCTAGCAAGCTAGCAACCCTATATAGATTGTTAAATGTGGCACCAAAACAAGATAAGATAAGAGAACTCTTTATTAAACGCCACAATGCAAAAGAAAAACAACTTAACTAAATATACTAAACATGACATTTCAATTGGCGGCATTATCGCTTATAGCGATCTCTTCCAGGCACCAAGCGCTCATATCAACTTTAGTTGCTCTATCTATCCCCAGCAAACACATAACGTGTTAACAGTTACTTTTACAACTGTTTACATTTGTATGTATTTATAGATTATGACCGTTTGAATGTACTACACGTTTGAACTCCAAGACCGTTTTCACAAAACCAACATTACCGATACGTCTCAATATTGAACCTACAGTTGTACAGCATATTAGCTGGTTGCTGGATATTCTGTGGCCCTACTTATGAGATTCTTGAAGAGTACGAAGAAGATAGACACACCACAACAGGCACCAACAGCATACCTGCTGCCACCGGTCACATCACCAACTAATGGATGCAACAACCCCACATTGCACTTACAATTCTAAAATAAATAATTAGCCCGTCAGTTAGATCGAAAAAAAATATTGTACACGCACTTTTTCTTTTGTTTCCCAAACAAGAATACAGTGCTTTGAAATTTCGAATGACGTCAGTCGTGGGTACGATTTTTACAAACAAGTGACATTAGGACCCCCCACTCTGGAAGTTTGATGATATTTGTCGACTTTTAATAAACTAAAAAAAAATTGTATTCCATATTTTTCCATGGTCTAGCTGAAGATTAATTGGAACATATGTTTTATTTTTGACCGGGCCATCTACCGCCTAAATAAATAGGCTTTGGCTTTACCATTGTTGTCTCTATCATTTCAAGAAGAGAAGAGAGAGCAATATCAAAGCTATTGCCGTTTTAGTTAGACGGTAGACCCCCGGTCTTCATCCCGTGTTCTATAGTAGCTGTTCTACAGTACTAGTTATATTGTAGCTAGTTACCAGATGTTTTGTGGACCCATTTGGGGCTGTTCTTGATGAGCGCGAAGTAGACGGGCACGCCGGCTAGCGTCATCAGCGCCCCGGCCACCACGGCCACCGGCTCGCTCACTATCGGCACCACCAGCAACACCACCGATACCGACACGAACACTATGGGCATCCACAGCTGCACCTGAAAAATATCATGTGGCTTATTTTACATAGTATACTGAGACGAGCAAGACATGTGCCTGATGGTAGAAATTGTAAAGTGAAAGTTGTTGTTTCAGAGAAATTATGAAGGTCTAATCAACTGTTATTTAAAGATAACAAGTAAAAAGACACACACACATTTCACAGCAAAGTCACACATTACCCACACTTTTTATTATCTTAAGTCAGTAAGTGTAAATAAGGCTTAAGTCTGTCCCACACATGCGACATCTGCAACCCGGCTTCGCACGTGTACTAACAGGCATGGTAACTAAAAAACCTAATTTGTTGGTTGGTAACATTTTTTTTTTTTTACTTTTTACACGTGTTTAGTTACGAAGTGCCACACACTTGCCAGTTATTCTACCACCAAGCAGTAATGTGTGCAGACGTTACTGTGTTCCAGTTTGAAGGGCAATGTTTTCCGAGAAATTACAGGTCTTAGAGATATAACATCTTAGATCTCTGGGTGACGAGCGCAGTGCAGTGCTAAGTAATGATTTGTTGTTTGAATTCATGTTCCAATAGCTCCAATAGCTAGCGTGTCACTATGCTGTTATGTGGCAGACATGTTGCTTAGCATCGGGCACATGTCCTGCTCGTCTCGTCACTGTTACTTTTAAAAAAACATACTTTTGCTTTCGAGAAAAAGTTTAGGAGTTTAATTACAAATACATAATATACAGAAGATTAATATACTTAAATATTTGACTAACTTTGATGGGTCGAGGAATGTCGGGCCGCTTGTATCGCAGCCACAGCACGGCACTGCAGCTCAGCGTGGTGAAGAAAGACTCCACCACAGTGCAGTATGTTATCAGAGTGGTCAGGTTGCTTGGTATCAGCATTATTATAGAGACCGTCATCTGGTTAAAAAAAAGCACATTTAGAAAATTATAATAATCGCATTTTTACAGTGTTAAGAGTAGGTAGGTAGGTAGTAGGGTATACATTCTGAGTCGAAAAGATCACATTGTAGGTACTGTCATTATAACACATAATTTATTTTCAGCGAAAATCTTTATCAATATTTAGCCCCGCACATTACGCAATATTATTGACAATTTTTCGAGGTAAAATCTGACTCAGTAGCTCTGCGTATTCTAACCACTTGACTGTCCGGCTAGCAGTCTTTTTTCCGTTCAACTGTCCAACGTTGCCGATCGATAGAGGCATATAAAAAACCGCGCGACCTCTCCTGATAAAAACGTTCATTAAAATAGAATTATAGAATCGATTTCAAAAAGAAAAATATATTTGAATAGAAAATGAAACAAGGCATCATTTCAGTTTAAAATATAAACTTTAAACTCACAACTTCTTACCAAAAAATCCAAATTCAAACTTAAATTTGTAATTTTTCTACTAATTTCCCGCCAATTTTGTATTATGTTATTACAACAAGCTTACGCTATATTTTATAGTTTTATAAACTCACTGAAAAATTAAATTATATTTCCTTTCAAATAATGATAAAATATAAACAGAGGATACATGAGAAGTCTACTAAATTAAATGATTAAAATGATTCCTCAAAACCCGGCCATCGACGCGACGGCGAAAAGGAAAAAAATGCAATGGCTGAAAAACTAAATAAAGTGGCCAAGTGCGAGTTGGACTCCCCCATGAAGGGTTCCGTTGCAGCAAGTAACATAATATACATAGTACACATAGTTCTTGTAGTTCGTTGTAATTTTCATCGAAGTTTCAATAATATTATAGTGTATTTATGACGTACTAAAAAAAAACTACTCATCAGATCGAGTTTAAACTAATTTTCGTTGGTAGTTTACATAGTAATGTACATCATATATATTTTTTTGATCATTCTCTTACTTTAGAAGTTAGAGGGGGGGGACACACATTTTACCACTTTGGAAGTGTGTCTTGCGCAAACTATTCAGTGTATACGAAAATGATTTTAGAAACCTCAACATCATTTTTGAAGACCTATCGATAGACACCCCACACGTGTAGGTTTGATGAAAAAAAAAATGTTTGAGTTTCAGTTCTTAGTATGGGGGGCAACCCTAATTCTTCTTTTTTTTAATTTTTTATGTTCAAATCTTAATGCGGTTCACAGAATACATCTTTTTACCAAGTTTCAACAGTGTAGTTCTCATAGTTTCGGCAAAAAGTGGCTGTGACATACGGACGGACAGACAGACAGACAGACAGACAGACATGACGAATCTATAAGGGTTCCGTTTTTACGTTTTACGGAACCCTAAAAATTTATTAAACGTCATCTATGATGATTTCCACAGATTATAAACCACAGTCAATACATATCTGCGCTACAGATTATTAATAAAAACGTGTTCCCGAACGCTTCGTGGTTGTGGCTCTGTAGTACCAGTAACAGTTAACCGGAAAAAAAAACATGGTACTGTAGTGACCAGGGACAGGGAAGTGGCTAAGGGAGGTTGTGAAAAAATATTCCGCCATTTTGTGGAGGCGGCCATCTTGAATCGAAATTAACCAAACATAGCTAAGAACTACCGCACGGAAAGAAAGAAATGAACCTTTAAATAAAAAAACCGCATCGAAACGGTCCATCCGTTTGAGCTCTACGGTGCCACAGACAGATACATAAGACAGACAGACACACAGACTGACATCGACATCAACATTTTTTTGGTCGGGGGTTAAAAAATGAATTAGTCCGTCAGTTAGATTATTAACCTATAGCTGGTTTTGGGGTCAAAATTGACCCCAACAGCTTAACTTTTTCAAGATAATTTTGCAGTCTAAGCACTTTCAGCCTTACGCGTCTAGGTAATCTTATTGAGTCGCAGTGTGCATCGGATACCGGACGTGCGTCACTGTACTGTTACCAAGAACGGAGGTATGAATAATTTGGGGTCAGAATTTACCCCCGATATCAGAAGTGTGCATTTTTGTATGAAAAGTTATATCAAATTGTTTATTTTTCAGTAAATAATCGTTGCTATGGCGGGCTTTTCGAGGGATGATCAAAACCAACTTTTAGAACAAACTTTTATTCGGATTTACTACGTGAGAAAACTCTGGCATCGTTTATTCCAAATGAAAATAAAAGTTTTGTTATTATTTCCACATACTAATGTTTCAGAACGCCACCAAAAGAGACTTAGGATGCTTTAGGCCAGATATGTGTAAAATATTCTGGGGCCAGAAGAACGTAACGTTGGCTGTGTTATATATTTCAACTGTTATGAACATTTTGAGGTTTCGGTTATATTTTGTAGAAAGCAAAAAATTTTGTTGATCCAGGTTAAAAGGAATAAATTAATGAAAACGGAGATATTGAAATAGTAAAACCATTTGTGGTAGATAGGCACATAGATGCTAGGATGCACTTTAGGATAACACAAAACAAGAAAATTTGTTGAAAATCTGTCAATGAAAGGTTGGAGTAGAACATTAGATACTTGTTATTACTTCTAACTCATAAATGAGTGATAATTTGAGAGTTATGTGCCACTTATGCCATCGCAAAAGGCATGTCAATTGTTTAAAGAAGTGCACTAAGTGTCAGAGTTACATAGGTAAAAAATGTATGTACTTATTACCACGAAAATTACTTTACATAAGTATGTTTTAAACTTTTTGATGAAAAATTTGTAGTCATTATGTGAGCATTTGCTTTAGCCTGTCATTATTTTTACTTTCTATGATATCAGAAAGAGTTCCTGATTTTTGTTATGTTACTTAACCGCTTGATACACTTTGACAATATTACACCGAATGACGAAAAAATACAACATTAACTTTGCGGTCGGGTTTATGGCGGGAAAAAAAAATTTCGTGTTTTTATTTGGGAAGGTATACCGAAAATGTTGTGTTTAATGGCGTCTACTTGAACTGGTCTTTATTTTGATATAATTCACGTTAAAATTAGAGTTCATTTACATCGTAAAATTAAAAAAAAAACAAAAATTAAAAATTTTGGCGCGAAAATGGTCCCGAAGAATTGATTTTTTATTTTAAATCATTTGTGCTATCGAATGCAGTTATTTTTGCTTTTTCGAGTTTGTTATTTCGTATACAACACATTTAAGCCGTAAAACCACTGTCTCCTTTATAAAGTAGTATTAATATAATAGCTGATCGACTACTTGAGAAATCGCAAAAAAAAATCTCAAGTGTCAAAAATTTTAGTTTACATTTTAAGTACATTAATTATAAACAAACGATACCGCTAGAAGCGTCTTGAAACGCTCTTGAGAATAATGGGCTTAAACACGTACAAGTAACGCGGCACTTCATATGCCGAAGCGTAAACAAACGCACTTAGGTGTCCTGACACCTGACACCCGTTGTCCCGCCAAAATTATAAAATCGATTCGCCAAAAGTGTAGCAAGCGGTTATAGATGTATACTCTACAAATAAGGTTTATTGTATTATTTTTTAGAATTCATAAAAATAAGAGTACCTAAAGTTGAGTCAAAGAAATATATGCGTGAAAAAAGGATGTTAGCTTATTAGATAATAAAATATGTGATACGTGATGAAAATGCGCCACAGATTATAAAAATTGGATTATTAGTTTTTGTTTCTTAAATAAAACAGTGAATTAAAAAAATATGAATGCGTTGTTTTATATGACTTAATTTTTATTGGGGTCAGTTTTGACACCAATTATGTTGCCTTTTTTGGCGAAACCAGCTAAGGGTTAAAAATATTGTACAAAATACTTTTTAATAATACGTGTCCGTTATCAGGTACGTAAGGTTATCTGGAAGAGATCGCTATTAGCGATAAGATCGCCTTATGTACCCAAAATGTTTTAAAAGTTTAATCACTGTTTTTCTGTATTGTTTTGTGGTGTTATAAAGTGTTTCTGTATTGTATTGTACGTATTTTTTGTTTCACAAAACAAAAAAAGATACAGTGCCTAGAAGTTTCGAGTGATGTCACTTCATTGTACGATTTACACTTCCATTAATTTACATGTCCCATATTGTTCCATAATCTTCCAGACGGACTAATTAGAATGGTATGCAATTGACGTAAGTAATTGACGCAGGCATTATCTCAATTGCTACTAACTAGGAAGACGAGAGACGGCATCGGCGATAGGCACTTGGTGTTGATATGGGCGAGGAGCTCGGGCATGTGTCCGTTCCGGGCTCCAGCGAAGCACATCCTCGACGAGGCCATGATGTGGACGGACAAGCCGCCGAGGATGGCGATAGCGACTAGAGTTGGCATAGCCCACTTCAGCCAACCCAGGGCTACTACTGCAAAATCCTGAAACCAACAGAATAGGATACATTTTTTGGCAAACAAAGTAAAGTTTTTGAAGTGAAAACTTCTTTTGGCACATCACGATAGATTTTTCGTGAGCAGTGAATTGATTTCTAGCGTTACGCTCGGGAATGATAAGAAATCTTCGGGTAAATTCGGGATCATGGCCATTGGTTATCTAGAAATGCGCCAGCATATCCGCATTGGCCATCTAGAAATGCGTGAACATTTACCATTGGCTGACGCGTTTCTAGATGGCCATGCTCATGGACACGCCCTCCGGTTTCACCCGCGTAGTTTCCAAAGTAAGCTATCAAATTCTGAGTTAAAAGTTCTCATTTCTGTCGGCAGTTCCTATGGCTGCCAATTTTTTTTCTACAGTTTTAAGATGCTGTACCTACTAAAAGTACATCTTACATATAAAATTCTCGTGTCACAGTGTTTGTTTCCTTACTCCTCCGAAACGGCTTTACTGATTTTAACCAAATTTTATACGCATATTCTGTAGGTATGAGAATCGGCTACTAGCTACTTTTCATACCCCTAAGTGATAAGGGTTGTTCACCCCAAAAATCTAGATTATGATCCGAGCGAAGCCGGAACAGGCTGCTAGTATTATATAGGTGTATATGTAACATTGAAGTGTTTTGGCAAATTTAGGACTTGCTCTACTTGCAAAACAGCAATACAAACACACAAAGTTGAAACTTTGTAGCATTACTTTGATATATAACAAATAAAGTAGCCAAGTGCGAGTTGGACTCGCCCATGAAGGGTTCCGTTGCAGCAAGTAACATAATATACATAGTTACATAGTACCCATAGTTCTTGGAGTTCGTTGTAACTTTGATCGAAGTTTTAAAAATAGTGTATTTATGACGTACTAAAAAAAACGATTCATCAGATCAAGTTCAAACTAATTTTCGTTGGTAGTTTGCATGGTAATGTACATTATATATATTTTTTAATTTTTTCATTCTCTTACTTTAGAATTTAGAGGGGGGGGGACACATTTTAGCACTTTGGAACTGTCTCTCGCGCAAATTATTCAGTGTAGACAAAAATTATATTAGAATAGACCTCAATATCATTTTTGAAGACCTATCGATAGATACTTCACACGGGTAGGTTTGATGAAAAAAACATTTTTGAGTTTCAGTTCTCAGTATGGGGGGTAACCCTAATTTATCTTTTTTTTTATTTTTTTTGTAAAAAAATTATTGTGGTTCACAGAATACATTTACTTACCAAGTTTCAACAGTGTAGTTCTCATAGTTTCGTCAAAAAAAGGCTGTGACATACGGACGGGCAGACAGACAGACAGACATGACGAATCTATAAGGGTTCCGTTTTTACGTTTTACGGAACACTAAAAATGAAAAAACTCTATTTAAACTATCAAGTAGTCTATCAAACTAGATACTAGGTGCTCCAGACCAGAGCATTGTTTGCTAGTTTCCACCATATTTAAATGGTTGATGTAAATGTTGTTTTGTTATTTACATGGATACGGATATTACAATACAAAAAAACTAGTGCAGTATGAGTCTTCTCCACTGCATGAACTGAATAAAGTTGCATAGCATTTTACATTTGTTTAACATTTATAATTATAGCTTGCTTACCACGGCAATAGCTTCTGTGGCTCTAACTCCAACAGATCCGAGCACGGCCAAATACGAGACATTGGCAAACAAGTAGATGGCTGTTACCATTGGTAGAGAGACATAGATGGCTCTAGGCAGGTTCACGAATGGGTCGCGTAACTCTTCTGTCATAAAGTTCAAGTAGCTCCTGCAAGGACACAATTTAAAATGTCTAAATACATTTATAAAAAGCTATCCAATCAATTTGTATTCAAAACTTCCAAAGATTCCTTTGCTGGAAAGGAAATAATCAACTAATCAATCAGTATACAAACTCACAATTTAAGATTACTTTACCTATACTCGCCAGGAATAAACCAGGAGTTGAATTGAAACTAGTCTGTCAAGTTTTTGACTTAGCCTGACTAGGTGTGCATACAATACATTCACTCCATATGAACACACATCAGTCATAGTAATAAGCAGTTTATTCTCAGCTGATCCCGTTTTTCTCACGCATCACAAAGTTGCCTAAGACAGTTTTGTGAATGTTCAATCTTGACCTATGATCTATTAATATTATAAATGGGAAAGTTGGGATGTTTGTTGCTTAATCAAGCCGGAATGTTTGAATGTATCGGGTTGATATATGGAATACAGTTAGATTAGTCTGGAATAGCATACAGGCTACTTTTTATCGCGAGAAAATTGCGGGAAAATCACCGTAACGGGAGCTACGTGGCTAAAATCGAGGGCCACTGATAGTTGTCACTTGTAGTAGACTGTTGCCTGTGAACTAAGACATCGGATGTCACAGTTATTAAACCTAAAGGGTAAGTCAAGTCCCAAGATTAGCAATCAAACATGATTGAACAAGACAAATTCTTCAGATCATATTAGTATAGGTTTAGATTCACATCTTACCATCCAGAATAGGAGAATATTCCCGAGTAAAAGGCAACCGACCAATCACTAACTGATGTTTTGGTTCCAGCCCAGCCATCATCGAAACTCTCAGTATTTCCTGTATAACAAAATAAAATCTAATTACATGTAATTACGACACATTAAATAAATCTTCATCATCTTGGCATGAACTCTCTGAACTTCTTTCTTAGAATCATGGTCCATAATATTAAGTTCTTTGTTACTGATATCATAAGTTGCCCATCGGATTGCACTGCTCGAAAAAATTGGCACAAAAAGTGTATATCTTACATTTTATTACATTTTAGTGATGGTTACTGTCAACACAAGTAGTAGAAGAGATGTCAAAAGGTACACCAACATTAAGTATGTTGTTTTATAATATCTCAAGAATTTATGAAGATTGCTACGTCACTATTCGCTTATAGGTACTACATTATCTCATCACTTGTGAACGTACTGCTAAATTGCAAGGGTGCCTAAAAATTAAATATATTATGCTAATTAAAATTTACCTCTTGCCAACCAAACTGCACCTCCACCAATAATAATAACCAATGCCAATATCTTCGTAAACATAAATACATTTTGTATTCTAGTTGTGAATTTCACATTGTAGGCATTGACGAAGGTGAGTAGACCTGAAAAAACAATTTATGTTAGAGCATCAAATAGAAAAGGCTTATTTTTCTTCAGAAATTTATTCAAGAAAGGCTTTCTAACAAACATCTGAGATAGGGGCAAAAAAAACACAGAACACTTGTATTGTTCTGCAGAAGCATCAAACAGCTTATAAATTATTATTCTTTTTTAATTCAAACCCCAAATAAATAGGTTATGTAAGCAAACTACACTGAGTACTTACGTCATTCATTGAATTTTATTATGGCTAATGTTTTAAAGGTTTTGGACAACAGTCCAAAGTTGTCCAAGTCGATGTTGTGTACAACAAGGTATACCTTATCATATATATTATGAACTTACAAATAGTAGCTGCTGCTATAAGTTTTTGACAGAGTGGATCAATGGGACAGTCTGGAAACATCGGATCCAAAATGTTGCTGGCAAATGTCAGAGACATAATTGCGTTTGTGCTTGGCCTGGAAATTACATATCACATTGGTTTTCTAAATATATAGAAATAGGTAAATAAATAAGCTAACAAAATATATTTACAAAACGAAAATGTGTCGATGGGAAATGACGTGAACAAGCTTTAAAGCAAACAAATATAATGGAATGGTAGAATGGCAATTGCATAATATAAAATACAAATAATAATGGATGACATTTTTGGATATTCATTGTTTGAACCTCGATTGAACACATTACATAGGACTTAATCACAATCTAAATATTTCTAATTACTTACCTACCTCCCTGCATTCTAGTTGAATTACAATGACTATAGTTACTATAATACAGAAAACTTCAAGGTCATTTGGTAAAACATAAATAAAACCTGCAATTTTGACAAAGCTTTGACTCTACTTTTATGATATGAATGTTGTGAAATGTGTTGCTTCAGTGGATTTTTCCCGGTGGTTCGTGGTGTTTTCAAATTAAGAGTGAATCGGTTTCTTCTAGGTAAGCATGCTCCATCCTTGACCGCATCGTCGCTTAACATCAGGCGAGACGGCGGTAATAAAGATAAAGGTTAAAAAAATGTTAGGACCAAAAGTTTAGTATAAAGTTCGCTGCTGCGGCACAAAAGGCCGACTGTAGTGTCAACCTCCTTAAAATTCACTCCGTAGCGTTAGGTTGTAATTAAAAACATTTAGATTGTGATAAACCATCGTAATACAAAACCTGACTCAATTCTATCTATTTGATTTGGTGCTCCAAATGATGAAGATTTGAACAATTTAATTTATCTTAAAAAAATTACTTTTACTAATGTTTTACTTGCGTAAGTCTTTTCCAAAGTTTTGAGTGGAATATATTTTTAATAAATATTGCAGAACAATTATCACACAACAGTAACTAAAGTAAACAGTGAATATGTTGGTTAGTCGTGTTTAATGTCTTCGATAAAAAAATATTCAATCAATACAGTAAAACAAATTAAATATTGATTTATGTATCCATAAGGGGCTAGCCAAATACCATAATACATATTCAAATATGTATTCGCTATGTCTGTACATACTTGTGTTTTACTTTCTTTGATTTAAGCCAACTACACACATAACAATATATCGTAGCGATTAATCTATGCTGAAGCTGGCTTTAGTAATGAACCGTTTTCAGACGAGATAAAAGAACTGATTCAATAAAATTATGAAAGATGGCGCTTAAGATCCTACCATGATATGAAATTGTTTTTTTTTAAACTTAAGTTCAGTCTTCAAAATACATTGTTATTCTCTTTATTTTTACTCATCATCATACATAAACACACCAAAGTCATGGAACAATCTATTATTCCCTGCTGTTTACTTAAAATTCAATATTGATAAAGAGTGTAATACACTAAGAACCAATTACTGTCTAGTACATTTTTAGGGACTAAAGTAGAACCTCATTTATATGAACAATAACTTACTATATCTGAATGAATGTTATTCAAACACTGTTGGGAATGATACATTGTTACTAGCCCAACATTTTACAGCCATTTGTCAATTAATAATAATTGATGATTTAGATAGTGGTGCACTTTATTATAATTTCATTAAAATATAACAAAAAGTTTTACATTATTTTCAGGTAGGTATTGAAAATACACATAATATAATTTATTTCAATCCTACCCTATATTATAAAGATGAATGTAAGTTTGCTTGTAATGCTTTAACGCGAAAACTACTTAACCACTCATCATGACACTTAAGAACACATATTCTTTGTGGTATTAGAAGTTTGTAACAAAGGCTACTTTTTATCCCGGGTAAATAACAGGATCGGGAATTACGCGAGTGCAACTGCTAGTGTTCATGAAAATTGTTTATATAGGTGTTGTTTATGGTCCCAAAAAATCCAAAGGGAGGTAGTCTTAGTCTCTCAGTCCCAATTTATTTGAATAATCAAGGTTCTTCTGTTTTTTGCTGAAAATGGCTCATTCCAGATTTTATCTTAATAAGCGGGTGAAACAGCAGGGCACAGCTAGTGTTAATGAAAATTATTTTTAAACATGTTGTTTATGGTGCCAAAAAAGCCAAAAGGAGGTAGTCTCAGTCCCAATTTATTTAAATAATCAAGGTTCTTCTGGTTTTTGCTGAAAACGGCTCATTACAGATTTCATCTTAATAAGTAACATTCAAACAAAACCCAATTCAATTTTTTTACAACTGTATGTTTCCAGGCTTTTTACTCTGATTGATATTTAAGCTGGTCAGAAAAAACTTTTAAATTATTGTATATTTTATGCTTTTTAGGATTTACTGTTATGTTTATTGAAAATAGTCACACTAAATTTACTATAGCTGTACTGCATAGTTACAATCTTCCATTTGATTTGGGTTAAGAAATGCAAAAGAACTTCTACAAATTTCAGAGATTAATGCATTAGAACAAAAAAAAATACAATTAAGATTAGTTATTAGTAAGGGTAAAAAAGGTTTTCCTGGCAGCCACAATCAACAGAATATAATTATTACCTTAATAGATACTCACACAAAGACTAAGTTTGCATCCCAAAGGTACAGAAAGGCAGGTAATGAGCCATAAGCTTCATTAATATAGTGGTAATCACCTCCACTTTGAGCTAATGTGGTACCTGAATTATCAGAAACACTACTAAGTACTGTTTGAGTGGACGACAAATAATCTTAAAAATACATGTTCATTATCATCATCAGCCTGTATTCGCCCACTGCTAGACATAAGTCACCCATAATGTGCCACTCAGCCTGATCCTTAGTCTTAGTTTCCAACTGTCGCCAGCTGTCTTTCGCATATTGTCACTGCATCTAGTCTCAGGGAGTCCTATACTATGTTTACTGATTCGCTGTATCCATTCCAGAACCCATCTCCCCATATGGTTATGAAGCCTTCTACGGCTTTGGCTTTGCTATTGCGCTCTCTTTAATTTCAAGCAAAAATGTTGGTGAATTTAGTTCACTGACAAATTACTTCATTGTGGATGCAATCTCTCAGAGAAACCCCAAGCACTCGCTGAGCGACTTTGAGCTCACCATTTTCAGTTGCTGTCAGTGTTCACATTTCAGCACTGTAGGTCATAAGAGGTAGGATACACGGGTTGTACACTTTTGTCTTGAGACTTTGTTGATAAGTGATAAAAGAAGACTTGACAAAGTTTCACAAATGCTGCCCAGTGCAACTATTTTCTTCTTATGGCCTCACTCTCAAAGCCTACATCTACCTAGTTTGAGCATCACCCCCATAGTAAACATATCTCTGAACAATTTCAAAAGTGATGACATTGACAGCAAGAGGTCCCAAACTCCCAGAGCAAAAAACTCATTGCACATGACTTCGGTTTTGATGCATGTCTTCAAACTTATACATATTTACTACATGAATTTTATGAAGCTTGGTTAAAAAATGGTATGGTCTTATATATATATTAATGTAGAGTTATTTGGATAGATACAGATGAATAGAATTTGCTTTGGGACCAAATTCAAATAACAAGGGGCAACAATCAGCTTTTTCATTATAAATGATATAGGACTATATTTAATTTGTATGGGTATCTGATTTTAAAGTTGTTTGTGTTGGTCTCAAAGTAAAATTCATCCATATTGTTAAAATGAATACATAGATAGGTAATTAGGTACATAGATAGAAAACTGTTTATTGTGACACATTTTTTTTAAATATTACAGTGAAACACTTATGAACTAGCCTTATTGCTGAGAGCAATCACTTCCAGGCAACCAGCTTGTGGCCTTATGATATGTCATGTTTGGCTAGATACAGCATTCTTGGTATATTCTTAGTACCGTCAAACCGGCCAACTTTGCCCGAATATTTTGTTTATATTTTTTTATTTTATTTTATTTTTATTTATTGAATAATAGGCGAGCAGCATTAGCTGATATGCCTATATCTCAGTGTTGAAATAACAAATTATAGGTAATTGTCTGTTAAAATGATTTTGTCTTTAACTATCCATTTGTCCAATCTGTTCTTGAAAGAGTTTAATGACTTTGCTGAAATAACATCCTCAGGCAACCTGTTCCAGTTGTAAACCACTCTGTTGCTGAGGATGTGATGTGCAGTGTTTGTCAGTGATGGTGCGTGGGACAACTGGGACTTATGACGCCGACTGTCTCTCTTATGCTCCTTTAATCTGTACAGGTTCTTTATGTGAGGGAGGTTATAAAATCCATTCAGTATTTTAAATGTTTCGATCAAGTCTCCTCGTAACCGTCTCTCTTCCAATGTAGTGAGGTGTAGGGCTTTTAATCTGTCCGTGTAGGATTTACGTCGAAGGGCATATGGCCATTTTGTCGCTTTTCTTTGCACACTTTCAAGCAAATCAATGTCTTTTTTGAAGTAGGCGCTCCAGACTTGATAACCATATTCTAGTAGCGGCCTCACATAAGTTTTATATATTTTAAGAAACATCTCTACAGTTATAGATTGAAAGGATCCACGAATGACATAAAGAAAAGAGTTTGCTTTCTTAACTATTGCAGAAATATGTTCTTCCCATTTTAAATTTGATGTAATTATAACACCAAGGTCTTTTTGCTGATTCACTGAGGATAAAGCAACACCATTGAGATAATAGGTTATTAGTGGGTTATTCTTGCCGAGATGTAAGACCCCACACTTTCCAACATTCAAACTGACAACCCAATCCATGGTCCATACTTGCACTTGATCTAGATCCTTTTGGAGCCGTCCAGAACTAACCAATGGGTTTGCAAAAAATTTACTATCATCAGCAAAGAAGGCAGATTGACTTTCAATTGTTTCAATTAAATCAGTTATGTAGATCCCAAAGAGTTGAGGAGCAGTCACCGATCCTTGAGGCACACCACTGAACACGTTCCTGTGCTGTGACAGGGAATTTCCAACTCGAACTTGAAAAGTTCTGCCAGTCAAGTAATGCTCTATCCATTTGAGCAGCCTCCCACGTATACCATAATGGTCTAATTTCATCAGGAGACGCTGATGAGGGACTCTATCAAAAGCTCGCTGAAAATCTAAGTAAATAATGTCCACTGGATTTCGTCCGTCCACTTCTTTACTCCAAGTATGGACACACTCTAGCAAGTTGGTGATAGTGGATCTTTTCTCAACAAAACCGTGCTGTTTTGTAGATATGATACAATGTCTATTAAGGAACAGTGTCAGCTGCCTATTTACAATTTTTTCCATTATCTTAATTACAACACTAGTAAGGCTTATAGGTCTATAATTCTCTGGATGCATTTTGTCCCCCTTCTTAAATATGGGAGTGACCACAGAGTGCTTCCAATCTTGTGGTAGTTGTCCAGCTTCAAAGGACGCATTCATCAGAACCGAGAGAGCAGGGGCAAGTGTGTGAGCACAATTTTTTAAAACGCAGACTGGAAGCTGATCTGGACCTGGAGATGACTGAGTGTTAAAATTTTTAAGAGTTTTTATTACATCTGATTCAGAAAAGGATATGTCACACAAGCTATCATTTACACGTGGAATAGATGAAACTGTCATACCAGGATCAAGAGTAGGTTCATTTGAATAAGCTTTTACAAATTCATCGGCGAAAGCATCAGCTATCTCACAAGGTTGGGTAACAAGGTCTCCATTGTGATTCCTAATTGCCGGAGGAATGCTAACTTTTGACATAGTACATCGTCTCATGTGGGAGTAGAAAGCTTTGTCACCCTTACTGAGAATTTTAGTTTCATAACTGCTCCGTTGTTGTCTGCATAGTGCAACACATCTGTTGTTCACCTCTCTAAACTTGTGATAGTCATCTACACTCATAGAAGCTCTGTACTTGACCCATAGTGCTTTTTTCTCAGAAATCAATTTAAGAACATTATTATCAATCCATGGCTTGTTTTTTGGCTTGGATGTTACTTGCCTCAATGGGGCATGTTTATCAGTGGTGATGTTGATTGCATTTAAAATACCACTCCATAGTTGCTCAGGGTCATTAGATATAGATATCATTTCCAAATTGTTGCTAAGTTCAGTGTTAAAGATGTCATAATCAATACAATTGTAGTTCCTTCTTAGCCTAGGTATAGAATTTTCTTTACGTGTTAAGCATTGAATGGTAAAATGTAACACTGAGTGGTCACTTTTTCCTATGGGAGGCAAGTGAGAGACATCATGTATAAGAGTGTCCTCATTCACTAAGATAAGATCTAACATTGATGCCTGCTGATTAACTTGGTGTCTAGTAGGACTTTTTACTAATTGATGCAGATTACTGGATAAATACATGTCGACAAAAAGATCTTCAGGTTTGGAAATCTGGTCACTACTACGATGTTGAGTTACAGTGATAGGCCATTTTAAGTGTCTATAGTTAAAGTCCCCAGCTATCACTACAGTGTTATGCTGAGAGGCAGATAAAAGATTCTGCATTAATTTGTTATCACGAATCTTCCAAGTCACTTCCTCTGTATCATCTGAGCGATAAACCCCAACAACCAAAAAATGATTAGATCCATATTGAATATCAATGTAAAGTGCTTCCACCTCATCACACATGTATCTATGGTTCTTTCTCGCTACAATAGGAACACCACTCAATTGATCCCTCACATACACCGCTACACCGCCACCCCTCGTCTTACCTTCAGATTTAGCCTTTTTGTGTTTGCGGTCTAATCGAAATAAAGTGTAACTTGGTATATTATATGAGCTGTTACGGTCTTTAGAATTCAGCCAAGTTTCAGTGATTACAACCACTGATGGTTGGTAAGAGTTAACATGGGCCATAAAAAGGTCAAATTTGGGACGTAACGAGAAAAGGTTTGTGTACATTATAGTAAAGTCACTGTATGGATTTTTATTGCTAAAATTGATTAGTTTTTTGGAACAATTTTGGGAGTGCCCTTTATATATTTAATGGTTAAATTACTTTCCCCATTCTCTGTTCTATGCTTAAGTGCCTCACGTAGTTTGCCCAGCTCTGCCCTCTGTTCTGGTGTTTTGTCATCGTATATTCTTACCTCCCGGCTGGCCTTGCCCTTATTCTTCAATATGCAAAGAGCATCTTGTCGACTCTTGAGGATTACCTTCATAGGCCTCTGCTTCCCCGCCTCACGGCGACCGAGGCGTTGCACCGACACTACCTTATCGTCAAAATTGCCACCATTCGCATCGTGCAGAATTTTGTTCACACATTTTTCATCAAACAACTTTCTAGTCTTGCCGTCATCAGCTGAACTTTCCTTAACACCAACCACTATCAGGTTATTTGCCCTCTTTTCACGTTCTAATAGCTCTTCAACAATAGAATTAGTGTTGGGAACTGCAACTGGCGACGATTGTGATGACGACGGCGACACTAATGACGTGCCATCCTGACCTCCCGACACGGGCACAGGTGTTGTATCCTGCCTACAGTTACGCGTCTCTAGCAGGAGCACCTTGATTTCTTCGACCTCCGCTTTCAGCCCGTCGTAGGACTTAATCAATTTCGGCACTTGGAAAAGGGCCTCCCTGCACGGATCACACAGATAAAGAAGCGTACGTTTACCCTTCAGTCCCATGACGCGCGCTTCACTACTAGTGAGGTTACTACACTGCAAGCAGATGTGCCGCTTGCATCCATCACACTGCACATTGTTGTCATCATTATTTAAGTGATATTAAGATATTTGAAAAAATGTATTCCGGTATGAATATCAAACATGCTAATTATATTTATTTCCATTAAATACTCTAAATTTCAAAATATAGAACCACTACTCATAACAGTATCTTTAAAAATTGCGGTTGAAGATATGGGCAACATTACCTGACAAAGCGTCCAAGATTGCTCACTTATAATTTCTTAAAGAAAATGAACCTTATAGCTTTGGTAATAGTATAGTTGATAATAAATTAGGTAAAGTTGCTAGATATAGCAATACAATGACGATATCAGTTTTTTTATTTTTTTTGAGTTGGGCAATTTTATACTCAGTTCCAACTACATTTTCATACTAGGTGAAACAGTCAACTAGGGTTGTCAATTTGCTTCTTGCTTACTACCAAATTATAAATACACAGCTATGAAAGATTTGTATCTTATTTATTTATTTAAGCAAATTATTTTTCATTTTGATCAAATTAAATTATATTATTTAAACAGATTATTTAGGTAGGTAATTTTAAACTTTTTAGTACAATAAATTTCTGTTAGTGTGTAAATAGGTAGAGAAATTTACAACCCTAGCGCAATTTTTGCAGTAGGCAAAGTTGTCACCTTTATGTCAATGCAAGTTCGGCAAACATTGCCCAATTTATTAACTCAGTGAAAATGTCCAGTATAAGAACTGTACAATGAAGAATCATAAGCTTAATTATCTGTTTTAAAACAATATGAAACAACTGTTTTATAACGATAAAAAATACTTGGTTCCTTGAGTTTCGTAATAAAGAGTTTACACTGTATTAGTTAAACAGGAATTAAACCTATGTGGCTCATATAAGTGTTAACTTTTATATTTGACCATGACTAGCGTTGGCACACAATGTGATGAGATGGGATTAGGACAGTATAACTGAATGGATAATCATGCATCAATGACAACATCTTCATAAAAATCATATATAGGGCAAGCAAGAGACAATAAATAGCACAAGACAAAACATTTTAGCCATAGAAAGTTTAAAATTAGTGTAGTCTAACACAAAATAAATTTATTTGGATGAGATCTACCAAATAAATAAGGGACTTAGTTATGAAAATAAAACCTTTGTGAAGATATGTATAAAAACATTGTTTTATAAGCATCTCTGCAAAGGTTGACATTTTCATATCTTGCAGTAACACATAATTATACTGTGGAGTATGTTGTTTAACTTTTTTATTATTATGGAAACAATTTAGAATGCTTTGAAGCTTTGATAGTGTAAATTTAGAACAACACAAGAAAAATCTTTGCATCCAGCTGGAAATATTAAATGTCTTGTCTGTACACATATATTGTATTTTATGTTTGAACAAAATAAATCAATAGCTAATGATAATAATTTACTTACCAAGTTCAGCATATGACAAGGCACCCAAGGTAGCAAGACCGCCGCACGCGGCCCATACAACTAAGGCACCCCATACTGATCCAGTTTTCTCCAAGACTTCTTTAGGAGATATGAAAATACCACTTCCAAATATAATACCCAAAATAATTGCTACTCCTTCGAGCAGGCCTAGCTGCTTGCGCATCTTAACCTTATCCGCAGACATGTTTAGTCCAAAAATAAACTTTTTAGAAAACACTTGCCACCGGACTTGGACTACTTTCGTTGTCTAGCTCTCTAGCTATCTGTCCTGTCGAAGAGCTGTTTGTAGATTGAGTAACCTCAATGAGCACAGCAAAATATAACCTTTCACATTTTCAAATAGCCGCTATTATTATGTCCTTAGTATCAATTAACTAAATTGATAGAGCGTATAGCGTATCCCAAGAAGCACGAGGTTAATCTACGGTAATAAATAAGGCGCACATGGTTTTAATAGTCAAATTTAATGCATAACAAAATTTGAACCCAAAAGGAGACAACTGGAAACGCGCGCTATTTATTTATCAGAAAGACCAACTGTAAAACACGAATCTTGTTTTTTTTTTCATTTATACTTCACCATGGATACTAGTCCTTCAGCCGAAAAAACATAAAAAAACCGAGCAAAGCCCGGTCAACCAGGGTAGCGATTCTGAAACCATTCGGTTGCATCCGACACGGAATCTCGGTAGCGATTCTGAAACCATTCGGTTGCATCCGACACGGAATCTCGGTAGCGATTCTGAAACCATTCGGTTGCATCCGACACGGAATCTCATCTCTCGGTCTTTGTCTTATCTGTTTAGCATGACAAAGACCGAGAGATGAGATTCCGTGTCGGATGCAACTGAATGGTTTCAGAATCGCTACCCTGATCTCTCGGTCTTTAAGACAAAGTCGATAAGACAAAGACCGAGAGATGAGATTCCGTGTCGGATGCAAACGAATGGTTTCAGAATCGCTACCCAGGTACTAAAAAAATTGGGGAACTGCCGATAGAAGTGAAAACTTATAACTTAGAATTTGATAGCTTACTTTGGAAACTACACGGGTGTACCGGAAGGAGTGGCCTGACCATCATGGCATGGCCATCTAGAAATGCGTTAGCATTTCCCATTGGCTCACGCATTTCTTGATGGTAATGCTGTGATGGCTAGGCCACGCCCTTTCAGCATTTCCCATTGGCTGACGCATTTCTAGATGACCAATGGCCGTGGCCCCGAGTTTACCCGAAGATTTCTTATCATACCCGAGCGTGGCGCTAGAATTCAAATCACACCCCACGAAAAATCTGTCTAAAAGCGCGCCTGCGCGCCAAAAGAAGTTTTCACTTCAAAATACTTGGGAGGTGTCAAGGGACATTCTGATGGAACGAAGTTGTACAAAATATTGCAACTCTTTACTGTTTCTGTTGCCCTGGTACTGGTACCTAGGGGCAAACCCAACTCTTGTTTATTTCTGTTGTCCAGGGTAGCGATTCTGAAACCATTCGGTTGCATCCGACACGGAATCTCATCTCTCGGTCTTTGTCATGCTAAACAGATAAGACAAAGACCGAGAGATGAGATTCCGTGTCGGATGCAACCGAATGGTTTCAGAATCGCTACCCTGGTATCTGGAGATGGAGACGCTGGGCTGTTGGAGGTAGGTAATCGAAACTTTTTACTGTTTCTGTTGCCCTGGTACCTACCGTCTTAGTCCGTGTCTTTGGAACATCAACCATGAAACGGTGCCGCTTCTTTGAGTTACGAGGAGTCCGTTCTCATCATATCCAAGCGTGACGATTGATGAATCCATTTCACAGCCCACGAAAATTCTGTCTATAGCGCGCCTAAAGAAGTTTTCACTTCAATTATATGAAACTAGCGGCCTATTCCGGCTGCGCTCGGATATTGTAATTTAAAGACTATTAATCGAAATTAAAACTATCCTATCTCTCAAGTTGGACCAGACTGCTCACGGTGTGCCAATTTAATTTAAAATCGGTTAAGTAGTTTAGGAATCCATCGCGGACAAACATCGTGACAGGTGATTTATATATATTAAGAAGATGTTACAAAATCCTGTGGTTTTAACCGGAAACGATGCAACTAGTATTAAAATGAAGTGTTCTGTAAAATTATTGTTAGTTATATTTTTATACAAAATTGAAAATAACTAAAACTTCTAATCGCTCTACTGAAAAGTAGTAATTTTGAAGTTGTATCAGTCTTCACCGGACACACAGAGTTATAGCCTAACTGAGCCTGTTTTTTTATGTGGGGGAAATACATTTACGTATACCCATATGCAGGGACATGGTGAGGTATGTCGGGCTCGACACCATGACGACGACAGACATGGTGCCCCTACCGACTAAAACCCGCACAGATTTCTCCTGTATGGCCAGGGGTCAGGGTCGCGGGGTCACTGTTCGCATTCCCGGCAACGACCCTGACCCTCGCCACTGCTCTTACGGACCCGCTTTACGGGGGCCGTTAGTACCCCCGTAAAGCGGTCGAGTGACGTGCCGGAAAACAGGGATGCGTCACCTCCTCGAAGGCCTATCCCTAGGCGGGTGCCGGACGCCCGGACGGCCCTAAACGTCCGACGCCCCAGGCCTCCAGTGGAGACGGGATGCGAGCCCAGAGTCGCAATCTCCAGGCTCGCCCCCGTGTCCGCTTCCGCCTCAGTGGAGAAGCGAGAGGCTTTCTACTCTCGCTCCTCCAACTCACACGACCTCTCATTGTCGAGCACCACGGCGAAGATGGTCGGCAGCGAGAGGTCCGCTCTCACCACTGCGGCTAGGGATAGCCGCGGTTCCGCCTCTATGGCCGCATGGCAGCCCTTGTCCTTTCACTGAGCACTCTGCTAATCAGAGTCCTCGTGGAGGACCCTCATCTGGAAGACTTAGGAATTTTACGTGCGCACCCCCGCTTAACTGAGCCTAAGTCATATTATCCCTCTTGCAATAGCAAAGATAAAGCTTTTATCAAATATCTACATTGGAAATTAAAAGGGGGTGATTTTGTTTTTAAGTATTTATAAATATAAAATCAATACATTTTTGGGCTTATTTCAGGATCTGGGTCGGGGTAGTACTGTAGTAAATCAGCAACTGGTGCTTCTTGGTCTTCATAGAAGTCGCATGCCAAAAGATATTCTCTTTTAGAGTAATCATCTCCCTTGCAAAACATGTCTCCTGTAAAATCGAAAAAAATAATTTGTGATAACGACAATAACGATTGGGGTACTACAGGCAGGAATGATAACATACATTTTAAAATCTATATCTATTATAATAAAACTGTAGCAGTCGACTTCTGGGTAGCGATTCTGAAACCATTCGGTTGCATCCGACACGGAATCTCATCTCTCGGTCTTTGTCATGCTAAACAGATAAGACAAAGACGAAGAGATGAGATTCCGTGTCGGATGCAACCGAATGGTTTCAGAATCGCTACCCTGTACATTGAAGATATTTTGAAAAAAAAATTTTGGGGGCACTCCATAGTCGATACTGATGGCGAAACTGTATTTTTTTCTTTCATGTCTGTCTTTCTGTATAGCGAACTCTCATCACGCCAAAACTACTGATTCAATTCAAATGAAACTTGACTTGATTTAAGATCATACTAAGTACAGTACCCGGCGATAAGTATTGCACATCGGCCTTTGGAGGGAGACAGTCGGCTGATTTCGGCTTCGTAGAGCATTATCTCCGTCACACACTACCTATGTGACGTTTTGTCAGTCGTTGTTCAAGTGCGATAGAGTGCGGTCGCGTCCAGTTTAAAAAATATATATAGAGTTGTTAACACCCCCAAATTTAAATAATTTAAAGTTGTACTATGGCATCTTTAGGAAAAAAAAGGGAAACCTTTACGAGGTCAGTCACGCCAAATTATCTACAATTATTATTATTTTATTTAATTATTTTTTTATTATTTTTTTCCAATTTATTTACTTGAATACTATTTAAAACAATGATAATATGTTGAAGATTCTTATAGTTAATTAATCTATGGTTATTCAAATAATTGAAAACTTGCATGTTTTGTATTCCTCTGTTACTTTTTTTAGAACACTTTCTTTTGTACGGCATTATTATACAACAATAGTTTTTAGCAATGTCATGTAGAAAAATAAGACGCCGTACAGGATCAAATGACCTACCACCTTTATAAATGAAGTACCGATGAATACGATGAAATTAATGTAATTATCGGTGAACATTCAATTGAACAGTAATTTTTAGACGGCATTATTTTTAATTGTCCGTTTGAGTGCTAGATAATCATTTGGAACCGATGCCGTACTTTTTCAAATCACCTCTCCGGATCACTGAAAAGAGGAAGTTGAACCCCCGATCATTTCCACTTGGACCATTATTTTTATACGGCGTTTCGGAATAATGGGTTAGAAGAGGTATTGCAACTGTATGGAACCGATGCCGTACAGTATCAAATGACAAAATTTTCCCTCAAAATTTCCGGATTATCAATAATGTTTCCGACTTCGTGGATCGTGGATCACTATTTTTGTACGGCACTACGCGATTTCTCATTATTTTTCATGGATCTATTGGATGGTAAGAATGCCGTACAGAAACAAATGACCAAAATGTACCCACTCTACTTGCACTTTTGAATTCTCACCTGCACTCAGTTGGACAGCTTACAAGTGACGGCATTGTGCTGAATCTTATTATTTTGTACCCGTCTATCATCCTACATAGGTCTCCTGCTGGTTCATTTGACCCGTAAATTTTGTTCACGGGCCTGTAGTCTAAAATCTTGGAGTGATGATAAGAAAAAAGAAGTAAAAAAGCCAATTTCAAAAGGGCAACGTTTGATAATAGTTCATGCGGGAAATGAAAAATGCTTTGTACCCGGTCCCTTTTTAACGTATAAATCCACGGATACTACAGGTGACTATCACAATGAAATGAATAACGATAACTACGAGAAATGGCTGGTTAATCAATTATTCCCAAATATACCCAGTGATTCCGTTCTAGTTATCGACAACGCACCCTATCACAACAATAAATATGTTGAAAGACCCCCCAACTCAAACATCATTAAACAGGAAATGATCAACTGGTTAAACAGACATGAAATTCCAGTTGATCCAAAATTAACAAATACCCAGATTTATGCTATTATAATTATGTCAGCACCAGGAGAGGTATATAGAGTTTTCCGTGGACAAAGTACTTGCCGAACATGGGCACACTGTGTTGCGATTGCCACCGTGTCATCCGGATTTTAATCCAATTAAAAATATAAATATGGTCTCAACTAAAAAGCTGTGTAGCCTCTAGAAATGTGGGTATCAATTTAACTAAAGTAAAAACGTTATTGACTGAAAAAGTAAACATGATCGGGACTGAAGAGTGGAAAAAGGTTTGCGATCACACAATCAAATGTGAGAATGAATATAGAAGCATTAAACACGGTTTAGACTTTTACACTGATAGACTAGTGATAAATACGGCTATGACATGATTATATGTCCGTATGTCATTATCATTAAACAGGAAATGATCAACTGGTTAAACAGACACGAAATTCCAGTTGATCCAAAATTAACAAAAACCCAGATTTATGCCATTATAATTATGTCAGCACAAGGAGAGGTATACAGAGTTTTCCGTGGACAAAGTACTTCCCGGACATGGGCACACTGTGTTGCGATTGCTACCGTATCATCCGGATTTTAGTCCAATTGAAACTATATGGTCTCAACTAAAAGGCTATGTAGCCTGTAGAAATGTGGGTATGAATTTAACTAAAGTAAAAACGTTATTGACTGAAAAAGTAAACATGATCGGGACTGAAGAGTGGAAAAAGGTTTGCGATCACACAATCAAATGTGAGAATGAATATAAAAGCATTAAACACGGTTTAGACAATTACACTGATAGACTAGTGATAAATACGGCTGATAGTGACAGTGATATTGACCTCTTTGAGATTCATGATTCTTGATTTCACAGATAGTGAAATGGAAGTAATTGAGAATAAGAATTATTATTATTTTTATTACAATGTCGCACTTTAACAATAGGTACAATGGTGTTTATTATGTACACTACAGCTGTAATTTTCCAAAATAATTAAATACGTAAACATAATGTGAACATATTTTTAGGGTTCCGTAAAACGTAAAAACGGAACCCTTATAGATTCGTCGTGTCTGTCTGTCTGTCCGTATGTCACAGCCACTTTTTGCCGAAACTATGAGAACTACACTGTTGAAACTTTGTAAGTAGATGTATTCTGTGAACCGCATTACGATTTTTTCAAAAAAAAAGAAAAAAAAGTAAAATTACGGTTGCCCCTCATACTGAGAACTGAAACTCAATTTTTTTTCCATAAAACCTACACGTGTGCGTGTCTATCGATAGGTCTTCAAAAATGATGTTGAGGTTTCTAATATAATTTTTGTCTACACAGAATAATTTGCGCGAGAGACACTTCCAAAGTGGTAAATTGTGTCCCCCCCCCCCCCCTTCTAACTTCTAAAGTAAGAGAATGAAAAAACTAAAAAAAATATATAATGTACATTACCATGCAAACTACCAACGAAAATTGGTTTGAACTCGATCTGATGAGTAGTTTTTTTTTAGTACGTCATAAATACACTATTATCAAAACTTCAATCAAAGTTACAACGAACTACAAGAACTATGTGTACTATGTATATTATGTTACTTGCTGCAACGGAACCCTTCATGGGCGAGTCCAACTCGCACTTGGCTACTTTTTTATTTTATTTTACTCGAACCTAAAGCTATCACTTATAGAACACTTATTGGTGTATTTTATACAAAGAATAAAAAGAATTATTAAAAGAAGCAAATTAAAATTGTTTTAACAGCTCCTAATAGATACCGCACTGTTTGTATTTCGTGCTACAGAGATGACGCTCTACGAAGCCGAAGTTGGCCGATTGTCTCTTTCCAGGTGTCGATGTGCAATATTTATCGCCGGGTACTGTAGATGGTAGCTGTCTACTTAAGATCCCCAAATTCTGCACGGTTTTCTTGCAGAAAGGGGTGAAAGTCAGAATGTGTATTTGGTTGTAACTCATGTTTGCGTTGTTCAAATTAGTTAATTCTAATTTTGTTAGAAAGGACACATTTTTTACATATTTCCATCAAAAATTTAACATTATTGGTCGTGTAGTTCGGAAATTACATAGAAATTAAATCATTCAGTCATTTTATCGGAACCGATTTTGGAGTCGGAGTTTTAAAATTTGATTTATCGGAGTCGGAACCGAAATCGGAGGCATAGGCAGGATTAGAAGTGTTGGCTGGAGATATATTTTTATTGGGTATTTTTTTTTTACCAAACACGTGGGGACACGATAAACATTGACGAGCAATTGATTTAGGAAGTTGGGATTTTGTATTTCCATTTACTATCCACCACTATAAGGGATTATCTGCAATATTTATACACCTAACCTCCGATTATAACCTCCGTTTTAAAATTTTCGGACCGATGTCTCTCGGAATCGAAGGATTAATAGTAATCGAAAGTTCTGACTTATCGGAGTCGGAGTCGAAGCTCATCCCTGGTACAAACACCGCGCTCAAATCCGTTATCCGTCATCAATATGACAATACCTTTCTAATGTTTTTGCCCATTAAGTACAGATGCCAGCTCAGGTACGAAACACGATTTGATATTTATAAGAAAATGTGTAATGTAGTATTTGTTGTTGTAGCGGCAATATAAATACATCATCTTTGAAAATTACAACTGTCTAGCTATCACCGTTTTTGAGATACAGTTTGGTGACAGACGGACGTACGAACGGACGAACAGCAAAGTCTTTGTAATAGGGTCCCGTTTTTACCATGTACATTATATATTATCTGGAAAACAGGGAGGCGGTTTTTTAATATTAACAAAGAGTTGATGACAAGATGTTCAAGCCCACTACCAGTCGGAAGCGTGCCCAGCATGCTGGTATATACGCTAAATGGCAATGTTTATGCGTTGGGCCAAATAAACGGCAGCATTTTGGTCACGCGTTGCGTCGGCCAAGCGCTTGGAAAGGCTTTTGAAGATGAGGTGAGCTCCCGGCCTTCACAGGCACTCAACCCCAAAAGGCGTAAATATAAAACCACTACCGAGGGTTCCATTTTTCCACCGTTTGAGAAGCTCAGCTGAATTAACCGCTGCACTAGCCCTACTATGTGTCTCTGGAAGACGTGATGGTGCCAGAGTATCGACGTAAGGTGCATCCCACACTAAGGCCGACTCAACTTCCAAGGCAAAAAACTCATGCCGTCAGCTCTTTTGCCATCGTCACGCGTAAGACTACTCCGGTTTGAGTATGGCTGGGACATTGGCGGTGGAAAAAGCCAAAATTTTGTGTGTGAATTGTTCACCAGTAAGTATTTATTTATCTGGACGACGTAGTCATAGTTTCTTAGATTAGTCGAGTGAACTTTTTACTTGACTAGAAGTTAGTTAGTTGACGTGAAATGATAATAATTGAAGTCGGTTTTTGTTCTTTCGGATATTATTTCAATCCAAATACTGTACTTTAGTGTTCAACAAGCTTCGGTGACCAAGCAGACCGTTGTTTTTCTAAAATTGAATAAAATGTTATCTTACTACTAAGTATAATATGTATATTATGTAGGTACTATGTAAAGGTTTAATTTGGTTGAAATTTGAAACACAGATAGTTTATAGTCTCATATACTACCTATCATCTCGGAAAAAGCGTGGGCCCTAACGAAATAAATACTAACGACAGAACGACATTACCAATTACATTGACATTTGAAACACACATGGTCTTAGAGTCTGGCTTAGAGTCTAAAATATCACATCGGCTAATAAGTCTATCACCTACTTAGGCTATCATCCTGTAAAAATGTACAAGTGGGTAAGTATTAGATTACGCACATCAGCTACAGACTCTTCGTAATGTATCCTATAAAAATCCTACAAACTTAACACTGCGGCTTTGTTCGATACTCCACAACCTTACTACGAGTATGTTTGATGTTGCTAAAATATAAAATATGAAGTTGCTAAACTCGAATAAATATATTTTTGTGTGGAAAAACAAATTCACACGGTTTGTGTAATGGCCACCCATCCAAATATTTTTACGTAAGTACCTACTACTAATAAGGTCGCAAGATCAACGTACGCGAACGAAGTAGCGGGTTCAGCTAGTTAGATATAAAATTGTCTATCACCTAAAGAAATTTTGATTGTCGATGGAACAGTCGTTAAATTACTTATATTTTGAAATGTATCTGGAATCTTCGATTCTTTAAAGAATTCGATAGGCTAGCGTAAAACCCTTACCTACCTACTTACGACTGCTAGCAGTCGCCGCGCGGTGCTGGTTAGCCGGTAGAAGGTGGAAAAATGAGCGCGCGTGCTGACCACTGGGTGCCCAGGCGCGGTCCTAGCGTCGAATTTTGGAGGGGGTTTTCACTTGTGTTGTGTGGTCTTAAGCACATACATTTTTTTAATGTGTCCAGGATCAGGAGAAATATAGGAAAATATCCTTTTCCTACATTTACTTTAGTAGAGAATATTTTAAAACTAATTCTAGTGCTCTTTAATCTTATTCTATCGTGTATAAAGTATTTGTCAACAGTTACACACTGGTCCGACTTCGTTTGTTGAGCAGATCACTGCCGGTTAGGACTATCGTAGTGCCAACCGGTAGTGATCGGGTAATCAAATCGACATCGGCTTAAACACCTACCAAAGTAGCCGAAATGTTTGATTCGTTAATTACCTTCTATGTCCATAATACGCACAGGAGTTTTAGATTCAAGAGCCCCAACGCAATAGTGTTCCTCGGTTAAATCGGGGTGCCAGTACATGATAGCGTCTCTGCATGAAGTCCCCGCTATCGGTAATAGTATTCTATCCTGTTGACAAATTTAATTTAGCACTTAGTATGCGAGTACTTATTCATGAAATGGCCTATTTAGCTGAATGAATAAAGAATAATAATTAATGACGCTTAATTAGGAATACCCTCCACATATGTGGTGGTAGAACTCTTTGCAGAGTCCGCCTGGAAAAGGACCACACCTTTGCCAGTTATTGTGCCGCCAAGCTGTAATTTGAAACATCACTGTGTTCAGGTTTGAAGGGCGATGTCTCCAGCGAAATTACGATCAATGACTCGTGGTACAGGGCATAGAGATAAAAGATCATAGTGTCAAAATTAGTCAAATCAGACCTCAGTCTTTCAAATATTTTCCCAACAAATTCTTACAATTTTAAGTTTGTGCCCATTAATTTTTGGAAGATTTGGAAGATGGAAAAAGGATTGATTATTATTGAACTCGCCACCTACATAGATCTCACTTCTTGTGTTGTTGAAGGCAAATTATCTACTACTAATCCAAATTTCAGAATATTTATTAAACTTGGCTCTTATTTCACATAATATGTTTTTGATAGGATGTATGACTAATAATTAAATGAGTTATAAACATTTCATCCTGTTGATCAACTGTTCCATAAGCTTTCTGTGTAGAGTTAAAGAAACAAATTAACTGTAACCCATAAGTACATCCTAAAAGTGCAATAGATAAATAAATAATTGTCAATGGATAGTTATATTACTTACATATTTTGAAATGCATACAGCCTTTAGGGTTTTCAAAATATGTAAGTAGCTAAATATGTGTTATTACAGTTATCTAGCTTCCATAGTATACATTTTGTATTTTTTAGTAGTGGTAGTACTGTTCGCAGAGTCTGCCTGGGGAAGTACCACACCTTTGCCAGTTATTCTACCGCCAAGCCGTAATACAGATACATTACTGTGAAGGGAATGTTTCCAGTGAAATTACAGGGCTTAGAGATATACCATCTTAGATCTCTGGGTGACGAGCGCAGTGCAGTGCTAGGTAATGATTTGGACTCTTCATGTTCCAATAGCTGCGTGTCACTGTGCTGTTATGTGGCAGGCATGTTGCTTATCATCACGCATGTGTCAAGCTCGTCTCGTCACTAATTTATTTAAAAAAAACTTTGCATAGTTCTCGCGTGCAAAAATGTCGCCGAATATTTATTTACAAATCGACATGACCATTTGACCATAACATAAGGATTACAAAGTCGGAATTAAATCTCTAGAACAACACATAATATTTATTGTAGGTACCTACGAGTTTATCGTTTTCAGAATAACGGGTGAATAAAAAAAATACAACAATAGTAGTTAACTTAATAAAGCGCTGATGCGCGCGCATCGCCAATTTGTGAACAAGAAAAAATATTCCGCGCGATTTTTCTTTTCGCTGGATTGTTTTTATTTGAAAATGTCGTCAGAGTTTTATTTCATCATCATCAACAGCCGCAAGACGTCTACTGCTGAACATAGGCCGCCCCCCATTTATTTCTACAACGGACGGTCCTGCGCTACCTGCAACCAACGGTTTCCAGCGACCTTTGTGAAGTCATCTGTCCATCTAGTGGGAGGCCGTCCAACACTGCGTCTTCCGGTTCGTGGTCGCTACTCGAGAACCTTTCTACCCCATCGGTGGTCAGTTCAGCGAGCGATGTGGCCTGCCCATTTCCACTTCTGCTTACTTACTCTTTGAGCTATGTCGGTCATTTTCGTTCTTTTTCGAATATCTTCATTACGGATTCTGTCGCGCAAAGAGACTCCGAGCATATCTGTCTCCATAGCTCGCTGCGTGACTTTGAGCTTTGTTATGAGGCCCACAGTTAAGGACCACGTCTCAGTTCCGTAAGCCATCACTAGCAACACGCAATGGTTAAAGACTTTCGTCTGTAGGCATTGGGGATATTTTGGACTCAAAGATGTGTTGAAGTTTCCCGAACGCTGCCCATCTGAGTTGGATCTTTCGCTGGACCTCTTTGTCGAAGTTCGATCTGCCTAATTGGATCTTTTGACCCAGGTAGACGTATTCGTCAACAACTTCGAGTGTGGTATTCTCAACAATAACCGGTACAGGTGAGACATGAACATTCGACATGACCTTCGTCTTGTCCATATTCATCCTCAAACCTACCTGTTGAGATACTCTACTGAGGTCCCTGAGCATAGCACCGAGGTCCTCCAGCGACTCCACCACAATGACTATGTCGTCGGCAAACCGAAGCTGAGTGATGCATTCGCCGTTGATACTGATGCCATATCCGTTCCAGTCCAGTATCTTGAAAACATCTTCCAGCGTGGCAGTGAACAGTCGGAGATATAACATCTCCCTGTCTCACGCCTTTCTGTACCTGGATCTGTTTTGTGCACTGGTCCTGTAATCTGACAGACATTGTGGCTTTGCTGTAAATACACTTCAACACTTCGATATAGCGACAGTCGATGCGGCATCACTGGAGAGACTAAACCACTACCCAGATCTCGATGGAATCGAAGGCTTTCTCAAAGTCCACATACGCTATACATAGTGGTCGATTATACTCCTCAGTTTTCATAATGTATAATCTGCCGAAGCGTATGGGTGTGGTCTATGGTACTATAGCCTTTTCGGAAACCGGCTTGTTCGGGTGGCTGGAAGTCATCAAATCTGCGTGCGAGACAATTCGCGCTTACCCTCGAAAACAACTTGTAAACGTGGCTCAGAAGTGAGATGGGTATGTAGTTATACAACAAACTGTTGTCACCTTTTTTGAAGAAGAGCACCACCACACTTATTCTCCACGCTTCTGGCGTAGTACTTTGAAGTATGACGGAGTCAAACAGCTTCTGGAGGACTTCAAGTACCGGTTTTCTACCCGCTCTTAGAAGGTAAGTCGTAATTCTGTCGTTGCCAGGTGCCTTGTTGTTTTTAAGTTATTTGAGGGTCATCCTAATCTCATACAGGCTGACTTTCGGGATATCTTCGGGTAAAGTGTCGGGTCAGCTTAGCTCTGGGATCTATTGTCATGCTTACGACAGGTTGTGTTTGCGTAGAAGTGTATAACTGTTCATAGAACCTCTCAATCGATATCGATCGATCGATCGAGAGATATGAAATATAACCTAATAGTACATTATGATATAAGTGCAGTAAGTTGAAAATTACAGCCGAGGCGATATTGCTAGCTTGAGCCGTAGGCGAGAGCTACAAGAAAGTAGAGACTGTAATTTTTAAAGAGCACTTATGTCATACGACGTTTTATTATAACATATTTGGGAGGAAATAAATAACACTCTTGATTTAAATTCTAAAAATTAATTATATCCCATAGCCACTTTTTAAGATTGTTTAAGTACTTACTTTAAGCAATGGCGCTCCTTAGCTTAGCAGGGAAATTTTATGACGTATTTACTTACCTAAGCTTGAACGTAAATGTTAATAATTTGCACATCTTTTCACATATTTAAAAAAAACTTATTTAGATGGATGGACTGTTTTATGTGGGAATGTAGTTAAGTCGTAGTGTAGAGCCAGCGAGCAACACGGAAGGGAGTAGCCTTAGCTACAAAATATTGTTCAAATCTTTCTGTCATTTCTTGCGGGAGGGGAAGTTGCACACTAGCGCAAAGCCGCACTATTACATACAAAACATACCTTTACCGATCCATTGCCGATCATACTCACACAACCAAATCACTAACACATAAAAAATAAAGCACCATTCACAAATCTAGCCCCGCCCTCACGCCACAGTATATTATCAAACTCCATGGTCCACGCGGACTTGTACTTTGACAGAGGAGAAACGCTGTGTATGCCTACTCCCTTCCGTGTTGCTCGCTGTGTAGAGCTTGTAGTGTGCATAGTGAGAAGTGAGCATGCACCTACAACATGAAAGAAAATAGGTAAAATCTTTACCTTGCAAATAATTTTATTGTTTACTATCGGTTCTTTAACTTCGCCAGTACAGAAGAATTTTCGTTTCTTCCTCATAATTAAAGTACTTATTTCCAGTACAGTTTTGATGCTATTACCTAGAACATACTTTATATCATTATGTAGAAACATAAATATACAGCTAAAAATAATATAAATTATTATGAACTTGCCTTTTCCACCATTAATAGCTTCAAGTTCACGCATGCCTCGTGCTTGTGTCTCCTTACCGTTTTGCTGTTTCATATAGCTATATAAACGATACATCGCATCTACAAACTCATCAATAGGACCTGTTTACAAATAAAAACGTTATTATGTGCCTAAATAATAGGCTGGTTACGTAATTCCCGCGTTATTTATACATATGCGCGCGCATGCAACAATGTGAGTGTTTGTACTCGTGTAAACAAAACAAACAATGTGTAAAGGCCGGGTCACACAGAGGCGATCCGATAGCGATAGCGATCCGAGACGGGATTTTTTGTAATGTTCGAATTTGTATGCAACCTGACACACAGCAAGCGGGCGCGATCCCATACTCGGTATCGGATCGCTATCGCTATCGGATCGCGATCGCTATCGGATCGCCTATGTGTGACCCGGCTTTAAGTGCATCAATATCTATAGGTATACTAGCGGCCCATTCCGGCTGCGCTCGGATATTGTCATTTAAAGACTATCAATCGAAATAAAAACTATCCTATCTCTCAAGTTGGACCAGACTGCTCACGGTGTGCCAATTTAATTTAAAATCGGTTAAGTAGTTTACGAATCCATCGCGGACAAACATCGTGACAGGAGATTTATATATATTAAGAAGATGTATGTGTGTGTTTGTCATACTTATTTGGATGATTTCTGCATTTGATAGTAGGTACTAATCCACTACTAATCATTATAACATGTCTATTATAAAACCGTTATAACATGGCTATTATAAAACCGTTATAACATCTATTATTTAACTAATGTTATAAATAAAGAAATAACCCTAATCTTTTATATTGCTTAATATTTTCGTACCTATCCGCCGTAACCTGACCACAGCCCATATATATAGGTATAATAAAACCTTTTCACCTTGTGTAAATGGTTTTATTTCTTGAGACTAGAAACAGACGGATTTCCAATAAAATGAAACAACAAAAAAAAATGTCTTACGTTACTTGTCACTTTACTCGTTTAAAATACACGTGAACTTGTTTGACATCGAAACAAGTTAACAATTTGTACAAGATGATATCTATATAAGATGATAGTATAATAGGAACAAAATGGAAACTTATTGCCGGGAAAGTAGAATGCTTGATTTAAAGTCGCCCTTGCCTAACAATTGCCATAGCAATTATTATTATTTTGCATAACTGTCACAAACGTTAGTGGCTAGAAGAACAATACATCCACCTGATGATAAGTAAGTACCTATTGCTTATCCTCAGGTGTATGCCAGGCTACCTGCCCGTAGCAGCACAGTGCCACACAGTTCATTGAACGTGAAGAGTCAAAACAGTTACTTAGCAGTGCACTGCAATCGTCACTTCAAACTTGTGATAAACTGTCACTTTTGACACATTAAACTCATTAAAATCCAAAAGTGAAAATGACTATTGGGTTATTTAGCAATTGGTATAGAAGACTTTACTCACTAATATTTTGTTATAATCTACAGAATAACAAGCCTTGTACCTGTCCCAAAGCTTCCTCCATCTAAATAGTTTAGAAACTGATAGAACCTGAGGGCCTCATCTGATTCCACTTCATCCATCACTGGTCTCTGAAAAATATTTGATGCTTTTTTTAGTTTTTGCAGAAATAAATAAAGCATTTCTCACACAACACTAACAATCCCCAAATTAAGCAAAGGCTGTACCATGGAAACCAAATAACTGATTTAGGTAAGACTTCAATAATTGTAAATACATACTCTGATACCTAATAGGTAGGTAATCCACTGATAGCCCATCCCAAACTTCTTCCGATCATGATAACCGACGTCAAATCCGACGAGATATCCATGATGATCGCCGCTTTCCCATGTTGAATGGCAGTGGCGAAAGAAATGAAAGACAGAATTGCTTTCTTCAGGAAAAACCAGAGAAAGAGTGGCGTGAGCCACCCGTATTCTCTCTGAGCGTGCGTTTTCAGAGTAAACACTACTTGGAAAATAATATTTTAGCAGTCCCCCAATAACCAAAGATTGCCAAGGCGATTCGGAATCGTACAGCGTTCCGTTCTTCTCTCTTCTTTAGCTGCCAGCTACGTTGAGTGAGCGGAGTGACTCAGCTAGCTGGCAGGGACGATGCTAAAGCAAGTAGCCGCTCAAATAACCACTTCTTGTTCTTTCAAGGTGCTCAAGCTCGACAGATCTCTTCCCGACAGACTTCTTTTTTGATATACCTATTATTATTTATTATAATACAGCGAGTAAAAAAATGTATACGATGACTTCAAATACTATAACGCGATAAATATGTTGATGTGAGTTATGTCACACATCACACGTGAATTTCATGTTATAGACAGCTATCATATTTTCAGAACATGAGCTCAAACACTTTAAATTACTTTTACTTATTTCCTGTACTCAAGGCCTTCTCTCACGAGGAGAGAATCGAACCTCAAGGCTTTCAAAGCTCCATCTCCCTGGGCAAATGCGAGTTGTTGAAGGACATACGTCTCAAAAGATGATAGGAAGATGAGTTATTCAAGCTATTTTCCTTCGCCGTTGAAGCCAATGGTGATGACATACTTGTACATCTGCACTCAGAAATTACTCAAAATCAAATTACTCAAAATCAAAAAATACTCCGAAGCGAATGTGGGGTTCGGATGTTCTAATCACACGATAATAAAAAGGACGGTTTTGCCACTGTGCCACCACGGCTGAAAGGCGAGTTTAGGTGTTAATAACAATTTTAAAACAAGTAACTCTGCTTACAAATTTCCCACTCCAAGCACCCATGTCGGAATACAAAGAATTAACCCGACTCGGCATCCAGTCCAATGAAGATCGTGCGACCAAAATGGGATGCTGCAATTTAAATAAAAATGTATAGGTATGTATTATCTTTTGTTCTTCAAACTAAATAACTCTATACAAAAAACTCTACGGCTTGACATTAATAAACAGTAAATTAAGGCACTGAAACTTTTGTTTGAAACTTGGTAAAAATGTTAAAAATGTTTTTGGTTATAAGCTGACAGATAAAAAAACAATTCACAGACCATGCATTCACTGCAAATATCACCATGTAACGGTTATTTATTTAGTTCACGGGTAGCTCACGTGTGATATGGTATCCAGTCCGACTCGTGTTTTGGCCGCGTCCGGCGGCCTTTTTTAAGGAAAATGCACGCGTGTGATCGCTACCCGTTTAGCACTGGTTTGGCGTTTGGAACTGGTAGTGATACGCGAGTTATCCGTGACTTAAGTAAATACATGTAGCAACAACATTAGTTTCCATACACACCGGGTTTTTTAGATTTAAGCATTGTATTGACGAATAAATCTATTTATTCGATGTGAAAGTCTTATTAACTGAACAAAGTAAATTATTGTTAACTATATAAATACCAGAGTTGGCAGCTTAGCTGTCGCATTTCTAATAAATAAATACCAGGAGATGAGGAAGAAAGTTTTTTTCAACATGTCTACTTCGAACAATGGTTGCCATAAATAAATACTATGAAAACTGTTTTATAAACGCCAGCCAATTAGTGCTATTTTATTGTTTTCTTGCAGCAAATTGGTTATCGCCCTAGGTTTAGGTACCAGTACTGCAAATCAATTAGAAATCAGCCGGTCAAGTACGAGTTGGACTTTCGAAGCAACAATTCCGTACCTGCCACCGCAACTAACATTGATAGTATTTATTTGCTTCATTCAATTCGAAATTTATTTCAAAAATACAACTCTTACTTGACTAGTTTTTGGAATTTTTGGCAAGTAGGTATTATTGTAGTAAAGCCTGTATATGCATAAAACATTTTCCTTTTACAGTTCAACTTCAAAAACTTACCGCATAGATCCGTATGTTGTAAAATTTCGTCTGTTTGAGGTTTATAATATTGACTCACACTAACACCGCTTTCCCAGTGATGGATGTAGCTGCGAGTAGTTTACTATACTTACTAGGGTATCGGACTGGGTCAAAAATTAACCATTCTAAAGTTAGTCCGTCAGCTAGATAATGGAAAAATATTTTTTGTTTTATCAAATTATTAAAAACCGTCATAGATGTAGATTATCAAACTTCCAGAGTGGAGGGTCGTGATGTCCCTTGTAGGTAGAAACCGAACCCACGAGTGACGTCACGCGAAACTTCTAAGCACTGCATTTTCGTCATTTTTTGTTTGTGAAACGAAAGAAAAAATAATTGTACCTACAATATTTTTTAGCAATCTAGCTGACGGACTAATTTTTTTTAAGTATTGAAGCCTATTTACGTCACATGTCAGACTTAACAGTAATAATAATAGAGCGTGTTAGAGCTGGTAGAGTATCTCTCTACTTAGTCTGTGGAGCTGGTTTTCACGGCGCCCGCGGTTGGTCTGGCTTATTGGAAAAAGCTTTAAAATAGTTGTCTGACGAACATATTTACAAATGGAGCATGAGAATTTAAGTGAAGTTAAATTATTATTTTGGAGTTGTTAAGCAAAACGGCTGACGGAAAGTGTCTGGGAGTAATGGAACCTTGTTTTTAAGGATGTTGCCTACAACATACGTGAAAATCACTTAGGTATTAGAAAATACGTGAAGTAAGTTTGTTTGTACCTTCATTACCCCATATCACAAAATTGGCCGTCTAAGCAAGTTAGCGAGTAAGCATGTGTTCTTAGTACTTACTAACTCTACTCAATCGTCCACATTTCATTCATCAGAAAATAGGTGACGTCTGGGAGCTCTGGGATCTCGGACTAAAATACGAGTTCCATTGTGGCACACAGTACGTTTTTGGTTCCAACGTTTTCGTTCTGGGAATTTCGAACTACAGAACAAGCGCCGTGGACGGTCGGAGACCAAAGTAGATTTTGAAGAATTGAAGGTTATTGTGGAAGTGGATCTATCGCAAACCACGTCCGAGTTAGCTGCAGGCTGCGGTGTTAGTGATGAAAATGTTACAATCCACTTGAAGTAAATAGGGAAGGGGGAAAAACTTAAAACCGCACGAATTGAGTGCAGCAAACCGACAAACACGCGTTGACTGCTGTGTTGACTTTACTCAACCGGCACAATAATGAAGGGATGTTTAAATCGAATCATTAACTGTGATGAAAAGTGGATCCTGTACGATAATCGGAAACGTTCATCGCAATGGCTGAACCCTGGCGAAATAGCGATTGAACGAGGTTCTTTCTAGACCTCGTCCATTGTGTATATCGTATAGAACGAGCACAATATACAGATGTGTCACTTAACAATGCAGAAAAACAAGAATACGTGTACTCGCTATGCACCGCGGCTGTCGAGGCAAAACAGCCCTATACACACTGGCCACTTGCCGTCACTCGGCCAGCTAGGCGAGCGACGCGAGTGATTACAAAACGACCCTCCACACACTGGCGTTGGCACAGAACAAATGGGCGTTGGCCTCCACTGGGCCAGTGTGTATAGGGGGCTTAAGAAAAATAGAGTTCCACAATTGTTGTTTCGACAGCTCCCACGTGAAACTGTGTATCTACCGAATACCTTGGCATTCGACTTTTGTGTATTTGGAATCTACGCCCTTGAATTTATATAAATTAAAAAAAAGTATTTATTGATCATTCAATTTATTTTTAAACGTATACATATTCATGTAACTGTAATAAAAATTAAAAAGACATTTAGAAAGTAACACGTACACAACGTCGTAATGGCCTTCATATGAGTCCGTTTATTGGAAGGCCGAAATGTTCATAAGAAGGCCAAAAGTAGCAATATTTTCATTAATATTGCTATTTTTTTTATTTTAGGTTTTTAAATATAATGAATCAATGCTCGTAAAAAATAAATATCTTAGTGATACATACATTTTATGAATTAAAATAGTAAAATAAAATTCATAATTTGTTGCAGAAACACAAAACTACTATAATTTTGTGTTTCTGCAATATTTAAGTGCTTATCAAAAATATTCTTGTCTGGGTACTAATTCTGAATGCAATCCGAACGATACATAACCGGAAAGAATGAAAAATTTACAATCCTTGTATTGTCTCTATCATTCGAAATAAACGGATAAGACAAATACGGAGAGATTTGTTTACGTGTCAAGACTCGAGAGATCAATTCGACTGGGTTCAGAATTGCTACTCTGATAAGTTGCGTAAAAATAATTAGTCCGACGGCCATCCGAAGTCAAATTGGAAGCGGTTGTCTCTGTTCTGTCTCTGTTTCGTATTAATTGATATGCCTCGAGCCGAGGCTAGGCGCCGTTTTGGGCCTTTGTTACCATTCGTGATGTTGCTTAGAGCAGAACGTAAAAGGTTTTTCTCGGATTCCTGTGTAGATAAAAAATGATGAAACTCGGTTGAAAGAGCCTATCACAAGTTATAAATTAATGTCGTAGGAAGATTTGATAAACCGCGTTTTTTACAATAAATCTATATAGGAATTTCGCGAAAACACGGATAATTAGACATTGTCTATAACGTTTCTCAATCTTACTGGACAAATGTAGGGTATAAAGGAATACTTTAGGAACCTTGCATATTGATTACCTTTGTGTAGAAAGGCCGTATAAACCATTTTGGCCAAATTGAGTTACTATTTTTCTCAGAATTTTTTTCGCTATCGAACATCATCATCATAAAGAGCCCACATTCGTCCACTGCTGGACATAGGCCTCTCCAATGCGATCCTCGGCTTTACGTTTCCAACTGCCACCAGCTGCCTTCCGTAAATCGTCACTCGACCTAGTTTCAGGGCGTCCTACACTACGTTTGCCGATTCGCAGTCTCCACTCATCGCCTACCCCAACGGTTATCTGCGGCTGTTTCTTGTAGAACGAATTCATCAGAAACAACCTTTCCTTTTCAAGGAAGTCGGCCAGCATTTGACCCCTGTCATTCTTTTGCCCTAAACCATGTGGTCCTACTACCGATTTGCTGCAGGTCATTACCACACTTTGGCGTTAAAATCCCCCACAACAACGTTGAAGTGGGTTTTGGAAGTATGGTGCAGTGCCTTTGATATATCCTCATACAAAGCCTCAACCTCTGTATCTGGATATGCCTCCCAGGGTGCGTACCCCATAACAACCTTGAGAGTATACCTCTTGGTTAACTTAAGTATCAGGTACGCAACCCTTGGGAACACACCTGCGATTTAAAAAACGTCGTTACGGAGAGTTTTGTGGACCAAAAACCCGACACCACCTTGCAACAGCTGGTGAACTTCACGGTAATACATAAGATGGCCTGATTTCAAGTATCCTCTCCCTCTCTTCGGACTTCACATAACCCCAGAATATGCCATCTTATGTGGGTCAGCTTTTCTTCTAGCTGCGCAAGCCAGCTAAGTAAGACTACACGGTCCAGAAATTCAAAAAAATTGATTGGCTAGATTTTGGGTTATAAGACAAGCTTCCTCCTTGATCATCCTTCCTTGATTGAATCCTAGTTTTACCTTATTTGTGAGTTTGAAGTATTTGTCCTAGAGATAGGTTTTAAGGGTAAGAAACGGGAGAACATAATTTTACGGTAGGTTAGGTTAGTTAATAATCTTTAACATTAGAAAGTAGTCTGATGGTGTTTACATTTTTTTTTTTACAGTTCCAGATAATCTCGGAAAATTAAAGATCACATGCCAAAGAGAGGCTATTGTCGAGATGTTACCCAAACAGAAAACATCTAGTTTGAGGCGCTCTTACAGGTGTGCGGTCGCTGACTCAAATACATTTTTGGGGGTTTAAATAATATAGGTACAATTTGTCGTGAAAAAAATACTTTAGGTACAAGTAGTGCCCGACGATTTTAACCACGTGGTTGCCGTTTCAGTTGTTTTCCCGCCGTAAAAAATAGGCAATGTACTTTTCGATATTGCGTAGATGTTTGGATTTTTCACGAAACTTAAGATTTTTGCAAAACTACGGTTTATCAAATCATCCTACAACACTATGCACTAAATAACTGGTAAAGTAAATAACTGGCAATTTTCGTGTATGTATTCCATCGTACACCAAATCGTTACTTCACATCAGGCAAGAAGAAGACCAAGCATAACACATAAAATAACCTACTAAGAGCTCATGGAGCGATTTTCTTCAACTTCTGTATTTGCATTGCAGATACATGTACTGTGTACTCATATGTATGTAAAAATTCACAACTCACGACGCGTTTTACGCCACGTTCGCGGGCGATAATATCACCTGCGGCGGCTGCGAAACCGCGAAAATCAGCGGCCTCGTGAGTTTATAACATGTTTAAGTAGACAAACTTAGTACAGATAAAAATTACTTTTCATCCCACCAGCTCGGAAAGAGTACTTTTGCTCCTCGATATCAGGGCGCAAAAGTCGTTTTTACCCTCTAGAGGTTAAAGTAAATTTGAATTTAGAACATCGTGTGTACTGAGGTTTTGAATTCAAAACATAATTTAACCTATTTATTTCTACCTCCTTGGTGCCGAATTCATCATACATTTATTTTTAATTTGTTAAAAAATCATACTCGGAACCTCTTTGGTGTACTTTTTTTTTTGCTTTGCGCGCAATTTTCTTTTCACGTATGGAGGATAGAGGTAAAGAATGTTATTTCAAATGGCAAAACATTTTGAAATGCTATGAATGAATCAATTGTAATCGAATTTAAGTAGATATGCCTTTCTGGACATTGAAGCAGCATACGATAGCGTAATTCTTCCAGTGCTCAGGAGAAAACTTTCACAGGCAGGTGTCCCTCAGAAATTGGTTCGTTTCGTATACAATATGTTGGCCGAAAGAACAATAGCCATTAAGACTCCCAACTTTATAATGTCTGCTAGAAAAGTATGGAAGGGTTTAGCCCAAGGCTCGGTGCTTAGCCCTATATTGTATAGCCTGTACACCCATGACCTGGATCTGTCAGTATTGCCTTTTTGCGAGATACTTCAGTACGCTGATGATATAACCTTATACTATTCCAGTAATTCCTTTGAAAAAGCTGTCAGTCAATTGAATATCGCTCTGGATCATCTCATGAACTGGTTATCTCCGCATGGTTTTGCCTTAGCAGCCTCTAAATGCAAGGTAGTGGTGTTCACTAATAAAAGGATTGTCCCTCCGGCTTTGATTACAATCAACAATGAGATGATTCCTGAGGATCTAAAAGTAAAATTCTTGGGTGTTTGGTTGGACCGGAAGTTATCAGGTATTCCCCATTTTGAATTTGTCAACAAAAAATGTGAAAAAAACATTAATGTTTTACGGTCCTTATCTGGCGTGTGGTGGGGTGCTCACCCATTCACACAAAAATTAATGTACAATGCCTTAGTACGGAGTCATATGGATTACGGTTCATTTCTCCTAGATCCAGGAAACAAAGCAGGCCTAAAGAAACTAGATAAAGTACAAGCTAAATCATTGCGAATTATTCTCGGGGCTATGAGATCGTCACCTATAAACGCCATGCAAGTTGAATGTTGTGACCCTCCTCTACATCTCAGGCGTCAATTTCTATGCGACTCGTTCCTCATCAAACTGGCCCAACAGAAAGAGCATAGCTTGCTGCTCAAACTAGAATATCTAGCTTCTCTTTATCACCCCCAACGCTTGTTCGACGATGACGTTCCATGCCTGCTTCGTAGCTTCGTTTTCCTATATCGTCTTCCTCACCCACTTTTTCAGGTTTCCATGTTACCCCTTTATTCTACGCCCTTTGATGCACTTACTCTCCTTCCCACCAACATCATTTTAGACTTTGGGATTGACAAGAACTCGATGGAAGCTAACAAAGTTTTCTGTCACAAAATTCAGACGGAATACAAAGATTGGATCAAAATCTTTACTGATGCTTCCAAGTCTCCCTTTTGCCCTGTTGGTGCTGCTGTATGGATCCCTTATACTAATATTATATTGAGTTTTAAATGTCCCTCTGTAACTTCAGTTTTTACGGGAGAAGCTATTGCTATCTTAGAATCACTCCTATTTATAATATCGCACAACCTAAACAATTCTATAATTCTAACAGACTCTAAGAGCTGCCTTCAAGCTATTCTTGCCAACCCTTTTCGTTCAAAAACCAAATTTCCTATAATCCTCAAAATCCGAGAAGCCCTTTTAGAATGCCTCTCTCATAATATCAATGTAGTACTGGCCTGGATTCCTGGTCACACAGGTATATTGGGCAATGAACGTGCTGATGCATGTGCTAGTGAGGCAGTTCAGTCCGGTCTTTCTACATACTCTCAAATCCATGCTCATGACTTATGTACCATCCTTAAACCAATGCTACGCAAATGTTGGTCTCAAAAATGGCAGGTATCTAGAATCGAGAAAGGTAAATTCTATGGTGACATCCAGCCTGAAATTCCTCACAAACCTTGGTTTTTCAAGTATTTAAAAGCAAATAAAGCTACTACTTCTGTGATTTGCCGTTTACGTCTCAATCACTCTTGTACACCTGTCTTCCTGGCCAAACTTAGGATTAGGAATCATTCATTATGCGATTGCGGTTTAGACGAAGGAAATGTGAACCATATTTTTTTCAGTTGTCCCTTAATGCAGTCTTCATTGCATGATTTTATTCCCCCTGATATTCCTCGTCCCACCTCCGTTAAATGCCTACTGTCCCTTGTAGACACCCCCTTTGTTTATATATTATGTAACTATATTAAAAGCAATAGGATTAAATTGTAATATTTGTACTTGTGTATATTTTTATGCCAAATATGTGTACATTGTATTATTTGTATATTATATTTGTTTATGTCTGTTATTAGCTTTATTTTTTTGCGACCTAGTAAAACATAAAATACGTGATAAATCCCCTCTACTGTACAATATTCCTATTACTGGCCCCTATCTCTTTGTTTGACGGCCTATCATTTAACGTGACATTGGCGGAATTGTGAGACTAATCCACATAGAGCCATTAAAAAAAAAAAAAAAAAAAAAAAAGTAGATATGCCGAGTTGCCGAGTTAAATAATTAAATATTAATTAATTATTGACTACTAAAATAGTAATTAATAGATAATTTCAACTACTTGTGCAGTACAAAATAATGTAGTAAATATAACATCAAATAAATAACTACTATTTTGAGAAAACATGTAGGTACAATATATTCTGAAGTCAAAACTTCTTTTGGCGCGCCAAAGACAGATTTTTCGTGGGCTGTCAATTTAATTCTAGCGTCACGCTCGGGAATGATAAGAAATCTTCGGGTAAACTCGGGACCATAGCCAATGGCCATCTAGAAATGCCTCAGCCTTTCCCATTGGCCATTTAAAAATGTGTCAGCATTTCTAGATGGCCATGCTCAAGGCCACGCCCTCCGGTTTCACACGCGTAGTTTCCAAAGTAAAAATCAAATTCTGAGTTATAAGTTACCACTTCTATCGGCAGTGCCTATGACTGCCAATATTTTTCTTTCATGAATTCTGAATAGTACGTTTATTAATTTCCTTTAAAATGTACCCTGATGCAAATTTAGCGCTACTATAATTTAATGCATTTACACGCGGACACTTTTTCATGTAGGTACACATGAAACTCCTTACCTCAATCGGTCAACTCTCCATATTTTCATGTCATATTGTTATTGTTAAAACCATGGCTAATTAAACTTAAGTTTAAAACTTATAAAATTGAATACAAGTGAAAAACCGAAATACCATAATAATAAGTGATTCTAGTGACCAAGAAGTTTATTTGATGCCAACAGAATCGACTGTAACTGAAAATGCGCAAAGCGTTTACTTAGTAGTTTCTTCGCTAGGGGGGGATGAAAAATTACGTGTTACACTCGAGTGCAAAGATTTTGCACCTTGTGCCCTTTTGATTCCCTTGCTACGCTCAGGATTCTAATTTTTGAATCCCTCGCTACGCTCGTGATTCAACTTTAGAATCCTTCGCTTGCTCGGTCATCAAAATTGAGCACGCGGTTAAAAAGCCACTTTGCACTCTTGTACAACAAATAACTATTACACTCATAGGTATATGGAAGAGCAAAAATACTATTTCCGAGATGGTGGAATGAAAAAGTTTATTATTGCATGTTTTTGGGCCGTTCCATGCACCGGTGTACCTGCTAAACTAGTAGTATCGTTTTTTACCAAAGCCATTTCAATTCTAAACGTGCGATGTGCTAATTTGATCATATTCCTGAAATCCTCAGAGATTCCAAAACACGGTTAAGTAATTTCTCTTACCTTTTTAATTCTCGCCTGTTGTGTTCTAAGGAAACCCTCATTTATCACTTCTTTTTTTTCTGATCGTCTTCGTTGCGTTTCTTCGGATTCATCTATTATCTCCATCATTCTAATTGCCTGCGTTGCTCTTCGTTCAATTTCCACCATATGTTGAGTACGCTGTAAACATACTATGATTGTTGATGTGTAAACATTACTATTTCGATTATTTTCGTGGGAGTGATTTTGTGATAAAGGACAGAAACCGGAGAAGCGCGCATTTTTAACTCACTTCCATAAAGGAGGAGGTTATCAATTCAACCACCATGTTTTTTTTGTATGAATATACCTGATTTATCCAAAACGCCCGAACCGATTTAAAATTTTATTGAAGTGAAAACTTCTTTAGGCGCGCTATAGACAGAATTTTCGTGGGCTGTGAAATGGATTCATCAATCGTCACGCTTGGATGTGATAAAAACGGACTGCTCGTAACTCAAAGAAGCGGCACCGTTTCATGGTTGATGTTCCAAAGACACGGACTAAGACGGTAGGTACCAGGGCAACAGAAACAGTATAGAGCTTCGATTACCTAGCTCCAACAGCCCAGCGTTTATCAGTTGCAATATTTTGTACAGCTTCGTTCCATCAGAATGTCCCTTGATACCTCCCAAGTATTTTGAAGTGAAAACTTCTTTTGGCGCGCAGGCGCGCTTTTAGACAGATTTTTCGTGTAGTGGTGTGTGAATTGAATTCTAGCGTCACGCTCGGGTATGATAAGAAATATTCGGGTAAACTCGGGGCCACGGCCATTGGCCATCTAGGAATGCGTCAGCCAATGGGAAATGCTGAAAGGGCGTGGCCTAACCATCACGGCATGACCATCTAGAAATGCGTGAGCCAATGGGAAATGCTAACGCATTTCTAGATGGCCATGCCATGATGGTCAGGACACGCTTTCCGGTACACCCGTGTAGTTTCAAAAGTAAGCTATCAAATTCTGAGTTATAAGTTTTCACTTCTATCGGCGGTTCCTATGACTGCCAATTTTTTCTGTATTCGGATGGGTATGCTGCCCGAATGGTCCCATATAAAATTTATCGAAATCTGTCTTGATGACGTAGTTGTCGATTTTACAAAAGTTATATAGTAAAGAAACTACACTGGTGTAACCGGAGGGCATGGCCTGGCATGGCATGACCATCTAGAAATGCGTTGCATTTCCCATTGGCTAACGCATTTCTAGATGGCCGTGCCATGATGGTCAGGCCACGCCCTTTCAGCATTTCCCATTGGCTGACGCATTTCTAAATAGCCAATGGCTATGGTCTCGAGTTTACCCGAAGATTTCTTATCATACCCGAGCGTGACGCTAGAATTCAATTCACACCCCACCAAAAATCTGTCTAGGCGCGCCAAAAGAAGTTTTCACTTCAATAACTTCCACCAAACAGTATCACAGGCAACTAGAATAACATCAAAAACAATATTTTGGATTGACCTACTGTTTACAAATGACAAAAATAACAGTTAGACAAATGTAAACGATTACGGTATCTCTGATCACAAAGTAGTTAATACAAATTTGAGACTACAACCAACTGCAACAAACGTGTAATAAAACAAATTGTAACTAAGCGATGTTATAATCAGACAAACATAGACAAGTTTAGAAATGCCTTAACAAAAGTAAACTGGAACAATGTCATAAAAATGACGTAGATATAAACACAAATTATGAAAAATTCGATAACATTATTCAAACATTGTTAAACATCTATATACCTAAAAACACCATAACAATAAAATCAATACCCAAAAATACCTGCCTCGCGATTGGTTTAAAAAACTCGTGCCGTCACAAAAAAGCATCAAAATCACTAATAAACGAGTCCAATAATGCGATATTAATGTCATACCATAGACTAAAAAAGTGTGTCAAAACTTCAAAAAAGCTAAGCAACATGAAAAAACGGCCCCAGCTACAAATAAAACTAAAAAAATGTAGGAAATAATCGACGAGACAACGAACAAAACAGGTACTAGAAAAAAAACAAATAAAAACTTAAAGTACAAAACACAATAATAGAAGAGCCCCGCTCTATTGCAAACAAATTTAACCGATATTTTGCCTCTTTTGCAAAACCAGATCCCCCAAACAAACAAAATATTACAAATCAAAAGAAAATAATATTAACCCCACGTCCTGTTGAAAACTCTATGTACCTAGCACCTGTTCTTCAAAACAAGAAATCATCGTCATCATATCAGCCGAAGGACGTCCACTGCTGGACTAAGGCCTCCCCAAGGATCTCCGGAAATCGTTGGATGCGCCGCCCGCATCCAACGATTTCCGGTGACCTTCACCAGATCGTCGGTCCATCTTGTGGGAGGCCTGCCAACGCTGCGTTTTCCGGTACGTGTTCGCCACTCAAGAACCATTCCGCCCCAACGGCCGTCAGTTCTGCGAGCTATGTGCCCCGCCCATTGCCACTTAAGTTTGGCAACTCGGTGAGCTATGTCGGTTACTTTGGTTCTCCAGCGGATTTTCTCATCTCTGATTCTTTCACGCAGGGAAACTCCGAGCATGGTTCTTTCCATTGCCCTTTGGGTAACTTTGAGCTTTTTTTACGAGACCCATAGGAAGCGACCACGTCTCTGTTCCATATGTCATCACTGGCAACAACCACTGGTCAAAGATTTCGTCTTGAGACACTGCGGTAGTTTGGATGAGAAGATATTACGTAACTTCCCAAACGCTGCCCAACCAAGTTGGATCTGACGAGTGATCCCTTTCTCAAAGTTGGATCTACCCAACTGGACTTTTTGTCCTAGGTAGACGTATTCGTCAACAACTTCGAGCGTAGAGTCTCCTACTTTTAAAGGAGTGGGTATAACATGGTTGTTCAACATGATTCTCCCCTTGTCCATGTTCATTTTTAGACCCACTTTTTCGGAGGCTCTACTGAGGTTATTCAGCATCCTGTTTAAGTCGTCCAGGGTTTTAGCCATGACTACAATGTCATCGGCAAATCGGAGATTAGTGATGTACTCAAGACAAACAAGATATTTTTAAAGTTATTAAAAATCTCCCCAATAAACACAGCACTGGAATAGACGAGTTTCCACCATCACTAATAAAAACCTGTATCGCAGAAATAGCTTTTCCGTTGAATATGCTGATTAACCAGTCAATAGAATAGGAAATTTTCCCTGAAAAATTAAAAGTTGCTAAAATAAAGCCAATACAGAAAATAAAGGGAAACACTGATGATATGATTTGCCAATTGCTTTGCTGCCTGCAGTATCAAAAGTTTTTGAAACTGTAGTTTCAAACCGTATTTACAACTTTTTAGAGAATTTCAAACTATTGGATGAAAATGAATATGGCTTCCAAAAAAAATCTTCCACCACTTTGGCCATATACAAATATACGCAAAAAATCCTGGATTATATTATAAGATTTAAAGATTAAGGATTATTTTAAGATTTATGTAAGATTAAAAAAAAACATTATGTAGTCGGACTCATATTAGACATGAAAAAGGCCTATGATAAAGTTTTACATCCTATACTACTAAAAAAACTAAAAAATATCGGCATAAGAGGCAAGCCACTAAACTGGCTAAAATCTTGTTTGTGCAATACCTAGGAGACAATTGGTAGAAATAAACCACTTTCATCAGGACGGGACGTCTAAATTAGATGTAAAATCTGAACAGCAAACCCTCAGTTGGTCCATTCCACAAGGTAGCGTGTTAGGATGTGTCTTATTTTTAATATATATGAATGATCTGCCCAAAATGTTAACTACTCCATGTACCTATCCTATTTGCCGACGACATATCGCTTATTTTCAAATGTTCCCCTGACTCTATGTCACTCCTTCTCAAAAATTAAATATCGGATGGAGCTACACAACCTCGAACTGAACACTAAAAAATCTAAAATTTTTCAATTTCACTCCTACCAGAAAACACCTCTAAACTTTTCATCCATTTCAAAACTAAATCATCGAAGAAACCAACAAAATTACGCTCCTTGGTATTGAAATAGACTCACAGCATCTCACAGTTCAATTTTAAAGCTCACATTAAAAAAATAAAAACAAAATTATCATAATTAGAATTCGCTTTAGCAGTATTAATAAAATAGGTAAAAAAACTTTTTAAGTTAAACGGTTTTATGTTAAACATACATTGCAATGTTTAAGATAAATGTACTAAAAAACAAAAAATAATAAAATAGATACAGTCGTGGGAATTATAAACATATGCATAGACTAGACTAAAATAAAACCGTGGGGCACGTCAATTGTCTACAAATTATCGACTTAATGTGCGATAGAAGAATCGTTTAATTCGTCGTTAGGCAGTTGGCCCGCAGACGGTGAGGAAATTACTTACTATTTTCTTGCTCATGGAAATTCCAATAGTTATACACTCCATGTAAATAAAAGAGATGTTTCAACTAGTTTATCGTTGGACATTCACACTGCTGGCTGGCGAGGAATCGTTTCACTGCTCGTAGTTTGTCTTTAATCGACAAAACATATGATAAAAGTACTACTCGCTCACCACTATGAAACCCTAAAACACGCTTATAATCGAGCTTGCTAGCTTGTTTCCACATTCTAGCCCTACTTATCACACGTCCATCGTTGTCGGTTGAACAACTGCCTAATTATAGTGTAACATTACAAAACAAACATTTTAATCAACGATTGTAGACAATTGACGTGCCCCACGGTTTTATTTTAGTCTAGTCTATGCATATGTTTATAATTCCCACGACTGTATCTATTTTATTATTTTTTGTTTTTTAGTACATTTATCTTAAACATTGCAATGTATGTTTAACATAAAACCGTTTAACTTAAAAAGTTTTTTTACCTATTTTATTTTCTAGTTTTTAGTTTTCATTTCGCATTCTGTTTAATTCATTTAGTGCTTCATTATTGCAAGGTTTGTTGCCCGTTAGTTTATTGCAGTCCAACTCCTCTATACGTAGTCCCTGCAAAGATCTTACTCTACTAAGAGCCACGTACCTAGGCTTGATTATACGCCATTTAGTGACTGCGCCCATCTTAAATATTGAGGTTGTATAGTGGACTGTATGCTTCTTGTCAAGCCCTTTTATTTGATACCCATGTTGATGGGATTGATAAAACCTAAGTTATCCGCCATTTTGTAGAGGCCGCCATCTTGGATTTTAATTTTATATAGTACATTTTATTCTACTGGTTGAGCACTTTCATTTGATATCCATATTGATGGGATTGATAAAACCTACGTTATCCGCCATTTTGTAGCGGCCGCCATCTTGGATTTCAATTTTTTATAGTATATTGTATTCTGCTTGTTGAGCCCTTTCATTTGATATCCATATTGATGGGATTAATAAAACATAAATTATCCGCCATTTTGTAGCGGCGGCCATCTTGAATTTATAATGATAATGAATAAACATAATTGTATTGTCACCAAAATCCAAAGTGTATACAAAATTTCAGATTAATCGGTTGACAGGAAAAGGGTGAAATTTGAATTACTAAATTTGACCCAAGAATAAATTATAAATAAAACAAACGGGGTGAGCTAAATAAATATATATATATATATATATATATATATATATATATAACCGTTTAAAAATCAACACAAACCTGAAATAGTTTTCAGCTTACTTACTATGCCTATGCATATGCTTGGCTCAAATACAGCATTATCATTTGGGGAAATCGACGATCTGACGATCTTTTTGTATAACAAAAAAAAATGTATCCGTATTCTAAGAAACTTCCTCATACCCAACAGTTCTGTTGCAAGCCGTACTTTACGAAACTAAAAACGCTAACATTACCCAGCATATACATACTAGAAGCCGCTATGTTTGTAAAGAAACACTCCAACTTGTTCTCTTTCAATAAAAGTACCCGACGCCAAACTCAGCTTGTGGCGCCAGAGCCAAAGCTAGAAATTGTTAAAAAAGGCCACGAATACACTAACAAAAAAAATGTATAACACCTTGCCTGCACCTTGTAATGAGATTAAAAAAAAATGAACCCGACCAAAATAGATTAAATAAAAAGTTAAAAAACGTTACTAATACAAATATGTTACTATATACATGTACTATATACATATTTATACATGTACTAGTATGTAGTATAAACGAATACCTAGATGACTATAGACTTATCCCACTCTCACGGCATTAGTATTAAAATAATTTAGTTTAGAATCTGTACTGTGTACATACATATTACGTAATATTACGAGTATCTACTTAGGGGGCGTCCATTAATTACGTGAGGTGTTTTTTTAAATTTTTTGGCCCCCCTCCCCCGTTGGTGAGATGTCGTGAGATTTTGTTCAACCCCCTCCCCCATCCCCCAATCTCACGTGAGATTTTTCAGAATGTGGGTTTCTTACGTAAACGCGTTGGGTTGTTATTGTAGAAAGAAAAAAAACATTTTGCTTCGTGCTTTTATTTACGACTAGTTTAGACTAGTAATTTGACAATCTACTATGATAAAAAAAAGAATACCTACTCTAATTCAGTCCATCATATATACCTTTAAACGAGCAATTCTTGCACCTATATAAATATGTATATATATATAGAATCTGAATCTCGGAAACGGCTCGAACGATTTTGATGAAATCATGTATGCAGGGGTTTTCGGGGACGATAAATCAATCTAACTAGGTTTCATTTTTTATAAACGCATATTATGCGCGTTTTTAGACAATGAAAAACTGTCACATTAGACATTAGATTGCGAAGGTAAATTTCGCCGCGTGACGCGACAGCGTAATAGCTGAGAGTAGCGATTCTGAAACCATTCGGTTGCATCCGACACGGAATCTCATCTCTCGGTCTTTGTCATGCTAAACAGATAAGACAAAGACCGAGAGATGAGATTCCGTGTCGGATGCAACCGAATGGTTTCAGAATCGCTACCCAGATGGGAAGTTGGGCGGTCATAGCGGTCACGAATTAATAGCTCCGGGTTCGAATCCAGACGGGTTCTCATTTTTTTCATGTTTTTTTTTTTTAGGAAAATCTATTTCTTGGTTTCTTTTATCTGTACGTATCTAAGTATATTTACTATTTAAACCGAGCAAAGCTCGGTTACCCAGGTACTGGAGAATTATGAGCGGTCTCAAGAGAGACTATTGGCACCAACATGTCCATATGATTTTCTGTAAAATCATCTGCTCCTTCGAAATAGTGAATAATCTTAATCGTATTAATACGATGACGCTCAAGATTAATCTTGAGCATGTACATACAATTTGGATTGAATGGAACAAAACAGTATAATCTTTTTTTGTTTCAATCAGAACAAAAATTACGTGATATTTGTCGAGACCCTCCCTCCCCCTAACGTGAGATTACATGAGATTTGACTCGACCCCCTCCCCCCCTAAATCATCTCACGTAATTTATGGACGCCCCCTTATGCTAAGATTGTAACTGTACAATTTTAATATTGATATGCCCTAACAGGGTAAATCCTCAGCTTATTTTGTCAGCTTTGTATTATTAAGACCGTTTTCCACCCCAAAGGGAAGAAAACGAATATTTCAAGTCTTGCCGAGGCTTGACCTTCGGACGTGTCTATCTTCTGCCGGCGCCCTCCGACTATAGCGTACTGTGATATAAATAGGTTTCTAGTATCCTTGAAATAAAACGAAAATCTATGTAAATAAAGATGTCCAGCAGTAATGTGTTTATAACGTTACTGAGTTCCGGTTTGAAGGGCAATGTTTCCAGAGAAATAACAGGGTTTAGAGATATAACATCTTAAATCTCTGGGTGACGAGCGCAGTGCAGTGCTAGGTAATGATTTGGACTCTTCATGTTCCAATAGCTGCGTGTCACTGTGCTGTTGTGTGGCAGGCGTGTTGTTTACCATCAGGCACATGTCATGCTCGTATCTTCACTCTATATTTAAAAAAAAAAAACTGTTATGAATCATAAACCTAATTCAAGTCTTATCTCAAATATATGAGGCCTCAACCACAGTACAGAATAAACTCTTTATAAAATCAGATTTTGGCCTTCTAAAAAAAATATTTCTACCAAAACGTTTGTAATAAAACTATAGTCCGAGATCTCAGAGCTCCCAGACGTCACCTATTTTCTGAAAAATGAAATGTGGACGATTGTTGACGTCAATGGCGGTGGATGCGTAGATGAAATAAAGAGGCGTATGGCAATCACTAGATCTGCCATGGACAAACTTAAAAGGGTATGGAGGAATCGCAACATAACTAAAGCCACAAAAACCCGGCTCGTCAGATCATTAGTGTTCCCCATATTCCTTTACGCCGCGGAGACGTGGACCCTGCGAGAAAGTGAGAAGAGAAAGATAGATGCTCTCGAAATGTGGTGCTGGAGGAGAATGCTTGGTGTGTCGAGGACTGAATTTCGCACAAATCTCTCGATACGTCAAGAACTCGACATAAAGCAGTGTCTATCGTCTGTGGTCAAAGCTCGCATATTAACATTCTTTGGGCACGTGTCTCGGCGCGGCGATACATCTATCGAGCGCCTGGTAGTACAGGGAAAGGTCGAAGGTACCCGAGCACGCGGTAGATCACCGATGAGGTGGACGGACCAGATTAGGGCCGCGGTGGATGATCCTTTGCACGTGTGCACCAAGAAGGCGGCTACTACTGCCAAGAGTGTACCAACTAAGAAGAACTGTGGTATTAGGTAACAACGTAATGTACTTTGATTACAATTTAGTTTTGTTAGTAAGAAAATTGGCCTCTAGAAAAGACGTAAAATTTACCTTTATTTGTCTTGTTACATTCCACGCTAGTTCCATCTTTACATATAGTTCCATTATGTTATCGAATTGAAGCTTGATGTCAGCAATCGCGACACCAATTTGAAATTCGTAGCTGGTAGAATGTACATTCTTTATATGCTGTACAGATTGATACTTTCTCGCGCAAAAGTTGACCAGTTCAAACTTAAGTCTTTTACATTTGAAATTAAAACGATGCCCTGTATATCCAAGGATTCTACCTTCACATTGTGGTAAACATACTGCAACAAACCCAACACTCAACTTTAGATATAATCAAGAGGTACGTACGTAGGTACATTTTCATGAACTCTCGTTCTCAACAATTGTCTCATGTATCCGGGTGATGTACCGACGTTATGCAGTATTAGGCCGTTATTGGAACTTGTCATGTTCAAATACTATGTGGCACTATGCTGTTATGCGTTTTACCAACCACCAAGCATTTCTTAGCCAAGCATACGTCTCATTCGTCACTCTATCTTTGAAAAATGCTCTGAAAGGGTGTTATGACCACAGACCGACAGATCGACTCGTAGAAGCACAGAAATCTAAATAATAAGTTACTAGAAGTCTCGGAACTACGTGACCTTGTCGCTATGCAAGTGACATCTGAGTCACCAGTACCCAAGTTGTAGTTTAGTCTTCTTCGAACCGGCAGACGTGAATCAACTTAAAAAATTGTATTTTGCAGCATTACTAATTGTGGAAGTTCTTCAATTATACTAATTATGGGATTAACTACATGTCACCGATATTCTTTTTAAATTCTTAATTTTGATAAACCAAGTCCAATGATTTACTATGATAATTATACATTATGGATTTTTTCACCATTTTGAATACAATTATTGCTGCATAAGTTGTTTGATATCAGCTATCTGGCCGCCATCACACAAGCTTTGCTTAGTTTGGGGTCAGATGGTGTTGTGTTGTGTGTGAATTGTCCACCAATATTTAAGTTTAAGTTTAAATATCTATAGTCCAAGATCCCAGAGCTGCCAGACGTCACCTATTTTCTGATGAATGAAATGTGGACGATTGAGCAGAGTTAGTAATTACTAAGAACACATGCTTATTCGCTAACTTGCTCAGACGGCCAATTTTAAGATATGGGGTAATGAAGGTACATACAAACATTACTTACTTCACGTATTTTCTAATAAGTGATTTTCACGTATGTCGTAGGCAATATCCTTAAAAGTAAGGCCTTAATACTCCCAGACACTTTCCGTCGGCCGTTTTGCTTAACAACTCCAAAATAATAATTGAACTTCACTTAAATTTTCATGCTCTATTTGTAAATATGTTCGTCAGACAACTATTTTGAAGTTTTTCCAATAAGATAGACCAATCTAAGGGGGCAATCATCCCCTAAACTCAACTATGCCTCTAAGGGTAAGAGGACGAGACTGAGTGAGACATTTATTAGGAAACATTGACTTAAAATTGAGTTTAGGGAATGATTGGCACTTTACATTGGTCTATCTTATTGGAAAAACTTCAAAATAGTTGTCTGACGAACATACGTATTTACAAATGGAGCATGAAAATCAGAAAGTAGGTGACGTCTGGCAGCTCTGGGATCTTAGTCTACTAGAGTTGTAGGTTGTAGAAGCACAAACAGCTATGTAATGTAAAATTAACGATGTCGCCATACCCTCAAATCTGACATGGTACGGCTACAGGCTGCAGGCGGCGCAGACGGCGCAGTTTCACTTAGCAAAATTTATCGATAAAATTGTAAATATATCGATAAAAATGTAAATGGTTAATACACATACGTCTTTTAATTTGCGGTAAATATTAATTCATTAAATATTAACATAATTATTTTATATAGTTAAATTATTATGTTCGAATTGATCTTTTTATTTTGCCTCATGGCAAAATAAGAAAAATAAGATGTAAAAGATAATTGATGCGACAGGCAAAACAAGTCTGTTTTCCACAAATTACAGTAGAATGTCTTCGATTCATTTTAAATATGAAGGTTTTAAATCTTCTAATCTTGAAGGTATGTAGGTGAGACACGTAGAAATGTATCCTGACAGATACGCGCGATAAAGAATTTGGACGGAAACAGCTCTACGGTGGTGAAGCATGCTCTCTGTTCGGACGCTCAACACTTAATTCGATTCGATAAGGTGGAGGTAAGTCCTAGCGAGGAAGAAGTCTTTTATACCCCGTAATGTCAAGGAGGCCATTAAAATAAGTGACGTTTAACAGAAATGAGATGGTGTATGGCATGTGCCGCTTGCTTGGAAACCATGCCAAAAGGCTCCAAAAGGCTCAGCACTCAGCAGTGTGATCGGTATTATAGTACTTAGTGAGTACACGAGACGGGAGAACTATGGCGACATGCGTTTTGTAAATTACAAAACGCATAAAATTACTTAAGTAATTAGGGAGTAGAAGCATTTCTAGTGCCTTATTATTTAGATTTCTGTGCGTAGAATTGACTATATTTCTGTTGTTTAAACAATATACGTATTTGTCGACTTATGGCATACTAGTAGCGCCCTGCTGTGTCAAACGTGTAGTTCCCGATTCTGTTAATTTCTTGAGATAAAAAATAATCTTGTGTCATCCTAAACCATTACCTATAAACCCAATTCAACCAAGTTCCTTCAGTAATTTTTGTGTGTATCAAACATCCATAAACACACATCCGTGCATACTTACAAACATTCACGTTTATAATAGTAGTAGGCATAAAAAATGTCTACACGTCAGGCATCATAAGAAAACTCATCTCTACAGTTCATTTGTTGGGTTGAACCTCTGAACGCATACGCGGTCCGAAAAGAGGTCACTGACCATGATCGTATACGTTACATCATTAAAATGGGGCGCTACTAGTAGTTTTTTTTACTCAGTTTATTGTATTTCTACTCGTGACCCTTTCTTCCCGTGGCTCGTGAAACTTTACAATATACATATCCAGTTATACCTTATTTACGTTAGTTTAGTTTCTGGGGATACTTTTAAATTAATAACATTGAAGAAACATAATAATATAAGAGTACAGTAAATAAACAACAATCAAAAATAAAAAACAATCCGTAAATAAACTTTATAACTTACCAAAAATACAAAATAACAACATACAAAGTACAGCCGACATACTAGTTTATTAAGATTTAGGCGTGTTGAATTGGAAATTAAAATGTACTTTAAATTTCGTTATTCGCTTTACTGAAAACTAATTGGTTTTTAACGTATACTTTGCATTTATATGTTTCACGTGTACCTATAGTCCTATACATAAATCTTATCTCAAAGAATGAAACATAAGTACCTACTCGTGTAGAAGAAATATAATTATAGTCACCAAATGCTAATAGTGCAGTAACTTTATGCATTACAGTATGCGTTAAATCCGGTAGATCTGATTTTTTGCAGACTTGTTTATGATGTTGGCCTAATGATTCTCCCAAGTTTGTGACCTCGAGCGACGAACGCAATTTTGTCAAAAATCGAAAACACCGCGAAAAATCGTTTATTTTTTAAATTTTGGCCATTATAACCCTAAACGACTACTTTTTGTAAAACTTTGTTATGGCGTTTATAAAGTAGACTAAATTTGCTACAATATGATACTAGAATTGTCTCTGTACACCCAATAGTTTCTGAGAATCAGTCTTTCAAAGTTTATAATTTTTTTCGTACTTCGCAATTTTTGCAATATTTAAACTCCTACTTGACCACTTTATGGCACAGTTACTGCGGTTTTTAACCCCCGACCAAAAAAAGAGGTGTTATAAGTTTACATCGAAGTCTGTCTGCTATCAGACAGACACACATACAGGTCTGTCTCCCTGTGTATCTGTCTGTGTGTGTAACTGTCTATGGCACTGTAGAGCTCAAACGGACAGGCCGATTTCGATGCGTTTTTTTTTATTTGAAGACAAATGTTTGTGTTGATGTTTTGAGCTATTATTAGTTAATATCGATTCAAGGTGACCGCCGCCACCAAATGGCGGACCAAATATTTCATCACAATCTACCTCAAAATGGGTATCAAATAAAAGGGCTTGACTAGTAGAGTACTATACAGTAAAACAAATTTCAAATCACAAAATGGCGAATTAAATTATTTTTTTTCACTAAGTGCCATAAAGTGGTCAAGTAATAGTTAAAATATTGCAAAAAATTGCGAAGGTCGAAAAAAAATATAAACTTTGAAAGACTGATTCTCAGAAACTATTAGGTGTACAGAGACAATTCTAGTATCATATTGTAGCAAATTTAGTCTACTTTATAAACGCGATTAGAGAGTTTTTTTCAAAAACTAGTCGTTTAGGGTTATAATCGCCAAAATTTGAAAAATAAACGATTTTTTCGCGGTTTTTTTATTTTTGACAAAGTTGCGTTCAATAAAGAAAAAATTTGTAATTTTGAAATACTCAGTAACTTTTCATACGCTAGCGATCACAGATTTGTACGGAGTACCTTTTCAATAACCCAAATAAAGAAAACGAGAGCAAAATACAAAACAAACTATAACCACCTGAAACCTGAATACATTAGAACAAGAAGTACAATTCGTTAACACTCTTAAAGCGAAAGTATATGAAATCACAACAGACAACATTGACAACACAGAAACAATAACAGAAAATAGTGTAGAGTCTTTGTATGAAAAAATTAAAAGAGTTGTTACGGAAAGCCTTAACTCTACGAAAACTGAAAAGAAAACCCAGCCATATTATTTGACGGAAAATATAAAACATCAAATAGCAAGAAGAAACGCGCTGACCAAAAAGAAATCGCTAGTAACAGAAGAAAAATTAGAGCGCTCTTATTTATTCAAACATATTCATAAACAGATTAAGCAAAACATAGAAGAACATAGAATTAAAACAATTGAGAGTCATCTTCTGTCAACGGGCAGTTTGAAGAAAGGCTATAAATCGTTAAACACCACTAAATAATGGGTTCCATGTCTTACAGTAAACTCTACCAACACCAAAATATTTTCAAGATCAAAAATAATAGAGACAGCTACAAGCTTTTACCGCAACCTTTATTGTGCAAGAGATACTGGTCTTCAGATTCCAGCTCTAATTCCAAACTCTACCACAATACAACGATTTACTACTCGTGAAGTAATAAAAAAAATGGAAAGCGTAAACACGGATAAGTGTCCAGGACCAGATGGTATCCCAAGCAAGGCCTTGAAAACTGGGAGATTTCTACTTGCCCAACCCATTACGGCTCTATTCAATATGGCTCTAGATTCCAGAAAAATACCAGTGGAATGGGCAAAGTCTGACATTGTCTTACTATATAAAAAGGGAAATCCTGCCGACATAACTAACTATAGGTCTATTAGTCAACAACCCGTCATCTATAAACTGTTTGCTACTTGTCTCGAACTCCGATGGTCTCCTTACATTGAAACATATCAGCCACCAGAACAAGCCGGTTTTAGAAAAAACTATTCGACAACAGAGCACATTCATGCAGTAGATCTAATAATTGAGAAATATGATGAACGAAAAAAACAGCTCTACATGGCATTTATTGACTACGCGAAAGCTTTCGACTCTATTTCTCATGACAGTATGTGGAAAGCTCTACAAGCTCTCTCTGATTGCGATGTACCGACAGAAGCGACTGAGATAATAAAGGACATCTATGGCAAAAGTCTCAGTAGGGTAAAAATGGAAAGCCCTGGTCCAGAAATAGTTATTGGTAGAGGCGCGAGACAAGCCTCTATCTCCAAAAATATTTATAACTGTTCTGGAAAACATCATGAGGAAGCTTAACTGGGGGAAAAAAGGTATATAATAATATACAAAAAATAAGATACAAGTTTGCCAGAGAGCTATGGAGAGAAGCATACTCAATTTAAAAATATCAGACAAAGTGAAGAATACATACATCTTGGATGCTCTTAAACATTGTAGGAAGCTGAAGTGGAAATGGGCTGGTCACATTGCTCGCATGGAAAATGACAAATGGATTAAAAAGATAGCAACTTGGATAGGACCACAAGCTAAACGAACCAGAGACAGGCCAAAACAAAGGTGGGCAGATGAAATCATAAAGGTAGCTGGCGCAAACTGGGTAGAGCAAGCAAAGGAGAGAGAAGAGTGGAGAAAAATGGAGGAGGCCTTTACTCGATGAGAGGTCCTTAATAAACAGAGAGAAGGAAAAAAAAGAAAAATAAACGAAAAATAAATTATTGGGATTAACTGTGTATTTTATATGAGTGTTCAATATTTTTTTTAATGTTTTTATTTATTTAATTTTCAATTTAATTTTATTATTCTCAATGTTAATATTTTATTAAGGAATTAAATGAGGTTTATTATTATTTATGTAGGTATCTTTTATCCTCTCGTTACCGAGGTATTCCTAACTATTTTCGCGTGCTTTTGGCCAAGCGAAAATAGGGTTCCTAGTTAGTCTATACGTTTAAGTCTGTTGACAAGAACTTTCGCACTATCCGACAAGTATTGAGGATTGCCGCCTTTTGCAACATAATAAATGTGAGTTTATGAATTCCCAATTCATCCAAGCTCGTGAAAAGTGAACGGGGCACTACTCCCGTCGCAGAGATGACGATGGGCACTGTTATTACTATTTTGACTTTCCACTGTGATTTAATTTCTACAGCTAAATCGTTACATTTTACTATTTTTTCGGTGTAGGTGGAAGCAAGGTTATGGGTGTTGGGGACAGGAATATCAATGAAGTAAACCGTTTCTGCTTTTTTATCGTGTATCATAATGTCCAGACGGTTATATTGTATAGTTTTATCGGTTATTATGGTTCTATCCCAGTATAGTTTAAATTCACGAGATTCTAGAATGATTTCAGGAGTATATTTATAATATGCAGTTTTTTCTTTTATAAGTTTAGATTTGTAAGCTAGATATTGATGTATTATGGAGGCGATTTGGTCATGTCTGTGTTTGTAGTCAGTCTGTGTGATAGAGCTGCAGGCTCCGGTGATGTGCTGAATAGTCTCTGAATTATTGTGACATCGACGGCATAAGTCGGATTGTACAGAACGGTCTTTAATTATGTATTTTCTATAATTAAGTGTGTGAATAGTTTGATCTTGGATAGAAAGCATAATACCTTCAGTTTCGGGGAAAAGCTCACCACGTTTGAGCCACATGTTAGACGCAATCTTGTCTACAATAGGGTTCATCAAATCGCGGCGATGTCTTCCGTGCAAAGATTTCTGCAGCCAGGAAATAATTTTATCTTGGGCTGATACAATCACCTCGTTGGTCTGTTCTAGTTGTTGCCCTAGGTTCAGTGGAGTAAATTTAATGTCTGCTTGTACTATAGCTTTGTGGAGAGGAGACTTAGGGGCACAATTATGGGAAAATTCACGAATTGCCGTTATCTGCGAGTTATGTAGATTTTTTATATCGATTTATCCTCTTCCTCCTTCTCTGTGTGGTAATGTTAGACGTTCTGTGCAAGATCGTGGGTGATGTTTTCGGTATTTTGTTAGAGTAGTGTTGATAATTCTTTGCAACCTACTCAAATTCGTTTTGGACCAGTGGATAACTCCGAATGAGTAAGTAAGTATCTCTTCTTCTAAGTCGTTATCTTCATTGCTGAAGGTCGCGTCTAGTATGAGGTATTGATCACCCGATGCACCATGCTTTTCCATGCATTTCTGTCCGCGGCGGTTCTAAGAGCTTCGGTTATTGGTAGTCCAGTGAGAGTCTTTACCAGATCTGACCAACGGGTAGGTGATCGACCACGTGGTCTTTTCCCATCGACCTTACCGACTACCATAAGCTTCTCAAGGCTGTCAGGGTCCCTACGAGCAACGTGTCCAAAATATTTGAGAATTTGCTGGAAACAAACAGTGGATAGCCTTTTAGTAATGCGAAGCTCTTTAATAATGGACGCGTTGGTTCGGCGTGCAGTCCATGGAATTCGCAACATCCGTCTCCAACACCACATTTCAAAAGCATCGATTTTTGTCCTTTCTTTCTTTCTTATCGTCCAGGATTCGGCGCCATAGGAGAAAATTGAGAATACCAGCGTACGTACCAGCCTCACTTTGGTTCTACGGGATATATTACGATCTTTCCATATCTTAGTGAGTTTCGTCATTGCTGCTTTGGACATTTGGATTCTTCTTGCAATTTCTCTCTCACTGCCTCCCTCGCTACTAAGAAGAGACCCCAGGTACACAAAATGCTCAACGAATTCTAGGCCCCCGAGTTCATTGGAACGAGTAAGTGAACCAGACCTGTCTACCACTAACACTTTGGTCTTCGACTTGTTAATTGCAAGGCCAACTAATTCACTCTCTTTCTCTACTCTAGACAGGAGCTGAGCCAATTCGTGCTGAGACGATGCAAATAAAGTTGTGTCATCTGCGTATCTTAGGTTGCTGATTTTCCTGCCGCCAATGGAGATTCCTCCCTCCCAACCGTCTAAGGCTCGTCTCATTATGTATTCTCCATAGATATTAAAGAGAATTGGAGACAGGATACATCCTTGTCTAACGCCTTTTTGTGGCTTAAAGGGCTTCGATAAGACATTGTTCACCTTTACGACTGTGTTTCCATCCTGGTAGAGGTTTGCGATAAGAACGACGAGGTGCTCAGGTACTCCCATTTCCCTCAAAATGTTCCATAAGCATTCCCACCTAACACAATCAAACGCTTTTGAGTAATCGACGAAGCACATCAGCATTGGAATGTTGAACTCACGACACTTTTCAATGATCTGTCTTACATTCACAATCTGTTCTCTTGTTCCTCGCCCTTTAACAAACCCCGCTTGTTCTACTGGAATTTGCCATTGCAAGAATGCTTTAAGGCGTTAATTAATTACGTACAATAGAACCTTGCTAGCGTGGGATATGAGCGCCACAGTCCTGTAGTTGCCACAAGACTTAGTTGATCCCTTTTTGTGTAGTGGTATCAGAATGGATTCCTGCCAGTCACTGATCCACTCGCCGTTTTTCCATATCTGATTACAAAGCCTTTGTAGAATACATATTTATACCGTCATCTCCTATGAACTTCAAACTTTCGGCAAAAATACAGTCACTTCCGGCCGATTTATTACGTTTAAGCTTCTTCAGAGCAAATTCAATTTCAGATTTTAAGATGTCTGGTTCTTGAGGGATATCGGACATGTTGTGGTGCAGGTTAATTGATGAAACTGCTGCGTCAGCATATAAGTCTTCGCAATAACCTCTCCACCTATCAACCACCTGGTCAATCTCTGTCAGCAAACCTCCATTTCTGTCTTCTACAGTCCATGTTCTTGCCTTGAATTCCCGTGTTATGGTTTTTATTTTCATCAAAAGATCTCGAGTGTGCATCTTATGGGCATGATCCTCAATTTCAGTACAAATGTTATTAAAGTACTGGTTTTTATCTTCCCTAGCTCGACGCTGCACTTCCTTCGAGAGAGCTTTATATTGCTCACGACTGCCATCCTTTGAGAGGTGTTTCAATAGCTCTTTTCTTTTCTTAATTACGTCCCACGTTTCATCTGACAGCCATGAACTACGGGGTACATCACGTGATTCAACTTGACTTTCTTTGTGAGCTGCAAGCAATAGTTCTTTGAACTTTCTCCAATTCGAGTTCACATTGGAGCCGTCATCCATCTGCAGACCCATTGCTATTTTTTTTTGAAATCGTGCCTTGAATATTGTTTGCTCACCAGGTGTCAGCTTACGTCCGTTCCTATTACCAGCTCGGTAACACTTCTTGAGCTTGATGATCATTTTTGCCACCAACAAGATATGGTCACTACCGCAATCAGCCCCTGGGTAAGTTTTGGTATTTATTACGCTTGATTTCCACCTTTTTGGTACTGCAATGTAATCGATTTGATTTCTGGTCCTATCTCCTGGTGAAATCCAAGTATAAAGTCGTCGAGGATGATGCTGGAACCAGGTGTTCATTATGGACAGTGAGTTAGCTGCACAGAACTGCATCCACCGGTCTCCTCTGTCATTCCGTACGCCTAGTCCAAAACGTCCAACAACATCTCTCAGGTGGTCATCACACTCTGTGCATCCTACTTTAGCATTTAGGTCTCCTATCAGGATATTCACTTCTCTCTTAGGTAACGAGTTATAAGTGTCATCTAACTGATTATAGAATGCTTCAATTTCTTCTTCAGTAGAACCGCTCGTAGGCGCATACGCCTGTATGATGTTCATACGACAAGGCTTTGTGTTGAGTTTCAAAGTAAGTATAGGAATGGCGAAACTGTTTATTGCTTTAATTGTGTTACGTGCGTTTAGGTGAGTGTTAAGTATTTTATGTATGCGTGTACGGAATTTGTCTTTGAGAACCTTTCTTCTGTTGCGCTGATGTATTTGGCGAGTTTGATTAAATCCTAGATATTTATATCCAGCTTCTTCGTCAACTGGTTCTATAGTTTCCCCGGATTGGAGGCAGTGAGTATTTGTTTCTATCTTGCCTCTGCGTATGGACTGTACCCTACACTTATCAATACCAAATTCCATTCCAATATCTGTAGAAAATGTTTCAGTGAGGTCAGCCAGACTGTGAATTTCTTGAAGGCTACTCCCATATAACTTTATGTCATCCATATAGAGCAAGTGTGAGATTGTGTGATGTGTATCTTCGTATGTTATTTTATATCCCTTGTCATTATTGTTCAGTAAGTTGGATAATGGGTTGAGCGCTAAACAGAACCAAAGGGGACTAAAGGCATCACCTTGAAAGATTCCCCTACGAATTGAAATCACGTCAGTTTCTAAACAAGAGTTACCATTGTACAGCTTGAGGGAGGTTTTCCAGTGAAGCATTGCGTTTTGTAGGAACTGTATGATAAAGGGGTGAATTTTATAATGTTGCAAGATGTATATTAGCCAACTGTGGGGTACCGAATCAAATGCTTTTTTATAATCGATATACATGGTAAATATATTCCGTTTTTTGGTAACAGCTTGTTTAGAAACAATAGCATCGATGGTGAGCTGTTCTTTACATCATCCTTTCTGCTGTTCTGCCAACAAATCGTATAATGCTATGTGATTATATACTAACTGATTTATACATGATGTTATTATTTTATAAATGTTTTGGAGACAAGTTATTGGCCTGTACTTAGCTGGATTTTTTAAATCGGATCTGTCTTTGGGTAGCATATAAGTTATTCCTAGCATGATGTAATGTGGCATTGTAGTCGGTGATTTGATGAAACTGTTTATGTGGTAAAGTAAAATCGGGTGAAGGTATGTAAATTTCTTGTACCAATAGTTATGAATTTTATCTGATCCTGTTGCCTTCCATTTGTGGGTCTTGTTTAATACTAGTTTCAGTATGTCTATATCTATTTTATCAAATTCCATGGTGGGTAAATCTGTTAGTAAGATCTTGTCTTGTTCAATCCAATCACTGTTTTGATGGTTGGTAGGATTAGACCAAATGTTAGACCAGAACTGTTGAAGGCTCTCAGACTCTGGCGTTTCTATGTGACTGTTGTTTTCATTATTGTGTTCAGCTATCAGGTTTCTATAAAACAATTTCTCGTTATTGTTGAATTGGATATTCTGGTTCCTTCGCACCATTGCCTCTTTGTATCGACGGAGTCTATTGGAGTAAACACTTAATTATTGTTTTAAAGTGTCCAGAAAGTGAATAAGGTTAGTATTTTCGCTTTCATGTCGGGAGTGTATTTTATAATTTTTCTTTATTTGGTCTATTTTGAATTTTAAAGCTGGGCTAGTATTTCCATTAATATATTCTGTAAGCCTGCCTATCTTAGCTCTAAAATCTGTTATCCTATTTGCTAATCTAGTTTGCCAGTATGGAGTTCGTTTTTGGTTTAATTGTGTGTCATTGGTGCGTTGCTCCGTAATTTTATATCCATTAAATATTGCAACTGTGTAAGCACAACAATAAATAACATTTTGAGTTGTGGAGAAATCTGAGTTAGGTGTTACGTGTTTTGGTAACACTGATAGGTTTATAAATTGTACTATGCTAGCTAACTTTCTTGATGTTTTTAACTTTGGAATGCTTGGCCTAACGGTTGGGTCTGTATCTCTTAATTTATCAAGAAGTTTCGAAAATGTATAATTTATATCATTTTGTAGATTTATAGGTATTTCTGGTAAATTTTGTTGGTTAGTTACGTTAGAGTCTTCTGTCTGAGAAATAATTTCATTTTGTTGATTTGAACCCGAAATTTGTGACGGTGTGTCTGTCTGTGTGTTACTTACTACTTCTGTTGTATTATTGGCTAATTCTATTGCTACTTCGTCCTGTAATTCTAATAGCCGGCTGGATGTTATCAGTTTATTATTGACTAGCTGTTACCCGCGACTTCGCCCCGCGCGAAATAAATACTAAGGTAACTCAGGCAGTACCTATTTGTTTACCCATTTACGGTTACTAAAACAGATTATAATAAAACAATTGTATACAATTTCATCAAAATCGATTCAGGTGTTTAGATCTGCAAGCGTGAGATACATTCGGCCCCCATTTCAACTCCAACTTCATCCCCATACAGTTCGAAATTACAAAATTGCAAGAACAAACATTTGTTTGCTTTGTGTCAAGTGCCTCTGTACAGAGTTTCATGGTTTTATCTTCAACGGTTGGGAACTTCCATATTGACATTCATCCCCCATTTCAACCCCAATTTTACCCCCGTACAGTTTGAAATTACAAAATTGATAGAACAAACATTCGTTTGATTTGTATCAAATGCTTATAAACAGAGTTTCATGGTTTTATCTTCAACGGTTGGGAACTTGCAAATTGACATTTATCCCCCATTTCAACCCCGTACAGTTTGAATTTACAAAATTGCTAGAACAAACATGTGTTCGCTTCGTGTCAAGAGCCTATTTACAGAGTTTCATGGTTTTATCTTCAACGGTTAGGAACTTCCATATTGACATTCATCCCCCATTTCAACCCCAATTTCATCCCCGTACAGTATGAAATTACAAAATTGATAGAACAAAAATTCGTTCGCTTCGTGTCAAGTGCCTGTTTACAGAGTTTCATAGTTTTATCTTCAACGGTTGGGAACTTCCATATTGACATTCATCCCTCATTTCACCCCCGTACAGTTTGAAATTACAAAATTGATAGAACAAACATTTAATTGCTTCGTGTAAAGTGTCTAGACACAACATTTGATAACTTTAAAAAGACGCATTTTCATACAACCGTTCATCCCTTGTTTCACCCTGTTAGGGGTTGAATTTCGCAAAACCCCGTCTTAGCGAGCGCCTACGTGCTAAATAGGACCTCCATGCAAAATTTCAGATTCCTAGCATTTATAGTTTCTGAGATTCCTTGATGATATATTATAAGATAATGACACGGCGTTGATCCGCAACGCGTTGCTCAGATACATTAGACATATTTGGATATTGCTGTATGAATAATTGATGTAAAGGTCTCCTGTAAGCTGTTTTATTAGTCTCAAGCTCTGTGATTCTGTAGTAACTTTTGATTATAAACTCATTTAGATCATTATCCCAATGCATCCTATGCGTTCCACCTACACTACTGTTCTCTCCACTGTTTTGCGTTTGTTCATGACTAGAGCTGTTTATATAAGTCGTCGCTTCGTTACGTATCTTATCAATTTCTTCAGTAGATAATAGTTTACTGCGAATTATTACCCTTCGCTGGTCTCCTATTCTTTGTCTGCTAACATCCATGTTCGGAAAATTTTCTAAGAATTTCCTATGTAGTTCTGGGAGGTATGATCTTACATTAGTTTCCATAGTTGTTAAGATGAAATACGTGAGCAGGATAAAAATGTTCATAGCTTCCGACCATTTCCTGCGTGCACGTGTAACAGCTTTGGCGGGTGCAGAATTAACGGCGCTTGCCTCCTGCACAACGTCCATAGCCGCTGATGAAGTATTCGATTCTGAAGTTTCGGAGTCGGTGTTTCTAGCTCGAGTCGTTTGATAGTTAGAGATCCCCGCCCGGAGATTCACCTGGCCCCTGGCGCCACGAGGTACCTGCCTACTATCATCAGCATCCCTCGTGGAACCGCCGGGCACTTGGGGCAATTATTTTGGCACCATGAAACTTGTGAGGAAAATTTATAAGTTATAGGAGTGACAAAGTAGGTACCTGGTGTCTTCTTGATGATAGGCCACTCTAGCCCCAAGCGGCCAAATTTGGCCAAACCGGTTTTTGGGACTTTAAAACATTATTTTTACATGATGTACATACTCGATGATTAGTTTATTTTGATGCCTAAGAGATAGGAGATTATATGAATAAGTACATTGTCGTTTACAGACACACAAAATTTGGTTTCATTTTTGAGTGATAATTTTTTTGTGTGACGTCACGACGCCGGCGGCGTTGCTGGCCGGAACAATGGGTTGGCCTACGCTCACTTGGTTGTTTAATTGGAGTCCTTCGAATGTTACTGTAATCCTTGGTCCTTGGCGCTGATATATATTTTCTCACAGTCGATTTGGGTTATAACACACGCGGCCGCGAATTATTGGATTTATTAAATTTGAATATATTTTACACAGAGACGAGGTGATTTAGCGCGAATGCGTTTTATGCGAGGTTCAACGACACACTGATTCACAGGTGACTAAAGGGTAAGAAATGAAGGAACGAGTTTTTGAAATGTGTGTGTGTGTGTGCGTGTATGCGTGTAATCATAGATAAATAATAAATATGTTAGAAAAAACGGCGCGTACAACTCCCCCGGCCTAGAGGTTTCCTCTATTGTAAATAGCTAAGCGGAGCTGTAACGTTGATTGAGAGATTTAATTACTAAATTATAATATTTACTATTTAAAAAAACTATTGAAATTTAGCGTTATATAAAACTAAGCGATAATTAGAAACTGATGCGAAATTTACTGAAGTGGAAGAGGACAAACTCTAACCACTGGCCGTACGTAACTGCCAGCAGCAGTGCGAACTTTTAAAGTTCGCGTGATACCATCTTTACCGATGTATAGTTCTTCTACTACACCCAGAGGCCAGCAAAGAGGATGCGCATTGTTGTCCTTGATGACCACTACTTTCATGTTTGCTGTTGGACGAATTTAACTCATCACACTTTGTCCACAGCGAATGAGCGCGTAATGAGCTAGCCTAACTGAGCCCAGGGGCGCCACCGTTGGTGTACCATCAGGTATACTCCTCCGCTACCTCCCGAAATCGGTGTCCTACACTAACATCGATTGTTCCACATAAGCCTCTACAAGACATTTTTATCTTAGAGCCCTAATATGGCTTCCGAACTGCCTTCTCCTACAGTTCCCTACCCTTATCCTCTCCTACGTCCCAGAGCCACGTTGGCCGCACCAGTAATTTCTCAGTTGCGTGTCCGCCTCCCACGTGATCAGATGGTCGATCAGGACGTGTGGTTGGCCTTTGGGAGGTTTATTATTATTATTATTATACTTAGTTACCTACAGATAAAAGACTCCAAGAAATAGATTTTCTTAAAAAAAAACATGAAAAAATAGAAGCCGTCTGGATTCGAACCCGGAGCTACTAATTCGTGACCGCTATGACTGCCCGACTTTCCATCTGAGCTGTAACGCTGTCGCGTCACGCGGCGAAATTTACCTTCGCATTCTAAAGTCTAATGTGACAGTTTTTCATTGTCTAAAAACGCGCATAATATGAGTTATTTTAATGAAACCTAGTTAGATTGATTTATCGTCCCCGAAACCCCCTACGAACATAATTTCATCAAAATCGTTCGAGCCGTTTCCGAGATTCAGATTATATATACCTATGTATACACATTTATTATATTTATATACAAGAATTGCTCGTTTAAAGGTATAAGATTAATCGAAATAAAAACTAACCTATCTCTCAAGTTGGACCAGACTGCTCGCGGTGTGCCAATTTAATTTATAATTGGTTAAGTAGTTTAAAAATCCATCGCGGACAAACATCGTGACAGGAGATTTATATATATTAAGAATATCGACACTCAGATATGAATGCTACAAACAAAAAATATAGAACGAATGTAATGAAGTATAATTACATTATATATCAATCCCCTTCCCTCTCTGACCCCGACTCGAATAAACGCGCCGCCCGCTACTGATTTTAAAAATACTAGTGGTGAGAAATACCGATATTGAACCGGACTCCAAAAAGCGTAGACGTGGTGTTTCCCCGGAATGTAATGTTTCTGATGAGATCGGAGACCTCAAAGAATTGGTGACTAACCTAACCTAATAGAAACCCAGACCTTAAGAATGTGTGCTTTGGAACAATTAATTATGGAAGTTAAAGCGCATAATACACCAATTCCAAAAATAGAGAAATCTGTTGAAACTATCTCAGCTCAAATCAAAGCAATGGACTCTAAAATCGCTGGGCTAGAAAAAGAACGAATAGACATGATAAGGCATATCGATACACTTGATGATAGAATGGAAGACCTGCATTTCAGCGCACTTAAGACTTGCATTGAAATACGCAATGTCCCAAAGATGAAATCTGAAACCCAGCTTACATTTTTTTCTATGCTGATCAATTTATGTCAACAATTAGGTTGTTCCATTTCGCAATCTAATGTACGTGATTCATATCGTGTTCCATCCAAACCATAAGACTAAAGAATCGGCGGTGGTGTTTGACTTACAAAGTACCCTCATTAAATCAGAGATACTAATGGCTGCAAGGAAATACAACAAAACGCACCCTACTGCACAAATTACCTCTTCGTATCTTGGTGTGCTGGAAGAATCGGTTTCCGTTGTGCTTATTTACATATCTGAACGACTTACACCACGAACAAGAAGACTTCTCCACTTTAACCGCAAATTTAAAAAGGATGAATCATTTGCCCACTGCTGGGTATCTCATGGAAAAGTTTACTTGCGCAAGAATGACGGAGAGAAGTATATTCAAGTTAAAAATGAATCTCAACTGCAGGAACTTAAATTGACCACGAACTTAAATTGAAACACTAAACAAATGACAAATTATGTTTGTTTTTCACTATTTGGCTTGTATTGTGTATTTGTTTGAAATTAATAGCAGTATAAATATTAAGTGTGTACAGTGTGTCTGTTGCGGGTGGGATATGCGTGCTCAGCGACACGCTCCCCGTACGACGATAGGTTCGTCTTAGCGTACACTGCCACCTGAAAAAATTAGGACGGAGGGCAACGTCAGGACTCCCAACTTCTTAAAAATGGGCGTATCACTGCACGCTTTTGCATGCGCTTTTGCATGCGGAAAAATAGCATGAGCGTGCTACCATAGGCAGCACAAACCTCGACATCCGAGACAGAGCAAAACAAGCACCTCCGAGCTTTCCACAGACCTTATTTATGTGGTGAGTCCACTTAAGACCGCGGTCGATCTCAAAACCCAGAAATGTAGTGCTTTCCTTTCCCTCAATTCTCTCTCCACCCACACCCACCGACAAATGTATTCTAGTCAAGCTAAACGAGAGTCTTGGTGAGATTCAACAATATATTCGACACGGACGAGCACAGTGCCACACCCATATCGGACGCCATGGAATCTGATTTCTCACATCCACCACAGCTCACAACCACTTGCGATCTCTCCCGCATCAAATCAGTCAGAAGGGATTGAGAAGGCCCCGCTACGCCGTAGTATTGCAATTTAGCTGCAAATACGTCGCGGGCGGCAACGTCAAACACCTTTGACAAATCACAGCACAATATTGCCACCTTCTGTTTAGGCTTGAACTCTTGGGCCTCCATAACACGACGTACCACCTCACGGGTCAACGCTATCGTCGAATGCCCTTCGCGGTACGCGTATTGCCGGTCGGAGAGGGCACTTGTTTAAAAATTCTATTAATCGAGAACTTAAGCCGTTCTCAATTACTTACCGATGATAGATAACATTTTTAGTTGTTTTCAATCGTCCTTTGTAATTTCTGCAGACTTTTATAGCGTAAATCGTCATTTACAAATGTCACAAAACAAGTGTTTACCGCGCAACGTCAGTGTCGCAACTAAACCGACAGGGCGAGCTTATCAGCCAACAGTTGGCTGATTCATTTTTTGGTATTTCTATGCTCGAGCGGTCTATTTAGACAAGTAAATATATATTTACTTAGTATATATAACAAGACAAGTACATAGATTTGTCATTTTTAAAAGCCAGCAACCCTTATTTGCGTCCAGATAAGCTTTCATTTGATATATTCAATCATAAATGTACGTTATAAACGTATAAATACACCAAAATATTACCTGTTTACACCTGGCTGCGAAGTAGTTGCGGCCGACTGTGCACCGGCACCCATCGATTTTCGAATTCTTTACATACATTGCTATGATGTGGATGATATTTTATTTAAAAAACAAGTGAGCGCAATTTTTTTTCGAAAATTAATTAACATCTGTTTATTTAATATTACTTGCGGCCACTTTTTGACTGGCAACCTATTATCAATGTATTCTCCTAATCATAAATGTTTGTTCAACTGTGAATTGGATTAACTACGCTATGAACGTAGAAATTCTGCAGCCGGACCTTAGACCATAATGACGATTACAAAAAATCTGCTCACTAGATCTTCTTCAAACCAATTTTCGGTGGAAGTTTGCATGATAATGTACATCATAATTTTGTTTCAGTTTTTTCGTTTGCGTTATTTCATTACCAAATATAGGTAATGAAAACGGGATATAAGTGTTTATTGGTAACTGGTTACAAAACACTGAAAAAAATTCTTTTTTCGTAGCTGGTTACGAATCAGAAGGTTACGAAAGTGGCTGAAGGGATGTGAATTGGATTAAATACGCGATGAATGTAGAGATTCTGCAGCCGGATCTTAGACCATTATCTACATGTCCTCTTACAATATTTTTTTTAGTAAGTACTACTCGTACTCGAAAGTGCAACGTTATTTCAGAACTATTTTTTTTACATAGCTGTGATATATTTACCCATTAAGTGGGAATTTCTGTTCGAACGTTTATAGATAGACAAAGGCTCAACAGTCTAATGATAACCCCAAGTCTCCTTCGATCTTTAAAGTTAAGCAACGTTGAGCACAGTAAGCATTTGTAGGTATAGGTTGACCGTTTTGAATGTCCGAGTGATGTGTTTTTCATTGAAAAATATATTTTGGTAAAGTTTATTATTTGTTTCGGTCGAGATCAAATCCCATCATAGCTAGCAGTTTTTCTATTTCTACCTGCGGAGAAGCGAGAGGGGAAGAAGACTCTCGCTCATCCGTAAAGGTGGAAGCGGATACAAGCCGAGCCACTCTTGCGACTTTTAGGGCTTCTCTAACTTCTAGATCGTAGCTTAATTTCTTAGTCCTATTCTTCAGAGCCATAACTGGCATCAAAATAATTTATTCAATATTAAAAGGAAACTGATTAATATTTTAATAGACGTAATTTTTGCTCTGAGCTTTTTGCTTTTTTGCGATATTCATTCATTTTATTCGTAACAATTTCTTCAACTGTCCAACTTGAAGTAGTATCAGTGCAAATACAAAAAGATATTGATAATAGATAATAGATTGACCTATAAGTACTTAAAAACATATAACTTTCTTGTTTGGCGTCGGAAAAAATAAAATCACGTTTAATTTTGCTAGTTGTTTATTTCATAATTAGGTATTTGTCTAAATTTATTAATTTTGAAAATATGAAAAAAAAAAATAAGATATATTACCTATAAAATGTAGGTACCTACTTAAATACATTTTATTACAACTGACGAATTACAAATGTAGCATTTATGAATATATTACTATGATAATAAGTAATTGTAACAATAAGTAATAATATCTAATCTTCATCATCTCAGCCGAATGATGCCCAAAGCTGGACGAAGGCCTCCCCCAAAGATCAAGATCAATAGAGATCCCGGGCAACGCGAGACCCGTCTTTGTGGAGATAAACACGGGTCTTGCGCTGCTCGCATTTACGATTTCCGGCGACCTACACCAGAACGTCTTCCCTCTTTCTACGAAAAACGTGATTTCGAAATAAACTCGTGATGCTTCGATCCGTCGTTTCATCCGTTTATATATTCGATCGGATGAAACGAAGTAAAACCGGAGTAGAAAAGTCGTTGTATGTTCCCGTCGTAAATTACGTTTTTCGTAGAAAGAGAGTAAACGTCCAGATCCTCGGTCCATCTTGTACGAAGCCTGCCAACGGTGCGTCTTCCGGTACGTGGTCGTCACTAGAGAAAGTTCTCGAGTGACGACCACGTCAACAAAGCCGCAACGGCCGCGGCCGTCAGTTCTGCGAGCAATGTGCCCCAAACACTGACACTTAAGTTTGGCAACACATTGGTATAGCCTACGACGGTTACTTTGCTTCTCATGTCGATATCTCTTATTATCTTTATCATAATTTTTATAATTTTAGGGCAGGACCAAGCTGCCCGTGGGGAGGGCGTCAAAGTGAACAATTTATTGTTGTTATTTATTTATTTATGGAAATAAATTAGCCTTTTTCGAATATCCAAGCTATTAACAAACAATTTAATACATGCTCCCAAATTATTTGAGTCAAACATTAAATTAATTTTCTGGTTTAAACAGAAAACGAAAAAAAAAACAGATTTATATACTTTATATATTTTAGTCACGTATTTACATAATACTTTAGGTATAATTAAAATCCTAACTTAGGTATTCTATTAAATTCACTCTCTTAAATAAGGCTTGGCTTATCACATTTTTCATGTAACGAGTAGGTAAGTATTACGGAGTAATGAAAATAGAATCTGGATGTACTTACTATATTTACTTATTCTCATCCTAAAATCTCGTATACAAAATGGTTATATCACAAATTCTATAGACTAAATACGTGTTTAAATATTTTTTTGTGATTTTGTAATTGATTGCACCTAGGTCCGGTCTTTCAGTTTGAGCCTTTCTGTGCGTAAAGTTTATCAGGCGTTTGTGAAAGTCGTTTATTGTAATGCCAGTAAACTGTATAAATGTAAATACTGGGTATCAACAAGCCTCATAAATCCTTGACCACTTCCTTACCAATAATTGTCTTGCCAGCACAGTTAAAATATTGAATAAAAGCACTTAATTAAAAATATGGACGTTTTACGCAATTTAACAACTATTTTAGAGAAAAATTGATATGACAGAGACCCCCTCTGGGTATCGAACCCCTCAGCCTTCCTAAATGCCGCTCGCCGTCCTAGATCATGTTTCAAAATGTTTGGAGTACTGTAGTCAAAAAAGTAGCTGAACTCTAGGCACTAAAATGTAATGTTATTAGAATTTTTAAAAAAAATATGTACCTACTACTAAATAGATATTACATGATATACTAGATAGCAATAGGTTTTTCAGTCCATTTTCCACAAAATGCATAAATTTCACGCGAACGGCCGATTGTTCTATGACTTTGGCGTATCTCAATGTGATGATGCATAATATTATACTTTATGGTTATTTCAAAAGATCCTAACAGTATCTTGGCTAGATAACCCACACTAAAACAAAAAATACACTTTTACTTACGAAGTAACTATTTTCTGATCTGTGCTATTACGAATGTACGAGTAATTTGTCAAAATCCAATTCTATCAGCTCAGTCGACTACCACAGAACCCTAAATAAAAATAAATTTTCAAGTGGTGTAAGGCGCCTACTATCATAATTTTTTAAATAAATTTTATTTCTTGTCGGAAAACACCTCATAGAACAGTTGTTTTTTAACACATCTATATAATAATTATATAAGATTATTCAATAGTAATGTCACTGAACTAATTTGTCGAGTACCTACATAATATAATTAGAAATAAACATGACTATTAACATCTGATCTGTGATTATACTACGAATATTTCGTAGTCACCGGGAACTTGTCGTTATAAGTATTCAAAACATAATTTTACTCGAAGCTTACGCGACAGAGTCATAGCTGTCTAGCTATCGAATTAGATCGACGTTTCATATCGCGCGTTACACATTCTGAGCGAGTGGGAACTAGACCGAAAAAAGTGTTAAAAGACTTATTCCACCACTCCTTGCTAAAGTTACAGTCGTATATGAACTATATACATCGGTGCACTCAGCTCTCCCGCGTTGAAAGACTCGGTGACATCACACCAAAGACACATACTAGGTAGAGAGATAGGTATCTACTCTGACTCGAGATGTCGAGTCTTTCGGCGAAGAGATGAGAACCATCGTGATGGTTCTCTTTGTTTCTTTAACCGCCTTTATTCGGTTGTATGTACTCGTACTTGGCGAGAGGAACTTAGTTCCAATCGTGGGTCCATAGACCTCTCGCATTTTTTTTATATTTTAGAGTAAAATTAAAACGATATAAGAATTAACAACAACGTATCGTGTGAAAAAAAAACAAACAAACTAAAATAACGCTTAGTAAAGTTTTGAAACAAATCTTTGCTATTATCTGTTCTAAAGTTGTCTGTTCAGAAACGATACAAATTTATTTAGGCTACCTACTCACTAACAATATTTATAAATTACATCTAATATAGCAGCACCTAATAAAAAATATCATGTTTCCATGAAATAAAACCAAAGATATTTTTACAACTAAAACACATGACGGACCCTCCATACCACTAGCCCTACCTCTAGTGGTAGGGGTGATCATTGTGTTTCTGTACATGATTTTTTTTTTGGAAACAGACCAAGTAACTTTAGAATAAATTCATTTGTTTTGTTTTACATTTTTTCTTTAAACGCTCTGACGATTGAGATAACGCTCTCAAAGGTACCAGTAACGAATACGAATAGTCCCAGTAGGATTATGATGACATTTTTAAGGATGACGTATATCGGGATTCCTCCTGGCTTCTGTGATTTGGAGACCAGTTCTATGATGGGCGGAAATATCAGCGCTAGAGCCGTGCTGCTCACTGCACCAACCAGGGATATAAACAGGCCCAGCTGTGGGATGGTTTCCGCTAGAGCAACTGTGGACACAAAATACAAAGATTACAATTTAAGTTTCAGATAGAGGACATGTCACATTAGTCAGCATCATGTATTATGTGACATTTCATCGAAACATAGTTAGGTTAATACATAAAACAATAAAATTATCGTAAGAGACTAATCGTAATAAATTATCGTAATAAGAGTACATGAATGATCATTTAAAGATTTTATGTAACAGTACATGTTACATAAAATCTTTAACCATTTACCAAAATATTTGAGAAACGAAACGAACATTAAAAAATTCAAAAATAGCTGGAAAGAAATACTAATTGTCAAGTGTTATTATACAATAGAAGAATTTCTGGAAGATAAAGACGTTTCAACATCACGAAAATAATAGCTATAACATTTATTTAATTAGTACATAGCTATAAACAATAGTACTGAGGGTTTGTGCACCCGAGTTGTCTCCAGTACTAACACGCCTGTTTAGACTTTCTCTCCAAACTGGGCAAGTGCCGAAGTCGTGGAAGCTTGCTAACGTGCAACCTGTGCCCAAAAAAGGCAGTCGTACTGACCCTGTCAACTACAGGCCCATCTCAGTCACGTCCATACTCTGTAAGACTATGGAACGTGTCTTAAACCACAGGCTCCTGGCATACCTAGAATCGAACGACCTCCTCAGTGACCGGCAATACGGGTTTCGCCGGAACCGGTCCACCGGGGACATTCTAGCGTATGTCACCCACATCTGGAGTGAAGCTATCGAGAAACACGGGGAAGCACTTGCAGTCTCCCTGGACATCTCGAAGGCTTTCGACAGGGTTTGGCATGATGGCCTTATAAGCAAGCTTTCGGGCTATGGTTTGTCACCTGGGTTTATTGCGTGGATATCGGACTTCTTGAGGGATCGATCCATACGAGTCGTCATTGATGGCTGCTCGTCGGATCAAATGGCTATCAATGCCGGAGTTCCTCAGGGGTCGGTACTCTCTGCGACTCTCTTCCTGCTACATATCAATGATCTGTTGAAGCCCGGTATCGTTGGGTACGCAGATGATAGCACCGTCGTAGAGAGTTATATATCCAGCGCAAGAGCCAGTGGACAACAAACTCAGCTCCTGAGAGAAGGTATGGTCGAGCGTTTGAACTTGGCCCTTGAGGCAGTCTCTACATGGGGCGATGCCAATTTGGCCAAGTTTAACGAAGGAAAAACACAGGCATGTTTATTCTCAGCTAAAAGGAGTCCATTCGAACTGGCTCCTACTTTTCGAGGCGTGTCCGTGCCGGTTACTGACCATCTCGAGCTTTTGGGCGTTTCTTTGTCATCGACGCTCAACTTTGGCACGTATATTGAGTCTAAGGCTAAATTAGCCGCCAAAAAACTGGGTGTCCTCTCAAAGGTGCGAAGATACTTCAACTCTGAGCAGTTGCTCACGTTGTACAAAGCACAGATTCGATCCTGTATGGAGTACTGTTCGCACCTTTGGGATGGATCGGCCAAGTATCAGCTGGAGACTCTGGAATCTATTGAGAGACGTGCCAAAAGGCTCATAGGCAATGACACTCTTGTGCGTAAAAGACTTCAAAGTCTTGATCATCGCCGCAAGATTGCTAGCTTATCGGTTTTTTATCGGATACACTTCGGAGAGTGTGCAACTGATCTGCATGATCTAATACCACCTTGCCCTTTCTTCTATCGGAATTCTCGTATCTCAAAAAAGCGACATCGTTTCATGGTTGATGTTCCAAAAACACGAACGAAGAGATTTGACTCCACGTTTGTGATAAGAACGTCAAGGTTGTGGAATGCGTTGCCGGAGTGGGTTTTCCCCGATGGTTACAATCTGGGTGTCTTCAAATCGAGAGTGAATCGGTTTCTTCTAGGTAAGCACGTTCCATCGTAGATCGCATCGTCGCTTAACATCAGGCGAGATGGTGGTCAAGTGCGAACCTATCACAGTTAAAAAAAAAAAAAAAAAAAAAAAACACTTAAGGTGCGTCCCCCAGCAAAAGGAGTTTTTTGTCCAGTTTTCAGAGCTATCTACTCATTAGCCAAAACAAATATCATTTGGTAAAAAATACGTTACATTTTTACAACTTCTTGGCTTCAAAATGGTAGTTTTATTTTTTTGTAAATGAACTTATTGTTTAAATAATCGCCTCACAACGAAACAATGAAAAAAATAAGTAATTGTAGTTATCATGATTCTCCTCGAAAAACCTCCATTATTTTGATTGTGTACTTACACCAACGGATAGACAATTCCATTACGAACATTTTGGTAGAAATATTTTTTTTTTTCAAAAGACAGCAATCTTATTTTATTAAGAGTTTATTCTAAAATTTGAGCGTAAAACAGCGACAAATCCTACTGTTTCTCTCTTGCTCTTTCTTGCAGTGTGCGATAAGGTAAGAAATACTCACGGTCATTTGCTCCGGGTACGCCCTTAATATTAAATACTATACTATTCGCAACACCCTAAATACAGGGTATAATGTGTAACATTATTTGTAGTGCATTTTTACTAAATGTATCTAACTTATAAACATACTAGCTGCCCATTCCGGCTGCGCTCGGATATTGTGATTTAAAGACTATTAATCGAAATAAAAACTATCCTATCTCTCAAGTTGGACCAGACTGCTCACGGTGTGCCAATTTAATTTATAATCGGTTAAGTAGTTTAGGAATCCATCGCGGACAAACACCGTGACAGGAGATTTATATATATTAAGATTATGTGGCGATGTATACCTCAAATAAATAAATAATATCAAGCAAAAAAATTTAATGTGCAGACAGGTAAGCATTTTTTCAGGTGACCCTAAACGTAAAATTATTCAGGATGTGACCCTGAACGTAAAATTGAAAAATCTAAAAATTTACAAAATATCGAATAATATATAGGCTTTTTTACCGCGGGAAACCACTGGAACGTCAACTACGCGGCTAAAATCGCGGGCACTACAAGTAAACTCTTTTTTACTCGATGTAAAATAGATAAACAATTATACATATTGCATTATTATTCCCGTTTCAAATTTCAGCCTGATCCGTTCAGACGTTACGATATGATCAAGCAACACACATCATAAGATTGAGGTTCGCGGCGGGCCGCTAATTTTGTAAAAAACTACGTGTTATAAGCCACTTCTTCGCTAGGCATTGAAACAGATGACGATCAAGTTAAGCGGGGATCCAGGGCCATGGAGGTCATGCTCCCCTAATCTGGCTCCCGTACCAAGGTGGACCACTGATTAATAAGCATGCAAGTACTTATCGCACAGTTTTGGAACTTGACCACGACTATGTGACCTGGAGCCATGTGACCATGTGACGGATCCAGCTTTGGCTACAGGGGGGGGGGGGGGGGGGATAAGCTGGATCTGCTCTTGGATCAAATATTAATTAAACTTTTGTTTAGTGCCTAAAAATAAATCGGAGCAAGAACTTACAAGTGAGTAAGACTAACGCCGCCCGGAACAGCAACTCCTTGACGACGGGAGAAGTCGGTGCTAGTTTCTTCCGCAGCGCCGGCCACATGATGGCAACCGGAACGTAGAACTGCAGAGGATACGTGAACAGGATTGCCAGCGCGATGAGGCACTGCACCACATTGCTCAGCCTGTACACAAACAAGAACCAGCTATAATAATAGTTTTTCTCTGAAAAACGTGTAGGGTAGTTGTATTACGTATCTATTTATGCACAGAAATCTAAATAATTACCTTATTTCTGAGTATCTATGTAAGCTAGTAACGGTGAGGGAGTAGTTGCTAGCGCGCGTCACGTATAATAGTTGTGAACTTGTGAACACACAATACTTGACAATTTAATGATTAGTGACGTGCTTTATTTCTTCTCCACATTATAGCATCTTAATTGGTGACTCCACAAGCGGCAATAGGGAGAAAAAGACAAGTGGATAGATTCTTCAGGTTTGACTCTGGCAGCTATAGACTGAGGGTCGTGGGTTCCCACCCAGTGCAAATATTTGTTCTGTGGTTGGGTGTTTAATAAGTATGTATTTAAAGCTATATAAGCATTATAGCAGCTATCTGGTTGCCATAGTACAAGCTAAGCAATAATGGCACCGCAGGAACGGGGAGAAAACATGTTAGTGGCTTATTGACAACATCACCGGAGAGCAACAAATACACGCTATAGGTTTAGGAAGATAGTAGTAGGCACTTTTAGAAGCGCATTTCGGAGCTGAAACTAATATACTTAAATGCTGTCTCCCACTACCACCACCAGTTTTATTTTCGTATGGCTACAGGGGCTTGGCTTTTGTAATAATACGTCCATACCGCAACAGCACGTGCAACTAATTTAGATAAACATACATATACCTATATCAATTAGATTACCCAAATTTCACTCACACATTGCCGGTCTGCAGATTGAGCGTAAGGCTGCCTTGGACATCTTCCCCCCACTTCAAGTAACCGAGGAAGCCCACAGTGATAAAGATCCCAGCCACAAAAGTCATGCCTACATTCAATACTCCAAACGGCTTTTGGAAGTGTTCTGGGCGACGCATCTCGTTCTTTAAGGGCAGCACCTGAAATATCAATAAATCGACCTTGAGTTTAACATTGAATGTAATGTAGGATTTTTACAATTTAGATACACAGATTTGGTATAGCTGTAGGAAGGAAGAAGTCTTCTGATGACAAGTTTTTTAATACAACATCCTGCTAAATAATAACTGCAACTATGCAATAGCAGTTGCTATTTTGTAGATATAAAGTAAAAATGAGACAATTAAAAAAAAACGAGTTGTTAACGAGATAAATGTACAAGTTAGTTAATTGTAATAAAAAATCGCAGACAGCATAATCGTAGTGGTAGGACTCTTGGCAGAGCTCCACCTGGGGAAGTACCACACCTTTGCCAGTTATTCTACCGCCAAGCAGTAATGTGCAAACATTACTGTGCTCCGGTTTGAAGGGCAATGTTTCCAGAGAAATTACAGGGCTTAGAGATATGATATCATAGATCTCTGGGTGACGAGAGCAGTGCAGTGCTAGGGAATCCTGCTTCACGTTCCAATAGCTGCGTGTCACTGTGCTGTTATGTGGCATGCATATTGCTTACCATCAGGTACATGTCCTACTCGTGTCGTCACTCTTTATTAAAAAAAACATATAAACGTGATAGTTTGGATGTACCTACTGTAAGTATGTTGCTCAATCACCTCGAGATGGCTGAATGGATCGGGTTGAAATTTGGAACACAGTTAGATTATAGTCGGGAATAGCAAATGGGATAAGCATTTTTCTCGCAGAAAAATAGGTAATGATTTGGACTCTTCATGTTCCAATAGCTGCGTGTCACTGTGTTGTTATGTGGCAGGCATGTTGCTTACTGTCAGGTACATGTCCTGCTCGTCTTGACCCTTTATTATAAAAAATCGTGTTAAAGACAGGGAGAGAGACTGATAGATGAGTTAATTAAGACATTGAAATATGTTAATATGGTCTAGTGGAACAGATAATAAACGTATGTTCTACCAGTACTCACAAGGCCGATTCCCTCAAAAGCGTATACAGCAGTTCCAAAATAAAGTGGTAGTTGCTGCCATGACGCCAGATACGTCCTTGTCTCGACCGGCGGCAGGTCTTGCGAAGCCTCATATATGACAGCCGCCACACCCACCGCCATCATCACGTTTGCAATCGTAGAGAACGGGGTCAAATACTTCAGGTTTCGGATCATACACGCGAGCAGAACCGGTATTATCACGAAAATCATATGCACGGATAGATCTATCTGAATGTTGTATTGGTCGCATAACTGAAACAAAAAAGGAGATTAAAAAAACCTTGCCAATTTTTTCTTAGTGAATCGTTCGCTATTTCTGTGGTCACAATCACAACGTCACAAGTTAGGCCCAATTTTCACGGAGCGGTTTCCAACCGCGCCCGCGCGCGGGCGCGGCACCGCGGCGGGCGACGGTTTTGTTTCAATACTCACGAGACCGCAGGTTTTCGCGGTTTCTACTGCGGAAAGCTACTGCGTAAGAACCGCGCGCAGCCACGCGCTGCGCGGATGCCGCAGCCGCCGCGGCCTTAAACCGCGTCGTGAGTTTTGAATTCAATTTTACATACAAATCTGCCGCTCCCGCGCGCGGGCGCGGTTGGCAACCGCTCCATGAAAACCGGCTCTTACCCTCGTTTTGTCCGACCATAGTCGAGATCACAGAACAGATATCAAGATATAAAATATCTTGATATCTGTTCTGTGGTCGAGATGATCTGACAATATAAATACTTTTGGCAAGCACATGTTATGTTCCTAGAACAAAACGCTAACCGTAAAAGACGTTTTACTTGTAAAATAAACTATATTGCATGAAGATATCCCGCAACTACGTTTTATTTGAATAATGGGAAAGTCTACCTAGAGTCTAAGCAAGTGTCGTGTGACACTACCGAAAATGAAACACGAGTACTTACACTATCGATCTATCTATCTATAGTTTACTAGCTGACCCCGCAAACGTTGTTTTGCCTTAGTGAACAACCCTTGTCACTTAGGGGTATAAAAAATAGCTAGTAGCCGATTCTCATACCTACAGAATATGCATATAAAATTTGGTTAAAATCAGTAAAGCCGTTTCGGAGGAGTAAGGAAACAAACACTGTGACACGAGAATTTTATATATAAGATGAGGTTCATAAATCTAAACAATAAAAAAAAAATGGTAGTCGAATTGACAACCTCCTCCTTTTTCGATGTCGGTTAAAACGAAAGAACACTTCATGCAATCAACCAACCGCCACCAGCCATCTTTCGTATACCGTTACTTCATTAGTCTTAAGGCGTCCTTCACTACGTTTACCGATTTGCGGTCTCCACCCCAGAACCCGTCTACGCCAACGATTATAATCAGGTTAGCGTAAAGCAAACCATAGTTGGATCTGAAACATTCCAGCTAAAACTGGTGAACTGATTTGCTGCCTTAGAAACTATTAATAGCGTTATAAAGCCGGGTCACACAGAGCGAAGCGATAGCGATACGAAGCGATAGCGGTCCGTACCACGTCACACAGGGCGACCGCCCGCAGCCCGCGGCGGGAAGGTGGCGAGAACACACGATTTACACAAGATTTACGATTTTTATGTTACGGCATCACCTTTGTTTCAGTTTTCTACACCTCTCCGTGAAAAGCACTATATCGCACGATTACGTTGTACAAAAATACAACTCTTGAGATCGGATCGCGATCGCTACGCTATCGCGTTGCCCTGTGTGACAGCTTGTACCGACTACCGTAGAGTACAGCGCCCGCGCCCGTCGCCCGTCCCGCGCTGCGGCGCGTTCTTCCCGCAAAGCGATCTCCTGTTTGTCGTCCGGATCTTGTCGCGCGGGAGATCGTATCGTATCGGATCGCGCCCGCTTGCTGTATGCCAGGTTGCATACAAATTCGAACATTACAAAAAATCCCGTCCCGTATCGCTATCGCTTTCTCGCGGCGGGAGCCTCTGTGTGACCCGGCTTTTAGCTAGAGGCTCGAAGGAGTGGTGGATATCCTGCAAGATAAGGGCACACCATTTTGTAAAATGCTGAGAGATTCTCGCAGAAGTGATAGGCTTTTGCAGCGAGCTGTACGCACTGCATGCTCCTCATCTTCCACAAAACGACGACAAAAGAGCCAGATCACCTCATCACCTTGTTGTATCGCAAATCGCCTTGGCATCGCTGTAATGACTCCAGAACAGCCCAGGTTTCGACCAAGTCGAGTGCTTTCTCTCATCCTCCTCCCTATTCTGTCCACAAATGCTAAGCAAAGGGGTCAATTGTATTCCTTTGTCTTCTGTACAATCTGCCGTACCGTATGAATGTGGTCTATGGTACTGTACCGACTTTAAAACCGGCTTGTTCAAGGAGCTGAAACTCGTCGATACTTCGGGAATGACGATTCGTGATAGCTCTTGAGAACAACTTGTTGACATGGATCAAAAACGAAATTGGTTGGTAATTCTAAAGGGGTCTTATCTCCCTTTTTAAAGAAGAGCATTATCACACTTCTGTGCCATGCCTGTGAAGTTATTCCGGTTAAGAGGACTGCATTAAACAGTTCTTGGAGCTCTTTTATACGTGGAGCTCTACCAGCCTTTAAAAGTTATCTTGTCTGTAGTTATATACAACGACTCTCCCCGCTGAGGTGGTTAACTTCGTTGGGTGGCTTCTACCCAATATCTTGACGAACACTTTTGACCACTGATTCCGCTCGATTGATTTTTCAATGAAGAAAGTGTCAGCTAATCGGATGTCACGTCGTACAAGCTTGGTAATTATCTTGCTAAGAGCCTCTTGTTCTGACGACGTTAACGTGAGATTATTGGGAAGTTCATCCATGAGCTGCAGAGTCACCCTGAAAAACTTACACTTTCTGCCTTTGCGCCGCATTTCACAATATACTGTGCTCTCATCTCGCGGGACATCCACCACTCTTTCGAGCCTCTGGTCAACGCTCTCTGTGGTTCCCAAGGCAGCGCATCGGTTTTCCAGTTTTAACTGAAATGCTGCAGACTCAACTACTGTTTGGAGAAGGCTCGGAATTTAACAGAGTGTTAACTTCATCAAAGGGACGCGTTCAAGCTTGTTATCAATATTCACAGTGCCTCGAGCTAGCCTGTGATCATTTCCACTACCAAGTGGCTGTGTATGTAAGAAATAATCTAGAATCGTACAACACGCGAGGAGAGAGAAATTCTCGCAACATACGCAACGCCGACAAGCTGGATGCTCACACGCTCTCACGAAGTCACGGAAACTGACTCACATTATGGGACCGGAACTTTATAAAACTCTCCCTAAAATAGTTATATCGGCCCCAAGTTTCGGCAGACGACGTTCATGCGTCGTGTCGCCCAAGCGCTCGTATTGTAGTTAAGGAATCGTATTGAAATAAGTAGATATCAAACAGTCCTCAATAAATAGCAATACAGACGCAATATATTTCAAAAGAATGATGGCATTCGCAATGCATACTCGTATAATTATGTTGTAAAAACTTGCGCAAAATGCGTAGGACTATGAATAGGTGTTTTCACGCATAACAATGTATGTTAAAAAGCCTTTTATTATTATCACGCAACGCTAGGTATAATGATGTTGGTGTGTTAGATTAGTATTAGCCATATTGATGACAAGAGCCAAGGCGCTCTTGTGTAAACTTATCAGTTCAGGTTTTCCACAACTAGAAAATCGCCAATGCGCGTGTAATAACCATGAAATTAAGTAGATGATAGAAATAATGAAAAGTACGAGTACCAACAAATCGTTTTAGTAAAAGTATGAATCTTTTATAGCTGCTTAGGAAAGCATTTATCAGTGTACTACCACCAAGTAACGATCGTAATACTGCAAACGGACTAAGTACTTAATTTGTGTGAAAAAAAACAATAACAAAAAAACTACTATTTGTAGCAGAACAGAAATAAAGTGCCTAAGATTAGTTACAACTAATTATAGGTAATATTTCAAATATTTTCTTACCATTTTAACGTTATTAGCTATGAAAACGATGTAAACACAGCAGAATCCGAGTTGGGTGACGCACAGAAAACCATTGACCAGGATCTTCATGGTGGGAGCGAGGGGACGAAGGCGCGGCGGTCCGTGAGCGAACACCAAGTAGACTGTATCCGCGAACCCTGGGGGCTTGTCACGCTTCGTCTGTCGATACATCTCGTCTGAACAGTTCAGCTATCATGGAAGAAAATTAAGAGTTAAAACAAGTCTTGACATCAAGGCCGTAAACTAGGGTAGATAGCCGTGGTAGCGCTCTTTGCAGAGTCCGCCAGGGAAAGTACCACACCTTTGGCAGTTTTTCTGCCGCCAAGCAGTAGTGTGCAAACATTACTGTGTTCCGGTTTGAAGGGCAATGTTTCCAGAGAAATTACAGGGCTAAGAGATAACCTTATATCTCCGGATGACGAGCGCAGTGCGGTGCTAGGTTTTTTTTATTTCGGCTCTTCATGTTCCTATAGCTGTGTGTCACTGAACTGTTATGAGCAGGTATGTTGCTTACCACCAGGTACATGGCCTGCTCGTCTCGTCACTCCATTCTATAAAAAATAAACTTATTCAATAATAATTATGCTTGACAATAGTCATTGAAATAGAATCGTAAACATATACTGAGCCGTTGGTCGTGCGTCGTGCGTACGATTCCTACCCAGGGCGAAAAATTGTGTGATGAATATGGCTATTTGTTATGTGTCAGGGTGTTTATATCCTACTAATATTATAAATATAAATGGTTGGATGTTTGTTGCTTAATCACGTCGTAACGTGTGGGTGGATCGTGCCGAAATTTGGGTTTACATTTACACAGTTAGGTACATTATAGTCTGGAAGAACACATAGGCTATCTTTATCCCGGGAAAGAACGGGAACGGGAAATACGCGGGTAAAACCGCGGAGCGCTGCTAGTAGGTATGTTAATATTTATTAAGTGGTAGGACTCTTTGCAGAGTCCGTCTGGGGAAGTACCACTCTTTTGCCTGTTATTCTATCGCCAAGCGGTAATGTGCAAACATTACTGTGTTCCGGTTTGAAGGCCAATATTTCCAGTGAAATTACAGGGGACAGAGATAAAATATCTTATATCAATGGGTGACGAGCGCAGTACATTGCTTGGTAGTGATTTGTACTCTTCGTGTTTCAATAGCTGCGTGTCACTGTGCTGATATGGACAGGTATGTTGCTTACCATTAGGCACATATCTATCATGATCCTCTCGTCGCTCTATACTATAAAAAAGTATTAAAATTGGTTTATAATAACCCAAAACACCCTATATTCTGAGTTTTCAATCATCACAAAACACAAAAGAAATAAATATTCCGTGCATCTCATCCTCTATGATCACACATAAGATTTTTTAAACTTTTATAATATGTTTATACATGACCACCAACTCGCCTGATGATAAGCGATAGACACAGTTTACGATGAATTTACGAAAAACGATTATAAACCTTAAAAACACTGCAACAGAGTCAAGTAAGGCAAGGAGGTACACTTGAGTAGCTTATAACTTAGAGTAACTTTCGAAATTTAGAAAAAAAATGGTTGTAAAGTCGGTTTACTGACGATAGTTGAACGTTACAACGTCTTAAGAAAATACTGATGGAATGGTAGCATTTTTCAAAAGATAATTTTCGTCGTTGAAATTTCGTTTCCTTTTAAGGCGGTCATAGTATTTGTGTTAAGCGCCATCTAGGTAAAACATTCTGAAGCTTTTTGAAAAGCTGTTCAAAGCGCCATCTCTGGGTACATCATTGTACTAGCACAAGTTCTTAACTTCATATCGTCGCTTTTCTAAAACATGGACAGACTCCTTGAACGTAATACACATTTCACTCACTAGATGGTGCGAAAAGTAACAAAAACACTAATGGAATAGTACTAACTGAGGTAACGGCGGTAACGGCACATGACGTCATGTTTTGCGGGCGTGCAGCCGGCTTCATCGAATTATAAGACGTTATCACGTCAAAAATGACATAATGCAGATAAGCAGATAACATTATATTCATGGCGAACCACGGCGTTATCATCAACGTCATTAGAAGCGAAGTTACAACTATCAAACATGTGAACTATAAACGAAGTATAGTAATATTTTGTCAACTTTTTTATGTTTGTTACTCAATCACGTCGTAACGGTTGAACGGATCGAGTTGAAGTTTGTAATACAGTCAGATTATAGGTATGGTCTGAAATAGCATTTAGGCTTTATTTATCACGAGGAAGTAACGGGAACGGAACTACGCGGTTCCATTCCCACCCAGTGCAATTTGTGTGATGAACTCAAATATTTGTACTATGTCTGGGTGATTCTATGTATAATAAGTATGTATTTATATCAGCCAAGCCGCCATATTTGACTGGCCTCGTGGCTTAGTGGGTAGTAGCTCTGCCTGCAAAGCCGAGGGTCGTGGGTTCTATTCCCACCCAGTGCAAATATTTGTGTGATGAATTCAAATGTTTGCACTGTGTTTGGGTGTTTCTATGTATAATATGTATGTATTTAAAACTATATAAGTATTATATCAGCTATCTGGCCGCCATCATACAAGCTTTGCTTAGTTTGGGGTCAGATGGTGTTGTGTGTGATTTGTCCACCAATATTTATTTATTTATATTACAAGTTTTGCTTAGTTTAGGGTCAGATGGTGTTGTGAATGAGTGGTATAATATTTAATTAAACGGCGGGGTCCTGCCACTAATGATCAAAACTGTATGATACCTATGAACGCAGAGGATACCTATGAACGCAGAGCTGATACAATTTTAAGGCTCACCAGTAGATGTTGTGAATGAACGCATATGACTCCCAGTATAGCGGTCATGATGGGTGCGAAGATTATTCCTCCGTTCTTAAACGCGTCTCCCATCGCCAGCAGACCACTGCCGATGTTGCCTCGGAACAGATGGAGAATAGTATCCACATAGCTGTGAACAATTTAAAAAAAAGGTTAGTTTATCTTGCATATCATATCCTAGCGTAAACATAACACAAAACATACACATAAGTTTAAATTACTTCAAGGTCGAAGGTGTAATCCTACTAATATTATTTAAACGCGAATGTTTGTAAGAATGTAGTTTGATACTCATTCATGCAAAAACTACTAAATGCATTTGAATGAAACTTTGTACATAGATAGATAATGGTCTGTGGAATAAACGTGCTATTTTTTTTATGCCGGGAAAATAACGGATTGGGAAATACGCGGATGAACCTGCAGTATGCTGCTATAATCTTAATATATATAAATCTCCTGTCACGATGTTTGTCCGCGATGGATTCCTATACTACTTAACCGATTTTAAATTAAATTGGCACACCGCGAGCAGTCTGGACCAACTTGAGAGATAGGATAGTTTTTATTTCGATTAATAGTCTTTAAATGACAATATCCGAGCGCAGCCGGAATGGGCCGCTAGTAGTTATCTATGTACTGGATCCTGTCATTCTTGTGAAGCCTACAAACCGACAAGGCAATTAAACTTTGCCAAAACATTTAATATGACAATTTTATTTATTTACTAAGATAATTTTATTTATTTTTAGTTTTAGCTATAGTATGGCATCTTGCACCCCGGTTGGACGCAATGCGTTGACTAATCTGGTGTCTCTGGAATCCAAGGTACAGTGTGAGCTATGTTCCCGTTATTTTAGAGGCCAAAAAGGGGTCAAAATTCACCGGGCTAAATCCCACAACAAATTACAAATTCCGCTTTCGGCTCCGATTACGGGTCAGCCGACCACAAGTGGCAGTTCCGTGAGCGCTGCTACGCCTTCCCAACCTTTTTGGGAAGTGTTGAGCTCACTCAAAAATTCATTTCCGGTCCTTAAGCGCATCCCGCGTGGTGCTCGTGTTTTGGTGGCTCAAAGTTTATCATTAGTTATCAAAAGTGTTCTTTCGCAAAATTCGAAAGATGCCTGGGAACATTTACTGAGTTTCCCATACAGTGTGCTTTATGTACCTTTAGAACCGTCAAACAAAAAGTCCCTTACCACTAGGGTAAAGGAGAACTGCGTAAAGTACACTGCTTCCGTGGAAAACCCTTTAGATTTGAGTAGTTTTATTCCGCCTAAGCAGCGGAATAACCAAAATTCTAAAAGTAGTGATGATTCGGCTATAATTAAGATTGTAGAGAACAAAATTAGCGATGGCGACATCAAAGGCGCTGCACGTATTTTGTTTTCCAGTGACACCATTGCGCCGAACACACCACACACCATTCAGTCACTTCGTGACAAACATCCACCCGCAACAGCTAATCTCCACCTCCCTGTTCCACCACAATCAGATAACGTCACTATTGAGGCCACATCGCAAGAGGTTTCGGCTGCGATTACATCTTTCTTGAGTGGCTCAGCTGGAGGCCTAGATGGCCTGACACCTCAACATCTAAAAGATCTTCTATCTTTTAGCTCTGGTGAGGTAGCAGAGTCCCTCTTGAGAGATCTAACCTCTTTAGTTAACCTCATGTTATCTGGTCGAGTCAGTAGTGACATTGTCGAAGTTTTGTACGGCGCCAACTTGTGCGCACTTTCCAAAAAAGATGGTGGGATCAGACCAATTGCTGTCGGCACCACATATCGTCGCCTTGCTGCCAAGGTGGGTTGTAGGAAAAAGGTTGCTCTTTTGAGCTCCCTTTTCCAACCAATACAACTCGGTTTTAGTTCGCGGGGTGGATGTGAGGCTGCCGTTCATTCTGTCCGGACCTTCCTTTACCAAAATTGGGGAGAGGTGCTGTTAAAGGTAGACGTCAAAAACGCCTTTAATTCGGTTGATCGAGGAGCCTTGTTGGCCCAAGTGAAGGATAAAATTCCTGACCTGTACAATTTTCTTTGGCAATGTTATGGCGAGCCCACAAAATTGACTTATCAAAACAATCATATGTTATCCTCCGTCGGCTGTCAACAAGGTGATCCCTTCGGCCCTGCGACCTTCGCCTTGGCCATTCACCCTATCATTCAACGTCTCCAGTCCAAACTAAACGTTTGGTACTTGGACGACGGAACTTTGGGGGGCGATGTGAATACTGTTCTAACTGATTTACAAAAACTCATAGACGGTTTTCGTCTGATTGGTTTAGAACTAAATTTTTCAAAATGCGAACTTTTCGTTTGCGACACATGTCCAGATAAAGATTCGATAATACAGAAATTTAATGATCTGGCCCCCAACATCAAATCAGTTGACAAATGTTCCCTGCGCCTTCTGGGTTCACCGATTTTAGAAGAGTCGTTACCATCTTTTGTCGAAGAAAAAATTCAAAATTTCACGAGAGCCTCCGATAGGCTACTCAAAGTAAACGCCCATATGGCGTTTACAATTATTCGGCAATGTTTATTTGTTCCGAAATTTATGTACGCTTTACGGTGTAGTCCACTGTGGAAACATGGTGAGCTCCTTGGGAGCTTAGACAATGTCGTAAAGGAATCTCTAATATCGGTGTTGAATGTGGATCTGAGTGGGAGGGCCTGGTCACAAGCCTCACTACCCATACGGTTGGGAGGCCTAGGGGTCCGCCAAATTTCAAGTGTAGCTTTACCGGCATTCTTGTCCTCAGTTCATAGTACTCAAAATCTAATAGACAAAATTCTCGCACCCTCTTTAGGCCATTCGGAATATTCTGATGTAGTAGTAGCTAATTTGTGCGAGGCTAAGAATGCTTGGAGGCTGGCTTGTCCAAACAACGATTTCCCCAGATGTCTGTCATCTCAGAGACAGTGGGATCGACCGATCTGCGATCTAGCACGGAACTCTCTTCTCGATACGTGTCCTAGTATCGCGGATCGTGCTCGTATCCTTGCTGTGTCTGTGTGGGAATCGGGCCTTTGGTTACAAGCTTTGCCATCTTTCAATACCGGTAGCCTATTAGATCCAACTGCATTTCGTCTAGCTGTTAGCTTGCGCTTGGGTGCGAGGTGCTATGAAGCCCATCGCTGCCATTGTGGTACTGCCGTCGACCAACTCGGTCACCACGGTCTCTCTTGCTCGAAAAGCGCAGGTCGTATTGGCCGCCACGCCAGCCTGAACGACATCATACGCCGGGCTTTTTCCACCGCCAATGTCCCAGCCATACTCGAACCGAGTGGGCTTGCGCGTGACGATGGAAAAAGACCTGACGGCATGACTGTTGTGCCTTGGAAGTTGGGTCGGCCCCTAGTGTGGGACGCAACTTGCGTCGATACTCTGGCACCATCACATCTTCCAGAGACGCATTGTAAGGCTGGTGCAGCGGCTAATTCAGCTGAGCGACTCAAACGGCGCAAATATGCAACCCTCGGAAGAGGTTACATATTTGAGCCCTTTGGGGTTGAGACATTGGGTCCGTGGGGGCCGGGAGCTCACCTCATCTTCAAAAGCCTTTCCGAACGCTTGGTCGATGCGACGCGTGACCAAAATGCTGGCGTTTATTTGGCCCAACGCATAAGCATTGCCATTCAGCGTGGTAATGCCGCCAGCATGCTGGGTACGCTTCCGATTGGTAGTGGGCTTGAACATCTTGATTATCTGTAGACCTTCATTGGTCTATGGATAATTCAGGTGTGCTTAGTGTAAGTAGTTGTTAGGTATGTAGCGTAGTGTAGTTCTCATTGTATTTTAGTTTTGTTAATAAAGGCTCTGCCCCATTTAAAAAAAAAAATTTATTTAAGTTTTACAATAATTATTTACGTAGGATTTTTTTGGAAGTCCACAAAAACTAACTGTCAAGTAAAGTTTATCTCAATGAAGATGAAATTTATCAATTGGATATAATTATGATGACGCGGACAACAAGTCTATATCAGAATAACTAGGTCTTTTTATAAGACGAAGAGTAACGGGACGAGTAAAACATGTGCCTGATGGCAAGCAACATGCCTATACCTAGGTACATTCATTACATCACAGTACTAAGCAGCTATAGAGTGTCTCAATAAGAGTGCACTTTTTAAATTTAGTATAGTTTTTGTTTCTGTGCAAGTGGCAACTAAGTATGAAATTAAAAAACTCATAGGTACCTATTATGGTCATGCCGATTATTGAAATGGAGCGCTTTTTGAAAGAACAGCGCATTATAATTGTGAAAACTCATTACAAAAATTAAAACCGTAGGCAAACTTCGCCAAATTTTCAGTCGAGAAAGTGCACCTACAGTGTCAATCATTCGTACAGTGGTAAAAAAAATTAAGAAACTGGGTCAATTAACCCACTTGTTACTAGCGTTTGATATACGGATCAATGAACAATACAAAATATTAAACAAAATAGGGGTAGTTTCAAATTTCTTTGTTTATTGTTTGTGATAGCTGTATGATCCCTTTATCGAATAGACGTGGTTTGTTCTAGTCTGGGTTGGACATGTAAAATTTATTAAATTTACATTAATAAATTAATAAATTGTGAATATTTATCATGATTGTTACGAGGTGAGTAGATATTATTAATTGAATTAATATTGGGTAATTTTTGTTATTAAGTGAATAATTACAGTATTATCTTTAGTATAAGTAAATATTTTCATTAATTTTCTTACGATTCATGTCACTTATTTGACTATAAAGTTGATGTTCCGTATATCAAACGATAGTAATATAAGTAACTGTGTTTTGTTGGTTTAGGTCAAAGACCAAAATTTTGAGTCTGAATGAAATTATCGAAGCGTTCGAGTGGGACGATGATCTACCGATGCCTAACACCATTATAATTACCCCTCCGGAAAATTGTACTGGTGACGTCACAGATGAATGACTCGGGGTACTTTTGCCTAGCCGAAATTAGATGATGATGACGAAGCAGACAATTACCTCTTGTTAGGTCAGCTGGCTAAGCGCCCTAAACTGGATGATCTATTTTGATGACGAAATAACAAAAATGATGGTTGACTACACAAATCTTTATGCTACGCAGAAAAACGAAGAAGGAAATGTGATACAGTTAGGGAAATTAAATGTTTCTTTGGTATACTTCTGTACAGTGGAAATATTGTTGTCCCGAGAAGATACATGTATTGGGAAAATCTCTCTGATTGTGGTATGGCAACAGTTTTCAATTCACTATACAGAGACAGATTAACTTTCATAATTTCCCATTTGCACTGTTCTGACAATTCCAATTTGAAAGCTGATGATAAATTTACAAAATTGCCTCTCCTTTTTGATATGATGAATGCATCATTTTTAGCATACGCTCCATATGATGAAAATCATAGCTTCGATGAAGCAATGATTCCGTACTACGGTGGGCTGGGTACCCCACCATTGTTTGTAAACAGTAGGCAGTAGGTACATCCGAGGCAAACCCATAAGATGGGGTTATGAGTTTTGGGTGAGAGCAACTCGTCTTGGATACGTCGTTTGGTTTCTGTCATACCAAGGACAATCTGGAGTCGATGTCAGTGACTACAAGAAGCTTGGATCGGGTACAAGTGTAGTTTTGCAATACTGTGTTCTTCGCAAAATAGACAACAAGGCACCTTTTCATCTGTTTTTCGATAATTTATTTTCTTCTTTACCTCTAACTGATAAGCTCCACGTACTGAGTAAATTATTTTGAGGTTTTTACTACTCACCTACTTACGTAATATGGTATTAATTAGAAGATAAAATAACTTATTTACTATTTATAGAGTAATTTGTATTTTATTTCCTACTTACACAGCTAAAAAATAATTAAATATATATTTACGGTACATCTGATGTATAGCAGTACATATTACTAGCGTTCCGTATATCAAACACCATTTTCCAGGTTTTCCGTAACACCTACATTTTTTTACTTATTTTTCCTCTTTTAGTAAACCTATAATTAGGCCGAATACAAAAAATCAGCAAGATCCTCCGAAAAAAAGGATATCCGTAACAACTGGGTTAAGAATTCTTTGGGTCACCGTACCGGTCGGTCTAAGGAAAATCCGAAAACATTAAATCTGCATCGGCTCTGTGTAAAACACATGAAAATTTTATGAAAATAATAACAAGCCTGTAATCAGAGCTCTAGGGTCCATTTGCTGGATATTTTATTCCATACTTAATCGGGACATGCTTTCTTCACAATCCAATATAAATATCACAAATCCGTCATAAAATACGTGTTTTTATTTTAAAATGGAAAACTGCACTCTTACTGAGACACCCTATATTTGAATATGAAGATGATTATTTATCTCTTTGCCCTCTAATCTCTCTGGAAAGATTGTCTACATTTTTTTTCTTCCATTTTAAAGGGGATTCCGTATAAGATAAGATAACACTTAAACTTTACCTAAGGCTAGCCGCACCCACGCAATAATATTGACAATAAAGAACGTATTGTCAATAATATTGTGTGTACGGTCTGTATTGCAGTATTGTTAATTAATAATGTTGATAATTATGAAGAAATTCTGATTTTTGGCGTCAATATCGGAGGGAGGCAGATACCTCTGCCTTCTGTCAATACCTAATATTGTCGTATTTTTTCTTCAACTAAAATGTAGCCGCGCGGCTACATTTTAGTAATATTTTTATACAATATTTTTGGTCAGGAAATGGTTTCGCATTCATATACTCAATACAACGACTTTTTTCATTCTATGAATTATAGATAAAGTACCTAAACGTGCGCACACGAATCTAGCTGCAGAGCGTCTTGCATCCTACTATCCTACTAATATTATAAATGTCAATGTTTGGATGTTTGTTGCTTAATCACGTTCTAACGTATTAACGGATTAGGCTGTAATTTAGAACACAGTTCGATTATTGTCTGGAAGAACACATATGCTACTTTTTATCCCGATAAAACAACGTGAACGGGAACTACGCGGGTAAAACCGCGGGCGCTGTTAGTACACAATAATATTAAGTGTGTGCGGCATGCGGTGTGTGTGCCTAAGAGATTAGACGTCATCGTCGTCATCTAATCATTGACTTCTACGCTCGATAATGTCGAAATTTGACGTTAAAAGCCTATTGAAGACATGATGTCGGAAATATCCTATCCTACTAATTATAAATGTCATTGTATGGATGTTTGGATATTTGTTGCTCAATCACGTCCTAACATATGAACGGATCGGGCTGAAATTTGGAACACAGATAGACTATTATAGTCTGGTAGAGAGAGACGTACTTCTTAGCATTCCATGGATTCACCGTGCGGGTGCCGGGTCCATCGTGTGGCAGAGAGAGAAATCTCGAATAGACCCCAAGACTTGTGACTCGGGCTGTAGGTTTAAAAGGGGCCCCTTACATTGACGTACGTCAACACTCACCTTCACTACTCGTATTTCTCTCCCTGCCCAGCCAAATCCGATATGATCCTACTAGTGCAGCTTTAGATACTCGTTCTAGTATAGAACTTACTGCACTTCTGGACAATCCAAGGTCTTTAAGCAGGTTATAGAGAGATTTTGCTGGTATACCTCTCGCTCCTACTTCTACAGCGTATAAATTAACTACATAGCCATTTTTTGTTAATTCATTTTGTAGGTCGTAATACTTATTTTGTTTCATCACGTGGTCTTTAGGTATATTAGTTTCCCACGGTACGGTAAGTTCTACCAGGACTATGCGTTTCGTAGCCCTAGAAAAAAGGAAAATGTCCGGTCTGGATGACGAAACACCCACATCCTCAGGGATTTTGTAGTGCTTTTCATACGTGTCCATTAAAATTGTCCAATCAGGTGCTGAACCCAGGATTGAGTAAGGCTTGTTCTTGGAGTTTGAAGTTGAGCCCTCTTTTACAAAGTTAATTTGTCTTTTGTTCATCGTCAATCCCTTTTGGGCTCTAGCTACCGAAAGGCTTACGGCTTCACGTATGATTTCAAGTACTCTGTCATGGCGCTGTGAGTAATGACCCCTATTAAGGAGCACCTTGCATCCCACCAATATGTGCCTTGCTGTACATATCGCCTCACCACAAGTATAGCAACATTTTTCAGAGGCTTTTCCCCACCTTACCAAGTTACTCTGGTCAGGGAGGGTCATTTGGAAAGCGTTCAGATAAAATTTTAATAAGGCAGGAGACCAGTCATATAGCAAGGTGCGCCACTTTAGAGCTAATGGGATACAAAACTCACCTATGGTTAACCACTCACTTTGCATTTCTAAATTCATAGCGTGCACTTTGTAACTATCATTTTCGTCTTGTTGTAGAAAGGTTTTTACCATGTCTCGGTCTTCCCTTTTCTTTCTCGCACCCAACCCAGCTGTATTTACTTGCGCACCTGCCATAAATTGTTTGTGGAATTGAAGTCTAGATTCAAGGTCCGAAGCGCTTTTGTCTTTTGGGAGAGATGCGATTAATTCGTCTTTCGACTTTCCCAAAACATGCGTTTTTGTAACTCTTAGGTGTTTGTAGAGTTCGGATGGTTTTTTTAGTTTCAGGCCAAAACTATTGTGATCCCTAAATAGAGTAGAGGGATCAGCCGGATGTGCCAATCCAAACCATGACTTCAATATCTTTATGACATTAGCATCTAATTTTGCGAGGAGGGTTTTACCGATGTCATATACTAGGAAAGGCCAAGTGAGACGTGATGTGAGATAGTTGTCATATATCCATGCTTTTTTGATATTGCTGATAGGCTGTTGGTCTACCTTACTGAGGTCATTCATGAAATTTCCAACAACTACCTCTAATGATGGTGTACGTCCTTTGTAGTCTATCTTTCTACCAAGAAATTTGAAAGGCACTGCCTCTGCTATTGTGGCAACTCTTTGGCCACTTATGGAGAGTCCCGGATCGTAAGAAGTATATTTGGTATCTCGTCTACCCAGACATAAACAATGACATTTACTTGGTTTTGCCCTCATTCCCTCCGTCCATGTACAGAACTCATCAACATCATTCAACAATTGTTGACACTGTTTGGGATTTCGTGTAAGTATTGCAAGGTCGTCCGCAAAGGCTAAAATTGACTCAGTGTACTTATTGTTGATTTTAAACCGGTAGCCCCATTTCTTCTCACGGGATATTAATTTATCTACTAGAATATTTATAACTATATTAAATACTATTGGTGATAAGCAGCACCCTTGGAATAGTCCCACATTATATTTAAGTGGTTTTGAGTATTCTTTGTTTACTGCTATAACAAATTTTAAGTGATTATAATATGAACTAATTATGTCAATAATTACAGCAGGAAAGTTATACCATTTTAGGGCAAATAACATAAGTTCATGCTGCACGGAACCAAATGCGTTCTCTAGGTCTATCCAGCAGACTGTTATTTGTCTCTCATGTGTTCTGGCATCTTTCAAACTTTCCGCTAGTAATGTATTGTGTTCCAGGCATCCAGAAATACCAGGCAAGAAGCCTTTCTGGTGGTTGGGCCTGAAATACCTATTGCTAGCCATAAATGTGGTCATTTTTGTTTGCAATATACTGAAAAAAATTTTAGAAATTGTATTGGTTAGGGCTATCGGTCTGGTGTCTTTTGGATGAGTTACTTCTTTCATTTTAGGAATCAGGACAAAAATTGCTCTTCCAAATGATTTTGGGATTTGCTTTCCTGACCAGATCTTACTGAATATATTTAAGATATGTTTACGAACTGATGGACACTTTTTATACACTATGTAAGGAATGCCATCAGGGCCTGGAGCTGATTTAGTAGTTTTCTTCTTAATTTGATAGTTTACTTCCTCTTCACTAGGTGGAGTGCTTTGAAAGTTTGTTAGAGGATCATTAGGTCTTTGGATGTTTGGTACTACGTACGAGCTCCCGCGTTTAGGCACTTCGTATGTGCTTTTAAAGTGATCGTAAATTTGCTCATTAGTCAAGATAAGCTTTCCATTTTGTTCTCTGAAAATATTTTTCGAGTATTGAAAAGGGTTTTTATCAAAGTCTACTTCGTGTTTAGCTCTGTAAAGATTATCACGATTTTTACTGATTTGTAGCGATATTCCTTGTATTAATTTAAGGATTGATCTTAGAGCCCTGGACAGTTGGTGACTTAGATGGTTGTCGCCCATGGTTTTAGCTACACGAAGACGTTTTATTAGTTCTCTTTTCTTCCTCCGCAATTTCATTTTGAACGTATTTTCCTTGTTATTTCGAGCATAATAAGTTGATGGTGGATAGTGCTCAGAGAAGTATGTATAGATGGTGTCCTGAAAAGTTTCTACTTGGCTGTTTGGGTCTTGTTTTGTACCAGGATGTTCTAACAAAATAGCCAAGTTTTCGTCATGAACTTTCCAGGTGGAATTTTTTAGGCTGGGTATGCCAAGACGTGTCCTGATGACAATGGACTCCTGGTAGTTTTCACTCGATGGTTCACCTTGGGATATATGAGGGTCAACTCTATCCATAGTGTTTGTCAAAGGACTTACCGACGGCTGTCGTGCTTCAACACCATCATGTGTCTTTAAGTGCTTTAGGTACCAGGCTCGTCTCTTGTAAATTTTCCCGCACGTAGGGCATCTCAATTCCGTATTCGCGCCAGGGTCGTCGTTATTATCAACCGGTGGACAGATCTTCCGCCCCCCCTCTCGGACTGTCCCAGGGGTATTTTTCTTTTTTGGACTTTTAGCGGATTCTTTTCCCGGGCTTGGCTTGCTAGGCCTTCACCCTCGACTGTCTTTCCAGTAGTCAGATGTCTTTCCATCCGTCAGATGTCTTTTCCACCAGCCATCTGTCTTTCCAGCGTCATCCCGTCTCTCCGGGCTGTCATTTTTGTTTGAGACGTACTTCTTAGCATTCCATGGATTCACCGTGCGGGTGCCGGGTCCATCGTGTGGCAGAGAGAGAAATCTCGAATAGACCCCAAGACTTGTGACTCGGGCTGTAGGTTTAAAAGGGGCCCCTTACATTGACGTACGTCAACACTCACCTTCACTACTCGTATTTCTCTCCCTGCCCAGCCAAATCCGATATGATCCTACTAGTGCAGCTTTAGATACTCGTTCTAGTATAGAACTTACTGCACTTCTGGACAATCCAAGGTCTTTAAGCAGGTTATAGAGAGATTTTGCTGGTATACCTCTCGCTCCTACTTCTACAGCGTATAAATTAACTACATAGCCATTTTTTGTTAATTCATTTTGTAGGTCGTAATACTTATTTTGTTTCATCACGTGGTCTTTAGGTATATTAGTTTCCCACGGTACGGTAAGTTCTACCAGGACTATGCGTTTCGTAGCCCTAGAAAAAAGGAAAATGTCCGGTCTGGATGACGAAACACCCACATCCTCAGGGATTTTGTAGTGCTTTTCATACGTGTCCATTAAAATTGTCCAATCAGGTGCTGAACCCAGGATTGAGTTAGGCTACTTTTTATCCCGGAAAAACCACGAGAACAACGGGAATGGGGACTTCGCGGGTAACACCGCAGGGCGCTGCTAGTAATACCATAAACAGTCATCATATCGCATCGTAGTAGTAAGTTTTCACGTTGATCGTGAACTGTTGTTTGCATGTCATTGGCATTGCTGATAAGAACAATTTTACTGTAGCAAGCTATTATGTAAGGTTTTCGCAACGGCAATCGTGTAAGTCTAAGAGTTACGAGCTATGAAAGTTTATTACGCATTAAAGTTTTATTTTCAACTAGGTTATGAATTAAGCTTCGTCAATTTCGACTTATAGTTTTTATTTTTTCAGACATCATTGCTCAAAACAACTAAAAAAAATACCGATACTTCAAATTAAGTGGATTGATGTCTAACCAAGAATGAGTTTTCACTTTATTTTTAACAATGGTAGGTTAATCGTCATCTCGTCTGATGTTAAGCGACGACGCGGTCTATGATAGAGCTTGCTTGCCTAGAACCATCAGGGCAAACCCACTCAGGCAACGCATTCCACAGGCTTGACGTTCTTATTATCAAAATGGGCTCAAACCTCCTTGTCCAAATCTTTGTAACCTCAACTTGAATCGATGTCATTTTTGTGGAGCTACGACAAAGCTGATACAAAAAAGGATAACCGTAATAGATCATGCAGATCAACTGCACATTCTCGGAAACGTATCCGATAAAAAACCGATAAGCTATCTAGAGCAAATAGATGAAAACCCTGTGAAAAATAGTTTTCAATTATGCAACAGGTAAACTGACACCATCAAAAATCTGTCAAATTTCGAGCAAAGTCAAAAATTAGACCAATTGGATGCTATTTTTTTTTAACCCTACGCACACATTTCAAATTTTTGGTTACACTCTTCTAAAATTGCAACCGCAGCTGATAAAAGAACTTTGAAACTTAGAACCAGAATTAGCTATGGTGAGTGGCTAGAGCGTGTAATTAAAAATCGTAAGATCATTGGTTCAGATCCCGTCTGCACCTTTAATATTTTTCCAAGAGCAGATGTTACTACTGGCTTTCGCGTCGTGGAAACCTGTCTCAATAATAAATAAATATTGAAATAAATAAATAAATCGAGATCATGCGTCATCTGCCAAGTTGCACTAGGCCATCGTGGTTGATAATGGCCATGACTCTCCTTACGAGTGAAAATTTCGAGTTTCGAGAGAGTTCGAAGATATAGGGAGCTGCTATACTTAAAGTTAGTTATTTTTCAATGTAGAATAGAGTGGTGACTAAACGAGCAAGACATGTGCCTGATGGTAAGCAAGATGCCTGCCACATAACAGCACAGTGACACGGAGCTATTGGAACACAAAGAGTCCAAATCATTACCTAGCACTGTACTGCGCCCGTCACCCAGCGATATAAGGTGTTTTATCTATATGCCCTGTATTTTCACTGGAAACATTGTCCTTCAAACCGGAACTACTGATTGGCGGTAGAATAACTAGCAAAGGTGTGGTACTTCCCCAGACGGATTCTGCAAAGAGTCCTACCACTACTAAAACACAAGTCCATACAAAAGTATATGTGCCTAACAAAACTACTAAAGTACATAGTTTTGCAAAGAAGTGCTGCCGTTCAGTTTCCTTTTTATACATTAACAATGTTTTGAAATAGGGAAATAATTTATCAACAATAGAACGCGAGACTGATTCTTTGTAATGGAATTTTCTAGATTCGCTATGGTTTCACTTATGTAAGTAAGCAAACAGTATTTATTCTTCATGTCATTAACAACTTTATCCTACCGGTCAATCGCATAGTCCGAGATCCCAGAGCTGCCAGACGTCACCTATTTTCTGATGAATGAAATGTGGACGATTGAATAGAATTAGTAAACACTAAGAACACATGCTTACTCGCTAACTTGCTTAGACGGCCAATTTTGAGATATGGGGTAATGAAGGTACATACAAACATTACTTACTTCACGTATTTTCTAATAAGTGATTTCCACGTATGTTGTGGGCAACATCCTTAAAATCGAGGTCCCAATACTCCCAGACACTTTCCGTCAGCCGTTTTGCTTAACAACTCCAAAATAATAATTTAACTTCACCTAAATTCTCATGCTCCATTTGTAAATATGTTCGTCAGACAACTATTTTGTTGCTTTTTACAATAAGATAGACCAATCTAAGGGGGCAATCATACCCTAAACTCAACTATGGGTAAGAGCGGGAGACCGAGTCAGACATTTATTAGGAAATATTGACTTAAAATTGAGTTTAGGGGATGACTCCCCCTTAGATTGGTCTGTCTTATTGGAAAAAGCTTTAAAATAGTTGTTTGACGAACATTGATGTGTACGTAACACATCAAACGGTGATAGAATTTTTGAAAACGGTGCAGTAATTCCTGAGATTAGCATGTACGTTCAACCAAAAAACCTTTTCAGCTTTAGAATATTAATGTTTTAGATTTTCGGGTCATTAAAGTAAGTTATGTAGGAATACGTAACGAAATTTACATGACAAACAGCTTTCCCGCCCAAACAGTAGGTAAGCCTCGCAAAACACTGTGGGAATGCTGTCAGCATTCTGGACATTAATATTTGATTTGTCCACCAATATTTTTCTCGTCACGAGGGGGTGTTAACATACCTACCTAGTATTTATTGTATTACGAGTATGTACTCATCCTATTCAATTTTGGTAGTTTATAAAGTTTTGTAGGCTTAAGTAGATTACTTGAAAATATTCAATTGAGTTTAATTTATACTTACTACAAATTGTCTTTGAGTTACTAGTTGATGTTGTTATTTGATTGATATTTATAAATATATATATACAAAGGTACATGTCTAAAATTTATCCATAACATTAACATAAATATATGAAATACAAAAAAAAAATCGTTTAAAAAATTGGGTCAATGATCGAGTTAAAAAAACACGCCTCCTATGCTTAGTCTACTTGTGTCTTGCGTATAATGAATGTCATTGATCTAAAGACAACAAAACCATTCTATAGTAATATTGATTGAAATCCAGTAAAATGATCCATAATATTTAGATTTTGTTATAGAAATTCTGTTCATTGCACGTTGATAAAATGTTATAAACCAACTTGTGCTTACATTCCAGTTGGTATTCAGTGGTAATGTTTAAAGTAAAAACAAACATATGTAGGTATTTCATGTAAAACAAATATTTAATGTCGGTTTTTAGATCAAAACGAAAGTATTGTTTTTTTAAAGAATATAGGTCGCGATTTTCCTGTTTTAAAATGTTTTTCTACGATATACATACCTGTTTAGTCTAGGTTGAAAAAATCTAAACATGAATTGGATGAAATTTTCGTTTGGATACAAATTGTTAAAAATCGTTAATAAATCAGATTCGGTGATTTTTGAAGTGAAAACTTCTTTAGGCGCGCCTAATCAGATATTAAATTTCGTGGGCTGTGAATTGGATTCTAGCGTCACGCTCGGATATGATAAGAGATCTTCGGGTGAACTCGGGACCATGGCTAATGGCCATTTAGAAATGCGTCAGCCATTGGGAAATACTGAAAGGGCGTGGCCTCCGCATCATGCCATGGCCATCTAGAAATGCATCAGCCAATAGGAAATGCTGACGCATTTCGAGATGGCCATGCCATGATGCCTAGGCTACGCCCTCCGGTTACACACGTGTAGTTGCCAAAGTAAGCTATCAAATTCTGAGTTATAAGTTTTCACTTCTATCGGCAGTTCCTATGACTGCCAATTTTTTTTATTTTTTATTTGTATGTTATCACTTTGTCATCGGCATCATCAAAAATTGCATCGGCTAATACTTACGTACAACGATAAATTCAGGTTTCATGGTCACTATTCAATCAACCTATTGTAGTGTTAACAGGAAAGTATACGTATTCGTTATCATTTTACTCACGAAGTCGGGTGTGACACCTGATGATGGCCGTCAACCATCTCCATTTTGCCATTCTCCATGTCTTGAGCCTTGATGATCGGGTCCTGCGACTGGAACTTCCCCAAGCCATCGGAAACACTGGAAAAAAGAGAACATAATCAATTAGATCATAAGTACCTCTGTAATTAAAAGTTATAGTGTATTATATCTGCTATCTGCCTTCCAAATTACAAACTTAAGTTTGTGTATTATGCATAATTTCGTCCAACATTTATTTATTTGTTTATGGAACAAGCAAACTTGATTTAACCTAAGAATAAATAATCAACAAGGCCGATTTAAACTGAACGAACATAGAGCTAGAGCTGGAACAAGAGCATTCTTTCTCGATCTTTTAGTGTAAACGAAAGATCGTTCTAAGCGTTTTCCATATTAGATATTCCATATAATCTTTGCGAACGCAAACAAAACAACGAAAGAATGTTCTACGTTTGTTTACACCAAATGAATTCGATACAGTGGGGATAGAATGAGCATTCGCTCGTCAGATGTAAATCGGCCTTTAGACGTCGCTTTTTTTACTATTTTACAAAATGTGCCATTTGAGCGTCGTAATCGGTGAACCTATTAATCAGCTTCATAAGTGCAGTGGTTATAATCGATTCGGTACATAGTTCGCAAGACAGCATGTACCTACAAAACACATACCTACATTCGTACTGAGTATTGCATTTTTAGGGTTCTGTAAAACGTAAAAACGGAACCCTTATAGATTCGGCATGTCTGTCTGTCTGTCTGTCTGTCTGTCCGTCCGTATGTCACAGCCACTTTTTGCCGAAACTATGAGAACTACACTGTTGAAACTTGGTAAGTAGATGTATTCTGTGAACCGCATTAAGATTTCAACAGAAAAATTAAAAAAAAAGAAAAATTAGGGTTGCCCCCCATACTGAGAACTGAAACTCAAAATTTTTTTTGTCATCAAACCTACACGTGTGGTGTGTCTATCGATAGGTCTTCAAAAATGATGTTGAGGTTTCTAAAATAATTTTCGTCTACACTGAATAATTTGCGTGAGAGACACTTCCAAAGTGGTAAAATGTGTGTCCCCCCCCCCTCTAACTTCTAAAGTAAGAGAATGAAAAATCTAAAAAAAATATATGATGTACATTACCATATATAAACTACCAACGAAAATTAGTTTGAACTCGATCTGATGAGTAGTTTTTTTTTAGTATGTCATAAATACACTATTATTGAAACTTCGATCAAAGTTACAACGAACTACAAGAACTATGTGTACTATGTATATAATGTTACTTGCTGCAACGGAACCCTTCATGGGCGAGTCCAACTCGCACTTGGCCACTTTATTCCAATTCGTTTCAAAAGAGAAAACTTCTTGATATCTGCATCGCCATAATTAAGTGATATGGGCTTCGAGAATTAGGAGATCGCCTTTATGTATCGTGTAGTCTTACAGTTTTTAAAAATTACCTATACCTAGTTTATATTATTACCTAGGGATTTCAAAAATCTTATGTTTTTAAAAACATGAATACTGAAATCTCTGTTCTCGTCAAATATTTTTATGCTTTTAAATAATTTTTATTCTACTGCTATTATATTTCATTATTATTGTTTATTATATTTATTGTAGTGGTAGGACTCTTGGCAGAGTCCGCATGGGGAAGTACCACACCTTTTCCAGTTATTCTACCGCGAAGAAGTAATGTGCAAACATTACTGTGTTCCGTTTTGAAGGGCAATGTTTTCAGAGAAATTACAGAGCTTAGAGATATAACATCTTAGACCTCTGGGTGACGAGCGCAGTGCAGTGCTATGTAATGATTTGGACTCTTCATGTTCCAATAGCTGCGTGACACTGTGTTGTTATCTGGCATACATATTGCTTACCATCAGGCACATGTGCTGATCGTGTCGTCACTCTATATTTACAAAAAAATATATTTAACGCGATAGCTTGGATGTACCTACTGTAAGTATGTTGCTCAATCACCTCGAGATGGCTGAATGGATCGGGTTGAAATTTAGAACAAAGTTAGATTATAGGCGGGAATAGCATATGAAATGGGCATTTTTCTCGCAGAAAAATTACGGCAACGGGAATCAAGCGTGTACCTAAAGTCGCGGGACACAAAAATAGGAGATGATCCTACGCACGACCAAGGTCACGTAAGCACTTTGTTTTATGAAATAGTATTTAGCAGCGATATAATTGTAAATCCCATTAGCAATCTCATATAGCATTTTTATTTTACAGTTAAGTTCCTGGGCGGTCCCAGCGGGAAAATATAATATAATTATATACTTAACGACCGCGGGAACATTAAAAAAAAAACTCTTATACGTTTACACTTGACCGCAATTTCGCCTGATGTTAAACAACGATGCGGTCCACAATGGAGCGTGTTTACCTAGAAAAAAACAATTCACTCTCGATTTGAAGACACTAAGACTTTAACTATCGAGAAAAACACACTCAGGCAACGTTTTCCACAACCTTGATGTTCTGATCACAAAAGTAGAGTCAAATTTCTTCGTTCGTGTCTTTGGAACATACACCATGAAACGATGTCGGTTTTTCGAGCTGCGAGCATACTACGCGTGTAAAACCGCGAGTACTGCTGGTGTTTAAATAAAATAGGAAATGATACTGCGAACGAGCAAGGTCACGTCAGCATAAACGCTTTGTTCTATGAAATACGAGCAGTATTAGAAGTAATTTAATTGTTCTATCCCAGCATTCGCAATCTCATAAAACATTTTGTTATACGGTTAACCCCCTGGGGCCGTATTCATACTGGTCAATAAGCAATAAATAAACACACTCCAGGATAACTTTATCTATGTTGGCGCTAAATTACAGCGAGTCTGGAAGTTTAATAATTCCAGAAAAAACACGAGGTTCTGTCACTACACACCGAGAGTACAACCCTGCTGTATGTGTTTTAGAAACTACATTTTTGTTTCGTACCACTTCAAAATATGGGTGGTTTCAAAATAAAAATAATCTTTATGTCTACGACCAACCTACACTTTGAACCATGTCTTCACCGACAGTAAGTGAGCCAAGCTCAAACGTAAGCTATACCTATATATCTATATCTATACTAATGTTAGAAAGAGGAAAGATTTGTTTGTTTGTTTGTTTGTAATGAATAGGCTCCGAAACTACTGGACCGATTTCAAAAATTCTTTCACCTTTGGAAAGCTACATTATTCCCGAGTAACATAGGCTACATTATATTTAAAAAAAAAATAGGGATCCTCACTAAAACTCCAATAATGTAACATAAGGTGTAAAAAAATGACCTGAAAAATTCCTTACGTCGCGTGCGCTGCGAAAACTATTAATGATAGAACAAAATCATTTACTACGACTTTGCAGAACTCATTATTATCTACAAAAAGTGTCACGACAGCATATTTCTAAATATTATAGTTTTGTCACAGTAAGCAGTTTTTTATTCTAAAATATTAATTTATATATGCCGCCTCTTGAAAAGGCTCTTCATTTGTACCTTGGTATTAATCCTCATCAAAATAAATCTTAATATATATAAATCTCCTGTCACGATGTTTGTCCGGGATGGATTCCTAAACTACTTAACCGATTTTAAATTAAATTAGCACACCGTGAGCAGTCTGGTCCAACTTGAGAGATAGGATAGTTTTTGTTTCGATTAATAGTCTTTAAATGACAATATCCGAGCGCAGCCGGAATGGGCCGCTAGTTAACAATATTTTGCGTAAACTAAACCTATAGATTTAAACGTATAAAGATTTTCCCATGACAATCATGCCAGGATGCTGGCAATTGGAGGTAACACTGATGACGGCTATTATCGTCATTAGTGGCCATTACTGCCAGGCGTTACTGCCAGGCGTGTAAAACGACGTACCTAGGCAGGTTTTCATTGTTGTTAAGTAAACATGCCGAATGTAAAATCCGTTCTCATATTTATGTGAGTAAATAAGTAATATGTTTACTTAATAAACGACCACGTTAACGACTTTGTTTTAGAACTAGATACCTAATATCTGACTTAGTCATCTCACCGCCGACATGCATGCATGCGATATACCATCATCATCTTCTTCTCTTTTTCTACTAAATGTGGTCACAGGTTACATGCATATTTTTCTCTGTCACCTCGAATAAATAATACTCAAGCGTTTTATCGATATAACTTTGAAAATCAGATAATTTTCTTGCTAATTTGTAAAAAGGTCAATTTCCTCCCATTCCAGATCCATCACCTCCCTAGGAAATGAGTTTACAAAACATATTTTACACGTGTTTCGTGACTTTCGATGAAAAACCTCTACACTGAATTTTATTCGAATAACTTCAAAAAAGGCCAAGTTTCATACTAACTTTGCACCCCATTTTAACCCTCTTAAGGGATGCATTTAAAAAATCATTTTCTTAACGTTCCCCTACCTTATAAAAGAAACCCCTGTGGCAATGTTTTAGTTTCCATCCCTTTTATTAGCCCTCCGTTGATGTATCCGTCATTAGTCAGCTTCTCTTTTTTAGGGTTCCGTAAAACGTAAAAACTGAACCCTTATAGATTCCTCATGTCTGTCTGTCTGTCTATCTGTCTGTCTATCTGTCTGTCCGTCCGTATGTCACAGCCACTTTTTGCCGAAACTATGAGAACTACACTGTTGAAACTTGGTAAGTAGATGTATTCTTTGAACCGCATTAAGATTTGAACAAAACAAATTTAAAAAAAGATAAATTAGGGTTGCCCCTCATACCGAGAACTGAAACTCAAAAATTTTTTTTTCAGCAAACCTACACGTGTGGGTTGTCTATCGATAGGTCTTCAAAAATGATGTTGAGGTTTCTAAAATCATTTTCGTCTACACTGAATAATTTGCGCGAGAGACACTTCCAAAGTGGTAAAATGTGTGCCGGGGGGGGGGGGGGGGCTCCACCTCTCTCTAACTTCTAAAGTAAGAGAATGAAAAATGTAAAATAAAAATATGATGTACATTACCATGTAAACTACCAACGAAAATTGGTTTGAACTCGATCTGATGAGTAGTTTTTTTTACTACGTCATAAATACACTATTATTGAAACTTCGATCAAAGTTAGAACGAACTACAAGAACTATGTGTACTATGTATATTATGTTACTTGCTGCAACGGAACCCTTCATGGGCGAGTCCAACTCGCACTTGGCCACTTTATTTATTTAATAATCAATTCATTACTATGTTTTTTTTGTATGTCACCTGATTTCTCGAGAACGCCCGAACCGATTTTGATGTTTCTGTTTTTGTCAGTAAGGGGATGCTTCCCGAAGGGTCGTTAAGAAATATATTGGACTTAGACAGCTTCAAAGCTTATATATGTTTACTAGCAGCGCCCCGCGGTGTTACCCGCGTAGTTCCCGTTCCCGTTGTTCCCGTTTTTGCGGGATAAAAAGTTCTCCAGCCTATAATCTATCTGTGTTCCGAATTTCAGCCCGATCCGTTTATACGTTAGGACGTGATTGAGCAACAAACATCCAAATATCCAAACATCCACACTTTGACATTTATAATATTAGTGGGAAGAAGTACATATTGGTGTACGAAAATTTAAACTAGTCTTCTATTTCTTTGTCATACATTCCAAACATGTTATTATACTTATTTTGATTAGGAAAAGATTTCTTGTTTAGTAGCGACTTACTTTGGTGTTTTATTTTGTTATCCTACGTATTAAATGTCGTGCTGCAGACAAACTCTATAAAATCATAAAAGTATAATCCAGAGAACACAAAGATTTTATCAAAATATGTATTTATCTAATAAAACAAATAAAAATGCGTAGTAATTAAACATAAAGTAACTAACTCAACGCTAGAAAATGCCAAGGCTAACGCACAACGTAATGCTTCAGTGCTCTTGTGGAAAATATTATCTTGTCCTGGCCGCTACCTGTAAAAGATACTACTCTATCTTCTGCTGCTTCCTGGCATGGCACAAGGGTATGAAGGTAGCGCAGATCACGATTCACTTGATCTTTTCACAGGGATCAGTAATGCTTCACCGATCAGCAAACATTTGGATCTCCTAAGCGTGCATAATACAAAAGTATTTGATCAGTGCATCCGATTCAAACTAGCGGCCCGGATCGGCTTCGCTCAGATATTGTCTTACAAAGACTTTTAATCGAAATAAAAACTATCCTATCTTTCAAGTTGGATCAAACTGCGCACGGTGTGCAAATTTGAATAAAATCAGTTAAGTGGTTTTAGGAGTCTATCGCGGACAAACAACGTGACGCGTAATTTATATATAAGTAGTGTGCGACATTTCAAACTCCTCCATCAGCGCAATTTTCGTAAAAGAGGCTTTGCTTCACGCGTACTAATATTTGAATACAAAATATATAAAATGGCAAACATGTGGTACTCAGCGACATAGCATTTGTGTAGATATATTTTATTGCCGGTTTCCGAGTCGAAAATTATTACCAAAGATTAATGAGGAAAATTTTAAAATTAAAGATGGAATGCAAGTCATGTCCAAGAACTTGCAAATTTGAACGTATAGAATATTTTTTATAAAGTACAGAGTGATGCGACGAGCAAGACATGCGCCTAATAGTAAAGAACACGCCGGCTCATAGCAGCACAGTTTATCATGGACCTATTTGAACGTATTTGGTTGCGGTTTGGCAGTTTCATATTGGTCTGCCACTATTCAACTTTTTTATGATATAGTGTCAAGACAGGTAATACGCTGATGGCAAGCAACACGCCTGCCCATAACAGCTTTATGTCAAACAGGTAGTATGAACATGAAGAGCTGAAATCACTGCCTAGCGCTGCAATGCACCTTGTGGCGTATATGGTAGGTCAGCCGATACACGGGTCGGTGTTGTGTGGACTATTAAAATCCAATTAATCCAGAGACGTCAGTTTATTGCTACTGCACCTTAATACTAAATCTAATACAGTGGGCACAACCTCTAAGATCATTTATCACTCTGTCCTGTATTTTCTCTGGAAAGACTGCCCTTCAAACGGAGGACCATAAAGTAGAATCGGCAAAATAACTGGAACAGGTACGGTAGGTACTTCACCACGCGGACTCGCCAAAGAGTCCTACCATTACAAAAGTAGAGTTATTTTTTATTTTTTTAATTTTAATATGTGTATATTATATTATGTCATAAAATATTTCGTGTTTGTAATACTTTTTATTATGTATGAGACTTTATGGATATGTCACATGACAGTCCTAGATATTTTAGGTACGCCGATTTGGTATGATTAGATTGACACTGTAAATCCTCATTCAATCCATGTCCCAAGATTCCGAAGATTAGTTGATCCACGTACAAGTGGTTATTATTCGCTTTATCTGTATTACCTTTCAATGATCAATTTTTGTAGGTATATGTCGCAGAGAAACGAGGATATCAGGGATTACACGAAATCCTTAGCGATATCATGAAATCACGGTTTATTACGTCTTTTTACTGGAAGTGTTGAGTAATATGACGAAATACTAATACATCATCACTGACGTGTTATTTCACTCAAATAAATGTAGTGAAATGAAGAATACTATTAATGAATAAAGTAATAAAACAAGATTACAAAGTAATTTGGTGATTTTCAGGGTTTCGTGTCTCAAAAGTCCACATTGTTGTCCATCTGTCAAGACACAGCCAGGTAACCTAACCATTGAACGTAAAACAAAATTTTATATCTGTGTCATAATAGTTATGATATTATGGTGTACGATGAAGTTGTAATTGGCAAGCGGCAATTGGGGCTCGTGAGATATGGTAGTACAGTTACGCAGTGCAGTGCTAGGTAATGAATAGGACTCTTCATGAACCAATAGCTGCATGTCACTGTGCAGTTATGGGCAGGCATGTGGCTTACCTTCAGGCATATGTCCTGCTCGTATCGCCACTCTATACTTTTTAAGGATTGAAAACTTTTAACTCTCAACCGGAAGGCGCTGCTAGTATGGAATAAATTTTCAAAGCATTGTCGTCTAAATAAATCTTCTAAGCATGGTCATCTAGGAATGCGTTAGCGTTTCTAGACGGCCATAGTCCCGAACTCATCCGAAGATTTCTTTCATTTACGAGCGTGACGCTTGAGCTCAATTCATAGCCCACGAAAAATCTCTGTGTGGTGCGCCAAAGGAAGTTTTCACTTCAAGAAAAAAAAAATGTTTGCTATATATGCTCAACTACGTCACAATAGCTAAATAGATTATGATGAAATTTGGAACATAAATAGTATATAGTCAGGAATAGCACACAAGCTACTTTACATCGCGGAAAATTACGTAAACAAGAAATACCTACGCGGGTAAAACCGCGGGGTGCTACTAGTTTATTATTAAAAGACTCACCAAAAATTCACAATTTAACTGACCCCGTAACATTTTTTATTAAGTCCACCTGCGACATAACTACCGGAACACAATTAATTTTGAAGGATAGTAGTGCTTTAGAATGTTGTTGGATATAACGTAACACTGTTTTACCAATCGCCGTTCGATAAATTAGTTTATGATGACTGGTAGATTTGTTTGTTGTAATAGTAATTTTACTGGTTTTTTGTGAAAATGTTATAGCTATGAAAATGTTCTTGTAGGTCAAAGTTTAAAATTAAATGTTCGCAGTTAAATTACTGCACAAACTGATAATAAACTGCTAAGTTTATGTTCCCATTGATGGGACTCGGGTATTTCGCGAGAGAGAAAGTCAAAGCCAACATAATATACTAGCGGTTCGCCCCGGCATCACCCGTAGTACATGTATAACCTATAGCACTCAGGGATCACATATATATCCAACGGGGAAAGAATGTTTGAATTCGGTTCAGTAGTTCTTGAGATTAGTGCGTCCAAACAAACAAGCTCTTTAGCCTTATAATATTTGTATATGTAGATTATATTAGCTGGTTATTATCCTCCATGATGGCGAAGAGCGGCTTCGTGAATAACTTCGACACGGTCACACTGTTGTCTTGTATACGGATAGGTAAAGAGATATAGGTCTTTTAGAGCTCTTCCAATGATACAGTACATGGAACAAAAAATACGACAATTTACACTTGCGCGAGGCATTCCTAAAAATGTTAGGCACGTCCCTCCCTTCCAAACATTTTATAGCTAGAGCATTTTCTTTGTTTCAATTTCTTCATCGATATTTGGATAATTGAGAGTTGTTTGTATATATGGCGTCGGTAGTTTTTCATTGCGTAGTTTGGTTATGTGAAAAATTTATTTTGGATAATTCGATGCCGTAACTGATTGTTTTTAATTTGTTGTTTTCAGTTCTTAAAAATGTTCAAATGCAAGAGCGAACAAGAGACGCACAGTCATAGGGTCCTTACACTAAATTATTAGTAAACATTAATTTTAACAAAATTATTACTTTTACTACTCTACTAGCAAACTAGCATATATGAAACAAAGACTTGTATTCATAATATAACTAGAGTATTGTTTTGCCTGAGTTAGGTAAGTATATGTATATAAGTAGTTGTTGTATTGTTATTATTGTAATTTTTCTAGTGTATTTAATCAAGTGTTTTAGCGGTACGTCTTACAATAATATGTGTACCAAAGCAAAAGGCAAAAAAAAACTTCATAAGCATAAGCAGTCCTCTTTTCTGTACCCACTTCTGAGAGTCGAGGTCCACTCACAGGGAGAGAATCAAGACCATAATCTACCACGGTGGCGAAGTGATCGCGGGTTATAGATGTCGTAAGATGTATTTTTTTTTTTAACATTGTTTTTCATCGTGGGCAGAGCCTTTATTAACAAAACTAAAATGCAATGAGAACTACACTACGCTACATACCTAACAACCAGTGGCTGATTAAGAGTTCTGACCGCCCTAGGCTAATTATGAGGACGCGCCCCCACCAGAGGGTCTACCGCCAAACGGAAAGTGCTTAGCTTAAAAGTCTTAGCTTTGGTATTGCTATCTCTTTTCTTTTAGTTTGATATTATAGAGATAGCAATGGGCAAAACCGATTTAGTTAAGCAGTAGGAAAGGCAGGTATGTTATGGTCGGCCTAAAAAGTTCTTACTAGGTACGTTTTTGGTACTTTTAGATACTTTTTTATATTAGTATTGACTTTGTTTCCTTGTGTACAAATTTTAACATGATTTATACCAGGGCTTTTTTAAAAATGCACGCATGAGCCTACAGTACCCTCAAAGGATTCGAAAGTATACCCCGGATTTCTCCGGCAGTGATTTGGTGATTGATTCGGGAGAGCGCTCTCACACTCGACAGCGACCTTATCGCTGACTCTATCGTAGAGCTGTCACTGACCCTGTCGCGGGGGACAGAACCCTTGCACACCAACCATGCAACGGAAACCAGCAGTACTTTAGCATCACCTTTTCGGGAGGGCCACCACCTCACCTTCTGAAATAGGGTGCTGGACGGCATTGAACGTCCGACATCTCAGGCTCTGTAAGTGGAGATGGTGTAGGTACGAGCCAGAGTAGCTCGCTCTCCTCACCACTTCCTCCTTCGCGGAGAAGCAAGAGTCCACCCCCTTCTTGCTCCTCAGCTATCTTCATCCCCGACTTCTGCGAGATAATGATTTCTCAAAAGAAAACCACCGCCTCCCATGACCTTTCACTGTTAAACATCAGGTAGTAAGAGGTCCGCCACTTCTCCCGGGTACATCTTCAATGCGTGTTGATTGGTGTGATCTGCGCAATTGCACCGGTGACACACCAGCCTTTCTACCGCTTAACTAAATTGGCTTTGGTTTTGCTATTGCTGTCTCTATAATTTGAAGCTAAAAGAAACAAGGTACCGTCTGATGCACCCGCGCCCTATAGAATCTATGTCGCTCTCACTGAACCCACTCAGCATCGGTCCTGAGACAGTTCACTCTTCAGGTTGACGCAAAATCGCCCCAAATTTCCATCTAATCAGCTGATCTGCTGTCAAATACCGAAATGTTACAGTGTCGGCTTGCCAGGGACAGACACGCCACACAGCCACACACCACAATATTAGAGGCAGAGCTTGCAGGTGCAGGTGAAGGTGTCTGTCAGAAACCACGGAAACAGATGACCTCCAACTTGTGAAAAACCACCTCTAGGCCGATGCTCCTAATCCTGGCTACCACTGTCGCCAGCACCGCCACCCTGTGAAACCTCCGCCCCTCTCACAATAACCAGCGTGCCGTTGGCATAATAAGCGACACCGATGCAACGCAGTTTGCAAGTCGTAAGTCGGCCCACTACCATCCATACACTGTGGATATTCCCAAAATCCGTACAAAACGGTTTAAATCCACGTTTCTCGTCCGTACAGCTTTAGAGTGGTATAAGTTGCCGGCATCCTTGTTCCGTGAGATATACAATCTAGAACTTTACAAGGTCAGAGTGAATAGGTACTTTCTAGGTCAACGTCCGTCATCTTCGACCACACCGTCGCTTACCATCAGGCGAGTTGGTGGTCAAACTCGGATCTATACGCGATAGAAATAAAAAGTTAGCGCTGCTTATTTGTACCCGAACAACCGAAGTGCCACAGGGGTAGCGTAGGAGCAAACTCCTGTCGAACCCCACTTGACATGAGGATAAGCTCCCTCCCTTTCTATTGTTGGGGACACCACCTCTCTGTGAAAGAGGTAGTCTCTTACGATGCGCCATAGATATTGGGGTACCCCATCACTTCTATTGTGGTTGTGGTGTGGTAGATTGGGATGTAGAACGCGTTTACTATGTTAGGAGACACCGTAAACAATACGCCGCCACTGGAGTACACCTTCCTTCGGACCTTCGGAAGAACGGCGTCGGTCGTGGAGAGGTCTTTCTGAAACCCGAGCTGTCCCTTCGTCAAGTCCAGATGATTTCAGCGCGCCCCTCCAGATCCTCGCGCCCTAGGCTGCAGCCTAGTTAGCCTAAGGGTTAATCAGGCCCTGCTAACAACTACTTACACTAAGCACACCTGAATTATCCATAGACCAATGAAGGTCTACAGATAATCAAGATATTCAAGCCCACTACCAATCGGAAGCGTACCCAGCATGCTGGCGGCATTACCACACCGCTGAATGGCAATGCTTATGCGTTGGGCCAAATAAACGCCAGCATTTTGGTCGCGCGTCGCGTCGACCAAGAGCTCGGAAAGGCTTTTCTTGGAGCACGCCCACAGAAATCTAAATATTATTTCTATACACGTATACACTACAATACACTACGTATACGTACACTATAATAGTTAAAATACACGCCAGTTTCGTTACGTTTAATTTTACCGTTAAAGCCGGTGGTGATTATACTACACATTTTTGTAGTGGTAGGACTCTTAGCAGAGTCCGCCTGGGGAAGTACCACACCTTTGCCAGTTTTTCTACCGCCAAGGAGTAATGTGCAAACATTACTGTGTTCCGGTTTAAAGGGCAATGTTTCCAGAGAAATTACAGGGCTTAGAGATATAACAACTTAGATCTCTGGGTGACGAGCGCAGTGCGGTGCTAGGTAATGATTTGGACTCTTTATGTTCCAATAGCTGCGTGTCACTGTGCTGTTATGTGGCAGGCTTGTTGCTTACTATCAGGCACATGTCAGGCTCGTCTCGTCACTCTTTATAAAAAAAAAACATATATATGTAATAATATAAACTTATACACCAGCACTAGGAAATTCACTCAGGCGGTACAGGCGGGATTCCATCTTGCGACTTCACAATTGTGAAATACGACAGTATATTTATCTACTAGGCTGAATAAAAAGTTTGTTATATAACCTTTTTTTTTTTACTTTTTCGTTTCTGTAATTTGTTGTTCTTTTAACAGCAGGCTACAGTAGGTGTTTATAGATTACATCAGGTATATGCATGACGCTTTATTGCAGATAATATATTACATACAGACTACTTTTTATCACAGGAAAATAACGGTACCTGCGCGGGCAAAACCGTGCGCGGGCGCTGTTGGTTGGTAATATATATAAAAAAAATATCGAAAAAGTTATTTAAAGTAACATTATATATGTATTGGTATACTTATACTAGAATAAAAAAATTTTAAAAAATATACATATAATATGGGGCCAAATGGCATTATTCTGGAGCAAACTAAAAAGAATCACGTAAATGGAGTGATAATCTCGGAGTAGTCGATTTACAAATTTCCATACATAAAAAAAAACAAAATACCGATCGTATTGATAACCTCGTCCTGTTTGTAATCGGTAAAAAATAACGTAATCGACGTAAATAATGTCTGCTGGATCTAGTTCACTGCGCAATTATAATTTTAGTGCATTTCTGTGACAAATGGTTCGATCATTGAAATCGTAAATGAAAATACAAGGTTTGTTTATTGAGAATTATTTAATTTCTTGTATTTTGTCTTAAATAACGTATGCAATAGGTACTTAGTAAAATAAGTGAAGGTCACTAATGTATCTACATCTAATACAGTAATGAAATTTCAAGTGGATAGGTACAAGTTCGCGCTGAGACCGCGACGCGAGACCGAGACCGGAGACCGCGACCGGAGACCAAGACAGGCACTTGACACTATGGAATTGTATGGGCGCCTGTTCGCGCCCTGCGACCGCGACCGCGACCTGTCTCGGTCTCCTGTCGCGGTCTCGGCGCGAACTGGCGTCCATACAATTCCATAGTATCAAGTGCCTGTCGCGGTCTCCGGTCTCGGTCTCCTGTCGCCGTCTCGCGTCGCGGTCGCGGCGCGAACTTGTACCTTTAGGCATGATACACAAATTCACACAGCATCAAATCGTTCTTATATGTATAATGTTGTATTGCAGTGTTCTTGTCTGTATGTATGTTAAAATTGAAATCACCGTCAGCTTTCAATGTAACGGGTGAGATTAAAATCTCACGGTAGTTTAGGTTAGCTTATAATAATATAGAACGTCGCTAGATTATAATCTGGTGGTTTAAACAATTTAACGGTGACATATACTACATATGTACATATGTATATCAGGATTAACGAACCTTATTGGGTTATCAAAATTACATTAAAGGTTATGAGAACTACATAAGTATGAATACTACATACTACATCTCTACTTACACTAAGCACATCTATTATTTATTTTAATTAATTATTATCCATAGATTACCTATATAATATATTAAAATTATCCATAGACCAATGAAGGAATAAAGATAATCAGGATGATCAAACATCAAGCCCACTACTAATCGGAGTCGTATTGAACACGCTGGCGGCATTACCACGCTGAATTGCAATGGTTATACGTTAGGCCAAATAAACGACAGCAATTTGGTCACGCGCTGCGTCGTCCAAGCGCTCGGAAAGAGAGAGAGGCGGAGAGAGATGAAAATGGTATGAGGTCCTGGCCCCTATGGGCCCAATGTCTCAACTAATTTTACTTATCGCCTCACTTAAAATTGTATAACTTTTGTATATAGATACGATTAAGGTACTTATTTTTACTTATTATTGTATTGGATTTAGTTCTTGCTCTAAGAAATTATCATAAGTACTTCTACCATCTACTCGTATTACCATCACTTGCGACATAATAACACGTGTCAAGCTCGTGTACGTATAGATCTTACCACTTGAATCTTTCTCTCCGAAATCCTCGGATTGACACTTAATCAGATGATCCGTTAAAAGTGTCCCTAATCAGTTTGGAACAAGAATTACCGTATCGAAAAAACAAGATATCCGTAATTTAACACATATCTTACAGTTTATCACACTAATACTACTACAGTCTAGACGGGAAATCGTGCGGGGCGTGCGGGGCGAAATGCGGGAAGTGCGCTCCCGAACTGCGTACACGAAATGTTAGCAGTTTGGGGAGCGTGGTTCGGGGCTGACGTTTCACGCATATGTTGATTTTATTTCGTTTATAATAAAATTATTGTTGATAATTATATTGATATAGTCATTGTGGCAGAGTCGATGGAGGACCTCGGTGCTGTGGTCAGAGACCTCAGTAGAGTATCCCAACAGGTAGGTTTGAGGATGAATATGAACAAGGCGAAGGTCATGTCAAATGTTCATGTCTCATCTGTACCGGTTATTGTTGGGAATACCACACTCGAAGTTGTTGACGAATACGTCTACCTGGGTCAAAAGATCCAATTGGGTAGATCCAACTTCGACAAAGAGGTCCAGCGAAGGATCCAACTCGGATGGGCAGCGTTCGGGAAACTGCGGCACATCTTGAAGTCCAAAATACCCCAATGCTTGAAGACGAAAGTCTTCAATTAGTGCGTGTTGCCAGTGATGACTTATGGAACAGAGACGTGGTCCTTAACTGTAGGCCTCATAACAAAGCTCAAAGTCACACAGCGAGCTATGGAGCGAGCTATGCTCGGAGTCTCTTTGCGCGACAGAATCCGTAATGAGGATATTCGCAAAAGAACGAAAGTAGCCGACATAGCTCGAAGAGTAGCTAAGCTGAAGTGGCAATGGGCAGGCCACATCGCTCGCAGAACTGACAACCGACGGGGAAGAAAGGTTCTCGAGTGGCGACCACGAACCGGAAGACGCAGTGTTGGACGGCCTCCCACTAGATGGACAGATGACCTCACAAAGGTCGCTGGAAACCGCTGGTTGCAGGTTGCGCAGGACCGTTCGTTGTGGAAATCTAGGGGGGAGGCCTATGTTCAACAGTGGACGTCTTGCGGCTGATGATGAATAAAATTGTTGTTGATAATTAGGAATTGTTTATAGTAATACTTAATATGTTTATAATGTTGCTGATACTTTACAATGTTGATAATAAATAGATGAAAAAAAAATGAATTACTAAGCATTTTTATTTGTCAGAACCCTCAGTATTGTCGTCATTTATCACAAGTTCAGAGACGTCGTCCTACTGGTAGTCTTTCTTTATACTGTGCTAATACTATAAAGGTGAAAGACCTTGGGGTTGTAAGGGTGTATGTTTGTTATACAGTAAATATTAAAATCGCAAGTGCAACACAGAACAAATTGCATGGCATACAATTACATTCATAAATGAAAAGTATCCTATCTTGCTTATATTGTATGTACCATGTGGTATGTGGTTTAGTTAAATTAAAGTTTTTAATTATTATTTGCGTTCGGTATACCAACGATAATACCACCAAACCACCATATTCAATAAAGATTTACTCGAATATCATCGGCATTAATTAGTATGTTATAATTAGACGGCAGATAGAAAAAAGGTTCACAATTGTAAGTCAAAGATGGGCTACGTGTACAGCCCATAAACTCAATTTTTGTGTCTCAAATAATTTCTTTCAAAATACTTGTACGATGCTCGCTAATGACGAACTTATTTCTTGAAATTCTCACACACTTAAATCAAGTAATTGTCGTGCTTAAATCGTCAGATTACCTATTAAAATGCCACTACAATAGTTTGACGAGTATTTCTGAAACTATATTTCATTTTCTCTCGAGTTAATCCAAAATCCTATTGGGCTTCTCTACTATTTACTTTGGGCACAAGAAGTGATTTACCTACTACTTGACAATTTTAAATAGTTGTCACTGTCAGATCATTAGTGATAGCACAGGACGTCTAAGCTATATCAAAGCCCACGTAACATTAATTAATCATGAGGAAGTTGATATATATCTAAAATAATTGAATTCCCCTCCCAATTCCCCGCTCCGCCTTCTATTTGCATCACTCAGTTTCATAAAAACATGCCATTGTATTTAGAGCATGCCAAAAGGAACTCAGCCGTAAACCATTGCAATTGAAGAATAGGACGGCGTATAAAGACAACACAAATTGTTAGGGGAACACAAGAGCATTCAATTAATTTAATAACTAAACTAAACAAAATAAACGTACGAATATTTTGTAATTCAGTTATTTAAATGCATAAAAGAGCTTATGCTCGTTTTCATTATTGAACATGCAACAAGTACTGGCGAAAATAACAAACTACTTTATTTCACAATTTTGAATGGCACTGTGCTGTTATAGTAAGGTAAACTTGTCACTTACCATCTTAGTCTTGACTTTGTCGACTTATCGTTCTCTCATAAAAATAACCAAATTATTGAACCATATACAAACCATAAAACATATTTCCTGCTCCAAGTTCGTTCAAGGGCACTATGTGTACGAAATTCAGTTTTTTAAGAATTGGCTACAATTTAAGTATTTGTGGACGAGAGAGCGAACTGACCAAATGTGCACAAACGATATTAGATTACAAGCAAAAAACTTGTTTCTTTTCAAAATAAAATACGTAACATGCGTACTATAGAAATATCTACATTCACTCCCACGATCGTTCTCATTTCATTTCACAACAAACACACGTAACTTAAAACAGTCTGTAGATTGGTCGCAACAACTGGTTAAATTGCCGCTGTGCCTTCCTCGGCTTTGTGAAGTAATCTGCTAAAGCCGTCCCGAAGCCAGAGGCGGCAGCAGATACAGCGCTTTGGAACGGCCTCTGGTGGCCTTGCTGATAACCTTGTTGATAATTCGGGTACTGCTGATATCCTTGTTGGTAGCTTTGTTGCGGATACCCTTGTTGAAGCGGCATGTTGTAACCGAACTGACTGAAGCCGTGGTTACCATGACCTCCGTGGCCTCCATGCCCGCCATGACCTCCATGGCCTCCGTGCCCTCCATGGCCATGACCCTGGTGTTGAGCAATCGGAATCTGATAAACAGGTAGATGATGCATCGGGTACTGGGGTGCGGTGGGACCGCAGCCGAAGAAATAATTCATGACCGGAGCGTTAACATAAGTGTAATCTGGATGGCCAAAAAATTTGTCCCCTAGGAATGTTCGACCGTATCCGCAAGGGTTGGCAGACTGCTGATGCTTTTTCTTTTTCTTCCTGTGCTTTCTCTCAAGGTCGTCACCATCGTCTTCATCGTTAACGTCGAGGTCTCTTGTGGCGACTGTCAAGTCTTTACTGGCTGCTTCTTCTGCTTCCAGAAGATGAAAAGCACCATACAGGATTAAAATGATGACTGCGATTTTCTAAAATTATGGAAAACACTACGATAAGTATTTGTTAACGATTGACAAAAAACATTCCTGTGAAAAACTATTACAGATAATTATTCAGTTTTTTTATAGCTAGAACAATTTAAAATGAATAATGTATTTCGTAATATTCAAAACATTACATGGTTTACATGGTACAAAAACGTATTTCCAAAACTCTATCCAAAATAGTAAAGAACAACTTTTAAAATATTAATTGAATAACTTGCATAGTTATATAAGTAGGTATTACAAAACCGTTTTAATTTAAATACATGCGTCTATTTTTTACATAGAAATGCTAAAAATTTTAGCTGCCCAGCTTAATTTATCATGACTACTTTATAATAATTATGATACATTTTGTATCGTTTTAAAAACTAGGTCATTTTTAAATCGTTTCTTAATAACCTCATGACCTCATGACATAGCTTAGTATCTGTTTTAACTATCAAGATCAATAAAGTCGATGAGGCCGATTAGATAACATAATTATTTTAGTATAAATAAGACCAATCATGAATTTCGCCATGATGACTGCACATACGAAATTAATTAATTACGAAGAGGCATTTTAGGACTTACCATATCGGTGTATTTGCAGTAGCCAATGAGTCGACTGTTCTGAGGATGGTCAGCAGCAGACTGACTCCTGGCGAGAGCTCACGGGTGAAAGTAAAGACAAGGGTCTGAAGCAATGCCTCCTTGGGCAATGCCGGAGCTATGTGTCATTGAACTTCTCCGTGGGTTTGTTTGGATGCAATGATACAGATCCGTGGTGGCGCAATCTGAGTAACGGTTGGGTTGTGATTGCCGCCGGCTATCTACTGGCGTCATTATTTAAAAGTCTACCAGTACCATTTGATAAACTTAGTCGCAAATGATATTAATTTTTAGGATTCCGTATCAAAAAAGGTTCAACGGGACCCTCTTGCTATATAACTCCGCTGTTGGACCGTCCGTTTGCCTGTTTGTCTCTTCGACTGTCACTAGGCTGTATCTCATAAACCGTGATAGTTAGACAATAGACAATTCCACAGTTGATGTATTTCTGTTTCTGTTTCTGTAGCCGCTATAACAACAAACATAAAGAAACGGAATAAACTATATTTAGGGCGTGATATAACAAACGTGATTTATTTGCTTATTTTACTCAATATTGATAACAACAACCGGTAGACGCATGAAATATTTAAATTATGTAAAGTAACATATAATTGATATGATATTTAATGTAATATTTATACATAAATAATTAAATTAAAATAAAACATATTGTATTAATAGCAGAGCTCCCACTCAACAGACAGGTTTTTTTAACGTTTTTAGGGTTCCGTATTATCATGTCATGTCGATTTATCATGTCTGTCTGCCCGTCCGTACGTCACAGCTACTTTTTTCCGAAACTATACTGTTGAAAACTCGGTAAGTGGATGTATTCTGCGAACCGCATTAATTTGTTTTACTCAGAAATGTAAAAAAAAAAAACAAAAAAAATTGGGGGTGCCCCATACTTAGAACTGAAACTCAAAAAAAAAAACATCAAGCCCTTACGTGTGGGGTTCAATGGATAGGTCTTCATAAAGATGTAATAATAATTAAATATCGGTGGACAATTCAGACACAACACTCTGACCCCAAACTAAGCAGAGCTTGTATGATGGCGGCCAAATAGCTAATATAATACTTATATTTATAGTTTTAAATACATACTTATCATACATAGAGACATGTTTAGGTTACTAATATCTTTGTTTTTAGGGTTCCGTAAAACGTAAAAACGAAACCCTTATAGATTCGTCATGTCTGTCTGTCTGTCTGTCCGTCCGTATGTCACAGCCACTTTTTGCTGAAACTATGAGAACTACACTATTGAAACTCGGTAAGTAGATGTAATCTGTGAACCGCATTAAGATTTTTACAAAAAAAAAAAATTAGGGTTGCCCCGCCATACTTAGAACTGTAACACAAATTTTTTTTCATCATGTCTACACGTATGGAATGTCTATCGATAGGTCTTCAAAAATGATGTTGAGGTTTCTAAAATAGTTTTTGTCTACACTGAACAATTTGCGCGAGAGACACTTCCAAAGTGGTAAAATGTGTGTCGTGGTCCCCCCCCCCCCCCCTCTAACTTCTAAAATAAGAGAATGAAAAACTAAAAAAAATATATGATGTACATTACCGTACAAACTTCCAACGAAAATTGTTTTGAACTCGATCTGATGAGTAGTTTTTTTTAGTACGTCATAAATACATTAATATTAAACTTCGATCAAAGTTACAACGAACTAAAAAAACTACGTGTACTATGTATAATATGTTACTTGCTGCAACGAAACCCTTCATGGGCGAGTCCAACTCGCACTTGGCCAATTTAATTTTTTTCAATAACTGTAATTCACATAACAAAATCTATCCCTAAACTAAGCAAAGCTTGTATAATGAAAATCAGATAAGTGATACTATACTTTAATAATTGTAAATACGTACTAGTTAAACATATAAATGCCCTGCCACAGAACAAACTGTGTCTTTTTTATTTATTTTTATTATAGGTATAATTTATTTGTCTTCATCATACAAATATTTGTCCTAAGTCGAAATCGAACACACGATCTTCAGCTATGTACTTCGGCAAACTTACCTACTCGTATTACATAGATACAGTTCAGCCCCGAGGACAGCAAAAACTCTTTTTTCATTCTTCGCCGTTTGTGGAGTCCTCAATTTATAAAAAACGAGAAGCAATCATCAATTATGGGACAATAAGTTCGGTTAAGTGCGAGTCTGATTTCGCAGCGAGGATTCTTTTTCAGATAAAAATTTTATCCAAAAAAAGAAAGAAGTGTTTCTTCAATTTACCACTTAGCCACCATTTAACATTTAGAAACGATACCAATTTTGACTACTTTATGATGGACATTGTCAAAGTCAAAGTACTTTATTCATAAATGTACAATTTACACGTCAATAAGTAAAAAATAAAAACAAAATAAAGAGCATACAAATTGGATACATTTTTTTAAGTTTGAAATGGTAATGTCTAGTTTTCTATTTAGTTTCTTCACGTTCTTGAAGGCGTTTTTTAGGAGAAAAAAATGTAAATCTACCTATTATAGGTAGAGGTACGTTTTTTTCTCCTAAAACTTCCATACAACTGAAATATACAAATTGTTATACAAACACGGTTTTATCTAAAACTTTTTTAAAAATTAAAAATTTTAGAAAAGTTACAGGAGAAACGACAAAAGTTAAAAAATAACTTTGACCGCCTTTTTCTCGAAAGTGGTTCCATGTCACTTACTGTATATATCACAAGGACAGCAGTATAGTACTATTACTATAGTAGGGAATATTTTTATTTTATGGGTTACCAACTTGACCGCCATCTCGCCTGATCTGAAGCGACACGATGCAGTCTACGATGAAGCGTGCTTACCTAGAAGAAACCGATTCACTCTCGATATAAAGATACTCGCACCAGGATTGTATTATAACCATCGGGAAAACCCCACTCAGGTAACGCATTCCACAGCCTAAACAATCTCACCACAAAAGTAGAGTCAAACATTCGAGTTTTTGGAAGGTCAACCATGAAATGATGTCACTTTTTCGAGCTGCGAGCAGTCTGGTAGAAAAAGATCAGATGAAGTAAAATCTGTCTCAAGTTCAGAAAGAACAACAGGTACTTAGTACTATGGTTTCGATTTAATCCTTTTGTGTAAGGAACTCTAAAAAAGCATGATTAAAACACAATCGCTGCTGCATGCGTCTGCAGTCGACCTCAATAACTCTGGGGTCATGGTGGCACAAGCTCAGACTATTTTAAGACAAGATACCTAACTTCAGAAAAATATCAACAAATCACCAAGAAACTTAATATAAAACAAAATTGTATTAGTTAGTAATAATAAGGTTGTTGAGCTGTTTTAACCGACTTCAAAAACGCAGGAGATTCTCAATTCGTTTTTTAATAAATTAAATTTTTAATAATTCTCATTTTTGTGTGATGGTGTTTGAAAATTCAACAAAATCTTAAATTTGCTCTATTTTACCTGGACTACATAATCGTAGATTTCACCAAGTTATGAAATTTAGTCGAATGTCAGAGTTTAATTTTATATTGATTTTTTTTTTTTTTTTGAGAAAATTATGGTGAGATGAGAAATAAGTTAATTGGTTGCTACATAATAATAAGGGATTTGATTCTTGACGTTTTTGACTAGCCTCGTTGCGGATCTGCTAGTAGGTAAGTCTGCCTGTGAAACCGAAGGTAGTGGGTTCGAGTCCCACCCAGTGCAAAAATTATGTGATGAATATAAATATTCGTTTTGTGCCTGGGTGTTTCTATGTATTATAAGTATGTATTTACAATTATATAAGTTTTATCTCAGCTGTTTGGCTACCATATATTACAAGCTTTGCTTAGTTTGGGGTTAGATGTAATGTGTGAAATGTCCACCACTATCTTAAGAACCATGATAGTAAGACAGTTAAAATTTCACAGATGTTGTGGATATAACAGAACAAAATAAAATTTTGTTGATACAACACACGTGATTTTTTTGGATCGATACTGATAAGTGGTAACGGGAACAGGTAGACGTTGAAATATTCACAGCATATTTAGTTATTTATATATTAACTTTATACATTAAAATAAAAGTAATAATTACGGGGAGCTCTCGTTTTATCATCAACTATGTATTATTTTGGTGTTCTTATTAAATAATTCCAGTGACGGAACCCTTATTGCACAAGTCCGATCCGCATCTGGCCGTTTTTTTATTATGTTTAAACTGACTTTGTTGTGACGAATTACTTATGAATACACAGGTACATATTCACAATAGTGCTATCCTTGAGTCTTTGTTGACTACGAACTAATAACTATTGAATTTTACACGTGAAAATCACGAGAGACACGATCATACGTAGTAACCCATAAAATTGAAACAACTACGTTGGTTTTCATAAAATGATAAAAGAACAAGAGAGTCACCGCAAAATTAATCATTATAAACATAACAAAAGTATTAAAATATGTTAATAGTCTCCTCGTAATTTCTCATACTTTTTAGTGTTAGACTTTATCTTTTAAATACATAAGTTTTAATACATTTGTCATAGTGTATAGTAGTCTACTAGTCAAGCCCTTTCATTTGATATCCATATTAAGGCATTAGTGAAAAAATAATTATGTAATTCACCATTTTGTGATTTGAAATTTGTTATACTATATAGTACTCTACTAGTCAAGCCCTTTCACTTGATACCCATATTGAAGTAGATGTGTGATGAAATATTTGGTCCGCCATTTGGTGGAGGCGGCCATCTTGAATCGATATTAACCTAAAACAGCTCAAAACATCAACACAAAAAATAATCTTCAAATAAAAAACCGCATCGAAATCGGCCCATCCGTTTGAGCTCTACGGTGCCATAAACAGATGCACACACAGACAGATACACAGAGAGACATTCCTGTATGTGTGTCTGTCTGATAGATAGAAAGACTTCGACGTCAAACTTATAACACCTCTTTTTTTGGTCGGGGGTTACAAACCGCAGTAGTTGTGCCATAAAGTGGTCAAGTAGGAGTTAAAATATTGCTAAAAATTGCGAAGTTCGAAAAAAAATATAAACTTTGAAAGACTTATTCTCAGAAACTATTGGGTGTACAGAGACAATTCTAGTATCATATTGTAGCCAATTTAGTCTTCTTTATAAACGCTACAAGAAAGTTTTTTCAAAAACTAGTCGTTTAGGGTGATAATCGCAAAAATTTAAAAAATAAACGCTTTTTGGCGGTTTTATCGATTTTTGACAAAGTTACGTTCGCCGCTCGAGGTCACAAACTTGGATTAATCATTAGGTCAACATCATAAACAAGTCTGAAAAAAATCAGATCTACCGGATTTAACACATACTACTCCATACTTTCAGGCGACAAAGTTACTGGACTATTAAATGATGCAGACAAGCTGAAAGCGATTTATTGCAGGCAACCTTGGGATGGACAAAAATCGTACGAAATACTCGTATTATGTACATACAACTACACAGAAACAAAACACATAATCAATAAATCAAAATAATCTTTTCAAATATTTGCCGAAAAATGTGAAAAAGGATTAACTAAGTTACTTAAATGAAAAGACAAAATATCTTTATTTTGTCTTTTAAATAAACATAGTTGTCAAACAACTAACTTGTTGCGGAAACAGCAAATACTATGAATGTAATAATTAAAGTGATCAAAGAAAGAATAAATAATAATTTAAATAATACATTCAATTTACTTGGGAAAAAACAATTCCTGATATTACAGTTTCGACAAATATAGATAGTGCAATCCACGAAGACGCGCCCCACCAATTTTGTTTTCCACCAATCGTTTGCTCCGAGCGTCAGTCGCGAACCATTCACCAGTCATTGTAGTGTGCGTGTGCATTCATAGGTAATTAGTGTGTACCGATAACACTCAACCATTGACGGAAGCTTGCACATAAATACTATAAACGGTTAGGAGGAATAGTGGGGCGCGTCTTCGTGGATTGCACTATCTGTAGTTACAATACCATAATAAGTTTCAGAGCGTGTTGAAGGGGTCATTAGTGTCAAGTTGGTATTTGACCTTAGTGGAAGAGAATGATAAATCTGCGATAAAGCGAACAGCTCGTTAAGGTAACACGGATTATGGTTGTAACTCTCTCCTTGGGAAACTAGGCGCTGTGGCCCAGCAGTGGGAAAAAAAAAACTGTTGGATGATGGACTTCGGGCCCTAGACGCACTTTGTGATCATTCCAACGAAATTGTATTTTTATTAAAGTATTCTCACAAATACCAAACCAAAACAAAGTTACCAAACAATAATATTGCAGTTGAATTTTACCACTACTATAGATAGGTTTGAAGTATCCGCTTGATACACCGGTGTGTAATATAGTACCCAAAACTTGGTTGATGACGAAAATATACAAACTTAATTCTGCGGTCGGGTTTTTGGCGGGAAAAAAATTTTTTTCGTGTTTTTATTTGGGAAGGTATACCGATAAATTTGTGTTTAATGGCGTCTACTTGAACTGGTCTTTATTTTGATATAATCCACATTAAAATTGGAGTTCATTTACATAGAAAAATCGTAAAATTAAAAAAAAACAAAAATTAAATTTTTTGGCGGGAAAATGGTCCCGAAGTATTGAAAAAAATTTAAAAAATATATTTGTGCTATCGAATGCAGTTTTTTTTGGTTTTACGAGTTTGTTATTTCGTATACAACACATTTAAGCCATAAAACCACTGTCTCCTTTATAAACTATTAATGTAATAGCTGATCGACTACTTGAGAAATCGCAAAAAAAAATCTCAAGTGTCAAAAATGTTAGTTTACATTTTAAGTACATCAATTATAAACAAACGATACCGCTAGAAGCGTCTTGAAACGCTCTTGAGAATGAATGGGCTCAAACGGATAAAAGTAAGGCGGCACTTCATATGCCGAAGCACAAACACCGCACTTATGTAACCTGACACCCATTTTCCCGCCAAAATTGTAAACGCGAAGAGCAGGCGGTGTAGCAAGCGGGTATAGGCCTTGGTTGTACTGATAAAGCCGCGTAAAGTGACAGTCTACTTCAAAATAAAATGTAATACATACCTACTTATAACTAATTTGCGATAAGCATCTTGTACGTACAGTAGGTACAGAAACTTACTTCACGTAGCAAAAAATTTTGGTATCTGAGGCTCACTGATTGTTATTTTGCCCATGCAAGTTTCGGTTGAGTGATGTTTAGTTTCATACTGATGTCGAGTGATTTATTATCGGGACAAATCTTGTGTTAACTGACTGATAACGGAATAACTAACTGATTGGCAAGGGGATTGTCGATTGTCGGGTGACTGATTATTGGAACTAAAACTGGTGTGGTCTCTATGTCGCATCGTTTACTATGATTTGTGCTGTGTGTAGTTTCATTTCGTAAAACTTGTTTTAGTAAGATAATTTATTCAAATGACACAAGAAAAAAACGTATATACAGTTTATATTCATATATTTTATGACATGATGATGTGACACAAAAATACGGTTACTTCGTCGACATAAGTGACGATTGCTAATGGACCATAAACTAAGCACAAGGCTTGTGTCTTAGGGTTGGGTTGAGTGAGTGCCAAGTTATTAAAATACATTTTACTGTTTATCAGGTGAGTGTATAGTATCTCTAACAAATTGTGACAAATGTTATGAGCGGTGAATATGCAAAACCTATAGGCTAAAGGTGTGAACTCACAAACAACAAAACGTAAGATATTCAAGACGATAACAGAACCATGATTATTTATTCTCTGTAAATATTGTGAATTAAGTTCTCTGTAAAGTTGTCATACGCAGTGACAACGTAGGAGCCACTTCCTGACAGTTTATTGTAAGTTGAGTGACGCAGTCAGAAAGCAATCCAGCTTTGCGACTGAAGTTGTCAAGGACACGCAGCACTTCCTTAAGCTAATGTTGAACTGGCACGTGGAGAGTTGTTAAGTTCATATGGATTTTGATTGCACCGTTGTATAGAAAAACCGGCGCACCCTCATCTCTACCATATCATCTCATCTCACTCGTCTTAGAGCGAATCTCACTCTCACTCTCTCTCTCTGCCTCTGCAGACATGAATACCGTCCTACTAGCACTACCCTAGGCAACAATGCAATTTTGGATTATTGATTGATAAAGCGCGAAGTATGTTATTAGCTTCGGGACAGGTAAATCAGCGAAGTCGCGGTGGTTTTTCATAACATTTATGAGAGTGTGTACGCGACGCAATACTAAGAATTTGTTATTTTTAGGACAGATTCTAGTCTGCCAACAGTCCAAGGTATTTAATGTGATTGGCACAATCAATAGGTAGGCAAGAACAGAAGACGCTTGTGATGGACTATCGTTTCAGCGAACCCCTAGCTCTAAATTTTCCGCAGGCACAGAAACGATAGTCTTAATGAAGACAGTGATTTAGTTTTCTTTTTTTAAAGTTTAAAGTTAAACCCACGAAATATCCTTGAGAGAATGTTTCCTTGTGTAGTGTCCTAACACTAAACTAAATGGGAAGCCATTTTTTATAAATATAATTCCGACTTTGACATTTTGGATTCGATTGCACTAGTAACTACTAAACCAATAGCTACGCCTCTGACTCCAAATGCACACTAGTAACTAGGTAAGAAGTACGGTTCTAGAAAAAAACAGATTACGTGTCTCCGGGCTCGCAACACCTCGTCACCAGCTCTGACATTCCACAAAGCAACTGCTTGAAATCAACCATGATCCAGTTCATGCAGCTCTTTTATATCAAAAGAATGTGATCTTTTTAGACTACTCAAACTCTGGGTGACGAGCGCAGTGCAGTGCTAGGTAATGATTTGGACTCTTCATGTTCCAATAGCTGCGTGTCACTGTGCTGTTATGTGGCAGGCATGTGGCTTACCATGAGGCACATGACGTGCTCGTCTCGTCACTCTTTACTAAAAAAAAAAAAAAAACTTACCTTTCATTTCGGTTGAATGAAACCACACTGCCGCTGATATGGCTGATGTTCACCTCCTCTTTACTCTTCATTGTTTCTAAAACAGAAGTAAGAAAAAAAAGTTATAAAATTTTAATATAAAACATGATTTTTATGCATCTGCGATTAGAACTCATCTCGTGACTACAGCCTTTGTAACGCAAAAGTTATTAGCAGACAATTAAAAATAATGTAGATCCCGGCTAAACCTTGTTATGTTTTCAAAATGTGTACATGAGACTCGAAACTTTTTTTACAGTATAGAGTGACAAAACGAGCAGAACATACCTATGCCTGATGGTAATCAACACGCCTCCCCATAACATCAGAGTGACATGAAGAGTCCAAATCATTGGAAAAGACAAGGCTAACTCCGTGTTCGTGATAAATTGTTACCCATGCGCGGACTATCTGTTTTTCTAAGTATATCGTACGTATGTATAATATCGATTGTGTGAACATTAAGAAAAATGTATTAATTCATATAAATATGGTCTCGAAAAATGCAGTGCCTTGTTGTTGCAAGCCTGGACTGACGACGATTTGGTACCTAAGTGATTGATTAAATCACCGTAGTATTGTTAATTCTATAAGATTATAATCTAACGACGACGTCAGATTATAATCTAACCTAACTTACCGCAGCATTATGTATAATCTTACAAACGTGTTTACAATTTTATGCCGAAATACTCAATACTCACCACCGTGTTACGCAATTATTTGTTGTTGCCTAAAATCTTCTAAGTAAGTATAATTATTTCAATTTCTAGCAAAAATTAAAAGGAGTTTTTTCGCTGAATGATAACAAAAGAACTAGTAAAAAAAATAAACCTAAACGTTTATGCGCAGAATATAGGCGTAAGACAATTGACTACGCACGGCCGCGAACGAGACGTTGCCGGCAAGCACGTGTTAGCCGCAATTTGGTCAAAATGCCATAATAATTCACGTACACTCGAGTTTCAGTGCGGACGAAAGTTTCGGCTATTTTTGTCCGAAAGCAAAACTATGGCCGAAACTGGCTGACACGAAAATATAATTGTCAAAAAAAAAAAAGGTGGTAGTTAAGCTCCTTTTTGAGTTCAATTTGCAGATGGCCATCAAGGATAGAAATGCAGTCGTGGTGGAGGCGCTGAGCCGGGAGGAGGCGACTTAGAAAATAAAATAGTCCTAGAATTAGCAAGAAAATGTTCCCTACTTTCCCCTATTTCCTTTTCTTCTCCAATCCAAGATTAATGTAACAAAAAGAAAACGATTGACAAAGGTCACGGACCCCGGAGTCTGTGGAGCTGTAAAATTTAAATAAAAAAATAAAAAAAAACTCCTTTTTGAGGTTAATGAGTTCAGTGTTGTGTTAAGAAATGATTCTGGGCATCAACAATTAGGTTGCGTTTGTACTTGTGTGTTTTGTTATTATTCATTTTATTTCAATTGCAATTATTATTAGTTATTGAACTTCAGATTGTTGAGTTTCAATTGTATATAAAGTGACATATATGAGGTTCGAATCCATCAAAATATTAAATCCATCAAATATCGAAAATTAAAAGCTCTTTTAACGTTCTTTAATTAATTTATTGCATTGTCATTTTATTTAACAATATTCAACTGTCACTCAGTATATTGAGCAAAGAAATGTACCATTAAAATATGGTTGATTTCAGTACAAAACAGAATTTTTTAAAATCTTGTGTACACCGAAAGCCTGCCCGAAAAATCGGTTTGGGCTTTTTCGGTTTCATTCGGACACATATTTCGTTGTATTATCTCTTGGGCATACCTTAGTAGTCATTTATTATGTAAATGAAAATTTAAAATATGTAAATTGAATTATCGTTTTACCAACATAACGTTCCGTAACAAGTCAGCGTTTCAGTCTTATTTCAAACCGTTGCTTTATTCGCTTCCATCTTTTCACACTATTTATCCATGTAACTTGTCTTTACTGTATCTATTATATATTGTTCCGGCATCGTTTAACAAATGTGTTTGTTCCATTTTAACAAAGCCACTTGAATATTTTTTTAAACAAATATTACGCATATCAAATTTATAATAGGTAAATCTAGTCTTCTAAAAGTTTACGAATAGTTATGCGCAGTTCACTCGTACGTCTATCGATAATGGTTTGTTTTGTCGAAATAAACTAATGTGTGTCAAACATTTAAAAAAATTAATATTAGGTACCTTCAATCAAATCACAGATTTAAAGCAACCAAAGTGTTGTGAGCTGACATACCAACATTGAGTTCTTTTTAGGGTTTCGTAAAACGTAAAAACGGAACCCTTATAAATTCGTCATGTCTGTCTGTCTGTCTGTCTGTCTGTCTGTCTGTCTGTCTGTCCGTCCGTATGTCACAGCCACTTTTTGCCGAAACTATGAGAACTACACTGTTGAAACTTGGTAAGTAGATGTATTCTGTGAACCGCATTAAGATTTCAACAAAAAAAATTAAAAAAAAGAAAAATTAGGGTTGCCCCCCATACTGACAACTGAAACTCAAAAATTTTTTTTTCATCAAACCTACACGTGAGGGGTGTCTATCGATAGGTCTTCAAAAATGATGTTGAGGTTTCTAAAATCATTTTCGTCTACACTGAATAATTTGCGCCAGAGACACTTCCAAAGTGGTAAAATGTGTGTCCCCCCCCCTCTAACTTTTAAAGTAAGAGAATGAAAAATCTAAAAAAAATATATGATGTACATTACCATGTAAACTACCAACGAAAATTAGTTTGAACTCGATCTGATGAGTAGTTTTTTTTTAGTACGTCATAAATACACTATTATTGAAACTTCGATCAAAGTTACAACGAACTACAAGAACTATGTGTACTATGTATATAATGTTACTTGCTGCAACGGAACCCTTCATGGGCGAGTCCAACTCGCACTTGGCCACTTTATTTTTATTGATTATACATAATATGTTTTGTACCTATGTATGTACATTGCGTATGTGGTTTTACCAAATGATCCAATAAAAATAGTCATATTATGGAAATATTTTAATTTATTGTGACAGTACAATACACTTCTGCAGAATAATACAGGTATGAAGGTATTATCTCACTAGCGTAGCGTTGAAGGACTATAATAGGTACTACAAACCACGATACAATTTTTTATTTATTGAATAGGTAAGTATTGAGTTCTATATTTTATTATAATGTTTTTGTATAATCGACAGGCACTTACTTAAGAATGTGTCTGTTGTTTCTAATGAAAAATGTATACATTATACGGCTATGTTTTATAGTATTATTATCTACGATTTCAAAGGCCATGTATAAAATTGTAGAGAAAAAATTTCTGTGAGTGAAGTTATTGCTAACGGAAATTACTTTTTGGGTTTTATGTAAACTCGTTTATCTATTGGTGTTTGACGTATCACAAAATTAATAAAAAAAACTAGTTAATGCAATCGTTTCGTAGTTTTGCCAAATTTTTTTTCCGGGGCCTTTGAAAATGTGTTTTTATAGATTTCGTTGTGATTTATCGAATTTGATTTTGTTTTAATTCAAAATATTCATCGTAGCATGCGTCAGAAAGATGTTGTCAAAAGCTGCCATAAACAGCATTTAATATGGTGGCACGAGCGACGAAGATAGGTACGAATTGGCAAAATTACCTAAAATTTAAAAAACTCCCGGATTTTTTTTTAGATAAGCTCCTTTTTTGACCAACTGTTTGGAGTAAGTTGTTGTATGAGATAGTTACAAGGCATTGACTGGCTTCGTAACTCTGCCTGCGAAGCCGAGGGTCGTGGGGTCGATTTCCACCCAGTGCAAATATTTGTATGATGAATTCAAATATTTGTATTGTGTCTGGCTGTTTCTATGTAGGTATAATAAGTAGGTGTGTATTTACAACTGTTTATTTTTCAATAAGAACAAAGATAGGACACAAGTCTTTTGAAAAAAAAGTTGTTATAAATTAAATCAATTTCATCATAATTAATTTAAATTTTATTACGAGTACTACATTGTTGTGCCCTCAGGTTTATTCCTTCGATTTATAAAATATACATAGCGGTTCTTCTGAATCGCAGTACAATGGAATAAAGATGCCAACTTGAAAGAGTTTAGGAACATGCCGGTTTTCTCACGATGTTTTCCTTCTACATCTGCATTTTTTTAAATACGCATAGATATGTGCAGGAACTTACGACCTCACAATTGTGATATCGGACGTTTTCGCCACCGGGCCACCACAGCACGTGACATGATATGGAGTCCATTGTAATCTAATCTTGTTAATAAAGGCTCTAACCGGCTTATAATAGGTCCGGTGCAGCGGCTAATTTAGCTCAGCCGCTCAAATAGCGGAAATATAATACAACCCTCGGGCTTTGTACATCATAATACTGTTGCTTGTAGAGATTCACTCCGGTCTAATACTGTACGTGTAGGAAAAGTATGGAGGATTCTTTTACGTACGCTAAGAACCCCATTTTTATCTATACCGCTCATATAACTAAAATATAAGTATCTGTTTGTAACTCCAAAAACAGCTTTTAGCCAAATGCATACGAAAGTATATAACAAAGAAAAAAAACAAATTATGAAATACTTGCCGGTAAGTCCGTCTGTCTGTTTATTGCGGTTAATCTCTGAAACGACTGGACCGATTTTGATGGGACTTTCACTGGTAGGTAGCTGATATTATAAGCAGTAACTGAGGTTTTTATATTGGAAAAATAAATAAATATGACATTCCATAGTTTAGTTTCACGGCGGGGCAAAGCTAATAGGTCCTAAAACTAATCGCACAACTCGTGGACAAACCAGTTTGTGGTGTTAGAAGACGCAGTACTGAATACAGACAGCGAGATCTAGAATGTGACATACACACACTTAGACGCATCGTTAGATTTTTAAATTCTGTAGACAAGAACCTAGTTAAGATTATCTTGAGGAAAACACGAATTACCTTAAACAGCTGCTTCCTATCTCTCGTTCTAGTTCACCTGCTGAGTGATTTTCTTATTAACATTGTAATTGAGTTAGTTCTCACTTGGTTGGTATTAATAGAACTTCCTAAAATTTTATGCGAATAAGAATATTTCAGATGGAATGCTTTCAGATATGCAATGAGTTTGCTTTTAGGTATGCTCTACTAATTTATATGCTTTCTGTGCAAGTCATAAGCGATATGCAATGCAGGCCAACTGGTATGGATCCCTTTAGAAAAAAGTAGGTACTTAAATATTTATATAGAAGAGTACGTAGATAATTTAATTATTTACAGAAAGATTTGGATAAAAAATGTGTAAACCATGTAAGATGTCAGATAATCGCCACCTGCAATGTGTTGTCTCGTCTCAAAACGGTGTCATTCAATTCTACTTCCTACCAATATTATAAACGCGAAAGTTTTAAAAAATGTATGTTTGTTACTCTTTCACACAAAAACTACTGAACGGATTTGGATGAAATTTTATACATAGATAGATAATGATCTGCAATTACATATAGCCTATTCTTTTATTGCGGGTGAAACAGCGGGACGCTTCTGTAATTATCAGCGCTAATATTTCATTTGTTTGAGAAATTAGATACGTCAATATATTTGACATATTTTTTCATCGCCTGTTACTTATTTATGTCTGTCATTCAGAAATCACCTTATTAAAGTACTCTGAACCTTGATGAACAAATGACGAACCGATGTTTACGTGTTTTTTTTTTAAGTTAACAAGTTTTAAGTTTTAAGTTTTAAGTTAAGTGTTTTTAAGTTAACTGAGTCAATTTTAGCCTTTGCGGACGACCTTGCAATACTTACACGAAATCCCAAACAGTGTCAACAATTGTTGAATGATGTTGATGAGTTCTGTACATGGACGGAGGGAATGAGGGCAAAACCAAGTAAATGTCATTGTTTATGTCTGGGTAGACGAGATACCAAATATACTTCTTACGATCCGGGACTCTCCATAAGTGGCCAAAGAGTTGCCACAATAGCAGAGGCAGTGCCTTTCAAATTTCTTGGTAGAAAGATAGACTACAAAGGACGTACACCATCATTAGAGGTAGTTGTTGGAAATTTCATGAATGACCTCAGTAAGGTAGACCAACAGCCTATCAGCAATATCAAATAAAGTAGCCAAGTGCGAGTTGGACTCGCCCATGAAGGGTTCCGTTCCAGCAAGTAACATAATATACATAGTACACATAGTTCTTGTAGTTCGTTGTAACTTTGATCGAAGTTTTAATAATAGTGTATTTATGACGTACTAAAAAAAAACTACTCATCAGATCGAGTTCAAACTAATTTTCGTTGGTAGTTTTTATGGTAATGTACATCATATATTTTTTTTAGTTTTTTCATTCTCGTACTTTAGAAGTTAGAGGGGGGGGGACACACATTTTACCACTTTGGAAGCGTCTCTTGCGCAAGTTATTCAGTGTAGACAAAAATTATATTAGAAACCTCAACATCATTTTTGAAAACCTATCGATAGACACCCCACACGTGTAGGTTTGATGAAAAAAAAATTTTTGAGCTTCAGTTCTCAGTATGGGGGGCACCCCTAATTTTTGTTTTTTTTTTAAACTTTTGTAAAAATCTTAATGCGGTTCACAGAATACATCTACTTACCAAGTTTCAACAGTGTAGTTTTCATAGTTTCGGCAAAAAGTGGCTGTGACATACGGACGGACAGACAGACAGACAGACAGACAGACAGACAGACAGACAGACAGACATGACGAATCTATAAGGGTTCCGTTTTTACGTTTTACGGAACCCTAAAAAGCATGGATATATGACAACTATCTCACATCACGTCTCACTTGGCCTTTCCTAGTATATGACATCGGTAAAACCCTCCTCGCAAAATTAGATGCTAATGTCATAAAGATATTGAAGTCATGGTTTGGATTGGCACATCCGGCTGATCCCTCTACTCTATTTAGGGATCACAATAGTTTTGGCCTGAAACTAAAAAAACCATCCGAACTCTACAAACACCTAAGAGTTACAAAAACGCATGTTTTGGGAAAGTCGAAAGACGAATTAATCGCATCTCTCCCAAAAGACAAAAGCGCTTCGGACCTTGAATCTAGACTTCAATTCCACAAACAATTTATGGCAGGTGCGCAAGTAAATACAGCTGGGTTGGGTGCGAGAAAGAAAAGGGAAGACCGAGACATGGTAAAAACCTTTCTACAACAAGACGAAAATGATAGTTACAAAGTGCACGCTATGAATTTAGAAATGCAAAGTGAGTGGTTAACCATAGGTGAGTTTTGTATCCCATTAGCTCTAAAGTGGCGCACCTTGCTATATGACTGGTCTCCTGCCTTATTAAAATTTTATCTGAACGCTTTCCAAATGACCCTCCCTGACCAGAGTAACTTGGTAAGGTGGGGAAAAGCCTCTGAAAAATGTTGCTATACTTGTGGTGAGGCGATATGTACAGCAAGGCACATATTGGTGGGATGCAAGGTGCTCCTTAATAGGGGTCATTACTCACAGCGCCATGACAGAGTACTTGAAATCATACGTGAAGCCGTAAGCCTTTCGGTAGCTAGAGCCCAAAAGGGATTGACGATGAACAAAAGACAAATTAACTTTGTAAAAGAGGGCTCAACTTCAAACTCCAAGAACAAGCCTTACTCAATCCTGGGTTCAGCACCTGATTGGACAATTTTAATGGACACGTATGAAAAGCACTACAAAATCCCAGAGGATGTGGGTGTTTCGTCATCCAGACCGGACATTTTCCTTTTTTCTAGGGCTACGAAACGCATAGTCCTGGTAGAACTTACCGTACCGTGGGAAACTAATATACCTAAAGACCACGTGTTGAAACAAAATAAGTATTACGACCTACAAAATCAATTAACAAAAAATGGCTATGTAGTTAATTTATACGCTGTAGAAGTAGGAGCGAGAGGTATACCAGCAAAATCTCTCTATAACCTGCTTAAAGACCTTGGATTGTCCAGAAGTGCAGTAAGTTCTATACTAGAACGAGTATCTAAAGCTGCACTAGTAGGATCATATCGGATTTGGCTGGGCAGGGAGATAAATACGAGTAGTGAAGGTGAGTGTTGACGTACGTCAATGTAAGGGGCCCCTTTTAAACCTACAGCCCGAGTCACAAGTCTTGGGGTTTATTCGAGATTTCTCTCTCTGCCACACGATGGACCCGGCACCCGCACGGTGAATCCATGGAATGCTAAGAAGTACGTCTCAATGTTTCTTGGAATTATCGGATGCTTGCTGTCCGTTTATTAGATATGTAAATATTGTTCGACGATCCTACTGTCAACTCCGAGAACATTATCCGTAGCCATAGAAATTAAATTTTTGTCCTTGGCAACAGGATATAAATATTTGCTTTTGAAATTTACAGTTTTAAATTAATCTACCTACATTTAGCGTCACTCTACCTGCCTCGGCACTGTAGTTTATTGGCCAGTACGCCCGATTCCACAATATCAAGTTCATGGGTTCGAAACCAATTGTACCTTTGGTTTTTTTTTTTCAAGAACAAATGTAACAAACTGAAACAAACGCCTTTATGTTTTATGCCACCCTGTTCCAAAATGGTTCCAGGAGATAATATGTCATCCAAAAAAACTCTCACATGGTAAAAGTGATGGATTATCGCCTTAACTCTCTCCTTGCGAAAGATAACACCGAGTACAGCAGTGCAAACATACATTTCTAAGCAATTATGGCTTTTAGAAGTTATTGGAGTTAAAAAGAATACAATTGCCGCTACATAGACAACGTCGCAGTGATAATAACAATTTAATATCTTTATGCGACAAAGTGAATGTGTTATACAGAATTAGTCTAAATGACCGATTGGAAGAGAATAGCTAAACTGTATAACTATCTAAAAGCATATTTTATACCCCTAATGTTTTAGTATTCTTGTTGTAATTTATTTTTGAATTGTTATTATCGAAAACAATAAACAAAGCGTAGCAAAATTATTATGGAAATTAAGTAGCAATAGCATTACTATTATTATTACTTATTTATTACTTACTTTATTATTATTATTACTTATTTATTAGCGGGCTGCGCTACTTATTTACTTAATTATTTAATGTATTTAAAAACATATACAAATGATATGCCATTTTGTTGAAAAACAGCATATATCACCAAAAAAGGCGTTTTGCTAAATCAAAATGAAGTTACTAGTTACTATGTGTAATTAGTAAAAATGTAGTACATTCTGCCAGTAGCAGTATTTTCACCACGTTTCCACCCTATATAATATCGGGCTGCCAGTATATTTAATCAAAATCATAAAATCTTACCCCGCTAATCGTAGGTTCCGTGTCCATGTAAAAAAAAGTCGGCGCCAAAACCAGTCCCTGCAGGTAAAGCGCAAGGCTAAATCGCAGGTTTATAGTGTGGAATAGTATATAGGCTACTTTTTGTCCCGAGGAAACGACGAGAACAGAAACTAGACAGGTAAAATTGCGGGGCGCTGCTAGTAGTATAGGTCTCCGAAGAATCTCAGTTATCGTTGTTTATTTGGTCAATGACAATATCAAGTGGCTCCTATGTTTTACTCGTACTTTGAGAGCAGCCCAATGAGATAGTCTGTTATTACCATCGATATAAATCATTTGATGTGCCCTCCCAAACTTCAGGCGCATGGAATTATGTCATCGTTGGGAAGAGTGAGCTCACTGTTTTCGCTCTAGTCGGTTGTAGGATGCGGTAAACGACGGACCTACCTATTCGTTGTCAACAACCAAAATAAGTAGAACTACAGCATACCTCGCCGCTAGCGATTCTAGGGGTCAAGTAGATTGGTGGTGTGTAATCCACTTACACTACACACACAGACACAGTTTATTATCAATTTCAAGGAGCTCAGAGCACATAGAATAGTTTATATCGATGGTTGTTATTACTTGATCTTATACATTATTTACGGTACTTCGTAGAGACTTTTGGATGGTTCGTGTTAATATCCAATATTAATCGACCTGTGAATGCGAAGAGTTGTGACGAGTTCTCGGGTCAGGTTTCATCGAAAACGAGCTCATCGAATTGAATTTTATTGTTCAGGGTCGCCTCGCAATAGGTACTACTAATAAAATATAAGGTAAGATAATACGGGCTTCGACACACAACTTATGTGAACTAACCTCCGTTTATTAAAATACTAGAAGTGTCCAGCGGTTTTACCCGCACCGTTTTCATTCCCGTTATTTTCTCGCAATAAAAAGTAGCCTATCCCAGACTATAATCTAACTGTATTCCGAATGTCGGTCCGATCCGTTTAGTCGTTTCGATGTGATTAACCAACAAACATACAAACTTTCGATTATATTATATTAGTAGGAGGCTGTTGTGTGAGAAAAGTTCACTAATATTTATTTTAAAAAAATACCTATCTATCTCTCTGTTTGTTCTGGCTAATTTCTGAAACGGCTAGGACTATTGGGACTTTTACTGGCCAGTAGCTGATATTATAAGGAGTAACTTAGGCTAAATTTTATGTAAAAAAATATCATTCAACAGTTTTTTTTTTTTAGAAAACGAGTGACAAGACGAACAGGACATATGCCTGATGGTAAGCAACATGCCTGCCTCATAACAGCACAGTGACACGCAGCTATTGGAACGTGAAGAGTCCAAATTATTACCTAGCACTGCACTGCACTCGCCACCCAGAGATATAAGGTGTTATATCTCTCTGTAATTTCTCTGGAAACATTTTCCTTCAAACCGGAACACAGTAATGTTTGCATATTACTGCTTGGCGGTAGACTAACTGGCAAAGGTGTGGTACTTCCCCAGGCGGACTCTCCAAGAGACTACTACAAAATGTAAGTAAACCGAGAGTGAAACTGTGGGGTGCAGCTAGTTTGAAAGAAAGATCTGATAAAATTGAAATTGACTTGATTGTAGACATTGTTTATCTCGAGGGTTTCATATCTAAGGCCTACATTTTAATCTGAACGATGTTTTGTGCATAGTACAAAAGTACCAATGATGCGGCTCATTTTACCTACTGAATCTCGTAAAAAATATGTATATACTGAACTTGAATGATGAATCAATACTTGGCCCGAACCCATATGGGTTCGGCGCCAGTTTACGGGCGCGTCGTAAGTTGCTAACCAGCAGCAAATATTAAGAACCTCCTCCTTTTTTTAATTTGGTTAAAAAGTTGCAACACAATAGATAATGTGTTCAACAACAATGACATCAACCATTCGAAAGAGTCATCTGAGGCCATTAGCTGTCGTACCACGTTTTTTCAATAAAGTAGTTCATATAATTTTATCAAACAACGTTGTAGGTAAGTATCTTATGTTTTACCACTTGTGGCCGGAGGTCTACCGCCTAAGTAAAATGATCTTGCCTCGAGCTTTATTTTAACTTTTTATATGTTATGGAGTGACGGGACGAGCATGACAAGGCCGCGATGGTTAGCAACACAGCCACACACACAGCCTGCCCACAATATAGCAGTGTCACACAAAGTTAGTAAAGCCATACACATGAACGTAATCTGACTTCAGCTCGATAATCTCAATTTGGTCAAAAAGCTCAAATTGCCAATATCTTCGACAGTGAGAGATCACGGGAGGTGGTGATCTCCTTTTGAGAAACCATTCTCTTGCAGATGGAGACAGCTGAAAAGCAAGAATGAGGGGGACTCTCGCTCTCTCCACTCGCCACTCTGGCTGACACAAAGTCTCCAATTAGAGAGCCTGAGGTGTCGGACGTTCAATGCCATCCGGCACCCAATTTCAGGAGGTGAGGTGGTGTCCCACCCGAAGAGGTGACGCACTGCTCGTTTCCGTTGCATGGTTAATGTGCAAGGGTTCTGTATTTAAAGCATTCAGGTACATATTTAAAGCCATCTCGACTCGTTACTCTTTCACGCAAAACTACTGAACCGATTTGTACCTGACTTTACCATATTACAACAAAAAATAAAAATGAGATGAACGCGTTGTATTTAAACACGTTGTGATCGATTGTAATTATTTTCATCAGAAGAAGAGTTTCTTAAATATTTTGGTATGCTTTAACTCACAAATATGACAAACGTAAACAAATAAAACGTATTTGAAACTAAAATATACTTACTTATAAAATTATTATGAATAGCACCGTAAAAGGTGTATATATAACAAGCAAAAACGAATACCGTTTTTGCTTGTTTTAGATGCACCTTTACTTTGAAAACAAGTTTATAAAAAAGTGGTCATCTGTACTTCTCTATCTAAACAAATTAGGTTGGTACAGAAAACTGAACTAACAACTAATATTTGCGTGGTTGTGGTCCGCAAACACTGTTATCGATTGATTATCACGCTTTACATTGTGATCTACTTATCCAAATAGAACATTTGTATTTGTCATTATAAACAACTGAGGTTTGAAGACTTCTAATTTAAAAGAAACAAAATCCAAAACAAGAACAAACAGTACAAACACTTTAGGTTTACATATAATGTTATTATTTAATGTTGATATGTACATTTAAAATATTTATTATTTATGTATTGTTATATTTGCTTGAGTATTTTATCCATTTAACTGAATTAGTTATTACTGCGTAGTTTATTGGTCCTTGTAATATATAATTTGTTTTAATTTCATATTTTATATCGCAATTTATTTATTTTTATTTAACCACTTCATTCACTCAGGGTCGTCCTCCAACGCGATGGAATGACGGGCTCGGAGCGTTTAAAAAATATTGATCGATGGAAGCTCAGGACCGAGTAAAGTGGAGGGAATTCGGGGATGCCTTTGCCCAGCAGTGGGACAACTGAGGCTATTTAAAAAAACACTTCATATAATTCATCTCTCTTTCCGTGCAATGTTGCCTGGAATAGAAAACTTTAACCAGTAAGGCTGCCAATTAAGAGTAAGTATTAACCGATAGTTTCTAGTCTTTTTATCTTTGATTGTATGGTATTTTAATAGACTTTATTACTATTGATTAAATTAACATAGTAGTATCTATGCATAGATGAATATCTTACATATAAAATTCTCGTGTCACAGTGTTTGTTTCCTTACTCCTCCGAAACGGCTTTACTGATTTTAACCAAAATTTATATGCATATTCAGTAGGTCTGAGAATCGGCTACTAGCTATTTATCATACCTTTATTTATATGGCAAAACAACGTTTGCGGGGTCAGCTAGTATCTGTATATGCATCTATGGATAGTCCGATACTCTTAATTAATTGCCCAAAACACAAATACTCACATAAATTAAACAAAACTTATTAAGTATATTGATGTGATAGCATGCTAGTAAAAATTAGGTACATACTAAATAATAAACTTAATCTTCATTATAAATTGAGTTATGACATATCAAGAAATTGGTTTCCAGTATCTGTTATACTATTCTAGATACTTAAAATAAGATTGGTTCAGAATAATATCAAACACAATCAACGGCTATTCTGCGATTGTTAACGCTTTTGCGTTAGTATCTATGGTGACGAAAGTTTTAACTGTGTGGCTGTGCCAAAAATGAAACGGTTGCCAACAAAATCAGTGTCGCAAGACCATGGTCTCAAAATAGGCTTTTGACCCCAATCTCAACGTGTCGCATATCCACCTACGGTCACAAGGGACTCAACGGTTAGTCGATTAGGTACTATTCACGTGCTTTTCATAAGGCAACTTTTATTTCAATTATTAAGCTATTTTTATTTAACGGACAGATAATTTACAAACTAAAGCACAATGAGAACTACACTGCTACACTTTGGTAAGTACCTAACTAACTTCATACGCTAAGCACATCTGAATTATCCATAAACCAATGATGGTTTAAAAATAATCTAGATAAGCAAGCTCACTACCAGTCGAAACTGTGCCCACTATGCTGGCTCCATGCACGTTGAATGGCAATGTTTATCCGTTGGGCCAAATAAACGTGAGCATTTTGGTCACGCGTCGTGTCGGCCAAGCTTGTTAGGTTTACGAGACAAAGCAGATACGACATTCAACACAGCAAGGACAGAGTATATCTACGTATTTAAAAACAACAGCACATTATTATGTGACAGTAACGTAACGCGGAAAAGGAAAATTCTACTCAAGTTCAAGAACTTGAATACAACTACAATAAACTTGAATACACAACTTGAACTTGAATACTACTGAGATAAAATGAGATGGGCCGCAATGTTAGATGGCAGGCAGCGACTGTGTTGGAGGCCGCGGCGGAAAACATTGATATATATAAATATAGGTAAGAGTTCAATGGCAGGAAAGGACCGGAATTACAAAACGCCGCTCTGCGCGCCCGCCACGACTTTGACGGAGTCGCCACAGTAATAATGAACGCGGTGGGATTGCAGCGGAACAGAAGAGCCGTTATTGCGGTGCTACCTATCCTCTACAGCTGAAAAGTGGTAAGCGGTGAGACCACAGGCCTGACTCGTTGCGAGAAATCAAGGGTGTCCAGAGTCAAGACTCGGGGTCTGGTACATCAGTTTGGAGATGGATACGGCGTGCCTTGGGTTCAGGTGCACCGGTGACAGGGTATTGGCCCTGAAGTGGACCCGGGAAAGAACAAGCCGTAGCAGGTTCGCAGAGTTTACGCCATATGCCCCAAAGGTACACCTAGTGGAGGTTCTCGTCGATAGGAGTAGGTACAATCGTGGTGTCAAGTCTTAAATAACCCAACCATTTGCTTTAGGCAGAAGAATATGATTTATATCGATGGGTAAAAGTAATTCCTCCACGAAAAAAAAAATTAGTTATATGACTTACCTACCTATATATTTTTGTAAATCACTAACTTCACATGTAATATGTAATTTGACCAGCATGGGCACTATTTTGACTGGTAGTGGATTTAATCATATTGATTATCTTTAGACTTTCGGTGTTTTATGGATAATCCAGATGTGGTTAGCGATGTCAATAGTAAGGTATGTATAATAAATAATAGGTAGTGTACGTAAGATAATATAAGAAAACTCTTTATTAAAAGCCACAATACCTACAGGAGAAAAACGATTAACTCAACTAAATATAAAAAAAAAATACGGGCAAGTGCGAGTCGGACTCGCCCATGAAGGGTTCCATAGCAGCAAGTAACATAATACATAAGTTCTTGTATCTTGTTGTACGAGTAACGTTGATCGATGTTTTAAGAATAGTGTATTTATAAAGTACTTAAAGAAAAATTCTTACTTGACTTCAAACCAGTTTTCGGTGGAAGGTACTATTATAATTTTTTTAGTGATATCATTCTCGTATTTTAGAAGTTACAGGTTACAGGGGAGGGGGACACATTTTACCACTTTGGAAGTGTCTCTCGCGCAATTTATTCAGTAAAGAAAAAATAATTACAAACCTCAACATCATTTTTGGACCTATCCATAGATACCAAACACGTATCGGTTTGATGAAACAAAAAAATGTAGTTTCAGTTGTAAGTATGGGACACTCCCAAAATTATTTGAGTTTTTTAATATTTTTTGTAGAAATCTTAATGCAGTTCACAGAATGCATCTACTTACCAAGTTTTAATAGTATAGTTCTTATAATAAATAAATATTGGTGGACAATTCACACACAACAATTACAGTTTCGGAAAAAAGTGCCTGTGACAAACGGACGGACAGACAGACAGACAGGACGAATCCATAAGGGTTCTGTTTTTACGTTTTACGGAACCCTAAAAATGGTATTTCAATTAGCGGCCATATCGCTTATGGCGATCTCTTCCAGGCAACCATGGACAGATTAGGTACAAAAGATATTAACATGGCCCTTAGCATATACTTTTGATTTAATTTATCAACAACATTACGACTAGTACCTAATCACAACAGAAAATTAATGAATCATAACAGTTTACCCAGTCTTCATTAAAATTTACTTTTGTTAATGAAGGCTCTGACTGACAATTAAATTTTTCTGACAGTTGTTCACTACATAAATATGAGGAGGTACACTATGACCTTCTAGTTTCTAGTCATAAACCGGACAACGTCCACCATTGAGTGTGCTGAGCAAAGGAAAACTATGCTACCTACGTCTAAAACCACTACGTATGTACCTTAGTGGTTTCTTCATGGTGATGCCTCTCGTGTTATTTTCCTTAAGCGGGATTAAAAAGGTCACTGGCAGTTATTTGGAAACACAACCGTACGCTCCAACGTAGCTAGTTTTTTTTTTGTGCAAAAATGTATTCTATTAGTATAAACGAAGAAGAAAAACGAGCCTATCTAATCTCTATGTTTGCTTAATATTTTGTAATAGAAATCTAAAGAGAAGATATAACACATACACTTATTTTTTGGCTAAAACCCGTGGCTAAAACACTCCTCAAAATTGAATTGAATTGAAACAATTCCTGAGATTAATTACTACGTTCAAACGAAACACCACTTCAGCTTTATAATATTAGTATAGATTCTTCTGTACGTGTGAATTCCTCCGAAACGGCTGGATCGTTTTTTTTTAATTAATTATTAAAATTAAATTATTTTTTTGTATGGTTGAATGGTTTAGGTTCATAAACCAGCCGGCAGATGGCGCTGTAGTTGGTATCTGAGCGAAGCCGGAACGGGCCGCTAGTAGTAGTAGTAGTAAGTGCGAGTTGGACGCGTGCACTTTTCCGAAGGGTTCCGTACCTTAAGCAAATAAATGGCGAAAACTTGTTTTAGTGTATGGGATCCCCTTCATTATTTATTTTATTTTAATCATCTCATCATCTTTGAAAATTTCAACTGTCTAGGTTCTTGAGATACAGCCTGGTGACAGACGGACGGACGGGCAGCGAAGTCTTAGTAATAGGGTCCCGTTTTTACCCTTTGGGTACGGAACCCTAAAAATGGATTTTCGAAATGTAAGTACGCTCGTAACTATTTCATGACGGCACCAAATTGGATGATTCTTTGTTTTATGTATTCATTATTGTCATGACAAGGTTTGTACTCGTTTAGCAGAAAATTTGGAAAATATTGACGACAAAAAAATATGGTAGTACGAAGTTCACTGAGACAGCTAGTTTATCATAAATACATATGGCATAAATCCATACGAAACGAGATACGAGATATTTAAAATAAAGTCATTTTTTTTTGTCATTTGAACTTAGAATGTCTGTAGTCGCGGACGTTTTGAGACAAATTTTAGAGTAGGCACCATAATAAAGATTCATGCAAGTTTTTAGCTATATTTTTTCATTCCGCGATACTTGCCCACGTTTGTCCACTAATATTCCTGGACTATAGAGGTAGGTATGTCTACGAATTACTTTTGGAAATACTTGTTTTGTTACTTCACCAAATTAATAGAGGTATGTAAAAGGTGTTTCTATGAATGATAAATACCTATGATGTATTTACAAGGATAAGTACCTACGCCGTTTTTTTTAAGTGAAAACTTCTTTAGGCGCGCTATATACAGAATTTTCGTGGGCTGTGAAATGGATTCATCAATCGTCACGCTCGGATATGATAAGAAATCTTCGGGTAAACTCGGTAAAAACGACCAGGTAGGTGCCAGGGCAACAGAAACAGTAAAGAGTTTCGATTACCTACCTCCAACAGCCCAGCGTTTATCTCCAGATACCAGGACAACAGAAATCAAATCAAATTCAAAGTTATAAGTTTTCACTTCTATCGGCAGTTCCTATGACTGCCAATTTTTTTTCATTAGTGGCATTACGTACCTGACTTCGAATAGACAGTGGTGCGCGGGGATTTTTGAACCCGGGGCTCCGGATCGGCAGGTTCAGTTTTCCCGACTAGACCAGCCGTAACTTATGTTAGTATATTCTTAATCAAGGCAAATACAATGTTTCTGTTTCGTATGCATTCCAGCAGGTTTCATACGAGATATAATAGCATCATTTAGCCCAGTCGAGTTAGCTCAGATAAGGGTAACCTGGAATTAATTCTTATAGTCAGATTTTTTTACGTCAATGTTTAGGGGGGTCATAAATAGCGTAAATCCAAAAACTCAACCAAATCCGACTGGTGCGTTAGTTTGGTTTGAAGGTCAAACATATTTTAGTCATATCTCCTTTATTTTTCAGTTTTTTACAAAATTTATTTGGACTAAGGCTGTTGTAAATTTGATTTTCTACAACCTTAATTCCGATAATTTTCGTCATACAATAAATATTTACGGAAATAAATATAAATGGAACTGCAAAAAACAAGTTAAAGTATAAATTCGCCTGTATCTCGATTATTACCAATCTAGCAAAAAAAATGTAGAGATTGTGGATCATTAAATTTCCTACAACTTTGATGTGTGTAATTAATTACTTTTCAGAAATCAATATTTAAGGTCCTACGCTTATGGTAAATGTACCGGGACACAAGCGACCAGGTAGTCTGGGCGGCGACGACATCCGCAGATATTATTTATACCTGCTGTAAGATCAAGTCTGAGCCTGTCGTCCATTTTTAAAACGTCGATGCCTGTCAGTCTATGGTACCGTACAGCTCCAACGGATGGACCAACTTCGATGCGTTTTTTTATTTGAAGGTTAGTTTCCTTCTTTCCTTCCTTTGTAAATTCTTCCAAAAAATGGCGGACAAAATATTTTTGCACAACTCAATATGGGTATCAAATGTAAGGGCATGAATGTAGTAGAATACATTATTACAAATCCAAGATGGCCGCCACCACGAAATGAAGAATTACATTTTTTACTACTACCTCAACTTGTGTACCAAATGAAAGGGCTTGACTAGTTGAGTACTATACACTATGATACATTTCAAATCCAAGATGGCCGACACTACAAAATGGCGAATTACATTTCTTTTTAACTACTACCTCAATAGGGGTATCAAATGAACGGGTTTGACTAGTAGAATGTTGTACAAATAACAAATCCAAGGTAGTCGGGAGACAATCGAAATTTTTATTTTTGTTCATGTTACCTGAAAAGACGTCGTGCCGGTGGCAGACTGGCACTTGGTTTTTGCAGTTATTTCGGTCAAAATTGATGACTTTACGATAAAAATGAATGGACCAAAGTTGTAGAAAATCAAAGTTGCACAACTTTGGTTTGTATCATTTTTGTAAAAAAATGAATAATGAAGGAGATATGGCTAAAACAAGGTTTGACCTTCAAACCAATATGGCGGCTAACGCACCGGTCGGGTATGGTCGAGTTTTTGACATTGATTGAACATTGACGCAAAAAAAATCTGACTATATTAATAAGTTTAACCCGACTGGGCAAATTTTCATTGATCTCATTCATGTAGTACTGCTTTAAATGCAAACTGTTTCACTAATAAGTAGTCTGTATCAAATCCTTGATAACTTTGGATATTTTCCTCGTTGGTTTGAGGAAGATAATGTCCGCTTGGTTTCTGGTTTTTCTACTTACAGAACACAGCTAAAAAACGTCTTAACGAAATGAATATCGTTTTCGTTACGATCTTTAAAACTAAAAAAAAAAACAATAATATCCGTCGGGAGCTGCCATCATTTCTATAAATTTCATCGTAAGTAAAAATAAGTATCATCATCAACATCTAAAGGTCGTGGGACCTTTAGATGTTGATGATGTAGAGGCACGGCCAGCCCAATAGAGCACTAGAAAGAAACTGCAAAACTATGTAGTTCATTTAATGGCAGCCCCGGACGGATATTAGTGTATTTTTTAAAGTTTCACATTAATGATCTCGCGCTACTTTTATTTTTAAGTTTGGGGATTTTTTTATTATTTAAACTTTTTCAATAACTTTTTAACCGTCGCGTCATGGTTTTATTCAAAATTTCTAATTTTGTCGTTTTACGCTTAAATCGATATAAAATCGTTTGAGTTTGTGGGTGTAATGATCATAGATGAAGAATTTTTTTTGCTACGCAAAAAGATCAACAAAGCGAGTGAGCGAGAAATCATTTTCAAGTGGAAATCGCTCGAGAGAAGAAGAGAAAGTGAATGAAGTAACGTCATTACAATATTTTAGTATACCCGAACGTAACAGTCTGATTTCGTCGCGGTGAAAATCGTGTATTTTTTAATTAATCCTTGGATTGCAGACGATTTTATTAAATTATTTATATTATGGCATGTTCTGTGCGTGAATGTGATACGAGACGATATTATAATCCGAATCATTACACTAGTCACCAACACATATAAATATGATTTTTTATTAGGTGTCCGAGCAGCCTTTGTGTGTCTTTTACATTTGACGTCTTTGGTAATGATACTTAATGCAAATAATGTCAATGTTAGCATGGAAATTAATTGGTTGTCAAATGTCAGATATTATAAAAAGAGGTTGGATTACATATTAATTTTGATTTCCGAACGACAGGGACACATCAAAAAAGCTCATATACTCTATGTATGTTATATGTATGCTAAATGGCTGAAAATTTTGATCGGTAACGTCATACATATGTTTGACTGGAAACTATACATATAGAACAGTTTAAATGAGAAAATGAAATTGTTGTTTTTACTATCTTTTTCGCAACTTTTCCATATAAAAGGCAACAGGGAATCAACAGGGAACGACACATTTTTTTTGTGTACAATCGTCTACGGCATTTTGAATTCCAATCACCAGAATTTGCAAAAAGTTTACAGATCGCGCTAAAAACGCAGTTTTCTTTATGACCGAAACGAAAAGAACAGGGAATGTCTATGATATAACAGCAAAGAACAAGGATTGTCACATCAGATATAGTGCTATCTAGAATACCAAGGTGTTTTAGTTCATGCTCAAAATGGGGACTAACGCCGCCGCCAACCCACAAAGGATTGCCAATACCCCCTTTTTCAAATTCGCCAAAACTTTAAGGAAAAATCAATGCCCAATTTCCCACAAATTCAAGTCAAAAACCTGCAAAAGAATATAGAAGAAAAGACCGATATTTGGATTAACTTTTTATAATTTAATAATGCTCCGAGAGTGAAGAAAGCAGCGACAAGGAGGATTATCTATGTGAAGATGATGAGGACTTTTATCATTTTCAACCCCTCGACAAAATTCATGGAGAACATAATTACAGCAAAAATATTAGAAGAATTGTTTTTGTTTTTTTAGCATTAATTTATGTTATTTGCAATTATTATACTTCGAAATACTATTGTCGTGATTGAGTTTATTTAAACTCCCCTAAACCATAGGAGAATTTGTTGTCGGATAACCCTGATCGACACCCACGCCCCCCTGACAACGTCATCCAAATGCCAAATAAGCCTTGTACAATTAAATTATAGTTGCGATTTTACGAGGTGCAATGCAAAATGCAAGGTCTCTCCATCTGCAGAAACATGGAAGAAATGACGCAGAAGTGACGGGATGCTATCTAAAAATTTAATGATCTTGTCCATACCATAAAGAAAATAATACTGGAACTTAGAAGTAAACTTTTTAAAATTTAATAATTTGTTCACGATTACAGAGCACAGAGATAAAATGTCGTGGTCACAAGCGCAGTGGTAACGCGCTAGGTAACTATTTAGATTCCATGTTCCAATAGCTGTGTGTCACTGTGCTGTTACGTAGCTTACCATCCGGCACAGGACCGGCTTGTCTCATCGTACAATAAACTCGATATCTTGTCAGTGTTTTTTTTTTTATTAAGGAGTGACGAGACGAGCTAGACATGTGCCTGATGGTAAGCAACATGCCTGCCACATAACAGCACAGTGACTCACAGCTTTTGGAACATGAAGAGTAAAAAACCATTACCTAGCACTGCACTGCGCTCGTCACTCAGAGATGTAGGGTGTTGTATCTCTAAGCCCAGTAATTTCTCTGGAAACATTGCCCTTCAATCCCGGAACACAGTAACGCTTACATATTACTGCTTGGCAGTATAATAACTTGTCTTTCACTGCGATACTGTTGTTCAGATCCCATCTCCAAAACAATTTGTTTCTGCGTGTAACTTGGTTCTACAATGTTGTGCCTTAGAAAATATGTGTAATTGCTCTTATCTCTTATAACTAGCTTTTAACTAAAATTTAAAAATTCAGATATCCTTTGTCATTTCTTATTCTACTCTCAACCAATAACGCGCTATTATTACAAAGTTCCAGCTGGAAGGAAAATATTTCCAGAAAACTCTTTATATTAAATTAGTTTTGTAGCACTGTGTTGTTATAAACAGGCGTGCTGCTTACCATTATACGCACATCTTGCTCATTCATATCAATATTACAACGAAAAAGGTTGAACTTTATGTAAGATTCACGACAAAAAGCTGCCCGAAAACGAAAGTAGAGATGTTAGTTGCCCATCGTCATTATCAGGCTCGTTTCCGGATCAAAGCAGATAAAGCGATACGTCCCGCCCTTTGGCCGCCTGAACAAAATTGTAATGGCTTTCGCTCTCTCTATAATTCCAAGCCAAAAGAAGGAGAAACCAAAACGAATAACAAGCCCATTCTAGTTATGCGGTAGTATACCCGGTATTCTACATGACACGAGATTAATTTTACTAAGGCTAGCCTTGTGATTTAGTGGGTAGTACCTCTGCCTGCGAAGCCGAGGGTCGTGGGTTCGATTCCCACCCAGTGCAAATATTTGTGTGATGAATTCAAATATTTGTACTGTCTGGGTGTTTCTATGTATGTGTTTACAACTATATAAGTATTATATCAGTTATCTGGCCGCCAAGCTTTAATCTGGTACAAGCTTTGCTTAGTTTGGGGTCAGATGGTGTTGTGTGTGAATTGTCCACCAATATTGATTTACCCGTATTTAATTTAAATGTAAGGCAAGCCTCCTTTTCATACCGCCATAGTAGGCTGATTAAAACACTCTTGAATCCAGCAGAGGAGCATTTATCCCCAGATGACGGCGCATTTTGAGAGTTTTGTTGCACAACATGAAACCTTTGGAAAATACTATGACTGTGATGCTTATTTTTACTTCCGATAAAATTTGTAAAAGTGATGGAAGCCCCCGACGGATATTATTGTTTTGTTTTAAATTTATTTTTACGTTAATTATCTCGTGCTACATTTGTTTCTAATGTTGAGGATTTATTAATCCCTTTATTATTTTATCCCTTTTTCGATTAGGTAATTTTTATCCGTCGCGTCGTGGGTTTTTTCGATTTTTTTTATTTTGTTAATATATCTCCTTGATTATTTTCTTAAAAATAAAATAGGGCTAACTTAGAGAAGAACTACTTAGTTAGAATACCGAAAAAAAAACAAAACCCGTTCACAATTGATGAAAATGTTGATGGAGATACAAATAAAAGTGGTCAAGTGCGAGTCGGACTCGCCCATGAAGGCTTCAAGTAATAAATAATAAATATTGGTGGACAATTCAGACACAACACCATCTGACATCTGACCCCAAACTAAGCAAAGCTTGTAATGTGGCGGCCAAATAGCTGATATAATACTTTTACAGTTGTAAATACATACTTATAATACTTAATATAAAAGTTCTTTTTGTTCGCTATTACTTTAATCAGTGTTTTAACAATAGTGAATTTATGACCTATTAATATAAAACTACTTAGATCGCATTCAAACTATTTTTTGTTGAAAGTTTACATGGTAATGTACATCATAATTTTTTTTAGTTTTGTCATTATCTTATTTTAGTAGTTACAGGTGGGGACACATTTTACTACTTCGGAAGAGTCGTAATAATTGTAATCGTAATAAAAATATGAAACGGAACTGTCGCGTAAAAACTGACCTGGCGCCGCCGTGGCCAGGGTTGCCTTTATTTTTCAGATTATCGTACCGTAAATAATAAAATTAAGCAATTTTTCTTTGTCGTAAATTGTGTTGCTCTGTATTATCTGACGGAAATTCGTTCCTACATAGCAATTCGTTCATACATTTCAATAGGTAAAAAATCTTTGCTACATAGTGTCCCATTCCACCACATCGTTTTTATTTTAATATGCTTTAGTTGAGGCAAAGAGTTTACATATCTAAGGTTGCAGCATATTATAATAATCTTTAAAACATCATAGTTTCCTGAGCCAAGCATTTTTTTTTGGATTCGTGCACCAGGGCTTCATAAAATAATTAAGCTACCAATTTTATTAGGTGCAAAATGTGGTGGCAAATTACAATCATACAGAGATTTGTTTTGACAGTGCGCGGACTGAAGTGTATTCTATTGTTCACAAACTTTACTGGCGCTATAGTACTTTCGTTACGGTCTTTTATCGTTAGTCGCCAGTTATTCCAACAACCAATAATAAATAATTTGTATAAAAATATAGATACCTCAAGAAAAAGGCTACACCGTGAATAACCTTGATGACCATCGATCATTCAAAAGACCTTCTGCAGCCCGTTTCACGGTGACCAATAAGCGAAACACGTATAGGTACCTACAGTAGAACCTTGATTACCCGAACGATGACTTAGTTTATTCGAAAGGTCAATTATCCGAACAATGGTGCGAAAGATACATTATTGTTCGCTAAAATTGATATTTTACAAAAAAATATAAATAGATGTGTTTGACTCTTTTCAGGTTTTGAAAATATCCATATAGGTACACTATAGTTACCTACTTAAAAATTTATGAATGTCCATTTCTAATGTAGTAAGTAGTACCTATGCATATACGGATGTACGACTATGTAAGTACTATTTGTATGTACTATGATTTATGATTGTTATTACATTATTATTATGAAAAGGGTGTTGTATACCTATGATTGCGTCCCAAAAAATCGTTTACTTATCTGAACTAATTCAGAGAATCTGAGTCGCAATTGGTTCGGATAATTGAGGCTCTACTATAATATTAGCCAGTGTTTTAGCCCGAAGACTCGGTACCATTACGTGCACACAAAAGTCAAGTTATACCGGCTTCTGTTTGTGTTTCGCGTAATGGTCATCGTGAATAAAGCAGCAATGTCTTTTGACCCGCAACACTGTAGGTACCTACTTTATTTACCTTGGGCGCATAAGTGACATCACAACCACCAGCAATAATAAATATGTATGCGTATAAAATTCTACATTTATGACAATTTAAGAGTTTCAACGACACTGATTATGTGGTTTTCCCAACGAGCTGTTGAAATCGGTTTAATTTTCTAACGGTGCGTTTCTACTTAACATTTCTTCTTTAAAAATAACCCTCATTTGGATTTTACGAGTATCAATTGAGTCATAAAGTAAAGATGATTATTTTATGTAATTGTGTGTATTATGTAATTATTTATGTTAATGGGGATATTACAACTCAATTAGCAAACTCCCACATGAACCCTACTACTACTATGTCTACTACATTTGTATGTCTACTCTCTTTCTAAACGTAATTTCGCAATAATCTCGAGATTTTTATACTCCGGTTCTACTTCGTTTCTTGTCCGATCGAACATTGTTTGACGTTTATGATCTATGATTACTCTAATTAGAGTAGGCTTAGAATATTTCAATCGACAAAACGACGGATCGGAGTAGAACCAGAGTAGGAAAATCGCGAGTTTATTTCGAAATTACGTTTTTTCGTAGAAAGAGAGTAGTCGTCCAGGCTTTACTTAGTTTGGAATTCATAGTCAAGTAGTTTTTCTTCACAGATAAACTTTAGTAACTTTAAATTGTATCCATATTAAGGATCGTTTTAAGCCTAAGTACCTATCCATAAATTGTATTCTCGTTTTAAACCTAAGTATGCTTAGATAAGCTTCTCTATATTCCATAATGTTTTTGGCGAGGTCTGTACATAATACTTACATGATATAGGTATAATGTACAGACTTATTAGACTCATAAATAATAATAATAAATAAATAAATATTGGTGGACAATTCACACACAACACCATCTGACCCCAAACTAAGCAAAGCTTGTACGATGGTGGCTAGATAGCTGATATAATACTTATATAGGTTTAAATACATACTTATTATACATAGAAACACCCAGACACAGTGCAAACATTTGAATTCATCACACAAATATGTGCACTGGGTAGGAATCGAACCCACGACCCTCGGCTTCGTAGGCAGAGCTACTAACCACACTAAGCCATGAGGTCATATGTACTAAAATGCAAGTGTACCTCTATAAATCCAAAATCACATCAAAATATTTGTGTAAAAAAATATCCATTACCTATATGTACCTATATAGATACCTAATTGATTACAAAATCGGAATTAATAATTATTATTGGGAAACATCTCATAACCACATTTATGTACTTAGTTATTTTATTTGGTTAAATATCGAACTCTACGTATATGTAGTAGTAATAGTAGTTACACATAAAAAACTTTATGGCGCCAGCAAATTTAAAATCAAAAACTTTTCATTTGAAAATTCAAATAATTTGATATTTAATAAAATTGTTAGTTCAATATAAAATTGGTAGGTAAGTGCTATAGGTATAGAACCGGTTTTAGAAATTAACTACGAAGGTATTACTTCCTACTAACAACCTACAACAAATCATAATGTTTAGATCAATTATCTTTAGTCTATCTAGGAGTATTAGTTTAATTTTACCCATATAAAAACACGTATTTTAAATTGTACTTATTATTTTGTCTACAACCTTAATTTATATAATCGAATCCACTTAAAAGTAGTAAACTGTTAGATACCTACCAGATATTTTCTTCGGCTGCTCTATAGGAAGCGTAAACTTGTCTCAGAATTCACTTTGTAAAATCGCGAGTGATTGGATAATTCGCGTCGCGACGCATGCGCACTGTTAACTCGCGCTTTCGCAACAGACTGGTGCGCGGCCGCTGCTTTACCCAACGTTGAGCTGTGATAACACGCGCGCGGTTTTACATCTCTTGGACATTCAGTATTCTAATAAATTTACCTGTAACTGACTCACCGGTTTCGATTGCCCATTATCCTGCCAGGTACAAAGCAATTGACTCCGTTTTAGTTTTATCTACAAGCTACAAGCGATAAAAGTTCAGACGAATTGATATCAAATTTCGTACGAAATCAACACTTTTTTTAAGTTAAGGTCTAATAAGATATAGGTATGCTTTTATACACAATTATATTATAGATCAAGGTGGTCAAATGGCGGACGTCATATTATGTGGGTAGGTAGTTGATAAATGTTTTTTTTGGGACTTGTCGACTTTCTCATGATGTTTTCTTTCAACGTTAAAGCCAGCGTTTAAGCCAGACGGTTTTTTATCGCGCATAGGTCCGTGCTTGACCACCAACTCAGCTGATGGTGAGCGATGATGTGATCGAAGATATCGCACGCTGACCTAGATAGAGATAGTACCTATTCACTCTGGCCTTGTAAAGTTCTAGATTGTATCTCCCAGGGAACAATTTTGCTACCAGCTCTCGGAATATCTGTCATAGGACCCGTTATAAAAACTAAAAAGCGCGTGTGTGTGGGTAATAGGGATATACGCACGCAAGAAGTTAATACTTCCTTTCTTATTAACTATTATTCGTCGTGCTAAGAACTTAACTTCAACCATAGAATAGATAATTTCTTCAACGCGAATATATGTACCTAGGTATTAAACTGAAGTTAATTCCTATTCCTAAAAAGTTTCAAAGTTTCCTAAAATGTTGAAAGTCAACTTCAGGGGGGCCTTTTTTCGTGACTCCCATCGTTTTCCCCTAACGCTTCAAAAGAACTAGGTATAAGTTAGTAAACCAAAAAGTATCCACCAACGAAAACCACCTAAAAGTTAACTTCAATGTATTTAGGTAAACTATTGTAATTTGTAGTGTTCTGTGTAAAATGTTTTTTTTTAATTAGTTAGAACCTACCTAATAACACACTATTCTACGTCATCTACGTGGGTAGGTATGTGCGTAATTACGGTCAGTACGTAGGTTATGGTTAATAGAGCCCATTGACGTATCGTTGGTAGAGGATTTTGCTTTTTGCGCTAACCTAAAGTTACAGTTTCGGGCAGTACCTAGAGGCTATCTACCATAGGAGCCTCTATCATAGTGTGATGGAGCCTTTTCAGCACTTAGCCTCTTAATTGGGCCGTTTGGCGTGGCTCATATGTACCTACTTCCCATATTACTTACTTTGTCCCTAAAACAAATGTGTGTTTAACACATTGTGTGGTGGATTCGCTTAATACCTATTAGATTCTCAAAATATGAGTTATCTCCGGTTTCGTCGATGTGTTCTAAGTATCGTACCTAGTTATGTTCCTGCAGATTTTTTTAGTTTATGTTTATGTTAAGTTTTGTAGCGGTAGGTGTCCTGGGGAAGTGTGATACTTCCCCAGTACCTTACTACCTTTGCCAGTAAAGTTATTCTACCGAAAAGCAGTAACGTGAAATCATAACTGTGTTCCGGTTTGAAGGGAAATGTTTCTAGTGAAATTACAGGGCATAGGTAGAGATAAAATATCTTATACATCTGGGTGACGAGCGCAATACAGTGCAAGGTAATGATTTGCACTCTTTATGTTCCAATAGCTGCGTGTCACTGAGTTGTTATGGGCAGGCATATTGCTCACTGTCAGGCACCTGCTCGTCTAGATCCACATTTTACCACCAAAGTCACCTGATGGTGAACTAAAGTGTGGTCGAAGGTATAATAAGTACTTAGTAGTTTTTTTTTATATTTAATAAAAACACTCCACAGACTCCGGGGTCCTTGATCTTTATCATTACAATAATCTTTTTTTTTTTTTTTTCATTTTCATTTTCATTTACAGAGTTCTTGGATTAGGAGAAGAAGACGAAAATAAGGGGGGGGGGGAGTAGGGGGTGAAAAGCTGAACAGGGGGTAAGTAGTAAATTATGCTACAAGTGTGTAAAGTTGGTGATTACTGCTCAGGCGTCATTTAGGTTTGAGCCGAAAGCGAGGGCCATAAGAGAGCCGAAGACGGTAATCATCAATACACGTGTATATCATACGACGTTTTTCAACACACTTGCGAATAAAATAACAATAAAAAATCATTTCAACAGTGAAAAAGAGCTTCTACCGATATAATACGTAAAGTAAGTAGGTACATAAATCAAAGAGATTATATCTAATCACAGTAACAAAAAACAAAACTTTGATAAAACGTAAATATAAGTGGCGTGTCTCCCTAATTTTAGTATTTTTTTCATCATAGAATAGGGGCGACACAAATTGTGTATCATATTCCTGTCAGCTAAAACATGTGTACAAACAAGTATACGAACGACTATGAAGAATCGATACGGGTGTACCTATTCTGAGCATATATTCCAATTTGAGGGATTCTGGCAAGGTCAGCTACAGGTCATTTCGATGAAAACGCGTTTAATTCGATATCTCGAGAACTGTTAGTGTTAGGCAAAAAATTGTTTAGACCTTTTCTCTTCTAAATTAAATTTACTAACTTTTTTATCAACAAGTTTTATTTTTTCATCAATATTTTTCAATTTATTGCTTTCGAAGGGCAAAAATGTTACTTGTTTTCCTTTTTTAAGTTTCGCCATTTTCTCCCCAACCGTTAATTTAATGATTTTTTTTTTCTTTTTTTCCGTAATTGCACTGGACTGTTAGGCGGAACTTTAAGCGGAAGTGACTTTATTTTACTACGTATTTTGTCTCGGTAATCTGGCAACGACGCTCACTATTCAATTTATTCGTAGGTAGGTATACTTCACATGTTTTAGCTGACAGGAATATGATACACAATTTGTCTCGCCCCTATTCTATGATGAAAAAAATACTAAAATTAGGGAGACACGCCATTTGTTTAACGTTTTAGCAAAGTTTTATTTTTTGTTACTGTGATTAGATATAATCTCTTTGATTTATGTACTTACTTTACGTATTATGTCGGTAGAAAACTTGCATTTAGTAAAATCGCCCCACAGGAAAGTGACAATTTTGGTCATGTTTAGGCATTTTTCTCCAAAAATATATTTATAGCTGATATATATTCAGTGCCCATATAGAAACCAGAGTTCCTTAATCCAGATTTAAAATCAATCATAAATATTTAAAAACTACGGAGCTATGATTTGAGCGCACCAAAATTCCTTCAACATAAGAACTAGCCAGCTACCTACCTACTTACATTAATTCATTTGTTCTATTGAGCAAAATCTTTTCGAGGACAATTAACCATCTGAACGTACTTAGTTCCAACCGTCCAGCATAAGCAGCCCAATAAAGGTTCCCACAGTTGGGACTCGGGACCTTTTCTCACAAGGTGAGAGTCAAGGCCATAATCCACCAAGCTGGCCCAGTGCGTGGTGGTGGATGACGAGTGACTTCGAAAGATTCTAGAAACATGCCGGTTTGCTCACGAAGTTTTTCTACAGTGTTTGTGCACATGACTTCGAAAAGACAGTGGTGATAGTGGGATTTTAAACACAGGCTCCGGATAGGTAGTTGCCGTTTTCCTGACTAGACCAGCCGGTCGGCGACCACTAGTAATAGGGAATCTGTGTCGAGATTATTCGGCGCCTCTAGGTACTAGTCCATTGAAATGTTACAATTTAAGGACCAAATATTGCATTTTTCTGAGAACGCAATTTCTAGAAAATTACATTTGCTACAAACTATATATTAATAATTTTGTAGTTTGAAAGATATATCGAAAGAGGCGTTTTCCAAGATGGTTGCCGGGGGACAAGGGCGACAACCCCACAAACTTGGGGTTAAGCTTATATTTTGCCACATGTTCCAAAAATAAAATTGCGTTCTCTAAGAAAAACAAAGCACACGTGACATTTCAATGGACTATACTGCCTAATGAAATTCTGTAGTGGTTTGACTCTTAGCAGAGTCCGCCTGGGGTAGTACCTTACCTAGTAACCTTCGCCAGTTATTCTACCGCCAAGCAGTAATGGGGAAAACGTTACTGTGTGTAAACGTTACGGTTTAAAGGGCAATGTTTCCAGAGAAATTACCTAGTAACCTTCGCCAGTTATTCTACCGCCAAACAGTAAACGTTACTGTGTTCCGGTTTGAAGGGCAATGTTTCCAGAGAACTTACCTAGTAACCTTCGCCAGTTATTCTACCGCCAAACAGTAAACGTTACTGTGTTCCGGTTTGAAGGGCAATGTTTCCAGAGAACTTACAGGGCGTAGAGATATAATACCTTAGATCTCTGGGTGACGACCGCAGCGCAGTGCTATTGATTTGGACTCCTCTCGTTCCAATAGCTGCGTGTTACTGTGCTGTTACTTGGCAAGCATGTTGCTTGCTTACCATCAGGCACATGTCCTGCTCGTCTCGTCACTCTATGCTATAAAAAAATCCTCAAAGCCGACGTTGTACCATCCGAGGTGCCCTTGCTCACTTGTCGTCGAACGAAATGTTCGTTCGAGTTCGTCGAGTGCGGTATGTTAAGTAGGTAGGTAAAATCTTCAAATTTTTTGGTAGGCTCGCTGAAGTTAACTACCATAGGTCCTATTATAAAAAAGCGATGTACATCTAAGTAAGCATGCTCTCTTTAATTTATCTCGAATAATGTTAGGCAGTATGGGTAGGGCGCATTCATGACAACGCCATAAGTGTAAATATAACAGCAGCTATTTTAATCTATCGCTGAACACACATATATCACCAAGATATAGATAGGTATAGGAAATCGAAAAGGCTGTTATAAAACTACGATTTCTTTATAATACTTTAATCTTACAACTTATTAGCACTTTATGGAATACAGTTTTACAGTTTTATGACCAAACAAGACTTTCTACAGGAGGAGTTTTATCTGAAGCCTGACCTTAACATTCAAACTATACACAATATACACGGGTATTAAACAATAAATATATTATATCAGCTATTCTGGAGGGCTAAAAAATGCAATAATAAGGTGATAATTAGTTTCACTGAAATTACAATAGCCACAAAGGTGAAACTATGTTTTAGGCAGATCACATTAAAGGGCCATTGGACCCCCAGATTCACGTTTAGCTTCAGTTCCAATAGTAAAATAAAAAATAAAGTTTTGAAACACTAATAAACGCAAACCTTGGTACAATATGAAAACTATAGCAAAATTATAAAGCGCCCATAACATACACATCGCAGCCATTTCTAAAAACACACTAAATGCACAACGGCAGTTTTCGATTGAACTTGAGAAACGAAAGTACTGTATATCCTGGTGCTGCAAATCCGAGAACCGACTTAAGATAGTTCATCTCAAAACCGCCGAAAATAGGTCAATTGCAGTTATTCTCTAAATACGCCCAATTTAACATTGATCAAACGGATTGTAGCCACGATACAAGGCGGAAACCTATATGTTGTCTAATCAGACAGCAACATGTTAAAGGCTATGAACAACAAAATAGTTTTCAAGCTTAATTTACCACCTTGTTGGTGTTACAGTACGAAAAAGCACACGCGAATAGTGGCTAGAACTAACAATCCCAAAGTGGCAAATTAAGACGAATGTAAATGTATACTTCCGTGGTAGTTCGCTAAGCAGTTAGGTACTTGAAAAAATACATGTAGCAAAGTGATTAAACTCCTCGTATCTCGAAGCCGGTCAAAGAGGGACGTACCAAATATATTTTACAAGTTACAATCCGTTTCGCCACAAGATACCGTATTAAAATATCACCTGTTTGTAAACCGGTTAGCGAAACACGTCGTGATTCGGAGCGGTCAACGAAAGTATCCTTCCTGGGCCTTGATTCTAGTTGACAAATTGTGTCTAAACCATGTCGGTATAAACGTATAACTAGTCCTACGATTACGCAGCGAACATTGAGTGTCAAGCTATGCCGGTAAACGCGGCTGGTTTGATTATTGACGGCATTAGATGCATCTTCTAAAGGTGTAATAAAATATGAATTCAATGTTTTATAGAATATGGCTGTGATATAATATACAACCTACCTATGCGTGTATCGACAATAATGGAAGATAATTAACAATAACAAAAAAGAACATAAGACAGATAGGTCCCAAACGAGAAGTGTTTTACATTCGAATCACGATTGTCTTATTCATTCAACGAAAGTATCCTTCCTGGGCCTTGATTCTAGTTGACAAATTGTGTCTAAACCATGTCGGTATAAACGTATAACTAGTCCTACGATTACGCAGCGAACATTGAGTGTCAAGCTATGCCGGTAAACGCGGCTGGTTTGATTATTGACGGCATTAGATGCATCTTCTAAAGGTGTAATAAAATATGAATTCAATGTTTTATAGAATATGGCTGTGATATAATATACAACCTACCTATGCGTGTATCGACAATAATGGAAGATAATTAACAATAACAAAAAAGAACATAAGACAGATAGGTCCCAAACGAGAAGTGTTTTACATTCGAATCACGATTGTCTTATTCATTATCTTAATTATATATTATTACATTGACAGCGAGTTTATTGATTTGTTACATTATTTTTATAGAGATTAAAATAAAGTAGGTATTGTTCAAAAGAAGAACTCCTCCTGTTTAATTCATATATTATATAATATAGTTAAAACAATTATAATAAAATAATTCTACATAAGAATGATGACCCCACTAAATCTATTAGTCTTGTCGATTAATTGAAGTCTGGATCTGCATCATCTAGGAGGTCCTGTGAAAGGAAAAACAGTTCAAACATGAAGTGTTAAGACAAGTTGTTTTTTTTAATTTCCTCTCATCATCCTGCACTGCTGGCCATAGGCCTATCTCATGGCTTTCCACTCAACCTGATCTGTCAACCTGCTTGCTATCTTCCGTATATCGTCACTCCATGTAGTCTCAGGGTATCCTATACTAAGTTTAGCGATTCGCGATCTCCACTCGTAATGTCTACTCCAAGTCCTTATTTCTTATAAAATACATATATATAGGTATTTCAAATTGTTTTGTACTACATTGTAGTAGGAATGACCCTTTGCAGAATCGGCCTGGTGAAGTACCTACCAGCCTACCACACCTCTGTCAGTTATTACGACGAAACAGTAATTTGCAAACTTTACTTGTACAGGTTTGATGGGCAATATTTCTATAAAATAAACAACGAGATAAATCTTTTCACATATCTCTGGGTGACGAGAGCAGCGTAGTGGCAAGCAGTGATTAGGGCTCTTCGTGTTCAAATAGCTGGCAGTAGCATTGTATTCTTATGGGTTGGCGTGTTGCTTACCGTCAGGCGAATGTCTTGCTCGTCTCGTTACTCGGTATAATAAAAATATTGTATGATATAACACGCGGTGTCGTAGTAACGAGAACATCGGATTTCACAGTCGTCAGTAAATCCATAGAGAAAATATCCGAGAGTAACTATTTGGCTCTAATTGTTCGATTTCAAGTCTGGCCGAGTTCCGAGCCGTGTAACTCGCTCTGATTGATTGTGCCGCGCGTGAGAGAGGAGAAGCCGTAAACTCTTTCTTCAATGAAATGGATTTGTACATTCTCAACTCCGGCGATACACCAACCTTCGAAATCGTCAGGGAAGGCAAACTCTGCACAAGCATAGTAGATGTAACAACGTGCAGCAAGTCTCTCCTGGGAAAAATCGAGGGATGGGAGGTTGACAAAAGTATTACAACATCGGATCACAATGCAATCACCTTCAGTTTGCGTCTAGTTAAAGCTCTTGAACAACAGAGGCCAATAACAACACGCAGATACAACACCAAGAAGGCAAAGTGGTCAGACTTTATGTCACAGTTAAAATCTTCCCTTGAAGATAGAGACATTTCGCCGGAGTCAGTTGGGAAATGTAAAAGTCCACTAGAACTCGAGTCGATGATTACGAGCTACACTGCTAGTATACATGAAGCCTGCGAACACACCATTCCACTGGTAAACTCGCCAAAGGGAAATCCGACACCCCCATGGTATACTAAAAAGCTCGAAAATCTGAAGAAAGAAGTTCTTAGACGAAAGAGAAGGATCAGGAATGCCGCCCCTGACAGAGTTGAACTTGTAGTCGAACAGTACCAAATTGCTCGGCAAGACTACAAGGAAAAAGTCAAACAAGCTCAGACGGAGAGTTGGAAGGAGTTCTGCACGAACCAGGAAAAAGAAAGTATGTGGGACAAGATCTACAGAGTGATGAGAAAAACCTCGACAAGACAGGAAGAAATACTCCTAAGAGACATCGAAGGTAACACTCTATCCCCACAGCTATCAGCAGAACTACTTGCCAAAACCTTCTATCCCGACGACTCTGAGAGCACAGACCAACCGTGTCATACAGAGCTACGGGAGAAAACGACAGAAACGCCTATGGACTTACCGGAAAATGATCCACCATTCACATCAGCGGAACTGGAATCAGTATTGAGAACTTTGAATCCAAAAAAAGCTCCCGGTACAGACGGGCTAACCGCTGATATATGCGCCGCAGCCATACGTTGCGAATGGAAGATTTTCTTGGCGATAGCAAACAAATGTTTGTCCTTGAAACACTTCCCCAAGCAATGGAAAGAGGCGCACGTGGTCATATTACGCAAACCCGGTAAGACAGATTACACACACCCAAAATCTTACCGCCCCATAGGTCTTCTGTCCGTTCCCGGAAAATCGTCGAAAAGCTTCTGGCAAACCGACTCCAATGGCATCTCCTCCCAACCATAAGTAGGAAACAGTACGGCTTCATGCCCCAAAGAGGCACCGAAGACGCCCTCTATGACCTGGTAGAGCACATCAAAAAAGGAGTAGACAGTAAAAACACCGTACTCCTAATCTCCCTGGATATAGAAGGCGCCTTCGACAATGCATGGTGGCCCGCCCTCAAAAATCAATTAGCGAAAAAGAGGTGCCCATCAAACCTCTACAACATGGTAAACTCTTACCTCAGCGACCGTAAAATCAAGGTCAACTATGCAAGAGCAGTCTTTGAGAAGGAAACAACCAAAGGATGCGTCCAAGGGTCCATCTGTGGACCAACCTTTTGGAATGTGATCCTAGACTCGTTACTGCGAATGCTAGAAGCCGAGAGAGTATACTGTCAAGCATTCGCGGACGACGTCGTTCTCGTATTTACAGGCAGCCCGACCATCATCGAACAGCAAGCGAGCAGGGCGCTGAGCATGACAGTGGAATGGGGTAAAATTAACAAACTCAACTTTGCAGCGCATAAAACCAACGCAATGCTTTTTACCAAAAAGTTGAAGTACGAACCTCCAAACATTGTCATGTCCGGCGTGCGGCTCGATCTGGTCGAGGAAGTCAAACTGCTAGGCCTACTGATCGACCGACGGCTCAACTTTAAAGCACATGTGACCGCCCAATGTAAAAAGGTGGCGAACATTTATAGACAGCTAGCATGTGCAGCGAAGGTGACCTGGGGATTAAATGGCGAAATCACGAGAACTATCTACGTCGCGGTGGTGGAACCTATCATCATGTATGCCTCAAGTGTATGGGCGCAAGCGGCAGACTTCGAGGAAAACAAGTCTCATTTGAACGCAATCCAAAGAGGTTTTGCCCAGAAAATCTGTAAGTCGTACCGTACTGTTTCTCTAAAATCAGCACTTGCCCTTTCCGGTCTGCTCCCCTTGGATCTGAGGATACAGGAAGCAGCAAATTTGTACAGAGTAAAAAAAAACCTCTCCCAAGACTACCTCCCACCAGAAGTGGAACTCGAACGGAACATTAACTACCTGGATCAACCCCATCCGTCCACACAGGTATCCGTAGAGTACGAGCTCATAGAAGACACCTCCAATCTTCCAGAAGGACCTCAAATTTATACTGATGGCAGTAAGGTTGAGGGTAAAGTTGGAGCTGCTCTAACATGGTGGGAGAATGGCAAAGAGGTCAAGAACTTGACCTTCAAGCTCCACTCCGAATGCACAGTCTTTCAATCGGAACTTTATGCTCTTTACCGGGCAACTCAAATGGCGTTAACGAGCAAGGACCCAGAAGTTAATGTCCTGAGTGACTCTCGATCTTCACTCGAACTGCTAAGTAACCCAAAAACGAGTCACCCCTTGGTAAAGTGTGTAAAGGAAAACATTGGACAGATAAATGCTGAAGGGCGATCTCTTCGTCTTTTCTGGGTGAGAGCGCATGTTGGCACCATTGGCAACGAAAGAGCTGACGAACTGGCCAAATTGGCGGCGCTCACCGAATCACCCAGGGACTACGAGGGGATCCCCTTGTCCTACGTCAAACGGAAAATCCGCGAAGAATCGGTCAAAACATGGCAGGATCGATATGAAACCTCGGACACTGGAAAAGTCACCCAGACGTTCCTCCCCGACATAGCAAACGCATATCGGGTGATTAGAACCACGAAACTGACTCCCTTCCAAGTACAAGCGTTGACGGGACACGGAGGAATAGCAGAATACCTGTACAGATTTAAGCTCAAGAGTAGTCCTGCATGCGAGTGTGACCCCGACCAACCCGAAACGGTCTGGCACGTGCTAGTCGATTGTCCCCGATTCATGGCCGCAAGACATGAGCTCGAATGTATGATCGACGGAAGGCTGGTTGTCTCGGATCTCCACAACATCTTAGCAGATCCAGATAACAGAACACGGCTTCTGTCCTTCATGGAGACCTCATTCCGCATAGCGGCCAAGAGAAACTCCACTATTTCAAATACGCACCCCCCTTCGCCACCACACCCTGCCCCGCTGTCCGTGGACGCCGCGAGGAATGCGGTTCCCGCCCAAGATAACTCCTCGAAGAGCATCTCCATCCAACAACTACTGGAGAACGCAGATCGAGGAGAGGCTGGGATCCGTATCCGTGGAGTGGCTCTCTTCATGGACAGCAACAAAGAAAGATTCGGAATAAGCTTTTGCTTCGCCTGGGAACGGAAACGAGCCCGTTTGTCGCCTGGATTGTCTTGCCTGCTTAATGGGAGTACCGCAAAAGTCACTATGAAGCGGAAAACCTACGACGCTATGCCGGTGTGCGAGGTAGACGGCCACCGATTTCGGTTGGTGCGATCGAAAAACAAAACGATTGCACTAATAGAATACTCGGAAGGTCGGACGCCTTTCACACAGGCAAGTGCGCTGCTCGCACATCTGAGCAGAAATGCAGGTGAAGCACCCCGGGTGATAAGCGTGGATGCGATGGCAATCGAATACTCAAGAGCGAGAGTCGCAGACCGGCTGGGTTGCATTGAGGCCTCTAAGCATCATGAGGTTGTCGTATACGAAGACAGGGGAGAAAATCTGAGTTTCCTCAGAGCCCCTTCGCACGACCAAACAAATGCAACTGACAGCTGGGGACATCCTGTTCCTAGTTCGACCATCCAAACCGGCTCCGAAAGAGCACAGCAGAGGGCAGCCGCGGAAAAAGCTTCAGCCAATCAAAGTGTCAGCCGAGGCACCAAGACGGCCTTCATGACTGCCTTCAACGCAGCAGCAAGGAGCGTACTCCGAATTTCATCCCATTCATCACCCCCCTCGACGTCAAAGACCCCCAAAGCAGCTTCACAACAACAGATGAGCCGAACGAGAGCCGACATGGGACAGGTTGAACCGCCCCGCTATGTCACGGCTTCGGAGCCACGGAGCCATGCACGAAACGCCTTCATCGAATTCATAGCCACACTGAGCGCGACACGACTAGTCAACCTCAAGACCTGTGAAAACATCATGCAGTTCTATAGGCTAGGAAGTGAAAGCCTCTTAAAGGCGAAACTCGAGGAGGCCGAAGCAGCCATTTACAATAATGTCACTTCCCGGGTCATCAAGGGAACCATGACAGGGCAGTATATGGCAGCTTACAGTGCTGAAAATGGCTTCGTGACACTGAACGAGAAAGAGACAGAGCGCGCGGGAAGGCCTGTTTATGCGACAACACCAAACGACCCAATTGTAGTTACCGCCCGATGCACCAAGATTATGCTGGACGATAAGATCCTAGAGATGGCCAAGACCATCGAAGGGAACTCGAACGTCAAAGCGAATTGGGAAAATTGGGAGATACCGAGAATACAGTGGGTCAACGGAGTTCCGGGATGTGGAAAGACAACATGGGTGATTAGACACTTCGACGTGGACAAGGACGCCATCATCACCACAACAACTGAGGCAGCAAAAGATCTCAGAGAAAAGCTATCGCACCGAATCGGAAATCTGGTCAAAACCAGAGTGCGAACCATGGCTTCTGCTCTGGTAAATGGTTTCGGAAGAGAAAGTTTCAGTCGCCTCATGGTGGACGAAGCTCTCATGAACCATTTTGGAGCCATTGTGATGGCTTCAAGGCTGTCTGGTGTTGGTGAAATTGTCCTCATCGGAGACGTCAATCAGTTGCCTTACATCGACAGGGAAAATCTCTTCGAAATGAGGTATCACCGCCCAAACCTGGTAACAAAGATCAGCCAGGAGTTGCTCTGCACACATCGCAACCCGATGGATGTCGCATATGCGCTGAGGGAAATATACTCCGGTATGTACTCCTCAGCGTCCCGTATAAAGTCCCTAGAGCAGAGAAGGTATAAGGGAGCGCAAATACCCAACACCCTACCAAACACCCTCTTTTTAGTTCACACTCAAGAAGAGAAGGAGACCCTGACAAACCAGGGTTATGGGTCAGGCACCGGGTCACGTATCCTTACCATCCATGAAGCTCAGGGACTAACATACGAGTCGGTGATCGCAATCAAAATCAAGGCAAACATGAAGCTGCACGAGAGCGTGCCCCATGCGGTTGTTGCAATCTCGCGGCACACAGGGACCTTCACATACTACGCTGACGACACCGACGACGCCATCGGCCGGTTCGTGCGGCGAGCGTCGGCTGCATCACCGAAGACCATCCGAGACTTCAACCTGCAGATGGCCATCAGGGACAGAAATGCGGCCGTTGTGGAGGCTCTGGGCCGGGAGAAGGCGGCTTGGGCAAATGACAGTTAGGCAAAGAATCGATGTTGAGTCGATTACTAGCGGAATCCCAACCGGTAGTGATCGGCTCAACAGACGAGCACTAGAATTAGGTGTAAAATGTTCCCAACTCCCCCCTATTTTCCTCTTGTTCTCCAAATCCAAGACACATGTAAAAAAAAAAAAGAATTGTAATGACAAAGATCACGGACCCCGGCGTCTGTGGAGTGGTTAATTTAAATAAAAAAAAAAAAAAAAAAAAAAAAAAAATTGTGCCGCGCGTGACGTCAACTTTGACCGACCAACCAACAAAGCCTAGAATATAGTAAAGACAAGGAAAGGAGATAGTCAAGATTCCAGAATCACAGCTATTACAGAATTCCAGACCAGCCAGCGTAACTTGACTCTTTGATTTTGGAAAACACATGAAACAAAACAATTATATTAATTTCAGGTATGAGTGAAAGGTTTTCATATTTTTTCTGCTAATTTAGAGGTTTTGCTGTTGTTCCCACATCATTTTATAGAACAAGAAGACATCTTTATCGAGTACCATTTAGTCAAATATGGTTAGACGAATCGAGAGCTGCTGAATCAGTATATATCGCTGTGAGGAGTCACAGCGATATATACTGATCGATGATAGCCCATTCCGACGCGAGCTTATACTTATACGCCGCAATCTTATACTTCGACCGTCACTTTAGTCTTTAGACACAACTCACCACATCTTCGACGTTGATTTCAATACCCGGGCTTTCGTTGAGTTCGATTCCTAGGCCTTTAAGCTCTTTGAAAATGTCGTCCATGGCAAAATTGTCTGCATCCATCGATGAGGACGCCTGTGGGTGTCCTATGGGCTGGTAACTGTTGACAGAAAAAAAATTAGAATTCTATAATCCCTTGTAACATAGCCTCTGGATAAAAAAAACTGGTACTAAAATGGTTTTGTTCTAATTTGTGAACTTTTACTGCGATAGCAATTTTGAAACAACAAATAAAAACAACTGTCACATGCAAAAATGGTCTCTCTAGCCTCGCGGTGATGTATGGTCCAGAACATTTATTTCCGATTAAGGCTAGCTCTATCAGATCATAAAGACTATTATACGTTTTCTTTTATTTTGTACATGCACGTTGCGGAACTAACAACGCCAGCAGTATTTGCTATAAATTAAAAAAAAAATTCTTCGAAAAGAGCAATAAATGAGCATAAAGCAATAAAAAACATCGCAGGATGATTCACAAGCTGTGCAGATAGAATGTGTGCCGAGACCATCGGGGTTTGGAGTTTCTGTAAGGCTTTCTCACTTGCGTGAAAGAATAATAAAATAAATTGATATATAGGTAAGCATGTGTAAATAATTAAATATATAAGAATGCTATTAAACGTTTTTGTTTAAAGCTACCTATAGCAGTTGGCCTTTAGCGACTTCCACAGCCTACGAGTATCTACATCTCGTAGACGACGAGTATCACGACGACGAACCCAAGGGCACCTCAGACGCGGAAGGCCCTCGAGTTGGGCAGCCGCCGGCAGGGAAGATCAAGGAATAACTAACCCGGCATCCCAGAAGAGGGTGCCTTACGGCCCTAGCGGCACAGAATAAATATTACTACAAGTACAGAAGCCTCACTTACCGAAAACAATTATATAAATAACGACTCTTGCTGGGACACAACAAAGTTCAATTCAGCTCGCATTAGCGCTCAATACCTGTCGCGATTTTCAACTTAACATTTACGCTCTCTTCTAACGCGTAACTCTGTCCCTGTCTAGCGCGGAGGGTTGTCGACATATCTAATAACAATATGCGCGGGAAACGTGTTGCGCGGGAAACGTGTTGCGCGAGCGCTCAGCCGTGCGTCCGACAACCGACTGGCACTTGTTCCCTGGGAGGAACGGTCTAGCTGTAGGCTAAAACCGCGCGACCTTGCGCGAGTGATGATGAACTGCTAGCGGGGAGGATATAGCACCTGCCGGCTTATAGCTAATATACTAAATTCCGTCGTTGTCTGATTTCGGCAGACTTATTATTTGAGGGATCGCGTTGCAAAAGACGTCTCTGAGTCGGCTAACTGATGGTTAAATTTACCAAGCGAGTATCGGTTGATTGATTTTTGGTTTCTTGTCGTCTACATCGCCGGCGAGGTTGACGGGGCTTCCGTTGGTACCCGACACCCAAAAACGGCGTATTTACGATGACCGGGAACGGAAGGTTCGGCTAACCCCAGCGCTGCAGTTGTAACGGCGGCAATAAGGTCGTCCCGGTCACTCAGCATGTCCAAGCATAATCCCTTCTGGCCACGTGGTTCGACTGCATAGTTCGATCAATCGGACCAGGTAAACTTTTTTTTCCAGTTGGTTCGACTTTAGAATCGCACCAGGTGAACTACTAATCCTTGGGACCTCGTGGTGAGACTCCATAGTCGAAAATGGGCACTCAAAAGCGAAAAATAAGTTAATAAAATTATTATAAGCCCTACTCACTCATCTATTTGAAGTCGGTACCAGACAAGTCGTAACAGGTAGTAGAGATACTACGTACAGTACCCGGCGATAAATATTGCACATCGACACCTGGAAAGAGACAATCGGCCAACTTCGGCTTCGTAGAGCGTCATCTCTGTAGCACGAAATACAAACAGTGCGGTATCTATTAGGAGCTGTTAAAACAATTTTAATTTGCTTCTTTTAATAATTCTTTTTATTCTTTGTATAAAATACACTAATAAGTGTTCTATAAGTGATGGCTTTAGGTTCGAGTAAAATAAAATAAAAAAGTAGCCAAGTGCGAGTTGGACTCGCCCATGAAGGGTTCCGTTGCAGCAAGTAACATAATAATATACATAGTACACATAGTTCTTGTAGTTCGTTGTAACTTTGTATGACGTACTAAAAAAAACTACTCATCAGATCGAGTTCAAACCAATTTTCGTTGGTAGTTTGCATGGTAATGTACATTATACATTTTTTTTAGTTTTTTCATTCTCTTACTTTAGAAGTTAGAAGGGGGGGCGGGGGGGACACACAATTTACCACTTTGGAAGTGTCTCTCGCAAATTATTCAGTGTAGACAAAAATTATATTAGAAACCTCAACATCATTTTTGAAGACCTATCGATAGACACCCACACGTTTAGGTTTTATGGAAAAAAAATTGAGTTTCAGTTCTCAGTATGAGGGGCAACCGTAATTTTACTTTTTTTTCTTTTTTTTTGAAAAAATCGTATAGCGGTTCACAGAATACATCTACTTACAAAGTTTCAACAGTGTAGTTCTCATAGTTTCGGCAAAAAGTGGCTGTGACATACGGACAGACAGACAGACACGACGAATCTATAAGGGTTCCGTTTTTACGTTTTACGGAACCCTAAAAATATGTTCACATTATGTTTACGTATTTAATTATTTTGGAAAATTACAGCTGTAGTGTACATAATAAACACCATTGTACCTATTGTTAAAGTGAGACATTGTAATAAAAATAATTATAATTCTTATTCTCAATTACTTCCATTTCACTATCTGTGCTCTCAAAGAGGTCAATATCACTGTCACTATCAGCCGTATTTATCACTAGTCTATCAGTGTAATTGTCTAAACCGTGTTTAATGCTTTTATATTCATTCTCACATTTGATTGTGTGATCGCAAACCTTTTTCCACTCTTCAGTCCCGATCATGTTTACTTTTTCAGTCAATAACGTTTTTACTTTAGTTAAATTCATACCCACATTTCTACAGGCTACATAGCCTTTTAGTTGAGACCATATATTTTCAATTGGACTAAAATCCGGATGATACGGTAGCAATCGCAACACAGTGTGCCCATGTCCGGCAAGTACTTTGTCCACGGAAAACTCTGTATACCTCTCCTTGTGCTGACATAATTATAATGGCATAAATCTGGGTTTTTGTTAATTTTGGATCAACTGGAACTTCGTGTCTGTTTAACCAGTTGATCATTTCCTGTTTAATGATGTTTGAGTTGGGGGGTCTTTCAACATATTTATTGTTGTGATAGGGTGCGTTGTCGATAACTAGAACGGAATCACTGGGTATATTTGGGATTAATTGATTAACCAGCCATTTCTCGTAGTTATCGTTATTCATTTCATTGTGATAGTCACCTGTAGTATCCGTGGATTTAAACGTTAAAAAGGCACCGGGTACATAGCATTTTTCATTTCCCGCATGAACTATTATCAAACGTTGCACTTTTGAAATTGGCTTTTTTACTCCTTTTTTCTTATTATCACTCCAAGATTTACCTTTAGTGTGGGATGTAATATGTATGTAAGACTCATCCATGTAGACGATATTTTTTCCTCTTTCGCGAAATATGCGCATTTTATCGATATATTCCATTCGTTTGAGACTTACATCGTGCTTTTCCATTAAAACTTTTCGATTGTCTTCCATTTTAGTGAACCGAAATTCCATCTCGTGAAGTATTTTTCTCAACGTCTTTTCAGACCCATTGTAATTAATAGCTTCACATAATTTAGCTTTTAATGACTTTATTGTTGGCAGTTCATTAAATAGTAAGTGAAAATCATACACCATTCTTCGAACAACATCATAATCAAAATCGTCCATATACAAACGAAATTGCTTTTTTGGTCTCTCTTTTTTGGGAGTGCTAAACTTAATTTCAGTAGAATGTGTTTCAGTACTGACTTCGTTTAATATATTGTTCAAAGTTCTTCTTGAAATTCCAGTGGCATTTGTAACTCGCGCTTGAACTTTCTTAAAATAACAACTTACAGTTTCATCTTCATTTTTTTAAAATCTGTCAGCTTAAAAATATTAAAAGGTTAGAAAATATTTATAAACATTGTAGATAATTTGGCGTAAACTGACCTCGTAAAGGTTTTCCTCTTTTTCCTAAAGATGCCATAGTACAACTTTAAATTATTTAAATTTGGGGGTGTTAACAACTCTATATATATTTTTTTTAACTGGACGCGCCCGCACTCTGTCGCACTTGAACAACGACTGACAAAACGTGACGTTTTGATAGGTAGTGTGCGACAGAGATAATGCTCTACGAAGCCGAAATCAGCCGACTGTCTCCCTCCAAAGGCCGATGTGCAATACTTATCGCCGGGTACTGTACTCACATTATTTTTATTTTTCTTTTAAATAAAGAGTGACGAGACGGGCAGGGCATGTGCCTAATGGTAAGCTACATGTCTGCCACATAACAAAACAGTGATACGCAGCTATTGGAACATGAAGAGTCCAAATCATTACCTAGCACTGCACTGCGCTCGTCACCCAGAGATCTAAGATATTATATCTCTAAGCCCTGTAATTTCTCTAGAAACATTGCCCTTCAAACCGGGACACAGTAATGTTTGCACATTACTGCTTGGCGGTAGAATAACTGGCAAAGGTGGTACTTCCCCAGGACTCTTGGCAGAGTCCTACCACTACTATATGCCTAGTAACTACGTACATAGTATCTTTCTAGACACTAGCCTTTTGACTTGACTGGCACCGTCTTCAAATAGAGGAGTGAGTAGCGCTTATAATAATTATATTAACTTATTTTTCACTTTTGAGTGCCTATTTGTGGTTTTGAAGTCGATTTAATTGTTTGTATAAAAAGAGTATATAAAGTTGTAATGTCCTTGGAAACGTTACGAAATAAAGTAAAGTAAAAAGTGTAACTTCATTAAACAAAGCTTAAAATATGCTTGTCATTGTGTAGTTGTTTTTATCTAACTTTAGCATATTTATAAGGTTTGACTAAGTTTGATTAACAGAAGCTATTGAAAAAAGTACACATAGTCAGATAAATCGAATTATCAGGAGTCTCAAAAACACATGCTTCGATTGATCGAACCTACAGGATTAAAAGTTCTCGTGGTCCGATTGGTCGAACTATTAGGAATCTCAAAAGCACATGGTTCGATTGATCCAACCAACTATCGAACCAACTGGAAATATAAGGTAACGTGGTGCGATTAATCGAACTACACTGTCGAACCACGTCGGATAGAGGCAATATTCCCTACCTTTCAGGGCTTCGTTCGTCAGGTTCTTCGAAGCGTGGCGGGGGTGAGACGAAAGGGGTAACGTGTACTTCCAGTTTAGATTCAGGAGGACTCTGCGGGTCTTCAGAAACATTTACCGACGACGAGACTCCTGCCGCCAATGTCGAACTACACAAATGAAGATACTATAAGAATATATATAAGCATAAACAGACCACTTGTATGTTCCTACTGTTGAGCTCTGTCATGATTGCCTATATAAGCTATGGTTTGTCTGATCGATTTATTGCATGGATATCAGACTTTTTGAGGGATCGATCCAGTAGGATGGTCAAAGATGGCTGCTCGTCGGATCAAATGGCTATCAATACCAGAGTCCCTCGAGCGTCAGTGCAATTTGCGACGCTTTTTGTTGAAGCCCGGTGTTTTTGGGTAAGCATTTGATAACACCATCGTAACAGCAACATATCTATCCCACGATCCAGAAGTCGACAAACTTAAGCCAGTGCTTACTCATACCACAGGATCTTGAGGCAGTCTCTGTATGGGGCGATGACAATCTGGTCAAGTTTAACGAGACCAAGGCGTGTCTGTTCTACGCAAAAAGGAGTAAATTTCAACTGACTCTAACTTTTGGTCGTGTATCTGTTGCGATTACTGACCATTTCGAGCTCTTGGGTGTTACTTTGTCATCTATGTTAAAATTTGCTCTTTCATCGAGACCAAGGCTAAATTTGCTGCCAAAACACTAAAGTTTGTCCTCTCAAAGATGCGAGGGTAAGTACTTCAAGTCTGAACAGTTGCTAATGGTCAGTTGAAAACCTGCTTTGTGAACTCGGGCTTAGCATCCTTGCTCTACCAATCAGACACCAGTTCTTATTAACTGGATTTTGTGTACACACTATAGCTAGGAAGTTCGACTATACTTTCGTAATAAGAAAGTATAGTTTGCGAAATGCGTTACCTGAGTAAGTTTTACCCGGTGGTTACAATCTTGGTGTCTTAAAGTCTACCACGAGTGAGAAGATCCCCGCGTTCCCACAGTAAGCGGTGGAACCCCGTGACGGTTTTAGTCTGTTGTGATATCGAGTCCGAAATAATCCGACCGTCTCCCCCCAACGGAAGGGTAAACGTAAATACATTTTCTCCTCGTAAAAAAGTTGCTAATGCATATGGCAAAGTAACATCTAATAACATTGGACTGGAACTGGCATGCCAGCGACACAGGAACCGCTATTTTAAGGAGCTCGGCTGGTTCTGGTAGGCTTGCCGGAGTGAAGTGCACAATTAATACACCTCTAGATGGACGTCAGTGCAGGACAATCACCCAACATCATCACTAATTCAATACCCTGAACTAGAATTAGAATGGCAAAGTCCGAGAGATGCCTAAACACACGCGGGATCCGAAATACTCTGCACGACGATAGTGAACACGTCCTCTGCTGATCATGTTGTCTTTTTTTATTTAGTACGTCATTACTGCATTTCCCTTTCAATGAACTTTCACTTAAACTTATCTGAATTTTGCAGTATATAAAGCAGTGCGTTGGAAGCGAAACAGCTGAGCAGCTAGTATAGTGTATTCGCCAAGCAGTGGCCCATAGCACGACCGTTTAAATGAGTCCTCCCCAAGCCAAATAAAGGCGAGTTCGTTAAAGCAGGTCAAACCATGTTCAACAGCCAGACATTAGATCACGAGAGTGGGTTGATACGGGCTTACAATGAACACGGATGTCTGACTACACACGCTTGCTTTTTGCTCTGCCCAGGATTCCGTTTCATGTCAACGCGCCCCGCTACCTCGTGAACGACAACTTATTTACACGGTCGCACGATAGTAAAAAGTGATGATGAAAAACTAATATAAAAATAAAAAAGCGATGCACACATACCATGCATGACTGTCCAGAGTCGTTGACGATACCACGTCGGTTGAAATGTTGCTTAAACCGGATACAGTATCGTACGAAATGGCACTGCAAATATCAGATACAACTCTATTTTTACATCTGACCCTAAAACTAAGAATACACCTGATAACTATATGAATTCATCTAAAGAAAACCATGCAAAGATACGCCACAAGCGGTTGAAAACAAGTAAAATATAAACTTTATATTTTTTATAAACGTTTTTTTTATGTAAATGGTCTAAAACGAAGAAAAGTAACATATTGTTGCATTGTCACCGAACTTATGTAAGTATACCAATCAAACTTTGAAGATTTTTACGGCGTTAAAATAGCAGTTTCGTTTTGTTTACGATTTTAAACATACATAATCCCACAGACCTACATTAATCTATGGATAATTCAGATGTGCTTAGTGTCCGTTGTTAGGTATGTTGGTCTGTAACATAGTGTAGTTCTCATTCTATTTCAGTTTTGTTCATAAAGGATGTGCCCGATTTAAAAAATAAATCCCACAGTAGATTTGTCAGATTAATACGACTAATCAGAAAATAGTATGCATTATGAATGCGCCAGTGTTAAACACCGATTATGAAAATAGCGCACCTGGTATTTATTCTTTACAGCATCCTCGGAAAGCCATAGATAGATAGATCACAACAACGATAATGCCAATAACCAGAATCCACAATTTTTATTCGATATATGACAATTATTTTCGTCACGTTGAGTTGCATGCATGTTATCCATGTTTTGTTAATTAATTCATCCCTTCAAGTTAGTTAACTAATTCTATATTTGTCAACATATCTAATGAGTTGAATATTTAATTCTCATACCAGATGAATGGTGTGATCTCATACCAAATTGTATGTTGCCATTTTAAACCTGAATGAATGTTGCCATCTCATCCCTTACCAGATAATAAAGGTTGCTCTGATATCAGATTGAATGTTCCCTCAAAGAAGTGTAAATACCTATTAACACGGGTAACGTTTAGGGTATGTGAAAGGCACCCAGAGCTCTGGACGTCAGGGGCAAACCTTTTCGTCGGCCCGACCTCCTTGGTACCGGATGTCTCACTACATTGAAACGCGGATGTCACACGTTACACAAACTTGATGCATGGCTTGTAGTTATACATTTAACCATTCAACTAGTGGCAACCGGCCGCAAAGGATTACATTTTAAAACAGCGCAGCCTTTTTCAGATTTACCTTTTTTTTAAATGAACTTCAATGGCGCTAAACCAAACAGATTATGGTCAAATGCATTTCCTCCACGTAAAAAAAGTACGTAATTTCTGCGTTAACTTTTCGGTAAACTTAAACTTTTCTAAACCAAACAGATTATATTATAAAGCGTGCATTGGAAGCGAAACAGGCGAGAAGCGTACTAGCGCAGTTAGAGTAGAGTATCCGCCAAGCAGTGGCCTATAGCGCGACCATTTAAATGAGTCCTCCCCAAGCCAAATAAAGGTGAGCTCGTAAAAGCAGGTCAAGCCAAGTTCAACAGCCAGACATCAGACACGAGAGTGGGTTTATAAGGACTAACACGTCACACCCCTGTACCTCGTGAACAACTACTTATTTACACGGTCGCACGATAGTAAGTGATGATGATAAGCTAATACAAAAATAAAAAACCGATGCACACATACCTTCCATGACTGTCCTGAGTCGTGGAATGTACCACGCCGGTTGAAACGTTGCTTAAACCGGATACAGTATCGCACGAAATGCCACTGAAAATATCAGATTCAACTCTTTATATAGTACATTTGACCTAAAAACTAAGAATACCCTTGATAACTACAGGTAGTAGTAGTCTGAAGAAAATCGTGCAAAGACACACTAAGAACGGTTGAAAACAAAAAACACAGGATTATATTATTGAACTTTGGTCAGGGTGTATTTATTAGTTATTATATCGGCTGACAGTTAGGACTACCTACTATAGAAAGTCACACTAATCAAACTGTATGTGAGTAAACACAGTTAGTAAGTTTAGGTTAGTTCCGCCCTTTCTTGCATTCAAACAATAACCCACACTCATGCAAAATCAAAGCAAACGAAAATTCTATTAGAATAGAAGTTGAACAAACATATCAATGAATTTTGTTATATCATAATAAATCAATCAATTACAAATTATCAAATACGGTACACAACCATGCAAAACAGGACATATCATAAATCTACAAGAATTTATTGAAATAGAAGTATAGCATTAAATAACAATACATTTTCTGAAAAGGTACACATCCAGGTCATTAGATAATATTGTCAATTGCAATCTAGTAAGTATTAGTACTGATACAAAATCTATATACTTAGTAAAAGGTTTGCGATTGGTCTGGTAGGCTTTTCTACCATCACATTCATGGTATTTTGTGGTATATCTGGCTGTTCTCTTTATTTCCCCGTCTCGTCATGTCGCCTACCTTTCTCATTGTCATTTCAGGTACATTCTTCTAATTACCCTCCAATATGGTATGGTATCTTTCTGCAAACCATGATCTGTGGTCTCTTTCCTTCCCAGAGATCTAAGTTGTTATATCTCTAAGCTCTGTAATTTCTCTGGAAACATTACCCTTCAAACCGGAACACAGTAATGTTTGCACAATACTGCTTGGTGGTAGAATAACTGGCAAAGGTGTGGTCCTTCCTCAGGTGGACTCTGCAATTTTTTTATTTTTTATTGACATGTTAAATTGAATATAAAACACTTTTCATCAGCATTAACCAGCTCGGTGAAGGCCGTTGAATAGCGGGATCTCCTACTATAAATGTTCTTCGGTACACATTATGTTCTCAAACACATTTCTCGTGGTGATACACCAGTTGTGTTTTGTGAGTATTTCAATGTATAGTCGAGATATTATTGTCGTGCGCAATAATTACCGTTCTAATTTGATATTGAGCGTTGGTTCAATATAGTGACTTAATCTTTTTTTTTTTTTTTTTTTTTTTTAACTTTTATTGGTTTACACTTGACCGCCATCTCACCTGATGTTAAGCGACGATGCGGTCTACGATGGAGCGTGTTTACCTAGAAGAAACCGATTCACTCTCGATTTGAAGACACCAAGGTTATAACTATCAGGGAAAACCCACTCTGGCAACTCATTCCACAGCCTAGACGTTCTTATCACAAAAGTAGAGTCAAACCTCTTCGTCCGTGTCTTTGGAACATCAACCATGAAACGGTGCCGCTTCTTCGAGTTACGAGAAGTCCGATAGAAAAAAGGGCAAGGTGGTATTAGATCATGCAGATCAGTCGCACACTCTCCGAAGTGTATCCGATAAAAAACTGACAAGCTTGCAATCTTGCGGCGATGTTCAAGACTTTGAAGTCTTTTTCGCACTAGAGTGTCTTTGCCTATGAGCCTTTTGGCACGCCTCTCGATCGATTCCAGAGCCTCAAGCTGATACTTAGCCGATCCATCCCAAAGATGCGAACAGTACTCCATACAAGACCGAATCTGTGCTTTGTATAAGAGAAGTAATTGTTCAGATTTGAAGTACTTTCGCACCTTTGAGAGGACACCTAGTTTTTTGCCAGCTAATTTTGCCTTAGACTCGATATACGTGCCAAAGTTGAGCGTAGAGGTCAAGGTAACGCCCAAAAGCTCAAGATGATCAGTAACCGGTACGGACACACCTCGAAAAGTAGGAGTATGTTGAAATGGACTCCTTTTTGCCGAGAACAGACACGCCTGCGTCTTTCCCTCGTTAAACTTGGCCAGATTGGTTTCGCCCCATTCAGAGACTTCCTCAAGGGCCAAGTTCAAACGTTCGATCATACTCTCTCTCAAAACCTTAGTTTGCTGTCCACTGGCTCTCGCGCTCGATATGTAACTCTCTACAACAGTGCTATCATCCGCGTACCCAAAGATACCGGGCTTCAACAGATCGTTTATATGTAGCAGAAAAAGCGTCGCAGAGAGTACCGACCCTTGAGGGACTCCGGCATTGATTGCCATTTGATCCGACGAGCAGCCATCAATGACAACTCGTATGGATCGATCCCTCAAGAAGTCCGATATCCATGCAATAAACCCAGAAGACAAACCATAACTAGAAAGCTTGCTAATAAGGCCATCATGCCAAACCCTGTCGAAAGCCTTCGAGATATCCAGGGAGACTGCAAGTGCTTCCCCGTGTTTCTCGATAGCTTCACTCCAGATGTGAGTGACGTACGCTAGAATATCCCCGGTGGACCGATTTCGGCGGAACCCGTATTGCCGGTCACTGAGGAGGTCGTAAGATTCTAGGTACGTCAGGAGCCTGTGGTTTAAGACACGTTCCATAGTCTTGCAGAGTATGGACGTGACCGAGATGGGCCTGTAGTTGGCAGGGTCAGCACGACTACCTTTTTTGGGCACAGGTTGCACGTTAGCAAGCTTCCATGATTTTGGTACTTGCTCAGTACGGAGAGAGAGCCTAAACAGGCGGGTCAGTACAGGAGACAACTCAGGTGCACAAACCTTCAACACTAGGGCAGGAATTCCGTCCGGACCACTGGCTTTGTTCACATCCAGATTGCGTAGCACTTTACGAACCTCCTTTTGGCGAATATGTATTTCCGGCATCAAGGTCGGACTGCCAGGAGGAGTAGGAGGTGTCGCACTACCAGCATCCAGACGTGAAGATTCCGCAAACTGAGATGCAAACAAGTTTGCTTTCTCCATTGCGGTGTGAGCCAGCGCCCCATCAGGTTTTAGCATTGGAGGGAGTGAGGAGCGGCAGAAGTTCGATTCGACCGATTTAGCTAGGGACCAAAACGCTTTGCTGCCCGCAGGGTACGAAGCTAGTTTGTTCCCTATTCGACTAATGTGGTCAAAACGAGCCCTCTGAAAAACCCTCTTGCATGCCTTGGCAGCCCTGTTAAACGCCTTTTTCTTCCGGTGTGTGTCCCTTGCTTTACGCTGTCGAGCATCAACCCAGGCTAGGTAGGCCTCATGTTTAAATGCTTCAGCACTTTTACATTGAGGACCGAACCATGGGCGAGCTTTGCCGGACAATGGAACGTCAGAGTATGGAATGAAATATTCCATAGCCGTACGTATAGCAACTGTCACAGCATCCGCGCAGGCTGACGGATCACCAGAAGAGAAGCACAGTGACTGCCATGGGTAAGATGCAAAGAAAGAGCGCATCTCGTCCCAATCTGCTGACTTGTATCGCCACAGCCGCCGGCTGCCTCTGGGACTGAGATCAGGCGGATGGTAAACGGATACTGATTTCACCAGACAGTGGTCGGAGCTGCCTAACGGCGAAGATACCGCCACGGAGTATCGGTCTGGATCAGTTGTCAGCAGAAGGTCTAAGCAATAGGGAGTATGCGACTCAACGTCTGGTACCCTTGTGGCTTCTTGGACCAGCTGGGTTAGGTCTAACGACAAAGCAAGCTTTCTCATTTCCAACCCAGCGTGGTCAGTGTCCCGGTATGGGTACAGCCAATCCTTATGGTGGCCGTTGAAATCCCCCAGTAACACTAATTGGGCTGATGGGTACTTCTGCTGAACCGCGTCCGCTGCCTCACTCAAATAATCAGTGAGCCGAGTTGTCTCCTGATCTCCACTGTGCGACCGATAGACACAGGCATAGACAATTTTGTCCGTGCCCGTGTCCAATAGCGCCCAAAGAACAGAGAATCTGGTGTCCTCAAGATTACGGAGACGCCGAAAGCAGATGTCGTCACGGGCGTACAGGCACACTCCAGCACGAGGCCTAAAGTTGTGCTCCAAAGTGTACCCTGGATACGTTAGGTACGCCTCATCCGACGGACATTTTATCTGCGTCTCCGTAAGAAACAAGAGAGACGGCTGCTCAGTCTCTAGATGGTGGTGGACTGCGGTGATATTGGAGTGCAGACCTCGGATATTCGTGAGGTGCACTTTGAGTGACGAGGAGTGCAGCCGCATTTTAACGTTGTTTCTATTATTCTTGTTCTTCATATTGTTTGGGAGTGAGTGTCGGTTGGGAAATCGGAAGTAGAACGAGGCCACACACTGCTGACCAACGGTCACAACACACAACACGAATACATCCGTGGGAAACTAGTCTGGAGACTGCGGGGACGCCCGAGCCCCCCCGGGGATGTCTATCTGGCCTTGTCATCCGGTCGCCAACCGGCAGGATAGCGCATCCCGGGATTTTTCGCAAGATGGCGGGGCAGCCTTTCATGAGTGGCTAGCTCACTACTTGGGCCCCCAACTATCTGCGGTCGGTGCGGCAAACCGTGCCTCGGATCCCGCTACCCTCCATGACTAGTGTCCCGATGTAAAGTTTTGGTGTGTGACTATCCGGTCTTGCAGTTATGCAGCAACTGTTCTGACCCGTTTTCCCTAATGGCGTTACTAGACTACATGCCGGAACACGGCTGGGCCGCTTGGCGGCACGACTCAGTCTGGCAGGTGGTCACCAGCCACGGCCGAAGCCTACCACCGGTATTTTGTCACCTGATTAGCACCACCCAGGGACCACGTGTGGGGGTTTCATTGTAGAGGTGCTTCCCCACGGACGAGGGTGACACGGTCCCCAATCAAAGCTTTTTTGTAATCGGTAATCAAATCAAAGCTTTTTTCGTCTTGTGCCTTGTCTTCTTCAAAGTTCACCAGTCCCTCTAAAACTTCATGAACTAAGAGACCGGCCTAATGTAGCAGTCATGCTAACTTTTGCACCGTAAATAAGGCGATTTGTCCATCAACATAGTATTTAAAATTTAGCAGCCAGTGCCTATCGCATATTCGCTACTGCTCTCGCCATTTTTTTCTTGTTTATTTTTAACCTCGTCGCAAATTTAATTAGAAAAATAGAATATTAATGCATTTTACAACAAATTTCATCCGCGAGTTACTTTAGTAGCCAGAACAAACCTCTAAAAACCTTGTTAGCTAGTGACGTCCGTATTTCCCAGGGTTACTATTCTACACCATCTCATACCGGAATTAATGTTGCCATCTCATATACAATTTAATGTTGTCTCAAAGAAGTGTAAATACCTATTATCACAAGTGACGTTTAGGGTATGTGAAAGGCACCCAGAGCTTTGGGCGTCTGGTGCAAACCGATGCCCTCTCGTCGGCGCGACCTCCCCGGTACCGGATGCCCCCCTGCATTAAAACGCGGCTATCACATGTGCACAAACTGACAAACTTGCATGGCTTGTAGTTATGCATTCAACTAGTATCAACAGACCGCATTGGACTACATTTCATAATAGAGCGACCTTTTTCAGATGTATGTTTTGTTTAAATATTATTCAATGGCACTTAACCACATAAACTATGAAAGAATTAATGATAAGCGTTTTTATAGATAAAGTTTTCAAGAGAAAGCTGCACAGGCTTTACTGGCAAAATATAGTATATGCGAAAAGCTTAGAAAAAACATAATCACATTTTACACACTAACATATACTTTAATGCTTCAAAGATAAAGAAAAAGTTAAGAATCCCAATAATCCGCCCGCAGGATGTTTAAGGTAAGCGTACACAGGCCCGCATCGCACGTATCGGACGCATCGCACATAACGGATTTTGGTTTGCCCTATATAAAAACTCATACAACCGCGTCCACTGATCCGTACCGTACGGACCGCTCATCGACAAGGCACACTAAAACCCGTTACGTGCGATGCGTGTGATGCGGGCCTGTGGACGCGTACCTTTAAAGATGTTATGTAATATTTTTTTGTTTTAACTGACACAGTTAAATATGATTAAATGTCCTAAAAAATAAAATATATTTACAGCAGATAAAACAACAGCATAAAATGGATTATAGTATTTTTTTTTATTAAATCTCGGACATACAATGTACCAAATTATATAAATCGGTCTCGTTAGCCTTAGTTTCCTGTCATTATCGTCCCCAAACGTTACATTAGTGCGTAAAACCGTGATTGCGTTTCAAGCGTGGCCATTCCGTGTACGTTAATAACAATCGTGTTCATTACCATCACAAGAATCATATGTAGTTAAGCAAATATAGACACAAAAGCATTTTACAGCATATCTTCGCGATCCGTATTTTACTGACTGGAACACAAGTATTCTCATGAACGCTGCTGGTAAGTCCTACATAAAAGCTCATCAGAGGGCTCGTTTTGACCTTATTAGAATTAAATTCGGAACAAATGGCTTCACATCCCGCGAGCAACAAAGCGTTTTAGTCTCTAGCTAAACACAATTGAGTTCAAGTCAAGATTTGTAAATAAGGCGATAAATCCTGTACAATGCTTTTAGAGTTGAAATTGCGAAAGTTATAGTGTAATTAAGACATACTTAGGAATGTGTGAGCTCAGGTACGGCTGCAGTCGTTGGTGCTCGTCTTGCAACTCGCGTTCGGTGTTGCAGAGTTTCGAGTTAGCTTCCACGTACTGAAGGCTCGACGCGATGCTTCGGAACTCCTTCTGAGTCCGCTCCAACTGTAGCGACTCCTGTGTATACGACACCCATTATTTATTTGTTGAAGTGAAAACTGAAATCGACACATATTCGTACATACAGATTTTTCGTGAACTGTGAATTGAATTCTAGCGTCACACTCGGGAATAATAAGAAATCTTCGGGTAAACTCGGGACCATGGCCATTTGCCATCTAGAAATGTGTCAGCATTCCCCATTGGCCATCTAGAAATAAATAAAAATTGCGTCGGCATTTCTAGTTTGCCATGCTCATGGCCACGCCCTCCGGGTTCACTCGCGTAGTTTTCAAAGTAAGCTATCAAATTCTGAGTTATAAGTTTTCACTTCTATCGGTAGTTCCTATGACTGCCAATTTTTTTAATGATTTGGACTCTTCATGTTCCAAGAGCTGGTGTTACTGTACTGTTATGTGGCAGGCATGTTGCTTACCATCAGGCACATGTCCGGATCGTCTCGTCACATTTTATTTAAAAAAAACTATATTAATTTAAAAAGTAAATTCAATTTAATATTATAAACATAATGAAATAAATAATGTATTACAAGTTAAATGTAAAAAACAACTAATTAGCGCGACAGTAAAATTGTTAAAAACGATTGTACCTACACGTTTTTTTTCTTTTCTTTCACAAACAAACATTTCCGAAGATACAGTACTTGGAAGTTTCGAGTGACGTCACTTTATGGTGCTATTTCTACGATAAAGTGACGTCACAATATCTACATCAATTTGATGAAACAAAAATACGTGTTCAATATTTTTCCATAACGGACTATTCTAGCTGACAAACTAATTAGAATGGTATGTATGTTTTTGATCAAGTCGTCATCCCAATTCACGTTAGAAAGAAGAGAATAAGAAGAAAAACAGAAGTTTAGTTTCTATATAACATCACTGTGTATTTAGTACTTTTGTAGTTGTGGCACTCTTCGTGGAGTCTGAGGGGAGAAGTACCTTTGCTAGTTATTTTGTACTTTTGTAGTGGTAGGATAAGTAGGAAAATGTTTTCCTCGAAAAATAACGATTTCTAGTGGTAGGATAAGTAGGAAAATGTTTTCCTCGAAAAATAACGATTTCTAGTGGTAGGATAAGTAGGAAAATGTTTTCCTCGAAAAATAACGATTTCCTAACGATATTTTTCTTCGCCATTAAAACCGTACATAACTTATTACAATGACAAGCTCTTACATAACACTCAGGAGGTGTAGATTGGAGTCCGAAGAGGACCTAACGCTTGTCATATCTAGTAGGAGATCCCGCTATGCAACGACCATCACCGAGCTAGTTATTGGATGAAAAGTAGTTAATATTCAATTTGTAATGTTAAAAAATATATTGCAAAAAAAGTCAGGCCAGAATATGATTACTTAATTAATATTTTTTTAACGTTTCACTTAAAACGATTGTATTTTTGAAAAAAAAAACTGTATTATATAACTTATTATTTTGGCTTTACTCAATGCTTACGAAATCTCATTACGAAATTCAACCCTGGGTTCAATGGGTATGAAATAGGGGGATGGAAGTTTGTATGAAACTTTTTGAAGTGAAAACTTTTTTTGGCGCGCCTAGACAAATTTTTCGTGAGGTGTGCATTGAATTCTAGCGTCACGCTCGGGTATGATAAGAAATCTTCGGGTAAACTCGGGACCAATGGCCGGTCATCTAGAAATGCGTCAGCCAATGGGAAATGCTGAAAGGGCGTGGCCTGGCCATCTAAAAATACGTGAGCCAATGGGAAATGCTGACGCATTTCTAGATGGCCCTGGCATGATGACCAGGCCACGCCCTCCGGTTACACCCGTGTAGTTTCCAAAGTGGGCTATCAAATTCTGAGTTATATATATGTTTTCACTTCTATCGGCAGTTCCTGTGACTGCCAAATTCTTTTTATTATTCCTTAAACATATTTGCATAAAATTTTGCATGCAGTGAGCATGAACAAAATCATGAGTATTACAGTGTTTTTCAAAATTCTACCTCCAAAGGGGTGAAATAAGGGATGAAAGTTTGTATGAAACTTTTTATTCTTTGAACAGATTGAGCATGAGAGATTTCGTAAGCATTGAGCCAAAATAAAATAATAAGTTACGTAACACAGTTTTTTTCAAAAATTCAATCATTTTAAGTAAAATGTTAAAAACAACGTAATTTATCATATTCTGAACTGAAATGTTTACGACAACCCATTTGGAATCTATTTTTTAACACTTTAAATTGAATATAAAACACTTTTCATCCAATAACCAGCTCGGTAATGGTCATTGTATAGCGGGATCTTAGATGAATCGTACGTTCTCGACACTGTGGCAACATGACTTGCCGATGTCGTCTCAACGTCTACAAAAACGTCACCATAGTTAATGTTATCAACATAACATATTTGCACGACGTACCTGCATCTCCGGGAAGAGATTTTCGTAATTAGCCGGGTCTGCGAGAGACTGTGCCGCTTTTGTGTCGACGCCGAGGGATTCCCGCCATTGCTGTACCACCTCGTTCACTTTCGACGGCATATACGATCTGTCGGCAGCGGACACAAAACGGTAAATACAAGTCGTCTGAGAGAACTTTAGCTCTCCAAAAACAAAATACACATACATTCTAAATTTTACAGAGTAAAAACGGTAAATATAAATACGGCACGTATACTGGGAATCGGAACTTCAACTCTCCAAGACAAAATACATTCTAAATTTTACAGAGTAGAAAAGTAAGACACGTTTTTGATCAAAACTTATAAACCGGGGTCCGTGACTTTTGTCATTTCAAATCTTATTTATTTTTACATATTTCTTGGATAATCAGAAGAAGAGTAAAATAAGGGGGGAGTTGGGAACATTTTAAACCTAATACTAGTGCTCGTCTGTTGAGCCGATCACTACCGATTGGAATTCCGCAAGTAATCGACTCTACCTCGATTCTTTGCCTTATTGCCATTTGCCTAAGCCGCCTCCTCCCGGCCCAGAGCCTCCACTACGGCTGCATTTCTGTCCCTGATGGCCATCTGTAGGTTGAACTCTCGGATGGTCTTCGGTGATGCAGCCAACGCTCGCCGCACGAACCGACCGATGGCGTCGTCGGTATCGTCAGCGTAGTACGTGAAGGGACACGTACACGGGGACGTGTACCGTGAGATTGCAACAACCGCATGGGGCACGCTCTCGTGCAGCTTCTTGTTTGCCTTGGTTTTGATTGCGATTACCGACTCATATGTCAGTCCCTGAGCTTCATGGATGGTAAGGATACGTGACCCTGTGCCTGACCCATAACCCTGGTTTGTCAGGGTCTCCTTCTCCTCTTGAGTGTGAACTAAAAAGAGGGTGTTTGGTAGGGTGTTGGGTATTTGCGCTCCCTTGTACCTTTTCTGCTCTAGGGACTTTATACGGGGTGCTGAGGAGTACATACCTGAGTATATTTCCCTCAGCGCATATGCGACATCCATCGGATTGCGATGTGTGCAGAGCAACTCCAGGCTGATCTTTGTTATCAGGTTCGGGTGGTGATATCTCATTTCGTAGAGATTTTCCATGTCGATATAAGCCAACTGATTGACGTCTCCGATGAGGTCAATTTCACCAACACCAGCCTTGAAGCCATCACAATGGCTCCAAAATGGTTCATGAGAGCTTCGTCTACCGTGAGGCGACTGAAACTTTCTCTTCCGAAACCATTTACCAGAGCAGAACCCATGGTTTGCACTCTGGTTTTGACCAGGTTTCCGATACGGTGCAATAGCTTTTCTTAGATCATTTGCTGCCTCAGTTTTTGTAGTGATAATGGCGTCCTTGTCCACATCAAAGTGTATAATCACCCATGTTGTCTTTCCACATCCTGGAACTCCGTTGACCCGCTGTATTCGCGGTACCTCCCAGTTTTCCCAACCCGCTTTGACGTATACTACGATTGGGTCGTTGGGTGGTGTCGCATAAACTGGCATTCCCGCGCGCTCCGCTCTGTCTCGTTCTCGTTCAGTGCCACGAAGCTATTTTCTGCACAGTAAGCTGGCATATACTTTCCTGTCATGGTTCCCTTGATCACCCGGGAAGTGACATTATTGTAAATGGCTGCTTCGGCCTCCTCGAGTTTCCCCTTTAAGAGGCTTTCACTTCCTAGCCTATAGGACTGCATGATGTTTTCGCAGGTCTTGAGGCTGACTTGTCTTGTCGCTCTCAGTGTGGCTATGAATTCGATGAAGGCGTTACGTGCATGACTCCGCGGCTCCGAAGCCATGACACAGCGGGCGGTTCAACCTATCTCCCATGTCGGCTCTCGTTCGGCTCGTTTGTTGCTGTGAAGCTGCATTGGGGGTCCTTGACGTCAAGGGGGGTGATGAGTGGGATGAGATTCGGAGTATGCTCCTTGCTGCATTGAAGGCAGTCACGAAGGTCGTGCTGGTGCCTCGGCTGCCGCTTTGATTGGACGGGGCTTTTTCCGTGGCTGCCCTCTGCTGTGCTCTTTCGGAGCCGGTTTGTATGGTCGAACTAGGAACAGGATGTCCCCAGCTATCAGTTGCATGTGTTTGGTCGTGTGAAGGGGCTCTGAGGAAGCTCAGATCTTCTCCCCTATGTTCAAATACGACTACCTCATGATGTTTAAGAGGCCTCAATGCAACCCAGCCGGTCTGCGACTCGCGCTCTTGAGTATTCGATTGCCATCGCATCCACGCTTATCACCCGGGGTGTTTCACCTGCATTTCTGCTCAGATGTTCGAGAAGCGCACTTGCCTGTGTGAAAGGGGTCCGACCTTTCGAGAATTTTATTAGTGCAATCGTTTTGTTTTTCGATCGCACCAACCGAAATCGGTGGCCGTCTACCTCGCACACTGGCATGGCGTCATAGGATTTCCGCTTCATTGTCACTTTTGCGGTACTCCTATTGAGCAGGCAAGACAATCCAGGTGACAAACGGGCTCGTTTCCGTTCCCCGGCGAAGCAAAAGCTTATTCCGAATCTTTCTTTGTTGAAGAGAGCCACTCGTCATGTATACCTCAAGTGTATGGGCGCAAGCGGCAGACCTCGAGGAAAACAAGTCTCACTTGAACACCATCCAAAGAGATTTGCCCAGAAAATCTGTAAGTCATACCGTACTGTTTCCCTGAAATCAGCACTTGCCCTTTCCGGTTTGCTCCCCCTGGATCTGAGGATACAGGAAGCAGCAAATTTGTACAGAGTAAAAAAGAACCTCTCCCAAGACTACCTCCCCACCAGAAGTGGAACTCGAACAGAACGTTAACTACTTGGACAAATCCCATCCGTACCCGTAGAGTACGCGCTCCTAGAAGACACCTCCAATCTTCCAGAAGGAAGGAACCGCGCTTTTGAATTACGTGCTGACGGTATTTGTTTTCACGCACACATATTTAGCGTGGTTTGACACTTGGTCACCTCAAATATGAAGCAAGTCGCTGCGTTAAGAAACTCACCTGGCAAATAGTGCGGCTTCAGGGAACCTTTTCCTGGAGATTAGCATTTCCAAGCATGTCACAGGATCGTTTAGCATAAAGGATGAAAGGAAGGCGATATTATCTCGGCCTTCGGCTACGGCCAGTGTAGCCACTTCATTCAGGAGCGGCTTGTCGCCTAAAAAACAGAAAATGACAATTTGTAGAAATCCATTAGTGATAGGCCAGTAACTGTATAAACTAAAATCTAAAATATATAAAATTGTAATCATCTATAGACAAGGCAGGGGAGCTCAGTAGTCGTGGCCTGGTCTAGCGAAGAGGAATCCCGAGGGTGGGCCGCTCGTCTAGGCTTTACTTCCAAGCCGACGACGATGCGGCCATGTAGGTTGTGCGGCCATGTAGGTTGCACGGTGTCGTGGCACTAGCGCAACTGAGGTGGTCCGCGATGTAGGGGGTGAGCATCGCAGCTGTATGGGTGGAGGCCGTGTGTACCGTCGGTATTTCGATCCGCCGCTCTCCCTGCACGTCACGGCCTTGACGAGGTCACCACGTTACCGTTAGATATAGCGAACGCGGTGAGGGTCTGCAGGCGAAGACGAGTGCCAGTATTGCGGTGTGCCGCTCTCCCTATCCACTTCAGCCGAAAAGTGGTTGGCAGCGGGACCACAGACCTGACCCATCGCGGGACACCAGGCGTGTCAAGACGCGGGGCCCATGTCACCCACTTACTGGTTGGTCCCCGAGGTGATCACGGGGTATCTTGGGTTCGGGTGCGTCGGTGACGAGGGTATGGCCCAGAGAAGGGCTCGGAAACAGGCAAGCCGCAGCGGGTTCGCGGAGTAATGCGAGAGCGGTCCCGTGTTCTCGCCGCCAGCGGCAGAATTAGAACCCCGTGGAGGTTTTAGTCGGTAGGGATCGGTATGGGGTCACCATGTTCGCATGGTGTCGAGTCCGACATAACCCGACCGCCTCCCCCAGACACAAGGGTATGCGTAAATGCATTTCCTCCACGTCAAACAGGTTAGTTTATAATATGGGGTGCGTGGCTCGGTGCGTTCTCTGTATAATAAACTAGAAAGTGCTTTAAAACAGATACATTGTATCATGTGTTATGTTCTCTGTATAAGAAACTACAAATTCAATTAAAACAGATACATTGCATTATGAGTTATGTTCTCTGTATAATAAACTACAAATTCTATGAAAACAGGTACATTGTACTATGTGTTATGTTCTGTGTATAATAAATTACAAACTCATATATAAAGATAGAAAATAAACTATTAACTACAAGCAGTCCGCCCCGGCCCGTGCCTGCGTTGTACATAATATATAGCCCTCAGGCAGCACACAGTTATTCAACGGTGAAATAATTTATGAATAGGTTTTAGAATTTAGTTCCTAAGATTAGCGAGTTGACACGAAAAAACGCTTCAGCTTAATAATATTGTAGATGTAACTGACCTGTGCAAGATGCGAGTAGGAGCAGCGCACTTAAATCCTTAGCGTTTTGATAGCAAATCTTGGTGAGCTCTGTGTTCGCGGCGGCAGCGGCGGCGGCGCCGAGCCTGGCCCAGCGCGCGGCGGCGGACCGCGACGGAGCGCCCTCGGCCTTCGCCGCCTCCTCCGCGAGCTGCCGGGCTCGCTCCAACTCCACCAGCGACAAGGCCAGCTCAAACTGGTGCTCCGGCTCTGTCGATACCGCCAGCGCCTGCTGTTTGAATCCCTGCACACAACAAAACAAGTTATTTTAAACTACAGTCTAATAAATCAGTCGTTCGACGATGTCTAGACCTGACAAATGTGTGAGAAGAGACGCGGGAAACACGCTCCCAAACTGCGAACACGAAAATGTTAGCAGTTTGGGAGCATGGTTCGGGGCTGATGTTATCTTTATATATAAAAGCGAAAGGTCTCACTCATCACGAAATCTCAGAAACTACAAATGAATGAGTCTGAAATTTTGTCATATTATACAATAACAATTTCTAATTATTAACAACTAGCTTTTGCCCGCGGCTTCGCTCGCGTTTTGTAAGTCGTTGGCGTAAAGCCAACAAGTTGTTTTAAAGCGTTTCTGTGATTTTTATCCCCTATTTCACCCCTTTGGGGATGGAATTTTTCATAAATTCTCCCTTAGTAGATTCTCCTACATCATAGAAGGAATACATACATATGTGAAATGTTACGTTTCTAGCCCTAAGGGTTGGCTCTGTGCGTTTATGCAAACTTTCATCCCCTATGTCTCCTTAGGGTTTGAATTTCGCAAAACCCCGTCTTAGCGCGCGCCTACGTGCTAAAAAGCACCTTCTGAAGCATTCCAGCTAAAAATGGAAAACTGATTTGCTGCCTAGGAAACTACAGACAGCATTGAAAAATACCTTGACTGAGTGGTGGACGTCCTGCGAGATGAGGGCACAAATTTTTGCAAAATGAGGGGGCAAAGGCAGAAAGTCAAAACTTTCGAAAGAAACACCGCAACTCATGGAGAAATGACGCAAACCAACGTTAACTTCGTCAGAACAACGGGCTCTAAATTCTAAATAAGAAAATTACCAAGCTTGTACGACGTGACCACCGAGTAGGTAACACGACCTTGGTTGAAAAATCAATCAAGCAAAATCGGGGGGTCAAAAGTATTCGTCAAGCCACTAGGTAGAAGCTACCTAACAAAGTTAACACACTCGACAACTCGTTGCGTCCAAAGTGGATGTTGTTTCGGAAGTGGAAAACATTTAAGGCCAGCTGCAACTATCGCATGTTCCTCATCTCCCACGAAACGAGGACAAACAGAACCTTATAACTCGCCAGTCCATATTTCAGAAAAACTGATTACTACAGAGCTCTTAAAGCTGGTGGAGGCCCATCACTTACAAAAGAGCTCAAATAACTGTTTAATGTCATCCTCTTCACCGGGTGAACTCCAGAGGCGTGCCACAGAAGGATAGTTTAGTAGTGGTAGAACTCTTAGCAGAGTCCGCCTGGGGAAGTACCACACCTTTGCCAAATATTCTACCGCCAAGCAGTAATGTGCAAACATTACTGTGTTCCGGTTTGAAGGGCAATGTTTCCAGTGAAATTACAGGACTTAGAGACATAATATCTTAGATCTCTGGGTGACGAGCGCATTGCAGTGCTAGGTAATGATTTGGACTATCATGTTTCAATAGCTGCGTGTTACTGTGTTGTTATGTGGCAGGCATGTTGCTTACCATCAGGCACATGACCTGCTCGTCTCGTCACTCTATGCTGTAAAATAAAAAAATAAAAAAGAAGTCATCGTCTTCTTCAAATAGTGTGACAAAACTTTGAAGAATTATCGACCAATATAAGAGACGAGCTTTTACCCGCGACTTCGTCCGCCCGAAATAGTTATTTATTAATGTAACTGAGGCAGTATTTGTACACCCATACAAATTTACATTTACTAAAATCAGCTTGTATTAAAAAAAATACAATTTCATCAAAATCGGTTCAGTGTTATAGTCGTTAAAGCGTAACACACAGACAAACAGTGTTACTTTCACATTTATAATATAGCTAGCAGCGGTCCGCGGTTTTTTATAAAAAGCATATGTGTAGCTTCCAGACTACAATCTAATTGTATTCCGATAATTGTATTCCGAATTTCAGCCCGATCCGTTCATACGTTACAACGTGATTGAGCAACAAATATTCAAACATCCATACATTGACTTTTATAATATTAGTAGGATAGTATTGATTTGAAGTGTCTGTTGCTAAATTTTACGGTTTTATCTTCAACATTGACGAACTTCCATATACAGGACGGGACAAAAGTTTTTGCACTTTTGAAATTACCATAAAAAATAAACTACACATTGTATTTAAATGAATGTTCATTTAAATAAAAGGAAAAACCCGGGAATTCTATTTTTTGAAAATAATATTGTCCAGGTGGCCTCCATCTCGCCGCTGGCACTCTTCAAACCTGGCCCTCAGATTTTCGAAAACTCTTCGACACAGAGCGCTGGGTATGTTAACCATTTCTATATTAACCCCTAGATTTCCACAACGAACAGTCCTGCGCAACCTGCAACCAGCGGTTTCCAGCGACATTTGTAAGGTCATCCGTCCATTCAGTGAGAGGCCGTCCAACACTGCGTCTTCCGGTTTGTGGTCGCCACTCGAGAACCTTTCTTCCCCATCGGTTGTAAGTTCTGCGAACGATGTGGCCTGCTCATTGCCACTTCAGCTTAGCTACTCTTCGAGCTATGTCGGCTACTTTTGTTCTTTTGCGAATATCCTCATTAGGGATTCTGTCGCGCAAAGAGACTCCGAGCATAGCTCTCTCCTTAGCTCGCTGTGTGACTTTGAGCTTTGTTATGATGCCCACAGTTAAGGACCACGTCTCAGTTTCATAAGCCATCACTGGCAACGCGCACTGATTGAAGACTTTCGTCTTCACCCATTGGGGTATTTTGGACTCCAAGATGTGCCGTAGTTTCCCGAACGCTGCCCATCCGAGTTGGATTCTTCGCTGGACATCTTTGTCAAAGTTGGATCTACCTAATTGGATCTTTTGATCCAGGTAGACGTATTCGTCAACAACTTCGAGTGAGGTATTCCCAACAATAACCTATGTTACAATAACCATGTTACAGGTGAGACATGAACATTTGACATGACCTTCGTCTTGTCCATATTCATCCTCAACCTACCTGTTGGGATACTCTACGGAGGTCCCTGAGCATAGCACCGAGGTCCTCTAGCGACTCCGCCACAATGACTATGTCGTCGGCAAACCGGCAAACGGAAGGTGAGTGATGCATTCGCCATTGATATTGATGCCATATCTGTTTCAGTCCAGTAGTTTGAAAACATGTTCCAGCGCGGCGGTGAACAGTTTCGGAGATATAACATCCTCCTGTCTCACCCCTTTCTGTAGCTGGATAAATGTTTTGTGCAGTGTGCACTGGTCCTGTAATCGGACTGACATTGTGGCTTTGCTGTAAATACACTTCAACCCTTCGAAATAGCATAGTCGATATGGCATCCCTGGAGTGACTGAAGCACTGCCCAGGTCTCGATGGAATCGAAGGCTTTCTCATAGTTCACATACGCTATACATAGTGGCCGATTATACTCCTCTGTTTTCTGTACAATCTGCCGAAGCGTATGGATGTGGTCTATGGTACTAAAGCCTTTTCCGAAAACGGCTTGTTCGGGTGGCTGGAAGTCGTCAAACCTGCGTGCGAGACGATTCGTGACTACCCTCAAAAACAACTTATAAACGTGTCTCAGAAGTGAGATTGGTCTGTAATTCTTCAACAAGATGTTGTCAACTTTTTTGAAGAAGAGCACCACCACTCTTCTGATCCACGCTTCTGGCGTATTACCGTCAAGTATGACGGAGTCGAATAGCCTCTGGAGGACTTTCCGGTTTTCCAACCGCTCTCAGAAGGTCAGTCGTAATTCCGTCGTCGCCAGGTGTCTTGTGTTGTTTTTAAGTTGTTTGACGGCCATCCTAATCTCGTACAGGCTGACTTCCGGGATATCTTCGGTAAAGTGTCGGGTTAGTTTGGCTCTGGGATCTTTAGCCATGCTACCGACAGGTTGTGCTTGCGTAGAGATGTATAACTGTTCATAAAACCTCTCGATCTCCTCCAAAATCTCTGGCTTCGACGAGACGAATGTCGTAGAACTATAGGTCTTCAGTTTGGTCAGTTGACTTTGCCCAAGAGACAGATTTTTTGCGAACACTTTCGAGCCTTTGTTCCGCTTGATTACTTTTTCAATAGTCAATTCAATTAATTTGTCAATTTTTTGGTCAAATTAATTGCTTTTTCAATTAATTTGTCATTTGTCAATACTTGCCCTATTGAAGCAACGTATGTCGCGTCGCACACAAGTAGAAATCTGTCTATTGAGCCGTATGTAGACCGTCATGTCGACCGAAGACTGCAACCGCGAATCCCGCCTAACCGCCATGAGATTTAGAGTATGATCGGAGAGCTTTTGGGTTCTATTTTAGCGTCGGCTCTTATAACAGTTGCATGAACAGTTTTCACCAGCCTGTAGTTTATTTCGTCCGCTGTTACGCACTCATCTAGGGATTCGAAGCGATTTTGAAGTTCGAAGTTTTAATCAGCTTAACTACATACTTATCAAACTCCAAAACAACATCCTGCTGAAACAAAAGACGTTGGCGTAATTGTGCTCACTAAACATGTCTCACATACATAGCTCAATCAAATAGAAGCAAGAAATAAATAGAAGAATCAGATGACATAAATTACACAACCAAATAAAAACCAGAAATGAAAAGAAGACGAAGAAGACTTTAATCAGCCGACTATTATTATTTTATTTACTTATTCTTTTCTCACTATATAAATTAAAACTAAAACAAATTGTCGTGTCAGACATATTGCATGCCTCTAAAAGAAGAGGCCAATTTGTATGGGTCATTTTAAAAAATGTTTTGTATCATATTATCTTACCTGCAAGCAGTAATAAAGATTTTTGTATTTGTAGTGGTTAGAGGTTAGACAATGTTATTCTCAAAGGTAACCATAGCATAGCCTTGAGAATAAGCAAGCTGAAGTGGCAGTTGGCGGGTCACATATGTCGCAGAACCGATGGACGTTGGGGAAGACGGGTTCTGGAGTGGAGACCACGTTCGAGACGTCCCGTCAACGGCCTCTCGCTCGGTGGACCGACGACGTGAAGAGTGGCAGGAAGCGGATGGACGCGGAGAGCCGAGGACCGGATTTGGTGGCACAACATTGGAAAGGCTTATGTTCAGCAGTGGATGACCACGGGCTTGTGATGATGATGATGAGACAATGTTAGTCAAACCGTACCTGTTTCTCGAGGAAGTGAGCGACGCGCGTCCTGTGCTCCATGGGCACCGTGGGCAGGACGCGGTCGGCGGTCTCGAAGTCCCCTCGCATCACCGCCGTCTGGTACTCGAGTACCGACAGCAGCAACGAATACGACACTATGTTCAACTCCTTGTCGTTCAGGTACAGTCTGAAAAATCAACGTACAAAATGATTTTCAATTATGTTTAGAATTATGTTTAAATTGACACAGCTTTAGACAAGACTTTTGTTTATTATGTAAACCAATAGCAACCAAGTAAAAATTTTATGTACTCGTTTGGTAAAAAAAGTCTATTTAATACCTTTATACTAGCAATTCTTGTTTATCACCACATAGTATAAAACAAAGTCACTTCCCGCATCTGTCCGTCCCTAGATATGCTTAGATCATTAAAACCACCAAACAGATTTTGATGCGGGTTTTATTAATAGTTAGAGTGATCCAAGAGGAAAGTTTATGTGTATAATATGTGCACAAAATAGTAGAGAAACACTGATAATTTTAAAGGTTTCTAATGTAATGTCAAAAATAAACATATTTTTTGCGTTTACATTACAAACACTGGCTGACCACTATGAGCTAAATCAAAATAATGTACAGCAGTATTGTAATTCCCTTCAAAAAGTCTACAAAACAAGTCAGTAATAGTATATATCTCGCTCTTAGAAATAACCCACAATAACCATTTTAATTAGTATATAATTTTTATTATTGCACCCGTGCGAAGCCGGGGCGGGTCGCTAGATCAAATATAATCTGAATTTCATAAGTGGCTCCAACGATTTTCATGAAATTTAGTATGGTAGGAGTTTCGGGTTGCGATAAATCGATCTAGCTAGGTTTCGTTTTTAGAAAACATCGTTTTATCTGCGTTTAAACCGATCAAAGCTCGGTCATCCAGGTACTAGTAATAAATTGATAGTTTAAAAAACTAAAAAACATGCTTATAAAAATAAAAAAATATAATTTAAAAACTCAAAAACCCGACTGCGTAATGAGTGAACCAAACTGCGTACTTACTAAAAAAACTGAAAAGAATAAAACAAGCACTTAGATTTCTGGTGGTCTAGAATTCCATAATATGTTATTGAATTAATACTATTAAATTATATAAAACTAGCTGTTACCCGCGACTACATCCGCGCGAAATAAATACTAAGGTAACTCTCAGGCAGTACTTATTTTTATACCCAGACACGTAACATTTACGGTTAAAACAATTTCATCAAATTCGGTTTTGTTGTTTAGGTGTGAAAGTGTAAGAGACATTCGTTCCCCATTTCAACTCCAATTTCATCCCCATATAGATCAAAATTGCTAGAACAAACATTTATTTTCTTCGTGTCAAGTGCCTATAGTTATAAAAAGTTTCGTGGTTTTATCTTCAACGGTTGGGATCTTCTTTGTTAACATTCATCCCCCATTTCAATCCCAATTTCACCCCGTACAGTTCGAAATTACAACATTGCTAGAACAAACATTCGTTTGCTTCGTTTCAAGTGTCTATATACAGAGTTTCATGGTTTTATCTTCAACGGTTGGGAAATTTCATATTGACATTCATCCCCCATTTCAACCTCAATCTCACCCCCGTACAATTCGAAATTATGAAATTAATAGAACAAACATTCCGTTGCTTCGTGTCAAGTGTCTCAATACTACAGAATTTCATAGTTTTATCTTCAACGGTTGGGAACTTTCATATTGATATTCTATCCCCATTTCAACCCCAATTTCACCCCTCTACAGTTCGAAATTACGAAATTGATAGAACAAACATTCGTTTGCTTCGTGTTATATTTACAGAGTTTCATGGTTTTATCTTCAACGGTTGGGAACTTCCATATTGATATTCATCTCATTTCAACCCCAATTTCACCCCCGTACTATTCAAAATTACATAATTTATAGAACAAACATTTAATTGCTTCGTGTCAAGTGTCTAGATACAAAATTTGATAACTTTGAAAATCACGAATTTTCATACAACCATTCATCCCTCACGTTGCTCACCATGTTTCACCCTCTTAGGGGTTGAATTTCGCAAAACCCCGTCTTAGCGAGCGCCTACGTGCTTAAAAGGGTATTCCATGCAAAATTTCAGATTCCTAGCATTTGTAGTTTCTGAGATTCCTTGATGTGACCTTTCGCTTTTATATATATAGATGTACGATTGTATGTGAATAGTTGTGTTGATGTAGAGGCATAAAAACCAACGGGCAAATTTAATATAAACAACATTACACAATATAAGATTAGAGAGATTTTTAATTTACATGTAAAAATGTAACAATGCATTATTGCAAATTTGTTTACCTAAAATGACGCAACCTTCAAATCTGTGACACGTGTCTTCAAATGCCACGCCAAGCAAATTCACGCCAAGGAGAATGTCACACGCAGCTAAAGCTCTCAAAGAGAAATATTTTTCCCGTTTTTGTTACATTGTTCAAGCCCCCAACCCTTTCTCCGCAATAAAAAGTAGCCTATGTCGTTTCTCGGTGTCTAGTTTATCTGTATACCAAATTACATCAAAATCGGTTCACTGGTTTAGACGGTAAATCGAAACAGACAGACAGACAGACAGAGAGAGATACTTTCGCATTTATAATATTAGTAAGGAAGTAAGGATATAGTCTAATAAAAGAACATTACAACTGAAGAGTCGGGATCCATTATTATTCGAAATGCAATCTAATTGTTTAATGGATTCGCCATTATTATTCGACATACAATCTAATTGTTCAATGGATCCCGACTGTTCAGTTGTAATGTTCTTTTATTAGAATATATTTTATATCAACATCATCAACATCAACAGCCCACTAAAGGTTCCCACTGCTGGGACTCGGGGCCTTCTCTCGCAAGGAGAGAGTTAAGGCCATAATCCACCACGCTGGCCCAGTGCGGGTTGGCGGATGACACATGACTTCGAAAGATTCTAGGTACATGTCGGTTTCCTCACGATGTTTTCCTTCACCGTTTTAAATTAGCGGCATTACGCACATGACTTCGAAAAGACAGTGGTGCGTGTGGGGTTTGAACCCGGGGTCTCCGGATCGACAGCCGCCGTTCTCCCGACTAGACCACCGTAACTTGTATTAAATTTTATATAATTTATTAGTATTAATTCAATAACATATAATGGAATTCTAGACCACCAGAAATCTAAGTGCTTCTTTTCAGTTTATTTAGTAAGTACGCAGTTTGGTCCACTTTTTACGCAGTCGGGTTTTTGAGTTTTTAAATTATATTTTTTTATTTTATACTTTTTAGTTATGAACAATGCTGTGAATGTTATTATGCTCAATTTGACCCCAAACTAAGCAAAGCTTGTACTATGGCGGACACCTGATATAATACTTATATAATTTTAAATACATACTTATTATACATAGAAACACCGAGACACAGTGCAAACATTTGAATTCATAACACAAATATTTGCACTGGGTGGGAATCGAACCCACGACCCTCGGCTTCGCAGGTAGAGCTACTACCCACTAAGCCACGAGGCCAGTCTAAGTATCTGATAGCTTACTTTGGAAACTACGCGGGTGAGACTGGAGGGCGTGGCCAATGGTTATGGTCCCAACTTTACCCGAAGGTTTCTTATCACTCCCGAGCGTGACGCTAGAATCCAATTCACAGCAAACGAAAAATCTGTCAAATCTGTGCCGCACCAAAAGAAGTTTTCAATTCAAAAATCGACCAGACCTTGAAACCTAATTGTGGTCAAAGTTTTACAAGACAAAGCCAAACACAGCTATGATCTGATGTTCCATCATGAAGTTCCAGTTCATATCTTCCGGCTTCATCATCTGATCAGTTTGACAGTGCTATATCATTATTATTGTTATCAGAACTACATACAGTAGCCAATTTTTATGAAGCTACAATCCCTGGAAGATGGTTAAATTAGTTACCTTATATTTCATTACATAGGTACATACAGGTCAACCTAATAAAAGATCTTCCGGCTCCATGATCAGATCAGCACTTCTACCGCCTAACTAAATCGGCTATCGCTTTGCTAATGCTGTCTCTATCATTTCAAGCGAAAAGAAAACAGAGAGGAACATCAAAGCTATGACATTTTTCGTTCGGTGGTAGACCCCCAGTTCGACAGTACCTTATTATTGTATTGTCATCAGAACAACATTCACAAACCAATTTTCATAACATTACGATCCTTGGAAGATGGTTAAATTGGTTACATTAGATTTCATTACATAGTTAGCTACAGGTTGACCTAATAAAAGCATGTTAAAAAACAAAACCAACCTGTTCTCCTTAGCGACGTATCCTAGTATGTACATGGTGTGGTCGAGGTGCGAGATGGTGACGATTTCGCCGCCGACGTAGTAGTTGAGGCGGTTCACCGAGTTGGTGTAGATGAAGCAGTCTCCCACCCAGATCCCCGTCTTCACGGTCTCATTCACCTCGCCAACCACCTGGAAGACCAATAATCTTGAAAAATCTGCAAATCCTTTAAGTAACTTTAGGTAACTTTATGCCCCAAGCTTGAACAGCTTGAAATTGCTTTTACTTTCGTGTACTCGTTTTTTTTTCTCTGTCGTCTCTGCACGGGATGCCCTAAACAATTGCTTAAATACACAGCTTATAGACTGATCCAGGATTGTCCAAACAACTGTACTGAGCCAAAAAGTTTGCAAAGGAAAGGGTTGTGGTGGATGACATAAGACCTCGATGGATTCTAGGTGCATATCAGTTTCCTCAGAAGTTTTCCTTCAACGTTTTTAAGTTAGCGGCATGACGAACATGACTTCGAATAGACAGTGGTGCGCGTGGGATTTGAACCCGGGGCTTCGGATTGGCAGTCGCCGTTCTCCCGACTAGACCAGCCGTAACATAACCTAACTAAGGAAGGTTTAGGTATACTTTAATAACATTAATATGTACAATGTTTTATAAGGGACCGAACCATAAACCAAAATACTCAACTGTTACTAATACAAATACAAAAATATTTATTGCTGTTTGCAGGTAAGATAAAGATAGCCTTTATTTCCAGGGTATTAATTAAATTTTTACAAGTATATATATATCTAATCTAGTTTTTATGATTTACATCCCAGTTTGTCGTTCGACATAGGCCTCCTCCAAGTTTTTCCATTCCTCTCTGTTACCCGCCTTCCTCGTCCATGTGGTTCCCGCTGTCTTCTTCACATAAGCAGGTAAGATAAGATATTACAAAACATTTTAAAAGTTGACCCATACAAACTGGGCTCTTCGAGAAGCATGGAATATGTCTGGCAAAACTGTTCCATATTTTAAAGCTGTTTCGACCTGCTTCCTATCCCTTGTATTTATTTGTAGTTGTAATTAACTAATGTATGTTGTAGATAGAACTCTGCAGAGTCTGCCTGAGGAAGTACAACTCTGCCATTTAGTCAAACACCAAGCAGTAAAGTACAAAAATGTTGTGTTCCGGTTTGCAGGGCAATGTTTCCAGAGAAATTTCGAGGTAGAGAGAAAAATCATGTTATATATCTGGCTGACTATCGCAGTCTAGTGCTAGATAGTGATTTGAACTCTTAATGATTTAATAGTGTCCCGTTTGAGAATTCAAAGTGTGTGTACTTTTGTACGCATGCAAGACGTTAATACTTCTTCTTTTTATTCCTTGTGCTAAGTCTTAATTCAACCATAGAATCTTACTGATATAATTGGTAAAAGTTTCTATGTTTTTCACTTCTTCACGTCTAAACATCTGAAACGATTTTAGTAAAATTTGTAATGGGGTTAGCGGACACCCTGGATTAACACATAGGCTACTTTTTATGCCGAAAAAATAACGGGAACAACGGGAACTACGCGGGTAAAACTGCGGGGCGCTAAGATAATAAATCTTCAATGCAAAAGTATTGACGTGAAGTTAGTTACAATCTTATACCTTTAAGAGAAGGTTCACACGGCGCGGCTGCCAACCGCGCCGGCACGCGGGCTCGGCAGATTTCCATATAAAATTGAATTCAATACACACGACGCGGTTTACGGCCGCGGCGGCTGCGGCAGCCGCGCGGCGCCCGCGTGGCTGCGCGCGATTCTTGCGCAGTAGCTTTCCGAAGCAGAAACCGCGAAAACCTGCGGTCTCGTGAGTATTGAAACAATACCGTCGCGCGGCGCGGCGCCGCGGCCGCGCGCGTGCGCGGCTAGCAGCCGCGCCGTGTGAACCGGCTCTCAACGAGCAATTCTTGTATATATATATATATATATATATACTAGCCGCCCGCTCCGGCTTCGCTCGAATAATAACCTAGATATCAACTGCAGCGCCATCTGCCGGGCTGATTTGTGAATCTAAACCTTCCAGGACCCTACCCAAACGTATACAAAAAAAATCATTCAAATCGGTCTAGCCGTTTAGGAGGAGTTCAATAACAACGAAAAGTGGCATTGATTTTTAAATATATAGATAGATATTTTAGAATAAAAAACCGCTTACTGTGACATAACTATAATATTTAGACATATGCTGTCGCGACACTTTTTGTAGATAATAATGAGTTCTGCAAAGTCGTAGTAAATGATTTTGTTCTATCATCAATAGTTTTCGCAGCGCACGCGACGTAAGGAATTTTTCAGGTCATTTTTTTACACCTTATGTTATATTATTGGAGTTTTAGTAAGGATCCCTAATTTTTTTTTAAATATAATATAGCCTATATTACTCGGGAATAATGTAGCTTTCCAAAGGTCAAAGAATTTTTTAAATTGGTCCAGTAGTTTCGGAGCCTATTCATTACAAACAAACAAACAAACAAATCTTTCCTCTTTATAATATTAGTATAGATATCGAATCTGAATCTCGGAAACGGCTCGAAAGATTTTCATGAAATTATGTATTCAGGGGGTTTCGGGGACGAGAAATCCATCTAGCTAGATTGTATGTGGAGTTATCTACAAACTATTAAAAATGATGTCGATTTAGCTACTGAATTATTTATAAATAAAATATCAGGTTTAATTATTTCAAATACGGAAAATAAAAAAATACCCAAGAAAAATATGCCAATGAAGCCATGGATTACTATAAGTGTTATCAAATTAATAAGAAAAAGAAACAAATTACATGCTAAATTTAAAAAAAGCCCCGATAATGTGGAGATTAAAGAAAAATATTTAAAATATAGAAATGTGTGCAATAAGGTTATTAAAAACGTAAAGATCGACTTTTATAAACATAAATTGGAACAAAGTAAAGGTAATATCAAGGAAACGTGGAAAGTAATAAAAGATGTATGTGAACTTAATCGACCAAATATCCCCTCCAAAGAACTTTTAACTATTAAAAGTAATCCCAAGGAATCATTAAATCAAGTAAATTCTTATTTTACTTCTATTGGAAGAGATTTAGCTAATGCGACTCTTTTAAAACTAAATAAAACTGAATCAGAATTGGCAAGGACAGCGAAATCGGTGGGCCGGACAGTGAAATCTATGTTCATGACTCCAACAGATTCTTTTGAGGTCAGGCAGATAGTTATGGGACTTAAATCGCATAGTGCACCAGGGTGGGATTTGATTACTGCGAATTTCGTTAAAAAGTTTGTACATGTACTAGCTGATCCGATTGCATACATCTGTAATATGAGCTTTGTTACTGGTAAGTTTCCGTCCTCTTTTAAAAAGGCCATAGTATGTCCGATTTTTAAGGCTGGTGACAAAAGTGATCCATCAAACTACAGACCCATTTCGCTACTATCTACCCTCTCTAAAATATTAGAAAAGCTTGTTAAAAAGAGAGTTACACAATTCTTGACCAAGGAAAACTTATTAAGCTCAAATCAGTATGGTTTTAGGGATGGAAGATCTACGGAGGATGCAGTACTAATGTTGACGACTAAAATTACGGAATACTTAGACCGTGGCGAAAAATGTATTGGGATATTTTTAGACCTCCAGAAGGCCTTCGATAGCGTATCAATTCCTATACTCTTAACGAGGCTAGAAAATCTCGGTATAAGAGGACTACCACTTGACTGGTTCACTGACTATTTAACGGATAGACGGCAGCGAACAAAAATTGAAAGCCACCTGAGTGACAGTGATAGATGCAGTTATGGCGTGCCACAGGGTAGCACATTAGGCCCCACGCTATTTCTTATTTATATAAATAGCTTATGTGACACTATATTGCCAGGTCTCGACCTTCTCATGTTTGCTGATGACACTGTTCTCCTTATACATGAAAAAACTTGGTGCAAAGTACTAAAATTAGCTGAGCATTGTCTTGCGACAGTGACGCAATGGCTTGAAAATAATTTATTAACGTTAAATGCCAGTAAGACTAAATATATGTACTATAGCATCAAGAATTCGGGAGTGCCTATTGCAAATATATCTTTAAAAATGCATGTATATCCTTGCAACTGCGGTCCTACACCCATCAATTGCACCTGCACTGTACTTACCAGGGTTGAACATATAAAATATCTAGGAGTAACTATAGATAGTCATCTCAACTGGTATGTCCATATAAAATCATTATCTACCCGACTTAGAAAGCTAATCTTTGTATTCAAGACACTCAGGACTGTGGCTGAAACGAAATTGGTCTTACAGACATACAAAGCTCTAGGAGAATGTATAATAAGGTATTGCATCTGCGCATGGGGATCTGCGGCGAAAAGCACCATTATAACTGTAGAGCGAGCTCAACGTGCATTGATTAAAGTTTTATTACACCTACCATTCAGGCACCCTACAACAGAAATATACAGGATAGCTAAAGTGCATAGTGTAAGAAAGATTTTTGTATATGAAAGTCTACGACGATATCACAAAAAGTCCGTTCCATTGCTCAACAATACTACCAAGCGTAAACGTCGTTGTCCTGTTCCGGGAGCCAAGCGAAAATTTGCCCGTAAAAGCTATGCAGGATTAATTCCACTAATATATAATATGGTTGATGCTAAATTTAAAATTAAACGTTTGAGTAATAACGAATGTAAAAAAATCATTTCGTCCTGGTTAGATGAATATGATTACGACGAAACTGAGAATATGCTAGTTGAGGTAGTTGCGCAATCTTGAAATTGTAATAATATTGTATGTCAATGCGATGTTATTGTTCTTGAATATATTTATTTGTTTAATCATTATATTATGTATGTTTCAGAGAGGTTATATTGTTAATTATTTTGTTCAAATTTTTTTTTTCATTTGATGTATGGATATAAGTAAAATACATATACGTATATATTTTTTTTTTGCTATTAAAATGTGTGCGACTGAGTACACACAGGGGTACACACATAAACCCACCCTCACCTCACACATACACACACCCACCTTCACATTGATACGCACGCACAGCTTACACACATATGCACACACAAATTAACCCCCCCCCCCCACACACACACACGGTGCATCCTCACGCACGCACGCCATCACTCACACGTACATACCATTACCCTCACACACGCGCACACACCCTCAATCACACATACACACACTCTCACACAAATTCACCCTCACATACACACACACCCACACACGCATAAATATGGCAAACATTATCTAGATTTAAGAACATCTTTATTCATGGGAGAGGCCATTGGCTACCGAAACACAGTGTGATACTAGTTCGGAGCCATTGGGTTCATAATGTATACTGTAATGATGTTATTTCTTGTGCCAAATAAAGTTTTTTATTATTATTTTTTTATTATTATTATTATGTATAATTAAAAAATGACATTTTATGTGCTTTTACAGACAATGAAAAACTCCTATAATATCATTTGAATACGATAGCAAATTTCGCCAGTAATGTCATCGGCTGAATAGCTCAAGCGGTAGAGGGCCGCCCTCGGTGGCGAGAGATCCCCGTTCGAATCCTGATGATTACTGTCTCGTTTTCTTTTTTGTTTTTTTCTGTCTACCCTCGGTTGAAGAAACACGTGTTGAAATATCGTCGTATTTTACATTTTGACGAAAAATTGTTAAATTGGTTTTAAAGGACTGTATCAGTGTTTATCTATTTCCTTGTTGCTTAAATATCATACAAAGTGTTCAATTGTCGCGAAATTATATCTCTGTTTTGAAGGAAATCGTGACAAAAATCGCAACCGTTTTTTCTTGTATTCTTGTCCAAACTTGTTAATCATCTGTACAAAATGCAGTGTTTCAAGTGTGAAAGCCACTTAAATAATGATGACAACAATGTGCAGTGTGATGGATGCAAGCGGCACATCTGCTTGCAGTGCAGTAACCTCACTAGTAGTGAAGCGCGCGTCATGGGACTGAAGGTTAAACGTACGCTCCTTTATCTGTGTGATCCGTGCAGGGAGGCCCTTTTCCAAGTGCCGAAATTGATTAAGTCCTACGACGGACTGAAAGCCGAGGTCGAAGAAATCAAGGCGCTCCTGCTAGAGACGCGTAACTGTAGGCAGGATACAGCACCCGTGCCCGTGTCGGAGGGTCAGGATGGCGCGCCAGTGGTGTCGCCGTCGTCACCACAATCGTTGCCACAATCGTCGCCGATTACAGTTCCCAACGCTAATTCTATAGTTGAAGAACTATTAGAACGTGAAAAGAGAGCAAATAACCTAATAGTGGTCGGTGTTAAGGAAAGTACAGCTGATGACGGCAAGACTAGGAAGTTGTTTGATGAAAAATGTGTGAACAAAATTCTTCACGATGTGAATGGTGGCGTTTTTGACGATAAGGTAGTGTCAGTACAACGCCTCGGTCGCCGTGAGGCGGGGAAGCAGAGGCCTATGAAGGTAATCTTCAAGAGTCGACAAGATGCTCTTTGCATATTGGAGAATAAGGGCAAGGCCAGCCGGGAGGTAAGATGACATATACGATGACAAAACACCGGAACAGAGGGCAGAGCTGGGCAAACTACGTGAGGCACTTAAGCATAGAACGGAGAATGGGGAAACTAATTTAACCATTAAATATATAAAGGCCACTCCCAAAATTGTTCCAAAAAACTAATCAATTTTAGCAATCGAAATCCATACAGTGACTTTACTATAATGTACACAACCTTTTCTCGTTACGTCCCAAATTTGGCCTTTTTATGGCCCATGTTAACTCTTACCAACCATCAGTGGTTGTAATCACTGAAACTTGGCTTAATTCTAAAGATCGTAACAGCTCATATAATAATACCAAGTTACACTTTATTTCGAATGGACCGAAAACACAAAACGGCTAAATCTGAAGGTAAAACGAGGGATGGCGGCGTTGCGGTGTATGTAATGCATTGATATTCAATATGGATTTAATAATTTTTTGGTGGTTGGGGTTTATCGCTCAGATGATACAGAGGAAGTGACATGGAAGATTCGTGATAACAAATTAATGCAGAATCTTTTATCTGCCTCTCAGCATAACACTGTAGTGATAGCTGGGGACTTTAATTATAGATACTTAAAATAGCCTATCACTATAACTCAACAACGCAGTAGTGACCAGATGTCCAAACCTGAAGATCTTTTTGTTGACATGTATTTATCCAGTAATCTGCATCAATTAGCAAAAAGTCCTACTAGACACCAAGTTAATCAGCAGCCATCAATGTTAGATCTTATCTTAGTGAACGAGGACACTCTTATAAATGATGTTGCTCACTTGCCTCCTATAGGTAAAAGTGACCACTCGGTGTTACATTTTACCATTCAATGTTTAACACGTAAAGAAAATAAATTCGAAAGTTTCGAAATTCGAAAGTAAATTCTATACCTAGGCTAAGAAGGAATTACAATTGTATTGATTATGACATCTTTAACACTGAACTTAGCAACAATTTGGAAATGATATCTATATCTAATGATCCTGAGCAACTATGGAGTGGTATTTTAAATGCAATCAACATCACCACTGATAACCATGCCACATTGTGGCAAGTAACATCCAAGCGAAAAAACAAACCATGGATTGATAAAAATGTTTTTGATTGCTGAGAAAAAAGCACTATGGGTCAAGTACAGAGCTTCTATGAATGTAGATGACTATTACAAGTTTAGAGAGGTGAACAACAGATGTGTTGCACTATGCAGACAACAACGGAGCAGTTATGAAACTAAAATTCTCAGTAAGGGTGACAAAGCTTTCTACTCCCACATGAGACGATGTACTATGTCAAAAGTTAGCATTCCTCCGGCAATTAGGAATCACAATGGAGACTTTGTTACCCAACCTTGTGAGATAGCTGATGCTTTCGCTGATGAATTTGTAAAAGCTTATTCAAATGAACCTACTCTTGATTCTGGTATGACAGTTTCATCTATTCCATGTGTAAATGATAGCTTGTATGACATAACCTTTTCTGAATCAGATGTAATACAAACTCTTAAAAATTTTAACACTCAGTCATCTCCAGGGCCAGATCAGCTTCCAGTCTGCCTTTTGAAAAATTGTGCTCACACACTTGCCCCTGTTCTCTCGGTTCTGATGAATAGCTCCTTTGAAGCTGGACAACTGCCTCAAGATTGGAAGCACTCTGTGGTCACTCCCATATTTAAGAAGGGGGACAAAATGCATCCAGAGAATTATGGACCTATAAGCCTTACTAGTATTGTAGCTAAGATAATGGAAAAAATTGTAAATAGGCAACCAACACTGTTCCTTAATAGACATTGTATTATATCCACCAAACAGCACGGTTTTGTTGAGAAAAGATCCACTATCACCAACTTGCTAGAGTGTGTCCATACTTGGAGTAAAGAAGTGGACGGACGAAATCCAGTGGACATTATTTACTTAGATTTTCAGCGAGCTTTTGATAGTCTCTCATCAGCGTCTCCTGATGAAATTAGACCATTATGGTATACGTGGGAGGCTGCTCAAATGGATAGAGCATTACTTGACTGGAAGAACTTTTCAAGTTCGAGTGGGGAATTCCCTATCACAGCACAGGAACGTGTTCAGTGGTGTGCCTCAAGGATCGGTGACTGCTCCTCAACTTTTTGGGATCTACATAACTGATCTAATTGAAACAATTGAAAGTCAATCTGCCTTCTTTGCTGATGATAGTAAATTTTTTGCAAACCCATTGGTTAGTTCTGGACGGCTCCAAAAGGATCTAGATCAAGTGCAAGACTGGGCCATGGATTGGGTTGTCAGTCTGAATGTTGCGAAGTGTGGGGTCTTACATCTTGGCAAGAATAACACACTAATAACCTATTATCATTAATGGTGTTGCTTTAACCTCAGTGAATCAGCAAAAAGACCTCAGTGTTATAATTACATCAAATTTAAAATGGGAAGAACATATTTCTGCAATAGTTAAGAAGGCAAACTCTTTTCTTTATGTCATTCGTGGATCCTTTCTATCTATAACTGTAGGGATGTTTCTCAAAATATATAAAACTTATGAGAGACCACTACTAGAATATGGTTATCAAGTCTGGAGCCGCTAGTTCAAAAAAGATATTGATTTACTTGAAAGTGTGCAAAGAAAAGTGACAAAATGGCCATATGCCCTTCGACGTAAATCCTACACAGACAGATTAAAAGCCCTACACCTCACTACATTGGAAGAGAGACGGTTACGAGGAGACTTGATCTAAACATTTAAAATACTGAATGGATTTTATGACCTCCCTCACATAAGGATCCTGTACAGATTAAAGGAGCATAAGAGAGACAGTCGGCGTCATAAGTCCCAGTTGTCCCACGCACCATCACTGACAAACACTGCACATCACATGCTCAGCAACAGAGTGGTTTACAACTGGAACAAGTTGCCTGAGGATGTTATTTCAGCAAAGTCTTTAAACTCTTTCAAGAACAGATTGGACAAATGGATAGTTAAAGACAAAATCATTTGAACAGACAATTACCTATAATTTGTTATTTTAACACTGAGATATAGGCATATCAGCGAATGCTGCTCGCCTATTATTCAATAAATAAATAAATAATATTTTAATAAGTGTTATACTATATGATATGGGATCATGGGAACGTAATTTGTATCTGCCTAAATGTAATAAAAAGAAACCGAGCACAGCTCGGTCAACCAGGTACTGTTTACTAAAATGTTGACACAGCTAACTTCAGGGTGTCCATTTTTCATGACGGTGTGCGCGCGCATCGTAAAAATTAACTTTCATAATTTTTCCTTGATGCGCCAAAGGAAGTATTAACTTCAAAAGTTACAATAGCTTCTCTTATAGCGCCTCACCTCGAAAGCGCCCTCAATGCCGTCTTCCGTGATGTTAGTATTGGTGGCTCGAGCTTGCGCCACGACCGCTGCGTTGTATTTGAGAACGAAGTACGCCTCCTCCGTCGCAAGGCACACCAGGTTACCGCTCTCCGACCAATACACGCTCTTGGGCTGAATCACAATCCTGTAAGCAGCGTTTGTTACTCTGTTAGCGATTCGTAAAAAAGGGCTACATACGCAATTGGCAGGTCATAATTTTAAAATGTTAGCAGGTGATAATTATATAAATATGTAAATGTTTTATACATTTCCTGTCCAATACGTTCGCATTTTTCAGCTTTAACTTAACTCTAAGTTCATTCTTCATAGCAATGAAACGAATTTTTTCGGTTTATTTCTTTCAATTTAAAAAAAAACATAAAATGACAATAATTGATATTAGCAATTATAGCAATTCATGAACAAAATATTATAGCAATTTCCGCCAGCTGTCACACTAGTTTCTAACTATTTTATTTCTTGTACATATGAAACTTAATTTTAGTGTATATTTATAATTATAAAATTTTCAGATATATCGCAATTAATTACAATTTGAAACCATCGCAAAGTTGAACAAATTTAAGGAAATCGCATTTTTGGAAATTACATAGACCATTCGCATTCTCTGCTCCTTCAAACTCAACTTCATCTAAACCTAATCATCAGCTTAGATTATCCCACTGCCTCCAAACCTCTCATCCAACCTTCCTGATAGCCAGATGCAGCTTCGTGGGCCACGTTTTTATTGCAAGATTGGAATATCTCTCGCTACTTTCATCTGTGTCGACTTGGGTTCTTTAGATGTTGTGCATAATCTATGATTACTTTGTTTAGACACATTGTAAAAAATGACCGAATGAGGTTGAAATTCTGTCTGAAAAACTCTTATAATCTGGAATAGTACATATGCTACTTTATAACCCAAAAAGTTCCTGAGAGAATAGGTATTGACTAAACTCTATGCGGTTGACGCTCAGTCTTATATTAATAACAATAAAATACTAACGCAGAAAAATAAGTACTATACTATCTTAAATTTAACAATCCTGAACATAGTTAAGTATCCACAAAAGAAATTATGTCCAATAGGACAAACATAAAAGCAAACAAATAGCAGTTTATTACATCTCAAAGGATAAAGGGTGACAGTTCACTATAAACTTTGTTTTTTAATTCAATTGATTATAACTTGATTTATTAATTATATTATTTATAAGCCACTTCTCATTATTTGTATACTATCTAAAAGTTTGTTACATCTTATTTATAAATACTTTTATGCCAATGAAATATCACCCTCACGCAAGCGTTTTCATGAACCTTACCGTCTGATATGTTCTAAGCGCTCCCAATCATAGAACGAGAACGCCATGCCACTGATAGACTTCACTCCCAGCATATGTCCTCCGAATATACCTGAAATTATTGTAAGGTCAACAGTAGATTAACAACAGAACCACTGTTATGTAGTGAACAGCTACCCTAATTCAATGTACTGTAAACCTATAGAACAGTAAGTTAGCTAGTTGATAGTTTGTTTGCATAGTTAAAATAAAGTCAAAGTATGAGTAGTAATAATGAGAGGTGCACCACATAACCATCACTGATCTCGATGAAAATAAGAGATGGTGCTCGTTTGTTACCTCAATCACCAATGATCAGAAAAAAAATGTTAGCACAGATAGTAGCCGATATTTTAAAATTCTATCTAACAATCAATATAGTTATTTTGCCACTGAAATTTAATATGCCACTCTGAGATGATATAATATAAATATGTACCTTCGGCTCCATATTCAGGTCTGAAGCTTTTCTTTTCTTTGAAGTTCTTGAACACTTTGACAGTACTCGAGTTTTCTAAGGTAGCATATTCAGAACTGTCAAATGCCCATACAAACTCCTGGGCATTGCCAAAGGCCTTGTTTCGGAGAGCTACAGCAGTGTAGATTATATACTCGCCGTCTCCACACACCACCACAAATCTGGCAATACAAATAGAACTTACTAAAGATATGTATTTGACAAAGTTTGTATGTTTTTCATGTGACAATGTAATGCTAGCAGCTGTAGTACATACAAAACAACAATAGTCATTATAGACACATGAGCAATATTATATTGTTTATACAAGTATGAAAATAAATATGATATCCATTCCTCACCTTCCGTTAGGGTTATGAGCAATTGTCTGAGGGTAGATCTCACAAGCACCTAGATCCCTGGCCACAACTGGCACTCTTTCGCCGTCTTTGATCTCTGTACCTGAAACACATAGGTATTGTCACCAGAATTTTAAAACCAACAAAATTACGAAATCAATAAAAAAAAAAATTAATATTCATACCTTCAGATAGAGCATTTAGGTTAACCTGCTGCATTTCTGAATGTTTGGCCCAGATGATCTTGCCTCCGTTCACATCCATGGATATTGCTGGCTCTTCCCGACCCACCTTGATCATGATTGTACCTTCATCATATCTGCCATGATACAAAATATTATTAGAGATGTCTTTGGATATTTTATTAACAGTGATATTGATAGGATTATTGGAAATATATTTTTCTACAAAATATGTTTACATTTGTTTAACAACTGGCTTGATCTTATTGATACACTTTATAATGATAAGAGACTTAAACCTACCAATCATGAGCACTAAGGTTTGTTTTGTATTACTCCCTTAAAAAGTTGTATTTTAATAATTTATTGTAAGAGATTAATTAAAAAGAATGAGATGTAATATATTTACCCAATGGCGACATTATTTGAGCCATGCATGGCTGATATTGTCCACACACGCTCGAATCCATAGTTAACTGACGCCTTCAGCCGATAAGTGCCTGCATGCCAAATCCTGAGACTACCATCCTCAGAACCCGTCAATAGAATTGGAACTTCGGGATGGAAACAAACTGCTGACACATTCTGGCCATGACCTGTTCACAGAAATTATTGGTGAATAACTAACAACTAGCAATTAGGTACTGTCGTAAGTAGTAAGTATGGTCAGTTCACAAGTTAGACTTACTAGTTACGACGTAGGGCCCTAACTAAGTTAAGGCCTAAGTTAGGACCAAAGCTTTGGGAACAAAGTGAGTCGCAATTCCTTAGGTTTCTTTGAATTAATAATTGTCTTTGCAACAAAATTTATTTTGAATAAAATCATGTTAAAATAAAATTGCTTATAGTTATCAATTGAATAAACATAGGATAAGTTTTTAATTATAGGATATAGTTTGCTTACTTTCCAAAGTCTGGACACAGGTTTTATTCTGGTAGTCCCAAATCTTGACAAGTCGATCGTCTGCTCCACTGATAAGGTAAGGCTTGTCACCGCCATGATAATAATCCACGCAGTTCACACCTTTCTCGTGACCCTCAAGTGAAAAGTTGGAGCTCGAAGACCCAAGTTGCCACACCTGATTAACAGATCATCATTCAAATTATCAAACACAGTGTCTATAAATCTGATCTTATAGATTGGCTTCCCTGAGGAAGTATAAAAGACTAAAGGTAAGATTTATACCAACCCAAGGTTAACAGTCTTTGTTTTAGGAAGAGTAATAAATATTGATTACTCTTTGAGAACCTTTACAATTTCGAGTTATCTTGGAACACCTGGTCAAACTCTTAGATTATTAAAAATAGAAGACATCTATGAATATGTAATGTGTAAAGACACATTTTGTCTCTCAATAAAATTTTAGGTTGTCATTTTCTAAATTTTCCAAATCTTGTTTGTGAAATCCAGTAAAATCTTTAGAATAATACAACTTGTTAGATGTGTTTACTAATACTTTACCTTGACAGAACAATCTAAACTGGCACTGGCAAAGGTGTTGTTGTCCTTGGGATTGATCACAACTTGCATAACATAGTGAGTGTGTCCTTCGAATACTTGTTGGCATGCCCAGTTGCGGTCCCAGTTCCACAGCTTTATGAGAAGGTCATCTGTGTGATATAGTATTGTGTTAGTTACTGACTTAATAGTCTTCCCTTCAAAAAGTTTTTATTTTTACCGTAACTTAGATTATACTCAATTAGTTCCATATACAAATTAGCTATTGGCAATTTGTAACTAATTTGTTTAATTTTATGTTCTTGTATATAAAGCACCTCAAGTTAGTGTCAATTTATCCAGTAACATTAATCAAAAGCAGAAAGATTTCAGTTCATGTGAATAGTTGTCACTTGTATTGATTCAGGATTCTTTATGACCCAGACATTAAAGTCAAAAGAGGTAAGGTAGGTCATCTAAGTAGGATATAACCAAGCATAATAACAATTATCTCTACTTAAACATACATTTTATAACTCCAAAAGTATATTCCAATATTTCAAACAATGTAGCTATGTTCACACCAAGACTATAAAAGATATATATGGTTGAATTGAGGAGCCTCCTTTGAAGTCAGTTAAAAAGATGTAATATTATAATGTACTAACCACTACTACTTAGAATGTAGGGCTGTGTAGGGTGCACAACGATGCAGCGTACATAGTCTGAGTGGGCCTCAAATGCGTGCACTCGCTCTAGAGTATTGTAGTTAAATACACGTATTTGCATGTCATCTGAACCTGTGATGACCCAGTTCTTGCGAGGCACAAACTTGGCTGCTCGGACGGGATGATCGCAAACCTGGTAAACATTTTACAAGAAATACAATGTGAAGTAACATATACATCAATACATTGAATGATTCACATCTGCATGATAAAAAAAAAAAATTAAATTACATTTTTATCATACACAGTGTTAACTCTTTATAACGAAGCTCAAGGTACCGAGGATTTTTTACACTGTATTTGTAAACAATTTATTTTATTTGAAAATATAATAGTATGATGGTGTGCACCAACACAGGCAAACACTGCACATCACGTCTTCAGCTATAAAGCAGTACAGACTGAGATTTTTTTATTATTTATTTCTTCCTAACATTTCAGCATTACATCAGAGTTATTAGTAAGACCAAAAACAACAACTTTTAAAATGTTAAGTTATTATACCCTGCAGTACTTGTGTTCATTTTGCAAATATGATCACCTTAATATGTACCTATACAATTGATGAAAAATGCCAAATATGTGAATTTGAACATTATATTTTGGAGTAAAAATCTAATTTGTAATTTTTGAGACCAATTCACAGACACTTGCACCGATTATTTATCTGAAAGAGAAAGACTTAACCATAACCTACTAAGCAAAATCTGTTGTACTAAACCCAAGATACTAATAATTTTCCTTTTATTAAATGTATAATATACTTGTTACAATCAAGTCAAATAATAATCTTATTCTTATCTTCTGATTTTTTTCTCCCTCTTTGATTTTTTTAGAAAAAAGTAGGTATTAGGCAAACATAAGAGACTATGGTAATTACTATTTCTCACCTCTACATTTTCTACTTTTCACAGAAATATTGCCTACATTAATACTGTGTCAAAACCATTTAAAAAGCATAAACAATTACACACTTTAAAAATATATTACCTACCTACTTATAAAATATGTAATTTATTCTGACACATTTGTTTTTCCTTCTATAACGGGACCTATGTAAGTTCTCTAAAGACAGTCTCTTCTCCTTACTAAACTTTGGGCTAGGACAGAAGGTGTAGGCTCCTAAATTTCCATATATATTAACCTAAATCTTCCCACTCCCCCATTTAACATGCACCAACATTTTTCATAACAAAGCTAAATATTAACAAATGAGGGTATATATTTTTTTTTTTTCAAATAAAGAGTGACAAGACGATCAGGACATGTGCCTGATGGTAAGCAACACTCCTGCCACATAACGGCACAGTGACACGTAGCTATTGGAACATGAAAAGTCCAAATCATTAGCTAGCACCACTCTGCGCTCGCCACCCAGAGATCTAAGTTGTTATATCTACAGGGCTTACCCTGTAATTTCTCTGGAAACATTGCCCTTCAAACTGAAACACAGTAATGTTTGCACATTTGTGCTTGGCGGTAGAATAAGGTGTGGTACTTCCCCAGACGGACTGTGCTAAGAGTCCTACCACTACAACTACTTTTATCTTACACTAGATATCATTGCAGTTTATCCAATAGTAGTTGACAGTGATTGTGCCCATTTGTTTAAAACACTCATACAGACAGAAACATTGATGACAAATAATTGTAAACTGAACACTATTACTTCTACATGGAATGAATGAATTAATACAATTTCAACCTTACAAAAAAAAATTAAAATATTTTTGTAGGTAGGTTGAGGTAGGACTGATTGGGAAAAAAGAAGTTTTTTCGAAAACAGTTTTCTAATAGGAATGCACAATAATTAGAGTAAATTAAGCTTATATAAAAAACTCTTACCTCAAACCTTTTGATCTGTGCTTGTGTCTCATGGTTCCAAATGTTGACATCTCCACTGTAGAGTGAACACAGCAGCCACGGTTCTGTGGGGTGCTGATCGACGCATTTGACGCGGTCCGACCGCGCCGTCAGTTTCCTCTTGATTTCCAGCCGGAGTGACTCCTCAAACATTGCAATAAAATCTCTTACACACTCCATTATCATTAAATTACACAAGTATTACAAGTACGGAACGCCGACATGAAATCATCCACGAATAGGTACCAACACAGCAGCTACCGTGGCATCATCGAACAAAGTTTAGCGTACTCTGTTAGATGATCTAGTTGTAGGCTATTGAGCGACAAAAGTTTAACAATTCAGTGTGATTTCTTACCATCTTTATGATTCTTTAGTAAAACATGAAATTTATATCTTGCGGATTCACAGAAACAGTGTGAGAATCTTTAAATTTGACAGATTGGGTGGACGTGTCACTTTACAACAAACACCAATGTCCATGTAGTATGGTCAAACACCTTGAACAAAAATTAAACGATTTTGCGATAGCTAAATACGACAGTAGCGCTGTTTATAAGTTTGATAATAAAATTGTAGGTTTCTCTAACGCCGCCTGTGTTCGGATACACCTTTTCTTTTTCTTGCGTCCAGTTCAGGGTAGCGATTCTGAAACCATTCGGTTGCATCCGACACGGAATCTCATCTCTCGGTCTTTGTCTTATCTGTTTAGCATGACAAAGACCGAGAGACGAGATTCCATGTCGGATGCAACCGAATGGTTTCAGAATCGCTACCCAGAAACAAAAACAAATGTATGTACAAGGTAAAATAACAAAAGACAAGAAAAGAGAACAAAATAACGTTTAGTTAATTTTGCGAAAGTAATTTGATTTTATAGAATACTAGCGGCCCGTTCCAGCTTCGCTCGGATAATAACCTAGATATCAATTGCAGTGCCATCTGCCGGGCTGATTTGTAAATCTAAATCTTCCAGGGCCCTACCATAGAATAGATAATATGGGCCCTACCCAAACGTATACAAAAAAAATCATTCAAATCGGTCCAGACGTTCAGGGTAGCGATTCTGAAACCATTCGGTCGCTTCCGACACGGAATCTCATCTCTCTGTCTTTGTCATGCTAAACAGATAAGACAAAGACCGAGAGATGAGATTCCGTGTCGGATGCAACCGAATGGTTTCAGAATCGCTACCCAGGAGGAGTTCAATAACAACGAAAAGTGGCATTGATTTTATATATATAGAAGAAAGATAAATATAGTAGTGTTAATTTTACGATAGTAATTTGTTTTCATAGAATACAAGCGGCCCGTTCCAGCTTCGCTCGGATAATAACCTAGATACCAACTGCAGCGCCATTTGTGAATAACCTAGATACCAACTAATTTGTGAATCTAAACCATCGAGGGCCCTACCCAAACGAATACAGAAAAAATCATTCAAATCGGTTCAGCCGTTTAGGAGGAGTTCACTAACAACGAAAAGTGGCATTGATTTTTATATATTATATAGATATAGATTGAAAATCACATTTCTATCACTTAGTAATGAGATGAGGCGTTTTCTGACGAGAGGACGAGACAAACAGATATGGTTCAATAAAACGATGATAGGCGGCGCTTGTAGGTCTTTAACTTGTCAGAAGCGGTAGGCAAAATGGGACTCAATTCATGCAATTTGCGAAAGCACGACTACTTTATCGACTTTATCCATGTACCATGTACGCAATTTATTCGAATGAAAACTATATCAAATTATGCAAATTTCAAAACAAATTCGTAAATTCGTAATTCATTTTTTAAATTAATTCTTGGCTCTGGATACTAGTCCTTCAGCCGAAAGAGTATCTCTCTACTTAGTCTGTGGATAAAATGTTGTCGTAGCAGTGTTGCTCTTTACATCTTTGAATTTTCCTTCTACTTTGGCTTTGTTGGTGTCTATTGCCTCGGGAGTTCTAAATATATTTTTGAAGTAAAAACTTCTTTAGGCGCGCCGAGACAGAATTTTCGGTGTTGTTATGGAAGTTACGGTGGTCTAGTCGAGAGAACGGCGGCTGCCGATCCGGAGACCCCAGATTCAAACCCCACTCGCACCACTGTCTTTTCGAAGTCATGTGCGTAATGCCGCTAACTTAAAAACGGTGAAGGAAAACATCGTGAGGAAACCGACATGTACCTAGAATCTTTCGAAGTCATGTGTCATCCGCCAACCCGCACTGGGCCAGCGTGGTGGATTATGGCCTTAACTCTCTCCTTGCGAGAGAAGGCCCCGAGTCCCAGCAGTGAGAACGTTTAGTGGGCTGTTGATGATTGATTGATGAGACAGAATTTTCGTGGGCTGTGAATTGAATTCATTCGTCACGCTCGGGTATGATAAGAAAGTTTCGGGTAAACTCGGGACCATGGCTATTGCCCATCTAGAAATACGTCAGTCAATGGGAAATGCTGAAAGGGCGTGGACAGGCCATCATGGCATGGCCATCTAGAAACGCACCAGCCAATGGAAAATGCTGAAAGGGCGTGGACAGGCCATCATGGCATGGCCATCTAGAAACGCACCAGTCAATGGGAAATGCTGACGCATTTCTAGATGGCCATGCCAAGATGGCGTGACGAGTAAATGTACAGCTGCAAATACAACGTAAACTCTTTATGTGTACCTACACATTATTTTTTTAACATTGTAATTGTTTCTCAGCTTACAAAACCAGTATCTATTAACTTTTGTCGTACTTACTGAAATTTCCAAGAAAGATACCTGAGGGCATAAATATAGCCACCTATCTTTTAATATTGTTAATTGCCTTAACATGTGCGCTATTATTCTTAAATAACAGTCTGTCAGTATGTAGTAGCTTTTGCACTCGGTTACTAAACGCACCATCCAAATTTAGAAACTATCATAATTGGTTAAATTTGGTTAATTTTTTCTTATTTTTGTATAACAAAAACTCAATAATGAACAAAAATGCTCGCTCGGTTCGTCATAAAGAGCACTACCGCACTTCAATAGTGTTTTAAAAGCTGGTATTCGTGGCTACTCATCGTATCTAGTGGCGTGAAATAACACCCAAGTCCAGTTTCGAGTGTAACTGTATTGTTAGTGGAGGCATTTTTGAAGTGAAAACTTCTTTAGGCGCGTCTAGACAGATATTTCGTGGGCTGTGAATTGGATTCTAGCATCACGCTTGGGTATGATAAGAAATCGGGTAAACTCGGGACCATGGCCATTTAGTATAGAAATAATTGGTATTGGTCATTTAGAAATGCGTCAGCCAATGGCAAATGCTGAAAGGGCGTGGCCTCGGCATCATGCCATGGCCATCTAGAAATGCATCAGCCAATAGGAAATGCTGACGCATTTCTAGATGGGCATGCCATGATGCCCACGCTACGCCCTCCGGTTACACACGTGTAGTTTCCAAAGTAAGCTATCAAATTCTGAGTTATAAGTTTTCACTTCTATCGGCAGTTCCTGTCATCATCAACATGTGACATCACCGCGAAAGACATCTACCTCGATGAAGGCGCCAAAAAGAAAAGGAAAAACTGTACCAATGCAGCGGCGATATCACCTAACAACTTATTTAGATACGCGTAATTGTAACAAGGTCAATTTCACTTTTTTATTAGTCCATTTTACAAATATATTGACACGCTAATAAAGAAATTTGTAGCCGCGAATCCAGGAATTGGATAGCAAAATCCGCGAATAGTGAAAACTTCAATGAAGGAAGCTCCAATAAGAAGCTTTTACTGTAGGACTGAAGGTATAGTATACGAACCCAGAGCAGGAAACATTATTGGGTAAATAGGTGTGTAACATAATTCCTAAAATTTCATTGATATATTTTTTTATTTCTCAATAGACAAATTAATGTGATAAATCTATACTAATATTATAAAGCTGAAGAGTTTGTTTGTTTGAACGCAAGGATCTCTGGAACTAATGGTTAGAATTGAAAGATTCTTTCTTTGTAGGATAGTCCATTTATCGAGGAAGGCTATATGCTATTTAACATTACGCTACTATCAACAGGAGCCGAGCATGAATGAAAAATGTAACAAAAACGGGAAAAAATATTGGTTTTTGAGAGCTTTCGTTGTGTGACAGCATAATGTCATATTTTAAAGGTTGCATAATTAGAACCTAAACTAACCGAATTTGTTCAAAATTTGAATTGGTACGCCCAATTTTCGATAGATGGCGTAGCAACGCACGCGCGTTCAGCTAGTATATTATATACAGTCGTATAATCTTTTTAAAACTTTATTTCAATATATAGTCTTATTGAAACAGATGTTATATTTTATGTGGTAATTTAATTTTATCATAAAGTCTTTGAATTTGGAAAATATGGCGGAAAAAAGTTTGTCGGGTCTAGCTATTTTATATTTTAGCCGTCTTCCATACTGAAACTTAATTCTCTATTGCTGTTACAGAATATCGAAAACTGTGTATAACTGAAAAAATTAAAAATGTCCAAATAAAACAATAACCTAGTTTTTCGTTTACATGAGCCACTGACGTCGTAAAGCGTTTTAGACATTCGAAGAATACATATATTAAAAACATGAATTTTGAAATTGAGATATTTTGCTTTTTTATAAAGGACTTACATTGTTTTGTGTAAATCTTTCAAATATACATCATTTTAGATTTTTATTAGCATTGTGTGTTAAATCCTATTACTTTAAATATAAATATTTTTGCGGTGATAGTTTATTTAAATTCCCCCAAAATTAAGGAGATTTTGTATCTGGGTAGCCTTTTTACAATATCATCCAACTTCCATTAGATTCATGTACGCCTGAAACTAGGGATGTTACTTTATGCAGCCCCGGATCTTCAATATTAGGCAGGCAAAAACTTAAAATGCCGCCCCCGCAAACTTAGATAAAATAAATATTTCATTTTTACTTCTAGCATAATCTATTTATATAATTTATAAAAGCGAAAGGTTACTCATCAAGGAATCTCAGAAACTACAAATGCTAGGAATCTGAAATTTTGCTACAATCTGAAGTTTGATTGATATACTACTGAACCTCTCTTTTTATGAAACTCTCTATTTTTGTAATGATTGTAAGACGGGCAAAATGACGTCATACTCCGTTTTCTAATAAATAATACAAATAAAGTGGCCAAGTGCGAGTTGGACTCGCCCATGAAGGGTTCCGTTGCAGCAAGTAACATAATATACATATTACACGTAGTTCTTGTAGTTCGTTGTAACTTTGATCGAAGTTTCAATAATAGTGTATTTATGACGTACTAAAAAAAAACTACTCATCGAATCGAGTTCAAACTAATTTTCGTTGGTAGTTTATATGGTAATGTATATCATATATTTTTTTTAGATTTTTCATTTTCTTACTTTAGAAGTTAGAGGGGGGGGGGGACACACATTTTCCCACTTTGGAAGTGTCTCTCGCGCAAATTATTCAGTGTAGACGAAAATGATTTTAGAAACCTCAACATCATTTTTGAAGACCTATCGATAGACACCCCACACGAGTAGGTTTGATGAAAAAAAATTTTTTGGGTTTCAGTTCTCAGTATGGGGGGCAACCCTAATTTTTCTTTTTTTTTAATTGTTTTGTTCAAATCTTAATGCAGTTCACAGAATACATCTATTTACCAAGTTTCAACAGTGTAGTTCTCATAGTTTCGGCAAAAAGTGGCTGTGACATACGGACGGACAGACAGACAGACAGACAGACAGACAGACAGACATGACGAATCTATAAGGGTTCCGTTTTTACGTTTTACGGAACCCTAAAAATATGTTTAATTAATGTAATGTTGAGTTTGGTGTTCAAGATAATAATGTACTATGAAACTAACATTTTTATAACTTATTGTGATTATAAATGTTATTAGCTCTTCCAATTCCATAATACTAGTTAAAGACGCTTTCGCCCCATCTAGGGCTATTGCGTCTAAAAATCCCAGCCTTCATAGAAACGTCATTTACACGTATAGTGCTCGCAATATAAGTCTGCGCGCGACTGGTGGCGTATTTAATGTTACCAGATCAAGCTAATAGGTTTCCTTCCCGTTCATTGAGAACTTACAACTTCATAATATAACAGGAACGGGAAGGGTTTTTTCAGGGAAGCAATATAAGTAACTACGCATTTAAGTTACAAGACAACTCTGAGGCTCAAGAACGAATGTCTCGAAGTAATGAACGGCGCATTAATGCTCTTTTAAAAGGTCAATGGCTTCCATAGGATCATCTTCTCTTTTCAATAGGGTTAAAATCACGATGGATCACAGCGGTAACTTCCTGTCCATGTTCCTTTAACAGTTATTCTACTTGGTTATGTGGGTCTTCTTTGTGCATCTTTATTCGAGTAACTGCGGATTTGTCCAACAATCGTCGAAATCTATTTTATTTTTCCTAAGCCACTTTTGGCTTTCTTCTTATACATTGCCCATTGTAGCCGCTTTATTTATTTGAGCGCAGTGGTATAATGCGTTGTCCAATACCACGTGACAGTATGTTCTAAAACGCCTATAATAAAAATACGGTAATTAGTACAAAGTAAATGATCAAAGAGCATCTAAGCTAACGTTGAAAAAAAAATTAAGTAAAATTTCTTTTGGCGCACCGCCCACAGATTTTCCCTTAAGTGGTAAATGAAGCTGACGCTGTTAGGTGAAAGGGTTGATCGGGTGAACATGGAACCGCCGAGTGTACTCGAGCGAGAAAGATACAATCCGCTTATCTTCACTGCTGTGTCACTGTGTTTTCTATTTTGATTTGTATGTTATGAAAAAAAAATTTTTTTACTTGTTTCTCACATTCGGTTTTAAGCACTCACGTTTTTTCGCACGCAATTTACCCAATTTTTCCTAGTGGTAGGACTCTTGGTGGAGTCCGCCTGGGGCAGTATCACACCTTTGCCAGTTATTCTACCGCCAAGCAGTAATGTGCAAGTATTGTGTTACGGTTTGAAGGGCAATGTTTCCAGAGAAATTACTGGGCTTAGAGACATATCTTAGATCTCTGGATGACGAGCGCAGTGCAGTGCGAGGTAATGATTTGGACTCTTCATGTTCAAATAGCTGCGTGTCACTGTGCTGTTATGTGGCAGGCATGTGGCTTACCATGAGGCACATGACCTGCTCGTCTCGTCACTCTTGGTTAAAAAAAATGTCGATAAAACAATCAAATCTCAAAAATAAAGCCTCAAATCAAACCTTAAAAATATGCCGATAATAGGTGGAGATTTGATTGCTATGGTATCCCTAGATCCCTACATATTAGCTGTCAAATAGCTCTCTTTTGGAAAACTGCACTTTTGGCTTTTGGCTCGTTATTGTCTCGTTCTTCTTTACAATCACGATTGATTTTCAAGAACCAGTCACGGCTAGCACTTTTAATCACTTTCGGTATAATTAAAGCAATTAATTACTTAAGAAATGAATAAAAACAGCAAATGTAAACAAACTCTTGTCACCTGACGTAAACAAGAAGATGACGGCGCGTCATTTACGCGATTTTGCTACGCGCAGAGTTATATTATATTGCGAGCACTCTAGAAGTTATTTAAAATGTCATTTTAAGGTATTAATGTGAAATTAGATAAAATTTCATAACTTCTACCATAACGTAAGTACCTATAGCTTAAAATTATACACAATAAGTACCGTAAAATGGGGTGATTAGGGACAATTGCTAACTTCATTGAGTATTTTAAGGTACTGTTTCTAAGATACAAATTTATTTCAGGACATCTATGAATGAGTCTTGGTAGCATCTTCGTTATGAAATATACAAATACGTAATAATCTCAAAGATTTAAGAAAAAAATGCTAAAATATATGATATCCCCATTCACCTTCAATCTGGGGTGAATAGGGATGAGAATGGGGTTATTAGGGAAATTCGCTAGGGCTGGTACGATAGAAATATTAATTAAATGTTACTCTTACTTGTGTTCATATCAGTTTGTCTTGTTACTTCTTGAGTCAGTATATTTTCAATTTAATTTCATAAATAGATAAAAATTACACACCAAATGCGCTCATAAATAAGGACATTGAAATGAAATTTAATTTACTGCGAGTTAGATGGGTACTATACTTAATACTACTACTATAGTGTAGGTATGTATTACTCTACTAGTCAAGCCCTTTCCTTTGATACCCATGTTGAGGTAGTAGTGAATAAAAAAATATAATTCGCCATTTTGTGGTGGCGGCCATCTTGTATTTGAAATTAATCCTACTGTATAGTATTTTACTAGTAAAGCCCTTTCATTTGATACCCATATTGAGGGAGGTGCAAAAATATTTTGTCCGCCATTTTGTGGAGACGGCCATCTTGAATAAATATTGCCCAAAAATAGTTAACCACCACAGGGAAACTAATAAAACCACATCCAAATCGGTCTATCCGTTTTAGCTCTACGGTGCCACAGACAGAAAGACACACACAGACACTTTAAACTATCAATAAAATGTATAACTAAAAAAACACTTACAAATGTTGCTTAAATCTTTACCACTCAAAATGTTGCAGACCCGAGCCAATGAAAATTCATTTTATTACGTATTTATTTGTGCAAGTTAATCCAAACAAAAACAAAAGGTAAATTATTATAATTATAGCCATATTTGCATTAGTGACAACCCTACAAAGCTATCCCTATTAATACTTAAGTCGTCCCTATTCAACTACTTAGCGTCCCTTTTAACCTTCTCATGGTTCCTATTCAGGCAGAAGTCGTCCCTATTCACCCCAAAAAAACAGATTTTTCAATAGGTTTCAAGATTTATCAAAAACATAAAAATTAAGCAACAATTGAGACTTATCTTGATTGTATACAAAAGTTTAATCATTAAATAATTTTTATACTTGAAAGTCACATCTTCATATACGCAGAAACAACTTAATTCAACAAAGTTTTTGTACCTGTTAGTAGCTATCACCATGAATGGTTATTTTCAAGTAATGTTTTTGACAGTTTGCAGCTAACTTCATGCTTCTTTACTGTTACCATAAGAACTTCAAATAATCTACTACAATTTACTAAAAAAATGGTAGGATATTATTGCGTGATACCAATTTTATCAAACATTGAAAATGAATCCTGGTTTTTTCCCTATTCACCTCTTGTTCCCTAATCACCCCATTTTACGGTATGTTTGTTAAAATCATATGAATAGGCCATTCAAAGTATTCTGACGCATTAGCCCCGGTTGACCTTAATAAAATTTGCCCTTATCCTTTCTTGAGTCTAGTCTATTTATGTAACCAATTGCGTCAAAATCGGTTCAGTGGTTTAGGCGTTAAGGTATAACAGAAATATAATATTAGTATGGATATCAAAGTGTCCAGTTACAAAATTTCATGGTTTTATCTTCAACAATGACGAACTTTCTCATAAAACTTTCATCCCCCATTTGAACCCGGATTTCATCCCCGTACAGTTCGAAATTAAAAAAAATGCTAGAACAAACATTTATTTGCTTCGCGTCAAGTGTAGATACTTAGTTTCATAGTTTTATCTTCAACAATTACGAAATTCCATTGATACTTTCATCCCCCATTTCAACCCTTTCAACTACCTATTTTTCCAAAATAAAATTTCCTTTCTTGAGATCTAGTCTACCTGTGTACCAAATTTCATTCAAATCAGTTTTGTGGATTTCATAACTTTGTCAACCAAAATTGTTGTTTGTAAAATCTACATACAACCGTCCATCCCTAGTTTCACCCTCTTAATGATTCAAAATATTACAAATCTGGAGCAGCTGTAATACTAAGTAATAATATTGTAAATCACGGCAATATTCACAAAACGTTTCATGTTACGAAACTAGTCGAAACTGTTATAGGACTCATGCTACAGCGTTCAGAGTATAGTAAGTATAGAATTATAGATAACAAAAATAGTTCTGAAAAAAATAGTGAATTCATATTAGTGGGGGGACTAATATGAATTTTTAGTGGGGATGTCTAGAATTAATAATTTCCAGGAAGTCAGGATTTGTGAACAATAAATGTTTACTTACTTAAGAAAAAAACAATGATTAACTATTTTTTAATGTATACTAATAATCAAAAAGTACAGTTATTCATGGAGTGTAATAAGTCACAGAGATTATATTATGAAATATTGTATTATATCATGGTGCGACCTATTTCTTATTCTGGAACAAGAATATGTTTGTCATACATTAAGTTTATGCTATCTGCTCAGCAGACTACGGCTATTTTTGTAATTTCTAGTTTGGAGCAGTTTTGTGTAGGCCAAGGGGCCCAAGTAGATATTCACAAAACTTGCCCATAACATACTAACATCTAATGACAATAATTCATAGACACATAATTATAATCTAAATTAAACAGTCATTGACACAAGCATTTCACAAATTCGAAAAGCACACATACTGCATACAACTACTTTTACAATTATTTGCATTAAACTAAACACAAGAATGTGATTTCTGAGAAAAAAAATGCAAATAAATCATACTACGATCTACGATACTATCATGGAAATTCGAGTAACATTTAGACAATACAACAATTGGAAAACAATTATCTGTTACTAAATTTGATAACCTTAGTTCCTAAAAGATTTCAAAGTAAAACTATAATGTATATAAAATATATTAATTGTTTGTTCCTTATACCTATAAAAATTATATTTGATATACTCTTTCAACTTATAACTTTACTATGTAAAACATAATTTAGATATTGGTTCCCACATTCGTAATGTCTGGAACTTGTTATACATTAAATATATTAGTTTTTTCACATTGTTTGCTCAAGTTTACAATAGCAAAATTGTATTTTAATAACTGACAATTTTATATATTGTTGTGAAAATATTTATTTTCTACTGGAGAGTCACGGTATCATAGCCCATTATTCTAACAGTCAAGCCACAAAATTGAAACACACAGATTTTCTTAAGTCTCCAGTAAAATTACTGCCTGTAGAACAGCACTCGACGCTAATGCCGTCCGACCTCGTTAAAAATATATTGGTCAACACAATTTTAACATAATTTCATCGAGCTTCAAACAAAGCTATTGCTTTGTTTATTAAAGCAATAGCTCATATATTTCTAAATAAATTTAGTGCAAACCAATTGTCAATCATAAAATCCACAGGTTAACTTTAGAGATGTTCATGTTCAGCATTCTATTTAAATCATTAGTTGTTATGAACATGTGTGTTATTCAAAATCAGGATCGACACAAGTCTTTCTCTTACATAAGGCTTTTAGGTTTCGACAGTACGAAATCAGCACCATTTCCATCACAACAATTCCATTAGTTACATTTTAGGTAAGACCATTCATTGAGGTTGGAATTTATCGTTTTATATCACTATAAAAGGAATGAAGATATATCTTTAATAGGGACAGACAGATTTCCAATTGGGTTTTTGTCTCTACTTGATTGCTTAATAATCAATAATAATAATTTAGTAACATTTGCCTTGTCAACTGTAAATGTATTATAGTGGCCGGCAAACAAGTTAACCCAAAATTGACGTGGAAGGGGAAGTTCGCGCATGTACTCTTTCTTCAAAGAGACCTTAAAAAACGTTTCTGCGCAGCTAACTTCATTGGGTCAACTTGTTTGCCGGCACCTATAATAAAATATATTATATCTATCTGTGGTCTTGCCATTTCTTTCTCTTTAGTCTTACTAGATTTTCAATGGACAATAGCAAAGACATATTAGCAATTTAATAAAGTGGTACATCTACCAAACAGTAGAAAAAAAATTGAAAAAAAAAGCTTCTGTTCCACGCTTCTAAATAACATCAAAACTACACAAACATAACATTTAAACATACAACATCAATTACCAAACGTAGCAAATTATTTTGAAAGTATGAGTTTCGATTGGTTGCTCTATAATGACAAATGCATTTTACACAGATTTTTTTATTCCCAAGAATGATACGAGATCAATAGGATAGTATAATATAATTCATAGAATATAGCAATAAAATCATAGGATTATATAAGGCTACGCTGAAAGACTAGGCTAAGCTGGTAGGGTGGCGCGGTTTACTCATCTATTTGCAAAAAAAAACAGTTCTATTTATTTTGTCGTTGCCATAAAGCATTTTAATATGGATCAGCTAATTTCATAATTTCTGCCATAGTAAATGGTAGCGCCCTCTCGGCTGCGCACAGGTGTTTCGCATCATCTTGTATTATTTTTAAACACATTTGAATACATCGCTATCAATATTTAAGCCTAACATACTTTATTAACTATCTTCTACATGATATAATTATAATTTTCTTATGTGCTTCTATTGGCTGAATCAATAAAAATATACTAAAACATAATTAGCGAATGTTTGTATGCATTTTAAATCATTGAAAAAAAGCTGTAAATAAATCCTAAACTTATTTGTAACTAACGACACCAAAAAAAAACAATCAAAGTCATATGGATAACAAGTCGATAATTAGTCAAATCACAATCATTATTATTAAACTTACAATACATACATCAATAACAATATACTAAAGAAGTATAGTTCTTTATAATAAGAATCTACAAGATACATTCAAATGCTACACAATTCCAATACTATAGAAATAAAATCTTTGATTAATATATACGATTACCATGGAGTTATACATATACATTTTAATAATGTTTATTTAATTGCCATAATATGAGTAGTTTTTCACAATTTTAATGTTCAAATAATAAAGGTGTACAACACAATACAATACAGAATGATCATCTATGTAGATAAACATTAGCTTAATTTTTTAATTAAAAATAAGACTCCAATATAGATATTTGACGCACTACATTCATATTTCAGAAAAAACCTGCATACATCTCTCTGTATCCTCATTTATATTTGAATCTAGACGGCCTGACCGGTAAAGTCATTTACATTTGCGTCATTTACAATTGCAATAAATTTGATTTTTTATTAGCTTTATGACGGTCTCAGTGTTTGCGATTCAAAATGCAAGCAATGACCTCTGTTAAGTCAGTACCCATTTGAAAATAAATGTTATAAATAAATATGAGTATACGTCTGTATAAGAAAGAAGACTAAAGATAAGGCAATAGCTACATTGTATTATGACTTTGTAAACATATTTTTTCTGTGACACAAATATCAAAAGTTGAAAAATATCTTCAAATGCAGTGCCACCAACCTATCTGTAGAACGGCCAAAAGCCAAACTACTGATTTAAGAGTAGTAAAGAACACCAAAATTGTCTAAATTAGTTGGCAACACTTTTCGATCCTAGTGGCATTGCTACATTCTAAAGATAAGTTGGTTGTTCTGTAATTGAAAATAGCTCTTGGTGCAAGCTTCGACATTTAACGATACGATATTTCGTATCGTGACGTTGTATGGAACTAGAGACACTGCTACCACTGTTCTCTAAAGTACCCACTGTTATAAATTCTATTCAATCTAACGATATACAATTTTGTATCGGTAACAGTCAAAGCTCACACTTAGAATACAGGTGTCCGATTTAATTGTAGCGTAATTTTGTTTACAACTTTGCTGAAATTCGACAATAGTAATAAAATAATAATTGTATTACGCAAATAGTTCCCAAAAATGTTAAAAAGTTACGATCGTCTTTTGTTCTTGTTACCTTACCTTAACTTGTTCAGGGTGCGTTTAGAACTAATTTATGTCCAAACTAATTAATGATATAAACACGAAAGTTTGTTCGCAATTAAGTCACAAAAATAAACAATTTTACATGTATTACAATACTCCGGTTAAATGTAAAATAATTAAAATGGTTTGAAAAAAAAAATCGTTTTCTTAGTTTTCGTGGATAACATTAAAAATTGGAGCTGATAATATTTTGTTATTTATCGGATTATTTCATTGTAGATCAGTGTTAAATTGTATATCTACAAACTTTCTATATGTAATTATGAAGTGCTAACAGAAAACATACTGCAACATTCCCAGCCGAACTTGTAAGTTCATTAACTATTGTAGAATTGCAATAGGTCGCGAAGAATACAGTTTACTTGAGATAGCTCTTGTAGAGAAAAAGAGAGCGTGCGGTGGACCTGTCCGTCTCCAGTAGAAACATCATATCCCTTTGGTTGATGCGTTTGAGTCGTGTGCGCAACGCCAGCTGACTACGGCCGGTCTAGAATAAATAAGAACATTTTAATAGAGTTTTATCTATCAAGGGGAGCTAAGGGATTGTCCCCTTTGTCACTCAAAATTATTTTTTATGAAATCAACATGCAAAAAGGTAAACAATGGAATAGATAGGTCGCATGCCTACTTTTTAGGCCCGAAACTGGGTCACGCAGTCGCAAATCTAAACCGCGAGTGTACACGCGTTTTGTTTTGTTTCGGGCCTTAGGGTTCGTACCTAAAGGATAAAACGGGACACTATTATAAGACTCCGCTGCAATCTTCAGTAATCCCCTTTCTATGATAGATAGATAGATATACTCTTTATTGACACACCAAAGAAAAAGAAATACAGAAAATAAAGAACAATACATTTTAAAGTAGTGCGACAATGGGCGGCCTTATCGCTGAAAGCGATCTATGGTTTATAATAGTGGTAACTATATATAACTTTGGCATGTAGATATTAAGGAGAATTTTAGTTGCCAAGTTGGCATGAGGCAGCTAATAAGGTGTATCCTAGCTTGCCATGAGGTAGCTAATAGGAGGTGCATCGTAGTTACTAGGTTGGCATGAGATAGTCAATAAGGTGCATCATAGTTACCAGGTTGGCATGAAGTAGTTAATAGGTGTGTCGTAGTTACCAGGTTGGCATGAGGTAGTCAATAAGGTGCAACATAGTTACCAGGTTGGCTTGAGGTATCTAATAACGTGCATCGTAGTTACCAGGTTGGCATGAGGTAGCTAATACTGTACGTTGGCATGAAAAAGATTAGCTAAGAAAGTGTATTATAGTAACCAGATTTGCACCGGCGCCGGCGGGCGAAGCATGGGTGGAGAGCGCGTCCCCCGCACCGTCAAGCCGATGTAGTTACTAGGTTGGTATGAGGTGGTCAACAAGGTGCATCATAGCTACCAGGTTGGCATGACATAGCTAATACTGTGGGTCGTAGGTTGGCATGAAATAGCTAAGAGAGTGTTTTACTTACAAGACTGGCACCAGAACCGGAAGTCGAGGCTTGAGCGGTGACCGCGTCTCCCGCGCCGTCGAGGCGAGGCTTCTTGCGGCTTCCGATGGCTTGCAACGCCGTCAGGTTGGCCTCTCGCTGCCGTAACTCTTCTAACTCAGCACGCTGCATCTCCTTCGCCTTAAAACAAAACATCAACAGTGTATAACTTGGGAAGGGTCAACGTAGTCATAAGTTTCTCTGATAAGGGCGTGCATCGTATCAAATCAGTATAGGTGCAGGTCAAACATACCTACCTACAGCAACAAGTATGTTTAATACGAATAACACTAAGAACTATAGGCAGTGCCAGATAGATTAGCAATGAAGTTCGTTCACCTCTTGTCAGCCGCTAGTAAACAATAGAGTATAACTTTTGTTAAAATCGATCACAAGTACTTCATTTTCTCATCAATGTAAATGATACATTACAATTCTACATAGTGCAAGAACACACACAAGTTATATTTATTTGTCTATTTACATGATTTTTATAATTATTGTCCATTATTTCTGTAATAAGAGTGTTTATCCCACTAAGACTATTATTTTCTGTAATAATTTATAACCAACATCAGATTTAATAATTATTCCTCTTTAAGTAAAAAATAAGCATTAAAATAGATTTTGTAATGATTACGAAACTACTTTCTGAAAAAGATAACAAAAAAAGGTACGCGTCTTTGCTTCGGATATTTTATGACGTCAGGCGCCACCTTGAGTCCTGAGTCCCGAAGCATGTCCGATGTGCTCGACACTGCTTGGCGATATAATGTCTGATTTTCATTTTCTTGGCTAATTTTAATAAAAAAAAAATTTAAAAATAAACGTTTATGCACGTATTACGCACGCAAGAAGTTAATACTTCTTAGTTATCTTCAACTATAGCATGGATAATATCTTTTACTAAAATGTTGACTAGCTGACTTCAAGGTATTGATTTTTCGTGGCGGTGTGAGTGTTTAAAATTTGACTCATATTTTTCCCTAATACACCGAAAAAATAACAAAAACTTGAAAACAGGAGGGGAATTGTGTAAATTATAATTACTTTAGCTTTCAGCTTGGCCTGTTCAGGGTCTTCGTTCTTGGAACGCGATTTGGCGGCGCGCATCAATATTTCCCTCTCGGAGTCTTCGCGCCGTTTCTTGTCGACGCGGTCGAGCTCTTCGAGGAACTTGAGCTGACCCTTCACGTCTTGAGTGGTTTCGTAGCGGCTATCCGTCTGAAATAAATTTCGTTGTTAGTAAAATACAAAGAGTTTACATATACTACGTATAGAGTTAGAACAAACGCTTTACACCGAAAGCACGGTCTGATCGCTCTTGTCTTGTCGCTCTTGCGGAAGTGTCATACTTATGTCGCGGCACATTACTATGTCGCCATAATAACACCTCATCTGCTTACGATTGGTATAGTGGCCGGCAAACAAGTTGATCCAAAATTGACGTGGAAGGGGAAAGTTCGCGCAAGTACACTTCCACGAAAGATACCTTAAAAACGTTTCTGCGCAGCTAACTTCATTGGGTCAACTTGTTAGCCGGCACCTATACAAAAGGAACCGTGCGGGAAAACCTGATCTATTTACTTATCCTTTATGTAAGCCTATATACTATTATCTATGTGCGTGCTCAATCGCGTCGGAACTAATGAACGGCTCGACACGAAAGGGGTTTGGGTACTTTTGTATGGGCCCGTGGCGTCGTTTTTTTTTTTAGCGGCCAGAGATCTGTTATCATTTTCTTGTAACAATAAAATACCCCGATGCTATCTGTGCAATCGGATTTGCTCTAAGTCATATCGGAGCTGAGTTATAGCCTGTCAAAGTTATTTATTTTTTGGATTTTTTGTATGGGCAAGTGGCGTCGTTTTTTTATTTTAGCGGCCATCGATCAGTTATCACTTTCTTGTAACAATAAAATACCCTGATGCTATCTGTGCAATCAGATTTGCTGTAAGTAATATCGGAGCTGAGTTATGGCCCCTCAAAGTTTTTTTTTTGGTTTTCTTTGTATGTACTAGTGGCGCCATTTCCTATAGCGGCCAAACATCCGTTAGCACTTTAGTGAAACATTATTTTTACCCTAAGGTACCTGTGTAATCAGATTTGTTGCAAACTATATCGGAGCTGAGTAATGGCCCCTCAAAGTTTTTTTTTCTGTTTTCTTTGTATGTACTAGTGGCGCCATTTCCTACAGCGGCCAAACATCCATTAGCACTTTTGTGAAACATTATTTTTACCCTAAGGGACCTGTGTAATCAGATTTGTTGCAAACTATATCGGAGCTGAGTTATGGCCACTTAAAGTTTTTTTTTGGTTTTCTTTGTATGGACTAGTGGCGCCATTTCCTACAGCGGCCAAACATCCGTTAGCACTTTTATGAAACATTATTTTTACTTAAAGGTACCTGTGTAATCAGATTTGCTGCAAACTATATCAAAGCTGAGTTATGGCCACTTAAAGTTTTTTTTTGGTTTTCTTTGTATGGACTAGTGGCGCCATTTCCTACAGCGGCCAAACATCCATTAGCACTTTTGTGAAACATTATTTTTACCTTAAGGTACCTGTGTAATCAGATTTGTTGCAAACTATATCGGAGCTAAGTTATGGTCACTCAAAGTTTTTTTTTTGGTTTTCTTTGTATGTTAGTACATAACAAAACCAAAAAAAAAACTTTAAGTGGCCATAACTCAGCTCCGATATAGTTTGCAGCAAATCTGATTACACAGGTACCTTAGGGTAAAAATAATGTTTCATAAAAGTGCTAATGGATGTTTGGCCGCTGTAGGAAATGGCGCCACTAGTCCATACAAAGAAAACCAAAAAAAAAACTTTAAGTGGCCATAACTCAGCTCCGATATAGTTTGCAACAAATCTGATTACACAGGTACCTTTAAGTAAAAATAATGTTTTATAAAAGTGCTCGCGGATGTTTGGCCGCAATAGGAAATGGCGCCACTAGTACATACAAAGAAAACCAAAAAAAAACTTAGAGGTGCCATTACTCAGCTCCGATATAGTTTGGAGCAAATCTGATTACACAGGTACCCTAAGGTAAAAATAATGTTTCATAAAAGTGCTAACGGATGTTTGGCCGCTGTAGGAAATGGCGCCACTAGTACATACAAAGAAAACCAAAAAAAAAACTTTGAGGGGCCATAACTCAGCTCCGATATAGTTTGCAGCAAATCTGATTACACAGGTACCCTAAGGTAAAAATAATGTTTCACAAAAGTGCTCGCGGATGTATGGCCGCAATAGGAAATGGCGCCACTAGTACATACAAAGAAAACCAAAAAAAAAACTTTGAGGGGCCTTTACTCAGCTCCGATATAGTTTGGAGCAAATCTGATTACACAGGTACCCTAAGGTAAAAATAATGTTTCATAAAAGTGCTAACGGATGTTTGGCCGCTGTAGGAAATGGCGCCACTAGTACATACAAAGAAAACCAAAAAAAAAAACTTTGAGGGGCCATAACTCAGCTCCGATATAGTTTGCAGCAAATCTGATTACACAGGTACCCTAAGGTAAAAATAATGTTTCACAAAAGTGCTCGCGGATATATGGCCGCAATAGGAAATGGCGCCACTAGTACATACAAAGAAAACCAAAAAAAAAACTTTGAGGGGCCTTTACTCAGCTCCGATATAGTTTGGAGCAAATCTGATTACACAGGTACCCTAAAGTAAAAATAATGTTTCATAAAAGTGCTAACGAATGTTTGGCCGCTGTAGGAAATGGCGCCACTAGTACATACAAAGAAAACCAAAACAAAAACTTTGAGTGGCCATAACTCAGCTCCGATATAGTTTGCAACAAATCTGATTACACAGGTACCTTAAGGTAAAAATAATGTTTCATAAAAGTGCTAACGGATGTTTGGCCGCTGTAGGAAATGGCGCCACTAGTACATACAAAGAAAACCAAAAAAAAAAACTTTGAGGGGCCATAACTCAGCTCCGATATAGTTTGCAGCAAATCTGATTATACAGGTACCTTTAAGTAAAAATAATGTTTCATAAAAGTGCTAACGAATGTTTGGCCGCTGTAGGAAATGGCGCCACTAGTATATACAAAGAAAACCAAAAAAAAAACTTTGAGGGGCCATAACTCAGCTCCGATATAGTTTGCAGCAAATCTGATTACACAGGTACCTTTAAATAAAAATCATGTTTCATAAAAGTGCTAACGGATGTTTGGCCGCTGTAGGAAATGGCGCCACTAGTACATACAAAGAAAACCAAAAAAAAAAACTTTGAGGGGCCATAACTCAGCTCCGATATAGTTTGCAGCAAATCTGATTATACAGGTACCTTTAAGTAAAAATAATGTTTCATAAAAGTGCTAACGAATGTTTGGCCGCTGTAGGAAATGGCGCCACTAGTATATACAAAGAAAACCAAAAAAAAAACTTTGAGGGGCCATAACTCAGCTCCGATATAGTTTGCAGCAAATCTGATTACACAGGTACCTTTAAATAAAAATCATGTTTCATAAAAGTGCTAACGAATGTTTGGCCGCTGTAGGAAATGGCGCCACTAGTACATACAAAGAAAACCAAAACAAAAACTTTGAGTGACCATAACTCAGCTCCGATATAGTTTGCAACAAATCTGATTACACAGGTACCTTAAGGTAAAAATTATGTTTCATAAAAGTGGTAATGGATGTTTGGCCGCTGTAGGAAATGGCGCCACTAGTCCATACAAAGAAAACCAAAAAAAAAAACTTTAAGTGGCCATAACTCAGCTCCGATATAGTTTGCAACAAATCTGATTACACAGGTACCTTAGGGTAAAAATAATGTTTCACAAAAGGGCTAACGGATGTTTGGCCGCTATAGGAAATGGCGCCACTAGTGCATACAAAGAAAACCAAAAAAAAAAAACTTTGAGGGGCCATAACTCAGCTCCGATATTACTTACAGCAAATCTGATTGCACAGATAGCATCAGGGTATTTTATTGTTACAAGAAAGTGATAACAGATCTCTGGCCGCTAAAATGAAAAAACGACGCCACTTGCCCATACAAAAAATCCAAGAAATAAATAACTTCGACAGGCTATAACTCAGCTCCGATATGACTTAGAGCAAATCCGATTGCACAGATACCATCAGGGTATTTTATTGTTACAAGAAAGTGATAACAGATCTCTGGCCGCTAAAATGAAAAAACGACGCCACTTGCCCATACAAAAAATCCAAAAAATAAATAACTTTGACAGGCTATAACTCAGCTCCGATATGACTTAGAGCAAATCCGATTGCACAGATAGCATCAGGGTATTTTATTGTTACAAGAAAGTGATAACAGATCTCTGGCCGCTAAAAAAAAAAACGACGCCAACTTTACCCAAACCCCTTTCTAACACAGATTGTGGCCTGGAATAACACATAGGAATAACTTCTTTTAATAGCGGGAAATTCGCGAGGCGCTGCTAATGCCAAATTATGAAATCAAATACAACTAAATCTGACACAAAGATTAAATAAATAAATATTGGTGAACAATTCACACACAATACCATCTGACCCCAAACTAAGCAAAGCTTGTAATATGGCGGCCAGATAGCCGATATAATACTTAATATAGTTGTAAATACATAGTTATTATACATAGAAATAACAATACAAATATTTGAATTCATCACACAAGTACTTATTATTAACCTTTGTTTTTGATTATTAGTTCCTTAATTTAGTTAGTTAGTTAATTAGTACCTTTGTTTGGTCGATCCGGTGCTGTGCAATGACGGCTAGTTTTTCGATCAGGTTCTTGAGCCGCTCGTGAAGAGCGTGCGTGAGGAGACTGGCGACTTCTGGCCCCGGCTCGTCCAGGCCGTGCCTGGCCGAGATGGCCTTCACTCGCGCTTGCATCGCGGGCAGAGGCACCAAATACTCTTCTTTGCATGACCTGGAATGGATAGTTTGATTTCATATCTGTACATCATCAGCATCTCATATCTTTAAACGAGCAATTATTATATGTATCTATATATAATATATATTCAGATTATATCCATGATTCAGATTTTATCTTAATATATATTAGAGATGGGCCGAGTACTCGGTTGATACTCGGTACTCGGCATACTCGGCGGGATTTTTGATACTCGTACTCGGCCTCGGTACTCGGTTTGAATGCCGAGTATACTCGGTTTAAGAAAAGCAATATATTTAGGTAGGGTTCTCTGCTTTTTCGCCGAAATTTATTTACAGGAATGCCATTTTCATTTGGAACAAATATTATACAGGTTGATGGTATTATTGGAGTATTTTTTACATAATTATTGACGTGATAACGTCTTATAATTCGATGAAGCCGGCTGCACGCCCACAAAACATGACGTCATGTACCGTTACCGTCGGTCGTTACCGTCGGTCGTTACCTCGCCGCATGTTTGTTACAGTTGTATTAATTATTTCGACCAGTAGTTCAAGCGGGGATGTAGCTCAGTGGTAGAGCGTTCGCTTTGCATGTGAAATGCCCCGGGTTCGATCCCCGGCATCTAAAAGCTTTTTTGCATTGTTTTGATTGAAAATGACTAAATTCTACTGATTACTTTTTACATACAAATCTATTAAACAAATGAAATTAAAATTTTCTTTTGAAAAATGCTACCATTCCATCAGTATTTTCTTAAGACGTTGTCACGTTCTATCGTCAGTAAACCGACTTTACAGACAAACATTTTTTTTTCTCATGTTTGTGCTCTGTGTACTGAAACAAAAGCGATTTGGTTCTGGCACTTCGCCGGCTGCTGCCGCGGAATGCTCGCTTCGCTCGCTTGGCTTGTGCCTTGTTGGTCACAGTTCTCACCTAACTAAACCGATTCCTTTCTATTTCATCTTAACTTCATTCCGAACTTTGAAATTTTGCAAATGTGTACATATGTTAGAGATTTCTGTGGTTATAATATTACATATAAAAATAATTTATTTTCTAATACAATATAAATGTACAAAAGGGAACTGATACACAGACGAAACGTTATTTGTCTAAAAGTTGTTTGGCGTAGTAAAGTAGGAGTGGCGTAGTATAGTGAAAGATTTGACAAATGATAAGTGCCTTGAACGTATTGAGTCATTATAAAAATCTGTTTAACAATAATTCTGCCAAATGAAACGTTGCCATACAAAAAGTTGACAATCGGTAGCTGTCAAAGTGAAACATAGACGAGCCGTTGGTTGGCCAGTGATAATCGGCCAATTACTTTTCGGCGAAAAGGCAGTATCCCATTTAGGTAGATATAGGGGAAGGGCGGGCAAGATGGACATGATAAGAAAAAACGGCTGCAATTATGTATAATCTTTGTATTAAGCTTTAACACTTAGCTTAAAATAATCAATTACTTAATAAACTATAATTGGAAACAATGAGATCAATCAAATCTAAACCAAAAATTGTGTAACTCTTACAATTATAAAACAATAGAAATTATCCATCTTGCCCGACCAGGGTGGGTAAGACGGATAGCATAGTAGGGCAAGATGGATCGTGGAATATAGCTAATTCTAATCATCACATTCATCACAAAAATATGAGCCATAACCCAGATAAGAGGAGCAGAGGTCGTGTGTCCAACGCTGGCATCCTGAGCATTCTATCCAGTCTTCAACTAACGGTGTTTTATAGGGTTCTTCACAGACTGTGCAGAAATAAGCAGGCTCAGGCTGATCAGAGCTTTTCTTGAGCAAGGTTTTCTGGTTAATTCTAAGGTTCGTCTTTCTCCTTCCTTGTTTGGACGTCGAAGGTTTGTCCAAGGCTCGTGAGTCCTTCGTGTCTAATGCTAACTTCGGCTTATTTTTTTCTTGTTTTATGTTTTTAGCCAGGTTTTTTGTCATTTTGTTGAGTTGCTCATTTTTAATGGGCGTGCTAGTAAGGACTTCCGCTTTTTGTGCTTTTCTTTTCCGTTTTGTAATATTTCGTCTAGTTTCTTGAGGTATGGGTCTGATATGGGCCGGTGTAACTTCTATTTCTGCAATCAAATTTCCCTGTAGTGGCTCTGTTACCTGTGATTGCTGGTCTGGAACTGGTGAAGGTTGCTTTTCCAATTTGGAAGAATTAGGAGGAGTGCATTGGGTAGATTCTAGGAGTTCAGAGGGTTGTGTAGGTTCTGAAACTGGAATCACAATAGATGGTAATGTTGAGATTTGGTCAGTTGAGCAGACATTTGATTCCGAGGGAGTACATTGTGTTGGTTCTTGGACTGGAATTAATATGGATGATGGTGCTGAAGGACTATCAATTAAGTTCGCATGTGGTTCTGTAGGAGCCAATGAAGCTGCAGCGAATACTTCATCTCCAAAAATATTCCTGTTATAAGGACAAATTCCACTTGCCTCGAATCCCTTTGTGGCGTTCAAAGCCGTTGCTCCTTTGAGATAAGCTGGACAAAACAGTCTGCATATGTCCAGTTGATTTATTATACGGCCAGGAAACTGTTTTTGGAAAGTGTTGATTTCTTGTTCAAAGAAAGTCTTAATAGGTCCATATACAGCCACGTCCAGAGGCTGCAGACGGTGCGTAGTGTGTGGTGGGAAGGACAGAAGGATAACATTATTTTCTCGAGCATATTCAAGAGCAGGATAGTACTTGTGCGACTCGTGGTTGTCCAGTAATAAAAGGACTTTTTGCTCTGGCGATGGTCGCACTTGTTCCACAAAATATCTAAACCAGTCGTAAAACTTCTCACTGTTAATCCAGCCACTGTCTGTTACAGAGGCTTGTGACCCAGGAGGAGATCCATCAAGTAGACGACCTATGAGTTTTTTTCTTTTGAAAATGAAAAATGGAGGTATGAAGGATCCTGCAGCATTACAGCAACATATTACAGTTGTAAGCACGCCTCTTTCCAGACTAGCTACAATACCAACCTGTTTTTTTCCTTGTGTGGTCAAAATCTTTGGGGGCTTGGAAGTCGAAGTCTTAACCCCAGTTTCGTCCATATTATAGACTCTGGCTGGGTCAATATTATTATTTATCATCTGTTCTTCTAAGAGATCATAAAAGCGGTTTACTTGTTGCCTGTTGAACCCTTTTATTCTTGCTATTGATGTAGGTTCTGGTGTCCGAAGTACAATTGTTGGGTTTCTTTTTTGAAACCCTTTGAACCAGGCTTTACCTGCGACGTTATCTTTAAATCTAGTTTCTTTATTTTTGGCTTTAGCAAACTGCCCTGCTAGCTGCATAAATTCTATTCTTGTCAGACCGTAAAACAGAGAATCTACTTTTTGAACGTATTCCGCCAATAGTTTTTCTTCATCTGTAGTAAACACGGGACAAAACCTACCCAATTTTTTGTCTGAAGAATTGGATTGAAGATGTCTATGTAAGGTGCCATATGGAATACCATATTTAAGAGAAGCTTGGCGTATAGATGAACTTTTTGCTTCCATCATTGCACTTGCCAGAGTTTCTGAAGACCATGATCCACGTTGGGTCTTTCTTACGTACGTATTAACCATCTGAAAAGATAAAAACCTACACTTTAATTAAGTTTGAAAATCGGCGGGCAAGATGGATATAGTCTGATCCATCTTACCCTCTCAGCTCACTATGAACCAAAACATAAATATCTCATAAACTCTAACTAATACACGAAAACCAATTCTAATCAAGCATATTCAATAGTAAACAAAATAAAATAACAACAAGTCAAATAGATTTACAGGAAAACAATAGAAATATTCACATTTACTTACTTTCAAAACATCGAAAGTTCAGAACACAAATCGTAAACACGCTCCCATGGCGACCGTCGCGCGCAGGAGGCGTGCGAGAACTGAGCGGGGGGAGGCAGTCGGCGCCTAGGCACGATGTTGTCAAAGCGCGATCGTGAAATTTCGCCACGTGTTCGTGATATTTCGATTATCCGTCTTGCCCGCTCTATCCATCATACCCGCCCTTCCCCTATAATTAAGCCAACAGTTAATCAAAAAGTTTTTTTTACTAATTTAGGAAAACTTTGATAATCTCAATCAATAAAATCAAAATTATGCTAATGAACGAGTAGTAATAGTACTGTTTGTACTTGTTCACGCGCGCGAAATGGGAATTTGATTGAACCGAGTTACTCGGCCGAGTACTCGGTTGAAAAAAAATGGAACCGAGTAATACTCGGTACTCGTTACTCGGCAAAAGTGTTACTCGGCGCATCTCTAATATATATAAATCTCCTGTCACGATGTTTGTCCGCGCTGGATTCCTAAACTACTAAACCGATTTTAAATTAAATTGGCACACCGTGAGCAGTCTGATCCAACTTGAGAGATAGGATAGTTTTTATTTCGATTAATAGTCTTTAAATGACAATATCCGAGCGCAGCCGGAATGGGCCGCTAGTATATATATATATAGAATCTGAATCTCGGAAAAGGCTGGAACAATTTTCATGAAATTATGAATGCCGGTTTCGGGGACGATACATCGATCTAGCTAAGTTTTTTTTAAAACGAATTTTTTTGCTTGTTTTTAGACAAAGAAAAACAGTTACATTGACATTAGGATGCGACGGTAATTTTCATAACGTTGCGTGACAGTACAATAGCTCAGGCGGGAAGTTGGGCGGTCACGAAATAGTAGATACGGGTTCGAATCCTGTGGGCTTCTCTTTTTTTCAAGTTTCTTCTTTTCTTTAAAGAAATTATATTACTGGGAGCCCTTTATCTGTAGGTATCTAAGTATACTCAGTGTTTAAGCCGAGCAAAGCTCGGTCACTCAGGTACTTTTTGTTTAAACCCGGAGTATACTGAGTATTTTTTGCCTTCTCTCCTCTAAGCCATTGTTTTCTATTCTAAACCGATCCCGAAGCTTACTATCTAACTTCGCAAACGTTGCCAAACTGCCAAAATAAATTATAATCCTACTAATATAACAAATAAATAAATGTCAATGTTTGGATATTTGGATGTTTGTTGCTCAAGTCGAAACGTATGAACGAATCTGGTTGAAAATTGGAATACAGTTTGATTATAGCATTGAAATGAAATGATAATTCGCTGGGCGAACACATGGACTACTTTTTATCCCAGGAAAATAAAAGGTAAAACCTAGTATCAACTAAATTGAATGTCAAAATGACGCGACACTTTATGGAATGATTTCACGTCGATGATCTTTAAATTATTTAGATATTATGATATTAGTCATACAATATCGAGGGAGACCGATACGCATAATCGGTCGAGCCGTTTCCAAGGCGTACGAAAACAAACAACATGAAATAAGATTTTCTACTCGTATTAGTTTACATCGTATACATTTAAAACTGGAAACTTTCATAATACTCTAGGTCTTACACGAGCCAATAAATTGTTTTTTTTTTTACCTATGTCAAATCAGTATAAAAATATTCACACCAAACTATAGAGACAAAATTAAGCTTTGGAAAAATCGCGACGGAAATTAAAAAGCACAAATTACCTAATCTGTGAGCCAATCATGTCTGTGGATCCTAGGATCCTCTGAGTTTCTTCCGCGAGGTTGACACCTCCCATTGCAGCGACATCGTTAATATCATCATCTCCCGCCATCTTGTCATCGGAGAACTGCTGAGTGAACTGGCTGGTGCTCTTTCTCTCTTTCTCCTTGAGAAGAGACTTTCCAGGGGTGAGAACAGTCGACAGGACAGTCGATTGAGCACCCCGCTGTATGTTTGATTTGTTCACTGCCATATTCTTGCTGCTACTCGCTTTGTTCACGTTGACTTTTGTGTGCACAGGGATGTTTTGCAACACGGAAATCGTTCCCCCAGGTTTCGATACTGGCTTCTGTGAAATCAAAATATAATATGTACCTACAATGAAAATTAATGAGTAATTCTAAATAGTACATGACATTACATGAATATTTCTAGTTGGATATGAACGTCATAGTCATAGGCTTTTTTTTACGAAAGACAACTGCCATAGGATCCTTAAAAAAAACAATGGCCTTTTTTCGACGAGAAACAAAAGTGAGAAATAACAACTTAGATCTCTGGGTGACGAGCGCCGTGCAGTGCTAGATAATGATTTGGACTATTCATGTTCCAATAGCTGCGTGTCACTGTGCTGTTATGTGGCAGGCATGTTGCTTACCATCAGGCACATGTCCTGCTCGTCTCGTCACTCTTTATTTAAAAAAAAACCGCAGGGTGCTGCTAGTTTATCGATACCTGTCACATTTTTGTTGCCGGAGGAACGTAACATCAGATATTTTTTAAACTACTACGATGATGATTCTGTGATTACTGATATTAGTTATTTGTTGTCATAGTTTAAATTTTTTGTTTCATTTCGAGTACTTACCTAACACAATAAACATTACTTGCTAACCCTACTTTATGCAAAAATGACATAATATTACAAGAATCTGTGACGAATTTACAACAACTTTATTTACCTCTGACGTTTGTCATTTGTTTTTTTTATAACATGTGACGAGTTTACTTTGAATGTATGGAGAATACAAATCGTGACGAATTTACTTTGTGGCGAATCGCCTATAACCCAAATAAACAACATACAACATTCGCAGCATGTTATTGTTTCTTATCAACGGATTTATATAGACAACTAGCTGACCCGGTGAACTTAGTATCACTTTCATTGTAAAAGCCAACATTTGTGAGTGTGTGCGCGCGCATTTGACCAGACGACTCTGACACCGTCGGCGACCTTAGTTTTTAGACTTTAGTAGTGGTAGGACTCTTAGCAGAGTCTGCCTGGGGAAGTACCACACCTTTGCCAGTTATTCTACCGCCAAATAGTAAAGTGTAAATATTACTGTGTTCCGGTTTGAAGGGCAATGTTTCCAGATAAATTACATGGCTTAGAGACATAATATCTGAAAAATGTGGGTGACGAACGCAGTGCAGTGCTAGTAATGATTTGGACTCTTCATGTTCCGATAGCTACGTGTCACTGTGCTGTTATGTGGCAGGCACGTTGCTTACCATCAGGCACATTTCTGGCTCGTCTCGTCACTCTATACTATAAAAAAAACCTTGCGGGTACACCTCGCAGAGGGACGGTTCCTGGGCCCTTAACGACCCTAAACACCCGACACCCCAGGCTTTCCGCTTTCCAAGTAGAGACGGGGAGCAAGCCCGAGTGGTGGCCAAATACTAGTAGCCAAATACTACAACTTTCACTAGTAGCAACATTTTGTAAAATAAATATAAATATTTGGGCCACCCTTATCAGTTAGGAGTATAAAAATAGTTTACGACTTATTCGTAGAACCACGGAACTAAAAACAAATCTCCAAAAAAATTACATATCTATCTATCTTCTTCTTCTATCTTCTATATATATAAAAGCGAAAGGTCACTCATCAAGGAATCTCAGAAACTACAAATGCTAGGAACCTGAAATTTTGCATAGAGGTCCCTTTTAGCACGTAGGCGCCCGCTAAGACGGGGTTTTGCGAAATTCAACCCCTAAGAGGGTGAAACAAGGGATGAACGGTTGTATGAAAATTCGTAATTTTCAAAGGTATGAAATTTTGTATTTAGACACTCGACACGAAGCAATTAAATGTTTGTTCTATCAATTTTGTAATTTTGAACTGTACGGGGGTGAAATTGGGGTTGAAATGGGGGATGAATGTCAGTATGGAAGTTCCCAACCGTTGCAGATAAAACCATGAAATTGAATAAAGACACTTGACACGCAGCAAACGAATGTTTGTTCTATCAATTTCGTAATTTCAAACTATACGGGGGTGACATTGGCGTTGAAATGGGGATGAATGTCAATATGGAAGATCCCAACCGTTGAAGATAAAACCATAAAACTCTGGATATAGACACGACACGAAGCAAACGAATGTTTGTTCTATCAATTTCCTAATTTTGAACTGTACGGGGGTGAAATTGGGGTTGAAATGGAGATGAATGTCAATATGATAGTTCCCAACCGTTGAAAATGAAACCATGAAACTCTGTATATAGACACGTGACACGAAGCAAACTAATGTTTGTTCTAGCAAGTTTGAAATTTCGAACTGTATAGGGATGAAATTGGGATTGAAATGGGGGATGAAAGTATGCATGGAAGCTTCCAATCGTTGAAGATAAAATCATGAAACTCTGTACCTATGTAGACACTTGACATGAAGCAAATAAATGTTTGTTCTAGCAATTTTGTAATTTCGAACTTTACCTCAGAGATGAAATTGGGGTTGAAATAGGGGGTGAATGTCAATATGGAAGTGCCTAATCGTTGAAGATAAAACTATGAAACTCTTTTAGCAAGAATTCTTCTGTATGAAACTCTTTTAGCAATTTTGTAATATCGAACAGCATGGGGATGTTTGTTTGTGGATTGGAGTTGAAATAGGGGACGAATGTCTCTTACGCGTTCAGACCTAAACTGCTCAACCGATTTTGATGAAATTGTAAGTAATTGTTTTATTATAAGCTGTTTTTAGTAACCGCAAATGTGTCTGGGTTTAAAAACAGGTACTGCCTGAGTTACCTTAGTATTTATTTCGCGCGGACGAAGTCGCGGGTAACAGCTAGTTATGTATATAAAAATGAATTGCTGTTCGTGGGTCTCTTATAACTCGACAACGGCTGCGCCGATTTGGCTGATTTTGGTTTTGAAATGTTTGTCGTAGCTAAGAGAAGGTTTAAACGGTGAGAAAATGTTGAACGGTTGCGAAGAAGATAGTAAAAACCAGTGTTGGGCAAAATTTAATTGCAATTAACAATTAAAAATAACATTTGATTAATTGTTAATTGCAAATTTTACAATGAACGATTAATGAATTGTTAATTGCAAGTTATTCCCGCAATTAAAAAACTACAATAAAATTTAAATAAAGTAGATAGAAATAGAAGTGGAAGCGTGGCTCGGGAATCTTCACGTGGTGCACGATGGGTATCACAAACAACTTGCCTCGGTGGCATCTTGTTGTGTGATGACGAATCCCTGCCGGGGCTGGGAATTTCTACACGCGCTCCTAAAGTTTAGGAAGAGGGACTGGAAGACTTGGGAAGGTTACTCGGCTGATATAACGGCGAGGTAATATTTCTAAGTCTTACAGGTGAGGGTTCTCTACGAGCTCTCTGATTAGGAGATTGCTCAGTGGAAGGACAAGGGCCGCGATGCGGCTATAGAGGTGGAACCGCGGCTACTCTAACCGAGGTGGTGGGGATGAGCCTCTCACTGCCGACCATCTTAACCAGCACGCTCGACTGTGAGTGTGAGTCCTCACGCTAGTGTGAGGAGCGAGAGTTGAAAAAGTTGTAGAAACCTCTCTCTCTTACATTGAGGCGGAAGCGCCTGGAGAGCCAGGGGCGTAGGACGTTTAGGGCCGTCCGTCTTAGGTGACCCTAAGGATAGGCTTTCCCGAGGAGGTGACGCACCGTTAGTTTCCGGCGTGTGAATAGAGGCAAATGCGTCTACTTACTAACGTCCCACGCAAGGCGGGGACGCAAGGGCGCAAGACGCAAGGGCGGTGGCAAGTTGGCCATAGTAGTTGCCGAGTGTGAAAAGTGTCCCCGCGACTCTGTCCTCTGGTTATGCTGGAGAAATCTGTGTTAGTTTTAGGCAGTAGGGGTGTCGAGTCCGCTATGTCCCTGAATGGCGGTTTCCAGGTTCCAGATCGCCTTAAATATTCGTGGGAGTTATTAGATGAGGCGGGAGGCCTAGTTACGGCTGGCCTAATCAGGAGAATAGCGACTGCCGAGCCGGAGCCCTCCGGTTCAAATCCCACGAGCACCACTGTCTTTTCGGAGTTATGTGCGCACGCGCGGTGAAAAGAAACATCGCGAGAAAACCGACATGTACCTAAAATCTTCCATCATCATGAGGACATGTGTGATCCACCAAACCGCACTGGGCCAGCGTGGTGGATTGTGGCCTTGACTATCTTCTTGCGAGAGAAGGGCCCGAGTCCCAGCAGGGATCATTTAGTGGGCTGCTTATTCTTTATGCTATAATTATAAGGGAAGGCATATGTTCAACAGCGGACGTTTTTCGACTCGTAAGATGATATGTACACATAATTCACATAAACAGCCCACTAAATGTTCCCACTGCTGGGACTCGGGGTCTTCTCTCGCAAGGAGAGAGTCAAGGCCATAATCCACCACTGATTATGTGTAATTTCTTGTAAATACGAAATAATAGGCAAGTTGCCTAAAGATAATATTTTTGATGACAAGATTATTAATTGTTAGTTTAAATTAATTGTTTAATTGTTTTTTACAACAATTAAAAATATCAATTGATTTTTTTAAATTGTATCGTGCAATTAACGTAACTTAATTTAAATAAATTAATTGCAATATGCAATTAAATGATTAATTGTAATTAAATCAATTGTAATTAAATTAGTAGCAATTAATTTTTCTATCAATTACCAAGAAGATTAAATATTCATTGATTAATGCCCAACACTGGTAAAAACCAACAATTTCATCTTCTCATGTAAACTGTTCTACATAATTTCCAATCATACATTTGACATTACCGATCAAACATTTTTTTTTTTCGAGAGTTTTAATCAAAGAGTTTAATATATAGTATTAATCAAAGAGTATATTAACAAATATTATATAAGTTTTTGAAGTGAAAACTTCTTTTGGCGCACAAAGACAGATTTTTCGTGGGCTGTGAATTGAATTCTAGCGTCACGCTCGGGTATGATAAGAAATTTCCGGATGAACTCGGGATGCTAGAGCGAGAAAGACAATACCTATAAGTGCACCAGAGCAAGAAAGATTATAGTCAACTGCCATTTGCTTTTGTGTCCCTGTTTTTAGTATATTTAATTACTTATGTTTATTTTTGTCGCGACTTTAACTTCTAGGTTCTTACCACATTAATTGAACTTCTCAAGAAATATGAAATTTGCATTCCAGATCCATTGCAAAAAAGTTTTGGTTGTAAATAACTATAAAATAAATAAGCAAATACTACATTTGCGAAAATTGAAGAGTATATATTTTTGAATGCCTAAAAATAGCGATAAACATTTTCGTCCAAAAAAAAAATTTTTTGAGGTGGACTATCCTTACCACTTACTTTCAAATTAACACAATCCAGGCGCTCTCACTCCCCAGCTTCCTTGCACAAACTGAGCGAGAGATATAAAAACAGAATGCCCGTAAATTTATGCGCATGTATTGTCGCAAACATTGATGAAAATTTTGCTGTATATATCTATCAATGTGCATTACAGAACATGTTTCAGTAATGTTATTTAAATTCAAATTTATGATAAACAAACACAGGACAGTACATGTGTCTGATGGTAAGCAACATACGCTTGCCCATAACAGCACTGTGTCACGCAGCTACTGGAACACGAAGAGCCCAATTCATTACCTAACACAGCGTACAATTGTAATAAAAACATATTATACTCGTATAATGTTTGACAGTTTTCTGTACAACAATTATTATAATACAGTAAAGTAGTCATTTCAAACTTTGAAAATGTTTACAATTTGAATGCTCTTTCTTTTATTTTTTATTAATTGACGTGTAAATTGTACATTTATGAATAAAGTACTTTGACTTTAGCGTTGCCCTTGTCACCCAGAGATGTAAGACGAATTATCTCTATACGATGTAATTTCTCTGGAAATAATGCCATTAAAACTGGAACACAGTGATGTTTGCACATTATAGCTTGGCGGTAGAATAACTGGCAAAGATGTAGTACTACCCCAGGCTGACTCTGCAAAGAGTCTCACCACTACAGAGGATATAAAACGATTGCGATAATCTTATGCAATAAACTGAGTAATTGTAGGTTTTCGGTTACTTACTATTTGACTGGTTGTAGCCATAACTGGCTGAGGCATGGGCGGCGGGATGCCTCCGAAGACGATGTGAGGGCCAGGGGGATTGATCCCCTCAATCACCAACTCCTTGTTTACCAACGACTGCCGAAGTAGCGGCAAGCTTTTCTGTTTAATTCAAATAGTTATCTCTAAACACATGATACAATAGGGTATACAAATTATTAAAATTATTAATTTGCTTGTAACTGGACTGCTATTAATTGATTTAAATGATAATATATGAAAACTCTTAATTAAAAGCTACAACAAAAAAAAACAAAACAAACTTAAGAACTATTTACTTTAGCACAAGCTTGAAATTTTAATTGTGAAATTTTTAAACAGTTCCAGGCAACTGTCCATGGATAGGATTTTATACATAGCAACGCGGCCTTTAATATTTCAAGTAAATTAATATAATAAAGAAACAACTAATTACAAAAGTAAATAACTAATAAGTATGCTTACAAAATATACTATTAACATTGATAATACATACATACATATTAATTTAAATAGAATAAAAATAACTACATAACACACCATTGCAATATCTGGACAAAAGAGACAATACATTGGACAATAGATTGGTAATAAAGCGCGTAGCTCTATCTCCGATCCGGCCAAGTTAGGACGAGGAACTGATTAAAGATGATCATAGGTTGAAAATGAAAAAAACGTTTATTGTTGCAAAAACGAAAGACAAACAAAAACACAAGAAAACTTGTGACAAGAAATACAATTAACGAATTTGATTATCTGTAGACCTTCATTGTTCTATAGATAATTCAGGTGTGCTTAGTGTAAGTAGTTAGTTGAGTATGTAGCGTAGTGTAGTTCTCATTGTATTTTAGTTTTGTTAATTATGAACGAATACAAATTGTATTAATGTGCACTGGACCCAGGACACTAGGGCGACCTGTGTTTTGGGATCCAGCCACTAAAAAAGAAAAACATTAAAAAAACTATCAAACTCTATAAATGTAAGGTTAAAATTGATTTAAGTACAATTCAGTTCAGTTTTTTAAATTGGTAGGTAGAAGCAATGTGTGTATGTAGTAGCGTTGTAGTGTGTGTAATGAGAAATCTGTAAATTAGTTGGGTCTACAGTCTACACGGCGCGTACGCAGAGCAGCGCTGCAGTGTGTGTAAGTTTAGAAACTAAACTAGGTTACCATGCGGGTAACTATGCGGGTAATCATGCGGTTTTACCCGTTAATGCATGGAGTGTTTATTTGATAATAGTTGATATAACATGCATGCCAATATATAATACATGCCAAATATTATTAAGTGGAATTATTATTCTATCGTTACGTTTGTAATTGATAGATAACTGTTTATTGTGACACAAAAAAAACAGAAAAAAATACAGTAAAACACATTATAAACTAGCGCCACAAATGGCGGCCTTATTGCTGAGAGCAATCTCTTCCAGGCAACCAGCCAGTAATTTTAAGTTAATAATAATAATTGGTTATTATACTATTCTAATTTTCACACGTCGAATTGTGCAATGATTATGAACTTAGGAAAATTCTAATAGGCAACTAAAATAAATTACAAAAGACACTTATGTACTAAACGAAAAAATAGGAACATTGATTTACCTTCAAAAATCCAATGAGACATGGCTGAGGGCTGGCATTGAGCAGTTTTTCGAGTCTATCGCAGAACTCTTCAGGTTCTACTTGAGCATAGATCAGCTCCTGTATGAGCTTCCTGACGTTCGCTTCCACTGACGGCGGTTCTTTCGACGACAGATCCATCAAGTTGGCTAAGAAGTTGCGGCACTTCTCTTTTGTATTGTCCGAAGGTTTCTAGAGATATAAAAATAATATATTACTTAAACAATTTAGGAACTAAATGTGATTTACACTAGATCTTTAAAATAAATCGGTCTAATGCAACGGTACATACAAAACACGGTTGTGTAGAACTTATAGTCCAAAAGTTGAAAAATAAACTAGAACAGCAAAGAAAAAATTTGCTTTGGTAGCTGTGCTTGCATCATCAAGAAGTTTCTCTACAGCCCTAAACATTTGTACCTTGGGACTTGTCCATTGACAGCGTCACTCTCGACCTTTGCTTTTTTTTTTTTTAAATAAAGAGTGGCGAGACGAGCAGGACATGCGCCTGATGGTAAGCAACATGCCTGCCACATAACAGCACAGTGACACGCAGCTATTGGAACACGAAGAGTTCAAATCATTACCTAGCACTGAACTGCGCTCGTCACCCAGAGATCTAAGTTGTTATATCTCTAAGCCCTGTAATTTCTCTGGAAACATTGCCCTTCAAACCGGAACACAGTAATGCTTGCACATTACTGCTTGGCGGTAGAATAAATGGCAAAGGTGTGGTACTTCCCCAGGCGGACTCTGCTAAGAGTCCTACCACTACAAAATTTTAATATACATATTGTGAAACTTCACGTTTTAGGCTGATTTTATTTTTGCGCTGACCGCACGAGCACCTTCGGCGCTGATGGCAGAGATATTTAATGAACTTTGAGGAAGCGTTTTTGAATGACGCGCAGCTATCAGCGCGCGCGGTGGTCGCAGAACTACGCGCTGAGCGATCAGCGCCGACGCAACGGCATAGAATAGATAATATAGATAGAACGGACACTCCCCACCCCCCGCCAATTTCAAGCTTCCTCCCCCTCGCGGGCGCGAGGCGGACTCAACGAAGGGTTATTATTTCGGACGATAATTTTCTATGAGAATACGACCATGATGCTGTATTATTCAACAAAATGGTACCAAATTTTTCGTCTATTATACGAAACAAGAATAAGAGATTTTTAATTTCATAAGAATTTCTACAAAGATTGAATCATTTTTATAAACTGAAGTACGCGCCAACACTGAAGTCCTGTGACGAAATTATTAAACTCGTTGTTTTTAAACTGCGGCTTTCGTTGTCAGAATTGAATTGTCAGAATACTAAACTAAAACTAAAAATCAATTCGTACAGGGTACCTTTATTATCTCCTATTTTGTTTTAAATCTTCTCCCTTCTGATTGTTGATGAAAGTTATATTTACCTACATTAAAGATCGAACACTAACTAGGTAAGATTGTAAGCCACTTCTTAACACAGGCAGGTGAACTCACGGGTCACAGCTATTCCATAAAATAATTTAGTAACCCTAGATGACACGCACACATGTGTAAATGTGTTCGAACGACATATGCGTAGTTGTGTGAGTGTAGGTATGTCGACTTCACCGTTTGTTTGGAGTTTAGGCCGAGTGTCCGGGGTGTGGCAACGGTGCGCCAGCGGTCGGCGTGAGACTAAAATCAGCGTTACATTCGGATTATGATTCTTTATTGACCTTATAACCATTACGTGTTACACTTGGCCAGTCAGATATAAACATAAACTTCTTTATCAATCAATGTCAAGATTAAGAAAATATGAACTCAATAAAATGCATAAATCAAGGTACATAATTATTATTGTTATTGCGTAAACATATAAAATTTAAATTATGAAAAATAGGAATACCTACATGACTCAAAAATAATGTTTTATATCAATACAAAATATCAAGTCCAATGACAAGTCACATAAAAAATAGCAAACAATTTTGAAACAAAATGGAGCTCTATCTTTAGTAATATTATAAAGAGGAAAGATTTGAACTTTGGAAGTATTTTAAAATTAGTCATCTTATTAGGGCTGTGACATTTACTCCATTACCCCATATAGTTATAGCATAGCTTTGTAATGAATGCACATATGCGTTATAAACATACATTATATTAACATTATTAATGACTAGTGGTCCTAGCTTAAAGTATGTAGAGTGGACAATAGATAGTTTATTGTGACGCACTTATTCGTATTGGAATTGCAATACAATATACTCACGACGTATGTGGATCCGGATGCAGTTACTGGCTGCTGTTGCATTTGTTGCTGTTGCATTTGTTGCTGTTGCATTTGTTGTTGTTGCATTTGTTGTTGTTGCATTTGATGTTGTTGCATTTGTTGATGTTGCATCTGTTGCTGTTGCATTTGTTGTTGTTGGGGCACAACTCCGAGGGGAGCGCCGGAGCCCGATGGCACCGATCCGGGGCCCGCCACTTGCATCGCCATACTCGTCGATACTGTCGCCACGCCGGGGTGCTGTACCAACACACGCTCGTCACTAACGCCCCACACACACACACTCACATTTACACACGTATAACATAAAGCGCACATTCCAAGCTAAGTGATAAGGAAAAGTTGATAGAGTCGCAGTTTCATGTAGGGCGCGAACGGTCGATGAACCGCGAGTATCCAACCTGTCATCAACCTGGCTCGCTCATCTACCAGCATATAAGTGCAGGCCAAGTACCAAAGCTGGTACTTTGAATTCCGCGAATGAGTCTACTATTTATGCCTTCAAATGGCACATTCGCACCTTACACAAACGACTCCATAGGTTAATGAATACAGTAAAAGCTCCTTATTCGTGCTTCCTTCGTTCGCGTTTTCGCTATGAGCGGAATAGAAAATGGCGACCCAATTCCTATATTCGCGGGTAAAGGCAAAAGTTCGCGCTGAGACCGCGACACGAGATCGCAATCGGAGACCGCGACAGGCACTTGACAGTTGACACTATAGAATTGTATGGGCGGCAGTTCGCGCCACGACCGCGACAGGAGACCGAGACAATTCCAAAGTGTCAAGTGCCCGTCGCGGTCTCCTGTCCCGGTCTCGTGACGCGGTCTCAGCGCGAACTTGTACCTTAAAGATTTCGCGGATCAAACCGGTACATAGGTATTTCAAAAGTGTTCGGTATCCTTTGTAAAATCGTCGTATAATGACTTAACAAAGGAGTAATAAATATTGGTGGACACATCTCACACAACACCATCTGACCACAATTTAAGCAAAGCTTATACTATGAAAGCCAAAGAGCTGATATAATACTTATATAGTCTGAGTAAAATATACTTTATTACTACATCGCCTAAAATATGTTGTTAAATGATATCGCTGCTGTATTGATTTGGCTTTTCATTTGACGTTAGTCACCTTCGCCGGCTTAGCTGTTTTTGAGAATGTAAATAAACATAATGTTAAAGTAAAGGTAAAGCAACTTAGTTACTTATATAATATTATTACTTACTTATTATTAATACATAACATATATTTTTAATTTCTGCCATATAAATATATTAGGCGCTCCATCTTTTGGTAAGACCCGCTTTGCGTGTTTTATTGTTAGGGTTCCGTAAAACGTAAAAACGGAACCGTTATAGATTCGTCATGTCTGTCTGTCTGTCTGTCTGTCCGTCCGTATGTCACAGCCACTTTTTGCCGAAACTATGAGAACTACACTGTTGAAAATTGGTAAGTAGATGTATTCTGTGAACCGCATTAAGGTTTTTACACAAGTTTTTTAAAAAAACAAAAATTAGGGGTGCCCCCCATACTGAGAACTGAAGCTCAAAAAATTTTTTTTCATCAAACCTACACTTGTGGGGTGTTTATCGATAGGTCTTAAAAAATGATGTTGAGGTTTCCAATATAATTTTTGTCTACACTGAATAACTTGCGCGAGAGACGCTTCCAAAGTTGTAAAATGTGTGTCCCCCCCCTCTAACTTCTAAAGTAAGAGAATGAAAAAACTAAAAAAAATATATGATGTACATTACCATAAAGACTACCAACGAAAATTAGTTTGAACTCTATCTGATGAGTAGTTTTTTTTTAGTACGTCATAAATACACTATTATGAAAACTTCGATCAAAGTTACAACGAACTACAAGAACTATGTGTACTATGTATATTATGTTACTTGCTGGAACGGAACCCTTCATGGGCGAGTCCAACTCGCACTTGGCTACTTTATTTCATCTTTCCATTCGTTAGTAAATTAATCAATATGGTCAACAATTTCAATTAAATATATTTTTATGTAGATATTTGTATTTTATTTTGTCACCTAGGAGCGTATTCCCTATAATCCTATATCAATTACCATTCCATATTCACGGTTTCTGTTCTGTTCCATTTTCTGTATTCGCGGCATATTTACGGAACGCATACCCCGTGAATAAAGAGCTTTTACTGTATTTCATAAACACAATGAGGAGATAACCTGTTACGGCCTTGTTAATTAGAACATGCACCTTCACCATATTTGTACATGCATGACCAAGAGAAAACTGTATCAATATGAGAACCGAGTGTTGTCTAGTACCGTAAGAATTGGAGGATGAGGCTTTAGTATGTCGGGAAGGGTGGGGTTCAGAGTGGATGTCAGGAGGTGGGGAAGAGAGGGAGCGTGATGAGCTAGTGGTGCCTACTTACTGCCGGCACGGTCGAGAGCCGGATGGTCTGAGTGAGCGGCGCCGCCAGCGAGCTGGGCGGTGGCGCGGGCGCGGGCGCCGGGCCGACCCTCAGCAGCTGGTACTGACCATTCTCAGTCTTTAACAACAAATGACCCTGTTGCCCCGGTTGGAGACTCTGCAGTGTTTGCAGCGTTATCTAAAAATTAACGGCTTGATTCAGTTTCCAGCTCAACTCCATCTGAGCTACTGTTCATAAATGTATCTTTATCGAGAGTAAAATCGTAAAGTAATCTAGGCAGGTCATTTGTTAACAATAAAACATTGTTTGCGAATCGTAAATAAATATTAAATAAAGTAATATCTGTGGACAAAGGGATCGGAGCCAATACTCAGGGTTAGTGGGACAAGCTGAGTGACTAGAAACATTACCCAGTTACTTTAGGCAGGCCCACGTGGATAATGAGAGTAGATAACTATGTACACATGTGAACAATGTTAGGCATTTTAGTGAATTGCAAAGTCAAAACAGTCACTATAGACTTAAATAAACGATTTACACCTATTAATACATTTGTAAAAACGCAATGTGTAAAGAAAGTATATTCAGTTTTGAGATTGCACTTGTAACCAATGTAGCACAATATTTATAAATGCAAAAGCAGTGAACAAGAAAATGCGCTGTCATAGTGGAGTGTATTGTGTTGTTGTGAACTTAATTATATTAGTATAATTTTGCAAAATATGTTTTAGGAATGAAGGAAGTGTTTAATAGCATTTGCAATTGCAGTACACTTTGCATGATTAATGGAATATCACATGCAAATATATCTGTGAAATGAAAATGATTGACATATTACTCACTAACATTCAGTTTGAGAAATGTGAATATTGTTTCTATTCAAGAAACACATTTAAAGCCACGAGGTGAATCTTGTTGTAAATATATTGCATTAGAGGACTAGCATTCCTGTGGTTTACATGCCTTAACGCATTTATACTCCAGCCAGACATATAGCGTACACTAAGCAGAAATTTAATAAGGTGTAATAATAGTACATTTCTGTTAAATTTGTTTGGTTATTTCATTCATTTTCCATTTTCTTGTGAAACCATTAGAACAAAGAGAAGCACTATTCTATAATTCTAGATGGCATATGCAATGCACTGCACCCCTAGTCTTATTCGAAATAATGTATGCCACTATGTAGTAATGACTTGACACTATATAAGGCACTGATACTCAAATTCAAAATCCAAATGCTGTGGTAAACTTCTGTCACTTAAATGTTTCATAAATCAAATCAAATAACCTTGCAGCAGTCGGCACTCCTGTATTGCAATTCAGATATGCTACTCCATTTGTTTCAAGAACAACAATGATAGACATAGATAGTGTAAAATCACAAGAACTATCAACTTGGAGGTCAACTTGCTTGCTGATGAAGTTTATGTTATGAACCTGGTCTTCAAATGGCTTACAACACCAAATTCTACTCTGATAGTGCTATTTTCCATATTCTGTGACGCACAGTATAATACACAAACTCATACATACATTTCTCCGAGTTAGATGTGTAGGTTAACAATTGCCGGACAACACGGATGATAATGATAGTTTGACGAATAAAAACCTGGTTGTATTTATTACACTATAGAGTATTTTAAACCCTCAACACAAAGATAGCAGATAAAGAAAGTACTTCTTTAAATACTCAATATAATTTATAACCACTTCTATTACATCAGTTCAAATGACTAACATTAATGAGAAGCACTGTTGCATTAAATATTAACCTGTGTTGCTTTGCTGACATAAAATTTTGAAACTTGATCCTGTTATGGATCTATATCACATTTCTAGGGATAGACTTCACTTTAGAATGCATTCCCATAACATAGTCATGTAATACATTCTGTATAGGTATGAGGATGGATTGAAAAGTTTGCAGCCTCAGCAAGAAAATAATATAAAATATAAACAAAAGTATTAGGTAATTTTATTTTTCCACGTAATCTCCACTTAACTCTTCCATCTGGTTTCCAACGCCTGTATGCCAGTCATATAAAAAGTTTCTTCAAAGCCTTAAAAAAGTCACACCCACCGCAGCTTCAACCTCCTCATTTGATGAAGGTGCCAAATCAAGGGAACAGGCGGGAAGGGGCAGTAATTCAAAGTCACAATCACGAATTTGAGCCATAGATTCAACAGACGTGTGAACATGTGCATTATCCTGATGGAACAACACTTTCTTCTTGAGCAATCCTGGCCTTTTCTCTTTGATTGTTTCGCGCAAACTACGTAAAATAATGCAGTAATATGCCGAATTTATAGTTTCACCTTTTGCAAGGTAGTCCACCATGACTGACGCCGCGTCTTTCCATTCTATACAACGCCAGAACGCAGTCATAGGAAACTGCTCGCGTATATATATTATACATGGACGTATAAAAAAAGTCGGACGTAGTCTTGCTAAAACAAAAACTGTGTCACTAGAATCGGCCACATTTGCACGTGTGCGTTGTCAGGTTGTCACTGATAGGCTGACACGCACACATATACGCAAGTAGCGCGTGTAATGCCCCATTGATGTGTGCGTGTCAGCCTGTATGTGACAGCGCACACGTGCATATTATGTGGCCGACTCGATGGACACAGTTTATGTTTTAGTGAGACTATGTCCGACTTTTTTTTTACGTCCATGATATTATAATGTTGTTAATTAACAAAAAATGGCTATGTAGTTAATTTATACGCTGTAGAAGTAGGAGCGAGAGGTATACCAGCAAAATCTCTCTATAACCTGCTTAAAGACCTTGGATTGTCCAGAAGTGCAGTAAGTTCTATACTAAAACGAGTATCTAAAGCTGCACTAGTAGGATCATATCGGATTTGGCTGGGCAGGGAGAGAAATACGAGTAGTGAAGGTGAGTGTTGACGTACGTCAATATAAGGGGCCCCTTTTAAACCTACAGCCCGAGTCACAAGTCTCGGGGTCTACTCGTGATTTCTCTCTCTGCCACACGATGGACCCGGCACCCGCACGGTGAATCCATGGAATGCTAAGAAGTACGTCTCTTAAAATCAGTTATTACAAACCGTACAAGAGTTTTGCGTACTGATTGTGTATAGTTTGTAAAGTGGATGCTCGCGTCTTTCCATTCTATACAACGCCATAACGCAATCATAGGAAACTGTTCGCGTACGAGTATATTATATTGTAACTAGCGGCCCGTTCTGGCTTCGCTCGGATCATAACCTAGACACTGTCTGCAGCGCCATCTACCGGGCTTATTCGTGAATCGAAATCATCCTCGAATCCACTTGTACACACAAAAAAATCATTCAAATCGGTCCCGCCGTTTAGGAGGAGTTCACTGTCAAATGATTAAATTACTAAAATGCCTATTAAAAAATAGGGGTTTGGTGATAAAAGGGTAAAAATTTGGGTTGTATGTATTTTTTAATGCCATATTATATAAAAATCAAAACCAAAAATTTTGTCCATAGACTAAAAAAAAATTTAGATACCTTGATACCTTGATAAAGTACCTTGATAAGGGTATCACTTAGGGGTATGAAAAATAGATAGTAACCAATTCTCAGACCTACTGAATATGCATATAAAATTTGGTAAAAATCAGTAAAGCCGTTTCGGAGAAGTAAGGTAACTAACACTGTGACACGAGAATTTTATATATAAGATGTTGTTTTACATCTGTTATTACAATGCATACAAGTATTTTCTGTATTGATTGTGTATGTTGTCGATCCGATGTGGGGCTATCAATGAGACTTGACTATGGGTAGGCTCCCGCCAGAAGCTCTGAGTATCGCTTCTCCATACTCGGCCTGCTACGATCTGCAACAAAGTTGCAGAAATTCTGCAACTCCCTTTTTCACAGTCGTATATGATGGAGCAGATTCCCCCATTGTTGTTGACATATCTTTGTGAATATCTTTTGGAGTTTTTTTTTTTTAAACAGGTATTTGATTAACGCATGTTGCTCAATTTTCTGAAATCTTTAAAAACGCTGCACATAGGCTCACACAATTCAATATAATTTAAAAACAGATAAAGCTATTGCAATAGAATTTTACAATGTGACAACCAGAGAGTAAACAAATCAAATGAGGTCAGTTACATTAAAATTGTTGAAGTGTTTAAGTGTTAGGCTGCAAATAATTCGATCCACCCTCGTACCTACATGGTTTGGTTTGGAAAAAAAACTGTTTTTTTTTAATTTTATAAAACAAACAGTTCAAAATGTTTTAAACAAGTGTTTTTTTAGTTTTTTTTTTTGTTTTTTATGTTTTTTTTATTCATTTTAGTTTTGTGCATTCATTTCATTTCAAATAGACGTCATATTTATTAATTTATAGGTTTATAGGCTAGGTACTTTCAAATTTGCAAAATGGTTATTGGTTACACAGTTGTTTTATGTTGCGAGCATCCCTATATCTAATCTGTACTAAACGGTTTAGATTCACCTGTGTCTTCTAACTAATGTTCATTTCTAACAGGGGAAACCCATTGTTATAAATATCGTTTTTAAGAGTTAAATGGTGAAACTCCAATATTTCTATTTTACTACGGGAAATACCCTACTAGTCCAATGAATTACTTTTTTTCGACGGTCGACATTAGGGACTTTCCTAGCAGGACCAACGGGGAATTGCCTATTAATTCTAGAGGTATACATTGAAGTGTCTTTCTTTGTAATGTTTCTTTTCAAAAACTCAAAATTTCTTTTGTGAGTAGGTACAAAAAAATAAAATAAATAGCATAGACTCAACTGGTTTTATGCCAATCTATTTCGAGTCCTAAATATTAATTTATTTTCATTCAAAAAGTAGTTTTAAACATTGTTTTTTTCTTTATGTTTTAAACACTGTTTAATACTTGTTTTAATCTTTGTTTTTAAACATGTGATTAAAAACACTGTTTAAATTCAAACTGTTTTAAACAAGTGTTTTAAAACAACTTGTTTTAATCATGCCAACCCTGTTTGGCCTAGAAGATTTGTAAATTTAAATATTCCTATGAAATAAATTAACTTAATAACATTTTTTAAATTATTTTTCTATAATTAAGGTCATTGAGCATCATTGAATCATTGGTTGTTCTAGACTGTATTTTACATAAATCAATCAACAAACACTCAATAAACACTCTGCAAAAATTGCATTTAGTATTGTTGAAGCACAAGCAAAAATGCTTTCCACAATTGTTAGGTCGTGAATATTACATAGTAGTGCACCTCTGAGTACTTTACAAAGTTTTTTTTATAGTATGGAGTGACGAGAAGAGCAGGCTGTGTGCCTGATGGTAAGCAACATGCCTGCCCATTACAGCACAGTGACATGTAGCTATTGTAACATGTAACATAAAGAGTTTCATTCAATGTTTTTCGCATTTCCCTGGATATTCGAGATGAGATGCTACTGCATTTGTAAAAACATAATTGTGTGTTGTACCATTGAAATAATTTATTATGAAATTAATATACAATAAGAAGAGTTTTTAATACAAAGGAAAATAATTACAAAGGATTTGTAATGGTAGGTTACACTACCACAAATTAGTCATTTCAATTAGTGGAATTTCCCTGTTGCATTGAAAGATTTCATCTAGGATACTATAGATATAGACAATCTTTGAAGATAAAGCCCTAATTATTTAAATACTACATGTTTAGTATCCACATCTAACAGACCTATGCAAAACCATGGAACCTCCTGAATACCAGTTGTACATTATGTGAAAGCAATCCACCTAGACAACTATCATATATTTATAAACAATTCTAGAATAGTATACCTACCGGAAAGTTTTTTGCTCTTCCTACTTACTAACACTTCTGTTGAAGAATATCTTACTATGTTTGTGGAAGTGAGAGTGTTAATTGAAAGCATAGTGAAGTATACACATGATATTAGCAAAGAGAAGGTATGAATTGAAATGTTATGGTTTTCATATTAAGTGAGAAAATTAATGTTTACTTACACCGGGAGCAGCTTGCCGAGCGCCAACCACTTGGGGAGATCCAATGACCACCCTAGGAGATACAGCAGCAACAGACTTCTGTGGCGCCATAGGTGGAGCACCAGGCCTCATATTTAATATCTGCACATTTGGCAGCATAGAGCCTGGTTGGCCTCCACCCATATTTTGGGAAGTTACTACAACATTTTGACCTCCAGGATTGTTCAGAGTCATAACGTTCGGTATTGAGCCCGACATGCTTGAGTTTACAGTCATTGGAACGGCTACCATTCCCTGCTGCATAACTTGAGCATTGTTGGCGCCCTGCTTAATCACTAACGAGGGCTGCATTATGTATGCTGCCTGCGATGCAGGCGCTAACTGGTTTCTGATGAGATTTCAACACAACCGTCGTCGATAAACCGCGACGCAATTACAATTCGTGTGCGACTTTGAGGCACGTACGCTTTCACCTAATGCCCGTTAGTATGTAACTAAAAATTATTTCAGTAACACCGTATAAACCACATCATTGCTAAGCAGCAACAGAACAAACATTTTGAAACATTTATTTAATTTCATCAGCATTGTCTCTAATAATACCAATAAAATAATGAGTTCAGACTATTAGAACTCATTTTTCTAATTAGCTGCTGCTTATTAAATGTTTCACTTCAAATTATCTTTTCCTCGCAGGATCCTAACAAACGATTCAATATCAATATGACAAGAAAAAACTTATCGACGTCAAATATTCAGCTCCAGCGCCATTTTGCAGGTCGACATCAATTAAAGCTGCCATTAAACTACCCAGATATGTCTGTACTAAACGTCGAATATGGTTCGATAAAACCACAAACTAGATGCGATTTCGAATTGTTGATTTGAAGTTCTTTTTTTGTTTGACGGAAGGAAAAAGCTTGATGTCAAATAAATATTTCATTTTGTAGGCAAAAGAAATAATTAAATTTAAATTAATTGATTGTTTGTGCTAAAGAAAACAAGGAATCCTAAAGAAAAATTGTAGAAAAAAACACAATTTCAATAATTAGTAAAAATAATAAAAACCCTCAAATGTAAGTTTTATTGTTGTACATACAAATACAAATGTAATAGTTGTAGACTACAGGCCCGTGAACAAAATGTACGTAGTAAATGAACCACCAGGAGACCTATGTAGGATGATAGAAGGGTGTAAAGTAATAAGATTCAACACTATGCCGTCACTTGTAAGCTGTCCAACTGAGTACAGTTGAAGAGGGGGGGTTGCAACCCTCGATCATTACTCTTTGTCGCATGATTTTTGTACGGCGCGCGGCGTTACGAAATAATGGATTAGAAGAGGTTTGGAAACTATAAAAACGGCAATGTAGTTATTTTCTACATAGAAAGTTGCTGTAGAAGTAGGAGCGAAAGATATACCAGCAAAATCTCTCTATAACCTGCTGAAAGATCATGGCTTGTCCAGAAATGCAGTACGTTCTATGCTAGAACGAGTATCTGAAACGGCACTGGTGGGTTTTTGTCAGATTTGGCTGAACAGTTGAGAGGTCTGAGAATAGTTAAGGAGAGTGTGGAAGTACTTCACAAAGGGGCGCCCCTTAAACCTACGCCCGAGTCACAAGTCTTGGGGTCTACTCCAGTTTTCTGTTTTCTCTCTCTGTTGCACGATGGACACCAGGCTCTCGCTCGGTGAATCCATAGAGTGCTAAGATATGTCTCTCTTCTCGCGGCTAGGATTGCAAAATAGTGACGAAGCGTGGGCATCCTCGTGGAGTCGGTCTAATGCGGTTTAAGAAAAATAATGAACTAAACTAAAATTCATATACAAGCTTTCCGGTTGTAGTATAATGAAGTTCGCTATTTAATTCTATAGACAGGCAGGCTAATTAAAACTAATTAATTTGTATTTATGGTAAACGGTGATTTTCATCTTCAAATACCTATTAATCTCAAATCTCGTTTTGTGAATTTGATCTATAATATTAAAATTAACTATACTCCATAAATATACTCCCTTTGTAGATAGAATTATCACTTTCTTTTCAGGATCCTAGGTATTTATCAAAGTTATCTCTAACTGCATTCTAGTAAACTATAAGATTTGTCGCGATTCTTTATTTCTTAGAAACATATAGTAAAACCGGTCTTCTCGTAGAACTTCGGGTAATGCGGATACAACGTGGGTCCTTGCGGTATCACTAGACAGAATCACTTGGCCATTTATCAAATTTATCCTCTTCAATTAACTTCTTTAACTATATTAAAAAATATTCAATGTATATATGTATGTATATATAATATCTTAATATATATAAATCTCATGTCACGATGTTTGTCCGCGATGGATTCCTAAACTACTTAACCGATTTTAAATTAAATTGGCACACCGCGAGCAGTCTGGTCCAACTTGAGAGATAGGATAGTTTTTATTTCGATTAATAGTCTTTAAGTGACAATATCCGAGCGCAGCCGGAATGGGCCGCTAGTATATTTATATATTTCTTTTAAAAGCCTTCATTTTATCAATGTTTTCGTAAGGCCTTCAGCCAGAGTACTTTTCCTATTAGTCCAGGTCCAAGGCAGTCCAGTACAATTTGGCGCCTACGATCAGGATTAAAAACCACATTACATTTTAACTTTATACTATTCATTTTATAAGTCCAGCTCTCTAAACCATTACATTTTGGTACCTTAGTACAGGATATTTTTTTAAATTAGGTGTAGCTCTAAAAGGTAAAAGTAAAGGTGTGGCTCTCGGGTAATGCGTTACAGTTTACAGTGCTCCGTCTGATTGTGGTTTCCACACACCATTAAAACTAGGCACTTCATTCTGCTTGCTTCGAAATCACAATCCGAGCCGCGGTGGAAGGCGGAGGCAAAAATTGAGATCAGACTCCAAGGTTCAGGATCCAAAGTTTAGGGCTAACTCATAATAACTTCATCGCAACAGCATCGGTACCCACTTCTTTCACCACTGCGAAGTCCCGGAGGGGTGGATTCCTATCTCAATTCCGACCGCGTCAACGCTCGCTTCGCGCCCCCGCTGGATCTGGATCTGCCTACTACGAGCATCAGCGGAGTGCCTTTATACAACACATCGAAGGAAAGCGAACTTACTATAGTGTGGTCTTTGGCTTTTTCCACCCACAAATAAATTTGTTGAACAGTTCGCCTATACTTTCACTCCTTAACATAAGAATAGGCGACCTCTCGTTTCATGTTCTAAGATCAAGTGATTTGTATGTTATTGTATCACCTTTGCTTACATTTTATTATTATCCGTTCATATCTGAAACGAACTATACATGAAAATATATATATGAAAACCATATCGATTTTGTTGTAAATTGTGTCAAACAAAACAGAAGACTGTATAAATTGAGTGTGTGTAATAACCACTTAATCACGGCGAATGCGTGGCTGAGCTCGCCAAAAAAAGTTTTCGTTGTCTCCAGCGCTATTATTGTCATTGTCAGTGATGTTGCCAGTTTAGTAGCTACTTCGCTATCAAGGTTAATTTTTAGACCATGAGGTCGCTCAAATTTTAGGGTATTAAGACATAATTCTTAGAGTATTTGATTATTTCTTCAGTTAATTAAAAGTAATAGAAATAAGCGCAAATATTATTTTTAGTTTTTCAATGAAATTTTCGCTTGAAAACAACACCGAATGCACCGCCATATTTATGGTATCACTACAATAGTCAACTATACGCTTCTCCGAGGAAAAAAATATTGCAAAAAAATGGTTGTCTGTAAAGTCGGGTTACTGACGTTAGTTAAACGTGACAACTTCAACTACGCCTTAGAGCGAGGTAACGCCGGCGGCGCGGTAACGGCGTTAACGGCACATGACGTCATGTTTTGCGGGCGTGCAGCCGGCTTTATCGAATTATAAGACGTTGTCACGTCAAAAATAGTAAAGTTTTACATTCAATAAAACTTATATTATTGAGCAGAGACGATGCACAGCATCTATAGTGAGATTGCGCTGTTCTTCTTTCTGGCAACACACAGGAAAAACATCACTTCTGGTAACTTTAGTCTATGAAAATGGCATGATGCTACCTGATTTCCGGTTCTGGTCGCCTGAGCTTGAGCTAAGGCGATGTACCCTCATAAAAGTCTCTCACTCGCCAGGAGGCCTGAAAGGGATGCTGTGCATCGTCTCTGCTCAATAATGTAAGTTTTATTTAATGTAAAACTTTACTATTATATCGGCATGTGACGATGCATAGCATCTATAGTGAGAGATGTGTTTATTAGCTCCTGGTGACCACGACGACGCTATGTGTAGAAAAGAGTAAAAAATAGGTAAGGCGGATAATTCATTTTACAAACAGAATAAAATATTAACTTTGCATTATAACTATTGATAATTGAAAATCATGTATATATTAGAAACCAGGAATTTCTCGAATCAAATGATTCGGTATTCACTTAGATGAAATAGTTAGGAGGCGTACCGTTGAACTAAAACATCCACGAGAAGCCTTAATATTGGTATCTGAATAAATTATCATTACCCAGTAACCGGCAAATTGACACGAAAAGGGAATTATTACCATCAGCTGTGTGTCTATCTTTCTCAATTAAATTTTTCTTATTCTAAAATAGGAAATAGGACAGACATCTTTGATAGAATTGGGATGTTCCAAAAGTTTTCCAATCCGATTGAATATACATGTATCGGTGTCAGTCATTGAACCAAAAAACTGGCCTTGATGGAAGATATTCTAAAAAGCATGTTTAATGCATGACCTTACTCATGCATTAAACAAATAGTCACAGACGTGTATATGACCTGGAGTCTGATGCTGAAAAATTATACAACTATGTATGCGATAGGGGAGCGTGGGTCACAGTGGATCCATTTTCTTTCAATGACTTGTAACTTTACTTTTTTTACCTCAAATTTTCTATCATGTTGACTGAGTCCTAGAAAATATATTTAAATTTGAACCTGTATTACAAAAACAGACCTAAAAGCACTCAGTATTTTTTTTTTATTTTTTTTTTTTTAAGTGATAAATTATCCACTGTGCCCCATAACAGGGGCACAGTGGATACTGATTTGGGTTACACTGGATCCTGTGAGTCACACTGGATAATGATTAATTTATATTAATTAAAAAACGTGTATTTAAATTGAATGGTTTATTCTTAATCATTAAACATGCGTTTAATTGTAAACATAACATAAATCTTTCTTTGAGGTAATTTAGACGTGGACTTTGTATTTGGAAAGTACCTATAATACTTTAAACTTAGGTACTAGTTTTACAATATGAAAAAATCAAAGGATCAATAAATAGAACACATCTGCTGTCCTTCAACTTAGAAGGTTGACATAACTAAACCTCTTACAAACAATAAAAAACAATTACAATCATAATATTCTTAATCCTCCGATCCTATAGATATAGACTAATTGAAATAAAGTCAACAAGCAAAACGAAACAGTTTTTAAACCTCTTAATATTTATAGTTTTCAGTCTCAATTTTAATCAGTTAAGTAAATCTAAATAAATAGCGTATGGCCACTTCACATAAGAGATCAAATTATTACTTAAAAGTAAGTATTAATATTTAACGCAGATCTATTTTGGTGGATTCTATATCAAAACAATATAATCCTTGGGCTCTTTTAGTGCTCCCAGTAAATCCTGGTTGAGGTAGAATCATTTTAATGTCTTGCAGTGTGATTGTTGCAATGTCAGGAATATTAGGCATATGAAACTTGTTGTTACTTTTGACAGATTTTCGGAGAAAACTAACCTCTATATCTCCAACTTTATTCCCAATAACTTTCGCAATATAATAAAATTTCTTTTCTTTTACCTTAAATTCTACTAATATAAAGTTTCCTTCTTTTGGACTAGTTTGTAGCGGAGAGAACTTCGTAGGGTCTATGTGGATAACCTTGTCTTCTTCCTCATCAAAAGTCGGCTCCTCTTCCGAGTATAAACTTATTGTATCAGTTTCTTCACTGTCACTTTTAAAAATTTTCTTTTTGGCAGCCTTTGCCGACTCTTTCCTTTTATTTCCTTTATTTTTTTCTTTGGTTCTTTGCTCGATTTCATTTTTATTTGGAGTATCAGTTGCTATCATGCTTTTACCTTTCCTTCTTTCTGCTCTCCCGTGCTTTCTTGCTCCAGCTTTTGGTATTCCACGGAACTCAAACGGACTTGTAAAAGGTTTTGACGGTTCAGCTCTTGATGTTGATGGTGTACTTTCTATGGGCTTAATCAATGATGTGGTTGTTGTTTGAGAAGTAGTTTCGATGGCCTGAGAAGCAAGCTGGCATATGCGGGGTAATTCAGTCAAAGTCAAAGGTAGCGGTTCGTTTTGGGTATCTTCCACCGATAACAACATAAGATCTTCATTAGAACGACGGGGCAGTGTTGATGAATCGATGTTATACATTTCTGGTAAAAGTGAAGGTGATGGAGTGCGCGTCCTATCTCTGTCTTCATTGTTGTGGGTTTGACGATCTTCTTCAGTTCTGTTTTCCGGGATCTCATTTTCATTGTTTGGGAGCCGGTCGGTGACATCGCTAGGAGCGAAGTCCACCTCGGTGAAAACATCTCTGTCATAGGGGAAAATGCCCGTCGCCTTGAAGGCATTGCATATATTGTTTGGGGTCATACTTTTCAGATGTGCTACATTGACACAGCTAGCCACATCGTAAATGGAAAATGTTTTACCAGGGTTGCGCATCATCCAATTATCGACTGCCCTATTGTATGCCACTTTAAATGGGCCGAAAACTCCAACATCTAACGGCTGCATTTTCCCCGTCGAATGAGGTGGAACTGTCAAAACAGTTACACCATTGTCCTTAGCCAAATTTAATGCTTGAATACACATATGAGACTCGTGATTATCTAAGATCAACAAACTAGGATTTGCTTTGCTACTATTTGTGTGTTTTATAAAATGTTTCATCGTCTCAATGAATAACTCACCATTCATCCATCCGCTTGGTGTTGCTAGGCCCAAAGTTCCAGTTGGAGCCTCATTAATCATATGACTTTTGAAGTGGACCCTAGGAAAAATCATAACAGGCGGTAACGTGTTTCCCAAAGCATTCACAAAATAACACGTAGTAACGAGTGTCCCTCTTTCCGCACTGGTAACTTTAGACACCTGCTTTTGACCTCTGACTGCCAAAACTTTAGCAGATTTCTGAACGGTCATGGTGTTCGTCTCATCTAGATTCCACACTCTAGTTCCGTTCCCAAATGACTCATGTCTAGCCATAACCCTCTCTAAATTGTCATAGAACATCGTTACATTGTGACGATTAAAGGACGTTGCACGGCTTAGGCTACACCCTTCAGGTGTTCGCAAGCTGAGAGCTGGATTTCTTTTTCTAAAACTGTACAGCCACTCAACGCCTGCCAGTTTCGTATCATGCCATTTTTGTGGCACTGTGATATTATTTATAACTGCCATTTCATAGGCAAGTTTGCGCGTATCTATTAAGGTAAGACCATAAAACATATTGCTACATCTGGTTAAATAATCGACTAAATCCTTCTCTTGAGCATCCGTGAAAATTTTACGCACTGTGTAATTTGGTGTAACTCTGTTGGTATCAATAGGATTGGCATTCAATGATTTTTTAATTTTTTCATTATACCTGTATAGAGTTGTATATGGAATGTTCATTAGTTTAGCTACAGTTTTTATTTTTTGGCCCTCCGATATTTTATGCAAAGCTGCCCGCATCTCCTCTTCAGCGTGCTGACCAATATTGGTCTTTCTTTTCCTGTTTCGTGGCATTATCCCTGAAAACAAAATAATTTTACGATAAATATTTTGGGGTACAGTGGATACAAGATCCACTGTACCCCAATTCAAAACGATCCACTGTGCCCCAGTTGGAGAAGTCTTAATTAAAAAATCGTACGAAATTATTTATTTGTCAAATAAACATATTAGAGTAACAAAAATTCTCTACAGTAACTTTAGATCATATCACATTATCAACACTTGTAAAATTCTAATATACGGAAAGGCAAAACGTTTTACAAAAACACGGAAAATAAAAGTTTGTGGCTTACTTGTCAACGGATGCTCCGTACCGCGTGCGTCCACTCCGATACTAAGATGGCGACTAGCTCGGTTGCGGGGGGAGTGTAAGAACGGCAACGTCGCGAACGCGTACGCGTCTGTTTGCTTTAAATACACACCTACAATGATTTATCCACTGTGACCCAGGATCCACTGTAACCCACGCTCCCCTACTTCAAACAGAGTAATGATACACGATAGATCATTGTATCACTATGTGAACATGTCATTTAGGTTCCATCTTAAGTTGTATCGCAAAAGGCTTTTTGAGCATAGACTGTGTACCTTTCAAGGGATCCAATTTGTGCAGCAGCTTTAGCATAAGAATTCGCATTCTCATTCCCTGGTATTCCAGAGTGACCCGGTATCCAGGCAAGGAGAATACGAATTCCAGCACACTCACATTCATAGAGTTCCTTTCTTATTTCAAGAATTAGAGGAAAGCGGGATGAGGAATGGAAAGGGTTAGCTATTATAGATTGGAGGCAGCTTTTGGAATCTGAGAATATGATAGATTTATTTAAATTATGTGATTTGACAAAACGGATAGCTTCCAAGAGGGCTTTCCCACAGCGATTGGTCTAATTCCACCGTCTTTCTTCTGAAGGGCGCAAAGAGAACCCCCATACAGAAAAGGACATATCTCAGGGTTGAGGTTACCCTTCAACAGAAAATTGCATAGGTGCGTGAGGGATTCCAACAGTCTGAGCCCATTGTCCCCCGCCGAAGGAGAAAGCATTTCCTTAAGATGCTCCGGGCGTAAACCATCAAGTCCCCCAGCAGATCCACGGTAAAAAGATTGTAATGCATCGGCGACTTTCTCTGTACTAACCGTGAGACAAAGATAATCCGTAGATGACTCCGCATTAGGCACCACGTAACCCGGTCGGGAAGGGGTTGGGTGCTTTTCCTTGAGAGCCGTCAGTGTATCCTCAGTGACAGGTGCAAAGCAGCAATCTGAAGTAAGAAGACGAGCAGCGCCCTTAAGATCTCCTTCAAAGACCTTGGTCTGCACCGCCTTGTAAAGAGAGGGAGGTTTATTAGGCGCCATGTCACCAGTTAGAAAGTTAAGTTCAGAAGTCATGATGTTTTCCTTCACCTTCGCTGTCAATGTTTTTTTGTTATTCTGATCTGGCAAACACAGAGCTGTAAACGCAAACATTAACAAAGACGACCAGTCATTTGTTGCGTTTGATAATAGGTATTAATCTCTTTTTTTGTGAACACTATAGCTGTACTTTTGGGAGCAGATACTGACATGCCCTGATCAAATAAATAATTGTTCAGATATTCAAGTGCTGTTTCCATCCTGGTAGTTACTTCCTCTAAAGATTTCCCGTGTTGATATAGAGCGAGGTCATCGGCATATTTGAGCACATTGCAAAATGGTTTCACACAAAACTCCAGGTCATAAGTGTAGAGGCTATACAGAATTGGGCTCCAGACTGCCCCTTGAGACAAACCTTTCCAAACAGTTTTTGGTGGATAGAATTGACCTCCAGCAGCTTTAACTACAACAGAGCGTTCCATGAGCATGTTGCAGATGAATCAAACCAGCTTCACAGGGATATTCAGCTGAATAAGTTTATTTCTGAGCACCGGAAGTTGGACGTTATCATATGCAGAAGCAATATCAAGAAAGACTGATACAAGGTATTGTTTCTTCTTGAACGCAGCTTGAATATCTGTTGTAAGAATACTGAGGTTGTCTAGAGTACATATACCTTTTCTAAACCCAAATTGAGATTTTGCTATTATGCCTTTATTCTCCGAGAACCATTCGAGTCTGTTTTTGATAAGGTGTTCAGTTATTTTTGCCAAAACAGATGATAGAGCAATAGGTCTATAACCACGTGCATCTAAAGCCAGGTTACTATCTATTTACCAGGTTTCAATATTGGTACAATTATTTGTCTTTTCCACTGGTTTGGCACAATACCAGTTTCAAAAAAGTTGTTGATTAAATTGAGAAGTGTTTGTTTACAATTGTCCGAGGCTTTAACTATTAAAGAGTAAGGGCTTCCATCTATTCCTGTTGATGAGTCTGTCAGTTCGTCAAGTACTAGAGCCAGTTCATTGCAGATGAAAGGGCTATCAAGAGAATTCTGGGACTGAAGTATGACTGAGTTAGAGGGTAATGAATCTAGATAAGGGACATAAGGAGGAGCTATGTTATCAGAAAAAGTTTCAATCCATGATGAGGGGTCGTTACTAGTTCAAGTATTACTATCTGACTTTATAGAGCATCTAAATCTATTTATTTGTTGCCAAACTATATTTTAGGTGAGAGGTTTTCACAGAAATTGAACCAGCCAAGCTTTTTCTTTTTTCTGGTTATCTTTCTGAATTCCGCTGTGGCTTTTTTATAGTTGATAAAATTTTCCAGAGACATGTTCCGGTTGTAACCTTTTTCTGCGTCCTTACGTTTTTTAGATGCTGCTGTACAGTCTGAGTCCCACCAGAACGTGGAAATTTTGAACCCTTTAGCAGGTTTTTTAATTGGAATGTGTTGATCTGCCTAAGTGATGATGGAATTTATAAATGCACTGTATGAATTTAAGGGATCAGGCTCGATGGGATATATCTGGGAGGAGTCTAATTTATTATCAAGAGAGAAGGAGTAGGCACCCCAGTCAGCAGAGGATATCCTATATTTTAGGGAAGGAGATGGGTTGCAGGATGGAGTAGATTTGTTTGAAAATGTGATAACAATTGGGAAATTATCACTACCATGTGAGTCAGATAGGACTTTCCATGACATGGAGTAAGCTAAAGATGGAGAAGCCAGAGTGAGGTCCAGGACACTTTTAGGATATTGTGAGGGCTGCACCCTACGGGTAGGGGAGCCGTCATTTATCACACACAAATCTATTTCATTAAAAATGTCCAGGAGTGAGCGGCCAAAGCTATCCGAGTGGCTTGAACCCCACATCACATGGTGGGAATTAAAATCCCCCATAATTACCATAGGGGACGGGATAGATGATAATAGATGTCGCAAGTCTGGGATTAATGGAGGGGATGGATGGGGAATGTAAATAGAAATAAAGGAGGTGTTCAGGGATCTAATACCAATAATATTGGTATCAGGGGTATGGGAAGGGAAGGGTATTAAGGAATAGGTGAGGGAGCGTCTTACAAGTAAGGCAGTCCCTGCATACCCATCTGCTCTGTCATCCCGCAAACAGGAGAATCCAGACAACTGAAAACAGATGCCCGGTTCCCACCATGTTTCCGAGATGGCAACAACAGATGGTTTGGAATCATTGATAAGGCTGACCAGTTCATGCTTCTTGCGACGCATGCTCTGGCAGTTCCATTGGAGAGCTATTAGTTGCTTGTCAATGTTGGTTGGAAGAGGATATTAATTGGGTAAGTTTTGAGGCAACGTGGGACGGTAATGTATGGGAATTAACGGATATGAAATTTATTAGGAGTGTGATGAGGGTTTCAAGCATATTCTCCTGTTGGGGGGAATATTCTTGAGATATATTCAACGCACTACCATTTGGCATTACAGATATACAGATGATGGATGTGATATTAGGTTTTGATGGGCAGTTTTATCATAGGATTTTCCTAGTGGGGTTCTCAGACGGGAGTTTGTTTCAGCAGGTTTTACAAAGAAGCGGCGATGCTGGGTGATAGAAATAGATGGAATTCCTATGGGTTGAGAGTTAGTGTTTGTGAACGATTGAGTTACTTCTGCATAGGATTTAGTCACTCTAGGAGATGTTCCCGCAGCCTGCTCGTATGAAACGCTCTCCTGTGCCATGACATTCTTTATGGATTTTTGTCTATTGAGCTCTGGGCAGATTTTGCTGTTAGCAAAATGGTTGCCGAGCAATGTAGGCAACTAGCATTTTGTTCCGAGGTCATGCAACTGTCACCAAGATGTTCATTGGCACAGCGAAAGCATCTCGGTTTGGACCTGCACTGAGCCTTTGTGTGGCCAAATCTGCAACATGCTAAACATTGTATTGTAGGATATTCTTACAATTCTACAGGTATTGATGTGTAAAATAAGTACACCTTTGGTGGAAGTACCTGACCTTGGAATGTGATAACTCTAGTTTGGGTAGTGGTCGTAGTGCCGTCAACAATATTTTTCTATTAAATCTGCGAGCTTTTAAAACTCTTCCAAAGGGTGATGGTAGGCTGAGAGACTCTACAAATTCTGTCATTGACAGATCGGTTGGAACTCTTCTAATAATATCCATTCTGGTGATATTATATGTGGGGATTGAGGCAGAATAATTGTTTAAGGATAGGCTTGGGTGGGCTAGAAAGCAGTTGGTATCCTCAGCGGTGGTAAATTCAACCGATACTTTATTGCGTCCTACACGCTTGACACCGTCGGTACAAATATTTTAAATTTTGTTCTTGGTTAGGAATTGGCCAAATTTGATAGGTTTAATCGCTGTTCCTAACGCTGGTTCCGATTCTGAGCGAGAAACGTGGATTAAAAACGGGCCTTTTTCAGTCCCTGCGTAACATAAAACACCAATAGATAGAGAAGGGTCCACGAAGACCGACTCTATAGAGGCACTCGGGGAAGTAGTAGTTTCATTGCAAGGCGCATTCGAGTCATCTTCCTTTGTGTTTAACTGAGCTATCTACGATTATGGGTGATATATCAGGAGGGTCAGGCTCGGTATCTGGTTCATTCATTTTTTAAGGTAAGAAAGTCGAAACACAACACAAACAAAAGCTTTTCTTACTACCACCGGTACACAGAGGACACCACACTTGATTGAAGATAATCAAATACTCAAAAACAACTGAAATAAACAAAAAAATTCTGCCGCCTATTTACTTGCTCTCACTAGCGAACGCAGTCCATCCACCTTGCCCTTTTTTCTTTTGGACTTCTCTTAGCATCTCTGACGTCTAGGCTGTGGAATGTGTTGCCTGAGTAGGATTTTCCCGATAGTTATAATCTTATGTAGTCTTTAAATCGAGAGTGAATCAGTTTCTTCTAGGTAAGCTTTGTGTGATTTTTTAAAATAATAACTAAAAAAATTAAAACTTCCTTCTTAAATGTATCATGTATGTAAATATTAGTAGAGAGAATACTGTTCTTAAAACCAACTACGAACCACCATCTAGTACAGTTATATTATTTTATGAGAACGCCTCTTTCAATGAGGCGTTTTCCACATGTAAATTGACGTGTGAAATATAGTCATAAATTTTGCTAAGTGTGGCGCCACTGTTTGTTTCTGTGAAATTTCTCTAACAAAATAAAACATTGGCGCCGCCTATGGGGAAGTTGGGAACTATCTTTGACGGTTGGGAACTATCGTTTTGCATGTTGAAAACACCCCATTTTGTCCTTCCTTCATTTTTTTTGTAGATAGATTACTAGATAGCATGATAGCAACCCCGATAAGTTTGCGAATGGTAACTGGTAACAAAAAGAGGCATCGTTCGTACGAAAAGAAAACGAAACCAAATTTACTACAAAACAAAATGATTCTTATGAAAGAAAAGTGAAATTGGTTGAAGTGTAGTTATACTTGTAATATTGTTGCCGAATTATAAAGTAAACTACTGTATACAGTGTGCCGTATTTAAAATATTTTCACCTAGTTCGTTTACTACTATATCTTTCCTGAAACTCATTACGAAATTGTGTTTGCTTATTCCTCCTACCTGGAAGCAAGAGGTCACCTTATGGGCAATCAGCAGGAATATTTTTATAGGTAAGGTAAACAGTATACTATCTTTTACGTCTATCCAATAAACCACTAATGACTGGAAACCATCAAAAGACGGGGGCGTATTTGATTTAAAAAAAAATCATTAAATATTGATATGCACATGCATTATTTTGACTTAATTAGCCAGAGGTACGACACGATATACGAGAACGAAAGTAAATCACGTCCAAGGCAACTAAGATTACGGAAGTTAAGGCATTTATTATAGCAAAGATGACACATTCAATTCATCATCTCCATGAGTCTGAATCCTAGTCTTTCTTTGAAATGTGCGTAATTTTAACTAATGTGAATTCCATATCATTTTTATCACTTTTAAATATAAGAATATTACCATCCCATCTATTTATTTTGCTCAACACATAATCATTGCCATTCAGTGTGGTAATGTCACCAGCATACTCATTGTGCCTCCAACAGATGTAGTTAGTGGGTACATACTACATAGGTATGTAATGTGAAGTGCTGGAAAGCGCAGTCTGTTTAAAAAAATACGAATCCTATCCATATTTTACATTAATGATAGTTTGGATATTTTTTGTTCAATCACATTGGAATTTAGTAAACAAATCAAGATCAAAGTTAGAACACAACTCAAATACCTCAAAATATTACTCCAAAAAATTCAAAATATTAATTTATTTATTGCTTTTGTGTGCCCTTTTGTGGTTTTGAAGTTGGTTTTTATACCTATTATGTTTCGAAGTGTTAATCTTGCAAAATACCACAGTTAAATAATATAACCTTTTGTTTCTTAACTCATTACCTCCCGAGTGTTACATACGTCACATCAAATTAGGTCTGAAGCAGGGATGTAATGGAGGTCATTTTATCGGAACCGAAGGCGGAGTTTTCAAATTTGATTTATCGGAGTCGGAACCGAAGTCGGAGGCATAAGCAGGATCAGAAGTGGTGGCAGGAGAGATTTTTAGTGGGGACAAATAAATCATTATTTTGTCAAACACGTGGACACGATAAACATTGGCGGGCAATTGATTTAAGGGGTTGGGAATTTGTATTTTCATTTACTTTCCACCGCAATAAGGGATTATATCAAATATTTATACACCTTACCTCCAATTAGACCTCCGTTTTAAAAGTTTCAAAGCTGAATTTGAAGGTGTAATTATAATCGGAAGTTCCGACTTATCGGAGTCGTAGTTGAAGCTCCGTAACATCCTTGGTCTAAAGTCGGCGGCGACGGTTGGCCGCTTGGGATGTCGGAGGTCAAAGCCTCCTTTGTGGGGAAAGCTATGCACAATGCATATAATTTAGTAATCAGTTTGGAGATGATTAAACTGTTTTTCTTCACATTTTAACCAAGTACTAATGTAATTAAGTAAGGAGAACATTGTTCACCTGCACTTAGAATACTCAGGGGTGGAGGATCTCCAAAAAATCATACAAATCAACTTTGAACCCAAATTAATGTTCATAAATTAGTACTGCATTTAGATATACATCCAATGTTATTATTATTTACAATAATATGTATCCATATTTAGTAATAAAGAGTTTATTAAGTTTTACCTCCGTATTATAACAAAGTTAGGTACATAAATAACTATTAAAAGTATGCAGAAAATAAAAAACAGAATTAATCTTCATTCAAGAAACAGTAAAGCTGCCTATACACACTGGGCCAGTGGAGGCCAACGCAAGTGTCGACAAAACGGCATGAGACAAAACGTAGCATCCACACACTGGCCCAGCGCAGGCCAACGCGAGCGCCGACAAAACGGCACGAGCCAAAACGTAGCATCCACACACTGGCCCAGCACTGGCAAAAGCGCGGTAGGCCAATAGGAGAACAGGACGCTACTCACCCAGCACCTTTGTTTTGTGCACAAAAACCGACACCGGTCACGAGAGACGAGTCGAGACAAAACAGCCCTATACACACTGGCCACTTGCCGTCACTCGGCCAGCGAGGCGAGCGACGCGAGTCATCACAAAACGACCCTCCACACACTGGCGTTGGCCTGCACTGGCCCAGTATGTATAGGCAGCTTTACAAACAGACACCTTTTTAATGTTTTCCTAGTGCACCCCTTGGTTTCACCCTTGGCTTAACAATTACTAACAAACAAGATAATAGGTGTTAATTCATGTTATGCTTACTCATAGCTGGGCATTAACTCGTTAATCCGTTAATCGTTAATCCAATGCCTACTATTTACCGCATGGCACCTTCTTTTATTAAAATCGGTGGTAGTTCATTTCAACTAACCAAAGAAAAGATGAAGAAATGGAAGAGAAAATGAAGAAATGGAAGTATACAATGAAAATTCCAATGTTCAACATCTTACTAATATTATAAATAGCAATTTTTGGACGTTGTAATGTTTGTTGTTTCATCACGTCAGAACATCTGGGAACGGGGACGGATTGGGTTGATTTTTGGAAAACAGCCCTCAAGCGCTGCAGTTGAACGTCTGTTATCCACGGGTAAAGACATTTTAACACCAAAGCGAGCCTTGCTTTCAGACAAGAACTTCGACATTTTAATGTTCATGAGGGTAAATAGATACCTATGCACATTAAGCCCGATGATTAAATTACATATTAAATAAAATAAAATTAAATTATACAAGTATTTGGTTTTCTTCCTAACCTGTTAACTTCCAGAATGTATACCAAAAGGTTTTATAAGTTCACTAAGGCAACGATATAAAATCCAATACGTATATTAACGGATTAACGTTAACTCGCGTTAATTCTTACGAAATGTAACGCTTTAACGTTTAACGAAGCTATCTTTTTTTGAAGCAGATTAACGATTAACGAAGTTACCTATTTGATTAACGGTGCCCAGCTATGTGCTTACTGCATATTTAATTTCATTTAAAATAAATTCAGCAGTTACAGAAATATGTGAGAGCTATACCATACACACTTCTAAATCTGGAAAATTTTCCTTGATAATATTCGTGTGATGTATTTGTAATCATATGCAACAGTAGTAGGCAGTTATAGTTCAGTTTCACACATACTCCAGATTTTTATAAGAAAATATGAAACAGTACGTTTTGTTTCAGATAAGACATTTCTAAGGCAGAATGGAACGTTTTCCCCTCAAGTCATCGGTCCCTAAAGCTGGTGCAACCTATCAGTCAGTGTTTAAAAAGGTATGTTATATTTCTTAATAATAATTGAGTGAGAACAAGAGAAAGTAAAAATATGATGTTTTGATTTGATTCCTTCACTATAGCTACTTTAGTTAGAGGTGCGTGACTCGGCAACCTCCTCATGATGGATCCTGGGAATCAGTTGACAACTTCCTAATCCCTGGAGGTTTCTTGTCGACGGTTCGCTAATTTCGGCCTATTCAACCAGTGTGTATTAAGGTTCTGGGGTGAGACTGCATAGATTTAGGAACGCTACTTAGTGAATATTCTTATCTTGTTAAGGCTTGGTCCTAAATCTACGTCGGTCGTAGAGCATGTGTCTATGGACTCAAAGTGGGGCTGTTGGCCAGGTTTTTGTGCTCTTATGCCCGAGCTACATGAGGCTAGTTTTTCAAGCTAGGATAGCAAGCTAGTACTTCTAGATTCGTGTAGTCCCCTCTCAGTGAAATACGAAAGGTGATTTGTGGATTTTTTGTCCACAAATCCCCTTCCGAAATATCACAGGAGATTTTTGGACATGAAAAAAATCCACAAATCCGCTGGTAGGGGAAAACCTAAGGGGATTTCGGTAATAAGCCGAAAAACTAGACTCGTGTAGCTCGGGAATAAGCCTCCGGCGATGCGGCTAACAGAGTGTTGACCGGCGCAGGTGGCACCAGCGTGACCGTATTGAGGCCCCGATGTTAGTAGCGGACAAAGAGATGGCAGCTGCGAGGACGACACCGTGCAAAACACTTTAGTTGAGTTTCCATTATGGACAAATCAGCAAAGAGTTCTTCAGAGAGTCGTAACTGAAGTAAAATGATCTTTTGATCTCGATGTTGATTAATTTTGAAGTGAAATAATATGCGAGATATTGTGGAAGGCGGCCGTTTCGTTCTGAAAATATGTCATGTTTTAAAATAAAATTGGCGTGCGGTTTGGAGATCATCGATTTGTCGAATGAAATGCGAGATATTGTGTAAGGCGGCCGTTTTGTGCTGCAATAATGTTTTAAAATGAAATTGGCGAGCGTCATGGATATCGTCGATTTCTCGATGCGCCACCGGCATCGTAGGACTGGGATCTTCAATGCATGAATAAATGCAAAATAATGCGTCAAAAGCGTGTAAAAGTCTTATTTGATGTTGGTGGAGTGGTTCCAACGATTACCTGAATTTTTAGAGATTAGGACTACCAGAATCGGTCCTCTATAATATTAGTAACATTCTTAGATTAGTAGTGCAATCGGGACGAAGTCGGCCAGGCCACTAGCTAGTAAATTTGTTATAATATTATTTAGTTGTACTAGTGGTCGGAATTGATTGCACTAAGCAATTTTAACACAATTTTCAATGCCGAATGCGTCGGTATCACCAGGGAGGCACAGGCAGTCGCCTTGTCTCCGATAGCACCTCTGTGCTCCAAGATCTAAAAAGCAACGACATAACCTCTGTCCTTATACCTTATGTGTTTGAATAAAGTGTTTTGTGGGTTTTGATAAGTTCAAATCATGAAATAAATATAAATTAAATTAAAAAAGAACTTGGTGCAACAGAAAGCTTCCTTCATGGGGAATGGGGAGAGCTACTATTTATGTACTACTAGCTTTTACCCGCGACTTCGTCCGCGCGAAATAAGTATTTATTAATATAACTGAGGCAGTATTTGTACACCCATTCAAATTTACATTTACCTTAATTATATTAAAACTTATATTTTACTTATATAGTATTAAACATTTTTAAACAATTTCATCAAAATCGGTTCACTGAACCGATTTAGGCGTTAAAGCGTAGCAGACAGATAGACAGAGTTGCTTTTACATGTATAATACATCTAGCATCGCCCCGCGGTTTCTCCCGCGTAGTTCCCGTTATTTTCCCGGAATTAATTAATAAAAAGCATCCATTGTGTTCTTCCAGACAACAATCTAACTGTATTCCAAATTTCAACCCGATCCGTTCACACGTTAAGACGTAATTGAGCAACAAACATCCAAATACTACTTCACTTCTGCTTCAGCTATGTCTGATGCAGTTAAAGACACAACACTTAGTTATCTTGCTGCCATGCCCAAACCTCAGTTTCCTTCTTTTGAATTTAATGGATTCACCGAGTGTGATATTAAAAAGAGCTTTATGTCTATCTCTTCCAACGCGGTAGGAAGTGACAATAAGTCGGAACATGTTATTGCCCATCCTTGATATTATCCTTCATATTATCCTTCCTGTCCTATGTACCATTTTTAACAATTCAGTAAGTAATGTTTTCCCTTCAATCTGGAAAGACGCCCATATTTTGCCACTGCCCAAAAAGTCAAACCCTAAATCCTTTTCAGAATTTCGACCTATTTCTATCCTACCTTTCCTTTCCAAAATCCTCGAGCGTCTTGTCCATAGACAGCTCAATGAATTCCTCAAAAGACAAGATCTCTAATCTTTTCCAATCTGGTTTCCGACCTGGGCATAGCACTATGTCTGCACTTGTTGAAGTCACTGACGATATTCGCTTGGGGATGGATGACGGCAAGCTTACTGTTCTAACTCTATTAGACTTCAGTAATGCTTTCAACGCCGTTAATTTCGATATTTTACTAGCAGTATTAAGCTCAATTAACATATCTCCACCGGCAATCGAATGACTTCGTAGTTACTTACAAGGACGCCGGCAACGGATTCGCCTAGAAGATACCTTCTCTTCTTGGTGTAATACAACAGCTGGTGTCCCTCAAGGCGGTATCTTATCTCCTCTTCTTTTTGCTATTTTCATAAATGCTATTTCTAAATATATTACTTCTTCCTACCACCTTTATGCAGACGATCTTCAAATTTATACACAAGCCTCATTTCATGAAATTGCAGTAGCCATATCTAAAACTAACGCTGATTTATTTTCAATTCTCAAATGGAGCAAATCTTTTGGCTTGGATGTAAATCCTGCAAAATCTCAGGCTATTGTAACAGGTAGTTCTTTTTGGGATTCTAGAATAGACTGGTCAACTATGCCTGATATTATCTTCAATGGGATTGTAATACCTTTAGTGACTCAGTTACGGATCTGGGTGTGACATTGGATCAAACTCTTTCTTGGGACAGTCACATTAAATCTATCAGCAGTAAGCTTTTTGCATCAGGTGCCTCACTTAGGCGTCTACGAAACTTCTTACCCACTGCCACTAAAATTGCACTAGCGCACTCTCTCCTACTCCCCGTTTGTTTTCTTGATCTGAGAGAAGACCAGCTTGATAAACTTGAGCGCCTCCAAAACTATTGCATTAGGCTTATATTTGGGTTACGAAAATTTTATCACATTTCTCAATTTGGCGCTAAACTCGAGTGGTTACCGATTCGCTTACGTCGTAACGCTTATATTCTTTCCCTTCTGTACAACGTCTTAACCCATGCACACCGAGTAACCTTAGAGAGTGGTTTACATTACTGCAGGATTGCCATTCTCTTCCTCTTAGGTCAAAAACCAACCTGACCCTAATGTCCCCTTCTGCACGCTCTGTAACATTTTATGGGAAGTCCTTTGCATTTCAGGCTGTTCAACTGTGGAACGATCTGCCAGTTTGTATCCGAAAGCTGCAATTGTTACCAACTTTTAAAGATCACGTGAAAGAGTTTAATTTGTCGAAACTGTAATCTATGTATTTTTTTTATTTTATTTAATATTTTTTTTTTACACTTTCTGTGATCACTTCAAACTTTACAATCATGTTCTTTGGTGTTATTTGTTGCTCGTCACTTTGTCATCTTTGTAACTAGGTAAATTTATTTACCTTGTCAGTATATTTATGTATGTGTAAGTATATAATTAGTTTATTTATTAGTGTATTTAGTTTTTTAGGGTTCCGTAAAACGTAAAAAAGGAACCCTTATAGATTCGTCATGTCTGTCTGTCCGTCCGTATGTCACAGCCACTTTTTGCCGAAACTATGAGAACTACACTGTTGAAACTTGGTAAGTAGATGTATTCTGTAAACCGCATTAAGATTTGAACAAAAAAATAACAAAAAAATAAAAATTAGGGTTGCCCCCCATAATGAGAACTGAAACTCAAAATTGTTTTTTTCATCAAACCTACACGTGTGGGGTGTCTATCGATAGGAATTCAAAAATGATGTTGCGGTTTCTAAAATCATTTTCGTCTACACTGAATAATTTGCGCGAGAGACACTTCCAAAGTGGTAAAATGTGTGCCCCCCCCCTCTAACTTCTAAAGTAAGAGAATGAAAAATCTAAAAAAAATATGTGATGTACATTACCATGTAAACTACCGATGAAAATTGGTTTGAACTCGATCTGATGAGTAGTTTTTTTTAGTACGTCATAAATACACTATTATTGAAACTTCGATCAAAGTTACAATGAACTACAAGAACTATGTGTACTATGTATATTATGTTACTTGCTGCAACGGAACCCTTCAAGGGCGAGTCCAACTCGCACTTGGCCACTTTTTTTTTCTGTAGTTTTATGTATTCGTATGTAGTACTATTAGAATGTACGTCTATCCCATAGTCTTATTATTTAAATAGTAATTGTTGCGCACCACGCTTTAAGTTTTCCAAATATTTATGTCCAGCCCAAGGTTACCTGGAAGAAATCGCTTTTAGCGATAAGGCCGCCTGTTATATCACTAGTCTTACTGTTTTTCCAAAATTGTATGTATCCTATATGGTGTGAACAATAAAGAATTTTCATTCATTCAAATATGCAATCAGCCATCATACATTGACATTTATAATATTAGTAGGATAGTATCGATTTCAAGTGTCTAGTTTTAAAATTTTACAGTTTTATCTTCAAGCTTGCATCCCCCATTTCAACCCTTTGAACCCTTTTTCCGTAATAAAAAGTGGCTTATGTCCTTTTCTGAGATCTAGTCTATCTGTGTACCAAATTTCATTAAAATCGGTTCAGTGGATTTCGTGCTCATAACCTTGAAAATGACGGATTTTTCATACAACCGTTTATCCTTTGTTTAACCCTCTTAGGGGTGGAATTTTGTAAAACCCCGTCTTAGTGAGCGCCTACGTGCTAAAAGGCAACTCCATGCAAAATTTTGGACTCCTAGCATTTGTAGTTTCTGAAATTCGATGATGAGTGACCTTTCGCTTTTATATATGTAGACTAGCGGTCCGGCCCGGCTTCGCCCGTGTTGGTGTATACCAATATAAGATATCCAACGGTAAAAGAAAATTCGATATCGGTCCATTAGTTCCTGAGATTATCGCGTTGAAACAAATAAGCTCTTCAGCCTTATAATATCATAGTATAGAGATGTGCTATGTGCCGACTCAAATTGCACATGTTAAGATACGCTGGGAATGAGTTAGCAAAATGGTCGACAGATTCACGTTTATTGCGCGAATGTTGAAAACTTTCGCAGTAATAGGAATCATTAAAAATACACTCAAATTTCCTAAATATTAATTAAACAACTTTGGAGCATTGCCACACCTGTTTGACAAACTGAATACTTGCAAATGCTATATAACTTGTTTACAGAAAAGAGGGTTGTTTTGTTTGCGGAGTATTTATTCTTGTAAAAAGTAAATATTGCGATATCCACAGCCTTTTGTAGCCCATTGTTGAATATACCTAACATTGGAATTGTACATTTATGAGTAAAGAACTTTGACGAGTTTACCTTCGCCTTATTATCTGCCATCTTATGGCTATCTGTCATGTATGTTTGTATAGACACACACACACTCACAGAAGATAGACACGAAAGCGAAAGATACTAAAAACCAAAACAAAAAAGATATATTACAAAAGGAACTTAAGATTATAAGCTAATAGAACTATTATAAGCTATTATCATCATAACAAATCTTAATACAATACTAAGACACCACCACATATTGGAACCACAAACAAAGTTGACAATAAGTAACACATCCTAATATATATACACACTACACTAATATAGTACACTAGCTGTTCCCGCGACTTCGTCCGCGCGAAATAAATACTAAGGTAACTCAGGCAGTACCAATTTGTATACCCAGACACATTTACGGTTACTAAAAACAGCTTAAAATAAAACAATTTTATATAATTTCATCAAAATCGGTTCAGTTGTTTAGGTGTAAAAGAGTAAGAGACATTCGTCCCCCATTTCAACTCCAATTTCATTCCCATACAGTTCGAAATCACAAAATTGCTGGAACAAACATTTATTTGCTTCGTGAGAAATGCCTAGAACTTAAGTTACGAATCACAGATTTAGAAAACCTTATTTCAATCTATTGTTACGTTTACACAATATAATAATTTTAGTATCATTTCTTTATGACTATGCGTTTATCCAAACTTATTTTAAACACTATTATCTTCTACGGTTCCTTCCATATTGACATTAATTCCCTATTTCAACCCCAATTTCATCCCCGTACAGTTTGAAATTACAAAATTGCTAGAACAAACATTTATTTGCTTCGTGTCAAGTGCCTAGATACAGAGTTTTATGGTTTTATCTTCCAAGATTGGGAGCGTCTATTTTTGTATACTTCCATCCCTCATTTCAATCCCAATTTCATCCCTGTACAGTTCGAAATAACAAAATTGCTAGAACAAACATTTATTTGTTTCGTGTCAAGTGTCTACCTACATAGTTCAGTAACTTTGTCGCCTGAAAGTATGGAGTAGTATGCTTTAAATCCGGTAGATCTGATTTTTTGCAGACTTGTTTATGATGTTGGCCTAATGATTAATCCAAGTTTGTGACCTCGAGCGGCGAACGCAACTTTGTCAAAAATCGAAAAAACCGCGAAAAAATAATGTATTTTTCAAAAATTTGGCGATTATAACCCTAAACGACTAGTTTTTGAAAAAACTAAAGTCAGATAGCTGGTATAATACTTATATAGTTGTAAATAAATACTTATTATACATAGAAACACCCAGACACAGTACAAATATTCCAATTCATCACACAAACATTTGCACTGGGTGGGAATCGAACCCACGACCCTCGGCTTCGCAGGTTACTACCCACTAAGCCACGAGGCCAGTCGATTAACATACATAGTAATTACATTGAGATCATTAACATTGGAAATGGGTCGAAACACATTGTTTTTGTTAATTTAGTTTTAATATAACACAGGTAAAAGGAAAACTGTCTAATAAATTATGTGGGATTTACAAGTTAAGAAATACTCGTTATTCATGCGTGTGTTTCCCCGTTTTTCTTATATTATTGGCTCACCTATAATGTGAAGTTAATATCTTTAATAACTAGCTTCAGGAATCTTATTCCGAATCCGATACCCGATAGTAATGATAATTCTACGAGACACATAAGTTACGGGTGGTCTAGTCGGGAAAACGGCGATGTCAATCGAGCCGTATGAGTTGTTTTTTTTACTTATAGGGTGACGAGACTAGCAGCACATGCGCCTGATGGTAAGCAACATGCCACATAACAGTACAGTGTCCTACAGCTTTTGGGACATGAAAAGTCCAAATCATTGCCTAGCACTGCACTGCACTGGTCACCCAGAGATGTAAGGTGTTGTATCTCTAAGCTCAGTAATTTCTCTGGAATGCCTTCAAACCGGAACACAGTAACGTAACGTAAAACCTAATTTGTATAATATAGAGCGAGAACGGAGTGTAGTTGAGTGTGCAAAATATGAGGACCGAACTCGGTAAATAGTTTTGGAATCAGAAAAGCACGCAGATTATGATTCTGTATGTTGCCAGGAGGTAGGTGTATTGGTACAATTTTTTTACAGAGGGTGGCCCTTGAACGTTAAGTAAATGGAGTGAATGCATGCTTTAGTATAATTATAATAATTGTTTTAGTCACAATATCAAATTGTTTTTATGATTAACTAGCGACCCGGCCCAGCTTCGCACGGGTGCCGTGCTACTAAATATACTAAAATGTATTGATATTATATTATGCATGTAGCCCTTAGCAATAAACCCTTGTCTATGTAAGTGCACCATGTTTCTTAGGTGTACCGTCACCAATGTCAAGTTAGGAGCTTTCAAGCTTTATCTGAGAGTTAAAATGTTGTAAAAAAATAGTAAGGAATATCGTATGAAGCAGGTAATCTCTCAGCTTTTTCTGATGAATAAAATTAATTTTCATTTTAAACATTGTTTATTTTGTAAGTATGGTCACCCTACAATTTAAGCAGTAATACAATGCGGCTAAACGTTGCCCGCCTTATTGAAGAACATATCGCAATGACAATCCGGCTAATCGTTGAACCGCCGCATTACAAAACGGCCCTGATTTTCAAAACGGCTAGCCGTAATGTAATACAGCGGATTATACAATCCGGCTGTGACTACAAATGATGACTGCGAAAATGGTTATTGTGGGTTATCCCCTAGTACATTATTGACCAATCACGTAGGGTCCAACCAGCCTTTGCAATGTAAGCGCAGAAAAATGTGTTAATTGAAGATATCACATTAGAATCCTTTAAAATTATCCGAATTTAGCTACTATTTTATGCATGTATTATCTATACTAATATTATAAAGCTGAAGAGTTTGTTTGTTTGTTTGTATGTTTGTTTGTTTGTATGTTTGTTTGTTTGTATGTTTGTTTGTTTGAACGCAAGGATCTCTGGAACTACTGGCCCGAATTGAACGATTCTTTCTTTGTAGGATAGTCCATTTATCGAGGAAAGCTATAGGCTATTTATATTAACATTACGCTACTATCAACAGGAGCCGAGCAGGAATGAAAAATGTAATAAAAACGGGTAAAATATTGCTTTTTGAGAGCTTTCGTTGCGTGACAGCATATGTCATATTTTAAAGGTTGCGTCATTAGAACCTAAAGTAACAGAATTTGTTCAAAATTTGAATTGGTACGATCGATTTTCGATAGATGGCGTAGCAACGCGCGCGCACTTAGCTAGTACATAATATAAACCTTCCTCTAGAATTAATTTTAGTTAAAAATTAAGTGAGTCGGTTCGTGGATTGATCGTAGCGGCCCGAGACTTTAAACTTTTAAACCCGGACTACAAAATGTAGTCCAGCCCGGACGCTCCCCGGACGTCGTCTAAACTAGGACAAATCCAGGGTAACACGGGCGGGTGGCAACCCTAGTTCCAAGGCAGTTGGTGTAAAACACCTCTGGGTTAGTACAGAAAGCGCAGCACTTTACTGCCCTAAACTTACTCACTATACTTGCGCAACAGCTACAGTCATAGGCTATAAGTGGCATCAAATTGTCAATTCACAACTCTGTAAAGGCCGTCACAGACGTAGCTATAATATATATTTTCATATTTTCGTGACGTCACCAAAATATACCATAATATATTCATATTATGGCATATTAACAGAGCAAAACATATTTTCAGTGTACAGCATGTTTCAACATTGTCTGAGCGCACGTCACAAGTCTTTTGATCTTTTTAACCCCCGACGTCCGACCGAAAAAGTGACGGGGTGTTATAAGTTTGACATAACTGTGTGAGTGTGCGCTCGTAGCATCGTAGCTCCCAAAAGGATGAACCGATTTTGTTTTTTTGTGTTTGAAAGGTGATTTAGTCGAAAATGTTCTGAACTATGTTTGATATAAAACTGTTCAATATTGCCGCCGTCACAAAATGGTGGATGACATATTTTTTCACAACCCCCCTCAATATGGATATCAAACGAAAGGGCAAAATACAAGCCTGCCATCACAAAATGGAGAATTACATGATTGAATTAACGTAAATGCGCCTTTCAATGATAACCAGGGTCTGACGATGGAGCTGGAACATCATAATATTATGTAATGTGATATTAATGACATACAACATCGAAATAAAATTCGATGTTGTCATTAATTTCTTTATTTACGGAGTACTAATGGTCATCAGCTTCATAATCAGACCTTAGCTGCCATCTTGTGACAAATTACTCGTCAAGACGAATAAAGCGAGATCAAACTTGATTGGGTTATATTGTTTAATTACTATAAGTGGCATCAAGTGGAGACTTCCGGTTGGACACTACTAAGAGTAGTTTGTTATGTGAATCAGTACAGCAAAATAAATTGGAAATAGTGTATAAACGAAGATATACAGTACCAAAGTCATATTCGAAGAAATATCCATCCTGCACAATTGTCACAAGGTACGTTTTACACCAAATACATACGTAAAATTATGTTTTTTACATGAATTCTATTTTTGTTGTTCCAGTATAACGGAATTTTATTTTGGAATTTACTCTGAATCACTGAAAAACCACCAATCACGCAAATAATTGACGAACATCCGCTTTGTTTATATTCCAACCCGCCTTCTTATAAAATTCATGAAGCTTTGACAGTTTGACGTTAGAAAACTACGGTAAGCGACTTTGACAACTAAAACTGAGTAAATCAAGCGGCACAGATTAAAAATATAGATGCTTGATAGACTGACACGATTAATGACGGCTTGACATCAACTACTTCAGATTTGATTGTTTTTTGTTTTATTGATACAAAAAATCCGAAACACTCTGAATTTACGTTTCGTTACTTACTGTCATAGAAAATAAAAATATCAAGTAAATCAAATCAACGAAGAATTATTTCTCACAACTTGAAATTGTTATATTCGCTAATATGAAAACTAGACAGAATAGCATACGCGAATTGGAACAAAAATTAAAAGAAACCTTACTTGATTTACAAAACTCTAAGAAGGACAATAAAACCCTATTACAAGAAAGAGATGAAGGTGAGGTGGAAATTCAAATTGTTTTGGACAAAAACACTCAATTGAAGAATGAAATGAGAAATCTCGAAGAGATAAATAGTCAATTACAAGAGGATAGAGAAAAATTACTGGATATAATTAACATCAACGGAAATAGAAATATTGAATTAGAGGAAGCACAAAATAAAATAAAAAAATTACAAGATGAATTAAATCAAGCAAGCATTCTGATCAAAAGTATAGATTTATATAAAAATGAAAAAGATGCAGAAAATATATTAGGTTTGTATAACAAATTAATGGTGGATAGCAACAAACCTAAAGTAATAGAAACCATTGATCTGACAGTGGAAAAACGGAGCTCAATTTTGGAAAATAATCATGTGTTGATTAAAGGAAGAAACACATTTAAAAAGTACTTAAAAGTTAAAAGAACAATTTCAAAATGTAAGAAACAATTAAAACATTGTCATAATCGGTGTAATATCGAACTTATCAAGGATAAGATAAGGTTAAGGGAGGTGATCAGAGATGACAAAAACACAATTATGACAATTCAACAACACTACGACGAAAACGTAGTAACGATGGATAGATTGGAATACCAACTTAAAGACTTAAACATCAAATACAGCATGGCACAGAAAGAAATAGACCAACTGATATCGGCAATGAATAGTTTAATAGGTCTTAGTCCCTCCAAGCAACGGCAATCGATTTCTGCTGCAGACCTTTTGTCGGCCACAACTACGTCACTCACAAGTGACGTATCCTGTATGATAGGCCCCGACCATGCTACATCCTTATCATTAGTGTACAACAACAGGCAATCGAACATAAATTCATCAACTGGTACGACTGCTAATGCTAGCGTGTTTCAAGATGTTTTTAGTCAACAAACTGAACAAGATGTAAGTGGAATCGAAAAAACCGGCAAAGTTGAACTTTTCTGCGACGGAATTGGTGTTGGGTTAGGAAATATTTTCAACCATGTAAATACTAATAATAATCAACTGACTAACACGTGTATACCAAATATAACTTTTCAGCAGCTAATAGATAAAGTAGTGGTCAGTAAATTTAAACAAAAGTCAGATGTTGTAATAATGATGGGTAACTCATTGAGTACTACTAAAAGAGATCTTGTAAATTGTATAGAATCATTAGTGGATTTTCACAGTTCGGGTAAAGTTGGTAAAATTGTATTATGTACATTTCCTTATTCGACTTCTTTGAGCGATAGACAAAATCAAAAAATATATTCTTTGAATGTTATTTTACACAACCTTATTTCAAACAAAGGCGGAGATTTTATATTATTTGATATTAATAATTTTATACACAATTTTGTATTGTCCAATGGGAAACAATTCTTAGCCCGACACTTAAAAGTTAAAATAGCTAAACTGATTGTTTTTACATTGTCAAACGAGCGAAAAAGGAAATTTCAAAACTTGACAAATATTGCGACAACCAACAGTGACTGTTTAAACTGAAATCCCTGACAACAGAGAGGCCTCATTATGTTACAACAAAGCGTCGTAATATACTAGGTCCCCCTTGCAACAAAAGAACTGTTACTCAGAAGGTTCAAGAGAACACCGTTTATATTTTATACCAGAATATAAACAGGCTGTTAGGTAAACTAGAAGAAATAGAGCTATTCTTAGAAAGCTCACACAATTACGATGTAATTTGTTTCACTGAGACCTGGTTATCGAAATTTGAATTGAATTTTTGCCTAAACAATTATACAATAGGTAGTATATACTATAGAAAATTGGCAATAGGAGGTGGTTGCATAATTTTTGTAAGCAACAATGTGAAATATAAGTCCCGAAAAGATGTAGAAAATATAACTGTTGAACGCCATGGTGAACTAGCTTGCGTAGAATTGGATCGATATGTTGTTTTATGCGTTTATAAGCCACCTAGTGCCGAAATTGAGATCTTCCTAACTACTTTAGAGGAAGCATTGAGTAGAATATCTAAGAAAAATAAACAAATTGTGATGTGTGGAGACTTCAACACAGACATACTTTCGGAATCTCGTAATAAGAGCAATATATTAATGTTATGCCAATCGTTTAATTTGACAAAAGTGTTCACGGAACCCACAAGGGTCGCAGTAACTAAGAAAGGTTGTTCTGCAACCTGCATTGATAATGTTTTTGTAAACTGTGAATACATTCATTCTGAAGTCCTAGATTGTTTGCGTTCGGACCATAGGGGTTTGAGCATTTCTCTTCCTGCCTGTATGAAAAGGGCGGAAGAGAAAGTGCTTGTTAGACCCATTACATTGTCCCGTATGTCAGCTTTAAATACCGCGATATCTAATCATTTTTCGAACAATTTTTTCGACATGACTATTGATGATCCTAATCGTAATTATTCTGAGTTTTTTAAAATGCTGAGTACACATTATAATAATATTTTTCATACCAAATTAATTAATATTAACGCAAAACCGAAGTTTGCCGAATGGGCAACACCAGGACTTATTAAAAGTCGAAACAATCTTTACAATTTATATAAACTAAAGACATACTGCAACGACGATGCAACAAAAGTCTATGTTAAGAGGTATTCAAATATTTTTAGAAATTTGTGTATTCGAGCAAAAGCAATATTCATTCGGGATCAAATTAAAAACTCCAACAACGTGATAAAAAGCACGTGGAAGATAATAAACAAGGAGTCTGGTAAAACCAAAAGTCGTGAAATGATGCGCGCAGTTCGGGTTGGCGAAAATGTCACTACAAAAAAATCGGACATTGTAGATGCTTTCAGGGCTTATTTTGCTGATATTCCCTTAGAGACAACTAAACACCTAACTTCGTCTCCCTCTCTTGCAGAGGAAATGTTGACAGAAAATGTTGATTGTCCTTCATCTACATTTGAGTTTCATCATGTTACTGCCACTGCAATACTAAAAACGTTCAAAGACATTAAAGTTAAGAATACAGAGGACTTATGGGGATTATCTGTTAAGGTACTTGAGGGGATAATTAATAACATTGCCCCATATTTAGCAGAATTATTTAACGAATGTATCAAAAATGGCACATTTCCTGACATGATGAAGTATAGTAAAGTGATACCCTTGTTTAAATCTGGAGACAAAAACGAACTTGGAAACTACAGACCCATCTCGGTTTTGCCCTGCATCAGCAAAATATTCGAGAAACTAGTTCTCAAGCAACTTTTGTTTTACTTTAATATTAATAACCTTTTACATAGTAACCAATTTGGATTTACAAAAGGACGTTCCACTACTGATGCAGGTATTGAACTAACCAATTATATATTGAAAGCCTGGGAAGACCATCATGACGTTCTAGGAGTATTTTGTGACTTATCAAAAGCTTTCGACTGTGTTCATCATGAAACTCTTTTGAAGAAACTGCAGTTCTATGGGGTATCGAAACCAGCTCTAAATTTTATTTCTTCATATCTTAAAGACCGTGTACAGATAGTCGATGTTGACGGTGTGCAATCAAATGAGTCGCCTATAAGAATGGGTGTACCACAAGGTTCCATACTTGGACCTTTCCTGTTTCTTATTTACATAAATGATCTTCCTTTCATGATTAAGAAACATAAAAATATAGAAATAGTAATGTTCGCCGATGATACATCACTTCTATTCAAAGTGAAGAGAGGAATAAACGATTTCACAGAAATTAACGTAATTTTAGACATTGCGTACAAATGGTTTGATGCAAATAATCTAGTACTTAATCCAACTAAAACGAAATGTATAAAATTCTCACTCTGCAATGTAATGTGCGATAAACTTGATATAAGACTGAAAGATGAACTCATCGAACCTGTACAATCTACTCGATTTCTGGGTATTTCAGTAGATTCAAAGCTTCAATGGGGTCCTCACATAGAGACACTGGCTGACCGACTTAGTTCAGCTGCCCACGCTGTTCGTCAAATTAAAAAAATATCGGATGTCGCAACAGCTAGGCTTGTTTATTTTGGCTATTTTCATAGCATTATGTCCTACGCGATTTTATTATGGGGTTCAGCTGCGGACAGAAACTCAGTTTTCATATTGCAAAAGAGAGCAATCCGTGGTCTATATAATTTATCAGCTAGAGATTCAGTACGGGAGATTTTCAAAACTATAAACATATTAACAGTCCCTTCATTGTATATTTATGAATGTATAATGTATGTAAGAAAAAATCGAAGTCGACTGAAGAAACTAACTGATCTGAATCCAAAAGCGCACCATAAGCACAAAATTGTATTTCCTAAGTGCAGACTTCAGAAAACAAATAACTCTTTCAAATGTAATGGTATTCGCTTCTATAATGCAATCCCTGCACAAGTCGAAGGTCTTAATGAAACAAAGTTTAAAAATGAAATAAAAAGCTACCTATTGAGCAAGGCATATTATAATATAGATGACTTTGTTAAAGATAGTAACGTATGGAAGAGAACTGTGTTGAAACTAGAATCTTGTAATAAGGTAAAATAATAGATTTATAAAACTTTTGATGGAACATTGTACTCATGTAGTATCTGTATACTGTATGTATTAATTATTTGATATTTTGTCTTTGACAAAGCCTTTTTACAGCTGCATTTGATTGACGAGGCTCCTTTACAGCTTTATTCATTTTGACATTGTTATTTTATCTTATTATGTACACGGATTCTTATGCCTTTTTGTTAATGACGTTACCAAGTGTTCTTATGAATTTATGGTTCGAATAAATGAATTGAATTGAAAAAAAAATACTGAGTTCCAATGACCATCTTCCAGCTTCATCATCAGACTCTGATCATCATCTAGCGCCAAAGTACTTATCAATAAGAATAAAACGAGCCCAAACTCGATGAGGTTATGTCGTTTAGTTATTAGTCACTGAGTTTCTATAGCCATCTTCCAGCTTCATCATCAGACCCTGGATACCATCTAAAATCAAAGTACTTATCAATACGAATAAAACGAGCCCAAACTCGACGGGGTTATATCGTTTAGTTACTGAGTTCCTGTGATCATCTTCCAGCTTCATCATCAGACCCTGGATACCATCTAAAATCAAAGTACTTATCAATACGAATAAAAAGAGGCCAAACTCGACAGGGTTATATCGTTTAGTTACTGAGTTCCTGAGACCATCTTCCAGCTTCATCATCAGACACTGGATACCGTCTAAAATCAAAGTACTTATCAATACGAATAAAACGAGCCCAAACTCGACGGGGTTATATCGTTTAGTTACTGAGTTCCTGTGATCATCTTCCAGCTTCATCATCAGACCCTTGTTACCATCTAACGCCAAAGTAATCCAAAGCCAAAGTAATTAATACAAATAAAACGAGCCCAAACTCGACGGGCTTATAGTTTAGTTACTGAGTTCATGTGACCATCTTCCAGCTTCATCATCAGACCCTGGTCATCATCTAGCGGTAACGTACTCATCAATACAAATAAAACGAGCCCAAACTCGACGGGGTTATGTCATTTTGTTACTTAGTTCCTGTGACCATCTTCCAGCTTCATCATCAGACCCTTGCTACTATCTAGGGCCAAAGTACTCATCAATACGAATAAAACGACCCCAAACTCGACGGGGTTATATCGCTTAGTTACTGAGTCCCTATCGCCATCTTTCACCTTCATTATCAGACCCTGGTTACAAACCGCACCAAATTACCCATATAGACAGATAATACGAGCCCAGGTTTGACGGGGTTTCGTCGTTTCATTACAGAGTTCCTATGACCACCTTACAGATCCAACATCAGACCTTAGTTAATATCGGGATAGATGAAAATAAAACTAATAAATAAAAGCTTGTAAAACAACTCGTGATGTGTGATCGGACAATGTTGGAATATGCTGTATATACAAAATATGTCTTGCTATATCATAATGTATATTAAAATGCCTTAATAAATATTACGGTATAGCTGGGTGACGTAACGAAAATATATATTATAACTGCGTGTGTGGACACTCGCGCATTTGTATAGAAAATAAAGTGGTCAAGTGCGAGTTGGACTCGCCCATGAAGGGTTCCGTTGCAGCAAGTACCATTATATACAAAGTATAGTACACATAGTTCTTGTAGTTCGTTGTAACTTTGATCGAAGTTTCAATAATAGTGTATTTATGACGTACTAAAAAAAAACTACTCATCAGATCGAGTTCAAACTAATTTTCGTTGGTAGTTTACATGGTAATGTACATCATATATTTTTTTTAGATTTTTCATTCTCTTACTTTAGAAGTTAGAGGGGGGGGGGGGGGCACACATTTTACCACTTTGGAAGTGTCTCGCGCAAATTATTCAGTGTAGACGAAAATGATATTAGAAACCTCAACATCATTTTTGAAGACCTATCGATAGACACCCCACACGTGTAGGTTTGATGAAAAAAAAATTTTTGAGTTTCAGTTCTCAGTATGGGGGCCAACCCTAATTTTTCTTTTTTTTTAATTTTTCTGTTCAAATCTTAATGCGGTTCACAGAATACATCTACTTACCAAGTTTCAATAGTGTACTTCTCATAGTTTCGGCAAAAAGTGGCTGTGACATACGGACGGACAGACAGACAGACATAACGAAACTATAAGGGTTCCGTTTTTACGTTTTACGGAACCCTAATATACGGAAATATGTCGAGAAAAAATATGAAAATATATATTATAGCTACGTCTGTGACGGCCTTAAGTAAGTACGACGAGTAATACGAGCAATTTGCTAGTCCCCCTCTGTGCTAACGAGCAAGATTGCGAGGAACAACGGAGTGTTCCGCGCGAAATATCACACTACGTAAACCGCACTGCACCCTTGCCCGCTCCGATACAGTAGTCCAACTGAGTAGTTCAACTAATTGTACAAATGATACATAACTGTATCATTAGTCCAACTACTGCCACATGCATAATAAACAGCCATCTTTATCTGCCCACTGATGGGACGCAAAAGAGAACCAAATCTCTACCACGCCGGCCAAGCGAATTGGCAAATATCACATGTCACATGTATTTAAAAACTATCTGTTTTGGAATATTGTGGACTTTTTAAGATGCGAGTAGGAAACTATACCTACAATAGATCTAAAAGAAAAACGTTTCGGTTTTCCTAGGTTTCAATCAAATGGCATATAGGTATTTTAGAACATATTTTTCGTAGCAGCGCCCTACCCGCAAATTTCCGTTTCTATTAATTTCCCGGAAGGAAAAGGAGCCTATGTGCTATTCCAGCCTGTGTTTCAAATTTCAACCCGATCCGTTTAGCTGTTCGGACGTGATTGAGCAACAAACCTCCAACCATCCTTAGTTAGTCGGGAAACTTCTCCGAAACGACTGCACCGATTTTTATGAAATTTTGGATGTACTATTGAAAGATATGAGAATTGGTTGTAAGCTGTTGTTAGGCCCGGTTATATTATGCTCCGAGTATCACTTGCGGTTGTCAGTTGTCATTGCTTGAGTCTTGTTGTTGATCAGCAATACTTTTATAATTTCCGGAGCGTAAGAGGAAATCTCTTGTTTGGGACTTATCTAAACCGCAAATGAGCAGATTTCCTAATAGACTACAGGCCCGTGAACAAAATGTACGGGTCAAATGAACCACCAGGAGACCTATGTAAGACGATAGATAGAAGGGTGTAAAGTATTAACATTCACCACTATGCCGTCACTTGTAAGCTGTCCAACTGAGTGTAATTGAAGAGGGGGGGGTGGCAACCCTCGACCATTTCTCCTTGTCGCATGATTTTTGTACGGCGTTGCGGAATAATAGATTAGAAGAGGTTTGAAACTATAAAAAATATACGCACGCGACACTTCCGCAGACACGACTCGGGATACTCGTCTTAGCGCAAAGCACGCACTGCTGACTTTAGCATACATCTTGTCGATGTGGTGTTCCCACCTCATGCTGCGATCAATTTCGAATTCCAAAAATGTGGTGTTCTGTACCTGCTCTATGGTACTTCCCCAGGTTGATTCTGCCAAGAGTCCTACCACTACTAATGATTTGGACTCTTCGTATTCCAATAGCTGTGTGTCACTGTGCTGTTATGTGGCAGGCATGTTGCTTACCATCAGGTGCCTGAACTGCTAGTCTCGTCACTCTAAAATAAAAATAAAAATTGATTCGTTCAGAAGTTCCGGTGTGATTGAGCAACAAACATCCAAACTTTCGGATTTGTAATTTCTTTTCCCGTTATTAATCGTAAATAAAAGATTAAAAGTCTTACTCAAACTGTGTTCCTCAGCCCGATCTTCGACCACTTTAGAAGTGTCTCTCGCTCAAATTATACAGTGTAGAAAAAATGATTTTAGAAACCTCAACATCATTTTTGAAGACCTATCGATAGACATGTCGCAGCCGGATTGTATAATTCGCCGTATTACATTACGGCTAGCCGTTTTGAAAAACAGGGCCGTTTGGTAATGCGGCGGTTCAACAATTAGCCGGGTTGTCATTGCGATAAGTTTTTCAATAAGGCGGCCCACGTTTAGCCGCTTTGTATTACTGCTTAAATTGTAGGGTGACCATAATTACAAAATAAACAATGTTTTAAAATAAACAATCATAGTACTTAGAAAGTACTTCTTACGATATTTCTTAAAAAAAAATTACAACATTTTACCTCACAGATAAAGCTTGAAAGCCCCTAACTTGATATCGGTGACGGTACACCTAAGAAACATGATGCACTTACATAGACAAGGGTTTATCCATTGAGATTTCACTCCGGGTGGGCTCCCGTCAGAAGCTCTGCAGTCAGCCCTGAGTCCCAAAACTCGGGTTTTTGAAATACACTCTTAGGAGTAGTAGCGGCAAGACTAGGTGAAGTCGGTGTGCTCCGAGTCGGATCTGGGTCGTATGTCACCTCCCCGGTCCGATTTAGTCTTAACAAGGGGGACGGTGGAAAATAAATAGTTTCCAAGTAACACCCAGGTGGACGAAGGTGAGACGTCTCAAGAAGTGGACAGTGCTACCAAACCACCCCGATAATATTGTGTACAGTTCATCCGAACTCCAGAATCCACAAGTCACTTTAGCAATTTAGCAACACATTTTCTTTATTCAACGCCATAGTTGTTGCTATGTCATGCAACACCATGAGTGTGGAACTAAAAATTGTCAAAGAAACGGCTAATCTCTCGCTTTATTACATTACGAGCGCAGTGCAGTGGTAGGTAATGGTTTGGGCTCTTCATGTTCTGCGTGTCACTGTGCTCTGTTATGTGGCAGGCATGTTGCGTACCATCAGGCAAATGTCCTGCTCGTCTCGTCACTCTTTATTAAAAAAAAAACGGCTAGGGGTTTTGAATGACGTGGGGCGTCGAATACATTCCGACTCTTTTTTTATCAGCCGCATTCAATCCGGCTAATCGTTAAACAGCGGCTTTACAAAACGGCCCTGCTTATCAAAACAGCTAGCCGTAATGTAATACGGCGGCTTATACAATCCGGCTGCGACATAGGTATAGGTATAGGTTAGGACAAACGTATAGGTTTGATGAAAAAAAAATTGAGTTTCAGTTCAGATACTTAGAAGTATGGGGCACTCCAAAATGTATTGTTTTTTTAAATATTTTTTTGTAAAAATCTTAATGCGGTTCACAGAATACTTATCTATGACCTACTTACCAAGTTTCAACAGTGTCGTTCTCATAGTTTCGTCAAAAAGTGTCTGTGACAGACGGACGGACAGACAGACATACATGACGAATCTGTAAGGGTTACGTTTTACGGAACCCTAAAAACGGAGAAAGGAAGATTATTCAGCTGTATGAAGCGTTTTCAGACAATCACAATCCCAAAAAAGTGTGTGGAAGAGTACTTACACGCATATATGTGTTCGCACTATTGTTTATTTTATTTATATTGGCGACTTTTCAGAAATCAAAAGTTCAATTAATATTTAATATATCCATGTTTATGTTAAAGAGTGACGAGACGAGCAGTACATGTGCCTAATGGTAAGCAACATGCCTGCCACATAACAGCACAGTGACACGCAGCTATTGAAACATGAAGAGTCCAAATCATTACCTAACACTGCTATGCGCTCGTCAGCCACAGATATAAGGTGTTATATCTCTAAGCCTGGGCTTTACTGGTAATTTCTCTGGAAAATATGAAAAAATCTCGAAAATGTTTGATGATGAAATGGTTGATGATGATGACGTGAGAAATGATTTTCTATAAACGTAATAATTATTACGCTGTAAAAGTTTAACACAAAGTGTAACAAGATGGTCATGAATCAGGGCTACCAGATCTGCCCCTATATCATTTTACTACTAGTAGTAGTAGTATTTTACTAGTTATAAAATGATATACTATCTTGAAGTCATCGTATCGTGTTGCCATTTGCCAGGCGCTGAATTTGACAATAGTAATAAGTAGGACAGTTTCCACCCTACTCCCACCCTGAGTACGGTGTCGGTTATTGATTTTTCTGTCGTTGTAACTGCTCTTCCCCTAGTCGGTGATTCGTTTCTCCTAACAAGTTGAAGGCAATGCTTGTCAGATGTGAATGGATATTTATTTAATGTTATTAAAAGAAAGTTTATCTGTCCTGGTCCTGGGGTGTGTTTATGGAACATCGACTGTGAAATATTGATGTGCACCCTATTAGAAAATCGCTGTGTGCATAACAAGTGCAGTTAAATCCACGTGGATACGTACAAATATATGACAATCGATGCTGAAGTAATATTTGCAGATATAATTAGGTAGGTAAGAAAGATGAATCTCTTGGAGTATCTTACTATTTACAAATAAATTGATTATGTGGGGGTTAATCGACGTTTGACGTAAATACGAGGGGACAAGCGAACAGCCTTAATTCATAATAAGGCTCATATAATTCCAGATTGTTGATATTGCCTCGGAGAGGGACTTTTTCCGACTTTGAGACTTTGCAAGAGATAAAGTAATATTTTTCTCGAATGTGTAGGTATGACAGTACGTGTGATATTTTAAAAAGTGTTTGTTACCACTGCCTGAACGGCCCATTATGATTCATTAAAATCCTGCGGCCAATTACTGTTCCTTAGATTAGTCTCATTTTTACAACCCCACCTCCTTATCTTAAATCTCTCATAACATCCTACGGTTGCCTGGAAGAGGTCGCTTTTAGTGATAAGGCCGCCAATTGCTACTGTATTCTAATTTAACTTTTGTTTTAATTTTTAAATTAAGTGCAATAAAGAGTTTATCTGTCTATCTATTGTATACTACGACCATGGAATACGAATCAGTTTGAGCAAATATTGTTTAAGTGATTTCAATAAACTCACCATTATATGTAGTCTTAAATTTGATTTCATAAATAATCTATGCCGACAATATAAAATAGAATAGAGGAAAATTGGTCTTCAGATAATTCCTATGTGCTTAGTGTAAGTAGTTAGGTATAGCGTAGGTCGCATTATTTTAGTTTTGTTTTTAATGATTATTTCCGTTACAAATAAAAAGAAGAAAATCAATGTGTAAAGAATAATTATAATAGCATCATCGAAGTAACTATAAAGTTGTGTGCTCGCGTGCTGTATGTAGTCGGAATTTCAGAATACTTCTTTCAATTGTTATTTTTAAGTTTGTAATTTAATGTTTTTGTAAAATGTACCACTGACGTTGATTATATTTTGTGCAGGGGTCGACAGGTAGCGCGAACGGGCGCGGTGTGCCTTCCCCTAGCGATGACGACACGGTAGATATCACGCCAGGGCTTCAGCAGGCGGGCGACGCGAGCACCACTCCCACAAACCACGGCACTTTCCAGCTGTATGAGCATACTGGCCGTAACTCTACTGCCAGCTCCAACTGTAAGTTTCCTCTTCAATCTATTCTGTCTACTTTCTCAACTACTAGCTCCTATCAGGTAGTCCTAAATCTTCTTCCTCATTTTGTTAATAGGGTACCGGACTGGGTCAAAAATACGCCATCCTAATTAGTCCGTCAGCTAGATCATGGAAAAATATTGGACACGTATTTTTTGTTTTTTCATAATATTAAAAATCTTTAAAGATATAGACCATCAAACTTCGAGAGTGGGGGGTCGCGACGTCACTCGTAAGTAAAAATCGTACTCACAAGTGACGTCACACGAAACTTCGAAGCGCTGTATTTTCGTCATTTTTTGTTTGTGAAACAAAATAAAAAATACGTGTACAATATTTTTTGGCAATCTAACTAACGGGCTACTTCGTTTTTTTGAGGATTGTACCCTATTTCGTCCATCTAGTCAAATATTAGAAGATTCTAATTCAACTGTGGCAGGCAGCCACTGCTAAATGTGAATCTCCTACCACTTTCGTCGATGTCGTCTATTTTTCCAATTGTACTGCCAATACGAACTAAGTAAGGTACTTACCTTTCTTACCAACTCTACCAGCATACAAACCAGAATTTTGTTCATTTTGTCAACTGCTAACTTTATTTTGCCTATCGTTTGGTATATGTATGTCATATAAACTCGCGTTCTACCACTTACTCGATTGTTGGTAAGCAATTACGTCGTCAACGCCCGGTCCTGGACGTCTACTCTAATTCAACGAAAACGTAATTTCGAAATAAACTCGCGATTTTCAAACTCCGATTCTACTTCGATGCGTCGTTTTGTCCGTTTAAATCTTCTAAGCCTACTCTAATTAGAGTATGCTTAGAACATTTAAACGTCAAACAATGTTGTATCGGACGAAACGAAGTAGAACGAGAGTAGGAAAGTCGCGAGTGTTTTTTCGAAATTTCGTTTTCGTAGAAACAGAGTAGACATCCTGGTGGCTTTTTCCAATCAACTACCAAGTAACTACCACTAATCTTACAGAGGATAAACTAGCTGACAAGCAAGCAACTACTGCAAGCCTTGATTTTTTCTTTAATTTACTAAACATAAACGTTCGTGTAAATAATCGATTTTACATACTGATGTGAGCTAATGCAATGATTAAGTATTATCAATGTTTTGGACACTTACTAATAATTATCTGTTTAATTATAAACACTGGTGTTTGACTGTCTTCAGAAGATGCGAGGCAACGTACTTAAGTTTTGTACATCTAAAATCCTCTTCTTCTTTATAATGAAACCTTGAAACGCGTTGCCTGAGTGGATTTTTCCCGATGGTTACACAATCTTAGTGTCTTCAAATCGATATTGAATCGGTTTCTTCTATGTAATGACGCTCGATTGTTGACCGCATCGTCGTTTAACCTTAGACGAGATGGCGGTCAAATGTAATCCTATAAAAGTAAAATAAAATTAGGTAAATTATAGTGACATATACTTTCTGTTTTAAAGCTTACATTGCCCAGTACTTCAACACGACTGCCGCTGGTAAGATTAAGGAAACTAAAGGTTCAACCGTAGCTACGAGAGTATCATTGAAATTAAAATCAATCGTATCCTCTGTATATTGCTCATCATTAGTTTATCATTTTATTTCTTAGTATATCTTATGTAAGTACGCGAATTAAGAACAAGTAACGAGTACATAGTTTTATCTCAAATCTACGTTTTTGTACTTTCCGCTGGTGAGCATCTTTCATATACCATCGTTCACTTGCAATGGGGCGTTTTGCAATGCAAATATATTCCTGCAAAATTGTTATTAAAATTGCTAGTTATCAAAGTCACGGTGGCGCGTACGGTGGTGCCAATATTGAATGCATACATATACCTCTATATGGAAATTTAACAAAATTTAACATTTTCGCGAAATTGAGAACTTTCTTTGGCAGGTCTATTTACATCTTGAAAATGCCTTAATGCTGCTTTATGGTGAATTACTCTTGTTAGCTAGCTCACCAATAAACCATATCAATAATGCTGTAAGCTGGCTCATTTTGGCACGTTTATTGTGATCTATCGCATCTTTACATTAAATTTACAAATCTTCGCACGGTTGACATATCAAACTTGTAAAAACTTTAAAACTTTATGTTATAGTATAATGCAAGTTGGCGGCGGGAAATTTAAAATAGGCTGATTTAAGCTTGCCATAAACCTTACACTTGGTATGCCATAATGTGACAAACCTTCACGTTTGACGTATCAAACTGATAAAGTCAGTTTTACCTAAATGGTATCAGGACGCGTTCCTCTTAAGGCCGATTTACATCAGACGAGCGAATGCTCATTCTATCCCCACTGTATCAAATTCATTTGGTGTAAACAAACGTAGTGCATTCTTTCGTTGTTTTGTTTGCGTTCGCAAAGATTCTATGGAATATATAATATGGAAAACGCTAAGAACGATCTTTCGTTTACACTAAAAGATCGAGAAAGAATGCTCTTGTTCCAGCTCTAGCTCTATGTTCGTTCAGTTTAAATCGGCCTTTACATATGTTATTCGTATCTGAATTTCTCTAGATTTTAAAATCTCTGCTTGGCAGCCTGATTATATATTTGAGAGCTGGAAGCTGAAAACTTATCACGTAGCTCTCTTATTATACCTCAACACGAAGGTGCAGACAGACGCACATAAAAAAAAATTTTGTTCAAAAAGTATGTTTGAGGTAATATGCAATTTTTATTTATTTTTATTCTTCATACATTAAACTGCGACGTTTAATGATTGAAAAATTAAAAAAAAATAAGCCAGATTATTTAGTAGGAGGCTTAACTTAGCCAAACGCGTGCAAAAATGTTTTGCAGAAAATATAGAAAAATGTATTTGAGGCAATTTGAAATTTAATTGGCTACTATTGTTTGTTTATGTCAAAAAAATAGGGATTCTCAAAACAACATCATTTTGGTGTGACTTTTTACCGCACACGTGATCTAAGTTGAGGTATTCATTTTGCCCTTCACCATCCCGGTCTGGACCTTCGTGTTGTTGGGGTGTAATAGGAGACATATTATGTGACAATTTTTCAGCTTGTCTCAAATACCTACCAAACATTTGCCACCAGCTCTAGGAATAATACAGTAAATTGACTTTTTAATTGTGATCAGTGTAGAATACTACACTATTGTATTAGTACCTAAAACAATAGTATTAGGTACTAAAGTGTCATTGCTTATTTGATAATTATGCTTCATCATTCGATTATGAGCTACTTACGCTATGCACGCGTAGACGCATTAGCCTTAGTTAAATACGTCTTTTTCCTAATAATAAAAATGAAGATGTCTCATATTTCATATAAACACAAACAAAAATAAAGTAGCCAAGTGCGAGTTGGACTCGCCCATGAAGGGTTCCGTTCCAGCAAGTAACATAATATACATAGTACACATAGTTCTTGTAGTTCGTTGTAACTTTGATCGAAGTTTTAATAATAGTGTATTTATGACGTACTAAAAAAAACTACTCATCAGATCGAGTTCAAACTAATTTTCGTTGGTAGTTTTCATGGTAATGTACATCATATATTTTTTTCAGTTTTTTCATTCTCTTACTTTAGAAGTTAGAGGGGGGGGGACACACATTTTACCACTTTGGAAGCGTCTCTCGCGCAAGTTATTCAGTGTAGACAAAAATTATATTAGAAACCTCAACATCATTAGGGTTCCGTAAAACGTAAAAACGGAACCCTTATAGATTCGTCATGTCTGTCTGTCTGTCTGTCTGTCTGTCTGTCCGTCCGTATGTCACAGCCACTTTTTGCCGAAACTATGAGAACTACACTGTTGAAACTTGGTAAGTAGATGTATTCTGTGAACCGCATTAAGATTTCAACAGAAAAATTAAAAAAAAAGAAAAATTAGGGTTGCCCCCCATACTGAGAACTGAAACTCAAAATTTTTTTTTTCATCAAACCTCCACGTGTGGGGTGTCTATCGATAGGTCTTCAAAAATGATGTTGAGGTTTCTAAAATCATTTTCGTCTACACTGAATAATTTGCGCGAGAGACACTTCCAAAGTGGTAAAATGTGTGTCCCCCCCCCCTCTAACTTCTAAAGTAAGAGAATGAAAAATCTAAAAAAAATATATGATGTACATTACCATATAAACTACCAACGAAAATTAGTTTGAACTCGATCTGATGAGTAGTTTTTTTTAGTACGTCATAAATACACTATTATTGAAACTTCGATCAAAGTTACAACGAACTACAAGAACTATGTGTACTATGTATATTATGTTACTTGCTGCAACGGAACCCTTCATGGGCGAGTCCAACTCGCACTTGGCCACTTTATTTTTTAAGACCTATCGATAGACACACCACACGTGTAGGTTTAATGAAAAAAAAATTTTTGAGCTTCAGTTCTCAGTATGGGGGGCACCCCTAATTTTTGTTTTTTTTTAAAACTTTTGTAAAAGTCTTAATGCGGTTCACAGAATACGTCTACTTACCAAGTTTCAACAGTGTAGTTCTCATAGTTTCGGCAAAAAGTGGCTGTGACATACGGACGGACAGACAGACAGACAGACAGACAGACGGACAGACAGACAGACAGACATGACGAATCTATAAGGGTTCCGTTTTTACGTTTTACGGAACCCTAAAAAATTTACACGCGACCTACTTAGAATTATCGTGTAACCGAATAATAAACAAAACATCAATACAAAATTTGGCGCGATTCGATTTAGATAAAGTTTATCGACACTTAACTTTTGATAAGATACATTAGGTTTATCTGTATCTCAGTACAGAAGTGATATTCTGCTGCGGTGTTAGTGTTTATGATGTTGGATCCTATTGAAATAGACCCTGGAGACACAGAGCCTCTGATGGCTGGCAGCCATGTGGGTAAAACGAACATTTACTTATGCCATATTGCTTTAAAACGCACACAAAATTAACGTAACTTTATAACCGTTACATATTGAAATTTGCTTTAGAATGATATAACCTGTAATGTACAATCAATACGTATATTATACATTTAGGATCCTTATTTCAATCCCGATGTGAACAGAGGTGAATTGTAAATATGTGTGTCTGGAATCAAAACTCTTATTCAAAGTATCCATTTTGATACGTATTTTTTTGTTTGTAAGCTTTTTAAATAGATTACAGCACAGCCAAGACGTTCACCTGATGGTAAGCAACACGCTTTTCCATAACATCACAGTGTCACGTAATCATTTGAATATTAAGAGGAGGAATGATGCTAATTCGACTTCTTTGAATGCCTGGACTGGGAAATCTGTTAAACAAATCGCACTGAATAAAATATATGTCATTTTTGACTATATTTCTGATGTTCTGCTTGGCTACAAAACACGATTGAGAAAAAAATTCTCGATAGAAAAAAATCGCGAAAAAGTCTCTAAAAAAAACTCACACATCTACTACACTGTTATTCACTAGTTTATCATTATGAAATAAATACAGGTGATGCACCTCATCTAAATTGATGTGTTGGTAGAAAAATATTTCATATATCTTGATTTTCATCTGAAAAAATAATTATTTATGTTTTCGCTATGGACGGTTAGTATGTCCAGAGCCGTCAAGGCACAGAACAATATTACTCAAGAAGAATGTCAACTCCATACTTCGTAGAAAAGTGGCTCCATCTATTTGTAGCCCCCTTCAAACTTCTTTCAGTGCGCAAGGCGGGAAATTTTAAAATCTACCATTTGCGTAGGCGGGAAAATTTAAAATGTTATAGGTAAAAAGGTAGATTATAAACCACATTGAACTACAGCCCAACTAATATAAACAAAACGTACTTGCTTACTACTTGCAAGTAAGTTTTGTTTATATTAGTTAGGCTGTAGTTCCATGTGGTTTATAACCTACCTTTTCTTTTTCTTGTCTTAATAGAAATTCATGGCTTGATGTGGTGTAGAAAAAAACATGTGTGTTGAGGTTTAATACATTTATTTCAATTAGGTATTTGGAATATACAATCTTGAGACTTCAAAATGTAATCAGAACATGAACACCACTACCCATTAATAAATTAAATATTATAACAATATTTTTATAATACTCGTAGAAGCACATTTTTCCACACATTTTGTAAACATTTTTGAGGAGTACATACTTGAGTGATTGTTTCCCATCTTCAGTTCAGTTCATCTCAGCATCTGAAAGTTTTATTTTCCTCATGATTATATATTTCATCATATTCGAAACTAGTAAATTGATTTGTTAGTGTTTGAAGAGCATCATTTCCAAAGAAATTACAGGGCATAGAGATAAAACATCTTAAATCTCTAAGTAACGAGAGCAGAGCAGTACTAGGTAGTGATTTAGAGTCTTTATGTAGCTGTGTAACTAACGCGTGCTGCTCACCATCAGACTCATGTCCTGCTCATCCTTCTAAACTACAAATAAAAGTCATGGGTTGTAATAAGACACAGTAGTATTGAATTAGTAAAATGTAGACATAATGATGCCGACACCAAATTCTAACACAACTACAATGTTATTTTTTCTGATTTCAGCTTTATTTTTAGATAACTTCGATATACCAACCTCATAATTTTCTCATATAGGTAGTAGTCACTGGCTTTATGTCAGCCTTTGTTGATGAACCTGCGTCATGTTCAGTAGTCGAATAACCACTGCATGTACCTATGTCAGTATTCAAAATATTGATGTTTTCTAGTAGGAGCTGCTTTGTAGATGAACCTGCTTCAGTTCAGTTATGTTCAGCATCTAAAATTAAATAATTCATACTATTTTACCAAGCACAACATACACTAAATTATTATTTTTTATCTTTTAGAAAACAATTAAAATATATTTACCTCATCATAGCTTTCATCGGGTGTAGCAAATTTTATAAGCTGTTTTCCACCAGAAATTAAAGAAGATGGCTTGAAGTGATGGGTATGATGGATCCTTCTTGTACAGCTGTTCTTGTTTTGAAGCCCATTCTTAATTAGGATAGAATACTTAGCCCACAACCAGCAACTGAAAGCATAATTTACAAATATGTTTTAGTTTCCGCCGGGCGCCCATAGGTCGTCAAATTTATGATAATATCATAACAATATTCGCGATTTGGCGAACAACGTAAGTATTTACCGTAAAAAATCCTTTTTCCAGGTTTAGGAAAACGATGTAGCGTGATGGTAGAATCGCCAGCAGGCGATCTGCCACACTTAGCACATTTTCGTTGGCTCTCTTTCATGACGAAATACAGCGGAAATATATGGATACAATGTAAATAAACTGGATTTTAGCAAAAAAAACAAGAATAAAGCATGTAAACAAAACACGACGCCATTTTCTTGTGGTCGTTTTAGACTTTTAGAGATACCTACGTAATGACACCACGAAAATGTTTGACTCGATACTTATTTTTATTGTTATTTTACTAATCGAGTTATCAAGAGAAATTGAGAAAAGCGAGGCGTTCCGTCGGTAGATGTAATTTTTGGTACAAGTCGCAGGTAATGTTGCAGTCCTATGAAATCGTAGGACGACGGACATACAATTAATGGTTTCAACATCTAGATTTTATCGACAAATGGTACTAATTTTATGAGAATTATTTATTGGTTCAAAATCGATATTTTTGTAAATTAACAATAACAACAAATCGTACATCGTACATTAAAATCGTAATTTTTCACTGGTTACTTATCTCTAAAATGAAACGTTAGAAAGAGACGCGCGTATATATTGCCACTACTCGTTTGGTGCCCCCACGTGTATGTACTTTTGTCTAACACGGCCCTAAGAGAGTCGACCACCCCTGCGTCAAGGACAACAGACGTATGGCCGGCTCGAATGCGGTCCCCGACTAGGAAATTACGAATAGAAAACCAACTGTCGATAAAACAGTTCTAATATCTCTATTACACATCAAACGAAATTTCAAACTACAGTTACTGATTGTTAATTTGGCCATGCAGATGTAACACTTATTAGCCTATTCGTTAAGCGACTCGGTTCAAAAACAGAAAGCTACAGACTCGTGTCCCAGTTAGGGTGATTTATTTTTGCAGTTTTTAATAAATTTTGTGTTTGACTGAGACGATAAAATATGTATTTAAACTACTTCAAAGAAGGAGGAGGTTCTCGATTCGGTTATATGTTTTTATAGATCTTAATACGCGATAGTTCCGCCAATTGTGAATCGATTTTGATGTTTTTTTGCTTGGTAGGTCATAGGTATTATTGAAACCGTTGCCGTAATATTTGAAATATTAACTAAGAACTAAAATTACAGTTCAATTCATTTACTCGTATTTTTGGTTTTATATCAACTGGAATTAATTTTATAAATAATGAGAGATGAGACCACTAATTTGTTTTTTATCCATATTATTACCTATTTAGTTTGATTTTATACTGCAATTGATAACATGTTTCTGTAAGTGTCAGTTTACGTAGGTATCAATTCTTTATTTCGGCACCAACCGTATTAGAATATATGGCGTAGTGGTCAGACCATATCCATAGAAACTGCGAACCCTGGTTCGCGTCCCATTTCCATCTATCTTTTTGTAAAATGTTGAGTTTCATTGGACCGCGTGCGGGATACGGTGGCAGCCAGCGCAGCGTAGGACGACTATCACTATACAATACTATGTTTATCTATACACAAACTACAAACGACAATAGTAACTACGTATCCTCTGTGGTACTGGTACTGGACCATGGAGTCTCGTGAAGTTGATTCTATTTCATTGACTCACTTCAAGAGTCAGTAATATTGCTGATGCGGTGATGCGAGTTGCTAAGCTAATAAATAAATGGTTTTGGTAATTTGCTAATTTGTCACCTTGCCCGAGTTCCATTTATTGCAGACATTGCGAATTGTAGATAATAGGTACTAATATATATAATAATAACATCAATGAATCTGTCGTAGAAAACCAATAGGTATAAATAGGGATTTAGATCGAATATGGGTAATAAAACAAAAAAAAAACCATCGAAGAGATACCGTGTAACATGCCAACTTTGCCCGCTTTTAACAAAAAATACTAATTATTTATTGTTTTTTCTATGAGCGCTTGTGTATTTTTTTGATATGCTGCATCTCTAACGTCATGTGCATAGATTGGCTAATTAAGATTTTTAAAAAGTTGACATTTTTTCCAACTTTTCATTGATTTTGATGGCGGGCAAAGTTATCTAGACTTTTAGCCAACATTGCCCACGTGGTTTTTTGACTCAAGTTTAGCCTTTATGCCAATGAGAAAGAAACTAGCTAAAGGATTAGGGCAATGACGACGTTACCTTTAAAAACCTTACCGATAACGATCCAAGTTTCCCTATTAAGTTAATTGGCAAAATTACCCTGACATTTTTTCTAGATTCCATACTATAGTGCGTTCCAGTATGGTGTGTAGAAAACCAAAACAAACCAAAAAAAAGGTGATACCATAACATAAACATTGTTTAATCTTAGTATTTTTATGAAATTGCCTTAAAATATTTTTCACAAATAGGATTCGACTTCATTGCGATCTTAAATACCATATACTTAGATTTGTATTGATCAAATAATTCTATACTATCTTATTTTAAAAGTTATAGAAAGTAATGGTAGGATGATAGAAATATGATTTTAAGTACTAGCAATTTGATCTGTGTTTCTCAAACTCTCAATGTTGCATTCAAGACATTTATACTTCTTTTCATCAAATTATTCTTATTAAGGACGCGCCTATTTTTCTAACATATCCCTTATCCCTCTCATGCCCATGTTGTGAAAATGCTCATTTCCATTATATTCAAGTATGGATTAATTTTATAACTCTATTTATTTTTGTCATTAATTTGGAATTTTTAATTGTAATGTAATTTGATTTTAATGTAATGTATTATTTCTTAAATTGACGTCTGTTTTTTTTTAATTATTGACTTGTATTGGTAATATTTGAATATCTTGGTAGGACTCTTAGCAGAGTCCGCCTGGGGAAGTACCACACCTTTGCCAAATATTCTACCGCCAAGCAGTAATGTGCAAACATTACTGTGTTCCGGTTTGAAGGGCAATGATTCCAGAAAAATTACAGGGCTTAGAGACATAATATCTTAGATCTCTGGGTGACGAGCGCAGTGCAGTGCTAGGTAATGATTTGGACTATCATGTTCCAATAGCTGCGTGTTACTGTGCTGTTATGTGGCAGGCATGTTGCTTACCATCAGGCACATGACCTGCTCGTCTCGTCACTATATGCTATAAAAAAAAAAAAAATTATGACATGTAACTACTCGGTATCTATAAAGAGTATGACTAAAGAACTCCGAGAAAAAGGTTTCTTGTGTCGTAACGAGTTGAGAGAAAATCGCAAACCTCTAAATACGTGTTCCAAATTACGCTGTTTACTATCAAAAGCTTGCATATAATTTTCACTCTAAAATGCCATACATTTTGTGTTATTTTGATCGAAACATTTGTATGTGTTTCCAGAATATTACATCATAGTGTTATGATCAGTTTTGGGTAATACGAGGACAATTTGAACGAGATTTATTTATTGTTAAAAATAAAATGAACGTTTTCATATAAGGAAACATCTAAATTACTTTTCTAAGTCACTGGTTCTAGTGTTACATTCTTCTCCGAACTCAAATGCTTTGGCTTTCCTTTTTTTACGTGGGGGAAATAAATGTACGTATGCCCGCCATACTCTCATGAAATGAAATGAGAGGAGATCTCCATCTACCCTCATTTGGGCTTAAAAATCGCAGGGTGACCAACACTACACAGAACACTAACCATATCAGGTTTCTCCAAACTCAGTGCGCTATGCACACATTTATTTGTTAGAGGATTCGGCGACGCCGATAACCGTAAACCGGTTAGTTTTCGGTTATTGGCATCGTGGTCATCGCGTCGTAGTTGAAATATATACCTATGTTTTTTATTTTCCAATGCTTCCCGAACCATTCTTGCGTAGTAATGACATTCGGTAGATAGAACCTTCGGGTCGTGGATCTCGATCCAATGACCAGTTTTAGCATCAATCAAATGTTCAGCAATTGCAGATTCTTGTGTCTGACGATTTTTTACAGCGGCAATGTGTTGATTGTTCCAAGTCCCAGCAGTGGGGACATATATTTGGGTGTTTATGATATCCATACATATATATTTAGCCTTGTTTTGCGATGAAAATTTAAAAGGGCAAGCAATGAAAGGTACTACAAACTATCTTGTAAAACAATGGTTGAGAAATGCTGGTCTGTCATATTGAGAGTGACATTGGTTTGTTTACCTTTTATTCACAGAGATTTGGAATGAGGTATAGACAAAAATTGCGATGTCAAAATGTTAGGGCTGCCAAAAGCAAATATTTTTAGTAGGTACCAAAAACAAAATTAGAATATTAATGTTTATATTTTTCTCAAAAATACAAACGTTCAGCCGTTTACTTATAACTCTAACTAAATCTTAAATATAAACTTATTATTATAAATACTAACATCAAAATCGAGATCAATCAAAGTTTGAAATGAGGTTCAAAATAATATAAAAATAGTGATATAAAGTGATAACCAAGTTTTTCTTTTCAATCAATGGAGAATAGAGTTAGGCACTTATACGATAATTTCAGTAGGCGTATTAGGAACTTGTTAAAAAAAGCTTAATAATTTGTATTTCAGCCTGAGTTAGCTTACTGAAATTATCGCAGAAGTAACTAGACACTTAAATACACATAAAAAATCTTTTATTAGTTTTGCTTAATTATACTTTGGAAAACAGTCATAAAATTTTAAATCTAAACATTCAACCGCTAATTTACCATAAAAGGCGTTCACAAATATTCACAATAAACTTATGTTTAATTAATAAACATAACTAAAAGTCTTTTTAAATTATTATTTGTAAAACAGTCATATAAATTCAATAAAAAAATCAACCCGTTTCTTGAAACATAGAAAACACATTTTTTTTTCATAATTTCACAAAAAAGCTATTTCTTATTTTAATTAAATTATTTTGGAAAAACAGTCTTGTGTTTTATGTGACTATAATGAATTACTTTTACTTATTGTTATACATTGGAAAACAGTCTTAAAAATTTAAATCTAAAAATTCAACCGCTAAGTTAACCATAGAAAAAACATTTTTTTTCACAATTAGGTACATAAAAAAAGTAAATTATTATTTTAATTAAATTATTTTTGAAAAACAGTCTTGTGTCTTAAGCGACTATAATGAATTAATATACCTTTATTGTTTGTTATAACAACTGAAATCGAAATAAAATATGATATATGGCCACGTCGAATAATGTCAGGCTCAGGCAATTTTGTGATAACATCTTCTAAATGTTGTATGGTGCAAATGTCATCAATTATTGGATATGTGAAAGTGGTTCCCTTGTCACATCTAGATTGATTAACTTTTCGGACAAATTTTACCGTAGGATTTGAATCATTGTCATCCAAAACCTGACCAACAAAATGCTTGATGCTCTTTTTTGTACTGAACCGCGCCAAAATCCAATCACTTGCTTTTAATATCTTCTGGTTTTCAGTGCAGTATTGAATATCATGTAGCCCAAATGTTATACTATCTAATTCAAAGTTTTCTTTTTCTTCTTGTTCCCTTAAACATTCGGCTATGTAATAATCGTGTACTGTTTCATAGTCTGAGTTATCTGTGTCGATTGTAATTACTTCAGTATCCGTCGATAACGAGCTTGACTCACTATATAATCTATTCCTTCTTCTTTTCACTGAAGTACTGCTTCTAGCTGGCTTTTTTGCTGACGACTTGTTTTTTCTATTAACTTTCTTCCTTTTTCGTGAATTTTCCTTGTTTTCTTTTTCCAGTACTTTAATTTTGTTCTCTTGCAAGCAATCTGGTAATTCACTGTTGAATGACATAATTTTAATATTATTTGAAATGTCATTTAAAGTACAGACATCTGATGTTTGCGTTGCTGGTTTAATGACCACATTGGAGAGTATAGTTATTTTACTAGGATCATTTTTCAAGGATCTTTGCTCTTTGATCTTTGTGTAAATAACGCCGGTATTTTGTGCAGATGTCGATGATGTTGTCACTTTTAGTTTTGATTGAGCTAAATGAAAGTTTATCAGTTTGATACACATTTTGTTGAGGCTTTCAGGATTGAAAGTATTCTGATTATCAGAGTCACTAAAATTGCCGTCCAAATAGCAGCCTTCATTCTCTTCTGCCATAGTATCATCATTTGGAACAGTTTTAATAAACATCCCCGTTTGTTCATCCAAAAACAGGGTTACTTTGCTCGTTTTATTTACTTTAGCCACTCCAGAGGATTTTTTTCGTGATTTAATTTTCGTAATAAGTAATATTGAATCTATGGCTCAAATTCGTGAGTGTGGCTTTGTAATACTGCCCCATTCCGCCTATTCCCCTGATTTGGCACCTTCAGACTTTGATGATCATGATCATTAATGCATGATCCCCATTCGTATTTCTATTATTACTATTCGTATATTTCCAACCCTAGATGTTACAATGTCTGCTATCTCTGAAAAAATTGTCTCTTTTGCGTTTTCTAGTTGTAATTTTAGTTGATGTCTCGTTCATGTCAATTCGTAATACTTCATTACATCTTAGTCAAGTTAACGATTTCTCTTTTATCACGCTAACATCCCCCAAATAAGGACATTTAAACACACTTCGAGTTCTTTACATAGTGTTAAAAATAGGAACTGAAAAGAACAGAGCACTGTGAACGACGAGTGTCGTGACAAGTGCCGCTAGAGTCTCTTCCCGCGCTCCCACACTCCCCTTATTAAAGTTACTAACAGATTATTTGGATTCTTAATGTATTATACATCGAAAATATAGGATCCCAGAGAACAATTTGTAATAAATAAATAAATATTGGTGGACAATGCACACAACACCGTCTGACCCCAAACTAAGCAAAGCTTGTGTGATGGCGGCCAGTTAGCTGATATAATACTTATATAGCTTTAAATAGATACTTATTATACATAGAAACACCCAGACACAATGCAAACATTTGAATTCATCACACAAATATTTGCACTGGGTGGGAATCGAACCCACGACCCTCGGCTTCGCAGGCAGAGCTACTAACAACTAAGCCACAAGGCCAGTCAAAAAAAAAGTTGTTTATGAAAATATAGTACTGATATAATATGTTGGCGTCTATGTGAAGTCTAAAACCTACTATTTTTATAAAATCAGTGCCGATGCGGGGGCAGTTACTCTAAACCGAATTGATTTATATTTGTATTACTTAATTTAAGCCCAAAAGGCTCCAATTTTTTACCATTACATCACAGTTAAACGTAAAAAGATTTTTCGCTCCACCATTATTTAAATGTAATATGGTATGTAGTTGTTGTAGTAGTGGTTCTGGGGTTGTATGTATGTAAAATCAGCGTCACATTGTTTGTCCGCGGTGGACTCCTAAAGTACTTATTATATGAAAATATCCGAAGTGGAGCCGGAGCGGTCCGCTAGTTTACTCTAATATGATGCTCTCATGTAATTCTGTAAGTGTCAGTTTATGTTGTTTTTTAATTAATCATAGTCATAGTAACTAATTAAGTAAGTAAGTAACTAATTAATACAAACTTATTACTGTTCATATTCATATACGTAATGATGAGTATAATTAGCTCTTTTCGGGTAAGCGCAATTGTACTAAATAGTGTTCTATTGTATAAGTAACTAAGAGATATGAAGTGATACTGAGTTATACAGAGCTAACAACGAGTTTTTGTAAAGTAATAAATACGAGTAATAATAAGTAGTGTGATAAAGTGTATTTTTTTGCAATTCAGCCAGGCAATAAAAATATAAAAAACTTGCTGGGTGCGTTAAAATTTTGTGTGACAACCCTAGGATCGAAATTATTGCTCAAAACTTAGTAAATTTATTTTTAACTGTAACAATATCACTTTATGTACTTTACATTAATTAATAAATTTGATTTTATATCAAAGACAAATAAATAATTATATACCTATAGATATGCAGTTAAAATATGAACCTACATTATTTGTTACGATGTCCATTTATATTATTTTTGCACATTTATTTGTGTTTAAAAATCATTATAATCTATATTTACTTACGATTAATAAAAAATAAGAGATAAAAACACAAAATGAAAATATACAATTAATTGTTACGAAAGAAAGTAACTATTGGAACTCAATTATTGCTAATCTATCTACTTTTCAGTGGTAGTTATAGATTCATACCGATATCCTAGTTCCAACTTGATCGCATGTATTGTAGTGGCGCTTTGAATAAAAGAGGAGAATTATTTGAATTCAATTATTAATAATAGCGCCATCTATCTATTTCACAGTCATACCGATATCACTGTGCCAACTTGACCACATGTATTGTTGTGGCGCTTCAAGCGCCGATATCTCAATTTCGATTAGGGTTCTACAGCGTCTTAAGCTTTCAAAGTAGCCCTGCCAAAAGATAATTCTTATCGTTATTCTAATCGGTTTAATATGCTCGTAAGTCCCGCTACGTTGTCTATCGTAGCAGTCTCTATCTCGTCTTATTATGTAGGTACTCAAGTATTATTCACTACGGTTTCCACAAGAATTAACACGGCTTACGTGAATACGTAAACGGTTGTTTCACTTCAGAAGTTTTCACTTAAAAAATTTCATTAGCAGTGTCGCGTTACCTGCTTTTGTATACTGACATGTGATGCCATCCTTATCCGTTTATTGCCCGTGTTACTACCCGTCTTACTACCAGTAGTAACACGGGCAAAAATAATTGCCCGTGTTACTACCAACAGGTCTTGTACTGATATGCAGCTTTGAAAATGTCTCACGATACGTCATCCTCGTTAGTTAATGCGAAAGGTGATAGTATTAATTAACTTATTTACTCAATTAGATCGAACTTTACGAGATTTTTAAAACGTAAAGTTTATAACAGAATTGACCGACGTAAGTTTTGAATCGAATAGAAATAGTACTTACTGAATTAATTGGACTGAACTTGTGGATAGTCACTGATCTAAACGGAATTCAGAAAATCTAGAAAAAATACATATTTCCCGTAAGTCACGTTGTTGTTGTACAAAATTCTGTGTATTCATTTTTAAAACATTCCGTAAGGGTAATAATTAGTATCGGACAAAAATAAACGGCGGAAACCTCTTTTATTGTATGTACCTTAATTATTTATTTTATTTTAACTAGTTATATTTAAAGATAACATAAAACTAAATATTCAGTGAATAGTTAAAGCGTCTACCTGTCACCGTTATTAGTATCGAGGAAGATACGGTAAAAAAATCAATTTTGTTGTATGTTAGCCCCCTTATATAGTTATTTTATTTTATTTTAGTATTTATTGGGGCATTTTTAAGGTAATATAAATACATAATCTTTGAAAATTTCAACTGTCTAGCTATCACTGTTCTTAAGATACAGCCTGGTGACAGGCGGACGGGCGGATGGACGGACAGCGAAGTCCAGTAATAGGGTCCCGTTTTTACACTTTGGGTCCGGAACTCTAAAAAGGCTGTACTAGTAGTGCCCCACAATATGAGGTGCCCGCGTATACGCAGTTCCCGTTGTTTTTCCATGGTAAAAAATAGCTTTTGTATTATTAGACGTTTTGTAAATATTTAGATTGGAGGTGTAATCCACACGTTATTTATTAGCGTCATCGATGTGTGGCATTACTGACCGATTTAGAAGAATGTAAAAAAATAATTATATAAAGATTGAAAAAGTAATAGTACAAAATAACTTCAGTGTAAAAGTCGCCTTACACAACGCAGCACGTGACCAAGTAGTGTTCTCCAGACGCTGTTTCGTCACAATCCGTAGTAGAAGTAGGTTACTTCAAGGTGCTTCTGTATAATGTTTACAGTACGAACACCTTTCTCCGATCACGATTGAATGTTCGTGCGATAGTAGATATTAGACAGCGTATTAATTAATAATTATTATTACTGATATGAATATTTTAGTGCTAATAATCATTAGTACTAAATATCCATATCAATACAACTTCAATTAATACTTTTTCACTATGGCTGTTTCCTAGGCAGTAATATATTAACCGATTTCAAATAGTAAAAGTAAGACAAAAAAAGCAGTTTTTTCCATTTACTTCATTTCTTGCGTGTTATTTTCAATCAATGAGGGAGTTTCCGACGAGACAAAAATAGTTCTAACGGACGCACTAGATGGCGATTGTTCGAGATGCAGATAGATCTGTCTCTACCATAAACTCTCAACAGTGTAGTCCCTTTAGAGACCCTACCCGTTTTCAGGGAAAAAGTATAGTGCAAAAAGTGTCTTTTTTAATTTTAAAATATTGGGAATAAAAATAGCTAATAAGGTTGATAATGTAATAAAAAACCGTTACTGATCACAATCCCTTTTCAGTAAAAATCTTTAGAACTCCCGAGGCAATAGACACCAACTAAGCCAAAGTAGAAGGAAAATTCAAAGATATAAATAGCAACACTGATACGACAATATTTTATCCACAGACTAAGTAGAGAGATACTCGCTCGGCTGAAGGATTAGTATCCATAGCCAAGAATAAATTAAAAAAAAATATATATTTTGTCTTTCATCAGGTTTAAGGTTTTTCATAAGTTTAATTTGTTTTGAAATTTTGATGTTTTGATATAGTTTTCATTCGAATAAAATGCGTACATGGATAAAGTAGTTTATTATTTATTACTAGAAGTCGTGCTTTCGCAAATTGAATGAATTGAGTCCCATTATGCCTACTGCTTTTGACAACAAACCAAAAGACCTACAAGCGCCTCCTATTATCGTTTTATTAAACCATATCTTTTTGTCTCGTCGGAAAACGGCTCATTAACTGACCAAGGAAATAAACATTACTTACATACTTTTTTTGCCCTGACTCCCAGACTGAAATGACAATTTTAATTTTATTTAGTCAAAGATTTATGCATTATGAGATAAGAAAAATGGTAAAGTAAACTAATTTGTATTTCCTAGTATATTTCGACGCATACCAAAAAATTACCATGTTTCATGTCAGAAAGAACTATAAAATAACATTAATGGTAGAACTTGTTTAATCACGGTACTGACAACTCCGAAATTATTGGCTTACTTTGACTTTGACTGACAGTGACACAGTGACAGTCGACGCGTCGTCTGCGTCACTAGTCACTAAGATTATTCGACGGAAATTGATTTTCTTTTGTTTTTATTAGTGTTCACAATAATAATTAACATAGGTACACCTATCAATAAACTTAGACTGAGTACATTTTTTCGAGCTATGTTGTGATTCTTTCCATGTGTTTAATACATGTAAACAAATGATCACGCGGTGAACTCTTGAAAACTGGTTCTGTGGACGGACAACTGACTCGTCTTCATTATCGAAATTTATTGTTACAGGGGACGCAGTTATGTTCACTGGAATTCAAGGTTAGTGTCTATAATACAATTACGATATATCGTGTTAATTCTTTAAGGTTATCAGTAATGAAAGTGTTCATTCCTTATGTATGAAGCTCTTAACCCATGCAGGCTTATGCACCAAGGGTGACATAAATTGCAAGGGTTGTGAAATATTAATTATTATCTACATTTCTACAGTTTCTACTCTTGAAATCCTATGTTGATTTACCTGTTCGAAAAGTTTATGATTAAATTAAATTTTTAATAGGCTCATATTTTAGGGGAAAAGTTTTGTTTAGGTTACAATAGTGAAAAATCACATTGATTTGCACTTATTTCACTGAATAAAATAGTACTACATTCGGAAAAAAAACAGTAAATGATTACAGATTCATTATTTTATTTCAGCAGAAGATGATATTCCGGGTATTGGCCAGTATGAAGATTTCCACACAATTGACTGGCAGAGAGATATTGCCAGGGATCGGATGAGACATCGGTATCTAGTCAGGAAGAGACAAGACTCAATATGGGATCTAATTAAAGTAAGTGTCATGATCAGCTTAGTTACGGCTAGTCTAGTCGGAAGAATGACAACACCAATCTGGAGCCCCAGGTTCATATTTCACAAACACCACTGTCTTTTCAAAATGATGTATGGAATGATGCTAACATAAAATGTTGAAGGAAAACATAGTGAGGAAAGGAGTGTTCCTAAAATCTTGTTGGGTCATGCTTCATCTAACAACCACCCACATTGAGCCAGCACGGTGGATAATGGCCTCGCAAGAAATGGCCTTGAGTCGCAGCACTGGGAACATTTAGTGGCCTGCTGCAGCATGATCATTCTAGATACATACATATGTATGAGATAAAATCAAAATATCTAGAACTACTTATACAACTTACAACTTACTTAGTTCACAACAAATTTAGTAAAGTTGATCAATGACCAAGGAATACATACCCAAGTTACAAGTACAGTTCATACCCAAGGGACTGTGTATTGTCACTGGATACATCGTAGCGTTTTTGTTATTCCAGATATAACCTATTCTAAATTTTGACCTAATCTTATCAGCTGTTTGGACTTGATTGAAGAACAAGTATCCAGACATTCTCTATTATAAATTTACTTGTATAAGATAGTAGGATGCTATATTGGCACAAATAAATATTTACACTAATGCATTTCAAATATTTGTGGTGTACCAATTGTTCATAAGTGATAATAATATGCTTCATTTTTTTTATTGTTAATTGTATCTGTAATAACTGGTTTTGAATGTGCACATTAATTTTATCGGTAGTATTATATTTATGTATAATTTAGAATATTTTATTTCTTTTAGGGTGCACATGACGCATGGTCAGGATGGGTGTGTGTTCTGTTGGTGGGCGTCTGCACTGGTATTGTGGCCGGTGTTATAGATATTGGTGCCTCGTGGATGACTGACCTCAAGTTTGGCATCTGCCAAGCTTTTTGGCTGAACAGGGAACAGTGCTGCTGGTCTGATATCAATACTACGTTTGATTCTGGCAACTGTTCAGAGGTGAGCATACATTTCATTAATATACTTTGAGTTAGTTGGATATTTCACAGCTGAATGATTTAAAAAAAAAATGTTTTTAATTTAAAAAAATATACTTTACAACATTAATATGCCAATTTGTATTCTTTTTTGTATATAAAATAACATACTTTCGGATTGGTTCCTCAAAACTTTCCTCAACATTGGGTACTTTAGTTTATTCTTGTAATTGATAATGAAGTTTTTGGCATATTAAACTATTTATAACTATTAGCTTAACAATAACAAAAATGTGTTTAAGACCACACGGTAGAAGTGAAAATTGAAATATGAAATAACTATTAAACACCATTGAATAATTTTAAAAATAAAAACGATTACACATCTTAAGTTGAATATAGTTAACACAGTGACACGGACAGTCACATATATGGCTGAAGGAGTATAGGTATATGGCCAAGAATAAATTAAAAAAAACAAAAGACATGTGTTGTGCCCCAAAAGAAGATTTCACTTTAAAAAAGTTACTAGCTTTGTTATTTTGTTTTTGTAGTTTTTTTTGTCTTTTATGTTATTATCAAATAACATTGTGATTTGTATGTGACAGTGGCTGACTTGGCCGCAAGTGTTCGGCGCGTGGCACGAAGGAGCCGGCGCATACATCATCAGCTATCTGTTCTACATCCTATGGGCACTCACCTTTGCGGCACTCTCAGCCTCCCTGGTCAGGATGTTCGCGCCTTATGCCTGTGGTTCCGGTGAGGAAATACTAAACTCTAGTGGCTTTGTGGCTTAGTCCGTAGTAAGTTTACGTGTGGAGCTGTAGGACTTGGGTTTCATCCCCATCCAAGACAAATAATATGTGTGTGATGGATACAAATATTTATTTTGTGTCTAGGTATTTCTCAAAAGGTTAATCTTTGCAATTGCTTTTAATTTTGCTGAGAGATGTTAAAAGAAATCAGCTATCAGCTTTTTTCAATATATGACATACTGTGCTGTATTAAATTATGATTAAAAATTACATTAGAAATAATAAAAAACCTAAGCAGGCATAGTAAAACAAAATTAATCAGTTCTCACCAATAAATCCTAATCTTTCTTGATAGCATAAGGGGTCACTTTGGCACGTTTTAAGTTTGAGGCTGCATTGTTAATGTTTTGTTCTACCCACAGGTATACCAGAGATAAAGACAATATTGAGTGGTTTCATCATCCGTGGGTACCTCGGCAAGTGGACCCTCATCATCAAGGTGGTAGGCCTTATACTCTCAGTGTCAGCAGGGCTCTCTCTCGGGAAGGAAGGCCCTATGGTTCACATTGCTTGCTGTTTAGGTAAGTTTTACATAAGTAATATTTGTAACCATATTCATTGCTAATGTATAAGTAGTAATAAAGTTGTTTCTGCGCAACTTTTGAATAATGAAGTGTTTTCATTTTCAAATCTGTCTTTTTTTTTGTTTTAAGATAATTGTCTTGAAAGGAATTTAAAATATTCAGTTTTAGATGTAATTAATATTGATTATAATCACAGCTTTTAACTGCTGTAGTGACCTTTATTTTCTAACATTCAAGCTCAATAACAAAGGGCATTCACCATTCTTATCTCATATATTTTTCATTAAGTTTAATGTAGTTCTTAAAGATAGTTATTATACCATGATAATATGAACTATTGAACATAATTAAACGCCTTTATATGTTTTAGGGAACATTCTTTCGTATTTATTTCCAAAATACGGACGCAACGAGGCCAAGAAGCGTGAGATATTATCTGCGGCAGCTGCGGCGGGTGTTTCGGTGGCGTTCGGTGCGCCTATCGGTGGAGTACTGTTTAGTTTGGAAGAGGTAACTCTTCAAATTATATTTTCTTTATTAACGATAATTTTTTTGTTTGGTAGATCATAGTTCAGAGGTGGTCTCATATAAATTTATTCGAAATTAGTGTAGTGGTTTTAGAATTATTAACAAAAAACTAAAATTTGCTTTCACATATTTAACTGGTATAGTGATAGATTCTTATAAAATTTGGTTGAGTGTCTGAATTTAACATTGAATTGAAGTCGTTTTTTTTTTTTTAAGAAAATAGATTATTGATTCAATAGAGTTACCAACATTTATACATTTACAAACAGATAAATACAAACAAAAACAGTCTTAATATTTATAAAGACTGTTTTTAGGGACATACAATTTTAACAATGATTACATTATTAATATGAATATCTCTTCTGTTTGTAGGTTTCTTACTATTTCCCTCTGAAAACTTTATGGCGTTCATTCTTCTGCGCGCTCATCGCGGCTTTCATCTTGCGTTCGATCAACCCCTTCGGCAACGAACACTCGGTCCTGTTCTTCGTGGAGTACAACAAGCCTTGGATCTTCTTCGAGCTGATACCATTCGTTGGACTCGGGATTATAGGAGTGAGTACCTTAATATTTTAAAATTAAATTGGATCTTTATGGATAATACAATAATTTCAACATGCAATGTTGTTTCAGGGCTGTATAGCTACAATCTTCATAAAGGCGAACATCCGCTGGTGCCGTTACCGCAAGTTCTCTAAACTAGGCCAGTACCCGGTCACTGAGGTGCTCGCGGTGACCCTGGTCACGGCCATCGTGGCCTACCCCAACCCCTACACCCGGATGAACACCAGCGAACTGATCTACCTACTCTTCAACCAATGCGGCATCTCAAGCTCGGACCCACTGTGGTGAGTCATTATAATGCTTAAATCCCTAATGTAGAAAAATAAATAATCATTCTATCAGTAAAAAAAAAACAAATCAAAAGGAGACCATTTTCCATGGACATTTGCCTTTTTTTTGACCATTGACCTTTTTTTTATTTTAGCGTCGCGTCGCACGTATTTTTTGTTTTCCCATATTAAGTATTTACTTAAATATTTTCAAGTTTTACTAAAAATCGTCAAAGAAGCACGTCCACAAACATCAAATAATTTATAATAATCCACCATTTATATTACATATTGCCACTGTAAGATGATAATTGCAATGGTTAAAATGCAAGTGTTTGTAAAATATATGTCCCTTTACTAAGGCGCCAAATGTAAGATGATTTTTAGGTTGGTATAAATAAAAGTTGTTCAACATGCCAATGGTGAAGAGAAATACTTACCATGTATAGAAAGGTTCTAGGAAAACATATTTATAAGTTTATTTCGAGCGCCAGTCTTCCTCTATTCAAAAAAATTGCTTGCGGATAGATGTTACGGTGAGCCTTATTGGTAATTTTAAACGAGAGCCTTGGGGGCGATATTACTCTAGTAAGTAAAACCATAAATAGTTTTAGTAATATTTATTGTTTGATGTTGTTTTTTTTTTTAAATGCCAAAGGCGCGTTATCGCCCATAGTTACTAGGTTAGTCTTTTAAATTTAGATCTAAGTTTACGGTTAGATATTATTTCTAATTAGAGTTTAGTTTATTAATTCAAGTTGCCATTCAAAAATTATCTACTCCAATAGTTCAATAATTACATGTTAGTAAAATAAAGTTTTAGCTTAGCTGACATTATCCTGGCTGCGCAGTTCTAGAGGGCATCCTTCTTCTTCCAGCCGCACCCTCGTAGAAATTGTAGAAATGCGAGCGGGGCCGAGGAATTTAAGTCATATAAGATTCTTTCCGGAAGGGAAATATAAAAATAGAATTTGTAGGTTATAAAAATTGAAGCTAATTCGAAACTAAGCTATTAGTTTATAAATATGGCCTTATAATTACAGGTCCATAGCAAAGGAAGTTAATTTTACGTAGGAGATTAAAAGGATTCTACGCAAAGAAAATAAATATATAAAAAAACCCTAAGTCGGCGAATCCATTTTCGGCTCGGAATTGTTCCAAGTAGGAAACCAGCCAAAACAGGAATAAACCGGGAAAAACAGCAGGAAAAACAGGAAACACCAATGGGCTGTGGGCAAAATAGAATGGTTGTAGCCCTTTGCTGTTATATTTAGAGAAACGACGCGTCGTCCATTTTATAATGGACGCGTGCTTTTTCTTTACAAAAATTTGAAAACTCACCGTTTCCTGGAAAAATATGTGGGGTCCTTTTGGCAAGAGCAATCAAAGACACCAACTCATCTCAAAAAAATGCTTCCACTGAAAGTAGGAAAAACAACAAAGATTCAATAAAGAATTTTTGCAAACACACACTTTCACCAAAACGCGAAATACATTGGCGGGAAACTCACGCACCTCTAGGAGCCTTCGATAGATAGAAGAATTCTTTATTCTCCCTGGATATATCAGAGATCTATATGGATTTTATCCATCTGCTCATGGCAGAGTCGGGCGAAAAATGAATGACTCTGTTTGCGGCCGCCTGCCGCTAGGCGGCGAGGCCAAGTGAACGAGTCATGGTTCTGGACCATAGACCAAATCAATCCTGACAGTGACGGTCCGAATTTATTTTTTATTTTTCATTTTGAACTGTCAAAGTCACCCGTCAGATCGTAGTTCCGAAACGTTATATAAATGTGTATCCGAATCGGAGTTCTAAGATATTTTGACAATAGAATCGGAAAAAATGCATATGTGACGAAATTATGTCACACCACTTGAAAATATACAAGTTAAAGAAAATATACAATGAGGCTACATGTTTGTCAAAATGACACAAGCACGTGAAAAACATGGCTGACTTGAAGTACAATCATTAAAGTACTTTTTAGTCACACCAATTTGCGATCCCCGCTTGGCACGTTAGTATTGAATGTTCAGTTTGCATTATTTAATTATATGTTATTTTAAATAAATAACTTTTGTAGGTCTCCGGGGCTAATTAAGTACATAAACTTGAAACGACTTGGGGCAGAAATGAGCCGTCTCCTTTTGCATTGCGGGAAGTGACTTTGTTTTATACAATGTAGTGATGATATCAGCTATCTATATATCCTGACATAAATAGAGTGTTAAAATTCCAAAAAAAAAACGATAAAAAGTCAAGTCTTTACGAAGTTCACGTAACGTTTGTCTGCAAAATTACACTTCAAGAAAATTAAAATAATGACGGTAAATAAATATCACTATACATGTATAGTTCTTTGCTTGAAATTTACGAGGAAATGGGAAAACAGCTCATCACAAAAAAAGAGTGATATAATCTAAAAATTGAACTGTGACTACTGGTACTTCCCAAGCGTGCAATTGGCCAAAGTAAGAAACCAAGGAATTTATAATAAAATATTAATGTTTGACAAGCTACCTAATTCTAATTCGGAATGGGGGTGATTGACCTGCACTGACGTCCCGCTAGGGGTGTATTGTGCACTTCCCCCGGCCAGCCTACCCAAACCAGCCGAGTTCCTTAAAGTAGCGGAGCATGGCCTTGGGTCGCTGGCATACTAGTTTCACTCCCATTTCGTCAGTTGTTGTTTCTCTGTATATTTCATTTGGAGTTTCTTCAAGGAATCTCGATTCTAATCGAATGTTTCTTGTGGCCTCACAGCGTAAGATCATATGCTCCACAGTTTCATTTTCCCCCAAACAACCCCTGCATAGGGGACTGTCAGTAGATCCTATTTTGTGAAGATGGTAGTTTAACTCACAGTGACTTGTGATCAAATCTATCATCAGATGGAGATCTGATCTTGATAGATTTAGGAGTTTATTAGAAACTTTCCTTTCTATCAGTGGGAACACAGCTTTAGTGTGTTTGCATTTCATGGATTTATCCCAAAGTTTTTGCTGTTCCTTTTCTGTGTGTCGACATAGCAGGTTTCACGTTTCTGAAGCAGTTGGCTTGCACGACTCTGCTATGTCTGCCCTGATGTTCTTCTTTGCACCTGCTTTGGCAAGTACGTCTGCTTTTTTTATTTCCTTTGCATATGTTGTGGCTTTTTGTCCATTCAACTGTGATATTATGATTGTGTGCAAGACACTGTAGGGTAGAGTGGCACTCCGCAATCACTCTAGACCTGGTTATATGGGTAGACCTTCGTAGACCGTAAATAGTAGCTGCACTGTCTGTTATGCACTTTAGTTCTAGTTTGTTTTCCAGTACATTGCCATCTATATCACCATCTTTTTTTTTCTGGAGGACTGATTTAGCTGCTAACAGAAGGATGGCCCATGACTTCTGCTTGCAGTACTTTTGTGGTTTTGTTTAGGGCTAGTGATTCTGCTAGGCCTCGCTCTGGTGAGTGGTATCCACACTCAACCCAACTCCCATGCTGTTTTTTGCACCATCTGTAAATATGCTGCAGATATTATCGCTTTCCCCAGCAGTGTTTGTTTTTGTATTGTCCTCTGTGGCCAGCCCATACTTTTTCCCATCTAGATAAGGCGTGGCTATTCGATCCGTGCCTTGGCATGCGCCTGGGACAATTCTCGTTGCCCGATCTAGGATCTTGCAGTGACTCGTGGGAATTCCTGAGCCTTTCCATTGATCTGTCGATTTAATTCTTAGTGCTGCCGCCATTGCCTCTTGCTGTATATGAAGATGGAGTAGCGTCAAGTGCTTCGGATGGTGTACACTTCACACATTTGCTGATTAGTGAACATGCCAACTGCTGAATCTTTTATAATTTAGAGATTGTGGTCACCAGATTAGTTCTAGGCCACCACACTACACAGCCGTAAGTGAGTGCTGGTCGAACTATTACTGTGTACATCCAGCGACATAGTTTTGGTTTAAGTCCCCAATCTTTGCCAATTGCTTTGGTGCACTGCCATAAGATATTAGTAGCCTTTGTGGTAACATGGTCTAGTTGTTTTCCCCACAGTAGACCTCTCACAAGCTACCTCTCAGCTTACTATAGTGCATTGAAACGGTTTTAAGTAAAAACTTCAATATTTTTTTGAATATTTTTTGAGTTCATGAAAATGCGTGTGAATCTGTGAATCTTCATTCTTGCTTGAACCCAATGATACAGGGTAGGAATACAAAGATAAATTTATTTTAAAGACATCAATTTTATAATCTTTGTTTCACATGAAAAATTACATATAATGAGGTTATGATATTTATTATTATGCATTTTAACTAAACTTTTTTTGACTTAGTGATAAAATTGTGATAATTTATCTTATTTTATTTTACCTATTTGTCTTTCTGATTTTCTGATTTTATATTATTCACTTGACATCTGATAATTTATAGTGATAGTATTTTTTTTACCTTTTATTTAATTCAAATTGTTTGTAATTGTAATATCATTAAACTTATAATATTGACGTGACCAGTGACGTTACATAAGTCATTATTGCACATCTCCACAAGTCTTGTACAGCGCCGCAAAATTGCCAGCTTATCGGTTTTTTATCAGAGCTGATCAACTGATCTGCATGATTTAATGGCACCTTGCCTTTTTTTCTATCAAACTGCTCGTAGCTCGAGAAAGCGACATCGTTTCATGGTTGAGGTTCCAAAAACGAACAAATAGTTTTGACTCCACTTTTCTGATTAGAATAAGAACGTCTAAGCTGTGGAATGAGCTATTTGAGTGGTTATAATCTTGGTGTCTTCAAGTCGAGAGTGAAAATGTTTCTTCTAGTTCGGTAAGCACGCTTCATCATAGACCGCATCGTCGCTTAATATCAAGTGAGATGGCCGTCAAGTGTAAAGAGAGACGAACTTCTTAGCATTCCATGGATTCACCGTGCGGGTGCCGGGTCCATCGTGTGGCAGAGAGAGAAATCTCGAGTAGACCCCGAGACTTGTGACTCGGGCGTAGGTTTAAAAGTTTTTTTTTAGGTATATTAGTTTCCCACGGTACGGTAAGTTCTACAAGGACTATGCGTTTCGTAGCCCTAGAAAAAAGGAAAATGTCCGGTCTGGATGACGAAACACCCACATCCTCTGGGATTTTGTAGTGCTTTTCATACGTGTCCATTAAAATAGTCCAATCAGGTGCTGAACCCAGAATTGAGTAAGGCTTGTTCTTGTTCACAAATTAAAAAAAAAAACATGTAAACCAATAGTAATTAAAGCCTCAATACTCGTTCCAGTGACTACAACCGCAACTTCACGGACGTGAACTCGGCCATAGAGAAGGCCGCCGCCGGGCCGGGCGTGTACCGCGCGATCTGGCTGCTAGTGCTGGCTCTCATCATGAAGCTCGTCATGACCATCTTCACGTTCGGCATGAAGGTGCCGTGCGGACTCTTCATACCCAGCCTGGCGCTCGGCGCGATCGCCGGCAGGATCGTGGGCATCGGTGAGTGCTCGGTCGAAAAACGAAACAGGCCGTTTTCACAAAAAAAAAAAATTGGCAGTCATAGGAACTGCAGATAGAAGTGGAATCTTATAACTCAGAATTTGATAGCTTACTTTGGAAACTGTGCGGGTGAAACCGGAGGGACGTGGCCATCTCGAAATGCTTACGCATTTCTAGATGACCGATGGGAAATACTGATGCATTTCTAGATGGCCAATGGCCATGGTCCCGAGTTTACCCGAAGATTACGTATCATTCGTGACTAGCGTCACGCTCGGGAACTAGCTAGCTAACAATCTGTGCAAAAAAAGAAGTTTTCACTTCAATTAACACCCCTCTTGTCACTTTCCGGAACATCCACTTTTTGACAGGATTTTATACCTAACTAGCTGACCCGGCGAACTTCGTACCACAATATTTTTTCGTCAAAGTTTTCTTAATTTTCTGCCATTCTAACACTGTCCCGACAATAACGAATACATAAAACAAAGAATGATCCAACTTTGTACAGTCATTCAAAAGTTATGTGCGCACAGACATTTCGAAGATCCATATCCAGATATTTGTTTCGAAAGAAATGTTACTACTATAAAACGAATTTGGTATAAATCCCGTCACAAAAAGGATCCATATTCCGGAAATCGACAAGTGACAAGAGGAGTATACATTTTTGTGAAAACGCCCAACTACGTTGTTGGCTTCATTTGATGGATTTGTTGGTTGTTGGATGGATTTAACTCCCGTCCCAAAAATAATGTGCCTGTGTCAATTAAATTTATTTTCATTTCATTTACATTATGCAATATACACTTATGAATAGTGTGTGTCTGTCTGTAGCATCGTAGCTGATGATAAACCATGAGCGAAACGAACGAATGAAAATGAGGGAATGATTAACCAATATTGATAGTGATTTTTTGGATGAAATAATTAATCGGGAGTGTTGTTATCTATTTTTTACGAAATTCTGTCCAAGATGGCCGCCATTACATACTTTTACACAACTCTCTCCCTCTCTCCCCCTCCCTCGATTTGGGTATGAAATAAAAAACTTGATTAGTAGTATACATAAACACTATGATAAATTTCAAATCTAAGATGACCGCCCTCACAAAACGGAGGTTTTTTTTCATAACTCTCTTAGCATGTGTATCAAATTACAGGCATTGACTAGTAGAATACTATAAACACTATGACAAATATCAAATCTAAACTCAACTTTGTGTAGGATGTGAGGATGCTAATTACTTATACAACTCGGCGGCTTTTACCTTATAGGTATTTAGGTAAAAACCGCCGAGTTGCGACCCCTGTAGTAGGTCTCGCGTGTCTAACAAAAGAAAAACAAAATAAAAATCGGTTCATTAATTCCGGAGCTACGATGCCACAGACAGACACACACAGACATGTAAAACTCATAACATCCCGTCGTTTTTGCGTCGACAGTTAATGACATCGAATTATAAACGTGAAATTATTGCAATTTTTTTATGTGTTCTAAATTAATACTATTTTTGTAACAGGCATGATGACTAAAAACAAATAATTACTCCGTCAGTTAGATTATAAAAAAAAATTGTACACATATTTTTTCTTTTGATTCACAAACAAAAAAATGATGAAGAAACAGTGCTTAGAAGTTTCGAGTGACATCAAGTCTACCTAAATTTTTACCAAGACGTGACTACACAACCCCCCACTTCAGAAGTTTGATCATCTATATCTTTGTCGATTTTTAGGGTTCCGTAAAACGTAAAAACGGAACCCTTATAGATTCGTCATGTCTGTCTGTCTGTCTGTCCGTCCGTATATCACAGCCACTTTTTGCCGAAACTATGAGAACTACACTGTTGAAACTTGGTAAATAGATGTATTCTGTGAACCGCATTAAGATTTTTACAAAAAAAAAGAAAAAAAAGAAAAATTAGGGTTGCTCCCCATACTGAGAAATGAAACTCAAAATTGTTTTTTTCATCAAACCTACACGTGTTGTCTATCGATAGGTCTTCAAAAATGATGTTGAGGTTTCTAATATAATTTTTGTCTACACTGAATAATTTGCGCGTGAGACACTTCCAAAGTGGTAAAATGTGTCCCCCCCCCTCTAACTTCTAAAGTAAGAGAATGAAAATTATAAAAAAAAAATATGATGTACATTACCATGTAAACTACCAACTTGAACTCGATCTGATGAGTAACTTTTTTTTAGTACGTCATAAATACACTATTATTGAAACTTCGATCAAAGTTACAACGCACTACAAGAACTATGGAACCCTACATGGGCGAGTCCAACTCGCACTTGGCCACTTTTTTTAATAATTAAACACTAATACGTGTGCCATTTTTTCCCAAAATCAACCTGACAAACTCGGACAATGGTATATTTTTGATCCTCCCAATTATAAACGTGAAATTACTGCAATAAATTTGAATATTTCGAAATACAGGCGTGGAGCAGCTAGCGTTCTACTACCCGAAGATCTGGATGTTCAGCGGCGAGTGTTCCACCGGCGATGTTTGCATCACGCCGGGACTCTACGCCATGGTGGGCGCGGCGGCGGTGCTGGGCGGGGTCACCAGAATGACAGGTTATTATAATATATTATATACATTTTGACCAAACACTCAACAAATACATTTTTTTTCCCAGGGAAAATTCTTTAGGAATTCCACCGGCTCCAGGGTCAGCGCAGTGGATATATGGGACTCTCCACCAGAGGCGACCTACCCACTAAAAACCCTGGGGTGCTTCATCCTTACTGCGGAACTGCGGGAAAACTTTCGTAACCAACCGCGGCTCCGTCAGCGTTTGTCTTCTAAGACACGTCCTTGTGTAGGAGTATATTGTCCCCCGTCTTTTCTTGAGAGGCGCGTGGAAACACTGCGCGCGCCACCTCAGGAGCTACTGTCGTCGAGCAATGGACCCCCTCGAACCCATCGCCCAAAGCCCCTTTTCAAGGAGGTTGAAGGAGAGCGTGGTAAATTCTCCTCCGACGCCCAGGACGACGCTGACGCATTGGAAGATCGGTTACGATCTCCCGTTCACGCTCGGCTGTTTCCTTCTGGAACATAACTTGTTCGCAGAACGAAACAGCCGCCTCCCATGATCTCTCGCATCCGACCATTGATGTGATGAGTGCCAGAAGCGAGAGATCACTTCCTACAACTGCGACGAGCACTCGCCGCTCTTCTGCCCATGCTGGGCATTCCTGCAGTGTATGCTGAGCTGTGTCCTCCCCGCAGCTGCAGTGATGACTCAATAAATACCATAGAGCAACTAACATATTCACCAGAGATAGCTCCAGCCGATTTCTTTCTTTTTCCTAAACTTAAATTACCACTTCGTGGCACCCGTTTTCAATCGGTAGAAGACATAAAGGAGAATTCGCGGCGAGAACGGCACTCATTCTGGAAACAGCGTTTAAAAAAATGTTTTGATGATTGCATTATTCCTTGGCGTAAATGTATCGTTTCTGAAGGTGATAAAATAAATTTGGATGAATAACAAACATTTTGTGTATTATCGATTTTTTCACGTTACTTTCTTCACATAACATTTTAGGGGGCCGAGTCACCTACGTCCGTGGGGAAGCACCTGTACATAGAAGCCCCACACGTAGTCCCTGGGTGGTGCCAATCAGGTGACAAAATACCGGTGGTAGGCTTCGGCCGTGGCTGGTGACCACCCACCAGACAAAGTCGTGCCGCCAAGCGGCCCAGCGGTGTTCCGGCATGTTGTCTGGTGACGCCATTAAGGGAAAACGGGTCAGAACAGTTGCAGCATAACTACGAGACCAGATTGTCACACACTGATACATTGCATGGGAAGGCTAGTCTTGGAGGGTAGCGGGATCCGAGGCACGGTTGCCGCGACCGACCGCAGATAGTTGGGGGCCCAAGTAGTGAGCTAGCCACTCATGAAAGGCTGCCCCGCCATCTAGCGAAAAATCCCGGGATGCGCTATCCTGCCGGTTGGCGACCGGAAGTCAAGGCCAGATAGACATCTCCGGGGGGGCTCGGGCGTCCCCGCAGTCTCCAGACTAGTTTTCCATACATGTATTTGTGTTGTGTGTTGTGACCATTGGTAAGTGTTATGCTGCCTCGTTCTACTTCCGTTTTCCCACCGATCTTCTCTCACAAAAATTATGCAAAAAGTTAAAAAAGGAAACAAAGGATTAAAGCGGCTGCACTCCTTGACCATCAAAGTGCACCTCACTAATATCAGAGGATTGCACTCCAATCTCACGGCAGTCCATCACCATCTTGAGACTGAACAGCCGTCACTTTTGTTCCTAACGGAGACGCAGATAGGTTGTCCGTCGGACGTGGCGTACCTCACATACCCAGGTTATACCCTAGAGCACAAATTTCGACCTCGTGCTGGTGTGTGCCTGTACGCCCGTGACGACATCTGCTGTCGGCGTCTCCGTAACCTTGAGGACACTAGATTTTCTGTTATTTGGGTACTACTAGACACAGGCATAGACAAAATTGTCTATGCCTGTGTGTATCGGTCGCACAGCGGAGACCAGGAGACGACTAGGCTCACGGAATATTTAAGTGAGGCGGCGGACGCGGCTCAACAGAAATACCCTTCGGCCCAATTAGTGTTACTGGGGGATTTCAACGGCCATCATAAGGAATGGCTGTTCCCATACCCATCCCATCAGTGTCCCGCTGACCACGCTGGGCAGGAAACGAGAAAGCTAGCTTTATCGTTAGACCTAACCCAGCTGGTCCAAGAGGCCACAAGAGTACCCGACGTTGAGTCGCATACACCTTATTGCTTAGACCTTCTGCTGACAACCGATCCAGACCGTTATTCCGTGGCGGTATCTTCGCCGTTAGGCAGCTCCGACCACTGTCTGGTGAAGTCAGTATCCGTCTACCATCCGCCTGATCCCAGCCCCAGAGGCAACCGGCGGATGTGGCGATACAAGTCAGCAGATTGGGACGAGATGCGCTCTTTCTTTGCATCTTACCCATGGCAGTCATTGTGCTTCACTTCTGGTGATCCTTCAGTCTGCGCGGATGCTGTGACTAATGTAATACGAACGGCTATGGAATATTTCATTCCATACTCCGACGTTCCATTATCCAGCAAAGCTCGCCCTTGGTTTGGTCCTCAATGTAAAAGTGCTGAAGCATTTAAACATGAGGCCTACCTAGCCTGGGTTGATGCTCGACAGCGTAAGGCAAGGGACATACACCAGAAGAAGAAAGCGTTCAACAAGGCTGCTAAGGCAAGCAAAAAAGTTCTTCAGAGGGCTCGTTTTGACCACATTAGTCGAATAGGGAACAAACTAGCTTCGTACCCTGCAGGTAGCAAAGCGTTTTGGTCCCTAGCTAAATCGGTCGAATCGAACTTCTGCCGCCCCTCACTACCTCCAATGCTGAAACCTGATGGGACACTGGCTCACACCGCAATGGAGAAAGCAAACTTGTTTGCATCTCAGTTTGCGGAATCTTCGCGTCTAGATGCTGGTAGCGCGACACCTCCTACTCCACCTGGCTGTCCGACTCTCATGTCAGAGGTACACATTCGTCAAATTGAGGTTCGCAAAGTGCTACGCAGTCTGGACGTGAATAAAGCCAGTGGCCCAGATGGTATTCCTGCTCTAGTGTTGAAGGCATGTGCGCCTGAGTTGTCCCCGATACTGACACGTCTATTTAGACTCTCTCTCGAAACTGGATTGGTACCAAAGTCTTGGAAGCTTGCCAATGTGCAACCAGTGCCCAAAAAGGGTAGTCGTGCTGACCCTGCCAACTACAGGCCCATCTCAGTCACGTCCATACTCTGCAAGACTATGGAACGTGTCTTAAACCACAGGCTTCTGACGTACCTAGAATCAAACGACCTCCTCAGTGACCGGCAATACGGGTTTCGCCGAAACCGGTCCACCGGGGATATTCTAGCGTACGTCACTCACATCTGGAGTGAAGCTATCGAGAAGCACGGGGAAGCACTTGCAGTCTCCCTGGATATTTCGAAGGCTTTTGACAGGGTTTGGCATGATGGCCTTATAAGCAAGCTTTCTGGTTATGGTTTGCGTCCTGGGTTTATTGCGTGGATATCGGACTTTTTGAGGGATCGATCCATACGAGTCGTCATTGATGGCTGCTCGTCGGATCAAATGGCTATCAATGCCGGAGTCCCTCAAGGGTCGGTACTCTCTGCGACGCTTTTCCTGCTACATATCAACGATCTGTTGAAGCCCGGTATCTTTGGGTACGCAGATGATAGCACCGTTGTAGAGAGTTACATATCTAGTGCGAGAGCCACTGGGCAGCAAACTCAGGTACTAAGAGAGAGTCTGATCGAGCGTTTGAACTTGACCCTTGAGGCGGTGTCTACATGGGGCGATGCCAATCTGGTCAAGTTCAACGAGAGTAAGACGCAGGCGTGTCTGTTCTCCGCTAAAAGGAGTCCATTCCAACTGACTCCAACTTTTAGAGGTGTGTCCGTGCCGATTTCTGACCGTCTTGAGCTTTTGGGCGTTACATTAACATCTACGCTCAACTTTGGTTCTTATATCGAGTCCAAGGCTAAATTAGCTGCCAAAAAGCTAGGTGTCCTCTCCAAGGTGCGAAAGTACTTCAAGTCTGAGCAGTTGCTCACGTTATATCAAGCTCAAATTCGTTCTTGTATGGAGTACTGTTCGCATCTTTGGGATGGTTCGGCTAAGTATCAGCTGGAGGCCTTGGAATCGATCGAGAGACGTGCCAAAAGGCTCATAGGCAACGACACTCTTGTGCGAAAAAGACTACAAAGTCTTGAACATCGCCGAAAAGTTGCTAGTCTTTCGGTTTTTTATCGGATACACTTCGGAGAGTGTGCGACTGATTTACATGATCTAATACCACCTTGCCCTTTTTTCTATCGGAATGCTCGTAGCTCGAGAAAGCGACATCGTTTCATGGTTGATGTTCCAAAGACGCGAACGAAGAGATTTGACTCTACTTTTGTGATAAGAACGTCTAGGCTGTGGAATGCGTTGCCTGAGTGGGTTTTCCCTGTTGGTTACAATCTTTGTGTCTTCAAGTCGAGAGTGAATCGGTTTCTTCTAGGTAAACACGCTCCATCGTAGACCGCATCGTCGCTTAACATCAGGCGAGATGGCGGTCAAGTGTAAGCCTATAGAAGTTAAAAAAAAAAAAAAAAACATTGACTATTTTATAATACGACTTTTCTTAAATTATGCTATTATGTTGGTTAGCTACATGAAAGCGTTAGTGTTAATTTGTAACTGTGGAAAACAGTTACTCGTATTATACCACCAAGCAGTAATGTGAAAACATCACTGTGTTCCACTTTGAAGGGCAATGTTGAATTACAGGGCATATAGGTCAAACAACTTATATCTCTGGGTGATAGCGCAGTGTAGTGCTAGGTAATGATTTGAACTCTTTCTGTTTCGATAGCTGCATGACAGTTCTGTGCAGTATATTGATTACCATCAGACACATCCTGTTATTCTCTAACCTAGTCTTGTTAGTTCTGTTAGTAGAACACTTCCTGTCTTAGATAAAGAATAAGTAAATATAGATCAGGTTTTTCCGCACGGTTCCTTTGTACTAATAGTAAGCAGATGAGATGTAGTTAGTTAGTTAGTTAGTTGCTTGCTATTATTCCGTAAAAACTTATCACTGATCATAGTTAAAATGGATGTTATTTCTATTCCAGTGTCCCTGGTAGTGATAATGTTCGAGCTGACGGGCGGAGTGCGGTACATCGTGCCGCTGATGGCCGCGGCCATGGCCTCCAAGTGGGTGGGCGACGCTCTCGGCCGCCAGGGTATATACGACGCGCACATCGCTCTCAACGGCTATCCCTTCCTCGACTCCAAGGACGAGTTCCAGCACACGAGCCTCGCTGCCGACGTCATGCAGCCCAAGTCAGTATCGACAACTCATCCTCTTTACTACTTTCTCTCCCCTTTAGCGTACTTTTATCACAGGTGATTCCACTAGACCAGGGGTCGGCATCGTTTTGAGAGGCATGGGCCACATGGTGAAAAAAGTAGATAAAAGCGGGCCGGACTTCTAAAAGTTTGTGATTCATTTGCACCCACCCATTCATAGGTAGTAAATCAATAAATTTACTAAATATTCAAAACCGTTGCGGGCCGTAAGGAGGCAGGTCGCGGGCCGCGCGTTGCCGACCCCTGCACTAGACCATGACTCTCTTCTTTAGCATACGTTTATCACAGATAAATACGCTAGACCATGCCTTCTGAGTGAATGAGGGTATTGCTTGATGAGGGAGCTTGTGTCTCTCAATACTGTCCCTTTCTTGATTTTAAGGGTACTAGCACAGATATTTGAGTCTGCAGCCCAAATAAGTACCACCCTTATCACTACAGCGATTAAATCTTTATTTTATTTAATCAGACACAAAACACCACAGTTCAATATTCTAGCGTCATTGTAGTTACGTTCTGTCATTGTTTTGTATTCGTTCACTTTCGCATGTACACTGTGCTTATATACTTATGGCAAAATGGATGTGAGAAATGTATTAAAGCATTTTGTTCACACAATAGATTGATTACAGTTTGGTTCAGGGATCTTGAAACTGTGGCATTTACATAACTGGTGCTTGTTTACCAAGATAATTCAACTCATGCATACCATTCGGGAAAGTTCTTCAAAAACCCATGCTGTAATTAATATTATATGTTAATATCAGCATGTTTTGCTTCAGCGATTTCAGTTCAGACATATCAGAAATTTGGTTTATATGTATGTGCGATTTCATTTCAGACGCAAATAAAAATTTTGCTTTCTATGTTGCATGATATGTTGCTTGCGTAGCAGATAATTATAAAATTGTCGTGGACTTGGGGCATTTAACCTAATAAACAAGAAAGTTAGTTGATAATGATATTTGTTAAACATAAAAAAGTAATTGAAGATAAAGTGGCTGGCGAGACTTGCATTATCGGTATCTTTTTATGACTTGATAACTATATCTTCACATTAGTTGTACATCACGTGCGTCGTAAACGCGAATGATTGTTTTGAATCCAATTATTCTATGCGACTGGCTTTCATCAGCTACCATTTTTATTGTTAAGGTACATTTTACCAGTTGGCACATTCTTAGGTAGAAATGAAATTGAGCTAGATTTAAGCAATAGCAATCTATACTAATATTATAAAGCTGAAGAGTTTGTTTGTTTGAACACAAGGATCTCTGGAACTACTGGTCTGAATTGAAAGATTCTTTCTTTTTAGGATAGTCCATTTATCGAGGAAGGCTATAGGCTATTAACATTACGCTAATATCAACAGGAGCCGAGCATGAATGAAAAATGTAACAAAAACGGGAAAAAATATTGCTTTTAGAGAGCTTTCGTTGCATGACAGCATTTGTCATATCTTAAAGGTTGCGTCATTGGAACCTAAAGTAACCGAATTTGTTCAAAATTTGAATTGGTACGACCAATTTTCGATAGATGGCGTAGCAACGCGCGCGCTTTCAGCTAGTACTTAATATTAAGACAATGATACTAGTCAATGATGATAGTCAATATTGATGTCGGAAAAAGAGAAACAAACTTGCCTATTAGCAACAAAGCTGTTAGATGTTATAAGATACAAACTTACATTAGAGCAATGGTGATGTTAAGCATTACCGGTACCTGGTGTTAAGAGATACAAACTTGCATTGGAGCAATGCTGATGTTAAGCAATACCGGTACCTGATGTTAAGCGATACAAACTTGCATTGGAGAAATACTGATGTTAAGCAATACCGGTACCTGGTGTTAAGAGATACAAACTTGCATTGGAGCAATACTGATGTTAAGCAATAACGGTACCTGGTGTTAAGAGATACAAACTTGCATTGAAACAATACTGATGTTAAGCAATACCGGTACCTGATGTTAAGAGATACAAACTTGCATTGGAACAATACTGATGTTAAGCAATACCGGTACCTGGTGTTAAGAGATACAAACTTGCATTGGAGCAATGCTGATGTTAAGCAATACCGGTACCTGATGTTAAGCGATACAAACTTGCATTGGAGAAATACTGATGTTAAGCAATACCGGTACATGGTGTTAAGAGATACAAACTTGCATTGGAGCAATACTGATGTTAAGCAATAACGGTACCTGGTGTTAAGAGATACAAACTTGCATTGGAACAATACTGATGTTAAGCAATACCGGTACCTGATGTTAAGAGATACAAACTTGCATTGGAACAATACTGATGTTAAGCAATACCGGTACCTGATGTTAAGAGATACAAACTTGCATTGGAGCAATACTGATGTTAAGCAATACCGGTTGCTGGTGTTAAGAGATACAAACTTGCTTTGGAGCAATGCTGATGTTAAGCAATACCGGTACCTGATGTTAAGAGATGCAAACTTGTATTGGAACAATGCTGATGTTAAGCAATACCGGTACCTGATGTTAAGAGATACAAACTTGCATTGGAGCAATACTGATGTTAAGCAATACCGGTAGCTGGTGTTAAGAGATACAAACTTGCTTTGGAGCAATGCTGATGTTAAGCAATACCGGGTCCGGATGTTAACAAATACAAACTTGTATTGGAGCAATGCTGATGTTAAGCAATACCGATATCTTATGTTGAGAGATTCAAAGTTACCTAGAAACAATACTGATGTGATGATGCTAAGCAATACTGGTAACTTAGTATCTCTTAACATCAGGTGATGCTAAGAGATACTAAGTTACCTAGTGACAAACCTTTTCTTGTTCTTTTTCAATACACCTATATAACCTTAAGATACAAACTTACTTAGGTGAAATATTGGTGTTACCAGTACTGCTAACATAAATATGTTAAGAAATACCGAGTTTTAGAGCACCAATGCTGATGCTAAGCTATACTGTAACATGATGAGATACCAACTTACCTAGGAATAAATGTACCGTTAAGCAGTACCGAGCGTTATTGATGATGTTAAGAAGTATAAGTTGCCTGCCGCAAGCAATGCCAATGTTAAGCGTTACCGCTTCCTCATGTTAAGAAACAGTAATGCCACGTTTAAACAATACTGCTACCTAATGTTAAGAGATACTATGTTACCTAAGAGCAATTCTGATGTTAAAGAATGCCGCTATCTGATGTTAAGAAATACAAAGTTACCTAGGAGCGAACCAAATAATACATAAAACATAAGTGTAAAGCTATGTCGCTATTTGTTAAGATACACGTTTTAAACACACTTTTCAATGCTGATGCGGTTTGTGTTCATGTTATTATAATTTTTTTTTGTGTTTCTTTTTGGCTGTTAAAGTTTATGCTTTGTGCAATTGTCTATTTCTTTGTTGTTACGCGTACGCCTTCTGTAAATTACTTTTGAAGTAGGCGAAAAAAAAATCGGCGATTGCAAAGTTCGTATATATTATTATTTTTTATTCATACAAAAGACCAAATGAATCGAAATCTTATGCGATATTATCTAACATTTAAACAGCTGATGAGCATTATTAAACATCTCATATGTTGGATAGTGTTGTCTCAAATATTTGTTTCATATGCTACGAGTATAGCCAATGTCTGCAAAATGTCAAAATTTTATTTAGTTCATTGCGAATTACACGCGAATTTTATTCATTTTAATTTGTATATCGTAGCCGTGGTCGCCTTGTGGATAAAACATTCATAGTCGTAAAGACGTAGGTTTGAATCCAATCAATCATTTTATTCCTAACATTATGATGTACATTTGTCCCATGTGCACTTTTAAAAAAAAATCCAAGGACATATGTATATACAAGTTTGTCCTGACCACTGCCTTTAATGCCTGAGCTACACGAGGCTAGTTTTTCAAGCTAGTACTTCTAGCATCGTGTAGACAAAAGTAGCGTTACGTAGCGTTGTCTACACGAAGCTGGTACTAGTTTGCTAACACTAGCTTGCTATTCTAGCTTGATAAAGTAGCCTCGTATAGCTCGGACGTAACAGGGAAAAAAAAATATTTGAAGAAACGGGCATGTGCGGATCCTTCAAGGTCATGCGTCATCTGCCTACCCGCACCAGACTATCGTGGTGGATTCTGATCTCTTTTTGCGAGGGAAAGCCCCGAGTCCCAGCAATAGCAATATTTAGTAGGCTGTTATGCTTATAAATGTTTAGGCTATGTATATCAAGCATCGCTATTGTAGTGCATTTTTATTCGTTTGACAAATTATATTCATGTTGCATCTTCATTATGGTTCTTTTGATATAGTGCTAGCGCATATACCCATAGTTATTTTTATAAGGTTTGATTCCAGCATAATACTGTGTACTTTTACTATAAATAAGGGTACTAGGCCCACTTGTGTTTATTAAAATGTAAGTGTATTGTTGCACAGGCGGAACGAGACGCTGTCAGTGATCACTCAGGATTCGATGACGGTGGATGACGTCGAGACGCTTCTGAAGGAGACCGAGCACAACGGTTACCCGGTCGTCGTTTCCAAGGAGTCGCAATACCTCGTCGGCTTCGTGCTTCGGAGAGAAATCAACCTTGCGATAGGTATGCTTCTATTTTACGAATACCTGATTGAGGTCCTTAAATCGTTGTTTAGTTTTTGCAACTGATGCCCACTGCAAATAAATTCCAGCGGAGTCTTAGCCCCTTTAGAATAATATAACAAAATTTTAAAATTTTGATTTACGCCCGACTACCTTGGATTTGAAATTCGTACAGTAAGTATTCTACCAGTCCAATCCTTTCATTTGATACCCATATTGAGAAGGTAGTGAACAAAAAATATAATTCGCAATTTTGTAGTCCCGGGCGGCCATCTTGGATTAGAAATTTTATTTTATATTGTTTAGTATTCTACTAGTCAAGCTCTATCATTTGATACCCATATTGTGGGAAGGTTGTGAAAAAATATTTTATCCGTCATTTTGTGGAGGCCGCCATCTTGAATAAATATTAACCAAACATAGCTAAGAACCACCGCACGGAAACTAGCTTTCAAATAAAAAAACCGCATTGAAATCGGTCGATCCGTTTGAGCTCTACGGTGCCACAGACAGACACACAGACAGACATCGACGTCAAATTTATAACGCCCCTTGTTTTGATCGGGGATTAAAAAGGTCACACAATTTACTCTTTTAGTTTCTCTTTATTACGCGGACAAACTGGCGGATATTAATAAAGTCAGGACAGAACAGGTGTTTTATGTGAAATTTCCACCAATATCGATGTACTTGTAATGTCAGGTAACGCGCGCCGCACTATGGAGGGCATCACCGGCGCCACAGTGGTGATATTCGCGGGCCAGCAGCCGCCGCCGCCGGCGCCGCCCGCGCTCGTGCTCAGCCGCTACCTCGACATGGCGCCCATCACCGTCACCGACCAGACGCCCATGGAGACCGTCGTCGACATGTTCCGCAAGCTCGGCCTCAGGCAGACTCTCGTCACGCATAACGGGTAATCTTCACTGTTACATTTCTGAAGGGATAACTTATGCTTCATGCCACAGACATATTTTTCGTGGGCTGTGAATTGAATTCGATCGTCGCGTTCATGAATGAAGGAAATCTTCGGGTAAACTCGGATGATCTAGATGTCCATGGTTATGGTACTGTGTTCGACTGTAGTGTTTTTTTGAAATGAAATAATGTTAATTGTGGCAATAAAAAAAGACATAAACACAAGAAAAGGTACATGTGACAAGAAAGAAATAATAAACGAAATGTGAAATTGTGTTAGTGTGCACTGAACCCCACACTAGGGCTACCTGTGTTGTGGGATCTAGGCATCTCCAAATTTTTACAGTAATAAATGGAATGAAGAGCAAAACAAAAATATTACTAAAAAAAGGAAAAAAAAATTAAAACTTCTTTTGGCGCGCTACAGACAGATTTTTCGTGGGCTGTGAATTGAATTCTAGCGTCACGCTCGGGAATGATAAGAAATCTTCGGGTAAATTCGGGACCATGGCCATCGACCATCTAGAAATCCGTCAGTATTTCCCATTGGCCATCTAGAAATGTGTCTGCATTTCTAGATGGCTGTGCTCATAGTCACCCCCTCCGGTGTCACTCACGTAGTTTCCAAAGTAAGCTATCAAATTCTGAGTTCTAAGTTTTCACTGCTATCGGAAGTTCCTATGACTGCTTATTTATTTTTGTTAGAAAGAGTACACTTCTGATAAGGTCTCATAAGCACCAAGTCAGGATCCGATGGTGACATCCTGAGAAATCAAGGGAAACTCTTAAATTTCAAAAGCACATACAATGTCACATATTAAATTGAAGTCGGTTTTTGTTTTTTTGTTTCAATATTAGTATCTATATTTACACATTTCTGTCACATTCATATTGAAAACGTAACACAGGATAAAATCTTCTAACCGAAAGACATTAACTTAACGCAATTCTTCTTGGGGCCTTGCTGCCTAGCACTGTGCGCTCGTCACCTGGAGATATAAGATTATTTATCTCTTAGCCCAATGGATGATCCTGGCTACTAGGTTGTTCCTGTGCAGTTACTCGCCGTTAGCAAGATGCGAACAATTGGAAATAACATGACGAAGTGATTCTCCTGGACGGCGGAATCCCCGACAAATAACGACCGAACCGTCCTTCATTATGTATTTCCAGTAATTGTTCGTCATGATAACTTCATCTGCAAATTCACAGACAAAACCCTTGGTTTCTCCGAAGAGGTCCCCGAAACGCAGCAGAGTCACATCGGGTCCTGTCAGTCAGTTTTCGGAGAGGGATCTGAGAGTTATTCTCTCTGAATTTAATACTCCCTCGCTGTACATGCATGACCGCACACTTATCTACACCGAACTCCACCTTGATTGTGTGAACCTCTGTGGTTTTTAATAGCTCCAACAAGTCTTGGCATTTCGGTGCAAAGAGTTTGAGGTCGTCCATGTATAGCAAATGAGATATAGCCTGACCTCCTCTACGAAGATGGTAACTTAACTCTGAATCCTTCAACAGAGTGCTGAGAAGATTCAGACTTAGGCAAACCCGCAATTAACTCAAACTGGAAAATACCTCTTTAAATTTTTATCCTTAAGTCCTCCGAAACAAACGAGCTGTCTACGAAACCTGGTTGACGAAGGACTGTGACCCACTGCCTCATGGATTTGCTTAGAAAAGATTTCAGAGTTATAACTCGAAAACCTTTTCCAGCCATGGGGCACCGCGTCATGAACTACTTCGTTTTACTTGTTGCCAGATGTCATGTCAGTGAGGAGCAGCTCCTTAGTACCACGGGACCCAATGTTAACCCATTCTGAGAGGATAAAAGATAAAAGATAATTTATTTGTTCAAAACATGAGTAAGTTCAAACACACATAATGCATGATATATAAAACAGGTCACAAAAATTTTAAAGTAGCTGGTCGTCATGTTTTGCCTGATATGCTAGGCATACAAATATTTTTTCAAAAGGAGGAGGAGGCTAAAATGAGGAGCTAATGTTTTCCAATCTTTTCCAATGTGCATCGATGCCATCGCGCCAGCCCCGGGGCCTCCCGGGGGGTCGCGTGTGCAATGGAATCCAAAGAACCCAACTTATTTTTTAAAATAACAAAATGTTTAAATGTAAATGTTCGTTTTTCCAGCCGTTTATTGGGCGTGATTACAAAGAAAGACGTTCTACGGCACGTGAAGCAGATGGACAACGAAGATCCTAATTCAGTGCTTTTCAACTAAACTGAGACCAGAGACGGGAGGTCCGCGGTCCTCACGAACCGTCTACAACAATGCTGGACTGGCGACCAGTGATATCTTATAACGTTCAGCAATATTTACACACATACCACGTACATGCGTAAGTAGTATAAGAGATAAGGTCTGAATCGCTATTACTTTGCCTATATTGTATATTTGACCAGTCAATGTAGACCTATAATCAATTTCTCAATGGATCAAGTCAACTAGGATTCATAAGTGTGCGTGAAGGAATCTGTTTATGTAAGAAATGAAAACGATGATAGATTGTGGTTATCGGACGGAATAGCTATTAGTATTGATAGCAACACTACAGTTGGGGAGATTCCGAACACCTTTCTTTGTGTGGTTGTCTTTCAGTCCGCCAATGTTGTTTTAAAGATACCACACTTTGTACTACCATTATATAGGTAAACTGCTATTTTATGTTCTAAACTAAAATTATTTGAATGGAAACTTAGGTTTAGATATTTTAGTAATTATTATTGCTATTATTGAATTTCCCCCTCAAAAGTTATATGAAGATTTGTCCTCTTCATAGGGTTTCGTAGTATAAAGGACTTTTGTTTGGTTAAATCCATTAGCGCATATTCTTTTATGTTACTAAGTATCGGATTTGTGACAAAAGATGGAAAGTGAAATGTTGTTGGATTGTGTCATTTAAAGAATTCTCTTGATGTATTGATTGATGAGTAACCATGATGAATAAAAAAATTGTGCAGTGGTATTATAAGCAATGGTAAAGATTGAAAAAGTGATGCTAAGATAGAGGCCATGTCAAGATGAGATATTTGTTTCATGATTGTTCGCTCCTAACACCTGAGTGAAGAGGATTGATGCCAATTTCAAATTGACAGCTAGACTTGTCTTATCTGAGTGGGCTTTTCCCCGATGGATACAATAGTTATGGTCTTTAAATCCGAAGTGAATGTTTTTTTTAGGTAATCACGCTCTATCGTAGACCTTCGCTTAACGTTGAGTGTGAGGTGGTCAATTGTAAGCTTATCAATGATTAAAAAATGTAGTGGATCTGTAAGGCAAGTATTAATGAGTTATTTGGCACTAGGAGGTAACAAGACCAAAATTACGTCTAGAGAACGACGAAGGGTATCGATAAGCGTGTGTAAGGTAGATGAAACGGGAAATCTCTTTTTATCAATGATAGTTTTGCACTAGACCGCCACCTTGATTAAACTGATTCATATTGACTTGAAGATAAATATGTTAAATGCAAAAATTACATCCACTTCAAGAAAAAAGTTTTTAGTGAGAAGACCATTGTGAAATGACCTATGATAATTTTGAGTTTCATATCATATTGGCTGATTTGACATAATTTTTTAATCTAATTGTATGCTCGCTGAGCTTTTTATCTAATTAACAAAAATACAACCTGAGACTCTTCAAGATATAGCATTAGTAAATAGGTATAGCATTGACAAGCAGGCTCCAGCTTAGACTGCACCATTGTGTTCCATCAGGCGAGTAATCACTCATTTCAACCTAAAAAAATAACATGGAAAATATAACTCCAATGAAATTTAGGGAAACTTAACAAAAGTTGTTTATGTCTACGCAACCCTATTGCAAATGGAGGCATTGGCATGCACTTATCAAGTTGTTTAATGTTCCGTGGGTCAACCACAGAATAAATCTGAGTGTTATTATCGTCAGTGTCGTCTGTTCAAGGTGTTTGTATGTGTAATCCATGTAATTATTGTATCGTTGTTATTTTTAAAGCAATCAATCTTATCATCATAAATGTTTTAACATAAGTCTGTCAGCTTCTTAGCAGTCAATGTTAAATTATTATTGAAATAACTTATTTTTTATACAAAATGATAATTTTTAGAATTTTTCAAGCTGTATTTTTATATATTGTACAATTGCAATTGTAATTTAATTATACAATAATGTTGTTTTATTCTAGTTAAGGCATTAATATTAAGCATGTTTAATCAGTTTTAATTTATTTGAAATAATATTATCATTTTTACTGTTTGACATATTAATTCTTATAATACAATAATACTTGATTTTTTTATCTCCATTTTCTATTTGTTATTTCATATTTTAATGATATTGTGTCATAATGCATAATAATGATATACTTGTTCTCAAACATAGTATGTGATAGTTTTGAATCAAATAAATGAAATACATGTGAGCTTTGTGATTTTACTGGATTTCTAGAACACTTTGTTAGGAAAAGTACTTTAAAAAGGATATATCTTATGGATTAATAGCAAAATTGTTCCAACTTAAATGGCTATGTTTGAGACAATAACTATCTACTCCTTGGCAACAATTAGTACAGATGGACTTACATTATGTGTGACGTAGAAAGCATTCAGCTCTGAAACGACCGTTATCGCCTGTGGTCATCTGTGTTAGTTTGTACACAAGTGTATCAATAACAGACAAATAATCTTTTTGAAATGTAACCTAGGAGAATTTCAAGTTAAATATGCGGTTAGGTATTAAAACACTCACTACATCCAAGTTTACAATTTTTACCTCCTTGTGGTATTTGATTGTAAGCCACTGAAGATGAGATTTTTTTTCTGTGATATTTAATTATAGATTAAGATATTAGCATACTTCCTGGAATGCGCCGTGTTTTGGTAAACAAATTAGTGCTTATTTCTTTCGAGTCTGGCATTTCTACCGCAGAATGCATTTTGCAAAATTCAGTGAAGAAAAAAGATTAACAGGAAATTCTACTAAAGTAATTATTGGCTGCCTACATTCACGTTCGTCCATCAATGTACTATATTGTCTGTCGTTGCAATAAATTCGATGAATTGTCTAATTTTTTATTAGGTTATTAGGTGTTATATTTAAATGTCTGTATTTGTGTGTAATACAGTTACATATCTTTTTATTATTCGTATATCTTGTATTGGTATGCTATATCGATTTGATATTCTAAAATCATTGGCTGTAAGTACAAATTAAAGCAATCTGAATAATTATATTAATATTGGCTTTGATTTATTGTATTAGCTGGCATGTAATTGAATGTAAATACTGTAAATAAATGGCATAAACCGTGAGATAGAAAGACTTATTTTTAAAATATCGGTTATCGTTCACAGGAGCCTCCCTACCTCACAAATATATTATTAAAAAATAAAAAATGTAATGTAAATGTATTATGTAAATTCTTCAAATTTAAATAGTAGAAATCATAACTAATAATTGTTTCTAATAATGTGTCTGCTTGTGATTTGCAAAAAAAAACTTTAGGAACCATAGGTTTTGTAAGGCAAGCAATTTATACAAGCTCAGAAAAACATTAAGTTTCCAATATTCGCGTAATCAAAAACTGATATGGAGAGGTATCTTGTGAAAGTTCTTTGATATGTTAAAAGTAAGACTGTAGATACAGAATAGTGGTATCCAGCTCCAATTAAATATTATGTGAGCGTTGCCATTTATTCTCCATTACTAATAGAATTGGGGTCGGTTGCGCTCTTATTTTATACACAAGGAAATACGTTTGGCTTTTATTTTTACAAATATACAAATTCTTCCTTTTTTTGTTTTTGATAAAAAATAATACATTTTTAATAGTTGCATGCATAATATACATATAGTTCCTATAATAAATAATACTATTACCCGTGGCCCGACTTATTAATGTTGGTAAAACTAGGAATTTTGTAATTTGCAGTAGTTTTGCCGTTAAAGATAATGCTCGTCGGTAGACGGTAGCAGAAAGGTTAAACTCCAATTTGTTTGAAAGGTGCAGACGCCTTGTAACTTGATTACAATGAAAACTAAGAACATAATTTATGAAATTCAAGGAGTATATTTGTGTGAATAAATTGCCACTTGAACTATAACATACCAAATCCCTGATACCCTAATTTAACAGTCACATATACATTTGGTGTATTGAATTCCATATCATCACATATAGTACAAGCTATTTATACAGTTAATATTTTTTTATGTAAACAGAAAGAAATTATATCTAATAACATAATACTAGTTCCCTAGTTGATGTAGGGTAGCTTACGGGTTAAGGGAGACTGGTGCAATATTGAAATAAATATTTTGTATTTGATTACATTTCGGTACATTTATTACAACTTTTGATAGCTACCGATACGAAACTTAGTATCGTTAGATTGCATGTAATTTAAGACAGTTGATTTTCTAGAAAACAGCAGCAATTAAAGCAGCACAATCACAAGTCTATATAACCTGTCAAAACGTGCGCTTAAAGGTACACCCAGTATTCATACCCAATATTGACAGTAGACGTATTTTGGATTTGGTATGATTCGTTTATTAGTTCCTGTAATGTGGCAAATAAACTAACCTTTTTTAAATGAACGGAAATTTATCTCTTACATATTTGTAAATTTGTATATTTGGGTTTTATTTATTTATTAGATAGTAAAAACAAGGTGTGAATAAGTTGAACATGTATACTTGTCTGGGCAGCCATTATTAAATTTTATTTGTATTGATAAATTCAATTTTGTGAGTAACTATAATATTTTAATATTTTTTAATAAATGAAGTCTTAATTATCCTATGATGTAATTTTATTATTGAATTGATGAATTTTTATGTAAATCAACAAAAATAAATATTTAATGAATCATTCTATCAACTATGACTAGGTCAACATATTCTCGCCTAGTATTATAAATTCTACTTAGTAAACTGTAATTTATATTGTATTGTTCACTAAGCTTAATTTAACAGGGATAATATTTTATACTATTACAATTTTTATTTGGCATGTTTAATTAACACTTTTTTTGTTCAGGTAGAGAGTTGTTTAGTGAGTGAAATCGATATTAATAATTTGATTGTGATGTAATAGAATAACTAAAAAAAAAAATTGAGGTCATTGTCATACACGCTTGTGCGTTTTGAAATTCGTTTTGCGATTACAGATTTATGCCGTTAAAATGCAATAATTTATGTGCAATATTTGACAATAAGGTCCTCTAGTATTCCATGAGATATCATTTGGTCTGCTATTGAGCAATTTCTACATTAACAAGAATTATATAAGGACACAAAAGATAATTATATACCTATTGTGTGCTGTAGGCTCAGTATGTAAAATAATTAGTGATAAAAAGATAGGTTATAACTATCTAATTTAATCTAATTCTAACGTCTCAACTTGGGAATCTACCCCACCTTGCCAATTATTCTATTGCCAGACAATGCGAGAACATTAGTAGTCCGGTTTGAAGAACAATGTTTCCAGATAAATTTGAAATTATTCATTTATGGATGTATAAATACATAATATTACTCATGTAATCATGAGTTGAAATTATGGGATATATTATGTATAATAAATCACTATGTGTCTCCGAGTGGCGAGCGCAGTGCCATGCTAGATTTTGACCGGTTCTTATTCTAATGTGTGACACTGTGCTGTTATAAATGTGCCGTTTTGTCCCTTTATATTAAAAATTGGCAAATTGGGGCTTACTGTAGATTTTATATCAGTTTGATTATCAAAGCATGGATTCTCACAAAGTTTTAACCAAATAAACAGAATGTCGTTTTTTTAAGTACTATTATGATACTTTATTATGATAGCTAAATATATTTTTTTTATACTAATCGGTAAACATACTAACAAGAACTACTGCTCATGTGTTCTCGTCTACCTAAACTTGAAACGACTTGGGGCAGAAATGAGCCGTCTCCTTTGATACCATGTATGTATATGTTGTATTTGGCGAGCTACTCTATTTACTTGCGAAATTAAATGAGCAATTTTTGCAATCATACTTTTTAAAATAAAAGCTAAATTTGATGGTTTATATTCGCGGATATTAAGAGAAATTATCGTTTTACATTAGAGGACGAAGTATACATTTATGTGCGAAAATATGGAACGAATTAAACTGTTTTCAAAATATAGTTTTATTAAAATTCCGTTTCGTATTTTCGTACGCAAAAATTTGAATAAAACGACTGAAATTTAAGGGTACACCTACAAACATTTTTTCGTAGGATACAAGAAGTCATCTTTTTGTAAATATTGTATGAATTCTGTATCACTTGTACTCGCAGCTCTTTGAATTTAATTTACATCAGAGTTTAAGCAAACTAAATAATAAGAAACCGGTTTTACGAAGGTCACTTCGAAAGGTTAAAGATATGTTATATTTTTTTATACACGAACAGTCAATGTCAATAAAAATCCACAATCATTATGTAGCTGTAAAATAGGAAACATTTGTAATTTTAGCGAAATGTTTATTTTTTGTAAAAAAACATCTAAATCTCACTTGAACTGTATATCTCAATAGTTTAAAGTTATATATTCAGATGTATGTATTGTAAATGTAATTAATTTAATGTATATGTCTTAGTACTGAAACTCGATCATGATAACATGGCCGGCATGAGATTTACCGTAAATGTTTTGATGTTTGATGTGCTCAGTTTTGTCTATTAAGTTATAATTGTAGTAATAAAGACATGCAATGTATAATTTCGTTTTATTCATAAATTAGGTACCTAATCGCTCACTAGCTTCCCATAAGCCATAAGAATGATAAAATAAAAGTAAAATGAGATTAAAGTTTAAAATTTTGTTTTTTAACTAGGCAATCAGTTTGTGGAGCACCAGAGTGACACGAACCTATCTAGGTATGTTTTATATCATTGTCTAGTAAGAATACTACTAGAAATACTGCGCGATGAGCCGCGACTGCGAGTTAACACATGGCATAATTATTGTAAAGTCTAGTCCTACCTCAGCATATATTCTCATTCTATGGGGCTAGAACTCAAAGACATAGAAGATTTTCGATAGCATATTCTAAAAAAAGGAGGGAACTACAAAACAAGTAAATATTGAAAAATAAAAAGGAAACTTCGCCACCGTCAAGAACGATAAGCTGATAATACACATAAAAAATGCGGATTGTTCAAGAAACAAAAAAAAGCTCGGCCAATATCACCAAACTACAATGATCCTATGTAGGCAGAACCAAAAGCACAAGCTCATAAAAAGAAAAGAACTTAAAAAGGAATACAAATATCGTAAAGCCTATCAGAAAGAGTTTTCAAACCAAGGAATAATCGGTTTCCTAACAACCAAATACCAAATCACTAACAACCAAAACAATAACAATTATTGCCCTCTCACGAAAAACTAATTACAAATAGAAACGAATACCAATCCACATCTACATCTTCCAAGCCGACTGGCCCCCGTAGAAGATTACGACCACAACCCTCCAGCAGATTGTTTTAAATAGTCAACATCTATTGTAAAGCAAGAAATAAAAAGCTTTTTTCTTTTATTTATTTATACATATTCAGATTCACTTCAGCATACCTAAGCCTTGCGTCGCATCTCAAATGCAGTAACGTAAGTGTGAAATAAAAAAAATAAAAAATTGGCAGTCATAGGAACTGCCGATAGAAGTGAAAACGTATTACTCAGAATTTGATAGCTTACCTTGGAAACTACACGGGTGTAACCGGAGGGCGTGGCCTCGCCATATTGGCATGACCATCTAGAAATGCGTCAGCATTTCCCATTGGCTGATACGTTTCTAGATGGCCATGCCATGATGGCCTGTCCACGCCCTTTCAGCATTTCCCATTGGCTGACGTATTTCTAGATGGCCAATAGCCATGGTCCCGAGTTAACCCGAAGCTTTCTTATCATACCCGAGCGTGACGAATGTATTTAATTCACAGCCCACGAAAAATCTGTCTAGGCGCGCCTAAAGAAGTTTTCACTTCAAAAATTTAGAAAAATCCCACGATGATTGAACAGTATTAAAAATTGATTAAGGATAAAATATTAAAATAAAAACCATGTATACCAAAAATATCTGTCTGAATAATTGGAGATTTTTTAGCGCCAAACTTAGGTAAGTTCAACACTGCGAAGACCGTCCATCGGGCAAGATCGTACAGAAAGAATTATAACGTAAAAACTACGTTTAAAAAAACAGACTTCAAAACCAAAAAATAGACACTCAAAAGCGAAAATTACATTAATACAAAATTATTGTAAGAACCTACTAATCTATTTGAAGTCGGGGCCAGCCAAGTTAAATACAGTAAAAGCTCCTTAATCGCTACACTTTGGGGACGTTGAAATACCCCCCCCCCCCAGGATACACAAATAAAACAACTTCGGAAATTAATTTGTTATTTATTGTAAACAGAAACACGTTTACAACAGCTTGAACTTTGTCTGTCGATGTATGAAGGTGACGTTTCGTTATCTAGATATAGTATTTAACTTTACTCTGTATAATAACATTTCAAACTGTGATGTTCTTGACTACGTTAATAAATAAATCAATAATTTAACATTGTAAATCTTTGAAGGTTTAATAAATACCTAATGTTTAATAAATCGCCTACTAGCTCTATTTAACGAAATATCAATTTTATCAAACAAAAAACAGATGAAAAATACAAAGCAGACAAATAACAGAAACCTAACAAATAGATTGTTACAAAAAATAATATCACAAGGTTACAAAGTACAAAAAAAGAAATGATTATGGTATATTTATGCGCGTCACTGCGGATCTAATGATTGGCTAATAATAATTCATAGACCTTACGAAATAATCAGAATAGCGTCATGGCTGGCCATGCTAAGTATAAGAGTAAAATTAACTAAGCAAGAACTCGCGTTCTTTATCCGAAGATATTCAATAGAGGGGAAGAAAAAAATATTACTATTTACTACTAATGAAAATTATTACTACTGAAATAAAAAATACAATCGTTTTAATGTTAGTGTCATGTAAATAACAATCAATCTCAGTAAATTATTGCTTTATTTAGCTTTCTTTGCTCGAATAAAAACAGTGTCTTGTTGGTAACAGCGGTGTTTCTAAAGAGCAACAGGAAGCAACTAATGTTAAATTTATTCGACGTATTAGAGGAAATTTCACCATTTCGATTCATAAAACCTGATTGAATGAAAACTAAGCTATTCGGTATAGATAAACACATTACTGACCGCTCAATAGGGACATGTACAACTAGAATAAAGTTCTTCGCCTACCGTCTAAAAATCGTTAAGAGTTTCACCAGGTTTTGTTTCTCCTGGTGGTCGATTTCGACGACGCTTGTTATTTTGTTGAAATACGACTTAACGCTAAACTATTTAAGAAAATTACTTCTCTAAACTAGTTGTAATATTGTTAATTGAAGTTTAGGAGTTAGTCCAGTAACTTTGTCGCCTGAAAGTATGGAGTAGTATGCGTTAAATCCGGTAGATCTGATTTTTTGCAGACTTGTTTATGATGTTGGCCTAATGATTAATCCAAGTTTGTGACCTCGCGCGCCGAACGCAAGTTTGTCAAAAATCTAAAAAAACGCGGCAAACATCGTTTATTTTTCAAATTTTGGCGATTATAAACCTAAATGACTAGTTTTTGAAAAAACTTTCCTATGGCGTTTATAAAGTAGACTAAATTTGCTACAATATGATACTAGAATTGTCTCTGTACATACAATAGTTTCTGAGAATAAGTCTTTCAAAGTTTATAATTTTTTTCGAACTTCGCAATTTTTTGCAATATTTTAACTCCTACTTGATCATTTTATTTTTAGCACAGTTACTGTCTTTTACTACTCTTTTTTTGGTCGGGGGTTAAAAACCAAAGTAACTATGCCATAAAGTGGTCAAGTAGGAGTTAAAATATTGCAAAAAATTGCGAAGTTAAAAAAAAAAACTTTGAAAGACTTATTCTCAGAAACTATTGGGTGTACAGAAACAATTCAAGTATCATATTGTAGCAAATTTAGTCTACTTTAAAAAACGCCATAAGAAAGTTTTTTTGAAAAACTAGTTGTTTAGGGTTATAATCGCCAAAATTTGATAAATTAACGATTTTTCGCGGTTTTTTTTGATTTTTGACAAAGTTGCGTTCGGCGCGCGAGGTCACAAACTTGGATTAATCATTAGGCCAACATCATAAACAAGTCTGCAAAAAATCTGATCTACCGGATTTAACGCATACTGTAATGTGTAAAGTTACTGGACTAAGTAGACGTACCTATAAAATGAGATAAAAGTAACAAGGGTTGCTAGGTAACGGTCTATATAACTGTATACTGGTTATGACAGTTGAATGTAGTGGTAAGCTGAAGCAGTACTAGGCCGGCTATATAGTCATATCCCCAGAACCGATAGCCGTTGGGGTAGACAGCTTCTAGAAAAGCGCAGTGTGGGATTTCTGTGGTTATTTGGAGTGGCGATCTATTTAAAGTGGCGGGGATACAGAGGAGCTGGCGATCGAGCACATTGGCGTAATTTCGGAGAGAGTTATGCCCAGCAGAAGACAATGAAAAGTTGTTTTTTAATGATTCATCGCGGCTTGTTTGTCAAAAGGCTAGTAGCTACGCGCGTGCAAGAAAAAGCACGCCGTATGCAACTGTAACTTAACTTCGGACTGGACTATATAGGTATAGCACACGTGAGTTATTCGGTAATTAATTTAAAATGTGTAACAACCACGTCAATTATACTAAAATGAAAGGGTGCTGTTGTTGATGATTGTTGCATTATTACAGTGGTGATATCTTGTCAACGTTTGAAGTTAGCTACATATTCATTAAACTTAGTTTCTGAATCGAACGGTGAAACCAAAACCAACGCTAAAGCCACTCCCTCATCTGTAAGTTCAGTTTTTATAGAGCACCATGAGCATCTTTATTTCACTCAAGTTTACTTCTTTTAACATGTGAAACGGTGTCATGGAATGGGTTATTAAATAACTACGTTATTGGTCCAATCTCGTGTGATTGTCTTACGGTTTCCATAAGACCGAGTTTTACCGCGTTCGACTAGTGCCAATGCGTTTATCGCATACCCTACTTTGTTCGTACACAATTACTTTTTAAAGAAGAATATATATATTAGCTAATTTAGGTTAGTTAGGCTAATTACTAAATAATTAGCTTATACCTACTCATGGAAGCCAAAATTAGGTAGGAAACTATATATCAAAGATAATTTCGATCTAAATATGTGAAAAGCAAACACATTACATATTTACATACAATCGTAGAGTGACGTGTATTGTATGTACATTAACAGTTATAAAAAACTTAATAATGAGAGAGAGAGTTGTCAAATTTGAAACATTATTTACAGAAGAAACTATTTTGGTTTCTAATATTTATTTTTGCAGTTGTTGTTTTCAATGTAATAAATATTGGGGCTTCAATTGTAGGGAGTAAATTTAATTTCTTTAATAAAGTGGTAAACAGAATGGCAAGAATAATAAAGGTTGTTAGGTATGTAGCGTAGTGTAGTTCTCATTGTATTTTAGTTTTGTTAATAAAGGATCTGCCCACGATAAAAAAAAAAAAAGAATAATAAATTACATGACATTATCAATCTTTGTTATCAGAAATGAACGAATACGAAAACGAACTTTAATATCTCAAATCTTTTTTACAAACATTGGATTGATGTTTCATTTGAATCATAACATGTTTTCGCTTTACTGTCATACATGTTAAAATGCGGTCTACGATGCAACGCGTTTGTTTACCCAGAACAAATTCATTTCGTACTTGGCGACAGCAAAATTTGATAAATGTGGAAAACCCACTCAAGCAAGCAATGAATTCCACAATCCAGCTATATAGCGGTTTGTAAAACGAAAGTCAAATCCCGTCGTTTCGATTGAAATGTATTACAATAGAACAATTTTTATACCCCATTGCAGTTGATCTCATATGTCTTTACCGCCAAAGTCAAGCACTTGGTACCACATCTAGAAATCCGCTAACAGATAAGAAAATAGCTTTAGCGTACAATCTTTATTATAAAAATACCGAGCTATTCCTACGATTCGAAGTATTCAAACACTCTACACATTTTGTTCTCAACCGTACCATGTATGATATACATATATTGTAAATTATTATTGTATTTGGTTGAGTGCACAGGCGGTCTACGCTTCTCTGCACCCTCAAGAATTATCACAATACGATAAAGCGTTACGTGATGTATTTCCGAAACCCCAGAGCGGGTGTATTTATAATATCCTATCTGAGATCAGTTAATTGAAACTAAAGTCACATTAGTATATTAGTCATGATTGGTGGTCGCTAATTTTCTAGCCGTTTTAGTGCAACCTCAAGTCTTCAAGAACGCGTTGATCCGTATTTGTCTATATATTTCGCGCATTCCAATATAATTAAGCACATCATTGATTAAAAAATAAAGATACATTACAAAATAATCTTAAGAATTAACGTAATGATTTAAAGTAATTTTTTCGATCTAAATATATTTTAACTACATGAAAAGTTCCACCACTCTGAACTTTTCGTCATGTCTGTCATGTTATCCTCTATAGGTATATCTCTCTAGGTTACGATTTATTTGTATAATTTTATTAATAATATAAATAATGGCCAACAGTTGGAATACGTGGGGGTTAGACAACGAGAGGCCTATGGATCAACGCGCCCTTTAAGAATAGCGGAACTAAAACAGTGGACTCCTCAGGCGTCTCTTTAGAATATTGTACCTATTACACATATACATATATTTTGTTACAATTGTAACTAAGTGTTGACGCCGAGTCCGAATTACACATAGGAACTTAAGTTTACAAAGTAGTCGACACACGATGCAATCTTACGGATAATGAATTGTAATAAAATCTGTTGCAATAGCCGTTGTTTTTGATCTTTTTCAAATTCTATTCTATTTGGTATGGAAAAGCTAGGTGTGTGTACACACGCCTATGTGTAATAAGAACAAAACACTTTTTAAGATTCAACAAAAAAAAAGTTTTTGAAATTTCCTTTTACTTTCACGAATTTCAGCGTTTAAGTATGGAAAAAATCTTTAGTTAAAGGGATTTACATTTTTAATACTTAGAAAGGAGCGAAAATAGACTTAGGCTTTCATTTCAAATGTTAAAATACATACGCTTGTAACTTAGTAACTATTCCGCCATGGTACGGCACGTCCATGTCAGAATTCAGACTGTATAGAACCAAACTATAGATGTATAATTTTGAAGCAATTAATAAGCTAATTATAGTGTTGCTAATGTAATAACTTAAAAACTTTCAAATCGCTGGTCCGATTGCAATACAGGGTTATTGGTAATCAGTCTGCATCTTTGAGGGATGGAAGGTACATTGAGTACGTCAACTTTTGTTCTACAGTTTATAAAACTTCGTATTTTTTTCCCATACAAAATAAAAAAAGTGTATTTGCCCGGTCTAAAAACATCGAATTCTTCGTTAAGTGCGAATGAATGCGCGCGCTCTTAAACTCTCGATAAATTATGTGCAATATGATGTGATGTGAATAAACACTAAACAGCCGCTAAACAGTGCTAGAGAGGACAATAAACACTTTTTTTGGATATGTATTAAGTTTAAAAAAGTAGTCTAACAAAAATTTGTTAAAATATACATAATAAGCCCTAAAACGGATGCAGTCTGATAACCAGTAACCCTGTATAGACAACTTGCCTGGCAACTAATCGTTTGTCAGATTGCAATGTACATACTTTTCCTAGCAACGAATCGCTAGTTTGCTTGGAACGTATGTATCTTGCCTAGCAACGACTCGCTACTCTAATTGGAACGTACATACCTTTCCTAGCAACGAATCGCTAGTTTGCTTGGAACGTATGTATCTTGCCTAGCAACGACTCGCTACTCTAATTGGAACGTACATACCTTTCCTAGCAACGAATCGCTAGTTTGCTTGGAACGTATGTATCTTGCCTAGCAACGAATCGCTAGTCTAATTGGAACGTACATACCTTTCCTAGCAATGAATCCCTAGTCGGATTGGAACGTACGTACCTTTCCTAGCAACGAATCGCTAGTCAGATTGCAACTTAGATAACTGCAATAACCAGCAATAAATCGCGAGTCAGATTGCAACGTACGTCGACAACTTATACACGTCGCTACCGTTACCGAAGAGTAGATGTGCTGAGCGGAGACGAGGCGTCGGCAGAGGTGCAATAATAGCCGTTATGCTACAGAACATAGAGATGAAAGTTTGAAAGGAGGGCGTAGATAGAGTGCTAGAGTTTGTGTGCGCCGGCGCAGATCAGCCGCACTCGTGCCGCTGCAGCGCCACGGACACCTTGTAGAGGCTCTCCATCATGAAGGACAGGTTCTGCGAGAGCTCGTTTACGGGGCGAGTGATCGCCACCATCTCTGTAATAACAATTTTCGTATATTAAATAATTTGAAAAAAAAAAAAAATAGGAACTGCCGATAGAAGTGAAAACTAATAACTCAGAATTTGATAGCTCACTTTGGAAACAACGCGGGTGAAATTGGAGGGCTCGCCCTCCGCCACGGTCACCTAGATCATCCGAGTTTACCCGAAGATTTCTTTAATTTCGGTTCGAATCTCGGTTGCACTTCTGACTGTTTTTCCATGTGCATATTTACAAGTTTGTCACAACTGCCTTTAAAGGCGAAGTGAAACATCGCGAATCATCCATAAAATACATACATCTTTCGGAGTCTTGTGTTATCAGCCAATCAAAATTTGGCTAACGTAGTACCTTTTGGCCTTGACTCACTCCTTGTTTAAAGGCGCTGAGTCCCAGTAGTGGGAACATTTAACGGGCTGCTAATGTGCTAATGCTGTGAGTGCGTCATGAAATCGCTCTTGACATTGTTCAGAAATACGTTTACCTAGGGCAGACGCTCGAACTAGGCAGAAGTAGCTTTGAGAGTGAGGGCATAAGAAGAGTCCAGCTGGACTGGGCAGCATTTGGAAAACTTCGTCGAGTCTTCTCGTCACCCATCCCACAAAGTCTCAAGACAAAAATGTACAACCAGTGCGTTCCACCCGTTATGACCTATGGTGCTGGACGGTGGACACCGTCAGTGAAAATGGTCCGTAAGCTCAAACTTGCTCAGCGACCTTATGGCTATGCTTGGGGTTTTTCTGAGGGATTGCATCCACCATGAAGTAATTCGTCAAAGAACTGGAGTCACCGACATAGCCACCGTATTAGCAAACTGAAGTGGCAACGGGCCGGTCATTTCTATCGCAAACCCGATGGTAGACAAGTTCTGGAGTAAAGAGCGCGAATTGGTAAACGTAGTGTTGGACGCCCTAAGACTAGATGGAGTGATGATATACGAAAGGCAGCTACAAAAGGTGACGGTTGGAGATGTAAGACCGAGGATCGGGCTGAGCCGGCTGAGTGGCGTGTTATGGGTGAGGCCTATGTTCAGCAGTGGACGAACACGGGCCGATGATGATGTTGTGTGCGTACCCGGGTGCGCCTGCGAAAGGCCGCGGCAGTAGACGTGCAGCAGGCTCGTCACCTCATCCTCGGGCAGCTCGCCTCGCTCCAGGATGCGTTCCGCGTTGCTCTCGCGAACCACCGCCAACGCCGCGCTCCAACTAACACAGAAGAACAACATTCAAAATGTTAATTAACCACTGACTACCTCGGATTTGTAACCTGTACAACATTCTACTTATTGTTATAACATTATTATTATGCCCATATTGAGGTAGCAGTGAAAAAAGAAATGTATTTCGTCATTTTGTGTTGTTTGTTTTTGGTCGGGGCTTAACAAACTTGTTCAATTTATCAAACTCGTGAGTGGTACGCCCAATTATCGACTAGTAGTAGTAAATACTCGTAACATACATTAAGTCTGCGTTACATTTACATGTCTTCTTACATTTACATGGCTTACATTTAGCTGGGTTACATTTCCATGGCTTACATTTAAACATCTTGTCTTACATTTGTCTCTGCATGAGGTGCAGCAGATGCGCCTCGTCGTGCGGCGCGGGCGTCACCTCGGCCCACGGCTCGGCCGCGCTCGCCAGCAACGCGCCTCGCACGGCGCACACCGCTCCGCTCATCTCCACACCCTGGAACACATACAAAGTATTGAGCATTACTTAATATGCAGTGATACAATTTTATGAAGTGAAAACTTCTTTTGACGCACCAAAGACAGATTTTTCGTAAACTGAAAAATTTAACTCAATCATCACGTTTGTAAATGAAAAAAATCTTCGGGGAAAATAGGATGATCTAGAGGGCCATGGTCATGGCCACGCCCTCCAGTTTCACCCGCGTAAATTCCAAAGTGAGCTATCAAACTCGGAGTTATTAGTTTTCACTTTTATTGGCAGTCCCTATGACTGGCTATTCCGTCCGTATGTCACAGCCACTTTTTGCCGAAACTATGAGAACTACACTGTTGAAACTTGGTAAGTAGATGTATTCTGTGAACCGCATTAAGATTTGAACAAAAAAATTAAAAAAAAAAGAAAAATTAGGTTTGCCCCCTATACTGAGAACTATTTAAGTTTAAAAGGTTGACACTTGACCGCCATCTCACCTGATGGTAAGCAATGATGCGGTCTACGATGGAGCGTGCTTACCTAGAAGAAACACATTCACTCTCGATTTGAAAGTAGAGTCAAACCTTTTAGTTATTTTCTTTGGAACATCAACCATGAAACGATGTCGCTTTCTCGAGCTACGAGAAGTCCGATAGAAAAAAGGGCAAGGTCATGCAGATCAATGACACACTCTCCGAAGTGTGTTCGATAAAAAACCGAAAAGCTAGCAATTTTGCGGCGATGTTCAAGACTTTGAAGTCTTTTTCGCACAAGAGTAGTTAGTGCCTATGAGCCTTTTGCATACGTGTTAGAAAAGGAAATTAGGAAGCTATAGGCGTATAGGCTATCAGACTCTCGCTACGCCGTATAGACGTATAGAATCCACGTAAAACAATCAAAGTCAATTATACTCTAAGCGCTGTAGCATGAGTCCTATAACAGTTCCGACTAATTTCGTACGTTACATAATTACACGAAACGTTTTATGAAAATTGCCGTGATTTACAATATTATTACTTAGTATTACAGCTTCTCCACATTTGTAATATTTTGAATCATTAATACCTATCATCAATAAATTAAATGAGACCCAACTAGAATATTCTAGCCCACAAATAAAATAAAATTGAAATTAAATAAACGAAATTTTATGCGTACAACGTAACACAAAAAAATTATTTAGTGATGGGATGGATGGGCCTGCAAAAATGCATAGTCAAAATAGACTGAAGCCTAGGGCGGCAGTTTTTAGAGTGCGGCAAATTAGTAAAAAAAATAAATGATTTTATTACTTTTTAGAGATTAGATAATTATGTCATTGATCGATATAGCAATTAAAGATTTGGACTTGGATCAGAATCCTTGATAAGTTACTTTTCAAATATCATTTACGATGTGTTTTCTCTTTTGGTAAGCTTATTAAGTCAAAATACAGTTTGGAGATGAGAATTGAGCCCCCTGATTCAAAATGCACCACCATTATATACCACATTGTCGCTTAACATCAGGTGAGATAGAAAACATGTGTAGCCTGTAAAAGTTAAAATAAAATGTGGTGTCATGGGACACCAGGTAGAAACGAAGTTCTTTCAATTAAATTTAATACAGAATTCAACTGGCAAAAAATTGCCTAATAGGGATGTTAACATTTTTTCGGAATTGCTTTTATAAATTGACGCTGGTTGGCCATAAAAAAATGTTTAAAATATTAGTATTTTTAATTTTTTCCGCTAAAACACTAACGACTGACATAACATCACTGACCAAAAAACATTGGTCGCATTTCATGACTGTATGTCTGGTTTATGTGTTTTCTTGTTTTATTTCAATGCATGTTTGCATTGCAAAATCGTTGTCGATAAAATCGCAAACCTTCACGCGTAATTTCCATTATATATTTTCTTACAGTTTGGTCGCACAGCAAAATCTCTATCTCTAATCAATAAATATAAGTAGTCTGACTGCTCGTAGGATCAAATAGCTATCGATGCCGAGATTCCTTATGGGCCTCTACTTTCTGCGACGCTTTTGTATTTTATTGATTCTACGTAGCAACAATATGTGGAAGCCCAGTATCATTAGGAACGCAGATGATAGCACTGTTGTAGAGAGTTACAACACATATCTAGCGCACGAGAGGAAGTGGGCAGCAAATTCAGGTTTTAAGAAAGTATGATCGAGCATTCACACTTGATCGTTGAAACAGTCTCTAAATAAGGTGATGCTTAACGAGGAAAATATGCAGACTTGTCTGTTCCATACCAAAAGGAAAAAGCGATATACCACGTGCCATGTCCGTGCATGGTGGTCATGCATTTTCCCTACATGGAATAATAAATGCAAAACAACAATGGATGTGTTACTTCCGGAAGTATTATTTCGAAATGTGAATCAAGTAGAGGACATAACAAAATATATCTAAATGGGTGGGGGCAGCATTTTTCAGTTTTTGCCGCGCCTAAAAATATTTCAGTTCCGGGGCTGCATAAAGTTATATCCCTCGCTAAATAAAGGCGTACCTGAATCTAACGGCACTGGAATAATAAGGTCAGGAGGGCGAATTAATTACTTAAGCAATTTAAGATTTCATTTTCAAAATTATTCTTTTTAATCTGTCCTTCGAATGTCTCAAACTCTATACAACGTCACTGGCTCGTGTAAACAAAAACTTGGTCATTGTTTTCTATGGAAAGATATAATTGTTTCACTACCTAATTGTTATACAATTTTCGATATTCTGTAACAACAATAGAGAATCTGTCTGTGTAAGAGAGATTCACTTTTATCTAACAGAAATCGTATTTATTTTAGTCTTAGTGGATATTAACTTCGGATCTCTTCTTGATAATTTCAATCGTGAAATTCTCATTTTTATACCAGTTGGCACTTGAAGCCATAATGCTCCCGGAGTTTTCACACTTATAAAATTAACCCACACTCACACACTTCAAATTTTGGGAAATTTGGGGATCGGTAATCCTGGTTGTCTTGAGGACGGTTTTAGTTCCCATTTTGGGCACGTTCCATTAGATTATTGCGCACCTATAAGTGATACTGACAGTTTCCACGTCATACTGTTTACAACTGTTTCGCGGGTCGTGCTTAAGACTCACTTAGTATAGTACATACCCGGTTGTCAAGTGCAGCGTGGTAGACGGCGACCACCATCTTGTTATTAGTCTCGAGAAGCAGCAACAGATGGAATATCAGCTTGTACAGGCATCGGGCGGTCTCGTCGCTGCTCCGAGACATCTCCAACGCCTGCAAACAGAGAACCATTCCTGACACAAGGATAGAATAGGCGCAGAATAGGTTCAACCAAAATTAAGTTACCCAAACCAAAGATCAAAATTAAACCTTTGCTTACATCGAGGCGCTGGAGACAAGTGTCTCCCAAGCCTGCAGTACAAGGATTTGGAAAATATTTTTTTTGAGTCACGGACGATCCTAAAAATAAATAATAAATAAATAAATATTGGTGGACAATTCACACACAACACCATCTGACCCCAAACTAAGCAAAGCTTGTATGATGGCGGCCAGATAGCTGATATAATACTTATATAGTTTTAAATACATACTTATTATACATAGAAATAATAAATAAATAATAATAAATAAATATTGGTGGACAATTCACACACAACACCATCTGACCCCAAACTAAGCAAATCTTGTATGATGGCGGCCAGATAGCTGATATAATACTTATATAGTTTTAAATACATACTTATTATACATAGAAACACCCAGACACAGTGCAAACATTTGAATTCATCACACAAATATTTGCACTGGGTGGGGATCGAACCCACGACCCTCGGCTTCGCAGGCAGAGCTACTACCAACTAAGCCACGAGGACAGTCAAAAAGCATGCCTATGGCCCGTGAACAAAATTTACGTAGTGATGAACTACCAGGAGACCTATGTAGGATGATAGAAGGGTATAAAGTAATAAGATTCAGGACTATGCCGTCACTAGTAAGCTGTCCAACTGAGTACAGTCGAAGAGGGGGGTTTGCAACCCTCGATCATTTTTCCTTGTCGCATGATTTTTGTACGGCATTGCGAAATAATAGATTAGGAGAGGTATTGAAACTGTATGGAACCAATGCCGTACATAATCAAATGCCCAAATTTAATCTGTGAATCGTCGGAAAATCACGAATTTTTCCGATAAACTAATGATTAAAATCTTTAAATTTATAATTTTTATAGTTTCAATACCTCTTCTAATCTATTATTCTGCAACGCCGTACAAAAATCAAACCACAAGGAGAAATGATCGAGGGTTGCAACCCCCCTTCTTCGACTGTACTCAGTTGGACAGATTACAAGTGACGGCATAGTGCTGAATCTTATTACTTTATTTCTATCATCCTACATAGGTCTCCTGGTGGTTCAATTACTACGTAAATTTTGTTCACGGGCCTGTAGTCTATATTACAGTTACGAAATAGCAACCACGCTGGTCATATACATTACATTTGTTTATCTTAAATAAATATTGATAAATATTTGTCACACAACACTAGCTAGCCCCAAACTAAGCAAAGCTTGTACTAAGGCGCCGCGGACGCAAGCATTTTCATAGAGATGTATAGAAACTAGTAGCATCGCTTGCAGCCACCAGCTGCAGTTTGCACTTGCGGTCCGTCTTGGAATTGTACCTAAAGCAGATCGTAGCATTTCCAATAGTCACCTCCAGCGCATGTTTCCGCCGATCGAAGTCCCGTCTTGAGGTGTTCGGTGATTTCGAGCAGCGAACGGCGTCGCGCACGCGTGGCACGTCAGCGTCTACAGCATCAATTACCTAGCTACGCGTAGCATCTACAACAAAGTTACCTCGAGCACATGCTCGCGACCAAGTAGCCCTCCTGTGAACTTGAGCGCGGCGTATCAGTTACCTAGAGCTGCGTGACGAACGGTTACCTAGAGATGAGCCACGCACAATGGCCCAATTGAGAGGCTAAGTGGGGAAAGGGCCCGTCAAACTAACTAACCTAGAGTTGCGTGTAGCATCTACACTAGTCGAGTGATCCAGCATCTACAACATCAGGTACCTAGCTACGCGTATGATCTACAACAGTCACCTCGAGCGCATGTTCGCGGCGATCGAAGTAGGTCTCGAGGTGCTCGGTGATCTCGAGCGCGGCGTAGCGCACGGCGTCCCGCACGCGCGGCGCGTCCGCCGCGGCCGGGCCGCACCACAGCAGCGGCGGCTCCTCGGCGCCCAGCCGCTCGAGCACCGCGCCCAGCTCGGCCGCCGCGCCGCCGCCCGCCGCGCCCACGCCCGCCTCGCTGATCAGCGACACCGTCTTCGTGCTCACCTCCTACACACAAATATACACACACATATTATAAAACTAATACATACATTGTAACATTAAAAATATGGGCAGTCATAGGAACTGCCGATAGAAGTGAAAACTTATAACTCAGAATTTGATAGCTTACTTTGGAAACTATGCGGGTGTAACCGGAGGGGGTGGCCTGGCCATCATGACATGGCCATCTAGAAGTGCGTCAGCATTTCTCATTGGCTCACGCATTTCTAGATGGCCATGCCATGATAGCCAAGCCACGCCCTTTCAGTATTTCTCATTAGCTGATGCATTTATAGATAGCCAATGGCCATGGTCCCGAGTTTACCCGAAGATTTCTTATCATACCCGAACGTGACGCTAGAATTCAATTCACACCCCACGAAAAATCAAAATCTAAATGTCTACCTTGAGAACGGTGTGTAGTACCTTGTGCACGGTGTGTAGTACCTTGTGCACGGTGTGTAGTACCTTGTGCACGGTGTGTAGTACCTTGTGCACGGTGTGTAGTACCTTGTGCACGGTGTGTAGTACCTTGTGCACGGTGTGTAGTACCTTGAGCACGGTGTGTAGTACCTTGTGCACGGTGTGTAGTACCTTGAGCACGGTGTGCAGTACCTTGAGCACGGTGTGTAGTACCTTGAGCACGGTGTGTAGTACCTTGTGCACGGTGTGTAGTACCTTGAGCACGGTGTGCAGTACCTTGAGCACGGTGTGTAGTACCTTGTGCACGGTGTGTAGTACCTTGAGCACGGTGTGTAGTACCTTGTGCACGGTGTGTAGTACCTTGAGCACGGTGTGCAGTACCTTGAGCACGGTGTGTAGTACCTTGAGCACGGTGTGTAGTACCTTGAGCACGGTGTGTAGTACCTTGAGCACGGTGTGTAGTACCTTGTGCACGGTGTGTAGTACCTTGTGCACGGTGTGTAGTACCTTGAGCACGGTGTGCAGTACCTTGAGCACGGTGTGTAGTACCTTGTGCACGGTGTGTAGTACCTTGAGCACGGTGTGTAGTACCTTGAGCACGGTGTGCAGTACCTTGAGCACGGTGTGCAGTACCTTGAGCACGGTGTGCAGTACCTTGAGCACGGTGTGTAGTACCTTGAGCACGGTGTGTAGTACCTTGAGCACGGTGTGTAGTACCTTGAGCACGGTGTGTAGTACCTTGAGCACGGTGTGTAGTACCTTGAGCACGGTGTGCAGGCGGTGCAGCAGCGGCAGCGGCGGCATGAGCGCGGCGTGGCGCAGCAGCGCGCCCACCGACGCGCGCCACGGGTCCCGCCCCGCCGCCCCCGCGCCCGCGCCCGCCCCCGCGCCCGGAACCGGCGTCACGTCGCCGCGGTCACCTGTAATGATGTTATATTAGGTTGAATTACTCGTATTTATCGCTTTGAGAATAATATCATATAACATCGCAATAACAAACGATTCATTCATCGATATAAATCAAAAGATGAGCCTTGAGCACCTTGAAATTGGTAACAAACTGCGTCTGTACCATGTAGCGTGAGTGGTTTTCAACTACCAATCTACTTTACGCCTAGAATGACTACATTCACAAAAATAAACAAAAGAGAATCGAAGTTTTTTTGAAGTGAAAACTTCTTTTGGCCCTCCTAGACGGATTTTTCGTGGGGTGTGAATTGAATTCTAGCGTCACGCTCGGGTATGATAATATAGAAATCTTCGGCCAGAGAATCTAGAAATTCGTCAGCCAATGAGAAATGGTGAAAGGGCGTGGTCTGGCCAACATGTCATGGCCATCTAGAAATGCGCGAGCCAATGGGAAATGCTAACGCATTTCTAGATGGCCAGGCCACGCCCTCCGGTTACACCCGTGTAGTTTCCAAAGTAAGCTATCAAATTCTAAGTTTTCCCTTCTATCGGCAGTTCCTATGACTGCCTATATTTTTGCTTTACTAATATTATTACAGTACCTGGGTGACCGAGCTTTGCTCGATTTAAATCGTAAATATATACTGAACTGGGAACACAAAAAAGCTCGATATTTGGGTACCTCATGAGCTCACTGAAACAAACCTAATGAACCGTGTACTAATTTGTGATTCTTTATTACGACGTAATGAAATCGAACCGATTCCCAGCAGTGAGAATATTTAGTGGGCTGTTTGTTTGTTTTTTTTTTAAATTTTATAGTTTTACACATGACCGCCATCTCGCCTTATGTTAAGCGACAATGCGGTCTACGATGGAGCGTGCTTACCTAGAAGAAACCGCCTCACTTTTGATTTGAAGACACCAAGATTATAACTATAAGGGATACCCATTCAGGCAATTCATTCCACAGCCAAGACGTTCTTATCACAAAAGTAGAGTCAAACCTCTTCGTCCGTGTCTTTGGAATATAAAACATAAAACGGTGCCACTTCTTCGAGCTACGAGAAGTCCGATAGAAAAAAGGGCGAGGTGGTATTACATCATGAAGATCAGTCACACACACTCAAAAAACCGATAAGCTAGCAATTAGCAATTATTGGCGATTATGTTTTTTATGTATAGTACCGTCTGGTTCGCCGCTGGACGCGCTGGAGTAGGAGTGCGTGCGCACGCGCAGGGCGAGCTCGTGCGACGAGTGCGCGTCCCCCTCCCCGCGCCCCGCGCCCTCCTCCCACCCGCCCTCCTCGTCCGACGAGTCCTCGTGGCCCTCCTGGAAATTTAACATCACGACTACAATGTGTCACACATTTTTAATCTGTTCTGAACGTTTGACGTTCATTTCCGATCTATCCATAAAAATCTGATTTTTATTTACCCAGGTATTTAAAGTGTTGATTCCATTTATGATAGAACGGGTCAGTAAAAAATCGGGCAACACCCTTTACAGTTTTACCGTGTGGTCACACTGTCAAACTGATGCTAAATCACTACACAGTATAAACAAAGTCGCTTTCTATCCCTACGTATGCTTAAATCTTTAAAACTCCGCAACGGATTTTGATGCGGTTTTTTTAATAGATAGTGTGATCCAAGAGGAATGTTTTTATGTAAAATACATCCCTAGTACAGTAAAGAGACACTGATAATTTTAAACATTTCTAAAACAATGCTATAAATAAACACATTTTTTGCGCTTACAATGCAAACGCTGGCTGAACCCTACGAGATAGATCAAAATAATGTACTGCAGTATTGTACACCTTAAAAAGGTCTACAAAAATACTCATTTTGGTACCTGTCTATCTCTTAGGGATAACCCACAATAATCATTTTTACTAATACATTTAGTATCAGCATTGCACCCGTGCGATGCCGGGGCGGGTCGCTAGTATACTAATAAAAATGGTTATTGTGGGTTATTCCTAAGAGATAGACATATACTATTGCAGACTTTTTTGTAGAACTTTTGAAGAGGTGTACCCTTTATACTGCTGTATGTTATTTTGATCTAGCTCATAGGTTTCAGCCAGCTTTTGCAGTGTAAGCGCAAAAAATGTATTTATTTATGACATTACTCTCTGCTATTTTATGCACGTATTATACATATAAACTTGAATGAATGAATGAATGAAAATTCTTTATTGTTCACAACTTAAAAAATAACACATATAATATTGGAAAACAGTAAATCTTGTGAAACAGCTGGCGGCCTTATCGCTGAAAGAGATTTCTTCCAGGCAACCTTGGGGTGGACAAAATGATGGAGAAACTTAAACTTTCCTCTTGAATCACTCTATCAATTAAAAAACCCACATGAAAATCTGTTTGGTGGTTTTATAGATCTAAGCATAGGTATATAGGGACGGACAGACGGACAGACGCGGGAAGTGACTTTGTTTGATACTATGTAGTGATACTTCATCTCCGACACCTGTGTGAAGTGGAAAATCGTATGCCAGCAGTGGGATGAGCACAGATTGATGTAATACGTACCGGTTTGGGCAGAGCAGGCACCCGGTTCGGCGGCGCACACTCGGCCACGCTCGCCTCGCGTTCCTCGCTCGGGAGGCGCCGGCGCACGCCCCAGTTGAAGTTATCCGAACTCTCGCCCTGTAAAATAAAACAAAAGTCTCACTTAACAATAACTTTACAAACTTTTTGTTGGTACAAAAAGTATAACTTAATTTAAAAAAAAACATTTCGCTATTTTTTATGGTCCACAAACCAAATTAAGTAAGTACATATCGTAGTCGAGTGGAGTCAATTCTTTACAAAGGATTTTAAACAACATAAATATAACTATTTCGAAGGACATTCTTGGCACAAAACGATCTAGACCTAAATTAAGTCAAGCTAATATACTATGGGAATCATACAGCTGATATAATACTTATATAGCTAATTAATGATGACTTACCTCGATACTTTCGCTCTCATACTCTAGAAAGTCAAAGTCCTTGAAGACGCCGAAATGGTCTGTCGGGTGTGCGCCGCCCGAGGGCTCGTTTCCCGGCGTGCCGGACACTTCTTCGAGCGAGGACGCCATTGAGGATTCCCGCTCCAACAACTCTGAACTCTGGCTAAATATCACCTGCGAACATTTATAGTGTTACAACGGAGCTACGATGCAAACAATGCGATAGTTGATCCCACAAAAAACACGTTAAATTCTCTTAAAATTACTTTAAAAATCTCCTTGAATGCGGCATGTACAAATCTATTTCGTTTGAAAAACTATTTTGACACTTTTCTTCCTTAGCCTCATTTATTACTTTCGAGCTTTTGGAATACTTAGACCTATATTATTATACTTTCATTTGGTGTCTGTTTGGTGTTCGTAGTTTCACAATATTTTTCTTTTACTTGTTGTGTCGCTTCGGTCAAAATTCAGAGACCAGCATAATTTAGTTTCCTACAGTGCCTAAATCGACATATTAAAATATCACACAAACTTTACATACCGAATGATGGAGGCAATTAGTTTGAAATGGCCGAAAAATAGTCGGAAGCAGTAAAGGAATCACAAACGTGAAAGTACACCGAGTGCCTCCATTTTGTGTGGAGTTAGTGATAACTTAAACTGCTTGCATAGATGGACCGACTTTAAGCAACATAAAAGGAGGTTATTTTGAGAATTTGTAACGTTTTTCTCAATCATTTGTATTCATTTTTCCTAGATCCGAAATAATCAAGTTCTATTCTGTAAGCCATCACACGTGACCCGTGATCATATTAAGGCAATTAAAACAATATAATTACGATAAATAAAACATTGTTTTGTGATTTTATTTACAGCTACATCAATTTAGTTAACACGTGATAATGATATTATTCGAATTGTGTTTAAAAGTGTCCGGATTTCAAAATAATACTGTAACACAAAGAAAATACCACAATCAGAGAAAAGTGCTTAAGTGAAGATTTATAAATGTATTTCAAACTTTATAATTCTATTTTAAACATCTATTTGGATGTGAATTTCTAAATGTTAACTACTAATGTGGCTCCCTAATGTCTAAAGTAAGTTTATTTATAATTATGTGATCGTATGTGCTATTGTGTACTTATTGAGATGTACTAAATTTACGTTACCTTGTGTGCTTTGTTAACCGTTCTCAGTTTGTGCGTTATGTAAAACTATTAAACTATATTGTTAACTAATTGGCGAACAACGATGAACGGATAAAAATATTCCAATTATTGGTAATCTTCTCTTCTTATCTTAACTTTCTCCATCTCGTATTAAGAATAACTGCGGTGGCAGCAGCTCATCAAAAGGTTTAATTCGATACAAAGCCGAAAGCAGATACAGGGGAGGGGGGGGCAGTTCTGAACGGCACACGTACAACGGATAAATCAGTATTTCCCAAAGGACCTAAGTTTATTTGATACAAATAGAAAGTAGAAAAAAAAGAATTCGCAATTTTGTGGTGGTGGCCATCTTGGATTTGAAATTTTTTAGTGTGTAGTATTCTACTAGTCAAGTCCTTTAATTTATTTGATACCCATATTGAGGGAGGTTGTGAAAAAATATTTTATCCGTCATTTTATGGAGGCCGCCACCTTAAATCAATATTAACTAAACATAGCTAAGAACTAACGCACGGAAACTAGCCTTTAAATATAAAAAAACGCATTGAAATCGGTCGATCCGTTTGAGCTCTACGGTGCCACGGACACACGCACAGACATACAGACTGACATACATCGACGTCAAACTTATAATACCCCTCTTTTTGGACTGGGATTAAACATACTAATTTAGATAGCGATTACGTTCTGTGCAAAGTTTTCAATAGTTTGGTTGTTTTTCGTCAAAATTTTATTATTTTTTGAGTCCGATATTTTGATTTGATTGAATATGGAAAGTCATTCATAACTGATTTCATCCTGAGGTTCAACGAAGCGGAAGAAGGGCAAATTTAATATTTCGTCATTTTTTTTCGTAAAGCAAGTTGCATTCAGTTGTCTTTGGGAACCACTGATACAGAGAAACAAAGGTGAGTTTTTGAAGTGACGTAAGGTGAATCGAGCACCCAGCGTACATAGCGTAGTGTGAGTGCGAAGCGTTGCGACATAATGCGACAGTATTTTATTCGAGTTACCTTTGAACATAAAGTGGTTATTAAATCGTCCTATATGCAGCGATGGGTAGAAATCATAACTTTAATATTGTATCTTTTGAGATAATTCGGCAATTCGCATTATACAAATTCGGTAACAAAACCTTTAGATTTAAAACATTACATCTAGTGTGATAGTACTTACAGATGGGCTCTTTGGTAGACCGACTCTTTGACCGCAGGTGGTCAAGAGATTAACTAAACACTCTCGTACACGGCTCTGAAATAAAATAACATGGTTTGAAACGAAGTTAACTTGCGAAATAAATGTTTTAAATATATTGACTCAGGCGTGCTATAGTCAGTCCAGTTCGACTTAAATTTGAATAAATTTAAAATGTATAGCAACCACGTTTTGGTATAGAGTGACAAGACGAGCAGCAAGACGACAGTGTGCCCGATAGTAAGAAACATGTTTGCCCATAACAGCACACAGAGACACGCAGCTATCAGAACATGAAGAATCCAAATCATTACCTAGCACCACACTGCGTTTGTCACCCGGAGATATAAGATGTTTTGTGTCTTGTAATTTCACTGGAAACATTTCCCTTCAAACCGGAACAATGTGCAAACATTACTGCTTGACATTAGAATAACTGGTAAAGGTGTGGTACTTCTCCAGGTTAGTCTTCATAACAAAGTGAATGAAGGTACCTGTGACATCCAGGGCCGCTTCCAGCCCGACGCGAGCGCGTCGGCGGGCGACAGCGAGAGCGAGCGTCGCGGCGACGCAGCGCTCTGCGGCAGAGACGCGCTCGCCGGCGCCTCGCCGCCTACTACCGTCGAAGCGGACGTCGACGCCGATGTAGACGAACCTAATACGATAAAACCATATTGTTACAAAATGTTTACTTAAGGTGGTCGCTAAAAAGCAACGTTATGTTATTCCACGGTGTTCAAATAAGTTATATGTTACTACACTTTTTTATTTAAGATCATAGTGAATTAATGAAATAAGGGCCAAAATTCTGTCCCACCACTAGGGCGCTAGCAGCACCTGGGTTACGGTAGCAGCTGAAAGCGGTTCTACGACTTTCCCACTAAGATATGGCCGGAGAAACCCGTAAGGGTTTTAATCTGTAGGGGCACCACTGTAAGTGGAGCACCACTCTAAGGTGATCATCGCACTGCCACACACCACGCAGTGCGAGTGTCTCCGTTGGTATAGATAACACGCACAGTCCAACACACCGTAAATTCATCAACGCGCGTTCATGCAGATCACGCACCTACATGCGGAGAAACGCACTCCCGCGCATGGATGTAAGGTATGTCACACCGAGCCCCGCAGTGCCGTGCGTCATCTAGGACGGTGTGTGTTGAATGAAATGAGTCAGAGCCGCCGTGCATCCACAAAAAGCAACAACACGCGTGAGTGGGTGAAAAACCCGCACGATGATGCAGATCTGTACTCCCGCAAGTGCATAGATGCGTCAACATGCAACATGCACACGGACCAACAGTATGACCACTCTTTTCCCCTATAATTTTTACGTAGTAACTACTAAAAATATTTTTGACGTGATAACGTCTTATAATTCGATGAAGCCGGCTGCACGCCCACAATACATGACGTCATGTACCGTTACCGTCGGTCGTTAGGTCGTTACCTCGCCGCATGTTTGTTACAGTTGTATTAATTATTTCGACCAGTTCAAGCGGGGATGTAGCTCAGTGGTAGAGCGTTCGCTTTGCATGTGAAATGCCCCGGGTTCGATCCCCGGCATCTAAAAGCTTTCTTGCATTGTTTTGATTGAAAATGACTAAATTCTACTGATTTCTTTTTACATACAAATCTATTAAACAAATGAAATTAAAATTTTCTTTTGAAAAATGATACCATTCCATCAGTATTTTCTTAAGACGTTGTCACGTTCTATCGTCAGTAAACCGACTTTACAGACAAACATTTTTTTTGCTGTGAATTTAAGAACAATCACTAGACCCTGCTGGTCTGGATATTTGAATAGTTATAGATCGAAAAAGCGAGATTTTCCTCGACGTGAACGAGGCTTAACTAAGTATCGTAAACCTTATATACCTCTCCCTGTGACAAGGCGTAGTATTTTAAAGAACCCTTCCTTTCCTTTTCTTGTCCCTCAGGACAGGTCACATAGTATGAGTATGTTCCCTCATCTATACCTATTAAGTTTACCTTTGTCAGGCGTCGCCGAGGACGCGTTAGAGAGCGAACTAGGCCCGGTGGCGGGCTGGCTGCCGCCTTTGGGCAGGTACTTGCGACCGATGACGGGTGTTTGCGACAGGTCGAATGTGAAGTCCATCGTACGACCCGGCAGCTCCTACAAACATATCATGTGTGTTATGAAAACAATGCTGGGTCTGAAAGTGTTTTTTCATCTTTTGATACATAGATAATTATCTATATACCAGAAGACGAAAAAACACAGACCTTTATAGTGGTTCCGTGGGTACGATTCCTACCCAGGACACATATTTGTGTTATAATATGGACGTTTGTTCGATATTCTTGTTTGTTTTGTTTGTTAGATTTCGGTTTTTTATCGAATACATTTCGGAGAGTGTGCGACTGATTTACATGATCTAATACCACCTTGCCCTTTTTTCTATCGGAATGCTCGTAGCTCGAAAAAACGACATCGTTTCATGGTTGATGTTCCAAAGACGCGAACGAAGAGATTTGACTCTACTTTTGTGATAAGAACGTCTAGGCTGTGGAATGCGTTGCCTGAGTGAGTTTTTCCGTTGAATTACAATCTTTGTGTCTTCAAATCGAGAGTGAATCGGTTTCTTCTAGGTAAACACGCCCCATCGTAGACCGCATCGTCGCTTAACATCAGGTGAGATGGCTGTCAAGTGTAAGCCAATAAAAGTTTAAATAAAATAAAAATAAGAGACAAGACGAACTTCTTAGCATTCCATGGATTCACCGTGCAGATGCCGGGTCCATCATGTGACAGAGAGAGAAATCTCGAGTAAACCCTAAGACTTGTGACTCAGGCGTAGGTTTAAAAGGGGCCCCTTAGTGACGTACGTCAACACTCACCTTCACTACTCGTATTTCTCTCCCTGCCCAGCCAAATCCGATATGATCCTACTAGTGCAGCTTTAGATACTCGTTCTAGTATAGAACTTACTGCACTTCTGGACAATCCAAGGTCTTTAAGCAGGTTATAGAGAGATTTTGCTAGTATACCTCTCGCTCCTACTTCTACAGCGTATAAATTAACTACATAGCCAGTTTTTGTTAATTCGTTGTGAAGGTCGTAATACTTATTTTGTTTCATCACGTGGTCTTTAGGTATATTAGTTTCCCACGGTACGGTAAGTTCCACAAGAACTACGCGTTTTGTAATCATTTCTATGTATCGTAATTGCATATTTACAGTTATATAGCAATTGTATCAGCTATCCTGATTCCATAGTACAAATATTGCATAGTTTGACGTTAGTGTTGTCTACCAATATTTATTTTCATGTGATTTTATTCTAGGTAAGTCATAACATTAGGAAAAATGCCAACTAAGCATAAGCATCTTGAATACTACGAAACCTAAGAACCTAACGATACTGTGGTATTATATGTATGTACCAAAAATTGATAAATTGGAGGCAGACATAATTTATGAGTGTATATCTACGCATAAAATGCTCACTAAAACTGATTTTTCATAGTAACTCCCTGAACAAATTTTATTTATCAAGCTATTCGTGGATATTTTTAGCGTGTTTCGTTTAGCTACGTGGCATATTCCAAAGTAAACGATCTGCTCTGTAGGTTAAGACTTGCTTAAATTTATTACCATCAGGCATATGTCCCGCTCGTCTCGTCACTATATACTATTAAACAATAGTTTAAAAAACAAGCTTTTAGCACGCACTAAATATTATAAAAATGTTGGATTTAGGTTACGTGGTTAAGTTTTTCGTATCCCATTCAGAAAACCCTTTCACTTAATACCTATATCATGGGGGTGCATTTTAAATTGCCAATCCGCCATCTTGGATGTTCACCATGTTGGATTTAAGTCACGTGACTATTTTTTTCGTATTCCTGACAGCAAACCCTTTCATTTGATACCCATATCATGGGGGTGCATTTTAAACAGCCAGTCCGCCATCTTGGGGAGGCTGCCATATTGGATTGGTAATGACGTTTCTTAGCTAGTCATGTATTGTCATCAGAACTCAGAGCGTATGCAAAATTTCATCGTAATCGAAGACCGAGAAGTGGGTCAAATTAAGATTCCAAGATTTTCTTACATAGATAGTTACAAGTGAAGCTAATAAAAGCGTGTTAAAAATAATATTACCTTCTACCCTCTTTATTTGATTTTTACCGTACGACTAATAACAATAATCTACCTGTCTTTTTCCCAATAGGCAGGGCGCCAATTTATATTGCAAATGTAAATATCGGCATCACTAGTTTCCCTTACAACTACTATAATAGAGAAGTATATTATCGAAGCTTGCAAGGGATTATCATACTTGTATGTATATAATTCGAGTTACCTTTTTCCCGTGCAGTTCGGTGTCCAGCATAGATGAAGCGTGAGTGTCCCAATACGGCGGGACTACGAGAGTGGAACTCCGAGTCACCACCAGCTTCAGGATCTTCATAGCCTCTTTGTAGTTGTTCCCATCTTGCTGTAAGTCCAGAAGATATAGTGTTTAGTGAACAATTGGAGTTTGCAAAGAATACCAATAAAGAACCTGCTAGAAGAAAGTGCTGGAGCACACGCTAATCGAAGCTGTTTTTGTAAAACGCACGAAAGATGAATTGATAACAAACGACAATTTTTAAAATTAAATGTAAATACTACGCCAAATACAGATAATTACACTATACAGTGGAATGTGCAAAAATCACTGTCTTCCGGTTTGAAGGGCAATGTTTGAAAAATGCAGAGAAGTTACAGGGCACAGAGATGGATCACCTTATTTCTGGGTGACGAGCGCAGTGCAGTGCTAGGTAAGGATTTGGACTCTTCATGTTCCAATAGGTACGTATCCCTGTGCTGTTATGGGCAAGCGTGTTTCTTACCATCAGGCCACCATGTCCTGCTCGTCTTGTCACCAAAAAAGTGTATACTGTACATACCTACTATTTAGATCGTTGAATAAGCTAACGTAAAACACATGAGGTCTAATCTGACAATGAAGCGTTTCACAGTGCAAATATACCCACCAGTCAAGTAAAAGTATAAGTTCACAATTTTGCAAAAGGTGCCAGTATTTACCCCGGGATAAAAAGTAGCATATATGCTACTTCGCTCCGTTACGCTACACTCGATCCGTTCAGTCGTTCCGACCTGGTGAAGCAACAGACATCCACTCTTTGACATTTATGATATTACTAGCAGCACCTTGCCGTTCCCGTCCCCGTCACTTACCCGTGATAAAAAGTAGCTTATATGTTATTTCCCACTATGATCTAACTGTACGACCTGATCCGTTCAGACGTTCGACGTGATTGAACAACGAGGATCCAAACATTCAAAACTTTGATATTTATAATACACTAGATGTCTGGCCCGGCTTTGCCTGTGGTATATAAATAGCCTATAGCACTCAAGGATCACGCACATATCCGAAAGTGAAAGAATTTTTGAAATCGGTTCAGTAATTCCTTAGAATATCACGTTCAAACAAAAACCACTTCAGGTACCTGTTACGCCATCTGTCGAAAATTGGTCGTACCAATTCAGATTCAGAACAAATTTGATTTGAATCAGAGCAAAGGTTTTTACATTGTCTTTGGGTTTATAATGACGCAATCTTAGACACATGCTGTCATGTCAACGCACGGTATCGCACGGAAAGTTCATATTACATTCTCTTTGGGAAAGGTCTCAAAGAGGAATACTTTTTCCCCGTTTTTGTTAAATTCTTAATTCGTGCTCCGCTCCTATTGATAGTAGCGTTCTCGAGATCCTGGCGTTCAAACAAACAAACAAACTCTTTACCTTTATAATATTAGTATATAGATATCGGTAGGATTACGTACATCGATGAATTTGGCGACGGCCCGCAGTAGGTCCGCGTTTGCCGGCTGCGCAGTCAGCTCCACGTAGTACAGCATGCAGTGCAGGATCGACAGCACGTGGGGTTGCAGGTTCGACGCACCCTGAAAATATAATTTATTATAATTTAGTAATCATTTCGCTAAAATGTATATCCTCTTTACCTCTAACCTATGATCTACCAAATAAAAAATAACCATCAATATTGATTCACAATTGGCGGAGCTATCGCGTAACATTTGTACATAGATAGATAAATACAAAGGTCGATAAAGAGAAATGTAATGAATATCTCTGTAAAGTTAAAAAACCTGAATCCAGAATTACGTTTGATAGCATATCTAAAGAAGAATTGCGAAAAATTGTTAAAGAGATGAAGGATAAAAAAGCGGTAGACATTTATGATATGAACGCGAAAACAGTAAAACAACTTATAATGCACAATGAAATTTTTCTTGCGTTACTATGTGAAGTAATTAACGTTTGCCTGGATGAAGGTGTTTTTCCCGACGCTCTAAAATGTGGCCGTGTTATTCCGCTTTACAAAAAAGGCAAATTAAGTGAATTAAGTAACTACAGACCGATTTGTATTCTCCCTGTTATATCTAAATTATTAGAATCCGTTTTAAAAAAGAAAATCACAAAATATTTTGAAGATAATTCACTGTTCACTCCGGCACAATTTGGATTTCGTAAAAATAAATCTACCGAAATGGCAATTAAAGAAGTAGTTCAGTATCTCCTACAAGGGATGGATGAGTCAAATAAATGCGCTAGTGTTTTTTGTGATTTAACAAAAGCATTCGACTGCTTGCGACACGATATCTTAATCATGAAACTCCATTACTATGGCTTTGATGATAAAGAGCTAAATATGATGTCATCTTATTTGGAAAATAGGACTCAAATTGTCAATTTAGCGGATTTTAAATCAAAAGTAGGTAAAGTAGACATCGGCGTACCTCAGGGCTCTGTTTTGGGGCCCCTTTTGTTTCTTATTTATATAAATGACCTTGTCATGAACTTGCCTGAGTGGTCTTCGGTCAGTCTCTTTGCAGACGATACACACGTAGGTATCAAAGATAAAAATGCAGATCATCTTGACGAAAAAATAACAATTACTATGTCTTGCTTAAAGGAATGGTTTGAAGCTAACGGGATAATTTTGAATGCTGAAAAGAGTATTATAATGAAGTACGTCACAAAAAAGAGTAAAAAAGATGTTATAACTGTTTTTAATAATTTGTTCCTAGGCTACAATATAGACTATAGCCTTACTCACAGCGCACACATAGATAAAATCTGTAAAAAAATGTCTAGCGCAAATTATGCCTTATTTAAACTCAAACCTATAATAGACAATAGGTCTTTAATATCAGTCTACTACGCATGCGTTCATTCAATCCTAAGCTATGCCATAACTACCTGGGGCAACGCAACCGATATCAAAAAGGTGTTAACATGTCAAAAACGCTCTATAAGAATTATAAACGGAATTCGTAGACGACAATCTGCTAGGAAATATTTTGTGGAAAATAGAATTATGACTGTAATATCATTGTATATTTATAAATCGCTACTCGAAATACATACCGAAAAAGATAGGTATCCTAAGAACATGGACAAGTGCTTGCATAATTACAATTTAAGAAATAAAGAAAAACTTTTCGTACCTCGTACAAGACTATGTAAAACGCAAAAGCAAGGTATTTTCAATAAAATTATGATGTACAATAAATTACCGCAATCTATTGCTAATCTACCAATCTTGGATTTCAAGAAGAAGATAAAACGATTCTGTACTAAAAAATCATTTTATACATTAAGTGAGTTTATGCAGTTAAAATTAAATGAGCAGTCGTTTTCAGATATGTGATATTATACTCGTTACGTCAATTATTTTAGACTTTTGTTCTTGACTGTTATTTCTTATTGTAAATTGTGCGGAATTAATTTGACATCATGATGGACTTTTAATGATGGATTTTTAATAATAATTATGAATTTGTACTCAATCTTGACATTGTATTTGCGTTGACATTATTTATTGATTTTATTATTCATTGACTTATTTTAAATTTAGTGTTCATTGACATTTAATACATATTATTTTACTTTGATTTCAAACACAATGTATTTAGAAATCTTTTTATATTTAATTTAATTAGATCGCATTTGACCTATTTTTATTTATCTATAGAGAGAGAATTTGTGCTATTTTCGGTATACAAAATGTTTAATATTGTAAAAATTTCAATTATCGATTTCTATTAATCTTGTATATAATATCTGTTTTTAGTGCTGATTATTTCTGTATCCATGACGTACCTTATATGACTAACATGTTGTAATGGTGAATAAATGATCTGAATCTGAATCATACAAAAAAAAAAAATGGAAGTCAATGGCATGGCAGTGGCAGCATGACAATGGCATAGGGACTGTACAGACTGGCTGTTAGTACTTTCGCACCTTTGAGAGGACACCTAGTTTTTTGGCAGCTAATTTGGCCTTGGACTCGACATACGAGCCAAAGTTGAGCGTAGATGTCAAAGTAACCCAAAAGCTCAAGAGGATCAGTAACCGGCACGAATACACCTCGAAAAGTAGAAGTCTGTTGAAATGGACACTTTTTTGCGGAAAACAGACACTGCCTGCGTCTTTCCTTCGTTAAACTTGGCCAGATTGGTTTCGCCCCATTCAGAAGACTGCCTCAAGTGCCAAGTTCAAACGCTTATGTTAGATATCAGATATAGTTCACCTTCTCGAGTATTTCGACGAGGAAAGCTAGCATCTGCAGGCTGAGGTGCGAGTAGGTGTCCCACAGGTACTTGACGACGCACTTGGTCCACTGGAAGCTCTCCTTGCTGAACGTGCGTCGAGAGTACAGCGTCATCACCGTGCCCAGGTTCTCCAGCTTCTTGCTCTTCTCTGCTGTGAACTGGTTACGGAAACTATGTTATATTAATAAATATTGTTAGGCATTCCTTAGCTACATTTTCGAAAAATTAAACCTTTCAAACAAAATCTAAATCGACTCATCCGTTCGTGAGCTATTATGCCACAGACATACACACACGCACAGACAGGTCTCACTTCTTTTTTTAACTTTAAATAGGTTTATCTCGCCATCTTGGCTGACAGGGCCGGATTTAGAGGTGTGGAAGCCCCGGGGCGGAGCTTTGGGGATGTTTAAACACCCCCGCCCCCCTAGGTTCAGAATTTCTCAAGCAAAAGACTACAAATAGTTTCAGTGAACGTTAAACTCGATGTCGACTATCGAAATTTGTTTTTTTTTCCCCCGAAGTATCTGTTGTGGAGGCCCCGGGGCGTATGCTCCGTTTGACCTCCCCTAAGTCCAGCCCTGTCGGCTAATGTTAAGCGACGACACGGACTACGATGGAGCGTGATTATCTAGATGAAATCGATTTATTCTTGAAGACATCAAAATTGTAACCATCGGGAAAAACCCACTCGGACATTCCACAGCCTAGACGTTCTCACCGCAAAAGTAGTGTGACACCGCTCAGCTCATGTCTTTAGAACACAACCATCAAACGGTGTCGCTTTTTCGAGCTATGTGTTTGTGCGCATGTTTCAACTCCGCCATATTATTCGGGCACCTTACATATATATATATTTAGAACAGTTTATGGTATTTCACCTGCGCGATGTGGCAAGCCGCTCTCACGCATAGTTCGTTGGCGTCTTCGTAATGTAACAGCATGTATGGCAGAAGAGCCACCACGGTCATGGGGAAGGCGAGCGCTTGCGTGGGGTCGATCACCGGTAGCTCCAGCAGTGGGATCATGTCGGCCAGGACGCCAACTACTGGCTCGTATGTGTTTGGGTGCGTGCAGCCCTGTCGATACAAAAGTCATTATTACACAGCGAAACTACTTGGTATAGGTAGCTGAAGGGATATAGTCTTTGTTCATTTTTGGGGTAAAAAAAACATTTTGGGGCACCACACACAGATTCTTTGCGGGCTGTGAATTGAGCTCGGATATGAAAGAAATGTTCGGATGAACTCAGGACCCCCGAGTGTGCAAGAGCGAGAAAGATAGTCAGCTGCGGTCACTGTCTTTTTTTAATTTATTCATGGCCATGGATACTAGTTCTACTAATATTATAAATGTGAATGTATGGATGTTTGGATGTAAGTTGCTCAATCACGTCCTAACGTATGAACGGATCGGGCTGAAATTTGGAAAACAGGTAGATTATAGTCTGGAAGAACACATAGGCTACTTTTTATCCCGGAAAAACAACGGGAACAACAGGAACGGGAACTTCGCGGGTAACACCGCGGGGCGCTGCTAGTTTATTTATATGAGGACGGGATTAACAGCAACATACCTGCCGATATCGATGATGGTATTTTCCAGGCCTATATCGGGCACGGCCACAGCTTTGCTTAAATTATGTAACTTGATGCGTCCTCTCATGATTTGTACCCAATTTTGGCCGCAAATGTTCGCACGACTAAGAATGACACAGACCGTTTTAAACCATAGAGCTGCTGGTATATGCGTAAACTGACCTTGAATAGTAGTAGCGAGTGAAGTGACGGCAAGGTGTGGGCTGCATGGCTTGTACCCAAATTTGGCAGCAAACGTTCGTACGAGTACGATTGATACCCACAGTTTTAAACGATAGAACTGCTGGTATACCTGGCTGGTGTGTTACTTGTTGTTGTGTCTTGTTTGTGGTGTCAATGAAGTGTTTTATATTGTATTGTATACCTTGAGCAGTAGCGAGTGGAGTGACGGCGAGGTGTGGTGGTATAGCTTGAGCAGTAGCGGGTGGAGTGACGGCGAGGTGTGGTGGTATACCTTGAGCAGTAGCGAGTGGAGCGACAGCGAGGTGTGGTGGTATACCTTGAGCAGTAGCGAGTGGAGTGACGGCGAGGTGTGGTGGTATACCTTGAGCAGTAGCGAGTGGAGTGACGGCGAGGTGTGGTGGTATACCTTGAGCAGTAGCGAGTGGAGTGACGGCGAGGTGTGGTGGTATACCTTGAGCAGTAGCGAGTGGAGTGACGGCGAGGTGTGCGCCTGCGTGCGGTCGAGCCGCTCGCGCACGTCCGGCCGGTCGAGCGGCAGGCGCGCCATCACTCGCGCCAGCAGACGCACGCCCAACAAGAACTCGTGCTCGTAGTCCGACTCGAGCAGCGAGGCACCCACCCAGAACAGCGTCGCTAGGATCGTCAGCTTGTCGTCCTGTTGAAGAAGATTATGTTTCATTATTTAACCTTTAATTTATAGGGTAGGTCCCAGGGACTCCGCGTGAAATCCTTTCGGAGTCCCGTGGACTCCACCATACACTTTATGTAACAAAATATTGTTTTATTGCGTTCCTTCTTATAATACAGTGTTTTAGATTGATAAAATGACATCTAATTATATAAACAAAATATCCGCTATTGTGTTATTAGTGACTGGCTAGAACATATTGAAGAAAAAGCAGACGATGAAGAAAAAGAAGACAACTTCACATCTAGCAATGATGATAAGTCAAATGATGTTGATGAAACAAATTACCTCGTGAACAGTGAAAACATTATTTTCTTTGTCTAAAAAAAGAAATAAAAAGAAAAACCGCGTAGTTTTGTAACTCTTGTTGTTTGACTTGTTCGAAAAAACTTTGCAGGAAATGTTGTGTAAGTACTAGTGATTGAATCCCTGCACGTTTTTTTTGTTTCATTTTTTCTTAGAATTTATGTTTTATTTGTCAAGAAGACTATTATGTTACTATGTTTACCTAATTTAAAAAGTTTACAAAGGTTCCAGTTGATTTTTTTGTAAGTTTCAGCGGTACGAAATGGCTATGACTATTTTTGTGTGATTTTAAGTACGGAATGAAAAGTGTATGTTTAAAATGAATGTAAATAAATATTTCAATGTCTAATGTTTAAAGATAATAGTTCAGTAACTGTGTTACCATACCAAATTAAAATAAAAAATCTTGTTTTACTATAAGTCTTTTTTTTTCTTATTTGTATTTTGGAGTCCCTGGTCTCCGCCTTACACTTAACATAAGTTTTAGTCACCATACACACTGAGGATTATTCTTGATATAATTATAATAATGAAAGAATAAAACAGCATAAACAACCCACTAAATGTTCCCACTGCTGGGACTCGGTGCCTTCTCTCGCAAGGAGAGAGTCATGGCCATAATCCACCACGCTGGCCCAGTGCGTGTTGGTGGATGACACGTGACTTCGAAAGACCTTAGGTACATGTCGGTTTCCTCACGATATTTTCCTTCACCGTTTTAAGTTAGCAGCATTACGCACATGACTTCGAAAAGACACGCTAAACGGGTGCGCGCTAATAATAATTGAATGAATCAATCAGCAAGAACAAACTCAAAAATTTAGATTTAGCAACAACTACCTTGAATTTGACATTTGTCATAGTACCTATTGTAACAGTTAAGCCCTTTCATTTGATAACCACTTCTGGTTGAGTAACGAAAAATGTTATCACCATTTTGTGGTGGCTGCCATTTGGATTTCAAATGTATAATAGTGTTCTACTAGTCAATCCCTTTCATTTGATATTGAGGGATTTTGCTTCAGTTAAAGTATTAGTTTTTTGTTTATATTTCAAAAACACACCAATTACGACAATTTTTTTATAGAATCCCCTTTGAAACGCCTATTATCTACCAAACAAACAAAAGATTCACAATCGCCGGCGCCATCGCGTAACATACAAAAAAGAAACAAGATACATACAACCGAATCGATAACCAATTTTGAAGTCCATTAAAAACGTAGCTACTGTTCGTACATACCTGAGTGGCTGTGTCACCCAGCAGTTTGAGAGACTGGGCGGAGCGAGATCGACACAGGTTCGAGCAAGCTCCCTTCGTTGCATCACCGCACGCGTTCACTCGACTGCGCTCTGTGACACACAATACACACATTCTAAAGGCTTTATTAACATTGCACAATATCTACGAAATGGTAAAAGAAAAGCGCTGACGTTTCCTACGTACTAGTAAGACGTAGAACGTGGACGTTTTCTTAATGTCTCTTCGAGCAAGAATTCAGTTTGGGGCACATTCAAAGACTCCCCAATCATCTTTTATGTTTTAAACACGAATGTTGTATATATCTTCATCGTCGTCAGTCGTGTGTTGATGACGTCCGTTTTTGGTTTAATACTGTGTAACCTAAACTATTTAAATGAAAACATTTATATATAACGTACCGTGTGGTTTCTCGGCAGATGACGTCTGGGCGTTGCTTTTGCGCACGCAATACGACACCGAATATGACGTGCTGCGAGTGTGATTGGACACGCAACCGACGCACACTCCCGGCGACCGCTTGCCTACGTACAGAGCACATACATATACAGATCAACGGTGAAGTTTGTAACTTTTACTTATAGATTGATATTGATGACATTAGGCTTCTTTAGTTAAAATACAAAAAAAATATGAACGAAAAAAAAATTAATTTGGTTGGAATGCTCTGAGCCTGGATTCAAAGAGTTTACATATTATAATATGCATAGGGTTAGAACAAACGCTTTACACTGAAAGCACGGGTCTAATCGCTCTTGTCTTGTCGCTCTTGTGGAAGTGTCATACTTTTGTCGCGGCACATCACTCTTTTGCCATAGCTAACATACACCTCAGATGCTTACGATTGGCACAAAAGAACCGTACGGAAAAACCTGATCTATTTACTTATTCTTTATACTAGACACCTAGATTGTAGCTACAGTGCAACAAGACGTCGTTTTTAACATCAGAGAAATCGCGGTAAAACTCAAATTACAACTGTGCAAACAAAACAAACATAATTAAATTGCAAATCAATACAAAGAATTAACAAGAAACAAATTAATTAAAAGAGAAAGAAGTCGTACATCAACATCAACCACGTGATGATCTTGAGCAACTTATAAAACTCCTCCCGCCCCGTGGTAACGTTGTACACTACCCCTTCCCCTGCCCAAGATCACGTGTATTTCTTTGTATAAAGCCTTTGAAAATTAAGAATAACAACTGAGCCGACGGTGAAATTGTTGTACAGCAACGACGACTTAAAGTTATTCGGTTTCGAAATTCGAAATTCGAAGAAAAAAGTACACGTGATTTCTCCTTACATTTTCCCTAGTGATATTTCGTAATTTTTTCAACGGCATCCTCCTCTTGCGAGCTTCGCCTGATTTATGGATAGCCCCTAAGACTAAGAAGTGAGCGAGTAGACATAGGTAAATACGAAGAACTATGACATGGACTGATGTTGCTAATATAAAATTGTCGCGCTAAATATGCTGCATATGTATGTCATCTACATATGCATGGATTGTGTATATCAACAAGAGACTGACCTTAACTCAACTGAGTAAAAGTGAAACCGTGAGGTGCAACTAGTCACAAATAATTATTAATCTACACGTGACTATAGAACTTTAGCTAAAAAATATTTAGCGCGACAATTTTAACGCGGTAATTCTCAGTTATACTCTATTATCGGCGATGGTTTTCCTGCTATGTTTCCACATATCATTCATCTCTTTTTTAATTACATATTATTAGGGTCCAGCACATTTTGCGTTAACATAAAGTTCGGCAGGCACTATAGGCCTCCAAACGCCATTAGCCATTAGACATTAGTCATTCAAAAACAAGAAGACACATCTTCGCTTACTTCCTAGTTTATACATTCCGTAGTACTACTATTTTAGTCATTGAATAAAAAAATATCCCTTATTAATTGAAATAGTATTGTTTACCTGGCGTGAACGGCGCGCCGTTGGGCTGAGGTCCATCCTTGTTGTTCAGATTGGGCGTGGACTTGAATATGTCTCGCATGTAGTCCAGAGGACGGAAGTTGGACTCGAGCGAGTCGACGGCCGCCTCCAGGGTCAGTAGTAATTCCGTCACGTAGCCCTGCACATGACGAATAGTTAAGTGATATTATGTTGCAAAATAGTTAGCTTTCTTTGTAATATATTAGCTGTGCTCGCGGTTACACGCTCATTTTAAGGGTAAGGGTTTTTATGTATTTCTCGTAACCCTGTTTATTTTCCTCTAGTACGAGTAGACTAAGCTATGTATTAGAACATCAGCTATCGAGTAATGAAAGCCCCGTCGTAATCGGTCCCCCCATTTCGGCGATTAGCCGGAACAAACAGGTAGACAGACAGATAAAATTTGTAAAAAAAATGTTTTGGTACATGCATGTACCTATACATTCATATGAATTTAGTAAAAAGCGGTTATATTAATATTACAAACAGACACTTCAATTTGTTTTATTTGTATACTACTACATGCACTTATATGATTCTGATTTCCTCACAATATTTTTCTTCACAGCAAAAAAAAAAAAGAATGGCAGTCATAGGAACTGCCGATAGAAGTGAACACTTAAAACTCAGAATTTGATAGCTTACCTTGGAAACTACACGGGTGTAACCGGAGGGCGAGGCCTGGCCTCATGGCATGGCCATCTAGAAATGCGTCAGCATTTCCCATTGGCTCACGCATTTCTAGATGGCCATGCCATGATGGCGAGGCCTCGCCCTTTCAGCATTTCCCATTGGCTGACGCATTTCTAGATGCCCAATCGCCAAGGTCCCGAGTTTACCCGAAGATTTCTTATCATACCCGAGCGTGACGGTAGAATTCAATTTACACCCCACGAAAAATTTGTCTAGAAGTTTTCACTTCAAAAATGAAAAGTTTTAAAATGCTGAGTTGCAATGGCACTCGGATTGTAACAGATGAAATTACCTGCATATCTTCCCCCTGCTCCGCAACGGTTTCGACGAGTCGAGACAAAATGTCAGACACCATCCGGCCCGTCATCGCCACGCCGATGAAACGGAACACCTGCGCAAACGCAACCGTATAAAGCATGTGTTTGTAGTTTCTGACCGTGGAGTCGACACGGGTAATTAATTAGTCGCCGTGGAATCTGTAGCCTTTCATTGGTCAGACATTGTGTAAATAGTCCTTAAAAGTTATACCTACCTAAGAAAAATAAACAAACAAATGAATCAACAATGTATTATAAAGTAACATCTTATACATACAATTCTCGTGTCACAGTGTTAGTTACCTTACTCCTCCGAAACAGCTTTACTGATTTTTACCAAATTTTATACGCATATTCAGTAGGTCTGAGAATCGGCTGCTAGCTATTTTTCACACCCCTAAGTGATAAGGGTTGTTCACACCAATATTTTTTTAAAATTTTCGGACAACATTTCGTTTTTATTTTTTTTATAATGTGGCGTTAAAAATACATACAACCCTAAATTTTTACCCTTTTATCACCAACCCCTATTTTTAATAGCCATTTTAGTAATTTAACCATTTTTCATCCCGCTCGATAACTGATAAATTACCGTATTTTTTCTAAATGTTTTTCACTCTATTTCGATTAAACTTTCCCGGAGCTTATGGCAAATCTAAAATCTTAATATATATAAATCTCCTGTCACGATGTTTGTCCGCGATGGATTCCTAAACTACTTAACCGATTTTAAATTAAATTGGCACACCGCGAGCAGTCTGGTCCAACTTGAGAGATAGGATAGTTTTTATTTCGACTAATAGTCTTTAAATGACAAAATCCGAGCGCAGCCGGAATGGGCCGCTAGTTGTTTTATAAAAATAAACATTTATTTTTATTATTAAAGTTTAGGGTTACCAATGTTAGATTTTTAAAATTTGTATTAATAATTGGATGTGGCGAAACAACATTTTCAACGGGGTCAGCTAGTTATAATAAATAATTTAATAGGTCGTGCAACACGTGACGCACAAGACGCTATGTGTATTGATGACGTAGGTCACGTAGATACCTGTAGCGAGCGGCCGGCGTAGTGTCGCGAGGGGCACGACAGCCCGAGTTGCAGCGCCGTCTGCGCCCAGCGCTCGGAGATGAGCGCGTGCGGGAGCGAGTCGCGGAACACGCGCAACACGTGACGCACGAGACGCGACATCTGCTGGCAACTGCGCAGCGTCCACACTGATGGAGCAAACAAACAATGAACTTTTTTTACACAACATAATTATCAAGAAAACGCCAACGTTTCAAACGAAACAACACATTCGCCTTCGATTTTTTAAGAAAGTGGTCTTGTCGCATTTTATCTATAAGACCCCATATCCTTAGAGATGAAGACTGGGTCCTAAATAAAATGATAATGAAATCATTCTAATTAGTCCGTCAGCTAGATCATGGAAAAACATGTGACACATATTTTTTGTTTTATCAAATTATTAAAAATCGACAAAGATATAGATCACAAAATTTCCAGAATGGGGGGGTCGTGACGTCACTTGTGGGTCAAAATTGTACCCACAAGTGACGTCAATCGAAAATTCTAAGCACCATATCTTCGTTTTTTTTATGTGAAACAAAAGAATGATACGTGTACAATATATTTTTTAGCATTATAACGGACTATAACGGATTCTAACGGACTAATGCCTTTATTACCACGCTTTTTTATTAGCTTCACTTGTAACTAACTATGTAAGAAAATCTTGGAATCTTAATTTGACCCAGTTTCCGGTCTTCGATTAGGATGAAATTTTGCACACGCTCCGAGATCTAGTGTTAATAGCGTGACTAGCTAAGAAACTTCGTTACAAATCCAATATGGCGGCCTCCACAAGATGGCGGACTGGCTGTTTGAAATCCACCCCCCATGAAATGGGTATCAAATGAAAGGGTTTGAGGTCAGGAATACGAAAACAATAGTAACGTGACTTAAATCCAACATGGCGGACATCCAAGATGGCGGAATGGCTACTGGAAATGCACCCCCATGATATGGGTATTAAATGAAAAGATTTGCTGAATGGGATACGAAAAAAATAATCACGTAACCTAAATCCAACATGACGGCCGTTTCAAGGGGCTATTTGAAAAGCAGTCCTAAAGCGTGTTTTTTTAGTTTTTTAAACTATTATATTATTTAATCTTCTAGCCTACCGGTAATGATTATCGAAGGTTATGTTCCGCCATTTTATCTTCGCACTGTTAAAGCAATAAAAACATCGGTCGGTTCGTGCGGAAGATAAACGGGAATACTACTAGAGAGTGCCCGCGGGTCAATTCTTCGTCAATAGAAATGATTTTAGGCATACAATGTGTCACCGTTTACCTTTAGCCGTGATGTCTTCGTACTGCCACAGCGGCAGATGCGTCGGCCGGTTCGCCAGGAAGTGTATGAGCGACTTGACGACGTCTGCGACCGGCGTCTCGGCGGGGCTGGGCGGCGCGCTCGCGGCGGGCGTGCCGGCGCGCGCGGGCGGGCCCGGCGGCGACGGCGCGTCCTCGCCCGGCTCGCTCTCCGCCTCGCCCGTCACTATCACCGGCAGCGACGGGTAGTTGTCGCCCTCCGCTGTAACACCGAACGTGTACATTACACGAACCGTCACTTGTTTAAAAACAAAGATTGGGCGTGGACTTGAATATGTCTCGCATGTAGTCCAGAGGACTCCAGCGAGTCGACGGCCGCCTCCAGGGTCAGTAGTAACTCGGTCGCGTAGCCCTGTACATGGCATGTTAAAATAGCTAACTTTTTAAAGTGAGAAGTGAGAACATCATTTGGCGTGCCACAGACAGATTTTTCGTGGGCTGTGAATTGAATTGTAGCGTCACGATCGGGAATGATAAGAAATTTTCGGATGAACTCGGGACCATGGTCATCTAGAAATGCGTCACCATTTCTCATTGACCATCTAGAAACACGTCAGCATTTCTAGATGGTCATGCTCATGGCCACGCCCTCAGGTTTCACTTAAGTAGTTTCTAAAGTAAGCTATTAAATTCTGAGTTATAAGTTTTCACTTCTATCGGCAGTTCCTATGACTGCCAATTTTTTTTTATAGCATAGAGTAACAACACGAGCATGACATGTATGTGCCTGATGTAAGCAACACGCCTACTCATAACAGCAATTGTGTGTAAATATTTTCCTACATGAAAATGTTTCCTGCTCTCTCCTTTCCCTCCACTTTGCTATTTCTTCTCATAATATAAGACATTTGTTTAAAAAAGAGAACCCAAATGTCAAAAGTCATGGACCCCGGAGTCTGTGGAGTGGCTAATTTAAAAAACAGTCGTCGATGGGAGTACGAAAAGTGACCTTGCGATCCTGACCCCTGTCCATGCAGGAAAAATCTGTGAGGGTTTTAGTCACTAGTAGTCACCATGTTTGTCGTCAAAGTGTCCTGCCCGACACATCTCACGTGTCCCTTCACGGTGGACGGTGCGTAAAGGCAATTCCGTAACAAAAAAAGGAATGTCTAGACAATATTTATATATTTGTACACATTATAAGTAGTTTACCTTCTGGTGTGACTTGAGGGTCGGAGCTGAGCGAGCGCGCGTGCGATCGCGGCGACTGACCGCATTGAGGAAATATGTCCGATTTGTCGTCTGGCTCTAAGGACGAAAAATGTACAGAGTAAGACCACGTTTGACAATTTAGTTTCAGTAAAAATTTCTGCTTTGTGAGTATTTTCTGTAATAAGAAAACTGACATATTCCGAACAATATACATGAATATCCGCCAATTCACAAGAAATCAGTGAGATGGATTATGGCCGTGAATTTTTCCTCCAGAAAGAAGGCTCCGTGTCACAACTATGGAAACATGAAGTGGGCTTTCTTTCTGGTACCACAAAAATAGTGCATACTTCAGTCATAAGCGGATAAATAAGTAGACTAGCAGCATCTTACGCTTTCACCCGCGCAGCTCCCGATCCCGTTATTTTTTCGGGATAAAAAGTAAGCAGTGTGTTATTCCAGACTATTATCTAGCTATTTGCCAAAATTTCATCCAAATCCCTACTGTAGTTTTTGCTTGAAAGAGTAACAAGCATACATACATCCATCTTTCCATACATTCTTACAAACTTTCGCGTTTATAATATCAGTAAGATAGTCAGTTTAAGTTAGTAATTGCGATTGAGTTGCTCTAGCATAAAAATATAGTAAGTTGCGGCCATATGGAGCTAAATAACATCCCCCAAGTTATTTAACAAAGAACTACCAGCAAATGGCGTATTCGTACGGTGTGCGGTGCCAAAGGGTACTTTATCGTTTAAGACGAGTAGCGACAACAGTACAAGCGTTACTTAGCTAGATGGCACTAGTTGGTGTCGTGTGAGAAATATCCGTCAATATTTATTTATTGAATACGGGCCCCAAAACATTTGATATCAATTATAAAAGTACTATTATTTTAGCATTTTAATTGGCGGCTTTATCGCTTAAACCAATTTCTACAACTCCGCACCGACATGACATGTTTCTCATGACTTTGAAATAATAAATGTTTTTTTTTCAGATTCAACATCATGAGGCAACTGGCATGTTCCATGAAAAACATTTTTCGAGGAGATGCGTCATCATCGTGGTAGATTATGACCTTGACTTTCTTCTTGTAAGAGAAATCTGGCAGTAGAAACATAAAATGGGCTGCTAGAAATGCTTGTATTCTATAAAAGGTAATAAATTTCGAGGACTAGAAGCTGGATGTATACCTAATTTTTGATTAAGCGAACTTACCTGCTGGTTCCCTAGAAGATATGGTACTAAGCAATAAAACAGCCATTTGTGGCGTTAGTTCAACAGTCATACAATAATATTTCTATTGTTTGTGCCACAATAAAGAGTTTTCTATATATAGGCGAAATAAGGGATGAAAGTTTGTGTGAAACTTTTTATTCTTTGAACATATTAAGCATGAGATTTGGTAAGCATACCCAAAACAATAAGTTAAGTAATACAATTTTTTCAAAAATTAAATAATTTTAAGTGAAATGTAAAAAAATTAATGTTAATTCAATATTATAGTCTGGACTGAAATTTTTTAGACAACCCATCTATATATATATAAATTAAGAGTGCGCCTAAAGCCAGGAAAAAATCAGATTTCACCCGCGCGACGCGTTTCTTAATGAGATGTACATAAAGTCGAGAATAGCATGACACAGTTTGGAGGAAAAATCAATATTTAATCAGGAGTCCATTTTTGACCAAGTTTTATTTAATTACTCAATAACTAAACATAAATTGAAAAAAGTATTCGGTTACTTTACTAGAACGTACAAATAGGAATTTTATTACCAAAAAATAATGTGGGATCATCGCTGATAATTTCGAGTACTCGAATTAAAACGGGTTTTTTCGGTGTCATTTTTATTTTTTTATTGTAAAAAACTCTGATCTATTTTTAAAATTCTATTCGGTTATTGTGCTTCTTCTTGAATGTACCCACACGTCAATATTTTTTTTGTCATAGTTTTTAGTTTCTTAACTTCAGTGAGCGGCGTCGAAAATGTCCTTTTTTCGTTTTCTGGCTTTAGGCGCCCCCTTATTGCTGCTCGTGGGTCCACTAAAACTCGACAACGGCTGGGTCGATTTGGCTGATTTTGGTTTTGAAATGTTTGTCGTAGCTAAGGAAAGGTTTAAACGGTGAGAAAATATTGAAAACTTGCGAAGAAGATAGTAAAAACAACAATTTCATTTTCTCATACAAACTGTTCTACATAATTTCCAGTCAAACATTTCACGTTACCAATCAATCTTTTTTTTTTCGAGAGTTTTAATCAAAGAGGTTATTTATAACCTTTATAGTTTAAATCAAAAAGTATAATACAAAGAGTACCTATATAAGTTTTTGAAATGAAACCTTCTTTTGGCGCGCCTAGACAGATTTTCGTGGGCTGTGAATTGAATTCTAGCTTCACGCTCGCGCCCAAATGGTCGTGATGCGCGGTGACCACCACCAGCAGGTTCAGGTGGTGGTATAGAGAGCTACCTGTGAAGTTGGTGACGTGGACGGCGCGGTGCGCGGCGGGCGGCGCGGGCAGGCCGACGCGGGCCGAGCGCGCGCCCAGCAGCGAGCGCGCCACGCCCAGGTGGTCGTGGTGCGCGGCCACCGCCACCAGCAGGTTCAGGTGGTGGTATAGAGAGCTACCTGTGAAGTTGGTGACGTGGACGGCGCGGTGCGCGGCGGGCGGCGCGGGCAGGCCGACGCGGGCCGAGCGCGCGCCCAGCAGCGAGCGCGCCACGCCCAGGTGGTCGTGGTGCGCGGCCACCGCCACCAGCAGGTTCAGGTGGTGGTATAGAGAGCTACCTGTGAAGTTGGTGACGTGGACGGCGCGGTGCGCGGCGGGCGGCGCGGGCAGGCCGACGCGGGCCGAGCGCGCGCCCAGCAGCGAGCGCGCCACGCCCAGGTGGTCGTGGTGCGCGGCCACCGCCACCAGTAGGTTCAGCAGCAGCTGCCGGCAGTGCTGGTGGACTATCCATCTGCAACAGACACAATTATCACTGTATAAGAAGTATTAGTAGTAAGTTAAGTATTTGTTAGTGGTAGGACTCTTGGCAGTCCGCCTGGGGACGTACCACACCTTTCCCCGTTATTCTAACCCCAATCAGTTAAGTGCGAACATTACTGTGTTCCGGTTTGAAGGGCAATGTTTCAGAGAAATTACAGGGCTTAGAAATATAATATCTTAGATCTCTGGGTGACGAGCGCAGTGCAGTGCTAGGTAATGATTTGGACTCTTCATGTTTCAATAGCTGCGTGTCCCTGTGCTGTTATGTGGCAGGCATGTTTCTTACCATCAGGCACATGCCCTCCTGCCTCTATACTATACCCTGCGTTGCTACGCCACTTATCGAACATTGGTCATACCAACACAGATTAAGAACAAATTTGGCTAGCTTAGGTTATAATGACGCAACCTTAAAAGATACACACGCTGTCATCGGACACTCAAAACTTTTAAGTACTGTAATGTATTCGTAATTTTTTGTGAAACTTAAGAAAAAATACATGTAGGTACAACATTTTTTTGCAATCTAACTGATGGACTAACTAGTTTTTTTGAGTCCTCTGGCCTAATGGCAAGATAAAGTAGGCCAATGATAATGATCTATCTTTTTATACCTATTCCATTTGTATGTACAATTTTATGGCGACATCTACACAGGATTACACAATCCTGTGTTCTTCAAATTCTCTACTCCAGTACTAAACTAAGAATATTGCGTTCTAGTTGTAATTATGTAGTAAGTATTCATATATGGGAATTTCAGTTTATAAAACTGACCAGGACCACCACGATTTGACCTCTAAATGATATCATTTGTTTAAAGAGATTTCCGGTACTTATATTGGGGGAGTTCGATTCAAAACGTCTACAAGGCGGGACGAGCGGTTCTCACATTATCCTCGATTACCAACATCGGATTATCCCACTTGACTTTGAGACCTAATTTAGTCCTGTTAGCTTCTCACTCATAGCACTGATTGTATCTGAGTGAACAAACAGGAAAATTTGTCACCAATTGCGTCTGTCTTCATGAGCATAGCATGTACAATGTACAATATTGGTATTACTCTTGTCAGTTTCTTGTAATAGGGTACAATCCTCAAAAAAACTAAGTAGCCCGTTAGTTAGATTGCCAAAAAATATTGAACACGTATTTTTTCCTTTGTTTCACAAACAAAAAATTACGAAGATAGAGCGCTTCGAAGTTTCGTGTGACGTCACTTGTGAGTACGATTTTTACTCACGAGTGACGTCGCGACCCCCCACTCTCGAAGTTTGATGGTCTATATCTTTGACGATTTTTACTATTATGAAAAAACAAAAAATACGTGTCTAATATTTTTCCATGATTTAGCTGACGGACTAATTAGGATGGTGTATTTTTTTTTTGAGTCCGGTACCCTATTTAACCGTTAAACCTAAGAACTACGAAAATAACTAAGAAAGACGGTTAATCCAAAAGTTCACCCTAGCGTGGAGATTGATGGTAGCCTTACGTCTTCCTTACTGAAGGTACATTGCAGAATTAATATTATAATTAGACAGTGAATTAAAAACTAACTCAATTAACTACCGAAATTCGGGTCTGTAAAAAAGTACAATATGCGTGTGATCTATGTACACTAATCAAAAGTTGAAGTTGAACTACAAACATCAAGGGCAAACTTAATTAAATACAGAAAGTACACATTTTCGTACTGTTAGGACTCTTTGGAGAGTCCACCTGAGAAAGTACTACACCTTTGCCAGCTATTCTACCGTCAAGCAATAGTGTGAAAACATCAGTGTGTTTCGGTTTGAAGGGCAATGTTTCTAGTGAAATTACAGGGCATAGTGATAAAACATCTTACAGATCTGAGTGACGAGCGCGGTGCAGTGCTAGGTAACGATTTTGAATCTTCATGTTCGAACAGCTGTGTGTCACTGAGCTGTTACAAGCAGGCATGTTGCTTACATATATTACATATATAATTTTATAACGGTTTTTACGACTTCACGGTAACATATATATATATATATATATATATATATATAACTTTATATAATATAATTAATATACTATACTATAATTGCAATCTAACGACGATAGATTATAAACTAACCTACCGTGAGATTACAATCTCACGCGTTATATTGTTAACTAACGGTGAATACTCTTTTACAGTGTCATGTATATTTAAAAAATATAACGTAATGAAATACAAAAAGTAGAAATCCGACAGAACGTTACCTGGTGTGGTCCATGGCCAGGAACACGATGTGAAGCATCAGCGGCACGTGGATAGACCAGTCGAGCTCGACTCCATCCAACACCACGTCGCATAACAGCATCACGGCCACATTGCATCTGGAGAAACAACCATATAATATAAAACTAACGTGGTTGCACATATATCAAATTAACTGAACCGTGCGCGCGTTTTTACGCCATCTATCGTAAATTGGTCGTACCAATTCAAATTTTGAATAAATTCGGTTTACATTAGGTTCTAATGACGCAACCTTTAAAAGATAGACACACACATGCTGACACGCATCGAAAGCTTTCAAAAAACAATATTTTTCCCCGTTTTTGTTACATTTTCCATTCATGCTCCGCTTTTGTCGATAGTAGCGTAATGTTATATAGCCAATAGCCTTCCTCGATAAATGAACTATCTAACAGAGAAAGGATATTCCAATTCGGACCAGTAGTTCCGTTTTAAAATATTACGTTTTAAACTCATCAGTTTTAAAATATTAGTATAGATACTTTAAAACGAGCAACTCTTGTACAGAAAATCAAAATCTCGGAAATGGACATAATCAATCCAACAATTTTTAAGCTAGCTTTCATGTTTAGGTAACTTCAATTTTGCCATGTTCGAACTGTGTAGTGCTGTTGACAGGGCCTGATTAACCCTTAGGCTAAGGATTAGGTTGCAGCCTAGGGCACGAGGATCGGGAGGGGAGCGCTGAAATTGTATCTTCGTATATACACATAAATCTAGCATAATAGGGATGTTAACAATTTGTCGGAATTGCTTTTATTTTGATGATTGACGCTTGTTTACCAAAAAAACAATATTTTGTTTAAAAATATTCGTATTTTCGATAGATAAAATACAATAATAGAGTAATTTTGAATACTCCCTCTAAAACACTAATGACTGGCATAACGTCACTAACCGCCAAACATTGGTCGCGATTCATGACTGTATGTCTAGTTTAGGTGTTTTCTTACTTTTACTTGAATAAAAACAATCAACATCGTCGTTGCTAAGATCGCACATTATAAGTATAATACAAATGCAGAGAAGGAATCAGTCTAGTCATTCTTCGACAGCTTGTTTTGCGGGTAGTGACGTAATAAGCCATATTGGTGTTTGTAGTCACGTGATAACATATTGAAAATATAGTATTTAAAACCATTTATAATAAATTTACTACTTATATAATATATATATATGTTACAGTCATAGTGATTAAATAGATAGATTAAAATACTTAATGACTGGTCATTATATATAAAAGCCAAATTCACTAGACAATGTAATTAATTAATCACTTTATCTGGACATTATTCATAATAGCGTGTCAAAGTTAGCTAAAGTAATAATACGGTCTAGCCGACTTGTTACCCCTGCCTCCCGCGTGGCGTGATTGCCGCCATTTTGTGGTTGTGGTTGACGCAATAGTTTTCGTTTTCGTAAGTACAGAGTTTTGTGAAAATCGTTTTCCTCCCTTCAATACTTAACAAATTACCCACCCAGAGACCAACTCAAACCGGTTAGGTTGAAATTAGTCACAAAACCGACACAGAGCACCCCGACTCCACCTAGTCTTGTGGCTACTACCCCTAGAGTGTTTATAAAAAATGCGGGAGCCAGAAGCTCAAGGGAGGTCCTGAATGTTGCTTCGTCCCATGAAGTCGAGTTGAGCGAAGGGGGGAGGTGGCGAGCGAAGCGAGCCGGCGACCTCCGTAGCGAAACGAAGGCTGAGTGTGGCGAAGCAACATTCAGGGGCGACCGCAAGAGCTTCTGGCGGGAGCCCACCCAGAGTCCAAGTTAGACCGGTTAGGTTAATTACTTTATAATAATGTTAATTGAGGCATGCTTAAGGCAAATTGAAATACAAATTTATTCATAAACGAATATCTACTTGTTTTATTACATTATCCAAGTCTTCGAAGATATTATATAAAATAGCTAGTTAATGTGATTAATTTTGTGTCAATTATCACTTTATCTAAATTGAGTAGATATTATATATAATGGCTAGACAGTATATATAATATCCAGATTTATTACTTTGGCTGTAACATATATAATATTAAATTATAAAAATGTGATTTTCGATATTCTATTAAAACTATCATAAAATTAACACTAAACATTGATTTGTGATTAGTGTTAACATCCTTATTGCATCTACCCTACATACATTAACTAAATTGATACAAAAAACTAAAACTAAACGCGCTGTGAACTGTAAAAGCAGGGAGTCCCTGATTTTAAGTCATCTAGCAGGGGACCGTTCTCACAATAAAAATAGCCTAGGGCGGTCAAAACTTGTGATCAGTCACTGGCTGTTGAATAATAAAGCATTAAAGCGTAGTAAAGATGTATTGCGGTATTGTGTATAGATATTATAAAAAAAATAGATGAAACAAGACCTTGTTTTAATATGGCAATATAAAATAATGACGCCAGATGGTCGCAACTGCCTACTGAACTTTGGGCAAGAGCAAAAGATCTACGTCTATTATAAGAGACTATTCATGTTCAAATAGCTTCGTAGCACTGTGCTATATATAATTTGCAGGTGTGTTCCTTACTGCCAGGCGCATAAATTGTTCGTCCCGTTAATCTATATCTTGACATAAAATAACTTCATGATGTTTATTTCTAGTGACCTCTTCACCAAGTCTCAACCGATACCCACGGAAGCAGGCATTTATGTGTAACTAGCTGAACCGTGCGCGCGTTGCTACGCCACCTATCGAAAATTGGTCGAACTAACTCAAACTCAGAACTTGTTCAGAACAAATTTAAAAGATAGACACATGCTGTCACGGATTTCGGCGCACGTCAGCGCCCGAACAAATGCTCTCAAAATGAATTATTTTTTCCCGTTTTTGTTACATTTTTCATTCATGCTCCGCTCCTGTTGATAGTAGCGTAATGTTATATAGTCTATAGCCTTCCTCGATACCTAAATGGACTAAGTATCCAACAGAAAAATAATCTTTAAATTCAGGCCAGTAGTTCCCAAGATCCTAGCGTTCAAGCAAACAAATCCTATAGCTTTATGATATTAGTATAGATTTAGTCCAACTATGAGTCGGAATAATAATTCCTCAAGTTGAACCAAATCACTCATAAAAGCCTACTTTCGTGACTATCGGTTGACTTGGTGAAGAGGTCAGTAGAAACAAACATCATAATAATTCAATTCAATTTATTTCTTCGAACCATTATTTTACAAAGAAAACTTGGTAACGTATATTACAAAAAATAATAATAAAACAGTTTAAATACATAAACAACACAGATAATATTTATCATTAAGCGGCTGTAAAGAGGCCTTGTCCAATGAATTCAGCTATAAAAAGGCTTTGTCAAACAGCAATAAAAATATTTTAAATACAACATTTTTAAGTATCGTGTAAAAATACTTTTAATTAATCGGTAGTTACAGTCTGTGACACACTCTTTTGCCATACATTTATGTCTTTGATGAAATCATCAACATTATAATAAGCTTTATCCGCTTTATCAATAAACTGGTTACTAAAGTTGATTATTTTTATTGATCGTACGTTTCATATGTGTCGATCACACTGTGTGATCAGATGGCGCCTCAAGGGTTAGTTGTTTAACCCAAACGAGGCAGAGAATGGACGCTAGTTTTATTAAAAAAAATTAACACATGCACAGCTAGATCCATAGGTCCCTTGGACACCCCTTTTATACGAGGGTTAAAAATCAGCGTCGGAGTCGAAACTTAAATTTGATTTACTAACATAATTAGAAACCATGGGTACACCGTTGCCTGGTACACAAGGGGAGCTAAAAGTAATAGGAGGGGACATAAGGCCGGAAATTAATAAAACTCAATCAGGAATCATACGGTTAGCATAAGTCGAGCTGCGTTTGGCCATCAGGGATAGAAATACAGTCGTGGCGGAGGCGACTTAGAAATTAAAATAACCCTAGAATTAGAATGAAAATGTTCCCTACTCCCTTCTATTTCCTTCTCCTAATCCAAGATTCATGTAAACAAGAAAATAAATGACAAAAGTGACGCACCCCGGAAACTGTAGTTGCTAAATTCCTTTTTTTTTTTAAAGTTGAGCTGCCGCTTCCTACTATCTAACAAATATTAAGTCTGTCATCATCAGCTCTTCCTCGTCCACTGCTTGGCTCTGGCCTCTTCTTATAAGGCCACTGAGCTCGATCGACTTCAGTCATCTACAGTTTTTCGCAAGTGGCTGCTAGATATCCTACACTACTAATTAGACTGGCCTCGTGGTTTAGTTGGTAGTTAGTCTACCTGCGAAGTCGAGGGTTCGATTCCCACCTAGTGCAAATATTTGTGTGATGGATACGAATATTTGTTGTGTCTGGGTGTTTCTTTGTAAGTATAAATAACTTTGTATTTAAAGTATTTAAGTATTATATCAGCTATTTGGCTGTCATAGTACAAGCTTTGCTTAGTTTGGGGTTAGATGGTGTTGTGTGTGAAATGTCAACCAATTTTGTATTCACCAACATTTTATAAGCATAGCCACTTGCCTGTCCCTGGTCACTACAGTACCATATTTTTTTTTCCGGTTAACTGTTAGTGGTACTACACACCAACACACCACGACCACGCCACAACCACGAAGCGTTCGGAAACACGTTTTTATTAATAATCTGTAGCGCAGATATGTATTGACTGTTGTTTATAATCTGCAGAAATAATCATAGATGGCGTTTAATAATTTTTTTAGTTTTTCAGCCATTGCATTTTTTTTCCTTTTCGCCGTTGCGTCGGGAACAATGGCCGCGATTTGAGGAATCATTTTAATCATTGAATTTAGTAGACTTCTCATGTATCCTCTGTTTATATTTTATCATTATTGGAAAGGAAATATAATTTACTTTTTCAATGAGTTTATAAAACTATAAAATATAGCGTAAGTTTGTTGTAATAACATAATACAAAATTGGCGGGAAATCAGTAGAAAAATCACAAATTTAAGTTTGAATTTGGTTTATTGGTAAGAAGTTGTGAGTTTAAAGTTCATATTTTAAGCTTAAATGATGCCTTGTTTCATTATCTATTCAAATATATTTTTCTTTTTGAAATCGATTCTATAATTCTATTTTAATTAACGTTTTTATCACGAGAGGTCGCGCGGTTTTTTATACGCCTCTATCGAGCGGCAACGTTGGACAGTTGACCGGAAAAAAGTCTGCTAGCGCGGACAGTCAAGTGGATAGAGTAGGTTGCCCTCTTTAAAATCAAATCAAGCTCCCCGCAGAAGTACTAACCTCAATACTACATATTTGTACAAATTAATATTGATGAACATTTTACACACATGACCAAACTAAGCGTCAGTGGCGTAGCGAGCCTTGGATCAAAATTAGTTGCGGGGCCCGAACGATTGTGGATTACATTTACACATTTTTGGTAACAAACGTTAAAAGCTTCTGTGGCCTGGGGGGCCCGTATCATTTGATACGGCGGTAGCTACGCCCCTGCTAAGCGTAGTAGCATGGGAACCAGCTAGTAAACTGGTTTAATTTATGTAATTCTACATCCAAACAAATTATTATACATAGGAACATATCAATACATACATAAATATTCGCTTTTTTATCTTCGGTGGGAAACCAATCCACAACCTTCGTCGTAGTGTCAACTGAGCCATACAACTAAAAAAAATGGCAGTCATAGGAACTGCCGATATAAGTGAAAACTTACAACTCAGAATTTGATAGCTTACCTTGGAAACTACACGGGTGTAACCGGAGGGCGTGGCCTCGCCATATTGGCATGGCCATCTAGAAATGCGTCAGGATCTCCCATTGGCGCACGCATTTCTAGATGGCCATGGCATGATGTCGAGGCTACGCCCTTTCAACATTTCCCATTGGCTGACGTATTTCTAGATGCCCAATCGCCAAAGTCCCGAGTTTACCCGAAGATTTCTTATCATACCCGAGCGAGACGCTAGAAATCAATTTACACCCCACGAAAAACCTGTCTAGGCGCGTCTAAAGAAGTTTTCACTTCAAAAACGTGAACTACAAAGACGTGTCCGTGTAAAGGGAGGGTGTCACAGGGGACATGACCGAAAATCAAATACGTTAAATTGAAAAATCACCATTCAATCAAATCAATCATTATGTATCAGCAACATTATCGGAAACAGAAAGATATCCATTACAATAAAAAAATCCTAGTTAAAAACAATAATTATGAACAGAATAAAATCAAACCATGCGTCAAACGTCAACACCGAACCACGCTCCCGAACGGTTCACATTTTCGTGTTCGAAGTTTGGGAGCCCACTTCCCGCGTCTCTCACCTCGCACTATTGCCACCTAAAGATGTCTTCGTCGAACTACTAAGACATGACTCATCAGAGTGTAGTTGTGATAAGGGTCAGTCTCAAGGTCGTACCCCGCTTATACGACTCCGCTCCTACCAGAATCAAATACACTCAAATAGAGGCTTTATGCCATCGAGACTAAGATATAGATTACATTGGCAACATAAATTAGCAGACCGCTCGCTGACAATCGTCAGTCAATCGATGTTGCCAATGTAATCTATATCTTAACGTCCTTAGCATAAAGCCCATATTAGTGTTTCATTTGTCTGTGGCAACATTATTATAGCAGATAGCTGTTAGCAAGCGGGCTGCTAATTTACGTTGCCAATGTAATCTATACCATAACGTCCAATGCATAAAGCTCGTATTTGAGTGTATTTTATTCGTCGATCCTTCATACCTGTGGAATCCCGATATGGGCTGGCTGCTATCTGGTAGGAACTCTGTGAGAAGCGCGAAGAAGCCGCCGTACTCGGGCATGGGCAGCGGGCGCGGCTGCGGCGCGTCCAGGCGCGGCTCGAGCGGCGTCACGGGCGCGCTCCCCGGCACGGGCGTCGCCCCGCACGTGCCACCGTCGCCGCACGCTTGCGCCGTCTAACAACATTCAACATTGTTTAAAACATTACATAATTTAAACACTGTACAGGCATCTATATAAACCATTAGAGGCGCACGAAATTATGTCATTGTTAAGAAGAGTGAGCTCACTCTTTCCGTTCTATGCGGTTGCAGGAAGCGGTGAACGCTAGACTTTTTACCTATCACTTATTCGTTGTTAACAACCGAAATGAGTAGATCCACAGCATACCTCGCCGCTAGCCATTCTAGAGGTCAAGTAACTCCCGTCGCCGTGGACACGAGAAGACTGAAGAAATTGCGGGTCGTCTCAATAGAACATGAACCCTCATTTTGAAGACCAAATGAGGGTAGCTGGAGATCTCCTCATTGTATAAAGAGACGACCCGCAATTTCTTCAGTGTTTTCGTGACCACGGCGGTTGTAACTCTGCAGAAACGTCGAAGTAATTAAATGATAGTTTTGATCGTGATCAAGTCCCGTAAAGTGTTTAAATTACATTCAACATTCTCAGCTGTACCATAGCAGCGTAAACTTATTCCAAAATCATTTGCACAAGTATTTAATGTGTATACTAGCGGTCCGCCTCGGCCTGTGGACCCCGTGATACTCGTAAATAAAATATAAAACTTGAAAAAGAGTTGCAGACAGGACTGGTTCCTACAACCTTAAACCTGAAAGTCGAGCATTCTTACCACTGAGCTATCATCACTGCTTTTTGTCTGACTGCTGTCTAAAATAATGAACCTAGTTTATTTAACGAATTATAGGCGGCGAGTTGAATGAAAGAAAATGAAAAAAAAAAAAAAATATAACACCACAAAATTTACAAAGCTATACAAGACGAAAAAGTTTGTCACAATTTTGCGTCGTATTGCGGTTATGTGAACAATTATGCTATTTATTCATTTGAGATCAATAAAATTGTACCGTAATAAATAACGATTTACACTTATGGCATTTAAATTAAAGTTAGACAATGAACATTGTGAACACGTCCAGAATATAATATTGATCTTATGACACAAAATCAAACCTGTAAATTCACTTAAATTATACACGATTAGGATTATTCAGGACTTATAAAACGAAAAATTAAAAATCTTGAAAAAACCCACGACGCGTCGCGGGTTAACGTGGGTGGGTTTAAAAAGGACGGAAAAGGATAAAATAATAAAAAAAAATCCCCAACTTAAACAACAAATATAGCGCGAGATCCATAATTAACGCAAAACTTAAAAATAAACAATAATATCCGTCTGAGACTGTGCTTGTTGTTCTACTTACCTGTAGAGTTCTATCGAGTTTCCTTATTGTAAAGTAGCTACGACAAATTTTATGCAGTGTCCCGTAGTGACCGTAGTGACTAAACTGCTGTGCAGTTTGGCAGAGTTTAGTATTGTGAAAAATATTATTGATATTTTTGTGGACTACATAAAAATAAAAAAATATTGTAACTACTAACCCATTATTGAAAACTGCATCAAAATCAGAATTTTAGTTTTGGAGCAAACTGGCAACATTGATTTGCACATACAATGTTTATTGCAGCGCCTCCTGGTGAGTTGTCACCGTAACATCTATCTTTAAACAGGCACTAATCAAACCTTAACCCATCATTGAAAATTACATCAAAATTGGACAAGTAGTTATGGAGAAAAATGTCAATATGTGTTTGCACAAACATCCTCTCACCCCAAACTCATATACCGCCTCCGTTCTGTCGCGGGTAAAAATTATTATACCTACCAAAGAAATAAAAAATATTGTCAATTAATAAAAAATAAAAATTCTACACTGCTGGACCAAATGCCACATCGCGTTGCTATAAGTCTCTTAGTGTATCGCAAACAGGTCTATAATTAGATTAATTTGTCGACTTACCGGAGTAGCGTCGCCGTCAGACGGCGGGCAAGGGTCTTCGTCGGCCGGCGGCGTCGAACAGGGCGGCGCGGATGCCCGCTTAGACCCCGGCGTTTCGGGAGCCTTACCACCACTGGAAACATACCCATACAAATCACTCATATTGTAAGATTTCTGAAGTGAAAACTTCTTTTGGCGCGCCACATTCAGATTTTTCTTGGGCTGTGAATTGAATTTTAGCGTCACGCTCGGGAATGATAAAAAATCTTCGGGTAAACTCGGGATCATGACCATTGGCCAATGCGTCAGCATTTCAAGATGGCCAAGGTCATGACCGCACCCTTTAGTTTCACCCGCGTAGTTTCCAAAGTAAGCTATCAAATTCTGAGTTATAAGTGTTAACGTCTATCGGGAGCTCCTATGACTGCCAATTTGTATTTTATTTAATGAGTGGCAATAAGCATACAGGCCACTTGATGGTAACCAATAGTCGTCGCTCGTGAACATCTGATACATGATGGAGCCTGCAGACTGAAATATATTTCAGAGCTTTTTTAAAATAAAACAATGTCTATTACGAGTATTTTTGCACTTATGAAAGAGCGCTATGTCATAACACATTATATTTACACATTTTTAATGTTTTGGTTAACGGAAGAAAAAACACTAATTGGACATTAACAAAAACTAATTCGTTTTTATGCCAGTTTTAGTAAATAAAAACGATAGTTAATCGGCACTAATTCGTGAAAACGCAATTTTTACATTCTACGATAGTTTTTGTTGTTTCTAGCATGATTACGTTTAGGACGGCTATACATGACTGTAGCAAAGGTGTACTGCCATTTCGAAAATAGCAAAGCCATTTCCAAAGGAATGTCCAACACGTCAGTTCGTTAATTCAGGACAGGAAGACCTGTAAAAATTTACTACGTTCGGAATCCATCAAAAATCTAATTTTATAACAGCGATATTAATTCAAAATCGATGGAATCACGCGAGATTTTAAGCGACTCCCCACTACAACCAGATGAGACGCAGCGTTTCAGGTGCGACCGCCCACAATACTGCACCCTGCAAGTATGAGCGAGACAACTTTCACTTGTGTACATCTAGTCAGACAGAGTGCAACATCTGTAAACAGCGAGCTATTAACTCCGCCAATAACCATCGGTGACTGCCATAACGTATAAAACGTACATACATAGTTTTTATAGTACCTGACTCGGCAGCGCGGTTTGAAATAGGCCTACGATTCTGACGAACTTTTGCCGACGGGAAATGGTTAACGTCAAAAATGTTATCCTTGCAATGAATTCCTCCTGGTAACAACGAAACCGGAAGAAGAATTCGGTTCTTTTCAACGGACTATGAGGAAATTTCAAAGGAAAATGTATTGAAATGAAATATAACTTCACTTTACTAACAAGGCTTCTATTTCAAGGTTTCTACTTTACTTTTAATTTAAATTAAAAATAGCAGACCGGACTGAGATTGTCGTGCTCGTAGTAGGTGTGCCACATTTTTTTTCACATTTACACTTTTTGCATTTTGTGATTTCATAATAATAATCATTACTTTTAACGAATAAATGGTTCAGTAATCATATTGTTGTTATGTTTAACTAATTCTTCATTTTTGTCCAAATCTTCTGAGGTGTGGAAGTATTAGCGCAAAGACCTTCTTAATATTATCGTGTACTAGGTCCACCCCGGCTTCGCCCGTGGTATACATCAAATATAGCACATAGCACTCAGGGATCACGTACATATTCAACGGTGAAAGAATTTTGAAATCGGTCTAGTAGTTCCCGAGTTTGGCGCATTCAAACACAAACTCTTTAGATAGTCCGTTTGGGGATATACCACACCTTTGTCACAACCGCAATGCCGCCAAACATCTACGTATGTGTTCCGGTTTGAAGATGAATCACCTTATGTCTAGGTGACGAGCGCAGTTCACATAATATGTTTCATTTCACAGGAGACTTTAACTTGATGAGAGGTCCGCGATCATAGGTAAGAAAAACTGTTTACCTCAATTTATACTATTTAAGTACCTAAATTTCGGTGGAGCGCCATTTAATGATTTATTTAGTTTATGGCCAATGTTTATTTTGTAAGGAACATTAAACCTGGCTTATTATTATTTAGAAGCTGCGGTGGCCTAGTGACGAGAACGTGCAATTCACAATCGTAAAGTTGTAGCTTCGAAACACGGCAACTTATCTGAGTGATTTTCCAAGGGACAGAATCCTACGAGATCGTGCGTCATCCGCCAACTCGCTCTGGGCCAGCGAGGTAGATTATTGATTATTTGCCTTGACTTCTTCAGTGGGAGTAATGAGTGGGGTGGGCTTAAGCTACAATTATTATATTTAAATTGAATGAGCAGGTAATATTGCTCGAGAAATCCAAATTGCTCCAAGGTTTCAATCGACTTCCAAGAGCTAGAAGTATATCATAGATTTCTTGCCAAATAACAAGCAAAACACTACCATGACATAAGTCATAACCCCATCATTTGTTTTCGCTGTGGAGTGATGAAAACATCCCGTTCACTAAATAGATTCGAAGAAACGTTTTCATCTGATACCCATCAATCAACTTGATCCGATTACAAAAGTGTATAAGAGTCTACGCAGAATCACTGTACGTATCGAAAGGGGGAAATCTACTTGCGATTATGAACGAAATTCACTATGGGCACACCCCGGACACTCGGCCTAAACTCCAAACAAACGGTGATGTCGACATACCTACACTCACACAACTACGCATATGTAGTTCGAACACATTTACGCATGTGTGCGTGTCATCTAGGGTTACTAAATTATTTTATGGAATAGCTGTGACCCGTGAGTTCACCTGCCTGTGGCTTACAATCTTACCTAGTTAGTGTTCGATCTTTAATGTAGGTAAATATAACTTTCATCAACAATCAGAAGGGAGAAGATTTAAAACAAAATAGGAGATAATAAAGGTACCATGTACGAATTGATTTTTAGTTAAGTACACTTACCCAAAGATTTCTCTTTGGGTAAGTGTATTCTGACAATTCAATTATGTCAACGAAAGCCGCAGTTTAAAAACAACGAGTTTAATAATTTCGTCACAGGACTTCAGTGTTGGCTCGTACTTCTAACCAGAATAGCTTAACACAGTTTAGAAAAATGATTCAATCTTTGTAGAAATTCTTATGAAATTAAAAATCTCTTATTCTTGTTTCGTATAATAGACGAAAAATTTGGTACCATTTTGTTAAATAATACAGCATCATGGTCGTATTCTCATAGAAAATTATCGTCCGATATAATAACCCTTCGTTGAGTCCGCCTCGCGTCCGCGAGGGGGAGGAAGCTTGAAATTGGCGGGGGGTGGGGAGTGTCCGTTCTATCTATATTATCTATTCTATGCTATGGGTCTAACTTTAAAATGGAGCACAAAAATGCAGTTTTTCATATTTTTTTGTAATGATGCAAAAATACCGTCAGAAAATATATTTGAACAGTTTTATTTGCAAGGTCCACGTTTGACCGCCAATTCGTCAATAATGCACGCCAACCTACATGATACCGATCCACTCTGACCATGAAAAGTTCCAGCTTATAAATACCTCTCAAGAAATAGTGAAGCCGGCAGTTTATTCGATTATTGGGCTCTACGAACACGGAAATAAAATTCAAACCGCTTTGTACGAGTTTTGGGGAGATCAACAATGAAAGGGTGGTAGTGCGCCGACTTATGAGTGCAGTGAGAAGGGGAAAACAATTTTGTTATTTATTGTTCACATTATTGAGGACCCTTTTTCAAGCCTCGACCAAAAAGAGGGGTGTTAGGCTGATTTTATTCTCACGCTGACCGCACTCGTATCGTGGCGCTGATGGCCGAGATATATGAACTTAGAGGAAGCGTTTTAGAAAGAAGCGTAGCTATCAGCGCGCGCGGTGGTCGGAGAACTACGCTCGTATTAACATCTATAGCAGCGGTGAGCACTTTTTAGTAGGGGAAAATGTTGTTGGTGTAGCTTTGTTGCTTTGTAGCATCGAAGCGGCGGCGGGACAGAACGTGCGCAATAGAGGGTATTTGGATGGGTGAAATCTTGTGAGCTCGCGTAACCAACATGCATAATAACAGTATATCTGTAGCTATACAGGTGACGTATCATGCAACATTTGTGCTGTTGAATACTAAAACTCAACATAAGTTTTCACTTCTATCGGCATAGTCCCTATGACTGCCATGTTTTTGTATTATAAAACGACGAAAGCAGCACGTCAATAACATAACATACATTTACTCTTATCCATCGATATAAATCATTGGATGTGACCTCCCAAACTTCACGCGTACGGATTATTGTTATCGTTGGGAAGAGTGAGCTCACTCTTTCCGTTCTAGTCAGCTGTAGGAAGCAGTGAACGCCGGACGTATTTACTTATCACTGATTTTGATCATTATTTGCATAAATATAATAAAAAACGCAGAAAATGTAGCAAATGATAAAAAATCTGCATTAAAATTTTAAAATGTCAAGCATCAGTGTGACAGAGAGCGAATAATAACAATTATAACTAGCGAGAGCGAGATAGATGTCTTGTTATTTCGTTGTAACAATCAAAATAAGTAGAACCACAGTATACCTCACCGCTAGCGATTCTAGGGGTCAAGTAGATTAGTGGTGTGTTAACCACTCACGCTACACAACCAGACGCAGTTTGTAACGAATTTCAAGGTGATCAGGGCACATCTTATGTTTTATATCGATGTTCTTATCTGAGTAGGTAAATGTGTTCTGTGTCACCCTGTATTATCAGTGCTTAGGTCATTAGTTCGCCTCGTCGCTCCAACGCTATTCGTACCGACGAGGATCTATGGACAGACGTTTCGGCCCATGTTTCCTTTAATTGAAATTTTACAAATGAATGAACCTCAAAGGCCTCATTTCTCGTTTGATTTAGTTGAAAAAGTGCGCCGAAAAACGACTTCTCCGAGTGTATGTTGAATTCACGTTGAATTCGCACACTTCGATTGATCGTCTAACTTTAGTGCGCAGTTAATCGAAAGCGTTCTAGCGTATTTTGAAATTACTGATGCGGTGTGTGAGATTAAGCTTCAATGAACTTACTGGAATGATTGTAATCTATTGTGCGGTACATTGTGATACCTGTAGGTATGTTTGCTTCATTGAATCGCGGTTACAAGGTAACCCGTCAGCAGGGACGGCGACGGGGCTCGGTCGGCACTGATGTATCGCTTTACCCAATGTCAATGTCCTCGCTACTTCGGCCCGAAGACGAGTCTCAACAAGGGACATTAATATATTTTTGAGGCACATCTAAATGTATAGCCACTTTTTTACTTTTTATAAGAAATCTATGACATATACCTGCCTATATAACTTTAGACTATCGCAGAAGAAACAGGGCTTAGGTACTAACCTAAGTTTAGTTAAGTACATACGTAGAACATATCTGGAAGCATATGAAAAGCATAGAGCAGGTATGCTAGTATATATGTATGTAAAGGTAAAACATTAACGCAAATGGATTCTTTTGCGTTTTTTTTCATTACGTATGCCATGGAACCACAAACTTTAACTGGATACAAATGCCTGTTTTAATTCAAATAATGTAATATAATGTACTTCCTGCGAATTAAATTTCATTCAAATCCGTTCGACTGTTACCGAGATATGTGGGAACAAAAATACACACTTACTTAACGTATGTATAATTGTATATATTATAGCTACGTTACCAGTTACCACACGGACACCTATTGTTACATCAATTGATTTTGGGCCTTGTGGCTTAGTCGATAGCGAGGAGTCGTAGGTAGAGGGTTCGATTCCCACCGATGACAAACATTTGTGAGATAAGGATGTTTATTCCGAGTTCCTAGTCTGGGTGTTTCTATGTATCATAGATAGTACCTGGATGATCAAGCTTTGCTTGAAATCACGGGTAAAACGACGTTACTAAAAATGAAACCAAGCTATATCGATTGATCGCCCCCAAAACGCCCAGCAAACTAAATTTCATGAAAATAATTGGCGCCATTTCCGAGATTCAGATTCTATATTTACGAGAATTGCTCGTTTAAAGGTGTTATATTAGATAGATATAAAGTTGTATTTAAAATTACATGCATAATATCAGCTGTCTGGCTTTCACAGTACTGGCTTTGCTTACTTCGGGGCTAGACAGTGCAGCTCTAAAAATATGTTATGTATACTAATAATGGGTCTATAGCGGGCAAATTTCGATTTCAAAAAATCTTGAATAAACTGACAGTCAACATTTTTTTTATCAGAATTTAATCTATTTATGTAAAAGCGAAAGGTCACTCATCAAGGAATCTCAGAAACTACAAATGCTAGGAACCTGAAATTTTGCATGGAGGTCCCATTTAGCACGTAGGCACTCGCTAAGACGGTGTTTTGCGAAATTCGATCCTTAAGAGGGTGAAACAAGGGATTAACGGTTGTATGAAAATTCGTCACTTTTAAAGTTATCAAATTTTGTATCTAGACACTTGACACGAAGCAATTAAATGTTTGTTCAATAAAAAAATTCTTCTGTCAATTTCGTAATTTCGAACTGTACGGGGGTGAAATTGGGGATGAATGTCAATATGGACGTTCCCAATCGTTGAAGATAAAACCATGAACCTCTATATATGGGCACTTGACACGAAGCAAACGAATATTTGTTCTAGCAATTTTGTAATTTCAAACTGTATGGGGGTGAAATTGGGGTTGAAATGAGGAATGAATGTCAACATGGAAGTTCCCAACCGTTGAAGATCAAACCATGAAACTCTGTATATAGGCACTTGACACGAAGCAAACGTATGTATGTTCTAGCAATTTTGTAATTTCAAACTGTATGGGGCTGTAATTGGCGTTTCAATGGGGGATGAATGTCAATATGGAAGTTCCCAACCGTTGAAGATAAAACCATGAAACTCTGTATGTAGACACTGGACACGAAGCAAACGAATGTTTGTTCTATCAATTTCGAACTGTACGGGGGTGAAATTGGGGTTGAAATGGGGGATGAATGTCAATATGGAAGTTCCCAACCGTTGAAGATAAAATCATGAAACTCTGTATATAGGAACTTGACACGAAGCAAACGAATGTTTGTTCTAACAATTTTGTAATTTCAAACTGTATGGGGGTGAAAGTGGGGTTTAAATGGGGGATGAATGTCTATATGGAAGTTCCCAACCGTTGAAGATAAAACCATGAACTCTGTATATAGACACTGGACACGAAGCAAAAGCCAGATCATTTGAAGGATCTATATTATTCCAATGAACATTCGATAGTGACCTACGGCATCCTCTTTTGGGGTTGCTCTACAGACTATCAGAGAGTTCTGAAAATGCAAAAGAGAGCCATAAGGGTATTAGCCAATGCTAAATTTAAGGAAAAATGTAGAGACCATTTAAAAAAAAATTGTATCATGACATCGGTCGCATTTTATATTTTGGAAGTAATTAAAAATACTAGGAAGAACTTAGAAAAAAATAAAAGAGGCGAGACACAGGGCAGAAGGTCAGGTCTAAAAAAACTGTACTGCTACCAATACCGTGTAGACTAGCTGTATCAAGAAAGTCGCCATTATAGATGGGACGTATTTTATTTAATAAGCTGCCGGAGAGTTTCAAAGCCATCACTAATGAAACATCTTTTAATAAAGTCAAGAAATATCTACTAGAGAGAACACTGTGCAGCATAAGAGAGTACATGAATTTTAATTACGATGCATATGCCATTTAAATTTGATATTTTAAAATGACTATGCCTATAATAATTTTGTTAATTTATCCATTCCTTTATTATTTTTGTGTTCGAATGCTAATTTTATTGCCCCTTTACAGCAATCTTGGGATATTAATTTAAATTCTTTAATTGTTTTTTTGTTTTGTTTGACGAGACAAATTTTAAGCGCTATTACTCATTGTTTATAATATTTTGGAGTGAAGAATGTTAATAGATTGTTTAAATGTGTTAATAAAAATATTCTACACTATTCTATAACGAATGTTTGTTCTTTCAAATTTTGTAATTTCGAACTGTACGGGGATGAAATTGGAGTTGAAATGGGGGATAACCTAAATTCCTAATTATAAACAACTGAACCATTTTGATGAAATTGTATACAATTGTTTCTTCATTATAAGCTGTTTTTAGTAACCGTAAATGTGTCTGGGTATACAAATACATAGTTACTGCCTGAGTTACCTTAATATTTATTTCGCGCGGTCGAAGTCGCGGGTAACAGCTAGTACAGTATACACTATCAAGGCGGATTTCACATTCTAAAAATAATATCGTCTAAATGATGTCCATTTATTTGTATTCTTTCAGTCAGACTCTTAGATTTGCAAAGACTCGACTACAAAGCAACCAGCGCTTTGTAGTACAATGGCAAGGCTGGCAAAGCAACAATGGCTGTATTTTTTTTTTTTTTTTAATTTCTATAGGTTTACACTTGACCGCCATCTCGCCTGATGTTAAGCGACGATGCGGTCTACGATGGAACGTGTTTACCTAGAAATAACCGATTCACTCTCGATTTGAAGACACAAAGATTGTAACCATCGGGGAAAACCCACTCAGGCAACGTATTCCACAGCCTAGACGTTCTTATCACAAAAGTAGAGTCAAATCTTTTCGTTCGTGTCTTTGGAACATCAACCATGAAACGATGTCGCTTTTTCGAGCTACGAGCATTCCGATAGAAAAAAGGACAAGGTGGTATCAGATCATGCAAATCAGTCGCACACTCTCCGAAATGTATCCGATAAAAAACCGATAGGCTAGCAATTTTTCGGCGATGTTCAAGACTTTGAAGTCTTTTTCGCACAAGAGTGTCGTTACCTATGAGCCTTTTGGCACGTCTCTCGATCGATTCCAGAGCCTCCAGCTGATACTTAGCCGATCCATCCCAAAGGTGCGAACAGTACTCCATACAGGAGCGAATCTGTGCTTGATATAATGTAAGCAACTGTTCAGACTTGAAGTACCTTCGCACCTTTGAGAGGACACCTAGTTTTTTGGCAGCAAGTTTGGCCTTGGACTCGATATACGAGCCAAAGTTGAGCGTAGAGGTCAAAGTAACGCCCAAAAGCTCAAGACGGTCAGTAACCGGCACGGATACACCTCTAAAAGTTGGAGTCAGTTGGAAGGGACTCCTTTTAGCGGAAAACAGACACGCCTGCGTTTTATTCTCGTTGAACTTGACCAGATTGGCATCGCCCCATTTAGACACCGCCTCAAGGGTCAAGCTCAAACGTTCAATCAGACTCTCTCTCTGTACCAGAGTTTGCGGCCCAGTGGCTCTCGCGCTAGACATGTAACTCTCTACGACGGTGCTATCGTCTGCGTACCCATAGATACCGGGCTTCAACAGATCGTTAATATGTAGCAGGAAGAGCGTCGCAGAGAGTACCGACCCTTGAGGGACTCCGGCATTGATAGCCATTTGATCCGACGAGCAGCCATCAATGACAACTCGTATGGATCGATCCCTCAAGAAGTCCGATATCCACGCAATGAACCCAGGAGACAAACCATAACTAGAAAGCTTGCTTATAAGGCCATCATGCCAAACCCTGTCAAAAGCATATATATATATATACCACGAATATCCCTGTATATTCGTGGCGTATATTTTCTTTTAGGTTTTGAATAGTTCGAAGATTGTTACTGTAGCCCTTAGACTTGAGGTATCTCCATAAAAAAGGTCACATGGTGACATGTCCGGTAACTGAGGAGGCCAGGGTGTGTCTCCATACTTGCTGATCATTTTTTTTCGGACAAAATGTTCTCAGCTTCTCCATCGATATCCTAGCTGTGTGTGGCGTGGCATCGTTTTTCTGAAACAGTGTTTTATTGTTGTATGTGGGTAGCAGTTGCAATTGCTACAATCGCAAGCGTCTATCATTTTGCCATACACCGCAGCAGTGACAGTTTCTCCCTCGTTAAAAAAATAAGGACCAATTTTATTATTCCCTGGGCCAAAACTGGGCACAACACAGTGATTTTTGGAAAGTGAAATCGCTTTTGATGATTTGCTCTGGGAATGTCAGAGCTTCAATATCACATGTTTTTCATTTTCACATAGCCATCGATTTGAAAACGTGCTTCATGTGTAAACAGTATGTTTCCAAGTATTTTTTACTGCTCGGAGTTCGGAAATGTTCCAACATTGTTTTTACGAATTTTTCACCTACAACTAAGTCGTGTTCCTTTAGATTGATTTTTGTTTAATAATTGTCAGAAATGATCAGATAAGTTGCATGCTCGGTCCATCACTTATTCGGCGAATATCGAAATGAGTACAGAAAGCACGACGAGCTCGAATAGTGGTACGCGCGGTTTATCGCACTTCAAATATTGTTCGACCACAAACACGCGGTGCGACCCAGACTAGTGACTCATAGCCACTGACAAATCCGCATCTCGCGCGTTTCCAACGGTGCTACTCTCACTCCCCTTGGCCTTCCAGTTCTTGAGCAATTACAATTCTAAATCGAAAATTCCCCGCTGGACACCCTTTAATGTAAAGCTGAAGAGTTAATTTGTTTGACACGCTAATCTGAAGAACTACCGGACCGATTTCAAAAAATCTTTCACTGTTGTGTATGTATGTGACCCCTAAGTGCTATAGACTATATTTATATATTATATGGCAGGCATGTTGCTTACCATCAGGCACATGTCCTGCTCGTCTCGTCTAGTTCAATGACAAAGATACATACATTTAAAATGTTTCTTTTTTAAACCCTTTTTTTACTTGGCCTAAATAACTTATTGAACATAAGTAACATTTTTTTAAATAGAATGCGAGTGACGAAACGCACAGGTCTTGTGCCTGGTGGTAAGCAACATGCCTGCCCATAACAGCTTAGTGCCACACTGCAATTGGAACATGAAGAGTCAAAATCATTACCTAGTACGGCACTGCGCTCGTCACCCGGAGATATGCATCAAGGTAAGTTTGTTTTGTTTTTTCGTAATTATTCTGTTGCTTTGTTCTGTGAATCGTGCAAACTAATATTATAAATGCGATAGGTTAGGTGATTGTTCGTTTGTTGCTTAATCACATCGGAACATCTGAACCGACTGGGTTGAAAATTGGAACACAGATTGAAGTGTAAATATTAATGATATTATGGCTAACTTTTTATCACAGGAAAAGCGCGGATAATATCGCAGGGTACTGCTAGTCGTACCATGAGGGCATATAATTAACGTGGTTTGTATTTTATTTTTGTTGGATCTCGTAGAAAAAAGCTTGGACATTGGAAAGAACTTTGGAGATGATTAACGAAATGAAAAAGCTCAGGTGACCATGAGTTCTGGACAGCGAAGGACGGCAAAACGCTTATTTTTTGCCAATTGTGCTGCTGCTATATTATCCGAGGGACACTACAACTATTTATTTTATTAATTAACGTGCTGTATTTCTATTGCTGTCTAGACGTAAATTGTGAGACGAACTTCTTAGCATTTCATGGATTCACCGCACGGGTGCCGGGTCCATCGTGTGGCAGAGAGAGAAATCCCGAGTAGACCCCAAGACTTGTAACTCGGGCGTAGGTTTAAGGGACCTCTTTTTCACGTACGTCAACACTCACCTTCACTAATCGTATTTCTCTCCCTGCCGAGCCAAATCCGATTTGATCCTACTAGTGCAGCTTTAGATATTCGTTCTAGTATAGAACTTATTGCACTTCTGGACAAGCCAAGGTCTTTCAGCAGGTTATAGAGGCATTTTGCTGGTATACCTCTCGCTCCTACTTCTACAGCGTATAAATTAACTACATAGCCATTTTTTTGTTAATTCGTTTTGAAGGTCGTAATACTTATTTTGTTTAATCGCGTGGTCTTTAGGTATATTAGTTTCCCACGGTATCCATCAGACTGCTATTTGTCTCTCATGTGTTCTGGCATCTTTCAAATTTTCTGCAGTAATGTATTGTGTTCCAGGCATCCAGAAATACCAGGCAAGAAGCCTTTCTGGTGGTTGGGCCTGAAATACCTATTGCTAGCCATAAATGTGGTCATTTTTGTTTGAAATATACTGAAAAAGAATTATTTATTTATTACATTTATTATGGATAAATTTATCGGAAAAATAAAGTTCAAATGAAACACATTAACCTTGATAATAAGTTCAAGAGAAAATAAGACGGGGTCTGAGCATCTTGTTTCAATGGTCATTGATTTATTTCATTATTGAGTTGAGAGGCTCAACACATCTTTTTATGGAGGCTTAAGAGGCTTACCTTATTTTTATAGACAAATTCAAGTCATTATTTTTTCTTGGTAAAAAAAAAACCTACTGATATGTTATCCTAATAATATTACTGTAACTATTGATATTACTGACGTTTGACGACAAAACTCTTTGGTGTGTTTTTATTTATGTTAAATAACAAAAGGTCGTTATTTGAAATAAATAAGAGATTATAATTATTAAAAAAATGTGAAAGTTTGTGCAGCTGTTTGTTACTCTTTCGTTCCATGAAATTTGGTGCAGAGATAGATTACAGCCTGGAATAATACACGAGTTATTTTTTATCGCAAGAAAATTACGTCAATACGAATAAAATTGCGGAACGCTTCTAGTTTTAGAATATTTATAACGGTCTAACGGCGAACACGTCCAAATCCACAATATTTAGGGCGTTGGTTCCAATCCCCCTGCACGTCTTAGTGCTTTTAAATATAAGTGCATACAGTTTGTCATCACCACTGTTTTTAAAGGCGAAGGAAAACAGCGTGAGGAAATATAGTGGATTTGGTCCACAAAATAGTCATGGTAATTAATTAGCCTTTTATTAATATTGATCGATTTTTTTAACCAACACCATCTAGCCCTAAAAATGTTACCCTATGTCTTTTGGGAGAGATATCATTCATTCAATTATTTCAACTTTTATACCGTAATTTGTAAAAACAGATACCGGAAAAAGATTAGTTAATTAACATTGGTATAACTTTATGAATAATAGACATATTTTATTTCTTTTACCGAGGTTTTGTATGTTTAAGTATCTAGATTACACTATATTTTTTTCAAGTTTTTAAATTGATGTTTAATACTATAAAATAAATATTTTAGATGATATGCCGGCTTTTTAGACGGCGCGTCTGTGCCGTAGCGACCTCACGGAGTTCTACTTTCAGCGTTAATAAAAGTGTATCAATAATAAATATAGAGTTCTAGGAGTTAAGACTTTATATTGGAAAATTTCCTCATCTTTCAGGGTCCTGTTTAAATATCATTAGTAAAGAAATTATTAACGAATAACTAAATACCTTTTCTTTGTTATCTTATTTTGTTAATAACTGTCGCAATTATTTTTTTTCTAAATGTCATTCCGAATCTAATGAGGTATGGCACATGTTCCTAGGAGTTTTATTTCTATTTAACACGTTTTTGAACTTGTTGACTAGATTACTACGCGAAAACGCTACGAAGTAGCTGGCAATGTGGCAGCTGTAAGGTAAGTATCTAAATATGTTTTTAAGAAATGACAACCATGATCGCTAATACAATATTTTTCTTGAGTACTTTCATTAAATATGCAACGGAAAATAGAAAAATTCAAAGAGATATTAAAGATAACGAAAAAAGGAAAAGCTTTGATGTTTGTCTCTTTTATGCGGAGATGGATGTGTTAATGCTTAACGTCGTAATGTTAATATAAAGAGATTATTATGTACCTAATAAAATATTTAGTTTATATATACATATTAGTTATATTTTTAGACATTTCAGCACCAGCAGAAGGTAAGATAAAATGTATTATTTTTTAAATTATTCCTCTCCCAAAAACTGACTTAATCATTTAGTAACATGCGTAGGCAAACTAAACACACTGATCTAATGGCAAAGCGAGGTGAACTAAATAAACATAGTATACATTGGTGTTGAGGCATCTTCCGGTAATTGAGGGAACATATCAAATATATTATACTGGCTGACCCGGCGAAATTTGTTCCGTCATGTTTTCTAAATTCAAAGACTGTAATACGACAAAATTAAAACTAAATAAACAATAGAGCTCCTGTTTCAAATTCCAGTTCTTTTTTTTCAATTTCAAATTCTAAATTATAAGTTTTCATCGGTCTTCTATCGGTAGTCCTGACTGCCACTTTTTAGGGTTCCGTAAAACGTAAAAACGGAACCCTTATAGATTCGTCATGTCTGTCTGTCTGTCTGTCTGTCCGTCCGTATGTCACAGCCACTTTTTGCCGAAACTATGAGAACTACACTGTTGAAACTTGGTAAGTAGATGTATTCTGTGAACCGCATTAAGATTTGATCAAAAAAAAGAAAAATTAGGGTTGCCCCCCATACTGAAAACTGAAACTCAATTTTTTTTTTTCATCTAACCTACACGTGTGGGGTGTCTATCGACAGGTCTTCAAAAATGATGTTGAGGTTTCTTAAATCATTTTCGTATACACTGCATAGTTTGCGCAAGACACACTTCCAAAGTGGTAAAATGTGTGTCCCCCCCCCTCTAACTTCTAAAGTACGAGAATGAAAAATCTAAAAAAAATATATGATGTACATTACCATGTAAACTACCAACGAAAATTAGTTTGAACTCGATCTGATGAGTAGTATTTTTTTTGTACGTCATAAATACACTATTATTGAAACTTCGATCAAAGTTACAACGAACCACAAGAACTATGTATATTATGTTACTTGCTGCAACGGAACCCTTCATGGGCGAGTCCAACTCGCACTTGGCCACTTTATTCAATCATAATTTTCCACATATAATAATTTTGTGATTTGGGTGTCAATTGTCAAATGTCTTTTTAGGGTTCCGTAAAACGTAAAAACGGAACCCTTATAGTTTCGTCATGTCTGTCTGTCTGTCTGTCCGTCCGTATGTCACAGCCACTTTTTGCCGAAACTATGAGAACTACACTGTTGAAACTTGGTAAGTAGATGTATTCTGTGAACCGCATTAAGGTTTGAACAGAAAAATTAAAAAAAAAGAAAAATTAGGGTTGCCCCCTATACTGAGAACTGAAACTCAAAAACTTTTTTTTCATCAAACCTACACGTGTGGGGTGTCTATCGATAGGTCTTCAAAAATTATGTTGAGGTTTCTAAAATCATTTTCGTCTACACTGAATAATTTGCGCGAGAGACACTTCCAAAGTGGTAAAATGTGTGTCCCCCCCCCTCTAACTTCTAAAGTAAGAGAATGAAAAATCTAAAAAAAATATATGATGTACATTACCATGTAAACTACCAACGAAAATTAGTTTGAACTCGATCTGATGAGTAGTTTTTTTAGTACGTCATAAATACACTATTATTGAAACTTCGATCAAAGTTACAACGAACTACAAGAACTATGTGTACTATGTATATAATGTTACTTGCTGCAACGGAACCCTTCATGGGCGAGTCCAACTCGCACTTGGCCACTTTATTTTATCATACTTTTTCCACATACTATTTATTGATTTGGTGTTTGAACTTTTAAAATAATTGACTTTTTTTTATTCAAACCTTGCCCTATACCTGGCTATAAAGAACACAACAAAAAAAGAATTAGCAAAAACGGTCCAGCCGCTGCAGAAGTTATGCGCGTACATACATTTTGCAGATTCATTTTTGTGTATAAGATATCACAAGGAACCACACCCTTTTTAGAATAAGACTTCAAATTCAAAGTCTTGAACATCAGCGCAAAGTTTCTAGGTTACTTATCGGTGACATTATGGAAATTGCGCAGCTGTGTAATCTAACACCACCATCTCTGACCCCTTTTTTTATAGGACTGCTCGAAAATTCTTCGCAGCTTGGAAAAGCGACATCGTTTCATGATTGATTTTCCAAAGATTCGAACGAAGTAGATTGACTTCATTTTCTTTATTAGAACGTTTAGGCTCTGGAATGTGTTGTCTGACTGAGTTTTTCCTGATGGTTACAATCTTGGTGTCTTCAAATCGAGAGTGAATCGGTTTCTTTCTTCTCCATCATAGATCGCATCGTCGCTTAATATCAAGCGAGATAGGTAAGCGACTAACTGCAAACCATTTTTTTTACAATAGTAAAGACATAATAATTGTGAACCTGCTTTTTGAAATTCAAAAATAAAGATTCCGACGAATTGGGAATTTCACTTTTTTAAATTCAAAAGAGATGGAGAATAAATGTGGTGAACTGACCTTGCTTTAGCCGGATCCTCGCCGCTGTGTCGCTTCGTGTGAATGGTACCTTTCTCCACGGGAGCCAGTTCTCCGGTGCGCCCGGTTGCGTCCTAAACAAACATGTGACCATTGAAACCTTTACAGAACGCCAACATTTTCCTTCGATTTTATATTTTTAACAAATTTTTACAGATTTTGTTAGATATTGAAAGGATCCGATAAACTGCTGTCATAACTTACACTTGAGTCTTACACTACACACAAGGGTCCGTGCTTTTTGATAGAATTTACATTTTAATCAAGTAATCATATTTACAATTAATTTTTTTTTTTTAATATTGACTGACGAAACGAGAAAAATAAATACTTTTTATTGACACACCAAAAAGGACACACAGAAAACGTGCGCCACGTCTGCGTAAGCAAATTTAGCGTTATAGAAATTAAAAAAATGCACAAATATAATCAACTGCCATATCATTTCATTACATAGGTAGCCAAATAACTTTACGCTTATACGTAGCTTTAAGAAGGAACAAGATGTTCCCGGTGAATCGAATCCCATCACTTCCATCCCATTATTTACGTTTCTAAGTTTAGAGAACAGTCGCTATCTTGTTTGATCCCGCAAAAAATTGGTGAAAATTGTTTTGGTAACATTTAATTTTGTAGTATTTTTTTTTATCTACCTTCTAAAAATGGCCGCGGTCAGGGATTGGGCCGTTGGAATAGTTTTAAGTGCATTCCTTGTTTTAACAGATAAATAAAACATTATGTTACACAAAATACTATCTAAGGACACATGGGTGGTTGAGACGAATCTAACAATATCTTAATTGTCAAAATCCATCCAGCCGTTTGGAAGATACGTGGGTATAAAGAAATTTACAAGCATCAACTTATGCGAGTAAAATTTTCTTTCAGACGGTTTAAAATATACAACGAAAAAAATAACTTGCAGATTTAATTCGTTTTTTTCGTTGTATATCTGTTATCTGTTAATTTTTTGCAGTCTGTTTTTTTTTTTAATGTAAGGTGTTGTATTGGGCTAGTAAAGTTACCTGAGAGCCAGTACCGGGCCCATCGCTGTGTCCTGAGGTGGCCTTTCGCATGGACGTGAGCCGATAGAAGGGCGGGGTCTCTGTGCGTTCGATGAGGCAGTTGAGCGTCTCCACGGTCTGGAGCTCCGTCATCATCTCGTCTAGGAGCCGCTCCGGCCGCGACCGCGCCAGGTATAAAACCACCCGCTTCGCCTGCTCAAACCAATGACACATTTTATATTTGGGTACGATACTTAATCTAAGAAATGGGGTGATGGCTGGGTCAAAAATATACCATTCTAATTAGTCCGTCAGGTAGATTGTAGAAAAATATGAGACACCCATTTTTTTTTTGTTTCGTCAATTTATTAATAATCGACAAAGATATGGATCATCAAACTTTCGGTGTGAGGGTTGTGACGTTACGTCTTCGTAAAAATCAAACAAAGTGACGTCACTCGAATGTTCTAAGCACTGTTTATATTTGTTTGTGAAACGTAACAAAAATACGTCTAGAATATTTTTTAAATAATCTAACTTACAGACTAATTACTTTTTAGGAGTCCGTACCCAAAGTGTAAAATCGGGACACTATTACTGTGACTTCGCAGTCCGTCCGTCCTTCTGTCACCAGGCTGTATCTCAAGAACGGTGATAGCAAAACAGTCTAAATTTTCACAGATGATGTATTTCTATTACCGCTATAACAACTAAACAAGGAGGGCCATTCAACAAACTTGATTTTTTTACCGTTTCTTGCTCGATATTGACACTGTCATCGTACAGGTAGACGCTTTAACTATTCACTGAATATTTAGTTTTATGTTCTCTTTAAATATAAATTAATTAAAATAAAGTAAATAAGTAAGGGGGCTCCCATTTAATATCGTACGGAACCCCTTGTGCACGAGTCCTACTCGCACTTGGCGGGTTTTTATTTTTAGGCATCTTGCCTATTAATGCGGGAGATGGTTACAGACAAATGACGCCTACATCATAAGAAAGAAATCACCAAGTGTTTTAAGTAGTGTGTGAAGCAGTATGTTTTTACTTAGTACTAGTAGGCTTTTGTATAAAATCGCTTAAAGAAATAAGAGACTATTGCCAAGTTACTGCCTATGATTAAGTTTTTAATACCTTCAGCTAAATTACCGATCAAAGAGAAAAGCCAGGGGTATATCATTTAACATTTGTATTTTTTTTTCATTTTTACAAGTTTAATACGCAAACTCATAACTTTCCTCCTATTTTTTAAATCTTTTTAATTATGTCTCATATACGCACGATACGTACATAAGTATGTATATAGATTATCCGAAATGAAACATTTATATGGCTCCTGAAAATAAAGCGATACATCCTAAAACATCAAATTTGATAGCCTTGGGCAAACTGTTTGTTTGTCCAAAGTCTGATATATCAGCTACCTGAAAATATTTTAGTAAATCTTTTTTTAAATTTAGACGTCCAATTCACTTCAAGGGCTTGCCTTGAAGTGGCAATATGTCGGAAAAGCTATTCCAAAATAGACATTCCTATTTCTATTGCACAAATTAATTTTTCATTTCCAACGAGAGAGCAGACTGTCAAGGTCGTCAAGGTTGAAATGTCATATGAATTTTTAGTATCTATTTGTAGTTCTAAAACAGGCGAGTAGATTGTGGTTTGAGTGCACGGTGTTTTTAGCTATTAAAACATTTCCATGTTAAAAAGGATTCGAGAAAAGTTTTTTTTTTAATATAGAAAGTGAGACGAGCAGGACATATGCCTGATGGTAAGCAACATGCCTGCCACATAACGGCGCAGTGACACGCAGCTATTGGAAGATGTAGAGTCCAAATCATTACTGGCACTGCACTGCGCTCGTCACCCAGAGATCTAAGTTATATCTCTAAGCCCTGTAATTTCTCTGGAAACATTGCCCTTCAAACCGGAACACAGTAATGTTTGTGCACATTACTGCTTGGCGGTAGAATAACTGACAAAGGTGTGGTACTTCCCCAGGCGGACTCTGCTAAGAGTCCTACCACTACAAAAAGTAAGTCTGGGATAAATAAATTAAAACAAAATGTAGTTTGGTACATATTACATTTTTTTTTCATTTTCATCGAAGAATTTATATTTTTTTGTATCATTTGTTGTTTATAGTTACATAATCGTGAAATGTACAGTCAAGCAATGGAATACGCTACCCAAGTAGGTCATACTACCTAGATACCTACGTGGGTTTGTTACAATCGATATGAAGGTTCTATTTTAGACTGCATCGTCGCTTTATTTCAGGCGGGATGGCAATCAAAGGTAGTCTCCGATCAAAAATTCAATAGTTATTTAATATTCAGGAGTTTCTCTCCTAGTCAAATCACGGACAAAGTTTGTACCTTTATATAAAACCTTTATCTCTGCTTATATCAATCCTACTAATGTTATATGTGTCAGTGTTTGGATATTTGGATGTTTGTTGCTCAATGACGTCGTATAAACGGATCGGGCTGAAATTTGGAACAGTTAGATTTTATTCTGAAAGAACATATAGCTACTTTTTTTATTTGGGAATATAACGGGAACGGGAACTACGCGGGTATAACCGCTGGGCGCTGCTAGTGGTAGTATAATAATATCATTGTTTCGTTATGTAGCAAATATTTACCCAATAGTAACTTAGAGTACTTACGTAAGGCAGTAGTTCGTTGGGTGCCATTCCAGAGACAATGATGAGGTAGCGAATTATGACCTTCAAGTTGTTGGGCCAGCACGCGCATAAGGTTGACCACAGCTCTTCGATTTCCTTCGGGTGGTTGTCAGAGAACTAGACAAATAAAAAAATATAATTATAAACAAATGTATGTAATCAGAAAGCAGAGTTTACGTCGTGATAATTTAGACTTTTTTTTTATAGGATGGAGTGACGAGACGAGCGAGACATGTACCTGATGGTAAGAAACATGCCTGCCACATAACAGCACAGTAACATGGAGCTATTGGAAAATGAGGACTCCAAATCATTACCTAGCACTGCACTGCGCTCGTCACCCAGAGATATAAGGCGTTTTTATCTCGATGCCCTGTAATTCCCTGGAAACATTGCCCTTCAAACCGGAACACAGTAACGTTGGCTTGGCGGTAGATATAACTGGCAAAGGTGTGGTACTTCCCCAGACGGACTCTGCAAAGAGTCCTACCACTACAAAATATAAAAAGTGTTGATGTCAAAATCAACACAACTAAGGAACTCATGCTGTGAGACCGAAGCAGCAGTGTAAAAAATAACGTTATACACAGTAATTATATTATAGAGGAGGCATCAAAAACACGTCCACTTGTCAGTAAGTGTTAATGATAAAAACTGAAAAACTGAAGATATCGACAATTAATAACAAAAAAAATATGTCCAAAAGTTTCTTTATTCTGTATTTTTCCGTAATTGAATAAAAAAAAAATCACTCAACAAAAAACGTGTTAATAGGGACCTACAAATGTATCACGGATTATGCCTACGGGGAAATCCAGACATTAATAAAGTGGCCAAGTGCGAGTTGGACTCGCCCATGTAGGGTTCCGTTGCAGCAAATGACATAATATACATAGTTCTTGTAGTTCGTTGTAACTTTGATCGAAGTTTCAATAATAGTGTATTTATGACGTACTAAAAAAAATTACTCATCAGATCGAGTTCAAACTAATTTTCGTTGGTAGTTTACATGGTAATGTACATCATATATTTTTTTTAGATTTTTCATTCTCTTACTTTAGAAGTTAGAGGGGGGGGGGGACACACATTTTACCACTTTGGAAGTGTCTCTTGCGCAAATAATTCAGTATAGACGAAAATGATTTTGGAAACCTCAACATCATTTTTGAAGACCTATCGATAGACATCCCACACGTGTAGGTTTGATGAAAAAAAAAATTTTGAGGTTCAGTTCTCAGTATGGGGGGCAACCCAATTTTTTCTTTTTTTTTAATTTTTTTGTTCAAATCTTAATGCGGTTCACAGAATACATCTACTTACCAAGTTTCAACAGTGTAGTTCTCATAGTTTCGGCAGAAAGTGGCCGTGACATACGGACGGACAGACAGACAGACAGACAGACATGACGAATCTATAAGGGTTCCGTTTTTACGTTTTACGGAACCCTAAAAACGCACTTTGCAATCTCGAAGGCCGTGGAGGAAACGAGTACCTACATAAATTGATTTTCGTCACCTTTTGACCTATATTACTTTTTGTCGGCACGATATCAATGTCGATTTTTCACATATTAATTTCAATGCCGTAATAATGGTTTATACAACAATTCAGATTACAAGGAATTTTTCCGCAGATTGGAGCTTAAAATGCCGAAAATGAAAGGACTAGTAGTTAATTTATATGTATTATTTTTGAAGACCTATCCAAAGATACCACACATGTTTAGGTTTAATGAACAACATTTTTTTTCAGTTTCAGTTTTAAATATGGGGACGGCCCGAAATAAAAAGAAAACAGTTGAAAGATAATTTGTGTTTGACTAATACTAACGTCACTCAATTGTTTTGCCTTCCCGCAACCTCTCCGCTAACACTTGAACTTTATGGTGTTCAAATTGACTTTTATGCATGTATGGGAGTAATAGAAGTGTTGTATTGAGACATTTTCAGCCAATTTAAAAAAAAATCTCTTCGTAAGAACCTTACCTCGTACTTCAAGGAATGTTCTATAAAAAGAGTTAGCGGAATCGGTTCAGCTGCTCTCGAAATTTGCGCTTAGCAACATTTTCAGTATTTTTATATTTTCATTTTCATTAACCCAAATTTTTTTTTTTTGTAAAAATCTTAATGCGTTTCACAGAATACACCTACTTACCAAGTGTAGTTCTCATAGTTTCGGCAAAAAGTGGCTGTGACATACGGACGGACAGAAAGACATGACAAATCTATAAGGGTTCCGTTTTTACGTTTTACGGAACCCTAAAAAGTAATAACTCAGAATTTGATAGCGCACTTTGGAAACTACACGGGTAAAACCGAAAGGCGTGGCCATGACCATGGCCATCTAGATCATCCGTGTTTACCCGAAGATTTCTTGCAATTTTTACCAATTTACGAACGTGAATCTTGAGTTCAATTCACAGCCCACAGAAAATATGTATGTGGTGCGGCAAAACAAGTTTTCACTTTAAAAAATCATAAAATCTGTCGGTTCGTTTCGGAGGAATTTGGTCGCAAATACGGTGGACACAAAAGTTTTGTATCATAAGATTTCAACGTTTGCTCGCAGTAAATGTTTTTTTACGGGCCGTTCAATGCGTCTATTTCGGTTTAGGGCAATTGGATTTGACCGTTTCGCGTGTCTATATGGTATTCGCTCATCAAATATTAAACCATTGTTTAAATTTATATCGGAGCGACGTTGAAGCTGAACGACGCAGTAAGACAGGATTCCGGGATCCGTGCCGATTGCCGGCCCTCCATTGTTTCATTATGAAGACAGCTTCGTAGCAAGACCGTTTTATATCTACAGCTCCGTGATCGGACTCCCGACAAAGGGTTTTATAATGTTTGACGACGCTTTGTCTAATTCTGCCTATATTCTATAAACATAAAGATGGAAATGTTAAAACATACATCGTATATTTTATGTGGGTCTCAGTTTGTATCGTGCTTAGACAACGTAGAACCAGTAGATCAACGTGATAAAATATAAATGAAGCGGTTATGTGCCACTTACGGTACACGAACAACTGTAGTGTGGAATGCGTTTCGTGAGTGGATTTCTCTGGCGGATAGTATCTTAGTGTTTTCCAGTCGAGAGTGAATTGATTTTTTCTAGATAGTACGAAATAAGTTAACCTGTCGTTGATATTTTTTTTAACTATTATAGGGTTACGCGTGACCGGCATCTTATTCCGAGAGCTACTAGCAAATTTTAGGTAGGTATTTGAGGCAACATGAAAACTTGTCACATAGCTCTCCTATTATATCCCAACACGGAGATGTAAAACTGGCTGGTGAAAGGTGGGGCAGATGGATCCATACAAATTAATCATATTAAATTTTATATTCCGTAGAATATGTTTGAGGCAATACGACATTTGTATGTTGTAGTTTAATGTTTAGAAATAAAAAGCCAGACAATTTAGTCGCGGTTTTAACATAACCAGGCGCGTGCAAATGTGTTTTCCAAAAAACTTAAAAAATGGGTTTGCCTCAATTTAAATTTAAATTGGGTGTTATTTACAATTGTAAAATAATTTTGGAAATACTATCTACCTGCCAGGTGATCTAAATTGAAGGATTCATTTTGCCCCGCTACTCACCAGCCAGGTCGGCACCTCCGTGTAGGGATATAATAGGAGAACTATGTGACAAGTTCTCAGCTTACCTCAAATACCTACCCAAATTTTCCTACCAGCTCTCGGAATATCTCGCTTGATGTTAATCAACGATGCAGTCTAGGATGGAGCGTGCTTACCTAGAAAAAACCGATTCACTTTCGATTTAAAGACATCAAGATTCAAATCATCGGGCAGTAAAGTGCTAGGTAATGATTTCGACTCTTCATGTTCCAATAGCAGCTTACGATCAGGTACATGTCATGCCCATCTCGTCACTCTATTACTATATAAAAAAACCACACAGACAAAGCATTTTAAAGCCCAGACTTTCTAATCACAAAAAAAGAGTCAAATCTCTTCGTTCCAGTCTTTGCAACAACAACCATGAAACGATGTCGTTTTTTTTTATTTATCATTTATAGTTTTACACTTAACCACCATCTCGCCTGATGTTAAGCGACGGTGCGGTCTAAGATGGAGCGTGCTTACCTAGAAGAAACCGATTCACTCTCGATTTGAAGACACCAAGATTATAACCATCGAGAAAAACCCACTCAGGCAACTCATTCCACAGTCTAGACGTTCTTATCACAAAAATAGAGTCAAATCTCTTTGTTCGTGTCTTTGGAACATCAACCATGAAACGATGCCGCTTCTTCGAGCTACGAGAAGTCCGATAGAAAAAAAAGGGCTAGGTGGTATTAGATCATGCAGATCAGATGCACACTCTCCGAAGTGTATCCGATAATAAACCGATAAGCTAGCAATTTAATTTTTTAAGCTACGAGCGGTACAATAGAAAAGGCCTGGTGGTATTCGATAATGTAGATCAGTTGTACACTCTCGCGAAGTGTTTCCGATGAAAAACCAATAAGCTATAAAAAATGAATTTCTCGTGCACTCAATGGTAGTCTTACACCGCCGATAAGAATTTAATTCAACATTGCCCCCACTATTTGTAGAACGTTAAAGTGTTGATTGGTTATAACGAACGTCAACCGTTTTATAAAGACAACAGTATAAACCAATGCAAGGCGTTGAGAGATGTCTTAATAAATAAAACGCTCTTCAATTTATTGGCATTAGAGACAAAGTGTTGTGGCGAAGAGTAAACGCTGGGCCATGGTCGCTTCTAAGATTATAGCTGTAACTGGGGCGTTCGTAGTGGATACATCCTCTGCGACCAAGTATACCCAAGGTTAACAGGTCCCAAGTGCCAATAAAGAAGTACTCTTCAACGTAATACACACAAGAGTAGTGGATAGAACACGTGAATGCAATATTACGATTTACTCGTACTCGTATATACTCGGCTCCAGATGAAACGTTTGTTCAAACTTTGTCTGGCCCTTTCTGTGGAGAAATAATTTGATCCGTCGGCGGTGCAGCGCCGAAATCCCTTTGGCCCTTAGTTAGCATAAAGTATAGCCCTCGGTACTTGACTTTCCTAAACTACTTGTTAAGTCCACTCCCAATATTGATTTCGGGAACTCACGGACTCCTAAGCCAATTGTGATCTGGGTACTTGAATACTTAGGTTTATTTTATTACAGTGAGAGAGTACCCATGCGGAAAAGATCGCAAGAGAAATCAGCACGAGTGGTCTATTTTTAGTTTGCCTTCTACTGAATGAAGCTAAACGTAGTGCGTCTGAAAGGATTGAAGATTGAACAGCATGAATAGCAGAGAAACTCGATTTATGCATTTATTTAATTTATTCCTTCTGAATTTTCTTGATTGAACGTGGGGTTAGAAGTCTTCTAAACCAAGTAATTTCATTTCAATAGCGGTACAGAAATTGGTTGTTTTTTTATTTATTTTTAAATTGAGTTCGTCGTTTCGTTACATCAGGAGAAGCGGTAGTTTACTGTAAATGATTAAATAATATCTTATATATAAAATTCTCGTGTCACAGTGTTTGTTTCCTTACTCCTCCGAAACGGCTTTACTGATTTTAACCAAATTTTATATGCGTATTCTGTAGGTATGAGAATCGGCTACTAGCTATTTTTCATACCCCTAAGTGACAAGGGTTGTTCACTAAGGCAAAACAACGTTTGCGGGGTCAGCTAGTTTTTTATATATTAAAGTGTCAAACACGAGCCTGATGGAAAGCAGCTGCGAACATAGAATCCACTGAATAGAATTTAGCACTGCACTTCGCTCGTCAACCAAAGATATGAGATTTTATCTCTTTGCCCTGTAATTATACTGGAAACATTGCACTTTAAACCTTCACATGAAATCCTACTAATATTATGAATGTCAATGTATGGATGTTTGGATATTTGGATGTTTGTTGCTCAATCACGTCCTAACGTATGAACGGATCGGGCTGAAATTTGGAACACAGATAGATTATAGTCTGGAAGAACACATACCTAGACACTTTTTATCCCGGAAAACAACGGGAACGGGAACTTCGCGGGTAACACCGCGGGGCGCTGCTAGTATAATATATGGCTGTATTTGTATTATTATTTATACTTTGTAACACATCTGTGGTCATCCCATTATATTAGTAAAAATGGTCAGTTATAAAATAACATTCGCGATCAACCTCTGTAGTCCTAAGCTCAAACCTGTTTATTTGGCACAGAAGCTAATCTATTACAACTAAGATAGTAGAGAACAAAATTAGCGATGGCGACATCAAAGGCTCTGCACATATTTTGTTTTCTAGTGACTGTATTGCGCCAAACACACAACACACAAGGACGTTTAAAAAAAGTCGGACGTAGTCTAGCTAACAAACAAGTTGTGTCATATTGAGTCGGCCAGAGCGCTGTCACATACAGCCTGACACGCACACATTCGCACACTAGTCGGCCATTATGCGCGCAACATTCAGCCAGCCAACACGTTTCGCTATAAAACCAAATCTTAACACACAGAATGTCCTGCGCCTTGAAATCCTGTAAAAGCCGTAGTGACTGACGCAATAAATCTCCAGGAATCATGTTTCTTTCCCCATTTTAAATATTAAAACAAATCTTAATTTGCTAAAACAAAATAGCGCATCCCAAGACCAGTGTTGCCAATATACCGCGTGCTAGTTACCCAAAACATATGGTAAATTATATCAATAGCATATTATAAGCAGCCCACTAAATGTTCCCACTGCTGGCACTCGGGGTCTTCTCTCGCAAGCAGAAAGTCAAGACCATCTAGATAAGTAAATGTCGTTTTCCTCACGATGTTTTCCTGCACCGTTCTTTAAGTAATCGACATTATGCATACGACTTCGAAAATACAGTGGTGCGCCAGGGATTTGAACTTCGGATCGGCAATCGCCGTTCTCCCAACTAGACCAGCCGTAACTTAATAATCTATATAACATCGATATAAACCAACAGATGTGCCCTGCGCACCTTGAAATTGGTAATAAACTGCGTCTCTGTGTGTATCGTAAGTTGTTTACAAACAACTCATCTACTTGACCCCTAGAATCGCGAGCGGCGAGATATGCTGTGATTCTACTTATTTTCGGGTTTGACAACGAAAAGTGATAGACAAAAACGCCCGGCGTCCACCGCTTCCTGCAACCGACTAGAACAGAAAGAGTGAGCTCACTCTTCCCAACGATAATATAATTCCGTGCGCCCTGAAGTTTGGGAGGGCACGCACATCTTTGTATTGAGATAGTTGCTATATAATTATATTATTTACGCTCTTCCTGCTACATATCAACGATCTGTTAAAGCCCGGTATCTTTGGGTACGCAGATGATAGCACCGTTGTAGAGAGTTACATATCTAGCGCGAGAGCCACTGGGCAGCAAACTCAGGTACTGAGAGAGAGTCTGATCGAGCGTTTGAGCTTGTCCCTTGAGGCGGTGTCTAAATGGGGCGATGCCAATCTGGTCAAGTTTAACGAGAGTAAGACGTGTCTATTATCCGCTAAAGGGAGTCCGTTCCAAGTGACTCCAACTTTTAGAGGTGTATCCGTGCCGGTTTCTGACCGTCTTCAGCTTTTGGGCGTTACCTTGACCTCTACGCTCAACTTTGTCTCGTATATCGAGTCCAAGGCTAAACTAGCTGCCAAAATTAGCTTTAAAAAGAATTCAGAATTGAATTGAAAGATCAACTTATACAACTAACCGATACAGCAGTCTTCTTGGGCATCACGGTGGACTCAAAGTTACAATGGGGTACCCATATTAATAAACTAAATGACAGGCTGAGCTCGGCGGCACATGCTGTCCGACAAATAAGAAAAATAGCTACACAGCTAGAATGGTGTATTTTGGATATTTCCATAGTGTGATGCCGTATAGTGTGTTACTACTATGGGGCTCAGCCGCTGACATAGATTCAGTATTCATTTTGCAAAAAAGAGCAACTCGAAATTTATATAATGTACCTGCAAGAAGTTCACTCAGAGAAATATTTAAAACTATAAATATTCTAACCTTACCACCACTGTACATATACGAATGCATTATGTATGCGAGAAGACACCAATCCATCCTTAGGAAATTGTCGGATGATAATCCTAGAACACGGCATATCAACAAATTTGTTTTTCCAAAGTGTGGACTTCAGAAGACAAATGTTTGTTGGCAATTGTGTTCGTTTTTATAATATTATTCCTAATCAGTTGATAGGTCTCAAAGAAAAAAGTTTAAGACTGCTAAAAAAAGTATTTAATAAGAAAAGCCTTCTACACAACCAAACAATTTATTCAAGGCAGAAAAGAGTGGTCGAAGGAGATAAGTATTACATTCTAATTTTAACTAGACATTGGCATAGCATCATGAATTCATTACATTTTGTATTATATAACATCACAATATTTATAATATTCTTTATAGACATTTTTTATTTTATTCTTTATCACAAACATGTTCTCTGACAAAGCCCCTTTACAGCTGCATTATTTATATGACAAGGCCTTTTTACAGCCGCTTAAGATATTAAATTAATTATTCCTTTAAAATTGTATAATGTGACGTTACCAAGTGAAGTTGTTTTCCAATGGCTCTAAAAAATAAAACTAGGTGTCCTCTCAAAGGTGCGAAGGTACTTCAAGTCTGAACAGTTGCTTACATTATATCAAGCACAGATTCGCTCCTGTATGGAGTACTGTTCGCACCTTTGGGATGGTTCGGCTAAGTATTAGCTGGAAGCTCTGGAATCGATCGAGAGACGTGCCAAAAGGCTCATAAGCAACGACACTCTTGTGCGAAAAAGACTTCAAAGTCTTGAACATCGCCGTAAAATTGCTAGTGTATCGGTTTTTAATCGGATACACTTCGGAGAGTGTGCTACTGATTTACATGATCTAGTACCACCTTGTCCTTTTTTCTATCGGAATGATCGTAGCTCGAAAAAGCGACATTGTTTCATGGTTGATGTTCCAAAGACACGAACGAAGAGATTTGACTCTACTTTTGTAATAAGAACGTCTAGGCTGTGGAATACGTTGCCTGAGTGGGGTTTCCCCGATGGTTACAATTTTTGTGTTTTCAAATCGAGAGTGAATCGGTTTTTTTCTAGGTAAACACGCTCCATCGTAGACCGCATCGTCGCTTAACATCAGGCGAGATGGCGATCAAGTGTAAACCTATAAAAGTAAAAAAATATTGAAGTGAAAACCTCTTTTAACGCACCACACAGAATTTTTCGTCAGATGTGAATGAAGCTCATCGTCACGTTTGGAAGTGAAAGATTCGTTCAGGTGAACTCAGAACTGCAGACTGTGCCCGAGCGAGCAAATATAGTCAGCTGCTGCTTACACTAAGTTTACTATATGAAATTTTTATTTTTAACTATTAAAATTATTCAACCGTTTTCACTACTAGTTGTTTCTTATTTTAGTTTTCGCTTCTGCCGCACGGTCTTAAGTACACAGATGATTCTTTTTATTAGTTGCCGTTGCCACTAGGTATTTTAATATTCTGTTTGCTAGATTTCCAAATCAAAATGAAGCGAACGAAAACGTCGATGAAGAAACAACTGGATCGAAATAGTTAAAAATTGTAATTGTGAAAACAATTGGATCCCAAATATCAGTGTCGTTCGAAGTGCAGTAAGCATTTCGAAGTGAATGACATATATGGCAGTGGCTAAATGCTCTAATGCTCTAGGGCCATCAAAATGATTAAGAAATAAAATAATTTTATTGATTACTTGCTTTTTGGTTAACATGGCAACCCAGAATTGATTCCACACAAGAATATCTGCCGCCATTTTGGGTCATTTGAGTGGGTGTCTTGTCGCAGGATGGGTTCTGTCTGACTTTTTTTAAACGTCCTTGACCACACACTATTCAGTCACTTCGTGACAAACATCCACCGCGGCAGCTAATCTCCACCTCCCTGTTCCACCACAATCAGATGACGTCACTATTGAGGCCACATCGCAGGAGGTTATGGCTGCGATTACATCTTTCTTGAGTGGCTCAGCCGGAGGCCTAGATGGCCTGACACCTCAACATCTAAAAAATCTTCTATCTTTTAGCTCTGGTGAGGTAGCAGATTCCCTCTTGAGAGATCTAACCTCTTTAGTTAACCTCATGTTATCTGGTCGAGTCAGTAGTGGCATTATCGAAGTTTTGTACGGCGCCAATTTGTGCGCACTTTCCAAAAAAGATGGTGGGATCAGGCCAATTGCTGTCGGCACCACATATCGTCGCCTGGTTGCCAAAGCACGGGTTGTAGGAAAAAGGTTGCTCTTTTGAGCTCTCTTTTCCAACCAATACAACTCGGTTTTGGTTCGCGGGGTGGATGTGAGGCCGCCGTTCATTCTGTCTGGACCTTCCTTTACCAAAATTGGTCACTACGGTCTCTCTTGCTCGAAAAGCGCGGGTCGTATTAGCCGCCACGCCAGCCTGAACGACAACATACCAGCCAGGCTTTTTCCACCGCCGATGTCCCAGCCATACTCGAACCGAGTGGTCTTGCGCGTGACGATGGCAAAAAACTTAACGGGATGACTGTTGTGTCTTGGAAGTTGGGTCGCCCCCTAGTGTGGGACGCAATTTGCTTTGATACTCTGGCACCATCTCATCTTCCAGAAACACATAGTAGGGCCGGTGCAGCGGCTAATTCAGCTGAGCGACTCAAACTGCAACCCTCGGAAGAGGTTACATAAATAAATATGTTATAAATTGACATAGTACCTAGCTTATGTCATTACAACAACTTATTGGCGAAAATAGCTTGATGAAACCGACTTAACCCAGACAATTAAAACCCAAGCTCCGTTGTTGCGTCTGGTTAATAGCATCCTTTGTACTTGCCCTTAATTATTAAACTTTATCGAGTATCAATTTCATCAATAATTATAGAAGTTTATAAAACGTACCTCTAAGTCAAGGTGATGTGGACGATGCCCTTACGGTCTACGAGCAAGGATCAAGTTGTAACGCCGACAGTTTCAAACGTTCAAAGTTTGTCTTCCAAACTTTGTTGGGAAGAAGGAGGTTTTGTCACAGCCGCTTTTATTGGGATGCGGTCTATAGTCAGTACTATGGACTCCTGTTTTTGGATAGACTCATTATTTGTAAGTCCCAAATAAATAAATTTGATTTGATTTGATAGTATAGACTCCAATATGCACAGGAATGTTACCAGAGGGAAACATAAAATAATACGTTAACAATTTATCATAAGACTAAGGAAACAATACACAATACAAGAAACTTATGTTTTCAATTACGGGTTTTTAGGGTTCTGTAAGACGTAAAAACGGAGCCTTTATGGATTCGACATGTCTGTATTTGCGTCCGTATGTCACCGAAACTATAAGAACTATACCTACTGTTGAAAGTAGGTGTACGTTTTCTTTGAACCGCATTAAGATTTTTACACACAAATATAAAAAAAACAATAAATTTGGGGTGTTTCATACTTAGAATTGAAAGTCAAAAAACATTTTTTCATCATACCATACCTACGTGTGGGGTCAGCGTCTATGGATAGGTCTTCAAAAATAATGTTGAGGCTTCTACTTTTTTTTTTCTATACTGGATAATTTGCGCGAGATATACTTGCAAAGTGGTAAAATGTGCGCCCCCCCCGCCCCTTGTAACTTCTAAAATAAGAGAATCATTAAACTAAAACAAACATAAATATGATGTACAATTGTACATTACCATACAAACTTCCACCGCAAATTGCTTTGCACTCAATCTAGTAAGTAGTTTTTTTAGTACGTCATAAATACACTTTTTATTTTTTGACAATTCTCACACAGCACCATCTGACCCCAAACTAAGCAAAGCTTGTATGATGGCGGCCAGATAGCTGATACAATACTTATATAGTTTTAAATACATACTTATTATACATAGAAACACCCAAACACAGTGCAAACATTTGAATTCATCACACAAATATTTGCACTGGGTGGGAATCGAACCCACGACCCTCGGCTTCGCAGGCAGAACTACTACCCACTAAGCCACCAGTCAAAACAATCAAACTAAAATCAAAATATTAAAACATCGATCAATGTTGCAACGACCTATAAGAACTTATATCAACGGGAGTTCACCTCAGATGACTTTTACTGCCTATTAATAAGCCTTGGATTAGCGCAAAGGACGCAGTGCCCCGTATAATCTAAAAGTACAAACTAACTTTAGAGGTGTAGTGCATTGAACACGGTGAATATGGTGAAATATATAGAATGCTTTCAGGTATATTTTGAATTGATATTCGCGGTCGATGACTCCGACGACAAAACTACGTACTTTAGACAAAAACATAGCAACAATAATAATCTGGTAGCAATTTTTTTTACAGACAACAATATTTCAGACTAACAAAACACAAAATCTGCTAACATTATCTTCACTTATTGTGAAATACAAGGCTCTACAATATTTTTAGAATCATATTTGTAGGACGAATGTGATTCAAAATCGCTTGTTCTTTAATCAATTTTAAGCATTACTCATTCTTACCGGGTCTTATTTCTGAGTTATGTCAACAAGAGCCAAAGTAAGGGACGGAAGGGTCATAAACCGGTGAATTGCACCAAAAAGAGCGAGAGTTAGGGTTGGGCGGCGGGCAAGGTCGCCGCGTGACCGATGGCTGTCAATACGGGTGTGCCACGCAATCTTGTACCCAAATATGCCACCCCTTGTCTACATACGAGTACACGCACCGACCGAGTGAACAAGGGAATACTTACAAAAGATCGACAGACGTGATGTGATTCTACACATTACTTATCACAAACTCGATCTAGTAAGTAGTTTTTTTAGTACGTCATAAATACACTTTTTTTTTTGACAATTCATACACAACACCATCTGACCCCAAACTAAGCAAAGCTTGTATGATGGCGTCCAGATAGCTAATATAATACTTACTAGCGGCCCGTTCCGGCTTCGCTCGGGTAATAACCTAGATACCAACAGCAGCGCCATCTGGCGGGCTGATTTGTGAATCTAAATCATCCATGGCAACCTTAAACTTTAATAATAAAATTAAATGTTTATTTTTATAAAACAACTAGCGGCCCATTCCAGCTGCGCTCGGATATTGTCATTTAAAGACTATTAATCGAAATAAAAACTATCCTATCTCTCAAGTTGGACCAGACTGCTCACGGTGTTCCAATTTAATTTAAAATCGGTTAAGTAGTTTAGGAATCCATCGCGGACAAACATCGTGACAGGAGATTTATATATATTATTAAGAATTTTTAAATTTGCCATAAGCTCCGGGAAATTTTAATCGAAATAGAGTGAAAAACATTTACAAATAATAAGGCCAAGTGCGAGTTAGACTCGCCCATGAAGGGTTCCGTTGCAGCAAGTAACATAATATCCATAGTACACATAGTACATTTTTAGTTCGTTGTAACTTTGATCGAAGTTTTAATAATAACGTATTTATGACGTACTAAAAAACTACTCATCAGATCGAGTTCAAACCCATTTTCGTTGGTAATTTGCATGGTAATGTACATCATATATTTTTTTTAGTTTTTTCTTTTTCTTATTTTAGAAGTTAGAGGGGGGGACACATTTTACCACTTTGGAACTGTCTCTCGCGCAAATTATTCAGTGTAGACAAAAACTATATTAGAAACCTCAACATCATTTTTGAAGACCTATCGATATACATCACAAACCTACAGGTTTGATGAAAAAAAATAATTGAGTTTCAGTGCTAAGTATGGGGGGCAACCCTAATTTTTCTTTTTTTTTGTAAAAATCTTAAATTCAATATTCTTTAATATTGTAGTTCTCATAGTTTCGGCAAAAAGTGGGTGTGACATACGTACGGACAGACATATAGACAGACAGACATGACGAATCTATAAGGGTTCCGTTTTTACGTTTTACGGAACCCTAAAAAGACGATAATTGATCAGTTATCGAGCGGGATGAAAAATTATTAAATTACTAAAATAGCTATTAAAAAATAGGGGTTGGTGATGAAAGAGTAAAAATTTAGGGTAGTATGTATTTTTAATGCCACATTATAAAAAAAAAAATGTTAAAAATTAAAAAAAATATTTAGGGGTGAACAACCCTTATCACTTAGGGGTATGAAAAATAGATAGTAGCCTATTCTCAGACCTACTGAAAATCAGTAAAGCCGTTTCGGATGAGTAAGGTAACTAACATTGTGACACGAGAATTTTATAAATATACTTTTATAGTTTTAAATACACACTTATTATACATAGAATATTATTTGTCTAGTTGGCAGCGACATAATTCTCTACATATAACATAAATATATCTCTATAGTAGCTCACCTTGGCTGTGATGTAGAACAGGTTGTTGAGCACCATCTCCGTGGCCTCCGCCGATCCGAGGCCCTCTCGCCGCACAGTCCTCCCCGCTTCCGAAGCATAGTACTGCACAAAATATAAAAAAAAACATTAAAGAAATGTTATGTTTTATAATTTCGCTATTCGCTGTTCATAGCAGCACTATCGAATCTATTTCTATACTTATCACGAAACTTCGCAACGTTCTATAACAATCGATACTGATGTCAAAACTGCATCTTTTTTCTTTCATGTCTGTCTGTTTGGAAGCAATGTATTACACCGAAACTACTGACTAAATTCATATGTAACATATAATGACTGGAGTTCACAGTCCGGGGCAGGTAACTAAACACATTTTATTCTCAAATTCGGTGCGATTTTATTGCCGAGAGGGGACGACAGTTACAATAAGCATTTGGTGGTAACTCATTTATTACGTAGACACCAGTACCAGTATGGCTAGGCACTTTGACGTTGGAAAAAGCGCGACGTGCGATATCATAAATATCATACAATATTTTGAACTTGTGATAGTAAATATTAAGTACTTAATAAATTATTACATTAAAAATATTCTTAAGCCACAATTTTCATATTGAATAATTATATATACAGGACTTCATTAAAAGAGCAGCTGAAATTAATTCAAGTTGTCTTTTTACACTTTTGGAAATGATGATATCACCACATAGTGTTTTGTCAAATTTTTTCCTAGCCGAGCCGGCAAATAACGAAGGCGATAGAGACCCAACATGACGTGGGCACCACAAGACGCGGCAACCGCGTCGAAGCCTAATAACGGGCCCAAATTTTAGGACCCAAACAACCCTTGGGCCAGTGAGCCCAGGACCCAACCCTGGCAAAGAAGTTCGCCTCGAGGCTGGCTTCTGACCTCCTCCACTAGGAATGGAGCCCTATTTCATGCCGATTGGTGACCTGCTCTTGCAGATTTTTCAAGTTTTATTGTTTTGTTTTACAAATACAAAACTCTTTATTACTGTTTGCAGATAAGATAAGATTTGAAACATACAACGTTTTGACAATGTTCTTTGCCCATGTCTGGTATTGGCTACCGTAATACAATTAACCAAAATTGATACACAGACGACTACGTTTCCTTTTCTTTCGAGAATGCTGAATGTTTCAGGATTCTTTTTGGAATTACTTACAGTCGTAACACATATTTATTGGGTAAACGGGTAACTCAGGTGTAATAAGGTCGGCCAATCCGACTCGAGTTTCGGCCGCGTCCGGCGGCCTTTTTCAAGGAGAGTGTACGTGCACGATGGTAGACCGTTTGGCACTGGCAAACAGTCTACCCAATAAATACTTAAGGTACAAGTTCGCGCCGCGACCACGACTCGAGACCGCGACCGGAGTCCAAGACAGGCACTTGACACTATGGAATTGTATGGGTGCCAGTTCGCGCCGCGACCGCGACCGCGACCTGTCTCGGTCTCCTGTCGCGGTCTCAGCGCGAACTGGCGTCCATACAATTCCATAGTGTCAAGTGCCTGTCGCGGTCTCCGGTCTCGGTCTCCTGTCGCGGTCTCGTGTCGCGGTCTCCGCGCGAACTTGTACCTTTACAGTCGTTTTAGAGAGTTAGCAAGAGTAGTTTGGATGTTTGATTTACGAGTATTCTGGGGTAATACATCCAACCACTGAAGTCTATAAGAAGGCTAAAGTTCTTAGTGTCAGAAAACTTTTCATTTATGAAGGACTTCAGAGATTTCACAAAAAAGCTGTGCCCACATTGCTCCTGGACAATAACACTAAAAGAAAGCGACGCTGTCCTGTTCCGGGAACCAAAAGTAAATTTGCACGAAACTGTTATGAAAGTTTGGTCCCACGCATTTATAATAAAATAGATGTTAAATTTAAGATAAAATCATTAAACAATAATAAGTGTAAGAAAATAATCCGGGAATGGCTAGATGAATTTGACTATGATAATCTTGAGAATATGTTGACTAATTTGGATCTTTTCTAGGAATTGGAATTCTAATAAATTATATGTATAGTAAAGTACATGTACACACAGTACATATTAATATAATGTAGTGATTTCGATAACGCTAAATCATAAACACGTGAATTTTGGATTTAACATAACTACATTAATTATCTGAATATTATAGACCTAGCACATACACACGAGAATTTTTATTAATATCAATATTATATTCAAATATTATATGATACAATTATATATTATTATATATTTTTTCTCTCACACACACAAATATGCATTACACACACACATACAGCACAGACGTACATCACACACACACACACACACACACACACCCTGTTAAACACAATATAAGTATTTACACATTCGCCATGGGAGGAGCCATTGTCATCCGAAATACAGTTAAGACTAGTTCGGAGCCAATGGGTTCATATCAAAATTTTGTAAATCTTTTATAGTTAAAAAAATAAATATTTGTATTTGTATTTGTTTACCTGTATTTAATGCTACAACAACTGCGTGGCATTTTGCTTCATATGAGATTCATATTAGGAAATTAACTTTTTTTGACCGAGTTCTTTAGACACAATACCAATAAACTTTTTTTTGTCGAACATTGACACAGATAAAGATCAGGTTGAAGCTGATATAGGTAGCATTATTGAGTTTGTTTTTTCTTTCAATCCTTCATATTTTTGTCCTTATGAAATATTCAGCAAATTATTGATAATTTCGATTTTACGAGTATGCATAGATACGTCGGGATAAGGTATTGGGATATATAATATGTATATTTTTGTACTGGATTGAATTGCTCTACAGTCTAAAATCTACAGTCAATGTATTATAAATAAGGTTCTGATCTTTGAACTTCTCAAAACTATCTTATAATTTTTCTTGTTTTTCGATAAGCCAGCGTGATTTTTGTACATTTATGTACCTAGTCGTGGCATCTTTCCGATCACCAACACAAATTACCCAATATTTGTTGCGGACATGCAGAACTTTCCAACCGGAAGCTCTCCGACAATGACAGCGACATCATAGAGTTCCGTGTAAATATTTATTTATTGAGTTATGTACTACAATACAACAAATACAAATTGCTTTTTGCTTTCCTCAGAGGTTCAATGAAATGCTTTTTACGTTTTTTGACGAATATTTACGTATCTTATTTCCGATATTGTCGAGTTGTAAGATTAAGCTAAAATCCAAAATAATCTATTAGCTTATAATATAACTCTGTAAACATATTATTAATGTTTTTTAAACATTGAATGACAACCGAGACTCATAACAATCAAAATGTTGCAGTCCTCTACGCGCGATGACAACGATGGCGCAATATAAACACTACTTCAGACTTCAGCGCGCGAAATCAACTAGCAAAAATCCATCTTCATCAAACGCTCCCGCGGTGCAATCCAATTCAATCATTTATTCATTTCCACAAGTTCGGCGATATTCCGACTTCACTACATAGTATAAAACAAAGTCGCTTTCTCTGTCCCTATATATCCCTATGTATGATTAAATCTTTAAAACTACGCAATGGATTTTAATGCGTTTTTTTTAAATAGGTAGAGTCATTGAAGAGGATGGTTTCTATGTATGATAACATCCATTCAACAGTGGATAAATACTGTTATTTTTGAGGTTTCTAATGTGATGTCGTAAATAATTACATTTTTTCCGCTTACATTGCAAACGCAGGCTGAACTCTACAAGATTTATCAAAATAATGTACTAAGTATTGTACACATTGAAAAGGTTTACAGAAAACTCCGCTATGGTATATGTCTATCTGTGGTCTATCTCTTATTGATTTTTCCTACAATAACATTTTTAGGGTTCCGTAAAACGTAAAAACGGAACCCTTATAGATTCGTCATGTCTGTCTGTCTGTCTGTCTGTCTGTCTGTCCGTCCGTATGTCACAGCCACTTTTTGCCGAAACTATGAGAACTACACTGTTGAAACTTGGTAAGTAGATGTATTCTGTGAACCGCATTAAGATTTTAAAAAAAGGTTTTTAAAAAAACAAAAATTAGGGGTGCCCCCCATACTGAGAACTGAAATTCAAAAATTTTTTTTTCATCAAACCTTCACTTGTGGGGTGTCTATCGATAGGTCTTTAAAAATGATGTTGAGGTTTTTAATATAGTTTTTGTCTACACTGAATAATTTGCGCGAGAGACGCTTCCAAAGTGGTAAAATGTGTCCCCCCCCCCCCCTCTAACTTCTAAAGTAAGAGAATGAAAAAACTAAAAAAAATATATGATGTACACTACCATGAAAACTACCAACGAAAATTAGTTTGAACTCGATCTGATGAGTAGTTTTTTTTAGTACGTCATAAATACACTATTATTAAAACTTCGATCAAAGTTACAACGAACTACAAGAACTATGTGTACTATGTATATTATGTTACTTGCTGCAACGGAACCCTTCATGGGCGAGTCCAACTCGCACTTGGCTACTTTATTTTTATTTTCAGTGTCTTAAAAGTTTTAATGATTATGTTAGGTGTAACATGGTGAAAGGTAAAGCCTGGGGAAAGTGATTCCATACTATTTGATAAATAAGATTCTGCAGAATTTGGTGATGATTTAAGCGACTTAGTTATTTCAAAAGGAATTTTACGAAAAAAATCATTAAAAGTATTAGCAATATCTAAATTATCTGTAATGATTTTGTCATTTATCTTGAGGGTACTAAGCTTATCAATATTTTTTATCTTCCCGGTTTCTTTCTTTACAATCTTCCAAGTCGTTTTAATCTTGTCATTTGATTTGGTTATCTTGTCTCTTATAAATAGTGATTTTGCTTTTCTACATACTTTTTTGAAGATTTTTGAGTATAATCTAACGTGATCTAACGTGATCTTTAAAAATGATGTTTAGGTTTCTAATATAATTTTTGTCTACACTGAACAATTTGCGCGAGAGACACTTCCAAAGTGGTAAAATGTGTGTGTCCCCCCCCCCTCTAACTTTTAAAGTAAGAAAATGAAAAAACTAAAAAAAAAATATGATATACATTACAGTGCAAACTACCAACGAAAATTGGTTTGAACTCGAAGTGATGAGTAGTTTTTTTTAGTACGTCATAAATACAGTATTATTAAAATTTCGATCAAAGTTACAACTTACAACGAACTATGTGAACTATGTATATTATGTTACTTGCTGCAACGGAACCCTTCATGGGCGAGTCCAACTCGCACTTGGCCGCTTTATTTGTCATTTACTTTTAACGACAAATAATGGCTAATTTTCAAAGCGATTTTAACCAATACAGAATTAATCCTTATCCAATGAAATACCTTAAATTCATTGTTGATTTAATATAGATATATATTCCAGCGTATGATTTCAATGAATATTTTCGAAGATATTACAGATTAAAAATTACGGGACATAGCGTTTGCGGCGGTTCCGGCTGGCCGGGGCGGCGGTAGCGTGCCCTATCTATTTTATACCCATGCGAAGCCGGAGCGGGCCGCTAGTATTTTATAAGACCATTTTTAGTCACAAACGATTTTTTTTTCGTTATTTAAAAAAAAACGATGTCCTTTTGTGACGTCACAAGTACATGATCAACGTACTATAAGATTTTTTTGGGTATACTAAGATAAAACAGGATTTGTAAATCAGTACACAGGTGAAAGTTTGCAAGTGTGCACGTTCACATGTATCTCTGTAACGGCTTATTTGAATTAAATTAAATATGTAATAAGTCAGATTGTCACATAGCCTACTTTTATCTTGTAATGATGGTGGTTTCCATGGGACACTTAATGAAATCTTGATTTGCGTGAATCGTATTTTTTATAGTAGATAGAGCGACGAGACGAGGAAGTCATGTAACTGCAACGTAAGCAACGTGCCTGCTCATAACAACATAGTGACGCGCAAATATTTGAACATGAGGACCTCTAGTCATTACCTAACACTGCACTGCGCTCGGTGACGAGAGACAGAATATGTTTTATCTCTATGCCCTGTAATTTCACTGGAAACATTGCCCTTCAAACCGGAACACAGTGATGTTTTCACATTACTGCTTTGCAGTAGAATAACAAGCAAAGGTGTGGTACTTCCCCAAGCGGACTCTGCAAAGAGTCCTACCGCTACAAATTCGTCAAAAATAAATTATAGTAAAAAAACTGTAAAGCCACTGAGGACAGCTATGTTTATAATATTAGTAAGCAGTAATCAATAATCATGCAATTAATACGGAAGAAGGTTGAAGATAAAATAACACAGTCACAATAAGGAAGAGAACATCTGTTGTATTATCAAACAAACGACGTTTGTTGATGACAAACGATCAGTTATTTCCCCGTGGGTTAGATTGATTTCTAATCTGTATATGAAAATATTTAATGCCGATAAACGTTGTATCTGTCACCTTAGAATTGTAAAAATCGACAGATTACAATCTAATGGCGTCACATTATAAGCTAACCTACCTACTTGTAAGGATTACTGACGGCGTTTACAATTATTGTTTTTAAACTTTCGCAATTTGAACACTTAATGTAAACACTTTACAAATTTCATCTTTAAGTACTTGTAGATTTTCACTTAATTTACCTTCCAAACAAACTTTGTGAATTTTACGATAAAAAAAACAGTCAAATCGGCTGAGCCATTGTAAAGTTATGGATCACTCACATACGACGACGGCCCGTATGAATGATGATAATGTCTGTCTGTCCGTCTTTACCGCTTAAACCACTGAACCGATTCTGATGAAATTTGGTACAGACAGACAGAAACGCTTCATTATATGCACACCAATAAGAAATCGAAATGAAATTTGGTACATAGATAGAAAAGATCTTGAGAAACATAGGATACTTTCATCGCGGAAAACGGGTTGAAGGGGGTTAAATGGGGGATGATATTTTAAATGGAAATTCGTCATTGTTGAAGATATCACCACGAAACTTTACATTTAGATTTGTGACACGAAACCAACAAATGTTAGTTCTAGAAATTTCCTGATTTCTAACTATACTGTACTGGATGAAAATCTATTTGAAAGTTCGTCATCGTTGATGATGAAACCATGAAACTTTGTCTTGATAAGTTTCACGGTTACACTTGACATGAATCAATCCACACATATATTAAAGTAACTCTATCTGTCTGTCTGTTACGTTTTCACACAACAAACAACTGAAACAATATTGATGAAATTGTATAAAATGTTTAATATTAGTAAATATAAATTTGTACAGATATTTTTTTGCAAAATATGTATGAAAAATACTGCTTGAGTTACCTTAACATTTAATTTTTATTTCACGCGGATAATATCGCGAGTGAAAGCTAGGTTAATATAAAAGTGGCCAAGTGCGAGTAGGACTCCCGCACGAAGGGTTCCGTACCATTAGCAAATAAACGGCGAAAACCTCTTTGTTTTTATTTGACATCCGTATACATAAACCATCGCAGTTTCCACAGACAGGCTTGCATCCCAAAGTTTTTCTAAAATTTTGATTTTACCGACGAGGTCGAATGCGCGTTATAGTGTACTAGTGGCGCCATCTAGTTTGCTTGGAACGGACTAATCGAGCAAGAAACGGTAAAAATCAAGTTTGTTGTATGGGATCCTCCGTTAAATATTTGTTTTATTTCATTTTTAGTATTTATTGTTATAGCGGCAATAGAAATACATCATCTGTGAAAATTTCAACTGTCTAGCACTATCACCGTTCTTGATATATAGCCTGGTGACGGACGGACGGACAGCCAAGTCCCAGTAATAGGCTTCCGTTTTAACCCTTTGGGTACGGAACCCTAATAAGGATGATATCCGTGGCCAGTAGTAGGACGCTCATGGGCTGTAGCAAAAATAAACACGTGGCAATTATTTTTATTTCTTGTTTTTTTAAATCATGAATTACCTTATTTGACTGCAATCTCACTCAATTTACAGCCATGATGCAATTTAAAATAGTGAGATACTCGTATGGAACAACGGAGACGTACGCAGATTATGGATTAGTACGTATTTGCCGGCTAACCCTGCGTCAGATGGCATGTAGTATCAAATTCCATATATATATATTCATTTATTATGTGCCTGTCTTGTCCCAATGTTGGGCAAAGGCCTCCTTACCCTCCTTCCACTTTTCCCTATCAACGGCCAACACAGTCTAATCTTTCCGATATTCATTGAGGTCGTCTTGCCATCGTTTCTTTGGTCTGCCGCGTCGTCGTTTACGATCTGGCTTCCACTGCGTGGTAGTTTTGGCCCAATGATCATCCGACATGCGGCAAACATGTCCAGCCCAATCCCACTTCAAATTGGCAGCTTTTTGAGTCACATCGGCTATTCCGGTTTTGGAACGCAGTATGGTGTTTCATATTCTGTCCGTTAGTTTAACTCCGAGAATACTGCGCTCCATAGCCCCTTGGCAAACAGAAATGTCGGACTTCTGACTTTCAGTCAAAGACCAAGTTTGTGCTCCATATATTATGTTAATATAGGGAGAATGCACATATCCATGAGCCTGCGTTTTAGGGATAGAGACATATTTCCCTTCATGAGTTCTTCCATGGACCAATAACTCTTCCAGGCGTTTTCGATGCGACGTGAAACTTCTGCTTCTTGTTGCGCCTGGAAAGATACTAATTGGACCAAGTACACATACTCAATCTCAACGCTATCGACTAGGATCTTACGTTTTACGCTGTTGGTTATAACCTTGGTCTTCGACATATTCATCTTCAGTCCGACGTTAGAACTTGCTCTGCTGAGATTTTGTAGCATGTGACTCAAATCAGTTGCTGATGAAGAAAAGAGGACGATGTCATCTGCAAACCGCAGGTTCGTTAGTCTCTTGGTTTCGATTTGAATGCCTCTTTCCTCCCAGCTTGGCGCCAATTTGCGGAAAACCTCTTCTAAGGTAGATGTAAATAGTTTTGGAGACAGCTGCTTGACTCCTTTATCGATGTGATAGGATGGTCCGGTATTATTCAATTTGATGGAAGCTGTACAGTTGCAGTAAATATTATTTAATAAATGGATGTAGGTTTCATTTACGTTTTGATTTTTTAATGCTTCGCAAATGGCGTTGTGGCTGATACTGTCGAATGCTTTTGAGTAACTCACAAAAACCAAGTAGAGGGGTAGATTAAATATGGGCACCATAATATTTTACACTAGGTGCGTTCCGCTGTGTAATCTGCGCACTAACTAAATAATTGATAGGGACTTTACTCTCTTATAAGTAATCTTTTTATATTAGTAAATACATGACATTCAAAGTTTTTATTTATTGAAATCCGATCAAAAGTAGGAATAGTAGGGATAAATTTTGTCGTTTAGCTATCAAATTTTTTTAAATGTTCCACTCAAAAAAATAATTGTTTTTTTTCTTAAGAACCTTTTCCTGACAAAAATAAACACTTGATTACACGTGACGCCATGATCAAGGGAAATAGCGATTAATTTTTATACGTACATATTAATATATTAACCTGAATTGTCCCTATTTCGGACAAAGACCTCTCTCCTTTCTTTTCATTTGTCTGTTTAGGGCTTTTGTACGTCAATCTTTTGTATGGTCATTAAGCTCGTTATTTCACCTCATTTTTGTCCCCAAATAAATACCCAATTTGTTCGACCCAGATTTGTATGTGGTCTTTGCTACTCCTTTATTCTAAAAAGCTTTACCATTTTCTAAGTAGCTAAGGCTAATATTTGTTAGCAGCGTTTTCTCGGAAGGACATTATCGAGACAAAGGTGAGTTCGCGGATATCACGTTTTCAAAAGAGGTATTTATTGTACTTCAACCAACGCTTAAGCTCAGTGGAGTTCAAAATTCTCCCGTCTTTGTATTTTACCTATTTAGTTAGAAATCTTTTTAGTAAAGATTTATGTCCGAAGCTTCCAGCATAACAAATAAATATGTATATAAATAGGGTCGGCTGGTCATTTCATCACTCACAATACCATTTAAAGCATAACCCCAACCAATACATCAAACTAAGCAATTTTGTACTATCTAAAGGAGACAAACAGTTAATACAGGACTGGCCTCGTGGCTTAGTGAGTAGTAACTCTGCCTGCAAAGCCGAGGGTCGTGGGTTCGATTCCCACCAAGTGCAAATATTTGTGTGATGAATTCAAATGTTTGCACTGTGTCTGGGTGTTTCTATGTATAATAAGTATGTATTTACAACTATATAAGTATTATATCAGCTCTTTGGCCGCCATATTACAATCTTTGCTTAGTTTGTGGTCAGATGGTGTTGTGTGTGAATTGTCTACCAATATTTATTTATTTAATATCATAAATAAATAAATAAATATTGGTGGACAATTCACACACACACATAATATTCATATAGTTTGAACATATGTATTCAGCACCGAAATATTTGACATTGGTGGGTCGAACCCACGACCTATGGATTCACAAGCAAGATTACTACCAACTACGACAAAATATACATATTGTTTAAAACACCAGGTTTGACGCAGGGCGTAATTTTGAGAATTAAAACTGGGAATCGTTAAATCACAGTATCTCTACGAGCTTCCCGGTATGAGAATAACGTCCACTAATATATACGGTAAGATTAGGTTAGCAGGGCACCTTAATTCCGTTATTATTAATTCCCTGCGCCTTCCGCGCCAGCCCAAACTTAGCTGGACAGTATAGGCCACCTGAAGCTAACTGCCATAGGTCCCTTAAAAACGTCCATTAATGGTTGACTTGCTATTGGTGGATCATCTTTCTACCGTGCAGATTTTTTTATCACGTTTAGTTCCGCGTTTCATCACCAACTCACCAGATGATATGTGACGATGTGGTCGAAGATGACGCCCGCTGACCTAGAATGTACCTATTCATTACATAGCTACCCCATAAAGCGCAGTTGCAGGCGCCAGCCTTTCGGATAGAGAATGACGTTGCTTACCTGTATGTATGATAAAGGGTTTGCAGGCGGCACGTTGGGGTCGACCAGTTCAATGTTCACCAGCCATGGTAGCAAGTACTGTAAGAGCAGCTGTCGAACTTCCGTGCGAGCAGTTTGGAATCGAGCCGTGATCTCTGCGAACAGAAAGAAGTAATTACGTAACAATGCAGAAACTAGCGTTCCAGTAGCGACAAATATTTGGAATCATTCAATCAACCGTCAAGAACCGTTACAAATCACAAACGGATTTAGACAAAATTGTTTGGTAAGAAAAGTTATAATATGCAGCCGTTTAATCTAACTACCGCTGGCTGAGTTTGGGATGGAGGATTAACCGTGCCCTCTGAAGATATCTTTATATATTTAAAAACTCAGAGGTGTATGTGGGATACGAACCTATTATCTCCCAATTCATACTACTAGGCTACCATAGCTCTTTTGTTGTTTGCACGAAATAGTTTCAACAACATTAAAATAGGTATGTATACTTTTCAAATAAGCGACAGAGTTAAGGTAACATAAATAAAAACAATACAATTTTTAATCATGAACGTCCTACTTTATGTAGGTAACAAAACGCACAGACGTTATTTTAATTTCGAGCACTTAGCTCACGTAAAAGGATTGTTTAAATAGGGACTAGAATTTAGGTGTATATTTTATCAACAAAAAATAAAATAGCCTATTTCTTGGGTATCGCGAGCCGTGCGTGGGTAGAATAGTTCTGGTTAAGCTTGTTTATTTTCTCGTAAAAACATTTCTTGGGAGAGAAGATAAATGGAAAACATTTACGTATTTTGCAAGCTTTGATGTGATCTGCAAATAAAGTAACTATTGTGGATAGATTTTTATAACGTAGATATAAAATGCATAATCTCATTGTGACGTGTTTGTCATAATCTCCCATTAATGTATCGGAAGAATGAAAATGCAAATTTCTACGGAATACGCATAGTTATATAGCATACTTTCCGTGTTCGCTAGTGCAACCCTTTTTTCCCCCAAGCGAAAATTCTTGATGTATACCACCGGCCCGGCCCCCGAGGGGGAAAGCCAGTGGTTATGTGGGACACTTCGCATCCACCGACCGACGGCCTACCCACTAAAAACCCTGGGGTGTCCCTTCTCACCGCTTAGCGACACCAGGGCGCGGGGTCCTCTTCCCATCTTCCCATCGCCCTAGCTTCAGCAACCATGACTTAACATAAAACAGAACATCATCTGTTCTAGGCAGCCAAAACGAATATATCATTAAAAATAAAGTTGCACTACGAGACCATTTCTGAAAATGAGAAAAATCGGCAGTTCCATACATTTTGCCGAGTTTAAAAGCTTAAAATTTGAAATTCAAACAGAACCTGTTTTTCGCAATTGTAAGATTACTTTAATTAGGAAAGTTTATTAAAATCAGGAGGAAAAATGAACGCGTTCCTAAAGCCGTTTTGTATTACTTAGTCTAGATATGCGCCGTTAATAGAAAAATACTCATGGAATTTAATGTACAAATTACGTTATTTACATAAAAATAAATGTGACTGTGTTGTTGCAGATATATTTTCAGAATTAATCTTCATATTTTTGTTCCAATAAGACTTAAAAACAAACAATACGGGTTCTTCAATAAACTTTACGTATACAAATATTTGTGCACTCTCTATGCGGCGATTCAGTATATTTATATAATGAATTATGAAAACGACAATGACTCACGTGATAACATAATATATACTAATATTATAAAACTGAAGAGTTTGTTTGAACGCTAGGATCTCGGGAATACTACTGGTACGAATTCAAATACTCTTTTTCTATTGGATAGTCCATTTATCGACTAAGGCTATTATAGGCTATACAACATTACGCTACTATCAAAAGGAGCGGAGAATGAATGAAGAAAGTAACAAATAATTATTAAAATAGTTAAAAAAACTAAAAAACACGCTTTTGCATTTCAAATAGCCAATCCGCCACCTTGGAACGGTCGCCATGTTGGATTTAGGTTAAGTGATTAAGTTTTTCGTATCCCATTCAGCAAAACCTTTCATTTAAAACCCATATCATAAGGGTGCATTTCAAATAGCCAATCCGCCACCTTGGACGTCCGCCATGTTGGATTTAAGTCACGTGACAATTTTTTCGTATTCCTGAGAGCAAACCCTTTCATTTGTTACCCATATCATGGGGGTACATTTCAAATAGCGTGTCCGCTATCTTGGACGTCCGCAATATTGGGTTTTAGTCACGTGACTTAAGTTGTTCGTATTCCTGACAGCAAATTATTTAATTTGATACCGCTATCATGGGAGTGGATTTCAAACAGCCAATCGAAACAGCCAGCCAGCCAGTCAAACGCCATCATAGCGAGGCCGCCATATTGGATGTGTAATGACGTTTCTTAGCTAGTCATGTATTGTCATCAGAACTGAGAGTGTGTGCAAAATTTCATCCTAATCGAAGACCGGGAAGTGGATCAAGTTAAGATTCCAAGATTTTCTTACTGACATAGTGAAGCTAATAAAAGCGTGTTAAAATAGGGAAACATATATTCCTTTTTGAGAGTTTCCGCATCGTGCGCTGACATGAAAGCGTGTGTCTAACAAGATTGCGTTATTATATGTAAACCTTTGCTTATATATTTTTTTCTAAATCTGAGTTGGTACGACCACTTTTTGACTGGTGGCGTAGCAGATAGCTGAAGAGGTTTTTTGTTTGAACGCGACATTCTCCGGAATTATTGAATCGATTTCAAAAAACATTTCACCGTTGGATATTTACGGGATCCCTGAGTGCTATAGGTTATACATTTACCACGGGCGAAGCCGGGGAAGACGTCTAGTTACCTAATAGCACACGTTTGCCGCCGCGCTTCCTATTCACATTGAACAATATTCTTAGGATAATTGAATTATTTTGTGTTTTTAATATTCTACACAACGTACAATAAAACCACTTGTAAAAAATTAAAAGAGGCAAGAGCACTCTCTGCTCGTTTGTGTCCACAAACCAAATAAATAATGTACATTTAAACTAATAATAATGTAATGTCACTTCGAAATTAATAAAAGTGTGCCACATTCGATTGTGGTATTTTTATGTTGGTGTTATATACTTCTATCTTATACACCTAAGTAAGCTTAATAACTGGTTTGTTGGTATTATCGAAAAACTCGATAAAACAACTCAACAACAACAAATAAGTATTCAAGTTATATGTATTATGTATATTTTCTGAAAATCTCAATTTCCAGATATGCTATGGAAATATAACCAACCATAATAAAGCGGAATAGTACTACATAGTAGTCTTGAAGTAATAGCACCTTTGGGATGGTTCGGCTAAGTATCAGCTGGAAGCTCTGGAATCGATCGAGAGACGTGCCAAAAGGCTCATAAGGCAACAACACTCTTGTGCGAAAAAGACTACAAAGTCTTGAACATCGCCGTAAAATTGCTAGTCTATCGGTTTTTTATCGGATACACTTCGGAGAGTGTGCAACTGATTTACATGATCTAATACCACCACGTCCTTTTTTCTATCGGAATGCTCGTAGCTCGAAAAAGCGACATCGTTTTTATGTTTTTCTCTTTACCCATTAATTTCTCGGGAAAAGAGCTTATTTCTCGTTAGAGCTGTGTAATTGGAATATTAGTGGGAGTATTTTTATTATTTCCTGAATATCTTTCTTGTCGAAGCTTTGGTCTCGCCACCTAATTGGCAATTTTTAACAAAGTTCAAACAGGACGAGGTTATCAATTCGGTCGGTACTTTTTTTTTAATGTATGTACATCGGTTACCTACAGGAGTAATGTTAACGTTTGTGATCCGGTTTACGAGATTATTTTTTTGTTCGATGCCGATTACTAGCCATTTCCTCCCATAAAGATGTTGTACAGTTTGGTCAAGCAGTTATTATTATTTTGGGATTTTTTTAAATGAAAATCTTTGTTTCCTCGGACGATGTAATCATACATAGTTTGTGTACGGGTTATAAGAAATGTTGATGTAGGTTGATTATATAATATTACTAGCTGACCCGGTGAACTTCGTACCACCATGTTTTTTTCGTCTACATTTTTTAAACTTTCTGCTGCACAAATATTATTGTCCTGACAATAACAAATACATAAAATAAAGAATCATCATATTTGGTGCAGTCATTCAAAGTTATGAGCGTACATGCATTTCGAAGATCCATTTTTACGGTTCCGTAAAACGTACTAACTGAACCCTTATGGGTTCGTCATGTCTGTCTGTATGTCCATCCGTATGTCACAACCACTTTTTTCGAAATTGTAAGAACTATACTGTTGAATATACTTGCTAAGAGATGTATTCTGTGAACCGCATCAAGTAAGTATTTTATTAATAACATATTTATTTCAACGTTTAAAAGCATTTAAACGCAAGTAATAATCCCTCTATGCAGAATGCAGAAGACCGCGCCTTGTGGCGTTCATTAGGAGAGGCCTACGTCCAGCAGTGAACGAATATTAAATAGGCAGATGATGATGATGAATCCTTTTATTGTTAATCAAGTTATTACCAAAATCAGTTTTATTTTCATTGTAGTGATTTGTGATATACCTACGATATTTTTTGTTTGATTACCTGGCACATAAACAAACAAATCTGATGGTTTTCGAACACGGGAGGGAATATGCAACATACAATCGACCATGTGAGAAACATGGGTTTTCTAGATTAATACCAAAAACACTATAACACGCTCAGCGCCATGTGTATCGTTTAGGATACACACTGACATAAGGAGTGTGTATAGTTTATGATTCACACTACCCATTTCAGTAAAAGCAGTGTGTATCCGAAATGCGCACGCTTCCTATACATTTTCCCAGTGACTTTGGGTTGGGAATCGGACAATCAGTTACGGCGATATTAAGACAATAAGAATAATCACCTTGACATAATTTTATGAATAAAGTTACTTAGAAACTAAATAATCAATTTATTAAGTTCAAAATAAATCAGTGAAAATTATTGAAACATTTTTGACACAGAAAACTTTCACATACAGAGCATTTTGTAGTTGTTTGAGCTGCTTTGAAAGCCTGGCCACCAATAATTTTCCTGTCATACTTTTATAGCACCTCTGCACATCTTCAGCGTAAAATTTTCTTTTCAACTTTGTTACTTATGAGATAATGTTTTCTATAAAAGGTCTTCTTGTCATAATAGGGGCTGATGGCACTTTATCTCCAGCTAACTGAGCAGATCGTTTTAGTAAAACTACAATTATTTGTTCCCTGAATTGAGTGATAGTAAGTTTTAGATAATATTTGGTTGAATAATAAATGTGCATTCAAGAGAGAAACAAAGAGAAATAATATTACGAAATATGTATTTTTATTGATACACATGGCCTGGGGAATAGTTCATCTATAAAAAGTATTCCCAGGCCACGTCCAAAAAAATATACACACTGGTAAAAAAGAAAGCGATGACGGGGGAGGGGGTCTGATTATTTGATATACTATTTTAACACCTCACAACTCACAACACAAAAAAAACACAAATTGAAAGTTGTGGAAATTTTGTAGTGTTTGCATATAGATAGGGCTTGGCGCTGAACGTGTTAAGGTTGGCCCTGGGACTTGTTTATGGTCATAGCAAAAGCAAGCCGCACTGAAAACTGTAGTCGTTTAAACTTAAATGGTACATCAGTTGGAATCATTGGGATGCGTGGTATCAAAACGTTGTCCTTTATACCTACTTTCCTTTCATAGTTCCTTCTATCACGTTGTTCAGTATTTTGATAGGTAACCGTGTGCCGCAACATTTTAGCTACCGATTACCAGCGAGTTCAAAAATTCCGGTGGATAGTTGTTGACGACATCATTTGGATTAGTCACCGAATTAACTGATTTATAAATCTTCAGTTCGCCTGTAATTTGTTCTTGAATTTTGAAATTTAATTCATTTGCATCCATCTCATTTACGTAATGTTAATATTTTTTTATCATGTAGCTGTCTTGTCCTAATGTTTGGCAACGGCTTCCATACCCTCCTTCCACTTTTTCCTTTCTATGGCTAATAAAGTGCAGTCATTCTGATATTTGTGGAGGTTGTCTTCGCCATAGTATCTTTGGTCTGCCGCGTCGTCGTTTGGAGTCTGGCTTCCTCCGCATGGTAATTTTGACCCAATGATCATCCGACATGCGGCAAATATGTCCTGCCCAATCCCACTTCAAATTGACTGCTTTTTGAGTCACATCGGCTATTCCGCTTTTGGAATGCAGTATGGTGTTTCGTATTCTGTCCGTTAGTTTTACTTCAAAAATACTGCACGGAGCGCAGAGCCCGTTGGCAAACGTGTGTATTTAAATAATTTTGCACAGATAGGGATACTAAATTAATAATTCAAAATAATAAAACACGTTTGATAACGCGGTTTGTTTTTGACTGACACTTGATATTATGACGTGAAAATTGACGCATTTTACGCCGCGTGCCGAAACTAAATCAAAATAAATTATACAGTGAAGCCGACCAAATTGAAAACCAGTACTAATGATGTATGAGTCTTACGTTTTGTGACTATTCAGTTTGATCTGGTTCTCGATGTTATCACTTTTGTTGAGTTTCTTCTGAGTGATTTTCGGAACGCGACAATCCTCCTATCCTTCAACGCACACACGCACACTGTTTAGATAGAATATATGATGGAATTTGAACTTTGTGCAGCGGGACCAAAGTGCAAATTGACTCCTTGACGTTAGGAACACACATATATTGCTTAGACTTATGTGAGTGCTTGTTATTTAATATGAACTTTATGCTATAGCAATAGAGCTCAAATTGCCTTAACATTTTAGTTAGAAAACGTTTGTATGGGAAAAAGAAAAGGGCTGTTTTTAGGGTTTTCCTGGCAATTATTCGATTTATTCTCGCCGTAAAAACCATCCTTGAACTTATACGAACATTTTAAAAAAAGAATTGTCCAAATCGGTCCAGGCGTTGTTGAGTGATGCGCTTACCAACACATTTTGCGATTCATTTTTATATTATAGACAAGCAGCGCTCACGGTTTTATCCGCTGAGTTCCAGTTATTTTCCTGTGATAAAAGTAGCCTACATATAGGCTACTGTTAATTATTTTATCTAATTATTTATTGACTTATGAACATATTGGCAAGCAACTTTTATTTTTATTATTATGGTAGAAACTAATAAAGTAATAACTATTTATAAGTTAAGCATATAAGAGCATAATGGGCACTTTTGCGCCGGGAGCAGTTAGAGGTGGGTTATTCGGAGATTAGTTTTTTAATTATTATTTTAAAATTATTTTTTTTTCTTTCAATAAATTTATAAGTGTATTTTGTAATATACCTACTTGAAATAAAGACATTTTGATTTGATTGGTTTGATGTAATCTAGGAAAAACTTACTGTAGTTAACGGAACAACACTAAAAATAAAACAAAGTGGCCAAGTGCGAGTTGGACTCGCCCATGAAGGGTTCCGTTCCAGCAAGTAACATAATATACATAGTACACATAGTTCTTGTAGTTCGTTGTAACTTTGATCGAAGTTTTAATAATAGTGTATTTATGACGTACTAAAAACCTACTCATCAGATCGAGTTCAAACCAATTTTCGTTGGTAGTTTTCATGGTAATGTACATCATATATTTTTTTTAGTTTTTTCATTCTCTTACTTTAGAAGTTAGAGAGGGGGGGGGGGGGGGACACATTTTACCACTTTGGAAGTGTCTCTCGCGCAAATTTAATTTAATTTTGAAATTAAAAGGCAAATGGTAGGTACCATTTTATGTAGAGGTAATGCATTAACATACCCTTCCGCTTGAAAGGAATGGTCGATTTGTGTCGGATTCGACAACATGAGAATTATTTAGTGTAGACAAAAACTATATTAGAAACTTCAACATCATTTTTGAAGACCTATCGATAGACACGCACACGTGTAGGTTTGATGAAAAAAAAAATTTTTGAGTTTCAGTTCTAAGTATGGGGGGCAACCCTAATTTTTCTGTTTTTTTTTTGTAAAAATCTTAATGCGGTTCACAGAATATATCTACTTACCAAGTTTCAATAGTGTTTTTCTCATAGTTTCGGCAAAAAGTGGCTGTGACATACGGACACACAGACAGACAGACATGACGAATCTATAAGGGTTCCGTTTTTACGTTTTACGGAACCCTACAAATACGTTTAAAAAAACTGAGTTCAAAACCAGAAATAATAGGCCTTTTGAGTAAAAACGAAAAATACACATTACTAGTATTAAAATTAACGTGGTTGTTACACATATTGATTAGGTAAACGGGTAACTCACGTGTAATGAGGTCGGTCAATCCGACTCGAGTTTCGGCCGCGTCCGGCGGCCTTTTTCAAGGAGAGTGTACGCGCCCTATGGCGTCCCGTTTGGAGAAACTCGAGTCGGATTGACCGACCTCATTACACGTGAGTTACCCGTTTACCTAATCAATATACACATTACTACTCTACAATCTACTCATCTATTTGAAGCCGGGGCCAGCCAAGTCTATTAGCTAGTCGATATACATCCCTATATAGTATAGTCAACTGGTTCTTTTTAGGTCAACATTTTTTCGAATTCTCCTCTCATTATAATTGAGGTGTCAATCGATTCGGAATGGCAATTTTTTAATTGAGAAAATTCTAAGCCCGCTCGCAAAAATTGCAATAATCATCCTTTCCTGAAAATTTGGTATATATTGCCAATGAAACTAATGCTAATGAGTTAATACGACAGAGGATGAAATAATTAGCCAGGTTATTACGAACTGAAGCGTGGATGAGCTCCAATTAGTAATATTATTATCGTCTGTTCCCAGCCCCTGCCACTATCGGGTTCTCTTGAAATGCAATTTAACTTCTGAAATCCATGTCAGTCGGATAAACTTAAGTTTGAATTGGTCTAGGGATATATTTAAAGTAACAAATAATTCTGAGAGAAATTTGTGAAAACAAATAACTTATGTGAGCCGTATAGTACGGTCGGGGCAGACATAAAATTAGCCTGAAATAGAAAAAAATCCGGGGAGCGATTTCTTTTTTTTAAACGTCGAAGAGGGTGGTTGGAACTATAAATCTCGATTTTCGAACTAATCCCGGTAGAGGGTTCGCCGCCATCTTGTTTTAAAGTTTTTGTGAAATACCTCGTTAATTTTCAACTTTAGAGCAAAAATGACCGTAGCCAAAGTTGTTGGAAATTTAATTTCTCACAACAACACTCGCCGACGTTTAAAAAAAAAATCGCTCCCCGGATTTTTTTCTATTTCAATGTCTGCCTCGACTGAGCTAGTAGTGATCTAGTGGCGAGTTGCCTGCATCTAACGTATTTCGGATTTTATTAGTAAAGTTTAACATCAATTGGAAATATTTTTTTCTTATTTAATCACTATTTCATCCACAAATAATGGCTTACGAATGATTAAAACCATTGTATGTATGAACAGTGATATAGACTATGAACTGGCCACACACTATCTCATGAGTAGCCACGAGTTATACGAGAGTGATATTCACGCGTCAGAGTGCACCTTACTTGTACTAACTAATAATAATAGCTTGAATAATTCTCTAAAGCTCTATCTAGCTCTTACTCGGACAGCGGCATTATTAACAATTCTGGGAGGATGTTTAGCCCGTCAGATGAGTCTCGCTTATTGGAAAATATTTAAAATATTTCTTAATAATATATAGACAAACAGCTTTTCTAAAATGACGTAAGTTAGCATGTTTTTTTTTCACCTTTGATACCCGCTACCTGTTAAAAAGCCCCGCTTTCAGCTTAGCGAGTATCTATTCCCATTGAAATTTTCGTCTACCTCTACTATCGATCCTGAAAATTTCATCGTTCTGACATTGTGACTGGGACCTCACTCTATTATGACAAAGAAAAAGGGCCCTCTATCATGAAAAAAAAAATATGTTCAGGTATTACGTAAGCAGATTAATTAAATTATTGACCCCCTCACCCGTTGTCATCAACAGTAAGCAAAGCTCTAACCCCTCTGCCCCATCCTTACGCGAACATATGTAGGTACATATTCCCTCGAAAATGCATTTCGTTTTCAAGTATAGACAACGTGTGGAATGACATATGTGTAAAAGAAATAACTATTATTGCTGAATAAATTACCATCTAGAACCCCGACCCCCCGAACCACCATGTCATTAAAAATAAGCAAAGCATTAACCCTCCCCGCCCCCCTATAGTGTTTACGTGATACTTGAATACCACTTAATACTTAAATTAAAGGGTCTGCCACCACATAGAGAATTCATCATTATAGAGAAACTTCAAAGAACACCGTTTTTTGCAATGTTATTTGTACATTTGAAGCCGCTTGTCTATTGTAAAGCACTGCGTAGTTATTACCAAGAATATTCCAGGCATATAATTATCCACACCTACATCGTTATGGAAAATCCCGGGACATTTTTCTTTGAAAGGCTCTTGTTCTGATATTTATGTCTCGATCGGACACAGCTTAGTTTTAAGGACACGTAGGCATAAATACCTCTCGAGGTTGCTTAACAATACAAGCATCAAAGCAAACACGTGTTTTGTTGGATGGATTTAATACTATTTCAAGTCTCTATACTCTATACAAAGCAGGGAATCAAAGAACTATAGATGTACAACCTTTTTTCACTACTTAAACGTTTATACCACGAGTGCCTATTTAAAAACCTAAAAAGAACCCAAATGAAATACTTTAAATACGATAAATCTTAAAATTATTTTTAACTAGTTGAACCCTGCGCGCTTTGCTACGCCACCTATAGAAAATTGGTCGTACCAACTCAGATTTAGAACAAAATTGGTTAGCTTAGGTCATTATGACGCAACTTTGAAAGATAGAACACAAAGATAGGACTTCGGCGCACGTCAGCACGCGCACCGAAATCTCTCAAAAAGGATTATATTTTCCGGTTTTTGTAACACGTTCATTCATGCTCCGCTCCTATAAATAGTAGTGTAATGTTATATAGCCTACAGCCTTCCTCGATAATACAGAAAAAAATCTTTATTCAGACCAGTAGTTACCACTTAGTTCTCGAGATCTTAGGGTTCAAATAAACAAACACACTCTTCAGCTTTATAAAATTAGTATGGATTACAATTTTTATTTAATCGTAGCTGTTCCACTGCCAGAAAAGTCTACCCTGATTTTTTCCACTTTTTCCTTACTTAATTGTTTCACAGAAAGTTATACGTGAAATTTTAAATTAACGTTAAAACCTCAATCTAGAGGTATGGTTAAAAAGGAACAATTACTTTGAAAAAAAAAAAAACATATGAAAAATATTAAAACTGAAGTGTACAAATAGGTGCAATGGTATCTGTCTGGTGGTCTGCCCATGGAACGTTCATCGATGATCGGTGGTCACATTGTCAGATATCTACTCCGCCTGCCGACACCACGTCTGGCCACGTGTCCTGTCTAGCGCGATTCGAATCGCATAATATGGTTACCGCCGCGACGTCAGTGACTTTCGCCCTAAGCCCGATTTTCGTTTTACGTACTCAATCTCTCGAACTGGTGCTTAAATGACGATGCTTTCATGAGCATGGAATGCTCCATGGCGTCGGATAATAACAGTAAAAAAATGTATATAGGCTGCACATGCCAACTACAAGTTGGAAATCGTTCTAGTTTATTCTTGCCTAGAATTATTGTATCAAATGAAATGTTATTCACCTGAGAACATCGGCATGGTAGTGTGGGGATGAAGCTGTGACAGTTGCCGCGACAGATACAGCTGGGAGCGGCAGTAGGTGGTGCATAGAAGCGCATCCAGCGTTCCGCGTCCTTTCTCCGAACCTGTGTACAACGAACAATAAATTAGCACTATAACAAGGATCTCATGATAACAAACGTTTATTGACTAATTCAGTGGCAGGAGAAGAAACGCCGACTATAAGGCTAAGACGAGGCGTATAATGGGAGAGAATTTTGTCCAGCAGTGGACTGGAATGTGCTGATGATAATGGTTGTTTAATTTAACGGCAACGGTTCTTTAGAATATATAATTCTAAAATAATATCTCGTTAGAAAATACTGCATTTTTTTTGTATAGAGTGACAAGACGAGCATGACTTGTGCCTGAAGGTAAGCAACACGCCAGCCCGTAACAGCACAGTGACTGGAAACATTGCCCTTCAAACCGGAATATAGAGTTACAGAACGAAAAAGATAATATGGATCTTTTAAGTCTGTTCAATTTATTGAGACCTTTACATAAATAAACAACTCCCAGACAATGTTTGTATAGACATCGTTCCAACGTTCCAGAATTTTAGTTCCCTTTAAAACTGAGGCTCAAATTCAACATCGCTTAACCGAACTAGGGATTTGGAGCAAATTGCCTGTGACAGACCTTTATAGGATCAGTCTGACGTCCCTCTACACGTCTGTTGCAGCCAATTAGCATGAATCTGTGAGCCCTATTAGGTAAAAAATTTGGTGCACTTTGAATTTATAAATACTTCGAAATAATATGAATAAAAGTCTACATGGTAATGTACAATATATATTTTTTTTAATTATCATGAAGTTAGAGAGGGGAAGGGGGGGGGATGGGTTGTGTCCTACAACCCCCCCCCCCCTCCCCTCTCTGGAAAAAATGCAAAAAGAAAAAAATGTCTCATCTCTAGCAAAAAGGAAACAATGTTTATTGTGTCTTTGAGACATTAACAAAAACACACAAGAAAAGGTACAAGTGATAAGAGATACCATGAACGAGTACATATCCGACGATCCGAGAGATCCGACCCTCATCCGACCTAAGTCTATACTATAACTTCCGACCGAGATGTATCGATCCGAATGTTTTTCGTGGTAGCCTAAAGATCCGATTCAGCTGTCGGTCGGATCCGATCATTCGGAGATTGTTTTCGTAGAACGATTCGTTGAAACGGATGGTACGTTGTAACACATTATTCACCATTTCTTCAAATTAAAACGGTACTAACTTTAAAAGTATAAAGTGCGTTCAAGTACATAACAAAAATTATAAATGACTTGAAAATTTACTGAATTAGATGGATATACCCAAATAATTAAAATTATAGTCTTATACAACCGGTTCCTATTTCAAAGTCAATTCGACCGAGTCGACAAAACATATATTGACGTTCTGCAGTAAACTTGAATTTTGTAAGAGTGGATTTATTTCCGAACTGAAATAGGGCATCGAAATTGAAGGCGTCAACGAAGCAATTTGATTTAAAACGTTCGCGAATGTTAGCCTTGCATTTGATTTGATCTTCTCGTAGCTATGCTGCTAAAATCACATTTCTATGAGAAAATAACATCTGTAAATATAGACGACCGTGGCGTGATCTAGTAACCTATTTTTGATATGATTTTTTTTATAACACTCATTAATTTACCAATTAATGGACCAATGATATAATGGACTGTGGCTATGTGATAAGGCTATGGGTGGATATGTAAAGTTAAAGATCGGGTTGAATGGTACGTCATGTGAGCGTGTTACGTCCAGCAGCGGACAAAGTGAGAAATTAAAAAAAAGCGAAGATTTAAGTTTAACTTCAATTAAAATTCTGTTCCATATAGGATAAAAAGTACTATATTTCGGCGTAGGTTCGTTAGTGACTGAAGCACTGTCCGTAATGAACGCACGACTTGAACTCTTTCTCCTTCTATAGCAACTTCTATCGGTTCAAGAACAAAAAAAATATAATATTAGAAAAATGGTGGGGCAAGTAATAATCAAAATTAAATTTTGCACTTCATAAGGCGTATGTATAGTGTATACTCGGTAAGCACACTTCATGTTCTACACCTTGAGTTCGGGTTCTTATAAGGAGAGAATCAAGGCTATAGGTATATCAAACTGCTGAGTGAGTGTAAATGAATTCTACATATACTGTACTGAAAAATGTTTTTTCTGTGAACACTGAACATGCATTTTTTTTCACTTCAATCGACGTCGTGTCAACTCGTTGTGACAAAGGAGAATGCGACAAAATGGTCCTCATAACCAATACATAAGTGACTATTTTTCGTGATAGGCCATATGACATACATTAAGAAAAAATATTTTAAAAAATCTAATCAACCGGCTACTTGTACAGTCGGGTCCAAAATGTTCTATTAATTCTGTAAAGTAATTGGGTTTTTAGGGTTCTGTAAAACGTAAAAACGGAACCCTTATAGATTCGTCATGTCTGTCTGTCTGTCCGTCCGTATGTCACAGCCACTTTTTGACGAAACTATGAGAACTACACTATTGAAACTTGGTAAGTAGATGTATTCTGTGAACCGCATTAAGATTTTTACAAAAAAAAAAAAAAAAAGGAAAATTAGGGTTGCCCCCCCATACTTAGAACTGAAGCTCAAAAATTTTTTTTTCATCAAACCTACACGTGTACATTACCATGAAAACTACCAACGAAAATTAGTTTGAACTCGATCTGATGAGTAGTTTTTTTTTAGTACGTCATAAATACACTATTATTAAAACTTCGATCAAAGTTACAACGAACTACAAGAACTATGTGTACTATGTATATTATGTTACTTGCTGGAACGGAACCCTTCATGGGCGAGTCCAACTCGCACTTGGCTACTTTATTTAACTAAACTTTAGTTAGCGACTGTACCAAAACCCGGTTGATTTTAGAAAAACGTTTTTGTGTACATGTATTATATAGCAAGACCTATCATATAACACTAATCATATTTGTATTGGGACCAGGACCACGTTCCATACATATTTGCCCATTCTCCTTTGTACATTTGCCCTTGGAAAACATGCATTTCGCGAGCTAAGTTCGAAGCTACGATATTCCTTTTACAAATCGGGTGTTTTTACTAGGCTTCTACTTCTTTTCTTTAAGCAACAGGTACTCGGTAGGATGAAGCACACTGTGAAAAATAGTTTTATCTACGACTTAAATTTCAGAGGTGCATAGCTGCATAGTAAGTTCGAAGCTATAATCTCACGGTTATAGGTAGAGCTTTCTTAGTACTGGGCTTCCACTGCTTTTTTTTTGCAACAAATTGGAAAAAAATATCGTTTGGATGAAAAATGACAAAAAATAAATAGTTTTCCCTATTAAGTTAGCAGGTTCAAGTTTTTAAGCAGCTCTTTATAACATCTCGACTGTGAGTCAAGGGATAAAAATCCAAACTGTGTTCCAAATCCAAATACGTGCAAGGGAGTGAATAGGTGGAGCCACATCGGACTCTCAGTGGCCAAGCACGCGGGCGGGGTTGGTCAAGAAAACAAGTCCACAATGAGGATACATTTTGAAATTTGTCAATTTAATGCTAATTTTCAATACGCAATCAATTAATGCATAGTTAGGCACTTGAGAGTCCAAATTCTTTCTAAGATCGCAAATTTTTCTACAAATTTTATATTTAACTAAGACGAAAACATGTTTCGTTTAATTATTTAAGACATACAGTCACTTTTCAATGAAAATACAAGTATAGTCACTCATCCTAATAATATTGTCAATGTGAATGTCTGGGTGTTTGTAGATCAATCGCTTTGAAACGGTTGAACGGATTGTGTTGAAATTTAGAACACAGAATACCTGACCAGACAAGTCCAGTACCAGAATAGTCTGGAAAAGCACAATAAACCACTTTCCATCACAGGAAAGTTATGTAAACAAAAACTACGCGGTTAAAAACACGGGGCACTACCGGTAAGTTTTAAACGTAAGAAACTTGCACGTTCCTAGGAAAACATTCCTCGAGTACCTCCCCCATATAAAACTACAGTAAGTATAGGGACTTGCAGGCACTCTGAAGCTTACTTAAAACTTACTTTAATATGTGTTTCTCCCCGTGGAAGGTATTTACATAGGTATGTATAGGTTACAGGGCAAACTTCGCTGTTTCATACATTATGTTGAGTCTCCACAGCATTTTTGTATGGAACATTACCAGAGCAGCTCATTTTTTCGCAATTGATATCTTGCACAAGTATTAATAGCTCAATTTATATTCCCACTGCTGGGACTTGGGGTTTTTTCTCACATCTACACTGGGAAAGTACTCGAAGGGTGTAGACTAGATTAGAAACTAAGACTTACGATTGCGAGATAGGACGTTGTATCTCGTAGTGGTGGTGGCGAAGCCTCATAGTAAAACCTGATTAAATAAACTGAAAATAAGTGTAGTATTTCATACTAAGTTTTTTTCTACTTGTCCACCAGTCTAATGGAGCGTGCTTATCAAGAAGAAACCGAATCACTCTCGACTTGAAGATATCAAGATTGTAACCATCGGGGAAACTCTACTCAGGCAACGCATCGTCCTTCGCGGCCCGTTACTCTGTACCATAATAAAATAATTTTAACAAAAAAAAGAACCGACTTCAAACAGTAAACTAAAAAGTAAAAAATAAATCTCTTTACCACAAAGTAGAACGTGCTTTGATTAATTTGAACAGACATGATTAAATAAGTATTTAACAATTCTTAAGTCGGTGCCAAGTAAAACAACTACAGCTGAAGCTAACATTCGTAGAGTAGTAAATCGAACTGACATTTGGAACATAGAGAAGTTGTTGGGGACATATGTATGATAGACAGGAAGGTTGTTGCAACATTGACTTGGCACCGACTTCAGAATTGTTAAATACTTATTTAATCATGTCTGTTCAAATTAATCAAAGTACGTTCTACTTTGTGGTAAAGAGATTTATTTTTTACTTTTTAGTTTACTGTTTGAAGTCGGTTCTTTTTTTTGTTAAAAATATTTTATTTTACGGTTTTAAGTGATGGTTAGATGAATAATTCTTGAATTAGGTGAGAAGATAAAGCATTATTTTTCTTGCAATCTTGACTAGTAGAATAATATTCACTATGATAAAGTGTTCAAATCCAGGATGGTCGGTGTACTCAGACCTGTAAAATGGTCCTCAGTACCCATGTGGGTGCCAAGTTCTCATCAATATGTATTTAAGAGTACATGAATCAAGCACAAACACTAGCTACTGTAAACCGTTAAACAGTTCACATAACTGTCCTTTGTCTTCATCGTCAGACCCCTAATAACAGTCACATCCCACCTAGGTATGTGTAAAGTGCTCATCGATACAGCTTTATCAAGCCTATACACAAGGTAACTGCTGTAGATCGTTAAGGAGTAGCCTCGACTGTCTTTCGGCTTCTTCATCGGATCGACTCCAGACCTTCATTCAATTGTAGTGCTTTAAAATACTTAATTGAAACATTTTCAAATGCACTAGTCTACCCTTGCAGTTTTAAAGGTCTAATGATTAATTAATTAGTTACAACGCGATTGAGCAACAAACATCCAAACATAGACGTTTATAATAATGATGAAAGACAGTCCCAAGATATCTAGACGTAAAGTGCTCATCAATACAAATTAATCAAGCCCAAACACAAGATAACTGCTGTAAATCTTTGCGGAGTTCCCTCGACAGTATTTTGGCTCCATCATCAGATTACTTCCAAATCTTCGTAGTGCCAAACCAAAATAAATTGTAGTGCTTGTAAATACTTAATGGAAAAATTAACAATCGCGCTTGTCGCCCCTACAATTTTTGCAAGTTCTCTTCAATTTCTGCAGGATTCCATCATCAGATCCTGGTTTCCTTATCATGGTACCACCCTTGGAATGTCTCCTATCCAACAAAAAAATAATCATCCAAATCGGTTCATAAACAATGAAGTTATCGGCGAACAAACATAAAAAAAAAAAAAAAAAAAAAATATACGGTCGAATTGAGAAACCTACTTTTTTTTTAAAGTCGGTTAAAAATAGAAAATGATTTGAATTATTATCTATTTTTTAGAGTAAAGAATAAATATGACGTTACATACTTCAAGCCTTATTATACGTTATATTTATCGTATGTGGTGTGTATTAATATAATGTTTAAACATGTTTAAAAGACGTATTATTTTGTAATAACTCGATATCTCTACATATCAATCAATGCACGTTTCGCTAAGAATCCTTAAATATGTTTAGGTATTTCAGAGCTGATCCTACAGTAAAAGTACATAGTTTAAAGTGATGTATTTAATAATATATCTTTTTTGACCACTTCACATGACACTATAATCAAAATCGTTTTATGTATACGGAACAAAGAAAAACATTATTTTAACTTCTGTCGTAAATTTGGTGTGTTTATTACAATATTTTTGACGTAATAAAATTTTCACAGAACATTTTCGAACGTAAGCTCTAAATTTATTCCGGATCTAAAACCTTAATTTATCATAGCATTTAACTTTATAAAATAATTTAATAGCGATAGTGGAAAATAACAAAGCCTTCCGACAGGTGGACGTCATTCAGACCCCTTCTTTTAACTGATGGTTACGAAAGGACTTATTCCATGGTATAAACATTCGTTTAGCTGTTTGTGAATTATATGTATAACATGAAAGTGGCATCGAATAAATATGGTAGGGATCACGTTACACGCCGATCACTAAACTCGAAGTTCTCATGTGATAGATTAAATATTAGGCTATTTCAAATTTCTCAACTTCGTTTGTTGCAATAAAAGCATAAACAAATAAATTATCCAATATTTCTATACTGTAAAACAAAAAAAAAAAACATATTTAAAAAAGAAAAAATAAAAAAAGTGTTTGTGCAGCAGTAATATTTCATTGATATATATAAGATTCTCATTTTGCATCATACGTTTACAACCCAATTCACACAGACGTCTATAAATTGACAATATATTAAATCGCTGGGTGAAATCTTGAAGCACAGCATGGAATTAAATATTTTCTAACGTAAAATGAAAGTATGTAGTCACATGTCGATGCAATTTTATTACACATTTTACGCATTTTGTTGATTTAAGGAAAAAACTTACAAGTTTAACGTGTAACTTTTATTTTAAATGTAATTAAAAGTCAGAACTGTTAGAAATAAAAAAGTTGTTTTACTTTATACATTATTTCAAAATAATAACTGACAGCGTAGCTAATCGTAGATAGTAATAATATTTATAATCTGCTGCATTTACTAAGTTCGTTAGGTCTACGCCACTTCGCGCCGTCGTAGTCTTCGTAGAGCTACGAATCATGTAGCCGAGCTAAAGCCGGGATTTCACATCGCTACATTACGGAAGTACATCGGTAGCGTCAGGAGGGCTCGAGAGCGTGCGCCTGGATATAACTGGTGTTGGTAAGCAAGCCTTGTTTGTAGGTGTGCTAGGGACAGGAGCAGGGGGAGGAGTCGCGGGGCGGGCGGCACCTGTGGAACCCCCTATATAAGCCGACCGCGCGAGCCTCCCGGTGCATTCACAGTTGGCGCGGGGCGGCGGACGTCCGCAGCCGCCGCCATGATCTCTCCCGACGACGCGATAAACTTTTTGTCGAATTTATCTGAACCTGAGACTACTACGGTTACAGAAATACCAGAAAGTAATATTAACGACACCATGGCCGACATATTTTTTGAGCGGTTGGCTTTGATGTTGAACGTTTACTATACACCGTTTTTGATAGTATTGGGATGTCTTGGAAATTTTATCTCAATAATTGTTTTTTTCCGGAGTAAGTTACGCTTGCAAAGTACTTCACAATATCTGACAGCGTTGGCGCTGTCGGATACTCTGTTCCTGTGTCAACTGCTGCCGCCGTGGTTGAAAGCAGTGGGTGCATCGGCTATGTTCTCAAAGCCAGGCTACTGCCAGCTCTTCGTGTATTTGTCGTACGTAACATGCAACCATAGCTCATGGTTGGTCGTGGCGTTTACTGTGGAAAGATTTGTGGCAGTGGTGTATCCGTTGCGCCGCAACGCGATGTGCACAGTGAAGCGCGCCCGGCACATCATCGCGTCGCTAGCGGCGGCGGCTCTACTGCTGAACCTGCCAGTGGTGCGATTCGCTGTGCCAAGTGATAATGACTGCAATATCGATGAGAGGCTGTTATCGCACGCGGCCCTGTTCAACTTGGTGGACACGGCGCTATCGTTCACGCTGCCGCTGGCCGTGATCGTGATCCTGAACGCGTGGATCATGTGGGGCGTGTGGCGCGTGTCGCGCGCGCGGCCGGACCTGATGAGACAGCGCCAGGAGGAGCAGCAGCAGTGGCCGGGCCGCCCTCGCCAGCCGCGCTCCGTGCGCGCCTCCGCCTGCCAGCGCTCCCAGCAACGCATCACGAGGATGCTCCTCATCGTCTCCAGCGTCTTCGTTCTCCTCAACTTGCCGGCCTACACCATGCGCATCGTGGCCTACGCCAACAACATGGTGAGTGCTCATTCTGAATTTCACCATTTTGAAGCAGAAAAATACGGTGGCAGTTTTTCAATGCTGGTAATGTATCATTTAAAAAAATCTGAAGCAGCCACCTCGCAACCACAGCCGCCGTGTAATGCCGTTATAGCTGGGCTCCCCATATTTTGCACCGAGGTAAATTTCGGTATTTGTTTTTATTTTGATCATGAAGATATTTTATTTTGATTTTATTGCTTATGCGTATACATTTCACTACAAAAGCGATTTTTTTGTCTTGGCAGGCTGATTCTAAAATGTATAAATGTGTAACTATAAATACCAACGACGAGTACATCTGACAGTATCAAAATCCGCGTAAGTTACAAAACGCAAACAATATTTTTGTATATTATTTGAGTGATACTATCACATTTGTACATTACCACAACTGCCTGTCTTTTATAGTTTTGTGTATTTGTTGCATATGCGAATTTAAAAAAAGAACTCCAAATGAAAATGCGCCCTAGTTACGTGTAATTAAATTATACGGCAACTGGATTTTTATTTAATTTAATCGTTAAAAAATGTCTATAGGTATACAACGATACCGATGAGAGTACTCTGAAATACTAGAATACAATTAAACTATCAGTTCTATTATACTCTAGTGGTTTAAGATCCCGCTATACAACGACTTTCACCGAGATGTCTATTTGATGAAACGTATTTCATATGTAATTTAATATGTCAATAAATATCTTGCATATGGGTTGCTTAACAAATTTTAGTCCAGAGTATGATTAATTAATAAATGAAAAAACTTTTTTTTATTAAATCGTAAACGGTACATGTCATAGAAAAGTGTTCACAGGCAACCCTATACCACCGTGTTCATGATAAAATAATCTTTCTTTTTATTTAATATCAATTCAATAATCAGACCGTTGCAAAATGCAGTATCGATGCAAAAGAAAAATCATTTATTCATTAATCATACTCTGGACCAAAATTTGTTAGGCAACCCATATGCAATTTATTTATTGACCTATTAAATTACATATAAAATACGTTTCATCAAATAAACATCTCGGTGAAGGTCGTTGTATAGCGGGATCTCCTACTATAGGTGAAGCCGCTCCTTCCTCCGCGTAAACATTTCTCAATTTCAAACCAAAACTATTAGAAAGCGATTTTAACCGACATTAAAAAGGAAGAGGTTAAAAGTAGCAGATTGGAGGTTACATGTTTGATCGTTTTTATTTACGTCTTATTGTAAATCGATTGTTTTTTTTAGGGTTCCGTAAAACGTAAAAACGGAACCCTTATAGATTCGTCATGTCTGTCTGTCTGTCCGTCCGTATGTCACAGCCACTTTTTGCCGAAACTATGAGAACCACACTGTTGAAACTTGGTAAGTAGATGTATTCTGTGAACCGCATTAAGATTCAAACAAAAAAAATAAAAATTAGGGTTGCCCCCCATACCGAGAACTGAAACTCAAAAAAATTTTTTCATCAATCCTACACGTGTGGTGTGTCTATTGATAGGTCTTCAAAAATGATGGTGAGGTTTCTAAAATCATTTTCGTCTACACTGAATAATTTGCGCGAGAGACACTTCTAAAGTGGTAAAATGTGTCCCCCCCCCCCCCTCTAACTTCTAAAGTAAGAGAATGAAAAATCTCTAAAAAATATATGATGTACATTACCATGTAAACTACCAACGAAAATTAGTTTGAACTCGATCTGATGAGTAGTTTTTTTTTAGTACGTCATAAATACACTATTATCGAAACTTCGATCAAAGTTACAACGAACTACAAGAACCATGTGTACTATGTATATTATGTTATTTGCTGCAACGGAACCCTTCATGGGCGTGTCCAACTCGCACTTGGCCACTTTATTTTTTATTTCGAACATAAGTCAGCCATACTTTAATTTTTAGAAAATATTCAATTGATTGCCGAATCGTTCCGGCAGCCGGAACGGCCGCTAGTAAAACAAATATATTTTTAACCGATTGGAAACACCGCATAAAGTCACAAGTTCCAGTATGTCCTAAAAAGGATTTTTATAGGTAGATTTTTTTGAGAACAGTGAGGTATTCCCAAAAATACTATCAAAGTTCTAGCACAAATCAGAAAATAGTTGGTTCTAGGTAGTTAACTGAACTGAAAAAACTAAATTACCTAAAGTAGTTGTTTGTTTTCCTTATTTTTTTAGGGTTCCGTGAAACGTAAAAATTGAATAGTAAGTTAAATTTTTACGGATTCGTCATGTCTGTCTGTCCGTCCATATGTCACAGCCAATTTTTTCCGAACTATACTGTTGAAACTTGGTATAAGTAGATGTATTCTGTGAACCGCATTAAATTTTTTACACAAAAATATGAAAATATATTTTGGAGTTTGCCGTTAGAGTTGTAGGTCTGTTGCTAAATTTTAAATTAATTTTCTTTCAAGACTATTAAATCACGCACTGTGCATACAAAATCGGTTATTATATTTAGCAGTTAGTACGTATCGAATGCGCCGAGCGTCGTTATAGTGTTGTGTGTCCATAATGTCTAAATACGTGGGCGTGATACCTGGAAAAATACAGACCGACAGACGAAAAAAAATACCAATTTAGGAATCAGTACCGATTGATGAGAGCCCTCGAAATAACAAATTAATATCTTCAATGTACTAAATTCGACTCGTTGCAGTTTTATCATAGACTAGTGGTCCGCCCCGTCTTCGCCCGTGGTACATTTATAGCCTCAGTACACAGGGATCACGTACATCTTATACCTTTAAACGAGCAATTCTTGTACCTATATAAAAATGTATATATATATAGAATCTGAATCTCGGAAACGGCTCGACGGATTTTCATGAAATTATGTATGCAGGGGATTTCGGGGACGATAAATCAATCTAACTAGGTCTTATTTAAAAAAAAACTCATATTATGCGCGTTTTTAGATAATGAAAAACTGACATATTAAACATTAGAATGTGAAGGTAAATTTCGCCGCGTGACGCGACAACATAATTAGCTCAGACGGAAAGTCGGGCGCTCATAGCGGTCACGAATTAGTAGCTCCGGGTTCGAATCCAGACGGGTTCTCTTTTTTTTCAATTGGTTTTTTAAAGAAAATCTATTTCTTGGCGTCTTTTATCTGTAGGTATCTAAGTAAATTTAGTATTTAAACCGAGCAAAGCTCGGTCACCCAGGTACTATTTATACAACGGTGAAAGAAGTTTTGAAATCGGTCCAGTCGTTTTTGAGACTAGCGCGTGTTCAAACAAACAAGCGCTTCAGCTTTATAATACTACTAGCGGCCCATTCCGGCTTCGCTCGGATATTGCCATTTAAGTTATTCCTACATTCTAAATACTTATTATTTGTTGACTCTCTGTTGTTTATTTTTGTTTAGATTATAGGTATGATAAAATAATTTTAATGTAATGTAATGTTTTTGTAACCTCATACCAAAGAGGATTTATTTTTGCATGCCCGCAAAGGGTAAGACTGTTGTTTCTAAGTATATTTCTTCTGTATAACATCTTTGTACACAGTTTACGCAATAAAAAAAATCTGATTCTGATTCTGATCTGTTCTGTGATCGCAAACAACGGCCACGGCGCTATGGCGGTTTTGTTTACTATTTGAATTTTTTAATTCGTAATATCTTTTGAATGGAAAGTCCAATTTAAATAATTTAAAAACTATTTTATAGGTAGTTAAATGGTCTTGACTATAAAATATTTTTTTTGAATAAGAATTAATATCAACACATAAATAGCATGGTTTGAATTTGGTTAGCATTTTCATTAATGTTTAAGATAAAAAAGTTGTTGTAGTGACATAACTACACTGACTTCAGCGCACGTCAACGCACGCAACGAAAGGCCTCGTTGTAAATAAACACGCTTATACAAAAGTTTCACATTACAAGTAAGAAAACTGTTTTAGTATAAAGCGTGTTTTAAATTGATCGATTACGTGGCAACGAAACGTAATCATTCACTGCATACGAATATATCAGTATCAGTCAGTATGACACTAATACATTGCAGTATCTACCTACTTACGTGAAAATGAAATATCAACAAAATTACTAATCCTGATGAACGTGGTGAGGGTTAATCGTTAATGGGACAAACTGTACAAATCATGGGATTGTCATCGGTTCTTGATAAGTATGCAAAGTTTCAAACCAATCCGTTGTATAAAAGTGGTGAAAATCACGTTCAAAAATTCCGTTACATACGAGTAGATTAATAGATACATACATACCAAGTTAATAAAAGCGTTACGTTCTTCATTCGTAGGCCGCTCGTATTGATAGTAGCATAATGTTGTATAGCCTTTCTCGATAAATAGACTATCCAACAAAAATAATCTTATATTCGAACCAGCAGTTTCTGAGATTATCGAGTTCATAGAAACTACTAAACTCTTGAGCTTTATAATATTAGTATAGATACATTAATTTACTTTCAAGACTTCTCATTTTGTAAGTTAACATTATGGGATCAAAGGAAAATATATATTTTTCGCAATTTATTTTACCACGTATGGGTCTTTTGTAAATGGATTACGATGTTTGTCTTCTTTAAAGAATTTATCAAAACAAATAAAAGGCAATACGAAGAACAGCGTTTTGAATAGGATATACAAATGTGAAGGTTTCTGAGGTATTATGAGGCTAAAGTACTGCTACATTTCGGTACATGAGAAGTGATTGGTATAACTTAAAGCCACAAAACGAAATTAATGTTATGTTTATTGAAACATTAATAGTAGATTATTCACTAAGGGAGTAAAGTACTGTCTTGTGTCATGGGCTTCATATTGGATCCTGAGCGCAGCGAGGGACTCGAGTCATCTCCCGAGTCCCGAGCGAAGCGAGGGAGTTGTAGAGTCCTGGATGTCTACTCTGTTTCTGCGAAAACGTATTTTCGAAAAAAAAAACTCGCGACTTTCCTACTCTCGTTCTACTTCGTTTCGTCCGATACAACTTTGTGTAACGTTTAAATGTTCTAAGCATACTCTAATTAGAGTTGGCTTAGAACATTTAAACGAACAAAACGACGGATCGAAGTAGAATCGGAGTTGGAAAGTCGCAAGTTTATTTCGAAATTACGTTTTCGTAGAAAGCGAGTAGACGTCCTGAGTGAAGCGAGGGATCCAAGCCGCCCATGACACAAGACAGTGCTTTACTTCAGAGGTGAATACTCTACTTTTCATATCTTGTGCTAGGCAATTCACTCTTCTTGTTGTTTTCCCTTGATCAAAATCGTCATAAGCTTTTATCTTTCGATTTTTCCGGAAGTAGATTATTAATAATCCCTAAAGCGTCAAATTTTATGAACTCCGGGGTCAATTCACTATCGCTTGAAGACATTTTGGTGTTATTTAAAAATTAAAGTGATAAACTAACAAAATTCGAATCAATAGGGCCTTTTATCTTTTCTTTTTTTGTGTTTTTTTTCTGTGCGTGCGGGTGGCCAGTTCGATATTTGGAAAAAGATGTTCGAGTTTTTAATAAAGTCAGTAGAAAAGTAAAGAGTAGTAGAAAACTATAAGAAATTTCAAATAAAAGGTTGTCAGGGGTAAATCAAAGTTTTCAATTTTGTTCTTGTTGTTATATTTTTAGGGTTCCGTAAAACGTAAAAACGGAACCCTTATAGATTCGTCATGTCTGTCTGTCTGTCCGTCCGTATGTCACAGCCACTTTTTGCCGAAACTATGAGAACTACACTGTTGAAACTTGGTAAGTAGATGTATTCTGTGAACCGCATTAAGATTTTTACAAAAGTTTTTTAAAAAAACAAAAATTAGGGGTGCCCCCCATACTGAGAACTGAAGCACAAATATATTTTTTTCATCAAACCTACATGTGTGGGGTGTCTATCGATAGGTCTTAAAAAATGATGTTGAGGTTTCTAATACAATTTTTGTCTACACTGAATAACTTGCGCGAGAGACGCTTCCAAAGTGGTAAAATGTGTCCCCCCCCCCCCTCTAACTTCTAAAGTAAGAGAATGAAAAAACTAAAAAAAATATATGATGTACATTACCATGAAAACTACCAACGAAAATTAGTTTGAACTCGATCTGATGAGTAGTTTTTTTTTAGTACGTCATAAATACACTATTATTAAAACTTCGATCAAAGTTACAACGAACTACAAGAACTATGTGTACTATGTATATTATGTTACTTGCTGGAACGGAACCCTTCATGGGCGAGTCCAACTCGCACTTGGCTACTTTATTTCCGTTTCCAGTGGGATGTCTCCTACTACTTTTTTTTTGGTTTCAAAAATTATCGATTCTGATCTAACATGGGTTGGTACTGTGAGGTTCTGGTGGACTCTTTATCGGAAAAAGCTACATCCTTACACAAACTGGTTAGTCAGTATATTGAACTAGAATTAAATTAGAAGGTTTAATTCGCGGATTGACTAATAAATCATTATTACTTGTTGCACCATTTTAATAATAATACGAGGGTGACATAGAGATGACTCCATCTAATCACCTTTTTGACTATCAATGTGCAAGTTTTACTTAGATTTTGACTGGCATAGTGGCTTAGTTGGCATTAAGTCTACATGTGAAGCCGTGGCTCGTGGGTTCGATTTCCATCCAGGGCGAATATTTGTTTGACGCATACAAATATTTGTTCAGTGTCTGGGCGTTTATATGTATAATTAGTATATATCCTTACGATTATATAAGAATTATATTATCAGCTACCTTGCTCAAATAGCTTTGCTTAGTTTGGGACTAGATGGTGGTGTATGAGAAATGTTCACCAATATTTATTTATTGGTGCTAGATAGAAATACCTATACGAGGTGAATCCATGAATATTTATTCACTAGCGATCCGCCCCGGCTTTGCCCGTGGTACATATAAAATATAGCCCTTAGTACTCAGGGATCTACGAAGTTCGGATCAGGAAGTTACGGTGGTCTAGTCGGGAGAACGGCGGCTGCCGATCCGGAGACCCCGGGTTCAAACCCCACACGCACCACTGTCTTTTCGAAGTCATGTGCGTAATGCCGATAACTTAAAACGGTGAAGGAAAACATCGTGAGGAAACCGACATGTACCTAGAATCTTTCGAAGTCATGTGTCATCCGCACACCCGCACTGGGCCAGCGTGGTGGATTAAGGCCTTAACTCTCTCCTTGCGAGAGAAGGCCCCGAGTCCCAGCAGTGGGAACGTTTAGTGGGGTGTTGATGATGATGTTGATGACTCAGGGATCACGTACATATCCAACGATAAAATACTTTTTGAAATCGTTCCAGTAGTTCCTGAGTTTAGCTCGTTTAAACAAATAAACTCTTCAGCTTTATAATATTAAGTAGTATCTTAGGTAGATTTAATTAGGTACGTCACTTCATTACACCAAGCCCAGGACCTATGAGCACATTAATAGTTAATCAAAATTACGAAATTTCGTTTCATTTGGTTGTATGGAATGCGAAAGAACTGATTTATAAAACACCGGTTCGTAAAGTGGCACCGTAATATATGTATTTACTTATTTTATTAAATTCTTAACAAGTACGCTTTAGCGTCGGATCTCATCCTTTTTCTGTGCCAAGTCACGCAATGTTGGGTTATCGGTTCGGGCATTTGGACTTATTCGAAGTAATTTTAGATATTCGATAATCAGGCCTGAGGCAAATGGGGGCCATTTGCTTCTGTTTAGAAAGTTTTAGAGAAACTTGTATCACCGTACTACGTCCCATATTTTGACGAGCCGTACTTACCAGCGCGGTTGATTTTTAGGGTTCCGTAGGCAAATGTCAATAAAAGCAGCCAAGTGCGAGTCGGACTCGCCCATGAAGGGTTCCGTAGCAGCAAGTAACATGATACATAAGTTCTTGTAGTTCGTAGTAAATTTGACCGCTGTTTTAATAATAGTTTATTTATGACCTAATAAAATAAAGTGGCCAAGTGCGAGTTGGACTCGCCCATGAAGGGTTCCGTTGCAGCAAGTAACATAATATACATAGTACACATAGTTCTTGTAGTTAGTTGTAACTTTGATCGAAGTTTCAATAATAGTGTATTTATGACGTACTAAAAAAACTACTCATCAGATCGAGTTCAAACCAATTTTCGTTAGTAGTTTACATGGTAATGTACATCATATATATTTTTTAGATTTTTCTTTCTCTTACTTTAGAAGTTAGAGGGGGGGGGGACACACATTTTACCACTTTGGAAGTGTTTCTCGCGCAAATTATTCAGTGTAGACGAAAATGATGTTAGAAACCTCAACATCATTTTTGAAGACCTATCGATAGACACCCCACACATGTAGGTTTGATGAAAAAAAGTTTTTTGAGTTTCAGTTCTCAGTATGGGGGGCAACCCTAATTTATCTTTTCTTTAATTTTTATTGTTCAAATCTTAATGCGGTTCACAGAATACATCTACTTACCAAGTTTCAACAGTGTAGTTTTCATAGTTTCGGCACAAAGTGGCTGTGACATACGGACGGACAGACAGACAGACAGACAGACAGACATGACGAATCTATAAGGGTTCCGTTTTTACGTTTTACGGAACCCTAAAAACTACTTACTAGATCGAGTTCAAATCAATTTTTGGTGGAAGTTTGCATAGTAATGTGCAGCATTTACATTTTTTTAGCTTTATTATTCTCTTATTCTAGAAGTTACAGGGCGAGGGACACACACATATTACCACTTTGGAAGGGTCTCTCGCGCAAACAATTCAGTTTAGATATATTTATACTGAATATTTTGCGCGAGAGACACTTCCAAAGTGGTAAAAAAATGTGCCCCCCTGTAACTTATAAAATAAGAGAAAGACAAAACTAAAAAAAAAAAATATCATATTTGAACTCAATCTAGTAAGTAGTAGTACGCAGCTTTTTTGTAATCGTCATAAATACAGTATTATTAAAATATCGATCAAAGTTACAACAAACTACAAGATTGTTTATATTATGTTACTTGCTGCTATGGAACCCTTCAACGGCGAATCCAACTCGCACTTGGCCGCTATTATTTAAAACTAGTTGCGATTGGTGATATTATGAAGCTACCCCAAAAAATATTGATTACAGACCTAGTCCAGCTTAGTTACACTTCCCGCCCAACTAGGCACTTATATCTCGACTCGAAGATCTCAAGATTTTAACCATCGGGGAAAACCTACTCAGGTAACGGATTTTACACCCTGGACGTTCTATTAAGAAAACCTTCACTTTCGAATCTTTGGAACGTCGGAATCGGAAACGAAGTCGTTTCGAACTTTCGAGCTAAGAGCAGTCTGGTAGAAAAGGTTGTCACAACACATCAATGGAGAACTTTAGAGACTGCGGGGAAGCCGACAAATGCACTTTAGTGTGCAACAATCTGGCGTTGCAGGGATAGAACTATTATTCTGACACGATTTCCCTGATGTATTATCAAATACATAAATACCAGAGCACGGCTAGGCCGCTTGGTACAGTCAGTTAGGTGGTCACTAGTCTCGGCCGAAGCTTACCATTGGTGGTTTGTCATATAATTTCCAAGGCACGAATTGTGGCGATTCAGTATAAGGTTGATCATTTCCCACGGATGCTGGTAACTCAGTCCCCAAATCCAGGCTGCGTGTGCCTTTAGCTTTCGAACTTGTACTAAAGGCAGTGGTCATTATTTGCGTAGATCGGCCACCGGGGACCGAAACCTACTCATCCACGCAGAGGTTAATGACTGTCCTAATTCCAAATTAAAGCTCTAAGGAACATTAACGCAACACGTGCAATTAATTTGATACCATGCCGTCTGATAAAAGTTTCGAGCATTTCTAATTTAAATAGGTTAATCGACTGCCATATCATTTCCTGACATACCCTTTTCACAAAAAGTAACAAGCATCAAGTTTGACTGGGACTCATATTAATTCGCAGTTTACATCCAATCGCGTTTAATAGTAGATTGTATCATAAGGGACCAAAACAATATTTTTACGGTGAGGAGGCTTTTTTGAATCCAGAGCAAAGTGAGGGATTCTAGAGTAGAATCCCGAACGTAGCGAGGGATTCTTTAGAAAAATCCTGAACGTAGCGCGGGATTCAAAGCACGAGCCATAAATATATTTTACGCCCGAATGATACACTCTACTTTTCATCACCCACTATGAGAAAATAGAAGGAGCCTTATATTTTAATGTAATATTATTATTTGATAAAACATAGAGTAACAACTAAATTGAAATTAAATATTATCTAATAATAAATCTACTAAAAAGTTAAATTTACATTTCAGACATTTTTCGTTCGATTTCTTTGGTACCGAACACTAAGATGTTCCAAATTCAAGTGCGCGGCAAAGATAATTGCGGGGTAAAAGCTCATTACTGCCCGCGTGCCCGCTTAAAGTTTCGTATAGAGTTTTCTATTCTTTACCACCTCTGGGTGCACTTAAAGACGAACTTAGTCGTCCTTTTCGAATAGATACAATGAAAATAATTTTAAGATATCAATTCACTAAGTAACGGCATCAAAAAAAAAAACATAAAATTTATTGACATTGAAATTTTTATTAATCAATTAAAAATAAGTCAAAACTACGACTTCACTAGGTATCATTAGGCGTTCTAACCACTAGACTACCGGCCATTACAGGTCCGTATAACCCCATAAAAATCGCTCTGATTCGGTGGCGTTATCGGTTGAACCAAAAATCAAATATCTGGCTTACTCAACTAGCGGTGCAGTGGTTTGCTCTATCACTGCAATCTCACTTCAAACAGTAAAATGCAATATAAGGATAGCAATCAAGTGAAATATTAGTCAGGGCGCGGAAGTATAGAATGTGTAATTAAATTCTATGCCTAGGGGCCATGCGCTGGGTGAGAGGTAGGGAGTTTCGCGCCGTGACCAGTGAGGCGTAGAAACGTCAAATGTAATATGATGTGACTAGTGCTCTCTTATGGGTTCATCCGTCCATGTTATATAGGCTATCAGTCTTCCTGTGAATTGGAATATCAAATACAAAAATAATTTTCAATTCAACATGTATATTCCGAAATTCTTTGAACCCTCTTGGGGTTCAAAGAAACCAAGATAAAAATACTGGAGCTTCGTATATTGGTAATCATGATTTGTTTAATTAAATCATTGCTTGGGCTTGACCGCCTTCTCACTGGGTGATAAGCATGTGAAAACAAAACATTTTTTAGGTATGGTTAGGTAGATCGCCAGCCAGTATGATGGTACTTACATAATTGGCAATATTTCTCAGAGTTGTCAGAACAGGTGAGCTCTCAAAATGGCGTTCTATAGGTGAGCAATCTACAAATCATCAGTAAAAATAAACCCAAACATTGTTTTTCAAAATAAACCTTAATGAGAGCAATAATTAAGGGTGAAGCTTAATTAATTATATATTTCAACATATCATTATAAATTTCAATAGATATTTTCTAATGTTTCCTAGACAAACACGATTATAACGGCCTCAAATCCTCACTGAATATTCATCTGTAAAAGTCCACAATAAATTCTCCACGATCTTCGCATCACCTAACAGCCAGTGTACAATACAACTGGGGAGAAGATATTTTTTTTTACAATTTTAGTACAATTTTTTTGGCATTTTTTTACGAAAAGCAAAAATCATTTTTCTGATACTAGTTTATCAATTTACCAAATATTTTACAAAAACAGGCAATTTCCCCCCTACACTAGACCAAGTAGTAATAACAACTATCAAAGTTATTTTAAATTTATAGTCAATTATACGCATTCATGTTTCCAATTTTGTAGAGAGAAATATGTTTTACATAGACGCTGGCATGTTCGTACAAAGAGAAACAACACGTTTAACACGTAAGCTGGTATAATCGTACAAAGTCGACATGCCGGTGGCGGCACTGCAATTATTCAGAGCCAGCAGCGCATCAATTTAATTAAAAGATTTATTTAATACCATTGTCAATGGTTTGACTGATTTGATTAATTGACAGATTTACAGTAAATCTTTCGAAATATAGCATAAAATAGTTATCTTTTTGTTCCCATTGGGATTCGGGGTCTTCTCTTACAAGTATAAAGACAAATACCAAACCATCATGGTTCGGTTCGGTATATCACCGCTGGCCAAGTGACGGTCACGGATGACGCATGTCGTCGAAAGATTTCTTTCTTGACGTGCAGATTCCTTCAAGTTTTTTTTTACCATTTAAAGCTAGTGATGATGACCAACTCGTACATCTGCACAAGATTCGAACTTACAAACTCACGACTGCGAAATCAGGACTGGTTAGAAAAGTTTTTTGAAATGTAAATTCCTCGAATCACAGACTAAAAATGTGTCCAGTACCGTAATTTAATGTAGTACGTAGAAAGCGTCGTTATTTTACTGAAATTAAAAATATATTTGTTGGTCTAATTTACGGGAAATGCTAAAGGGGTTTGTAACATCAGCGAATGGAATCATAGAGCATGAGTATAGCGACACTAAATACAATAGGAATATTTGCAGAATCCTGCCAATCAAACCACAACAACATGACTGGAGCTATATTTAAACGGGACACGTCACGGTATAATAGTCATGTGCGGTCAGAACAGTGGATGCAGATTACATTGTAAAAGACAATTATTCTGCCGAGGGTGATACAATCCACAATCAACGTACAAGTGTAGTTTCAACGCGACTTCGTGGAATTTCAATAGGATTTGAAAATTATTTGGCCTTAGCTTTAATTGAAATACAGCTTTACACGCGAGGCATAATTAAAAAAACAGATATATATGCAAATATGAAAATCTCTGGAGTGGTTACATATTTGAGCTGTATTGTGTTGAGACATTGGGCCCGTGGGGACGAGGAGCTCATCTCATTTTCATAAGACTTTCTGAGCGGTTGGCCGACGCGACTTGTGAGCAAATTGCGTATTTGGCTCAATGTATAAGCATTATCATTCAGGCTGGTAATGTCGCCAACAAAGTGGGCAACATCAAGCGAGATGGCGGTCAAGTGAAAATCTATATTCATTAAAAAGTTATTTCCTAAGTGCACACGTAAAACCTTTTCCGTTCCTTGTCTTTCAATTGCGTAAATTACATCAGTTACAGGTGTGACGTAAATAAAAAATAATAAAAATTTAACATTTGTTATGAACTTAATTACACCGAGAGGTTGCATAAAACGAAATAAATAGTTTATTCAGCTCATCCAGGGTTATAAACAGAAGTTCTAGATATGAAAGCTTTTATGAAAAAGTCATGTACGGAGAGACCCAGCTCGTTCGTATCTAGTCGAAAGCAAATTTAAATGTTTTGCGTTTAAAATTAAAATGAACCCAAACTTATTCTAACTGCACGGCGGGAGGGTATTGTTTTGTAGATTTTTTGTGTTGTTTCTTGTTGATTATGTAAAACAGGACAGACGAACGGAATTCCTTTGTCGTACATAGGTACTGGTTTGACATACTTTTCTCCTCATAGTAAATTACATATAAATGTAGAAAGTGTGCTGACTTAGAAGAAACATGTTCACTTAAAATTTTGAAATTTCTAAATCTCACAAGAAATTATGAAATTGGTAGCTTCTGACAACTTCTTAATGCTGTTAATATTATTATTTATTTTCACAAGAACATTTTTTTTCCGCGTTAGAATTTTAGTACAGATACAGATATAAATATTAGTACAGATGAGGTGTAATAGTTAAATATTTTTTTGGATCGACAGTCCAAGACTGGTCACGCAAGTCGTGCAGTCGTACACTCGATGGTAAGCAACACACTAGTTCATAAAATAACAATGTCACGCCCCTAACTTAAAGAGTTCAAGTCACAGCATTACACAGTATACGCGTCGACGTAGAATAGATAATTTATCTGTTTGTCCTATAATTTCTTTGGAAACATTTCCCTTTAAAACGTAACACAGTAATGTTGGCACATTAAAGCTAAGCGCCAAAATGGTTGGCAAAGGCAAAAGTGCACGATGTAGGTACTATGCACAGACATAGGTGTAAAACTCTAAAGAGGTTATTTAATAGTATTGATGGCACCCGAGAGCTCTCGCCATTACCGGTGGTTTGCCGCGATGTAGCGTTGGATTGGACGCAATCGATCCGGCGCGACAGCGGTGGATCACTAATCGCACATTAAAATATCTCGTGTGTAATTTGGTGGATTAATGTATAATTACTCGTATTTTGTAATGACTATAGTGGTAGGACACTTTGCAGAGTCCACATACACACTTTACGAAGTACCACACCTTTCTCAGTTATTCGACCGGCAAGCAATAAAGTGCAAACAGCACTAGACAAATTTCAGGAAGTTCCTAGTCAGTTTTTAATAACATACGTACAGATAGAAAAATAAAAACAAGTGAGAGTCTAAATCACACATCAAGGATTCCGCATGTTTAATTATATATATAAAATAACTTGTTGTATGGGAGTAACCCTTTAATATATATATTTTTTTAATTGAATAATTTGTGATATTTGAAACTTCTTTCATGTTGCCGTTATTAATATGGAACAAAAAAACATGTTTGTTATATGAGAGCAGCTCCTCAAGTATTATTTTAGTATTTGTTGTTATATAGCGGCAACAGGAGTAATCTGTAAAATTGTAACTTACAAACGATCACGGTTCATAAGATGCGACAGCCTGGCGACAGACGAACAGAGATACACACGGACGGACCCGTTTTAACCATTGGGTACGGAGCTCTAAAAACGTGAAACCCACTTTTAAATCTCACAACATAATTACTTGGGGCCCAGGGTGACCCACATCGTGGAGGGTGTGGTTTCAGTACAGATCAGGATTGAAAAAAAAAAACTAATTTCTTTAAATAAATTGTTTTTTTTTTATGTTTTTTGTTCATTTTAGTCTAGGCCATCAATTTCATATCAAATAGACATAGGTATATTTTTTCATTTGTAGACTAGGTGTTTTCTAATTCGAAACCTGGTTATTGGTTAAACAATTATTTTATGTTGTGTGCGTACTTATCTCTGATTCCTTTCATAATCAATCGGTTTTAAACATTGTTTTCATCCATTTGTTAACACGTAAAAACACTGATTTAAACACGTGTTTTATTTAAACAACTTGTTTTAATCATGTCTTACCCTGGTACAGATATCCTTCAAACGCTTTTATTTTCAAAAACTAACTTTTTTCCAAGTTTCTTGGTGTAGAAGTTATACATTAAATGTATTTTAAGGGCTTCCAGAAACTAGTTGCAGTTTTCAAAGTTTCATTAACAATTTATATGAAGTTGCTGAGTGAGACTATGAACCGTTGTGCCTATTTTTTACCGTATACCAACCCCCACAATTCTAATTAGTTTTTACTAATTATTACATTTTAGAGACATATCCTAATTGTTTAGTTTAGATGAACATTGGGATACGTTAATGCTGTTTATAATCACCCAAACGTATACGTTAATTAGAAAAATATAAAAATGTACAAAATATCGAATATCACAAATTAGGCTATTTTATACTAAACATTTCTAAACAATGCAAATATCAAATGACAATCAAGTACAACGCTTTTAAACTGTCTCTAACTTTAAACTAATGCTGTCTTTAATCCCATCATTTGTACGTGTAAATGTAAAATGAAACCAAGTACACGAGAAAACCTGTCGCTACAAGCCACCAAAATTGTGCATAATGATGATATGCTTAAATTTTTCATCTATCAAGCTTCTAAAGACTATAGATGTCAAATAGCCAAACCAATTTTATCTGATGTTTCCACTATCAGTCCTCTACCACTCCCACTACCTGTCCGGCAAACCGGCATGACCTATTATCTAGACTTGGTAAAGAGCATAAGAAAGACCAGAATACAGATATAATACCGAGAAATCTACTCTGGCTAGTCATTTGGGGTTGGAATAGTACCCATATGCCAAACCGCGTTAGATAAACGCAGAGATACGGGAACGTCCAAACGAGAAGATATTAGAGCACGACTCCAAAAAAGGTCCTGACGAAGGAGACCTCGCAGTGTAAATAAAGGAACAGCGATTGTGGTTTATGATTACGATAAGTGACGAGAATTAAGTGACGTGATGTGCAAACTTAGGTAAATTTTAAAATAAATATTCACGATTTTCGAATACCTAACATTCAAGCACATTACCAATCTGCCGCGAAAAGCGCCATTTCGATTTATAAAACCGTCAGCCTAATAGATTTTTAAGATTTATTTTTCTGCACTAAAGTGTTTTCCGTTTGGCTTTTACATTTATACGCTACATTTAAATTGTTCACCTTTCAATTATTAGAAAAAAATCGCCTTTCAAGTCTCAAGGGTTCAGAAATGTTTAATAAACATTTTTTTTTACAAAACATCACTTTAATACTAACTCGTATAATATTGATGCAAAAACTTGACTAATTAAAAATGTTTCATTTTACAAACAACGTTTTGTTTGCATAATATTTATTTTAAAAATATCTGATACCGACAAAGGCTTTATTTTACAGACCATAATTTGATAAACATTTTGTTATTTACACATTTTTACTTCATATGTAACACTTTTTATAAATTACACATTCCCCAAAATTATTTTTTGTAACGAATATGTATTTTGTAAATATCCGATAAATTGTCCATGTAAACTAACCATTCTGATTAGATTCTGTCACTGACTTTGACAACCGGTCCGATTAGGGTCTATCACTGAGATTTGACTCCGGGTGGGCTCTCCCTTCTCGCTTCTTTATACTCGGCCTGCGCTCCACTTCGCTACGATTGGCCTCACATGGCTCGCTCTACACGTGATCTCCTTTGAGCTTCTGGATCGCGCATTTTTTATATACACTCTAGAGGTAGTAGTGACAATACTAGGTGGAATCGGGGTGCTCCGAGTCGGATCTGGGCCCTAAGTTAACTAACCGATCTGATTTGGTTACTTAGAAACTCAAAAATCATAATCGATTTTTTATGTAATTTATATATAAATTTAGTCGCTTGCCAAAAAACACATTATAATAATAGTTGGTTTTGTTTTTAGACATTTAATAGTTAAAAAAATAATTAAAATGATAACATTATGTCAAATACTTCATCCGTTACGGAATGAAAGTTTGTCAAATAAATTACTTTGAATTAAAACAATTACTTGAATATTGTTTGTGTAATAATCCTTTGACAACCCGTGAGATTGTCGTACGTTGGTTATCACATGTCGAAAAAAGTTTGTGAAAAGAACGGGTACCTACCCCTCAAGAAGGTTTACCTAGTTCGTGTTTTATATTCATAAAAATCCAAACCACCATGTCATAAAAATTTAGAAAACATCTGGTCATGTTTTTCTTGTGATTGTTCGTTTTCTGTACTTATTTCTTTCAAATTATCAATTTTTTGTGCCTGTAACTTGCAACATTTTTTATTATTACATATTTTAATTTCAGTTATCCTACAATATTTTATTTCCATCGATCAGCTTCACGGGTTGCATTCGTATACGTATTAGATTATGATAATCTTATATGTATACAGAATATTATCGTAATTCATACAGAAAAGCGATGTCAGTCAGAGCAATATATCATTTTATCAATTACCCACAAACAAGGGCACTTTCAACGGAAATAAATATAGGAAATTGGATGACAAATTTGATAAAGGTCCAATGTACGACGTTTACTATTTTTACATTGCGGCTCAAGGTCAACTGTGAAATAGGTTTGCTTATCAGACGTCTACATAAATAAAACTAAAAAGAGGAATTGAATTTATTTCATACCTTTTTGTCTAAAAATATTTTAAAACGTATTTGTAGTCCAAAGCCCAAAATTAGAAAACTAGTCACGATTGTTTACCAATAATGGGAATGGCATGTTTTACTAAGCTTTCTTGTACAAAAACCAGCAACGTAAAATTTTTCGTAATATTGCCAATTTCATAAGATGATTAATGAGTAGCATTTTAGATTTTTTTTCTCCATTCAAATTCTCAGGAACCTGAACTTCAGCTCTCCAGAACTCCAGGAAATCCCAGCCCTCAGATTTTATTATCTACCACGGCTAACTTTATTCAGAGTGACCACATATATAATTTTAGTTTTTTATTGAAAAATCCAGATCGGCTTCGAGACCAAAGCGTAAAGCTTTGGTCTCACTTTGTCTTTAGTTAAATTTCGAAAGAAACTGATTAGTCGACTCAAACAGATAATTTGATTAATTGCCATCACTTCTGCAAACAACTCAAAAAAAAAATGCAATCGGTAGAGGTTACCGAAGATACACTAAATAAAATGAGAGCCTAGATAAATCAACAATTTGTCAATAAAATACAACGTGCTTCCGTAACCAACGGCTCGTTTTTTTTGTCTGCAGGGAGAGAATGAGTACAGCGGCAAGTGGGCGGCGCTGCAACAAGTCTGCTTGTTGTTCTTCAACACCAACTTCGGCATAAACTTCGCCCTTTACTGCCTGACGGGGCAGAACTTCCGCCGCGCGTTGCAAGAGACCTTTCCGTTCCTGCGCAGGCGCCGCCTCGTGCAGTTCGCGATGCGCGGCCGCGGCGGCGACCGCAACGCTCGCACCTCCAGTGGCTCAAGTAAGTCCCACTTGCTTCACTTTGTATTTATCAGCCACCAGCTTCCGTCCAAGCATGAAGGTTATATTAGTTTTCAGCTATTCTCATCAACCTACTATTGGACAACCTACGGTCATGTCCAATACCCATACAAACACTCAGCCCGGTTGTCGGCTTTTCAGCTACTTTATCATAATTTTACTTTTAAATAATATCCCATAGCATATTAGTACAAACACTAGACACAGCTTAACCCATCTAGTTGATTAGAAACCCACGTTAAACAACAATGTTTTCAGATCGTTGAATCGTCTGAACGGCACACTCCGTTCCCCATTGGCAAGCAGGACATTATTGGCGAAATTTTGTAAAAATGAAAGTGTGTTAAAAAGTACATAATAGACCAAACAAGCCTGACTTTTATTCTTATAAATATGATAAGTACCAAAATAAGATTTCGGAGCTCATCCGTTTCAGAGAACAAATTACGTAACAAATTCTTTGCTTTAAAAATATACACATTAGACTGAAACAAATTGCTTTTCAATTACGTTCCATCTGTTATTGTACACGTTTCGCGTTACTTGTAAATACAGCTGTCGAATAATTGTTTTATACCTTTCCTCATTTTATAATAAATGTGATTTAAATATAGTTCTATAAATTAATTACGGTAGCTCGTCTGTTCGAAAGGTATCTCAAAGTTATAGAAAATCTATTTTATTATTATTATCGAATGAAATAAACATTTTATTTCTCGGCTTGATACTTTGATTTGTGCTGGCTACTCGTACGTTGACGTGATCTATCAAATCATAGATACATACTCATGAGACATAGAAACTTCCAAACACAGAATAAATATTTGTAATCATCACTCATCAATTTGTCGTGTTTTGAAATCGAAACCACAATCTCCGGTTTCGAAGGCAGACTTACTGCCAACTAAGCCACGAAGTTAGTCAGGTCTTAAATATTGAGTGTATAAATTCATTATGATTTTTTTTGAAATATCAAATTAAAATCAAACTAGTTAATGCTAAATAAAACAAAATATCCGTGTATGTAGGGAGTGACACTTTGGCCTTTAAGCCAGTACACGGTGATGGAAAAGTTATGAAATTGATTTGTTTGATGCGAAAAGTAACGGCGCGTGTGACCGTTGACCTGTAAGAGCGACGAGCTGACACGCCGCGTGATAGATAGAGTCATGTACATACTTATATACTCCATATCGGATCTTCGTATTCAAAGATACTCTCAGCGATGCTCCTTATTTATTATTCATTGCTATAAAATATGTTTACTCCGAGAGGGAATATACTGTTGGTATATTAACACATTGATTTGTTTTTTTTTTAATTGTACATGCTTTAAAGATAATCATTTGCAGTATTCACAGCAGTTGTGAAAATTTAAGTAATAATGGAACGTCTAAGTCTGTAATAACTTTCAAACTAAAACAAAATATTTCAAAATTCGTTAAGGATTCCAAGAAGTCATTAGTTTTTTAAGATACTCGTAACATAAAACATAATTTAGATTCTCTAGAGTCTAGCAATGTCTGTAGGGATTGAAGATTTAATACAATGTTCTTAGCCTTTTACAAAATAACTGAAGCATTTCTATTCTCTGATACCTTTAAGCTTGCTAAGCGGCGATTAACGGTAATTACTTCCCTGAACACATTTAAATCTTTAGATTAATAAACTAAGCCCGAATACAAGGTTTTCTTTGGAGAACATACTATACACACCGCTGTAGATAATAATATTACATCTGACTTAATCGGAATTATGCCTATTTGAGTTCGTTTGATAGGAAATTTCTATAAACATCCATCAGATTAGATTTTATGCTCCGATGTTACTCGAACATCTGATGGGTTTTTGGTATGCGTAAGGCTTGGCAATCTTAAGGTACGAACTTGATTATATAATACGTACCCTTACCAACATAGCACTTCTTTATGAACAGTTCGGCCGTTTCCGGATATCTTTATGAGAAGTACGCAATATCCAGTTCAAAAGATGATGTTGTTAACAAAAATCCGATTAAAATTAACCGCAGTATCAAGATCAAAATTCAAAGAGTCAAAATCAAAATATAAGAGCAGTTGATTCAATAAAACATTAATTGTGTAAAGAACTGATATGTACTTCAAGAACCAAAAAGTAAAATTACAGCAGCAAATTCATGTGTTTCCTGTTACAAGAAATGTTTCTTGTTGCAGCGTAATTATTTAGTAGCCGCGATTTACCAAACTACATATCTTGACCAGAACTTAAAATTACATCTTCGATGTCGTTGCCGTCACAAAACTAAAGAAAATCTACACCAATGTTTGCAAAAACATTAGACAAGTTTTAAGCTCGCATAAATGTTGTGAATAAGGCGGTTAGTTTAAGAATAAACCTTTCCAGTTGTAATCGTGTATTTTTGTACGGACACGATAGTAATCAAGATTCGGGTAGCCATTTTCCGGCACCCTTGTTGGGAGGGCGGCGATAGAGGTCGCATCGATGGGGCCGATAACTCTCGCACTTATTTATTGCTTGCGATAACGAAACAACGGCCGTCTAGTCACGACTCACGCAGACAACATCTCGATTTAGACGTTTGTTCCCAATTTCACTTAAACTTTTGATACATATTTCGATTCGAGACGTAAACTTGTACTATTATTATCGAAGTTGTACAACTTGGGAATTGCCGTGTAGTTTCTATAAACATGTAAATCTATCTATAACATAAATGGAATGTATAGATACGCGATTCAATAGATAAAATTAACCCAACTTTACCAGTTGTTTTACAATCAACACGATTTATAAGTTCAGCTATAATCTGGATGACTTCAAATTACCATCGAATCTGTTTCTGCAAGTTTGTTTCTCAGGTAAGCCGGATTATATTATTATCTACGCAAATTGTACGCGTATCGCGCTAATTGTATACGGCGAGATGCCGATCAAAACCGTTTATGAAAATCGAGTTATTTTGTGGTGATTTTCAATTATTCAAACCGTCTATATTCTAAAACACTTTTGGAAATAACAGCGTCAGTAAAAAAATATATTAGTATAGCACTTTTAAACACTGAATATTTAAGAATCTCGCTAAACATAATTTTCATTTCACAAAATAGTCTAATTACCGATTTATTTGTGATTCCGTTTGTGATCGATGCACTGGCATACAAACAAGAAATTAGGATAAAATTAAAGCAAACAAGTTAAGTCCTGATAATATCCAAAGTTAACTATGATAAACAAAAGTTATTACCAGTTAGCTTATCAACGATTTAAAAAGCCGTTTTATCGATAAATCTGTATTAATTACAGTTAACCGTAACGGGCGCGTGGCACGTGCTTGTCCTGCAATTAAAACGTAATTTGTAGGTCGCGGGAAGCTCGCGGTCAGACGCAACATCGACCATTAAGACTCGATATTAACGACAGTAGCCTCCAAATTCCAACCCATTACACAATACACTAATGTCTATTCGCCGTATTCTGAACATAAGCTCAAGATTTTTTTTAAACTTATACATACCTATAGGGTTACACTTGTCTCAGCCTAGATTTACACCAACCAAAACCTGGTGTTATTTTTCACTTATTTATAGGTTTACACTTGACCGCCATCTCGCCTGATGTTAAGCGACAATGCGATCTACTATGGAGCGTGTTTATTTAGAAGAAACAGATTTCTCTCTCTCAATTTCTCAAGACTCTCAATTTGAAGACAGCAAGATTATAACTATCTGGATAAACTCACTCAGGTAACTCGTTCCACAGCCTAGACGTTCTTATCACAAAAGTAGAGTCAAACCTCTTCGTACGTGTCTTTGGAACATTAACCATGAAACAATGCTGGGTCTTCGAGTTTCAAGACACACTCACTTTTTGTGACACACACTCACGTGTTGCACACTCTCCGAAGTGTATCCGATGAAAAACCGATAATCTAGCAACTTTGCGACGGTGTTCAAGACTTTGAAGTCTTTTTCGCACTAGAGTGCGTTGGGTGTTTGGAGTTTTTTGTGTGTTTTGTTTTGTTTTGTATCGTATCGATTCCAGAGCCTCAAGCTGAAACTTAGCCGATCCATCTCAAAGGTGCGAACGGCACTTCATACAAGAGCGAATCTGAACTATGTTTTATTGATAACAGTCAATTCCGCACACGTATTTTCGATCTAAGTGATGTCAAATAAGTTCAGAAATACCAAATTGAGCTCTAATCAAGTACGTATCAATACCGGAATTGGTGATTATGATGGTATGAATACTACAGAAAAGTAATTCTAAACAGAAAACCTGAGAACCAAGAAATGTTTCGAAATATAATCCTACACTTTTTTTGTTGATTAAAGAGTCACGTGTAATGTGGTTGGTCTAGTTAAATTTAAGTTTCGTCCGCATTCAGCAGCGTTTGCAAATCCTACCAATATTATAAATGAGAAAGTTTGGAAGTTTGTTGTTTACGCACGTCAGAACGACTTAACGGGTCGGGTTGAAATTTGGACGGAGTTATAATTATAGTCTCAGACCAAGCATTTATACATCGAAAAATGCAGAAACGCTCAGATATCGGCAATTTGTTTAAATTTTAACTACAAAGCTGTAGTGGTCTAGTGGCATGAATGTCCGATTTCACAAACGTAAGGTTCGAGTTCATTTCTGCACCTCTCAATATTTTCCCATGTACAAGCGGACAAGTTTGTTAGGCTTTAACGATAAAGGAAAACATCGTGTGAAAACGGCATATTCCAATACAGGCGTCTTTCGAGAACATTTCTAATACATCAACCCGCACTTAGTCAGCGTAGTGGATTATGACCTTGGCTCTCTGTTTATGCTAGAACACCCCGAGTCCCAGCTAGGCTAGTATGAATAGACGTTTGTTTAGGTCAACGTCGCGCTATATTTCCGATCCAATTTTTTTTTCCAACTTTTAGGATTACCTACTGAGCTTACAATCAGAAAATGATAACAGATGCAGGTGGAGCTTTAAGCGCCGTCATAAAAGAACATTTTAAGTCGATATCTCGCAAACTATGCATTATAGGGGAAAATGTAATATTGTAGAAAAAATAAAAAATATGGAGACTATTATCGTAGAAAATAAAATGTCGCGTCTTTTATTTTCAGCGAACTGTTTTGTAAAACTTATCGTTTACGATGTATGGCCAAATAATGGATCGTAAATGTAGTGCAAAGTTCATTTCTATTTTTACTGGGCTAACACAGAGGAGGTTGCTATGGTGCGTCACGCTAACGAGGTCGCGTATAAATACTAGAGTACCTAATTTATATTTTCACATTAAATGTCTATTTCTCTACTGGTCATTTCCATTTTCATCTTACGAAGTAGGTATATCTTGTAAAAAGTTTACTACAAAACAGACGAAAATAGATATCCCATATTTATATTTCAGTTTTTTTATCTTCTCTGTATAGGCGAGGTCGGGTATAAATACTAGAGTAACTAATTAATATTTCCACATCAAATGTCTATTTCTCTACTGGTCATTTCCATTTTCATCTTACGAAGTAGGTATATCTTGTAAACAGTTTACTACAAAATAGACGAAAATAGATATCCCATATTTATATTTCAGTTTTTTAATCTTATCTGTATTGGCACTAAGGTGAATAATACTTTTGACTAGCAGTTAAGACTAAGAACTCACGGAGCAATTTTAACCCGCACCCGCCGCGGTTTCGGAACTACGGTTATTTCAAAACTCACGGAACCGTTTATTTTCGCGGTTTCGCATTCGCCGCGGTTGAGATTATCGCCCGCAAACGTGACAGGCGATTGATCGCAAGACGGGCGGGTAATGAACGCTTGACGTCCAACCGCAAAACCGCAGAGTTCGCGGGCGCTACCCGTCGAGTCTGCGGGCGACCGCGCACCGCGCGGTTCTACTAGTTGCCCGTTGCGTCGGTGCCGCGGGCACCGCAAGCCTGCCCGCGCTGCGACCGCGGCCGCAGGCGTAAAACGCGTCGTGAGTTGTGCTTTCATTTTCTACATAATATATATCTGCATTCTACAGAAGCTGCGGGACCGCGACCGCGGCGGTCGCGGATGAAAATCTCTCCATGAGTTCTTAACCTAAATTCTGAACTTTACTGCGTTGACTTGACAATAATTTTGTCCCATGTTTGGTTCAATGTTTCTTGATGTCATAATTACGTCGAAAATATCTTTGGTCATTTTACTTTACAACTTAGCATGTCTTTAGTTTGCGTATTTTTCACACTACGCCATTTAGCTCCGAACTCAATAATACGTACCTAATCCTGGTAGCGGAATAGTACATTTATAATTATAAACACATACTTACCATACATATATTCCGACCCGTACCTAAAAACACTTTAATACACAGAATATACCTGTCATACTCGTAATATATTCTACCACATCTATATTCATACCACAATGTCTTGGGAGGGTTTCGTACCGCCGACCTGCGGCTAAGTCGGTAGACTCACTAGCAACTGAGCCACGAGGCAAGGCAAAGCTTTACAGCTAAGAATAGTTTAGTGAAATCGCGGCGAGTAAATAGTAAGTAATAAAAAAAATGTTTACAATTCCTATTTTTTAAACCTTAAATCTCAGCTTTATACGTCAACCTATATTTTAAGATTAAACCCGGAAAATTTATCGTTTCCATAAAATAGCAGGTAATATCGCATCTATTAATTTATTATCCATTTTATATGCCCTTTAGCCGAAAAGGATTTACTTCATTGATATGCCATAGCTAATAATTAGTTCCCTTTTTAGAACCCTTTCATCTTTCGTTAATTGGATATTATTGCTTCCCACAGGGGGTTACAATATGGATTTAACCTTGAATACATTTGATCGAGGCCCAGGGACAACGAATATTCACTAAAAATTTACGAAGCCAAGCTATCCATATTAAAGGAACTTTAGGTTTACAAAATCTAAGGGGATAGATAACTGTTTCTGCTTTTTTACCGCAAAATATTTATTAAGGTCGCAAGGTAAATGAGACCAACGATTCGTTGGTAATGCCTATAATCCCGTCCAGTCCATATACCACGAGCTCCAATTGTGAAACAAATTGATGCACAACGTTTCGACCACCACGATAGTGATCCTTATCGCCAGAGAATGAGGGTTCAGAATCATAGTGTAGGAAACAATGAGCTTCAATTGGTTCGCAAAATAATCGTAAAAAGAGCTCGTGGTACGAGCACAAGCCCCCACGGCGCGGTGACACATTTGTTCGTAAAGGCAGAAGAGAGAATGACGCACAATAAAATAAAATCTTCGACATCTTAACTCACGATCCATTGATAGATTCGATTGAATATGGATTTTATACTAACTTAAACTGGAATGATATTTTGGTTTGAATATAATAACTTTGGATATAATAGCTTGTTCTCAATAACAAAACGGATAATTCTATAGCATAGAAAAGAAACTGTATACCATTATACCATAGATTTTTTTAATCTCTGCCTGTGTTTGTATATTTGTAGTCGTAATAGAGAGATAACACGAACGAAATATAAATAAAACTCAAATGAGCTTACAAAAAAATTATTATGATGGAGATGTTGTGAAAATTCACATGACATTCACCCATGGTTACATCATAGGTCCAGTAGTATTAACAGTATCATGGTCTTAAGTTTCAGTGTATAGTACTTTTTGATTATTCAATGGAATTTTGACGAATCAAAAATACTAAGATTTTATTTAACTTTATATAATAAAATAAAAAATGTAGTTCATATTAAATTATAGGCATAGTAATCAATAGGCTGGTAAGTACAAAAAACTAAAACTATAAGTGTCCGGAGTGTATGTATGTATATAAGTATATATATATGTGGCATAATAAGGAGGTTATAAAAAAATCCGAAAAAATAGCCTACCTTACAAATTTTCTTCTCAAGTTTAAGATTTCCTAGTAACATGCATTTCGGTTTGGTACACCGGAAACGTGCTACCCTTTTGATGAGAACAGGCATACCATTTTCAAGTTTGTAGACTCAGCGTAGATCAGATGTATATAAAAGAAAAATACGTATTTTAGATGTAGAAAAAAACTAGACACTGTCCTTACCTTACCCTACTTTATTGAGTCCAAGGTCTAATTTTGTAGATAACAGGATCATCTCCGTAGTATTAAAAAAAATTGAGTTCAACAGGTCCCTTATGGCTTAGTTCATGAGATGTACGTTAAATTGTATAATTCGTATAACGTACATTAACATACTATTTTTCCCCTTTTTAATTGACGATTGGATTCTTAAATACGATCAAGCCAGTATAGGGATAGGTTAAGATATACGTTTCAATGTATCTTATTCAATTAAAAGTTAAATTTTTACAATCGTATCTTAAGGGGTATTTAAACCTCCAAGTCACATCGATGCTTTAATTGTTAATTTTTTTGGACATCAAAGTAGGTCAGGGATCGGATGGTATTAACCGTTTTATAACAAAAACGTGCACTTCACAAGGTATATTTTCGCAATATTTTCCCCCTTAGCTATTTATGAATTTAAACGAACGCGGTTAAGGTAGAAAACGGCTAGCTAACGCTGATGTTTTACACCCAATTTAACCCCCATATTAATACTCCCATAGTTCTCGAAAAATGTACAAAAATATACGCCGCACGTTCGCGGAAATGTTATTTTCACAATTTCGGAAAAGCTTCATTTCCCGTTAAACTTCTAAATGGATGAATTGGATTCCGCTAGACTTAAAGAAATAAATTCCAATTAACATGATCCAACATAATATTTTTTTATGAATTGTAGAGTCATCTTGTGTGTGAATTGCCCACCAATATTTATTTATTTTATTATTTATCTAACCCAAAACTTAACACATTACGACAAAACCAGAGTTAAACAAAATTTTTTTTAACCACAAAAAAGTGGATTGTAGAAAAATGAAAAGAATTTGTGAATAATGTCTACTGTCTACCGATTAGAGTTTACGCAATAATGTCGGTTATTGGCTCGCGTATATCTTAAGTAATTGTACGGAACACAGCTCGGCAAGGACGTCGAATGGTAAATAAAATTGTAAAAAAATGACGTGTTTGCGTTTTCCAAGATATTCATGATTCCATTAAAGGGTCCAAGATTAAGATTTATATTAGGATATATACTTATACTTCAATTTTTTTTCACTACATTAGCATTTTAAAATTATAAAATTTATTACAAGTCAATAATACAATAAAATATAGTCCACAACAAATTAATCAATTAAAAACCCACTCCTAACAGTACCCGGCACAAAAGTGCCCATCACGCTGGCAGCATTACCACGCTGAATAGCGATTGACAATCTTTGTGCCAGGTACAAGCCAGAGCGGGAGTTACTGCCAGTTTCCCTCATTCGATGTCCTAATTCCTTAACTAGCTCCCTCGCTTCAATGCCCCAACTGCCCAGCGTCTCCACTGCGATGGGGACAAACTCATAAAGAGGTTCCATGGCTGCGTACTTTTGCCGCTTCTTATTAGCGGCATCTTCAGCTGCAGCTGCTGGCGTGCTGGTTGAGCGGGCAAGATCACTAGACGCAACAGTACTAACGCAAGTTGCGTCCCACACCAAGCACTTTCCATTCTTCCAGGGAACCAAGGTCAGGCCGTCTGGCCTCTTGCCATCCGACTTACAAAGGCCCGGAGGCTCCAACATACAGGGGACATTGGCCGAAACAAATGCTCTACGTATGATATCGTTGAGGGCGTGATGGCGAGGAAACCTTCCCAAGCAGCGACGACAACTCAATGCGTGATAGCCATTGGCCTCCACCATGGAACCGCAAGTGCATCTATGCGGCTCGCACACCTTGCAGCCCAGGCGAAGAGCCACCGCAACACGCAGAGAGTCATCATCCAGCAATGTACCTAGGTGAGGTGAAGGAAGAGCCTGCAACCACGCCCCGGATTCCGATCGCGACACCGCCCCCAGCCTAGCCAACTCCACCCCCGTCGCACTGCCTATCATCTCATCTTGAATGCGCTTAGCGCTGACGTAATCCCAAGCTCGCTGGATATGAGGGATTATGGGGTTTTGCACACCTGGGTTACAGGCCGACCAGACTGACTCAGCTTCCGACACATGTGGAATACGTGCCTCGTCACCATTTAAATTTATACGTGCCTTATACTTATTAGATTTATTTTTATCTTTCCTTAAATGTAAGTAACGTTGTAGATAATCTCTGAGCGCAAATATTGAAAATTTTAAAAGTTTGGATATTTGTTGCTCAATCATGTCGTAGCGTATGAAAGCAGGTACACTAAACTAAACTCAGAAAATATACGAATTTGCGCTTAAAAAACGTTGACTACGTTAGAAGGAAGTACACACTAAACTTCGAATATTCGACCCGTCAAATAAAAAATTAAGCAACACTATTCTGATCGTGGGTTTGCCTACATTATGTAGTTCAGTCATTGAACTATTTCACTCTGAGCCATTTTTGTGTACATACGTCTCATTTATTACACATTTTTGTGTAGGGTTAAAATCTACCTACTTTTGTACTTTTGTGTATTTGTGAGATGAATACAAATATTTGTTCAGTCTAGGTCACGTCTGGGTGTTTCTATGTTTAAAAAGTATGCATTTAAAATTATATAAGTATTATATCAACTACTAGCTGAACGCACGCGCGTTGCTACGCCATCTATAGAAAATTGGGCGTACCAATTCAAATTTTGAACAAATTCGGTTAGTTTAGGTTCTAATGACGCAACTTTTAAAATATGACACATGCTGTCACGCAACGAAATTTCTCAAAAAGCAATGTTTTTCCCCGTTTTTGTTACATTTTTCATTCATGCTCGGCTCCTGTTGATAGTAGCGTAATGTTAAATAGCCTATAGCCTTCCTCGATAAATGGACTATCATACAAAGAAAGGATCTTTCAATTCGGACCAGTAGTTCCAGAGATCCTTGCGTTCAAACAAACAAACAAACTCTTCAGCTTTATAATATTAGTATAGATATGGCTCCCACAGTAGAAGCTTTGCTTAGTTTGGAGCTAGATGGTGTCGTGTGAGAAATATCTACCAAATTATTTCTTAATTGATAGGCCTCTTTTAATATCAGTTTTCTTGCAATGTTTTTGTTTGGAACCTTACTGTAATCAGTAATTTGTTTGCGATGACCGATGAACTAATGATAAAGTTATGTGTCACGCAGTTGCACAAAAATAGTTTGTTGTTACAAAAATAAGTTATGAGTAAACTACGCAACAAGTTGGGAAACGCGCGTATGGCAATCGTGTTACTGGATTAGATTTATTGCGGGGCATCGGCAAGCATATTCGAAAGCCTATTGTGCAAACAGTCGAGGAAGATATTGAATTTACGTTTTGAGAAGCTTACTATTATGTGCGGAGTCTCGCTAAAACAAAAACTGTGTCCATCGAGTCGGCCACATAATACGCACGTGTGCGCTGTCACATACAGGCTGACACGCACACATCAGTGGGTCATTACACGCGCTACTTGTGTGTATGTGTGCGTGCCAGCCTATCATTGACAATCTGACAACGCACACGTGCAAATGTGGCCGACTCTAGTGACACAGCTTTTGTTTTAGCGAGACTACGTCCGGCTTTTTTATACGTCCATGGTGCGGAGTTATCTCGTCCCTACTCGGCAGTTGTCTTCTGGCTTTTTCCGAGCGATAAAAACGATTGCTCAATAGAAGAATGCAATGGACTCTCAATAAACTACATGGAACAGGTCGTTTGTAAGATTCCAGAATAAGTATGTAGTACCTAAACGATGTTGCGGGAATACCTTGTAATTTTGTCGTGCTTTAGGCCTCCGTTGCTATTCTCAGCGATGAATGGGTATAAACTTCAGATCAACTTTTCGTATCACTGATTGACATGAAATATTAAGCTGATTAAGTCTGAGAAAGCTTACCATGGCTTTCTGTATATTATATGGATATATCTATGAATAGTAGTTTCGGACCCCGCCTGAGTCCCAGGGTATTTTTCCAAGGGCCGATATACAATTTTGTCATTAGCACTGGCTCTAATAGTAAAGGAAAACGTCGTGAAAAAACTGGCATACTCCAAGAAAGGTATCTTTCGACGACATTTCTCATTCGCCAACCCACTAATTGGCTAGCTGGGTAAATTATGGGGCTTTACTATCTCCGTGTCAGAGAAGGCCAGAGTCTCAGCAGTGGGAAAAAAAAGTAGGCTGCTATGGTAAGCCTGAGCTAATAAGCGTTGTGATATGAAAAAGGACTACGATCGTCATGATCAGCTAGCACTGTTTATGAAAGCCCGTTGCAAATCAAATGGTTCCTTTCTAGAGTAAGATCCCAGAGCTCCCAGACGTCACCTATTTTCTGATGAATGAAATGTGGACGATTGAGTAGAGCTAGTAAGTACTAAGAACACAGGCTTACTCGCTAACTTGCTTAGACGGCCAATTTCGAGATATGGGGTAATGAAGGTACATACAAACGTTACTTACTTCACGTAATTTCTAATAAGTGATTTTCACGTATGTTGTAGGCAACATCCTTAAAAACAAGGTCCCAATACTCCCAGACACTTTTCGTCAGCCATTTTGCTTGACAACTCCAAAATAATAATTTAACTTTAAGTACTTAAATTCTCATGCTCCATTTGTAAATATGTTCGTCAGACAACTATTTTAAAGCTTCTCCCAATTAGACATACCAATCTAAGGGGCCAATCAAACCCTAAACTTAATTTGAAGTCAATATTTCCTAATAAATGTCTCACTCAGTCTTCCGCCCTTACCCATAGGACATAATTGAGTTTAGGGGATGATTTCCCCCTTAGATTGGTCAATCTTATTGGAAAAAGCAACAAAATAGTTGTCTGACGAACATATTTACAAAAGGAGCATGAGAATTTAAGTGAAGTTAAATTATTATTTTGGAGTTGTCAAGCAAAACGGCTGACGGAAAGTGTCTGGGAGTATTGGGTCCTTGTTTTTAAGGATATTGCCTACAACATACGTGAAAATCACTTATTAGAAAATACGTGAAGTAAGCAATGTTTGTATGTTCCTTCATTACCCCATATCTCAAAATTGGCCGTCTAACCAAGTTAGCGAGTAACTTAGTACTTAGTACTTACTAACTCTACTCAATCGTCCACATTTCATTCATCAGAGAATAGGTGACGTCTGGGAGCTCTGGGATCTCGGACTACTCTCTTTCACCAAATTTTTTCGTTATGTCTCATAGATTTATTATGTCAGTTTCTCTTGGATGTCATGTTGTCATCGCTGTTAAGGTTTTCCACGATTACGCAAGCCATCAGTTTCACTCAAATATAAAATGAAACAATTTGTTTTATACATACGTTTTCTAGGTACTACTTTATGGCGTACTTTACAATTAATGCGTAGACGTGTAGAAGGTATACGTGAGCTTTGATGGTTAACCGAAAAGGGAAACTTGAGGTGCGCAAAATTTGCAAAACCACGACATGATTTATAACTAATTAATTTTAAATATGTGTACACACAGACACAGTAAAATAAAATACAAACCTTTTATTATTACGTTTCTTGCGTACATAAAACGATGGTATCACTAGAAGCGATCTCTTTCAGTAAGAAGAGTTGAGGTTTTTTACAAGAGGATACAATTTTGAACCGAGTTCAAGCAGGACGAGGTTTTCTATTCGATCGGTTTTTTTATGTTTCTTTCTACATTGATTACTCCGAGATTTATAATCCAATTTACGACTTTTTTAATTAACATTTTTATAAGTTTCATTCAGAATAGCTTCAATTTGGTCCCATAGAAATTTTGTACTTTTTTAATCTTTTTTAACCGTTATTTTCCTGTGATAAAAAGTAGCCTATATTATCTGTAATTAAGCATCATGCATCTACCTGATGTAATCTAGAAACAAAAAATATACAGGGTTATTGGTAATCAGCCTGCCTCTTTTTAAGTATATGTTAAGTAATTAAATATAGCAACTATTTTTCTTTTTTTTATAGTTTAGAGCCAAATCAAATCGTTTATTTATCATCAACAAACATTGGTAAGACAAGAGAGTGACGACACGAGCAGGACATGTGCCTGATGGTAAGCAACATGCCTGCCTATAACAGCACAGTAACACGCAGCTATTGAAATGTGAAGAGTCCAAATCCAAACAAGATGTTTTATCTCTATGGCCTGAAACCTTATGACCCTTCAAACCGGATACAAAGTAATGTTTGCACATTATTGCGCTCCAGTTGCTGTTGTATTCTCTAGATTTAAAAAAAACGGTTCTTTTTCATACAATTATTAATTTTAAACCAACTTCAATGTAAAATTTAATAGGAAGCAATCACTAAGACATCGAAGTAACGAAAGTAAATTTTAGTTGTTTTTTGTTCATATTTCAAAAACTCACTACACCGATTTTGATCAAATTTATATGAGACCATCACCTCTGAACAAAACAAAAAAAAGAACCATCAAAATTAATTCACAATTGGCGGAGCTATGGTGCAAAATACATTAAAAAAATACATACAACCGAATTGAGAACGTGTTAAAAAGTGTTTTTACCCGAGGGTCTACCGCCGAACGAAAACTGTCTTAGCTTTGATGTTTTTCTCTTTTCTTTTCGTTTGAAATGATAGAAAAAGCAATAACAAAGCCATAGCCGATTTAGTTAGGCGGTAGAAGGCCCGGTCTAAACACTTCATAACAAGAGCGCGCTCACTCTTTAACATGCGATAAATGAAGCGCAGGCGCGCATAGAGCTAAACAGTGCTAGAGCGGACAACATAACTAATTTATGTTTTTTTGGATATGTATTGCATTTTAACAAAAGTTGTAGAACAAGAGTTGTTTATTTAAATATACAGAACATGCTCATAAAAAGATGCATGCAAGCTGATTACCAGTAACCCTGGTAACTGAATGTTGTTGTGGTAACTGTTGTATTTATTTTCTAGATACTCGTACATTTTCAACGTTAAAATACAATTATGTAAAAGGGTGTTGTTTATGATATCGTCGCAAAAATCCACGTTTCGTTTTCGTTTATCCGAACTAGTCTTAAACCCATTGGTTCAGATATAAATAATACTAATAAATATTGCTGAACATTGAACACACAACACCATCTGACTAAGCAAAGCTTGTACTACATATGCCAGATAGCCGAGGTACTAGTAAATTGGTCACTCATACAAGCCATAATTTAGTATGATACAGCCTGACGGACGGACAGACAGACGAACGGACAACGGCGTATAACTTACGATACGCCGCTGTTTTAGCTTTTGGGTACAGAATCCTAAACACTTTAATTGTTTTATATAAATAAATAAATAAATATTGGTGGACAATTCACACACAACACCGTCTGACCCCAAACTAAGCAAAGCTTGTGTGATGGCGGCCAGATAGCTGATATAATACTTATATAGTTTTTAAATACATACTTATTATACATGAGTCTTAATTAGTTCTTAAGATTAATAACAAATCATAAGTCATTTGTTTGCATTGGTCAGTGAACACCCATGGCAGTGTTCAATAATTCTAACTCATCATTAAGACGTTCTTATCTATATTTTTGTCACTGTCTAGTACCATTCTTCTGTCACCCTTTCTTTTAAAACGGGCAGAGCCTTTATGAACATAATTAATTGTCTCCGAAAAAAAAAACAGACTTCAAAATTCCTACACTTGACAGTTTTCTGAGCGATAATTATTATTATACAGTAAAATTTTATTTCAAACTTTGAAAATATTTACTATTGGTATGCTCTTTCTTATTTTTATTTTATTAATTGACGTGTAAATTGCGTATGCATAACGAACTTTGTATTTAGTAGAAATGTTTGTTTGTCAACAGCATCGTTCGTCCACTCATTCAGCGAGTCTACGACCAACTGCACCTTCAATAGCGTTTGCGGCCGCGGGACTCTCGGGCAACCAATGGTCGGACACGGTATGGCCGCGCATAGTACGGCCGTGCACGGCATTGTCGGCCATGCGAGTGGCGGGCAATCAGGTATGGTGTACGTCGGAGATGGGCGCAGCTGCGGCAGGCGAACAGGGACAGAGCATTTCGAGAGTCAACCACCCACACGTATACGGCGTCAACCGCAGAAAGTCCTACAACGATGGACTTTCGATAATACTAAACAATATCGCAAACGAGAGGCAGGAGAGCAGACCTCGATTAGTGCGCCCACAACGGCAATGTGATGTTAAAAGTGCCGGTCTGCCGTGTATGCCATCGACATGGTGAATCGGGAACGGAATAGAGATTAAAAATGACAATATAACACAACGTTAATACTCATGATCGGTTATAATTGCTAAGTCAGTTTCGTGATGCACATTTAAAATTCCGAATGGAAATAGGTACCTATGAATAATATAAACTTTAAACTGCGTAAAATACATTATTATTCCTATTATACACGTAAATTAGGAAAATTGAGGTCAATATATAATTAGAGTAAATATCTCAATATACATAACTAAAATGTATTTTTGAAATTAATTAAAATCGTTTTTTGTTTAGATCTTATGCATGTTTGAACGTTAAAATATAAAAGTAAGTATAATATTATGTATAAAATATTAAAAATTATTTAAACTTAAGTAGCTTCGGTAGATGATTACAAATTAGGTATATATACTATGTATTCATTCATACACATTAATATAATTTTAAACATTCGTTAACTCTAAATGTATTTTTTTTATTATCTAAAAATACATTGTTTCAATACCAATTGGCTTTTAATCTATTTTCCAAATTACATTTTTAGTTTTAAATTACTAGCAAACGTTATTTAAACATATTTTATACTAAACAAAAATTCTCAAAAAAATGTTTGGTTTGGGTGGCCCCTAACCACTTAGGAGTATAAGAAATAAATAGATTACAATCTATTTTCAGATCAATCATGTATAAATAAAAATAATAATAAAAATCGGTCAAGCTATTTCGTAGGAATAATATGACACGAGAATTGTATACTTATCTTAGTTATCGAATAAAAAAAAAGTAAAAAAAACAATAAAAAAATAGTATAAGAAATTAGTTTATTAAACAGCATGTAGTTTGGTCTCTTTTGCATTTTGAACTTCTATAAGGACTTTTTTTGATAGTTAAGAGAAAATTTTCCCTGCCTTGATATATACGTCAGCGTTAAATTGTAAAAAACGCCAGATTATAATCCAACGAAGTAAGATTATTAACTAACCTAACGTACCACAGGAGTATAACCTCACGCGTTTTATTATGCACTGACAGTGTTTACAATCCTCCGGTGACATACATCATACTATTTGCGCACCGCGGCTTACCACTTTTTCACGATAATTTATTTACTCCAAGTACTATTCTACGATCGCACTAAAAGATTCAAGCTTCAACCTTTAAACATTCAACCTTTAAAACAATGAAGATTTTTTTTTCAACCCCTTAAAACTCTTTCTTTTCATGAATCTAGTAAATCTCTGCACCCAAATTTAATTTAAATCGGTTCTGTAGTTTAGGCGTGAAAGGATAGTAAATAGAGATAGTTATTTACGCATTTATAATATTAGCAGTAATAACACAGTAAGGATTACAACTCAGTCTTTCTTCACTTGTCATAATTTATACATAAATATGTAATATACTCGTACTGTGTCCAGAAATTACAGATATACACTTTATTATATACACCAAAATAAGATCCATATAGGAGAATAAATACAATAAAATCTAGTGTTACAACCGGTAGCCTTACTACTAAAAGAAATCTAATCCGGCCAAGCGAGGAATGAAAAAGATTGAAATTATGGTAAGGCTCGAGTACAACAAATAAAGAATAAACAGATAACCGATTAAATATTAAATAAATTAGGTAGAAATCATTGACAAGTACATAAATGACACATGTACCGTAATTATTACTAATACATCCTGACTCGTAACAAAATAATTTATTTTTCATCCCACCACCTCGGAAAGAGTACTTTTGCTCCTCGATATCAGGGCGCAAAAGTAGTTTTTACCCTCTAGAGGGTAAAGTAAATTTGAATTTAGAACATCGCATGTACTGAGGTTTTAAATCAAAAACATAATTTAACCTTTTTATTTCTACCTCCTTGGTGCCGAATTCATCATCCATTTTATTTAATTCGTTAGAAACTCAGACTTGGAACCTCCTTGGTGTACTTTTTTTTTAATCCATTGCGCGCAATTTTGTTTTCACTTATGGAGGATAGAGGTAAGGAATGTTATTTCAATTGGCAGAACATTTTAAAATGCTATGAATTAATCAATTGTAATCAAATTGAAGTATGCCGATTTAATAATTAAATATTATTGACGACTAAAATATGAACTAATAGATAATTTCAACTACTTGTGCAGTACAAAATAATGTAGTAAATATAACATCAAATAAATAATTACTATTTTGAGAAAACATGTAGCTACAATATATTTTGAAGTGAAAACTTCTTTTGGCGTTTCAAAGACAGATTTTTCGTGGGCTGTCAATTGAATTCTAGCGTCACGCTCGGGAACGATAATAAATCTTCGGGTAAACGCGGGACCATGGCCATTGGTCATCTAGAAATGGGTCAACATTTCCCATTATTTCCCAAAATATACCCTGATGCTAACTTAGCGCTACTTAATGTATTTGTCCGCCCGGACGCTTTTTCATGTACACAGATGAAACTCCTTGTCCTTGTCCTTTGTCTCAATCACTCAACTCTCCATATTTTCACGTCATATTGTTATTCTTGTAACCATGGCTAAATAAACTCAAAGTTAACCCTTGGTGTACGAGGTCACTAAAAAGCCCTTCGCATACGAGGTGGGGTATGACATACCCCACCTACGAAAGATGTCATAAAACAAGAATGTTTCAATTATTTGAGCGTTTCATTTATGAAATAATATTTATACATTGTAATCAACAGGTTTAAGTAACAAATCGAAGTAATTCTTTATTTTTATAAATTTTATCAATAAAAGAATAGAAACGTAACTATTTCGAGTTTTAAGAATAAAATATATCTGACTTTGTCAGTTGAGACATTCTCTCTATAAATTGATATTTGTATCAAAGAATGTTATTATAGAACACTAAACAAATAATAACAGACAAAAAAATCGTCAACTATGCTACCTATTTTTATAAAAATGCGCCAAACTTGGTGGAGTGGATGACGCCTATGCGCACTTAACACACAAGTTACTAGCACACAACAGTCACCGGACCAAAGTAATGGTGGCAATCGACGTGGCAATGCCGTATCTCAAACTACTCGGAAAACGTACTCCCGCGGTCTTATAGTTTTCAAATAATTTCGAATTTTTCAGGACTGGGGTATGTCAAACCCCACCTAGTACACCGAGGGTTAAAAACTTAGGTTAAAAAAATCGGGTCGGGCTGTGCCGGGGCACACGGCCGTTGGGTTTAACGTGAAACGTCTATGTTAGCGAATCGCTTTTAAAGTAAAAGATTGAAATGAAAACAAGATTGACGCTGTTTTAAGTATTTTAATAAAAAAGTATAGGTATTCCAGTGGTAGAGGTAACTCGCGAGGTCGGCGGCAGCAGCTTTGCGACGTTCCCGAAACCGTCTCGCTCGCTCGGCGCCGGACATTGGGGTACCTGTACGTGGCCCATAGCCCCCTCTTTGTAACGATAGCCGTGATTCATATTTCTGGCTGGCTCTTGCACGAGCTGAGGCCGACATAGCAAATGTTTATATATTTATTATCACTTTCTGGTTATTTTAAATATAAATACTGTCCAAATTACATTTTTTTTGTATAAATCTATCGGTTTAAATAAACTTGACAAACACACGAAAGAATCACCGCGCTATAAAGTCGGAGTCACGAGTTACACTGAATAGAAACAAGCGAGAGCGCCGGTTTCGCACAATTAACGCAGTATCCCTCCCCCGCCGCCCCGCTCGACCCCGACACGAACTCAATGTCACAACAGCGAGCTGACTATATAAGTGAAATATTCACACCACATCTTTGTTTCTAAGACTAATAGTTTTTTAATTATTATGGTACGATGATATAGACAATTTTCGTTACGGTCCACTTTTTAAACCTGGTACCCGTATGTTTCGGCGCGATTTTAAAGACGTTTCACGTCAAAAATAGGAAAATTGAATACAAGTGACAATCCGAAATACCTCAGTGATTCTAGTGACCAGAAGTTTCTTTGCGAAACTGAAAATGCGCAAAGCATGTAAGTAATTTCCTCGCTGAGGTGGGATGAAAAATTACGTGTTGCACTCGAGTGCAAAGATTTTTCACCTTGTGCCCTTTTGATTCCCTTACTACGCTCAGGATTCTAATTTTTAATCCTTCCTTCTTCTCCTTCCTCTTCCTCCTTCCTCTTCCTTCCTTGGATCTAATTATATAATCCTTCGCTTGCTCGGTCATCAAAATTGAGCACGCGGTTAAAAAGCCACTTTGCAATCTTGTACAACAAATAACTATTATTGGTTTTAATGTTATGCACTAATGCATAAGTAATTATTATAGTCTAAGATCGGGCTGCAAAATTTCTACGTTCATCACGTAGTTAGTCAAAATCACATGTTTGCATACATACATTTATAAGTAGGAGAATACATTGATAACCAGTAAATAAGTGGCTGCAAGTAATTTTAATTAAATTAATGTGAAATAATTTTCCAAAAAAAAAATCGTTCACTCATTCCTCGTTGCACACTCACCCGCGACTATTTCGCTGCCAGGTGTTAACAGGTTATATATTGGTGTATTTATACGTTCCTGACGTATACACAATATACACATGTTTTTATATTAAACTAGCGGCCCGTTCCAGCTTCGCTCGGATAATAACCTAGATACCAACTGCAGCGCCATCTGCCGGGCTGATTTGTGTATCTAAACCTTCCAGGGCCCTAGCCAAACGTATACAAAAAAATCATTCAAATCGGTCCAGCCGTTTAGGAGGAGTTCAATAACAACGAAAAGTGGCATTGATTTTTATATATATAAATTAAAACTATTTTTTTAATATGATCATTCTCGCTGCCATTGAACAAATGGCCGCAAATTAGGGTTGCTAGCTGTTAAACATTTAAGGTATACGAGGTAAAGTGAAAGAGAGTTAGCGCGCAACGCCACTTGTTGAATGAGGGTGGCATGTGCCAGGTGTGAGAATTTTGAAGCAATTGCGCATGCGTCAATAGATAAGTCCTCAGTCAGCGAAGTAAACAGTATTAGGAACATTTTAACATTTACTCCAAAATTGAAACTAACATTCTGGCTCTAAAATAAAAAGAAAATTTTATTTTATCAATTTTGTTTCTGAAATTATTAAAAGTATAGATGTGGTCTATGGTACTATAGCCTTTTCGGAAACCGTCTTGTTCGGGTGGCTAGACGTCGTCAAACCTGCGTGTGAGACGATTATACCCGAGAAAACAACTTATAAACGTGACTCCGAAGTGAGATGGGTCTGTAGTTCTTCAACAAGGTAATGTCACCTTTTTTGAAGAAGAGAAGTGTGGTGGTGCACACTTCTGCTCCACGTTTTTGGTGTATTATCGTAAAATATGACAGATTTGAACAGCTTCTGGAGGATTTTAAGTAACGGTTTTCCATCCGCTCTCAGAAGCTCAGTCGTAATTCCGTCGTCACCAGGTGCCTTGTTGTTTTAAAGTTGTTTGAGGGCCATCCTAATCTCATACAGGCTGACTTCCGGGATATATTCTGCAAAAAATGTGGGGTCAGCTTGGCTCTGGGGTCTTTTGCTATGCTAACGACAGGTTGTGCTTGCGTAGAGATGTATAACTATTCATAGAACCTCTCAATCTCCTTCAAAATCTCGGTCTTCGACGAGACGACGTTACCACTATCGGTCTTCAGTTTGGACTTTGCCCAAGAGACAGATTTCTTGCGAACTCTTTCGAGCCATTGTTCCACTTCATTGCTTTCTCAATACTCGAATTATTGAAGCAGCGTAGATCGCGTCGCACACAAGTAAGATCATCTGTCTATTGAGCCGTCTGTATACCGTCATGTCGACCGAAGACTGCAACCGCATATCTCGCCTAACCGCCCTGAGATGTAGGCCAATTGTCCACGTAGCTGCACGATTTCGACAATTGTCGGATGCAAGACTAATGCTTGCATCTTTCGTAGAATTAATGAAATCGGTGTCCACGAAGCGACAACGACACGACAGCCGCACGTCTTGCGTTCGTCATGAGGGACGCGTGCGTGCTGCAAAAAGTCACTGCTCGATCGACTCACCGACAACCCACGCAGTGTTGCCATTTTACGACTACATTTTACTAGTTGCTGTGACTTTGTCGCTAGATCTAGTGAGTTTTTTGTAATTTTTTAGGGTTGCGTATCCAAAACGGGACTCTTAAAGATTCGTCATGTCTGTCTGTCCATCCGTATGTCACAGCCACATTTTTCCAAAACTATAAGAATCATACTGTTGAAACTTCGTAAGTGGATGTATTTTGTGAACTGCATCAAGATTTTCACACCAAAAATGAAAAAAATTGAAGTGTACACTTTTTTTTTTTTTCAAGTGCGAGTCGGACTCGCCGTTACTTCGTTGTTACTTCAATCAGTGTTTTAATAATAGTGAATGTTTGACGTAATGAAATAAAACTACTCACTAGATCTCATTCAAACCAACTTTCGTTGAAAATTTACATCATACGTTTTGTATATTTTTGCCATTGTCTTATTATAGAAGTTCCAGGCTATGGAGCTCTTCAAGGGCGAGTGCAACTCGCACTTGGCCACTTTATTTGTGATTTAGTGAGAAAAAAATCTGGTGATTTTAGTGACTTTTTCAGGACTAACGGATTAGTTACGTATAATATCTTATTATAGCAGTAGAAGTAGAAACTTGCGGTTGTATAAATTTTTGTTGGGTTTGGCTAAAGATTCAAGGGAAGAAGCTTAAGTTGGGCATATTTCAGTAAGATATTACATAACTGATATGTTTGTTTGCCATGAAAAAGTCACTAGATATCACCAGATTTTTTTTTGTCACAAAATTATAAAAAAAATGTCACCAAAGACATCAAAAACTCACTAAATCTAGCGACAAAGTCACTAAAACGGCAATACTGAACGTGGCTGGCTATTTGCATCACTAGCATGCAGCAGCGTGAACATAGCAAGAATGCAAAAATCGCCTGTCGTCATTTGTAGGATGCATATGCATTTGACAAAAGACGCGTCCGTGGACAGTAGGCCTTGGAGTATGATCGGAGAGTTTTTGGGTTCTATTTTGCCGTCGGCTCTTATAAAATTTCCTGCCAATTGCATGAACAGTTTCCACCAGCCTGTCGCTTATTTCGTCCGCCGTTACGCATTAGTCTGAGGGGTCGAAGCGATTTTGAAGTTCGAGTTGAAAGTTATAGACGTCAATCAAAGTTCAAACTAAATACAAGAATTTTTATATTATGTTACTTGCTGCTATGGAACCCTTCAAGGGCGAGTGCAACTCGCACTTGGCCACTTTATTTGTAATTTAGTGACAAAAAAATCTGGTTATTTTAGTGACTTTTTCAGGACTAACGGATTAGTTACGTATAATATCTTATTATAGCAGTAGCAGTAGAAACTTGCGGTTGTATTAATTTTTGTGGGTTTGGCTAAAAATTCAAGAGAAGAAGCATAAGTTTTGCATATTTCAGTAAGATATTACATAACTGATATGTTTGTTTGTCATGAAAAAGTCACTAGAAATCACCAGATTCTTTGTCACAAAATCATAAAAAAAATGTCACCAAAGACATCAAAAACTCACTAAATCTAGCGACAAAGTCACTAAAACGGCAATACTGAACGTGGCTGACTATTTGCATCACTTGCATGCAGCAGCGTGGACATAGCAAAGATGCAAAAATCGCCTGTCGTCATTTGTAGGATGCATATGCATTCGACAAAAGACGCGTGCGTGGACTTAGAGTATGATCGGAGTTTTTGGGTTCTATTTTGCCGTCGGCTCTTATAAAATTTCCTGCCAATTGCATGAACAGTTTCCACCAGCCTGTCGCTTATTTCGTCCGCCGTTACGCATTAGTCTGAGGGGTCGAAGCGATTTTGAAGTTCGAGTTGAAAGTTATAGACGTCAATCAAAGTTCAAACTAAATACAAGAATTTTTATATTATGTTACTTGCTGTTATGGAACCCTTCAAGGGCGAGTGCAACTCGCACTTGGCCACTTTATTTGTAATTAAGTGGCAAAAAATCTGGTTATTTTAGTGATTTTTTCAGGACTAACGCATTAGTTACGTATAATATCTTATTATAGCAGTAGCAGTAGATACTTACGGTTGTATACATTTTTGTGGGTTTGGCTAAAAATTCAAGAGAAGAAGCATAAGTTTTGCATATTTCAGTAAGATATTACATAACTGATATGTTTGTTTGTCATGAAAAAGTCACTAGAAATCACCAGATTTTTTGTCACAAAATCAAAAAAAAATGTCACCAAAAACATCAAAAACTCACTAAATATAGCGACAAAGTCACTAAAACGGCAATACTGAATGTGGCTGACTATTTGCATCACTAGCATGCTGCAGCAGCGTGGACATAGCAAGGATGCAAAAATCGCCTGTCGTCATTTGTAGGATGCATATGCATTCGACAAAAGACGCGTCCGTGGACAGTAGGCCTTGGAGTATGATTGGAGAGTTTTTGGGTTCTATTTTGCCGTCGGCTCTTTTCAAATTTCCTTCCAATTGCAGGAACAGTTTCCACCAGCCTGTCACTTATTTCGTCCGCCGTTACGCATTAGTCTGAGGGGTCGAAGCGATTTTGAAGTTCGAGTTGAAAGTTATAGACATCAATCAAAGTTCAAACTAAATACAAGAATTTTTATATTATGTTACTTGCTGCTATGGAACCCTTCAAGAGCGAGTGCAACTCGCACTTGGTCACTTTATTTGTAATTTAGTGACAAAAAAATCTGGTTATTTTAGTGACTTTTTCAGGACTAACGGATTAGTTACGTATAAAATCTTATTATAGCAGTAGCAGTAGAAACTTGCGGTTGTATTAATTTTTGTGGGTTTGGCTAAAAATTCAAGAGAAGAAGCATAAGTTTTGCATATTTCAGTAAGATATTACATAACTGATATGTTTGTTTGTCATGAAAAAGTCACTAGAAATCACCAGATTTTTTTGTCACAAAATCATAAAAAAAATGTCACCAAAGACATCAAAAACTCACTAAATCTAGCGACAAAGTCACTAAAACGGCAATACTGAACGTGGCTGACTATTTGCATCACTTGCATGCAGCAGCGTGGACATAGCAAAGATGCAAAAATCGCCTGTCGTCATTTGTAGGATGCATATGCATTCGACAAAAGACGCGTGCGTGGACTTAGAGTATGATCGGAGTTTTTGGGTTCTATTTTGCCGTCGGCTCTTATAAAATTTCCTGCCAATTGCATGAACAGTTTCCACCAGCCTGTCGCTTATTTCGTCCGCCGTTACGCATTAGTCTGAGGGGTCGAAGCGATTTTGAAGTTCGAGTTGAAAGTTATAGACGTCAATTAAAGTTCAAACTATATACAAGAATTTTTATATTATGTTACTTGCTGCTATGAAACCCTTCAAGGGCGAGTGCAACTCGCACTTGGCCACTTTATTTGTAATTTAGTGGCAAAAAATCTGGTTATTTTAGAGACTTTTTCAGGACTAACGCATTAGTTACGTATAATATCTTATTATAGCAGTAGCAGTAGAAACTTACGGTTGTATTAATTTTTGTGGGTTTGGCTAAAAATTCAAGAGAAGAAGCATAAGTTTTGCATATTTCAGTAAGATATTACATAACTGATATGTTTGTTTGTCATGAAAAAGTCACTAGAAATCACCAGATTTTTTTGTCACAAAATCATAAAAAAAATGTCACCAAAGACATCAAAAACTCACTAAATCTAGCGACAAAGTCACTAAAACGGCAATACTGAACGTGGCTGACTATTTGCATCACTTGCATGCAGCAGCGTGGACATAGCAAAGATGCAAAAATCGCCTGTCGTCATTTGTAGGATGCATATGCATTCGACAAAAGACGCGTGCGTGGACTTAGAGTATGATCGGAGTTTTTGGGTTCTATTTTGCCGTCGGCTCTTATAAAATTTCCTGCCAATTGCATGAACAGTTTCCACCAGCCTGTCGCTTATTTCGTCCACCGTTACGCATTAGTCTGAAGGCCGATTTAAACTGAACGAACATAGAGCTAGAGCTGGAACAAGAGCATTCTTTCTCGATCTTTTAGTGTAAACGAAAGATCGTTCTTAGCGTTTTCCATATTATATATTCCATAGAATCTTTGCGAACGCAAACAAAACAACGAAAGAATGCTCTACGTTTGTTTACACCGAATGAATTTGATACAGTAGGGATAGAATGAGCATTCGCTCGTCTGATGTAAATCGGCCTTGAGGAGTCGAAGCGATTTTGAAGTTCGAGTTGAAAGTTATAGACGTCAATCAAAGTTCAAACTAAATACAAGAATTTTTATATTATGTTACTTGCTGCTATGGAACCCTTCAAGGGCGAGTGCAACTCGCACTTGGCCACTTTATTTGTAATTTAGTGGCAAAAATCTGGTTATTTTAGTGACTTTTTCAGGACTAACGGATTAGTTACGTATAATATCTTATTATAGCAGTAGAAGTAGAAACTTGCGGTTGTATAAATTTTTGTTGGGTTTGGCTAAAAATTCAAGGGAAGAAGCTTAAGTTGGGCATATTTCAGTAAGATATTACATAACTGATATGTTTGTTTGCCATGAAAAAGTCACTAGAAATCAACAGATTTTTTTTGTCACAAAATCATAAAAAAAATGTCACCAAAGACATCAAAAACTCACTAAATCTAGCGAAAAAGTCACTAAAACGGCAATACTGAACGTGGCTGGCTATTTGCATCACTTGCATGCAGCAGCGTGGACATAGCAAAGATGCAAAAATCGCCTGTCGTCATTTGTAGGATGCATATGCATTCGACAAAAGACGCGTGCGTGAACAGTAGGCCTTAGAGTATGATCGGAGAGTTTTTGGGTTCAATTCTGCCGTTGGCTCTTATAAAATTTTCTGCCAATTGCATGAACAGTTACCACCAGCCTGTCGCTTATTTCGTCCACCGTTACGCATTAATCTGAGGGGTCGAAGCGATTTTGAAGTTTGAGTTGAATGTATAGTATACTGTTGAAACTTGGCAAGTAGATGTATTAGTCCAAGATCCCAGAGCCGCCAGACGTTACGTATTTTCTGATAAACGAAATGTGGACGATCGAGTAGAGTTGGTATGAACTAACAACACATGCTTACCCGCTAACTTGCTTAGACGGCCAATTTTGAGATATGGGGGCAATGAAGGTACATAACAACACTGCTTACTTCACTTTTTCTGACGACTGATTTTTACGTATGTTAAGTATGTTATAGGTACAAATAAGGTCCCAATACTGCCAGAGACTTTCCGTCGGCCGTTTTGCTTATATACTACAGGCCCGTGAACAAAATTTACGGGTCAAATGAACCACCAGGAGACCTATGTAGGATGATAGAAGGGTGTAAAGTATTAAGATTCAGCACTATGCCGTCACTTGTAAGCTGCTGCTGTCCTGTAACTGAGCGTGATTGTAGAGGGGGGGTTGCAACCCTGTACCATTTCTCCTTGTCGCATGATTTTTGTACGGCATTGCGAAATAATGGATTAGAAGAGGTATTGAAACTGTATGGAACTAATGCCGTACTTAATCAAATGACCAAATTTGCTCTGTAAATTACTCGTACTCTGTATTTTTTTCTGGCAAACTAATAATTAAACAGTTAAAATGTATATTTTTTATAGTTTCAGTACCTCTTTTAATCTATTATTCCGCAACGCCGTACAAAAATATTGCGACAAGGAGAAATGATCGAGGATTGCAACACCCCCTCTTCAATTGCACTCAGTTGGACAGCTTACAAGTGACGGCATAGTGCTGAATCTTATTACTTTATACCCTTCTATCATCCTACATAGGTCTCCTTGTGGTTCATTTGACCCGTAAATTTTGTTCACGGGCCTGTAGTCTATATTAGACGCTTTAAAACTCCCAAAATAATGACTTAAATTCATTTTATCTTTTATACCTTGTGTGTTTACAAGCTAGCCACCCTGATTTGCGGCCATTTATTCACAGGCAGTGAGCTACATACGATCATATTTAGTAAAAAGTGCTTTAATTTAACATAAAAAACATGCGTGTACGTCATGAACGTATGTATAACTACACCAAATTATTACATGTTTACGAAGTAAACGGCTGCGAAGTAGTTGCAGCCGAGTGTGCAATGGCACCCTTCGATTTTCGAATTAGTTACATACATTGCTACTATGTGGACGATAGATATCTTATTTAAAAAGTAAGTGAACTAAAATTACTTGCGGCCACTTATTGACTGGCCTGTTATTAATGTAATATATTCTCCTAATCATAAATGTATGTAAAAAATTGAATTTGATTAACCTTTTGACGCCAGTACAAAATTGCATTTCCGTGTCCTGTACGCCAAGCGTACGCCATACCACAAAATTAAAAAAAAATAGAGCTGTCACCATTTGATATCTAATCTAACACGCAATATTTTGGTATAGTGGGTTTTTTAGTCAACTATAGACGTCGTTGGTGCACAGGGCTCGCTAGCGCTTGCCAAGTATAGATGACTCTGGCGGTCAAAAGGTTAACTACGAGATGAACGTAGAGATTTTGCACCCGGATCTCGTGTACGTAGAAACGAAAAACGAGAAAAATATTACGGTATAGTAAAGCCCATCCCACAACCGTAAATGTATATTACAATAAATTTTCTAAACAAATTTTCGAGTTCCCACACATACAAAAGCTACTCGTATAATATACACATTTCTACTAGCAACGCTCTGCGGTTTCACCTGAGTAGTTTCCGTTCCCGTTATTTTATCGGGATAAAAAGTAGCTTATGTGTTCTTCCAGACTGTATTGATTGTAAAAGAGACGTGATTGAAAAACAGACATTCAAATATCCAAACATTGAATTTTATAATATTAACAGGATCACATTACAAACTTAAAAAAAAAACTTTTATAGGTAGGTATAAACTTGACCGCCGTTTCGCCTAATGTTAAGTGACGATGCGGACTATGATGGAGGTACCTATACCAGAATTTATAATATTTTATGGTATAGCAAGACATATTTAGAGTGTACATCATGTTTCAGTGTGTCTGAGCGTTAGTTGCATCAAGGCAACTAACAGCACACTGACACGTAGCTATTGGAACATGAAGATCATTCAGTCCAAATCATTACCTAGCACTCGCAGCGCTCGTTGCCCAGAGATATATGATGTTTTATCTCTATGCCCTGTAATTTCACTGGAAACATTGCCCTTCAAACAGGAAGACAGTAATATTTGCACATTACTGCTTGGCGATAGAATAACTGGTCAAGTTGTGTCACTTCCCCAGGAAGACTCTGCAAAGAGTCCTATCATTACAAAAAATCATAAGTTATATATTAAAGCTACGTGTGTGACGGGCTTAAATCAAATTTAATGGAGTTTGATCTAATAAAAGATTTTCTACTTCACTTTAAATTTCAATTCTCACACTCGAGTAAATTTATTTTTTTTGTGAAATCTACGATTACGCTGTCCAGGAAAAGGTCGGCAAATTTTAGTTTTTTGTAGATATTGCAAAAACGACTGCTCCGATTTCAATTTGTATGGGATGTTCGTAATTTGTATAGGATACCGAATTTCGAGGTATACTCTATCTAATATTAAAGAATCGGGCTCTCTAAAGAAGTTTTGCGTGGTCATACAGAAAAAACATACATAGGTACACGTCGACTTTAGTACCTCCTCCGTTTTTAGTCGGTAAAAAAAAAATGAAGCTTGTCTACGTTCTACATAATACCTTCTATACTTTTTTAGGTGTGATGTCAATATTGTGTTTTGTTAATTGCGATAAAGAGTTAATTTATCCACCACATGTAGTGGTAGGACTCTTGGCAGAGCCCGCCTGGGGAAGTACCACACCTTTGCCATTTATTCTACCACCAAGCAGTAATGTGTAAGCGTTACTGTGTTCTGGTTTAAAGGGCAATGTTTCCAGAGAAATTACTTGGCTTAGATATATAACACCTTAGATCTCTGGGTGATGAGCGCAGTGCAGTGCTAGGTAATGATTTGCACTCTTCATGTTCCAATAGATGCGTGTCGCTGTGCTGTTATGTGGCAGGCATGTTGCTTACCATCAGGCACATGGCTGCTCGTCTCATCACTCTTTAATATAAAAAAAAACCTAAACACAGAATTACATTACAAACGCTTGAGTTACAAGTTACAATCAAACATAATAAGTACTGCAAAATCTATTTTTTTTTTTATTTATTTGTACTCTAGACGTCGTGTCACCGGATTATTATCAGTTTTGTTCCTTTTTTAATAGTTAGATAATATTTTTGAGACTCTCAGCAAAAACTGTGTAACTTTCAAGACACTATTACTATTTTACACCGCGACGGCCGCAGAACTATGCAATGACGGAAGGAGATAAAAATATTAGTTAAATGGCCAAACTGCAACAGTTCAACATTATTACAAACTTTGGTTAGCCGTATCTTTTGATAGCGTATTCTGATTTTTTCACCGCTTTATGGAGTCGTAAACCTAAATTTGCAAGTGATTTCAACTTGACCCTGTGAAAAATACTTTGACAGATAGACGGATTGTGAGGTGATCCAATTGGAATCTTCTTTTCTATTTGGGGTAGAGACCTTAAAAATAATAACGAAAAACTGCAGTTTCTACCATTTTTTCTAGTGCTTCAATGATTTAGTTTGGCAGAACATTAATTATTTTTTGTTTTCTATTTAGCACAATCAATTTCGACATCAAAATAGACCCAACACATTATAATTGTTTAATAAACAAAATGCCGAAGGAAACCACCCCTTCTTAGATTAAGCTATTTACTGAATAAAATTTGAATTATAGCTATGTATTAGTTACTAAGTTAGATACAGTGTAAAACCTTAGAAATACTGTTGTATAATAAATTAATCTAACAATATTTATTTATTCGTTCACATTTACCCACACTTATAATCTAGTAGCGAGGAGTTCACTCATCAAATCATAATAAATATAACCTACCTACCTATTTATAAACATATATACCTGATACAAGTACAAAAAAATAGAAAATAAAACATATTATTGTATTTTTTATGTTACTTGTATTATTGTAAAACGCACCTAATTTGCTTTATACATCTGTTCAGGTGAAGAAATTCTAGTCTTACCTTTATAAACATTATCTCTATAAATATTTATTTTTCTTTCATTATGTAGTGAATCAGTTGCTTAGCTTTTACATATCATAATCATATTCTGATATAGAGTTAAAACTAAATACTATAGACTTCCCGTATTCGCCTTTAAGCGATAATTTCAATTGTAATTAATTAAATAAATAAATATTGGTGGAAAATGTGGGCATTTTACACATAATTAACTCGGTATAACAATATCTTGACATTTTTTGTAATAGTAGGTGTATAAATATGGTGTTTTGGCATTGTTAAAACAAGGGAATGTTATTTATAAGATGTATTTCTTCGTCTCATTTATGAATTACTGTCGGTACTGTAACCAAATTATTAAAATAATTCTAAAATTAATTAAATTTAAAATTTAATCTCATCAAACAAGTATTTTTCTAGATGTTGAAGGTATGATATTTATATTAGTAAATGTATACATAAATATAAAGGAGCGTAAAAATTCTAAACTACTTTTAAGTCTTCAAAATGTGTATTTTGTAGATAGCCTGGAAAGTGTGCATCATATATAATAAATATTTTAATATAAAACTTACGTACTAGAATAATATAATACAATATTTTTAGTATTGAAATTTTGGCTCAAAATTGATGTGTATCCTACGTGATTAGAATGAATGGTGCCATTGTAACTAAAATAAGTAACTGTAGCGTGATATGAATTTCGAATATGTTTGGGGGTTATGAATGATGTCACTTTGGTATCTTTGATAGAATCGTTAAATTTTAAAACTAAATTACTTACATACTAAATATACATTTTCGTATTGAGAATCATACAGCGACAGTGCAATTCACGATAAACTAAAAAGGTTTAATTCAACATTAACAAAACGAAATCAAATTTATTCAACAGTAAATAGGGTACAATTTCAGAGAAAGATTAATTTTGGTAACTATTTAAAAAATTATCAATACATTTTGCTAATAAACTGGCAAATGGAGTTGTTATTTAGAGCTTATTTACCCTATAATCTTACATGACATGTACACTCAATACAGACATGCACAGCAAGGATATAAAAAAATAATGTTCAACAATTTACTAAATATAAGGTATTGTTGTAAAAAATATGATAAATAATAATAATAATAACATATACAATAAACTTATGATAATATATAAAATATAAATACGTAATAATGATACCTTTGTAAAATAAAATAAAAATACAGCTACTAAAAAAATACAATAAACATGATTAAATAGTAGCTTTGATTCCGCGTAATCGTAAATTGAGTTATACCGGCTTTTGTTTGTGTTTCGCTTATTATTCATGGTAAACATGTACGAAGAACTAATTACAAAATGTTCTATGGCAACATGTTTCTACTTGTTTCTTAAAATAACACTGATCTGCAATCAAAATTTGGAGTTCTAAGCTCAGGATTTTTTAACATGAATTTTTAAATTAAAATACAACATATAGTTTGAAAAAAAAATGTATATGAAAAAAGACGCTGATGTCATATCATAAGAAATGTCGAGAGAAATTGGTTGACAAACAGATTCAGCACATTTTTCATCTTCATGAAAATAACATTTCTTGCTGTATAATTTTGGAATATTATACGAAGTCCTACATAAAATGCTGAGTAAAATTTTTATATGAGATTACGGGTCATTTAATAGTAACGATTTAGGAAAATAAAATACCCTACACAGAGTGTGTACACTCTGTGTACACTCTGTGTAGGGTGTCAAACAACTGTTATTTATTATTTTTGGAGCACGTCATGTGATGAAAAAATTGGAAGAACAAAAGTTTATTAATTAGAAAAATGTATCAATGGTTGTTCATCGATTCAACGGTTGTTCGGTTTAATTAAAAAAATTAAGGAACCATCTCTATCATACTAGGTGCATTAGTTTTACAACTATGATGCAGTAGACAAATAAATACACTTAAACTTACAACACCGTTTTACAACGTACTTGTATGTCGAGGTCTACAAAACAAATAGTAAGCTCTAAATATCCACAGAGTTCTAAAGAAATCTTACCTATGTAGGTATCTGCCAACTGGTGCTTAAAAGGTTTTGAATATAGATTCAGTTTTGTTTGTAAAAAAACCTTGATTGTTAACCGTAGTTTAAGCGGCATTTCTCAAAACTTGTAGTACAGAAAGTTATGTTTGCGTAATTTACATTTTTACCAGCTAAACTTTAGTGTAACAAGAAAGAAGCTTGTTTAATTTTCAGAGGAAAAACATATTTTATTTATTTCCCCAACAAGCTAAATCCAGTGACGCTTCGCTATGGTTCATTCTGATCCACAGCGGTGGTAATTGTTGTTATGATAGGAGTTCGCGAGTTTCCAACGCTTACTTACAATGTTCAGTTTTCTTTAGAACTCTGCAATAAAGCTAAGTCAAAACATTTTCTATTAAAAATGTAATGCGGGTTCAATTTACATTTATTCCGTTTTGACTTCGCGAAATTCATTATGGACTTTATAGTATACAGAAACTTGATTGTTTTCGAGCATTGTTACTTTTTGACCACGCTTCTTAAAATTGCAATCAATAATGTCATAATATTAATCAGTTTCAGTTATAGCTTGTTTGTGATCAAAAAACAACTGTGAAAAGTATGTAGGTACATATTTTTTTGTTTGGTCACAATTGTGATGGCCTGTATTTTTTTTACTAACCCTTTTTTACTTTCATAGGTTTACATTTGACCGCCATCTAACCTGATGTTAAGCGACTATGCGGTCTACGATGGAGTGTGTTTACCAAGAAGAAATCGATTCACTCTCGATTTGAAAACACCAAGTTTATAACCATCGGGAAAACCCACTCAGGCAACGCATTCCATAGCCTAGACGTTCTTATCACAAAAATAGAGTCAACCTACCTGCACATATATAGATTGATTCATAGTCTGAAACGTTACGATTTTATAATTATCAAATTCTAAATTGATTTCAGCAGCGCCGCACTAAATAAAGTAGATAATGGTCCAAAATCATTCGCGGAAGGACTTGAACTAGCTTCTAAACATTAACAAGGTTTTATTCTTCCAGTTTTATGTTTTGAAGAGATAAATAGATCTAGGTGCGCTCCAAATCAATCTCAATCTTTCTATTATTTTTTTTGCACAAAAACAATTATAGAATATTATAAAAAATATAAAAATGACAATTCATTTATTCTTAACTACTATTTGGGGTTAAGCTTCTAGTGACACCAGGTCACACATCCTTAAAGTATTATCGCGTCCTCAGACAAACGTAAGGCAAGGCCTAAATTTTGTAACATTTCAAATGGAAAAGTGTGAAATTTTTTATGGTTTCAGGTTTTTTCTTTATTGCAATTTTAATATTTTTAGGTATGAATTTACTGAACAACGACGTTGTTGTACATTGAAGTATTAACTTGATTCACAGTGAAATAAACAATATTTTAATAGCAAAATGACAAATGACATGTTTTGGTAGACAAGCAAAGTAATTAAAATGGACTTTGGTAATAATTACGAGTACTATGTACAAAATATGTTTAATGTAATAGACATGCTTTTCTTACTTTATTTTCACCAAAATAACTATTAAGTTCATCATTATACATTTTTATTTTAATAATGTTTCTGGAATCGTTCTGAACAAAACTTTGTTTTGAGTTATAGTTGTCGTCGCTCCGTATGTAAAAAAATGTATTGAAAGACAGTTGTACGTACGTATTTCAAATATTCTTAACTTAAAGTAGAAATTAAAACATTTGCAAATATTTTTCAAAAGAATTTGTAATCTTTTTAAATAATGTAAGTAACACAATTTTAGGTTGTAATGGTCATCATACCGCGCCAAAGATATAATTACTAACAACATATTTTTAATGAGATTGAATGTAAATATAGAGCAATGTTAAGAAAATTATAGCACATCATGTATACCTATACCTAAGTCTAGATTAGGTTGAATGTATTAATTATTAGCGAGCGAGAATAGAACATAAGAGTTAATATAAGTACATTTTAAAAAACTTAGCGCTAAAACATGGTATGTAAAATTAAATGTATTGGGTGGATAATTGGTGGACAATTCACACAAGATAATATAAGTATGTAAAATTTCGTATTATTAACTTTCGATAATAATAAATGTGAAATGCCTTGGTACATTTAATGCAACGAAGACAATGTATCTGTAATTTATGTCACCATGCGTGTTATATCTACGACGTCAATATTGTATTATTTATTGTTATCGTTTGGGCGAATATCAACACCTTCCTGTCCAACGACACTTTAAGACACGAAGAGTCCAAATCATTTCCTAGCACTGCACTGGGCTCGTCACTAAGATATTACATCTCCAGCCCCAGTAATTTCTCTGAAACATATTACTGCTTGGTCGGTAGAGCAACTGGCAAAGATGTGGTGGTACTTTCCCAGGCGGACTCTGTCATGAGTCCTACTAACTAGTACAATCATCATCATCAACAGCCCACTAAATGTTCCCACTGCTGGGACTCGGGGCCTTCACTCGCAAGGAGAAAGTTGAGGCCATAATCCACCACGCTGGCCCAGTGCGGGGTGGTGGATGGCCCTTGACTTCGAAAGATTCTAGGTACATGTCGGTTTCCTCACGATGTTTTCCTTCACCGTTTTAAGTTAGCGGTTAGTAACCCTACTACTAAATTTAAATTAGTAAGAAAATATGTCTGTTTTAAACATACAACGTAAGAACTCTTGTAACTTTTATGAGAATGATTTTTTCCCATAATAGATGGGTTTTTGCAAATCATTCTCATAGAAGACTTAAATATGACTTCGAATGTATTATAAGAACCGAAACGATATTATGCAGGGTATGGAAACATACAGGAAAATCGAAGATCGAAGATAGGTCGAAAATCGAAAAGAAAGCGTTCTTATGAAAGTAAGTGTTCAGAATTGTGTATAAGATCATGGTGTGTGTGAATTGTCCACCAATATTCATTTGTTTATCATAATAAAGTTACACTGTACATAAATATGTGTTTTTATTTATTCAATACATAAGCTTATATGCTTATAGCTACGCTCTTTACAAGGCCATATTCTGAAGACATGTAACAAAATTGTTTTCTAAGCTAAACTTAAATTAGGTTCGTTCAATTTAGCCGATAAATTTTCAGTATTCATACCTACCATTAGCCGTAATATACAAATAGTTCAAGAAGTTTTTGGTGGAATAATCGAAATATAGATATGATAAAAAAATGTTTGAAGTCCATAGTTCATAATAAACTCCGAATTAAGCTATCGATGCCCCTTAATTTCCTAACCAGTACCTTCAACCATTGTGATATCTTAATTGTAAAAGGTACCTTCAGAATTGGTCCTAATAATAAATTAGGAATAATAAAGCTTTTGAGGAAGGATTTTTTAAAGTTTGGTTGTATAGATGAATGAATGATTAATATTCTTGTATGCAAATATACTTTAATGCACGTGCAAATAAATTTCATCGAAATTTTACGGTTACTTACATAGCAAAATAGCACAAGCTACTTTTTTTTCAGAAACTTTTCCTTATTTAAAAGTGATAGGTATAATTCTATATGTATAAAGTGAATAGAATAAATAAAATCATCTTCTGCTTTGAATTCGACGACGACACTTTGATTGAGTTGTGTGTTTACCGAAAGATGAGACAAGTCAAGCATTTGTAATCAAGAAACAGTAGCTTCCTAATAGTAAGACTGAATCCATTCAGATTAGGCGACCCATGTGACAATCACAGCAACGTCGTTTGATATTGACATTTTATTATACAGGGGAAGGAGATTTCGATATTACGCAATTGCATATTTATCAAATTGTTATTGCGCTCTTTTTATCTCTAATTGTAAGAAAATATATCCGCCACATTTGAAAATGACTTAAGTACAATATGGCCTGTTTAGAGCTCGCCCCATGTCACAAAACGCAGAAAAGGTTACATAGGTTTCATTCAGCTCACAATATTTAACAAGTATTTAACTCGCGTAAGTCTTAGGTAAAGGCCATGAGATATAGCAAAATAAAACCGACATTGTTAGACATTTAGAAGCCAGTTTTTTTAGAATAATGCTTTAAGCTAATATGGGTTTTCACAAACTTTAACTAGTATATGTTATTAGTGTACTTGACACTTGACCGCCATCTCGCCTTTGGTTATGCGATGATGCAGTCTACGACGAAGGAGTGAGGATGGAATGACGAGATTCAAATTTATATAATCGATATTAACGAAAATACAATGTCAATGTACATATTTGAATCTCAGAAACTACTAGACTGGTTTCAAAAAATCTTTCACCGTTGGATGGTTCCGTGATCCCTGAGTGGCCTCACTATCGGCTATTTAGGGTTACTGCTAATCAGCTTGCATCCGTTTAGGGGCTTGTTCTGTATATTTAAACAAACAACATTTATTCTACAACTTTGGTTAAAACTGAATACATAACCCAAAAAAAAGTGTTTGTTGCCCTCTCTAGCACTGTTTAGCGGCTTTTTAGTGTTTATTCACTTCGGCACATAATTTATTGAGCGTTATAGAGCGCACGTGCTCTTGTTACGAAGAGTTCGATGGTAAGACTGGGCAAATACACCTTTTATTTATTTTGTACGGAAAAAGTATTTAATTTACTTAACATCCCCTTAAAAGGATGCAGGCTGATTACCAGTAACTCTGTATATGCACCACGGTCGAAACCGGGGCGGACTGCCAGTTCTTGTAAGAATTTAAGTGTATCTATGGTCCTATTTATAAACGTCTATGTAGCCATTACCTCGGGGATACCAGCCCGATCTTAGATGTTCCTTATAGGCGATAACCTTAGATAGAGAATAAGTAAAGAGATCAGGTTTTTCCGCACGGATCCTTTGTAACAATCGTAAGCAGATGAGGTGTATGTTAGCTAGGGCAACATAGTCATGTGCCGCGACAAAAGTATGCCACTTCCACAAGAGCGATCAGACCCCTGATTTCAGTGTAAAGCGTTTGTTCTAACTCTATACGTGGTAGATGTAAACTGTTTGGCGACAGTAGAATACGAGTTCGCAACGTGAGGTGCCTTCACGCCAGTCGTCGTACGAGACTTACTCGTGGACTACGGTAAGTGAGAATAGTAAGTATGTTTTCTGAGTGGGTATTCCCTATTAGTTACAATCTTTGTGTCTTCAAATCGAGAGTGAATCGGTTTCTTCTAGGTAAACGCGCTCCATCGTACACCGCATCGTCACTTAACATCAGGCAAGATGGCGGTCAAGTGTAAACCTATAAAAGTTATAGAACAATTTGGAACGTTCTTGGGTATGTTTCGAGTATGCTTTTAGAAATAGTGTACAAAGTGAAGTGAAGTTGGTAAGTTTTGACTTGTAGAGCCCTGCGCTATCCCAAACTATGGCAGGCAGTAGAAGCCATTTGCGGCCCACGGAATGAGATCAATAGCAGATCTCATTCCAAAAGAAATAGTCTAAGATCCCGCTATACAACGACCTTCACCGAGCTGTTTATTGGATGAAAAGGATTATATATTCAATTTAATATGTCAACAAATATATTGCAAATGGGTTGTCTAAAAAACTAAGTCCAGAATAAAATGTTACTATATAATTGATAAATTAACAATTAAAAGTGTTTTTTTAAACGTTTCGCTTAAATTGATGATTGTTTTTTTAAAAACTGTATACAGAACTTATTATTTTGGCTTTACTCAATGCTTACGAAATCTCTTGTAAATATGTTCAAAGAATAAAAAGTTTCATAGAAACATTCATCCCTTATTTCACCCCTTTGGAGGTTGAAATTTAACAAACACTGTGATACGTTGCTCATTGATCATGCTCTCTACATGCGAAATTTTATGCAAATGTTTAAAGAATAAAAGTTTCATACAAACTTACATCCCCTATTTCATACCCTTAGGGGTTGAATTTCGTAATGAGATTTCGTAAACATTGAGTAAAGCCAAAATAATAAGTTATGTGATACAGCTTTTTCAAAATTTCAATCTATTTAATTGAAATTTTTAAGAAAAAGAAGTTTATTTTTAGGGTTCCGTAAAACGTAAAAACGGAACCCTTATAGATACGTCATGTCTGTCTGTCTGTCTGTCTGTCCGTCCGTATGTCACAGCCACTTTTTGCCGAAACTATGTTGAAACTTGGTAAGTAGATGTATTCTGTGAACCGCATTAGGATTTTTACAAAAGTTTAAAAAAAAAACAAAAATTAGGGGTGCCCCCCATACTGAAAACTGAAACTCAAAATATTTTTTTTCATCAAACCTACACGTGTGGGGTGTCTATCGATAGGTCTTAAAAATGATGTTGAGGTTTCTAATATTATTTTTGTCTACACTGAATAATTTGCACGAGAGACGCTTCCAAAGTGGTAAAATGTGTGTCCCCGGGCCCCCTCTAACTTCTAAAGTAAGAAAATGAAAAATCTAAAAAAAAAATATGATGTACATTACCATGAAAACTACCAACGAAAATTATTTTGAACTCGATCTGATGAGTAGTTTTTTTTAGTACGTCATAAATACACTATTATTAAAACTTCGATCAAAGTTACAACGAACTACAAGAACTATGTGTACTATGTATATTATGTTACTTGCTGCAACGGAACCCTTCATGGGCGAGTCCAACTTGCACTTGGCTACTTTATTTAATTAATCATATTCTGGACTGAAATTTTTTAGACCATCGATTTGCAATACATTTATTGACATATTAAATTGAATATAAACATCCTTTTCATCCAATAAACAGAGCTCGGTGAAGGTCGTTGTATTGCGGGATTTCCTACTAAAAAGAAAATATAATACGAGATAACCATTATTTCAGTATAAAGTTTTAAACAAGTCTTCACTGGAACGGTTCTAGTTAAATACAATGTGACCCAAGGTTTGTTTGAATGAATGAGCCATTAAATAAGATAATTAAATAATGCTTTGGTTGAGCCACGTTTAACTGTGCCAGCCTTGCAGTTGTTGTGTTTGTTGTATTTTAAGTACCTACCTTATTTTATAAAAATAATAGCGTTACACTTCACCATCTCAACTTCGATTAACATCAGGCGAGACGGCAGTCAAGAGTAAACCTATAATAGTTACAAAATAATCTCACCTAATGTGAAGCGACGATAGGGTCTACGATGGAGCTTGCTAAACAAAAAAAACGATTCATTCTCGACTTGAAGACAACAACAACAAGATTGCATGTACACGAGTACATAAGTTGTGCCATATAATATATACATATGCGGAATACCATAGGGAAGGCATTCCGCGTTCAGACGTTCACGAAAATGATTATGTAGATCAGTTTACACTCTCCGAAACGTATATAGCCGATAAAAAAAAAAGCTAACAACTTGTTGTTGCGGCGATGTTCCAGTCTTTTTCCAACAAGGGTGTCGTTGCCTAAGAGCCTTTTTCCACGTCTCTCGATCAAATCCAGACGCCTCTAGATGATACTTAACCGATCTATCTCAAAGGTGCGAACAGTAAGTACTTCATACCAGAGCAAATCCGTGCTTGATATAACATGAGCAACCGTTCAGAGTTAAAGTACCTTTGCAGTAGAGCCGTTGTAGTAGAGTCACAGTTGAGCGTAGATATTAAAGTAACGCCAAAGATCTCGAGATGGTCAGTGATCGGAAGAAAAGGGTAAGGAAGAGTAAGAGTTTTTCCTTTTTGCGGAGAACGCTTCTTGCTTCTTTCCCTCGTTAAACTTGGCCTGATTGGCATCGCACCATACAGAGATTGCCTCAAAGGCCAAGTTCATAGCTTGCATAAACGGTTACTGTCAGTAAGGTGAGTCGTAACGAATAATATGGAATTGAACAGCAGCGACATAATTAAATAATCATTTTATCACAGTTAGAGTTCAGTAAGTAGTAGGTACCTATTTCTATAAAAGTAGGTAGGGTCTGCGCTGCACTACGCTCGTCACCCAGAGATGTAAGAATATGTATCTCAAGGCCCTGGAATTTCTTTTAACGTCCCTTCAAACCGGAACATAATAATGTTCGATTATTTTTGTGTGGCTCGGTTTGGTTCGGTATGATAACAGGCGAAGGCGTGGTACGGAAGCAGGCGGACATTGTAAAAAGACTTCGATCATTAGAAAATCTTTTTCAATTATTTGTTCAGTCATCAACTTAATTATATGTCTATTAATATTTTTTTAAGTAACCTTCATATTATCTGGGCGGCGGACCGATTGGAATGCTATGACATCGATATCTCCTAATATTAACTCCTTTGGGGTTGAATACTTTCTTCAAAGTAAAAATAGCAATTCGGAGAAGTCATTCGAACACAAAAAAACTGTTATCAATAGAAGAAATTCTCGACTCGTATCCCTAAAAAAAGGGCGTTCAAAAATATGATCAATGCTGCCTAACTTGCCATTTTACATTTTTATTTAATTCAAAAATGTATAATGGTAAACTAATATTATCAATTACGGGATTTTTACCGTGGTTAATAAGCGTATTAATTGTGTTCCATAAACAAAAGTAGTCATAAAGTGAGCGTATTTTGTTTTTTATATTTTCGTTCGCATTCGACGAACTGTAGTCGCCTCATAATACTGAGAAAATAGTTAGATATTATGTCTTCTGCCCGTTATTAGAAACTTTTGTGTCAACTCTCGCCATTCGTAGTAAAAATGGTGCAATTAACTACATAAAAAAAATAAGAGAAATACTCATAATTTTTAAACACAGTAAATATCCCGTTATTGGTAAAACCAGTGAAATCAATTATTAAAGTGATAGCTAAAATAATATACAATGGTAATTTAGACAACTTTATTAATATATTTTCCAAATAGTCGATGTAAATAAATTTATTGTTTACTCGTGCAGACAAAATGGTATATTAGTATTATATACATACATTGAAACAAAAACATATACATGGAACACAAACACGTCCCCTTACACTACCTCGTCTTTGTACGATCAGAGAGCGTATCAATAAGCAACTATACCAATATTCTTACTTCAAAGTTCTTTAGTTTTCCGATACTCTATTACTGTTCTAGGACAGCCTTTGCACAAATAAAACATGGTTGCAGCCAGAAATGGGCGATAGGTACTTATTGAAACAGAAAACATTGCTCAGTGTGGAGTACGTACTGCAACATTCAACAATCCTTTATTGCATCCACAAGATAACGGAAAACCATATTTCATATTTATTTGGCCCGAAGAAAATGTTTCATAAAATTGGAATCTGAATCAACGAGGTTACCTACGGATAGAAATCATGTTATTGAACAGAAATCGAATTATAATTAATCATGGTCTTCAGCAATATGCTCGTTTTACGTTTATAACATCAATATTTCGAATAAAGCCGATAACATTCTAGATCAGTGAAATAGTATTAATAATACGTCGGTAAGGTTTAAATTTTTTACAAATACCACTATCACACTGCAGTTCTGAATGTTAATGTGCTGTTATATACAGGATATTCAGTAACCGAAACACAAGAAGAAGCTGGTAAACCTACGATTACGTAGAAATGCAGCAAGTCTTGGTGTCGGTTTTGCTGATAATTACAATCTACGCTTTCTAAACGATAAACTTAACTAATTTGCATGGAATGACTATTGCGTAAGTTTTATTTAAAGACTGCCTATTGATCACCAAACTTAAATAGCTAAATAGCTTTGCTATTGCTTTCCTTCTTGTTTCAATAAAGACAAAGCATTAAAGCCTTTCGTATTCGTTAACCAGTACCTCTCCAATGTCGAGAAGAGTTATCGCTTGACTTCTTCAAGGTTGGTGATCGCTATACAAAACCTAGTTGAGTTATACTGTAAGGTAAACACTACAGACACGTTTCAACGTTTACTGTACCTACGCACAGCGGAACAATTATTTGAATATCTCCATGTACACAAACATAGTAATCACAGAACTTAATATAAGTACTATATAATACAAAAATACAGCTTAAATAATCATTCATCCACGTAGGTTACGCACCTACCTACCTACGTTTTTAAATGTTTCAAAAGTTTCATAAAACGAACCAGTACAATAAAATGACCGTATAGTCTTTAGGACATATGTGCATTACTTCCGATAAAGTTCTATGCTAGAAAGCTTAGTGCTTACCTCTCTTGTTAGAATGTGTCACTTTTCACCGTCAAACTAAAATATTATTTATGTTCGTAGCTTTTCGCAGAGGAATATACATAACGAGTACAATGTAAATTATACTCGCTTTCCATTTCAAATTGTCTTCGCTAAAAGTGTTTACATTACAAAGTACCAACAGGCCGTAAAATAAATACTGTCTCATCACCATCAATCTATTATTATAGTGTTCAGCTGTTCCACGATACGATACTCTCTCTAATATATTTTAAACTAGGATGACGCTTGTACGCTCATCTCATCTGTAACTCATCCAATAAGTAAAATAAACTACGCTGCAAATTGACGATTGAGCACTAGTAACTAGACGAAACCGATGCACTTTAGATTGGTAGACGTCTAGTTGGTATCCATCTGGAGACAACCCTTCCCTTCGTTTATCATAAAGAAAAAAATGATAAAATATTAAAAAATGTTTCCAATGATGTTATACACAATTCGCTCTCTTAGCGCAATAAGATGAGTTGATTACAGTTTAATCAACTCGTGTCGTGTTACTCGAGGTAAGCCGTAAATCGGAAAACTTGATGAAAAGCAAGGCTTAGTTGGCAGCTCCGTCAAACTATTAATCTTGAGCAAAGTGATTGAGCGGGAAGTTTTACCACCTAACCAATGAACACCTCCATGATAGAAATTATGTTGCATTTTCAGCGTTCCGTTCAGTAAAGGAAGCCTCACAGTTAGTGAAAGTTATACCAAAAATGTATACTTAAATGTATTTACATCCAAAAACCCTCGTTATAACCAATATGTCGAATATCTAATATAAGAACAATTATAACTTATGGCATTATACATTTATGGCTTAAACTTTATGTTCCTCAATAGTTAGGGCGTTTAAGGTGATGGATTTTAAATATTAGTAATACTAACATTATGACAAATTATATTAGGGGCAGTCATATTATGTGTAAAGAAGTTTAGCAGTGTAACTAAACAAGTTCTTAGTTGAGTTTTTTTATTAGTTAAATTGAGAAACGATAACAATTAAGACTAACTTGAAACCTATGTACCTATTAGACTTTATACAATAATAAAAATTGGGTAAGCGCGAGTCGAACACGTGTAATAAATGTCGAACTACAACTTTAACAATATTTTTTATAGTACGGAACCCTCGGTGTGTCGATGAACTTGAACTTAACAGGTTTATGGTAAATACTAAGCACTTTACCGCAGTTTCGCTAGCTCGTAAACAACTTTGCTTTTGTGAAAAATTGCTTTTTAACAATGAAATTATTAGTAGTTATTAGATTTTTTTGGGAACAAATGAATATTTAATTAGCTACTCAAGTAGACGGCATACATGTAATTGATCTAGGGAAAACACTAAAAAAATATGGTATTACCAGCTATACACATACATATATATATAACCAAATACATACAGGTACTAGCGCGCTCAAATGCGTGGGTCCGATTCAAGATTCACATAAAAGTAGTGCCATAACATTCATGTTCACAAAAAATTAGTTGTTCAAATAGTGTTATTTTTAGACGTTTGTGATTTTACTTTTGTAAATATTTACGATGCACGTTTTTCACGCAACATTACACACAAACTAAGCAAAGCATAAACTATGGCAGCCAAAATTGAATATTAATTACTAGATACATGTACATATTTCTATATAGTAATGAGTGACGGGGCGGGCAGGCCATGAAGCTGATGATGAGCAAAACGCCCATGACAGCACAATATCACGTAGCTACTTGAAGAGTCCAAATCTCTTCCCAGCACTGCACTGCACTCATTATCAAGAGGCACAAGTTGATAATATATCATAGTATATACTCGTTTATCTCATAACTTATTATTATGTGTATGTGTGTGTAATACTACTCATTAGTTTTTCGTTTCATGGTATAAGACTATGTGCCTGACGTAAAAGATTATTATTATCATAGTCCTGTAATTTCTTTGGAAACACTGCTTATCAAACCAGAACAAATAACAGGCAAAGGTACTTCCCCAGGCGGTTTCTGCTTAGAGTCCCACGCCTACAAACATAATCCCGCTTCCAAGATCTGTTTTCAAATATTCTTTCTTATATCTCATGTATGTTGTGTTATAATATTATACTCGCTTTTTCTTATGCCGTACAAAACGTAACAGCCAATAACGACTACCGCAGTCAATGTCTTTAGCGCTCGTATACTTTACCAGGGGCGTTTACTGCGTAACAAAAGTACTGTAAAGTACTGCTAACAATGTCTATTACGTTTAATTTAAATTGATCCAAGGTAAAATAATGAAATACAAATAGCTTTAATCCTACTAATATTATAAATACCTACTAGTTTAGTGATAGGACTCTTGCCAGTATCTGCCTGGGGAAGTGCCACGCCTTTGCCAGTTATTCTACCGCCAAGCAGCAATGTGCAAACATTACTGTGTTCCGGTTTGAAGGGCAATGTTTCCAGAGAAATTAAAGAGCTTAGAGATATAACATCTTAGATCTCTGGGTGACGAGCGCAATGCAGTGCTAGGTAATGATTTGGACTCTTCATGTTCCAATAGCTGCGTGTCACTGTGCTGTTATATGGCAGGCATGTTGCTTACAATCAGGCATATGTCCTTTTCGTCTCGTCTCTCTTTATTTAAAAAATAAATAAAAAATAAGATAGTTTGGATGTTTCGATGTTTTGTTGTTCAATCACGTCGTAACGTCTGAACGGATCTGGTTTAAATTTGGACCACAGATTATTGTCTGGATTAGATTAGTTTAGTTTAGGCAGGCTACTTTTTTATCTCGAGAAAACAATGGGTACGGAGGATCTAACGCCTAACTGAAACTGCCTTAGCTATCATTGCACTCTCTTTTCTTTTCGCTTGAAATGATAGAGACAGCAATAGCAAAGCCATGGCCTATTTAGTTAGACGGTAGAAGGGCGGGACTGCGCGTGTAATACCGCGTGGCGCTGGTAGTCGATTGATTATTTATATGATGTTGGTGTTATTTTGATACACCCCGCGGTTTAACCCGCGTAGTTCTCGTTCTCGTTATTTTCGAAAGATAAAAATGAGTAAATTTGTTCTTCCAGACTATAATTTAAATGTGTTTCTTCATATATCAACTTGATCTGTCCATACGTTAAGTTGTGATTACGCAAGCTACAAACATCCAAACTGTTGTAGGTCATCGATATAAACCAGCGGATGTGCCCTGAGCATCTTGAAATTGGTAATAAACTGCGTCTCCTTTTTCGTAAGTGGTTTACAAACAACCAATCCACACTTGACCCCTGGTATTGGTAGCGGCGAGATATGCTGTGGTTCTATTTATTTTGGTTGTTGACAACGAATAGTGATAGGTAAAAACGTCCAGCGTCCACCGATTCTTGCAACAAACTAGAACGCTAAGAGTAAGCTCACTCTTCCTAACGAAAACATGATTCCGTGCACCCTAAAGTTTGGGAGGGCACATCTTTGTGCCTCACCTACATGTGTGAGGTGTCTATCGATAGGTCTTCAAAAATGATGTTTAGGTTTCTAATATATTTTTTGTTTACACTGAATAATTTGCGCGAGAGACACTTCCAAAGTGGTAAAATGTGTGTCCTCCCTCTAACTTCTAAAGGAAGATAATAAAAAAATATATGATGTACATTACCATGCAAACTACCAACGAAAATTGGTTTGAACTCGATCTAATGAGTAGTTTTTTTTAGTACGTCATAAATACACTATTATTAAAACTTCGATCAAAGTTACAACGAACTACAAGAACTATGTGTACTATGTATATTATGTTACTTGCTGCAACGGAACCCTTCATGGGCGAGTCCAACTCGCACTTGGCCACTTTATTTTTTACCCTTTGGTATCTCCGAAGACTATTAAATTGGGAGTCAATAGCAAAAAGTCATTCTAACTTTCTGTAAGTATCATATCTCGAGTTGGAGACAACACGGTCCATAAAAGAAGTTTTATTTTGTTGAATATGGTAGGTTGTAAATACAATAACTACCTACGCTATTCAGGCTTTGTAGGTATATAATATATTCGCTTATAATTTTATGAACCAATTAAACTCTTCCAACGCCGCGGCTATTAAAATCTAAAATAACGAGAACTACCCAGGGTTAGTAATTAGTCTTAACAAAGCCAATTCAATACTAGCAAGTGCATAGAAACGTATCATGTTGACAGATAATTGACCCGTGCTCTCTCTCTCTAATTGCGTGCAAAAGGTCAGTCCACAATTAACGCTGCAGCTGAAATCGGAACTGGGAACGTTTAAACCATTTATGCGAATACTCGTACCGAGATTCGTATGAAACTCGATGTATACCTGAAACTTGTACGTGATTCGAAAATATTTATAATATATTAACTTGTACTACTTATGTCATTAGATGATACTGATGATTGGTATAAACTTAGACATGATTTAAATTACTTATAGAAATATTATTCAATCATTGGATACCATGTGAGCCACGGTTCCATTCGACCAAATAAAATGTACTTGAATGAACGTTATACTTAACGTTTTTATTTATTTGAAGTATGATATTCAGAAATGAAACATATTTTTCAGTTGAATTTACATTTTTACATAAAGAATGATCATTACTTGCAATTCAAATCGCATAACATAATTGAGAATAGTTGTAATATCACATCAAAAATATAGCTACGATACCGTAGACTGCGCTACGAAAATGCTACGATGTTTTCGCAGGAACGGTATGCATGCACGCTCAGTCGTTTACCAGTAAAATGTTCTGAGTGTGTTCAGGTCACTACTATCGTCTGAACTAAGCTGAAATGGCCAAAGAAGCATCAACCAATTTTTACTATGGAGTATCTTCCGGTTACTATATGTATGTATATCTTTGTGACCCAAATCCAGAAATGGGGTCATGAAGATATTTAGAAAAAACTATTTTTATAACAAAAAGCTTAGTTTTGGGCTGGACGGTGTAAGGTGAGAAATGTCCGTCAATATTAATTTTCGCAATTCAGTTGGTAACACAACAGAAATTCATTTTGTCACATGACGATTAATAGATAATTAGATATCTATTAATCGTCGTTGACTTGTCCGTCATCGAGAGGCAGCTGATTAATATCGGTGGCGAACGCATACAGACGCTCGCAAATCTGTGAAATAGTAGTTACAAAACTAACAGCTACATGTTCCAGGTTTGTATTGCACTGTTAATTGGAGTACTAGGAATTGGAGTACTGGGAATTGGATGAAAAGCGCATCGCATTTCCCGCCGGAAATTCCTAGAATTTGTTGTTGGTATGCATGTTCGACGAGTCGGCTATTTCATAAAACTTTGAACATAATAAACGGAAACAGGATATTATGATATAATATCCCGTTTTCCGTTTATTTGATGAATCTTTTTTTACTATTATATGAGCAATATGCTTTTTAGTAAGAGTTAATGCGGTTGGGCATGAGACTTGTCTTTATTATTATTAGGTATACGTTTACACTTGAACGCCATCTTATCTGATGTTAAGCGACGACGATGCATCTACGATGGAGCGTGTTTACTTAGAAAAAAAAACCGATTCACTCTGATTTGAAGACAGCAATAATGTAACCAACGGCAACGGGAGAAACTCACTCGGATGAAACATTCTACAGCCTAGACGTTCTTAACACAAAAGTAGAGTCAAACCTCTTCGTTAGTCTCATTCAACATCACTAAAACAAATTAATGAAATAGCCGCAAAAAATAGGGGAACTGAGGGAGGAGAGTCCTGTCCTAGGTGTGCTGAAAAATAAGAACCTTTACTTCTAAAAACGTAACTGTAATTATTATGAACCAACAGTTAATGTTACGCAGGTGCGTCAGTGACGAAGGCCTCCAAACCGTTTTCTTTTTCTTAAGATAAGATGAATCTTTATTTTGTTCACATGTTTAATCTACGAATGTTTAAATCTATATATATTATTGTACACCTTTGTCTTGGTCATCTCGCTGGATGTGGACCACATTTGTAAGTGAACTTGTCTTCATTCTTACTATTTATTACTTATCTCTATCTACTCTGATCTAGACAGCATCTCACAAGGGTTCCGATAACAAGCAAAGTTTTCCAATATTATTTTATTCAAGAGTCTCTCAATTTTATTTCCATTTAATAAGTCTTAAAGCGCGTAATTCCACTAATTAGTAAAATAAAGTGGAATTAAGAAATCATGAGTATTTTTTATTTTCAACAGGAAAAAAACATTTAATCCTTCATAATGTAATATTTCTATTTTTCAAGCTAAGAAAAGCTTTTCTCTCAAGAGTATTGATTTTCTCAAGTACCTGTCTGTGTGCGTGGGCTTCCCAAGAGCTTTATCGTTTTGTATTTTCGAATACTTTCGATAAAGTCTTATCTAAAACAAATTATGTGAGAGTATTTAGCGAAAAAGAAAATGAATATAAAATCGAAAAACGATTACGAGCTTGATGTCTTCGTGAAGAAGGCCTCGAGTCCCAGCAGTGGAATCGTAAAGTGGGCTGTAGCCCGCTATACCACGCATCAAACACGACACAAACTGGACATGTCATCAGATTTATAACAGAAGTCAAATAAATCAATAAGCATTGCCCTTCAGCGTGGTATTGCAACCAGCATGCCGGGTACGCTTTTTTGTTATCTGTAGACCTTCATTATTGGTATATATGGATAATTCAGATGTGCTTAGTGTAAGTAGTTAGGTATGTAGCGTAGTGTAGTTCTCATTGTATTTTAATTTTTAACCAAGTTCAAACAGGACGAGGTTTTCAATTCGGCCGGTATTTTTTTAACCGACTTCCAAAAAGGAGGAGGTTATCAACACGACGAACGAACCGATTTTAAAATTTCTTTTTGTGTTCGGATGCTTGCTTCCCGAATGGTTCCATATAAATTTTATCGAAATCGGCTTGGTGGTGTTTGAAATATGAACGGAAAACTAAAATTTTGCTACACTACACTAATTGCCTACAATTTTATCCGGATGACGTTGTTGTAGCTTTCACAAAAGTTATGACATTGGATCCTATTAACACGAAATTGTATAAATGCATTAATAAAAAGTTGTTTTGCACCAAAAAAAGGCCAAGCCTTACAGGTAGTAGATAGATACTACTTACCTACGCCTACTTACTACGGGTACGTACATAGTATCTATCTACTAGCGTTTTGACATGACTGGCGCCGACTTCAAATAGATGACTGAGTATCGCTTATAATAATGATATTAACTTATTTTTTGCTTTTGATTGTCTATTTGTGGATTTGAAGTCGGTTTAATTTAAAGAGTTTATTTATTTGTGTACATCGAGTACTCCGAGATTTATGATCCGATTTACGTGATTCTTTTTTAGTTTGATGCAGGATAAGTGTCATTTAATCCCATAGATAGAATTTTGTACAGTGTAGCTTAGTAGTTTTCATATTGTGAACATTTTTTGAAAATAATTGTTTGTCCGGACACTGTAATAAAGGCTGATGTTTTAATTTTGATTTAGGCTGATTTTACATATATTATTATTAGCAGCGCCCACGGGTTTACCCGCGCATTTCCCGCTATTTTCTTGTGATAAAAAGTAGCCTATATGTAATCTATTATCTACAATAAATAATGTTAATTTTACCTGATGTAATCTAGAAAAAATCTACTGTAGTTAACAGAACAACCTATTACAGACACAAAAAGTATTAAAAAATGTTTAAAAATTTACTTCTTAACCAGAAATAGGCACTCAAAAGCGAAAAATTAATTAATATAATTGTTGTAAGCGCTACTTACTCATCTATTTGAAGTCGGGCCAGCCAAGTCAAATAGCTAGTCGATAGGTACCTACTATGTATGCAGTAAGAATTTGGAGGTAGTATCTATCTACTAGTTAGTACCTGTTAGACTTGGTTGGCACCGATTTCAAATAGATGAATAATGGGTAGCGCAGACAAGAATTATGATTTTAATTATTAATCGCTATTTCTGGTTTTGAAGTTTACTAAAATGTAGTTTTTGAATTTTCTTACTCCCATTAACATTTTTCGGGCCGATGTTTCCCTATACTGGCATAGCCAGTAGCGACGACAAGCTTGTGAAATACTAGTGTCTACGCTTAGAAATATACTCTGAACAAAATTATATATAAATTAATACCTACAATTACAAAACATGAATGGATTACATTGAATAGGTAAGTGACAGAACGATTAGCAGTAACTTTATAAATTTATTTCTATTCAGCCAATTTTTAAGCGCAAATAACCAATTTAACACACAAACGGTTTTTTATAGCACTAGCGGGTGCGTACAAAGACGTCTTTCAATCTCGTCGTATTATTATAATATTGTACTAAATCAACTCATTAAAACACACGGTACGTAATTTGCGCAATAAAGGCCGGGTTACACAAAGACGATCCGATAGCGATAGCGATCCGAGACAGGATTTTTGTAATGTTCGAATTTGTATGCAACCTGACACACAGCAAGCGGGCGCGATCCCATACTCGGTATCGGATCGCTATCGCTATCGGATCGCTATCGCTACCGGATCGCCTCTGTGTGACCCGTCTGTCATCAGTAGGGTTTGTTCCCGGGAATTCTCGTCCCGGGAATTCCCGGGAAATCGGTCGGTCTCGTACCCGGGAAATTCAGCTCGAGAAAAGTCGAGACATCGAGAAGTTTAAATAAACATTTTTACGCTTAGCTTTCTTTGTAAATGCGAGGCGGCAGCGGCATCCTTTGACAGCACGGCTCGTGTCTGTCGGTAATGTCGGTATCCTTTGTTTTTGCCGACAAACGCAAGCGCGACGCGGCCCCAGTTGTATTTTGTTCATTCGTGTTTCAACTCCCGCCATGTTCGGATCGGTCGGATCATAAACCCAGCATAGTGAGTGTATTTACTATTTAGTGACGCACGAGTAATAGAATCGCAGAACAAACAGGTAAGTATTGTTATTATTTATTTAAATAGTTCAAGTGTTTGTTTTGTTTTGTAAGTACTTTTGTATTACCAAAATAATATTTTTGTTTAAAATGAATAGGTATGTTAAAGAAATAAAACTTTTGTTTTTAATCAAATAAGAGAATTGTTAGTGCATAAATATGATGAGATATAATATGATTGTTTTTAGTTAAGATGTTTGTTTTAAGCTGATTGTTAACAGAGATTTTGTTTTTTATTAAAGATTAGTGAGATTAGTTATAATAAGAAGAAGTATGATTGTTTTTAGTTAAGATGTTTGTTTTAAGCTGATTGTTAACAGAGATTTTGTTTTTTATTAAAGATTAGTGAGATTAGTTATAATAAGAAGAAGTATGATTGTTTTTAGTTAAGATGTTTGTTTTAAGCTGATTGTTAACAGAGATTTTGTTTTTTATTACAGATTAGTGAGATGAGATTAGTTATGATAAGGAGAAGAAGTATGATTGTTTTTAGTTAGCAATTTTGTTTTGAGCTGATTTTTTATGGAGAACTTGTTTTTTTTGTTAAAAATTATGTTGATTTTTTTCATGTAAAATAAACACAGTTAAATTAAAGACTCTTTTTATTAATTAAACAAAAATTTAGACGTATTTTATTTTTTCTCGACAACCCGAGAAGACCCGAGAAATCAGGCTCGAGAAGTCTCGACACCCGAGAACTAAAAAACCTCGAGAAATCGGAAACCCTAGTCATCAGATATAAAATCTGTCAACTTTATTGCAATGTTTATCAGCAACGACACAGTTTACTACTAAGTATTTGTGAATTTATAATTTATTTCCAGTGAAAATTTTTTTTTCCTCATTTCAATTTAATATTTAATTCAGACAGTCGACTAAATTTCATAAGACGCTATCACTTACTGGTCCAGATAAATGAAAGCAAATTTTAGTTTTTTGTTAATATTTTTACCGCTGCACTGATTTCAATACAATTTATATACCTTTTTTTGGGTTCCGTAAAACGTAAAAACGGAACCCTTATAGATTCGTCATGTCTGTCTGTCTGTCTGTCCGTCCGTATGTCACAGCCACTTTTTGCCGAAACTATGAGAACTACACTGTTGAAACTTGGTAAGTAGATTCTGTGAACCGCATTAAGATTTTTACAAAAGTTTTTAAAAAAACAAAAATTAGGGGTGCCCCCCATACTGAGAACTGAAGCTCAAAAAATTTTTTTTCATCAAACCTACACGTGTGGGGTGTCTATCGATAGGTCTTAAAAATGATGTTGAGGTTTCTAATATAATTTTTGTCTACACTGAATAACTTGCGCGAGAGACGCTTCCAAAGTGGTAAAATGTGTGACCCCCCCCCCCCCCCTCTAACTTCTAAAGTAAGAGAATGAAAAAACTAAAAAAAATATATGATATACATTACCATGAAAACTACCAACGAAAATTAGTTTGAACTCGATCTGATGTGTAGTTTTTTTTAGTACGTCATAAATACACTATTATTAAAACTTCGATCAAAGTTACAACGAACTACAAGAACTATGTGTACTATGTATATTATGATACTTGCTGGAACGGAACCCTTCATGGGCGAGTCCAACTCGCACTTGGCTACTTTATTATTTAAATACCTCAGAACTACGAACTACCAAAAAAAAAGAACCATTAAAATTGATTCGAGAACTTTATCCTACGAAGTCGGTTAAAAACTAGCAATTTATTAATCTAAACACTCATTCGTACTTACTAGCTCGTTTAGTTAAAAAGCTGTATTACAGTGCCAAGCCGTCATTATTGTCAGTATCCCAAGTAAAAAGTATAAGTAGTTGTGGCGTCGAGTCTAAGTAAGCCAATCTTCCCCCCTAGGCAAAAGGAAATGCACAAATGAATTTCTTCCAAGTAAACAAAAGCATAGTCATTAATCATACTGTAAAACATTTTAGTTTTTAATTTAACTACTGATTAATCACTCACGTATAACGTTTTTAACGACGGGGTCTATTCACCTCCATATAAAAACCATTGTCTAACACATTTAACATTTTCACATGTCTATTACATTTTTAAATTTATTGAACTTTAATTTCACTACTACATTTCTGGAACGAACCAGAAGACAATCACCAGAAGTAACAATATTAGTCTAATACAAATTATTCTTCATACAGGTAGGTATTTCGTAATACCCAGAAGTCGATAAGTTTGATGTCTGTGTCCCCTGGTCTCGTTGCAGTGCGTTAATATACGAATTCACAAATTTGCCTGTGTCCTTACGTTCCACAAATTTATGTTATAGCTACTTGTTAAGAAATTTCACTGGGATTTTTTATTTTAATTTCCGAGGCATTCTCGTGAAGATGCCGAATTTAATTTAAGACAGTAGGACGCGTTCATTTTTTGTTAATGAAAATCCATGGAACAAAATATTATCCCCAACGAACCTATACATAGTTGGTACACCAAACAAATACTATTTTTAGACAGTATTTAGAAACTTATATTCATACATTTCGTATTGTTAGTTCTGGTACGTATTGCTCTTTCCTATTAAAATCCGCCGGAGTTATTGGTTACACCAGCAAACAAAGCTCCCGTTTTCCGATTTTATATTTTCACTGTGAGTTTAGACAAAAATAGACGAACAGAAAAAGCATCAGTCAGTTGTTCAAACTGAACGTCATGTTTTCAATTACGAACTGGTCAATAATACTGAAAATATGCTATCAGTTCTATTGTTAGTAGTACATATTGAATATTAGTTATGTGCATTTGTCTAAATGTGTAAATATTTCGACGACGGTTACGTTTGAAGGTAGGAAAAAAGAATGGTAGTACAGGCAACAGTATGATAATTTTAATAACGGCGAAAACATCAGGTATCTTATATGAACGTGGAAAAAAAACATAGTCATGGGTTCAAATACACCCGATTCAAACTACTCACTTCACTCCACTACACTACACACAATCACCAAAGGGTTAACTCACTTCACTACACACCATCAATCACCAAAGGGTTAAATATTAAACAAAATTCAAATTTTTTTGTGTTGACTGGATATCATTGTAAGACTACTCTAAAAAATTAGTTATTAAAACAAACTTACCGAGTCCACAGAAATAGTGCTTATCATTGTATCCTGATTTAAATCAGCATCTTATTTTTTGTTGAAAAACTGTTTGTTGCAATTTTAAATCTAATCCCAGTTTTGTTTTATTCTTATCTTTAAGTAATAAAGACTTCATTTCATAACTTTACAGGTTTTTTGTTCATAACTTGATTATCACTGTAAATTAACTATACCGTTTCGGCGCAGGAATTGGTACGCCATCTCACAGGTTTTTCCTAGTTTGGGTACCAATGTACTTCTACATGGTTAAGACATTAAAAAAATGTATTTGAAAGAACTGTTTCGTGCAGTTTTTAAGCAAATAAAACATTTCATTTCTACGTAGGATAAAACTAACTGGACAGCCATAACACACTTCATATTTCGTTTGCCAAAATAAAAGCATCACAGATTGCACGTTTCCGCAAATTGGGAATGTAGATAAAGGCAAACAGCGTACACTACGATCCTCAAACACGATTTTTAGGGGACGGTGAACTATCGCACCGACGAATGTATAGTTATTAAGGGTTATACAAAGATAAACTTGCATAGCACATATTAATAAAAAGCTTTTATCAAAACGGTGTTTTTTATATTTTATTTTTTTCAAAATGTTTAAATGATTTTTTTTTTTTTTTTTTTTTACACACAACACCATCTGACCCCAAACTAAGCAAAGCTTGTGTGATGGCGGCCAGATAGCTGATATAATATATATAGTTTTAAACACATACTTATTATACATAGAAACACCCAGACACAGTGCAAACATTTGAATTCATCACACAAATATTTGCACTGGGTGGGGATCGAACCCACGACCCTCGGCTTCGCAGGCAGAGCTACTACCCACTAAGCCACGAGGCCAGTCAACAAGTCAATATCTCAACTTTGCTACTAAACTAAGCAAATACAATACCTACATTTTCTGAAATAATAAGTTAACAATACTGTCTAGATTTGTTTACGACGTGCGAAAAGTAATCCAGGACACTTCACCAGACTTGGCTGAAACTCTGCAGACGAAACACCGAATAAACCTTAATCGATAAGCTTCCAACAGGTTTTAGCGTCTACTTTGTTGAGTGTTAAATTAGAAATGAACCTCTGTATGCAATAACTTTAGAGTAGAATTCTTATTCTATTCTATTATTCTAGCTTATTCCGTAGTGGTCCAGTGCGGCGACGTCGTAGGTTCAAACTCCTGCTGCACCTCTAAGTATATTTACAAGTTCAGATGTACAAGTTAGTGGCGTTACATTTTCAATGTCTTTGAAAATGAAGGAACACATAGTGAGAAAACCTAGTGAGGCATGTTCCAAGAAGTATAGCTTTCAAGGCAAGATGGCCCGAAGAAGAGGCTTATCCGATTACTAGAAAAACAGTGCGTTTAATTCTGACGTTCTGTTTATAGTGAAGTGAAAAAGCGTACTGACCGGAATCGTCGTCTGCTGGTAGTGGACCCACAGTGCCGAAGAATCGTTTGTCTAGTAGTTGAAGCAACTGGAGAGCGCTCTCATGGACAGGCGCCCGTGGACAGCCGGTGCACATCAGCGTCACATTGATGATAGCCGTGTAGTGATCACACGGGTACTCCCTGTAGACAAATTCAATCTGTTACAAAGGTTCAATAGAACTGTGTTTTTTTAATCGATAGTAATAATAGGTGTCACTTGACCGCTATCTCGTCACATGATAAGCAATAACACAGTCTATGATCACGCAAACTTAGAAGAAGCCGATTCACTCTTACACTGGAAGACACCAAGATTACAAACCAAAGTAGCATCGACTACTATAACGATAGTAACTCGCAACCAAACTCGCGAAACTTTCGCGACTTGAACTCACATTGATATAATTTGGTTCGATTTAATTTATTTTGATATGATATATTTGATTTGATTCTATTGGATGTAATTTGATTTGATTCTATTTGATGTAATTTGGTTTGATTTGATTTTATTTTATTTTGTTTAACTTAAATTAATTTGTTTTCATTAGATTTAATTTAATGTAATTTAGTTTGATTTAATTTGGTTTTAATTTTATTTAATGTGGTGTTGTTTTCACAATTCTGTTAATTTAATACTCTGTATATAGATTTTTAATCTGACAAATAAATTATTCTATTCTATTCAGTCTTCTCGTGGCCAAAGTCGTTGTAACGCTGCCAGAACGTAGTGAAGTAATTAAATAATAATTATGATTGTAATTATGTCCTGTGTAATGATATCTATACTAACTTTCTACAGATAATTTTTTCGTTACCGATAAACTTAGAAGCAACTAAACTGATTTTAATAAATGATTCAGCATTAAAATATATATATATATATTGGCGGACAATTCACACACAACACCATCTGACCCTAAACTAAGCAAAGGTTGCACTATGGCGGCCAGATGGCAGCTATAATACTACATTGGACGACTACATTGTCTATCATCATCACTTATATTTGTTAGTATTCCATTTATTAGTAGGTATAAAAGCAAAAATGACGCCGCTTTACGGTCGGTCGTAGACAGCATCATCGCTTCACAACAGTCAAGATGATAGCTAAACGTACACAATTTTTTGTTATTTTTTTTCGAACATAACTATTCTCTATTCTTCATAAGAAGGAAGCTAAATCATTTTGTATTCTAGTTTTTAATAAATCATTGCATCAGTCGCGCGTACGAATTATGTGCATTAGGTAAATGAAGCGCGCGTCACTCAGCTGAGCGTATTACAGAGCATTGTATAATCCGCCTCGCCACTCAAATCCGTAGAAAAACGACGCCACTATCGTAAACACGTGAAATCCTCGGCAGCTGCATATTAATCTCTCTCTCTCTCATATTAATCATTTATCTAGTGGCGAAGTCTATTTTATGCATACGTGTGACTCCTCCCACCCGCAGATGAGCATCTATTTTCTAACTTTCAGAAAAGACGCGCCTGAATTATCTTTTGGGGTTTCCGGGTTATCAGAATATTCATGGGCATCAAACAGAATGGAAATGCAGAAGGTCACAATTGAAGATTAAACAACTATCATGAATTGTGACCTTCTGCATTTCCATTCTGTTTAATGTCGAATAATTGTGATAAGTATACATAATCCATATGTATGTAAGAGTATGGCTACACGCGATAGTACCACGTAAACAAAATATGGTAATAATCGGCTGGGTTCATATCTAATTTCGGCTGCATTAGGATGATTTTATGCGTTCTGACCTCATCTCTGATGAAATCTGATGATGTGGTGTCGTCGCCACTTTGAAGTTGTATAATATATCGGTGAGTACCTACTAGTAGTGTGTAGTTTGGCCTTATATCTCGTCATTTTCATTGGCTAGTGTAAGTTTGGACGTCTTCAGAGTGTAGTTGATGGGCAAGCTCTCTTCCGCATTGTTGATGAACTCCAGAAAATGCCGCAAGTGATAGAGAAAGAGAGTATATCTCTAGAGTCAAGGAGGTTTCACGGAGGAGTCAAACCAAAGTAAAGTTACTTGGGTTTGACTCTACTTTTGTGATAAGAACGTCGAGGCTGTGGAATGAGTTGGCTGAGTGGGTTTTCCCGATAGCTATAATTTGGGTGTCTTCAAATAGAGAGTGGATCGGTTGCTTCTAGATAAACACGCTCCATCGTAGACCGCATCATCGCTTAACAACAGGCAAGATAGCGGTCAAGTATAAACTAAATAAAAGTAAAAAAAAACCTAATTTGTAGGGCAGGAGTCTACGATCATCGTTAAGACTTAATAGTCTTATCTGTTGTGGTTCAAATTGAATCTCCGTTTCTTCCTGTAAAGCCGATTCCGATTATAATAATGGCGGACAATTCACACACAACACCATCTGACTCCAAACTAAGCAAAGCTAGCTTGTACTATATCGGCCAGATAATTACTTGTTTCATTTGATCCCTATGGTTTATGGTGTACTGCAGTAATTGATGCTACGATAGATCCATGCTCACAGGATTTCTCAGTTTACACCTCGTGATACCGTAGAATTGAGCAATAGCTCAATTCTACGGTTGATGATTGCCTATAATAATAGGCAATCATCAGGATCTCTCAGTTTACCCCTCGTGATACCGTAGACTGAGCTATTATAGGCAATCATTGAATTAGGTACTAGGTTTACTACTGTTTCGGCTTTACCTTTGCTGCAATTTTAGAATTCTGAGAACTTGAGAGTTCTAGTAAGATTGAAAGGAAACGTTCTACACTGCCATTAGTACCTGGATGACCGAGCTTTGTTCGGTTCAAAAACAAATAAAACGCCGTTTTCTGAAAATGAAATCGGGGTCGAAAAATCGGTCTAGTTATAGATCGATTTTTCGCCTCCGAACCCCCATGCCAAGTAATTATCACGAAAATCATTGGAGACATTTCCGATATTCTGATTTTTATATACCTCATTTAAAGGTATTAGATCGTTTAGTGAATGTAGGGGTACCTAAAGGTGGTTTACATTATGTGTTCGTAGGTATTATAAAAATAATTGGCTGTTATATTTGTTCTGTCCCGTTTTTGGCACGATAATGAGCGGTAATCCGTGGTGGGTGAAGAATAGGTGTAAAACCTTCAAGACGCTAATGGCGATACAAACACGTGGGCGATAAGCCTGGCTGTATTCAGAAAATTCATCTACCAACGTCACGTACTTTTGCACGACTGTGTACGAACATCAGGGCAGATATAGCAGAGCTGTGTAAGCCAACTGCTTGAGAAACACGAAACCTGCTACGTCTACACTACACATAGAAAAAGATGAGCAAAATCATGTCACCTCTGACGGGATCCACGAGAGTTTTGCGTGTGCTTTAAGTGGGTCGCAATTCAGCAGTTTCTATTTTATAGGTGTATGTAATTTGAGTCACAATAAACATAATATTCTATTTATGTACTTCCTGTCAAATAAAAATAAACATCAAAATTAGCGTTACTAGCAACACTTTTAATTTTTGAAGTTAGTAGGTTGAAACGTATTTTTTAGGCTTTTGATTTTTCTTTCTAAATAAATACCTATATATAAATATTCAAAATTATAATAAAATTCTTGAATCGTATTGGACAAAAAAAATATTTATCATATATTTATGAAAAACTAATGAACCGCAGGGCGCAGCTAATAAAGAATGAATGAACTACTCGATGAAATACCAAGCCAGGTACAATAACTGTAAGTGTATACATAGCTCTCGCATTTACGAACTTGTGCACAGAACCCCACGTTAGAAATGTCTCAAGCTTTGCACAGAATGGATGACTTGTTCGAACGCGACAGGAAAAATTAAGCTTTCAATCAAGGTTCAGTTTAAGCATCCTTCACAAAATTTTAAATTAAATGGTACGTGCGAAGCACGCGCCGTATTGGAACGAAGTTCCTTCTGGCAGGAGATCTTAGTTAGATAGATGGATAAACTCTTTATTGCACTTAAATAATAAGACAAAATACAGAAACATCTTATAACAAAGTAACAAAAGGCGACCTTATCGCTAAGAGCGATTTCTTCCAGGCAACCGTAGGATGGTGAAGAAGATTTGAGTAATGGAAGACGGGGTACAATTGGGAGTATCAAGATACTTAAACTTATTTACAATAGCATGCATACCAACAAATAGTTACATATCTAATTTAATTATATACAATAATATACCAATATTACATTTTAATTATTGTACATCCTAATACACAAATAAATACAAAATAAACTAATATATAACGAAAAATATTATATGCACAAAGAAAAAAAAAACAATTACTCACGACAATCAAATTAAACAAAAAGGAATATAATATAAATAATGAATTCAACTTGCTGTTTTTTTTTTTTGGGCTGATTAGGTAACCCTGGTCCAAGTAACAAGTGTTTTGAGTTACTCCGTCGTAAAGTTAAGAATTAAAATAGTAATTACGAACCTTTCTGCTCAAAATTACAAAATCACAAGTGCAGAGAATCAGTGCTCACATTTCACACACTTCACTACACAACGGGTAAGCCGTATCTTTATAATTATCACTTAGTTTATACACCTAACGAATAGTGATGATTTGAATTGCAACCCGTATTCAAGGACAAATAAATAAGATTACTCAGATTGACGGTACACAAACACAAGTTTACTAAAAAAATACCGGGTTTTCTGAAACCGCGACCGTCACCAATACTATTGACTGACGGATACAGACGAAGTTGTGACAATACCAACATAAAAATCTACCTGGCAGTTACTGCATTGACAAGGACAATTAAAAGAGTTTGATGTCAGTGTGGTAGGGCCAACATAAAAACAATATTTGTAATAAAAATGTTCCGAAATAACGTTCCGTAACAAAATACTGATAATGGAAAATGAGGACACTCTATTCTAAATATAGAAAAGCAAATTCACTGGATGTGTCGGGGTCCAGCTCACAGTTATTTGTGGAGACCAAACTGACTTTAACCGAATATGATGACCTTGACAATGAACGTTTAACGGAATATAAAAATCAGATCGAAACTTTAAATAACCAACTTTTTTTATCGACAAATGAAACTGAATCTCTAAAATCCGAAATTAACCAATTAAAATTGGATTTGCTACGTCAAAAAAATCTCATGCAAAAGCTTAATAAACTGGGATATAGTGACAGCCCGCTTACAGGTACAAAGAAAACGAAAAAACGTCAGCGAATGACATTATTTAAATTAAAGGAGTCTTTCTGTAGGTTTAATTTCATGGAAATTGATCAAACTCCACAGACTTCAAGATCAACCTACCATACAAATGCAATCATAGATACTACACCTACACCAACTATTGGATTAGAGTCAATAAATCCTACATCACTGATTCTTACCGCAGCCTCACACACTCTAAGTGCCGATATCATGCTACATAACTCCAACACTTCCACACTATCTGAAGAACCTACATCTATGCATACACAATTTCCAATGAGTAATGAGGCATTTAATCATTCGGATACATCAATAAAAACGCAAACTGTGTGTTCTAAGACATTGCAACTTCATCACAACAAAATACACTCACAAAAATCTGACAACGACATCACAGGAAAATGCATTACACTAAATCATGCTGATCCTAAAAAGGATGTACCAAACTTCGGATATCAGGATAATTTCAAGATGAATTCGCTGTATCGAGCTTCTGGAAGAAAAATGCACCACTTCATGAAATTGTTCTCTCAACCGGCTATGATATTTCAAAGTTTACGAAAAATTATTATATTATTGTTATCGGTGGTACACATAACGAAGATCACTTTGAATTCCTATTAAACTTAAACATTTGGCTAACACACACCACCCATACAAATATTATATTATCAGAGGTCCCTTATAATAAATATTCAAGAGAACACAAACTAAATTATGTATTAAGATATATATGCGAAAGGTATACTCGTGTACATTTTGTTGACATGAATTATAGTAGTAATATAAAATATTATACTTTCTTCACACTACACTTGTGTCGTTCACTGCTGAGAGAAATTTTACACTCTGAATATCAAAGTACTAAACTGAAAAGCTACATGAAAAATCAGCTTTAATGTAATAATAATAATGTTCAATCACCCAAACAATTAGATATTGGTACTCAGACATGCAAACAACACAATCCTAATTTAAGTAGTGAAAACCACAATGAAAATATGCAAATAAGTGATAAATGCATAAGCACAAGTACGATTGAAGACTGTATTAAAACCAATAAACCCACGACTCAAAATAGTGACAGTAATCATTTATTTCGTGTATAATTACAAATCCTTTCTACATCAAAACATTGATGGCCTTCTGAGTAAGTCAGACAGGTTAATGGTATGCTTGAAAGAATTGAACAACAAAAATAAATCTATTGATATTCTGTGTATCACAGAACTATGACGTTGAAAGGTTAATTAATTTTGAAAAAATGTCAGTTCCTGACATGGCGGAGTGTGCCGCAATTGAACTAACCAAACATAAAATTTACATTGTATGCATCTATAGACCATCCGTATATAATAGAAAAAAATACGACGAATTCCTCTCCATTCGTAAAAAAAATATATAAATATGTTATCTCGACGAACTAGTTATAAAATAATAATATGCGATGACTTTAACATTGACATTTTGAAAAATAATAAGATAAAAAAGACTTTGAAACTCTTATACAATATTACAAAATGAAGTTATGTTTTAAAAAAGTAACACGTGCTATGAGTAAATCTTGCATTGACAATGTTGTCCACAATTTTACTAATTGCAAAGGAGAAATAATTAAAACAGCGTTATCTGACCATTCAGGTCTACACATTCACCTCCCAGTGAAAAAATCATGTATGTTAAAATTCTGGCATGTCAAAAAGAGAGATTACTGTATTGATAACCTTGAATTGTTTAAAAAGCACCTGTGTCAACTTGGTTTCAAAGATGTCTACGATAGTGAAAGTCCTAATATCGCGTTTAACAATTTCCACGAAATCTTTTTATTGCTATACAATTAATGCTTCCCATTTAAAAAGAAATAGTAAGTAAAAAACGTCCAAATTGGTTAACTAAGGGAATATTACTGTGTTCAAAGAAAAGGAGAGAGATGCTCTGGAAATTTAGATTATGTCCAACAAAAGCAAACAAAATGCAGTTTAAACAGTATTCTGACAAATATAAGAAAATTGTACACCTCACCCAAAAAGCACGAAATTATAATTTTATGAAGACTTCTAAAATAAAATCAAAAGCAGCTTGGACCATAATCAATAACCATAAATCTAACTTCCCAAAATCACAAGTGGAAAAGATCAAAGTTCATGGTCATCCTGTGACCAACCCCAATGACATAGCACAATGATTTTACAACTATTTTATTGTAAAATCTCAACAACGACAAAATGTGTTCACTGAAATTAATTATAACAAGCCAAATTCTATTTTTTTAACCCCAGTAATTCCTTCAGACATTTCCGAAATAATTGACTCTCTAATATCTACACAAAGTGTTGGCTACGACGATATCACTACAAAAGTTGTTAAGTATGTTAAAGTTGCAGTAGGTCCTGTTATAGCACACATTGTAAACATATGTATGGAAAGAGGCATATTTCCAGATAAATTGAACATATCGGTTTTAAAACCGCTATTCAAAAAAGGATATAGAGAGTAAGATAGGTGTAACTTGGGTATTTTATAGACCTATTGCACTTATTCCTATATTTTCTAAAATAATAGAAAAAGCTATTAACAATAAAACATATGAATACATGGAAATGCACAACATTTTTCCTCTAGTCAATATGGCTTCCGTAAAAATAAAGACATATATATGGCAATCTATGACTTTCTTTACAAAATCTGCCCATCCCTAGACAAAGGAAAGTTGGTTGTAGCCCTTTTTATGGATATGACTAAAGCATGCGACCACGTAAATCACGAAATTTTACAAAAAATTGGATGCCTATGGAATAAAGGGCATGGCAAACGACTTATTTAGGTCATATCTCTCAGACAGATTTCAAGTAACTCAAATTAAACGGATATGTCCAAAATCCTAAATCGAAAAAGAATTTCAATTTGGTCTGAGAAAAATTGAGTAGTATTTTTGGTCCACCTCTAGTTTTAGTATTATATTAATGATCTGCCAAGTACAACTCAACATTCAGTCATACTTTTCGCAGATGATAGTACTTTTCTTTTCTTTGGTGATAAGGAAAACATAACCGAAATGGAAAAATCTATTAACGACTCATTGGTGTCTACAGTCAATTCGTTGGATAACAATGACTTAAAAGGTAATTTTGAAAAAACCAAGTTAATGCGGTTCAAATTAAAACAACACAGGACGCAAAATCAAAAATAAAATATGAATCTTATACAATCATTTTGAAGACGCTCAAGTTTATCTAGCTGATCTTCTTTGAGATCGAGATAGCAGACGTCTGCATAGTCCAGAATGGGGAGAAGGAGGGATTGTGCAAGAGCAATTTTGGTAGCAGTGGGTAAAAAGTTTCGGAATCGCCTTAGCGCTGATCGATTTAATATTTAGTTCCCAGCTCAACGTGCGGTCAAAAACAATGCCAAAATTCTTGACTGATTCGCTGTCAGGTACAACGACCCCGTTAAAAACAATTTCAGGGATTGTGGCCCAGTCGACTCTGGATATCATATGAGCACTACCTAATATAATAACCTGAGTCTTAGTGGGATTTACATTTAAGCCGAAAGAATTACTCCAGCGGACAATTTGCTGTAGATCGGTGTTTACCATGTCAATGGCCATACTTAAGTCAGAGAGCAGAGCTTGCGAGTAAATTTGGAGATCGTCTGCATAAAGGTGGTAGGGAGAATTTAAACAATTATTCGATCGAATTCGAATTATATAAATTAGATCTTATTGGAGGAAATACGGATATCACTGCGCGACCGAACTAAAAAAATGTAAGACTAAAACCGTCAGAAAAATATGCGTAAAACCTGCCTGTGACCAGTGTTGTCAACTTTATTTTTTAGATGATCGTACTATGCTTTAAATATTATACATGCCAATGTATGCTTGTTTGTCGGTTAATCACGTCGTAATGTATGAACGGATCGATAGACTACTTTTCATCCCGGAAAAACAACGGGAACTACGTGGGTAAAACCGCGGGGGACTGCTAGTAAATTATAAAATTCAGCATTTTTTGCAAATTGCTTCTTTATTATCTATCAGTATTATATCAGCTATCTGGCCGCCATCACACAAGCTTTGCTTAGTTTGGGGTCAGATGGTGTTGTGTGTGAACTGTCCACCAATATTTATTTATTTATTCATCATCATCATCAGCCGCAAGACGTCCACTGCTGAACATAGGCCTCCCCCCCTAGATTTCCACAACGAACGGTCCTGCGCAACCTGCAACCAGCGGTTTCCAGTGACCTTTGTGAGGTCATCTGTCCATCTAGTGGGAGGCCGTCCAACACTGCGTCTTCCGGTTCGTGGTCGCCACTCGAGAACCTTTCTTCCCCATCGGTTGTCAGTTCTGCGAGCGATGTGGCCTGCCCATTGCTACTTCAGCTTAGCTACTCTTCGAGCTATGTCGCCTATTTTCGTTCTTTTGCGAATATCCTCATTACGGATTCTGTCGCGCAAAGAGACTCCGAGCATAGCTCGCTCCATAGCTCGCTGTGTGACTTTGAGCTTTGTTATGAGGCCTACAGTTAAGGACCATGTCTCAGTTCCATAAGTCATCACTGGCAACACGCACTGATTGAAGACTTTCGTCTTCCAGCATTGGGGTATTTTGGACTCCAAGATGTGCCGTAGTTTCCCGAACGCTGCCCATCCGAGTTGGATCTTTCGCTGGACCTCTTTGTCGAAGTTGGATCTACCCAATTGGATCTTTTGACCCAGGTAGACATATTCGTCAACAACTTCGAGTATGGTATTCCCAACAATAACCGGTACAGGTGAGACATGAACATTTGACATGACCTTCGTCTTGTCCATATTCATCCTCAAACCTACCTGTTGGGATACTCTACTGAGGTCCCTGAGCATTGCACCGAGGTCCTCCATCGACTCCGCCACAATGACTATATCATCGGCAAACCGAAGGTGAGTGATGCATTCGCCATTGATATTGATGCCATGTCCGTTCCAGTCCAGTAGCTAGAAAACATCTTCCAGCGCGGCAGTGAACAGTTTCGGAGATATAACATCTCCCTGTATCACGCCTTTCTGTAGCCGGATATGTTTTGTGCACTGGTCCTGTAATCGGACAGACATTGTGGCTTTGCTGTAAATACACCTCAACACTTCGATATAGCGATAGTCCATGCGACATCGCTGGAGATACTGAACCACTGCCCAGGTCTCGATGGAATTGAAGGCTTTCTCATAGTCCACATACGCTATACATAGTGGCCGATTATACTCCTCGGTTTTCTGTATAATCTGCCGAAGCGTATGGATGTGGTCTACGGTACTATAGCCTTTTCGGAAACCGGCTTGTTCGGGTGGCTGGAAGTCGTCAAACCTGCGTGCGAGACGATTCGTGATTACCCTCGAAAACTATTTATTTATTATCGGAATGAATTTAATTCTTACCTAGTGTCCCATGACACCACATCTTTTTTTCAACCCTACGGTATAAAATCGTTGATAGATTAACGATCAAATTGTAAATTATATGTACATATGGGCGCAAATTGTTATGTATTGCCAGTAATTATCTAATATTGTTTTTATTTCATTATACTGTAACAAAAATATCTAAAACTCGTTCTATTGATGTCCAAATGGGTATTAGGAAATACAAAGCCTTCTTTAGAATTTAATAGATGTTGTATTGATTATTTACTAGTATCGACTATTTTGATATTTTTGTTGCATGTCATTATTAGATTAGATATCTAATATACTCTGTAAATGTTTAAACATGTTTTCTATTGTAATTACTGATATTCTGAATAGTATTTAATATGTTTAAGCATAAATAAACTTGTTGTTGTTTCATGCTTGTTAGTGGCGCCATCTATTTAGTGGTAACATTTGATAATATTAATTAATAATGCATTTTAGGTAAATTAAATCATTAATAGTTGTTGTCAAATTCATTAAACTATTTGTTTGGAATATTAGACTGTACTTGTTATGAAAGTATTTCATATTTTGTTGTAAAACAATTTGTATTTGCTATAGTTATGTCGTGTATTGTAAGAATGATATAAAAGCGGGTGATTTTGTAAAAGAGGGTCACTTCAATACCAACGGCGAGAAATAAAACTATCTCATTTACTTTGAGTTTTTATTCTGATGGAGTCTGAACATGGAAACCCTGGCGAATCTCCGACAGCAGCGGTGGGATCACAGCCCCAATAAATCTACAGGACCTCCGATTGCGACAACCGTCGCTCTGGACCGAGTAATGGGTCTCCTAACACCCATTACGAAGACTGCAAGGAAAGAAGACAACAAGAACTGCAAGGACAACGTTATCTGAAGAAGCGGCGCCATTGCGGAAATAGCGTCTCAACTCGGAGTTTACTGCAAATGAGCCCTGAAGTCCTGACGTTTGACCACGTAGAAGCAAGTAGATGAGCTGATCCACACGGCAAGGAGTTCCGGGACGACCGACGTGCAGAAGCGGCGCAGCAACATCTCGGACCAAGCAAGCGGCCTCGCCCAGGACGTTACACCGACCTGGACGCTCTTTGAGAGAGGACGACCAGAAGCTACTGAAGCCGAGGTGGTAGATGCGCTAATCACAGGTATTTGTCCTGAATTTATTCGATCCGAGTTGTTTAGAAATACCCCTGATTCCGTTTATTGCCCGTGTTAATTTACTTCCTAAATTGTGCTATACAAATTTCGGAAACGTTAAATCGAATGCAAACTAAAAATCACGTTTTTGGAACTTTAATAACCGTGTGGTCTGTTTTTATTACGTTAACTAAAGTCATATTATCACAGGATTGCACGGACATAAATTACAACGCTTTTAAACCTAATCCATTTTTACCGCAATAAAAATATCAAATAAATACGGCTGGTCTAATCGGAAGAACGGCAATAGCCGACCCGGAGCTCGGGTTCGAATTCCAGGCGCATCAACTTTCTTTTAAAGTGATGTTTGTGTAAATGTTAAAAAAGAATGCGAAGGAAAACATCGTGAGAAAATCGACTTGTTTCTGAAACCTTTTGAGGTCGTGCGTCGTCCGTCAGCCCGAACTTACCCAACGTGGTGAATTAAGGCTTAATCTCTTTTTGTGAGAGAAGACCTTGAGTCTAGTTTTATCTATCTATTACCTATATTGTGAATAGAGTCCCAGCTGTGGGAATATTTAGTGTGCTGCTTAAGCATAAGCAGCACACATGCTCAACAAGTGATATTAATTCCCGGAACAATTTTAGTAGGTTATTTAATGTGATTATTATCATCATGAGGGTAGTTCGAAGAAAAATTGGTACAGTGGTCAAAATGAAAAAAATAACGCACCAAATGAGCAGTCAATTGTCGTTTGACTATTCCACGTAAACGCGAATAACCTAATTTTTTTGATAACAAATAAATTAGTCTTGGTATTGGCGGTCGAACATTTATCTCAACAAAGAGTCTCTGAACCATGGTTTACATTCAATCTTTTAAAAATACCCGGTGTTACTGTAACCCCAACAGAGGACATAATTTGAACGGTTGATGAATGATAATGTCTGTTATAGAATTTGATAGCCTTGGCACGCAGCTTTGCTAGAATTAAAACTAGCCGTAAACTAAAAAGCTAAAAGTCCCTAAAAATTAAGAAACTATCATTAGGAAAAAGATATTTCCTACTATCAAAAGATATCTTCTTCCAAACTATAATCTATCTATGTTCCAAATTTCAAAAGATTCAACGATCTCAAAACACAGATATGCCCCAAACTTCAGGGCGCACGGAATCATGCCATCGTCATCGTTAGGAATCAAATCAAATTCATTTTGTTCTGTCAACACATACAGTGCACTTAGAAACGTCATTTTATAAAGTTCTTTAAATTTAACCTGTAGTCACTTTATAATAATCATAATCAAAGTCAAAATCATGTGTAGGTATTACAAATACACATGAAGACATTTATATTCTAAACTAAATTAGCAACTAAACAGTTTTATCACAAGGTTCGAGAGTGTTGGAAACATTCTTTTTCTTTGAGCTCTTGTTCAAATGTATTGCGCCTATAGATCATTTCACATTCACTCTGCTCTTCTGGTAAATTGTTGTTATCTAAAAGTAACTTATTAACATACTCTTGTAAATTATAATTTCTCTCTTCTTCTTCGGATATTCTCTTCTTTAGGAAATTAATTTGTTTACACCTTTTTTCGAATTCATTTTCATTGCTGTCCTGTTCTGCTAACAGGCCATCTTTAAGTTTATTATCAATTTGTTCATTAAGATTTTTGATTATTTTTTCATAATTTTTGATGGCTGCATCTTTCTCATCATTTTCAACCTCAATAGGCACTTTAACCCTGAGGCGTCGGGGACGCGTCGTATTTGAAGCCATGTTAAACTCGATGCCAATGATAAAAAAAAAAAAAAAAAAAAAAAAAAAGATATGATGAGTGATTATTCAGTAACTTAATTCAAACAAATTTTTATAGCTTCAAAGTAAATTAAAAATGTTTTTGCCACGAAAACAATATTTAAGATCCACGATCTCCTTTGGGATAGATCGGCTAAGTATCAGCTTGAGGCTCTGGAATCGATCGAGAGGCGGGCTAAAAGGCTCATAGGCAATAATTCTCTTGTGCGAAAAAGACTGCAAACTCTTGAACATCGCCGGAAAATTGCTAGCTTATCGGTTTATTATCGGATACACTTCGGAGAGTGTGCATCTGATCTGCATGATCTAATACCACCTAGCCCTTTTTTCTATCGGACTTCTCGTAACTCGAAGAAGCGGCATCGTTTCATGGTTGATGTTCCAAAGACACGAACAAAGAGGTTTGACTCTACTTTTGTGATAAGAACGTCTCGACTGTGGAATGAGTTGCCTGAGTGGGTTTTTCCCGATGGTTATAATCTTGGTGTCTTCAAATCGAGAGTGAATCGGTTTCTTCTAGGTAAGCACGCTCCATCTTAGACCGCATCGTCGCTTAACATCAGGCGAGATGGTGGTCAAGTGTAAACCTATAAATGTTAAAAAAAAAAAAAAAAAAAAAAAAAAAAAAAAAAAAAGCAGTATCAGTACCTTGTCCTGGTTCTCCAATAAGGCACAGCCATGCCTTTTCTTGGCGTAGTTTTACCGAAGATACCAATTAATCAAATACTAGTTAACTGCATTAAAAATTAAATAAAATATGCAACTCAAAGCAAGCATATATTATATGTAAATAGGCAGTAGAGTCGTCAGTGATCGTCAGTTAATGCTCTTATTAGTTATTATCTAAATTATCAAAACATAACTGCGTTGCGTTAATATTAAACAGCGATGGTTATTTAACTGCTAAATCATTGTTATCGTGTGTGTGGTCTGATTTTGCATTATGACAAAATGACAGCAAATCAGGGCAGCGTGTCAGTGTCAATTTGTGCTGTCAGTGTCAGTCATTGATGCAGTTTATTTTAAATTTTCAAGTGCTTTTGAATTTTTAAGTCAGTCGATGAGTGATTGCAAGTGGGTATTTCGCAGAATAATTACTATCAGTAAACAAACAGTGACAGTGTTATCAAATATCAGTTATGACTTCAAGTGCCCAATGTTTAAACAGCATAACATCCTAGTTTTCACCTCATATGTAACTGGACGAAAAGTTTCGTTTCATGTGAATGTATTGCAGGCAATAAACTTATTATTTGTGTGATAGCCCGTGAGTACACAAATTGTATCACAAGTCCGTTAGAATAATACTGAGCTTATAATTATAAACACAGCTCACCAGAAGAAATTTCCGTCTTGAAGTTTTTAATCAATTACTGGCCCTCATCGTAATTACTGTTTTAGTATGCTGTATGCTGTTGCATCAGTTTTCTCACTTTTTACTCGCTACATTTAATTTAATTACACAAGGGTTTAAGTTTTCAAGGGAAGAGTGATCTCACTTTTCCGTTCTAATCGGTTGCAGGAAGCGGTGAACGCCGGACGTTTTTACCTATCACTATTCGTTGTTGACAACCAAAATAAGTAGAACCACAGCTATATCGCGCCGCTAGCGATTTTAGAAGTCAAGTAGATTGGTTGTGTGTAAACTACTTAGGATACACATAGAGACGCAGTTAATTAAATATTGGTGGACAATATATTGGTGGACAATTCACACACAACACCATCTGACCCCAAACTAAGCAAAGCTTGTGTGATGGCGGCCAGATAGCTGATATATTACTTATTTCAAGGTGCTCAGGGCACATCTATTGGTTTATATTGATGAAAAGATTACAAAAAATTATCTTGTTGTTGTTGTTGGGTTGACCTACTAACAGATTTTAGATCGACTGCTAAATAACGGATGGACGAGCGGTCATTTAAAAAGTACGTTTTAATAAAGGTAGAGTTGAAATACACCTTTTTAAGATAGGTAATTTCATGTTTATGCGACGCCATGAGCGACACCAAAGTTAAGGTCTAAATTTTTTGGTCTGGTGGAAAATTTAAAAATGTTGTCAAATGTTCCATACATACTTAAGCATGTTATATTGCGTGATTGTTCAGAAAAAAAAAAATCGAGTCACGGTGCATTACTATATGTTCCGACAGACCCTTTTCTTCATTCAGACAACTCAGACGATTTGACCGTATGGGCAGAGGAATGGTGGAGACCGATTTAGATGTCTATGCTTCTACTTCCTCGGCAAATAACATTTATTCTATAAATGATTGTATTGTGAAATTGTGATGTTTTGAATTTAAAATGACCTTTTTATTTTTTTTCACGATGTGATATGCGTGATTGTGTTGAGAAATTTATTTTTCCTATCCAAACATTCCTTCCTCAAACGCTGGCTGGCCACCATGCGTATCATGACACCTGGTCTTGTTGGCTAGATCCCAGGATGGGTGATGCCTTATGTTGTGGCTAGATCCGAGTGGTGATGCCTTGTGATGTGGCTAGATCCCAGTATGGGTGATGCCTTACGATGTGGCTAGATCCCAGTATGGGTGATGCCTTACGATGTGGCTAGATCCCAGTGTGGGTGATGCCTTACGATGTGGCTAGATCCCAGTATGGGTGACGCCTTGTGATTTGGCTAGATCCCTATATGGGTGATGCCTTCTGTATTGATAATTTGAAATTGTATGATAATTTAGAACAGCGCAAGAGACGCGCTGGAATCAGAATGGCCGTATGGGCGCAAATTGTTATGTATTGCCAGTAATTATCTAATATTGTTTTTATTTCATTATACTGTAACAAAAATATCTAAAACTCGTTATATTGATGTCCAAATGGGTATTAGGAAATACAAAGCCTTCTTTAGAATTTAATAGATGTTGTATTGATTATTTACTAGTATCGACTATTTTGATATTTTTGTTGCATGTCATTATTAGATTAGATATCTAATATACTCTGTAAATGTTTAAACATGTTTTCTATTGTAATTACTGATATTCTGAATAGTATTTAATATGTTTAAGCATAAATAAACTTGTTGTTGTTTCATGCTTGTTAGTGGCGCCATCTATTTAGTGGTAACATTTGATAATATTAATTAATAATGCATTTTAGGTAAATTAAATCATTAATAGTTGTTGTAAAATTCATTAAACTATTTGTTTGGAATATTAGACTGTACTTGTTATGAAAGTATTTCATATTTTGTTGTAAAACAATTTGTATTTGCTATAGTTATGTCGTGTATTGTAAGAATGATATAAAAGCGGGTGATTTTGTAAAAGAGGGTCACTTCAATACCAACGGCGAGAAATAAAACTATCTCATTTACTTTGAGTTTTTATTCTGATGGAGTCTGAACATGGAAACCCTGGCGAATCTCCGACATACACGTCCTCGAAAGATTCATCAAGGTCAATGTGAAGTACGTGCCGGTTTCCTCATGGATGTTTTCCTGTAGAGTTTTAAGTTGCGTAGGTAATGCTACGCACATTACTTCGAAAAGACAGTGGTGCGCGTGAGATTTGAACACGGGGTCCTGACACCGGGTTCGAATCAATCAAATAAAGTCAATTCAAATCAGCAGTCGCTCTTCTCCCGACTAGACCAGCCGTAACTTCTATTCTATATTAAATTATACGTATTAAAAAAAATATAAACCAAAACCGAAAAAAAAAATCTACTGTACACAGGGTTCTACACAACGACTCTGTAAACGGCAAGAGTCACGTTTATCTTATCACTGTGAAAATGTATACATAAAAAAATGCAGAAGTATTCGTTGTTTCGTACAAAAATAATACTATTTGGACCCATCTATACTAATATTATAAAGCTGAGTTTGTTTGTTTGAACGCTAGGATCTCGGAAACTACTGGACCTATAGGAAAGATTATTTTTTTGTTGGATACTCCATTTATCGAGGAAGGCTATAGGGTATATAACATTACGCTACTATCAATAGGTACGGAGTATGAGTGAAGAATATAAAGAAAACGGGGAAAAATATTTCTCTTCGAGAGCTTTAGTTCCGTGAATTTAAATTCTCTTTGGTCGTTGAAGTCTGTGACGGCGCGTGTCTACATTTGAAGTTTGTGTCATTTGAAGTAATCAAATTTGTTCTACAACAATGCATTGTTGCTTATTTACGTATTTTTAGGGTTCCGTAAAACGTAATAAAGTGGCCATCAATGGATATTTTAGTATGGATTTTCCTCAAATAGACGCGGGTGAAACCGCGGGGCACAGCTAGTCAAATATATTAACTAAATTTTAAGTTAATTTTATGTCAGGCTCATTATTAAAGTTTAGGTTATGTACAATAATTACGAATGTGTGCGCCGCAATGACGAATGTGCATGCTTTATGGTTAGAAAAATAATAATTGATCTGAGTTACCCTGTATTTCCAGGTTACGAGTACGTGCATTGATAAGGCTGCGTATACATAAATATATGCACTTGATGTGAGTGCAGCTTAGCTTCAAACTCACTGAATTTGTATTGATATACTTCGTATCCACCTGTTCCGGCTTCGCGCGGATATTGTCACACAAAGATCATTCATCAAAACAAAAACTTACACATAAATGCCAACTTTCGTGAATATCCGTTAAATTGGTGAAGAGCTCACTAGAAACAAACAACATGACACTGGATTTTTATTATAGTAAGATTTGTGTAGTTGAACTTGTATTCTGTAAGTCTGAATAATTAATTTTGCTATTTAACGTACCCCACAGATTATCCCGGAATGACGTGCGACATTGCTTATGGACTAAGATCCCATGAACCCCAGACCTTCGTTATTTTATAAAAACTGGAAACTTGTCAGCGCGTGCTCCCAACACAGGTAAGAACGATGGACCATTATGAAGTTTGGATCATCCTGGCTTTGGCAGATAAACGGTACTAAAGGTGTACCTATGAAATACCAATCTAAATTTGTGAAATTATAATTATAAAGTCTTATATTTTGGTAATACCTTCAAAATATTATTCAATCACACCAATAATTACCAGACACTTAACATCGTGGTAAACACTTGCCAGACACTCATGTTGTGTTAATATCCATGCAATTATAATTCTACTTGCGTCATAATATGCGCGCTGATGTTTATACATAATACTTGGCTAACTATTAGCAGCCTAATTATCATAAACAGTCCACAAAAAGTTCCCATTAGGACTCGGAGCCTTGGTACCGTTTATCTGCCAAAGCCAGGATGACCCAAACTTCATAATGGTCCATCGTTCTTACCAGTGTTAGGAGCCTGCGCTGACAAGTTTTCAGCTTTTATACAATAACGAAGATCTGGCGTTCACGGGCTCTTGATCTATTACGAAAGCGACTTTTGTTGTAAAAGAATAAAAGTTCTTTTAATAAATAATTATCTGGGTGTTGCTATGTACCTATCAGAAGCAATCTTACACCTATATGACAAGCATAACTTAGTTTAGGGCTAGATGGTGTTGTTTGAGGAATGTTTAACAATGCGTTGCAAGGCTCGAGAACATAGACGTGATCACTCTGGCATAGTTAGTAGGGCATAGTTTGTCTGGGGAATTTCCATACCTTTTTCAGTTATTCTACCCCCAAGCAGTAATGTGTTAGTATCACTGTGTTCCGCTTCGAAGGGCAATGTTTTCCGTAAAATTACAAGGCATAGTGGCTCTTTATGTTTCAACAGCTTCGCGTCATTACGATGTTATGCGCAGACGGTAAGCAACATGTACTTACCATCAGGCAGATGTCCTAGTCGTCTCGTCAATCTATACCTAGCTAGCCTAGCTGGGGTGGGATGAAAAGTAACGTGTTGCATTCGAGTGCAAATATTTTTCACCATGTTCAATTGTAATGATGATGTGCAATTCCCTCAATTCATTTTTATTTTGATTCAATTTCAGAATCGTTCGCTTGCTCGGTCAACATAATTGAACACGCGGTTAATAAATAACTTTGCGCTCTTGTCTAACAAATAACTATTATAAGTACCTACAACTAACTACCTACTGAAAAGGACTAATTCACATCAACGAACAATGCACGGTGAAATCATAGAACATACCTATCTACCTAAATTAAAATAAAAGCTGCCAAGTGCGAGTCGGACTCGCCCATGAAGGGTTTCGTAGCAGCAAGTAACATAATACCTACAAAAGTTCTTGTAGGTTGGTGTAACTATGATCAATGTTTTAATAATAGTGTATTTATGACGTACTAAAAAACTACTTACTAGATTTAGTTCAACCCAATTTTCGTTGGAAGTTTGCATGGTAAAAGTACATCACATTTTTTTTTTAGTTTTACCATTGTTTTATTTTAGAAGTTACACATTGGAAGTGTCTTTCGCGTAAATTTTTCAGTGTAGAAAAAAATGATATTAGAAACATCAACATCATTTTTGAAGACCTATCCAAAACCACTCCACACGTATAGGTTTGAAGATGAAAAAAAAATTGAGTTGCAGGTCTAAGTAACAAAAACTTTGGGGGTGCCCCAACATTTTTGTCTTTTTTATTTTTTTTGTAAAAATCTTAATGCGTTTCACAGAATACATTTACTTCCCAAATTTCAACAGTGTAGTTCTCATAGTTTCGGCAAAAAGTGGCTGTGACATACGAACGGACAGCCAGACAGACAGACATGACGAAACTATAAGGGTTCCGTTTTTACGTTTTACGGAACACTAAAAATCAGGTGGGATCGAAATCATTCATTTGTTATTTAATTTTCGAACATCGCCACTAAATTAATTTATAACAAAAAAAATTAGTTAAGATAGACAAGACGCGAGCAATTATCGAGCCCTTAATTACCCGAGCACACTGTCTGAACATGTCAGAGCGGATTCGCTGAAAAGGATGAATGGAATCTAGTTTCAACTAGAGAGGTGCCATTCAACTGTCACAAAACGTAATCATATATGCATGTAGTTCAGACAAGTGCAGGTCGGGGTCGCGTACACAGGGATCTGATTAAAAGCCAAGCTGTTAAACCACCCGATCTTCGTTTTTAGGGTTCCGTAAAACGTAAAAACGGAACCCTTATAGATTCGTCATGTCTGTCTGTCTCTCTGTCTGTCCGTCCGTATGTCACAGCCACTTTTTGCCGAAACTATGAGAACTACACTGTTGAAACTTGGTAAGTAGATGTATTATGTGAACCGCATTAAGATTTGAACAGAAAAAAATAAAAAATTGGGTTGCCCCCCTTACTGAGAACTGAAACTCAAAATATTTTTTTTCATCAAACCTACACGTGTGGGGTGTCTATCGATAGGTCTTCAAAAATGATGGTAAGGTTTCTAAAATAATTTTCGTCTACACTGAATACTTTGCGCGAGAGACACTTCCAAAGTGGTAAAATGTGTCCCCCCCCCCCCCCCTCTAATTTCTAAAGTAAGAGAATGAAAAATCTAAAAAAAATATATGATGTACATTACCATGTAAACTACCAACGAAAATTAGTTTGAACTCGATCTGATGAATAGTTTTTTTTAATACGTCATAAATACACTATTATTGAAACTTCGATCAAAGTTACAACGAACTACAAGAACTATGTGTACTATGTATATAATGTTACTTGCTGCAACGGAAACCTTCATGGGCGAGTCCAACTCGCACTTGGCCACTTTATTTTCGTTAGTAGACTCAAGAGTAAGTCGATTGACCAGCAGACAGCAGTTGATTGAACGGTCTTCCTATGATTTTACTAAATTCTATTGTTTTGACGTTTAAACAATAATTGGGTCATAGGCGATTCGCCACAAAAACAACTGTGTGTAAATTCACCACCATTCTATTTTTTTTGGTAAATCCTCGTTTATGAATTGTAAGTTCGTGACATTGTTTTTTTTCTGTATAGAAAGCAGAAAAATCAAAGAATAAATATGTAGTACATTAAATATATTTATTTTTCTTAAGCTTAAAACTAAGAGGCACAAAATTAAACAAATATAAATAGACAACATAATATACAACAGAAATAATCACATTTTGTTTTTTACTTTAATAGGTTTACACTTGACCGCCTCGCCTGATGTTAAGCGACGATGCGGTCTTCGATGAAGCTTACCTAGCAGAAACCGATTCAACTCGATTTGAGGACACCAAGAACATAACTATCTGGAAAAATCCACTCAGGCAGCTGACACATTTCATTTCAACAACACATTTCACATGTTTTTAGTGTGAAATGAAATTTCACATAATTTTTATCTAGCTATTTTTCAAAAATACGTCTAAATTTTTAACAAATTATCTATAGGTTCCTAGGCCGCTGCTTGCTCTGTCCGCAACTTTCATAAAAATATAATACTTACAAAATATCGATTTCTTTGCTCTGGTACAAAATATCTCACAAGATTTTTATTTAATTTTCTGAAAAAATCTTAACGTGCGTAATCAAAAACCAAATTTATATTAAGAATCAGCGTACCCGAATGAGCCAAGAATACTTACCAAATTCAAACCACCAAAAATCATGTCGGCATGTGTAATTGGTGTGCAATTGACCGTCATAACGAGATGGCGCGCACCATCTCGTTCAGTGTTACGCGACGGCGCGATAAATATGTTACGCAAAAAAAATCTGTGTAAATGTGACTTTTGTACGGCAAATTGTGTTTTAGTGTATCTACTAAAACACAATCACTTTGACTCACTTTTCACACGCACTTTCACATTTTTTTTTTCACATTTTTACACATCTAGTAATGACAACCGGTATATCAAAGTGCCGCGGCACACATTTTGTGTAACAGCCGAACATAATTATCTTGCAGCATAACATTTGACACAGTTATTATTTAAAAATGCATTTTAATCAGCATAATGTGCGCTGCCGCACTTTGGTGCACCCGTGGTCATTAGCAGGTGTTAGTAATCGAGTCCTTTGAAATATTACATTTTTAGGCCTTACCTTGCGTTTTTTAGAGGACGTAATTTTATTTATTTGATGATGTGGACAAGGGTTGCGACCCCACAAACTAGGTTTTAGCTTAACACTGAACCCCCCTACACATCAAAAAAATAAAATTGCGTTCTCTAAAAAACGCAACCCCAAATGTAACTTTTCAATGGACTAATCAGTAGTTATGCTAAACAACAAATCCAACCAAATAATTAAGTACTGTCCATCCATATTCTAGAGTTACCAATTAAAATGAAATCCGATTGGCCAAACCCCATTTTCCACCCTTCTATCCAGACTTTTAGCTATAGGCATAAAACACTATAATTTTACATCAGGTCGTACAGCGTCGAGGGTGCATTAAATCCGCATGATTGAATTAACTAGAGCCCCTGTAATATCGGATTCAGATTTAAAGCGGAAATGTTTAAAAGCTTTTTAAAAGCTCTGCCAGCAGGGATCAATACAATATACGAAACAAAGCAAGTACGTATTTACAACCGTATGAATCGTGACTTACATATGTACATCAATGCTCACATCTATATACATAATAAAGTTGCCAAGTGCGAGTTGGACTTGCTCATGAAGGGTTCCGTTGCAGCAAGTAACATAATACATATAGTACACATAGTTCTTGTAGTAAGTAGCGCTTATATAGTAATTATATTAACTTATTTTTCGCTTTTGAGTGCCTATTTGTGGTTTTGAAGTCGGTTTAGTTTTTGTATAAAATGAGTTTATTTTACCCTTTTTAGTGCAAAACAAGTTTTCAACAATGCATTTACACAATTTCGTGTTGACAGAATCGAGTTTCATAACTTTTGTGAAATCTACAACCATGTCATCTAGACAAAATTGTAGGCAAATTTTAGTTTCTTGTTCATAATTCACAAACCACCCGGCCGATTTCGATAAAATTCATATGGGACCATTCGAAAAAAAATACATAAAAATATTAAAAAAATTAGTGGTCGAATTGATAACCTCCTCCTTTTTGGAAGTCGGTTAAAAACTGTGTATCGTTTGAAAAAGATACTTTGGACAGATTTATCACTACATAGTACAAAACTAAAATAATGTTTTGTTTAGCTTTTATATGTTTACACTTGATCGCCATCTCGCCTGATGTTAAGTGCCGCTGCGGTCTACGATATCATGTTTACCTAGAAGAAACCGATTCACTTTTGATTTGAAGACACCATGATTATAACCACCGGGAAAACTCCTCTTAGGCAACGAATTCCACAGATTAGATTACACAGATTCATTTACAAAGCGAATTTAAGCAATTCAACATTAATTCTTTTCTTATTAAGCACCTTTAATACAGAGTGTTTTGATATGTACAGATCAATATGGTCCTTTACAGCACGTAAATTAAATGGAAAATGTCTGTCCACGTGCCATTATGTCCATGTCCCTTACATGTCATATACACACGCATGCATAGATGTGGGAAATTTAAAACTGAAAATCGGGCTGAGTGGCGTGAAATGAGACAGACCTACATCGTGCACTAGACGAGTTCGGCCTGATTATAATAATTATGATATACATATTATGTAGATAGTTTTATTAATGGCTGTATAAACTAAAATGTGGCTTGCAACAGCGGCCGCAATGCTGGCGAATAATGATCTGTTTGTTAGTTATAATCCTATATTATTAAGCGGATTAAGTCCACGTTTCAATCATAGAGCCTCCATCGTGCGTTATCATGATGTTTTATGTCGCTGTTTCTCATCACTGGTTACAATCTAAGAACTTCGTAAAGATACATAATTTTTCTACAAGTAAATAAGGTAATTAAGTAATATCAAAAAGGTCAATCTGTCTAGCCTTTATTCTTAAGTGATAAATGGTCCACCCAGTTTACGCCTCTTCGCAGGCTTACACCTTCTATAGCCCATGGGATTTATCGGACAAGGCTATTGAGATATGAGGAAGATGATGACTACTTGTTGTTACTTTACGTCAGAAAAAAAGAAATACACCTGATATTTTACGTATAAAATAGCTCGTAAATAGATGCTTGAATGTAGTAAGTAGGCAGATCTGGTAGGAGGAGGTAGGTAGAATCTATCTGCTACCAATTAGACTGGCATCAACTTCAAATAGAGAAGTGGGTAGAGCTTATAACAATAATAGAGCCAATTTATTTTTCGCTTTTGAGTGCTTATTTGTGTTGGTGTAGTAAGACGATTTTAATGGCCAGCTTAACATCATATTGATTTCCATAATTAGTGTTTTCTCGACGAAAATGCACATAATTACAAGAAATACCCAGATCAATTTACGACTTGATGATCATGTGACCGTTCTGGGTTTCTACCTTTTTGATAAATAGAAAAATTTCAAAATTTCACGCTTTTTCGAGTAATCGAAGAAATTCACGTTAGAAAACTGTGATTTTAGAACGAATAACCTCCTTCTTTTTTAAAGTCTGTTAGAAACCGACCTCAATTTAAAATTAAACTTACGACACTCGACTCGACATTTTGTATTGTTTTGTGAAATCAACGACTTTGTCGTCCAGATAAAAGTGACCAAATTATAGATTTTGGTTGATATTTCAAAAACCGCCACACCGATTTCGATAATTTATTTTTTGGGACATTCTGGGAGTACAATAATATATACCTACAAACTTTATGAACCTTTTGAACAAATAAATAATGAAGTACCTCCACATTTTTTTTTTTACTTTTATAGGATTACAATTGAGCGCCATCTCGCCTGTGGTTAACCGACGATGCGGAAAATCGGACAGCTCTGAAAAAAAGTTATGCGTGATCATATTATATACATAAAAAAATATACACGTCTACTTGTTTATTTTAACCTCGTTTCTCGTCGGTTAAAATATTCCGAGAGCCAGTAGTTCCTGAGATCATCGCGTCCAAACAAATAAACTCTTCAGCTTAATAATATTAGTATATAGTATATAATAGTATATACGGGGACCCCGGGCTAAGGCCCCTAACGTGTGTTTGCAAAAAATTGTAAACGTTATCCACAATCTTTACCATTCATTTCACCAGCCGCGGTGGAGTAAATCCCGAAATCCCCGCTTGGGCCCCCTTATACTACAGTACAGAGTTAACTAGTTTATTCTAGGTGAGCGCGCTTCATCTTACACCGCGTAATTGCCACTGATTAGACGAGATGGAAGTTAGCGCAACACAGTCTTTGATTAAAAATAGGAATAGAGTCCGGTCTATGGGAACGAAACCCAAATTAAAGCGGCCAAGTGCGAGTCGGAATCGCCCATGAAGGGTTCCGTAGCAGCACGTAACATAATACATAAATTCTTGTAGTTCGGTGTAACTTTGATCGATGTTTTAATAATAGTGTATTTATGACGTACTAAAAAACTACTCATTAGATCACGTTCAAACCAATTTTCGTTGGAAGTTTGCATGGTAATGTACATCATTTATATATTTTTTAGTTTTTTCACTCTCTTATTTTAGAAGTTACAAGAGGCCCAAAATGGTAAAATGTTTACAGACATTTTACCACTTTGGAATTGTCTCTCGCACAAATTATTCGTCGTAGAAAAAAAAAATTGAAACCTCAACTTCATTTGTGAAGACCTATCGATAGAGACTCGACATGTATAGGTTAGATGAAAAAAAATTGAGTTTCAGTTCTAAGTAACTTCTAAGTAGCCCCAAAAGTTATTGTCTTTTTTACATTTTTTTATAATAATCTTAATGCGGTTCACAGTATATATCTACTTACCAAGTTCCAACAGTGTAGTTCTCATAGTTTCGGCAAAAAGTGCCTGTGACATACGGACGGACAGACAGACACGACGAATCTATAAGGGTTCCGTTTTTACGTTTTACGGAACGCTAAAAAAGAACCTAAATATTAAATTCGGTGCGGCGTACATAACACTTAACTCATTTCTGTACTGAACGTTTTCAATAAACGCATATCACAGATTTCACTGTAAATGTTATAAATTAGTGTGCTAAACGGGGTAAATAAATAGCGCTCACTTTAGAATACATTATAACTCAGACGTACAATTAAAAAAAAAACCCTTAATTAAAAGTTCCTCGCGGTTGTCGCTCGTTTAGGCAAGGAAAATCAAATTATCATTACAATTTATTTCGGTGTCTGTATTCTTCCCAATTCATTACGAGAATGATGACAAACAACCGTTGTGGCTGCAAATTGCGAGAAAACTCGTCAAACACTGTTTGTTCTTCGGCCCTTTAAAATACAATCATAATATGTAATTTAGACGCAACCGCCAGAAACCGCCGAAACACAGCCGTTTTCGAAACAAAAATTATGAAAACCAGTTTTAATTGAAACCTACAAGATTTGAGATACTCTCTTTGAACATGTCAGATACGTAATAAGTGAGAAGTTTAAATTTTCAACATACTCAACTGTATGATAACTTGAAACACAGAAAAGCATTCGAATCAGCGCAGCATCTGGTTCATTATCACAAATTTTGTAGTCTTTAAGGCAACAGCTTTTATATTAATTTATTTCTAGTAGCAAGTCGCGGTTTCACTTTTTCGGTTCCCGATCCCTTTGTTTTCTTGTGATAGAAGTAGTGTACGTATTTGATATTATATACTATACTCACAGGCACAATTAACCGACCACTGTATTATTTCCTGTTTCCAGAAATCGCTAATTCTAAAACAAATTTGATGGATACGTTAAAAGTTACCACTAAGCAATAAAAAAACAAACAAAAGATATTGAAAAACTAAACGGTTTATTAAGAATAATCCCTCAAATTTTGGTAAAAAGACAAATTTTTTTGAGTAACGAAATAAATTGGGGTTTAATTTTGCCTGTGAGTATATTGTAGCGATCTACATAACACATCAACAGCTTCGTCCGGCATACTGATGCGGATCTCTGCGCGTACGCAGCACGCGATCGCGCGGCGCCTACTGCGAGCTCGAGCGACGTCCTCCTCCCGCGGCGGTCCTCATGATATGATACGCCCGTTACCGCTGCGAATATATTTATAGTTAAGCGGCAGCGCGCCGGCCTGTCGCTGGAGAATGCGCGCGACAGGTACTTCGCGCGACCGTACCTACATGGCAACTATCTAATATTATATTTGTCGCATCGGAAAATAAATATTTTTTTTCCACTATAACCACTGTTTTATTTATAATTCAAGAATAAGCAATACCTACAGGAAAGTACGGCTGTGCGACTAAATTGGTGACCCCGACGTGATTTCAGACGTAGCAATGGCTGAAGAGAAGATTGAGATGATTGGAATCAGATCGCGCATTCCTCAGTTTTGGCGAGACAAACCTAGATTGTGGTTTGCCCAGTTTGAAACGATGGTCGCAAGCCAAAAACTCGGGGACGAGAACAAATTTGGCATGGTTGTAGCACAGCTTGAAAAAACTGACGTCGAGCAAATTAGTGACATCATCTTGGCGCCTCCTAATACAGGACGCTACGACACCATTAAGCAACGTTTATTGGCAGTATACGAAGAATCAGAAGAAACCCAATTAAGAAAACTTTTGACCGATGTAGACTTGGGCGACCAACGACCCTCTCAGTTGTTACGAAGCATGAAGGAACTAGCACGGAACAAACTTCCAGACACCACTCTTAAGATGTTATGGATGGGACACCTACCCAAAGCAACGAGGGTCGTTTTGGCAGTCAGCGAAGAAACGAAGATCGAGCTATTGGCAGTCATGGCGGATAAAATGCATGAACAAACCAGAGAGGTGAACAGCGTGTGTTCATGTCAAAACATGAACACTTCCACCGCAAATGCTGCACCGTCCGTACTTTCCCGTGCTGGCCCACCGACAGAAGACGTCATAGCCATGATTGCCACATTGACTAAGGAAGTCGCTGCTTTGCGAGCAGACACCGCCAGTTTTCGCCGACAATCGTATCGCACACCAAAAAATCGAGCACGCTCCTCCAGTTCCACCTCAAGTCGCAGTGAATCTCAAGAGCGCACCGGCGTATGCTACTTTCACCGCAAGTTCGGTCGGGCTGCTTTTAGATGTCGAAGTCCATGCAATTTTCAAATGCGGCCGATTGGGAAACAAGAGCGGTCGGAAAACTAGAAAAGACTGAAGCTGAGGCGGAAGCAGAAGTCGACGAATTATCCACATACCGCCTTTTTGTTAAAGACAATACTTCCGGACTCCATTTTTTGATCGACACAGGAGCCAACGTTTCGGTCCTGCCAGCACGATCACACGACAAGCGGAACCAACAGCCAGACAACTTTCTATTCGCCGCAAACAAGACTCCGATTCCAACGTATGGTGAACGCAGTATAACGCTAGACCTGGGAATGAGACGACCATACAGATGGCGATTCGTAATCGCAGCAGTCAGCCGTCCGATATTAGGAGCTGATTTTTTGCATCACCACGCCTTACTAGTGGATCTACGTGGCAGAAGAATCACCGACCAGGAAACCAACATGCACGCCCGCGGGTACCTGACTCCGCTAACAGAAGGCAGTATCCGGACCATTGATGACAACCAGCCATACCACGACCTACTCGCGATGTTTCCAGATATTACTCGACCGACACTCCCAACAATTGATCACAGCGAAGTGGAACATCATATAGAAACGAGCGGCGCACCTGTGTACGCGAAAGCACGACCCCTTCCACCGCACAAATACAAGGCAGCAAAAGAAGAATTTCAAGAGATGCTCAATCAAGGCATTATCCGTCCTTCAAAAAGCCCTTGGGCCAGCCCATTGCATATGGTCCTGAAAAAAGATGGAAGTTATAGAGCCTGCGGAGACTATCGACGTCTAAATTCAATTACAGTTCCTGATCGATACCCGATACCACGCCTTCACGATTTCACATACAACCTTCAAGACAAGAAAATATTCTCAAAAATCGACTTGAAACGTGCCTATTATTTAGTGCGAAACCGAGACGAAGATATAAAGAAGACAGCTGTAATAACACCATTCGGATTATTTGAATTCACAAGAATGTGTTTTGGATTACGAAACGCTGGTCAAACATTTCAGCGGCACATCGACAACGTCATGAGAGGACTCCCCGTGTACTGTTTCGTTGACGATTTACTCCTTGCATCCAACGATGAGTCATCACACAAACAACTATTAGAAGAAGTATTACGAAGACTCAACAAACACGGACTACAAATTAATGTCGCCAAATGCGTCTTTGGAAAAAAGAAATTAGACTTCTTGGGTTACGAAATCACAGAAGACGGAATATCTCCCACTGAAGAGAAGCTACAGGCCATCCAGTCATACCCACTACCGGAAACAATCAACGATCTTCGAAGATTTCTGGGAATGATAAACTTTTACCGTGAAAGTATTCCCCACGCAGCCGAGAATCAAAAAAACCTGAACCAGTACCTTCATAACGCAAGAAAGAACGATAAAAGGAAGATACCATGGAGTGACGAGTCACGGCTGGCTTTCGAACAATGCAAGAAAGAGATAGGAAATGCAGTTCGTCTAGCTTACCCGTCCACCGACGCGCCCTACGCACTAATGAGCGACGCATCAGAACACTGCGCCGGCGCGGTCATCCAACAGAAAGTATCTGGCTGCTGGAAACCTCTTGGGTTTTTCTCAAAAAAATTCAACGATGCCCAGAGAAAATACAGCACCTACGATCGAGAACTTTTAGCAATATACATGGCCGTGCGACACTTCCGACGTGTATTCGAGGGGCGAGAACTAACCATATACACGGATCACAAACCATTAGTCAACGCTTTGAATGGAATCAGCAAGAACGAAACCCCACGAAGAACAAGACATTTGGAATACATTGCCCAGTTTACTTCAGATATTCGACATATAACAGGAAAATCAAACGACGTGGCTGATGCACTATCGAGAATAAACATCGAAGCCATACAGTGTCCATCACCGATTGATTTCCAAGAGTTAGCTAAAAGTCAACGACACGACCCAACATTGGCTCGTATGAAAATAGAGAACAAGCATAATCTTCAAGAAATTCACATCCCTGGAACTTCCATCAAAGTAACCTGCGAAACATCTACTGGGAAGGTGCGACCGTTCCTAACTGACGAATTTAGGAAGCCCGTTCATCAAGCTATGCACTCCTTAAGCCATCCTGGGATACGAGCCACACGAAAATTAGTAACCACCCGATATTTTTGGCCGTCAATGAACAGCGACGTGAACAAGTGGACCAAAACCTGCATCCAATGTCAACGAACGAAAATACAGCGCCATACGCAGACTCCAATCGCAACATTTGAAAAGGCTGACCGGCTGTCTCATGTTCATATCGACATAGTGGGACCGCTTCCGACGTCAGCAGCGGGGCATCGCTACCTACTCACGATGATCGACCGCGCTACCAAGTGGCCAGAAGGGTACGCCTTAACCGAAATAACCGCGGAAAAGGTATCAGAAGCTGTGTACAATGGGTGGATTTCCAGATTCGGAGCACCAGCAAAAATATCCACCGACAGAGGAGCCCAATTCGAGTCCGAACTATTTAAAAACTTAATGCGTCGTATGGGAATAGAACGCTGCCGGACAACGTCGTACCACCCAGAAGCCAACGGAATGATTGAGAGATGGCACAGGTCACTCAAAACATCTCTAACTGCCAGACTTACGTCTCCTAATTGGGTCTACGAACTACCAACAGTTTTACTCGGATTACGCTCGGCGATCAAGGAAGAGCTAGGAACAAGCGCCGCTGAATTATTGTACGGCCAAACAATACGTCTACCGGGAGAATTCCATGGAGAGGCATTCAAAAATAATAATAGCACATCGCACTTTATGGAAAATTTAACAGAAGCTCTTAATAAATCCCAAGCTCAAAGAAAATCAAACGCATCGCGAGCAACATTCATTCATGAAGACCTACCTAAATGCACGCATGTGTTTGTACGTCATGACGGGTACAGACGCCCGCTAACACCTGCTTACGACGGTCCGTTTCGAGTGCTTAACCGTAGTGAAAAATTCTACACTGTGCAACTATCGACGAGACAAGATAACGTCTCAATCGACAGACTAAAACCAGCGTTTTTAGTTAACGACGAACCCGCTACCAGCACGGCAAACCCAAGCGAGCGCAAGCAATACACAACCCGAGCTGGAAGAATATCAAAACCACCAGTACGCTTCGCTTTTGCCATAAAGGGAGGAATGATGTAGCGATCTACATAACACATCAACAGCTTCGTCCGGCATACTGATGCGGATCTCTGCGCGTACGCAGCACGCGATCGCGCGGCGCCTACTGCGAGCTCGAGCGACGTCCTCCTCCCGCGGCGGTCCTCATGATATGATACGCCCGTTACCGCTGCGAATATATTTATAGTTAAGCGGCAGCGCGCCGGCCTGTCGCTGGAGAATGCGCGCGACAGGTACTTCGCGCGACCGTACCTACATGGCAACTATCTAATATTATATTTGTCGCATCGGAAAATAAATATTTTTTTTCCACTATAACCACTGTTTTATTTATAATTCAAGAATAAGCAATACCTACAGGAAAGTACGGCTGTGCGACTAAAATATTATTTATCCTTGTATTGACAATGAATTCAGTTAAGTTCCGTAACAAGAACAAAATAAAAAAAAATTATTTACCCCCTAACTTGGATTTGAAATTTGTACAGTATTCTACTAGCCAAGCCCATTCAAATGATACCCATATTGAGGGCGGTTGTAAAAAAATTTTTTTATCCACCATTTTGTGGAGGCCTTCATCTTGAATCAATATTAATCAAACATAGCTTAGCAAGGTTTCAAATAAAAAAAACCGCATTGAAATCAGTCGATCCGTTTGATCTTTACGGTGCCACAGACAGACAGACTTCGACGTCAAACTTGTAACACCCCTCCTTTTTGTCGAGGTTTAAACCATTTAAAATAAAAGGTAAATAAAAAAGGTAAAACTTAAAATTAAAGGTCAAATTTTAACTTTTTATGGAGTTTAAAAGCATATTCAAAAATCTAAGGTACATAATACGTAGTGTAATTGTGTTTTATTAAAACAGGTTTTGCCAACTGTAAAAAAATTAAACTTCTAGGCTGTACAGAAACATGCATGTTTCGATTTACAATTTCTTTATTGGTCACGGTTTAGGTAAACACAGTTTCGTACCGGTCTATTAAGTCTAGGAACTTCGGTAAAACGCGAGCTGGCAGCTTGTTAATTAGATTGTTATTATTCCTTTTTCTGTTCATTAAAGATCTTGGAAATTTCAAGAACTATAACGGTAAAGTTAGAGCAGAAATTTAATATTTATTATGGACGCTAGTCCAGTGCTCTGTGGTTTTACTCGCATCGTTCTCGTTTATGTTACTTTCCCACAAGAGAAAGTAGCTTATGTGCTATTGCAGACTATAATCTAACTGTGTTCCAAATTTCAAACCGATCCGTTTAGCCGTTCCGACGTGTTTGAGCAACAAGCATCCAAACATCAATTTTGCTTTGATTTGGCATTGCTTTAGCATTTATAATATTAGTAGGACATTGGATGGTTGGAGTCCTTATAGAGTCCGCCTGGGGAGGCACCACGCCTTTGTTAGTTATTCTACATCGCTAAGTAATAATTTGCAAACATTACTGTATACCGGTTTAAAGGGCAATGTTTTCAAATAAATAATAGAGCAAATAAATAAATCAAAATATTTGTTGAAACAGCTCAGTATCAGTGTACTTTTATCAGCAGGCACGTTGTTTACTATCTGGTGCATGTCAAGCTCGTCCAGTAACTATAATATAAAACAAAAACGTCGTAATGGTAATCTGCGTCGTCTTCATTTTATCATAATTTTATATAATTATGGATATTGAGACAAACGCTATGATAATAGTAGTATTACAATATTTACAAATTTTATTATTTTATACCATCTCATCTGCAAAACATCAGTTCTCCTAAAACTCATACACGTTTTCGTCAGACCATATTAACAATTCGCAATTACACTATATGCAGCTCCAATTAGAGGTAACAGTCGTAGAGGTAGAGGTATTATTTTAGTGCCGACCTTAATTTAATTTACCGAGTAGAACACGTTTCTCTTCGCTTTCAAAACTTCACAAGCAGAAGGCGGTATCAGAGAAAGTTTAGAAAACATCCAGGAAAATGATTTGCCAGCTATGTTTCTTTTGGGAAAACTTAACAAGGTTGGCCTGTAGCGAGCAAAATGTCAAGGATAATTCAGTTCATGTCAGATATGAACTGAATTAGCCAGCAAGGACGGCACGAGCATGCTAAGCTTTATAATATTATAAATGCGATATAGTTTTTTTTTATGTAAGGTGGAGTCAGACCAACTACTATTCTTAGATGGTGGATGTTTTTTACTCTGTCATAAAACAAAAAATGTTGCACGTGTAAAGTTCACTAAAATTAAGAAGATAGATAAACTCTTTGCGCTTAATTTAGAAAATAAACATAACAAACAAAATAAAGTAGCAATTGGCGACCTTATCACTAAAAGCGATCTTTTCCAGGCAACCATTCCCATTCCCATTGTAAGGTTTAATCAACAAAACTCCATGCTAAAATACTCGTATATAGTTTAATTGATGACGGTTCGATAACAAAAGGCTAGATTGTTTTGTCATTCAGAGCTTGGATATCAGCGAAACAAAAGATGTTGGATATAAATAAAGTGGCCAAGTGCGAGTTGGACTCGCCCATGAAGGGTTCCGTTGCAGCAAGTAACATAATATACGTAGTACACATAGTTCTTGTAGTTCGTTGTAACTTTGATCGAAGTTTCAATAATAGTGTATTTATGACGTACTAAAAAAAACTACTCATCAGATCGAGTCCAAACCAATTTTCGTTGGTAGATTACATGGTAATGTACATCATATATTTTTTTTAGATTTTTCATTATCTTACTTTAGAAGTTAGAGGGGGATGGGACACACATTTTACCACTTTGGAAGTGTCTCTCGCGCAAATTAATCAGTGTAGACGAAAATGATTTTAGAAACCTCAACATCATTTTTGAAGACCTATCGATAGACACCCCACACGTGTAGGTTAGATGAAAAAAAATTTTTTGAGTTTCAGTTCTCAGTATCGGGGGCAACCCTAATTTTTCCTTTTGTTTTTTTTTTGTTCAAATCTTAATGCGGTTCACAGAATACATCTACTTACCAAGTTTCAACAGTGTAGTTCTCATAGTTTCGGCAAAAAGTGGCTGTGACATACGGACGGACAGACAGACAGACAGACATGACGAATCTATAAGGGTTCCGTTTTTACGTTTTACGGAACCCTAAAAATGTTGAGAGTTAATAAAGACCGATAATTGATATTTTAAAATGAATATTGAATGGATTTTAAGTAACGATTCACGTCCTGAGTTGTTAGCTTACAAATGAATATATTACAAAGAAAGAAATTACAGTCGTGATAGCACATTTGAAAAATCACTTTGTTGTTCATTCTTTCATTACGTTAAGTAATTATTATTTTAGAGTATCCTCTAAATTTTTATTTAATAATCCATAAAGTAGGTACCAAATATCACCTATTATCTTCAACAGTCTGACTGGGCTTTTATTCGAACGCCATTTCGCCTGAAGTTAAAAGACGACGTTTTATGATGAGCATAGATGTATTTTTTTGTATTGTATAGATATTATTCGTTTATTTTTATTCTTGTTTTTTGTATGAAGGAGCTAATTTATCAGTATGATTTCAGAAAATATATCATCTGAGAACTCAGTTGACGGGGAAATATATTTTCCCGTTGCATGTGCGAAATCTCACTGATAGTCCGAAAATAATTCCAATTAATACATTTGTCTTCTATGCCGTCACTATTTTTTTCTTTGATGCAAAGTTAATACAAAACCAAAAAGTCAGAACAGCATAAAATTAATATATCATAACCCATAAACTCATAATAAATCATAACATACTAGCAGGTGCATATTGCTAATTTCGCGTTTAATTTAGAAATAGGGTATTCCCTTAGGTACTCTACATTTGTAGGGATTCAATAATAGCTGATATGTTATTCGAGACTATAATCTAGGTTTCAAATTTCATACTGAGCCATTTTATTCTAACAGGGTAATTGTGGAACGAGCATCCTTAATTAGTGTAGGATTACTAATCACCAAATAACCCACCCCAACTTGCTCCCGGCGCAAAGCTAGCCATATCGCTCTAGCCACGTTGCTATATTGAATGACAATGACCAACCGCATTCTCCCTCCTCCCTGCGAGCTAGGCCTATTAGGCACCCTATAATTTAAGCCCCCCAACAACCAATGGTGGTCTCCACTTACATAATTAGTTACAATGTACACGGGAAGGGTATCAGTGCAACAAAGCAGGGGACGAAACATGACATGACAAACGACATGTCCTTTGACATGATATAGGTGACAGCAATATAAAACGAGTGAAAAAAACAACCTATGATAACGCTGGGTTTTGAAAATATTGACGAAATAGAAGTTAGCAGAATTTTGCTAACACAAAAATTTCAAAAGCCATTCTCTATAATAAATTATTCTTATTTCCGCCACTCTTCTAGCAGATCAGCGATAAATTAACATTTTACCGCGAATTCCTGTTGCTGTCTGTTACACTAATATATAAAACGAATGTATGTGAGTTTGTAAGTGTGTATGTTTGTTCCCACGTTTCTCAAGGCTAAACAGATTTGAATAAAGATTAAAACGCAGTTATTATATTACCAAGATCAATTTATTAACATTACTTCGTATCGTGTTACACAACGGGACGCAGCTAATCTTGAATAAAAAAAAAGAAATCCAAAAGCACATTAGAGTGAGCACAAAATGATTACTAGTCTGACTTCCATTTCCATTAAAGATAGGTTAGTCAGACAACTCCCGTGGGCATTCTACGCTCGCAAGCATAACTAGCTTAAACAGCCTTAACTGTACCACTGAACAAAATGATTTAAGTAATTTTTTTTTCCCATATTTATTTGAACCAGATAAATATGGGCTTTTATACAAGCAAATTTTTTATCTGTAGTAAGTAGTAATAATGTTTTTGCACTTGATCGCCATCTCGCCATGTACAACTATAAGTAGATATAGGTACTAATACGTAAAACTGTGGGCTTTATTTCTTTGCTTAAGCTACAGGGCAACCAGTCCGTTTTGAAAAAAAAAATTAAATATATACCTTCAGTCCTTCACGCTGACATAAAAATAAACTATAATACGGTAAGCAGCAGAAACCATCAACGTTATTTTTATTTCCAGTGCAGAAGCTCAGGACCTATTCTTACAGACACAGAATCAAGATCATAATTCAACAAACTAGCCAAGTACGGATTGGCACAATAGGGTAAAATCCTCAAAAAAACTAAGTAGCCCGTTAGTTAGATTGCCAAAAAATATTGTACACGTATTTTTTCTTTTCTTTCACAAACAAAAAATGACGAAGATACAGCGCTTCGAAGTTTCGTGTGACGTCACTTGTGAGTACGATTTTTACTCACGAGTGACGTCGCGACCCCGCTCTCTCGAAGTTTGATGGTCTATATCTTTGACGATTTTTAATATTATGAAAAAAACAAAAAAAAAACGTGTCCAATATTTTTCCATGATCTAGCTGACAGACGAATTAGGATGGTGTATTTTTGACCCAGTCCGGTACCCTATTGGATAGGACACATGATGACAAACTTGTATTTCTACACTTGGAAAATTACCCAGAGTTGTGCTTGTGTAATCGGAGGTTTTCGTTAATAGGCCACCGCGGCTATTGTAGGAAACCACACGATGATAATGGACGACGACTACATCGACGTCATTGCTAATCTGTCCTAATAATATAAAGAGCGGACGTTAATTTTGCTACGAGTAATTGTGTACGTGAGAAGCTGAGAAGTTATCTTAAGCATTACAGCAAAATCGATTTGAAAGTTACAGTTACTGTTCTGTAGTTATGTTTAAGATTTATAAATAGTTAATTAGTAGAAATACAGATTGAGTAAAGTTATGCCAGCATTTGAAGATGTGACAGAGCTTCTCCATAATTTCCACGAAACGGAACACCTGCTAGCCATTAGGATACACCAATTAGGAACACTATTATAGCTAGACTATAATAGTGTTCCTAATTGTCTGTAAATACATGTTGTGACGTTGTAATTAGGTAGTAGTTGGGTATTATGTAATATAAATAATAGTGATAGTGTATAAAGTAAGAACCTAGCGTCGGCAGCGGCAGTCTAAAACACGAACTATTTTTGTACAGAAAAAAATGTGGTGTCATCGAGCACCAGGTAGGAACAAAGTTCCTTCGGATAATACAAACGCAACAAAATTTGCGAAAAAAAATTGCGTAATTTTACTATGTCTAGTACGTTTTTTCAACAGCAGGTTTTTTACGCGTCTCTTCCGTTATATATCTTTCTTACGGTTTAAGCCTCACATTTTTTTTCAGTTCGGTTGCGCAGCAATTTTCTCCTTGAAGCCTGCCGTAAGAAACTTCGTTCCAAAAATTAAACACACTTCAAAATCACTAAAATCTACTCATAAGCAAAAATAAATTAATATATTTATTATTCTAAGCGCTACTTACTTATATATTTGAAGCCGGTGCCAGCGCAGCGGTAAGAAAAAACCGATTTACTCTAGATTTGAAGACACCAAAATTGTAACTATCGGGAAAACCCCACTTAGGCAAAAGTAGGGTCAAACCTATTAGTTCGAGTCTTGATATTAACGTAAGTGGAATAATTGGTCGTCCAATAATAGCTCAGAGAACTCTGGCTCAATGAGTTTAGTTTCTAGCCCGACTCCGGGCCAGTGCATCTGACATGTTTGTAATTAGAAGAAGCGGACTTAGTTGTGAACGATTAGATGAGTTGAACCCTGGGCCGAGCTGCCCCTTCGCACACAGGCGCCAAGACAATAGGGGCGCCAGCACCTCTACTGGTTTTTTTTTACACTAACTCAACAATATGTTATTTATAATAGAGTATCGATTAGGAAGTAGGTAGGACAGGCGCAACATATGCCTTGTAAATAACAATACATATTTTGCTAAATTGCTATAGTTTATTGTAAGAGTCTCCCAAGATAGTGTATAGGTAAGTTTGTGGTTTAATTTTACGGTTTGGGTTTTGGTTTACATTAATTACGGGCTCAGATTTAAAATCAAAAGTACCACCGTGAGTTTGTTTAATTGAGATTCTAAACGTAACCCGATGCTATGTGTGCGACGCAAGTAGAGTGATGTCACAGAGATTTGCTGATTTAATGAACGAGCGAGCCAAAACAAATGAAAAATCATTATTCGAAAATGTGGGCAAGGTGCGCATTTAATTTTTATAATTAAACAAAAGTTAACTTAAAAAATATTTGTGTTTCCAATTTCTACTGAATCTGCTCGGTCGTTCCGATGTTACGGTAATTTTTTGTTCTCTGTATAATGTTTTTTTTTTTTGGATAAAAAGTAGTTAATGTTTTATTCCAGACTATAAAAATATCTGTTTCAAATGTCAACCAAATTTGTTAAGCCGTTCCGATATTATAGTTAATATTTGTTCTTTAAGGAACTATGCAATTAGCATGACTATGCAGTTTTTTGGGATAAAAAGTAATGAATGTGCTATTCTATACCATCACGTCAGAACTTAGAATTAAAACACAAACGTTTAGTTTGATAAGTGAGTGTCAATTATCACATAGAATATTTTCTTTCCCGGAAAAATACAAGGTTTCATAAAGAACTCAAATTATTTATTAAATTGTAACGGTTCAACGGATTCAGTTGAAATTTGCCTAAACAAATCAATTTCTTACTAGAACACATCTCCGATTCTACGCAGACGAAGTCGTGGGTAATAGCTGCTTTATAATATTTGTTTCTTAAGGAACTATGCACGTCTTCGGAATAATAAGTGTCCTATGTGCTATTCCAGATTATAAGCTATCATGTTATAAATTTCAACTCGATCCGTTCAGCCGCTCCGACGTGATTGAGCAACAAACATCTAAACATCCGATAATTTATAATAGTAGTACGATGTTTGTATGTTTGTTTCTCAATCACGTTGGAACGTCTGCACGGATCGGGTTGAAATTTGGAACACAGTTAGTATAGTAGTTTGGAATACGACATGGGCTACCACGGGAAACTATCGGGAATGATGCGCGTATAAACCGTGGGGAGCTACTTGTATAATTTAAGAATGCTAAACTTCTTACATATTTTTGACTCTTATTTTTTAAAACATAGCATACGTAATATAGTGAAATCAGTTGAAGAAAGTTAGACAGAAGATACATCAAAAAAATATTTGAATGAAAATGATTTACCCCTAACTGCCCTGGATTTAAAATTTGTATAATATTCTACTAGTCAAACCTATTTATTAACCGACTTTTTGATACCCGTAATGAAAGAGTGGCGACAAAAACTGTGTGTGCTTAAAACTGACAGCAACAACTGCCTATCTTTCTCGCTCTGGCACACGCTGCGGTCGTGAGTTCACCCGAACATTTCTTTCATTTTAGAGCGTGACGATGAGCTTTATTCACAGCTAAAAAAAAAGAAAAAAACCTGTGTGTGGTGCGCCAAAAAAAAGTGTTCACTTCATAAATGTAATTCACCATCTTGTGGCAGCGGCCACCTTGGATTTTAAAACAGTGTTAAGTATTCTACTAGTCAAGCGCTTTCATTTGATACCCATATTGAAGGAAGTTATGAAGAAATATTGCATACACCATTTTGTGGAGGCGGCCATCTTGAATCGATATTCACCAAACATAGCTGAAAACTACCGCAAGGAAACTGGCTTTCAAACGAAAAAAAACATAGAATTTGGTACATCGGTTTGAGAGTTACGATACCACAAACCGACATACACACACCGACAGACAGATATCGACGTCAAACTTAAACACTCCTCTTTTTGCGTTGGGGGTCAAAAAGGGGCGCCATAAATATTTGGCACACAGTCGCTGGTGTGGGTCGGCGCGGCCCTGTATGAAACGAACTTATGAACTTTGAAATTTCGGTGAAAAACCTATCAGCATAGAACCTGGTCAGAACATATGAAACGATATTACTTTACTAACAGTAGAATTGTTCCTATTTTTATACTACAGTTCGTTCTTGAAACAAATAATGAAACGGAAAACATTTATTTTGTATGTAATAATTAACAATTTACGTTAACATTGTAACAGCGCATTAATATGTAGTGACGTAAAACGTCCTGATTTATTGATAAAAAAACGATTGAACTTGCATGTAGTCGTGCATAGTTTTGTCTGAAGGTGTGATGCTGTGAACAGTTTAACAAAATTATTTCCATCAGATGAAAATGGACTTTACAGTTAAGAAAATAGAAACTGATTAAAAAATGTTTTTGGATTCTTTCAAATTTGTTTTACTTGATTATTAAGATGAATAACATCTTAAAATGGTATCATTGTACCTATACAAGGTATCAGTATTCGTAGGCGTGAACACAAGCAGCCCACTTTGCGTTTCCACTGCTGGGACTCAGGGACTTCTGTCACAAGGAATAAAGAGTGAAGGCCATGACCCACCACCCTGGCTTAGTGCGGGTTAGCGGGTGAACGGGTGATATTGAAAAAATGTCGTTGTAAACAAGCCGATTCCGATATTTTCATACACTATTAAAGCAAGTGGTGATGATGATTATTCACCTGCACTTGGAAAAATACTTAGAGGTGATGGGATTGAAACCTACGAACTGTAAATTTGACGTTCTCTCCACTAAGCCATTACGGCTTCACGAAGGGTGATAAATCTCGCTTTTTTATTTCCCAGATTATTCGATCAAACGAATGGTGACCCGAGTGATGTCTGTACACACAACGATGCGTCAAATCTATCGTCACTTAGCGGATTAGCGGGCATTGCCGCGCCTAAGTAAAGCGTGTCTTCAAGGCCTTTTCATGCTTACTTCCCTATCACTGCTAATTATTACAACTGTTTCCTAAACGTTTTGTGTTTTCAACCAACTTTTCACTTCTTTTTTTCTATGTAGATACTGTTTTAATTCTGTACTCGGGCCAAATACCCTTGAGCATTTCATACCAGATCTTCTTTTTTGATCTTTTGAAAAAAATATTGCTACCATAACGTTCGTAATTAAATTATCCCTTGTAATAATAGTAAATACAAAATGGGTGATTTACGAGAAGATGGATGTTGAAAACATGTTTTCAAAATATTTTTAATATTTAACCGACTTTAAAAAAAATAGGTTTCTCAATTCGACCGTACTTTTTTTTGTTTCCGTTTTGAGGAGCTTAATTAAACATGTATATTTTTATTAGTGGATATTTATTTTGGATCAGCAGCTGTTAGCTACAAAAACGGCACCAGAAACAGCCAACGCTGCGCATTTACGATAATAATTTTGCACTTGATCACCATCTCGCCTGATGTTAAGAGGCTTGCGGTCTACAGAGCGCGCTTCCCTAGGAGAAACCAATTCATTCTCGACTTGAAGATACTTAGATTAAATCCGTTAGAACTCATCAACCCAAGCAGCGCATTCCAAAGTTTAGATATTCTGATTATGAAAGTTGAGTGAATCCTTTTCGTTCGAATCTCACGGTCCGCAGTAACCATGCGAAATCGCAATAATGATCATACTCGTAGCATGCACAAACATAGTTTCTGGGATTAAAGAAGGTTTTTAACGAACTTAGACCACGAAAAGTTCAATAATAGTATCGCTACCACCACCACCACGCTACCTTCATACTATCACTAGGCAAGTTTTTATAGATGGCGACTACCGCTTACTTTACTCAGTAAACAATAAAAATGTATTATAAGACTTCGTTCGCAAGTTTATTTTTCAATACGAGTATACAGCTGTTGGCTGGTATGAAATGTCTGGGAACCGCCTAGTAACAGGCTTAGCAACGTTTCCCAGGCAACGTTCCTTAGCATATAATTTAATTAACAACGTCCATTAGAGTGAAATCTCTGTTTACTAAGTATTCGTTTTCTTAAGATAAAACATAACCCTTAACAGAATACCTCTGTTACGGCTCAGATTTCCTAGATAATTAAATTGCTTTGTAAATACTGTTACAACTAGTTTTAGGTAGGAAATTCACAAAATAGAAATTAGAAAGCTGTTTAAATAAATTATGAAATTAACAAAGTATCGCGAGGTCACGTGGAAAGGGCCGAGAGCCCTTTCCACGTGACCAACCAGGTAAAAACTTATGCAGTCTAACTCTGAATAACACGAGTTGTTTTGAACAAAAATATTCGTATGCGAGAGTTACGAACTAGATGTTGTACTCGTCCTGATATTGTGCTCTTTAATGCATACGTAATACGTTATGCTCGGTAATACATATATACCTCTACAATTATTAGTACCGAGCTTTGCTCTGTTTGAAACTGTTTCTGTGTTTAAAAAAGTACAACAACGTTTGCTAAAAATAAAAAGTTTGCTAAATCGTTTAATTGCCACCAAAACCCCCTGCTTACTAAATGTCACGAAAATTATTCGAGCCGTTTCCGAGATTCAGATTCTATTACAAGAATTGCTCGTTTAAAGGTATAAGATGTGTAGTTTTAAACTACGTTTTACCCGACGCGAAGAAAGTGTATATGTATGTAAGTAGGTACGCCTCTTATTTTGTATAGCTTTAGAGATCAAAGATGTAGACGCATTTTCATAAAGATGGAACCCTTGCGTTGAAGACCTATCTTAGACTAGTTGTGTTTGTACAATACTAAATATAATCTTAATCTACACCAATACAATAAAGCGCAAAAAAAATATACTTTGTTATTCCGAAACCATTAGACCGATTTAAAAAAATAATGGAATTACTATAATATAAGTATTACAACAGCTATCTAGCACCAATTATATAATATTTGCTTAGTTAGGCTAGGCTTGGCTAGCTTAATTAGGCTAGGTAGTGCTGTGTGAAGAATAACCAATATTAATTTTCTTAATTAATCAATCATAATAAAATGTTATATTAAAAATAAAAAACTTGAATTCCACCAGCAGCGGGACAGAGCCCAAGCTACCTATGATTAAGTCTGTAGAGTGAGGAACCTCTTGACGACGCGTACGGCACGCGTCGTCCAGGGTTACTGACTCCCTTTAGTATCTGAGCCTTGACCCAACCCAACCCTCTAGCGAAAGAGTCTTAAGATGTTGGTTTTCCTCTTACAAAGGCTTTTCTTTATAAGGCCGTTATTGTAATTATTATTCAAATCGGAATTACCATACAAAAGTAATCACGAGTATGATAATTATCAAAATTGCAATTTAAGACAACAGAAAGAGCGTTCTATGCAATTCACGGTTTTAATCTACAATACAGAATAGATACGTAAGACTTGTCAAATTTCCTGTACGACTAAACGAATGTGACACCACGCCTATATGGTTCATGGTATCGTTTGGTAGCCAGAGCAGCAAAGAGTGTCTATAATGATGACAATTCTAGATTTGTCTATTACTTAAATACCTAAACTTTTAATTAAAATTAACCGAAACCACCAATTACTGTAGTCAAAGTTTAATTATTATAACTTAATCTCTCGTCACACAGAGGCGGGAAGTGCAGGAAACCTGACACATAACAAGCGGACGCGATCCGGCAGCGCCGGTGTGTCAGGTTGCATACAAATTCGAATATTACAAAAAATTCCCGTCCCGGATCGCGATCGCTTGCCCGCACTTCAGAGCCTCTGTGTGACGAGAGCTTTACTCATGGCTAGCTGTACGTTGTCCTATCGCAGGTCGAAGCTCCTGAAAATCAATTTAGTTTGCTGCCACAAAATAAAACAACATCGAATATCGTTTACAGGGCTCTCACCAAATAAAATTAACGGTTTATGTTTTTTAGATAGGTTTTATCTTTTTACAATTATTGGAAACGAAATACAATAACCAAATTTTTTAAAAAACAAGGTAAAAATTATACAAAAAATAATTTTGAATAGTAATTTCCAAATGTTCTGTACAATGTACTGTTTTAGTAGGTAGCCTCCGACGCAAAAAGAAGGATGTAGATACATACATATATTTATGTGTATGTATGAGCAGTTTTGTCTCGATTAAATTTGATGGCTTATGTCTACGTTTTCTAAGATCAAAAATGTATGTTTAAATGTTCGTTGCTAAATCACGTCGGAACTTCTGAACGGATCGGGTTGAAACTTAGAACACGTTAGATTACAGTAGGGAATAAACTGAGACTATTTGTCACGTGAAAGTGACGGAACTCCGCGAGTAAAACCGCGGGGCGCTAATAAAATGTATTTGAAAATATTATCTATAATATAAAAATGAATCGCAAAATGTGTTGGTAAGCGCATCACTCAACAACGACTAGACCGATTTGGACAATTTTTTTTTTTTTATATTCGTATAGGTCCAAGGATGGATTTTACGGCGAGAATAAATCGAATAATTGCCGGGAAACCCCTAGAAACAGCCCTTTTCTTTTTCCCATACAAACGTTTTCTAACTAAAATGTTAAGGCAATTTGAGCTTTATTGCTATGAAATAAAGTTCATATCGTTCCGAAACTCACTCAGAAGAAACTCAACAAAAGTGATAATATCGCGAACCAGATAAAACTGAATAGTAACAAAACCTAAGACTCATAGACCATTATTACTGATGTTCAATTTGGTTGGCTTCACGATATTATTTATATTGATTTAGTTTCGGCACGCGACTTAAAATGCGTCAGTTTTCACGTCATTATATCAATCAAGTGTCAGTCAAAAACAAACCGCGTTACCAAAAGTGTTTTATTATTTTGAATTGTTAATTTAATATCCCTATCTGTGCAAAATTATATAAATACACACGTTTGCCAAGGGCTGTGGAGCGCAGTATTTTTGGAGTAAAACTAACGGACAGAATACGAAACACCATACTGCGTTCCAAAACCGGAATAGCCGATGTGACTCAAAAAGCAGCCAATTTGAAGTGGCATCGAATTGGACATATTTGTCACATGTCGTATGATTATTGGGTCATAATTACCACGCCGCAAGATTGCAAACGACGACGCGGCAGACCAAAGAAACGATGCCGATGGCAAGACGACCTCCACAAATATTGAAAAGACTGGAATGTATTAGCCATAGATAGAGAAAAGTGGAAGGAGGGTAATCCGTTGCCCAAGATTAGGACAAGACAGCCACATGATAAATAAATACTAGTATTATGTAAATGAGAAAGATGCAAATGAATTAAATTTTAAAATTCAAGAACAAATTACAGGCGAACTGAAGATTTATAAATCAGTTGATTTGGCATGATGTCGTAAACAGCTATTCACCGGAATTTTTAAACTTGCTGCATTTCCCAGGCTTCACCATTATAAGTTGGATCGGTAGTTAAAATGTTGCGAAATATCAACAAACCGCGTCTTTGCAACGGCACACGGTTAGCTATAAAAAATACTGAACAACGTGATAGAAGCAACTATACTGAAAGGAAAGTATAAAGGAGAAGACGTTTTGATACCACGCATCCCAATGATTACGACTGATGTACCATTTGAGTATAGAAGACTACAGTTTCCAGTGCAACTGACTTTTGCTATGACCATAAACAAGTCCCGGGGGCAAATTTCAAGTGTTTGTGGTATAAATCTAGAAAACCCATGTTTCTCACTTGTTCAATTGTATGTTGCATATTCCCTCCCGTGTTCGAAAACCATCAGATTTGTTTGTCTATGTGCCAGGTAATCAAAGAAAAAATATCGTATATCACAAAGCACCACAATGAAAATAAAAAATATTTAAGGTAATAGCTTGATTAACAATAAAAGAAATACTTACTTTTAAACGCTTAATACGTTGAAATAAATATGTTATTAATAAAATACTTAATGCGGTTCATATTATACATCTCTTACCAAGTTTCAACAGTTTAGTTAGTAGTTAGTGTAGTACTTATAGTTTCGAAAAAAGTGGCTGTGACATACGGATGGACAGATAGACATACATGACGAAACCATATAAAAGGGTTCAGTTAGTACGTTTTACGGAACCCTAAAAATGGATCTTCGAAATGTATGTACGCTCATAACTTTTCAATTACCACACCAAATAGGATGATTCTTTGTTTTAAGTATTTGTTATTGTCGGGACAAGATTTGTACAATAGAAAATGTAGACGAAAAAATATATGGTGGTACGAAGTTCACCGGGTCAGCTAGTTACATAATAAATTCAAGTAATCAATCTGAATAAATCTGAATCATCTTTGTTATCTACTTTTCTTTCAGTCCGGAGACAAAAAGTGTGTTATAAGTTATTTCGTGTGGATATTAGGGTTCCGTAGCCAAATGCAAAAAACGGAAGCCTTATAGATTAGTCACGTCTGTCTGTCCCTCTGAATTTTAATTATTAAGATTTTCACACCAAATAGAAAAAAAACAATACATTTTGGGAGTTACCTATATTTAGAACTGAAACTCAATTATTTTTTCATCAAACACACGTGTGGGTTTTCTATGAATAGGTCTTCAAAATGATATTGAGGTTACTAATTTCATTTTTTTTTCTAAACTGAATAGTTTGCGCGAGATACGCTTCTAAAGTGGTAAAATGTGTTTGTGTGTGTGTCCTGTAACTTCTAAAATAAGACAATGATAAAACTATATGATGTACATTACCATGCAAACTTACACCGAAATTTGGTTTGAACAAGTCTAGTACTTACCTAAGAAGTTTTTTTAAATGCGGCATAAATCGTAAGCCGCAGTTTACCTTTCATTCAATCAACTCAAATATGAAAGACATTTTTGCTGCTACGGAACCTTTCATGGGCGAGTCCGACTCGCACTTGGCCGCTTATTGATTCTTCACATACTTTTCATGGGCTTGAATTAAACTCTGCTACTTCAAGCATAAGGGGAGTAAGGGGAGTACGGAACCAACATCATATCCGACCCAAATGTCAACCTCACCTGCACGCGCTGGTGGTTCGTATGAATAGCTGGCGGCGGCGACTCTCGGGTCGCCGTGGTGCTCCCTGCTAGACAACTGACGGGGCTCTGGCGACCGAGTCATGGCGGTATAACCATACGCCCAGTCGGGCAACCGGGTGGAAGAGGCTACAGCGGCCTGGCGTCCAAATAACGCCTGAAAAAGTCTGGTGCAAAAGGCAACGGGATACCATTGCACTATTCATCCCACGAGAGTTATGAGAAGGTCCATTATGAATGATAGTTTGCGTAGTGACCCGCGTAGCGACCGGCGCCTTCGGTTGTCCGGGAATCAGGGTGTGAAATGTGCTACCGGCCATGGGACAGTAGGCGACCAGGCATCCCATGGAAACTATGCTCCTGGAAGGACGAAGATCCAACTAAGAAATGTCACTAAGCTTGGAACATGGAATGTGAGAGGCCTCAATGATGAGGGCAAACTCCATGTCTTGGAGCATGAGCTCGTGCGGTGCAGCTGTGACATCACGGGTATAAGTGAGACGCACTGGAAGGAAAGTGGACATCGCAACACAGAGAAACACACCATCTACTTCTCTGGAAATGAAAATTCCAGCTTCTCAGGCGTTGCTATTGCTATTCCCAAGCGATGGAACAAGTCGGTCTTGGGCTATAATCCTATTAGTGAGAGAATAATGTCGATCAAGATGAGCGCAACACCAACCAAGAGAGCCTCCGATAGGCTACTCAAAGTAAACGCCCATATGGCGTTTACAATTATTCGGCAATGTTTATTTGTTCCGAAATTTATGTACGCTTTACGGTGTAGTCCACTGTGGAAACATGGTGAGCTCCTTGGGAGCTTAGACAATGTCGTAAAGGAATCTCTAATATCGGTGTTGAATGTGGATCTGAGTGGGAGGGCCTGGTCACAAGCCTCACTACCTAGTTGGTTGGGAGGCCTAGGGGTCCGCCAAATTTCAAGTGTAGCTTTACCGGCATTCTTGTCCTCAGTTCATAGTACTCAAAATCTAATAGACAAAATTCTCGCACCCTCTTTAGGCCATTCGGAATATTCTGATGTAGTAGTAGCTAATTTGTGCGAGGCTAAGAATGCTTGGAGGCTGGCTTGTCCAAACAACGATTTCCCCAGATGTCTGTCATCTCAGAGACAGTGGGATCGACCGATCTGCGATCTAGCACGGAACTCTCTTCTCGATACGTGTCCTAGTATCGCGGATCGTGCTCGTATCCTTGCTGTGTCTGTGTGGGAATCGGGCCTTTGGTTACAAGCTTTGCCATCTTTCAATACCGGTAGCCTATTAGATCCAACTGCATTTCGTCTAGCTGTTAGCTTGCGCTTGGGTGCGAGGTGCTATGAAGCCCATCGCTGCCATTGTGGTACTGCCGTCGACCAACTCGGTCACCACGGTCTCTCTTGCTCGAAAAGCGCAGGTCGTATTGGCCGCCACGCCAGCCTGAACGACATCATACGCCGGGCTTTTTCCACCGCCAATGTCCCAGCCATACTCGAACCGAGTGGGCTTGCGCGTGACGATGGCAAAAGACCTGACGGCATGACTGTTGTGCCTTGGAAGTTGGGTCGGCCCCTAGTGTGGGACGCAACTTGCGTCGATACTCTGGCACCATCACATCTTCCAGAGACACATTGTAAGGTTGGTGCAGCGGCTAATTCAGCTGAGCGACTCAAACGGCGCAAATATGCAACCCTCGGAAGAGGTTACATATTTGAGCCCTTTGGGGTTGAGACATTGGGTCCGTGGGGGCCGGGAGCTCACCTCATCTTCAAAAGCCTTTCCGAACGCTTGGTCGATGCGACGCGTGACCAAAATGCTGGCGTTTATTTGGCCCAACGCATAAGCATTGCCATTCAGCGTGGTAATGCCGGCAGCATGCTGGGTACGCTTCCGATTGGTAGTGGGCTTGAACATCTTGATTATCTGTAGACCTTCATTGGTCTATGGATAATTCAGGTGTGCTTAGTGTAAGTAGTTGTTAGGTATGTAGCGTAGTGTAGTTCTCATTGTATTTTAGTTTTGTTAATAAAGGCTCTGCCCTATAAAAAAAAACACCAACCCCACTCAACATCTTCCAAGTATACGCTCCAACAAGCGCCGCCTCGGATGAAGTGATCGAAGATTTTTACAGTCAACTAGAAGCCAGCTTAGCTGCTATACCAAAAAGAGAACTGTTAATCGTCCTAGGCGATTTTAACGCTAAGTTGGGATCCACGTCTGGGGATTCGGATCTGCGGCACATTGTGGGGCTTTATGGTCTCGGTACTAGAAACGAAAGAGGCGAACGCCTCATACAATTTGCAGCCGATAATAATCTGACTATAATGAACACAGTCTTTAAACAACACCCGAGAAGACTCTACACTTGGACATCCCCCGGTGGAAATTATCGAAACCAAATAGATTACATAATGATCAGGGCTAGGTGGAGAAGTTCGATCACCAATGCACATACGCTGCCAGGAGCTGACTGCCACTCTGATCATCAACTCCTAGTGTGTAATCTAAGAATCAAGCTTCGCAACACCATTAACAAGAAGACAGCTAGCCGTATGGAAATAACCAACAGAGAAAGTTTTACCAAAGCTTTACGAGACTCCCAACATAATTGGAGAGGTGATCAAGACGATGGCCATCCAAATACACTCTGGCAGAATGCCAAAACCTATATCAACGAGTTGGTACAGATTTCACAACCAAAACCTCCTACAGTAAAGCGTCAACACTGGATGTCCATGAGTACGTGGCATATGATTGAACACCGCCGAACATTGAAGGCTGGTGGCACAAGCGTGCAAGAACTGAACGATCTCACTTCAAAAATACAAGCCGCTTGCCGTAGAGACCGGAATGCAGCCCTGAATGACATTTGCACAGAACTAGAGAGACACTCACAAAAATGCGAAACCAAAGATCTTCACATGAAGATAAGATTTATCACTCGCCAATACAAACCAAGAACCTGGGCTATTGAGAATAAGGAAGGCGTAACAATTACGGAGATCAAAGAAATTGTTAACACGTGGAAGGATTACTGTGGATCGCTGTTTGTTGACGCTCACTCGTCGCGGAGTTCTACAACATGTTCTCAACCCGCGGAATGGGAACCTAGTTTATTGAAGGACGAAGTAAGAGCAGCAATCAATCACTTGAAGCCAAATAAAGCTGTGGGTGTAGATGAAATACCCATTGAGATCATAAAGGCAATGGAGGATACAGGAGTAGAAATATTACACACCATCTGTTGTAAAATATGGTATACCGGCGATTGGCCAAAGGACTGGTCTCGCTCCCTTTTCATACCGCTGCACAAAAAGGGCTCCACCAAAAAGTGCAATAATTACAGATTGATCTCTCTCATCTCCCACGCTAGCAAAGTGCTACTACATGTGATAAACAAGCGGCTGCAGTCGTTTCTGTCCCGCGAAATAGCACCCGAACAAGCTGGTTTTGTTAAAGGAAGAGGAACGAGAGAACAAATTCTTATTCTACGTCAAATAATAGAGAAATCTCGTGAATTTAACAATCCTCTCTTCGTATGCTTCGTAGATTTCCGGAAAGCATTTGACACTGTACAATGGCAGAAATTGTGGGAAATTCTCTCGTTTATGGGTGTACCAGAACATCTAACGTACCTCATAAGAAGACTGTACGAGGATGGCACAGCGGCTGTTCGTGTGGATGGAATTGACTCGATCTCTTTCAAAACTGAGGCTGGCGTGAGACAGGGATGCATTATATCTCCACAACTCTTCAATATTTACACCGAGTACATCATGCGAATTATTTTGGAAGGCTGGGACAAAGGTGTTTCTGTAGGGGGGCGGAAAATCTGCAATTTAAGATATGCTGATGATACCACTCTTTTGACAACATCCAAAGAAGATATGGAACATCTCTTGAACTGCCTGGAGACAACCAGCATTAGCCACGGCCTCGCTATCAATCGTGATAAGACCAAAATGATGATAGTGGACAGAGCAAATGACAACCAGCCTACCGTCAAAAGCATAGCCAACTGTGATGTGGTCCAGAGCTATATCTACTTGGGCTCCAACATAACCAACACTGGAAGCTGTGAAGACGAGATACGAAGACGATGTGGTGTAACGCGATCTGCCGTCGAAAACCTCACAAAAATCTGGAAAGACCGCAGAATTACCAAAGCCACCAAGGTACGGCTGATGAGAAGTCTTGTCTTCCCAATTTTTCTCTACGGAGCAGAGGCGTGGACACTGAGGCTAAAAGAAAGGAAGAAAATCGATGCACTAGAGATGTGGTGTTGGAGACGTATGCTGAGGATTCCGTGGACTGCTCACCGCACCAATTTATCGATCCTAAAAGAGCTTCACGTCAAAGAAAGATTATCGTCGATTGTGCAAATACGAATACTGAAGTTCTTTGGACACATAACCCGGAATGAAAACTCAATGGAGCGTCTCGTAGTGCAGGGCAGAATGGAAGGAAAGAGACCCCGCGGGCGCTCTCCAACCAGATGGACAGACCTTATCAAATCGATCACTCAATCCACCATGACCGACTGTTCCCACAATGCCTCTAATAGAGCCAAATGGAGACACATTGCAAGAGCCGTTATTCAACAGGACCCACACATAACCACGACCACTCTGTCAAGAGTGCCCGACTGAGAAGAAGAAGAAGAAGACTTCAAGCATGGGTTACATCTTCAATCACGTACATAAACCGTTGTAGAAGGTAATTACTCAAATCCACGACACAGGAGTTTTATTAGTGCGCAATATATTATACACTATTTTTAGGGTTCTTAAGTTCTTCAGTTCTTAGATGGTTGGTTATTCACGACGCAGTTCACAGATTACATACTTAAAGTCATAAATTTGGTCTTCGGCCAGCTCATCGTCCGTGTTAATACGCTTTGATTTTGTGCGGACCGTCACGTTAGAATCTCTAATCTTCCATGTAACCATGTGAACTTCCAACGAAAATTGGTTTGAACTCGATCTGATGAGTAGTTTTTTTTTAATACGTCATAAATACACTATTATTAAAACATCGATCAAAGTTACACCTAACTACAAAAACTTATTTATTATGTTACTTGCTGCTACGGAACCCTTCCTGGGCGAGTTCGACTCGCACTTGGCCGCTTTTATTTTTTACTAACAGCGCCCCGCAGTTTTACCCGCGTAGTTCCCGTACCCGTCGTTTTTTTTTTCGGGATAAAAAGTAGCCTATGTGTTTTTCCAGACTATAATCTAACTGCGTTCCAAATTACAGCCCGATCCCTTAATACGTTACGAGATGATTGAGTAACAAACATCCAAACATTGACGTTTAAATTATTATAGTAAGACTTTGTCGTCACTAAAGTTTGTTTATTAAAACAGAAAACCTATTACCCGTGTACTAGTGAAGGAGCTATGTGTTTCAAGTACGTCTGTAGTTACGTACTAGCAAGTTCTTTAAATCCTTTGAGGATTACCCGAGCGACCTATTTCAGTCGAACTGTAATTGTTCTTAAATAAAATTATCCTGTTACCGCTTAACCACAAAGTAAAATTGTTAGCGCCTTTCAACAAACAAACACAACTTCATATTCATTTATTATGCTGTTAAACATTACTACCATTTTTACTCATCAATATATATAAAAGCTAAAGGTCAATCTCATCAAGGAATCTCAGAAACTAGAAATGCTAGGAATCTGAAATTTTGCATGGAGGTCCCTTTTAGCACATAGGCGCTCGCTAAGACGGGGTGTTGCGAAATTCAACCCCTAAGAGGGTGAAACAAGGGATGAAAGGTAGTATGAAAATTCGTCATTTTTGAAGTTATCAAATTTTATATCTAGACACTTGACACGAAGCAAACGAATGTTTGTTCTAGCAATTTTGTAATTTCAAACTTTACGGGGGTGAAATCGGGGTTGAAATGGGGGATGAATGTCAATATGGAAGTTCCCACCGTTGATGATAAAACCATGAACCTCTGTGTACAGATACTTGACACGAAGCAAACGAATGTTTGTTCTAGCAATTTTGTAATTTCAAACTTCACGGGGGTGAAATTGGGGCTGACGTGAGGGATGAATGTCAATATGAAAGTTCCCAAACGTTGAAGATAAAGACATGAAACTCTGTGTACAGATACTTGACACAAAGCAAACGAATGTTTCTTCTAGCAATTTTATAATTTCAAACTGTTAGGGGGTGAAATTGGGGTTGAAATGGGGGATGAAGGTCAATATGGAAGTTCCCAACCGTTGAAGATAAAACCATGAAACTCTATGTACAGATACTTGACACGAAGCAAACGAATGTTTGTTCTAGCAATTTTGTAATTTCAAACTTTACGGGGGTGAAATCGGGGTTGAAATGGGGGATGAATGTCAATATGGAAGTTCCCAGCCATTGAAGAAAAAACCATGAAACTCTGTATATAGACATGTGACACGAATAAAGCGAATGTTTGTTCTAGCAATTTTGTAATTTCGAACTGTTTAGGGATGAAATTGGGAAATCGGGACACTGTAAATGTGTCTGAATATACAAATAGGTACTGCCTGAGTCACCTTAGTATTTATTTCGCGCGGACGAAGTCGCGGGTAACAGCTAGTACTAAATAAAAATCATCATCAGCCTGTATTCGTCCACTGGTGGACATAGGCCTCTCCCATAATACGCTACCCAGTCCGATCCTCGGTTTTACGTCTCCAACCGCCACCAACTGCTTTTCGTATATCGTCACTCAATCTAGTCCCAAGGAGTCCTACACCATGTTTACCGATTAGCGGTCTCCACTCCAGAACCCGTCTAATCGGTAATCGGGTCTGCGTCAGATATGACCGCCCCACTGCCACTTCGGTTTGCTAATACGCTGAGCTATGTTGGTTACTTTAGATTTTTGACGAATCATTTAATTGCAGAGGCAATCCCTCAGAGAAAATCCAAGCATACCCCTTTCCATAGCTCGCTAGTGACTTTAGCTTACGGACCATTTTCACTGTCACTGTCCACGTTTCAGCACCGTAGGTTGGACGCACTGATTGTACATTTTTAGGGTTCCGTAAAACGTAAAAACGGAACCCTTATATACTCGTCATAACTGTCTGTCTGTCTGTCTGTCCGTCCGTATGTCACAGCCACTTTTTGCCGAAACTATGAGAACTACACTGTTGAAACCTAGAAAGTAGATGTATTCTGTGAACCGCTTAGGATTTTTACAAAAAAAAAATTAAAAAAAGAAAAATTAGGGTTGCCCCCCATAATGAGAATTGAAACTCAAAAAAAAAATTTTTATCAAACTATGTGTGGGGTATCTATCGATAGGTCTTTAAAAATTATGTTGATGTTTCTAATATAATTTTTGTCTACACCGAATAATTTGCGCGAGAGACACTTCCAAAGTGGTAAAATGTGTGTCCCGCCCCCTCTAACTTCTAAAGTAAGAGAATGAAAAAACTAAAAAATATATATGATGTACATTACCATGAAAACTACCAACGAAACTTGGTTTGAACTCGATCTGATGAGTAGTTTTTTTTTAGTTCAAAGTTACAACGAACTACAAGAACTATGTGTACTATGTATATTACGTTACTTGCTGCAACGGAACCCTTCATGGGCGAGTCCAACTCGCACTTGGCCACTTTATTGTTTTGAGTCTTTGTGGGATGGGCGACGAAGTTTTTTCGACTATAACAACTATATTCAATCTAATATCCGTAACCGAAACTATCCGAACTAACGGATAATCCGAAATAATTACAGTAATTACAGTAAGTAATCGTATTTGAAACCGATATAATTTTATTCCTACATCCATATCCGTATCCAGATCCGAAATATCACATGCATAATATCTCTAATAAATAAATCAATAACATAACAATAGGTGTTTTTATGTATTAAAATTGAAGAGATAATAAGTATTATATGTGTGAGTATTTACAGAGGTAAACCAAATCCGTTCCAAAAAATTCCACGCAAAGATGGGTATCCACCCAATATTCATCTTCACATACTTGTACGGTAAACAATAGAAATTAGAGCATTAGGGTAAAAGCAAAGGCGGCTTTGTGGCGACCCGTCAGTGAATGGTGACAACGCTTGCCCCTATTCCTTGGGGTTAAATGAGAGTCTTGACCCCCGGCTTACCTTATCGGACCTTCCGTTAGGGGAATGAAAATGCAAGAGATAATTATGTATTTAAACACGGTGACGAGCTGACGAGAAAGTACAGCATATATCTCCCTAAGTCAATATTGCCCTTTTGTCAACATGCGGCAATCTCTGTGCAGGGGTTATTTCGTGAACATCAAAACTTCACCTATCTCAAACCTTTGACGTTGAGACAAAATTAAAAGGTATGCCATGCCATACACATCGTAGCTTACAAAATAACCGTAGTTACACAATTATGTGCTGTTCTTTTCAGCACAGAAGCATAAGGTTCAGCTTATGATAAGCGGGATGAGTATCGGAAAATTAAAGTTTTACTATTTACGCTAATCCTAACGAATGGATTCATATATTTTTAAATTTAGAATCTTATCCCCACATTATTTTTAATGAATACACGAGCTCCATGCGAGAATTATAACAGAAATAAAATCTATGACGAACTGGTAAAAATCAATAAGTACATTTCAATAGAGTTATTTTATTTCATAATACTGAGTGACGGGAGAAGCAGGACATGGGCCAAATAGTAAGCAACACACCTGCCCAAAACTACACAGTGTCACGCACTTGAAGATTCCAAATTATTTACTAGCATTGCATTGCGCTCGTCACTCCATTGAATAGCCCGTTTTGTTTAGACTCTAGAAAATCTAGTTGAACATGAAAAATATTTTTGAACTAAATTGTTAGTTTTAGTTTAGGGCCTGTATTGTGAGTTTTTACTCGACTGAGCTTAACATTAATAATTATTAGTTAACGTCTAACGTTCAACATTTCAACCAGAGCGACCACGTACCTTATCACCGGGCTCTACAGTTTTCAATACAATAAATGACCATGGTACAAGACTGATCGGGAATCTTTGGGTATTATTCGGATACTTTTATCTCGTAATTATTTTCCTTATTTCAGTTAATACGACGACACAGGATGCACAGTCGATGGCTTTAGTTGTCATTACTCTGATAATAATTGAACCAAGACGTTGCATCGAGTTATTGATCCAAGACATCGAGTTTCGTTACTCGAACGAAACTCGATGCTACGCGAAAATATCAATTAGTTTAGTAGGTAAGTAAAGGCGTTGCAGCAGTAGGTAAGTAAAGGCGTCTAACGCGAGGCCCCGCATCGCAGATCCTCCGTCGCTCCGACGCTACGCCACCGCTGGATATTAACATGCCATTGACGTGGACCCATAAGATTTTCTCCTACTGAAAACTTCTCAGCGAAGCTAAAGAAGTTTTCATTCAGATAAATGTGCGTCTGCGTCTGCGACTGCGTCGTCGTGTAGGTCCGCTTCAAGTGAGAGCGAGACGAAGTTTTTTGAAAGCATTTGGATGGATTGCATCGCATGTTATCGTACGGCGTCGCGCCCTGTTAGGCCTACTGTCCACGCACGCGTCTTTTGTCGCATGCATGCATCCTACGAACAAACGCAAGACGTGCGTGCGGCTGTCGTGTCGTTGTCGTTTCGTGGACACAGACTTCATTATTTGTACGCAAGATGCAAGCATTCGTCTTGCATCCGACAATTGTCGAAATCGTGCGGATGTCGTGCAGCTACGTGGACAATTGGCCTTACTCTCATAGGTAAGACGTCAGTTTTGAACAACAACAACAGACGAAGCGACGGCATCGGCATCACACAAGGGTTGTTCTTGAAACAGCTGTAGCGTAATACCGTTGACAATTGATTTACACGCCTGAGATAATACGAAATACAAGACAACACATAATACCGAAATAGACGGATCGTAGATACGCACATAAATTCATTTCAAATCCATCACATTTTTCATCGATAATACTCGTATATAATAGCTTTGCACTTGGCTTTCATCTCTCCCGATGTTAAGTGGTTTTGTTAACGATAGAGCGCGCTTGATTTTTCGTTTAAGCTTTTATTCAATAAAATTGTACACTATTTACAAAAAAATAACATCTAAGTCTATCAATTCTGAACAAATGTTTAAAAATGATTTAAGGTTATTTACAAGATTTTGAGTAGGCGCTACAAATTTTGTAATTCGGAGGGGTACATGGAACGCAGTGGTGTCTGTGATCGTATTGTACATATATCTTGCATTTGATAGCCAAAAGTTACAGACCTTAAATTAAATAAATCAACTACATACAGAGGCGGATTAAACATTGAGAGAACCGTAGTAGGCAAGTATTTCATCCGCGCCTCTATATCAAAAATAACTAATAGTATTAGGAAATTTATGACTATCATACCTACATGTGTGACAGAGGTTACATAACTACTTTATGCTAAATTATTTTTTTACAATTCCGCTTGTTGCCCTCTTTTATACCCACGCGCCCCTAGACACGTGCCTAGTTTGCCTTGAGGATAATCTGCCTCTGATTTTATACTAACTTACATTTTAATAAGTTTTACGTAGGTACTTTACTTAATTATAATGATTTAAGATCTTGCGTAATAACATTTGTGAACATTTCTGACACAATTTTATCTACGCAAAGCGTGTATTATGGAAGCCAATACAAGATGTAATAATTATATAATCGTATTCGTAATTCATACGAGTGATACACAGAAACACCGAAAATAGAATAAAAATCGGAACTCATCACACAAATTTTTGTCATAGCCGCCTATTTAGCCGCAATTGTACCCACGATCATCTGCTCTTCGAATATGGGTGCTGAAGAGAAAGTTATTAGCCAACTTCATCACGTCGTTTTTTATGTTCGTTATGAGGTTTGAACACATTGTTAAAAATTTGCAGTCACATTTTTTTCTAACTCCCACAAACGAAGTAGCTTTAAAAAAATCGACCAAAAATTGTTCAGTACCTGGATGACCGAGGTATGCTCGGTTCAAACGCGGATAAAACTGCGTTTTCTAAAAACGAAATTTAGCTAGATCGATTTATAGCCCCGAAAACCCCTTCAGCCCAGTATACTATCGTAAATCTCATGTAAGTCGTTGGAGCCATTTCCGAGATTTAGATTATATGTTTAGATATTTACAAGAACTAGCAGCGCCCCCAGGTTTTACTCGCGTAGTGCCCGTTTCCGTTATTATCCCGGGATAAAAAGTATCCCGACTATAATCTAACTATGTTCCAAATTTCAGCCCGATACTTTAACACGTGACTGAGCAACAAACAACCAAACATTGGTATTTATAATATTAATAGGATTGCTCGTTTAAAGGTATTTAGACAGATTGTATCAATTTAAGCCACACAAATGTACGCAGTCTCTTGAACAGTAACATGCTTTCCACCACAATATCAGTTTCCTCGCTTAGATTAGAATAAAATGAAAGTTTTCTTGCCCCCGGCGCCGATACTAAATGCGGGTTTCATGATAACCCGGTGGGGCCGCAAATGTTGAAGCAGTAGGTCGTTCCATGTATCTTAAAAAAAGGTTTACTTTTCAGTGCCCTATAAACTGTCTGCAGTAAAAAGGCAATAAACGTAGGCGGTGGCCGGATAACTTATAAACAAATAGCCGGCGGAATTCATCTTATGACCCAAAGGGAACGTCATATTAGACCGATGTGACATTCCTTCGTCTCTCTATACTGAATGATCTTTATTTTTACACGACACGACGGCCAATATAAAGTGTTATGTTTTTAGGGCACTTGGGTTAGTTGTTTTTAATCATACTAATATGATCAAGGCGAAAGTTTGTGGGTTTGTTAATGTCTATATGTATCACACTGCAGCAATGGCTGAACAGATTCGGATGAAATTAAATACGTGTCATGTATATTACCTGAATTAACACACAGGTAGCCAGTCCCGTGGGATACTTTAAAATGTGTGTTTACTAAAGTTGTTCGAATCTTTGACTGAAATTTCGGTTAAAGTGTGTGGATTAAAGAAGCAGTGCTCCGCGGTTTTACCCGCATAGTTCCCGTTCCCGTCATTCCCGTTTTTTTCTCCGGGATAAAAAGTAGCCGACGTATGGTATTTTTCTAGACTATAATCTATGTTCCAAATTTCAGCTCGATCAGTTCAGTAGTTTTTCCAAACATCCATCCATCCATATTTACAAACTTTCGCGTTTATAATTTTAGTAGGAAATACGCTACAATTAATACATTTTACCATACCATAAAAGTAACACGTTCTTTGTTGCGAGCGCCATAATGTAACAAGAGGAAAGTGTATATCAAGAATATTTTGATGAAAAACAGATCCGCCCATAGCTATAGAGTAGGTACTTGACACAAGATGTGTTCAAAGCACTGATTAGCAAGGAGATATATTATATAGTATTATTTATCTGTCAATTTGAAAACCTTTCTCTTCACAACAAAATATATGTGAAACTGAATACAGTATTTCACTTAGCGCTGAAAAACTGGAAAAACTGTGCTGCTCCCACAGGTAAACTGTGCAAATAACTCCTACCTAAACATCTAAATGTTTACAAAACAAAGTAAATATAATTTTATCGACAAATAATACCAACGAATGCATGTCAAGGAGACAAGGATCGATGTGTGCCAACTGCAAGAACTACGACGAAGGACAATAGATGGATTTAATATTGATGCTCGGCATATGTGCCAAGGGTGTACCATTGAGAATAAATGTAGGGTGAAAAGCGAAGTCTATTATTGCTTTGCCATGCCTTACAATACAGTGTGTTACGGAAAACGGAGTACGAATCTGTATGGAAGGCTACTAAATATGTTACGAGTGTGCTTTATGATTATGAATTACTTTAAGTATGGACGTACGAGAATGTGTATTTGTTTTAAATGGGATATTACATTCAACGAGCACCTGGATCCGTTAATCAACATTGTTTTTATTGTGGGGACGAGCAGGACATGGGCCTAATGGTACGCTACACACCTGCCCATAACAGCAGTATCATGTAGGGATATTTAAACAGGAAGAGTCCAAATCATTACCTAGTATTGCACTGCAGTCGTCGGCCACAGATGTAGGTAAGATGACTTATATTTATGCCCTGTCATTTCTCTAGAAACATTGCCCTTCAAACCGGAACACAGAAATGTATGCACAATACTACTGTTAAGCGCCGATACGTGCTACAAACTGATTTACTATAAACTTGAAGACGATTAACTACTTAAAGTGTTATTGCTTTTATACCGCGACTAATCCAACATTTATTGCAGATAGCGCACACAGTTAGTGTAAACATGGCATGATCCATTTGTCACTCATGTTTCGCCTACAGTGCCACCAACTTATGTGTAGAACGGTCAAAAGCGGAACAACTGTGTTACGGGTATTAAAGAATACAGAAGTTGTAGGTATAATTTGTAAAAGGTAGCACTTAACGATCGTGGCGCCATCGCCATATTCTACCTCTACCGATAAGTTGATAACTGCCTTAGAAGACCTATAAAAAAATCTACGCAGTTGCCAACAACGACCAATAAGCTGTCGATTTACTTTCACCATTGCGAAAGTTTTATTTCGAAATCAAACTGAATTAACGCGAAGAATCCTCGCAAAGTATAGAAACTTTCATAAGGAAAATAAACATTAACTGTTTCAAAGAAATTCTAAAGTACAAAATCAAAATCAAAACAGATTTTCACAAAGGTTGTATGTTGTAAGGTTGTAGGGAAAGTGCTGGAGAGTCGCGAGTTTATTTCGAAATATGTTTTTCGTAGAAAGAGAGTAGACGTCCTTGTACATTTCCAATGGTGAAATAATTTTTGAAATGACTTATGCAACTTACGAGCAATAATAACAATCAGTAGTAATACCTAATCAGTTTTTGTCAGTCATTAATTATTGAGATCATTAATCGAAATAAAAACTCACCATTCTCATCCATCTCTCAAGTTGGACCAAATTATACATATATCTATATATTGTCTTGTTAAGGTACAAGTTCGCGCGGAGACCGCGACGCGAGACCGCGACCGGAGACCGAGACCGGAGACCGCGACAGGCACTTGACACTATAGAATTGTATGATCGCGGCGCGAACTGGCGCCCATACAATTCTATAGTGTCAAGTGCCTGTCGCGGTCTCCGGTCTCGGTCTCCGGTCGCGGTCTCGCGTCGCGGTCGCGGCGCGAACTTGTACCTTTAAAGAGTTCACTAGGAATAAACATCATAACACAATTTTTATACATAGTAAGTTAAGTTCGCGTTAAAGCATACATTGGCAGATGGTAATCGATGACGCGGGCTAGGATATTACACGCTCGCCTAGAAACCTGTTTACTCTACCTATATTTGGAGACACCCCAGGTAGAATTCGGACAGTATTTTACAGAATCGCAGTGGTACGATTAAACAAAGCGCTTATTACGTCACCTTGATCTGTTGTACGTAATATTGAGTCTATTCACCATATTATGCTACGGTTGGGTCTGGGTTGTCTGGGTGACCCGTAGTACATAGTAGAGGAACGATTTAGATTGTGCAATTCCTGTGCACACTCGCTGAAATGTATCTGTTAAAAACCTTGAACGGATTAATGAATAATGACCTCCATATTACACCTTTCGGCATGCAAAATAATAATAATTGATAGGATATGATAATAATAGTGCGATATCCTATCGTATGACACAAAATGCAATAGGCATTCGAATTGTAGGTGTAGGAAGGTTTCAAATATTATCAAATCATCTTTTCATCTTCCACAGCAAAAGCTTTACATAGTTTGGTGTTAGGTGGTGTCGTATGAAAAAATTGTTGAGCAATATGAATTATTTTATAGAAACTCTTTTTTTTTCACGTTAGTTAAAAATACAAAAACAACGTAGATAACCCAGGATCCCTGGTACAATTTTCGCAGTTGATTACTATCAAGCCAATTTATATTTATAGCTAATAGATAGAATAGCTTCATTTTGATGAGACGCTCAACAATTTCCTGTAAGAAACTCTTTATTGTGGTGGCTAACAGAGATAGCTACGATAAAATATTTCTGAGCGTAGGACTGGGATAACCACCACGCAATTGTAGGACAATATTACTGTTAAATTATATAAATATTAGCTAACTAAAAAAACCCCGTAGAGATATTGCTTCGTCATATATGTAATAATTAAAGTGACACAGACATTTCACACCATTCAGTATTTTTGCCCTTCGTAGGACAAAAATACTAATAATTATACCTATACTTACGAGTACGACCTCCATGCATTTTACATCGATGAATTCGTTAGAATTTGAAGTTTTGTATATTGTTTTTCTATAAAAAAAAAAAAAAATTTTTTTGCCCTCGCCATTTTTTTAAGTTTAGGGAGTTTCGGCACTAGTTGGCAGAAAGAAGAACTAAATTGAAATTAACAAGCTGGACAAGTAATAAAATGTCAACAATCCAAGTTATTTGGCTAGTTGTTAAGGTAAAAGGCACAAATCATTCACGCGGCTAGATAAACGGCGGTGTTTAGTAAGAAGCTAGGCTGTTGATTGAACGGCTGATTAAGCTAGTTGGCTGCGACACATAATATATGCACTAGGTATCTTCAAATCATCAATTCAATCATTTTTTATTTTATATGCAAGTTGAATCAGGAATCTTCTCATCTAAGTTCATCATAATCGGTTCAGCCGTTTCAACGTTATCAGCTCTTTTTTAGGGTTCCGTAAAACGTAAAAACGGAACCCTTATAGATTCGTCATGTCTGTCTGTATGTCTGTCCGTCCGTATGGCACAGCCACTTTTTGCCGAAACTATAAGAACTACACTATTGAAACTTGGTAAGTATATGTATTCTGTGAACCGCATAAAATTTATTACAAAAAAAAAATTAAGGTTGCCCTACATACTTAGAACTGAAACTCAAAATTTTTTTTTTCATCAAACCTACACCTGTGGTATGTCTATCGATAGGTCTTCAAAAATGATGGTGAGGTTTCTAATATAGTTTTTGTCTACACTGAATAATTTGCGCGAGAGACACTTCCAAAGTGGTAAAATGTGCCCCCCCCCCCCCCTCTAACTTCTATTCTAAAATAAGAGAATAATAATAATAACTTTATTTGAACAAAAAACAATGTGATAAGTACAATAATACATAGTAGTATTGTGTAAGGAACCCTGGATCTCACACTAGGTAAAATCCTGTGTCGTGAGAATCCAGTTCCCAGAATGAAAAAACAAAAAAAAAATATGATGTACATTACCATGCAAACTGATGAGTAGTTTTTTTAGTACGTCATAAATACATTATTATTAAAACTTCGATCAAAGTTACAACGAACTAAAAAAAACTATGTGTACTATGTATATTATGTTACTTGCTGCAACGGAACCCTTCATGGGCGAGTCCAACTCGCACTTGGCTACTTTATTGTAAACTGCTGCAGGAATTTAAGATGCATAATGAGTATTTGGTATCTGCTTTACTTGTACACATACGTGTGAGCTAAAATTTAAAACGATTACGTGGCAGTTTCTTTATGTAATAAGAAGACCAGAAACGATGTCAACGAACCTGACCTACCCAACTAATATTAAAAATGCGAAAGTTTGGATGTTTATTGCTCAACCACGTTGTACAGTCTGGACGTAACGAGTTGAAATGTTTAACACAGGGTATGGTCTGGGTAAAACATAGGCTACTTTTTATCTCGGGAAAAGGTAATTACGCGGGTAATACCGCAGAGCACTGCTAACTACATCTTTATTCTGTACAAGCAGCCCTCCCCCCCCAACATCATTGGGATTAAGTTACATTCTCGGAATTTTCTGAGAGATCTTCCTAAGTTAATTCGACAACGTAGCTTATGTTACTGATAATGAAACACTTTATAAGTGATAGAATTTTTAAAATCAGTCCAGTATTAAAACATTGTCATTTATAATATAATATTATAAAGAGGAAAGATTTGTACCTATTTTTGTATATTTGTATGTTTGTAATGAATAGGCTCCGAAACTACTGGACCGATTTCAAAACTTCTTTCACCTTTGGAAAGCTACATTATTCCCGAGTAACATAGGCTACGGCAGATGGCGCTGCAGTTGATATCTAGGTTATTATTCGAGCGAAGCCGGAGCGGGCCGCTAGTTTATAATATTAGTAGGATATCTATCTTTACTAATATTACAGGGGTCATAACTGTTAAAAGTCCGGTTATCTTCGGAACCACTCCACCAATAGACTTACACAGTTTGAAAGGTACAGTTTTCCAGATCGTCAGACGTTATTTTATCCATCCATTAATGAAATTAGTATATGGAGCAAAAGCTTTGTATCCCTTTTAACGTAAATTCCGAGGACGGAGGAGTATGAAATTTCATACACTTTATTTTTATGTAGAGACTCAGGCACTCCTGCCTGAATCATATTTATATTTTAATTATGTATAAAAATATAGTAAAACAATATTACACGCACTAGCACGTTTTTAAAACACGAATTAATACTCTTCTATTTATTGTTAAAATCTGTGGTCAAATCGAGACTAGATTAATATTTCTTTATATTCGACCCCAAACTAAGCAAAACTTGTAATATGGCAGCCAGATGGTGGTGTGTGTGAATTGTCCACCAATATTTATTAATTTTTTCCCAAATCGAACCCACGGCAGAGCTACTACCCACTAGGCTATGAGGCCACAAAATTAGGCAATATTCGAATACAACTAAGTTACATAAGACTATGTTACGATAGTACTATAGCCGCACAGTCGGAACGAGAGTTCCAAAGAGGAACTATAAGACTAAAACAAAATATGTGCTATGTGTGAAAAATGCAAAATATTCAAATGGTAGTTGCGTACACCGCGTAGAGAGTGTTACCTATTACATAGATGTAGTCGTTCCTGACCCGCACTTTGGTGTCTCTTGCCGCGTTGCCCCTTATAATCTTGGTAAAAATACTACGCCAGTAGCATTTACATTCATGATATCAAGACCGTTTATTATGTAGTACATTGTATACTACATCGATCTTCATAGAAATGTGCACTATACAAAAGTATTATCAAGAGCTTATGATTGTCGAGTATTTTATCCCGCATCTTATACTGTGAAAGGAACGTGCGGTTTGAACGATTCAAAAAGTTTACAGGTATTGAAACAGTCTTTTACTTTTACAATACTAAATTATTTATAAAAAATTATTGATTAAAACAAAGGTATTGATAACATGGTCAAATTTTAGGAGGCATTTCAAACAATTTAAAAATGAAATTTTGCTATAGTGACAAATGTCTACAGTCCCTGGCCAAATTATTAGACGCACTGCAATTTCTTTAGGAATTCAAAGTTTTTACGACTCTATTTATCGAAATTTTAAATTTTAACTTAGATTTTTTGTTTTTTTATTTAGGAGAATTAAAATGCATAAAATCTAATATGCTCTAGATTTTTGTAATTATTGTTAACGTACGACGATACAATGCTAGCTAATTGATACACAAACGTAAACAAGTACAAACTTAGTTTGATTACGTTGATGCGATTTTCAGTCGCGGCTGTAATATTTGTGACTTTATGGACTATTTTTATATGTTTTAAAGTTTTATGTTCTGCTATTATTTGTTTATTTGTACGTGCAGTGTTAAAATAGTCCATTGAAATATTTTTAACAGTAGTAAATAAGGTGACCTCTCACAACGCATAAAGGCTGAATTAAAGCCCCTCAAGTATGCTAAAACATTTTCAAACTAAAAAATATCACGAAAATTTGAGGTTTCTGAAGTTAGTGCACGTCGCTAAAAGAAAAGAGTTAAGTTAGGGAAGGTTTTGAGTCCGAATCGATGGAAAAAAAGGGGCAGAAAAAGGATTTTCACTCCGAGTTTCGAGAGATTTTAAAATAAAAGTTTGTATGGGAAACTGATTTGCTACCACAAATTTGGTGAAATCGCGACTCCAAGATGCTAACTTCAATGCTTCTAAACATACTGTTCTAAGAAAGTTGAATTAATTAGATTTGAAACCCTGCTGCCCACAAGAACCCCAAGTTAACAGCTGCATTGAAAACAATTCGGTTGAATTGGGTCAAATAGTGGCGTGAAAGTGATGTAAAATTTCTGGAGATCAGTATAATACCACAATTTGATCACGATTGCGGCGTTAGATATTGTTTTTTATGGAATAAAGCAAAGAATAAATAAAATATGGAATAATTATTTTATATTTATATTTATCATTTATTTGAATTTTTCTCAATAAATTTTGTGGTCATGTGAAAAAAGTGTCAATACAAAAGCTGTAGATCTTTTTAAACCCTACAACTTTGCCGTACAACTAATTTCCATAGGATTTGTAGTTTTGCCGGAAATCGAGATAAACCGTTTTTACGCTTAAAACGGCCCCCCTTTCCACTTCCCGACCTCAGATCGCCCGTAAATTATTATTCCTTTCACTTTTGTCGTATTCTCTTCCATTTACAATACGCTTCTGCACTGGTCAAAATAACAAGAGAAGTGGCTAAAAAAGTTACTAAAAACAAAATTCAGCTATTCTAAAAAGCCATTCAAGTGTGGAGTCATCACCCTCAAATGCCGACATTTACCCTAAAACAGTAACAGTCTAGCTTTGACAGCATGCCACGCCGAATTAACGCTCTCATAGAGGCTAAACGTGACTCTACAAAATATTCATGTTTAATCGTAACATTCCTTTTTCAAACATGAATAATTTTTTTTTTCTCTTAATATTCATGTGTTATTTTTGTTAAATAATAGATAATGAAGTAGATAAGGATAAAAAATACATTACATCAAATAAAAAACAATGTAGATGTACATGTCACCTGTTAATTAACATTTTGTAGGAAATATTACGGTCCTTCTAATAATATGGCCAGGGACTGTATACTATAGTATTGGGAATTAGTTTTGTAGATATCGGATTCGTTATTCGATATTGTAAAATGTTTTTCTACACTCAATTTCTTTTTCTTTACAATACAGCTCTATTTCCGGACAGTAAAGCTTAATTTGGATTGACAAGTTTAGACATTTAAGTAAACTGTCTAATTAAATACTTTTTTAATTAGTCGAGTTTGTGTTGTGTTCTTATTCCGAATTGTTTATTGCTTTTTTAGAGTAAATAATGATGCTTTTACTGACAAAATAATGATGTACTTACTGGAGACATGATACACTATCACTCTTCCTCGCTTTTTTAAATTAGCTTTTTCAGGACAATATCCACCAAAGAACATTTTAAGGAGTGAGCATGTGTCCGGTGCAGCGCTAGGTCAAACGACTGTCATAAAAGAGTATTACAATTGTTGTTTTTCTTCTCCTAAGTAATCCTTCGTTTTAATATTACTACAATGAATAGTTTACGCAGCGCATGCGACGAAAGTTGGGCCGATTCTGCGAAGAGCCCTGCCGGTACAGAAATACAGTGTGTAGAATGTGTAGTGTAGTACTAACCTGGCACTAAATATTGCGGCGAGCGCCATAAAGCAGCCATCTGCGACGCGCGGCGGGCCAGTGAAGCATTTGTCCACAGTCCAGTCTAACAGCGGCCCAATATCCGGGTTACAATCCAACAGTAGAACTATCGTCTCGCGGCCCAGCTCGTATATCTGAACAAATATTAAATTTATTTAATTTGCAAAACAACAAATTAACAACATTACATAGTGTTCCTGGAGCTATTAGGGCTCCCGCACAAAACCACGAATTCGCATCGCATCGGAAATATCTGCGAATTCACACGAATCCATCGTAAGAACTTCGGATTTGATTCGCATCGGGCTTTCCTCCGATATTACGTCATACTTGGTGACACCATTTTAGTCAGTTCTGAGACAGAAGAAGAGAAAGACGATGATAGATTTAAGATTAAGATTACCTAAGTAAGGTATTATTTTAGACATTTAGTAATAAATATTTATTTGACAAAAAAAATGCAGCATCCGCATCGCATCGCAGTTTTATGTGGGAGCAGGGGGTTCACCGTGTTTTTACCTATAGCAAATGTATATCTATGAATAGGTACTCACACACAACCTTTCAAATTCTCTTAACTTGATAAATTATATTAACGTAATATGCCACAAAACTTGGGTCAAAAAGACAAAAACAAAAACATGTTCAAGGTACGTAATATTTAACCATCGATTTATTTATTTCAATAAGGTTCCACAGTTATTCAAGATTAGCAAGTTTTGGAATAGCTTTGAAGAAGCTGCTGTTGGGGAGAACAAGTTAAAATTCACGACATCTTTCGATGGCACGTGTCATCCGCCAAGCCGCGAACAAGTCTAGCATGGTGGATTTTGGCCTTGACTCTCTCTTTCTCTTTGTGAGAGAAGGCTCCGAACCCCGAGGCAGGAACATAAAGTGGGCTGCTAATACATTGGTATATTTATGTAAGACACAGGTAATTTTTTTGTGATAACAAAATGTATCAATTAAAACTAACTAAAAAAATATTACAAATATTTGAGGGTTGTGTCTTACCTTGTCGTTGGTAGAGGACAGCATCTCGTTGAGCCAGGGATAGAGCGAGCCGTCTTCCGCGAGGGCAGTGGGCGCGTAGCAAGGGCCACAGCACACCAGAGCACTCATAGCCTATCCCAACAACACAGGAGTCAATATTATGTTATAGTATGTTATGGAAAATACATAACAAATATTCATAAAAGTTTTCGTGTTGTTTTTACTGTTCGTTATTTTTCTATGCTATGACAATATTAATTCACAAGATAGAATACATTTTTATTAATGGACATTTCACCCACTACACTATCTGAACCCACCCCAAACTAACCCCAAGGCTTTCACTATGTATTAGATCAGCTATCAGCCAGATAGCTCATATAGTGATTACCTATATAGTTGTAAATACATACTAATTATTAATTATACACATAAACAGTTGTTAACACCTAGAAAAAGAACAAAAATTTGTATTCATTACACAAATATTTGCCCTGAGTGAGAATTGAACCCAAATAATTTATTAATTTTGTCTTATCTTTTTTGTACTTAAATCTATCTACAAAATCCATAAATCATTCTAAAAAAAATTGAGTTTACTATTCGAAAAGGAAAAACAAACACACAAACAAAAAATCTGTATGATATGGAAAAAAATTTCGGCATCTGCCACTTTAGCTTTAGATGCCAAAATAGTTTCAACTTAAGTCATTGTTATTTCGTGTGTTCCAAAAGGTGTATTTATCGGTCAACAAATTGTATATTTGGAACCCTAACATTTCAAATCAAAAACATCCCTTTGAAAGCGGCGACGCCACAGGCAGTCATCAAATTCTTAATTAACCCTTTGCTTACACCCTAGCTCAAAAAGGCAAACAGACAGCTTTTAGACTAGGAAAAATAACACCACAGAATAGGGCCAGAGATTGCAAGCGAAAACACACTCGAATAACTAAGCCATGAATATCTGCGAAATCAATAAATAGTTCCCACTGGAGAGCATCTATTTCCCTTCAGGTAAAGTATATTTTCATCTGACGGAATTGATCTTGCATAAAATGGTTTACAGAGAAACCTTCAAAGCTTCCAGAGGAAAAACAGATATCTTTAGATTATTTAATCTGTCTGTCTGTCATGTCAACCGTTTTTTGTAATTTTTGATGTGCTATTATAATAATTGTATGACATCTGTTTTCGTAGCTTTTATAGAGATATACGTAATGTGCAAATCTGGATGAAACTTAATCTGACTGGGGACTCAATCCCTTTTGTACGTCTGCCCTACGATTGAAACCCATAAATCCGTACAAATATTCTGAAAATTTGTTTGTTCATAAAACAACGAGAGTAGCTTTTGTTGGGCGTAGGGCATACGACATAGGGTTGCGTAATTTTCACCCTTGTACCAAAAGTATTAGGCCGATTGCGATTGGGTTTAATTGATAGTAAATGGGGTGGGCTATTTAAACAGAAAAAAATAAGTTTGTGTGAGGAACTATAATATAACGGATCTTACATTTGTATCCGTCCGACTGTGTTTTTCTGCGTTATGTCGAATGGAACATCAAATAAAATATTTGGTTTGTTCTAATCATTTTCGGTACGTAAACTCCGGAAAATTAGACAAACCTTCTGTTAGGTAACTAGGTACTTTATAATTATGTCTTATGCTATCGTCCGTACTAAGTCATAAGGGTCACAATCTGCATATCACTATAAAAAGCGTTTACTTTGAGACCAAGCCTAATAATCAAGAAAAATATAATTCCCGGTATTTTCTCGAGTCTATAGAGCATTTTTTCGGTAATTAGTTTGCACCTGACCGCCAATTTCACTGGACGTTAAGTGACGATGCAGTCTACGATGAAGCCCGTTATTAATTCTTATTTTGGAATTATGGAACCGAATATTCTTGTAAGAACAGTAGATACTTTTCTTGATTTCTGGGTTGGTTTAATTGTGAAAGTTGTTAAAAATGATGAATAGAAAAGCAAAGGCGTCCAGAGTCCCCATGTGATGATGAAGATATTTTATGTATATTCCGGGATATTTCGAGCACGGCTACTATTTTGCCTAAAATAATGTTACTCGATGTGTCCTCACATGACTTATTGTATAGTGTAAACCCAACAAGCAGCACCCCACGGCATTAATACGCTTATTTCCGCGTTTTACCCATTTCCGTAACTTTCCGATTAAAAGTAGTATTTATTATGTGAAATTCCAGACGATAGTCTAACTGTATTCTAAATTTTAACCCGATCCGTTCAGTCGTTTCAAAATTCAAATATTCAAATTCAAATTCGGCGTGATAGAGCAACAAACATCCAAATATATAAACTTTCACGTTTATATGACTCACATTTTCACATATGACTGCCCTCGTAGCTTAGTTGGTAGTAACTCTGCCTGCGAAGCCGAGGGTTCGATCCCCACCCAGTGCAAATATTTGTGTGATGAATTCAAATGTTTGCACTGTGTCTGGGTGTTTATATGTATAATAAGTATGTATTTAAAAACTATATAAGTATTATATCAGCTATCTGGCCGCCATCATACAAGCTTTGCTTAGTTTGGGGTCAGATGGTGTTGTGTGTGAATTGTCCACCAATGTTTATATATTTATATTTATAAATAGGATAAGATTCGAGCAATACATTTTCGGTAACAGTTACAACATGCTAGGCACGAAATTTTTGTACATAAAGATGGTTTCGTAGTACTTTTAATAAACGAACTACCAACTAACAAAATGTCGTCTATTATCTCAGTTTTTCATTATTAGGTCGTATAGCGTCCTCTAACGTCTAGGGCACAGTGTGTTGGTCTTAGGATCACCTGAATGTTTCAATGTAACTCTACTGTATTGAAAAACAATTCGACGCGATGTAGATAGGTGGCGCCACTAGAAACCTTATTTAGGATTAGCAAGGAAATGGCGAAACACGCGGAATAAACCGTTGGTCTAACAAAGACAAAGAGCTTTTTCATACAAAATGGTAAGGTAGAACGAAAAACGACTGGTTAGGTTGTTCCGAAAGTGATAGGTAGATGGCGCTATTGACAAATTTGCCAATAATCAGTAAATTGAGCCGCAACTAGCCCGAGCATCTGAAGAGCTTGGAAACTGCCTTAGTAGACACCAAAAGCACCATTCACTAAATAAACAGCAAGATAGCTTTACCATGGAGCGATAGATGGCGCTATTAACAAATATCTCATATAATCAATATTCTGAGTGTAACTAACTACTTTGTGCGCTTAGCTATAAATTACTAACCGACCAACTAGGTGGACAGCGTGGTTGGTCGGTTGGTAATAGACGGCAAGCTGTATTCGAATTATCACAGCCGACACCAAACTAGTAGCAAGATAGTTTATCATCGCAGGATATACGGCGTTGTTTGCAAATGCGCCATATAATTGATATTATGGAAATAAGCTGTGTACCTAGCTAGTAGCTAGTTATGGAGTAGAATAGGTTGCAAATTGTCTTCGAATGAACAGAACTCTGGTAGCAACATAGTTTTACCGTGGATAAATAGATGGATAGCGTAGTTTGCTTTTTTTTTTTAAATAAAAAGTGACGCGACGAGCGATACGTTTACTCTAATTCAACGAAAACGTAATTTCGAAATAAACTCGCGATTTTCCAACTCGGATTCTACTTCAATCCGTCGTTTTGTCCATTTCAATGTTCTAAGCCTAGTCTAATTAGAGTATGCTTAGAACATTTAAACGTCAAACAATGTTGTATCGGATGAAACGAAGTAGAACGAGAAGAGGAAAGTCGCGAGTTTTTTTTCGAAATTTCGTTTTCGTAGAAACAGAGTAGACGTCCAGGACATGTGCCTGATGATAAGCAACATGCTTACCACATAACAGCACAGTGACACGCAGCTATTGGAACATGAAGAGTCCAAATAATTGCCTAGCACTGCACTGCGCTCGTCACCCAGAGATCCAAGTTGTTATATCTCTAAGCCCTGTAATTTCTCTGGAAACATTGTCCTTCAAACCGGAACACAGTAAAGTTTTGCACATTACTGCTTGGCGGTAGAATAACTGGCAAAGGTGTGGTACTTCCCAAGGCGGACTCTGCTAAGAGTCCTACCACTACACTACCACTCTGCTTAGTTTGGGGTCAGATGGTGTTGCATGTGAATTATCCACCAATATTTATTTATGTATTTAATTAATTTACCTCTATTTTGAGGTATATATAATAGGTGAACTATGAATTATTTTTTAGTTTGCCTCAAATACCTACTCAAAATTTTCTGCCAGCACTCGGAATAGTAGCTATTTTCGAGTTGAAGAGAGAGAGAGTAGCCGTTTTCGAATGAACAGAAGGAAATTATGGCTATAGTTTTTAAGCTAAGCCCAAGTATTTTAAGTTTTCAAACGCATAGGAAACTAGATATTGGCAACAAATGTGTAATAAATCGAGGCGAAGCGAGGCGACCTTTGACGTTGGGATATCTGAAAACGCGGACACCCTACGACAGGTAGGTTTTAAGACAAATTGTAAGGTACGAAAATAATGGTTTATACAAGTTTATAGGCTAAATAATTTAAGGTTTTTATAAGTTTATTTGACTAATGTTCCTGGACTCAAGGGCGGATCCAGTTTTGGCTTCAGGGGGGTCACATGACTCCAAAGGGGGTCACATAGTCGTAGTCAAGTCACAAAACTGTGTGATAAGTACATGCATGCTTTTTAATCAGCAGTCCATCTAGGTACTGGCATTGGACCCAGCCCAGGGAGGGGTCATGCCTTAGTCGGTAGTAACTCTGCCTGCGCAGTCGTTCGTTCCCACCCAGTGCAAATATTTTTGTGTTGATATCAAATACTTGTACTGTGTCTGGGTGTTTCTATGAATAAAAAGTATATATATACAATCATATAAGTATTATATCGGTTATCTGGCCGCTACAGTACAAGCTTTGCTTAGTTTAGTTAGTTGTAAATTATCCACCAATATTTATTTATTTAATAGCTTTAGCGACGATGGATAGATAGCGTTGTTTGCAACTATAGTGCTACCAGGGTCTTTTGGCTCATGGCCAAAATGGGGAACTAACGCCGCCGCCAACCACAAAGGATTGCCAATACCCCATTTCCAAATTCCTTAAAATTTAAAGGGAAAATCAATGCCCGATTTCCCACAAACTCCCCTCATAAGGAAAAACGAAATATAATATTATGTGTTTTGGCGCACCACACACAGATTTTTCGTGAGCTGTGAATGAAGGTCAGAAAATGGAAGAAGAATATAAAAATAAAAAAAGGTGTGTGCTTAAGACCACACGGCAGAAGTGAAAACTTCATTAGCTGATTTTTGTATTAGGTAGGTATGTCGTATTATAATAAAATATTATGGATCGTATTAGTTGAATAAACGAGTAAAACAAGCCAGAAATTAAAGTAAATATTTATTGAAATTTTATTTATATACAAAGTAGCTGTTACCCGCGACTTAGTCCGCGCGAAATAAATACTAAGGTTACTCAGGCAGTACTTATTTCTATACCCAGATTGTATACACATTTATGGTTAGTAAAAAAAGGGTCCATGTTCAAAAAGTTGTTGGCCGGGGCCGGCTTTTTAAAAGTTACTCCAACTTTGTATGCATTCACACGGTGCACCCCTATGATGCCCCTAACATTGTCCGCAAGAAGGTTGGTGAGTGTAATAGGATTTTTGTTACCGACTTTCTCCTGTTCCGTCGATTCCACATACACTACACAGTCTCCACTACGATTTTCTGGGAATAGTCTCTTTCTCTTATAAAGGGGTTTTCTAAATACTTTGTAAGTTTGTAAGAAACATTTTCACTTGGATTTGGCTTCAATATATATATAGTTTTCTTTTTCTGGTCTGTTCGACGGGATCACCCCCGTCGCTAGCGACGCTCATATTTATTTATACTATTGACTATATGTATACAAAACTAAATATTGACACGAAAGAAACGAAATATTTACTCAGCAAAACTAATTAATTTGATTGTGAAAATTATAAAGCACCCGTCGTGTTTTCCCGCCCAAAGAAAAGTCTTTTGGAGTTGGTAGCCGTCAGTGTTGCCACTATGATTTTGAGCTTGTCGCCAAATAGTTATGAAACAAAGTCGCCGGTTTTGATTTAATTATTAAGGGAATAACAGTCTGGAAGAATACATAAGCTTTTTCCTTCTCCAACCTTCTACACTACACTAGTATATTCCCCTTTGTCGGTAACACGTCGTCTAAATCCGCTAAAAGGTTTTAAAAATTCGCCAGTTTCAGCGACAAAGTCGCTAAAGTGTCAACACTGGTAACCGGTAGCGAGCAGCGAGAGAGAGAGAGAGTATCTATTGTCCCATGTCCTCCTCTAACAATTATCTTTCTCGGTCTGGCACGTTTGTTGACCACATTATCTTTCTCGCTCTAGCATCCCGAGCTTACCCGAAATTTCTTATCATATCCGAGCGTGATGATCACGCGATCATCAATCCATTTCACAGCCCACGAAAATTCTGTCCATAGCGCGCCTAAAGAAGTTTTCACTTCATTAATGGGTATTTGGATGAACCTTTCATAATTCAATTATGCTCCGGGAGTGAAGAAAGCAGTGACGAGGATGATTCTCTATGTTCTATGTGAAGATGATGAGGATCATCATTAATCTTTTATCATTTTTAACCTCGCGACATAATTCATGGAGAACATAATTACAGCAAAAAGATTTGAAGAATTGTTTTTGCTTTTAGCATTAATTTATATTTATTTTCATGCAATTATTGTAGTTCCAAATATCGTTGTCGTCATAGACTTTATTTAAACTCCCCCAAACCAAAGGATATTTTGTTGTCGGGTAACTCTGATCGACACCCACGCCCCCCTGACAACGTCATGCAAAAGCCAAATGAGCCTTGTACAATTATCATACGTCAACTAATCAATACTCCCAGCGCAATAAGCTGCGCACCTTGCAGTTGTCGGGTTGAAGAAGTTGGAAGCTGAATACGAATGAATAGCACCGTCCACTAAACAATTACGAGCAAAACAGCTTTAGCAATTTAAAATAGATGGCGTTATTTGCAAATATTTAAAATAATCAATACTCTGAGGACAAAAATAGGCTGAGCACCTTGTTATTTTTGAGTCAAAGAATTTTGATGCCGCTTTGTAATGAACTGGACCGTCCACTAAACATTAAGGGCACAAAACCACGAATTCGCATCGTAAAAAAAATATCTTCTTCTATACTCAACCCATAATACTTGCGAGTAAAATAGTTCCAATCAGCATTCATCTTATCTTATACCTTTAAACGAGCAATTCTTGTTTATATGTATAGAATCTGAATCTCGGAAACGGCTAGATCGATTTTCATGAAATTATGTAAGCAGGATTTCGGGGACGATAAATCGATTTAACTAGGTTTCACTTTTAAAAATCGCATTTTACGCGCGTTTTTTAGTCAATGAAAGAACTGTTTCATTAACATTAGAATGCGACGGTAAATTTCGCAACTCTGTGCAGCGGTACAATAGCTCAGTCGTTAAGTTCGACGGTCATGAAGTAGTAGACCCGGGCTCGAATCAGAAAATCTATTACTGGGAGCCCTTTGTCCGTAGGTATCTAAGGATTCTCAGCGTTTACACCGAGCAAAGCTCGGTCGCCCAGGTACTAATCGTAATATGTGTATGAAACCAAAATCTTTTTTTCTTTCATATCCACTTAACAATAACAGCAGTACAACAATCTTTTTGCGATCAATGTTACGCTTCCGAAAAATACGTCCAACACGGCTGACTGTGGTTAATCTAACCAACGGTTTGCCGCACGAATTCGCATCGCATCGCATCGCAAGTTCCTCCGATGGGGCGTCGCGTCACATCGCAGTTTTGTGTGGGAGCCCTTACTAGCAACATAGTTTTACCATTATAAGATAAAGGGCGTAATTTGCTAATACGTCAATTAATCAATACTCTGTGCAAAAACCTTGCTATTGTCGAATCGAAGAAGTTGAAAGCTATTTTCTAATGAACGGGATCGTCTACGAAACAATGATTAGCAAGATAGATTTGACACCGATGGATTTGTCGCAGCTTAATCAGCCATTCGATCAACAACCTAGCCTCATCACGAAACAGCGCCATTTAACCAACTTCCCGAATGATATACAGCCGTATCGTTTTATACAACATTTAATAAACTAGCTGTTTAATGCACCTGCACCTGCACAGTGCTCGCTTAGGCTCCGGCCTTTCACGGAGGATGAGGTGTACCGATTGATTACCTTACGCATACCACCGAAGGTGTCAAAGGATGCTTACGGAATCAGCATGAAGTTGCTTAAGACCGCCGCTGCGCCCTTGGCCTATGTACTTGCTGAGCTCTTTAATCGCTGTATAAGGGAAGGCGTTTATCCTGACAGTATGAAGGTAAGCAAGGTGGTACCCATTTATAAGGGCAAGGGTAAGAGGACGGATATAGACTGCTATAGACCAGTGTCAATAATCCCTGCATTGTCTAAGATTTTTGAAAACGGACTCAGTAGCCGTCTTACTGATTTCCTAACGTCTACAGACGCGTTATCAGATAGGCAATATGCCTACCGTGAGGGGCATTCGACCACATCGCTCACACGTGAAATGATTAGACGCATAGTTACAGCACGGGAGGAAAAAAAGCAGGTTGCGGTCCTGTGATGCGACTTGTCCAAGGCATTTGATGTCGCCGACCACGGGGTACTCATGAAGAAGTTAGAGCATTATGGCATAGTGGGTCCCCCACACAGCCTGTTTCAAAGTCTCCTTCAAAATAGAAAACAAATAGTGGTCGGCGACAGCGGATCGGTGAGATCTGACCCTCAGGGATCAACGATGGGCGTAGCGCAGGGATCATCAGTATCGAATATTACAATACAATACAATACAATACAAAAACACTTTATTATACCACAAAACAATACAGGAATACAAAATTAAAATTAGAATAAAAATGAGAACATTTTGGGCACAAAAGGCGATCTTATCGCTAATAGCGATCTCTTCCAGATAACCCTTTGAGCGTTAGAACCTGGTAATAAGAAAGGGCAGTGGTGTGGTTTCCTTGATACATGTATAATTCTGTATAAATTATTTTGAATATTCTGTTCTCGTTGCTACTAAATGACTTGCCGGACGCGGTGGCGGGAACCGAGATTCTGATGTATGCTGATGATGTCGCGGCAATAGTGACTGCATCCTCTATTGACTGCTTGGAACGAAAAATGAACAGGGTGGCTACACAGTTCGTGAAATGGTTTTCTTCTAATGGCCTAGTCTTAAACCTAAAGAAAACACATTTTATTGACTTTGACCTATCGGGCCGAACTCGTAGGGAATTAAGTGTACTGATGGATGGAGTCAAAATAATCCAAGTAAAAAGTACAACGTTCCTTGGTTTCGAAATTGATTCTGCCCTCGTCTGGAATAAACACATTGACAAAGTCTGCGCTAAAATAGGTAGTGCTTGTTTCGCACTAAAAAGAGTGTCCCGTCTGACGTCGACGGCAGCAGCCCGGACGTGCTACTTTGCGACGGTTCACTCTCTACTACAGTACGGTGCAGAAATCTGGGGACAGTGCTCGGAGTGGAAGAGAGTGTTCCGTCAGCAGAAACGCGCAGTACGAGCGATCGTGCAGGTGGCACAAGACACATCCGTTCGACCTTTCTTCAAAAGTCTGGGTATTCTCACATTGCCATCAATTATTATATTACAGATGGCAATGTACGCGAGGACACACCTGTCTTCAAATGAATTCAGTAATCCCGATAGGAGAAAGGTTGCCCTCGTGAAATCGAGGAAGCTCACACATGCCATGAGTTACACCGTGTACGATAACTTACCGGACTCTATAAAATCGGCTCCCAGCTTGTTAAACTTCAGACATCGCCTTCAGCGCTGGCTTATCGAGCACTCATTTTATGACGTGAAGGAATACCTTGAGTTACAACTTACAACTGTAACTACATATTTGTAGAATTGTAAATTATATTGTGAATTTTATTATATTTATTAACTTATCATTATTTAGGAAGTTCTGATGCTCTGATAATGTAGTAGTGTTATTGTTGTTTATGGACATGTGTATGTAATAATTAATAATCTACTTGACGTGTAAATCGGTTTTACCAATAAATATGAATATGAATATAATGCGTAGGCCATTCGAACGATAAGGCGGACCTGTGACAGATAAACAAAAAAAATTAACTCCTACTTTACTTTATAGTATTTTTCACAATTTAAGTGCAATGAAGAGTTTATCGCTATATTTATCAATTTGACGCATTTATTTAATTGTATTTTTAAAACAGATTAGGCGATAAAGCTGTTCACCAGACTAAGTATAGAGAGTTGGGGTAGACTTTTGGTCAGCAGTGGGTCAATTGAGGTTAATTACAGAAATAAATATACAATGCCATCTATGCATCGAAGCTAGCTTTCTAGGGTCTCGTTATTCGGCACCTATTTAAGGTAGGCAAGATTTTTCCCGAAAAAGCAGAACCATTCACTTAACACTTACTAGCAAAATAACTTCGCCATTTTAAGATAGAGGGCGTTGATTGCAAATACTTCGTATAATCAATACTCAGAGTGCAATCGGTGCGGAACATAGCTATTGTCAAATTGAAGGTTTGGAAGTTTCTAATAAACAGGACCGTCTGCCAAACAATAGTTAGCAAGATAGCTTTAGCATCGATGGATATGTCGCAGCCAACTAGCTTAATCAGCCATTTGATCAAAAACCTAGTCTTATCACTAAACAGCGCCGTTTAACGAACTTCCCGAATGATATTCAGCCGTATCGTTTTATACAACATTTAATAAACTAGCTGTTTAATGCGTAGGCCATTCGAACCATAGGGCGGACATGTGACAAATATACAAAAAAATTAACCCCTACTTTATTTTTAAGTATTTTGTAAAGTTTTTAAGTGCAATTAAGAGTTTATCACTATATTTATCTATTTAACGCATTTATTTATTTGTATTTTTTTTTAAAAGATTGGCAAATGAAGCTGAGCGACGGACCAAGCGGAGGAGATAATAAGGGGAGACATTTGCCCAGCAGCGGGATAAAATTTAGGTGAACTAAAAAAATGTAAAAAAAAAAAAAGTAAACTATGCCATCTATGCACCGAAGCTAACGCTTTCTAGGTTCTCGTCATTCGGCACCTATTTAAGATTTGCAAGCTTTTTCACAAAAAAACAGAACCATTCACTAAACATTTACTAGCAAGACAGTTTTAACATTTTAACACAGAGGGCGTTATTTACAAAAACGTCAAATAATCAATACTCCGAGTGCAATAGGTGCGTAAAACCTAGGTTTGTCTAGTTGATGGTTTGGAAGCTGTTATCTAATGAACAAGACCGTCTACTAAAATATGATAAGCAAGATAGCTTTATTATCGATGAACATGTCGCAGCCAACTAGCTTAATCAGCAGTTAAATCTACCACCTAGCCTCATCACTAAACAGCGGCGTTTAACCAACTTCCCGAATGATATTCAGCCGTACAGTTTTATACAACATTTACTAAACTATCTGGTTAATACTTAGGCAATTCGTACGATAAGGCGGACATGTAACGGAAAAACAAAAAGGAAAAGAACCCCCTACTTTATTTTAAAGTATTTTTCATAATTTAAGTGCAATTAACAGTTTATCGCTGTATTTATCTATTTAAAGCATTTGTTTATTTCTATTTTTTTTAAGATTGGCAGATGAAGCTCAGTACCGGACTAAGTGGAGAGAAATTGGGGGAGACCTTTGCCAAAAAGTGGGACAATTGAGGTAATTAAAAAATATGTTAACAGTGCCATCTATGCATCGAAGCTACAGCTATCTATGTTCTCGTCATTCAGCACCTATTTAAGGTTTGCAAGCTTTTTTCGAATGAAAAGAACCATCCACTAATCACTAGCAAGATAGCTTTACCATTTTAAGACAGAGGGCGTTATTTGCAAATACTTTGAATAATCAATACTCCGAGTGCAATATGTCCGTAACCTAGCTTGTTGTTGGACCGTCTACTAAAATATGATTAGGAAGATAGCTTTAGCATCGATTGATATGTCGCAGTCGCTAGCTTAATCAGCCGTTCCATCAACAACCTAGCCTCATCACTAAACTCTAAACAGCGCCGTTTAACGGTTTCATAAAATAGCTGGTTAATGCGTAGGTCATTCGTACGATACATGTGACAGAAATACAAAAAATGATTAACTTTATTTTAGGGGTTTTAAAGTATTTTTTATGATTTAAGTGCAATGAAGAGTTTATTTCTACATTTTTCAATTTCACGCATTTATTTATTTGTATTTAAAAAAAAAATTTGGACGATGAAGCTCTGGACTGGACTAAGTCGAGTGAATTAGGAAAGACTATTGCCCAGCAGTGGGCCAAATGAGGTTAATTACAAAAATAAATAACAATGCCATCTATGCATCGAAGCTACAGCTTTCTAGGTTCTCGTCATTCGGCACCTATTTAAGGTTTTCAAGTTTTTTTCGAATGAACAGAACCATCCACTAAACACTTACTAGCAAGATAGCTTTAACATTTTAAGATAGAGGGCGTTATTTGCAAATACGTCAAATAATCAATACTCTGAGTCCAAATAGGCTCCGTACTTTGCTTTTGAAGAGATTGGAAGCTGTTTTCTAATGAACAGGACCGTCTACTAAAGAATGATTAGCCAAGATACGCGGATGGATTGAAAAGTTCGCGGCCTCAGCAAGAAAACAATATAAAATAGAAACTAAAGTAATTTTATGTTGCCGCGTAATCTCCACTTTACTCAATGCACTTCTTCCATCTGGTTTCCAACGCCTGTATGCCGGTCATAAAAATGTTTCTTCAAAGCCTTCAAAAAAGTCAACCACCGCAGCTTCGATCTCCTCATTTGATAAATATTTTTGACCTCCAAGGTGTTTTTTAGGTTTGGGAATAACTGAAAGTTTGAAGGTGACAAATCAGGGGAGTAGGTGGGATTCAACAGACGTGTGAATCCGTGCATTATCCCGATGGAACAACATTTTCTTGTTGAGCAATCGTGGCCTTTTCTCTTTGAAAGTTTCACGCAAACGACGTAAAAGAGTGCAGTAATAAGCCGAGTTTATAGTTTTCACCTTTTGCAAGGTAGTCCATCATAATGACACCCTTAGCATCCCAAAAAACTGACGCCATCACCTTGCCAGCTGACAACATTGTTTTGGCCTTTTTTGGAGTCGGTTCATCATGTTCTTTTCTATTGCTTGGATTGCTGTTTTGACTCTGTGGTGTAGTGGTGTACCCAGGTTTCATCCATTGTCAAAAATCTAGCCAAAAATATTGTGGATCGGCCTCAAACATATCCAAAACGTCGCGAGAAATCGTGAGCCGTATTCGTTTTTGTTCCACTGAGAGCAATCTGGGTACCCACCGCGCAAAAACCTTAGAAAATCCAAGTTCATTAACTATGATGTTTTGTGTTCGGTCATACCTCAAAGAAACCCTAAACACAGCTCGCTGCCGTACTTTGCACTTGTAGACTTAAGACAACCCATACTCACGAAATTTGGTCCAACTTGAGAGATAGGTTAGTTTATAGCTGAATTAATTGTCGCATTGTTTTGTTACAAATTATTAGATTCTTATAAAACATTATCGGGCCTTCGGAACACATAGGCTACTTTCCATCCCGGGAAATTAACGGAATCGTGAACAACGAGTGACAAGGCAGGATGGTACTAATAAAATCTTAATGCATAATATAAATTACACGTCGCGTTGTTTACCCGCGATGGACTCCTAAACTACTCAACTGATTTTATTATTGGAAAAAAAAAAGTTGTCGGATAAGATTGACGTTTTCCAATAGCAAGTTAAAATATCTTATAACTGACAAATTGTATAATCTGTAAAATAATACTTAGCTGATTTATTTTTTTCTCACTATGATACTGACCAAATTGATATATTGTTATTGTTATTTCAAAATGTTATAGATATTTTATTTAAATTTCGAAAGCATTCATTTGTATTTAATTTTCATTTTTGACATTTGCTTATTATTTTTCCATTTTCAATAAGTTTACAGCAATACCGGACAAAAATACGAACATGGTTGACCATGAATAGATAGCTGATACTGTACTATCGTATCTGACGGACGTCGTTTGAAATGTAAAACAGCAACTACCCGACATTTTTATTGTAATTGTGTTGATATTGTTATAAGAATATGTTACTTCCGTGTTAGAAATGCACTTTATATTGGTAACAAATGAAAATTTGACTTCTAATGTAATGAATGTGGTATGTATGTCATGCTGTGAATGTAAGTTTCTTTTGTTAATATGTTTGCTTACGTTTATTATAATTTTGCATGCCGAAAGGCAGTATTGGGCGTACTGTTAATAACATTATAATACCATCTCTTGTATACCCATTTACGCAATAAAGATTTGATTTGATTTGATTTGATTTTAATCAAATTTGCTGTGTGCGGTTCGATCATACTTGAAAGATACGCTAGTTTTTATTTCAATTAATATAAGTAGTCTTTATTTGACAATATTCGCGCGAAACCAGAATGGGCCGCTAGTGTTATACCCTACTAATATTATAAACGTGAAAGTTTATAAGTATGGATAGATGAATGTTTGTTACTCTTTCACGTAAAAACTACTTAAGGAATTTGGATGAAGTTTGGTACATAGATAGATAATGATCAGGAATAACACATAAGCTACTTTTATCCGGGAAAATAACGGGATCGGAAACTACGCTGGTAAAACCGTGGGGCGCTGCTTTTGTTTACATTTAATTTTCACGTACTGTAATATTTTCGTGTCATACTGACTGCTAATTAGCAGTCCGTATGACACGTTTCGTTACCACGTAATCGATTAATTTAAAACACGCAAAAATCAATTTTACTCCTTACTCCTCCTGCTTCCAACTAACACGATTTCTTACTTTTTAGTTGGATCTTGTGTAGGCATAAGCGTGTTTTTTTTGTTTTTTTAACCAATAATAATTTATTATCCCGTAAAGTTTCACAGTAAATTATCAAGATTGTGAACTACGCGATGAAATGGCGGGGCACTGCTAGTAGGTATGATATAATAGTTTACCCTGAGTGCAGCCAAGTTGAGTCGCTCATCGGTATCGGGCTGCAGAGGTTGCACGAGCGAGCCGAGCTGCCTGCCGAGCGGACCGCACCACGCGCCGAACAACGCGAACAGAGTGCGCACCAGTTCGCGTTTGATCAGCGAACCGGACATCTCCACTGCACAGAAAATTCACCAGTCATAAAATATTGGACATATCCGCTTCAAAGAAAATTCACCAGTTATAAAATATAGGACATATCCATTTTTCTACACAGAAAATTCACCAGTTACAAAATATAGAACATTCTACTCCACAAAAAATTCACCAGTGACAAAATGTAGGGCATTTCCACTCCACAGAAAATTCACCAGTTACAAAATATAGAACATATCCACGTCTCAGAAAATTCACCAGTTACAGAATAAAGGGCATCTCCGCTGCACAGACAATTCACACGTTACAAAATATCGGATATATCCACTGCACAGAAAACTCACCAGTTACAAAATATAGGACATATCCACTGCACAGAAAATTCACCAGTTACAAAATATAGGGCATATCCACTGCACAGAAAATTCACCAGTTACAAAATATAAGGACATAATCACTTCACAGAAAATTCACCAGTTACAAAATATAGAACATATCCACTGCACAGAAAATTCACCAGTTACAAAATATAAGACATTTCCACTGCACAGAAAATACACCAGTTATAAAATATAGGACATATCCACTGCCCAGAAAACTCACCAGTTACAAAATATAAGGACATAATCACTTCACAGAAAATTCACCAGTTACAAAATATAGAACATATCCACTGCACAGAAAATTCACCAGTTACAAAATATAAGACATTTCCACTGCACAGAAAATTCACCAGTTATAAAATATAGGACATTTCCACTGCACAGAAAATTTACCAGTTACAAAATATAAGACATTTCCACTGCACAGAAAATTCACCAGTTACAAAATATAAGACATTTCCACTGCACAGAAAATTTACCAGTTACAAAATATAAGACATTTCCACTGCACAGAAAATTCAACAGTTACAAAATAAAAGACATTTCCACTGCACAGAAAATTTACCAGTTACAAAATAGCGGACATTTCGACTGCACAGAAAATTCATCAATTACAAAATATAGGACATGTCTACAGGGTATAGATATGAAGCATCTTATGAGTATAGGTGCTCACCCATTGCAGTTCTAGGTACTGATTTGGAGTCTTCAAGGTCCAATAGCTGCGTGACACTGGTGTTATGGCGAGGCATGTTGCTTACCATCAGACAAATGTCCTCTCGTCTCGTCACTGTATACTATACTATAAAAAATGTCCTCTGCACAGGGAAGCCATAAGTAAGAAAAGACAGAAGAGATTGCAATTCAGCATACACATTAGATTGAATTACCCATTTCAAACAATTTAAAGTTTTGAAAGAGTAGCAGTATTATTGCCATAGGCTAATATTATAAAGCTGAAGAGTTTGTTTGCACCCGCTAATCCCAGGAAACACAAGCGATTTTTAAAATTTTTTCACCGTTACAATATATAGTAAATAAATTATTTGTAGCAGAAAATCGATACAGCACTTACGTGGAAAACTTTTGATGAGATCTGTGACAAAGTCCGCAAAGGTAAGACGCTGTTCGCGCGCGGCCGGCGCATCTTTCTCGGCCTCCACTTCGAGACACTGTCGCACTCCGTCCAAGTACTCGGCCAACGATGGATGGAGACTGCCGCCTTCCAGGGCGAATGGACTGCGCAGAAGAAACCACTTGCTTTTAGACTCCCGAGGTACACAAATTCGCTCTACTCATCCAAACAAACACACACAAAACATACACTCGCGCACACTATTACACACAAACGTGCATACGCTGGATTAATTTATTTAAAATTTTAACGATATCCTTAGTTTTTCCGATTTAATATTTCAAACACAATTATTGTCTTTACTAGATTTTGCCTGTCTAGTTTTGTATAGATTACCCCAATGTAATTCGATTGTATAAAAGCCTTAAATATAATCTGTATATGTACAAATAACGTGTTTATAGTGATTACTTGTAAACCACAGCACTACAGTTTTCAACAGACTTCAAAAAAGGAGGTCATTTTTTACTTTTATAGGTTAAAGTACACTTGACCGCTTGAATCGCCTGATGGCAAGCGGCGCGGCGTTGCGATCTATGATGGAGCGTGTTCTTAATTCGACTAGCTTTTTCTTGTTACTTGAACTTTCGACTGAGAAAAGAAATTATTAGAATTGTAAAAAAATATATACGTGAATAATAATCTAACATAATTAATTTAGACATCATTGACAAATAGGCATAATATAATAGGCTGTTGAGAGGTTTGCTATCTAATACTTGACAAGGCATCTTTACAGCCGCTTATATGTATATAGTTGTAATGCATTTTGTATTCAAATTGTTACGAAAAGTTTTTAATTGTGTACTATGAATTGATTTATTGATAACTGTATCCTATAGTCTGAATAAATTAATCGAACTAAGTAAACGAGTATTTACATGAATGAGTTAAAACTCGAATAGAACCCAGGAATGAAAAGAAGAAGACATCAAATATCAATTTTCTATTCTCATTATTTAAACAATGGCTAAAAACAAAGTGTATTTCCAAGCATATTCCTTACCTCTCGAAATAGCAAGTTTAAGTTTTAAAATGTTTTATATCTGCAATAAAGATTTCGGTATTTGTGATAGTCTCATTTTTTACGAACCTGTTGGCGAAAGTTTTCTTTTGAGCAATGAGAAGCAGCATCTTGTTAAGGTTAAGCCTGAGAGCATCTCTTCTTCGGCGTCGGCGCATGTTTTCCTGCTTCCTGTCGACCGCTTCACGCAGAAGAGGAACCAGTTCCTCCATCAGATCTCTGTAAATATATATAACTCAAAATAATTACAATTATTAATATTATAAAATAAAGGGGACTTCTATATGTTTGTCTTTTAATTAGACGTTTTTAAGTCACAAATATTTATGTCAAATATAGTTTGCAATTTTCCCAAATGTGGCGCCAACGGTACATTTTGTAAAATGTCTCTAAAAAAATAAAACACTGGCGCACTTTATCTTAATCATATCTTTGGCAGATCTATTTGCATCTTGAAACCCTATCATTCCACTTCAAGACCGTAAATGTAAGGTTTCCTGATCAGCAATTCCGATTTTTTTTTCACATAAACTCTCATCATCATCAACAGCCCACTAAATTTTCTTACTGCTGGGACCCGGGGCCTTCTCTCGCAAGGAGAGAGTTAAGGCCATAATCCACCACGCTGGCCCAGTACAGGTTGGTAGATGACACATGACTTCGAAAGATTCTAGGTACATGTCGGTTTCCTCACGATGTTTTCCTTCACCGTTTTAAGTTAGCGGCATTACATGACTTCGAAAAGACAGTGGTGCGTGTGGGGTTTGAACCCGGGGTCTCCGGATCGGCAGGCGCCGTTCTCCCGACTAGACCAAATTCGACTTAAGTAGAGTTTGTCTCCCGAGACATAAACTCTACTTAAACGAAATTATTTCTCTATAGTACGTTACAGATTTTTCGCTCGCATAATCCTTGTGCGAATGTTTGGAATGCGGTGGTTAGATTTAAAATTTAATGGGGCGCTTTCAAGATGCAAAATGTCCTGTCAAATACAGTTCCCATTTTAACCATAGATGGCGCCAATGTTTATTTTGTTAGATACTTTTCTCAAAATTCGGCAAAATTTTGAACTATCTTTAACAAGTCAATTTGCAGCTGGAAAACGCCTCATTAGTATGTATTAGTCGTTGAGAAACTAACTTTAACGCATCCGGGTTGATGTTCCCACAGGCGGCAATGGCAGCGTCCCTGACTTCCGGCACCTCGCATCGTGCGAGAGGGACGGCGAGCTTGTGAAGCGAGCTAGGCGCCGCGACCGCTCCCCTCGCCTCTCCCCCGCTGCGCTCGCTCAGAGAATCCGGCGATGAACTGCGATGCAATAACACACGTTGTTATAGTCTATATCACTTTAAAATTAATTTAGAAAGCGTATTTTAAATATCGTTGTTTAGATTAGATGAAAGTGTCCTAAACAGCTTTCTAATTTCAAAACGTAGTACACGACATTGGAGTTCTAGTACGCTGATGTGATAAACTCCCTATCAGACTGTACAAAAACAGTTTTTGCAGACAGATAACATAAATAAATCTGAAAAACATGATATACTATGTGTAATAATTACGAAATTTGAGTACATAATGTGATAGTTCTTTAACGTAATTTAGTCACTACTATTGATAGTTTCAGTAGTTGAGTTAGATTTGTGTATTTTGTTGAAACTAGACCGAAGTCTGACTCAGCAACGCGTCTATTGGTCATTGAGTTACAAGCTAGTCACAAAAGTGACTATAAGAAACAGTACACAAACTGGGATACGAGTATCTTACCTCGCGCCAAATACGAACGAAGTGATTATTGTGACAAACTAACATTATGTAACCTTTACTAATATTATAAATACGAACGTAGCATTGTCTGCATGTCTGGTACGCTTTTAAGCATAAACTACTGAACAGATTTAAATGAAATTTGGTACAGAAATAGTCTGTGAGTCATTGTAACTGTTAAAAAAATGTTTCAAGTACTTGAAATATCACTCAAAGTTTGTAAAAATATTACTCTTAAGGTGGTAAAATCTCTACAGGTAAGCCGCGGGTAACACCACGACACGCAGCTAGTCTTATGTAAAGTATTTACAAAAAATCACAATTCATTAGTTCGAATTTGGCAGCATTTCGAATGTTTCGATGTTCGAATTTCGAAGAAGCATCGTTACATTCTCTTCACGTAGGCGAGTAGCCTCATTATATACAGGTAATATAAACGCGCTGTAGACTAGTGAGCAACTACTGGACAATAAAACAAACTGTGTTTCACAACTCGATAATATTACTGTTTTAAGTGCTCTATGTCTTGGCCAAAGGAATGAAGCAAAGTTTCCGTTGTTAAATGATCGGGTCTACTCTCGCCTTCGTGCGGTCGACCTACACGTAAGTTTTGTCTAAGAAGCAACGTTAACAAAAATGTATAGCACTAGGCTACAAAGCCAGTATTCCAATTCCGACACTCACTTTGGCGGACGTAAGGCGCGGTCACGGTTTCGGCGACTACCGAGACTAGTTGTTATAAGTTATAGCAATAAAGATTGTTGTATTAATTTGGTATTTAAAACAATTATACTGATTTAGTATTGACTATTTAAAGTATTCGACACTTATAATTATTCAAATTTGGTAAAAGAATGAAGCTCAATTGTAGTTATTACTAGAGAAAATCATACATAATAAGAACATATATGTTCTAACTATGCATATTTGCATAGTTTGGGACAGTCAAGAAAACATTTAAAAAATCTAGTTCTATGACTGGTACAATACTATAAAATGTTCGATTACGCCATAGCAATGATGCCAGTTGATCTTCACGAATTTGGGCAGGAATACTTGAAAAATGGCTTAATAACCAAACGCTATTCCAATTTCACCGAAAAATCATTGCAACCCGTTGTTCTCACTACTGAGACTCAGGGTTTTCTCTCATATGGAGAGATACTATATATGAGATCTATAATACTGGCCAAATGTTGGCTGGCGTGTTACACTTATCCCGTAGAAAAGTGTAAATTTTTCACAATATTTTCTTTTCATCTTTAGAGCGAGTATAACGATTTTACTTCATTTTGAGTCTTGAAAGAGTAATTACCATCACAATCTTTTCCATGAATAATTTTTCAATTCTACGAAATTTCAGTGAGGTACGGACCCATATCTGACGTTAAGGTTAATTTAAAGGAAATACTTAAATAGTTCAGAACAGCTACAGATCACCAAAAACGTCACCGCGTCACGTCAACAGTCATGCTGAATTGACTATCCAAAGAATGTACCTACTCGTAACACAACACTGTTACAATAGTATAATCGCAAAACATCTAGTCCGATCTGAACACCGTCGCGGGCCGCCATGGTGCAACTTCAGATCGGACTAGATGTTTTGCGATGATTATAACATAAAATAAACTATACATAGAAATAACTTAAAACGTATCTACCACAAACCAATAAAAAAACGGAACACATTTTAAGCTTTTGAACATATAAATGGTGTTTGCACAACAATTTAGTCACGGAAATGATTAAAATGATTATGCTATTGCCCACATTAACACTAATGAACTTCACTGTACACAAAGTGCGAACAATATCACTGTCTATCATAACTACAATGTTCACAAAAGCAACTGTATACATATTCAGTTATTTGAATCACTAAAACGACTCAAAACTTTTTTTAACTAAGTGACAAGTTAACTAAAAGCAAGTCATGCATACTCCTTCAATTCTCTAGCATTTACAAAACTAATTGAAATTATATTTAAGTCTTTCTAATGTTTAGACATAAAAACTAGAACAATGTTGTTTTTGTCATTTAATGGATTTTAAGTGGAGATAATAGAAACGCTACTATTTATCACTGAAACTACTATCTCCACACTAAACATGACAATGATTAGACGTTTATCTGATTAACACATTTTGTTTTCAATAATTGCCAAAACCCTCCCATTCCATTCCAAGGAAATAATAAAAATACCCGGAAAGAATTGAATCAGGAATATCTTTTTGTTCTCAATTTAGCTCTCAACTTAGTAGACTATATTCTTAAACCATTAATTTAAATAGTACAAACATTATATTGATATTTTCTATTGTAAAAAAAATAGCGAATATATTTTGTCCAAAAACATTTCGGCTACTTTTTGCGATTTCTAAACTAAATTATGTAAATCAGAAATTATATCTGAATTCTTCAGTCTACAGCTAACTACCGGACGCCACATAGGATCAGCTAACACATAGGAAACACAAACACACGAAATCTAAGGCGTTTACCCCCACAGAGGTTCCGGACACGCCGAAAGGAAGAGCGCACTGTCCGGGCAAAACAAAACGATGTACACCACAGTCACACAGTATAAGGCGGCTGTACAATTTTATTTCAGCCAAATTATACACAAATAATTGTATTTTTGATAACAAAAACATCATAAATAAATAATAAGCAAAGAAGCTTGAGGAATTTCTCAATCATCGTACGTAAATCCACACATAAACGTATCTATAGATCAGTTTAAAAGCACTAAAACCCTATATTTGCGTTAGGTATACCTAAATAAATAAATTATTTATTTAAAGATTGTATCTGGATCAGGACAAATAGAAAGTTAAGTTTAATTTATAGTGTATATTCTAAGAGTGCTTTATATTATTATGTATACACATTATTGAATATAATATGTAAATAGAGCCTACAAAGTCCACAAGGCAGTCGAGCAGAACATCTACGTATCCATAAAGCAGGCTCAACGGCAAGCTACAAATGGAAAATGTCGTTAAAATAATTCTATTCTACCTCCTAATATCGAATCTCTCCGCATGCATTTTATAGATACGCAGATAGTTTTCGAGAGATCTATAATTTCGAGTGTGTACTTGGCAAGTATGTATCATATATTACAAACAAAAACACAAATATAGAACATAAAGCGTCTATGTTAAATACAATACACAAACTATGTTCGTATGGTCGAGCTTGAGATGTGTATGAGTGTGTGTGACGCGCGCGCGGGAGTCGGGTGGCGGCGTGATCGGTGAGGTGAGCGATGGAGCGAGCTACGTGAGGTCGTCGTCTCTCGACACAGAGTTAGCACGATGAGCGGCCCAGTGGATGGCAGCGGACATGACTGATGCGACGTGCACAATGCGAGCGTCTGATGGCCACCTCGTCCGCTTGTGGTGCCTGTGCGCGCGCGCATAGCTCAGCGGCAGGGTGAAGAAGCCTCCGGAAGGCGCGTTCAGGCTCTCGGACGAGGAACTCAGCGCAGCCAGCCCTGTCCACCCCTCCGTCTCGGCGCTACGGGATAGATTGCACTCACGTCACGCGCCTGCACAACACTCAAGCGAGATCGCACAGATTCCGGGCACTATCCTTCTCCACCAGTTCGAACTCCTCAGTGTCCACACATTTATGAAATTCTATTTCACAAACATTGCCGATACGACTGTCTACCAACTAATATAAAAATCAAATATGTGAATTATTATACGTACATACATATTACCATAAATAGTACTGAAAAAAATATTTATATAAGTAAGACCAAAAACACGATGCTTGCTCACTCAGATCATGTGTTTCGTGTGTTATCAACAGAAAAAAATAATTGTATTAAAAGAAAGATCAGAACGTAACTTGTACTACAATATTATCTGTTAGCTGTGTTGGCTATCCATCAAATAGGGTATAAAATCAAACGCATGCCTGTCCCACAGAACTGCTGTATTAAAATCAAGAATACTGACAGCTCCCTGAACTAAAAAACTAAAGAATTAACAAAGTCAACCGCAGATTGCAGACCAGAAACCCGGAAAGGTCCAGCCAATTTCGGAAAGCGTTTAGCTACGATACATTTCATTGCAGTACACGCCTTCGCTAATTGTCTGTACTATAAGATCCTCGCGCTCTTTCGTCACTATTATGGATTTGATGTACCCAAGACAGAGGAAAGCGCAAGGGCCGTAAAGACGTTCAAGAAGCCTCAGTATGGATTAGGTTTTATCGCGGGATACACGCAAACGAGAACAAAATTATAGTTTATTGGCTTGTGTTTAAAAACGAATCCAATAATCATTTGTATTATTTGCAATATATTATGAAAATTGATACCAATTTGTATTATAATCTGTTTACCGTTGTTTATTGCATCACATGCAAAATTGTATGTTTACTATATAAAAAAATAGTAATTACACAAATAAAACTCATTATAAGTAGTTGAAATACAACCGATTTTAAACACAAGACAGCCATGTAGCAAAACAAACTTACTATCTGATCCAGCAAATTAGCGCATAAAATACGTATATCATTTTACACATATTATATCGAAATTTACTGCCAATTACATTTTACTAAATCAATTTCGAATATATAAAGCAAAATCACTACGATGTAGTTGAATTATAATTAGTTCAGAAGTAGTGTTTTTGTCAATGTGGAGATGGAACGAAATTCGAAGACAGATTTTATTTATACTATTATACACAGATATTACAGAGTATATTGCGCACAAAACTTATAGCGAATCCACTGTACGCTATCTTAGGTGTCACTAGAATGCATTAAAATCAAAATAATTGTAGACACAAATTTGAAACCTAAATTCATTTATCATTATATTATGTTGTTTTGTTATCATTTATGTTCTTATATCAAATTTATTCGTAGATATTAAATTATCATTTAGAGTTCAACTTGTCTATATGTATTTCATTTTATACTAATACTTGAAAGAATTAGTATGAAATGTGTCTGAACATATTTTCATCACTTTTATTTGGAATTGTAATCGTTCGATCTCCACACTGTGTAATGTTGCGTACGTGTGCGGAAGTGTGCGTGTGTGCGTACCTGAGGCTGAGGTCAGGACTAGCGCAGCGAATAACAGGACTGGGCACCGCCGGGACGACGAGGTAAGCCATCATCATGTAGTATTTCCATACCTAGACAATTTACAAGAATTGAGAAAATATATAAATAGAGTGCTCTATGGAATTGCCCAATTAAATTGTCAGAGTCGATTACAAGCGGAGTCCCGACCGGTAGTGATCGACTCAACATACGAAATCGGACCAGCGAAAACTAGAATTAGGTTGAAAATATTATCTACTTCCCTCTATTTTGCTATTCTTCTTCGGATCCAAGATATATGTTAAATAAAGTGGCCAAGTGCGAGTTGGACTCGCCCATGAAGGGTTCCGTTGCAGCAAGTAACATAATATACATAGTACACACACATAGTTCTTGTAGTTCGTTGTAACTTTGATCGAATTTTCAATAATAGTGTATTTATGACGTACTAAAAAAAACTACTCATCAAATCGAGTTCAAACCAATTTTCGTTGGTAGTTTACATGATAATGTACATCATATTTTTTTTTTAGATTTTGCATTCTCTTTCTTTAGAAGTTAGAGGGGGGGGACACATTTTACTACTTTGGAAGTGTATCTCGCGCAAACTATTCAGTGTAGACGAAAATGATTTTAGAAACCTCAACATCATTTTTGAAGACCTATCGATAGACACCCAACAAGTGTAGGTTTGATAAAAAAAATTTTTTTTGAGTTTCAGTTCTCAGTATGGGGGGCAACCTATTTTTCTATTTTTTTAATTTTTTTGTTCAAATACTTATGCGGTTCACAGAATACATCTACTTACCAAGTTTCAACAGTGTAGTTCTCATAGTTTCGGCAAAAAGTGGCTGTGACATACGGACGGACAAACAGACAGACAGACATGACGAATCTATAAGGGTTCCGTTTTTACGTTTAACGGAACCCTAAAAAAATAAGGCAAATGACAAAGATCACGATTCTCTGACAAAATACTTTTGTTTTCGAAAACATAATGTTAAATATTTGTGTTTCTTACCTGCATATAACCATCTCTTTCCTTCTCAGGTTTCCTGGGGAGCGCGGGCGAACGAGAGAGTAATGAAGCACGGTTGTCATTCACGGGGCTGGAAAATAATTAAGAACCAAGTTATAGGTGAGGTGGTAAGCCATTTAATCTTACAGCAAAATTTTATAATGGATTGGCATCTCTCGTCGCGAAAATGGTTGGGTTTGATTCCTGCTAAGTTTCGGTTGTTGGCATTCACTGAAAAACTGGTTTGGTCAAAGAAAACATCTTTTGATAACATGGGATCCCCCCTAACCCGTACTAGGCCAGCGTGAGAGATTATGTATTGTCTGTCTCCTTGTGAAAAGGTTCTGAGTCGTGATCCCACAGAGGAACATCGATCGCTATTCAACAGTGGTTTTGTTTCTCATGATAAAATATTTATATATAATACATGTGTTCATCATCATCAGCCCGTTGTCGTCCACTGCTGGACATAAGCCTTTCCAATGTTGCGCCACCAAATCCGGTCCTCGGCTCTCCGCATCCATCCGCTTCCTGCCACTCTCTTCAGGTCGTCGGTCTACCGAGCGGGAGGCCGCCCCACGGGACGCTTCGAACGTGGTCTCCACTCCAGAACCCGTCTTCCCCAACGTCCGTCGGCTCTGCGACATATGTGACCCGCCCACTGCCATTTCAGCTTGCTTATTCTCAAGGCTATGTCGGTTACCTTAGTTCTCCGTCGGATATCCCTTGTAATACCTTGTAATACATGTGTTACCTTGGCAATTACCCCACAGTATGATGCCATATAGGGGCATCGGTGACTGGCCTCGTGGCTTAGTTGCTCTGCCTGCGAAGCCGCGGGTCGTGGTTTCGATTCCCACCCAGTACAAATATTCGTGTGATGAATTCAAATGTTTGCACTGTGTCTGGGTGTTTGTATGTATAATACGTTTGTATTTAAAACTATGTATTGCCTTACCTTGGCTTGTCCAGAAGTGCAGTAAGTTCTATACTAGAACGAGTATCTAAAGCTGCACTAGTAGGATCATATCGGATTTGGCTGGGCAGGGAGAGAAATACGAGTAGTGAAGGTGAGTGTTGACGTAAGTCACCAAAAGGGGCCCCTTTTAAACCTACGCCCGAGTCACAAGTCTTGGGGTCTATTCGAGATTTCTCTCTCTGCCACACGATGGACCCGGCACCCGCACGGTGAATCCATGGAATGCTAAGAAGTTCGTCTCTATCAGCTATCTGGCCGCCATAGTAAAAGCTTTCCTTACTTTGGGGTCAGATGGTGTTGTGTGTGCATTGTCCACAAATATTTATTTTACTGGTCAACAGTTTTGTTTTTTTGTATGTGGGAACATAAAGCAGGCTTTATTTTTTTTTACTGTATCCATGTGGTATAAGACCTTGATTCCTAGTATTGGGAATAAAGACTACATTGTTTTTGGATGGATGTTAATTAGATTAATATAACACATCCCGCATAGTTAACGAAAACGAGTTCTGGGTCAGCAATAATATTATTGACGGATTGGTGGCCAACAAAAGGCAAGAGAAGCGTCGGGCATGACTGAACATGAAGAGTTTAAATCACTGCTTTGCGTGCTTTACCTAGAGATTTAAAATGATTTATCTGTTTGCTCCGGAATTTATCCGAAAACATTGCCCTTCAACCCGGATCACCTTAATCGTACATAACTTTTACTCAACAAGTGGAGCACTCTGCAACCAATCCTACCAGTACAAAATACTAAGAAATAAACACTCACGCGGGTTCTATGATTGTGAAGAGTGCTTGAATCCTGGCGTGAAGTATTGGCCACGCTTGGAGTATAGTAGCGGGGCATCGCGCTGGCACCCGTTGTCTCTCCAGTAGACCAAATAGCACTACCTAAAAATATCAAAATTTCACAATGAATGCCACATATCTATTAGCCAAACCACACTAGCTACTTTTAGCAGCGGCGACAGGCATCTAGACGCTGCGTCACGCTTCAAAAAGTAGCTGCGGTTGGCGTCTAGTCGCTGCATCTCGCTTCAAAAAGTAGCATGTGTGGTCACGGCCTTAGGTGCACTTTTAGGTTAAAATGTTGACGATTTTCGTCAATTCAATTTTAACGCCATGGACAATTCTCTTTTATATTAGTACTAGCTGAACCGTGGGCGCGTTGCTACGCCATCTATCGATAATTGGTCGTACCAATCCAAATTTAAAACAAATTCGGTTGGTTACCTTAGGTTCTAATGACGCAACCTTTAAAAGAAAGACACGCAACGAAAGCTCTCAAAAAGCATTATTTTTTTCCCGTTTTTGTTACATTTTTCATTCATGCTCCGCTCCTGTTGATAGTAGCGTAATGTTAAATAGCCTATAGCCTTCCTCGATAAATTGACTATCCAACAGAGAAATTATATTTTCAATTCGGACTAGTAGTTCCCGAGATCCTTCCGTTCAAACAAACAACTCTTCAGCTTTACAATAGATAGATAGATACTCTTTATTGACACACCAAAAATAAAAATACATACCAAAAATAAACAAAACATAGTAAATTAGTGCGACAGTGGGCGCCCTTATCGCTGAAAGCGATCTCTTCCAGGCAACCTTAGGATGGAAAACAACATTTGGACAAATCAGAAAATGGGGTGCGTAAATAAGAAGTACTAAAAAAAACATAAGTACTTATATGTCGGCGCAAACAACATTACGTCATCGCTGCCTACGCTCGGAACGGGAGCGGAGCGGACAGTCGCTTGCCTGCGCACGGAGAGTGAACACCTAAGCTATTGGAAACTCAAGGAATCTATGCTAATTACAGCACGCATACGGCTGGGCAGGGAGAAAGATGCGAGTAGTGAAGGTGAGTGTTCGTGTACACGAAGGGGCGCCCCTTAAACCTACAGCCCGAGTCACAAGTCTTGGGGTCTACTTGAGGTTTTTCTCTCTGCCACACGATGGACCCGGCACCCGCACGGTGAGTCCAGGTGAAGCCAAGAAGTTCGTCTCTAAACTTTGACTTAAGTGAAGTTGAGTGGTGTTAATTATCCTTGAAATGGAATAACGTCGGCACGGCTGACGTCACGCTGCCAAGAAGCAATAATAGGCCAACCTACTTTGTTACCTGAACTTAATAAATCCTATTGTGTTTGAGAGTTCGCGAGTTTTCATCCAACACTACCCACCGGCTACGCCCACAGCAGAAGAATGCGATTACTGATGATGATGGCGAGACTCGGCCCGCCTACATATAAATAGTAATGTAAATAAATAACGGAAATAAAAACAAATTTGTTATAAAAATAGAACAACCTAATACAAAAATACTAGTAGGTACTTAAATATTGAATTATAATAGACTAATAAATACGAAAGTATACATATAGTTATAGAAATAGCTTGTGTAAGGTCTTAACAGACAATTGGGAGAGGAGAGAATAAAGTACAAACTAAAACCAATGATTAAAACTAATGAGAAGCAAATAGTCCCATGATGTGTTTACCTCCCAGGGATCAGCGCCGTTCGAAGCACTTCCGCTCCAACTATTCTTGGTAGAAGCCTCGTCATGTTGGACACCTAGAATACAAAACATACAATTGAAAACATTATCACTTTTACTTAAAAAAAAAACGAATAAAGGTTATGCTAGTTAAGGTTTTTTATACAAATTTTGCTCGACTCGTTTATTTTGCTACTGCTGAAGCAATCTAGCAAACTTTTCTTTTTCATTAAAAAATATTCTTCAAATGTGTCTTAACTCCCTTTTTAAAGAAGAGTATGACCACAATTCTGTGCCATGGCTGTGGAGTCGGTAAAGAGGACGACATTAAACAGATGTTAGAGCTCTTTTATAAGTGGAGCTCCACCAGATTTTAGGAGATCTGTAGTAATACCGTCCTCACCCACGGCTTTTCCATTTTTAAGTTGCCCAAGAGTCATAACAATTTCGTCCAGACTTATCTGAGGCATGTCTTATGTGTAGTGGCGTGTCAGAGTGTTTTTTGCCCTCGCTTTGTGGGAAACGAGGAGCTTACGATGCATACAGCTGGCTGTAAAAGTCTTCCACTTCCGAGAGAATATCCGCTTTGGATGCAACGACTCTACCCGCCAAGGTAGATAACTTCGTAAGGTGGATTCTTCCTAATGTGTTGACGAACACTTTTAACCCCCGATTTTGATCAATTTATTTTTAAATCAAGAGCGTGTTAGCTAATCGGCTCATGTCGTACGAGTTTGGTAATTTTATTATTTAGAGCCCCTTGTTGTGGCGAAGTTAACGTGGGACTGCGTCGTTCCTCCATGAGTTGCAGAGTTTCCGTTGAGAGGTTTGACTTTCTGCCTTTGCGATGCATTTAAGAGACTTTTGTGACCTCATCTCTTATGACTTTCACCACTCTGTCGAGTTTCTGGTCAAAGCTGTCTGTGGTTTCCAAGGCAGCAAATTGGTTCTCCAGATTTAACTAGTTTACTTTAAACCCAACCATGGTTTGAAGAAGGTTCGGACGGAGTGTTGACTTCATCGGAACGGAGGCGTTCAAGTTAATAATCAATATTCAGGGTGCCTCGTACAAGCCTATGATCGCTTCCGGTAACAAACCTAGAGATTACTGAGACATCCCTAAATATACACCGCAGGGGCGCAACTTCTTGCACCGGAGACGCTGCTGCACATCACCGGCCGAGATTTAAATTGCGCCAAAGTCAAAGTCAAAGTTTTTTAGTCAATTTAAAAAAAACAAAATCGTATAAAAAACATAATCGCGTATCCATTTTTAAAGTTTAAACTGGACATTCCATTGTACGATAATAATTATCGTACAGATAAGTGTCAAACATTAAAATATATGTATTTATTACAATTATTGTAATGAACAATGCCAATTTCTTACAATTTTATAGTGAGTTTACCATCACTCTTTAAAAATTCGCTGTAACTATAAAAAGTTTGGTCGACAAGCCAGTTTTTATATCGGTTTTTGAATCTGCCCCAACTCGGTGCTGATTTAACTATTTTATAAACTTCCGGTCCCATAATGTGAGTCAGCTTTTCCGATCTCGTGAGGGAATGCGGTCTATATACTGTTCAGCTTGTCAGCGTTGCGGATGTTGCAAGAATGTCTCTCTCCTCGCGTGTTGTATGAGTCTAAGGTATTTCTGACATACACAGACACTTGGTAGATCAATATTGCAGGTATTGAAGGTAACGTAAGTATACCAAGCTCTTTGAAATATGGTCTGATGGATGTGCATTGCGACACGACCACGATGGCACGTACAATGCAATGTAACATGCAGCGGTCAATCTCGAACCCAGAAATGTTGTGTTCTGTACCTGCTCAATCCGGACACCGTTAAGCAAGACTTTTAGCGATTTTGTATGGTAAACTGATGGACAAAAGTGAATAAAATTAGCCTTTTTTGAATTTACCTTAAAACTGTTGGCACGAAACCATGTGTTAAAGCCATTGATTACAGTATTTAATTTGTCTTCTAATTGAAGGGGCGGTTACTATGGCAGCCACATCATCTGCATACATGAATATGTCTGCACCCGTTACGGCGTTAGGGAGATCCTTCAATAGGAGTGAGAAAATTTTGTGCCAATTTCTGACATTTGTTGTGATGGTTTATCCACGATCAGTCAGTTTCCACATTTGTGGGCTTTTACCACAGACAGGGGATGCCATAATCTACAATGCCCGGGCACCAATATTATTATAGACTAATAAAATTTCGATTCATTTTTTTTTTTACAATATGTCTTGACGAATAACGACGCTGATTACCTGCAGTCCATACGGCGTGCGTTCTTTCCGCGACCCAGACGAGGTCCGGCGTGCCGGCCGCTAGAACGGCCTGTTTCTCCGTCGGCGGCAGCAGCGGCGCGCACTTCTCCGCGAAATGGGGCACGTGGGCGTCGCACGCGTCGATGAGAGCCGGCTCGTCGCGTGTCAGACCCAGCTTCTCCAATAACGCCTTACATTCCCTGTTGTGACGCGTCAAACCTTACAGTTAGTTTTTTTTCGAAAAAATAAACACGTAGGTATTTGTTTTTTTTTTCGGGAAACAAACACCTACGTTCAATTTAAAATTAAATTCAAGAATAAATTTTGTAAAATCAATGTAAGACATTGATCTAAAGAGACAGCGAAGTTTCGGATAAACATATATGTATACATATCATGAATGTATGCATATTTCAGTTGATTTTATATTGGACGAACTCTGAAGTATGATCTACCAAACAAAAGTATTTAACAAAATCGATTCATAATTCTATCGATACTTCGAGTATAGATCCAGTGTTCAGATTTAACTGACATTGAGGTTGTAAAGTTCAACATTTATCGGAGGGGTTTCTTAACATTTAAATAATAAATACAGCAACGTGTGTGGTTTTTACAATATGTATATATCCGTTTTACCTTAGAACGTGAACAGCGAGCCGTCGTGGATAAGTCTTGCATTGGCACAGCATAACGAGCCCCAGGGCTTCGGCGCCGCGAATCACGGCAGCGAGAGCATCGCCTTTAGGAGGCGGGGTGGTCCCTCCCGTCACACTGGTCACCGGAGGCTCCCCATTCTTCCAACTCGTAAGCAATTGAAGCAACATGCGTAGGCCGTTCTCCACCAACTGCGGGGATGTGTCCTACGCATAGAGAAAATATATGAGAGTAATTATTTGGTTATAATTGTTCGATTTCAAGTCCGGGCTCTGAGCCATCTGATTCGCTCTGATTGCTTATGGCGCGCGTGACGTGAACTTTGACCAACGAACCAACCAATATAGTATAAACAAGGAAAGGCGAAAGTCAAGACAGCAAGTTCGAATAAGACGCAGCTAACAGTCGGTCAACAGAACGGCCAGCGTAACTAGACCACTATGATTTTGGGAATCACATGAAACGAAAACAAAATGATTATATGAGTCAAAGGTGAAATATTTTTTCTGATAATTGAAAGTTTTGCTGTTGGTCCCACATCATTTTATACAACACTAAGACATTTTTGATCATATCGACTACCATTACAATAAAAAGCGGTCAAGTGCGAGTCGGACTCGCCCATGAAGGGTTCCGTAGCAGCAAGTAACATAATCCATAAGTTCTTGTAGTTTGGTGTAACTTTTATCGATGTTTTAATAATAGTGTGAAATTTTTGATCATATCGACTACCATTACAATAAAAAGCGGTCAAGTGCGAGTCGGACTCGCCCATGAAGGGTTCCGTAGCAGCAAGTAACATAATCCATAAGTTCTTGTAGTTTGGTGTAACTTTTATCGATGTTTTAATAATAGTGTGAAATTTTTGATCATATCGACTACCATTACAATAAAAAGCGGTCAAGTGCGAGTCGGACTCGCCCATGAAGGGTTCCGTAGCAGCAAGTAACATAATCCATAAGTTCTTGTAGTTTGGTGTAACTTTTATCGATGTTTTAATAATAGTGTATCTGTATATATGTACTAGCATTTACCCGCGACTTCGTCCGCGCAAAATAAATATTAAGGTAGCTGAGGCAGTACTTACTTGTACACCCATACAAATTTACGTAGGTATACTAAAAACAGCTTATATTAACACATTTTTATGCAATTTCGTCAAAATCAGTTCCATGTAAATTTTCATTCCTTATTTCTACCCCTTCAACTCTTTTTCTGTGACAAAAAGTCGCATACTTATGTCCTTTTCGGAGTCTAGTCTATCTGTGTAACAAATTGCATCAAAATCGGTTCAGACGTTAAAGCGTAACAGACAGACAGAACTACTTTCGCATTTATAATATTAGTGTGTAGTTGCAAAATTTCATGGTTTTATCTTCAACAACGACGAACCTCGATTTAAACTTTCAACTCCTATTTCATCCCAGTGCAGTTCGAAATTACAGAATTGCTAGAACAAACTTTTATTTGCTTCGCGTCAAGTGTCTAGATACAATGATGCATTGTTTTATCTTCAACAATGACGAACTTCCACATAAACCTTTCATCCCCGTACAGTTGAAAATTTCAAAATTGCTAGAACAAACATTTATTTGCTTTGCGTCAAGTGTCTAGATACAAAGTATCATGGTTTTATCTTCAACAATTACGAACTTGTATATAAACTTTCATCTTCCTTTTCAACCCATTTAACTCTTTTTCCGTAATAAAAACCCCACACGTGGTCCCTGGGTGGTGCTAAACAGCTGACAAAATACCGGTGGTAGGCCTCGGCCGTGGCTGGTGACCACCCACCAGACTAAGTCATGCCGCCAAACGGCCCAGCCGTGTTCCGGCGTGTTGTCTGGTGACGCCGTTAGGGAAAACGAGTCAGAACAGTTGCTGCATAACTACAAGACCGGAATGCCACACACCATTACTTTGCATCGGAAAGCTAGTCGTGGGAGGGTAGCGGGATCCGAGGCACGGTTGCCGCGACCGACCGCAGATAGTTGGGGGCCCAAGTAGTGAGCTAGCCACTCATGAAAGGCTGCCCCGCCATCTAGCGAAAAATCCCGGGATGCGCTATCCTGCCGGTTGGCGACCGGATATCAAGGCCAGATAGACATCCCCGGGGGGGCTCGGGCGTCCCCGCAGTCTCCAGACTAGTTTTCCATTGATGTATTCGTATTGTGTGTTGTGGCCGTTGGTCAGCAGTATGTAGCCTCGTTCTACTTTCGTTTTCCCACCGTAATTCACCCTCAAATAATCATGAAAAAAGTAAGAAACAGAAACAGAGTTAATATGCGGCTGCACTCCTTGATACTTAAAGTGCACCTCGAGAACATCCGAAGCCTGCACTCAAATATCACAGCAGTCCACCACCACCTGGAGACTGAGCAGCCATCACTGTTTTTTCTTACGGAGACGCAGATAGGACGTCCGTCGGACGTGGCGTACCTAACATATCCTGGTTATACGTTGGAGCACAACTTTAAGCCACGTGCTGGAGTGTGCCTGTACGCCCGTGACGATATCTGCTGTCGGCGTCTCCGTAACCTTGAGGACACCAGATTCTCTGTTTTTTGGGCGCTGATAGACACAGGCATAGACAAAATTGTGTATGCCTGTGTCTATCGGTCGCACAGCGGGGATCTGGAGGCAACTAGGCTCATGGAATATCTGAGTGAGGCGGCGGATGCGGCTCAGCAAAAGTACCCATCAGCCCAACTAGTGTTGCTGGGGGATTTTAACGGCCATCACAAGGATTGGCTGTTCCCATACCGGGACACTGACCACGCTGGGCAGGAAACGAGAAAGCTAGCTTTATCGTTAGACCTGACCCAGCTGGTCCAAGGGGCCACAGCTGGAGACTCTGGAATCGATTGAGAGACGTGCCAAAAGGCTCATAGGTAATGACACTCTTGTACGTAAAAGACTTCAAAGTCTTGAACATCGCCGCAAAATTGCCAGCTTATCGGTTTTTTATCGGATACACTTCGGAGAGTGTGCAACTGATCTGCATGATCTAATACCACCTAGCCCTTTCTTCTATCGGACTTCTCGCATCTCAAAGAAGCGACATCGTTTCATGGTTGATGTTCCAAAAACACGAACGAAGAGATTTGACTCCACGTTTGTGATAAGAACATCTAGGTTGTGGAATGAGTTGCCTGAGTGGGTTTTCCCTGATAGTTACAATCTTGGTGTCTTCAAATCGAGAGTGAATCGGTTTCTTCTAGGTAAGCACGCTTCATCGTAGATCGCATCATCGCTTGACATCAGGCGAGATGGTGGTCAAGTGCGAACCTATAATAGTTAAAAAAAAAAAAAAAAAAAAAAGTAACTTATGACCTTTCTTGGGATCTAGTCTATCTGTGTACCAAAATTCATTCAAATCGGTTCGGTAGTTTTCAAGCTTATAAAATTACGAAATCTTCATACAAACGTCCATCCCTTGTTTCACCCTCTTAGGGGTCGAATTTCGCAAAACCCCGTCTTAGCGAGCGCCTACGTGCTAAAAGAAATCGCCATGCAAAATTTCAGATTCCTAGGATTTGTAGTTTCTGAGATTCCTTGATGAGTGACCTTTCGCTTTTATATATATAGATATACGACGTACTAAAAAAACCACTCACTAAATCAAGTTCAACCTAATTTTCGTTGGAAGTTTGTATGATAATGTACATAATATTTATATTTTTATCATTCTCTTATATTTCAGAAGTTACAGGGGGGGGGGGGACATTTTACCACTTTGGAAGTGTCTCTCGCGCAAATTATTCAGACTAGAAAAAAAAATTGAAACCTTAACATCATTTTTGAAGACCTACCCATAGACACCCCACACGTATAAGTTTGATGAAAAAAAAAGAAGTTTTTGAGTTTCAGTTCTAAGTATGGGCACCCCCAAAATTTATTGTTTTTTTTTATTTATTTTTGTAAAAATCTTAATGCAAATACAAATACAAAGCAGATACGTCTACTTATCAAGTTCAATAGTGTAGTTTTCATAGTTTCGGCAAAAAGTGGTCAAAAAAAAAGTCGGACGGACAAACAGACATGACGAATCTATAATCCGTTATTACGTTTTACGGAACCTTAAAAAAACATGTCAAGATAGCTGAATCGCTTGGAAGACTTGCAATGGATTCTGGACAGCTTGACCAACTCTTCTCAACGCATCGGTCTCCGGATAAACTTGAACAAAACCAAAGTCATGTGCATCGAGTTCGTTGCTCCGGGACTGATTGCCGTAAATGGAATAACTCTGGAGACTCTTCGAAGAATGTTTACCTAGAGCAGACGCTCGAAATGGGTAAAATACTAAAAATAGCTTTGAAAGTGAGCCCATAAAGAGTATTTAGCTGGGCTGGGCAGCAGTAGCAGTAAAAGCAGTCCGAAAATTCAAAAGTCACTCAGCTAGCTATGGAATGAGTTATTGCTTGGAGTTACTCGGAGGGATTTTATTCGTAATAAGTTATCCGTCAGAAAACCAAAGTCATCGACAGCTCTAGCACATCAGCAAGCTGAAGTGGCAGTGGACTGGTCATATCTGTCGCAGAACCGATAACCGTTGGGGTAGACGAGTTCTGGAGTAGAGACCTCGAAACGGCAAACGTAGTATAGGACGCCCTGAGACTAGATAGAGTCACGAAAGGCCGCTGGTGGCGGTTGGAAACGTAAAGCCGAGGATTGCACTGAGCGACGTATTATTGGGAGGCCTATGTACAGCAGTAAACGAATGTGGGTGGATTATGATGATGATAAATGTGAGATATTGGGACCGTGAGAGCCGGGAGCTCATCTGATCTTTAAAAGCCTTTCCGAACACTAGGTCTACGCGACGCGAGACCAAAAGGCTGGCGTTTCTTTGGCCCAACACATAAGCCAGCGCCAGCATGCCGAGCATGCTTCCGACTGGTAATGGGATTGAACATCTTGATTATCTGTAGACCTTCATTGGTCTATGGATAATTCAGATGTGCTTAGTGTAAGTAGTTAAGCTTGTAGCGTAGTGTAGTTCTCATTGTATTTTAGTGTTGTTAATAAAAAGCTCTGCCCGTTTATAAAAAATAAAGCATATAGTTGATATACCTGGACTTCCTTAGCTAGGAACTGTGTGAAACCCGCTAGGACGTCTTGCCGCCACTCTGGGAAGTCTACGATAAGCGTTTGGAGGCTTTGGAAGGAGAGCCCTCGAAGTTCTTCGTCCATGTGAACTGTCAGACGGCACAGCAGATCCACTAGCTCGCTCGAACTCATGCCTTCGGGTATGAGCCTGTAAGAAGGATATACGAATTTAGCTTTTATTGACAAGTTTAAAACAAAAATGGTTACAAACTGCTTATGGAAGAACTGATTTTTTTGAAGTGTAAACTTCTTTAGGCGCTGCTCCGCATACAGATTGTCCGTGGGCTGTGAATTTAACTCAAGCGTCACGTTCATAATTGAAAAAATCTTCGGTTGATCTCGGATGATCTAGATAGCCATGGTCCCATGACCATGACCAACGCCCTCCTATGCGGGTGTAGACACCCGCATAGTTTCCAAAGTGAGCTATCAAATTTTGAGTTATTAGTTTTCACCTCTATCGGTAGTCCCTGCTGCCTACCAATTTTTTTCTGTTATTTGGTGTCAAGGGAAATGATAAGGAAATGTAGAATAACAAAAAAATCAGTCATAGGAATTACCAACTAAATTGAAAACTTATACCTAAAAATTTTAGTATTAAACAGCATTCATTTTGCATAATATGATAGCTATAGATTTACTGCTATTACGCATGTCGATGACGCGAACTTAAGATTTAATTCATCCAAAAATCGTGTTCCTCTGCTCCGCTGTCTTTTCTACGCTACGCCGCTACCTAGCATGCCAGTGACGCAGAGCCCATGAAATTTTTCCCTACCAAAAACTGCTGAACGCGCCTAAAGCAGGTTTCATTAAATAAACAAATGATATACACAATACAAAGCAGAGATGAAGGAGTAAGTATTATGAAATACAGACAACATTTGACATTAAAGATATTAAGTGATCTCTGTGATCCGTATATTACATACCTTGGTATAGCGGCTACGCACGTCCTAAACAGATCAATCCTGGGCTTCCTCTCTCCAGTGTTGATTTCCTGCTCTTTCGTGACGTTCTGCGTATTAGTGAGCATCAAAGGACGACCGTAGTGAGCATCGAGCGCTCGCAATATCTCCACCAACGCTCGGCGAACGAAGGGGAAGTATGCGCTCATCCCGATAGACCGCGCCGTTTCGTCCGTCAACATCTTGTTCAAAAACGTCTTCTTTATCCGCAAAGTGTTGCCAGAAGGTAAGGTGCCCGCTGTCCTAGGCATAGGCGGCTCCCCTTCCTTTTGCTGTAAACTATCAGCCACAACTAGGAAAGCCCTGAGCCCGATCGACATCCTTTCAGGCGTCAATATGATCTTTATAGTTCGTCCGACCATTAGTAAGTCGAACACGATTTCCCTCATGGCGAAGTCTAGTCGCTCTTGGGCTATGAATTGGATAATCTTGACGAATATGTTGAGAGGCGTGTCTCGTGGTACGACGCCTTTAGATCCCTTGGGGAAGAGAGAGTTTACAATGCTCTGCAGACGGGATTGCGTGGCGGAGTTACTCTCACACTTTATCCTGATCATGTACACCCAGAGGAGACGATACAGTGACTCTGTAATGGAAAATTTAATAAGATATTAATAAAATGTGTATGTTATTTCGTTTGTGTAATAGTCATACAAAAACTAAAGGGAGCATTATAACATTTGAGAAAGACCCCAGAACATAAATTGAAACGAAACTGAAAGAAACAAAAAAATATTACATAAACTGTTTTTCAAAGTACATACACACGGGTTCAGTCAAAGTCAAAGTTTCTTGACAATTTACAGGTCAATTATGATAAATCAAAAACAAAAACCAAAACAAATAGTATACATTTTCAAAGTTTAAAATGAACATTTCACTGTTCGATAATTAAACTTTATATATTGACTAGCTGTTACCCGCGACTTCGTCCGCGTTAATTAAATATTAAGGTAACTCAGGCAGTATTTGTACACCCATATAAATTTACGGTAACTAAAAACAGCTTATCGGTTAATCGGTAACAAAATCGGTTCAGTTGTTTAGGTGTGAAAGCGTAAGAGACAAACAGACAGCGTTACTTTCAGATTAATAGTATTTGTATGGATTGCTTCATATGTAGAAAATAAAGTTCCATGGTTTTATCTTCAACAATGACGAAGTTCCATATGAACTTTCACCCCCATTTCATCCCCATTCGGTTCCGAATTGCAAAATTGCACACGAATCAAATAAATGCTTTAAAATTTTCTAATTCTAGGCACTTGTGTCTAGATACAAAGTTTCATGGTTGGTTTTATTTTCAACAATGACGAACTTGCATTTAGTGTTTCATCCCTTATTTCATTCCAGTATAGTTCATAATAGCAAAATTGCTGGAACAAACATTTATTGGCTTTGTGTCAAGTATCTAAATACAAAGTTTCATGGCTTTATCTTGAACAATGACGAACTTCCAAATATACTTTCATCCCCCATTTTAACCCGTATTTCATCCCCGTAGTTTTAAATAACAAAATTGCTAGAACAAACATTTATAGGCTTCGTGTAAAGTGTCTAGATACAAAGTTTCGTGGTTTTATCTTTAACAATAGCAAACTTCGACACAAACTTTCATCCCCCATTTCACTCTTATTTCATTCCCGTACAGTCGTACAGTTCGAATTTACAAAATTGTTAGTACAAACATTGATTCTTTCGTGTCAAGTGTCTAGATACAAAGTTTCATGGTGTTAACTTCAAAAATGACGGACTTCAACCATTATATCTCAAAGGGATATATTTCATTATATATTGAAAAGGGTGGGTTTTCTAAACACCCATTTATACACACGTAATACTCATTTTTACTTCCTATTAACCAAAAACGTGAATACAAAATTGCATGCCTATCTTATACTTTTAAACGAGCAATTCTTGTATATAAATACTATATGTATATATATAGAATCTGAACCTCGGAAACAGCTCGAACGATTTTGATGAAATTATATATGCAGGGGGTTTCGGGGACGATAAATCGATCTAACTAGGTTTCATTTTAAAAAGAACGCATATTATGTGCGTTTTTAGACAATGAAAAACTGTCACATTAGACATTACAATGCGAAGGTAAATTTCGCCGCTTGACGCGACAGCGTAATAGCTCAGATGGGAAATCGGGCGGTCATAGCGGTCATGAATTAGTAGCTCCGGGTTCAAATCCAGACGGCTTTTCTTTTTTTCATGATTTTTTTTTAAGAAAATCTATTTCTTGGAGTCTTTTATCTGTAGGCATTTAGTATTTAAACCGAGCAAAGCTCGGTCACCCAGGTACTAATTTTAAAATGACGAAATTTCATACAACGGTTCATCCCTTGTTTCACCCTCTTAGGAGTTGAATTTCGCAAAACCCCGTCTTAGCGAGCGCCTATATGTTAAAAGGCACCTCCATGCAAAATTTGAGATTCCTAGCACTTGTAGTTTCTGAGATTTCGTGATGAGTGTGACCTTTGTCTTGTAACATTTCGCTTACATATACATATAGACTAGCTGACCCCGCAAACGTTGTTTTGCCATATAAATTATTACAATGTCTTTTTTACCATTTTATCGTAACTTTACCATCACTCTCTAACTATAACTATAAAAAGTTTGATCGATAAGCATTTTAATCTGTTTCTGAAGCTACCGAAACTTGGGGCTGATTTAACTCTTTTAGAAGAATGTTATAAATAGTCCGGTCCCATAATGTGAGTCATAAGTTACGGCTGGTCTAGTCGGGAGAACGGCGCCTGCCGATCCGGAGACCCCGGGTTCAAACCCCACACGCACCGCTGTCTTTTCGAAGTAATGTGCGTAATGCCGCTAACCTAAAAACGGTGAAGGAAAACATCGTGAGGAAACCGACATGTACATAGAATCTTTCGAAGTCATGTGTCATCCGCCAACCCGCACTGGGCCAGCGTGGTGGATTATGGCCTTAACTTTCTCCTTGCGAGAGAAGGCCCCGAGTCCCAGCAGTGGGAACGTTTAATGGACTGTTGATGATGATGATGAATGTGAGTCAGTTTCCGTGACCTAGTGAGAGAGTGTGGTATAACATCCCGCTTGTCAGCGTTGCGTATGTTTCAAGAAAGCCGCAACACGCGAGGAGAGATCCTCGCGTGCTGTGTGTGAGTCTAGATTATTTCTAACATAAACAGCCACTTGGTAGATCAAGGTTAAAGGTAACGTATGTAAGTATGCTCTTTGTTTGATCAGTATTTAGTCGAAACAATTATCTATTACGCAGTTATTTAGCTCCCAAGATCGTAAAGAAAGGACATTTGCAGCTTCAATAGCAAATAGAACCTTTAGAGAAGAAAAGTCTTGATTAAGGTCAGTAATATGCGTAGGCCTAGCAGGCCTTGGATCGAAATTAGTTGTGGTTGAGGCCAAATGGAGGATAGAGATTGTAGATAACATTTTTTTAATTTTTGCTTATAAGCGTTACCTTTGCAGCCCGGAGGTTCCGTATCATTGATACGGTTGATATAGCTACGCCCGATAACTTCTGGGTCTGGGATTCTAGGTTATAAAATGGGGACAATGATGGAGTGTGCTTACTGTTGGACCACATTTCTATCCTACAATAAACATACGTCAAATGAACAAACGTGAAGAGTAGGTAATGCTCACACAACACAATACCACCACCGGTGTAAACCGGTGGCAAAGGGTCGTCAGCAGTTACTATTTTACCAGTTGCCAGACTAAATAATAAATCTTAGTACATCTATCACTCACCTAAAGCAACTCTGCACATTTTCGGGTCTCTATTCTTGAGATGTGAGAGGCACATGGCGAGGAAACAGTGCCAGTTGGCGAGAAAGAACTGCTTCTGTGAGACGCAGAGGAGACAGGTGACGAGGGGGAACAAAGCCAGACGGTGCTTCGACTTCGTGCTGGCATCCAGTGTGTGGCTGTATAGCATCTCCACGAAGTTCTTCAGACAAGGCACGTTCACTTCGTTCTTTACCGTCTGAAAAAAATAAAGTATTTGAGGAAATGAATTCTGTTGTTTTTTTTTACTATTATAAAGGTAGGTTACACTTGACCGCCATGTCGCCTGATGTTAAGCGACGATGCGGACTACAAGGAGCGTGTTTACCTGGAAGAAACCGATCCACTCTCGATTTGAAGACCCCTTGATTTAATGTCTTTAGTGGCCGTTTTAAATTAAGAAGTGATGGGACGAGCAGGACATATGTCTGCTGGTAAGCATAAGCAACACATATATCCATAACGCAGCTATTGGAAAATATATCAATCGATATCAAAAAATGTCCAAATCATTACCTAGCACTGCACCGCACTCGTTACCCAGAGTTACAAGATGCCTTATCTCTTATGTCCTGCAATTTCTTTGGAAACAACACCCTTCAAACCGGGGCATGGTGATATTAGCACATTACTGCTTGTCGGTAGAAATAACTAGCTAAGGCGTGGTACTTCCCCAAGCAGACTTTGCATAGAGTCCGCCACAGAATCATCTTAATTATTATCTTTTGACACCTACTATAAGACTACAGGACCGTGAACAAAATGTATGGGTCATATGAACCACCAGGAGACCTATGTAGGATGATAGAAGGGTAAAATACTAAAATTCAGCACTACGCCGTCACTTGTAAGCTCTCCAACTTGCATTCCGGAATAATGGATTAGAAGACGTATTGAAACTGTATGGAACCAAAGCCGTAATCAAATTACCAAATTTACCCTGAAAATCGTCAATCATGAAATTTTTCGACGAAAATAATAAATTAATTAAAATTTACAATTTTTATAGTTTAAATACCTCTTCTAAACCATTATTCCGCAACGTCGTACAAAAATCATGCGACAAGGAGAAATGATCGAGGGTTGCAAACCTTCAACTGCACTCAGTTGGACAGCTTACAAGTGATGTCATAGTGCTGAATCTTATTATTTTATTCCTTTCTATCATCATACATAGGTATCTCCTGATGGTTCATATGACCCATAAATTTTGTTCACTGGCCTGTTGTCTACTAGTAGCGTCCCGTGGTTTCAACTTAACTCAGCTGAAATTTAATCCGGACTGGACCGACCATATCACACTTGTGTTAACCGTAAATTAATCAAAAATGGGCTGCAAATATTGTTATTAATAATCTACAATGTTAGTTATAAAGCCACGTCGTTGTTGAATTGAAACAGAAAAAACCTGGAGATGATGACTTACAGACAAAAACAATAAATTACTCACCGCAGCAACGGGCACGAGTATCTCAACAAACAACCCCGCAAGCGCATGCCGTATATCCTTATCTTTCGCCTCGAGAAAGTACTGAGCGCATTCCTGAAGGAACTGGAACGAAGCTTCGAACTCTTCGATAGGAACCATCTTGACGCGAAAAAACTTCATGCCCATGAGGAGAGAGATGATGCTCTGGGTCGTGTGGGGCGATGGCTCGCGACTTTTCAACTCCTGCAAAATTAATAGATAATTGTGGACATTCTTACCGGATGAGGCATTTGCCCAGCAGGGAGAATTTGGGCTAGTATTAGTTATAATTAATTTGTTGTAAAAAACTTACATCTATAGTAAAAACTTACAAGAATAAGAAAATTACGTAAATATGTGAAGAATAATGAATAGCTTTTATCTATCTAGCTCCAAACTTAGCAATACTTTCGCGATTAACATTCGTTGTTTTTTTTTAAGTGATAATTTTTTTCGGCGCGTCGCAGACAGATTTTTGTGATTTGAATTCTAGCGTCACGCCCGGGAATGATATCTTCGACTAAACGCGTCAGCATTTTTCATTCGGCAGTTCCTTTGACTGCCATTTTTTTTATTAAGAAGCTCCGCTTAAGTTAACATATTTAGATAGATATATAAACTCTTTATTGCACTTAAATTACAAAGAAAAATAAACAAAATTTAGGGTTTATGTCCTGATGGATGGATACGTAGAAAAAAAATACAAATACATAAAACTCATCGCTGAAAGCGATCTCTTCCAGGCGACCATAGGGACTGCAGATAGAAGTAATGTATTTATTACCTTTAGTTCAGCTGTGAATCGCTTCCTGACCGATGCAAATCTGGACTGCGCCAGTACCCCGATCACTTCAGCGTACAGATCTGCTATGATGTGGACGTTGGCAGCATTCGGATTCGATTGCAAGCTAAAAACAACAAACAATAGTTACAACTTTAACTTATGACACATAAAAGACTTATAATAGAAGAAAATGAAGCATGGCAATGAATATTTCTATATATTTGAAATGTAACATTGCTCGATTTTACGCCAAATTCCCTAAAGCGTCAAAATGACTAGGCTTTGGTTGGTTTAGCTTGTACTCCTTAGATAATATATATAGCATTACGCCGACCCTCAATAACGACGAAAATATCGAAAATAAAACAACGAAAAGTATTTTTTAAGTTGCCAAAATAAGTAAAAACTGCGCTGCTGTGCACGTGCATTTTGTAACTATTATCCTAGGCAATAAACTTAACTGTCGGCTTCATACATACCGATCTTTCTATGAAATCTATTCTTTAGTTTATAAATTAGGATTGCTTGCACATGTAGACTGATACTAATAAAATAAGTAAAAAAATTCAACAAAATTATTGGTGCAACAAAAGACGTCAGACGAAAATAACAGATAACACAATAAAATAACTATAAGCAAAAGAGAACTGTTTAAAATTTTTCGTTCAAAGAAGCATTGTTTTTTTTAATACAGATTTTATTTCTTTCCATTTATCGCCAACTCCCTTTAACATCAAAATATACACAGTCCCTTGAGTGTCGTTATATAGAGTTTACGCTGTATTTATAAACTAAACTGATGCAAATGATACCACACCGTCGTCTGCAATCTGTCTCTCATTGTGTGGTGATCTTGGCACATAGATCGTCCGATATGCGGTAGACGTTAAACTAAACAATGTCACGATTTCTAAAACTTTAGACTTGCGTGCGTAACTTTTATTATTCAAATGACATTTCAGTTCTATATTTGAACCATGGAATGTTCTTGTTGTTTTCTAACTATGCACAGTGTACTTTAAATGTACTTTGAGGGTTCCGTACCCAAACGGTAAAAACGGGACCCGATTACTGCGACTTCGCTGTCCGTCCGTCCGTCTGTCACCAGGCTGTATTTCAAGAACAAATACTAAAAATAAAATAAAATAATTATGTTAGGGGGTTCCCATACAACAAACTTGATTTTTATACCTATTCTTGTGGTACGGAACCCTTCGTACGCGAATCCCACTCGCACTTGGCCGATTTTTTCAGTATTCGTGCTTCGTTTACTACGTGTTCACAAAGTAAGAATCGGAAAACATTTTACCCCCTGAAATCGAAAAACATACCCGTCCTTATAGTTGAAGCGCTTGAAAGCGACGTTCTCGATGTAGTGGACAAGGTCCTCGTGGCCCGGATGGAAGGGCAACTGCTTCAGGACCTCGATGAGTGCGAGACAGAAGAGGAACTCCACGGCCAGGTCGCGACGCTCCGCTTGAATCTCTTCGGTCGTGCGTTCGACGCTCTCACCGCCGGCCCCCGACCCAGACACGATGTAGATGATACTGGAAATAAACAGCTTTGGTTTTATCCAAAGGATTTTGGAGTCGTGGTGTCATTGTTGATACCGCAGAAAAAGCTCTCGTCATCCATCACGCTGACCAAGTCTGAGTTGGCCGATGTCACAAATGCTCTAAAGAAGTCTTTCTCGGAACAGGCCAGTTTCTTCACGATTTTTTCCAACACTGTTGGAGCAAAATTTTTATGGCGCCATAGAAATTATGGAAAATAGGATGGTAAGATTTTTGGTTCTCAAGTTAGAAAATTTAAAGAAATAAACAAACCTTTTGTTCCTCAAGTCCTGGTGCGGTTTCTTAGCCTGCTCGCTGAGTTGTGGCGACTCGGCCATCTGACGCTCCAGCCAGCCAAAGAGGGCGCGAAGCAATGACGGCAGACAATGTTCCGCAACCGTCCCGAACGCAGATAGGATCTGATCCAGTTGAGGGTCTTCGCCACGCTGCAGCGTCTTATTCAATGGTTTTTCCTAGAACACCAGATAAGTTTAGTTACAACAACAACCAATAGCAGGTATTCCATATGGTTGGCTTCAAATTTGTTACACGTTTTTGCGAAGACACCAACAAACGGCTTTGAATAGCTAACGCTAAAAGCAGCAGACAGGGTTACCTATTTAATTTTGAACATTTGCCAATCTAATAAGTACAATTACGTAGAGTATGTGATGGATAGTAGTAAGTCAAGGCTGGTCTAGTCGGGAGAACAGCGACTGCCGATCCGGCACCCCGAGTTTTAATCCCACGCGCACCACTGTCTTTTCCAAGTTGCGAGCGTAATGCCGCGAACTTAAAACGGTGAAGGAAAACATCAACAACTACCGACATGTACCTACAATCTTTCGAGGTCATGTGTCATCCACACTGGTCAGTGTGGTGGATTATGGGCTGGACTCTCTCCTGGCGAGAGAAGGCCCCGAGCCCCAGCAATGGTAACATGTGGCCTGCTTATGCTATGTGATGGGTGAAAGCGGGGCAAACCAAGTATATAATAAATTATTTTTTTCGTAACGGGCTATATGGCAGTTGGCTTCTGATGTCATCTGCCAACTAAGATCAATAAATTCGTCAATTTCAAACACCGGTTGTCTCATACAATATCACAAACACCACTTCAGTACAAAAGAATGGTAGGTGGCGCGCGGTCTTGTTCTCGTGCTTTACGTCTCAGGACTCATGATGTTTTGTGCCAACTTATGATCGAAATTTTTCATACAACATACTATCTATCCGCTAATAACTTAATAAAAAGCTTATACAATAAGAGCCAGATAGGTAATATATTTACAATAATTATTATAATAGTTTAAAAAAACTAAAAAACACGCTTTTGCATTTCAAATAGTCATTTCGTATCCCATTCAGCAAACCCTTTCATTTAATACCCATATCATGGGGGTGGGTTTCAAATAACCAATCCGCCATATTGGATTTAAGTCACTTGACTATTGTTTTCGTATTCCTGGCAGCAAACCCTTACATTAGATACCCATATCATGGGGGTGGATTCCAAACAGCTAGCCCGCCATCTTGGGGATCCATCATCATGCGTAATGACGTTTCTTAGCTAGTCATGTATTGTCATCAGAACTCAGAGCGTGTGCAAAATTTCATTCCAATCGAAGACCTCCCGGTCAAATGAAGATTCCAAGATTTTGTTACATACATAGTTACAAGTGGAGCTAATAAAAGCGTGTTAAAAATTATACATCGTAACATTTTTGACGTTCTAAAGACTCGACCGAGGAGGTTTGACACCACTTTTGTGATGAGAACGTCTATGTACGTGAGTACTTGAGTTTACAGAACGTAAACTTAACGTTATCTGAGTGGGTTTATCGCAATGACTACAATCTTGGTGTTTTCAGACGAGAGTGAATCGGTAGCACGCTCCATCGTAGCTTAACATCATGGCGTTAACTGTGAGCACATGGCATAAGTAACCCAATAAATTTAAATCCCACTACTGGGACTCTAGGTATTTTCTCGCAAAGAGAGTCAAACGCATAATATACCAAGCTGGCCCAGTGCAGGTTGGTGGATGAAGCATGACCTCTAAAGACTCTTGGAATTTACCGTTTTCCTCACGATGTTTTCCTTCACCGTCTTCAAGTTAAAAGCATTACGCACATGACTTCGAAAAGACAGAGGTGCGTATGGTATTCGAATCTCGGGTTCCGAAACAGCAATCGCACTTCTCCCAATTAGACCAGCCGTAACTTCATTAACATACTCACAGGCACAATTGACCGCCCATCTATATATTTCGTCACTTCGGTCTCAAATCGGTTTTGTGGGATTATTCTTAAAAACCATTTACGTGTTCATTATCTTTATTTTTATTGCTTAATGATAACTTTCTACGTAGATACTTTTATAAATTTGCTTTAAAATTAACTATTTCAGCAAACTAGGAAAAATGTATAATGGGCGATTAATTTTGCCGCGTGTAGATAAAACTAAAGTGGCCAAGTGGGAGTTGGACTCGCCCATGAAGGGTTCCGTTGCAGCAAGTAACATAATATACATAGTACAACTAGTTCTTGTAGTTCGTTGTAACTTTGATCGAAGTTTCAATAATAGTGAGTATTTATGCCATACTAAAAAAACTACTCATCAGATCGAGTTCAAACTAATTTTCGTTGGTAGTTTACATGGTAGTGTACATCATATTTTTTTTTAGATTTTTCATTTTCTTACTTTAGAAGTTAGAGGGGGTGGGGCACATTTTACCACTTTGGAAGTGTGTCTCGCGCAAACTATTCAGTGTATACGAAAATGTTTTTAGAAGCCTCAACATCATTTTTGAAGACCTATCGATAGACACTACACACGTGTAGGTTTGATGAAAAAAAATTTTTCGAGTGTAAGTTCTCAGTATGGGGGGCAATCCTATATTTTTTTTTGTTCAAATCTTAATGCGGTTCACAGAATACATCTACTTACCAAGTTTCGACAGTGTAGTTCTCATAGTTTCGGCAAAAAGTGGCTGTGACATACGGACGGACAGACAGACAGACAGACATGACGAATCTATAAGGGTTCCGTTTTTACGTTTTACGGAACCCTAAAAACTATGCGAAAGCTATACGATACCTGTATAGCTGTGTAAGTGTATGTATACCTGTGGCTCAGACATGACGGCTTCCATCTTGCGCTCTGCTTGTACCGTGAACTCGGTGAAGAGTAGCCGCATCACGTACTCGCCGGGGCGCAAGTCGCAGTCCGGCGGAGGCACCGCGGGGCTCTTGTGCGGGCCCCAGGGCAACATCGACCCTGTACACAACGACAAATTACATCAGGAAATATAGCGACCAAAATCTTATAAATAACTTTTAATTTAAAAAAAACCGACTTCAAAAAATCAACACAAAAACATTATGTAATACAATAAACTATCTCAAGACATTTGGGTGATTGAGACGAATCTAACTATCTTAATTATTGTAAAAATACATCCAGCCGTTTGAAAGATACGTGGGAATAAAGAAATTTACAAACATACAAGCTATGCTCGAAAAAATAAATCTTTTTTCAGTCGGGTAATAATAAACAATTTTTTTTTTTTTTTTTTTAATTTTAATATTTGTTACTCCATCACGGCGGAACGGCTGAAGCGATTGGTTTCAAATTTGGAATACAGTATATTAGTCTGGAATAGCACATAGCATAGTATTTGTAGCGGGTAAATTATGGGAACGAGAACTACACGAGCAAACCCGTAGCTTGAGCATATCCTCAAATGGATACGATCTGGGTGTTTGAAAATCGAGAGCGAATCGTTTTTTTAATATACAAATGCCCTGTAAGTGGACAGCATCGTTGCTGAATAATAAACGAAACGGTGGTCAAGCGTACCCGTACGTACGTATTAATTATTGATTAAAAAACACGATAAAGAAAACCACAATACTGCCACAATACAAAACTATTCGCCATCATATCGACTGACCTTTCGATCAGATGACCCAGGGTTAAACTGACCCACTTATGTACTGTACCTATTGTGCATTTCTTATTTTTTATTCATGATGCGTCACCGCCCCTATCGACTATCGTCACAGAGTTAACCCATTAAAGTTTTCGAATATAATGTGTTCATTGCCAATAAGGAAAAACAAGTTGTCAAATGGGGATTTATTTTTTTTACACAGGAAGGTAGGTATATTATGACTAGTTACAGTGACTAGGATATATTAATAACATACATAATTGTATGTATCATTAGTATATTTGTGCATGAAATACTAATACAACAGAAAACACTAATTATACACCATATTTTAGTTTTGCTCATAAAATGTGGCATAATTGGCATGATGACTAAAAAACTAATTAGTCGAACAGTTAGATTATTAATAAAATATTGTGCACGTATTTTTTCTTTTGTTTCACAAACAAAAAATTAAGAAGATACAATGCTAGAAGTTTCTTCTTATTTTATTCATAAGGTGCGTACTGACTAGAGGCAGCCTCGCCCGAGCCACGCACGGCTCGCCCTGTTGTCGCAAGTGCGTACGCGCCTGGGGCCGAGACTGCCGCGGCGCGAGCCATTCGTGTCGGTTTTTTGACTGAGTTCAAAGGTGCCTCGGCGTACGTGCCTCGCAAGTGTAGACTTGATTTGAGCAGGGTTTTAACAATGGCTTAAAGTCCGTGTACCCAAGTCATAGAAATTCTTTAAAAAAAACTGTTTTGTTTCAGTGACTTATTTTTCAAAATTTTGAGGTGATTTTATCAATAGAAACTGGTTTGGAAGTTATTTTTTCAGGACAGACGCAGAAATGAATCAGCTGACGATACGGCGCCATTTTGTCGCTCGTTCATGGCTCGACTCGAGGCAGGTTGTCTCAGCCTGCTACCTCATGTTGTTTTAATTAACTGCAGAGGCAGCCTCAACACGAGCCGTGCGTACCGAGGATACTCACCCTGAGGCTGCTTCTAATCCGTACGCACCTTTACGAAGACGTCACAACCCCTCCACTCCGGAAGTTTGATGATCTATATTCTAAGTATACTACATCTATCTATATATATAAAAGCGAAAGGTCACTCATCAATGAATCTCAGAAACTACAAATGCTATGAATCTGAAATTTTGCATGGAGGTCCCTTTTAGCACGAAGGCGCTCGCTAAGACGGGGTTTTTCGAAATTCAACCCCTAAGAGGGTGAAACAAGGGTTGTATGAAAATTCGTCATTAGCAAAAATTTTGTTTCTTGACACTTGACACGAAGCAATTAAATGTTTGTTCTATCAATTTTGCAATTTGGAACTGTACGGGGGTGAAATTGGGGTTGAATTGGGGGATGAAAGTATTTATGGAAGATCCCAAGCGTTGAAGACAAACCATGAAACTCTGTATTATATGTAGGCACTTGACACGAAGCAAACGAATCTTTGTTTTATCAGTTTCGTAATTTTGAAATGAGCGGGGGTGAAATTGGGGTTGAAATGGGGGATGAATGTGCATATGAAAGTACTCAACCGTTGAAGATAAAACCATGAAACTCTGTATATAGGCACTAACATTCGTTTGATTCGTGTCACGAATCAAACGAATGTTTGTTCTATCAGTTTCGTAATTTCGAAATGAACGGGGGTGAAATTGGGGTTGAAATGGGGGATGAATGTGAATATGAAAGTACTCAACCGTTGAAGATAAAACCATGAAACTCTGTATATAGGCACTTGACACGAATCAAACGAATGTTTGTTCTATCAGTTTCGTAATTTCGAACTGAACGGGGGTGAAATTGGGGTTGAAATGGGGGATGAATGTGAATATGAAAGTACTCAACCGTTGAAGATAAAACCATGAAACTCTGTATATAGGCACTTGACACGAATCAAACGAATGTTTGTTCTATCAGTTTCGTAATTTCGAACTGAACGGGGGTGAAATTGGGGTCGAAAAAGGGGATGAAAGTATTTATGGAAGCTTCCAATCGCAGAAGATAAAACCATGAAGCTCTGTATATAGGTACTTGACAAGAAGCAAATAAATGTTTGTTCTAGCAATTTTGTAATTTCGAACTGTATGGAGATGTAATTGGAGTTGAAATGGGGGACGAATATTTACGCTTTGACACAAAAACAACTGAACCGATTTTGATGAAATTGTGTAAAAAAATTGGCCAATGGCAGTTTTTTATGGGCTTATGAATATCATCAATCATCAACCTTCACAAATCTTGATCACCCCTCAAATGGAGGAAAGATCATCGTTTCCTTCTTAACTCTTAAATCTCCAAGACCTCCTAAGGGGAATTTTACAAATAAAGCGTCCAATAGTCGACGCAACACCTGCTTTCATGGCAAAAAAAGATGTGCTGTATGCGAAGGTTTTCTGTAGCATGTGCCGTAAACACCTCTGCGGTGAACATACTGCATGGTGTGATGGAATGTGTCACCCCAAAGTCAAAGTCAAAGTCAACGTACTTTATTCATAAATGTACAATGTACACGTCAATAAATAAAAATTAAAAACAAAAGAAAGAGCATATAAATTGTATACGTATTGTATACATTGTCAAAGTTTGAAATGACTACTTTACTGTATTATAATAATTATTGTACAGAAAACTGTCAAGCATTATATGAGTATAATATGTTTATATAACAATTGTACTGACCATTACAAATTTTGACATATAACATTTTTGTGTTTACATTTTTATAGGACTTTGCGATCACTCTCTAAAAATTTGGTGCAAGTATAAAAAGTTTGATCGATAAGCCAGCACTATAATCTGTTTTTGAAGCTGCCGAAACTTGGGGCAGATATAACTATTTTGGGAAGAGTGTTATAAACTTCAGGTCCCATAATGTGAGTTAGCTTCCGTGAACTTGTGAGAGAGTGTGATATAACATTCAGCTTGTCCGCGTTACGTATGTTGCGAGAATCTCTCTCTCCACGCGTATCGTATGATTCTAGATTATTTCTGACATACACAGCCACCCGGTAGATTAATATAGCAGGTAACGTAAGTATGCCAAGCTGTTTGAAATATGGTCTGACGGATGTCCATTGCGATACGCCAACGATGGCACGTTTTTGGGCGCGGAACGCACGGTCCCAGTCAGCAGCGCGCGCGTATAGCTCGGCGCTGTATTGTAACCGAGAATGCACTGTGGCGAAGTAACACGCACGTGACATTTCCGCAGACACCACTCGGGATACTCGTCTTAGCGCAAAGCACGCACTGCTGACTTTAGCACACATCTTGTCGATGTGGTGTCCTCCCCAGGTGTTCCCCAAATAAATAAATATTTTTTTATAACGCTAGTTAAGCTCTTTTCCTAAATAAATATATTCTTATTTAATATGTGTTTCATTGATTTAGTATTATACTCGGAATTTTAATTCGATTCCAGATTTGACATTAGCTACTGTCATTTTGTGAAATAATGATACCACATATAATAGTGTAGTGATAAGTTATTTTTTTTGTTTTTATATTAAAAACAAAACTTATAATAAAAGAGCCTAGATAGTTTTCATCTAGTAGACATTTTGTTTCAAATTATAAACGAGAAGAATCGATCCGGAAATATTTCATTTCCATATCGAATAATTTCGCAACGTCACTATTTAGTACTTGTCATAACGTTGCAACAATCTGGAATCAAATCTGGAATCGAATTAAAATTCCGAGTATAGTAATTTAATTATTGGGGTCTATGAAACCCCTGGGTAGGAATAGTGTTTCTCCTGGGATGGGTAGGGCTTAAGTGTTAATAATTTGATGAAATAAACCTATGTGTCTCGTTTTTAGGGTTCCGTAAAACGTAAAAACGGAACCCTTATAGATTCGTCATGTCTGTCTGTCTGTCTGTCTGTCTGTCTGTCTGTCCGTCCGTATGTCACAGCCACTTTTTGCCGAAACTATGAGAACTACACTGTTGAAACTTGGTAAGTAGATGTATTCTATGAACCGCATTAAGATTTTTATAAAAGTTAAAAAAAAAAAAAAAAATTAGGGGTGCCCCCCATACTGAGAACTGAAGTTCAAAATTTTTTTTTCCATCAAACCTACACGTGTGGGGTGTCTATCGATAGGTCTTAAAAAAATGATGTTGAGGTTTCTAATACAATTTTTGTCTACACTGAATAACTTGCGCGAGAGACGCTTCCAAAGTGGTAAAATGTGTGTCCCCCCCCCTCTAACTTCTAAAGTAAGAGAATGAAAAAACTAAAAAAAATATATGATGTACATTACCATGAAAACTACCAACGAAAATTAGTTTGAACTCGATCTGATGAGTAGTTTTTTTTTAGTACGTCATAAATACACTATTATTAAAACTTCGATCAAAGTTACAACGAACTACAAGAACTATGTGTACTATGTATATTATGTTACTTGCTGGAACGGAACCCTACATGGGCGAGTCCAACTCGCACTTGGCTACTTTATTTTCATAATCTATCTGACTGACTAATTCCGGAAAAGTGGTATACTTTTGAACCAGTCGCCTATACCAATAAACATTGTTTTAATCGTTATTAATAGATATTAGAGATAACTCTAAGCGATCAGACTACCAATTAAAATGACTAGCTTATGATAGTTGAAGTTTAATTTGTAAATTTTCTTTTTATTATGGCCTACTCTCCTACCTCTGCGCTAACTAGTAATAAACACGATCGGTAGTGGAGGCATATTACAGCCAGCTATCATAAGACAAATCAGAAAAATTTATTCATTCAGGCAGTCATAGGGACTGCCGATAGAAGTGAAAATGTATAGCTCAGAATTTGATAGCTCACTTTGGAAACTACGTGGGTAAAACCGGGAGGCTCTGCTAGTATGGAATAAATCTTCAACGCATTGTTGTCTAATTAAGTCTTCTAAGTATGGTCATCTAGAAACGCTAACGCATTTCCAGATGGCCATGGCCCCGAGTTCACCCGAAGATTTCTTTCATTCACGAGCGTGACGCTTGAGCTCAATTCACAGCCCACGAAAAATTTGTGTGGTGGGCCAAAAGAAGTTTTTATTTCGAAAAAAGTTGGCTAGTGAGTCGAGTGCGGTCGGATCTCTGGTCAATAATTGCTACAAAATTGTGATAACAACAAGCAAATTAGCGACTTCAATAAGAAAATTTGATTTCTACTCCACGAACATGAGTGGCCACCCTGTTGATGTTGGGCGGTAACGTATCCTTGGAAATAATCATGACGTCGGTACTCCGTCATGTCTAATAAATAATTTAACCTTCGTCCATCAAAGTGAGGTAATTTACATGAAGTATCAAGGAAACATAATAATGTTTGCCGTGTCAGCTAGTACATCAAAGAAATATACACCGTCTTTGCATTTATTATGTGTAAAAATATTAAAAGAAGCAAGATTAAATTGTAATATTTGTACTTGTGAATACTTGTATGTTATGTGTGAATTATATTTGATTATATTTGTGAAATCCTATGTGTCTATATTTAGCATTAACGTTTTGTAACAGAGTATAACATAAAACACTTGGTAAATCCCCTCAGTACTATACTCCAATTACTAGCCCCAATCTCCTCATTTGACTGTCTATATTTTTTGGTGAAATTAAAAAAAAAGAATTAGTCCGCTCGTTAGATTATACAAATGTTGTACACATATTATATTCTTTTGTTTCACAAACAAAAAATTACAAAGATATAGTGCTTAAAAGTATCTAATTACGTCATATCTATACAAGATTTTAATGTAAACGTGACGTCACAACCCTCCACTCAAGAAGTTTGATGATCTATATCTTTTTCGATTTTTAATAATAAGATTATATAAACATGGATGTCCCAGTCATTATCCTAATTGTGTTGCTAATCCACATAGAGTATCTTATCAAGAGTTGAAGTGGATAAAATGATATTACCTCGGGCTGATGTGAAAGCAGACATGGTGGTCCCAGGAGACCTCCAATCTGTAAATATAGTTGTAGCCGGCTTCTCAGCTACGGTGGGAAGGTTATCGGAGCCCAAATCAGGAGTGAAGACTGTGTGAAAGTCACCACCTTCGTGACGAGCTGCTTCCGACAAAACACTGCCCTCTGAGTCCGCTTCACTTGATACCATTGACGACGGAGCCTCTTCTGTACCTGAAGCTGAAACACCAAAGCATAAACTAATCTATCTTCTTTTTCATGGCGATGATGTTATCTTAAACTATAACTACCTACTAGCTAAAAAACTTTTATTCATTTTTTATTTATTTATTAAGTTGTTAAGTTATTATGTACTTCATTTAAGATAGTACATACATACACTGCCACTGCAGAGTATTAGCCTATCCTCTTTAGTCAAAAAAATAATTGAATACAATTCTCTGGTTCAGTATTTTTTTTAGACAAGTGGTTATAGTAGGACTTTTTGCAGTCCAACTAGAAAATTACCACAATTATTGTACCACCGAGTAGAAATGTGTAATCATCACTATGTAACAGTTGGAAACGCAATATTTTCAGGGAAATCACAAGACAAAGAGATGAATCATATTAAATCGCCGCTTGACAAACGTAGTGCAGTGCTAGGCAGTGATTTGAACTCTTTATATAGCTGTGTAGCACTGCAATGTTATGGACAGGCATGTTGTTTACCGTGATGCTCATTCCTTGGCATTCAATAACATAAAAAAGGAAGGATATAAGAGGGGCTCCTCATAGATGTACTTACAGCACCGTTTCAGATATTTTAGGAAGGAAAACATAATGCACTGTCAATATAATAGTCTTATTCAACTTTGAAATCCAAATGCACTTAGAAAATATTTGTTTTTAAGCTATTTATCAGACTATCGGACACAAAATGTTTAAAGCAGACCAACCAACTAGCTTGTAGAGCAAATCGAAATATTCTAAATATTCTGTGGCGATGAACTGAATTGATGTATTCAAATATTCTAGAATCATTTATTCAGGAAACTGTACAATCAGAGAATCATAGAACAGAAACTGCCAATGTGAGTTTGAAGAGCCCCCCTGTTTTGACAGTTCTTACTAATCTTAATATGTATAAATTACGCGTCACGTTGTTTGTCCGCGATGGACTCCTGAACTACTTACCCATTTTAAACAAATTTGCACAGTGTGTTAAATGATCCAACTTGAGGGATAGGATAGTTTTCACTGAAGAATTTCTTTTTAGGATAGTTAGGAAAGTTTTTTCTTTTGAAGAAGAAAGAAAGAAGTTTTTATTGATGAAGCTGGAAGGGGCCACTACTAGTTTATATTTATTTCATCTTAAATTAAGTAGCTAGTACTAGTCCTAGTAGATAGAACGACGGATTTCAGAATCGAAAAGTAGTAGGTTTGAATCCCGCATGTAACTGAGTATTTTTTCAAGTACAAATGTACGAGTATGTATAATCTGTAGTTTTAACCATGTAGGAAAACATGTTTCTCTTCTCATCTTCCTGTAATCTTTCGTGAATGTGTGCCATCTAACAATCTGCGCATGGTCAGCGTAGTGAGACTCCCAGCAGTGAGAACATAACCTAGGCTGGTAATGATGCTTATAACCTAGCATTTGCAGTTAATCTTAACTCTGCTGAGCACAAACAAAATTTAAATTTTGACTGTTGTATAACAGTCATCATTCGCCTACCCTTATCACACTTTAGGTGGGGTCGGTACAACATGTACGTTTCCTCTATTCATCGCTGTCATTCGTCAGATCTAAGCCCACTCTTTTCCTACTCATATATTTTTTTACTATACTGTTGTAAACAGTATAGTCATCGATACATATTTTGTAATTATTTCAGTAAGCATAGTTAAGATTAATTTAACTACAGTTATATTTTAAAGCTGAAGAGGTTTTGTTGTTTGAACGCGCTAATCTTAGAAACTACTGGACCGATTACAAAGTTTTGTTCATTCTTTAAATTTATAAATTGTATACAATGTGATTATGTACATTTTGTGTTCACCAACAAAGATCTTAAACTTTGATGTATCCTTTATCAGGGCCAGCTATAGACTATTCTCATTTACTCATTTAGTTCTCAAATATAAAATGCGTTTTTGAAGTTTGAGAAGGACCCTAGGTCATAACTTGGAACGAAAATGAAAAAATATTTAACTACTTCAATTTTTTAATTAACGTGGTGATGGCGCCAAAATGCAGAGCACGCTTCCGGCTGGTAGTGCGCTTAACATCTTGATTATCTGTAAACCTTCATTGGCCTAAGGATAATAGGGTACAATCCTCAAAAAAATTAAGTAGCCCGTTAGTTAGATTGCCAAAAAATATTGTACACGTATTTTTTCTTTTGTTTCACAAACAAAAAATGACGAAGATACAGCGCGTCGAAGTTTCGTGTGACGTCACTTGTGAGTACGATTTTTGCTCACGAGTGACGTCGCGACCCCCACTCTCGAAGTTTGATGGTCTATATCTTTGACGATTTTTAATATTATGGAAAAACAAAAAATATGTGTCCAACATTTTTCCATGATCTAGCTGATGGACTAATTAGGATGGTGTGTTTTTGACCCAGTCCGGTACCCTATTCAGATGTGCTTAGTGTAAGTAGTTATATTCCGAGAGCTGGTAGCAAAATTTGGGTAGGTATTTGAGGCAAGCTGAAAATTTGTCACATAGTTTTTAGCTTGCCTCAAATACCTACCCAAAATTTGCTAGTAGCTCTCGGAATATTAGGTATGTAGTGTAGTGCTCATTGTATTTTAGTTTTTAATCAACTTCAAAAAAGGAGGAGGTTCTCAATTCTGTTGTATGTTATTTTTTTTTGTATATATATTATGCGATAACGCCGCCATTTGTGCATCAATCATGATGGTTATTTTTCTGTTTGATAGATCATAGTTCAGAAGCGGTCCCCATATACATTTTATGGAAATTGGTGCAGTGCTTATTGAAATATGAACAAAAACTGAAATTTGCTTTCATGTATTTAGATGACGTTGTGATAGTTTCTAATTAAATTTTGTCAAAAGTCTTAATTTAAGAATTTGAGATTTCCATGTGGTAAATTGAAAAGTTTTCACATGGTTTCTATCAAGAACAGCAAATAAAAATATTAGTAATGCTAAAATTTACTTACCAGACACATCCTCGGGATACCCGTCTGAAGGAACAATGCTCAGGGAGTCAGACTCTTCAGAGTTTATCATTGTGTCAGGCTTGTGTCAAACTCTGCACGTTTCACTAGAAAGAAAATAATAAATTTCTTACCTAAATCAACAAAACCATCATAAAATTCAGAAAACATTTGACAGTAAATATTTGTATAATATCATTGACCCAGTTGGAAGTTGTGAGCAGTTTGCTGAGCATGGACCTTTTTTATGTTTAGGTGATGTATGATGGTCAGAGTCCGCCTTAATGACCTGATTTAAATTGGCTAATTTTACTTGATTCTACAAAATCAAGTAGTTTCAGATAATTAGATTTCACCTTATTTTTACCATGGCTAGGAAGGGGTGATTGTGGATTTAATAAAAGGGACCTAAGTAATGTAGCGCTTTTCTGGAAGGTGTATTGAAATTGATTTGATGAATTATACCATTGAAGCGAACAGATTAGGTTGAATTTTTGAACATAGCTAAATAATGGTCTGGTATAGCACATAGGCTACTTTTTATCACGGGAAAGTACCGGGAACTGTAACCACGAGAGTATAAACGCAAGGCGCTGCTAGTTCACAATATTAGTAAGATTATGATATGCAATATTGACACCCTCTATATTAAGTAGTGCAGATAATGTACAAAGGTAAATAATATGAGGTTTGACCTCAAAATTACCAGTTCTTGATTCCAGAACTCTAATTCCTTAGAATCAAACCTTCTATAAGTTAAACATCAAAACTTACAGTATAATAGTCCATACCTTCCAGTCAGATTTTCGAAGAGAATCCCATTGTCACCGTAAACTAAAACAAAATATAGAATAGATGAACAAAACTATGATAATTATTAGCAATCTGTTTAGTACATATAAGTAGTACAAGCAGACAATATCAGAGGAACAAAGGTAATAAATTAATTACTGCAGTAACCATATCTTTCGCTGTTGCAATTAATATAAAATATAGTTGATTATATCTCTAGGATGTTATTGTAGCATTGCATAAAATCAAAGCTTGTACTTGTTTTAGTGTGAGTGTGGGTTCATTGAGACAAGTTCTGAGCTCTCAGGCCATTTCCCACTTTGATTAAGCCATTCCACAATGGCCCAGTGCAGGTTGGTCGATGACACATGACCTCAAATTTTTTTAAGAACATGAAATATATTTTCAGGTTATTCATTGATAGCCAAGAAGCATAAGTTTATAAATGGATGTTAAGTACTACAAGTATGTAATTGTTTGTGCATAATGAGTTCTATAAGTGTCTGGGTCTTTGTGTAATTAACTACTAAAATGAATTGCAAGCTTAAGAAAAATAAGGAAGCAGTAAAAAGTTCGCAGTATAACATAATAGGGGTGATGACTGGGGCAAAAATATACCATTGTAATTAGGGTGCTTAAAATACAGAAGTTGTCATTGAGGTTCTTTTTGCTGTTCTCAATGTAATTTTCTACTTTTTGGTACTTTGTGAAAATTGTGTTTTCAAAAGGTTCATTTGTATATCACTTGTTGTTGACAGATTGAATGACAATGTTGGCATCTATGGCAGTCAGCCTCAAATGTCCTGGGTATTGAACTTTGAGATAGATCAGAAGGGTCAAGGCCCTAAGTAACTTAAACTTCTATGTATTATACACATACCTAGAGCATACCTAAAACTATACAATAAGCAGTCACAATGAGAATACATAATACCTAGTAAATAAGATACAGAACATGAATATAGCACAACTGGCACAAAGTGATACTGTTATCATCAGTACATTACAAATTTAGATTTAGTAAAAATCTAATTAATAGTAAAAGTGTGAAGGTTATTTGTTGCTCAATAACATTGTAAGAACTGAATCATCAGTCTAATCTGATCAGGCTAAAATTTAGAATACATACCTATTACATATGTAATAGTACTTATGTTACATTTAATCCTCAAAAAAAAAAGCAGGCTTCTTTATGGAATAGTTTCTTAATTTTACACGAATACAGGTAAATGCAGGTAGAAACTAAAAAATATATTTGCAAATGTAAAATAGGGTAGAACTAAACAAAACTAAGACATTCCTTCTACATCTACTATTTCAGTAGAAAGTGCCATCTAAGGAATCTTTTTTAATTTTGTGTAGTTTATAAAATTTTGGTACTTAGATACCTGAGTACAAACATCAAACAAGGAATATTTTAGGTAAAAATGCTTAAAACTTTTCCAGTCTAAAAGTTGTATCAGTTCAAATGAACACTGTCATGATTATGAGTAATTGAAATCGCACAGCTATTTACAAAGAAATGCTTTTATTTCTTCCAATTTTCTTAAAAATATCTTCAATTATTTTTTTCATTATTATTGTATGTCTTCTCGGTAGAGCAATTATCACTACGTAAAACAAAAACTACCAAAATAAATAGAGTTCAGCAGAAAGACTAAGAAAAGGACGCATTATACTCACCAAACTGAAACAACTTGAGAATGGTACAACTAAATCACTTGGCACAAATTGACATAATTTAGTTGTAGATTGTCAATTTGCGACGAGGGCAGAGTACATTGAGCAGAGGTATCCCAGTTTCCCAATGCATTCAGACGATTAATACTTATTTATATACCGATGCATACGCTCAGCTGAGTAACTATCTGTCTACGTACCGTACTGACAAATAATACGTAAGCATTTTCTCCTTACCTTTGCTTGGGTTTTAGATGTGTTAATCCATGTGCTACAAGAACTAGCTCGTACTTGGGGAGTAATTAATGTTAATACTAACTAAACTCAGCCAAAACTTCTAACGCAAGAGGAAATCTTAATTTGATTTGTATTTTGTAATCACGACACAGACTAAATAAATGGAACCACAGACTAAGTAGGTAGATACTATGAATGACTGCATAGCAGATAGCAGACACAGACTAAGTAGAGACTAGAGACTATAGCTCACTAGAGTGCTCGCAATATAACTCTGCGCGTAGCAAAATGTGGAACTAATTGACAGGCTGTCAACTTCTTGTTTACGTCAGTTGACAAAAGTTTGTTTACGATTGATGTATTTATTAATTTCCAAAGTAATTAATAGCTTTTATTATGCCGAAAGTGATTAAAAGTGCTGGCCGTGGCTGGTTCTTGAAAATTAATCGTGGTTGTGAAGAAGAACGATACAATAACGGTCCAAAATTGCAGTTTTCCAAACGCAGAGCTATTTGACAACTAATATTTAGGGATACCATAGCAATCAAATCTCCACCTATTATCGGCATATTTTAAAGCTGAGGCTTTAGGTTGAGGTGCGGCTTTGGGTTTGATTGTTTTATAGCCAATTTACCCGTGGGAAAAAATGTGAGTGCTTAAGACCGAATGTGAGAAACTAATTATAAATGTTTTTTTTTTCATAATATACAAATCAAAATAGAAAACACAGTGACACAGCAGTGAAAATCTGCTGATTGTATCTTTCTCGCTCGGGTACACTCGGCGGTTCCATGTTCACCCGATCGACCGTTTCACCTAACAGCTTCAGCTTCATTTACCACTTAAGGGAAAATCTGTGGGCCAAAAGAAATTTTACTTAATTTGTTTTTCAACGTTAGCTTAGAAGCTCTTTGATCCTTAACTCTGTATTAATTACTGTATTTTATTAGAGATGCGCCGAGTAACACTTTTGCCGAGTAACGAGTATTACTCGGTTCCATTTTTTTTCAACCGAGTACTCGGCCGAGTAACTCGGTTCAATCAAATTCCCATTTCGCGCGCGTGAACAAGTACAAACAGGTTACTATTACTACTCATTCATTAGCATAATTTTGAATTTATTGATTGAGATTATCAAAGCTTTCCTAAATTAGTAAAAAATACTTTTTGATTAACTGTTGGCTAAATTATATCTATCTAAATGGGATACTGCCTTTTTGCCGAAAAGTGATTGGCCAATTATCACTGGCCAACCAACGGTTCGTCTATGTTTCAGTTTGACAACTAACGATTGTCAACGTTTTGTATGGCAACGTTTCATTTGGCAGAATTATTGTTAAACAGATTTTTATAATGACTCAATACGTTTAAGGCACTTATCATTTGTCAAATCTTTCACTACGCCAAACAACTTTTAGACAAATAACGTTTCGTCTGTGTATCCGTGTGTGTCAGTTCCCTTTTGTACATTTATATTATATTAGAAAATAAATTATTTTTACATGTAATATTATAAGCAGAGAAATCTCCAACATACACATTTGCAAAATTTCAAAGTTCGGAATGAAGTTAAGGTGAAATAGAAAGGAATCGGTTTGGTTAGGTTAGAACTGTGACCAACAAGGCACAAGCCAAGCGAGCGATGCGAGCATTCCGCGGCAGCGGCCGGCGAAGTGCCAGAAACAAATCGCTTTTGTTTCAGTACACAGAGCACAAACATGAGAAAAATAATTATGAAAAAAATACTCCAATAATACTATCAACCTGTATAATATTTTTTGTTCCAAATGAAAATGGCATCCCTGTAAATAAATTTCGGCGAAAAGGCAGATAACCCTACCTAAATATATTGCTTTTCTTAAACCGAGTATACTCGGCATTCAAACCGAGTACCGAGGCCGAGTACGAGTATCAAAAACCCGCCGAGTATGCCGAGTACCGAGTATCAACCGAGTACTCGGCCCATCTCTAATTTTTATTATAGGCGTTTCAGAACGTACTGTCAATGGACAACGCATTATGCAACTGCACTCAGATAAATAAAGCGGGTACAATGGGCAATGTAAAAGAAGAAAGCCAAAAGTGGCTTAAGAAAAATTAAATAAATTTCGACGATTGTAGGACAAATCCGTAGTTACTCGAATAAAGAGGCACAAAGAAGACTCACAATACCAAGTAGAATAACTGTTAAAGGAACATGAACAGGAAGTTTTGCGGTTACCGCCGTGATTCATCGTGATTTTAGCCCTACTGAAAAAAGAAGATGACTCTATGGAAGCTCAATGACTCATTAAAAGAACGCTCATGCGCCAAATTTTAAAATAGTGTTATTTACGTTTATTTCCCTTGGCACTACTGGTAGTGTCATGGGAATTTTTACGTGCCCGTTTACTTGTACTACCAGTAGTGCCACGGGTAAAAGTAAATTTCCCGTGACACTACACCGTCGCTTTTATGGTCTCAATAAAATATTTACAAGTTTAAATTAAATTCTTGTTATTTCGATGTTGGTGTAGGTTGAAAATTACAGATTTTTTATAATGTAATAAACTATAATAAAGTGTTCCTGGTGGTAAGAGACTCAGACAGCCTGTACCAATTACCAATGATACTTGGTCACATACTGAACCAAACCAGCACTGCAAAGGCGTTCATTACTTCGAGACATTCGTTCTTGAGTCTCATTTGTCGTGTAGTTACTTAAATTGCTTCCCTGAAAAATTCCTTTCCCGTTCCTGTTTTATGAAGTTGTACGTTCCCAATGAACGGGAAGGGAACCTATTAGCTTGACCTGGCAACATTAAGTACGCCACCAGTCGCGCGCAGACTTATACTGCGAGCACTATAGTTGCTCAATAGACTGACTGGTGAACGACGAATGGTAAGTGCTGCCACTATACATTTTTGAAACTTGAAACTATCTTAATAGACTACAGGCCCGTGACCAAAATTTACGGGTCAAATGAACAACCAGGAGACCTATGTAGTATGATAGAAGGGTATAAAGTAATAAGATTTAGCGCTATGCCGTCACTTGTAAGCTGTCCAACTGAGTACAGTTGAAGAGGGGGGGTTCCAATCCTCGATAATTTCTCCTTATCGCGTGATTTTTGTACGGCGTTGCGAAAAAAAAGGATTAGAAGAGGTATTGAAACCGTATGGACAAGACGAAGGTCATGTCAAATGTGCATGTCTCACCTGTACCGGTTATTGTTGGGAATACCACACTCGAAGTTGTTGACGAATACGTCTACCAGGGTCAAAAGATCCTATTAGGTAGATCCAACTTCGACAAAGAGGTCCAGCGAAGGATCCAACTCGGATCTGGTTTTTACAGTACATAATATGTACTGTAAAAACACAAAGTTATATGTTGTCACTTGTATTTGTTTGTAGTACCTATATTTCACTATAGTTTTATATTTAATACTGGGATTTGAGTCTAAATATGTGTAATAAAAAAGAACAAGTATCTGATTATTTAAAGAGATAGGTATGACTGATAAAATTTAGTGTAGAGGGCACCGGTGGGATACCATTTGCTTCTACCCGCCATCTCAAAAGAGTTTTAGAGGGGTTGGCGCTATAAGTAGATGGAGCTAAGCCGTTGAAGAGCATTCCTTTGTGAAATTTTATCTGGGAAAGATCGAACAGTTGTCAATATAAATTCTTACATTTATTTAATTGGTTTACTTTTACTCAATTGATAACATCAGAAGTGCTATGAACACCACGCCTAGAAATCATCAGCTCGGGCACCAACTCGGCCAGACACAGGAAAGTAAAACGCACTGGACGTGCGTCGCCCGCAGTTAGGCAAAATAGTAAGCAACAGTTTATTGTAACGATTTACTTTGTAGAAATTATTTTAAAAAATGTTTAACTTTTTAATCTAATCCTTGTTGTTATGTATTGCATTTCAAATGAAAATTTTGCTAATCACCGACAAATAAAAACTTTTTAATAATATATTGTAAGGGGGTACTATCGTATGAGAGTAAAATAACCTTCACTTCCGGGAACTGCAAGCAGAACATTTCGTAGAATGTTCGTTTCGAACCTTCGGTTTTTTAAAGTTTGTGGATACTATTTTAGCAAACTTTAATATGAGAGGGTAGCTTATTTTGTGGATGAGTTGTTGCGAGGCACAACAACCATAGAAAAAAATAGAAATCAGTTAGATATTGGTTTAAATATCTTACAGAGAAACTGTTTAAAAAAGGTCATGATCAAGGTTAACTTTAAACCATAATACAGTAATAAAGTGTTACATCTTTGATTTAAATTTGGTTACCGTAGTTGGGTTACAAAGTGGTTATATTCAGTGCAGTTATAAGAAACCCTTATGTGTGAAATTAGAAAAAATTTAGTCAGATGATGCCGCGCTACATACAGAATTGCTATTAAGCCTATCGAAGAATAGTTATAGGTGATGGATAGCCGTAAACATTGTGTATGTCAAATTATTTTATTAAACCTTGAATACGATAAGTGGACTTGAAGATAAAATTGAAAGTCAACCCCAATCGAGCAGTGCAATGGATCACGGATGTTGTCAGGTTTTATGATTGATGTAATTGTTGCTGATGAGTTAACATTTGAATAGCGTAGTGAAGTGCAAGTTTCGCTTCATTGACAATGTAAGCGTTAGTTTGAAACCGTAATACCTTGGACATAAACCGACGTACCTAGTGTCAGCCTAAGAGTGTAACTGCTAGGGAAAGCATTAAGAGGGAAAATCATGCCGCGTATTTAGAGTTACTTGGCGGTCAGTGGCTTGGGAAAGGTTTATGTTTGAGATTTATGGAGAATGTAGTAATGTAGTGACGTACCTTGAGTTGCGACAATGTGGCAGCGCAACTGCCTGGGAAAGCTACTCATGACTCATCTTAAGTAGATTTATGGAGAATCTGGTAATGTAGTGACTGACGTACCTTGAGTTGCGACAATGTGGCAACGCAACTGCTTGGGAAAGCTATGCATTACTCATCTTAAGTGGATATTACTGGAAGAGTAAAATTAACTTCGATAAAATGAGTAAATTGTGCATTTTGTTCGCAGCAACTACACCAGACTGTGACACTGCCAAGGTTGGCAGCGTGCGCAGGAGGGCCGTGTTGTCACCTGTATTTGTTTGTAGTATATTTCACTATAGTATTATATTTATACTGGGATTTGAGTCTAAATATGTGTCATATAAAAGAACAAGTAGTATCTGATTATTTAAAAAGATATGTATGACTGATAAAATTTAGTGTAGAGGGCACCGGTGGGATACCATTCACTTCTACCCGCCATCTCAAAAGAGTTTTAGAGGGGTTGGCGCTATAAGTAGATGGAGCTAAGCCGTTGAAGAGCATTCCTTTGTGAAATTGTATATGGGAAAGATCGAACAGTTGTCGATATAAATTCTTACATTTATTTAATTGGTTTACTTCTCTAAATTGATAACATATATGTACTTTTTTTTTAAACAAATAAAATATATTGTGAATTGAAAAAGAAGTGTTAAAAAAATATGTACTTATATTTTTTAATTGGTAGATCTAATTACAAACCATGTTTTTGCCTGAATACTAAATTGGTCTTATAAATTTGGGACCGAAGAATATCACCTCGACTGAGACTAGCGAAGCGAAGACAAGCGAAGCGAAGGGGGGAGTTGGCGAGAGAAACCAGCCGGTGACCTCCTTACTGGAGCTTAGGCCGAGTATGACGAAGCGACGCTCAGGTCTGACCGCAGAGTTTCTGGCGGGAGCCCACCCAGAGTCAAATTTCAGTATTAGACCCTAATCGGACCGGTTGTCTAAAGTCAATAACATAACCTAACTAGAACGGTTTTACTACTACAAGAACTAGTAGTTTATCAACCTTCATCTCCTATTTTAGTCTCTCAGGGGTTGAATTTTGAAAAAAATTGCATAATATCACTTTTTATTTTGGTTTTACTAAATTTTTACGAAATGTCATGCAAATATGTCCAAGAAATAGTAAGCTTCATACAAACCTTCATCCCTTATTTCACCCCCTTGAAGACTTAAATTTGAAAAACGCTTTAATACGTGCTTCTAGTTTAGTGATGATTTTAGTTGACGTCAAACGTTATAACATTCCTCTTCTTGGTCTGCGGCTAAAAAAGATGGAGGGAAAGTCTTAAATCGAGCCTTCTGAATTTAGGGGGGAGTAGGAGGAGGGAGAGGGAGGGAGCGGAACGATTACACGTTAACGACGAAACATAAAATTTTGATTTAAAATATTTTGGCGTAACTCTTGCAGTTAAAATCGAATTGGAAGGGTTAACCGTTTCGTTGTGAAGCTCCATTTTGAGAACTTCGAGCAGTGGCTGCGAACAAATAGTTTGTGACACGAGAATTGTGTTTAATGCCATACAACTTGATGACACGCCTATCGTGTCTACCGCCATGCGTAAGAGTAAATATGCTTTTTTATATTTTTACGCCTTAAATGACTTTGATTAGTATAGTAGACACCAAACCACGGTTGTTAATGGCAGTATACGTTGTTTAGTGCCGTGTTTACGAGTTTTCAAAGAAATTGAAGCTAATTGATATTTTCATACATATCAGGTGTTACAAACAGTTTGAGTATTTTTTTAGTAATGTTATGTTTTCAATGTAGGTTTGTATGATAACGTTTAGAAAATAGATTGTTTTAAATCCAAACTATTTCAAATAATAATAGTTTCTTCAAAAAATATGTAAATCAAGTATATTTGGCATAGACTTACTAAGAATTTTACGCGACTGCTCAAAATCTTCTTTTATTTATAGTATACAGCGGCAGTAACCATTTATTCATTTTGACATTGTTATTTTATCTTATTATGTACACGGATTCTTTGGCTTTTTGTTAATGATGTTACCAAGTGTCCTTATGAATTTATGGTTCGAATAAATGAACTGAATTAAATAAATAGGTAATTCATTTTAAACATTGTTTATTTTGAAAGTATGGTCACCCTACAATTAAAGCAGTAATACAATGCGTCTAAACATGAGCCGCTATCTAATCTATTGGGTAAAATTTACGGTCGTAATATTAAAACAGTTGAAAAAGGTTGCAAATCCCTGAAACTTTTCAAATCAATCAATTTCCAGAAACGAAGGCTACAGCCATAATCTACTTAAAAATAATTACTACTTTGTTTAGGACAATATTTTAAAGCTTATTTTGAGCGATTTACGACGGTTATAAAAATTACACGATTATAGTGTCCTACGCCACAGAACGAAAACTTGTTAGACATGCGTGTCGTGCCCTCCGCAACCTATCGGTTAAGACAAATCCCTTTTGACTATTCCACAGTAGCAGAATCCTCAAATTCAGGCGGCACGATTCAAGATCCAATCCAAAGTTGAGTGATGACATTAGGAAGAAGAAGAGGTGGTGGTAAGGAAAGAAAAGTCGAGGAACAGGCCGACAGTCAAAAGACAGGCTCATTTCGAGCATTGGATTTATAAAGGTTGACGATGATAATGTTCTTCTATATCTAGCTAAGTACCACCACTGTAGTCTGAAAAGCACAATAGGGTAGCGATTCTGAAACCATTCGGTTGCATCCGACACGGAATCTCATCTCTCGGTCTTTGTCTTAACAGTCTTAACTGTTTAGCATGACAGAGACCGAGAGATGCCGTGAATGGTTTCAGAATCGCTACCCAGATATCCAGACGGATATACTGCCTCGTAAAACAATTTTGTACATAGAAATAGCTCGGCTGTCCCAAAAGTAAACACAGTAAATGCCAAAAACATATTTTTACAGTAGAACAAACAAACACATTTTCGACATGCCGTTCGAGATTACATGGTATTCTGCTAAAGTTATTATCGTATGTTATAGATAAGATGGTTTTCTGTATGTTTTCATATTCAAAGATCATCATAATGGTCCCTTACTAGGTGTTTGAATAAGGTTCTCAAAACAACTTTTGCAAATATAATGGCAGGGACCTTTGCATATATAGTGTAAAAACGTAGTAAACACCACTATTAAACCTAGCAAAACAACAATAACTAAATAGCAGATGTAATCGTTGGTACTGACGCTATTTGATGATCAAACTCAGAAATATAATGCTCCGCAATTTTAATGGCAATAAAGTCAACTGTGTTGGAGTTACTTCATGCATTGGATTGAAATTTGACAAATTTTCTGCAGCTAAAGGTTTTCGTTGATGGAAAGTAGCTTACTTAAATTAAAACTTTGAAATTTATAATCGGAAGAGTCTGTTCCAGTAATAATCACTGTAATAAAATTTAGATCAATAAATACAAATAAGTACAAAAATCTTTATTGCTGTGTGCAGGTAAGATAAGATATTACAAAACATTTTAAACGTTGACCCAAATAAACTGGCCTCTTCGCGAGGCATGAAATATGTCTGCCAAAACAATTTGTATGGGTCTGAATTTATACAATGATAAAAATATGTAGGTAACGTCAATTAATAAAAGCATTTTTCTGCTTCTTTTAATTTATAGCTTTTAATCGGTCGTGTTGTATTATATTTATATCCTCTATTCTTCATACTCTGGCTTTTATTCGCTTGTGCTATTTAAGTGAATAATGTTTGGTGAGCACCACTAAGCCAACGTCTTGTGTTTCAGCAGAATGGTGTTTTGAAGTATGATCAGTATGCAGTTTGAATCCCAAGGTCTTGCAGTTGATCCATGTGTGCAAAATCAAAGAATGTCAATGACAACTTGCACAGAATCGTCACAATTATTTTGCACTTCAATCAATCTTCAATGTCTTGTACTACGGGATCAGTAAAATTAATAATGTTAGTTCTTTCACTCAGACTGAAAATATCGTTTCTCTGTATTATGGGCAATTTGTACGGCCAACACAGCGTTGAAAATCTTTCTACTTTGACTCATATTATAACAAAATTCATTCGAAGAAAGAAATATGCGCCCTCAAGTCTTAATCACAGGACACGATTTAAAGAGTTCCGCTACTGCGCCGATGTTATGAACGGCAAACACTATGGCTACCTCGCCCCCCATCGCCCCTGTATTCTTCTCTAAAAATCACACTGTCTCTGCAGTTTCCCGCCAAAATTAAGGTACTAAGGAGTAAGGACGTATAAAGTGTTGACGAACGTGTGCGATACTGTATATTATATAGTTAAAGCTGTTCATTTTTCACTATAATCCCCAAAATGAAAACCTATTTCAAAACAAGGAACACAGTAAGTAAATGTGACTTGCTGTTTTTTATATTGGCAACTGGTCTTTGCTGTGTTTTTTTTCTGTTGGGGATTATGTGTTAGCTGGTGCTCTTACTGTGTTTTGTGTTTTTTTATTTCAAAAACTATGGCTTCTTTTTAAAAAAGGGTCTTTGCATATTGTAGGGAATTGCTTTGTTAGTAGCGTAGTGCAAAAATCTCAATTTTGAGAACAATGTCGCTTACTGTGTTTATTTTTGGGACAGCCGAGCTCATCCTGTGACAAGATGGAGTGACGATATACGGAAGACAGACGGTAGCGCTATGTACCAAAAACCTGAAGTCGTACCTATTAAATGATATATCATAGAAGAGGCCTATGTCTATAGTGGACTGATAGAAACTGATGACGATAGCTGATATTTACAAAACAACACACTAATCCTACTAATATTTATAAATTTAAATCATTATCATTATCATCAGCATGACGTCATCGTCCACTTCTGGACATAGGTCTCTCCCTTAAAATGCCACTGTAAATGTCAATGTGTGGATGTTTATTGATCAATCACATCGTAACGCATGAACAGATAAGGCTGAAATTTGGAACACATAATGTCATAGTCTGGAAGAACATCTAGGTTTGTATCAGTGGAAAATGATGGGAACGAGAACCACGCGAGTAACATCGTGAGGCGCTACTAGTATTATTTAAGGTCGAAAGTTTGTGTAAGTAAATGTACATTTATTTCCTTCACAATCAAATAGCTTAACAAATCTGATGTGTTTGAATTTAAATATAACAATCTTATAGGTCTCAGTTCAATATAGTTAATATAGCTCAGTTCAATCTCTCTGATTTGTTAATTAATAGGGTGAATACGATTCGTGACTCGGGAGTGAAATTTGATCGCGGTCTCTCCTTTCACGACCATGTTATTGACTTGGCCAAAGAGCATTATCGTCGTCTTGGTTGCGTCATGCGAAATGCTAAGGACTTTGCAAATGCTTTGGTTGTTAAAACCTTATACAACTCTTTAATAAGAAGTAAGCTCAAGCCAAGTGCCTGCGTCTGGACCTGCACCATGTCACTTGTACTCGAATGTTGGATAACGTACAAAAAGCTTTCTTGAGGTCACTCTACAAAAAAGTTATGGTTTTTAAGCATATATGTATCCGAAAAATTTTCTGCTTGCTCATCTCGGTTACAACTCGCTGGAAGTCAGAAGGCTGGTAGACCAACTCCTATTATGGAAGTTTCCATTTTTTTAGTTTTATTTTTAATAAATTACACTAAAGCTACAATAAAACCCCATTTTTTTACATTTTAAATGTCACAAGGCACGATCGGATCGCGAACTACGCACTACGCAGTGCCCGGGCGGTTTTTTGCAGCAGCTCGTAGTTAGTACTCGTTAGCTCAACATAACAGCAGGTATTATCATCCTACTATCCCACTAATATTATAAATGTGAATGTATGGATGTTGGATGTTTGGATGTTTGTTGCTCAATCACGTCCTAACGTATGAACAGATCGGGCTGAAATTTGGAACACAGATAGATTATAGTCTGGAAAAACACATAGGCTACTTTTTATCCCGGAAAAACAACGGGAACAACGGGAACGGAAACTTCGCGGGTAACACCGCGGGGCGCTGCTAGTGGAAAATAAAACTACAATACGTTACAAGTACTGCATTGTGCCTAAATGTAGGTACATGCAAAACGGCGAGAACGTCCGCGAACTATTCTTTTACGTGGTCTAAACAGAAAAAATACGAGATACATAAGTGATCGGAAAAAACAATAAGTAGGTACAGTAGGTACTCATACGGATAGCAATTAAAAGTAAGTGTTTTTGTAAATCTAACGATAGAAATAGCATATTATATGGTGAAAATGTTATTATATTCCGTGTCTATTTATGTTTGTTTATATTTAAATAGACATGGATGTATTTAAAAATATTTCGTTTACCCAAATGTCAACTGCTAGCTTTTACTTTTAAAGGCTTATTATATAGTAAGTATATGGTAGGATTTAGGTTTTGTTGAATTTTTTTAAAGACAACGTTTTGTTTCTGAAAAAAGACAAGTGTGATTGCCAAATAACCGAGGTAGATACATAAGAACGGTCTACTAGTGCAAAGCGTCTTCAAACAGAGTATTTTAAAAAAGTACTTAAGTTACTCTGTTGCCCAGCATCCCGTACCTGTAATTTATGAAAAATAAATTGGCAGTCATACGAACTGCCGATAGAAGTGAAAACTTATAACTCAGAATTTGATAGCTTACCTTGGAAACTACACGGGTGTAACCGGAAGGCGTGGCCCATCATAGCATGGCCATCTAGAAATGCGTCAGCATTTCCCATTGGCTCACGCATTCACCACTGAATGAAATTCCAAAACATTACATTTTTTTATTTTAACCTGGGTAGTGGAAGTGATTGATTTTGAACCGTTTAACTCTATGACCCATGCTGATAACTAACTGCAGTAATGGTTGCTTTAGAAGTAAACAAGTAATTGTTGGCAATACAAGTTCTGGGTAGCGATTCTGAAACCATTCGGTAGCATCCGACCCGGAATCTCATCTCTCGGTCTTTGTCATGCTAAACAGATAAGACAAAGACCGAGAGATTAGGGTAGCGATTCTGAAACCATTCGGTTGCATCCGACACGGAATCTCATCTCTCGGTCTTTGTCATGTTAAACAGATAAGACAAAGACCGAGAGATGAGATTCCGTGTCGGATGCAACCGAATGGTTTCAGAATCGCTACCAAGATTCCGTGTCGGATGCAACCGATTGGTTTCAGAATCGCTACCCTGCAAACACAAGTCAAATAAAATTGAAATTGTCAGGCTGTCAGCTGTCAGCGTAATTACTCTTCTTTCATTCATTTTCATTCACTCATCAGCTCATCACCTCATCAGAGTCATTCGAAGTTTCGAAGCGTAGGCGAAGGAGAAACTGCGGTGAGACATCATTTATATAAAATTAGGTAAAAATCCACAATCCTAATATAATTATCTATTATATAAGATGTATTTCAACGTTAGCAATTGCAGTTTTTATTCGTGTTTAAATTAATTATCTTATAGTTTAATTAATCTGTTAATGATCTGAACAAAAACGAATAAATTATAAGCGTAACTATGTACCCACTATTTCAGTGAAAAATATTTTTAGTGCCTAATTGTTTCATGACATTTTTGAACAATATAACCCAAAGTTAAGTGCCTCACCCGTTTAATCTAGTCCGAATCAGCACGTGACCACGTAAGCTACGTGCTAAAACATACACGACTTTCTCATACTAGAAGGTAATTTGTTTAGAATGTTTCGACTGGCGTCGTGGCTCAGTTAGTGACTGAGTGAATCAGCATAATAAGCCGTAGGTCGTGGGATCGATGCCCAAACAGGACTAACGTACCTATGTGTTGAATCAGGACATTAATTATTAACATATTAATATACCTACATTAAAAATGATGAATCTATTATTAAATTAGCTATCTGGCTTCCATTGTACAAACTTTACTTAGTTTGTGTTTAGATGTGCTGTGCTGTGTGGAAATTGTCAAGCAATATTTATTTGTAACAGATTTGGGCTTTCCATTGATATCCTCATTGTTGAAATAATTGAAATCTCATTGAATTTGGTGTTATGATGGTAATAAATAAACAATATGGGGTAGTCGAAAACTATGTGCTATTAGCTCAAAAGTATGTTACCTAGGTGCTAACTAACTAAGACAGTTTTAATCATAATTTTCATTGTTATAACCATCAGTATAAACCAAAAGATGTCCCTAGAGCACCTTGAAATTGTTAACAAATTACGTCTCTGTGTGTAGTGTGAGTGGTTTACAACCACCAATCAACTTGACCCCTAGAATCCCTAGTGGCTAGTTATGTTGCGGTTCTACTTATTTTGGTTGTTGACAATGAAAAGTGATAAGTATAAATGTCCGGCGTTCACCGATTCTTACTATCGACTAAAACAGAAAGAGTGAGTTCACTCTTCCCAATGATAAAATAATTCCGCACACCTGAAGTTTGCGAGGGTACATCCAATGATTTATATCCGTAGTTATAACCCAGTCATAATATAATTTGTTCCATATCTACCCTATTTTGTGCTTTGTGCTATCATTTAAGCAAGTAGCTTCTCAACATGCTTGGAGATAATGTTTCGAGACAGTAAGAGAACTAATAAAACATTTGAATTTTATTTCAGATTCCCATTTCAGTTGCAGCAACCAATCTTTAACACATATTGCAAGTAAGTAATAAGGCAGGTAGAAATTAGGTAATCAATTTAATACTGGTCTAGTCAACAAGTGTCTTAGGTACATTTTTTTTCGAATTCTCGTAACGTTATGATTGTGGTGTCATTTGATTCGGAGTGGCATCTAGATAGTTTTTGAGAAAATGCTAAGCTCGCTTGCAAAAATGGCAATATTTAGTTATAAATAATTAAGTGATAATAAAAAAGGGGGTTTTGTTATTTGCCAATATAAGTCAAAAACTATTTGAGATAATTCCAATATGAAAAAAAGATTCAATAAGAGGAGGAATTGTAGGATCAATATTTATAACATCCCCAAAGGTTTGGAAATACGCTGGAAAACGGAATGTAACAATAAAATTGTTTTTTAATTTATTCATCTATTTGAAAACAAGCTCCATGAAAGGAAACAATCTCAGAGTAATAGTTTAACAATTGGTATGGGCCTGACTTGCGGTGTCTCGACTACCGGTTTTCGGGCGTATTTTCAACTCTCTGGGAAAATTATAAATATTGGCCCTACAGTTTCGAAAGTCGATTCTTTTTATTGGAAATTTCCTCTTTTTGAATCTTTTTCCATATTGTTACCTTCCAAAGACCTTGGCTTGTCCAGAAGTGCAGTAAGTTCTATACTAGAATGACTATCTAAAGTTGCACTAGTAGGTTCATATATATAGCATTTGGCTGGGCAGGGAGAGAAACATGAGTAGTGCAGGTGAGTGTTGTGTAAGTCAGAAAGGGGCCCCTTAAACCTACGCCCGAGTCACAAGTCTCGGGATCTCCTCGGAATTTCTCTCTCTGCCACATGATGGACCCCGCATGGTGAATCCATGGAATGCTAAGAAGTTTGTCTCTCTAATAAACAAATAATTAACAATAAAAAATATTGCAACTAAAACTTGAGCTATTAATTATCATGTTTTTTTAGATCAAACTGCACACAGTCTGCAAAATTAGTTTAAAATCAGTTTACGAGTTCATTGCAGACAAACAATGTGATACGTAATTTGTATAAATAATGATATTTCTTGTTTTCAGGTACATAATCACTGCAATGTGGGGGTTATTATTAGGTTTCTTGGGGTGGGTTGGGTTGAGTCCAGTTCCATTACTGGCAAATCTCTTGGGTACAACCGAGCCTGCTCTAAAATTACTGGTGTCTATAATGATGGCCTTTCCTATGGGGATTATTTATCATTCTCATGTTCGGAAACAATATCCATCGTATAAAAATATTTACTTTTTGATAATGGGAGCTGACATTGCCTTTTACAATTTCGGATTCTCTATGTATCATAACACAATTCCTGCTTTGGTAATATATGGGACTACAAAAATTTTAGGCAATGGTGAAATAAATGTTATTGTCACATTCATTTTTAATATGGCATATTTATTAATCGGTTATATGTTAACGGAGTCTGAAGACTACGACATAACATGGACCATGCCACATTGTGTGCTCACTTTGAAACTGATAGCTCTGTCATTTGATCAATGGGATGGTAAATTATTATCGGCAGGTAAAGAGATATCTGAGACAAGGAAAAAGACAGCTATTGTAGAAACTCCTTCTATTATAGAGTTGCTTGGTTTTGTTTATTTCCCAAGTTGTTTCCTTGTGGGGCCCATATTTTCCTTCCAAAGATATAGGGACTTTATAAATGAAGTGTTCCCACTCGACCGTCATACGGATGATTATCAGAAATATGCCTTGAAGAGATTCATCCAAGGCGTTGCATACTTGGCTGCTTTTCAAATTGGAGGTGAGCAATCCTAAAACTCATAACATACTAAATATAATTGCGAGAGTTTGTATGCATCGATATTTGTTTCATACAAAAACTATAGAATGGATCTGGGATATAGATGGAGCTCGGGTATGATAAGAAATCTTCGGGTAAACTCGGGACCATCGCCATTGGCCATCTAGAAATGCGTCAGCCAATGGGAAATGCTGAAAGGGGGTGGCCTGGCCATTATGCTACTAGACTAGAAATGCTGACGCATTTCTAGGTGGCCATGCCATGATGGTCAGGCCACGCCCTCCTGTTACACCCGTGTAGTTTCCAAAGTAAGCTATCAAATTCTGAGTTATAAGTTTTCACTTCTATCGGAAGTTCCTATGACTGCAATTTTTTTTAATGGTATAGAGTGACGAGACGAGCAGGACATGTGCCTGATGGTAAACAACATTCCTGTCACATAAAAGCACAGTGACATGCAGCTATTGGAACATGAAAAGTCCAGATTTACCTAGCACTTCACTGTGGTTGTTACCCAGAGATATAAGATGTTTTATCACTATGCCTTGTAATTTCAATGAAATCGAGCACCTGTCTTGTCTTATTGTAAGCGTTATGTCTGCCCATTACAGCATAATATGCAGCTATTGGAACATGAAGAATACAAATAATTACCTAACATTGCACTGCACTCACTCGTCACCCAGTTATATAAAATGGTTTATATGTCTCTATGCCCTGTAATTTCTATGGTAACATTGCCTTTCCAACCAAACACGGTGGTGTTTGCATATTACTGCTTGGCGATAGAATAACTGGAAAAGTTGTGATACTTCCCCAGGCGGTCTTTGCAAAGAGTCCACTTTTAAAATATTACTACTAATCTGTACTTAAATATTTTTTCAGTGTCAGTATTCAGTATGAAATATATGCTGTCAGAAGAGTTCAGTGAAGGATCGATTTTCTACCGGCACTTTTACTGTGGGCTTTGGGCTCATTTCGCCTTGTACAAGTACATCGCGTGCTGGCTACTCACTGAAGGTATGTATATTTGATCTAACAGTGGCCTAAGCACTAAGCATTACTAGCCTTATCTTATTTTATAAAAACATTAAACAAATATCACAGTACATACTAATTGTCCGCGCGGTATAAATTCAGACATTCATGTATGGTATGGTACCACACTCTGTAAGGTATATTTATTGTGGTGGTTAGGAATTCTCGCCGTGAAAACAGTTTTTTTTCTTTTAAGTATGTTCCCCGATTTCAGGAAAACGCCCGAACCGATTTTGATAATTATTTTTTTGTTCGAAAGGGTATAAAATATAAAACTAACTCACGGTAAATTTGTAAATATATACCGTGAGATTGCAATCTAACGACGTTAGATTATAAATTAATCCAACCTTGCCTAGGATTATAATCTCACGCTGTAGATTATAATCTGACAGAGTTTACGATTTTACGTTGAAATATAATAATACTCCCCGAATGGGTCCCATTTGAATTTTATCGAAAAACGTGGAGTGGTTTTCTTAATATTATCAACAAAAACAAAACAAACATCGAAGTTATTAATTCTATTAAAATAAGTCAACTGTGCGAGTTTAATGTTTAAATTAAATGTCGGTTGTTTCGTTTCTCGGAGGAAAACAAAAATTATATTTTTAAATAATAATAATCTATTAGATTATAGTAATCTATTAAAAGGGGTTCAGTCATACAAAAAGTTTCATATTTGTATACGTTAGCTGCGGTTTTACATTGTTATTGAGATTTGTGTGTGTTCTTTCTGAAACAATACAGATGTACATACCTACACATACAGTCACACACAACCGTAGGTTATAAACGGTCCTACGCCTTTTATGCTAGCGTATAGTTCGGTTGGTACCTAGTATTCATTTGCGACCAATTGCAATATTACACACACTAATTAAATAATAAAAAGCAACCCACTAAATGCTCCCACTGCTGGAACTCAAGGTGAGAGTCAAGGCCTCATGGCAACCTCCATCCACCACACTGGCGCAGTGCGGTTCGAAGAATGGCGCACGACCTTGGAAGATTCTAGAAACATGTCGGCTTCCTCACGATATTTACCTTCACCGTTTTTAAGTTAGCGGCATTAGGCAAATGACTTAAAAAAACATTTGTGCACGTGGGATTCAAACCAAGGGCTCCGGATTGGTAGTTGCTGTTCTCCCGACAACACCAGCCGTGTCTTTATTTTTATTTATTACTTAATGTCTCATTTTTATGTGTCATACTTGTTATTCTAATATCTTCCGTGTACCTACTCAGAACGGTATCGCCAGTTTATTGTGATACGTTATCAGCGACTGTAAAAATACATACCTATAAGGATAAACGATAATACTACCGAATAAGGTCAATGTATTCACTTTACCGAACTATGGACACAAACAATGGACTTGTTTAAACTGGGGTAAATAATTTATTGAGGTTATTGGCTGAACACAACGATACCTACATTGTAATTGCTATTACTACTGTTTATTGTTGCTAGACGCGTAATTGCGAAGCAGACATCGTAACTTCGTATCTCAACGAAGTTCTGAATGAAATGCAAGAAACAAAGCCTTTCAGGGTTACGCTGAGAACATGTACTAAGTCACGCGAAATTTAGCCTATCTATGTTCACATTTTTTTACCGACTTCAAAAAGGACGTTCTCAATTCGATTGTATGTTTTTTGTGTCGTTGTTTTATTTTTTTGTTTCGTTGATCATAATTCCGAGATGGTCCCAAAAACATTTATTTTATCGAAATCGGTGTGGCGATTTTTGAAATAGGTACATAATTATAAATAAACAAAAAAATAAACTTTAACTTTCATTTATCTGGACGACTTAGTGATAGCTTCTTATGAAATTTCTTAAAAAATTTCTTATCGAGTGTCGTCTGAATTTAATTCTAAATATAAGTCGGTTTTGCTTTTTGGAGAAAATATATGATGTTGTATGGAACAGATCATTCAGCGATTTTCTTGTCGAGTAACCGAAATATATCCCTTATGTTGCCGGTTATTCTACCGCCAAGTAGTGCACCTAATGTGCGAACGTTGCTGTGATCCAGTTTGAACTGTCATGTTTCCAGAGAAATTAGGTACAAGGCATAGATACAAATCATCTTAATATCTCTGGGTAAATAGCGTGGTAGCTTAAGATCATTATTTAGACTCGTCATGTTCGAATAGCTGCGTCATGTGGCATGCTGTAATGGGCAGGCGTGTATCTTCTATCTCTATAAAATGAATGTTAGTCTGGATGTCCTTTATAGAATCGTAAACGATGTATTTAATCATGTGATGATCTTTGCAAATGATGATAGCAAAGTGGTTGTGCATGAGCCCAAGAAAGTTCTGAGTTGGTACGACCAATTTTCGAAAGGTGGGGTAGCAACGCCCGCAAGGTACGGCTAGTATTATGTAAATATCAGATAATAAACGCTAAGTAGTTCCGTAATTTATACTATGATTCAACCGTAACTATTTAGTATAATCATAGACCGTAACGAAAGACTTACGTAAAAACATATTATATGAGAACTATTCTATGCCCTTTAGTGAACAATTGGGTTATAAATACAGTACCTTTTTAACCGACTTCAAGAAAGGAAGAGGATCTCAATTCGATTGTTTATGTTGTTGCGCTATAACCCCGCCAATTATTAATTGATTTTGATGTTTTTTTTGGTAGATCGTAGTTCAGAGGTGGTTCCGTATACCTACATAAGTTTTATCGAAATGAGTGTGGTGGGTTTTAGGGTTCCGTACCCAAAAAGGGGAAAAACAAGGACCCTATTACTGCGACTTCGCTGTCCGTCCGTCCATCCGTCCGTCTGTCACCAGGCTGTATCTCAAGAACGGTGATAGCTACGCAGTTGGAAAATTTACAGATGATGTATTTATATTGCCGCTATAACAACAAATACTAAAAATAAAATATTTAAGAAACTTGTTTTTTTAGTTTCTTGTTCGATATTAATAACGGTGACAGGTAGACGCTTTAACTATTCATAGAATATTTAGTTTTATGTTCTCTTTAAATATAATTACATAAAATAAATAGTTAAGAGATTCCCATTCAATAAAAGATGTTGCCGTTGTTTATTTGCTAATGGTACGGAACCCTTCGTGCGCGAGTCCCACTCGCACTTGGCCGGTTTTTGAAATATAAACAAAAAAGTAAAATTTAATTTAATTTATGTAGACGACGAAGTGACGTAGTGTAGCTTCTTATGCAAGTTGATCGAATGTCTGAATTTATATTAAATTGAAGTCGTTTTCTGATTTTTTCGGAGAAACTAAATGATATTTATTGTAACCTTGAATTAACAGGAAATAAATAATAGGGCTTATCATCAATCAAAATTACACAGCTACCGGATATCCGTTAACACAATATTATTAACTAGCTGAACTCGATACTTCGTTCGCGCAGCACAGTGTTGCAATTTTAAACTTTTAAAGTGAAACTTTTATTACATAAATAAATATTGGTGGACAAATCACACACAACAACACCATCTGGCCCCTAACTTAGCAAAGCTTGTATGATGGCGGCCAGATAGCTGATATAATACATAATACTTATATAGTTTTAAATACATACTTATTATACATAGAAACACCCAGACAAAGTGCAAACATTTGAATTCATCACACAAATATTTGCACTGGGTGGGAATCGAACCCACGACCCTCGGCTTCGCAGGCAGAGCTACTACCAACTAAGCCACGAGGCCAGTCTTTTACATCGCCTCAAACTTTTTTGTCCATCTATTGCATCGTAACGGTCGGCCGCGGAGTAGGGGTAAATTGAAAGGCGCTCGACAGAGCAGCCGAAGCCAATATGGCGACGTTACTCGTTAAGTTACTTAATTTACTTACTGAAATCGAAACTTTTACCAAAAAAATGTAGTTAAATGTCTACAATGCGAAAAATTGTTTCACGTGTACCCTGTTTTTGTATAACCACAATCATTTTTTTTAACTTTTATATGCTGTTATGGGCTAACATGTTCCTTATCATCAGGCCCATGTCGTCTCGTTACTCTTTTGCTATAAACAAACGATTTTTTTTGTTTCGAAATGATATGAATTAGCATACAATAATAATCTATTCATTATTATTGTATGCTAATTCATTTATTACCGTTGGAATATTTTATTTTTAAATAATGTAGGTAGTTAATTTTGTTATGTAACCTATAACGTATGGCAAAATTACCTACCTACATAATTTAACTAAGTTAATTTGTAAATTAACATTTTATCAATAAAGAATACGAATATGTTTCAAGAAAAATATTATTAGTCGAGAACATAAGTCATTGGCCAGCCCGGACTTAGCTAGCGTGGTCGATTAAGGCCTTGAATTTTTCTTTGGGAGAGAAAGTCTGAATCCCAGCTGCGGGGACTTAAAGTAGGATATTTATGAGCACAGTCAGCACGTGAATAAGTGACCGTGACCGCTTGGAGAAACCGCGAGATATCTATATTTTCAAACAAAAAATATAAACAAGAATTACGAGGGTCAAACTGAAAGTTCTTAGAACTGGCCACTTATAAACAATATAATAAAAAAATTATTCTATAATTTGAAAATAGAACTCTTTGCCAATATTACTGAGTATATACTTCATTCATTTGTCATTTGTTTTACGATTTGGCGGCAAATTGAAAATTGTCTGTGTCACGTCAACATGAATTTAACACGAGAAAATTTTCGTGCAATGATTTTTTATGACTTTCGATGTCATTTAAGTCAACAAGAAAGTTATGATAGACTACGATTGGCCTTTCACGATGAAGCCCCATCTCGTGCGACTGTTTACAACTGGTTTAATGAGTTTAAACGTGGTCGCACTAATCTCACTGATGATTTACGTGAGGGACGGCCTTCTACGGCGACGACTGAAGATAACATCTGTGTTGTGCGGCGTATGATAGAGACTGACAAAAGAGTGACCTATCAGCAGATTCGGACAAGCTTAGGCATCGGTATGAGTCAAGTGCACAAAATCCTACACGAACATTTAGCGGTCAGGAAGCTTTGCGCCCGGTGGATACCTCATAATTTGACTGAGGCTCAAAAACTCCATCGTGTGGATTGGTGCCGTAAAATGATTGAAAGATAACGGAGGTGACTCAAATGCTGTGTTCGACATACTAACAGGTGACGAAAGCTGGATTTACTGTTATGATCCTGAAACCAAAAGACAATCTGCTCAGTGGGTGTTTCCTTTCGAGGAGTTGCCAACTAAAGTGAAGAGAGATCGAAGTGCGGGGAAAAAAATGGTGGCCTCGTTCTTTGGAAGGATAGGTCATTTCGCAACAATTGTGTTAGAGGATCAAAAAACAGTTTCTGCAGAATGGTACACTACCAATTGTTTGCCACTTGTCTTGGAAAAAGTTCGAGAGAAACGACCTCGCAGTAGGATCCTCCTTCACCACGACAACGCCTCATCGCACACCGCCAAGCGAACGATCGACTATTTGGCGACATCAAACGTTGAATTACTGGGTCACCCGCCGTATAGCCCCGACCTCGCGCCTTGTGATTTTTATTTATTTTCAAAAATTAAAGAAAAACTTAAAGGAAATCGGTTTATGAATGCTGAAGAAGCGGTGGCTGCGTATCGCGATGCCATTGAAGAGACCCCTATGGACGAGTGGGCAAAGTGCTTTTCCCAGTGGTTCCATCGCATGCAGCGGTGTATTGACGTGAATGGACAATATTTTGAAAAGATATAATAAAACTAATAACTGGCTAATGTAACCAGTTTTTGATTTTCTAAGAACTTTCAGTTTGACCCTCGTACTTGCTATGCAAAAAAAGACGCCGCGCCGCATCGCAAGAACTTACGATGCGAATTGCTGCGATACGATTTTGTGCGGCATAGGTTGCCGCACATACCTAGTGGTTAGGGTAACCATACCTTCAACGGTAGTCAGCCGTGTTGGGCGTGTTTTTAGGAAGCGTAAGATGGATCGCAAAAAGATTGCTGCACTGCTGTTATTGTTGAATATATATGAAGAAAAAGAAGACTTTGGGTTCATCCAATTATTACGATTATGTATGTCACCATAGCTAACATACTCCTCATCTGCTTACGATAGGTACAAAGGAACCGTGCGGGAAAACCTGATCTATTTATTTATTCTTTATCTAAGGGCGTCACCAAGTTTGACGTAATTTCGCAGGAATACCGCTATGCGTATCAAATCGGAAGTTCTTGTGCTGCATTCGTGCGAGTTCGCGCAAATATTTGCGATGCGATGCGAATTCGTGATTTTGTGTGGGAGCCATTGTCGTTGACACATCCTGTCGCGTCTTAAAAACCTAACTTGGTTATAACATTGTTGTATAGTGAAGATAGCCGAAGTTTGGATGTTTCTTAGATCTTTGCATTTTTGTTTCTCAATCGCGCCTGAACGGATTGTCTTGAATTTTGGACCACAGATACGTTATCGTCTGGAATAGCATTTTTTTTTAAATTATATATCAAATGCGGTACATTTTACACGTTACGTTACATCAATAAAAACACTACCATTTATTTGAAAGACTCGCATAAATACTCTGTTAATTGTTTAAGACTGATCAAATGTCAATTGTCGTTCTCAAAATTGTCAAATTGAGAATTAATATTACTTTCAAGACGCCCCGTGAGACGACCCCCTCGGTGGGCCGACGACCTGAAGAGCCTGGCGGGAAGCGGATGGATGCGGAAGGCCGAGGATCGGATTTGGTGGCGCAACATTGGAAAGGCTTATGTCCAGCAGTGGACGACCACGGGCTCAGGATGATGATGATGATAACTTTATGGTCTAATTTCGACCACTTTGCGACCAATAGCCTATGTGTTATTCCAGGCTATAATCTATTTCAGCCATTTTTCACAAATTTCAGCCCGATCCGTTCTTACGTTACCTACAATGTGATTGAGCAACAAGCATCCATACTTTGACATTTTTAATATCAGTAGGATAATTTCGTAATTTCATACTCCTTTCAACATTTTTTGTAAAAAGGGGTATAAAGTTTTTGCTATAGGTAGATAATCGCCAGAGACAGCGTGAAGTTGATGGTCGGAGTGAACACAGAAATTGTTGGCATTGTACAAATTGTTTCATTTCAAGTTCTATGTTCCGTGTGGATAGATTGTACAAACAGCTGTATAAACATGTAGGTTTATAAAACTAAAAACAAACAAAACACAGTCAAAACAAGAAATATTATAAAGTATCGTAAGACCAATAGTTAATTTTAAATAAGTACATTCAGGTGTACGAATGAAGAATGTAACGAAATAACTCTGTCTTGTTTCTTACACAAATACGCAATCTTATACCTTTAAACGAGCAATTCTTGTACCTATATAAATATGTATATATATATAGAATCTGAATCTCGGAAACGGCTCGACGGATTTTCATGAAATTATGTATGCAGGGGATTTCGGGGACGATAAATCGATCTAACTAGGTCTTATTTAAAAAAAACGCATATTATGCGCGTTTTTAGACAATGAAAAACTGTCACATTAGACATTAGAATGTGAAGGTAAATTTCGGCGCGTGACGCGACAGCATAATTAGCTCAGACGGGAAGTCGGTCATAGCGCTCATAGCGGTCACGAATTAGTAGCTCCGGGTTCGAATCCAGACGGGTTCTCTTTTTTTTTCAATTCGTTTTTTTTAATAAAATCTATTTCTTGGAGTCTTTTATCTGTAGGTATCTAAGTATATTTAGTATTTAAACCGAGCAAAGCTCGGTCACCCAGGTTCTATACTCTATATAAACTCAGAAAGTTTAGCGAAAAAAAGTTTTTATGTTTAAGACACTGGCCACTTATTATTTTGAAAACTTCGATTATTTAAAAGTAAAAATACATCTGTTCGATTTTAAAATTTCCCTCCGCATTTTTTTGCGAGCCAATTCAAATTTTTTTGTTTAAAAAAAAAAGCGATTTGAAACGCGGTCGTTTTACTTTGGGGGATGAACAAAGGAGTGGTCGTCCTACGACGGCTGTCACCAAAGAAAGTGTGCTGGCAGTAAAAAAAAAAATTCAAGAAAACAGACGCATTACGTACGTAGAGATTCAGCATACTCTGCAGCAATGTTCAGGAAGTGTTCACAAGATTTTGCACGAGCACCTTCGCGTAAGGAGGATAGTTTCCCGCTGGGTGCCCCACAACCTCGCCGAAGCTCAGAAGCAGGCCCGTGTGGATTGGTGCCGTGATATGATACAAAAATTTGAGGCAGGCTCGTCACGGCGCGTTTACGATATTGTGACAGGCGACGAATCCTGGATTTATCAATACGATCCAGAAACAAAGCGTCAGTCGACAATTTGGCTGTTTCAAAATGAACCAACACCTACGAAAGTGAAGCGATCGAGGAGCGCAATTTTGATTTTGATCGCTAGTTTTTTCACTTTGACGGGGTACCTAATTTCAATTCCACTTCGAGACCAAAGCAGTATCAACGCCGAATGGTACAGCATAAAATGCTTGCCAGAAGTTTTTTCTGCAATGAGAAACAAGCGACCGAACACCGGGCTCCGCGGGGTCCTTCTTCACCACGACAACGCGCCCGCGCACTCTGCGTTCAAAACGAGGGACTTCCTGGACTCCTCACCGGTCAGAGTCTTGGGGCACCCTCCTTACAGTTCTGATTTGTCTCCGTGTGACTTCTTTTTAATCCCTAAAATTAAAAATCAGCTCAAAGGGTTACAGTTTTCATCGCCGGAAGACGCGCTAACACCGTTTGAGAAGGCCGTGGAAGAGGTGTCTGCGGAGGACTGGAATTTTTTTTGTTTTTTTTTTTAAATTGGTTCAGACGCATGAAACTTTGTATAGAGGCTGGTGGAGAGTTCTTTCAAAAGATTTAGTATAAAGATCTTTCAAAAGATTTAGTATAAAGATCTTTCAAAAGATTTAGTATAAAGATCTTTCAAAAGATTTAGTATAAAGATCTTTCAAAAGATTTAGTATAATAGATAGTAAAAATATTTTTTTCATACAAGTTAGTTTTTTAGTTTCTCAAAACTTTCTGAGTGTCCCACGTACACTTTTGCGTAATGCTTTTTTATTATTATGCTCAAGCCTAAAGGCCTCGGCCCGCAAATATGATTGTTGGAGAATTCGTACTTATGTTATTGACTTCTTAAATTATCTTAAACTATTTATTACGTGATGTAGACATTTTGTATAGTCTTACTTTTTTTCAAATATTTATTTTATAGTTTCAGCAAGTGTTACAAATATATTATTATGTTTTTGAAGTGAACACTTCTTTTGGCGCGCCATATACACATTTTTCGTGGGATGTGAATTGAATTCTATCGTCACGCTCGGGAACGATAGGAAATCTTCGGGTAAACTCGGGACCATGGCCACGCTCATATGGCCACGCCCTCCGGTTTCACCCGCGTAGTTTCCAAAGTAAGCTATCAAAATTCTTAGTCATAAGTGTTTTCTCTTCTATCGGCAGTTTCTATGACTGTCAATGTTTTTTCTTTATTTTATATCGTTACGTAATGTAAGCTAATTTACATAGGATAGACGTATGAAAATATACTTATAGTCATTTAAATTCTATCTTTCTATTACTTTTCTACATATTTTTACGCAAAGGTTTACAAATTCTTCGTATACCTACCTATATTTTTATCCCTAATAATTGTGTCTACGTTTATCTCCTGTTCCGTCTCGTGTTTCTCTCTCTGCCAAATATGGGACATTCAGATACGCGCCCTACATTTCCTCCTTGCACGTTTCATTTGTGCATGATGTGATATCCCTATGTTTGAACATATCATATGTAGTTACGTAGGTACTGAGAGAAACCACCAAGAACCGCCAATATCTGATCAACTAAAGGTTTACTTTAATATAGTTTAGTTGGTAGGAAAAATAATTATGTTATTGACTGCCTTTGTGTAGACTTAGTGGCGTACCAATGCAATGCTAATGCCATCTTCAAAATGCGCCAGTTGGGTGAAAAAGTATCTTAAAATAACATTGGTGTTTGCTTGTCAAATTTCTCTAACAAAACTTGAACAAAACGAAACAATAACGATACCTGACAGAACTGTTTCTTTTACATAATGTCACGGTTCCGTCCTTTGTAGATAGAGACAACAGTTTTACGTCTGCGATAAAAAAATCCTCTATTTTTTATAAATATAGTGATAGGACGAGCATAACGTGCTGATGGTAAGTGCAGCAGTGCCACGCAGCTATTTGAACATGAAAAATCTAAATTACTGCCTAGCAATGCACTGCACTAGCACACCCAATGCACTGCACTACCCAGAGATATAAAATGATTTATCTCTTTTCCCTGTAATTTCTGTGGAAATATTGCCCTTCAACCACAGTACAGTTTGCACGTTGAATGGCAAAGATGTGTAGTTTCTCAATACTGTATCCGTAACCGAAACTAAAGTGTGTTATTTGTTGCAGCATCTTGCGCTCGATTCGGACTCTCGTACAACGGCACCGGTACGGACAAATTCGGCAAAGAGGTGTCTCTCTGGGATGGCTGTAACAACATCAAGCTGCTTCGCTTCGAGGGAGCCACGCGTTTCCAGCACTACATCGACAGTTTTAACTGCAACACCAATCATTTTGCAGCAGAGTACGTATACAAACGGCTCAAATTCCTCAACAACAGGAATCTCAGTCAATTATTTACCCTACTATTTTTGGCTTTGTGGCACGGCACACGCAGTGGATACTACGTCACTTTCTTCAACGAATTTCTCATCATGGTCATGGAGAAAGACCTCGGCTCGATGCTCGAGAAAACAGCTATTTACCATAAAATATGGGAAAACGCAGTGGGCAAATACGTCCTCTACGCCATCCTTAAAACATATACAATAGTATTTATGGGCTGGAGCTTGGTACCATTCGATCTAAAGACCTACACCAAATGGCTGCCTGTCTATTCCAGTCTGTGGTACTCTGGATTCCTCTTGTTTCTGCCGTGGCCATTCGTCTACAAACCGCTTCTACGGCAAGCCATAAAAAAATTAAAATTAACACCTTTTAAAAAAGAATGAATTAAGTGATAGAAAGAATATGTAGGAGTAGGTAATTTTAATATTATTCTGTGATGTTTTTATCTATCCATGAGTTATGGTGAATTGATGTTGTTTTTTTAATAGACAATTTTTAGTATAAGTTTTGCGAATAACTTTTTTTTATGAATGTGTATAATTTGAAGTACTGATTGTTCTTTAAATTTATTTAATACCTTAGGATTATTCATTGAAAAATTATTTTGATATTTATTTTAATAGTTGTGTATCTTTTTGACCGACTTCCGAAATGGAGGTTAGCAATTTCACTACCATACATGTTTTTTCTTATTTCTTGTTACTAATCTAACCTTGTTTCTGTCTTAACACAAAACTAGAATAAACAGTTGACATTAATCTAAAAATAATAGCTAATTAGAATAATTAAAAGAGCAATTTATGTAAGTATGTGTGTTTCGTATAACTTGGAAACGGTCCTAATAGCGTGAATGAAATTTCATAATTTCATAATTCATAATTGAGTATTTATATTAAGGTTGGCTATTTGAGGTGTCTTTACTGAACAAAAAAATGTAGAGCGAAGTTCGGTCGCCCATGTATCTACCACATAGTACTGTATTCTAAGTGAAGCATTATATTAACACAATTATCAATGAATTTGTATTATACCGAAATAAGAATATATACCAATAGTAATAAATCTAATTTCAGATCAGGACCTATTCTGTGTATGAATATGTATGAAGATAACAATTATTTGATTGCACGATTTTAGAAAGCCAATTATCTAATTAAAGCATCACCATTCTTTTTAACTGATTGCGCAAGAAGGTTGGTAATGTTTTTCGAGTTTTTAAGAACATTAGATATTCTCTGTTGCCACCTACATTTTAAACGGCTGGACCGATCGTGGTGAAGATGTTGTCGGCATTCTTTTGTTTTGATTAAATTTTGAACAGCAGTTAAATTGTATTGTATTTTGGATTTTACGCTTTTGCAGACTAATATGTGACAATGTAATAATGTGTAATGTGTTGTTTTAAAAGATACATATCTCTAGTACTGCTGTAGTAAGGGCAGGGTCCGTTTGTATTAATTACTAGTAAATAACTGATTCGACAGACTTTAGCCTGTTCCAAATTCTGTTAGTTCTAACATTTAACGGGATTTATTTAAGCCTTTGTATTAATCGTTAAAATAGTAGTTTCAGAGAATATGTAGCAAGTTTCAATAAGAGCTTGTTTTGTTATTTGTTTTTTAATCATAATAAGTAATGCTGAATAAATCAAAATTGATCAAATGTAATTAATAAGTAAATAATTACGAATAAAATAAATGATCAATCAATTTAATTTTTTGTATTTTACTTAATTCAAAATACCTATGTACAGGGTTACTGGTAATCTGCTTGCGTACGTTTGAGGGCGTGTTCTGTTTATTTAATAAACAACTTTTGTTAAAACTCAATACAAATCCCAAAAAAGTGTTTGTTGCCCTCTCTAGCGATGTTTAGCGGCTTTTAGTCTTTATTCATTTTGTCATCACTTGTCACGTGTTAAATAGTGTACGTGATCTTATTAAAAATTGTTACGAAGAGTTCGATGCTTTTTGACCGGGCAAATACACTTTTTGTATGGGAAAAAAATATACGATTTTTTATAAACTGTAGAACAAAATTGACGAAACATCCTCTTAAAGGATGCAAGCTTGTTACCAATAACCCTGTACACCTAATTTAAGTACATTTTTATATTTTGATTGACCTCGTGGCTTAATTGGTACTAAGGTACCTGCGAAACCAAGGATCGTGGGTTCGATTCCCACCCAGTGCAAATATATTTGTGTGATGAATTCTAATATTTGTACCGTGTCTCGGTGTTTCTATGTACAATAAGTATGTATTAATTTACAATTATATCAGCTATCTCGCTCTCATAGTACAAATTTTGCTTAGTTTGGGGTTAGATGGTGTTGTGTGTGAAATGTCCACCAATACTTATCAATTTATTATAAATTACTTTCTACATTTCAAGAAAGTCTCTTTAGTAGGCTAAGTATCAATTCAGTGATAATGTTACCATTGTATGACCAGGACTTCTACTCTCTTTCTACGAAAACCGTAACTTCGAAATAAAGTCGCGATTTTCTTACTCCGCCTCCGGTTCTACTTCATGTCGTCCTATCGAACATTGTTTGACGTTTAAATGTTCTAAGCCTACTCTAATTAGTTAAGAACATTTAACGACGGATCTATGTAGGAAAGTCGCGAGTTTATTTCGAAATTACGTTTTTCGTCCTGTTTTTATTTTCGGCGGAAGACGAAACTGCGTCGAAATGTCGGGGGACTCGCTCGAGTGGTGAACATCCGGACTTGTTTAAAACAATGTTGAATCCCTAAACATTTGATGTCGTATACACTATCCCATACTTGGCCTATAGCTGTTTGATCGTGAAAGAGTAACAGACAATTGAATAATAATGCATAATTAAAAACTTGTGTAAATGATTTCCGTTCAAAGTGAAATTATTTACACAAGTAGGTAAATATGTGGTCCGTATTTTGGCAACTAAATACCTACGGTCAAAGAAACAGATGGATTGTGTTATTCATTTACACTAAATAAGTTTAAGCATGACAATTTTCGAGTTCAGCATTGCCGTAGTCAAGATAATATACTTACAGCAACAGTGAAAATAAAACGTACTACATATTTATTATTATGCATTATGCTCTATTTTGGTTTATATGTAGGTAATTATCATCATCGACACATCAGCCGAATGACGTCCACTGCTGGACGAAGAAATCCCACAAAGGTCGTCGCCGCCGCCGGCCGTATCCAACTAGGTATATGTATGTAGGTATTGTAGGTAAGTATCTATCTATATATATAAAAGCGAAAGGTCACTCATCACCGAATCTCAGAAACTACAAATGCTAGGAGTCTCAAATTTTGCATGGAGGTGCCTTTAAGGGCTTCCACACAAAACTGCGATGCGACGCCGCATCGGAGCAATTTGCATCGAATCGCATCGCATCGCAGTTTTGTGTGGGAGCCATTCCTCCGATGCGGCGTTGCATCGCAGTTTTGTGTAGGGACCCTTAGCATGTAGGCGCTCGCTAAGACGGGGTTTTGCGAAATTCAACCCCTAAGAGGGTGAAACAAGGGATGGACGGTTCTATGAAAAATGTGCCATTTTCAAAGCTATCAGCATGAAATCCACTAAACCAATATTAATGAAATTTAGTACACAGATAGATTAGACCCCCAAAAAATTAGGATACTTTTTATTAAAAAAGGGTTGAAATGGGAGGATGAAAGTTTAGTTGGAAGTTCGTAATTGTTGAAGATAAAACAATGTATGTATCTATACACGAAGCAAATAAATGTTTGTTCTAGCAATTTTGTAATTTCGAATTGTACAGGGATAAAATTGGGGTTGAAATGGCGGATGCAAGCTTATATGGAAGTTCGTCAATGTTGAAGATAAACCGTAAAGTTTTGTAACTAGACACTTGAAATCCATAGTGCGCGCAGTATAACTGCGCGCGACTGGTGGCGTACTTAATGTTGCCAGGTCAAGCTAATAGGTTCCCTCCCCGTTCATTGAGAAATTTCAACTTCATAAAACAGGTACGGGAAGGGATTTTTCCGGGAAGCAATATAACTAACTACACATAAATTATAGGACAACTGAGACTAGAACGAATGTCTCGAAGTAATGAACGCCGTTACAGGGCTGGTTTGGTTCAGTTTGACCAAGTATCATTGGTACAGGTTAATGGCTGTCTGAGTCTCTTACCACCAGAAGAACTTTATTTTAGTTTATTACATTATAAAAAAATCTGTCAATTTTAACCTACACATGCCTACACCAACAACGAAATAACAATTTGAGACCATAAATAACAAACACTATTTGAAAATTAGGCGTATGAATGCTCTTTTAATGGGTCAATGGTCAATAGCTTCCATAAGATCATCTTTTTTTTTTCAATAGGGTTTAGATCACGATGGATCACGGCGGTAACAGCAAAACTTCTTGTCCATGTCCTTTTAACAGTCATTCTACTTAGTATTGTGGGTCTTCTTTGAGCCTATTTATTAGATACATTGTAGCGTCTTTATTTATTTGCCCATTCTCCTTTGTTTCTAAATCTGAGTTGATTTCATTCATTCATCAGCCGCAAGACGTCCACTGTTGGACATAGGCCTCCCCCCCTAGATTTCCACAACGAACGGTCCTGCGCAACCTGCAACCAGCGGTTTCCAGCGACCTTTGTGAGGTCATCTGTCCATCTAGTGGGAGGCCGTCCAACACTGCGTCTTCCGGTTCGTGGTCGCCACTCGAGAACCCTGAGTTGATACGACTTGAATTTTCGATAGGTGGCGTAGCAACGCGCGTATGGTTCAGCTAGAACCTACATTTATAAAATTACGTGAAATACGTAGTGTAATTATTTGTAGTGCTTCTTATGTATGTCATAGTACCTACCCAGGGCCGTCTTAAGCCATGTCGGGGCCCTGGGGCACACAAGAATTTGGGGCCCTTTTGTATATATGTGAATGATATTTGGTCGTTATGTTATTTTAATTAAATCGGACAGGTATATTTTATCAGAATTCGCTGATTTAGTTCGAATATTTTAGCTATAACTTTTTTATTTTCTGTAAACCACATAAGTACTTAATAACCACATAAACATGTTATTTTCGACATAATGAAATTACTTGTTCATGAAATGTACACGTCACAGGCCTACAGCAGACATGCTACTTTTAGCACCCACAATCGATGACTTTACGAATACATCGATACTGCATCGCCTTTTGGCGCCTCTTTTGCGATCAATCGCAGTATCAAAAGCCAGCGTTTTAGCGATTATATCGATGCAACATCGTGATTTCGCGACTGCTTGTGTTCGGACGCGGTATGAAATTCGCGTGTTTTAGGAACTGCTGCGATTTTGGATCAGGTCGAACTTGCATTCGATCATGTTTGAGTTCTTAGAAAGTCAGCCATGAAATGATGTTAAGCCTAATGATACTAGGTTGCAGTGCGTTCTTGGAAACTTCAAAACTTTATATTTTGCATAACCCTGCACTATCTGGCAGCCAAATAATGCGACTGGCATCTGAATGTATGCAGAGTGTAACGTTCCATCGCTGTATCGCGGTCCTGAAAAGCGAATCCATCGCCGTGTTTAGCGGTTTTGTAAGTGTGCGGCGTGGAAGACTTGATCGCTGTATTTAGCTTTTATAAAGTGACTAAGAACCTCCACAGCATAGTAGCTACTTTTTAACCGACTTTAAAAAAAAGTAGGTTTCTTATTTCGAATTAGAAGCTAAACACGGTGATCAAGTGTTGCAGACCGCTCGTGCACGCGACTAAATGCTACACTCTGCACACATTTAGATGCCAGTCACATTATTCGTCTGCCGAACAGTGCAGTTTAAGCAAAATTTTAAGTTTTAAACTCAGGATGGCACTGCAACTGGTATGGGTAGACTTAACATCGTTTTATGGTTGTTTTTCCAAAGTATAATAATACCGTTGCTCTACTGGGACCAATCTATCATCATGGACAGGACCAATAAGCCTGATATCGCGATGGTAGATCGGTCTCAGCGCCAGACTGTGATCGTCAATATCACCATACCACATGACAAGAATCTCGTTTTTATAATGTTTTATGTTGTTTTTAAATATAAATATTATGAAAATGTAGACTCAAGAACTCACTTTACTTTGCACGACTTTTTAAGTTTCACATCAGCCTCATTTAGGGATTCCCCAGCCTTAGAGAATATCTACCTTTTTTATAAGTAAACGTTATAAGTTCAGGTAAGATTGACTTTGGAATTGAAATAGTTTGTGTAGGTGAGCGCGTAATTGTGTTCTAATGTAAATAATTAGGGTGCATTCTGTATTCGAAAGAAAAAGCAATTTAAGTAGGTAAATGATATCGGCGTTTCGGCTCCCCCCCCCCCTGAGGACAGCCCTGGTGGCTGAGGGGCCGTGGGCACGTGCTCCGTGTGCCCCTATGGTAAACACGGCACTGGTACCTATAGTAAGACTGCTTTACCACCAGAAATGTGCTATGCAGCTAACTGTTATGAAGCGAAGGCTAAGCTCGGAAAACACGTGGCCGTTACCCCTAATGCTAAGCTGTGGAGCTTCGCGAGTCATATGTAGGTACTATGAAGATGCACCGCCGCAAAGCATACATTGCTCGATCGAGCAGGAGCAGCAATGTCTCGATATCTAGTCATCCATAGACTAGCACTCTCATAGGTATATCTTCCATCCATAGCACACGTCCTTCCATGTTAATAAGATATCGTAGTTGAACTCGTTCACACCAGTGCTATGCTGTGTGGACAAATGAATACGATTGATGGATATCAACCGCATCCATAACAACGAAGCATACCACATTTCTGGTTGAAAATCAGCCTTATACGCCTGTGATAAGAGTGGTGGTAAGGACTCGACAGTACTTTTAGTAGTGGTCAAAATTCAATTGTATTCACATGGCCACTTCGTTTTTTTGTAGTAGCGACCTAGGAAGACTCTTTGCAGAGTCCGTTGGGAAGATTATCTCACATATGCCAGTTATTCTACCGCCAAGCTGTAATGTGTAAGCATCACTGTGTTCCGGTTTGAAGGCAATGTTTCTCGAGAAATTAGGGGCCATAGAGATTTAAACCAATCTAAGTATATCTCTGGGTGATGAGCGTCGTACAGTGCTATTATTTGGACTTTTCGTATTTCAATATCTCCGTAGCCCTGCAGTTAAGTATGAGCTGCTTACCATCGGGTACATATCCAGCTCGTCCCGACATTCTATCCTGTAAAAAAATAATTATAATCCAGTTAGCTATGAACGAAAAAGTAGAATAATGTGACAATAGGCGATATACCTATAGCATTATTTTAATAAAATCAAGCAAGAAATAATAACACAACAAAATACGACAACAAATATTTGATTTTCATCGTCTTCATCAGCCTATCCTAGGGGAGCACTCAAGTATTACTTAACGCAATTTTTAAAGATTTTATAACCACCCCTTCCCCTTTCATAACACGCCTTAACATTTTTAACACCCTTCCTCTCACTCTCCGTAAACATTAGGTAACGTCCAAGGCAACGTTTTTACTTAAAAGTCACCACCATATTATAAAATATCATGATCATTTTCAAGTAAAAAAAATATACCTCCATGACGCACCGTAACGTTTTACAAGACACCCCTCAAATTGCGTTACGTAGGTAATACTTGAACGGCCCTTAGTCCATAGTCCAGGCTTATGCCCACTGCTGTACATAAGCCTCTCTCATAGTTCGTCACTCAACCCAATCCTCAGTTTTACGTCTCCTTCCACTGCATACTGCCTTCCATATATCGTCACTCTATCTAGTCTCAGGGTTACAGCTACACTAAGTTTGCCGATTCGCGGTTTCCACTCAAGAACACGTCTACTCCAACGGTAATAGGTTCTGCGACACATATGGCCGGCGCATTGCCATTGCCACTTTAGTTTGCAAACGTGCTGAGCTATGTCGTTAACCTTGATTTTCTAGCGGATCACTTCGTTCTGAATTCGATATCTCAGAGAAACTCCAAGCTCATTCCATAGTTTGCTGTGCGACTTTGAATATGTGGACCGCCTTAACTGTTAGGCCCTTCGTACACTATGTTACGCAAATCTTGGATACTAATGTTGTATACTACATTAGTATCGTGTCGCGAGTATCGAGTAGCGCACGGTCCGTACACACGGCATTGAATCGCAAGACGTGAATTGCCTATTCAGCCACTACTGACATAGCGACATGACATTCTCCACCTCAGAAACAAATGTAATATTCAATAACTACTCCGCCATCTAGAAAATCGCTGCGACTTATGTAGCGACGATCTCGGCAGGCTGGTAGCGCACGACTGGCGCGACGCGAGTCGCGGGACGAATGTCGGCGACGCAACTAGTGTACGAGCCTCAATGAATTTGTATGGCGGTAGTCGCTTGGAGACTAAAATCGTCGAGTATCCAAGATTTGCGTAGCATAGTGTACGAAGGGCCTTAGTGTCCACGTTTTGACACCGTAGGTGACAGGTAGCACACTGATCGAAGACTTTTGTCTTTAGACATTGAAAAGAAACGACGTAGTTTGCCAAATGCTGCCCAGCCCCACTGAATCCTTCTCATGACGTTACTTTCGAAATTATGCTTCCCTAGTTCGAGCGTCTGCCCTAGGTACACATACTTCTGAATAATTTCTAGAGTGACGCCTTTTATAGCAATCGCTCTACCAGTTACGCGCTCGTTAACTACATATAACCTTGGCTTTATCCAAGTTCATCTGGAGCCCCATGCGTTGAGAAGCATCAGCTAGGCTGTTCAGCATCAACTGTAGGTCCTCCAACGATTGAGCCATTATGACGATGTCGTCAGCAAATCGCAAATTTCGATCGAGTCAAATGCTTTCTCTTAGTCCATAAATGCCAAACATACAGGCCCATTTTAATTTTTGGTCTTCTGTACAATCTGCCGCTGTGCGTATGTGGTCTACGGTGCTGTGCCCGCTTCAAAATTCGGCCTGTTCTGGGGGTTGGAACTTGTCGAGCCTTCGCACCAGACTATTCGTGAAAACCCTTGAAAACAGCTTATAAACATGACTTAACAAAGATATTGGCCGAAAGTTCTTCCAAATAGCCTTTTCGCTTTTTTTGAAGAACAAATTGACCACGCTTTTATGCCCTGCCTTCAGAATTCTCCTGGTAAAGAGGAAAGTATGAAACAGAGCTTGGAGCTCTTTTATCAGTGGTGTTCCACTGGCTTTTAAAAGCTTGGTAGTAATACCATCCTCTGCCGCGGCTTTTCCATTTTTGAGCTGTCTAAGGGCTAGCACGATTTCATCCAGGCTTACGTCATACAGGTCTTCCGCATAGTGGCGTGTCAGAGTAGCCCTCTTGTCTGAATCTTGTGAGAGATAAGGAGCGTGCAATGCGTACAACTGGCTGTAGAATTTTTCCACTTCCAAGAGGATCCCCGGCCTGGAAGCTTCGATATTCCCCGTCGATGTAGTTATCTTCATCAGATGATACCAAGAGGCTCGACAAAATCTTTCGGGTTCCCGATTTTGCTCAATTAATTTTTCAATCAAGAGCGTATTAGCGGATTGGAGATCGCGTCGCCAATACAAGCTTACCCATAACAGCTCTGTGACATGCAGCTATTGGAACATAAAGAGTCCAAATCATTACCTAGCACTGCACTGTGCTCGTCACCCAAAGATATAAGATGTTTTATCTTTATGCCCTGTAATTTCACTGGAAACGTCGCCCTTCAAACCGGATCACAGTGATGTGTACATTACTATTTGGCGGTAGAATAACTGGTAAGACGTGGTACTTCCCCAGACGGACTCTGCAGATTCCTAACACTACAAATGTATCTAATAATTATTTGAACTAACGGACCGATGAAGATGAAATATTTGCAACATTTGCGTTATTTCCAACAAAAAAAGAGTTTATGAAATTGGACCACGCAACAAAGAATGACAACCGAATACACATTCATTCTTACACCCCCTCTCGCGAGAAGACAATGCCGAAAAAAATGTCCTGTTATCACCCTCTAAGTATAAACTTAAGACATGCAAAGTTTCCCTAGCAAGCCCAACCAGGACTTAACCAGGCTTAACCAGGGCTCTATTTTTTTTATTAAGTAGATAATTGAATTAAATCGATCCAAAATTTCTCCCAAAAAATAATCAAAATTGCAGTTTCGAGTTTTGCCAGATTATTAAATAATGTTTTTGCCTCTTTTTGGAAATCAGCTTTATCCTCTCCATTTCCACTGAAACTTAAAAAAATTATGGATAATGTTATCATACTTATTTTTAAAGCTTTAACAGCATAGTAGTGACAAACCCATCTAGCCGGACTACGTTACGTAACCTTCAGTTTTATTTCAACGTATGGATTTTTCTCATAATCGTCTGTTTTTGACTTTGAGCTAACTTAGCTGGGGCCCTTGAATCCGCAGGGCCCTGGGCTGAAGCCCAAAAAGCCATATAGTAGATCCGGCCCTGTTAGATAGGACGTGGTAAACAAAATGTATAATAGCAGTACACAGAGAATCATCAGACGCAGTTCTTTCCATAACCGCTCCAAGATTTCAAATGTAAGTTGATATTAACGGGAAAACTACCACTTTTTTAGTCTCAGATCTCCTATTATTGGTCAAAGTCCTTTCCTTCTTCTTTCGCCGGTCTCTATTGATAGCTATTGTATGCTAATCCTTTTTTAGGTGTTAATTAATTTGTCTATTTCTTTCAGGGCCAGGTGATCCTGTAACCTCCGGTTTGTAGTGTTTTCTTTTATCGTCAAAACAAAATGGAGAAATGTACTAAGCTTAGTAGTTAATGAGCTGACTCTTTGCTTTATCTACACATCTCAGTCTCGTATCTCAAAAAGGCTCCGCCGAGTCTGAGCAAAAAGACTTTACGGGAGGCGGCTGTGAGAACCAACATGTGTGGCCAATCCCGACTGGGGGGTTTATCGATCGCAATGCTACCTCTGCGAGTTAGTATCGGTGTCCGATACAAGTATAGATATAAGTACTTGTTTCTAAAATTTTGCATCTGTTTTTCATATCTTCATAATAATAAGAATAGGCATAGTGACTAACAAACTAATTAGTCCGTCATGTTATTATTACACGTATTACGCTCGTCAGATTTTTGGTACACGATTCTTTTCTTTTGTTTCAAAAACAAAAAATGACGAAGATATAGATAGTGCTTAGAAGTGTCGACTGCCGTCACGTCTTTGTGCGATTTTTATGTAGAATTGACGTCACAACCCACTCCGGAAAGATGGCCTATATATTTGTCGACTTTAATAGGTAATTTGATAAAACAAAAAAAGATGGGACACGTGTCCCCATCTTTTTTCAAAATCTACCTGACGGACTAATTAGAATGGAATTGGAATGAAATTAGAATTTCCCAGACATCATTCCTATTATAATTAGTTCATGTACTCGTTTGTAGATGAGCTGATTATTAAAAACGTAGGCATGTATATTTTTTCCCAATTTCACAATCTTAGAAAGCGAAGCTTTGGAATCTGGAAGTTTTTCTCATTACCTAGACTCTGGCCAGGACTTCATTCGAGTAGTATTTTACTTCGGGATTCCCTTTGGAACTCTGCATTTGTTTTGGATTAAAAGTAGTTGTAGATAAGAGTATTATCTCAGTAAATAATGCATTCATTTGAGTTCTAAACAGGTCGCTCGCTTCGATCTCGATCGACTTTTTATAACTTGATTCAACTTTCCAAATCACAGACATCCATAGTAACCTACTTACCTACCTACATCTTTTCAGCTTAAAATTAGGTACTTAGGTCCTTATGTAACTCAATTTTAAATAAGTAGGTAGGTACAACATTTTTATTCAAAAAAGTAAATGCACATAACAATAAACCGGTTTTATGGGTTATTGAAGGATTGATTCCTATCTAAGGTCTATCACAGATAAATGTACCTATCTAGTATATTATTATTATCTAGGTAATATCCAATGTCTATAATCCGAATCTACTTGTTAATATAGAATAATATGAACTAAGTACGTACTTATCTCTATATCAAGGTAGTTTGATGTCTATGCCTGAATGGAAATGATGGGTTTTGCTCCCCTTGTGAATAAAAACACCTGGCTAATAGGGCGTTTTAAATGTACCTACCTATTCTTCAATGCGCAACTTTTTCGATTTTTGGTCAAAGCCGTTTCCTACACCGTTGTTTAAACAAATTCTTCGTATAATATACATTAAATACACAGGTAGATTAATTCATGATCAAAAGAACCATCAATTCTTAGCCAAGTGTTAGGAACCTCATATTTTGCTTTGGATTTCTCGTGCACATAGGGATATTTTTTGAAATGTCGTGAGAAGCTGGGAAAAAGCATATCTTATAGATTATACACATACCGTTTATAAGTAAATCTCACGCGTTTTATTATAAACGGTATTTATAATTTTACTGTAACATAAGTACTTACCTACTCATATTTCTGTAGTCTCCTCTTGTAAGTACCTACCTTCATATTAAATAAAATAAAACAAATTATATTCCCAATATATTTAATTTTTTCAAGTTATTTTACTATTTACATTTATCATACAAATAGGTACATATTGTGCATTATTCTATACATCATATTTGTAAGTGAAACACTGCCAATCATTCATACATCATAGATAAGATATCGGATATACCGTAGAATTTCATAAGGCGATTCATCAACAAGGTTTAATTAATTATCAAGACCCATTGTATCCCGATGTTAGACCTCCCTACTCTCTTTACGTTTATGTTTGACCTAATTTTACATTATACCAGTCTGTTAAGTAGGTATTTGTCGTGGTCGTCCTTCCGTCGCGTTTTGGGTCTGACGTAGCGTAGTTTCCGATCTGGTTGCTACTACGTGGCCGTCTTATCACATCGTCATATATCGACAAATTATGAATTACACGTTATTGTTGTTTTTAAAACTTTGCACGAGGGTACACAATATTTGTTAGGATTTACATTTATATGAGCGACATTTGTGGTCTTTCAGAAACAATTTCAATAGCCGATTAGGATATCCCTCTCCAACTGCCAGATGCAGTAGCACAAATCAGAAAATAGTTACTTCCAGTAGTTTAATCTGGATTAAGGGTACTAAGATTTTTTGTCTGAGAGGAGCAGGATGGGGCAGTTGCCGAAGTAGATGCCAAGAATGTACTTCATGGTGCGGTGTACCTACCTACCCATTAAAGTCAAAAGTGTCTGGGCTGAAAGCCAAATTTTCGTCGGGAAGAACGTTATAAAAGTCTAAAGCCTCTTATAAAAGTCTTCATGGAGCCAGATACGCGATTCACGCTTATATACGGAGAAGACTTATAAGACGGTAATAATTAGACGGCCCAGTCTTCTTTTCTTGCCCGTTTCGTGTTTTCCGATAACGTGGCCAGACTTCTAGGCGTCGGGAAACAGAGTTATTAATAAACGCATTAAAAATATTAACCAAAAGAGACATTAAAGCATTACAGGAAAAAGTGTTTAAACACTTTGTTATTATCGCCGTCAGCAACGGGGGCTTTACGCGGGCGGAGAGCCTCAAATTATCGACTCAACCACTGAGGCCGTGACCGGCTTGAGAGTGGCAACGGGAGGGATATCAACTTTTTTTTGCTTGATGGAAGTATTGTTGGTAAATAATAATAATAAATAATAAACAGGCAAATCTGGCAAATAAGGCCTGGTGACAAGCGCTTCTTTTTCCGACAAAAACTTATTCCAAATCTTTATAATGTATTTTATTGCGTAAAGTTCGCTATAAGTAAATGAATATTTTCTATTTCTTAAACAGCTGATCCTTATAAAAATAATTTTGGACTGACAAAATATTGTTGTAAGTTACTAAGTACTTTACATTGTAATGTAAATTGTCGTTTGGATAGTAGTAATTTACCACTGATAAAAGATAGTGGTGGTTGCTTTCAGACTCGGGCTTAAAGTCCCAAAAGGCTATCATCATCCACAGCCTTCTCTATCCCACTGCTAGGTATATGCCTCTCTTTTACTTTGCCATCTACCTCAGTCCTGAGCCCATCGAGTCCAGGACGTCTACTCTGTTTCTACGAAAACGAAATTTCGAAAAAAAACTCGAGACTTTCCTACTCTCGTTCTACTTCGTTTCGTCCGATACAACATTGTTTGACGTTTAAATGTTCTAAGCATACTCTAATTAAAGTAGGCTTAGAACATTTAAACGGACAAAACGACGGATCGAAGTAGAATAGGAGTTGGAAAATCGCGAGTTTATTTCGAAATTACGTTTTCGTTGAATTAGAGTAGACGTCCAGGTTCGACCCGCGATATTTATAATATCGTCGACCCATCTTGCTGGTGGACGTCCAACGCTCCGCATTCCTTGAAAATTAGTCCAAAAAAAGTCCAAATACTTAATTAGAATTTTTAAGTCAATGAGCCAATTTCAAAAGCAACAAATAGTTCCAAAAAATGTAGAAGGCGGTATTACCATTTTAGTACTACTCTCTCACTGCCATTACTACTACAATATTTATTTACTTGATTTAGTTCAAAATACCTGACTGTTCCATGACTTTGGTGTGTTTATTAAGTATGATGATGATAAAGAGAGAATTTCAAACATAGTTGATCATCCGAAAACAAACTTAGCAATTAATTTAGGTAGGAATGTACCTAATTAGTCAAATCAACAGCCAATTAGTCCAATTGCGACAGAATATATATTTGGATTTAAAAAAAAAACATGGCATGTCAAATCATGTTTGGTGTCAAATCGTTTTATTTTTATAATAACTAGCAGTGCTCCGCGGTTTTAGGTACGTGCGTATTTACATACATAGGTACGTAGGTACATTCTCATTATTTTTCCGGGATTACAAGTAGCATAATGTATTGTTCCATACTGTAACCTAATTCATATAGGTATTCCAAATTTCGAATCGATTCGTCTAGGCATTCCGACGTGATTGAGCAACAAACAACCAAACTTTCGCACTTACAACATTAGTAGGATGTCTGAAATCTCTAGTTGATGATTAGAAAAAGAGGTAGTTTCACATAAGCTTTTCTGTCAATGAGATCTTTTTTTACGGAATATTATGATTTTAACGATTTTATACGTAAGTATATCACATATGATTGAGCTAATCATCCGAACTACCTACTCTAGAACATGTGAGGTCTTTTCTACATTAAAGTATGTATTTCGTTATGGAAGTAAATTTGTGAAAATTGACATAATATTCTCGATTTTCTGAAAACGAAAATGGTTGTTACACGTTTTCAATTAATTCAGGGGTTTAGTGTCAAACGGGCAGCCGAGCCGCCACGCGCGTGCACTATCCTTGAAAAAGGTCGGAAGGGGCTGAAACTTAAGTCTGACTAGACCGACAATATCACACGTGAGTTACCCGTGAATTATTTGAATACAATAATAACCCGGACTTACGCGATAGGCGATAGTCGAATTCGGTAAGTCGAGGTTCAAGTTTGTATGTATCAAGAAAATAACAAGAATCGTTAGTTGATCAATTCACTAGGTAGTTGATCAACTTTTGGAAAATAACAAACGGCAGTTGAAAATATATTATTTATACGTTGTTATTACCAAATTGCACCGTTTAGGTTACATGGGACCCAGATCCGACTCGGAGCCTCTCGAATCCACCTAGTCTGGTGGCTACTACCCTTGAGTATCTATAAAAAAAGGCGGGAACCAGAAAGTAGGTCCTGAGTATGGAGAAACGACACTCAGTCCTGACCACAAAGCTTCTGGCGGGTAAAAATGCACCAATATCAAGTTAGGGGCTTTCAAGTTTTATTTGACAGGTGAGCCGTTGTAAAAACTTCTCACGGTTCACCCAGGTGATCTCAGGAGGTACACGGTAGGTAAGAACTCTGAATAAACACTTGCCAAATGCTTAAAATTAATGCCATCGACCAATCAGAGCACAGTGTATTAAATTGACGGGTAATAGTGTATCGTTAAATAGTACGTTAAGCAACGATTGGCTCTTTTGTGGATGATTTTACTTGCGGCAAAATCGCAATTTATCAAATGACGGCCAGGCACCGTTAGTTGATCAATTAACGTAAATTCATTGTGTTAAATGATACATTTCAACCGCCGTTTGTTATTTTCCTAAAGTTGATCAACTACCCAGTGAATTGATCAACTAACGATTCTTGTTATTTTCCGGTGACATTTACATACATCCAAAGTTTGTGTAATCGGGACCAGACTCTTAAAAACAATCACATTTTGAAGAATTTATCTATCTTTATAATGATGTTTGAATTCAAAAATAGAGATTTTCTACTAATATACGTTTTCTTAACTAATTACATTTGCATTATAATCGTTTAGTATTAAGTAATGAGATCAATTAGACTAGCAGTTTGCAAGAGGAAACAAATAGTAATAAATGTAAATGTTTATCTAGGCTCATCTTTTTCTGAGTGGCTGATAGACGACAGAGACCTCGGGTCCTCAGGAATCCAGATCTTGGCATGGAGCGTGCCACCCGCTGGTCTGTCGCCTTTGCGGGACCAGGATAGCGAGTGAGATTGAAAGTTGCTTCCTGAAAAAAATTACAGAGGTGAGATTGCAAGACACGATTGCAAGTGTGTGATCTTTCTAAACAGGATTAGACAAAACATCTGTAATAGCCAAAGAGTTTACATATATACTACGTATAGAGTTAGAACAAACGCTTAACGCCGAAAGCAATCCTATCCAAGGCCCTTCAATCGCTAAACTAAATCGGCTATGGCTTTGCTATTGCTGTCTGTATCATTTCATGCGAAAAGAAAAGAGACAGCAATATCAAAGCTGAGACAGTTTTAGTTAGGCGGAAGACCTTCCGGGCGTCTACCGCCTAACGAAAAACGCTTTGACGCTTTGATGCTTTGACATTGCTGTCTCTTTTCTTCTCGCTTGAAATGAAAGAGACGGCAATGCCAAAGCGTTAAAGCGTCAAAACGTTTTTCGTTAGGCGGTAGACCCCCGGTCTGATCGCTCTTGTCTTGTCGCTCTTGTAGAATTATCATACTTTTGTCGCGACACATCATTTTGTTGTCATAGCTAACTTACACATCATCTGCTAACGATTAGTACAAAGGAACCCTGCGGAAAAACCGGATCTATTTACTCATTCTTTATCTAAGGTAATAGCCTATATGAACGTATGTATTTTCACCGCTATGAACAACTTTTATTGTGAGATTAAACCTTGTGTTGCAAAAAAACATACTTTCGACATACTTAAAACATACTTACTGTACAGTGGAACCAACAAATAAAACAGTAGATTCTTACTGGGAGATTTAGCAAAAGTCTGGTGAGTATTCAGTAAGAAACCGTGTTGGCCTAGTGGCGAGAAACGGCAAAGGTGGAAAAGGTTTTAGTTGATAGGGCCTCCATGTTCGTTCGTGGTGGCGATAACCTAACCATAAACGACCATAATCTTCAGGGTAAGCGTAAATGGATTTCCTCCACGTACAAAAAAAAACTGAGATGCCGGTTGAGTGCAAAAGCGGTCTTGCGGCTCAGTTGCACAGTCACTGGCGGAGAAACCCATGGTGTTTTTAGTCGGTAGAGGCACCAAGCTACTCCAACTGATGTCGAGAAAAGAACGGGTAAAACCGTGGACGCTGCTAGTAATAATATATAATCGGCCTAAATGATTATTCATCGTAGGACGCATCGTCGCTTAACATCAGGCGAGATAGCGGTCAAGTGTAAAACTATATTCAAGTTAAAAAAAATTAAGTGAAATTTTGTACTAAGTACAAAATTAAAACAAAGTACTATTTCACAGCTATTTTGCATCAAACTAAAAAATAATCACGCAAATCTATTTCACTCACTCTCACTCTCAATCACAATTAAACGGATCATAAATCTCGGAGTAATTGATGTACATTCATAAAAAGCAATACCGGCCGAATCTAGACACACGGCAGTGTGGCCAGCCAAGTTCGTTCAAGTAAACTGGCGAGCCGCACCATGTGTAATATTTTTATATTACACGACCCATTTGGAGCTACTTTTGTCTTCCTCATAACTTAATAAAAGCGGCCAAGTGCGAGTCGGACTCGCCCATGACGGGTTCCGTAGCAGCAAGTAAGATAATAAATAAGGTCTTGTAGTTCGGTGTAACTTTGATCGATATTTTAGTAATAGTGTATTTATGACGTATTAAAAAAAACTACTCATCAAATCGAGTTCAAACCAATTTTCGTTGGAAGTTTGCTTGGTAATGAACATCATATTATATTTTTTTTAGTTTTATCATTCTCTTATTTTAGAAGTTAGAGGGGGGGGGGGGGGAACACACATTTTACCACTTTGGAAGTGTCTCTTGCGCAAACTATTCGTGTAGACAAATGAAGGTTTGAAGAAAAACATTTTTTTGTGTTTCAGTTCTGGCACCCCTAAATTTTTTTTGTGAACATCTTAATGCGGTTCACAAAATACATCTACTTACCAAATTTCATCAGCAGTGCATCATCACTCGCTCAAGGTCGCGCGGTTTTAGCCTACAGCTAGACCGTTCCTCCCAGGGAACAAGTGCTAGTCGGTTGTCGGACGCACGGCTGAGCGCTCGCGCAACACGTTTCCCGCGGATATTGTTATTAGATATGTCGACAACCCTCCGCGCTAGACAGGGACAGAGTTACGCGTTAGAAAGAGCGCAAATGTTTATTTGAAAATCGCGACAGGTATTGCGAGCTGAATTGAACTTTGTTATGTCCCAGCAAGAGTCGCTATTTATATAATTGTTTTCGGTAAGTGAGGCTTCTGTACTTGTACTAATATTTATTCTGTGGTATAGTGCTCATAGTTTCGGCAAAAAGTGGCTGTGACATACGGACCGACAGACAGACAGACTTGACGAATCTATAAGGATTCCGTTTTTACCTTTTACGGAACCCTAAAAACTATTGCACATAAACTTGTTATTGATTTTAACCTCGTTCAGTTTGAACTCGATTAAAAATGTATGGATCGATTTTGCCCCGCTACTCACCAGCCAGGTCCGCACCTCCGTGATGGGGTAAAATAGGAGAGCTATGAGCTTATGACTCATAAGTTATGAGCTATATGAACAAGTTTTCAGCATGCCTCAAATACCGACCCAAAATTTTGTTTTCCTGGTTTCTTCTAGAATATGAATCCTACTAATATAATAGTTGCGAAAGTTTGGATGTTTAGATGTTAGGACGGTTGTTGCTCAATCTAGTCGAAATGTCTGAACGGATCGGGTAGAATACTAATATATAAGATAGAATACTAATCGGGTAGAATAATACATCGAATACTTATGTAGGCATTCAATTACATTTTTATTAAAAAAAATATATAATTTATTAATATTAAGGCAGGTAAAGGTAGTTGCGTGTTTAGGTAGATAGAAAACATTTAATGTGACACAAAGATAAACATCACAGTAAAAAACACAGATGAACTTGACGGTCTTAGAATTAAAAAAATAAGCAAAAATTTCGCTCAAACAATCTTTGCGTAGTTACGTATTAAGTACGATATACAGTTAATCGTTCTCTTTAATTAAGCTCGGACAAACGCATTTGAAGCGCCCCACTGCGTGCATGAACTTGAGGTTTATTTATCTACAATAAAATAATTTGCGGGAGCGGCGCCCCTGTACAGCGAGTGCGGTGTCTACAGGGTTGGATTAGTCGTACCCCTTGGCAAAGGGGCCTTTGACTCAGAGGCCTTTGGCAATCAAAGCTTCGCCACCCTACTAAATTTTACTTGGCTTTTTTTAAGACATCATACAATTTTTGTGATAACTTTTTCAAAGTTTAAATTCATTTATTAAATATACCTCATACTGTGTCCACGATAACTATAAACAAGTGTTTTATCCATTATAAGCTAGCTGCGCCTCTCGGTGTAACCCGTGACATAACAGTTTTTAACCAACTTCCTGAAAGGAGGACGTTATCGATTCGACCACCATATTTTTTTATGTGATTTCTCGAGTACGCCCGAACCGAGTTTAATATTTAATTTTTTTGTTCGGATGGGTATGCTCCCATATAAGTTTTATCGACAACGGCCTGGTGGTTTTTGAAATATGAAGAAAAAACTAAAATTTGCCTACAATTGTGTCTGGATGACATAGTTGTGGATTTCACAAAAGTTATGAAATTCGATCCTATCAACACGAAATTGTGTAAATACAGTAATGAAAACTTGGTTTGCACTAAAAAGGGTAAAATAATCTATGTTTGTATAAAAAACGAAACCGACTTCAAAACCTACAATTGTGATTTTGACGTCAGTTTCATTTTTTGTACAAAAAGAGTTTATTCCAATATTAAATACTGCCTCTCTAATTTTCATATATGACCCTAATTAGTCTGTGCCTGTGTGTGTGACATGAACACTCCGAAAATGTATATTTAAAGAATTTTTGTTTTTAGGCCCCTTGCTGACGCGATGCCCTTAGTTATATCCAAAACGGGGAATCCGGCCCTGGGTGTTTATTCCGGGGTGTTATTGTACAGGGGCCGCGGTAGGGCTGCGTGGGGCATGCACGTGCGCGCAGTTACGGCTACTAACCCTCGCGATATATCTCGATAGGGTTGACCTGCGTGTCGATTCTTTTTTGTCGCATTGTTTATTTGATAAACTATTCATCGATGTTGTATGATAAGCCTCATTGATGTTTGCGAGACTAAGATTATTTCAACATTGTATAAATTGTAGGTATGATTAAGTTTTTAGTTTATTATTTGGAAAGTATTTGATGAAAGATTGATGATTCAATAATAATTATGCTTAATTGAAACATTATAATCTTTCGTTTCGGTACTGAATTTCTAACAAATTAGAGGTCGTTAATTTTCCTTTTAACTACTATATACTAATTTTATAAAGCTACAACAAACTAGAAGAGTTAGTTAGTTTGTTTGAACGCAAGGATCTCGGGAACTACTGGTCCGAATTTAAAGATTCTTTCTCTGTTGGATAGTCCATTATTGAAGAAGGCTATTTAACATTACGCCACTATTAACAGGAGCGGAGCATGAATGAAAAATGTAACAAAAACGGGGAAAAATATTGCTTTTTGAGAGCTATCGTTGCGTGACAGCATGTGTCTATTTTTTTAAAAGATTTCGTCATTGGAATCTAAGGTTACCAAATATGTTCTAGATTTGAATTGGTACGACCAATTTTCGATAGATGGCGTAGCAACGCGCGCACGGATCAGCTAGTAACTATATAGGTATATCTACATAAAGTCTAGTCAACAAGTTAAAAACGTGCAAAATAGACATAAAGCTCCTAGAAACATGTATGATACCTCATTCTATTCGAAATGACGTCTAGAAGAAATGATTTTAAGGGTTTTTTAGCATATAAAAAAATGCGTTAGTTATTAACAAAATAAGATTACAAAATGAAGGTATTTAGTTATTCCTTAATAATTTCGTAACTAATGATACTTAATACAGTAAGATCCCAGAGCTCCCAGACGTCACCTATTTTCTGATGAATGAAATGTGGACGATTGAGTAGAGTTAGTAAATTACTAAGAACACATGTTTACTCGCTAACTTGCTTAGACGACCAATTTTGAGATATGGGGTAATGAAAGTACATACAAACATTACTTACTTCACGTATTGGGAATATTCTAGGATCGAGGATTAAAGTGGACATAAAAGTGTAAAAAGATCCATCAATGGATTTTTGTAATGGATCTTAGTGGATTTAGGGACGTATTTTCTAATAAGCGATTTTTACGTATGATGTAGGCAATATCCTTAAAAACAAGGTCCCAATACTCCCAGACACTTTCCGTCGGCCGTTTTGCTTAACAACTCCAAAATGATAACTTAACTTCACTTAAATTCTCATACTCCATTTGTAAATATGTTTGCAGACAACTATTTTAAAGGTTTTCCAATAAGACAGACCAATCTAAGATGCCAATCATTCCCTAAACTCAATTTTAAGTCAATATTTCCTAATAAATGTCTCACTCAGTCTCGCGATCTTACCCATAGAGGCATAGGCACCCATCTTATTCGAAAAAGTTTCAAAATAGTTGTCTGACGAACATATTTACAAATGGAGCATCATAATTTAAGTGAAGTTAAATTATTATTTTGGAGTTGTTAAGCAAAACGGCCGACGGAAAGTGTCTGGGAGTATTGGGACCATGTTTATACGTGAAAATCACTTATTAGAAAATACGTGAAGTAAGTAATGTTTGTATGTACCTTCATTACCCCATATCTCAAAATTGGCCGGCTAAGCAAGTTAGCGAGTAAGCATGTGTTCTTAGTACTTACTAACTCTACTCAATCGTCCATATTTCGTTCATCAGAAAATAGGTGACGTCTTGGCAGCTATGGGATCTTGGATTATAAGATATTTTGAGGAAAGATCCTGAAAGAGGAGGAAATTTCCAACATAAAAGTTTAACTCCTAGAACTCTATCTTTATTCTTTATACACTTTTTTAACGCTGAAAGTGGAGCTCCGCACGGCCGCTACGGCATAGACGCGGCGTCTAAAAAACTGGCATATCATCTAAAATATTGATTTTACAGTATTAAATATCAATTAAAAAATTTGAAAAAATATAGTGAAATCTAGATACTTAAACGTACAAAACCTTGGTAAAAAAAAACGATTTTTTATAAAGTTATACCAATGTTAATTAACTAATCTTTCTCCGGTATCTGTTTTTATAAATTACGACATAAAAGTTGAAATACTATTTTATTAAACATTGTTTTAAGAAGCACTTAAATGAAAAGAGCTCCACGAAGCGAAAAATGTATAGACTGACTATTTCAACTTTTAAATACATAAAAAATGAGCCCAGAACACAAGGGAAAAGTTGCATTATCCTTTAAACCAACGGCCTTGAATGATGAAAATCGATAAGCCTATAAAGAACAATTGCACGTAATGATAGTGTAGTGTGACGCATTCAAATGTAAAAACTACTTCCTTCCTGTGATTAGACCGCTTGTCATAGTCGTAACAAGGCGTTATCGACCTACCTGTTATTATAGAGGCTACAATTATACTAGGGCCTACTCCAACAAATCTTACAGCTGTAAAAGCTTTGAGAGTCTCGAATACTTTTGTCGTTTTTAAATTCAATTTATAATATTAAAATGTGTTACAATACTTAAGGTAACAATGTTTATTTTAAATATTTTATAATTTTATTAATATGAGACTACACAGCGGGCTGACCGCGATAGTTCTTGCCGGCGTACTTAGACAATGCTCCTAACTCTTCCTCGATCCTCAAAATCTGGTTGTACTTGCCTATGCGCTCGCCCCGCGCGGGTGCACCGCATTTCAACTGTCCAGCAGATAGACCTACTACCAGGTCGGCCAGAAATATATCGTCGGTGTCACCCCAGCGGTCGACCACGCACACTCCAAAACCATTTGCTTTCAGAAGCTTAAACGAGTCGATTATCTCAGACAGAGTGCCAGCCTGGTTTAGTCGGAGGGCTATCGTGTTGCCAGCTTTCTTCTCTATAGCCAACGATACTCTTCTGGAGTTCGTTTGAGTCAAATCATTTCCAAGTAACTGGTAAGTAGTGCGAGCCGCAAGCGTCGACCACGCGGCCCAGTCGTCGTAATCAAATGCGTCTTCAACAGAACACACAGGAAATTCTTTCATGCAATCGAGATAGATCTCGGCTATTTTATCTGAGGACATGTACTCCTGAGGGTTAGAATTAGGATTTTTGAATTCCATGTCATAGGCACCGTCTTTGTACATATCGCTTGCCGAAGCGTTTAGAGCTATTTCTATTCTACCAACGTATCCACATAGCTTGATAGCGTCCGTGAGGAACATGAGCGCTTCTCTATGACTCTGTAGAGGTACAGAGAAACCACCACGATCGTTCACGTAAGTAGCTTCCGGACCGTACTTCGCCCCAATCGTATGTTTTACAAATTTATAAACTTCTGTACCCATACGCATAGCTTCGACGAAAGAGGCAGCTCCAGTGGGCATGATGGCATATTCTTGGAACGGTAAAGCGTTTGATGAGAGACACCCGCCAATTAAAATGGTGAAATGTGGCACAGGTAATATAATAGAAGTGATGCCTGCCATGTCAGAAATGTGTCGATAGAGCGGTACTCCTTTCTTCGCTGCACCGGCTTTTGCCACGACGAGCGAGACAGCCATTATTGCGTTGGAGCCGAGACGTTGCTTGTTATCAGTGCCGTCCAAAGAACACATGAACTGATCTATTTCTTTTTGCATAGTCACCTCCAAGTTCTGTTTGATGAGCTCGGGTGCTATGATGTTGTTGATGTTTTTAACGGCGTTTGTGACTCCCAGGCCCATGTGTTCGTCTGGGTGGTTGTCTCGGAGTTCAGAGGCCTCCGCGATCTTCTTCACATCTTGAGATGGTACACCGATACGGAACAGCCCCAATTCTGTAACCATATCCACCTCGACAGTAGGCGTAGCATTGGTGTCAAAAACTTGACGCGCTACCAAAATTTTGATGGGCATTGTTTATAAATAGAATAAAAGTGCAGAAAATATAATGTTAGAAAAATAATGACAAAGAAATTGATAAAAACCAAAGAAAATGTAAATTAATATCAAAGCGTGCAATAAAGATTTTTTTAATTGACGCAGATGACGGTTTAATTGACATTCATACCTTCATACCAAAAAAAGTATCTATAATATAATGTCCACACTAAATAGGTTTAAATAAACTAAATCAGTTCAAGTGATAGGAACTGTATTCATTTCAGTATTTTAGTAATTTTTAATAGAAGTATACTATTCCGAGAGCTGGAGCCAATTTTGGGGAGGTATTTGAGGCAATCTGAAAACTTGCTACTTCACATAAGAGTAGCTCAGAGTAGGTCCATACATTTTTAGATCTAACTATTGCCTGCTAGGTATAACAGGTATTTTGGTCCTAGTTACTTTCACCTACTGGTATCCAGTTAATGTTATAAACACGAAAGTTTTTAAGAATGTGTGGATATAATTATAAGTACTTGTTACTCTTTCAAGATAAAATTACTGAATGGATTTGGAATCTTGGATTGGGAATTTCATACATAGATAGATAATAGCACAAAGGCTATTTTTATCATAGGAAAATAACGGTACCGGGAACTACGCGAGTAAAGACTCCACGGTCCGTGACCTTTGTCATTTGGGTTCTATCTTATATATAAAATTCTCGTTTTAATATATATTGGATCAGAAGAAGAAAAGGAAAAAATACTTTGCTCTTTGGTCTGGTCGACAATTTAAAAATCTCATACCTACATTATGGATGTTAACAGTTTTTCGGAATTGCTTTTATTTTGAAGATTGACGCTTGTTTACCATAAAAAAAATAGTGTTTTCGTAGTATTAGTAGTAAATATATAAAGTAATAATACAACAATAAAGTATTTTGAATTTTCCCGTTAAAACACTAACGATTGACATGACATCATTAACCGCAAAACATTGGTAGCGATTCATGACTGTAGGTCCAGTTTATGTGTTTTCTTATTTTTACATGAATACAAACAATTGAAATCGTCGTCGCTAAGATCACACACTATAATAAAAATACAGAGAAGGAAACAATCTAATAGTTAGTGACGTAATAAGTTATATTGGTGTTTGCGTAACAAAAGATTAAAAATATAACATTTAAAATAATTTAAAATACATTTATTAAGTAATATTATTAAATTATAAAAATGCTAATTTCGATTTTCTATTAATACAAAACTATCATAAAATTAACACTAAACATTGATTTGTGATTAGTGTTAACATCCCTATTGTTACGAAATCCCTAGGAACATATTTATTTATGTAGGAACTTTAGTTTGCCCAAGGCGTTGTTGCACGTGCGCTAATCTTTATGTAAATCCAACATTACATTTCGATAAAACGCTTTTTAGGGTTCCATAAAACATAACAATAGAACCCAAATTTCGGTGGAAGTTGGCATGGTAATGTAGTAGGTACATCATATATTTTTCTAATCTATAACCGTCATGTATGTCTGTCTGTCCGTCCGTTTGTCCGTCACAGCCACTTTTTTCCTAAACTATAAGAACTATACTGTTGAAACTTGGTACGTAGTATTCTGTTAACCGCATTAAAATTTTACCACAAAATATGAACGAACAATAAATTTTGGCGGTGTCGCGCGAGTAATTTGCGCGAAAGACACTTCCCAAAGTGGTAAAATGTGTCTCTCCCCTGTAACTTCTAAAATAAGAGAAATATAAAATTAAAAACAATATAAATGATGTACATTACCAAGCAAACTTCCACCGAAAATTGGTTTGAACTTTGAACTCGACCTAGTAAGTAGTTTTTTTAGTACGACGAACTACAAGAACGTATGTACTATGTTACTTGCTGCGACGGAACCCTTCATGGGCGAGCCTCACTCGCAATTGGCCGCTTTTATTTATTAATTGAAAAAGAGATTATGCGCTCCGTCAGTACTCGAAAGCTCGGTTTATCAGCCCTATTGTGGGTGGATAGTGTATTATTTTATAGGGAGATACAATGGGAAAATAATGAATTGTAGCTACGATATGAATACACTTGTTTTATGTAGGCATGTAGGGATACTTACACAATATTTAAAATATTATTTTCGTTTTATATCGATTTCTTATTTTTTCTCAAACACAATAAAAAGTTTAATCAGTCTAGTAGGGCAAAATAAAACAAGTGTATGTAAACTGCTACCGCGCACTTTATTAATCCTTCTGTTCACAGTTTTTGCCTTAGAATCATTACTAGAATCGATGAATGACGTCATAGTAGCTTTACGTTTTAATTGAAGTTGTTTTAGGAATATGTTTGTTTTCATAATTTTGAGATAGCGGTTTCGTAGACAAGGTCAAACCTGTGAACCCACGAACAGCGGAATATTAAGAAAACAGTGGAGTGTTACTTCAGGACGCATTACATATTAAATAAAACTCTCGATACATTACTGAATGAATAGTCCCCCAACAACAGAAATTTTAAGGGGTGCTGAGAGCTTAATAGTGTTCTAATGCACGCCTCCACGTTCAAAGGGAGATCTTTCAATTTGTTCCACTGATTTGCAAATAAATACTGTTCTTTTCACCCTTGTTTACACTTTTAGTTCTGTTAGCACAAGTGCTTGAGTAAGTGTAGGGATTAAACTATAATTTTGTCATCGATAATAATCGTGGTATCATACTCTAGTACAGAATATTTTTTTGTATGTATACTGAATGGCTGTACGTTTGAACTTAAGGCTAACTAAGTAATTCAGAGTATGGCGAAGGTGCGAAGGTGCTTGCCTAGAAGTTACCTATTCACTCTTTGGTGTCGATCGTTAAAACACATATTGAAAGTAGGGTGTATTCTGTAGGGTGAAGTTTCGGTTGATTTGATTTTTAAGTTTGTCAATTTAATTAGGTATAATAGAAGTCGCCAAGTGGTCAAAATTCGACCATAAAGGAATATGAATAGGGTACCGGACTGGGTCAAAAATACACCATCCTAATTAGTCCGTCAGCTAGATCATGGAAAAATATTGGACACGTATGTTTTGTTTTTTTCATAATATTAAAAAATATAGATAGACGTCAAAGATATAGATAGACCATCAAACTTCGAGAGTGGGGGGTCGCGACGTCACTCGTGAGTAAAAATCGTACATACAAGTGACGTCACACGAAACTTCGAATCGTTGTATCTTCGTCATTTTTTGTTTGTGAAACAAAAGAAAAAATACGTGTGCAATATTTTTTGGCAATCTAACTAACGGGCTACTTAGTTTTTTTGAGGATTGTACCCTATAGACGTATACTTGCTGTATGAATAAATGAATATGAATATGGCTAATCACACTGAATAGGTGTGCTTAGTTAGTTAGGTTTGTAGCGTAGTGTAGTTCTCATTGTATTTTAATTTTGTTAATAAAGGCTCTGCCCAATTAAACAGATATGTATGCCACCATAATAATAAAACAATCACCGTCAGTTTACAGTAAAAGCGTGAGATAAATCTAACGGTCGGTTAGGTTAGTTTATAACCTTACGTGGTTAGAATGTAAAATAACGATTTGTACAATTTTATGGTGACATAATATACCTATAGTTTTATATAGATACCTATGCAATATGGACGTTTTAAGCACATGTAAGTGGTCCAGGTGTGCAACCGTTCTCACGGTGGCGGGATCGCGTGATGCGCTACCGTATCCCGTGGGATAGCTCCCGGAACAAATGTCACTAATTGCATTTGCTGATAAAATAATTGATTCTCTCCCACACTGCTCATCACCGGCAGGGGTCGACTGCGCTTCCGTTAACGCTTACACTACTGCCAAAGGTGAATTTATTTTAAGGGTTCAATCCGATGACGTAATATCAGAATAATGTTGATCATCATTTTTAAAAATACTATCCTACTTCAAAGTACGATAAGGTAACCACTCGCTAACCATATTACTGGTATAATATTTATCTTCTTACGAGTATATACTATATATATATACCCTAAATACTCGTATAAAATACGCGTCACGTTATTTGTTGGCTATGGACTAGTATACTACTTAACCGATTTAAATTAAATTTTCACACCTTGTGAAGACTTGAAAGATAGGATGATAGTCTTTATTTTAAAGAACGGTCTTATCTTATATGACAAAATCCGAGCGAAGGCAAAACGAGTCGCTAAAAATTTATGAAAGTATGATGTTTAAATAATGCATAGAAACGACCATATTAAGAACAAACATCCGTTATTCCGTAAACGTTTGTCCAGGTGGGAATCAAACCTGCGACCAGCGGCTCAGTGAACAGGCTCAATACCAACTGAACCAAGAGGCCAAAACGAGAATCAAAATGTTGTCTAAGTAAATAATTCGACTGTTTTGGATTAAATCTATAAAATGTCCGCAGATCAATACTCTGCTACTCTACTCTACTCTAGCGAGACTGCCAAAAATTAGTTCGAAAGTTCTGTAGGCGTGTTAAGTACTTTGTGTTAAGGCCGGTTTGCATTTTGATTAGTGCGACTTCGAGTGCGAGTGCCATTGCGAGTGCGAGGGAGTAATCGAGGCTGATTACTATGCACTCGCAATATTCAATCGGTGTCCACACGTATTTGCTACTTATCACTCAACACCTGCATTACTCACTCGCACTCGCACTAATCAAAATGAAAACAGGCCTTTAGGGTAAACTCTTTTAGGTACGCGTCACTGGCATGCTAATGTAGTGGCGTAGCGTCGGAACGGCAATGGAGCGGCTCATGCGTGTAAGACTCTTATTGGATAGGTGAAACCAAAGACGTCTTTGCGTAGCAAAAAAATATTGAAATCTGTGGGTGAAACCTTGTGCATAATAACAGTATATCTGTAGCTATTCAGGTGACGTATAGTTGGTATAGTGCAACTTTAGTGCTTTTTCACAGTTATTCACTAGTATCGGTAGTCACTATGACTGTCGATGTTTAGTCTATTGCTGTAATTACAGCATGGACAGCAGTTACATGTTAATCAATGGGTGATATCGATCAGAATATCAGTACAAGGTGCAATAGGGGTCGACCCCGCGACCCCGGCACTAACTACCGACCCATCTGCGATCTGCTTCACTGGTTAGCGGGTCAAATTGCCTACCTGTTCCTACAGTAAACTTTTATGTTTTATTTTAGATTTATCCTACTAATATTATAAACACGAAAGTTTGTAAGAATGTATGGGGGAGTGTATGAATGTATGTTTGGTACTTTTTCACGCAAAAACTACTATAGGGGTTTAGATGAAATTTGGTACATAGACAAATAATGGCCTGGAACACAAAAGCTATTTTTAATTCCGGGAATTATTTTCCCGGATTTTATTATATGACCTAATACGTAAAGTGAAAACTTGTACTTGTACTGGTACTTGTTTCGTAAATTGTGCGATCAGAGGAGTATGAATTTTCTTTAAAATTATACCCCGTTTACATTATTCCAGTCCAACGACCGAATCCAGCGCTGAATTGCTTACTGGAATAATGTAAACCGGAACTGGAATGCATTGGCACTGGATTGATGCATTCAAGTGCCGGTTTCCATTATTCCAGTAAGCAATCCAGCGCTGGATTCGGTCGCTAGACTGGAATCATGTAAACGGGGTATTATGCATAAAAATACAACAAATAAATAAAAAAGTATTACAAACACTACTAGTAGGTAACTATCAAAACTGCAACAACATTTTAGAAATACTTACATGTATATATAAATATAGAAGGTATCTTTTATATCTAAGGTGCAACATTTTACGTACAAAGCAAAGCTGCAAATACCTATAATAGTGCAATATTTACTAGTGCGTTCCAGGAAGACGTGTAGAAAACCAAAACAAAGGTAATACCATAACATTAACATCGATTAATCTTAGTATTTCTATTAAATTGTCTTAAAATATTTTTCACAAATATGATTCGACTTTATTGCGATCTTAATTATAATATTCTTGGATTTGTATTGAGCAAATAATTCTATACAATCTTGTTTTAAAAGTTATAGAAAGTAATGGTAGGATGATAGAAATATGATTTTAAGTACTAGCAACCTGATCTGTGTTTCTCAAACTCTCAATTTTGCATTCAAGACATTCATACTTCTTTTCATCAAATTATTCTTATTAAGGACGCTTCTATTTTTATATAACTTACCCCTCTCATGCCCATATTGTGAAAATATTATGTAAAATAAAGTATTAAGTATTCAGGTATGGACTAATTGTACTCTATTTATTTTTGACATTAATTTGGATTTGTTTAATTGCAATGAATGTAATTTGATTTTAATGTAATGTACATTGATTTTTATTGTAATGGGATTTTAAATTGACGTCTAATTTGTTTTAATTATTAACTTGTATTTTATAAAATTTGAATATCTTGAATATGACATGTAACTAGGTACTCGTTATCAATAAAAGAGTATAAGTATGACTAGTTGAGAAAAAATCGCAAACCTCTAAATACAAATTACGTACTTAAAATAAAATTAAATTACGTTAATAAAATTAATTAATTGTTTACTATCAAAAACATGTATAATTTTCACTCTAAAATGCCATTAATTTTGTGTTATTTTGATCAAAACTTTTCGATGTATTTCCAGAATATTACGTCGTAGTATCATGATCAGTTTTGGGTAGAACGACGACAATTCGAACGATATTTAATTATTGTTAAAACTAAAAAAAATGGTTGTCTGCAAAGTCGGGTTACTGACGTTAGTTGAACGTGATAACTTCAACTACGCTTTAGAGCGAGGTAACGCCGGCGGCGAGGTAACGGCGTTAACGGCACATGACGTCATGTTTTGCGGGCGTGGAGCCGGCTTCATCGAATTATAAGACGTTATCACGTCAAAAAACGTTTTCATAAAAGGAAATATCTAAAGTACTTTTTTAAGTCACTGTAAGTGATTCCACGACGCCGATAACTTTATTGGCATCCTGGTCATTGCGTCGTAGTTGAAATTAAGATGTTTTTTTATTTTCCAATGCTTCCCGAACCATTCTTGCGTAGTAACGATATTCGGTAGATAGACCCTTCGGGTCGTGGATCTCGATCCATTAACCAGTTTTAGCATCAATCAAATATTCAGCAATTGCAGATTCTTGTGTTTGCCATTTTTTTTACAGCGGCAATATGTTTGTTGATTGTTCCGAGTCCCAGCAGTGGGAATATTTATTTGGCTGTTTATGATATGCATAATTATATATTTAGCCGTGTTATGCGTTGAAAATGTAAAAGGGCAAGCAATGAAAGGTACTACGAACTATCGTGTAAAACAAAGGTTGAGAAATGCTGGTCTGTCATATTGAGAGTGACATTGATTTGTTTACATTTTATTCACATGTATTTGGAACGGAGCATAGCGCGCGACGTTGTCAGACTGTCGACAAGTTAATAATTATGTACACATAACTTTGCAGGAGCCGAGCCACACTATATTATGCATCGATACAAATCAAATTGATTTATATCGATGATATTATGGATGTACCTACCTACATACATAGCGCAGGCGCGACCTAGACGTCTGCGCGACATCCAATCTTTAAATAAAAATCTCAAAAACATGCTTTTGTAAAAGTTCCATAGGATATACTTAGATCTAGTTCTGGGTAGTAGATGTTTATAAGAACAGTTGGTTTAATGGCAACCCGCACTGGGCCAGCGTGGTAGATTATGGCCTTGACCCTCTCCTTGCGAGAGATGGCCTTAAGTTCCAGTAGTGAGAAACATTTAGTGGGCTGTTTATGCTTCGCTAAATCTAATGGCCTACCTCGTACTATAATCTTCCTCGGTGTTTCCTTGTTATGGTTATTTTCGACGCCGGTGAGCATCGACTCTGGACCGCTTCGGTCGGAACGGACCTACAGAATTGAAAATATTGATTAGGATTTTAAAACAAAACAAAAATCGCAGTCACATGGACTATCAATAGAAGTAAAAACTTAGAACTTAGAATTTTAGTATTACTACAGTACTAAAGTTGGACAACTATCATCTGGATAGCTACATATGTCGGAGACGCGAATTCGCAAGATTTCACCCATTCAAAAGGCTAAGAACTCATGAAGCAATTTTCAGCCGCGCCCGCCGCGGTTGCGGGCCCGCAGCTTCTGTAGAATACAGATACAATAAATATGTAAAATTTTAAAGCACAACTCGCGACGCGTTTTACACTCGGCGCGCGTTCTAATTCTAATGCACAACGTAACTAGAAATGTACCTAGAATTCGTCCAGAATTTCCTGTCTTGTTTTGTGGTATAATAAAGTGTTTTGTATTGTATTGTAATTTCAGACTAGTTTCAGAGTTACAACAGAAAGGAACTGTGTTTTAAAAGAATAACAAGATTTCTATGAGGAAGCTAGTGATTGTAGCAATCAGCGTAGCTACTACGAGTACTTTTTGGTAGCAAAAAGAAAATGTAAAGACGTGGGCTGGTGGCTAGATCGTCTGATTTTCCAATTCCCAATCATGGAGTCGTAGGTTCAAACCCTGCCTACAGTTCTGAGTATTTTCAACGAATGCAAGGAGAAGGTTCTCGAATCGGCTGTGCGGTGTAGGTTTTAGTAATATCAACAATAAAATAAAAAACAACCGTCATTGATATAAAATTGAAGTAGTTTGTTTCGTTTTTCATAGAGACATGTATCAGAATAGGTAGTACGACAACACAACTAAGCAAAGTTTGTACTATGGGAGCCAGATAGCTGATAAAATACTTATATAGGATATGCAATTATGCATAGTTATTATGCAAATAAACAATTGGCAAAGATGTGGTGCCCAGGAGGGCTCTGTAAAGAGTTATACAACTTAGTTCTAAAATTTGATTTACTCCAATTCTCCCAAGAAGCTGATGTAGCTAATGGAAAGTTTGAGCGTGTCCACTTTGGACAGTCGTTTCTCGTAGGGTAGCGCGGGGATGTGCGCTCGCAGGCCAACGATCTGCACACGATTACTTTTTCAGGCAGACTCTGCATAAAGTCCTACCACTACTAAAATTTGATGTCCTTACCAATTCTCCCAAGAAGCTGATGCAGCCGATGGCAAATTGACTGCTGTTGGGATGTCCGCCAGCTCCATAATATGTATAGAAACAACTGGCAAAGATGTGGTACCCCAGGCTGACTCTGTTACGAGTCATACTAGTTGTAAAATTTGATTTACTAACCAATTCTCCCAAGAAGCTGATGTAGCCGATGGCAAGTTTGAGCGTGTCCACTTTGGAGAGTCGTTTCTCGTAGGGTAGCGTGGGGATGTGCGCACGGAGGCCCTCGAACGCGTCGTTGATGGACTGCATGCGCCTGCGCTCGCGCATGTTTGCCGCCTGCCGCTGCTGAATTTGCTGCTGAGGACAGCGCGACCGCGACCGCCGTTTGTGGACCCGCCTATGCTCCGATCTGCACACGATAACGCTATCTAAAGCATTAATATCGATATCATGCAAACTAGGACTAGGAACATTTAGTTTGGAATGCGTTGCCTGTGTGGGGGTTTCCCGATAGTAACACCTTCAAACCGAGAGCGAATGGGTTTCTTCTAGGTAAGCACGCTCCATCGTAGACCGCATCGTCGCTTAACATCAGGCGAGATGGTGGTCGAGTGTAAACCTATAAAAGTAAAAAAAATTGGTTGTTGAATTGATAACATCCATATTTTTGGAAGTTGTTTAAAATGCGAAATACTCTTCTGAATTGGACATATTAAATTAAATAAATACAAAATTAAATTATTATTATTAAAACATATAATGACAAAAAGTAATCTATCCTACTTTCCTACTAATATTTTCAACACGTGGACTACTTTTTCTCCCGTTAAATTTAGTGGTTGTTAAGCCACGGTTTCTATTTGAGTGCAATTACACCGTGACGGGCAACTATGTAATTTGTAAAAGAAAACAATGATAACATGATTAAAAAAAATGAAAAAAGAAACATGTGCTTAAAATACAGTAAAATTAAAGCTTCTTATTCGTGCTTCCTTCATTCGCGTATTTAGTATTCGCAGACTAAAAAATTATGACCCTATGTCTATATTCGCGGATCCAATTTTTATTCAAAACCTGATCCGATCAGAAGTTCCGACGTGATTAAGCAACAAAGATCCAAATACCCATACTTTGACATTATTAGTCTGCGAATAGTGAAAACGCGAATAAAGGAAGCACGAATAAGGAGCTTTAATTTTACTGTATTTTAAGCACATGTTTCTTTTTTTTCATTTTTTTTAAATCATGTTATCATTGTTTTCTTTTACAAATTACATAGTTGCCCGCCACGGTGTAATTGCACTCAAATAGAAACCGTGGCTTAACAACCACTAAATTTAACGGGAGAAAAAGTAGTCCACGTGTTGAAAATACATACTCTAATACAAGAAATAGATTATTGTATTGTGTATGTTTTTTTGTAGTGGTGGGGCTCTTTGCAGAGTCTGCCTGGGGAACTACCATTCCTTTCCCAGTAATTCTACCACCTCAAGGTGTAATGTGAAAACATCACTGTGTTCCGGTTTGAAGGTCAATGTTTCCAGCGAAATTACAGGGCGTAGAGATAAAACATCTTATATCTCTGAGTGACGAGCGCAGTGCAGTGCTAGGTAATGATTTGGACTCTTCGTGTTCCAATAGCTGCGTGTCGCTGTGCTGTTATGGGCAGGCATGTTGCTTAGCATCAGGCACATGATCTGTTTGTCTCGTTACTCTTTACTATAAACAAACATAATTATAGCCCAGATTAAATTGTAGATTTGCCCAACGACATATTTTGTGCTGAGCTCAAAAGGTGGCATGTGAGTTCAATTCAATTCAATTTATTTATTCGAACCATTATTTCAAAAGAACACTTGGTAACGTCATTTACAATTTATAAATTATAGATAATTATTCTGTGTAAGTACATAATAAAATAATACCAAAAATAATGTCAAATAAAAACTAATCAGCTGTAAAGGGGCCTTGTCAATTAAATGCAGCTGTAAAAAGGCTTTGTTCTGACAAAATACAAATTATCAAAATAATTAATACATACAGTAGGTACTTATAAAAAAATTACATTAATATCCAGTATTATTTGACCTTATTCAATAGTTTCTGTTTCGACATATTCCTTTTTCAAACATTACTGTCCTTTACAAAATCATCTATCTAGTGTAATATGCTTTGCCCATTAGGTAGCTTTTAATTCCACTTGTACATACAGGGATTAAATTATAGAAGCGAATACCATTACATTTAAAAGAGTTATTTGTTTTTTGCAGTCTGCAGTTAGAAACACAATTTTATATTTATGATGTGCTTTTGGATTCAAATCAGACAATTTCTTTAGTTGACTTCGGATTTTTTCTTACATACATTATACATTCATAAATATATAACGACGGGACTGTTAGTATATTTATAGTTTTAAAAATCTCCCGTAATGAGTCTCTAGTTGACAAATTGTACAGAGCACCGATTGCTCTCTTTTGTAATATGAAAATGGATTTTCTATTCGCAGCAGATCCCCATAATAAGACCCCGTAGGATATAATACTATGAAAGTATCCAAAATAAACAAATCGGGCCGTTGCTACGTCTGATATCTTTTTAATTTGTCGAACTGCATGGGCAGCTGAACTGAGTCGATCAGCCAGTCTCTCTATGTGAGGACCCCACTGAAGCTTTGAATCCACTGAAATGCCCAGAAAAAGAGTAGATTCAATGAGTTTCAATGAGTTTATCTTTCAGTCTAATATCAAGATTACAACCCAGTACATTGCAGAGTGAGAACTTCATTCCTTTAGTTTTATTTGGATTTAGTACTAGATTATTTGCGTCGAACCATTTGTAAATGATGTTTAAAATTGCGTTGATTTCTGTAAAATCATTGATTCCTCTTTTAACCTTAAATAGAAGTGACGTATCGTCAGCGAACATAACTATTTCTACGTTTTTATGTTTTTTTATCACAAAAGGCAAATCATTAATATATATAAGAACCAATAAGGGTCCAAGTATGGAGCCTTGAGGTACACATAATTATTAGCCAAATATAAATATTAAGTCAATAATGTTTAATTATTTAGTCATACTTTTTTTCATTTTGATTATAAAATAAAACAGTTAACAAAAAAATTGCATGTTTTCAAATAAACAAAAAATTAAATACCAAAGTAGCTTAATATGTGTATAAATTAAAAATAAAACAAAAAAATAAAAATTTAACTTGTAAGATTTGTCCCTTACTAACATACTAACAGGCCAAGTATAAACGAGCAATTCTTGTAAATTTATATAATTATAAATAGGATCTGAATCTCGGAAACAGCTCGAATGATTTTCATGAAATTATGTATGCAGGGGGTTTCGGGGACGATAAAGCGATCTAGCTAGATGGCATAATTAAAAAATGACATTTTATGTGGTTTTTCAGGCAATGAAAAACTCTTATAATGTCATTTGAATACGATAGCCAATCTCGCCATCCAACACATTGGTTGAATAGCTCAGGCGGTATAGGAGCGCCCTCGGTTTCGGGAGATCCTGGTTCGAATCCTGATGGTTACTTTCTCGTTTTTTTGTTCATTTTTTAATCTAATATTGTATTGTTTTATACCATGTACTTAGTGATATTTCATCAGGACGTAATTTGTATCTGCCTAAATATAATTAAAAAAAAACGAGCAAAGCTCGGTCAACCAGGTACTGAATATTAAATGAACAAAACCTTTGAAACTAATTAATTTGTATTATCATTTACTTTCCACCACAATAAGAGAATATAGGTACACCTTACCTCCGATTAAAACTCCGGTTTAAAAGCTTCGGTGCCGAACTCGGAACCGAAGGTGTAATAATAAAGATCGGAAGTTCCGACTTATCGGAGTCGGAGTCGGAGCTCCGTAACATTCCTGGTAGTTAGATACTACTTACCTACTTAGGTACTACGTACTTGACGTGACTGGCACCGACTTCAAATAGGTATTTGATATAGGTTAGTTTGCGGGATACAAAATTAGCCACGGAATATTTTACCCATACATTTATTCACCCATTCATTACCTACGAAAAGAACAGACTGGATTTTCGCAAAAGCATAACACAAGATAACGCAAGCACATGAAAATAAAAAAAACTTCATCAACGGGATTGATTGTAGAAATGTAAGTTACTCGCAGACATACACAATAAATAGCATTTATAATAAAACTAGTAAATTAAACACACGTAAAACATAAATTATAATCAGGTTCTTCATTTCCTAAAAGCTGGATTATATCTAACGTACAGAGCTAAAAACTGCGGTAACAAACTACAGTTCGTCTACACGTCTACAGTTCGTCTACACGTCTACAGTTCGTCTACATGTCTACAGTTCGTCTACACGTCTACAGTTCGTCTACACGTCTACAGTTCGTCTACACGTCTACAGTTAGTCAAAAAAGTTTAAAAATGAAACTAACAAGTTAGGTGATATGTATAAAACAACTCTTAGTTTCATTTCAAACTATTTTGACTAACTGTAGTCTATAACGGGTTAACTTGACAATTTTATAGTGAAATCTAAAAAAAAATAGCATTAAAACAATAGGCCCATTTCTTACTATTACACTTTTAGAGTATGCCTGCCCATTGTAGCCATAGCATATCTATTCTATGGCCATAGTCTAAAAAGTGTAAAAGTTATTATTAGTCTACTAGAGAATATTAACAAGTATAATACAATATTGAGACCTTTAAAGACACGGATTTCGCTGATCCAGCTTCTTACGTGACTTGTACATTTATTTGTTCAACTTCAAGATTATGTCGCTGTAAATTGGACTAGTTTTGTAAAATATTTTATTTATTCGAATAATAAATATTTTGTTTATATACATTTATATACCTTATATTATAGGTGCCTTGTTTTTTTGTTTCAAACTATAAAATAATAAGCCTCTGGGTTTATGAGAGGAAGCTGCTATTTGATAAAATATATTTGCTCCCACAGATCCAGAATACCTCTCAGGTATTTAATATAATAAGTTATATTTATAGGTACTTTTATAATTACCTAATTCTTACATTTAAATACTAGTCTAAACATCACACAAAAATATGACCAATGAGTTGTTTTTTTGGGTTGCAAATAGATCTACAGATTTCATACCAAAAATCTTGCAAAAATCGAACGAAATGAAACATTGCCGCAACAAAACTATCTTTGACAGGTAAATTTGCGTCTTGAAAACGTCTTATTTCATTATAAAAAGTGTATAAAAACTATAATTATGTTTGCAGTGGCTATTTACTTTTTACTATTATATTCCTTATTCTAAGCTTTTTACCCACAAAGTCATTGAACAATCATATTATTTGAAATGACACGTGACATTTACGCATGTATTTTTATTTTAAAAACTGCGCTGTTTCGCTAATGTTGTTAAAAACACTTCTGCTAGAATTTTAGCTATCGATTAGTAGGTACGTATTTAAGGACTAATTTAATTTTTTATGAATTGTCTCCTTTTCCTTCAGAATTATCAAACATATTTGCGTTAGTGGCGGTGCCGAATAGCAGTTTATTTTCTACTCTCTTTGTCAAGTTGTTGTAGGTATGTAATAAATTTGTAATGAACTGTTACCCCAGTTGTGATTTAATCATGAATATTTGATCCTTCAGAAAAAAATATTTCTTCACTACTTATAAATTTTAATGGTAAGTACCTATCCATATCAAAACCTTGACAGTTGATCACCACCGCTGAATAGGTATTCAGTGTAATCAGAAGTAATTAGGTACGTACGTTTTTCTGTTTCAGGCAATTGTTTGTACGAACAATCCGTATTAGGTACCTAGTTCTAAGTATAATAATAACCTATCACTGGTTATAACCTACACCCTTAACTATTTCCGTAAGAGGCCGTTGCGAAACACCTAGAGACGATGAATGTACGTATGATCAGTCCAATTTTTCACAATTTTTGCCTATTTGAGTAATTTACTTGTAAGTTCTCACTTTGACGTAGTTATTAGGTACATAATTTGATTCTTACCTGATGTGTCTGGGTGAAGAGTGGTTTTCTTGGTCGCTCGCGTACAGGCTGCCGTCGGACATTGAAGAGTCATCGTACAAGAATACGCTATCGGAACCATTGGCCGAGGTCGGCGAGCCGGTGGAGCCCGGGACGACGCTAGCAGCCTCCAGGGGCACACACCGCGACCCGTTCACTTCGTCCATGTCAAACATTGCGCCTCGCGTGCGGCCTCCCATCGCAACTGATGCCCCTGACAACTGACAGCACCACTGCTTCACACCGACTGGCCCGCCCTTGTGCCTCAAGGCCCCGCCCAATTATACGCGTACGCCCTCGACCATTATACAATGACCTTCGGCGCTATTCGCATAATTCCTTTCGTCACCTATTTTAACCGCAGTATCGCTGGAAAGTAGAGATCATTTGAGAATGGTGATTTTGTTCCCTGGGCTAAGGAATATTTTCAAAAGTAGTTTTTATGCGGAATGCAGAGGTCTGGTTTTTGCGTGCTAAACCAGTTCGTACTGAAATGCGAAATAGTGCTAAAAATGGTAGAATATTATTCATCAATTTGTATTGTCCATTATTAATTTTTTGATAAGTAGGTAGGTAAGTAGTACATTATGGTAAACGGGAAGTTACTCGAGCGTCATAGAGAGTATAGAGACCTATTGGATTGTAAAGCTTAGGTAGGTAATTGAAGAAAAAAAAATCAATAATGTTACCTTTTCATTTGTGTAGGTGCGGCTATAGAATTTCAAATATGAAAAACCAGCGTTATGATTTAATTAGCGATGAATTTTTGTTACTTCGGCTTGTGGAATCCTTAGATATCTATACTAATATTATAAAGAAGTAAAGTTTGTGTGTTTGTTAAATTGTAAGGGGTAATCTCGGGATCTACTGAACCGATTTTAAAAATTCTTTCACCAACAGAAAGCCACATTATTGCTGAGTGTCATAGACTATATAAAAAACCGAAAAATATAAAGGCTTTTACGTGGTAGTCCGTTTTGCAAAGTGAATCGGAGAAAAAAACGGTCGAATGAAAGCGTTTCTTACGAACGCTGCCTTAACTATGAAAGATATATTTTTGAGTTTTAGAGAAAAGATGTGGAGCTTAAAAATGCCTACAAAAAACTCAACGACAGCATATGTCTAGCATTTATATTTAAGTTACAAAAAGTAGCTTTTTTAATATTAGTACAGATAATTTAATTTTTAATATTAATAAAATACTTTAAATCGTTGTCAAAGAACATACCAAGCTGCTTGCCGTGAGAGAGGTTTGTTAGAAGACGACAACCAGTTGGAAAACACTCTACGAGAAGTCCCAATTTCTCAATTTATGCCCAACGAAGTGGGCACGGGTCAGCTAGTTAGATATATTTTTCGTTAACCTTGAATTATTTTTCCTTTAAAATAAAATAGCCACGCTCGAGAAGGTAGAGATCTCTTTTTTATAAACTTAGTAGCCCTCCCCTTTCTTTGCGTCATTTATGGAATATACACTTAGCATTAAATTAACTCACCCTATTGACGGTTCGAGAGTTTCTGATGATCAATTTTTTTTTATTCGCCTTATTTATGGGGCTCATATTTGGTTGAGGTACTTAACCGGGTACAAGGTTTCCAACTGTATATGTAGGTATATTAATCTGCCGCGCTGAAGTAGATCCTGAAATCCCCTCTTGGGCTCCCCTACTATTACTAAACAGTATTTATACACACTGGCGGACGGTGTGCAATCAATCACTTCGATCGTTGCGTCCTCGCTCGTGCCCAGGGTAGCGAATTAGCGATTCTAAATGCAATCCGAATGAATGGTTCAAAATCGGAATGACAATCCCTGTCTCTGTCATGCTAAACAGATAAAACAAAGACCGAGAAATGAGATTCCGTTTCGGATGCAACCGAATGGATTTAGAATCACTACCCTGAGTCGCGGTATTTACAAGGGTCGATTTTCGCCGTGCGGCGAGTCGCTTCACAGATTGCCTCACCAAGCCGCATCGCTAGCCCATTTACACAGGTTACTAAAATCGCATGCGGCTCGGTCATTTCCAACATCTTCATGCGGCGGGTGATCGCCTGCAACTGATCGTTTACATGGTCGATTTTAGTCACCAGTCGCCGCGCGTCCAAAGTCGGATGCTACCCAACTTTGGGGCTTGCGGCTTTAGTCTTTTGCGACTTAGCCGAATTGCCATTGACATGCCATTAGACGCCGCGCGGCAAAAATCGTGCGGCTTTAGTCACCCGTGTAAACTCCTTACCTGCGTTCTATAACTACAACTATAATTTTTCAGAAAAAACAAAACTACAAATACAAAAATCTTTATTGCTGTTTGCAGGTAAGATGATACAAAACATTTTAAAAGTAGACTCATTCAAACTGGCCTCTTTGAGAGGAATGGAATATGCCAAAACAATTTGTTTTAGTCTTAAAACGACCACACACGTACCCTATTATCAGAAGGAAGTGACGTAGAAGCGGTAGGGAATAGAAATCAGCATTACTCTACACACGTACATATACGAACAGTACGATTCCGACCGTGCAACGGAGCGGAGCGGAGCGGAGTCGTTGATCAGAGCAAAGAGAATATAATTACTACGTAGAAGTCGGCACTCAGTACAAACTAACAAGAGCAGTTAACATGTCTGTTCAATACCAACCATATGGCAACGACTTTGTGGAAACGGTTATCTTCGTGAAAACAAGACGAGTACCAACCTAACAGATTATTGAAAGAGATAGAAGACATGGACCTGGTAAATTTCATACATTTATTTAAGTACTGGTAAGTTTCAGTTTCAATAGACTAAAAACTTTCAAAACTAGGGCATGTATTCCGGAATTCCGAAATCTTGGAGAAACTTTTTCGAAATCTCAATTTCGAAATTGAAACACTTTAATATCGTTACTCCAATGTCGGTATTTTGACCACTAACTTTTTTTTAAACACAGCCATGATGTATAGATATACATACACACAATAAGTTATTAAAGATTCAATAAATAAATCATTCAGTGGAGTAATTCATTTGGCTTGAAAGTGACGAGCGCAGTGCAGTGCTAGGTAATGATTTGCCGCCCACTGTTGTAGAACTTTAGAATATTTTATTAATTTTAAAAATAAAAAGTATGTATGTATATAAATAGATAAGTACCTGGGTCACCGAGCTTTGCTCGGTATAAATACTAAAAATACTTAGATACTCTAAGATTTTCTTAAAAAAAGAATACTTGAAAAAAAAGAGAAGCCGTCTGGATTCGAACCCGCAGCTATTAATTCGAGACCACCACGAACGCCCGACTTCCCGTCTGAGCCAATTATGCTGTCGCGTCACGCGGCGAAATTTACCTTCGCATTCTAATGTCTAATGTGACGGTTTTTCATTGTCTAAAAACGCGCATAATATGCGTTTTTTTAATGAAACCTAGTTAGATCGATTTATCGTCCCCGAAACCCCCTGCATACATAATTTCATGAAAATCGTTCGAGCCGTTTCCGAGATTCAGATTCTATATATATATATTTATAAATATTCTTGTATATATATATATACATATACAAGAATTGCTCGTTTAATAGTATAAGATAATCAATTTTACTTTTCTGTACTATCCAAATATTTTTCCAGTTTCGGAGCTGTTCCGGAATTCCGATATTTTATTGGATATTTAGAATCGTGACTCAGTTCCGGCATTGATAATCTTCCGATATTACATACCCTAGTTACGCCCTACTCAGAACAAAAAACATAGGTGTTGCCATGGGACTTACTTCTGAGAAAAGGTTGAAGACATCATTAATTAACTTACATACGAAATCATTTGAGATGTTTTTTGAAGTGAAAACTTCTTATAGCGCACGTGCACAGCATTTTCATGGGCTGTGAATGTAAATGAAATGAAGGAAATATAAAGATGAACTAAGTACCGTCTGGATCAGGGATGATCGATATTCATCGATGGTGATGGATCTCGAATTTATATTGCAGATAAAAGTAGTACTGGTTTTAGACGCAATCCGAACGGCGCATAATCCTTGCCTTTGTCATTCTAAACAGATAAAACAAAGAACGAGATGTGAGATTCCGTGTCGGAGAGTTTACTTTGGCTCGTATATCGAGTCCAAGGCTAAATTAGCTGCCAAAAAACTAGGTATCCTCTCAAAGGTGCGAAAGTACTTCAAGTCTGAACAATTGCTTTTGTTATATTTATAAAGCACAGATTCGATCTTGTATGGAGTACTGTTCGCACCTATGGGATGGATCGGCTAAGTATCAGCTTGCGGCTCTGGAATCGATTGAGAGGAGTGCTAAAAGGCTCATAGGCAATAACACTCTTGTGCGAAAAAGACTGCAAAGTCTTGAACATCGCCGAAAAATTGCTAGCTATCGTATAGCTAGCAATTTATCGCTAGGTTTATTATCGGATACACTTCGGAGAGTGTGTATCTGATCTGCATGATCTAATACCACCTAGCCCTTTTTTCTATCGGACTTCCCGTAGCTCGAAGAAGTGGCATCGTTTCATGGTTGATGTTCCAAAGACACGAACAAAGAGGTTTGACTCTACTTTTGTAATAAGAACGTCTAGACTGTGGAATGAGTTGCCCGAGTGGGTTTTTCCCGATGGTTATAATCTTGGTGTCTTCAAATCGAGAGTGAATCGGTTTCTTCTAGGTAAGCACGCTCCATCTTAGACCGCATCGTCGCTTAACATCAGGCGAGATGGTGGTCAAGTGTAAACCTATAAATGTTAAAAGCCTAGTACCTACTGCACTGCGCTCGTCACCCAGAGATATGAGATATTTTATCTCTGTGCCCGGTAATTTTACTGGAAACATTGCCCTACAAACCGCAACATAGTAATGTTTGCACATTACTGCTTAGCGGTAGAATAACCGACGAAAGTACTTCCCCAAAAAGTCTTACCAAAACTTAATTTTAAAAACCCGACTGAACAAAAACAGCTTTAAAAACATTATTTAATACAATGTACTATCTAAGGAGACACTTGAGTGATTGAGTCTAACGATACCTTAATTGTCATCCAGCCGTTTGGAAGATAATTGGGGGTAAAGAAATTTACAAACATATAAGAAACCATAACCCTTCATTCAGTCGGGTAATTAAAATAATATTTTGTGTACAATTTCGATTACTCGATCGTATATCGTACCATAGCCAAAAAGTCGTAGAAATACGATTTAAATCATACTGTTGGCAATTATTCGGTCTCATTTTTTGGAGACAGGGAATTGAGTAAAAGTGGGTGGGACCTGATAAATTTATCAGGTCCCACCCACTTTTTTTATCAGGTCCCTCCCACTTTTACGTCATATCTTCGCAACTTCCTCTGATAAAAGGATTCGTATGTAGATCTTATTAAAGGTGAAAGGTGGGCCGTAATTTTGAATTTTTAAAACAATTTTGAGACCTACTTGATATAAGACAAAAGTCATACAGCCAATTATTGTAGAAAATAACATTTCATATCTTTTATTTCCAGCCAACTTTTTTTCGAAGTAACCGATAACGTTTTATGTCTCATGTAATGGTAGCAATTAGCAATGTAGAAAAAATAATTTGTGAATTCTGTTCCCAGTAGCATAAATATTGCCCTTTTTATCCGACTGGAAGAAGGGTTATGTTTTTTGCGCGTATCTTGTATGTTTGTAAAACTTTTATTTCCACGTATCTTCCAAACGACTAGATAGATTTTGGTAATTAAGATATTTTTGGACTAGTCTCATGCACTAAAGTGTCCTTAGATAGTATGTAGTGTTTTTTACGTGTTGATTTTTTGCAGGCAGGCTTTTAAATCAAAGTTATTCTATAATATTTCGCGTTTCTCGGAAAAACAACATCGTTCATCATCATGATTGAAGAGTCAAACAAAGAGTTTTGTCTCCACTTTTGTAATAAGAACAACTACCTAAGCTGTGAAACGTATTGTCGGAGTGGGTTTTTCTCGATGGTTGTTGGTGTTTTCAAGTCGAGAGGGAATTTGTTTCTATTAGAGAAGCAAATTCCGTCGTAGACCGCATTATCTTCATCCACTATAATCGGCATCATCGTAAACGTATCATTAAATGGACCTTAAATCGTAAACGGTAAGTTAAAAAAAAAAACTTGCAACAAAAGATATAAAAATGTATTTTCTACAATAACGGTCTCCATAGTTTTACGAAATATCGGCTAAAACAGTTTTTTCAATTGGCGTTTGAAGCTCCACCTGGATCTGTGAGCATTTTGTGATTTAATGCTCAATAAGTGATTTTTATAACACATTTGCTCGTAAAGGGTCTCCTATTGCACCAATTTCTGCATCGTAATGTATCTCAAATCTCATTACGTGCTTGTGCGTTAATGTAATGTAAAACGCACGGTTTCAAAATGCTCCGTCTAAAACTAATGGTACCTTTTGAAATCTCAGTAAAGAGTTTTTTATGTCAAAAAACTGGTCAACATTTTATGAATAAAATTAACTTTGAGACGTAAAATGTAATAAAGAATTATCTAATTCGTTATTTAATTAATTTTTACCAAAAATTATAACAATTTATCTGTAACAAAAAACGAAAATATTAATTTACTTTATTACTAATGACATAATGGATGGTTCTGTGCCTTTGCTTTAGAAAAAAAATTGAAAAAGTAATAGTACATTATGATATAAGTGCGCTAAGTTGATAATTACAGCCGAGGCGATATTGCTATAATTAGCAGAGGCTGTAATTATCAAAGCGCACGTATGTCATACGACGTTGACCGAGTTTTGCTCGGTTTAAATCTATACTAATATTATAAAGAGGAAATATTTGTTTGTTTGTTTGTTTGTAATGAATAGGCTCCGAAACTACTGGACCGATTTCAAAAATTATTTCACCTTTGGAAAGCTACATTATTCCCGAGTAACATAGGCTACGGCAGATGGCGCTGCAGTTGATATCTAGGTTATTATTCGAGCGAAGCCGGAGCGGGCCGCTAGTACTAAATATACTTAGATAAGAGTACTTAGGTAATATACATAGATAACTCCAAGAAATATATTTTCTTAAAGAAAACGAATTGAAAAAAAAAGAGAACCCGACTGGATTCGAACCCGGAGCTACTAATTCGTGACCGCTATGAGCGCCCGACTTCCCGTCTGAGCTAATTATGCTGTCGCGTCACGCGGCGAAATTTAGGTACCTTCACATTCTAATGTCTAATGTGACAGTTTTTCATTGTCTAAAAACGCGCATAATATGCTTGTTTTTTAAATAAGACCTAGTTAGATCGATTTATCGTCCCCGAAATCCCCTGCATACATAATTTCATGAAAATCCGTCGAGACGTTTCCGAGATTCAGATTCTATATATATATACATATTTATATAGGTACAAGAATTGCTCGTTTAAAGGTATTTTTAACATATTTGCAAGGAAATAAATCAAAATTATGATGACATATAAATAAAAATGGAAGTCATAGGAAATGCCGATAGAAGTGAAAACTTATTACTCACAATTTGATTGCTTACTTTTGAAACTACACGGGTGTAACTGGAGGGCGTGGCCTGGGCGTCATGGCATGGCCATCTAGAAATGCGTCAGTATTTCACATTGGCTCACACATTTCTAAATGGCCATGCCATGTTGTCAGGCCACGCCCTTTCAGCATTTCCCATTGGCTGACGTATTTCTTGTTCACAGATTAACAATGCGCGCGTATTAGCGCTTTTTTTTAAAGCAAAGGCACAGAACCACCCAGTTTGACATTACGACATTAATAATAATAAAGTAAATTAATATTTTTGTGTTTGTTATGGATAAATTGTTGTAACTTATGGTCAAAATTAATTAAACTAACAAATTAAATAATTCTAATTTATTCCTAAATAATTCTAATTACAGTTAATTTTATTCATAAAATGTTTACCACTTTTCTGACATAAAAACTCTTTAATAAGTTTTAAAAAGGTACCGTTCGTTTGAGACGGAGCATTTTGAAACCGTGCGTTTTACATTATATTATCCCACAAGTACGTAATAAGATACATTACGATACAGATATTGGTGCAATAAGAGACCCTTAACGAGCAAATATGTTATAAGTAAAAATAATTCCGCTTGCTTTTTTTCCGCTGCATTGTTTTTATTTGAAAATGTCGTCAGAGTTTTTTTTTTAAGTAAAGAGTGACGAGACGTGCAGGACATGTGCCTGATGGTAAGCAACAAGCCTGCCACATAATAGCACAGTGACACACAGCTATTGGCACATGAACAGTCCAAATCATTACCTAGCACCGCTCTACATTCATCACCCAGAGATCTGAGATACTATATCTCTAAGCCCTGTGATTTCTCTGGAAATATTGCCCTTCAATCGCTTCGAAGCCTTAGATGAATGCGTAACGGTGGACGAAATAAACGACAGGCTGGTGGAAACTGTTCTGTGAAAAAAATAGAACCCATAAGCTCTCCCGATCATACTCTAAATCTCATGGCGGTTAGGCGAGATATGCGATTGCAGTCTTCGGTCGACATGACGGTTTACAGACGGCTCAATAGACAGATCTCTACTAGTGCGACGTGACCTACGCTGCTTCAATACTTCGAGTATTGAGGAAGCGATCAAGCGGAACAAAGGCTCAAAAGTGTTCTTTTTTTTTTAAGTAAAGAGTGACAAGACGAGCATTACATTTGCCTGATGGTAAGCAACATGCCTGCAACATAACAGCACAGTGACACGCAGCTATTGGAACATGAAGAGGCAAAATCATTACCTAGCACCGCACTGCGCTCGTCACCCAGAGATCTATGTTGTTATATCTCTAAGCCCTGTAATTTCTCTGGAAACATTGCCCTTCAAACCGGAACACAAGAGATCTGTCTCTTGGGCAAAGTCAATTGACCAACTAAAGACCGACAGTAGTGACGTCGTCTCGTCGAAGCCCGAGATTTTGGAGGAGATTGAGAGGTTCTATGAACAGTTATACACCTCTACGCAAGCACAACCTGTCGTTACATTACAAAATACCCCAGAGTCAAGCTGACCCGACCTTTTACCGAAGACATCCCGCAAGTCAGCTTGTATGAGATTAGGATGGCTCTCAAACACCTTAAGAACAACAAGGCACCTGGCGACGACGGAATTACGACTGAGCTTCTGAGAGCGGGTGGAAAACTAGTACTTAAAGTCCTCCAGAAGCTGTTCGACTCCATTATACTTGACGGTAATATGCCAGAAGCGTGGAGCAGAAGTGTGGTGGTGCTCTTCTTCAAAAAAGGTGACAACACCTTGTTGAAGAACCACAAACCCATCTCACTTCTGAGCCACGTTTATAAGTTGTTTTATTTAATAGTACCGTAGACCATCCATAAGCTTCGGCAGATTAAACTGACAACCGAGGAGTATAATCGACCACTATGTATAGCGTATGTGGACTATGAGAAAGCCTTCGATTCCATCGAGACCTGGGCAGTCTCTCCAACGATGCCGCATCGACTATCGCTATATCGAAGTGTTGATGTGTACCTACAGCAAAGCCACAATGTCTGTCCGATTACAAGACCAGTGCATAAAACATATCCAGCTACAGAAAGGCGTGAGACAGGGAGATGTTATATCTCCGAAACTGTTCACTGCCGCGCTGGAAGATCTTTTCAAGCTACTGGACTGAACTGAACTAACGGATACGGCATCAATTTCAACGGCAAATGCATCACTCACCTTCGGTTCGCCGACGACATAGTCATTGTGGCGGAGTCGCTGGAGGACCTCGGTGCTATGCTCAGGGACCTCAGTAGAGTATCCCAACAGGTAGGTTTGAGGATGAATATGGACAAGACGAAGGTTCATGTTTCACCTGTACCGGTTAATGTTGGGAATACCACACTCGAAGTTGTTGACGAATACGTCTACCTGGGTCAAAAGATCCAATTATCCAACTTCGACAAAGAGGTCCAGCGAAGGATCCAACTCGGATGGGCAGCGAACGGGAAACTTCGGCACATCTTTGAGTCCAAAATACCCCAATGCCTAAAGACAAAAGTCTTTAACCAGTGCGTGTTGCCACGTTGCCAGTTATGGCTTATGGAACTGAGACGTGGTCCTTAACTGTGGGCCTCATAACAAAGCTCAAAGTCACAAAGCGAGCTATGGAGAGAGCTATGCTCGGAGTCTCTTTGCGCGACAGAATCCGTAATGAGGATATTCGCAAAATAACTAAAGTGGCCGACATAGCTCAAAAAGTAAGCAAGCTGAAGTGAACGCTCGCAGAACTGACAACCGATGGGGAAGAAAGGTTCTCGAGTGGCGACCACAAACCGGAAGACGCAGTGTTGGACGGCCTCCCACTAGACGGACAGATGACCTCACAAAGATCGCTGGAAACCGCTGGTTGCAGGTTGCGCGGGACCGTCCGTTGTGGAAATCTAGGGGGGAGGTCTATGTTCAGCAGTGGACGTCTTGCGGCTGATGATGATGATGATTGCCCTTCAAACCGGAACACAGTAATGTCTACACATTACTGCTTGGCGGTAGAATAACTGACAAAAGGTGTGGTTCTTCCCCTGGCGGACTCTGCCAAGAGTCAAAACTACAAAAATATGTTTCAAAACGTCACATACAAATATGTTGTAAAACGTCGTATGACATACGTGCGCTTATATAAATTACAGCCTTTGCTAATTATATCGCCTCAGCTTTAATTATCAACTTAGCGCACTTATATCATGATGTACATATAAAAAAAATTGGATCAGAAGTGCAAAGTTGACCAAAAAGACCATATATTTTTACTGGCCTTTCAGTTTCTACGCATTATTTAAAAAAAAAATGAACCTTTGAAGTATTAGGTAACACTTTAAAAAGATGAATGAAATGGGTAAAGCTGTTCTCAACTTACAGCGTCACCAAAAAAGGAAAGGTTCATTTTTGTGTACCTACGAGTATATAGAAATATTTCTTGCTTTATATAGGTAGCAACAAAACTCTTTTCACTATTATCTTGTCACAAAGAAATCTTGAATAAAAAATGGTTTAAATGACATAGTTCAATTAAATCAATATTTTACTGCTATTTCTGCACTGTGGCACCAATTCCGCACAGAATGACGCATAATGAGAATGATTGCGAGAACAAGACAACGTTAAATTACTTTTTTTTTTTTTTTTCAATTCAATTCAATTTATTTCATTTGCAAAACATGGGTTGTACAATTTTACATTGTTACATAATGTTGAAGCTAAGTATATATAGGTGCGCCATGCTTTAACCTTATGGCATGCAAATATTTTCGTTATGAGTTTATTTTTAAAATTCACATTGCAGAATCAATTATACAGAATGGCAAAAACAATAAAAAGTCAAATTAACATGTCCAAGGTACACAATATTTGGGTCAATAAATAATACCAATATTAGTTAAAATAATGTCAGAGATTTCAAATAAAATGTCAAATATGCGTAATACTAAAAATATGAGACTCGTACCAAATTAAATTACATATACAAAAAACAGGTCACTGATTATTATTTACTTATGAGAAACTGTAAGCGAGCCAAGTCTTTGTCTCTTAGAAACTCGGCAATGGAGTAATACGCCTTTTCCAAAAGAATTTCTTTTAACTTATGCTTGAAAATATTATTACTCTCAATATCTTTCAGAACTTTAGGTAGATTATTGTAGATTTCGACCCTTTTAACAAAAATGCTTTTATTATATATAGCTAATCTACATTTTGGAGCACATAAGATATGTTTGTGACGAATACTCTTTAAACATTCATAATCTTGAATGTTGTTTCTGACCAGAAGAGCGGCTTCATAAATATAAATAGAAGGAAGAGTCAACAACTTTAACTTTTGAAAGGAAGGCTTACATGAGTCTCTTTGTTTTAATCTACAAATTGAATTGAATTTAACGTATACATTTTTTTTGAGCTTTAAATGCAACTTCTTTGTTTGTGGAGTTTGCCCATAAAAGTATTCCGTATCTTAGTGTTGAACCGACATACGCATGGTAGACACTCAAGAGAGTCGCGTCATTGACGACATTACGCAGCATGTAGAGAGCATAAGAAAACTGGTTTAACCTGGTGCACACCTGCTCCACATGAGATTTCCACGATAGAGCCGAGTCAACTTGTATACCTAAAAATTTTGTTGTATTGATTTCAGTTATTTGCTTTCCACGATAATTTATATTTAGAATGTCATTGTTACTATTAGTTGTTTTAAAAGTCATTATATGGGTTTTGTCCAAATTAATTTTAAGATTATTATTCTCTAACCAGTCAACTGTCAACTCTATAGATTTGTTAATATTGCTTTCATGGTCGCACAAACCATTTTCTGTAAAAATTACGGTACTGTCGTCTGCAAACATGACAATCGGATCATGTATGGCATGGGGTAAGTCGTTTATGTAAATAATAAATAGTAGCGGACCCAATATACTTCCTTGAGGTACACCGTATTTTATGGTTCTAGTGTCTGAACAATGTGTTTCTTCTACTTTAGTTCTAATATTTAATCTACTTACTTCTGTATATTGCCGTCTATTTGTCAGATATGATTTAATCATATCCAATGCACATCCTCTTATCCCATATTTTTCCATTTTGTCAATCAAAATACTGTGGTCTACACGATCAAAAGCCTGGCTCATGTCCATATACAGCGCTGTTACTCTTGTTTTACGTTCAAGACCACTGTATACTCTTTCAAGAAAACTTAGCATTGACATATCAACAGATTTATTTTTCCGGAAACCAGTCTGTTCTGACGCAAATATATTGTTGCTTTCAAAATAATTGTTGACACGCTCATAAATTACTCTCTCAAAAACCTTAGACAGTACAGGTATTAAAGCTATCGGTCTATAAAATCGCATATTTTCCCTATTTTCTTTTTTAAATAGAGGTTTTACGACAGAAATTTTAAGTTTATCTGGGAAAATACCTTCTTCAATGCAGCTGTTAATGATATGTGAGAGTACAGGAGATATGACTCTAGCCACAGACTTTATGACTTTGGTATGTACATCGTCATACCCCACAGTATTTGTATTTTTCAATGAGAATATAATTCTCTCAATTTCGTGTTCATTAGTCGGAGAAAAAAAACAAGAGTTGGATTTATTATGGCGGAGTGTCTTTTGTGCGCAAATTCCATTTACAGAACTCTGCTCTATTTCGTCTATGAAAAAATTATTAAAACATTGAGCGATTTCTTTAGGATGAGTAATGGGTTTTCCGTGAAACTGTATTTGTTTAATTTCGTCTTTGATTTTATGATTTTTATATTTATTTATTATATCCCATACTGCCTTTGATTTATTAGTAGATTGTTTTATGAAAAAGTTATTCTGAGCTTTTTGGGTTTGCTTAATAACACGTTTTAACCTAGCAGAATATTGTTTGAAATCAGTTTTATCATTTACGGCCTTAGATTTTCTGTATTTCCATAGTAGAGAACGTTTTCTCTTTGTACAGATTTTAATGCCTCTACTTAGCCACATTGATCGCTTGGATAAGGCAACTTTTGTTTTAAACCGTGGAAAACACAACTCATAAAACAATAGAAAAATGCTTATAAATTCGTCGTATGCCGTATTGGCATCCGTAGCTGTGTAAATATCTTGAAAAGATAGATTACTCAAGGCGTTTATAAATTTATCTATATTTTCCTGGCTAAAGTCTCTTCTCCATCTATAGAAATGAGTAATGATGTAACTTCTTTTAACAGGACATTTCATCACTTGGGCTGTGTGGTCCGATAGAGCATGCTCCACAATTGTGGTTGAACAGCCTTTGGCGTTATGAGCAATATTATCAAGACATGTCTGACTACGCGGTCTGGTGGGTTTATTTACGCTCAGTTTTAGATTAAACTGTGTTAATATTTCCTGAAAACGCTGAGAAATGGGATCTTTCACCATGGTATTAATATTGAAGTCGCCACAAAGCACAACTTTTTTATTACTATAACAAGTTTTCTTTAACAACTCGTGAAGTTTTGCGAAAAATTGTTCCCTAATAGATATTTTATTTCTCGGAGATCTATACAAACAAATAACAATAATTTTGTGCTCTATAAGTTCAATGGCACAACATTCGAATATATTCATTACAGATAGTGAGTTTACTTCAGTCAATACTTTATATTTATGTTGATTGTAAATTAAAATGCAGGAACCTCCGGATCGATTTGGTCTGCAAAATTTTGTAGCCAGCCCGTAATTGGGTATACAGAGCATAACCGAGTCATTCTCTATCATATTATGTTCGGTTATGCACATTACGTCAATAAAGATATTTTTATTTCTTTTCAAGTCTTCCACAGATATAGTTAAGTCGTCCATTTTGCTGACTAAACCATTGATGTTTTGGTGCATGATGTGCACAAAGCTATACTCGAAAAAAATCCCTGCTAACTGTATGCTTTGCTTGTTCATGGCTTTGAGTCAATTCATCATAATTAGTTTTGTTGAACTCTTCCTCCGTCTGAGTGCATTTATCTGCCATGGAAAGAAATTTCGATATTAATGGCATATTGTTCAATTTATATTTGTAATCTAAACGGATGATATCTCTCAAAATATGTCGAGCCCTAAACAAAACACAATATTTTTGGCTAGGTATAAATCTACTGAAATTCATGTCAATAAAATGTACATTATCATAATTCGCACTTATCAATTTCAAGTCATCATTCAATTTTTTTACTTGTACTACATTATTTTTCATTATTTCACTAATAATAATATTGGTATCTTTGTGTTTATCCAAAAAAAATTGTAGATGACCTTGAAATTCATAAGGATTTGTTTCATTGGAGCCGCCTATTAAAATAATACAATCATTTTTATTTAAATTTTCCAATTTGTTGTTATGACTCATTAAAATGTGACGAAATTTCGCGTCCGGCATCAAATAACTTTCAACTGAATAGTCCTGTCCGGCCAAGGAGTTAAGTGTTGATCTCAAGTATCGTCCATGCTGATCAGCTATTATTATAATGCGTTTCTTGGGTATATGGTCCTCCAGGATGTGTATTTCATCTGTGTTGCCATTTTGCAAATTTGATGATTTTTTTACACTTCTTCGGGCGATGTCGGTTGTTAATTCTTCAACTCTACTTTGTTGATTATTAGGCGTAGAATTAATCGCTGCCTGTGGCCGATAGTCTATAGCCTGTTGGGAATGTTGGCTATTGATTTTCAGACCTCTTTTAGGAGTTACAAAAGGTGAATTAGTGATGCTGCGGGCCTCTCTGTGTTTGGATCCCTTTTTTAGACGAATTAAAGGTGATAAAGGTGATAAACCGCATGTGTCCGATATTCCAAGTTTTTTGTACAATTCAATAATTTTACTGGACTTCTCGAGGCTTTTGCTTAATTTACTATTTTCTAGACAAAGGTTATCAATTTCCTGATTTGCTGATAGTAATGCCTCTTCTAGTTTACTTATTCTATCCTGTAATTCCTTTGTTATGTAGCTTTCGTCAACAGATGAGTTCGGTAGGCTTATCGCTGTTGTTTCAAATAATGTAGAACTATTAGTAGATGTTGACAAATCGTTCAATGAACTCGTCCTCTGAAGAGGCTTCCTTGTCGTAATATTTTCCAAATTACATTTTTCCATTGTATTCAACAATTCGTCTTTTTGCATTAGTATGATGTAGGATGAGCAGAAATAAAATCAAAATGTGAAAAACAGGACAGCAAAAGTCAATTTTGTGCAAACAAAAATGAAAAACAAATTACAAAACAAGAACCGCTTCGTGAGATTCGAACCCGCGCATCTTCAGTGTTGCGTGTCTACATAGACCATTCATCCATCAGTGCCTATGAGTCGTGTGTCAAAATAGACGAACTAATAAAAATCAATGAGACTTTAGGTGTATTTGAGCAGTTTTATGCAGTGTTGATAAGAGTCCAAAGGTCAGTTTTACTTAAACGACCCGCAATCTCACTGTATGTTTACAATTTTACAACAATATAAAAGGGCACTACTTTTGCACACTTTATAACACTGGAAATGACTCAGGCCGGCTTAGCAGCTACGTGAAACAGTATTATCAGTTGCTTCCCACTCCAATCTGGACCAGATTGACTGATCAGGTTATTCAGTCGTTTAAACGTAATTCACTGTTAATTACGTTTTTATTCAATGTTTCACTTAAAAATCATCACTCAATCGTCGTATTAATACCGTATTTGGGGATTTATCTTTAATTTAACAATTTTAAAACTTTAATTTGCACCGAGACGATGTTTACTTGTTAGTGGTACTTGTCAAAAATCCACTTCACTTTGATACAAATACCCGACCTTAATACCCCGTTTACATGATTCCAGTCCAGCGACCGAATCCAGCGCTGGATTGCTCACTGGAATAATGGAAACCGGCACTGGAATGCATCAATCCGGTGCCAGTGCATTCCAGTGCCGGTTTACATTATTCCAGTAAGCAATCCAGCGCTGGATTCGGTCGCTGGACTGGAATAATGTAAACGGGGTATAATTTAAATATGTAAAGGCTTAGAGATATAACAACTTAGATATCTGGGTGACGAGCGCAGTGCAGTGTTAGGTAATGATTTGGACTCTTCATGTTCAAATAGCTGCGTGTCACTGTGCTGTTATGTGGCAGGTATGTTGCTTACCATCAGGCACAAGTCAGGCTGGTCTCGTCACTTAAAATTAAAAAAAATGTTATTATAAAAAAATAACTTTACTACTAAGTTCTTAACTTTACTGAACTTACTTATGTACTGTTACTTAACTTACTTACTAAAAGTTTAAAGAGCCTACTGGCAGGGCCGTCTTTAGCCATGCCGGGGCCCCTGTGCACACAAGAATTTGGGGCCCTTTTGTATAGTGAAGTAAATGATATTTCGTCGTCATCGTCGTTATTTCATTGTAATTAAATCGGACAGGTATATTTTATCAAAATTCGCTGATTTAGTGCGAACATTTTAGTTTTACCTTTTTTATTTTCTGTAAGTATCTCAAATAATAATTTAATGTTCTTTTCGACATAATGAAATTACTTCGTAATGAAACGAACACGCCACAAGGCTACAGCTGACATGCTACTTTTAGCATCCGTAATCGAGGACTTTGTGATTATCAGTCGTAGTATCGAGAGCACGCGTTTTAGCGATTGTATCGAAGCTGCATCGCGATTTCCCGACTGCCTGTGTTCGGATGCGGTATGAAAATCGCGCGTTTTAGCAACTGCTGCGATTTTGGATCAGGTCGGACTTTTGTTCGAGTCCTTAGAATTTCAGCCATGAAATGATGTTAAGTTTATTCGGCAGCCAAACACACATTCTGCACATATTCAGTAGGTATCTGAGAGTGTAGCGTTCAGTCGCGGTCCTGAAAAGCGACTCAATCGTCGCGCTTAGCGTGTTTTAAGTGTGCGGTGTGAAATGTTTGATCGCTGTATTTAGCTTTTAAAAACTGACTAAGGACCACCACAGCAAAGCTATTTTTAGCATCGGCGATTGGTGGCTTTTTAGAACCTAAACACGGTGATCAAGTGTTCCACATAACACGCACACGCGACAAAACACTACGCTCCGCACACATTCACGCCAGTCACATTATTTGTCGTCTGCCAAACAGTGCAGTTTTAACATCGTTTCATGGTTGATTTTCCTTAGACTCAAACGAAAATCCAACCCAATCCAACATCGGAGCAGCCGCTAAAACACGCGATTTCAATACCGCGTCCGAACGCAGGCAGTCGCGAAATCGCGATGCAGCATCGACACAATCGCTAAAATGCACGATTTCTATATTGCGGATGCTAAAAGTAGCTAGTGTGCTGTGACCCAAACGAAAAACTTCTACTTTCTTATTTCATTTTAAAAATATAAATCTTTCAGACAGACAGTTTGAACTTAGGGTCCAACATCTTCTTAACCCAACCAAATTGATCCGACACGGCATCTCATCTCACGGACTTTATCTGGTCTGTTTACAGTGACAGAGACAAAGGTTAACATTCCGAATATGAGCCGTTCGTATTGCGATGAGACTCACTACCCAGGTCGAATCAGACGAAGGTGGCGTGACGAACTGAAATCGCATGATAAACACTGGACTACCAAACCTATTATACCTAAATCAAGCTATCTGGAAGGATGGAAAAGAGGCCTTTGTCTAGCAGTGAGACAATTTAGGCTAGCGAATATAAATACCGTTGCTCTACTGGGACCAATCAATCATCACGGACAGGACTAATAAGCCTGATATCGTGATAGTAGACCGGTCTCAGCGCCAGACATAGTCGATATCACCATACCACATGATCAAATAGATGAATGGGTAGCGTCTACAACAATTACGTATAAGTACCTATTAATTATTTTTTGCTTTGGAGTGCCTATTTGGTTCGAGGTTTTGGAGTCAGTTTATTTAAACGGAGTTTTTTTATTTATAGTTATTTCTATTTTAGATTTCACTTCTGCCGTGTGAAAAGCAAAAGCACATACTTACACATTTTTTTTCGTATTTGGATAATTTGTGTATTTTGCGCCATCTGTGTTGTTGCCGGTGAGTCACTACGACGTGACGCTAAGTTTAGTACTGGCTTGTGGCTCCTGGTAAAGACAGCGACGACGAGAACGTAGGTCAACGCAGATCCGAAAGGTGGCGCTTCGTACCAAAGCACGGTTTAAAGAAACTGTGACTGTGTCATAGAATAGATAATGCTGTGTGTGAAATTATTTTCTACAGGTATCACCACGGTATCACGAACAATCAACGATATATTCGCACATAATATACATCTAAAGGGAGTCAATTCAAAAACACACTTTTTTACAGAAAACGCGAACAACTGATTCAGGGGGGTGACAGTAGTTTCCGATTCCATCATTATGGCGCTAGTGTTGCCGTAGCCATTTTGAACGCCATCTTGAAGCTGCCGTCATTTACGAGACATTATTCAATGTCAGTGTCAGTGTATCAGTGACAAACATTACCGTTACGAACTGTGTTGCCAACCGATACGATTTAATACGATTTAAATTGTATTTATAAGATCTTTTTGGCTCATGTGCGATGGACGATTGCAAAGTCGAAATCGGACGCAAAATATACAATCTTTTGAATGGAATCTTACGAAATGAACAATCGCCATAAATTCATTTTTTTAGTGTAAAAAGTAAAACACTGAACTTCTTTAACAGTTGAAAATTATAATTCAAGTTCATTTTAATCGATTTACGTTAGTTTATTGAAATTACATGGCACACTATTATTTCTGGAATATACTTTCGCTTGTGGCCAACTTTATTTTTCAGATAATCGTAATTATCTGAAAAGTAATGTTGGCAACACTGGTTTTGAATCAAAACAATCAAAAGTTCTATTTGCCTTTCGAAATTGTATATTTATATTGTTTTACGTTATATTTCGTGTTCTGTTAGCTTGAATTCAGTTACAAACGTTAAGAAAACCTACTATGGCGTAATCAGCAATGACTGTTCATCACGGAATCGCGAGTGTTGTTTTAAGGACTGTGAATTAACCAGCCGCACGCATCGTCGTAAAGACATTCTAAAAAACTACAACTAGAGGAAATTGTGATTCTCCTTTCCCGTGAACGTCGAATTCAGTGGCCTAACAAAAGAGCAATTAGTGAATTAACGAGTTTGCTAACTATCTATCGATCTATAACCTACAAATACACATCATATTGCGACAGATAAATATGTCACCCGACTTGTCTATTCATAGTAATACTATTTTCTTATTATGTACTGAGAAAGAAATAAAATAATATAAACGAAATTGTTGTATTTTTTCTGGTTTTTCATAAAAAATAATAAAATGTTATAATAGAACCTATTTGTCGATGTTTTCGTAAGCACATCACTAATAATCGATATCGATAATTTGTATTCTCAGCTATTCGTGAGACGTCACTATTGCGATTGCGACGCTAGCGCTTTTATGTTGGAATCGGAACTAAGGGTCACAATACCGAACTGTCCTATCTGTAGTATATAGTGATCTGTGAACTGATTACTGTGTCCCAATGCACGGCAGAAGTGTTCTGATTAGAAATTATGATTTTAAACCCAGCCAAAACGAGTGTGTTATAGGAAACTCGTGTTTTTCTCATGTGTTGCGCCTAAAAATTGGATTTTCTGAGTTGTTTCCTTGTTGCTAACCAATGTGTATATTTTTTTATTATTATTTTGAGTTGAGCCTGTATTGTTGAATCACGGTCTTAGTTAGCTCTCTTTTAATGAACCAGAGAAGAAGAAGAAGAGTAACCAAAAATTTAAAATTTAATAAAAATCTGTATTATTTATAATTAGTTCGAGCGATTTATTAATTTTTTGACCAGCAATAAGGGGTTTGTGGGATGATGAATTAGCAAAATCACATTAGTAGTAATGAAAGCAGTAAAAATTGTCTGTTAACAGTACTCTTGAACCCTAATCTTAAGTCTCTTATGTCAATTATAATTATATAATATTTATCTTTCTTACAAACAATAGAAGCTCTTGTAAAAGACCCATTAACTTCAAAATAAAAGGCGGTATTGAGGACTGTTAAATGTTGTGTACGAACTTGTGTCGAACTATAAACTCTCTTTGCCTTTCAAGGTCGCCGATCCCCCAAAATGCTTTAAAAACATGTTACCTTGAAACTTCATCAAGCTTGTCTTTACATTTTAATCGACATTTTTCTCCACAGAGTGGTCTTGTGTTAGAGTTGTGTCTAAACACAGATTGGTATAATATTAGGTGAAAGTTTCCTTTTGTGAGCCAATAGAAAATTAGGATTCGGAGTCATTAATATCGCTTTCGTCGCTCTGGATTGGTGAAATATAATAATTGTTAAACTAAATTTTTTAAAAGTGTGCCAGTATTTTGTGTTGCTTAGACGTGCAGGGTATAGAAGATAATGTATCAGCCAATAATACAACGGGACGAGTTTCTTAAGATCAGACATTGTTGTTGACGTTATTTTCAAGTCATCTTCCAGCGTTTCATATCATGTAGAAATGACGGAAGAACTGATGAGTGATGATGTCTTTGTCCCTTGTTTCATGTGTAGAAATGATGAGAAGAGTGATATTTTCTTTACCCATTTCTTCCATCATATTTACTAAGAACCGACCACGTCTCGTTGTTTTCCTGAGAAGGGGCAATACTTATTATATTTAATTAAAAGACTATGAGCACCAAAGTTATGAAAATAGCCTGGAATTTCGCATTAATGACCCCATTAGCGATATTGTGAGGTAATTTTTGGAGAATACCATCTAACTCAAAAATTTGCATTAAAGTCAAGACAAATCCATTAAATTTAAAGGTGACAAAGAAAAGTAATAATTTAAAGAGATCCTTATAGCTATTAGCTAAAGAATTGTATTTAGATAGGGTTTTAGAAATAATATAAGCGGTTGAAATATGACTCGGCAATACAGAGGTAACTCAAAATTCGAAAACGATTCATTAATATGGCAACAATTCAAAATTAAAATTAAAAAAATACTGACCTTGCCAGCAATACGGGTTCAACTCAAAATGTTGTATAAATTCACTCAGCACTTACCACCTACAAAACGTTAACTCAAAATAGCTACTAAACTAAAATGACAACACTGCAGGTACAACTTTGAATAATTTTTAATTGTGTACAAGTTAGCTAGTATTTTTGATTACAACTAGCAATATCGCTGTTTTGGTGGGAGATAAGCAGGAGGCACTCTTTCAACATCGGTATTTTGAATAAAAAAAAAAAATTCGTGAATAAAACCCATAAGGCGCCTATAGATTACAAAAATAACAACCAACTTATTGGAACGAAGTTCCTCATTTTATTTTATAATTGTAAACTTGATGGGCGACAGTCTACGTTTTCTTTTCATGGTTTCACAAAGTATTAAACCGACTTTAAATTTAATAGAGGAATAAATGCGCGCAGAGTAGTTTTGTTGTAGTAAAAGACAGCTTTTTCGTGATTTGAGAAAAATACATCAAGAATAGAGATACGCCGATTATGACTTTGGCCGACTAGCTGATTAGTCGGTAGTAAGAAGGCCGACTAGTCGGGCGACTTATCGGCTAAGCCGATCACGGTTTCGGGCATATCCGTGACGCTCCGTTTAGAGCTGATTGGCGCGCAAGTTGCAACTACGCCACCTGTGAACGTGTCTGTGCATTTGTTTACCTTTTTTTCTCAATTCAATTCAATAATAACCGTTAGGAAAACCCTCTCATGCAACACTTTCCAAAAAGAATATACGAAAATAGACGTTATCATTACAAAAAAAACTTCATTTGGTTCTTTGTAACGTCAACCATTAAACGATGTCGTTTTTTCGCACTACGGGTAGTCGAAAAGAAAAAAGGGTAATAGATCGTGTAGGTATTGGATTCTCACCAAAGTAAATTCGATAAAAAACCCGATAAACTTTGAATTTTGCGGCGATGTTCAAAACTTTGAAGTATTTTTCTAATAGGGATGTCGTTGCTCATGGGCCTTTTGGCACGTATCTCGATCGATTCCAGAGCCTTCAGCAGGTACAAAGGTGAGAGCATCTGTGCTTGGTATAATGTGAGCAACTGTTCAGGCTTGGAGTACCTACCTTCACACCTTTGAGAGGACACTTAGTTTTCTTGTACGTAAAAGATGTCAAAGTAACGCCCATAAGATCGAAATGGTAAACCGGCACGGATACAACCTCGCATTCATTTTTGGTTTTGCTTTTGCACACGTAAGTGCAGTGCTTTTTTTTAGTACAAAAACATTTATTTTCTGTAAACATAATACCTACCTACTGTGAATAAAACATTAAGCTCAATTAAAAAGATATTGTTTCCTTTCTAAGAAAGTAGTTTAAACTGATTAGAAAAGGTAAGTTTACTTTACTACATACTTCGAAATATTTTTCATTAGTATTTTTAGTATAAAATAAAAGTATCAAGGATTTTATTTAAAGTAATATTCCAGATATAGGTATTTACATAATATTGAGAAATACATACGAAGTAATAAGCCGGATAGTAGGCGCTTTTTACCCATCAATCGCAGACTGGTCGCCGACTACGATAATGGCCGAATAGTCGGTTTTACCGGAATCTAATCAAGAGACATTTTACATCAAAAACAAGGGATAGAAAATGAATGGTTTTTGGAATTTCAATCTAAATCTAAAACAATATTACATGGAAGATTTTTACTGCTCTTTTAATAGTTAAAGTAAAATACCGAAAAAATACCGAAAAACCGGGATCCCGGTTTTAAAAATATCAATACCGAAAAAATACCGGTTTTGTCAAAAGTCCAATACCGCCATGCCCTACTTAGCACCTTACCGCCCGCATGGCGTACTCCCCTATGATGGTGATTTGCATCGTAATATCCTGCAAAAATTACAACAAACAAGTGAAATAGAGAGATGGTATATCATATTTGCAGTAATTACATCGTTAATCTGTCAATGTAGGGGTGTTAATACTCTAAAAAAGCAATTTATAAATAACTAGCGGCCCGTTCCGGCTTCGCTCGGATCATAACCTAGACACTGTCTGCAGCGCCATCTGGCGGGCTTATTTGTGAAGCTAAACCATTCTCGAATCCACTTCTACACATACAAAAAATCATTCAAATCGGTCCCGCTGTTTAGGGAGAGTTCACTGTCAAATGATTCAATTACTAAATAATAATAAAAAAACAAATAATAAAAAAAATAGGGGTTGGTGATAAAAGGGTAAAAAATTAGGTTTGTATGTATTTTTTATTGCCACATTATAAAAAATATAAACAAAAATATTGTTCAAAAATTTAAAAAAAAATTGTGAACGACACTGTGATGCCTGTAATTAGTTATGTTGACGTCAAATTGTCAAATCAACTTTGTCAAATTATTACTTGTATAATGTTGTCAGCCTTAAGAAAAAAGTCCCACTATTATTGTCTTAGCTTCGGAAATCTTCACGTATAATGAACACATCAATTAATATTTTAAAATAATAATATTATTACACCGATTATGCGTGGATTTCTTGTTACTACTATTTCCATTCTGTGAAGATAAGAATTTTGATTTTGCATGCCACTAGAAATCAACTTGAATCGCAAATAATAAAATTAGTGTAATTTACTCGCTTAGATGAAACTAAAACAATTATCTTTACCACCAAACTAATTTTGATAAAATGCATATAGGCCACCTGTTAAAGGTCCAAACAACAAACAAAAAAAAACGAACAAAATAATCATTTTAAATCACTTATGTTACACAATTTTTTTTTTGACAATACAACACTTTAAATCCAAGTAAGTAACCGTATAATATTAATAAACTTTACAATATAAACATGTTCCATTTTACAAATAACGTTACGCATAATTTTTACTTCAAAAATATCTTCCTTCAACAATTGTTTTGTTTTATAAACCATCATTTTATAACCAATTATAAAGGGTTACTGGTAATCAGCCTGCATCCGTTTAAGGGCATGTTCTGTATATTTAAACAAACAACTTTTGTTCTACAACTTTCGTTAAAACTTAATAGATAACCCAAAATAAAAATGTATTTGTTGCCCTGTTTTGTACTGTTTAGCGACTTTTTAGTCTTTATTTCTTCACTTTATCACTTCGGTACATCATTTTTTGCGCGTTAAAGAGCGTACGCGCTCTCGTTACGAATTGTTACGAAGAGTTCGATACTTTTAGACCGTGAAAATGCACTTTTTATTTATTTTGTAAAAGAAAAAAAAAAACATTTTTTTTAAAACTGTAGAACAAAAGTTGACGCATTGAATGTACCTAACCTCCCCTTAAAAAGATGCAGGCTGATTACCAATAACCCTGTATAGCCACCCTTTCACTTAGATGATATATCGAATGACATTACAATAAAATACAAAACACTTTATTGGCACCATTAACAAAGTTGACAACAAGTAACACATAATAGTATAATAACAAAACAAAATGGGCACAAAAGGCGATCTTATTGCTAAAAGCGATCTCTTCCATATAACCTTTTGATTCATGAGGAAACTAAATTTGTAATATTTTGGGCAGTGGTGCAACTAACGAAATAAATAAATACACATACAAATTTATGACCTATTAATGATTTTGTTTTTTGTACATTTTTATGTCATAAATTACTCATTTTACAAATGTTTACCAAAATTACATTAAATTGAATAATACAATGTCCATCAATAATTTGGTCTAATAGTATCTTCAAAAAAAAAATATAATCTATATTTTACCCTAAATTCAGGGAAAATAATTTCCATTTAGTATCGCCACACTTACCTATTTTCGTTGAGGTATTGTGTTCCATTCATCACCAAAATAAAATCGCCTAAATTATATAAATAGCAGTAAAAATATTAAATTTTTCCTATGAAATGATATTCCTCTTTCCTTTTTTTGTTTTTAGGAACATTGTTAGCAATGTTTGAAGACACAAGACGGCATATTTTAAAACAAAACTTAAAATCACACGGGACGCCCGTACAACACGGAAGTCTGTTTCGTACTGACTAGAGTTTGTATTTGCTTCGGCGTTTTGTATTTGCTTTGTTTGCTTCAGGTTCTCTATTCTGCGCGTTCCATCTGATTTTATTTCTGTAATCTGTGGGGGTGAACAACTCTTATCACTTAGGGGTATGAAAAATAGATAGTAGCCGATTCTCAGACCTACTAAATATACAATTTGCTAAAAATCAGTAAAGCCGTTTCGGAGGAGTAAAGGCGTTATTACACCACTCGTTATTCAGACATTCTTAGTCTAAGTAGCGTGGTGTAATAAGCGTCAGACTGTTAGACTCTGGATTTAGACAGCAAGATCGGGTTCGGCGAGTCTTACTAGCTTACAGTCTGAATAATGAGTAGTGTAATAAGACAAAGACTGTTAGACCGACAAATACATGACACTGACGTTGACATATAATCTTAAAATATCAGTTCACTGGTTCGTGATTGGTTCATTGGTATTCGCGGTAATTTCTATTTTTGCGTTTTGGGTTTTCGGAGTTCGAATGCCATAATTTTACTTCTGATCTCGCTGTTATTATAGGTACTTATCTTAAATGCTTTTAAATTATTATTTTTTTATTTAAATTAATAAATACCATAATAGCGTGCAGTAAAGAAAAAGAAGTAATATTAAAAGTCCTTTGCCCAGCAGTGGGAAAACCCAGGTTAAACTAAAAAAAAAAAGTCCTAGAGCGCGCGTTTTCAGACTGGTGACTGCGAGCTGACAAGTTGAGACTCTAAAGGCTTGTTCGCATTAAGCTAGTAATTTAGTCTAGTAGCGAGTAATTTAGCAACTAAACGTGTATGAACAGTAAAAATTTAGTCGAGTAGTCTAGTGAATAATTTAGTCGAGTCAATCCATTTTGTTCTATTTTCAACGGGCGAGTAGCATCCCCACCACGCGTCTGTGCTCTCTGGTTCATCGGCTAAACGAGTGCGAACCTGTCAAATTAGTCGAGTTCATTAGTTGCCGCATCTCTTTACTAACTAGTCTGTGGTTGCCGCCAAAATGTCGTTTCGCTGGAGTGAAGATACTACATTAAAATTTGTTTCTTTATATGTAGAACATGAATGTTTGTGGACTGTTAAGTCCCCGCTCTATAAAAACAAGCAAATAAAATACAATTAGCGTAATCAGCTTATTTATTTTATTGCATTGTAGACGCTTCATGTTGCAAAACGCTACTCACTTGTGAACTGTACTAAAGCACGGTGCGAACGATTTTCGAATAGTAGTGAGTATTTTAGCTACTAAATTACTCTCTACTAGACTAATACACTAGCTTAATGCGAACAAGCCTTAAGACAGTCTGCATAACGAGTGCTGGATAACGCGTAGTCTAATAGGCGCTTAAGGTATTAAGGTAACTAACATTGTCACACGAGAATTTTATATATAAGATTATTTATTCTACTTCAATTCCGAAAAGTAACGTGTCAAATAGGGATTGCCATCCGCAAAAACGAATCTGATATTCCGGTTGATCCTGCATTATTAACCCGGTACCAAAATATCTAATCCAGTGACGACGAAGAGGGGTGGTAAAAGGTATAAGATTGTCAATGTATGAGTATGTGTGTGTTTGAAGCATCGTAGCTTCCGATCGGATGAACTAGACGTCTACTCTAATTCAACGAAAAACGTACTTTCGGAATAAACTCTTTACAACTCCGGTTCTACTTCGTTTCGTCCGATCGAACATTGTTTGACGTTTAAATGTTCTAAGCCTAGTAGACCAATCTCGATAGCTTTTGAAAACAAAATAATTTATAGTAGGATGAAACCAGTATACCTCATTCCAAATGTCTGTGAATAAAAGGTAAACAAACCAATGTCACTCTCAATATGACATACCAGCATTTCTGAACCTTTGTTTTACAAGATAGTTTGTAGTACCTTTCATTGCTTGCCCTTTTAAATTTTCATCGCAAAACAAGGCTAAATGTATGGATATCTTAAACACCCAAATATATGTTCCCACTGCTGGGACTTGGAACAATCAACACATTGCCGTTGTAAAAAATCGTCAGACACAAGAATCTGCAATTGCTGAACATCTGATTGATGCTAAAATTGGTCATTGGATCGAGATCCATGACCCGAAGGTTCTATCTACCGAATGTCATTACTACGCAAGAATGGTTCGGGAAGCATTGAAAAATAAAAAACATAGGTATATATTTCAACTACGACGCGATGACCACGATGCCAATAACCGAAAACTACCCGGTTTACGGTTATCGGCGTCGCGGAAGCCTCTAATAAATAAAAATGTGTGCATAGCGCACAGAGTTTGGAGAAACCTGATATGGTTAGTGTTGTTTGTAGTGTTGGTCACCCTGCGATTTTTGAAGCCCAAATGAGGGTAGATGGAGATCTCCTCTCATTTCATAATGAGAGTATGGCGGGCATACGTACATTTATTTCTCCCACGTAAAAAAAGGAAAGGCAAAGCATTTGAGTTCGGAGAAGAATGTAACACTAGAACCAGTGACTTAGAAAAGTAATAGATGTTTCCTTATATGAAAACGTTCATTTTATTTTTAACAATAATTAAATCTCGTTCAAATTGTCCTCGTATTACCCAAAACTGATCATAACACTATGCTGTAATATTCTGGAAACACATACAAAAGTTTCGATCAAAATAACACAAAATGTATGGCATTTTAGAGTGAAAATTATACAAGCTTTTGATAGTAAACAGCGTAATTTGGAACACGTATTTAGAGGTTTGCGAATTTCTCTCAACTCGTTACGACACAAGAAACCTTTTTCTCGGAGTTCTTTAGTCATACTCTTACTCTTTTATTGATAACGAGTAGTTACATGTCATAATATTCAAGATATTCAAATATTACCAATACAAGTCAATAATTAAAAAAAAAACAGACGTCAATTTAAGATCCCACTACAATAAAAATCAAATAATACATTACATTAAAATCAAATTACATTACAATTAAAAATTCCAAATTAATGACAAAAATAAATAGAGTAAAATTAATGCATACTTGAATATAATGGTAATGGGCATTTTTACAATATTGGCAGGAGAAAAATAGGGCAGGTATGTAAGAAAAATTGGCGCGTCCTTAATAAGAATAATTTGATGAAAAGAAGTATAAATGTCTTGAATGCAACATTGAGAGTTTGAGAAACACAGATCAAATTGCTAGTACTTAAAATCATATTTCTATCATCCTACCATTACTTTCTATAACTTTTAAAATAAGATAGTATAGAATTATTTGATCAATACAAATCTAAGTATATGGTATTTAAGATCGCAATAAAGTCGAATCCTATTTGTGAAAAATATTTTAAGGCAATTTCATAAAAATACTAAGATTAAACGATGTTTATGTTATGGTATCACCTTTTTTTTTGGTTTGTTTTGGTTTTCTACACAGCTTGCTGGAACGCACTATAGTGTGTGGTGAGCCAAAAGTGTTCGCTTCAAAAATAAAATCGATTCAACCGTTCGGGATAACTCCCAAACTTCCAACCAAAAAAAAAACAAAGCAAGACGTCTACTCTCTTTCTACGAAAACGTAATTTAGACATAAACTTGCGACCTTCTTACTCCGATTCTACTTCGATCTGTCGTTCCGTCTGTTTAAATTTTCTAAGCGTAATCTAATTAGAGTACCTATAGACCAGTGCAGAAGCGTTTGAAATTGGCAAAAAACAAAAATAATTTATAGTAGGATAAAATCCATTGTAAATGTAAGAGAATATGACAAAACAGAAAGGAAAAATAATTTACGGGCGATCTGAGGTCGGGAAGAGGAAGGGGGGGGGGGGGGTCCGTTTTAAGCGTAAAAACGGTTTATCTCGATTTCCGGCAAAACTACAAATCCTATGGAAATAAGTTGTACGGCAAAGTTGTAGCGGTAGAGACACTTTCAAAGTGGTAAAATGTGTCCCCCCCCCCTCTAACTTCTGAAGTAAGAGAATGAAGAAACTAAAAAAAAAATATGATGTACATTACCATGCAAACTACCAACGAAAATTGGTTTGAACTCGATCTGATGAGTGGTTTTTTTAGTACGTCTTAAATACACTGTTATTAAAACTTCGATCAAAGTTACAAAGAACTACAAGAACTATGTGTATTGTGTACTATGTATATTATTATGTTACTTGCTGCATCGGAACCCTTCATGGGCGAGTCCAACTCGCACTTGGCCACTTTATTTTATGTAGGTACCTATGTTACCTGATTTCTCGAGAACGCCCGAACCGATTTGGAACTTTCTTTTTGTGTTCGGATGGGTATGCTTCCCGAATGGTCCCATAGAAATTTTATCGAAATGTTTTTGAATATTGAAGAAAGTACTAAAATTTGCAAACCAAATATAGGCATAATAGGTATACCAAAAATAAACACTCAAAAGTGAAAAATAATGTGATACAATTATTAAATGTGCTACTCACTCATATGTTTAAAATCGGTGCCAGCCAAGGGTAAGGGTAAGCCAAAAAGGTAGTAGATAGGTAGATACTACTTACCCATGCTTACTTACTACCTTACTACGTACATAGTATCTCTGTCTACTAGCTTTTTGACTAGACTGGCACCGAATTCAAATACATAACTATATGAGTGAGTAGCGCATATAATAATTGTATCAGTTTATTTTTCGCTTTTGAGTGTCTATTTTTGGTTTAGAAGTCGGTTAATTTTTTTGTAGTATATAGTTTATTTATTATTCTAACTTTATTGGTATATTAACTTCATTGGTTTATTTTGACAAACGATGCGTGAAATGAGCTCAGACCAACTATTCTTGAAATGATCCCCATTTCACACGTAGTGCTTTCAATAGGCGCAGTCCCAGCCTCGAATTTTGAAGGGGTCACCAGTAACCAGTAAAGTTCTATTGTGTTGTCGCGAATAAATTACTTTAGATGCTTTAACTACAACAAACATTTCTAGATGGCGCTGTACGACGTTAAAACGCGGTGTTATTTGTGTAATTCAACTTAAGTACGTCTAATGGGTAATCCAGTATCGTTGATATTCTATAAATAATTCACATTTAATGTTTTTGGCTAAGGAGTACACTTAACGGTGTTTTCTCCTTATGGTTAAGTAGGTATCTGATATAATCTGTATGAGACATTTCAACACAAGGTGTCTCATAATTATAAATAAGTATACAACTTTAGAGTAAATACTTACAGTTGAAACCTTTCATGTTTCGGTTAGATGACTGTGTTGACAACTTAAAGTAAGTTATTTATGGGTGTTAAACCTGAAAATTTAGTTGAATATCTATTATACCCTGTTTACATGATTCTAGTCCAGCGACCGAATCCAGCGCTGGATTGCTTACTGGAATAATGGAGACCGGCACTGGAATGCACTGGCACTGGATTGATGCATTCCAGTGCCGGTCTCCATTATTCCAGTAAGCAATCCAGCGCTGGATTCGGTCGCTGGACTGGAATCATGTAAACGGGGTATAACATTGATTTTTTAAAAATAATTTACCCTTTTTCGATTATTAATACCTACTGTTCAACCGTCGCGTCGTGGGGTTTGTGGCGCTTGAAGCTCATATTGAATCTGTCAGCATTTTGTGATTTTATGCTCAGTAAGTGATCCTAAACCTACTAAAAAAGGAAATTCGGATCGGAAATCTATTGCTTAGTTAAATTCTATTTTTACTGGCCTAAATGGTAGGATGATAAAAATATGATTTTAGGTAGGTACTGGTAATTTGATCTGTGTTTCTCAAACTTTAAATTTTACATTCAAGACATTCGTAGAACGTGCCTATTTCTAACATACCCCTCTCCTGCCCGTATTGTGAAAATGCCCATTTCCATTATATAAAGCTAATTGACTTCGGGTTCGCGGCCATTTCGCACAGAACTTGTCACTATGAAAGTATTTTAAGTATGGGATTATTGTACTCCATTTGTTTTTGATATTATTTGGAATTTTTAATTGTAATGTAGGTACATAATTTGTTTTAAATTGTAATGTAAGTAATTGGATTTTAATATAATGTATACTGATTTTTATTGCAATGGGATTTTAAATTGATGTCTAATTTGTTTTAATTATTGCCTTGTTTTTTTAATATTTGAATATTTATAATACGGCATGTAATTACTCGTTATCAATAAAAGAGGAGGTATGAGTACCTATGACTAAAGAGCTCCAAGAAAAGGGTTTCTTGTGTCGTAGCGTGTTGAGAAAAAAAACCCAAACCTCTAAATACATGTTCCAAATTATTACGATGTTTACTATAAAAAGTACTATGTATCATTTTTACTATAAAATGCCATACATTTTGTGTTATTTTGATCAAAACTTTTCGATGTGTTTCCAGAATATTACGTCATAGTGTTATGATCAGTTTTGGGTAGTGCGAGGCAATTCGAACGAGGTGTAATTATTAGGGATGGGCCGAATGTGGTTTGAACCGAATACGAACTTCGGCCGAACATTCGGTAAAAATGAAAAATTCGGCTGAAGTTCGGCCGAACTTCGGTTCAATTTTGTCCATATGGCTGGTAGGCTAAGAATAAAGACAAGTAACCTAACATGAGTTATCTAGCTCGGATATTTTTGTCGTCTCCTGGAAGCTCTGTATATTCTGAGCGACTTTTCTCAGAGGCAGGAAATGTGTATGAACAAAAACGAAACTTCTGGCTTCTGCCAGAAAAGACCGAGTCTTTAGTGTTTTTGCACCATAACCTGCATCTGGTTAATTTCAAATATGAATAGCTATTTTTACTAATTAGTCTATATTAGAGAGAAATACCGTTTAATAATAGTCCATAATACTAAATGATTCCTAAATGTTGCGATAACGAAAAATTTACCTAATTGCTGGTGTACGTTAGATAGAAGTATTCTTTTTTTCTAATTCAATTTACGAATGAACCTTATTAAGATGTGTGTGTATTAGAAGAATGCAAAGTTTATTTAATTTTTGTTACATATCTTGTAAAGATTTTTTTAGACCAACTATTAAGGAGACCAATATAATTTAGTATTTTTATTAAGTTAATTACCTACCTATTCAAAGATTTCTAAAACTCATTACCTATTAAGATCTTCCAGTTTCATTGAGTGTTCTGACTAGGTAAGAGAGATTTCTAATGGTTGGTTATTAATGTTTTTATTATTGTTTGGAAAAGTAGTTTAATTTTTGTTATTTAAGTAAGAAAGATTTCTAAGGCTGGTTTGGTTAGTAAGAAAAGCGGTTTAATTTTGTGTTTTGTTTGATTAAGTAACCAAAGATTTTTGAGACTGGTAGTTAAAAAGACCAATTTAAGTTTTTTGTTTATCACGTATAATTACTTACTTTTTCTAATTCAAATAAATGACTATGAGTATATCTGACTTATTTTATTTTTCTGTTACTACATATATATGTTATATATGTTTTTTTCATTAATTTCTATTATGATAGTGCATGTATATTTAGTGCAGAATGTTCGGCATTTTAACCGGAATTCGGCCGAATGACGAAGTTCGGTTCAAGCTGCCGAAGTTCGGTTAAACCGAATGTAAAACGAATTTTGGCCCATCCCTAGTAATTATCGTTAAAACTAAAAGAAACATTTTCGTTCTAAGTCACTGGTCCTAGTGTTACATTCGTGCTTCTTCTCCGAACTCGCATGCTTTGCTTTCTTTTTTTTATACGTGGGGTACATACATTTACGTTACGTTGCCCGTCATACAGGAACTTGGCGGGGACCAAGTCCCTGTATGGCGGGCATACGTCAGGCTCGACACCAGCGGACATAGTGCCCTTGCCGACTTATCCCCCACAGGTTTCTCTGGCAGAACCTGGGGTCATCGCACTCACTGACGATCCTGACCACCGCCCTTGCGGGCCAATATCGAGAGGTTTCCAACTCTCGCTTCTCACACGACCTGCTAAGATGTTCGACAGGGAGAGATCTCACCACCGCGGCTATCCCTAGACCATCGCGTGTTTTTAAGGCGTACAGTAACTTCAGTATATTATTTTGATCTATCTCGTAGGGTTCATCCAGCTTTTGCAATGTTAGCTCAAAAATGTGTTTATTTACAACATCGCCTTCAAAGATTATTAGTGTTTATCTATCAAACGAATCAGTGTTTATCTATCAAATAAAAAACATTGTTTGTAAACTTTCGAGATTTGAACCCATAATGTAAACACTATACACGAGACTTTTTAGCGATCAGAATTATTGTTTATATGAAAAAAGTATATTTAAAATCACAAAACTAAATGGAACCACAAAGTAGGCAAATGTAGACTAATGTAGAAGCAACATTTGTATTGCAAAAAAAATGTGTTAGAGCTATATTCAACTTAAGTAGGACAGATACCCTCCGTAATATTTTAAAAGAATTCAAGTTTTTGACACTTACTTGTATTTACATTTATTAAATTTGCTTGTTCGTCAAACAAAATTGGAGTGACTACTTTAACTCCTCATTTAGAGCTGACATAACACGTGCTAAATACAAAAATAATAATATATTCGTTCCGCAAGCAAACAATTCTTTGTATCATAAGAACTCATACTTCACTGCTATCAAAATATTTAATGGTTTACCTTCAGGCATCAAGAACTTGGACAGTACTCGTTTTAAGAGAAAATTAAAGAACTGGCTATTAATGAAAGGATTCTATAACTAAAAAGAATATTTTAACCATGAAAATGACGATTATTTGTTATTTTAAAATTATAAAATTTTTGTTTTTTTTTTAATTGGTTAATTATTTTCTTAAGCTTAATGTTCAATTGATATCATATTTATGTATACTAAAGATTTATATTTTTAAAATTTTAAAGCTATGTAGGTTTGTAGGTAAACTTAAGTTACTTACACATTTATTATTCAAACTTGTATTTTAACTAAGAACTTGACATAAATTATTACGTTGGGTACATTAATTGGGCACACTGTTTGTACATTTAAGCTACTTTAAGATCTTTGTAAACACAGTATGGCAATTTGGCAATAAATGAATTCTTATTCTTATGTAAATAAAATGCTGGAGGCGGGCAGCCCTATCACACGTTTACGTACCGCGCGGCTGTAGGCATTGATTTCAAATATAGGGCCGAGTTAAAATACTGTATGGATAATAGGTACTTAGATAATATTAACGGAGACGGCATAATGCCGTCTCCGTTCCGCCGTGGTTAAAAGATAGTTTACTAAAATAATCCGATGGGTAATTCTATTCTATGGTAATGGGTAAGACGTAGTAGAACAAACTAAGCTGTATAGTGTTGCCATCTAACCATGCCTACTGGTACTTGTTCAGATTCGTTTTAGGGTTCCAGAAAACATTTAGAAACAGGACCTTGTCATATTTACCTTAAACTATTTCAAACTTTTTCTAACGTATTCTACTAGATGGCGCTCTACTTCTCAATAGAGAACGAATCAAGAATAGGATCGCGGCCATTGACTTAAATACACTGGACTGTATGTCTCAGACAAGTTAACATTTACTGAGTCCTTAGTTCAACTTGTCTAAGTTGACAATTAAATGGCTTTGACAACTTTGACTCGTTATCGCACTAGTGATTGTAATCTGGCGTAATTTTCAGTTTGGTCGGATCCGACTAAATACCTTTCGATCCGGTTGAGTTTATCGAATCAAGATGATTTTTGTTTTTTAAAATGAAATGTAATAGACTACGGGCACGTGAAAAAAAATTATAGGTCATTTCAATCACCAGGAGACCTATATAGGATGACAGAAGGGTATAAAATAATAAGATTCAGCACTACTATGCTAGCATTTGTAAGCTGAGTGCCAGTTGAAGAGAGGGGTTGCAACCCTCGATTTTTTCTCCTTGTCGCATAATTTTTGTACAGCATTGCGGAATAATGGATTAGAAGAGGCATTGTGTGTGAATTGTCCACCAATATTTATTATTATTATTCACTTCATTTATTTCTTATCTTAATTTTTAAGTTTTTTACAATATTTAGATAAAAAAAGTACAAACATTATAAAAAACTTAAAAACTAGGGAGCCGCCGGCAGCAGGGCAGTACCCAAGCTATAGGTGGTTAGGGCTGCAAAGTGAGAAACCTCCTGACGATGCGCGCTGTGTCGAGGATGACCGCCTTCTGCATCTGACCCTTGATCCAACCGTCTATCGAAATCTTGAGATGTTGCCTCCTCATAAGCCAAGTCAAGGTACTTGCTCAGCTTGTCCTTCTCAGCTTTCACGAGGTTCTCGTCATGAGGTATGGTGATATCGACGATCACAGCCCGGCGCTGAGACCGGTCTACCAACACGATATCAGGCTTATTGGCGATAATAGTCCTGTCCGTGATAATAGTGCGGTCCCAGTAGAGCAACGCACGGCCATTTTCGAGAACTGGCAGAGTATAGTACGGCACTGCGGACTCGACAAGGCCGTATCGAAGAGCAAGTTGCTGGTGGATGATCCTGGCTACTAGGTTATGTATGTGCAAGTACTCGACGTTAGCAAGATGCGAACAACCGGAAATAACATAACGAAGTGATTCTCCTGGACGGCGGTATTCCCGACAAATGTCGACCGTACTGTCCTTCATTATGTATTTCCGGTAATTGTTCGTCTTGATAACCTCGTCCGCTATTGCACAGGCAAAACCCTCGGTATCTCCGAAGAGGTCCCCGAAGCGCAGCCAGTTCACCAACGCGAGCATATTCACATCGGGTCCCGTCAGGGCCCGATAGAATCACCCGTGCAACTCCTTGCTTTTCCATACTTCCTTGCGATCATCAGTGCTGAGCACCGATGGTTTGCGCCAGTTCTCGTTTGCCAATAAAAGAGGCGTGAAGCTCCTGTCAACTGTCACAACATCGCGATGCATCCCGGACTCGCTGTTGCGGAAATAATCCCTAAGACTGCATATCTCGCGGTTGTGAAGGTTCTTGGCATTTAAAAAGCCTCGACCCTCCATTTCCCTTTTTATCCCCCCGTCCTTTATTCCTTACCGCTCTTCAGAAACCCTTCCCAATCCTATATCAATATAAATATTTTTTTTTTTTTAAAGTTGCATACAATTAATGATTATTCTAGCTTTTTTGCATGTACATGATTTTGATTATGACATCATAAATTAATATTGTTAAGTAATTGTTAATAGTATATAAAGTGGCCAAGTGCGAGTTGGACTCGCCCATGAAGGGTTCCGTTGCAGCAAGTAACATTATATACATAGTACACATAGTTCTTGTAGTTCGTTGTAACTTTGATCGAAGTTTCAATAATAGTGTATTTATGACGTACTAAAAAAAAACTACTCATCAGATCGAGTTCAAACTAATTTTCGTTGGTAGTTTACATGGTAATGTATATCATATATTTTTTTTAGATTTTTCATTCTCTTACTTTAGAAGTTAGAGGGGGGGGGGGGGGGGACACATTTTACCACTTTGGAAGTGTCTCACGCGCAAATTATTCAGTGTAGACGAAAATGATTTTAGAAACCTCAACATCATTTTTGAAGACCTATCGATAGACACCACACACGTGTAGGTTTGATGAAAAAAAATATTTTGAGTTTCAGTTCTCAGTATGGGGTGCAACCCAAATTTTTCTCTTTTTTTAATTTTTCTGTTGAAATCTTAATACGGTTCACAGAATACATCTACTTACCAAGTTTCAACAGTGTAGTTCTCATAGTTTCGGCAAAAAGTGGCTGTGACATACGGACGGACAGACAGACAGACAGACAGACAGACAGACAGACAGACATGACGAATCTATAAGGGTTCCGTTTTTACGTTTTACGGAACCCTAAAAACTCTTGCAATTTCGATTTAGACTTGCATGTCTCCATTGATAATAATCAGATTATGATATAATAAAATGATATTATAACATTCAATTTATTTGCCTAATTCAATAAAATTCAAATGTGGTTTGCTAAGTTAATGTAGTCGGGAGTATATCCCATCGCACAGGATAATCCTAGTTTGGGTGCCAAGTTCGTCCTACCAAGTTTACAGATATAATTAACGATTTAAATGTATTATTTGATGTACCAATATTTGTTGATGAAATACATTATTTATTCATTATTCATCATCATTAATTCCGTGGCATATACAGTCTCATAACAGACGAGTGCGGGTGTAGCATGCGGTGTGTTGTGAGCAGTTGACGGACCTTTCTATCCAGGGCGTCGAGCTCAGTCTGAGTCCATCTCAGTATGGCAAAGGAGTATATCAGCAGAGGCATTACCCAACCGCTGAAGGCTCGCGCTTTATTTATTATAATTATTTTTATTACAACCTGGTTATGTATTCATATGACCCATAAATTTTGTTCACGGGTCTGTAGTCTATTAGTAAAGTATTTCAAGTTGGCAGTCATAGGAACTGCCGATAGAAGTGAAAACTTGTTGTTGCCCTGGTACTGGTACCTAGGGGCAAACGCAACTCTTTTATATTTCTGTTGTCCTGGTATCTGGAGATAAACGCTGGGCTGTTGGAGGTAGGTAATCGAAACTCTTTACTGTTTCTGTTGCCCTGGTTGCCGTACCTACCTGGCCGTTTTTACCAATTTTACCCGAAGATTTCATATCCGATCCGATCCATTATCATATCCAAGCGTGACGATTGATGAATCCATTTCCCAGCCCACGAAAATTCTGTCTATAGCGCGCCTAAAGAAGTTTTCACTTCAAAAATAATTGCATTATATTTCGTACAATGGAAAAAAACTTTGTTGTTTGATTGTAAACTGTAACCCCCGTCTCTGTAATGAAAATATAAAATGAATCTTAACAGTAAGTAATTACTATGGAATGGGCCGCTTTCATGACGCAAATAGACTTTTTTTTTATCATTGATAGGTGTAAAATGACACTTGACCACCATCTCGCCTGATGTTTAGCGACGATGCGGTCTAAGATGGAGCGTGCTTACCTAGAAAAAACCGATTCACTCTCGATTTGAAGACACCAAGATTATAACCATCGGGAAAAACCCACTCAGGCAACTCATTCCACAGTCTAGACGTTCTTATCACAAAAGTAGAGTCAAACCTCTTTGTTCGTGTCTTTGGAACATCAACCATGAAACGATGCCGATTCTTCGAGCTACGGGAAGTCCGATAGAAAAAAGGGCTAGGTGGTATTAGATCATGCAGATCAGATGCACACTCTCCGAAGTGTATCCGATAATAAACCGATAAGCTAGCAATTTTGCGGCGATGTTCAAGACTTTGCAGTCTTTTTCGCACAAGAGTGTTATTGCCTATGAGCCTTTTAGCACGCCTCTCGATCAATTCCAGAGCCTCAAGCTGATACTTAGCCGACCCATCCCAAAGGTGCGAACCACAGAAATCTAAATAATAAGGTACTAGAAGTCGCATGACCGCGTGACATTGTCGCCGCACAGGTGACTTGTAGGCCACCAGTGCTCGAATTGTAGTTTAGTCTTGTTCGAACCGGTAGGCGTGAATCATCTTTGAAACTTGTGTTATGGAGCATAAACAACTGTGGAAGTTCTTCCACAACTTGCAATTATACCAATAATGAGATTACATTTCACTGATAGGTATTTTATTTTAATTGTATTTTTTAATAAAATAAACGGAGCCCAATGATTCACTATGATAGTTATAAATTTTTGGTGTGATCGTCATTTTGCATACCATTGCTGCATACATTAATTAACATCTAAAATGGTACAAGCATAAACAGCAATGTAATGTAAAATTAAAGATATCGTCATAACCTCAAATCTTCAATTATTATTATTTTTTTTTTTTTTGTCTGTGGAAGGAAAATGCATTTACGCACGAATATCGGGATAGACAGTGTTGGGCTCGGCGCCAGAAGGGCACCACTACCAACTAAAAACCCACCACTAGATGTCGCCCACCATGGTGCAGTGTCAGAGTTGCGGAACCGCTCTCGCATTCGCTCGCGCAACTCTGACATCACCATGTCACCCTTTCGGGCCCGCCTCGCGGGGGGTCGGAACCCCCGCATTGTGGCTCCTGGGACGCGCTGGAAAACCTATAGCAGCGCGTCCCCCACCTCGGGAGGAGCGTGGGCCATCAGGCAGTGCCCGATGGCCCAGGCCCTCCAAGCGGAGACGGGGTGCGAGCCCTAGTGGCTCGCCCGCGTGTCCGCTTCCTCCTGCAAGGAGGAGCGAGAGGGTCAACCTCCCTCTCTCGCTCCTCCGTCTCCCTCCGTGAGACAATAGTCTCACAGAAGGAGACGAAAGCTTCCCATGATCTCTCATTGTCGAGCATCTTGGACAAGATGGTCGACAATGAGAGATCTGCCCCCAGGACCGCGACTAGGGAACGTCGCGCGTCCTCTTCCCCCGGGCATGCCTCCAGTGCGTGTTGCGCGGTGTCTTCCGCGCAACCGCACCGGTGGCACACCGGGGTCTCTTCCCTTCCGGCAACCCTACACAGATACCTCCCGAAACAACCGTGTCCCGAGAGCATCTGTGTAGTCCGGAAGGTGAGAACCCCATGTTTTCTCTGGACCCACTCAGCGAGAAGGGGCCGTATCGCCTCGAGGAGCCGTCGAGCGCCGGCCCCCCGCTGAGTGGATCCAGAGAGAATCCGCTCCCTCCACCTCTCCAGAGCGATGGCCCTGGCATCGCTGCGCCACCGCACCACCTCCTGTGGGGCAGGGCACAGCTCGTCCTCTTGGGCTCGCACCCGGCGCCAGTAGACCGAGGATAAGACCTCGGCCTCTAGGCACCAGGGCAGCGATCCCGCAAGGACGCATGCCACCTCGTGTGAGAGTGTGCGGTAGCCCCGACACACTCTCACGGCCATCAAACCTCTAATCTTCCATGGTACAACCGCAGGTAGCGATTGTGAGTTAGTGCTGTGACGGTCCAATTTTACTTGCCCAAAAATAAACGATGAAAATTTTATTTTAAATTTTACATAGTTTTATCGATAAAGTAACATAATAAATCGATAAAAAAAATTGTACGCAATTAACATTACACCCGTACGTACAATCTTTTAATTCGCGGTAAACATTACTTCATAATTCATTAATTATTAACAAAAGTATATACATACTGGCTATAACGCGCGATTGTTCGTCCGTGCAAAATAAATATTAAGATAACTGAGGCAGTATTTATCTATTGTAAGCTTTTATTTTTAAGACTTTATTAGTTTTCTTACAAAATCAGCGAGCAACACGGAAGGGAGTAGGCATACACAGCGTTTCCCCTCTGTCAAAGTACAAGTCCGCGTGGACCATGGAGTTTGATAATATACTGTGGCGTGGAATATACTGAGAGCGGGGCTAGATCTGTGAATGGTGCTTTATTTTTTATGTGTTAGTGATTTGGCTGTGTGAGTATGGTCGGCAATGGATCGGTACAGGTATGTTTTGTACGTAATAGTGCGGCTTTACGCTAGTGTGCAACTTTCCCCTCCCGCAAGAAATTACAGAAAGATTTGAACAATAATTTTTAGCTAAGACTACTTCCCTTCCGTGCTTGCGCGGAAGATCGAGTTGCTCGATGTACAAAATATACAACAACCTTTGTTCTTCAACTATACCTAAGCCCATGTGGTGTCAGAATTACATAGTTCAGTTTTCGAAACAATAGTATACCCCATGTGACTCACTTATTTTATAGGTAGGCATATTGACTTTGTTGTAGTGTAATACACCTAATTAATGAAATCAATAATTACCTTTATCGAATGTTAAAATTGGACCGTACTTTGAAATATCGATATGTTTTAATTTTTGTCAAGCACTAGCGTATATGTGAAAAATTGTTTATTTTTCAATGTATTAGTAGGTTCACTGATAAGCGTTTATGGATGTGTGTGGTGCAATCACAGACCCAGGTTGATAATATGCAGCTGTTGCTGTGTGTGTGGCTCTGTATTTGAATAGTACGCGCATGTAGTAGTGACCGCGGGGGTAGGGGAAATGTGGCGACAAGCGTTTTGCAAGTAATTTGAGAGTTATGGCATTTCTATTACCTTATTATTTAGATTTCTGTGGTGCGAACAGTACTCCATACAAGAGCGAATCTGTGCTTTATATAACAAAAGCAATTGTTCAGACTTGAAGTACTTTCAAGTTTTTTAAAGTGTTAATTTTAATAAATAGCTCAATTTTTTTTATAATAATGAAAATAATCGACTTCGAGTTTTGCATTACATTTTCTGAGAAGATTTACTAAGGTAACATTTTTTTTTCACCATCGGAAAGTAGAGATTTCAACGAACAGAAAACATACCAAATTTTTGAAAAAAGCTGATATTTTGACGGGTGACTTGTTGACGATTGAAAGTTAGGGTGTTTTTTTCGATATTCATTCAAAATAATGTGAAAAAATTAATATTTTTGATCAAATAAATTGAAGCGTATTTGGGACATAAAAAGATAAGTTTTCACCAAATTTCGTTAAAAAAAATATATTTTTGTAAATGATAAAAATAAAAAACCAAAAACTTGGTTTTTTGAATTTTTCACATAAATTTTGAGGTTATGTGAAAAAAGTGTATATCCAAAAGTTTTAGGTCTTTTTATTGCCTACAACTTTGCCATATTACTTTTTTCAATAGGACTTTTAGTTTTGCCGGAAATTTTTTTAAGGGTTAGGTTAGGTTAGGTAAGGGAAAAAGTTTTTAAGGGTAAAAAACGGTTATTCTCGCCGTTTTTTACCCTTAAAAACTCACCCCATCCCCTTCCCGACCTCAGATCGCCCGTAATTTATTTTTCCTTTCATTTATATAATACTCCCCTCCTTTTCCAATGGGTTTCATCCTACTACTATTTTTTTTCACTTTTTATTATTTTAAAGGCTTCTACCCTGGTCTATAGTATCCATAGCAAAGATTTATTCTTCAGCCGCTTTACTGAACTAAACTTAACTAAACTAACCATTGAACTCTTAAAACACTAAGAAGCGGCAAGCGCTCATCTACGATCACAATGTAAAATCAGGTGTCGTCTCCTGATTGAGTCTCAGTCGCAACAGGAGCCACAAGTTGAGTGGACGTTCGCTAACAATTAAAAAAAACGATATGAGCCGTAATAATGTCTTATTCTGCTTTTGCAAGGTGCACAAACAGTTCAAAGACCAAGAACAAGTTCCATGGTATCACTTTTTATGCGTAAGTACACAAAATCTTTAATTATTTCCATAACAGTTCAATGATTATTACATCTAAAATTATTTTTCTGTTGTAAACAATTTTACAATTGGCCATTTCTAAAAAGAGACAGATATACATACAGCGTAAGAGTGCAACACGACCGGCGATATGTTAGTTGCGGCTATTTTGTCTCTTTCACGCCAGTGCATTTGTATGTCTTTCTATTCTTGTCGAAAAAAATATCTAAACAAATGTGATGTATAGCTATCTCATTTGCACCTACTGCCTACTTGTCATGATGTCTTTGTCATTCATTCAAACGTCTCTCACGATGCAAGTGAAGCTGTGTGCACATTGCGTATACTTGTGTGAGATTTTCGTTACATTATGCTGTCTTTATATTAGAGCGTACCTTATCTTCGTTTACTTAGTTTCATCAAAGAAATTAACTAAACTTTGTTTGAACACTATTCTTAAGGAAAATTATCAGCTTTTTTACATTTACATTAATAAGACTATATTGTGTCAAACACTTTCATCAAAATCATCATCATCAACAGCCCACTAAACGTTCCCACTGCCTTGGCCTCGGACTCGGACTCGGGGCCTTCTCTCGCAAGGAGAGAGTTAAGGCCATAATCCACCACGCTGGCCCAGTGCGGGTTGGTGGATGACACATGACTTCGAAAGATTCTAGGTACATGTCGGTTTCCTCACGGTGTTTTCCTTCACCGTTTTAAGTTAGCGTGTGGGTTTTGAACCCGGGTTCTCCGGATCGGCAGGCGCCGTTCTCCCGACTAGACCAGCCGTAACTTAAATTCACTTCATCAAAATGATCTTCACATAAATACATTCTTGATTTAGTGGGCATCATTCCTCTTCCCAAGCGTTTGCCACTTTTTTCGAATTTGTGGATCGTTTAGAACATAGATGAATAATTTGTTTGGCGTATTTATACTTGTACTTGGTACACTGGGGCACTATGCAGTTCTTGTAATACGAGGGATTAATTTTAAATTAAAAACATTGACAACGCAACGTCCTTACACAAACACATAAGTTTGCCACGGCGTGACGTCATTCAAGACGCCATGACAGTCTGGAGCGTTTTTGTGCAGAAATTTGTTTGATTTTTTGAAATGCAAAATACATATTGTAAATGTAAGTTTTTTTGAAAAATATAGATGTTTCGGAATAATATAAACATTAAGCTATATAATTAACCAACTTTTAAAATTGAGTACACAAGCCTATTTGTAGTGGTAGGACTCTTGGCAGAGGAAGCCTGGGGAAGGACCACATCTTTGCCAGTTATTCTACCGCCAAGCAGTAATGTGCAAACATTACTGTGTTCTGGTTTGAAGGGCAATGTTTCTAGAGAAGTTACAGGGCTTAGAGATATAACAACTTAGATCTCTGGGTGACGAGCGCAGTGCAGTGCTAGGTAATGATTTGGACTCTTCATGTTCCAATAGCTGCGTGTCACTGTGCTGTTATGTGGCAGGCGTGTTGCTTACCATCAGGCTCCGGGGGGGCTCGGGCGTCCCCGCAGTCTCCAGACTAGTTTCCCATTGGTGTATTTGTGTTGTGTGCTGTGACCGTTGGTTGGCAGTGTGCAGCCTCGTTCTACTTCCGTTTTCCCACCGAAAATCACTCTCAAAATAAAACCATGAAAAGTAAACACAGAAACAAAGTAAAACAGCGGCTGCACTCCTTGTCTCTCAAAGTGCACCTCACTAATATTCGAGGTCTGCACTCTAATATCACCCCAGTCCACCATCACCTCGAGACTGAGCAGCCGTCACTCTTGTTTCTTACGGAGACGCAGATAGGATGTCCGTCGGACGTGGCGTACCTAACCTATCCAGGGTATACCTTGGAGCACAACTTCAAGCCGCGTGCTGGAGTGTGCCTGTACGCCCGTGACGATATCTGCTGTCGGCGTCTCCGTAATCTTGAGGACACCAGGTTCTCTGTTCTATGGGCACTGATAGACACAGGCATCGACAAAATTGTCTATGGCTGTGTCTATCGGTCGCACAGTGGAGATCAGGAGACAACTCGGCTCACCGATTATTTGAGTGAGGCAGCGGACGCGGCTCAGCAGAAGTACCCATCAGCCCAATTAGTGTTACTGGGGGATTTCAACGGCCACCATAAGGATTGGCTGTACCCATACCGGGACACTGACCATGCTGGGCTGGAAACGAGAAAGCTTGCTTTGTCGTTAGACCTAACCCAGCTGGTCCAAGAGGCGACACGGGTACCGGACGTTGAGTCGCATACTCCCTATTGCTTAGACCTTCTGCTGACAACTGATCCAGACCGATACTCCGTGGCGGTATATTCGCCGTTAGGCAGCTCCGACCACTGTCTGGTGAAATCAGTATCCGTTTACCATCCGCCCGATCTCAGCCCCAGAGGCAACCGGCGGCTATGGAAATACAAGTCAGCAGATTGGGACGAAATGCGTTCTTTCTTTGCATCTTACCAATGGCAGCCACTGTGCTTCTCTTCTGGTGACCCGTCAGCCTGCGCGGATGCTGTGACTGATGTAATACGTACGGCTATGGAATATTTCATTCCATACTCTGACGCTTCATTATCCAGCAAAGCTCGCCCATGGTTCGGTTCTCAATGTAAAAGTGCTGAAGCATCTAAACATGAGGCCTACCTAGCCTGGGTTGATGCTCGACAGCGTAAGGCAAGGGATACACACCGCAAAAAGAAAGCGTTTAACAGGGCTGCTAAGGCATGCAAAAGGGTTCTTCAGAGGGCTCGATTTGACCACATTAGTCGAATAGGGATCAAACTAGCTTCGTATCCTGCGGGTAGCAAAGCGTTTTGGTCCCTAGCTAAATCGGTCGAATCGAACTTCTGCCGCTCTTCACTGCCTCCAATGCTGAAACCTGATGGGGCGCTGGCTCACACCGCAATGGAGAAGGCAAACTTGTTTGCATCTCAGTTTGCGGAATCTTCGCGTCTAGATGCTGGTAGTGCGATACCTCCTACTCCACCTGGCAGTCCGACTTTGATGCCGGAAATGCATATTCGCCAAATGGAGGTTCGTAAAGTGCTACGTAATCTGGACGTGAATAAAGCCAGTGGCCCGGACGGAATTCCTGCCCTAGTGTTGAAGGCTTGTGCACCTGAGTTGTCTCCTGTACTAACGCGCCTGTATAGACTCTCTCTCCAAACTGGGCAAGTACCGAAATCGTGGAAGCTTGCTAACGTGCAACCTGTGCCCAAAAAAGGTAGTCGTGCTGACCCTGCCAACTACAGGCCCATCTCGGTCACGTCCATACTCTGCAAGACTATGGAACGTGTCCTAAACCGCAGGCTCCTGGCATACCTAGAATCTAACGACCTCCTCAGTGACCGGCAATACGGGTTTCGCCGAAACCGGTCGACTGGAGATATTCTGGCGTATGTCACTCACATCTGGAGTGAAGCTATCGAGAAACACGGGGAAGCACTTGCAGTCTCCCTGGATATCTCGAAGGCTTTTGACAGGGTTTGGCATGATGGCCTTATTAGCAAGCTTTCTAGTTATGGTTTGTCTCCAGGTTTTATTGCGTGGATATCGGACTTCTTGAGAGATCGGTCCATACGAGTTGTCATTGATGGCTGCTCGTCGGACCAAATGGGTATCAATGCCGGAGTCCCTCAAGGGTCGGTACTCTCTGCGACGCTTTTTCTGCTACATATCAACGATCTGCTGAAGCCCGGTATCTTTGGGTACGCAGATGATAGCACCGTTGTAGAGAGTTATATATCTAGCGCGAGAGCCAGCGGTCAACAAACTAAGGTATTGAGAGAGAGTATGGTCGAGCGTTTGAACTTGGCTCTTGAGGCAGTCTCTGAATGGGGCGAAACCAATCTGGCCAAGTTTAATGAAGGAAAGACGCAGGCGTGTCTGTTCTCCGCAAAAAGGAGTCAATTTCTACAGACTCCTACTTGTCGAAGTGTATCCGTGCCGGTTACTGATCATCTTGAGCTTTTGGGTGTTACCCTGACATCTACACTCAACTTTGGCTCATATATCGAATCCAAGGCTAAATTAGCTGCCAAAAAACTAGGTGTCCTCTCAAAGGTGCGAAAGTACTTCAAGTCTGAACAATTGCTTTTATTATATAAAGCACAGATTCGCTCTTGTATGGAGTACTGTTCGCACCTTTGGGATGGATCGGCTAAGTATCAGCTTGAGGCTCTGGAATCGATCGAGAGGCGGGCTAAAAGGCTCATAGGCAATAACACTCTTGTGCGAAAAAGACTGCAAACTCTTGAACATCGCCGAAATATTGCTAGCTTATCGGTTTATTATCGGATACACTTCGGAGAGTGTGCATCTGATCTGCATGATCTAATACCACCTAGCCCTTTTTTCTATCGGACTTCTCGTAACTCGAAGAAGCGGCATCGTTTCATGGTTGATGTTCCAAAGACACGAACAAAGAGGTTTGACTCTACTTTTGTGATAAGAACGTCTCGACTGTGGAATGAGTTGCCTGAGAGGGTTTTTCCCGATGGTTATAATCTTGGTGTCTTCAAATCGAGAGTGAATCGGTTTCTTCTAGGTAAGCACGCTCCATCTTAGACCGCATCGTCGCTTAACATCAGGCGAGATGGTGGTCAAGTGTAAACCTATAAATGTTAAAAAAAAAAAAAAAAAAAAAAAAAGGCACATATCCTGATCGTCTCGTCACTTTTTATTAAAAAAATAAAACTATATGCAGCTATAGTCACGGTTAGAATAGATAATATTACCCTGCCATAGTAATAATTAACCGACTTCAAAAAAGGAGGAGATAATATATTCGATTGTATATATTTTTTCTATATTACGAATTTCAATAATATTTTGTTATTAGTAAGAGTACACTCCCGAGGTAGTCCTATGAGTACCAAGTCAGGAGCTCCTGGTGACATCCTGAGAAATCGATGGAAACCCTAATTTTTCATAGGTACACACAATGTTTTTCACATATTATAAATTAGTACCTGGGTGACCGAGCTTTGCTCGGTTTAAATACTAAATATACTTAGATACCTACAGATAAAAGACTCCAAGAAATAGATTTTCTTAAAAAAAACGAATTGAAAAAAAAAGAGAACCCGTCTGGATTCGAACCCAGAGCTACTAATTCGTGACCGCTATGAGCGCCCGACTTCCCGTCTGAGCTAATTATAATAATATAATAATAATATAATTCTTTATTACATCCACAATTTTACAATACATTTAACACTAATAGATACAATTTACGATTCAATAATTTGCAGAGCAATGGGCGGCCTTATCGCTTAAAGCGATCTCTTCCAGGCAACCTTAGGAAGAACTTGTTTTTAAAAATATCGTGTGCTGTAGGTAGTGTTAATATAATATAAGAAGTAACACGTCAGTATACTATAACATAGCTTTATTATAATGATTAAAATACTATATTTTGGAAAAAAAGTATGTATACATAAATAAAATAACCATAGTTCAAATTCACAAATACATAAACATTACATAAATAATAAATACATATTTATATACATTATTTTTATGATTTTATGATGATTATATGATTTATGATTATGCTGTCGCGTCACGCGGCGAAATTTACCTTCACATTCTAATGTCTAATGTGACAGTTTTTCATTGTCTAAAAACGCGCATAATATGCGTTTTTTTTTAAATAAGACCTAGTTAGATCGATTTATCGTCCCCGAAATCCCCTGCATACATAATTTCATGCAAATCCGTCGAGCCGTTTCCGAGAATCAGATTCTATATATATATACATATTTATATAGGTACAAGAATTGCTCGTTTAAAGGTATAAGATTTATAAGTGGACGCAGTTTAATTTTATTAACCGACTTCCAAAAAAGAGGGGTTCATTGATTCGCCTACCATATTTATGTATAAATGCATTAATGAAAACTTGTTTTGTACTAAAAAGGGTAAAATATTTTTTTTATATAAAAAAAATTTAACTGACTTCAAAATAAATTAATATAATTATCATAAGCGCTACTCACTTATCTATTTGAAGTCACATACATATTTCACATACGTAGGTATGTTCAGGAATCGAGTACTAGGGGCGCAGCGGGAATTTATCAATAGGAACCGCAACCACAGAATAAATATTAGCACAGAAGCCACACTTACCAAAAACAATTATATAAATAGCGACTCTTCCTGGGACACAATAAAGTTCAATTCAGCTCGCAATACCTGTCGCAATTTTCAAATAAACATTTGCGCTCTTTCTAACGCGTAACTCTGTCCCTGTCTAGCGCGGAGAGTTTACGACATATCAAATAACAATTTATGCGCGGGAAACGTTTTGCGCGAGCGCTCAGCCGTGCGTCCGACAACCGACTGTCACTTGTTTCCTGGAAGGAACGGTCTAGCGGTAGGCTAAAACCGCGCGACCTTGAGCGAGTGAGGATGCACTGCCGCAACAATAATAATAGTTTTGCTTGGTCTAGCCATTCTTGCGGCCCCAGAGTCTACGCCCTGTGTCTGGGCCCCGGTGGCATCGCCCTATTTACGGCACCGGTCTTCGGTGCGAATAAGACCTAAAAATAACTACGATTATAGTAATAATCGTAGTTATTTTTAGGTCTTATTATATTGCGGATAACGGATAATTTAGTAGTGGTAGGACTCTTAGCAGAGTCCGCCTGGGGAAGTACCACACCTTTGCCAGTTATTCTACCGCCAAGCAGTAATGTGCAAACATTACTGTGTTCTGGTTTGAAGGGCAATGTTTCCAGAGAAATTACAGGGCTTAGAGATATAACATCTTAGATCTCTGGGTGATGAGCGCAGTGCAGTGCTAGGTAATGATTTGGACTCTTCATGTGCCAATAGCTGCGTGTCATTGTGCTGTTATGAGGCAGGCATGTTGCTTACCATCAAGCGAATGTCCTACTCATCTCGTCACTTTTTATTTTAAAAAAAATTGTAATCCTAAGCTATAATATGAAAAATATATACACATTGTCAAAAATATAGGTCTCGTTTCTGAGACCTAGACAACCAAAACAGTATTTTATGATTGTCCCTGATCTTAAGCAACGTAGAATATGTTTTGAGCGGGTTTTGTAAGACATCGCCTGTTTTGTTTTAAGACGATGCGATGGTGGGAAAAAAGAATTAATTAGAAACGTTGATTACGCTTAGTTGTACGCTTTACCGCGCCATTCATCGGGCTTACAGACCCAATTTTTTCAAACGAAAAATATGATTTTCGTGGAATTATCTCTTTATTAAAAAGAAACCTAATTAAATGGCAAAGGTTAATACAACATGATACGAGAGTAAAATACTGTATTTGAAATTGTTTTCGAATTAAGAAAAAACTGTTTTGTTACGTCCCAGTTTCTCCTAAATGTATAATTATGTTTTAGACAAATATTTCTTTTTAAAATAAAAATAGGGCTCTCTCTCTTTCTCCTAAAAGATATTCCATTATACTTACTTGTTTTGCAAGAGTAGATTTATAAAAACAATCATGTTTTTTTTTCTGTTGCTAGATTTTAGTCTATTTCTTTATTCTGTTTCAAACCATTCTTAGTAAACATTTGTTTTTTTTTTCTGGACAATATCTGCTTAAAAATAAATGTATTGTTCATGCTATTATGAGCAAATAACTGTTGAGACCCGGGGTCTACCGCCGAACGAAAAATGTCATAGCTTTGATGTTTCTCTCTCTTTTCTTTTCGCTTGAAATGATAGAGACAGCATTAGCAAAGCGATAGCCGATTTAGTTAGGCGGTAGTAGCGCGTTGTGGAATTATAGATTAGAAGAGGTGTTGTAGGTGTAGGTTTTTAATCGACTTACTTTAAAATATAGTAGCCAAGTGCGAGTTGGACTCGCCCATGAAGGGTTCCGTTCCAGCAAGTAACATAATATACATAGTACACATAGTTCTTGTAGTTCGTTGTAACTTTGATCGAAGTTTTAATAATAGTGTATTTATGACGTACTAAAAAAAAACTACTCATCAGATCGAGTTCAAACTAATTTTCGTTGGTAGTTTTCATGGTAATGTACATCATATATTTTTTTTAGTTTTTTCATTCTCTTACTTTAGAAGTTAGAGGGGGGGGGGGGGGCACACATTTTACCACTTTGGAAGCGTCTCTTGCGCAAGTTATTCAGTGTAGACAAAAATTATATTAGAAACCTCAACATCATTTTTTAAGACCTATCGATAGACACCGCACACGTGTAGGTTTGATGAAAAAAAATTTTTGAGCTTCAGTTCTCAGTATGGGGGGCACCCCTAATTTTTGTTTTTTTTTTAAACTTTTGTAAAAACCTTAATGCGGTTCACAGAATACATCTACTTACCAAGTTTCAACAGTGTAGTTCTCATAGTTTCGGCAAAAAGTGGCTGTGACATACGGACGGACAGACAGACAGACAGACAGACATGACGAATCTATAAGGGTTCCGTTTTTACGTTTTACGGAACCCTAAAAATGCCGAAATAAATTATTATTAATATTATAAAATAAATTAAACAGCCGTCAAACCACAAAAACACTCGAAATATAAATTAAATGGAATTATCATAAACGCTATCCACTCATATATATCAAGTAGGTGCCAGCCAAGTCTGATAGGTAGGTAGATAAATACCACCAATTTTTTTTGCGGGGACACGTCCCCACGTGCCCCCGCACGCAGTGCCCTCCATGGAAATTTCGAAAATTCCGAAAGAATTACATAAAATCTGAAATATATACAAGTTCGTACAGAGTTTCGAGAATTAGCAAATTTGGTCATCCTGACTTTGGCAGAAAACGGTAGGTACGAGAAATGACGATCTGAGTTAGTCAAACTTTGTAGTCTTTATTCGTATTATGGCTTAATATTGGTATCAAATGAAAGAGCTTGACTGGTAGTAGATTACTACACTTTACTACTTTTACTTTTTACTTTACTACACTAGGAATATAAATTAGGAGTATCACCCAGATAAGGGGCAAGGCCAAGCATGGCGTGATGCAACAAGAGTGGTTTGATGCGGGTAGCGGCCTGTTTAATGATGTCTGGAGCGTTCGTCTCATTTTTGGAGCGGCGCTTGAAATTTTTGTGTTGCTGCATTTTTGTGATTGTAAATAGCAATTTTTTGATTAAAAGAGAAAGCCCCGAGTCGTAGTTGTGGGAATTTTTAGTGGGCTGCTTATGACAATTAGGCTGCTAGTTATTGTGTTTAAAAATCAGAATATAATAGTGCATTATGATATAAGTGTGGTAAGTTGATAATTACAGCTGAGGCGATTTTGCTATAAAAAAGCTAAGACTGTAATTATCAAAGCGCACGCATGTCATACGACGTTTTATAACGTATTTGCGAGGAAATAAATAAAACTCTCACGACATTTGCAAAAATAAAAACAGTACAGCGAAACGAAAAAGCGCACGGAATTATTTCTCGTTCACAAATTAGCGAAGCACCTGTATCAGCGCTTTTTCAATAAAACAAAAGCACAAAACTAGTCAGCTGGTTTCTTGTCCATAAGTAATATATTCTATTCTAATATACTAATACTATGATACTAATATTCTAATAGGTACTAATTACTAATATACTAATATAATATTATAAAGCTGAAGAGTTTGTTTGTTTGTTTGAATTCAAGGATCTCGGGAACTTCTGGTCCGAATTGAAAGATTATTTATCCGATGGATAGTAAATTTATCGAGGAAGGCTATAGGCTATAAGACATTACACTACTATCAATCAGTAGGAGCGGAGCATGAATGAAAAATGTAACAAAAACGGGGAAAAATATTGTTGTTTGAGAGCTTTCGTTGCGTGACAGCATGTTTGTGTCTATCTTGTAAAGGTTGTGTCATTAGAACTAAGAGCTCCCACGCAAAATAGCGATGCGATGCGATGCGACGCCATATCAGATGAACTTGCGATCGCGCATTGGTCCGATGCGGCGTAACCGAAGCCGTTAAGGTAATCAAATTCGTTCAAAATTTGAATTGGTACGACGAATTTTCGATAGATGGCGTAGATACGCGCGCACGGTTCAGCTAGTTAGTAAAAAATAAATTAATATTTTTGTGTTTCGTTGCAGATAAATTGTTGTAATTTATGGTAAAAATTACTTAATTTAACGAATTAATATTTTTTTAATTAAATCTAATCTCCCAAAGTTAAATTAATTCATAAAATGTTGATCACTTTTCTGACATTAAAACTCTTTGGTAACATCTAAAATTCGTTTTAGGCGGAGTATTCTCATAAACCGTGCATTTTACATTACATTACCGCACCCGAAGGACGTAATGAGATACATTACGATAGAAATTGGTGGAAAATGTGTTATAATAGTACATTATGATATAAGTGCGCTTGGTTGATAATTACAGGCGTTATTGCTATAATTAGCAGAGGCTGTAATTATCAAAGCGCACGTATGTCATACGAAGTTTTTTAACATATTTGCGAGGAAATAAACAAAGCTCAGACGACATTTTCAACAACGATACAGCGAAAAAAGGGCGTGGAATAATATTTACTCGTTCACAGATTAGCAATGCGCGCACATCGGCGCCTTTTTTTTAAAGCAACGCCACATAACTAGCCAGTATGCCATTAGTAAAAAAGTAAATTAATATTTTTGTGTTTTGTTACTGATAAATTGTTGTAATTTAGTTAACGAGTTAAATAATTCTGTATCATATTTTACCTCTCAAAGTACATTTTTAGGGTTCCGTAAAACGTACAAACGGAACCCTTACAGATTCGTCATGTCTGTGAGACAAACTATGAGAACTACACTGTTGAAACTTGGTAAGTAGATGTATTCTGTGAACCGCATTATGATTTGAACAAAAAATTAAAAAAAAAAGTTAAATTAGGGTTGCCCCCCATACTAAGAACTGAAACTCGATTTTTTTTCTCCATCAAACCTACATGTGTGGGGTGTCTATCGATAGGTCTTCAAAAATGATGTTGAGGTTTCTAAAATCATTTTCGTCTACACTGAATAATTTGCGCGAGAGACACTTCCAAAGTGGAAAAATTTGTGTCCCCCTTCCCCCCCTAACTTCTAAAGTAAGAGAATGAAAAATCTTAAAAAAATATATGATGTACATTACCATGTAAACTACCAACAAAAATTAGTTTGAACTCGATCTGATGAGTAGTTTTTTTTAGTACGCCATAAATACACTATTATTGAAACTTCGATCAAAGTTAGAACGAACTACAAGAACTATGTGTACTATGTATATTATGTTACTTGCTGCAACGGAACCCTTCATGGGCGAGTCCAACTCGCACTTGGCAACTTATTTTTTTTTCATAAAATGTTGACTACTTTTCTGACATAAAAACATTTTACTAAGATTTAAAAAGGTACTGTTCGTTTTAGACGGAGTATTTTGAAACCGTGCGTTTTACATACATTACCGCACAAGTACGTAATGAGATACATTAGGATACGATACGAAATTGGTGCAATAGGAGACCCTTTACGAGCAAATGTGTTATAAACGTAATTATAAAATTAAAATGTGACTTTGAAGGCGGTTTAGTTTTTGAATAAACATATTTCATGGAATCTTGCCTCGTGGTACGAAATTTTCATATGGCTACATTCTATACATATAATATTTATATTTGCATATACTGTTATCTGCGACTGCTACCCTCGTGAGTATTATCGGAAATTTTATGCAGACTTTACGGTCGTACGGAGGCGCAGGTTGCAGAGAGTGACAGTACAATGCGATGTCAGTAACGGAAACTGCGCTACTGACATCGCTGTGGAAACACTAAGGACATTGAAGAGGTTTAATTCGATTCTTGGCTTACATATTCTTTTACAGCGCCACTGATTATGTTCATTACTCTTTTCAATAAACCCCACAGGGTTTACTATCTTAATAGGATAGAATGGTCAGAGTGAACAGGTATATCTAGGTCATCGTGCGTCATCTTTGACCACACCGTCGCTTACCATCAGGCGAGTTGGTAGTCAAATGCGGACCTATACGCGATAAAAAAATGTCTAACAGAGTATCGATAGGTGCGGTTCGAAGAGGAGATACACCCCTGTCCCAACATGACCCAACACACACATGACCCAAAATCGTGAACACATAAAATTGAAAAATCGTCTAAAAATTTAAAAAATATAAGAACTTTGGCCCTGCGATGTATTTTATGGTTTGCCGAATGTGTTAAATATAAAGAAGGTGCTTTTATGTTCCGTTTGTTATGTTTTATATCCGTAACCTATGTGCAAAAAAATAAAATCTGATTGCGCAATCTATCTCATTTACACGTAGTTGTAGCGACCTCCTCCAAAATGAGAAAATCCTGCTTCTCGCTTAAATTTTACTCGTCGTAAAAAAAACATGTTTGCCCTTGCTGTCTTTATCTATTGCAGCCTGCGCTACCGTTCGCGCCATTCTATTTATTTCGAGAGCCTCAAAGAGCATGGGATTTTCTGAAAAAAAAACCTGTGTGACAATCCAAGGGTAGTATTATTATCCATGTTCTTCAGAGTAACCCTGCGATGGATTAATGGGCATAAAGAGTCACTAGGTAACGACGCAGCAGGTGAACTGGTCAAAAGAAGATCAAAGACAGTACTGTAGTATAAGGACCGAATCTCTAATGCCTACTGGGGTACTGGGTGTGCCGCCAGTGCACCTTTGGGGACAGTGTGTGCCCGCATGCAATCACAAAAACACCCAGGTTAAACTTATATATTTTTATTTCAAACCATACAAAAAAAATGTTGTTAAAATATTGGATTTGGGCACCCAAATCACTTAGGAGTATAAAAATGGCTTACGACCTATTTCTCAGTCTTCCAAATATCCACAAAAGTTACAAAAACTATGACATGAAATCTTATATGTGTACGTCTATACATGATCTTCTCTAGAAAGATCGGTGTGCAATAGAGGCCACTTGAGACAAACAGCCATAGGTGCATAGATCCCTTAAAAAAAAGTCTACACAGGTATTCAAATAAAATTTAAGTGTCTGTTTGTTATATAAATCATCAATCATATTATTAATTAGGGTCATGAGTATCTTTTCTCTGAAGTATCTTCAAAGTTTATTATCTTTATTAAAAAAAAATGCACTATTTCTTAAAAATTATATAGTATTCCAAGCCGTTCGTAAAATCGACTCTAAATAAACTGCTTGAGAAAGGATGTGATAGGCTAGCGTCGGAACATCTCGCCGGGTCATTTCCTTTAAACAAGTCTACTCGCGTGAAAAATTCAGCGGTTCTCCAAAAAATTCACCGGTCTCTCTCGCAGACAGATCGAATATATAACAAGCAGGGCCTGCTGGTGTTACCTTACGTCGTTCCCACCGCTCACATATTCAGCCCCCCGGCTGTAGCTTCTGCCTTTATTCCTTTATTGCACGAAATTCCTCTACTTATACGCAGTATAAACAGCAGGTGGTTTATTGCCGTGATTTTCGCGTTTGAAGTATAGAGTGGATAAAATCATTTATTGCATTTACACGTAGGTGCTTTTTTTCTCAAAGTATTGTTTTGAATTTTGAACGTATTGTGAAATTGTTTTGATCAACGTACCATGATATGATTTTAAACCAATATTTGTGTAGGTATAATTTACATTCTCTTTTGGTAGGTATATAACATAAATATGTCATTTTGAAAACGTTGAAAAAAAAAACAAAGAAATACGTTATCAGCCTAGTACTTCACCGAGCTGTTTATTGGATAAAAAGTTTTAGTTTCACTTCGGAGAGTGTGCATCTGATCTGCATGATCTAATACCACCTAGCCCTTTTTTCTATCGTAGCTCGTATCGGACTTCTCATAGCTCGAAGAAGCGGCATCGTTTCATGGTTGATGTTCCAAAGACACGAACGAAGAGGTTTGACTCTACTTTTGTGATAAGAACGTCTAGACTATGGAATGAGTTGCCTGAGTGGATTTTTCCCGATGGTTATAATCTTGGTGTCTATAAATCGAGAGTGAATCGGTTTTTTTCTAGGTAAACACGCTCCATCGTAGACCGTATCGTCGCTTAACATCATTCCGATAGAAAAAAGGACAAGGTGGTATCAGATCAGTACACTCTCCGAAGTGTATCCGATAAAAAACCTATAGGCTAGCAATTTTTCGGCGATGTTCAAGACTTTGGAGTCTTTTTCGCACAAGAGTGTCGTTGCCTATGAGCCTTTTGGCACGTCTCTCGATCGATTCCAGGCTCTGGCAGCTGATACTTAGCCGATCCATCCCAAAGGTGCGAACAGTACTCCATACAGGAGCGAATCTGTGCTTGATAAAATGTAAGCAACTGTTCAGACTTGAATTACCTTCGCACCTTTGAGAGGACACCTAGTTTTTTGGCAGCTAGTTTATTTAGCCTTAGACTCGATATACGAGCCAAAGTTGAGCGTAGAGGTCAAAGTAACGCCCAAAAGCTCAAGACGGTCAGAAACCGGCACGGATACACCTCGAAAAGTTGGAGTCAGTTCGAAAGGATTCCTTTTAGCGGAGAACAGACACGCCTGCATCTTACTCTCGTTGAACTTGACCAGATTGGCATCGCCCCATTTAGACACCGCCTCAAGGGTCAAGCTCAAACGCTCGACTCTCTCTCAGTACCTGAGTTTGCTGCCCAGTGGCTCTCGCGCTAGATATGTAACTCTCTACAACGGTGCTATCATCTGCGCACCCAAAGATACCGATCGTTGATATGTAGCAGGAAGAGTGTCGCAGAGAGTACCGACCCTTGAGGGCCTCCAATTTGATATTAAATTGAATATAAAATACTTTTCTTTCAATAAACAGCTCGGTGAAGGTCGTTGTATAGCGGGATCTTAGACTATAGCTACAGACGTAGTGCTGTTATGTTACGCATACGTTCCGCTCCGCTGTTTCGCCGCCTCTCCGACACTACACCGGTAAATTAGCATGTTGGTGACGTGACGATGAGATTTGCTCCTACTAAAAAGTGCTTAAGTTAAAGAAGAGGCGTTTCCTCACACTAACTAACTAGCCCCAAACTAAGCAAAACTTGTATTATGAGAGCCAGGTAGGTGATATAATACTTATACAGGGTTACTAGTAATCAGCTTAATTCATGTTCTGTAAATTAAAACAAACAACTTTCGTTCTACATCTTTTGCTAAAACAGAATCCATATCACAAAAAAAAATCTTGTTATCGTATTTGTTCATTACGGTTTTAGTACAATATAACATTTAGTCCAAACGGACCGCAACCGTCTTTAGCACTGTTCAGCGGTTGTTTAGTGTTTATTCAGTTCGGCACATCAATAATCAAGCATTAAAGAGCGCGAATTGTTACTAAGAATTCGACGGTTTTAGAACGGCCAAATACATTTTTTTAAAATTTTGTATGGGCAAAAAAATGTAAGAATTTTAAAAATTACAAAATACAATATTACAAAAGTTGACGCACTTAACACATCCCCTTAAAAGGATACTGGTGAACAATTCACATACAAAACCATCTGACCCCAAAATAAGCAAAGCATGTACTATGGCGGCCAGATAGCTGATATAATACTTACGTAGTTTTAAACACATACTTATTATACATAGAAACACCCAGACAGTACAAATATTTGAATTCATCACACAAATATTTGCACTGGGTGGGAATCGAACCCACGACCCTCGGCTTCGCAGGCAGAGTTACTACCCACTAAGCCACGAGGCCAGTCATGGCATGCAGGCTGCAGGCAACCATGACCAATAACCCTGTATAATTGTAAATATATACATACTTACATTGATGTTACAGTTACCGCCGAATAAAGCAAAATTACCAGGATTGTCGATAAGGATGGATTTGATTATTTTTGAAGTGAAAACTTCTTTAGGCGCGCCTAGACAGATTTTTTGTGGGCTGTGAATTGAATTCTACCGTCACACTCGGGTATGATAATAAATCTTCGGGTAAACTCGGGACCATAACCATTGGTCATCTAGAAATGCGTCAGCCAATGGGAAATGCTAAAAGGGCGTGGCCTGCCCATTATGGCATGGCCATCTAGAAATGCGTCAGCCAATGGGGAAAAAATGCAGACGCATTTCTGGATGGTCATGCCATGATGACTAGGCCACACCCTTCGGTTACACCCGTACAGTTTCCAAAGTAAGCTATCAAATTCTGAGTTTGAAGTTTTCACTTCTATCGGCAGTTCCTATGACTGCCAATTTTTTTTATCAGGGACCATTCAAATCAGCCCTTATCATGTGGATTTACGGGGTCCAGAGGTTTGCTACCGACACTCACTTTTGGCTGGGTTTCAAACCGGCTTATATCTTATAATGCCATTGGCAAGTTTGGATTTCGGCTTAAGCTGAGTATTATCTTGCTTTTTCTTACTGATCAGATATCATGTTGCTTTTTTTTGTTTCAACAAACCAGTCCGGGGAATCACTTGTCAAATTCAAGCAAGGATCTTTATTTCTAAGTAGCGGTTTGCCCCAGCTTCGCCCGCGGTGCATAATATAGTGCCTATATCACTCAAGGATTACGTAAACATCCAACGGTGAAAGAATTTTAAAAATCGGCCCAGTTGTTCCTGAAATAAAAAACCTCTCCAGCGTTATAATACTAGTACCTATAAATAGTCCAACTTACTGGAAATAATACAACGCCGACGGGTTAAATAGTAAGACATAGCTAGTCATATTGAAAATGCAAAGACAAACTACATGTACGGTAATATAGTAGGCTCGCGTCTTGGGTAGTGGTCATGGTAAGAGAGACCAGCGGAGCGGGATGATGTCGACAGCGATATGATTTCTAGATAATGATTGAATGTACGATTTATTATAAAGAGTATTCATCAAAACTATGTAACCGTTTGTGATATAATAATTTATTATCTCTGTAAAAACAAAAACTAACTTCAACTTAAAATTGAATTGAGACACTCGACCAAAGGAGACGGCTCATTTCTGCCCCACGTCGTTTCAAGTTTATGTACATAATTAGCCCCGTAGACCTAAAAAAGTTATTTAATTAAAATAACATATAATTAAATAATGCAAACTGTACATTCAATATTAACGTGCCAAGCGGGGATTGCAAATTGGTGTGATTAAAAAGTATCTTAATGACTATACTCAAAGTCAGCCATGTTTTATCTCTTTTTTTCTTCTGTTGAAGTTTACGTAAAGTACATCCGATTCGTTCGAAACTCGAGTCGTTCGGAAATCGATTCGTTCGGAAATCGATTTGTTCGGAAATCGATTCGTTCGAAACTCACACAACACAAGGAATTTCGTTATTTTTCCAAAGGTTTCGTAATTTTTTTGTAGTTTTGCTGAACCTCCGATCCTTCTGCGTTGAGTCGACATTATTTTGAGCACAGTATGTCGCAAAGTAATGAATTTACCACCTTATTTTAGTAATCAGTGCATAATCACGTTCTTGATTACCTACTTGCGGTGTTATTTTTTTTTCAATGTTTTAGTTGATATCTTTTAAACCCCGCTATGCAGAATAAAAACATTAACGGTTCCTCAATATATATTTAAAATCCTATCCAATTTTGGTCAAGTCTCCTGCACTTTTGCTGTGGGGCAAATGCCCATGGAAAATGGGCCGTCTCCTTTCATAAGAGTCTATCACTACGTCGTCTAAATAATTAAAAGATTAATTAACTTGAAAGATTATTTTAGTTTTTTGCTCATAATTTCAAAAACCACTTCACCGATTCCTATAAAATTTATACGGGACCATCTCTTAACTATAATCAAACGAACAAAAAAATCATCAAAATCGATTCAGAACTGGAGGCGCTATTGCGTAAAATACATACAAAAAAAAAACAACCGAATTAAGAGCCTCCTCCTGTTTTGAAGTCTGTTAAAAATGGAATAAACCTACATATAACGTAACTTATTTTCTTTCTACTATTTGCATTTATATTAGTTTGTCCGAGTTTCCAGTATATTATGCACTAGCTGAACCGTGCGCGCGCTTCTACGCCATCTATCGAAAATTGATGAAACCAATTCGAATTCTGAACAAATTCGGTTACCTTAGGTTCTAATGACCCAACCTTTCTCTCACCTCTCAAAAAGTAATATTTTTTCCCGTTTACATTACATTTTTCATTCTTGCTCCGCCACTGTAGATAGTAACGTTATGTTAGATAGCCTATAGCCTTCCTCGATAAATGAACTATCCAGCAGAGAAATAATCTTTCAATTCGGAGCAGTAGTTCCCGAGATCCTTGCGTTCAAACAAACAAACAAACTCTTCAGCTTTATAATATTAGTACAGATATCCAGGCTTTTTCTGACAATTCTTTTTTGGGCGCACACTAAAAACTCCAAAATTATCTTTTATATAAAATTCTCGTGTCAAAATGTTAGTTACCTTATTCCTCCGAAACGACTTTACTGATTTTTACCAAATTTTATATGCATATTCAGTAGGTTTGAGAATCAGCTACTATCTATTTTTCATACCCCTAAGTGATAAGGGTTGTTGACCCCTATTTTTTTTTTATTTTTGGACAAAACTTTTTGTTTTAATTTTTTTATAATGTGGCATTCAAAAATACATACATACCCTAATTTTTTACCCTTTTATCAATAACCTCTATTTTTTAATAGCCATTTTAGTAATTTAATCATTTTTCATCCCGCTCGATAACTGATCAATTATCGTCTTTTTGTAAATATTTTTCACTCTATTTCGTTTAAAAATTTCCCGGAGCTTATGGCAAATCTAAAATATATTAAAAAAGAATTGCTGTTCGTGGGTCTCCTAAAACTCGAGAACGGCTGGGCCGATTTGGTTGATTTTGGTTTTTAAATGTTTGTCGCAGCTAAGAGAAGGTTTAAACCACAGAAATCTAAATAATTTACCTTATTATTTAGATTTCTGTGGTTTAAACGGTGAGAAAATATTGAAAACTTGGGAAGAAGATAGTAAAAACAACAATTTCATTTTCTCATACAAACTGTTATACATAATTTCCAGTCAAACATTTGACCAATAAAATTTTTTTATGGTGAAAACTTCTTCAGGCGCGCTTAGACATATTTTTCGTGGGCTGTGAATTGAATTAATCCGTCACGCTCGGGTATGATAAGAAAGCATCGGGTAAATTCTGGACCATGGCTATTGGCCATCTAGAAATACGTCAGCCAATGGGAAATGCTGAAAGGGCGTGGACAGGCCATCATGGCATGGCCATCTAGAAACGCATCAGCCAATGGGAAATGCTGACGCATTTCTAGATGGCCATGCCAAGATGGCGAGACCACGCCCTCCGGTTACACCCGTGTAGTTTCCAAGGTAAGCTATCAAATTCTGAGTTTTAAGTTTTCACTTCTATCGGCAGTTCCTATGACTGCCAATATTTTTCGAGAGATTTAATCAAATAGTTTTTTCATCATGTCATGTCAAAATCATTTATTACCTTTATAGTTATAATCAAATAATATCATACAAAGAGTATATAAGTTTTTGTAGTGTAAACTTCTTTTGGCGCGCCTAGACAGATTTTAGTGGGCTGTGAATTGAATTCTAGCGTCACGCTCGGGTATGATTTGGTAGTTAGTTTATTTTAGTTTAGTTAGTAGTTTATTAGTATCAGTATTGCACCCGTGCGAAGCCGGGGCAGGTCGCTAGTAAGTCTATAATTTATTGGAGAAGTCGATGTGCCACCGTTGCATCTACGGGGACATGCAGTGCCCCACAAAAAACCCTGAGTGTATTCTATATTACTGGTATTGCTCTATCATTCTCACTTGTTGGATGTGATAGTGGCAAAGTTTGTCGCCTGCCCTTCTAGGTTTTTCCGTTATTCACTTGGTAAGTTTGACGCGCGTCAAGTGTAACTATTTGGTAAGTTTTTCTTGTTTTAATCTCACGGAATAACACATTCTTCTATTAATTTACTGTGTTTGTGTCATGGTGTGTAAAAGTAAATCGAGTGCCAAAAACAACCCTTACGAAAATGTCGGTTTAATGAACGTATTTTTTGTTAAAATATAATTATGTTAATTAACCATTTACCTACACTAATGGGACTTTAGGGTTTGACAACATAATTATGGTCAAACCATGCCAGGTGTCAGGAGGGCGCCATCTGTTATTACTATGCTGGAATTAGTTCATCTATCTCATCTAGAAACAGCATAAAACACAACACCGTATATCGCTGAAGCGCTTAAACTTGAGTTCTGCGAAGTAAGACTTCATTCTCTTACAGAAATTCGTATGTCTTTTTATTTCTGCAAAATTAAGGCAACAAAACTACCAAGTTACCATGTTACAATTTACATGTATGCATTAACTAATTAATTGATTAGTGTTGCTAAGTACTGTAATTGTTTTTGAGTATTGCTTTATAATGCAGGTTACTGTACCAAAATATACATGAATTCTATAAATCATGTAATAATTTCAGAATGATCTGTTCTGTGTCAGGAAACTAACATTACTTTTCATTAATTCGGTACTAGGGATGCGCTTAACGTACTTTTCGGAGACTCGATGCGGTCTGCCTACGATGGAGCGTGCTTATTTATCCACAAGACACCGATTCACTCACCCACACCAATACTTCGCTCGATTTAAAAATACTTACCCAGATTATTGTCCGTTAGAAAATATTCACTCAGGCAACTCATTGCACTTTTTAGATGTTCTTTCTAAGGAAATTTAGTGAAAACTACTCGATTATATCTTTAGAACGAAAAATACTGAGGCGTTAGGCGTGAAAAAATGTGTAATATTAATGCAATCGGCATATCGGCAGCGCCTTTACTATACAGGATTATTGGATTACAAATTATTTAGTGTTAGGTTCTTTTAAAAATAATGAATTAGAAAAAAATAATAATTAAGGGGTCTCCCATACAATAAAAGAGGTTTTTGCCATTTATTTGCTAACGGTACGGAACCCTTCGTGCGCGAGTCTCACTCTCACTTGGCCAGTTTTTTTAATTTTGCATGGGAAAAAACTGCTATAAGCATTGCCATTCAGCAAGGTAATAGCGCGTGCATGCTAAGCACGCTTATACAGGGTTACTGGTTATCAGCCTGCATCCCTTTAAGGGCATGTTAAGAACATTAAATATGTCAACTTTTGTTCTATGTTTTGTTCATACGTACGTTGGGACAAATTACCTACCTAACGCCAGCATTTTTGTCACTTTGTAATACCATAGGATGCACTTGTATGAACCAACTGCAAAAGGAGCCGTTTCACAATTCTGTAGTGCTTCTAAGGTTATATTTAAAACGATTCTGTGTTTACAAGACTTAACTGTGTCTGTCTGTCTGTGCGACCCATAAACAAGTAAGTTACTTTGGAATAGTCTGCTATTTGAGACTATTCAAAAACTATAACCCAAAATAATGCAGATAGACTAACAGAAGTCAGAAGATCATAAATAGGTTTGTTTAAACTTAGGTAATATTCCAGAAAAGTAATATAGTCAACTAAGTAGGTAGGTATTTCCTTATGCATTTACTGCTAGCATTTGTACGAATAAGTCATTTTGATACAAACCGTAAGCAAAAATTAGAACTCATAGTGACGTAAGCTGAACTTGACCGAGTTTTACAAATACGAGAAATCTCACAAACTAAAAATTATTAATGAGTCTATCGATATTTTAAAACAAGGGCGAGTCTATTTTAAAACCGTCTTCTGTGACTTTTAGAACTTTTAGAATAAGATCCCAGGGCCGGCAGAGCGCCAGACGTCATGTAGGTATTTTCTGACGAACGAAATGTGGACGATTGAGAAGTGTTAGTATGTAATACGAAGGCTACCTTGCTTATTTGGCCAATTTTGAGATATAAGGTATTGAACGTACAGAAAAAATTACTTACTTCACTAAAATTCTCCTAACTGATTTTGGCGTATCCTTGAAAATAAGTCACTAATTCTCCCAGACACATTCCATGTGGCGTTTTGCTTTGCAGACGCTTTAAGAGCGCGCCTAAAGCCAGAAAACGCAAAAAAGGTCATTTTCGATGCCACTCACCGTCGTTAAGAAAGATAAAACTATAACAATAAAAATATTGACGTGTGGGTACAACCAAGGAGAAGCACAATGACCGGATAGAATTTTTAAAATAGATCAGATTTTTTTACAATAAAAAAATAAAAATTACACCGAAAAAACCCATTTTAATTCGAGTACTCGAAATTATCAGCGATGACCCCACATTATTTTTCGCTAATAAAATGTCTAATTTTACGCTCTATTTAAGTAACCGAATAGTTTTTTGAATTTATGTTCAATTTTTGCGTAATTAAATAAAACTTGGTCAAAAACTGACTCCCGAATTCAAATTAATTTCCACTCTAAACTGTGTCATGCTATTCTCGACTTTATGCGTACCAGGTTAGATATTAAACATACCTTTGGGTCCTGGTCAGTTGTCGGGCAACGCTCGATGTGGAAGGTTGTTTACGGACGCTCTGTCAGGCAAATGCGTGCGTGAATTAAAAAAATGGGATGAAAGGATAATAAGTTTTCTGCGAAAAAAGAGAACTAAACGTAAACATTTTGGAATTTTAGTCAGGTACTTAATGTATGTTTTAGTTAGGTAAGTCAAATTTTGTTTTGGAATAGGTTCGTAGTATGTACAATAATAGGTAAAAAAGTAGGTAGGTATCTATTATTGTTAAAAAAATAAGTTTACCAACATTGTTTTTAATAAATTTTAAAAATTCAATTTAATAAAAGAGCAATCTGTGGTAGTACATGCAAAAACCCAAACAAGTCATTGTGTACATAATAAATTTTGTATGATGAATAAATTAATAGTTTTAAGTTTTAGTGACAATTGAAACAAACGATCAGAAAATATTTATGAATTGAGGTCTGCGGAAAATAATGTTTTAAGTATTTTTTTAACATAAACTTTTCAGATTAAAGAAATGCAAACTTGATGAATATGTTTATCAGCAGACGATCCATCGTGGCACGTCTGCTGAGCATTAGATCTATTAAAATAGGGAGAAAGGAGAATGTATATTTCATGGTAAACTTTCCAGCATGTGTCTTGATATATATGTTTTTGGTTAACCCTGCACGCGTTTGAAGAAAACTCGTGGAACGTGCCGGCTAGATCATTATCACATATTCTTATTATATATTCACAGTGTTTATCAAATATTATATTATATTATTATATATTTGTTTTATTATTATTTATTTGTATTATTATATATCTATATGTATATACCACCAGAAAGCCCTTGAAATACAGTTTACTATTATATTAACTTCTAGGTACTTACTACATTAAATAATCCTATCACGAAAAGCAAAGTTTACATATTACGCCCGTTGTAAAAAAGTTTTGGATTTCACAGAACTAATAAAAGAACACAACACACAATACATTATGATATAAGTGCGCTAAGTTGATAATTACAGCCGAGGCGATATTGCTAGCTCGAGCCGTAGGCGAGAGCTATAATTAGCAGAGGCTAGCCCTTTCAGCATTTCCCATTGGCTGGCATATTTCTTGTTCACCGATTAACAATGCGCGCGCATCAGCGCTTTTTTTAAAGCAAGGGCACTGATCCAGCTAGTATGACATTAAGACATTAGTAATAAAGTAATTGAATATTTTTGTGTTTTGTTATAAATACATTGTTGTGAGTTATGGTCAAAGTTAATTAAATTGATAAATTAAATATTTCTCATTATGTTTTATTTCTTATACTTATTTAGTTTTATACCTAAAATGTTTACAACTTTTCTGACATAAAAACTCTTTACTAAGATTTAAAAAGGTACCGTTCGTTTTAGACGGAGCATTTTGAAACCGTGCGTTTTACATTCCATTACCGCACAAGTACGTAATAAGATACATTACGATACAGAAATTGGTTCAATAAGAGACCCTTTACGAGCAAATATGTTATAAATAATATTAACTTTACCACGTTTGCCTATTATTTGCATTGCATAGTTTTTTTAGTAGATTACAATAAAATACAAACCGTATTCACATTTTTCGGCTTAAAAAAAATGTTATTTGTCGTGGGGCAAAATGGCGTCGGACGATCGCGACACAGAAATGGCGGAGTACCATTCGTATTTTTTAATTTTTCAGGCCAAATGAAAAGAGACGGCCCATTTTCCATGGGCATTTGCCCCACAGCAAAAGTGCAGGAGACTCGACCAAAATTGGATCATTGTATAGGATTTTAAATATAATTATATTGAGGAACTGTTAATGTTTTTATTCTGCATAGCGGGGTTTAAAAGATATCAACTAAAACGTTGAAAAAAAAACGCGATGTGTGAGTTTCGAACGAATCGAGCATATTTTACATTCTTGTTGGAGTCGAGTTTCGAACGAATCGGATGTTGTGTCAATTTTGTTCACTTTTTTTTATTTTGGCGTCGCACGCCTTTTGTGTTTTCCCATATTACGTATTTCAATATTTTCAAGTTTTACTAAAAACCGTCAAAGAAGTACGTTCACGAACATGAAATAGTAATTTGTAATAACCCACCTAATAATTATATTGCACATTGCCACTCGAAAAAACACAAGTTAAAGAAAATAATACAATGAGGCGACATGTTTTTTTCACGTTGGCGCCAAAACTAGAATGTCGCAATCCGGGCAAAATGACACAAGCACGTTCACTTTACGTAAACGTCAACAGAAGAAAAAAAGAGAAAAAACATGGCTGGCTTTAGGTACAGTCATTAAAGTACTTTTAATCACACCAATTTGCAATCCCCGCTTGGCACGTTAGTTTTGAATGTACAGTTTGCATTATTTAATTAAATGTTAATTTACTTAAATAACATTTTTAGGTCTCCGGGGCTAATTAAGTACCTAAACTTGAAACGACGTGGGGCAAAAATGAGCAGTCTCCTATATTTCTATTGTAATTGAAATTCCGTATAAATTAATTTGCGTAATTGAAATTCCGAACAGGCTAGTACCAACATTATAACGTGTTAAAACGTACCTATACATGTCACAATCCGTCTTCAAATACAAATACAAATACAAAAATCTTTATTGCTGTTTGTAGGTAAGATAAGATAATACAAAACATTTTAAAAGTTGCCCCATACAAACTGGCCTCTGCGAGAGGCATGCAATATGTCTGGCAAGACAATTTGTTAGTCTTAATTTTTAAATAAAAACAAAAAAAAAAAATTTTTAAATAATAGTCAGCTGATTAAAGTCTTCTTCTTCTTCCAATAGAGAGCTTTGCTTACGCAACTATGCTTTGATTGCTTTGCGTAAAGCACGTGAAGGGCTAATGGTGCTACGGTAATTAAGAATAAGGTAGTAATATAATGAAGAAAGAAATAAGTCCAGTAGTTTTGAAGGTAGGTAGGAAGGTTTTTCCTTACAAACAATGTGATCTTTCTTGTTTATAAAATTGTTGGTTTAAAATTATAAATAATACAAGCAAGCAAGCAAGCTGTTGCCTGTGAATTTATTCACTTTCTGATTGGTTTTATTTTCTCTTAGACATATTTGTATTTTTCGATATCAACAATGGGTAGTTAAGTTATACGTAACATTAGCTATCTGGAAATTATAATCATGTTAAGAATCCTTTCCTAAATCGAGATTGTTTGAAAAGTGTTTTCTGGCACGTGACGGTTATACTTTTACAGATGTTTTCTATTTACATGTATAATGTTATCACTATAGTGGGCGGGTGGGCTTCAAGTTTTACTTATTTTTGATGACATGGGGTTCGGTGTGTCTAGATGGTAATTACTTCATCAATACTTTTTTAGGGTTCCGTAAAACGTAAAAACGGAACCCATATAGATTCGTCATGTCTGTCTGTCTGTCCGTCCGTATGTCACAGCCACTTTTTGCCGAAACTATGAGAACTACATTGTTGAAACTTATTAAGTAGATGTATTCTGTAAACTGCATTAAGATTTGAACAAAAAAAATAAAAAAAAAAGAAAAATTAGGGTTGCCCCCCCATACTGAGAATTGAAACTCAACAAATTTTTTTTCATCAGACCTACACTTGTGGTGTGTCTATCGATAGGTCTTCAAAAATGATGTTGAGGTTTTAAAACTCATTTTCGTCTACACTGAATAATTTGCGCGAGATACACTTCCAAAGTGGTAAAATGTGTGTGTGTCCCCCTCTAACTTCTAAAGAGAATGAAAACTCAAATAAAAATATATGATGTAAACTACCATGTAAACTACCAACGAAAATTAGTTTGAACTCGATCTGATGAGTAGTTTTTTTTTAGTACGTCATAAATACACTATTATTGAAATTTCGATCAAAGTTACAACGAACTACAAGAACTATATGTACTATGTATATTATGTTACTTGCTGCAACGGAACCCTTCATGGGCGAGTCCAACTCGCACTTGGCCACTTTATTTTATTTTTTACACAGATGGAAACCGACACAACCACACAATGTCTATACTTGAAAACGAAACGTATTTTCGGGTAAATAGATTGGTAAATAATCTACATGTTTGTGCTTTTAAAAAACAAGAAAATATTATGTACATGATTACAAATACTAATACCTACCTAGTTTAAATATATTTAAATCAATAACAACAACATTAAGTGAAACAACCATTAGGTAATTTGATTTCTGGTATTTTGAACTGAGGTGTTTGTTTGTTTGGCGGTTGTTAAATAGAAAAATATTACTTACATATTTATGTAAATTTCATTATTATTAAATATTTATCTACCTAATCATTATTAGTCCACATACAATGTTACCTGAATTATCCAAAAATAAATGCAGAGTACAGGTTAATCAGAAACCTAGTATACATATTTATCTAAACTCATCAATATCAGTCCACCCGTTCTTTCTTTCAACATCTTTCGTTCTTTGTTCTCAATTTAGATACTATGTAAAAATAGAAACTTAATAAATTTACCCACACGCGCATTCATTAGTAACTCTTACAGTATCTGTGATTTATCGTAATGTTACGTGTACTTACTGTACTTAGTTATATGACCTAAGGTGAGCTTAGCTCGTATCTTTCTATTAGCGCTAACGCGGCGGAAGAAGAGTGACGTGGGGATGAAATCTATTCCTTTTTTCGGAATGAAAACTACTTTTGGCGGTGCGCCATATTTTTTTCCGGGAGCTGTAAGTGAAGCTGATCTGTTGCGATCCAAGATGAAAAGCTCCATCGGGTGAACTAGGGACCGCCAAGGGTACCCGAATGAAAAAGATACAGCTGCTCTTCACTGCAGTGTCGCTGTGCTATTTTGATTTATATTTAATTTTAAAAATACAAAGTTTGATTAATGTCTTTTTTCTATTTATTCTACTAACATGGTCATGCTATTTAGTATTACAAAATATATCAAAGTTGCGGTTACATATTATATTATTACAGAATAAATAAATAAAACTCCTAATAAAGTGTTCACTTCTACTGTGCGGTCTAAGTGGACACATTTTTTTAAGCAATAGACTGATGCCCTTTTTATATATGATATCGTAAAACACGCATTTATTTAATTATAAAACACGACTACATATTAAATAAATAAATGACTAAATCTTGTGATTCAGTCATATTTAGTTTTCATTTCTTTCATTCGACTGTTTTTCAATAAATGGTTTATTGTGTGTATATAGACAATAAAAAACAAATTGATGTATTTTTTTAAAAACATCTATGATTAATCTGAATGTTTTCATATACTGGATTTCGGGGAACGATGACCTTGAGTGATCGTACTCGCGGCGACGCGGCGTATTGGAGAGGGGAAGGGCGACGCGCGGGTGAAATTTGATTTTTTCCTGGCACTAGGCCCGCTCTTAAAACTCCCAATATAATGACTTCACGTAAATTCTGATGCTCTATGTTTATATGTATTTGTCGGCCAGAAAACTATTTCGAAAACTTTTACAAGGAGACATACCGATCTAAGAGACCAATCATCCCCTAAACTCAATTTAAGTCAATGTAGGTATACTAATACCTACATGCCTCATTCAGTCTCGCAATCCGACCCACAGAGATATTAAAATTGAGTTTATGGGATTAGACCCTTTGATCGGTCTGTCTTCTTGTAAAAGGTTTTAAAATAGTTGTCTGGTGGACATATCTAAACGTACAGCATCAGAATTTACGTAAAGTTAAGTCATTATTTTGGGAGTTTAAAGTGTTTGCAAAGTAAAATGGCACACGGAGTGTGTCAGAGAGTATTGGCTACTAATTTTTAAGGATATTGTCTATAATCAGTTAGGAGAATTAACGCGAAGTAAGTAATTTTTTTATATACCACCATTACTTGATATTTCAAAATTGGCCGTCTAAGCAAGATAGTGGGCATGTATGCCTTCTTAGTACGTACTAACACTACTCAATCGCCTACATTTCGTTCGTCGGAAAATACGGGACTTCTGTCACTGGGTCTGGGTCTGGGATCTTGGACTAATTCGAATTCTAATTGGGATCGTCTACGGTACAGGTTCTTAAAGTTATTCATCACCGTAGTTACAGTCATTCATAGGCTGTAAAGACGGACAGACAGAGTTACTTTCGCATTTATAATATTATTACTTCTTATATGTCTATATATTACTACCTGACCCCGCAAACGTTGTTTTGCCTTAGTGAACAACCCTTGTCACTTAGGGGTATGAAAAATAGCTAGTAGCCGATTCTCATACCTACAGAATATGCATATCAAATTTGGTTAAAATCAGCAAAGCCGTTTCGGAGGAGTAAGGAAACAAACACTGTGACACGAGAATTTTATATATGTCTATGTATTATAGAGGTACACATTATCACATTATATACATTATTATATAAATATATAAGATATTAATTATAATAAAAACGTATTCTAATAAAATTGTAAACATGAACTCCGACTGATCTCGACACTCTGGACAGAAAGGTCCGTCAATCGCTCACAACACACCGCATGCTACAGCCGTGCTCGTTTGTTGAGAGACTGTATATCCCGCGGGAATTCGGATGTCGTGGCTTTTAAAATGCCAATAAACTTCAAGATGGCGATTTATGCAGTCTCAGGGATTACTTCCGCAACAGCGAGTCCCAGGATGCATCGCGATGTTGTGACTGTTGACAGGAGCTTTACGTTTCTTTCATTGGTAAATAAAAACTGGCGCAAACCATTGGTGCTCAGCACTGATGATCGCAAGGAAGTGTGGAAGAGCACAAGTAGCTGCATGGGCGATTCTATCGGGCCAAGACGAACAATAACCGAAATATATGACGAAAGACGGTACGGTTGGTTGTATGCCACCGTCTAGGAGAATCACTTCGTCATGTTATTTCCGGCTGTTTGCATCTTGCTAATAGCGAGTACTGGCACAGGTACAACCGAGTAGCCAAGATCATCTACCAGCAACTTGCTCTTCGATACGGCCTTATCGAGTCGGAGTGTTGTATAAGTAGGTACGCACCTTTGCCAGTTGTAAAAATGGTCAGATGCAGAAGGCACGACACTCATCGTCAGGAGGTTCCTCACTCTGCAGCCCTAGCCACCGGTAGCTTAGGCCCCCTGCCACGCTGCTGACGCAATCTAGTTTTTAAGTTTTTTTATAATGAATTTTGTATTTTATTGCAAAGAACTTAGAAACTAAAAAAGAGATAAATGAGATGACATATCTCTACTCCCACCACTCGAAAAGATTTCGAGTTCCCTGTTTGAAAACCCGTGCTCTACTGTTGATTCCCTTTAAAGGCAATTTCTTCAATTTCAATTTCAATTTCTTAAAATTATTTGTGGAGACTAATTTGCTTCCAAACCTTTTTTTATAGTAGATATTGAGTGACGAGATGAACAGGACATATGCCTTATGGTAAGCAATATTTTTGCTCATAGTAAAGTGAGACGCAGCTACTGAAAATCACAAATCCCAACCTAGTCCTGCTCTACGTTCGTCACCCAGAGATGTTTTTTCTCTATGGTCTGAAACTCACTGGAAACATTGCGCTTCAAATCGGAATACAGTGATGTTTTCACTTAACTGCTTGGAGGTAAAATAACTGGCAAAGGTGTGGTACTTCCCCAGGCGGACTCAGCAAAAATTCCTACCACTACAATTATTAAATACTAGCTATTGCCCGCGGCTTCGCTCGCGTTTTGTAAGTTTCTTATGGTAGATTCCCACTTTGGTAGGTATCATAATTGTCGTATAATAACTATTATCCCTAACAGTCCTCAAGGTTTGTTCCATGCGTTTACCTATATACAACTTTTACTTCTTTACTTCATATTTTAAAGCGTAATCCCTTAGTGCTATAGGCTACATTTTATGTACAACGGGAGAAGCCGGGGCGGAACGCTATATTACCTCCGTCGTTTATATTACCTATTCAACAGTTGAATTAAAAAAAAACAATGTGATACTTTACTCATTGTTTTTTCCGTACTGAACTCGTACGAACTACGTTTCATACAAACGTTCATCTTCCAATTCACCCTTTGGGGGTTGAATTTTGAAAAGTCCTTTCTTAGTTGGATGTTTGATCTTTTATGATTAAGTCTTGAATGAAATACGTTTGCAAAAATTTAAGTACGTCCTAAGGGTTGTTTGCTCTGTGCGTTTATAAAAGCTTTCATCCCCTATGTTGCTGTTGAATTTTGAAAAAAAAGCTGAACTAATCACCTTATTGTTTGATCTTTACTTAACTTCTACGAAATTTCATGGAAATATGTCCAAGGAATAAAAACTTTCTTCCAAAATTATATCCCATATTTTGCCCCTTTGGGGGGTGAGGTTTGAAAAGTGCAATAATATGTGCCTCATTATTATGGCCGTACTCAATTCATAAGAAATTTCATGCACATGTGTTCACGGAATAAGAAGTTTCACAAAAATTCCATCCCCTATTTTATACCCTTAGGGGTTGAATTTTTAAAAATCCTTCTTGTGCTTACGTCATAAGGAAAATACATGTGCGAAATTTTAAGTTTCAGGCCTAAAGGTTTGATCTGTACGTTGATCTGTCAGTTAATCATTTTTGTCTTTTATAAATTACTAGCGGCTCGCTCCGACTTCGGCTCGAATAATAACTTAGATATCAACTGCAGCGCCATCTGCCGGGCTGATTTGTGAATCTAAACCTTCCAGGGCCCTACCCAAACGTATACAAAAAAAAAACATTCAGGTCGGTCCAGCCGTTTAGGAGGAGTTCAATAACAACGAAAAGTGGCATTGATATTTATATATATAGATACCTACTACAAGATAATATTAGTAGAATATGGATATATATATATATGGATATAATATTAGGAGGATGGCATGTGCCGCCCGCTTGGAAGCCGTGCCTACATAGTACTCGGCATTGTGTTCGTAATACGAGTGAAGACACAGTGAGCTCAGTGTGCTGCAACGTTCCCGACTCGTTCAACGTTCAGTCGTTCACCAGTGACGACGAGTTCGAGTGTAGTCCTGCGCAACCCTCTCGCACCCCCTCACCTGCACCCCCGCAACAGCCGCGCGTGCGTGCGCGCCGCGCGGCGGCCCGCAGTGCCAAACGGGAAGCCATCGGGCGCGTACACTCTCCTTGAAAAAGGCCGCCGGACGCGAACGAAACTCGAGTCGGATTGACCGACCTCATTACCTACACGTGAGTTACCCGTTTACATAGAATAGATAATATAGATAGAACGGACACTCCCCACCCCCCGCCAATATCAAGCTTCCTCCCCCGCAAGTGCGCGAGAAGGACTCAACGAAAGGCTGGCATCCAACATCAAATTTCCAACAAAATTATTATCATGGTGGGTTGCTGTGCTGTTTACGGCTGTCCGTCAACAAAACGGGACAAAAATAAAAGCTTTTTTAAATTTCCTAAGGATAAAATAACGTAAGTTTTAATATTTTTAACCTCAAATTTTCGTAACTTACTCGGTCACTACAGTGTGGCCAACCTAGTGAATATTTACTAAAACTGGTAATAGTTTATTGAGATGGTTCTGTATTTTCTGTTTTTTTATCTAACTTCAAAATATACTTTTTTTAGACTTACGAGTTTTTGTGTTTCTTTGAAAGTTTTTTTAATGACATGATTAATTATAAAAAAGTTGAATATCTCAATATGTTACCAAGTTTCCAAGTACTGTGCAGTATAATTATTAGTAGTTCCTATAATCTATTTAACTTTAGTTCTTTAGTTTTTGAAGTAAAAATTTATTTAATTTTGTAATATTACTTAATCATTGAACTATGTAATTAAAAACAGCGTTGGTTATTAATAAAGCAAATAAAAGTAAATATCATACTCACAAATTTACTGGGTTTAATTCAATCCTTTTTTGCTCAACAAAAAAATGTGTGAAAAAATGAGGCAAATATATCAAAGATAATTTTCAATTTCGCCAAAGTAAACCCCAATGTTTCGTTGTGAAACATTAATCAAAAATGATGCTGTGAAAAAGTAGATCATAAACCTTCTCAATGAAACATTGACACACACGCATTAAAAACATTACGCATTTGGCGAAATTGATTCCTATCTTCCTATCTATGTGCATTTACATTTTGTGGATATTATCATAAAATAACTTCTATAGAAAATCGAAAATATACTACTACGTATATGTGTTTGCTAAGAATTTGATAACATAATAATATGAGAATGTATGATTAATTTTGTAAATTATTATCATTAAAACGTAATTAGGAGAAAATCAAATCCGGAACTAGCAACACTAGAGATGACTGGAGTAAACAAGTCGCGGCTCGCGGCCGCCGGCATGAATCGCGAACCGTAATCTTTTTTGTGATTTTGAGCAATCATAATACCTATAATACATATTTACGTAATTCATTGTTTGTTGACGTATTTGTGAATAATTATAGTTCACTTATTGCAGTGTTCCTTAGTGTATTATTGAGTGAAAAGTGAATGCATTGTCGAGTGCAATTAAAAATGTGTAATGGAGTAGATATTATTGTGTTGTGAAATTTAGTAGGTATCACAAGCGGACAGTTCTGGTACCACTGATTTTAAAATAGATAATGCATGTGCTGAATAAAGCTTCTTTCTTGGGATCTTGGGTAAGTGTAAAATAATATGCGACTTTGTACCTATTAACAGAAATAGGTATCTATCACCGTTTGCGTTTGATTTTACGCGGTGTTATCTATTGATGTAACTCAACATTAGAGAAAGAGAAACCACTTTACGTCACAAAGTGAACTCAAGGGGGACAACTATTCAATAAAACAATTCAGTATTCAGTAGCCCTATAACTAACGCACACACACATGCGTGTGTCTGTACTACATTGCATAGTTGTGTGGAGAGTAGGTTATTGAACATCGGCGTTTCCATATAATTTTACTCGAGTGTCCGGGGTGTGCCGTTTACCTAATCAATATAAATATTAGTAGAATTAATACTCGGAATTAATAAGTAGGATATAATGATGAGGACGATGTTAACTCGCATTTTTGAAGTATAAATTTGATTGAGGATTTTTTGGTACGAGAAGTTCTTTTGAGTTAACGTCACCGACTTTCTAATGTTTAGCGGCGTCAGCGTTGGAACGGTGACGGCCTAATGAAAACTGATTTAGCTTTCATATTGCTGTCTCCTTTCTTCTCGCTTGAAATGAATGAGATAGTAATAGCAAAGCCAAAGCCAATTTAGTTATAGGCCAGTCATCTAAGACATTTTAGGTCGCAAATAATAGCTAGGTTCTGATTTTTTGGGATGTTGTTCGGATAAATACCAGTAGTGTAAAACCAAATTTGCAACCTCGAAAGACCTGTGCTAACACGAAGTTATTGTCTATAGTGTGTATAGTCTTGACATTTGTTAGACATACAGACCTATAGTTGCGCTCATACTGTTGCTTATTTTGTCTTCTTTAAAACTGCCATAGATGACTTTGCTGTTAAACGCATAATTTAGAAGTTAACCAAAAACTGAAAAAAGTCCGAAAATTTAGAGTTTTTTCGAGCACCACGAAGTTAGCACAAGTCTTTCGGGGTTGCAAATTTGGTTTTACATTACTGGTATCTATCCTAACAACATCCCAAAAAAAATGGTTGTCTGTAAAGTCTGTTTACTGACGATAGCTGAACGTGACAACGTCTTAAGAAAATACTGATTGTATTAAGCGCCATCTAGGTAAAACATTCTGAAGCTTTTTGAAAATCTGTTCAAAGCGCCATCTCTGGGTACATCATTGTACTAGCACAAGTTCTTAACTTCATATCGTCGCTTTTCTAAAACATGGACAGACTCCTTGAACGTAACACATTTCACTCACTAGATGGTGCGAAAAGTAATAAGGCGAGGTAACGGCGGTAAGTTATTATCTAATCTATGGCGGTAACGTTACATGACGTCATGTTTTGCGGGCGTGCAGCCGGCTCCATCGAGTTTTAAGACGTTATCACGTCAAAAATCAGAACCTGGCTATTATTTGCGACCCAACGCGATTTTTTTGTCTAAAAATTCCACGTTCATAAAATCAGTTTAATATTACAAATGTAGATACTTTCATATATAAGCCGGATTTTCCCGTTTTCGGAATCTCATTGACACTTATTGCATCACTCCGCTCGGAGGAATGATCTACTTAATCCGAGTCAGTCCGTGCTATATTTCTGGGCAACATTGCATTTCCCATTTAAATTACTCTTGCCTTTTGTTATACACTTTTGCTTTCTTTTGCGACGGCACTGCATTTGCCGGTTTTCTTTACAATTTTGAGCTCTTCGCATGCTGTCCACGAAAATTGGATTCCTTATCCTCATTTGGTAACAGCTTGTTCAACTTTTATGATGCTTTCAGTAATGTTTATTATGTAAGTTAAATTACACATTTATGTACAATTTACAGGGTTACTGGTATAATCAGCCTGCATCCGTTTAACGGCTTGTTCTGAATATTTAGACAAACAACTTTTGTTCTACAACTTTTGTTTTTTGTTCTACAACTTTTGTTAAAACTCAAAACTTATCCCAAAAAAATGTGTTTGTTGTCGTCACTGTTTTTTCTTCTTTTTTTTTAATAAAGAGTGACGCGACGAGCTGTTATTGTGCCTGATGGTAAGCCTGCTACTAACAGCACAGTGACATGCAGCTATTGGAACATGAAGAGTCCAAATCATTACCTAGCACTGCACTAGGCTCGTCACCCAAAGATCTAAGATGTTGTATCTCTGAAAGCCGGGTCACACAGAGGCGATCCGATAGCGATCCGAGACGGGATTTTTTGTAATGTTCGAATTTGTATGCAACCTGACACACAGCAAGCGGGCGCGATCCCATACTCGGCTACGATCGCTATCGGATCGCTATCGGATCGCCTCTGTGTGACCCGGCTTTTAGCCATGTAATTTCTCTGGAAACATTGCCCTTCAAACCGGAACACAGTAATGTTTGCTTATTACTGCTTGGCGGTAGAATAATTGGCAAAGGTGTGGTACTTCCCCAGGCGGACTCTGCTAAGAGTCCTACCACTACAAGAACAAGTTTAGCGACTGTTTATTTATTTGTTTATTTTTGTTTTTGTTTATTTATTCATTTCAGCACATTATTTATTGAGCGTAAATGAGTGCACGCGCTCTTGATACTAATTGTTAGGAAGAGTACGATGCTTTTAGACTGCACAATACACTATTTTTTTATTTTGTGTGGAATAGCCACTATGACTATAACTATGGCTATCTCTAACGAGTTTACCCTATAATATGTGAACTTTCATAAACTGTAGAACAAAAGTATACGTATTAAATGTACTTAACGTCCCCTTAAAAGGATGCGGACTGATTACCAATAAAGGTACAAGTTCGCGCCGCGACCACGACGCGAGACCGAGACCGGAGACCGCGACCGGAGACCAAGACAGGCACTTGACACTATGGAATTGTATGGGCGCCAGTTCGCGCCGCGACCGCGACCGCGACCTGTCTCGCTCTCCTGTCGCGGTCTCAGCGCGAACTGGCGTCCATACAATTCTATAGTGTCAAGTGCCTGTCGCGGTCTCCGGTCGCGGTCTCCGGTCTCGGTCTCGCGTCGTGGTCGCGGCGCGAACTTGTACCTTTATTGGTAATCAGTCCGCATCCTTTTAAGGGGACGTTAAGTACATTTAATACGTATACTTTTGTTCTACAGTTTATGAAAGTTCACATATTATAGGGTAAACTCGTTAGAGATAGCCATAGTTATAGTCATAGTGGCTATTCCACACAAAATAAAAAAATAGTGTATTGTGCAGTCTAAAAGCATCGTACTCTTCCTAACAATTAGTATCAAGAGCGCGTGCACTCATTTACGCTCAATAAATAATGTGCTGAAATGAATAAATAAACAAAAACAAAAATAAACAAATAAATAAACAGTCGCTAAACTTGTTCTTGTAGTGGTAGGACTCTTAGCAGAGTCCGCCTGGGGAAGTACCACACCTTTGCCAATTATTCTACCGCCAAGCAGTAATAAGCAAACATTACTGTGTTCCGGTTTGAAGGGCAATGTTTCCAGAGAAATTACATGGCTAAAAGCCGGGTCACACAGAGGCGATCCAATAGCGATAGCGATCCGATAGCGATCGTAGCCGAGTATGGGATCGCGCCCGCTTGCTGTGTGTCAGGTTGCATACAGTTCGCAGTACAGTTTTGGTCTCGGTCTCGTGTCGCGGTCTCCGCGCGAACTTGTACCTTAACCCTGTATGCAGCCATAGAATAGATAATACAGATAGAACGGACACTCCCCACCCCCCGCCAGTTTCAAGCTTCCTACCCCGCAAGAACGTGAGAAGCACTCGACGAAGGGTTATTATATCGGACGATAATTTTCTATGAGAATACGACCATGATGCTGTATTATTTAACAAAATGGTACCAAATTTTTCGTCTATTATACGAAACAAGAATAAGAGATTTTTAATTTCATAAGAATTTCTACAAAGATTGAATCATTTTTATAAACTGTGTTAAGCTATTCTGGTTAGAAGTACGCGCCAACACTTGAAGTCCTGTGACGAAATTATTAAACTCGTTGTTTTTAAACTGCGGCTTTCGTTGTCAGAATTGAATTGTCAGAATACAAAGATTTCTCTTTGGGTAAGTGTACTTAACTAAAAATCAATTCGTACATGGTACCTTTATTATCTCCTATTTTGTTTTAAATCTTCTGCCTTCTGATTGTTGATGAAAGTTATATATACCTACATTAAAGATCGAACACTAACTAGGTAAGATTGTAAGCCCCTTAACACAGGCAGGTGAACTCACGAGTCACAGCTATTCCATAAAATAATTTAGTAACCCTAGATTACACGCACACATGCGTAAATGTGTTCGAACGACATATGCGTAGTTGTGTGAGTGTAGGTATGTCGACTTCACCGTTTGTTTGGAGTTTAGGCCGAGTGTCCGGGGTGTGATGCAGCGTCACTATTATTTGAGGTACAAGTTGGCGCGGAGACCGCGATACGAGACCGCGACAGGAGACCGAGACCGGAGACCGCGACAGGCACTTGACACTATGAATTGTATGGGCGCCAGTTCGCGCCGCGACCGCGACCGCGACCTGTCTCGGTCTCCTGTCGCGGTCTCAGCGCGAACTGGCGTCCATACAATTCCATAGTGTCAAGTGCCTGTCGCGGTCTCCGGTCTCGGTCTCCGGTCGCGGTCTCGCGTCGCGGTCGCGGCGCGAACTTGTACCTTTGATAGAAAAAAGTGTAAATGTCACGCTACAAAACAAACACGCCGTCGAGATCTGCCGCGCGGCAGCGATCTGCAACGAAGTACCAGCATTGAGATCCCCTAAGGCGAGAAACGAGAACCAACCGCTGTCGGATAACCATGGAACCATAGTCTCCACAGTCAAAGCAAAAAAAAAACATAATTTGTGCTGAGCTGGAAGTATTCCCTTTGCTTATTTTTAGACTAGAATGACGAGACTAGCAGATCATGTGCCTGGTGGTAAGCACCATACCTGCCCATAACAGCACAGTGACACGCAGCTATTGGAACATGAAGAGTCCAAATCCTGAATCCTGCCCTCGTCACCCGGAGAAATAAGGTGTTTTATCTCTTAGCCCAGTAATTTATCTGGCAACATTGCCCTTCAAACCGGAACACAGTAATGTTTGCGCACTAATGTTAGGTGGTAGAATTACTGGCAAAGGTGTGGTACTTCCCCAGGTGGACTCTGCAAAGAGCCTTACTACTACTAAAATTACTGCACACTACTATTTACTACACTGTTTAAGGATATGTGTGCCTGTTTGGTCGCAGCGACGGTTTGAGCATGAACGGAACTACCGATATGTGATAGTGTGATAGTACCAGGATGTCGACAACCGTGGCATCCCAGACTTATGCCATGGAGACCTAGACCGACCCGGGGGTCTACCGCCGAACGAAAAATGTCATAGCTTTGAAGTTTCTCTCTCTTTTCTTTTCGCTTGAAATGATAGAGACAGCAATAGCAAAGCGATAGCCGATTTAGTTAGGCGGTAGACCTGCGGCTACCGAGAGACCATGGCACCGTCAGGCCTTTCTTTCAATTTCCATCTCTCGACATTCCTATTGGTTCTAGTATTGCAATTATCAACGTAGTATCTAATATTTATTTTACCTTATTATGTACACAGATTCTTTGCCTTTTTGTGAATGACGTTACCAAGTGTTCTTATGAATTTATGGTTCGAATAAATAAATTGAATTGAACGATGTAAAAGTCTGTGAAAAGTCGACTGGCATTCTTCACACACAAGGGCCCGTAACGTTCAAATTAAAAGCGATTGTCCATTCAGAAATTGCAATGTTATGTTAATAATATACAGCCAAGGTCTCATAGCTTTTAACTAAAAACTATGAATCTTTAAAATTATATCTTTGAGCACCTCACCAGGTTTACAAGGCACCGTCATCGTCTGGCATGCTCCACAATCGGTGATTATCACTTACCATCAGGTAAACCTTCTGTTTGTTTGTCACCGTGTAAATATAAAACACACCGCCCATAAAATATTGAGACAGTTACGTGATTAAAATTCTTGAGATGTCCATATTGTTTTAAACAAGATACCAACTACAAATGTACCTATACAAAATGCAAAATACTCATTAAATTATACTGCGTCAATTTTGTCAATCACTGCGTCAACGTGGCTGAATCCGGTTATTTATTAAACTAGCTGTGCCTGCGGTTTCACCCGCGTTTTAAAGGTTTTCTTTTTCTACAGAACCCTAATTGTTTTGCGCAAATATGAGTGAGAGAGAGTATGTCATGTCTAAGAACATCAGCTATCTGGTAGTGAAAGTTCCATCATTATCGATCCAACTGTTTCGGAGATTAGCCGTAAACGTAGCCGTAACAGACAGACAGACCAACAATTTTTTTACAGCATTTTAGATATAGATACCATTTACACCTACTTTCATTTGAATTCAGTAAATATCAGTTAATTTGATATGACACATAGACACTCCAATTTTGTTTATTCGCATAGATAATAATAGAAACTGCTTTCCATTTGAATGAGAGGAAAACAGAGCGAAACATTTTAGAAAAATATACATAGAACAATTACTTGGTGCGTGCTTTTTATCTACCATATCAAATATTTATTTCTCGTTTTAAGAGTATATAAATGCTTAATGCCTTTGTTTCCTTTAAACGTCTTTGGATGTATTTTTTCAATTGAATCCTAATTGTATTCTCAGATTTCTGAACTTTTTATTCCGGATAATATATTGACATGAGACATGGAAAGATACTACGGGGATCTTAGGATCTAATAGCAATTCGCTGTTTTGTTTCTGCCAGGGTTTAAAAACCAGCTAAAAATAAACAGCGAAAAAGCCGTTTTAATAAAACATGAGCGGTGGCGTGAAGTGATCTCGCATCGTATGTTGGTCCAAGAAAGAGCGATTGTCCTTAAATAAGGCTCGGAGCGAGATTGGAGTGCGAGGGTAGGGTGTCGAGCGTCGAGCGACGAGCGGACGGGGCGGCCGGCCCGTCTACCGCCTAACAAAATCGGCTTTGGCTTTGCTATTGCCGTTTCTTTCATTTCAAGCGAGAAGAAAAGAGAGAGGAATATCAAAGCTAAGACAGTTTTCGTTAGGCGGTAGATCCCCGGGTCGCGGTCGATAGGCGGGCGGGCGCATGCCCGAGGCCTTGCCGCCACCAGGGCTGCCAGAGCACAGTCCACCGGCTGGCTTCCCCGCGGCCGCCGGAGCCAGCGCGCCTCCCGCCGCGCGCCGCGGTCGTGCACCGACATGCATGCTCGCTGCTCTCGCGGCGCGCACACCATCACCCTCGCCGTCGCGCTCGCTATCGCGTGGCTGCCCCATTCCGACTATGCCGCGTGAGTACCATCCACTTTCACTCATCGCATCACATTGCGTGGCGATACGAACGCACCTCACGCATCTGGGAAGCCATAGCGGGCGTGTAAATCTGTCGACCTGATAGTTTGCATTCTAAACGTGCCTTTGATTTGCCCGTTGCACGACTCTGATATTAATTTCCAAATAAGGTAATAAGGATACAGTTTACCTCAGTAAAACTGTGATTGTGTTTTCCTTTTTAACACAAGCTTACGATGATTACATCGTGCGTAAGACTCGGTAAGATTGCGTTTTCGCTAAAAACCCGATTCCATGTATTTTTAAGTAATCGTTGCCTTTAATATTATTCTTCATTACGCAAAAATTCGAAATGTAACCGAAGAAAAACTCTCACATCCAGTTTTCAAAACTGAGATAAAAACTAAGCTTCGGATATAATAAGGGTTTTTAATCTTCTGAAGTTTAAACATTTGAGAAACGTTTTGGGTTTACAAAAATATACCTTAATATTAAAGAAGATTATGATAATTGAGCTGAAACTTACCATTTCTGTCAAAAAATATTAAAACGTAAACATTGCGCCGCAAGACGCCGAGAGAGACACATCCGTAGTACGCATGACAAAATTGTCCCAGTTGACCGAAGACTTATCACCAATTAATATTTTTGTGTTCCAATTTGCCGAAATTGTAATTTTGGGAAGTGTTTGTGTCACTAGAGCAGAATTTACTTTTACGTATATTAGAGGTATAATAAATACATAATGAAATCGTGTTCAACTCTATTCGTATGTCCTTTCCAGAATAGAACAACAAAGTTTTGTAGTGGTAACTCTTTGCAGAGTGTGCCTGGGGAAGTACCACACCTTTGCCAGTTATTCTGCCGCCAAGCGATAGTGTGCTAATATTACTGTGTTCCAGTTTGAAAGGCAATGATTCCAGAGAAATAACTGGGCTAAGAGGTAAAACACCTTATATCTCCGGGTGACGAGAGCAGTGCGGTACTAGGTAATGATTTGGACTCTTCATGTTCTAAAAGCTGCGTGTCACTGTTCTGTTATGACCAGGCAATCAGGCACATGTCATGCTCTTCTTGTCACTCTATACTATAAAAAAACAAAGTTACTAGACATTTTACGAGATTTATGGCTTTCAAGAATTTTTTTCATTTTTAACCGACTCCCAAAAAGGAGGTACATTTTTTTTTGTTTATGTTACCTGGTTTCTCGAGAACGCACAAACCGATTTTAATATTTCTTTTTTCTTTACATGGCAATTTTGTCTAGACGACATTGTTGTAGATTTCACAGAAGTTATGAAATTCAATCCTGTCAACACGAAATTGTGCAAATGCATTAATTAAAACTTGTTTTGCACTAAAAATGGTAATAAAATAAACTGTTAATATACAAAAACCGACTTCGAAACTATAAATAGAGACTCAACAGCGAAAAATAAGTTAATATTATAATTAGGTATTATGAGCGCTACTCACTCATCTATTCGAAGTCGGTGCCAGTCAAGTCAAAGAGCTAGATAGATTCTATGTAGGTACGCAGTACTTACTGCGTACCTACATACGTTAAGTAGGAGTAGGTAAGTAGTATATTTATGTATATATGTAATATTCCGCCGCTGGTAGCTGGTAGCTGGTAAAATTTGCCAGTCAAGTCAAAAAGCTAGATAGATTCTATGTAGGTACGCAGTAAGTAGGCGTAGGTAAGTAGTATATTTATGCATACCTATATGTAATATTCCGCCGCTGGTGGCAAAATTTGGGTAGATATTTGAGGCATGCTGAAAACTTGTCACATGGTTCTCCTATAATATCCCTAGACGACGACGATCCCTATCCCTAGACGGTACAGACCTGGCTGGTGGTTTTGGCTAGCAGGACAAAATGAGTCCCGCAGTTTAGATCACCCGGCAAGTAGGAAGGCCCTCCAAAATGATCTCACTTTTTGAGAATTCCTATTCTTAGTTAATAACTAAATAACACCCAATTTAAATTTCAAATTACCTCAAACCCATTTTTTGCATTTTTTGCAAAACATATTTGCACGTGCCTGGCAATGTTCGACAAACTTCGACTAAATCGTCTGAGTTATGATTTATTTATTATTTTTAAAACAACTAAACTACAACGTATAAAAATCTCAAATTGCCTCAAACATATTCAGTGAATAAAAAGAACAACAATAATTAAAAAAATGTAATAGGTAAATAAATCAATAAATATTGTTGGACAATTCACACACAACACCATCTGACTCAACTGCCGCTAACTTAAAACGGTGAAGGAAAACATCGTGAGGAAACCGACATGTACCTAGAATCTTTCGAAGTCATGTGTCATCCGCCAACCCGCACTGGGCCAGCGTGGTGGATTATGGCCTTAACTCTCTCCTTGCGAGAGAAGGCCCCGAGTCCCAGCAGTGGGAACGTTTAGTGGGCTGTTGATGATGATGATGACCATCTGACTCCAAACTAAGCAAAGCTTCTACCATGGTGGCCAGATAGCTGCTAGAATACTTCGTACATAGCCTTCTCCATCCCACTGCTGGGTATAGGCCGCTCTCTTACTTTGCCATCTGCCTCGGTTCTGTGCCAATCGAGTCCAGGTTCGAAATTTATAATACTTATATAGTCTTAAATACATACTTATTAGACAAAGGTATGGTAGGTTTTGCCCCGCCTCTAACCAGCTAGGTCTGCACTTCCGTGTTGGGGAATAAAAGGAGAGCTATGTGCTTTATGTAGTGGTAGGACTCTTAGCAGAGTCCGCCTAGTAACACACCTTTGTCCGTTATTTTACCGCCAAGCAGTAACCTGCAAACATCACTGTGTTCCGGTTTGAAGGGCAATGTTTCCAGAGAAATTACAGGGCTTAGAGATATTACAACTTAGATATCTGGGTGACGAGCGCAGTGCGGTGCTAGGTAATGATTTTGGCTCTTCATGTTCCAATAGCTGCGTGTCACTGTGCTGTTATGTGGCAGGCATGTTGCTTACCATCAGGCACGAGTCCTGCTCGTCTCGTCACTCTTTATTTAAAAAAAATAATTATAATGTGACAAGTTTTCAGCTTGCCTCAAATATCTACCCAAAATTTGCTAGTAGCTCTCGGAATATAAGTAGTCGTAAGTATATCTATTACATGTTAGACTTGGCTGGCATCGACTTCAAATAGATGAGTAAGTGGCGCTTAAAATAATAATTAAAGTAAGTACCTGGGTGACTGAGCTTTTCTCGGTTTAAGCACTGAGTATTCTTAGATACCCACAGATAAAATACACCTAGTAATAGATTTTCTCAAAAAAACAAGATGAATTTGAAAAAAGCGCAGACGTAGTATGAATTCGAACCCGGATCTACTAATTCGTGACCACCCATCTTCCCGTCTGAACGCAGTCGCGCAGCATCGCGAAATTTACCGTCGCATTCTAATGTCAATGTAACAGTTTTTTATTCTCTAAAAACGGACATAGATAGATAGCATAGCTAAATCGATTTATCATCCCCGAAACCCCCGCCATGCACAATTTCATCAAAATTGTTTGAGCCGCGTCCGAGATCCAGATTCTCTATGTAGATATATATACAAGAATTGTTTGTTTAAAGGTATACAATAAGATAAGATTAACTCATTTTTCGCTTTTGTATGCCTATTTATAGTTTCGAAGTCCGTTTATTTTTTTGTATAAAAAGAGTTTATTGTTATTATGCTGCCTATAGCTAAACACAAAACTATACTATAACTATACGTACCAACTATACATTAATATCACAAATACAGTAAAATCAAAACATGAATTTTTCTTCTACTCTGACTCCGAAATCGAGTTCTCATTCTCGCTGCTTCACAAGAATTTCACAGTAGCACTTTTATGTATTTTGGACAAATCAGACAAAATCGGGACTAATGCCCGAGCTACGCCAGGTTAGTTTTTCAAGCTAGGGTTAGTAAGCTAGCAAGCTAGTACTTCTTTCTGTGTGTGTGTAGACAAAACTAGCGTTGCGTAGCGTTGTCTACACGAAGCTAGCAAGCTAGTACTTGCTAACACCAGCTTGAAAAACAAGGCTCGTGTAGCCTTGAGCATAAAAGAGAAAGCGTTCACTCGTGATATGGAAACGTTGTGCGAGTAGAACGTCGCGTATATGAACAGCCTGTGGAGACTTAAAAAAAAACTTTCACTATGGGATATTTTCGTTGAGCGTTACTTAGCGGCTTCGCACATCCCAAAGAAGCCGAAGCATGTTACAGAATAAATAGTCTTCGACATAGCTGAAAACTTTCTGGTGTATCGGGTACACTTCGCTGACTGTGCTACTGATTGACTAACTTCCACTAAGTACTTTTTCTATCGGTCTGGAGCTTAAAAAGACGAAACCGAATAATCAAATGAAAATTAAAATTGAAGGGGTTTGATAAAACTTTTGTTACACGAACAGCTGGACTGTGGGATGCTCCTAAATGGGCTACTTCCTGTTGATTCAAACTTGTTGTTTTCAAGTCAAGATAATTTTCAAGGTTTTTTTAAGAGAAGGCATTAGATTGTTAACACCTTCGTCGCTAAGGCAAAATGGCTGTCAACCGCAATCAATGATTAAAACTTTTTAACCTTCGAATAAAAGATGAAACCTTAAGATATGCAGCGCGAAGGTTAAATATCAACCTTCGCGCTAAATTAATAAATTCATATAGTCATACAAATTATCAACATCTTAAAATGTCAGTTTCAGAGTTGATTATTTTTTATGCGTTACAATTAAATATATAAAAGAAAACATGAAATTTTGGATTCCGAAATTTTGGAAAGTAATATTAGTAGGTAGAGTTTTGGAAGACTAAACAAATAAACTTTTACTATAGGACATTTTCGTTGAGCGTTATTTAACGGCTTCGCACATCCCAAAGTTTAAGCCGAAACATGTATTAATGTAAATAGTCTTGGACATCGTTGAAAAATGTATGTTGTATCGGATACACTTCGCTGACTGTGCTGCGTCTTTCCATTCTATAACAACGCCAGAACGCAGCCATAAGAAATTGCTCGCGTATATATTGTAATGTTTTAAAGTCTGTTAATACAAACCATACAAGAGTTTTGCGTACTGATCGTGTATAGTTTGTAACGTGGATGCTCGCGTCGCATCTTTCCATTCTATACAACGCCAGAACGCAACCATAGGAAACTGATCTGACTGAACAGATCATAGGAGTATATTATATTGTAATGTTGTTTAAATCTGTTATTACAATGCATACAAGAATTTCCCGTACTGATTGTGTATGTTGTCGATCCGATGAGCGGCTATCAATATTGCAATTACAGCTGTTTTTAGGGTTCCGTAAAACGTAAAAACGGAACCCTTATAGATTCGTCATGTCTGTCTGTCTGTCTGTCTGTCCGTCCGTATGTCACAGCCACTTTTTGCCGAAACTATGAGAACTACACTGTTGGAACTTGGTAAATAGATGTATTCTGTGAACCGCATCAACATTTGAACAAAAAAAATAAAAAAAAAGAAATGTTAGGGTTGCCCCCCATACTGAGAACTGAAACTCAAAAATATTTTTTTCATCAAGCCTACACGTGTGGGGTGTCTATCGATAGGTCTTTAAAAATGATGTTGAGGTTTCTAAAACCATTTTCGTCTACACTGAATAATTTGCGCGAGAGACACTTCCAAAGTTGTAAAATGTGTCCCCCCCCCCTCTAACTTCTAAAGTAAGAGAATGAAAAATCTAAAAAAAATATATGATGTACATTACCATGTAATCTACCAACGAAAATTAGTTAGAACTCGATCTGATGAGTACTTTTTTTTTAGTACGTCATAAATACACTATTATTGAAACTTCGATCAAAGTTACAACGAACTATGTGTACTATGTATATTATGTTACTTGCTGCAACGGAACCCTTCATGGGCGAGTCCAACTCGCACTTGGCCACTTTATTTATTTCTATGTATGTATGTATACATATATATATATTTTGTATATATTTTTTATAATCGTATTTATTAGTCTATTATAATTCAATATTTAAGTTCCTACCAGTATTTTTGTATTAGGTTGTTTTATTTTTATAACAAATTTGTTTTTATTTCTTTTATTTATTCATATCACTATTTATAAGTATGGTTTTTTAGGGTTCCGTAAAACGTAAAAACGGAACCCTTATAGATTCGTCATGTCTGTCTGTCTGTCTGTCTGTCTGTCTGTCTGTCTGTCCGTCCGTATGTCACAGCCACTTTTTGCCGAAACTATGAGAACTACACTGTTGAAACTTGGTAAGTAGATGTATTCTGTTAACCGCATTTAGATTTTTATAAAAGTTTTTTAAAAAAACAAAAATTAGGGGTGCCCCCCATACTGAGAACTGAAGCTCAAAAATTTTTTTTTCATCAAACCTACACTTGTGGGGTGTCTATCGATAGGTCTTAAAAATGATGTTGAGGTTTCTAATATAGTTTTTGTCTACACTGAATAACTTGCGCGAGAGACGCTTCCAAAGTGGTAAAATGTGTGTCCCCCCCCTCTAACTTCTAAAGTAAGAGAATGAAAAAACTAAAAAAAATATATGATGTACATTACCATGAAAACTACCAACGAAAATTAGTTTGAACTCGATCTGATGAGTAGTTTTTTTTAGTACGTCATAAATACACTATTATTAAAACTTCGATCAAAGTTACAACGAACTACAAGAACTATGTGTACTATGTATATTATGTTACTTGCTGGAATGGAACCCTTCATGGGCGAGTCCAACTCGCACTTGGCTACTTTATTTAGTACTTCTTATTTACGCACCCCATTTTCTGATTTGTCCACATGTTGTTTTCCATCCTAAAGTTGCCTGGAAGAGATCGCTTTCAGCGATAAGGCCGCCAACTGTCGTACTAATTTACTATGTATTTTTTTATTGGTGTGTCAATAAAGAGTATCTATCTATCACTGAGATTTGACTCTGGGTAGGCTCCCACCAGAAGCTCTGCGGTCAGCCCTGAGTGTCACTTCTCCATACTCTTGAGCTTCTGGCTCTCGCATTTTTTATAAATATACACTCTAGGGGTAGTAGCGACAAGACTAGGTGGACTCGGGGTGCTCCGAGTCGGATCTGGGAAACCAACATCTACAATAAATCAATCAAGAGAGGTAAATAAATCAAAATGGCGAGCAAGTAACTGCTAACGCACAAATTGTAATGTTAGGGTTTAGCGCGCTTATTCCAAAACATACACGATTAGTCCGTATGCGTACTGGCGCTGTATATTTTGGAACATCATAATACTTCTACGTTACTACAAAGTATACGCGAGTATTTGCGTACTGCTCATGTATGGTTTGGAAGAACTTAGTAAAAAACGTATTTCCAATCTATACGTGATTAGTTTCATACCCTTGCGTTCTGGCCTTGTATAGAATGGAAAAACGCGACTGTGCTACTGATCGAGATGACTCCCATTTAGTCCTTCTTCCATTGAACTGGTCAGAGCTTGAAAAGACGAAATCGAATCAAAAACAAATTAAAATTAAAATCGAAGAGGTTTGATAGGACCTTCGTTACACGAACAGCTTTGGAATGCTCCTAAATGGGTTACTTCCTGTTGGTTCAAACTTGTTGTTTTCAAGTCGAGATAATTTTCAAGGTTACTTTTAAGATAATGCATTAGATCGTAAACACCTTCGTCGCTAAGGCAAGACGGCTGTCAACCGCAATCAATTATTAAAACGTTGTAACTTTCGAATAAAAGATTCGATACCTTCGCACTTAATTAATAAATTTGTACAGTCATATCAATTATCAATCTTATAAGTAGTCGTGTTACGGAGTAGATAATTCTTTAAAACGATACAAGAAAAAGTAGAATTTTGGTTTGAAAATAAATTACTAGCTGTGCCTTGCAATAAAACCTTCGTCTTACCTAAACTATTACTTATTTAAAAAAACTTTTAGAATCGGACATTTTCGTTGAGCGTTACTTACCCGCTTCGCACATCCCAAAGTTTAAGCCATAGCATGTAATAAAATAATTAACTGTAAAATATTAGTTTCTGATGTATCGGGTACACTTCGTTGACTCTGCTACTGCTCGAAATAACGCCCACCCAGTCTTTTTTTATCAGACTGGCCAGAGCTTGAAGATACGAAACCGAACCAAAGCCAAATGAAAATTCAAATGGAGGAGGTTTGATAGTACCTTCGTTATCAGAACAGCTGGACTGTGAATGCTCCTAAATGGGGAATTTCCTGTTGATTCAAACTTGTTGTTTTCAATTCGAGATAATTTTCAAGGTTTCTTTCAAGTCGAGATAATGTTCAAGGCATGAGATCGTAAACACTCTGGTCGCTATGATGAGTGATCAAGAAATCTCAGAAACTACAAATGCTAGGAATCTGAAATTTTGCATGAAGGTCCCTTTTAGCACGTAGGCGCTCGCTAAGACGGGGTTTTGCGAAATTCAACCCCTAAGAAGGTGAAACAAGGGATGAACGTTCTATGAAAGTTCGTCATTTTCAAAGTTATCAAATTTTGTATCTGTCTAGATACAAAATTGAGACTTGAGAGGAAGCAACTAAATGTTTGTTCTATGAATTTTTGTAATTTTGAACTGTACGAGGGTGAAATTGGGGTTGTAATGGGAGATGAAAGTCTGTATACAAATTCGTCATTGTTGATGATGAAACCATGGAACTTTATATCTAGACACTTGATATGAACAAATAAATGTTCGTTCTAGTAATTTTGTCATTTCAAACTGTTCAGGGGTGAAATTGGGGTTGAAATGGGAGATGAAAGTCTGTGTCTGTATGGAAGTTCTTAATTTAATGACGCGCACTGTGACATATGGTTGTCACATCTCTGCCAATGTCCGTTTCGTGGCAGCTTCATAAACGACAGCGATTAACATTAATTTTACAAGAATTTGCTCGGTTTATAATAAAAAACCTTTATTCAGACATCTTATACAAAATTTACATATTGGTTTATTAAAAAAAACATTATTTTTTTTTATTTTTTTTATTTGACACCTGTCTGTGTGCCCTTATAGGCAAAGGCCTCCTCCAACTGTTTCCATTTTCCTCTATTTTTAGCAACTGTTGTCCATCCACTTCCAGCTGCACTCTTTATTTCATCCACCCATCTTCTTGGTGGCCTTCCTCGTATGTTTAATTTTGTATTTTTGCTTATTTCCTTTTCATTAGTTCTTATTATTCTTGTTTTTCCAGTTGTAGATATTTGTTCATCTCTGGTTTTTAACATTTCTTTTGTTTCATCTGTTAGCTTTAACAGTTTTCTTTTCCTTTGCTATTCCCGTTGTTTTCTTGGTTTTCAGTAGCTCTTCTAACTTGTTATATTTGTGTTGGATATTTAGTTCTTTTGTATTTTCCATCAATTTATTCTTTCCAATGCCATAGTCAATTCTGACAAGCTTTCTGTGCTTTTCAAGGTAAGCGTATTAAAGGTAGCAATATGTAGCATGTTATTTTGTTGGCAGTTTGTTGTCTTGAACTCTTGTGTTTGTTTCTGGAGTGAATATTTTAGAGGGTAATGGTCTTCTTCCCCCACGGTGACCAGCCGGATTGGGGTGCTGGTTGTTTTTATTTTATATTGTTGTGTTGTTTGATTTGTCTTATCCGGATTCCAGTTGAGGGAGGCAGTTCTTAGTTTTTCGAAGTTTTTAGCTCCGACACCGATGACGATCTACCTCGTGCCACATAATTGAGTACGCTTGGTTTTACTATTCTTTGTGTATTGTTTATAGATGTTTCATCAGTACGTTTGTCAGTGCGCAATATAACTCTGCGCGTAGCAAAATATGGAACTAATTGACAGGCCGTCAACTTCTTGTTTACGTCAGTTGACAAAAGTTTGTTTACGTTTAGTGTATTTATTAATTTCCAAAGTAATTAATAGCTTTTATTATGCCGAAAGTGATTTAAAGTGCTGGCCGTGGTTGGTTCTTGAAAATCAATCGTGGTTGTGAAGAAGAACGATACAATACCGGGCCAAAAGTGCAGTTTTCAAAACGGAGAGCTATTTGACAATTAATGTGTAGGGATACCATAGCAATCAAATCTCCGCCTATTACCGGCATGTTTTAAAGCTGAGGCTTTAGGTTGAGGTGCGGCTTTGGGTTTGATTGTTTAAATTGTTTTATTGCCAATTTACCCGTGGGAAAAAATGTGAGTGCTTAAGACCGAATGTGAGTAACTAGTTATAAATGTTTTTTTTTTCATAACATACAAATCAAAATAGAAAACACAGTGACACAGCAGTGAAGATCAGCTGATTGTATCTTTCTCTCTCGGGTACACTTGGCGGTTCCATGTTCACCCGATCAACCCTTTCACCTAACAGCGTCAGCTTCATTTACCACTTAAGGGAAAATCTGTGGGCGGTGCGCCAAAAGAAATTTTACAACGTTAGCTTCATTGCTCTTTGATCCTTACTCTGTATTACTGTATTTTTATTATAGGCGTTTCAGAACGTACTGTCACGTGGTAATGGACAACGCATTATACCACTGCACTCAGATAAATAAAGCGGCTACAATGGGCAATGTAAAAAAAGAAAGCCAAAAGTGGCTTAAGAAAAATGAAATAGATTTCGACGATTGTAGGACAAATCCGCAGTTATTCGAATAAAGACGAACAAAGAAGACCCACAATACCAAGTAGAATAACTGTTAAAGGAACATGGACAGGAACTTTTGCGGTTACCGCCGTGATTCATCGTGATTTTAACCCTATTGAAAAAAGAAGATGATTCTATGGAAGCCAATGACTCATTAAAAGAACGTTCATGCGCCAAATTTTCAAATAGTGTTAATTATGGTCTCAATAAAAGATTTACAAGTGTAAATTAAATTCTTGTTATTTCGATGTTGGTGTAGGTTGAAAATGACAGATTTTTTATAATGTAATAAACTATAATAAAGTGATAATAAAATTGAAAAAAAAAAAAGTTTTCCTGGTGGTAAAAGTCTCAGACAGCATGTACCAATTACCAATGATACTTGGTCATACTGAACCAAACCAGCACTGCAAAGGCGTTCATTACTTCGAGACATTCGTTCTTGAGTCTCAGTTGTCGTGTAGTTACTTAAATTGCTTCCCTGAAAAATCCCTTCCCGTACCTATTTTATGAAGTTGTAAGTTCCCAATGAACGGTAAGGGAACCTATTAGCTTGACCTGGCAACATTAAGTACGCCACCAGTCGCGCGCAGACTTATACTGCGAGCACTATACTTCGTTCACTTATTCAATGTTATTAGGTTGGCACTGTTTTTGTGACCGATGGACGCTGCTTTTTGTAGGTTAACTTTTAAACTAAATGATCTTGATTTCACTATTTACACTATTTTCTGTTGAGATTTCTTCATAATTAGATGCTATAGTGGGTTTCTTCAGATGTTTTCGCAATTTAGTGGTTATTTAACTGGTTTTATTACCAATTGTGATTTATTTCGTCGGAGCTGTTTCGTGTATGTGTTTACGTCCACTCAGGGTTGCCCGGAATCCGGGAGATGAAAGTCTGTGTCTGTATGGAAGTTCTTAATTTAATGACGCGCGCTGTGACATAATATATGATTGTCACATCTTTGCCAATGTCCGTTTCGTGGCAGCTTCATAAACGGCAGCGATTAACATTAATTTTACAAGAATTTGCTCGGTTTAATGCGACTTAAATTTTTTTGATTATCCGAAAACAAAAAGGACAACACACAAACTTAAGACGGATACACAAACACTTTGTTAGTGGGGAACAATAAATAAGGTTATTACAAGCAGTATACACAGGTATCTTATTTACATAAATATCTTACAATTTTATATTATTCTTAACTAAAAATTTACACGATATACAATAGATTAATGAGATTGAGGAAAGGGACAAAATACACTTCATGGATGAAGGACGAAGGATGCTAGGAGGGAGAAAATCATAGAGCGAGCGACTTAGTAAATTAGGGCAGTTAAAAAAAATATGATCCACGTTTCCCTCTTCCAAACCACACTCACAGATGGTATGATCCTTAATCCGCAATTTGGCTAAATGCACAGGTGTACAAGCGTGTCCAAGGCGCTAACGATTTATTATAGATATTGTAAACATGTACTCGAAATTAATTTTGTTCGTACTCTAACTATCAACATCTTATAATGTAAGTATTTGTGTTTCAGAGTACATTGTTTATACGTTACAAGTAAATACAAGAAAACAATAGAATTTTGGTTTGAAAATAAGTTAATAGTTGTGTCTTGCAATATAACCCCCGGCTTACCTAAACTATTAGTAAGTAAAGATGGGCTAAAACCAATGACTTCAAAGGAAGGACATGGCTTACTGAACATTTTTTCATGGCCAGCAAAGACTCGTTCACTCCCTTCCACGCACTGACCGCTGTGAATTGAGTCGCATGTTGCATGGTCCTAAAAATTACAATTTTAGGCCCAACGCGGTTGTGCCATTTTGTCGCACCTTTGGCCAGGTCCTTATATATAAGTGTATGGCTAAAACATTTATAAACGTAAAATGCCAAATTATTTGTCTTATCGAAAGCTCAAAAATAAGCAATCTAGCTCCAATAATAATTATATACCATTAATCGCTTAAATTAGGCCAGCCATTTTGGAGGAGAACGACGTCAAGTACCATGCCCCAAAGATTCACAAAAAAATAATTTTGACATCCGGGTTTCTTTTTTTTTTACTTTAGTAACTTTTTGTTATTTGTTTTCGATTTTCGATACGAGTAACATGGGTAACGATTCAACGTTTTCAAAGTCAGTTTTCAGACAAAAGAGTTAAAGTTAATAAGGTTAAAGTTAGTTAAGTTTAAGAGACAGAGTCAAAGTCATCAAACTTACGGAAACAGCTGGCTACAGCTGAACTACATGATCTAATACTACTTTGTTCTTGTCTTAATGCACGTAGCTCGTCATCATCATGTGTATTCTTCCTTCTTTGATGTCGGGGAGGTTGGGTACCGGTGTCGAGGCGAATCTCCTTATCGGTGCTGGGCGCCTAGAGACTCTGCTCTAGGGGAAGTGAGATATGCGCATTAATTAGCCTAGCTCGGACTGGGCGAGCATCAGCACTCTCGCACCTTTCGCGTCTTCATTGGCTGCATCAGGCTTGGTGGTAAAACATGGGCCATCCGGGCTTAGTAGTACTCAGTGGCTTAGTGTCCTAGGGGCCTCAACATGGCTTGCTGGTTCTCCGGTCTAAAGGACCTTGGGCTGCCGCTGTTTCCTGTTCGCTTATTTCTTGTACAGCCAGAAGAAAACGTAGCTCGTCTAGTTACGTTACAGCTGGCCCAGTCGGCATAACGGCTTCTACCGATCTAGAAACCCTGGTCCAAATCCCACGCGCATCACTGTTTTATCGAAGTCATCCATCTAACTTAAAAACGGCGAAAGAAAACATCGTGAGGAAAAAATAGACATGTACATAAAATCTATTGAGGTCATGCGCCATCCAGCCAGCACTGGGCCAGCGTGTTGGATTATGGCCTTATATGTCTCCTTGTGATTTTTTTTAAATGCTAGCGGTCCGCCACGGCTTCGTCCGTATTACATCCATATTATATAGCTCAGGGGTCACGTCAACCAACAACCAGTAAATCAGAAAACCAGCAAACCAACAGTAAAGTAATTATTGAAATCAGTCCAGTAGTTCCTGAGATTAGTGTGTTCAAACAAATAAAATCTTCAGTTATATAATATCTATTTAATGCGTACTACCACGAAACTGTTTTGTCGTGTCTTTCAGAAGTCAAGAAGCCATGTCGTTTTGTCGAGCTACGTCGTAGTAGCAGCCCGCTAAATGTTTCCGCTTCTGAGAGTTAAGACCATTAACCAGCACGCTGGCCCAGTTCGCGTTTGGCGGATGTCGCGTGACCTCAAAAGGTTCTTGAATCATACTGGTTTCCTCACGATATTTTCCTTCACCGGTAACTCCAGTAGCGATGACAAAACTTGTAGATTGAAAACTGTATTTGGAAAAGTACTTGAAAGTGCACTTTCGAATATTTTTCAGAATTGCTGTTGAAACCTACAACCTCACGGTTTTCACTCGTGTTCTAGCCACTTTCTCACCATGGCTTCATTGCACATAAATATGTTATATCAAAAATGATTAAATTGAAAAGTATCAAACATTATAAAATTCTCTTATTTAGAACAACTTGACAAGCTCATACTTTGCATACTACCCAAAAAATAGCGCGACTTCGCTATTTTTAATAATAAACTGACCTCTGACCTTTTTACTGAAAAATTGTGAAAATCCAGAAATATGTTTTTTATTATCTTATCTCTGAAGTTCACATTCCAGGTTCTAGCGACCTGTTATTGGTGTGTACGCTATATGTTAGATGTTGGACTTCGAAACCCTTGTTAAAATCATTTAAATTATGTTGAAAAAAAGTTCAATGGTTTTATGTTCAGTTATGATAAATAAAAAAACCATTGTTAAATTTAAAGGGATTTTCAGTCTTATAGATGGTTTAGTATTTAACCAGTAAGACGGAAACATTTGTTCAAATCGAACAAAAAACATTATTAAATAATTGGCCATTGACAGACTTTTCTCGTTTATTCATTGAATAAAGACAACGTAATAAAGGAACTTCATAATAAGCTCGATGCGCCTCACAGCTAGTAACTAGCGTATAATATTGTACGGGTCACTGGGTCCGTATGCCCCACAATGTGCTGTGGATGTGGAGTTTAAGCTTCGCCGAGTACCCATTTGTGAGCTCTAATGCACTTTCTTGATTAGAAGCAGAACTTCGCCCTTTCATGTACAGAGTTACGCAATAGAATCCGACTGGTAGTCCAAGTGATCAATGCGTTCTAACAAATTTAACTTAACCTTAAGTAATTATAAAGATTTCTCAATGTTTCGTACCTACATGTTTTAAAGTCCAATAGACTCTTATGTTCCTTGTACCGACTTTTTAACATTATAGTGAATCCAAAATACTTTTTGTACGTTTATACTAACTTTGTGATATGATATCGAGTCAGTACACGTTTTTGTACATTTGTAACAACTTTGTTACATTCTGCCGAGTCCAAAGTACTTTTATGTATATGTGTACCAACTCTACAACTTTCTGCAGAGTCCATAACACTTTTCGTACCCGAGTCCCAACTCTATAACATTCTACCGAGTCCAAAATACTTTTTGTACCTGTGTACCGACTCTACAACATTCTGCTGATTACAAAACACTTCTTGTACCTGTGGACCAGCTCTGTAACATTCTGCAGAGTCCAAAATACTTTTGCGTATGTGTGTACCAACTCTACACCACTCTGCCGAGTCGATACTACTTTTAAACTCGTGCACTCAATTCGTATCATTTTGGCGAGTCCAAAATACTTTTTTGTACATGTTTGTGTACTAACTTTAGAACATTCTGTTAAGTTCAAAATAATTTTTGTACCTATGTACTTACCAACTTTGTAAGATTCGTCAAAGAGTACTTTTGCTCCTCGATATCAGGGCGCAAAAGTCGTTTTTTACCCTCTAGAGAGTAAAGTAAATTTGTAAAAACTATTCTTTCCGCACCATTTCACGGAGGAAAAAAACATATTTTATACTTTTTGACGTTTTTTTTGCTAACACTCTTTCGTCGGAATCAAAAGACTGACTGCCCGAACTCGCAACAGGGCGTCTACTTTCTTTCTACGAAAACGTAAATTCGAAATAAACTCATATTTTTGAACCTGTTTACCAACTCTAAAATGTTTTTTTTTTAACTTTTATAGGTTTACACTTGACCGCCATTTTGCCTAATGTTAAGCAAAGATGCGGTCTACGATGAAGCGTGTTTACCTAGAAGAAACCGATGCACTCTCGATTTGAAAACACAAAGATTGTACCTAACCAAAAGGGAAAACATACTCAGTCTGCTGAGTCCGAAATACTTTTTGTACCTATATGTACCAAACCTATAGTACTCAGCCGAACCACTGAAAGATACTTTTTCGTACCTGACTACCAACTCTGTCTCATTTTGCTAAGTCCCAAACACTTTTTGACCGTATATTAGCGAAAAAAAATTGGCTGCCCCATACAAAAATATTTTGGGGACTTTTGATTGATATGGCACAACTTAAAAAAAGAAAACAGGACTCAGCTACATGGCATATCGACATATCTGTTGATTATTAAGTAATATAAACTTTTGATTCTGATTCAAAATATCTATAGTTTGCTATATACCGAAATTAAAGACAGCAAGTAGGTGAAGTACTATACCGAATAAGGATTTAGAAGTTTTACCGTTAACGAATTATTTTTAATAATTTGATAATATGTTTGAATTTGACCAACATCTTGCCTAATATGAAGCCAATTTGCGGTCTACGATAGAGCGCGCTTACCTTGAAGAAAATGATTTAGCCTCGACTTGAAGATAAGTTCATTAAATGCATCAGGAAATACCTACTCGGGCAACGTATTTTGGCAGGTAAGATGTTTTTATCATCGATATAAACCAATGAATGTGCTCTGAGCACCTTGAATTTGTTAATAAACTGCGTCTCTGTTTGTATCGTAAGTAGTTTACAAACAACCAATCCATTACTTGAACCCTAGAATCGCTAGCGGCGAGATATGCTGTGGTTCTACATATTTTGGTTGTTGACAACATATAGTGATAGGTAAAAACGTCTGGCGTCCACCGTTTACTGCAACCGACTAGCACGGAAAGAGTGAGCTCACTCTTCCCAACGATGCAACGTGCACCTTGAAGTTTGGGAGGGCACATCTTTGTATTGAGATCGTTGGTTTTTATTACCAAAACGGAGTCAAAACACTTCGTTCTAGTCTTTGAAACGTGAACGATGAAACCATGTCATTTTTCCGAGCTACCAGTAGAAATAGAAAAATTGAATAGAAAAAACGTCAAAGTATTAAACCATTCAAATCAGCTGCATGTTCTAAAATAAAAACCGATAAACTTACAACTTTGCAGCAATGCCGTCTTTTTCCTACAAAGAAGTCGTTGTACATTTTTGGTACTGACTTCGCCTACATGGTAATTTTATCGTCGATTGTAATGTTATATCAGCCTTATTTACTTACTCCCGTTTAAAACATGATACAATCTTTAATAAATTATGTATTAGAGATTCTCGGTTTTCTTGCAATTGTGTTATTTAGATTAAAACACATTTTCAAAGCTCATTGTCCACTACTCGAATAAATTTCTGAAATCACTACATTCAACTTGCATTAACTAAACTCCAAAAAACAATGCTAATCAGATAAATTAAGTCAATGGCATTTAAATGTAAAATGTTTGGCTACTCCCGAAGTGTTTTGATTTTATAACTCGCTCTTGTGTCGAGTAGCGTCAAAGTGCCAGAGTTGACAAAGAAAGGGCTCTCAAGCTCTCGAAAAGCGGATGAGGCGACCCTCACTCGGCCCTCGAATTCTGAGACAGCTGAAGACGGCACAGCGCTCGTTCACTTTACTCCGACGGTTTAATCCGCCTCTTTGAAACTTAACGAAAGTACAGGTAACCTATACCCCAAGGGAACTACGGCGAGATTTGAGACATAAATAGGTACCTATTGATTGACGTAAGCAAGTTACTGACAAGTATTTTTGTTGGATTCCATATTATTTCTTGGAATATAGAGTGACGAGGCGATTAAAACATCTGTATTGCTGTGTTAGCAATAGGCCTGCCCTAATGCACGAGCTACACGAAGCTAGTTTTTAAAGCTAGGATGGCAAGGTAGTGTTAGTAAGCTAGCAAGCTTGTACTTCTAGCTTCGTGTAGATTAGAGTTATTAAAAATAAAAGCAGCCCAGTGCGAGGCAGACTTGCCCATGAAGGGTTCCATTAGCAGCAAATTGTGAGAATTTAAGTGAAGTTAAATTATTATTTTGGAGTTGTTAAGCAAAACGGTTGGCGGAAAGTGTCTGGGAGTATTGGAACCTTGTCTTTAAGGATGTTGCCTACAACATACGTGAAAATCATTTATTAGCAAATACGTGAAGTAAGTAATGTTTGTATGTACTTTCATTACCCCATATCTCAAAATTGGCCGTATAAGCAAGTTAGCGAGTAAGAATGTGCTCTTAGTACTTACTAACTCAACTCAATCGTCCACATTTCATTCATCAGAAAATAGGTGACGTCTGGGAGCTCTGGGATGTCGGACTATGTCCATAACAGTAGAGTCACGCAGCTAATGGACCATGAAGAGTCTAAATCATTATCAAGCACTGCACTGAGCTCGTCAGCCAGAGATTTTAAAATGTTTAATCTCGATGCCCTGTAATTTCTTCCCTAGTTGGACTCTGCAAAGATCCCTATCACTACAAAGTTACTTAGTCGTCATGATACTTTCTACTGGCTTCCCACCAAAGCTATTTGAACACCCAACAAATACCGTTGCGGTTTAGACGTCGGACGAGTTGTCGACCACAGACCAAACCGGTATTAGTCACTATCGAGGAGAAAAGTAATCTGACTATCAAACAGCAAAACTAGCTACTAATGTTTTTTGAAGTAATCTAGATAGTGCACGCTTACACATCTATACTCTATACTAATATTATAAAGTTGAAGAGTTTATTTGTTTGAACGCAAGGATCTCAAAAACTACTGGTCCAAATTGAAAGATTCTTTCTCTGTTAGTCTCGGATAATAGTTCATTTATCGAGGAAGGATAAAGATTATTTAGCATTACGCTACTATCAACAGGAGCGGAGCATGAATGAAAAATGTAACAAAAACGGGAAAAATATTGCTTTTTGAGAGCTTTCGTTGCGTGACAGCATGTGTCTATCTTTTAAAGGTTGCGTCATTAGAATATTAGAACCTAAGGTAACCGAATGTGTTCATTGAATTGGTACGACCAATTTTCGATAGATGCCGTAGCAACGCGCGCACGGTTCAGCTAGTTATCTATAAATATATTAATACGTGAAGCATTTTAACATTTCCAACACAAGTACAAGTATCCCAACATATTTTGTTTTTATGATTTAAGTAAATACTAACCTGTTTTTTAAGTAACTGTGTTCTTGAACCAAATACATTTCATTTCAAATTTCAAATTTAAACCACTTAAGGAAACTCCGCACAATTAGTATAGTTTAATAGCCTGGCCCGTTCTGGCTTTGCTCGGATATCCTAATCTTAATATAGGTATTTAAATTACGTGACACGTTGTTTATCCGCGATTTAAACATCATTAAAAAAAGGTTAAAATGACGGTACCTTAAAAGATAGACACATGATGTCACGGACATGCGTACGACAACCCATGCAACGAAAGCTCCCAAAAAGGAATATTTTTGCCCGTTTATATTCCATTTTTCATTCATACTCCACTTCTATTGATAGTAGCGTAATGTTATATAGCCTTCCTCAATAAATAGACTATCCAACAGAAAAATTACCTTTTAATTTGGACCAGTAGTTCCCAAAATTTTAGCGTTCAAACAAACAAACAAACTATTCAGCTTTGTAATATTATCATAGATAGCATAGATACCAGCAGAGGAAGAGAGCAGAACTCTATGCATTAAATCAATAAAAAAATGTAACACATGGAGTTTAGAGGATGATTGTCCCATTGGATTGGTCTGTCTTCTTGTAAAAGGTATTTAAATAGTTGTCTGGCGGACATTTCTAAAAATGCAGCCTCAGAATTTAAGAAAAGTTAAGTAATTATTTTGAGAGTTTTAAAGCATTTGCAAAATTCGTCAGAAAATACGTGACGTCTGGCGTAGGGATTGCCATCCAGTGACATTTTCAATCCGGCCGGATCCGACCGGATTCCCGTCGATCGTATTGGTAAAATCTGAATTAGTTTTGCTTTGCTTGGTTCAAAATGAATAGTTAGTAAGCTAATCATTGTCATTGTAAATATATTCCGCAACCAGGTAGCAAATTTTAGGTAGGTATTTCAGGGAAGCTGAAAACTTGTCACTTACTTTTACTGTTATACCCCAAAACAGAGATTCATATCTGAATGGAGAGTGGCGGGGCAAAATGATTTATTAAAATGTTATTTTTGGATTCAAGAAATATGTTTCAGGCAATATACAATTTTTAAATGTTGTCGTGTAATGTTCAAAGAAAAAATAATAATAAGCTGATATATTGTATGTTTTAGCCGGAGATTTAACATTACCAGGCGTATTCAAAAAAGTATAAAGAATGTATTTTAGGCAATTTGAATTTTTTCTTGGGTGTTATTTAAACAAAAAAGATTGGCAGTCACAGGAACTGCCGATAGAAGTATTTATATAACTCAGAATTTGATAGCTTACTTTGAAAACGACGCGTTAAAATGCTGACGCGTTTCTAGATGGCCAACGGGAAATGCTAACGCACTTCTAGATGGCCAATGACCATGGTCCCGAGTTTACCCAAAGATTACTTATCATTCCCGAGCGTGACGCCACAATTCAATTCACAGGCCACGAAAACTCTGGCTGTGTCGCGCCAACAGAAGTGTTCACTTCTTAAATAAGGATTCCTTAAAAGGCAGATTATTTTTCTGGAACTTTCTATCTCCCAGATGATATAAATTGAGGGATTTATTTTGTCTTGCTACTCACCAGCCAGGTCTACACGTCCGTGTTGGGATAAAATAGGAGAAGTGTGTGACAACAGAGCGACGCATTATCACGTCACGCAACACATTTAAAGTACATAGCACGCAACTGATCAATTATTTTACTAAAAAATGCTAGCACTGGATCCGGTCACCGGATCCGGTAAATTGGTAGAGGATCCGGTAATAGGTTATTGGTGCCAGATCCACCGGATTACCAGATCCGGTTTTCCGGATTGCAATCCCTAGTCTTGTGACTCTGCTATATTGGTTGCGTCATAGCCTTTTTTATGCTATTAAAATCGCGGATAAACAACGTATCGCATGATTTATAAATATTAAGATATCCGAGCGAAGCCAGAACCGGCCGCTAGTATTAAGTATTACCCAAAGGAACTTCGTTGCTGCTTGGCGTCCCATGACACCACACCTTTTTTTAATATTTATATTATTTGTTTTACCAGATAAATAATAATAATCTTAGCAACAAACCATAGGAAATGCCTGTTTCAATTCCATAGATGACAACAATATTTTATACTAGCTGAACCGTGCACGCGTTGCCACGCCATCTATCAAAAATTGGTGGTACCAATTCAAATTTTGAACAAATTCGGTTCCTTTAGGTTGTAGTGACGCGACCTTTAAAAGATAGACAAATACTGTCACGCAACGAAAGCGAAAGCTCTCTAAAAGCAATATTTTTTCCCGTTTTTGTTACATTTTTAATTCCAGCTTCGCTCCTGTTAATAGTAGCGTACTTAATGTTAAATAGTTTATCTTTCCTAGTAGCCTTTCTCGTTAAATGGACTATCTTACAAAGAAATAATCTCCCAATTCGAACCAGTAGCTCCCATGACCCTTGCGTTCAAACAAACAAACAAACTCTTCAGCATTATAATATTAGTATCGAAGTAAGTATAGATAACAGTAATTAAGAATTACTATTTCCACTATTTCCTTATAAAAACTTTGTTATCTGCAAGATATCGTTATGTTCTTAGTAAAAAATCCCTTTGTCCTTCGATAAACAAGTGCTGGATTTTAATTTGCCTGTGAAAATATGAAACATGTCGATGAGATTTCCTTTTTGTTGCAGGGGAACCGGAGGCGGTGGAATGTTTGGAGATGTTAACATTTCCGCAATTTTGGATTCGCTCAGTGTAAGCTACGACAAACGCGTCAGACCAAATTATGGAGGTTTGTTCTGATTTATTTGTCCGAATTTCTAATCTAAATGATAAAGAGAAGATCAACATAGCATAACACAAAAAACCGTGAAGCGTTCTAAAAGTTTTTTAGTTTCCTACAGACTGGAATTACCTTAGTTCGTCAAAATTCCTGCCTGACATATGAAACAAGTACTATATATGTATAAAAGCATAGGAGAACATAAAATAGGCCCGGATTCTGGAGTCCGTTGAAAAAAACAGTCAAAGTTACAGTTTTGTGTATGTTATTTATGCTCACCGCAGTTGGTTGCAATTTGGTTTGGAGTAATCTCATAACTTCATGAATCCAAGGAGTGGTTACGTTGCCTCACAATAGTGTGGGCCAAAAATTTTATCAGTCACTCTTTCTCGACCTTTGCTATCTGTCCCTCAACCCGAGTAACCAATTTCATTTTTAATGCAACTTCTCCGCAGTCAACTTCATTTTTCGAGTTACTTATTTTTTCTACAATATCTACATATAGTCTGGCCACACAAAGAATGCGTTTCTAGCAGGTTGAGATCGAATTTGTAGGCGATCTAGCGTTGAACTTGCGAACAGTTCGTGCCAACATTTTATATCTCTTTTGATTGCCATTTTAACTAACGAGTGAAAACAATATTAATTGTTAATAGTTTAAAAAACTACACTAAAAATTACAAAACTTTTATTTGATACCCATATCATGAGGGTGCATTTCAAATAGCCTGTCAGCCGTCTTGTACGTCCGCCATATTGGATTTAAGTCAAGTGACTATTTTTTTACGTATTCCTGACAGCAAACCCTTTCATTTGATACCCATATCACGATATAATCAATAAATAATTAAAAACACGCTTTTAGCACACACTAAACAATTACAAAATATTTTTTTTTTCGTATCTTATTCAGCAAACCCTTTCATTTAATACCCATCAGAACTCAGAGCGTGCGCAAAATTTCATCCCAATTTCCCAATCGAAGACCGGGAAGTGGATCAAATTAAGATTCCAAGGTTTTCTTACATATATAGTTAGTTACAAATAAAGCTATTAAAAGCGTGTTAATAATATTAAAATAGTTAAAAAAACTAAAAGACACGCTTCAGCTGCCATGTTGGATTTAGGTTACTACGTGATTTTTTTTTTCGTTTCCCATTCAGCAAACCCTTTCATTTAATATCAAATAGGCAATCCGCCATCTTGGTTGTTCATTATGTTGGATTTAAGTCACGTGACTATTTTTTTCGTATCCCATTCATCAAATCCTTTCATTTAATACCCATATCATGAGGGTGCATTTCAAATAGCCCATCCGGCATCTTGGATGTCCGCCATGTTGGATTTAAGTCACGTGACAAGTTTTTCTGACAGCAAACCCATTCATTTGATACCCATATCATGGGATTTCATGGGATGGGTGGATTTCAAGCAGCTAGTCCACCACCTTGGGGAAGCCGCCATATTGGATTTATAGTGACGTTTCTTAGCTAGTCATGTAGGTATTGTCATCAAAACTCAGAGCGTGTGCAAAATTTCATCCTAATTGAAGATCGGGAAGTGGGTCAAATTAAGATTCCAAGATTTTCTTACACACATAGGTAGAAGTGAACTTTAAAAGCGTGTTAAAAATTGAAGAATTACGCCAACTTACGATACGTTTATTGTTATTAATTTTGGGGTGAAATTAAGAATTAAAACCATTTTAATTTGTAACAATTCGTTTACAAAAAAAGTGATCTGCTAAGTGATAATGGGCTGGTAATAACGAGAATTGCGTCACATCTATCTATCACATCTTCCTTTCATTGTCATTGGTTGTATTGATTACCGAAACTATACAAGTCATTCTGGCGTGATTATGTGTTGTGATACAGTTATTAGATCCTGAATAAGTGCCTCCAAATCACGTTTCGCATACATGGGCCAAGGTTAATAAACAAAAACAGATTATTAGTATCTAGTGTTGATTTAGCCTAATATTAGTAAATACTAATTAGGCTTGATAAGAACATCAGCGAACTAATACCGCTTATTATTGTTTTATCAAGACTCATTTCTACTAAAGTACTTCTTGTACTCATAAGAGAAGGATTTGTTACTTTTGTTTGTAGTCGTTTAACTTTACTGATAAAAGTAATGAAAAGTTATACCTAATTAACAATTTTTTATACATTAGAAATTCATATCATTGTCATTTAGTTCATTTGTATTAAATAATGTTGAAGGGAAAGGGTTTGACGTCGGTATAACAACACAAACGCGTACATTTAGCCATAAGTACATTCAATCACGAAGGTAAGTTGAAAATACACCGCAAACATCATGCCTCAATTTAATAGCTTAGAGCAGTCCTTGTACATTCCGGTTCATGTTTTAAGTTTTTTGAGTCTCATCAAGAAACTCCAACGAAATATAAACAGTCTACTAAATGTTCCCATTTCTGGGACTCGGAGCCTTGTCCACATAGGGAGAATCGAGGTCACATCCACCACGCTGAACCGGTACAGATTGGCGGACGACATTTGACCTAAGAACATTCCTGTTTCCCCACGATGTTTTTATTTACAATTAAAATAAGTGATGATTACAAACTTGTTCATTTGCGCTTGGAATAATCAGAGGTGCTGGCAGGATGTGAATCGCACGTGCAGCCGCTAGGCCACCATGGCTTATTAGGCCATCACAACCATTAAAAGAGGCCACGCCATGCAAAGGAGTGGCAAAATCGTATTGCTCCGTCTATCCTTCACCAAAACTTTAGTTTACAAGCAGACAACAACAGATGTTTTGCGAACGCAGCTTCAGATAACCGGCCATATAACGTTTCAGGACCGCCAGTGGATGTGGGAGTCACCATGTACGTGCTGTCTATCAGCTCGCTATCTGAAGTGAAAATGGTATATAAAACTGCAAATCTAGTTTACTGTAGACGGTTGTTTTAGAGCGAGGAATGAGCAGCGACTCTCGGTCAAGCGAAGCATGGTTGATTGTAACCTCGTTTGTTCGAGACGCTCCGGGCGTCACGACTTCGTCCTCTGGTTTGGTTTTCACGGCGCAAGGCGTGCGCGGGACTTAAATATGGGCTTGATTGCAGGTCCGCCAGTGGAGGTGGGCGTCACCATGTATGTGCTATCTATCGGCTCCGTCTCCGAAGTGCTCATGGTACTCGCCCTGTCAGCTCACGCTTGACTCGGTCGACTCGACCGAGCAGCCCCAGACACGAGGCTGCGAGCATGTATGGAGCTGACCACTCGGATGGAAACATACCTCACATTGTAATATGAATAAAAACAATTGTAAAAGGTTAACCTCATCCGAGTGAGTCATGTGTGTGCCAAACGATCAAAAGCGTCCTTGAGCATTCTTTCAAGCAAGATAATGTCGTAATTGCTCTGTTGTTTTGTTAAGCTTTCTATGTTTTTTGAATTTGAAACTCTTGTAGTTTGTTGTGGATGTGGGTTACACTTTGTTTACATTTTCCCAACGAAAATGCTGATGTTTTTGATTCAAAACAACCTTTTGGACCGGAGCGATTGAATTTTTCCAAATACTTTGGAAAAAATAAACATCACAGAGTCAACAATAGCATAACGTTATTATTATTACTTATTATATAACATTTTGGCATTTTACATTGTCGTTTTTAAATTATCGAAAGAAAAGTGCGAAACAAAATCTAGTGAATGCGAAAAAAGAAACGAATTTATTACTTGATGTTTTTAAAAGCGTATACTGCTCTGAATATTCATGCCCAAACGCCAAGATACCATTGATGACGGTTTCTCAATTCAACTTCTATACTGAGATCAGGGTATATGACCCCTAGTGGAAACCAAATCAAGGGGACTGTTTAATGTCACTTCAGGACGTGACCGTATCCGGATATTAGCTACAAATATTAATTTATTTAAATCACAATCATCCATATTCATAAAAATAATCACTGAATAAGAACTACGTAATTTTATTAAAACTCTATTCAACCGAATCGAACAAGTACCGCGTTATTTTTTAATTACCTTATTCAAACAAAAACGGCCCAAACAACTGAACGCAAGCCGTCTTTTTTTTTATTCAGGGCAGAATTTCCAGAACGATCCATTTCATTAGAGACAATTTTGTAATGATTCATAATAAAATTATAGGATCATTACGTAAAGCTTCATACAACATTTTAGCACTGTAAAATCATTTGTTGTTTCAGAAAAGTCGCAAATTAATGGTAATTATAGCTATAACAGTGATAAATTGTCGCATGCAAGAAATATAGACTTGGGTATTGTATGTACAAGCCATTGAGGCATATTAACTGTGAAATATTTCTATAATGATACCTACATCTCGAGTGAATGTTATGCGCGGTTAGCAAAGATGTAGGGTAAACTGTGCACATTACTTCCTGGCATCACCATTTACAGTCAGTGAAATAAAACAGAAAAATGAATTGTTGATGTATGATGAAAATCGTTTTTGAACAAATCCTTGACCAACTTTAAAACTACCACAGTGATTTTTATGAGTATGAATGAGGTTGTTAATATAATATTGAGTAATAAAACACGTGTCGTGTATTAACGCGATCTTCATTACTTTTTTGTAAAACGTTTATTCGTTTTTATATAATACGATGACAAACAATCTATCGATGATGCTTCGAAAACTTGAGTGGTGTTGATGTACCTACGACACCTTCGTGTTTTATTATCAAAAATGAATATATTTATGTAATATATCTGTAAACTAAGTATTTGAGGTAAAATACGTTGAGATGCCTTCGGGTTGTATTGGCCCTAGTGTCAAAATGTTCAAAGGATCTAGATGTCCTGATGCCATGAACACTACAGGTCAATTTGACCTGTATAGTAAAGAACAAGAAAGTACGACCTTTTAAAAATTATTTTACTTTGATTGACAAATTTTCATTAACTAAACTGATATAATACATGACTGTATTTAAAAAATACGTAAATTACGAGAAACATACATTTAGAACCACACAACTTCAGTATAACAAATAAAACGTCTAGACTATTGCGTGTATTCCCCCAAGATATAAGTTTGAAGTTTATTGATAGCAGATTTACTGATTTGTCACACTAAAATGGAATGAGAAGCGATTTTGATCCAAGAATTTGTGATAAAACAAACCAGAAAACGTTCCTAACGTACTTTGAGCCAAATTACGCGAGTAACTTAATTATAATACCAAAACAAGCCCAACCATAATTTATGTTTTAAACCAGAATTTTCCGCGTATACATTTTTAGGAATTAATTAAAATGGATGTGGAAACGCCAATTCATATTCTGCAAGTTGAATTACGCCTCTTTGAAATGCAAACGAACTGCGAACGAAGCGACTATTGTTCATAGGCATAATTTTCATGAATAGTAACAAAGCGCTGTTTTCAGGATTTCACTTTGGATTTCTACTTCAGACAGTTTTGGACGGATCCACGGCTTGCATACAAAAAGAGGCCAGGCGTTGAAACGCTGTCTGTCGGATCCGAGTTTATTAGGAACATTTGGGTTCCTGACACCTTCTTTGTAAATGAAAAACAGTCATATTTCCACATTGCTACAACCAGCAATGAATTCATACGAATACACCATTCGGGATCCATAACAAGGAGTATAAGGTAACAAGCTTTATTTATAAGTTACAGTTTAAAAAACATTTTTGATTTTTGCGTTACTATCATTACTAATGATTAATGTTACGATTTTATAAAAAATCTATTATGTTAAATTTAGATTAATTTAGTTGTTGGCTACGGTGGTTCATATTTGAGACATTTTTCTAAAACGTACTAAAAATATAAAGAGAAGTGACTTGAATGTTTCTTTGTAATGAATAAACTCAAAAAATACTTGACTAGCTATAATTAAAACTAGCTACGCCCCGCGACGTACCCGCGGCTTTTCTAAACTTTTAATTGTACAATCATTACGCTCTTTACGCTCAGGTCTGCAATGTCTCTCTTCATGAAAGTTGCATCAAGAATAGTCTATGTCATTTGAACTTATTCGTTTTAATTTCAGGTTGACCATCACCGCATCTTGCCCGATGGATCTCCAATACTTCCCAATGGACCGACAACTCTGTAATATCGAAATAGAAAGTTGTGAGTAATCCAGCACACCATACACACAATTTTGTATCTGGCTTCTAATCATAACAGTTCCGTCATGTCAACTACTCTCGTCGAATGCTTTGTGAATATTACCTTATACAAAACTTCCCACCAGCAGGTTCACAGAGCTTTCATGGTAGAAATAACAACCCAATTCAGCTTAACCTTCTTTAAAATAATTAACGACCTACCTATTTGAAGATAAAATATCTACACTGTCTTTGGTGATCATTGCCCAATATTGCAGTTCATCAAACATATCTGACTCGTGAAACGCGTTACTATTGCTTTTAGTAGTAGACATTTCGTAAGATTATTGTTTTTGTTTAGGCCACTGGCCCTTTACCGCCTAACTAAATCGGCTTTGGCTATTGCTGTCTCTATAATAACAAGCGAAAAGAAAAGAGAAAGCAATGTCGACGCTATAACCGTTTTAGTCTGGTGGTAGACCCCTGGGTCAGATAAGTTTGCGGCGCTGTATTAGATATTATCAGTCATATCACCTGCTCCAATGTTATACCTAGAAAACCCAGTGGAATGGGTGCTTACTTTATCGTTCCATATCTCTGCATGGTACAGTCGGCTACACCATGCGGGACATCCGTTACAAGTGGAACGAAGGGCCCAATTCAGTGGGTGTGTCGAGCGAAGTGTCCCTGCCCCAGTTCAAGGTGTTGGGGCACCGCCAGCGCGCTATGGAGATCTCCCTAACGACAGGTATTGAGCACTGATGCTGCCTACATTCACCAACTCTATGTATAAATTTATAAATTTCTCGTAACATCATCCAATACGGCATGCATTTGCTTGACTACTTTTTCGAATACAATAAAAATACACCTTTAGTGTGGACCTTAACTTTTATTATCTATTGTTTTATAATTAGGAAACCGGCATATTGATTTTTCCATGCCATTGACAACGAATCAAACGGTTAATGTCGATATTGTTTTTAAATGCAGCAGTGTTTCTGATTACAATAAACAAGAAATGATGAAAATATAAACATACTAGCGGGGACGTCAAAAACCTTTTATATAGCAATGATATCACAAAAAAAATTTTTAAACGCTATTTCTAATTAATTTCACACTAACAGTGCTCCGTGGTTTAACCGCGTAGTTCCCTTTCAGTCGCGTCGACGTAATAGGGTACAATCCTCAAAAAAACAAAGTAGCCCGTTAGTTAGATTGCCAAAAAATATTGTACACGTATTTTTTCTTTTGTTTCACAAACAAAAAATGACGAAGATACAGCGCTTCGAAGTTTCGTATGACGTCACATGTGAGTATGTTTTTCACTCACGAGTGACGTCGCGACCCCCCACTCTCGAAGTTTGATGATCTATATCTTTGACGATTTTTAATATTATGAAAAAAACAAAAAATACGTGTCTAATATTTTTCCATGATCTAGCTGACGGACTAATTAGAATGGTGTATTTTTGACCCAGTCCGGTACCCGATTGAGTAACAGATATCCAAAGATCCACTCATATCTACTTTCGCATAATATTAGTAGGATTAGTGATTATTCTCTTTGCAAGCCGTGGTGGCCTAGAGCCGAGAACGATCCATTCCACAATCTTATAACCATAGGTCATAGAACCCAACCCGCCCTATTTTTTTTCCTAGTGTACATGTAAAAGTTTCTCATCACCACTTGTTTAACGGTGAAAGAAAAATCGTGAGTAAAAAGCGGCGTGTTTCATCTGCCACGCGCACTAGCGTGATGTTTCAGGGTCGCGACTCTCCTTTCGTGAGAAGGCTTGGAGTCCCAGCAATGGGGACATAGAGTGGGCTACTTTTTCTAATGCTTGTTAATTGGGTGTCTCCTAATCAAACTCTGCGTTATACTAGCAGGAATTCATACTTCCTAGTATTATGTTACTCTTCATGACACAAACATTTTAATGCCATTTTATTTGAAAAACAACGAGAATGTTCAAGAGTTTTACTAGAAATGAGAATCCCACACATATATGCCTTGTTAATTGTGTGAAAGTATAATAGTTAAACAACAATAAATCAATCTTGGTCGATACTTTTTACATACTTTCTAGGCCTTTGAAAGCCATACACGCTTATGATAAATAGAAACAGCCAAGCACACAACAAACATCCGTATTAATCACACAAATAAATGTCCTTGGTGGGACCTGAACCTACGACCTGCTGCTTAGTGATCAAACAGGCTCACTACCGACTGCGCTACGAGCAGTTAAACGTGACTTATGCTAGGATAGCAAGCTAGTGTTAGTAAGCTAGCAAGCTTGTACTTCTAGCTTCGTGTAGACAAAGCTACGCAACCACAGAAATCTAAATAAGTACCTTATTATTTAGATTTCTGTGTACGCAACGCTACTTCAAGGTTCGTGTAGACAAAACTAGCGTTGCGTAGCGTTGTCTACACGAAGCTAGAAGTATTAGGTTGCTAGCTTGCTATCCTAGCTTGTAAAACTAGCCTCGTGTAACTCGAGCATTATAGGTATTTTCCTAGTACAAAAAGAGTAGTTTCTGATATACCATTTAAGAAGTGTAAAATATGACGTATCTTAAACTTAATTTCAGGAAATTACTCTCGACTGGCGTGCGAGATTCAGTTTGTCCGTTCGATGGGATACTACTTGATCCAGATTTACATTCCATCCGGATTGATCGTGATCATATCCTGGGTCTCGTTCTGGTTGAATCGCAACGCTACCCCGGCGCGGGTGTCCCTCGGGGTCACCACGGTCTTGACAATGACCACGCTGATGTCGTCGACCAATGCTGCCCTCCCGAAAATATCTTACGTGAAATCGATTGACGTTTACTTGGGAACCTGCTTCGTCATGGTTTTCGCAAGCCTCTTAGGTAATATAATTTTGATATTCAAGAATTAATTGCCAAAATAATGTGTTAAAAGAAGATATAGAGTATTATTGTAAAAAACGACCAAAGCCACTTTTTTTTAGAGATATGCGGACTCTTTGCATATTCTACCTGGATATTATATATCCAAGCCGTAATGTGCCAAAGATACTGTATTTCGATTTCAAGAGTAATCACAGAATAAAAATTCCTTACTTCTTTAGGTGCCGAGTACAATCCAGTGCTAAACAGTAATTTAGATTCATCATGTTTAAACAGCTACATTGCATTGTATTGAACTGAAATAGGCAGACGTGTTGCTTACAATCATGCGTATGTCCTGTTTGTCCCATCACATTAATTTAAAAAAAAAAACTATGTTCCAAATTTCCACCAGATCCGTTCAAACGTTACGACGTGATCGAGCAATAAACATTCAAATATCCAAACATTGACATTTATAATACTCGTATTTAATGCGAAGTACGATAAGTACAAAATTTACAAATTATTTCTTTGTTCGCTGAATTACTCTTATTCTTTTCTAAGTAGGTAGATCTTCTTTGTGTATAATCCAGTCCATTTTAATTAAATCAAAATATACTCTGAGATACTGTTTTCTGAAACAATTATGTTAATATTTTTACATTCTTTTCAGACTTATGCTTGACCACCATCTTGCCTGTTGTTAAGTGAGCATTTTCCACACGAATAATTTCGCTAAAAGCATTACCTCTCCCCGTTTCATGTTTACGGTAGACTTGTTATTGTAGTGGATATATATATATTAGATACCTATAGATACTTGATGCGCCTCGCTTTGAAACTTACTTTATTTGTAAATTGACGTTTAACTTATGAAATGATTATTTATTGAATGATGAATTGAGATTGGAATAAATTGTAATAAATTGAAATGACTGGTAACAAGATTTTAAGGATGCTTATGATTAACTTGCGGCTTACCAGTTTTTCACAATAATTTACTATCGCCGTACAATATTCAAGTGTAAAACTTTATCAAACTCCGAATATCATAATTATTAAAATCCAATAAAATGCTAAAAAATAAATTTCAATTTTTAGTTTCAAATATGATTAAATTTCCATACAACCTTTTTTATGTGAAGGCAATGTATTTACGTTTTAACCTGGAGACTCTGTCAAGTCTCACCACGAGTGTTGCCCGTGTCCACGGTCCACGATCCTGGGTTCGAGCCCCTTAAAACCTAAAGCCTAAAGCCCCTAAAAACAAAGATTAAAGAGTAAAGAAGTCTTCCCAGGCTTTAGACTATTTCTGTACCAAATTATATAAATTTTAATAAAAAAAGTAGTTTAGATTTGCCAGCGTCACAGAAAGACAGACGGACAGACAGAGCTACTTTCGAATATGTATTATTAGTATGGATAAATCAAGCTTTGATTAATTTTCTCTAACTGGTATTTACAGAGTATGCTACGGTCGGCTACATGGCGAAAAGAATTCAAATGCGCAAACAAAGATTCAACGCAGCTCAGAAAATAGCTGCTGAGAAGAAAAGCACCGTGGAAGGGCCAGGGCCAGGGCCTTCGGAACCGGTGCCTCCGCCCAGGACGAGTACGCTGACCAGGCCTCTCCCGCCAACTAGGTCTTCGGTCCATACGTCCTCTTTTTCGGTTAGCATATCATATTATTATATCATATCGACATACAACATAAACAGCCCACTAAATGCCCCCACTGCTGGGACTCGGGGCCTTCTCTCGCAAGGAGTCAAGGCCATAATCTACCACGCTGGCCCAGTGCGGGTTGGTGGATGACACATGATTTCGAAAGATTCTAGGAACATGTCGGTCTTCTCACGATGTTTTCCTTCACCGTTTTAAGTTAGCGGCATTACGCACATGACTTTGAAAAGACAGTGGTGCACGTAGTTTTGAACCGGGGTCTCCGGATCTTCATATCATATCATCATTTTCCAATAACTGCATGGCAATGTAGATAGGGTAAAAGCCGGATAGTTGCCCTACTTTTCAATAAAGCTGTGTTATTAAAAAAAATGTACTTATTAAGAATAATTCGATGGGTACATCGAAACATAGGTCTTTGATCTTTCATAGTAGCCCATTTTTGTAAACATAATTAATATTTGTTTCGAGTAATTCCTGCTTTATTCGACCTCTCAACAAAGGGATAGTTGCCTACTATGGCGGATAGTAGCCTTACGTTAAAAATGCTTCGAGGGATACTTGCATCTCTGTATTTTGTAGATAAGTTTCAAGTAATATCAAGTAATCAGATTTTGTTATTTACTGAGATCCTTTATTAAGTACTAATCATAATATTAATCTTTATTAAATACTAATCACAATTTTAATCAACATTATAAAACTGTTTTTTTTAATAAAGAGTGACGAGACGAGCAGGCCATGTGCCAGATGGTAAGCAATATGCCTGTCACATAACACCACAGTGACACGCAGCTATTGGAACATGAAGAGTCCAAATCATTACCTAGCACTGCTCTGCGCTCGTCACCCAGAGATCTAAGTTGTTATATCTCTAAGCCCTGTAATTTCTCTGGAAACATTGCCCTTCAAACCGGAACGCAGTAATGTTTGCACATAATTGCTTGGCGATAGAATAACTGACAAAGGTGTGGTACTTCCCCAGGCGGACTCTGCTAAGAGTCCTACCACTACAACTGTACTAGGTTTTAACTTTGTAAACTATTAAATTACAACAAAAATAGACTCCAAACTTTAAATTGGGTAAGTTAAAATAAAACATTATTTTTTATCTTAAATAAAGAAAAATATGGCAATCAACTTTGGCGTTAGCATTAATTATCACCAAAAGCCAGGGTTGTTCCTAGAGCAACTATCCGCAAGAGTAAAAAGGGCAACTATTCTTTTTGATACGGATACTTGCTCTTTCTATTTTCGAAATAAATAAAAACTATTCAACAATAAAACATAACGAATAATGTAATTTAAACTCTAACGCATGCACAGAAACATAAAATTGACTGAACCTACAATTAATAATAAACATATTTAAAACAAATGACTTACTAATATAATTGTGACGCCCGTCAAAGTTTCGTCGCGGAACAACAACAAAACGCGTGCGCCTACTGTAATGGCTAAGATGGAACTAAGGTCAGTAGGGGGGGCACTTCCAATCATAATCACGCGCTAACGCCACCAACATATATAACATAGTGTATTCGAGACCGAGGCATGTATCCCTATGAGGCAACTATCCGGCTTTTACCCTACTGTTATAGATAGGCGTGTTGCTTACCATTAGGTGCATAATATCTTGTTTGTCGCTTCACTCTTAATTATTAATAAATTAATAATTTGAAAACCACTAGAAAAACACGCTCGTGGTTAAAATTCATTACAAAACTTTTCTAACAAATCTAAAAACAGCTATTTGAAGAATTCGAAGCTAGCGAAGTTCCAGTTCATATTTTCCTATCTGTCCATCATCATGTCAGTTCGACAGTACCATATTATTGTATTGTATCAGAACTACATACAGCTGCCAAATGGATGATGGTTAAATTAGTTACCTTAAATTTCATTACATAAGTACATAGATACTCTGGTAAATGGTTTCGGAAGAAGTTTTAGTCGCCTCATGGTGAACGAAGCTCTCATGAACCATTTTGGAGCCATTGTGATGGCTTCAAAGCTGTCTGGTGTTGGTGAAATTGTCCTCATCGGAGACGTCAATCAATTGCCTTACATCGACAGGGAAAATCTCTTCGAAATGAGGTATCACCGCCCGAACTTGGTAACAAAGATGAGCCAGGAGTTGCTCTGCACACATCGCAACCCGATGGATGTCGCAAATGCGCTGAGGGAAATATACTCCGGTATGTACTCCTCAGCGTCCCGTATAAAGTCCCTAGAGCAGAGAAGGTATAAGGGAGCGCAAATACCCAACACCCTACCAAACACCCTCTTTTTAGTTCACACTCAAGAAGAGAAGGAGACCTTGACAAACCAGGGTTATGGGTCAGGCACCGGGTCATGCATCTTTACCATCCATGAAGCTCAGGGATTAACATACGAGTCGGTAATCGCAATCAAACCCAAGGCAAACATGAAGCTGCACGAGAGCGTGCCCCATGCGGTTGTTGCAATCTCGCGGCACATGGGGCACACCTTCACATACTACGCTGACGACACCGACGACGCCATCGGCCGGTTCGTGCGGCGAGTGTTGGCTGCATCACCGAAGACCATCCGAGATTTCAACCTACAGATGGCCATCAGGGACAGAAATGCGGTCGTTGTGGAGGCTCTGGACCGGGAGGAGGCGGCTTAGGCAAATTATGAAGTTGAGTCGATTACTAGTGGAATCCCAATGGGTAGTGATCGGCTCAACTGACGAGCACCAGAATAAGCTTTAAAATGTTTTCAACTCCCCCTTATTTTTCTCTTCTTCTCCTAATCCATGAAATATGTAAAATAAAAAGCATTGCACTGACAAAGATCCGGGGTCCGTGAATTTTGTCAGTTCAATTCTTTTTTTTGTCTGTGGAGTGGCTATAAGTTAAATAATAATTTTAAAAAAAGTACACTTGACCGCCATATCGCCACATCTTAAACGACAATGCGGTCTTTGATGGAGCGTGCTTACCTAGAAGAAACCGATTCACTCTCGACTTGAAAATACCAAGATTGTAACCATGAGTTACCACCAACCAAGATAGTAACCAATAATCCACTCAGGCAACGCATTTCACAGCCTAGACGTACATTGTAATAACGAGTTTTAAATCTTCTATTTTTACGTAATAACAGTACATACATCTAAATATTTCTTTATTTAAAATTTCACCTCCACGGACTCCTAGGTCCATGCCTTTTTTAACGTTTTATATATTATTTTCCTTTGTCTAAAGCAGGAAGACTTAAATATTAGATCAGACTTCTAAAAAACCATGCATCTACATATTTGTAACCTAAACTATCTAAACATATTTTCCAATCAAAGCTTCACCCCGACCCAGAGACTATATTTAGTTATACAGACTATAATGTATAACTATTGTGTTCCAGGAGCACCATCGCTACAAGCCGCATGAGCCCCGAGGGTACCCCAAAGGCGGTATGTCTGAGGGCTCCATCAACGGGTCCCGGGGCAACGTGGCGGCGCCTCCACCGCCGCCGCCGCCGCCGCAGCCCCAGCCCGAAGAAGATGCGGGGCCACACCTCATGCAGGCTGCCAAGGTTCGTTTCAGCCATCACGAGTGGCTCGGGGCGCGATTGTCTCATTCTCGCATTTGCCATGAAATAGTTTTGTAACTTCAGGTATTTAATACAAATTGTAAATGTTACACTGGACTTAATCACGTTCTAAATTATTGAAGTGAAAACTTTTTTTGGCACCACAGACAGATTTTTGAATTTAATTGAATTCTAGCGTCGTGCTCGATAAAAACTCGGGACCATGGCCAGTCCCTCCGGTTTCACCCGAGTATTTTACAAAGTAAGCTATCAAATTCTGAGTTAAAAGTTTTCACTTCTATAGGTAGTTCCTATGACTGCCAATTTTTTTATTTAATTACCTAGTCGAAGTCGGCGTCGTCCCGTGACCACGGTGAATGTAACGATGCTGAAACGTTGAGGTAATAAAATCATTATTTAGATTGCTATTAAGTCCTGTATCATGTTTACAATAAGAGACGTGACGTTTAAGGATAGTAATATGACTAACATGTAAATCACACGTTTTACTGCGAAAGGTGATCTTATTATGGGGGGTTAGTCTGCAAACAGATAGTCAGGCAGTATATTTTTGGATAGTAGGGAATGACCAGATGAGCAGGACGTCCGGCTGATGGACATGCCTGCTCATAACTGCACAGTGTCACGCAGCTATTGGAACATGAAGAGTCCAAATTATTACCTAGCACGCTGGTCACCCAGAGATACAAGATGATTTATCTCTATGCTCTGTGAATTCTCTGGCAACGTTGGTCATCAAAATGAAACACAGTGATATTTGCACGTTACTACTTCCCGAGTTATGTCCTGCTTGTCTTGTCACTCTACACAAAACTTACGATTTCATGCTCAACTATAAATGACTGGCCTCATAGGGTACTTGATAGTAACCTAGGTCGTATGTCGTGTGTTTGTTTCCCACCCAGAACAAATATTTGTGTGATGTACAAATAAAATGAATGAATAAATATTGATGGACAATTCACACACAACACCACCTGACTCCAATCTAAGCAAAGCTTGTACTATGGCAGCCAGATAGCTGATATAATAACTGTAATAAATGTAGTTGTAAATACATACATAGGTATTATACATAGAAATACAGACAGCTATTATTTGTTCTATGTCAGGATGATTCTATGTATCATAAGTCATCATCATCATCATCATCAGCCCACTAAATGTTCCCACTGCTGGGACTCGGGGCCTTCTCTCGCAAGGAGAGAGTTGAATTGTTGGATCATAAGTGTGTAACTACCTACAATAATAACAGAATTATATCAGCTATCTGGATTCCATATCAAAAACTTTGCTAAGTCTAGGGCTAGGTAGTATTTTACAAGACGTGTCGACTAATGTTTATTTATTACGCAATTGATATCATAAATGCGACAGTTCGGATGTTTATTCAAACGGATCAGTCTGATATTTGGAACTTTGACTGTAGTTTGCAATAGCTGAATAGAACTTGGACTACTCGATAAATGTAGAATTGATGCAATAACTCTTAGCGCTTTTATCTCAAAAATGTGTAGTAACTGGAAAAGCTCTATTCTCCATTCTAGACGGAAAAAATCATGGGCAGATTCCATTTATTTATATTTTTTCAAATGTTAAAATGTTCCATTGTGACGCCTCTCCCTGGCCGTTGGAAAAAATTAGATTCTTGGACGATGGTGACAACAATGGAATATGGAAAGAGTGTATTGGGAGGAATTGTATATACATACATTTGGTGCGTGTCTAATATCAATAACCACTAACAATCTCGTAATTTAGCGAACAATAAATTTTAATGCATTTTTTCACTAGCTTCATGGGAAGGCTTGCCTTGTGGAAGCTAAATAGCTGTTATATTACAATCATAATAATTAAAGCGTATAAATAATTTATTCGAACACTCATATACACAACAGACATCCATTCATCACACAAATGTTTAACCTGGATGGGAAACGAACCCCCAACCTACGGCTCAGTCAGCACTCAGTGTGACTAAGCCACAAAGCCATTCTAAATTTAATGGATAATAATACTTAGATAGATAGTTGGTTGGCCCATGCCAACTATGGTATTATGACTAAAATTACCGGAGTTTCACAAAAAAAAACAAACGTTGAAATTCGTTGAAAAGGATTTTTAAGTTTCATTTGAAACAGTTAGACTTGATAGAATATATAGATGAGATAATTTTCGGGATATCAAAATCAATTACTGAGTATTGCATGCTACATTTTCATCTGTAAAATCTATCAACGAAAACCAGTTGTGTTGTTGTATGTAGGAAAAAATGTGGTACGTTAGTTTCTGAAATCAAAGAAATATCTTAAGGTTAGAAATTAATTCACTCAAAATGTTTTTAAAGTATGCGAGAGTGAGACAACCACGTTCTTTGAATGCCTCCCAAAACAGAACAGTATAATGAAAAAACGTGCGTGAATAGAGTTGAAAGATGATCTACTCTGCAGTTTAATATTGAGTATAAAATATTTCAATCAAAATACCAGTTTATTCACATTCGGGCATAAATGTGAATAAACTGGTACAGTCTTTGCGACTTTTACATTATTTTATATTAAATTTTCTGCGATTGAATGTATTTAGTATGCAATGCGATAGTCATAAACGTGGTTTTTATGAATATAGAGTTACGAAGTATTGTGTAAGTTAAGTGTACAGTGTTGAGAAACATTATACCAACTATTATGAACAATTTTTGCTTTTGACGAGTCGTCCTAACAACCAAGTGTAGTTGGACAATGTTTGTATCTCCATAAACATTATTATAAGCAATCTTATAGTTGAACTACATTGTAAATCGTGAAAAAAGTACACCTTATCATAGAAAAATCATAGTCTTGATCGCTTAATTCTATTTTATAGTAAAATGAGCATTAGATCGCAATCTCTTGTACTTATTTGAGTTTCCGATTAGTTTTTCATTTTGTTCAGAATTGTGGGTATACCGAGTTACTTTCGACTCAGTACACTTTATTTACGTAAACCTATATAAATAAACGCTGTGCGACATTCGACTATTGCGATATTTGAAAAAACTTTGTAATGGTTGAAATAATACCTGCTACAAATATTTAACAATTGTGATATTTTTCGCTTACAGGGTATCAACAAGCTTCTCGGTACCACACCTTCGGATATTGACAAGTACTCGCGAATCGTGTTTCCGGTTTGCTTCGTGTGTTTCAACCTTACTTACTGGATCATCTACTTGCACGTATCTGACGTGGTTGCAGATGACCTGGTCTTGCTTGGCGAAGAAAACTGAACTAACGAGATATAGTCCACAAATTTGGTACATATCTTCCTGGCGCCCAGTGTCGTTTCTCAAAATCATTCGCTTAATATCTTTTATCTCTATTGCACAAATTAGCTATTCACGAAACCGATCTTTAAATACTTATTGCACGTTGTACGAATGGTTTTCGTTCGCACTTCTTACAAGTTTCGATCGAAGATTGTGTCGTGGGATTTGTGAGGTATGAATAAAGATTTACGTGTGAATGATTTTAACAATGATACCTTTTTAAATTTTACACCGACTTAATTGCTATAGCCCATTTATAAAGTAGGCGAAATTGTAAATTATACGTACCTAAGTATATTATGTACAAACAGGTTATTAAAGATTCATAACATCAGAATTAAAGATTAAAGTCTATCATTTATATAAGTAAATAATAGACTTGAAAGTAAATCGGGTTACTTTCCTGATTCCCATTTCAACTAGATTTGCAGCCACATTTTAAAAGCCATACCTACTTATTTAAATTTCAACAAAGACAAATATGATATAATAATTATTAAAACTCAAAGTTTCTCATCGTATTAAACTTCGTACACATAAATGTTGGGCAACAAATCAATTATTTTGAGAGTACTCAAACAGTATTTATTCAGTATTAATTAACAACCTTTTAAAAATACAAATAAATTACAAATAAAAATTCACATACCTACAATAAGATAAATGCGACAATACCGGCGACTGACAAGAAAGTGCAAGTTTGTTTTAAATGGACCAATGGGCACGGTAATATTATCATACAGTATTTATCTCAGCGTTATCTTTGAAATCAATGCCTACAGCCGCGCGATACGTCACCATGCGATAGGGCTGCCCGCCTTCAGCAATTTACATTTGCCTACTGTGTTTCCATTTAGTTTTGTTTTGTGATTGTAAATATACTTTTTTATATAAACAAATAAAATACTTTGTAAATTGAATACAAAGTGTTCAATAAAAATACTTGTTATTTTTTTATTGGTAGATTTAATTGAAACATTTATGTTTGAATAACAAATCGGTCTTATAAATTTGCGATGAAAACTATTTGCGCCTCAACTGAGACGTACGAAATTCTTTATTATTATTATAAGTATAAACATCTGCATTCTTATATTAAGCTTAATTAAAAGACGTTATTCTACTCGTCGTATTTAATATGTACTTGAAATTATTTTTAGAAAAATCGCGCGGTTATTGTTAAAAAAAACAACACACCGTCCCTTTGTCACTGCGGCACAGTCGCGACTGTCTGCATACCGAGCGCATACCGAGATCGAGGCCCGTTGGTATAATAGCACGCGCTTTATCCTTTTGTATGAAGTCTGAATACTGTATAGATAATACCGTGCTATGGAAGTTCGCCCCATGCGGCCTTTACTGTTTGCTGTGCAAGTTAAAACGAATGTAGTATTATCGTTCTAAGATTACATCTGAATTCCAATTTAAATCTACATGTAATAACAGATTTAAAACAGTCATATTTTTTGTCTTAGCTTATAAGTGCCAAAAGCATGGAACATAAATATCGTGTATAGGTAACACTGATGCTACGGTAACATTTTCATCGTTCGGTAGAAAATACCTTTATAAAAATAGTGGTCTACAAACTAAATTACTATTTTGTGTACCTTAACAATAAATAAAATAAATAAATACGTTGATCACCTTATTTTTTTATCGCAACATGAAAAAACATCAATACTTAACTAAACAAAATAGATAATATAAATAATTTAACTTCATAATACAAAAAAGTTTTCTAATTTAAACAAGGGTTTGAGGCATTATAGACATAGCACAGGCACTATACCTAGAGTTCATTTGTATTTGAGATCAGTCCTCATTTACAGCAATATGTTACCGAGTTCAACGGGACAAGGTTATTAATTCGGCTGGTAATCCGAAAATCAAAATGTCAATTTAAACCATATAATTGCACTAGCAATAATATGTTTAACGGGCAGAACCTTTACATACAAAAATATAATTATTATTGTTTAGAGCCCATTAAGTCCTAATGTTAGGCGAAGGCCTCTTTACTCTTTTTCCACTTGTCTCTTTCTACTGCTATATCATAATAGTTCTGCTGATCACCGGCCACTGGTCACTGCTATTAAGGGGGCGCCGAAAGCCAAATTTTTTAAATTTATGTTTAGTTATTGAGTGATTAAATAAAACTTGGTCAAAAATGGACTCCTGATTAAATATTGATTTTTCCTCCAAACTGTGTCATGCTATTCTCGACTTTATGTACATCACATTAAGAAACGCGACGCGCGGGTGAAATCTGGTTGTTTCCTGGGTTTAGGCGCACTCTTAACAAAACAAAATTTAACTAAAAACGAAGATAAACTAAATACCTTAGAACATACTTAGGTACACCAAGCACGTATGAATTATCCATAGACGATGGAAGGTCTAGAGACAATAATAACAAAGTCAAGTCATTTCATTTGACATCAATATCGAGGGCGTTGTGAAACATCTTATATATAAAATTCTCGTCTTATATATAAAATTCTCGTGTCACAGTGTTTGTTTCCTTACTCCTCCGAAACGGCTTTACTGATTTTTACCAAATTTTATATGCATATTCAGTAGGTCTGAGAATTGGCTACTAGCTATTTTTCATACTCCTAAGTGTTAGGGGTTGTTCACCCCAAACATTTTTTTTTTATTTTTGGTCAATTTTTTTTTGTTTTTTTTTTTTTACAATGGGGCGTTAAAAATACATAGGCAATAGGCAGATGGCGCTGCAGACAATGTCTAGGTTATGTCCGAGCGAAGCCGGAACGGGCCGCTAGTATAATATAAATATTGGTGAACAACAAAACCATCAGACCTCAAACTAAGCAATGCTTGTACTTTAGCGGTCAGATAGTTGATTAATATAGTAATTATACAGTTCTTATTACATACTTAGACCTTACATATTTTACATTATGCGCCATTGTGTGGTTGACCATCTTGGTTCGTTTTTATCAAACATGTCTAAAACATTCCGATTAATTCACGTTTCAAACAAAAAAAAACAAAATCAAAAACAGTTCAACCGTTCGGGAGCTACGATGCCACATCAGACACACACACATAGTAACGTTGAACCTACAACACCTCGTCGTAATAAAAAATACCGAGGGTTAAAAAAAGTATCAAGAAAAAAACATAACATAGTTATACGTTTGGAGCCTATGTAATGATACGACTACGACCAAGGTATCAGGAAAGATATGGGAGTAATGTGCAACATCTTAAACTTGTACCAATTCTTTTTAGTCTTGCTGAATTTGCTTTAGTTGGATTTAGTTAACACAAAATATATTTTCCACGTTTTCCATGTATTTGACATAGAATAATACGAGTATGTCAATACAATAACTTAGTATTGCGTTTGAATTTGAGAAATTCTTCATCAGGTTTTTATAATGAAAAACATTAAAGTGATTGCTTAAAAGACATTTTTATTCAATTTAATCAAAATTGGTTCCGTGGTTTAAGAGTTTAAACATAACATACATACAGATAGAGTTACTTTCACATTTTCAACAAAATAATATCGAAATCAAGTATCTCGTTTCAAAATCACATGGTTTTATCTTCAACAATGACGAACATCCATGTATACTTTCACCCCCCATTTAAACCCCTATTTCATTCTCGTACAGTTCAAAATGACAAAATTGATAGAACAAGCATTTATTTGCTTTGCGTCAAGTGTAGACTAGATAGGAAGTTTCATGGTTTTATCTTCAACAATTACGAACTTCCATATAAACAACTTTCATGCCCAATTTCAACCCCTTCAACCCTTTTTTCGTAACAAAAAGAGGCCTCTGTCCTTTCTTGGGATTTAGTGTACCAAATTTCATTAAAATTGGTCCGGTGAATTTCATACCTCTAACTTTGAAAATGACAGAATTTTCCAACAACCCTCCATCCCCTCTTAGGTGTTGAATTTTTCAAAAACCCGCCTTAAAAGAGCGCCTTCGTTTAAAAAACCTTTATGCAAAATTTGAGACTCCTAGTATTCGTAGTTTCTGAGATTTCGTGATGAGTGACCTTTCGTTTTTATATAAATAGATTACCTGCTGGAAGAAAACAATTGATCCGTAAATGTGCTTTGCTATACTCGTAAACTTGCGCGATAACAAGGTAAATAAAAACTTAGTGAGGTAAACTGTAACATAGGGCTGGTAAAATATAAGACACAAAGTAGAACTAGTTACCCATAGTAATAGGTACATACTAGTTTGAACTTTTAATTGAAATTGCGATGGTGACAACGCCTTTCAACGTAATTTGTATTTTTAGTACCTAATACTGTATAACCGAACATGGCAGGTGTTGCTGTAGCATCAAAATGATTACTGAGAGCTTTTGAATTTAGAAACAGATTTGCGAGAAAATACTACGATGACCGTAAAATGACATAAATCTGACATGACTAAAATTAAATTTTATATTTTATACGAGTAGATACCTAAAATAAATAAAAAATGTAAACTCAGTACACCTATAAAGCCGCCTATACACACTGGCCGAGTGGAGGCCAACGCGAGCTTCGACAAAACGGCACAAGACGAGTGGTAGCATCCACACACTGGCCAACACGAGCTACGAGCGCCTTTGTTTTGTGCACAAAAACCGACACCGGTCACGAGTGAGACGAGTGGAGGCAAAAGAGTCCTATACACACTGGCCACTTGCCGTCACTCGGCTAGCTAGGCGAGCGACGGCGAGTGATCACAAGTCATGCCAAAACAACCCTCCACACACTGGCGTTGGCTTCCACTCGGCCAGTATGTATAGGCGGGATAACAGAACAATTTTCATAATGCTTAGCATTATCACCATAAAAAGGTATGAACGAATTTATAATTTAGAGACTCTAATTTAGATTTTCCGCCATTTGTTTAACAATACCGATTTTAAAGGTGCTATGTCACACTCATGTTTTTTTTTCAAAGAGACAGAATTACCCGACACATCCATAGCACAGTAGGTACTCGTATCACGAAGCTATTTGAAATAGCTCCTTTTTATCATTAATGTCTAATATCTATTTCAACGTCTATTTTGAAGAGTAATTTGTTGTGAAAATCTTACTTTTACTTAGTATTTTATACTGGTTACTCGTTTATTGGTCATTTACGCGAATATTGTCATTAAAAATTTACATTTTTTTTTTCGGATCTGATCGATTTAATCTGAAAGCGTGATATTATTAAACTAATTATTTAAATTAAACAATTGTGTGAAAATAGTAGCAGAGTACATACTCATTATTGTTCTGTTTATTTACATATTTTTTTTTACTATTAAAAGCCGACCATGTCGTTTTAATTATTATTTCACTAAAAAGTAATCGAATACTATTTTTATTGCAGTTTTCGTAATTATTTTTTTCAAGTGCAAATAACAATAACTAACATATGCTTAGTACATACAGTATCGTAACAGTACATTTTTATCATCCTAAAATTCGTTTAAACGGTCTTAAAACTGTAAAGAATTTCAATGAAAATAGATTCATAAAATACAAAAGTTAAGGTCTGGTTTTAAAATATATTTTTTTATAATAATTTTCGTGTTGCACTGATTGTAACTCTTCAGTTTGACCCTCGGCTTGACCTATTTTTAAGAAATGTTATGTTTAAATTTGGTAGGTCTGAGAATAGGTCATAAACTATATTTATAACCTTAAGTCAAAAGGAGTTGTTAGATGGACCACACAAACATTTATTTTTATTTTTTATGATTATGCATTAAAATACACAATTTTTAACTTTCAACCTTCTATCACCAACCCCCATTTTTAGGAACAAACGACATTTAAAGATTTTAGAAATTACATCACTGCAATAATCTTCACAAATTGGATGGCAAAACAACGTTCCGGGTCAGTTTATTCTTACAACACTACGTTTGACATGTCACTTGGTAAATAATAATGACCACAGATACTAATTATTATCTCAATTATTTATTGATCTAAATTCTTATCGATATTTGAAAACATAAACCTAGATCGGTTCCAGTATCAGGACAAGGCCCAAGCTACCGGTGGTTAGGGCTGCAGAATGTGCGACCTTTTTCTTTTGATCGTAAGATTTGTTATATTATGTTCGGAAATGCCGCAGCGAATTCTAAAACGCATTTATTTGCCTAGTATTTAGTAACTTACATATTATTAACGAAAAATGTACATATCTTGTAATGCAATACCTATATACCTACTTAACACATAGCTTATCTACAAATGAGCCAAATATTTTTTTGCTTACATTTTTCATTTACATTCTACTTTATTAGGCAATAATAGACGAACTGCTGTAAAATATAAAACTGTCCAAAAATATTTATGTTATATTTACAAAGACCTCAAGAAAATAATAATAAATGAAATGTAGAGTTAGCATAACATGTAAATCTTGTATAGTACGCTAAATACTAACGCTAGTGCTAATTTTGTACAACACTATTAGACCTTTTATTCCTTTTAATGATTTTTAAATGTTTTCACAAATGTATTCAAACTTTACAATACCCGCTGCTAACACATATAGAATTGAAGTAATGCACGAAAATATATTTATATAGATTGATTTATGAAATATTTCAAGTCATCAGATTTATTTAATATAATATACTTATATTATGCTGTATTAATATACTTATATTGTTATGATGCGTTGAATTTAAATAAAACGAATATTCAAATTTAAGTACAAGAACAAATCAACGAGAATGTAACTTGGAATAATACATAGATACGTAGGCTTAGAAACCTTGAATATATGTATATAACTAAGCTTTAATACCGAAACAAATATGCCAAATCAGAAAAAAATCAAGAAATAATTTTTAGAGATAATACAAGTTCATTTGTATTGATGGACAAGTTTTATTGTGCAAAATAAGGAATAAAAAACCAATAATCGTAATGTAGAAGCTCATAAAGTTAGAACATAGCCCCTAATATTACAACTAGTGCCTCTTCTTCAAGTGATATTTGGTCCGTGGATAATCAATGGTTCCTTCCGACAATTTAAATGAATTTAAAAACTATATTATTGAATAAAACTTATTCAATAATACGGATGAATGCGAAGAGGACTTAAAATAGTCACTGGCTTAAACTATAAGTTACGTTGTAAATAAAATATTATACCATAAAATAATATTTATACGACTAGTATACATGGTAACAATTAACTAACTTAGTTTTCTAAGAAATATTACTCGGTTCAATTATGAGAATAATATATCTACACCCGTAATAACACTTCGATATTATAAATAGTGCACGAAACACCGCGTAGTTAAAATATACAATAATAATTACTAATTGACTTGATTGCACAACATTCCGCTTCAAAACTCTCTTATGCCATCTAAAAATAAGTATTTCTTTTTTCTGAATAATTATTAAAATATATTTTATTAATATTATATTGGGTGGAATCAATGGAATAATATAATCAGATTCCGTCTTCTGTTGTCCATAAAACATCAAATATATGGAATAGTCGTTTAGGTAACTGTTTTAACGTACACCCATAGTACAAAAAATACAGCAATCTGAAAATATTAATTAGGATTAAGGAACTTAAAGAATTCTAAATAGTTAACAAATAACATATTGTAAAACACAATACAAATAGAACACGAAATAATAGAAAATATTTTAAACCTAGCGTGATATTAATAATCATACTAGTAATGCTACAATTCAAGTATTTATCAGTCGTTTGTATGTTGCTAAAACTGAAGTAACTTTGATAGAAGTAATGAAATATATTCGAAATTTAATAACACATTATTAAGATGAAATTTCTCCTTTAGGTACTTAAATAATTAGGAGGAATTTCATCTTTTACCAATTTGTACTATGTGCCAATAAAATATTTTAAATATTATATAACTGTAGTTACCTGTGTATATAATGGAGATCATAAAACCTACTATTTTGTTAAATGGTTTTTGAATTGCGGATAAGGGAATTGTTTATGTTTTGTATTCCAATAAATATAATTGCGTTGTTCATTTTTAACAGTGTTATAAATTGTCTTCCATATTCAGGAATGAAGAACATTAAAAAAATACCATAGAAATTGAATGATGTAAAACCAAGTGAAACCCACTTAGAAAACGGGTAAACTGTGATCGAAGTTGTTTTTGAACTTGCTCAACAGAAATTATATAATATGGCAGAAAATATAGATGTTAATAATGGATAGAGTGAAATTTATGTGTCAACACATTGTTAATTAATGTATTAGACATAATTAATTTGCTTCAAAAGTAAACTTATATTGTTATGTACATACGTTTTAAAATATTTTTTATTCCTCTTTGTTTTATATTTTCAGTTGTAAAAATATAATTCATTAAAAAATAATTCGTCTTCAAAACTAACAATCTTATAAAGACTGAGTAATATGTTTTGATTCCTAACTTTGGTTTTAATGACATCACCTAAAACATAGAAATGTTACGGTATTGCTCAAAAGCAGTATAATTAATAAATGTCTGGTAGTAATCATCAGAGACTTGGCTCAGCATGACAACAATTCGGTACTCGTAACGGTTAAAACAATCGATAATTTGATGATGACTTAAATTGTTATTAAAACCTTGGGATAAAATATGAATTAAATATACAATATTAGATGGTAATTATTAATGTTAAGGACGTGAAATTTGCATTATATTGCACCTAGATGGTAAGAAAGTAGCGTAGTAAAGCAATAAGGGGTGTGTGCGAAGCGTGTTGCTACAGTGAATATTTTCACTGTTGATCATTTCCAGAAAGCCAAACGTAAATGTATGGTTTCGTAAGGACTGATAACTAAAATAAAAAGAATGACTAAATTAGCATGAATTTAATAACACGCATCGCCCATTTACCTCTTGCGTGAAACCAAATTCTAAATCACATTTAAATAAAACGTAGTAATATAATTAAAAGAAATATATTATGGAAGTAAAATCAAATTAGATGTTTAAGGTAATTATGTTACTTAAATGTTAGTGAATTAGATAACTCAATAAAATTATAATTATCACTTTCTCAACCTGGCGTAATGCTCATTCGATGATAGAGTCACTTTGTGGCACTTTGGGTGTAGTTACGTTTAATTACTCTATGTAATTATATTAATTTGTCTGTATCACAATAAAGAGTTTCTATCTATCTATCTACTCTGGAAGCGAGCAAAGTACGTGACAGTATTAAATAAGTATACATTTTGTGTACCTTGCATTGTATTCTGTAATAGGAAACTCAAAACGGAAGTCAAAGTAAAGTTACAATGAGAATCATAGAATTTAATGTCAAGAAATACAACGAATAAATTACAAGTTTGAAACCTTAGTCGTAAGGTGTTTGCGACGGTTAAAAGTCACAATGTTTACAAATACTAGTATTTACCATGGTTAAATGGTATAACGAATTTTGGATCGAGGGCTCCACATTATTCCCGATAAAAGTTTATACCAATCGTATTAGCTTAAAACAAAGTTTGAAACATGCTTCAGTAAAAACAATAATCAGTGATAGAAATATAACATCACAGTTTAAGTTAGATGCTCAAATACATTTTCTTTCGTTTGACACAAGTGTCAAACTTTGTTCTTGGCTTTACTGTTGTTTCTCTCTTTTAGCCATAATGAAGAACAGTAAGAGCGTGAGAGAGAGAGAGAGCAATATCAAAGCAAAATTAGGCTATATCTGTTGTTATGGTATTGATGTCACTTGCAACGAACTTAATCAGCTGTTCAATTAACAGCCTAGCCTGTTTGCTAAACAGTACCATTTAACTAGCGTCTTGAATGATATTTAGCCATTTGATCAAACAAGTAGGTAAATAACTTAGATTGTTAACATTTAATTACTTGCCTTGCCTGTCCATTTCAATTTAGTTCTACTTAAACTGTCAAAGTGGCGTCTATAAACACACAATTTGAAGTTTTTTTTCTAAATTAACCTAACCTTTTTCTTGTAAGTGGAGGAAATGCATTAACGCAGTACCCACAGCTGCGATGCCTAGCCTCAACATGGCGGCCCACTTCAGTTGCGCCGGTGCTCATACATCGTACAACCTACATGGCAGCATCGTCGTCGGCTTGGAGGCAAATCGTAGATGAGCAGCCCCACCTCAAGATTCTTCTTAGCTTTACCGTGGGTGACCAGGTCCCGGCTACTGAGCCACCCCCGTCTCGTCATTTGGGTACTCTTCGGGGGGTATTAATCTAACTTAGCTACATATTAAAGTATAATAAATAAAGAATTCCTGTGTCAGATGTATAAACTTTTTTATTTCTGAGTATTTTTTTTCTAAATTAACCTAACCCTTTTTTGTAAGTGGGGAAATGCATTTACGCAACACCCACAACTGTGATGCCTACCCCCAACACTTCAGGTCCGCCGGTGCTCATGCATCGTGCAACCTAAGACATGGTCGTTGGTCATCGTCGTTAGAGGCTTGGAGGCAAAACTAGACGAGCAGACCCACTTCGGGATTCTTCTTAGCTTTCCCGTGGGGGATCACGGCTATTGAGCCCCCCCCCGTGAATGACCTTGAGAGAGGGGGGGGGGGGAGTTTATTACCTTACCTAGCTACTTTTTAAAATAAAAAAAATCCTTATGTCAGATGTTTAATCTTTTTTATTTTTGGATGTTTTTTTTTCTAAATAAACCTAACCTTACCTAGCTACATTTTAAAGTATTGAATAAAGAACTTCTTATGTCAGATATTTCATTTTTTTTCCACCACATGTTCACTCTACAATACTACGAATGACCCATAAGCATTAGCCAGCCAGTTCATTAAATGTTACAACAAACGATAATGCTGAATATTATTCTGACCGCTAGTTAAAAGGTGACGTTAAGTAAACAGGCTAGGTTGTAGTTTGATTGACTGATTAAAGCTAGTTGGCAGCGGCATAGACAAAATATTCGTCGTCACATGATTGAGCTACGAGTACTAAAATAGGGTTTAGCTACACCAGATGTGTTCTACGTTTTGAGTTTGGTATTACAGAATATATCACCTTAAGTTTAATCTTCCAAGAATAACTTCTTTTTTTTTAATGTTTTTATCGACTTCATTTCAAATAACGCTGTACCCAGTAATTTGCAATACATTTTTCACTAAATTGCTTAACATTGTAAATGTAAGGCAATCTTGTAAGTAAAAACCTTTACATATAATTTTATGTGGTAACATAAAGATTTTTTCATATCGAACCTATCATTTAGCGCAAAACAGAAACTAGCTCTTTCTTTTAGAATATATTTAGTAATAATATAAAGGAGGTATTTTGTTTTGTCTATACAGGATTATATAGAGCGGGTGTACCAAAAGGGCAAGCCTTACTTGCCCATTGGGCAAGCTAATCCCACTATATTCAATATTTGTGTGATGAATTCAAATATCAATCCCTGGTTGTTTTCTATGTATGGTAAGTATGTATTTAAAAATATATACGTAGTACTATATCAGCTATCTGGCTTCCATAGCACCATCTAGCACCTAACTAAGCAAAGCTTACTATGAAAGCCAGATAGCTGATATAATACTTACTTAAATAGTTGCGAGTATACATATATATATTTACTATACAAATTATTTATTTTGATTTAGTATACCTGTTCTACGTGACCCTGTGTAGTTTCAAATGCGCTGATTGTTTGGTTAGATCTAAATTGAAAGCTAACGAAAAATATTGGTTGTGCTGTCACCTGCTCATTTTGTACTAGAGTAATTTTGTTCTTTTTTTGTAATTTTCAACATACTTTTAACATAATTTACATTTATTTGCGTAAGAAAAGTACTGCAAATGTCACATTTTTATAAAACACGTCTCAAAGTTGCTTGAAATAAAGATATGGATGAGTTAAAGGAAATTATTTTGCTACCTAAGTAGCATGAATCGCCATGATTGATCGATTGGTATGGCGTCTAAAAAAAATTAGTTTTCTTCTTTCGATAATTTGAGAAACATAGATCGACCTAATCAATAATAGGTATTATTAGACGCCATATTTACCGTAGTTAAATAGTGAAGCATTCCTGCTAGTTTAATGAATTTTGACCCACATTTTTTCAAACTATTTTAAGCTTTCCTACCCATGACCGCCATGGACACCATTGAGTTTACTCGTGACCATAGAGTACGAAACTGCAACAGTGTATCCATCTCTAAGGTTTTCAGCTTATTGACAGTCTGTAAACATGTAGTTTATTGATTTTATACTTTTTAATAAAATAAGCTTTTATTCATCATCATCATCATCATCATCAGCCACACATCAGCAAGACGTCCACTGCTGAACAAGCTTTTATTGCTGTTCACAAATTTATTAATAGATATGTGTTAACTTGATTATTGGCTCATTTTTCAGTATTGCCGTTTGGTGTATTTTGCTAAACAACTTTGCTTTCATCAATGACATCGTCTAAAGATTGCGATATCTATCAATTATCTATGTTATAGACACACACACTCAGGTTTAAATAAATACTGAATAATATTAAAATTTTAGAGTCACGATTTGTTATTTAAATACCTATACATATGTGACTGTTTGCAGTACTTTATGTACATGAGTAAGAAACTAAGATTTGTTTTATTTCGTTCGGACTAATATTATATGTATGTGTTTCATTAGAACAATGTACCAAATAAATCACACCTTCACTCATTATTAAAGACTCAGACTCTGCGCCACTTCTCATAATCGTTGATAATTGGTGCCACTATCGTATTACACAATAACCGAATAAGCATTCTATAAGAAATAACTTAGTTTAACAAATTTATCACGGGAGTGGTAAAAGTGGTGGCGCAGAAAATGTTCTCAAAATATGACAAAATGACACAGATAACAAACACATTTTTCTATATTCTAGGTACATATTATATAAATTTTCGGATTACATTTGCGGTTTCTCTGGATCATATCTGCAAAGGAGTAAATAATATTATATGTGAAGTAAATGAATAGGGATTACGACAAGGTCAAAATTATACCATTTTAATTAGTTCGTCAGGCAGATGATGGAAAAATATAGGACACGTATTTTTTGTTTTATCAAATTATCACAAAGTTATAGATCATCAAACTTCCGGAGTAGGGGCATAGAATAGATAATAGTAGGGGGTTGTGACGTCACACTATAGTAAAAATCGTGACGTGACTCGAAACTTCTAAGAACTATATTTTCGTCGTTCTTTTATTGTGGAACATAAGGACAAATACGTACATAATATTTTTTAATAATCTAACTGCCGAACCGATTACTTTTTTTTAGTCGTCTTGCCTATAGGTAGTAGTGGTAGAAGTCTTTGCGGAGTCCACGTGAAGGAATACTACATCTTTACCAGTTATTCTACCGCCAAGTAGTAATGTGTCAATTTAACAGTATTCGAATTAAAAGGGCAAAGTTTTCAGAAAAATATACAGGGCAAATAATCCGAGATCCCAGAGCTCCCAGACGTCACCTATTTTCTGATTAATGAAATGTGGACGATTGAATAGAGTTAGTAAGTACTAAGACCACATGCTTACTCGCTAACTTGCTTAGACGGCCAATTTTGAGATATGGGGTAATGAAGGTACATACAAACATTACTTACTTCACGTATATTCTAATAAGTGATTTTCACGTATGTTGTAGGCAATATCCTTAAAAACAAGGTCCCAATGCTCCCAGACACTTTCCGTCAGCCGTTTTGCTTAACAACTCCAAAATAATAATTTAACTTCACTTAAATTCTCATGCTCCATTTGTAAATACGTTCGTCAGACAACTATTTTGTTGCTTTTTCCAATAAGATTTTTTTTGCCAATTATAACCTTAAACGACTTGTTTTTGAAAACTGTCTTTGGACGTTTATAAAAAAGACTAAATTTGCTACAATATGATACTAGAAGTATTTCTGTACACCTAATAGTCCAGTCATTTAAACTTAAATTAGGTAAGAATCTCGGAATTCGAGATACCCAGCCGAGATAGTCAGTAAGTCTGTAAATACGTGTCTATTGACACCATAAAAGTTGTCTCAAAACCTAAGGTGGATTGTGATGAAATATTTGGTCCACCATTTTGTGGAGGTGCCTATCTTAAATCGATATTAACCAAAAATAGCTAAAAGCATCAACACAAAAATGGACCTTCAAATAAAAAACCGCAATGAAATCGGCCCATCCGTTTGAGCTCTACGGTGCCACAAACAGACACACACACAGACGGATACACAGAGAGACAGACCTGTATGTCTGACATTGATGTTAAACTTATAAAAACCCCTTCTTTTGGTCGGGGGTTAAAAAGCGCAGTAACTGTGCCATAAAGTGGTCAAGTAGGAGTTAAAATATTGCAAAAAATTGCGAAGTTCTAGACTTATTCTCGAAGAGAAGACTTATTCTCGAAAACTATTGGGTGTACAGAGACAATTCTAGTACCATATTGTAGCAAATTTAGTTTACTTTATTAGTAAACGTCCTGAGATAGTTTTTTCAAAAACTAGTAGTTTAGGGTTATAATCGCCAAAATTTGAAAAATTGATTTTTTCGCAGTTTTTTCGATTTTTGACAAAGTTTCGTTCGGCGCTCGAGGTCACAAACTGATTTGCAGATACTAAAAAATAATAAACATACAAAGAGAATGTGCTATATAAAGTAAAAACAGTTTTAAAATAGTCAGTCATGACTGGCCTCGTGGCTTAGTGGGTAGTAACTCTGCCTGTGAAGCCGAGGGTCGTGGGTTCGATTCCCACCGAGTGCAAATATTTGTGTGATGAATTCAAATATTTATACTGTGTCTGGGTGTTTCTATGTGTAATAAGTATGTATTTTAAAACTATATAAGTATTATATCAGCTATCTGGCCGCCATAGTACAAGCTTTGCTTTGTTTGGAGTCAGATTGAATTGTCCACCAATATTTACTTATTTATTTATTCTAGCTGAGTATGATGAATTGAAAGTCGAACGGCAAAAATGTTTTTTTTTTAATAAAGAGTGACGAGACTAGCAGGACATATGCCTGATGGTAAGCAACATGCCTGCCACATAACGGCACAGTGACACGCAGCTATTGGAACATGAAGAGCCCAAATCATTACCTAGCACCGCACTGCGCTCGTCACCCAGAGATCTAAGTTGTTATATCTCTAAGCCCTGTAATTCCTCTGGAAACATTGCCCTTCAGACCGGAACACAGTAATGTTTGCACATTACTGCTTGGCGGTAGAATAATTGACAAAGGTGTGGTACATCCCCAGGTGGACTCTGCTAAGAGTCCTACCACTACATGATTTAGTTTATGTAGAACTAAACTACTAATTAAACCGCACATCGCAGTATCGTGACACACTTGACTTACGCTCAATTTCGCCTATTTTTATGCTTACACTTGACCGCCATCGCGCCTGATATGAAGTGACGATACGGTCTACGATGGAGCGTACTTACATAAAAGACACTTTAAAGAGAAGACACCTGAGAATGTTTACCGTATGTGACGTCAAGAATGTCTATTCTATTTTTACTTTGCTCAAAAATTTTACAGTGTAGCCCGCGTACGTTTTGAGAAAATATTTGAATTAACAACGGTAACAGGATACAATACTCAACAAAACTAATAAGTCCGTCAGTTAGATTGCTAAAAATATTGTACACGTATTTTTTCTTTTGTTTCACAAACAAAAAATGTCGAAGATACAGTGCTTCGAAGTTTCGCGTGACGTCACTCGTGGGTACGATTTTTACCCCGTCGCGACCCCCCTCTCTCGAAGTTTGATGTTCTATATCTCTGTCGATTTTTAATGTTTTGAAAAAAAAACATACGTGTTCCATATTTTTCCATGACATAGCCGACAAACTAACTAGAATTGTATGTTTTGTATTTTTGACACAGTCCGCTACTGTATTCAACATATGAAATCAACATATGATACAAATGAAAACCCTGTAAAAAAAAATATCTGCTTTTTAGTTCCATAAACGTATAATAATATTATGCTGAAGGTGTTAATTATTTGGCACATATCGTTATGTAAAGTAAAACTTACATAATTTGGACCTTATTTTTAAGTTTACGGTGTCGGTGTGGTTAAAATATTGCTCAAACTGAATGACTTTAAAACAAGTAGTTACATTGTATAAAATTTAGTTCTGTGATCCAATAAATTATATGATCTGTGTCTGGTGTTTAATTATTTAATGATACTCAAATGAAGTTCATGAGCGTAATAAATATTGTGTAGACACAATGTTATCTATTGCACGTATTACTTGATACTCTTGATAGCAGTGTGAATATTTATACTGTGTGTTATGAGTAGGTATTAATTATTTTATATTTATTATTTGGAGTATGACAAATCCTTTTTACAGCTGTATCTAATTGACAATGTAAAACCTGTAAAATGGCCCCACTTTCAGCTTAGCTCTCTGTCATTCTCATTCCTTTCTAAATTTCAGTTTCAGCTCTACTACCGATCCTAAAAATTTCATAAGCTTAGTTTTAGTACCAGATATTTTCCCGGGATGAAAAGTAGCATAAACAGCCTACTAAATGTTCCCACTGCTTGGGCACTCAGGGTTTTCTCTTGCAAAGATACTGTCAAGGCCGTAACCCACCATGCTGGCCCAGTGTGAGTTTCCTCACGCTGTTTTCCTTATCCATTTTAAGTTTGCGTCTAACTGTCACTAGATTTTCTAAGTCATGCATATGATTTCGAAACGACAGTGGTGCGGTTGCGATTTGAACCCGAGGGCTCCGGATCGGTCGCTATTCTCCCGACTTGACCAGCCGTAACTTAATCTAAACTAATCCTACACTTGATGAAAAGTAGCCTATGTGTTATTTCAGATTATAATCTATCTGTGTTTCAAGTTTTATTCAAATCGGTTCAGGCGTTCCGACGTGATTGCGCAACAAACGTCCAAACTTTCGCAATATTTATTGGAAGAAGGATGCACACAGATCCTTTGTATTTAATTTTAAACGGCATGACCAAGTCGATCTTTTCGTCGATGTCTTTCGTACTATTTCAAAAGTCGAAAAAAAGAGCCTCTAAAAAGTACTCAAGGTGAGGTTTGGGGATACCTGAAGAAAATCCTTCCTAAGATTGTTGTTGCAAGAATCTAAAATTAAGTAGATAATAAAAACACGAGTGGCCGAAGTAGTACAAAGTATTTGCTTTACAACAGATATGTCGTAAAGCAAATACTTTGTGCTATAGAGAATTTTATATTTTTATATATATATATACAAATATAAAATTCTCGCGTCACAATGATAGTTACCTTACTCCTCCAAAACGGATTTACTGATGTTTACCAAATTTTATATGCATATTCAGTAGGTCTGAGAATCGGCTACTATCTACTTTTCATACCCCTAAGTGATAAGGGTTGTTCACCCCTAATACCTTCAAAGTACGACATGGCTGGTAAATTGGTAACAGCGTCGAAGTAGCTATTTTCTGATCTGTGACAGCGTGGGCTTGCGCTTGCGCTATAGAATAGACAATAGACTCATTCTCGAGCCTCGCCCGGCGCGGCGCTACATCCTGGAATAAGCGCAAGGGTTTTGAGTATTTCTTATGAATGTCGATTGCATTGCACGTGTTATCCTTAACCATTAACCGGAATCGTTATTTTGACCAACGTAACTGGAATCGTGGGTCTTTTTGACCCATAAATTGAAACCATAATATTTTTCCACTTTACTATGTAAGTACGGTACACGATTAAGTAAGGACACAAATTAATAATGGTCACAATAAAACAAGTTTCCTTTAGGATATAAATCAACTTCTATCAATCAAGGATAAAACCAAGTATTTTTTAAACATAAACTTAAAAGTCCTAAATTTAGCAGGAATTTTTAGTAAGTCATTTTGGCATGTTCTTGAGTACCAGCTCAACAAAAAAAATTCAAAATCGAAAAAGTATCATAAAATAAGATTTTAAACATCTTTTTCTTACCAAAAATATTTTTTTTTTTGTAATTGATGTAGTCAAATAAATTTCAAACATCCACCGTACTTTTGCGATTAATTTTATCGCGTGCCATGTAAATGGCTATTTTCGGTAGCAGGAAACATTTTAACGGAGAGGACTCTTCTAGGGAGCCGGAAAGTAGAGCAATTACTGTTTCTACAGCAAAAATTAAAACTAAATCAAATCACAAAAAAGTGATTGTTTTGTACATAAAACGAAATTTGTTAACTACGCCTGCTAATAATACAAAAACAAAATACTTTATTTCAACATAAAACATTTCACAAGATCAATTGGAACCCATCAGTTACGAACTAGTACTACGAACTAGTTTGTTTCGGAACCGATGGCCTCTCCCTTAACACTAATGACACTAAAATAAACAAACCTAAATGAATTTTAACAACTACAGCCATGACAAAAAAAATTACACACGTATTTATATATTTAGATTTCAAATAGAGAAATAACAGAAGTAGGTACATAACATTTGACATCAACACACATCTTTACAAGAGACACTCATAATTTAAGTGTTATGTTATTTTTTAAGTTATTCTTATTATGTTATATCTATATCTGCAAGTAAGTATTCAATACTATCATAATCGAATCTGGCCAACCATGATCTCAAAATCTTTTTAATTTCATTATTTGATTTTCTTTTAATTTTAAATTCTACGTCAATTTTATTGTACAACAGAGGAACAATGCAATCGTATCTCCTTTTCGCAAACTTAGTCTTCCTGCCTGGAACAGGAATACTAGAAACGATTTGTACTTTTTTTTTTATTAGCTTCTGATATTATCTACTATAGAATATATACCTACAAAACAATTAGCAGACAGTCCTAAGCCTGTTATTTAAAAAGTAGGAAGGAAAAATTTCGTTTCTTCAACATAAAAATAAAGTTAAAAGTCCAATAACACGAATTTGCACCATAGCTTCTCTACAGTAGTGTTCTACTTACTACGAATACATTTATTACTTTTAAGTATTTAAAAACCTGGTTTTCGAACCTGACATTTTTCTGTACTCATACTTTGAAGCCCTGGTATTGAATAGTTAAGGTATATCGCATCCCTAGTCAACGATCCACCTCTACTCTCTACCAAAGAACTGCCTTAATAGCCGTAATGTGCTGGTATTAACACAGTTACGACTTTCCCAAAAATTGTTTCTAAGACGACTTCAAGAAAACGGATTGTAATAGTCCAGAAGTGCGATATGAAAAAATGGATACATGTTACGGAACAGAAACGCATACCGTGTTTTAAGCACATACAGCGCCATCTTCCGAAGCAAATTGCAGTTTCTGTGTTTCACTGCAATGTTGTTGTTAGAGCAAGAGTCCGTGAACCCCAGACCTTCGTTATTTTAACAAAGCTGAAAGTATGTCAGCGCATTTGTTGGGAGAAACGCAGACACGCGCAGCGCCTAGTATAATTTAATAGCAATACGCACAGACGCCTATTTGCGTGTTGTCTTGTATAAGTGCTTGTTACCTACTACTGTGAATAACTTATTAGTGCAACGTCATTGATACATTATTAATTAAGTTTAAAATTGTTAGAAATATCTACATTTATATTGGCAATACTACACTGTGAGTCTATGACGCTCTCTCTGGCTCTATGGTTGTCATAAGAAAGATGTGGTTTTGTATTTCGTAATAAGTTTATTTCACATAAAACTAAGTAAAATAATCCACGAGAGTATTAATCTTAATTTTAAGATAGTAGCAGAGCGTGATTTGAAAAAGTCCAAGTGAAAACAATGATTTGGGTTTGGAAATCACAAGAGTAATAGGAGAACGACAACGTGTAAAATGGCGGCGAAAACAGTGATATTAATATTCCTATCTTTGACGGCTCAGATTATAGCAATTGGAAAATACGTATTTTAAAATTCCTGCAATTCAAAAGGTGTAAAGATGTATTGTAACGATACGAGCTAAAACAAAAGACGACAATGTCACATGGGATGATCGTGATACGCACAGAGTAAGTAATCACACGCAAGCTACTAACTATACAGGGTTATTGGTAATCAGCCTGCATCCTTTTAAGGGCATGTTAAGGACATTACATATGACAACTTTTGTTCTACGGTTTTTAAAAATTCAAATATTTTTTTTCTCATCCTTACTAATATTATAAATGCGAAAGTAACTCTGTCTGTCTGTCTGTCTGTCTACTGGGCTTTCCCGTCTAAACCAGTGAACCGATTTTGATGAAATTTGGTATACATATAGACTAGACTCCGAGACACAGCATAGGCTACTTTTTATTGCGGAGAAAGGGGTGGGGTTGAACAATGTAACGAAAACGGGGAAAAATATTTCTCTTTGAGAGCTTTAGCTGCGTGTGCCATTCTCCTTGGCGTGGACTGAAGTCTGTGACAGCAAGTGTCACAGACTTTTGAAGACACGTGTCACAGATTTAAAGGTTGCGTCATTTTATGTAAACAAAGTTGCAAAAATGCATTGTTACATTTTTACGTGTAAATTAAAAATATCTCTAATCTTATATTGTGTAATATTGTTTATATGAAATTCTCTACACCAATATAACTATTCACATACAATCGTACATTAGAAGTACTTAAAGAAAGAACCATGCTGCCTCGATTTTACACCAAAGCTGTTTTCGATAATCAAGCTCAAGATTATCTAAAGAAGACTGATCACCTGAATGAAGAATCATACTACAATGATTAACATATAGACACAGATTACAGAAATAAAACCAGATGGAACGCGCAGAACAGAGAACCTGAAGCAGACAAAGCAAATACAAACGCTGAAGCAAATACAAACTCCAGTCAGTACGAAATGGACTTCCGTGTTGTACGGGCGTCCCGTGTGATTTTAAGTTTTGTTTTAAAATATGCTGTTTTATTTCTGTAATCTGTGCGTATAGAATAATGTTCTCAGTGTTCAAACGCTGGACGTCGGCAAAATTGCGGTGATACGTACCTACCTTCTATTGCCGAATGGAAGCCATAAGAAAAAAGAAGGGGAGAAGAATGCATTGTTGTTGTTTTATAAACATGATGTTAATATGTATCTGAACAAATACATTATTTATCACAAATATATAATTTTGAACAAAAGCCCGTGATCTTTTTTGATTTTAATGAATATTTTAGGATATATCGTAGTTTTAAACAACTCCGTAACAAAATAATAGACCACTTTATTAGGACACGTGGTCGCCGTGGTAGCCGCGGTCCTGAGGGCGAACTTCTCGCACTCGACGATCTTAGCCAAGACGCTCAACAATGAGAGGTCATGTGAATTGGAGAAGCGAGAGGAGGCCGATACCTGTCACTCATCCAATGACGTGAAAGTGGACATGGGAGCGATCTTAAAGGCGCACTTGACTCGCATCCAGTTTCCACCGGAGGGTCTGGGGTGTCGGACGCTTAGGGCGGTCCGGCATCGCACCTAGGGATATGGTTTCCCGAGGTCGTGACGCGTCGCTGGTTTTTAATGCATCACTAGAACCAAATGCGGTGGTTCGGACGTCTCCCATGAGGTGTCCCCGCAAAAGGCGGCGGCAATGGCAGATTGAGTCACAGTCGAATGCGATAGCGGTCCCGAGACTGCTGCCAACCCACGGCTGGAAAAACCTGTCGTAGGTATGGGGTTTGATCGGTAAGGTTGCCATATCCGTACGTAATATTGATCCCGACATATCCCACTATGTCAATGCGTGACCAGGGGCTCCAAAGCTTGCGGTCCAAGCAATTCGGTCAGGGGGGAGTTCGCGCCGTAGACGATGCTGGCGCGACTGAGACGTGCCGCGATGAACCGTGGCCGTAGAAGAAATACCCCGGCTGAAGAGGAATACCGATATAACGGTGCGCCGCTCTCCTTGCCCACTGCGGCCTTGCGTGGTCGTTAGCGTATGATGGTGGACGCGGTGGGGCTGTAGGGGATGAAGAGTGCCGATATATCGGTGAGCTGCTGTCCCCGTCCTCTTCAGCCGGATGATGGTAGGCATTAGTCCCACCGCCTGATACAAAGGGTGTCTAGACGTGAAGATATCTGGCACCGACGAGGCAGTTGGTTACCGAGGTGATCACGGCGTGCATTATCCGCGGCGGATTCGCAGAAGAGTGCTAGAGCATACCCGTGTCCACGGCAAAGGTTTTAGTCGGTACCACTCATGTCGAATCTGACACAAATCAACCATTTTCTTCAAGCGGAATGGTATAATGCATTGCCTCCACATAAAACGGCACCATTTGCTTTTAAATTCAAATTTCAAAATAATACATTTTCCCGTTGAGGAGTCGTTTACTGTAACTATTAATAAAGCACAGGGGCAAACATTTAAGCGCCTAGGAATCGATTCACGCAAAGACGGTTTTTTATACGGACAACTACTTAAGTATCTGTTGCGTTATCAAGATCATCAGATAACAGATATAATAAATTTGATCTTCTACCGTAAGAAATAAAAAACTAAAAATATCATATAGGTACACAGAACTACTTTAAAAAAACTTTACTATATAAAACGTTTTAGTATATTCCAGTACGTTTATCTAGCGTTCCTTCGTTATTTTTCTATAGTTCTCTTAGTGATCATAGCTTTTTAAAGCGATGTAAATTTTAGTAGGGATTTTCCCCAAATAGACGCGGGTGAAACCGCGGGTCTCAGCTAGTACAAAATAAAGAAAATATATTTGTCATGTCTAAAACCATTTAACTCTTCATACACGTGCCCGCAACAAGCAGGCGCGCTCTCTTTGACGCTCGCCGACAGTAGGCACGATGCTACAGATAGGATAATAGTTACTACTGTGCCGTCAAGGCGAATGAAAGGGTAGCGGGGCCTGCACGGGGGCGGCTCCACGTGCCTACAGATCAAAACCAAATTTGTAAATTTGGCTGTTAGTAGTAAATCGAAACGCGCGCGAATCGACTTGTTTTTGTTTAAATGGTTCGTTTTCGTTACAATGCCCTGCTAATACGTTAACATTGGGTAGGTACATACAGAAATGGTGTGAGTTTTCGCTCCCACCATCTCCACCACAACGACAATGTAGCCGCCGCTTGCGGCGAATACGTCAGGTTGTTTCGCAATACCTACCTATCTAGTTTTTTGGTGATATTGATCATAATAATATGAACCTTTACTGAGTGACTACCCGTAGACCCGTACTCTGCAATGAGAGGGGCTCCTTGCCACAATTCACATAAAAGTAGGTACTAGTATTAGATTTTTTTATTTTTTTTTTAACTTTTGTAGTCTTACGCTTGACCGCCATCTCGCCTGATGTTAAGCAACGATGCGATCTACGATGGGGCGTGTTTACCTAGAAGAAACCGATTCACTCTCGATTTGAAGACACAAAGATTGTAACCAACAGGGAAAACCCACTCAGGCAACGCATTCCACAGCCTAGACGTTCTTATCACAAAGGTAGAGTCAAATCTCTTCGTTCGTGTCTTTGGAACATCAACCATGAAACGATGTCGCTTTTTCGAGCTACGAGCATTCCGATAGAAAAAAGGGCAAGGTGGTATTAGATCATGTAAATCAGTCGCACACTCACCGAAGTGTATCCGATAAAAAACCGAGAGGCTAGCAACTTTTCGGCGATGTTCAAGACTTTGTAGTCTTTTTCGCACAAGAGTGTCGTTGCCTATGAGCCTTTTGGCACGTCTCTCGATCGAGGCCTCCAGCTGATACTTAGCCGAACCATCCCAAAGATGCGAACAGTACTCCATACAATAACGAATTTGTGCCTGATATAACGTGAGCAACTGCTCAGACTTGAAGTACCTTCGCACTTTTGATAGGACACCTAGCTTTTTGGCAGCTAATTTAGCCTTGGACTCGATATACGAACCAAAGTTGAGCGTAGATGTCAATGTAACGCCCAAAAGCTCAAGACGGTCAGAAATCGGCACGGATACACCTCTAAAAGTTGGAGTCAGTTGGAATGGACTCCTTTTTGCGGAGAACAGACACGCCTGCGTCTTACTCTCGTTGAACTTGACCAGATTGGCATCGCCCCATGTAGACACCGCCTCAAGGGTCAAGCTCAAACGCTCGATCAGACTCGCTCTTAGCACCTGAGTTTGCTGCCCACTGGCTCTCGCACTAGATATGTAACTCTCTACAACGGTGCTATCATCTGCGTACCCAAAGATACCGGGCTTCAACAGATCGTTTATATGTAGCAGGAAGAGCGTCGCAGAGAGTACCGACCCTTGAGGGACTCCGGCATTGATAGCCATTTGATCCGACGAGCAGCCATCAACGACGACTCGTATGGATCGATCCTTCAAGAAGTCTGATATCCACGCAATAAACCCAGGAGACAAACCATAACTAGAAAGCTTGCTAATAAGGCCATCATGCCAAACCCTGTCGAAAGCCTTCGAAATATCCAGGGAGACTGCAAGTGCTTCCCCGTGTTTCTCGATAGCTTCACTCCAGATGTGTGTGACGTACGCTAGAATATCCCCGGTGGACCGGTTTCGGCGAAACTCGTATTGCCGGTCACTGAGGAGGTCGTTTGATTCTAGGTACGTCAGAAGCCTGTGGTTTAAGACACGTTCCATAGTCTTGCAGAGTATGGACGTGACTGAGATGGGCCTGTAGTTGGCAGGGTCAGCACGACTTCCCTTTTTGGGCACTGGTTGCACATTGGCAAGCTTCCAAGACTTCGGTACTAATCCAGTTTTGAGAGAGAGTCTAAATAGACGCGTCAGTATCGGGGACAACTCAGGCGCACATGCCTTCAACACTAGGGCAGGAATACCATCTGGGCCACTGGCTTTATTCACGTCCAGATTGCGTAGCACTTTGCGAACCTCCATTTGGCGAATGTGCATCTCTGACATGAGAGTCGGACAGCCAGGTGGAGTAGGAGGTGTCGCGCTACCAGCATCTAGACGCGAAGATTCCGCAAATTGAGATGCAAACAAGTTTGCTTTCTCCATTGCGGTGTGAGCCAGTGTCCCATCAGGTTTCAGCATTGGAGGTAGTGAAGGGCGACAGAAGTTCGATTCGACCGATTTAGCTAGGGACCAAAACGCTTTGCTACCCGAAGCTAGTTTGTTCCCTATTCGACTAATGTGGTCAAACCGAGCCCTCTGAAGAACCTTTTTGCTTGCCTTAGCAGCCTTGTTGAACGCTTTCTTCTTCTGGTGTATGTCCCTTGCCTTACGCTGTCGAGCATCAACCCAGGCTAGGTAGGCCTCATGTTTAAATGCTTCAGCACTTTTACATTGAGGACCAAACCAGGGGCGAGCTTTGCTGGATAATGGGACGTCGGAGTATGGAATGAAATATTCCATAGCCGTTCGTATTACATTAGTCACAGCATCCGCGCAGACTGTGGGATCACCAGAAGTGAAGCACAATGACTGCCAATCGAACTAAATAAAAAAACTAAAAAAAAACTCGAACTCGAAATAGAACATGTTAACAAGACGGACTGCCGGCACATTAATCGTACCGGGTGAAAGAGCTTGACAAAGAATTGGTACCCGGGCCGCTTGATCAAACGCGGGAGCGGTGTTGTTGTCTGAGCTGCCAGGTCGCCGGTCTCATTGATATATAAATCAATAGATGTGCTCTGAGCGCCTTGGAATTGGTAATAAACTGCGTCTCTGTTTGTATCGTATGTGGTTTACAATCAAACAATCTGCTTGACCCCTACAATCGCTAGTGGCGAGATTTGCTGTGGTTCTACTTATTTTGGTTGTTGACAACGAATAATGATAGGTAAAAACGTCCAGCGTCCACCGCGTCCTGCAACCGACTAGAACGGAAAGAGTGAGCTCACTCTTCCCAACGTTGACATGATTGCGTGCGCCTTGAAGTTTGGAAGGGCCCATCTTGGGTTCTACGATCTATGGCCGGTCTCACATCACTGTGTTTCGTTCGAATTGTAGGCACGTTAACGCAATAATCTACACCAGCACCAGCAACCAGGAACCTTTATTCGAAAAGTCACGTGCAGCGCTAAAAAATCTGGTCAACTAGCCTATAGCCTAAATACCTACGTATTCGTAATAGCCTACGTAGGTAAGTTTTTTGCTGATAGACGAAATAATAAGTAGGTACAATTCATTTTACTTTTGTGCTAAGTAATCAAGTTGAAGAACAAAATAAAAAAAAATGATTTACCCCTAACTACCTACCTCGGATTTGTAATCTGTACAAAATTGTACTAGTTAGGCCCTTTCATTTGATCCCCATATTGAGTGATTTGTGAAAAAAGAAATGTATTTCGCCATTTTGTGGTAGCCATCCAAGATGGCCATCTTGGATTTGAAATTTGTCATAGTGCTTAGTATTCTACTAGTCAAGCCCTTTTATTTGATACCCTTATTGAGGTAGGTTGTGGAGAAATATTTTATCCGCCATTTGGTGGAGGCGGCCATCTTGAATCGATATTGACCAAACATAGCTGCTGAAATCATCCGCACGGAAATTAATAGCTGAAATTATCCGTTAACTTAAGTATCCAAATACTAATCGTATTTTTGTAGCATCTCCGAAGTCTGGTGAATTAGTATTAAACGATAGTGGATTAGGAGTTTCCCATTGATAAATGTGTCTTTTAATTTGTGTCGTCCTCGATCCTCGACACAACGTATCGTAGGTACCTAGGTACCGCAACGCAACACGCCGCGTGCAGCGAGCAACTCAAGGTCACACACAAGGTACACCCCCGGGCCGGGGCTCTGGGCTCTGTCGCTCGCCGACACCGAGCCAGTGTTGCCAAATTAGCTATTCTGTGGCTATATCTAGCAACTTTCTGTATTTGCCAAAAATTTCGTAACTTAGTGGCTAAATAGTTTGGCCACAGATTTAGCAACTTTTAGCTATCGACGATAATAAATAAGGCATAAACCACATCTTAATAAAAACGAATTAGTTCGGTACGGAATATTTTTCGATTCCATAGCACTTATTGTCCGTAATCTTTTATGAATGAACAATATTGTCTATGGAGTCTTGCGCAAATACTCACCTGCCGGGTGAAACCGGGAACCTCTTTGATTTTTCGTTTATTGCCGTAATACTCACACAATTGCAAAATTACACAAAATTCCTTGTAAATAATAAAACTTCTTTGCGAACTTTAATTAAGATAACTAATCAATTGTTTCAAATACTGCTATCTCTTTATTCTTTTTGACCTAATTGTTAGCCACTTTTAAGACTACAAAATCTGAAACATTCTAGCTACTTTTGAAAGAGTTTGGTCATTTCTTATACCATTGATTTGGCAACACTGCACCGAGCGCGGCACCGTTAAAAAAAGAAAGGGATGGCGGGAGACGGGACGCTGCGCGGGAGCGGCTAAACGTATGTAGGAAAATTAAAAAATTCGACTATTAGTTTAGTAGCGAATAGCGATGTAGCGAATCGAAACGAGTGCGAGTCCAGTAACTTTCTACCAAGTTAGGAGAAGCGATGTTTTATCTCGCGCGAATGAACAATTCATCTTTCGGTGTGGACTTTGTGTTGGAACGGCTGGTGACTATTTTGAAAGTTTTGTGCGTAATTCTCACCGCCACCCGCGGGACTTGCAGCTTAGAAAAGATCTTGCGTAAACGTGTGATAGGTATGTGAAAAAAACATTTTGTTTTTACTGTGGTTGTTTTGTTTATGATTACGTGAACAGACGAGAGTTTGATAACACACACACTAAAATACCTACTCTCGCGGGCCAGCCGCCGGAGCAAAGAAAACGAGGCAGGCGAAAGTACCTAGACTGAGTCTCATGCTGAGTTTATCTCTTGTTAAGTAGCTACATAGTTTATCTAAATATCGTCGTCCTCTCTTATAAAAAAATCAAAGCTAAATCTAAAAAACATTTCTACGCTAAATCTGTAAAACTAGCCGATAGTGAGTGTGACTACAATTGTGAGATCGTAGGTTTGAATCCCGTCTGTTCATCTCGCCTACAAATTGGGGTATTTTAAGCAGAAAGTACTTAGGAACAATTAATTCCAAAAAGGCATTTTCAAAACAAACTTACTTTAAACATTTTAAAAAATGAGTTTAAAAAATTCGTACGTGTGCTAAAATTGTATTCATCGAAAATAAGTATCGTATGTATGTGTTGGGGATCATTTCAAGAGCAACACTAAGCCTTAAGCTGGTCTAATAAATAGCTTAATTAATTAGCTACACTATTTACTAGAGAAAAACTTGGCAAGATTATTTTAAAGAAATTAATTTTCGGCTGTTTTCCTAAAGATTTGGTAAAATCAGAATCAGTGTATGGTATCCCTATCTCTGACGCAACAAGATGGCGTGTTGTTGATGTTTCGTTGTGGTTGACTCAGGGCCGAGCCGCCCCTGTGTGCGAAGTGTGCGGCGCACACAGGCGCCAAGACAATAGGGGCGCCAGCGCCACCACCGATTTTTTTTACACTTACGCAACACTATGTTCTTTGTAGTGGAATATCATTGATTAGTAAGTAGGTAGGAACATTTCAAAAATTGCTTAGTTGCCATAGTTTATTGTAAGAGTCTCCAAAGATAATGTTTACGTTTGTGGTTTAATTTTACGGTTTGGGTTTTGTTTTACATTAATTACGGTCTAAGCTTTAAAATCAAAAGAACTGCCGCGCCGTGAGTGTTTATTTAATTGAAATTATAAACGCAGTTCGATACGATGTGTGCAATGCAAGTAGAGTGGTGTCATAAGGGTTCCCTGATTTTAATGAACGAGTGAGTCAAAATGATGGAACAATTATTCGAGAGTACACACTCTGTGTACAACGAAAGGGGGTATGCTTCCCTGTCACACCATTTTGTCACACCAGTGTGACACAGAAGAATCTTTTTCCTCTGTGTCATACTATCTGGTGTGACAGACAATAATCGATTACATCGTATGCAAGGACGTTTAAAAAAAGTCGGACAGAGTCTGGCTAACGAACAAGTTGTGTCATATTGAGTCGGCCAGAGCTCTGTCACATACAGGCTAACACGCACACATTCGCACACTAGTCGGCCATTATGCGCGGAAAACTAGGCCAGCCAACACGTTTCGCGATAAATACAAATCTTGACACACAGAACGTCCTGCGCCTTGAAATCCTGTAAAAGCCGTAGTGACCAACGCAATAAACCTCCAGGAATCATGTTACATAAGTGATTGAATAATTTAATCATTTATTTCCCCATTTTAAATATTAAAACAAATCTTTATTTCCTAACACAAAATAGGGAATCCCAAGATCAGTGTTGCCAATATTACCGCGTGATAATTACCCAAAATATATGGTACTCGTAAATTATATCAATAGCATATTATAAGCAGCCCACTAAATGTTCACTTATTGTATTGAAAGTCAAGGCCATCTAGATAAGTACATGTCGTTTTCCTCAAGATGTTTTTAAGTAAGCGGCATTATGCATACGAATTCGAAAATACAGTGGTGCGCCTAGGATTTGAACTTCGGATCGGCAGTCGCCGTTCTCCCGTCTAGACCAGCCGTAACTTAATAATTCATATAACATCGATATAAACCAACAGATGTGCCCTGAGCACCTTGAAATTGGTAATAAACTGCGTCTCTGTGTGTATCGTAAGTAGTTTACAAACAACCTACTTGACCCCTAGAATCGCTAGCGGCAAGATATGCTGTGGTTCTACTTATTTTGGTTGTGGATAACGAATAGTGATAGGAAAAAAAATTGGCAGTCATAGGAACTGCCGATAGAAGTGAAAACTTATAACTCTAAATTTGATAGCATACCTTGGAAACTACACGGGTGTAAACGGAGGGCTTGGCCTCGCCATCTTGGCATGGCCATCTAGAAATGCGTCAGCATTTCCCATTGGCCCATGCGTCAGCGTTTCTAGATGGCCATGCCATGATGACCTGTCCACACTCTTTCATCATTTCCCACAGGCTGACGTATTTTTAGATGGCCAATAGCCATGGTCCCGAGTTTACTCGAAGCTTTCTTATCACACCCAAGCGTGACGAATTAATGCAATTCACAGCCCACAAAAAATCTGTCTAGGCGCGCCTAAAGAAGTTTTCACTTCAAAAACGTCCGGCGTCCACCGCTTCCTGCAACCGACTAGAACGGAAAAAGTGAGCTCACTCTTCCCAACGATAACATGATTCCGTGCGCCCTGAAGTTTGGGAGGGCACATTTTTGTATTGAGATAGTTGATATTTAATTATATCATAATTTATTATTGAAATGAAAACTTCTTTTTGCGCACCACACAGAATTTTTTGTCAGAGATGTGAATGAAGCTCATAGTCACGTTTGGAAGTAAAAGATTCGTTCAGGTGAAATGGGACCGCAGACTGTGCCCGAGCTATGTTTACTATATTACATTTTTATTTTTTACTATTAAAAATATTAAATCGTTTTCTCTACTAGTTGTTTCTTATTTTAGTGTTCGCTTCTGCCGCACGGTCTTAAGCACACAGATGATTTTGGTTGCCATTGTCACTACGTATTTTAATATTCTGTGTGCTAGATTTCCAAAAGAAAATTAAGCAAACGAAAACGACGACGAAGAAACGACTGGATCGAAACGGTTAAAAATTGTAATTGTAAAAACAATTGGATCCCAAATATCAGTGTCAGTGTGTCGTTCGAAGTGCAGTAAGTAAGCATTTCGAAGTTAATGACATATATGACAATGCCTAAATGCTCGAATTCTCTAGGATGGACCAGCAAAATGATAAAGAAATGAAATAATTTTATTGATTAGGTACTTGTTTTTTGTGGTGTAAATTTGGTTAACGTGGCAACCCAGAATTAATTCCACACATGAATATCCGCCGCCATTTTGGGTCATTTGAGTGCCTCAGTCTTGTCTCAGGATGGGCTCTGTCCGTGTTTTTTAAACGTCCTTGATCGTATGACTAACCATCACACCAAATATTCAGCAACACAAACAACCAAGTCTAAATTGAAAAACAATCAATATATTTGAAAAGTATGTACAAAAACTAACCGGAAACAAAAGAAAATATTAGTTATTACGAAACTGACAATAAGAAATAACATCACATAAGCGTCGTTGCCGCTAACTTAAAAACGGTGAAGGAAAACATCGTGAGGAAACCGACATGTACCTAGAATCTTTCGAAGTCATGTGTCATCCGCCAACCCGCACTGGGCCAGCGTGGTGGATTATGGCCTTAACTCTCTCCTTGCGAGAGAAGGCCCCGAGTCCCAGCAGTGGGAACGTTTAGTGGGCTGTTGATGATTGATGATTGATGAAGCGTCGTTACAGAGTATTTAGTACTTTGTCTTAACGTAAATTATTAAGAAAAGTCTCAATCGTGATGTCTTTATGTAACCTCAATTGTGATTTCTTTAAGTAACCTAATCGGACTGGTTATGTTACTTAAGACCCAGATCCGACTCGGGGCACCCCGACTCTACGTAGTCTTGTCGCTACTACCCCTAGAGTGTATATAAAAAATGCGGGAGCCAGAAGCTCAAGGGAGGTCCTGAGTGGAGCGAGCCATGCGAGGCCCAGCGTAGCGAAGGGGGGAGGTGGCGAGCGAAGCGAGCCGGCGACCTCCGTAGTGGAGCCAATCTATTAATTTCTATATGGTTCGTATTCATATTTATAACTGGTTGCTGCTATTATTTAATAGTATCAACATTACCATTCCCCTTAGAGCCCTAGAACCGCATACAGTATACAGGGGCTATTGTCTTATCAAATTACTTAAATAATCGACAGAAATTACTTATTATTTTATTACACATACAGAATAGGCTTGGCGACTAAAAAAAGTAATATAAATGAATGAAGCCTATGTACATATCCCGATGATTTAAGTTCTTTAAACATAAAGATATCCACCACTTTATGCAACTTAAACACAAATTTTCAAGCTGAATTTATCGGCATCACCTGGGCAGCACAGGCAGAGATGTTGGAGACCTAATCATCAAAGCGCCCCTGCGCTTCAAACCCTGAAAAATAGCAATATAACCTCTGTCTTTATACTAGAATGCCACAATGCACTCCAATCCATAGCGGTTGGCCCAAAGAGGAACAAAGGCAACTAACAGTATATGGACCGGAACTTGGTAAAGAAAGGTGCCTATACCTTAGGCCCAAATAAAAACCTGGCTGCAAAAATACTGAAAAAGTCAATTTAACAGCATGGAGTCATAATGAAAGATGCAGACATACAAAAAGTTCTGTGTGCCGGAGGCATCGAAAAAACTTACCCCCAACTCATTAGATGTTATTTTTATAGGTTTACACTTCACTCTCGATTTGAAGACACAAAGATTGTAACTATCTATCTATACTAATATCTATTATATACTATATATACTTAATACTAAGCTGAAGGGTTTGTTTGTATGTTTGTTTGTTTGAACGCAACGATCTCTGGAACTACTGGTCTGAATTGAAAGATTCTTTCTTTGTAGGATAGTCCATTTATCGAGGAAAGCTATAGGGTATTTAACATTACGCTACTATCAACAGGAGCCGAGCATGAATGAAAAATGTAACAAAAACGGGGAAAAAATTATGCTTTTAGAGAGCTTTCGTTGCGTGACAGCTTTTGTCATAATATGTTAAAGGTTGCGTCATTAGAACCTAAAGTAACCGAATTTGAACAAAATTTGAATTGTTACGACCAATTTTCGATAGATGGCGTAGAAACGCGCGCGCGTTCAGCTAGTCGGAGAATATACAGGGACAAAATTCGTAAAGTTATAGGTATCATAACTGGTCACTGTCCCTTAAATAAGTACCTATTTACCATAGGTGTAACAGACAGTCCTCTATGCAGGGGATGCATGGAAGGGCAAGAAACTCCACAGCATGTACTTATGGAATGCAGCAGCGTGGCGGAACAACGGGGAGAATTCCTCCAACCTCCGTTGTCTGTTTCGGTTGCCTTTCACAACCTGAACCTGATGCTTGCTTTCTGGGGCGGCCTAGGCTGGTTGGAGTAAAAAACGGAAGTATGAATCACTCACAATGACCTAATAAAGAGGTTAGGCGCGGAAAAGAAAGTTCCCGTCAAACTAAAAAACTACCCCCTAGAGCCCAAGACTATTATTCAAGGATCTTTTCGTTGTAAGTTTACATACATAATTTTATAATCTAACGAGCGGCCCGTTCCGGCTTTGCTCGGATAATAACCTAGATACCAACTGCAGCGCCTTCTGCCGGGCTGATTTGTGAATCTAAAATTCTAAACCATCGAGGGCCCTGCCCAAACGCATACAGAAAAATTCATTCAAATCAGTTCAGCCGTTTAGGAGGAGTTCACTAACAACGAAAAGTGGCATTGATTTATATATATACAACGTGGTGGATTTACCCCCAACAATATTTTAACAGTCCATTCTAACACTGATGTAGACTTCATCACCCAAGGTCTCTTTCTCCTCAGCACGGTAGATCACGAGATAATTCGAGTTAAAGTTTGACGTAAAATTTCCACCAAATCACCAGCTTCAACCCTAAAGCATGTACAGCAGGCAAACGACCTTGCCGCCGACGCCGCGACGTCGTACAAAAATCAGTGCGGAGATCTGGCCATTAGGGGTATGTCAAATGAAATAACAATAAAAAAAAAATTTTTTTTTATGGAAAAAATTTTTTGAGCTTTCATGCGTAATTTTCACATACATGATTCTAAACTTAATGTAGATGAACTACCATAAATATTGTTGCACCTTGAATCAAGAATGTGTCGTCAATATAATGAAGTTTATTTAAAATAGCACGACCACAGAAATCTGAACAATAAGGTACTACGAAATACACCACCAAACAAAACTACATACACAAATACACATGTTTAGATTTTATAATATGACAATGCCAATGAAAATGGGCCGCCATCCGTGGCCATCTTGGCAATTTGTCTGTGGCTCATGGAATTGACATAAATACGTCATAAATATTATTAGACATTTCTCACACAAAATTAACCAAATATATACTCGTAGTTAGTTCATAGAGTAGTATTTATGAATAGAAATAAAACAATGATTTCAGTCCCAAGTAACATAGTGTTTAATGCCTTATTACAACGAGATGAAAATACGCTATGACATCTTGGAAAAATAAATAATCTTTATTTTTATTTTCTCATTTCTGTGTCACAGGCTTCATCAGCTTTGTTGAACGTACTTTTGATTGTATTTGCTGACGATCATCAATATATTTACAGCAGAACATATGATAATTAATTGTGGGCATCGGTAACAAGAACAGTTATGCCATATAGGTAATATTGTATACAGACGTCAATGTTATCCCATGTGCCTAGTCCTATAAAATTCATAATATATACAAAATTAAACAAACTGCATTAAAACTTATTTGGGAGTAGATTTCAATCTACGAGTAGGTACCACAACCGCTTATTAAAAAGGTTCAATATTTTCAGCCCAAAAGCAAAAAGTTGTCTTTACACAAAATCAAAAAATGTAACTTACTTATTTTTACTCAGAATAAGGAAATCATTAAACGAACTGCATACTGTTAGTAGTTGCCCTTAATTTATTGAACGATATTTTCATAAGCATAAATTAATATGAGAGTTATCGACGCAATCATCACATAGAATAGGTAACGATTTAGATCCAAGTGCTGCTTATTGTAGTGGTAGGACTTTTAGCAGAGTCCGCTTGGGGAAGTACCACACCTTTGCCAGTTATTCTACCGCCAATCAGTAATGTGAAAACATTATCGTGTTCCGGTTTGAAGGGCAATGTAGCCAGAGAAATCAGATCTCTGGGTGACGAGCGCAGTGCAGTGCTAGGTAATGATTTGGACTCTTCATGTTCCAATAGCTGCGTGTAACTGTGCTGTCATGTGGCAGGCATGTTGCTTACCATCAGGCACATGTGCCGCTCGTCTCGTCATTCTTTATTTTTAAAAACAACACTCAGTCGTCACAAGAATGAGTGCGAGAGATATTGTAACATCCCATTCTCGGACCAAAAATAAAGACATTGCACATCCTCCGGTTTGCTTACAAATTTTAGTAGATCAACATTTCTATATCATAATATGTTTGTATTATTAGGTAAACATTATTGGCATTCCAAAATTTCATTTCGCATATCTGAATCTCGCTAATACACATCTTTGGCGGCTCTTATATGGAAAACTGTGAGCCTAAAGCTTTGACTAAATAACCTTTTCTACAAGAAAAGAGGTGCTCCGGAATCTCAGTACAGATTCAATATAATATAAAAAAGGTAAAAGGTTTGCCTTGATAAAAATTAAGCAGTATTTTATTGATAGTTACATTTAACATTCTATTAATACTTAGAACGGTAGATTAAATATTAAGTTAGATGGAACGTGTTTTCTACCTACGTTTGTCACTCGATCCCGAAATTATATATACATATGTATAAGAATATCACTATTAGTATTACTCAGAATAGTTAAGTACAAAATATTAGTCTAGCACACGATTCAATTTTTCTGTCTTCATTCAAAAATTACCATTCAATACCAGGATTACCTATTAAGAACGAGTATTAAACAAGGTACTCGATTTTAGCCGAGTAATGCGCAGCAAGCCACCATTTTCGGCCAATATACATTATTTAGTTTCTAAAACAACTAGCTGGTCAGTGACATTGCATAAGTAGAATAAAATTATTTTTTCGGTAACAAAGTAACTTCTGTACTATTTCACCGTCCATTGCTTTAACCGCCGAATAAAGTTAATAAAAAAAACACATTTACGCATTAGTCATATTAGCGGTGATTTTCGACACGAAGTCATACATATCACAGTGGGAGAGATTAATCACGGTAGAAGTATTACTTTCATTGCTTTAACAAATATACAACCTAACCTAGTACGTACTAGCCAACACTAATTCATTTTAAACAAAAATAAGGTATTCAGATAAGCTAAAAAAACTAGAAATAGGTACTCAGTCAATATACACACTAATAAACTAATATAATTATCCATAATGTACTTGTATATTTAGATAAGTTGAATGAGTGTTACGCCGTACATTATTGCGTTACTACATACCTAATAGGTACTTGGATTTTTGATATGATTCTCAAAATTGCAATTATGAAAATATTGAGATGAAATGACAATATTTAAAAACTAAAGGCTTAATATTAAAAGTTTCTAAGATGTTTTATAATCAGTAATAATACAAAAATACTGTCAAAACAATTGTCTTGGATTATTGTAAAACAAATTCCTTGAATTGCGCAAAAAAACAACAAAAAATATTTGTCTGTAAAGTCGGTTTACTGACGATAGAACGTGACAACGTCTTAAGAAAATACTGATGGAATAGTAGCATTTTTCAAAAGAAAATTTTAATTTCATTTGTTTAATAGATTTGTATGTAAAAAGTAATCAGTAGAAATCATTCAATTCAAATCTAAATTCAATCAATAGAATTTAGTCATTTTCAATCAAAACAATGCAAAAAAGCTTTTAGATGCCGGGGATCGAACCCGGGGCATTTCACATGCAAAGCGAACGCTCTACCACTGAGCTACATCCCCGCTTGAACTACTGGTCGAAATAATTAATAGAACTGTAACACACATGCGGCGAGGTAACGACCGACGGTAACGCGGTAACGGTACATGACGTCATGTTTTGTGGGCGTGCAGCCGGCTTCATCGAATTATAAGACGTTATCACGTCAAAAATATATCATCGCAGTCACTATGAGTATCAAATTATATTAGAATTTATTTGTTTCTCATTCAATAAATTCATTTTACCTAGTATAGGTATTAAATAAAAAATATGTACCTATGGCAAATGATAATAAATAGGTAGTCATTATTATATGATAAGGAATTTGATATGGATTACTTATTTAACAAACAAGATCAAATTTTATAGTCGTTAGCATTTCTGTAGAGAACTTTTGGTGTTTTTATTTATATTTAAAAGGACCTACGGCAGTGAACCTCACATCTCTACTGCCTATTTACTCTATTAATTACTTACAAATATACAAAGTAATGTAGCAAAATAAATTTTATATCAGAATAAGGCAATATAAAAACAACCTAATTAAATTGTTAATCTAAAACAGCAACATCTTGCGCTCTTTTTAAAGGTAAAATTGGTGTTCGTAGAGCTATGGGTACAAATACGACCCATATCTTTCTCACATTTGTTCAACACAACCAGAATATTATTTTTTATCTACTTCCGTTTTGCTTAACAGATAGAAATATGTTTTCCTTAATACCCCGTTTACATTGTTCCAGTAAGCAATCCAGCGCTGGATTCGACCGCTGCCGCTGGACTGGAATAATGTAAACGGGGTATAACAAGTTGTTGAGATGTTAAGTACACAGTAAGAACATTTTTAACAGTGTTGTAACAGTGGAATTGTAAAATGAACCTGATTCAACTACAGTTCACCTCAAATCGAGCCGTATGCCCTTGATACGTATGATATAAAATGTTATCTTGTAGTGGTAAACGTTTTCCGTACCACTTCCAAGAAAACTGGGTTACTTTATTTCTTGCAACACAATTGTAAGGATTAGAACAATATGTTCACAGAAATTTATTCGATAATATCTATTCATAACGTTTACCTACTATCTATCGATTATAATCTCACTATTTCATTAATCCAAAGCTCTCAAGCTTACGTAGGTGCACTTTGTCCTTAGAACAAGTTTATACAGCTATTAGTAGGTATTAAAATTCGTATCGTTAAGTTGTATGGAATTTTTGAGAGTGCTGCCATAGGTACAGTTATTTTCTAAAGCAGTACTGACGAATATTTCATCTCATTTAAAGATACGAGAAATGTTCATTGTTAAACTTGATAAGACTAGACAAAAACAAAGCACGAAATAGAAGAAAAATAAGTAACAATTGTGGGAAAGAACGACAAATGACCAAACCCCTGATATGACCTTATTTCCGCTTACGCGAGCCAATAACTGACAAAGTCAATTAGTAACAGTTTTTCGTATGTATTTTTGTTACTTTAAAAGCATTTTACTTATGCAGCCCACTAAATGTTTTCACTACTGAGACTCGGGGCTCGGGGGCTCGCAAGGAGAGAGTCAAGGCCAAAATGCAACCACGCTGGCCCAGTACGGGTTGGTGGATAACACATGACCTCGAAAGATTCTAGGTACATGTCGGTTTTCTCACGACGTTTTCCTACACCATTTAAGTCAGCGGCATTACGCACATGACTTAGAAAAGACCGTGGGATTTGAAACCGGGGGCTCTGAATTGGCAGTCGCCGTCCTTCCGACAAGACCCGCCGTTACTTACTAGACCAGCTGACAAAACTGTGTGACAGTAATGTTTTGGAATGCGGAGGTACCTCATAAATGGTAATCTATACTATTGTAATTAAGTATTTTAGATCAATACGTTTCTACTTAAAATGTAAACAAGTTGTTATGTTACCCAAGCTCAATTTTGTCCTTTGTCTTTGAGTTCATCACAAACAATAAACATTTCTAAAGGTATCGATTTGTCTGTACTTACTATAAAAATTGGGAGGTGTTTTGGCTCGCGTAAGCCTTGATCAAATCTTAGGGAGCAGTCTGACCGCTTTGAATTTTTTAACCTTATCAATATGTGCCTAGATCTGAGCTAACAAAAATACATCTTTTTTAAGCACACTAATTTACAAGAGCATATAAAGAACTATATATATGTAAATGGGGATATTTCGTGAAATATTAAATATTCGATATTCTAAAGGGAACGATTCATTCCCTACCTTCGTGATTATTCTGTATGCTTGTGGTAAATCAGGAGCTTACTTTTATTAAGATGTTTTCAGAAGACAAGAAATATTTTCGAACTACGCGCTAGATGGCGTTAAAAGTATTTTAGTGCTACGCTTCTTTTGCCAATATTTGTTACCTTCGTCTTGTTTAAGCATATACAAAATTAACATGAACAATATATTGTACCATGAATTTGGCGTTTTTAATGGTGATGGTGCAAAAGTTAAGTTAAGCATAAATAAATAAATATGTCAGTCACACGGACATTATTTGACAAAATATAATGTGAATTAGTCAAATCGATAATGGCAAAACCTTAGATTTGCGTAAAAATTCTTTGCGCTACTTTTTCGTCCTTTCGTCATAATTTTAAATTATGTTTTATTGTCTGAATACGCCTGGGTACAGTGCAAATTTTCCGTATCTTACTAATTAAAATAGCGAAGCGTTACTAAAATACTAGAGTTTCATCGTCAACAAATAAACATACTGGGAGCACTTCCAACTAGTAGTGCGCTTGAGCATCTAGATTACCTCTATAGATACATCGATAATAATTAATTTATCACTTGGTGTTAGCAGCATGTTTTTCATCTCTCACAACTTTCATATAAGCAAGCTTAGAATAAAGTAAGAGCTTTTGTCATTTTATCAGTGCAAAAAGATTGTTTGCGCATGCTTCCAACAACATGTAGGGACACCGGGCTACTCTGGAGGTTGACACATTATGTAGATACGGACAACTCTCGGTGTGACAAAATTAGAAACCAACTTTGTTAGTTAATTGGTATTGAAAAGTTACATCATATCAATGCTTTAACAACCAATTTTTTGTAATTTTAAATAATTTTACACATATAAATGTGTCAAATTATGAATTTGTAAAATTTTAAATATATATTCATGCCTAGTGGTTGCAAGCATACGCTAATAGTCCTAAAACTTTTATAAAATGACAAAGATCTGGCATCAACGGTCTCTTAGGCTATAAGGGCTTCAGCGTTCCTAATTAGGACATATTTTTTATCGTCAAAGATCCCAAGTAAGATCGACGTTCACTCATCTGCTTGCCGAATTATTTTATCTATTTTAGAAAAATTGTAGCAAACAAAATGTATTGCTGAAAAGATTCTAACGGGGTTGGCTAAAACCATAGTCAAGGATATAGTTAATTGATGCTCCAATTTTGACATTCCGAAGATTCCATTGTTCATGAACAGACTTTCAGATGCAAGATGCAACCCTACGTTACTGAATTCGCAATAAAATTTTCCTCAATTTTTATATTACTTAGAATGGAAAGCTGATGAACGCAATGACGTCTAAGTACAGTAAGCACACTAGTGACGTTAGCCAGAAAAAGGTAGACAACCTAGCTTATGCATGTAGTTTATATTTTATTGTAAATTTTTCATTGAAGTTTCTTAATTTCGTAAACCAGTCGGTGAAATACAAAAACTAAATTAAATTAACTTTAATTAATTATACCCCTAACATACGTGTACATACTTAATAGGCAATCCTATGGCTATTCTGCATCACATTTTGTTTGCTAAAATATATTTTTCATTCGGCAAGCAGAGATGGGTAAAGATTGACCTTACTTTGATTCTCAACTTAAACAGTAATCTGGAATATTACAAACTTGTAGTCAGTTTAGTTTCTATTTTTTTTATCTTAGAGATGCAAAGAAGAAACATTATTGTTAGCATATTAAAAATGTACATAGAAAACAACATTAAATTTACATACATACATATAGTACACAATTGAAACCTAGTGATCAATATTACGTTAGTTTACGGGAAAATCAGAATATAAGTAGGGAATTACTTTAACTCTACTAAGAGTCTTATGAGTATAATATTTTATTTATTGCCTGTTATAAATAAAAAAATAATGTTTATTCTTAGCCCGATAATGAACCTATTTAAGAGTATATAAATAAGTATAGAGCTTATTACCCAAATTATAATTATATGATTAATCCAGTAAAACTATTATTGCTTGTATTTACTCAATGTAAATGTCTTCTATAGGGTACGCCGTCTCAATAAACTTCTGGTAGAACCGCTGAAATGCTCGCCTGTGAAAAGAAAGTAGGTTTTAATATATATGTAAGAGAAATAACGGTATTATTGAACCAAAACCACACGAAAGTCTATTACTTTGATTCATTTGTTTTTTCATCAGCATCATCATCAACAGCCCACTAAATGCCCCCACTGCTGGGACTCGGGGTCTTCTCTCGCAAGGAGAGAGTTAAGGCCATTATAAACCACGCTGGCCCAGTGCGGGTTGGTGGATGACACATGACTTCGAAAGATTCTAGGTACATGTCGGTTTCCTCACGATGTTTTCCTTCACCGTTTTAAGTTAGCAGAATTACGCACATAACTTCGAAAAGACAGTGGTGCGTGTGGGGTTTGAACCCGGGGTCTCCGGATCGCCAGGCGCCGTTCTCCCGACTAGACCAGCCGTAACTTTAATACAACTCGTAACTTTAATATAAGGTATTTTTAATATAACTCATTGCAGAGTACGCCTGGAGAAGGTACCACATATACATCCTTCCCAGTTATTTTAACTCCAAGCAGTAATGTGTGAACTTCTGTGTTTCAGTTTGAAAGTGCAATGTTTCATGAGAAATGCCAGGGCATAGAGATAAATCATCTCATGGCTCTAGGTGACGATCGCAGTGCAGTACTAGGTAATGATTTGGGCTCATAATGTTCCAATGGCTACGTCAGATTGTGCTGTAATGGGCAGACGTATTTGTTACGATCAGCTCATCTCGTTACTCGTATCTATATATATATACTAGCTGTTACTCGCGACTTCGTCCGTACGAAATAAATAATACTAAGGTAACTCAGGCAGTACCTATTTGTATACCCAGACACATTTACGGTTACTAAAAACAGCTTATAATAAAACATATACAATTTCAATACAATTTCATCGAAATCGGTTCAGCTGTTTAGGTGTGAATGCGTAAGAAACATTCGTCCCCCATTTCATTTCCAATTTCATCCACATACAATTTACAACATTTAATTGCTTCGTGTCAAGTGAACATATACAGAGTTTCATGGCTTTATCTTCAACGATTGGGAGATTCCATAAATACTTTCATCCCCCTTTTCAACCCCGATTTCATCCCCGTACAGTTCGAAATTACAAAATTGCTAGAAAAACATTCGTTTGCTTCTTGTCAAGTACCTATAATACAGAGTTTCATGGTTTTATCTTCAATGGTTAGATACTTTCATATTGACATTCATCCCCCATTTCAACCCCAATTTCACTCCCGTACAGTTCGAAATTACGAAACAGATAGAACAAACATTCGTTTGCTTCGTGTCAAGTGCCAATATACAGAGTTTCATGGTTTTATCTTCAACGATTGGGAGCTTCCATAAATACTTTCATCCCCCTTTTCAACCCCAACTTCACCCCTATACAGTTCCAAATTACAGATTTGATAGAACAAACATTTAATTGCTTCGTGTCAAGTGTCTAGATACAAAATTTGATAACTTTGAATTTGACGAATTTTCATACAACCGTTCATCCCTTGTTTCACCCTTTTAGGGGTTGAATTTCGCAAAACCCCGTCTTAATGAGCGCTTGCGTGCTAAAAGGGACCTCCATGCAAAATTTCAGATTTCTAGCGTTCGTAGTTTCTGAGATTCCTTGATGAGTGACCCTTCGCTTTTATATAAATATATAGATATGGATATCAAGTGTCTAGTTGCAAAATTTAGTGGTTTTAACTTCAACAATGACGAACTTCCATATGAACTTTATTTCCCTATTTCAACCCCTATTTCATCCCCGTACAGTTCGAAATTACAAAATTGCTAGAACAAACTTTTATTTGCATTGCGTCAGTTGTCTAGATATGAAGTTTCATGGTTTTATCTTAAACAATGAGACAATGGCGAACTTCTTCATAAAAGTTTTATCCCCTATTTGAACCCCGATTTCATCCCCGTACAGTTCGAAATTACAAAATTGCTGGAACAAGTATTTATTTGCTTTGCGTCAAGTGTCTAGATACGTTCCAGTTGCTTTCCTGTGGTATAAAGTAGTCTATGCCATCATTAGCCGAGTTAGGTCCATAGCTGGACCTCTTTGTCGAAGTTGGATCTACCTACATAATTCGATCTTTTGACCCAGGTAGACGTATTTGTCGACAACTTTGAATGTAGTATTCCCAACAATAGCTGGTGCAGGTGCAACAGGAACATTTGACATGACCTTTGTCTTCTTCACACCTCTTAGGATACCCTACTGAGGTCCCTGAGCGTAGCACCGAGGTCTTCCATCGACTCCGCTATGATGACTATGTCTCCGGCAAACCGAAGGTGGGCCGTTGATACAAATTTATATCATATCTTTTCCAGCCCAGTAGCTTCAAAATAACTTCCAGTGCGGTGGTGAACAGTTTCGAAGAGATAATATCTCCTTGTCTCACGTCTTTCTGTAGCCAAATATGTTTTGTGCACTGGTCCTGTAATTGGATTGACATTGTGGCTTTGCTGTAAATACACTTCAATACTTCGATACAGTGACAGTCGATATGGCACCGCTGGAGAGACTGAAACACTGCCCAGGTCTCGATGGAATCGATGGCTTTTTTATAGTTTACATACGCTATACATAGTCGCCGATTATACTGTTCGGTTTTCTGTATAATCTGCCGAAGCCTATGGATGTGGTCTATGGTACTGAAGCCTTTTCGGAAACCGTCTTGTTCGTTTGGCTGGAAGTTGTCAAACCTGCGTGCGAGACGATTCGTGATTATCCTCGAAAGCAACTTATAAACTTGGCTCAGAAGTGAGATGGGTCTGTAATTCTTCAATAAGGTGTTGTCACCTTTTTTGAAGATGATCACACTTTTGCTCCAATGATATCTTCGGTAAAGAGACGGATCAGCTTGGCTCTGGGATCTACAGCCATGCTAACGACAGGTTGTGCTTGCATAGAGTAGTGTAACTGTTTCATAGAATCTCTCAATCTCCTTAAAACCTCGGGCTTCATCAAGATGATGTTGCGTTTATCGGTCTTCAGGAGACGAAGAGAAGAGAAATTTCTCTTGCGAACAATTTCAGTCTTTTGTTCCACTTAATCACTTCTACAATACTCGTAGCATTGAAGCAACGTATGTCCCGTCGCACACAAGTAGAGATAGAAATATGAAAGACTATTTATTTATGCGTCTCATCAATATGCCTCAAGACTAATATGCGTCTCATCATCATCATCACCCTCAATAGTCGAATGGAATGTATTACAATAGATTGTTATGCTTAAAATACATTATGCTTAAAAACGATTATGCAAAAGTTACATTATGACTCTATTTATTATGACAAAGTAAATTAGGAAAAAATAACCGTTTTAAATGGCATGAGTCATGACGCACGTTTAAAGTATATTATAAGAAGCTAAATTTAAAAAAAATGTGGTAGTAAAATTAAGGTGCTGACAACAGCTAACTGAAATTCACGAATTCGAAATTAAGCCACGCCTATTTACTACTTCGATAAGACAGCGCCACCAAACTAAACCGCGTCCAGCCGGCGACATTATTAGTATTGAACAAAACGTGGAAACAAAAAGTTACCGCTCCAAGCTCATAGATGGCGCTTTTAAAATATTTTGTAATTAATTTAACATAACTTTTTGTTTCCTTCGATATCTTTTTGCACTTTTGCAGATTGTGAAGAACATTATCGAAATTCTATTAGTAAAGCTTATAAATAATAATGTACGGTCTACAATTACAATAAACTCTTTTATACAGAAAATTAAACCAACTTCAAAATCACAAATAGGCACTCGAAAGCGAAAAAAAGTTCATTTAATTATTGTAAGCGCTACTCACTCATCTATTTGAAGTCAAATAGATTCATTCGACATAAACATTAATTGCATTAAAGTAGCTACAGCAAAAAGCCAACATTACGTGGTGTTCCACGTAATGTTGGCTTCCACAGGGTGACCGCCTGTTCCCAGGCGGTCACCCATCCAAGTACTGACCACGCCTGGTGTTGCTTAACTTCGGTGATCGGACGAGAACTAGTGTTTTCACGCGCTATGCACGTCGTCAATTATATTAAATACTTGTATTAATACAAACATAATAGTTATCATCATCATCATCAATAGACGAGCTCGCAAGTTAATAATCCACAACTATTGCTCATTACAACACGAAAAACAAGTTTTTGAAACAACCCCATTTCGCTGCTTTGTAACGAAAGGTCCACAAACAAAATTTTACAAAAATATTTTAAATTCAAAAGATTTTTTTTTTATTTAAACCATGCGGAACGTTTATAAAATGAAACATTTATAAATTGCAATGGAAAAAGTTTTGGAATTTATATCATGCAAAAAGTTGGTTTTAAAATTGCACATTACTGCTTGGCGGTAGAATATTTGGCAAAGGTGTGGTACTTCCCCAGGCGGACTCTGCTAAGAGTCCTACCACTACTAAATCTTAGTAAAGAGTTTTTATGTCAGAAAAGTTGTAAACATTTTATGAATAAAATTAACTATGAAAGATAAAATACAGTGAAAGTTATTTAATTTGTTAATTTAATTAATTTTGACCAAAACTTAATAACACAAAAACATTCATTTACTTTATTACTAATGTCGTAATGTCATACTGGCTGGATTTGTGCCCTTGCTTTAAAAAAAAGCGCTGATGCGCGTGCATTGTTAATCTGTGAAATACGTCAGCCAATGGGAAATGCCGAAAGGGCGTAGCCTGAATATCATGGCATAGCCATCTAGAAATGCGTGAGCCAACGGGAAATGCTGACGCATTTCTAGATGGCCATGCCATGATGGATCAAATTCCGAGTAATAAGTTTTCCCTTCTATCGGCAGTTCCTATGACTCCCAATTTTTTTATTTGAAAATGTCATCTGAATTTTGATTAATTTCCTCGCAAATATGTTTTAAAACGTCGTATGACATACGTGCGCTTTGATAATTACAGCCTCTGCTAATTATATGTAGCAATATTGCTTCGGCTGTAATTATCAACTTAGCGCACTTATATCATAATGTACTAGTATAATGAACTTTTAGTTTATTTATCTGGGTACTAAAATAATGCCCTAATTATACATATTTTTTTACAAAATCTAATTATCAAGAACATTTTGGCCACGGATAGCCTATTTTGAACAATGCCCTTTCATATTTTTTTTTCAAATTAAAATATAATCAGTGAAATTGGACAACAACAAAGGCGTTTGGGTACTTTTGTATGGACTAGTGGCGTCGTATTTTTTAGCGAACAAAAATCTGTTATCACTTTCTTGTATCAATGAATATTTGCTCCAAGTAATATCGGAGCGGAGTTATGACCAATCAAAGTTATTTATTTTTTGGATTTTTGTACGGGCTTAGTGACATCGTGTTTTTTTACATGTCTTTTTCGTGTGGGTCTGATTACACAAATACCCTTTCATAAAGTGACAGCAGATCTTTGGCTGCTAAAGGAAATGACGCCACTAATCCATACAAAAATACCAAAAAAAAAACTTTGTAAAGCCATAACTCAGCTTCGATATGACTTACAGCTTACAGCAAATCTGATAGCACAATTACCCTAGAAGTTAAGTAATATTTCGAAAAAGCGATAATAAATCTTTAGCCGCTAAAAAAACACGATGTCACTAAGCCCGTACAAAAATCCAAAATAATATATAACTTTGATTGGTCTTAACTCCGCCAGGGAAAATCTCTTCGAAATGAGGTATCACCGCCCGAAAAGGTATAAAGGAGCGCAAATACCCAACACCCTACCAAACACCCTCTTTTTAGTTCACACTCAAGAGGAGAAGGAGGCCCTGACAAACCAGGGTTATGGGTCAGGCACAGAGTCACGTATCCTTACCATTCATGAAGCTCAGGGACTGACATATGAGTCGGTAATCGCAATAAAAACCAAGGCAAACATGAAGCTGCACGAGAGCGTGCCCTATGCGGTTGTTGCAATCTCACGGCACACGGGGACCTTCACGTACTACGCTAGCGACACCGATGACACCATTGGTCGGTTCGTGCGGCGAGCGTTGGCTGCATCACCGAAGACCATCCGAGAGTTCAACCTACAGATGGCCATCAGGGACAGAAATGCAGCCGTAGTGGAGGCTCTGGGCCGGGAGAAGGCGGCTTAGGCAAATGGTAATAAGACAAAAAATCGATGTCGAGCCGATTACTTGCGGAATCCCAACCAATAGTGATCGGCACAACAGACGAGCACTAGTATTAGGTTCAAAATGTTCCCAGCTCCCCCCATATTTTTCTCTTCAGATTATACAAGAAATATGTAAAAATAAATTAGATTTGAAATTATGAAAGCTACGGACCCCGGAGTATGTGGATTGGTAAATTTTAAAATATAAAAAAAAGGAAATGGTGCCACTAATCCATATAATCAGAAGCAGCAATGGGTTCAACAGCGCACTTAAAAATTACATCATTTTTTTCACATTCGCATCGTCGATTCGACGAAGCTTAGTAGTTAATGTAGTTAATGGGCTTTCGAGGGGTAAGAGACTAATACGGCATTTTTACATAAAAAATTAGATAATATCAAATGTGTTTAAAATAAGCCAAGTGCAAGTCGAATGAACGAATGAAGGATTCCGTACCAATATCTATGAAAACGGCAAAAAATCAGGTCTATTTTATAGGAACCCTACTTCCACATATTTATATTAATTTTATTCTTATGATTATTAATTTTAACACAACGTAGAAATAATAAAGTAATATCCCATTAAAATACATAGAGAATGATAGAAAATCGTCAGAAGTAGAAAAGTAAAATAACTGAATTTTGAGTTGTGGCTTTTTAGTCTCAAAGCAGCGATTTATTTTCAATTCATCGCCAAATCTAAAAATGTAGTATTAAAGAAATAACGTATCTTGTGAAATTAAACTACGTAGGGCCATCTTCCAGCTTAATCATCAGAACCGGTTACAATCTGCGTAAACAACCCACTATATGTTCTCATTGCTGGGACTCGAGGCATTCATTCGCAAGGAGAGATCTAGGCTGGGACTAGGTTATAATCCACCACGCTGGCCAAGTGTGGGTTGGTAAATGTCACATGAGGTGAAAACACTAGGTACCTACATGTACTTACTAGGTACATTTCGGTACCCCTCACGATGTTTTCCTTCATCGTTTTTAAGTTAGCGGCATTACATGCTAACATCGAGTGGTGCGCGTGGGGCTCCGAATCGGCAGTCACCGTTCTCCCGAATAGATGAGCCATAACGTAGACTTTAACAGCGACTTGGACTTTATCACCAATGTACTCGTTTAATTACTGGCAACCCTTAACCATCTTCCAGCACCTTCATCAGACCCTTGTTACCATTTAGCACCAAAGTACTCATTAAGACAAATGAAATGAGCCCAAACTCGATGGAGTTATGTCATTTAATTGTTGAGTTCCTATGACCCCCTTCCGGCTCCATCATCAGACCCTGGTAATAATCTAGCACCAAAGTACTCGTTAAGACAAAGAAAACGAGTCCAAGCTCGGTTGTGCTATGTCGTTTAATTACCGAGTTTCTATGACCACCTTCCGGCTCAATATGAAAAAAAACATGCAAAAAGAAGTTCACGGTTCTGAGATTTGAACACAGGGTCATGAACGCGTACCACGGTCATGCTAAACCATCGAGCCAACCCGACTAATATCCAACGTGTCAAATTTTCAAATCATATGACCTCTCTTGACGTTCCGCATTTCGTTTGTGAGAATTTATCATTTTTATTTTTTTGCCGATTTAGTTAGCTGGTAGAAGGGCCCTTCAGTCGAGTTAGCTTTTTAAAAACAATTGATTGATGTGAATTAAACATTTTGCACGGCAAAGCAACCTTCCAGCTCCATCATCAGATCAGCATCATAATTAATTAATTATCATATAATTGTCTTGCAGTTTAGTCTTGTTTTAATGTCTTGTTCCATAGTAACTATATTCTCACCTATGCCTCAGGGCAGGTAAAACTAAAAAATAAAAGCTTGAAAAACTACAGAGAAAACATACAATAATATGAAAAAAAACATGCAAAAAGAAGTTCGCGGTTCTGAGATTTGAACACAGGGCCATGAACGCTTACCACGGTCATGCTAAACCATCGAGCCAACCCGACTAATATCCAACGTGTCAAATTTTCAAATCATACGACCTCTCTTGACGTTTCCGCATTTCGTTTGTGAGAATTTATCATTTTTATTTTTTTGCCGATTTAATTAGCTGGTAGAAGGGCCGTTCAGTCGAGTTAGCTTTTTAAAAACAATTGATTGATCTGAATTAAACATCAATGATATGGCATGGCAATCATCAGATCAGCATCATAATTATCATATTGCAATTTATTTATTGTCTTGCAATTTACACAAGTATTATGCAAATTTTCACGCAATCTGTAAATCGGGAAGTAGATTTAATTTGCAAGATTTCATGATAAGCCTCGGGTTACATCACGGATATTCATGGGTTTCATAATAACTATGTTCTCATCTGTGCCTCAGGGCAGGTGAAACTAAAAAATAAAAGCTTGAAAACTACAGAGAAAACATACCCCCTTCCGGCTCCATCATCAGACCCTGGTAATAATCTAGCACCAAAGTACTCGTTAAGACAAAGAAAACGAGTCCAAGCTCGGTTGTGCTATGTCGTTTAATTACCGAGTTTCTATGACCACCTTCCGGCTCAATATGAAAAAAAATATGCAAAAAGAAAATCACGGTTCAAAGATTTGGACACAGGGTCATAAACGTCCACCACGGTCATGCTAAACCATCGAGCTAAACCTACTAATAACCAACGCGTCAAATTTTCAAATCATATGACCTCTCTTGACGTTTCTGCATTCCATTTGTGAGAATTTTTATTTTTTTGAATAGCGAGTGCCGCGCAGCGAAGCGACGCGACGTAGCGTCCTTCCTGCACGGCGCATCAGCGCTTTCTGCCGGACTTCATAGTAGTGAGCGAGAAGCAAGACTCAGGCCGGTTCGGTCGAGTTAGCGTATTAAAAAACAATTAATTAATGCGAATTAAACAACTTAATCTAAAATATAAAACATCCTTGCCCTTTATTAAGAAATAATACGTTAATCTTTAAAATTGGAATAATGTATGTTCATTAATAACACAGATATTTACGTTTAAAACTCATTTTAGAGGTTAGTTTACGATTTTTTCTTGTCAAGATATCTTTTCCAAATCGTGTTTTGAAAGCAATGGTTCCCTTATAAATATGTTCAAGAATAACATATATTTTATTCAACATCTCAAACCCTATACATTTTGCTAAAAATGTGTTTAAAAAGTGCCATTTGGCTCTATTCAGCGCCTTAAGAAAGTAACTCCTCACCCAACGGCTTCGGCCACCGGCCTCGTTGATTCTTGTCCTCTGAAAACGTGGCATGCGAACCGTTGCAGCGTCGGATGCTTCGTGATGAAGCCCAGGTAGCGATGGTCACGAGGGTGGAACGCGCAGAAAGACACGTTTTTCAACGAATAGAAGTAGTCGATACAAGGCCCGCTGCGAGTTCCCTGGAAAGCAGTAATAACAAATGTTTATGTTTTTAGATAATATAATTATTTGCCTTAGAAAAATCAAAAGCAACTTCATGGAATAAATTTTCGTTAAAAAAACTTGAGACACCCGTGTCAAGGGACACCCGGATGGAACGAAGTTGTACGTAGGTACGAGTATTATGATCCTAAACATGTACGAAATAATTATGTTTTCGTTTTCTAATGATATTGTAGCAATTCTTCACTGCCTGCAAATAGGCTTGAAATGTCATTTTTTTGTAATGAAACCTAGTTTGATCGATTTATCGCCCCCAAAATGTCATACTATATTTCATCAAAATTGTTAAAACTGTTTCCGAGATTTAGATTCTATAAATATAGAGATCTACTAATGTAAATATTATATTATACAAATATATAGGATAGGATTTTCTTTGAAAAAACCAAAACCGACTTCAATTTAAAATTTAATTCAGACACACGACAAAATTTTATAAGAAGCTATGACTACGTCGACTATACACCGCCACACTCATTTCGATAAAATTGAAATGGAACCACCAGTTTCGTACCAAACAAATGAAAAAAACATCAAAATCATCGATTTTCAATTAGCGGAGCTATTACATACAAAAACATACAACGGAATTGAGAACCTCCTTCTTTTTTCACGGTCGGGTAAAAAGATAAATATTTTGTCATCATATAAGCGAATAATAAGCATAAAATAAATAATAATTTTTGATCTAGCCTCAAACCAAATACTCCTAGGCTTTTAGTTGTGCAACGCCATATATTGTTAAGTACAATAGCTAGTTAATGCAGATAAATGTCCAGTAGGATTTTTTTCGTGGTTTTGTTAGAAAATGCTAATATATACGAATATACGAGACTTATACACGAATTTGACTGGCCTCGTAACTTAGTGGGTAGTTGTTCTGCCTGCGAAGCCGAGGGTTGTGGGTTCGATCCCACATAGTGCAAATATTTGTGTGATGAATTCAAATGTTTGCACTGTGTCTGGGTGTTTCTATGTATTATCATCATCAACAGCCCACTAAACGTTCCCACTGCTGGGACTCGGGGCCTTCTCTCGCAAGGAGAGAGTTGAGGCCATAATCCACCACGCTGGCCCAGTGCGGGTTGGCGGATGACACATGACTTCGAAAGATTCTAGGTACATGTCGGTTTCCTCACGATGTTTTCCTTCACCGTTTTAAGTTAGCGGCATTACGCACATGACTACGAAAAGACAGTGGTGCGTGTGGGGTTTGAACCCGGGGTCTCCGGATCGGCAGCCGCCGTTCTCCCGACTAGACCACCGTAACTTGTATAATAAGTATGTATTTAAAAAAAATAAATTGTTTTATATAAGTATTACATCAGCTATCTGGCCGCTATAGTACAAGCTTTACTTAGTTTGGGGTCAGGTGGTGTTGTGTGTAATGTTCACCAATATTAATTTGTTTAAATATAATGAAATGCGTTGATAAAGGTAATGACATTTCTCAAAAAAAATTAACAAAAAAGAAATCATGAGACTGTTAATGTCAGGTCAGGTCAGGTCAGGTCAGGGGGTCTCATAGTTTCCAGAGCGGCCTCTTCCCGCCTGAGCTATTTAGTCATAACTTAACGTGGCAAAATTTGTTATTGTTTTCTATCTATATATGATATATTTTTTTGTCTAGCCCCCTTTAGTGCAGTAACTTTATACATTACCGTATGCGTTAAATCCGGTAGATCTGATTTTTTGCAGACTTGTTTATGATGTTGGCCTAATGATTGTCCCAAGTTTGTGACCTCGAGCGACGAACGCAACTTTGTCAAAAATCGAAAAAATCGTTTATTTTCCAAATTTTGGCGATTATAACCCTAAACGACTAGTTTTTGTAAAAACTTTCCTATGGAGTTAATAAAGTAAACTAAATTTGCTACAATATGATACTATAATTGTCTCTGTACACCCAATAGTTTCTGAGAATAAGTCTTTCAAAGTTTATAATTTTTTTCGTACTTCGCAATTTTTAGCAATATTTTAACTCCTACTTTGTGGCACAGTTACGGCGGTTTTTAAGCCCCGACCAAAAAAAGAGGTGTTATAAATTTGACGTCGAAGTCTGTCTGTCTATCAGACATACACACATACAGGTCTGTCTCTATGTGAATCTGTCTGTGTGTGTTTCTGTCTATGGCACCGTAGAGCTGAAACGGATTGGCCGATTTCGATGCGGTTTTTTTTATTTGAAGATAAATTTTTGTGTTGATGTTTGGAGCTATTTTTGGTTAATATCGATTCAAGATGGCCGCCTCCACCAAATGGCAGACCAAATATTTCATCACAATGTACCTCAATATGGGTATCAAACAAATTAAGAAAATAAAATTCATCTAAACTATGTTTATGTATGTATGTATATGTCGCAGCCGGATTATATAATCCGCCGTATTACATTTCGGCTAGCCGTTTTGAAAAGCAGGGTCGTTTTGTAATGCGGTTCAACGATTAACTGGATTGTCATTGCAATATGTTCTTCAATAAGGCGGCCCACGTTTAGCCGCATTGTATTACTGTTTAAATTGTAGGGTGAACATACTAACAAAATAAACAGTGTTAATGTAATAATGTAATGAATAAAAATGAAACTTAATTTAACTCATCAGAAAAAGCTGACAAATTACTTCTTACGATATTCCTTATTATTTTTTTTACAAAATTTTACCTGTCCGATAAAGCTTGAAAGCCCCTAACTTGATATTGGTGACGGTACACCTAAGAAAACTGGTGTTTAACTCGTACATAGACAAGTGTCTACCATTAAGATTTGGCTCCGGGGTTTTTTTAACTTGAATAAGTTAGGATTGAGCAGGTATAGAACACTACACTCTTGGTGTTCGAGATTGATCGCAGCATGACGTGGGAACACCACATCGACAAGATGTGTGCTAAAGTTAGCAGTGCGTGCTTTGCGTTAAGACGAGTATCCCGAGTGGTGTCTGGGGATGTTTCACGTGCATGTTACTTTGCCACGGTGCATTCTCGGTTACAGTACGGCGCCGAGCTATACGCGCGCGCTGCCCACGTGCCGTACGTGCCGTCGTTGGCGTATCACAATGCACTTCCGTCAGACCATTTTTGGTACGTCTGTGCCGTAGTGTTTTTTTATGTATGTTACGTATTTCTGGCATATATCGGAGTAGATAACGTTGTTGTCCCACATAACCCTGTGTAGAAGAAACCCACCGACATAATCCAACAATGAATTTTGGGTTCAGCCCTAAGTCCGGAGGTGTCGCGGAGGTGTCGCAGTGGCGTGGATTTCGCTCGGTAAAGTAACATAACTCTGAAGGTATTGCCATTACAGAAAAAAGGTCAACGAAAAAGTTGTTAATTATTAAAAGATCTAAACTTTTGACAATCGGTAAAGTTTCATAAAATTGAACGGTTGGGGAGAAAATGGCGAAACATAAAAAAGGGAGGAAAAAAATTAAAATTTTTGCCTTTCGGAAGCAATAACTTGAAAAATATTAATGAAAAAAAGAAAAATAGTTTCCGTAAAAGTTAGTAAATTAAATTTAGAAGAGAAAAGGTCTCCACAATATTTTGCCTAACATAAACAGTTCTCGAGATATCGAATTAAACGCGTTTTCATCAAAATGACCTTGAACTGATCTCGCCAAAATCCCTCAAATTGGAATATAAGCTCAGAATGCAACCCCCTATCGATCCTTTATAGTCCCCAAACTACATAATGTAATGTTTATTTATTTCCGTAATTGCACTGGACTATTTTAAAAAATTGACATTTATCAGTACAATTGTATTTGAAACATATTTATTATACTCATATAATGCTTGACAGTTTTCTGTACGATAATTAATCTTATCTTATACCTTTAAACGAGCAATTCTTGTACCTATATAAATATGTATAATTGTATATATATATACAATCTGAATCTCGGAAACGGCGCGAACGATTTTGATGAAATTATGTATGCAGGGGGTTTCGGGGACGATAAATCGATCTAACTAGGTTTCATTTTTAAAAAACGCATATTATGCGCGTTTTTAGACACTGAAAATCTGTCACATTAGACATTAGAATGCGAAGGTAAATTTCGCCGCGTGACGTGGCGGCATAATTGGCTCAGACGGGAAGTCGGGCGTTCGTGGCGGTCACGAATTAAGAGCTGCGGGTTCGAATCCAGACGGGTTCTCTTTTTTTTTCAAGTATTCTTTTTTTTAAGAAAATCTAAGAGTATCTATGTATTTTTAGTACTTATTTAAACCGAGCAAAGCTCGGTGACCCAGGTACTAATTGTTATTATAGCACAGTGAAGTGATAATTTCAAACTTTGAAAATGTATACAATTTGTATGCCCTTTCTTTTGTTTTAATTTTTTATTAATTGACGTGTAAATTGTACATTTATCAATAAAGAACTTTGACGTTGACTTTGACGGGAACTACGCGGATAAAACCGCGGGGTGCTGCTAGTATAATATATTTTTTCGATTTGTCTGAATCACAATAAATAATTTCGTGTCTAAATATCTAAAATATGTAAGACCCGTGGTATTTATCATACATCACAACACAAAATTAATATTTATATGAAAGAGTTACTACGCACTTTACATAGGTATTTTATGTGTGTTCTGTAGTATGCTGAGTTTATAAACAAAACGTCGTTGGTACTTCAAACAGAACAGGGGATCTATACACGTCGGTAATTTATAACGGTATAGTTGAATGGGTGCGTAGGCGATAAATTTTTGATTGATTGAAGCGGGAGTAGCGGGAGATCCGTGATCGATGGATACGATTAATAACAGATTTTAACTCAGAATACAAGCGTGCTTTTCGAAGTTTTACATATTACTTAGCCAACGACCAACTTTGGCCAATCTTGTTCGAAATAGAGTTTATAGTCAAAATACCTTATAAGCCGCTAAATTGCGAGCTTATAAGGTTTTTATCGGATTCACTTTGGAGAGTGTGTCACTAATCAGAATTATCTAATACCACCCTGACCTTTTCTCCATGTGACTGTTTGTAGCTCGAAAGAGCAATATCGATTCATGGTTGACGTTCCAATGAATTCAACGACTGGGGTTTTCCCGATGGTAACAATCTAGGTGTCTTCAAATTCAGAGTGAATCGATTTCTTCTACAGCATCGTCACTTAATATCAGACGAGATGGGGATCCTGCTATGGAGAACCTATTTAAGTTAAATAAAACTTAGAATATTGGTAAATCTTTCCTTAATTAATGCCTACATTATAGGAGAAATACATGTACCAAACTTTGAACTTCTAGCACTGAGGGTTTGGCCAGTGCGTTTATATAAAAACTAAGTTTTACCCGCGACTTCGTCTGATGTCGTCTGAGGCAGTGTTTGTACACCAATACTAAATTGTGTTTACAAAAAACAGCTTACATTAAAACATTTTTATACAATTTCATCAAAATCAGTTCATTGGTTTAGGCGTTAAAGTGTAACAGACATAATATGTACATAGATTCTTTCACATTTTTTTATAATATTAGTACAGATATCAAGTGTCTAGTTGCAATAATATTTCATGGGGTTATCCTAATCAATTACAATCCTCCATTTAAAATTGTATCCTTCATTTAATATTTTAACCCCTATTTCATCCCAGTGCAGTTCGAAATTGCAAAATTGTCACAACAAAAATGTATTTGTTCTAAATCGGTAAGTTTTATCATAAAACAAACAAAAACTGTACATCAAAAAATTTTCTACAAAAAATGTCTCAATACTTTTTTTTCTTAGAGCCATCGTTTCTGAGATATGACGAGTCAAAGAACTGTAAAAGTTGTAATCGTCAATATACGCATAAAAAGTACGCCACGTATATACGAGAATATATCTCTAAAGCTATAATATAATTAAAAATATTTTTGAATCGGTATATGTAAACTAAAATAACCGTAAACAAAACTAAAAAATAACCGTAAAATAACCGTGAGAATATTAGGTAGAATGAAATCTTAACCCTTAATTTATACGCCAGTGTAACCTTGAGACAACATCTGTCCGGGCTGTTCAATTGTGTGCGTCGCTTGGATCGTACACCTGGCTACTTCTCATCGCTGCTTAAATTTCATGGTCACACAGTAATATTTTGTTTGTTTGTTGCTTATGTATACATAAGCAACAAACATTGATAGTTGGTGAATAAAACATTTATTATATACTACAGGATATATTGAGCTTGTTTCAACATAAGTATTTATTTAAACTAAAAATTAACAGTAACAGTCAAGATCGGGACCATTTTTCGCATTCTCATCGTGTCACACTTCCCGGCGCCGTTTAACATTTGGTTACTGTTTCATTAAATTCCAGTGTATGTGTACGTTACATATACTAGTGTCATCGTAATAAAATACACTTTACACACAACACTACACAAAAAATCTTATTATAATTAGTTTGAAGATAAAATACAAAATGTGTCGGTCACACGATTTTGGTTACTTTAAATTTGCATCGTAAACTGCAGATTGTGGAGCCCAGCGACGCTAACTAATCACCAATTCTATTCGGTTGATTGTTTATTGTGGTTTAGCATGACAGGAGTAAGACATACAGTTCTTAGCTCAGTGACAAAAAAAATGGGTAAGTTTATACTTATCACGAGTGTGTCTAGGTTTGCGTGGACAACTTTTTTGTACTTCTGTATTATCTATTAAAGTCTAAGTTAGTTTATTTGAAATAATAGCTTTATTGCGATGTTTGTGTGGTATTTAATTTAAAACACAACAACTTAACTTCGCCAGAATTAAAAAAAAGTGATATTTTCGTCACCTACGTGGCGTCACATTTGTGGTGTTTTGTCCATGAAGGTGAGTTTATGGCCACGAATGTGTTTTTGACCAGATGCAAAAAAGGTGAAACATTGGTAAACCTGTATTTTAATGTAAGTAACGGAACGGCTAAGCCGATTTCGATGAAAGTCAATGTTAAGGTATCTTGAACAAGGTTTACGTTCTTTTCGCTGAATTTTACTGATCGTTTCATGTTTTCTTAGATCTACAGAACGTTAGATCTATTTATATATGTGGTGACAATGTTTATTTTTTGAATAGGTATTGTTACTTTTGATTTTAATCATTTTATTTGCCAATTGACATCCAAATTGTACATAAAGTACTTTCATTTCAGCCACTCCACAGTCTTCGGGGTTCGTGACCTGTGTCATTAAAATTTTTTTTAAATATATTTTTCAGATTAGAAGGAGAGAAAAATAAGGGGAGAATTGGGAACATTTTAAACCTAATTCTAGTGCACGTTTGTTGAGCCGGTCACTACCGGTAGGGATTCCACTAGTAATCGACTCGACATCGTCATTAGCCTAAGCCGCCTCCTTCCGGCCCAGAGCCTCCATTACCGCATTTCTGTCCCTAATGGCCATCTGTAGGTTTAACTCTCGGATGGTCTTCGATGTAGCCAACGCTCGCCATGCAAACCGACCGATGGCGTCATCGGTGTCTTCAGCGTAGTATGTGAAGGTGTGCACCCCGTTTGTATGTTCCGTGTGCCGTGAGATTGCAACAACTGCATGGAGCATCCTCTCGTGCAATGTTTGTTTTTATTGCGTTAGTTTTGATTGCGATTACCGACTCGTATGTCAGTCCCTGAGCTTCATGGATCGTAAGGATGCGTGACCCATAACCTTGGTTTGTCAGGGTCTTCTTCTCCTCTTGAGTGTGAATTAAAAAGAGGATATTTGGTACGGTGTTGGGTATTTGCACTCCCCTATACCTTCTCTGCTCTAGGGACTTTATATGTGGAGCTGAGGAGTACATACCTGAGTGTATTTCCTTCAGCACATATGCAACAACTATATGGGATCTCCCTCCCAGTGAAGATCGCGAGTCACTCAGGATATGTACTTCTTGGGTGCTTGCTCTTTAACGCAATTTGAGTTGCCCGGTAAAGAGCATAAAGTTAGATATACTCTTTATTGACACACCAAAGAAAAAGAAATACAGAAAATAAATAACATTACATTTTAAAGTAGCCCGATTGAAAGACTGTGCATTCGGAGTTAAGCTTGATGGTAGATTTCTTGACCTCTCTGCTGTTCTTCCACCATGTTTTTTATATAAAGAGTGACGAGACGAGCTGGGCATTTGCCTGATGGTAAGCAACATGCTTGCCATGTAACAGCACAGTGACACGCAACTATTGTAACATTTGTATTGTATATATATTTGAGGCCTTTCCGAGAGATTGGACGTGTTTTCTAGGAGCTCGTACTGCAACAGTTAAATTTGGGGATTTCCCGAAACTGTGACACAATAGAAAGAAGAACACTGCCGCCAAACGCCGCTGAACGTTGCCGACTAGGAGCGTGCGTTCCGCGCCCAAAAACGTGCCGTACGTGCCATCGTTGGCGTATCACAATGCACATCCGTCAGACCGTTTTTCAAAGAACTTGGCATACTTACGTTACCTGCTATCCTATCCTAAAGTGGCTGTATGTGTCAGAAATAATCTAGAATCATACAATACGCGAGGAGAGAGACATTCTCGTAACATACGCAACGCAGACAAGCTGCATGTTATACCACACTCTCTTTATCAAGTTTCAACAGTGTAGTTCTCATAGTTTCGGCAAAAAGTGTCTGTGACATACGGACGGAAAGAAAGACACGACACACGACGAATCTATAAAGGTTCCGTTATTACGTTTTACGGAACCCTAAAAAGGGCCTCGGTAAAACTGAACACTGGGTTCCGAGAGACCCTGGCCACCCAGCCTGGGGTTTCCTCGAGCTTGGCAACACAACAGGGTCCCAAATGGCTCACCTTCTACCCCTTCACACCTATGAAGTGGAATTGGCCCAAGGGCCCAAGGATTGGCCCAAGGATCACACATAGTACCACAACTCTCAGGCCCTCAGCCAACATGCCCGGCCATAGTGTCCCCGAGAAAAGCAAAAGGGGACGAAGGAAGAGGAACCAAAAGGGCCCTCATGAGGCAGTACCAACACTGCTGCCACAGTACTTGAGGCCCCTACCCTTGACGCTATTTGCGCCGAGGACCCAGCAACCCCAGGCAAAGCAGAGGGCTACAAAAAAAAAAATGTGTGCGCTTAAAACCGCACGGCAGAAGTGAAAACTAAAATAAGAAATACTTAACTATATAAAGACTACTAAATAATTTTAATTTAAAACGTTTACGGCTGAATGATTAGTATCCATGGCCAAGAATAAATTGAAAAAAAATAATTACGCGGGTCGAAAATGCCGTTTGACTCACAAGTTTTTAGTGTTTTCTATTTAGTTATGTCATATTTATGTATTTCGCTAAAAATGCATAAATATGTTGTGTTATAGTGTATTTGTGTAAGCACTTTCTTATGAAAATGGGTATCATTTTGTGTGTTTACGTAGTGTAAGTGCTGTGATAAAATATTACAACCATAACTGTTTTGCAATGGACGTGAAATGCAAATTTAACATTTCGTGACAGGTTCAATTGATGTGGTAAGTACCTAGAAGTTAATGTCGTGATAAAAAAGTTTAAAAATTCGCCAGTTTCAGCGAGAAAGTCGCTAAGGTGTCAGTCAACACTGGTAGTGAGCAGCGAGAGAGAGTAAGAGTATGTATTGTCCCATGTCCTCCTCTAACAATTATCTTTCTCGGTCTGGCACGTTTGTTGACCACATTATCTTTCTCGCTCTAGCATCCCGAGTTTACCCGAAATTTCTTATCATATCCGAGCGTGATGATCACGTGATCATTAATCCATTTCACAGCCCACGAAAATTCTGTCTATAAAGCGCCTAAAGAAGTTTTCACTTCAAAATCTCACTCTGGATGCCTCCTCTGCCTCACCCGCAGTGGACAAGACCAGAACCACCCCTCAGTCAGTCGCCTCGTGCGCAAAAAAGCAAAAAGGATTGGCAAAAAATCTAAATCACAGTTGCAGGTAAAATAAACTATGGCCACACAAGTCCAGTCACAGCCGGTGCCAACACAGCAAATTGAGGGGCCCCGGCTGTACCGGCCCCCAGAGTCCAATTCTAACTCCTGGGAACCAAGGAGACGGAAAGACCTTCACCACTACCACCTCACCCCGGTGCGACGGGTACAGGCCCCCTGACGCACGTTGACAAACGCCGGACAGCACAGCGAACCCTTTAGCCATGGTATTGGGGTTACCATTCTCTCCTATTCTCCGGACCGTGGCCAAATTACCCGCCGTCACCATCACCGCTAAGTTTCAGGCCCCAGAAGGCTCCCTTCACCTCTTTGACCTGTATATGATACCTTTGATATGTACGAGTATATAATTATGTTGGCAGAATTCATCGCATCTTAAATCATCGCAGTTGATTGCAATAGGATTGTGATGATGATGAACTCGTGTTCATCATCATCACAATCCCACTAATATTATAAGTGACGGTTTGGATATTTGTGGCTCAACCACGTCGGAACGTGAAACCAATCTTGTAATGTTCATTGCAAAAACTTTACTATCTAAAAATGTTTCATTTTACCAACTACGTTTCTTATAATATTTATTTCAAAAATATCTTACATCAACGTTAAAATTTACAAATCATAATTTGATATCCAATTATATGCCAAACGTAGAACAGACAATAATATCAAATGACATTTTATTTGTACATTTTTTATTTCATAAATTATTCTTTTTACAAATTTAACTTTTACCAAAATGAAATTTGTCACAAATATTTTGAAAGTACCGAATAAAATAGTCTGTGTAAACTATCCATTCCTATTTGGTTCTGTCATTGACTTTTGACTACCGGTCTGATTAGGCTCAATCACTGAGATATGACTCCGGGTGCGCTCCCGCCTGCAAGCTCTACAGTTAGCCCTGAGTGTCGCTTCTCCATACGCGGTCAGCGCTTCACTACGGAGGTCGCGGACTCGCTTCGCTCGCCACCTCTCCCCTTCACTGTGCTTGGCCTCGCATGGCTTGCTCCACTCAGGACCACCCTTGAGATTCTGGCTCTCGCATTTTTATATACAATCTAGGCCTACCCCTACTGTCGCTACTACTAGCGACAAGACTAGGCGGAGTCAGGATGCTCCGAGTCGGATTTGGGTCCTTAGTAACTTCATCGGTTCGATTTCTTTACTTTCATATTCAAAAATTACAATCAAGTCTATGTAATTTAATAAATGTTTGATGTATACATTGAGTTGCTTGCCAAACAACATGTTCTAAAATAAAAATGTATCAAGTGTTGGTTTTCTTTTTAAACATTTGTCAGTTAACAAACAAAAATATTAAAATAATCATTTGTCAAATAATACGTTTTAGAATTAAGGTTTGTCATATATTGGTCATATAACTACTTTTAGATAGAACCAATGTGATAAATATTTTTTTGTTTAATGGTACTTTCACTACCCGTGTGTTTGTCTAACGTTGGTTTTTCGATTAACACGTCGATTTGTGAAAATAATGGATACCGTTGAAAACAGGTGCGGGAATCAGTGAGCTGACTCACTACTAACTAAGCCACGAGTGTAACGAAACCAAAATTGATAACTTGAGCACAATGAAATCACTCACGTCTGGCTTGGATCGATCGACCATACGTAGACCTTGATCTGAAACTTCTAGGATGCAAGCCTGCAACGCCGGTTCCACGGTGCAGTCACCGACGATTTTCTTTACCGCCTGGCATACCACACCCGTGCCTTTGTGAGCCAGCGTCTCCACTGATCCCATATATCTGAAACGAAAGAAGACAGCGATCAAGCCCCTATGAATTGAATATTAGTTTCAAACACTCTATAACATTTTTGGAAAAAAGTGAAAAAACATCTATCTATTCATGCAGTTGTGCCAAAATTCGCAGTTTTTTTATTATATACAGAATCTCAGGTACGCTTTGGAGATACCGTTTGGGGAAGTACCACACCTTTGATATTTGTTCCACCGCTAAGCAATATTGTCAAAATATTACTGTTTCGGTTTCCAGATAAATTATAGGGTAAACAGATAACAGATTATTCTTATTAGACTATTTCGAGATGAAATTCCTTTTCATCTCGAAATAGCTGTGTGGTACAGTTGTTATGAGCAGGTTTGTTGCTAGTTGCTAAGCATCAGGTGCATGTCTTGCTCAGCTTGTTACCCTAAGTTTGCAAAAAAATATTTCAAAAATGTATACATGCTAATTTTCATATCGAGACAATAATTTGCCTGCGACTTTGCTCGCGTTTTGTAGTGCCAAGGTAGTAGGTTTCTTCCAGTTCATAGGTTACGACGTGATTGAGAAACAAACACCCATAAATTGACTTTTATAATAGTAGTAGATATTTTGTATATATATAAATATACTGACCCTAATAAGTATCGTTCTCTTTTAACTTTAGTATTCGCAGGATCAAAATCACTGTAGTCCATGTCTACTGCATATGCTGATGGAAATATGCCTTGTTGTCCGGTCCTCAGATTCACACCTGAAAATGAATAGTATTTGGATTTAGTAGTATTACCTACATGTGGTTTTTCGAAGTCGTGTGCGCAATAGGTAATAGTCTAGTCAATGCTTATGTATCGGAAGAACCTAAAAGCAAAATGACCTACTTACATATCAAAACGACACAAGATCTAAATGACCTAGTAGCAAAACGTCCTATTATCGGAATGACACGAGATCAAAACGGCCTGGTAGCAAAACGACATATTAACGAAATGTCCTCTATGTACAGTAAGAAAAAAATGTCTTGGCTGTACACATGCTATAAGAACAAAAGCAAGCTCAGGATATTAGTTAACTGGTGTGGCAATGGGTCGGTCACATCTGTCGCAGAACCGATTACCGTTGGGGTAGACGGGTTCGGGAGTGTAAGCCGCGAATTGATACGCGAACCGCGAAATGTTGTAGTATGCCCTGAGACTAAATGGCGTGACAATATACGAAAGTCAGCTGGTGGCAGGTGGAGATCTAGGACCGAGGATCGGGCCTAGGGGCGTATTACGGAAGAGGCTTTATTCCAGCAGTGGACGAATACCGGCTGTTATTGATGATTAGTTCTAAGACAAAAAATACGTCGTTTGTGATCAGTTTTGTACTATATTGATGATAACATTTCTACTAGTTTAAGATCCCGCTATACAACGACCTTCAACGCGCTGTTTTGCTTATACTTAAGTACTAAAAATAATTTAAATCAAAACATACTCTGTTAATCTCTATGTTTTAGTATAACTACGTTTATTTATAAATTAACTGAAATGAATGATATAAAATATTGATTATAAGACAAATCGATAATACTTTGTATTAATATGAATAGAATATACCTACTGTATATAGAAAATATGGAATCACGTATCACTTTTCCACAAAATTTCTAAACTTGTTGATGTATATTTTAAGGACATAAAAGTAACACAGGCAATAGGTGAAGGAACATTTATAATTGTACCTTTTTTTTAATTTTAACGAACTACTATCACAAATAACTCTCTTAAAACTATAACATTTTTAGGTACTGGGTAGTTATTATCTAGTTACATAATATAAATAAATAAAATAAAATTATTGAGATCAAATAAAAAATTGGCTGTTTCCAGTATCATCAACAGACTTTATAGACACTATTTTCACTTCGCCGTCATCGTCATTCGCTGAATGCTTTGCAAATGTATTCAATTTTAGAACAGGAAAAATTTATTCGAACATACAAATGTAGTTGTGTTTTACATGGTCGAATATTTTTTTGTTCTATTAAGTTGTTATCTTTCCTCTTATCTTCTGCTACTTTTTCTGGATTTAGTTTGCACTTTTTTCTGTAACGTCACTGTTTGTCAGCTGCAGCAAAAGCCATAACGACGTACTGTAAGAACAAAATGGTTCATTGGTTAGATGTTTATAATATGATATTGACTGCTATATTATATACAGACACACCAATGCCAACTTATACCTATTAACAGTTCAATAATTATAACTCTGTTACTACTCGTTCTACTTGGGCAACATAGTTGTGTTGTAACATAGTAGTAAATTCAACGCTTATACTAATTTATTCATAAATAAAAAGTATATTTTGAGTAAATAAAATACATTAGACAATTATTATTTAAATTATGCTATATTTATTTTATTAAATTATGTAGCAATATCTGAATACTTACATAGAAACGCCAGTAACATAGCACACACTGAATAAAACCACGCGCCTCACACAGGAACTAAGAGGTGACTGATTAGCGTACACCACCCGCCCCAAATGAATAGAAGCAACAGAACACATTATAACCCAAATTGTTGTGAACGGAACGGTACTCGTAGCTCTTAGTATTTTTCTAAATTACATGGTAACAGAATGTTGCAACGGATAAAATTTTGTATAATTTTGGTATTAAAATTAACGTGGTTGATACACATTTTTATTGGGTAAACGAGTAGCTCACGTCTAATAAAGTCGGTCAATCCGACTCGAGTTTCGGCCGCGTCCGGCGGCCTTTTTAAGGAGATTGTACATGCACGATGGCTGCCCGTTTGGCACACCATTCATTTATTACATACATTTATTGTCAAAAAAAAAAGTCCGTTGCAACATTCTTATACCATGTAATTTAGAAAAATACTAAGAGCTACCGTTCCGTTCATACGCGCACGATGGTGTGCCAATCGGGCAGCCATCGTGCATGTACATTCTCCTTGAAAAAGGCCGCCAGGCGCAGCCGAAACTCGAGTCGGATTGACCGACCTTATTACACGTAAGTTACCCGTTTACTCAATAAATATTTTGTATGATCATAACTGATTAAATAAATTTATTTGGGCTACGATAGCTTTTTTTTAAAATAATGATTAAGTCATCTTTATAGATATTAAATAAAACAATAATACCTAAAACCGCATTCCTCGACAGGTCCGGATGGCATACCGCCTTATATAGTCAAGGATTGTCTGAAAATATTTGAACTACCCTTATTATTTATATTTAATTTCTGCACACTGCATCGTATCCTTCGCGGTGGAAGGTGTCCAGAGCCCCTCCTATACCGAAGGAAAGCTCGAGAGTTAAGGTCGAAAACTATATAGCTGTACTGTCGGCACTCGGGAAAGTGTTCGAAACCATCTTGAACCGTGACATCACCAGACAGGTCAGTGCCCAGCTGAGCGACGCACAGCATGGGTTTAGAGCAGGGAGGCCACTAATCATATTAATTTTGTTGAGTGATGAAAATCATAACAGAAATGGATAGTAAAAATCAAGTAGATGCAGCATATTTTGACTTTAAAAAGGCTTTTGGTCGCGTCCATTATGACATATTACTCGAGAAGATTGCGGCGGTGGGGTTTACTCCAAATTGACTAAGGCTTTTTTGTAGCTACTTTGCCAATCGAATGAAATATGTCCAGCTGTGCCAATACCGCTCGGATGTATGAGACTTAATGTATGAGACCTGGTCTGGCGTGAGTCAGGGGAGCACACTGGGCCCAACCCAATTCTCCATCATGGTTAATGACTTGCCAAGTGTCGTGGGGTCGGCTAGGTGTCTCATGTTTGCCGACGACCTAAAGCTTTTCCTTGCCATAGAAACGGATACTGACTGCGAGTCTTTTCAGAGGGACATCAATAGGGTTGTGTCGTGGAGTGAACGAAATATACTGGAACTTAATGACACTAAGTGTAAAACGATAACGTTTACACGCACACGATACAGCATCAACGGTATCTCTCTTGAGAAGGTGGAACGTATCCGTGATCTCGGTCTAACTTTGGATACAGAACTAACTTTCAACGAGCACATTATTGAAATTTGCGGTCGCGCTCACAAATCCCTAGGCTTTGTTATGAGACAGGCTGGCCAGTATAGAGATAGGAGTACCATTGTGACCCTCTACTATGCGTTTGTGCGGAATATAACGCCATTATTTGAGACCCCCATGAACTCAAGTACAAACTCATGGTAGAGAAGGTGCTGAAGCGGTTCGCTCGATATTTGTACAGCAGGTTGTATGGATACTATCTATACCTGTATCCATCTTTGTTTGTGACAGGGATGGTAAATTTGAACACGTTGGAGCTCAGGCGTAAGTGTGCTATAATGGTGCACTACTACTTGTTGCTCCACAATAAAATTGATAACCCTAGTGCACTGTCTAGCCTCTCCCTGATAGCGGACGGGCGTGCGCGGCGACCGCACACGCAGCGCCTGCTGGCGGCCGCGCCGGCGCCAGCGCGCTCGGACACTGCTCGGTACGCTCCCACGGCGCAGGCCGTCTCTCTGCTCAAGCCTTGTTTGCTCAACACCACGATATTTATATTTTTATGTTTAAATATGATATGTTTACAAATTACTATGTTGCATTTTTGAGTAGAAATCCGTTTTAACGTTATTTGTTTGTTTTATATTGACATTTTTATTAATTTTACTATTTTTGACATTCATTTATTTGGTATGTTGATATTGTAATTGTTTTTCCTATTTGACATTTAATTATTCGTTGTTATAAGTCGATATTGCTACTATTATTGTTTCCTTGTTTGACATGTAGATACCTAGTTCTTGTTATTTATTTATACTGTGATTATTATTATTGTTCTTGTATTTGACATTTGATTATTTATTTTTTATTTTGTTGCTGGCATTGTTTTCTTTTTTGGCATTCGTTGTTTATTTTTTGATTTGTTAATTTATTGTGTTTCCTGACATATATTTCTTTGATGTTTATAGATATTGTTATTATTAGGGATCTTAGTTTCAATTATGATTTTTGTTTATTTAATGACAGCATAATTTGTCATACCTACTATATTTAATGTTTAACGTTTTATGTATTTTTATTTTTTGGTTAATGACATTTAATATGTGAAGCTATTATTATTTAGTTAAGGAAAATTGTAATCCATGTACGTTATGGCCTGTCGCACGTCTTGGCGTGTCTGTAAGTGCGACAGGTAATTAATGAATAAATAAATAAATAATACAAAGTTACTACAAATATATCGTAATTTTTGCATAGTGCCTTTAAATGTGGGACAGAATGTTCTTGTACGTAAAACACCTCTGTTACCTGAGGAAAATGGCGATAAATCAATAATAGCTCCGTTTTTTCTTTCGAAAATATATTAATTGATTTCATTTTAACCAAAAACGAAAAAAAATATGTGTTTAACATTTTAGTTTTTTAGTCACTGCCCCTTTTACTCGTAGGAAATAATAGCTTTAGAGATATGTAACAAACCTTCACACCATAAGTCATCAGCTTCCTTTTGTACATAAATAGGGTCTCCAATCTCTACTTCGATTTCGTCGTGGTGCCGTGGATTAAATTTGTGTAGGCCTCTGTGTGTTGCCTCTAACATTTCCAGTTGACTATGAGGAACTGTCGTCATGTTCCCACCGAAATTGAGGCCGTTGATACTGCAACTTGATGAGGGAGACACTGCAAAAATTGTTCAGTGTTTAAGTCCATAAGTAATTTGTACTAGACTACTGGCCCGTGAACAAAATTTACGTAGTAAATGAACCGTATTATGTATATGTAGTTTTGCGGTTACCGCCGTGATCCATCGTGATTTTAACCCTATTGAAAAAAGAAGATGATCCTATGGAAGCCATTGACAGCAACAGGAAAAGAGCATTCATACGCCAAATTTTCAAATAGTGTTATTTATGGTCTAAGTAAAAGATTTACAAGTTTAAATTAAATTCTTGTTATTTCGTTGTTGGTGTAGGCAGAAAATTACAGATTTTTTTGTAATGTAAAAAAAAAAGTTCTCCTTGTGGTAAGAGACTCTGACAGCCATTAACCTGTACGAATGATACTTGGTCATACTGAACCAAACCAGCACTACAAAAGTAAACGGCGTTCATTACTTCAAGACATTCGTTCTTGAGTTTCAGATGTCTTGTAACTTACATGTGTAGTTACTTATATTGCTTCCCTGCAAAATCCCTTCCCGTACCTGTTTTATGAAGTTGAAAGTTCTCAATGAACGGGAAGGGAACCTTGACCTTGCAACATTAAGTACGCCACCAGTCACGCGCAGAGTTATATTGCGCGCACTATAATAGCGCTGATCTTTTTAGTATAGAAGTATGCCGCTTGTGAACAGCGCGACTGTCGCGCTGCTACTACTGCGCTGCTGCCGCGCTGCTTGCGACCTAATGTGAAGGCGCCTTACGTCACAACATTAGCATGGTGGTGACGCGAACCCATAAAATAGTCACGTACCAAAATGCAGCAAAAGAAGTTTTTACTTCAAACATTAACTTATTGTCATTATTACGTCTCGCCACTCTATGCATAAATAAACTGTTTTCTTCAAAAAAAAAAAAACCGACTTCAATTTAAAGTTAAATTCAGACACTCGACCTTTCATAAGAATCTATCACTATGTCGTCTAAATTTGTGAAAGCAAATTTTAGTTATTTGTTCATATTTCTAAAGCCGCTTCACAAATTTACATGGGACTACCATTAAAGTATAATCTACCAAACAAAAAACGATCCATCAAAATCGATTCACAATTGGCAAAACATCCGAATTTGATAACCTCCTCCTTTTTGGAAGTCGGTAAAAAAATAATTGTAAAGCTACCTAAATGGAAACGGAAAGAATAGAGAGAGAAAGAGAAAAATAGAGGTGCGAGAGACAGAAAGTAAACCTGACTATGTAAATAGCGAAGACTATCAAAATTTACTTTTCTGTCAGCCTGTTCAATCTTTTTTATTTAGATGTGAAAATCTTAGTGGGTCTTGGAATTTGAATTTGCACTGTCATTGAAATAATTTCGGTAATTGAATCTTACCATTTTGTTGCAACGGCGTTGGTGATAAGCTCTTCGGCCCCGTATCGATTGGAGAATGTGCAGTACTGTGCCCGCTATCCACATCTCCAAGACTCTGTAACCGTTCGGAGTCTGGACTCGAGTCTTCATCCAGGAGGTAGCCGCATTTTAAAACCAGGAGTGGTCGGCCTTGGCATCCAGGCCGTATAAGCAGCCCAGCCAATGACCCCAACTCATCAGCTAGAGACGCAGGCTGACTGCAGGCCAATATTGAAGCTGTAACCATTCAAACAAAATTGGGTAAGTACATTAGACAGATTTGGATTTAAGGAGTTGTAGGTGGTTTAACGTGGCTAATTTATTTTGATACACGACTGGTCTAGTAAGTTACGGCCGCTCCTGTAATTCACGGCTAGTTTTTTAAGTTACGGTTGCTTTAGTAAGTTATGGCTACTCTAGTAAGCTACGGCTGCTACTGTAAGTTACGGCTGCTTTAGTAATTGACGGCTGCTCTAGTAAATTACGGCTGCGTCTGTAAGTTTACGGCTACTTTAGTAAGTTACGGCTGCTCTAGTAAGTTATGGTTGCTATAGTAAGCTACGGCTGCTCCTGTAAGTTACGGCTGTTCTAGTAAGTTACGGCTGCTACTGTAAGTTACGGCTGCTCTAGTAAGCTACGGGTGCTACTGTAAGTTACGGCTGCTCTAGTAAGCTACGGCTGCAACTGTAAGTTACGGTTGCTCTAGTAAGTGACGGCTGCTCTAGTAAATTACGGCTGCGTCTGTAAGTTTACGGCTACTTTAGTAAGTTACGGCTACTCTAGTAAGTTATGGGTGCTATAGTAAGCTACGGCTGCTCCTGTAAGTTACGGCTGCTCTAGTAAGTTATGGCTGCTCTAGTAACTTACAGCGACTCTAGTAAGTTATGGCTGTTCTAGTAATGTATGGCTAGTCTAGTAAGCTACGGCTGCGTCTGTAAGTTACGGCTACTTTAGTAAGTTACGCCTGCTCAAGTAAATTACGGCTGCTCTAGTAAGTTATGGCTGCTTTAGTAAACTACAGCTGCTCCTGTAAGTTACGGCTGCTCTAGTAAGTTACGGCTGATCAAGTAAGTTACGGCTGCTCTAGTTAGTTACGGCTGATCTAGCAATTTACAGCGACTCTAGTAAGTTTTGGCTGCTCTAGTAAGTTATAGCTGGTCAATTAAAATACGGCTGCTCTAGTAAGTTACGCCTACTCTAGTAAGTTACGGCTTCCTAGTATGTTATGGCTGCTCTAGTAAATTATGGCTAGTCTAGTAAACTACGGCTGTTCCTGTAAGTTACGGCTGCTCTAGCAATTTACAGCGACTCTAGTAAGTTTTGGCTGCTCTAGTAAGTTATAGCTGGTCTAGTAAAATGCGGCTGATCTAGTAAGTTACGCCTACTCTAGTAAGTTACGGCTGGTCTAGTAAGTTACGATAGGTCTAGTAAGTTACGGCTGCTCTAGTTAGTTATGGCTGCTTCAGTAAGTCGACTGGTCTAATCGGAAGAACGGCAATTGACGGCTGACGGAAACGGCTTTTAATTCGAATTCTTTCAAAGTCATGTTATGTTAGTAACTTAAAAACGGTGAAGGGAAACACCGTGAGAAAACCGACATTTATACAAGTCATGCGTCATTAACCAACTCACATGGTGTCAGCAAGGTGGATTATGTTCTTAGCTCTATAGTTGCTCGCCCCGAGTCCCTTCTGTAAGAACATTTAGTGGGCTGCTTATCTATATATATAAAAATCAATGCCACTTTTCGTTGTTATTGAACTCCTCCTAAACGGTTGGACCGATTTGAATGATTTTTTTTGTATACGTTTGAGTAGGGCCCTGGAAGGTTTAGATTTTAGATAATTTAGATAATAGGTTTAGATAAATCAGCCCGGCAGATGGCGCTGCAGTTGATATCTAGGCTATTATTCGAGCGAAGCCGGAGCGGGCCGCTAGTGATTAATAAATGTTAATTTGTATTATTTTCATTCATTTAAAACGAGCTACGGTCCGCGGTGTAACTCACAGCTAAGTAGGTTTTTACGATAGGTAATTTATTTTTGCCAATTGAGTAACATTCAACGGTAAAGGTTCTTACACGTGTCAAAAGTTATAATTATAAATATCTAATCAATAACCTAAATATTAGAGCTTCTAGCTTATATAAAAAGCGGCCAAGTGCAGCAGCAGCAGGTAACATAATACGTAAGTTCTTGTAGTTCGTTGTAACTTTGATCGATGTTTTAATAATAATAATAGTATTTATGACGTACTAAAAGACAACTTACGAAATCGAGTTTTTAACCAATTTTCGGTGGAGGTTATGTACAAAATACATTTATGTATTTTTTTCGTTTTATTATTCTCTTATTTTAGAAGTTACCGGGGGGAGGGACACATTTTACTACTTTGGAAGTGTTTCTCGCCTAAATTATTCAGTATAGAAAAATATTAGATTAGAAACCTCAACATCACTTTTGAAGACCTATTCATAGACAAACCACACGTATGCTTAAGATGAAACATTTTTATTTGAATTTCAGTTGTATGTATGGTGCACCCCCAAAGTTTATGTTTTTTTTTAGATTTTCGTGTAACAATCTTAATGCGGTTTACAGAATACATTTCCTTACCTGAAACTTGGTAAACTTAGTTTAGTTTTTATAGTTTCGGAAAAAAGTATCTGTGATATACGGACGAATAGACAGACAGACAGACAGACATGATGCTGTTTTTACGTTTCACGAAACCCTAAAAATGACGAAACTTTCAAATATACTTTCGTCCACATTTTCAAGGCCTTTAAAAAGTACTCGGGCTCTAGACTATGTCTATTTATACCAAATTTAATTTAAATTAGTTTAGTAACTTAGCCGTGAAATTATAACAAACAGACAGTGTTACTTTTGCATTTATAATTATCGTACGGGTAGTAGAGAATTTGAATGCGTTTGTTTGTGATTGACTTTCAAATCTAGTAGAGTAAGAGCCCATGAACCCCAGACCTTCGTCATTTTAACGAAACTGAAAGTTTGTCAGCGTATGCTTTCAACATAGGTAAGAACGATACCCCATTATAAAGTTTGGGTCATCCTGGTTTCGGCAGATAAACGGTACCAAAAGTGTGTGAAATAGCGATCTAATTTTGTCAAACTGTAATTGTAGTATTTATTAGTACCTACTACGGCTTAATATTAGTATCAAATAAAAGGGCTTGAGACTAGTAGAATACTATACTGCATATCCACGGCGTGATGCAACAAGGATGGTTTTGTGAGGGTAGCGGCCGGTTCAATAGAGTCTGGGGCGTTCGTCTCATATTTGGAATGGCGCTTGGTTGTATTGAACGTGCTAGGGACATTTACAGTTAATTTTTGTGATTGTATTTTTTTTGATTAGAAGAGAAGGCTCCGACTCCCAGCATTGGGAACTTTTAGTGGGCTGGTTATGATAATTAGGCTGCTAATTATTACTCATAAAAACATAAAACTCATAAAAGTATTAGGCATAAAAATTAGCTCATATACTGTAACGCCAGTAGAGTTATAATTGCATGAACTTTATTGGTGTCTGGCAAGTAGTTACCACGATGTTAATCAATTTGTTTCTCGATATTAATAACGGCAACAAGTAGACGCTTGAAATATCACTTTCAAAATAAATAACTAGATACAAATAAAACATATTTCAGGGGGCTCCGTACGACAGACACGATTTTTTGCCGTTTTTGAAGATATTGGTACTAATCTCTTCAATCACGAGTCTGACTTGCACATGGTCGGTTTTATTACCATAAGACTAAAAAAAAAAATTATAACAACGTTGTTTTTTGTACCACACCATAGTATATAACTTTTTTATATTATTGTTAATCCCATTATTTTTCCCATATGATTGAAATCTGCTGAAAAATTATGTTAAAACAATAAAGTGTCGCAATAGCCATTTCATAGCCATCAAACGTTAGAAAACATGCAGTAATAATAAGAGACATCGTAATCGCTCAGCGAAAGTGGATTTACCACATAACGACGCAAGCATTATTCCTGTTTACAAGTTCAATGTATTATTGTACGAATAACTTTTCGGATACTTACATTTCTTGTTTTTCGGTATTTCTGGTAACTTCCGTCTCCTTCTTTCTCCATTTGTGAACGTTTGATGTCGTGGACTCCTTAGTGATTCCGTGGTTTCGGGCTGCGGGGTGGGTGAGCATTCGCCTTCTGGGATCGTGGTTGTCGGTTCTGCGTCGCCTACACATCCTCTGTCCTCTTCCGGCGACCCTTCGCTCTTCGAAGATGGTGACTCGTCCTCGAATCCCACATTTGGCACAAGTCTATTAACAACGAAATCCTTTTTAGACATCACAAACTGTTGTTACACAACTACACTAGAGTTACGCCCATTTCTCTCAAAGAATCTGAATGTCGCACTATGCACAATTATTTTGGTATATTGTATTAGTTGTAAGCGGTAAGTGTAGATGAGTTAAATAGTCGCAGTTTTTGTACTTACGAATAAAACGGCGTTGGAGCCTTAATGTGTTGCGGTAATCTGTCGAAAACACGGCGAAATTCTTCAAATTCGCTATCAGCCATGTCGCCTTATACACCTGACTGTTGTAAAGGCCGATGCCCGCATGCGCGATTATCCCTTGCTCGAATATCGACCAGACGAGTTCACTTGATGAATAGAACATGGTGTGTTTCATGCACTGGGTAGATGCGCGCGCAACTTGCCGCCCCATAACGCACGCGTCAACTGTCAACCTATAATGAGAACTTCCTTAGGGACTATAGGTACATTGGTCAGATAATGCGTCATCGGGAAACCCATTCACTATGAGAACTAGATACCTATTTATAGGTCACAATCTGTAAATATTTCAATCATACAATGAATGAGAGCCGAACCGTAAAAGATTTGTGTTACTATTTTAAGATTGTTCATTTACAAAATGTTTGAAATCGTGGACTATTTTTAAATATGGGAAAATATTAATTTCAAATCTAATCAATCTATACAATTAAAAATCTTCCGAATTATTCCTTCCTGCATTAAAACACGTTTTCTATACGGTAAAAATAATGAAGTAATTGCTGTAATGCCCTTTTAGTAACGAATAAAAACAGTATCGGAACGAGAACGGCGATTGATATTTATTTTAGGTAAATTTAACAAACATATAACTAATAATAATAATAATAATAATAAATTTTTATTTCAGAAATGGTTCCATACAGCAAATTACATTTAACGTTTTAAATATATTTACAAACGCCAGGGGCATCCTCCAATCAGCATGTCGGTGACTAGACGGTAGTCTTAAAATGTACCCCTCCCAAAAAGGTCTCAACGCTGTTAAAACAAATTTTTAGGTACCTACCTAGGTACCTAAAAAAAAGAGAATATTAATATCCGTTCGGGCGTTCTCTAGAAATCAGGTAATATAGGTACATAAGAACGGTGCAAATTGATAACCTCCTCCTTTTTGGAAGTCGGTTAAAAACAGGTTACACGTCTCATAAAAAGTTCAAAAATTAGGTCAGTGTTCGTGGTGGACTTGAAAGGGAACTTCTCTCTATGAACTAGTGTAGCGTCAACGGTGATGCTCGCTCGTCATACTTCGCCTATGGATGGATACTCAATCTCAGTTCAAATGGCTCCCAGTTCTATGACGTGGCTGAGTCAATTGTTACCGGCGGAAGAGAGGCTTACGATGTTGACTCTGCACTTGAAACGTGCTTCGGAGAGATTCAACCGGCTTTGTATACAGAAAAAAAAATACTTAGACTATTAGACGATATAATCAGACATTTCATCTTCATCGTTTCCGTATTTTTTATTAAACAGTTTCATTCGACTTGTCTTGTTTATTTGGATCAAATTTTCTACTTGATTGTTTTTTTTTTAATAATATCAAAAAATAAAAGCGGCCAAGTGCGAGTCGGACTCGCCCATTAAGGGTTCCGTAGCAGCAAGTAACATAATATACATAGTAAGTACACATAGTTCTTGTAGTTCGTTGTAACTTTGATCGATCGATCGAATTATTCAGTATAGAAAAAAAAATGGTACTTGAAACCTCAACATCGTTTATGAAGACCTATCCGTAGACACCTCAAATGTATGGGATTGAGGAAAAAAATAATTGAGTTTTAGTTCTAAGTGTGGGGCATCCCCAAAATGCATTGTGTTTTAAATATTTTTTTGTAAAAATCTTAATGCAGTTCACAGATTACATCTACTCAAGTTTACTCTACAGTGTAGTTCTCGTAGTTTCGGCAAAAAGTGACTGTGAAATACGGATGGACAGACAAGCAGACATTGACGAATCTATAAGGGTCCGTTTTACGGAACCCTAAAAACTAACCAGCTGTAAAGATGCCTTGCCAATTAGATGCACCTGTAAAAAGGCTTACATACGGTACTTATAAAAATCTACATTAATGTCCAGTAGTAGGTACTGTAGGTACGTAACCTTATTCAATAGTTCCAATTTCGACATTTTCCTTTTTCAAACACTACTCTATCTGTTATAAAATCATCTTCAGTATATTATGCTTTACTCATTAGGTAACTTATCATTTCATTTAATATTTTATATCTTTCTATTTGCGCCTGCCTTGCGCCAAATATACAATGGCCTATAATAAAATGAAGGGACAAACGCGTGGAACATTGCATCTAAATAGCAAATGTCGGTTGCGTTGGGCGAAACTTCAAATCGTTTTCAGGCAGCTTTTTGTCGTGAATCCTACATAAAGTTCAACTTTTTTGCACGTAATACTTATTATTTGAAATAGCAAGATGTGCGTAAGATGATATGCAGCCTATTGGTTAGCACTGCAACCACTTTGCCATTTCTCTGGAATTGTTTTCCATCCAACCGGAACTTAATAATAAAATTGCGCGTTGTTGTTGATTGGCAGTAGATTAAGAAATAATAAAGGATTTCTGAATTTACAAATTTAATTTAAAAGCTAGTTGTAAAGGCAATTAACACAAGTTTTCTGAGGCACAAAATTATACAATCTAGTAATAGTAACACGACGCAGAAACAAATCGTACCTTTGGAGATGGGGTGGGCGCAGAAACCGCAACGTACTATGAAACAAAAGGTAGATGGCGCTGTATGTTTAAAACCGATTGATAAATAATACGAACTTCTACGTCAACTCCTTTTACATATTCAAATTAGTAAACAGAATAAGAAGCTTTTTGTTTGGACTAGTTCCCGAGATCCTAGCGTTCAATCAAACAAACTCTAAACTCTTCAGATTTATAGATTTATTTTTCGCTTTTGAGTGCCCATTTGTGATTTAAAAGTTGGTTTATTAAACGTAGTTTTTTTATTGTAGGTATGCTTTGTACGTTTTCGGTAGACTTGTCAAAGATAGATTTTTTCTCAAAATGTTTATTTAAAATTTTATTTTATTTATGTATTCAATACATATGTTTGGATTCAATACAATTTTTAAATGTTACAGTTTAATGTTAAAAGAATAAAAAATAATAAGCTGATAATAAAATACATAATTATGTAATGTAATCTTTAACATTTGCCAGGCGTATTCAGAAAAGTATAAAACAAATATATTAGGCAATTTGAAATTTTAACAGCCCACGAGAAATCTGTCTGTGGCGCGCCAAAAGAAGTTTTCACTTAACAAATAACTTAGGGATTCCGTAAAAGACAGATTATTATATTGATGGGACTTTCTACCTCCCAGGTGATATCAACTACTAAAAAATTGGTTGTCTGTCTTTGATGAAACTAAGTAAACGAAGATAAGGTACGCTCTAATATAAAGACAGCATAATATGCCGAAAATATCACACAAGTATACGCAATGTGCACACAGCTACACTTGCATCGTGAAAGACGTTTGAATGAATGACAAAGACATCATGACAAGTAGGCAGTAGGTGCAAATGAGATAGCTATACATCACATTTGTTAAGATATTTTTTTCGACAAGAATAGAAAAACTTACAAATGCACTGGCGTGAAAGAGATAAAATAGCCGCAACTAACATATCGCCGGTCGTGTTGCATTCTTACGCTGTATGTATATCTGTCTCTTTTTAGAAATGGCCAATTGTAAAATTGTTTACAACAGAAAAACAATTTTAGATGTAATAATCATTGAACTGTTATGGAAATAATTAAAGATTTTGTGTACTTACGCATGAAAAGTGATACCATGGAACTTGTTTTTGGTCTTTGAACTGTTTGTGCACCTGGGAAAAGCAGAATAAGACATCATTACGGCTCATATCGGATTTTTTTGAATTGTTAGCGAACGTCCACTCAACTTGTGGTTCCTGTTGCGACTGAGACTCAATCAGGAGACGTCACCTGATTTTGCATTGGGATCGTAGCAGAGCGCGTGCCGCTTAAGAAGCGGCACGCGCTCTGCTACGATCGTGTTTTAAGACTTCAATGTTGTCTGTGAAGTCGGTCGGTTTACGGACGACAGTTTAACGTGACAACCTGACAACATCATAACAAAACATTGATATATGCGGCGCAAGCGTTCAATGAGCGTAAATGGAACTTAACGGGACACTTTTTCGTGGCGGCGTTCATCAATTTATTAGACGTTGTCACGTCAAAATTGCTACCATCGGATCCGGTCGCCGGATCCGGTAATACGTTTTTTTTTTAAATAAAGAGTGACGAGACGAGCTGATCATGTGCCTAATGGTAAGCAACATGCCTGCCACATAACAGGACAGTGACACGTTATCATTACCTAGCACTGCACTGCGCTCGTCACCCAGAGATCTAAGTTGTTATATCTCTAAGTCCTGTAATTTCAAAAGATAACGTTAAAGATACCGGATCTGTCGGATTACCGGATCCGATTTTCCGGACTGCAATCCCTAGTTGTAAGCTATAGTCATTGACATAGTAATAAGAAGACGACAGGTCGCAAACAAAACATTACAAATACAAAAGCCCCAGTTCAACTTGCCAAAGTTGTAAACTGACTCGTAATATCGCATTAGTGATCGCAATCCAGCGTTATTTTTAGTCCGGCCGGATCCGACTGAATTTCCATCGATCGGCTGGTTTATCAAATCGGGATGATTTTCGTTTTTCACTTTTTATCACAGAAAAGAGTTGAAGGGTTGAAAATGAGGAAGGAAAGTTTACATGGAAGTTCCTCTATGTTGAAGATAAGCCGTTTTTAGTACAACGTACATTTCTATGGATGTACAAATACCTACTGCCTCAGTTACAATGTTTTTTTCAGTATTAATTATTTTGCGCGGACGAAGTCACGGGTAAAAGCTAGTATTTATATATATATTTAGTAGTATTATTAAATTAATGTCGCTTCCCCCGAGTGTTTAGGTTTAGGTGTGTAGGCTATTTTCCTTGATGCTGGTTGCCTGGTAGAGATTGCTCTCAGTAATAAGGCCGCCATTTGTGGATCTAGTTAATAAGTGTTTTTCTGTAATACTTTAAGTTCCGTCATTCGCGAACGCGCATCCATCGGCAACGAGCGTGTTTTTGTGACTGTGGACTGGTAGCGGTAAATCGCGAAGATGTCGAATATTTTAAAACTAGCTGAACCCGCTACTTCGTTCGCGTACGTTGATCTTGCGACCTTATTAGTACATTAGTAGTACTTACGTAAAAATATTTGGATGGGTGGCCATTACACAAACCGTGTGAATTTGTTTTTCCACACAAAAATATATTTATTCGAGTTTAGCAACTTCAAATTTTATATTTTAACAACATCAAGCATACTCGTAGTAAGATTGTGGAGTATCGAACAAAGCCGTAGTGTTAAGTTTGTAGGATTTTTATAGGATACATTACGAAGAGTCTGTAGCTGATGTGCGTAATCTGATACTTACCCACTTTTACAGGATGATAGCCTAAGTATACATATAAGCCTAAGTATTTTTATGGGCGATAGACTTATTAGCCGATGTGATATTTTAGACTCTAAGCCAGACTCTAAGACCATGTGTGTTTCAAATGTTAATCTAATTGGTAATGTCGTTCTTTCGTTAATATTTGTTTCGTTAGGGCCCATGCTTTTTCCGAGATGATACGTAGTATATGAGACTATAAACTACCTGTGTTTCAAATTTTAACCAAATTAAACCTTTACATAATATACATATAATACTTAGAAGTAAGATAACAATTTATTCAATTTTAGAAAAACAACGGTCTGCTTTGGTCACCGAAGCTTGTTGAACACTAAATTAAGTACAATACTTGGATTGAAATAATATCCGAAAGAACAAAAACCGACTTCAATTATTATCATTTCACGTCAACTAACTAACTTCTAGTCAAGTAAAATGTTAACTCGACTAATTTAAGAAGCTGTGACTACGTTGTCCAGATAAATAGATACTGGTGGACAATTCACACAAAAAACTTTGGCTTTTTCCACCGCCAATATCTCAGCCATACTCAAACCGAAGTGGTCTTACGCGTGACGATGCCAAAAGACCTGACGGCATGAGTTTTTTGCCTTGGAAGTTGAGTTGGACTTAGTGTGGGACGCACCTTGCGTCGATACTCTGGCACCATCACATCTTCCAGAGACACATAGTAGGTCTAGTGCAGCGGCTAATTCAGCTGAGCGTCTCAAACGGTGGAAATATGCAACCCTTGGTAATGGTTTTATATTTAAGCCTTTTGGGGTTGAGTGCTTGTGAAGGCTGGGAGCTAACCTTATCTTCAAAAGCCTTTCCAAGCGCTTGGCCGACGCAACGCGTGACCAAAATGCTGGCGTTTATTTGGCCTAACGCATAAACATTGCTATTCAGCGTGGTACTGCCACCAGCATGCTAGGCACGCTTCCGACTGGTATTAGGCTTGAACATCTTGTCATCCAGTTTTTGTTAATATTCAAAAAACCGCCTCCCTGTTTTCCATATAATATATGTACATGGTAAAAACGGGACCCTATTACTGAGACTTCGCTGTTCGTCCGTTCGTCCGTCCGTCTGTCACCAGACTGTATCTTAAGAACGGTGATAGCTAGACAGTTGTTATTTTCAAAGATGATGTGTTTATGTTGTCGCTACAACAACAAATACTACATTACACATTTTCTAATAAATATCAGATCGTGTTTCGTACCTGAGCTGCCATCTGTACTTAATGTGGAAAAACATTAGAAAGATAATGTCATATTGATGACGGATGACGGATTTGAGCCCGGTGTATGTACCAGGGATGAGCTTCGACTCCGACTCCGATAAGTCAGAACTTCCGATTGTCATTAATCCTTCGATTCCGAGAGACTTCGGTTCCGAAAATTTTAAAACGTAGGTTATAATCGGATGTAAGGTGTATAAATATTGCAGATAATCCCTTATTGTGGTGGATAGTAAATGGAAATACAAAATCCCAACTTCCTAAATCAATTGCTCATCAATGTTTATCGTGTCCCCACGTGTTTGGCAAAAAAAATATACCCAATAAAAATATCCATCCATCCATACATCCATCGACAAAGAGGTCCAGCGAAGAATCCAACTCGGATGGGCAGCGTTCGGGAAACTTCGGCACATCTTTGAGTCCAAAATACCCCAATGCCTAAAGACAAAAGTCTTTAACCAATGCGTGTTGCCAGTGATGACTTATGGAACTGAGACGTGGTCCTTAACTGTGGGCCTCATAACAAAGCTCAAAGTCACACAGCGAGCTATGGAGAGAGCTATGCTCGGAGTCTCTTTGCGCGACAGAATCCGTAATGAGGATATTCGCAAAAGAACGAAAGTGGCCGACATAGCTCAAAGAGTAAGCAAGCTGAAGTGGCAATGGGCAGGCCACATCGCTCGCAAAACTGACAACCGATGGGGAAGAAAGGTTCTCGAGTGGCGACCACGAACCGGAAGACGCAGTGTTGGACGGCCTCCCACTAGATGGACAGATGACCTAACAAAGGTCGCTGGAAACCACTAGTTGCAGGTTGCGCGGGACCGTTCGTTGTGGAAATCTAGGGGGGAGGCCTATGTTCAGCAGTGGACGTCTTGCGGCTGATGATGATGATGATGAATAAAAATATCTCTCCTGCCAACACTTCTAATCCTGCCTATGCCTCCGACTTCGGTTCCGACTCCGATAAATCAAATTTTAAAACTCCGACTCCGAAATCGGTTCCGACAAAATGACCTCCATTACATCTCTAGTGTTTACAGTGTCACAGTATACTTAGAAGTTAGTATGTACCGAACTTATTATTACCGTTATTATTTAATTTCTATGTAATTTCCGAACCACACGACCAATAATGTAAAAATGTTGATAGATGTATTCTAAAAATGTGTTTTTACTAACAAAATAAGAATTAACGAAATTTAACAACGCAAACATGAGTTACAACCAAATACACTATAACACATGAACACGAAACACAACAAAACAATACAATAAGGTAAATACCTCCGCACAAACGGCGCTACTGGAACATGCCTGTTACAGCACCGCCGCAAGTAGGGGTAGTCCAGCCTGTCAGCAATCATTGCCAGCAGGCGGTACGCGTCTCCGCAAACATGCCCGAGGCGCTGCAGAAACGGGGCAGCCCCACCACAAGGTTTAGTAGTGGTAGGACTCTTAGCAGAGTCCGCCTGGAGAAGAACCTTTGCCAGTTATTCTACCGCCAAGCAGTAATGTGCAAACATTACTAAGCTAAACTAAACATTACTAGTAACTATAAAACTATTACAATAACTTAAAAACTTGTGAAATTGGATGTGGACTTACCGCGCCTATAAAAGAGAAAATAGCAGTGATAATTAATTAAGGGCTGACGGTCTTTATAGTAAATTTTAAAATATGTACTCCATAAATCTCTATCTACCTATTTGGATAGTTAAATATATATTTTAAAACTCTTTGTTGTGGTAAGTACAACAATATTTTTTTTCCTTTTAATCATCTTTAAGTCGAACATATAACGTTGGTAGTGGTAGGACTCTTAGCAGAGTCCGCCTGGGGAAGTACCACACTTTTGCCAGTTATTCTACCGCCAAGTAGTAACGTGCAAACATTACTGTGTTCCGGTTTGAAGGGCAATGTTTCCATAAAAAATACAGGGCTTAGAGATAGAATATCTTAGATCTCTGGATGACGAGCGCAGTGAAGTGCTAGGTAATGATTTGGACTCTTCGTGTTCCAATAGCTGCGTGACACTGTGCTGTTATGTCTCGTCACTATACTGTTTAAAAAATATATTTACCTCTATGAGTTTTAGTAAAAAGTAGTATGCGATAATTTGTTTTAATTCAATGTTAATCGTACAGCAATAGTGTAAGAAAGCATAGAAAAAGGAACCCACTAAATTTAGTGTAATCCCACAGTTGGGACTGGGGCCCTTGTCTCAAGAATCAAGGAATCAAATCCTCGACGCTGGCCCAGTGCGGGTCGGTGGATGATACATGACTTCGAAATATAATAGGGACAAATCGGTTTCCTCACGATGTTTTCCTTCACCATTTTTAAGTTAGCGGCATTACGCAAATGACTTCGAAAAGACAGTGGTGCGCGTGGAATCTGAACCTGGTGCTCCGAATCGGCAGTCGCTATTCTCCTATATTATGCGGTAAGTAGGCAAATATTTGTAGGTAGTATCTATCTACTAGTTAGACTTGGTAGCATATTGTTATATTTTATCCGAGACGGAACGGAGACAGTATTATATGCGTTTGGGTTGAGAGGATGTTTGTGCAAACAAATATTGTCATTATTCCAAAACTGCTTGTCCGATTTTAATCCAGTTTGGCGCATGTTGTAAGATAGATATTACGGTGACAACTCACCAGGAGGCACTGCAATAAACAATTTTTGCGCGAATCAATGTTGCCAATTTTCTCCAAAACTACTAGTCCGATTTTGATGCAGTTATCAGTGACGGGTTAAGATTTGATCGGTGCGTGTTCTTAGCTAGTACGAGGACAACTCACCAGAGAGCGCTGCATTATTAACATGTTTGGACAAATCAATGTTGCCATTTTTTTCCTAAAAATACTAGTCCGATTTTGGTGAAATTTTCAGTGTTGGGTCAAGGTTTGAATGATGCATATTCTTAGATAAGTATTACGGTGACAATTTACCAGGGAGCGCTGTAGTAAACATTTTTGTGCAAATCAATGCAGCCATATATCTCCAAAACTGCTAGTTTGATTTTGATGAAGTTTTCAGTGATGGGTCAAAGTTTGACTGGTGCATGTTGTTAGGTAAGTATTACGCTGACGACTTACCAGGGGGCGCTGCAGTAAACAATTTTGTGCAAATCAATGTTTTAATTTTTCTCCAGAAGTACTAGTCCGATTTTGATAATATTTTCAGTCATGGGTCAAGGTTTGATTGGTGCATATTCTAAGTTGGGTATTACGGGGACAACTTACCAGGGGACACCGCGTGAGACATTTTTGTGCAAATCAATGTTGCCATTTTTCTCCAAAACGACTAGTTCGGTTTTGATGAAACTATGAGAACTACACTATTGAAACTTGGTAAGTAGATGTATGATGTGAACCGCATTAAGATTTTTACAAACAAAATATATAAAAAATTAGGGTTGCCTAAAAAAATATACTTAGAACTGAAACTCGAATTATTTTTTTTTCATCAAACCTACACGTGTGCGGTGTCTATCGATAGGTCTTTAAAAGTGATGTTGAGGTTTCTAACATAATTTTTGTCTACACTGAATAATTTGGGCGAGAAACACTTCCAAAGTGGTAAAATGTGTCCCCCCCCCCTCTAACATACGTGAAAACCAGTCATCACAAAATACGTGAAGTAAGTAATGTTTTTATGTACCTTCATTTTTACACTTGACCGCCATCTCACCTGATGTTAATCGACGATGCGGTCTACGATGAAGCGTGTTTATCTAGAAGAAACCGATTCACTCTCGATTTGAAGACACCAAGATTATAGCTATCAGGGAAAACCCACTCAGGCAACTCATTCCAAAGCCTAGACGTTCTTATCAAAAAATTAGAGTCAAGCCTCTTCGTCCGTATCTCGTGTTCATTATCCCATATATATCTCAAAATTGTCCGTCTAAGCCAGTTAGCGGGTAAGCATCTGTTCTTAGTACGTACTAACTCTACTCAATCGTCCACATTTCGTTCATCAGAAAATACGTGACGTCTGGCGGCCCTGGGATCTTACTCTATTCAAATAATTACATCAATTTATTTTTCGCTTTTGAGTGCCTATTTGTTGTTTTGAAGTCGATTTAATATTTAGTAGAAAATTAATATCATTTCTTCGTTCATTTTTAAAATGTTGACATTTTACCATGAAAGACTTGTGTCGTGGTATTTTTTATAACATTTTTTAAAACTTCCATATTATTGCGACACATTATGATTATTGTGTAAAGGCCGATTTACATCAGACGAGCGAATGCTCATTCTATCCCTACTGTATCAAATTCATTTGTAAACAAACGTAGAGCATTCTTTCGTTGTTTTGTTTGCATTCGCAAAGATTCTATGGAATTTATAATATGGAAAACGCTCTTTCGTTTACACTAAAAGATCGAGAAAGAATGCTCTTGTTCCAGCTCTAGCTCTATGTTCGTTCAGTTTAAATCGGCCTAAAATGAAGTATGTAAACCGGCAACGAAAATAACCTAGATCTTAGTATCGGGCTTTAAGGGTAAAGTTAATGTTGATACTATTGAATAATAACAGTATCCAATTATGAATATGTATGTGAACCATATAGAAATGAATGGATTAGCTCACTACGTTCAGTGTAACGAACCATGAACACGATAGCGTGGGAGGAGTGTATTACAATGAGCTTTTGGAATATACTAGCATAGGGGCTGTATCAGTTCAAACATGATATCTCAGATCATCCAGTTAGTAGGTCATTTAAGTGGCAAAAGAAACCTAAATAAATAGATTATCCTATTTTATCCTACTTACTATCTCTCCTAATCGTTATTGTCTCCTCATTCTTATGAAAACACAAACAATCTGGCTATCATTAAAAATAGAGTTACTTTTTTTTTAATAAAGAGTGACGAGACGAGCAGGACATGTGCCTGATGGTAAGCAACATGCCTGCCACATAACAGCACAGTAACACGCAGCTATTGGAACATGATAGTCCAAATCAATACCTAGCACTGCACTGCGCTCTTCACCCAGAGATCTAAGATATTATGTCTCTAAGCCCTGTAATTTCTCTGGAATCATAGCCCTTCAAACCGGAACACAGTAATGTTTGCACATTACTGCTTGGCGGTAGAATATTTGGCAAAGGTGTGGTACTTCCCCAGGTGGACTCTGCTAAGAGTCCTACCACTACTAAAGAGAAGATTATCCTATTATATCCTACTTCCTACTAATATAATAAATAATGTCTACGCTTGGATGTTTTCAAGCTGAAATTTGGAACAAATATAGATGAGAGTCTGGAAGAAAACATAAGTTATTTTGTATTCCGGGAAAATAATGGGAACAACGGGAACTACGCGGGCAACACCGCGGGGCGCTGCTAGTATAATATTTTACATGTCAATGTTTGGATGTTAGTTGCTCAATCATTTCGCAACGTCTGAACGGATCGGGCTGAAATTTGGAATATATTATGAACATTATATTCTGGAAGAACACATAGGATACTTTGTATCCCAGGAAAATAACAAATGGCGCGCGGATGGTAGAAAAGTGATATGATCACATATTATTCTTTTTAAATAAAGAGTGCTCGTCTCGAGCAGGACATGAGCCTGATGGTAAGCAACATGCCTGCCACATAACAGCACAGTGACACACAGCTATTGGAACATGACGAGTCCAAATCTTTACCTAACACTGCACTGCGCTCGTCACCCAGAGATCTAAGGTGTAATATCTCTAAGCCCAGTAATTTCTCTGGAAACATTGCCCTTCAAACCGGAACACAGTAACGCTTACACATTGCTGGTTGGCGGTAGAATAACTGGCAAAGGTGTGTACTTTACCAAACTTAACCAAGTTAAGCTTATTTATCAGTAGTTTGTCTCATCAGTAACTACTACGTGGTAGTTTTACATCCGTCGATTTGCAGTCAAACTCTAGCCTAAATAGTTCTAGTGGAAATTCAATGTCAGTTGTAATGACCAATTTATCAACAAACAGAAAGAAAAATATAATAAAACTTAGGTTTCAAACCTACCATCTTATTAATGTAAAATCGGACATTCTAACCACTAGATTACCACGTATTTTTAAGGTTTTATATGCCTACCCGTAACAGTGACACGCAGCTATTGGAAACAAGAAGAGTTCAAATAATTACCTAGCACTAGTCATAGCTACTTAACATACTCACAGTCAAGCCAATACGTATGTCAAGCCATGAATAACCTTGAATTACATTAAATTAAACTTAAATGAAATTAATGTCATTACAAAACAAAATATAAAATAAAAATTAAATGTCAAATTAAAAATTGTCAGTCACGTTAAAATAATAATAATAATTAAAAAATAAAATAATAATAATACAATAATAATCATGATTTATAACACATTTAAAATAATACAGCTCTTTTAAAATCTGCAATCGCAACAAATTAACGAGTAAATTTTATTGCACTTTCCCAAACGGACTCTGTAAAGAAAACTATCTTTGCTGTAAAGAGTCCTCCCACTACTAAAATAAATTTCTGTCTCATTAGTATGATTGTCATAGCTACCGATATAAAACAAAAATAAAATAATTCCGCAAACAATAAGGCAAAGAGGTGCAAAAACAACAACCTTCGAACAACCTAAAGATATAAACCCGATTTCTACTCTCGAGAAAGTGGAGTAAGCGAACCTTCTTGGTAATGAATGATAGCGAATGCTCCTTTCTCTAAACAATGGTAATAAATACAGCGACGGGTGCCGTTAACGCCCGTCAGGGTTCTGAAGGAGGTTCTTCTATTCTGGTCTGCCTACACGGACTGTGGGTGTGTGAGTGATGACCCGCGACTTTGTACACAGTGAGTTCGACCTCTTACGTCTATTTTGAGCTGAATACAGTGAGAGAAATCAAATGATTCACAATAGGGTACAATCCTAAAAAAAAACTAAGTAGCCAGTACTAACTAACTAAGATTGCCAAAAAATATTGTACACGTATTTTTAGGGTTCCGTAAAACGTAAAAACGGAACCCTTATAGATTCGTCATGTTTGTCTGTCTGTCTGTCTGTCCGTCACAGCCACTTTTTTCCGAAACTATGAGAACTACACTATTGAAACTTGGTAAGTAGATGTATTCTGTAAACCGCATTAAGATTTTTACAAAAAAAAATAAAAAATAATAAAAATTAGGGTTGCCCCCCATACTTAGAACTGAAACTCAAAAAAATTTTTTTCATCAAACCTACACGTGTGGGATGTCTATCAAATAGGTCTTCAAAAATGATGTTGAGGTTTCTTAAATAGTTTTTGTCTACACTGAATAATTTGCGCGAGAGACACTTCCAAAGTGGTAAAATGTGTGCCCCCCCCCCCTCTAACTTCTAAAGTAAGAGAATGAAAAAACTAAAAAAAAAAAATTGGTTGCCTGTAAAGTCGGTATACGGGCGAAAGTTTTACGTGACAACGACTTTGAGTGGTTAGCCCGCCTAAGAGCGAGAGAGACAGACATAAAAAGTGAAAGGCACGCGTCCCTCTCACTCGCTCTCATTGTGAGCGCATAACGTGAGCGGAGCGTAACGCAGTTTCTTGAAGTGTCACCCGGCAAACCAATTTATAAGACGTTGTCACGTCAAAATATATGATGTACATTACCATAACAACTACCAATGAAAATTGGTTTGAACTCGATCTGATGAGTAGTTTTTTTTTAGTACGTCGTAAATACACTATTATTAAAACTTCGATCAAAGTCACAACTAACTACAAGAACTATGTGTACTATGTATATTATGTTACTTGCTGCAACGGAACCCTTCATGGGCAAGTCCAACTCGCACTTGGCCACTTTATTTCTTTTGTTTCACAAACAAAAAACGACGAAGATACGTGTGAGTACGATTTTTACTCACGAGTGACGTCGCGACCCCCCACTCTCGAAGTTTGATGGTCTTTATTATCTTTGACGATTTTTAATATTATGAAAAAATACGTGTCCAATATTTTTCCATGATCTAGCTGACGGACTAATGAGGATGGAGTATTTTTGACCCAGTCCGGTACCCTATTAAAGGCAAAAGTTTATTTTTAAAAGAAAAAGTAAGGAGACGAGCAAGACATGTGCCTGATGGTCAGCAGTATGCATGTATATATCGGGTCAGTACTATTTAAATATGTAGAGTTCCATACTGATACACAATACTGCACTGTGCTCGTTTTTCGTTTTTTCACAGCAATTTCTCTGGAAATTTTGTTTTTTGAACCGGAACAAAGCAACGTTTGCGTATTACTGTTGGGTGTAGACTGGCAAAGGTGGGGAATTTTCCTAAGTTTCTAGCTTGGAGTAACATGTCCGCTCCTTATTTATATAAATTGCAAAGTTGCAGGGAACAATAATATTGAACGAAATTTGTCGTGAGCAGATAATAATGGTTGTCAACATCAGATAATGGTTGTCTCTAAAGACATTATCTGTCAGTTTGTGTGTGTATTACTACCCGCATTAACACGAAGAGGCAGATGAAACCGGAGATTGTGGCCATGACCATGACCATCTAGAGATGCTAACGCATTTCTAGATTTCACTTTTATTTTTCACTTTTCTGATGTTTATTTATTTTATTGTTGCAATTAGTACGTACCCTAAACTGGCATTAATTTACTGGCTATAAACTGAATGAAATTGTATATTTAATTTGGCCCCAGTATGTCCACCGCTTAATGATATGAAAAGAGAACGATTCACAAGTAACTCCGAACACTTGATTCAGCCAATCAAATATACCCACCCTCCTGCCGACTCCCGCTTCTCGACACTTTATAAGCCCTGCGGAGCATGGGGAAGGCGCAGTATATCTTAGGCATTGCAGGCGCATCCTACTAGAGCAAACTAGTTTCGAGCTAAAACCTAGTTTGAGGTAACTTAGACAGGATATTCAAAACTCCGACATCGCGCGTTCTAAACTTGCCAGAGAAATTAACTGAGTGATTCTGTTTTCGCAGTTTTTATTGGATTTAAAGTTTGAATATAAAATTTGGTTTCAGAACTCATCATGAGTGGTTCTGGTAAAGGTTTGCTTGGTCTGTGGCTCTACAGAAACGGTTCTGAGTGGCAGGTCAAGAATGAATCTCCTCATCACCCCAAACTTGGAGCACTGCACTTGGCGTCTCAGCATCAGCAGACGAGTGAACGGATTTCTGTGATTTTTACCTTAAAGAATCAAGTTGGAGGGTTGGTCCGAGTACTATCAGTATTCCAAGACTTAGGCGTCAACGTCCTCCATATTGAATCCAGAAAATCTGTTACACAAGTTACATCTGTGAGTAAAATTTAATTTAGCTAAAACGTGTTACGTGTTTAAGTGAAATGCCAATTGTATTGCTTGTTTTTCAAAGCAAATTTGTGTAGATAGGTTTATGTTATGTAGGGCGGGAATAGGAACAGATACGGGCACTAGTACTAATAGTATTTATACCATTAAGTCAATTTCGGTTTTTCATAAATTTGGTACAACGCATGAGAAAACTTAAATTCCAGGTCTCTTTTAAAATTTGATCCTACATTTTAGTCTCGTTAGAGCTAGATATGTACACCTAGGTGACGTTTTGTTTGCTCCAATTAAAGTAATTCTTCAGCTTTCAACGTGCGTTTTGTAGAGGTAAGACTCTTTGCAGAGTCCGTCTGGAGAAGTATCAGATCTTTGCAAGTTATTCTACCGCCAAGCAGTAATGTGAAAATATCACTGTGTTCCGGTATGAAAGACAATGTTTCCTGTGAAATTACAGGGCATAGAGATCGAACATCTTATATCTCTAGGTGACGAGCATCGTGCAATACTAGGTAAAGATTTGGATACTTCATATTCCAATAGTTGCGTGTCGCTGTATTGTTATGGACATGAACCTATGTTGCTTACCATCAGGCATATGTCCTGCACGTTTTGTCACTCTATATTATAAAAAGTGTCTTGTATTTATCCACAATTATTTTTAATAAATAGAGATAATCTTAGATCTTAGTTCTAAGTAGAATATGCCAAGAGCAATCCAACTCCTGCAACCAGCACCCGTTCACAAGTATTCTCTTTTCGACCATTTATCAGGAAAAAGGGCAAACTGTCACATGACGCTGCCGCGAGAAGAAACTTTAAGCAACTTGTGCTAGCTCGAGGCATTTTTTTCTGGTATTCACATAAAAAAACTACTAGTACGAATCTATTTAATTTTTTTTTTACATCTCTTACTAAAAATCAAAAAGCCCCGGGGAGCATTCGCTGTGTTACGTCAGAACTCTCGACGCGGTAGCGCTGTAAGTTTGGAGGTTGGAAGGCACGTACTAGAATCTGTTTTTGCGGTAGAGAGACGCGAGTCAGTGGTATCTAGATCGTGGTGTATGTAGCATTGTAATTCTTACCATATCTTATATTATTCTCGTTTATATTTTATTTAACTATTGACGTGAAGTTTAGACGTAGTTCACCGTTTTTAAGCTACCAAAGACAGTGGTGCGCGTGGGGTTGGAACCAGGGGCTTTGGATCGGCAGTAGCCGTTCTACTCCCGACTAGACCGTAACTTATTCTAGATATATTATAATTATATTATTTATTTTACTTTTAATTTCCATGCTAGTACCTGCTATAGTGTTGAGCTAACGAGTACTAGCGGCAAACAGCCTTTGGTCGCCGCGTCGTTCGAGAGCCGATTGAGACTTGTGACGTCATCGCATAGATTGGCCTTCCGCGTGTCATATATATTAAAATAGGAAGGGAAGCTTCATAACTTGATCACTTACTGAAATAATTGAAATATTAAAACCACTGGGTTTTATTGTTCCTATAGTAATATTTCATAAAATTAAATTTAAAAAAAACTTCCGCATTATAAATTGATTTACCTTCCTATGTTTTTTGTTAAGTAGATCATATTATGTAGCTCAGAGGTAGTTCCATATAAATTTAATCGAAATCGGTTTGGTGGTCTTTGAAATATCAACAAAAACTATATTTGCTATGCAAAATCTGGACAACGCGACGTGATGCTAGAGACAAATAAAAAAAAAATGTCGAGTAAATTTAATTTAAAATTGAAGTCGGTTTTTGTTTTTTTGTGGGAAAAAAATAAATTACCCATTTTCATTCAAATACAATTTAGTGAAACAAAGATTTAATTCACTAATTTTCAAAAACGCTTACCAGGTTGGTACATTAAGAGTTTGAAAGATGAGCTTAACGTCGACAACAGGGATTGGCTCACTTGGAGAGAGGGAAGAGAGGCCTTTGCTCTCGACGTTGGGACAAGATAGGCTAATATAATAACGTAATAATTTAATATGGTGTGTTTAGGCTGACATCCTGGTTGATGTAGAGTGCGATCCACATCGTTTGGAACAGCTCAAGCGAATGCTGAAACGGGAAGTTCAAGACTTTGAAGTGGTTTCCTCGCAAAGTGGAGATGAATTCCCCCCACCTACACCATTGTCTGCCACAACCAGTTTCGGTAAGTATTGTTGCTGTGCGTTGAACGAACTTCTGCGTTTTCAGACGAACTAGTTAGACAGTGGATAGGGAGGAACACATATTCATATTAGAACAAACTCACAACATTTCAGTTTCGTAAACTTAAATGTCTTGAACTCTTAAAATAATAACACTTAGAAATCGGGTCCGCGCAAGAAAAGTGAGGGAAATCATAGTGATCCATATTGGTTACTACTAAGTATTCATTTATCATCGTTTTAGATCATTTCAAGCAATGTTTGGTTTTATCTGATTCTGTCAAACATTTTATTAAATGCACGTAACAGTAATTACTCGATACCTTAGTGAGTATGCAGTCACAAACGAAGCGGGAGGTGCAGTTCAATAACGTACCCCGCGCTCCCTGCGAACCCCTTCCACACCCTATATTGTTTTGGAAAATAAGAGAGTTTTTACAAAAAGTACAATATACCGGTGACTGGTGGTAAGTAATAAACATGTTACTGTTATTTTTGTTCTGCTTTCGGGAATCGTTTTTGCAAAACAAAACTGCACATTGCACCATATTGCTTTGGTTTCGAATTATTTTTTGTATCATAAACAATCCGCAATTGCAACCATTTGATACTGACTTACGCGATCCGACAATGACAACTATGTTCTTACCGGTGCTGACGCTATAAAGCGTTTGTTCTTACTCTGTTGGTATTAAATAAACAAATAACAAACATTGGTGAACAATTCACACACAGTACCATCTGCCCCCAAACTTAGCAAAGCTTGTCCTATGGCAGCCAGATAGCTGATATAATACTTATACAGTTTTTCAAATACCCAGAAACACCCAGACAGTACAAATTCTTTACACAAATATTTGCCCTGGGTGGTATGTGTAAGCTCTTTAGTGTGGCCCTTCACTGTACATACTCCACTTGGTGAACTTCAGTACATACCGCTTACGCCGATATCGATCTGCGCTTTGGATGAAGCGTTTGTTTGAAGATTAACTATCTAGGCGTTACTAATCTATGCTTGAACTGCAGTGCAGTTGTAACCCGATATTATATTCTGAGAGCATATTTCTTGTAGCAAAATTTGGATAGGTGTTTGAGGGAAGCTGAGAACTTGTCACGTAGTTTTCCTATTATATCCCAACACAGAGGTGCAGACCTGGCTGGTGAGCCGCGGGGCAAAACGAATCCCTCAATTTAGATCACTTGGCAGGTACATCGATACTCCAAAATGATCTTTCTATTCGAGAATCCCTATTTTTTAGTTATAAATAACACCCAATTTAAATTTCAAATTTCCTCAATCCCATTTTTTTATTTTTTTGGAAACATATTTGTACGCGCCCGGTTAAAAAAAATGTATCGTTCGTTTTGCCCCGCCTCTCACCAGCCAGGTCTGCAGTCTGCACCTCCATGTTGGGATATAAAAGCAGAGCTATGTCACAAGCTGTCAGCTTGCCTTAAAATACCTACCCAAACAGCACTCAGAATATTAGAGGTAAGAAGATAAATAATTACCCCGTATATACTATTAGTACCCCCCCATAGTTCCGGTTTTATAATTCTCTCTCAGTGAAATGTAGCCTATGTGCTATTCCAGACTATAAACATCTAAATTATATCAACTCGATTTATTCGGCTATTGCTACTTTTTTTGAGGAATTTAAATTACTTAGCAGGATTTGGACAAATTTTAATGTTTGTACATTATTCCTTAGCTATATAAAAATATCACCAATATTTTTTTAGTTTAAATATAATATTTAAATTGTTCTTGTTAGAATAGATAAATGTACCTATTTGTGTAAATGTATTTAATGTAAACTAGCGTTCTGCTTCGGCTTCACACGTGGACAAATTTTAATGTTTATACATTATTGCATTCTTATTTTACATAAAATTATTACTTATTACTGGAATAGATAATTGTGTATAATAAACTAGCGGTCCGCTCCAGCTTTGCACGTACACAAACAAATCCAATGGTGAAAGATTTTTTGAAATAATTCCAGAGATCGGCGCATTCAAAGAAACAAGATTTATAATATTAGTACCTTATACCTATGTCTACATCGTCTGCTTATACCCATTTAGAACAAAGTTACATGTCGCTTTTAATTTGTTCTTCATTAAATAAAATCCATCCATTCTAGTCATCTACTCGTAGTTTAAACTATTACGTTTTATCTTAAATGTCATTTTATTCTTTGTTTCTGGGACTGTTAAATAAATGAAAATCTAGATAAGTATTTAATTCAAAACATGGATAGTCGCAACATACTTGAGGTATTTTTTATCCAGAGTTTTTCAGTGGTAAACTTCAATCAACCTTTTTTTATCCTGTTAAGTTTCAACGATCAATCATGTTAAATTCTTCGGCTTTCTTCATTCATAACAATCGATACCTATTCAAAGTTTGAGACCCTGTATTCATGATCTTGGATAAAATAAACGAGATTAGCATTTAGATTGATAAATGTGGTCCATAATTTTAAGACTACCTTTTTTTCTTTACATGCTGATTTGTCTTGATCAAAAAAGTTGATGTAATGCCAGCTAATCTACCTCTAGACCATAACTTATTGCCATGTTCCAGGTTTGTAAACAAATAAATATGGATAATATATTCATTTTTAGCGTTTCATTCGTTTGTATGAAGTCGGAATACTGTATAAATGATATTACCATGCCTTCGGTACTGTTAGGTATATCTGAAACTTTAACTGATGGAATTTAGGAAATGGTTGATCTCCAGAGCATCATCATCTGCAGATTGTAAAATTTAACACTTCAGTTTTATATATTTCGATACCTAGTAATAAATATTATCTTCTTTAATTTGTATAATGTTAAACATGATAGACTACAGGCCCGTGAACAAAATTTACGGGTCAAATGAACCACCAGGAGACCTATGTAGGATGATAGAAGGGTATAAAGTGATAAGATTCAGCACTATGCCGTCACTTGTAAGCTGTCCAACTGAGTACAGTCGAAAAAGGGGGGTTTCAACCCTCGATCATTTCTCCTTGTTGCATGATTTTTGTACTCAGTTGGACAGCTGTGGACTGTGGAGCTGTGTTGGACTCAGTGACGGCATAGTGCTGAATCTTATTACTTTATGCCCTTCTATCATCCTACATAGGTCTCCTGGTGGTTCATTTACTACGTCAATTTTGTTCACGGGCCTGTAGTCTATGACAAAAATATTGTGTGACGTTTGTTATTGTGAAGTGAATTATGTGTGGGTGTTTCTATGTATCATAAGTATGTGTTTAAAATTAAATAGGTATTATGTTAGCTTATATAAAACAAGCATTGCTTAGTTTGGGGCTAAGTGGATTGAGTGAAGAAGTGGCGACCAATATTTATTACTGAATGACTACCCCGGCTTTGCCCGTGGTACATATATAGTATATACCAGGGAGCCCGTACATATCCAACAGTAAAATATTTTTAGAAATAAGTTCAGCAGTTTCTGAGAATATCGCGTTCAAACAAAAAACCTCTTCAGCTACTTGCTACGCCACCTGTCGAAAATTGGTCGTACCAACACAGATTTTGGACAAATTTGATAGGCAAACAAATTAACAAAGGGTTATAATGACGCAGTCGTAGTTACGTCGCTGTCACGTCAACGCACGGTACGAAAGCTCTCAACCTATACTATCTATACTAATATTATAAACCGGAAGAGTTTGTTTGTTTGAACGCAAGGATCTCGGAAAATACTGGTCTGAATTGAAAGATTTTTTCTCTGTAGGATGTCCATTTATCAAGGACGGCTAAAGATTATTTAACATTACGTTCGTATCAACGAGAGTGGAGCATTAATGAAAAATGTAACAAAAACGGGGAAAAATATTGCTTTTTGAGAGCTTTCGTTGCGTCTCATCTTATAAAGTTTGCGTCATTAGAACCTAAAATATTTGTTCAACATTTGAATTGGTACGACCAATTTTCGATAGATGGCGTAGCAACGCGCGCACGGATCAGCTACTAATTAATATTTTTCCCCGATTTTGGTACATTCTGCAATCATTCTCTTTTTCTATTGATAGTAGCGTAATGTTATATAGCTTATACTCTATGTCGATAAATAGACTATCCAACAGGAAAATAATCTTTCAATTCGGACCAGTAGTTCCGGAGATCTTAATGCGTTCAAACAAACAAACTCTTCAGCTTTATTTTATTAGGATATATTGAAAAAAAATATGGCAAATATATTTTTTTTGTCATCATACAGTATATTACACAAAACATATCATACACTATTCCGTATTTTGTTCATCAACTTTTATCAAAATACGTGAAAAATAGTATTTGTTTTGAATTGTAGATTTTGGTGAGATGCACTGGTTCCCTCGCAAGATATCGGACTTGGACCGCGCCCAGAATGTCCTCATGTATGGTGCTGAACTGGACGCTGATCATCCAGGATTCAAGGACCCCGTGTACCGTAAGCGGCGCGAACAATTTGCTGCTATCGCAAACAATTATAAATAGTATGTATGCTAAATTTTGTATTACTTTACACTAGTCGGTGTTTCCCGTTAAGTACAACTTAGGGGTCTTAAAATCTAGAGCAAGCAGGGTCTTTCTGGGCAAGCGTGCTACAACTTAGGCCACGTTAATGCATCGTCAGAAAATATGCGATAAAACTACTTGGTGCTGAGCCATACAAATACACACCGCCATGCACAGCGCCATAAAAATACTTGTTTTTTTTTATGTAGATTATGTTTTAGCAACTTTTTGTTGCTATGTTTCTCTAATTATTACTCTGTAGTAGGCTCTATGAATTTGAGTATCCTTTTTTTATTAGGGTTCCGTAAAACGTAAAAACGGAACCCTTATAGATTCGTCAAGTCTGTCTGTCTGTCTGTCTGTCTGTCTGTCTGTCTGTCTGTCTGTCCGTCCGTATGTCACAGCCACTTTTTGCCGAAACTATGAGAACTACACTGTTGAAACTTTGTAAGTAGATGTATTCTGTGAACCGCATTAAGATTTGTACAAAAGAAATTAAAAAGAAGAAAAATTAGAGCTACCCCCCATACTGAGAACTGAAACTCAAATATTTTTTTTTCATCAAACCTACACGTGTGGGTTATCTATCGATAGGTCTTCAAAAATGATGTTGAGGTTTTTAAAACTATTTTCGTCTACACTGAATAATTTGCGCGAGAGACACTTCCAAAGTGGTAAAATGTGTGTCCACCCCCCCTCTAACTTCTAAATTAAGAAAATGAAAAATCTAAAAAAAATATATGATGTACATTACCATGTAAACTACCAACGAAAATTAGTTTGAACTCGATCTGATGAGTAGTTTTTTTTTAGTACGTCATAAATACACTATTATTGAAACTTCGATCAAAGTTACAACGAACTACAAGAACTATGTGTACTATGTATATAATGTTACTTGCTGCAACGGAACCCTTCATGGGCGAGTCCAACTCGCACTTGGCCACTTTATTAATAGCAGTGAAACAATATAAAAGGACGTATGCTAACATTTAGTTAAGCAACAATACCTACTGTAAGAAAGAGGGTAACTGTGGAGTGCAGTTAAGGAATTATTTATTAAAGACTAGCAATACCTCTCAGCGTTGCCCGTGGTATATACAACGTGTTGGATTTACCCCCAACAATATTTTAACAGTCCATTCTAACACTGATGTAGACTTCATCACCCAAGGTCTCTTTCCCCTCAGCACGGTAGATCACGAGATAATTCGAGTCAAAGTTTGACGTAAAATTCCCACCAAATCACCAGCTTCAACCCTAAAGCTTGTACAGCAGACAAACGACCTTGCCACCGACGCCGCGACGTCGTACAAAAATCCGTGCGGAGATCTGGCCATTAGGGGTATGTCAAATGAAATAACAACCAAAAAAATTATATTTTTTTTTGGAAATTTTTTTTGAGCTTTCATGCCTAATTTTCACATACATGATTCAAAACTTAATGTAGATGAACTACCATAAATATTGTTGCACCTTTTTGCAACACCTTGTATAAATAATTAAATAAGTATAGCCTATAGCACTCAGGGATCAGGTTCGTATCCAGCGGTAAAATAATTTTAGAAATAGGTCCAGTAGGTCCTGGGGTTACCGCGTTCAAACAAAATAACTCTTCAGCTTTATAAGATTAGTATAGAAGTATAGATCTGCTCTTCTATCGCCTGACTAAAATAGATGGCTTTGCATGCTCTCTCTCTCTCTATTTTACTTTAAGCAAAAGTTAAGCAGCAATCAATAAAGTAGCATACACAGCAATGAGACAGCGATAACATAGAAATAAATATCTTCAATGGCAGATTTCCTCTCTAGTTATCCATTGGATTTAAATGATTGCATACTTTGCACACCTTTTTATTATTATTGTGGATAATAGGTTTGCACTTGAACGCCGGATGTTCAGCGACGATGCGGTTCATCATAGAGATTGGTAAACTGAAACCGATTCAGTCTAGATTTGCAGACACCCAAATTATTAGTTATTGATTTATATTGTATGTATTTAATTTAGAGACTGCCGCGATATTCTAGTTAAGTTGTGTGTGCATGCTTTGGATAACAGTTTAGAACATCACAATATAATAATTTAGCTGTTATTTAACATTATCTGTAATCTGTTATGTACGCCTAAATAAATAAATTATAACCAGCAAGAAAAACCCACTCAGACAGAGCATTCCATAGCTGAAACGTTCTTATTAGAAAATTGAAGTCAAATCTCTTCGTGCGAGACTTTCTTTTTTATACAGATTAGAGTGACGAGACGAGTAGGACATGAGGCATCCATCATGAAACGATATTTTAATGAAACGAGTTATATGTTTTTACAAGAATATTTTGTACAACGCTTTGTCGACGTCATATACACATACGTATGTTTGTACGTGAGAGTTAATTCCATTTCTTTTTTGGCGCATTAGTCGACTGTCGTTGGGATCATACTTTTTTTTTTAATTTTTTCACATATTTTCATAACTCATGTTTTAAAATATTGGATACGTGATATTCAAAGCTTTCAAACTTAAAAAAAATGGTTGTCTGTAAAGTCGGTATACTGACGATAGAACGTGACGATAGATAGCGCGAGTAGTGATACCGCTCGACTCGGCGGGTGGCGCCCTCAGCGCTCAGCTTCGTCCGCATGGCACGGAAGACGAACTAACAGTAACGGCGGAACGTTACAGTTTTGCGGGTGTGCAGCCGGCTTCTAGAATTATAAGACGTTATCACGTCAAAAAACTGGCAGGTTGGAGTCGGAGTCTTACAACGATAGTTCTATTACAACCCATGAGCCAAAGCTCGGTATTTTGCCAGTTTTGATATTTATTCATATATTAAGCCTTATAACACTACTAGGCTTCAAAGTATTTTGTATTACCGACTTTCGAACAGAAAGAAATAGTAAAAAGGTTTTTTTGGGGGAACTTTTAAAATAAGGTTATTTCGGGGGACACTATCTGTACCCAAGTTTATCTGCGTTGAATTGAATTAGAAAAGTTTTCGTGAGAATTCCGATTGTTTGGGACTTGAAGAAAGTTCGCTTCCAATTCTCAGCCGTTCAGGTCTTCATACAATTTTTACGTCATCGTAATGAAGAAACAAATCATAAAAATGAAGTGGCCAAGTGCGAGTTGGACTCGCCCATGAAGGGTTCCGTTGCAGTAACATATTATACATAGTACACATAGTTTTTTTAGTTCGTTGTAACTTTGATCGAAGTTTTAATTATAATGTATTTATGACTACTCATCAGATCGAGTTCAAACCAATTTTCGTTGGTAGTTTGCATGGTGATGTACATCATATATTTTTTTTAGTTTTTTCATTCTCTTGTTTTAGAAGTTAGAGGGGACACACATTTTACCACTTTGGAAGTGTCTCTCGCGCAAATTATTCAGTGTAGACAAAAACTATATTAACTATAGAAACCTCAACATCATTTTTGAAGACCTATCGATAAACATACCACAAGTGTAGGTTTGATGAAAAAAAAATTTTGAGTTGCAGTATCTAAGTATGGGGGGCAACCCTAATTTTTTATTATAAATTTTTATAATTTAATTTTTAATTTTTTTTTGTAAAAATCTTAATGCGGTGCACATAATACATATACTTACCAAGTTTCAATAGTGTAGTTCTCATAGTTTCGGCAAAAAGTGGCTGTGACATACGGACGGACAGACAGACAGACAGACAGACAGACATGACGAATCTACAAAGGTTCCATTTTTACGTTTTACGGAACCCTAAAAATTCATTTACAAAATTAGTAACATTATTATCCTTCACATAATATTATTAGTCACAGACTAAGTAGAGAGTAGAGAGTGATTATAGTCCAATGTCATTATCAAATCACGCGAGGTTGAAATTTATAATACACCAAGTTACAATTAATACTGATATGAGTAATTATAGTATCGAGTGTTTCGTATTAGTTTCTGGTTTGATGTATTGGAATACCACGTTCAGATACTCGTCTACCGAGTCTTAACACCCGTTAAGTAGCCATTTATGTACCTACGTGATGTTTAAAAGTTTTCTCATACATTTTTCGGATTTTATCGAGAAGGGCATTATAAATTTAGTTTTATGGTTATGTGAAAACATTATTTTTTGAAATTTCCAGTCTGCAGTAAGGGGATTCGATTATAGCTCCAATTTTAGACCGCATCTGTCTTTTAGATGCTTGGCTCTGTGGTATGGATGGATTTGGTGAAAATTGTTTTATCCGGCATTTTGTGAAGGCCGCCATCTTGAATGAATATTAACCAAACATAGCTAAGAACCACCGTAAGGAACTCGCTTTCAAATAGGTTGATCCGTTTGAGCTCTATGGTGCCATAGAACCACAGACAGTCGTCGACGGCTAACTTATAACACCCCTCTTTTTGATGGGGATTTTAAAGAGATTTTAAGAGACACAAGAAGGCATTTTTACTCGCTTAAGAATCTGAATATGTCTATATACGGGGCGTAAGAGTGCATAATTATGTAGAATATGATTCTCACGAGCATGAGCTCAATATCTGGGAAACGGTTAAAAGAGAAAAAGTATCTGGGACATTTTTAGACACAATTTAGAGTTTCTACAACTTCACATTTCTGCACAATTTATTATTCGATAAATCTAACCGTTTTCGAGAAAATTGAGAAATATACTTAAAAAAATTACTTTTTACTCCAAATACGCCGAGAAGCTCACATGCGAACGAAAAGGATGTTTGGCCCCGAATTTGTAATAGTAAACCCAAGGTCTCTGAGGAAATTTGGCTCTGTCAGACTTTTTGTTATTTGATCATTATTTTATGTCTGAATTGAGCGGACTAAAAGTGCAAAGTTCAGTTTGAAGAACAATTTTTGTAAATAAAATACTGGGCTAAGAGATAAATCTTACATTTCCTGATGTCTAGCGTAGTACGTTGTCATGCAGTTATATAGATTTTTTGTGTTCGAAAAGCTTCGTGACATTTATCTGTTATGGGCACATGGGCAGGTCTATTATTTACCATCAGGTGTATGTTAACCTCGTCTTTTCACTGTATATTATATTTTTTTACAAAAAAGACTAGATATTATGTAATATAGGAGTGGGTGGATACAATGGTAGAAGAAGACCGCGTAAAGAATGGATGAACTGTGTGAATCAGGATATGAACGTAAAATAAGTGACTGCCGATACGATGAGAAATATAAATAACCTATTGGAAAAACGTACCTACTGCTTGTACCGCCCCATATAAATCAGATTAGTCTAACCATAAAGCATAAAGTTACGGCTGGTCTAAGTTACGGCTGTCTAATGGGGAGAACGCCGCCTGCCGATCCGGAGACCCAGGGCTCAAACCCCACACGCACCACTGTCTTTTCGAAGTCATGTGCGTAATGCAGCTAACTTAAAACGTTGAAGGAAAACATCGTGAGGAAACCGACATGTACTTAGAATCTTTTGAAGTCATGTCACCAACCCGCGCTGGGCCAGCGTAGTGGATTATGGCCTAAACTCTATCCTTGCGTGAGAAGGACCCGAGTCCCAGCAGTGGGAACATTTAGTGGGCTGTTGATGTTGATGATAATGTCATCATCAAGCTTGTTGCATCATAGTTTATATGAGTTTTTGTTTTAGTGGGCAGCCTATTCCGAAAGTACAGTACACCGAAACAGAAATTAAGACGTGGTGAGTATTTTTTTACAATTTCTACTATTAGCTTCCATTTGCCTAGTACCAATTTGCAAATAGTTGTTTTCTAAAGAAATCAAAATACAAACATAATCTTTAATTACATTTATCCATAATCAGCTATCAAGGCACGTTTTATGATCAATGTACAATATTTGACTGATGACCAGAAGTGAGATTGCCAATCTGTTCTAGCCCTTACCATTTCGTAATACTGTATCATTAATTTGTAATGTCATATTGTATGTGTCATTAGAAAGTGAGAATAGTAAAAAAAAAATCACTCATTCATTCGTATACGTACAGTAATTTAGTTGTTTATGTTATTTTCACCAAATACGATTTACACAAATTAATAATTTCTCTACGTGCCCCATGGGAAACAACTTTAAAAGGATAAAAAGTATTCCATCTAATAGACCAAGAGCCCATGTACCCCAGACCTTCGTTATTTTATAAAAGCTGAACGTTTGTCAGAGTATGCTCCCAACACAGTTAAGAACGATGGCCCATGATGAAGTTTGGATCATCCTGGCTTTGGCAGATAAACGGTACTAAAGGTGTACCGATCTAAATTTGTCAAATTATAAAGTCTGATATTTCGGTAATACCTTCAGAATATTATTAAAAATTACACCAATAATTGCTAGACACTTAACATCGTGGTAAGCACTTTCCAGACACCCATGTTGTGTTAATGTTCATGCAATTGTAATTCTACTTGCGCCATAATATGCGCGCTTATTTTTAAACATAATATTTGGGTAACAATTAGCAGCCTAATCATCATAAGCAGCCCACTAAAAGTTCCCACTGCTGGGACTTGGGGCCTTAATACCATTTATTTGCCAAAGCCAGGATGACCCAAACTTCATAATGGTCCATCGTTCTTACCTATGTTAGGAGCATGCGCTGACAAGTTTTCAGCTTTTATAAAATAACGAAAAGGTCTGGGGTTCACGGGCTCTTGTTCTATAAGCCATTCTGCTGTCACAGAGTATGTACGTCAAAGAGATGTCGCCTTAAATAAACACACACACATATCAGTACTATTGTTCAACATGTACTGTCTCGATAATTTCTGACACCAAAAAAAAAATCAAGGTGTTGATTTGATTGAAAAAATCAATTGAAACCGGGTCCGGTTTCAACCTACCATTTTTTTTTACGAAAACTAAGTGAATTGAAATGATAGTAGGATGAAACCCATTGTACAAGGAAGAGATTATGGCAAAAATTATAGGAAAAATAATAATTTATGGGTGATCTGAGATCGGGAAGTGGAGGAGCAGGTTAAGGGTAAAAAAAGATTTATTTCGATTTCCGGTAGTACTACAAGTCCTGTGGAAAAAGTTGTAAGACAAAATCGTAGGTAATAAAAGATCTTCAACTTTTTTTTATGTGAAATATTGAAACAAGTGGATGGGGAGGGGCCCATCCACTTCCCGACCTCAGATCGCCCGTTAATAATTTTTCCTGTCATTGTTGTCATAATCTCTTCCTTTTACATTGTGTTTCATCATACTATTATTTTATTTCTTAGTTTACATCTCATAACCCATTTAAATGAGCTTTAGAAGAGTGTTCCTACTCATATGAATTCTATGAGTTTACAAAATGTGTATTCAATATCGAGTGCCAACTTTATATAAAACAAAATAATCAAATAAGAGGGATCTCTTATTTCGCAAATACGTCCCTTCAGACGACGATTTGATTGTGTAATCGAGTAATAGCTACTTCAATCCTCCTTTGTTCGAGTTCTCTTTGATAAAAATCGTAGCAAACTGCAGAAATGGAACAAAATAACAATACCAAGCGTGGACCGTGCTTCTCTTTGTTTATTTTTCAAAGCTTTCAATTTATTTTCCAGATATTTCCCGCAACATTACGCTAGACTATTGCGTAGGTATTTGGTTTTATTTTTGTTTATTTATTCTTGCCTATTTTGTCTCTTAACTTTCTATTTCTGTTTTGTTGACGACTCACCCACTTGTTGCGTCACTCTCAGGAACCTGTTAATAAATCAATCTTAATTTGGGACGTTGCTCAAAATGCTTGGTGAAATTCTTCTCTGGGAAATTCCCGGGGCAAATATTAGTTGTTGGTTGATAAACTTGTCCGACGTTAATTACAGGGGTGTTGTGCTCTGCGAACTTCACAAACTGTACCAAAAACACGCCTGCGAGGAATATTTGGAGAACTGGCCGCAGTTGGTCAAATATTGTGGATATAGGGAAGATAACTTGCCCCAGGTACGTTTTAAACATTTCTTCTATTCAATTAGTACAAGCTTTGCTAAGTTTGAGGCTAAATAGTGCTGTTCAATTTTTCAATTCATTCATTTCAAACCTTAGGCATCTTTGATACCCTTGGTAACGTTAGTAATTTACAAAATATCAAAAATACAATTATTAAATAAAATAATATCAAATCACATTTTAAGCGGCTGTAAAATGGACTTGTCAATAAATAGCGGATGTAAAGGGGCGTTGTCAATAGCATACAACTTTTTTTTTAATATGTCAATAAAATGAATTAAAAATGTCAAGTCTGTAAAGGTCACGTTTTATTATTTGATAATTGGTTTTGGCAAATTTTACTCTCATTAAGAAATAATTGTAGTGTAGTAAGCCTTACTGATTAGATATCTTTTAATTTCATTTTTGAATTTTCTTTCATTAAGATTCAATACCTGCTCTGAAACGGCATTATAATATTATACACTGTTTCTGATGAATGATATTTCTATTTTATGAAGCCTGCATTTGGGATTGTGTGCGAAATACCCATCAATAATTTAAATTTTAGGGAATTAACTTTGTAAACAGATGTTTCTAGTGTCTGCATAAGATTTATAGTAAAGTATTGAACCGTGTAATGTAATAGCGTTATATATATTTTTTTAACTATAATAGGTTCGTACTTGACCACCATCTTGCCTGATGTTAAGCGACGATGCGATCTACGATGGAACGTGCTTACCTAGAAGAAACCGATTCACTCTCGATTTGAAGACACCAAGATTGTAACTATAGGGAAAAACCCATTCCACAACCTAGACGTTCTTATCACAGACGCGGAGTCAAATATTTTCGTTCGTGTTTTTGGAACATCAACCATGAAACGATGTTGCTTTTTTGAGATACGAGACTTCCGATAGAAAGAAGGGCAAGGTGGTATTAGATCATACAGATCAGTTGCACACTCTCCGAAGTGTATCCGATAAACTAGCAATATTGCGGCGATGATAAAGACTTTGAAGTCGTTTACGCACAAGAGTGTCATTGCCTATGAGTCTTTTGGCACGTCTCTCAATCGATTCCAGAGTCTCCAGCTGATACATAGCCGATCCATCCCAAAGGTGCGAACAGTACTCCATACAGGAGCGAATCTGTGCTTTGTATAACGTGAGCAACTACTCAGAATTTAAGTACCTTCGCACCTTTGAGAGGACACCTAGTTTTTTGGCGACTAATTTAGCCTTAGGCTCAATATACGTGACAAAGTTGAGCGTCGATGACAAAGAAACGCCCAAAAGCTCGAGATGGTCAGTAACCGGCACGGATACGCCTCGAAAAGTAGGAGCCAGTTCGAATGGACTTCTTTTGGTGGAGAACAAACACGCCTGTGTTTTTCTTTCGTTAAACTTGACCAAATTGGAATAGCCCCATTTAGAGACTGCCTCAAGGGCCAAGTTCAAAAGTTATATTTCAATTCCACTATTTCAAAATGTTGCTAGCATCCTGGTTAAATTTTCTGCTATAAGTAAATTTGAGCACTCACAAAGTTTAAGAGCTCAAGATTACTTAGTAGATAATTTGAATATTGCTCTTTTATATTTCGATATAGCACGTCATTGTTAGACTACTGTAAGATTAGTTACTCTTAGATGGTAGTAAGACTGCCGAAAGGGCCAGATAGATCATGGATTGGACTTTCACAAAGCATGCATAATTTGTGTGATAAATTGGGACACATGTACATATATGAATATTTGTCTGCGTGTTTTTTGGATAATTAGTTAACTTTGAGTATTAACATAGTTGGTCTGAGTTAGTTCCTTAGTATGTATTTACAATTATATAGATAGGTAATATTAAAAACCAATACCAATTTTAAAATGAACCTCAACACTAATAGATTGGAAGAATAAAAGGACGTCGAGGAGAACCACGTATGGATTTATCACTTAAGCGGTTTCTTACAGAAAACTTTTGGGTTACACACACAGTTATCGTATATGTTTTGCTGTAGGTAGGATCACTTTCTCATACTTATAAGAAGTAAAATACACAAATAAATATAATATGCCAGATATGCCTGCATAAACTAATAAACATACCTAAATCAAACTGATAATAGATATAAACGTTTATGTTAATATTCATATTCTTTATTTGTAAAATATCCTTTTACACGTCAGCTTAAATAAACAATAATAAAGTGGTCAAGTGCGAGTTGGACTCGCCCATGAAGGGTTCCGTTGCAGCAAGTAACATAATATACATAGTACACATAGTTCTTGTAGTTCGTTGTAGCTTTGATCGAAGTTTCAATAATAGTGTATTTATGACGTACTAAAAAAAAACTACTTATCAGATCGAGTTCAAACTAATTTTCGTTGGTAGTTTACATGGTAATGTACATCATATTTATTTTTTTAGATTTTTCATTATCTTACTTTAGAAGTTAGAGGGGGGGGACACACATTTTACCACTTTGGGAGTGTGTCTCGCGCAAATTATTCAATGTAGACGAAAATTATTTTAGAAACCTCAACATCATTTTTGAAGACCTGTCCATAGATACCCCACACGTGTAGGTATGATGAAAAAAAAATGTTTGAGTTTCAGTTCGCAGTATGGGGGGCAACCCTAATTTTTCTTTTTTTTTAAATTTTTTTGTTAAAATCTTAATGCGGTTCACAGAATACATCTATTTATCAAGTTTCAACAGTGTAGTTCTCATAGTTTCGGCAAAAAGTGGCTGTGACATACGGACGGACAGACAGACAGACAGACAGACAGACAGACATGACGAATCTATAAGGGTTCCGTTTTTACGTTTTACGGAACCCTAATAAGGGTTCCGTTTTTACGTTTTACGGAACCCTAAAAATTACATGTCTAATGTAACTAAAAACGAAACAGTATGTGAAATTATTTAACTGACCTATTAATTTACTAATAGATCAATGCTCATAAATAATCGTACAGAAATAATTTTAAATCAAGCAATAATCAATCAAATAATAAATTGTCAACCAAATACTAAATAATCAATTAAATAACAAATAATCAATTAAATAATAAATAATCTACTTCTGACCTATAATTTACTAATAGATCAATGCTCAAAAATAATCGTACAGAAATAATATTAAATCAAGCAATAATCAATCAAATAATAAATTGTCAACCAAATACTAAATACTCAATTAAATAACAAATAATCAATTAAATAATAAATAATCAACTTAATAATAAACAATCAATAACATACCAAATAAGCAATAATAAAATTAATCAGTTAAATGTCACAAGAATAGAACTCGTTAAAATCATAGAAGGAATGCTAATTCATACCTAATTATATATTATGTTAGATTACCTGTTTGACTCTCAAAGTACAAGGTTTACCTAATTTGTATTAAACTACTGTGAGAAATGTCCACAATTACTAATTATTGTAATGATTGTACGCACCGTTCTTTATAACAGATTTATTACAGACTTATTTACGATTACACATGAATACACACACATACACACTTCTAAAAACTCATTCCTTCTTTACCTACCCTTTAGTAGAACAAAGTTAGTAATTAATCCGATAATTTGCAGCCACGTGTAATAAACTAAATCGACTGTGAGAAAATATGTATCAGCGCCAAGGAATACACTGACTTTCGAAGGATTTCAATTAAAACAACAAGTTAGCGTATCGTCACGAAGACACCACTGATACTTATCCGTTTCCTAAATTTTACTCACCATGGTTCATTTTGAGTCGAGACAATAAATTAATTCTAAAAAAATATGATAGATGGCGCATTTCTTACAGTTAACAAGAATTATACCTTTTTGTGGGGTATGCTTCCCTGTCATACCATTTTGTCACACCAGTGTGACACAGAAGAATTTTTTTCCTCTGTGTCATACCATCTGGTGTGACAGACAATAATCGATTACATCGTATGACTAACCATCACACCAAATATTCAGCAACACAAACAACCAAGTCTAAATTGAAAAACAATCAATATATTTGAAAAGTATGTACAAAACTAACCGGAAACAAAAGAAAATATTAGTTATTACGAAACTGACAATAAGAAATAACATCACATAAGCGTCGTTCGTTACTTCTTAACGTAAATTGTTAAGAAAAGTCTCAATTGTTATTTCTTTATGTATGAGACGCATTTGGTTGTTTTTTTATGAGTGTGTCCTTAATTTGATTAACGAATTTTATTAATAGTTTTATAGGCAGGTAGAATATGAAAAAAGGTTGAGTATGGTTGGTTTTTTTTCATTTACAAATTGTAAAAATTAGTTCTTTTCACAAACTCGTTTGCAAGCAACTCAACTTGCATTATATGTTTATAAGTAACCTAATCGGACCGTTTAGGTTACTTAAGACCCAGATCCGACTCGGGGCACCCCGACTCTACGTAGTCTTGTCGCTACTACCCCTAGAGTGTATATAAAAAATGCGGGAGCCAGAAGCTCAAGGGAGGTCAGGGCTGACCGCAGAGCTGGCGGGAGCCCACCCGGAGTAAAATTTCAGTGATAGACCCTAATCGGGCCGGTTAGATTAAATTGATACATTTAATTGGTACTTTTAGATAATTATGAGGTTTACATATCTAAGTATAATAATATATATTGGTGGACAATTCACACATAACACTACACACATACATACACACACAATAGTACATTACATTTTTGGAATTACTATTACAAGTATATTTGGACAAGATGGTAGTGTGACTGTGAAGAATTAAATTCTCGTGTGTCACACTAGTGTTACTACGAAGAAAAAAATTCTTCTGTGTCACACTGGTGTGACAAAATGGTGTGACAGGGAAGCATACCCCCTTTTTGTGCCCAAATCTAAAGTTCTGCCGATTGGTGTGAGGTTAATAATTGACACAGGTCACGGCCTCAAAATTTAAAAGGGTCACTGACCACTGACAACTATACAATATGTGGCGTAAACTAGACTCTATTACATATCATCTGAGCGTTCAAAATTTTGCATGTTTTCACTAAAATGAAATTAAATAAGTCAATATTATAGTGCATTCACAGGATCAAGTGAATAGAAAAGATAGGAACTGGCGTCTCATTGATAGAGCAAGGACGCTAAGCCCGCGTCCACATTGCAAGTTTTTAACCGGCCGCCTCGTACCGTTCTGACGTGTTTTTGTGTGTTGTGTTAGTGTTAATCATTTTTTAACACGTTTGCTGCATTATGAGGTCGAAAACGCCACATGCGTAGCTTCTCGCCGGTGCGGTAGTCAAAATCGTGTTCTTTCACTCTGTGCGGGGGGCAACTATATTAACATTTCTATGAGTATAACAGAGACAAATATATAAAATTGCTTCTCTTGCAAAGCCTAGCCTAAGAGCGAAGTAAAAACTAAATGAGGTTTTAAAGGCCTCAAACGCACTGAGTATTAATTAGTTTCGCATAGTGCAAAGTGAGGTATAATCTGCCTCAAAATTGCAGGCCTCACAGCCGCACGGAGTGAGGTGCGAATGGCGAGGCACCTGCGTATTCTAACTTAGTGACGTGATAAAAAGTATCGATACGAAAGCATGCTGCAAGTTGATGGACTCGCTAATACACAGCGCTACATCCTAACGAATATTTTTCTAACAAGTCAATATTGTATAAAAATTAGTCATGTGCTCAGCAATTTCCAGGGACAGATTTTTGATTATCTTTATTAATTTGGCGTTTTTGTGACTTGTAAATTGATACTGGGGATAAGTTATATAAAAATCGCCAAATATATGTTGAATTCTCGATGTAAACAGAGTTTCGCCTTAGAGAAACTATAATCATTGATAAATCTATGATATCGTGGCACGGCCGACTTAAATTGCGCCAATACATGAAAAATAAATCACATGCATATATATTATGGAGTCAAACTATATAAATTGTATACTTTACTATTGAATACACTTATTTAACTCTTCAATTCCCAGTGTCACCTGTAGGTGACATATGTTTAGTTATGATTTTATACTATTTAAAATATATTTTTTTTGATTTTATCTTATAATAAGTAATGGCATGGAATACAACTTCATATTTTTTCTATGTGGTAGCACACATCACTTATCAGTTATCAATATCACTTGGTTATTTAGCGGCAATTGGTAAGAAACTTAGTTTGTGCTATATACTGTGATAAAAAGTGCTATAAAAATATCTAGACCGTAAGTATTGGTATTTTTGTTATTATATGTTATAGTTATATATGGTACCTATACTTGACACATATTTACTTCTAAAAATAACTGATTTTTTTATAACTGTAGCGTCTGTAATATTCAGTGTCACCCACAGGTGACACTGGGTATTATACTATGAATTCCAATTTATTTTTTATTTACTGACTGTTATATTGTTTATGAAAATGCTGTTACTGAAGTGTTTTTTTTACATGTTGGATGTTAGATAAAGTTGCTGAGGTGTTACAGACCAGTGAAAACCTAGGGGATATCATTATGTTCCCTCCTGAATATGGTGAAATTACTGATGAAGACAGTGGAGAAGAAAACGACACGACTATTTTTTCTTTCGTTTTTCGTTCTCAAGTCGAATTACTTGGTCAACCATCAGATTCTAGAGAACAAGACCATTTGCAGGAAGTACCTCAACCTGTCTCAATAAAGAAAAAGTATCAGACAGTAAAGCGATGGTTCAATAATGTTTCTTCATTTACTACTTGGGGCAAAGGTGGTTGTGACGAAGAAATGTCACCCAGGACTGTCAGAAGGTTCTAGTCCTGTTCAATACTTTGAATTGCTTTATAGCGACATCATCGTATTAGACGTAGTAATTCCCTCGAAATATTGCCACCACTTATCTAAAAAAATCGGGAAACCTCCAAATCGCAATTCTGACGGTGGCGTTCCTCTGGAGCATACAGTGTCTAAAGAGGTGAGGAGTGCAGGAACAGAGGATGATCACGCAGAAGTCGACTGTTCTCAGCGGCTATGTGGGAACTGTCACCAACATACTAGAAAAATGTGCGCTAAATGCAACATTCGTTTGCACCTGAAGTGTTGGTATACTTATGTTCCACAGTAAACAAAACCTTGATTTAGGTTTATTTATTGTGGGACGTGTATGTATATTACTAGTAACAGAACAGTACAGTACTCTGTTGTTGTTTGTTACCATACTTTCATAAATAAATTTGGTACTTCTAAACAAAACCGGTGTTTCATTCCTGTCAAAATTATGCTTCATACCTCATAAATCGTATAGTACAATGCCCAGTGTCACCTACAGGCACCCTCCTCCCTTTTTATAGGAGGGTCCCTATAAAAAGGGAGGAGGGTGCTTTTTAGTATTTTTTTCTTTTTTTTTTCTATTCATATCACATATATTTAGTTGATGATTAAACTAAAAATTATAAAAACTTCATTATTTTGGACATGGGAATTGAAGAGTTAAAGAGACAAACAAAGCTATCATCTCGAGCAAGGTCATAACAAAAAGACAGTTTTGAGACTAATCGTATTGTTCTTCCTGACAATTTCAACGAAATTGACGAAATGGTCAACGAAAGAGCTGTGTAGGTTGCTACGATAAATTAAAGCTTGTGTAAAAAGTAGCTAAGTAGCAAAAAAAAACAAATATTGTTGGGTTATTTCTTGTCCAATTCATAAAAAATCTTTCTACTTGACCGGTTTTAATGAAAAACGTATTATTTGATCTCAATACATAAATTATTGACGTGACAACGTCTTATAAATTGGTTTGCCGGGTGACACTTCAAGAAACTGCGTTACGCTCCGCTCACGTTATGCGCTCACAATGAGAGCGAGTGAGAGGGACGCGTGCCTTTCACTTTTTATGTCTGTCTCTCTCGCTCTTAGGCGGGCTAACCACTCAAAGTCGTTGTCACGTAAAACTTTCGCCCGTATACCGACTTTACAGGCAACCAATTTTTTTTAATATCGCAACTGCAACTCTCTCTATTCTATAATTTTTTTTTTCATAATTGTTATTTTATTTCCAATTTATATGTATGTTTATATTCAGATCAGATTCAGATCATTTATTCACCATTACAACATGTTAGTCATATAAGGTACGTAATGGATACAGGAATAATCAGCTCTAAAAACAGATATTATATACAAGATTAATGGAAATCGATAATTGAAATTTTACAATATTAAACATTTTGCATACCGAAAACAGCACAAATTCTCTCTCTATAGATAAATAAGTCAAATGTGATCTAATTAACATTAAATATAAAAAGATTTATTAATACATTGTGTTTGAAATCAAAGTAAAATAATATGTATTAAATGTCAATGAACACTAAATTTCAAATAATCAATGTGTATGCGCTACTCAATTTATTCAACAAACTTAACCTAGGTACATTGACTATGAAAACGAAACGTTTGCGTGTTTTAAGCTGATACAGCGCCATCTACAATTTCGAGAATAAACTAAAAAATATTGAGTCATCAAATATTACGTTAGTAACGCTTGTGCGTTTTAAAGGATGCCAACGCCATCTAGTCCAAAACTACGTAAACATTCCGCCCACCAAGAACTTGTTTCTTAATCTATACCTTTAATACTAAATAGACACAACTTATAAATTTATTTACAATTAATCATTTTTCCTGGGAAGGACTACCAATTTGCTAACTGGACGCTTACATAATCCGTTTTGAGTTTTAATCTGAGCAACACGTACTATCTTGTCCTTTCCCGGAGAAGTATCAACAACTCTACCAATGAGCCACTTAGCAGGTGGTAAGTTTTGTTCTTTTACAATAACAACATCATCAATCTTTAAATTATCCTGCTGAGTAGTCCATTTGTATCGCTTATTTAACATAACTAAGTATTCAACACTCCATCGATTCCAAAAATCTTTAACCATTTTTGATGTTAATCTCCATCTATCTAAATGATTAACTGTTACATATTCATCGTCCGCGACATTTAACAACGGTTCTCCTATCAAAAAGTGACCAGGTGTCAGTGGCAAAGGGTCAGTTGGATCGTCACTAACTATAGTTAACGGACGTGAATTAACACATGCTTCCACTTGAGCCAATACTGTTGAAAGCTCTTCGTATGTGAGAGTACTCTCGCCAACTACTTTTCTAAGGTGAGTCTTAACGGAGCGCACCCCAGCTTCCCAAAGTCCACCGAAATTTGGTGCTGCGGGTGGCAAAAAATGCCAATTGGTTTTCTCTATTGTTAAAAGTTGAGATATTTCATCAGGCAACTTTGATTTGGCACTATCGAACATTTCACGCAGTTCTCTACTTGCACCAGTGAAATTTGTTCCGTTGTCACTGTACAAATCCTGACAGTGACCTCGTCTTGCCGTCATGCGCTTGAAAGCTGCTAGAAATCCCTTTGATGTTAAATCAGATACTACTTCAAGATGCAATGCATGAGTCACCATACAAACAAATAAAGCTATGTAACCACGATAAGATTTTGTACCTCTTCCTGGTGAAAAGCGCACATTTATGGGCCCTGCGTAATCAACGCCACAAGATTTAAAAGGTTTACTTGGCCTCAACCTTACGGCTGGAATCTGTCCCATAAATGGTGTCTTATTCGCTCGAGACATCCTCAAACAAATAACGCATTCTCTGTAATGCTTCTTTACTAAGTCACGAGCTCTTATGATCCAGTAAGTACCTCTGAGGTGATTTAACATAAGTTGTGGTCCACCATGCATGGTTTTAATATGTGCATCTGCTATTATTAACTGGGTCAGATGATTTTTACTAGGCATAATAATAGGATGTCTTTTGTCATAACTGGCATCTGATAAATGAATTCGCCCACCTACTCTTAAAATCCCATCCTGATCGAAGACAGGACAAAGGGTATGTAGTACGCTCTTTTTGGGAACACTCCCTTTTGTCTTTAGATGTTTGATGTCATCTTCAAACTCAAACTCTTGAACTTGCTTAATACATATCTTTAAAGTTTGATGCATTTCTTCTGCAGTAATGTAATTCTTCATCTTCTTTCGCTCTGATATTGGCAATCTTAAATTCAAAACTCTTCGACAATATGATAATACTTTTAACATTCTTGTAAACGATGAAAATCTTTCCCAAGGGATATCTGTCTTATCCGGTTGCTGTAAAGTAATAACGCCTTAACTTTCTCCTCTTCGTGTGTATCTTTAACTTCTACGATTTCTTTCTTTAAAACAGGTTCGTTCAACCAAGTTGGTCCATGCCACCATAGAGAATGTTCAGATAATTCAATAGGTTTTAAGCCTCGTGATGCACAGTCACTTGGGTTCATATGAGTTCTTACATGGCCCCATTGAAAGTAATCTGTCATGTTCAAAATCTCCGAAACTCTGTTGCTGACAAATGTAGTCCACCTACAAGCTGGTCCTTTGAGCCAAGCTAAGACAATTGTGGAATCAGTCCAAGCATATCGATCTTCTTTAGGGATACCCATAACTTCCGCGACTTCAGTTAATAATTTTGCAGCCAATGCTGCTCCAGACAATTCTAATCGAGGTACTGACATTTCCTTTTCGATGGGGGCAACTTTTGTTTTAGCTGTCAGCAAGTTAACAGAGACGTGATTACTCTCGTCTGTTACTCGAAGATATACACTTCCGGCATAAGCTGATGTTGATGCATCTGCGAATGCATGTAATTCTGTTTTGCATCCCGGTGAGAGATTAAGCCATCTCGGAATGCATATATTCTTGATTTGATTAAGCTCTGCTCTATATTTAGTCCATTCCATTGACAAATCGTCGTCCAAATCATCGTCCCAATCTAATTTAGTTTTCCATAGCTTCTGTCTAAACAATTTTGCGACTATAACAACAGGTGAAATCCACCCCATCGGGTCATACAATCTCGCTATATCTGACAATACCTGTCGTTTAGTAAATCTCCGTTTGACTTCCGGTAAATTTATTGAATATTCAAAATTGTCTGATTCTTTGTTCCAACATATACCTAGAACCTTTCCTTTTTTATCTTGTTGTATCACTACGGAATTGTTTTCGCGATGCTTGTCTTTGTCAATGTAATCTAACAGCTTTTTATTATTACTGCTCCACTTCTGTAGTTCGAAACCTCCCGCATTCATCAAATTGTTCATCTCTTCATAAATTTGTATCGCTTCACCCTCTGAGTTACAACCTGTCATGAGATCATCCATGTAGTAATCTTCTTTTGTAATATCTGCAGCAAGTGGGTATTTGCTCTGTTCGTCATCAGCTAACCTTTGTAAGGTCTTAACTGCTAGATAAGGCGCACACGCCGTTCCAAAAGTTAAGGTCAGGAGATTGAAATGCTGCAGTTCCTCATTTTGGTGGACTCGCCACAAAATCCTTTGGTATTCAATATCTTCACTAGCTACTCGTACTTGACGATACATTTTAACTAAATCAGCTATGATGCATATCTTATGAGTTCGCCATCGCATGAGTAGATGTCTCAGATCTTGTTGCAGTTTGGGTCCTACTAGAAGATTGTCATTTAAGGCCACGTTGTTAATTCCTTTTGATGAAGCGTCAAACACAACTCGCAATTTAGTTGTAAGTTTGTCTTCTCGGATTACTGCGTGGTGTGGAAGATAAACGGCTTTCAGGTTGTTGATGTCTTTTTTATCTACCAGTTTCATATGGCCAAGTTCCGAGTATTCTTCTATGACTTTTCTATACTCTTCATATAGCTTCGGTTTATTCTCTAGTTTTTTCTCTAAATAATTCAGTCTCTTCTCAGCTACATTCTTGTGTTTTCCATACTGACACTCAGGATCTTCGCTATTAAAAGGCAATCTAACAACATATCTGCCATCTGCTGCTCTAACTGTCGTTTTTTGGTATATTTCTTCACATTTTTGCTCTTCCTTAGTCATAATCTTTTTGATTGATGGAGGTTCGTTTTCTACTTCCCAAAATTGCTTCAATAAGTCGTCAACTCTGGTTTGGATATGTAAACTAATCACATGTTGTGATGGTACTTCTTGGGAAATTCTACCTGATATGATCCAGCCAAAGATTGTATTTTGTGCTAATAAATGTCCTTGAGGATGCTTCATGACTCCATCGAGTAGAATTTCGCCATACACTTCTGCTCCGAGCAAAATATCAATTTTGCCCGGTGTGTTGTAATTGGGATCTGCCAACTTAAACTCTTCAATGGCCACCCACATTGGAGATGGTATCTCTGTGCATGGGATGGTTGACGGCAGAGCCCTCAATACATATGCTCTAACTTGAATAACATTATTAGGGTTGTTGTTTGATTCCACGTTCAGTAAAACCATGTGCTTGATTCTCGTATGACCGTCCCCTAAGCCTGACACCCAACCACTGATTGGTATGCGTTTCAGCCCTAGCAATTGAACAGTTGATTCGGTAACAAAAGAGGCTTGCGAGCCTTGGTCTAATATTGCCCTAATAATATGCTTGCTGTTGCTCCTCGAAGTTATCTTAACTAATGCCGTTGCCAGCAGAACATTGTAGCTTTGATGTTGTTCATTCTTTGAAAAGTTTGCTACAATGTGTGTGTTTGAGGAGTTGAAATTTGGAGTTTCAGTGTTTGATGGGGAGATAGCGCCTTCTTGATCCTTGATAATATGTAAGAGCGTATGATGTCGTCGACCACATTTTCTACAGTTAGTGGTTTGTCTACAATTCTTAACTGAATGAGTTGATCCAAGACAGTTGAAGCAAAGTCGTTTGCTCTGAACAAAATTATATCTGTCTTGAACTGATTTGGTTCCAAATTGCTTGCAATGACAAATATGATGATAACCATTACAACATGGACAAGTAGTACTACTATTCTTCTTCACTTCTTCTAAAGTTGTATTGAAAGATTTTGTCTTGACAGTCTGCCTGGAAACTTGTGATGTCCTGTTGGTTGTCTTACTACATTCAATCATCTCCAAGCTTCTAAATCTTGATTCCAAAAATTCTGTAAGTTGTATCCAAGTAGGTAGTTCAGGCATTAAACTAACTTGGTATTCCCATTGTTTGTGAGATTCTTGATCCAGCTTAGAAACAACCATGTGCACAATAATTGCATCCCATGTCTCAGTATTAACACCAATATTGTTCAGACTTTTCAAACATGACGATGTGGTGTCCAATAAGTTTTTCAAAGCAGCGGAAGATTCAAGCTGGATAGGCTTCAGCGAGAATAAAATTTGCATAATGCTGTTGCAGTTGTACTTCTTGTTGTTGTATCTCTTTAACAGTTGTTCCCATGCTTCAATGTAATTTTCGTCAGTCGTAGCAAAGTTCCGTATCAACAATTCTGGTTCTCCAGTCAAACAACTTTTAAGATAATGAAGCTTTTGAACTGGTGGTAGGCTTGTGCTACGATGTACCACTGATGAAAACATATCGTAAAATGTCTGCCATTCATTGTACTTTCCACTAAAAGTAGGTAACTCAATCCGCGGTAGTTTAACAATATCGTTACAATCCGATTTGTTCGAGTTTGAGATGGTCTTCCTAGGTTGAGCCTCAACAGGAGGAAAAATATCTTTCAACATAGATTTAAATGATAAGTACTGTTCTTGAAACTGATCGTAGATATCAGTTTTGAAATATTCTTCTTCCTTTCTCTGATCCTTAGAGGCTTTTGTCATAATTTCTTTATGACCTGCTTTAAAATCTTTCCATAAATCTTCCAAAAATTCTAATCTTGTTTCTACTAATGATGGTTTAATTCTCTCCTTCGGTGACTTTCTAAAATTACGTTCTGATTTGATCAATCTTTCATAAAAGTCTATTTGAGATGCAGTAAGATTTGCTATAGACTCCATTTTACTATCCAGGTAGAATCACAATTAATGTTTAACCAAATTTCACAAGTTCAGTTTATTGTGTAAACTCACAACACAGCACACAAAATATTCAAAGTTTGGTTAGCCACAAATAATTTACAAGATGTATGCAATGTTCATAAAGCATCCAACAAATCAATAAACACAACGAAATTTTTCTAAGTCCTGGATGTCATGAAAATCGGCTATGTTAATAAAGAGCACTTTTGAAAATATTACAAGTCCTGTATAGAGTAAAATATTCAAAGTCGATGGAAACTTTAACGTAAATTTTCTAAGTCCACTGTTCTATAAAATAAACTAAGTCAATGGAGAAATCACTCGAATTTTTTCTAAGTCCCGTAATCAGTAAAATTGTCTATCTTAATGGAATTTTTACTCGAAATTTTCTAAGTGTTTGAAATTCTTGAAAATTTTACAAGTCGAAGATTCACAGATTTTAACTAAGTCTTTTTCACTTTACTCACGGTTACCAAGGTCCTTTACACTGTAATCCAAACTTAGTCACTTCACTGATAATTCACTAACTTCACTTCCCGGGTTTCGGCACCATCGTATGCGCTACTCAATTTATTCAACAAACTTAACCTAGGTACATTGACTATGAAAACGAAACGTTTGCGTGTTTTAAGCTGATACAGCGCCATCTACAATTTCGAGAATAAACTAAAAAATATTGAGTCATCAAATATTACGTTAGTAACGCTTGTGCGTTTTAAAGGATGCCAACGCCATCTAGTCCAAAACTACGTAAACACAATGAATAATAAAATCAATATAAAATAATGTCAACGAAAATACAATGTCAAGATTGAGTACAAATTCATAGTTATTATTAAAAATCCATTATTAGTCCATTAATAAATTTACTAAGTTTAATTCCTATTTGCACACCCCGTATATTTGTCCAAATATTATTATCCATCCTAAGGTTGCCTGGAAGAGATCGCTTTCAGCGATAAGGCCGCCCACTGTCGCACTACTTTAAAATGTGTTGTTATTTTTTTTCTGTATTTCTTTTCCTTTGGTGTGTCAATAAAGAGTATATGTATCTATTCACAACACTAGTCGAGACACTAATATAACTTTATTTCAATGCGGTGTGAGGCAGAACAGATGTCATATATATAATTTTCATTTACTCAATACCTAAATGTCATAACTGTGGGCGAAGCTGGATTACACTTTAACAACTCTTTAAAATAATATTGGTAAATTTTCAAGCAATTACTATTACAATTGAACATAATATTTAAGGTATTCTTAGAAACAATTTTGTGAGGCACAAAAGGTCTCATACGCACTGCAAGGTAGGTCAATTTTGCCTCGAAAAGACCTCATCCGCACTAGTTGAAGGTCTACGAAAAATGGCCCCGCAGCAAACGTGTTAAAGAAAAATAATATTAAGAAGGTTTATTCAATATTGTAATTGTTAGTACACAGACGATAGATGAACTGGCTAGGATAATAAATAAAACTATTTTAAGATTTTCGCCGTATCACTGTGAACTAAATCCGATTTAGCTTATCTGGGCTCAAGTAAAAAGACAGGTCACTTCACATAATAAATCATTTAAAATGGCTAGACTTAAAGATTTACTCAGCAATGCAACACAAAATATTGACGCCACAATGTGGAAAAATTGTATTGATCATGCCATAGACGTGGTAAAACCAAAAATAAATGCCTTGGACAGAAATGTAGAAGCTATGATTGAGACATTCAAAATAACTGTGGAAAGCAAAGTATTCGATATCATAAATTTCTACTTTTATTAGTTTAGATTTACGAATATTAAAATGTATATAATTGAACACAAATAAATGCAATACATATAATAAATTATTTGCCTGTTTGATTGTTAATGATGGCAAATAAACGGTTTACCTGCTATAATGACGGTGTACATAAATATCCTAGAAAAAAATAACCTTCTCTCTTGTAAAGTCAAGTAAAAAGTTTCTGCGTATGTGAATGTGCCTTTGCTTTTTAGCACTTTTGTTGACGCCCCCTGAATGTTTTATCTCTGTCATTTGTATGGATTTGTGCGACAGAGACAAAGCTCTATTAACTCGCCTGTATGATTAGACTATAGTTGCCAGAATGTAATACTGAACACCTACAACTGCCATCTAGTACAATTTCTTCAAATCACGTTTTTTTTCTTCTAAAGACGACTCATATACGAAGTGACAAAAATACAAAACACTGCAATTTACAAAAAAAAAGTGAATTTTTAGAATTACACAATGTCTCATTGTCTTCCTCTATCTTTTTATTAAAAGGTATTTTTAATTAACAGTTTCAGTCAAGATTGATAACATTCTGTTTCAAGGACGCCGTGCAAATAGCCGCGTCCGTTCCAAGAGACTTCCTACTCTGTCTCTTGGCGGTGCTCCAATACACGGCAAAATAAATAATTATGTTATCATCGAATTCAATTTTTATTATTTACTTTTAGCTGGAGGATGTGAGTGCTTTCCTGAAACGTAAGACTGGATTCCAGTTGCGTCCAGTGGCTGGATATCTCTCGCCCAGAGACTTTCTCTCGGGTCTCGCCTTCAGAGTCTTTCATTGCACTCAATACATTCGTCATTCTTCAGATCCTTTTTACACTCCGGAACCGTAAGTATATTTCAACCGTAAGCATTTTTACTACCATTATGGACTAAAACACTTGATGTTTATTCAGGTAGCATTTGTTGTATGAGGTATTTTTATTTCTGTCGCATTACAACCCTTGATGAAATGATGACGACCATATTGGCGTAGTAGTGAGAACTTCGATCGCATAGTTCGTTAGTTCAAATCTCACCTCTGCGCTTGTTTTTCCCAGTATTTTTGAAGTGAAGATGTACAAGTTTGTCATCACAATTGGCTTTAGCGCCGAAGAAAAAAAAATTGGCAGTCATAGGAACTGCCGATAGAAGTGAAAACTTATAACTCAGAATTTGATAGCTTTTACCTTGGAAACTACACGGTGTGGCCTCGCCATCTTAGCATGGCCATCTAGAAATGCGTCAGCATTTCCCATTGACTGATGCGTTTCTAGATGGCCATGCCATGATGGCCTGTCCACGCCCTTTCAGCAATTCCCATTGGCTGACGTATTTCTAGATGGCCAATAGCCGCCATGGTCCCGAGTTTACTCGAAACTTTCTTATCATACCCGAGCGTGACGAATGAATTCAATTCACAGTCCACGAAAAATCTGTCTAGGCGCGCCTAAAGAAGTTTTCACTTCAAAAAATCGTGAAACCGTCATGTTTCAAGAAACACATTTTTCGAGAATTGAAGTCATTGGCAAACGTGCACTTGACCATCACAAGGAGAGATTCAAGTTCATAATTCACTACGCTGGCTCAGTGGTGTATATCGCATGACCTCGACAGACTCTTAGTATATGCCGGTTTCATCACGAGGAAAACTTCTTTCACCGTTCAAACCAGTGTAGTCCGGTCAAATTAGACCAAAAAATAAGAGTAAAGTTACCTAAATTTCCACCAAGCTGAAAATCGGTAGGTAATATTGTTTGAAATATCATTAAAAACAAAATATGAAAGTTCCCCATCTTTCCCCTGTAAGGAAAAAAATATATTCAAGGTCAAAGGTAAAAAAATGAGTTTATCGCGGTTTTCAGCAAAACGATAAGTTTTATCATAAAAATACCAAAATTAAAAATTGTAGATCATAAAATTATCTACAAAAAATGTTTTAATACTTTTTTTTCTACGAGCTACCGTTTTTGAGATATAACCGTTTTTATGATTTTAAGTACTAGCAATTAGATCTGTATTTCTCAAACTCTCAATGTTGCATTCAAGAGATTTATACTTTTTTTCATCAAATTATTCTTATTAAGGACGCGTCTATTTTTCTAACATACCCCTCTCATGCCCATATTGTGAAAATGCCCATTTCCATTCGTGATTTCCATTAGTAACTCTACTCGACGAGAAATTATTACTAACGGCATTCGCTTTCTTGACAACGGAAACGTGTGCAATTGTGCATATTTTGACGATTACAACTTTGTGAATCGTTATATCTCAAAAACGGTGGCTCGTAGAAAAAAAAGTATTAAGACATTTTTTGTAGATAATTTTATGATCTACAATTTTTTACTGAGGTATTTTTATGATAAAACTTACCGTTTTGCTGAAAACCGCGATAAACTCATTTTTTTTACCTTTGCCCTTGAATAAAATTTTTTCCTCACAGGGGAAAGATGGGGAACTTTCAAATTTTGTTTTTAATGTTATTTTAAACAATCTTACCGATTTTCAGCTTGGTGGGAATTTAGGTAACTTCGAATGTCTAAATTGACCGGACTAAGTGGTGATGATTGTACAAAATTGACAAACTTTTAAACTTGTACTTGGAAAAAAAATCAAAGGTACAAGCAGCATTCGAACCTACGAACTCTCATCGAATTTGTGAATCGCATGTTCTAAGCCACCACGACTTTGGCGTATACACTAGCAATATGTAGGTATATTAAAGCAAGCAATTGGTTACATCAAGTGTGTTTTCGCTACGGACGACAAAATGAAAGTATTTTGTGGTCTACGTTACGGTTTTTAAAGACTAATACAAATATATTTATTAGAAAAAAAATCTAGTTAAACTTAGAACATAGCCATTATTCATGCGCTATTTTCTGTAACAGTTGTTTTCGTAACTACTAGTTTTCACCTGTCCACCATCTCCCCTGATGTTGAGCGACGATGTGGACTACGACGAAACGTGGCTATTTAGAAAAAACTGATTCACTCTCGATTGGAAAACACCAAGATAGTAACAATTTGGAAAACTCCACTCACGCAATGTATTCCAAAGCCTAGATATTCTTATCACAAAAGTAGAGTCAGTCAAACCTTTTTGTTAGTCTTTGGAAACTATGAAATGGTGTAGCTTTTTCGAGCTACGAGCAATCCGATTCATGCGATAATCCGATAGCAAAAAAGGTAGTATTAGATCATGCAGATCAGTTGCACACTCTCCAAGATGTATTCGAAAGTAACTACATTTTTATTATATAACCTTTCAGGGACTGCTGCCACGAGCTCCTGGGCCATATGCCATTACTTGCGAATCCTAGCTTCGCTCAGTTCTCCCAAGAACTTGGTTTGGCGTCGCTCGGCGCTTCCGATGAAGACATTGATAAATTGGCCACGGTAAGAAAGCGCCAGCATTGAAGCATAATAAAAACGTCTCCCTCCTGAAACAGTGAAAAAAGACGGCAACTGCAGACAACAATACGTCTTTTAATAAATTTACCTTGAAACTTTCGACGCTTGTTTATGCCAACAGAAGTTATGATATCAAGCGATGCTCTGAAAAATTCACCTTTGATTTTATATTCGTCCGTTAATTTCGTAACTGAATTTTAAATTTCGAATCTCGTGAGCTTTTACATTCTTTGACAGAGAATTTTAATGCCTGAAATCATTTTGGTGTTGAATCAGTGTCGATACACCAAAAAGTTTAATAATTTGCCGACTCAGAAATTACGAATCAGTCGGTTACGAAAGTGGCTGAAGGGGAAAGGACAATGCCCACGTCCCATACATTGAAACACCTGTGAAACTTTTTTTGATACTGAAAGTGCGTAGAGATGAATAGTGTTTAATTAGTATTGTTAATGCTGCTAAAAACGTCTGTTGTTGGTGTTTTTATTTCCTAAATACCAAAAATGAGTTACAGTTAAACCAAAAGTAATGTTATGTTTACTGTCAAAATACATTAGAATTATGTTTTCTTTCGGATTAGAACAGAAAAGAAAAGAAATAACTATGATATTATCTTTCAAAATATATTTCTTATCAGAATAAATAGGAATAATAGTACTTCTCACTATCAACTGATTACTATAAAATAGTTCTCGGATGGAATTATCATAGGCTACACAAGGCTTAAACTAACTAAGTGCAGGGCTAGGTCTGATGATTTAGACTTGTCTTTATGTTCCAATAATTTATGACACTGTCTTGTTATAGGCAAGCATGTTTTCTTGCTTACCATCAGGCACATATATCGCTCATCCTATCATTGTTTACTAAAAAAATACTTAAATCAGTGAAGATAAAAGAATCCGTTTGTGGAATGTTTTGCCGTCCTCGTTGAGACAGTCACAAAGTGACAGCACTGAATCACATAATTCTCAGTTATGTTAAAACCAATTTAAATTCCGTCGTCATTGAAACATTTGATCTGGTAATCGGAGTTTGTTGTGGTGAATAATGGATAAATATTACACCGCTTAGAAAACGAGAAGAAAACCATTCATTTTGCTTGTTTTCTTTTTTTTGATTTGAAAATTTGACATTGATCTTTGACCTATTTGGATTTGGTGAAAACGTTTCGTTTCACAATTGCATGCCAACTTCTTCCTCGTTTACATTGCTATAAAAAGCTTTGATAGTTTCTTTGTCACCGTATTTATACATATCGTTACTTAAATATGTAAAAGTAGTAAATAAACGACATTGTGAAAGAAATTGATATACATAACATCCATATTCAATTTCAATCTAACGCGGATCACTAAAACGAAACACAAGTACCGTTTCGTTATTGCAATAATTTCCAAGTCAGCTTTGTTGGTAAATGGTAGGTTTAATTTAAAAGAATGCAAATTATTTTATTTTGCAATGTTAGAAAGTTATATAACTTCGCACACGAGTACAACAAAAAAATCACCGATTTTTTAATATATAACTCATATGTCTGCACGACAACTATTTTGGGGGGTCAAAAATGAACATTGTCCTTTCAATGTAATGTTTCCTCCAGGCCACGTGGTTCGACAGCGTAGTTCGATCAATCGAACCACGTGAACCTTTTTCCCCGTTGGTTCGATCAATCGGACCACGTGAACTTTTTTCCTGTTGGTTCGATCAATCGGACCACGTGAACTTTTTTATCCCGTTGGTTCGCACGTGGTTCGATTGATCGAACTACGCTGTCGAACCACGTGACCTGGAGGAAATCTATTATCTATTGAATGGTAATGTTGAAAAGTCGGTCCTATGGGTAAAAACAAAAATGCAGAAAGAAATCAAACAAAATAATAATGCTTAGAACTGTCAATTTTACTAAGTCCTGCCTACAAACTTTTTTTCATGTTTTAGTAAAATGACGAGAAGAGAAAAAAACGAATCTGATCGTTAACAATGTGCTCATAATAGTACAAAGACACCTAGCTATTTGAACATGAAGAGTCCAAATCACGGCCTAGCATTGCACTACGCTCGTCCCCCAAAGATGTGCGGCGACGAACTACAAAATGTTTTTATTTAAAAGTGTTCTCATAGCGGTTATAATTGTCTTATATGAAATTTCACCGAATACATTACTTTTCAAACAGAAACACTGAAATGTTTGTACATTACTGCTTGGCGACAAAATAACGAGCAATGTGGTACTTTCTAAGCCGGACATTGCAAATAGTTCTAACTTACGTAAATAGTTTAATGTTTGTAAAATCTCACAGACAAATTAAAGTTTAGAAGTAATCCACTTGCCCTAACTCACAATCAGCCCAAATTTATGGGTATTTTATTCGTTTGATGTTATAGCTCTACTTCTTCACTGTCGAGTTCGGCCTGTGCCGTTTGGCCGACGGAACATTCCGCGTGTACGGAGCTGGTCTACTGTCATCGGTAGCTGAACTGAAACACGCTCTCACTACTCCTGACAAGATCAAACGTTTTGATCCTGACGTCACTGTCCACGAAGAGTGTATCATCACCTCATACCAGAACGCTTACTACTACACGGATTCATTCGAAGAAGCTAAAGAAAAAATGAGGTTAGTTAAATTAGGTTAATGAGGTTCCTTAAACACACCTTTAATCCTTAGGTTGGTTTACATAAAGGTAGGTAAAGGAATAAAGTACGGTCAGTCGACTAAATTTGCCACTGCTTAGAATTGGGGATTTCTCTTCTTTTTCACAGAAAGTGCCGCTTTTATCCCGATATTTTTCATTTAATACTAAGTCAGACTCAGTAGTAATCAATATTACGTTTCTTCGTGTCATATGATGAAAAAATTACTGATAACAATCTTTATATTTTGAATCTTTAACTTACCTTTACCTCTTCAACAATAGTTATTTGTTGTACAAGAGTGCAAAGTAGCTTTTTAACCGCGTGCTGAATTTTGATGACCGAGCAAGCGAAGGATTATAAAGTTGAATCACGAGCGTAGCGAGGGATTCAAAAATTAGAATCCTGAGCGTAGCAAGGGAATCAAAAGGGCACAAGGTGAAAAATCTTTGCACTCGAGTGCAACACGTAATTTTTCATCCCTTACCTTAGCGAGGAAATTACTTAACGCTTTGTGCATTTTCAGTTTCAGTCAATTCTGTTGGCGTCAAATAAACTTCTTGGTTGCTAGAATCATTAATTTATTATTATGGTATTTCGGTTTTTCACTTGTATTACATTTTACTGTTTTTAACCTAAGTTTTAAACTTTAACTTTATTTAGCCATGGTTTAAACAATAACAATACGACGTGAAAATACGGAGGGTTGACCGATTAAGGTAAGGAGTTTCAAATGTGTACATGAAAAAAAGTCCGCCCAAATGCATTAAATTATAGTAGCGCTAAATTTGCATCAGGGTACATTTTCAAGGAAATTAAAAAACGTAGGTATTATTCAGAATTCATGAAAAAAAAATTTACAGTCATTGGCACTGCCGATAGAAGTGGTAACTTATAACTCAGAATTTTTGGCGGAATTAACGACAAAGTCGTACAAGCCAGAAAACCAAGAACTGAACTGAACTCAGAATTTGATTGCTTACGTTGGAAACTACGCGTGTGAAACCGGAGGGCGTGGCTATGAGCATGGCCACCTAGAAATGCTGACGCATTTTTAAATGGCCAATGGGAAAGGTTGAGGCATTTCTAGATGGCCAATGGCTATGGTCCCGAGTTTACCCGAAGATTTCTTATCATTCCTGAGCGTGACGCTAGAACTCAATTGACAGCCCACGAAAAATCTGTCTTTGGCCCGCCAAAAGAAGTTTTGACTACAAAATATAATATACATATAGTACCTACATGTTTTCTCAAAATCGTAATTATTTATTTGATGTTATATTTACCTGCTACATTATTTTGTACTGCACAAGTAGTTGAAATTATCTATGAGTTACTATTTAAGTAGTCAATAATATTTACCTAATGATTTAACTCGGCAACTCGGCATACTTCAATTCGATTACAATTTATTTATTCATATCATTTTAAAATGTTCTGCAATTTGAAATAACATTCTTTACCTCTATCCTCCATACGTGAAAAGAAAATTGCGCGCAAAACATTTAAAAAAAAGTACACCAAGGAGGTTCCGAGTATGAGTTTTTAACAAATTAAAAAGAAATGTATGATGAATTCGGCACCAAGGAGGTAGAAATAAATAGGTTAAATTATGTTTTGAATTCAAAACCTCAGTACATACGATGTTCTAAATTCAAATTTACTTTACCCTCTAGAGGGTAAAAACGACTTTTGCGCCCTGATATCGAGGAGCAAAAGTACTCTTTCCGAGCTGGTGGGATGAAAATAATATTAGTCTATAGGTATTAATGTAGATTGAAAGATTGTCATCGTAGAAATCTTACACGTTCCTAGACGACAAGAAATTTCCGTTTGATTGTGCTTCCTATCCGCCTGACAACTCGAACCATCAATCATACAGGGGTCACGTGATTTCATATGAATTATATCACACATCCTCAATTGCACTGAGTTCACCATATCGCCTGCAGTCTCGATAGAATCACGTGCTATTCATTGAGCATTTTCAGGGACAAATTGGTTAAGTAACTAGATATTTGTACCAAAATAAATGATTGTAGTCAATAGATTTTTTCGTTTTGAACCATACGAATACTACCTATTTGAATTTTGTTCAAAGTCTAACATTATGTATGAGTGTGTGGTATTTCGTTAAGATGTTTCGTCGCTTTTAGTTACGAAACATTTTAACGATTTATTACATCTTAGACTTTCTCAAATTTAAAGTCACTCAGCGTGCTATAAAATATCCTATGCTCGGCGTTTGTTTTAGGGATAGTTTTTCAAACGAAATCATCTATTAGCCAACCAAGGTTACTGATGTAATTCAAAGTATCAGCTGGTTGAAGGTGCAGTGAAATTCATATCATCTGTCGTAGGACTGAAACCTTTAGTAGAGATAGTAAATATATTGTAAGTTGGCGTACACTTTGTGATGGACGCCTTGAAAATCTGTAAAGTAAGGAATTGAGTAAAATAGCAAACAGTTACCAAACCAGAAAACTACAGATCAGATACCTTGAGGAAAACTGAAGGAATGTCATAGGAAACCTCTATGTCCAACAGAGGATTACGACATTATTATGATGTAGTATCTTATTATTTAAATGATACTGCACTTAGTGTTAGTTAAGTCTTAATTGTTATTCAACGTTGATTAGGATAAAATTAGTCGACATTAGACGATGGAGCCTAAAGCAACTTCTCTATTTTACCAACCGTGTCTGTAGGGTTTTTAATTGTAAAAGAATGTCGCGTGGCTCTGGAGAGATGAGACTGTACAGCACTAGCCAATCAGAGATTTGAGATGATTCATAGCTATGACCTATAAATTCTTTGAAAATCATCAATGCATCATAGCAAACAGTTTTAATTATTTATTTTTAAATTATATGCCTTTTACTCATATATGTTTTATTATCTAATGCAGAGCATTTGCGGACAGTATCCAACGTCCATTTGGCGTCCGCTACAACCCATATACCCAGAGCGTGGAAGTCCTCAGCAACGCACAGAAGATCACAGCTCTTGTGCGTGAGCTTCGAGGTGACATCTGCATTGTTTCTTCTGCAATTAAGAAGATATCTGCTCAAGACTCGACTTTGGACGTGGAGACGATTGCAAATATGTTGCATACAGGGCTACAGGTAAATTATTCTAGATAAAACATATACGTATAATAAATACGCTACTAGCAGCACCCTATGGTTTTATCAGCACAGTTCCCGTTCCTGTTATTTTGCAGTGTTAAAAAGTAGCCTATCTGCTATTCCCATATTTAGGTACACTGGCTAATTGCAGATGTGAAACATGTTCTCGAAAGATGTCTTTCTTAGATCGTATTGTCTCAATGTTTTACCACTACCAAAGCCAGTGGCATCTAATATGTATGACAAACTCATATAATAAATAGGCTATAATAAAAAAAACGGAAAAATTTGTAGGGCAGTTAGATTAATAAAAAAATTTGTACACGTATTTTTTCTTCTGTTTCACAAACAAAAGATGACGAAGATACAGCGCTTTGACGTTTCGAGTGACGTCATTACTTGTGGGTACTATTTTCAACCACAATTGACGTCACGGGGGTGGAGAAATTTAATGATTTAAATCTTTGTTGATTTACAATGTTTTGATAACTACTTAAGATGGTTTATTTTTGACCCTGTCCGCATCAGCATCAACATTCAGATGCGGGTTTGGAATCTAGATCTGACAACTTTGAACTCAGCCGTTTTTGCCAATAATGTCGTTAACTTAGAAAAATATCGTGAGGAAACCGACATGTACCTAGAATCTATCGAGATCATATTGTGTCATCCACCAACCCGAACTGGACCATCGTGGTTGATTATGTCCTTGACTCTCTCCGAGAGAAGGCCCCGATTCCCAGCTGTGGGAGACTATTTAGTGGGCTGTTTATACTATAGATTTAACGAGTATTTTGCCGTCGTGAGCTCTGAATAAACGTTTGGAACATACCGCTAAATCTCAGCTAAGACGTTAACACAACTTCTACTAAACCGTTAATTGTTTTGTTATGTTATATCACGTTTGTTATTTACCGGGTAACGTGTCAGTTAACCGTTCCTACAGTGGATTGAGCATCGACGTGTAATGTCGAAATAGCATGAACCAAAAGTTTGTTTATGTCGAAACGTTTTGCAGCTCGCTACACACCTTTGATCATCTGATCAAAGGGTCCTGATTGGATATTTTTGAACGTTTTGTAGGTTTAAATAAAAGCTTATAAAAAGTTAAACCTTTTAAAAGATGTAGAAGTTTGATATGATCGTCAGGATCATATCGACTGAAAAGATTTCAAAGTATTTTTTATCGTTGATACAATACAATACAAACATATTTTTTTACATTTATAGGTATACACTTGACCGCCATCTCGCCTGATGTTAAGCGACGATGTGGTCTACGAAGGAGCGTACTTGCCTAGAAGAAACCGATTCACTCTCGATTTGAAGACACCAAGATTATAACCATCGGGAAAAACCCACTCAGGCTAGAAGTTCTTATCACAAATTATGCTACAAACAAAAACTACAGGAATACAGTGAAAAATTAAAAACATTTCGACTACAAAATCGATCTTACTAATAGCGGTTTCTTCCAGATAAGTTACCTTTTTGTTAATTTACAAACATGACTGTGTTTGAATAGCAATCTTTCCAGAGAAATTTTAGGGCAATTTTAAGGCAGGCTTGTGCTTGAAAACATCACGAAGAAATCTGCATGTCTCAAGAAAGATATATTTTGACGTTTTGTATACCAACTAGTATCATGTCTTGCTCGTACCGTTACTCCATTCTGTAAAACAAAAATTACGCGTATATCAAATCGAAACCAAATCACTCTATGTTTGAAGAATTCCAAATAAATGCCTCCTACTCGTATACCTACAAATCTATTGTTATGATGTTTATATATCATCCCATAAATATAGGTGAGCATATCTATCAAAGTACGTGGATTTACGTGTGTTTCTGCGAAAATCAGCACTCTCCAGTCAGACCGCTAAATTTGATGTACTGCTTACGTAAATATGACCTGCCCTTGCTCTGTTTACATTTTCTCGACCTGGTATAACTAAGAATAATTATATACTCGGCAAAGGTTCAAACCTACCACCTATACTGAGAAACTCTACTGTAAAATGTACCTGTAGTCTTCAATTGATTAATAAGAGCGATATTATTTCAATAATGATTCGCTTTCTTCTAAGTAAGCACCCTAGCAGTCTATACTATTTCTTTATTTAACTGCTCTTATGACTCTTAAAGATCTGGCAATAATTAATAAGAAAAATATCAAAAAGTAAACCCCGTTTCATACAACACATGGTATATGATGGTGTATTTATTTGCCCTATAATAGATTTCCATGGGTGGAACAATGCTCTCCAAATCAGAAAGATTGCCACCCTCTGTAAAATTTGCGTGTTACTGCTTGACGGCCGTGTAAGTGTTTGCTTCGAAACTCTACGGGTGGAAAAAAAAGGTCGAAATCAGGCGCTTCAAAAAGAGCAATGCAGCGCCCTATACCATACTGCCCAACCCCCGTAGAGATACAAATACCCTAAGTCCTGTGAGACTTACGAGCCCTACCCCAGTAATGAAGTATAACTTCGAGACTGGATTCCCACCGCCCCCAATGGGGTAACGGAAGAGCTAACTAACTGCTTGACGGTAGAATAACAGAACTGGTAAAGGTGTGTTACTACTTAGAATATGTAATTTTAGGGCCAAGACCGTTGGAAATTTTTTGAAGAAATAAAACAAAATTTAACCTTAAGTTTAATGAAATAAACTACGAGTAGTACATTATTTTATTGGTACACATTACTCAAACGACACTATTTAGCCCCAAACTAATAAAAACTAGTAGATTGAAAACCAGTTAGCTGAAATAATACTTATCTAATAGTAAATACTTAGCTATGATACAAATAAACAGCCCGAAGTGTAACTAATATATTTATGAATTCGACACACACTTTTTATTCCAGCTCATGTTTGTCTTACCTTGTCTGAGTTTGGTGTGTTTGGGCCTTTAGAATCACAATCTCATCTTCCCAATGTAGCGAGCCGCATTGCGACATACGTACTCTTCTAATAGCCACATGTTCATGTTGCACCATTGGGGTTTCAGTAGTAATTCTAGTGCAGTAGATATATTTTATCATCTTCTGAATGCGAGCTGACATGTACTCTATTGACATAGACTTTATGACTATATCAAAAAAAAAAAAATACTTGCGTGTGACCATGAATTGCCTGATGTTAAGAAATACGCTACAATCCGGAAAAAGCCAGTTCGATCAGATTTTTTTTACGTTTGACGACCTAATTCGCGGGCAGAGACTTCGTCAAGGGAAATCGTGAGGCGTAGGTATTGTTTTTTAAAAGTTAAATTAGACCGAACTATATCAACCCAATCACAGTACATAGTACTTTACTGTGTAGGTACTTTAGTCTATACTAATATTATAAAGAGGAAATATTTGTTTGTTTGTTTGTAATGAATAGGCTCCGAAACTACTGGACCGATTTCAAAAATTCTTTCACCTTTGGAAAGCTAGATTATTCCCGAGTAACATAGGCTACGGCAGATGGCGCTGCAGTTGATATCTAGGTTATTATTCGAGCGAAGCCGGAGCGGGCCGCTAGTATTTAATAAAATGTTTAGCCTCATTACCTTACCTCATGGCGGTATTAACATGCAAAAAGAAAATATTTTTCAAATTTTTGCACCTAGCTGCGCCTCACGTTTCCATCCACTATTGCAGATTGCTTATCAAATTTTACGGCCTAAAAAGTAGCTTATGGTGTTTTGCATAAATATTGCTCTTAAATTCTTCGTGAAAGAGAAAAACACGTTCAACCAAACATTCAGTGAAGTTACGGCTGGTCTAGTCGGGAGAACGGCGCCTGCCGATCCGGAGACCCCGGGTTTAAACTCCACTTGCACCACTGTCTGTCAAGTCATGTGTGTGTAATGCCGCTAACTTAAAACGGTGAAGGAAAACATCGTGAGGAAACCGACATGTACCTAGAATCTTTCGAAGTCATGTGTCATCCACCAACCCGTACTGGGCCAGCGTGGTGGATTATGGCCTTAACTCTCTCCTTGCGAGATAAGGCCCCGAGTCCTAGCAGTGGGAACATTTAGTGGGCTGTTGATGATGATGATGAAACATTAATTAGACGTACGAACATAACTGCTGTACCTTCTTCATAAATCCTTACAACTGTAGTTATTTTTCCTAAGATTAAGATTTAAGCATAACTCAAAAAATAAATATCAAAACATTTTAAAATTGGGTTCACGAAAATTCCCTATGAAGACGACATTGCGATGTGAGCGCACGCCAGTCGTTTTATAATCTCACTGAAATATTGACCTTATTTCACTGAGTCGATATTGAGTTATTTTAATGCGCTGTTGACTCATGCTTTTAATGTTTTATGTTAGGTGGAAAGAAGTCCCCAGAGCACCTCTGGTGCCAGCACACCGAACTCCGACCGCGCCGCATCTCCGCGCCCCGATGGAATGAAGTAAAAAGTTAAAAATATCTTGTCTGTCAAGTTTGTTGATAGTTACATGTAGCAGTTGCTCCTGAAAATAAAAATTTACGACAGATGTTTGATCCCATATCCTGTCTTACATTCGAATGAACTCAATGTGTTATGTCATCACATATTTTATTCTTCACTCGATCTTTCAATCTTTTGGTCTACTACGAATACCATATAGTCGCTAACGTTTGGTAAACTTTAAAAAATGTATGTAAAATATATCATATATTCATCTACGCTATCCTATTTATCTACGTTATCCTATTCATCTACGCTATCCTATTCATCTACGCTAATTTATTTATATTTCGCATACAAGTATACGTGTATTGTCTTACAATGACCATTAACTATTTCGAAATTGTAAGTAAAAGCATACTTAAGTAATGCAAGTAGAGTTAACATATATACGCTTTGTCAGTACAATAGTTACCTAGTTGTAAATTCATTTTAAAATTATTGTGATTATAGTACCTATATTTATCTATTTATAATAATCATTATCAATGTTTGTCATCTCATTATATTTTTTAGATTTAAAGGCTTTTTAAATACAAGTTACCTACTCTTTAAATTTGTAAAATTAAAAAAATGTATACAAAGTGTTAAACAGAGCTTCAAAATTATAAACATTCTTTGAATATAAATAAAATAAATGGTTTGATGTGTAAGTTCACAGTGTGACGTATTAAAAATAAAGTATGATATCAGAGTGGTGTTATTTTGAAACCTTATAATAGTACCTATGTAAAAGTAGTTGGTAGTACAACTATGGGAGAAATTTGGGTCTTCAAGTACCATTCTTTCATGAGACCTAAGCTGTTAGACCCAGAATGTCTCTTTGGGTTTTTAAAAGACTTATGGCAGTTTATGTCAGATGGACTCTACTGCCTATCGATCTATGGGGTAGCACATAAGTTGTAGGCCCCTACTGACCTAAACTCACCAACCATACTAACGCACAATCCAGGCATACTATTCCATATACCTACCGTCTTCACTACGGTAATACTCAACGACATACCGAACTTTTGGATTAGCGCAGGAGATGCAACAGGCCTTATAATAAGGCTCTAAGTACTAAGTTTATTAAAGTTTACTAAATACTAAGTTTACTAGCTCTACTAACACACTTATGTAGGAGACACATTCCATAATCCCATACAAGACTTGTGAATGGAATGAATACATACACTTAGTGTATGGAATGGTAAGTACCATACCCACTCCTACAGACTACAACGAGTAGCTAAAATATTGTTAAATCGATCAATCAATCAATCATTTATTTCATAATTATCTAAAATGTTAGCCAAGTGCCTACTAACCAAAGTTGTAAAAAACAGTTATTATTTTTTCAAACATATGAATGACTCTCTTCTGTCGCAAAATTTGTCATTATTTTTCGGTTGTTGCTAACAAGGCAGAATAAATATAATCACAGTCTTTTTTCGAGTGGGTTGTACCGTACAAAAACTGGGAGACGGTTAGTTAAACTGTTGTTTAGATGGTTCCGCCGAAATCACGTTATTTTAGTTGCCCATACTGAATCGATATGTAGAGGCATTTATCTTGTTTCTGGGTAAGTTATAAGTCTAAGGATTCATATTTAAATCAGAATAAAAAACTTGTTTACGTCACAAATTTGATCATGTGAGTCAATTTGATTACATTGACCAATTTAATCACGTTAGCCAATTTGTTCACTTTAACCAATTCGATCAACTCAGTCGTTGAAAATAAATCGTTCGTTCAAGAGTCGCTCTATTTGTTTGTGAAGTGGGTTGTTGTTACTATGCTTAAAACTTTATCGAAGTTAACATTCTTCTTTGAAATTTTAGCTAAATTAATCAAAGTGTTTATCACCGAGAGTCTCTTTCGCTTATAAAAATACGAATGTACGATATTACGAAAATTAATTATAAAATATATTGGGATAAATAAGAAGTTTCGACGAATTCGTTTTACCTTTTCATTAAACTGTTTTAAAATACCTGTTTTGTATATTTTTTTATGATAGCAACTTACTTGCACAGTTGCACACATCACACTAGGTACTGAACAGAAGGTGTAATTAAAAGTATAACTGAAGTTAAATAAGAAAAACTGAGTAATTAATTGCAAACCAAACATAATATAGGTATATAATAAATACATATTGGTGGACAATTCACACACAACACCAGCTCACCACAAAGTAAGCAAAGTTTGTAATATGGCAGCCAGATGGCTGATATAATACTCGTAGTTATATAGTTTTAAATATATACCTATTATACATAGAAACACCCAGACAAAGTACAAATATTTGAATTCATCACACAAATATTTGCACTGGGTGGGTATCGAACCCACAACCCTCGGCTTCACAGGCAGAGTTACTACCCACTAAGCCACGAAACCAGCCAATAATAGAAAAATCAGTTATGTTACATCTCTGGGTGAAGATTGCAGAGTTCAGTGCAGTGCTAGGAAGTCATTTGGACTATATTCACGTTTAGATAACTGCGGGGCACTGCATTGTAATGGACAGGCGCGTTGCTCCAAGGCCCAAGTCTTGCTCTTGGCGTACACTTGACCGCCATCTCGCCTAATTTGGTTTATTCTAGTACCGAAGATAATAGATGAAACCGATTCACTCTAGACTTGAAGGTACCCAGATTATATCCATAAAACAATACACACTCAGGCAACGTATTTCACAGTTTAGATGTTCTTGTTACGAAAGTGGAGCCTAACCGTTTTGTTTGTCTTTATGGTACATCAACCATGAAAATATGTCACTTTCTTGGGCTATGACATAATCCACTTGATACACTGGCGTGTAATATATTACACGAAATCACGTCCAACGAATTAAACCAACAAATTTAACTTTGCGGGTTTTCATAATAAAAAAAATTTACGGATTTTTAATCAAACAAAACTGTACTTTGAATAGAGAGAGCACAAAGCACATTTAAAAATATTTTAATATACATTTTTCTTGAAAATTGTTTGCTACTAAATTTATTCCTGCGAAACTCTAACACGGAATCCTAATACCGCTGATGACGTGCGAGGAAATGATACCCTTTGTAAGCTTCTGTAAACAATGGTTTAATGATCGCGTAAAAATAGAAGTGATACAACGATGTCAATAGTAACATAGTGACCATAAAAATGTATCGATAACGTTATAAAATTAAACAGCTGGGCTTGGCTTCAAGCCAACAGAGAAATATGTAAACTGATGAGACGTAAAAATCATGGTATCATTCCACCTCCCGTGACGGACCATCAAAAGTCATCAGAGCTCAGTTATTCCGGTTGTTGAGTAGCGAAAAGAATTTGGCGGTTTAGGCACTACGCCAAAATACGACATCCATTTCTTTTTAATAAAATGACTCAATCAGGTCGAGATACAGAATTTAGGGAACACATTTTCGTAGTAATAAGTGTATTAGGACAGATATGAGAATAGTTGCTACGTTAGTATAAGATCAGGAGGTAAAAATATTAAAAGTATCTATCTACATGTCAATAAAAAAAATTGAGTTGCTTGTGTCTTTGTAACAATTGTTATATGTACATTAAAGCTGCTGTGGCAACAATTCCGGAAAATTAATATAAGTACGTAAGTTCATTTCAATCATAGTCCTTGGCAATGGTTCTTGAATTTAATTATACCTACTCGCGTATCTGTCAAAATCGCATGAAAGTTGGCAAGTGAACGACATCACTATCGTTAAAATTAGCTTATAACATTGAAAATTCGTATGACACGTGATTGGAGTTAGTTTTGCGGGTTTTATTGACTAAATTTCATTTAGAGAAAAAAACCTAACAGTTCCAACACGTATTTTTACCGACTTCAATAAAGGAGGAGGTTCTCAATTCGGTTGCACGTTTTTGTTTTTGTATATAAATATGATACGCGACAGCGCGGCCGATTGTAAATTGAGTTTGGTTATTTTTTTTGTTTGGCAGATAGTTCAGAGGACGGTGGTCCCATATAATTTTTTTCGAAATCGGGGTAGTTTTTGAAATTTGAACAAAACACTAAAATTGTAGTGTGTGTAGCAAACTAGTGATAGATTCCTATGATATTTTGCGCAGTGTCTGAATTAAATTTGACATTGTTTTTTTTCGGAGAAAATAAATTATTTTTGGTGAATATTACTAATGCGGTTTGTCGATTTTTTATTTGTTGTTAGGGTTATGGCAATGTCAAAACCTTTTGCATAAATATAATAAATAAACGCGACAGTTAATGAAGACATTAACTGTCGCGTTTATAATTACTAGGATTATTTATTCATTTTGTTGCGCGACAACATTGATTTTTTAAACAAGTTTTTAATCTAAGTTCGCTTGCGATTGTTTTTTTTTATAGTTATTTATTTTTGCAATATTTACTGTGGGTATATTCAAATTTGGAAGTAAACTTATTCAGTCAGAAATAATGAACAATTTCTTAGGATAGGAGAATATGACTTAAAGTGTTTAGATGCGATATTGATAATTTTAGCGAATATTTGAAATCCAAGAACAGTTACACGAAGATTTAATATTTGGAAAGCTACTGAATGTAAATGCCAATAAACGTATGCCGTGATATGTTAGTATCGTTGCCAATTCTCTAAAGAGACTGGATGATAAATGACAGGTTGTTGATCGAGAATTATCCAAATAATGTTGGTACCTAGTTGTTGACTTAATAAACAAACAATTCTCTAAAAATAGTGTTTTGTCCTTCTACATTTATTTCTGGAGAAATCAACCCTCTTTCACAAGCACACAATTCGATTTGACATTTAGATTACGAAGTAGCAAGTGAAGCCAAGAAAATACATAAACATTTTATCCACGCGAAACGTGATTTCGTCAGCGCGTGTCGGAAAATGTGTTTTGAAAAAAATACTTCATGCTTGAAATTTTTTCTTGACGAGTAACCGTAATCTTGAAATCTTTGTTCCACGTTTTTAATGCGAACGCATCCAAGAGAAAGCACAGATTACAGAAATAAAACCATATGGAACGCGCAGAACAGAGAACCTGAAGCAGACAAAGCAAATACAAAACACCGAAGCAAATACAAACTCCAGTCAGTACGAAACGGACTTCCGTGTTGTACGGGAGTCCCGTGTCATTTTAAGTTTTATTTTAAAATTTGCCGTCGTCAAACATTGCAAACAATGTTCCCAAAAACAAAAAAAGGAAAGAGGAGTATCATTTCATAGGAAAATTTGAATATTTTTACTGCTATTTGTATAATTTAGGCGATTTCATTTTGGTGATGAATGGAACAAAACACCTCAACGAAAATAAGTGAGTGTGGCGATACTATATGGAAATTATTTTCCCTGAAGTTAAGGTAAAATACAGATTCTATTTTTTTTTTTCAAGATACTCGTAGACCAAATTATTGATGGACATTGTATTATTCAATTTAATTTAATTTCAAATTTAATTTTGGTAAATGTTAATGATAAAAACATGATAATGGTAATGTTAAAAATAAGTACAAAAAACAAAATCATTAAATATATCATAAAATTAGTATGTGAATTTATTTATTTCGTTAGTTGCACCACTGCCCAAAATATTACAAATTTAGTTTCCTCATGAATCAAAAGGTTATATATATGTAAGAGATCTTAGCGATAAGATCCCCTTTTGTGCCCATTTTGTTTTAGTGTAGCTTGTTGTCAACTTTGTTTATGGTGCCAATAAAGTGTTTTGTATTGATTTGTAATGTCATTCGATATATCATCTAAGTGAAACGGTGGCTGTATAATTAGTTATAAAATGATGGTTTATAAAATAAGTCATTTGTTGCCGGAAGATATTTTTGAAGTAAATATTATGCGTAACGTTGCTTGTAAAATGAAACATGTTTATATTGTAACGTTTTTTAATATTATAGGGTTACTTGGTTTCAAAGCGTTGTATTGTCAAAAAAAAATTGTGAAACATAAGTGAACCGTTAAAATGATTACATATTTTGTTTGTTGTTGGGACCTATAACAGCCTATATGCATTTTATCAAAATAAGATGATTGTTTTAGTTTTTGTTTAACCTATCTAAGCAAGTAAATTACCTACACTAATTTTATTATTTGCGATTCAAGTTGATTTCTAGTTGCATGCAAAATCTAAATTCTTATCTTCACAGAATGGAAATAGTAGTAAAAAGAAATCCTTGCATAATCGGTGTAGTAATGTTATTATTTTAAAATATTAATTGATGAGTTTATTATACGTGAAGATTTCCGATGCTACGACAACAATAGTAAGACTTTTTTCTTAAGACTGATAACATTATACAAGTAATTTGACAACGTTGATTTGTCAATTTTACGTCAACATAACTAATTACGGGCCTTACAGTGTCGTTCACGAAGGTTCCATCTGCGTTTTATTTCTGTAATCTGTGGATAAAAGTATAAAAAAATAGAATACGTAGTTATATTTCCAAGTCGTTGAAAATTCGTTGTGACTCGTAACACGACACAATTATTTCATTAGGATAATTTACTTACAAAACAAATGAAACCCGCGCTAAATAAAACAATTTAATAGAAGTCCTCAAAACAGAACATCCGCAATTCTTAAATTAGATCAAACAATTAAGAGTCTCGAGCGGCCGAGGAGATTGATAAAGGTAATTGAAGTGTAGTCGAAATAGCGTGTTAGGTTCTGCCGGGGAAGCCCACGAGCCCGTGACGAAGAGACGAAGACCGCAGTTGCGCGGAGCTCCCGCCGCGTCACCACGCCCGCCGCCCGATCCCTACTCCACTCAAATCAATATTACCGCTTCATCGAGACGCTCAACACACAATTTATTACCGACGAATATCGACTCCTTTCATTCCGAGCGCTCCCAATTCATCACAGTTTAAACGCCACGCATGTGACAGTTCCGCGACACAATGTAAACAATCGACACGAAAATAAACTCACGGACCAGCTGATAGCTACACGGGAACAGTTGATAAAGCGTAAAAATAGAATTGGGACTTAAGTAAATCAGAAATATGGGTTGCTCGTCAGCAGTGTTTTATTGAAAGGGATTGTGTTAAGCGAATAAATGGCAGGAACGTATTTTTTTAGTGTCATCGAAAGACGGGTACGTCCACGGGTCGGGCGTATGATAGTGTGGTCGAAGGCCGGGAGTTGCGTCGACGCGGCGTCTCCGGCGTCGTCATCGCGGGAAGTTGGCAAGGTGCGCGTACGCAGCGTGTCTCGGTCTGCGAGCGCGGCCGTGGCTCCCGCCTGGTCTGCCGCTCTAGCTCAGTACAACCTTGCTCGCGCTTAGGACATGTCCGTGTTATGGATTATCAATGCATCGTCGTCTATACCGTCATCAACATCGCACCGCCGCGGCTTGCCGCTACTGACTTCTCCGATGGTTGTGTCACATGGATCAAAAATAAAATTAAAAGGTAAGATTTCACATAAATTAAAAGACTACAATTTACGTTTTTAAACAAAAACATTTTATAAAACTCTTTAGAAGTATGTGAGTCGAGTTTCATTGGGGCATTAAACTCATTGTACATTTTTGCTGAGCGATTCCAAAGCTATTAAACAACAAACATTGCGTGCCTAATCCAACATTGTGTAAACTATTTTCTAGGAATTATTATACATTTTTACTAAAAGTCAAGTATTTATTTTGGAAACTCACTTTAAGTTTCTATACGCATAGCATTTTCTCAATGTCACAAATTAATTCTACGATAAAAGCGAATTTGTTAAATTATTTTCGACTCACTGATTTACGTGTCTGGGTCATGTCATGAGACAAAGTTTGTTTCTGAAGATATTTACTATTTAATATGTAACATTAAAATATTTCTGTTAAAGAAAATATATTCTTTACGATCTTCCAGAGCGGTAGCAGAATATCTTCATTCTTTAAAGTTGACACCAAACAGTGGGATCGCATATGGAAACTTGGCATGCTTGTACTATAGACAAGGTTTTATAGACCTCGCAATAGAAACGTACAGAAAAGCGATAGAGCTTCAACCTGACTTTCCAGATGCCTACTGCAATCTTGCTAATGCACTCAAAGAAAAGGGGCTCGTTTCTGAAGCAGAGGAATGCTACAACTCGGCGTTGCGTTTATGTCCTTCCCATGTTGACACTCTAAACAACCTTGGAAACGTGAAAAGGGAACAAGGCAAAATTCAAGAAGCAACAGAATTGTATAGAAAAGCTCTTGAAGTATTCCCGGAATTTGCTGCTACGCATAGCAACTTGGCTTCTCTGCTGCAACAACAAGGTAACATAATATTACTCGTATGTACACATATTTAAATATTCCGCATATTTGTATCAATATTATGATTTGGTACTATTTAAACTAGGTTTACTCGTCACTTATAACTGTACCGAAATAGTGTTTAAGTCAAAATATTTTGTTTCTCGTTATATGTGCGCATTTTTTACTGACTTCATAAGTACAGTCGAACAGAAACTTTGAAGTCACGAAGAAAATAAATTGTTGCCTCAAAATGTTTGACTGGGTGAACCGATTTTGGTAATTCCAACTTCCCGAAACATTTAAATTTTATCGTAATCGGTGGAGCGGTTTTTGTAGTAAGTATCAACAAAACAAAGAAAGATACAAGCGCCGATGGTACCTATTTATATAATTATGATATGATGGTAATTGTGATTGATTATAATTATAATATAATTAGTGAATTGTATCAGTTATGTAGTGAATCCATTTAACTTTTCATTCGAAGTAGGTTGTTTGGAAATAGTTATTACTACTAATAAAACGGTCACTCATGCGATTCTAATCACTGGTCGTTTGGACCCTGCCCAGCTGCACACGGTGATGTAGGGCTAGGTTTTTTTTTAAATTGTAAAAGTTTTTGTTGTCACATTCAATAGGTACGTAACATGCATAAAAAAACATTTAATTCATGTTTAAAATTTACAAATTAATTATTCCATATTCTAATAGCTCAAATACTTCTTTTTTCATGTAACTTAAAATCTGTCCGACTGTTGGATAAGAGTGTCGCTCTTAACACTATATTATAGGTACTTACTTAATAATGATGTGTACACTGTTTTAAAATATATTTTTCAACAACATACAAATTTGCATAGATAATAGCTAACTAGTGTGGAAGATATACTGTCTGTGTCTTGCATTTAAACTAATTAAGTGGATTATATAAAATTTTGCGAATAGATAGTTAATCTAGTTCTAAATCTTCTAAAAATACATTTTTATGCAAAAAACTTCACTATTTTATGTTTTAGAGAATTGAAATTAGGAATTAAAGTGGCATAATTTTTTAACCTAGAAACTTATTTTTAGGCATTTCATGAGATATAAATTAATGTAATTATAACATTAGAAGTTCATGAATAAATGTAAACCTGAATCGTATTTAAAGAATTAAAAAATTCATGAAAAAAATGTTAGGTAACTTAATCCCATAAGTGAAGTCACACTCGAACTGAAACACGCTTATGACTAATCTTTTAATGATCGATTAAAAAAAATGTTTTAACTGCAATTGGTTTCCTAACCAAGTAGTTGTTTCCGGCACCGGTTTTAGCCACCATTTTTAGCAACATTGCGCACATTACTTCGGAACGAGAGTGGTATGCTTGGGGTTTAAACCATGGGGTAATTGATCGACAGTTGGTGTTCTCCCGTCTAGACCAGCCGTAACTTTACTTAAATTGTCCCACTACAGGGACAACTTCTCCCTTCAAATAAGTCCGGTGATGTACGGCTATGGTGAAACAGTCATTATCATAGCAGCTGCTCACGCTAGCTTCGTCGAAGTCGGCCTGGAGTTTCAGTACATAGATTCACAACCTACAGCGCCACAAAGCTACTCAAAGTGGAAAATGTATCCATCGAAATAAATTTACTAAAGTTTCTATTTCATTGTGTGCTTTTGTCAGCCATATAACGTCTCACCATGCACTTTAAGTCTCCTTAAGCACAAAGTGCATGGACGCGTAATATGCTACAACATCGCGATTTCTACAGCGAAGAGTTTCAAATGTCTTAAGAATGCTATTTGACTCTTTGAAAGACGTACTTCAAAATAGATTTATCAAAGTTGTTATCCTTAGAAACTCTCACCTTTGCACTTTGAACCTTTCAAAGCACAAGCTGCATACGCGTGATTCGCTCTATAGCAAATTGCTTCCGATATCTTGATAATGCTATTTAAGTTGTTGAGTTACATTTTAGTTTGTCTCTTTCTGTTTAAGGCAACGCAAAAATTATATACTGTATAACCTAAACGTATATAACCTAAAAGTATATTGCAAACTATACTAACGGCAAATTAAGTGTTCAACTATGGACTTTTTGGCTATTGTTGTATTACTGCTATTATTATAATGCTTTTCATACTACATGGTTTAATTTTTAAAGAGAGAGAAAAATACATTAATACATTATGGTTATCTCCAGTTTTTCACTTGCCTATCTAACTTATAACAAACACTTTGTATTTATTTATGCATCATCAAAATCAAAATTATGAATAAATTGAGTCCGTCCTTGAAATATCTTACTTAAAATAATAATTTGGGTTATTAAATAGTAAACTCTAGAGCTAAGTTGAAATATTAATCACATCTTCATTCCTCTCTTCTCCCTCATCCTACTGTTCCTAGCCTCTCTTTAGAATCTCTCCCCAACCACCTCTATCAACAATATAATATAGTTTAATTAATAAAATTTATTAAAATGGTATACATAAATATGTGATTAATTATTCTAGCATTATTTGCATGTTCACAATTTTTTTAATTATTTCGGGTTACTGAACAGTTTTCCTAGTATTATGGTAATATTATTACCATAATACGAGAGTACATTAAAACTTATGCTATTTCGAATTTGACTTGCATGTAAACATTGAGAATAAAAATAGGTAAAAAAACTTTTTAAGTTAAACGGTTTTATGTTAAACATACATTGCAATGTTTAAGATAAATGTACTAAAAACCAAAAAATAATAAAATAGATACAGTCGTGGGAATTATAAACATATGCATAGACTAGACTAAAATAAAACCGTGGGGCACGTCAATTGTCTACAAATTATCGACTTAATGTGCGATAGAAGAATCGTTTAATTCGTCGTTAGGCAGTTGGCCCGCAGACGGTGAGGAAATTACTTACTATTTTCTTACTCATGGAAATTCCAATAGTTATACACTCCATGTAAATAAAAGAGATGTTTCAACTAGTTTATCGTTGGACATTCACACTGCTGGCTGGCGAGGAATCGTTTCACTGCTCGTAGTTTGTCTTTAATCGACAAAACATAAATATGATAAAAGTACTACTCGCTCACCACTATGAAACCCTAAAACTCGCTTATAATCGAGCTTGCTAGCTTGTTTCCACATTCTAGCCCTACTTATCACACGTCCATCGTTGTCGGTTGAACAAACACCTAATTATAGTGTAACATTACAAAACAAACATTTTAATCAACGATTGTAGACAATTGACGTGCCCCACGGTTTTATTTTAGTCTAGTCTATGCATATGTTTATAATTCCCACGACTGTATCTATTTTATTATTTTTTGGTTTTTAGTACATTTATCTTAAACATTGCAATGTACACAACATAAAACCGTTTAACTTTAAAAGTTTTTTTACCTTTTTTTATTTTCTAGTTTTTAGTTTTTATTTTGCATTCTGTTTAATTCATTTAGTGCTTCATTATTGCAAGGTTTCTTGCCCGTTAGTTTATTGCAGTCCAACTCCTCTAAACGTAGTCCCTGCAAAGATCTTACTCTACTAAGAGCCAGGTAGGCTTGACCTTCTTCAAACAGTTTCGCACCTAAGTATACGACTGCGTGATCCACAGTGCTGCCCTGCATTTTATGTATTGTAGAAGCCCATGATAGTATTAAAGGCAACATTCTTCTTTCAGCCGTCCCGTAATTTTACTTAGCTGGAAACTGTATGGCTTTCGGGTGTATAAGATGTACTCCGTCTCTTGCGAAATCAATTCGGACGGAAGGTACATCTGTTGCATACATCTGAGTTCGACGAAATTGAGGCCAAACGATTTCGTTGATGTAGCCTATAGCGCCATTTACTAATCCCTTTGAAACGTCAATATTGGACCGTAGCATGACTTTTGCCACCACAAATATTTCCAGTTCCGCTGGTAAACCCCCAGTTTTGTTGATATCAGCTGGTATTATAGTAGCTATATCCACATTGTCTGCATTTCGTGTGGCGTGTACTAGCTGATCCTGCGCTTTTATTTTGTAAATGCGAGCACCATTATTTCTGTACAAATTCAATACAGCAGAGTTGTGGTCGTTAACTTGTTGATTTGTGGGGTATACCCTAAACGCTTTGTCTATTGCAAACTCATCACTCGTGTCTTGAAGAAGTCTTCCCATTAAAATACTAAAATGTTGGGTTGTTAGCTCACCGACTCTCAAAGCATTCAAAATATCAATAAAAGTCTGGTCACCTTGCTGACGCATATTTTCAGTTAATTCACACAGCGTGAATAAACGCCAGAGATGTGTAGCTGGTTGGAAAGTACATTGTATTCTACTGGTTGAGCACTTTCATTTGATACCCATATTGATGGGATTGATAAAACCTACGTTATCCGCCATTTTGTAGCGGCCGCCATCTTGGATTTCAATTTTTTATAGTATATTGTATTCTGCTTGTTGAGCCCTTTCATTTGATACCCATATTGATGGGATTAATAAAACATTAATTATCCGCCATTTTGTAGCGGCGGCCATCTTGAATTTATAATAATAATGAATAAACATAGTTGTATTGTCACCAAAATCCAAAGTGTATACAAAATTTCAGATTAATCGGTTGACAGGAAGAGGGTGAAATTTGAATTACTAAATTTGACCCAAGAATAAATAATAATAAATAAAACAAACGGGGTGAGCTAAATAAAACCGTTTAATAAAAACGTTTAAAAAACCGTTTAAAAATCAACATATGTATTTAGTATATACATAATTAAATAAAATTAAAATGTGGTTGTCTAAGTTTCTATGTATCTGTATACGGAGGAAGGCCTTGCTATCTAATCGCACAGGATAATCCTAGTTTGGGTGCCAAGTTCGTCTAAGTTTATAGATATGAACAAACGATTTATATGACCGTATTCTTTGATTTACCAATGTTGTTGATGATAAAAAAATATTTGAATTGATTCATCATCACCATTATCATGCTCGCTATCCCGATGTAGGATATATACCTATTTTGGCATCTCCCTTGGTTCTGATTAATTGGTTCCAAGTCCTACCCTGGATAACTACTATTACTAGTCTCGAGTACAACGAACTAAAATTTATTTGACACATAGGTACAAATGTAAAACTTTGTGTTTACCTGCTTCGCGACGTTACAAGTCGGGCAAACTTTCTTATGCGTAAGCTTTCGGCGCTTCCGTGTTTGCGAATGACGTCATATCGACATTTTCTGGGTGGAGGACACTTCATACGCATCTTGTTTTTTGACGGACAATTGAGCACAATTTTTAAATTAATTCCACTAATTGTACAAAAATCATGCGACGAGGAGAAATGATCGAGGGTTGCAACCATTGCAATCTTCGACTGTACTCAGTCGTCACTTGTAAGCAGCTGTCCAGCTTACAAGTGACGGCATAGTGCTGAATCCTTTTACTTTATACCCTTCTATCATCCTGCATAGGTCTCCTGGTGGTTCATTTACTATTTAAAGTTCACGGGCCTGTAGTCTATACGGGGAGCTATAGTAACGTAATATCGACTTTTAGGGTGATAGCCATACTCATACGCATCTACGCATGATTTTTCTCGGACAAGTTGACAAGACTCTCTGAAAATATCGATATGACTTCATTCAAAAATGCAGCAGCGCCGAAAATTTTCGCATCACAAAGTTTGTCGTACTCGTCGCAAAGAAGGCACCTAAAAAGATTCCATTTGTATGTGTCAATAAAATTTTAGTTTGTTGTACTGGATACTTTACGATTATATAGTTGATCCACCGTGCTTACGGATGAAAGACACTCCACTTACCTTACTTCGGTTTCATTCTGCCACAACTTTGGTCCACCTATTAAACTCTTGATCCACCAGTCGCTGCCTTAAAAATGGTCGTACTCAATTTAATTTTAATTGTATCGCTGTTACCCAACTGCACCAAGGAAAACAAGGGGTTTTTTCGATGCCCCGTTGCTGTTTCACAGCTTTCTAAATACTACAAATATTTTATCAACCATTTAACATTTCAATAACTTTTGCTACAGAACAAACCTTTTACTTATACCCTTTAAAAATAGGATTATTTGTGGCTTACATTTAAAATACGGGTAGTTAATAAATTTTCTTAAAATTACTCGTAGTGTCAGTACACTGAGTTATGGTGATTTGTTACTTATCTGATATGTTGTTTATTTAGTCCATTATTTGACTTATAGTATTGAAAAAACAAATTGTACGTACGATCAAAAAAAAATTTTTTTTGTTTATCTATTGTTACAATGTTCTAACGAGGAATTTAGAAATATTGGAAAATTTTGTAAAAAATGTATCATAGTATCTGATAAGAAATCGTAATCGTAGATACAAAAAAGTACATAAAAAAGGTGTTTTACCCAAGCGATTGTTAATAAACCAATTACGAGTATAAAAGGAAATCTGAAAATATCCCTGCGAAGAGCTACGAAAGGCTTTGAAAAAAAATTGTCTATCACAGGTTGTTTTTCTCGGCTTGTATTGATCGTCGCTATCGCCACGCCTCCATACTACTTATTGTTTGATTTAGCCTTAATTACGCCAAACCTTTTAGAACCAAATTTTATACATTGCGTAATTACATGCTAACAACGCCCTGAAACACACTAATAATTTATTACAGTACGGTTATGTATCTATAAACTATCTTTACTACATTCAGTATGTGAGTGTTTTCTGATACCAGTAGAAATTATAATATAGCAAACGTTTACATTACAGGCAAACTTCGGGAAGCTTTGATGCATTACAGACAAGCTATAAATATTCAACCGAAGTTCGCAGATGCTTATAGTAATATGGGAAATACGCTGAGGGAGTTACAAGATGCAACAGGTGCGATGATTTGCTTCAAAAAGGCTATTGAGCTAAACCCTACCTTTGCTGATGCACACTGTAACTTAGCCAGTATATACAAAGATATGGGAAGAATTACCGAAGCTATTAAATCTTATGAAAATGCCTTGAAATACAAAACAGATTTCCCTGATGCTTTCTGTAATTTAACACATTGTTTTCAAATTGTGTGCAAGTGGGATGATTATAATGATCGTATGCATAGTCTTGTATCAATAGTAGAATATCAATTAGCTTATGAACAACTGTCCTCAGTACATCCTCATCATTCCATTTTATACCCACTTACAAATGCAACCAGGAAAGAAATTGCATTTCGCCATGCGAAGCTGTATGTTGATAAAGTTAGTTTCCCAAGTAAAACCACTTTTAAGTACGAAAAAAAAACTGATTTCAAATTAAGAATTGGATACGTAAGCAGTGATTTCGGGAACCACCCTACTTCACATTTAATGCAATCTATTCCTGGATTACATGACCGCTCAAAAGTGGAAGTGTTTAGTTACGCTTTGAATGCCGACGACGGTACTACATTCCGGAGTAAAATTCATAAGGAGTCAGAACATTTCACTGACATATCAGATATTCAATGTAATGTTGAAGCCGCTAGTAAAATAAATGACGATGGAATAGATATATTAGTAAACATGAATGGTTACACTAAAGGTGCCAGAAATGAAATTTTTGCTTTGAAGCCAGCACCTATTCAAGTTATGTGGCTCGGATATCCAGGTACAAGTGGAGCTAATTATATGGATTATATAATAACTGACGATATTTCGTGTCCTGCAGAAGCATCTTTAGATTTTAGTGAAAAATTTGCTTATATGCCACAGACATATTTCATCGGAGATCATAAGCAAATGTTCCCTCACTTGCTGGAAAAGTACCTAGTGAGGTACGACAACAACAATAATAACGATAACTCTGCAATAATTAATACCGCAGCAGGTATTAATGTCGACCAGTTGTTCGATATTATTGAACGTACAGACATCGTCCAGTATGAAAACTTAGTCCCAATTACGTATGTTGTAAGAGAAATAAGCATTCCGAATTATGCTATAGAGATGACAATAAAACCAGAACAAATACAGGTAATTTGCATGTTACATTTTTTTAAATTGTCGTATTACAAAATTTGACCTCATCTTTGAATCTGTTTCACGACAAAAATTTCCATCCCATTTATTTTAAATGTTAAGTAACGGGTTAAGAAAGTGATGTGACAAATGGTAAGCAACACGCCTGCTCATAACAGGAGGGTACCACGCAGCTTTTAGAACATGAATCGTCCAAATAGTAGTGTATTGCACTGATTATCCCAAGATATAATCATTGCCCTTCAAAATAGAACACAATAATGTTCACACATTTTTGCTTGACAGTAGAACAAAGAGCAATGTGGCATTTCAAGTGTGTGTGTGTGGCAAGATGTAACCGTAGAATGTATCCAATAAAATCTAATTTTTGCTAGTATACATTTTTAGCTACGGTGAAATGTCCCTCTTAAGTCATTGTTATTCAACATGACTGGTAACCAGCGATTAATATGTTACAGGTACTTGTTAAGGGAACGCCTATATACAACGGTATATCCGTATCTAGTTATAATAAGAAGATGGCGTCGGGTGAAGAAGTTTTTGATAATATAGTATTTACTTCAAGAAGACAGTATGGATTGGCAGATGAAGCAGTTGTCTTTTGCAACTTCAATCAGTTGTACAAAATTGATCCAGATGTATTTAAATGTTGGGTGAAAATATTAAAGCAAGTACCGAATAGTGTTTTGTGGCTTTTGAGTTTTCCGGAAGCCGGGGAACCCAATTTGAAGTCATTTGCTCGTAATTTAGGTAAGTATTCGATATGTCGTTTCGTTGGTAACTGTAGCTACAACAATTAACTGATGTCATCAATTATACCTAGTGGTTAGTGCCTATCAATTCGTCGTTAATTGAATATGCATTCATGTATAAACGAGCTTCTATTAAGCAAATTACGCTAAATTAATAGAACACAATTGCCGGGTATAATAATGATCTGTTTTATGAATGTACATGTAGGTTCGTAAAACTGCCGTCGCAAGAAAAATGCAAATATTTTTTTTCTGAAATGGTACACTTTACCCTTTCTTTTTCCTGCTTTTGACTGGTACTTTTTTTCATAATTATTAGCTATTTTATCCCCCTGCAGGACGAAGATCTCACTACCCTCCTGCCGATGGATGATGTCCTGAGATGTTAAAGTCAAAGTACTTTATTTATATAGGTATTATGTACTTCACTCGAAAATAACTCTTGAATGTATCTTTGTTTTACAATATCAAGTTAAGAAGAACACTAATCTGATAATTATTTTTATTACTTTCACTGTCCCTTAAGAGTAGTCCATCATTGTGAGATGAGAAACTCTACCGTAACACCAAAGAGTGGGCTGAACCTCTACACACAACCGGCGTGGCGTTGCTATTGCCTGAGAGACATAACTTTTCTAGGTCGCAGTGATTATGTATACGTATCTTTTAGCGTAAATTACTCACGACCACAACATTGCTTACTATCATGTACCTATCAACGCAGCGCAATGCAAGCATATGCAAGCGCGGTCGCAGCCTCAAATGTTGGGGGTAGTCACCAATAATAATATATCGTAGAACAATCGTAGATAAAAAAAAATACGCAACTGACCCCGTGACTCTAACCCCAGGCCATGCCGGAAAACCCTGCGGGGGTTTCAGTCAGTAGAGGTACGTACCACTTTTAGTAGTACCGAGCCCGACACACGCCGTGTATCTGAACGGCGGACGGCGCATAATAGTTATTTGTTATACAAGAGTGCAAAGTGGCTTTTTAACCGCGTGCTCAATTTTGATGACCGAGCAAGCGAAGGATTCTAAAGTTGAATCACGAGCGTAGCGAGGGATTCAAAAATTAGAATCCTGAGCGTAGCAAGGGAATCAAAAGGGCACAAGGTGAAAAACCTTTGCACTCGAGTGTAACACGTAATTTTTCATCCCCCCCTAGCGAGGAAATTACTAGACGCTTTGCGCATTTTCAGTTTCAGTCGATTCTGTTGGCGTTAAATAAACTTCTTGGTCGCTAGAATCACTTATTATTAAGTATGGTATTTCGATTTTTCACTTGTATTCAATTTTATAAGTTTTAAACTTAAGTTTATTTAGCCATGGTTTTAACAATAACAATATGACGTGAAAATATGGAGAGTTGACCGATTGAGGTAAGGAGTTTCATTTGTACATGAAAAAGTGTCCGCCCAAAAGCATTAAATTATAGTAGCGCTAAATTTGCATCAGGGTACATTTTAAAGGAAATTAATAAACGTACTATTCAGAATTCATGAAAGAAAAATATTGGCAGTCATAGGCACTGCCGATAGAAGTGGTAACTTATAACTCAGAATTTGATTTTTACTTTGGAAACTACGCGTGTGAAACCGGAGGGCGTGGCTATGAGCATGGCCATCTAGAAATGCTGACACATTTTTAAATGGCCAATGGGAAAGGCTGAGGAATTTCTAGATGACTATTGGCTATGGTCCCGAATTTACCCGAAGATTTCTTATCATTCCCGAGCGTGACGCTAGAATTAAATTGACAGCCCACAAAAAAACTGTCTTTGGCGCGCCAAAAGAAGTTTTGACTTCAAAATATATTATACCTACATGTTTTCTCAAAATAGTAATTATTTATTTGATGTTATATTTACTACATTATTTTGTACTGCACAAGTAGTTGAAATTATCTATTAGTTTTAGTAGTCAATAATATTTAATTATTTAACTCGGCAACTCGGCATACTTCAATTCGATTACAATTGATTCATTCATAGCATTTCAAAATGTTTTGCCATTTGAAATAACATTATTTACCTCTATCCTCCATACGTGAAAAGAAAATTGCGCGCAAAGCATTTAAAAAAAAGTACACCAAAGAGGTTCCGAGTATGAGTTTTTAACAAATTAAAAATAAATGTATGATGAATTCGACACCAAGGAGGTAGAAATAAATAGGTTAAATTATGTTTTAAATTCAAAACCTCAGTACACACGATGTTCTAAATTCAAATTTACTTTAACCTCTAGAGGGTAAAAACGACTTTTGCGCCCTGATATCGAGGAGCAAAAGTACTCTTTCCGAGCTGGTGGGATGAAAAATAATTTTCCCCACAATAAAAGTCATGTAACGGTAACATAGATAATATTACTGTGGTCATGTCCACCAATTTGTTTATTTTATTTATGTTAATGTGAAAATTATCTATCTATGTTTACCTAAACAGGTTCTTCAGAGGGCTCGATTTGACTACATTAGTCGAATAGGGAACAAACTAGCTTCGTACCCAGCGGGCAGCAAAGCGGCAGGCCCTAGCTAAATCGGTCGAATCGAACTTCTACCGCCCCTCATTACCTCCTATACTGAAACCTGATGAGACACTGGCTCACACTGCAATAGAGCAGGCAAACTTGTTTGCATCTCAGTTTGCGGAATCTTTGCGTCTAAGTGCTGGTAGTGCGACACGTCTTACTCCACCTGGCTGTCCGATGTTTATGTGAGAGACACACATATGCCAAATGGAGGTTAGCAAAGTGCTACGCAATCTGAACGTAAAAAAGCCAGGGCCCCAGATGGTATATCTAGCCAAAAGTTGAAGGGTTGTGGGTTGTCTCTAATACTGACGCGCCTATATAGACTCTCTCTCGAAACTGGGAAAGTATCCGTACTTTACTTCAGTCTTGGAAGATTGCCAACGTGCAACCAGTACCCAAGAAGGGACTCGTACTGACCCTGCCAACCACAGGCCAATCTCGGTCACGTCTATACTCTGCAAGACTATGGAATTTGTCTTAAACCACAGGTTCCTGACGTACCTAGAATCCAACAAACTTCTCAGTGACCGGCAATGCGGGTTTCGCCAAAACCGGTCCACCGGGGATATTCTAGCGTAGCTAGCGTACTCACCTGGAGTGAAGCTATCAAAAAAAACGGGAAAGCACTTCCTGAATATCTCGAAGGCTTGCGACAGGGTTTGGCATGATGGCATTTTAAACAAGCTTTATTATTATAGCTTGTCTCCAGGTCTTATAGCGTAGATCTTGGACTTTTTGAAGGATCGATCCGTACGAGTGGTCATTGATGGCTGATCGTCTGCCGGAGTTCCTCAAGGGTCGGTGATCTCTCCGACGCTCTGCCTGCTAAATATCAACGATCTGCTGAAGTCTTTTTGGGTACGCAGATGATAGCAACGTTGTATAGAGCTACATTTATCTTGCGCGAGTGCCAGTGAGCAGCAAACTCAGGTACTGAGAAAGAGTTTGGTTGAGCGTTGAATTTGACCCTTGAGACAGTCTCTAAATGAGGCTATACCAATCTGGTAAAGTTTAACGAGGGAAAGACGCAGGCTGTTCTCCACAAAAAGGAGTCAATTCCAGACTCCTACTTTTCGAGGCGTATGCGTGCCGGTTTCGTGCTTTTGGGTGTTACTTTGACGTCAACTTTGACTCGTATATCAAATCCAAGGCTAAATTATGTAAAGCAAAAAAACTAAGTATCCTCTCAAAAGTGCGAATGTACTTCAAGTCTGTTGCTCAATTGCTAGTCAATAGTTGCTCACGTTATATCAAGCACAGATTTGCTCCTGTATGGATTACTGTTCACACTTTGGGATGGATCGACTAAGTATCAGCTGGAGGCTCTGGAATCGATTGAAAGACGTACCAAAAAGATCATAGGCAATGATATATATGATATAATAGGCCGTTATACAAAAATCTTGATTAAAAATACAAAGGTCTTGAATATTGCCGTAAAATTGCTAGCTTATCGGTTATACTTCGCAGAGTGTGAAAAGTCAAAGTCAAAGTTATTTATTCATAAATGTACAATATACACGTCAATTTAAAGAACAAAAAAAAAATACAAAGAGTATACATTTTTAAAGTTTAAATTTAACATTTTAATGTACGATAATGAGTATCGTACAAATAAGTGTCAACCATTAAAATATAATATGTATTTATTAAAATTGTAATGAACAATGTCATTTTTTTTTTTAATTTTATTCTGAGTTTACCATCACTCTTTAAAAAATCACTGTAACTACAAAAAAATTGATCGATAAGCCAGCTTTTTAATCGGTTCTTGAAGCTGCCCAAACTCGGGGCTGATTTAACTATTTTAGGAAGAGTGTTATAAACTTCCGGTCCCATAATGTTAGTCAGCTTTTCCGATCTTGTGAGGGATTAGTGGTATAGGTACTATCCAGCTTGTCAGCGTTTCGTATATTGCAAGAATGTCTCTTTCCTCGCGTGTTGTTTGAGTCTAAGTTATTTCTGACATACACAGCCACTTGGTAGATCAAGATTGCAGGCAACGTAAGTATGCCAAGCTCTTTGAAATATGGTCTAACGGATGTGCATTGCGACACGCCCACGATGGCACCTACAGCACGTTTTTGAGCGCGGAAGGCACGTTCCCAGTCGGCAGCGCGCGCGTATAGTTCGGCGCCATACTGTAACTGGGAATGCACGCGGGGTGAAGTAACACGAACGAGACACATCCGCAGACACCACTCGGGACACCCGTCTTAGTGCAAAGCACGCACTGCTTACTTTAGCACACATCTTGTCGATGTTGTGTTCCCAAGTCATGCAGCTGTCAATCTCGAACCCCAGAAATGTTCTATTTTGTACCTGCTCAATCCGGACGCCGTCAAGCAAGACTTTTAGCGGTTTTGTATAGTGGCCCGACAGACTAAAGTGAATAGAATGAGTCTTTTTTGAGTTTACCATAAAACCGTTGGCACAAAACTACGTGTTTAATTCATTAATTACAGTATTTAATTTATCTTCCAATGCCTTTATTGAAAGGGCGGTTACTATGGCAGCCACATCATCCGCATACATGAATATGTCTGCCCCCTTTGCGTCTGCATCTGATTTGTATGATCTAATACCATCTTACGCTTGTTTCTATCGGAATGCTCGTAGCTCGAAAAAGTGACATCGTTTCATGGTTGATGTTCCCCAGACACGAACAAAGAGATTTGACTCTACTTTTGTGATAAGAACTTCAAGGCTGTAGAACACGTTACCTGAGTGGGTTTTCCCGATGATTACAATCTTTGTCTTCAAATCGAGAGTGACTCGTTTTTTTTCTAGGTAAACACGCTCCATCGTAGACCGCATCGTCATTTAATATCAGGCAAAATGGCGATCAAGTGTAAATAAAAAAATAAAAAATATTACATCTAATGTTTATTTTACTCCAAAGGATTACCCGCGGATCGCATAATATTCTCAAGACTGGCTTGTAAAGAGGAGCATGTTCGCCGAGGCCAGCTAGCAGACGTTTGTTTGGACACGCCATTGTGTAATGGTCACACTACGGCTATGGATGTTTTGTGGGCTGGTACACCCGTCGTGACCGTGCCAGGAGAAACTTTGGCTTCAAGGTACCTACACGTATTGTCTTATATATAAAATTCTCGTGTCACAGTGTTTGTTTCCTTACTCCTCCGAAACGGCTTTACTGATTTTAACCAAATTTTATATGCATATTCAGTAGGTCTGAGAATCGGCTACTAGCTATTTTTTATACCCCTAATCTTATCTTATATATAAAATTCTCGTGTCACAGTGTTTGTTTCCTTACTCCTCCGAAACGGCTTTACTGATTTTAACCAAATTTTATATGCATATTCAGTAGGTCTGAGAATCGGCTACTAGCTATTTTTTATACCCCTAAGTGTTAGGGGTTGTTCACACCAAACATTTTTTTTTAAGTTTTGGTAAAAAAAAATCGTTTTTATTTTTTTATAATGTGGCGTTAAAAAATACATACAACCCTAAATTTTTACCCTTTTATCACCAACCCCTGTTTTTTTATAGCCATTTTAGTAATTTAATAATTTGACAGTGAACTCCTAAACGACAGGACCGATTTGAATGTTTTTTTTGTGTGTGTATTCGAAGATGGTTTAAGTTCACAAATAAGCCCGGCAGATGGCGCTGCAGACAGTGTCTAGGTTATGTCCGAGCGAAGCCGGAACGGGCCGCTAGTTATGTATATAAATTACCAGAGCCGTAAAAAAAATCTATAAGCTGTGGTTAAAATTTAATCTTTGAAAATCTCTAAAGGTCTTGTTGTGGTAGGACTCTTCAAAGATTCCATCGTTGCCAGTGCTATTCCACATAGTATTAGTATTGGTGCTGCTGCTGTTTCATACGACAGCACTTTTGTACATTTTATACAACTGAGTCACAGATTACAGGAATAAAACGCAGGTGGAACCTTCGTGAACAACACAATGTGGCCCGTAATTAGTTATATGACGTCAAATTGTCAAATTACTTGTGTAATGTTGTCATTTTAAGAAAAACGTCGCCATAAAAAAAAAAAAAAAAAAAAGTCCCACTATTGTTGCCTTAGCTTCGGAAATCTTCATGTATAATAAACACATTAATTAATATTTTAATATTATTACGCCGATAATATATTATGCAAGGATTCCTTGTTACTACTATTTCCATTCTATATCGTTTAGAATTTTGATTTTGCATGCAACTAGAAATCAGCATGAATAGCAATTTAAATAGGTTACATAGTCACTTATTTAATTTAAGTTAATTTATAATATAAAATAGTATGGATTTCAAGAGTCTAGTTTTAACGGTTTTTTCTTCAATATTGACGAACTTCCATGTAAACTCTGTATCCTCATTCATCACGAAACTAATTAGTTTCGTACTGACTGGAGTTTGTATTTGCTTTGTCTGCTTCAGTATCTCTGTTCTGCGCGTTCCATCTGCGTTTTATTTCTGTAATCTGTAAACTGAGTATGAAATTTGGAGTCGTTGACTGTCGGAACCACCCACAGAAATATAAATAATAATTAGATTTCTGTGGAACCACCACTAAGGAGACCTCCTTAAATTATAAATTTTCGAACTAGGTGCCGTATTTCATCGTCTTTGGTCAAAGATGCAAATGTCAAAATAGGTCACGAGGTCGTGACCCTCTGTAAAACAAACTGCCATACAAAGAATTCAAAGTATGATACTTCTCTTAAAAGAAACAAATGTGTTGCCACTACCCTTTGAAAAATCAAGCCAGAAATAGACAGACCGAGAGTACTATTTAAATAATTCCCAATCTGTTACGAAATATTACAGTACGAATTCAGTTTCTTCTTCGTTATTATATTTTTCACAAACATTTTCCAGAGTGGCTGCCTCACAACTGAATGCTTTGGGGTGCCCGGAGCTGGTAGCTAAGAACATGGAGGAATACGAAAAGCTTGCTGTGAAACTAGGAACGAACGTACATTTGTAAGTATCTTTTCTACATTATTACCACTTGTGACGGTTGGTTAACATTAAAATCAACAGAATGAAACATTTCCAGAATGTTAGATATGAGTGAAAACGTGGTTAAACATATAGTGAACAGATAATTTTCAAGTATAGGATAGTGTTTATTTGGATTAATAAATGATAATAAATGGTCTCAATCTATACTAATATAATAAACCTTTCAATATTTTTTGTTTGAACGGAAATCTCAGGAACTAAAGGACCGATAAAAAAATTTCACCATTGGATATGTTCGTGATCCTTGAGGTACATAATATAATATGCTATATTATATTATGTACCTCGAGCCAAGCCGGGGCAGACCGTTTGTAAATTTTTATTAAACAGTCAACTGATATCTAATTTTAATTGTTATCATTGATCGCAAGATTCATAAGTATTAAACAGATGGCGCCTCAATTTAGATATTTTACGAAACATGTTCATGATTGTAAGTTTCATAGGTTTCGAACAGATGGCGCCTCAATAGTCTGTAAATAGATTTGTTGTTCAGTTCAAACGAAGTTGGGCCTGGACGCGCGTTATCTAGAATCTTTACATTTAAGTAACATTATTGGTTTTAATCTGGGTGTCTTCAAGTTTTGTATGAAGTATGAGTAGTATGATCTTCTAGGTAAAGCGCTCTATCGTAGACTGCATTGACGCTTAATTTCAGCCAAGATGGAAGTCAAGTGCAAACCTATTATCGATAGCAAATCGCCTCATTGTTATCTCAGAGTACACTCCTGAAGAAGATCTTAGATCCCCGAAACTAGTGAAGTCAACAAAAATTCAACAATTGCTATGTCAAGTGTGAAAAAGTGTTAATCATCAAACATACTCGTACCTAATTTCTTTTCTTTTTCAGTCGAAACTACTACCGAGCAAAAGTTTGGAATGCTCGAACTACCAGTTCATTATTCGACTGCAAAAATTACGTAAACGAGCTTGAAAAACTATATGAGAAGATGTGGGAACGATACGAAAAAGAACTTCAACCATCTCATATAGGACTGAAATCAGAAAATAATACGCACATTATATGTAATAATTAATTAGGTGTAAGTAATTAATTCGATGATTCTCAGCACCGTATTTCAAATATTTACTCATTGATCCTTACGTGAGCATTAAATCAATCTTTGAATCAAAGCTAAAGGAGCATTGAAATTCAAAGAAATAAAACTATGCTAGAGTAATGTTTTGATATACGAAGCGTTATTTTAGTTGTGACGAAACTACAATGATAAGAAAAAAACTAAAGAAATTAATGTTAGTGTAATAAATTACAATATAATAGGTAAGGAATAAAAGTTCAATTTGAATCCTGCGTGGCTTGACCTTTACTATAGTCTAGTCAACAAGTTCAAAAACGTGCAAAATAGACATAAAGCTCCTAGAAACATGACTGTGTTATGACTGATGTATTATTCGATTCAGAATGACGTCTAGAAAAAGTTTTAAGGGTTTTTTAGCCCATAAAAAATTGCGATAGTTATTAACAAAATAAGATTACAAAATGAAGGTATTTAGTTATTCCTTAATAATTTCGTAACTAATGATACTTAAGATATTTTGAAAAAAGAACCTAAAAGAAGAGGAAATTACAAACATAAAAGTTTAACTCCTAGAACTCTATCTTTATTATTTATACACTTTTTTTAACGCTAAAAGTAGAGCTCCGCGAGGCCGCTACGGCATCGCTACGCGGCGTCTAAAAAACCGACATATCATCTAAAATATTGATTTTACAGTAATAAATATGAATTTAAAAATTCGAAAAAAATTAAGTGTAATCTAGATACTTAAATGTACAAGACCTTGGTAAAAGAAATAAAATTGACGATTTTTCATAAAATTTTACCAAAGTTAATTAACTAAACTTTTTCCGATATCTGTTTTTATAAATTACGGCATAGAAGTTGAAATAGTTGGTCTATATATTTTTCGCTTCGTGGAGCTCTTCTCATTTAAGTCCCATAAGTCATAAATTCTTAAAGACATTTTTTCTAGACGTCATTTCGAATCGAATGAGGTATCTGACACATGTTTCTAGGAGCTTTATGTCTATTTTGCACGTTTTTGAACTTGTTGACTAGACCTGCAAAATCTCTACGTTCATCGCGTAGTTAATTTGGAAAATCTTTTTTTGGAAAATAATTAACATTAATTTAATTAAAATTACTTGCGGCCACTTATTGACTGGCAACCTTCTATCAATGTATTCTCCTAATCATAAATGTATGTTCAAATATAAATTAGATTAACTACGCGATGAACGTAGAGATTTTGCAGCCGGATCTTAGACTATAATGCTTTACTCCAAAGTATTAAAAAGTACATTTGTAAAATGATGGTGATGAAAATTAAAAAGTGTGAAAATTAAAGGTCTAAGATTCTAAGGGTATTATTGTATGAAATAAAGTTTTGCGTCATTTAGGATTGATATGAGATCAATCCTTGCTGCTAAAACTTGCTCGAAATAATGGGCGAAATATGATATAATATAAATATATTTTCATGTCAGTATAAGTTACCTACTTAGATTATGTTTTCATTGCTAAGACTTAAGCCTTTTTTCTCGAGGAGAGAGCCAAGGCCATAATCCACGACGGTAGTCGAGTGAGGGTTGACAGACGACAAATGTCCTTGAAAGAGGTTATTATTAAATTATGCCGGTTTCTTCACCTTGTTTTCTGGACCGCGAAATGTACTCGAAGGTGCAGGCTGTAGTAGTAGGACTTTTGGCTGAGTCCGCCTGGGGAAGTACCACACCTTTGCCAGTTATTCTACTGCCAAGCAGTAATGTACAAATATTACTGTGTTCCGGTTTGAAGGGCATTGTTTCCAGAAAAAATACAGGGCTTAGAGATATAACACCTTAGATCTCTAGTTAGTTAGTGACGACCGCAGTGCAGTGATAGGTAATTATTCAGACTCTTCATGTTCCAGTGGCTGCGTGTCACTGTGCTGTTAAGTGGCAGGCATGTTGCTGACTATCAGGCACATGCACTGCTCGTCTCCTCACTCTTTATTTAAAAAAAAAGGCTATATTTGAATTTGTCACGCCACGCCTGTGAAATTAAATGTTCTTGACCTAATAGAAAAAGTTTTAAATTTGACTAGAACATTACTTTTTCAGCATTGCCAAAACATCCAGTGCTTGCACTCTCTTGATCAAATTACTTAAGTCAAATTAAATAAAATTGAAAATTTTATTTTGTAAATTATTTATTTTATATAATTTTTTGTACACAAAGAAATTGTACTCTAATACGTATAAATTAAGATGTATGAATTTAAAATTAATTACAAAGAAAGGTGATTCCGTCGAAATATATCAATTTTAACTTAGTAGGTATTGAGGAATACAATAATATAGAAATAACACTTGAAAATACATTTTCCTGAGAGGCTAAATATTTATCAATATTTTTGTAAATTGTGACTATAATTATTACACTGTGTGATTATCAATGTATTTTTATTAACATTCTCTCCTTTGGTAAACTTTTATTCATAAACGTCTATTATCAACATTTAAGTTATAATGTACTTAGGTTTATTTTTTACGTCAATTTTTCTTTCATACAAATTTACTCATTTCAATTCCATTTAAAAATGTAACTTATCGTTGTATAAACCAACATAATATTATATGTTTGAGCTAAGATAGACAAGGACTTCGGACCCAATGTTGCCCCATTTATCAAAAGAAAAAATCAAAATCTGTATTTTAACACAGGACATATTTTAAGTCTAAAATGTAGCTAAAAGGCGTTTATGAATAAATCCGTATCTGTGTAAATAAGTATTACATGGACCTCATTCTGAAGACACATTTTAAAATTAAAAACAGTTTTAAAGCCAAAATAACCATTTTGTCTTCGTCCCTTCGTATAGAATTTTTGTGGGTGATTTTTATTCCAGTGAATGACGCTTTTTGAGGATGTAAATAATCCGTTTAAGATAGTTCCCATTTTCACCAAATGTAGCACTTTTGTTGTATTTTGTAAAAAATGTAGTACTTTTGTTGTATTAAAAAAAAAACTCTAAGATAATGAAACATTGGCGCCACCTACGGCAAAATTGAAAACTCTCTTTGACAGGTCTTTTCACATCTTGAAAACGTCTCAATGATGTGGATATTACCCTCTACGCAAAAACGATGAGATGTCATAAGTTTGACGTATTTGTTTGCGTATGCGTGTATCTGCTGTGGCATCCTAGCTCCGGAACGCATGTACCGATTTAAATTGTTTTATATTTGAAAGAGGTTTTGTTCGGAAGTGTATTTTGCTATGTTTGATTATGGCTGCCGCCACAAAGTGGTGGAATACATACTTTTAGTTTTAATTTGTGCTTACAGAGTTGTTCAAACTAAATATAGCCAACTTATTAATAGGGAAGTTGCTTTTGGTGTGAGAATTTATGTTCCTATTCAAAATTTAAATTATTTTTAGAACGTAAATATGTGATTAGAGCTTGATATATTATAAAGGGAAAATCGTTTTCTTAGGAAATGGAGCCATTTAACTTATGCCTGTTGTTTTAACTCAAAAACCAAAATGAAAACATCTCACACCATTTTCATTCAAAATATAAAAACAAAACAAATCGAGTTTTGACGTTGGAATCCGTTCCCTTGGTATCGTTAATAAACCATAGACTAAACAGAGAAGCAAATACATTACGTCACAAATGTACTACATTACATAATACTAATATCACCTTCGTATTTCAAGAGTTTGAAGGAGTCTGGGGAAAAAAACAGGATAAACTATATATAGGTAACGTAATTTTGCTGTTTTGATTAAAACAATTTAGGTACCAATAGTTCTGCAATGTTTGATGTAAGTGGACTAACTTTTCGAGATTACTAAGTTTTCGTCATTACACAGTTAGACAACTGAGGGAAAATAGTAAGTATCAGCTGCTTGGACTTGTTGTAAGAGTCAGGACTCGGAATTATTGTACAGCATAAAAACTATAAAAAAGTTTTCTTGACTTCTAGGTGACCTATTTGATAACTTGACACAGAATCCTTTGGATATTCTCAAGTGTTGCAACATGTTATTATGTGACTTAATACCTACGTCAAACGACTATTGAAATTAACTTACTGTTTATGTCAAAGTTTATGTTAATACAACGTAATTTCCCGTGAGGTTAGGAAGAACATTCAGACAATCTAAAAAAGTGTCGGCTATTATCTGTTTATGTAATCAATCAACGAAGTTCTACGTATGTGACGATAAAACAAACATTAAATTTTTTTCACAGGTCCACAGTTGATTTGTGCATTAAACATAACCTTACATTTTAAGTATGTAACATAATAACTTGATTGCAACACTTGAGAATATTCTAAGGATTCTGTGTTAAGTTACCAAATGAGAAAAAATGATAGAATTTAATAAAAAGTAGGTAATATTATGTCTGTGAATTTGAGTCGTTTTGGTACCTAAATTATTGGTAACTAAATATAAAAAATAACTAAAATAGTCGTGTACTTTATTCAGTAAATCAGTACCAAAGTTCTGTACATTTACTGAATATATTAAAAAGATATCGTTTTTGCTTAGACAATTATTTTTATAGTGTTATAAGTATGAATCTTCTAACTACTTCATTTATAGTGCAGGAGGGGGAGTAAATTACAATTACGATTAGCCATCATTATTAATTTATTACAATAGGTTCTTATATATTCGAACATACTACATCATTTCTACATTTAACCTAAAGTACGAACATAATTCATAATTTCATAATAATCCAGTGAACAAAACTTTGGTCAAACGAAACGAAATGTTTCGAATTACGGACAGTAAATATATTGTTAGAATTGGAAGTCCAAACGTTGCAATTTCATGTGTCAAATGAGGCGTCTACAGAATGGAAATGTAGCTGTCAATCTCAATATTGCTATATGTAGCACAGTTAAATTTCTCTAACAAAGCGAAATATTGACGCCTTTGGCGAAATTGAGAACTATCCGTCTTTGACAGATACATTTGTATTCTGAAATTGCCACATTATTTATTTATTTAAAATGACGTAAGTGTTCCGCTGGATTTAATTTAGATTTTCTTTTTTATCCCTTAAATATTTTCAGTACAATGATAAGTATCTTTTACATCATGTTATTTCATTCTGATGTTTTGGTGTCGAAAGTCATTGAGTTCCAAATAATAGATACATTAAAAATTACTTAAACAGTCACTTAAATTAAATCTAAAGTTAGGTAATACGTTAAGTATACATGCAAGTTATATTAGGTAGTAATTATTTTCTCCTATGACCTTTATGCACTCGTATTTTATAAAAATTTGTGAATGATTTACCTATATTATAATTATGTGCAACTAGCGTTTCTTAGTCGATGAAGTTTTATGAAACTTTACTTCTACACAGCAGACACATTATGGTATTTTACACTTTGATCAGGTTGTACAGTATAATTATATTTTCTATTTCATTAAATCTTTTGAAAGCAACTATTGTTCGACAATTTTCTAATACAAACAACACAACATTACATACCTGCTGGGTAGACGTACAATAGACATTTTATAAATTATTTGTACATACACAGAAAGATACTGGTGAAACAATTTCAATAAGTACACAATTGCACAGATCACTCCATAACTCAGAGAATATCCTGTCTGGAAATTACTTTCTGAGCTAATATAGCGATTTTAAATCATAATTTTATATTACGATTCCTTTGATGGATGTATATGTCATCAAGAAGCTAAAACCTTCAAAAATGGTAAAACAGGTAGGAACTCCTAGACAATCGTGCAGGCAAAAATATCACAAAATATAATCACGAAATAATTTGTAATAATCTAAATTTGCATAATTGCTATTGATAATGAGCATGTGTATTTAATTATGTTGAGATAATTTTGATGAGTTAAGTGAACTTCGTTGAACACTTTCATTAAAGTGTTAATGTTAGAACTACTTTCACTAAATTATCTAAATCAGACCTCTTCATAGACATACGTTAACATTTTAGTTTATTACCTACTCATTTTAAAGCTCTGGCACATGACATTTCATTTTCCAGTCTATTTATTGCAGTTCACGCAGTAATCGAATTTTGCTCACGTGACTGCATTTTTACTTACTACATTTTAGGTCAAAGCTACTTAGCGCGTGGTTAACAAGTAAGGTGTACCCAGAGATACATCAAACTTGCCCTCATAAATTGTCTTCGAGAGATGCAACGCGTGTAGTTACAAATAAACTTCACTGCAGAGAATTCAGTTACATTCTAATTATATTTTTTACTACGACGTCTTTGATTTCCTTATGCCATTTATTCGCTTAAACGACAGTGTTTATTAAAATAACATTTTCACAGCTTATCACGGCACTGTAAGTGGCGTTCTGGCTCTAAAAACTCCCGCCAAAGATGACACTAGTTAATTTTTGTGCTAATTTTAACTCTGCTGGTGACACACTGAATACATAATGTATTCAGTGTGTACTTTGGAGACGGCAGAATGATTCTGCCGTCTCCAAAGTCTAGTAATTTAAAGAATTTTCAACTGAGTATAGACTGTACCCCGCAACAATAAAAGTTTTAGTGTCATTTGAGAACGAAAAAAATATTTGGATGAAGAAAAAACAGAGATTACAAATCGTATTTCTTATTTCAAGTGCCAGACCAATAAGACTAATTCGTTACAAGTCATTGGTAAATTCACTCCAAATTCATACAAATCAATTAGTGAATATACATATAAAGTTCATGATGACGCTATGACTTCTTTATAAGATGTCACCCGTTTATAAATAGTCTTGTGTAGAGAGCAAAATTAACTTTACGTTATAAAGTAAGTTTCAAACCGAAACTTTCGCATTAGTCTCTACATTATTAGATTTACTAGCAATAATCATGAACTTAAACATAATCTAATTTGCTCTAATTAATATTTCTTGAAATTTATCATTACCTAAACAGTATTAGACATATACTTTAGAATTTCGTTTCAGATTTACAATACGAATTCGCTTCGCAATAATTTTACCTATTATCTACAATAAAACGTTCTACTACAAATCCTAACCCTAAATTGTACCTAAACTTACTTAGTAAATAACTACTTTTTATTTTCTTGATCAGTATATTAATATAAACTAGGATAAAACAAACAATTTAACATAAATAATGAAATTAATTAAACAAGGTTTTTTCCCATTAATTAAAATCATACATATTTTTCTGAGGTCACTAATCTGGTATAGAAAGTGCATAAGGTATTTTATTTACAAAAATGTTCCTAATTTTATATATTTAGATGTTACGTTAGACACATTGCAAGGTATAATTTCATCTTCATAAAAAAAAATTTTTTTTTAGTTTTTCGGTTTTAGTTTGGTGACAGCAAGAGTTTTTTAGTTTTTGTCGTTTTTGTGTATATAGGAAGTTAAAGTAGTTTGTTTCGGAATAATTTTGTCACTTGTTCTCGAACAATAAAAAAAAACTGAGTAATTTTTAAGTTTTTCATTATTTCGTAATTTAGTTTAAGTTATACAATTACATAAAATTTATTCACTTTATTAACAGATAGCATATTCATTCTAATTTAGTGGGAGCGCAGTGACTTAGTTGGTAAAAAGATGAGGAGAAATTGAAAAATAATAATAGAAGTGAGTGTGACTGGGTGTCATTTTGATTGTAGCCACGTTTTACGAGTATAATACCTACTATCATGTTTAGAAATTTGTGTCTTACATTTTATTGCGTTTTTCGAACAAACTTTTTATATTTCTTGGTAGTATTAAACATAGGTATTAAAGGGTATTAAAGGTCCAAATAGGCAGATATCAACTCATTTGCTTGATAACAAATCACTTGCATAGGATAAAGAAAAAATATGGCAAAGTCAATGCTCCCGCAGATATAACTTTCAACATATTTTACTATACTCCACATAACAAAATAATGGATGGCAACTTTAATTGTTATAATAGTGGCTAGAATCAATAATTGCAACATCTGTTTTATGGCCTACATTATGATTAAGAAGATTACTTAAAACATACGAGTATATTAAATGGAATACCAATATTTCGAAGTCAGTATCAATAGTTTTACCTAGTTTAAGGATGAATATCTAATATTTCTAGTTTTGAGCTTTTGATTGACATACATTTAATTCCTATAGTAAACATATCTGAACAATATCATAATAACGGTGCTTGGCTACATGGCAGTGTATAATTAGATGAAAAGTAGATATTAGGTATATACTTATTTTAAAAAATGTGTCTTTTTATTTTGTGAATGTCAAGCTAGATTTTTGGTCGTAGCTGAAGACGGGAATCTCTGCTTGTCAGATAATTGAGGTTTAGATCGTTGTAATAAAGGGAAAGCAAAACATAATTCTACAATACATTTTCAACGCTCGTTGAAAAAGTATAATTTGAAAATGATTTACTTCCCATCAAAACAACGATTTTCTAATGCTCAAACTAATGTATCCCAACTACTTCAGGATCCTGTAGATAGAACTAGCGGGCAGAAATCTAATTAATCTAAAAAGAACTAAATTATTTTATGAAAGCGTAGCATGAACTACTGTGCGACTAGAATGTAAAAATATATCGTAAAAATCTGCGTACAAATTCAAAGTATAAGTATAATAATTATATAGCACTAACCTACTTTACAAAATAATAAAGATTTACCTATATTTTTAGATGATTTGAAAACACGAGATGACAAGTATGTAATAGCCAAACAGGTAGGTAAATAATTCAGAATCGGGGTACAAACGCTTGGCATTTGCTGGAGCTTCGCCAATGATATGCCAAAACGATGCACCCAACCAACGGGATTGCTACAAATATGCAATATCTACCGAATATCTCAACATTGGCTATTTTTGTCTACATTTAATGTATATTGATACAATCTGAACTTGTCAGTTTAGAATTACAAGTTGTTTAACTAGTGCCAATAAAGATATTCGACAAGATTGATAGATATAACGCATACCTACAGTAAATGAAAGATGATTAATCTATACTTTTCAATTGATGTACATCAATTAGTGTTTTAATTTTGAGCTGTTTCCGACTCACGAAGAAGTAATATACAGACATTTGACGTATCAAAACCATCAGCTCCTAAAAGTAAGGTAGGTATGTCGGTAATCATTTTACGTTAAATATCATGCTTACCATAAAGTACTAGCAAAAATACCTGTTTCGCTTGCTATTAATAAAAAAATTAATTAATTTGAAGTTTTAATGAATAAAATTAATTACAGCTGATAAATATACAGACAGAAAAGTGGACAGTGTTAGTTATAACTCAAGAGTTTGAAACGTGGTTTTAGGTCGTTGAAGTAAATGCTTTGATTGGATACAGATTGGGATGAGTATCATGGAATGTGTACAAAGTTTATTTTATTTTTAATCAATAATCCTATCATAAAAAAAACTTGAAATTTCTAATTTTTTGTTGCTATGGGATTCAATTGTTTAATAAATACTTTGAAAAAAAAATGTACTTGAACCACAAGTCCTATTAAACAATTTTTTCCCCTATGTTACTTTATTTTCCATGATTGAAACCATGTTGTAACTGTTAATGATTTGAGTATGTATTTTTAAATTATCACTAATATTGATAGATGTGCTATTTGAAAGTGCTTTGTATTAACTTTATGATACAGATCTGTTGATGTAATACTTCTAGAAAAGTGTAGATACCTAAATATTGAGTCTAAATATTATGTTACGTTTGTGTTTTTCAGCTAAAGTTTACCAGAAACTAAGCCAGTGTAAGTAAATGGAATTTAACATGACAAAACAACATGCGAACTCTATAAACTGCATATTATGATACATTTGGATAAATGGTGCATTATGCAACAATTAGAAATTTGCGCGCGATTATTTTTATTATATCGTTTTAATAAACATGCAATCTTACTTTTTCGTCATGTTAAATTATTTATTTTCTCTAGTTCGTAAAACTGTTTTTTTTTTTTAATTTTTCATTCATTTAAAACCGTTACACATTTCAAATAAGAAAAAATGTATACAATATACAAGTATGCTGTGAAATAGTATGTCTTCGAAAAAGTTAATAGTACTTATATAAGTATACTTATACACCAACCCGTATATTATTTTCAGTTCACGACATTTCTACTAAAATTTTAATTGGTTTGAAATCTAAAGTAATTTATTTTCACTCATTGGTTAATTTAAAAGACACCACTTTCCTCGATAAAAGCTTTTGTAATATCATTATTGTTTTATTTTTTCTCGAGTTTATGACTCCATTTACTTTTAACAATAAGCTAATTGTTTTTACGTAAAATATTTTAGCGGCAAAAATATCATGAAAGTAAATTCATTTTGTAAAACATTTTAATACCTTTTTACTGACGAAAGCAAGTTATTGTAGGATATTGAAAATGTAGAAAGATACACTGTAAGAAATCTAAAATGAAGGCATCTACGATTGAAAGAAAATATAAATTACGACGATGAAATTTCAACCAGATATTGCAGGCAAAGAACAAGCGGGTCACAAGTCATCTATTGATTACAAAAATATAATTGGTAGTTATGAATTAATTATACTATAATAAGGTAATTATAAAATTCTACTAAAACTAAATTTTAAATCAAGCGGAAAAAGTTGAGCATCAGATATTTTTATCACAAATTTATCCACTATAAGAATTTGAAACATTTTGTAGCGATTTGCCAAGTTTTTGTTTATAATTCTAGCACAATGACTAAAACAACATGTTTGTGTTGTTCTATCTGGTATGTAATAAGTATAGTTATTAATTTTGCACATCACTGTCATTTACTTGCTAAGTAGTGTTAAATGTGACTTTGTATGTAAGGCAATATGTTTCAAATTATTATTTTTTCGGGCAGTGGAAAAATATGTGAATTATGTACAAGTCCCTCTATTTATCCTCTTCCAGTAGAACCAGGTCATCAGCCACGACGTCGGAAACATGGAGATATATTATCCAGTACATGAGATTAAAGCACACGAAGCATACGGGGAAAACTATGCGTGAATACTTGTCGATGTCCGAAGGAGTCATACCCAAGAGTTTGCTTATGTCCTGAAACAAAATAAGCGTTATTTAACTTAAAGTTCGGAAAAAAAGTCAAGTTATTATAGACTCATATTTTGTAGTGGTAACACGTAATTACAGTTTCTGCTTAGAGCTTTATAACGCTTTTGCTTGTTTAGTTGACCGCGCCAAGTAATGTTTGCGCATCACTACGCAAACGTTAGATACTGTGTCCTGGTATGAACGGCAAAATTTCAAGACAATCAAAGTACCGCACCGTTGTTCTCTAGAAATTTTGCCCGATTTGAAATCTTGTACAAGTTGCTACACGACGCTGATCTGTTGTGGGTATAATTGTACAAGGCTTATTTGGTTTTGGGATGTCGTTGTCAGGGTGTCGATCAGGGTTACCCGTCAATAAAATCTTCTTTGGTTTAGGAGAGCTTAAATAAACTCTATCACGATAAAAATATTTGGAACTACAATAATTGCAAATACAAATACAAAAATCTTTATTGCTGTTTGCAGGTAAGATAAGATATTACAAAATATTTTAAAAGTTGACCCATACAAACTGGCCTCTTCGAGAGGCATGCAATATACATGAAAAAAAAATAAAAAAAATATGCTAGAAACAAAAACAATTCTTCAAATCTTTTTGGCTACAATTTTGTTCTCCGGGAATTTTGTCGCGAAGTTGAAAATAATAAAAGTCCTCATCATCTGCACTTAGAGAATCATCCTCGTTGCTGCTTTCTTCACTCCCGGAGCAATACTTAACTATAAAAGGTCATCCAAATACCCGTCTTTTTTTCAATATTTTTCTTCCAGTTTTTTGAGCTACATTCACAGCTCACGAAAAATATGTGTGTGGTGCGCCAAAAGAAGTTTTCACTTCAGAAGTAAAATTTCATTCAATTACCAAAAATATTGCATATTTATTAAAATAGCACCTAAAAACATTTAGAGACGGCACGATATAATGTTTCCTGTGCCTCATTTTGTGCCAATACATTGATGTAGCAGCAATTAGGGCGCGAGCAATAACTCTGTCTGTAATGGACTCTAGCCGGACATGTAGCTGGGCGGAACCATGACAGGTGGACAAAAGCGTTAACTAATTGGTTGCTAACAGAAAGAAAGTTTACTTAGTTTGGGGATAGATAGCGTAGTGTGAAAAAACGTCGCTCACAATTTATTGTTTATTGGTTTGTTTTATGGGTCAAAGAATTACAAAAAAGCAGATTTCGGCTTGATAAAACGAGTACTGAGAGGTACTGAGTTTGCTGCTATTTGGTGGGTATAGGATTGATTTATTCTGTAAATCAACAACATAGTACAAACAAAAATATACATAAAACCTACATATGTAAATGGACAAGAGATTTGAGACCCTAAGATGACACTGAATTTTGTTTTTAACGATTAATTGTAAACATGAAAAATCGGAGATGTTGTCTAACATGTATTTTTTTAGGTAAACCTTAGTAAAATCGTTAATAACAAAACGAAAATAACATTTTTTTTATATTTCTAACGGGAGTCTATACTAAAACCTTTGAAGAATAATAGCTCCGCAAAAGGAAAAAAAACTCAGATTAATAGTTTAATATTTATCGCAATTACAGTGTTGAAGCTCGTGCTGCTAAAAAATGTTAATTATCTGATTGATAATGTATTGAAAAATCGCGAAAAAAGTTTTCAACCATATATTATTGTTTATTGATCTATTTTGTAGGTGCTGTTTTTTTTTCATATTTAATAAGATTAAATCATGTTTGTTCAATCAACGTCCGAAGGGGCGTAAGCCAGGCCAACCGCTATCGGGCGTATTTTCAACCCTCTGGAAAAGTTATAAATATTGATTCTATAGTTCCAAAAGTTAGAATTTTTTTCAGTAAATTTTCTCTTCTTTTTGAATATTTTATCAAATCGGAAGTATCTTAAACGGTTTTTGACATATTGGTAAATAACGAAACACTATTTTTTATTTTCACTAAATTGCTTATCATATATTGCAATTATCGAGAGCGGACTTAGAAATTACTCAAAAAAATCTAGATTCCATTTCAAATCGAATGACACCTAAGTCATAATGATAGGAGAAGTTGAATTTTTTTTGACCTAATAAGCACTGGTTGGCTAGACTATAAGTTTTAAAAATACGAGCGGTTTCTGTCCTTGTTATTGGCTACTGACTGACCATATAATTCTCTCTAGTAAATAAGAATAAGATCAACAAAATTCATTGCCATAAATACGGAGTTACAATAAAATACGTCACCTTGTTAGGGTGTAAAATGTGTGGTGGTGGACCCGGGTTCTCCTCTTCTGCTGCACCTCTGCCTCCATTAATTGTATTCTCCAAAGTACCGCCTTTTGAATGAGCTTTAGGATCGTGAACTTTAAAACGGACTTCCTGAAATGTTGTGTCTACGTTAACATTTTATTAGATATGGTTACTTCTACTACTTTTGAATCATATTTGCACTGAGTAATCAGCCAAATAAGTTGTCGGATAGTTATGTAGATGGATAGACAAATCAATTTGAAAAAAATAATTGAATAGTACTCGTCTTGGGAAGTGAAATTCTGAACTCCAATCTCATATAAATATCGGACACTCTTAAATTACTATACCACTTACTATGATATTTTAAACAGATATCAGATATCTACACAAACGATAGGTATGATAATGAAATAAACATTATATTAGATTATATGTAATTATGTATACTCAAAGTAAACGAAAAAAATGTAACATAAATTTATAAAATACGGCGGGCTCTAGCACCAGTAATACAGTTTTTTAACTAGTTCGGGTGCCAGACAGTCATTACTAAAAACAGTTTTTATCAACAAGGCATTGTGTTATGATGTAAGATAAAATTTTGTTTAATATGTTAAAACTGTATGAATGTATCTATTATGGTTAATAAAAAGTTTTTGATTTTTTGATTGATTTTGATTTTGATTAGAGAATCTACGTAGGATGAACGTTTATAACCCTTGTCTGGGATCTTAGTTCCATATATCTTACCGAGGGCCGGCCAGGTGGACACCTTCCGAGAGTGCTCATTTTAGACAGAGTGTGAGGATCCACAGGAGGACAGTCGACAGGCAATTTCTTTTCAGACGCAATTTTTTGGATTGCCACAAATCTTTGTTTTCTCATCTGAATCCTTTTAGCCATATAACCAACAGTTGCATATTCTACAAAAATATAATTATACATATATTGCTTACACACAGGTAAAAAAATCGCAATATTTAACAGTCGCCATAGAAAATAATTCGCAATTTTCGGCAGCATAATTTATCGCTAAGCAAAGTTATTAAATTAAGATTGGATATTACCCAGAAGACTAGCGAAGACCATTACGAAACAGGTGCCCAAATACACGTCGATGGATTTCACGTAAGAGATTTTAGGAAGAGCAGCATTTGTAGATGACATCAAGGTGGTCATAGTCAACACAGTGGTGACACCCAAGGCGACCCGGGCCGGTGTCGCATTCCGATTTAGCCAAAACGATACCCATGATATAATTACAATCAGACCAGACGGAATATAGATCTGAATGAGATAATATCCCATAGAACGTACAAATTGGATTTCACATGCCAATCTTGAATAATTTCCTGTAAAAGAAATTGTGATTAACCGTCTCATATTTAAAAAAATCGTAATTTAAGTTTCATTTTTCAATTCAACTGTTTCAAATAAGTCATTAAACAGGAATAGAAAACAAATTATCTCATCACATACCGTTAACTTGTCAACGTTAGTTACAATAGACATCCAATAAAATTAAACAAAAGGACTTCCACTATAACACCACTCAGTGTATTATGTGCATTTATACAAAAGCGGGACGTGAAAAGATTCGTGGATGTTTGTCCAGTGTTCCACGTAACGGTGTTGTTATCGTCTGTAAAGTCCCTAGTAAAGTTTCGGTCTGGTGAACCAAAGTACCTGTGGTGAGAGAAATCTCCATTGCTCGCTGACGATGGCCGAGAACCTTGAACTGCGGCAGGGACACTTCGCTGGAAACACCCACAGAGTTGGGCCCCTCATTCCATTTGTATCGGATGTCCCGCATGGTGTAGCCGACTGTGCGCAGCGGATTATTAAAAATGAAACACCCCAGGCCCATTGCAATGGGTTTTAAAACTCGAGTCGAATTCGATCGGGGTAGAAGAGCGGAAAAGTCGCGCGACCGGTACCACGCATCACGCGCCTCGTCATGCGTCAGTCATTGTCGTGTTAGCGTGTGTGCTAGTGTCGCGGTAGATCGTCTGCGCGCGAGCATCGGGCAGGGGAGAGACGGGGGCGGTGGCGAGCAATGGACGAGTGCTGGGGAGCATCTAGCGCGATCAATTCGTTACCTGTCGTGAGCGTTACAACAGTGGCACGCTGCCGGTGGCCGAGCACGCGGAACTGTGGCAGCTGCACTTCTTGGCTCATGCCGACGCTTGTCAGGCCGTCTTTCCAGTGATACCGAATGTCTCTCATTGTGTACCCGACTCCGGAGACATGCCAAACACACAAAATGCTATCACTTACGCTGCGAAGCTCGCGAATCCCTCACGCAGCCTTCACTCCGGACGATGGGGAAATCGCGCTGAATGCGCCGTTCGAACAACAAAATCGAGCGATGTATCACGATAAACAAAAACATCGCTTGATTTCGTTTCAGTTATGTTATTAGAGGTAGAAAAATATGATTCTACAAATGCGGCCTATAAATAATATTAAAATATCAGAACCAAGATCAATCAAATCTATGTATAAAGTCTATCGCTATCTACGACAAACTAATAGGTTGGTCATTACAATGATCATAATATTGGTAATACTTATAATAAGAAACGTAAGCGTATGTAGAAGCGAGTAGCGAGTGCGGGAAAGCAAGGCTAGAGGAAGTGAGCATGCACAGCGCGGGAGCAGCGGGCGGCGAGTGAGAGGGCGAGTGAGTGAGCGAGTGAGCGCGGCTTGGTGGGTGAGGGGCGAGTGAGTGAGCGAGTGAGCGCTCGCTGATGTAGGTACTGGGTGCGGTGGTGGTGCTCCGAGTCGGCACAGCGCGGCCGCGGCGGCAGCCACCGTCCCCGCCTTCCGGCCCGCTCGCCATGCCGCAGCATCGATGTCTCGTTATCATTTCTTTTGTTTAATGCTCGTGACAACTGAGGCTTACAATAACACGAGTCTGCCTTCCGCGGGTGCTGTATGCGAGAAGGAGACGTTTCGACTTATGAAAACACGCAACATATCACAGGGCGTGTCGACGGTACGGTTGCACGTTTTGTGATCACAGGATTTCCCTGAGTAGCTGATCTGTGATACAAGAAAGTGGTCACAACACATCTGTAAGCCTAGTGATAAAATTGCATTGAGGCATCAATCATCTGTTTCATCTTATACAATAAGATGATTACTAAAATATCTGCATTTCATAATAATCAAGTAGGTATTATAACAGTAACACAAGTGAGTAAATAATAATTATATTATAGCGCGCACCTTTATTGTGCAGTTTGGGTAATTAAGCTATATTAATTTTCTCAAAAATAATAATTCAGATTAAACATACATATTTTTGTAACACACAAAGCGTGCTTATCGTTATGCAGTTGTCTGCAGAAATAAACGCCATTAAATATTAAAAAGCAGTCGGTAGTATCATTTAACCAACGTTAATCACAATTGGATATACGTAAATATATAATTACATATATATTAAAGTCTAAATATAGCAATACATTTTGAGTCATAAATATTAAGATACTTACAACTTTCGATTTCTATATGACATAGTTGACGATCCATAGGGAAATATTGAAGATTCATAGGGCACGAAGCTGTGATTGTCAATCTGGAATTGAAGATGTAAGTTGTAGTGAACTATAATTTTCTGATAAATTTGTAGTCCAATCTGTGCGAGAGATTCTGGCAGAGCGCAAACACGGTGAGGTCGAGGTATTAGATGCAACCGTTATCGCAGCTGTGCTCGATTTCCTTCCGCTTTGCAGCGCCCGCCCCAATAAACATCTGGAATACCTCACCCCTATAATCTATCGTCGGAGAGTAGGTAGTCAGAAACTGATTCCCGATAGTCTGTAGTAGTATACATACCTGATACTTCTAGTAATTGAGCCTGAATAATGGATGCGGATGAACTCATTACTCGTGGTTGCTATATGGAAATATGACTGTTTTTCGTTCACAAAAAACGTATCCGGCACCCATATATTTTTTATAAACTCTGATCCAACCGACAAAGTTTCAACTCCTGTTCGCTTTTTGTATGCTAATCGTGGATCTGTCCAGAACTGTCTGAAGTAGAAATCCAGCGTGAAGTCCTGAGAAAAGTTAGAAAATAATGTTAGTATTGTGAGTTCTACTACAATTAGAGATTAAATCTACGAGTAATTTACATAAAATAATTTCTATTTCGTTTAAATTATTTCACCAACTACTTTCCGTGACATTACTCATAATTAGGCTAATCACGCAAATAGCCTTTATTGTTTTACAGAGCAATACTGTACTGTATCAAGAATACATAATGAGTACTACTGACTCGATGTTATTTGTGAAGTAAAAGTAAGATCTGAAATATTTTAATCTAATATAAAACATCTAAAAATTTCGCATGCTAAGTATAGAAGAAAGTTGTACACAATGTGTAGTAGTAGTGGTTAACACTGCGACAGCAACGAAAACACTAGTACACCTGCGGAACACTCGAACAGTCCGAAGTCCGTATTAAAACTTCAGATGGTATATATAGTATCACAACGTAGAGTTATATAGAAACTGACACTACAAATACATCGAAAAGAAAAATTTAGCGTCAAGCGTGACAACTGGCGTAAAAGTAATGCATAAGTGTGGGTTGATACAAAGCTGTTGGGACATGTGATTCGAAGAACGAAGCTATAGGTGTGTCAAGGAGAACGGGGAGGGTGGAGGTAGGCAACCACGGCTCGATGAGGGCAATTCTCTCTTAATTGAAGCTAGCAAGCTGATGGATAACATAGGTGTGTTCTCGTCTATATAGACAGTCATATTCGCTGACTATTCTTTTGAAAGTAACACGGTTAGCGACACGTTAAAAGGAAATTTTCCCATCCGCGGCAATGGGTCACGTCATATAGTGACCTTTTTGTATTGATTTGGTTTCCACTTTAGGTGTTTCCATAGTTGAAAATGCCCAGCGAGCTCTCTGTGTATAATTTTTGGAAAATCGAATTTTCCACAGTCCTTGAAGTTGGTACTGTAAAAAATCACAAATAATAGGGTACTGAAATAATTTTGAATATGGAACAGTCGATGTTCCAAACTTCCGAAAATATAGAAAGTTACGACAGTATCCACAGTTATTTGGTAAATACTTACACATAATACGTACAAACATAGACAACAAACTACGAATGAGTCACGATTAACACAGTCGTCGCAATTCCATAGAGCTTTGATATCATTTTGGCAAATTCTCACATAATTAATATAGAAATATTTAAAACCTAGGATGAGTTTGTTTGATTTTCTATGTTTTTCGTAATGAAAAAGAACGATGAGCATCTGTTGTAAAATAATTATAATTTCGTAAAAGTTATTATTTATTTAATATTTATTGCACAGTAACTAAAATAATGTACAAACGGAAATAAAACGGCTAAAAAAACTTTTTATAGACTATGTCTAGTTATCTAGTGTAGGTATATAACGTAGTGTTTGTCAATTGTGTTCAATAACTTTAGATGTTTCTTCTAATAAACTCAGTCAAATATAAATTAAAATGGAAATAATGATTTAAAAGTTACATTAAAATGTCATGCATTGAATAAAAACTGTATGTTTGATATTATTTTACAATTGAGCTTGAAAAAATAAACGAGTAATTTTTGTCATGATTCTGTACTTAAGTTGGGTTACTGCCATTTTGTCCCGTGCCGAAATTTTACTAGCCACCTCTCTGCAGCGTCACGTAGTGTTTGCAGATTCGTGGCTACAGCGCGCGCACGCGTGGCACTGCCCCGATAATGAGGTTCGTGGTGCAGTGCCCTGGATCGGATCATCCACTAAAACACGCCACAGATTTAACTACAATTTAAATTAGATTTTAATACAGCGTTTTTTAAAAACCGTAATAAATTCGAACTATCATGCAACCAGTGAATTCATTGAGAATATAACCACTGAAGTTGTCATAAATATAATGGGTTGAAATCCGGACATTTTTTTCATTTCACGGTTATTAAGCCAGTGGTTATTGTTTTAAAACGATGACTAGCAGTTATTTTGATTTATTACTGAAAATCGTTGTTGTATTAAAATGTATATTATTATGTATATTCATATGTATATTTATATTCCTGTTTATAGATTCGGAAAGAATTTAGATTTAAATCAACTGGAATTTAGATTTATATTAACAGGAACGCGGTGTTCCACCGGTGGGCCTATGCCACATAAGAGGTTAAGCTTATATCCCATAAATGATGAACCTTGCAATAAGCTGTTTTTTTTAGTTACACCAAAACTAGCATTAAAGCTGAGCTTGAGTAAACAGACACACATCGATTCAGTTTTCAGCCACTGTGGAGTTACGAATACTGCAAAACATACAATTGGACATTTTCAAATTTGCGGAAGTATCAGTTGCATTTCTTATTACGATGTCTCATCGATAGTGAGTGAAGGTACTATTTGTTTTGATCGATAATAAGAAAGCAAGATCAAAGGGCGATCTGCTCCACCAAACGCGGACATGCTCGCAGCCTCGTGTCTGGGGCTGCTCGGTCGCGCCGGCGCGCCACCGCCGCGACCGAGTCAAGCGTGAGCTGACAGGGCGAGTACCATGAGCACTTCGGAGACGGAGCTGATAGATAGCACATACATGGTGACGCCCACCTCCACTGGCGGACCTGCAATCAAGCCCATACGTGAGTCCCGCGCACGCCTCGCGCCGTGAAAACCAAACCAGAGACGTGCCCCATCGCCGGCGGACCAAACCCAGGCGCAGATGATACCGACTTGCCATAGTGTAAAGGCATGCAGATGTACGCACAACCCACCACATGAGTTGCAACGCGCCTAAATCAGTCGATCGAACCGTGGACACAGTGGTGCTACGATGAACAGTTTAATGTTGGTGAAAAACTATAAGGATCATACGATTATGCTAGTATGCGCTGTGTCGTTATAATTTGTTAGTAAAAGGTACCATTTTCACTTCAGACAGAGAGCTGATGGAGAGCACGTACATGGTAACCCCCACTTCCACGGGTGGTCCTGAAAATGATACATTATTCAACAAAAGGAACGTTCTAGTTCAGAAATTGAAACCACGTAGTCGTTAACGTCAAGTAAAAACGTCAGAATGAACAATACAATTATTGCAATGAATTCTGCTATAGAGCACGTTTGCACCGTAGCACTTGTCGTGTCAGTTTTATTGAAATGAATGGACTTTTCACGTTGAATCTTTTCTCTTTTAAATTTATGCGTTGCAATCAAAAATACTGCATTTGCGGCCATAATTTTCTTTTCATTATCCCATCAGAGCTTCGGGGTTTGGGTACTTTCTAAAAAAAAATGACGATTTGACTTTAATTTTATCTCGTGTAGCAAAATTTTGGGTACTGCAATTTCACATAGAGTAAGTATATCGAAAGTACAGCGCATTATACTTTTGCTATAACTTTATCATACCTACAGTGATTATTATCAATGTTGATGTGATGAAAAATTACAGTTAATTGTTTATACAATATACTTAAAAATAACTCGAAGTTTTAGTTTCATTGATTTACTGAAACGCAAAAGTAAAGAGTGATTCTTTAGTAGGAGGTTGTATAACCCCATAATACGATTCACTCAAAGAAATACATGTTTTTAAAACTGTTCAAGAATACGTCAGACCAAGATTTTTATAACAATTACGATATGAATTACGACACAACAAATATAATTCAACCGAAAACAATAATTTAGAATTTTATAATTAGGAATTATTAAACTTATAATTATTAATTATTACTTTGCTTAGTTTGGGGTCAGATGGTGTTGTGTGTGAATTGTCCACCAATATTTATTTATTTATTGTCATGAGCTGATCGTTAAATCGGCCAGATCAAAATATGGCTAGGTACAGCTTGAAAAACTCGTGCCTGCTTCGTTATTTCGTGATATGCCTGGTTATATCAGGATGTACCCTGTACAAAGTCAGGTGAATCGACGAGAAGTACATATTTATCGATATTTTCAGCTAAACACAAACGCTATCGTAAAATTATTGTATTTCATGGCTGTTTTTGCACCCTCCGCTTTGTTTACGCTAGTGAAAAATGGCGGGATTAAGATAAGTAGGGTGTCCATTCTGGCCATGCAGCGGAATCTTCGGAATAATATATTATTTGATTTTAAAATATGATGTCATCAACACATTGTGAATAATACTAAAGGGATCTTAAGGATCTCTTACGAATCTTTCAGCGAATGCGGTGCCAAATTTTTTTTATAGTGCTCCTAGAAGACATTATCAGGACAAGTATTTGATGGTAAGCAACATGGCTGTCCATAAGAGCACAGTGACACGCAACTATTCAAACATAAAGAGTCAAAATCACAACATAGCACTGCACTGCGCTCGTCACCTAGCGATGCTTCCCACTTCAAGTTTGATTCAATAATAATAAAATAAATAAAAAAAAACTGGAGATCAAAGAGGTTCCTAATGCACTATGTAGTGATGCATGTCTAATTTTAAAACGATTATTCTATTAGATGATTTTTAGGTATTCTTCAAAACGATATGTTTAGGAGGTTATTTACGTTTCATACGCACTGCGGTTAAGCACGGTTACGAGTTCCAATAGGTCTCATACACCATACGCACTGACGGTAAGTCTTCTGAAATCAGCGATTTAAAAATTTAGAGGCTGCTAACGTGCTAGAACATCCGAAATAACGGCACACAATCCTTTTACTTAACCTCAATTAAAACTTTTTTAAGAAATACTTGTAACTATTGTTGATTTGCTCTATAACACATAGCAATTTATCATGTATTGCAAAATCACTGAGGCGTTTATTCCATTGCCAACAATAAACTAGAAGAGAATTTATAGATAGCAAAAAGCAATTACAGTTAGAAACTAGAAACGAGTTAGACAGATATTGTTCTTATAGTTTTATCATGGAGCTAAAGCCAGTGTAGGAGGGTGACGGGATATTACTCCCACTGGAGTAGAAAATTACCGCTGGGAGTCTCACGTCGAGTGTTTTGATCGCCGAGCGAGTATCATTCAGTTGTATTAACTTTGATAGTTTTATCCTTACAACCACGTCGTAGAGAAAGAGTTTTCACCGGCAGTGAACAAATAAAATGTAGTCTCTTGCAACTATCCACAGTCAAAGATTAGGACTGTTAACAGTCAGCAACTAGTCACTATTAAATTTATCTTGTTAATTTTCGGATAAATGTATTCGGGTATATTTTACTAAAATACATGGATGTACCATGTTTTTTTTTTTTAAAAGTGATTCTTTACTTTCTCGTCGATTGACGGACAAGCTTAAGGGGGCGCCTAAAGCCAGAAAACGAAAAAAGGACATTTTCGACGCCGCTCACTGAAGTTAAGAAATTAAAAACTATGACAAAAAAAATATTGACGTGTGGGTACAATCAAGAAGAAGCACAATAACCGAATAGAATTTAAAAAACGGATCAGAGTTTTTTACAATAAAAAAATAAAAATGACACCGTAAAAACCTGTTTTAATTCGAGTACTCGAAATTATCAGCGATGACCCCACATTATTTTTTGGTAATAAAATTCCTATTTATACGTTCTAGTAAAGTAACCGAACACTTTTTTAAATTTATGTTTAGTTATTGAGTAATTAAATAAAACTTGGTCAAAAATGGACTCCTGATTAAATATTGATTTTTCCTCCAAACTGTGTCATGCTATTCTCGACTTTATGTACATCACATTAAGAAATGCGTCGCGCGGGTGAAATCTGATTTTTTCCTGGCTTTAGGCGCACTCTTAACACCGACACCGTTAAAATTATCCTTAAGCTTTATGGGATTTGCATCAATTTAAGTGTTAGTCAAATAATCTGGAAAACAAGTTTCTTTACCACCATGTAAGTATCTATCGTTTGTCCAACGTAAATAAGAGTTGGAAATCTGAACTGGACATGTTACAAAATTAAATTCGATTAGATTAGATAAGATTTGAAATTAGGTTTAAACATATTACAAAAAAAAAAACATTGAACAATATTGAAGATATTTTGGAATAACTTAGACAGAGCCATTAAAAGTTTGGTAGCGTCATGATATTATAAAGCAAAGTGTATGTGGTCATGTGCTCTAACTGATTACACACTTGACCAATTTTAAGGATTTCTATGTAGGAAAATTCTTTTGCGAGAGCTTAAAAAATTGAATAAATACAATAATACATGTTAGTAAAAATTGTAGACTTAAAATCATTATTACTGAAATTATAGATATACATAGATACTATGTTTACAATCTGTACTGATATTCTGCCAAGTAAATTATGTTATATTAGCTTTTGAAATGTATCTTTATTATAGTACCTACATTGATCTGAGATACTAAGGATAATTCAGTTTTTCCTTCTCGTCACACTCCTGATTTTTTCAAACGTAATAATAAAAATTTGCCGAGCAGGCCTTCGTATTGTCTCACTTTGCGAACAAAAGCTTTTGTCGCAATACGAGAGCGAAACAAAAAAAGTGCAACTTCGTTAGCTGCGATTCTCGCTCGATTTTGTCAAAACTTCGTACAATTTAACTAATTACAAGTAGTCGAGTTATCCTTATACTCGATCTTGTATTTAGCAGTATCTTTTCAACTAGTTTTAATTTTTTTACTTGATTTTAGGGTTAAATTTTTTTATAATTTTTTACCTCTTTAGTTTTAAATCGTAACTTTGCTGCTACCAGTACATAGGCATTGCTTACTATCAGGTGCTCAATTTCCTCATGTCGCCATTCGAAGTTTTACAAAATACATAGAGATAAAAAACTGAAGCGTTGATATTTTTTACGATATATATTGACTCTTTTTTGTATTTATTTTGAAGTTAATAGTATAAGCTTAGTGATATAATATAGGTACGCAAAACATAAAACGAATCTAAAATAGTTATACTAACCTCCATAGTTTGGCCTTACTCTTTTGTCGTAACTTATACTAAATGAGTCTAAAATTGCCGATATATTGACGTCACCAAACATGCCACCCCCGCCGGCACCCCTGTGAACAAATAATTAAATCAGTACTGTATCGCATGACTGAAACATTAATATGCACCATAATATGGATCAGATTACATTTCTGTCAAAATGTGTTAGACAGGTGTGGGGAGATGGGGAGTGAGAATACGTAGCAGAAACTGCTGTGAAATTGAAAGTTTAATATGTGTATAATAATAATTAGTTTGAAATTTTGGACATGAGCGAACTTCGTTCCACTTTTTAAGGCTTCCCTGAACTCCTACATTTTTCTACTAATTAAACACCAAAATCAGCCAAATCAATCCACGAGTTCTCGAGTTCTAGCGAGACTAACGAACAGCAATTTACTTTTACTTATAAAAAGAAGAACAAATAGCATAATAACAAAAAAAAATAGACAGTCGTAGGAACTTTCGATAGAAGTGAAAACATGTAACTTAATTTTTTTTTATTAAACAGCAGTAATAGTATTCAATGCTTCAATTGTATAATGTGTAGCCATGGCTGTATAAAAAAGTCGGACGTAGTCTCGAGTCGTAGTCGAGTATATAGTCGGCCAGTGTACTGTGTATAAATATGTGCATGTCAGCTTGCATGTGACATCGCACTGGCCGACTCTATAGACACAGTTTTTGTTTTAGCGAGACTACGGCCGACTTTTTTTATACGTCCATATGTGTAGCTATTGGTACGGACATATTGCTATTACGCATGTTGGTGAGGCGGACTCACAAGAATTCGCATTACCGGTATAATTTCACCCATTCAAAAAGCGTCTAACGTGAAAGTTCCACTTTGCCGCAGCTCCGATGCTACATTGACCCCATAAGATTTTCCCATACAAAAAAAATCTGAACGTGGCAAAATATTAATGGATTCCATCGGCGACGCGCAAAATACCCGCGAGTTTCGAGGATATGTAGCACTATTTTTTTATAGTTTACTATACTGTACACATTCTTACAAATCATTCTGAAATATCCGGTTCCGGCAAAGTGGCCGCATTCCACTTAGATGCCTCGCACATAAACTGGACGCTCAACCTAATATTACCAACAAATGTTATTGTTTGTGTATTTGTGCGGTTGTTATTCGGTCGATCTAATTGCCGTAAACCCCTTATAAATTAAACATTAATTGGGACGAATGAGCAAAACAAGCTTTGTGAATTTCAACTAATACCTACCATTTTCGAAGTTATACTTATTTTAGCGCGCTTGGAAAAGATTTTAAGTGTGGTTTTTACTCGACTGGAAGAAGGGTTATGTTTTCGCGCGTATCTTGTATAGAGTAACATCCCAGGGCCCCCAGACGTCATGTATTTTCTGATGGACGAAATGTGGACGCTTGAGTAGAGTTAATACGTACTAAGAAGACATGCTTACTCGATAACTTGATTAGACGGCCAATTTTGAGATATGGGGTAATGAAGGTACACACAACCATTAACTTACTTCACGTATTTTCTAATAACTGATTTTCACGTACTATGTTGTAGGCAATGTCCTTATAAATAAGGTCCCAATACTCCCAAACACTTTCCGTTTGCCGTTTTGCTTAACACACGCTTTAAAACTACCAAAATAATGACTTAACTTGACTTAAATTCTCGTACTCCATTTGTACATGTTCATCAGACAGCTATTTTAAAGCTTTTTCCAAAAAACAGACCGATGTAAGGGGCCAATCATCGCGTAATGTACGTTATGTTTTTAGCTGTTGACTTTTGACAGTTTCACAATGACACACTGATTAACTGTAACTGTTGACAGCGAAATTTTTATGGCAATAGACCTCATGTGGTCTCTACTGTCTATCCAAGTTTAGTCTAGCGCAGACGGAGGCTTAGTTTCACATTAGAGTCAGTTATTGCTAAAGGTGTGTGTACTTAACTGCGAAATACAGACGAAACAGTTACACTGTTTTATTTTTTAAGAATAATCATTTATTATGTAAGGAATGCTGAAATTCGACGTCGGACGAAAGTGCGAGCAATTGGAAAAGCAATCACTTCTCTCAAATGGAATTGGGCTGGACATATTGCCAGGCAGAGTGATGGCAGGTGGACTCAAGCGGTTACATATTGGTGGCCAATGGAGGGCAGGAGAAGTGTTGGGCGCCCACCGGCTAGATGGGTCGATGACATTCGAACAGTCGCGGGTCATGCATGAGCGAGACTAGCAAAGGATCGAGACGAGTGGCGTACACGAAGAGATGCCTAAGCTCTGCAGTGGGCGATAACGGGCTGAAGAACAAGAATCATTTCTTATAATAAATAGAAGTAAGTTCTTGCATGTGTAAATAAGTACACACACACATATTTTTATTGATAATACAGAAGATTAGTTGCACCCCGTGCGCGGTGCGGTGTAACCCGCTTTGGGCCCGTTCCCGTTATTTTTTCGGGACAAAAAGTAGCATATGTTTTCTTCCAGAGTATTATCTGTGTTCAAAATTTCAGCCCGATTTGGAAACGCCGTAAATCGTAACGTATAAACTGGTCGGTACGAAATTTGGAACACATGTGCTGCGTCGTACATGAGCAACAAACATCCAAAAACCCAAACATCCAAATATTTACATTTATAATAGGTAATAATATAAATTTAATATTTGTCAACCATATTTTTCCTTAGACGACTCTAAGCCTATAGACTACAGGCCCGTGAACAAAATTTACGGGACAAATGAACCACCAGGAGACCTATGTAGGATGATAGAAGGGTGTAAAGTAATAAGATTCAGAACTATGCCGTCACTTATAAGCTGTTCAACTGAGTAGTTGAAGAGGGGGGGTTCCAATCCTCGATCATTTCTCCTTGTCGCATGATTTTTGTACAGCGTTGCGAAATAATTGATTAGAAGAGGTATTGAAAATGTATGGAACCAATGCCGTGCATAATCAAATGACCATATTTACTCTGTAAATCGTCGGCACATCATAATTTTTTCCGACAAACTAATCATTAAAAATGTATAATTTTTATTGTTTCCATACCTCTTCTAATCTATTATTCCGAAACGCCGTACAAAAATCATGCGATAAGGAGATATTTTGTATTCATCGGTCCAGTAGTTAAATTAGTGCGTTCAAACACAAAAACTCTTCAGCTTAAAAATATTAGTGTAGATATGTTACTACAATGAATAAAAAACACAAACGACATGATGGAGTTGTCTGACAACTGTCTTTTCAGAGTTAATTTTCATTTATACAACAATTGTATACAGACACCAGACACCTGTGAACAATAACATAGCTCAACGCATAAGCGAGCTGAAATACAATTAGCCATTCATATTTGTTGCAGAACCAATAACCGTTAGGATAGACGTTCTAAAGTGGAAAATATACTCGTGCTATGTGATACTATTGCAGATGGAGTTACGGTAAACGTAGAGCAGAATTTGGAAGCGTAAAGACTAGTAGACTACTGGCCCGTGAACAAAATTTACGGGTCAAATGAACCACCAGGAGACCTATGTAGGATGATAGAAGGGTATAAAGTAATAAGAATCAGCACTACGCCGTCACTTGTAAGCTGTCCCACTGAGCGCAGTTGAAGAGGGGAGGTTCCAATCCTCGATGATTGGAACCCCCCTTGTAATCCATAAACAAACAAAGCTACAGGAAAGTCCTAGTTTCGTCTTGCGGTAATAATAGCAATATCGAACTGATATAGGGATACCGGTAATGTTATCCTCTCTTTTTCAAGTATTACAGAAGTGGGCTCCAAGTAGTTATCAATATCGGTAAACGATGACTGATCATGAGAGTAAGTAAATTAGAAAAAATCTTTTTGACACTACAAATAACATTAAAATACTCTTCTTCTTGTCTAGCAGTTCTTCAGATAATATACCTTACGATGAAATTTTGAAACATCTTTTAATTACTTATTTGCACTGATTTAGAAGTACCTATAGATAACAAAGATTCTGATATATCAAAAAAATATTTATTCCATTAACATTGACATAACATTAACATTCCATTAACATTCTATTTTGATGTAACTAAGAATAATATACCAATTTGTTGACAGGGAGGTCCTACTCACTCACACTTACTAAAACTCCCTCGGTGACCTAGATCAGTGCTCGGGGGAGGACACCGAAATATCCATCGAGAAATGCATCTCTATTTTATAAGTGTTTGTTATGTAAATATTTTATAACAGATTACGACATGAGCAGGACATATGCCTGATGGTTAGCAACATGCCTGCCACATACCATCACAGTGACACGTAGCTATTAGAACATATTAACGAGTCCAAATCATTACTTAGCACTGCACTGCGCTCGTCACCCAGAGATATAAGATGTTTTATCCCTATGACCTGTAATTTCACTGGAAACATTGCCCTTCAAACCGGAACACAGTAATGTGTGGTACTTCTCTAGATGGACTCTGCAAAGAGCCCTACCACTACAGTTGGCAATTTTAGTAGTAACTTTAAGTTATTAGTAATTATTGATGTGAAAACTTCTTCAACCGCGTTGAGCATTTATTGGTAAATGAAAGTATTACTGGTTGGCGTTTCCGACATGCTGATGTAGTCGCTTAGTTGCGTAGTAGTGGCGGACCATGCCTTCTACCGCCTAACTAAACCGGCTTTGGCTTTGCTATTGTCATCTGTATCATTTCAAACGAAAACAAAAGAGAGAGACACATCATAGTTAAGGCAGTTTTCGTAACGCGGTCAGCGAGCAACACGGAAGGGAGTAGCCTTAGCTAAAAAATATTGTTCAAATCTTTCTGTCATTTCTTGCGGGAGGGGAAGTTGCACACTAGCGCGAAGCCGCACTATTACATACAAAACATACCTGTACCGATCCATTGCCGATCATACTCACACAACCAAATCACTAACACATAAAAAATAAAGCACCATTCACAAATCTAGCCCCGCCCTCACGCCACAGTATATTATCAAACTCCATGGTCCACGCGGACTTGTACTTTGACAGAGGGGAAACGCTGTGTATGCCTACTCCCTTCCGTGTTGCTCGCTGACCGCGGTAGACCCCGGGGGGTCTACCGCCTAACGAAAAACGCTTTGATGCTTTGATGCTTTGGCATTGCCGTCTCTTTAATTTCAAGCGAGAAGAAAAGAGACAGCAATATCAAAGCATCAAAGCGTCAAAGCGTTTTTCGTTAGGCGGTAGAAGCGCCGGACGCTTTTTTGGATAGATGAAATCATGTGAGTGTGCTTCACTGATTAACTTATTATTAGTAAACTAGCGGCCCACCCCGGCCGTACACCCGTAGTACATAATTATATAGCCTATAGCAATCAGGAATCACGTACATATCTAACGGTGAAATAATTATCGTATCCGTGCCGGTACATCTCGAGCTTTTGGGCGTTTCTTTGTCATCGACGCACGTATTTTGAGTCTAAGGCCAAATTAGCCGCCAAAAAACTGGGTGTCCCCTCAAAGGTGCGAAGATACTTCAATTCTGAGCAGTTGCTCATGTTATACAAAGCACAGATTCGCTCCTGTATGGAGTACTGTTCGCACCTTTGGCAAGGATCGGTTAAGTATCAGCTGGAGACTCTGGAATCGATTGAGAGACGTGCCAAAAGACTCATAGGCAATGACACTCTTGTGCGTAAAAGACTTCAAAGTCTTGCCCTTTCTTCTATCGAAATTATCGTATCTCAAAAAAGCGATATCGTTTCATGGTTGATGCAATTCTTGTTGTTGTTATAAATAAAAATTATTTAAAAATAAACAAAAAAAAGTTTTGGCGAAAAATGGTCCCAAAGTATAGGAAAAAAAATTTAGAATTTTATTTATAGATTTTATAAAAAGGTTGTTATTTCGTATAACCAATAAAACCACTGTCTCCTTCATAATTTATTGTGTAATTATTAGTATTATTAGACTACTTGAGAAGTCGCATAAACTTCGACTCAAGTGTCCAAAATGTTAGTTTACATTTTATGTAAATTATTTATCAGCAAACGATACCGCTAGAAGTGTCTTGAAACGCTCTTGAGAATAAATGGGCTCAAAGCTCAAACGGGTACAAATAGATAGATAGATAGATAGATAAACTCTTTATTGCACTTATTTAGAAAACAAAACAACAAAATCAAACAAAAACTTAAAAACAAAGTAGCAATTGGCGACCTTATCGCTAAGAGCGATCTCTTCCAGGCAACCGCAGTATGGAAAAGGAGAAAAGAAGAATAAGAATACGGGGAAGTACAAATAATGAGTGAAAGATACTTATAATTATATAATTTGGAAAATTAACTATACTATTATAATATATAATTAAAATATAATACCTACTCAATACTAACATAGGTACTGCATATACTTACATATTAATAACTGTACACTCTAATACATAAATATTAATATAACATACACTAATAGATATATAAATATCATGTTTTACAGATGGAGATTTACCTATGCAATAGATTCAAATTATGTAAGATTAAAGAAAAGTAACGATTTCAAGTAAATGATCATGTAGACAAATATAATTGATTCACCAGTTCTTTGAAAGTGGCAAGCGATGGAGCTTGTCTCGTCGAACAAAGCGAGTCGTCATTGATGGCTGCCCGTCGGATCTATTGGCTATCAACGCCGGAGCCCCTCAAGGGTCGGTACTCTCTGCGACGTTCTTCCTGCTACATATCAAAGATCTGTTGAAGCCTTTGGGTCTTTGGGTACGCAGATGATAGCACCGTTGTAGAGAGTTACATATCTAGCGCGAGAGCCACTGGGCAGCAAACTCAGGTACTGAGAGAGAGTCTAGTCGAACGTTTGAGCTTGACCCTTGAGGCGGTGTCTAAATGGGGCGATGTCAATCTGGTCAAGTTTAACGAAAGTAAGACGCAGGCGTGTCTGTTCTCCGCAGGAGTCCTTTCCAAATGACTCCAACTTTTAGAGGTGTATCCGTACCGGTTTCTGACCGTCTTGAGCTTTTGGGCGTTACTTTGACCTCTACGCTCAACTTTGGCTCGTATATTGAGTCCAACTAAACTAGCTGCCAAAAAACTAGGTGTCCTTTCAAAGGTGCGAAGGTACTTCAAGTCTGAACAGTTGCTTACATTATATCAAGCACAGATTCGCGTATGGAGTACTGTTCGCACCTTTGGGATGGATCGGCTTAGTATCAGCTGGAGGCTCTGGAATCGATCGAGAGACGTGCCAAAAGGCTGATAGGCAACGACACTCTTGTGCGAAAAAGACTTCAAAGTCTTGAACATCGCCGAAAAATTGCTAGCCTATCAGTTTTTTATCGGATACACTTCGGAGAATGTGCGCCTGATTTGCATGATCTGATACGCTGTCCTTTTTTCTATCGAAATGCTCGTAGCTCTAAAAAGTGACATCGTTTTATGGTTGATGTTCCAAAGACACGAACGAAGAGATTTGACTCTACTTTTGTGATCAGAACGTCTAGGCTGTGGAATACGTTGCCTGAGTGGGGTTTTCACCGATGCTTACAATCTGTGTGTCTTCAAATCGAGAGTGAATCGGTTTTTTTTCTAGGTAAACACGCTCGATCCTAGACCGCATCGTCGTTTAATATCAGGCAAGATGGCAGTCAAGTGTAAACCTATAAAAGTTAAAAAAAAGAGTGGGATTTTCCCGATAGTTCCAATCTCGGTGTCTTCAAATCGAGAGTGAAGCAACCGATTCACTCTCTTCTAGGTAAGTACGTTCAATCGTAGATCGCATCGTCGCTTAATATCAGGCGAGATGGTGGTTAAGTGCGAACCTATTATAGGTAGTTAAAAAAAAAGACTCTTCAGCTTTGCAATATTATGGTACAAGTATACATATCTCTAGTAGGTATATCTTATATATAAAATTCTCGTGTCACAGTGTTTGTTTCCTTACTCCTCCGAAACGGCTTTACTGATTTTAACCAAATTTTATATGCATATTCTGTAGGCATGAGAATCGGCTACTAGCTATTTTTCATACCCCTAAGTGACAAGGGTTGTTCACTAAGGCAAAACAACGTTTGCGGGGTCAGCTAGTAGTAGTATAAGATCTGTAACTTCAAAGGTGACGTATCGTGAAAAATTAATGGTGAAAATTATATTTTTTAAGTATTATTCACTTCTATCGAAAATCCCTATAACTCATATTTTTTACATAACTCTGTGGCTGTGTACATAACGTATGATCTTTGCTTCGCACACTGTGCAACCATATATTATTTTCCGATTATGAGAAATTATTACAACGCTTTTAAAAAAAATTGCGATCGCGTGTTCTCGGATCACGCAAGTTAGCAAGGGTTGGGTAAATAGTGGTATTGCAGAGCTGAGTAAAATTCAGATTAAGATGTACGAGTACCATTAAAACAAGAGTCTTTATAGTCGATGTCATCATACCTACAAACTTTAAGAGAAGGTAGTTGTAATCGTAGAACTGTTTGCAGAGTCTGCCTAAAGGCCGGGTCACACAGAGGCGATCCGGTAGCGATAGCGATCCAATAGCGATAGCGATCCGATAGCGATAGCGATCCGATACCGAGTATGGGATCGCGCCCGCTTGCTGTGTGTCAGGTTGCATACAAATTCGAACATTATAAAAAATCCCGTCTCGCTATCGGATCGCTATCGGATCGCCTCTGTGTGACCCGGCTTTTAGTAAGTACCACACCTTTTCCAGTTATTCCACTGCCATTTAGTAATGTCAAAACATCACTGTGTTTGTTTGAAGCGAAATGTTGCCAGTGAAATTACAGGGCATTGCTATAAGACATCTTTTATCTCTGGGGGACGAGTGCAGTAAAGCTTTAGGTAATGATTTGGACTCTTCACCAACAACTGTGTTGCTGCTATGGGCAGGCATGTTGCTGACTATCAGGCACATTACCTGCTCGCCTCGTCACTAGATTAAACTAGTTAAAAAAAAGATAGATGATACACTTTATCGACAAACCTAAAGAAAAGGATACACAGAAAGAAATTAACGATTAACTATAAGACTGGTGTGACAGTTTGCGGTCTTATCGCTTAAAGTTTCATCTATAAACGCTGTAATTTCACTAGAAAATTTCAAACCAGAACATATGACGTAAACCATAACTGTTTGGCGGTAGAATAACCGGCAAAGTGTAGTACCTCCCCAGGCGGACTCAGCAAAGAGTGCTACATCTACATTAATATAATAAAATTCTATTCTGGTCTCTTTTCCCTGCAATTTCATTGGAATGAAACGTTAAATTAAATAACGTGAGCAAAAAGTAAATAACATAAGGAAATAACGTTATGAGCAAATAACGAATTTTGAGCATAATGGTGAAATATTGAATGGACCTATTCAAGAGAGCGAAGGCATTCTTCCGAGTGTAACCTATTATACGAAAAACCTCGTCTGTTTCGCTCTCGTATTCTTCGTATTTTGTTTGTTGATTCCAAATTACCACGAATCGTAAAACAGTGAACTCTTACATATTTAAAGCCGGTTTTCTTCACGCCTGCTTTTCGCTCCGCATAAGAATATTTTAATTTTAATGTAATGTGATTGGTTAACGTTTTCCCTGTATCAGCATTATTACCTATTCAGAGAACCTTTGTTAATATAATCAGGTTTATATTTATAATTATTATGAAAAATGGAACAAAAAGTTAAAATAGGTAAGGTATACCTATTTTAACTTTTGAAGTTATTTTTCTTTTGACGCCTTATCTGTAGCATATTATACCTACTTATGGTACGAAAAACCTCACCTGTTTCACTCACGTATTCTTCGTATTTTGTTTGTTGATTCCACATTACCACGAATCGGAAAACAGTTAACTCTTACATATGTAAAGCCTGTTTTCTTCACGACTGTCTTTCGTTCCGTAAAAGAATATTTTAATTTATAATGTAATGTGATTGGTTAACGTTTTCCCTGTATCAGCATTATTACTTATTCAGAGAATCTTTATTTATATAATCAGGTTTCTTTTTATCTGTTGAATAAAAAATGCAACAAAACGTACAAATATACCTTTTTTAAAGTATTCTTATTTTGGCGCATTATCGGAAAATTGAGAGAGAACATTTTTAAAATCACGATAAACCGACACTGTGAAGTTATCTAGTCAATATTTTAATAAAAATTGTAAATAACTCTAGGTCAAAACTTCTTGTGATAAAGATATCATCTATTTTCTGGTTGAAGGTGGACTACTTAGCACGAGTAGTTAAGAGCAAAAGTACTAACTTAGAAGTTCAGCTATTTCCTATCGATTGTCAGTTTTTTAAAAAAATACGTCACCGAAATTGCAATTTCAATTTAATTTAAAAGTACCTACATGGTAATAAAATGGAACGTCCGATTAACAAAATACAATTTAGTCGACAATGTGTGGAACGACGTTATCGTGCTGGCGGCTATAGTTCCGGATTCCTGACTTTGACAGCTTGTCATACCAAACTGAGGACACTTTTAGGGAAAATGGTTGTTGAATTAAGCTACCCTTTAATCTGAGAGAAGAATTTTGTCTAACGTTTGAGCAAAAAAATAAGCCATTAAATTACATACATTGATTATTTAATTTGGCATGCAGATATAGCTAAATACGTTATCTGTCCTTATCTCTAAACTACAATATGTACATTTTTGTAACAATCTTCCCCCCGGCTCAGTGCCTCCACCACCGCTGCGATGTGATCTTTTACGGCTAACATATAATTCTTGATAGCACTCGGCAACCAAAATTCGCATTGAATGTCGTTGTAATTTGTTCCCAGGTCACTTTTACTGAGTATGGTTGGTCTATGCAACTGAAATCGTTTTGCTGATCTTTTACCTGCCTTACCGAAGTTTGTATATTTTTCCCAAAAGTGGTATGCTGCATCCAACATCCACGACGTTTTTGCCAAGTTTGCTTTCTTTGACAACCTCGAAGGACGGTATATCGCCGGTGTTATGAATATGTAAGTTCATCTCGTTGAACACAGTGGATGGTTTTTTCTATCTCATCTTCCCATGTACTTCCAACGCGATTACAACATTTTTACCTTTGTAAATTGGTGAATCTATCCATTTGTATTTCACGCATCATGTTCACGGGTTTATCCCATAACGTGGTTCTTAAAACTCTATCGGGGACTAGTACATCATATACCTAACTAATATTTTTCTATATATAATTTATATTTTTCTAAATGTTACTCACTTTAATTTTAATTTAACATTATTTTTAATGTTTTATTAGATTTAAGGTAATATGAATTATATTAGATTATAATCTGGATTAAATTACTTTCATTTCATTTCATAACTAGGGTAAATAGCCGATACTCGTAATAACAGCGAAAGTAGGTAGGTACTCAGAAGATGTAAAAGACAAGCTGTCCATTCTGTTTTCTGCAGAGATGGGGCTACACGTGCATATTTACTTAAAGGGTGCCATTTAAAACGCTTTGTTTTTTTTTAATTTACTTTGTTATTATGAATGTAGCATAATATTTATATTACTTATAGTGTCATAATATAACTTTTGGACACTCGTTTTTAGGCGTAATCTGTTTAAAAAGCATAACAATATACTATACTACATTCAATTCGACTATTGACGAGACGCATATTAGGCTTTAGGCATTTTTATTTATTTGTTGTGCTACTAAATATAGACCCAGGTTACATAGAGCCCAAATCCGACTCGGAGCACACCGACTCCACCTAGTCTTATTGCCGCTACTACTCCTAGAGTGTATTTAAAAAATGCAGGAGCCAGAAGAAGCTTAAGGGAGGTCTTGAGTGGAGCAAGCGACAGTCAGGGCTGACCGCAGACCTTCTGGCAGGAGCCCACCCGGAGGCAAAAAGTGCACCATATTTCTTAGGTATACCGTCTGTTTTGCTCAATGTGTGCCTTTAAACATTATACTATGTTATCTTTATGCTGTTTATGGTTATGTGTTTAAACATTGTGCTACGTTATCTTTATGTCATACTAGCGGCCCGCTCCGGCTTCGCTCGAATAATTACCTAGATATCAACTGCAGCGCCATCTGCCGGGCTGATTTGTGAATCTAAACCTTCCAGGGCCCTACCCAAACGTTTACAAAAAAAGTCATTCAAATCGGTCCAGCCGTTTAGGAGGAGTTCACTAACAACGAAAAGTGGCATTGATTTATATATATATACTAGCGGCCCGTGCCGGCTTCGCTCGGATAATAACCTAGATACCAACTAAAGCGCCATCTGCCGGGCTGATTTGTGAATCTAAACCATCCAGGGCCCTACCTAAACGTGTACAAAAAAAATCATTCAAATCGGCCCAGCCGTTTAGGAGGAGTTTATTAACAACGAAAAGTGGCATTGATTTATATATATATAGATATGGTTATGTTAGTAAAATTATGCGAAAACAGTTGTGCGTTTAGTAGTTATGGTATATTATCATTAGTCCTAAAAACGTTTTGCTTACTTAAATAAGTACAAATGTTATGCTACCACATATAGACCCATTCATAATACTGGAAAAACTAGTTCAATGAAAAATCATGTTCGACTGAAACAGTGTCATAGTTTTGTCGGTCTTGGGAAGTACTTACACTTATGCCAGTTGTTCAACCGCTAGAGAATAATGAGCTGTATTCATATATGTAAATTGTTAGGAAATGTTTCCAGAGAAATGACTAGGCTGAGAAAAAATATCTTTATAATAAAAATATCTTTGAGCCTTAGGTGACAAGCGTGTTGTAGTACTAGGCAGTGATTTGAACTCTTCGTGTTTAACAATCATACTCACAAGTCACTACTTAAAAAAAATGCCGTTTTCGAAATTACGACTCCTCCGAGAAAGTTAGTAAGGCCTTTACGTTTCAGCGAACCCATTAACAACTTTCTCTTCGTGAACAATGAACCTTCGTACCAATAGTAATCAACGTTCTATTTTTAAATTGAAATCAAATTTAGAAGCAAAAATCGGTTTAAGTTTTTTCTGTGAAAATTGAGTGAAAATTACCGACTAATTGGACCGGAAAATAAAACAAATCGGATTGGAAAAAAGATTATCAAAAAAGTTGTTCGGTTTTAATAAATGTTCCGGAAATCGTTTTATCATAAAATTTTCTCTTTCGTGGTAATGACAGGCAACATAGCTAAGTCTGTATATTCCCACTGAGGGAATAAATGCTGAATTTGATTAATTGGTTTTCTACTCACGTTTTCGCTCAGTTGTAAAAAAGAGACCAATGGCTCAACTTAATTATAGGGATGCATTTTTATCCCGAAAAAAAAAATGGCAGTGCAACCGTGTTGCATCTTAGGCGACTACTTTATGTTCCCACTGCTGGTATTTGGGGTTTTCTATCACAAATAGTTCCCACAATGCCTCTTATTAGAGGCATTGTGGGAACTATTAATTTTGAAATTTGGCTCTATTGAGCCAAATGTTATTCAACAGTTAGAGTTATTCAACAGGACCCACAAATAACCACGACCATTCTGCAAGAGTGCCCTACCAAAAAGAAGAAGAATCACAAATAGAGAAAGAGAGTCAAGGCCAGAAATAAAGAAATAAAGAATTATTAGAAAAAGAATATCTTTTCCACGTCTTTAAGAAAAACGGTACGTAAAATGTAAATAGGTACTGCAAGTAACAAAAAACCTCCCTACGACCCCGTAGTTAACAAAAAGCACGGACGTAATTCAAGAAATGTCATATTATCTTATCTTATACCTTTAAACGAGCAATTCTTGTACCTATATAAATATGTATATATATAGAATCTGAATCTCGGACACGGCTCGACGGATTTTCATGAAATTATGTATGCAGGGGATTTCGGGGACGTTAAATCGATCTAACTAGGTCTTATTAAAAAAAACGCATAATATGCGCGTTTTTAGACAATGAAAAACTGTCACATTAGACATTAGAATGTGAAGGTAAATTTCGCTGCGTGACGCGACAGCATAATTAGCTCAGACGGGAAGTCAGGTGCTCATAGCGGTCACGAATTAGTAGCTCCGGGTTCGAATCCAGACAGGCTCTCTTTTTTTTTCAATTCGTTTTTTTTAAGAAAATCTATTTCTTGGAGTCTTTTATCTGTAGGTATCTAAGTATATTTAGTATTTAAATCGAGCAAAGCTCGGTCACCCAGGTACTATCTCTAAAAAGAGGACCTAAATAAAGTAGTATTAACTGGAATAACTAAAACAAAGGAAACCTTGTAAATAATAATTAAATTAAAAACTTTATGTTTTGATCACGTGTTCTCCAAGTGGAGTGTCAAATTACTAGGTATAGCTCTCCGAGAGAGTTCACTTAATTAACTTCCGGCATTCCGAATTATTAATCTTGTTATAGTTACTTAAACATATAAGTAAGTTACTAAATGTTCCCAATGAAGGGACTTTAGGCGCTTCTCTCGCAAGGAGAGGTAAATGTTTTAAGAACATGTACACTTAACATGTAACACTTTTCTTGTAAACCTATCTTCTGAATATTTTTTAATTGTTATTCTTTTATGGCAAATAAAATTTTACTTTACTTACTTTACTTTATGTCGGTTTCCTCATGATGTTTTCTTTCACTGTTTTTAAGTTAGTGCCATTACGCACATAACTTCCAAAACACAGTGGTGCGCATGGGTTCAAACTAGTTCCAGATCGGCAGTTGCCGCTCTCCCTACTAGACCAGCCGTCACTACCTACAAGACGGGCACGTCTTGCCTAAATGATCATTTTAAAATTACTTTTTTCACGTAGATGTTCAATGTTTTTAGAGATATACCGCCGTATTAAGAACTGCGCTTACACGAGCCAGACTGTTGCCAATTTTGCGCATAGTCAAATCTGTGTTTAAGGGACACAACATTTGCTCAGTAAAATTATGAAATGTAGAAGTGTACAACTACAGATTCAGTATTTAACACTTCCAGAATATCAAGTTGCCATTATAATTTCACTTGTAAACTTGAAATGTATCATCATTCCATTGCTCTGGATCCTAAATCTAGACATAGTATACCGCTTAAGATACCGCTTAACAACGACCATCACCGAGCTGGTTATCGGATGAAAAGTATCTTATATTCAATTTAATATGTGAACAAATATATTGTTCCAAATGGGTTGTCTAAATAATTTCAGTCCAGAATATAATTAATAAACAATATACATGATGGCTGAGACTTTGGGTAGTTGGGGAACTGAGGCGAGAAGTTTGGTGAGCGAGTTTGGACGTAGACTACGAGACAAGTCGGGGGACTCCCGCGCCGGCTCGTATCTGGTGCAAAGGCTGGCCATGGCAATTCAGCGAGGCAATGCGGCCAGTATAATGGGCACTTTTGCACCGGGTGCTGTTCGGGGTGGGTTATTTTAGATTATTGACGAGTACTTTTCGTATTATTTGTTTTAGAGTATAGTAAAAAGTTCTTTGTATTTATATTAGTTATCAAGTTTGTATGTAATTAATCAAGTTTTTATGTAATTTAATAAATATAAATAATATTTAAAAAAAAATATATATACATATGTATATATATATATTCAAACAGTTTCCTTAGATTGAAAGAATTTTTGAAAAAAACTGTATTACCTACTGACTTATTATTTTGGCTTTACTCAATGCTTACGTAATCTCATACTTAATATATTCAAAGAAGAAAAAGTTTTATACCTACAAACTTTCATCCCTTATTTCACCCCTTTGGAGGTTGAATTTTGAAAAACATTGTTATACGTTATTAATTATTTTGATCATGCTAAAATGCATGCGAAATTGTATGCAAATATGTATAAGGAATAAAAGTTTCAAACAAACTTCCATCCCCTATTGCATACCCTTAGGGGTTGAATTTCGTAAGCATTGAGTCAAGCCATAGCAATAGGTTATGTAAAACAGATTTTTTTTTTCAAAAATACTATTTTTAAAAAGGGAAATGTTAAAAAAACATTTTTTTATTGTCAATTAATCATAATCTGGACTGAAATTTTTTAGACAATCCATTTGCAAAACATTTGTTGACATATTAAATTGAATATAAAATACTTTTCATCCAATAACCAGTCGGTGATGGTCGTTGTATAGCGGGTATCTCCTACTAATAGGACAATGTTTATAATGGGCAAGCCGTTTGCTAAAATCCTTGCAATTTCACCTCTCTACTACTTCTACCTCTTTCTACTCCTTACAAAATTGCCTATACAATTACTTTCCATCCTGTTTAAATTCCGGACATCAAACAAAGAAGAGAAGAGAGTGAAAGATAGAAGTGATATTAATAATTTTGTTAAGAAATGCGCCTTTGGGTCATTTCAACATCGCCATTGCCAGCTACCTCATTTATTCTTTTTGAATAAATTAGATAGATTTTGATTGATTGCATATTTCTTGTTCCTTTTTTGCCATTTTTTCCTGTCTATAATCTAATCCGGTGTGATCTTATTCAATTTGATGATATTGTCTATTTTCCAATTAAAAACCTTAAACACACGCGCTTTAGATTGATCACTTTTTGGATTACCAAAAATCACGGAACAGATTACTGTCATCGTCACCGACAGCTTTCCATTACCATTAGCTGTATGAATACTGTGTATAGATATGTGTAATTGAACTGTCTGTTACTGTTCAAATAGGTCACAACAAAGAATAAAATTTTCTAGAGAAAGCAATAATGCTTTCCAGTCATCAGCAAAATTTAAATTTTAGCTTCAATTCCTCTTGTTACTACCGAAAGTTAAATAGCAGTTTGCGTGTTAAGCCTTCACGTGAAACGGCAATCTACTTAAGAGTGCCGCAAAGTGTATTAAAACAATCCTGCCTAGTGCGGATCAGGGTTGTGCTTTAAAGGTTGTGTTCTATTTTTTTGAGTCGCCACTTTGTACTAACTTTGTACTGTAAAAGCCTATGTGTTATTCTAGACTACATTCTGTGTTCCAAATATCAATTTAATAGTACCGACGTCATTGAAAAACACGTCCATTTTTTCAAATGTATAGTATTAGTAAGAAGTATTGTAAGTAAGTAGGTAAGATTGAACATGAGATACTTAAATGTTCATTATATTTTTGTTTAGTTTACGTATTGTTATAATTAGTTATTATTAGAAAATGTAAAGAAGTCCTAAAGATGCAACCCTAAAAACGTGACCCCTAGGTCACGTCCAGGTGGTCTTATAGAGAGGCGTACATACACACATACAGACTTCAATAAATATTGTAAACATTACTGATTTAGAAATAGAGTCCTGTTTTAAACGGAAACCTAAAAAAAAACTATTACTAATGCTTCCCAACTTTCGAAAATGGCCAGCGCAAATAATATTTTTTAGTACATACTATGTTTATACAGATTGCAGATATTTCCTGCTGCCAAGACGCAAACACAAGAACCCGAACAATAAATTGTGACTCTTGCCAACTTCGCTTGCAGAATACGATTTTATTCCTATGCTAAAACAAAGAGGGAGGAAATTTTGGCGCTTGGCAAAGAGGGCTAAAAATATCCTTTGCACCGATGGCTGAATTTTCTATATTTTGATAGAGAAAGGCAATTCTGCACAATGAGATATTTACTTTGGAATTATACATTTTATTCCAAGGCTAACGCCAATATATATTTTTTGTAAAATCAAATTGGCTAAAATGTTTTATGTTTGTGATACCAAAGGAACTCAAATAGACAAAAATAAATGCTTAAGTATTATTTTGGGATTCAGATGTTAAAGTCTTTTGAAGCTCGTCACGAAGAATTTGTAAGTGTTTTTAGATACTAATTCAAGTGCGAAATTCGAGTGAGTTTTAAAAGTCATCATTTCTTTCAGTATATTTTGTCAGTTGTAACGAATTTATTTTCTACAGAACCAAACTCATTGATACCATGCTAAATTAGTAACGTTTTGTCAGTTTCAATTAATGAGTAAGACACCTTAGTTATATTTTTTTTCATATGTATATTCGTTGATTTAGAAAGTAAATAAAAATAAATATAACAAAGTGTTTTTTGAACACAATTCCAAAAAAAGATTTAAAACCTATATGAACTCTTAAAAACATCTTAGAGTTTTACCAAGATATTATAATTAACGAACTTTAGTTACAAATGTATGAAGTACATTAGAAATATCTTTGTAACTTTATTGATTGGTTTCCACGAGACATATTAGGATAAAGGTAACATTTAATTTTCATCACCTATTACAACTGAAGGATGACTAACTGAAGAAGTAGGATTATTCCATCTTTAAAATAATAATAATCATAACTTGGGCAACATGTTAGGGTTTTAAAAGTTATGTCTATGAAGAAACAAGTTCAGAATCAGCAATAAAGAATTAATATTTATATTAGTTTTATAATTAAATAATATGTAATATAATACAAGTATTAGTAGAAGTAGATTAGTATGGATAAACATTTTTATTCGGATATGTCACGAGATTTCAGTGGTTTGCATTCAAATAGAACTGATAAAAGCTTTTATTTTTTGCTACTGATTATACATATTAGTAAGATTCGACATATAGAGAAAACAATAAATTAATGCGATCATTAAAAAAATATTACACGCGGTCGTTCAAAATTGATCACCACGCGTAAATACTACTAACCAAAATAAACACTACTTACGTTAAATAAATGTTGATTGATGGATTTACAAGAGGTAAGTAAGTTTGTATTATTTTATTGTCCTTTATGTTTATCTACTAGGTACGTAGGTCCGTTTCACATATTCAAATTTATGGACTTTATGTAAGTGGATTGTGTTGTAAATTTATTCATATTATAACAATGTTTCTGTGAACGTTTCAATATCTATTGTTTTCAAATCAGTGTAGAAATTTTATCGTCTATTGGAAGAGTACCTAGAAATGTTTTAGCCACATAATTTTATACTGGATCCAATAATGCATAGAAATAGCTTGAGTATAGGAATGCTGCTTAGAAACCAAAAGGCAAATCTTTTTTAGGTTCATTTTGGACATTTCGATCTCCCAAATTTGCATTCTACACAGCTTCATGCGGAAAATTCAAGGACTCTATGACGTATTTGCGCATGGCCTGTCGCTTTTATACTACGTCCATGCGGGTATTACCTGCCTCATTTTCGTTGTCTCTTTTCGTACAACTGAACGTAAATGTTCAAGAAAATAGACTTAGAAATCCCCTGATGTTATTTCTTATACCATACATAATGTTAAGGCCAAAAAAAATATCGCAGAATAATTTAAAAATTAACCTTCTCTCGTATGTTGCCTTTCATAGAAATTGCTTAAGACAATATAAACGGCTTGATGAATGCTTATTTGATTCCCTCTAACGGCTTAGAGATTTTTTTGTTTATGACCTATTTATAACTAAAAAATTCTATTATGGTTCGATAATGGTAATGTAAAAAGAATGTGAAAATTTTCTGAAAAAAAAACAGGGCATCGCCATATCGAATATTTGTCTTAGTTGTCGCAAGTCATAAAACTAATGCATTCCATTTTAGTACCCAGTCGAGATTTACGATCGCTCCAGCTTATCGAGGAATCGTACGGACATTGAGGCAGTTTAGCAAAGCTTTTGTTTATGAAAGAACTCACGCGACATGGTTGGCTTGCGGTAGAAACGCCGCCGCGAGTGCCAGCAGTATGGGCGCGCTGCGGGGGCGAGTTCCACTCATCGCGCGTGTGATGGCATGTGCGCCGGGTCTGGGTACCGTTGGCGTCGGTCGCCGCTCGCCGTGTCGCGCGGCAGACTGGCTGGGAAGAGTGCGCCTCGTTCTCCGCGCTCCGGGTATCGATCGAGCAGGCGTGACCCGGCCCGGCACCGCCTGTCGCTACACTATCGACCGTCACGCCGTCGTCGCCGCCGCAGCCAACGCCACCGTCACTGCCGATATTGCCGCTGCCGCAATCGCCGCTGCCGCAGTTGCCGCTGCCGCAGTTGCCGCTGCCGCAATCTCCACTGCCGCAATCCCCGCTGCCGCAGTTGCCGCTGCCGCAGTTGCCGCTGCCGCAGTTAACGCCACCATCACAGTCGCCGCTACCAGTCGTCGTTACCGCTGCCGAAATCGTACCGCATTAAACACGGCCCCTCATCTCTTTACTCCTAATTAAATAGATGTTAATAGCTCTCTATTCCTAGTCTTACACTACAAATTAACCATAATTAGCAATTCAAACGTCTAGTTAGTAACTTAGATCATGGAGGCAATTCTATCTGCGTGATTTTATGTGCACAATAACAACGCATAAAAAGCAAATAAATTATGTCAGTATTTTTTTCCTCATAGGATAATTGAAAAATGACCAATAAAATGAATATAAATATGATTAATTTATATTCATACCTTTATAATATTATATTCTTAGTGCATAGTTTATTTTCACAATTCTTATGAATGAATTATGAATATAAAAACACAAAAAATACACCATTTTTTTCAGTTTATGTAATTAAAACAATAAAAGTTATGATAATTACGTATCATGTGTAGATTGTAGAGTATTCAAAGAATATAATTGGTAAACTATTAAACACAATCATCATCATCAACAGTCTATATTCTTCCACAGCTGGACATAGGCCTCTCCCATAATACGCCGCTCAGCCCGATCCTCAGTCGTACGCTACCAGCCGCTACTAACTGCCTTTAACTCAATGTTCATGGCACCATCTACACCACATGATATTCTCAAAATCATAAATTCCTTAAAAAACACTAATAGTGTTGGATATGATGAGATATGCACAAAAATTATAAAAACAGTTAAAGAGACTATCTGTAGCCCTCTTAGTCATATAATCAATTTATGTATAAGTACAGGCACATTTCCCAAGGCCCTTAAAAAAAGTATAATCATACCTGTATTTAAAAAAGAAAATAGGGAGCACATGGAATATTACCGACCTATTGCCCTTATACCTATAATGTCAAAAATATTTGAAAAATATTTTAACCAGCAATTCATTCAGTATTTTGAAAAATACAACATACTTTGTAATGAGCAAAAAGGTTTTAGAAGAAATAAGACTATAAATATTGCTATATATGATTTTCTTAACAATGTAATGAAAAATGTTGATAATAACAATGCTATATGTACCATATATTGTGATATGACCCAGGCATTTGACTATGTCAATCATGATATTCTTCTGAGTAAATTTGAAGCCTATGGGGTTAGAGGTAATGTGCTTGACTTAGTAAAATCTTACCTAACAGACAGAAGGCAAGTAACTAAAATTACGAAGATTAATACTAAAACTAAACAGGAGGAAATATTCACCTCTAAAGAAAGAACTGTCAAATTTGGTGTGCCGCAGGGAAGTGTGTGGGGACCGTTTCAATTTATTGTCTACATAAATGATTTTCCTAAAGTAATTGAGCATCCAATGTCACTATTTGCAGATGACAGCACAATAACAATATCATGTCAAGATAAAGCTAATTATGAGGAAGATATCAATGCCGCACTAAATTCATCTATCCATTGGTTAAACATTAATAACTTAAAAATTAATTTAAACAAAACCAATTTCATGCAATTTACTCAAACAAAAAATTACTTGAGTAACATAAACATAAATTATCAAAATAAAAAAATTGCAGAAGTCACTACAACAAAATTTTTGGGCCTAACAATAGACACGAAATTGAATTGGAAGGCACATGTTGAGATTCTCTGCAAGAAGCTGGGTAGCTCGGCATATGCTCTGCATAGGCTTGCTCCAGTGGTAAAGAAAGAGGCTCTTCTTACATCTTACCATGGATTGGTGGCATCAGTCTTGAGATATGGGATAATTTTTTGGGGGAATTCAACTGATACAGCCTCAGTTTTCAAAGCACAAAAACGATGCATTCGTGCTATGTTCGGGATGCAAGTTACAGATAGCTGTCGACAAGTATTCATAGACAACCAAATATTAACCCTGCCATGCCTGTACATATTTGAAGTTATGTGTTTTGTAAGGAATAACCCTCATTATTTTCCTCTATTGAGTGACAAAGTAAAACGTAACCGGCGTGATAAGTGTAGACTGCTCATAGACAAACGCAAAAAAAAGATTATGAGTGACAGCATTTTTTGTATGGCTCCTCTTTTATATAATAAGCTGCCAAATGCCATAAAAGAACTTAACATAACAATGTTCAAAAGTAAACTAAAAAAAATGCTTATACACAAATGTTATTATACTGTAACTGAATTTTTAAATGATAAGGAAATTAATTGGAATACTAATATTTTAGACATTGTTTAACATGAAACTTTTACAATCTTTAAACCTTATTCCATTAATATCTCTATAGATATTATTATTCCATTATGAAATTTGACATTCAACTGACATAAGACCAAATAATGATATATTGTATCATGATGTACACATAAACATATCCAGCTACAGAAAGGCGTGAGGCAGGGAGATGTTATATCTCCGAAACTGTTCACTGCCGCGCTGGAAGATGTTTTCAAGTTACTGGACTGGAACGGACATGGCATCAATATCAACGGCGAATGTATCACTCACCTTCGGTTTGCCGACGACATAGTCATTGTGGCGGAGTCGCTGGAGGACCTCGGTGCTATGCTCAGAGACCTCAGTAGAGTATCCCAACAGGTAGGTTTGAGGATGAATATGGACAAGACGAAGGTCATGTCAAATGTTCATGTCTCACCTGTACCGGTTATTGTTGGGAATACCACACTCGAAGTTGTTGACGAATACGTCCTGGGTCAAAAGATCCAATTAGGTAGATCCAACTTCGACAAAGAGGTCCAGCGAAGGATCCAACTCGGATGGGCAGCGTTCGGGAAACTACGGCACATCTTGGAGTCCAAAATACCCCAATGCTTGAAGACGAAAGTCTTCAATCAGTGCGTGTTGCCAGTGATGACTTATGGAACTGAGACGTGGTCCTTAACTGTGGGCCTCATAACAAAGCTCAAAGTCACACAGCGAGCTATGGAGAGAGCGATGCTCGGAGTCTCTTTGCGCGACAGAATCCGGAATGAGGATATTCGCAAAAGAACGAAAGTAGCCGACATAGCTCGAAGAGTAGCTAAGCTGAAGTGGCAATGGGCAGGCCACATCGCTCGCAGAACTGACAACCGATGGGGAAGAAAGGTTCTCGAGTGGCGACCACGAACCGGAAGACGCAGTGTTGGACGGCCTCCCACTAGATGGACAGATGACCTCACAAAGGTCGCTGGAAACCGCTGGTTGCAGGTTGCGCAGGACCGTTCGTTGTGGAAATCTAGGGGGGAGGCCTATGTCCAACAGTGGACGTCTTGCGGCTGATGGATGGATGGATGTATCATGATGAATTAGTTTGTACTGTATTACATTTTGACATTCTTTGAGTATTTACATGAATAATATAATTAACGACATTTTTGATTTTTTGATTATATACATTTATTGCACTTTATACATTCTTTGACATTCCTCACATGGATGAACTGCAAGATCTACTAATGCAAGACCTTAGACCCTGGATGGACATATTGATCAAACTCAAAAACACAAGACAATATCCTGATGAAACACAAGACGTTGGCGAAATTGTGCTCACCAAACATTTATCTCACACAAATATATATCACCAAATAGAAGCCAGAAATGAATCGAAGATGAAGAATCAGATGACATAAATAAAAACCAGAAATTATTAGAAGATGAGGAAGAAGAAGACTTTAATCAGCTGACTATTATTTAAATTTTTTTTTTTTGTTTTTGTTTAAAAATTAAGGCTAACAAATTGTCTTGCCAGACATATTGCATGCCTCTCGCAGAGGCCAGTTTGTATGGGGCAACTTTTAATATGTTTTGTATTATCTTATCTTACCTACAAACAGCAATAAAGATTTTTGTATTTGTATTTGTATTTCGTATTTCGTCACTCCATCTAATCTCAGGGCGTCCTACACTCATCATCATCGTCAACAGCCCACTAAATGTTCCCACTGCTGGAACTCGGAGTCTTCTCTCGCAAGGAGAGTGTTAAGGCCATAATCCACCACCCTGGCCCAGTGCGCGTTGCTGGATGGCACATGACTTCGAAAGATTCTAGGTACATGTCGGTTTCCTCACGATGTTTTCCCTCGCCGTTTTAAGTTAGCGGCATTACGCACATGACTTCAAAAAGACAGTGGTGCATGTGGGGTTTGAACCCGGGTCTCCGGATTGGAAGGTGCCGTTCTGCCGACTAGACCAGCCGTAACTTACGTCCTACACTACGTTTACTGATTCACGGTCTCTGCTTCAGAACCCGTCTACCTCAACGGTTTTTGGGTCTGCGCCAGATATAACCGGCTCGCTGTCACTTCAGTCTGCTAATACGCCAAGTATGTTGGTGACTTTAGTTCTCTGACGAATTAATTAACTGCGGATGCAATTCTTTATAGAAATCACAAAAAAAAAATCAAATTCCCAATTGTTTTTTCTAAAGCTCTAGCCACTTTGTCTGCTGGTGTTGAATTTGGACCGCCATCGCCACCATAGCGCCATTGTATAAACAAATATCGACTTTGAATACAATGACTCTCCCTGTGGAGGTTTTTAACTACGACAGGTGGCTTCCACTAAGGAGGTCTTGACAAACACTGTTGATCCCCACTCTTGCTTTATTAATGTTTCAGTCAAGAACGTATTAGCTAATTGATGATTACTTCGTAGAAATTTGTTTTTTTTTATTTAGAGTAATTTGTTCTGCCGATGTTAACGTGAGATTGCGTCGTTGATCCATGAGTTGTAACGTTTCCGTCGAAAGCTTTGGTTTACTGCCTTTGCGCCGCATTTTGCAGTATTTTGTGGCATTATCTTGTAGGTCGTCCACTCTGCCGAGTTTATGGTCAAAGGTGCCTATGGCTTCCAAAGCAGAAAATCGGTTCTTCAGTTTTATTTGTAATGTTTCAGACCAGCTGTGGTTTGGAGAAGGTGCAGTGCAGTGCAGTGAAGTCAACACTCCGTCGAGTGTTGACTTCATCAAACGGGCGCGTTCAAGCTTATAATTAACATTCAGGGTGCCTCGTTTATGCCTGTTCGCTTAAGTAACAAACTTTGAGGTCACTGAGACATCCGAGACTGAATATTTGCTGTCTTTTTTTTTCAATTGGCCACTCCACCGGCTCCGGGGTCTGTGATCTTTCTCACTTCAATTCTTTTTTTTACGTAGGTATTTAATGGATTAAAAGAAGAAGAGGAAAATAGTTGGGAATATTTGCTGTCTATCCACAATGATGAAGTCAACCTCTTTTTTCGTCTGTTCGCTTTGCCGTCCACTACCTATGGAGCTGCTTTTTGTAAGACGAATTCATCAGAAAAAGTATTTCCTTCTTGAGGAAGCCAACCAGCATTTGTCATTCCTTTATTCCAAACCAAGCAACTCACTTCAAGTCCGTACTACCACATTGGTGTTAAAATCTCCCATTACAACGTTGAAGTGGGCTATAGAGGTGTGATGAATGCTGAAATGTTGCTTGTATTTACAAATCGGATGTTAATGCAAAATTGTTATGAAATGGAGCTGACCTGATGATGGAACCAGAAGGTGTTTATAGGAACTCGGTAGTAAAACGACACAATCCCATCGAGTTTGGACTCGTTTAATATGTTTTGACGAGAAGGCAATTATCTTTTAATTTGTTTTTGTAAGTATAATGAAAAAATATATTTTTACTTGTTTTTAAATAAGATTGTTTTATGTACTTAACATATTCTTTAATTTAATAACCAAAATAATAACATTGAAAAACAATGTACATAACATATTTATGTATTAATTGATTTAAAACAGAAATATTTATCATCGTCATCACCCTGTTTTCGCTGGACGTAGATAGACCTATCCCATAATACGCCACTCAGCCAAATCGTCGGTCTTACGTTTCACACCGCCAATAGCCGTCTTTCGTATATCGTCACTCTATCTAGTATCTGGCTGGTCCCCACTACAGAACCCATCTACCCGTAACACAGGAATCTTAAATGGTATCTATAATTTATTTCCTTACTCGTATTATTAATTAGGTGACACATGCCGTAGTTATATGATGGCTAACCAATGATGGGTGACCAATCAGCAAGATTATAGTGCGATTCTTTTTTTTCATACGTAGTCAACACTTTAGGGGATGTATCATATAAATTTCAAATGATTCAAAAAGTCCAGCCGTTCATGAGTTTTATAATTATTAATATGATGTAACCAACACGACTTTATTTTAAACAATATTATTTCAATTTTAAGTATGTCTACAGAAATTGTGAAAAAATAACTATGATCGCATAAAGCACTTTTGTTTTTCATTCTAGGATAGACAATTTTACTGTTTTAAATTTAAATTCAAACTCACGAAGCAAGTTTCAAGTTTTGTTTATCTTTAGAGAATCGGCGTAAAATGTAAATGTTTTAAAATCAGCTTTAAATTTGGATTTCGAAGTAATTATCTAATAGCAATCGTGTTTCAATTCAACGCTTTAACGCTGAGTCAAAATGTCGGCTCAAATGTAGTCTGTCTCAGTATTAATTCATCTGCTGGAATATTCAGTGGCAATTACTGCGCCAGCCGTATCGAGTTACTCACTTTAGTTTCAGCAGGCTGAATCTTTGAAGAACTCCCAACTGTGAGTTTAACAGGTAAGGAGATTGATGACTATTGATACTGCAACATATTAATGTGTTAAGGGGAGGTGGGCCGTAATTTTTAAAACAATTTTAAGACCTATAAAATAGTGTATTAAACTCTGAAAAAAATAGATGTATTAGTTAAGGATCTAATCTAGGTCAATACACAGTTAGCAACACAATTTAAAGAATTTTACTTGATAGAAAAAAATCCCAAAGTTACCTCTTGCCACAAAGTTTTTTCAATTTTATGACTAAACTATTGAATTTTTACACTAATTTTTGTACTCAACGAAAGCAACTAAAAAGTTGTAGGTAGATTCGCAGAGTTTGACTTGATAAAAAGTATCCGTTATTTACCATGTTTAAATAACTACAATATAGGTATATAGCGCGCCGTTCGCCAGGCCCGATCAGTCGCGTTGGTCGCGTTTTGGCGCACGCAGACAATGGACCTGTGCTTGATTTTGCAATTTTGACAACCGATAAATCTTTAATATTACGATCATAGTACCACAGTATAACAATATCAGTAGGTATTACAACTGAATAACGGTATGATCTTGATTTTTGTTACCGTTTCCATTGGAATTGCAAATAGGCACTAATTCTGATTAGTACGCTGTTTACTTTATGTTGTAGGCTAACATGGCAGCCCCAAAAAACTGGCGTCGATTTCGCCTCAGTAATACATTCTCTTACCACCGGATTCAATGGAAAATGAAAAAATTATATGCCAGTTATAGGTAAATTCTTTGGTAGTAAGGTACTTACTTAGAATAAAAGTCCTAAGTAATTAACTACTTAAGAATTGAAAAGCTAGTAACGCAGGATATTTGATTAGTTAACAATTTCGTATCAAATTATCGTTTTCGCTCAGATCCACTCGGCGGTTCCGATTTCAATACATCGAGCCTTTCATTTCCGAGCGTGACGATCAGCCTCATTTACAAGTACGTCAAAATGGCTTCACAGAGTAATTGTATTACAACTTCACTTGTGGCCACAACAAAACGTGGCCGAAATCATTCGCTACGTACTGTTTTTTGGGTTAGGGGTTCGTATCTACCTCAACAGGTAAAAATCCTCATAGGATCACTTTGTTGTCCGTTTGTCAAGACCCTTTTCCTCAGGAATGCGTGGAGGTTCAAAACTGAAATTCATGTTAAATACCCATAGCTTTGAAAAAGATCACACTTCTGAGCCAACACAATCAAAAGATACAACCGTTTAAGCTGCAATTTTTCAACACTTGCAAGAGAATCAAAACCTACAAGGTACTTCCCGTCAGTACAGAATCTTATAACCAATTACTTCAAAGGAAGGAGAAGGACGTGGCTTACTGAACATTTTTTGGCATTTAATGACTAGCAAAAACTCGTTCACTCGGTCAGTGCGCGGGAGGGATCCCGCGCACTGACGCTGTGAACTGAGTCGCATGTCGCATGGTCCTAAAAATGCAATTTTAGGCCCAACGCGGTTATGTCATTTTGTAGTATCTTTGGCCAGGTCCTTACATATAAGTCTATGCTTCATCATCATCATCATCAACATCAACAGCCCACTAAATGTTCCCACTGCTGGGACTCGCGGCCTTCTCTCGCAAGGAGAGAGAGAGTTAAGGCCATAATCCACCACGCTGGCCCAGTGCGGGTTGGTGGATGACATATGACTTCGAAAAATTCTAGGTAAATGTCGGTTTCCTCACGATGTTTTCCTTCACCGTTTTAAGTTAGCGGCATTATGCACATGACTTCGAAAAGACAGTGGTGCATGTGGGGTTTGAACCCGGGGTCTCCGGATCGGCAGGCGCCGTTCTCCCGACTAGACCAGCCGTAACTAACGTAAACGTACGTAAGTCTATGCTTATCCTACTACAATATTATAAATGTGAATGTATGGATGTTTGTTGCATTGAGCAACGTCCTAACGTATGAACGGATCGGGCTGAAATTTGGAACACATATAGATTATAGTCTGGAAGAACACATAGACTACTTTTTATCCCGAAAATACAACGGGAACAACGGGAACGGGAACTTCGCGGGTAACACCGCGGGGCACTTCTAGTAACACATAAAAGAAAAATTGCGAAAAGTATGTATTAATTTTTTAGTTAGATTGTAAAAACTATATTCTATTTTAAGCTTAAAAATACCATAACTTGTAATTATATACCTATACCTACTCTGTGTACAGAGTTCTCGGTGCGCGAGTCTGACTCGCACTTGCGAAGTTTTTTTCTACACAAATATTAGAACGAGTATTTTGAATGTCTACTGCCAGAGAATGAGCACGCAACTGCTGACCCACATCCGTGAATAATAAGCCTAGCGCCTCATATAACGCTCATTTACCGTCGTTCCACAGTAATTACTTTTTATTTGTATAGGTGAGATCAAGGTTTAAGGTTTACGCTCATTTTCTTCCTTGTCTTTTGTGTTTTGGTTTTTGACCTTTATCCTTTCTTTTCGGATAGTGACACCGCTGACATATTCTAGAGGATATCCAATAAACGATCACATGTAATCTTATATATAAAATTCTCGTGTCACAGTGTTTGTTTCCTTACTCCTCCGAAACGGCTTTACTGATTTTAACCAAAATTTATATGCATATTCAGTAGGTCTGAGAATCGCCTACTGTATATTTTTCATACCCGTAAGTGATAAGGGTTTTACCCCTAAAAAAATTTTTTTTAGTTTTTGACAACATTATTTGTTTTTATTTTTTTTATAATGTAGCATTAAAAATACATACAACCTTAAATTTTTACCTTTTTATCACCAACCCCTATTTTTTTTATAGCCATTATAATTTAATCATTTTTCATCCCGCTCGATAACTGATAAATTATCGTCTTTTTTGTAAATGTTTTTCACTCTATTTCGATTAAAATTTCCCGGAGCCTACGGTAAATGGTAAAATGATATTTTAAATGAGTTAACGGAGCAGTTCTTATCAGCACAGTAATCAACCGGTTTCAAAAACATAACCCGTAATAATACAATCAACATTTTTTTCTTCCTCAACCGGAAGAAAACATCGTTTACGAGAAACTGTGGAAGTCGTTGACGACGAATTTGTCAACAACCCAACTCTGCTAATATTATGCTGTTTGTGTTCTTAAGAACACAATTACAGCTTCAAAAATACAATGGGAGTTACGGATTTGAATATGAATACGTAATATAATATGAAGAGACTGACACGGGGCACACTCGTAATTTAAGGTAAAATTAAGGTGTTTTATTTAGCGCATAGCGCCATCTGCCTTTCGTTCGAAGAACGATGCGGATTATGTGTTTCACTGCGATACAGTTCTTAATCCATCCCCATCCATCAACCCCATCTCCAATGTTACAATTTGTTTCGTGTTACTCGGCTGTACAATATTGTGCCTAAGAAAACGTGTGTAATCTGGGAGCACGGCAGTGCCCCCGCCAAGTCGAACGCGAAGCAAACACTGCCGTACCATCCTTTACTGGAACCATTTCGCCGCATTTTCAGGCCCCTATTTGAGAACCTCTAGATAAAACCAGAACGCTGAAATTTTCGTCATCTAGTAAGCTATAATCGCGTACTTAAAATCCAAAATTTCAAGTCTGTACGTCATTTAGTTCCGAAGTTAAGCGAAAGCAAAGTTTCGCATTTACGACACTCATTCACTCACTCATGATCATCAAAATAGAACTAGTACTTCCCATAAACTCAGAGAGCTGAAATTTGGTACAGACTTAGGGTTTAATGGCCACATAAAGGGAAAACTATAAAAACTAGGAATATCGAAAATCTGGGGTACCTTGTGGTATAACTGGTTATTTGAAAACACGCCTTTACAAAAAAAAACAACTTTGTTTGCCTCTTCATTTGATGTCAAAAATCGAAGGTCTGAAGTATTTGATGAAGAACCCTCACCTTGTCCCAGCTGTATAAGAGATATAGTAATGCCCCTTTCTACTATTAGTACACAAAAAAAATTGACTGTCATTGCAAAAATCCAGCATAGTGGGACACATCTTCTAATTTAATCTAGCCTATTGCTTCCCACTACTGGGCGAATGTTCCTAATATACAAGAATCAGAACCGGAAAAATACATCTAATATAATAAATCGATAAGTCCACGTTTCTACAAAAAGAAGTGAAATCCCACCAAAAACATTCTGTAAAAAACTAGCCAAGTCTCGATGAAGCTGCATATTTATCTCTAAAAAGTAATGAAATCTAGACAAAGCTGTGCCAAGTCTAAGGTACCTTACTGCGATTTCTTTATTAATATAGTTAATGTTTTGTGTCCGTTGAACATTCTTATACGTTAGTCCGTTAGTGCATACAAGTAAATTTTGTTTACACGTTATGTTGTATCTGTTGTAACTACTTATGTTTGTTAAGCGAGATAATACCCTATACTGGTATTGGTAATTGGACGCTAGTGTCTCATATTAGGCTGTTGTTAATCAACAACAACACATGCATGCATTCAACAGCAACACCTGCGTTCAGCATCGAATACTGACTTCTGCTCTATTTTTTTTGGGAGCGTCAAATCGACCACCCATCTAACATAAAATAGACGTACAGACGGACTTCTATCAATGAATAGAAGTCCGTCTGGACTGGAAATATTTTTTTAAGCTGTTTGTTTCCGGCTCGCCTACACATAAGTATTATTGAAATTCTTTATTGTCCACACCATATATATACATACAATTCAATTTAGGGAAAATAGTAAGACAAAAACAATTGACTGGTTATTGAATCAACGTTTTCCAATTGGCCATTTTCCATCGTCAATTGTGGTGGTTCTGGCGACAGATTGGTGCAATGGTGTCATGGAGCACTTGATATTGTACCCTTGTGTACCCTTCAACGGCCAATTCACACAACATTAACTATTATAATAAAGAAATCGCAGTAACCTTAGACTTGGCACAGCTTTGTCTAGATTTCATTACTTTTTAGAGATAAATATGCAGCTTCATCGAGACTTGGCTAGTTTTTTACAGAATGTTTTTGGTGGGTTGCTTTTACAACTAGCTTTTTAATAAAATTTGTTAATTCAGAAATCGTTTTTTTATTTCTTATTCTAATGCCAATCAATAACGCGAAATTATTACAAAGTTCCGATTGGAAGGAAAACACTTACTGAGAAAAGGCAAAGTGCAGTGTTAGGCTATGATTTGAAATATTTAAATTCAATAGTTTCGTAGCATTGTGTTGTTATAGACAGGCCTGCTGCTAACAATCTTTTTTTAGTAAAGAAAGACACGACGAACAGGACATGTGCATGGTAAGAAATAATGCCTGCGCATAACATCACGGTGACACACTGCTATTGAAACAGGAAGAGTCCAAATCATTACCTAGCATTGCACTGCGCTCGTCACCCGGAGATAAAAGATGTTTTGGCTCTATGTCCTTTAATTTCACGTTGTAACGTAGTAATGTTTGCACATTACTGATTGGCGGTAGAATAACTGGCATAGATGTGGTACCACTACTAAATATTGTCTACTATTTTACGCACATCTTGCTAGTTCAAATAAATATAACGAGGAAAAAAGTTGAACTTTATAGGATTCACGACAAAAAGCTGCCCGAAAACGATTTGGAGCTTCGCCAAACGCAAACCGACCTTTACTATTTAGGTGCAATGTTCCACGCGTTTGTCCCTACATTTCACCTACCTTTTTTTATTAGAATCCATTAGAATTTTATTATTAGGCCATTGCATATTTGGCGCAAGACAGTCGCAAATAGAAAGACATAAAATATTAAATGAAATAAATAGCTACTTTAAGAACAGAACACATTATACTAAAAATGATTTTACAAAATACAGTAATGTTTAGAAAAGAAATAAGTCGAAATTGGAACTATTCAATAAGCTGTAATACTGAACATTAATGTACACTTTTATAGGAACTATACATATGTATTCCTGAGTTTTGGATAATTTGTATTTTTTAATAACAAAGCCTTTTTACAGCTGCATCTTATTGACAAGGCCTTTTTACTGTACAGCTGATTAGTTTTTAAGTGACAATATTTTTTGGTATTCTGCCCCCGATAGTTCAAAAGACGCATTTAATTTTTTTTCCAGATTTTAGTTATATACTACATTGCTGGAATCAGGAAGAAAGGCACATATACCAGTATTTAAAATAAAAATCTTACGTGTGCCAGTACAGTGTTGGCATAACAAAAGAGAGCGCTTCTCTTCACTTTTTTACATCCGATTGAAGATAAAAAGACGAGTTTTAATGAAAACTTCATCGATGTATCGATGGAAAACTTAATGAAAAAGTCGCATTTGTATAGGTACAAAATGTCCTTCTGCTTTATGTTTTTTTCTTTAGTTCTGTGATATAAAAGGCTTTTTTATATTTGCTTATTTGCCCGTCTTTCTACAAGGAAGTTAATAAGATGCAAATACGCTTTAGACGCAAATGCGTATTTGAATTAACCTACTTTAATTGAAGAAAAAAGACCACATCTGATAACTTGCGCCCTGTTTATTTCGTAAATTTGGTTAGACATAGGCGTATTTGCCATAAGCATCTTAATACTGTACGTTGAATGAAACTTATACGCGCTACTTACCTATTCGAAGTTGTTGCCAGCCATGTCTAACTTGTAGTAGATAGATACTACTTACTTGTGCTTAATTACTGCGTACATTAATGCATATACATAATTTCGATTTGATAGGATCGGATTTCATAACTTTTTTTAAATCTACAACAATGTCATCAAGATGAAATTGTAGGCAAATTTTAGTTCTTTGTTCATATTTCAAAAAACCATTTTTGAATACAAATTTACATGAAACAATTCAGGAAGCATATCCATTCTAAAAAAAAATATTAATATCGGTTTGGGCATTCTCGAGAAATCAGGTAACATACATACAATAAAAAATATATATATCGTGGTCGAATTGATAACCTCCTCCATTTTGGAAGTCGATTAAAAATAATTTAACCAGTAGTTTGGTATAGGTAGCTCGTTGTAGTTTCACCGAAAACATTACCCCGATAACGGAAAAGGGTTGTGAGAGAGTTTCTTTACCTTTGATAACAATGTGTGACCCGAGTATGAACAAAATATGGTTGACGTCTTGACGTGTATTCTTGTCTTTTGTACAAAAATCAGGATAAGCCGGAATGAGATATTTGACACCTTTCGATCTTTTTCTTTTGTATCGATAACATTGACCTAAGTAGTACATTATGTGAAAAAGTACGAAAACACTACTTCCCGTATTTGGTTTCAATATGTGGTGATAATGTTCTTGTCACAGATGTCAAAAGCATTAGCAGCCCATTTAAGGCCCTACCCTGAACAGATTACTATAAATATTTCTTACCTCATCGTACACCACAAGGGTAAAAGAGAAACAGTACGATTCGTTACTGTTTTACGATCTTATTTTAGAACTAGCTGTGCCCCGCGGTTTCACCCACGTCTATTTGAGGAAAATCCATACTAAAATATCCATTGCTGGCCACTTTATTACGTTTTACGGAACCCTAAAAATACGTAAAAAAGCAACAATTTGGCAACAATGCATTGTTGTAGAACAAATTTGATTACTTCAAAGGACACAAACTTCAAATGTAGACACGCGCCGTCACAGACTTCAGCAACCAAAGAGAATTTAAATTTAAATAAAGAGTGACGAGACGAGCAGGACATGTGCCTGATCGTAAGCAACATGCCTGCCACATAACAGCACAGCGACGCGCAGCTATTGGAACAAGAAGAGTCCTTACCTAGCACTGCACCGCGCTCGTCACCCAGAGATCTAAGTTGTTATTTTTCTAAGCCCCGTAATTTCTCTGGAAACATTGCCCTTTAAAACCGGGACACAGTAATGTGCAAACATTACTGTGTCTACTTGGCGGTAGAATAACTGGCAAAGGTGTGGTACTTCCCCAGGCGGACTCTGCTAAGAGTCCTACCACTACACATTATATGCCCTTATTCTAGAACAAGGGAAAAAAAATAGTAGGTATTACATTATTTACTGGGTTTCCATACATTTTTTATTGTTAAGCCATGTTAGATGGAGAGAGTGGAACCTTGGAAAATCCCCTTCCGATGTCTAGGATGACGGTCGCACATCTATCGATATCGATCGACAACCACGCTCTGTGGATTCTTTCTAGAACATTACATGTTTGCAGAACCAAACAACTGGTTTATATTATATCTAGCATAAAATTAATTTATGCTGAGAGTGAGAGATCATTTCCTACTGTTGCGACAAGCACTAAACACTCATCGACCCCAGCTGGAAACTCCTCTAACGTGTTTTACGCATTGTCCTGCATAGAGGACATACATATGGATGACAGATTTGTTACGGCGATGCGACACAAGTACTTACCGAAACAACCTAGCCTGGTACTTAGACATCAGCATAAACTAAGCAGTTTGTTTTCATAATCCAGTTAAAAGGTAAGCTGCCTTGGGTTTAATCGTACTATACCTGTTAAAATATTTTATTCTGTACACAATTTTATAGAAATAAATTATTTGTATACTATTGACTATCGTCATTTGTGGTTGCTTTGTAATTGTGGCGATTAAACTACTCTTTTAAGGCAGAGTCATTCCAATACCCATTCATATAAACGCCCCACACAGAACTATGCACTAAGTTACACCAAAGTTAAGCGTCAACTACCGCTCTTTAGGCCACCAATATAAGGAATACATGCTTGAGAGGTCTCGCTGCTTCTCACTTGTCAATCAAGGCACCATCAGAATGAAATATCCGCGAAACTTCTAACGCTCATCGAAGTGAAATTTATGTTTTTTTTTTGTAAGAGATATTTTGTCGTGACTGAATCAAGACGCAATCCGTGTTCTATAGAACATCATGACATCAGACTTTTCCAAAACCATCCGAAGTCTATAATACTTCACTATTCTTCCTCGCCCTCTCGCTCCTCGCCTGCTGCTCGTCCGAGAGCTCCTCCTCGAGCAGCAGGCGCTGCTCTTCTGCCCTTGCGAGTCTGAGCTCGGCTCTCGCTTTGGCCATGCCGACGAATTCGCCAGCAGTTGGCGGCCTGCCCCTGCCTCTCCCTCTCCCTCTCCCTCTCCGGGCAGCGGGCACCTTGGTGGCCGTTGGGCCCTCCAAGGTGTCGCTGGACCCGGAGCAGGAGTGGGAGCGGCAGCTGTCGTAGCCCTTCCTCTCCAGGCTTCTCTTACGAGAGCGTCCCTCGGAGGGGGGGCTGGGCAACGACAGCTCCAGCCTCAAATTGCTCGCGGATGCGTCACTGTCGTCCGCCGTCACCGCCGCCTCGACACGCGTGAGCACCACGCGTGCCTCCCACGTATGTTGTGCCTCAGCGCCCGTCCTTATGCTATCGGTGTCAATGAGTAAGCCGTGTTCGTTGGTATTGTTGACGTTGTGGTTTGCGCCCCCCCCCCCAGAGTACGTGGGGCTGCTCGTCTCTTGCGAGACGTGGAGGGATTCCCCCTCTCGGGGACCCTCCTGGGTAAAACCTTTAAAACCACCTTTATACATTATTTTAAATACTAAATTTGAGGGTATAGCTCCACTGGGCGGGGGTCTAGCGGCCGGCCTCCCGCCGACCATGCCTGGATCGCAAGCCCGAGACCGCGCCCTGTAAGCAGCGCGATCTCGGACACACGTGCCAGACACTCCCCTCGGCGACCCCCGAACCTTGAGGTTTGGCTACTGTGCGTCGCGACACCCAGCGAAAAACGCCAGATGTCGCCACGCACAGCATCTCAACGATCTCCTAGGAGATCTCCCCTGTTTGGTCCACCTGGGAGCTCTCTGCTTAGCAGACAGCTCCCAGGGGACCCCACACCATCTAGGCTTCTACGCGCGGCCCTTTCGGGTCGCCCTTCTCATCTCGCCCGAGATTTGCCATCACACAACAAGATGCCGCCGGGGCAAGTTGTTGTTTGATGCCCAGGGTGCACCACGCGGAGGTTCCCGAACCCCGCACCCCGCGTCATTAGAACCTAAGGTAACCGAATTAGTTCAAAACTTGAATTGGTACGATGAATTTTAGATAGATGGCGTAGCAACGCGCGCGCGATTCAGCTAGTTGATTAATAATTATATTCTGTTTGACGTGTAAATTTTGTATTTACAAATAAATAACTTTGAACTTTCATAACATTATTGGATTACATTATTTACTGGGTTTCAATACATTTTTTATTGTTAAGCCATGTTAGATGGAGAGAGTGGAACCTTGGAAAATTCCCTTCCGATGTCTAGGATGACCGTTGCACATCTATCGATATCGATCGACAACCACGCTCTGTGGATTCTTTCTAGAACATTACATGTTTGCAGAACCAAACAACTGGTTTTTATTATATCTAGCATAAAATTAATTTATGCTGAGAGTGAGAGATCATTTCCTACTATTGCGACAAGAACTAAACGCTCATCGACCCCAGCTGGAAACTCCTCTAACGTGTTTTACGCATTGTCCTGCATAGAGGACATAAATATGGATGACAGATTTGTTACGGCGATGCGACACAAGTACTTACCGAAACAACCTAGCCTGGTACTTAGACATCAGCATAAACTAAGCAGTTTGTTTTCATAATCCAGTTAAAAGGTAAGCTGCCTTGGGTTTAATCGTACAATACCTATTAAAACATTTTATTCTGTACACAATTTTATGGAAATAAATTATTTGTATACCATTGACTCTCGTCGCTTGTGGTTGCTTTATAATTGTAGCGATTAAACTACTCTTTTAAGGCAGAGTCATTCCAATACCCATTCATATAAACGCCCCACAGAACTATGCACTAAGTTAAGCGTCAACTACCGCTCTTTAGGCCAACAATATAAGGAATACATGCTTGAGAGGTCTTGCTGCATCTCACTTGTCAATCAAGGCACCATCAGAATGAAATATCCGCGAAACTTCCAACGCTCATCAAAGTGAAATTTATGGATTTTTTTTTGTAAGAGATATTTCGTCGTGACTGAAGCAAGACGCAATCCGTGTTCTATAGAAAATCATGACATCAGACTTTTCCAAAACCATCAGAAGTCTAAAATACTTCACCATTCTTTCCATCATCCTCTCCACGATCAGCTATGGTAATAAAATAAATAATTTAAAAAATAATAAAACCCGACTAAAAACCAACAGATAAGAAAAACACTACAGAGACCGAAACAAGATTGACAAAATAAAGTATGTACTAAAACATTACTACATTATAAGCTGAAAGTTTAAGTTATTTAATTTATTTATATTACATTATGTTGGGCAGCAGGCGGCACCCATATGTAAATTATTTTTAATCGTTAGAAAATATATGGCTCCCGCCTGCCACCAAACATAATGTAGGTAATATAAATAACTTAAACGTTCAGCTTATAATGTAGTAATGTTTTAGTACATACTTTATTTTGTCAATCTTGTTTCGGTCTCTGTAGTGTTTTTCTTATCTGTTGGTTTTTAGTCGGGTTTTATTATTTTTTAAATTATTTATTTTATTTTGTCCGTTTTAGTGTTCCTTTCGGCAGTCTCCTATGAACGAAAGCGTGTAGTTTTATTACAAGGGTAAATGTATAGCAAAAACTGATTGGTAAGTACTTTTTACGGCGTGTCAAACAGGACAGAAATTATATTTGAATTTCATTTCAAACAAATGTATTCGAACTAGCGACCCGCCCCGGCTTCGCACGGGTGCAATGCTGATACTAAATATACTAATAAATATTATGGTTATTGTGGGTTATCCCTAAGAGATAGGCAAATACCACAATGAGCTTTTTTGTAGATCTTTTTAAGGTGTACAACACTGCAGTAGGTACATTATTTTGATCTGTCTCGTAGGGTTCAGCCAGCGTTTGCAATTTAAGCGCAAAATTTGTGTTTATTTATGAGATCGCTTTAGAAATCTTCAAAATTATCAGAGTCTCTCTAATGTACTATGCATGTATTCTACATAAAAATCTATCTATTAAAAACCCCGCATCAAAATCTGTTTGGTAGTTTTAAAGATTTAAGCATCTACAGGGATAGGTACAGGGACACAGAAAGCGGCTTTGTTTTATACTATGTAGTGATGACTGAATTATAATCCTTGTAATTATTCCAAATAGCATTTAACTACACAACATGTATACATATTTGTAATGCTCTTTAAATTCCCTTTATTTTGACATCCTACTCGATATGCTAGATAAAAAAAAGTTTTTCAAGTAGTTACAATTTTGCGTCAAACATCGGCTATGTTGATTTTTTTATTTAATACCTATCTAAGGACACTTGGGTAGTTGAGACAAATCTAACGATATCTGAATCGTCAAAATCCATTCAGCCGTTTGGAAGATACGTGGGAATAAAGAAATTTACAAACATACAAGATACGCGCGAAAAACATAAACCTTCTTTCAGTCGGGTAAAAAGACGGGATAAAGGGTTCAAAGTGTCAGCTCCGGGAAGTAATTTTGGTAACTTTGGTAACTGTGGCACCCGGATTGTTAACTCCTTATAAGATGTCTATCCCTATCACAATTGACTCGCATTGTTAGTTCTAGTTCCGACCTCCTATGACACAAAAGTGGACAGGACAGGACAGGATTATCGCTCTAAGCGCTAAGCGATAGGGTTGCCAGTTGCTATCTTGTTTTTTTTTTTAATTTTTGTTGTTTGTGTTCTAATTGAGTGCAATAAAGAGTTTGATCATCTATCTATCTATCTTTGCCCTGTTATTTATCTGGAAACATTTCCCTTCACATCGGATTTCCGTAATGTCTGCTCGTTGATAGAACGACTGGCAAAAGTTTTTTTTTTTTTTAATAAAGAGTGACGAGACGAGCAGGACATGTGCCTGATGGTCAGCAACATGCCTGCTACATAACAGCACAGTGACAGCAGCTATTGGAACATGAAGAGTCCAAATCATTACCTAGCACTGCACTGCGCTCGTCACCCAGAGATCTAAGTTGTTATATCTCTCAGCCCGGTAATTTCTCTGGAAACATTGCCCTTCAAACCGGAACAAAAGTGTAGTACATCTAGTACTAGTAAGGCTGTTATGTGTAAGGCGTGTTGCTTACCATTAGGCACATGACCTGTTCGTCTCGTCACTCAATAGGTACCATAAAAAAAGGCTTTGCAAAGCGTTCTATCACTACAAACTTCTGGTGTTTCGGTACGTAGGTACACTATCGCCCAAAATGCCTAATTTACGCTTGTTGGTCAAGACAGATTAAATTTAGATAATATATTATGATTATAAAAACAGTATAACCATATATTAAAATTATTCAGGGAATATTTTTAAATAAAATAATAGCTTCAATTGAATATTTATTTAGAGAAAAATCCTTAACAATTAATACATCTAAAATTAACACGACTACATTCAAATACAAAAACTTTAATTGGTAATTAATTACTTAAGTTAAGAAATGGCATTTGTTTAAACTACAAAATAATTTAGTTTTGGGTAACATTGAGACCCATGAGGTATTCTAATAATCCAAACGACACTTTTAGCAAAACAAAACTAATCAATCTATGCATATAACGCTCATATTTATTTTAAATATTTGATTACAAGAATAGTATTGATAAAATTATACCTACTACTTACTAACTTAATAATAGTGACATTTATGCGACAAGCGGATGAATGTAGTGTTATGATTTCTATGAGAAAAAGTACACCATTGGTTATTATGATAAAAAATGTATTACGATTGACTGCGATCCATGGCAACGTAAAAACACATTAAAATTTGGGTTGAAACGTCATAAAATCAACTATTAAAGTCGAGAATATTTTTTTTTTTGTTAGTTCTTATTATTTACATCTAACTGAGTATATATTTAATTATTTATGTTGATTCAGTGGTATGTTTTAATTTTGTAATTAGATTTTTTGTCATAACTTAAAGTTAAAATGACAAGATCAAATGTAAACACAATAAATTAAGCCAAGTTATATGGAAACCGAAGTCCATAGATCGCAATACAACTAATACCTTTAGCAATGTAAGCGTATGCTCGCTTTGTTACGGCTTTGACCAAATTCAAAACTTGTTGGTCTTTTGGATCGTCTTGACTGAATGTTTCAAATTAAGTTGTCCTATGTTTACATAAATCAATTTTTTTTCACTTTCGTTTTTCTGACTCAGCTTTTTAACACTGTTCCTAATAGCTAAGGTGCCGTAAATATCCAGTAATTACAGAAAATAGCGAAGTAAAGAACCGTGAAAGCTTAATAACACAATGACATGTTATTAGAATGGCCGTAGAACGAATGATAGTTTCAGTTGTTGATCATTTGCAACACTTTAGTATGATGACATGTATGATATGCGTCATACGAACTAAGTTATTTTTAATTATTTAAAAATACGACACGGAATCACCAAACTTGTCAATAAAGTTCGTATTTTATTGCCATTTAATTTATATGAGGTATTAACGGCATTCAGTTTTGTAGTTAAATATACCTAACTTAGCTAAGTATATCGTCGGCAGTTTTAATTTACAAACTCTGAGATTGTTGTCCAATGATTTAAATAAAATAGCGTAAAGGGTATGTGAACTCCCGCGAGTCTATCAAAACGGTCTTAGATTTGACATCTCTCTATATTTTTGGTTGATATAATAGAGAGGACAATAGAAAAGGTTTTAATTATTCGGTTGCAATGAAGTTCAACAACTTATATACAAATATTTTTATGATTTTAATTGTTGTTACGATAACAATAATCTGGCAATCAATCACAATTGATACTAATCTCATAAGTGTTTTATTTATGTCCCAAATTATTACAGAAAATGTCAAACTAATTTAAGCTCCGAGTTATATTGACATCACTCATAGGAGGTGTATTGAGTGATTTTTAAAATGTATGACAATTATACGTCATAATGAGATGCTTACAGCAGAAAATAAATAGTTTCAAACCACGTATTTGATGTAGCTAGTGAGTTGTTGTAAAAATTGCACTTTAAACGTAGGTATCATGTTTAGAATATTTACTTACATACTTTTATGTATAAATACATAAACTTTACGTGAACAGCAAACTGATACACGACTTTGACGTGTGCAAGTAGGTATAATGATGCGTAATATTAAAGTCTGTTGTAGGAATGTAATTTGCCAAAACTAAAGACAATCGGCTCGTTTGATTCTCGTTTGAGGCTCGTTTGGAAAATTATTCAATCCAACTTCATTTGTATTAAAAAGTATTTCAAACAAGACCAAAAATCGATTTAAAAATATACCTGATACCTTTCAAGATTTGAACACATTTGTCCAAATCTAAGGTTATTATCCTATCATTGTCAATTTGGTAACAAAACGTAGTTTATAATAATTTGACACGTCACATTTGGTAAACATACACTTTCGTTATGATAAAATCAACGAACAATCTGCTATTCTCGTAAAATGTATGTAACATAAAATGAAATAGAGAAATAATTGTTGACGATTGTGATCAAGTCCTAATACCCACTAACCCCGTCAAGTACGTACGTTTGGACATGAACAATGTAGGTATAGCGCCCCAAATACACGATTCAACCCAATCCTCAATTATCACAGTCTATACTATGGTTTTATGTTTCCAAACGCTTCCACCAACTGCCTTCCGTGCCTATTCGTGCACTACGTTTATCGATTCATGGTCTGCACCACAAAGCCACTCTGCGCTAACAGTCTTTGGGCCTGTGACAGATATGACCGGCCCACATCAGTTTGTTAATGCACTGAGGAGCTAATGCAGTGATTTTAGTTCTCTGAATAATTATCTCATAGCAATTACAAACACTCAGAGAAACCCCAAACATAGCCCTTTCCGTAGTTCTCGCTGAACTACTTTGAACTTACGGACCATCTCGAAACGGGGACACTGGCATTAAAGATCAGTTACGTTTCAGCACGTTAGGTTAAGAAATACCCCTACGTCTATTACATATAAGCTGATGATGACTACATATTGCTTACATTAATTACAGTAGTTACCTACATTACTTCTAAGATATAAAATCAGCTACGAGAAGAAGAACAAGCAACATTTAATTTCTACGTAAGTATAGTATTAAGTTAAGTGTATAGTTTTATTCACAAAGCTTTGATATATTGCTTTGGTATACCCTCAAGATATTTCTCACATCACAATTTCAGCAAACGTGCTAAGATTTACATTTACTTGCCCATAGAAATAATTTTAACATTAAGTTTGAAGTACAAAGTTGTTATTGACTTTGACCTTTTTTTTACTTAATTATTCACATCAAAAACACGTCGATCTGACATAAATATAAAAGATAAAAAAAAAACGATTTTTTAACATTACTATAAAAGTATTTGGAAAAAAATTACCTCGAAATTGAAACTGTAGGTAGAGAGGTACAATCCGTTGAACAGAATTTACATGGAACATTACTTTGTATTGTTTTATACAAGGTATCCTCATTAGAAATTTAAAATTACATGTCAAATGTCAAATCTAATTAATGTAACCAAAATATACCTACTTTCACAAACTTTTATGTTCACTTGAATAACCCGCCCTGAACCGCATGTGTCCAAAACATTGCTTGCGTTGCTTCGCTGAATGGCGATAGCTGCCCTCTGCTTCAGAAATTATCTACCACCTAACTAAAACCGAAGACATCACTTTAATTAGGTTAATCATCAACAATAAGTTACGGTGGTCTAATAAGGTTAATGACACCCAATAAATATAAAAAATAAAATAAAACTGCTCTATTGCAGCGTACCGCGTACTTACTTTTGTCGCATTTACAAGCTAGAATTTATATTTAAAACTACGTTTTATAAATATAATACTTTCACTAACATCGTTCAAAATGCTACTACAAAATTTCAAAGAAAATATATGATAGTAAAAACGTCAAAATTTAAAATTAACTTTTCCTCCCGTAGGTATGAATAATCATACCTACGGGACAATGATGCCAATATCATAAGATTTTGGCATCATAAGAATATCAATCTCATAAGATATTGGCATCTGTGTAAATGGTTTCGTCCATATACCTAAGCTTGTAACCATCTCACATTTTTTTACAACATAGAGTGACGGCACAATCACGATATACGCACTTGGTAGTCAGCAACTGTCTGCTCATAAGACTACAGTGTCATGCAGCACACCAAAAAATATCTAACACTATAAAATAAATAATATTGGTTGACATTTGACACACAACACCATCTAACCCTAAATTAAGGAAAGCTTGTACTATGGGAGCCAGATAGGTGATATAATACTTAGGTACATGTTTTTAAATACATACTTATTACACTGCGCTCGTCACCCAGAATTATAAGATAATTTATTTCTGTCTCTTTTACCTGTTGTATCGTAAATTACGTTATAAACCCGCATTTACTAATATTTGTACATTACTGCTTGGTGATAGAATAATATGATGAATATCCAACGAAGACGCTTTATTAAACTCAATTTAATTACGTTTTACCAAAATATAATTTTAGATGTGAAACAGAGTTCTCATTTTCTCTATTCTTAAAAAAAACTTGCATTAACAAAACTGAAAATGTTGACTAGTTAACTATTATTATAGCGGAATATCGTTCAATTTGTATACTCCTTTTAAATTTAAAAAATACCTAAATATTATCTACCTCTAGCAGCAAACTAAGTAAAAACTATAGAACAAGATAGTTGAAATAATACATAGGTACGTATGAAACATAGAAACTCCCAGGTATAGAACCAAAATCTGTATTCATTACACACAAACATAATGGTCGTGGTCGAACCCACGACCTGGGGCTCTAAAAGTATTCGAAACTGTGGTTAATAAATAATTATTTATCGCACTTACCTATATATTATGTACATTCTTGTTCAAAATTTACTTCGCGAAATTGGAAATGATTACGTTGAAACGAGACACTTTTTAAAGGTAAGATGCCTATGTATAAATAATGATGCTTAAATATTATAGCGCAAAACACTAAATATGTGAATCTATTTTGTACATTCTTTTTAGATTAGCGAAAGTAATGTCCTAAAAGTTTTGTTAGTCCATTGAAAAGTTACGTTTGGGGTTGCGTTTTTAGCGGACCCAATTTAATTTTTTTATGTGTAAGGGGGGAGTCAGTGTAAAATTAAAACCAAGTTTGTAGGGTCGCCACCCTTGTCTTACGGCCGCCATCTTGAAAATAGAGGTTGAAATGGTTTTTACGATATAGAGTACAATTAATTAGTACAATTTAATTTGCAACAAAAACTGTAATATTTTTTTACCAGATAAATAGTTTAAGAGATATATCGTAAAAACCATTTCATGATGATGGCCGTGGGACAAGGGCGGCGACCCCACAGACTGGTTTTAGCTTTATACTGACCCCCCTTACACATCAAAAAAATAAAATAGCGTCCTATAAAACACGCATGGTAAGGCCTAAAAAAATTAACATTTCAATGGACTAACGCCAAAAATAATGATAGGAAAGGTAATTTTTAACTGACTTTTGATACAAATACAAACTGATTAATATCTGTAGTCTGTATAGCAACTATAATGGAAACTATTGAATACATTTTCGTGTCTTCGTGTTGATATATCACAAATTCATAGTCTAGTTTCACAGACGAAAAAAAAGCATCAGGCTTTTCTTCTATCAAATTAGTTCCCGAGGGAGCCATTTCCAAACACCACTGGCCACTGGCCAAGTTTGCAATAAAGTATTAGCAGAATTCAGTCCATTACACTTATATTTTCAAGGTGAAAGTTCGTGGGTTTGTAAGCGCGTATGTTTATTCCCACCCGCGTATCTCTGTTATGCCCGAGCTACACGAGGCTAGTTTTTCAAGCTAGTGTAAGTAAGGTAGCAAGCTAGTACTTCTAGCTTTGTGTAGACAAAACTAGTGTTACGAGTACGTCTACATGAAACTAAAAGTACTAGCTTGCTATCCTAGCTTGAAAAACTAGCCTCGTGTAGCTGCCTGTATTATTCAAAGTAGTTTTTTCACAAAGATAGTTCGTAAAACACCTTAATTTTTAGAAAGTTTGTTTGTACTTGGAGTTTAAAAAGAGAATTAATCAATCGAATAAGGGTTTATTCCATGCCCGTTAAGATATAGAGTACATTGGCAACATAAATTAGCGGACGGCCGTCAGCGTCAGGTCTGCTGATTTACGTTGTCTATATTTGAGTGTACGAATTGAAAAAATTACGATAGAGAACTTTTGATCATCTTGGGTGATCTCAACGCAAAAGTGGAGGCAGATGTCTATCGGCTGAGTCACTGTGCAGGTAAATTTGGCTTGGGGCAACGCAACGTGTGAGGGGACCGGCTCATTCAGTTCGCATCTGATAACGGCTTAGTGATATTCAACACATTATTTGAACATCACTGACGCAGACTATATACTTGGATAACGCCAGATGGCAAACACCGCAATCAAATTGATTATGTCCTGATTCGATCACGGTGGAAGACGGCGATCAAGAATGCTCATACGCTACTGGGAGCAGACTGGGGTCGGATCATCAATTGCTGATATCAAAAGTGCAATTAAAGTTAAGAGCAGTTAGAAAACTCAAGAAACGACGAAAGATTGAAGTAACTGACAGTGCGAAGTTTTAAAGTGCACTAGAGCAAGCAATGATACCATGGACATACGTTGACTCCAACTCAGAGACTCCAGATCAGTTGTGGGATAGGGCTAAAACAGTTACGATAAGCACAGTCAAAGAGTCTAGCGTAAACACACGGAGACGGAAACGGCAGCATTGGATGAGCGATGCAACGTTGAGTCTGGTGGAGGAAAGGCAAAACTTGAAAGCATCTGGAGCTGATATAATATCTCTCAACGAAAAGTCCGCTAGAATTCAAGAAGTTTGTAGGCGGGATCAGAACAACCAACTTTGGGATATTTGTGCAGAAGTGGAAGTCCACGATAATAAGCATCAATCTCCCTAGATCTACCTACACCAAAAGAATTGCACCATCACAAAAACCCTAAGCTGCAAAACCTGGGCAATCGAAAACTCTAATGGAGAGACAGTGGCGAACATAGACAATAGCAATAGCAAATTCAAGTACTGAGAGAGAGCTTGATCAAGCGTTGAGCTTGGCTCTTGAGGGGAAGTCTAAATGGGGCGATGCGATTTTGGTTAAGTTCAACGAGAGTAAAATGCAAGCGTGTTTTTTCTCCACAAAAAGGAGTCCATTTCAACTGTCTCCTACTTTTCGAGGTGTGTCCGTGCCAGTTACTGACCGTCTTGAGCTTTTGGGCGTTACTTTAACATCTACACTCAACTTTGGCTCGTATATCAAGTCGAAGGCTAAATTAGCTGACAAAAAACTAGGTGTCCCCTCAAAGGTGTGAAGGTATTTCAAATCTGAACAGTTGCTCACGATATATCAAGCACATACTCGCTCTTGTATGGAGTTCTATTCGTCTTTGGGATGGATCGGCTAAGTACCAGCTGGAAGCGGGAACCCTCTGAATGAGCTCACACAATGTTCACTCCGCTTCATAAAAAAGGCTCTACAAAAAAGTGTAGCAACTTTCGACTTATAGCTTTGATAACATACGCAAGCAAAATAATGCTACACATTTTTTTAATTTTTTTTTAACATTTATAGGTTTACACTTGACCACCATCTCGCCTGATGTTAAGCGACGATGCGGTCTAAGATGGAGCGTGCTTACCTAGAAGAAACCGATTCACTCTCGATTTGAAGACAACAAGATTATAACCATCGGGAAAAACCCACTCAGGCAACTCATTCCACAGTCGAGACATTCTTATCACAAAAGTAGAGTCAAACCTCTTTGTTCGTGTCTTTGGAACATCAACCATGAAACGATGCCGCTTCTTCGAGTTACGAGAAGTCCGCTAGAAAAAAGGGCTGGTATTAGATCATGCAGATCAGATGCACACTCTCCGAAGTATATCCGATAATAAACCGATAAGCTAGCAATTTTTCGGCGATGTTCAAGAGTTTGCAGTCTTTTTCGCACAAGAGAATTATTGCCTATGAGCCTTTTAGCACGCCTCTCGATCGATTCCAGAGCCTCAAGCTGATACTTAGCCGATCCCAAAGGTGCGAACAGTACTCCATAAAAGAGCGAATCTGTGCTTTATATAATAAAAGCAATTGTTCAGACTTGAAGTACTTTCGCACCTTTGAGAGGACACCTAGTTTTTCATTATAAACGAGTGACTGAAAGCATATTTGTCCAGAGAAATTACGCCAGAACAACCTGGATTTTTAAAAGGAAAAGGAACCCGTGAGCATATTCTCATCGTTCGTCAAATTATTGAGGAACCTCGAGAATTCAACAAGTCGACCTGACCTACACATGCTTTGTTGACTTTTCCAAAGCGGTCGACTCGGTGAAATGGCCAACGTTGTGGAGAACACTACTGGACATGGGTACCACACTACATCTCGTACACCAATTCAGGGAGCTCTGCGAAGGGGGAACAGCTTCAGTGTGGACAGATGACCTCCTTTCAGATAGCTTCCATCCAAGTGTAGGTGTGCGACAGCGATGCATAATGCCACCTCTACTGTTTAACATCTACACCGAGCTTGTAATGCGAACTAATCTCGAAGGCTGGACCGATGGGCTTGCGATTGGTGGATACAAAATCGCGAACTTGCGATACGCGGATGACACCACCTTCTTTGCTAGTAACGCGGCCTTTATGGGGGAATTACATCTCAAAATGGAACACGTAAGCCTTACGTTTGGATTAAAAATAAACCGCTTTAAGACCAAGATTATGATCGTGGGTCGCGTCAACAACAACTCGCCCAAAGTGATACAGATTGCGAACTGTGACGTGGTTCAAACCTACATATACCTTAGGACCGTAATCTCAAACAACGGCGGCTGTGTAGATGAAGTGAAATGACGTATAGCCATTACCGGAACCGCGATGGAGAAGTTAAAAAAAAATAGAAGAATCGCAGCATTGCCAAAGCCACCAAAGTCAGGCTCATGCAAACGCTTGTATACTGCATTTTTGCACGTGGATAGTGCGCGAGTTGGAAAAAGGGAAGATAGACGCTCTAGAAATGTGGTGGAGGAGCTGGAGGAAGATGCTCGGAATATCGTGGACAGAGTTCCGCACCAACGTGTCCATAATTCAAGAGCTCGGCATCAAGCACCGTTTGTTGGCTGTAGTACAGACTACAGTATTTTGAGCATGTCTCCTGATGGAATGACGACTCCATAGAGTAGCTGGTTGAACAGGGAAAAAAAGAAAGAACCAGATCGCGCGGCAGGTCACCTATGCGCTGGACTGACCAAGTAAAATCTGCAATAGAAAGCCACGTGTCTGACTGCGCCAGGTAGTCTGCGAATAGGGAGAGATGGCGGGAGATCGTACGGAGAGCTGTGTCCACCTCTACCACCAACGTGAACGCCTCATCGCGACCGCTTTGCCATGAGCGATACGATAAAGAAGAAGATCAAACATCTAAAGAACAGCAAAGCCACAGGGGCAGATGCCATACCGAAGGAGACGATCAAAGCATCGGACGAACATGGTGTTCAAATCCTCCACACCATATGCAATAAGATATGGCTCATGGGAAAATGGCCGAAATAACGGGCTCACACTGTTTTTGTCCTCATGCACAAGAAAGGCTCCACCAAGAAGTGTGGTAATTACCGACTTATTGCCCCTAGATTTTACTGCACATACTCAACAAACGTCTAAAGTCCTACTTAAACAAAGAAATTGCTCTTGAGCAAGCTCGTTTTGTTAAGGGGAAGGGAACCCGAGAGCATATTTTGACAGTTCGACAAATTATAGAGAAATCCAGAGAATTTAACAAGCCCGCCTACATATTTATGCTTTGTGGAAGCAAAAAATGTAGGCATTTCTTTTAGGCATTTGATTCTGTCAAGTGGCCCAAACTCTGGGAAACGCTGACGACAATGGGTGTACCAAAATACCTGCTACACTTCCTGCGAAGACTGTATGAGGATGGCACTGCCTCAGTTAGTGCAGGTAACGTTCAATCCGATCACTTCCACCCCAGCACTGGAGTCCGTCAGGGATGTATCATTTCTCCACTACTATTCAATGTGTACACAGAGTTCATAATGAGAATTACACTCGAAGATTGGACAGATGGCATCTCGATCGGTGGCTTGAGGATCTCCAACTTTCCATATGCAGACAAAACTACGGTACTCTATGGTGCAATCTCGTATTCTCACCTTTTTTGGGCACGTATGTCACCGAGGAGAAGTGGGTATTGAGCGACTTATGGTCCAGGGAAAGGTTTATGGTACCAGGCCACAAGGAAAACTGCCTATGAGGTGGACTGGCGAGATAAAAGCGGTGATAAATGGTTCATCATCAGTACATGAATTCACAAGAAAGGCAAGAATCAGAGAGGAGTGACGACGTGTTGTGAAGCTTGCCACTAACACCTGAAGTGATGACCACGACCACTCTGTCAAGAGTGATACCGACGAAAAAGATGAATTTGAGTGAATTTAATTTTTCGGGTGGGAGCGGAGTCGTATAAGTGGGCTAAGACCTTAAAGACGTTTCGAGAAGCAAATATATAATATGCATAAGTACATATCGAGGATAATTCTCAATTTCGGCAAGGGTAGTGCCAATATTTTATTTTGTTAAAGAAATCAATTTTGGCGTAATAAAGAATTATCTTTGAAAAGTATATTTGCATTCAAAAATGCCTTATTATAATTATAAATGTAATAGTCACTGTCAATAGCAATGATGGCTCGTCTATGCATTGGCATATATTATGCGTATTATACTTACGTATAACGCGCGCACTAATGTGCGCGTATCATACGAAAGATCGAGACGATAAGATTGTCATTGCAATTGACAGCTATGATGTCGAACATTAAAGATGAAAACGGTAAAACCAAATTTTTCATAGATAAAAACCGGTTAAAGTTGAAATAGGTCTTTGTTGTTCGGTTGCTTGGTGAGGGAAGACCGTCGCACGTTGGCGGCGGTCTTCTCCGCGGATCAGACGTGCGTGAAGCTTGCGTGTACGCCGTCCTCTTGGGAGATCTGGGTGCTGGCGGTGAAATACTGGAAATGATACGAAACTTCTATTACTATAGACATTAGGGATATTTTAATGGCAGTTGCGAATAATAAAACACGATTGGTTCCGTAAATGTGGATAGGGTGTTCAAACTATTTTGTTAATAATTTGGGATCGCTTTAAAGATATTAATATTTTTATAACACATTTGCTCGTAAAGGGTCTCCTATTGCAGCAATTACTGTATCGTAATGTATCTCATTACGTACTTGTGCGGTAATGTAAGGCACACGGCACACGGTTTATCAAAATTCTCTGTCTAATTAAAAAGAACGGTACCTTTTTAAATCTCAGTAAAGAATTTTTATGTCAGAAAAGTGGTCACCATTTTATAAATAAAATTAACTATGAGAGATAAAATATAATAAAAAAATATTTAGTTTGTTAATTTAATTAATTTTGACCATTGCCATAATTTATCTGTAACAAAACACAAAATATTCATTTACTTTATTACTAATGTCATACTGGCTGGTTTTGTGCCATTGATTTTAAAAAAAAGTGCTGATGTGTGCGCATCGCTAATCTGTAAACAAGTAAAATTTATTCCACGCGCTTTTTTTTCGCTGTGTAGTTTTTATTTCAAAATGTCGTCTGAGTTTTATTTATTTCCTCGCAAAAATGTTATAAAACGTCGTATGACATACGTGCGCTTTGATAATTACAGCCTCTGCTAATTATAGCTCTCGTCTACGGCTCGAGCTAGCAATATCGCCTCAGCGGTAATCATCAACTTACCGCACTTATATCATGATGTACTATTTCTACCATTGATACTTCACACCACTTGCGCCCAGTAGTAACTGCACTTCCTACAAGTAAGAAATTGATATCAAATAAGAGATTTTGGTTGACCCTTTTTTAATACGCTTTATTAACTTGGTATGTTTGCATCTTTTTACTTTAATTACAGAATGATGTAAGTACCTACTAGATAATTTTATTACAAAGGTAATATTTAAAAAAAGTTCTGTTTGGGTAACTAAATTTGCACGTCAGTATATCCAACGTAAACATTAAGTTTTATTTGTATGTAAAATGCTGGAAAAGTAAAATATGCATTACTGTTGTTTTACAATCATTTTCTAAGAAGTATACACTTTCCAAGTGTAACAATATTTGGTCAATAAAGAAAAGCTTTTCCTAAAGTAGCTAATTAAGGATTAATTTCCTAGGACTTATTATTTTAAAATGAAAAGAAAACAGGTAACAAATGATTAAAGGTCTAATTCAACTGAATGAGCCAAGCTCAATCATGGCAACCTTTAGATATAATTATTGTACCTACTACCGTATTGTCATTATTCAACCAATAGTAAGAAAAACAACCTGAATACCTAACCTAACCTTTTCGTTTTCTACGAATAGTTGTTAGACATAGATACTCGTTACAGCAACGTGGTAAAAAATTCAGCAAGAATCGATTGAATAGATACATTTTAAATACAAAAAGGGTAGCTCAGAAAGCCTGGACGTCTACTCTCTTTCTACGACAACGTAATTTCGAAATAAACTCGCGGCTTTCCAACTCCAATTATTCTACTTCGATCCGTCGATTTGTCCGTTTAAATGTTCTAACCCTACTCTAATTAGAGGATGCTTAGAACATCTAAACGTCAAACAATGTTGTGTCGGACGAAACGAAGTAGAACGAGAGCAGGAAAGTCACGATTTTTTTTTCGAAATAACGTTTTCGTAGAAATAGAGTAGACGTCCTGGACGTCTACTCTAATTCAACGAAAACGTAATTTCGAAATAAACTCGCGATTTTCAAACTCCGATTCTACTTCGATCCGTCGTTTTGTCCGTTTAAATGTTCTAAGCTTACTCTAATTAGAGTATGCTTAGAACATTTAAACGTCAAACAATGTTGTATCGGACGAAACGAAGTAGAACGAGAGTAGGAAAGTCGCGAGTTTTTTTTCGAAATTTCGTTTTCGTAGAAACAGAGTAGACGTCCTATACTTACAATCACTGTTGGTTATATGTACCTACTTCTAATGCATGAGCATAAGTAGCCCACTTTATGTTTCCACATTTGCCGTTGTAGCCCTTTTCTCACAAGGAGAAAATTGAGATTATAATCCACCACGCTGGCCATGTGTGGGTTTGCGGATGATACTTCACATATAAAGACTTATGTTTGGAACACGCTAGTTTTCTCACGATGTTTTCCATCACCATTACAACCAGTGATGTGCAAACCTCGTACGTACAAATGGAAGTGCAGACGTGTTTTGAAACTCCTGATAGTGAAATTGAAATTGTACTAGCCAACAACTAGTCCAACATCGTTTGTCGTCCTAAAGATTATGTTTTATTTTTGAGCCAATTTCGAAAAAACGAATCCAAAAATGATTGTTGTGTCATTTATTTTGATGAAACCAAAGAGCATTTTTGTGCGGAATAGCTGATTTTTTGGAAGCCTAGTTAAGTGGTTATTAATGACGAATGACCATGATGTAATAAAATGTATAAATGTGCGTATTTAAGTATACACCCGCCAACCCGCACTGGGCCTGAGTGGTGGATTATGGCCTTAACTATCTCCTTGCGAGAGAAGGCCCCGAGTCCCAGCAGTGGGAACGTTTAGTGGGCTGTTGATGATGATGATGATGAAGTATACACCGCCTTTTTATTTCTGCCTTGGACATAGTACGTTCTTCGTAATCTTATACAGTGACATGACTTACCTGAGCTCAACCAATAGTAGAAGAACTGATGTAACTGGCAATGACCTGGTTTAAAATTGTGGATAGATACGAATGATGCAGTGAAATATTCAACGAAAATCGATTGAACTAATTGATTTGTGTACTTACCTATTTATAGATTAGGACTTTATGTATTTTACAGAAATTGTATGTGACAAAAAACCGGGTTTGTCTGAACATCTGTGTTTAAATCTTCAACTAATTATAAACTACTAGCAGCGCCCCGCGATGTTACCAGCAAAGTTCCCGTAGTTTTCCGGGATAAAAAGTAGCCTATGTGTTCTTCCAGACTATAATCTATCTGTGTTCCAAATTTCAGCCCGATCCGTTCATACGTTAGGACGTGATTGAGCAACAAACATCTAAACATCCAATTATCCAAACATCCATACATTGACTTTTCTAATATGAGTAGGATTTTTACAATGGTACAAGCTTTGACATGGCAAAATAATCATCTATTATACGAAATCGCTCTTTGGACTTCCCATAATCCTGAGAGCTGTTTCGGTTTCAGACTATTTCTTATGAGTGGACGAGTGCAGTGGAGTGCTAGGTATTTAGATATTTTGTGTTCGAATAGCTGTGTGGGACTCTGCTATTATGAACAGTCGCCTTGTTGACAATCAGGCACACGTTTGCTCGTCCCATCAGTACATATATTTGAAAAATGCGAGGGTTCAAGGCTGATGCCATGAAAGGTTGTTTGTAATGATGAGTGGACCACAACCCTTTTGGTTTCGTACTAGAGTTCTATGTAGATAATACGTATTGTAAAATTGGGTTCATGCGAGGTCACGAGGTTTACTCCAAATAGTAGTAGGGTTAATCTCTGACATAATTTTATGTTACCAAACGACAACAACTTTTATTACGGTGAGATAGGTATAAATACATACATGACAAAGGTATTTTTAGACATCATTGATTCACTCTATAGGATTTACAGTTTGTAAATAAACGTTAACTTAAAATAGCAACACAGTACAAAAGTTTGTGCTGGAAATACAACCAAAAGAGACAGGAAGGCTTAAAACCTTTGTGATCGTGCCAACGAAACTTACTATGCGAAACTGCATCTTTACTTAGTAAATCTTGCGATGTGGATTCCCCAACAACTCTCTTCCTAAGAGGAATTCATTGTGCTATGTGTAGAAAAAAAGAAAACATAAGTTAGCAACTTAGGATCATATGCGTGGTCTTTATTTCGTTTGTTTGAGAACAAATAAAAGTATTAAATGATAACTGTAAGCTACCCCTCTTATTTATATCTTTTAATAGTGAAATCTTGAAACGACTTCAATAAAAACAGTCCAGGATCCCTGGTACAGTTTTTGCGATTGATTACTATCAAGCAAATTTTGCGTGAACAGCTTCATTTTGATGAGACGCCCAACAATTTCCTGTAAGAAACTCTCGATTGTGGTAGCTACAGAATAAAATATTACTGAGCGTTGGACCGGGAAAATGTATCACAAAATTTGTAAAACAATATGACTGCTAAATAATATTAATATTGGTTAAGTAAAAAAATAAAAAAATCTACTAGTTAGAATTGATTTATGACCTCGTTATCGATGGTGGAAACTTTATTTTGGCTTTATTTTTTTACTTAGCTAATATTCATATAATTAATTAATAAGAGAGCGTAGTATATATACATATTCCACAAATTAATAAAGATATTGTAGAAAATTTTAGAGTACTAGAAAGAAACTGGTAATTTTGTACTTAAGGATTATTTACATAGAAAAAAATAGTAGAGAAAGAGTCCTATTATTTTGTAAGGTTAAAATAATGTTTTTTTTTTTCGTTTAAATTAGTGTTGTGCAAGAAGATTGTGTCTCTCCAAAGTATTTTGTAACTAAACGTAGATTTAAACTTTTCATAATATTTCTTTTCGGTTCGGGAAAACGTGTTGAGTATTTTGTTTGAAGTATCGTACTTTTATCTTACGAAGCGATGCAAGCTTTACCTGTAGTAAGGATGTTAACAAACACGCTGTGAATGTGTGGGTGAACGCGGTCGCTCTCAATAGGCCCGAGACGCAGGTATTTGTTTCACGCACACAAACTTAGCGTGTTTTTTCACTTGGCCATCACAAGTCGAGCGTCGTTTCGTGAGATGAAACTACAATACCAATAAATAAACTAAATCGATCACGAAATGTCAATCAGTAACTGAAAACAATGCTTGTTAAAAGTATGAAGTAAGAATTGTTATGTTAACGCACCCCGAACGGCGCTCCATTCCAGCCGAGGCGGTCGTGGTCGCGATGGTTGGCCCTTGGCTGTTGGGGTTTGCGGTCGGTTCGGGAGGCGAGGCGAGCCTTGGCCCGCAAGGCAGCGCGAAGCGGCACATTAGCCCGAGCCGCCTCAGCCCGCCCGTGTTGGCAAAACTCGATAAGAGCAACAGCCAGCGCCACCGTCAGACCCCCGACCAATACGTAGAAGATTCCCGCTACTTGGCTCAGACTCATCTCCGTAATTGATGATTCCTGGAGTACGATAAAGCAATCATTAATACTAATATACTATAAATCATAATACTAACTATTTTTTTTTAAATGAAGAGTGACGAGACGAGCCGGACATGTGCCTGATGGTAAGAAAATTGCCTGCCACATAACAGCACAGTGACACGCAGCTATTGGAAATCCATATTGGAGTCCAAATCATTACCTAGCACTGCATTGCGCTCGTCACCCATAGAACTAAGATGTTATAACTCTAAGCCCTGTAATTTCTCTGGAAACGTTGCCTTTCAAACTGAAACACAGTAATGTTTGCATATTATTACTGCTTAGCGGCAAAATAACTGACAAAGCTGTGGTACTTCCCCAGGCGCAAGAGTCCTACCACTACAAATTGAGCAATGCTTGTATATATTAGTGAAGCTAGTTAGCTGATACAACGCATAAATAATCGTAAATACATACATTTGTTAAACAAAGAAGTATCCAGATACACTAATGCATGTAGGTTATTCTAGTATGCCGTACAGATTTAGACGAAATGAGAAATTAATACCTAATATGTTAATGTGTTAAAAAAAATCCAAACTTTAACATATGTTTTAAGATAAGATAATTATTTTAATAGCATAAATGCAACTCCAAGATTATTTATAAAGTAAAATTTGAAATACATTCATGTATTGTCAAATTTACAAATTAAATTTACTTCACTTATTTTATCTCATTTCCAAATTAAATTTGTAGATAACATTAACATGAAACAAAAATTAGAAAACATTGCATTCCGATTCATATTGTCTTTTTGAATAACTAAAAAGTAGTAATATATTAGTTAGATTTTAAATTCAGCAAGTGATACCTATACATGTGAGTCGATACATAGTTATAAATAAAATAAGTTACCTCTTCTTTGGCATCGTCACAGTCGCTCGTCTTAGTGGCCATTATCCACTTCCTCCACAGGTTGGCTATGACACCGTCTCTCTTTAGTTGAACGACGGCCAAGTTGATCCCCTCACTGGAAATATTTGACAAAAGTCGGTTGAATGTTTTATCTTATTTCATTTTACTCCGGAAGTACACGGAAGTTTGAGTAGGTACCTCCTTACGAAGTAGGTATTCTAAATGCTATGTATCTTTTAGTTTTTTGCATGCCTATGTGTATCTACACAAATACAAAAAACTAAAAAGTACATTGTGCTCTAACCATTAAAAGTTAAAAGCAAAAACAATAATAAGCAAAAATAGTTATTTGTTGTACAAGAGTGCAAAGTGGCTTTTTAACCGCGTGCTCAATTTTGATGACCGAGCAAGCGAAGGATTCTAAAGTTGAATCACGAGCGTAGCGAGGGATTCAAAAATTAGAATCCTGAGCGTAGCAAGGGAATCAAAAGGGCACAAGGTGAAAAATCTTTGCACTCGAGTGTAACACGTAATTTTTCATCCCCCCCCTAGCGAGGAAATTACTAAACGCTTTGCGCATTTTCAGTTTCAGTCGACTCTGTTGGCGTTAAATAAACTTTTTGGTCGCTAGAATCACTTATTATTATGGGTATTTCGGTTTTTCACTTGTATTTAATTTTATAAGTTTTAAACTTAAGTTTATTTAGCCATGGTTTTAACAATAACAATATGACGTGAAAATATGGAGAGTTGACCGATTGAGGTAAGGAGTTTCATGTGTACATGAAAAAGTGTCCGCCCAAATGCATTCAATTATAGTAGCGCTAAATTTGCATCAGGGTACATTTTAAAGGAAATTAATAAACGTACTATTCAGAATTCATGAAAGAAAAATATTGGCAGTCATAGGCACTGCCGATAGAAGTGGTAACTTATAACTCAGAACTTGATTTTTACTTTGGAAACTACGCGTGTGAAACCGGAGGGCGTGGCTATGAGCATGGCCATCTAGAAATGCTGACACATTTTTAAATGGCCAATGGGAAAGGCTGAGGCATTTCTAATGCCATTGGCTATGGTCCCGAATTTACCCGAAGATTTCTTAGCATTCCCGAGCGTGACGCTAGATTTAAATTGACAGCCCACGAAAAATCTGTCTTTGGCGCGCCAAAAGAAGTTTTGACTTTAAAATATATTGTACCAACATGTTTTCTCAAAATAGTAATTATTTATTTGATGTTATATTTACTACACTAGCTGAACGCGCGCGCGTTGCTACGCCATCTATCGAAAATTGGTCGTACCAATTCAAACTTTGAACAAATTCGGTTACTTTAGGTTCTAATGACGCAACCTTTAAAATATGACATATGCTGTCACGCAACGAAAGCTCTTAAAAAGCAATATTTTTTCCCGTTTTTGTTACATTTTTCTTTTATGCTTGGCTCCTGTTGATAGTAGCGTAATGTTAAAAATAGCCTATCGCCTTCTTCGGTAAACGGACTATCCTACAAAGAAAGAATCTTTCAATTCAGACCAGTAGTTCCAGAGATCCTTGCGTTCAAACAAACATACAAACTCTTCAGCTTTATAATATTAGTATAGATTATTTTGTACTGCACAAGTAGTTGAAATTATCTATTAGTTACTATTTTAGTAGTCAATAATATTTAATTATTTAATTTGGCAACTCGGCATACTTCAATTCAATTACAATTGATTCATTAATAGCATTTCAAAATGTTTTGCCATTTGAAATAACATTCTTTACCTCTATCCTCCATACGTGAAAAGAAAATCGCGCGCAAAGCATTTAAAAAAAAGTACACCAAAGAGATTCCGAGTATGAGTTTTTAACAAATTAAAAATAAATGTATGATGAATTCGGCACCAAGGAGGTAGAAATAAATAGGTTAAATTATGTTTTGAATTCAAAACCTCAGTACACACGATGTTCTAAATTCAAATTTACTGTAACCTCTAGAGGGTAAAAACGACTTTTGCGCCCTGATATCGAGGAGCAAAAGTACTCTTTCCGAGCTGGTGGGATGAAAAAATAATTTATGGGTAAAAACCAAAAAAAAAGCCAAAATGTACAACTAATTCAACAATTACCTACCAACGTGACTGAGCGACAAACAAGCAAACTTTCGCATTCTTAATTTTAAGTGGTAGTATTATTAAATTGAAAACCATAAAAAGTGCAATGTTAGTATCAATTTGTCAATCAATTTCTCCCTTAAAAACGAATCCCCGAATAACCCCCGAACTCAAAAGCGTAAATGTAATCCATCCACCCATGACGCTTGCGTTCCCACGTTGAATAGCAACGGCCAAGCTTTGCTCGAGGAACGAACCGCGCTTCTACCGCCTAACTAAATCGGCTATCGCTTTGCTAACGCTGTCTCTATCATTTCAAGCGAAAAGAAAAGAGAGAGAAACATCAAAGCGATGACATTTTTCGTTCGGCGGTAGACCCCCCGGAGCGGGAGTCACCCGTATTATTCCTGAGCCTGCGCCCCAACTCTAACAAAACCCTTTAGTCTCTGCTCCCTAGCTATTCAAGGTCTCCACGGCGACAGGTACAAATTCGTACTACAAGCATTATAATTTAGTTTTCTCCGAGCAAAACAATATACCCGAATTCAATTTAAAATTTTAAACTGGATACTTGACTAAATATCATATTATTGTAAAATTATATGATATTTAGTCAAAAAAGGTACACTGTTCCAATGAAACAGCGAGGTTTATTATGTCGTCCAGGTAAGCAAAAATTCGATTTTTGTTGATATTTATAAATCCGCTATACTACATAAGTACCGATTTCCATTAAATGTATATGGAATCACTTCTGTAGTATAAATAATCAACTAAGCAAAAAAAACAACAAATCCATTAGCACTTGGCAGAGCCTATTGCGTAACATACATACAAAAAACATACAACCGAATTGAGAACCTCCTTTTTTGGCGTCGGTTAAAAAGTGTCTAATTTACATAATATCTTATAGTATAAAAATCGAAGGCTGGGAAAAACAAATAACGGATTTAATGTGTAAAAACTACCCGTGAACATTGTTGTCAACTTTATTTTTCAGATGATCTTACTGTCGTGCAGGCTTTAAAACGCATTATGAGGAAAAACACAGTTTTGAATAAACAACTAAAAACTTGATGATTCGTTTTTTTCTATGTTACAAGGTTTTATGATGTATTTTGATAATTATTGGGCGCATTAGATATCAAAGAGTGACTTTACGAAACAAAATACTTACTTATATTATTATAAGATACATAGAAATTATTTGGAAAAAAAATATCTAAAAAATGAGTAGTTACGTCACTTTAAAATAAGTGAAAAAGTTCGCATAATCAGATTAAAATGCAGTATCATATTTAATATACATTGTCATATTTAATGCTGATGCATTTCTAGATGGCCAATTGCTAACAATTCATGCTTACCTATTGTTCATGGCTACACCCTCCAATTTCACCCGCGTGAAATTGGAGTTTCCAAAGTGAGCTATCAAATTCTGTATTATAAGTTTTCACTTCTATCGGCAGTTCCTATGACTGCCAATTTTTTGTTAGGTAGAAAATACTTCAGAAATGGTCTCATTTCATATTTATCGCAATTGGTGCGATGGCTTTTAATATAACAAGAAAAACTATAATTTTCTTGCATTTATCTGGATCATCATTTTTCATGTTTCTCTATTTATCTGGGAACTTGTAATGAAAAATTATGTTGTGGTTTTTTTTTTTTTAATTGAAGTCGGGTTTTGTTTTTTTTTTGAAGAAAAATATACCTATTATTAATGTCAACTGTTGTTTTGTTTCATAAGATTTGAACTATCGTTAACTCTATTTTAATTTCGTGCAGTAAACTACTCCACAAAAACAGTGGAATATGTAACAAATCGTTCAAATTACCAAATATAATGCAGTAATTACGGACTTTTACTGCAACTTAAGCTGTAAAATATTGTAGTTTAAGTGTTAGGTATTATTAATTAGTACCTGGGTGACCAAGCTTTGCTCGGTTTAAATACTAAATATACTTAGATATCTACAGATAAAAGACTCCAAGAAATAGATTTACTTAAAAAATACGAATTGAAAAAAAAGAGAACCCGTCTGGATTCGAACCCGGAGCTACTAATTCGTGACCGCTATGAGCGCCCGACTTCCCGTCTGAGCTAATTATGCTGTCGCGTCACGCGGCGAAATTTACCTTCACATTCTAATGTCTAATGTGACAGTTTTTCATTGTCTAAAAACGCGCATAATATGCGTTTTTTTTTTAAATAAGACCTAGTTAGATCGATTTATCGTCCCCGAAATCCCCTTCATACATAATAAAATCCGTCGAGCCGTTTCCGAGATTCAGATTCTATATATATATATTTATACATATTTATATAGGTACAAGAATTGCTCGTTTAATGGTATAAGATACTGCAGTACCTAAATATCCCAAATACTGTAATTTAATTAATAATACTAACAACAAAAAATAACTTATGATATAGATAAAAGACAGTTTTATCAATTTTTACTGCATTTTACTTTGTTTTAAATATTTGTGAAAAATAGGTAATGCTTTCTAAAATACCACTTCATAGTACCTTACTGCATTTTATCTGCAATTAATTTTAAAAAGCAATTAAACAAACTTTGCAGTAAGTATTCATATTTTTAGAACATAGCGTATTTACTGCATTTTAGTGTATGTGGTCACTACGTTTTTAGGGTTCCGTAAAACGTAAAAACGGAACCCTTATAGATTCGTCATGTCTGTCTGTCTGTCTGTCCGTCCGTATGTCACAAAATTAAAAAAAAAAGATAAATTAGGGTTGCCCCCCATAAGGTAGCGGTTCGCGCCGCGACCGCGACGCGAGACCGCGACCGGAGACCGAGACCGGAGACCGCAACAGGCACTTGACACTATGGAATTGTATGGACGCCAGTTTGCGCTGAGACCGCGACAGGAGACCGAGACAGGTCGCGGTCGCGGTCGCGGCGCGAACTGGCGCCCTTACAATTCCATAGTGTCAAGTGCCTCTCTTGGTCTCCGGTCGCGGTCTCCGGTCGCGGTCTCGCGTCGCGGTCGCGGCGCGAACTTGTACCTTTACTGAGAACTGAAACTCAAAAACATTTTTTTCATCAAACCTACACGTGTGGGGTGTCTATCGATAGGTCTTCAAAAATGATGTTGAGGTTTTTAAAATCATTTTCGTCTACACTGAATAATTTGCGCGAGAGACACTTCCAAATTGGTAAAATGTGTGTCCCCCCCCCCCCCCCCCCTTCTAACTTCTAAAGTAAGAGAATGAAAAATCTTAAAAAAATATATGATGTACATTCATATATTCATATAAACAAGCAAATAAAATTGAAGTGCCAGTATGTAATTTCAAATTAATAGTTTTTGTCTACAAGCTATTAGTAGTATTATTATATAGAAGTATTATTTATAAATGATGTACGGGTGCCAGGTAATCTCTGAAAAAAACTGGTAGACTGATTTTATTGGAATATTTACTGACACAGCAGATTTTATAAATAAAGTCCTATATTTTAGCCTACCTTTTCTTTAGAAACATAATGAGAATGAGAGATGAATGAATACCTAGGAAAACGGTTGAAACTGCGGGGTACAGCTAATATTGAATAAAGAAACACTAGGGCCAGTGAATTAGAAAAATACTTTAACGATTTTGTTTATCGAAAACGTTTATTTTAGTTTTAACGTAAATTCATTCAATCTCGTTCACCTTGTTCTCGCACTACTCAATACCCAATACTGATCAAAACACTATGACGTATTCTACATTGAACATTGACATTACGTTGACGAAAACATTGAAAAAAAAAATCGGTTGTATGTAAAGCTACTGACGATAGTTGAACGTGACAACTTCAACTCCAAGCCTTAAATGGAACGCCTCAGAGCGAGGTAACGCCGCATGACGTCATGTTTTTTCTTGCGTGCAGCCGGCTTCATCGAATTATAAGACGTTGTCACGTCAAAAATTCATAGGATTTTTGAGTGAAGTTATACATGTTTTCTTAGAGTAAGGAAACAATACATGTTTTTGATAATAAACACCGTGATTTATAGTAATTAGATGTTTGGGATTTTTTCTCGCCTTTCGTGACGTCAGAAGAAACCTTTTTCTTGGAGCTCATTACAGTGACAAGATCTGTGCGGAATGGCCGCGAACCCGAAGAAAACCAGCTTTATAAAATGCAATTGGGCGTTTTTGACAATGAATACAACATGCATAAACGGGCTATGTTAGAACTAGGCACGTCCCTTGCAAGAATACTTTGTTTGAATATACCGCGGTATGAACTATTGATTTATTGGTAATGGTCAATACCATGATGATACCTAATGAAATATTGGTGGTATGAACAGTGTTGCGAGTTCAATTGTTTAGTTCCCATTAAAAAAAAATACCAACACACCAAAAGACGTTAACAGTTCAAAAAAATGTAGCATAATGTAGCAGCCTAGCAGCCACGTCAAAGAGTATTTAAAATCCTCAAAGAAGGAAAACGACAACAAACACTGTGATACGGGATTCTTATGTATTAGATTTTCTTTTCTTTTAGAACTTTTTTTTCATTATATCGGAATGAAACATTCATAATAATCTTACTATCACGTGACCGCGATGAGACCGGTCAAATACGGTAAAAGATCAATCGTATCAACAATATTTCACGGCGGTAAATCATGTTCAGGGTTTCTCCTAAGGGCGTATACTGCCATAATCTCTCCTTTTTGTGAAGGTCTCAAGAGAGATTTGATCAAAAACGCAATTATACCGTCAAAAGCTGAGACTGTTGATTTTTTTGAATCGGTTTTCCGTAAACAAGCAAAAGCATTTCGTCAATATGATTTTCCTCTATCACCAATATCGTGGTACGTCATAAAGTCTCGTCTGTGCCTTATAAAATGTAAATTTGAAGCTGTTGTCAAATATCACGTCCGCAAATCGTGTACCATATAAATGGATACTATAAATTGGAAATATAGAGTGCTGCCTTTCCGATACTGACGGGGCTCGCGCGGATTTACGACTTTTCAGTATTCAACTGGGAATTACCGCAAGATAGCTTAGAGCTAGACTCTGTAGAGGCGTAGTAGAAAGAAGAAATATGTACCGTACGAGTACGTAGTTATCGGATTAAATGGCGTGTAGTGTAATAACTCGTGATTTTACTATTTTAGCGCGAAAATGATTACGTTAGATTATTTGTATTAACGTAATTTGTGGCTGTGACCAATTAATTATCACATAACAGGTGAATATTTTGCAGTCAGTTTGTTCGATCATAGTTCATGAAATTGTACTGGTAATATTCGGGCAGTCCCCTACTTCTTACTGTTTTGGGGGTGTAGGAAATGGGCAGTTTTACAAAATATCTTTAGTAAAAAGCCGTTATCATAAGCGCGTTTAACGCGCATGAACATGTGTACAGCCTGAATAAAATGTATGTAGTTGTAAACGCGCGTTATCAAAACGCGCGTTGAGCGCTTGTCATCTGAACGTAGTAGTCTAAAGACGAAAGTTTGTGGGTTTACGGGTATACGGGTATGCATGTTCCCACGTATCACGATAACGGCTGATTTGACTGAAAGTAAATACTTATAGCCGGGTCACACAGAAGCGATCCGATAGCGATAGCGATCCGATAGCGATAGCGATCCGATAGCGAGACGATATTTTTTGTAATGTTCGAATTTGTATGCAACCTGACACACAGCAAGCGGGCGCGATCCCATACTCGGTATCGGATCGCTATCGCTACCGGATCGCCTCTGTGTGACCCGGCCTTTAGTATCTAATTACGTAAATAATGTACCTACTTACTTATTAATACCGTAGTCTGTTTTTAGCCATTGAGTACCGAAAAATACAAATTACATTTATGAAAATATCGTGTAAAACGAACCAAAAATTGTGTTACGAAAATACTTAGTATGCATATTTAATGCGTGATGAAAGGATCTTAACAATTTAAAAACAAGACGGGGCGTTGGCCGACCCCTACCAACGATCCATCTCACTATCTCCATATCAGAAATGTGTGGAGATATTATAAATACTTACTCTGCACTCGTTTGTAAAAAAAAAACGAAGTCTAGTGACCTAATTTCGACCATTACATTATATTCGACAAAGCAGTATTAATCTACTAGCGGTCCGCCCCGGCTTCACCCGTCTCTACTCAGGGATCACATACATATCCAACGGTGAAATAATATTTGAAATCAGTCCAGTAGTTCCTGAGATTAACGCGTTCAAACAAATAAACTATTCAGCTTTATCTTATCGTATCTTATCTTATACCTTTAAACGAGCAATTATTGTGTATATACATACGTATATGGAATATAAATCTCGGAAACGGCTCGAACGATTTTCATGAAATTATATATGCAGGGGGTTTCGGGGACGATAAGTCGATCAAGCTAGGTTTCATTTTTAAGAAACGTATTTTATGCGCGTTTTTAGACTATATAAAACTGTTACATCTTCAAAAGCCTTTCCGAACGCTTGGTCGATGCGACGCGTGACCAAAATGCTGGCGTTTATTTGGCCCAACGCATAAGCATTGCCATTCAGCGTGGTAATGCCGCCAGCATGCTGGGTACGCTTCCGATTGGTAGTGGGCTTGAACATCTTGATTATCTGTAGACCTTCATTGGTCTATGGATAATTCAGGTGTGCTTAGTGTAAGTAGTTGTTAGGTATGTAGCGTAGTGTAGTTCTCATTGTATTTTAGTTTTGTTAATAAAGGCTCTGCCCTATTAAAAAAAGTTACATTAGACATTAGATTGCGACGGTAAAATTCGCCGCCACGCGCGACAGTATAATAGCACAGGTGTTCCCACCTCGGGTGGGAATGAAACGGTAGATCCGGGTTCGAATCCAGACGGCTGCTTGATTTTTTTTCAAGATCATTCTTTTTATAAATTTTTTAAAATGTTTTTATGAGAAATCTGTAGGTATCTAAGTACACGCAGTGTTTAAACCGAGCAAAGCATGGTCACACACAACACAACACTAGTATGGATTTTCAATTTGACCACAGACTCAAACAATGAACAGAACAGTATTTATGCGTGTGTGTCAAATACATGATGGTGTGTAATGTTTTTTTTATTGAGACGTACTTCTTAGCATTCCATGGATTCACCGTGCGGGTGCCGGGTCCATCGTGTGACAGAGAGAGAAATCTCGAGTAGACCCCAAGACTTGTGACTCGGGCGTAGGTTTAAAAGGGGCCCCTTATATTGTATTTTTTTTCGCTTCACGTATTGATATTGGCTGTTTTATATTTTAATTAAAAATTTTTTTTTGTGAATCGTACCTAATTGAAGAAATAAATTGTCTTGAAGATCTGTTAAGTCGCAGGTTACACTGCGAAGTGCTGTTAGTAACTCATTACAGCATGAAGATGTTCATTTTAGATTGTTTTTTAACTACCTGTAAAACTGATTTAGCTATTATTATTGTAAAACCATAAATAGATACACACATGTCTAGTAAAAGAAACACTCATGTACTCGAGTATGAACTTCTAATTCAAAAGTGAAAATCATACAGAGTCCTTTTTGAGTAAAAGTGACGAGGCGAGCAGGACATGTGCCTGATGGTAAGCAACATGCCTGCCATATAACAGCACAGTAACACGCAGCTATTGAAACATTAAAAGTCCAAATCATTACCTAGCACTGCAGTGCGCTCGTCACCCAGAGATCTAAGACGTTATATCTCTAAGCCCTGTAATTTCTCTGGAAACATTGCTCTTCAAACCGGATCACAGTAATGTTTGCACATTACTGCTTGGCGGTAGAATAACTGGCAAAGGTGTGGTACTTCCCCAGGCGGACTCTGCCAAGAGTCCTACCACTTCAAATACTACCATCCTATCCTCCGTCAGGATCACGTTTTCATTTCGAACGTACAAAATTTGAGATGTTAAGAAGTATTTATATGCCTATATTGACCTACATATGTATATGATCATCTTACAAAAAGTACTAAAGCAGTGAGAAGGGCTAAAATTGTATCCTTAAAACAGTAGCACTAAAGGTGAAATTTCATCGATCCACTTTAGTAGATGAATTCCTTTAAAGCTATATTTTAGACCCCCAGTCCTGTGCAAAACATATTGCTGTGGAAACAGAACCTCGTCCGGAACACCGGTAGATATTTATACTGTTCGATATAGGCGGCTAGCGGTAAATGCACCAACGAAGATTTTCTTTTTACTATCTCGGCCAACCACAAAATGAACGTTTCCAGGGCGTTTACCTTTTCTCTATTCATATTTTTACATCCATATACAATTTCATAAATTTCATCGTAGAAAATACATCGAATTTTGAAAAATATTGTCTTGGAATTTCCGCCTGTTTTTCATAGAGAAGATCACTCATTCAAGCAAACAAAATACGAAAATAAGTATAGGATGAATAGCAGAACATGGACAAAGTAAAGTTAAAAGTAAAAATCGTATTCAAATTGTTTTTAATTTCAGTCCTGATAGCTGTTAATTTGTTTAACATCATATCAAAATCGATATATTTTGATCTAGGTGACCTACATCAATACAGACAGAAACTTGAAACTTAATTTCTACTAATTAATTTTGTGCGTTTGTCGTCTATCTTTCTGTTAGTCTGTGACGCTTAAACTACAGGGCTGATTTAAATTAAATTTGGAACAGAGATTGTCTAAAGCCTGAAAAAAGACATAGGTTACTTTTCAATGCCAAAAACAGGTTTTAAGAGTGAAAATTTGTATTGAGGTGTTGCCATTTTGAAACTAGAAACTTTAAAAACATTTTTAAGCTTATAGTTAGATACAAATAAATATGACATTCAAAGATTGTATTTGGCAAAAATGAATTATCGTGAAAGAGTAAAACTGGTAAACTGTAGGTCACTCCGCAGGGCGCAACTAGGTTATTATAATATATGGTCAATATTTATTTTATACTGTTGATGCCTATCAAACCATCCTTGTATCCTGAGGAACAAATGATAATGTAAACTATTGGGTCGAACAAGATAGTAATTTTTCGTATCAGTCCTAAGGGCCTGAGGGGTGCATATTTTTGCATATACGAGTAGATTAAAAACACGGTTTACTAAGGTTTTCCAATCTCTACAAAAGGGTATGCAAACACTCAGGTATATTTTGTGGCGACCTAATTAACTAACATGTTCTATAATATACCTACTACTGTGACGCATACCAAAGCAACGTATCATAACTTAACCCTCAACTGATATAGGCAAGTGTACTTGTATACCTACGTAATAGCATTCCGTAAAGCAATGATTTAATTGAATAAGGCGAATACCGTAAATACATAAACCTTTGAACAAGGTAGCCATCTCTCAATCTCTGGTCAAGCTGTCTGGTGTAGAATAGTTTGTACAGTAACAAATCATACCATGTGATTTCATATTTATTTACATAATTATGTCATAACTACATAATTTATTTATTTATCTACAACTACAAGCACTCACATACATAGCATTTTAGCATTTACACACGCGCCAAAAAGATCAGAGGCAACGGCACTTTTGTTCGAAAAAGACCACAAAGTCATGAGGCCGATTTAAACTGAACGAACATAGAGCTAGAACTGGAACAAGAGCATTCTTTCTCGATCTTTTAGTGTAAACAAAAGATCATTCTTAGCGTTTTCCATATTCGATATTCCATAGAATCTTTGCGAACGCAAACAAAACAACTAAATAATGTTCTACGTTTGTTTACACCAAATGAATTTGATACAGTGGGGATAGAATGAGTATTCGCTCGTCTGATGTAAATCGGCCTTTAAACATCGCCGCGAAGTTACTAACTTCGATGGTTATCGGATGCATTACAGAGAGTGTGCAGCTGATCTGCATGATCAATACCACCCTCATTTTTTTTCTATCGGGCTGTTTGTAACTCAAAAAAGCGACATCGTTTCTTAATTGACGTTCCAAAGACCCGAATGTGGAGGTTTGACTTTACGTACGTAATAAGACCGTCTAGGCTGTGAAATGCGTTGTCCGAGTGGGTTTTCCCCGATGGTAAAATCTTGCTGTCTTCAAGTCGAGAGTGAATCGGTTTCTTATAGATAAGCACGTGCCATCATATACTATAAATAATGGTCGCTTAACATGAGGCGAAGTGGCGGTCAAATGAAAAACCATCACGGTTAAAAAGTCATACAAAAACTAACATATTAGTAATTGAAACGTCAAGTCGTTAAACATTTAGTAGAGCTGATATTTTGGGCGATCGGATTGACCACTCATTGGTCTTAATAGCCAATCAATCATTTAAGAGATAACTTACCTTTTGCAAAAACCCTATCTTTAATCACTGAAATTGAGAAATGCCAAAGTAGCTTATGTAGGTAATTACCCGGGATTTCGCGATATCCCAAGGTTTTTTTAAATGGGTTTATCAAATCGTTCTTGTATAATTAGAAAAGAAACTCCAACTATAAGCCACAAAATCGTCAATTTAAATATCCCAATCAACGTTTTTCGATCTCATAAAGTTTTAATAGTCCACTACATAGCAAAAATGCTTTCAATAAATTTTATTATCAGAAACTTTCTAGCACGTATACGGAACAAAGTTTAAAAAAAAAAAACTGTCGTTAATAAAAATAAACGAAATCTACTAGTTGTAACTGTGTCACTTCGAAATCACTTCAAATGGTACGGAAATGCAGAGGTTCCTCTCTAACTCTCTAAGTTCTAAAAGGCAGTGGTAATCTGTGAATTTCGGACGTGGAGCAATTGCCGGTAGACTGGTCAAAGGACTCAATTTTCGCTTGACATCACAAAAATACCATGAATGCTTCGTTTTGGAACTAGATGTTTTCATTAAGGCAATCGGTATCGCATTGAACGGTTGACATGTCAAAAAGCAATGCTTTGGCACTAAAAGTCTAGCTCAAAAAAAACCAGTACGTGATTTCATCAATCTTTCTAATATACACATATTTATGAAATAGCAGCGACCCGTGATTTTGGCTCTCATTGTCGTTATTTTCTCGCAATAAAAAGCAGCCTATGGTATTAATATGTTAAATGATATTCCAGGTTATAAACTAGTTGCGTTCGAAATTTCTGATCCGTTCAGTCGTTCCCACGTTCTTATCACAAAAGTAGAGTGAAATCTCTTCGTCCGTGGCTTTGGAACATCAACCATGAAACGTTGTCGCTTTTTAGAGCTACGAGCATCCCTATAGAAAAACGGGCAAGGTTTGATATATTTCTACGTTCATTACGTGTATCTATATTTATTATTATGTATAAAGCAATGTTAACATTTTTTTCTGTTCAATAAGCTGGCTGCAGATAAGGATTGCTGGCTATTAAATATGAAAAATATTTAAAATAGAGTGAAATAGAATTAGCGCGTAACATCATTACTCAAACGAAGAAAGCGATTGCCAGCTGTAAAACGCTTTATTATTATTTATATCCCGTTCCAGTAAAAAGAAACATAGTTAGTAAGTAAACCCAGACTATAATCTGACCGTTATCCAAATTTCAATCCATTCAGCTGTTGCGACATGACTGATAAACATCCAAACTTTGACATGTACCTACATAAAATATAATACATTTTAGTAGAAAAACAAAATATGTTTTTTGTAACAAATACCTTTTAATAAAAAACACACAAAACCGAGGACAGCTTTTGCCTTACTCAGCCAGGGCACAGATCAGAAAATAGTTACTTGCCAGGGGGCTGTGTGGTGTTACTTCGATGAAACGTCAAATAGATCAGATTAAAAGTACAAAGAATAAATAACAAGTAGAATAAAAGCTTATAAAAATAGAACAATCAAATACATATACATAGTCTTACCTTAGAGGTGATCCTCTTATGGTAGCTACGCCGAAGTTCACGTGCTTGTAGTTGCAGATCCGGGAAGACGACCCGCAAGGAATCTGGTCCGTGTGATCCACATAGTGGACGGTATCCAGATCGTCTAGCATTGGATCTTTTTCCGGGTACTCAGCCGGGAACACATGGTAGTTCTAAAATTTAAGCAACAAAGTTAACAGTGAGTAAAAGCACGTTATCCTTAACTGAGTTTGTTTTTTAAGTAAAGAGTGACGAGACGAGCAGGACATGTGCCTGATGGTAAGCAACATGCCTGCCACATAACAGCACAGTGACACGCAGCTATTTAAACATGAAGAGCCAAAATCATTATCTAGCACCGCACTGCGCTCGTCACCCAGACATCTAAGTTGTTATATCTCTAAGCCCTGTAATTTCTCTGGAAACATTGCCCTTCAAACCGGAACACAGTAATGTTTGCACATTACTGCTTGGCGGTAGAATAATTGACAAAGGTGTGGTACTTCCCCAGGTGGACTCTGCTAAGAGTACTACCACTACAACTATTGTTATTGGAGATTTACAAGTCATTATTAATTTTAAGTCTTCACTACAATTTTTTATTAAAACTATCAAAATAACTTTATGATTAGTCCCTAACGTGCTACAATTAGGCAAAAGCTGTTGTGTCCTTTTTCTGCTCTACACGTATTAATTTTTGAAGACACATGTACTTTTAAAAGAGTCATGTTTATAACGTCTTATTCTCATGTTATTCTCCTAATTTCGCTGCATGGTCGGGTAACGTCTAGTTCAATAAACTACCGCAGGAAGCAAATTGCATTCAAAAGTGCGCTCCAGTGAAGATGGTATCATCTCATTATATCGGATGAGACGATGGATATTAACCATCCACCGTCTAACGTTTAACCGTAAGCGTATATACTCGTATTAAGAGATCTTGTGCGATTGTTTTTAGTTGCACATAGTCACGTGTTGTAATATTCGGATATCTCATAAAATACTGTGATTACGATAAATTTGCAGTCAAACATTCTTGATTTTTTAAACCGACAAGATGACAAGACGGCCCATTGAAAACGAAGTTAATATGGTATAAAAACGTACAACATATTCTTAGATGCGATACTATGACGTCAGTAGATTAGATAAAAAAAATGATGCAACACAATCCCTAAATAGTACGTACTCTCATGTTTTTGGATTAAGGTTCTTTATATTACTGAGTTTTTATATTAATTTATTTATTTTGTACCAAAATTATTTTATTCTTGATTTATGATGTAATATAATATTTTTGATTTATGATATGATAACATTTTAATTAAGTATTAAAATTAGTATTAAGTCACTCTATCATCGGGCTCTACTTCTTTCTACTTGGACCCACAGCAAGGTTTCACATGTGGATCCGCGGATACTTTTATATTCTCTTGAATCCACCGGTGGTTCCATGGTTACTTACTTATTTTTCCACCCAATCCAAGAGGATATATTTTTTTCCACATAATTCCATATGTGGAGTAATGAAAACTTTGTTTACCGCTTCGATCCACTGGGTGGATCCGTGAATATTTTAATTCATTTTTTTTGGCCTACGTACGGCTGACATTAATTTTATTTTTCTCTATACGTGGACACTCAGAAAGTTTTGAGAAACTAAAAACTAACTTCTACGATTTTTTTTAACTAATTATTTTCAAAGAACTCTCCACCAGCCTCTATACAAAGTTTCATGCGTCTAAACCAATTTTCAAAACATTTTTTTCCAGTCCTTCGCAGACGTCGGTCGACTTCGTAAAAAATCATAGCACGAAAATGTTCTCGACACAGATCAATTTTTTAATGAGACAAGAAAATTTGAATAGGCTCTCAAAAAATGAAGAGGGAAATTTGAAAATCGAACAGAGGTATTTTTACTTTTAAATAATCGAATTTTTACTAAATTTTATAATATAGCTATATTTAATAATATCTTAAATTAATTAAAAGCCACAAGATCAGAATATAAATTACAAAACATACTACTTATTCTTAATCTGTCCCGCGATTGTCAGATCCCCGCCCAAAAGTGCCCAATTTAATAATCGAAATTTATTATTAAAAATATAAAAGTGTTATTATATCAGCCATCTAACTTCTATAGTACAAGCCTTGCTTAATTTGTGTTTGTGTGAAATGTCCACCAATATTTATTGATTTAATCCCAGAAGCATAAAAAATATATTTTGCTCATTGACAAATCGACATTGGCGTGAAAAACAATAGCCAAGTAGCTACATTCTCTTTGATAAGAAAATACATATATTATATTCAGACAGTTACTTTCCCAAGTGCTCAGGTTGAGCATTTTTTGCTAAGGGCTTCTCAGTAAGTACTTATGGAGAAAATTAAATTAATTTTCAGCCATACGTAGGTAAAAAGAAAATGAATAAATATATCCAAGCGGTCCAAATGCCCAATATCGAAGCGGTAAACAACATTTCCATGAATCCACCTATGGATTTAGGTGGAAAAAAGTATCCACCAATCCACCTGTAGATTTAGGTGGAAAATAAGTATCCATGGATCCAATGGTAGATTTAAGACGAAACAGAAGTATCCATGGATTCAGTGGTGGATTTAAGAGAAGATATTAAGTAGGTGATCTCAGATTCACATGTGGAGCCTAGCTGTAGATCCAAGTGGAGGGAGCCTATCATCGCAAAGCAAGAAGATGGCGGTCAAGTGAAAGCTTATTAGTTATCGATATAAGAACCATAGTAGACTACTTTATTGTACTAACTATAAGTTTTCTTTATATGAATTCTTCTTAAGTGACAACATAGTTGTACAAAAATAGGTGAAATAACCAAAAAAGAAGCTCACCAATGTTATTTCATTGATTAAATTCCACATTGTTTTGACTGAAACAACTTTTACAAAACAGCTGAAAAATTTGTAACGTACTGTTCTACTTTGGTACAGTAAAAATTGCCAATTCGCTTCAGCAGATTCAATTACAGACTGCATGTTACCTGAATTTTGTATTAAACATGTCGATTCTTACTTCGAGATATGGTACATGTGGTGCGTTGTGGGCCAGCGTCTTCGGTTGAGCAATTCTCTCGAGAATTAGATACGCGGCCAGATTCGCCGTGTAGGAACACACCAAGATAAGGGCAAAGAACCACCACACTGTTCCTACTATACGTCCCGAAATTGACCTAAAACAATAATAATTTTAATAGTTTTACCATACAAATACATTGGATACATGTCGGTATACTAAAAGTACCCACGTTTGCGCAGAACGTTAGCGCAAACAATATTAAATTCGGAATTTAGAAGTCAGTTAAAAATAGAGACGAAATAAAACTATTTCATACAGTACAAACCTTGGAACCACATCGCTTCCTTGTTGCATAAACGATCCAAGTGAAAACCAAAATGAATTCCAGATGCTAAATTCATTGTGTAATATTATCTAAAAACAAGAACATAATACAATTACATCGAATTATAAGAAAGCGAACTCATTTTTATTTCAATAATACCATCTTGTTTAAAGAATTTACGGAAGATACGGCTGGTCTAGTCGGAAGAACGGCGACTGCCGATCCGGAAACCCCGGGTTCAAAACTACGCGCCCCACTGTCTTTTCGAAGTCATGTGCCGGTAACTTAAAACGGTGAAGGAAAACATCGTGTCGAAACCGACATGTAGCTAAGAATCTTTCGAAGTCATGTGTCATCCACCAACCCGCACTGGGCCAGCGTGTTGGATTGTGGCCTTGACTCTTTCCTTGCGAGAGAAGGCCCCGAGTCCCAGCAGTGGGAACATTTAGTGGGACGCTTATGTTTAAACAATTGAATCATTAATAAGTTTTTCCCAGATACATTTTTGAACAATTCCAAAAAAACGTGTTCTTATTGTTTGGTATAATGTTTCCCCAAAGTCAAAAATGGTCACAAAATAAAAGCAAATTATTCTATTTCGACTCAGAAAGTGAACGACAATAACAGCATTTAATTATAAAAATATTTAGACCTCAAAAACCTACCTCATTTGTGCTACTCATAGGATGATCCAAATGAGTATCAGATATTGTAATGGAACGCCATTCGTTAGGTGAAAATCTTGATACCAAGAAAAGTACTATACTAACTGCAAAGAAGCTGAATATAATACACAACTGAAACAAGTAAAAAATTTGTTAAAATACAGTTGAATGATATTTTGTTTAAGATGTTTTAGAAAGATACGAAATTTAGAGTTATGTAACATTTAAAACATTACAATAGTCTTATATTTAATAGTGATGTCATTTTCTTAACATAAATTGATATACCTACAAGTAACTTGTAATATGCGAGACGACTAAAAAAAGTAATTTCCGGCAGATAGGTTATTAAACAATATTGTACCTACTTTTATTATTTTTGTTATGTTTCACGAACAAAAAACAACAAACAGTACTTAGAAGTTTCGAGTCACGTCACGATATGGTACGATTTTTACTATAGTGTGACGTCACAACCCCCTACTCCGGAAGTTTGATGATCTATATCTTATAGTTATCTTATAGTTTTGTTCTTACCCATATTTCTTTCGAAAGTGGTCGGAGAAAACCAAACGTATCCGTTATTTTCTTCTGGTTCGACGCTCTTGTTTGTTTCACAGGAGTGGCCATTGACAAAAATGGCTCGCTGAAATCAACCAGTCGTCCGCGAGCCGACGATACTGCTAATGGGGCTATAGCTATATCGACCGCCTAGAAAGCAAATGCAGGTTTTAGTATAGGTTTATTTTATGTTTATTTCTCCCCGCTGTTACACTACCTACGCAAATAGGAACGGCTTGGATTAAAAAATAAACTGCAAAAACGAAGGTTCTGTGCACCAACAGTTAATACGTTTTGCTTAAATTTAAAAAAATATGATTTTGACGTATTACTTCAAAGTTTACAAGAATTAAACTGTTATCTAAAAATAGTTTCGAAAAGTATTTGAATGCACAAGTTATGTTAATATCTAAAAATAACAAGAATTTAATAATACAATGAGAGTAGACCATAACAAACTCTTGAATCCTACAAGATATTACAACCACTAACTACTAAACTTAGATAAAAAAGTGTTTCCTTTTTCTCTTAACAAATCTTTTCCTCTTGCACATTACCTTAAATTTAGGGTCTTAAACGTATAGACTACAGGCCCGTGAACAAAATGTACGGGTCAAATGAACCACCAGGAGACCTATGTAGGATGATAGAAGGGTATAAAGTAATAAGATTCAGCACTATGCCATCACTCCAACTGAGTGCAATTGAAGGGGGGGGGGGGGGGGTTGCAAACCCCGATCATTTCTCCTTGTCGCATTATTTTTGTACGGCGCGGCGTTGCGGAATAATAGATTAAAGAGGTATTGAAATTATAAAAATTATAAATTTTAACTTTTTAATTATTAGTTTCGCAATGCCGTACAAAAATCATGCGACAAGGAGAAATGGTAGAGGGTTGCAACCCCCCCCCCCCCCCCCTCTTTAATCACACTCAGTTGTCTGTCCAAGCTGTCCAGCTTACAAGTGACGGCATAGTGCTGAATCTTAATACTTTACAGCCTTCTATCATCCTACATAGGTCTCCTGGTGGTCCATTTGACCCGTACATTTTGTTCACGGGCCTGTAGTCTAGTATACTACTGTTATGTACGTAAGACAAAAATTACGCAAGCTGCACCTATTTGAAGTAAAATTGAGCTGGTATAATATATTTATTACTTCTCTTAACTGATTCCTAATAAGTCCTGTTATTTAATTTAATAGAAAACATGTTTGCAATAATATTACAATTAATGTTAGTTTCATAATATATAAGACATTTATTATGAATTCTAGTTACTATTTCAATTGTATTTATGATACAGGTATTCCATTATCGGTATCTCATGTTATAAGTCAGTGAAATATATCGGTAGGAAACCAAAGAAAAACAAAGTAAACAGGAATCCCTATAAGTACATTGACGTTACGGGCCAACCCCCAGTTGATATTAGATTTGCCGTTAAATTTCTTTGCGAAGTTGGGCAGCGCGAGTGTGTCGCGAAAAGGCTACGCAAAGGTTTTATAACTACAAAATACGAATACGGGGAAAACTCAATAAACAACATCCTTCAAAGAAGGCATTTGGTCGCGCACCTTTTAGAATTGGGGCGAAGGATGCGAACTTGAAGTAGGACCTTTAGTTTATGGACGAGTGTTTCTGTACTTTAAGTTGCTGATTTATATTTTGTCGATTTAGTCATTGAAAAAAAACAAACACGGACCGCTGTAATTCGAAAATTTATTCATAGTTCATTTATTTATATATTTGCTAAATATTTGATTAGCGTATAGTCAAATGTTTATCAAATACTTTGCCAAAGACATATCGGTGTAGAAATGTTGGAACCCTGTGACGTCAAACAAACTCAAAGATATTAAATAAGCATCCACAATGGTGGCAATGCTACCAGCATGCTCGACATGCTTCCAGCCCAGTGGGCTTGATGATTTTGACTTTCCTTAGACCTTCGTCGGTTTAAAGGATTTTTTACACGAGTCTAAACTTAGGCGCTGAATTCAGAAGCAAGTCAGAAACAAGCAATCCTCGCTTCAGAATTCAGTATGCTAGCTTACTGAATGATATTACACTGCACTGAATTCAGTAGCGACTAAGTTTAGCCAAGTGATATAAGGGCTTTACGTATTCAGATAAATATGCTTCGTAAAAGTATTCAGATAGGTGTATAGTGTTTTCATTGTAGTTTAGATTTTTGGCCAATAAAGACTTTGCCCCTTAAAAGAAATTAATTTGAGATTAACTGAAGCTTTGTGACACATTGCCTACGATTGTTGAAGTTTAACATTATCACTTACTTAACAGTGCCATCTACAGAAAATCGAATGCTTCCGAGAATACCTTCATCTGCTTTAAACAATTATCTTTTACGTCAATTGTCTTATAAGAAAAAACAAGAAGGTAAGTTGTAAGTAGTAGTTGCATTTATATAGTAAATAAGCTCAGGTTATTAGGACCCTGCGTGTTTTGCGCCAGCCCACAGTTCAGTAGGCAGTAGTGCTCATTTGAGGCTAACTTCCGTATACTCTTTTATAAAAACACAAAACTAGATAAATATTGCAAAACAAATCCCCTCACCTAACGTAGAATTAAAGTTGCGTCCTATTTCAAAATATGATCCCAGTGCACTTCGCAAAGCCCAGAAACTGCTAGTTTATGGTTGGTACTCTAGCTCTCACTAAACTATTATTTATTGCACGTTAAAAGTCTGTTGAATCATTGTAATGGCGGAAAAATGGTTTACAAAGGTATAAGGATAATTTACTAACAACACAAATAAATACTTTATGGAACAAAAAAAACGGGGTTTACATATTTAAAATGCGTTAAGATAAATCATGTCATTATTTAGGCAAGATAAACACGAATGTCGACTTTCCTCATACGTAGGTACAGCCTCAGAGTTGAATAAGTAACCGGCCTCATTGTTCTTTGAGAGATAGACTCCAGAACGTTTTAACGTTCGAGTAAGAATGAAAGTATTTTGTAAATCAGCGTGCGTCATCTTCAACCACATTGTGGGTTACCATTAGGCAAGTTGAATTCAAAACCGACAAAAAAAACACTTTTCCACCAGCAGTGCTTTTACACTATTGGTATCTTAATAGAAACTAATTGAAAAAAAAATAAGTGGACATTTTACACACAACACCATTTAACCCTAAACTGAGCAAAGAATGAAAACAGCACTACACTACACGCATAATATGGTTGTGAAACTGACGTTCTTTTGTGTGTCGGTGTTTCTATGTACGATAATAATGTTTTCAAAATTATAAATCTAACAACCTGTTGGAACAATCCTATAGGATATTTTACGCTTTCATTTGCGTTCAAATTGACCGGCCCAGGCCGCTCCGTCGTTTGCAATGCGCCCAAACTGACGCATGACAGAAGTTGACACAAAAGTTTCTAATCACGGGCAGACATATTGAACCTAGACAGACATGTTCTCTTTTTCATAACTGTCACTCGAACTCGACTCGAACGATTTGTATTTCATTCCAAAACACACTTGATCAAAATTTTCTCGATAGCAAAAACGTACGTATAAAAGGTACTTATTTTATGATTTTTTACTTTTATTAAGTACAGGTTAATTCACATAGTATTGTATCTTATGAACATCCATTGAAACAATCGTAAACTTTTCTTGTTTTGTTTATTACAAGTATAGGAGATAGTAGCTACGAGGTTACTTCGCGTTGTATCTCAGGGCGAGAGTCATAAAGTCGACTCCCTCTGTTTATTATATTACTTGGTTTATATTATGTGCCATAATATTTCTATTAGCAGTATTATGATATACTAGTCTCTGGTTTACAACCTGCCAAGTGTAACTTATTACTGTACACCACAATTTTCAAGCATTATTTACTAATAGCCTCACTGACTTCGTACCTACATGTGAAATTTTAATAAACGTAACTTTAGAAACTAACGTGTAAAATACTGGATATATACAACTGAATCGCCGAAAACTATGCATAATTCTCAAAAAACTGCACCAAATTGGATCATTTTGTGTTCGATACTGAAGAGATGTGAGAAAAGATTTTTAAAACGTAATTTTTTTTTCTAAAACCTACTGATATAAAGATTCGGTGAGTGAATAAGACAAAATACTATGAGGGTCAAGGTCATTACGTGTGATCGCAAGTTTAGTTAGTAGGTTAATAAGTTTAGTTTACCAGGGCTCTGCGCATTTGCGCTAGCCTAAATTTTGGTAGGCAGTAGAAGACAACTGGAGCCAAAAGCTATAGATAAATTTAAGCTAAAGATATTTTTTTTTTAGACATTACTTTTAAGCCTGTTAAAGAAGACTCCGCCTCTCTAAAATCATAACAATTATTTTAGTTTGCATTAATTACAATTGGATGCATGTGCGTGAGGTATGTATGTTAAAAAAAAATAAAGAAACAAGGGTACACAACAGAGAGTAACGCTCTGTCATTTTAACTTAGTAGTTCTCCTTGGAATTTAACCAAACTAAATTCCAAGGAGAACTACACTACAAACCTAATTAACTACTTACTTTTAGCACATTTGAATTAGCCGATGAAAGTAATCAACATTTAAAAAATGTCTAGGAATGTATTTTATTTAAAATGTTATAACTAGAATGAACTTTATCATAGTCCTGTATTTTATTGTAATTTATGTAAGTTTAATTAACTTACCTTCTTACTAAGATCATTTATGATGGTGGACCAGCTTTCTGGGGAGCTTTCAGTGGCAAAACTGCTATCAACAACCCGTATTTCATCTGAAACAATACTCTTTTTAACATAAAGGCACTTCACACAAAACTAAATACAAAATAAATAAGTTTCAGGAATCATGTTCTTTTTTCTGATTGTGTTTGAATTTTCAAGTTAAAACTTTTTAATACTGAATTAAATTTGAAAGTTTGTTATAGCATGCTGTAGGGATAATGGTCTAATGTAAGGACGTTTCTACGTAGGCGAGAGAGTGGTCAAGTGCAAAACTATTTTATCGATAAAAATGAGGGGTCATAATGTCTTTATTATGTTGATTCAAACAATCTTATGTGGTTTAGTTACCAAAAGTAGTAAAAACGATGTTAATCCTACTATATCCTACTATAATATTATAAATGTCAACGTATGGATGTTTGGATGTTTGTTGCTCAATCACGTCCTAACGTATGAACGAATTGGGTTGAAATTTGGAACACAGATATATAGTAAGATTATAGTCTGGAAGAACACATCAACATTAAGATCAACAGCCCACTAATCGTTCCCACTGCTGGGACTCGGGGCCTTCTCTCGCAAGGAGAGAGTTCAGGCCATAATCCACCACGCTGGCCCAATGCGGGTTGGTGGATGACACGTGACTTCGAACGATTCTAGGTACATGTCGGTTTCGTCACGATGTTTTCCTTCACCGTTTTAAGTTAGCGGCATTCCGCACATGACTTCTAAAAGACAGTGGTGCGTGTGGGGTTTGAACCCGGAGTCTCCGGATAGGCAGTCGCCGTTCTCCCGACTAGACCAGCCGTAACTTAGCACATAGGCTAGAAGGAAGGTCTAGGAAGTGCTAGGAAGAACACATAGACTACTTTTGTTCCGGAAAACAATGGGGCACAACGGGAACGGGAACTTCGCGGGTAACACCGCAGGGCACTGCTAGATCGCCTATAACCCGTTTAAAGGTATAACGAAGAGTACAAAAGTTACGACACTTTTCGGCGGGCCAACTAAGTTTGTGTTCGTTTATTTTCACACAAATTATAACTTTTTTCTAAGTCAACAACATAATAATTACAAAAGCTATTTTCACTTATTCGTTGACTTAAGTTAAACAAAATTTAATTTACATGGCTTTACAAAGCGTCTTTCACTATAGTAAGACAATTGGGACCTTCTTACGGCCCTAATATTAGAATTTCTACGAAAGCTTAGAGATACTTACATTTAATCTTCAGTTGTTTTGTAATCAAATCAGCCAAATCTTTACAAAATCCGTAAATCCTTGTATCCTTATCTTTCTGTCCGTAATCTGGTGATTTTTGCATCATAAATGGCTCGTGGAGAATTGTGGCGATGACGTAGGTTTTATTTGTATCGTAGGTGGCGGGAGATCTTAGTTGGGTGTGTCTGGATGGGATCAGTTGTAAGCCATATGCGTCGTTCCAAGTGCCGATCTAGATCAGAACAAAACATTAGGACTGTTAGAAACGAATACTCAAAGTCGTTATTAATGCACGTTGCATTGGGACTTTTACTTTAATTTGAATAATGATAAGTTTATATCGATTTCTTAAAGCTTATTGTAATAAATAATTGTGAATAGGTGCTGTTTTCGAGAATTTAACTGAGTTTTCGGAGAATTTAGATCAACGGTTTTCTAGAAACAAAAAACGCTCTAAAAAATAATTCTGACAAAGTGTAGCGATCCTCTAGTGAGCTTAGTTTCAGCGGTGGCTAGTGTTTTTAAATAAAAATATCAATATTCATGTATCATTTATAAATATCTAAAAACAAAACTAAAGTTTTATTGTGTCTCGATTTGGAGGAAAAAGTTTCCAGAGAAATTATAAGGCAAAGAGATAGATCATCCGCCCCTCCCCCTCCCTCCTTCCTACATTCTCCCTCCGGGTGACAAGTGTTTCGCAGTGCTAGGCAGTGATTTGAGAGCTTCAATTTCAAGGAATTGCATGGCGTTGTGGTATTATGGGCAAACGTATAGCCTACCATCAACCCATCAAGCCTTGTTTGTCCTGTAACTCTCCCCAATGATATTTCTGACTAGTAATATAAAAAATTTATTATTTATTAAATTATTATTTGGAAAATTACTCTCATTTTATTGTGTTCAACTAACTAATTTTATCTGTGTATTTTATGATCACCGAAAAAGTATTCAGCTTAGTTTATCGATAGACTACACTTTTATATAAATATAAATAACTTTGAAATAGTTTGTTACCACCACTATGATAAAAGTACGAACAATTTTTATAGCTTCAAAAAGTTTGTCGATTTTAATTTAGTAGATCAATATTATTCCTACGTAGTTAAATATTAACCGGAACGGTATTTTGATTAAAATACTGAATAAATTCCACTCTGCACGGCTCTACATGAGTTTTATTAAAATACTACACTTAGGTACTGCGAGGGCAAGCATTGCAAACATTTATTTGCTCCAGGTTTATGTAAGCCAAATATCTCTTTTTTTGAGTAGACTCAATTTTGTTTCTTTGTAATATTAGCGGGATATTTAGTGATTATGCGGGAATTTTAAAAAACAAAATTGTACCTCTTAGAAAATACTAGGGGACGCGTTCTACAGTCTCGATGTTTGTGTTGAGAAAGTACAGTAAAGTTTCGGGTTTCAGTCTTTGAACCATGAACCTGCATCGTCATTTAACGTTAGTTGAGATGGCGAACAACCGCAAACCTATGTACATACCTATACTAAAATGAACCCTTATTTTCTTTTACACTTTATCGCCATCTTGCCTGATGTTAAGCGAACCCTATTTCTCATGGTCACGCTATAACTTGAGCACGGCTTTACCGATTTCATGAATTTTTTTCAATGTCTTCTAATACATTGTTATAAGGTTTTTACATAATAAATAAAATTCCACAGAAACATTCAGAAAACTTAACAAATTTTTTTTCATGAAACTTTAACCCCATCTTTTTATATTATTTTTTAAGCACTTTGGCAATAACTGTCAGTTGTATGACAGTAGGACAAAGATCGCATCCCGTCAATATTATTTACGAAGGTCGCATAATTCTAGCATAGCATTATATTTATATTTTTGCGTTAATTGAATCGGTAGAAATCAAGGATTTCGTCATGAAATCCAAAGTTGGCATTAAAACCTCAATTATAACCCTTACTCAGCTGCTCCTTGGCCAGAATTAAAATTTAGTACTGTTATCTGTATAGTACGAGTACATACCTATTACTAAATTTAGTATCAGGATACTACCTACATATTAGAAAACTTAGTACCTATAATAATTATCAGTGTGCTGCCTACATGTTTGTATCTTGTCTAATGCATGTATGCGGGCGTAATTCAAAGTAAAACTTATTCAATCTTTCAGTCATAAAGCTCAGAATACTATGATCACTTTAAATGCAAACACTTTGTCAAAAGATCATTTGAACTTTAAATAAACTGATTAGGAAGGAACAACAAAGCTGTCTGTTTAGTTATGAAACCAAAGTTAAAATTAACCTCTGCGAAAGTGCCTGTTAACAGAAGTGCTAACTTTATAATGATCTTAATAACACTAAAAATGGATTCGCGCTAACAATTTTCAACTTTAAAGTAAAATATACTGGGAAAATCGTTGGTGCATTTTGATACTTCCCGCGGTTCATCGTAAAACTTTTACAATTTTATATACCTTTTAGTGTTTCTTCTCTGGTAAGTATTTAAATTAAATTAATTACATGAATTGGCGTCAGTCAATGTTAGTCCCAGTATTTGGAGCTCCGTATAAAAAAAATAGATCATAATTATATTATAAAGGTCAAGTATGTAAGTATTAGTAAGTGTAAGTGTTATATACGTATCCCACATATCTCTGTAACGGCGAAACGAATTGCCATGAAAATAAAATCAAAGTAGGGAAGTATATTTTCTGGATTAACACATAGGTTTCATAGGATCCCATAAAATATCGTGATTTCAGTGGGTAATGTAATGAAAATAATTATTAATTTGCATTTATTTGCCAAAGATTAATGTAGTAAAATAGTGTTCAGCCGCTGGTTATTACTTCCGAGTAAATAAAAGGAAAAATGTCGAGGTATAATGGTAATGTAAAACTGTTTATACTTACTTTTAACATAGCGCTTTGTACTGTCATCTCAACAACATGTAGGGTAAAATTACGCCGGTGCCCTTCTTCGTTGAACGATATATTGCCTGTTAGCCCCTCAATATCCGTCTAAAATATAATACTGGCCGTTATTTTCACAAGATAACATGAAGCAAACTTCTAACATTGTGAAGTAATGAAGCCCAGAGGCACACCCGCCGCACGGTTACCAATATTACTTTCAAACTATTGCCCTGATTATTACGCTGCTACAACTTGTCCAAGAGAATTAAAGTAGTTATTATGTAGAATATAATGAGTTGTTTATAAACTAATAATATTCATATATACGGTAGTAGTAGGATTTTTTGCGTAGTCTGCTTGACGAAGTACAGCATTTTTCTATCGTAAAGCAGCAATGTGGAAATTATACTGTATTGTACTGAAATTATACTGAGGGCCATGTTTTCAAAGAAATTACAAGGTAAAGCAGAAAATCGTCTCATATCTCGGAGTGATTAACGCAGTGCTAGTACTCTGACTTTAAAAATTAAGCTACAACTGTTATGTATGTTAGGTAGTGATAGATTAAGCTTTTATTGCATTTAAGTTGAACAAAAACCAACATATGTATATTCACGGTATAAAAATAACGCGACAAAACTTAAATAATATGTACAGAATAAACAAAAAAGAACGCTTATAAACCTAAAAATAAGGAAGCGTCCACAGAGGAGCAAGTGACCACACGATAAAAACGAGATAAAAAATAAAAAAACGGCATTGAATTCCGCAATTCTCTTTCAAATTACTACACAATGTTATTTTCAGAAGATATGTCGCTTACTCCGATAAAATTGTGACATTTTTTTTATAATTCTTTCAGAAAATTCATTTTTCGATATAAAAATACTCTATTATCAACGATGTGTGAATGTATGAGCGATAATGAAACTTTAAAAAAAGCGCTGAAACTTTACATAAATCTCACTTTGTGTAGGCACGTGCCACTTGAGTTGATGTGATTTAAATATATGTTAGAAAAATAATTGTAAAAGTTTCATTTGCTCGTTAAACGGTGCGGAACCCATATGGGTTCACCGCCGGATTTGGCTAATCATGTGAAAATTTATTTGAAAACCTAAAAAAATTTGGGGGTAGTTTTGACAAAACAAATCAATCATAAGTGAAGATAAGCCTAAACTAACTCTTCATCAAAAAAAAAATCGCAGCAGCAGAAAAAAACTATAAACTAGTGAAATAAACGAATACAATTTGTCTTAACACTTGCTTTCAATCAAGGGATAACAGAGATAAAGTTGTAATAAAATTTATCAATGCAAAAAATAAATTTCGTTTTAAATCGAGTATCTGTCATCAATGTTACCTTTTTGATGAGTCGTGAAATTTTGTCGCCGTGTTCAAACGGCACCACCCAACTTTTGCCAGGATTGCAGTCAATCACCTTTGTAGAATTTGCTAGGCCAGCCGCTCGGCGTAAAGCGTTTCGAAAAGCGTCGGGTTTCTTTCTCCAAAGTCGACCGAGAGCATCCATTAAGACTTGCACTCCATCATACATGAGAGCCGTTTGTGCCTGTCATCAATCTTTTATTTCAATCGGATTGTATTCTGCTAGCAATCAATGAAGGACTAGTGAATGACAGCGAGAAACGAATGACGGAAGATGATGGGGACTTTTATGAATCTAGAGACAATTTTATATATATACTAGCGGCCCATTCCGGCTGCGCTCGGATATTGTCATTTAAAGACTATTAATCGAAATAAAAACTATCCTATCTCTCAAGTTGGACCAGACTGCTCACGGTGTGCCAATTTAATTTAAATTCAGTTTAGTAGTTTAGGAATCCATCGCGGACAAACATCGTGACAGGAGATTTATATATATTAAGATATCTTTAGGGTACTTGAAGACAACGCAGAAAATAATGAAAATTATTTTTTAAAGAAGTTCGATCTTTTACATAACTGTACAAAATTGACAGTTTTAAAGTTGGTTTAAATTTACGAAACACTCATAACTTTTACTTCAAAACTCTTCAATGGATTGGTTTTTTTTTCATTTGCTCGGCTTTAATTTATGCAAAGTGCAGTTATGCTTAGGAAGAGAGACGTTATGTGTGAACCATCTATGTATCTTTTTATATTTCTCTCAATTCAGTACAGAAACTTAATCTATCATTTTATTAAACTGTAATGAATCCTTCAAACCCCGAGCGTTAATATAATATATGAATATACGAATTATTGTTTGAAGTACTTACCATGAAACAAGAAGACTACAATATTTTATTAGTTATTTAATTATTACCGTGGTTAAGTGGTGAATTAAGACCGGCAGGTCTACCGTCAAAATCTCCTAACGTTTCGCTGCATATATGGAGAGCAGATGCAGTTGTCTGCTTTTATTGGCGTTACAAATTGGCCGATGACGTTACAAATAAAATCATAACAGAAAGCAGAAAAGTAAGACAGTAGACATGCCGGAGGTCTCCGGAGGTATGGCTCTCTCTTTTCTTTTTGGTTGAAATTAGAGAGATAGGAATTGTAAAAAGCAAAAAGCTAAAGCCGATTTAGTTAGGCGGTAGAAGGCCGATAATTTCAATTAGTTTACGAAATCGTCAATATACACATAAACTCATGTACATGACAGAGCACTGAAATATCGGAGATTCACTCTACCAAAAAGCCATGGTGGCTTAGTGGCTTAGCACGTCCGATATAATAATCGTGATGCTGTAGATTTGAATCCCGCCTATACCTCTGAGCACTACTCTAAATTCAGGACTTAGCTATCACCACAGTTTTTAACGGTGCGGTGATGGAAAACATCGTATAAAATCGACGTGTTCCAAGAAATATGTCTTTCCAGGAGATGTGCTATTCCACCAACCCGCGTTTTAGCGTAGTAGATTATAGCTTTGATACTCTCCTTGTAAAAGCTGATAGTCCCAGCTGTGGGAACAATATAAGTGATTCTACGAAAATTACCACGGCAAGTATCCCGTAATTAAAAATATTGGTATTGTGAAAAATTGTGATAACTTACAACGTGTAGATGGGATGTTTCTACATTAATAGATCTATCATGAAAGTAATAAATTTTTTTTACCCATAAAACTTTATACGCGACAGTTCTCTTGTATACCTCTAAACATACAGAAGGGTAATGTGCTGCGCTAGTCTGATCCTAGATGGGGCGTAAATAAACGTTGCACTTACCGACACAGTCCCCTTGAAGCGGGGGTCCATTCGACGTAAACCGTCCATGAAATCGCGTACAATCTTACGCGAGAGGTCGATGATGCGGAAACCCGTAATATTGACTGCCCCGTATTCTGTTACTTCGTTCTCCCAATGGTCGTCCATCACCTATCAATCCAAAAGAATACAATGAATTACTAATCTAATAATCCCACAATTTTTATGAGAACATAAATAAATTTTACAAACAACTAACAGAGATTCATAAGTACTTATAAACTCATCATGTGCCACAAATAGACGTACTCGTACATAATTATGTATATGTATGTCCGTCAAACTTTAGTTGGCTTCAAAAATGTATAATTGTGCAGCATGTAAATACAAAACGATTTTATCGAGATATTAAACCACTGTTGAAATCCAGGCTATAGACTACAAAGGACCTATGATAAAATTAATATACGTTTTCGACAACGCGATAACATTATCATGTTACCGAGAGTTATTTCAAAATAGGCAAAGGTATTTAAACGATTTATTATAGTTAATTACAATATTGTGTGCATTGCACTGTGAATGTTGTATCTGACAGGTAATGTAATACCCAATAGTTGAAGTATTTGTGGAAATATGTAACGAGAATAATTGATAAGTAGAAGTGAACAAAAGCGGAAACATGAGCATGCCACTGTGGAATTTGTATCTGACAGAGCTCTTGATTCCCAATAATTAAAGCTTTTGCGGAAATAAATCGAGGATTAAATATAATTATGAGCATTCTTCTACGTTAACATGTTCGAAAACAAGAGTTAAAGCAATTTAGGTATCTATCAAGTTTGTTTATATCATTGTTATTGCTGTCTTGATCAATTCGATTTGAAATTGCGTTGTAAATTAGCTAGGGTGTTTTAACATATGACAATTTTATTAGACACTGCACGTCCAGGTGATAAACATCTGAATAAGTTAAAGTGAGTTGAACTCACCAGTCCACTAAGCAGATAGTGATATGTCCTCCGGCCCAGTTGTATTTTTCGTACATGCTCCACCAGTACAGTTTTGGCATTTTTCGCGTTGCAATCAAGTACAATCCTCTTGTTGCCCCAACGGTCGTGCTGCTCCAGAGCCAATAGGAATTCAATAGCTTCTGTAGCGTTATTTATACGTTTCACAAGAGATATTCGGAAGGCGGTCTTCCCTGGTTTCATCGACTGGTATAGCTGCTGTAGCCGTAGTAGTCCTGGTAAAACAGTCATTTTCAGGTAATTTTACGTAGAAAGTGTATTGTAGTTTATAGATGATCATTTAAGTTACGGCTGGTCTAGTCGGGAGAACGGCGCCTGCCGATCCGGAGACCCCGGGTTCAAACTCCACACGCACCACTGTCTTTTCGAAGTCATGTGCGGAATGCCGCTAACATAAAACGGTGAAGGAAAACATCGTGAGGAAACCGACATGTACCTAGAATCTTTCGAAGTCATGTGTCATCCACCAACCCGCACTGGGCCAGCGTGGTGGATTATGGCCTTAACTCTCTCCTTGCGAGAGAAGGCCCCGAGTCCCAGCAGTGGGAACGTTTAGTGGGCTGTTGATGATGATGATGATATCATATGAAGAGTTCCCAAAAATTTAAAATGAAAACTGCTTGAATCGCGTTGAGCAGTATTTCCGGTAGGAGAAAATCTTATGGATTCACGTCATCGACATGCTAATGTGGAATAGAGCATTAGACACTTTTCAAATGAGTGTAAACTTTGAGGTCGTGTCACTTACGTGCGAAATAGCAGTATAACTGTAGCTAACTTTTTTTTTTTATATACAGGATACGAATTGTGCAATATTAATGCTATTTATTTATTAGGAAATATTGTTAGGCGGTGGGACGACAGGTGGACCGAAATTTACAAATTTGCCAAATTGACAAAATGGTGGCCGAGGCAAAGAAAACGGAGCGTTGGACCTCCACCAGCAAGATGAGTCGACGATATTATAAAAATCTCGGGTCAAACACGGACTCTATTGAAACAGGACCGAGGCAGATGGAAAAGTAGAGGCCTATACCCAGCAGTGGAATATAGAAGCCTGTGGATGATGATGACGATGATGAGTGCTGTTTAATATAAAATTCTGTGTTATAAGTTTTCTATCGTCACTTCCATCGATAGATATGACTGCCATTTTTTTTTTATTCATAGGCGATAGAGAGTTGGCACGTTGCTTAGCATTGTTTTCATTTTGATTAGTACGAGTGCGAATGAGTACAGGTGTTGAGCGATTAGTAGCAAACACGTATGGACACCGATTGATTATTGCGAGTACATAGTAATGAGTCGCGATTACTCACTCGCTCTCACAATCTCACTCGCACTTGCACTAATCAAAATGCAATCAGGCACATGGCTTACTCGTCTCGTCAATCTATATCTATACTAATATTATAAAGAGGAAAGATTTGTATTTTTGTATTTTTGTATTTTTGTATTTTTGTATGTATGTAATAAACTCAAAAACTACTGAACCGATTTCAAAAATTCTTTTACCAAAAGAGAGCTACATTATCACTGAGTAACATAGGCTACTTTTATTAAGGAAGAAAAGTGATAGGCCTCTTCGCCAGTGTACCACGCAGCTTTCGATGGAGCGGCACGGATCTGCCGCTTTTAGGGGCAGTTTCCGTTACGCTTCAACGAAATGCTGGAATAACATTCCTCCGCCAATAAGGAACCTGCAAAGTATGTATTGTTTTAGGTTGCGCCTTAGAGAATTTATTTTTAATCATCAGAAGGGAGAAGAAGAACTGAAAAACGATACAAGTGCTATTTGAGGGCTATTTGTTACGTTTTAATTTTTCATTGTATAAATATGTAAATGAACTCTTATTTTATATTGTCACGCATCATCAGCTTGTCATAGTTATATTACTTGGTTGTAAGGGGTTGTATTTATAAATAAGTATAGTTAAGGCATGTACCTATGTATATTTAAATTTAGTATTTAAATTAGAATATATATTATGTGTGTATGAATGTATTGTTATGTTATGAGGCTAGGTGAATATATTATGTGTAACATTATTATTAGTGTAAGATTATTAAGTGGTGTAGTGTGTGTCGTCATTCGCCGGCACCAGCGGAAGACCAGCGCCGATTGGATCCAATCGGCATTATGCTGAGCTGAGGCCGGGTTGTGGCAAAAGTGCGTAAATTGAACTATGTATTTCAATTATTTTTTTTGTATGAATGTACTTTTTGTCACAATAAATAGTTTGTCATTTGTCATTTGTCATTTGTCATTTATTACGAGAAAAAATTAGAATTACTTTGATTTCTTTACTAAAACCAACGCAAGGTATAAAAAAAACAGCCATAAAATGGCTTTCATCGCATACGCTGCGGAAAGTACCAATGATAGAACAAAACAATGTTCTACAATATTATAAAACGTATTAAAATCTACAAAAAACCTCGCGAGACCATATGTCTAACTACTGTAATTACGTCGCTACAACTGCTTTTTTACATTTTAAAAGAAGATAAAAATGCCGATCAAATTCAGACCATGTTATCCATACATTTGTATTAATTCTTATCCAAATAAACTATTTCGTATTCAAGATTGCTTTAATACCTACTGATTCCTTTTTGAATTATTAAAATCGGACATTGCATTCAAAAGATACTACGAAGTTAAAAAATTCCATCCTGTCGAAATAATAATAAACGACGCGACGGGCCGGCGCGGCGCGCCGACTGTAGCGCGGCGCGGCGCAACGTGGCGGTACATGCCATCGATACAAATCAATGGATGTGCTCTGAGAACCTTGAAATTGGTAATAAATTGCGTCTCAGTGTGTATCGTAAGTGGCTTACAAACAACCAATCTACTTGACCCGTACAATCGCTAGCGGCGAGATTTGCTGTGGTTCTACTTATTTTGGTTGTTGACACCGAATAATGATAGGTAAAAACATCCGGCGTGCACCTCGTCCTGCAACCGACTAGAACGGAAAGAGTGAGCTCACTCTTCCCAACGTTGACATGATTGTGTGCGCCCTGAAGTTTGGTAGGGCCTATCTTAGGTTCTACGATTTATGGTAATATTATTATTTTGTTTGCGCCGTAATACATTACAGCTAGCCGTTTTGAAAAACAGTGCCTTTTTGTAATGCGGCGGTTCAACGATTAGCCGAGATTTGTCATTGCGATACGTTCTTCAATAAGGCGGCCCACGTTCAGCCGTATTGTATTACTGCTTATATTATAGGGTGACCAAAGGAGACGGCTCATTTCTGCCCCAAGTCGTTTCAAGTTTAGGTACTTAATTAGCCCCGGAGACCTAAACAAGTTATTTAATTAAAATAACATATAATTAAATAATTCAAACTGTACATTCAATACTAACCTGCCAAGCGGGGATTGCAAATTAGTGACTAAAAAGTACCTTAATGACTATGCATAAGTAATTTTGTATTAAGGTACTGTAGTTCCATAAAACCAAACTAGATGGCGTTGTACGGCGTTAAAACACGCTAGCGAAGTTTATGTGAATTTAAATAAGCCTGTTAAGGTTTACTTCGTGGTTTGTCTTCGGGTCAGTACCCAATAAATAAGTACTATGGTGAACACTCCTTTCATTTGTACCGATGTCCTATGTGTACAGACTATAGTCAAAATCAGCCATGTTTTTCTCATTTTGGTTCAGTTGAAGTTTACGTACAGTAAAAATTCGTTCGAAACTCACACAACACATGGAATTTCTTTATTTTTCCAAAGGTTTTGTAATTTTTTTGTGGTTTGGCCGAACCTCCGGTCCTTCTCTGTGTTGAGTCGATATTATTCTGAGCACAGTAGGTACGTCGCAAAGTTATGAATTTACTACCTTCTTTTAGTAGTAAGTACATAATCACGTTCTTGATTACCTACTTGCGGCGTTATTTTTTTTTCAATGTTTTAGTTGATATCTTTTAAACCCCGCTATGCAGGATAAAAACATAAACGGTTCCTCAATATATGTTAAAAATCCTATACAATGATCCAATTTTGGTCAAGTCTCTTGCACTTTTTCTGTGGGGCAAATGCCCATGGAAAATGGGCCGTCTCCTTTAAAAAAACATAATTTAAATAAACAAAATCAAAATTAATTTCATTCATCCGAAAAAACTGACCGATTACTTACGGTATTCCTTAATAAATTTTTTACAACATTTTACCTCTCTCATAAAGTTTGAAAGCCCATCATAAATTGATATCGGTGACGGTGCACCTAAGAAACATGGTGCACTTCCATAGACAAGGGTCTATCATCGAGATTTGACTCCGGGTGGGCTCCCGCCAGAAGCTCTGTGGTCAGCCCTGAGTGTCACTTCTCCATACTCGGCCTGCGATACACTACGGCTACTTGCATGGCTTGCTCCACTCAGGACCTCCCTTGAGCTTCTGGCTCCCGCATTTTTTTTAATACACTCCAGAGGTAGTAGCGCCAAGACTATATAGTCGGTATGCTCCGAGTCGGATCTGGGTCTCATGTAACCAACCCGGTCGGATTTAGTCTTAACAAGGTGGACGGTGGAAACGAAATAGTTTCCAAGTAACACCCAGGGTGACAAGTGACACTCCAATAATATTGTGTACAATCCCTCCGAACTCCAGAATCCACTGTCACTTTAGCAATTTAGCAACACACTTACAGTACCTATTCAATGCCATAGTTGTTGTTATGTCAGGCAGTGCCATGAGTGTTAAGAATCGGAACTAAAAATTGTGAAAGAGGCGGCTAATCTCTCGCTTTATTACTTTACGGCTAGCCGTGTTGAATGACGTATGGCGTCGAATACATTCCGGCGGTTTTTTAATCAGCCGTATTCAATCCGGCTGATCGTTAAACCGCCGCTTTACAAAACGGCCCCCAACCAACTAAGCCACCAGGCCAGCCAGTTTAATGTTTTTACACTTTAAAGTTTTGGTTTCTAATTTTGATCATTTGGAAAAATTTGGTCATGTACGTTTCATTTAGCATACCTACTTAACAAAAAATATTGACCCCGTGCGAAGCCGGGACGGGCCGCTAGTCTTTAATATAAAAAAGATGCCGTTTGAAGATAACGTTACTGCCTTCCTTTTATGTGTTTTATGGAATATTACAATTTCAGTTGTGCTACTACTAGAATAAGATGCTTTCAATTTTCTCTATTAATTTTATCATGCTGAGCTTCCAGCGCCCATCTTCAAACGGTTTACATTATTCCAGTCCAGCGATTGAATCCAGCGCTGGATTGCTTACTGGAATAATGTAAACCGGCACTGGAATGCATTGGCACTGGATTGATGCTTTCCAGTGCCAGTTTCCATTATTCCAGTAAGCAATCCAGCGCTGGATTCGACCGCTGGACTGGAATAATGTAAACCGGGTGGTATATAATGTAACTAGGTGATACGTACGCGCGTTGCTACGCCATCTATCGAAAATTGGTCGTACCAATTCAAATTTTGAACTAATTCGGTTACTTAAAGTAGTAATATGCAAATATTGCTTTGTTTCGGTTTGAAAGCCAATGTTTCCAGTGAAATTAGAGGTACAGGGAGGGCATTTATAAAACATCTTAAATCTCTGGGTGACGTGCGTAGTGCAGTGTTAGTTTATGATTTGGACTCTTCATATTCCAGAAACCGTGTGTCACTGTGCTGTTATGTGACATGCATGTTGTTTACAACAAGTCACAATTTTGTTCTCTCTCATCATTCTATACTGTAAAAAAAACACAACGCATTTTCTCTGTTAGTATGCCTATTCCAAGTATCATCGTATCATTGTATAGACTGTCTGTTTAAAAGAGATAAATTGTACCGTAGTTATAAATCAAAGCCAGTCTCAGATATTTTGATACAGTTTCCATGCAAAAAGATCCGCGAATTTCGTGCTTAAAATTACTACTACAATCATATTATAATGATAATAAAGATTACACTAAACATCTAACCATTAATAATATTAGTGTATTGAACAGCCGTGATAGACTAAAACAATATTTGACTACAACACGTAACAACAACATAATTCACAAGTTACGTAAAAATAAAATAGCATCAAGTAACGTGGACAATTTTACTGGTATTTATTCGGTTTCTGCATTCGAGCTTTTCGAAACCAATTCGAGGCCACACGAATTTAATCGAATTAAACGCCCCATATAAAACAAGCGAAACGAAAAAGGGACAGATCGTGCCTGGAAGGGCACAAAAAAGTAAAAACGCCCAATTTTCTCTGTGCGTATAAGACTTACGTAAGAAATAAAATAAACCTACATTTCAGAATGATTCAAGTATAAGATTGAGTATATTATTTTCAGAGTTGCTTTTTTAGCATAAGAGTGACGGGACGAACGGGACACACGCCTGATGGTAAGCAACACGCCTGCCCATGACAGCACAGTGCTTTGCCACTATTGGAACATGAAGAGTCCAAATAATTACGTAGTACCTACTGCACTATGCTCTTTACCCAGAGATATAAGATGATTTATCTCTGTGTTCCGTAATTTTTCTGGAAACATTCCCTTTTAAACTAGAATAATATAGTGATGTTCGCACATTACTGTTTGGCGGAAGAATATATGGCAAAGGTGTGATATTTCCTATCGATATAAATCACCAGATAATCTACTGTACTGTATCTGGATGTTCAAACTGGCCTTGTAGCTCATTTGTTAGTAAGTACCTATGCCAGCAGTTAGTGAGTCGTGGATTTGATTCCCGCCTAGGACTTATACGTATTTGTGTGATAAATTCAGATATTCATGATACATGTAGGTGTAGGTGTTTCTATGTATAAGAAGTATGTATTTACTATATTAACATTTAGATAAATATTATTTTCATCCCACCAGCTCGGAAAAAGTACTTTTGCTCCTCGATATCAGGGCGCAAAAGTCGTTTTTACCCTCTAGAGGTTAAAGTAAATTTGAATTTAGAACATCGTATGTACTGAGGTTTTGAATTCAAAACATAATTTAACCTATTTATTTCTACCTCCTTGGTGCCGAATTCATCATACATTTATTTTTAATTTGTTAAAAACTCATACTCGGAACCTCTTTGGTGTACTTTTTTTTAAATGCTTTGCGCGCAATTTTCTTTTCACGTATGGAGGATAGAGGTAAAGAATGTTATTTCAAATGGCAAAACATTTTGAAATGCTATGAATGAATCAATTGTAATCAAATTGAAGTATGCCGAGTTGCCGAGTTAAATAATTAAATATTATTGACTACTAAAATAGTAACTAATAGATAATTTCAACTACTTGTACAGTACAAAATAATGTAGTTAATTTGACATCAAATAAATAATTACTATTTTGAGAAAACATGTAGGTACAATATATTTTGAAGTCAAAACTTCTTTTGGCGCGCCAAAGACAGATTTTTCGTGGGCTGTCAATTTAATTCTAGCGTCACGCTCTGGAATGATAAGAAATCTTCGGGTAAACTCGTGACCATAGCCAATGGCCATCTAGAAATGCCTCAGCCTATCCCATTGGCCATTTAAAAATGTGTCAGCATTTCTAAATGGCCATGCTCATAGCCACGCCCTCTGGTTTCACACGCGTAGTTTCCAAAGTAAAAATCAAATTCTGAGTTATAAGTTACCACTTCTATCGGCAGTGCCTATGACTGCCAATATTTTTCTTTCATGAATTCTGAATAGTACGTTTATTCATTTCCTTTAAAATGTACCTTGATGCAAATTTAGCGCTACTATAATTTAATGCATTTGGGCGGACACTTTTTCATGTACACATGAAACTCCTTACCTCAATCGGTCAACTCTCCATATTTTCACGTCATATTGTTATTGTTAAAACCATGGCTAAATAAACTTAAGTTTAAAACTTAAGTTTAAAACAATAGTTATTTGTTACACAAGAGTGCAAAGTGGCTTTTTAACCGCGTGCTCAATTTTGATGACCGAGCAAGCGAAGGATTCTAAAGTTGAATCACGAGCGTAGCGAGGGATTCAAAAATTAGAATCCTGAGCGTAGCAAGGGAATCAAAAGAGCACAAGGTAAAAAATTTTTGCACTCGAGTGTAACACGTAATTTTTCATCCCCCCCTAGCGAGGAAATTACTAAACGCTTTGCGCATTTTCAGTTTCAGTCGATTCTGTTGGCGTTAAATAAACTTCTTGGTCGCTAGAATCACTTATTATTATATGGTATCTCGGTTTTTCACTTGTATTCAATTTTATAAGTTTTAAACTTAAGTTTATTTAGCCATGGTTTTAACAATAACAATATGACGTGTAAATATGGAGAGTTGACCGATTGAGGTAAGGAGTTTCATGTGTACATGAAAAAGTGTCCGCCCAAATGCATTAAATTATAGTAGCGCTAAATTTGCATCAGGGTACATTTTAAAGGAAATTAATAAACGTACTATTCAGAATTCATGAAAGAAAAATATTGGCCGTCATAGGCACTGCCGATAGAAGTGATAACTTATAACTCAGAATTTGATTTTTACTTTGGAAACTACGCGTGTGAAACCGGAGGGCGTGACTATGAGCATGGCCATCTAGAAATGCAGACACATTTTTAAATGGCCAATGGGAAAGGCTGAGGCATTTCTAGATGGCCATTGGCTATGATCCCAAGTTTACCCGAAGATTTATTATCATTTCCGAGCGTGACGCTAGAATTAAATTGACAGCCCACGAAAAATCTATCTTTGGCGCGCCAAAAGAAGTTTTGACTTCAAAATATATTGTACCTATATGTTTTCTCAAAATAGTAATTATTTATTTGATGTTATATTTACTACATTATTTTGTACTGCACAAGTAGTTGAAATTATCTATTAGTTACTATTTTAGTAGTCAATAATATTTAATTATTTACCTCGGCAACTCGGCATACTTCAATTCGATTACAATTTATTCATTCATAGCATTTCAAAATGTTTTTCCATTTGAAATAACATTCTTTACCTCTATCCTCCATACGTGAAAAGAAAATTGCGCGCAAAGCATTTAAAAAAAGTACACCAAAGAGGTTCCGAGTATGAGTTTTTAACAAATTAAAAATAAATGTATGATGAATTCGGCACCAAGGAGGTAGAAATAAATAGGTTAAATTATGTTTTGAATTCAAAACCTCAGTACACACGATGTTCTAAATTCAAATTTACTTTAACCTCTAGAGGGTAAAAACGACTTTTGCGCCCTGATATCGAGGAGCAAAAGTACTTTTTCCGAGCTGGTGGGATGAAAATAACTATTCCCTTAACATGTTAAGTCTTATAGTCCAAGCTTTCCTTAGTTTAAGGCTAGATAGCGTTGCGTGAGAAATATCCACCATTATTAAATTTTTCATTATTCCATGTATAATTAGTATTTATTTGAAGTCTTTATTATATTATTAACTCAGCTATCTGGCTTCCGTGTCACAAGATTTGCTTACCTACTTTGGGTTAGATGTTGGATTTAAGTTGGTAGAACTCCAGAACCTCTGTGCTTGCTGTAGTGTAGGTAGACAGTGGATGCCTGAGTTCACAATTACCTACCTTAGCCCATAGTACTCTAGTACTCAATGGTCATGGTCACAGTCATGTACTTTACTAGTATTATAAAACTGAGTTCGTTTTTTTTGTTTTTTAAAGTGATAATCTCAAGATCCTAGTAGTGGTAGAACTCTTTGCAGAGTCCGCCAGGTGAAGTACAACACCTTTGTCAGTTATTCTACCGCAAAGCAGTGATGTGCAAACATTACTGCGTTCCGGTTTGAAGGACAATGTTTCCAGAGAAATTAGAGGGCTTAGAGATATAACATCTTAGATACTGATTTGTGTGCTAGGTAAAGATTTGGACTCTTCTTGTTCATGAGCTGCGTGGCAATGTGCTGTTATGTGGCAGACATGTTGCTTACCATCAGGCACATGTCCTGCTCGCCTCCTCACTCTTTATGTGGGTAGAAAAAAAAACTGCTGGTTCGAATTAAACGATTTTTTTTGTTCGTTAGTCCATTTGTCAAGGAAGGCTATATGTATATACCATTACGATACTATTAATAATAGGAGCGGAGCATGATTGAAAAATGTAACAAAAACGTTGCAAAATATTTCTTTTTGTGAGCTTTTGTTGCGTGCGTTGGCATGAGCTGAAGTTCGTAACAGCATTTGTCTATTTTTTAAGGTTGCGTCATTATAACCATTTTGCTAATAAAATCGCAGGCAAACAACGTGTAGCGTAATTCATATGTTTTAAAATATCCAAGCGAAGTCGGAACGGGCTGTTAGTTGTTTATAAACGTAGACATTTGTGAAATAGTGTCGACCATTATTAACATTTATTTATAGAACTTATCAAAAAAACAGAAAACAATTACCTCTGTTATGGATTTTCATCCCATTACAAAGATCCACAACGATGAGTAGGACGCGACCCTTTTGGCTTAGTACAGTTGTTCTATATAGGATCATTAGAAACCTTTAGAGATTGGACAACTGCATTTATTAAATTAAAATAAAATTCAGAGATGGGATAGTAATATACCTGAAACTCATCTAATACGAAAATTACATATAAGTATGACTATAACAAATGAGAGCGAAAAATATATGGCAACTATTGATTGACATCCTGGCTAAGTTAAGTTAAGTAAGCTGCCTGAGGAACCGAAGTTAGTAGGGTAGATCCTCCCCAGAACAAACATTTGTGTCATGAATACAAATATTTATTCCATGTCTGGGTGTTTCTATACATCATAAGTAGTTTATCAGGTAGCTCACTGCAAAAGTACAAGCTTTGCTTGGTCTAGGACTTGTTAATATAGTCGAAAAATCGCTACCAATATTTATTTAAGTAGTTCTAGGCTGTGGAATGCGGTGGCTAAGTTTTTCCCGATAAATACAATCTTAAGCAGTCATAGGCAATGCCGATAGAAGAGACACTTAAGAACACTTGGAATTTAACAGTACTAATTTCACGTAATTTGTCACCGTACCGCACCCGCGACCTTCGCGGTTGACGGTTTTATTTTGAAAGGCAGGAAAACGTGCGTTAAACATTATTTTTGCGGTTCCGCAGCCGCCACGACGCGACGTCGAGTCTGCGAGCGACCGCGGCCCGCGCGGCATATATCTGCATTTTACAAAAGCTGCGGGCCCGCAACCGCGGTAGTCGCGGGTGAAAATCGCTCCATGACGCGCATATCCCGTCCTCTGCAACGACGCTAAGCCGCTATATTAGCGTATCGGTGACACAAACCCACAAGATTTTCCCACAACAAAAAGTAGTCAACGCGGGTAAAGAAGTTTTCACTTCAAAAAAAGGAATAACCTACAGTTGACATTAACCCGTGAGTGAACCCGACGAGCGACGCCGCTGGCGTTGCGACGTCACACAAAAAATCACTACTCAAAAATGAACCCAAATTTTGTGTGTCTGTAAACGACAATGTACTAATTAATATTATCGCCTATCTCTTAGGGATCAAAATAAACTAATCATCGAGTATGTATATCATGTAAAAATAAGGTTTTAAAGTCCCAATTCCCGTTTTGCCCAAATCTGGCCGCTTGGGGCTTAAGTTAAGTTAGTTGTGCACTTGAGTACAAAACAAATGTAAGTAGTACCAAAACCCCTTCATTTGACAAATAATTTCGCTGCCATTTAATTTATACCTTACCGAGTTACGTCATAAGTTTGGAATTTTGTAATATTTTGCAATATAATCCAACGGACGCGAGGACTGCCAAAACAGTTTCTCGACCAAGAGATAAATGTGCGGTGAGAAACGCTGGGAAAGTTTTATCCGCTTCGGACTATTCACAGCATGTGTCGTCTGAACTCGTGACCCTTGAGGTTTTCTCCGAGCTAGCCGACTAATGGCCTATTACGTCAGCTGTTACAAACGCTGTATGCGGTTTCGATGACAAACTCGTCGATCATGCTGATAGCGATCGCGGCTAAACTACTTGATCACGGAATGCTCGAGAATATTCTGCGACCACCGCTTGAATTATACTGGCATAATTTCAATTTAAACTATACTATAACTTTTATAAACTATACGTCATTCAAGTTTTATGTGGAAATGAGATTGAGATAATAACGATTGGTGTAACGCTTCTCATCGACATCTTTTTAGGGTTCCGTAGCCAAATGGTAAAAAACGGGACCCTTATAGATTCGTCATGTCTCTCTGTCTGTCTGTCCGTCCGTATGTCACAGCCACTTTTTCCCTAAACTATAAGAACCATACTGTTAAAACTTGGTAAATAGATGTATTCTGTAAACCGCATTAAGATCTTCCAACAAAAACAGAAAAAAAATCAAAAAATTTTGGGGGTGCCCCATAATTAGAATTGAAACTCAAAAAAAATTTTTTCATCAAAACCTTACGTGTCTATGGATAGGTCTTTAAAATGATTTTAAAGTTTGTTTATTTTTTTTTTCTAACCTGAATAGTTTGCACGAGAGACTCTTCCAAAGTGGTAAAATGTGTCCCTTCCCCCTGTAATGTCTAAAATAAAATACGAAAATGACAAACATAAAAAAAATCTGATGTGCATTACCATGCAAACTTCCGACAATTAGTTTGAGCTAGATCTAGTACGCAGTTTTTATGTAATCGTCATAAATACAGTATTGTTAAAACATCAATCAAAGTTACAACAAACTACAAGAATTTTAATATTTTGCTACTTGCTATGAACTAGGCTAGAAATCCTTCATGAGCGAGTGCAACTCGCACTTGCCACTTTAATTTTTTTGTTGAAAGCACATTTTTTTTTAATTTAACGTAACTATGTAAAATATACATTGTAAAATATGATGGTAAGCATCACTATCAATATTTTTTTATGTATTAAATAAAATATAATGATTTGGTCATCGCATGAAAATACAACGTATTTCACATGAAAATAAAACAGCGTCACGTTGATTAATATACTATTTTAAGATAAACGCTTTGTTCGAAGTAATAATAGTAGCCATTAAACTTTTAAATTGTCTCTCTGACAACGGTTTGCGGCTTTGCGAGCCTTTCACCCGAAATGAAACTTTCCTCCGAATGAAACGATTATGAACCATGATAATGGTTCCCTCAAGTTCGCACTTAGCCAAAAGTTATTTCATCTTACCTGTTTACGATGTGAAGGATGACAATAGACAATAACTACTTTGTGCTGTTAGATCTACGTACTATAAGTTATGTAACAGGTTGTCTGTGGAACTAATTACACTTGGTACATTCGTCGTCTTCCATACGATATCTGAGAAGCATCGATCAGAACATAATTTTAGTATAGAGAGAATATCTAGACGCTTGTAAAGTTCTAATGAAAGTCCAGTTGCAGACGATCGCGATTTTTAGGGTTCCGTAAAACGTAAAAACGGAACCCTTATAGATTCGTCATGTCTGTCTGTATGTCTGTCTGTCTGTCTGTCTGTCCGTCCGTATGTCACAGCCACTTTTTGCCGAAACTATGAGAACTACACTGTTGAAACTTGGTAAGTAGATGTATTCTGTGAACCGCATTAACATTTTTACAAAAGTTAAAAAAAAAAAAAAAAATTAGGGGTGCCCCCCATACTGAGAACTGAAGCTCAAAAATTTTTTTTTCATCAAACCTACACGTGTGGGGTGTCTATCGATAGGTTTTAAAAAATGATGTTGAGGTTTCTAACATAATTTTTGCCTACACTGAATAACTTGCGCGAGAGACGCTTCCAAAGTGGTAAAATGTGTGTGGGGGGACAACTCCCTCTTCTAAAGTAAGAGAATGAAAAAACTAAAAAAAATATATGATGTACATTACCATGAAAACTACCAACGAAAATTAGTTTGAACTCGATCTGATGAATAGATTTTTTAGTACGTCATAAATACACTATTATTAAAACTTCGATCAAAGTTACAACGAACTACAAGAACTATGTGTACTATGTATATTATGTTGCTTGCTGGAACGGAACCCTTCATGGGCGAGTCCAACTCGCACTTGGCTACTTTATTTTAAATGGGTTTAAAGTTTTTACATCACGTATTAACACATAGATATCTCCGCCGAGTAACAAACAGAAGGACAGTGGTTTGCTAGGCAGTGTTATGGAACTATTTTTGTTCAAATTGCTGTGTGGCACTATGTTGTTATAGGCAGGTGTGTTCCTTACTATCCAGCTCATGTCTTCCAATCACTCCACGTAATAAACCCAGAAAAATAACAGAAATGGAAAAACAAACATTTGCAAAGCAACTTTAATCTAAACTATCATACGTTTTTCAACTTAACGTCATTAATATTATCAAGTTATATTTATGTACAACATTATAGTTAATATCACTTGGCAAAAACCTTTTTCTTATAACTCGATAGCTCATATTGCGGTTTGTGTTTCGCCACCCCTCTTTCTCCGCCAATTTCATTTGATGAGATCTTTTTGTTCTTTCTCTTACTCGCACAGCCCCTATATTCCAATATCCTTGCTTATAGGTTGCAAATTGGATTAGAAGGAAGCTATTTTGTGTCTTACCGAAATTGATTTTACGAGAAACATGTTTCTCCTAGAACGCCACTTGCCTCATTTTTTTGAACATAATTGTCTATAATTAAAAATAAACAAATAATTGTCTTCTTAAATATTAGAGTAGAATGCCCAAAATGTACGAACATAAATTACATGGAATATAAATAAATAAATATTGGTGGACAATTCACACACAACACCATCTGACCCCAAACTAAGCAAAGCTTGTATGATGGCGGCCAGATAGCTGATATAATACTTACATAGTTTTAAATACATACTTATATTTTTTTTTTTTTTTTAAATAAATAAGATGGCGGCCAGATAGCTGATATAATACTTATATAGTTTTAAATACATACTTATTATACATAGAAACACCCAGACACAGTGCAAACGTTTGAATTCATCACACAAATATTTGCACTGGGTGGGAATCGAACCCACGACCTTCGGCTTCGCAGGCAGAGCTACTACCAACTAAGCCACGAGGCCAGTATAATTAAACTTAATTTATATTTCTTCGAAAAAACCAAATCAGACTTAAATTTTAAAACTCAAACACTGGAATAAATTTTATACTTTTATTCATTAAACACACTATTCCGATAAGACAGTAAGGTATGACAAATATATCATCGAGGTAAGCAAATTTTAAATTTTGTAGATTTCAAAAACTGCACTGATTTCGATAAAATATCTCTAAAGTATGATCTACCAAAATAGACGAATTATCAAAGTCTATTCACAATTGGCGGAGCTATCGCATAACATACGTTAACAAAATTAAAATGTCAGATAGCAACTACAATAGAAATGTCTATAGCAAGCCTACGTATACTTTATAGTATCCTGGGTTCGGGCATAGAATAGATAATACAGATAGAACGGACACTCCCCACCCCCCGCCAGTTTCAAGCTTCCTTCCCCGCAAGCACCGCGAGAAGCACTCAACGAAGGGTTATATCGGACGATAATTTTCTATGAGAATACCACCATGATGCTGTATTATTTAACAAAATGGTACCAAATTTTTCGTCTATTATACGAAACAATAAGAGATTTTTGATTTCATAAGAATTTCTACAAAGATTGAATCATTTTTATAAACTGTGTTAGCTATTCTGGTTAGAAGTACGCGCCAACACTGAAGTCCTGTGACGAAATTATTAAACTCGTTGTTTTTAAACTGCGGCTTTCGTTAATCGTTGTGAAATACGTCAGTGGCGCCAAAAACGTATGGTAACGAGTGATGGCGCGGAGTATAGTTCGCAATTCACGAAGTCACTAGTCACTAGTGTTGCCAATTTAGTGTTTTTTTTACTAAGATTGCTACTATTCAGATTTATTGATAAGTGATTATTTCTTAGCATTCAACCGACTCAAAAAAAAGAAACAGGTTCAATATTTAGACTATCTGTACTTTTATGTGCGTCCATGTAAATATTATGTCGGTCAATAGTGAACAATGAATATAGGATTTCATCTAGTAAGTAGTATGCTTATTTAAGATTTCGCAACAACCGTTCATTAAAACCAGTAAGAGGATGCGAGTACATTGACTATTGGAATGGATAGTTCCAAAAAAAAAAACGATATTTTTAAACTAAAACTTATTCAATAATTAATGGCTTTGACATTGACTTATAAACTTTACCGGTTCTAGTACTACCGGTACTACTACGATTTAGTTTCATTTTTAACCAACTTCAAAAAAGGAGACGGATATCAATTCGTTTATATGTTTGTTACGTAATAGCTCCATTTATTGTGAAACAAAGGACATAAGCCCAAATCACATTGAAAAAACCCAGGTGCCACACCTGGGTTTTTTGATGTACCTCAGATTTTAAGTTATTAGTAATAATATTCTAAACTATCATCATCATCCGTTTGAGTGGCTAACCTGCGTTTTTTTGCCTGTAGAAGTTTTGTAGAAGTTCGTGTCAAAAGCTCGTTTTATGGAACAAAATATATTGTATAATTTGGTGTTAATGATATAACAATAATATCTACCGGCTGAGTCATAAAGATATATTATATCAAACAATGCACGAATATGCTTAGGTATAGAATATGCTTTGTATTCAATTATCAGTTTGCTTACATCGCGGGTCAAATCTGGACAAGTACTAGCACAAGCACAGCACTAGCATAGGCCTGGGATATGAGGCGTACTTGAAGAGAGGTATATGCTAAGATGTTACGAAGATGATGATGATGATTACATCGGATTGCAAACAGTATTGGTGAAATTTAAAAAAACGCCTACAAAACTACACTGATAAAAAAACATGTTAGCCACTAATTTGGGTTATGGGAGTGGTGTAATTTTTTTTCCTAAAATATATTTACATACAGTTATTAGATTTTTTTGAGATTAGATACAATTATTTTGTGCCGAGGTCAGGGTACGATTTGGGCCATGTCTCCTTTGATGTTTCTTTTTTTTTGGTAGATCATAGTTTTGAAACATGAAAACAAAACTAAAAATTACTTTCGTTTATTTTTGTTCAAGTTTTTTATGATCGTCGTTGAAATTTGGTCAATTAAGTTTCTGAATTTAATTTGAAATTAAAACCGATTTTTGTTTATTCGGCGCAAATAAATTATTAAGTAATGACTTCAACCTTAAAATGTGATTTGAGTATAATAGACTCACTCACTATTCTCACAATATTTAAAGTTTTATGCAATCCAACTATAATGCGAATAAATATATCACTATTTATCAACATAGGCACACCAATTTGACATCTTTTCCCAAGCAGTGTAAGTATATTTCTAAACCAAACAAATTGGAGTACATGTACCAGTAAAGAACACAGTGTCGATCACTGGATCCAGTGAGTGTCCATTACTGGTTTTTTACGTCTTCTTTCAGGTGGCTTTCAAAAGAACAAGGCGAAATTTTCGTTAGGTGGCTCTTAGCTCTAGTTGCAAAACATGCTCCAACCATAGATGCTGCTTTGAGAATCATTATACAATCTCCATTCAAAAGAAACCCCTTTTTGGGCGGAAAACGAGCAGGGCAAAAAGAAAACAAGGACTAAGAGAGAAAAAATACCATCAGCAGTAACAAGCCAAGCTTGGAGACAATACCACGAAAAGGAAGAAATAGAAAAGAAGAAGCTAGAACAAGAAAATACCGATAGAGTAAAGCTAAAACAAGAAAATAGAATATGAAGGAGCAAACTGCTGTAGAAAGAAAAAATAAAACATAACAATTATTATATGACAGTGCCTGTTTTAATTCCAATTAAAATATTAGTTTAAATTAAACTCTATTTCATTTTATTTATTATACTATATTGATTTACCAGGTGGCTATGTATGTTAGAAATAATCTAGAATCATACAGTACGCGAGGAGAGTGACATTCTCGCAACATACGTAAGGCGAACAAGCTGGATGTTATACACACTCTCTCACAAGGTCACGGAAGCTAACTCACATTATGGGACCTGAAGTTTATAACACTCTTCCCAAAATAGTTATATCTGTTCCGCAGCTTCAAAAACAGATTAAAGTGCTGGCTTATCGATCAAGCTTTTTACAGTTACACCGAATTTTTGGAGAGTGATGGTAAAGTCCTATGAAGATGTATATAAAAATTTGACATGGGTCAGTACAATTGTTATAAAAATATATTATACTCATATAATGCTTGACAGTTTTCTGTACAATAATTATTATAATACTGTAAAGTAGTCATTTCAAACTTTGAAAATGTATACAATTTGTATGCTCTTTCTTTTGTTTTTATTTTTTATTTATTGACGTGTAAATTGTACATTTATGAATAAAGTACTTTGACTTTATTTGTCTCCTAAATACTATTTATATCTGCCATAATTATGTTTATGTTCATTGTCCATGACTGGATGTCCATAACTGGGTAACGTCCATCACTGGGTATGGACAACTGGATCCTAGGTGTCCATAACTGGTGATTTTCGTTTTTTCTATATATTGTCAATTTTCTAACAATTCATTATAAATACTTCAATTGTAAATCATTGTGCTGATTCTTGAGAATATTGCTTGTTATTTTCACTAATTACGGCTGATCTGAGTTTTGTACTTTTTTTTTAATTGATTTTTATTATGAACACTGTCCTAAAAGTGTCCATTACTGGATCCTTGACCCTACAAAAGTTATATTTTTTTAAGCAATTAGTAAAAAAAATAATCCGGAACTAGCAACATTATCCCGCGAGACACGAGATCCACAAGGCGGCCATAGTAACAACAATTCGTAATGTTTGTTTACAAAATTAAATTGTAGTTTTGAGTTGAAAAATTATGTTGTTCTTTACTGTGGTGAGACATGCGATGGAAATAATTAATAATTAGTTTGTGCAGTGTATACTCTGATTATAGTGAACTGTGTGTAAATGCAACTTATGGACGTAGTTTTACCATCTAATGTGAAATACACGATATGTGGAGTGATTAATTAATATATTGTCAGATTAAAGTTTTCTCTTTGGGTAAGTGTACTTAACTAAAAATCAATTCGTCCATGGTACCTTTATTATCTCCTATTTTGTTTTAAATCTTCTCCCTTCTGATTGTTGATGAAAGTTATATTTTACATTAAAGATCGAACACTAACTAGGTAAGATTATAGGTCACTTAACACAGGCAGGTGAACTCACGAGTCACAGCTATTCCATAAAATAATTTAGTAACCCTAGGTGACACGCACACATGCGTAAATGTGTTCGAACGACATATGCGTAGTTGTGTGAGTGTAGGTATGTCAACTGCACCGTATGTATGGATTTTAGGCCGAGTGTCCGGGGCCTGGTTCGGGTGCGTCGGTGACAGGGGTGTGCCCCACAGAAAAGTCCGGGGACAAACAAGCCGCGGGAGTTTCGCGGAAGAATGCGAGAGCGCGTCTCGTGTTCCCGCCGTCAGCGGAAAAAATGGAACCCAGTGGATGCTTTATCCGAAATCGGAGTCAGACATAATCCGACCGTACCCCCAGGGTTAAGTTACGTAAGGTAAGGTTAAGGGTAAGTTACGGCTGGTCTAGTCGGGAGAACGCCGGCTCCTGCCGATCCGGAGACCCCGGGTTCAAACCCCACACGCACCACTGTCTTTTCGAAGTCATGTGCGTAACGCCGCTAACTTAAAACGGTGAAGGAAAACATCGTGAGGAAACCGACATGTACCTAGAATCTTTCAAAGTCATGTGTCATCCACCAACCCGCACTAGGCCAGCGTGGTGGATTATGGCCTTAACTCTCTCCTTGCGAGAGAAGGCCCCGAGTGTGAACATTTGTGTGTGTTTTTTTCCCAGCAGTGGGAACATTTAGTGGCTGTTGATGATGATGACCCCCAGGGGGAAGGGTATGCGTAATGCGCATTTCGTCTAAGTACAACAAAAAAAGAGTCCTCATAGAATGTCTGTTTAATACGCCATTGTGTTAATTTATGTTAAAACTAAAATATAGTTAGGCACATTGATAAATAGATAAATTAACTCTTTGTTGCACGTAATTTTAAAACCGAATCTTCAAAACCTTACATAGATAAGAAGCATTTGGCTAGTATCGCTAAAAGCAATCTCTTCCAGGCAACTGCTGCATGGAAAAGGAGAGATGCAGATTAGGAAGACGGGGAAGTACAAATTAGCAGTGGAAGATCCTTATAATTCTATAACTGTTTTTATTGTTAGGTAGTGTGACGACAGGTGGACTTAAACTGTGGTCCACCGTGGTTTGGAGGCTGAAGCAAGGTTTACAGAACGTTGGATATCTTGCAAGACGGGTCTACGATATTGTATAACTATCACGCATTGAACCTGGGCTCGATTTTCACAAAGCCGACGCAGATAGCAAAGTAAGAGAGAGAGTAATTTACCAAGCATTGGGATAAAGAAGGCTGTGGATAACGGTGATAATGAATATGGTAATAGAGGATGCATTCGCATATAGATCTGCGTTTGCTCTCCAACGAGATAAGACGAAGATGTTGTTAAGATAAGCGGCCTTGCAGTTGATCACGGCACGGCGCACGCTAATCTTAAAAAAGTGACCTTGAAAAGTTTTAAATTAAGCATCTCAAAGAAAAAATTACGTAACGTATTCCATTAAAAAAAAAACAATAAAGAAACCAACCAAACCTTTATCCAAATATTTACCAAATATTTAAAATTTTGGAATGCTAATAGTAAAATAAATAGAGAATGAAACGTGACGTGAACGTGTCACGGAATTTCTTTCGTTAAGTCGTTCCAGTTAAAGGCATTTTCATAATGCAAGAAATTTTTCATATCAATTTTTCATTTGTAATTCATGAGTAAAATAAAAACATTTTTGAATTTGAAAAAGATGACAATAGTTTGTAATTTTTTTCACCATTTTTTTCATTTGTTACACATAATATGTCATTCTGATAAACACGAACTAAATTCAATAATATTTGTTGTCAATTATCATTTATTTTCTAACCTTATTATCATAAACAGTTGCCGTTTTATTTATGGACTTAGAAAACTTTAGTAGATATGTATTTTAATGGTTATGTTACCATTGAAACAGTTCAATTAACAATTCAAAAGCATTTTTGAAATAAAAAATTAAGACTACTTCATAAATAAAAAAAAATGCAAATTAAACTAAACTCTTAAAAAATATACAAGAGTCTTGTAATGCACACAATATATTGGCGTCGTTATAAAGCATTTATCCAACGAGGACAATTGAAAATGTAGATAATAAGGAAGCGACGCGTTCTCTCGACGCATTGGAATTCAATTTATTCAATATCGTCGGCAAGGGACGTGACTATAGCTATCGTGCAAGCCAACGCATTCTCTGGATATAAAATTATTTTTAAAGGCCAGCCCGGTATTCTAGATCTAGAATTCCTGCAGCCGAGCGGCTATTGTGTTGGTAGCGGTGACTGCACAGTCTCCTTATTGTTATTTATCTTTAGACAACACATCTAATATTATAAAGTTGAAGAAGTTTTTTGTTACAACTCGCTAATCTCATGAGCTTCTGGACTAATTCCAAAAAATATGTTACCGTTTGATATGTGCGTGATCCCTGAGTGCTATAGGCTATGTATTATGTCCCACGGGCGAAGCCTGGACCGCTAGTAATTTGTAAAATATTTTTGGAAATAAAAGAGTGTTGCTGTCAGAGGACTTGGATTTAGGATCAGAATCAGAGTTTTTGTAGTGGCCGTACTTTCTACAGAATCCGCCTGTTATATGAAACATTACCGTAGCTAGGTTTGAAGGACAATGTGACACGCAAAAGAGAAAATTCTCGGCGCAATGCACTGGTAGACAATGACTTGGATTCTTCATATTCAAATCAAATAGCTGCGTGGCACTGTGTCGTAATGGATGATACTTTTCATAACATTTATTCAGAGCTTACGTGGCTCAAAACCGATCAAGTTTTGATGAAAATCAAATCAATATATAAGTGTTCGTGACTTATGACGTCAAACGTGAGACAAAAATGATTTTAAGTATGGGTCTGTAACACGGTGGTTATTTAACTACATTTAAAATTCAGGCATTCATTACAAATAAAAGAAGAAGATTAAGATTTTTGACTCTATATCAGTTCATTCTCTAGTCATTTAATTCCCAATTTATGTCAAAACCAAATTTCAAAAACTTTAGTCATATGGGACAAACTGATTAACTTTTTTTATCAAAAAAACATCAACATTGTCTCATGAACTGAGTTTTCTTTACTACTAGCGGTCCATCCGGCTTTGCCCGTGGTACATATTTTAACCTTTAGCACTCTGGAATCCCGTACCTACATATCCAACGGTTAAAGAATTTTTGAAATCGGTCCAGTAGTTCTTGAGATTATCTATCGCATTCAACCAAAAAACCTCTTCAACTTTATAACATTAGCATAGATTTCTATCGATATCGATAGATTATATTATCGAACTTTACCTTACAAAACCAATCTTAAAATCAATCCTGTCTTTTAAAGATATTTGACGTCACACACATCAAAAACTTAAAAGTCTGATTTGACTGTCATCACATATTAGTTAAGTTTTTGAAACGCGTAAGTCTTGAGAAAATGTTTCGAATTCGGGGCTCAACCTTGTGAAATACCTAAGTTTTAAATACCTTAGCTTTATATACCTAATGATTTAGTTTAGTCAAGATTAGTCGTGCGTGGAATCGACACCAGTGCACGAGTACGTTGTTAATTTTACGATCGGAACTTTATGTCCCCACCCTAAACTATCGGAACCCAGGTGCTGATTGACTGATCCTTTCTATATGTGCACGATAGAAGAAACGGTCTTTTTATTGGCTATTCCTAACGGTAATTTCTGTTTATTTTTGATGAAATCAACATTAGAGCTTTTACCATCTGTCTTTCCTTAGTAGGTACTATGACTAAATAAAATTGGTGTGTAATAATTATTTATAAACTAAATTTTACATTGCTTTCCATTCAAGATCGTGATCGCAGAGATGAATCGAAGATCACAAAATATTTGGTGGTTTATATGAACTGTGAATTACAAAACCTATAGATAAACCTATAGTTTGGGGTCAGATGGTACGAATTGTCCACCAATATTTATTTATGTATTATTATTTATTTGTTCATGATCTTAAAATATTAAAAAAACTTTCTCTAAAGCAAATTATGCGTACTTAACAAGAAATAATGAATTAAATAAAACTACTTCTTGTTATTGCAATATAACTAAAAAAATATTTCACTTTCAGTCTTTCTCTCAAGAAATCAGTACCAAATTTACAAATAAAAAGTAGTATCCTGTAACCTCCCTTAAGGTTTAAACTCAAATCGTTTCAAGCTGCATTTAGTTTCGACGTCATTTAGTCATTCCTCATTCAAGTCAATGTGACAGTTTTTCATTGTCTAAAAACGCGCATTATATGCGTTTTTTTTTTATGAAACCTAGTTAGATCGATTTATCGTCCCCGAAAATCCCCGCATACATAATTTCACGAAAATCCGTCGAGCCGTTTCCGAGATTCAGATTCTATACATATATATATTATTTACAAGAATTGCTAGAAGGAAAGGAAGAATTGAAGGTATGAGATTATGGACCACTCTTCTAAACTTAGTATTGTTTTTTTTCTGTTTTATGCCAAATCTATATATATTTTTTAATGGGACTTATAACAATTCGACTCAAACTGCAGGCTATCGTAGTACTAGGGTACTACGCTATACATTTTATACAAATATTTATCCGTTAATTATTACTAATCGCAGAAGAAAATTTCAACTAGCGTCATAATGTCAGCGGAACCTTGAGATTATTCTATTGTATCAAAATGAAATTATTTATCGTACTCTTTTCTCACTATAATAAAAATATGAGACAACATATTATTTCCGATTGTGGGTTGTTCGAAAGTGATTGATGCTCATTCAATTTCACGCCGGTTGCAACAGTAACAATTTCAAGCCCGACCAGATTCAATGGAAATCTATTTTTATGACCGCTTTCTAAGATTTGGACTAAGGAAAGTAAATTATAGTGATGTTTCATTTAATCAGGCTCTATTTTTTGCGATTTTTATATAGAATACTACAAGTTAAACTAATGAAAAAGAGTAGGAATTTAGAAGTCACAATTTACACGTCAATGCCCGGCATTTGAAGTTTAGTATCTATTTTTTTTTTTATTCAAACAGCAAAATTTTGTCATATAGCATGATAGAACTAGTAAGACAATACGATGGCTAGTGCCTGAAAAATCTTAGGTATTTATTATTTAAGTTTGAAAGGTTCTAAAAATACCTTTGATGTCGGTCCACTCAAAATCCAGCAATAAAATACTCAGAATAAATTAGTTTACCTAATTGAATGTTGACTAATATTGTTGTTCTTTTAGAGGGGAAGACCTTTTTACAAAATAAAACGAGAAACAGAAGCATAACGTTTCGCACATATCACTACTCGTATAGCCTCACTAATGGGCAAGATAAAACTTGAAAAGACTTGGGAGTCAGAAACTATTTTAAAAGAACTTCTGCCAAATTGCCTACTTCATTGCCGTTTGTCGTGAATGCAAATAACTTTTATAATTAGACCTCTTTGTTTGAGACTCAATATAGCCCATTAGCAGTAGTTTAGGCAGTCAAAGGCAGAATTCATTGTGACTGTTGTCAAATTTTCAAAGTGTTAAGCAAAGTGTACTGCGTTAAAGTTGGTATGAAACGAATTAAACACATTCACATTCAGAAGTCACTAATTTTGTTTCACCGTAAAGTAATCAACGTTGTTTAACAAAACGAATGAAATTCATGAGATTTTATTTGACTATTTGAGTTGTCATTGCATACACAAATACTGAAACTGACATACATTTTCTATGATACTATCAACGAAGACTGACGCAGATGTTAAATATCAAATTTGATGCACTGGGAGCAAATGCACTTCAGAAAGGCAGGATGTCAAATATCAGTTTTTATGAGAATCCGTCAACTTCCTAACTTTATGACGATCTATTAAGATAATTCGCACATTTCACATTTTATGAACTCGTAAATCGGTTCACTTACTCGCATACCAAAAATATTACAGGGTAAACCAGAATTCATAGATTGCGGAAACAACAATCGTTCAATGAATTATTTTTAATAAGGCGTAAAATTTTACATCCAATTCAATATTATTATCAATTAATTTGTAAATTACAGCTTCAGCGTTATAAGGTTCTTTTTTCAACAACAAAACCTATAGTTTATTGATGTATTTTAATATTATCCACCGTATACTAATAATTGATGCGACGGTCACGCGAGACAATAAAAATAAATCAAATCAATACTGATTGAAGTTCTCGAAAAGCACAAAAATTAAAAATTTGTCATATAGGTAAGTGTAAAAAAGACGAGAAATTATTATAATATTCCGAGAGCCGGTAGCAAAATTTAGTACTTGGGCAAGCTGAAAACTTGTCACATAATAATTCTCCAAGTGTGTGAATCAAATGTGAATTTTATTATCTAACTACGCGATAAACGTAGAGATTTAGCAGCTGAATCTTAGACTATAAGTGATTCTATCAAAACTTCTTTGTCAGCTTGACAGGGATGGATTCTAGGTCCATTATTTTGACCGTCATTTCTAAGCAAGAGAAAAAGCTATGTGGGATGTAGGTCTAGTTAGTGGCTAGAATAATAGAGTTCGTCGAGTATGGAATTCCGTGAGCGTCCCTGAGATTTTTTCTAGGTGTGAATGTACAAGTTCAACATCACCACTGGCTTTAGCAACGAAGGAAAATTTCTTGAGGAAACCACCCTATTTCAAGATATAAATCTTTTACATGCGTTATCTGTCAACCAGCGTGGTGGATTATGACCTTGACTGGTCTTTACAGAAAAGATATATCGAGTCCTGGCAGCGAAAACATTAAGTAGACTGTTTATGCTATAAACAAGTGATCGTCACCACTGCCATAATCCAAAAGGTATACTCAAGCCAGAACCTTTCCATCTTTTAGGTACAGTGAAGTCAGACTCGTCAGGATGAGGGTAAGTAAATTTTGTAAAATAACGGTAACCTTAGGCTCGGATAAGTGTAACATACTTTAAATTATTTTCCCGAATTCTCTTTTTCTCCGTCACCGAATATTAGTTCAGAAGTATGCTCGCAGCTTTCGTCTTGAAAACTTCAGTAAAGAGAAAATAAATAGGTCACTTAATCTTATGTACCTATACATATTTACTCGAGCCAAGTTGATTTATTTTGTTAAAACTGAGTGTTTTTTTTGTTTTTTAGGATACACTTACTATACTTGTATATTTATTTATTTGTCCACGATTTAGTCCGTGTATAATTTAGAAAAAGGCTATTTCTAATGAAAGTCTGTACCAATTTGCATATTTGGGATAAAACGTAGCCTGTCTACTATTCCAGTCAATTTGATAATCTATCTGAAATCTAAATTTCAGACAAATCCGTTTACAACGTGATTGTGTGGCTGTTTGAAACATGATTATTTGAAAAATGCTCAAAACCTACAATTGCACAATATAAAGTTATCTTCTCCAATGGATTATTTCCTAAACATTAATAACATTAACATAACATTTCAATTTGAAATTATCGGACTGCACTACCGCCTATAGAGCCGAATATATGCAGATAACATCGTTTTCGATTTACATCGAAGAATCACTGACAAACCGTTTTGCGAGGTCTGTCCATGACATTACGCATATCGAGATTATTTAGATTCAAAAATGGGGTTGTATAGTGCTCGCAGTATAAGTCTGCGCGCGACTGGTGGCGTACTTAATGTTGCCAGGTCAAGCTCATAGGTTCCCTTCCCGTTCATTGGGAACGTACAACTTCATAAAACAGGTACGGGAAGGGATTTTTCAGGGAAGCAATTTAAGTAACTACACGACAACTGAGACTCAAGAACGAATGTCTCGAAGTAATGAACGCCTTTGCAGTGCTGGTTTGGTTCAGTATGACCAAGTATCATTGGTAATTGGTACAGGCTGTCTGAGTCTCTTATCACCAGGAAAACTTTATTATAGTTTATTACATTATAAAAAATCTGTCATTTTCAACCTACACCAACATCGAAATAACAAGAATTTAATTTAAACTTGTAAATCTTTTATTGAGACCATAAATAACACTATTTGAAAATTTGGCGCATAAACGTTCTTTTACTGAGTCATTGGCTTCCATAGAATCATCTTCTTTTTTCAATAGGGTTAAAATCACGATGAATCACGGCGGTAACCGCAAAAGTTCCTGTCCATGTTCCTTTAATACTTATTCTACTTGGTATTGTGGGTCTTCTTTGTGCCTCTTTATTCGCGCAACTGCGGATTTGTCCTACAATCGTCGAAATCTATTTCATTTTTCTTAAGCCACTTTTGGCTTTCTTCTTTTTATTGCCCATTGTAGCCGCTTTATTAAGCAGTGCAGAGTGCAGTGGTATAATGCGTTGTCCATTACCACGTGACAGTACGTTCTGAAACGCCTACAATAAAAATACAGTAATGAATACAGAGTTAAGGATCAAAGAGCATCCAAACTAATGTTGAAAAAAAAAAAAGTTAAATTTCTTTTGGCGCACCGCTGTTAGGCAAAAGGGTCGATCGGGTGAACAAGGAACCGCCGAGTGTACCCGAGCGAGAAAGATACAATCAGCTGATCTTCACTGCTGTGTCACTGTGTTTTCTATTTTGATTTGTATATTATGAAAAAAAACATTTATAACTAGTTTCGCACATTCGGTCTTAAGCACTCACATTTTTTCCCACGGATAAATTGGCGATAAAACAATCAAACCCAAAGCCGCACCTCAACCTAAAGCCTCAGCTTTAAAATATGCCGATAATAGGTGGAGATTTGATTGCTATGGTATCCCTACATGTTAGTTGTCAAATAGCTCTGCGTTTGGAAAACTGCACTTTTGGCCCGTTATTGTATCGTTCTTCTTCACAACCACGATTGATTTTCAAGAACCAGCCACGGCCAGCACTTTTAATCACTTTCGGCATAATAAAAGCTATTAATATTTTGGAAATTAATAAATACACCAAACGTAAACAAACTTTTGTCAACTGACGTAAATAAGAAGTTGACGGCCTGTCAATTAGTTCCATATTTTGCTACGCGCAGAGTTATATTGCGAGCACTCTAGTACGACTTTACTTGATTTCCTACGCTACGTAGTGTCAGTCCTTGCAAATATTTTCACTGCCTTGCTTGTAAAGTTTACCTACATTTACTACATCGATAAGATTATTTGAACAAATTTGATTGCAACCGAAAAGATTTGATTGTAATAAAAATGCCAATAAAAATATTAGCTCTCAACATTACCTCTGCTCCACAGTTTACCCGACAGTCTTTAATCTTTTTCATGAATATTTGTGTCAACAAATACCTATATTTTTTTTAATAAAGAGTGATGCGACGAGCTGGACATGAACCTGATGGTAAGCAACATGCCTGCCACATAACAGTACATTGACAGGCAGCTATGAACATGAAGAGTCCAAACCATTACCTAGCACTGCACTGTGCTCGTCACCCAGAGATCTAAGCTGTTATATCTCTGAGCCCTGTAATTTCTCTGGATTGCTTCATTCATTGATCAGATCTGGATTCATTGCCCTTCAAACCAGAACACAGTAATGTTTGAACATTAATACCTACTGCTTGGCGGTAAAATAACTGGCAAAGGTGTGGTCGTTCCCCAGGCGGACTCTGCCAAGAGTCCTACCACTACAATTTGTCCTGTGTCTGGCTGTTTCTATGTATCATATGTATGTATTTATTATTAAATAAGTATTACATCAAACCGATACTCGGTAATTACTTTCACGATCGAATAACAAAAGTTCGATCAATTTTACTTTTCAACAAGATTACGGTAATCCTAAGCAGTAAAGGTACGCATAAAGATGTCTTACAAAACAAACTGCCGCATCCCCGAAATTAAAAAGGCTTACGCGTTGAGAACAAATCCCAGCGAGGAGAATGTTTTCTAATAAATTTCTTTAAACTTTCACTGCAATGTTATCTCAACACTCGCTCGCCTGTTCGCTGCAGAAAGTTTCACCTGTTAAAAAGCAACGTCGGATGTTTCAAAACAAGTATGTAAGTATTTTCATAAAACACTAGAATGTGTTTAAGTTCAAGGTTTTTATTTAATAGTTTAATGTTTATAATGTTGAATGCTTTTGTTAAAATCTTTAATTATCTTTTATAGCTGAAGAGTTTGTTATACGCAATAATCTCGGGATCTACTCGACCCATATCAAAAATTATTTCACCTTGGGATATGTACGTGATTCTTGTGTGCCATAAACTATCGGGTAACTATATGTAACACGGGAAAAGCCAAGGCGCTCCGCTAGTGTATTGTAAAATACAATGGACATACTAGTCTAGTCAACAATTTCATAAACGTGCTAAATAGAAATAAAGCTACCTACTAGAAACACGTGCAATACCTCATTTGATTCTAGAATGACGTCTAGAAAAAAAAAATGTAAGGGTTTATTAGCACATAAAAAATTGCCATCGTTATTAACAAAATAAGATGACAAAAATAAGGTATTAGTTATTCCTTAATAATTTCTTAACCACTAATACTTAAGAACTTTTGAAAGAAGGTCCTGAAAGAGGAGGAAATTTTCAATCTAAAGTTTTAGCTCCTAGAACTCTATCGTTATTGTTTATACACTTTTTAACGCTAAAAGTAGAGCTCTGCGATGTCGCTACGGCATAGACGCGGCGTCTAAAAAACCGGCATATCATCTTAAATATTGATTTTACAGTAATAATTAACATTACAAGAAAAAGTAAATCATATGTTAAGAAATTGCTTATGGAAAAACCAGGCCATATTGAGATATAACAACATTTTTTACCATGTTATTGCATAGTTGAAATAATTATGTTTTTGTAAAAAAAAAATTACATATTGCTTTACATTGCTTTTTTTTCATTTAATTTGTTTTTAAAGAATTCGTTAAGAAATAGAGACTTAATGAATCTGTCATTCAGATGCAATCCTACAAAAGTACTTTTTTCGAGACATCACAAGTTTAGATAAGATTTCAGATCTAAGATAACCTTGTGGGTCGCCAAGCCAAGCCAAACGCAAATGATGGTCTCAGCAAATCACCATTTTGCGTTGCCACTTAAAAATTTGAGTTTGCCAAAAACAAAAAATTATGTAAAAGATTTCATTAACCCTTGAGGTGCCTGGCCTGGGTCTGACAGACTCGTTACTTCAGAAAAACTACAATATTTCTTCCATTTCGCAACTAAGCCGGCTGCGCTTTTGATTAGCTTCACAATGTAGAATAGAGGCTATTTTACCGTCATCTTTGTAACCTGCAACACAGGCTTGTAAATTTGTAGACAACTTGTGAACTTGTAGAAAATAACACGCGATTTATGTTCCTACGAGTCCGTAGAACCAGGTGAGTTGCCTGAAATGCGCTAATTTTAATGAAAAAATAGTCGTACAGTAGTGGTGAAAGCAAGTTAGAATTAAAGCTGTAACTAGATTCAACTTTATCTTAAATAATATAATTATTTGATAGATTAAGTGTGGTATTAAATGAAGTTTTGTGATTGAACGAAACCAAACAATGTTAAAAATCAACAAATGCTTATTTCCAGACATTTTAATGCATTTAAATGACTCAAAAAAACCAAATGTTGTTTACGCGTCTAATAAGCATGCCGTGTGAGTTTTGTCCACCAGGCACCCCAAGGATCAGAGTATCTAACGCATTGAAAAGGAGTACAGGATTATAGACACTGGATGGATACATGCAGCGTGTATTTTGGCTTAGAATCTGAAACGCTCGGAGTGTATGGTCCCGAATACCGTTTGAAAAACCTCAAGGAAGTACAAGCTGTATGAATAGCGGCCTTCTTCCAACAATGCGTGTCAAAGTCAAAGAGGTTGCAGCTACCCCGCCATGGCATTGTCTTACTGAACGGCACGCCAGTTTGGGTGCTTTACTAAACTCTCTAAAACATACAGATCATTATCTCTTGATCTCAGAACTGGATGTTTGCTCCTTTAAATAACTTTAGATCTCATCTAGGCCTACTTAGAGCAAAAAAAAGACTCGACCCTGGTGGAAAGTTGAGCACTTTCCACCAGCGTCGGGTCTTTTTTTTGCTCTTTTCCGTCTTTTTCGTCGGGGGGAGACGGGCTTGAATACTTGAGTGCAAGAGCATGGAGTGTCCCAGGATCAAACGGTGCGAACTTATCTTCAGATCTTAAATTAAGAACGGCCCATCGGAGATCACTCTCGGATACTTTAAGATTCGATAAAAGAAATCTGAGACTAAAAAACTGAAACTTGATATTGTGGAAACTGAAGGTTTTATTTAAATAATTTAATCGGGTTAGGAGCTTTAGGACTAAATCTCGATATGACTAGATAGCGGGTCTGACTAAATAGGTTTAAGACTAAATCTCGATATGACTAGAACGCGTTAGGGCTAAGTAGCTGTGTGACCACATATCTCTCCGCCTTTTTATCAGATTGGCTTAATATCGATATGACGTACAATGACATTAAAAAGTGGCACATTAGTTCAACCTCACATTTCAGCATAATATACGTTACTGGAAATGTAGGAATTGTATACAACTCCCAGGGAACGTATACGGTTCCGAAGCTATTTAGGAAAAGTGTAATATATGGTTTTAATAATTATTAAAGACATAAATAGAGGAAATATATACATTTCCCAGGAACTGTAAACAATTCCAATGTTACATTAGGAAACGTATAAAAATAACGCCTTTTGTAATAAAACACGTTTTGTAACAATGTACAATTGGGGTCTATCATTGAAATTTGATTCCGGGTTGGCTCCCACCAGAAGCTCTGCGGTCTGCCCTAAGTATCGCTTCTCCATACTCGCTCTACTCAGGACCTCTCTTGAGCTTTTGGCTCCCGCATTTTTTTTTAAACATTCTAGGGGTAGTAGCGAGAAGACTAGGTGGAGTAGGGGTGCTCCGAGTCGAGCAATCTTGAACGTTTTGCTATATTTCCGTTGGCCAGTTAAGAAGTGTATAGATTTCCTGTGAAATTTATCTAATATAATTTATTTCCGACATATCCGGGGGATTTTAAGAATTATATAAATTCCCTCATTTGTCCAACTCGGATGGGCAGCGTTCGAGAAACGTCGGCACATTTTGAGTCCAACAAACACTAGTGCCTGAAGACGAAAGTCTTCAATCAGTGCGTGTTGCCAGAACGAGCTATGGAGAGAGCTATGCTCGGAGTATCTTTGTGCGACGCAATCCATAATGAGGACATTTGCAAAAGAATGAAAGTAGTTGACATAGGTCAAAGAGACCTATGTCAGCTACTTTCATTCTTTTAGTAAGGAAGCTGAAGTGGCAATGGGCAGGCCACATAGATCACAACGATCGCTGGAAACCGCTGGTTGCAGGTTATCTCCCGGGATCGTTCTCTGTGGAAATCTAGGGGGAAGGCCTATGTTCAGCAGTGGACGTCTTATGGCTGATGATGGTGATGATGATGATACATTTTCTAGGAATTGTATACAATGACGGATTGCATACATTTACGTTAATGACTACGTATGTAGATATTTTTTTTATATTCAGATGTACTTCTTGGACAAAATAACAATCTGCATACCATGCAGTTCCCAAACCCAGTATAATTTTAAATAATTTTATTGACACTTTCATGTTCAAAAATATTATTTAACTTTAATACAAGAAACTATTTCGAAAAAACTACATTGTTCTGACTTACCAACGTAACTGTACTTTAGAAAACAAACGACAACTTAGTCGTTACACTATCTGGTCATTTCGAGATCTAGTTCAAAAGCGATGTGGACCTAACGCGATGTAGTCATATTTTATCGAGATTTAGTCTTAAATCTATTTAGTCAAATCCGCTATCTAGTCATATCGAGATGTAGTCCTAAAGCTTTTAACCCATTTAATCGAAATCAGCCACGAACTCTTGATTTCCACATCTTAAATGTGACGTCATGGGTCATAGAATCTCGTTTTTACCTCCAAGTATTTTGCCAATTGAAGATGTACAAGTTTGTCATCCTCAATGGCTTTAAGGAAAGGAAAACATTGTGAAGAAAACCAAAAATATAAACTTCGAGAACACGTAGATATTACCTGGTACTTGGTCAAAATGAAGAATTGCAACGGCCTTGACTCTTTTTTGTTAGAAGAGGCCCCGAATTCAAGCAGTGGGAACATACAAATATAGTGACCTGAAAATTGTGGAATAAGAACCCGAGAACTATGAAATACTCATCGTTTTATTAACACTGATTGTTTCTTTGCACACGTTGTGAGAACAAAGAAGGTTAATTTAATTTAATTGAGCAGTTAATGCAAAGTTGAATATCTATTTTATTAGAATTACTCAATAGATTTTGATCATTTTTAATGCATGTCCATGCATTTCACGCTTTAGCACTAACTTCGCTTAATAGTAAGCTTGGTGTAAAGGCCTGTTTACATTTTGATTATTGCGAGTGCGAGTGAGAAATAGAACACGCTTCTAATCACTTTACTACGCAAGTTACTACACACTCGCGCTAATCAACCATTGTCCACACGTGTTTCTTACTAATTACTTAACACCTGCACTAATCACTCGCACTCGCACTAATTAAAATGCCAACAGGCCTTGAGGCGTGGTCGAAAGTGTGCACGCTGTCGTAGAAAATACTCATTCACTCTGATCTCGGAAAGAATCATATAATTTTTTTAGGAAATAGTAACGCCGGAGTTTATTCCGCGCTTCGCGGTACGAGCAAGGAAGGAAGACGAAGAAAGAAATCGCTTCGTACGACTTAATAGTGGCGCCAACGACCTCAATACACAGATGTGCGTGCCCTCCCAAACTTCAGGGCACACGGAATCATGTCATCGTTGGGAAGAGTGAGCTCACTCATTCCGTTCTTGTCGATTGCAGGAAACGGTGGACTCCGTACGTTTTTACCTATCACTATTAGTTGTCAACAACCACAATAAGTAGAACCACAACATATCTCGCCGCTAGCGGTTCTTGGGGTGAAGTAGATTGGTTGTTTGTAAGCCACGATACACAGAGACGCAGTTTATTATCAATTTCAAGGTGCTCAGGGCACATCTACGTTGACTGGCACGGCCAATCTCACGTTCATCCTGGTCGAATGATCATCTAAGATACAAAGAACGGTATGTAAGCTTTATCAAGCTATACTCATTTTATCCTTCTTCTATTTTGCAGGCTTGCAAAAGTTGCTATATTTGGCGAATCTAGAAAATATACCATAGTTTTCTATTATTTTATTTACAAATGTAAGCATGTCTACGTGATAAACATCCTTTTGACCCTATCTTTATATATTATACCTTTTTGATCTGTGCAACGCTAAGAGATGTTTTGACTCTACTTATTCCAAAACAAAAACTGAAAAGTACTTCTGTACCGACATAGATTTGATAAGCGTGTCATTTAGTAAGTACAGCTTTATACTTGCAATAATTATTAGTAATTAAAAAGGTTTTAGATTGCTTTTATAATTTCGCTCAACGAGCAAAGTAGACCTATTGAAATAGGGAAGAGGGTTCCACAATGCTATTAAGTGCAATTTAAGGCGGATGGGCCAAGCCAATTTTCCATACAAACGTTTGGGAACCAATACAGGCGACAGAAATTGTATAATGTCTGTCTGTTAATTTTCTCTACATGTTTGATTAATTTTCCATCCGCGAATATACTCATATATTTAAACAAACTTGTATTAATATTTACTTTTGCAAATGATAAGTTTTGAAAATTTGCCGGAGTCTACGTATGTGTGAGTGGTTTTAAAGTAAACATGGCGGTCTCGCGTCAGCTGTTGCGCGCATTTCGGTGCAAGTTGCCGAGCGGGTCCGTAGAGGGCGCTACATTTCCGTGCGAGATTGATGCGACGTTGCCAGACTGTGCATGCGGCGTTGCGATAGCGGCAAAGCGGGAAACTTGGTTCGCTCGCTCGCTCACTCGCTGGCAGCAAGAGACTTGCGTTGGGCTTATAAATATCTTATATCGAAGTTTAGCCAGTGTTGCCAAGTTGGCCACTTTTGGCTATATTTGGCCACATTGTTTGAGGATTTAGCCAAAACTTTCTAAAGTTAGTGGCTAAACAATTTGGCCACAAATCTAGGCACTTTTAAGAATCGACCCTAAAAAGGCATAAATGACTGCTAAATAATAATAAAACGGTACGGAATGTTTCATTTTCGATTTCATAGCACTTGTTTTCACTTATCTCTTTTAATAGCAGGACGGGAAATTCTTTCACTTTTCGCTCTTCACTTGTCGTGATATTCATACTAGTAGAATTCAAAATGGATGAAACTAAATATTTTTCTGAATGGAAAGATATGACTATAGAAAAGTCAAGAAAAATATTCTTTCTGTCTTAAAGAACCAATCAACATTCATCAACATATTATATCGTCTAAAATAAAGCTATTTAAACTTAAATTAAATTTCTTAATAAATCGTCACCAATAAAGCTATGACATTTTTTTGGTTTGCCCCATGTTTAGTCCCTTTTTAATGTAAGTACGTAATTTTGAAGTTTCTGGACACTTTTTGGAAGAGTTTGGCCACTTCTTATGTCAGTGACTTGGCAACACTGAGTTTAGCCAGGTTTCTTGTTATTGTTTTTGTTTCATGTCATTTGGAGTACCTAAGTTTTGTAATTTGTAAATAAACTATCCGTTTTTGTCTTTGAAATCGTTGAGCGAAGTGAATTGTGTGGTGAATTCTCCGTAAGTTTACAGCAAAATGCCACGGCAAAATGCAACAAATAAATCGGCCTACAAGAAACATGCATATTCTGGTCCACGTAAAAATCGCAAACGCGTTCTAGCCGGGCTACGAAACCGTGCTACTTATTCTGACGACGATGATCGTTCGACATCTGTACCATCGTAAGTATAACAATAACAACTACTTTACAAATACCCAATACATACTTCTCTGATCGGAACCTCCGTAGTTACGATTTTCTTAATTTTTAACCTAACTTTACAAGGGGGTTACTAACTTATACTCATCTAGAAATCTACGGCAGCTAAAGTAAGCCTATGCCTTACGTGTTACGTGTTTTCAGACCACAAAATGGTACCAAAACTTATAGCATTTTACAAAAACTGTATTGTTCCAGAAATAATATTACGAAGGGTACAGAAAAACTCAAAATGTAAAGAATTGAAAGAGTACATAGGTAAAATAATTTCACACACACTTATTTGTTTATAGCATACTGGATTATTACATGGATGAAAACCACATGGTGTAACTAGCCTAATATGTATATATAAATTGCTTTTTTTGTTGCAGATGAATTGGGAGGATTATCATCAACATAAAGATAATTCTATCTGGGAGGCTTATCATCAACATAAAGATAAATCTATCTGATTTAGCCTACTTCAGTGCAAAATCCAACCTTCGCCGACCTTGTGACCACCATTCCACCTACAGCAATGGTTATCACCACATTCAAATCTTAAAGGAACAGAAAAGATTTTACCTGACTTGTGTTCTGTCTATGAGGATAATGTGTTCCATCTATACCATTTTTTATATAAATAAAATAATAATTATATCTGTTGTATTTTATTTGTACTTAGAATTGTAAATATTTTGCTACAGCTGTCTCTATAATTTCAAGATTAAACCTAAGGCAGTATTGGTTAGGCGGTACACCCTCCGGTCTGGATGTTGTTTGTGTGTTGTATGTAGTCCCCGACACGAGTAATCTAAGTGGGGAGATATGAGTGTTTTTTTTAAATAAAGAGTGACGAGACGAACGGGACATGTGCCTGATAGTAAGCAACATGCCTGCCACATAACAGCACAGTGACACGCAGCTATTGGAACATGAAGAGTCCAAATCATTACCTAGCACTGCACTGCGCTCATCACCCAGAGATCTAAGATGTTATATCTCTAAGCCATGTAATTTCTCTGGTAACATTGCCCTTCAAACCGGAACACAGTAATGTCGCATTACTGCTTGGCGGTAGAATAACTGGCAAAGGTGTCGTACTTTCCCAGGCGGACTGCTAAGAGTCCTACCACTACAAAAAGTGTGTGGAAGTGTTTGCGTTTGCTTGCTTTATAAATGTGTAAGAGAACTGAAAGGATTATTTTAATTATCACAATTACACCAGGCATGTTTGGTTTGCTTTACATATTTGCGTATTCCGTAAAAGCTGAGAAAAATAATTTGTTTCATACAAAAAGAAAAACCCCGATGGGATTTGAAACCACGTCCCATCGGCTTGTACAACAAATCTGTTACTTTGCCAAATGAGCCATCAAGCCTATGGTCTTTGTGTCCAAAATAAGCATCGATTTCTGATGTTGCTGTATAACATGCGTGTGTGCGTGTGTAAACGTGTAAAATGTTTGACAGATCAGTAAATTGGCGGATATTAGCTAATATCTTCGATTTATTGTTGAAAATTAGGTCATTTAGAAACATTGTATTGGTTTATATCCGCGGATCAACATTTAGTACAAATTGGATTGCAAAATACGACGTAAAAAATATTTTTTCATAAATGACGACTCCAGCGCCATCTCTTGAGAACGTAGCGGGTTTAGCTCTCGGCCCATTCACCTTAAGTGCGGGGTCCACCACAGAACCACATTTGTGGGCGACTGTACGAAGGACGTTACTGTTATTACAATGTGATAATAATGAAATTATCAGCGGCCTACGAGCTTTAAGGTGGCTTATAGCCAAACCTAAAACTCGATAAAATCTATGCGTTTATAGCAAAGTGTATGTCTATTTTGTCTAAAGAATCACGCTAGAAAAAAAAAACCTTTTTTTTGTTTTCTCCAATTGTGACAGGAAATTATGAAAAAAAGCGTGTTAATGCTCGAGAACGATTAAGTTTCTTTATGAATGGAGGTTACAAAATACTTAAATCAATTCATTCGATCACATATAGAAACCAAAACGTTTCAAAAACAAATAAGATAACTACTAATAATTATGGTTCCAGAGAAGTTTCAAGGCAAATAGATAAATCATTTGATAGGTGAAGTGAAATGCTAGGCAGTATTTTTAATCTACTTGTATCTTCACTCTATTTTGTACAAAAATAATAACAATTTAATAAATAATATAGGGAAGCTGAAACGTACGTGTAGGAGAAATAATATAACAGCCTTTTGCGATATAAACAATTGTTGCCTTGCATGTTGTATGAGAATAAAGGTCAAAACAGCGTCACAAGAAAAAAACTCGCCAATTACAAATTAAGCCACCAATATCCAATTCTCAATACGGGTAGACTTATTTTCCGGAATTAAAAAGCAGGGTTGGCGCCATTCCATCAGCGATAGATACCCATTTAATGGTTGCACCGACTGTTAGCCGCAGTAGCCGTTTTCGCCGCCATAGCTTTCGAGTCGACATTTTATTATCGGAGGAGTCAGCTCTGTTGTAATCCTTGCCGAGCAGTACAATTTACGATTTATAAAACCGCCATTTTCTGTTGTAAAGCAAAACGATAAAGCGGATAGTAAGCCTCGGTTCCACGAGCTAACCCCCGTTCCTTTACTTCTTCTTATCTTAATATTCACTGATATTAAAAAGTTAATCCAAAAAATAACAAGTACGATGTCGGTTGCGCTTTGTTACCGTTATCTGAGCTTTTTGAAATGCGTTTGGATTGTGAAAGACTAAATTTGATTGTGAAGATCGCTTGAATTTTTCGGAATCTAAAAATCGCAAACTAAAGATTAAATTTTCTTACATGGTTTTTTATGGGTATTTTAGTAGTGACCATGCCATGGACGACTCAAATCCCGGTAGCAAGATTTTTACCTAATTTGAGACTTCTGCGACTTCTAAATCTTATCTTATCTCTTATTATAAAAACTTACTGAAAGTGAAATCTGAGTTTTAGAGTTCGTTTGATGTCACACACCACGGAAATTTCTATACCAATTAGACTATGCTTAATAACTTGATAAGTATTGCCCCGTTTTAATTTTTATTTTACAAAAAAATAACACAACAAATAATATCAAATTCACTGCTTAGCACTGCTTAGGTATACTACAGAGACAATTGAGATAATTTATATTTTATTCTAGAAACATTGTTGTCCGGTCAATTTAGACATTCGAAGGTACATAAATAAATTAACAGCAAGCTGTACGTGCGTCTACTTGTTTAAAACATAGCTAAAAGTAACCTCTGAAAGTTCCGAATCATTCTGGTGGCTGGATTTTTTTTGTATTCGAGGTCAAAGTTCGAAAATCGAGGATCAACAGCCCAGACCGTAAGAGCTAGAAACTTAAAATTTCGCACACATATTTTTATTTTAACGTAAGTGAGGGCTTTTCTGAAATTCATCCCCCAAGGGGGTGAAATAGAAAATGAACGATCGTATGAAACTTTTTATTCCTTGAACATATTTGCATGAAATTTCGTACGAATTGAGTACGGCAAAAATTATGAGTTCCGTATTACAGCATTTTCCAATATTACACGCCTAAGGGGGTGAAATAGTGAAATAGAGGAGAAAAGTTTGTATGAAACTTATAATGCCTTAGAACATAACAGTTGCATGTAATTTCTAATGAATTGAGTACGGTCCAAATAATGAGTAATATATTACAGCGTTTTCCAAAATAAAACACCAAGGGGGTGAAATAGAGCATGATAATTTGTATGAAACTTTTAATGTCTTTTGATATATCTGCATGTATAGGAGGACTAAGGGTATTAAACTATAAAAAAAACGAGTCTTCACTATTATAAGCACGTTTTACTATTTGATAGGACAAAGAGTAGGTCTAGGTATTACACTCTCGTTCGCGGCGTGTGTCGGCGCACAAGCGGAGCGCGTGCGCCACGTGTAACAGTTGCTAATAGACTGGCGGGAGGCGGGGAGCTTGGCGCTTGGCTCGCTCGCTCCTTCACTCGCTTAGAGCGCCGGCACACCGGCGATGGCGGGGTGAGAGGGGGAGAGCCGGGAGGGCTCACTATCCGCTTGCTACACCGCCTGATCTTCGCGTTTACAATTTTGGCGGGAAAACGGGTGTCAGGTTACATAAGCGCGGTGTTTGTGCTTCGACATATGAAGTGCCGCCCTACTTGTATCCGTTTGAGCCCATTTATTCTCAAGAGCATTTCAAGACGCTTCTAGCGGTATCGTTTGTTTATAATTAATGTACTTAAAATGTAAACTAACATTTTTGACACTTGAGATTTTTTTTTGCGATTTCTCAAGTAGTCGATCAGCTATTACATTAATAATTTATGAAGGAGACAGTGGTTTTATGGCTTAAATGTGTTGTATACGAAATAACAAACTCGAAAAACCAAAAATAACTGCATTCTATAGCACAAATATATTTTTAAAAAAAATTCAATACTTCGGGACTATTTTCCCGCCAAAAATTGTAATTTTTGTTTTTTTTTTAATTTTACGATTTTTCTATGTAAATGGACTCTAATTTTAATGTGGATTATATCAAAATAAAGACCAGTTCAAGTAGACGCCATTAAACAAAAATTTATCGGTATACCTTCCCAAATAAAATCACTAAAAAAAAAAAATGTCCCGCCAAAAACCCGTCCGCAAAGTTAAGTTTGTATATTTCGTCATCAACCAAGTTTTTGGGTACTATATTACACACCGGTGTATCAAGCGGTTATACATGTAATTTCAACCAAATTGAATACGGCCCAAATTCTTCTTTGGTCTAATTTGACCGGACTAATTGGTTCTCAATATTTTATTTACGCACGTTGCTGCCCAATCCCCAGGCAAACTTTGCGAATAGTTCCAGCCCTATAAAACTTTAACTCTAGACACTTATATTTTATTAGTTGGTTTTGTGAACTCAGCCCAATTATTTTTATTCTGAAAGACAACATACTGCATGATCAAAATCGTAATACAATTTGGCGGCAGTATTACGTACAGTTAATTATGTTTTTTTTCTTCTATATAAGTTAATGGAATCAATGTTAATTTATTAAAACATATACTCGTAAAAGGAATTAATTATTCTTGACCGGTACCACTAACAGCATTTGCTAACACGTTTACTAATATTTATTTTATTATGTAATGGTAAGAGTCATTGCAAAATCGAAGGCTTTTTTAGTTGCCTCTAATTGACAAGGCTTTCTAAAGGATTATATTTTTATATTTTGTACTTTGTTATGTACGTAGATACATTGCCTGTTATGTACTTAAAGTTGTTAAAAGTACTTCTAAACGAATGTTTCGAATTAATTTACTTATTCAATTAAATTGGAAAGACGTTTACTTAATGAATTTGGATATTTATCAATTTTGTCTTGATGTTTTGCCGATAATAACATTAGGCCCAACCAATTAATTAGGTTTAACAAAGGCAATTTTGCCATTTTCTCACAATCTATGTTTAATTAGTTTATTCTAGGACATTCCAAAATTTCTACAGTTCCGTATTTTCGGTTACTGTAAAAACAGTGTTTTTTTTCTCTTAATCCTTAATCCATGTATTAGGATAAGCCTAATTGTTCAATATTTATCCCGAAATATCGTCCTGGGGCCCATAGCAGGAATAAAAACAATTAATATGCCGTTATACCGATTTTAACATTTACTTCTCTGATTGCAAACCGAGTAGTGCAAAGAAATGACTTACCTGGGGTTCCCGGCGTCGTCCAAAATCCAGTTTGGTGGTAGGAAGAAGGAACGGGACCAGAGGGAATCGGAATACCAAACCAGAAAATTCCAGACGATCTCGCAAATTCCCAGAACGATCCTGCGTTCTAGAAACGGCCAATCCAGTAGCCCCTTCACACACAAATAGTCCAGCACTAATCCAGTAGTCACACTTAACGTTAATAATGTGTTCCCGCACAATACTAAAACTTTTATCCAGAAAAGCACCAGTTATAAAAACTAACCAAAAAAACCAGTCATTGTCGTTCCCGCGACCAGAGACAACGTACGAGTGACAGCCGGCGACCACAGACACACGCTAATCGTCGGCCGATATAATGTTGCCCGATTATACGGAACAAAACCCCCGACCAATTGAACTCCAGGTCAATTTTAGAAAACCAGTATTTAGCAACTAGTATTTAGTAACTAGTATTTAGTAGTATCCGGACCCCAAATAAAACGAAATTCCCAACTTTGACCCGAAAGTGGAAATCAAACCAAAAAAAAACTTTACCAAAAATAGCAATAAAATTAAATAAAATTTTAACCATGAAAAATACGTATATCTAATAAAGAGGCAGGCGTGCCAGAGAGGACACCGCGCGCTGAAGTCTGGAACCAGAAACCAGAATCTCCGCCACGCGGGGTGTGCCATCAGTACCAGATATCAATTTTAAAATACGTCCCCTACGCCAGAGTAGGGGGGCCAAATTTGCCTCTTTTAATAATACTAAGTCCCCTTCCCGAGGGGCCTCCGTCCTATCTGTCCATTTTACCCGTTGTTGCAACAGATGCAAGTACTCGGCCGACCAGCGCCTCCAGAAGTCTTGACTTATTTGCTGCAATAACTGAAAACGGGACAGGCGTCCGGGCCGCTCATCCTTCCAGGGATACTCCGGCAACGCGGTTAAGGGCTGACCGATCAAGAAGTGACCCGGCGTCAAGACTTCTAGATCGTTAGGGTCAGGCGAGATTGGACAGAGAGGACGGGAATTAAGCACTGCCTCCACGCGGCATAGTACCGTGACTAACTCTTCCCAAGTTAACACGGTCTCCCCGATGACACGGCGGAGATGGGTTTTAGCAGACTTCACCGCAGCCTCAAAAATTCCTCCCCAGTGAGGACAGGCCGGCACACTAAATTGCCAGCTGATTCCCCGCTGGGCGAGAGCCAGACTTAAACTATTATTACCAGAATTTAAAAAATTATTAACTTCGCGTAAATAATTCGCCGCCCCTCGATAATTTGTGCCATTGTCCGAACGTATTAAAGAGGGTACTCCTCTTCGCGCTACAAAGCGATCCAGCGCCGCGACAAAGGCCTCCGTAGACAGCGCAGAGACCAGCTCCAGGTGGACTGCTTTGGTGGCCAAACACACAAAGACGCACAGGTAGGCTTTAACGACCTTGGCGTTACGCAACGTCGATGACTTGACCGAGAAGGGCCCAGCGAAGTCCGTTCCGACCCCGTCGAACGGCCTCGAGGGAGAAATCCTATCCGGAGGAAGATCTCCCATCATGGGCTGCATGGTAGACGCCTTGAGCCTATAACAAGGGACACATCTAAACAGCACCTTTCGGACCGCCCTGCGAGCCGACAAGATCCAGAATTCACGCTGCAACACAGCGAGAAGCGCGCCACATCCAGCGTGCGCGTTACCGATATGCCGATCGGTGATCAGCAGGTCCACCAGAGGACCTCCTTTCGGTAGTAACAGGGGGTGCCTGCTGCCGTACGGCAGGTTGGCTTTCCGGAGCCGACCTCCTACGCGCAGAAGACCATCCTGATCTGTGAAAGGGTTCAACTTGGCGACCGCACCCTTCAAGCGAGCGCGTCCGCAGCGCAGCGCCTCAAGTTCCGTCGGAAACCTCTCACCCTGCACCAGCCGAATGAGGTGCAGCAAGGAACTCCGACGCTCCTCCACAGTGGCGATCTGGTCACTCCTCCTCTGACGAGGGTGACGACAGTTGTGGATAAAGCGCTTAATCCAGCTAGTTACCCCCAGCAATTTATCCAGCTTGCTGTAACGACCCGTCAACCAATCAGGGTCTGGGGGCACTTCCGCCACAATCGCATGCACGCGGACTCCGGGCAGCTCCGCTCGCTCCGAGTCCGCGCCGAGAGCTGGCCAGGAAGCTTCTGGCTCCCGCAGCCAGTCCGGACCCCACCATAAGGGGTGATCAACTAGCTCCGGCGCGGAACAGCCGCGCGAAGCACAGTCAGCGGGGTTCAACTCACCCGGGACATGTCTCCAAACAATGTCCAGTCCAATGTTTTGGATTTGGGAAACCCGATTTCCCACAAAGGTCTCCAAAGTGTGAGGGGCTGCTCTCAACCAGGCAAGCACGACCTGACTGTCTGACCACGCATAGACATTCCGGATGTCTATCGAGGTGGACAGTTCCTGATATACATGCTTGAGCAGCCGAGCAAGTAATGTGGCTCCGCTCAATTCCAGTTTCGGAATGGTGAGTCGTGTCCTGATAGGAGCTACCTTGCTCTTCCCCAATAAGAGCGTGACATTGACGTGGCCTCCAGCGTCAACTGTACGCAAGTACACAGATGCGGCATAGCCCAGCTCGGACGCATCACAGAACCCGTGCAGGCTGATCCGGCTACAGCCTGGTGGCAGAATGCGACGGGGCAACGCCACTCGATTGACCGTTTCGAGGTCAGATATTAAACGAAGCCAAATGTTAAGCGAGTCTCCGACCAGGGGGTCGTCCCATGAGACCTTCAGAGTCCAAAGTCGCTGTAACAGACACTTGGCTGCGAACAGAACCGGACTGATCCAACCGTTTGGATCAAACATCCTGGCGATGGTGGACAAAACCGTCCGTTTTGTCCACGCGCGTGTGGCTTCCAGTGCCACCCGAAAGGTGAAGATGTCAGCAACCGGTTGATACTGCATGCCCAGAACCGCAATCCCGTGCGGATCGTCACCTTCCTCGAAGAGCCCCGGATCCTGCTGGTGATCGTCCGGGATACCAGCCAGGACGTTGGGGTCGTTAGAGAGCCATTTCCGAAGCTCATAGCCTCCAGATGCGAGAAGCTCTGTAAGCTCATCCCGGAGCAACAGAGCTTCCTCCACCGTCTGCGCACCAGTGCAAACGTCGTCCACGTACAGGTCGCGCTCCAGAACTGCGGCTGCACGTGGGTACCGAGCCCGTTCTTGCTCCGCCAACTCCAGCAGTGAGCGGATCGCAATGAAGGGGCTTGATCTCAACCCATAGGTGTTGGTGTTCAACTCATACACCATCATAGGGTCCTGAGGACTTTCCCGCCAGAGGATCAACTGGAACCTCCTGTCCTCGGGGTGTATGACCGTTTGTCGGAACATCATACGGATGTCCGCTCCCAACACCACCTGATGCCTACGGAAATTCAGGATGATGTCTACAATATCCCGATGTAGCTTCGGTCCAGCGTGGAGGCACTGGTTCAGTGACACTCCTGTCGAAGTCGGAGCGGATCCATCGAACACCGTCCTGAGTTTGCCCGTCGACGCTTTCAAAACAGCGTGATGAGGCAAAAAGTAGTGGTCCATGGTCGACCAGTCGTCACGAGCCGGAGACATGTGGCCCAGTGCCTCATACTCTCTCATGAACTCGATGTACTTTTCCCGAAGTACAGGATCTCGAGCCATGCGTCGCTCCATGGACCTGAGCCTTTTTTCGGCCAGTGATCGAGACTGGCCCAGACGCGGGGGGTTATCCCGGAAAGGCAGCCTAGTCTCCAATCGCCCAGAAACCATTCTCCGAGTGTGAGCCTGATAAAAGTTCTCACACTCCACGTGCTCGGGATCCAGCCGAGACACGGTAGGCGGCTCTTCGATCTCCCAGAACCTCTGCATGATCTGAGCGAGGGCCGTTCCCGTAAAGGAAGCCTGATTCGACTGCTGCCACTCATCCACCATTCCCAAAATGGCGTTCCCGTAGATGGTGGGCAGCGCCATCAGCGAAGACTGGTCCAACAGTCTAGGCTTCCCGTTCATGATGTAACCCAGTACATCAGAACCCAACAAAAGGTCTACCGGACCCGCCATCCCGAAGCGGGGATCCGCCAACCTGAGACCCTTAGTACAGGACAAAAGATCCGGATCTATGTCCGCCTGAGGAAGCCAACCGACAACCGAATCCATGACGGTGGCCCTGACCGCAATCCTTTCCGAATAGGAATGTACGGACGAGAAGGAGAGGCGGGTCTGTCCAGCCGACCGCACCTCTGTGTTCCCGACTCCCCGCAACGGAGTCGGTGACGGAAACCTAGCCAGGCCCAGGCGATGAGCAACCCGGGTTGTCAAAATGCACCCCTGGGACCCTGTGTCCAAGAGCGCTCGTATCCGGACGTAGTCGCCTCTTGGACCCCAAACCCTTAACCAGAGGGTGGGCAGCAGGACCACCGGTTGATCCTGTGCCAAGGGAACGGAGGCTAGTCATTCCCTCCGAGGCTCGTCCGAACCCGTCGGACTACAGGGCCCAGCCCAATATGGCTGCCGAGTGCAAAGGGCCATCGGAGGGGGGGCATATCCAGCTGCCCTGCCGTACCTAAAGTAGGGCGGGTGATAATCCAGCCTCGGATGTTCATGGAGGGGAGGCGTGTACGCCCTCCATTCCATCGGTCGCGGATCCAGCGGCGGAGAAAGATAACGCTGGGGAGGTGGCCCCCGTGGTGACTCCTGTATCACCCTTCCACCTCTCCAGTTCGCCCGCGTCCGCGCGGGCTGTGAGGTCGGTGACCGAGCCGCGTGTAGGACGCCCCTTGTTGGGCTGCCCGGTGCTGCCGTGGGTTGGGGTGGAGGGGGTGTGCTCCACGCTGTAGCCACTTCATGGTTGTACAATGCGTGGCTCTGCGTGGGAGCGCCCCCGCCCGTGGAGGGCCCCCTCCCTGAGGGCTGTCGACCAGCACCATCGCTCCTGACGCACAAGAGCTGATGGTGTGGTCCCCCACACCCAGGACACGGCCGTGCCGTGGGGCAGTCATTGTACAGATGACCCCCCAGGCACCCGTAGCACCGACGCAACCGCCGAACGATCCCTCGTCGTTCGGAGGTCGTCCGCGCAAGCAGGGCCGGACACTGCACCAGCGCGTGGAGCTGGCCACAGTTCGGGCACTCCTGCTCCGACGCACTCGTCACCGTCGCCGTCCGCTTCACCGCACCCTGAGTGCGGGGATTGGTAGGTCGCGGTCCTGTTCCGGCAGGGCCACGAGCTGAAGCGGCGGGCTGCGCCTCCTGAGGCGCCGACTCTGCCATCCTCGCCTCCCACTCCAGGACCCGAAGTAGCTCCTCAAACGTGGGGAAGACCTTCGGGTCGCCGTGAAGGCCCCTTTCCCGCTCGAACCGGGCGCGCAACTCCAGCGGCACCTTGCCCAGCAGGATGTGGACCAGCATGAACGACCAGTGTTCTACTGGCAGTCCCAAGCTGCGCAAGGCGTTGTACGCCACCTTCACGGGCGTGAGGATTAGCGGCCGCAACTGAGACCTCTCAGTCACCTTCGGCAGCCCCAGTATTTGGGACACGTGAGCGTCGGCGAGGAGCCGAGGGTTTTGAAACCTCGTTTCCAGCAACTCCATCGCCGTGCCGAAGTTGTCGTCGTCCAGCTCCAGGTGCTGGACCAGGGAGAGTGCCTCACCCTCCAGTGACGTGCGGAGATAGGCCAGCTTCTCCGCCCTCGTCAAGTCCTTGCGTGAGTCCACGAGAGAGGCGAACATACTCCGGAAGCCGCTCCACTCTCGCAGGTTACCTGTGAACCTGGGCAAGTCCAGGGTGGGAAGGCGTCCCACTACACCCGAACCCGCATCCCTGATGACGGGTCCCGAGCTCGCCCTTCCCTGACGAGACCTCTCCAGCTGGCGAACCCTTTCGGAGACCTCGTCGTACACATCCAGGATGCGCCGCATGTCCGCCTCGATCCTCTCCATCTGCTCCTCAGGTGGAGACGGCCTTGCATCCCGCAGCGATCCTGCGCTCCTCTCAGCGACCTCCAGGCGCCTGTCGAGCTGTTCTGCCCTGTTTAGCAGCGCCTCCTCCCGGTCTCTCCGGCCGACCAATCCTTGTAAGGATTCGAACCATCGGAGCTGGTTGGCCAAATCCGAAGCCATTTTAAATTTAAATTTAAATTTTAAATTAGCCTAAAGTTCGGACAATGTCACAACAAATATATCCGCAACCTAAAAAACCGGATACCACTTAATACTAATTTCCCGACAGTTTGGGGAGAAATTATAAACTGGGAACCCCCAAATATTCAGCCTACCCGGTATATTTTGCCAGAAAAATAAAACAAAAAGGGAGTATTTACGGCTAACCGCGCTCTTTCTACCAAAAAATGTTCAATATTTATCCCGAAATATCGTCCTGGGGCCCATAGCAGGAATAAAAACAATTAATATGCCGTTATACCGATTTTAACATTTACTTCCCTGATTGCAAACCGAGTAGTGCAAAGAAATGACTTACCTGGGGTTCCCGGCGTCGTCCAAAATCCAGTTTGGTGGTAGGAAGAAGGAACGGGACCAGAGGGAATCGGAATACCAAACCAGAAAATTCCAGACGATCTCGCAAATTCCCAGAACGATCCTGCGTTCTAGAAACGGCCAATCCAGTAGCCCCTTCACACACAAATAGTCCAGCACTAATCCAGTAGTCACACTTAACGTTAATAATGTGTTCCCGCACAATACTAAAACTTTTATCCAGAAAAGCACCAGTTATAAAAACTAACCAAAAAAACCAGTCATTGTCGTTCCCGCGACCAGAGACAACGTACGAGTGACAGCCGGCGACCACAGACACACGCTAATCGTCGGCCGATATAATGTTGCCCGATTATACGGAATCATTTAACCTCTTGCCCGATAATATTGGCTACTCACTTATCTAGCCATCTCATTCGGTTTTCTCATACTGATCTGTACGAGTAGAGGTACTAGATTCGTTCGATCAAAGGAACCGTATAATTGCAAATCAAATAATTTTATTATATTTAAAGGATACGATAGCTTAACTGACGATTTTGCGTCACCTACGAAGAATTCTCATAGTCCAGTCGGGGCAGACATTTAAATAGAAAAAAATCCGGGGAGCGATTTTTTTTTAAACGTTGGGGAGGGCGGTTGGATGTATAAATCTCGATTTTCTAACTAATCCCGGTAAATGATTCGCCGCCATCTTGTTGTTTAATTTTTTTCGTTCAATATTTGCAGAGTTATACTATCAAGTTTATTAAAAAAATCGTAATGGGTGGAATTTTATTTTCTTAAACTTTAGTTCTCGCACATTTTTTTTGCTCCACGATCAATATTTTCAGTTTATAAACACAAATCGAAGGTGAAATGGTTTTTATTTTTCATATATTTTGTTTATTTTCTGGTTTATTTACAAAAAATTGCAATAGAGAATGTAGAAGGGCATGTTGTGTCTTTTACTGGTATACATATCTGGTTATATATTTCCTTATTTTTCATATGTATATAATATATCGAAACGTATATTGGAAAACCCCTGAATTGAATATACATCTCTCAGTACTACTTATTTTCGCAAATGAAGTGATTTGGAGTCAGTACTATTACATTTTGTTATGTAGTTAGAATATTATCAAGGCGCTTTGATGTTATCTCAGAATCCGAACAGCGCGAACGTTCACACTTTTCCAACGGCAGGGCATCGGCATTTTTAAGATCTTTGTTTTTGAACGGGCAAAGTCTTTACTAACATAATTTAAGGGGCTGCCTAAAGCCAGAAAACGAAAAAAGGACATTTTCGACGCCACCGCTCACTGTTAAGAAACTAAAAACTATGACAAAAAAAATATTGACGTGTGGGTACAATCAAGAAGAAGCACAATAACCGAATAGAATTTTAAAAATAGATCAGAGTTTTTTACAATAAAAAAATAAAAATGACACCGAAAAAACCCGTTTTAATTCGAGTACTCGAAATTATCAGCGATGACCCCACATTATTTTTTGGTAATAAAATTCCTATTTGTACGTTCTAGTAAAGTAACCGAACACTTTTTTAAATTTATGTTTAGTTATTGAGTAATTAAATAGAACTTAGTCAAAAATGGACTCCTGATTAAATATTGATTTTTCCTCCAAACTGTGTCATGCTATTCTCGACTTTATCTCCATCACATTAAGAAACGCGTCGCGCGGCTGAAATCTGATTTTTTCCTGGCTTTAGGCGCACTCTTAATAACAACGAAAACAACACTACATTGCATACCTAACGCCAAACCATTGTACGAGTATGTACTGAATCCTAGGAGTTAAAAGTTAAAGCTGCTACAGTAGTAGTACTGGATTTGTCACTGTGTTTTCCTTCACCGTTTATAAGTAAGTGACATTACACTGAATTTTAAAAGACAGTGGTGCGCGTGGGATTCAAAGCAAAGGCGCCGGATTGGCAGTTGCCGTTCTCCCGACTAAAACAGACGTAACTTTTTGTATCAATTACTTTTTCGTAATCATAATCAGCCCCCCATCGTCCACTGCTGGACATAGGCCTTTCCCAAGTTACTGAGGTCAATCGGCAGCTCCTGTCATTCACTGTACCATCTATCAATTTAACGGTTATCGGTGCTCCTGGTTATTTCTTTGTGCTGGTATTCAAATTGATTGGTAAAATTGGTTCTTAAAATCAGATAAGTTAAATATAACTTACCATCATGAGAATCGTACATGTAGATTATTTCCTTCCAGCCATAATGTATGATGGTGTCGAAAACGGCCTTGTGGTAGTCCGGTCTCATGCCGACTGCGTGGTCTATCAGGCCAGATGATGGTGGTATAACCTAGACAAGAAATATATCTAACATTATTCAAAAATGATATTTTCGGTTTTTTTCGTAATATAGCGGCTATGGTGAACGGTGAATCCATGGAATGCTAAGAAGTTCGTCTCGTCTTTATCATAGTAACGAGAGGAGCACAACATGCGTCTGATACTAAACACTCAGGTATTTATATATGAAGAATCCAAAACACGAAATAGCAGATAGGTATACCTAATACTAATATAATACATATAATCTCGTTACCCAAAGATATAATATGATGATTTATCTCTTCAACCTGTACATCATTTCTCTGAGAATTGAGAAACCCTTCAATTGAGATCTGATGACATCCTGTTATCGAATATTTCTAAGCTAAAGCTCAAAAATTTGTCCTGATTTTATTTAAGTAAATGTATAGAACACGGTGGTAAGACCGAACTAATTTTCCTAGGTTTTTGCCGAATGCATTTTACATGCTTATTTTTATTTTATTTGTAAGTCTTCAGTTAATGCTTGTTAATCTTAGTATAATTCTGCTTTATGTTTGTCATCTAGCTTTTCCTACACGGCTAGATCGATTTTCATAATACTTTATCTCTATATTTATAATTATACTGTACGTGTGTATGTCACTGAACTCGTCCTAAACGGCTGGATTTGAATATTTGAATATAAATTTGAATGTTTTTTTTTTAATGAGTTCGGGTGGCACCCTGGATGGTTTAGATTGACACATCAGCCCGGCAGATCGCGCTGCAATCGTTGTTAGTTAGTTATTAGTTGTTTAACCCAAACGAAGTCGGGGCGGGCCGCTAGTATGTTTACAGTGATTTCCTGAATGAATAAAAAAATAGTCAAAAAAGTTTGGCGTTGCTTTTTGAGGAATGCTACGTCTACTAGCCCTACTACCGCCTACCACCTAACTCAAATGGCTTTGACTATGATTTTGTTGTTTTTATAATTTTTAACGAAAAGTCAAAGCTTTCATTGCATTTTCAAGTCAGCGAGAAGAAAAGAGAGAGCAATATGATGCTAGCATTAAAGTAAAATATTATATACCTTTTCTGGAAACCACGGCGTCACAAAAGGCATCTGGAACGTGTTAGTGTAGGAGTGAAGCGTGTCGAATGATTCAGGATTGACCGCACCCAACATGGCGAACACTCCCCGCGCGAACTGATTGCAAACTGCAGACAAAGAAAGCATTCATTTAGATATTGTATATGTCACCGTCAAAATGTAAAAACGGTTAGATTACAATCTAACGACGCTAAATTATAAACTAACCTAAACTAACTCCCCGTGGGATTATAATCTCATGCGTTAAATTGTAAACTGAGGGAGTTTGCAATGACAGTGACAAAAGGCAAATTTTAAGACAAATTCTATTTATTTATTTCACTAGTTTATATTTTTTTTCTGCTGCCGCGAAAAATTTTTTGTTGATAAACCTTTACTTGTGATTTGTTTTGTCAAAACTAACCTCAAAACTTCTGAGAGTAGATCCATTTTTTTTATTTTTAATATGACGAGGCTTATCCGGCGGCTCCGCTTTACGGGTTTATGCATTTATTTTTATTCTTTATGTTATTCTTATGTTGTCGTTTCATGTCTTCTTTGTTATATTATGTTACTCGCGTTTTTGTAGATATTTACTACAACACTGATATTTCGAGTATTTCTGAAAACAGGCTATAAATGGCTATAAATAGGATGACTATAAATTTATCGTTTTTTTTTTCATATGTTTTATTTCATTTGTTTATTTATATACGAAAATAGATCACACACTCACGGCTATCAGACCTATGCTATCCTACTAATACTATACATGGTTTGGAGATTTGTATCTGAATCATATCGCAACGGCTGAACAGATCGCGTTGAAATTTTAAACATAAATGTATACTTAGATTATAGCGTGACATAGCACACAGGCTCCTTTTTGACAGTGACAAAACCGGGAACTACATGGGTAAAACAGACAAACGCTGCTGGTTTGCTATAAAAACTGACAGTTTTCTGTGTACGTATGTTCCCAGAAATAATGACTATGAGTAATAATGACTCACAATTATAAACTTTAGTATGGCTTATGCATATGGGTTTGGCAAATAACAGGTAGAAAAGGTGCATAGAATGGATAGATTAAGTTAATTTATTATCTAATAGTTTTTTACAACCTAATGGTGCCATATTATTTATATACTCAATCTTATTCCCAAAGTGTCACGTTATTTTTACAGTTTCATGAAAGATTTCCCTTGATAAACATGCATTTTTTAAATGCTAATAAATTGTGGTCGAAGACACATAAGAAATAAATAATATAACGTACCTATCTGTGCGCAGACTTGGTCGTTAACTAAAGCTCAGAAGTTCCGCCTCGGAGTTCGCCAACGAGCAATGGAACGCAGTATCTTAGGTATTAAAAGGCAAGACCGTGTTCGTAATACCATACTGCGTTCCATAACAGGTGTAACCAATGTAGGATTTATGTCTGCCAAGCTTAAATGGGAGTGGGCGGGTCATGTGACCAGAATGCACCCCGATCGGTGGGCCAGGGTTTCTACAGATTGGACACCATGGGCCAGTCGACCCCAGGGTCGTCCTCCAACGCGATGGATGGACGAGCTCGGAGCGTTTAAAAATGATTGGATGATGGTAGCTCAGGACCGGATAAAGTGAAGGGGATTGGGGGAGACCTTTGCCCAGCAGTGGGACAACTGAGGTTAAACTTATTATATAATGTGAGATAAGTTTTCAAAAGCAAGTACTGAAAAATATTGCCTAAAATCCTGATCTTCTCATACCACGGACTTAGAAACGGGACTCTCATATTTTAGTGCGAAATCCAATTTATATTTTTATCGTTAGTTCAATGGAATTTACAGTATTACTGCAGTATAAACATCAGCTGTTTTTTTGACCATACGAAAATTCTTTATGAACTCCACCGGTCTCATATTCCGAGAGCTGCTAGCAAACTTTGGGTAGGTATTTGAGGCAAGCTGAAACCTTGTCATAATATAGCTCCCCTATTATACACCGTTCACCGCCGTAACTGAACGCAACAAGCTGAAAAACAAACAAAAATCTGATGAAAAAAAAGTTATCAAATTTATGGTCACTGACACGCATGAGTTTTGTAGTATTCGTATCAGTGCTATTTATTTACATTTTTTTCAAAGTCAAGGTCACGAGTCACGATCCGTTACTCCTACCTACCCTTCAAGTTACTTAAAAAAACAATTTTACTGTAATAATCACTTGCATTTCTCTAGTTACGTGTCGATCGCCAAGGTCAGTTGACGATAGTGTGTGTGGTAAAAATACTAGTGAAACGTTACAGGTGTAGTGATATTTTGTTTTGGAAGTGAAATAAGACGCCGTGTTTAATTTAATAAATTGGACACTGCATAAGTCTTAAAACGAAGTGAGGTGCGAGTGAGTATCGATCATGGTGGTGGACATTATTTGGAACAATTACTAAATAACTGTAAGTACAAATAGTTTAGTAAGTTTGTGATTGTTGTAAGTAGCTGTTTACAACTTTTTGCATATTTGTGCCAAAAATGTAATTGTGCCGATCCAGGCCCATGAAATTACAAAAGAAAAATATTACATTAATTTGAAATTATAAAAAGAAGGTAGTTTTACCGTGCGAAAAGCGGCCCCAGGTAGGCCAGAACAGAGTGAGAGAGATGCAAAAAGCTGTGCAAAAGAGAATACTACGACGTCATTTTTCATTCATATTAACGTCGTAGTGTTTTGTTTACAAATATGGTGGTCAATTGACCACACTGTTAGGCAGGATTTTGTAAATTGCAACTGGTCACAGATTCTGTAATATTGAGTTTAAGAGTAAACTTATTGCTAGTTTACAATTTGCTATGTTGTCTTCATAACCTGTTAAAATTTTGCTTATTAAAAAAAACGGTGTATGTGGCATCCACCTCCAAACACATCAATCAATTTTCACATGCTTTGTACAAGCTAGGTAAAATAGCGAAAAGGACACTCTACTGAGAGCGTACCATGGTCATGTTGCCTGATGTATGGAGTGATATTCTGGTGAAACGCTACAAATAAATTAACAACTTTCAGAGTCCAAAAAAGTGTATCAGAGCTATGTGTAGGTTGCGACGTAGACAAACATGCAGAAATAAGTTTAAACACATTGAATTATTGACCTTTCTCTGCATCTATCTTCTATCTATTAGTGAGGACGGTGGCTTTATTCATTGGTAGGACTCTTACCAGACCACTATTAAAGAAATAGTAAGGCAGACGATTTAGTAGGATTTTTTACACTGCCAGGCGCGTGGAAATATGTGTTGTAAAAAGTCTATAAATAGGGTTTGAGGCAATTTGAAATTAAAATAGGGTGTTATTTGTAACTAAAAAATAGGGATTCTCAAAAATATTTTCAGATAAAAGATAAAAAAGATTCTCTGGAACACCGCACGCCATCTCCCTTTTTAAGATTCGACCTTTCCTCTCTCGGACTCTCTCGGAGAGGTAAGAGCCAATAATCCGGCTAAGGTAGGGAAGCACTTCATGGTATTTCAGTGCCTCCAATATATAATCCCATGGTAGCGTAGTTGTGTTAGCGATATCAAGCGACACCGCCACCCCCACACTACCTCAGAATACCGCCTCGTCCGAGAGAGCCTTGACACGGTTGATGGCAGCAATTGTAGACCGGCCTACCCGGAAACCGAACTGTTGGTCGGATAAATTTGTACAGAAGGATCAATTTGTTCGTTTTCCATAGACCTGTAAACCGACCTGTAGCAAAACTAACATCTAAAACTGTCTAAATCAGCTACCAAGCTCTTCTAAAGCCATGGTCTATGCTTTGCCAGGGATTTTGTATGGTTCCGAGGTTTCGTTCTTAGTTTTGAGTTTAAGAACTGAGATCCAAAATTCTCTCACTCGCCCACAGTCCCTAGAGGTATATCATCGGCTTCAACCTGTGATTCCCACAGATGAAGGCTGATAGACAGCTTTGTATGGAAAAATCAAGCTATCCGCAGGGTTTAACCTTTTAGTCCGAGATCCCAGAGCTCCCAGACGTCACCTATTTTCTGATGAATGAAATGTGGACGATTGAGTAGAGTTAGTAAGTACTAAGAACACATGCTTACTCGCTTACTTGCTTAGACGGACAATTTTGAGATAAGACAAATTTGACGGGGCAATAAAGGTACATAAAAAAATACAAATAAGGCCCCAATACTCCCAGACACTTTTCGTCGGCCGTTTTCCTTAACAGACGCTTTAAAACTCCCAAAATATGTGGCACTGCACAATGTGGCACCGTACAGGTCAAACGAATGGGCCGATTTCGATGCGGTTTTCTTTATTTGAAGGTTGATTTCCGTGGGAGTGTTTTTAGCTATGTTTGGTTGATATTGATGGTTGGTCAAAATGCCCGCCTCCACAAAATGACGGACAAAACATTTCTTGACAGTTTACCTTAATATGAGCATCAAATGAGAGTATATGATGTATATAAGTATGTAATAACAATAAATATAATTAAATAAGAAAAACAAAATCATTAAAAATGTTACCTAGTAAATTATATTAGTATTACATTACATACAGGTAACATTTTCGACCACCAAAAAGCGCAAAACGATTACAATACGACTCATTCATCTCTCTGTACAAACCCCTCATTTTCTAAGCCATGGAAGCCAATTCAATTAAGTAAGATGCTGTTTTTGTAAGTTTTTTCATCAAACGAGATAAAAATCTTGAGAAGATAGATTGAATTAGAGTACACTTTATTTTCAGATCATTAAATGTAGCCCTCCTCTGACAGGCTTTTAAGGTAAATTGCGTTAGGGTGCAATTACAAAAGAAGTTAAGTGTAAGGACAGCCTTGCTGGGCAAAACTACTACGTATTATTGCATGTTCCACTACATTTATTTCGCAGGTATTTTAGCAAGTACCTTTATATATAACACTAGCTGACTCGGTGAATTTCGTATTACCTTCATTATAATGGTGATAGCTTATGAGTGTAACCATTTGTATACTTCTACAACGTGTGGCCCAATTTTTATTGAAATTTTGTAATTTATATCTGTTTTTGTGTGGGCGCACTTATTGTACAATTGTGGGGACACAATGCATTTACATACTATCCACATGGCGAAGTATGTCAGCCTCACCACCAGGAGAGTGGTATCGATAATATTCTTACAGGTTTCTGCAGCCGTGGTTTGTGCAACATAGTCGCAGGATCGTTCTAGTATTCGAGCACAGCTTTCCCACTACCACCGCTCTAGCGGGCTGGTGTCGCCACGGGACGGACTCGGAGCATTTGGTTCCAATGAAGCGCCAAACACCATTAGTGCGTCACATCCTCAGGAAGAGCTACCCCTTATTGGAGTTCCGGACGACCCTAAACGTTCGACACCTCAGGCCCAGTGAAAACCAGTGAAAACGGCATGCATGCCACGATGCCTCTCCGGTTTGCATCCAACAGCCACAACAAGGACTCGACGCTCAGTTTCTCTTTCAAGGCGTTCTTTGCACTGGACTATACCAACCAACCTATCAAACTAAATTTTGACACGAGATAATGTAAACGTAAAACAAAGTAGTAAAGAAGAGCTACACATCTTTGTTAGTTATTTAGTATATATATTACTGTGTTACGATTCAACGGACAATGTTAAGGTGCGTCCTCCAGCAAACCGAGTTTTTTGACCAGTTTTAAGAGCTATCTACTCATTAGCCGAAACAAATGGTAAAAAATACATTAAATTTCTACAACTTCTTGGCTTCAAAATGGTAGTTTTATTTTTTTGATAATGTACTTATTGTTTAAATAATCGCCTCACAACGAAACCATGAAAAAATTAAATAATTGTAGTTATCATGCATCTCCTCGAAAACCGTCCATTATTTTGATTTTGTACTTACGCCAACGGATAGACAATTCCATTAAAAACATTTTGGTAGTTTTATTTTTTTCAAAAGACCAAAACGTGATTTTATAAAGAGTTTATTCTAAAATTTGAGCGTAAAACAGCGACAAATCCTACTGTTTCTCTCTTGCTCTTTCTTGCGGTGTGTGATAAGGTAAGAAATACTCAAGGTCATTTGCTCGGGGTACGCCCTTAAAATTAAATAATGGAGCGCAGTGAAAGGCTAGCTAGTAATTTTGACTCTAATGTCCAAATAGCTGCGTGGCACTGTGATGTTGTTAGCAGGCGTGCTACTTACCATCAGGCGTATATCTTGCTCGTCCCGTCGCTCAAAATGTTATATAAATATCATACATACATACGTGAATTACTAAAATGTAGTTTCATTCTGGTGTTGTGTGTGAATTGTCCACCAATATTTATTTATTTATTTATTCTTAAACGGGCAAACCATTTGTTAACAAAAGTAAATTAGAATGAGAACTACACCACCTCTATACTACTTCAACATATCGAACTAATAACTATAATTAAGAAACAATCTCAGGTTGAGTAGATATATTATACTATATCGATATTGCAGCCTTGCATAAACAATAAAATTTAATAATCCAACAATGCAAAATTTAGCATCTTCTAAATGTAACTTTATTAAATCCCAGACTCATGGTACCTTTTGTTTTGGCCCTGCAAATAAACATCAACATTGTAATTTAAATTTTCTCTAAAGACGTTTATTGTTTACTTTTAACCCTTTTGCCAGATGGGACTTTGCAAGTTTAGTAATCAGCCATTATTTATATTGCATTGTTTATTACTTATTTGTTTTATTGTTGATGTGCAAGACTGATTTTGTTGTGATAAAGATAAGGTATTTCGATATATTTTAAAAACCACCACCATTAGATAAAACCTGATGGAAACAAACTAATAATTAGTTTTGATCTAGAATTTAATCAGAGCACATCGAAGTCTTAGTAGTAGGATAGGATAGAAGGATAGGATAGACAGGAGTAGAAGTAGGATACTCTATCGGTCAGCCCTAAGTTATCTAAGCGTAAGCGTTATGTTGCGAATTTTTTTCGTAAAACAAGTGAAACATAAATCTGCCAAATATGAGTCTGAAACATTGTACAGTACCCGGCGATAAATATTGCACATCGACACCTGGAAAGAGACAATCGGCCAACTTCGGCTTCGTAGAGCGTCATCTCTGTAGCACGAAATACAAACAGTGCGGTATCTATTAGGAGCTGTTAAAACAATTTTAATTTGCTTCTTTTAATAATTCTTTTTATTCTTTGTATAAAATACACCAATAAGTGTTCTATAAGTGATGGCTTTAGGTTCGAGTAAAATAAAATAAAAAAGTAGCCAAGTGCGAGTTGGACTCGCCCATGAAGGGTTCCGTTGCAGCAAGTAACATAATATACATAGTACACATAGTTCTTGTAGTTCGTTGTAACTTTGATTGAAGTTTTAATAATAGTGTATTTATGACGTACTAAAAAAAAACTACTCATCAGATCGAGTTCAAACCAATTTTCGTTGGTAGTTTGCATGGTAATGTACATTATATATTTTTTTTAGTTTTTTCATTCTCTTACTTTAGAAGTTAGAAGGGGGGGGGGGACACACATTTTACCACTTTGGAAGTGTCTCTCGCGCAAATTATTCAGTGTAGACAAAAATTATATTAGAAACCTCAACATCATTTTTGAAGACCTATCGATAGACACCCACACGTGTAGGTTTTATGGAAAAAAAATTGAGTTTCAGTTCTCAGTATGAGGGGCAACCGTAATTTTACTTTTTTTTTCTATTTTTTTGAAAAAATCGTAATGCGGTTCACAGAATACATCTACTTACAAAGTTTCAACAGTGTAGTTCTCATAGTTTCGGCAAAAAGTGGCTGTGACATACGGACAGACAGACAGACAGACAGACACGACGAATCTATCAGGGTTCCGTTTTTACGTTTTACGGAACCTTAAAAATATGTTCACATTATGTTTACGTATTTAATTATTTTGGAAAATTACAGCTGTAGTGTACATAATAAACACCATTGTACCTATTGTTAAAGTGAGACATTGTAATAAAAATAATAATAATTCTTATTCTCAATTACTTCCATTTCACTATCTGTGCTCTCAAAGAGGTCAATATCACTGTTACTATCAGCCGTATTTATCACTAGTCTATCAGTGTAATTGTCTAAACCGTGTTTAATGCTTTTATATTCATTCTCACATTTGATTGTGTGATCGCAAACCTTTTTCCACTCTTCAGTCCCGATCATGTTTACTTTTTCAGTCAATAACGTTTTTACTTTAGTTAAATTGATACCCACAGTAAAAGTACATTTCGTCATATGCAATGTTCTGGAGGTTTTTTGCCATTTACTGACTTTTGGACTAACAAAAATGTCCGGCACGTATAAAATTTGTATCTATGGACAAAATACTTTCGGAATAAATTAATTTTACGTTGTGTCAAATCACCTCTCCGGATCACTGAAAAGAGGAAGTTGAACCCCCGATCATTTTCTCTTGGACCGTTATTTTTGTTCGGCGTTGCGGAATAATGGGTTAGAAGAGGTATTGCAACTGTATGGAACCGATGCCGTACAGTATCAAATGACCAAGTTTTCCCTCAAAAATTCCGGATTATCAATAATGTTTCCGACTTTGTGGATCACTATTTTTGTACGGCACTACGCGTTTTCTCATTATTTTTCACGGATCTATGGGATGGTAAGAATGCCGTGCAGAAACAATTGATCAAAATGTACCCACTCTACTTGCACTTTTGAATTCTCACCTGCACTCAGTTGGACAGCTTACACGTGCCGGCATAGTGCTGAATCTTATTATTTTGTACCCATCTATCATCCCACATAGGTCTCCTGCTGATTTGACCCGTAAATTTTGTTCACGGGCCTGTAGTCTATTTCCCTTTAGTGTGGGATGTATGTATGTAAGACTCATCCATGTAGACGATATTTTTTCCTCTTTCGTGAAATTTGCGCATTTTATTGAGATATTCCATTCGTTTGAGGCTTACATCGTGCTTTTCCATTAAAACTTTTCGATTGTCTTCCATTTTAGTGAACCGAAATCCCATCTCGTGAAGTATTTTTCTCAACGTCTTTTCAGACCCATTGTAATTAATAGCTTTACATAATTTGGCTTTTAATGACTTTATTGTTGGCAGTTCATTAAATCGTAAGTGAAAATCATACACCATTCTTTGAACAACATCATAATCAAAATCGTCCATATCCAAACGAAATTGCTTTTTTGGTCTCCCTTTTTTTGGAGTGCTAAACTTAATTTCAGTAGAATGTGTTTCAGTACTGACTTCGTTTAATATATTGTTCAAAGTACTTCTTGAAATTCCAGTGGCATTTGCAACTCGCGCTTGAACCTTCTTAAAATAACAACTTACAGTTTTATCTTCATTTTTTTTTAATCTGTCAGCTTAAAAATATTAAAAAGGTTAGAAAATATTTATAAACATTGTAGATAATTTGGCGTGACTGACCTCGTAAAGGTTTCCCTTTTTTTCCTAAAGATGCCATAGTACAACTTTAAATTATTTAAATTTGGGGGTGTTAACAACTCTATATATATTTTTTTAACTGGACGCGACCGCACTTGAACAACGACTGACAAAACGTCACATAGGTAGTGTGTGACGGAGAGAATGCTCTACGAAGCCGAAATCAGCCGACTGTCTCCCTCCAAAGGCCGATGTGCAATACTTATCGCCGGGTACTGTAAACGAGGTGGTTGCAAAAAAACTTTGGCGTCTCATCTGCTGTGTGTATGATGTGTGTGAATGGGTATGTGCATGTTTGAGGCATCGTAGCTCCGTGCTAACTTTTTTTTTTTGTTGAAACGTGAATTGCGCGGAAGTGTTTTTGGCTATGTCTTATGAAGATCGGTATCAAATTATCCCCTTTAAAAAATGCATGATTGATAAAATTAATATATCGAAGATATTTTTGCCCAATATGAAAAATGAAAAAGCTTGACGACAGAATACTATGTTTAGACTATGACACATTTCAAATCCAAGATGGCAGTCACCATACAAGTTGGGGTAAAAAAAACTAATATAATTAAAAAAATAAAAGTGGCCAAGTGCGAGTCGGACTCGCCCATGAAGGGTTCCGTAGCAGCAAGTAACATAATACATAAGTTATTGTAGTTCGTTGTAACGTTAATCGATGTTTTAGTGATAGTGTATTTACATATGACGTGCTAAAAAAACTACTAACTATCATCAGGCCATTACAATAAATATGTAATTTTATTTGAAAAAAGTAATGCAATTGCGCAGTTCTAATAAAACGAAAAAAAAATTATTTTATGTTACAAGGTTACGTTGTAGAATTTTGATGAACTGTCAAATGTTTAATATATTGTTAATAAATGTTTAAAATAATGTTTAACCTATTGAAATCGCCTGACTTTAGTTCCGAGTTCAAACCAATTTTTCAGTAGAAGCTTGCATGGTAATGTACATCATAAAATAAATGTATTTTTTAGTTTTACCATTCTCTTAGTTTTGGGTACATTTTACCGGTTTTTTGGAAGTCTCTTGAACAATTTTTTCAGTATAAAAAATATATACTAGAAACCTCAACATTAATATATGGATGTTGCAAAGATAGGAATTCAGAGATCGACGCTACTTTTGTGATAAGAATATCTAGTATGTGGAACGCGTTGCCCGAGATTGAATCGGTTTGTTCTCTTTGACGATAATTTAAATTGTGTACTTAAACTTTAGGTAATATAAACTCTTTTTATACAAAAAATTAAACCGAATTCAAAACCACAAATAGACACTCAAAAGCGAAAATAAGTTAACATAATTAATATATAAGCTCTACTCACTCGTGTATTTGAAGGCGGTAGGCACCAGTAAAGTCAGAAAGCTCGTAGATAGATACTATACGAGGGTCAAACTGAAAGTTCTTAGAAAATCAAAAACTGATTACATTAGCCAGTTATTAGTTTTATTATACCTTTTCAAAATATTGTCCATTCACGTCAATACACCGCTGCATGCGATGGAACCACTGGGAAAAGCACTTTGCCCACTCGTCCTTAGGGGTATCTTCAATGGCATCGCGATACGCAGCCACCGCTTCTTCAGCATTCATAAACCGCTTTCCTTTAAGTTTTTCTTTAATTTTTGAAAATAAATAAAAATCACAAGGCGCGAGGTCGGGGCTATACGGCGGGTGACCCAGTAATTCAACGTTTGATGTCGCCAAATAGTCGATCGTTCGCTTGGCGGTGTGCGATGAGGCGTTGTCGTGGTGAAGGAGGATCCTACTGCGAGGTCGTTTCTCTCGAACTTTTTCCAAGACAAGTGGCAAACAATTGGTAGTGTACCATTCTGCAGAAACTGTTTTTTGATCCTCTAATACAATTGTTGCGAAATGACCTATCCTTCCAAAGAACGAGGCCACCATTTTTTTTCCCGCACTTCGATCTCTCTTCACTTTAGTTGGCAACTCCTCGAAAGGAAACACCCACTGAGCAGATTGTCTTTTGGTTTCAGGATCATAACAGTAAATCCAGCTTTCGTCACCTGTTTGTATGTCGAACACAGCATTTGAGTCACCTCCGTTAAATCTTTCAATCATTTTACGGCACCAATCCACACGATGGAGTTTTTGAGCCTCAGTCAAATTATGAGGTATCCACCGGGCGCAAAGCTTCCTGACCGCTAAATGTTCGTGTAGGATTTTGTGCACTTGACTCATACCGATGCCTAAGCTTGTCCAAATCTGCTGATAGGTCACTCTTTTGTCAGTCTCTATCATACGCCGCACAACACAGATGTTATCTTCAGTCGTCGCCGTAGAAGGCCGTCCCTCACGTAAATCACCAGTGAGATTAGTGCGACCACGTTTAAACTCATTAAACCAGTTTTAAACAGTCGCACGAGATGGGGCTTCATCGTGAAAGGCCAATCGTAGTCTATCATAACTTTCTTGTTGACTTAAATGACATCGAAAGTCATAAAAAATCATTGCACGAAAATTTTCTCGTGTTAAATTCATGTTGACGTGACACAGACAATTTTCAATTTGCCGCCAAATCGTAAAACAAATGACAAAAAAATGAATGAAGTATATACTCAGTAATATTGGCAAAGAGTTCTATTTTCAAATTATAGATTTTTTTTTTATTATATTGTTTATAAGTGGCCAGTTCTAAGAACTTTCAGTTTGACCCTCGTATGTACCTGCGTAGTAAGTCAACATCATCAACATCAACAGCCCACTAAATGTTCCCACTGCTGGGGCTCGGGGCCTTCTCTCGCAACGAGAGAGTTAAGGTCATAGTCCACCACGCTGGCCCAGTGCGGGTTGGCGGATGACACATGACACTTCGAAAGATTCTAGGTACATGTCGGTTTCCTCACGATGTTTTCCTTCACCGTTTTAAGTTAGCGGCATTACGCACATGACTTCGAAAAGACAGTGGTGCGTGTGCGGTTTGAACCCGGGGTCTCCGGATCGGCAGCCGCCGTTCTCCCGACTAGACCACCGTAACTTCCGTAACTGTGCGTAGTAAGTAGGCACATGTAAATGGTATTTATATACTTGTAAGAGTTAGCTGGCACCAACTTCAAATAGAAGAGTGAGTATAGCGCTTATATAGTAATTGTTTTAACTTATTTTTCGCTTCTGAGTGCCTATTTGTGGTATTGAAGTCGTTTTAATTAAAAAAAAAAAGTTTATTATTTTACCCTTTTTAGTGCAAAACAAGTTTTCAACAATGCATTTACACAATTTCGTGTTGACAAAATCGAGTTTCATAACTTTTGTAAAATCGACAACCATTGTTATCCAGACAAAATTGTAGGCAAATTTTAGGTTTTTGTTCATATTTCACAAACCACTTAGCCGATTTCGATAAAATTTATAAGAGACTATTTGGAAAGCATACTCATCGAAACACAAAAAGAAATTTTGAAAGTGGTTTGGGCGTTCTTGAGAAATCACGTAACATACATAAAGAAAAATATGGTGGTCGAATTGATAACCTCCTCCTTTTTGGAAGTCGGTTAAAAATAGAATTAATGCACAAATCATAATGAAAATAGGAAGGAACTGCCACTGCCACTTATAAATGCGTTTTTAACACCTGGGTGTTAAGCACTTTGGTGGTTATAGGCTTTAATATCTTGATTGTACTAATTATAAATGCATAAAAACCAATGCTTTAAAATCAGCGCAAATGTTTTATTTGATGCAAGCAAAGTAACAAACTGTAAGCTTGGAACAACTGAGCCACAAATTCCTAACATTACTATTTAATTGTCAAGTCCTGAGTCAAGCTCGAATTTCTAAACAACAATGTCTAATTAAGAGTGAAATTTCAAACAAGATCAAGTTTCCTACGTTGAAGAGAGACGTGTCGACTAAAGTTTAAGTTAAATTAGCTGCTATATGTGGTTCTGTAATTAACTAATAAATCAGTTCGAAAGATTCTTGGGCCTATACTTTCAAACGATGTAAAAAAGAGAAGGTTATCAAATGTATGTATGTTTTTTTGTATATATTTATAGTATGTGACGCGATAGCTTTTTCTGGACGACGCGTCGTAGTTATAACTTCTTTTGATATTAAGTCGAGTATCTGAAATTAAATTCTGACATCATTTCTGCCGTCCGCAAGCTTAAATGCCGTTATCTAACATCGGGTCGATTTGGACTTTTAAATGGCACTACAATCAGAAAAAAATTATCTATCGATCTGTGTAACCCGTGTTTCTCTAGGTATGTTAGTTTTTAAGATACCAAAACTAAAAATGCCGTTAAGTCATTTTATTTTGTATGGTTCCAACGCTAAAACGCAGTTAAATAACAATACTTACCTAAAAAGCCGCTAAGGTGTTTTAACGTTACCTTTGGCTGAAATTTTCTTTGATTTTCCATTACTTAATTGCCGTTAACTGACTTTTGTACGCTATAGTGCCGTTAAAGCACTTAAATGTTTTTAAACAAAGTTTCATTTATAATTTATATTGTATTTGTCCAACGCTATAAAGCCGTTATGCTTGAATACAACACAAAAATGCAGTTAAACATATTTAACGGCTTTTTAGACTAGTAAATACGTATGCAATTTTGTAAACTTAAATCAGAAAATATCACAAAGCTACCTTAACTATGTGATATAAATTATTTATTTTTTACAATACTAGACTAAAATGCGGCTATGCCACATTACTTAACTAAAATGCCGTTACAAGTTCTTGCGTATGCAGTACGATAGTATGTGAAGGAAATCAAGTGCAGATGAGTAAGATGCTTTCGTTCCCTCCAACTTGTTACGATGGCTTAAAAGACATTTAGATGAGTCAAACTAGATCTTGTATAGAAAAAATCGGAAATGATCCTTATGTTACATCTTGTTCCGACTCTTCCAGTGTCATCGATACATTTTGGGACGTATAAATTATGTTACAGTACTCGTCTTTCTTTAGATTTTAATGAAATCACAAATCTATCTAATGAAACTTTATCAGGTTTTAATAGACTTACAAGGAAAGTAGAGTAATTCTCTACAAAATCATCAAAATAAACATTCAGTTTGAAGAGTTAACATAAAATATTACAGCCAGATGATGATAGCACCATACCATATATGTTGAAGTTTTAAACTCTACAATCAAGTTTACAGTGTGATTTCAATTCAGATGACCTGCACGTTATAATGATTTTAAGATAGCTGATTCAAGTGAAAATTTTAGTAACTATTTTCAAGAAATCCATTAAGCATAAGTTTAAACGTAACCATAAGTCTGACTTTAAGAACCACAACATCATTAATAAATACCTACAGAAAACTAGCTTAAAAACGGTACCATTTAACGTTGTACTCGTATTAAATACATATATTATATGTATTTAATACGAGCCGTTATACAGAATACAGAAAAACTAACCGAAGGCTGGTTGGAAAAGCGTAGAAGCTCAATTAATGAACCTCAAAAAACTGTCAGTATTTCCATCTCTCTGTCAAACGCGGAGATACATGATAGAAATTGGTTTGGAAAATAAAAATTAAGACTTATTCGAAGAAAAAGATCTGATGTATACAATTGAGTTGTTAACAGTGAAATGCAGTTGCAGTGCACAAAATAAAATTGACTATTATGTTCACTTCTTCTCAGTGTCATTTATTTACTAAATGCATTTATTTACTAAAGCAAAATTATCTGCAAATAACAAATTACGCTTTATTATTTCAAATCTGAACACAGTTTCATGAGTTGCGAACAAGAAGATCATAAAGTAAAGTAAGAAATGCAATAAAGGTAAGTTATATGATTTTGACCATTTTGATGAGACAGTATGAGTTAGCAACTCAAAAGTAAATATGAAGTTTATAGCACCAAACAATTTCGTCATTGTGCCAAATAACGCTTCAGAAAGAAGAATTCAAATTAAGCTCCTGAGTTAATCTCAAAAATATGTCGCACATGTGGATTTACTATGATTTTGAGTTTTATGTTTTATGTGATAGCTTGTAGGTACAAAAATTATTGACAGAAAGATTATTTATATTATTTTGCTTCCTTCAATGGCAAATACTTAAAATACCAGAAATTATAAAACTTCGTTTCAAATCAAAAGTAAAATGCAGAAATACTAAGCGGAAGATTAATTTAGTTCAATTCATAGAGCAACATAACGCCAACACATAAGCTATTGTTTTGGAAGAACTTGTCGACCGACGACAAAGAATGATAATGCTAGTAAAGCAATATTTAGACTCAAGAAAAATATTTGAGTCTTAGGTATTATTAATTATTTTGTAGGAATATTTATCCAAAAGTTTAAGTGACTGTGACAAAAATAAAACAAAAACAATTGATCTCTATTGTAGATTTTTGAAAATCTGTTGTAAGGGCAATAAAAGTAGTATTTTAATTTTAAATGTAAAATTTTGTGATTTTGCTTTGTTATTTTAAATTTTAACTCCTGAGAAATTGTATTTTTAGATACTTAGGCTTGTATTCGAAAAAGATTAACAAAAAACTCTGTTTGTTGTTTTTTAATGCCAATAAAAATCTAGTTTTTAAAGTCATTTTTTGTTTACTTATTTCACATAAATCATCACTTTATTGTATTTTCTTAAATATCTTGTGAGTCATGCTTAGCTTAATTGCAGTTAAAGGTAAAGGTTTTGCATTTAATCGCATTTTAGTGTTGTAAAATGCTCTGAAATAACCGATTAAAACAAATTTATGAAGTTTACTAGTTTTAAATGCGGTTAAATGACTTTAACCGCATTGTAATCTTGGATGTTTCATGATATAACGGCATTTTAGTTTTGGAATGATTTCAAATTCTGTAGTCAAGTACCATGCAATAAAATTAAAGAAAATATCAAGCTAAAATGCCGTTAAAACTATACATAACGGCATTTTAGTGGTGATTTTGAAAAGATTTTAAGACAAAATTACAAGACTAGAATGCAAAAACGCTTATAACTCTTATTTTGCACACCTTAATATCTTGAAAATACTATCATTTCAAAGTGTTTTTGCAGCTCTATATAAAGGTATCAAAATTATGGAAATACGTATTTCACTTATCAAATGGCATAATTTTAAAATTTAGAAACAGTTTTCCCGCGATATCTCGAAACTACATTTTGGTACTTAACGGCATTGTAGTTTGCGGACGGCAGATTTAAATAATTTCAGTTTCAATTCATCGTTTTGTTTTCTGCGTCTATTGTTTATTTGTACACTTCTTTTATTTAGCCACCGGGGAGTTCTTTTGCCTTTACACATATATAGACTTAATTGTTATTTTTGTGTTTCTATGTATAATAAGGCATTTAAAACTATACGAGTTATTATACAGCTATCTGGCCGCCATAGCACAAGCTTTGCTTAGTTTAGGGTCAGATGGTGTTGTCTGTGAGTTGTCCACCAAAATGTATATACGCCTATTCTATGTATATATAGTAAACATACAAAGATGTGATTTTTATAAGTCGGTCCTTATTGTGGTATGCGTTAACATTTTAGCGTCGTCACATCTTTTTAAGACACATGTAGGGCTGATACAGCGGTTAATTCTGCTGTTTGTCTTAAACGGCGACAATATGCAGATTTGCAGGAGCAGTTACATATTCGGATCGATTGGGGTTGAGGAATTGAGCCCGTGGGGACATGAGCTCGTGTCATTTTTTAAAACCTTTACAAGTACTTGGTTGACGTGGCGTGTGACCGACATCCTGGCGTATATATGGCTGAGCGTATAAGTATTGCCACCGAGCGTGGTAATGCCACCAGAATGATGGGTACGCTTCCAACGGGTACTAAACTTGCTAGTCTTGATTATGTCTAGATATTTATCAGCATTAATAAGGCAGATGTATTTAGTGTAACTAGTTAAAAGGGGTGTAAAGGGGCCTCAATATATAAGTGCGTCCCAAAACTGTCAAACTCACTTGCCCGTGGTGCACCCTGCCGACCAACAAACGAGGCTCTGACGACCTACCGATGGCGGCATATCCATCGAAATAGCCGTGCTGTAAATATAGCTGTGAAGGGTAGCGGAGTCACATGCATAAGACAGCACGGTACGGTAGCCGCCAACCCCGGGCTTCCGTAGGCCGCCAAACCCAACTAACCCTGGCTGTGAATGACGGACCTACCATTCGTGGAGACGAAAGGCTCGCTCATCTGGAAGAAAAACTGACCCACATAAGATGGCACATTCTCGGGTTATGAGAAGTCCGAAGAGAAGGAGAGGACACCGTAACCTTGGTATCAGGTCATCTTTTGTACTGCATGTATCGGAAGGTGGTGTCGGGTTTCTGGTCTACAAAACTATCTGTAACAACGTTTTGAAAATCGCAAGTGCATCTCCGAGGGTCGGTATCTTGTGCTGAAGTTGACCGAGAAGTGTACGTTTAAACTGGTCATGGTGTACGTACCCTGGGAGGCATACCTTGATTCAGAGGTAGAGGCTATGTATGAGGATATATCGTTGTCATGGGGGATTTTAACGCCAAAGTGGACTACGGACTTGAAGAGAATCGGTAGTAGGACAATTTGGTTTGGGAAGAAAGAATAACAGAGGCCAAATGCTAATCGACTTCCTCGAAAAGGAAAGGCTGATTCAAATGAATTTGTTCTGTAACAAACAGCCTGGTGCCTGAGGAGCCCGTGGAAGTGGACATGGAAAAGCCCCGACGACAGGACGAAAAATGAGATTGACTTCATCATAGCGGACAAACGACGAATATTCAGGGATGTCTCAGTGATCTCTCGGTTTGCTACCGGTAGCGACCACAGGCTTATTCAAGGCACTCTGAATATTAATAACAAGTTTGAAAAAGTCAGTTTAATGAAGTCAACACTCTGTCCGAACCTACTCCAAACCATAGTTGGGTCTAAAGCATTCCAGCTAAAACTGGAGAACCGATTTTCTGCCTTGGAAACCACAAATAGCAATGACAACCGGGAGAACTCCACAGGCATGGCTCAGAAGCGTAGTCATTCTATTCTTCAAAAAAGGAGATAAGAACCTTTCAAAAAATGTTCGACCAATATTGCTTTTGAGCCACGTCTATAAGTTGTTTTCCAGAGTTATCACGAATCGTCGCGCCCGCAAGCTCGATAAGTTTCAGCCTCCTGAACAGGCCGGTATTCGACCTGGGACCAGCACCATAGACCACATTCACACGGTACGGCAGATTATACAAAACACAAAAAGTACAATCGGCCACTTTGCTTAGCGTTTGTGGACTATGAGAAGGCGTTCGACTCGGTCGAAATCTGGGCTGTTTTGGAGTCCTTACAATGATGCCAGGTCGATCGGCTATACATCGAAGTGATGGGGTGTTTAGCCAACGCCGCTACAATGGCGTCCATATTCAAGATCAGCAGAAAAAACATTTTCCTCTGCCATATTCGAAGCGAGAGGCAAGGGGATGTTATTTCCCCGAAATTGTTCTCAAACGTACTAGAGGATATGTTTAAGACGCTGGATTGGGTTGGACATGGCCTAAAAATCAATGGCGAATACATCTCCCACCTATGGTTTGTGGACGACATCGTCATTATGGCAGAGTCACTTGAGGATATGGACTTGTGGATGCTGGACACCCTGACTAACGTTTCTCAACGGATCGGCCTTCGGATGAATATGAACTAAACCAAAATCATGTGCATTGAGTTCGTTGCTCCGAGGCCGATTGCCGTAAGTGGAACCACTCTCGAAATTGTTAAGAGATACGTCTTGTTAGGCCAGATGCTTGAACTAGGTAGATGTAGCTATGAGAGTGAGGCCATGAGAAGAATCCAGTTGGGCTGGGCAGAGTTTGGCAAACTTGGTCGGGTCTTGTCGTCACCCCACAAAGTATCAAAGCAAAAGTGTTCAACCAGTGCGTCCTTTTTTGAAACATTACATTGAAACATATCGAAGCTGAGTTATGGCCTTTCATAGTTATTTTTTTGGGTTTCTTAAATGAACTAGTGGCACCATTCTCTATAGCGGTCAAAGATCCGTTATCACTTTTATGGAACAATACCTTACTTTAAGAGTATTTTTGCAATCATATTTGCTGTAAACCATTTCGGAGCTGAGTTATGGCCTTTCAAAGTTGTTTTTTGGGCATTTTTATATGTACTAGTGGCGCCATTTGCTATAGCGGCCAAAGATCCATTTTAATTTTTTTGAAACATTACCTTACTGAAAAGGTACCTGTGCAATTAGATTTTCTGTAAACTATATGGGAACTGAGAATTAGGTTTTTTTTGTATGGACTAGTGGCGCCATTTTCTTTAGAGGCTAAAGATCTGTTGTCACTTTTTTGAAACAATACTTTACTCCATAATTATGTATTTGTGTAATTAGATTTTTTACGTTGACCTCTACGCTCAATTTTGGCTTGTACATCGAGTCCAAAACTAAACTAGCTGCTAAAAAATAGTTTTTTTAGCAGCTTTTGAGCAGACTTTGAGAGGACACCACTAGGTGTCCTCTCAAAGTTGCGAAGGTCCTTCAAGTCTGAACAGTTGCTTACATTATATCAAGCACAGATTCGCTCCTGTATGGAGTACTGTTCGCACCTTTGGGATGGATCGGCTAAGTATCAGCTGGAGGCTCTGGAATCGATCGAGAGACGTGCCAAAAGGCTCATAGGCAACGACACTCTTGTGCGAAAAAGACTTCAAAGTCTTGAACATCGCCGGAAAATTGCTAGCCTATCGGTTTTTTATCGGATGCACTTCGGAGAGCGTGTGACTGATTTGCATGATCTGATACCACCTTGTCCTTTTTTCTATCGGAATGCTAGTAACTCGAAAAACCGACATCGTTTCATGGTTGATGTTCCAAGGACACGAACGAAGAGATTTGACTCTACTTTTGTGATAAGAACGTCTAGGGTGTGGAATACGTTGCCTGAGTGGGTTTTCCCCGATGGTTACAATCTTTGTGTATTCAAATCGAGAATGAATCGGTTTTTTTCTAGGTAAACACGCTCCATCGTAGACCGCATCGTCGCTTAACATCAGGCGAGATGGCAGTCAAGTGTAAACCTATAGAAGTTAAAAAAAAACTTTTAAAAGGCCATAACTCAGCTCCGATATGACTTAGAGCAAAAAAATCTGATTACACAGATAGTATCAGGGTATTTTATTGTTACAAGAAAGTGATAACAGATCTTTGGCCGCTAAAAAAACAAACGCCGCCAACTTTACCCAAACCCCTTTATATCCTTCTGAATTCAGTTGCTAAATTTAATCAAGCGTATTAAACTTCTTAGTAATAGGATTGCATTTAAAAATAATTACTTTTGTATAAAACTAGGTATCTGTACAAGCTTTGTTAATTGAAGGGCCTGAAATTGAAATGTTTCGTCGATATTTTAACACATCGACGAAAATTTATTTTGTTTTTCAACGAGTAAAACTGCATAAAAATATCATTTGTTTCGTTTTTTTCAACCAAACGTTCCAATCAAAAAACCGTTCTGTTTTTGTCGACGACGCGACGGCAATCATATCCAAATCAAAAATAACTGAAGCAAGCTCGCAAACGTGTGGCAAACTGATAAATTCATGAATAGTTACAAACATTCGAAGTTGAAAACGTTTGGGTAAAAAACTGCTGAAAAGTATGTATTCATTATATTAATTGTTTAAGGAAGAAATAAGAATAAAGTATTATTCTATTGGTATGTGATTATTTATTATGGTAAAATTTTCCTATTTTTTTTATACTAGCGTTACCCGGTCCTGATTTTTCGGAGATTTACCGGAACAGACAGATATACTTACAGGCAAAACTAAAATTACGAATTATTTAATATTACTCATAAAGACTCTTAAGCTATAAAGACTATAAGCTTTTATTATTTTATTTGTATAGATACAGCACCGGGATGAGTAATAAAAAAGATAAATATCTGTCTGAGTAACATGTTTGCACATAGGTTAGACCAAAACATCACAATGCCTATCTATTTGAACATAAAGCGGTTGGATTATCTCTTTGCTCTGTGATTTCTTTGTTAGTTTTGCCTTTAAATGGAATACAGTCATGTTTTCACGTTAGAGCTTAATAACACCGTTATAGTAGATCCAACCGTTTATTTTCTTTTTGACATCTTTTTGCCATGTTACGCAAAAGTTCACTTTTAAATGCGAGGTTTTAAAAATATGACAACTGCTTAAATTTGCTCCTTGATCCCGTATAATAATCATCTATGAGCCATAGAACGTAATTTATTATAAAAGTTTGTTGTTTTATGTAATTTATAAAAAAAACTACTGCACCTATGGACTCAATTTGTCAAAGATGATTATTATACGGGATCAAGGAGCAAATTTAAGCAGTTGTCATATTTTTAAAACCTTAAAACCTTTAAAACCAAAAAAGTGAACTTTTGCGTAACATGACGTAGTTACGATGTTTTAATAGTGGGCTTACTTCATAATTAATTGTAAATGTTTAAATGTTATATCGCTTCCATTCAGATACCCATAAAATTATCAGTACCTTCAGAACTGTTATTTCGAAAGCCCATAACCAAACTCGAACATTTGACAGTTTAACAAGACCTAGGATGGCGCAGAATCGAGGGCAGTCATAGGGTTCTGTAATAACAGTTGACAATTTCTAGATGCTTTTATTGACAATTGGGATTTCAGGTGGAAAAGAGCAGTAATACGACAAGCACATACATATATATTTTAAAAGTGTACTCACTGAGACGTGACAACTTGAAAGCGTCTGCCGTATTGATGACATCGACGTACGCTGACAGCTCAAACCTTCTGCTGGTTATGTTCTGGTTATGCACCGTCATAGCATACTTGAACACATTTTGTATCTCTTCTGTGTTCTGATCGAAGATGGCTCCTGTGGACAAATGAAATAATTGTTTAATTTTAAATCAGCATCAGCTGCATTCTAGACTACCATTTGGCCCCTGACTAAGATATGATGTGCTTTTCTACAAAAAGCCAAGTAAGATAAATGTTATATTAAGTTAAACAATAAATTTTAAGTTCTTACAAAATATTTTATGTTGTTTTAATCAATAGCAGGACTGATCATTGAACTTGGCACCCATTTACATCTCACTTCTTTTGTTGTTGAAGATCTATTCTATGGTTGAAGTCAACCATTAACCCATAAATTATAGTATCGAACTTGGCTCTCATTTTACATGCCTGTATGTTTTTGATGGGATATCATTACTTTTTTTACTGGAATGATTAGTTATCATACTAAAATAAAAGTTTAGATGTCTGGGTGCCTGTGGCTCAATCACGTCAGACCAGCTCTTTGATGAAGTTTCGGTTAGATTACAGTCAGAAATAGAACACACATCAGCAGCCCGCTAAATGTTCCCACTGGTGGGACTCGAGGCCTCTTCACACAAAGATAGAATCAAGATCATTGTCACAACTGGCCCAGTGTGGTTTGGTAGATGAAACAAGGCCTTGAAAGATTATGGGTACATGCCGGTTTTTTCACGCTGTGTTTTACTTAAACTTATTTTAAGTTAGCGGCAGTACTCACGTGACTTCGAAAATACAGTGGTTCGCTTGTGGGATTCGAACCAAGGGCTCCGAATCGGCAGTTGCCATTCTCCCGACTAGACCAGCTATATATTTGGCTTAGCTTTAGAATAGCGCAGATGCTCCTTTTAATTGCGGGAAAATAACAGGAACAGGAACTACGCAGGTAAAATTACGGAGCACTGTGGTAAGGCTGTTCTAGTAAGTAAAGGCTGGTCTAACTAGACTGCCGGTTTCAAATCTCACGAGCCCCGGGCACAAATCTTACGCGCACCACTCTCTTTTCGAAATCATGTGTGTGCGTAATGCCCCTAGCTGAAAAACGGTGAATGAAAACATCGTGAGGAACCCGACATGTACCTATAATCTTTCGAAATTATGTGTCATCCACCGATCCGCACTGGGCCAGCGTCGAGGATTATGACCTTGACTCTCGAGAAAGTACCTTACGAGAGAAGGGCCCGAGTCCCAAATGTGGGACATTTAGTGGGTTTCTTTTTCTATGCTTACTTGAATTATGTGTAGATTTCCCTCGTAAGTCTCCCTCCTCATATATTTTTAAAATTATTAAATTAAAAATCCTTTTTTTTTCAGAAATATACACGTAAATTACAAATTAGACAATACAAATACTGTTGACAAATTAGCTCCGCAATGTTTTCGGTGGGTCCCAAACTAGGCTGCGCCTGTATTTTGGGCACCCAAAGAGTACTTGTGAAGCAGTAGACCCCGGGTTTGAATCCAGATGACTTCTCTTTTTTTCCAAGTTCTCTTTTTTTTTTTGAGGTAATTTATTACTGGGAGCCCATTACCTGTAGGTATCTAAGTATACTCAGAGTTTAAAACGAGCAAAGCTCGGCCACCCTGGTGCTAAACAACCAATTGATCATGATGTCACAAAGATTAAATATTTCTATATCATCCAAGTACCATCCCAACATCGTCGACCTTCCACCGGCTCGCATATAAGATTCGCTTACACTTTTTTAATGTAAACTGGCAGGGTATTCCAAATACCCTTATTTATTTATACAGGAATGGCAACAGGCAAAAAGTTACATCAAATACTTAAAATAGCTAATTATAACAGCTCTTGACATCTAATGCCCAATAACACTCACAGCCACACTCTACTTGTGTAAATTAAACATTTTACTGCGATGTGTGTGAGATATACAAAGTGATACTTCATACAATTTAGTACAAAAGCGGAGTTGCTTATAACGAAGTATATTTTTACCTGCGAGACTGCAACATCATTAAAAAAAGATTAAAAGAAACTTGTGCAGGCTCACAAAGAGTTTCTTTCGGCAGCGCTCTATGGTAACCGCCAGTTTCATTTATGTAAGTAAACCTAAGGATTAACGAAGTGTACATTCAAAGTAGCCTAAATTAATACCTAAATTAACCTAGTAGGTAAACAAACAGTATAAAGAATACGTGGGGTGTGGTGTCCTATCCTGTACTTAGCACGTTTGGCATTGAACTAACTTTTTCTTAGTGAAAAGAAGTCAGTTACCACTGACTTCTGGTGATATATTAATTGAAAACCATCAGCTCTCAGCGGTTTTCCTCGCGTAGATCCCGTTTCCGTGATTTTGTTATGATAAAAAGTAACCTATACGTGCTATCTCAGACTATATAATCTAACTATGTTCCAAATTCATGCGCGCGTTCATTCCGATCTGTTTAGACGTCCCGACAGGATTGAACAAGAAACATCCAAACTGTGACATTTATAATATTAGTAGATATAGAGTAGTATAAGATCAATACTAAAAAGGAGAATCCTAAGAATACTAAGAAGGAAAAAGGTCCTAATACAAATATGATAATTGTTAAATGATAGATCTTGCTTTATAATTCATGTACACAAAAACGTTTTTCTAAAATCAACCGGGTTTTAGTACAGTCGCTAACTAAAGTTTATTTAAATAAAGTGGCCAAGTGCGAGTTGGACTCGCCCATGAAGGATTCCGTTGCAACAAGTAACATAATATACATAGTACACATAGGTAGTTCTTGTAGTTCGTTGTAACTTTGATCGAAGTTTTAATAATTATGTATTTATGACGTACTAAAAAAAACTACTCATCAGATCGAGTTCAAACCACTTTTCGTTGGTAGTTTTCATAGTAATGTACATCATATTTTTTTTTTAGTTTTTTCATTCTCTCACTTTAGAAGTTAGAGGGGGGGGGGGGCACATTTTACCACTTTGGAAGTGTCTCTCGCGCAAATTATTCAGTGTAGACAAAAACTATGTTAGCAACCTCAACATCATTTTTAAAAACCTATCGATAGACACCCCAAACGTGTAGGTTTGATAAAAAAAAAATTTTTTGAGTTTCACTTCTCAGTATTGGGGGCAACCCTAATTTTTCTTTTTTTATAATTTTTTTGTAAAAATCTTAATGTGGTTCACAGAATACATCTACTTACCAAGTTTCAACAGTGTAGTTCTCATAGTTTAGGCAAAAAGTGGCTGTGACATACGGACGGACAGACAGACAGACATGACGAATCTATAAGGGTTCCGTTTTTACGTTTTACGGAACCCTAAAAAGAGCAAGATTAGCAAGATGCTTGGCCCCTGCCAAGCGTGGAAATTATGGCAAACCACGTGCAAGTCCTTCAGCAACCACGTCATAATGACGATGTTGTCCGAAAATCGTACGTAACAACTGTACTCGCTATTGAAGTTTAGGCTACGTCGAATCCAATCCAGCGTCTTAAACACTTCCGGGAAGACACAATTTTGGGGAAATTACATCCCCTTGTCTCACGTCTCGATGCAAAGGAATATGTTTTGTCTGCTGGTCTTGGATTTTGGCTGCCATCGTTGTGGCGTCACTTTGTGCAAACACCTCATCACCTGGATGTATCGCCAATCGACTTGGCATCGCCGTAAGGACTCCCCAGGTTTCGACAGTGTCAAACGCCTTCTCATAGTCCACAAACGCTAGGCAAAGCAGCCAATTGCACTCTTTTGTCTTCTGTATCCCTTTCCACCCGAGCTTACACGATCGTGAGTTTTGACTTTAAAAAAATCTACACTGCACACGAAACAACTTTTACGGACGCAACCGTCGTCGAACGATCGTGAGACTATCTATCTACAACCTGCGAAAACACACTTTATTACTATAGATGCAAGGTGGAACGGGTCTGTAGCCCAGCAGGTCTACTACGAAAACAAACTCCGATCGGATCGGATCCGACCGACAGCTGAATCGGATTGTAGCCTGCCACGAAAATCAGTCAGATCGATACATCTCGGTCGGAAGTTATAGACTTAGGTCGGATGAGGGTCGAATCGAACGAAACGGCCGATCCTATAAACCGACAGATTGTCTTTCGAGGTAGGAAAAGTCCATAAGTTCGGCCGATATATCGTTTATCGGACTTCGTAGTAGGCCTGCAGAAGTCACGAGAGAGATGGCTGTAATTTTTGACCACGCGACTCGAACAAGTAAGTATTTGATATTTTCGTAGTATTAATGGTTTACTAACTTTTTTTAATGTACCTAAGTTGCTACTTTATTAGTTGTTAAATAATACTACATAATTTATGTTTTTTCAATATAACTTTATTTATCGGTTGACACTGTTCCTCCAAATTTAAACTCGCACGATCGTGGTACCTCGGTTGTACGACGGAATTTTAATAACAAATGTTACTCTGTATTTTAATTTTACTTATGTATTTTAATGCTTTTAATTGTATGTTTTTTTCTTTTAGAGCGTCCACTCACGGAAAAAAACATTTGTGACCTTCTGGCGAACGGCAAGATCTCGGATTTTGAGGATATGGACGACGATGGCATGGAATTTGATCCAGGCGTCTTGTTCCGGCACACTGAAGACCTTGCGTCCGATCAGGGTGTTGAAGAAATACCATCTTCCTCTTTGGCAACAGTATCACTACCACCGTAGCCACTATGTGAATTGCCAGATCCGCCAAATTTAAGAACAACTGGGCGAGAATCTCGATCTGCTGTATGAGAATCAAGATATTCATTTTCTACAAGTGTCAGATCCAGATCGCCAGTAAGTAGCCGTGGAAGAGGACCTTCAAGGGGGCAAGGAGTAACCTTCAGGACCTAGAGTTACTAGAAAACGAATATGGAAGCTAATTGCGTTTACAGAAATGACTCACAATTATTCTGCCTTACCACTAAACCCAGTAAGATGATCAATTGAATATTTTTACCAGATCGACCTTGTCTGGATGATAGCGAATAAGAGTCTCAAGTACCAAGCCGAGATTATAATATTTATAGACCAGCAAATGCACCATCGGAAGCAAAAAGATATGATGGATATGAGCACTATACTGTCATTGATGATATAAAAGCGCACAGATCCTGTCAAACAGAAAATTGTGGCAGTCGTTAAAAAAATCAGTGTGAGAAACGTGATGCATATATGTTTTTCACGAGATAAAAATTGTTTTAAGACTCATCATCACCGATAATCACTCAAAAAGGCTGATTATTATTGAAATGAGTAAAGTTCCTATACTAACTTACCTAAAATACAAGTAGTATCTTAAACATATACTAGTTTGCTTAAATTACGTCTAAAAAACTAATTAAAATAATAAAAACGCGTTGATTTTATGTAATTTTATGAAAACAAAACTCTCTTTGTAAACTATTAATCGTTATTTTATTATTTTGCTTGTTTTATTTCAATACAATAGCATAGACTTACGATCGTGCGCCTTACAATTCCTTCCTGAAACTCACGATCGTGAGGGTCTGATTGCTGGAAACCAGGCGCACCAGGATTTTTTTCAATATTTTTCTCATTATTTTTTATCACTATTGATCACATGGAATAACATTAAAACATGATGTAAAAGAACTTCATCTCTCGGGTGTAAAGGGGTATTATAATCTGCCATACTATGTGAATGTGATATATGGTGCTATACATCCCATGTGGATGTGGTATATGGTGCTATACCAACGATACCCGGCCTGTTCAGGAGGTTAAAACTCCTCGAGTCTTAGTGCGAGACACTTTGTGATACCCCTATAAAACCACTTATAGACATAGTTGAGTAGCCATAGTGGTCTACAGTTATTTATAGGCTTATCCCCCTTTAGAAAAAAGAGGATAACCATACTTCTATGCCAGTAATGCCAGTATGTAGAGTTCTCCCGATGAAGCGAATAGTATTCAACAGTTCTTGGAACTCTTTTATAAGTGGAATTCCACCAGCTTTTAGGCGCTCTGTAATTATTCCGTCCTCGCCCACGGCTTTTCCATTTTTAAGTAGCCCAAGAGCTCGTCAAGACTTATATATCCGCTAGTTTTTTATGTAGTGGCGAGTATGAGTAGCTTTTTTGTTCTCGTTTTGTAAGAGTCCGAGAAAATATCAACTTTGGATGCAACGCCTCTCTCCACCGTAGTGGTTAACTTCGCCAGCCGGCTTCTAATGTTCCAGTCTCTTGACGAAGATATTTGACCCCTAGTTTTGCTCAATAGATTTTTCAATCAAGTGCATTCTAGCTAATCGGGGTTCACATCATATAGGCTTGGTCATTCTCTTGCTAAGATTCTCTTGTCCTGACAAAGAACTTGAGATTGCGTCGTTCTTCCATGAGCTGCAAAGTCTCAAAGCTTTGACTCCCTGCCTTTGCGCCACATTTCGCAAAATTTTGTGCCCTCATCGAGCAATACATCCACTACTGTTTCGAACACTATTTGTAGTTTCCAAGGCAAAATATCGGTTCCCCAGCTTTAGCTGGAATGTTTCAACAGCTGGAATTAGACCCTGGAATGGAGCAGATTTTAACGGAGTGTTAACTTACACAAATGGTAGCTTTTAAGCTTGCAATCAATATTCAGGGTGCTTAGAACAAGTTTGTGATCGCTTCTGGGAACAAACCAAGAAATTACAAATACATCCCTAAAATACATCGCTGTTTCTCTTGTACCTTGGGGCTTTGCCAAGTTCACCTCTTCTGAGACTATTTTTTGTCATATAAATTCATTAGGCTTTTCTTCTCGAGGAGTGTTCTATCAGCATTTGGCACCTGTCACTTCTTCCCAAACCATAAAATTCTACTACGATTCAATGCAAGTCCGTATGTTGGTGTTAAAATTTCCCATGAAGACATTAAAGAGGGCTGTGGAGGTATTATGTATAGCCTTCGTTATATCCTCATACATAATCTCCACCACTTTGAGAGTATACACCTTGGTCAATTTCAGCAAAAGTTACGCGACCCTCGGAGGCACACTTGCGATTTCCAAAACGTTGTTACAGAGAGTTTTGTGAAACAAAAACCCGACACCACCTTGCGACATCGGGTGGCTTCCACGGTAGTACATCATCATCATCAGCCCGTGTTTGTCCACAGCGGGACATACTTGTAGGCCTCTCTTATAATACACCACTTAGCCTAATCCTCGGTCTTACCTTTCCAACGCCATCCGCCGTCTTTCGTATATCATCACCCATCACCCCATCTAGCCTCAGAGCATCTAACACTACGCTTACCGATTCGCGGTCTCCACTCCAGAACCCGTCTACCTCAACAGTTATCGTGTCTGCGACACATGTGACCGGCTCATTGCCACTTCAGTTTGCTAATACGCTGAGCTAAGCCGGTAACTCTAGTTCCCTGATGAATTATTTTATTGCGGATGCAATCCCTCAGAGAAACCCCAAGCATAGCTCTTTCCATAGTTCGCTGAGCGACTTTGAGCTTTGGGATCCTTTTTACTGTCAGTGTCTGCGTTTCAGCACTGTAAGTCGTAACAGGTAGGACGCACTGGTTTTACATTTTTATTTTGAGACCTGTGGGATGGGTGACGAGAAGACTCGACGAAGTTTACCAAATGCTGCCCAGCCCAACTAAACTCTTTTCATAGCCTCAAGCTCAAAGCTACATCTACCTAGTTTGAGCGTCTGCCCTAAGTAAACGAATCTCTGAACAATTTCGAGAGTGGTTCCATTTACGGCAATCGGGCCCAGAACAACGAGCTTGTTGCACATGACTTAGGTAACGGTAGTACATAAAATTACTTAATTCCAAGATTACGGTGCTCACCCTCTCACTCTCTTCAGACTTCAGAAAAACCAATAATGTGCTATCTTATGTTGGTCAGATCTTCTTCCAGCTGAGCTAGCTTATTTTTCTCACGGATCGTTCGTCCATTATGTACAGCGAGCCGAATTTAGTTGGGTTGGCGGCCTTACGGTAGCACGGGGATTTTGTACGCCCTCTGCCTTGCCGTTATCATGATAGCCTCCTTGGCAGAAACAGCAAGGCGACCGGAAACTTTTGGCATTCGTTTCTTGGACCTATCATAGGAGTGTGTTGCCCATAGTCACCGCGCTGGGCACGAGGGTCGGCGGCAGTAGGGGCACAACTTCTTGCACCGGTGACGTTACTGCCCATCACCGACTGTGAGTTAAGTTGCGCCATTGCTGTGATGGTTTTATCGCTAGTAGTCAGTTTCCCTATTTTTGGGCTCTTACCACAGGCAGGGGGACCCGACGCCACAGTCTACGCGCGGACACTATATTCCATATTCTATGCCCGATATTTACTCTTATAGCGTTATGTAATCCTCTTTATATAAGCTTTATGTGTGCGAAATTTCATACCGTGCAATTATTATCTTAAAAACGGGTACACAGTTTTGCTTCACGTTATAAAATGATCTTTTTTTATTTCAAAATTGTATTTCGACTGTCAGTCAGGCACGACCACTGTAACGCCATTATAATTATCTAACATTTTCAGTATAAATATGTGATAAAAATATACCGTGTTTAAAAAATCTTAGTTAAGTTTATTTGCACAAAAGGCATATGTGTAGGAGAAACTGGAAAAACTCTTCGAAGCACCAACGAAATAGCTTGCACGGTCCATAAGGTTGAAGAAGAGCAAATTATGGGAGCCCCCTCACCGCATTCTATTTCAAATTTTTTAACGCTTCGGTTGGTGCGAGTGCTGTTATTTATTCTATGCTGTAGACTGTAAAATATTAAATGAAACTCTTAGGGATACAATACACGATAAGAGCTCAAAAAAGCGACATCGTTTCATGGTTGATTTTCCAATGACTCGAAGGAAGAGGTTTGGCTTGATATTTGTGATAGGAACGTCTAATAAGATGTGGAATGCGTTGACCCAGTGTTATTTTCCCAATAGTTACAATCTATTTATTTCAGACTTCTTTATTTGAATAGAATTGTTAGAATTTTTTTTTTCAAATATATGAATTAAAAATTCGTCGGCTCAATCAGTGAGTCTAATTACGTAGGCATTTCAAAAAATGTTTTACGTGGTTTCCGCTGTATTTCCATTATTTTGTACATATGTGTTTCTTTGTAGTAGCCAACAACGTTCCAATTTGCTGCACCAAACATAGGTATATCCGTCTAATGAGGATACGTAAAGTGCTATGCAATCTAGATGTGAATAACATTTGGCGACTAAGGCGTCTTTTGTGTTAGGACTTGTCATTTTGGGGACGGTTTCTTCGAAAGTCGCCACTCTGGGATGCTGGGTTGGCGACTTCACGGACGTAGTTTCTTGTACCGACAGTTTGTTCGTCACCGGACATAATTTAAACTACTAACTAAACTTCAGATAGCTACAGCCAACAGTTTGTGTTCTCCCATCAGTGGGTTCTAACAACAAGCAGAAAGGGAGCCCGTCCCGAATTCTATGCACAGAGCAGACCAGAGCCAGAATAATTTACCTTGAAGGTACATGTTTACGAAACAAAATTTCATTTTCGAAGTCAAATAATTACTATTCATCTCGAATGCTCTCATCAAAAAGTCATTAATATCACTCAATGAACATTTCAACTGATAAATACGTGAAAGCATGATAACTTTCAGGCAATATAGCTGAGTGTTAGTACCTACACGGACTGAAACTTTGATGCAAATGCAAGAGTAATTATAAACCAATAATATATTATGTATAATATTAAGTATAGATTTCAATTTCAGAACCTCTGGTTAAACGTGGTTCTGAAATTGAAATCTATACTTAATATTATAAAGCTGAAGAGTTTGTTTGTTTGTTTGTTTGAACGCAAGGATCTCTGGAACTACTGGTCCGCATTGAAAGGTTCTTTCTTTGCAGGATAGTCCATTTATCGAGGAAGACTATAGCCTATTTAACAATACGCTACTATCAACAGGAGCCGAGCATGAATGAAAAATGTAACAAAAACGGGAAAAAATATTGCTTATGAGAGCTTTCGTTGCGTGACAGCATATGTCATATTTTAAAGGGTGCATCATTCATTAATCATTAGAACCTAAAGTCTCCGAATTTGTTCAAAATTTTAATTGGTACGACCAATTTTCGATAGATGGCGTAGCAACGCGCGCGCGTTCAGCTAGTCGTCAATATAAATGGGGGAAATTCAAATCAAGAATGAATTGGTTCCTTTTTTGATAAGTAAGGTTTCAGTTAGAGCTACATCATATTTATCATAGCTATTTGCATTAGGCGAGATACCGGTTAAATGCAAGTCTAATTTTATTAAAAGGTGTTCTTAAAACCCCAATGATACTGATCAATGGGATAGATGTATAATATCGTCGTCTGTCAGCTGTGTAAATAAGAATATATTTTTGCAGAGTCCACCTGAGGAAGTACCACATCTTTGTCAGTTATTCCACCGCCAAGCAGTAATGTGCAAACATTACTGTGTTCCTGTTTGAAAGACAAAGTTTCCAGTGATATTACAGAATATAGAGATAAAACATCTTAAATCTCTGGGTGACGAGCGCAGTGCAGTGCAAGGTAATGATTTGGACTCTTCATATTCAAATAGCTGCGTGTCACTGTGATGTTATGGTCAGGCATGTTGCTTATCATCAGGCACATATCCGGCTCGTCTCGTCACTATGCTATTAAAAACGTGTCTGGTTTGTCTTATCGCATTTACAAGAAAAAGTGTAAAATATAAGTTTTAGGAATTTGAGAGGTTTGTGTTAAAATGTTTCGTTTCATTTTCATTGAACGCAATTTCTGTCAGACAAAATTTGACAAAGGGCTTTTCACTAAAATGAGTTAATTAACCGTTAATAGTTATGGGGTAAATCTAAATTTACCTTGCGGTTTGAAGCTGCGAGGTGAATGAAGTCTAGTTTCCAATATATTTATCGATTCATGTCATGGACAAATGATTACAAATCGGATTTACTAACTAGGTCTTTAGTGGTAGGACTTTTGCACAGTCCACCTGGGCTAGTACCACGCCTTTGCCAGTTAAGTATTCTACCGCCAAGTAGTAGTTTGCAAACTGTACTGTGTTCCGGTTTGAAGGGCAATGTTTCCAGTGAAATTGCAGAACAAAGAGATAATTGTGTTACATCTCTGGGTAACGAGAATAGTGCAGTGCTACGCAGTGCTTTATACTCTTAGACATGTTGAAATAGCCGCTAGAACTGTACTTTTACAGGCAGGTGTGTTGCTTACCATCAGGGGAATGTCATGCTCGCTCGTTTCTCTTTACTTTACTGGCCTAGTAGCTTGGCAAAGTCAAACTGTTTTTTTTTTTTTTAACTCTCATAATCCAAACCAACTCAAAAATGCAAAATATAAATCAAGTTTAGTACTACGAAGGTCAAACTCATTATTGCGACTTATGAGATTGACCGTTAAATTTTAAAAATACTTATGTCGTACACATTTATTTACATCTGAGATAATTACGACAAAAATAATTGACACATTTTACAAAAATTATCTCTCGTACGTCATGAACTAAAGAGGTATCATCATCATCATCTAACTACAGCCTTCTTTATTTTCAGACTTCTGACAAGGCTGATTGAGCTACTGTTTTTATCCGACTTCAAAAAAGGAGGTTTGTTTCGTTTGTATTTTTCAAGCTAGCTCCGCCAATTGTGAATCAATTTTGATTTGTGTTTTTTATTGTTTGGTAAATCATAGTTTTTCAGAGGTGATCCCATATAAATTTTATTGATATCGAAGTGGCGGTTTTTGAAATATGAACAAAGAACTAATATTTAGTTTCATATACTACCTCGATGCCATAGTCATTGTGTCGTATAAAATTTGGTCGAATGTCAGAATAGAATTTTGGTTGGTTTTTGTATTTTCGAAAAAAAAAAAAAAAAAAAAAAAAAACTTGCAAATCTTGCAAGTAATCTATTTAGACCTAAGTAGTTCTGATTAGTAAATATACCACGAGTAGTTCAACTCCCGCAAGCAACACCCGTTCACGAGTATGACGCATGTGGCAGCCATCGCTCACCTGGACAATTTTTGAGGAAAGAAGTAGTACCAATCTACGCCGCCGTGAGACTTAAGCGAGCATAAGTGCTCGAGGCATATGTACGCAGTCTTTGGCAATTTACATAAAAACTACTACTAAAAGGACTACTACTACCACAAAAACAAAACAATAATACGGTAAAATGTATGTGTTGTTTCCAAATGACCCTCCCTGACCAGAGTAACTTGGTAAGGTGGGGAAAAGCCTCTGAAAAATGTTGCTATACTTGTGGTGAGGCGATATGTACAGCAAGGCACATATTGGTGGGATGCAAGGTGCTCCTTAATAGGGGTCATTACTCACAGCGCCATGACAGAGTACTTGAAATCATACGTGAAGCCGTAAGCCTTTCGGTAGCTAGAGCCCAAAAGGGATTGACGAAAAACAAAAGACAAATTAACTTTGTAAAAGAGGGCTCAACTTCAAACTCCAAGAACAAGCCTTACTCAATCCTGGGTTCAGCACTTGATTGGACTATTTTAATGGACACGTATGAAAAGCACTTCAAAATCCCAGAGGATGTGGGTGTTTCGTCATCCAGACCGGACATTTTCCTTTTTTCTAGGGCTACGAAACGCATAGTCCTTGTAGAACTTACCGTACCGTAGGAAACTAATATACCTAAAGACCACGCGATGAAACAAAATAAGTATTACGACCTTCAAAACGAATTAACAAAAAATGGCTATGTAGTTAATTTATACGCTGTAGAAGTAGGAGCGAGAGGTATACCAGCAAAATCTCTCTATAACCTGCTTAAAGACCTTGGCTTATCCAGAAGTGCAGTAAGTTCTATACTAGAACGAGTATCTAAAGCTGCACTAGTAGGATCATATCGGATTTGGCTGGGCAGGGAGAGAAATACGAGTAGTGAAGGTGAGTGTTGACGTACGTCACCAAAAGGGGCCCCTTTTAAACTTACGCCCGAGTCACAAGTCTTGGGGTCTATTCGAGATTTATCTCTCTGCCACACGATGGACCCGGCACCCGCACGGTGAATCCATAGAATGCTAAAAAGTTCGTCTCTCTTCAACAACTTTAAGCTCTCGTCACACAGAAGCGGGAAGTGTGGAAAAGCGATCCCGATCCGGGACCGCTATTACAAAAAAATCCCAAAAAGTCCCCAAAAATTCGAATCTGTATGCAACCTGACACACCAGCGCCTGACTTAAGATTTTAATTTTAATGACAACCAAGAAATAATTTCTCGATTTTATTAGCGGCAGGTGTATTGTAAGTGTCAACGTTTCAGACAATCAATAGTTACGAGTATAGAGAAGGGATCTGTATAGAAATCGACGGGTTATTTTTAAAATCCAACCCTTCAGCCTCCTTTTCAGATCGTGTAACACGCTTATTCTGCCTCGGATAAAAGAACGAGACAGCTGCATCGCGTCAGACAGAGATGGAAAGCCCACTATTACCAAACGTGACACCGGCCAACGTAAGGGTTAGAGAAGGATACAGAGCGAGTTTTATAGAATGAAATAGTGCTATTCTGCCGTCCGCAAGCTTAAATGCCGTTATCTAACATCGGGTCGATTTGGACATTTAAATGGCACTACAATCAGAAAAAAAATATCTATCGATCTGTGTAATCCGTGTTTCTCTAGGTATGTTAGTTTTTAAGATACCAAAACTAAAAATGCCGTTAAGTCATTTTATTTTGTATGGTTCCAACGCTAAAACGCAGTTAAATAACAATACTTACCTAAAAAGCCGCTAAGGTATTTTAACGTTACCTCTGGCTGAAATTTTCTTTGATTTTCCATTACTTAATTGCCGTTAACTGACTTTTGTACGCTTTAGTGCCGTTAAAGCACTTAAATGTTTTTAAAGAAAGTTTCATTTATAATTTATATTGTATTTTTCCAACGCTATAAAGCCGTTATGCTTGAATACAACACAACAATGCAGTTAAACATACTTAACGGCTTTTTAGACTAGTAAATACGTATGCAATTTTGTAAACTTAAAACAGAAAATATCACAAAGCTACCTTAACTATGTGATATAAATTATTTATTTTTTACAATACTAGACTAAAATGCGCCTATGCCACATTACTTAACTAAAATGCCGTTACAAGTTCTTGCGTATGCAGTACGATAGTATGTGAAGGAAATCAAGTGCAGATGAATAAGATGCTTTCGTTCCCTCCAACTTGTTACGATGGCTTAAAACACATTTAGATGAGTCAAACTAGATCTTGTATAGAAAAAAAACGGAAATTATCCTTATGTTACATCTTGTTCCGACTCTTCCGGTGTCATTTATACATTTTGGGACGTATAAATTATGTTACAGTACTCGTCTTTCTTTAGATTTTAATGAAATCACAAATCTATCTAATGAAACTTTATCAGGTTTTAATAGACTTACAAGGAAAGTAGAGTAATTCTCTACAAAATCATCAAAACAAACATTCAGTTTGAAGAGTTAACATAAAATATTACAGCCAGATGATGATAGCACCATACCGTATCTGTTGAAGTTTTAAACTCCACAATCAAGTTTACAGTGTGATTTCAATTGAGATGACCTGCACGTTATAATGATTTTAAGATAGCTGATTCAAGTGAAAATTTTAGTAACTATTTTCAAGAAATCCATTAATCATAAGTTTAAACGTAACCATGAGTCTGACTTTAAGAACCACAACATCATTAATAAATACCTAAAGAAAACTAGCTTAAAAACGGTACCATTTAACGTTGTATTAAAACATTGTCAATGCCGTTATACAGAATACAGAAAAACTAACCGAAGGCTGATTGGAAAAGCGTAGAAGCTCAATTAATGAACCTCAAAAAACTGTCAGTATTTCCATCTCTCTGTCAAACGCGGTGACACATGATAGAAATTGGTGAATATCAGAACCTGTCTACTTTAATGTTTATGCTACGACTACAAAGCAGTTGACAGTTTGGAAAATAAAAATTATGATTGAATCGAAGAAAAAGATCTGATGTATACAATTGGGTTGTTAACACTGCAATGCAGTTGCAGTGCACAAAATAAAATTGACTATTTAATTATGTTCACTTCTTCTCAGTGTCATTTATTTACTAAATGCATTTATTTACTAAAGCAAAACCATCTGCTTATAACAAATTACGCTTTATTATTTCAAATCTGAACACAGTTTCATGAGTTGCGAACAAGAAGATCATAAAGTAAGAAATGCAATAAAGGTAAGTTATATGATTTTGACCATTTTGATGAGACAGTGTGAGTTAGCAACTCAAAAGTAAATATGAAGTTTATAGCACCAAACAATTTCGTCATTGTGCCAAATAACGCTTCAGAAAAAAGGATTCAAATTAAGCCCCTGAGTTAATCTCAAAAATATGTCGCACATGTGGATTTACTCTGATTTTGAGTTTTATTGTGATAGCTTGTAGGTACAAAAATTATTGCCAGAAAGATTATTTATATTATTTTGCTTTCTTCAATGGCAAATACTTAAAATACCAGAAATTATAAAACTTTGTTTCAAATCAAAAGCAAAATGCAGAAATACTAAGCGGAAGATTAATTTAGTTCAATTCATAGAGCAACATAGCGCCAACACATAAGCTATTGTTTTGGAAGAACTTGTCGACCGAAGACAAAGAATGATAATGCTAGTAAAGCAATATTTAGACTCAAGAAAAATATTTGAGTCTTAGGTATTATTAATTATTTTGTAGGAATATTTATCCAAAAGTTTAAGTGATTGTGACAAAAATAAAACAAAAACAATTGATCTCTATTGTAGATTCTTGAAAATCTGTTGTAAGTAAGGGCAATAAAAGTAGTATTTTAATTTTAAATTAAAAATTTTGTAATTTTACCTTGTAATTTTGCCTTGTTATTTTAAATTTTAACTCTTGAGAAATTGTATTTTTAGATACTTAGGCTTGTATTCGAAAAAGACTAACAAAAAATGCTGTTTGTTATTTTTTAATGCCAATAAATATTTCGTTTTTAATGTCATTTTTTGTTCACTTATTTCACATAAATCATCACTTTTATTGTATTTTCTTAAATATCTTGTGAGTCATGCTTAGCTTAATTGCAGTGAAAGGTAAAGGTTTTGCATTTAATCGCATTTTAGTGTTGTAAAATGCTCTGAAATAACCGATTAAAACAAATTTATGAAGTTTGCTAGTTTTAAATGCGGTTAAATGACTTTAACCGCATTGTAATCTTGGATGTTTCATGATATAACGGCATTTTAGTTTTGGAATGATTTCAAATTCTGTAGTCAAGTACCATCCAATGAAATTAAAGAAAATATCAAGCTAAAATGCCGTTAAACTATACATAACGGCATTTTAGTGGTGATTTTGAAAAGATTTTAAGACAAAATTACAAGACTAGAATGCAAAAACGCTTATAACTCTTATTTTGCACACCTTATTATCTTGAAAATACTATCATTTCAAAGTGTTTTTGCAGCTCTATATAAAGGTATCAAAATTATGGAAATATGTATTTCACTTATCAAATGGCATAATTTTAAAATTTAGAAACAGTTTTCCCGCGATATCTCGAAACTACATTTTGGTACTTAACGGCATTGTAGTTTGCGGACGGCAGTATTACTGTACACGTTATTCCAAATTCAGAAACAAATACCTAACCTCACTTTTTATGTTTATAAATATACGTTGGGATCAACAATAGAAGCTGTCAATTTAAAAAACAAAAACAAAATGCAATCTTTAAAATATGCAGCTAAAAGAAAAAAACATATAGACTTAAATATTATGTATCTACTTACCAACAGCAACTTTTTCAACACCGAACGACTGGGCTGTTATCACACCTATTTGCAACAGTAAATAAAAGAGATACTGATTTCGCTTTAAAAACACCATTTTGTACGATTAGCCAACAATACAGTTGTATTTGACTGTTACGAAACAAAATTTATGAGATGATAGACATGATATTGCTATAGATGCGATTATTTTGAGTTGAATATAAGGCGATAAAGACTCGGGATGCTGCGCGCGAACCTGAGACTTTGGGGCGACTGATGGCGCACGACTGTGGCAGGGGTGCGGGGGGGCCAGCCACCCCCCTCCGCCCTCTCAACTCCACTCACTCCCTTACTTATTGTCTTATTTTCTAAAATACCTATCACAGTTAACAGAAACATTGCTTTATTACCTTTTTGATAGTTAACAATTTCAATGAGCACCAGTACTGATGATAAAACCAGATGTTTGCGTGTTGCTACGCAACAGAGAACTTATAACGAAGACGTCATTAAACACTCGTGTTCATGAACTTTGCATGCATTAATGTAGTGCTGGAAAGCAGACAAGTCATTGTGTATATTTATTTGTTCGTTGTTGATAAATGTGCGAAAAAGAGATGCGCGCGTCGGTTTTCTCGGCACTGGGGTGGGGCAACCATCTCGGATAAGATTACCAACACTCGCTTTGACAATAACGTAATTTTTTCCAATAAGTAGCTTTTATGTGATAAAAAAAATAAAGTGAACAAATGCGTCAGAGTGAGAGAGATAATATTTATTTTACAGTCAACCTGCTCTTCGCTGTTGTGTCCCTGTGTTTAGCTGTTTAGTAGGTAAATTCATGTTTTTATTATAGCGACATTAACTTTTAGGTATACTTACCACATTAATTTAACCGGTCACGAAAGATTAAATCCCACCAAAAACATTCTGTAAAAAACTAGCCAAGTCTCGATGAAGCTGCATATTTATCTCTAAAAAGTAATTAAATCTAGACAAAGCTGTGCCAAGTCTAAGGTACCTTACTGCGATTTCTTTATTATAATAGTTAATGTTGTGTGAATTGGCCGTTGAAGGGTACACAAGGGTACAAAACCAGGTGCTCCATGACACCATTGCACCAATCTGTCGCCAGAACCACCACCATTGATGATGGAAAATGGCCAATTGGAAAACGTTGATTCAATAACCAGTTAATTGTTTTTGTCTTACTATTTATCCCTAAATTGAATTGTATGTATATGGTGTGAACAATAAAGAATTTCAATAATACTTATGTGTAGGCGAGCCGGAAACAAACAGTTTAAAAAAATATTTCCAGTCCAGACGGACTTCTATTCATTGATAGAAGTCCGTCTGTACGTCTATTTTATGTTAGACAGGTGGTCGATTTGACGCTCCCAAAAAAAAATAGAGCAGAAGTCAGTATTCGATGCTGAACGCAGGTGTTGCTGTTGAATGTATGCATGTGTTGTTGTTGATTAACAACAGCCTAATATGAGACACTAGCGTCCAATTACCAATACCAGTATAGGGTATTATCTCGCTTAACAAGTACAAACATAAGTAGTTACAACTTATAACAGATACAACATAACGTGTAAACAAAATTTACTTGTATCCACTAACGGACTAACGTATAAGAATGTTCAACGGCCAAGTCACAAAACATTAACTATATTAATAAAGAAATCGTAGTAAGGTACCTTAGACTTGGCACAGCTTTGTCTAGATTTAATTACTTTTTAGAGATAAATATGCAGCTTCATCGAGACTTGGCTAGTTTTTTACAGAATGTTTTTGGTGGGATTTCACTTCTTTTTGTAGAAACGTGGACTTATCGATTTATTATATTAGATGTATTATTTGACACATATTCTTTTTTTTCCGGTTCTGATTCTTGTATATTAGCAACATTCGCCCAGTAGTGGGAAGCAATAGGCTAGATTAAATTAGAAGATGTGTCCCACTATGCTGGATTTTTGCAATGACAGTCGATTTTTTTGTGTACCAATAGTAGAAAGGGGCATTACTATATCTCTTATACAGCTGGGACAAGCTAAGGGTTCTTCATCAGATACTTCAGACCTTCGATTTTTGACATCAAATGAAGAGGCAAACAAAGTTGAATATTTTTTGTAAAGGCGTGTTTTCAAATAACCAGGTATACCACAAGGTACCCCAGATTTTCGATATTCCTAGTTTTTATAGTTTTCCCTTTATGTGGCCATTAAACTCTAAGTCTGCACCAAATTTCAGCTCTCTGAGTTTATGGGAAGTACTAGTTCTATTTTGATGATCATGAGTGAGTGAATGAGTGTCGTAAATGCGAAACTTTGCTTTCGTTTAACTTCGGAACTAAATGACGTACAGACTTGAAATTTTGCATTTTAAGTACGCGATTATAGTTTACTAGATGACGAAAATTTCAGCGTTCTGGTCTTATCTAGAGGTTCTCAAATAGGGGCCTGAAAATGCGGCGAAATGGTTCCAGTAAAGGATGGTACGGCAGTGTTTGCTTCGCGCTCGACTTGGCGGGGGCACTGCCGTGCCCCCAGATTTGTTACACATTCATTGCAAAAAAGTTTTGGTTGTAATATTTTAAGTAGGTACTGTTTTATCACAGCACTTACACTACGACACACAAAATGATACCCATTTTCATCACATCAGATACTTACACATACACTATAACAATATTTAATATTTATGCATTTTTAGCGAAATATCTATAAAATATATAAATAGCAAATACTAAAAAAAATGTTAGACAACAGTCAAACGCTATTTTCGACTATCCATACCATTAAAGCTGAAGAGTTTGTTTGTTTGTTTGAACGCTAAGATCTCGGGAACTACTGGTCCGAATTGAAAGGATGAATGAATTGGATAGTCCATTTACCGAGGAAGGCTATAAGTTTTATTACATTACGCTATTGACAATAGGAGCGGACCATGAAGATTGAAGAATGTAACAAAAACGGGAAAAAATGTTCCTTTGTGAGAGCTTTCGTTGCGCGCGCTGACGTGCGTCGAAGTCCGTGACAGCATTTCTCTATCTTTTAGGGTTGCGTCATTATGATCTAAGCTAACCAAAGGACACTGTTCAAACTCGGCTATCCGTGGACAACATGTTCTGTTTAATTTGATTTAGCCAAAATATCTATTTATTTTTGTAATTAATTATCATGGATTATTTTAGTACCCAGATTAATAAACTAAAAGTTACTTTTTAGTATTTTATAGTTATTTCCGACCTCTCAACCAATTATATTGCCAGTCTATAAGCTTTGAATACTATCGAGGTTTGCTAATTTAACCTTTAAATCGATAGAAAAAAGTTACATTTCGACAATTACGTGAATTAAACAATTAATATCGTATTTAAGTTGTTATCCCGCAACACTGTAGCTAGACTTTTTTGTGTAACGGCTATTCGTCGAATTCGTCGAACCTGCTTTCACTTCACAATGCCCCGAGAAGCGAAATCATCTATCGTATACCTTTAAACGAGCAATTATTGTATATAAATATGTATATATATATATATATCTCCGAAACGGCTCGAACGATTTTGATGAAATTATGTATGCAGGGGGTTTCGGGGACGATCAATCGATCTAACTAGGTTTCATTCATAAGAAAAAAACTCATATTATACGCGTTTTTAGACAATGAAAAACACCGCGTGACGCGACAGCGTAGTAGCTCAGATGGGAAGTCGGGCGGTCATAGAGGTCACGAATTAGTAGCTCCGGGTTCGAATCCAGAAGGCTTCTCTTTTTTTCATGTTTTCTTTTTTTTAAGAGAATTATTTCTTGAAGTCTTTCATCTGTAGGTATCTAAGTATATTTAGTATTTAAACCGAGCAAAACTCGGTCACCCAGGTATTTAATGTTAAATAAATAATAAACAATAATTCCGTAGCCACTCATTAGTCCCGTAGGTATTTGCGTTTACAACTTTGGCGGGAAAACGAGTGTCAGGTTACCTAAGTGTGCTGTTTACGCTATGGCATATGAAGTGCCGCTGTACTTGTACTTGTTTAAGCCCATTATTCTCAAGAACGTTTTAAGACGCTTTTAGCGGTATCTTTTGTTTATAATTAGTGTACCTAAAATGTAAACTAACATTTTTGACACTTGACTCGATTTTTTTTCGAGTTCTCAAGTGTTCTGAAGCTATAAGATTTAAATTTGTTGCATAAGATATAAGAACCATGAAAAACAACAAAACTGCATACTATGTATAGCATAAATTGGATTATTATAAAAAAATAACCATTTTCCCGCCAAAAAAAAACATTTTTTTTTCATTTTACTATGTTTTTATTTTATGTAAATGAACTTTAATTTTAATGTAGTTTATGTCAAAATAAAGACCGGTTCAAGGAGATGCCATTAAACAAAAAAATATAGGTATACATACCAAATAAATATACGTTTTTTTTTGTTTTCGCGTCAAAAATCGAACCGCAATAGATAATTTTGATTGGTTTGCATTAGTGGTCCCCAAAGGGACCAGAGAGTTTTGAGCGGGTAGCACTTTAAATAATTGTCTATTCATTTTAACCACTAACTTGTAAATATTTTAGCTATAATTTTAAACAATAGCCACTATTTATTTAGATCAATATTTTTACAATGGCAGCACTGCATTCGTCGAAACAAAATGCTAGAAAGTTTTAATTTGGCATCCAAATAGGTAATTGCGTGCACACAAAGGAATAAGTCAGAAAGTAGTAAATTTTAACAATTGTATAAAAATGTAGTATTTCCATTGGGATGTGAACTTAGGCCAATTGTCCACGTAGATGCACAATATCCGCACGATTTCGACAATTGTCGGAATCAAGACGAATGCTTGCATCTTGCGTATAAATAATGAAATCTGTGTCCACGCAGCGACAACGACACGACAGCCGCACGTCTTGCGGTCGTCATGCAGGATGCGTGCGTGCTGCAAAAAGTCACTGCTCGACCGACTCGTCAGACGCACGCAGTGTTGCCATTTTACTACTACATTTTACTAGTTGCTGTGACTTTGTCACTAGATCTAGTGATTTTTTTGTCATTTTTTAGGGTTGCGTACCCAAAACGGGACTCTAATAGATTCGTCATGTCTGTCTGTCCATCCGTATGTCACAGCCACATTTTTCCAAAACTATAAGAACCATACTGTTGAAACTTCGTAAGTGGATGTATTTTGTGAACAGCATTAAGATTTTCACACAAAAAATGAAAAAAATAGAAGAGTTAAAATCGTACTTTTTTCGCCTGTTTCGTCGTCTTCTAATAAAATTGTATGGTATAGTCACTTCATCATCATCAGTTGACATTTTCACAACAAAAGACGTGTTTTCTCGATGCCAGGTGAAAGAAAAATGAAGCGTTTTGTAACGTGACCAGTGTTGCCGCTTAAACAAAAAAAAAAAATACACCAGACTATTATTAAAATCTCACTAGATTATTCAAAAATTCACTAAATTTTTTGAACAAACTTTGCATACAACATTTTATATATCATAGCGGTAATTACAAGTAAATATGCAAAATCAGTGGTTTATTCTGACACAAAACTACAACTTTTAGCATTAATTATTTACAAAAAAAAACTTAAGTTCAAAAATTATAAACTCGGATAAAATCCGCATCTATTATTAAGTCCGTATCATTTTTGTGTTTAAAAAAAAGGGGGACGGTTGCTTTGTTATTATAAATGTATGTAGAAGTAAGAAACTTGCGGTTGTATTAATTTTTGTGGTTGCGGCTAGAAATTTAAGAGGAAAAGCTTAAGTTTTGGCCATGAAAAAGTTACTAGAAATCAACAGATTATTTTTTGTCATAAAATCATAAAAAAATGTGACATCAAAAACTCACTAAATCTAGCGACAAAGTCACTAAAACGGCAATACTGAGCGTGGCTGGCTATTTGCATCGCTTGCATGCAACTTGCATGCAGCAGCGTTGACATATAGCGAAGATGCAAAAATCGCCTACCGACATTTAATTTTGTAGGATTCATGTATTCGACAAAAGACGCGTGGGTGGACAGTAGGCCTCACAGTGCCTGTGAAAATAAAATAGCAATCATAATTGAGGGCCGACGGTCTTTAGTGTAGATTTTACAATATGTACTCGGTTAAATCTCTACCTATTTAGACAGATAGGTAGATAAATATAAAACTCTTTGTTGTGGTACAACAAATTTCAAATGTTTTTTTTTTCTTTTAATCATTTGTAAGACGAACATAGGGAACTAGGATATGTTAACGAATATACATACTTAGGTCAAATAATATCTCCAACTGACACTACAACAAAAGAAATTCAAAATAGAATAAATCTAGGATGGAAGAGATACTGGGCTCTAAAAGACGTTATGAAAAACTCAGATATACCATATCGATAGATAGATATAGAGGCTAAAAAGAAAGTATTTAACACATACATTTTACCAAGCATCACCTATGGATGTCAGACATGGAGTTGTACAAAGAAAAATATCAAATCACTAGAAACTTGTCAACACCGACTGGAAAGAAGCATACTCAACATAAAATTAAAAGACAAAATTAGTTTAAAAACAATAAGAAAACAAACCAAGATTATAGATATAAAATATCAAGTTAAACAACTGAAAACGAAGTGGGCAGGACACTTGACAAGGAATATGACTGAAAAGTGGACAAATGAAGTAACAGAATGGTGCCCTAGATACAAAAAGAGGAGTAAAGGCAGGCAGTATCGAAGATGGAAGGATGATATTAAAGAGGTAGCAGGACCATGCTGGACGAGAATAGCAAGGGACAGATCATTGTGGAGGACATTTGGGGAGGCCTATGCCAAAGAGCAAGACAATCACGAAACCGGTGTCTAATATAAATAAAATATAATTACGTTGCTTTCATACACAACCAAGTTGTATTTTAGTAGTTAGTACATAAATAGTAATAAGATGAAATGTAACATATAAGATTGTTAATAAAGGCTTTTATTATTATTATTATTATTAAGACGAACATATAACGTTGGTAGTAGTAAGACTCTTAGCAGAGTCCGCCTGGGGAAGAACTACATTTTTGCCAATTATTCTACTGGCAAGTAATATTGTGCAAACATAACTGTGTTCCGGTTTGAAAAGCAATATTTCCAGAAAAATAAAAGGGCTTAGTAAACTCTGAGGCTTTATTATGTTAAGTTAAGTTATAAGAAAACAATAAATGTTAAGTTCTTACAAAATATTCTGTGTAGTTTTAATCAATTGCAGGACTGATCATTGAACTTGGCACCCATTTAGATCTTACTTCATTTGTTGTTGAAGTCAACAATCAAGCTATATACCATAGTATTAAACTTGGCTCTCATTTTACATTTATGTTTTTGATGGGATATTTATTTACATCCTACATCTTTTTTTAGCCAACATCCAAGCTCTGAATGTCAAAAATGACAAAACAAATATATTATTTATAATCTGTGCAAAACAATCTAACCTTTTGCATTACGAACAAATCAATGAACCCTTAGAGTATGGAATACAATATAGAGTTACAAAGTTCCTGACTACTATAGTGCTTCTCGTTCTCTCAATTACAATTCAATTTCAATTCAATTTTCAATTCAATACTCAAAAAGTATTGCCATAAAGAAAATATTCCACTAGGTAAGGGTAGTGCTGCGATAGTTCGATGAATTCAGCCTGTGTTCTATGCATTCTAAAATTACATTTTAAAAAGGGCTTTAATATAATATAACTAAAATAGGAGGTACATAAATAAATACCTAATCAAAAACAAGGCAATAAAACATTTATTTCAAATTGTACTTTACATTCAACGTTATAAAAATATAGTTTGCCTGTCATATTTATATCATAGTAGCAGCTCGCCCAGGCTTCGCACGGGGCAACTCGGAACTTAGGTATAAAACATTTCAATGTTACTAGACCTTGTTGTAGTAGACAGGCTACTATTATTTAGATGTTGTGGTAATTCAGAATGATTGATTTATTTGATAATCTGTACTTCATGAAAAATATTGCTTTATTATTCACACAATATTTTATCCTCTTCTTCGGAACGGCAAATCTGCGAAATAATAATTAATTTGAATAAATAAAACAACCCAAATTATTACCAGAAATCTAGTGATACATTTAAGTTGCATAATTATTTCTGTAAAAGTTCAAACAAAAGGGTTAAATCAGAGGTGAAAATGTGTATGAATAATCTTTCATTTTGAAAGCTTAGAGCTTCATATCTACTCACACAATAGATAGGTCTCTTGTGTGAGTGGGTATGAAGTAGGTGTAGTGAGTAGGGTTTATACTAAAAGCATGATGTTATCTTGTTAGCGAGATGAGATAGTGTAAGTTAATGGGAGTTTGATGCAATTCCTACTCCAGAAAACAAGAGTTGGAATGGCAGTGGTAGAGTAGAAACAGAAGCGTCATGACCATCTAGACTAGATAATTATGTATAATGGTAACCATGGTAACACGCCATGACCATCTAAAAATGTTTACGCATTTGTGGCCATAGCTCCGAGTTCACCCGAAGATTTATTTCATTCCCAAGCGTGATGTTTGAGTTCAATTCACGGCTCACGAGAAATCTGTATGTAGTGCGCCAAAGAAAGTTTTCACTTAAAAAACTAACAAATGCGAATCCGCAGGCAAAATCTAGTACGTATTATTAGTAAAAGGTCAGTAAATAAACTGTCAATTATGTACCGACTTGTATATTTCATGGGTAATTTTGTAAGAAATAACTGGTCACACTTTTTTGTTTGTTTTGTTATTTAGGTTATGTATACATTTTACATATTTTGCAAATTTTGGATTAGATACTGCCGTTATTGTATAAATTTAATTCACGTAGATATCTAGAAGGCATTAATATGAATTTCTATCAAGTCGTCATAACAAATATTGTCTACTTACGTGTAAAATGAGATTCCACTGATTTTTCTTTCACAGAGGCTATTGCAGCTTATAACACTACACAACGCACATTGTTTGGCATAAATATCACCAATCTCTTAACAGTCTTTCACAAACAAGCTTTGAATCTTCTTTAAATACACACAATATTTAATAAAACATAAAAAATCCGAGTCTGAGCTTTGAACAGACTTTTGTATGGCAACGCCATGTCAGATTTGTATTATAATTTAGCCAGAGAAAAAGCCGGCCACGGTGATAAGGACGGAAAATCAGTATCTCTTTCTCTTTTTTTCACAAGTGATAGATAATTAGACTATCTCATTTCCGCAAGTCGTGACGTCACTTATTGTGCCCCCCTGAATAAACCTAATCATATTTGTGATATGGAGTTTTGTAGATTAAACCTAACAACCTCTTTGGATAACAACTTAATTTTATTGATCCTAAGAATAGTTGGTCTGAGGACTTGAGGACCTTACAAATCTAAAAAGGATTAAGGAGGATAAGATCAAGAATAACGACGCGTGATAAAATCGAAAATTTGACCATTTGGATTTCCAAAGCACGTATGCTGTCGCAGCAGGTCCAAAATGAAATGTTGCTGTTATCAATCGTAAAAATGACCTTACGTATAATATCCCGTAAAAAGTTTTATGTCACAACACTAACAAAATCCTTCCAAACATAACTTGGGTCACGACTAGGAAGTTTAATATCCTTAAGCAGTTGACGACCGCATCCCGTAAAACCTTGAAAGCTCAAAGGAGGAATAAAAAGATTTATTACCATTGCAAATTTAAACAACTTTGACTCGATCGCTACTTTCTTTAATATGAGTATTAGACTTGGAAAAATAAGAGTTTTACCCTTGATAACTAAAAGTATATACTCGTATCAAAGAAAACAAAATGTTTTCACAAACATATTCTTAGTGACTCTTTGTAGAGTCCATCTGGGAGAGGACCACACCTTTGCTAGTAATTCTACGGCCAAGCCGGAACGCGAAGACATCTCTATGTTCCGGTTTGAAGGGCAATGTTTCCAGTGAAATAACAGGGCATGGTGTTAAAGATCTTACGTGTACCTGTACCTCACGGTGACGTGCTACGCGCATTTTAATATAACAATAAACCCCCGAACAAAAAAAACTATTTGACGTTTTGCTTAATCGGCTACTCGGTTCAAGTAATATATTTCTCTGTCTGCTGTTATGTATGATTTCCCCATAGCAATCCATGCCTCTCTTCATCAAATTATGCATATTTTATAACACAAATCACAGATTACTGAAACAAAATTCAGTAATCTGTGGCACATATTATATATACTGCTAAGTATATCAATTAACCAGTAAGTGTCATTATGTCCAACCTCTTAAATGTATTTTTACAGAACTCTAAATATTTAAATCCCAATATGTATCGTTCAGCACAAGGAGTTATTCATGACCATAATCCATCGCGCTGGCCCAGAGTGGGTCGGTGGATATCCTTGAAACTGTAATTTTCATTTTATTTTTATAAATTAAGGGTAACGAGACGAGTAGGTCATGTGCCTGACGGTAAGCAACATGCCTGCTACATAACAACACAGTGACACGCAGCTATTGGAACCTGAAGAATCCGAATCATTACCTAGCACTGCACTGCGCTCGTCACCCAGAGATCTAAGATGTTATATCTCTAAGCCCTGTAATTTCTCTGGAAACATTGCCCTTCAAACCGGAAAACAGTAAAGTTTGCACATTACTGCTTGGCGGTAGAATAACTGGAAAAGGTGTGGGTGGTACTTCCCCAGGCGGACTCTGCCGAGAGTCCTACCACATAATGACAAAATCTAAACAAAGAAATAAGTTGCTTGAGTGGTTATTACCTAAAGGAAATACCTAGAATATCATACTCATGTTATATCCGTCGATATAGGCCGTGGTCAGCTATTTCAAAGAGCTCGGCTGGTATGAATTGGCGGGCGGGGGGGAAGTCCACAATACACACCTAGCGGGACGTCAGTGCAGGCCTATCACTATCACCCCACCCTGAATAAAAATTAGAATTATTACTCGTATATCCGTCGATCCTAGACTGAACGAAATCTTCTAGGTAAGCGCGTTTCATCGTAGACCGCATCGTCACTTAAGAGTGCGCCTAAAGCCAGGAAAAAATCATATTTCACCCGCGCGACGCGTTTCTTAATGTGATGTACATAAAGTCGAGAATAGCATGACACAGTTTGGAGGAAAAATCAATATTTAATCAGGAGTCAATTTTTGACTAAGTTCTATTTAATTACTCAATAACTAAACATAAATTTAAAAAAGTGTTCGGTTACTTTACTAGAACGTACAAATAGGAATTTTATTACCAAAAAATAATGTGGGGTCATCGCTGATAATTTCGAGTACTCAAATTAAAACGGGTTTTTTGGTGACAGTTTTATTTTTTTATTGTAAAAAACTCTGATCTATTTTTTAAATTCTATTCGGTTATTGTGCTTTTTCTTGATTGTACCCACACGTCAATATTTTTTTTGTCATAGTTTTTAGTTTCTTAACTTCAGTGAGCGGCGTCGAAAATGTCCTTTTTTCGTTTTCTGGCTTTAGGCGCCCCCTTAACATAAGGCAAGACAAAGACTAAGTGCCAAATTATAACTCAGAAAAAGTTTGTCGATATATCGATATGTATTTTTACTACGTAGAACAGACTAAAATATGATGTGTAAAATAGAGCTTGGAAAATTGTGGTTAAAAGCAAACACCTCATTCTGTCATACAAAGTTTCCGACAATTTATACGACAGTCCATTAGGTGGTTTATACAGCTGGCTATGTTTTGACCAAATAAAAAGCCATATATATAAAAATCAATGCCACTTTTCAAATCTATATATATATAAATCAATGCCACTTTTCGTTGTTATTGAACTCCTCCTAAACGGCTAGACCGATTTGAATGTTTTTTTTTGTATACGTTTGGGTAGGGCCCTGGAAGGTTTAGATTCACAAATCAGCCCGGCAGATGGCGCTGCAGTTGATATCTAGGTTATTATTCCAGCGAAGCCGGAGCGGGCCGCTAGTTCAGGCATAAAATTGAGACGTGACATAAGCCTGATAGGAGAATTAAAGGTGAATAGGTAGGCCTCTTTGCAAAGTCCGTCTGGGGAAGTACCGCAGCTTTGCCAGTTATTCTACCGCCAAGCAGTAATGTGCAAACATTAATATGTTCCGGTTTGAAGGGGAATGTTTCCAGAGAAATTACAGGGCATAGATATTTCTATCATCTTAAATCTTTGGTAGTAGTGGTAGGACTCTTGGCAAAGTCCGCCTGGGGAAGTATCACACCTTTGCCAGCTATTCTACCGCCAAGCAGTAATGTGCAAACATTACTGTGTTCCGGTGTGAAGAGCAATGTTTCCAGAGAAATTACAGGGCTCAGAGATATAATATCTTAGATCTCTGGGTGACGAGCGCAGTGCAGTGCTAATGTAGGTAATGATGGACTCTTCATGTTCCAATAGCTGCGTGTCTTTGTGCTGTCATGTGGCAGGCATGTTGCTTACCATCTGCCACATGTCCTGCTCATCTCGTCATTCTTTATTTAAAAAAATAAAGTAGCCAAGTGCGAGTTGGACTCGCCCATGAAGGGTTCCGTGCCAGCAAGTAACATAATATACATAGTACACATAGTTCTTGTAGTTCGTTGTAACTTTGATCGAAGTTTTAATAATAGTGTATTTATGACGTACTAAAAAAAAACTACTCATCAGATCGAGTTCAAACTAATTTTCGTTGGTAGTTTTCATGGTAAGGTACTTCATATTTTTTTTTCAGTTTTTTCATTCTCTTACTTTAGAAGTTAGAGGGGGGGGGACACATTTTACCACTTTGGAAGCGTCTCTCGCGCAAGTTATTCAGTGTAGACAAAAATTATATTAGAAACCTCAACATAATTTTTTAAGACCTATCGATAAAAACCCCACACGTGTAGGTTTGATGAAAAAAAATTTTTTGAGCTTCAGTTCTCTGTATGGGGAGCACCCCTAATTTTTGTTTTTTTAAAAAACTTTTGTAAAAATCTTAATGCAGTTCACAGAATACATCTACTTACCAAGTATCAACAGTGTAGTTCTCATAGTTTCGGCAAAAAGTGGCTGTGACATACGGATGGACAGACAGACAGACAGACAGACATGACGAATCTATAAGTGTTCCGTTTTTACGTTTTACGGAACCATAAAAAAACTGCGGGTCACGAGCGCAGTGTAGTGATAGGTAATGATTCGGACTCATCATGTTCCGATAACTGCGTGTCCCTGTGATGTTATGTAGCAGTCATGTAGGTTACCAATAGGCCTGTATAACCTGCCCCTCCCGTCCCTCCATAATATACACCACATAAAAATCTTCTAGGTTAGCATACCTCAGTCTGATTGTACCATCACTTATCATCACACGAGTCATAGGTCAAACGCGGACCTATATACGCTTAAACAGTTCAGTATACATTTAAAAATGCTATTAATATTATAAATCTGACATACTTACACTACGCAGCTATACACTTCTGAATTATCTATAGGAAGCGTGGTCAGCATGCTGGGAGCTTTACCATGCTGAACGGCAAACCTTTTACGTTGAGCCAAATACACTAATAAAAAGCCTAGTCGATAAAGCGCTCGGAAAGATGGTTAGATTTACTACTATCTTGCTAGCTACAACCCGATGTGTACCTCGCACTTTTCCTAAATAAGGGATTTGACTACCCTAAGGGGTTTTTTTAACGTTGAATTTTGTCATCACTGCATACCTACTCAATGTATAAAACAAAGTCACTTCTCGCGTCTCTCCGTCCCTATATATGCTTACATATTTAAAACCACCAAACAGATTTTGATAGGGATTTTTTAATAGATAGATAGAGTGGTTCAAGAGGTAGGAAGGAGCCACGAGAATGCTTAAGCATAGTATGCAGACAGAGCTGTCCATGAGTTTGTGTTAACTTTTAAAATTGCTAGAGCATAAATAAATTGTGATAGTTTCGATTTTACCTTTTCAATATGATGTTTCCAAATAAGGTGACTGTCTAGCTGTCTAGGTCAAGACCTAATACTGTGCATTCGTCTATTTTTTTAATGTTACCCCTTCAAAAGGTCTACAAAAAAGCATATCATAGTTTAGGAATAATTCAAAATAGGCACTTTTCTTAGTATATTTAGTATCAGCATTGCACCCGTGCGAACCCGGGGCAGGTTGCTAGTAATATTTATATACATTTATTATATGTTTTTATGGTTTAGGCTAATCTATGTACAATTAATAGGATTGGTTAAAGTTATAAGGTTATAACTACTTATGTATTTTATATTGCCTAGATCTACAAATTCTGTTTTTTAAGCTGTAACGTGTTTTTATTAACACATTGCAGCCCTCCAAAAATTTTTAAACGTATGTCGACATAAGAATAGCCCTTATTTCTGTATTGACAGAAAGTAACAGAAATTGCAAGATAGTTTAGGCTCATACTTTAAGGAAAGCAAGCGCATATCGTGTTTTATGGACGTACAGTGCCATCTAGTTTCATTCGTAACAAACTGCAGATTCTGTGTTTCACTGCGATGTAATTACTTACTCTGTGATGTGAGACACCTGTCACGCATAACTAGAAAAGTCACATCTCCGTGTTTTTTATTGTTTTTGTGCTAAATAATGGCTCAACCACACTGGAAAAGCTTGTGAGTACATTATCGAAGACGGTGGAACATCTAGTGATAAAAATTGACTCACTACAATCGAAGATAGATGAGCAATCACGACAAATTAAGAGGCTGACAGCACCGACACAGGAATCCACTACTCGACGTCGGACAGGAATCTCGCCAGCAGGTGCACCCACTCCCACTAATGTAGCCACCACGGAAAATCTGCCGACACGGGCTGCACGGAATTATGCAAAAACCGCGATAGTTGAAATGTCGAAAAAAACTGTGAAAGCAAATCTACTAAAACACAATCCGTTGAAGTAAACAAAACACAAGTACTTACCCCCGGAACTGTAAGTACTACCCCTTCAACCACACGTACACAAACAACACCATCACATTTAACACCGGGTCCATCGTTAACACAATAAATATTGGTGGACAATTCACACACAACACTATCTGACCCCAAACTAAGCAAAGCTTGTGTGATGAATCAGAACAACATACAAACATCAGAATCCACGGTGGAAGTGCTAGCCCCTGCGCAGCTGGCGCCGGCTGACAATGATGATAACGACAGCGGCAGCGTCCGCTGGCAGCTAGCCCGGGCCAGCCGCAGGCGGCGTCGCACTAATAAACAAACTAGCCCGATTGTAGTAGGAACCGGCTGTAACGATGATGGTCTCCAAGCCGTTGAAAAGATCAAATACATACAAGCTTGGCAACTTAAAAGCGATACGACTGCCGAACAAATAAAACACTATTTGAACAAAATTATGATAGCGGAATTCTACACCGAAAAACGCTCGATAAAGTCTAATAAACATTCAGCATTGGTAATCGGGATGCCGGAGAGTGTTTACGACAAGGTCACTGATCCAACTGTGTGGCCTAAAGGAATAAGATTGGCAAACTTGTTATTTCGCGCCCGCTCCCTCGCGGAGCCAGCGGTGGCGTAGAAGCGAGCGCGAACTATCTGACGCGGACGGCACTCAATGAATGACAAACCGGTATTTCGTAATGCATTATGCTGTGTGCCTGCGACGAAACCAAATGCAATGGTATCGACTGCAAGAGATTACGGATATGTAACAATATGTCAACAAAACATACGCTCGTTGAAGAACAAAACTAGTCAGCTGGAAATTCAACTATTAAATAACATAAAATGTGATGTACTCTGTTTAACCGAGCACTGGCTCAAATCACATGAAATAAGAAGTGTTACTATAAATATTTTTTCCTTAGCTTCTCACTATTGTAGGCCTGCTGTCCTTCATGGGTCATGTATTTAGGTCAACAATAATACAACATTTAAAAAATTGGATTGTTATTCGAAGCTTTCGGTTGAACAGATTTGTGAAATCTCGGGCGTTGAACTGATTGAAAATAAGCTCACAATTATTTGTATTTATTGGTCAAATCTGACAAACACTACGTTATTTTTTCCTATTTTGCAATGCCTGTTCGATAAGCTAGTCCAAGACGAACGTGAATTTGTCGTTGTAGGGGATCTCAATATTGACACAATTTGCCCAATTAACTCTGATTTAAGGAAGCTAAATGACATTTTATCCACACATAATCTGTGTAATCTTGTCGATTTCCCGACGAGGATCGACAGTTGTTCTAGGACTTGTCTAGACGTACTCGTAGACGTAGTCCACGTAGGTATATGTAGATATGCGGTGGGCGGGCTCGGCGCGGGCGCGGCCGGTCGACACCCTGCTGTCGGACCACCGGGCGGTGCGCGCGGCCGTGCCGGGCCGCGCCGGCCCGGGCCCGGCTCCCGTCGCGTTCTGCCGGTCCTACACTTGTGCAAATAAGTGGAACTTTATTGCGGTGTTAGATAGTGTGGATTGGGGACACCTCGAACAGAGATATTCAGCGTCGTCCGAATGCTTAGCTAAAGCATTAGTAAACAACCTACAAAATAATCACGATGTGTGTTTCCCGCAGTTAAGAAAATTATGACTAAGAAACAGACAGTTTGGGCAACTGATGACATTATCAATTTGAATTTATTGTTATTTGACATAAATAAATTGAAAATGATATTTCCTTCTAATAATGAATTGGCTTTAAAATATAATGAACTTCATGAAAAATATGACGACATGCTTAAGCAGGAGAGAACTAAATACTATAATACAATTATTTACCAATCAGGTAACGTAGTTAAGACAATGTGGGAGGTCGTGAACTCTCAAGTTGGCAGAACTAGGGAGCATCATGACTTTACTGAACTGTTGCTTCGACCGGATGGGTCTAAATTTCTAACAAAAAATGAGGTTGTTAACTATGTTAATGCGTATTTTGTAGACATTGCTGCATCGTCCGGGGCACCGAGGGCTGATGTTGTGGCGGCGACAGCTGCGCTAGTAGCGGCGCGTGCGCCCGCCGACCGCTGCCTTAGGATTTAACCTTTTACACCGGCGGAGATATTTCGCATAATAACAAAAGGCGTAGCGCGGAAAAAGTCGAGGGACGCGTACGATATCTCAACTACATTGCTGTGTTCTGTGGCAGAGTCGATGGCGCCTATTTTATCACGCCTCTAAAACCAGTGCTGTAATGAAGGTAAATATCCTCCTGCGTTAAAACACGTAAAAGTCTCACCTTTATATAAAGGGAAAGGACAGCAGGAGGATGTAAGTAGTTATAGACCTGTGTCGATTATACCGGTGCTGGCAAAAATATTTGAGCACGGATTGAGCTCCCGTATCACGGAGTACTTAACCGAATGTCGATGTTTGAGTGAGCGCCAGTATGCCTATCGAAGTGGGAGGTCCACGACTGCACTGGCTAGGGAAGTGGTCCGACGGGTACTGGAAGCTCGCGAGGGAAAGCAGCAGGTCGCGGTGATCTTCTGCGATCTCTCAAAGGCCTTCGATGTTGCGGACCATGGAGTACTGGTGGCTAAGATGAGGCACTATGGCGTGGATGGACCTGGACTGCGCCTGCTCAGTGACTTCATGGCGGACCGATGTCAGGTCGTGGTGGGAGATGGAGGCAAAGTGAGGTCAGAGCCCCCGAGAACAGTTATTGGTGTGGCGCAGGGATCCTCGCCCTCCAACATCATGTTTTCACTCCTACTGAACGACCTCCCGGACAACATTGAGGAAGGTCATGTTCTTATGTACGCTGATGATGTTGCGGTTGTTGTTGCTGCTCCGACTGTAGACAAACTTGAGAGGAAGCTGAATGTGGTAGCGAGTGGCCTTAACACCTGGTTTACCATCAATGGATTGATGCTAAATGCCACGAAAACGCATTTTATCCACTTCAAACTTGCCGGTCGTGCGTATAGACCACTGAAAGTAAATGTGGGATGCGTGGAGATGGAGCAGACACAATCGAACGCTTTTGTTGGGTTTGTACTTGACAAATCGTTGATGTGGGCAGATCACATTGATAGTTTACGTGTCAAACTTGGGCGTGTTTCGCGCTGTGGCGTTTATCCGCGCTATTACCCAGAAAGATAGTCCGACAGTGCTATTACGCTTCCGTGCACTCGCTCATTCAATACGGTATCGAGCTTTGGGGACGTGGTGCCGATTGGGAGCGTGTCTTCATAATGCAAAAACGAGCTGTACGAGCAATAGTACGAGTGCCGGAGGAAACGTCTGCGCTTCAATTCTTCAAATCGTTGCGAATTCTCACCGTCCCGAGCCTGGCGTGCTACCAGGCAGCGCTGTATGCGCGGGACCACCTGGAGGAGTACGCGCGCTTTGGAGAGTCGAGGCACGCAGGCCGGCTGCACGCCGTGCCGTGCACGCTCACTCGGACCGGGAAGCTAGTTCACGCCACAGTGCCAATCATCTACAATAGGTTGCCACAGGACGTGCGCGATGCGCCCTCGAAAGGAGCATATAAGCGCAAACTGAAAGACTGGCTTATCGAACAGGCATTCTATAAGTTTGATGAAGTACTAAAAGGCTCTTTATTTTAAGTAATTGTGTTTAGTTTGTTTTTAATTGATTCTCAAATTGTTACTATTAGTACTTTTTTAACTGACATGCTCATATTCTAATTTCGATTATTATTTTTTGATTAATTTTTATGTGACATGTTATATTATTATTTGATTGGTGTCAGTAATTTATTTTGATCTGACATTTTATATTAGTAGTAATACATATTAAGTTAAATGATTGTTTGTAGTAAATTTATTCTGTGATAAAGTAATAATTAATCCTCGACTATACGGAGATATTTACGTATACATAATGTTTTTTATTTAGTATGACATGTAACATAATTGGTTATGAATAAATACTATGACTATGACTATGACTGTAGGTAGTGCAGTAACTTTATACATTACCGTATGCGTTAAATCTGGTAGATCTGATTTTTTGCAGACTTGTTTATGATGTTGGCCTAATGATTGTCCCAAGTTTGTGACCTCGAGCGACGAACGCAACTTTGTCAAAAATCGAATAAACCGGGAAAAAATCGTTTATTTTTCAAATTTTGGCGATTATAACCCTAAACTAGTTGTTTAGGGTTATACTCGTAATTTATATGGCGCTTATAAAGTATTTACTTATAAAGTAGACTAAATTTGCTATAATATGATATAGAATTGTCTCTGTACACCCAATAGTTTCTGAGGATAAGTCTTTCAAAGTTTTTTTTTTTTTTTCGTACTTCGCATATTTTAGCAATATTTTAACTCCTACTTGACCACTTTATGGCACTACAGTTACTGTGGTTTTTAACCCCGACCAAAAAAAGAGGTGTTATAAATTTGACGACGAAGTCTGTCTGTCTATCAGACAGACACACATATTTTTTAAATTACTGCCTACGTCTCGACGCACAACAATCTGAACAACCCTATCCGGCACAATGCCTTTGATTATTGACTTGTCTAGATGACGCGTTACGCTGTAATTATATTTTAAAACTATATAAGTATTATATATCAGCTATCTGGCCGCCATCATACAAGCTTTGCTTAGTTTGGGGTCAGATGGTGTTGTGTGTGAATTGTCCACCAACATTAAAAAAAAAAAAAAAAAAAAAAAATTGCGACAAAAGTAGGAGGCCAGTTTTCAAACACAAGTTTAACAATTATCTGTCACTGTTCCTGCTATTACTGTTCTTATGTCAATGGTATGCGTGGTAAGTGATACAAGCTCCCCAAGTATTTCCTGCTAAAGTGGGTAAAAATATATTTCGATTTAGAGAGACCTATAATAACCCAGTGTAATTATGGAAATAAATAAACATTAAATTATGTAGTTTGGGTACTATAAAGGATCGACAGAGGGGTGCATTCTGAGCTTATATTCCAATTTGAGGGATTCTGGCATGGTTAGCTCAAGGTCATGTTGATGAAAACGCGTTTAATTCGATATCTCGAGAACTGTTAGTGTTAGACAAAAAATTGTGGAGACCTTTTCTCTTCTAAATTTAATTTACTAACTTTTATAGTAACCACTTTTCTTTCTTTCATCAATATTTTTCAAGTTATTGCTTCCGAAAGGCAAAAATTTAACTTTTTTTCCTCCCTTTCGCCATTTTCTCCCAAACCGTTCAATTTTATGAAACTTTAGCGATAGTCAAAAGTGTAGAACTCGCGTTAAATATTTTTTTTTTTTTTAATTTTTTTTCATTTAAGCTACACAAAATACAAAAACATAAAATGTTTTTCATTAAAGCAACATAAGGTAGTACAAAATAAAAGTGAAAACCCCTGTCTACCGCTTTAGCGTGAGCTCTGTTGCAGCAGACAGTGCCTTCCCCAAACTAAACACAAAACACGTGCGGGATGTCTATCGATAGGTCTTTAAAAATGATGTTGAGGTTTCTAATATAGTTTTTGTCTACACTGAATAATTTGCGCGAGAGACACTTCCAAAGTGGTAAAATGTGTCCCCTCTAACTTCCAAAATAAGAGAATTAAAAAACTAAAAAAAATATATGATGTAGGTACATTACCATGCAAACTACCAAAGAAAATTAGTTTGAACTCGATCTAATTAGTAGTTTTTTTTTAGTACGTCATAAATACATTATTTTTAAAACTTCGATCAAAGTTACAACGAACTAAAAAAACTATGTGTACTATGTATATTATGTTACTTGCTGCAACGGAACCCTTCATGGACGAGTCCAACTCGCACTTGGCCACTTTATTAACCTTCGTGGTATCTTTAAAAAAATAGTTTTGCTTTTATTTTAAACTTTTTAAAGAACACCTATAATTTTCAGTACTTAGTATTATTGTTCTACTTAATTGTAGAGCTCTATCAAGTTTCCATATTGTATAGTAGCTACGACACAATAAAATATTGAAATGCAGTGCCCCCCTAGTGAGCTGCTATTAACCAATTTAAGAACTCTCACAGTTAAAAAATTAATAACTTATTATAACTAAAACTACATTAAAAACTAAAACTACATTAAAATTGGTCTGGTAACACAAACAATGTTTACTGAACCCTCTTACGCCCAAAAATTCCAACTACAACCTGCCAACTATGTTCATTAAACCCCCCCCCCCCCCCCTACGCCCCTTGGTGAGTTATCGCCGTTAAATTTAACTGAGATCATGCAACTACAACGCCTTAGCCCATCGCTGATCAAAATCGGACTAGTAGTTTTGCACAAGCTATGTTTACTGCTGCGCCATCTTGAAAATGTTGTTTTGGCCGATATCTCGGAAACTATGCATAAATATTATGTCAACAATTATGGTAGCCATTATTGTAGACCATCGGCACCATCGCAACCGTGCATCCCAAATTTTATTTTCCACAATCTTCCATCAATCTTCAGCCTTCCATAGTTCGTTCTCTAAAGTAAATAGTTTTCGAGATATCAGCCAAAAACGTTTTTAAGACGGCGCTTGAAGCTTTACCTGAATTTGTTACCATTTTGTGATTTTATGCTCAGTAAGTGAACCTAAACCTTATAAAAAAAACTTGGAAAATTTGTGCGAAGATCAATTTTGTTTTACCGGTTTATTTATTTACAGTGGACAGGATCTTTGCGAAATGACAGCAAACCCAAAATCAACAAGCTTGCTAAAATGCAAATGGCCATTTTTAACAATTAAGACAAAATGGACACATATTAGAACAAAGCGGGTCCTTAGTAAGAATAATTTGTCTGAGTTTTCAGGCGTAGTGCTTTCAGTCTAAGGCATTGTCGAGCATCATTTCTTTAGATGTGTTAACTTCGACTCATGGTTCTAGATGGCGTTGTACGTCACTAAAACGCGGTGTTATTTGCTAACTGAACTCCGAGTAGGTTTGGAACCATCAACAAACTGAATCATATGGTATTAATATTGATATCATCGAGGGATGGAAACTAATCGATTATTTTTTGCTGAGGAGTACGCTTTACAGTGTTTACTCCCATATGATTAATTATCTCACTTACGTCTCACAAGACTAGCCACAATGTGACGAGTCTTGTGATTCAGATAGCGCACATAAATAGAGTTGACACATGTCATGTTTCAACTCTACCTCTTCAGTAAGATGACTGTGGACTGTGTTGACAACTAAAAGCTAGTTTTTATTGCTGTTAATCTTGAGAATTTCATAGAGATACGGTTCCTATGGTTCCGTTTATTTTAATGTGTGCTGAGGGGTCACCCTCATTCATATTTTGTATGAAAACAAAATACGATTTTTTTTAAACTGTAGAAGTAAAGTGTCATATTTAATGTTCATATGATTACCAATAACACACATAATTACACATCACGTTAGTTGTCCGCAATTGACTCCTAAACTACTACCGATTTGCACACCGTATGCAGTTTGTTACGTGCAGTGTTACGTTAAGTTACGGTGGTCTAGTCGGGAGAACGGCGGCTGCCGATCTGGAGACCCCGGGTTCAAACCCCACACGCACCACTGTCTTTTCGAAGTCATGTGCGTAATGCCGCTAACTTAAAACGGTGAAGGAAAACATCGTGAGGAAACCGACATGTACCTAGAATCTTTCGAAGTCATGTGTCATCCGCCAACCCGCACTGGGCCAGCGTGGTGGATTATGGCCTTAACTCTCTCCTTGCGAGAGAAGGCCCCGAGTCCCAGCAGTGGGAACGTTTAGTGGGCTGTTGATGTTGATGTTGATGCAGTTTGATCCAATTTGAGGGATAGGATAATGTTATTTCATAATTATAGTCTCTGGTGGACAATTCACACACATAACACCATCTGACCCCAAACTAAGCAAAGCTTGTGTGATGGCGGCCAGATAGCTGATATAATACTTATATAGTTTTAAATACATACTTATTATACATAGAAACACCCAGACACAGTGCAAACATTTGAATTCATCACACAAATATTTGCACTGGGTGGGAATCGAACCCACGACCCTCGGCTTCGCAGGCAGAGCAACTACCAACTAAGCCACGAGGCCAGTCTATATGACAATATCCTGTTTATAATTTTTATTTCATGTAGTCTCTATATGACAGTTTTCTGTAGTGGTAGGACTCTTAACAGAGTCCTCCTGGGGCAGTACCACACCTTTGCCAGTTACTCTACGCCAAGCAGTAATGTGCAAACATTACTGTGTTCCGGTTTGAAGGGCAATGCTTCCAGAGAAATTACAGGGCTAAGAGATATAACATCTTAGATCTCTGGGTAACGAGCGCAGTGCAGTGCTAGGTGATGATTTGGACGCTTCATGTTCCTATAGCTGCGTGTCACTGTGCTGTCATGTGGCAGACATGTTGCTTACCATCAGGCACATGTGCTGCTAGTCTCGTCATTTTTCATTTAAGAATAAAAATATATATATTTCCGAGCGAAGCTTAAACGGACCGCTAGTATTGTTATATGTATGTTGTTATACCGATTATGATTTCAAGTTCCCGAACTGTTTCATCGGCTGCGTTATGTATTTTTTAAATAAGATTATATTTGCCAAAGAAATTTATTTATTTGTGTGTTCTGAATAAAAATCTGAATCTAATAGCGTTTTTCTAAAACGACAATGACGGGTAAAGTCAGATGGTTGCTCTTAATACCTACACTGAATTCATACACTGCTCTCAAGCGAAAAAAAACCCGTTATGTGACAATCTTGTTCATAATAGAACACAGAGGGGATTTTATCGAATAAACTGTTCCGTTTACATGTGAGACCATTGTCGACAAACAAAAGTTTACAAAGAGCTTTTAAACTAAAATGAGGTTATTCGACGTTTGTCAAGAAGGGTTTGTTTGTCGTTTGTGTTCCTATAACGTGTCTGATTTCATATTGTATTTTTATAATTAAAGTACAATGTTCTTCTGATAGATGACTTAATAGAATAATAATCCTACCAAAACTACAAATGGAAATATTTGAATGTTTTGAATTTTAAAATAAAATATTTGGATGTTTGTTGCTCGATTATATCGGAAAGTCGGAACGTCAGAACGGCCCGGGTAGAAATTTGGAGTTATATTATATTATGGAAATCGCATAATTTTTATAGCGGGAAAATAACATGGGTAAGCGTTGCTAGTAATAAATAAAGAGATATAAATAAATAATAATAATAAATAAATAAAGAGATGCACAACCTGAGCAAGTACCTTGGTTTGGCTCACGAGGTTGCCACGGTGGATGTTGATTGTAATCGTTTCAGTGAACGGATTTATAGAAAAAAAAATCGATCAATATCTTAAGATGCTTTTGAAGCTCATGAAATATACATAAATATTTTTTTAAATAAAGAGTGACGAGACGAGCAGGACATTTGCTTGATGGTAAGCAACATGCCTGCCACATAACAGCATAGTAACATGCAGCTATTTGAACATGAAAAGTTTAAATCATTACCTAGCACTGCACTGTGCTCGTCACCCAGAGATCTAAGATGTTATATCTCTAAGCCCTGTAATTTGTCTGGACTAATTGCCCTTCAAACCGGAACACAGTAATGTTTGCACTTTACTGCTTGGCGGTAGAATAACTGGCAAAGGTGTGGTAGATACTTCCCCAGGCGGACGAGTTTTTTTTCGAAATTACGTTTTCGTAGATATAGAGTAGACGTTCAGGTAGCGCTGCAGTTTTAATTTCTTGTATGATATTTAGGTATAACTTGTAAGTCTATGCATAAATATAATAGCCGTGTTAGTTTCACTATTTATAATTGAAAAACGATTTGACTGATTTCCATTATTTTTATGTTTTGGGGCTTATCCGGAATAAGCTAATAAGCATAAAAACATGACATTCATGAAAAAAAACCGGTTTAGCTATTTATTTATTGCCTCTCAAGCGAAACAAAGTTCGCCGGCTCCGTCTATAAAAAAACTTAAAAGATTAGAATAGGTATTTAACAAATATGATTGTGACTAAGACATAAAAAAATAAGGGACATTTGTCACAAAATAGATAGAAAACACTTTACTTAATGACACAAACGAACAGAGATAGTTTTACTTGCACGATTTTATTAGATTTAATCTGTTAAAAAGCAGCCTTTTCGTTCTCAGTCTCATCAATTCTGTCTATTGATAGTTAATCAGAGAAATAAGCACAAAATTAAAAAGTCGTGGTGGCCAAGTGGAAATATTATTTCATTTCACTATCATGAGATTGTATGTTCCAATTCCACTTTTCTTTCTGACAAATTTATGAAAAATAAAGTACAGATGTGCATGTTTGTCTTCCTCGCAGGAAGTAACCAGGAAGAAAAACATCTTAAAGTAACTGGCGTGTTCAAAGAAAAACTCCTTTCGAAGACATGTGCTATTTGCCAGTTAAACATAATCATGACTATTTGCTTGTGAGAGAAGTATCCAAGACTATGTAAATAAGTTTTCCCAAAGCGTGCTGTAGAAAACATTTCTACAGTAGTCTTTGGTTCATTCCTTTCAAACAAATTACTCTATTTTTTCTCTCTTAACAATATTAGTAGTATGACGTTTAGAAATAGAATAAACAAATTAACTAAACTTGACGTTATTTATTCCGGTAATAAAATCGAAACAATAGACGCGACCAAATTCCTAGGTTTACAACTTGACTGTAACTTAAACTGGAAAAATCAGGTTGAAAGCGTATGTTCAAGGTTAAATCAGCATTCATAGGCACTCCATATGTTGTCAAAGAGAGCAAGTAAACCTACTTTGCTTTCAGCCTATAATGGCAATGTCTCGTGGCTGCTTCGATATGGTATTATATTTTGGGGCAATAGCTCAGGGAGGCATATGGTTTTCAGATCACAAAAGAAATGTGTCCGGGCTATCAGCAAACTGCGTCAAAGGCAATCGTGTAGACCTCATTTCCGCAAATTAAAAATTTTAACGTTGCCTGCGTTATATATATTTGAATGTGTAATGTTTGTGCGGAACAATTTGTCATTATTTGAAAATCTAAAAAGCGCCACAAACGTAAAATTAGAATTCCTGTGCATAGCACAACACTATTAGGAAACAGTGCACTTTGCATGGCTCCTATGATTTACAACCACTTACCAGAAAAAATGTTGAAGATGTAAGAAATGTATTCATTTAAAAATGCCTTCTGACAGAGAAGGCATATTATACAGTTAATGAGTATCTGACTGATAAATTAGATTCAGATTTGTAAGCTTTTATGTATTTCGTGGACATTAGTATCAAAACTAAATGTATTACTATAATCCTTTCATTATCATTACTCTTTTATAAATAAATAAACAATGGTATGATAATGTGAATGAGTAATGATAAGAAATTTGCAGCCCTTGAATGGTGCAGGTCTACAGTATCTAGTAACACGATTTTTGAGCTTTTACTTTGGCTATTGGTATACCTAGTTGTTTTTCATTACTCATTTACTTTATTGCTTTGCTTCTATTAGCATTGGATTATTATAAATGCTTAATCAATTTTATATAATTATATAATGTAGGCAATAGTAATGTGAAATTGGTAGTCCTTGAATGGGCACCACTCTCTACTTAGTCTGTGATGGGCACTAAAGAGAATATAAATACTAGGGCAGCTTAAAGTGGTGAATTATAAAGTGAACTGTAAAGTTTTTAACAAATTGTCATAGACAACCTAATATTTGCATGACGTAAGGTTGATTATGGAGTTCTCAATGTAAACATTTAAGATCTTATTGTAAATCCCCATTTTCGCAAATAAAGAAATGTATTTATTTATTTATTAGTATAAAAGTAAAAATTTATGAAGTTTCTCCAAACAGGACCAATCGATTCCCATATATTATCATAGGTCCTTGGTGGAGCTCGGACCTTTTGATAACCTACTGATCTAGGTAATACTACTAAGTAAATAAAGCGAGACAGAAGGAATTACGTTTTCCGAAAACGTGGTGCGTACAGATCTTCACAGTCTGATCAATTTTGCAGCTTTTAAATCGGATTCTAAAATTAACAATTAAGATGTGAGTGGACTCTTACGGTTATTGATTATTACCACAGTATAAATAAATACTACCAGTAGCTCTTGATCTTGGAAGAAACGCTGATAATGTCTAGACACGGGTAGGGTTAGTCACGGGACAATTAGTCGCAAACAAAAAAAACGTGGCACCAAAATAAAATTAAAACATACGGAAAACGCCAGCCCTGAGCCTCGCTCCTGCAATAATATTATTGCAATGTAGGCAATGCAGGAGCGCGCTTCCCGCGTCTCACCCCGCACGCTTCGCACGATTGCCCTGTCTAGACGGCTTCGTCGAACGACTGTATGATTTAATAGACTGTGTTAGATACTTTGTGTAAAATTCAGCGTCATTACGCAATTTATTACTACGTTTAAAATAGCAAAAAGTAATTTTTTTATTGAGTCCATTTCGCCAAATAGGTACTCGTATATCGAATATAACACGATCTTTATTAACTTTTTAGTTATATGTATAGCAAAAGTTTCCAGACGATTGCAAAAGAAGCGATCTCAGCTTCAAAATGAAAACAATAGAGTTATATTGCATTGAAGTAAGGTTGGTAGCAATGTTGCTACGGCCACAAGCTACGATTAAAAACAAATATTTAGTGACAAATAAGAGTATAGACAGACTATCTTTTAAAGCGTTATACCCCGTTTACATGATTCCAGTCCAGCGATCGAATCCAGCGCTGGATTGCTTACTGGAATAATGAAAACCGGCACTGGAATGCATCAATCCAGTGCTAATGCATTCCAGTGCCGGTTTAAATTATTCCAGTAAGCAATCCAGATCCAGATCCAAATCCAGCAATCATTCTCGTTCAATTGTTTTTAGAACACGGTTGTGTTAAAATTTTATAATTACCCGTAATTAAAATATGGCTAAGTGTCTTTCGTGTAATAAAATAATTACGAAAAAAACTCATATCCTGGAATGTAGTAGGTGCCAGCAAGTAGTTCATGCTACTACGATTTGCACCAGCTTGAGCGCCAAACAACTGACTGCGCTCAGAGTTGCGGAGAACCTTGAGTGGACGTGCAATGATTGTAGCCTGAACTCGTCGCGGAAGAAGTCCTTTACGATGCTTCCTGATTGTGAAGAAGAAGATGAGGAAGGTAATCTTGCAACTGACAATGTTGAAGTAAAGAAGCTACTACAAGGGTTGCGGAAGGAACTAGGTGGTATAGTTAGCGACATTGTTACGCAAGAAATGCGGTCAGTTTCATCTTCGTTACAGTTTTGTAGCGATAAAGTGGATGAGTTTGCAGAAATTTTGGAGGCTCTAACAGGTAAAATCAAGAATTTAGAAAAAAAACAGGTCCATTTAGAAAATATAAATAAAAATCTAGATCTCAAGGTTCAAGCTTTAGAGCAGCGACATCATGAACTGGAACAATCGTTGCTCTCTAGGCACATTGAAATCGCAGGTATCCCAGAATCAACGGCTGATGATCTACCTGAACTGGTCAAAAAGTTGGCAAGTACACTAAACCTACAAAAAACTGATGTTATCTCCGTGAAACGTGATGCACCTCGGCGAAAGGGGCCCAGCCCGGTAGTTATGGAGCTACGAAATGAATCTACCAAGCGAGCTCTGTTATCTTCATGTCGTGACGCTATCTTCCGTGCCCGCGATGTCATACCTGGCTTGTCGGGGGAGGAAGCTGAAGAGAAAATTTTTGTACGTGAATCCCTAACCCCCTTCAATAGGAACTTACTGTGGCAAGCTAAACAAGACCTAATGCAGGTGTTCAAGTATGTTTGGTGTAAAGAAGGCAAGATTCTTGTGCGTAAAACGGCAGATGCCAAAATAATTAGGGTCAGATCAAAGACCGATATCGAGTCATTATTATGTAATAAGTAGGTCGTTTGTTTTTCTATAAATTGTTATTTGTCCGATAAATTATTTTTAAATTAATTCCAATGGCTTTATTAGTGGATCACAGTTTAATTGAGTTACAAGACTGCGTAGATTATAATATGTTTAAAAAGATGGTACCTAGTAATCAGGGTAACCTAACATTCTTACATGTAAACATAAGATCAATGTTCAAGAATTTTTGGAAACTTGAATACATTGTTTCTACCTCAAATAATTCAATAGATGTACTCGTAATTACCGAACCAAACTTAAGTGTGCATACACAGTCACTTTATAGTATCACGGGTTATACAATGCATACAGAACTACGTAAAGATCGAAAGGGCGGCGGAATTTTAATATATGTTAAGAATTGTCACACTTTTGCTCGTCACAATTCAAAACCACAACAGTACGAATCACTATCCGGCAAAATATGCACACCCTCATGTAAAATAATACTATATGCATTGTATCGTCCACCAAACACTAATAAAGATTTATTTATCACTGAGGTAGATAAAATGCTTCGCAAATATACTAGTGACGATGTAGTGGTGTTAGGCGACTGCAACATTAATCTGAAACCAATATCGGCTCGAGATATCACTACTAAAAACTCATATATGAATGTTATGAGCGCTCACGGTCTTTCATGCGGTATATCGAGTTACACGCGAATTGAAAGTGTAAAAATAAATAATATAACTAAAATAACACATAGTTGTATTGATCACATTTTCGTGCGATCCCGCATGAAAGACTCGTACTGCGCTGCGCTCGGGACTAAACTGGCTGATCACCGAGTCACTGCGCTTGCGCTCGTCGGTAACACGCGTGTACAGGTTGCTCCAATTTTTGAAAAGCGTTATGACAATAAAAAACTAAACGAACTATTAGAACAAATTGATTGGTCTCCTACTCAAAACATGGATTGTCCTAATAATATCTATAAATTCATCTGCGATAATATAAGTGACTGCTACGAACGATCTCAATATATTAAAAAAATGCATTGCTCAAAAAGGAAAAAATGCCCATGGATCGACGGGAAGATTACGAGTTTGTGTCATTATAGGGATAGGCTGTTCCTGGAATGGGCCAAAGATACAGGTAACAAAGAACTCAGAATTAAATCTAACCAAATTAGAAATAAAACCAATAAACTTGTTCATGTAACTAGAAATAAATATTACAAAGATGAGATTAATAAACATAAAACAGACACAAGAAAACTCTGGCAAATTTTAAATAATATATCGGGTAAAATTACCTATTCGTTAGATAACCTGATAACGAAAGCTTTTGTTTCATGCGGTAATAATAAATTAATTGCTGATAATTTTGCCCGTTCTTTCCAAAATAATGTAAAATCTATAATACCAACATGTAAAAATAAATTACTTGATGAAAATGATTATGTTAAGCATTTAGACAGGTCAGTTTATTTTAGAAAAGCCACTCATTCAGAAGTACTTAAAATTATCAAAAATATAAATCCGCATAAAGCACCAGGGTGTGATGGCATTAGAGCAGTGGATATCCTACGTTTATCAGATAGGATAGCTGATTCAATTACGCACCTTATTAATACAAGTGTTGCTACTGGACGTTATCCTAATAAACTAAAGGCCGGAATTATCAGACCTATACATAAGGGTGGTAGCACGCAAGATTATTCAATGTATCGTCCCATCACACTGCTTCCAGTTATAGATAAGATTATTGAAAAATACTTATGCAAAATTGTTCAGACTTTTTATACGAATAACGAAGTTTTGTGTCCGCAGCAATATGGATTTCAACCTAGGAAAAGTACCACACTCTTGTTATCTCGCTTTACTGATGAAATTAATAGCTTTATGAATGATAAAAAGCACGTACTTATAGTTTTTATAGACTACAGTAAAGCATTCGATACTCTAAGGCACGATCTGCTAATTCAGAGACTAGATGAAAGTGGTGTGCGCGGGAATCTATTGGGTTGGTGCAGGGATTATGTTAAGGGACGTAGTTATCGGGTCAAAGTGGACGGAACCTTCAGCGAGTCAGTCGAAATATCAGAGGGAACTGCACAGGGCTCAGTTTTTGGTCCGTTGCACTATTTAACATATGTAAACAGCTTAACTAATGTTCTGAAACACTGTAGCATTTATCAGTTTGCTGACGATACTTGTTTGGTTGCTGCTGACAATGACTTAAATATTGCGTTAAATAAACTTCAGGAGGATTTTACGACACTGTGTAAATGGTCTCATGACGGTGGGTTAGTACTTAACGCCGATAAAACCAAATACATGCACGTTCACTCTAGCCACAACATAAGCAATTTTAAAGAAAGGACTAAAGTGGTAGCACACTGCCATGATTGTTTGCATGATCTGACCAATATCTGTACAAAAGATTGCACAGAAATTAAAAAGGTCTCGGAAGCTACATACTTAGGTCTTGTAATAGATAACAGGTTTAATTGGTCGAAGCATGTTGATGGAACTTGTACTAGACTGCGCGCTGTGTTGGCAAAGTTCTTTGCAATAAAAAGTAGGGTACCGTTTGGTGTCTTGTTGACCATGTATAAGGCGCTGGTGGACAGTATTATTTCATATGGACTGAGCAGCTATGGGCGAACGTATAAAACATACCTCGATCTAATATTTCATTTGCAGTATAGGATTTTAAAGTTGATTGTGCCTATAAAAATTAAAAACCAATTTGATAACAACCCCACTGGACTCTTCAAGTTCTGTGGAGTCTTGCCAGTACATAAAAAAGTATGTTGTAATTTACTTGGGGAACAATACTTTCGCAAAGAAATTCAAATCCCAATAAGTGGCAATGCTGTAACTAGGAATATGTCAAAGGGAAGTCTTTTATTACCCAGATTTAAAAACATTTATGGTAAGAGAACATCCGCTTATATAATACCAGACTTAATTAATAAACTGCCAGCAACACTAAGAAATAGTCTAACGCAAAAAAACATTAAATTTAAATTAAAACAGTTTTACTTGCATAATTGTTCGGAGCAACCTGTATCATGTGCGCGGTGAGCGATCGCTGCAACTGTAGCAGTGGGGCGTGTTGATATTGTTATAGTAAACCAGTTTTGCACACATCGATGCATGCGCCTACAGCGACGGTTTTGAGAGACCATCACCTTACGCGCAAAATAATTTTAAAGTTTATGATAGTTTAAATGTTTTCATATATTATTAATTGTATTTGTGGGTATAACTTTAAGACGAGAATTGGTTGTCTAGATAAATCGACTAGATTTTAAGGCAACTTTTGTCATTAGAAATAGTTATTATGTTATTAAATAAATTAAAAAAAAAAAAAAAAAAAATCCAGCGCTGGATTCGGTCGCTGGACTGGAATCATGTAAACGGGGTATTATAGAGGTAAATAAAAAGTAGGTCCGCAATTATTCAGCTATTGACTTTTATGAAATTTAATGAATTTTGTGAAATCAAAGTGCAATATTAAATTAAAAGAGGAGACAATAACTTTGACGTATCTGTCATATTAACCTAGAACAAAAAAAAGAGGATTCTTTTACTTTGAGGAATAAACCCCAAATAAATCCTTATGTCAAAACTCTGCCATAAAATAATTCATAATAGTTTGAAAAACACGCATTTGCATTACAAATAGCCAATCCGCCACCTTGGAACGGCCAAGTTGGATTTAGGTTACGTGATTATTTTTTTCGTATCCCATTCAGCAAACCCTTTCATTTAATACCCGTATCATGGGGATGCATTTCAAATAGCCAATCCGCCATGTTGGATGTCCACCATGTTGGATTTAAGTCACGTGACTATTTTTTTCGTATTCCTGACAGCAAACCCTTTCATTTGATACCCATATTATGGGGATGCATTACAAATAGCCTGTCCGCCATATTGGATTTAAGTCACGTAACTATTTTTTTTTTCGCATTCCTGACAGCAAACCCTTTCATTTGATACCCATATCATGGGGGTGGATTTCAAACAGCCAGTCCGTCATCTTGGGGAGGCCGCCATTTTGGATTTATGTAATGACGTATCTTAGTTAGTCATGTATTGTCATCAGAACAGAGCGTGTGCAAAATTTCATCCTAATCGAAGACCGGGAAGATCCGGTAAGTGGGTCAAATTAAGATTCCAAGGTTTTCTTACATACCTATATACATATACTCGTATATAGTTAGTTACAAGTTAAGCTAATAAAAACGTGTTAAAAAACAAAGCAGAAGCAAAAATCTGTAAACTATAAAATAATAAAATGAAAGCCGTCAAAGTTTATGTTTGAATAAAATATTTAAGTCAATATACGAGCATGTGAGGGATTGTTTCGGTTTAAAGATAGGGGGAGGTCGGGGATATAAGCCACGATCGGAAAATGTTTAGTGGGGAGATTTTTATACCCCCGTGATCAAACAATACCACCCCGTACTCAGTTACCGTTTCCTCAAGATAATAGAGTAGAAAGGACTGGGTAAATCTATCGGGATTCGACTCAAAAGCCAAGAAAGCGTCATTATTTACATCTTGTAATTGAAGTAGTTTTTTTTATGTTATTGTTAGGACCAAATTACAGTTCAAACATTCTGTATCAATTATGTTCTAAATTACTTCCAAGAAACAGATTAAATGATTTATGAATTGTTATAAAAATAGTTTGGGAATCGGGTTTTTTACTTTTTTGATTTTGTATTTTTTTTACGATAATAAGGTTGATCCTGACCGCTATCTCGCTTGATGTTAAATGACGCTGCCGTCTAGTAACCTTTATATATAAACGTGTTTATTTTTCAGTATCAAATAGCGTACAATGAACATATTATTTAATTAACAATCAATAACTACTTTAACCAGCATGGGAACGCAGCCAGCATCATGGGCACCTTTGCGCCGGGAACGGTTCGGGGTGGGTTATTTGGGGAGTAATTTTTGGTTAAGAATTTACATGTTACAAGTAGTTTACAGTTTTTATTTAAATAAGTAATAAAAAAAAATTGATAAGTACTCATCAAAATTTATTTAAGTACTTAAAGAAATAAAAATAAAATGTAAATATTGGTGTACATTTTTTTACTTACTAGACCAATACCAAGCAAAGCTAGTTCTATGGAAGTCTTATGATACATTGAAAACCCCAGACACAGAACAAATGTCATCGTCATCATCATCATCAGCCGCAAGACATAGGCCTCCCCCCTAGATTTCCACAACGACCGGTCATGCGCCACCTGCAACCAGCGGAGTCCAGCGACGTTTGTGACGTCATCTGTAAATCTTGTGGGAGGCCGTCCAACACTGCGTCTTCCGGTTGGTGGTCGCCACTCGAGCACCTTTCTTCCCCATCAGTTGTCAGTTAAGCGAGATGTGGCCTGCCCATTGCCACTTCAGCTTGCTTAAGGTGCGCTTACACAAGGGCAATAATTGCTCGGCGACACGAATGGACCGATTTGGAGCAATTAATGGAGCAATTAAACGCAATTTAAATTAATTGCGGCAATTATTTCGGCGATATTGCTTCTAATTGCTCCAGATATTTCATATTGCTCAATGTCGCCGATACGAATTGACGAATATCCAATGGGCTTGGAAATTCCTAGCAATTTTTGTATATATCTCATTCGCACTTGTTTGTTTTGCGGCTTGCCGTCTTGCTTCCGCGGGGAGAGCGAGAGGTCGGGTGGTGCTACAAGCCGCCGCAGCAAGAACAATGTCGTCCATAGCGAGCGAATACTGAAATGCTCGTGTAGGACAGTATTGCCTAGTTGATGAAGTTGCGCGATATCGCTTAATATTGTATTGCGCAGTATTGATGCTTGTTGCCATTGCCGTAAATTGCTTGATGTAGTCGTGACGTCATAGTTGACGAGTATTGACTGGAATTGAGCAATTTTAGTCGCCCGTTTAAGCGCACCTTTACTCTTTGAGAACAAATGTCCGTATTCAATATTAATCACATATTATGTATAATATAAATATGTTTTCATGGGTGGGAATCGAACCCACAGCTGTATAATAGGCCGATATCCGTAATATTAGGTAATACGAATCAGTAATCCTGAACCAGAACCACACTAACGCAAATCAAATTGATTTCATATTATGAATGTACATTATTCAAGTCAAGGCCATAATCCACGACGCTGACCCAGTGCGGGTCGGTTTATGACACATGACCTCAAAAGATTCTAAGTACCTACACATCGATATCCTCACGATGTTTTCCTTCACAGTTTTAAGTTAGTGGCATTATGCAGATAGCTTCGAAAATAAACTGGTGCGCGTGAGAGTTGTACCCTGTTCGGCAGTCGTCTTTATGTTCGGTTGAACTCGGGACCGCCGAGCGTGCTACAGGGGAGAAAGAAACAGCTGCTGCAGCTGTCTGGCAGCTGTCAATCTTTTTTAGGGTTCCTTACCCAAATTGTAAAAACGGGACCCTATTACTAAGACTTCGCTGTCCGTCCGTCCGTCCATCCGTTCGTCCGTCCGTCCATCCGTTCGTCCGTCCGTCCATCCGTTCGTCCGTCACCAGGCTGTCTCTCAAGAACGGTGATAGCTAGACAGTTGCAATTTTCACAGATGATGTATTTTTATTGCCGCTATAACAACATAAAATAAAATAAATATTTAAGGATACAACAAACTTGATTTTTACCGTTTCTTGCTCGATACTAACAACGGTGACAGGTAGACGCTTTAACTATTCACATAATATTTAGTTTTATGTTATCTTTAAATATAACTTATTTAAATTAAATAAATAACTAAAGGGGCTCCCATACAATAAAATAGGTTTTCGCTGTTTATTTGCTAAAAATGTCTGTAACTTGCACAATTAGGTTACAGGTACGGAACCCTTCGAGCACGAGTCCTACTCGCACTTGGCTGGTTTTTTTTAAATTTATTCATAACTATACCTCATTCCAAATCTCTGTGAATAAAAGGTAAACAAATCGATGTCACTCAAAATATGACAGACCTGCATTTCTCAACCATTGTTTTACAAGATAGTTTGTAGTACCTTTCATTGCTTGCCCTTTTAAATTTTCGCCGCATAAAAAGGCTAAATATATATGTATGCATATCATAAACACCCAAATAAATGTTCCCACTGCTGCTGGGACTTGGAACAATCAACACATTGCCGCTGTAAAAAATCGTCAGGCACAAGAATCTGCAATTGCTGAACATTTGATTGATGCTAAAACTGGTCATTGGATCGAGATCCACGACCCGAAGGTTCTATCTACCGAATGTCATTACTACGCAAGAATGGTTCGGGAAGCATTGGAAAATAAAAAACATAGGTATATATTTCAACTACGACGCGATGACCACGATGTCAATAACCGAAAACTAACCAGTTTACGGTTATCGGCGTCGCGAAATCCTCTAATAAATAAATGTGTGCATAGCGCACTTAGTTTGGAGAAACCTGGTGATATGGTTAGTGTTGTGTGTAGTGTTAGTCACCGTGCAATTTTTGAAGCCCAAATGAGGGTAGATGGAGATTTCCTCTCATTTCATAATGAGAATATGGCGGGCATACGTACATTTATTTCCCCCACGTAAAAAAAGGAAAGGCAAAGCATTTGAGTTCGGAGAAGAATGTAACACTAGAAGAAAAGTAATTTAGATGTTTCCTTATGTGAAAACGTTCCTTTTATTTTTAACAATAATTAAATAAGACTGGCCTCGTGGCTTAGTTGGTAGTAGCTCTACCTGCGAAGCCGAGGGTCGTGGGTTCGATTCCCACCCAGTGCAAATATTTGTGTGATGAATTCAAATGTTTGCACTGTGTCTGGGTGTTTCTATGTATAATAAAAATTTATTTCAAACTATATAAGTATTATATCAGCTATCTGGCCGCCATCACACAAGCTTTGCTTAGTTTGGGGTCAGATGGTATTGTGTGTAAATTGTCCACCAGTATTTATTTATAAAAAAAATATCTCGTTCGAATTGTCCTCGTACTACCCAAAACTGATCATTACACTATGACGTAATATTCTGTAAATACATACAAAAGTTTCGATCAAAATAACACAAAATGTATGTCATTTTAGAGTGAAAACTATACATGCTTTTGATAGTAAACAGCGTAATGTGGAACACGTATTTAGAGGTTTGCGATTTTCTCTCAACTCGTTACGACACAAGAAACCTTTTTCTCGGAGTTCTTTAGTCATACTCTTACTCTTTTATTGATAACGAGTAGTTGCATGTCATATTCAAGGTATTCAAATATTACCAATACAAGTCAATAATTTAAAAAAAAGTAGACGTCAATTTAAAATCCCATTACAATAAAAATCAAATAATACATTATATTAAAATCAAATTACATTATAATTAAAAATTCTAAATTAATGACAAAAATAAATAGAGTAAAATTAATCCATACTGGAATATAATGGAAATGGGCATTTTCACAATATGGGCATGATGGGCAATATGGGTATGTTAGAAAAATAGGCGCGTACTTAATAAGAATAATTTGATGAAAAGAAGTATAAATGTCTTGAATGCAACATTGAGAGTTTGAGAAACACAGATCAAATTGCTAGTACTTAAAATCATATTTCTATCATCCTACCATTACTTTATATAACTTTTAAAATAAGATAGTATAGAATTATTTGATCAATACAAATCTAAGTATATGGTATTTAAGATCGCAATAAAGTCGAATTCTATTTGTGAAAAATATTTTAAGGCTATTTCATAAAAATACTAAGATTAAACGATGTTTATGTTATGGTATCACCTTTGTTTTGGTTTGTTTTGGTTTTCTACACAGCTTATTGGAATGCACTATATGTCCTTCAGCCACATCTGTCACTGTTGTGGCGATGTATTTTGTATATTCTATTTATATGTAATCGTTTTTATTTTTAAGTAGGTAAGTCTCAAAATGCCGTGCGGTCACACGGTTAAGCACACATTTTTCTACAATATAATTATATATCTTTCTAGTGACGAGTAGGACAATGTGCCTCATTGTAAGCAACACGTCTGTCTATAACAGCAAAGTGTCAATAAAGAGTCTAAAACTTTAAATCCTTATCTAGCTCTGCACTGCGCTCGTCACCCAGAGATATAACATGTTTTATCCCTACGCTGAACTGAGACCTGATTGTGTGCTGAGAAAATAGTTGGTCCTGAAATTTATTCCTATCAACATAAAATATTGTCTGTAGTTATAACAGCTTAAAATGACGTTTCTTTTTATAACTCAGGATATATTGAAACCTATATAATAGACTACAGGCCCGCCAACAAAATTTATCGGTCATATTATGAACCACTAGAAGACCTATGTAGGATGATAGAAGGGTATAAAATAATAAGATTCCGCACTATGGCGTCACTTGTGAGCTGTCAGACGCAGTGCAGGTAAAGATAGGGAGTTGCAACCCTCGATCGTTTTTCCTTGTCCTTGATTTTGGTACGGCGTTGAATAATGGATTAGAAGAGGTATTGAAACTATAAAATAGTAAATTTGATTTTTTTTGTTATTATTTTTGTCGAATAAATTCATGATTTTCCGACGATTTTCAGGGTCAATTTGGTCTTTTGATTATGTACGCCATTGGTTATTATTTTTTACCCTACTATCATTCTTTAACCTTTTAGGCCCGAGTGACGTCATCGGCGTCGCGACGTCACACAAAAAAAATCATTACTCAACAATGAAACCATATTTTATGTGTCTGTAAACGACAATATACTAATGGATATAATCTCCTGTATCTAATAGTCCGGTCAAATTAGACCAAAAAATAATAGTAAAGTTACCTAAATTCCCACCAAGTTGAAAATCGGTAAGATTGTTTAAAATATCATTAAAAACAAAATTTGAAAGTTCCCCATCTTTCCCCTGTGAGCAAAAAGTTTTATTCAAGGTCAAAGGTAAAAAAATGAGTTTATCGCGATTTTCAGCTAAACGGTAAGTTTTATCATAAAAATACTACAGACAAAAGTTGTAAGCCATAAAATTATCTACAAAAAATTGTTTCATACTTTTTTTGTACGAGCCACCGTTTCTGAGATATAACGATTCAAAAAGTTGTAATCATCATAATAATATGCATGAGTACGTTCGTGAGGAAGCACCTATATATTGAAACCTCACTTGTGGTCCCTGGGTGGTTCTAATCAGGTGACAATTTACCGGTGGTAGGCTTCGGCCGTGGTTGGTGACCACCCACTAGACTAAGTCACGACGCCAAGCGGCCTAGCCGTGTTCCGACGTGTTGTCTAGTGACACCATTAGGGGAAAACGGGTTAGATCAGTTGCTGCACAACTGCAAGACCGGTCTGTCACACACCAATACTGTACATCGGGAAGCTAGTCATGGAGGGTAGCGGGATCCGAGTCCCGGTTGCCGCGACCGACCGCAGATAGTAAGGGGCCCAAGTAGTGCGCTAGCCCCTCATGAAAGGCGGCTCGCCATCTAGCGAAAAATCCCGGGATGCGCTATCCTGCCGGTTGGCGACCGGATGACAACGTCAGGTAGACATCTCCGGGGGGACTCGGGCGTCCCCGCAGTCTCCAGGCTAGCTCCCCACTGGTGTATTCGTATTGTGTGTTGTGACCAATGGCCAGTAGTGTGCGGCCTCGTTCTACTGGCGTTTTTCCCACCGATCCCCTCTCAAAACAAATATGAAACAAGTCAATTACAGAATCAAGTTTAAAGAGCGGCTGCACGCCTTGTCGGTTAAAGTGCACCTCACTAATATTCGGGGTCTGCACTCCAATCTCTCAGCAGTCCACCATCACCTCGAGACTGAGCAGCCGACACTCTTGTTTCTTACGGAAACGCAGATAGGTTGTCCGTCGGATGTGGCGTACCTAACGTATCCAGGCCCAGATGGCATTCCTGCTCTACTAGAGCAGGAATGCCATCTGGGCCACTGAAGGCTTGTGCGCCTCAGTTGTCACCGATATTGACACGCCTATTTAGACTCTCTCTCCAAACTGGGCTAGTACCGAATTCTTGGAAGCTTGCCAATGTGCAATGTGCCCAAAAAGGGTAGTGTCAACTACAGGCCCATCTCGGTCACGTCCATACTCTGCAAGACTATGGACATGGAACGTGTCTTAAACCACAGGCTCTTAACGTACCTAGAATCGAACAACCTCCTCAGTGACCAGCAATACGGGTTTCGCCGAAACCGGTCCACCGGGGATATTCTAGCGTATGTCACTCACATCTGGAGTGAAGCTATTGAGAACCAGGGGAAGCACTTGCAGTCTCCCTGGATATCTCGAAGGCTTATGACAGGGTTTGGCACGATGGCCTTACAAGGAAGCTTTTTCGTTATGGTTTGTCTACTGGGTTGGGTTCATTGCGTGGATATCGGACTTCTTGAGGGATCGATCCATACGAGTCACCATTGATGGCTGCTCGTCGGATCAAATGGCTATCAATACCGGAGTCCCTCAAGGGTCGGTACTCTCAGCGACGTTCTTCCTGCTACATATCAACGATGTTGAAGCCCGGTATCTTTGGGTACGCAGATGATAGCACTATTGTAGAGAGTTACATATCTAGCGCAAGAGCCACTGGGCATCAAACTCAGGTACTGATAGAGAGTCTGATCGAACGTTTGAGCTTGACTCTTGAGGCGTTGTCCAAATGGGGCGATGCCAATCTGGTCAAGTTCAACGAGAGTAAGACGCAGGCGTGTCTGTTCTCCGCTAAAAGGAGTCCTTTCCAACTGACTCCAACTTTTAGAGGTATATCCGTGTCGGTGTCTGACCGTCTTGAGATTTTGGGGGTTACTTTGACCTCTACGCTGAACTTTGGCTCGTATATCGAGTTCAAGGCTAAACTGGCTGCCAAAAAACTTGGTTTCCTCTCAAAAGTGCGAAGGTACTACAAGTCTTAACAGTTGCTTACATTATATCAAGCACAGATTCGCTCCTGTATGGAGTACTGTTCGCACTTTTGGGATGGATCGGATGAGTATCAGCTGGAGGCTCTGGAATCGATAGAGAGACATGCAAAAAGGCTCATAGACAACGACGCTCTTATGCGAAAAAGACTTCAAAATCTTGAACATCGCCGAAAATTGCTAGTCTATCGGTTTTTTATCGGATACACTTCGGAGAGTGTGCAACTGATTTGCATGGTCTGATACCACTTTGTCCTTTTTTCTATCGGAATGCTCGTAGCTCGAAAAAGCGACATCGTTTCATGGTTGATGTTCCAAATACACGAACGAAGAGATTTGGCTCTATTTTTGTGATAAGAACGTCTAGGCTGTGGAATACGTTGCTTGAGTGGGGTTTCCCCGATGGTTACAATCTTTGTGTCTTCAAATCGATAGTGAATCGGTTTTTTCTAGGTAAACACGCTCCATCGTAGACCGCATCGTCGCTTAACATTAGGTGAGATGGCGGTCAAGTGTAAACCTATAGAATTTAAAAAAAATCATCATAGGTGGCGAGGAAACGTGTGCAAATTATACGATTACAACTTTTACAACTTTTTGAATCGTTATATCTCAAAAAACGGAGGCTCGTAGAAAAAAAAGTGTTAACATTTTTTGTAGATAATTTTATGATCTACAATTTTTGTCTGTGGTATTTTTATGATAAAACTTACCGTTTAGCTGAAAATCGCGATAAACTCATTTTTTTTACCTTTGACCTTGAATAAAACTTTTTGCTCACAGGGGAAAGATGGGGAACTTTCAAATTTTGTTTTTAATGATATTTTTAACAATCTTACCGATTTTCAGCTTGGTGGGAATTTAGGTAACTTCGAATGTCTAAATTGACCGGACTATAAGGCATCAAAATAAACTTATCATTGAGTATTTTTATTTGTTTCATATGTTCAAACTTTGAAAACCATTTTGTGGGTCGATATACAAAAAAATAAATGAGTACTCAAATAGAACCCAAAGAATAAGGACCTCTCATAAAGATCATTCTGTATAGGTCTTCTGGTGATTCACATGACCTACAAATTTTGTTCACGGGCCTGTAGCCTATAAGGTTCGAATTTGCTAATTCTCATATTCGATACATATTTTATGTCACCGTGAAATTGTAGGAACCGTTAAATTATGATGTGAGGACGTGAAGTTTACAAACTAACCTAACTAACCGTAATCTTGAATAAATTGTCTCACACGTTAGATTGACAATTGAACGATGTTGATAATCTGACAGTGACATATAGGTACAGTCCGCGAGGTATAAGCTGAGCTTTGCATTAGTGTGAGTGATCACATGCATACGCATCTATTACCAAAAGTACAGTCAGACAACAAACTCTTAAACAACAAGCTGACATTAACTATCCAGGATCAATATGGTCATTGCGAAAAGAAGTATCTCTTTTAGGATTCAAATGGTCAAGGACAGAGAATAACAGAAAAATTTTAATGGAAAAGCATGAGATCCGTCACCTACGTATAACTTATTTACTTAAAATTTCCGAATACGGTATTCAGGGCAGGCCTATCGTTTATACCGATGAAACATATATTGACACCACTCACACTTCATCAAAATCATATTCAGATGGCAGCACTTCTGGTTTGAAGAAACACCTTATTAAGAGAACATGGTCACAGCGTCCTGCGTCTGACTGTACTTTTGGTGATCACTCACACTAATGCAAAGCTCAGCTTATACCTCGCGGACTGTACATACATAAGATAGTTGAGTTACGAGGAGGTCCAGTGTCGACGATATTGCACTGAAAGGGGCGCGAGGTCTCTTCTATGTACCACCAAACTTTCCCGTTTAATTATAAGTTATGTATAAAACGTAGAATAATAACGCCTAGAAAACGGGTCCGCGCAAGAATAGTGAGGTAAATTATAGTGTGTCTATAAAATTATTATTGTGTGTGCGCCTCAGTCCGTTCGCAACTACGATCAGGGTAGCGATTCTGAAACCATTCGGTTGCATCCGACACGGAATCTCATCTCTCGGTCTTTGTCGTGCTAAACAGATAAGACAAAGACCGAGTGCTGAGATTCCGTGTCGGATGCAACCGAATGGTTTCAGAATCGCTACCCAGTTGTCAAGATCAAGAGCTAGTGCATGCGTCTCCGACAATTAAAACAATATGATGTTTTGGTGGAGTTGTGGTGGCTAGTGTGGGAGTCGCTTAGGTAATGAGTTGGCGTGAACTCCCGACGCCTAGCCACTATTGAAGGTTGCGAAGTGCAGCGGCGACATACCAGCATGTACGCCACAGAGTCTTTCACTGTACAATATACATACCTACTCCAGTTTTAGTTGGCGAACTTCAGTACATACTGCTCAACGACGATGAAATCAATCTGCTTTTAGCTTCACTTAAAATGAAGCATTTGTGTGAATATTATTAATCTATGTAAAAAACTAAATAATGTTGGCCAATCGTATTCCTCCTGAACTTGAAGTTACTACAATATATAACTCCTAGTTTTACCTCCCAGTCCTACTTTTCCATGTTTTGTAAGAAAATATTTCTACCATGTATTATAGATAGCATATTGAGGTCTTGCTTGATTGGGTCCATGCGACACCACTGATGAGCTCTAAAGTGGCTCCAAATAGTTCGTGTAGTATTACACACGGAGCTAAACACCATTTAAACCTATTAGCGTTTCTACGTGTCCAACAGTAGCTCCATAATAATGATGCCTAACCACAATACCTTGGTCATTAATTGGCGAAGGTGTCCTGGTCACTGGTCTAAGCGGCCAACACAAAGGATTCCAATTGCTTCATAGGTAATCTAATTGCAATTAGTGCAGATAATTTGCGTGATTGGTTCTAATTATTTAATTAGTAGCTAATGTGATTAGTAAGATATGGTCACTGGCATAGGAATGTGCTATAGACATGTTATATCAATTTATTGGTTATATGACTCTCCACCGACTGGCCTATGTGGCCAGTGGTCAGTCTACTCAAACAATGCATGCAGAAAGATTTATGTGATTGAAATGGACACTTTTAATTGGAAAAATGTCAATGGACATATATATGACACTTTTTCACAACACCCTTTGGCTTACACTAAGGCCTACTGTCCACGCACGCGTCTTTTGTCGAATGCATGCATCCTACGAACAAACGCAAGACGTGCGGCTGTCGTGTCGTTGTCGTTTCGTGGACACAGACTTCATTATTTGTACGCAAGATGCAAGCATTCGTCTTGCATCCGACAATTGTCGAAATCGTGCGGATGTCGTTACGTCAGCTACGTGGACAATTGGCCTAAGTCAGACGTATGTGATTAAAATTGCTTTTATAATACTGAAATAACTGCAAATAGAAACATAATCAGAACATGCACCTCTATTCGTCACATAAATATGTGTCCTGAATGCGAATCGAACTTATAGCTAACAATTTTGTGAGAAAACTAAGCCACCAACCACCAACAAGGTAAGCATTACTTAGAAAGATGTATATACCCTGCAGTCAGGTAGAAAAGGCCGTGGATAATTATGATGATTGCGTAAGGTAGCCCTGTACACCCTGTCCGCGTATTATGTCAATCACAAACAGAGTTAAATGTCTTGATTTTCCAATAATGGGTACTTCAGAAATCTAATCAAACTTTTCGATTGATTTCTTTTCAGCTAACTCATCTCTTGGAATTGTTCAGAAAAAAAAAACTCAATTTCGGTATTGAATTTACGATTACGGGAATTCATAGATGCGTTGAGTACTGAGAGGAAGTTTTATATACTTGAAGGTTTGAAGGGAAGGTACCTAATGTACTCGTACATGCTCGTACATCTATATAGCTGGCAACATTGGCCAAGTAAACAACTCATAGTAAACACTGCTCGTATTTAAATCAATTTCATAGTGTAAACTCAGTGAAAGTGATTTACAACACATTTACCATCATCACAAGTAACCTGCAAACGGGGCCCCAACAAAGGATCGTTTCGGTGAGCTGTAACATTGCAAATCATCATCCTAAATACTAATTGCTTGTCGTTGCACAGTTCAAATTCTCACGCACACACTCAAAATCATCTGATCCCGTTTTATTTCACTTAATTTCTTTGCGAGTAGATTGAACAATTTATTGAAAAACGATATTATCACGATAACATATTATCAGCACCAGTGATAAGCTGACAAGTGACAACGACAGCGGCAATTGACATTTGACTGCTGACATAGAATAAACAATATTAGTAGTTCCGTAATTACGTTCCGATACACGCAGTTAGATATTTTTATTGACTGCACTGCTGAATCCGTGCCGGTTGCATAATCAACAATGCCACTTAAGAGAACCCCACCTGCATCACCCGCTCTTTCAAATGTAGACATCGAACCCAAGCAAATTACACAAGATAACGTCCAGAGCACAAGCAGAGCAAAGAAAAGGAAGAATAGTGACGGATACTCCAATGACGTTTTGACTAATTTTATGGTGGACATGAAAAAAATGTTCTTAGAATTTAAAGAACACCAGGAACTTAGTATTTCCTCTCTGGTTGATGCAGTTCAAGAAATGGGTCAACAAATCAGCTCAATGCGTGACACAATAAGCATTATGTCTACACAACACCAGGCCGCTGTAGAAAGGATTTGCAAACTGGAAAAAGAGTGTAAAACCCACCTCGCTTCAGTACAACAATTGACAGAAAAGATGGAATACACGGAACAATATCAACGAGCAAGTAGTGTAGAAATCAGAAATATACCCAAACCTACAAACAAGGCTGAAACTAAGGATGAGTTAGTGGAGTTGCTAAAAAAGATAAGTCAAGTGATTAACAGCCCCTTGATAACTTCAGACATCAAAGACATCTTTAGAGGCAGCTCCAAAACAAAACACAGGCCTATTATAGTAGACTTTTCGACAGTTATTCATAAAGAGAAGTTCTTACAATCTGTAAAAACATATAATACAGTATACAGAACAAACAAATTGAACACAAGTAACCTTAAAATTGAAGGTCCGCCGAATCCTGTCTATATCACTGAAAACCTCACCCCAAAGATGCGGAATCTGTTTTTTAAAGCTCGTGAATTCGCCAAGGTTAATGCCTATAAATACTGCTGGAGCTCCCATGGCAAAATTTATCTCAGAAAAAGTGATGGAGGGCCGCATATGAAGATAAACTCTGCAATCGATCTCGAGAGTATGACAAAAAGTGCATGACTATCGGTCAAGTTCTGTAGATATTTTAGCCTTATATTAATTATACAATCTTGTAAACTCCTAGAAGTCAACCCAAACAATTTTAAACTGAAGCTCAATAAGAACACGTTTACACAAAACACACCCTATTTTGCTTTTACTAATGCAGTTAAACCTATCGGATTCAGACGTGGCATGGTGGAAACGGCATGTAACACATGTGCCACGACTGTAGTCCCCTGTAGTAGTTTTATCTCCCGCGTCATTGAGTTGTATCCTCTCTTCAATTGTAGTTCCTATGGATAATACAGTACACACAGACAGTATTGAGTCCTTATGCGTAGCGGATTCATTCTCCTGTTTGCCAGAGCAGTGCAAGTTACTCATAACCAAGTCCGCCAAGTCTCTCACTGTACTCCATTGCAATATACGTAGCCTCAACTGTAACTTTGACGAATTGCTGGTCCTACTATCGCGAATAGAGATTTCTGTGGATATTTTGGTCTTGTCCGAGTGTTGGTTGAGCAAGGTGTCTAGCCTCCCTATCTTGGACAACTACACCAGCTACAGGTCCAGCTTTCATAACCAGAATGACGGAGTGGTACTGTACATAAAAACTTGTGTGGATTGCCGCGTTACTGAAGCAAACACTGTTGACAGCAATTGCCTAGTTGCAACATGTGAACCGGACACAGTTGTTGTTGCGGTGTACAGGTCTCCGTCATTTACCTGCCCGGGTGCATTTATAGATAGCCTGGCCGAGCTCCTGGAAACTTTGTCAGTACACAGTACGATAGTAGTCACCGGCGATATTAATATAAATATAAAACCGGAGGTAAAAGATAAATTCAAAGAAATGTACTTAGATGCAACTGCGTTCTATGGATTAATGCCTACACACTATCTACCCACAAGAGGGAATAATTGCTTAGACCACGCACTTATTAAATCTAGGTCTAATGATGTGACTGCGCTCGTACTTGACACGGCGATGACTGACCATGCTCCAATACTACTGAACTTAAATTGTTCCGCTATTTCTAATAGACCTTCTAGCCACGTAAGGGCTCGTCTGGATGTGCACGCAATAACGTCTGAGTTGAAGGACACAGACTTTACCCCGTTGTTTGCTTGTGATGATGCAGAGGCTGCCTCCGATCTGCTTATCGAAGTAATCGCAGGTGTCGTCCAAAGGCACACAAAAGTAGTGAAATTCTCACGCACAAACTACATAATAAAGCCGTGGATGACACCTGGTGCACTCAGGTGCATAAGGCACCGCGACAAACTGCACATCCAAACTAGAAAGAACCCGGATAATATGATGCTTAAACTAACATACTGTCGATATCGCAATTATTGCACTAATCTAATTCGAAAAATTAAACATAGTTATGAACGTCAAGAACTAGAAAAAGTCAAACGGGACCCCAAAGCAACGTGGAAAATAGTGAAAACTATTGCTAATCTGCGAACGAACTCGGCACCCGCTGCTGACTTACTGAAGATCTCTGATAGTCATCGTAGCTCGGCAAATCAAGTAAATGAGCACTTTGTGGCTGTGGGTCGGCAACTAGCGGATAAAATTGCTATAAATAATCCTAATGGCAAAAACACCCAGGCGGGACTTTGTGCCAACTCGAACGGTGACTCAATGGCATTGCTTCCCACAGACCACAAAGAGATAGACTCTCTTATTACAAGTCTCCGTAACGACTGTGCTACCGGGTGGGACAACATTCCTGTGAATGTCCTGAAATGTGCCCGACAATACCTGGTACCGCCTGTCACCCACGTCTTTAATTTGTGCATTTCCAGTGGTGTCTTTCCAAAGTGCTTTAAGAGAGCAATTGTCCACCCGATCTTCAAAAGCGGCACAAAGTCGGATGTGAATAACTACAGGCCCATTTCTGTCCTATCTAGTCTTTCGAAAGTCTTGGAAAAAATGTTGAACAAAAGACTTCTTGACTATTTGAAGGCGCGTGGTCGGATCGCAGACAATCAGTTCGGTTTTCGTAGAGGGAGAAGTACTGAGGACGCAGTTCTAAAACTTACAAACTGCCTGGTTGAAAACCTGGAACGTAAAAAGAATACTATTTGTATACTTTTGGATCTCTCAAAGGCGTTTGACACAGTATCAATCCCCCTTCTGCTCACGAAGCTGGAGAACCTGGGAATTCGAGGCTTGGCTCTTGATATTTTTGCAGACTATCTAACAAACAGAACACAGGCAGTAAAAATAGATGATGTCATTAGTTCAGAGCAACCTATAACGTGCGGCGTGCCGCAGGGCAGTGTGCTAGGTCCGACATTCTTCACCGTATATGTGAATGACCTTTGTAGGCTCTCCATTCCAAACTCCAAAATTTTGATGTATGCCGATGACACAGCACTGATTGTCAATGGGACTGCTTGGGAGAATGCAAGGGAAAATGCTGAAAGAGCTCTCGCAGTGGTGATGTTGTGTCTCTCAGAGAACTCTCTAACCTTAAACATAGGCAAAACGTTATACATCGCCTTCTCACCAAGCACAAATATGCGACCATCGCTTGACTCCATAAATATTAGAGCTCACACGTGTGGTCAGGTTTGCGATGAATGTGCATGTCCGGAAATCTTACGTGCAGCACACGCTAAATATCTGGGAGTGACTATAGATGATACCCTAAATTGGACTCTACACTTGCAGAACGTGGCTGCCCGCACTAGAAAGCTCATGTTTATCTTTAAAAGACTGAGAACTGCTGCAACATTGGATCTCTTAAAGACCGTGTACTATGCTCTTGCGCAATCGGTGTTGACATACTGTATCGTGGCGTGGGGAGGTACCTATGTTACCAATATGCTCCGACTGGAAAGGGCGCAAAGAGCTGTCTTGAAAATCATGACTGGTAAACCACGTAGGTACCCTACTACGCAGCTGTATATGGACTGTTCGGTGCTGACGATGAGACAGTTGTACGTGAAACGGGTACTTCTTCGCAAGCACTCGACTCTTTCATATAATCAGTCCAGTAAGCGCAGAAACTACTCTGTCTGCTCGGTAATGCGCACACGAACAGCGCTAGCTGATCGACAATACGAAGCGATTAGTTCACGATTATATAACCGAGTCAACAAGTCACTAAGCATATATAGTCTGAATCTGATAAAATGCAAAACTACACTTGACAGATGGTTGAAGAGCTTAAGCTATAATGAAACCGAAAACTTACTCGCAATCACCTCATAATGCCTCATAAATATATTATTATATGCTGTCTCTCTCTCTCTTCCTCAGACGCGCATACACACACTTACACCCGTACACTCATACGCCCACTAGCACGTACAATTCACACATACGCTCGCCCGCACTCATACTTATCGATTAATATATTGTTTGGTTTGATTTCTGCACTGTAAAAACTCATTCGATTCGCATTTCTCATTTGATTTTGGTTCCAATTTTAATTTTGTTTTGATATTGATTCTTATATTATTATCCATTCTGATTTTGATTTTTTATTCTAAAATTTGTTTTTAGACTTGATTTTGATCTTCTTTTCTACTTTAATTTTGATTGTAACTTCGATTTTGATTTTAATTTGACCTTGGCTTTGATTCTTATTCTGTTTTTAATTTTTGTTTTAATATTGGATTATAATATTGATTTTGATGTTTGTATTAATGTAATTTTGATTATGAAATTGACTTGAACTAAATTGTACGACATAATTATTTTTGCTTTTCACAGTTTTATTTTAAAGTGTTTCATAATTTAATGTACTTGTGATTGAATACACTTACCTAACATGTTTAACTATGACGAAGTGTACATAAATTGATTTAAAACGAATAGACCTAATACCCAAAATACAGGTGTGCTTCACACCTAGTTTGGGAAATTAGGGATTCACATGTAAATGTACCGATTATTGAAATAAACAATTTTTAATTTTTTTTAATTTTTTTTAATCTTAAGATAATAAATACTCTATTGAACATTTTCTCATTGGATGTGTTACCCCCTCAGGCAACACATTCCAAAGTTTAGATGTTCTTATTACGAAAGCGGAGTCAAACGTTTTTGTTCGAGTCTTTGGAATAACAACCATGAAACGATGTCTTTTTCTAGAGCTGCGAGCAGTCCGATACAAAAAAGCTCACGGCGGTATTATTAGTTCTTTCAAATCTGCTGTAAACTCTCCTAAATGTATCCGATAAAAACCGATATACCTACTTGCAATTTGGCGACGATTAAAGACTTTGAAGCCTTTTACGAACAAAAGACTCCTCGCCTGTTAGCCATTTGGCACGTCTCTCGATTGAATCTAAAACCTCCAGCTGATGCTTAGCCGACCAATTCCAAAGAAGCGAAAGTAAATACTCGTATCTAGTAATAAATGTGAAAAAATGTGTTTAGATGTTTGGATCGTTGTTACTTAATCTGACGTTATCAGAATTACAGATTCAAGTAATGAATAGGTTAAAATATTCGTAAAATGAGGAGTTGACGTGGAAATAAAAGTTTTACAAACATACAAGATACGCGCGAAAAACATAACCCTTCTTCCAGTCGGGTAAAAAGGGCAAAGTTTTATGCTACTGGGAACAAAATTCACATATTATTTTTTCTACATTGCTGCCATTACATGGGACATAAATCGTAATCGGTAAGTTCGAAAGTCGTTTGTTGGAAACAAAAGATCTGAAATTTTATTTTCTACAATGTATGATGTATGACTTTTCCTCTAAAGTACATAGTTTTCGGTATATCGGCCAAAAACGTTTTTTCGAGATGGCGCTTGAAGCTCCACCTGGATCTGTCATTATTTTGTGATTTTATGCTCAGTAAATGTTTCTAAACCTAAAAAGTAAATGTTTGTAAAAAAATTACGGATCGGAAATTTTGTGCAGAGTTAAATTCTATTTTACTGCCTAAAAGACTTCTTATCGAATTGGGTCGAGTGTCTTAATTTAATTTTTAATTCACTTTTAAATTAACGAATTTGGTTTTTGTTATTGGCGTCGGCTTGTTATACTCTTTGCTGAGGTAATATGAAAATACTATAAGTTATTTGACAGTAAGAGACAGATTAATAGTAATACCTACTGATATTGTTATACTGTAGCACTATGAGCGTAGTTTTATTATTAAATAAAGATTTATCAGTTGTCAAAATTGCAAAAACAAGCACAGGTCCGTTGTCCGCGAGCGCGTAAACGCAACTGATCGGGCCTACCGAACGGCGCGCTACAGATAGTTCAACTCATCTGTGCGCGCGGGCCTATGTGTGGGTAAGCTTGTACATATACAGTTACTTTGTATGCTCGTCACGTTTTGCTCGGACGACGACTGCCGCGCCACTGCCACACAAATGAAAGTTGTATAATTACAAGCGCACGCACACATGGCGCCGCGCGCACAGATGAGTTGAACTATCTATATATATAATGTAGTTATTTAAACATGGTAAATAACTGATACTTTTTATCAAGTCAAACTCTGCGAATTCATCTATAACTTTCATGTAATCTTCTATCTATCTAAACATATATATTATAGGCAAATGTGATTGACTGACAGATCAACGCACAGCCGAAACCGTAAGTGCTAGAAAGGATTATAATATTAAAGTTATTATTCGACGGTCGTATAACTTTTCAAATTGGGAACCTGCCATTAAAAAACTTATGAAATGCGAGCGGAGCCGCGGGTTAAAGCTAGTATATGTATAAAAGGCAAAAGTGCTTGACTGATAGATCAAACCGTAAGAGCTGGAAACTTGAAGCTTCGCATACATATTCTTCTTGTAACATAAGCACCCACAAAGGAGGCAAGTTTTCGAAATTCGACCCCTAAGGAGGTTAAATAGGGGTTAAACGATGGCATGAAACTTTTTATTCCTTGGAGATATTTGCATGAAATTTCGTATAATTTGGGTCATCATTAAGCACGTATGAAAGCGTTTGGCAAATTTTAGTCTTCAAGGGGGTGAAATAAGGGATGAAAGTTTGTATGAAACTTTTTATTCCTTGGACATATTTGCATAAAATATCTTAAAAAAATTGTAAAACAGTTAAGTACCTTACCCAACTGGTCAAATTTGGTTACTCAGAAACTCAAAAATTAGGATCGATTTTTCATGTAATCTTCTATCTATCTATACTTATATATAAAAGGTAAAGAGGTGATTGGCTGATAGATCAACGCACAGCCGAAATCGTAAGAGCTAGGAAGGATTATAGTTATTATTCGACAGTCGTATTGCTTTTTCAATGTGGAAACCTGCCATAAGAAACTTACAGAACGCGAGCGAACGCGTTATTACATATTATATAAAACCTTGTACTGACTATTAGAAACACATAAAACAAAGAATCATCCAATTTGGTGCATTCATTCAAAAATAAAATTATGACCGTACATACATTTCGAAGATCCTTTTTTTCACATGTGAGATTGATCGAGTTGTGAAGAAATAATATGTAATCGCCGTTTTGTGGCGTGGCAGTGATCGTAGGCCCATTTTCATAAAACAGCCAAGAACAACACTACCGACTGATTCACCTTTCAAATAAATCAAAATTGGTTCATTCGATCAGGAGCTGCAATGCCACACACCACACATACACACACACAAAGAATGAGAGAGAGAGAGCAACTTATAACACCCCTTCGTTTTTTCGTCGGGGGTTAAAAGTGACGATTAAACAGGTTTTACAACACAGTTCTACCTGGTCTTTTACATGATAATATGAATGAGAAATAGAAGATGTTATCCTTCCTGCGTTACTTTAAGGTAAGCAAAACATTTTTCTTTCATCCAAAACACGATAACGTGTACGGTAGCAAAAAGGTTTTCTCCAAATTTTTCCTATTACAACTACCGGCTCGTCCAAACTTCGTTTTGGTTGAACAACTAATCTACGAGTATATATAGCCTATTGAGGCTCCATCTGTCCGAGACATTTGAAACTTACGACAATCAACATTAGTAAGTAATCTGTTTATTGTTAATCTTATAAGTTACTAGCTGATCCGTGCGCGCGTTGCTACGCCATCTTTCGAAAATTGGTCGTACCAATTCAAATCTAGAACAAATTTGGTTACTTTAGATTCTAATGACGCAACCTTTTAAAAGATAGACACATGCTGTCACGCAACGAAAGCTCTCAAAAAGCAATATTTTTTCCCGCTTTTGTTACATTTTTCATTCATGCTCCGCTCCTGTTGATAGTAGCGTAATAGTAAATAGCCTATAGCCTTCCTCGATAAATGGACTATCCAACAGAAAAAGAATCTTTAAATTCGGACCACTAGTTCCCGGATCCTTGCGTTCAAACAAACAAACAAACTCTCAGCTTTATAATATTAGTATAGATTAAGACCATGAATCGAAATAAAAACTATCATTATATATATATCAAGTTGGACCTAAGCACACATAAAGTTATATTTTCTTGAGTATCGGTTGTCGTGGTGAAGAGTTCACATAGTCATCATGGCACTGCTAAGGGTTATTTAGATGTAATAAAAAAATAATGTCATAGAATTAAAACGGGCAAAGTCGTGAGACAGCGTAGATTAGGTATTTTTTCTCTTAGCTTATTTGCGACACAAACTCATATTTTTCAACGGTAACGCCATCGGGGTCTCTTTAGATCATAATTTCATTTCCTTTATACTTGTTATCCTTATTTTGTCCCAAACCGGATGCGGAAACCGAGGTCAAAAGAATAAAATAATGGTAAAAATCTCAAAACCGCCCGAGTTGGAACTGGCTAAGATCAGTTTAAATCCGTGACTTCTTGAGTACATTAAATCACTCTGGATTTTTGGATAAGTTACGGTTCCCGGTGGGACCAATTGTAATCGCGGGCTTAGGTTTTATTCGAGACGATGCGGAAACGTGCTAGCAGGAAAATACTCGTAGACTGAGGTGTTGCGGGGTCTCAGCCCGTTCGCTTCTCCTGTCGTTATTATGTAGAGGGGTGCCTGGCGAGCTCACAAGCCAACGATATACTATTAGTAGTCCCGAGGGCTAAGTCGTAACTTTTGCAGAGAGCAGAAATTTCGACTCAGATTACCAAATGGCGTAGAAGTTATGTATTGTTGTGGAAATTTTAAGTAATGTTAAAGTACTTTTAATGAGAGAGATCCTACAAATATTATAATTGCAGGAAGTTTCATAGAAACTTTCTTATGTGTGGATTATATGGTAAGTTAGCTTGGTGTGTACAGTGTAGTTTGATTAGTAATTTATGTTTGCTAGAATAATAAAATAAAGCCTGGCTGACTGATGGCTTAGTTGGTAGTAAGTCCGCCTGCGAAGCCGTGGGTCGTGGGTTCCATCCCCACCCAGTGCAAATATTTGTGTGACGAATACAAATACTTGTACTGCGCCTTGGTGTTTTCTCTGTATTATAAGTATTTATTTTAAAATATAAAATATACAAATGGTATATCAGCTATCTGGCTCCCATAATACAGGCGTTGCTTAGTTTGGGGCTACATAGTATTGCGTGTGAAATGTTGAAATGTCAATATTTATTTTACTTGTAGTCCAAGATCCCAGAGCTCTCAGACGTCACCTATTTTCTGATGAATGAAATGTGGACGATTGAGTAGAGTTAGTAAGTACTAAGAACACATGCTTACTCGCTAACTTGCTTAGACGGCCAATTTTGAGATATAGGGTAATGAAGGTACATACAAACATTACTTACTTCACGCATTATCTAATACGTGATTTTCACGTATGTTGTAGGCAACATCCTTAAAAACAAGGTTCCTATACTCCCAGACACTTTCCGTCAGCCGTTTTGCTTAACAGCTATAAAATAATAATGTAACTTCACTTAAATACTCATGCTCCATTTGTAAATATGTTCGTCAGACAACTATTTTTATGCTTTTTACAATAAGATAGACTGACCAATCTAAGGGGGCAATCATCCCCTATACTAAAGCTACGGAAGCTACGATGCCATAAACATACACAAACACGTCACACTTATAAAAATTCAGTTGTTGCATCGGGGATTAAAAATAAAGCATTGTATCATTTTGTCACATTATATTTAGGGCAGTACATAGCCTGTGATTTCAAAATGTGTCAAGGTAAGTACCTACTACTATGATGACTTTCAAACACCTGGACAAGCCGGATTCCGTAAAGACTTCAGCTCCATAGAGCACATACATACATACTGGCAGGTTTTATAGAAGATCGAAGAGAATAACCAGCCCCTATGTTTGACGTTTGTGGATAATGCTAAAGCTTTGGATTTTGTTGAGGCCTGGACTATGCTGCAGTCGCTCTAGCGGTGCCAAATTGACTATCTTTGCCAAATTGTTATGTGGCAGGTATGTTGCTTACCATCAGGCACATGTCCTGCACGTCTCGTCATTCTTAAATATAAAAAAGAACATCGAAATGTTAAGGTGTCTGTATGAAAACGTCACCATTTCAGTTCATCTCTAGGAGCAGTAGGTACTCGAAACCGATCCAACTGCAGGCGTGAGACAAGGGAACGTCTTGTCCCCGAAACTGTTCACCGCTGCGTTGGAAGACGTCTTCAAACTTTTGAACTAGAACGGACCCTAGTCCGCTCTACTCTAGCGTTTCAGCCATGACTACATAGTCATTGGAAAATCAGAGCAATGCTTGGATTGATGTTGATGCCGGACATCAACACCAACATCCCGTAGGAAGTGTTGTGTTGGTACGTACGTGTCGCTTGCGTGAATTATGCGTTTTCCGTTGTTCGACCACTACCAATGAGTATTCATTTATTTATTTATTAGTTAAAATGGCAAGTCGCCATTACAATAATTAACATAATACAATAAATTTGACAAATATCTCTACTGTAATAAATTTAAAATAACAAATCAATCAACATATGTCAGAAATGTTAAAAAAAATTATTATTAATGAATGAATAGTTAGTTAATAAACAGTTTATACGTGAGATTCACAATATTATGACAAACAACTTGACATTACACGGGGCCATGTGTCATCAAAAATGTCACATTCCGGATTCGCCTTCAAGAGAGCGTTGAGCGCGGTGAAAGTGCGCGATTAAATAATACAAGTCGATTGCGCTCCACAGTACGATGATCAGGAAGAAGAATAGGGGGGGTTTTATTTTATACATACACAATACATATACAAATATACATACTTATTTTTTATGTCACCGTAAAATCGTTAATACCTGACATGAACTAACTTTACCTACCATCGGATTCTAATCTCACGCGGTCGATTATAAGCTGACGGTGATTATAATTTACCGGTGGCCTGTATAACGGTAGCTGTCATCGGTTTCAACTGTGGTGATTTCAATTGTTTTGTCCCATCTCAAAAAATGCCTAAAAAGGTTTTACTTAAAAATAAATATCAACTGGAAGCTACGTTTTAAAATGTGAAAAAAGAAAGTGTTCTTAAGTTGTTATTAACCAGCGGCGACTGCGGCGTACTTGCACTTACTGGACCGCAATTTCCTGAAGAATTTACTTTAAAACTATGCACTTTCAGCTTCAGTTTCAAGCTACTTTAATATAAAATTTATTGAAAATTGTGACATTTTTCTACAGCAGCCTAAGTAATGCCAGGTAAGTAGACAACAAGGAGCAAGGACAGACAGCAATGAGGCAAACAAATAAACCGCTGAGTAATACTTCATATCAATACCCGTCCTTGTTAGTATATAACTTGTCAAATGTTATTTCGTGGCGTCATGGCCAGTGGTGGTCTAGGTCTAGTGCCTAGAACATGGATTCACAATCACAAGATTGTAGCTTCGAATTCCACCAGCAAATCTGAGTATTTTTTACTACTAATGTTATAAAGCTCGAGAGCTTTGGACGCACTAATGTCAGGAAATACAGAGCCGAGTTCTAAAATTCTTTCACTTTTGCGTCGCTGAGTGCTTATTTGTTCTAATTACGATGGATCAAATTTAACAGGAGAAGGTTTTTTTTTTGTTTTACTAATACAGGTTGATAATGATGATAATAGCTAACATTAACAAAAAATAATCTAAGATAGAAGTACGTTACTTCGAACACGCCGTTTGCCTCACGATGTTTTCGTTCACCGTTAAAGCCAGTGGTGATGCACTTGGAAAAAATCTGAGAGATAGATCCAACCGTTTATTTTCTTTTTGACAGCACCAATAGAACGTAACTGCGCCATGTTACGCAAAAGTTCGCTTTTAAATGCGAGGTTTTAAAAATATGACAACTGCTTAAATTTGCTCCTTGATCCCGTATAATAATCATCTTTGAAAAATTGAGTCCATAGGTGCAGTAGTTTTTTATAAATTACATAAAACAACAAACGTTTTTTAAGCAGTTCAAGCAGTTGTCATATTTTTAATACCTCGCATTTAAAAGTGAACTTTTGCGTAACATGTCGCAGTTACGTTCTATTGGTGCTGTCAAAAAGAAAATAAACGGTTGGATCTACTATAGGAGCAATAGCTATTTCAAGAACTCATAGAAAACAATGAAACCTATACCTCTAATAATATTATAAAGCTTGTGAGGTTTTTTATTTGACCACGCTAATCTCAGGAGCTACTGAACCGATTTAAAAAACTCTTTTAGTGTTGTGTATATACGTGATCCCTAAGTGACAAAGGCTAAATATTATTTTACACCACGGGCGAAGCCGGGACCGCTAGTGAAACATGTCAAAATTAGTAGTTATAACAGTTCCGTAGCTTTTCTTTTTATACCTTATACCTAGTACTAGATGCAGAGGCTAGCTCAGTTTTCTAGAAACTCGTTTGGCACCACAGTTTGTGTAAGAACTAAGCAGATTCATTACTTATTCAGAATCATGCACAACATCTCAGCGAACCCTGATTCTATGTTGCCACTTGCCACTTCATTAGCACATTTAAACACCAAGGTTTTAGCCGGCGTAAAGCTATTCACGTCAGGATCTTTTAAACTTTGACAAATGAACTCGCAGGAACTTGCGATTGCACGATTCTTGATACTTTCGGTTAAATTTAGATGTAGGTATATTGTGATTGAGATCGTTAGTGAATGTTTATAAAACCGGGAAAGTTACCGGAGAAATTTTGAAATCTACAAGCTGATCATATTTTTGTAAATTTATAATTCAGTAACATCAACCTTTTTTTTTTGTGGGTGGGAAATACATTTACGTATCCCCACCATGCAGGGACATGGTGAAGTATGTCGGGCTCGACACCATGACGATGACAGACATGGTGCCCCTACCGACTAAAACCCCTACAGATTTCTTCTGCATGGCCAGGGGTCTGGGTCGCGGGGTCACTTTTCGCACTCCTGTCGACGACCCTGACCCTTGCCACCTTGCCCTTGCGGACCCGCCTCGCGGGGGGCGTCAGTACCCGCATTTGGCTGCAGCGACGCGCCAGAAATCAGCGGCGCGTCACCTCCTCGAAGGCCTATCCCTAGGTGGGGTGCCGGACGGCCCTAAACGTCCAACGTCCCAGGCCTTCCGGTGGAGACGGGGTGCGAGCCCAGAGGGTCAACTCTTTGGGCTCGCCCCCATGTCCGCTTCTGCCTCAGTGGAGGAGCGCTATTGCTCGTTCCGCCAACTCACAGGTCCTCTCACTGCCGAGAAACATTTCACCTCACCTCTCACGGCAATTATGATCGGCAGCGAGAGATCCACCCTCAACACCGCGGCTAGAGATAGCCGCGGTTCCGCCTGGCAATTCAGGCGGAACCGCGGCTATCTCTAGCACTCTGCTAATCAGAGTGCCCGTGGAGGACCTCATCTAGAGACTTAGGAATTTTACCTGAAATGTACCTGGCCGATACATCAGCCGAGTAACGTTCCCAAGTCTTCCAGTCCCTCTTCCCAACCTCTACACGCACTGCTCAAGGAGGTGAGGAGCGCGTGTGGAGGTTCCCAGCGCTGGCCGGGATTTGCCATCATACAACAAGATGCCACCGAGGCAAGTTGTTTTGTGATGCCCAGGGTGCACCACGTGGAGGTTGCTGAGCCACGCACCCCAGTAACATTAACCTATTTTTCTTGGAGGAAACGCACTTATACATACCTTTGTAGCTAAAGAGACGATCGGGTTTTGTCGGAGGCGAAACTACGAGTGATGGCCCCTGGCGTCTATAACCTCCACTGGGTTCCACCTTTCCCTGGTGGGAACAGGACGCTCTCGCATTCTTCCGCGAACCCGCTGTGACTAGTCCGTTTTCGGGTCCACCATAAGGGGCAACGCTTCGTCACCGACGTACTTAGACACCCAAGGCACGCCAGGGGCCACCTTGAAGATCAACCATTTCGCAGGTGCCATACGCCCCCCAACCAGACGTTTCAGGGGATAAATTTGAAATGAGGCTATTTTTTATAGTGTAATGTGACGAGAGGAACATGGCGTGTTCGATGGTAAGCAACGTGCCTGCCCATAACAGCACAGTGACACTCAGCTATTGGAATATGAATAGGCCAAGTTACTACCTAGCACTAAACTGCGCTTGTCGCCCAGATATAATATCAGATGTTATATGACTATTGAAATTGGTTTAAAAGATTTAACTGTCGACTAGTTGTATTTTGAGTAGACGACAATTTCATTATTGAGATTGCAACAGAAAGAACGCAAGTCAAAGATAGCTTAAAAATATATTTTTAAAGTCTTTGTTGTAAAATAAAAACCCGATGTTTTAATAGTAAACCATTGCTAAAATCCATACTTTATTCTCAGTGTAGGAATGAAAAGTAAACATGAGCTTGATGTAATTACCCTCTCTTCCTGATGTATCTTCATGAATTTACCAATTTCGTCCCATGATAGCGACGTGGCCCACCTACCCACTTTACCGTCAACTCAATTTCTTGATGGACCAATTGTTCAGCAGTCAAGTAAACATACGCTCCGATCATTTCACCTCAGCCCCAGTCAGTACTCCGTTAACGCAGCTATTGTATGTATTTGCTTCACTTGGCTATTGTAGCTCACTGATGGCATCTGGTCGGTGTCTATTGAGTCCAAAGAGGGATGCGCATCCAATTTCCCAATGGGATGCGTATTATAGACGTACATGCAAGCCTATCGAATTCATGTAATCTATTTCGATAAACTGTGTATAATTCCTAAATTGAAGCTCCTTTTATCTCGCCTTGGTCATTCATAACTTTACTCCACCTGACGGGTTATGGTCTTATTATGATTATATTGAAACGAAGTTCCATATATGGTTAGGCTTGGAGGATAGGAATTTTGCTGCGCGACCGAACTGAAAAAAATGTGTGACTAAAAAGTTTGCAAATTGTGTGTGTTGCTTCAATATTATCCGAAGAACGTTCGTTTCGACCTGGTGTCCCATGACATCTTTTTTAGGGTTCCGTAAAACGTAAAAACGGAATCCTTTTAAGTTCGACATGTCTGTCTGTCATTTCCTATCTCACAGCCATTTTTTGCCGGAACTATGAGAACTACACTGTTGAGTAAGTAGATGTATTCTGTGAAACGCAATAAGATTTTTACAAAAATATACTAAAAAATTCAATAAATTTTGGGGGTGCCCCATACTTAGAACTGTAACTCAAACATTTTTTTTTCAGCAAAGCTATATAATATACGTGTGGGGTGTCTATGGATATATTTTTAAAAATGATGTTGATGTTTTAAATGTCATTTTTTTCTACACTGAATAATTTGCGCGACAGACACTTCCAAAGTGTTAAAATGTGTGCCCCTGTAACTTCTAAACATAAGTATATATGATATTCATTACCATGCAAACTTTCAACGAAAATTGGTTTGAACTCGATCTAGTGAGTAGTTGTTTTTACTACGTCATGAATACACTTTAATTAAAATATCGATCAAAGCTACAATTAACTACAAAAACTTATGTATAATATATTGTCACTTGCTGCTACGGAACCGTTCATAGGCGAGTCCGACTCGCACTTGGTCGTTTTTATTTGTAAGAGAAACTGCTTATGCTTGATCTGGGAATATTTTAGCTTATTTAATTTTAAAATAATACTCTGATAATGTGTTCTACGGTGAGTCAGGTTAGTTTTTAATCTACCCCCGTTGTAAATGGAAGTTCCCTATCTATATTGAAACACAATAGTGCTGGGTTGGAATCTCATCTATATTTATTCTTTAATATATATACTTATAATAAAACTGTAGCGGGTCGAATTCTGTACATTTAAGATACTTTGAAAAAAAAAATTTGGGGCACTCCATAGTCGATACGGGAGCCTATTAGAACGCATAATTTTTTGTTCCTAATTTACTTTGTCATAATGAATGTAGCATAATGTATAGCGTCATTATGCAACTTTCGCATACTATTTTTTTGGCATAATGTGTTTTAAGCATAACAATCTATTGTACTACATTTAATTCGACTATTGATGAGACGCATAATAGTTTTTAGGCATTTTTTTATTGGTTCTAATTTTTTTTAAGGTGCCGTTTAAATCGTATAGCTTTTCCCCCTAATTTACTTTGTCATAATGAATGTCGCATAATATGTAGTGTCATAATGTAACTTTTGCATAATCGTTTTTAGGCGTAATGTGTTATAATCACAAAAATATATTGTACTACATTCGATTCGACTGTTGCTCAGGCGCATTTAGGTATTTTTTCATTATTTGTTGTGCTACGTAATATATAACCAGGTTACATGGGACCCAGATCCGACTCGGAGCACCCCGACTCCACCTAGTCTTGCCGCGACTACCCCTAGAGTGTATTTAAAAAATGCGGGAGCCAGAAGCTCAAGGGAGGTCCTGAGTAGAGCAATCCATGCGAGACCAAGCGTAGCAAAGGGGGGAGGTGGCGAGCGAAGCGAGCCTGCGACCTCCGTAGTGGAGCGCAGGCCAAGTATGGAGAAGCGACACTCAAGGCTGACCGCATAGCTTCTGGCGGGAGCCCACCCGGAGTCAAAAAGTGCACCATATGTATTAGGTGTATGTAGATAGGTATGTAGGTTAGGTGTATTAAGTGTATGTATGTAGTAATCCTAAAAACGTTATGTCTACATAAAATAGTACAAAAATTGTTATACTACTGCATAAAGATGTTTTATTGTAACAACCATAAAAACGGTGTTTACCATTAAAAAAATGGTATTATTCTCAGATCAACGATTCTTAATCCTCAAAATTTTCTAAATAATTTCACAACAACAGTATGATAACACGAATGCGACAATGACAGATACTATTGGCAATAATATTACATTAAATTAGTAGATACCTACATTACGAATAGTAAATATTGTTGTCAAAATACCCACCCGCATTTTAGACACCCACGTATTTTATTTAAATAACGTTTCTACAGTCCGCTCTTTGCACTTGTTTTTTAGTTAAGCGTTTAACGTTTATGCCTTTGATCACTATGTTTGAGTATTGTTATGCTTTTCTCAATGTGTGCCTTTAGACATTATGCTATTTATAGTTACGCGTCGAAACATTATACTAAACTATCTGTATGCTATAAATGGCTATGCATTTAAACAGTATGCTAAGTTATAATTATGTCATATATGGTTATGCTAGTTAACTTTATGCGAAGACAGTTAGGCGTTTAGTTGTTATGGTAAATTATTATTAGTCCTAAAAACGTTATGCCTACCTAAAATAGGACAAAAAATGTTATGCCACCCCATATAGACCCAGTCGATACTGATGGCGAAACTGCATTTTTTTTCTTTCATGTCTGTCTGTCTGTATGTCGGTCTGTCTTTCTGTATAGGGAACTCTCATCACGCCAAAACTACTGATTCAATTCAAATAAACCTTGACATGATTTAAGATCATACTAAGGAGATGGTAGCTGTCTACTTTTAATCCCCAAATTCTGCACGGTTTTCTTGCAGAAAGGGGTAAAGTCAGAATGTATATTTGGTTGTAACTCATATTGCAGTTGTTAAATTTCGTTAATTTTTATTTTCTTAGAAAGAACACACTTTTGATATAGTCATCAATCAGTCACAATCGTCATCATCAATATAGTCATAAATCAAATGTTTAACATTATTGGTCGTGTGGTTTGGAAATTACATAGAAATTAAATAATAACGGTAATAATAAGTTCGGTACATACTAACGTCTGAGTATTCTGTGGCACTGTAAACACTAGGGATGTAACGGAGGTCATTTTATCGGAACCGAAGGCACGGTCGGAGTTTTAAAATTTGATTTATCGGAGTCGAAACCGAAACCGGAGGCATAGCCAGGATTAAAAGTGGTGACAGGAGAGACATTTTATTGGTTATACTTTTTTTGCCAAACACGTGGGCACGATAAACATTGACGAGCAATTGATTTAGGAAGTTGGGATTTTGTATGTCCGTTTACTATCCACCACAATAAGGGATTACCTGTAATATTTATACACTTTATCTCCGATTATAACCTCTTTTTTTTTAAAGTTTCGGAGCCGAAGTCGGAACCGAAGGTGTAATAGTAATCGGAAGTTCCGACTTATCGGAGTCGGAGTCAAAGCTCATCCGTGGTACACAGACACACACCGCGCTCAAATCCGCCATCCGTCACTAACGTCGGGTAATAATATGACAATACCTTTCTAATGTTTTTCCACATTAACAACAGATGGCAGCTCATGGTACGAAACACGATCTGATATTTAGTAGAAAATGTGTGGTGTAGTATTTGTTGTTGTAGCGGCAATATAAATAAATCATCTGTGAAAAGGTGACAGACGGACGGACGAACGGAAGAACAGCGAAGTCAGTAATAAGGTCCCGTTTTTACCATGTACATTTATAATAAATATGGAAAGAAGGGAGGCGTTTTTTTTTTAAATTAACAAAAACTGGATGACAAGATGTTCAAGCCCACTACCAGTCGGAAACGTGCCCAGCATGCTGGCGGCAGTACAACGCCGAAGAGCAATGTTTATGCGTTGGGCCAAAAAAACGCCAGCATTTTAGTCACGCGTTGCGTCGGCCTAGCGCTCGGAAAGGCTTTTGAAGATGAGGTGAGCTCCCGGCCTTCACAGGCACGATGTCTCAACTCCAAAAGGCTTAAATATAAAATCACAACCGAGGGTTGCATATATCCGCCGTTTGAGACGCTCAGCTGAATTAGCCGCTGCACTGGCCCTACTATGTGTCTCTGGAAGATGTGATGGTGCCAGAGTAACGACGCAAGTTGCGTCCCACACTAGGGGCCTACTCAACCAAACCAAAAGTCTACTCCGGTTTGACTATGGCTGGGACATTGACGGTGGAAAAAGCCAAAGTTTTGTGTGTGAATTATCCACCAGTATCTATTTATCTGGACGACGTAGTCATAGCTTCTTAAGGGGGCGCCTAAATGGCTTTAATGGTTAATGGCCTAAATGGTTTTCTGGCGAAAACGAAAAAGGACATTTTCGACGCTGCTCACTGAAGTTAAGAAACTAAAAACTATGACAAAAAAAATATTGACGTGTGGGTACAATCAAGAAGAAGCACAATAACCGAATAGAATTTTAAAAATAGATCAGAGTTTTTTACAATAAAAAAATAAAAATGACACCGAAAAACCCCGTTTTAATTCGAGTACTCGAAATTATCAGCGATGACCCCACATTATTTTTTGGTAATAAAATTCCAATTTGTACGTTCTAGTAAAGTAACCGAACACTTTTTTAAATGTATGTTTAGTTATTGAGTAATTAAATAAAACTTGGTCAAAAATGGACTCCTGATTAAGTATTGATTTTTCCTCCAAACTGTGTCATGCTATTCTCGACTTTATGTACATCACATTAAGAAACGCGTCGCGCGGGTGAAATCTGATTTTTTCCTGGCTTTAGGCGCCCTCTTAAATTAGTCGAGTGAACTTTTTACTTGACTAGAAGTTAGTTAGTTGACGTGAAATGATAATAATTGAAGTCGGTTTTCGTTCTTTCGCATATTATTTCAATCCAAATACTGTACTCAATTTAGTATTCTACAAGCTTCGGTAACCAAAACAGACCGTTGTTTTTATAAAATTGAATAAAATGTTATCTTGTTACTAAGTGTTTGTTATATGTATATTATGTAAAGGTTTGAGTTGGTTAAAATTTGAAACACAGATAGTTTATAGTCTCATATACTACATGTGGCGGGCATGTTGCTTACCATCAGGCACATGTCCTGCTCGTCTCGTCACTCTTTATTTATAAAAAAACAAAAAACGAAAGAAATATTAACGACAGAACGACATTACCCATTAAATTGACACTTGAAACACACATGGCTTAGAGTCTAAAATATCACATCGGCTAATAAGTCTATCGCCAACTTAGGCTATCATCGTGTAAAAATGTGTAAATGTTCGATACTCCACAACCATACTTCGTAGTATGTTTGATGAAGCTAAAAATTAAAAAAAATGAAGTTGCTAAACTCGAATAAATATATTTTTGTGTGGAAAAACAAATTCACTCGGATCGGTGTAATGGCCACCCATCCCAAAATTTTTACTTAAGTACTACTAATGTACCAATAAGGTCAAGTTCAACGTACGCGAACGAAGTAGCGGGTTCAGCTAGTTTATTGAATATTTTTTGTTTAAATATACAGAAACTAGCAAGCAAGTCATGTGCGTGTGTTAAGCATTAACAGCGCCATCTAGTTTGAGGTTGAGGAGTTAAATTTTCTTAATATAAACCTTGGCGATCTTAAGGTAAACAAAATTGATCCTAACACCCGTTAGTAATATATTTGATTCCATTTATTTCCGAATTAGGGCAAAACTGGCACTGAATGTGGCTGTTATAGTTAGAAATAGAGCAAACATCGCTTTCGACAGTGACGCCGGAAATGTGGCCTGGTGGCCTCAGACAATCAAAGCTGTGAATAACGTCAATTTTGAACACGAAAATATAGACGTTTTAGATTTAGAATTTAAAGCCTAGGTTTGCGTGTCCACGCTGCTGCAGCGAACCTTTTGTGCTTTTATATTGAGTTTTGACTTGTTCCTCTAAAATATTCGTATGTTTATAATTCTTATTTTTCAACCAATACACAACACACTTGAATTTGACAAAAAAGTCGTGTTGTACTCATAAACTAAAATTACCCCCCTGAAATCGGGAGAATCAGACAAATCATATGAATTTTATAATAATAATATGCCATAAGCTTTACTGAAGGTTTACCCTGAAATAGCCAAAAAATTAACTAAATTATAAATACAGATGCTACGTGAACTCAGTGATATGTATGGATTAGGGTTTTAATTTTTTCCGATTTAAAATCGATTTATAGTCATAGTAATAACTAAAATGTTTGAAACATTTTAGTTATTACTATTTAGTTATTATTGGGCGGTTATCAAAATTTTTATTATTTGTTTAAAATTCAGACCCCAAAGTCAGACTCGGAACCTCCTTGGTGTACTTTTTTTAATGACTTCTGCGCGCAATTTTCTTTTCACGTAATTCGTCGCCGGCCAGCAAGAAGTCACTAAGTGACATTTTTAGCCAAAATGAGTTATTGATGTCAAAGTGTTTTTAAATCTATTATCTACCCTATGGAAAGATAAAAAGAGCTCATTTCTCATTATTTCAGATAATATAACAATGTCAGAAGTAGTTAACTACTTAACAAGCAAAAAATCAGTTTCTCAAAATTAACTAACGTAACTTGAGTAATTTATCCAAATCGTTTTGTTAACTTCAAAGTCACTTAGTTACTTTTTGCACACAATATTTTTGCCACGGCCCACTATTGATGGCACTTAGTTATTTCTGGCACGGTAAAAATTAAATAAAATGAAATTATGTTGTGTGATAAAAGTCACCAAGTGATCTTATGTAATTTGTATCATGGTAATCGGACGTTTTTCAGTATTTATGTTTTCCGAAATCTAACTAAAGTATATTAAATAAAGCAAAACCACTCGTGTTGCGACTTAGTTATAATGTCTGGGCGCAGTGTTCAGAACCACCTTCAGTCTTGCCAGAGATTTATGATTTAGAAACACAAAGACTAAGATCAGCATGCTTGCCAATGGGAAACTCGCCGGAAATAGACTTTACCATCCCATCTATTACATCCGATGATTTTAATATGTACCACCCACGACCACCAAGTTCATTATTAGAAGAACCTTCAAGCACTGACGACCGCACCTGTGCATCATCGGGATCATCATGGGTACCAGACTGTGATGAAGGCTGTACCCCTAGAAAGATTTCACGAAAAGCGATTTGTAGGATTTCAGATTCAGATGTCACGGAGTTTAGTTGTTCAAATAATGCTCCAGATCCTTCCAGACCATCTTTAATAACAAATGAAGAGATTTTAGACGTAGCTACTTTGTCAGAAAATTTTGTCACAAGCTCAACACAAGTGGATGATCCTCAGCCTTCTACAGTAAAAAAAACAGCCGTTGGAAAAAATCAGAACCATCAAAATGGAAGAAAAACATTAATAAGGATAATAAACACAGCTGTAAACCTTACCAAAATGCATCGGGAAAGAATATGCCTGGAAAAAAAACAAAAACAGTACTTTGTAGGGATAGAGGTTGCCGATTTAGATGTAATGAGTTTAATGAAGAAGACAGAGTAACTCTTTGCAAAGCTTATTGGTCGTTAACAAGTTTTAAGGAGCAGAAACAGTTTATATTGCGACATGTGAAACAGATAAACCCTAAAAGACTCCTTAACGCTGTAAAAACAAAAAACCGCACCACTTCCAGGGAATACTACTTTTTTAAACATGGTGCGGAAATTAGAGTGTGCAGTTCGTTTTTCATAGCGACGCTGAGTATATCAAATGGTCCTATCAATAGAGCCTTAAAAATGTGAACGAGTTTGGTGAATTTGTTGGGACAGATAACTGCGGGAAAAAAGAACCTCCCAATAAATAAATGTAAACCAGAAAATTTAAAGTTTTTGCGCGATCATATTGAAAGCATGCATCATGCAGCGCCCAGAACAAAACTACGCTGTCACAAAGTAAATACAAAAAAGTGTTTGGAACTGAATACAACTATTCTTTCTTTACGCCAAAAAAAGACCAGTGTTCATTATGCCACAAATACAAAAGGGATCCAGTAAAATATGAACATCTGTATAAAGAGAACATCAACAAAGAAAAACGTCAGCTGATGAAGCTAAAAGGCGTGATAAAGAGAGATCACAGAGCGATGCCACATTTTTATCAGCTACTGCAGATCTTTAAAGTGTTTTGCAAATACCTAGTGGAGATGTAGGAGAGTTGTATGATACACGAAAATGGTGTGTGTATAATATAATTTTACTGTCTACGAATCAAAACCACCCAATAAAGGGTTCTGCTTTATGTGGAACGAAACCAATGGGAAACGAGGGAGTTCTGAGATTGCTACTTGTCTGTTAAGGTGGATAAGTATGATCCCGGAAAGTGTTAAAGAGGTTTCTGTTTTTTCCGACACTTGCTCAGGGCAAAACAGAAATCAATTTATTGCAGCGTTTTTCCTAAATTTGATCCAAACGTCGCATTTAGATGTTATCGAACAGAAATATTTAGAGTCTGGACACACCATGATGGAAGTTGACTCCATGCATTCCGCTATAGAATGTAATAGAAAGAGAACTTCTATTTTCTCTATGAATGACTGGAAAAACGTGGCAAAGCGAGCCTGATCTAGTAGACATAGAAAGAACGCACTACCTTATGAAGTTCAGGAATTAAAATATAACGACGTAATTGACACCAAAGAGTTAGCTACAAGATTGATTACAAACAAAACCATGGATCGAGATGGCAAGAAAGTACAGTGGCTCAAAATAAAATGTCTGAGATACGAAGAAACTAATCCTGGCGTAATAAAATTCAGATACGACTATGATGGTGAGTACTACACTGCTAGACACGACAAAAAAAATAAGAAGTAAGAAAGGTCTTGCTGTCCTGGGTACACCTGGTGAGATGTTGCCTAAAGCATATACGTCAATCATACCAATAACACAGTCAAAGAAGAAAGATTTGATAAATCTATGCCGAACAGACATTATTCCGGTTGAATTCCATGCATGGTTTCATGATCCTTGCCAGTTAACAACGAAACAAACAAGCTTCCAGAACCAGACGCTCTCGAAAATAGTACTGATGAAGAAGATTCTTAAATATTAGATGTGATGATTTAATTATCATAGTTTTTTAGCTTATTAATGAATAAATGACTGATTTTTGCTCTCTAAGTTTATAAATGAATAAATAAAAATGACTGATTTTTGCTACGTAATTTTGTTTTTTTTTGTTCTACCCAGCTTTGAAGAATTCACTAAGTGCTTACTATCTGAAGCAAGGTTGTGCCCAGAATTAATTAAGTAACACAAAAAGTTAATTAATTAACCCAAATGTTAATTTTTGGGTATGCTAGAATTAACTATCTCATTTTTTAATATGTATCTCAGTGACGTTAAAAATATTTTAATAGTTTATTAAATATTATTATGTAATTTAAAAATGTCAATATTTTGTCTAAAGATGCTATATTTGTAACTACAACCGTTAATGAGCTATGCCGATTTTAAAGACAAAAAAACTTTAAAACGCGATTATCTCCAAACTTGTTTTTTGCAATTAGTGACTTCTTGCTGGCCGGCGACGGTATGGAGGATATACATAAGGAATGTTATCTCAAATAGTAGAACATTTAAAAATGCTATGAATTAATCAATAATTGTAAACGAATTAAAGTGTGCCGAGATAAAAACAATTTAATATTATTGGCGACTTGAGCTCTTTTGATTCCCTTGCTATGCTCAGGATTCATTTTTTTTCCATTTTAGGATCCTTCGCTTCCTCGGTCATCAAAATTGAGCACGCAGTTAAAAAGCTTGTATAACAAATAACTATTGTGTAAAAATCTTAATTCGGTTTATAGAAAACATCTACTTACCAAGTTGCAACAGTAGATATACTTCTTATAGTTTCGGAAAAAAAAGTGGTTGTGACATACGGACGGACAGATAGACATGACGAATCTATAAGGGTTGCGTTTTACAGAACCCTAAAAACTGGCTCGTTCAAAAACTATTGATTCAATTGACGAATTAAACCTTATGTAGCAAAAAGCGATGGACATAAACGGGCTGTAGTTTCATAGCCCAACGTAATGGAATAGATAAATAATAATAATTATATGACAATACATAATAATCTTTACAATCAAAGAGATGTTTTCAACATCTCTTTGATTGCTTTAGTCCGTTTGTCACGTTCACGTATTTAACAATATTTGTATTTACAAATAAATAACTTTGAACTTTATTCTACCACCGAATGGTTATGAGCAAGGATAACTTCGTTCTAAATTGTAAGAAAATATTTTCAGAATGTTTTGAAAAACAGGGACAAATCTTTTATATCCGGTAACGAGCGCAGTGCTGTGCTAGGTTGGTTTTAGCACTCTTCGTACTCATACAACGTGGCTCTGTGTTATTATGGGCAGATGTGTTACTATCGATTTTCATATAATACATAGTTAAATAACAAAACAACATATTCTATGTACAATACAAATTATGTAATGTAACGCTTTACTTAAAGTATAAGACTACACAAATGACTTAACTACTTATCATTACATTTTCACGAAGAATTGGAATCCGAAAATTTACCAAAAGAACGCTCGCAATATTCCGATTTAATAAAAGTTTTGACATTTGTTTCCTTAATTTAAATCAAATTTCAAGAATGACACAGCTGCTACATTTGAATCTCAACCGCAGCATCTCAAAATTGGTTCGCCCTATTTCAAATCCCATGACCAAAACTGTTAAAGGAAAATAAATTATTATCGTTTTGTACTGAAGTACTTTAACAGTTAACTAGTCTGTAATAACTCCGAAACACTGGGTTGCAGAGAATTCGTATAGCAAGCCTATAACATACGTATATTATTAAGATACATTCTGTAGATTAGGTAGATTTGCTAAACCTTGAAAGTTTTCTTAACTCACGTTTATGACCATAGGTAAACTCGACTTAAAGTAATGTTTGGGATTTTTACAGTGCCAGCATTGCTTCCAATCAAAATGTTCGTTCAAGTGAGACTCACATAAGCTTGCTACTACAAGACATTGTACAGGACCCGTAACAAAAGCAACTCGCAAAGGTGCACCGTACAAGGTTGGTCAAATTGAATCACGTCGTGGAACCCTATGGTCTATAATAGGTTTCCAGAGAATATCGGCCTGTGTCCCATCATGTTTGGGATATTTCAATCGAAATTCAAATGCTGGTACAACCACAACTTCTATAGTTTTACTGAATACAGTATTAAATTAACTATCGATAGCTACTCGTAGCTAGCTTTTCGGGATTTTATCGGATACACTTCGGAGAGTGTGACTCTGCGAACTGATTTAAAACAATACAAAACACTTTATTGGTACCACAAACAATAAGTAACACATAAAATAACAAAATATAATAGGCACAAAAGGCGGTCTTATCGCTAAAAACGACCTCTTCTAGATAAACTTATCTGCATGATCAAATACCACCTTACCCATTTTGCTATCGGACTGTTTGTAGATCTAAAAAGCGACATCGTTTTATGGTTGACGTCTTCATTCGTGTGTTTGGAACACACGAATGGAGACGTTTGACTCTACTTTTGTAATAAGAACTTCTAGGCTGTGGAATGCGTTGCCTGAGTTGTTTTTTCCCCGATGCGATGGTTGCAATCTTGATACTTCAAATGGAGAGTGAATCGGGTTCTTCTAGGTAAACACGCACCATCATAAACCGTATCCTCGCTTAATATCAGACGAGATGGCTGTCAAGTGTGAACGACTAAACGTACCTATAAAAGTAAAAAAAAAGGATAAGTAGTACAAATATTGTTACGTAAAAGCCTTGACAGACATCTCAATCTTTCGCTAGACGATTGGATAAAGGGTCTTTGGATTTGATAGACAAGATAACTGTCTTAAATTAATCACAGTTGTCCTTGACACAGTGCGCATCAGTAGACTCCTCACTCTCACTCTGAGTACCGTTAGCTTGGGCCCTACCTAGCTTCTGGTGGCCCTCTAGTCTTTAAATCTCTTATAACGTTTTACATTTTAGATATTTGCTGTAAAAAACTAAGAAATTAAGAAGATTAAAAAATACGTGAAAAAAGCCACAACGAAATAAAATTATGATTAGGCACTTGAGATAAATAATAGAAAAGGATAGCATCATCGCCCTACGTTCCCGCAACACGGGTGTCTCGAGTGACGAAGACATAATATGGACCCCGCCGCCGACAAGATCTAGTCGTCGTGATCGTCTGCCGCTGCCGGTGTACTTGGGGCCTGCTAAGCATTCTCTCCGGCGTGGCAGCGTGCGTTTTAGCTGGGTCACTTCTAAGGGAACTGGAGATTGAGATCTATGCGAACATGTATATGTGGCGTGTAGATCTCCTCAACAGAAGACGGCGGGTGACATGGCATGAAACTTAACGGTCAAAAGCTTGGTCGTGATGGCCTAGTGCCTAGAACGTGCGAAGCTGTACCGGCCTAATAGTTAGAACATGCAATTTCGTCAGGTCATAGTTTAGGTTCGAATCCCGGCTGTATTTCTGAGTGTTTTCCCAAGTACAGATGTAAAATGGTCTGTCAGCACCACTGGCTTAAACGGCGAAGAAAAACAAGTAACGAAACCATGTTGTAGCAAGAATCTTTCGAGGTCACGTGTCATCCGTCAACCTGCACTGTGCTAGTGTTGTGGGTTATGGCCTTGATACAGCGAGCGACACGGAAGGGAGAGTAGCCTTAGCTAAAAAATATTGTTCAAATCTTTCTGTCATTTCTTGCGGGAGGAGAAGTTGCACACTAGCGCAAAGTCGCACTATTACATACAAAACATACCTGTACCGATCATACTCACACAACCAAATCACATACCACATAAAAAATAAAGCACCATTCACAAATCTAGCCCCGCCCTCACGCGACAGTATATTATCAAACTCCATGGTCCACGCGGACTTGTACTTTGACAGAGGGGAAACGCTGTGTATGCCTACTCCCTTCCGTGTTGCTCGCTGCCTTGATAGTCTTCTCGCAAGAAAAGTAACCGAGTCCCTGTCGTAGGAACATTTTGTGGGCTGGTTATGCAAAAGCCCGGTCATAAAGTTTAAGAAAATGGTAGCGTCACGTAACATACTCGTAATTAGCACAAATTAAGCTGAGATCAAATACACTAGTATATCCATGTGAGCATAAAGCCATGAAGTGAATTGGACGCACGCTTATAGTCTTTGTTGTTAGTTCCGACAGAGAATGTCCAATTTGTAAAATGAGCGTACCCTTATCACGTAAGCGATATAACGGTTCTCGTGCAAAAACTATGTAGGTGGGTAGTTGTTTGTGTAAATTATTAGTTCTTATAATGTTGGCTGGCCCTTTCCTCGGTTACCTCACATAGGATATGTGTACACTGTACAATTGTACATGCTACCCGCTCAGTTTGTTTGAACATTGCAACAGAGTGGAATTGCATGGGTTTCCAATAGTGTGAGCGTCTTGAATACCTCGAGACCTTCATTACTTATGGATAATTTAGATGAGCTTAGTGTAAATAGTTAGCGTTAGATACACAATCTAATGTAGTTTTCGTTGTAATTTAGTTCTATACATACTTACCTAAAGGCCACGCCACAAACGAAGTCGAATATTACAACGTAATCTTCACTGAATATTCAAACTAAATGGGAATAAAACAGATAATATGTAAATTACGCTACTTCTTTTGATGTCCAGGATACTGTTCACGTCCAAAACTGGTAAGCGTTGATTGCGGGCTCTTAGCTTACAACTTGTTACCCCATAGGGTAATTCGAGTCCTCGAAATACCTACACATCTTTAATTATTTAGCTTTAGGTCAGTAAAAAATAAACGTTTTTTTTTTCAGGTCAACTTTGCACTAAATTTTCTATCCAACTTTTTATTTTTAAAGTTTAGGACCACTTAATGAGAATAAAACAACAAAATGCTGACAAATTCACGAGGTGCTTCAAGCGCTATCTGGGAAAAACGATTGTGGCCGATATTTTGGAAACTATTTACTCTTTAACACTCTAGGGTAAAGGTACAGAAATGGTATACGGTAAGTTTTTCAAAAACGTTTACAGGTAACAAGAGATGCAAAATGTTATTCTCTGCAATGAAAACATGGATCGGCAATTTAGTACAAACTTAAATTATATATCTACTGGCCTATTTCCAACGTAAAGAAAATAAAAGTTTCTACAGAAGAGTTTGTTTGAACGCTAGTACTTTGGGAACTACTGGTCCAAATTGAATGATTCTTTTCCGTTAGGTAGCCCGTTTATCAAAGCAGGCTATAGGTTATATAAAATTACGCTACTATAAATGAGAGCGGAGTATACATTAAGAATGTAATTAAAACGTTGCGTTGCGTTGGCGTGCGTTGACGTGAGCTGAAGTCCGTGACAGCATGTGTCTATCTTTTAAAATTGCGTCATTATTTTGTAGTGTTCTACAGGATGTTCAGTGAGAACACCCGTTTTCTGATTTTCTTTTTCCCCCCCAAACATTGTTTTCTATCCTGTCGTCTGGAAATTATCGCGTTGAGTATAAGGCCACCAATTAACACACTAGTTAAAAGGTTAGGATCGTTATTTTTTCTGTGTATTTTCATTTTTTTTTATGTGTCTATAAAGTGTATATTTCTATGTGTGTAAACTCGAACTGACCATACTTTATCTACATTTAACGGTTGGCAATAAGAAAAGTTTAATAATATAATATGTATGTGGAGATCTTGCATTAGTATTAAAAGTGAAAGTAATTAACTAAGCTAAAAAGCACCCAAAATTACCTAACCCCAAAGTAAGCAAAGTTTGTCCGACGGAAATCGAGTAGATGATGTAACCTTATTGAAAACGTGTTATTGTTCAAATACAGACTTATAATATGCACCCATATACGTACAAAATCAATATCCATCACACAAATATTTGTTCAGGATTGAAATGGAATCCACAACTTACGGATCAACGAGCACACTTACTATCAACCCAGTCACTGAGCCAATCAAGTCCAGTAAAAGCATAATCTAAAGCAGCACTATCGCAAATAAACACTTTTAAATCGGAAACCTTTGGAGAGTGTGCAACTGATCTGCATGATCTAAAATCATCTTGCCTTTTTCTATCGAACTACTTGGAGCTCGTTAAGGGACATTCCACAATTTGGTACGAAGACCCCGCACATTCTGGTAGTATAAAGTAATGCTTTAAATAAATATTGGTGGACAATAACTTAATACTAATAATACTTAATAATAGCTTTAACTATGACTTGTTGATGGTTTCGTTTGTAGATCTCCGATATGGTTAGATTATATTATACTGAAATAACTGGGCTATTTTTTATCCCAGAAAAAAAAGAGATCTCCACAACTACGCTGGCTAAACCGCGGAGCGCAGCTAGTCCTACTAAAAGTTGTAAACGCGAAAGTTTGTAAGAATGTATGGATGTATGTTTGTTACTCTTTCACGCAAACAGTACCCATCGCATTTGGGTGAAATTTCGTACATAGATAGATAATATTCTGGAGTAAAACATAAGCTATTTTTTATTTCGGGAAATTAACAGGTCTGAGAACTACGAGGGTGAAACCGCGGAGCGTTACTAATTTATATTTATTGATACAAACTTTCGGCATTTGTGATGTCAAACTTAGGCCAATTGTCCACGTAGCTGCACGACATCCGCACGATTTCGACAATTGTCGGATGCAAGACGAATGCTTGCATCTTGCGTACAAATAATGAAGTCTGTGTCCACGAAACGACAACGACACGACAGCCGCACGTCTTGCGTTTGTTCGTAGGATGCATGCATTCGACAAAAGACGCGTGCATGGACAGTAGGCCTTAAGTAAAAGACGCAAAATGGATCGTAATCAGATTTCATCATCCAGCGATTTGTATTGCACAGTCAAATTCTTACTAAGGGTACTGTTATTACGTCATAACCCTAAAAATGGGAAGTTGGAAAACAAGGATTACACACAAGTAGCTGCTGCCTACTTCGCTAATGTTCTGGGCAGGGGCGGGTCCGAAGGCCCCTAAAGTTTCACCCCGTGATCATAATTTCAATTTAAAAGTTTTCTAACTTTGTTTACGTTGCGCTAAATCAACGGATATGAGAGCCGTGGACCGGGGATAGAACAAATATTGTGAAATGAGGTGTGGTAATAATTTTAGACAAACACGACTGGTATGATGCGTTGGGCTTTGTTATTTTCTGCAAAAAGAGAACAAGGGTCTAAAAAGGCCGCTTTAAGGTGGCCTTCAAACATGATGGGCTGAAAATGGACCAATTTTTTTAAGCTTCTGTATAAAAATTATAATTTAATATTTTTGCTTCATTGCTTTGTACTCTTATTTAAGACAAATTGCACGGACGGAAGAGTATTTAATTTTCCATACTTATAGTTCATAAAATATAGAGGAGGAGTGCCAAATACTTATATTATTATGCATTAAAAACATTAAGCCAATTAAAAACATTACACACTTATAGCTCTACGCGCGACTGGTGGCGTACTTAATGTTGCCAGGTCAAGCTAATAGGTTCCCTTCCCGTTCATTGAGAACTTTCAACTTCATAAAACAGGTACGGGAAGGGATTTTGCAGGGAAGCAATATAAATAATTACGCTTATAAATTACAGGACAACTGAGACTCTAGAACGAATGTGTCGAAGTAATGAACGCCGTTGCAGTGCTGGTTTGGTTCAGTATGACTAAGTATTAATGGGACAAGTAAATGGCTGTCTGAGTCTCTTACCACCAGGAGAGCTTCAGTATAGTTTATCACATATAAACAATCTGTCATTTTCAACCTACACCAACAACGAAATAACAAGAATTTAATTTAAACTTGTCAATCTTTTATTGAGATCATAAATAACACGTTTTGAAAATTTAGCGTATGAAGGCTCTTAATTTAGCGTATGGGTCAATGGCTTTCATAAGACTATCTTATTTTTTCAATAGGGTTTTGTGATGTGATGCGTTGTGCGTTACCACGGCATGGTACGTTCTGAAACGCTTATAATAAAAATACTGTAATTAATACAGAGTATATCGTTAAAGAGCATCCAAGCTAACGTTGAAAAAAAAAGTAAGTAAAATTTATTTTGGCGCACCGCCCACAGTTTTTCCTTAGGTGGTAAATGAAACTGACGCCGTTAGATGAAAGGCTCGATCCGGTGAACGTGGGACCCCCGAGCGTACCCGAGCGAGAAATATACAATCAGCTGCTCTTCACTGCTCTGTCACTGTATTTCCTATTTTGATTTGTATAGAATTTTAAATAAAAACATTTTTAATTAGTTTCTCACATTCGGTCTTAAGCACTCACATTGTTTTCCCACGGTTAATAGATATTGGCGATGAAAACAATCAAACCTCAAAAATAAAGCCTTAGCATAAAAATATGCCGATAATAGGTGGAGATTTTATTGCTATGGTATCCCTAAATATTACCTGTCTAATAGCGCTGCTTTTGGGAAACGGCACTTTTGGCCCGTTATTGTCTCGTTCTTCTTGACAACCACGATTTATTTTCAATAACCAGGCGCGGTATAATAATTAAAGCAATTAATTACTTTAGAAATAAATAAAAACACCGAATGTAAAAAACACTTGTCAACTGACGTAAATAAGAAGATGACGGCCCTTCAATTAGTTCCATATTTTGCTACGCGCAGAGTTAAATTGCGCGCACTCTACCACGTATTTGACACATTCTCTAAAATGCTCTAAAATTTTACACACACGCATAAATACTCTTTTGATACTTGTTAAGTCTCTGGTCAAATTGAGAAAAAAAAAGCTTTATATTCAAATTTTGACCACATGTCGACAACTACAGCTATTAAGTTAGTGTGTTAGTGTAAGTACCCATAAGATCCTATGCTCTTATGTGCTCTGTAGCACAGGTATCGGAACATTATTATTTAGTCTAAATCACTGTCAGCACTGTACTGCGCTCGTTACCCGGATATATATGATTGGAAAAGAAGTGGAAGAGCTCTGTAATTTCAATGTAAACATAACCCTTTAAACCAGAACAGTAATGTTTGCACATTATTGTTTGGCGGTAGAAACAATAATGGACCCCAGGCGGAGTTAGCAAAGGGTCCTATCATAAAAATGCTTTATTAAAAGATGAAACATGAATAATCTGTTGAACGATTCGCGGTCTAACGCTGCCTAATATTTTACACTAGGAACTCAGTTTTACCCGTGTAGTTCCCGTTCTCGTACATTTTTCGCAAAAAAGTGGGTAGTAGTACAAAGTGAACACTAGCACTACACTAGCGTCGGAACGCCGAAGGTACAGCCGAGCAGCCGAATTTTCGACACCGACAGGCGTAATAGTAGTAAATCTAAAGTTCCTACAAGTGACGTAGGTAAGTATGCCACATTATCGCTGTGTTTATATTATAAAATTCTGAGTTATAAATTTTCAATTCTGTCGGCAGTCCCTATGATATGCCAATACTTTCTCGCTGAAGAATTCCTTGATATCGCCTTGGGTATGTCTGCTCTAAAACATAGTTATTGAAAACGACGCCTGGAATACACGTGGTATTCGTGGGCGGGTGCTATTTTCGTGAATTGGACCGCTCGAGTTCGTGGCAAAATGGCAATATTAAGGAAGATTAATTAAAAAAAGATAATTATTGTCCTTAAATGTCTTGGCAAAATATTATTTTTAGACAATAAAATTAATGGTTTGTTATTACTAAGCGATGTATCAAAACTGGGGTTTTGAAATAATACGACAAAAAAATTAACTGTGGGAACCCACACTTAATGTCATTGCTAGGCAATTGGGGATCCTGATGAGATACGCTGGAGATAGGACATACAGACACTTTTGTCTGAAACCCTTTCAGGCAGAAACATGCAAGAAATGGCCCTTCTCACACGTAAATCACTGTAAATACTACGCTCTCGAACACACACCCACACACACTATCCCTCCCACACACACTCACCCACAAGCACCCTCACCCACACACACCCTCACCGACATACACACTCACAACCATCCACTTTTAAAACTCTATAGATATAATCAAAAGTTAATCATAATGTCTTAAATGCAAGCTCAAATTGTTTTTATATTTATTTCATTCACAATGCATGTAATAGTCTAGCCTACCCTATTATTAAACTCAAATTAAAAAGTGATTGTTAAGAATTAAAAAAAAAACTATGTATAATATAATATGATTGTTTTTTTTTTTTTTTTGTGATTTGCTAATTTGTACTTCTAATTTTTAAATATTAAATTTGTCTACCCGTAATAATAATTAAACCAGTTAGGCTATTATTGTTTTTTGTAGTGCAATTCTTACACGAAGCGCAAAATGGATTCATGGAAAACAGGTTTCTGGATTCCCAAGATACAGGCTTAGCCTAGTTTGGGGTCCGCTGACAATACCTACTTAATTTGTTTTATGTGAAATAGTAATTGTAATGTGAAATTGTTGTAAACTTTGTGTGTGTGCAAATAAACATGATTTGATTTGATTTGATTTGACACTACACCATCCTGTTATTACAGAAAAGCCAATTATTAAAAAAAATATTACAGAAAAGATAATTTGTGAAATCGATTTAAAAAACGAAACTGTAAAAATTGATACAATAATTGAGACAATCGAGTGCCATATTGTAATAGTCCCGGGGCAATCAACGGATATTGCGTTTGGAACAAAATCGATAAACCAACTGACATATTATATTTGGTTAGTTGTTGGTTTGGTATCTAACTGGTAGGAAGATTGATTGACCACTGTTCTAGAGATTCCAGTTACACGTCTCACCATCTATATTCTACACAGATGATATATGTTCTGTGATATACTACGATCCGCCTCGGCTTCGCATGTTATATCTTTGAAGATACTCATTTCAATTACATACTGTAAAATAAATACCATATCGTATACATTAAATGGACAATGTATTTAAGGTACTTAATTGGCTAATAAATAATGTTGTTATGGTTAAAATTGTAAAAAGCCATTATTTCTCTTAAAGGGTTTAGGATGGAAATGGTTATCCCTGGATATATACCATAGTGGACTTTATTGTAGACCTTCTTAAGCTGTACATTGTGCAACTCTATTTGTAGTACATTATTTTAATCTATCTTGTAGAGCTCAGCCAGTGTTTGCAATGTAATCGCAAACAAATGTGTTCATTTACAACAGCACAATAGAAACCACTAAAATTATTATCAGTGTTATCCACTACATTATGCTTCTATACTAATTTTATAAAGCTGAAGAGTTTGTTTGTTTGTTTGAACGCAAAGATCTCGGGAACTGCTGGTTGGAATTGAAAGATTCTTTCTGTGTTGGACAGTCCATTTATCGAGGAAGGCTATAGGCTTAACATTACGCTGGTATCAACAGGAGCTCCATGAATTAAAAATGTAACAAAAACGGCCAAAAAATATTGCTTTTTGAGAGATTTAGGCCTACTGTCCACGCACGCGTCTTTTGTCGAATGCATACATCCTATGAACAAACGCAAGACGTGCGGCTGTCGTATCGTTGTCGTTTCGTGGACACAGACTTCATTATTTATACGCAAGATGCAAGCATTCGTCTTGCATCCGACAATTGTCGAAATCGAGCGGATGTCGTGCAGCTACGTGGACAATTGGCCTTAGTTGCGTGACAGCATGTGTCTACCTTTTAAAGGTTACGTCATTAGAACCTAAGGTAATAGAGTTTGTTCAAAATTCGAATTGGTACGACCAATTTTCGATAGATGACGTAGCAATGCGCGTACGATTCCGCTAGTGTATTATAAACCTACATAGCATACATAAACCTTTCTCTTGAATTACGTTATTTAGGTACTAAAAACCTGCATCAAAATACGTTGCGTAGTTTCAAAGATCTAAGCATACATAGGGACAGACAGACAGACTTTGTTTTATTCTATGGAGTGTAATTCCAAACGTTTAGGTACTCAATACTTACAAAAAATTATACATCTGTCAATTTTTTTAATTAAAGTTTAATATTTTGATTAAAGATTTTGATCAAGAATGTGGAGATTGAATATGTCCAGAGCTACGTTTATTTGGGCCAATTAGTTTCTTTCCGGGCAAGACAAGAAGCGGAAGTGACTCGTCGCATTGAAAACGCCTGGAGGAGCTATTGGTCCATGAAAGACCTGATGAAGGGAAATACTCCACTATTCCTCAAGCGTAAGCTCATGGACATGTGCATTCTCTCCATTTTAACCTACGGAGCGCAAACTTGACTAAAAGTCAGATGTCCGATCTTGCGATCTGTCAAAGGGCTATGGAACGCAGTGTTCTAAACGTAAAGCTAACTGACCGGATTAGAAACACCATACTGCGTTCCAAGACTCAAATAGCCGATGTGACCCAAAAGGCTGCTAGCTTGAAGTGGAATTGGGCTGGACACGTCTGCCGCATGTCAGATGATCTTTGGGCCAAGATCACTACACAATGGAAGCCAGACCGCAAAAGACGTTGCGGTAGACCATCTAAGCGATGGCGGGATGACCTCGACAAACATCTCAATGATTGGATTCAACTGGCTCAGGACAGAGATAAGTGGAAAAAGGGTAGGGAGGCCTTTGCCCAACATTGGGACATTTCAGACTCTTAATAATAATAATAAAGTTTAATAACCAATAAAATAGTTGAAAGCTTCGAAACAGCTCAACCGATTTTGTGGCAACATAGCAAAAAACACTCAAAACCAAAGAGTTTACATATACTACGTATAGACTTAGAACAAACGCTTTACACCGAAACCACGGATCTGATCGCTCTTGTCTTGTCGCTCTTGTGGAAGTGTCATACTTTTGTCGCGGAACATAACTCTGTTGCCTTGCCATAGCTAACATACACCTCATCTACTTACGATTGGTACAAAGGAACCGTGTGGAAAAACCTGATCTATTTACTTATTATTATTTATCTAAGCTCACAACTAATTCACCTTTCTAACAAAACTAAAATTTGTTGATCCGTTCGGGAGCTGCGATGTCACAGACACACACAGACGCGTCAAAATTATTATTACACGCCAACGTTTTAGCAAATCAATTTACGAATAAGATGAAACTATAATCGCTATAAACTCATTTCTTTTTGTTTTCGGTTCTATTTGAGTAAAATATAGAATAGGTACTTAACATTAAACAAGATTACTCAAAACCGTTATACTAGACCGAAAAAAGCATTTAAAAAAATGTTTGTCTGTAAAGTCGTTTTACTGACGATAGAACGTGACAACGTCTTAAGAAAATACTGATGGAATGGTAGCATTTTTCAAAAGAAAATTTTAATTTCATTTGTTTAATAGATTTGTATGTAAAAAGTAATCAGTAGAATTTAGTCATTTTCAATCAAAACAATGCAAAAAAGCTTTTCAATGCCGGGGATCGAACCCGGGGCATTTCACATGCAAAGCGAACGCTCTACCACTGAGCTACATCCCCGCTTGAACTTTTGGTCGAAATAATTAATACAACTGTAACAAACATGCGGCGAGGTAACGACCGACGGTAACGACCGACGGTAACGGTACATGACGTCATGTTTTGTGGGCGTGCAGCCGGCTTCATCGAATTATAAGACGTTATCACGTCAAAAAAATTTACTTACTGCAGAATCAGCGATGAAATCTCAGAGAAAATATGTGCTATTACATTTTTAGGGTTCCGTAAAACGTAAAAACGGAACCCTTATAGATTCGTCATGTCTGTCTGTCTGTCTGTCTGTCTGTCTGTCTGTCTGTCCGTCCGTATGTCACAGCCACTTTTTGCCGAAACTATGAGAACTACACTGTTGAAACTTGGTAGGTATATGTATTCTGTGAACCGCATTATGATTTGAACAAAAAAGTAAAAAAAAAAGAAAAATTAGGGTTGCCCCCCATACTGAGAACTGAAACGCAAAAATTTTTTTTTCATCATACCTACACGTGTGGGGTTTCTATCGATAGGTCTTTAAAAATGATATTGATGTTTCTAAAATCATTTTCGTCTACACTGAATAATTTGCGCAAGAGACACTTCCAAAGTGGTAAAATGTGTGTCCCCCCCCCCCTCTAACTTCTAAAGTAAGAGAATGAAAAATCTAAAAAAAATATATGATGTACATTACCATGTAAACTACCAACGAAAATTAGTTTGAACTCGATCTGATGAGTAGTTTTTTTTTAGTACGTCATAAATACACCATTATTGAAACTTCGATCAAAGTTACAAGGAACTACAAGAACTATGTGTACTATGTATATTATGTTACTTACTGCAACGGAACCCTTCATGGGCGAGTCCAACTCGCACTTGACCACTTTATTCAAGTACGTACAGAGTTCAAATTTGTATGCTTTTTTTGCTTCTTTATTTCAGCGTTAGTCACATGGCAGAGACAGTTAGTAACCATGGATATGAAGCATTCCTTTCGGTTTATTAAAAGTGTACTTTGTCATCATAAAATGCCGTTCCTCTGTTTTCAACGGGCAATTTTTATTAATAAAACAAGATCACAACGAGAACTACAACTATACGAAATACATAACTAACACTAAGCGCATTTATGTTAATCTTACAACAATGAAGGGCTAAAGTTATAGGCAAAATGAATAAAACTCCTACCAGTAGCAAGCGTGCCCTTACTGTGCTTATACTAAACTTATCTCACCCATCTGGATATGTCTAATTAGTAAGTACATTTTATTCTATCCATCCCTTTTCTCAGCACTCATCCTCTTTACGTTCAAATCACGAACACAACTCAAAAAATATCCCAAAGTTTTTATTTTTGAAGTGAAAACTTCTTTTGGCGCACCGCAGACAGATTTTTTGTGGGCTGTGAATTGAATTCTAGCGTCACGCTCGGGAATGATAAGATTTTTTTGCATGAACTCGGGACTATGGCTATTGGCCATGTAGAAATGCGTCAGCATTTCCCATGAGCTTTCTAGAAATTCGTCAGCCTATCTAGATGGCCATGGTCATGGACACACCCTCCGTCTTCACCCGCGTAGTTTCCTAAGTGAGCTATCAAATTGTAAATCATAAGTTTTTACTTCTATCGGCAGTTACTGTAATTTTTTTTTAATATTGAGTGATGAGAGAAACAATACATGCGCCTGATGGTTATCAACAAGCCTGCCCAGCATCACAGTGGTACGACGTCACAACATAGCAATACAATGCCCACGTCGACCTAAGATATATCATCATCTGTGTCTAGATAAATTGTCTTTAAAAGCAGATAACAGAGATAATTTGCACATTACTACTAACTAAAAATGTGAGGTACTCCACAAGGCACTCTGCAAATAATTCTAAAATTTTAAAATTTGGTGGACAATTCACACACAAATATACCATCCGGCCCTTAACTAAGCAAAGGTTGTAAGTACTATGGCGGCCAGATACTTAGTTGATATACCTAGTACTTATGTAATTTTATTGCATCTATAATATAATAAAGTAGCCAAGTGCGAGTTGGACTCGCCCATGAAGGGTTCCGTTCCAGCAAGTAACATAACATACATAGTACACATAGTTCTTGTAGTTCGTTGTAACTTTAATCGAAGTTTTAATAATAGTGTATTTATGACGTACTAAAAAAAACTACTCATCAGATCGAGTTCAAACTAATTTTCGTTGGTAGTTTTCATGGTAATGTACATCATATATTTTTTTTAGTTTTTTCATTCTCTTACTTTAGAAGTTAGAGGGGGGGGGGACACACATTTTACCACTTTGGAAGCGTCTCTCGCGCAAGTTATTCAGTGTAGACAAAAATTAAATTAAAAACCTCAATATCATTTTTTAAGACCTATCGATAGACACCCCACACGGGTAGGTTTGATGAAAAAAAAATTTTTGAGCTTCAGTTCTCAGTATGAGGGGCACCCCTAATTTTTGTTTTTTAAAAGACTTTTGTAAAAATCTTAATGCGGTTCACAGAATACATCTACTTACCAAGTTTCAACAGTGTAGTTCTCATAGTTTCGGCAAAAAAAGGCTGTGACATACGGACGGACAGACAGACAGACAGACAGACAGACAGACAGACAGACAGACAGACATGACGAATCTATAAGGGTTCCGTTTTTACGTTTTACGGAACCCTAAAAATGAATCGCAAAATGTGTTGGTAAGCGCATCACTCAACAACGCCTGGACCGATTTGGACAATTTTTTTTTTTAAATGTTCGTATAATTTCAAGGATGGTTTTTACGGCGAGAATAAATCGAATAATTGCCAGGAAAACCCTAAAAACAGCCCTTTTCTTTTTCCCATACAAACGTTTTCTAACTAAAATGTTAAGGCAATTTGAGCTTTATTCCTACGAAATAAAATTCATATTAATTAAAGTGCTTTCCCATTCAAACGTTTTCTAACTAAAATGTTAAGGCAATTTGAGCTCTATTGCTATAATATAAAGTTCATATTAAATAACAGGCACTACTCACATAAGTCTAAGCAATATATGTGTGTTCCTAACGTCAAGGAGTCAATTTGCACTTTGGTCCCGCTGCACAAAGTTCAAATTCCATCATATATTCTATCTAAACAGTGTGCGTGTGTGCGTTGAAGGATAGGAGGATTGTCGCGTTCCGAAAATCACTCAGAATAAACTCAACAAAAGTGATAACATCGAGAACCAGATCAAACTGAATAGTCACAAAACGTAAGACTCACAGATCGTTAGTACTGATTTTCAATTTGGTCGGCTTCACGATATTATTTATTTTGATTTAGTTTCGGCACGCGACGTAAAATGCGTCAGTTTTCACGTCATTATATCAAGTGTCAGTCAAAAACAAACCGCGTTAACAAAAGTGTTTTATTATTTGAAATTGTTAATTTAATATCCCTATCTGTGGAAAATTATTTAAATACACCACACGTTTGCCAACGGGCCAACGGGCTGTGGAGCGCAGTAGTATTTCTAGAGTAAACCTAACGGACAGAATACGAAACACCATACTGCGTTCCAAAACCAGAGTTTGTGACTCAAAAAGCAACCAATTTGAAGTGGGATCGGGCTGGACATGTTTGCCGCATGTTGGATGATTATTGGGCCATAGTTACCACGCGGAGGAAGCCAGATCGCAAACGACGACGCGGCAGACCAAAGAAACGATGCCGATGGCAAGACGACCTCCGCAAATATCAGAAAGACTCGACTGTATATTAGCCATAGATAGGGAAAATTAGAAGGAGGGTAGGGAAGCCATTGCCCAACATTGGGACAAGACAGCCACATAATAAATAAATACTAATATTATGTAAATGAGATAAATGCAAATGAATTAAATTTCAAAATTCAAGAACAAATTATAGGCGGATGAGGATTTATAAATCAGTTGATTCGGTGACTAATCAAGATGATGTCGTCAACAACTATCCACCGGACTTTTTGAACTCGCTGGATATCACTGAACCGTGTCTTTGCAACGGCACATGGTTGGCTATAAAAATACTGAACAAAATGATAGAAGCAACTATACTGAAAGGAAAGTATAAAGGAAAAGACGTTTAGATACCACGCATCCAAATGATTTCAACTGATGTACCAATTGAGTTTAAACGACTACAGTTTCCAGTGCTTCCTGCTTTTGCTATGACCATAAACAAGTCCCAAGGACAACCTTAACATGCTCAGCGCCAAGCACTGTATGCAAATACCACCAAATTTTCACAACTTTTATTTTTGTTTTTTTTTGTGTTGTGAGTTGTGAGGTGTTAAAATAGTAAAGAAAATAAAATCACACCGCCTCCCCCGATATCCCTTTCTTTTTTTACCGGTGTGTATATTTTTTGATACACGTGGCCTGGGAAATAGTTTATTTAAATAATCTATTTCCCAGGCCGTGTCTATCAATAAAGATACACATTCCGTAATATTATTTATCTTTGTTTCTCTCTTGAATGCACATTTATTATTCAACCAAATATTATCTCAAGAAACTTACTATAACTTAATTTAGGGAACAAATAATTAAAGTTTTACTAAAACGATCTGCTCAGTCAGCCGGAGATGAAGTGCCACCAGCCCCTATAATGACAAAAAGACCGTCTAATAGAAAACATTATCTCATAAAGAACAAAGTTGGAGAGGAAATTGGACGCTGAAGATGTGCAGAGGTGCTATACAATTATGACAGGAAAATTATTGTTGGAAAGACTTTCAGAGCAGCTCAAACAACTACTAAATGCTATGTATGTGAAAGTTTTCCGTGTCAAAACTGTTTCAATAATATTCATTGATTTTTTTAACTTAAAAAATAGGTTATTTAATTTCTAAATATCTTTCTTTTTTGAATAAAATTATTTAAAGGTGATTTTTATTTATCTCTTAATATCTCCTTAACTGATTGTCCGATTCCCAACTCAAAACCACTGGGAAATTGTATAGAAAGCGTGAGCATTTCGGATAAACACTGCTTTAACTGAAATGGGGAGTTTGTATTATAAACTATACACACTTCTTATGACAGTGTGTATCCTAAACGATACACATGGCGCTGAGCGTGTTATAGTGTTTGTGGTATTAATATAGAAAACCCATGTTTCTCACATGGTCAATTGAATGTTGGCCCTCCCGTGATGGAAAACCATCAGATTCATTTGTCTATGTGCCAGGCCAAAAAACATCGTATATCACACAGCACTACAATGAAAATAAAACTTTTGATAAGATTGAAAAGATATTTGGTAATAGCTTGATTGACAATAAAAGGATTACTTACTTTTAAATGCGTACTAAACGTTGAAGTAAATATGTTATTAATAAAATACTTAATGCGGTTCACATTATACATGTCTTACCAAGTTTCAACAGTACCTATAGTTCTTATAGTTTCGAAAAAAGTGGCTGTGACATACGGATGGACAGATAGACATACATGACGAATTGACGAACCCATAAGAGTTCAGTTAGTACCTACGTTTTACGGAACCCTAAAAATGGATCTTCGAAATGTATGTACGCTCATAACTTTTCAATGACCAAACCAAATAGGATGATTCTTTCTTTGTTTTATGTATTTGTTATTGTCGGGACAAGGTTTGTACAATAGAAAATTTAGAAAATGTAGACGAAAAATATATGGTGGTACGAAGTTCACCGGGTCAGCTAGTTTACAATAATTATTGTACGTACAATAGGGTACCGGACTGGTTCAAAAATACACTATTCTAATTAGTCCGTCAGTTAGATCATGGAAAAATATGGGACTTGTATTTTTTGGTTTTATTTCAAAATATTAAAAATCGACAAAGATAAAGAATATCAAACTTCGAGAGTGGGGGGTCGCGACGTCACTCGTGAGTAAAAATCGTAGGCACGAGTGACGTCACGCGAAACTTCAAAGCGCTGTCTCTTCGTATTTTTTTGTTTGTGAAACAAAATAAAAAATACGTGTACAATATTTTTTTGCAATCTAACAGACGGACTAATTAGTTTTTTTAAGGAATGTACCTTAGTATAAAAATCACAGCTACATCTTCTCATAGTCATCATCCCTCACAGGTTGGTATAAATCTGTAGACTTTCATTTCAAATGTGCAATTACGTCATAACATACAAACTCCAGCGTTATCTAAATTTACTCCAGATTCACCTCCCGTATCCTTTGATACGTAGTACTTAATACATGTACAACATGAAGCTTAAGCTCCCGCTAAATCCCATGCCCTGTCAGCTGTAAATATACGAGGTAGCATTACATAGCACACGCAAAGTACCTAAATAACTCGTTGTAATAGATTTTGCCGTAATGCGTCAAACAACAATAATTTATGAACAGATATTTGGCAAGCATCGGGGACCGGAAAAGCGTGATAATTTCTGGTGAGTAGGTTACAACGTTTAAGGCGAGGCGGCGACGAATTTTATACGGAATCGGCCATATTTTTGGTTGAATGAGTTTACATAGACTGCATTAAACTTAAAATGTAACTAGCTGTGTCCTTTGTTTCACTCGCGTTTTAGGGGTTTTCTTTTTTTTTCACGGAACTCTAATTATTTTCCTCAAGTAAGAGTAGCCTGTGTTATGCCTTAAAACATCAGCTACTTGACAGTGAAAGTCTCATCATAATCGGTCCAGCCGTTTTGAAGATTAACCTGTTTCAATACTTGTTGACAATCAAATTTAAATGAACAAACAATGCTTTATCTATGATCTCTGATCACTGATGAATTAATGCCATAGCTTCACTAAATATCTGAATTTAGCAAATCAGAGATAAACTACGGAATATTTAGCGCGTCCGTCACTATTCTAACCTATCTATGTAAGTGTAAAATAACTACATACTCGTAATATAAACTATAATTATGTTCGCAAATAGTAGACAATCCTTTGACTGTATTATCTCTGTATTACCCTTTGGTCTCTATATAAACAAAACTGGACTCTAACTCAATTATGCCCCTTTGAGTTCGCTTGACGGAGCAAACTTCAAAAATTCTATACCAATTTGTTTTTTTTAATGTAGATTGCTTTTTGTTCTATTTTATTTGTAGTTCTCTTTGACATCTGTTGCGAGAATTGTATCTCACAAAAACAAAAAAGAAATACGACGTTTTTTTAACGACAAATAGATTTTAAACAGTCATAAAAAAGAAGCAAGCTAATGTTAAATGGACAAAAAAAAAAGTTTTATTTTATATCAGTTTTAGAGACATATTGCCTATTTTGGTTAAAGTAAAAGTCAAAACGAAGTGGACTTACCACACATCACTGTGGGTGTAAGATGGATTGATTCTTTACCTAGTAATTTCGTTGTGAGAGTGATGTTTGCTTGATTTTCTTTCACTTTTTAAATTGAAATTGATGGCTAAAGGTGTTCAACCACTAGTGTAGTATGAACATTGATGAAGTTACTACATTTCTTAACCTTATTTATATATTTAAACTTCTTTTTAACTTCCACAAGCACTAAATGAAAGAGCTTTAGCTGAGCTGAGCTTTAGCAAACAGCTAATTCAGTTTTGTGGAATTAATAGTTATTTGTTATACAAGAGTGCAAAGTGGCTTTTTAACCGCGTGCTCAATTTTGATGACCGAGCAAGCGAAGGATTCTAAAGTTGAATCACGAGCGTAGCGAGGGATTCAAAAATTAGAATCCTGAGCGTAGCAAGGGAATCAAAAGGGCACAAGGTGAAAAATCTTTGCACTCGAGTGTAACACGTAATTTTTCATCCCCCCCCTAGCGAGGAAATTACTAAACGCTTTGCGCATTTTCAGTTTCAGTCGATTCTGTTGGCGTTAAATAAACTTCATGGTCGCTAGAATCACTTATTATTATGGTATTTCGGTTTTTCACTTGTATTCAATTTTATAAGTTTTAAACTTAAGTTTATTTAGCCATGGTTTTAACAATAACAATATGACGTGAAAATATGGAGAGTTGACCGATTGAGGTTAAGAGTTTCATGTGTTCATGAAAAAGTGTCCGCCCAAATGCATTAAATTATAGTAGCGCTAAATTTGCATCAAGATACATTTTAAAGGAAATTAATAAACGTACTAATCAGAATTCATGAAAGAAAAATATTGGCAGTCATAGGCACTGCCGATAGAAGTGGTAACTTATAACTCAGAATTTGATTTTTACTTTGGAAACTACGCGTGTGAAACCAGAGGGCGTGGCTATGAGCATAACCATCTAGAAATGCTGACACATTTGGGAAAGGCTGAGGCATTTCTAGATGGCCATTGGCTATGGTCACGAGTTTACCCGAAGATTTCTTATCATTCCCGAGCGTGACGCTAGAATTAAATTGACAGCCCACGAAAAATCTGTCTTTGGCGCGCCAAAAGAAGTTTTGACTTCAAAATATATTGTACCTACATGTTTTCTCAAAATAGTAATTATTTATTTGATGTTAAATTTACTACATTATTTTGTACTGTACAAGTAGTTGAAATTATCTATTAGTTACTATTTTAGTAGTCAATAATATTTAATTATTTAACTCGGCAACTCGGCATACTTCAATTCGATTACAATTGATTCATTCATAGCATTTCAAAATGTTTTGCCATTTGAAATAACATTCTTTACCTCTATCCTCCATACGTGAAAAGAAAATTGCGCGCAAAGCATTTTAAAAAAAGTACACCATAATCCGAGGTTCCGAGTATGAGTTTTTAACAAATTAAAAATAAATGTATGATGAATTCGGCACCAAGGAGGTAGAAATAAATAGGTTAAATTATGTTTTGAATTCAAAACCTCAGTACACACGATGTTCTAAATTCAAATTTACTTTAACCTCTAGAGGGTAAAAACGACTTTTGCGCCCTGATATCGAGGAGCAAAAGTACTCTTTCCGAGCTGGTGGGATGAAAATGTATATTTCAGTACTAGAATCGATATGGATTTAAAGCTGGTAAAGGTTACATTTTACAAATAACCGGCGCACTCAGACTTTGTTCAATTTAAACGATTCTATTAATTCTATAACGATCTAGACTCATGAAAATTTACAACAGTGAGAGGTTTTATCAAGTAACTTCAGTGCTTCCCAAGGCTAATAAGAACGTAGAAAATCTTTATAATGTTAGCATAGATATTTGTTTCACTATGAAAATAAATAAATTATAAGAGCTATTCTATAAAAACATGATTTATAAAAAAAATAATTTATAAAATTGAGTCTGAAAAACACCATAACGTAACATAACGTAACATTTACTAAGAGTCCATTGATTACAATCAATGGATTCTTAGTAAACGCACAATATGTCCGATTTCAATTTAAATGTAATAAAAACTTAATATTTGCTACTTTTACAAAAAGCCATTACAGAATAGGTTGTAAAACTGACAATCCAGGCGCTAATGTCGACTGAAATTCAGGATCTTCGAAGAATCCATTAAATACATTGATAAACTTATTTCGAACGCGAGTAACGTTCGAGAAAGAAATTTAAGAAGTTTCATCGAGCAACGAAATAGACCATTAAGCAAGATTATTAAAGAAAAATAAAAGTAATAAAACAAGTCGTGCGTATCGTGTAGAAAAGAGGATGTTGAAGAGGCTTGCGGAACGAGGGCGGCAGCGGGAAGGGCGGGCGGCTACATCCCCAGTCGCGAGTCGACATCCGAAGCGTTCGCTTCGTTTTGCCATCTGGCTCCTCGCGAACCTCGGTAACTTTTCCTTCGAACATTTGTGTCTGCGCGCGGGCTTTTAACACATCTATTAAAATGCTATTTATCTTTTAATCATAACACAAAAACTGTAAAAATGATGCCATTCAGACTTTTGTTTCGCGTTCTTCAAATTGTGTTACTGACTTTGATTATTCTTTACTTCAACAATTTCGTGAGACAGGCGAGCGGCGAAAAGATTCCAATTGGTAAGTGTTTTTTTTTTTTAGGGTTTTTCTACGGAGTTACTGCGCCGAAGTTTTTACTGCATTTAAATTGAGATCGGACAAATTGTGCATTTATTAAGAATACATTGATTATGGTGGATTTCAGACTCAGTTTTATTTATTATAGTGTCATAAAAAATCACGTTTTTATGGGTTAATTTATTAAAATTATTAACCTCATCAATTTTTATGACACCGACCGCAAAGCTTCCTTAAAAAAAAATTATCATTATAAATCAATAACTTATCTCTCTTGAAAACTAAAAAATATATATTATTTCTCAAAATTCAAAATAATTTCTCTAAATCAGTGCAATGTTTTAAAAATAGATCCTATATTAATAAAAATCACAATTATAACTAAGATTTGTATTAAAAATAATAATGAACATAGAATTTTAACAAGAAAATATTTGTGAGTTCAGTTAGAATAAACAGCCAACTTAAGTTCCCACTGCTGGGTCTTCTGGGACCTTTCTTTCGCAAGGAGAGAGACAAGACCATAATCCATCATGCTGGCCTAGTACGGGTCGGAAGGTGACACATGTCCGTCAAAGATGTCTTTCTTACAATACATATATCGGTTTCCTCACGACGTTTTCTTTCACCGATAATGCCAGTAGCAAATAAATACTCAGAGCAGAGAGAGACGGGATTCGAACTGACAACCTCAAGATCATGAAACCGGACTATCATGAAACTACAATGAGATTTCTTAAATTTCTGAACTTTTTCTAACTCTAGCAGTGCGACCCGACTTCGCTCGTGGTACATAGTATTTAGCCTATAGCACTCAGGAATCACGTATATTTCCAACGATGAAAGAGTTTTTAAATCAGTTCATTAGTTCCTGACATTAGCGCCTTCAAACAAAAGAAACCCTTCAATTTTATTATTTTAGTTTACTCGTAGATGTATGAGTACTAAATTAAACATTTATCTCGCAGCCTACGCTGTAATCGAACACACCATGTTAAATTTCCAAAACGATTTTTTTACGACAATAATAAAAATTGACGATCAACAGAATTGAAAGAAAATTTTACAAAAACCCATCGATTTCTTTTTGTAAAATCAGACTTGTAATTTTAGATATTTTTGACGTCAAATCAATTCAAAGAGACGAAATTGAGCGTATGTCGTCAGGCTACGTTTGCGGCACGGTATATCTATTACGATTAATCTAGTTTTGTAATACGTTACAGAAATAAAATCGCCTGTTTAGTTGTAGAATAAAACAACAATATTTCACCAAAATATACGGAACGGTAAAACTTTCGCGATTCCAAGTCACTGTAGTTCTTTGAGTGTTGAATTATTGCACCTCTTCAGCTTTAGAACTTTCTGCATTTTTTCACGCTCTAATATTTATTGGATACATTTCGGAGAGTGTGAAACTGATCTGCATGATCTAATACCACATTGCACTTTTTTCTATCGTAGAGCTCGTAGCTCAAAAAAGCGACATCGTTTCATGGTTGACGTTCCAAAGACGAATGAAGAGGTTTGACTCTACTTTTGTGATAAAAACGTCTATGTTTTGGAATGTGTTGCCTGAGTGGGTTTTTTCTCAATAGTTAGTTACAGGTCGAAATGTAATAGGTTTTTTCTAGGTCAGCGCGTTTCATCGTAGACCGCATCGTTGCTTAACATCGGGCGAGATGACGGTCAAATGTAAACCTATCATTGTAAAAATGTAATGCAGTAAAAACTGCGCTGGTGAGGGCCTAAGACTTTTTTAGTAGATTATGTACTGCCGAAGCAAGTACCTAAGAAAAATAAAATAAAAAGTTAATTACTGTTTTCGGACGTACTTTCAACCCTCTGAAAAAAATATTAGTATCGAGTCTACAGTTTTGGAAATCAGAATTATTTTTCTTTTTGATACTTTTTTCAAATTTAATCTTTATTTTTTTTATTATGGCAAACAGCGAAACCCCTTTTATTATTTTCACTTAATTGTTTATAACTATCGGATTTTTTTTGAGCGGGCTTGTCATATTCTCAAAAACTATCTAGATAGTCCATTGAAATGTTACATTACCTTTGCATTTCTTAGAGAACGCAATTTTATTTTTAGAATATGTGGGGGAGGGGTATATAAGCGTAACCCCAAGTTTGTGGGGTTGCCACCCTTGTCCCCGGCCGCCATCTTGGAAAACTTGTTTTTCAATATACATATCTTTCAAACTACCAACCGTACAAAAAAAATAATAAGATATAATTTGTAGCAAATAAAATGTTCTACTAGTTTGTAGTACTATTCCTGAAAATTCAAAAATGAAGAAGTTTAAGCAAAAAATTCTAAGTCAGTAAGAGTCAGTAATACACAGGAATTTTACGAAAAAAATGAAAGGCTAGGTAAAAAAAAAATATAAATTAAATCATGACAAATATTTTGTTTGCACTCCATTTTTGTGAGTATTGAAGCGCCCGATCAACTTATCTGTAACGCTCTCAAATCACTATAAATTAAATTAAATGAAAAAAATAGTAGCGAAAACTCTTTTCTTTGCAGACCCTCTGCATAATTGGTCTGAGACGATTCTAAATTGATAAAAAAAAAGATATTAAAAAAGAAAATTTTTGGAGAAACATTTGCTTATTTTTGCTTAAACTTCTTATTTTTGAAGTTTCAGGAAAAATTGAAATCAACAAACTCGTAGAAAAGTTAATTTGCTACAAATGATTTCTTAATATATTTAGTTGGGTTAGTAGACTGAAAGATATATCGAAAAAGGCGTTTTTCAAGACGCGTTGGCAAAAGGCGTTGGCGGCTGGTGGACAAGGGCGGCAACCCCATAAACTTGAGGTTAAGCTTCTATTAAATAAAATGATTAAATTGCGTCCTCTAAAAATGCAATAACTAACAAAAACTAAGATGCCATTCCGAATCGAATTAAGTGTCATTCGATCAATCATAATGTTAGAAATCGAAAAAAGATCTACCTAAAAATCACTTGTTGACTGAACTGTGAGTGGCGTATCATAGAAGACGCCTATTTCCAGCAGTGGACTAGGGTAGGAAGACGGATGATGATGATAGAGATGAATAATCATTTAATTTGTTTGAGTGACAAGCGCAGTGCATTGCTAGGCAGTAATTTGGTTTTATCATTTTTAAATAGCTACGTGGTACTGTGTTATAATAGGCAGCCGTCTTAGGTACTTTCTCTGCAATCTCAACAATCTGCAATTATCGTTCTTCACCACTTTAATACAAAAAAATGCCCATGACTACAAGAAAATAAAAATCTTTTTCACTTACCCGTAATGAGATACTTAACATTATGATCGCTTATTGTTCTTGTGAGTATCATTCGCGGGAATAATACCACTTGATATTTAATTAGTCTGATTTACAAATAAAACAACCTGCTTGTTCTCTAAGTCTTCATCTACGCTCTCGGGTATTCAAACCACTTCTCTGAAATATTTTTTTTATTTATTTTCGACTAGATGCACGCTACAATTTCACTTATTATACTATAGAAACAATAGAAACGTTCTAATTGAAATAAAAAGCTGGGCAGCTTTTTATTTCATGTGTAAAATAGGTTTTTTTTAAAAAAATGTACATTTTGCAATTTTACTCGCTATCTGATTCTAATATTCTGATTATTTGAAATGAAACAGATGCTCCAGTAGTGTTCCAAATAGTTAACTGTTTTACGACTAAAATTCATCAAAACTTGTTTAAAGTTTTAGAGTAAATGAGTTACTAAACACACATACTCTGAAACGATCGCATATTATATAAATGTATCCTAATAGTAGCCGCCTGCTACTTATATTTTTATAATATATGACGAGGTAAAATAAATAATGCCGCTAGCATGCTGGGCACGCTTCCGACTGTTAGTGGGGTAGATCATTTTGATTATCTGTAGACCTACATAGGTCTATGGATATTTCAGATTCCTGTGTTTGTAGTTAGTTAGGTATGTAGTGTAGTGTAGCTATTATTAAAATATGGTTTTGTTGACAAAGGCTCTACTCTTTATAGATAAATATAGATTTTGAAGTTAAGTTTCATCCACCAACATACACTTACAAACGTGGTGGATTATAGCGTGACTCCTTCCTTGTGAGAGAAGGTTTCGAGTCTCAGCAAAAGGAAGCAACATCATCGTCAGCATCATCAGCCTGTATTCGCCTACTGCTGGACAAAGACCTCTTCCATAATACGCCATTCAGCCTAGCTAGGTCTTACGTTTCCAACCGCCACCTTTCATATATTGTCACTCAATCTAGTATCAGGACGTCTACTCTGTTTCTACGAAAACGAAATTTCGAAAAAAACTCGCGACTTTCCTGCTCTCGTTCTACTTCGTTTCGTCCGATACAACATTGTTTGACGTTTAAATGTTCTAAGCATACTCTAATTAGAGTAGGCTTAGAACATTTAAACGAACAAAACAACGGATCGAAGTAGAATCGGAGTTGGAAAATCGCGAGTTTATTTCGGAATTACATTTCCGTTGAATTAGAGTAGACGTCCAGGGCGCCCTAAACTACGTTAACTAATTCGCGGACTCCACTTTGTAACACAAATCAAACATACCTATTATTTAACTTTTACTTGCTGACCCGGCAAACTTCATACCAATACACTTTTTTCATCATTTTCTAAATTTTCTGCTATACAAATCTTGTTCCAACAATAACAGATATATAAATCAAAGAATAATCCAATTTGGTGCAGTCATTCAAAAGCTATGAGCGTATATACATTTCGAAGATCCTTTTTTATATATTTATACTCGTACCTAAGACTAGCTGACACAGCGAACTCCGTACCACCATACTTTATTTTCGTCACTATTTTCTAAATATTCTGCTTTACAAACCTACAAACAAACAAAATACAGAACTGTAGGTTCCTCGTAAACGATTAAACATAATAATGACAAACAAAAACATAATCAGAAAAATTTAACTACAAACAATAATTTAGAAAGAAAAATTGGAAACACGTACCCCTCGACCGTTTTCGTTACTAAATCAAAGTTCACTAAATCATTTACGCGAAAATTAGTTTTACAAGACGTAAACGGTTTTGACAGATGGTCTAATCAGCCGTGCCGCTGACCGTGCAAGATTTGTAGTAACGGTGACACGTGCAAGCGATAAATGAGTGGGAAAAGATTAATGGCGCGGAAAAAGTTTACCCTCCTCCGTTTGTTCCTCGGAAACCAAGCGGATTCTATTTGCACAACAACTTTGAGTACAGTGAGAGAATCTTGGCTAATAGAAAAATGGGTAAGGCGGGAATAGCACTGCGGTGAGCTCTTGGAAACTTTGCCTTATTTCATTATCTCTATAACATCACAATTTGACATGATTAACTTAATATGCCTTCGATCCTACTAATATTATAGACCAATGGATATTTGTTGCATAATATCGGAACCCGAAATGGATCGAGTTGAAATTGGGAACACAGAATATAAATATCTAGAATAGGTTTAGTGCATAGGTTTGATCTCGGGAAAATAACGCGAACGAAAACCATGTGGGTAAGACCGCGAGGCGCTGCTGGTACATTATATATATGTACCTATACATCTTTTTATCGTAAAGAGTGACACGTGTCTGATGGTAAGCAACACGCCCGTTCATAACAGCACAGTGTCACGCAGCTACTAGAGCATGAAAAGTCCAAATCTTTACCTAACACTGCACTTCACTCCTCACCCAGAGATATGAAATGAGTTATCTCTATGCTCTGTAATTCTTGAAAAACATTGCCCTTTAAACCGGAGCACAGTGATGTTTGTACATCACTTGTTGATGGTAAAACACTGGCAAAGGTGTGGCAATTTCCCACCCGGATTCTCCAACGAGTCCTGCCTCTACAAAAACAAACTTAAAAAATACTTTTACAAAACCTTTCATCATTCAGTGCTCCGAAAACGAAGCCTAGAGCTACAGTGGGAATAGGAAAAGTATAGATACAAGCGTAACTGTTAATACCACATAGATACTAGCATATTAAATATGTTTATTTTTACTAAATATGCATATTTAAATATGAAATATATAATTTATACTCGTATTATAAAACTGAAGATTTGGTTTGTTTGAACGCTAAGATCTCGAGAACTACTGGTCCGAATTGAAAGATTCTGTTAGATAGTCCATTTATCGAGGAAGACTATATAGGCTATATAACATTACACTACTATCAATAAGAGCGGAGCATGAAGAATGTAGCAAAAAGGGAAAAAATATTCCAGTTTTTTGGAGAGCTTTCGTTGCGCGCGCTGACGTGCTCTGAAGTCCGTGACAGCATGTCTCTATGTTTTAGTGTTGTGTCATTATAAGTTACTAAGCTAAGTATCTAAGCTTAGCAAATTTGTTCTAAATCTGAGTTGGTACGATCAATTCTCGATAGGTGGCGTAGCAACACGCGCAAGGTTCTGCTAGTATATGTATAAACTAGCTACGCCCCAGAGCAGCCCCAGCACCAAGCGGTGCCCTGACGTCTCGCGGTTCCGTTTGAATTAACACCTTATATTCAGATAGTTACACATTAATTTAGTATGAAGAGAAGAGTCATACGTACCAGCGTAGCACCCGGGTGCCGATTATTGGTGTTATAACGGACTAACAATTTTTCACGATAATTTAGTTTCGCCAGATACGATACAAGGGTATATATTTTATATTATACTAGCTGAATCGCGCGCGCGTTGCTACGCCATCTATCTAAAATTCATCGTACCAATTCAAATTTTGAACAAATTCGGTTACCTTAGGTTCTAATGACGCAACCTTTCATGAACCTTTGACGAATGACACATGCTGTCACGCAATGAAAACTCTCAAAAAGTAAAATTATTTCCCGTTTTTGTTACATTTTTCATTCATGCTTCGTTCCTGTTGATAGTAGCGTAATGTTAAATAACCTATAGCCTTCCTCGATAAATGGACTATCCAACAGAGAAAGAACCTTTCAATTCGGAGCAGTAGTTCCCGAGATCCTTGCGTTCAAACAAACAAACTCTTCAGCTTTATAATATTAGTATAGATATGTTAATTAAAACCAGCGGACTACAAATTTACATTTTTAATGTATGTTTAAATTTACCTTCATTTAAGTTCTTACGAGTCAATAAAAAAAATGGCAGTCATAGAAACAGCCGATAGAAGTGAAAACTCAGAATTTGATAGCTCACTTTGGAAACTACGTGGGTGAAACTGGAGGGTATGGCCTTGATCATGGCCATGGTCCCGAGTGTACCCGAACATTTTTTCTTACCATTCCCGAGCGTGACGCTAGAACTCAATTCAAAGCCCGCGATAAATCTGTATGTGGGGCGCCAAAAGAAGTTTTCAATTTTAAAACCTGTCAATTTTATTGACGAAATCAAATTAGTATGCTAATATTCGCCTTGTGACGACAAACAAACATAATAATACAAAATTCAGCTCAAGTAACCTTTTAAAATTTGGCAATAAGTTGAAAATAATGAAGACAGACACAAACTGTATAATATTGCATTTAGTCGAAGACACAAACAAATTGCTAAATGGCGTTGCCGATACCAGATCGACTATTGACGTAAATAATAGCGTTCAACTGTCAAAATATTCCCTGCGGCATAAGAATCAATGTCCCCGATAGGCTCCAAGGCTATGTCTGTCGATTACTTAGTACTTTATTATTAAATAATTTTGAGAGTAACTAGGCATCACATTAATTTTGTGAAACCGAAAATTTGTGTGTTTGATTGTGTGTGTATTTGTTCTGATGTATCTCTGTAACGACTGAATGAAATTGAATACATAGTTAAGCACATTAGCTGGATTAACAAATTTTTATTTTTATTTAAACTACTACAAACTAAAAAACTAAACATTGCGAAACTAAACGAAATGACTAATTTATTACATCGGAATTTTAGGTTTTGTGGTCGAAGTGTCGTTTGGCATATAAAGGCGTTTACCAGGTGTTTCCAGGTTCTGTCTGTTTTTGTCATTATTTGTAATTGAAAACACTAGTTTCCCACGTTAGTTACTAATTTCAATTACGTAAAACACGGCTGGTGTAGTCGGGAGACTGGCAACTACCGATCCAAAGGTTTTTCCAACGTGCGTGCGTGTGCCGTTAACTAAAAAGTCGTGAAGGAAAACATCCTGAGGAAACAGGCACGTTCCTAGAATTTTTCGAAAACATGTTTCATCCACTAACCTACACTAAATTGGCCAGCGTGGTCGATTAAGGCCTTGCCTCTCCTTGCGAGAGAAGGCTCCGAGTCCCAGCATTGAGAACAATTTAGTGGGCCGTCCAAAATCCATAAATAATTATCCTTTAATCGAAAATTAAACTTAATGGTTGGTAAGTGTTTACTCGCAGTAGTGCTGTAATAGTAATGTAAGTAATAATATATCTTATGAAAGTATCTAATTTTAAATCAAGTTTATGAGATCAACATGAAATGTAAAAATTAACTTTACATTTGAAGTAGATAGAATCTTTTCAGGTGCAAAATCCGTTTTCAGATTTCTTTTTTTACTTTTAGATTTAATATTCTCTATGTATAATTGTAAGTTGAGAGGTGCTATGCCTTAGTTGGTATTGAGCCTACCGAGCTGGATTCCGATCCGGGATATTTCTGTTACGAATACGGATATTTGTTGTTTCTACGTAACATAAGTATTTTCTATCACAAGAGTATTAGAGCATAGTTCCATAATACGAACTGTGTATAGTTTGTTATTTCGGAATATCGTATATAAGTATATTATTATTTACGCTATAAAACAAACTAAAGCTTCGGTTAATTTTCTCATATTTTATTCCATTTCTGTGACTAAGAATATCTCTTTAACATAGGTACAATGCGCTTTACCATATCTTTGACGGATTTAAGATACAATACATTCTGTCAAATGTACGTGGGAGGACTAAGACAGTTTTTGTTGAGATTATAGATTTCCATAGCTCACAATTTTTAATACAATATAAAAGTATTTCAAAGGAGCAAACTATGCGCGTTTCAGTAACGCGTGTCGTCTGCGCTTTTTTTCTGCGCGGTAGCGTCTTTCCATTCTATACAACGCCAGAACGTAGCCATAGGAAACTGCTCGTGTAGGTATATATTGTGATGTTATGAACGGGCGTGTTGCTTACCATCAGACACATGTCACTCTTTACGATAAAAAGATGTAAAGGTACATATATATTATAATGTACCAGCAGCGCCTCGAGTCTTACTAGTAGTTTATTAATCTTTGGGATGGTACAAACTTGCTCAAAGGTAATGCAGAATACTTTTTTTAAATCTAACTGCTATCAATCTCTAATCAAAATCTAACTGCTACGATAATACCTAATCTAGGAATATCATAGGAACTGGCGATAGAAGTGAAAACCTATAACTCAGAATTTGGTAGCTCACTTTGGAAACTACGCGGGAGAAACCGGGGGGCATGGCCATGACCATGACCTTCTAGAAATACTACTATGGGAAATGCTAACGTATTTTAGATGGTTGATGGCCATTGTCCCGAGTTTACCCGAAGATTTCTTTCATTCGTAGCTCTGCCTGCGAAGCCGAGGGTCGTGGGTTCGATTCCCACTCAGTGCAAATATGTGTGTGATGAATTCAAATGTTTGCACTGTGTCTGGGTGTTTCTATGTATAATAAGTATGTATTTAAAACTATATAAGCATTATGTCAGCTATCTGGCCGCTACAAGCTTTGCTTAGTTTGGGGTCAGATGGTGTTGTGTGTGAATTGTCCACAAATATTTATTCATTCCGGAGTATCATGCTTGAGGCCAATTACTGCCCACGAAAAATCTATCTGTCGGTGCGCCAAAAGAATTTGTCACTTCAAGAAATAATCTCAATCTGCAGAGTATTCAATGTTTCAGCCAGCCAACTGCGCTACTTACTTAAAATTCCTAAAATAATGCAGGTTGTTGTAGATGGCCTAAAATGTTCTTGTATGGTGTTGTTCTGGTGTGGTAAATTCTATATTATCATCAACAGCTCACTAAATGTTCCCACTGCTGGGACTCGGGGCCTTCTCTCGGAAGGTGAGAATTAAGGCCATAATCCACCATGCTGGGTCAGTGCGGGTTGGTGGATGACACATGACTTCGAAAGATTCTAGGTATACGTATTTCAGTTTCCTCGCGATGATTTCCTTCACCGTTTTAAGATAGCGGCATAACGCACATGACTTCGAAAAGACAGTGGTGCGTGTGGGGTTTGAACTCGGGGTCTCAGGATCAGCAGGCGCCGTTCTCCTGACTAAACCAGCCGTAACTTCTATATACCAAGACCACCATTCTATATACTATAAAGAATCGGCACCTTATGCCTATGTCCCAATGACACCGTTATATTTACGGTATTGTATTCAAATAATATCATAACCTTTTTTATAGTATAGAGTGACAAGACGAGCAGGACATACAACAGAACATGAGATGGTAAGCAACATGCCTGCCCATAACAGCACAGTGACAAGCACCTATTAGAACATGAAAACCAAAACACAGTAATGTTGGCACACTATTTGGCGGCAGAATAACTGGCAAAGGTGTGGCAGTTCCCCAGTGGACTCTGCGAAGAGCTCTACCATTACAATAAAACATAGTTGTTGAGAATAAAACTTGTTATCAACATAGAAATACTCGGGATACAAATAATATAACATTATTTGTAGTCCAATGCAATTACGCAAAAAAATTGAATAAAAAACATTAAATTATGTAGTTTAGGGACTATAAAGGATCGATAGGGGGGTGCATTCTAAGCATATATTCCAATTTGAGGTATTCTGGCATAGCCAGCTCAAGGTCATTTCGATGAAAACGCGTTTAACTCGATATCTCGAGAACTGTTACTGTTAGGCAAAAAAATGTGGAAATCTTTTCTGTTCTAAATTAAATTAAAAAACTTTTATATTACCACTTTTCTTTTTTTCATCAATATTTTTCAAGTTATTGCTTCCGAAAGGCAAAAATTTTACTTTTTTTCCTCTCTTTCGCCATTTTCTCCCCAACCGTTCAATTTTATGAAACTTTACCGATAATCAAAAGTGTAGATCATTAAATAGTGAACAACTTTTTTCTTGAACTTTTTTCAGTAATGACAATACCTTCAGAGTTATGTTACTTTACCGAGCGAAATCCGCGCCACTGCGACACCTCCGTGACACTGCAAAAAATCCACGACACCTCCGGTCTTAGGGCTGAACCCAAAATTCATTGTTGGATTGTGTCGGTGGGTTCCTTCTACACAGGGTTATGTTGTATTCGATAGCTATCCCAAAGGTATTTCCAACTTTGGCACCAATTCTGCCAAACGGCTGCGCCGATCCCAGCTGAAGCCATGTGCGGATATCATTTTCATCTACAATATGACCGTCACCACAACTCAAAATAAGTTTTTAGGCAACGAGAGCAATCAGACCAGATTCATTCAGATTCACTTTTAAAAACTTTTCTCATCAAATCAGACATAGAGGTGGAGCAAGCTGTAGAGTCCGGCAAAATTATCTTAGCCGTACTGATAATCAGACCACCCGCATCCTCTACAGCTCGCTCCACCTCTATGTCTGATTGAGTGTAGCTGAGTGTATTTCTGGCATATATCGGAGTAGGTAACGTTGTTGTCTCACATAAGTCTGTGTAAAAGAAACCCATCGACACAATCAAACAATGAATTTTGGGTTCAGCCCTAAGACTGGAGGTGTCGTGGATTTTTTGCAGTGTCGCGGAGGTGTCGCAGTGGCGCGGATTTCGCTCGGTAAAGTAACATAACTCTGAAGGTATTGTTATTACTGCAAAAAGTTCAAGGAAAAAGTTGTTTATTATTTAAAGATCTACACTTTTGATTATCGGTAAAGTTTCATAAAATTGAACGGTTGGGGAGAAAATGGCGAAAGGGAGGAAAAAAGTAAAATATTTTTGCCTTTCGGAAGCAATAACTTGAAAAATATTGATGAAAAAAAAGAAAAGTAGTTCCTGTAAAAGTCAGTAAATTTAATTTAGAAGAGAAAAGGTCTCGACAATTTTTTGCCTAACACTAACAGTTCTTGAGATATCGAATTAAACGCGTTTTCATCGAAATGACCTTGAGCTGACCATGCCAGAATCCCTCAAATTGGAATATATGCTCAGAATGCACCCCCCTATCGATCCTTTATAGACCCCAAACTACATAATTTAATGTTTATTTATTTCCGTAATTGCGCTGGGCTATTATGTCAGTGTGAAATGAGCGTCAACGTCCAATAGTACAAAAAATGCTTTTGTTAGTGGTGATAATCTACAGACACTTTTATTTTACCATAGCGTCGAAACTGCCTCGAAACAGGAATATTTTGTTGGAAATTCCAACCAATGTTCCAATCCCGTTACACAATAATCCAACTACGAAAATGCTGTAACATATTTATGTCGAAATGTACCTACACGCAAAGCGACAATAATTCCCTTGTGAAACTTGAATTATAAAACATAAAAAAATGAGGGTAAATAAATAGTTCGGCAAAATTATGAAATGTTTTGGATATCAAGTATAATATGTATGAGGTACCTACTAATATTTTATAGCTGAAAAGTGTATTTATTTGAATACAACAGATATATATTTGCTACACAAGAGTTTAAAGTTGGTTTTTAAACGCGTGCTCAATTTTGATGTCTGAACAAGCAAAGAAGGATTCTAAAATTTAGCGCTCCTCACTCATCTATTTGAAGTCGGTGCCAGGCAAGTCAAACAGCTAGTAGATAGATACAGTGTACTTAGTAAGCAGGCATAGGTAAATAATATCTATCTACTACCAGTTAGACTTGGCTGGCACCGACTTTAAATAGATGAGTGAGTAGCGCTTATAATAATTATATTAATTTATTTTTCGCCTTTCGTTATGAAGTCGGTTTATTTTTTTGTATGAAACGATTTTATTTTACCCTTTTCAATGCAAAATAAGTTTTCATTGATGCATTTACACAATTTCGAGTGATAGGATCGAATTTCATAACTTTTGTGTAATCAACTACGATGTCATCCATTAAATTATAGACAAATTTTAGGTGTGTGTTCATCTTTCAAAAACCATCGAGTCAATTTTGATAACATTTAAATGGAACCATTCGGAAAGCATATCCATCCGAACGAAAACATAAATATTAAAATCGGTTCGGGCGTTCGCGAGAAATTTGGTAACATACGTTAAAAAAATTGTGGTCGAATTGATAACCCCCTCCTTTTTGGAAGTCAATTAAAAATGACTTTTGCACTCAGATATCAAAGAGCGAAAATATCTTATCCCACCACCTCGGAAGGGGTCTTTTTGTTCTTTGATATCTGAGTGTGAACATCGTTTTTACCCTCTTCGCAACAGCACAAAATAAAGTGGCCAAGTGCGAGTTGGACTCGCCCATGAAGGGTTCCGTTGCAGCAAGTAACATAATATACATAGTACACATAGTTCTTGTAGCTCGTTGTAACTTTGATCGAAGTTTCAATAATAGTGTATTTATGACGTACTAAAAAAAAACTACTCATCAGATCGAGTTCAAACCAATTTTCGTTGGTAGTTTACATAGTAGTGTACATCATATATTTTTTTAGATTTTTCGTTCTCTTACTTTAGAAGTATGAGGGGGGGTCACACATTTTACCACTTTGGAAGTGTCTCTCGCGCAAATTATTCAGTGTAGACGAAAATGATTTTTAAAACCTCAACATCATTTTTAAAGACCTATCGATAGACACCCCACACGTGTAGGTTTGATGAAAAAAACATTTTTAAGTTTCAGTTCTCAGTGTGGGGGGCAACCCTAATTTTTCTTTTTTTAATTTTTTTTTGTTCAAATCTTGAAGCGGTTCACAGAATACATCTACTTACCAAGTTTCAACAGTGTAGTTCTCATAGTTTCGGCAAAAAGTGGCTGTGACATACGGACGGACAGACAGACAGCCATGACGAATCTATAAGGGTTCCGTTTTTACGTTTTACGGAACCCTAAAAAAACTATATTATTATCTTATATCTTTAAACGAGCAATTCTTGTACCTATATAAATATGTATATATATATAGAATCTGAATCTCGGAAACGGCTCGACGGATTTGCATGAAATTATGTATGCAGGGGATTTCGGGGACGATAAATCGATCTAACTAGGTTTTATTTAAAAAAAAACGCATATTATGCGCGTTTTTAGACAATGAAAAACTGTCACATTAGACATTAGAATGTGAAGGTAAATTTCGCCGCGTGACGCTACAGCATAATTAGCTCAGACGGGAAGTCGGGCGCTCATAGCGGTCACGAATCAGTAGCTCCGGGTTCGAATCCAGCCGGGTTCTCTTTTTTTTTCAATTCGTTTTTTTAAGAAAATCTTTTTCTTGGAGTCTTTTATCTGCAGGTATCTAAGTATATTTAGTATTTAAACCGAGCAAAGCTCGGTCACCCAGGTACTAGTGAAATAAATGAATAGAATTTGTCTTAAAATTCCAGCTAGAGAGTAAAGTAAATTTGAATTTAGAATATTCGTGTGCACTAAGTAATTCAAAACAGCATTAAACCTATTTACTTCTACCTCCATGGTGCCGAATTTATCATACAACTTTTTTTTAATTTGTTAAAAACTCGGACTCGGAACCACCTTGGCGTTCTTTTTTTTAATTTGTTTTGCGCACAATTTTCTTTTCACGTGTGGAGGATAGAAGCTCCGTAAACCTCCATATTTTCACGTCATATTGTTGTTGCTAAAACGTTAAAAACAGGAAACTTGAGAACATGTGAAAAACCTAAACTTAATGAGCTGCTGCTGTTATTCTAGCGACGAAAAAGATTACATAACGCCAACAAAATTGACTGAAACTGAAATTTCCTCGCTCGAGGTGGGATAAAAAGTTACGTGTTGCACTCGAGTGCAAAGATTTTTCACCTAGTTCCCTATGAATTCCTTTGCTAACGCTTAGGATTCTAATTTTATATTCACTCGCTTCAAAGCAACATTACACTCTTGTAGTACAAACAACTATTCCGAGGTGGTGGGATGAAAACATTTTTTTAACATTGTACATGTACATCCTTGAGTGCTATAGGCTAAATACCACGGGAAAATCCGGGGTGGACCGCTAGTCCTACTATAATATTATAAATGTGAATGTATGGATGTTTGGATGTTTGTTGCTCAATCACATCCTAACGTATGAACGGATCGGGCTGAAATTTGGAACACAGTTAGATTATAGTCTGGAAGAACACATAGGCTACTTTTTATCCCGAAAAATCAACGGGAACGACGGAAACTTCGCGGGTAACACCGCGGGGCGCTGCTAGTAATAAATAAAATATAACACTTTTCACAATTTTCGTGTTTGCGTAATGTTAGAATTAATAAACAGTAGAGTTTTGCTAATAAAAGCTCCCACCGTAGAAAAGAAACATTATTACAATTCTACGACTAATTAGGCATCTACGCCACGCCAACACTTATTATTGTATAATAAGTATGTATTTAAAACTATTTAAGTACTAGCGGCCCGCTCCGGATTCGATCGAATAATAGCCTAGATATCAACTGCAGCGCCATCTGCAGGGCTGATTTGTAAATATAAACCTTCCAGGGCCCTACTCAAACGTATACAAAAAAAATCATTCAAATCGGTCCAGCCGTTTAGGAGGAGTTCAAAAACAACGAAAAGTGGCATTGATTTTTATATATATAGATTATATCAGCTATCTGGCCGCTACAGTACAAGCTTTGCTTAGTTTGGGGTCAGATGGTGTTGTGTGTGAAATGTCCACCAATGTTTATTTATTGTGTAAAGAACATTCTCATGTCTTTGATGGATTTCGCATACAAAATATTCTAAAAGTGTACCTACGTGACGTAGGACTTAATAAGGACACTTATATTGATATCATAACTTTACAAGGATCGTAGATCAATAAAACATGAAACAAGATTAAAGTATTCATAAAAACATGTTTCCAGTAAAAATACAGAGAAAAGGGATATTTTTTTATCTTGCCTATGTCTCCGGGTGACGAGCGCAGTGGTTTCTAAGTAGTAATTTGACTCTTTGTAGAGTCTTCGTGTTCATATCTATTCTGTTATGGGCAAGCTTGTCGTTTTATTTAAGGTACATTATTTAGCCCCAAACTAAGCAAAGTTTGTACTATGGGAGCCAGATAGCTGATATATTACTTATATATTTTAAAATACACACTTATTATACATAAAAACACCCACATAAATACATATTATACATTACACATATTTGTATTCATTACGCAAATATTAGCACCTACGACCCACGGCTCCGCAGGATTACTACCAACTAAGTCAACAGAACAGCCAAGTAAAGACATAACTATTATAATTATGATTAAATTACACAAAACGAGACTACATTATTTCGAGGAGTAATCTGAACAACTAGAATAAACAATTCATACAATGTTTTGATACTTGGCGGTGTGATATTACATTTCGTCGGCAAACTTTTTCTGTTATTTTAAACATATTTCAACAATAATTTTTGATTTAATTAATATTATACCGCCATGTTATACTAAATAAAACTTTTAACGATAAACTTTGTGTTTTTGAATCAATGTTGATTTTGAAATCTGAATATCTACATGTACGAATACTAGCAGCCCGTTCCCGCTTCGGACGGATATTGAGATTTAAAGGCTATTATATAAAATGAAACTATTCCATCTTTCAAGTTGAATCAAACTGAACTCTGTGTGCAAGTTTGATTAAAATTGGTTTAGTAGTTTAGGGAGTCCTTTGGGGACAATTAACATATCACGTAGTCTTAATATCATCATCAACAGCCCACTAAGCGATCCCACTGCAGGGACTCGGGGCATTGACCTTGGGACCTCTTCTAATCTATTATTCTGCAACGCCGTACAAAAATCATGCGACAAAGAGAAATGATTAAGAGTTGCAACCCTCCCTCTTCGACTGTACTCAGTTGGACAGCTTACAAGTGACGGCATAGTGCTGAATCTTATTACTTTATACCCTTCTATCATCCTACATAGCTCTTCTGGTGGTTCATTTACTACGTAAATTTTGTTCACGGGCCTGTAGTCTATAAAGGTTATAGATATGTACCACGGGGGAAGTATGGGCGAACCGCTAGTCTGCTGTATATCAAAATGACATTTCGGCTCTTTGAGTTTGATTTTGATGCCTTACCTTTTATCTATATTTTAAGGCTGGCCTGGTGGTTTACTTGCTGGTAAGTCTGCCCGCGAAGCCGTGGGTCGTAGGTTCGATACCCAGCCCAATGCAAATATGTATATGTGTGATGAATAGAAATATTTGTACTGTGCGTAACTGTTTTTTATGTGCAATAAGTACGAGTATGTACCTATTTATAAATATGTAAATATTGTATCAGCCATCTGGCTTCCATATTACAAGCTTTGCCTAGATTGGGGTCCGATGGTGTTGTTTGAGAAATGTCCACCAATGTATTTATTATTATTATTTATTTATTTGACTTCACCATACAATAGATATAAAATACGTACTTTAAGTACTCAAAAATTTGACAGCAAATCTGCCTTGCGCAAATCATGGGTAAATATGGAGTACCTACTGCCGTTAGTCTTCATTATTTTACATAATATCTAGGTTGGTAGCGTCAAGCCATCTGTAATATTATTACTGTCTATGTTAATGTTCTAGATTTATGACATTCACGATTATGCAATCTCTAATACTCGTACTACAGCTTTATATCATGTGACACGTGAGAGGTCTTAAATAATGGAGTGAGTTATAAGTGACGTTACCCACACACTTCATCTCGCCGCGGTACGCACCTGCTATTTTATTTTTACCGTTCCCCTGGCTATAACGTGAGACACACTCATAATACTAAACGTCACATGAAAAGTATCATGTGTGAACGAGGAACTTGAAAAAGCGCCTTTTTTCATGTCCTCCGTGTTTTAAGAAAATTGTAAGACTTTATTGCTTCAGGGTATGAGTTGAATGTCTAATTCTGAATAAATATTTGTCAATTTTGTTTAAAGATACGAAATTGACAAGTATTTATTTAATATATATACATATACTGCAGATGATGGCTCAAAACTCCTGGTGGCTTTAAGAGTATCCGATTTTACTGTCATAGAAGTTTAAATTCCATCTGCACTCTGATACAGTTGAACACAACGGTAAAAAAACCCTTATGGAATAAAAATATGTCTTTCGAGGACATCGTAGCTTCCTCCGATTCGCATTTGGCTTGCAGATTTTCCCATAGTGAGGTGGAAAGTTAAAATCCCATCTACGCCTCTTTTTTCCAACTGCAGATACAACAAGTTTATCCATATACCACTACACCTAACCTATACCTATACTTACATTTATTGAAAACATCGTGAGTTACGCCCCCTAAAATGAGTGGAAGGTTTGACTACTGCCATTCCAGCTTAAATCGATCAACTTGAAGGGCAATGTTTCCAGTGAAATAACAGAGCATAGAGATAAAACACCTTATATCTCTGGGTGACGAGCGCAGTGCTGGTGATAATGATTTGGACTCTGCATGTTCCAATGGCTGCGTGTTATTGTGCTGTTATGGGCAGGCATGTTGCTTACCATCAGGCACATGTCCTGCTCGTCTCGTCGCTCTATACTATGTTAAAAAACCTAGATAATTGGTGAACTTCAACATTTGTAAGCAATACCCCCCGTGAATTTCATGTTCCTAAGTGAAGTTATATGGATTGAGCGTTGTCCATTGTAAATGAGGCTGTCGAGTAAAGTTATAGAAAATTTAATTGATTGCACAACCGGTTTAAGTTCTATCAGAAACAGTGACAGGACCGAAATGAAATGTACCTACTTATTAGTTAACAAAAACCTTACTTAAAACAAACAATTTACACGCTAAAGGCCGGGTCACACAGAGGCGATCCGGTAGCGATAGCGATCCGATAGCGATAGCGATCCCATGCTCGCTATCGCTATCGGATTGCTATCGCTACCAGATCGCCTCTGTGTGACCCGGCCTTTTATCGTAGACCGCATCGTCTTTTAACGTCAGCCGAGACAGCGGTGAAGTGTCGGTCAACCAAATCTTTTTATTTAATTTCAATAAAAACCTTATTTGTTAGAATTTACTTAATTCATAGGCACAAAAGTGTTTAAATAACCGTGTACTGAAATTTACAATAGGAAAACCAGTGTGAAAAATAAGGAGACACATTATTTTTAAATGTACCTATCATTTATATTGCTCATTAGTACCTATTATTATACAAAAAGGCTGTGATATTGGATCAAATCTATACTCATTTATCAAGTTTTTTGTGACCTAAATAGCTCAAATAAATGAAATTAAATCCGCAACGACATTTTCCACGTTAGTAACGACAAAATGTCATGTTTCGGAGTACAGCGATTGTCAAATAGCCCAGTCGGGGCAGACATTGAAATAGAAAAAAATCCGGGGAGCGATTTTTTTTTAAAACGTCGGGGAACCGTCCCCGACGTTGGTAGTATAAATCTCGATTTTCTAATTAATCCCGGTAGAGGGTTCGCCGCCATCTTGTGTTAAAGTTTTTGTGAAATACCTCGTTAATTTTCAACTTTACTTATTGGAAATTTAATTTCTCACAAGTTTGGTTGAAATATTTTTTACGCTAGGATCAATATTTGCAGAGTTTTACTATCAAGTTTATCAAAAAAATCGTAATGAGTGTAATTTTGTTCTCGCACTTTTTTACTTATTTTTTTTTTAGTATTTGTTGTTATAGTGGCAATAGAAATACATCATCTGTGTAAATTTCAACTGTCTAGCTATCACCGTTCTTGAGATACAGCCTGGTGACAGACAGACGGACGGACAGATGGACAGCCAAGATCTCAGTAACAGGGTTCCGTTTTTACGGAACCCTAAGAAGTGCGACAACCAAAGTTGAAGAAAATAAAATTCCACCTCAAACTTGTGAGAAATTAAATTTCCAACAATTTTTGGATACGATCATTTTTGCTCTAAAGTTGAAAATTAACGAGGTATTTCACAAAAACTTTAAAACAAGATGGCGGCGAACCCTTTACCGGGATTAGTTCGAAAATCGAGATTTATACTTTCAACCACCCTATTCAACGTTTAAAAAAAAAAATTGCTCCCCAGATTTTTTTCTATTTCAGGCTAATTTTATGTATTGACTGTACTAAAAATTAAATTTCTAGTTCGATAATTTTATTGTCTCCAACACATGTCAATGTTTTTGATATTATCTTATCGAGTTCCACGGACTGTTTCAATCGTTCAATGACTTGAATTTTTGTACCTATCATCAAGTTTTTATGGCCAACCTATTGTTTTTTACATATTTTTTTATAAATATTAATCAGACGAACAAAAATGCACCTGATGGTATGCAACACGCATGCCATTCCAACGCAGTGGCGCGCGTAACTATATGAACTTGAAGAGCTCCATTATCACTGCAATACGCTCCTCCAATTGTCTGAGATGGTTTATCTCGTTGCCCTTAATTCTACATTATCGGTGAATTTTTCTTATCTATATGAATATATTATACATGCTTATTCAATGCAATATACATAAAATATAGGTAACTTGTGCTCGGCCCCGGCTTTGCCCGTGTTCATAATATATGTATAGCCTATAGCACTCAGGGATCGCGTACATCTTATATATAAAATTCTCGTCTTATCTTATATATAAAATTCTCGTGTCACAGTGTTTGTTTCCTTACTCCTCCGAAACGGCTTTACTGATTTTTACCAAATTTTATATGCATATTTAGTAGGTCTGAGAATCAGCTACTAGCTATTTTTCATACCCCTAAGTTTTAGGGGTTGTTCACCCCAAACATTTTTTTTTTAATTTTTGGTCAAATTTTTTTGTTTTAATTTTTTTATAATGTGGCGTTAAAAAATACATACATCCCTAAATTTTTACCCTTTTATCACCAACCCCTGTTTTTTTATAGCTATTTTAGTAATTTAATCATTTGACAGTGAACTCCTAAACGACGGGACCGATTTGAATGTTTTGTTTTTTGTGTGTGTATTCGAAGATGGTTTAAATTCACAAATAAGCCCGGCAGATGGCGCTGCAGACAGTGTCTAGGTTATGTCCGAGCGAAGCCGGAACGGGCCGCTAGTATATTTATAATCTAATAGTTCCTTAGATTAGCGCTTTCAGTTAAATAAACTTTTCAGCTTTGTAATTTAACGTATAGATTATAAATATGTATAGGTATATTTTGTGAGTAAACGAATTTGCTTTTGTCAAAATAGACAAAAAATATCGGTAAAATATTATTATATTTGCCTACGTTACATGTATGTCCTACTCAGCGGGTAGCTGGTAGTAAATGCACCCTAGCATTAAACTTTCCGTTTGTACATTATTTTTGTTATTGTGCAATAAATATTAAATAAATAAATATTTCTACCGCGAGATATACTTTAACCATAAAGACATAAACTCCTTTTTAAGGCGTCTATGTAATAACAAGCAGACAGAAACCAAACCCACAAGGTGGCAGAACGTATGGTTAATTAAATTTAATGAGTCCCAGAGTATAATGTACGTAGAGACACCGCTTACGATACACGTAATCTGTAGGCTTGAGTTAGAACGAGCCCGTATGCCATTATTGTGATTTAGACCGCGGCTGTTCTCAGAATGTGAGCCAATAAATTAGATCTCAATCAGGCCGTAACCGCCATTTGTTATTCGTGCTTCACACACATGTGCAAGAATCTTCCGCTGTGTCGATACGCCACAAGTATGCCTCGCAAGCCGTACCAACGAGACGAGCCATTATTACACGAACTATTAGGAATATCATTCGGAAATATTGTTATTCAGGGTTCATATATAACGCCTATGGTAAATCAATAGATATTTATACAGAAAAATAAGCAGCCAACTAAATTTTCCCATTGCTGGGGCTCGTGTCTTCTCTAGAAAATTCACCCAGTACGAGTTGATGGATTACAGAAAGCCTATTAAAAATAGAAAGAGAGCTCTACTCCTTATTAATCTTGTGGCCTGCATGGCTCCGGCTGAGACAGCCCACCTAGTTTCTCCTATGTTGACAGAGTAACACACTCAGATGGACAATTGCATATACATATAATACTCGTATTTAATGTTACTAAGTACAAAAAAAACCTAAAAATTCCAACTTATAGGTACAGTTATTTACTAATTGTTTTGTGTTTTCACAAGCCAGCTGTGAAAACGAACTTTACGAACACTTGAAATTAGATAAATCTATTTAGGTGTAGGCGGGTTTCGATCCTATAGGTACTAATAGCTTTTGTCGAGAAAAGAGATGTAATATAATAATTAAACACTCATTTTGTTAAATCGAATAATCAAGTTAATTATAATCACATCAGCAACTCATGAAATGATGCCATTGAATAATCTAATTTTGTCACGTAGTGAAAATCGTTTAAGTTGTGTTGTGGTGTGTTTTTATTCACTTTTGAATTTGTTTCAAAATATTAAACCTCGGTTGTTATGATAATGTATATTATGAATATTCTAATGACAAAGTTTATGGGTTGAAGATGACTGGTATTGTTTATGTATGAAGTTATTTATTTCCTGACAGCGTCTGGCGCCTCCTTTCAATTGGTAACGCTAGTCAGTACATAACTACGTCTAAACGTGCCTTTTAGGGTTGCGTACGCGTATCAGGAATCTATTATTGTGACTTCTGTGTATATATTTGACCTGTTTTGAAATTTATCTCAAAAATATATAATAGAAAGTGTTCATAAAGTATGTGTCGTTGCGGCGAATTTACCAATGAATAATAACAAATATAAAACATTAACTTTAATTTTAAAAAATCCGACTGTAAATAATTAACAGGTTAAATAACATAATAAACTATCTAGAGCTACTTGGGTGGTTGAGAGGAATCTAACGATATCTCAATTATCAAAATCCATTCAGCCGTTTGGAAGTTATGCGGTTATAAAGAAATTTACAAACATAAACCCTTATTTCAGTCGGGTAAAATAAGGCCGGAGAGTTTTTCTGTTAACGCTGTGAGCAAAATAATATCACATAAGTTTAAAATAGACCAGTACTATACAAGTTTGAAGATAACTGTACCTAGTGTATGAAATAAGTACAAAGAAGCGAAGAAGCGAAGAAGTGTGAGTCTAGTGCACAATACATATTGAATAGTCCAGTAACTTTGTCGCCTGAAAGTATGGAGTAGTATGCGTTAAATCCGGTAGATCTGATTTTTGCAGACTTGTTTATGATGTTGGCCTAATGACTAATCCAAGTTTGTGACCTCGAGCGCCGAACGTAACTTTGTCGAAAATCGCGAAAAAATCGTTTATTTATCAAATTTTGGCGATTATAACCGAATTATAACTAAACGATTCGTTTTTGAAAAAACTTTCTTATGGCGTTTATAAAGTAGACTAAAATTTAGTCTAGGCCAACATCATAAACAAGTCTTCAAAAAATCAGATCTAACGGAATTAACCCACACTGTAATGTATAAAGTTACTGGACTATGAAAGGTAGCCGATTCTTGGTGTGAGAATACGACTTGCAAACGTTTGACACAAAAATCTGTTTGTTGAATGTGTAATACAAAGTAATTACTCCTAATTAAGAGGCCACAAAATACACGATATAAATTACAATGACCTTCGAATTATTACCATTTTATTTGGTGGACAATAATTTAACGCCTTACAGCTAACATCCATACCTACCAGGCAATCATACAAAGAGCGTGATTTAGCAACAAACATCCAAACCAAACATTCACATTTATAATATTAGTACCCCTAGTAAGAGTAAAAGAATGCCAAAGTTATGCCAAATAACCATCCATGAAAGTGTAAGTAACGAAAATTTAAGACGGGAATAGACCGTGGAAAATTATTATTTGGAGCAATGAATGAAACCCTGAGTACCGGCGCTGCTACCGCCTGACTAAATCGGCGATCGCTTTGCTAATGCTGTCTCTATCATTTCAAGCGAAAAGAAAAGAGAGAGAAACCTCAAAGCTATGACATTTTTCGTTCGGCGATAGACCCCCGGGTCATACTGGCTCTTGCCTTATTGTGGTTCATCAAATATTTATGTCACGACTGTCTTTTCACGAGTTTATGAGAACAATCAGTTATGAAAACATTTAATAAAAAAAAGTCAGCGGAATTTAAATATTTAAAGTATGAAATTTAGGCACTGAATTTTTCTTGTAGCATTTCATTATTATTTAAATAGTTCAAAAACCGTGGTGGCCTAGTAGTTAAAATGTGCGATTTCATTGGGTCGTAGCTTCGAATCTTGCCTGCTGCTCTAATTATTATTTTTGTAATGGCAGGTGTACGAATTAGTCAACATCGCTGGTTTTAGCGGTGAACGAAAGCATGGTGAGGAAACAGGAGTTTATCAAGAAGGGCATGTTTGTGTCATCCACCAACTCGCGCTTATAGAGCACGCCTGCCGATCCGGAGACCCCGGGTTCAAACCCCACACGCACCACTGTCTTTTCGAAGTCATGTGCGTAATGCCGCTAACTTAAAACGGTGAAGGAAAAACATCGTGAGGAAACCGACATGTACCTAGAATATTTCGAAGTCATGTGTCATCCACACTGGGCCAGCGTGGTGGATTATGGACTTAACTCTCTCCTTGTAAAAGAAGGCCCCGAGTCCCAGCTGTGGGAACGTTTAGTGGGCTGTTGATGATGATGTGTCAATCTAGGTTTTGTACTTACTACGTATTTCATTTTAAAGTTTAAAAAGCCTATACAGTGATATGTATTTACTTAAAAAAAGGTTTTTACTCGTGTTAGCGTTAATGTTTGAAATTCGGCGCTTAGATTCGACATATCACTTGGTAGTGACACGCACCAATAAAACTCGTACATCACAAAGTCAACCCCGTTCAAGTTTTGCATCTCTGCGGGTATATAAATTCGATAAAAGTGTGTGAAAATTCTTGCAAACCGATTTTATATCGCGGCATATCGTCCTTCGATTTCGTGACACTTCTCTGCTACAAGAGATATGAAAGGATAAAAGTATTTTTAACGCAAGAAAAATGATGTAAGCAGAAAGCTTATGTTGACTTAGAGCGTCTTTCAATATTATACCTTGCTTTGCGTTTCCATCACGTCCGGGCTTAAATAAACGGAGATGACGTTTATTGAGTATTATTAACAATAGAACGCTACTTCTAACATTATTTACCTCCATCGACACAATACGGCACGATATCGTGTACCACGTTCCGTGAGATATCATATAATACCAATAATATGAACATGAAAGTTTGACAGTTGATGTATAGATATTGTATTCTAGTATATTAATCTTTTATCTTTATTATAAATGCGAAAGATGTTTGGACGTTTGTTACTCAATCACATTGTAAGAATTATAATGTCTGAAATTTGAACTTAAATAGATTATAGCATGTAACCTACATGGCTACTTTATTTCCCGAAAAAAAGACATTTCTTGAAATTCCTAAGTTAAACTTTTTCTATATTAAACACAACACTAAGAACAAAAAAATATCCAGTCATAGGAACTGCCTATAGAAGTGGAAACTTATGTACAACTTAGAAATTGATTGCTTACTTTGGAAACTACACGGGTGTAACCGGAAGGCGTGGCCTAGCCATCATGGCATGGCCATATATTCAAATCAACCCAACTATTTAAGAGTCACGGATACTCACACATACACACATAAGATCGGCAAGAACCTATATTTTTACGTGGTGAACCGTTTCTGAAGCTATGGTTCAACTGAAAAATGTTACCTGGAACATTTATTTGTTTCAAAACCTCTCGGTTTAAGACTTTTGATTTTATACATTTTCCATTTCCTACTTACATACCTTTTTCTAGAGTCCTTCAGACTTTGTAGAGACAGGAGAGCATTTAAGATATCTGCAGCACATCAAGCTAAAATAACTGAACCACTTGGGTACTAACGGGAACGGGATGTACTTCGGAAATATCTACCTGAAGCTTCGAAAAATACTCTTAAATTGTATTTTCTCATATGAAATGTAACGTGTCCTGAAGTTATTTCAAATATATTTGAAGTTATGTCCAAGGTATTACGGTTTCACGCTTACGCTTACTTTGTCAATGGATCGAAGCCATTGAACTTCACTACGTTATTCAAATGTTAACTCATCAGCAACAATTACATCAATCATAATACCTGACAACATCCGTGATCCATTGCACTGCTCGATTGGGTTTGCCTTTCAATTATATCTCCATGCCCACTAATCGTATTCAAGATTTCATATTTTCCTCACATATGGCCTTCTAAGTAGTTTTTATAAACGCTCCCAAGTGATATTTATAGTGAATTAAAGAGTCTAATTTTTTAAACAATACCAAAACAATTCATTGGTAACGTACATAGCTCGGCATCATCTGACTAAAATCAAAAAAATAAGGGTGTCTTTTATCTGCACTGAATATAACCACTTTGTAACCCAACTACGGTAACCAAATTCAAATCAAAGATGTAACACTTTCTATTACTGTATGATGGTTTAAAATGCATGACTTTTTTCAAACAGTTTCCCTGTAAGATATTTAAATCAATATCTAACTGATTTACACTTTTTTTATATGATTGCTATGCCTCGCAACAACTCGTCCACAAAATAAGCTACCTTCTCAAAATAAAGTTTTATAAAACAGTATCCACAAACTTTCAAAAAAAACCGAAGGTGTTTCATTCAACGAAATGTTCTGATTACAGTTCCCGGAATTGAAGGTTGTTTTACAGTACCCCCCCCCCCCCCCCCCCCTTACGAGATAATAATTAATTATTTTAATTTTTTTAAATCGTTTCTTTAAAGTAAATCGTAATATTAAACTGTTGCTTACTCACGTGTACATTACGCACTACTGAAACCACTGATCCAAGAATAACATTTTGACTAACTACGGGCGACGCACGTCCATTGCGTTTGTCTTTCCTGTGTCTGGCCGAGTTGGTGCCCGAGCTGCCCGAGCCGGGCTCGCCAGGCTCGCGGTGCGGCGACGATTGCTTTTCCGTTTCTTTTTTTTTTTTTAATAAAGAGTTACAAGACGCGCAGGACATGTGCCTGATGGTTAGCAACATGCCGGCCACATAACAGTACAGTGACACGCAGCTATTGGAACATGAAGACCCAAAATCATTACCTAACACCGCACTGCGCTCGTCACCCAGAGATCTAAGTTGTTATATCTCTAAGCCCTGTAATTTCTCTGGAAACACTGCCCTTCAAACCGGAACACAGTAATGTTTGCACATTACTGCTTGGCGGTAGAATAATTGACAAAGGTGTGGTACTTCCTCAGGCGGACTCTGCTAAGAGTCCTACCACTACAAAATTGTTTCTTTCTTATCACCGTTGTGCCTTCTAAGCATGGTCATAGTTCATAGCACTTCTGATGTTATCAATTGAGTAAAAGTAAACCAATTGAATAAATGTAAGAATTTATTTTGACAACTGTTCGATCTTTCTCATATAAAATTTCAAAAAGGAATGCCAGTGACCGGCTTTGCTCCATCTACTTATAGTCCCAACCCCTTCTAAACTCTTTTTGAGATGGCGGGTAGAAGTAGATGGTTCCACTCCGGCGCTCTCTTTACTAAATTTTACTAGTCGTATCCATTTCTTTAAAGAATCAGATACTTGTTCTTTTATTTGACACATATTTAGACTAAAATCCCAGTATTAAATATAATACTATAAGTGAAATATAATACAAACAAATACAGGTGACAACATATTCAATTTTTTATAGATTTTCACTAAATTTTCACTTCGCTCGTTTTCTGCCTAGCTCGGTTCGCTGGCAATGGAAGGCAAAACCTATTTTAGATGACAACTCTCTTTTAATGGAAGGCGAAAATTATTTCTTCATCTCCGCTCAGCTATTTCCCGCTTATTCCTCTTTCGCAGTAGAAGGCGGGGATAAGTCTTGAAACGGTTTCAGACGCGACGGTAAAATTATCTTACATTATCAACATTATTAACAGTTAATTGGGCCCACTGAAACGCGCTCATTTTAATCTATTACTCAGGACATAACCACAATTAATTGAACGAACTTATTATTTAAGACAAGTATGCATTAATAGGTAAAACATTAAAAAATACCCCATTGCAATTGTTTAAAATCTTAGATCATTCGTACAACCGGATCAACAACAAACTTCCAAATATCGTAACATCAGACTTTTTGACATTGGTTTTTATTTGTTTGGTTTAATAATTTATCGAATCTAATCCTGTATAATTTTTAGTGCAAACTTGTGAACTGTTTCACTTTATTATTACTTTCTTGTCTTTATCTATCTTCTATCTATCTATATATATATATAAAAATCAATGCCACTTTTCGTTGTTATTGAACTCCTCCTAAACGGCTGGACCGATCTGAATGATTTTTTTGTATACGTTTGGGTAGGGCCCTGGAATGTTTAGATGCACAAATCAGCTCGGCAGATGGCGCTGCAGTTGATATCTAGGTTATTATTCGAGCGAAGCCGGAGCGGGCCGCTAGTTATCAATATTTTTTGACGATGGATTTTGTATCATAATCTATATCTATACTAATATTATAAAGAGGAAAGATTTGTATTTTTGTATTTTTGTATGTATGTAATAAACTCAAAAACTACAGAACCGATTTTAAAAATTCTTTTGCTAAGAGAAAGCTACATTATCACTGAGTAACATAGGCTATTTTTATTACAAGAAAAAAATAGTGATACTTGGAATTTTTTACTAAAACCAACGCAAGGTATAAAAAAAACAGCCATAAATGGCTTTCATCGCATACGCTGCGGAAAGTACCAATGATAGAACCAAACAATGTTCTACAATATTGTAGAACGTATTAAAATCTACAAAAAACCTCGCGAGCGCATATATCTAACTACAGTAATTACGTCGCTACAACTGCTTTTTTACATTTTAAAAGAAGATAAAAATGCCGATCAACTTAAGACCATGCTATTCATACATTTGTTTTAATTCTTATCAAAATAAACTATTTCTCAATCAAGACTGTTTTAATACCTATTGATTCCTTTTTGAATTATTAAAATCAGACATTCCATTCAAAATATATTACGAAATTAAAAATATCCATCCTAAATATTTGCAACGACGCGACGGCCGGCAGAATTATGAAGAGTGTACATACAGTACAGCGCAGCGTTCATCCCAGTCAGAGTGATTTTATCTCAGAATACTTCTTTATCATGTACCACGTAGGTACATCGTTTCAAGACTACTCAAAATCAAAGAAATCACTTTGAGAGAAGCTTCAATTTCTCGGTGTCCGTTGAGGCTGAGAGAGTTGTTTGTGGTAATATTATTATTTTGTTTTCCTTCGGAATTATGGCACATTTTTGAAGACAATTTGTGTCAAGACATCAAACATACAGCCCAACAACGAGATCCGGATTATGATGTATATGTCACAGCCGGATTGTATAGTTCGCCGTATTACATTACGGCTAGCCGTTTTGAAAAACGGGGCCGTTTTGTAATGCGGCGGTTCAACGATTAGCCGCATTGTCATTGCAATACGTTCTTCAATAAGGCGGTCCACGTTCAGCCGCATTGTATTACTACTTATGTTGTAAGGAGACCATATTTCAAAAAATAACAACACAAAATCTAAATTAATTTCATTTATCTGAAAAAAATTATCGATTATTTCGTACAATATTCCGTACTATTTTTTTTTACAACATTTTACCTCTCACGTAAAGTTTGAAAGCCCATAACTTGATATCGGTGACGGTACACCTAAGAAACATGGTGCACTTCCATAGACAAGGGTCTATTATCGAAACATGTTCCATCGTAGATAGCATCGTCGCTTAACATCAGGTGAGATGGTGGTCAAGTGCGAACCTATTATAGTTTAAAAAAAAAGATTTGACTCCGGGTCCCGTCAGAAGCTCTGCGGTCAACCTTGAGTGTCGCTTCTCCATACTCGGCCTGCGCTCCACTACGGCTACTTGCATGGCTCGCTCCACTCAGCTCCTCCCTTGAGCTTCTGGCTCCCGCATTCTTTTAAATACACTCTAGGTGTAGTAGCGCCAAGACTAGGTGGAGTCGGGGTGCTCCGGGTCGGATCTGGGTCTCATGTAACCTACCCGGTCCGATTTAGTCTTAACAAGGTGGACGGTGGAAACGAAATAGTATCCAAGTAACGCCCAGGGTGACAAGTGCCACCCTAATAATATTGTGTACGATTCCTCCAAACTCCAGAATCCACTGTCACTTTAGCAATTTAGGAACACACAGTATTCAACGCCATAGTTGTTGTTATGTCAGGCAGCGCCATGAGTGTTAAGAATCAGAACTAAAAATTGTCAAAGAGGCGGTTAATCTCTCGCTTTATTACATTACGGCTAGCCGTGTTAGCAATTTAGGAACCCGCAGTATTCAACGCCATGGTTGTTGTTATGTCAGGCAGCGCCATGAGTGTTAAGAATCGGAACTAAAAATTGTCAAAGAAGCGGCTAATCTCTCGCTTTATTACATTACGGCTAGCCGTGTTGAATAACGTATGGCGTTGAATACATTCCGGTAGTTTTTAAATCAGCTGTATTCAATCCGGCTGATCGTTAAACCGCCGTTTTACAAAACGGCCTTAACCAACTAAGCCACCAGGCCAGCCTCACCTTTTGGTTTTTAATTTTGATCATTTGGAAAAATTTGGTCATGTACGTACATTTCATTTAGCATACCTATTGAACAAAAAAAGTTGACCCCGTGCGAAGCCGGGACGGGCCGCTAGTAATAGATATAAATAGATAGTTTGATACTATTATTTTGACAAAATTATCCATAATGTTCTTTAGTGAAACAACTTTAATTTAAGTCTTGTTAGTGTAAGCCGTTATTTATAACGGTGCTAATTGATTTCAAATAAATAATTCACTTGGGGAAGTACCTCACTCTTACCAGTTATTCTACTCATCAACAGCCCACTAAATGTTCCCACTGCTGGGACTCGGGCCTTCTCTCGCAAGGAGAGAGTTAAGGCCATAATCCACCACGCTGGCCCAGTGCGGGTTGGTAGAAACACCCAGACACATAACAAATATTTGTATGCATATAATATTTCTAGAGTGGGAATCGAAGCCTTGATTTTCGGCTTCGCGCCCGGGGCTCACTACCAACTAAGCCACGAGACCAGTCAAATCGAGTCTAGGTTCGAGATAGTTACAATTTCGTCGACAGTGGATGTCTGCTAATTTTAATGTATTTAATTAAAAAGTTGTCAAATTTTTGAAATTATCACCTAAGACAAAATTAAATTAATAGACTTAACATTTCAGTGAAACTATTCAGATACTGAATATTTCAAACGCATTCTCTGTAATACGAACATGTAGAAATGTTCGCTAAAATAGTGCATTTTATTTCGTGAAATATATTCGTTATTTCGGTCGCTTGTCTTGCGGTAACATGACTTCCCTGGCTTTGTTCTCGTACAAAGGCCAAATAACGGAATATTTTCATTACCTTTTGAATGACTTTCATCTAACAAAAGAGGAATAGTCTGACTTGGTACAACTGATTTGAAACACAATAAAAAAGTTATTGTCGTCCGGTGTCTGACTACAGCACTGCATTAAGGAGCTTGAGTTGTCATTATATTGCAAAACTTAAGTAACGTTTATTATTGAATCTTTGAATGGGTTTCACGTCAGAGACGTCAAAAATTTTATATCGATTTAATTGAATTCAAGAATTTGACAGGATGTGGGTGACGTAAGCTTTGAGACTTTGAGGATTCGATATTCAATTTTTTTTAGATTTTCACTATATTTTCACTTCATCTCCGCTCAGCTATTTCCCACTCATTACTCTTTCGCAATAGAAGGTGGGCATAAGTCTTGAAACGGTTTCAGACGCGACGGTAAAATTATCTTACATTATCAAAATTATTAACAGTTAATTGTGCCCACTGAAACGCGCTAATTTTAATCTACTACTCAGGACATGACCACGATTAATTGAACGAACTCATTATTTAAGACAAGTATGCATTATTGAGTAAAAAAAAATGTAAAATACCCCACTGCAATTGTTTTTTATTTGTTTGGTTTAATAATTAATCGAATCTAATTCTGTATACAATTTTTAGTGCGAACTTGCGAACTGTTTTACTTTATTATTATCAATATTTTTTGACGATGGATTTTGTATCATAATAATAGAATAAATAGATAGTTTAACACTATTATTTTGACATAATTATCCATAATGTTCTTTAGTTAAACAACTTTAATTTAAGTCTTGTTAGTGTAAGTCGTTACTTATAAAGGTGCTAATTGATTTCAAATAATTACTATAATTCACTTGGGGAAGTACCTCACTCTTATCAGTTATTCTACTACCAAGAAGAAATATGCAAACGTAACAGGATTCCGGTCTTAAGGCCAATATTTCCAGCAAGAGGAATTCCAGGAAATGATTTGAACTCTTAATGTTCAAATAATTGCAAGGTACTGTGCTATTACGGATTGAAAACGTAGGACCGAGGATCGGGTTGAGTGGCGTATTATAGGAGAGGTCTATGTCCAGCAAAGGACGAACACAGGCTGATGATGATGGTGCTATTACAGTAGTAGTATTACTTACCATCAGGTGTAACCTTGCTTTTCCCAAAATAAATGAAACAAATCGTTGATATCGTCCAGACATATAAATTGAGGACTATCGTCACTCCATCGTAGTTTCATTCAACTACTAATAAGTGTGTTATCACTGTCATGAGTTTTCTAACGTACTTATATTTTCACTTCTTCACTTCACTTGTCGTTAATAACATATCACTATAACTGGCCCCATAAAACCAAAAAAACGTATTCCATCTCCTTACTCTTTCACTTCTTTTACTTATCTCACGCCGATCTCTCGCTCAGGGACTAAAATCTGTCCTCGACGAAATCACGTAAAAAGATTGTTCTCAGACATATTTTTGAGCGATAAATTACGGCGTCGCGATCTATCGAACACTTCAATAAATGTACCAAAGAGAACGTTTTAAAGGTATATCGGTGCAGAGCCAGCGGGAATGGTATCTCCACTTGAATGATTACATCTGACTACGGATGTGAAATGTGCATCTTTTTATCCTCAGGCGAGCACGCAGCCTGTGGAATATAACGCCTATAACTTCGGACCATTGTATTCTCCACCCATTGTACTGGGATTTCAGTCTACGTTTAAAGTCATGTCTATAGCGGTGGTGTCCTGTTTCACATATTATTAATAAATGTAACTAATTTTACATTAAATTTAGTCTCAAATTTTCTATCGCGACAAATTAACATTTAAATTATAATGTTTCATTCCTGTTACCGCTGGGAATATTGAGAATCCATTTCATTGGCATCCATTTAGATTTAAATGTATGAACGTTGTGTAAGAAATAAAATTAAGTAGGTGGGACCAATTTAAGTATTTTCTTTGGAATATTCCTTGAAGTTCGAGGCAGGTTTTTGTGAAGCGAAAATGTTTGAATAACGATAAAAAATTATTAAAAACAAGTCTTCTTTTACTTTACTTAATTAAGTTTTCTTATGGCTTCCATTGAGTTATATCACCGCTATTTTGCTGGTTTCCCGCGTTTGAATATTGGAAGAGTATTTTTAGTTTTGACATACAGACTACCATATTCGGAAATCTTTTGATACAATCACGACGTAGTTCCGAATGGTGGCCTGAAATTCCCAATTCAAATCAGAGAGAATTCAAAATGAATCACTTATTTCTATTATACTCGTATTTGGTAACATTCCTATATTAATTCATCATCACTATCAGCATTCGCTTCCAGAATTCTAAGGGATGTCCAGCAGATGGATCAGAACGAGTTCAACCTATATAGGTATTTTTTATCATGTCTTATTCTTATATACCTTCTGTGTTAATCGTATCTAGGTTTTAAACGTAACTGTGACTATGTCGTCAACCCATCTTGTGAACGTCCAATGTTCCATTTACCGTTCCCGAAGCCACCATTTGTCACAACCTTACTCCACCTGTTATCCTGGAACCTAGCAACATGTCTTGCTCACTCCACTTTGGCATTGTTACCACATATACAATGTCTCAACTTAGGCTCTTCGTTACGGCAAATTCAGTGCTATATCGGGTACACTTCGGAGAATATGCAACTGTTCTGCATGATCTAATATCACCTTGCCCTTTCTTCTATCGGACTTCTCGTATCTCAAAAAAGCGACATCGTTTCATGGCTGATGTTCCAAAAACACGAACGAAAAGGTTTGACTCCACTTTTGTGATAAGAATTCGAGAGTGATCGGTTTCTTCTAGGTAAGCACGCTCCATTGTAGATCGCATCGTCTCTTAACATCAGGCGAGATGGTGGTCAAGTGCGAACATAATATTATTTAAAAAAAGTCTTAGATTTGATGACGAGCGTGAACTTCTGCTATAATTTTCTGTGCAACTTTGTTTTGTTAAATAGATATTTATAAAAAATATTTCATAGCCGAGCATCCCTATTTCGACACCATAAATAATAGTTGGCTTGAAAAGAACATTTTAAGACATTGTGGACTGAAGCGTAAGCGAAAGATATCGTCAAACTCTCTGAACATCGAGCCGCCCGAACACTGTTTACATAAAGCAGTTTCCGTTTTTTGATGCAGGATGCCAAAACACAAAGTACCTCTATATCCAAGACATATGTACCTAAATATCAACCATATCTTTCTAGGTAACCTTAATTACACAATTTCTGTACAAAGTTATTCAATTACTTTCAAATTTTAACTTATTCCATTTGTGTTCATAAATAATACTTAGAATTTTTACAAGTTACACAAAATTAATTAGTGTTATGACTATGACACAATGTTTGAATCATTAATGTATACTATTTAATTGGAACTAACTTTTACACCTCAACATTTTTAACTTTACAAAAATATGGCCAAAATAATTTTTTTTGTGTGGAAAAATAGATATAGGCTTCGTCCGCCAAGAAGGGACATGGTGGGGTTGGTAGGTCTCAAGACCTTTCAAGAAAGTGGTTTCTCTACCGACTAAAATACATGCATGTTTCCGTGGCTTGGTTTCCATTCGAACACGATTGTGCCACTGTCACCACCGTTGCGGGCTCGCCTTGGGGAGGAAGACCCACATTTGACTGACTGACCAGTGACGCGCAGGAAACCAACGGTACGCCACCTCGCCGGGAAAACATATCCCACGGTATTATTTATATAATTCTAGCTGATCCGTGCGCGCGTTGCTACGCCATCTATCGAAAATTGGTCGTACCAATTCAAACCTAGAACAAATTTGGTTACCTTATAGTCCGAGATCCCAGAGCTCCCAGACGTCACCTATTTTCTGATGAATGAAATGTGGACGATTGAGTAGAGTTAGTAAGTACTAAGAACACATGCTTAGTCGCTAACTTGCTTAAACGGCCAATTTTGAGATATGTGGTAATGAAGGTTCAAACAAACATTACTTACTTCACGTATTTTCTAATAAGCGATTTTCACGTTGTGTTGTAGGCAACCTCCTTAAAAACAAGGTTCCAATACTCCCAGACACTTTCCGTCAGCCGTTTTGCTTAACAACTCCAAATTAATAATTTAACTTCACTTAAATTCTCATGCTTCATATGTAAATATGTTCGTCAGACAACTATTTTGTTGCTTTTTACAATAAGATAGACCAATCTAAGTGGGCAATCATCTATAATTATAAGAGTGAATAAACTCAGTATACCCACCAGTCCGTGCATACCCGCAAGATCGTGGCATCACAAAGCTAATTGAAACATTGCTTTCATAGATTTTTGACTATCCTATACTAAATACATACCTAATACGCTAATCACATGTGAATCATCCATTTACCAAGGAAGGGCTACAGATAATCAAGATGATCGGCCAATCGGAAGCGTGCCCAGTTGCTTTCTGATTTCAAAATCTGCCTTAGAAATTGTTTGTGTATGCTGAATAATATTTAGTGAATCAATAGCGTCTGAAAATTTCAAGATCCTCAGCCCACTCTTTAAGCTTCAGTTTCGTTAGCAACGAAGCTCGAGGGCGTTTTTAGTGCCAGGCGGATTTTCTCACCCACGCCGGTATTGGGTAGCTTGGGTGGAGCTTGTACCTTTTCAAACCTATAAACCGACCACGCTAGCAGGCCTCAGGCTCACAATAGTTGATTCACACAAGCAGCAGATTTGAGACTGATATTATCCACGAATTTCAATATGAAAAACAACTGTAGGTTGGTACTTCAACTTTGTTGTGGATGTTGTTAAATTGGTTACGATCATTTTTGCTCTAAAGTTGAAAATTAACGAGGTATTTCACAAAAACTTTAAAACAAGATGGCGGTGAACCCTCTACCGGGATTAGTTCGAAAATCGAGATTTATACTTCCAACCACCCTCTTCGACCTTTCTATTTCAGGCTAATTTTATGTCTGCCCCGACTGTACTATTAATCTTTAACCGAATTCAAACATGACAAGGTTGTCAATTCGGCCAGTGTTTATTTTTATAGTTTGAAATAACTTTCCATTTCCCAATTTTCTGAAATTCTTATTCGGTTTAAACATTTCTGAATTTATTATTTTCTACCTACCTGTAGCAGAGGCTTAACAGTTTTTCACAATAATTTATTTTAGCCAAACACGATTCAAGATTAAAATTCGTGCAAACTTTGACGGATATATTTATATTCATTGATAATGATATTAAATCAAAAGTCTAAAAATACGTTTTAAGTTTCTAGCTTCAAAAATCAAGAAAGTTTCATACGATCTGGCTGGCCTAGTGAATACGATGGTAGTAAGTCGGCCTACGAAGCCGTAGGTCGTGAGATCAAGTTCTTCCTAGTGCTTGCACTAGGAAATACAAATACTTGTATTTGTGTGATGAATAAAAATATTTGTTCTGTGCGGACCACCGCCCCACTTCACTCTACATTTAAAATGTAATCTATAGCACTCTGGGATCACCTAAACTTATAATCCAATGTAAAAAAAATTTTTTAATCGGTCCATAATTACCTAATATTAGCGAGTTCAAACTCTTCAGCTTAACAATATTAGTATAGATATCAACTACCTAGCCTCCCATACTAGGTACAAGCTTTGTTAAGTTTCGGGCTAGATGGTTTTGTATGAGAAATGTCCACCTATGTTATTAACTAGCGGCCCGTCCCGGCTTCGCACGGGGTCAACATTTTTTGTTAAGTAGGTATGCTAAATGCCTGACATGACATGACATTTTTTTTCCAAATGGATCAAAATATAAAACCAAAACTTTAAAGTTTAAAAACATTAAACTGGCTGGCCTGGTGGCTTAATTGGTTGAAGGCCGTTTTGTTAAGCGGCGGTTTAACGATCAGCCGGATTGAATACGGCTGATTAAAAAACCACCGGAATGTATTCGACCCTATACGTCATTCAACACGGCTAGCCGTAATGTAATAAACCGAGAGATTAACCACCTCTTTGACATTTTTTAGTTCCGATTCTTAACACTCATGGCACTGCCTGATAACAACAACTATGGCGTTGAATACTGTAAGTGTGTTGCTAAATTGCTAAAGTGACAGTGGACTCTGGAGTTCGGAGGAATCGTACACAATATTATTGGGGTGTCACTTGTATGTCACCCTGGGTGTTACTTGGAAACTATTTCGTTTCCACCGTCCACCTTGTTTAGACTAAATCGGACCGGGTAGGTTACATGAGACCCAGATCCGACTCGGAGCACCCCGGCTCCACCTAGTCTTGGCGCTACTACCCCTAGAGTGTATTTAAAAAAATGCGGGAGCCAGAAGCTCAGGGAAGGTTCTGAGTGGAGCGAGATAAGCAACGATGTACCTACATGGTACATGATAAAGAAGTATTCTGAGATAAAAGCACTCTGACTGAGAAGGATGAACATTGTACACTCTTCGTAATTCTGCATCTTTTTTTATACCGGGATGTCCAACTACATCTTGGCTGCGCGGCTACCTACTGGTATTTCATAGATACGAAGATACGAACACCTCTCGCCCGTGCCTCGGTGTCCCCTCTATCGCCGGCCCGTCGCGTCTGTGCAAATATTTCAGGATGGATATTTTTAATTTCATAATATCTTTTGAGTGGAATGTCCGATTTTAATAATTCAATATCAAAAGGTATTATAGCAGTCTTGAATAAGATATTTTTTTTTAATAAGAATTAATACAAACGTATAGATAACATGGTCTGAATTTGATAGGCGTTTTTATCTTCTTTTAAAATGTAAAAAAGCAGTTGTAGCCACGTAATTACTGTAGTTAGACATATAGTTTTGCCAAGTTTTTTGTAGATTTTAATACGTTCTATAATATTGTCGAACATTGTTTTGTTCTATCATTGGTACTTTCCGCAGCGTATGCGACGAAAGCCATTTTATGGTTGATGTTTTATACCTTGTTTTGGTTTTAGTAAAAAAAGTAAAGTATTAGTAAGTCTCTATTTTTTTCTTGAAATAAAAATAGCCTACGTTACTCAATGATAATGTGGCTTTCTTATGGCAAAATAATTTTTGAAATCGGTTCAGTAGTTTTTGCGTTTATTCGTACAAAAATAAAAATTTTTCCTCTTTATAATATTATTGTAGATGTAGATAACTACCAGCGCCCCGCGGGTTTTACCGCGTATTTCCCATTTTCAGCGTTCTCGTTATATTCCCGGTATAAAAACTAGTCTATGTGTTCTTCCAGGCTATAATCTAACTGTGTTCCAAATTTCACCCCAATCCGTTCATACGTTAGGTACGACATGATTGGGCAAGAAACATCCAAACATCCAAATGTCCAAACATTAATACATCTATAATATTAGTTGGATTTATTTATTCAAGGTCATAATCCATCACTCATTTATTAAACTTTTTATTTTAAAATCATTTTATTCGTGATGTGCAGTAATAAAGACACGAGCATAATTTTATGAAAATTTTCGCAATAAAGCTACATATTACTAGCAACAGTCTACGGATACATTTTTTATTTCAAACCAAGGTAATAAAATAATAAACATGCACTCTTCATAATATATATTAAGTAGGTATAAGCTTATTTGATATTTTTTCTTTTTAATCTGTCTGCTACAAATTTAAAATTTATTAATTTCGATTGAAGATGTTTCATACGGCTTACGCCGTTCGAGGGTCTTACCGGTGAAACATCCTTTGAAATATCGGAAACTCTCTCCACTATTTAAGGGGGCGCCTAAAGCCAGAAAACGAAAAAAGGACATTTTCGACGCCGCTCACTGAAGTTAAGAAACTAAAAACTATGACAAAAAAAATATTGACGTGTGGGTACAATCAAGAAGAAGCACAATAACCGAATAGAATTTTAAAAATAGATCAGAGTTTTTTACAATAAAAAAATAAAAATGACACCGAAAAAACCCGTTTTAATTCGAGTACTCGAAATTATCAGCGATGACCCCACATTATTTTTTGGTAATAAAATTCCTATTTGTACGTTCTAGTAAAGTAACCGAACACTTTTTTAAATGTATGTTTAGTTATTGAGTAATTAAATAAAACTTGGTCAAAAATGGACTCCTGATTAAATATTGATTTTTCCTCCAAACTGTGTCATGCTATTCTCGACTTTATATACATCACATTAAGAAACGCGTCGCGCGGTTGAAATCTGATTTTTTCCTGGCTTTAGGCGCACTCTTAACCACGGTATATTATATCCCGCAATCAATAATACTTACTAGAGTAACACAATATAATGCATGCTTGTTTTGATGATTTCAATTTATTTTAAAGTAAATATCCCGCAATCAATAATACTTACTAGAGTAACACAATATAATGCATGCTTGTTTTGATGATTTCAATTCATTTTAAAGTAAATATTTTAAATATCTTATAAATAATAAAACTAGGCAGATTTATATACTACTAGTACCTAGTAGTACTACTAGTAGTAGTTCACGGTTTTCTAAAGTTCAGACTAAATACGTTACAATAAACGGTTGCGAGTATTTTAAGTCTATTAATCGTGCAATTAACGCTTCTTCTACGTGATTTCAATGTTGGCTTGGCAGTAGAGACCACTTGAGGCAAACTTTCATCAAAAATGACGCCACTAATTTCAGTGTCTTGAATTTGGGTCTCAGTGTACGCACATTTCAATCAAGGTGAGTTGGGGCATAGTAGTGGTAGGACTTTTAGCAGAGTCCGCCTGGGGAAGTACCACACCTTTGCCAAATATTCTACCGCCAAGCAGTAATGTGCAAACATTACTGTGTTCCGGTTTGAAGGGCAATGATTCCAGAGAAATTACAGGGCTTAGAGACATAATATCTTAGATCTCTGGGTGACGAGCGCAGTGCAGTGCTAGGTAATGATTTGGACTATCATGTTCCAATAGCTGTGCGTGTTACTGTGCTGTTATGTGGCAGGCATGTTGCTTACCATCAGGCACATGACCTGCTCGTCTCGTCACTCTATGCTATAAACAAAAAACTAAAAAAAAAAAAGAGTTTGCGCTGTCGGTGTCCACTGTGCACGTATCTGGTTAAAAAATCATGCCAGTCCATGATTTTTTCAAGCACGACAATCGATAACTTCGAAATTGAAATATTAACGCTGATTTTTTAGAAATAGAACGAACAGAAAGGTAATACTTGAGAAGCGGTCGTAAAAAAATGCGGAGCTGTGAAAATGTGTTCCTATTTCACGTGAGTTGTGTGTTTGGAAACTAGCGCCCGAGAGCTGGCTCAAGTGGCCACAATGGCACTCCTCACTGAATAAATATGGATACGTAACCGGCGAAAATTCTCGCAAATGTGACTTTGTAAACACATTCCATTGACAAAACTTGACAGGGAATAACGGGAAAATAACATACTTTGGAACTGTATTTATAACGCAAAGTTTTATTTTCATTCTTCGTTACGACAAACGTGTGATATGCAAAAATGGTTCTGTACTTCATTGCATATCTCTACATACATAACTATACAAATCTGCTGCAGATATGCGTTTAATTACAAAAACTGTATTAACATTTTTTGAATGATATAATTTAAATAATAACGATCCAACTTCACTGAAAAGTTTTTTTTTTGGAAGCGAATTGAAAAGTTCTACCCGGATTTAAATTACCATCAAACAAACGCTAGACAGATACTGGACGAAAAAAATAAATAAAAAAAGAATATTATGCTCGCTCTCGGCTGCTCTTGTAGATAGGACGTACTCGTACTCGTATGTTGTTTGATTAGGTTTCACTAATTTGAATTCGGCAGACCCTGTGAGCGGAGCTTTCGACTCAAAAAATATTTACATTAAAAAACAAATGCACTTTCAACGATGCCATGGATACATATACGAGTAGTCTGGCTGTTATTCGCTTTGGTATGTAGGTACCTATTAGGATATGAAATAAGGATATTTATGTAATGCGATTTATTATTAGAATGTTCAAATCTCTATTGTATTTTAGTAATAATTATTACTTATTTTTTATACCTATACACATAAAAAATTTTTTTTTTTTTTTTACACTTTAAAAGGGTTACAAAATTTTGATATGAACCCATTGGCTCCGAACTAGTCGTAACTGTATTTTGGAAGACAATGGCTCCTCCCATGGCGAATGTGTAAATGTAGTATGTTTTACAGGGTGTGAGTGTGTGTGCGTGTGTGTGGTGTATGAGAGGGTGTATGTGTGTGTGAGGGTGTGTATTTATGTGGGGGTGAGGGTGTGTGCATGTGTGTGACCATAAGATATACGTTTATATGATATTAGTACATTTACTTTTGTATATGAATCTATGAAGTGGATCTATTTAATCTTTAGTCTTTCTTTATTTTATAATAATTCACAGTTTCATGGAAGTGACAGCGTTTAGCAATAGGTTTGGCATATACTTTTTTTTTATAGTGTCGGTAGAGTGACAAGTCGAGCAGGACATGTGCCTGATGGTTAGCAGCATGCCTGCCACACAACAGCACAGTAACAGGCAGCTGCTATTGGAGCATGAAGAACACGTTCCAGCGAGATAGGGCTACAAACATTTGAAGATACAATTTTTCAGATTATAATATTAGTAGGATAGGTAGTTTTAACTCATATAAATATAACTGAAGTAATTTTATGGTATCTGAAAGTATTCATTCTTTTTTACCTTCTAAACTTCTACAGTCCGCGAGGTATAAGCTGAGCTTTGAATTAGTGTGAGTGATCACATGCATACGCATCTATTACCAAAAGTACAGTCAGACAACAAACTCTTAAACAACAAGCTGACATTAACTATCCAGGATCAATATGGTCATTGCGAAAAGAAGTATCTCTTTTAGGATTCAAATGGTCAAGGACAGAGAATAACAGAAAAATTTTAATGGAAAAGCATGAGATCCGTCACCTACGTATAACTTATTTACTTAAAATTTCCGAATACCGTATTCAGGGCAGGCCTATCGTTTATACCGATGAAACATATATTGACACCACTCACACTTCATCAAAATCATATTCAGATGGCAGCACTTCTGGTTTGAAGAAACACCTTATTAAGAGAACATGGTCACAGCGTCCTGCGTCTGACTGTACTTTTGGTGATCACTCACACTAATGCAAAGCTCAGCTTATACCTCGCGGACTGTACCATCGTACTGAAATAATAAAATGATAACGGCATTTTTAGGGTTCCGTAAAACGTAAAAACGGAACTCTAATAGATTCGTCATGTCTGTCTGTCTGTCCGTCCGTATGTCACAGCCACTTTTTGCCGAAACTATGAGAACTACACTGTTGAAACTTGGTAAGTAGATGTATTCTGTGAACCGCTATAAGATTTGTAAAAAAAAAGAAAAAAAAGAAAAATTAGGGTTGCCCCCCATACTGAGAACTGAAACTCAAAAATTTTTTTTATTACACCTACACGTGTGGGGTGTCTATCGATAGTTCTTAAAAAATTATGTTGAGGTTTCTAATGTAACTTTTGTCTACACTGAATAATTTGCGCGCGAGACACTCCCAAAGTGGTAAAATGTGTAAGAACTTCTAAAGTAAGAGAATGAAAAAACTAAAAAATATAAATGATGTACAAATTGGTTTGAACTCGATCTGATGAGTAGTTTTTTTAACTACGTCATGTCATAAATACACTATTAGGTATTAAAACTTCGATCAAAGTTACAACGAACTAAAAGAACTATGTATATTATGTTACTTGCTGCAACGGAACCCTTCATGGGCCAGTCCAACTCGCACTTGGCCACTTTTTTTTAATTTGTTACTTTAGATAACGTTCCGATGCCTGCGAAATAATTAATAAAATACTACTCAATAATAAATTAACGTTACACAAAATTTTCTATACTAAATCACACTACTATTGTAAATGTTTGATATTTGTTGTTTGATTGCAACAAGACATCAGACTGATTATTTATTTCAAAGTAAAGTTGTAAAGATAAGGACTAGTCAGTACACTGGCTATAATTGGCTACTTTTGTTGCCGAAAAAAAAAACGCAAAATATGTAATTTTATAAGTGCAGGTTACAGTCTGGTCTATACAGGCAAAGGCAATTCCGAAAAAAATGTATGAAGTCCAGTTTTGCGTTCTACATGGACGAAAAAGTATGTTTTTGGGTTAATACATGTAATATTTCAAGTATTTACAAAGAAGACAACTGCTTATCCTTAATCCTGTTTTTTTTATGAAAAATAAATAGTAGTGTAGTTTTATTTGAAACCCTCCAAGAAAGTGGATAATATATTTTCGAGAATTGCCTATTTTTATTGAATTGAACGAGACGATGGTCCAGGAAGTAGTCGAAAATCTTATTACGTTCACAAGGAGACCCTTAATTTACCAGCGAACGTCTTAGCGGCGCGCGAAGGGTACGCTATCACTCTCAAGCCCTTTTAAGACCCTGCTCTTATTTAAGTTGTCATTAACCAAATTGTAATTGCCATAGACGTGCAATAAATTGACTTATTTGTTGCCTTGTTTATTAATTCCAGAAATAATCTACAAATGCAGTGGTAGGTCTCCTGACAGAATCCGCCCTCGGATGTCCCACAGATTGTAATTGGTATAGACGTGCAATACATTGACTTATTTGTTCCCTTGTTTAATACATCGTAATGAATCAACAGATATAGTGGGAAGTCTCTTTGCAGAATTCGCTTTATGTTGTTCCACAAGTTGTAATTGCCAAAGACGTGCAATACATGACTCATATGTTGCCTTGTTTATTAATACCAAATAATTTATGTAATACATGTAACATTTTGAACATACATAATATACCCAGACATAGAACAAACGAAGTTCTGACGGATACGGGCTCTTGCTTTGTAATATAGGAACACTACAAAACCTTACTTTTTTAGCAGAACTATACAGAGAGAGAGATTGATTGACTTCACAATTAGGTACTGATTTTACTTGCCTCAAAACTTTTGGATTTTTTAAAATAGAATGATTTTTCGTAACTACTATACGTTTGCATTTGACCATTATCTTGTCCGATATTGAGCGACGATGCAGCCTATGATGAGTCTATGCTTACTGAAGAATTTGATTTACCCTCAACTTTAGTAGGTACACATAGATTTCATCGATTGGGAAAAACCAATTCAGAAATTAAACAAAACAATTTTTCACCACTGGTTATAACAGTGGTGGAGATTTGTGATATATTTGCACTTGAAAAAAATGGTAGTGGATACGAGATTCGAACATAATTTCATGAACTCATGATTGTGAATTGTGACGGACGTACATGAGACTAACCAATCACGGCATCGCAATCGAACGTATGTTTGATGCCATTAGCGTAGCGTGGGCGCGTGCTGCGGCGCAGGCCATCTCCCTACTCAACGCTCTGCTCTCTCAGCATCCAGAAATTTTTGTCAATAAATTGTATGCTTTTGATAATGTTCGTTACCAGTGTACAAACGTGTAAGTTTTTTTTTGTATTTGTTTGCTTTTTAATGTCCAAATTATCTTTGTACTAAAACTCGTTTTACTATTTAAGTGTTTTATTTTTTTCTTTATAAATGTATGCTTATTAAGTATGTTATAACTTGACATACGTTTTGGCGTGACTGTAAGTGTGCAAGTAGTTGATAAATAAATTAGCCGTGATCACGTAAATAAAACACCATTCTACGTATAGAATCTCGATTAACTCTACGACACAGCTCCGGTTTTATTTTCCTTTAAACCTAGACCATTTTTCTAGCTCCACGTAAAACGAGACTCATTTGATGCGGCGATGGAGGAGCCGTAGTCTACCGATAGAGATAAAGTACGCCAGACTTAAATGGTAAAATATAGTTCACTTAGCACTAAAAGCCGGATCCAGAACGTCTTCTATGTTCATGAATACTCGTATCAGGTGAGTTAAAGAGCATTAAATATAAATATTTTGTCAATTTAGACTTATTGTTTTGAAATCAATAAAATTAAGTTTATCGAATTGAGGATCCCCAGGTAGCTATTTTAATTCCCGAAGCAAACACGACGGGGTGTTTTAAGTTTGACGTGTCTCTTTGTATGTGTGTCTGTCTGACGCATTCTAGCTCTTGAACGGGAGAACCGAATATGATTTTTTTGTTTGTTTGTAAGGGAAATCTTTCGGAACTGTTCTTGGCTATGTTTTGATAAAATCGATTCAGACTTTCCAAAGTTGTCAGTTCTTTTGTTACGTGTTCGATTCCTACGAATCTTTAACGCATCGTGGATCATTATCTATTTTTCTTGCAAACATATTGTAATGTAAAAATTGAAACAATTGATTTTTCTTGTTAATATTTACTTGTTATCGATAATAACTTGACTCAACACAGTGGTCTACCTATAGCGGGTTAACATAATCCACTGAGATAACGTGTTCCGTATCTAGATGTAATTATTAAGAATATTTCTCGGCATTGCTCGAGTCTCTGGTACATCAACCATGAACCGATACCACTACAATCAAGCAGCAGTTCTATAGAAAAGACCAAGTGGTATTAGAACATGCAGATCAGCTCTGATGGACACCTACCGAAATGTTTTCCACAACAAAGCGATTCACTTGCAACTTTACGGCGATATTCAAGAATAGTCCAGTAACTTTGTCGCCTGAAATTGTGGAGTAGTATGCGTTAAATCCGGTAGTTCTGACTGTTTGCATACTTGTTTATGATGTTAGCCTAATGATTAATCCAAGTTTGTGACCTCGAGCGCCGAACGCAACTTTGAAAAAAATCGTAAAAACCGCGAAAAACCCGTTTATTTTTCAAATTTGGCGATTATTATCCTAAGTTTTTGAAATAACTTTCGCAAAACGTTTATAAAGTAGACTAAATTTGCAAAATTTGAATTCGGTTTTTTCGATTTTTGACAAAGTTGCGTTCAACGCTCGAGGTCACAAACTTGGATTAATCATTAGGCCAACATCACAAACAAGTGTGCAAAAATCAGATCTACCGGATTTAACGTATACTGTATGTATAAAGTTACTGGACTAGAATTGAATTATTTTTGGAATAAGTGAGGTTTTCTTTCGCCGTAAAAGTAATACACAAGGTTATTTTTATTTTCATCACTTCGAAGAATAACATCATGGACAAACGTATTATTTATATTCATTTTGTATTCTTCGTAACCTTTTATATTTATAACACTATGCTCAGATAGATGGAAAAGTAATTATTGTGACGAAAAATAATAAATAGAGAACAGCAAATAAATGCCACAAAAAGTGACTAAAAATGCTAATAGCAATCTTTTCCAGGTCAACGGTGATGAGAGAAAAGTTGAAGTGGTACATCTTACTAATATAATAAACGAAAAAGTTTGTAAGAATATATGGATGTATGTTTGTCACTCATTCACTCAAAAACTACTGAAGAGACTAGGTTGAAATTTGGTACACAGATAAATAATGGTCTGGAATAACACAGACTGCTATTTTTTGACGTGCCAACGTCTTAGAATTCGATGAAGCCGGCTGCACGCACGAAAAAACATGACGTCATGCGGCGTTACCTCGCTCTGAGGCGTTCCATTTAAGGCTTGTACTTGAAGTTGTCACGTTCAACTATCGTCAGTAACTTTACAGACGACCGAGTATTTTTTTTAACTCGACAAAATAACGAGATCGGAAACTTCGCGGGTAAAACCGCAAGGCGCTTCTAGTTGCTTAATAAATGTCATAGATAGTTTTAAAAGTACTTCAGTCAATTTGTTAGTTTGATGTCAAAAGTGTACGTAGATAATTTTCAACACCAAATAGATGCAAAAGGCAAAAACCGACTCCTCGTGTGCTTAGTTGGCAGTAACTCTGCTCTTAGAGGTCATGGTTCGATTCCCACTCTATGTTTTTCTATTTGGGTGGCCATGTTGTTTACAAGTGTATTAGTATCATATCTGCTATCTGGCTCCCATAATACAATCTTTGCTTACGTTTGAGCTAATTAGTTTTGTCTGAGGAATGTCCAAATAGTATTTATTATTTATTCATGAAATGACCTTATCTTCCCTTGGCTAGGACTTGAGCACTTCTCTCACAAGGAGAGAGTTAAGGTCCCTACATAGTCCCTTACTCTGGCCAAGTGCACGTTAATGGATGATACATCGAAATACTTGTCTTTCTTGAAACATTCTGGTATCCTCACGATGTATACACATCTGCACTCGGACACATTCTAGGAGGTGCAGATGGGATTCGAACACTCGACCATGCGACCGTGGATTTGAACGTTTTCGCCACTAACCCCCTACTATACCCACTTGACTTTCCTCAAAAATTGTGTTGTTTTAACCGACTTCTAAAAAGGAGGAAGTCTCAATTGCTGTAAGGTTTTTGTATATATATTACTGCGCGAAACATAGAAAAAAACTTTCTTAATCGATAAATAATATAACTTAAATAATAATATAACCGCCAGTGAATTGTGAAATAATTTTGATAATTGTGGTGTTGTCATATTTTTTTTTTCAAATCCTGTTGTACTGATTTTGGAATAATAAATCAAAACATAATAGGTACAGGAGCAAATAATGTATCAGTTTGGAGTTTATTCTTGCAAAATTTGTATAAAATGAAGTCGGTGGATAGACAAAAATATATTTTATTTCTCGTAAGCCTTGAGCAACTGTTTGAATAGCAGAGGCGGTACTAACAAAGTGGTTTAACAATGTAACCAAAACAAGAGAGTAACGAAGTATACCTACAAATTAGATCAAAGGTCTAAAAGTATCGAAACAGAAAGAGAAATATAAAATAAGGTCTAATCCATCATCTCATTTCCGTTTTGTCGAACGCTGCAAACTCTGATAAGACGGTTATTGATGTTTTAGAATACTTTCTACTTTCAAAACATTTATTAAGAATGTTAACAATTATGAATGTTGTTACAAACAATTTAAAAATAATTTTAACTGCTTTGTGACAAAAAGAAGAATAGTGTTGTTTTATTTTTTATTTACAACGGTCGACAAACTTTAACATTAATTAAATTGACGCTTTCTTTACGATTAAGAAGAGAGAATAATAATGTTTACAATATTTTATAGTAGGAAGTAATTTTAGAAGTTACAGCACCAATATTAAATACAATGTCTTATCGGTTTGCATTTGACTGCCAGCTCGCCTGATGTTAATCGACTTTGCGGTCGAAGATGGAGCGTCATACCTAGAAGAAATCGTTTTACTCTCGACTTGCAGAAACTCACATTATATTGATCAGGAACAGAAAAGGGACCTAATCAGGCAGAGGTTTTCATAGTCTATGTTGTCTCCTAACGAAAGCCGAAACATACTCGCAAACATAAAAAAAGCAACAATTATCACAGCAGCCAAATTAATCTTAAAAATTTTGATAAAAATGTAAATGGATAATGGTTTAGGCCAATTGTCCACGTAGCTGCACGACATCCACACCATTTCGACAATTATTGTCGGATGCAAGACGAATGCTTGCATCTTGCGTACAAATAATGAAGTCTGTGTCCACGAAACGACAACGACACGACAGCCGCATGTCTTGCGTTTATTCGTAAGATGCATGCATTCGACAAAAGACGCGTGCGTGGACAGTAGGCCTTAGTCTGTATTTTTATGCGACTGTTGTAATAATTTGTTTAACTTAATACCTATTTATTAGATTTAATGTACTACATCTCTGGTTTTTTGATGAAATAGTTTAAGTGAAATAGTTTTAAATGTATCGCAAAATAATAATTCATTGTGTTCGAAAAAAAAACCGACTTCACTTTTAAAATTAAATTCAGACATTCGACCTAATTTCATAAGAAGCCATCAGTAAGTCATCGAGGTACATAAAAGTAAATATTAGTTTTATGTTCATATTTCAAAAACCACCACACTAATTTCGATAAAATTTATATGGGACTACCTCCGTAAAATTTCCACCAAATCACCAGCTTCAACCCTAAAGCATGTACAGCAGGCAAACGACCTTGCCGCCGACGCCACGACGTCGTACAAAAATCAGTGCGGAGATCTGGCCATTAGGGGTATGTCAAATGAAATAACAATCAAAAAAAATATTTTTTTTTATGCAAAAAATTTTTTGAGCTTTCATGCGTAATTATCACATACATGATTCTAAACTTAATGTAGATGAACTACCATAAATATTGTTGCACCTTTCTGCAACACCTTGTATACAAAAAAAATCTCCTTTTTTGAAGTCAGAATTAATAATAAACTGTTTGTTTATTAAACTTTAAATTAGTTAGTCGTATTTAGTAAGATATATTCTATAAGTTTAATTCTATGGTCGGCCGATTGTCCGGTGGGTCTCAGTCTAGAATGCGCCTGTATTTCAGGCACTCGCTAATAACAATTAAGATAGCACTGTACTCGGAATGAACAGTAATGAAGCAAGACTAATGATGTACGCTGTCTATTTTAATTAATGAAATTGAAGTATCATATTTAATTAGTGTGGAACTAAACTCTGCACCCATTGCATTTCATACTCGTATTTAGGAATTTAGTCTTTTAGTTTACACAATATTTTATCAACTAAATGAATTCAAAACAATTAACGCTATAGATTATCTTGCTACCCCAGCAAATTGGGCATGTTTTTAACACAGATAAAGAAATGAGAACGCCAAATTATAATGGGGCTACAAGAACTTGAGGACTGTTTGTACCTATTACATAAAATTGTGAAGGGTAAAATGGGCATGGAAAGATAGGAAGAGTGCCTTATGATAATTTCGTATCAAAATCAATATCAATCAATAGGGATGTTAACACTTATCACAAATATATGTTTAATGTTAATTTTATGACAGTTTACATTAATAGAAACTCAAAAATCACATTTGTATAATTTAATATTTACTTATAAAAAAAAAAAAAGATTTTTAATGCGATATTTTTAATGTGTTGTCACGTGACTGCAAACACCGATATGACTTATTACGTCACTACCCGCAAAACAAGCAGTCGAAGACTGTTTACTTCTCTACATTTTATTACAGTTTGCGTTACAGTTAGGTATTACATCTTAGCGACGACGATTTTGATTGTTTGTATTCAAGTAAAAGTAAGAAAACACCTAAAATGGACGAACAGTTAGTGTTACAGTTACAGTTTTGCGGTGATAAACGTCATGTCAGTCGTTAGTGTTTAAACTGGAAAAATTCAAAACTAATTTAGTATATAATATAATTTACATGTCAAAAAAATACCAATAATTAAAAAAAAAAATTACGGTAAACAAACGTCAATCTTTAACATAAAAGCAAATCCGCTTTTTTTAACATCTCTATTACTTCGTTACAGCATGAAAACCAAATCAACAAAATAAATAACTATTGAAGGATATTTTTCACACACCATCGGTCTAGCCCCAAATTAACCTTGTACAATTAAACCAGCTATCTGGGCTGATAAAAAAATTGAAGCGTAAAGTTAAGGATCGCATTGATAGACGTACAAATAGAGATACCTATCCTCAAAACTGAACTAATGAAGAACATGAGGATAGCAGATTACCAACTAGCAAAAACTCTTCCTTTTTCAAGGAAGGTAACATAGTAAAAACATACCTAAATCACGGCAAAAATGCGTTTTGCACTCCTTCTCTATTATAACAAAACCGACTGCAATTTAAAATTAAATTCTGACACTCGACCATATTCCATAAGACTCTGTCACTATATCGTCTGTAATAGACTACAGGCCCGTGAACAAAATTTACGTAGTAAATGAACCACCAGGAGACCTATGTAGGATGATAGAAGGGTATAAAGTGATAAGATTCAGCACTATGGCGTCACTTGTGTGCTGTCCAACTGAGTACAGTCGAAGAGCGGGGGTTGCAACCCTCGATCATTTCTCCTTGTCGCATGATTTTTGTACGGCATTGTGAAATAATGGATTAGGAGAGGTATTGAAACTGTATGGAACCAATGCTGTACATAATCAATTGCTCAATCATCGGAAAACCACGAACTTTTCCAACAAACTATTAATTAAAAACTTAAAATTTATAATTTTTGTAGTTTCAATACCTCTAATCTATTATTTCGCAATGCCGTACAAAAATCATGCGAGAAGGAGAAATGATCGAGGGTTGCAACCGCCCTTCTTCGACTGTACTCAGTTGGACAGCTTACAAGTGACGGCACAGTGCTGAATCTTATTACTTTGTACTCTTCTATCATCCTACATAGGTCCTGGTGGTTCATTTACTACGTACATTTTGTTCACGGGCCTGTAGTCTATAAAGCAAATTTTAGTCTTTTGTTTGTATTTCAAAAACGGCCTCACTTTAAATACAATTTAAATGAGCCCATCTCTGAACTATGATCTAACAAACAAAAAAAGATACTGTAGTGTAATATACATCCAAAAAAACATACAACTGAATTGAGAGCCTCCACTTTTTTTAAAGTCGGCTAATAATACTTTGCCCGGCTAAATTATAATGGTTGAAAAATCAAGATAACTCAGCGCCAGTGCAGCGTGGGAGACCGTAAGACGCTCTTGAGACATGTCTAAATTCTAATTCAATGCCCACACCATGGTGTGGGCATTGAATTAGAAGATTTTCCCTTCCACCAAAAAGTGCTCAAAGTGGCTAAAGAAGCTTTCTCTTTAAATAATTGTCCGATAAAGCCTATTTAGCATAATATGCACGGCCCGCTAGTATATTTTAAATGTGCTCATTCGATTGTTATCTAAACATCCGAGATTTTTGTACCATCCATTTTTAGGATTTTACTTAATCTAGTTTGATATTCACACTTAATTCAAGAACCTATATTTGACTAACATTTGGACACAATGGATCAACTAAAGCTTGCGTATTTTCCTAGATATTTTTTTTATAAGATAGTGAAAGAACGGGATGGAATCGCGTCTGATAGCAAGCTAACCCATCATTGCATAGTGACACGAACGGTTTAAATCACTGTCTAGCCGTGCATTACGATCGTCACCTAGATTTTGTAAAATGATTAATCTCTTTACCTTGTAATTTATCTGACTACGTGTCGTTTAACCGGGATGCAGTTATGTTTTCAAATTACTGCTTAGGTGGATAATAAGTAAGTAATTAGGTGTAATAGTCTTCCCCAGGTGGTCTCTTCAAAAAGCCTTACCACTTCTAAATATGTCACAGTTTGGAAAACTTGATTCAAATTAGACGTCCGATCCACAGACATAAATACTGTCGTAATACAATATTTTTAGCTCGCGTAACTATTCAAAAACTCTTCGAAATACACCGATTAGTGAAAAAATAAACAGTTTTACGCATAAAATTGAACAACAGAAAAATTACAAAGCGGATTTCTGTAAACGATTACTCTATTTTATCCAATGCTTACAAAACATTATTTATTGGCTTTGCCCGTAGGCAGGCCAGGGTCCGGGAAACAAGGTTCCAATGAAAACAACAAAACTTAAACAATACCTAAACACTTAATTCAATTTACATGTAAATTTAACAAAACATACTTTGTAGATACAAGCATTTGTTTCACTCAATGACTAACTTTCTCAATTTTAATTGGCGATTTCATGAAATATGAGACAATAAACTACCTGAGATCAACTGCCATCTCATTACAAAATTAAATTATTATTATTAAGAGCCTGAAATATCCCAATGCTGGGCAAAGGCCTCCCTACCCTTTTTCCACTTATCTCTATCCTGAGCCAGTATATACCAATCATTGAGATGTTTGTCGAGGTCATCCCGCCATCGCTTAGATGGTCTACCGCAACGTATTTTGCGGTCTGGCTTCCACTGTGTAGTGGTCTTGGCCCAAAGATCATCTGACATGCGGCAGACGTGTCCAGCCCAATTCCACTTCAAGCTAGCAGCCTTTTGGGTCACATCGGCTATTTGAGTCTTGGAACGCAGTATGGTGTTTCTAATACAATTGTCTAATACAAATGTAAGTGTAATAAATCTAATACAATTTCATTACAAAAAATAACTTATATCAAAAACGTGAAAGTTTCGACGCTTGGATATTTGTTACTCAATCACGTTGACAGATCTGAGCGGAATAGGTTACGTTGAGTAACAATTATTGTAATTAGTATTGTAATTGTTTAACACTTTTTAACAAAATGAAAATGCCTAATTTCATTACACAGATTTTTTTTCAGATACGCAGTTAAAGTATTCCTTATAAAAGCAAATTAATCTGACTCTATCCGGTTATTTTTTACAGAAATTAACTTCGTTAATTAGACACGAGTTTCACTCTCACAAGCTGAGTAATTTTAATGAAGCTCATGTAAAGTACATATAAGATGAAACGAGATATTCTGAAGATGTTATTTTTAATCAATTCTTTTCCTCTCCAGTCAGGGAAGGTTCAGTCAACAAAATTTTGTTGGCATATGTTACTGAACACTTCATACTGAAAAAAGGATCAACATAATTTGGTAATATTAAGTATTAAAATTACCAAATTATGTTGATTATCGGTCAAGAATCTTGGTGTAATTTTTGATAGTACTTTGAGTTGGGAACCTCACTTGGAGTCGATCAGCTGTAAATTGTTTGCGTCTGGTGGGTCTCTAAGGCGAGTGCGTAACTTTTTACCTACTGCTACTAAGGTTGCTCTTGCTCAATCCCTTCTTCTCCCTATCCTTGACTACGCTGACTCCTGCTATCTTGACCTCACGGAAACCCAGCTAGATAAACTTGAGCGTCTCCAAAATTACTGTATTAGATTTATATTTGGCTTGCGCAAGTACATATGATCATGTGTCTCAATTTCGTACACAGCTCAAATGGCTCCCCATGGATTTTTAACCCTGCTGCCCCCCGTTACCTAAAAGATTGTTTCACCTTTTGGAGCAGCTCCGAGACACGTACTCTGAGGCCTACATATAACTTGGTACTTCAGGCATCCTCTGTGCGCTGTGAAAAGTTGATTGGCAAATCTTTTGCATTATAAGCAGTACGATTGTGGAACTTCTTGCCTGTGGAAATCACGGAAGCTCCTTCGCTTGCTGTATTCAAAGAACATGTGAAAAGCCTTTATTTGACCATGACAAGGAGCTGAAGTCGCTCTGTAAGTCACTGCTGCTTTTCAATGAAAATACTCTTGTTACTCTTTTATTCATTGGTATTGTGTATGTATTAGTATATAATATAATGTTATTTATGTATTAGAATGTATCATTATTAGAATGTATGTTTATCATTATGGTTGTCAACGAATAGTATTAATTGGTATATACATAAAGTGTACCTACTCTTTGTTTGTGAACTCCCGCCTTCCTTTATTTTTTTAAATCCCTTTCCATAACACGGTTGCCTAGAAGAGATCGCTTTCAGCAATAAGGTCGCCAATTGTTTTTAAATTTTTTGGTTATGTTTTCTGTTTAGTTTAAGTTTTGTTTTTAATTTAGTGCAATAAAGAGTTTATCTATCTATCTACTATATACGGTACTAATTTATTAACTTGTGTATTGATTTCCAAATTATGAAATGAATAAAAGAACTGTAAGCAAGATTTTTGTTTTGTTTTTGTTTGTCAGTCGAACGGAAGCAATCTTAACCCAACAGGAATTAGGGCAATTTATAAGGTTGCAAACGTTCATTTTTAACTGATTTCAAAAATGGAGGAGGTTTTCATACAGTATTTTAATTTAGTAAAATCCTATTGAAGTTACAGTCGCGTTGCGTAGCCTTTATGAAATATATACTAAAACATAAGTCTAGCTTGACTAGCCGTATCAGCAGCGGATAGCCCCTCAATTAGTTAAAAACGTTTATTAACTACGTCAGCTTTTATGTAGATTGGTAATCAGCTATCTGACTCCCATATCCCTTTACTTAGCTTAGGCTTACTCTATTAATTACTCCAAACTACCACGAATCAAAATAAAAATATATAATTTAAAAACTCAAAAACCCGACTGCGTAAAAAGTGAACCAAACTACGTACTCGCATAGGTACTAAAAAAACTGAAAAGAATAAAACAAGCATTTAGATTTCTGGTGGTCTAGAATTCTATAATATGTTATTGTATTAATACTATTGAAATATATACAATATTTTCTAATAAAAGAACATTACAACTGAACAGTCGGGATCCATTATTATTCGACATACAATGTAATTGTTCAATGGATCCCGACTGTTCAGTTCTAATGTTCTTTTATTAGAAAATATTGTATATATTTCAATAGTATTAATACAATAACATATTATAGAATTCTAGACCACCAGAAATCTAAATGCTTGTTTTATTCTTTTCAGTTTTTTTAGTACCTATGCGAGTACGTAGTTTGGTTCACTTTTTACGCAGTCGGGTTTTTGAGTTTTTAAATTATATATTTTTATTTTATACTTTTTAGTTATGAACAATGTTGTGAATGTTAATATGCTCAACATAATAATATGCATCTTTTGGTTGTTGACCAAATGTCTTCGTTTCTACTGATATAATATGTAGGATTTTCTACTGCATGTAATTCATATTTATAGTTTTGTGTTAGTATAGGTTTTCGATTGACGTTGAGTACCTAGTAAATCGTTTGAAGTTGGAGATGGGCGACCGAGGCGGAGCAATCCGAGAGCGGTTCCGTGTTTCCACTATCAGCGGCAGAGTTGAAACCCCATGGAGGTTTATTAGTAGATAGGGGCACCATATCCATACATGATATAGAGTGCAACATAACCTGTGTCCTGTGTCTCCCGGGCGGGGCAGTAGGGTATGCGTAAATACATTTCCTGCACGTACGAAAAAAAGGTAGTCCAATATACCTACTAGCATAGATCGTAGAACGCAAGATGGGCCCCATCCCAAACTTCACGGCGCACGCAATCATGTCAACGTTGGGAAGAGTGAGCTCACTCTTTCCGTTCTAGTCGGTTGCAGGACGCGGTGGACGCCGGACGTTTTTACCTATCATTATTCGGTGTCAACAACCAAAATAAGTAGAACCACAGCAAATCTCGCCGCTAGCGATTATAGGGGTCATGTAGATTGGTTGTTTGTAAACCACTTACGATACATACAGAGACGCAGTTTATTACCAATTTCAAGGTGCTCAGGGCACATCTATTGATTTATATCGATGCCTACTAGATACATTAGTATATAATGTCCATCCACATTCACACGTACAGTTAGTTATACGAAGTTTTCTGCTACCTAAAAACCTATAAATGTGAGAATGGTTGTTACTCAACTTTAAATCGATATACATCCTAAACGGTCAGTCGAATCGAAAAACATTGAGAGAAAGCTAAACATTATTTTGAAATACCTATTCAACGATACCCCTCTTGACATATTTTGGTGATTTTCATTTTTTTTATTTGGACAATATGGCGTCCTGAAGCCGCCATATTGGACTTACACTAATGTCATGTCTTTAGTGTCACTCGCCAGATTAAGAGGAATCGATTGACGTGTGAATCATAAAAATCGGCCCAGGCGTTTGGTCTGTATAGTGCCTCAAAGGAACATACAAACATACATACATACATACATACATACATACATACATAGACTGTTAAACACAATACCACTCCTTTGCGTCGCGCAGTCGGGTAAAAAGATTCTATTAATATACGGTACTGAAATTGACGAAGTTTTTAACTACAAAATAATGTAAGAGAACAGGACGTCTACTCTATTACTACGAAAACGAAATTTCGAAAAAAAACTCTCGACTTTCCTGCTCTCGTTCTAATTCGTTTCGTCCGATACAACATTGTTTGACGTTTAAATTTTCTAAGCATACTCTAATTAGAGTAAGCTTAGAACATTTAAACCGACAAAACGACGGATCGAAATAGAATCGGAGTTGGAAAGTCGCGAGTTTATTTCGAAATTACGTTTTCGTAGAAAGAGAGTAGACGTCCAGTACTGTGTTTTTTTGTCGCGTTAAATCATTTAATAGAGTATATTGTAAGTATTTCTCAACTGTCAAAAGTGCTTTTTATTGTTTACGTGTGACCAAAACGCTGGTGTTTATTTAGCCCAACGTATAAGTATTGCCATTCAGTGTGGTAATGCCGCCAATATGCCACGCACGCGACAGTAAGCTTACAGCTTCGACCACTCAAAGCAAAGAGCCCTCAGCAAAAAGTCAAATCAAACCTCATTTGGAAAGTACAGTTGTCTAGATTGTCTAGATTCTCGACATTATATTTAAGTTCATTGGTATTTCCATCTCAATTTATTAAAAACCCTTTCTAAGCAGATAATCGAGATACGTCGTTAGGAAGGTACGTCTGCGTCTTATATTGAAAGAAAACACTCGAAATGGGATAGAGTGCCGAGGGTAAAGTTTAACTGTCTTTAACTTTTGCAAGGGTCGAAAACACGGAGCCCGTTTGGGTCGAATGGACCGTCGACTCATAAATCTCGAGCCAGACACTAACAATGTGTAGCCGGCTTGTCTTCAGCCCTTATGTTCTACCTACTTAATACATAGCCACAGTGGTGAAACCGTAACAAGTGTTGTAATGGCTCATGATGTGATAATCTGCTTAGATTTACGTTATAATATTGAGCTGTAAGTCGTGAGTTCGATTTCAATCTAGTGTAATATTTTTGTGATGGATTCAGATATTATGTGTACATATATTATTATTATAATATACATATAATAATATGTATATAATACATACATATAAATATATATGTATATTCAGATATATATATTGTTTGTCTGAGAGTTGCTATAATAATTAAACATACTAATAATATCATAAGTGCGAAAGTTTATATGTATGGATAAACGACTGAAGGGATCTGGACGAAATTTAATTCATAAATGTTATGTTGTTTTTTTCATATCATTTATCATGGTTGGTATTAGGAATAAAGAACGTTTTGGCCGTGGGAAGCGTTTCCTGTATAGGTTTCCCTCGCAATACAATCTTAGTATCTTCGAAATCGAAAATAATTCTGTTTCTCCGAATTAAGTCATAACACCAGGCGAGATGGAGGTCAAGCGCAAAAATATTAATCAGCATCAACAGCCTGTGTTCGTCCACTGCTAGATATCGGCCTCTCCCAACACGCAACTCAGCCTGATCCTCGGTCTTACGTCTCCAACCGCCACCAGATGCCTTTGCCATATCGTCACTCCATCTAGTCTCAGGGCGTCCTACCCTACGTTTAACCATTCACGGTCTCTACTCCAGAACGCATCTACCCCAACGGTTAGCGGCGCTTCTACCGCCTAACGAAAAACGCTTTGACGCTTTGATGCTTTGATATTGATGTCTCTTTTCTTCTCGCTTGAAATGAAAGAGACGGCAATGCCAAAGCGTCAAAGCGTTTTTCGTTAGGCGGTAGACCCCCGGGTCTGCAACAGATGTGACCGGCCCACTGCCACTTCAGTTTGCTAATACGCTGAGTTATGATGTAATGACAATGACTTTAGTTCTCTAAGGATTATTATTACCGAAAAAATAATGCTGCAAAAACTTTAGAGCACATTCAAATTGGCATAACTATAACTTTTACTTTGTGACGTCAAACGAACTTAACGTAACTCAACTCTAAATTCGAAAGATCGTTAACTTAAAATCTTGAGTAAATGTTTGAAGTGCAACGGTTAGTGTAAGTTTTGACAGTAAATTGTTAACTATCAAAACTGGTACTAACGAAGTCTCGTATCGTAAGATTGTAGGTAATTTATAACAGTGCTGTTCTATCAAATAGCTGTAGGTACTATAGGACTAACCTACTAAACTCAGTCGGTGGATAATTTTGATGTGGTAGTGTAAGTAGCTAGTTAGGTTTACAGTATTTTTTAAATGCAATTTTAGGTTGTTAATTTAAAAAAAACATGGTATGTAACATATAATGAACTGTAACTGGTTTTAGTGTTAGGACTTTTTGACGAGTACGCCTGGGGAAGTACCATACCTTTCCCGGGTATTCTAGCGCCTAGCAGTAATGTCCGAGTACAAACTTCACTGTTTTCCGTTTAACACACCCACAACCACAACGTAAGCAGCCTACTAAATGTTCCCACTGTTTGCTGGGACTCGGGGCCTTCTTTCTTAAGGATCCAAAGCCATAATTCACCACGCTGGCCCTGTGCTGATTGGTGGTTGGTGGGCGACGATCGTAGTGCAGTTCAAAATAATGATTTAGACTCTTTATGCTCAAATAGCTGTACACTGTGCTGAGCAGCTATTGGCTATATTGGTAGGCATGTTGCTTCTCGCCAGTTAAATCAGTAGTGAGTTTATTTTGCCGCCAAGCAGTAGTCTGCAAACGTTACTGTGTCCTGGTTTGAAGGGCAATGTTTCCAGAAAAATTACTGGGCTAAGAGATAAAACATCTTATATCTCCGGTTGACGAGCGCACATCGGTGCTATGTAATGATTTTATTTAATTGACTCTTCACATGTTTCCATAGCGTGTCACTGTGTTGATATGGGCAGGAATGTTGCTTGCTGTCAGGTGCATGCCCAGCTCGTCTTGTCACTCTAAAGTTAAAAAACGTTTCGTCATTCTGTACTGTAAAAACAATCTTTGTCTACAACAGCATAAGGGAGATTCAGAGTTTCCGCAACGAATGTTTATGTGACCTACTCCTGTTGTAGTTCGCTACAATTTTGTATCATGTGCTTGAAATATATTCGTAGCTGCAGCGTTATTCTGGCGAACGAAGTTCGTATAGTTATGATAAATTTTCATAAATGCAGGCGACGCAAGGGGATCCGCACGGACATAATATATAATTATTATTGTTACAAGCCTTAACCCGTTGCGCCAACTCGAACCACTGAAGCGAAAATTAAGCCATCACCCACCGAACCCAAAATAATATCATTTCAAATATATCATTTTGATACATGTTATGGTAATTTACCTACATGAGTGTTAACTTTGTTTAGACAAAACTAAATGACGTGTTTATAATGCATCCACCTAAACAATTGATAAACAAAGGAAAGTTTAATTTTTAATATAATACATTTGCATTTGACTGGTTTCTCGCCTGATGTTAAGCAACGATGCGGTCTACGATGAAGACAGGTTACTTAAAAGAAACTGATATTGTATATGTAAATTTTTTTACACATCAAATTTACAAAATAGATGTAACAGAAAAAATAATATGACTTTATTACATTTTATAAAAATAAGACCAAAAGTGATATTGGCGAGAACAGTGAAAGGATAAAGAATGAAATTTGAGATAGAATAGCGTGATAAATCCATTCTAATAAATGCTCAATGCACTAAAAAATATTGTCACTTCAATATAAAGGTTTTAGATTAATGATTTTTCAGAAACTGCTCTACTACTGACTTGTGAACTTCTAGTTCTTAAAATTATTTAATTATTCTTAAATAACTTTGCTAGAGTATCTACTTACTTCCTTACCTACTTACTAATTTTATTCATGCTAAAGTATCTGATTTCAACGAAATTTGCTACAAAATGGTCTAGAGCCTAAAAATAACCATATTATGTTACTTGATGATGGAGAAAGTGATTGTCAAAGATGGATAAAAGAGACAAAAGTTTGTATGGTGGTTATTTTAGAAGCAAGAAGATTTAATGTTTGTCCTAAGACTTTAATTACTTGTAACTAAATATCGCATTCAAAGTTTGTAAACCATTTTACACTCTAAGAGGTTAAATCAATTCACGGGTAAGCCACGGGTAGCACTACTGGACCTATGTAGTGGATCATAAATCATTTCAATCTTCTTTTTACTTTTGCACTTAAAAAGTGAAAAATAACAATGATAAATCGAGTGCGATGAGCATAGACCATCAAGCAATGCAGTTAACCTCAAAGCCCGGAACTTCTGTATGCAATAATACATAGTATTTGTTTCAAAGTACTCTGTGGAGCATTTTTAATACGGTTTTGCTCGTTTGCTGAATATCCGGCTCCAAAGTTTTACAATCTGTGCATAAAAATAACACTTAGTTAAAATACTTTGTATTTACATTTTCACGTTGTTTAATTATACATTCATATCCTGGAAACGCTGGGTTTCTTCATAATATTTATAGCTTTATCACAAAGAAATAACTTTTTAAGTGATACTTGTAGTACTCTACCTATGTCGCCCGGTTTCCTATGTCTGTTTATTTTGTACGAAAATCCTAATCTGATGAAATTTATCAAACAGCTAATATTTTTTCGACTAAGTGTCTTATGGAAAACATTGTTTTATGCTCATATAGCTATAATAAAAAAAAAAAAAAAATTGGTAATTTATTGTACTACTGTTTAAGGACTGTGGCACCTACTTATTGCGTAGAACTTTATTTATAATAATAATTACTACGCGTAATTTTCATTTAATACATTAATTCTGAAACTAGATTTCAAAAACTGTATTTTCCTAACTACGGTATAAATTTACGTTGCATATCGAGCTCTAGGTGACTGAATGCTTCACTCAACATTTGCCCGGTTGATTGGTACGTGGCTATGACTGTAGAGACCCGATATCAGTGACCAACTGTGGCAAAACACACGGCTCGACGCGCACCTCATTCAATCAACGCTGTGGCTATCTGTTTTCTAATGAAGAGTTTTGCCGCATTCTCTAACTATTTAGTACGAGTATTTAGTGCATATTATATCCACGTAAATTTGTGAATAACGACAATAGATTATGAGCTAATCTAACCCACTGTAAGTTTAAAATAATCTCACGTGTTTTAAATGATACTAGCGTTCCGTCCCGGCTTAACCAGTGGTACATAATATATAGGTATAGCACTTAGGTACCTACATATCTAAAGGTGAAGAATTTTTTGAAATCTAGATTCGATCGGTCGTCCTGGGATTAGCGCGTTCAAACAAAAGACCTCTTCAGATTTATAATATTAGGAAAGATATGTAAATGTGACAAAACTACATACGACAAGTAGTTTTCGAGAAAAATGGCAACATTTATTTGCACAAACAATGTTTAGTGCAGCGCCCCCTGTTGAGTTGTCTACGTAATATCTATCTAAGAACAGGCACAAATCAAACTTAACCCCTTGACTGCTAACTGCATAAAAATCAGACTTGTATTTATTTAAAACAATTATTTACTATACTAAAAGCTAATGCCAACACGCAAAGGAACCAGTATTTCAATAAAATTTATGATATTCACAAATACAATCTAAAGTCTAACAACACACTATTTAGATAATTAGATGCAATGAGATAAATATGCTATAAATCTGGGTGACTGGGTGAATGCAGTGCAGTGCTAAGTATTGATTTGGACTCTTCGTGTTCAGTTGTAGTGGTAGGATTCTTTGCACAACTACTATATTTGAAGGGCATTGGTTTCAGAGTAACTTCAGTTAAACTCACTTTTCCTCGTTAAACTTGGCCTGATTGGCATCGCCCCATTCAGACTGTCTCAAGGGCCAAGTTTAGATGCTCAATCACAGAGTCAGTGAGAGACAGAGTATTTTCTCGCAGTGACTGGGTTTGTTGTCCACTGGCTCGTGCGCTAGATTTGTAACTCTCTCCAATGTTGTTATCATCTGCGTACCTAAGGAAACCAGGCTACAACAAACTATTTAATATGTAGCAAAGGAGCGTTATTGAGATTTGAGCAATTTTTAAGAACTCCGGCATTAATAGATATCAATTCGATACAACAAGCAACTATCGATGATTACTCGTATCGATCCCTCATAAAATTTAATCTCCACGTATAAAACCAGCAAACAACCCATATGCAGAAAGCTTACTTATAAGCCCATCCTACCAGACTTGTTCGAAAGCTTTCGAGATATCCCGGGAGACTGCAAGTGCTTCCCCGTGCTTCTCGATAACTTCACTCTAGATGTGAGTGACGTACGCTAAAATATCCCCGTAGGTCTACCGCCTAACTCTAAAGCTTTCGGAAAGCATGAGATGTCTTCATTGCATTTGTAATGTAATGCTTTCATTTATCAGCGATCGCCTAACTAATGTTGCTTTCAAAAATCTATCGTGTGTCACAGATTAAAAACAACTGAAGTAAATGTACACTAATGCGTTCGTTATTACGTTTCGATACCACGTAATCGGTTTCGTCAATCTAATCAATGCGAAAATATTTTATGTGTTTGAGTAAAAGTTACAACGTCAAAAAGCATCAGTTTTTATTTCAAATTACTTGAATTGTTATAAATCAATTTTATTTACATTTATTATTCATTTATTTAGGTCATTATAGAAGAGCATTATTAGCATTACGATTAACCGAAGATAGCAAAAAATAAAAAACGGAACGCGATATTTGACATTTCATCTAAGTGTTCCCACCGTATATTTAAATTTCTTCCTAGGTTATAAATGTAATAATTTACGTAAACCTCAAAATATTCCTAGGTAATTGATAGAAAATCGTCGTTACTTCACAAATTTAGTGAAAATATTTTTTTACAAAGATTTCAAAACAAGCAAATTTTATGCTGCCTATACATACTGGCCGAGTGGAGGCCAACGCCAGTGTGTGGAGGGTCGTTTTGTGATGACTCGCGTCGCTCGCCTCGCTGGCGGAGTCACAGTAAGTGGCCAGTGTGTATAGGGCTGTTTTGTCTCGACTCGTCTCTCGTGACCGGTGTCGGTTTTTGTGCACAAAACAAAGGCGCTCGGCGAAAAGCGTCCTGCTCTCCTATTGGCGTACCTCGTTTTTGTCTGCACTGGGCCAGTGTGTGGATGCTACGTTTTGTCTCGTGCCGTTTTTTTGTCTGCACTGGGCCAGTCTGGATGGTTCGTTTTGTCTCGCGCCGTTTTGTCGGCACTCGCGTTGGCTTGGGCTGGGCCAGTGTGTGGATGCTTCGTTTTGTCTCGTGCCGTTTTGTCGACACTCGCGTTGGCTTGCATTGGCCCAGTGTGTATAGGCAGCATTACAAGTTACCTATCCTCCGTCAAAGTTTATTGTAGTAATAGAAAACCTACGTAAGCCTAGCATATTTGCGATCTGTCTGGCTGGCAACATTGTCATTGTTTAAAAAAAAAAAAAATATTATATTTACCTTCCAAGCCATGTATATAATAAATTAAAAAAAAAAAAAAAAATATATATTTACCTCTATCTGATATCTGATGTAAACATTTACAATTTAGTTATTAAACAATTTAAATAAATATCTAATATTGATTACTTGTTATTTAGTTTTTAAAGTCATGTAGTTCGCTCGAATCTAACTAGTGATAAATATAAAAACTGGACTCCGGCAATAACAAAAACAAGTATTTGTATTGTATGAGGTATGTTAATAATTACATGCTTGTTTTCATCTTGTTTGAATCCCCTTTACACCTAGTATGTTTCTTAGTGCTGATCTATTAGTTTGTCAGTCTGTTGTGCAGCAGTAGAAGCATAAATTGGGCTGCCCATGTGTTATAATATTACTGTAGATAGAATGTTTGTCAAGGCAGACTCAGGCAGACGTGTCAGGTGTGTCTTATGTGAAGTGATGGGAAGAGCACGATATATACCTCTTGGTAAGCAACACCATAACAGCACAGTGTCACAAACCTATTGGAACAAGAAGAGTCCAAATCATTACCTAACACTGCACTTGTCACCCTGAGATATTATTTATATATTTCTATGGAATGTTTGTCCTTCAAACTGATACAATGAACTTAAATTGCATGTCCGAAATGGGTAAACTGTTGTTAGTTTAATATGTTTAGTACCATTTTAAGTACATAGTTAAGCAATAAACTATTTTGATTTTGTTCACACATTACTGCTTGGTAGGATAACAGGCAAAGGTGTTGTTGACTTCTCGAGGCAGACTTAACAAAGTCCTACCACTAAATGAATAAGTTACATGTTATAAATAAAAGTGCTTTGTTTCAGATATATCTATTGTTATGCGTCATGATTGCGACTTCCGATATGTAAAGCTTCTCTGAAACCACCTCAACTCCCAGAACACCTTCGTGGAGTGATATCGCTGACTGATTGAAACATGATTATCAAAATGCCTATTACTGAAAAATAAATTTATCAGATGTACCAACAAGAATAACAAACAATATTGTGTTTTAATAAATTTTCTGTATCCTTTATGACAATTTTATTGTAGTACACCTATGTAATGATTCATGAATATACACAGATTAGTTGAATCTGTGTAGATTTATGGAGTAGAAGAGAGATGAGATGATAATGCCTGATGGTAAGCAACCATACAACTATTGAACAAGAAGATTTTCTATCAGTTATTAAAATTGCTGGTGAACATTTCACAAACAACACCATCTAGCCTCAAACTAAGTAAAGCTTGTACTATGGGTGCCAGACAGCTGACATAATCATATTATATAAGTATGTATGTAAAAAATGCATACTTATTATACATAGAGAACACCCAACCACAGTACAAATATTTGTACTGTGCGAGGATAGAACCCACGGCTTCGCATGGTAGACTTACTACCAACGTATCTCTACTTAGTCTGTGCTACCAACTAAGACACCAGGCCAGCCACACTATCCTACTAGCTGTTCAAACTGAATATCGACGGTAAAAACCAAACCTGCTGTAACCCACAAAATGCAAAATGTTCACCAGAGCCAAAAAACTTTTGAGGTTTTAGAAAAAAATTCATAACTCAAAAACTATTATTCCTATAAATGTAATTTTTAGAAACGAAATGCATTATTTAATTGTTTATTAAATAAAATAACTAAAACTAACCAAAAGTTTGTTTTTGTTTATGTTTTTGTGGGTTACAGCAATGTCACTTTTTTTTCTGTTACGCAAAAATGCTGTAAATGAAGAAGACAAATGTATGGACTGCTCCAAAAGAAACATTTTACATTTAAGCAATATCGTCTTAATAACGTATGACACTTATTTAGTTTTGAAAATTATGTCGTAAATAACATTAGTATTAATGCCTCGGTACACTTAATTGTCGTTACTGTCAGAAATTATGAGAGGTCAGTAAAATAAAAACGATGTAAGTATGGAATGATAGAAATTTGACATTATTTTAATACGTTTAAGAACAATCACCACTACTAAATCAAGTTTTTTTTTCAATTTAAAAACTATCAAAAAGCACTTTGGAGCACAAAAAGCACAAAATCGAAAATTTAGAACTTTAGGTAACCTATCTTCTGCTTAAGGCCTTCGGATCGACCGTGATGCTGAACCATGATGATAACGTTAGGCAATACACCTGCCCATCACATTATCACGCGGCTATTGGAACATTAAAAATCCAAATCATTAACTAGAATTGTGCTGCAGTCGGCTGCGTCCTGCAGAAATCGTTCCGTCCTAAAATATGGTTTATCTAAATATCCTATAGTTTTGGCAGAAATATTGTCCTTCAAATCAGAACACAGCGATGTTTGCGTATTACTAATTGCCAGTAGATCAATTGGCGAAAATATGCTACTTTTCCAGCGGAGAAGTAGAGTAAATAAATATGTGCAGATATTTAAAACACAACACCATCTGACCCCAAACTTATTAAAAATTGTATTATAGCATCCAAAAAGCTGATATAATACCTAAACAAGGTCATTGGTAATCAGCCTGCATCCTTTTAAGCCCATGTTAAGTACACAAAATACTCAGTCTTCTTCAAAAATGGTGTCAAAACCCTTTTAAAGAACTATCGACCAATATCCCTTCTGAGTTGTTATCACATGTTGCTTTATTCGAAGACTCAACAAGTTTCAACCACCAGAATAGGCCGGATTTCACAGCGGGTATAGCACCATGGACCACATTGACTTCGTGCGGCAAATCATACAGAAGAACAATGAGTACAATCAGCTCCTTTGTTTGGCGTTTTCGGACTAGTAGAAGGGATTCGACTCGGAGGAAACCCGGTCTGTCCTGGAATCCTTACAGCGATGTCAAATTAACTGGCGATATATAGAGATGATAATATGTTTGACGCCGCTACTATGACCATTCAAATTCAAAACTTGCAGATGAATGATCTACCTGCGACGAGAAGTGAGACAAGGGAACGTAATCTCCCCAAAATTGTTCTCAAAAGCATTGAAGGATATATCTAGGACACTGGATTGGACTGGATGTGGCATCAATATAAACGGTGAATACACCTCTCACCTACGATTCGCAGACGACATTGTTATGATGACCGAAACGCTGGAAATACAAGAGATGCTGAATAGCTTAGCTGAATTTTCCCAACGCATCGGTGTCCAAATATTCGATAAAACCAATGTTATGGTGAACGAGCTCCTAACTATGGGATCGGTTGCCATGAAAACAATTTCAAATGCGAGTCCATGAAGAGGATTCAGCTAGGCTGTACAGTGTTTGGGAAACTCTCTCTTCTCGTCACTCATCCCACAAAGCCAGAAGACGAAAGTTTTCAATCAGTGCGTTTACCGGTCATGATCTACAGTGCTGGAACGTAGAAACTGACACTTAAGATCGTCCACAAGTCCATTAAGGTCGCACAGTAAGCTATGGAACGGGCTGTGCTTGGTGTCTCTCTGAGGGATCATATTCGAAATTAAGGCATCCGTCATCCGTTATTGACAAAGCTCAATGTCTTTCCAAACTGAAGAGGCAGTGAGCTAGTCATATCTGTAGGAGGACCGATGACCGTTGGGGTAGACAAGTTCTAAAGTGGAAACCGTGATTAGGTAAACGTAGTGTAGGAGGTCCTGAAACCTAATGGAGTGACGACATACGTAAGGCTGCAGGCAGTGGTTGGAGAAGAAAAGCCGACAACAGGGCTGAATGACGTACCATGGGAGATGCCTATGTCTAGCAGTAGACTAGAATGCGCTGATGATGATGATGTAGGTATTGAGTTTTAACAAGTTGTAAAACAATTATTGTTTGTTTAAATACACAGAATATGATCTTAAATGGATGCAGGCTGATTAGCAGCACCCTTGTAAAGTTAAAAATACATACACATTTTACATAGAAATATCCTGACACAAAACAAATATGTATTTGTTTTCATGATACAAATATTTGCCCTGGGTGGGAATCAAACCCACGATCCTCGGTTCGCAGACAACTTACTACCAACTAAGCCACGAGGCCAGGCGAGGTACTACCAGTACAAAAATCGCGATAAATTTAACTTTTTCCACGATAAAAAGTATCCCATGTTTCAGGAGTTCAGCAATTTAGGCATGAAGAGGTAATAGATAATATAAGTTACTTTTCACATTCATAATTTCTTTTACTTTTCTATTCCAAATTATATTTCTAAATTAGTTGAAATGATTTAAGATAAAATAAAAAACATTGATGAGGCATTCATATTCATCGTCAAATCACTTACGTTTATAATTTTAATCTAATTCGGTAGTAAAGCACAACAACAGCACACTCGTCACGCCTTCCCAAGTGTCACACAGTAACGTACATAACTGAACGACGTGGTGATCCGCGGTGCAACCGGCGCGAACGTATTTTACAATGGCGGTTAATGAGCTAAATCGGCAGATGGCTACCGTGTTGAAAATAGCTTAAATAGCAAAGTCCGGTAAATTTTAGTGAGCTTAAGTTGGCGTAACTAGTGATTGTCTATAACACCACATGTATATAAAATGTAGTAAATTAAAATTATCCACGTTTGATTATATAATAGATGTAATAAATACCATGCGTTACTTAATTGTTATGAGCAATTTTGCTGTAACCTACAGTCCTCAACATTTCATGACGCTGTTATTACAATGCACACATTATTTGCAAAAGGGAAATTGTTGTAAATAGCAAATTAAAGAAAAAGGCCGTTTTTGTGTTGTTTACAGCAAGAGAAATGTTATCTTTTTTGAAAAATTGAAAAAATTTCAATGCTGTACCAAAATTTCTAGAGGTCGTAGAGCCACGGGAGTGGGACCATTCGACGCAGTATTTTTTTCTGATTCTAAATCTGCAAAAAAAAATTTTTGCCAAATGTGTGGTTTACAGCAGGTTTGGTTTTTACCGTCGATATGATGTCGTTGAATGATTTAGACAAAGGTTTTCTATTTCCTCAGGCAGATTATGAAATATGAAATCATAACACTAAAGAAATGTATTATATTGTATAAAGGGTGTATTTATTATCAATCATTTTCTAACAGTTGAATGGGTTTGATGACCCAATGTCTTGCTTGTGAGACAACTTGTTTTCTTGTAAGCTACGGGAGCAGCCAGCAGTCTTGACTCCTAAAACAAAAACAAGATCTAATTATATTGATATAAGATATTAACATTTCATCACATGAATAGCAGCACCCCATGGCTATGGCACAGTTGCATCCAATTATTTTGCTTTTATGAAAAGTGCATATTATATTATATACTTCAATCTGACCCATTCAGACATTCCAAAGTGATTAGCAACAAACAATCTTTCACATTTACAATATTAGGGGACTGGTTCATAAATTACCTACCTATGTAGGTATATATTTATGGAATTTAATACTTGCTAGTTATTACCTATTTTGAACCACATTCTGCTATTTTATATTCTATAGCTTCATAATATTAGTGCCTTAATGTAATGCTGTTTGTTGATAACAGGTCTCTCGCAGTATATTATCGCAGTATTAGTAATATTGATCTCAAGCAGTTCTGAATGTTTAAAATAATGACTTATTAATTTACCCTTCTTTTAAGATTTCATCACATTTTCGTTGGTACTCATTCCAAGCTCTCAGTTAAGGTGAACATGAGGGACCCAACATGTTCAAAGATTTTTTTTGCTTACCATCAAACAAAAGGAACATTCCGTTTCTGGAATATTTTTTTCTTTTATATGGGCATCTGTCAACCTTGCAATATCACTGTAATCACATCAATGAGGTACTAGGTAAGTATAGGAAAATCATTCATAGACTTCTTTGAATACTAGGTAGGTATTTAATGCAGCCAGTTTCTGTAACAATTAGTGAAAGTAAGTATTAAATCACAAATGATAATAAATAAAGCTAGGTATTACTTACTATCAAAACAAAAAGGGTTTCTAGTTATTTGTAAGTTGCTTGTTACCTTTATTTCAGGTTTGATGTCTCGTCTTTCAGGAAAGATGCAAGAGGGAATTACGCCCTCGAAAGTGGTCTTCCCCATAGTAAAATTCAGTGACACACTTATTTTCAGTAAAATCACTATTTCTAACGAGACGAAACTTGTTATGCTATTGGTCTATTGGTGTTCCCGCAATAGTACATGTTCACCGTGCTATTTTTGATCTTTACAAGGCAGTATCTAACGAAAAAACTTGAGAATTACACTACTAGAATTCCAAAACAACACCTAATTTGGCGATGCTTTCATGACATGACTTGAAAGCCGATAATGCTTTGCGTCAAAGCAGAAAAAAAGTTAGGCGGTCGCTATTTTAATCGAAATGTATGGAGTTTCGTTCATTCTTCTAACTACTAATGCTTTCCTTAGAACGGAAAGCATTTGTAGTGTTCGGCTTTCATCGGCGGTACCAAATTGGCCGATGACGTCACAAATCAAAGCATGACCGAAAGCAAGAGCGTTAGGCGGTAGACCTACCGGTAGACCAGTTTCGAGGAGGCCCATATTGCAAGTCGTTGAGAAGGTCTATAGATTACAGGTACATCAGAAGCCTATGGTTTGTTTGCAAAGTATGCATATTACCGAGATGAACCGGTAATTGGCAGGGTCATTGCTTTTATTAAAAACAGTTTACAAACGTTAGCAAGCTTTCGGCCTTGACGACAACTGTTGGCATGACCTCGGTACTTGCCTAATTAAGAGAGAGAGAGAGTCTTAGACACGTATCAGTCAAGTCTAAGAGGACACAATTCAGCCGCACAAACTTTCAATACCAAAGCAGGAAGACCGCCCCACCCATTGCCATTATTCACATCTAGTAACTCTTTACCAACTTCTACATGGCTAATGTCTATTTCCGACATAAAAGTTGAACTGCCTAATTATAAATTACTAGAAATGCCCCGCGGTGTTACCCGCGTAGTTCCCGTTGTTTTTCCGGGATATCCTATATGTTCTTCCAGACTATAATCTATCTGTGTTCCAAATGTAAGCCCGATCCGTTCATACGTTAAGACGTGGTTGAGTAACAAACATCCAAATATCCAAACATCCATACATTGACATTTATAATATTAGTAGGATTTATTTATTTAGTGAAGTGGTAGGACTCTTTGCAGAGTCAGCATGGAGAAGTAGCGTAACTTTGCCAGTTATTCTACCGCCAAGCAGTAATGTGCAAGCATTACCTACTGTTTCCAGTTTAAAGGGCAATGTTTCCAGATACTATAAAGTTCATACAGATCAATCATCATAAAAGAGCGCATTGCTGTGCTAGGTAATAAATTTGACATTAGACTCAGTGCAGCACAGTGCAGCGATAGGTAAAACAACATGAGCTTTTTATGTTGCAGTAGTTTCGTGATACTGTGTTGTTGTGGGCAGACGTATTGTTTACCACCAGGGACATGTCACGCACGTCTTGTCTCTTTTTACAAAAAAAAAAAAGTAAACACAAATTCGAAAAATAATTATTGACCTTTTTGGCATCACACTTTGATAAAATAAAACGTCAAAACTAGCCTTGTGGGTGATGCCTCAAAACACTTTGGGAAACGAAGTTTAAAGTTGTTTGATTAAACCAATTCATTTAAGCAGTCCTGTTTATTCGAAAATTTATTTATTCCCAAACTAAGTAAAGCTATGACAGCTAAATGATATAATATTTACAGATTTACAGTCTCCGAAGACGAGACCTTCAAATATCTCGGTATGTCACAGTCATTGGGTATATCAGCAGATTACATTAAGAAATCGGTGAAGGAGCGCTTCTTTTGCCGGCTGACAAAAGTACTTAAAAGTCTTCTTTCAGGCGGTAACAAAGCGTGAGCCTTCAACGGTTGGGTAATGCCTCTGCTGATATACTCCTTTGGCATACTGAGATGGACTCAGACTGAGCTCGACGCCCTAGACAGAAAGGTCTGTTACAGGTGTATTAAACACATAAATAACTTTTTCTTTTACAAAAATATTTTGTAAAATCCAATCCCACTAATAGTAGGTATACATTTAATATCAATATGTGGATGTTTATTTCTAAATCACGTCGGCATGGCTAAACGGATTGGGCTGAAATTTGTAAAATAGATCACAGTCTGCAATAACACATGGGATTATCTACTTTATAACACTAACAGATACGACTTTTTATCCCGGGAACAGGAACGGAATTACATAGTATAATTTTATTTAATAAAAATAAAACACTTTTTAATTGTCAAATCCATCCATTTTAGAGCATTTAACCATAATTTGTCTTAGTTAAAAATTGTTAATTTCGATCCATATTTCTTGTAGTACACTATTTGGTTTGCCTTTGAATGAAACCAAAAGGTATGTGTATAATTCAATTTAAATTAAAAAACAATATAAATATATAGGGGAGCGGGGGGTAGCCCCGGCCGGTGGGTAGCCTCGGCCACCCCAAATACTACTGACTTGCGTAATATTACCTATAAGTCCTTGTTATGTCTGTGTGCGTTTACTAGCCATGCAACAAATACTGACAGTTGAAGTTTCCAGACCTCGGCGTTCGAACACAAATTGAGTGTATTTTGTTTTGGGCGGACTGGTTGCGCGGGATACCAATTGTTTCGGAGGCTATACTTATTGGATAAATCTAGGTCATTATTAATATTATATTTTTTTTCATATTCAAATACATTTATATTTCATATATTTAAGTTTATCTGAATGTGTAATAACATGTTTTTTGATAAGATTTTTTTGTTTGATGAAAGTCGTGTCGGGTAACCCCGGCCATCGGATTTGGGGGTATCCCCGGCCATAGCAGATGACGCTATTATTTCTCATATGTTTAAATCTAACACTCAACGTTAATTTGTTGTAGTGGTACAATGCTCAAATTTAAAAATAGAACTACAAATCGCCTAATTCTGCAGCACTTGAAAATTAACCACGACCGTCGACGACAATACCAACAACTAATGTCGAACCAACAGGTAGCGTTTCTGCCGCGCCGTTAGCAGCCTTACAAGAAGCAGTAACAAGCAACTACTGATGTTGGGAATATGAATGATGTGTCACCTCTTCTCAAAAAAACGACTGACAGCTTAGAGAAGAAGAACAGAAAAAAAGTAATTTTGACGTCTTTGCTATATAAAAAGGAACTAATGGATATACCGAAGACACCAAAGCAGCGGTTAAAGTCAAGATAAACATGAAAACGGGAGTATAAGTTAAGAAGATTGCATCTCAGCCAAATTCAGAAAATCAGGAGACGAAATGCATTATTTGCGGCGAAACATTCGATCGGATTTGGGTCCAATGCAAAATATATGAGGACTGAGCTCACGAAGCATGTGTAGATTTAAATTCATCTCTTTTGTACTATTACTGTGATGTACAAAATCGCATTAATCTTTAAATACGGGGGTGGCCGGGGCTACCCGCGACATTTAAGAAATACTAAAACTTAATTAGTATTTCAAGTGGCTTTAATTACAGAATGATTATGTAATTGTTTGAGTTTTCGATATTTATCTTAGGTAAATATACCGTTGATTATATTTTATAGCTTTTTTAATAGTTTACTTCATAAATATAGTCATAATAACGAAAACAAAAAAATGGCCGGGGCTATCCCCCTCTCCCCTACATTAAAAAATTACACAATTGATTTTCACATAATTAACGAAAGACCATTGTTTGAGCTTGTAACTAATACCAGGGACATTCATTACGAAACCTCATCATGCGGGACTGTGTAGTTGAGAGTGATTTGTCGTCCTTAGGGACAAATAGGCCACTGGCGATGCCGACCTCGGTCGGTTGAAAGCTATTTTTCAAGTGCTTTTTCCTATTTCTAGCGCTAACCGGCATTGTGAAAATAGTTATGGGCGCAGAGAGGATTTTAGACACAAATAAGTTGTAAACGTAGGCTTAAATAAGAATGACAAACTTTACTATCTTTTTAGTTTATCTGGAATAGATTACATTTTTGAAGCAATTTTTTTTATTTGAAGTTTTATATTCGGCTGGTCTACGTACGCAGTAATGGCAGGAAACAAATGATACCTTTTTTTCTATCGAACTGCTCGTAGCTCGAAAAGTGACATCATTTCATGGCTGTTGTTCTAAAGACTCAAACGAGGAAGTTTGACTCAACTTTTGTGACAAGAGTGTCTAGGCTGTGGAATGCGTTGCCAGAGTGGGATTTTACCGATCGATGGTTAAAATATTGGTATCTTCAAGTCGAGAGTGAATCGCTTTCTTCTAAGTAATTAGTTCTACCGTAGACCACATCGACGCTTAACATCAAATTTAGAAGACTGTTAAGTGTAACCCTATAATAGTTTAAAACCTAACGATCAGGCTCACTGGTACGTCTTGGGCTATGACCACCGACGGTTCAAGTAACTCGCCACCATTTTGAAGTTAAAAGTAATATAGTAGCTAATATAGTAATCCATACCTTAAATCTGAGTGTACAATTTCAATTTGATTCGGTGTGTACTGCTGACGGTGGGAAATGAGCAACAAACAGTCAAAGATTTGAAAAAAAAATGCACATTTATTTTATATAAATAAATATTGATGTCTTATTTCACAACCGACATCTGCCTAGTTGAACAAAGTTCCGGGTTCAGCTAGTTTGTATCAAAACACTCAAGTTCAATTTTGTAATTAAGTCATGTAAATCATTATGACTTCAGATAATAAATCAAGTAACTTCTGTACCCTGTCCTTCTTGACCTTCTGTAAATGTGCCAATAGTTTATCGTATTCTGAACTTGCCCTCAACGACCGAATAGCATTTTCTTTTGATTTAACGTCGAAGTTTTTATATACTGTATTCCATAACGTATTTAAAACCATGCCATTCACGGTGTTCTTGTCGTAATGATCGCTGCAATGTACCTGAAATAGAAAAAATGGAATTACTTTCTTTATTAATCTATCTTATTTAGCTAGGTTGGGGATAAACCTATATGTCACCGTTAAAATTTAATCACCTACAGTTTACAGTATAATGTCTTTTTTTTTAAATAATGAGTGTCGAGACGGGCAGGACATGTGCCTGATGGTAAGCAACATGCCTGCCACATAACAGCACAGTGACACGCAGCTATTGGAACATGAAGAGTCCAAATCATAACCTAGCACTGCACTGCGTTCGTCACCCAGAGATATAAATTGTTATATCTCTAAGCCCTGTAATTGCTCTGGAAATATTGTCCTTCAAACCGGAACACAGTAATGTTTGGACATTGCTGCTTGGCGGTAGAATAACTGGCAAAGGTGTGGTACTTCCCCAGGCGGACTTCTGCTAAGAGTCCTACCACTACTATAAAATTCTGAAGTCTAATATAAAAGTCTGAGTTTATGATTTCATGTAGGTTAGGGTAGTTTTTAATGTAACGTCACTAGATTATAATCTGACGGTTTTTACAACTTTACGGTGATATACCTACATATTTTGCTGTGTTACTTTACTACATAATTGGCTGAAGAATTGGAATAACTGACAAACATGACACACATTCCTAAGCAGACTCTGCAAGGACTACTACATAACATTCATGCAGATACACGGTATTCGTACTGACTATAGCAGTAATGTGCAAACATCACTTTGTTCCGGTTTGAAGGACAACGTTTTTAGAGAAATTACAAGGCTAACAGATAAAACATCATTGAAAGGTTCTGAATTAGACTCCACATGTTGTAATAGTTGCATGATATTGTGCTCTTAGGCCAATTGTCCACGTAGCTGTACGACATCCGCACGATTTCGACAATTGTCGGATGCAAGACGAATGCTTGCATCTTGCGTACAAATAATGAAGTCTGTGTCCACGAAACGACAACGACACGACAGCCGCACGTCTTGCGTTTGTTCGTAGGATGCATGCATTCGACAAAAGACGCGTGCGTGGACAGTAGGCCTTATGATCAAGCGTGTTTCTTAATGTCAGGCGTAAGTTCTACTCATTCTGTCATTTCCTTACTATATTTGTTTTTTAAGATTTCAAATTTTTTTTTAGTTTTAATAACATGGCAATCACCGACATATTTTATTCTTTAAACCTGTATAATATGACTTAAGAATGTGCGTAATATTCCTTAGTGGCATCAAAATATGGTAATTCTAAATTTGAATCAGTTTACGCCAGGAACCATTTACCACTATTATTTTTACAGATATTCGTATAACTTAGCTAAATTTAGTCTAGTTCAAAGTTGAATTATATCTGCTTGAACTCGTCTTAACTTATTTACTTGTTTTATGTTAATTAAGGTATTTTATTAAAATCGTTATTCACGGTAGTTTTGAATCAATCTAAATGCTACGTCTAACGTACTGACTGACTGTGGGCCTAAAGAGAAGCAAAAAAAAAGGAAGTTCTTAAAATCACGCGGTACTACTACCTACTACACGCTTACTGACTATTTGCCCATGTCGAAACAGAAGGAAAAAAGAAAGTATAAAGTCACTTTAGTCTGCCTGGGGAAGTTTTTTTAACTATTAGGTTCGCACTTGACCACTTGTCTGATATTAAGCGACAATGCGACGATGGAGCATGCTTACTTAGAAGAAACCGATTCATTCTCGATTTGAAGACAGCAAGATTGTGACCATCGAGAAAAACGCACTCAGGGAACGCATTCCACAACCTAGACGTTCTTATAACAAACGTGGAGTCAAACCTCTTCGTTCGTGTCTTTGGAACAACCATGGATCAACCATGAAACGAAGTCGCTTTTTCGAGACTACGATAAAATCTGATAAAAATAAGCAAAATATAAGGCACACTTTTGCCAGTGATTTTACCGCCAAGTAATGTGCACCTTAAAGGCCCATGTATGCAGATACATTACGAGGAATTTGTTCTTGGGTGACACGGTTCAGTGCCGGGCAGACATTGCACTCTTTATGTTTAAATAGCTGCTTGAATTGATTCCTTGATTTTTTTATGTAACAACGATAACCATGTTACTGTTAACATGAGACGCATGTCTTGTCCTACTATTCTACGTTAAAAAACATATTTTTTTACAAAAAAAACTTTGATTTCTTCCGAAGACACAAACGTAAAAAATCTCTATACCAATTATACCAATGGAAGTGTTCTCGAAAATAAACAATCTTTTACCTCGCGTAAACCTTCGGCAATGTTTTGAATTACGGCGGTTGTTAAATTACCACAGACTAATCTTTAATTACTGATAAACTGTTTTGGATTCATTTAAATCAACTGTTAAAGTGATTAAAAGTTCTAAATTTTGAAAATTCCAGATTAGCACAGATCGAATTAATTGTTTTTTTAACGATTTTTTTAGGTTATATGCACTGTGCTATAGACAATTGTTTGGAATAACTCTATAATTCCCACAGAACGAATTAATTGTTTTTAACAAAAAAATTAGGCTTTATGCACTGTGTTATAGACAATTATTTGGAATAACTCTATAAATTTCATAAAAACACATCGATCCAAAGTGAAGTGTTCGCACCTATGGGATGGATCGCTAAGTATCAGCTGGAGGCTCTGGAATCGATCGAGCGACGTGCCAAAAGGCTCATAGGCAACGACACTCTTGTGCAAAATAGACTTCAAAGTCTTGAACATCACCGAAAAATTTAAAGCCTATCATCGGCTTCTCTAGGTAAACACGCTCCATCGTAGACCGCATCGTCATTGAACATCAGGTGAGATGGCGGATGAAGTGTAAACCTGTAAGTAGATCACGGACCCCGGAGTCTGTGGAGTGGATAGTTAAAAAAAAATATAAAAGTAAAAAATTACTTGACCACAATATTATACTAAATACAATACAAGTTTGGTTCCTAATGGTTATTTCGAGAAAAGACTATTAGAATTTTTGTTACATTTTGTGCAAGTACGGATGTGTTTTATTCTTCCTCCTTAAATTTAATATAGATTAAACAACGTGATTACAAATCCTTTGAGAGTTATTCCATCAAGAAACATTTATTATTTAGGCTCAAAAAATTATCTTTTTATGCACAAAAATCTACCAAAGAAAAATTTAAAAAGTCGAGTACAAAAACCTTTTTAAGAGCAAAAATAAATACTCACGAGTTCGCCGTAAAAAAGGAGGGTAAACAAAATAACCAAAAAGGCCACTTTATGTGGCATATTGAGTTACTTTCAGAGTGACGGAGCGAATGACACTGAAAGACGACTGTAAAAGAAATTTAAAGAATGTAATAAACATCCTTTTGCGTAATCGGATCATCTGAGATATGTTTACTCCATTGTGGCGAAGGAAACTGAATATTCAAGCGGGAATTCATTTGGCATAACACAAGAGATTGTAAAATGATACTTGAAAATATTTCAATAGCTAAGATCATAGATTAGTGATAGGTAAAATCAGGCAATAACTTTACTATAATAACTTTGAAATAACTCTTATCATTTTCAACACAGAAAAATATAAACATAAATGTGAAGTGATATAAGGTACATGATTTTTATCATTTTCAATTCAGAATAATATGAACACACTACACTAAAAACATTAAATTGTTTTTATGCCGTTCATAAATTAAAAACAAAGAAAATATTTAAGAAGCCCCTCGATATAGAAAAAGCATAGCCAATTATTTGGGATTATAATTTGTTTTTAAATGTTGTTTTTGTTTTTTGGCCTAATACAAAAATATATTGAAAAACATTGATAATCCCCATTAATTGACTATTAACTTTTTGAAGTGGGCGGCCTAGGTTAGCGTATCTACCTATTTCGTAAAATATATTTTATAGTATATTAAATATTTTTAGAAATAGGCTGAAAAAGGATTAAAATCATCGGCAGTTCTCGAAATTTTACGGTATAATATTTTCATTTTATAATCTCTTTAAGAGACAAGGAGCTATTAGTGAGCTGGAAATAGCTTAATCCTTCTTTGCAATATTCTGTAAATGGTTTTCTTTATTTTAATAAAATTATACAATTTTCATACTAAGAAATTAGGAAATTTAAGTTAAACAGTGAAGGTAATTTTACGAGCAGCTACAGTAGACCAGCCTTTTATCTTTTATGTATTGCTCGGAAACTAATAAATTTACGTACATAATAAATTTGTACTCAAGATAATGAAAAGACATTAAAATTTGAAATTGTAATATTTTTTCTTTTTAATATTTACTAATCACAATTGTTGTTTAGTAAACACATCAGAAAAGAAATGTAATGTTTTAAGCTAATAAGGTTCTTCATTATACACTTTGCACAAATTATATAGGCTGTTATTTCAATGTGATTTGCACTCAAAGGATCTATTAAAAAATATTAGTACTTACTATTTTTGTACCTTACCGAATAATACACAAATATTAAATTGGTCCACAACTGTGGAAGATATCAGTATCAACTAACATGGATACTGTTGTAGGACTTTTGTAGAGGTAAAGTTTGTTAAAGTACCACAATATTGCCAATTATTCTACCGCCAAGCAATAACACGCTAACTTTACTATGTTCTTGTTTGGAGAGCAATGTTTTCACAGAAATTCAGGCTAAGATTGCAGGGCAAATAGAAATTGTTTTATTACATTTTTAGGTGACGTATGCAACGCAGTGCTAGGCGTTATATTAATCCTCCATATATCATATAAATAGTTATATTGATCCTCCGTGTTTAAATTCCTTAGTTTGGGCCTAGGTGTTGTGGGTGAAATTTCCACCAAAAAAGATAACTGCTTTGCACTGTGCTCTTATAGAGAGGTGTATTATTTACCTTTAGGCACACGTCTTGCTCTTTCTGTCATTCAGAATTACAAAAAATGTAGTCTGTTATAATGACTGAATTTTATACTATACAAATCACATTCATTTTTTTACGTTTACTTAGAGATCAAAATGGTAGTATTGATAGTAACCGATGTAAATCGATTTGATACAACTAACAGGTATTCAGTTGATTTGATCACATGACACTTTGAATTCGCTGAAATTTTAACAATGGACTAAACAAAGTGATACATAACATGCACTGAACTACTACCGAAGTAATACACTCTGAGTACCATCTAAATATCAGTTGAAAACGCAAGATGCAAACTCATATGTATGGATAAGCTGACTTATTAATGAGTTTCAGAGACATTTAGATACAGATTGGGTGCTTTGTAGCTGTGACTTTTGATAACAATTTGTGAACAATCTTATGAAGTGCTAAATGAAACGATACACAAATGTAAAGAAAGTTCTAAAATTCACTAACTATAATAGTGATAGTTAGTGAATTTTAGAACTTTCTCACATAATAATTTCCATAAATGCCTAATCCTTCTAACATTATAAATGACAATGTATGGATGTTTGTTGCTCAATCATATGCGCCGTAACGTATGAACGGTTCGGGCTGAAATTTGGAAAAAAAGTAGTACATAGTCTGGAAGAACACATAAGCTAGTATTTATCCCGGAATCAAAATAATCTCAATTAAAAAAAACGGAAACGGGAAATACGCGGCTAACATCTAAACAAACCAACCATACTAACATCATACACAAACAAGTAGGTAGTCCACCAAATGTTTCCACTGCTGGGACTCGGGACCTCCTCTCGCAAGGAATCAAGGCCAGGATTCACCACATTCTGGTCCATTAAGCTAGTAGGTAAAGCGTGACTTCGAAAGATTTTTGGGATTTTTGCTGGTTTCTTCAAGATGTTTTCTTTTACGGCTAAAGTTAGTGATGACAAACTTGTACATCAATACTTGAAAAATATTCGAAAACTTCGAAAGGATTCGAACATTCTTCTTCAGGCCGTTATCTGACTGCTGAGCTTATGACTCTCTTCGTGTACTTGTCTCGATCCTTTGCTAGTCCCATCCATGCATGAACCGCGACTGTTCAAATATCTTCGACCCATTCGATTCGAATCTACTACCTTGTAATTGTTAATTGCGCGCTTTAGCTATCGGTTTACTACGGCTTATATGCTTCATACACTATTAGGTGCAATTATTGATTTTATGCTGTATCATCTCTGTCACAGAGAGGTTTGATTCAGTGTCGAAATCAATCCGACTAAATTCAGAATAGCTACGCCGATCCGCTCAGCCGTTTTGACGTTGTTGAGCAACAAACATCTAAACTTTTTCATCCTAATATTATACCTTTATTGTCAATGATTAGATTATTGTTACTCAATTCGTACGTTACGTTGTAAAATTTGAAGGGATCGGTTTTGGAGCACATATAGATTATAGTCTGGAAGAACACATATGTCCCAGGAAAATAACAAGAACGGGAACTACGCGGGTAAAACAACTGGGCGCTGCTAGTTTTTACTAAAATAAAAGTAACTATCTATTGAACAATAACACAAATTTTATAATAACAATATAATAATTATTTATTATTTTATCGGGAGTTTCACTGGGTAAACTGTCACTTAAGTGACGGAAATTCCAACATAAGTGACATAACCATTGGCTTTCCCCAGGGGCTGGTGGCATCCGTAATGGATTTACCATTGAACAAAAATACAGTATACTAACTGGGCTACTTTACTTAGCCACTTATTTAAGTTGTTAACCGTCATATCATACTTTAAAATCATACTAATATTATCAAGGCGAAAGTTTGTGATTGTGTATGTTTGTTAGTTATTCACATTTAAACGGCTGAAGCGATGTTAATAAGATTTTGTATGGAGTTAGCTGACATCCTGGATTAACACATAGGCTACTTTTTATCCCGATAAAATAACGGGAACTACGCAGGTAAACCCGCGGGGCGCTGCTAGTTAATAATATTTACACAAAGCGTAATCAAACGAAAAAGTTGTACAATTTTTTAGTAAAGTTTTTTTGATCACCAAATTATTACTTTTTCTATGCGTACCGCAAGACTAGCTGCAACCAGTTATCAAACGCAAAGTTTAACGGCATAAAAATCGTACGTGTTATGTGTTCCTGGTACATTATTAGAAACATATTTAGAAATATAAATATTGGTGGACAATTCACCCACAACACCATCTGACCCCAAACTGAGCAAAGCTTGTACTATGGCAGAAATACAATAAATTACAAATTAGGAAAACAATTGAGCGAAAGTTAATAATAAAGGTATTAAAAGTAAAGTTGCACCGTATATCTAAAGTTAAAACGTCCACGGATCTAAACATTGCGCGGCGCGTTGAAATTGCCAACTTCAAAAGTTACGGTATCTGGCGAACCTTGGCTTCTTTTAAAGGTCCAATGCTTGCATGTGGCTTTCCCGATCTTATATTCTGATATAATTTATGATTTAAGTTCGCTGAGTGACATTTTTATGCTAAAAACTCGGGAAGTGAACGAAACTTACGCATCCACAACTATTTATATAATCCAACTATCAATAACCAACAATGAACAATCTGAATTTTTATTACTTATCTGAATTGCAATCTTTATTACTTATACCATACTTGTCTGCACATCCGTGTTGCATCAAACTTCTCTTTCTATAGATGCCAAGATAAACGCCCTCCTCTATAGTGCTCGCAATATAACTCTGCGCGTAGCAAAATATGGAACTAATTAACAGGTCGTCAACTTCTTATTTACGTCAGTTGACAAAAGTTTGTTTACGTTTGGTGTATTTATTAATTTCCATAATAATTAATAGCTTTTATTATGACGAAAGTGATTAAAAGTGCCGGCCGTGGCTGGTTCTTGAAAATCAATCGTGGTTGTGAAGAAGAACGATACAATAACGGGCCAAAAGTGCAGTTTTCCAAACGCAGAGCTATTTGACAACTAACATGTAGGGATACCATAGCAATCAAATCTCCACATATTATCGGCATATTTTAAAGCTGAGGCTTTAGGTTGAGGTGCGGCTTTGGGTTTGAGTTTGGGTTCGCCAATTTACCCGTGGGAAAAAATGTGTGTGCTTAAGACCGAATGTGAGAAACTAGTTATAAATGTTTTTTTTTCATAATATACAAATCAAAATAGAAAACACAGTAACACAACAGTGAAGATCAGCTGATTGTATCTTTCTCGCTCGGGTACACTGGGCGGTTACATGTTCACCCGATCGACCCTTTCACCTAACAGCGGTGCGCCAAAAGAAATTTTACTTAATTTTTTTTCAACGTTATCTTGGATGATCTCTGATCCCTAACTCTGTATTCATTACTGTATTTTTATTGTAGGCGTTTCAGAACGTACTGTCACGTGGTAATGGACAACACATTATACCACTGCACTCAGATAAATAAAGCGGCTACAATGGGCAATGTAAAAGAAGAAAGCCAAAAGTGGCTTAAGAAAAATGAAATAGATTTCGACGATTGTAGGACAAATCCGCAGTTACTCGAATAAAGAGGCACAAAGAAGACCCACAATACCAAGTAGAATAACTATTAAAGGAACATGGACAGGAACTTTTGTGGTTACCGCCATGATTCATCGTGATTTTAACCCTATTGAAAAAAGAAGATGATTCTATGGAAGAAGGAAGAAGGAACGTTTATGCGCCAAATTTTCAAATAGTGTTATTTATGCTCTCAATAAAAGATTTACAAGTTTACATTAAATTCTTGTTATTTCGATGTTGGTGTAGGTAGAAAATGACAGATTTTTTATAATGTAATAAACTATAATAAAGTTTTCCTGGTGGTAAGAGACTCAGACAGCCTGTACCAATTACCAATAATAGGTACTTGGTCATACTGAACCAAACCAGCACTCCAAAGACGTTCATTACTTCGAGACATTCGTTCTTGAGTCTCAGTTGTCGTGTAGTTACTTAAATTGCTTCCCTGAAAAATCCCTGCCCGTACCTGTTTTATGAAGTTGTACGTTCCCAATGAACGGGAAGGGAACCTATTAGCTTGACCTGGCAACATTAAGTACGCCACCAGTCGCGCGCAGACTTATACTGCGAGCACTATAATAATAATGTGTTGCTATTTTTTTTCTAATTGTTTTGAATGAAACTTTGTTTTTTATATATTTTGTTTATAATATAGAGTCACGAGACGTGTGCCATATGTTTGGCATGGAGTAATTTTGTTTAAACCTAGCAAACTCTTTGGACAACTAGGTAGGTACTTAGTATTTTTTCTGCTTCTATCCATTGTTCCCAATTCAATCGTATTAGTTTATCCCAGATACTACTAACTTCTGTAGAACCATACACATTTAAAAATCAAATTTTTCTAATCAATAAGACCAAACTAGAATAAAGAAGGTAATTTACAGGTATTTTGGAGAAGAAAAGTCTTAACCAAACTTCTAGCATATGATCGCGACTTCACCGCAGAGACAAAAAAACTCCCTAAGGAACTTTAAGAAACTTATTTATTGATTGATTTTTTTAATTTATTGATTAAATTGATTGATTGAGCAATAATTTCCAAACTTTCCCATTAATAAACAATATAGTTGCTCCAACCCGCGGCTTAACAGTTTTTCATGATATTTTTTTACGAATCCAATTCCCGCAAATTAGTTAGTTCATAATTTAACAACTAATTTTGGCACAAAAAATCTACCAATTGCTATGAATTCAATTACACTCAAATCCATTCAGCCGTTTTAGAGTTACGTGGGAACAAACTTTCACACACACACACACGAACGTTTTTCTTTACCTCTATAATAATAGTGTAATTTATTTAAAGAAAATTCATTTGATTTGATGTCATATTGCTAATGCAACTTGATTTTTTATAGAGGTAGATACATAAATTATAAAAGTGTGGGAAATCCGCGCACCGGCATCGGGCTCTTTACCAGAAACAGCTCTTGAAACTCAGCCCGGCAATTTATTTCAATTTCTCTTAGTTCGCTCAACACAGAATTTTACTTTGTCCATTTCCGCGGTCATCTTTTATTTCTTATAACTTAGTTTTGTAACTGACGAGTGGCAAAATCTCTTGTTTTATTTATTTAATTTTAATGATGCCAAAAAAAAGTTGTTGGACACTTGTTTTGGTAACCTTGATAGGGCTCTGGTATGTTGGAAATGTGCAATCTTTGCAGCTTTTGTTTGGGTTATAGGCGATTCGCCACAAAGTAAATTCGTCACAATTTCATAAGGTAAATTTTTACGTGACAGTAGGAAAAAGGATATAAATAAGCCGTAGAAGGTTTAATGTACAGCTGATAAATTTTTAATGCATTAATGCACGATAAGTTAGTAATGTGCAAACATTACTGTGTTCCGATTTGAAGGACAATGTTTCCCAGAGAAATTACAGGGCTTAGAGATACAACATCTTTGATCTCTGGGTGACGAGCCCAGTGCATGATGCTAGGTGATGATTTGGACTCTTCATGTTCCAATAGCTGCGTGTCACTGTGCTGTCATGTGGCAGGCATGTTGCTTACCATCAGGCACATGTCCTGCTCGTCTCGTCAGTCGTTATTTAAAAATAAAAATAAAAAGCTTTTAAGTTTTGATCCGATATTTTTGAGGTGAAAACTTTCTTGGCCAAGTTGAGTACTTTTTAGTGAGGAAAACCCCTATACGTTCGCGTCATCTAAATGCTTATGTATATCTGTGTGTATTGTTATTAATATCTCTACCACGTACTGATCTTCGACTAGACTGACGCATATGCAGCGGCCTGAGTAGGGACATGTATACGTTTTATATACGAGTACGTATACGTGAATCATACATAACCTGAGTATATACCTGACTAGAAGATTTTCGGATGGCCAAATCTTGTCAGTCTGCGTCACCGACATGCAAAATAACGGTATATCTGTACTTATACCCACAGGTAACGTATTATGCATCACTACTCTGTTTAACACTAAAATTCAAAATTATAAGTTTTCACTTCAATCGCCATTTCTTATGATTGCCATTTTTATTTTATCTGTAGACCTTACAAATTAAGACCTGCTACCTAGGTAAAAAGTGAAGCTATAGGGTAAATTTTATTATAATTTAATAGCACAGAAAGTTGTCAGTATAAAAGACTCGTTACGACCATTTTTGAATAAGCGAATAAGATGTTTCTGAATGAAGATAAAGTTGTACTTACGATTGGCATTTCCCCGACGCTCGAAGTTTGCCAGCACTGCCAAGGTGGCCGTCAAAGGAAACACGCGAAGTAAGTAAGCCTGCACAGAATCAACAAACGATTTTATTCCTTTTGTCGTGTACGGGCTGGCTTAAGCCCGAACCTAGGAAACTTGTGCAAGACCTGAGACTTCGAAACGTTTCAGACAGTATTTAATGGTAATTGTTATTTAAGATGTAATACTTGATAATAAGGGATACGTTACAGTGTTACCGACCATAGTATCCTAATAAGTGATACGTTAAAGACCGTGTTACCGTCCATAGTGTTAAGTACTTAATTTATTCTAAATGAAGAATGCAATTAGTTCATCAATAAAACAGCTATGATCAGTCTACAGCATTATATTTCGGAATCAATCCTTCATCATACCAACTTATTCACAGCTGCCTCGTGCAGCTGAAGTAGGTACCTAGTACATTTTGTATGACACAACATAGGTAATTAACAAAACCGCTTTACAGTACCTTAAATTCAGTAACAGATGTATAATTATCACTTTTACTTAGATATTTATCGGTTTACTAATACTTTAAATTTAAACATTTCGCTTAGACTTGCTGCCGTATATGATTTTCCTTATTTGACGAGAAAAACAAGCGCTTCATCGTTTCCTGCCAAAACCATCACAGCCCACACCACAGATTACAAATAAATCATACCCGGAATTTTAGGGTTGCCGTGGAGTGCATTTCGGTATTCTTACTATTCTTTTAATACCAACTTATATAAATTACTAATTTTTCTAACAATAGTACCCTATACCTATATGCAATCGTACAGATATATCTATACAAATATGCATTTGTACGATTGGGGAAAATGATAAGACCGCTAATTTAAATGTCAAACTAATATAAGTTACCACGGTATCCCAAAAGATTTGTTTAACATTTACGAGAGTCAGACATTATTCAATTTTTTGAGCAAAAACTATTATCGGTACAAAAATGTATGACGTTTGTGTCATCAAACGAACATAGATCCAGTGCATCATCACTCGCTCAAGGTCGCGCGGTTTTAGCCTACAGCTAGACCGTTCCTCCCAGGGAACAAGTGCCAGTCGGTTGTCGGACGCACGGCTGAGCGCTCGCGCAACACGTTTCCCGCGCATATTGTTATTAGATATGTCGACAACCCTCCGCGCTAGACAGGGACAGAGTTACGCGTTAGAAAGAGCGCAAATGTTTATTCGAAAATCGCGACAGGTATTGCGAGCTGAATTGAACTTTGTTGTAGCCCAGCAAGAGTCGCTATTTATATAATGGTTTTCGGTAAGTGAGGCTTCTGTACTTACTTGTACTAATATTTATTCTGTGATAGAACGTCTATTTTTAACCGACTTCAAAAAAGGAGGAAATTCTCAATTCGGTTGTATGTTTTTTTTATGGTATAGAGTGACAAGTTATACGACGAGCAGGATAACATAACATAACATGCCTGCCCAAAACAGCACATTGAAACGCAACTATTGGAACACGCAAAGTTCAAATCATTACCTAGCACCGCACTGCGCTCGTCGCCAGGAGATAGAAGGTGTTTTATCTCAGTAATTTCTCTGGAAACATTGCCCTTCAAACCAGAACACAGTTAAGTTATGTTTGCACAGGACTGCTTGGCAGCAGAATAACTGGCAAAGTTGTGGTACTTCCCCAGGCGAACTCTGCAAAGAACCCTCTACGAGACCACTACAAAGAATACCGCTTGAAGGCTCTGCCTTAAAACTCAATATGGAATAGCCAATATAACCATGTCGATTAGATTTGCGGTATAGTCAGTAGCGCGCGCTTCGCCCTTCAGGGAGTTTCACGTTTAGCGTCAGCGGAGGTGTCTTTATTACGTTATGGTGCCGAAATCTGGGGATACTCGGAGCGGAAGACAGTGTTTCGCCTCCTGAAACGTGGTATACAAGCGATCATGCGAGTAATGCAGGATACTTCAGTGCGATCGTGTTTTTAAAACTTTATGATGTTAAAACTGCCCTGAGTAATAATTTTGCAAATAATAATGTATGCAAAAGTTCCACAGGTAGACTGCGAAGAGTCCTACAGTTATTTAAAAGATCTGACATCTCGCCTACAGTTTTAGTATATTCTGTTAGATGTATGTATTTGGACGACGTCTACTTTCTTTCTACGAAAACTTAATTTTGTAATAAACTCGCGACTTTTCTACTCCGGTTCTATTTCGATCCGTCGTTTCGTCCGCTTATGCGTACTTAGCCTAGAGTAGGCTTAAAACAATTAAATGTCTAACTATGTTCGATCGGACCACAGAAATCTAAATAATAAGGATCGGACGAAGCGAAGTAGAACAGGAGTAGGAAAGTCGCGAGTTTATTTTGAAATTACGTATATCGTAGAAAGAGAGTAGACGTCCTGTATTTATACCATTTACTCCAATTTTAGCAATTATGTTAACTTCATTCAATCAAATTCATAAGTAATAAAAAAAACTATTTTTGTAATAAAAAAAAAGACATTTTTTGTTTCTCTTTCGACAATCACCTATTAATATGAAGCTTATTTCGTCGTAAAATTTGCTGTAAATGCTCGGACTAACTATTCAAATCCTCAAAGTGTAAATGAGATACAATCCAAGCAAATGTCAGCAACAAAAATATCATGAGCTTGGCAGATTGGATGATATTTTTTCTAACCTAATGTATTATATCAAGTTGGTTAGAAAAAATATATATAATAACTAGCTGACCCCGCAAACGTTGTTTTGCCATATAAATAAAGGTATGAAAAATAGCTAGTAGCCGATTCTCAGACCTACTGAATATGCATATAAATTTTGGTTAAAATCAGTAAAGCCGTTTCGGAGGAGTAAGGAAACAAACACTGTGACACGAGAATTTTATATATAAGATAATATTAATGTATGTAGACAAAATTTGTTTTTTACAAATTGTTACAAAGAAAAATTAAGGAATTAACAAACAATACTGTGATATTGCACATAATTATGTATATGTCACCGAACAATTGTCAACACCGTCAGATTATAATACAAATATAAATACAAAAATATTTGTTGCCGTTTGCAGGTAAGATAAGATATTACAAAAGATTTTAAAAGGTGACCCATACAAACTGGCCTCTACGAGAGGCATGTAATATGTCTGGCAAAACAGTTTCTATTGGTCTGAATTTATACAATAATAAAAATAATAGTCGGCTGATAAAAGTCTTCTTGTTCTTTTTTTCATGTTTAGCTTTTAATCGGTTGTATCGTATATTTCATCTGATTCTTCATCTTCTATTAATTTCTGGCTGCTATTCGGTTGTGCTATATAAGTTAGATATGCGCGGTGAGTACAATTACGTCAACGTATTGTTATCAATTGAGTAAAAGTAAACCAATTGAATAAATGTAAGAATTTATATTGACAACTGTTCGATCTTTCCTATATAAAATTTCACAAAGGAATGCTCCTCAACGGCTTAGCTCCATCTACTTATAGCGCCAACCCCTCTAAAACTCTTTTGAGAGTGCGAGTAGAAGTGAATGGTATCCCACCAGCGCCTTCTACACTAAATTTTATCAGTCATACCCTTTTCTTTCAATAATCAGATACTTGTTCTTTTATGACACATATTTAGACTCAAATCCCAGTATTAAATACAATACTATAGTGAAATACACTACAAACAAATACAGGTGATTACAGTATTGTGTTTCAGCAGGATCACGCGTCAGATTATAATATTACGGTAGAATAGGTTAGTTAGTAATCTGACATCGTTTGATTTTAATATCACGGTTTTAAAATAGTGTGACAGAAATATAAATCTAGTGTCGTGATGTTTGTTCCCATTAAACTCTTTGTTCAACCGATATTAACGAAAATGGGCATTTATGTGTAATTTGTTCCAACCTGAAAGATAGCATAGTTTTTATTTTGATTAATAAAAATCTTAAATACATTATTTGAGTGAAATCGAAACGGGTCGCTAGTAAATTATATAAAAAGGAATTAATTATTACGCCACAGAAACATGTAACAATTTACTGGCATTACGTCACAAAGTCCAATTTTCAATTAAGTAAATAGAGTCTTCCTGCGGGAAGGTCCGACCCGTGTAACAAACAAATTGTCGGAACACAAATTAGCTTGAAAAAAAATGTCCTCATGAGTCACAACAATTTATTCGATTTGCATTTCTTTTATCAATTATTCAGAATTACATAGAAGATGTATATAACCTAAATATTATCTTAAAATATATAAATTACATACACGACACGTTGTTTATCCGCGATTTTAATAGCATAAAAGTTCACCTCGTGCTGTTTAAGATGCCCTAGACCTAGTGATCGTACAAAATGTAGTACTCGTTAAGTAGGGAAGTGAAAGTACTTTTAGATGTGTTGTGATGTGTCACACTATTAGTGTCAAACACATTTAGTTATTTGGATCAGCGTCTGCGTTAGCCAAAACTGAGGCCAACTGGTTATTATTTAATTAAATCACGTGTAACTTACTTGTTATATGGTCGATCCAGTTCATTACAAAATGTGCAACACCCACGATAGTTTTCATGCGGAAATTGCCGTAGATTTTTCCTTCGTAAAATAGAATGTGGTTCGTTTAATAATTTTTGCTGCGTTTACATGAAGTACCTTTGTTTACCTTTGGTTATTCTTAAAAGTAGGTACCTACTCGTTGTATTCACTCTTTTTTTTTTTAACTTTTGTAGGTTTACACTTGACCGCCATCTCACCTGATGTTAACGACGATGCGGTCTACGATGGAGCGTGTTTACCTAGAAAAAACCGATTCACTCTCGATTTGAAGACACAAAGATTATAACTAACGGGAAATACTCACTCAGGCAACGTACTCCACAGTCTTGACGTTCTTATCACAAAAGTAGAGTCAAATCTCTTCGTTCGTGTTTTTCGAACATCAACCATGAAACGATGTCGCTTTATTCCTTTTTCATAAGTTTAGACTTTTACAATAAATAATGTTTTGAAAAAACGACACAAAAACATCATAAAAGTCTAAGCCTAGACTTATTCATTTCATATTAGCGAGTGAGAGAAAAAATGGCCGAATCGAGTCCAAAGACATGAATATTTGTGTTGATGACAAAACTTCAACTTTTTTTCCTACCTTTTACTTCATCATCAAAATTATTTTTCATAAATGCCTGGTTGTAAAATAAACAAGGTTTAGGAAAGTCTTTGTATTTTAGCACTTAAAACTTTTACTGTTTAAAACTCGACGTCCATTTTAAACTGGGTCAAAGTTTCAAGCTCACACTTAAACACAAACTTAGCTTATTTTCTTTTCAATTAAATTCTATTAACATTTCGTCCGAGGAGAAATTGGAAAGGAAAGAAAGCAATTCAGTCCTGGTACCCGCGTACCTATTATGAGTGGACCAATCTCTATTTACACCAAAACAAATATTATCAAAGGCCCTCTTCATGTGGAAATCTTTACGAGGGAATGTTTTTTTTCCTTCCCCATACGCGTGTGGTGAAATGACTTTTCTAACAACAATTTGCATAAACACTGCTAATACTCGTACAAGGAGAGCCCACTTTGTGTTCCCACAGCTGGGGCTTGGGATTTTATTTAACAAGGAGACAGTGAAGGATATAATTCACCACGTTATCTAAGTTCCAATAAAATGTCATGTGCCACTTGGCGCTTAAAAAGATGTATGTCTTGGAACACGCGCGTTTCCTCATATCTTTCACCGTTAAAACCCGTGGCAATAACAAACTTGTACGTTTTGCACTTTGAACAGTAGGGAGAAGTGCAGTTGGGATTTAAATCGATCTAATTAAGCCTGACGATTGTGAAATCGAACGGCAGCCACCAGACAAAGGCAAACGATCATGACTTTGTTGAAAAATGCCCGCCTACGACGTGTTTAGTTGTAGGTTCATTTGACTGCAACGTACAAAAGATGGGTAGCTCTATCTATCTACTGTTCTAATATAACTAGCTGTATGCTAATTATTAAATTACTAGCTTTTACCCGCGACTTTGTCCGCGCAAAATAAATATGAAGGTAACTGAGGCAGCACAAACTAACTTGTACAGCCATAAAAAAATTTTTTTTCAAAAACTTATATTAAAACATGTTTACCCAGTTTCATCAAAATCAGTGCAGCGGTTTAGGCTTTAGAGCGTAACAGACAGACAGAGTTAATTTCACATTTAAATAGGATAGATTTCAGGTGTCTAATTTTAAAATGTAATGGTTATATTTTCAACATTGACAAATTTCCATATATCAACTTTGCCTACTATAAACTTTTTCTGTTTCAACCCCTATTTCATCCCGAGTACCTACGGTTCAAAATAACAAAGTTGCGAGAACAAATATTTATTTTCTTCGCGTCAAGTGTCCAGGTACAAAGTTCCATGGTTTTATCTTCAACAATGACGAACTTCCACATACAATTTTCATCCCCGTACAGTTCGAAATTGCTAGAACAAACATTTATTTGATTCGCGTCAAGTGTCTTGATGCAAAGTTTCGGGGTTCTATCTTCACCAGTCAGGAACTTTCACATAAAAATGTCGTCCCCCATTCAAATCCCCATTTCATCCCCGTATAGTTCGAATTTACAAAATTGCTAAAACTAACATTTATTTGCTTCGCGTCAAGTATTTGATACGAAGTTTCATGGTGTTATATTTAACAATTATGAACTTCCATATAAACTTTTATACCCCATTTCAACCCCTATTTCATCCCCGTACAATTCTAATTTATAAAATTGTTAGAATAAACATTTATTTGCTTCGCGTCAAGTGTCTAGGTATAAAATGTCAAGGTTTTATGTCAAATGACAATGTCAAGGGTGGCACCACAGAAACTTTAATCAAGATTAATAAACGATGGTAAACATTTTAAACATAAAAAATCTTGAGCCACAAAATATTTGTACGCTGCTAGGCGCAAAAGTTTACAAAAAAGATCGCCGCAATTCCATTACAATGTCTTGTTCCGCATTTCGTGTGTCGGTAACGAAACAAAATATCAATTGTTATCTGTCCGAATGGCACTACTTACTAGGTCTAGTCATGATTACTTCTCGAATCCGATGAAGGCTGTACGCGTTAAGCTAACGTTTGGAGATAAGTATGGCGCTCGCCGGAAATTCAGCTTCCGGGATCTTCTGAGGGGGATATACGTCTCTGAGAGACGAAGAATGTGTCTCCAGCAGAGGGGCCTGTCGTCGGGAACTTTGAAATCTGACGCGCCGCCATCGCCTAATGTCACTATTACAAATGATGCAGCCGAAACACGCAATGAAAAATCACAAAGCGAAATAAATTATGGGTTCAACTCCAAAGTACTTTGCGTGATATTGTTCCGCAAATCAAAATTATTCTTTTTACGTAGTACTTCGGAGCATTTCATTTCTTCGGAAACAATTTGAATGTAGATACTTAATGATGGTTGTATATTATGTTACTTCATTTCTATCAGATCACGGACTGGAATCTGTTTCCGAATGTATTAACTGAAAATGTATAGTTTTGCTTTTGTTGAGAATACAAAATTTATTGATCTATTTTTTTTTTTAAATGTACCAATGTTCAGTGAGTTTTTGGTCTTCAATTTCTTAAATTCCTGTACAAGGTTTGTTTAGCTTCTGCTTATCTAAAGTAATTTAATCCGAATACAATGATGGTAAAAATCTTGATAATATTTTTATACAAAAAAATACCTTGAAATATTTTCTGATTTAAAATATGTGAAACAAAATGTGTAAAACAGTTTTAATTATTAATTTACTTCTTTTTCTAATCCTTATTCACATTATTATTCCATAGAATGGAATAAAAAATACCCAAATTGAAGAAGTACAATATTTAAAAATGATATTTGATTAATTACAATGTTTAATATTTAAATAAAGTACATTTTTTAAACAGTTTAATCGATTCACCTTTTGATAAAAGAAAGTAAATTTTTTGCCTTTCGGAAGCAATACATTGAAAAATATTGATGAAAACAAAAAAGTTTTAGTTAAAAATGTTAATAAATTTAATTAAGAAGTGAAAAGGTCTCAATATTTTTTTGCCTAACACTAACCGTTCTCGAGATATCGAATTAAACGCGTTTTCATCGAAATGACCTTGAGCTGACCTCGTTAGAATACCTCAAATTGGAATATATGCTCAGAATATACCTAATATTTAATAAGTAAGTTAAATTAGCTAGATTATAGCTTTCAAAAGCTTTACAAAAAGTTCATACTTTTTTAAAAACTATAATAGGTTCGCACTTGACCACCATCTCGCCTGATGTTAAGCGACGATGCGATCTACGATGGGACATGCTCACCTAGAAGAAACCGATTCACTCTCGATTTGAAGATACCCAGATTGGAACTATCGGGAAAACCCCACTCAGGCAATGCATTCCACAACCTAGGCGTTCTTATCACAAGCGTGGAGTCAAATCTATTCGTTCGTGTTTTTGGAACATCAACCATGAAACGATGTCGCTTTTTTGAGATACGAGAATTCCGATAAAAGAAAGGGCAAGGTGGTATTAGATCATGCAGATCAGTTGCACACTCTCCGAAGTGTATCCGATAAAAAACCGATAAGCTAACTAGCTAGCTAGCACCGGCGACAAAAGGTCGATTCTACCATAAGGTAACCTATTCTCAATTTAACCACAAACAAGACAAGGCAAATTTGAGCGAACGTGCACACTAATATTGTGGTCTGTATCAGATACAAGCCACCGATGTGTATTTGTTTTCTATAGAACCAGTATAAAATAATCCACACTCTGTGAACACGAAAATATTTTTGGTTTCCGTAACTGAACATAAAAGACGACAAAAAAGTGTTCGGTCTCGGTAGCTGATACCAAAATGTGTATACGTTTGCGCAACGCCTAACAAAAAACAAAATAATATCTAGGTATCATTTAATGCATCGTATCTTAAACATAGTGAATTGGAGGTCAATCGAAAACCTATTGTTAAAAAATAACTTATATTGCAGTGTTTTAGAACACTAAAGTACCAGTGACAAAAAGCAATCGCAGCTTATAAAACCACATTTCCAAAAGAGGTTTGATGGAGTGACGATATACTTGGGACTGGAATCTTTAAATAAAAATATTTATGCTTTCACGCATGCTCGTATATGTGTGTAGGTATAGTTGGGTAGTTAGTAAGTTTATATAAGTAAGGTCCTACGTCTTCTGCCCTAACATAAGCTAGATAGATGTAGTATTGGCCATGTGAGGCCATCAGATCTGTCATAAGTCCCCTTTAAAAAAAGTTAAGTAAATTAATAAAAAAAAGGAATTTGACAATAATTTAAAAGAAATGTGTTAAATTAACTCTCGGTCAAATGCAAAACCTCTTGTTTAAAACAAAATAAAATTATTTTCACTCTCGAGAAGGCAAGAAGCTCAGCATCACATTTAGGAAATGTAATTAATTCTCTTTACATCTCACAACTGACGGCCTTATTTCACAATACGCAATTATTTTCTTTGTGCTAGATAAATTAGATGGTACTCTTCAAATGAATCACTGTCCATGATTTCACGAACTCTTTTGAAATCAGAAAATTTATCCAGCTTAACATTTATATAACGTAGACTAGCTGAACCCGCTACTTCGTTCGGGTACGTTGATTTTGCGACCTTATTAGTACATTATTAGTACTTACGTAAAAATATTTGGATGGGTGGCATTACACAAACCGAATGAATTTGTTTTCCACTCAAAAATATATTTATTCGAGCTTAGCAACTTCATATTTTATATTTTTAGCAACATCAACCATACTCGTAGTAAGGTTGTGGAGTATCGAGCATAGCCGCATTGTTAAGTTTGTAGGATTTTTATAGGATACATTACGAAGAGTCTGTAGCTAATGTGCGTGATCTGATACTTACTTATACATTTTTACAGGATGATAGCCTAAGTAGGTGATAGACTTATTAGCCGATGTGATACTTTAGACTCTAAGCCATGTGTGTTTCAAATGTCAATGTAATTGGTAATGTCGTTCTATCGTTAATATATGTTTCGTTTGGGCCCATGCTTTTTAGAGATGATAGGTACTATATGAGATTATAAACTATCTGTGTTTCAAATTTCAACCAAATCAAACGTTTACATAATATACATATTTATAATACTTAGTAGTAAGATAACATTTTATTCAATTTAAAAAAAACAACGGTCTGCTCTGGTCATCGAAGCTGGTTGAACACTAAATTTAGTACAGTATTTGAATTGAAATAATACCTGAAAGAACAAAAACCGACTTCATGAGAATGGGAATGGGAATCTTCTTCTTTTTTGAAGTCGGTAAATAAACACACATTATTGGAAATCCTAACAGTATTATAAATACAACAGTTAGTATGTATGGAAAGAAAGCTGTTAGTCCCTCTTACAGCTAAAACTACCGAATGAAAACTAATTGGTAAATAGACAAAATTAATAGTCTGGAAGCAAATATAGACCATTTTTAATGTATCATAAAAAGATCATGACTACGCGACTGTAACTGCGGGGTGCTACTAGTACCTATAGCATAAAAATAAATCACAAGTAAAAATTATCACAAATAGCGATATATGTCAGATGACTTTTAAGTGGCAGCAAAAAGATAAAATTATGCTTAGACGTATATAAAACAGTCATGCCACTAGCCCCTTTCATCTGAAGCCAATCCAACGGTGAGAAATCTTGAAAGGACCGCTAGCTCTATAATCTTTTATGAATCGCAATTGCAAATCTTATTACCGGACAGTATGACTCATAGTCGCGGTAAGTGAGAGACGGTAGTAGAGCCACATCTCTCACACATCAATAGACACGGTATATAGATTAGTGACACAGACAGCAGTTACCGAAGCGTAATTATTCCTTAATAAGCAAACGCAACTAATTGCACTTGTCATAGATGTCACCTGAGAAATGCTGAAATATTGATTGCTGTGGAATGTTGGAATATATTATGATGTTATATATTTATTTTGCACGTTTCCATTTAGCTATGGATCATCGTGTCATTTTAACACTAGTTGATGATCGAGCTGTGCTCGGTTAAAACATGGATAAAACGACCTTTTTAGGGTTCCGTAAAACGTAAAAACGGAACCCTTATAGATTCGTCATGTCTGTCTGTCTGTCTGTCTGTCTGTCTGTCTGTCTGTCTGTCTGTCTGTCTGTCCGTCCGTATGTCACAGCCACTTTGTGCCGAAACTATGAAAACTACACTGTTGAAACTTGGTAAGTAGATGTATTCTGTGAACCGCATTAAGATTTCAACAGAAAAAATTAAAAAAAAGAAAAATTAGGGTTGCCCCCCATACTGAGAACTGAAACTCAAAATTTTTTTTTTCTACAAACCTACACGTGTGGGGTGTCTATCGATAGGTCTTCAAAAATAATATTGAGGTTTCTAAAATCATTTTCGTCTACACTGAATAATTTGCGCGAGAGACACTTCCAAAGTGGTAAAATGTGTGTCCCCCCCCCTCTAACTTCTAAAGTAAGAAACTGAAAAATCTAAAAAAAATATATGATGTACATTACCATATAAACTACCAACGAAAATTAGTTTGAACTCGATCTGATGAGTAGTTTTTTTTTAGTACGTCATAAATACACTATTATTGAAACTTCGATCAAAGTTACAACGAACTACAAGAACTATGTATACTATGTATATAATGTTACTTGCTGCAACGGAACCCTTCATGGGCGAGTCCAACTCGCACTTGGCCACTTTATTTTAATATGAAACCAAGCTAGATCGTTTTATCACCCCCAAAACCCCCAACATAATATATTCATGAACATCGTTGAAGCCATTCCCGAGAATCAGATTAAATAAATAAATAAATATTGGTGGACAATTGGTGTTTAAATGTTTGGTTCAGCTTATAAATATATTTATATATTTCGGCTTAGTATGTGCGAATTTAATGCGAAGCAGTTAAATATATAAGTTCGAGATTGAATACAACTATCTAAAATTAAAACGTATATCCTTAATGAAGCATTAACTAGTTACCAGTTCCGCAAAGAGCACCGCAGGACGCAAGCAGTGTTTTTTTTCTTTGTGTGTTTTTACCAATGGACATACAGTTGTAGACAATTACGGAATATTCCCATCTAGAGGTGGAAGTGTTTTACTTCTCGCTGGTTTGCTCCAAGATTGACTGAACCAGTTTGTCTAACAGTGACTATTTGTGCAGCAAACTGAGGATATTTGAATGTTCAGCGAGCGCAAGCAGCGAGCACAAACAATTACACGGAGTCAGAGAAGTGGACTCTATCGAATCCGAACCGGTCTTAACACTGTTAGCGATCGTAATTAAGTAAACACTCGATTTGTACAAGCACTGTGTTAAGCTCTTCATTTGACAAAAGCCATTGCCCGATTACTTTGAACAAATGGTTTTTAACAATCAAACTGTCCCGACAACATCCGAAATGGGGAAAGAATATGATTACAGGAAATCTTACGACTCTTCTTCAAAACGTGGCTCAAGCTCTTCGTTTGAAAAGTTTTGTCAGGAAGATACTAATTGGTACAAATATTACAACCGTTATCGCAGGCTATATTATATCTTGAATGCAAGAAACGCTTTAAAGTAGCTAAAGAAGCGTCAGTACTGATATCTACATACATATCGCTATAGTTTCCTATTCGCTTATCCACAATGCAGGTAGTTAAACAGGTGAATACAAATACGCCTCCTGACTCCTGACTTAGCACTCCACGACGCGTAATAGTACGCTCCGATGTGCGTGAAGGCTTTGAGACCAAGTCGAACACGGCTATCTGGCAAATTAGCCATAAATGAGTCACGGCTTGAACTGAAAGCACGCGATACACATTTGAAGTCTATGATGCACAATGCCACGGGGATGAGAAGGTATTGATAGATTTTTGCCTAAGAAGTGACATATGCAGCTCTAGGCTCGCGTAAATTAAATAAATAAAATTATCTGGAGATGTGAATATATTTATTGAAATTAACAAAGTGAGATGTTAACGATATTTTGTGTAGTTTAAACTACAACTGCTAAATTGTGTTAACAATAACATAAGAAAGTCTATAAAAATATTTTACCATAGACATTTCTATTTTTCAACCTATTTTGTTATGTACTGTGACTGACTGTGACAGTAGTTGTAGCGAAAATTGTGATTTTTCTAATCAAATGTCAAGATTCAGTTTGTGTTCGAGAAATAAATTCAAAAACACCCAATAAATGTTATCTCGTAATATTTACTAAGTACTCGTTCACATCCAGTAGATGCAGTCCATCGCTAAAATTAATTGGCCTTCTAGGACCTTCCAAAATCCTGCCAATCAGGCGAAATTTGTTATTGAAGCAAATATCCCAGACCAACAGCGACTATTGTTTATCCCAGACCAATGTCCACTCAGCCACCACTCCTAGGTAGAATTGATAGTGATATCTACTGATGTGCATTTGATTGTAGTTAGCCGATGGCTGGATATTCGGGACGGTTCAGTTGGCATTTGGTTCCGAAACAAAGGTCGATCGCTACCGGGGTCTAGGAAGTTAATTAACTGACCAAATGCGTATCATTGAATTAGTACACCACTAATAATGCGAATAATCTGTATGAACAGGATTAAATGTACGCGGATTTACTATGGATGTAAAGATTTGTTTAGCACATTTTGTTATAAAAATCCTATGGGTTCGTGTCAACGAGACGCTAATGACGGCCGATGGAGGCGGCGGTGGTGTTACGTTGTAGTAGCGTAATTGCGTAGCGTCGGAGGCAAACGGAGCAGAGGATGTGCGCGTTATGATGGATGATGTCTAGTAAGTTCCCGTCACTGACATGCATAATAGCATATAATATGTTGCTACACAGGTGACGTATTGTGCTACAATATTGCTGTTTAACATCTGCAACATCGAACATGCTGATTAAGTTTTGTCAGTTCCTGCTCTTCCTTTCTTCCTGCATACATTTCCTAGTCGAAGTACAAATTTTTGGAGTCTTTGTTTTCTTCGGACTTTCGTGGTTGGTCCATTAGTAAAAAATATTCTTAATTCGATATTAAATTGGTACATAAAACAATAACTTTGTACTTCTTTTTACGAAAATTGCACGGACGGTAATTTCGCACTGGTTCGTACACTTGTGGTTTACATAAGGAGTACAGAATGCTAATATACTTTTTTAAATATGTACAAAAATTAATTAAATCAATTTAAAACATTACAAACACGTACATGTATTTGAATCACACGATTAAATATTGTTTTGTTTATTGTTGCCTATAGTTATATTGAAAATTGGTTATAGAACATAGGTAAGTACGTTAGTTGTATGGTCGTTTTCGACCATTGGCGACCACTAGTTAACAGAAATACGTGATTTTATCGATTTAGTACAGATTTTCTGCTTTACCCAACTTAAAAAGAGCCCGAATCTACTCATTGCTTTGATTCTTAGCTTTATCTCTTCATGCAAGGCAATTAAATGGAATTAAAGCGTTAAACCACCTCGATCGCCTAATGCGAAAATCACATGAACTATTTTTGTATCGGCGTTGTTGCGATATCTTTTCATCTTACCATCTATTCATCGTCAAAGAACGTCACAACCAAAGGGAAGCTTATCTGCCTTATTGAAAAATATATAAAAGAGTAGAGAAGATTTGCACCCACCTTGAATTTCAGGCGTTCTTAGTACAGAAATAAATATTAAAATTGCGCATTATGTTCTATGAAGCTAGAAAGCTGATATAGAGAGACTAATATTACAGAGGCGAACGTTTGAATTGCGCATAGATTTAAATAAAATTAATTGCAGTTGATAATTTGGTCTAACACAGGTACTATTTATATTCCGTTAAAATTAGTGGTTTCTGTTAATTAATTTATTCATTTGCGTGAGAAATGGCCGAGCTACACGAGGCTAGTTTTAAAAGCTAGGATAGCAAGCTAGTGTTAGTAAACTGGCATGCTAGTACTTCTAGGTTCGTGTAGACAACGCTACGCAGCGCTAGTCTACACGAAACTAGAAGTACTAGCTAGCTGACTTGTTCTAGCTTCGTGTAGACAAAACTAGCGTTGCGTAGCATTGTCTACACGAAACTAGAAGTACTAGCTTGATAAGTTACTATCCTAGCTTGAAAAACTAGCCTCGTGTAGCATTAGTGCCGGACGTGGCCTGCCATCCATACATCCCTTAGTTGTGCAACGCATGAGATGAAGATTTATGGCCACTGCCGCGTTTCACAACTTTTTACATGTTTCAGTCGTAAATGGAGTCGGCCCAGTTTTTACTACTGAAGCCGGGACGTGCACAAGGTTACGCGAAGGTGTAATAGATGATTATAGCATTACAATATAACAGTCGTTGAATTTCAAACATGCTAAGATACAAATATTAATAATGAAACGTTACAGCAAATCAAAAAAATCAAATCCATAAAAATAAAAAATCGCTATTTTGTGGTGGAGGTATTTGATATTTTTGGTGTGGTGTGTTGGATTTGAAACATAGTGAGTTGTGTATTCATATTGAATTGTGTATGCTATTAGTTAAGTTCTTTTAATTAACCGAATTTAAAAAGGAAGCGGTTCTCGATTCCATTCTTTTTTTGCATGTGTTTTACGCGATAGCTCCAACAATAAAATTGTGAACCAATTTTGATGATTATTTATTTATTTGGGAGATCTTAGTTCAGGAGTAGTTCCACATAAATTATAACAAAATTGATGAAGCGGTTTTTTTAATATGAACAAAAAACTAAAATTTACTTTCAATTACCTCGATGACTTAGTAATGGCTTCTTATGAAATCTAGTCGAGTGTCTGAATTTAATTTAAATTGGAGTCAGTTTTTTTTTCATTTAAAACATATTTAGAAGTTATTGAGGCACACAAAAACAAACAAACAAACTTACAAACAGACACATTCCTCAAAAATTCAATAACCCTAGATTTTAGTACATTATGAGACAAATTGTTGTTGTTATTGGCAATCGGTTTTATCTATATCTATACTATACCACTATACTCAGTACCAGCTTAACATAAATAACAAATAAATACCTGCCTGATAAATGTAATAAGCACATTTTTTGTACACAAAACAGGATAGAATAGGAAAACATAAAAAATCACGGACCATTTCCACCCGAAATATCGTTACCCGAACTGAAGAGGTTCGGGTAACGATATTAAAAAAAATTAGGAACAAATTTAAATTCTTGCGCTTTTTGAGCCTAACAAGTGCAAATTTTAAAATGTAACTTGAAAATTGATAGAAATTTCTCAAAGAACAATTAATGTGCTATGTTCACATCTAACTACAAATACTAGTCGCCAAGTGATCGAAATTTCACTATAAACCAATTTAATCCATTCTCAATTAAACCACTAACTTTACTTTAACTACAATTTTTGTTAGGAATCTTTGCAGAGTTCATCTAGAGAAATAACATACTTTTGCTAGTTATTCTACTGCCAAGCAGTAATTTGCAAACATAAATGGGTTCCAGTTTGAAGGGCAATGTTTCCAGTGAAATTACTGGGCTTAGAGATAAAACGTCATACGTCCGAGTGACGAGCGCAATGCAATGCTAGGTTATGATTTGGACTCTTCATTCTCCAATAGCTTCGTTTCGCTGTGCTGTTTTGTGGCAGGCATGTTGCTTACCAACAGGCACATGTCCTGCTCGTCTTGTCACTATATACTACCTATATAAAAAGAGCATACAGCCTATATTCGTGAGTCAATTAAAAAAGTGTAATTATTCACTCCTTCTCTATATATAAACTATACGCGTAAGTGTGCGATTTTATTTTTTATTTTTTTAACTTTTATAGGTTCACACTTGACCGCCATCTCGCCTGATGTTAAGCGACGATGCGGTCTACGATTGAGCGTGTTTACCTAGAAAAAAACCGATTCACTCTCGATTTGAAGACACAAAGATTGTAACTATCGGGGAAAACCCACTCAGGCAACGTATTCCATAGCCTAGACGTTCTTATCACAAAAGTTGAGTCGAATCTCTTCGTTCGTGTCTTTGGAACATCAACCATGAAACGATGTCGCTTCTTCGAGCTACGAGCATTCCGATAGAAAAAAGGACAAGGTGGTATCAGATCATGCAGATCAGCCGCACACTCTCCGAAGTGTATCCGATAAAAAACCGACAGGCTAGCAATTTTTCGGCGATGTTCAAGACTTTGGAGTCTTTTTCGCACAAGAGTGTCGTTGCCTATGAGCCTTTTGGCACGTCTCTCGATCGATTCCAGAGCTTCCAGCTGATACTTAGCCGATCCATCCCAAAGGTGCGAACAGTACTCCATACACGAGCGAATCTGTGCTTGATATAATGTAAGCAACTGTTCAGACTTGAAGTACCTTCGCACTTTTGAGAGGACACCTAGTTTTTTGGCAGCTAGTTTAGCCTTGGACTCAATATACGAGACAAAGTTGAGCGTAGATGTCAAACTAACGCCCAAACGCTCAAGACGGTCAGAAACCGTCACGGATACACCTCTAAAAGTAGGAGTCAGTTCGAAAGAACTCCTTTTAGCGGAGAACAGACACGCCTGCGTCTTATTCTCGTTGAACTTGACCAGATTGGCATCGCCCCATTTGGACACCGCCTCAAGGGTCAAGCTCAAACGCTCGATCAGACTCTCTCTCAGTAACTGAGTTTGCTGCCCGCTGGCTCTCGCGCTAGATATGTAACTCTCTACAACGGTGCTATCATCTGCGTACCCAAAGATACCGGGCTTCAACAGATCGTTGATATGTAGCAGGAAGAGCGTCGCAGAGAGTACCGACCCTTGAGGGACTCCGGCATTGATAGCCATTTGATCCGACGAGCAGTAATCAATGACGACTCGTATGGATCGATCCCTCAAGAAGTCCGATATCCACGCAATGAACCCAGGAGACAAACCATAACTAGAAAGCTTGCTTACAAGGCCATCATGCCAAACCCTGTCGAAAGCCTTCGAGATATCCAGGGAGACTGCAAGTGCTTCCCCGTGTTTCTCAATAGCTTCACTCCAGATGTGAGTGACGTACGCTAGAATATCCCCGGTGGACCGGTTTCGGCGAAACCCGTATTGCTGGTCTCTGAGGAGGTCGTTCGATTCTAGGTACGTCAGGAGCCTGTGGTTTAAGACACGTTCCATAGTCTTGCAGAGTATGGACGTGACCGAGATGGGCCTGTAGTTGGCAGGGTCAGCACGACTACCCTTTTTGGGCACTGGTTGCACATTGGCAAGCTTCCAAGACTTCGGTACTAGCCCAGTTTGGAGAGAGAGTCTAAATAGGCGCGTCAGTATCGGTGACAACTCAGGCGCACAAGCCTTCAATACCAGAGCAGGAATACCATAGGAATACTCCTACGTCCGTTCAGTTTTCGTTAAAATAGATCCAATGTGTTTCCCTAACATATTATTATATATAATTATAATATAATAAATATAGTGCGCTGTGTTTAACAGAAGCTCCAACTTCAAATCCGATCCCTTTGCAACACTGTGTTGATTTATTAACCGAGATATCGGATCAGTTTATTACTTCAACCTCACACAATGGCGCGCAAAACAAGTGAAGTTAATGTGGAATGCTCGGTCGGATTGCCTCAGGACATCAGGAATATTAAACTAACCGTCGAGAGAATACTGCTGCCTAGTCGTTTGTTTGATTATGCCAGCACTTGGCTCTGTATTCTCATATCAAACTAAAACTTTAAATTAAGACCAAGTTGGTCCGTTAATCTAGGATTAGGCCTATGTTTTTGTGACATGTGAAATAACGTATTGTTGTTAGACTCAAAAGCTGTGCGCTCGGGTGATCAGAGAAGGTATTTTGCTTTGGCGAACATTAGTTGATTGAGTCTTGACCACTCATGCGCGCGGATGGTAGAAAAGTGATATGATCACATATTTTTTTTTTAAATAAAGACGTGCGAGACGAGCATGACATGTGCCTGATGGTAAGCAACATGCCCGCCACCTAACAGCACAGTGACACGCAGCTGTTGGAACATGAAGAGCCTAAATCCTTACCTAGCACTGCACTCCGCTCGTCACCCAGAGATCTAAGATGTTATATCTATAAGCCCTGTAATTTCTCTGAAAACATTGTCCTTCAAACCGTAGCACAGTACTGTTTGCACATCACTGCTTGGCGGTAGAATAACTGGCAAAGATGTGGTACTTCCCCAGGCGGACCCTGCTAAGAGTCCTACCACTACACTATGTGGTGATGTGTGAACAATGATGACCAATATTTATTTATCTAACAAAAATATACATTTGAGGATATTCCTCACGCAATAGACCTGGACAAAAACTAAACAAAGCTTGTACTTTAGACTTCCGAAGAATATGTATACTAATATTAAAAAACAATAAACATAAAATACATTCTTATAATAGAAATACACAGACCCAACAAAAATCAATATTCAAATTAAAATTTATTAGAAGTAGTACCCCGCGATTTTACCCAGTTATCCGTTCCCGTTATTTTCGTAGGGTAAAAGTTGCCTATGTGTTATTTCAGACTACAGGTAATCGGACTGTGTTTCAAATTTCAACTCGATCCGTTCATACGTTACATCTTACTGCGTGACCCAAATCATCCGAACTCATTCATCAAATCCAACAAACATCCAAAAATCCAAACTTTGATATTTATAATATTAGAAGGATTTCCTATGGCAGATGAGATTTTTGTCCTCGTTACAACTTAAGAAGCTATTATCCTCGTTACAGCTTAAGAAGCCATTGTTACCGAGGCACTAACCCAACCCAGAATAAATAAATAGTTACGACGGACTAATTAAAATTAGCTGGTCTAGACGGGAGAACGGTGCCTGCCGATCCGGAGACCCCGGGTTCAAACCCCACACGCACCACTGTCTTTTCGAAGTCATGTGCGTAATGCCACTAACTTAAAAACGGTGAAGGAAAACATCGTGAGGAAACCGACATGTACCTAGAATCTTTCGAAGTCATGTGTCATCCACCAACCCGCACTGGGCCAGCGTGGTGGATTATGGCCTTAATTATCTCCTTGTGAGAGAAGGCCCCGAGTCCCAGCAGTGGGCACGTTAGTGGGATGTTGATGAATTAAAATAATTAATTATGGTTACAAAAATATAATAATTAAAAGAGTAGGAAATTCTCACTATGTTCAGGTTTAAAAAACAATGTTTCCAGAGAAATTACAAGGCATACATTACAGATACATCATAGTTACGAGCACAGTGCAGTGCAAGGTAATAATGATTTGGTACCTTCAAGTTCCAGCTACGTGACAAGGACGCCGCAATTCGGAGGCGTTTTGCTTACCATCACCCACATGTCCTGGTCATCCTTCACTCTATACTACAAAAAGAAATATTTTCAATTTTGTGAAACCTGTACAATGCATTCTATGAAACTGAATTACTTTATTTATTTATGATAGGTCAAAAGACGCAATCGGAAATAAATTGAACCAATATACAGACAGAAAAATAATTAATTTTAACCGCAGATTATTACTCGTAATATGGTAATTTTCATCATCAATAGGTTTAATTTTGTGTAGCATTTTAAAAGAAGAAGACCTATAGAGAGTATTAAAAAGCTTTTTACCCCAATAACCGAAATAAATATATCGAATATCAATGTTATGGAAATAATTAAGTCTACAGATCGTTCTGAATGAAGTTCCTACGAATTGAAATTATTTTTAAGCCTCTAAGTGAATTGGCTCTTGCCGGAGCTTGATATAATTATTGGGTAGAGAGAGTCATAATATTGATGAATTCAATATAAATTTATGACGACGTTTGCGGTTGATTTTGTTTTTTGCTTTTATTTAACAATTTCTAAGGTATCTCGATTTAATCTCGCAAGGAGAGAGTCAAGGTCCTATTCCACCACGCTGGCCCAGTGCGGGCTGGTGGATGACACATGCTCTCGAAAGATTCTAGGTATATGTCGGTTTCATTACCATGTTTTCCCTTCACCGTTTTAAGGAAGTAGCATTTTGCACATGACTTTGAAAAGACAGAGGTGCGTGTGGGGTTTGAACCCGGGGCTTTCGGATCGGCAGGTGCCGTTCTCCCAGCTTGACCGTAACTTATTATACCAGCAGTAACTTTAGGACAATACGATAAGTTCTCTCGTGTTGCATGCGTCGGTTGTGGCGCCAAGTGCCATAAAGGTACAAGTTCGCGCGGAGACCGCGACACGAGACCGCGACAGGAGACCGAGACCGGAGACCGCGACAGGCACTTGACGACCGCGACCTATCTCGGTCTCCTGTCGCGGTCTCAGCGCGAACTGGCGTCCATACCATTCCATAGTGTCAAGTGCCTGTCTTGGTCTCCGGTCGCGGTCTCGCGTCACGGTCGCGGCGCGAACTTGTACCTTTAGACATTACAACTTCCGAATGGGCGACCGCGACCTGTCTCGGTCTCCTGTCGCGGTCTCAGCGCGAACTGGCGTCCATACAATTCCATAGTGTCAAGTGCCTGTCTTGGTCTCCGGTCGCGGTCTCCGGTCGCGGTCTCGCGTCACGGTCGCGGCGCGAACTTGTACCTTTAGACATTACAACTTCCGAATGGCAATAAATGATCGCCACGCGGTAATGATACGGGCTCTGGGCCGGGAGGAAATTTACAGAGACTACCTAGCGACAGGAATTGGGATGTTATGTTATGGGTATGATGTTTCGAATCTGGATACGGATATGGATATAGGAATAAAAACATATCGGGTTCGGATACGGTTACAGACATACGATTTGGATTATTCATTAGTTTCGGATAGTTTTGGTTACGGATATTAGATTAAAGTATAACATAAACGCAAATTGTTTATTATAAATGTAATATGGTTTTATTTATAAGTGTTATCTAGTCTAGGTTACTATTTGTTATTATAATCAGTCATATAGGTAAGTAATACCTATGGCACACCTACTACATTTTTGAGTTTAATGTATTAAAATTAAAATTATTTAGACTCCACCCCTTTTCGAAACTATCTGAAACTTATGAAACGGATACGGTTATGGTTACGGATATGTTTTTATTTCGGTTATCCGATAGTTTCGGTTAATGTTACGGAGATTTTATACATCCTTGATAGAAAATACCTTAGTTCGTGATCTTTTCTGCCTGACAAATGTAACAAACATTCTATAAAATAACATGAAAAACACTCACAAAACATGGTTATACAAAAGATCCACCTAAAAAGTAAGAAACTTTTTAATTAGAAACGTGTTTTAAATTTATCGGTAACTAGCTGAATGCGCGTGCGTTGCTACGCCATCTATCGAAAATTGGTCTTACCAATTCAAATTTTGAACAAATTCTGTTACTTTAGGTTCTAATGACGCAACCTTTAACATATGACAAATGCTGTTACGCAACGAAAGCTCTCTAAAAGCAATATTTTTTCCCCGTTTTTGTTACATTTTTCATTCATGCTCGACTCCTGTTGATAGTAGCGTAATGTTAAATAGCCTTCCTCGATAAATGGACTATCCTACAAAGAAATAATCTTTCAATTCGGACCAGTAGTTCCAGAGATCCTTGCGTTCAAACAAACAAACATACAAACAAACAAACTCTTCAGCTTTATAATATTAGTATAGATGTGGTAACGGAACGTAGTCACTGACTGCATATTTCAGTGGCAGTCAGTATGACACTAATATAATATATTCGAAAGTGAAAATGAAATGTAAAAAAACTTATTAATCCTGATGATCGTGGTGAGAATGAATGGACAGTGGGACAACCTATACAAATCATTGCATTGTCATCGGTCCCTCATAAGTTTGCAAAGTTTCAAACCACTCCTTTACTTAGAAAGTGGTGAAAATCACGTCCTAAGATTCCGTTATATCAATTGGTAGATTCATAAATACATACATACCAAGTTAATAAAAACGTGTTGAAAAGAAAACGAACGTGTTCCACTCGACAACTATCACTCCGCCTAAAAGAACTAAAACAGTTATTTAGTAAAGTTATAGAATACAGAACCCGAACTGTCAAAGTTAGTCCTGTCCAATTTAGGTAATATTGTCACGTGACCAACCAAAAAATCCATGTATATCTATACCAGTCTTACAACATTTGTTGTTCAGGTGATCAAATGGTATCATAATATACCCCAACACGATACTCATACAAAATATTTACATATATATTATATCGACGGTCCTTACGTACATAACGACATGTCAAAAACCTAGGTTTACAGGAACAAAATATAGGTATAACCTATAATAGCACTCAGGGATTACGTGCATATCCAACAGTAGATGATTTTTTAAATCGGTCCAGTAGTTCTTGAGATTAGCACGTTCAAAAAAAACCTCTTCAGCTTCATAATATTAAGTTGCGCTTATACGGGCGACTAAAATTGCTCAATTCCAGTCAATACTCGTCAACTAAGACGTCACGACTACATCAAGCAATTTACGGCAACGGCAACAAGCATCAATACTGCGCAATACAATATTGAGCGATATCGCGCAACTTCATCAACTAGGCAATACTGTCCTACACGAGCATTTCAGTATTCGCTCGCTATGGACGGCATTGTTCTTGCTGCGGCGGCTTGTAGCGCCACCCGACCTCTCGCTCTCCCCGCGGAAGCAAGACGGCAAGCCGCAAAACAAACAAGTGCGAATTAAAGATATAAAAAAAGATATATCCAAAAATTGCTAGGAATTTCCAAGCCCATTGGATATTCGTCAATTCATATCGGCGACATTGAGCAATATGAAATATCTAGAGCAATTAGAAGCAATATCGCCCAAATAATTGCAGCAATTTATTGAAATTGCGTTTAATTGCTCCAAATCGGTCCATTCGTGTCGCCGAGCAATTATTGCCCTCGTGGAAGCGCACCTTAAGCGCACCTTTAGTAGAGATGAAAATAAATAGGTACAAGTTTAATAATGACAAGATGAAGAAAATATTCTGATTTGCGCGGCGTGCGCCGTGTTTATGTTAAAAGTAGGTATACGAAAAATAGTGTTTCGCAGTTTATCTCCATAAACATTATTTGAATCTCAAAAATTGTAGTCAAAATCAACAGTTTAAGGTAATTACACTATTTTAACCAATACTGTGTAAATCTATTTCTAAATCCATATTTGTTATCTAAAAGATGGAATGTACTGTATATTTGGCCTTAACTCAATTTATGTTAATATCATGTTATCAATTGAGTAAAAGTAAACCAATTAAATAAATGTAAGAGTTTATATCGACAACTGTTAGATCTTTCTCATCTAAAATTTCAAAAAGGAATGCTCCTCAACGGCTTAGCTCCATCTACTTATAGCGCCAACCCCTCTAAAACTCTTTTGAGAGTGCGGGTAGAAGTGAATGGTATCCCACCAGCGCCCTAAATTTTATCAACTAAATTTTATCAGTCATACCCATTTCTTTCAATAATCAGATACTTGTTCTTTTATGACACATATTTAGACTTAAATCCCAGTTTTAAATACAATACTATAGTGAAATACACTACAAACAAATACAGGTGATAACAATCATAGAGAAATTAAAAAACTACGTGAGGCGCTATAATAACAGTTAACAATAATTTGAGTAGGTAAGGCAGAGAAACTTGTCAAATGTATATAAACCTATTTAATATCGTGGTGAAAGTGCGACTTAGAGCATTAATGAGAATATACTTTCTGAGATGTGAGATGATTGTTTACCGTGACAAAGTTGGAGCGGACAAGCTAGCTTTTAAAAATAAAAGTAACGTAGGAATGAGCCGAGTGCCCGATGAGACACAATACACCTAGTAAATCGTATCATAACTCGACACTTCGTAGTTTTATCATCACAAGTAAATTTCAGTCTATTTTTCTTTTGTAGTCTTTGACAATCTCATCTACGGTCTACCACTGAATTGTCTCCTTACTCCATCGTAGTACTAAAACAAGAAGAGTCAAAATTACATGAACCGCGCTGTGCTGCTGTGAGAGGATCTAAAACGAAAACATTCCAAAGCTCAGTAATACTTGCATATTACTGCTTTGCGGTAAAAAAAACTAACAGACGTATAAATATTTGACCAAGCAGCGTTTGCCAAAGAGTCCTACCCCAACAAACTCTCATTTTTAGGGTTCCGTAAAATGTAAAAACGGAACCCTCATAGATTCGTCATGTCTGTCTGTCTGTCCGTCCGTATGTCACAGCCACTTTTTGCCGAAACTATGAGAACTACACTGTTGAAACTTGGTAAGTAGATGTATTCTGTGAACTGCATTAAGATTTGAACAGAAAAATATACAAAAAAGAAAAATTAGGGTTGCCACCCATACTGAGAACTGAAAATCAAATTTTTTTTTCATCAAACCCAACACGTGTACGTGTTGGGTGTCTATCGATAAGTCTTCAAAAATAATGTTGAGGGTTTTAAAATCATTTTCGTCTACACTGAAGAATTTGCGCGATAGACACTTCCAAAGTGGTAAAATGTGCCCCCCCCCCCCTCTAACTTCTAAAGTCTAAGTCTAACTTCTAATGTAAAAGAATGAAAAATCTAAAAAAAAATTATATGATGTACATTACCATGTAAACTACCAACGAAAATTGGTTTGAACTCGATCTGATGAGTATTTTTTTTTAGTACGTCAAAAATACACTATTATTGAAACTTCGATCAAAGTTACAACGAACTACAAGAACTATGACTGTGTACTATGTATATTATGTTACTTGCTGCAACGGAACCCTTCATGGACGAGTCCAACTCGCACTTGTTTGTTCTATTTTAACATGAACGGCTTATTTTCTTCTGCAAAATTTGGAGTTGTATTCCTGTAATCCACATAAAACTAAAGTACTAATGGTTATCTTTACGAGCTTTGGCACGTGCTGGCGATTATAGATGCAAGTACATAGGAAGTGTTATATATAGTTAGCATTTCACTGAGCCACATGCACTGCGTCGAGTTTTCAGCGTTAATTTTGGAATAGTTTCATAACAAAACGTTTAGTGATTTTAACTTACCGTGCAATTCGTTAAATTTTGGCAATTTAGTTACTCTGCTTAAAATAGTAAGGAGAAGTTGGTCGCAAACACCCGCTTAAAAACGTAGGATATTTTTTTGATCTAAAAAATATATCTGTCGAGTACCTAAATGTGGCACACGCCACTCGATATACCTAGCTGGGACTAGGGGTCTTCCGTTACAAGGAGAGCAAAGGCTGTATCCACCACGTTGGTAAAGTGCGATTTTGGGGATAACTGGATGACGCAATTCAAAATGTATTTCTTGAAATATTATGTTAGTTTTCAAACTTATGTCCTGAAGATGCATGACCTTGTGTCTCTCTCGAGGCTCCTATTTTGCCCTATGTCCTAATAAGTGGAATCAAAAAAGTGGACAGCATAGCTAGTTAATGAACAATTAGAAGCTCTAGGCAAATACACGTTTGAAATGTACCAATGTTATATTCTTCTAATGAGTTTGATTTGATGTCACATCGTACCACTTTTGACATCACAAATAATGTCGAAAATTACAATACAAATTAAATCAGAAATATGTCTGCTCATTTGAGTCTTGCTAATTTAATAAAATGTTTGAAATACTGTGGATTCTCAATAACAAGCTAAAGTTTGTAGCAAAATGTTTTAAAAGTAACACATTTTTCATTTGCCAAAAAATTTGGCAAAAACGAAACAATCAGACATTCTCGTAAATATCACAAAAGGAAATTCTAAAATTGAAGATAAATTTTATGTAATCTTTTTTTATTTCGATAAAATGGTAAATGCGAGTACTTTTTGCATTAAAACGGCTCACGTACATGACTTAGCTTTTGTACTGTGCTTATATTTTCCCAACCAGAGCTCGTACCATAGATTCTCAAAAGGATTGGTTCTGGTTTCAATTCCGGCTTAAAACTGTGTTCAGTGTAACTAAAAATGGACCTTATCGTCAGAAGCTACGGTTCGTAATCGCAGTGTAAAACAGTTGAGGGTAGATTAAAAATGGCTGGTGGTAAAAGGTATCATAGTACAGGTCCGTTGCTTACGTTTTCCCGCGTGGTGTCCGAGGCAACACATGCGATAACATTACCGGCCCGATAGCGGGAAATAATCCCCTTAATGCGCAAAATAAACGCTAGCTGCATTGACAATGGCTAATTAAATTAATTACAGAGAAAATTAATTGCACAAGTGAACTCATTCGCGATCTACCATTGTGTGCTGTAGAATTATAGCTTTACTCGATGCCAACGTTCGGAAAAGATGTAATTTTGCCTTCGACGGGTTATGGCATACGCGTTCGGACGATTGTGATACGATTTATGGACTTTTTTGGTAGATAAAATTTTGTTTAGTTTTTTATAACCTAAAAATGTAGTTGTAAAGTTTAACACTGAATTTAAAACTTTATTTAGGTACTATCAGAATGCAATTTTGTAGCAAAGTAACTTTAGTCATTTTGTATATTATCGCGATTAAAATTAAGCGACTTAAACATGTTATTTACACATTTATGTTTAAATGTTTTTTTTAAATTAAACTTTACCACTATGAAAACTACACTGAAATCCATACTAAACTAAATGAAATAATGTTAATAACTACAACATTTATTTCATTTTTTTGCAATGTCGAGCATGTCGTGCTCTCAATTCTAGATACACATATCCCGTACTAATTGAAAGGTACTATATAAGGACGTCCATTGTGTGAGATGATGAAAGCGTTGTTCCAGTTCCAAGGACTAAGAATAATTAGGTATGTGTAGTGTATATGGTATTGCCCCAATCTGTTGGGAGCGAGCTTTTCCGGTGAGGCGGTGGAGCGCGCCACTCCGCCGTCATTCTAACATACATCCCACATTTATTTACGCGACACAGATTAATTCCACATCATCCGACACATATCCTCAGAGTTCCAGCCGTTTTCTAACGTGTTCTGCACAAAAAGGGGCGGTAGATGCTTTAACTCTAATCCTCGTAGTTAGTTACGACCTCGAAATATTTATAAATAAAACTAACTAAAAATGTTTGAATATCAAATTCATGTGTCATACAAAATTGTTTCTGGGATAAATTTAATGCAAATGAAATATACTTTTCGTCTTAATCGAACAAAGCAACTTTACTCTCAATAATAATTTGTCTGGGTTATACAGAAATAATAGAAAAAACTGTTTCGGGGGATTTCTGTAACGCACCCCGATATCCGTGAACGCACCTTAGTAAGTGACACGAGCTTTAATGGCATCTGTTGGTGCGAACATAAGAAAAGCTCGCTTTGACTGAGTATCTACACTACGCCGTGCCCGTCAAAAGCACCTATCCAATAGTAGAACTTCATTTTTGTAACCGAGTACACACGATTGGTCAATATTCGCATTTTGCGCAGCTACTTTTCTCATCCCATGGGGTATTTTGGCTTTAACCATGTTATTGGGATACCAATAAAAATTAAGCTACGGCCTGTTACGACAGTTTATTACGGCATTTAATAAACTCTGCGCTAAACTCAACTGATCCCGGAATAAAACAAAATAACTTATTTAAATTTGATTTTTTGCTTGAGCCCAAGTTTTAGGATTAGCCAAAGCCAAATGCAATTTTCAAAGATGTTCTTAACACGAAATTAACTTTTATTTAATAATGAATATTACAGTGGTATGCATTATTATCTGCAAACAATTGTTTTTCTACTTATAATATATATAATTATCATCGTCTCCCTTTCCTTTTTATGACAGTGTACAATATAATTATATTCCAAAAGCTGTACGTCGATGTCTCATTAGATCAAACAAGGAGTAACAACAAAACAACAAATGGTTGCGCAAAGGAAGAATAAAGTGGCCAAGTGCGAGTTGGACTCGCCCATGAAGGGTTCCGTTGCAGCAAGTAACATAATATACATAGTACACATAGTTCTTGTAGTTCGTTGTAACTTTGATCGAAGTTTCAATAATAGTGTATTTATGACGTACTAAAAAAAGACTACCCATCAGATCGAGTTCAAACTAATTTTCGTTGGTAGTTTCCATGGTAATGTACATCATATATTTTTTTTAGATTTTTCATTCTCTTACTTTAGAAGTTAGAGGGGGGGGGGGGGGACACACATTTTATCACTTTGGAAGTGTGTCTCGCGCAAACTATTCAGTGTATATGAAAATGATTATAGAAACCTCAACATCATTTTGGAAGACCTATCGATAGACATCCCACACGTGTAGGTTTCATGAAAAAAAAATTTTTGAGTTTCAGTTCTCAGTATGGGGGGCAACCCTAATTTTTCTTTTTTTTTAATTTTTTTGTTCAAATCTTAATGCGGTTCACAAAATAAATCTACTTACCAAGTTTCAACAGTGTAGTTCTCATAGTTTCTGCAAAAAGTGGCTGTGACATACGGACGGACAGACAGACAGACAGACAGACATGACGAATCTATAAGGGTTCCGTTTTTACGTTTTACGGAACCCTAAAAAATTATAAAAAGTGTTTCATCTTCTTGAATTAAATGTTTTTTGTTTGTATTTAATTCAATTCAATTCGGTATTCGGTAAAGTGGATCAAATTTAGCTTGTAGTATTCTATTACAGACAGACAACGGACCGGTGAAACTAAATAAAAGCTTGTAAAAAGAAAATTTAAAAAAATTAAAACGAACAAAGTAAACTTCTGGTAAATCATTGGTAATTTTATTTTTTATTATATTTTACAGCCGACTAATTAAACCTCTTACACGTAAAATTGTAGGAATTAAAAGAGGGGAAAAGATTAACGGTTTTTCGATAAAACGCTTTTTTACTAAAATGAGCTCTTTTGTGAAACTTTTCCCGTTTTCAATAATTGGCACTTTAGAGAAGTGACGAAAGTTATCTTGTTACGTAGGTACTAGACACAATTAAAAAATTCGAGAAAGGTCTCCGTTGACGGAAATATAACACTCATATCTGATATTTTTAACTTAGTTATTTTAAAAACAGAATGGGGTATTTACGTGATTGTTGCACATTCTTAACGGCGCTTAAACATATTTTTTTTATGAATTGTCACCTTTCAATTAAGAACATACTTGTGATATGGTCGATCCGTACATACTAAGTTTCAACCGCATTAGGCAGCCTTTTTCTAGCTACTAGCTCGCAACTGTATTTCGTTTGGTGCTCACCAAAAAATGTTAGTGCGCGTACTTTTACTCTTTAAGTTGGGCTGGACTTACGACATTACGATGAAGTAACGCATTAAAAATAACAAAATAAAAGTCGTATAAATAGATAAATAGTAATTAGTTTAGAAAATTCCTTACGTTCCAAATTTTTGTCTCTCTTAAATATTACACTTGGCTGATAATTAACCGCTATCTCGCCTGGTGTTAAGCGACGATGCGACAGTCGTAGACACGATTGAGCGTTCTAACCTACAAGAAAAATATCTATACATTTTACCTAAAACACGAAATTGAGAGGGTCGTACAAAAGCTTTACATAAGAGTTAGTTTGGCATTCCTGTGGGACTGACTGGAGGGGAAAGATTAATAATGCTGTAGAAACTTTATAGTAGTTTTTGTACAAATTCTTTTGTTATTTTCGTAATTTTCCTTATTGAATTAAAACTACGGAATTTTCTAACTAGCCCACTACAGAGAAGTACCCGTACATAATTATGTGCCCGTGATTATGTACATTCATTTGTTACCTCCTAACTTCCGAAATACTAAAGGTAATTTGATAAAAAGATATCGTTCGGAACGTCAGGAAATTGACGGTTATGTGATCCAAATTAAAATAAATATTGCATCCTCTAGCAACAAACATTCAAGAACTAAAAATCATTTTGTTAAATGACGAAATGTGGAAAATGAAATGAAAAGATGTCATTTTTTATCGCTCATAGATCCGCGGTTAACCATCAACTCGCCTAATGATAAGCAACGGTGTGGTAAAAATGACGCACTCTAATCTACAGTATGGCAATTTTGTCGGATCTTGAAAAATTTAAAATTGTATGGAAACAATTAAGACAACTACTTATCCCACGCCTAAGGCATATTAATTGCCTTATTCCGGTATACGGTATCCGGTATAAATATACGTTGGTATTGCTGTCGCGCGGATTTTTGTATTAGATTTTTAGTAGCTGAATTTTATTTTTAAGGGCACACATTTTACCACTTTGGAAGTGTCTCTCGCGCAAATGATTCAGTTCAGCAAAAAATGACATTAGAAACCTCAACATCATTTTTGAAGACCTATCGATTATTAGGGTTGCCCCTCTAATTTTTTAACCTAGGGGCAACCCTAATTTTTCTTTTTTAATATTTTTTTTGTAAAAACTGTTTGTTGTACTTACCAAGTTTTAACAGTGTAGTTTTCATAGTTTCGGCAAAAAGTGGCTGTAACAAATGGACGGACAGACATACAGACATGACGCATCTATAAGGGTTCCGTTTTTACGTTTTACGGAACCCTAAAAAATTAAAATTAGATTGGCTGTCGAATAATGTCGACTGTTCAGTTAATATGTTCTATTATTGAAATTTATTTAATTTTCTTCGATAGTATTCAGTCAGTGGTATACTTATTATAAAAATCTAGACCACCGGACATCTAAGTGCTTGTTTTTTTTCTTTTTGTTTATTGTGTACGTAGTTTGGTTCACTGGTTACGCAGTCGAGTTTTTTTAATTTTCAATGCCTAGTTTTTATTTTATTATTTTTAGTTAAGGTAGTCCAATATATCTACTAGATACTGTAGTATATGTCTTTAGTACATTCAAACGCACAGTCATTTGAAGTTTTCGTCTTTTCATCGTTATTTTTTTTATTATCTCAGCTTATATATTGTCCCATTGCAGAGCAAAGGCCTCTCTCCCCTCCCTCCAATTTTCCCGGTTTAGAGCAGCAGTCCTCCAGTCTTCCCTCTAAGTATCGAGTTCGGTCCGCCAACTCTTCCTGGGTCGCCCGGCTGGTCGTACGCGTTGTGGGACCCAATTAGTTGTTCGTTTGACCCAGAGTTGTTCCGGCATTTATATTGTCTAAAAACCTATGTATATGTGAGAATGGTTGTTACGCAACTTTAAATCGAAATTGATCCCACAAGGTCCCTTGAATCGAAAAATGTTGCGAAAAAACTAAAAGTTATTTACCAAAACCTATGCAACAATACCCCATTGTCATGGTTTATTTTCACAATATGGCGTCCAGTAGTCGCCATATTGAATTTTCACTACCGTCATGTCTTTAGTGACACTCGCCGGATCAAGAGGAATCGATTGACGTGTGATTCATAAAAAATGGCCCAGGCTTTTGGTCTGTATAGTGCTTCAATGGAACATACATTGGCTGATAAACCCATTACCACTCCTTTGCGTCGCGCAGTTGGGTAGCAAGTGATATTTTTACAGTTTTTCGACAATACAATGTTCATAGGTTTACAAAAAACACTGCCTCTGCAAACTATATTCTCAAAGTAAATATAGAAAAAAAATCCAAACTAAAAACATTTTACTAAACATTTCTTTAAAGCTGCAATTGTAAAAAGTAAGTCATTATTACGTGTTACAGTGGCATTTTTTTTGCGGAGGTCGCCTAATTACCTTTATGTGGCCTAATGAACGTACAATTCGCAATAGTGAGGTTGTGGGTTCAAATCCCGTCTGCACCTATGTGTATTATTCCAAGTGTTGACAAACAAGTTTGTTATCACCACTGGCTTTAACGGCGAAGTAAAACATCGTAAGGAAACCGATATGTTCTGTAGTATATTATTACGATAATGATACGACTTAAGTAGTCTCCAGTAGCGCACTTATGTAGTGTTATCAATTGAGTAAAAGTAAACCAATTGAATAAATGTAAGAATTTATATTGACAACTGTTCGATCTTTCCCATATAAAATTTCACAAAGGAATGCTCCTCAACGGCTTAGCTCCATCTACTTATAGCGCCAACCCCTCTAAAACTCTTTTGAGAGTGCGGGTAGAAGTAAATGGTGTCCCACCAGCGCCCTCTACACTAAATTTCATCAGTCATACCCATTTCTTTCAATAATCAGATACTTGTTCTTTTTTGACACTAATAGACTCAAATCCCAGTATTAAATACTATAGTGAAATCCACTACAAACAAATACAGGTGATAACAGTAGTGCAATAATGAACGGTGTAAAAAAGAACTATTTAAGTCACGGTAATGCGTGGTTAAAGCACGGGCTTAGATCACACTGTGCTATAAACAATCTTTCGAAATCATACGTCATCCGCCAACCCGTTCTGGTCAACGTGGTGAATTATATCCTTAACTCTCTCCTTGCGAGAGAAGGCCCCGAGTCCCAGCAGTGGGATCAATAAACGGGCTGCTTATGCTGCGGCGACAAATGTTTTACAAGTCACAATATCTAAACATCTGAAAGCAATAACGATTTGTTACAATATCCTGCCAATAAATCCATATTTTTCTCCAGCCAGACTATAAAGCTATAAATTCCGTACCGGAATACTATACCGACGCGTATGCTTCCAAAACAATAAATTTCGAATGCCGTTTGCACACCCTAGTTATTTTCATGAACTAACAAACAACCAAAACGTGTTACTTAATCACTGGGTTACAAGTTCAAGCCAATTTTGTGTGATGCCAAAAAATATCCTTTTAAACGGTAATGATTTCAAGACACTATACAATCCGTGCCCTGATCAGAGATTCCAATTATGTAGGTATGGTGTGCCAGTGAATATTTTACGAACTATCCGATAGTTTTTTTTAAATAGACACATACTTTATTAACAAACTATATTACAGTGAGACAACACTATTTGACTTACTAACTACCTACATTAATATTATTTATAGAATCTATCACGGTTGTTCAATTTCATAGTTACAAACGTCAATGACCACAGATCACAAATGTTGTACAAATATTAGAATGATCCAGTTTGAAGAGTTAAACTCTCTAAAAATTAGCTGTAACTATAAAAATCTTGATCGATAAGCCAGCACTTTAATCTGTTTTTAAAGCTGCCGAAGCTTGGGGCTGCTAAGCTGATATAACTATTTTAGGAAGAGTGTTTTAAAGTGTATTTATTATAACCTTAAGTTCTGCTGAATGTACCTTAATCAATGCTGAATTGGGATGATTACTGGGTAAAAAGATACCAATCTAAGTAGTCCGTTAAGTTAGTAAGTTAGATTGAGGAAAAACAAGGAATGTTTTTTTTTGTTTTATCAAATTATAAAATATTACAGAGATATATCATCAAACTTCCAGCCTAAAAATCTTATATACCTAGACGTGACGTCACTCGAAAATTTTAAACACTACATCTTCGTCATTGTTTGTTTGTGAAACAGAAGAAAACTATCTTATAAAAAAAAATATATAAAACATCATTAAAAAATTGAATAAACATTACAATTCAAGAACAATTACAAAATATTAAATTTAAATCGTCAAAAAATAAAATAAAAAAATGTTACTAAAGTCAAAAAATTAATATTAATGTAGAATAAGAAAATTCTAATGTCAAAGCAATAATGTCAAATAATAATAAGAAGACTAATAAATATCTACTATGATAATGTCAATATTAAAAAGGAAAACAAAATAACCACTAATTACAATTTACAATACACACTTATATCATCCTATTAGTACAGGAATCAAGTCATAATATGGATGTAAACGTAGATGCTTACAAATCACATTCTTATGTATCAAATAAATTAGTTTTAAATGTACTTGACAGTCTGTACAATGACTTTTCACAAAATAACAGACAGTCCCTCATCACATCCTGCCACTGACCCGCAAACACATCACAGTCCGGTGCTGCGTCAAGGAGGGGGTATTTATCGCCGCAAGGGACCGGGGTATCGGCGAGACCTGACGACCGACCGATTTACACTTCGGTCCAGCAAACAGCTCATGTTTCCTGGCCCGAAGGTAGTTGTCGGGAACAAAAAGACTACAAAGCTTCTCACCAAGATCCGGAGCGTCAATATTCCCCCGCAGAATCTTACACATTGTTCTTAATTGGACATGTGCTCTCCTCACTTCTAAAGAGTTGTACCCCAAAGCACCGTGAAGGAATTCCGTCGGATACATGTACGGGTAGTACCCAAACTTACGCTTGTAAAGGTATCTAAGGAAGGCCTTCTGAACCTTTTCCAACATTAGAGTGTACTTATCCTCATGTGGATGCCATACACACGCACTAGCTTCAAGCTTACTGCGGACCAGCGTACTAAAGATAAGCTAGATAATCTCCACATTATGAAAGTCTTTAGAGTTTCGGAGCACAAACCCGAGTCTGTGATAAGCCTCCTTCACCACATTGGCCACATGGTCATGGAACGTGAGACCACGTGGAACGTGGAACGTTATATCCACGGTGGTTATATCGGTACTAAAACAATGCTACTTACAACATTTTGTACTTTGAGTACTACCTAAGCCTATTACTTTAAGGGTTCAATTCAATTGTCGAACACTTGTAACCATTCGATACTTAGCCGTCGATAGAAGTGAGTAGTCGAATCTGAATTGCAAATGCACCTCTGAGTTTTTTTTTCAAGTAGGTACTGTTTAAAAACATTATATACATAAACAAAATTATTAATTTAATAGGTACTTGCGAGGAGGGCAAATGAGTTACAAACTTTTAGAACTCCGGGCCCGCTTTTATCTATTTTTTTCACCACGTAGCCCATGGCTCCCAAAAGGTTGCCGACCTATAGTTTAAGCTATGAATAATAAAGTGGCCAAGTGCGAGTTGGACTCACCCATGAAGGGTTCCGTTGCAGCAAGTAACATAATATACATAGTACACATAGTTCTTGTAGTTCGTTGTAACTTTGATCGAAGTTTCATTATTATCTAGTGTATTTATGACGTACTAAAAAAAAACTACCCATCAGATCGAGTTCAAACTAATTTTCGTTGGTAGTTTACATGGTAATGTACATCATATATTTTTTTTAGATTTTTCATTCCCTTACTTTAGAAGTTAGAGGGGGGGGGGACACACATTTTACCACTTTGGAAGTGTGTCTCGCGCAAACTATTCAGTGTATACGAAAATGATTTTAGAAACCTCAATATCATTTTGGAAGACCTATCGATAGACACCGCACACGGGTAGGTTTGATGAAAAAAAAATTTTTGAGTTTCAGTTCTCAGTATGGGGGGCAACCCTAATTTTTCTTTTTTTTTAATTTTTTTGTTCAAATCTTAATGCGGTTTACAGAATACATCTACTTACCAAGTTTCAACAGTGTAGTTCTCATAGTTTCGGCAAAAAGTGGCTGTGACATACGGACGGACAGACAGACAGACAGACAGACAGACATGACGAATCTATAACGGTTCCGTTTTTACGTTTTACGGAACCCTAAAAACTGTCGTATTCCAAGAAAACATCTTTCGTGAAAATGTGACAGTCGTCCACCCACATTTAGCTATCGTGGTTGATTATGGCCTTTTCTCTGTAAGAAACGGAAAAATAAATTGGGCTATTTATATTTATACATGATACATGTTGTTTTAATTGGTTGTGATGCCGGTCGTTTTATTCATATTTTAGTTACGTACCAAAGATGTCATCAAAATAATAATAAATTAATAATTGTTGCTTTGTTCTATACCAACCGCCGCATTTAATTTATTTTATATTTGACTTATTAGTAACGTTTATTAGCCTGAAAAAATAATTCTTCTACCGATTTGACTGTGCTCAAAACTTCACCGGGTATTTTATTTATTAAATGCTTAGCACGTGTATTACTTATTATAGATAATAGTATAATATAAGCTGGTTGACAAATCATATCATAAGAATATCAAAATAATATCGAACCACTTTGCGCAATAAGACTTTTTTTTAATCCTCATCGCGAAAATATAAGCCTCGATTTTAATAAATAATTCGGCGTTATTTTTATAAAACAGAGTTCTCTCGAGCAGTACTTTATTGAAGTGTTTGTTTCTTTCGAAATGACTGTATAGAGGTTATGACGGCCAGAGCCTACTTACTTGATAAAAGAATTCCGATTCTCTGAGTATGTTACCAAAAGGTGAGAAGGATCTTGACTGATCTGCGAATTCAAAATCTTCACTCTTCTAAATTTCTATTATACAACGAACAAAAAATTCTAAACTTTAGCCAAAAATTTTACTACCTTTAAAGTTTTACGTTTAGAATGCGTAAATAAAGTTGATTTAACTTTATAAAAGTTCAGCTAAAAGTAAAGCTAGTCCCCATATAGTTATTAAAAATAAATCTATTTAAGTATATTAAATATCACTACGAATTCAAAAATTTTTTTCTGGCTAGTTTTCAATTTGAAAAACAAGTTTTTTGGTCGTGTCTTGTTTTTTTGTTGATTTATTTTTACGACCAATTTTTACGACCTTGAATATGATTGTATGCAACACTTTTACCCAAAATAGCATGGAACCACGCAAATATTTTTAACAACCTTGAATGATGGTGTTAGATGATGCAGATCAGTTGCACACTCTCCGAAGCGTATCAAATGAAAAATCGATAAGCTAGCAATTTTGCGGCGATGTTCAATACTCTGAAGTCTTTTTCGTACAAGAGTATAGTTAGCTATCAACACGTCTCTCGACTCCAGAGCAACCAGTGTATAAGAAAAACGCCTGCCTAGGACAACATGATGCCACGCAGTTATTTCAATTTGAAGAGTTGAATTAAAATTGAAACAAAATTTCATTGTCTGATGATATATTATCTAAGTGAAACGTTTGCCATGTAATTGGTTATAAAATGATGATAAGTAAAAGAAATAATTTGTAAATGCAAGATATTTTTTTAAAATATATATATCATGTGAAACGTTGTTTGTAAAATGAAAGATTTTTTACATTATAAAGTTTTTGCAATTAATATTATATGATTAATTGGTTTTAAAGTGATGTTTTGCTTAAAAATGTTTGTGAAACATTAGTGAGTGAACCTTAGAGCTTGGAAAACATGTAGAACAAAAAGTGTAACTACTACAAGTGTTTATAATTTTAATCTTCATTTGAGTCTTTGTGATTATATTGATTTTAATTTTTTATTGTTTCAGGAGTCGTTTTTGAGCAACATTCAGATGAGATTCAAAATGCCTTCAAGTTCGGCATGGTACAACAACCAGGAAACCGTTCCCGCCTCGAATTCCAGCTCTACGTCGACGTCATCAATACAGCGGATGCCTTTAAGCTCTCCAGACTCAGTAAGTACTTCTAATATGCTTCAGAATAACATGCACACTTTATACTTGAATGAATATCAAAGGCATAGCGGACATATTATGTTTCAGTATTGAACGACTTTCTGTGGCGTAACTAAATCAGATTAAGGAACAGGGTATATGTTGTTAGGAACAGGGGATAGGTACTAAACTGAAGTTAGTTTTTTTTTTTTTAATCAAGCGTGACGAGACGAACAGGACGTGTGCCTGATGGTAAGCAACATGCCTGCCACATAACAGCACAGTGACACACAGCTATTGGAACATGAAGAGTCCAAATCGTTACCTAGCACTGCACTGCGCTCGTCACCCAGAGATCTAAGATGTTATATCTCTAAGCCGTGTAATTTCTCTGGAAACATTGCCCTTCAAACTGGAACACAGTTATGTTTTCACATTGCTGCTTGGTAGAATAACTGGCAAAGGTGTAGTACTTCCCCAGCCGGACTCCGCTAAGAATTGGTAAAATATTGGTAAATTATTGAGAACAATGTTTTTACTTAACTTACTATTTTGGCTTTAACCAATGCTTACGAAATCTCGTGCAAATATGCTCAAAGAATAAAAAGTTTCATACGTAATCGAAAGTGACAAATCGCCAAAATTCGTGCCGATCACATTTTGAATCAAGGTTTCTTCATATTATACTTAGTAGATACTTATCTAGAGGTACTCCATATACATAATCTGTCTTGCGAGAGAAGGCCTCGACTCATAGGAGTGGTAAAATTTAGTTGGCTGTATATGTTACTATGTCATTTAAAGGTACATATTTATTTTGTACCTAAATTACATACATGTAACACAAATGAACAGATATTTGGAGCGAAGTCGATTTGTTATTCTAAATCTACACCACGGTAATAATATTATCATTACCTAAACTATTATTTAGGCGGAGACTAGTTACAAACACACGCACATTATTTATAAATCTAATGATAGTATTGATCAGCAAAAATGGAAATCTTCTCTCTTCTAAATGTAACGATTTTTTGTTTTGGATTATCCACAGCCAAGGCTCCTTTTTTCTATGAAGGTTGTCGCTTTGTTTTACTAAGAAATATGATAACGCATATCATTTTTCCTTCTTAGCTCGAATAATTAATTGGTCTGAGTCAATAATATTTATTATTATACTTTGACCACACATTACGCGCGACATTTTTGGAGATATCAAATACCAATTAGTAGTGTTTATCCAAAGAATATTGGATTATTATATTTAGTCAGCCGTAGTCAGTCTAGGGAAAAATATACTTGAGCTAGGATCGAAATCAATATCAATTATCGGAGGTTCAGACGTATCGAAGTTATCCGCCAATACACAGAGATATTAGGTAAATACAATTAATGGTATGTCTGCCTAAATTTGTAACAAATATACAAAGAAACATTGAAGCCCATGACTAGTTGGAAGCGTTCTCATCGCTCTAATGGCATTTCCACATGCTTAAGCTGTCCACCTTATGTTCCTACGGTTGGGACTCGGGGCTTTCTTCTCTTACGAAGAGAAAGGCATGGCCGTCTCCAAGTGACCAACCACTATCTCCAAGTGCTGGTTTGTATAGCACACGTACACTGGAATAGTGTCCAACTTGGTCCAAAACAAGCCGGTTTCCTTCATAGTTAAAATTATAACCAGTGGGGCGTTCAGTGCGTCCAGAATTCGAACCTACATCTTCACTATAAAGAAATAGAACGATTTGGCCCTTATACCTTCGTTCATCTTAAAAAGCCGAGGTAGCTTTTTAAGACGAATGAAAACAAAAGTAAATTAAACATGTTTTAGTTTAAAGACCTAATAATTAAATCAACTGTTTTTCTACCTATTGACCGTTGAAGAGAATCTGTTAAATTTTTTTTTTTTAAATAAAGAGTGACGAGACGAGCAGGACATGTGCCTGATGGTAAGCAACATGCCTGCCACATAAGCTGCCTTCAGCTATAGGAACATGAAGAGTCCAAATCATCACCTAGCACTGCACTGCGCTCGAAACTCGAAAATTTCTCTGGAAACATTGCCCTTCAAACCGGAACACAGTAATGTTTGCACATTACTGCTTGGCGGTAGAATAAATGGCAAAGGTGTGGTACTTCCCCAGGCGGACTCTGCTAAGAGTCCTATCACTACAAAATTACTAATTATTTACTAAATTACATTGATGGAGAATTTGTCAGCGACCCACCTCTAGGCCACCGCAACCAAATACTGGCAATAAAACTGCAGTGTAGAAAGTTCCATTCTATTACAGCTTTCAAAAATTGTTTAACGGTTGCTATTAAACAGGATGACTCCCTTGGTGTAAAAAATGGATCAAAACCGCCTAGTGCGGTCTTCATATTTTGCAAACTCAACTCCAGCCAGCGCCTGGTCTATCAGGCACGTCATTCAAATAGTTTTGTACCACTATGTTTTGTAGACAGGCGTGCTACTTACCACACGCACGCACATCTTGCTCGTTCAAATAAATAATACCAGGAAAAACTTGAACTTTATGAAAGATTCACGACAAAAAGCTGCCCGAAAACGAAAGTAGAGATGTTAGTTGCCCATCGTCATTATCAGGCCCGTTTCCGGGTCAAATCAGATAAAGTGATACGTCCTATTTCTTCAGCCATAATATGAAATAAGGAATCATAACACGAATGAATTATAAAATAAAAAAATGTCTGCCCATTTATTGTCAATAATTTTCTAACAACCCAATGGGGTTGGTGACATTGTGGATCTATGTGAGACATCTCATTGTTTTCTTGTAAGCTTGTATTAAGGGAGCAGCCGTCCGATCATATATCTTTTAACTTCTAAATCATAAACAAAATGTAAGGATGATATAAAAAATTTTTTTTTAGTTATTATTTTGTTCTACGTTCTGCTATTTAGTGCGTTAATGTACTAACTACTTTTTTCCGATAGCAGGACGTCTACTCTGTTACTACAAAAACGTAATTTCGAAAAAAAAACTCGCGACTTTCCTGCTCTCGGCCTACTTCGTTTCGTCCGATACAACATTGTTCAAATGTAAATGTTCTACGCATACTCTAATTAGAGTAGGCTTAGAACATTTAATCGGACAAAACGACGGATCGAAGTAGAATTGGAGTTGGAAAGTCGCGAGTTTATTTCGAAATTACGTTTTCGTAGAAAGAGAGTCTCGCAATAACATAGATCTCAAGCAGCAGCAGATCAGATGAAGATCAAGTAGTTTTGAATGTTTTAAAATAATAACTTATTAGTTCACCCTTCTTTTATTTTTATATGACTGGGCCACAATCTGTTGCTTAATAGCAGCCAGTACAGAAAAACACAGGAGACCAAACACGTTCCAAGAAACCTTTTGATGACTTGTAGTTAAAGTCCAAAAGTTTCCCTGTGAGAGAAGGCTGCTCTCACTGTTGGTACACAATATAGGCTGACTGTTATCACTATACCTATACATAATTATAAATTTTGTAGTAGGGCTCTTGGCAGAATCCGCTTGGGGAAGTACCACACATTTGCCAGTTATTCTACCGCCAAACAGTAATGTGCAAGCATTACAGTTTTCCGGTTTGAAGGGCAATATATATATATATATATGTACCTATCAGGTGTATAGGTGTGCATGATTGTTACACTACAATTTATATTACGTATAAGTATGTGAGTACATAACTAATTATTACTAAGAACTTACCTACAAACACTAGGGACATTCAGCTTCTGGGATAATGTTTTCTTTAGTATGGACATTTGTTAACCTTAAACCTTGGGCTTGGGCTATCACTGCACTTGCATCAATGAGGCAAGAGTGAGGTAGGTGTAGGAAAAGCTCTCTCAGACACTTATCTGAATAGTTGTAAAATACAGCCAGTTTCTGTAACAATTTGTTTATTTTCTGCTTTCTATTATACGGAAAGCAGAAAGACGTAGTTGTCTGCTTTCAACGGCAGTACCAAATTGGCCGTTTGGCCATAGCAGAAAGCAGGAGAGTCAAGTGGTAGACCTGCCGCCCTATTACCGTCTGACTAAAAATGCAATAGCTATGACTTTCGCTGTCTCCATAAATAATTCCAAACCAAAGGAAAAAGAGAGCAATACAAGAACCAAGTCCATTTTAGTGAGGCGGTAATACACCGGTGTTCTACTTGACACGAGATTAATTTGAATGTAAGGCAAGCCTCCTTTTTATACCATGTCACGGTAGGCTGATCAAAACACTCTTGAATCCAGCACCGGAATTTCTCCGCCCGATGACGGCGCGTTTTGAGAGTTTTGTTGTACAACATGAAACCTTTGGAAAGTCGTGTTTGTTTGTCCGGCTTAAAATGACACAAATCGTGGAATATTCTTTTAATATCTATGGTTTTTACTCAAGTTTGATATGTAACAATTTTGTTTGTGCAACTACAAGTACCCACGCAAATATCGCTTTGACACGTGACCAGGTTGGTGGATACACTTTGGGAAGTTTAGGGTTTCACAAAGCAACACTTGATAATTTCCCATTTAAGTTTTAACGGAATCGGTTGAGCGGTTTTCATAATTTTATAAATAAGTATACATTTCGCTTACCCTTTAGAGCATGGTAGCATCGTTAAACTTGTCTTAGTAGGTATGCTGGGACTCGGGGCATTCTCCCAAAAAGAGAGCCAGGGCTATAATCCGCCACGTCGATTCACATCCCACATGGAATTTTCGGAGTTTTGTTAGAATTTTCTAGAACGATATTTTTGTGCAACAACCTGGTTTCTTCACAGCGATTTCTTTCGCTGTCAATGTCAAATTAAATAATCAAACTTGTACATCTGATGTATGAGAATTAGAACCTACAACCTCATGATAGCGTTGTGATATCGAACATTATCGCTGCTAGGCCAATACGGCTTTCTTAAAGCTTATCTTAAGATAGTATCAATTACAAAAAATTTATAAGGGACTAGCAGAGCGAACGATCTTAATTTCGAAATAATTTAATTTAATATTTTGGATAATAAATACAGTTGTGATTGTACGAAACTCTCCGTGTGAGAATCCAACTTGCATTTAACCACGTTGAGTAAACTGTTAAAAAAATAACACAGAAGTATAGACAGGATTGATGAGGAATAAGAGCGAATAGTGATAGATAAAAGTCCTGATGGGGCATCATTTGTTTTTACAAGCTGCCATTTGTTCACTGCAAAGTCTTGCTTGCCTAGTCAAAAAAAGAAGAGCAAAATCGTGGCAGGGAACATTTTTTATTGTCAGTCTTCGCTTAGAGCCGCCTTATACTTGCATTGATTCTTATTTAGCAAACGACACGGATTTACGTAACATTAATAAGAGACAGTACCATGTACTAAATGGATATTATTTTGTCTGGTCATCACGTTAAATTTAAATTTAAGAATTGAATTTAAATTTAAGAATTGAAGTGAACGTAATAAAATCAACATTAAACATGAATTAGGGATGTTTAAAATTATTTGTATCATATCAGCTATCTACCTACATAGTTTCCAAAGTACAAGATTTGCTCAATTTAGGTTTAGATGGTGTTGTGTGAAATGAGAAGAGATGCGCTTGGTTATTATAAACCAACAAGCCTGCTTATAAAAATACAGTGCCACAAAGTCATTTGAACATGAAGAATCCAAATAACCGCCTATCACTGTTGTGCACTCTTTACCCAGAGTAATAAGACGATTTATTTATTTGTCTAGTAATTCCTATGGATAATTTTCTTCTATAACCCAAAACACATTAATGTTTATACATAGTAAAGTTGTCAGCACAATTACAGAAAGAAGTGTAGAACTTTATTAAATGTGTTCTATAAATAATCCTACCACTTCAACTTAACATATCCGTATTAATGATAATATATGGATTATTAAGATGCTAGGTATTTCATTTGTTATCCTAAAATTTTACGCAAACATAAAAATTACACATATTGTTTACTCAGTCTTCTCAGTCTTCTCAGAGCTAAAAGCAGTAAATTTTTTGAAGTGAAGTCAAGTTTCGTCTTAAACTTATTTCTTAAAAATATGTAGGTATTATTATCCAGGTTAGAGTAAGTTGGTGTTCTCTTAAGTAAACATAAAAATCAGCAAATAAAAATCGCTTTACCTAGCTTAACGTGTCTCTAGCTTTTATCTTCCTTTTCGTAGATATTAATCGGAAAAAGCGTACCTACGTAGTTTCTCCAACACTGACTGTAGAAAGTCAAGCTATCTAGGTCAATGAAATCCAAGAGTGAATCGAACAAATACGGAACGACATAAATTGAGAAGTTGGTGGTAGACTATTTTCTGTTTATTCTAACAAATTATTTACTCAGTAAAGTTTAGGACATTTTTATGGTATTTATAATAATTTCATAATTTCATCATTTATTACCTCAACAAATCGTACAAACTCAGTAGCAATACATATTAAGGACTTACATTAGATAGACATTGGATACAGAAATACAGATGGTCTCTATTGTATTGCTCTATTAAAATATACAAATATTCTTGAATGTGTTTCATGTGCAAACCAAAGTCATCCACCATACTTAAGGTGCCCAATAACTAGCACAAGTACCGCTGCTATGAATATTTAATTTAAAATAATATGAAAAGTCTTGAACATTGCAGCAAAGTTGTAAGTTTATCGATTTATTGTCAGATACATTTCGGAGAGGGTTCAGCAAATCAAAATGATATAATATAATTTGCAGTTTTCTATATCCACCTACAAGTAGTTCGCGAAAACCACATCGTTTCATGATTGATCTTCCAAATCCCTACTCAAGCGATGAGGTTAAACTCCACATTGCTTTAAATAGATAAAATATACGCGATAAATAAGTGAATAAGAAACTAATGTCAACAGTTCTGCCCATAAAGCATTTCAGTCGAAACTAAAAATGTCAAATAGGCCACGTACAGTATCAAAATTTAATAAAAGTTTACAACCACCGAGATACCCTGTAACGGAAGAAAAATCATAAATAGCTGAAATAAAGACTATGCGCATGCGCGGTCTCAGATTATTACCCGGAAACAGCTATACATAAAATCCGCTTTTGTACACAGTTCGGAAGTTTTAACTTTTTAAGGCCGCCTAAGGGTGAAAACTCGACGGATATCTGTGAACAAATACTAGTCCCTGTAGAACGGAAACTGCCATAAAAATTCGCGGCGTTGTCGTTAGATGCAGACGTGTTTTGATGTCGGAGCCGCATTGCGAACTACGATGTCGGCTCTGTCCCTTTAGGGCCCGGATACAACACTGCGACAAAACTTAAAAGATCAACATTTTTAGTTATCCCGGACCATCTTAGATTTTTTAAAATCTTTGTCAAATGTGCCTAGATTTTTTCTCTTGACCCTTTACTGAGAACTTTACTAAGTCGAAGTTACTGAGAAGTCGTTAAAGAAATCCGGCAATTTAGAATAACTGATTGGGGCAGATACATTTACGATAGCATTCGTAGCCGCGGCACCGATTTTAAGTCAATGTTTGTAAACTCCTACAAAACGTCTATTCTTCTTTTACAAAGAGTCAAATTGTGGGGTTTCTAGGTATTATTGTTCCTTTTGAAAGTCGTCAAATTAATTATGTTCAAGATTTTCCAATGGTGTTTTCCAAAGAAGTAGACCGCTTCGTTATTACATCAAGTGTGATGACGGTCAAGCGTAAGCTTTTTTGTAGTGGTAAAGTCTACCTTAGGAAGTACCATACCTTTGCCAGTTATTTTTCCGCCAAGCAGTATTAATAGAGGTGTGTCCAAACCCTTACATGTCACAGAGATCGCAGTACAATTTTTTTTGTCGAACATTCGAGTTTCATGGTTTTAATGAAATTTTGCGAAAAGAACCAAAGCACTGTGGTTTTATCTGCTTCAAATTCAAATAAGTCTCCGTGATTAATTGGTGAATTTAAAATTTTACAATTCCTACAACGTTCTTAAATGTTATGTGTACTTCTATTTACTTGCTCTTATATTTCAAAATAATTTACGATAGACAACCTTATTGAACATATATTGAAAACATTAAACAGGTTAAAAAATTGTTATTTAACTAGCTGTTACCCGCGACTTCGTCCTCGCGAAATAAATAATAAGGTAACTCAGGCAGTATTTGTACACCCATACAAATTTACGATTACTAAATACAGCTTATATTAAAACATTACTAAACAATGTCATCTAAATCGGTTCAGTTGGTTAGGTGTGAAAGCGTAAGAAACAAACAGACACGAGTTACTTTTTTAATCATAATATTTGTATGGATTTCTTCAGTGCCGTGTCTTGATATAAAGTTCTATGGTTTAAGGTTTTACCTTCATCAATGGAACTTCGTGTTCTATATGAACTTTCATCCCCTATTTCATACCCATACGGTTCGGAATGACAAAATTGCTAAAACAGACATTTATTTGATTCGTGTCAAGTGTCTACACACAAATTTTAATGGTTTTATCTGAAAAAATGACGAACTTGCATGTAGACTTTCTTCCCCACACGGTTCGGAATTACAAAATTTCTAGGATGAACATTAATTTAATTCGTGTCAAGTGTCTAGTTGCAAAATGTCATGGTTTTATCTTCAACAATGACGAAGTTTCATACAAACTTTCATCCCCCATTTCAACCCCTATTTGATTCCTAGACAGATCGAAATTATAAAATTTCTAGAACAAGCATTTATTTGCTTAGCGTCAAGTGTCTAGATACACAACATTTCATGGTTTTATCTTCACCAATGACGAACTTCCACATAAAACTTTCATCCCCTATGTGAACTCCTATTTTATCCGCGCACAGTTCGAAACAACAAAATTGCTAGAACAAACATATATTTGCTGCTCGTCAAGTATCTCGATACGAAGTTTTATATTTTTATCTTCAGCAATTACGAACTTCCATACAAAGTTTCATATTTCCACTTTAAGCCCTATTTTATCCCCATACAGTTTAAAATTGCCAGAACTAACATGTACTTGTTTTGTCTCAAGTGTCTAGATATGAAGTTTCATGGTTTTATTTTCAACAATTACGAACTTCAATATAAACTGTCATGTACCCCATTTCAACCCCTATTCCATTCCCGTGCAGTTCGAAATTACAAAATTGCCAGTACTCAAATCTATTGGCTTCACGTCAAGTGTGTAGGTACGAAGTTTCATGGTTTTATCTTCAACAATTACGAACCTCTATATAAACTTCCATCCCCCATTTCAACCCCTTCAACTTTTTTTAACCAACCCCTAAGAGTATAAAAGTTTGTAATAAAAAGTAAGTAAGTATTTTCTAGGGTTCTAGTCTATCTGTGTACCAAAATTCAAATCGGTTCTGTGGATTGCATGCTTATATCTTTGAAAATTATGGAATCTTTAAACAACCGTCCATCCCTTGTTTCACCCTCTTAGGGGTTGAATTTCGCAAAACCGCCTACGTGCTTAAAGAAACCTCCATGCAAAATTTCAGACTCCTAGCATTTATAGTTTCTGAGATTTCGTGATGAGTGATGACCTTTCGCTTTTATATATAGATTACCTCGACATTTCGGCAGCGTTACAACCGCTTAAAGGTACAAGTTCGCGCTGAGACCGCCACACGAGACCGCGACAGGAGACCGCGACCGGAGACCGCGACGGGCACTTGACACTATGGAATTGTCTCCTGTCGCGGTCTCAGCGCGAACTTGTACCTTTAAGTAAGAGTTTTTTCGTAACCATGGCAGTTGTAACGCTGTCAAAACCTCAATCGTGAAAATGTCTCACTTTTTTGAGCATAAACATAAGCAGCCTACTAAATATTCCCACTGAGCTTAAACACTTGAGCTAAGAGCAGTCCTACAGAAAAAAAAACAATATGGTATTAAATCACATATATCAGCAACACACTTTCCGAAATGTAGCTAAAATCTGTTTATGTCACCGTAAAATTGTAATAATTATTAAACCTATTAAGCCCGACTCGCGACGCGGCTGGCGTCGTGACGTCACACAAAAAATCACAACTAAAAAATTAAACCAAATTTTGTGTGTCTGTAAACGACAATGTACTGATAAATATTATCACCTATCACTTAGGCATCAAAATAAACTAATAATCGAGTATGTTTATCATGAAAAAATCAGGTTTTAAAGTCCCAAAACCGGTTTTGCCCAAATTTGGCCTCTTGGGGCTTGACTTAACAGTTTAAAAAACCACGTGAGATTATTAACCTACGATAGGTTAGGTCAGTATATTTATAATAATACTAGCTGACCCGGTGAACTTCGTACCACCATATATTTTTTCGTCTACATTTTCTAAGTTTTCTATTGTACAAATCTTGTCCCGACAATAACATAGACATAAAACAAAGAAACATCCTATTTGGTGCGGTCATTGAATAGTTATGAGCGTGTACGTACATACATTTCGAAGATCCATTTTTAGGGTTCCGTAAAACGTACTAACTGAACCTTTATGGGTTCGTCATGTATGTCTGTCTGTCCATCCGTATGTCACAGCCACATCTTTCGAAACTATAAGAACTATACTGTTGAAACTTGGTAAGAGATGTATTCTGTGAACCGCATTAAGTATTTTATTAATAACATGTTTATTTCAACGTAAGTATATAAGCATTTGAAAGTAAGTACTTAATCTCTTTATTGTTAATCAAGCTATTACTAAAAATCAGTTTTATTTTCATTGTAGTGCTTTGTGATATATTATGTTTTTTGTTTGATTACCTGGCACATAGACAAACGAATCTGATGGTTTTCGAACACGGGAGAACCGCAATACAATTGACCTTGTGAGAAACATGGGTTTTCTAGACTAATACCACAAACACTATAACACTCTCGGCGCCATGTGTATCGTTTAGGATACACACTGTTATAAGGAGTGTGTATAGTTTATGATACACACTCCCCATTTCAGTTAAAGCAGTGTGTATCCGAAATACGCACGCTGTCTATACATTTTTCCAGTGGTTTTGGGTTGGGAAACGGACAATCAGTTAAGGAGATATTAAGAGAAAAATAAAAATCACCTTTAAATAATTTTATTCAAAAAAAGAAAGTTACTTAGAAACTAAATAATCTATTTTTTAAGTTCAAAATAAATCAGTGCATATTATTGAAACAGTTTTGACACGGAAAACTTTCACATAGTTTGTAGTTGTTTGAGCTGCTCTGAAAGTACTATATACAACAATAACTTTCCTGTCATACTTTTTATAGCACCTCTGCTCATCTTCAGCGTACAATTTTCTCTCCAGCTTTGTTCTTTATGAGATGATGTTTTCTATTAGACGGTCTTTTTGTCATAATAGGGGCTGGTGGCACTTCATCTCCGGCTGACTGAGCAGATCGTTTTAGTAAAACTTCAATTATTTGTTCCCTAAATTGAGTGATAATAAGTTTCTTGATATAACATTTGGTTGAATAATAAATGTGTATTTAAGAGAGAAACAGAGATAAATAATATTACGGAATGTGTATCTTTATTGATACACATGGCCTGGGAAATAGTTAATCTATTATAAACTATTTCCCAGGCCACGTGTATCAAAAAACATACACACCAGTAAAAAATAAAGGGAGGACAGGGGAGGGGGTGTGATTATTTTCTATACTATTTTAACACCCTACAACTCATGACACTAAAAAGACATAGATTAAAAGTTGTGAAAATTTGGTGGTATGTGCATGTAGGGCTTAGCGCTGAGCGTGTTAAGGTTGCCCCTGGGACTTGTTTATGGTCATAGCAAAAGCAAGCTGCACTGGAAACTATAGTCGTTTAAACTCAATTGGTACATCAGTCGAAATAATTTGGATGCGTGGTATCTAAACGTCTGCTCCTTTATACTTTCCCTTCAGTATAGTTGCTTCTATCACGTAGTCCAGTATTTTTTATAGCTTACCGTGTGCCGTTGCAAAGACGCGGTACGTAGATATTTCGCAATATTTTAACTACCGATTCAACTTTTGATTGAATATTGTGAGGTGGCAATTATGACAAATCCAGCGAGTTCAAAAATTCCGGTGGAAAGTTGTTGACGACATCATTTTGATTAGTCACCAAATCAACTGATTTATAAGTCCTCATGCGGCTGTAATTTTTCTTGAATTTTGAAATAATTCATTTGCATCTATCTCATTTACATAATATTAGTATTTATTTATCATGTGGCTGTCTTGTCCCAATGTTTAGCAACGGCTTCCATACCCTCCTTATAATTTTCCCTATCTATGGCTAATATATGTACAGTCCAGTCTTTCCGATATTTGCGGAGGTCGTCTTGCACTCGGCATCGTATCTTTGGTCTCCCGCGTCGTCGTTTGCAATCTGGCTTCCTCCGCGTGGTAACTATGGCCCAATAATCATCCAACATGCGGCAAACATATCCAGCTCGATCCCACTTCAAATTGGCTGCTTTTTGAGTCACAAACTCCGGTTTTGGAACGCAGTATGGTGTTTCGTATTCTCCCCGTTAGTTTTACTCCAAAAATACTGCGCTCCACAGCCCGTTGGCCCGTTGGCAAACGTGTGGTGTATTTAAATAATTTCCCACAGATAGGGATATTAAATTAACAATTCAAAATAATAAAACACTTTTGGTAACGCAGTTTGTTTTTGACTGACACTTGATATAATGACGTGAAAACTGACGCATTTTACGTCGCGTGCCGAAACTAAATCAAAATAAATAATATCGTGAAGCCGATCAAATTGAAAATCAGTACTAATGATCTGTGAGTCTTACGTTTTGTGACTATTCAGTTTGATATAGTTCGCAATACTATCACTTTTGTTGAGTTTCTTCGGAGTACATTTCGGAACGCGACAATCCTCCTATCCTTCAACGCACACACGCACTTTGTTTTGATAGATATGATGGAATTTGAACTTTATTCTAAAGCAATAAAGCTCAAATTGCCTTAACATTTTTGTTAGAAAACGTTTGTATGGGAAAGCACTTTATTTAATATGAACTTTATTTCGTAGCAATAAAGCTCAAATTGCCTTAACATTTTAGTTAGAAAACGTTTGTATGGGAAAAAGAAAAGGGCTGTTTTTAGGGTTTTCCCGGCAATTATTCGATTTATTCTCGCCGTAAAAACCATCCATGGACTTATACGAACATTTTAAAAAAAGAATTGTCCAAATCGGTCCAGGCGTTGTTGAGTGATGCGCTTACCAACACATTTTGCGATTCATTTTTTTTTATAGATTTCGTTAGAAAACGTTTGTATGGGAAAGCACTTTATTTAATATGAACTTTATTTCGTAGCAATAAAGCTCAAATTGCCTTAACATTTTAGTTAGAAAACGTTTGTATGGGAAAAAGAAAAGGGCTGTTTTTAGGGTTTTCCCGGCAATTATTCGATTTATTCTCGCCGTAAAAACCATCCATGGACTTATACGAATATTTAAAAAAAAGAATTGTCCAAATCGGTCTAGGCGTTGTTGAGTGATGCGCTTACCAACACATTTTGCGATTCATTTTTATATTATAGACTAGCTGACCCGGTGAACTTCGTACCACCATATATTTTTTCGTCTACATTTTCTAAGTTTTCTATTGTACAAATCTTGTCCCGACAATAACATAGACATAAAACAAAGAAACATCCTATTTGGTGCGGTCATTGAATAGTTATGAGCGTGTACGTACATACATTTCGAAGATCCATTTTTAGGGTTCCGTAAAACGTACTAACTGAACCTTTATGGGTTCGTCATGTATGTCTGTCTGTCCATCCGTATGTCACAGCCACATCTTTCGAAACTATAAGAACTATACTGTTGAAACTTGGTAAGAGATGTATTCTGTGAACCGCATTAAGTATTTTATTAATAACATGTTTATTTCAACGTAAGTATATAAGCATTTGAAAGTAAGTACTTAATCTCTTTATTGTTAATCAAGCTATTACTAAAAATCAGTTTTATTTTCATTGTAGTGCTTTGTGATATATTATGTTTTTTGTTTGATTACCTGGCACATAGACAAACGAATCTGATGGTTTTCGAACACGGGAGAACCGCAATACAATTGACCTTGTGAGAAACATGGGTTTTCTAGACTAATACCACAAACACTATAACACTCTCGGCGCCATGTGTATCGTTTAGGATACACACTGTTATAAGGAGTGTGTATAGTTTATGATACACACTCCCCATTTCAGTTAAAGCAGTGTGTATCCGAAATACGCACGCTGTCTATACATTTTTCCAGTGGTTTTGGGTTGGGAAACGGACAATCAGTTAAGGAGATATTAAGAGAAAAATAAAAATCACCTTTAAATAATTTTATTCAAAAAAAGAAAGTTACTTAGAAACTAAATAATCTATTTTTTAAGTTCAAAATAAATCAGTGCATATTATTGAAACAGTTTTGACACGGAAAACTTTCACATAGTTTGTAGTTGTTTGAGCTGCTCTGAAAGTACTATATACAACAATAACTTTCCTGTCATACTTTTTATAGCACCTCTGCTCATCTTCAGCGTACAATTTTCTCTCCAGCTTTGTTCTTTATGAGATGATGTTTTCTATTAGACGGTCTTTTTGTCATAATAGGGGCTGGTGGCACTTCATCTCCGGCTGACTGAGCAGATCGTTTTAGTAAAACTTCAATTATTTGTTCCCTAAATTGAGTGATAATAAGTTTCTTGATATAACATTTGGTTGAATAATAAATGTGTTTTTAAGAGAGAAACAGAGATAAATAATATTACGGAATGTGTATCTTTATTGATACACATGGCCTGGGAAATAGTTAATCTATTATAAACTATTTCCCAGACCACGTGTATCAAAAAACATACACACCAGTAAAAAATAAAGGGAGGACAGGGGAGGGGGTGTGATTATTTTCTATACTATTTTAACACCCTACAACTCATGACACTAAAAAGACATAGATTAAAAGTTGTGAAAATTTGGTGGTATGTGCATGTAGGGCTAACGCGACGTCTTGCGTGAGCGACCTCGAAGCGAACGCGAAGCGGCGCGGCGCGGTGCGAAAACAACAAACAGTCAACACTAAGTGGCCTACGTGACCAAACGCACGTAGAGTGCAGTGCGGCGCGGCGCGAAACGAAGCGAACGCGGTCAGTCGGTTTGATATTTTCGCGCGGACTGGTTGCGGTGCCATAATTTATTTGTGTAGAATGTCAGATGTAGAATTTTTTATTCATTCTATCCAAGAACGTCCCATATTATGGGATAAAAGGAATAAAAAATATCACAACCGATTATTATCTTACCGTGAATGGGAGAATTTGGCCAAAGTAACTGGGACTACAAGTAAGTACAACACATTTTTTTTTTATTCTCTTTGTATAGGATGTTGTTCAAAATACAGCTTAAAGTTTTCTCTTGCTTGTGCGGCTACTCGTGATGTAGCATCAAATCTCCAGTGTGAATGACGTTGTGGTGTTTGTGGCATATTTTGATATGTTTCCCGGAAAGACGCAAATTCAGTTTCAGTTATTGATTCAAAATCACGTATAACATTGTGCATTAAACATATGGCTTTTACGATATGGACTGCATTTTCTACATTGGTTTCGATAGATTTCTGCAGAATTCTGAATTTAGAGGTTATTGAACCAAAAGAACATTCCACCACCATTCTTGCTCGAGATAAGCGATAATTATAATTATCTTTAGCATCCCCTTTAGTCGTTGATCTCTCTGGAAATGGTCTCATTAGGTACTCTTTGAGAGGAAACGCCGCGTCTCCTAGGAGAACATATGGAGCTTCAATATTTGAGCCCGGCAATACTTGTTCTTTAGGTATTTTTAGTCTTCCTTGTTCTATTGCACTTCGAAAAGGGCATTCATCAAAAACACCAGCATCGTTTTCTTTTCCATAAGAACCCACATTAATCATTACAAACTTATAATTAGCATCAGTGACCGCTAACAACCCAATCGAAAAGAAGGATTTATAGTTATAGTACATTGAACCAGTTTTTTTTGGTTTTTTTAAGCGAATGTGCTTTCCGTCAATACATCCGATGCAGTTAGGAAACTGCCATCTGTCCCAGAAACATTGCGCTATGTTCTTAAAGTTATTTTCTGAAGGCTCGGGCATGTGCTTCGTAACTAATTGTGTCCATATAGCTTTGCAAACCTGTGGTACGATTGTGGAAATAGCTGATTTTGAAATTCTGAATGAGAAAGCTAGTTGCCGGTACTGTATGCCCGTGGCCAAATACCTGAAATAATTGAAAAGTATTAAGAATTAATTTGTTTGTTTTTTAGGTGATATAGCTAAGAAAAAATGGAAAAATTTGCGAGACACATTTACGAAAGAATTGAAAAAAATTCCGAAACCTCGTTCTGGAGCTGACGCTGAAAATGAGCCGAAGTATACAGGCACTTGGCCGTATTTTGAGAACATGTCATTCTTAACGGTAATTTTGAAACCCCGAAAAACAGAAGGAAATATTATTATACCAGAATATTACTCAACAGAAGGAAATTCAACATACCTGTCAGAATCTACAGACGTTGCTTGCCTGGAAGAAATTTTGAGCGTGGACGTGGCTGACAATGACAACACCCAACTGAATGAATCTGCGTCTATTTTACAAGAAATACCGCAGAATACATCTATAGATATCAACTCACGTCAAGCGCCTTCACCTTCACCTTCACCCTCGTTGCCAGCCATCACAAAACAAACAAAAAAAACACGCAAAAGAAAAGATAATAGCTTAGAAGCATTCCTCGATATAGAGAGAGAAAAGATAAAAATTTTTCGCCAGGATCAACAAGATAATGCTGATGATGACCTTCTTTGGTTCAGATCCATATTACCTTATATGAAACAGTTGCCAGCACTGAAAAAAATACATTTTAGAACGCAGATGCAGGATCTTCTACTAACGGAGCTGGCAAAGTTAAATCCACCATAATCCGGTTCTCAACATGGATTTTACACTTCTTTGTGAAATTATTGAAATACTTATACTACTATAACTTTAATAAATATTAGAGTTGATTTATTATTTCATAGTTTTCTTACCTTAAAGTCACCATCAATCGTTCTTCTATGGAAATAGGTTGCTGGAAATTAGTTCTAGTGAATCCCAAAACAGGTTTTATAGCTTGCACAATATAATCAAACGTTGTAGGCAACATTCGAGAATATTCCTTGAATAACAGGGGTTGAGCCCGTAATTCTTCATACAAATTGTGAAATTCCCCATAAATATGCCTTTCTAAATACACAATATTAGTTTCATTTCTCTGCCGTACATACTTCTTGAATATTTGATATTTCATATATGAATTTTCCAATAATATTCGCTTGCGTCCGTCCATGACTGAATGGCGGCGGCGGTGCTTGACAATTCTCGCGCATGTAGGACAAAGCTGCTGCATCGCACTCTACATGCGTTGGTCACGTAGGCCACTCAGTATTGATTGTTTGTTGTTTTCGCACCGCGTCGCGTCGCTTCGCGTTCGCGTCAAAGTCGCTCACGCAAGACGTCGCGTTAGCGCTGAGCGTGTTAAGGTTGCCCCTGGGACTTGTTTATGGTCATAGCAAAAGCAAGCTGCACTGGAAACTATAGTCGTTTAAACTCAATTGGTACATCAGTCGAAATAATTTGGATGCGTGGTATCTAAACGTCTGCTCCTTTATACTTTCCCTTCAGTATAGTTGCTTCTATCACGTAGTCCAGTATTTTTTATAGCTTACCGTGTGCCGTTGCAAAGACGCGGTACGTAGATATTTCGCAATATTTTAACTACCGATTCAACTTTTGATTGAATATTGTGAGGTGGCAATTATGACAAATCCAGCGAGTTCAAAAATTCCGGTGGAAAGTTGTTGACGACATCATTTTGATTAGTCACCAAATCAACTGATTTATAAGTCCTCATGCGGCTGTAATTTTTCTTGAATTTTGAAATAATTCATTTGCATCTATCTCATTTACATAATATTAGTATTTATTTATCATGTGGCTGTCTTGTCCCAATGTTTAGCAACGGCTTCCATACCCTCCTTATAATTTTCCCTATCTATGGCTAATATATGTACAGTCCAGTCTTTCCGATATTTGCGGAGGTCGTCTTGCACTCGGCATCGTATCTTTGGTCTCCCGCGTCGTCGTTTGCAATCTGGCTTCCTCCGCGTGGTAACTATGGCCCAATAATCATCCAACATGCGGCAAACATATCCAGCTCGATCCCACTTCAAATTGGCTGCTTTTTGAGTCACAAACTCCGGTTTTGGAACGCAGTATGGTGTTTCGTATTCTCCCCGTTAGTTTTACTCCAAAAATACTGCGCTCCACAGCCCGTTGGCCCGTTGGCAAACGTGTGGTGTATTTAAATAATTTCCCACAGATAGGGATATTAAATTAACAATTCAAAATAATAAAACACTTTTGGTAACGCAGTTTGTTTTTGACTGACACTTGATATAATGACGTGAAAACTGACGCATTTTACGTCGCGTGCCGAAACTAAATCAAAATAAATAATATCGTGAAGCCGATCAAATTGAAAATCAGTACTAATGATCTGTGAGTCTTACGTTTTGTGACTATTCAGTTTGATATAGTTCGCAATACTATCACTTTTGTTGAGTTTCTTCGGAGTAAATTTCGGAACGCGACAATCCTCCTATCCTTCAACGCACACACGCACTTTGTTTTGATAGATATGATGGAATTTGAACTTTATTCTAAAGCAATAAAGCTCAAATTGCCTTAACATTTTCGTTAGAAAACGTTTGTATGGGAAAGCACTTTATTTAATATGAACTTTATTTCGTAGCAATAAAGCTCAAATTGCCTTAACATTTTAGTTAGAAAACGTTTGTATGGGAAAAAGAAAAGGGCTGTTTTTAGGGTTTTCCCGGCAATTATTCGATTTATTCTCGCCGTAAAAACCATCCATGGACTTCAACGAACATTTTATAAAAAGAATTGTCCAAATCGGTCCAGCCGTTGTTGAGTGATGCGCTTACCAACACATTTTGCGATTCATTTTTATATTATAGATAACGCCATTAAATAATATAACGGAAATTTTACGGTGATGACTAGTGTTATTATCACTCCAGTCAGAGAACATAGCAGAGCTGGTTTTCACAGGAACATTCTAGCAAGTCAGATCCACTAAATCCTAACACAGATCACAGTGTCAATCTAGCTTCAATGTTGGCGACGCTACGTTATGAAAGCTCTACGGTTTTTGCGAAGAAGCCACGGCTCTGTATCGGAATGCGATTGTGTCCATTTTCTATTGTGATCCGTAGCTATTGTGGCCAATCGGAATTGTGTTCTCGTACGACCTAATCGCTCAATCTCCGGCCCACGAGCAATATTGCCTTAAGTAATGTGACCTCTGCAAATAAACCCGACGTTATTACTTCGATAGCAAAACACTTTGCTAGCTGATGGATTTTTGTAATGGATCTTTATGTATGACTGCTGAGCAGGGCGATTTTAATATTTTTAGGAGTGGAGACGTGAAGAGTGTATCACCTGTGTAGTACCTACTCGTTGAGCTTGGTAAGTGTTAGGCTTGTTTTTAGGTATTAGTTTGGCAGACATTTCTTCATCATTAGCCTGTGTTCATCCACTGCTGGGCATAGGCCTCTCCCATAATACGCTACTCAGCCCGATCCTCGGTCTTACGTCTCCAACCGCCACCAGCAACCAGCCTTTCGTATATTGTCACTCCATCTTGTCTCAGGGTAACCTACACTACGTCTAATTTGCGGTCTCTACTCCATAACCCGTGTACTCCAACGGTTATCGGGTGGGTCTGTGTCAGATATGACCGGCCCACTGTTTCTGACTTCAGTTTTCTAATACTCTGAGCTATATCGGTGACATTAGTTCTCTGACTAACTACTTCATTGCGGATTTGCGGAAATATTTATTCCACAACATTTAATAGCTCCAAAGTAAGCAAAGCTTGTATTTTGAGAGCAAGATTTCAAGCATTTTAATAGGTATCTGGATGACCGAGCTTTGCTCGATTTTTCATTACTTTAAAACACGGAGACAACGACGTTTTTAAAAATTAAACCTAGCTAGAACGATTAATCGCCCTGAAACCTTTGCATACCTTAGTTTATTGGAGTCGTTTCCGAAATTCAGATTCTATGAACAGGTATGAGATTTCAGATACATACTTAAAATACATTGAAACACACAGATACAGAACGAATGTTTGTATTGATCAAACAAATATTTGTCCTGGGTGGACCCACGATCTCCGGCTCTGCGGGCAGATTACCAACCAAAGTTTCTAATTTTCTCCATTGTTAGTGACGATAAAAGAAATTTAAACACAATTCGTAACACCCTTGGAACATTGTCATAAGAAATCGCGGTTGTTCACTAGTCTATTTTAATTAATTACAAGATTTTGAACCATGGTTAATAGTACAGCGAGTCCCGATATTTCTATGCACATTAATGACTGTATATTCTCATTTTATCCACGGCAAATATCCCCTAATCTATACTAATATCATAAAGCTGAAGAGCTTGTTTGTTTCAACGCGATAATCTTAAGGAACTACAGGACTGTTTAAAAAAAAATCTCCGTTGGATATGTACGTGATCCCTGACTGCTATAGATTATATGTGTGGGTACGTACCAAGGACGAAGCCGGGTCGGACCATTTGTTAAAATCAAGCACAATACTTCTGTAATTATGAAAATACCGCTGTCTGTGTGTCATTGCAAAAATTTAAACACCATTGAAATTTCGATTCGAGTAATTTTAAAATTGTTTATAAAAATAAGTCTCAATTAAGTAAGGTAAGGGTTTTATCCGTCTGTCTGTGTTTCCGTCTGCTCTAGTTATTTCGTTATGTATCCTGTGAGGCAATTAGAGTATTTATTCAAAATGTGAATCCCTAGAGGTACTTATTTATTTAAATATGTTCATAAACTCTCTATAATTGTTTTGAAGCACGTTAATTTAAAGTATATCATTAATCTCTAGTTTTAGAAAAACACTGTGTTTATTAATGTGTTCCATTTAAATAATTTCTACTCATCTTACTAGTATCTAACATAATACATTAAGTATGCTCTTATTAAATACTAGCTGAACGCGCGCGCGTTGCTACGCCATCTATCCAAAATCGATCGTACCAATTCAAATTTTGAACAAAATTCGGGTACTTTAGGTTCTAATAACGCAACCTTTAAAATATGACATATACTGTCACGCAACGAAAGCTCTCAAAAAGCAATATTTTTTCCCATTTTTGTTACATTTTTCATTCCTGCTCGGCTCCTGTTGATAGTAGCGTAATGTTAAATAATCTATAGCCTTCCTCGATAAATGGACTATCCTACAAAGAAAGAATCGTTCCATTCAGACCAGTAGTTCCAGAGATCCTTGCGTTCAAACAAACAAACAAACAAATATACAAACAAACAAACAAACTCTTCACATTTATAATATTAGTATAGATGTGCAGTATACTGTTAGTTTAAATATGGTTATTACATTCTGTTATATATGTTCATTGAACAAGTAAATTACAGCGAATTGTCTAACAAGACTACTTCTATTCACTCTACAAATAACACTAATGAAAACATACGCAAAATTAAAAGTTCCGTTTGTACGGAAGTATGGTTTAAATAAGTTTACGTTATTAGGGCCCTAAGCCGTCTGTGTTAGTCCAAACTTCGGTAGGCAATAGAGACCATCTGAGGCCAACTTCCATTAGTATCTTAGTAAAACAATGATTTCTTATACGTAGCTTAAATAGCTACTAAATGTTCCCGCTGCTTTATATGACTCGGGGTCTTTTCTCGCAAGGTGGCCCAGTTTGAGTTAATACACTGACGATAATTATAATGTTACAGTGATAATACTACTGGAAAATAACTTAAGGAGAAAAAGGTAAAAAATGTACGTCATTATACTACCTGCACGTAAAAGAAATGTTCATCAACTGTGTAACTTTCAGGAACCAAGCGCCGTACCTTATTACGACGTGTTAAGTTGTTACCTTCTTAAAATTATGCGCATATATTATCTAGCGGGTCAAAGTTACCTCGCGAAATGTATTCACCTAAAAATGGAATGAAGATTCACATGAAAAATGACATACGTTCTTCAACAAGTCTATTAAATAAAAAATTATAAACATGAATTAGGAATTAGTTTGTTAGTTTATGTACTTTCTGAGCGTATGGCATCTAGTAAGTAAGTTTTGTGACTAAGATAACTATTTTTACGTTACTATTTTTATGTTTCCAGAGAAATTACAGGGCTTAGAGATATAACAACTTAGATCTCTGGGTGACGAGCGCAGTGCTGTGCTAGGTAATGATTTGGGCTCTTCATGTTCCAATAGCTGCGTGTCACTGTGCTGTTATGTGGCAGGCATATTGCTTACCATCAGGCATATGTCCTGCTCGTCTCGTCACTATTTATTTAAAAAAAAAAAAAAAAAGATAAGACATTTTCTTAACGCAAAAAAAATCTATTTTTTTATATCTCTGTATATTATTCAGAGAGGTGGCGTCAAATTTTGTGTGGGCAGCTGCAGACCTGGCTGGTGAGTAGCGGGGCGAATTGAATCCCCCAATTTAGATCACCTGGCAGGTAGAAAATCCCACCACATTTTATTTTATCTTTGTATTTTATATAAATGTTTGAGGGAGTCTGCAATTTTATGTGTTGCAGTTTAATGTTTAAAGAATAAATAATTAACCATACAATTTAGCCTGGGTTTGAACAATCATTGTCAGACGCATGCATTGCAAACACATACAAATATAATAATATTTTAGTGGGCAATTTAAATTTTAAATTTCAGACTAAATAAAATAGTTATTCTCAAAAATATAGACTTTTATAGTGTAACTTTCTACGTGTCAGGTGAGCTAAATGGATTGATTCATTTCGCCCCGCTACTCACCAGGCAGGTCTGGACCTCCGTTTTGGAGGATTATAGGAAATTTTGCTATATGACAGGTTTTCAGCTTGCCTCAAATACCTACCTAAAATTTGGTTTCAGGTCTTATGGCATAATAATATGGCATTCTTTTTGTAGCGGCCTATTGGCTTGAATCTCAGACCAACTCCTCAACGGATAGAATATGCGATCATAATCGTCAGGTCGTAAATTAAAATCTCGCTTGCACCTTTGCGTATTTTTCCACGTGCAATACTTCACCTCATCTTTGGCTTTAATAGTGCACGTCGTGAAGAGATCGGCATATTCTAAGACAGTCATCGTTCGAGGGGACATGTGTCGTCCGGTGGTGGTGTAGCATTGAGTCCTTGTGACAGAAGGTCCCGAGTGGCAGTGGGAACATAAATTGGTCTGCTAACGCTTATTCTTGAATCTTCATACAATCATCCATCCCTTGTTTCTCCCTCTTAGGGGTTGAACTTCGCAAAACCCCTCTTAGGGGTGGAACTTCGCAAAAAGAACTTAGCGAACGCCAACGTGCTAAAAAAACCTCCATGCAAAGTTTCAGACTAATAGTTTTGAGTGACCTTTCGCTTATCTTATCTTAATATATATAAATCTCCTGTCACGATGTTTGTCCGCGATGGATTCCTAAACTACTTAACCGATTTTAAATTAAATTGGCACACCGTGAGCAATCTGGTCCAACTTGAGAGATAGGATAGTTTTTATTTCGATTAATAGTCTTTAAATGACAATATCCGAGCGCAGCCGGAATGGGCCGCTAGTATACATCTTATATATAAAATTCTCGTGTCACAGTGTTTGTTTCCTTACTCCTCCGAAACGGCTTTACTGATTTTAACCAAATTTTATATGCATATTCTGTAGGTATGAGAATCGGCTACTAGCTATTTTTCATACCCCTAAGTGACAAGGGTTGTTCACTAAGGCAAAACAACGTTTGCGGGGTCAGCTAGTATATATATATATTGTATGAGATGGTAAATCTCTTAACCCTATAATTTCTGAAAATATCACTCTTTATAACAGAAATAGTAATATTAGCACATCACTGCTTAGCGGTAGAAAAACCAACAAAACCATGATACCTCCCCAGGCGGACTCTGTAAAGAGTACTTACCATCAAAAAAAAAGATTTCATAGGCTTTAAAGTTATGTTGAAAAGATTCAACAAGGTTCAATGGTTTCGCTAATTAAATAGTACTATTTTATTTGTAGTTATTTATCAACAGACACAAAAGGAGCCTATTTAAAACTAGCAAAAGATTATGAGAATACAATAGACGTGTGTAGCATTTTCTTTTTCATAATGTCTGCTACATAGGATCCACATATTCTGATTTAGAAGAGCAGAGTACTTTTTCTCGAGCTATAAAATCAGCATAATATTTTGTAATTTTCGGTACGGCGGACCTGGCGAGTTGCCAGAGTCAATTTAATCTTTGTACTGCGCCCGATGTGGTCACTCCTCTCTCCTACTTCATGTTCACAATTCAGAGGTTGTTCTACTCTTGGAATTAAATCCTTATCTTCATTCACTAAAACCTTTCACAGAGTGTATTTAATTCAACTTACTTTCCTTTAATTCGGTTTGTGGTTAGCTTCATGTTTGCTTTCCGTATATCTTAGTAAATAAGTAATTAAATACGTATTTACAAATAAATAGTAAGACAATTAATTATGCCATAAGTTAATACTGGTTTGCATTATTTGCATCTTAAAACTAATTTGAACATGTGCACTTACAAGTACAAAAAGGAATCAATTGTTTAATTTCGTATTTAATATTAAAATAAGTAGTTTTTTGTAATTTAGAATGACGAGACGAGCAGTAGTACATATGCCTGATGGTAGGCAACATGCCTGCCCATAACAGCACAGTGACACCACCTATTGGAATATGAAGAATCCAAATCATTACCTAGCACTGCACTGCGCTCGTCACCCAGAGATGTAATTTGTATGATCTCTATGCCCTGTAATTTCACTGGATAAGTACATTGTTCTTCAAACTGAAACACAGTGATGATTTCACATTACTGCTTGGCGGTAGAATAATTGGCAAAGGTGTGATACGTCGCCAGGCGGACTCTGCAAAGAGTCCAATTCTTAGTATGTTTGTCAATTTTATCCATCATGACCAAAGATGTCGAATATAAAAAAAATCGGAATCTGTGATCATGACCCGTCGTTGAGCATGCGTGGATGAGATTAGCCATATATATGGCCTATACGCTGCTCTGGGTTGATATGAACAGACAAATATGATGATGATGTTTTAGACGCACAAGCCTCCCTTTTTGTTCCCACTTGGAGGACTCGGGGTTTTCTCTCTCAGGGAGAGACTCAAGGCCATAATCCATCACGCTGGCCTAGTGCGGGTTGGTGGATCACATGTGTTCGAAATATGTCTTGTTTGGAACACGTCGCTTATTATTTGCAGTTAAAGCTAACGGTAACATCAAACTAGTTAATGTTCCACTTAGAAAAAAAAACCCAGTCTTAGGTCGGTTTCGATACTACGACAACGATTATGAAACCGGACGTTCTGTCGATTAGCCAACAATTTTTTTGCTTTTTGTTAAACCAATGACTTCCATAAACTCTCTTAAATATAAATAAAATAAATATTGGTGGACAATTCACACAACAACAAAAATTTTTCTTATTTACAAAATTCTTATAAGCTCGTTATAATAAGTTAAAGCAGTCAGTATCAATTTTTGTCCGCCACGAACTGACACGCGTCGAAACGAAGCAGGACAGTATTTTTCATAAAATGCCGCTATTAAACTTGTTGGAATAAGGAAGTGCTTCATTAACTTATCATTTGCATGATTAAACTTGAATCATTAACTGTATTTGTGTGTGTGTGTGTTGGTTTGTGTATGTGTTTATTACTCGTTCAAGAATCATGCGTTGATGAGCCCCAATATTGATAGATAGATAGATAGAGATAGATAGATTGAGAGATAGATAGAGATTGTGAAAACGTATTAAGAGTGCGCCTAAAGCCAGGAAAAAATCAGATTTCACCCGCGCGACGCGTTTCTTAATGTGATGTACATAAAGTCGAGAATAGCATGACACAGTTTGGAGGAAAAATCAATATTTAATCAGGAGTCCATTTTTGACCAAGTTTTATTTAATTACTCAATAACTAAACATACATTTAAAAAAGTGTTCGGTTACTTTCCTAGAACGTACAAATAGACATTTTATTACCAAAAAATAATGTGGGGTCATCGCTGATAATTTCGAGTACTCGAATTAAAACGGGTTTTTTCGGTGTCATTTTTTACTGTAAAAAACTCTGATCTATTTTTAAAATTCTATTCGGTTATTGTGCTTCTTCTTGATTGTACCCACACGTCAATATTTTTTTTGTCATAGTTTTTAGTTTCTTAACTTCAGTGAGCGGCGTCGAAAATGTCCTTTTTTCGTTTTTCTGGCTTTAGGCGCCCCCTTAAAACTAATGCCGATTACGAGATGTGATCGTCTGAAAAAGTAAGGTGACTTTTTGAACTGAAAACTTCTTTTGGCGCGCCACAAACAGATTTCTCGTGGGCATTTGATTTGAATTCTAGCTTCACGCTCGGGAACGATAAGAAATTTTCGGGTGAACTTGGGATCATGGTAATTGGCCATCTAGAAATGCGTCAGCATTTCCCATTGGCTATCTAGAAATGCACACACACTTCTAACGGCCACGCTTTCCGGTTTAACCCGCGTAGTTTCCAAAGTGAGCTATCAAATTCTGAGTTATAAGTTTTCACTTCTATCAGCAGTTCCTATGGCTGTCAATTTGTTTTTTGAAGGCATAATTACTTCTTTTAGCGATTTAAGAAAAATTATGAGTTTTTTTTTTTATAGTAACACAGAGTAAAAAAGAAGTATTAACTTCTTGTGTAGGTACGAGTACATAAGTAGGTAACGCACCTACACCTATAAGTTACACGCATACTTTTTTTAACTCATTTATTTCTCAATATTTGTTTAATTTGTCCGCTGTAAAGTAATCCTTCTATAAAATATAAGTACTTATGCCAACGTTTTGTTTAATCCTCAAAACAATAAAAATAACAAATTATTACGTTTACAATCGTTGCAAATCGCCGTACTTTCATAGGTTTCTTAAGTTTCTCATGTTTCGTCAGCTAGTGACCTTTACGAGTAGGTTTGTTACTGTTGTCAAACAACAGGTCTTGAGCAATGCTTGTTGTTGATTTTGGTCAAAATTTTGCAATTTGGAAACTAACTTCGCAAAAAAATACGATTGTTACGAATGAAATGAGAAGCCAATTTCGTCAGCAAATCGTCTTGTGGTAATTCGACAATTTCTCAACGTTATTTTCTTCGCTTCTTCAACGTTTTCATCGGTTGATGAAATGCTGAGTGTGTCGTCCAGAGTGAGCTTATACATCTTATACCCATTTTTTGAAGTGAAAACTTCTTAAGGCGCGCTATAGACAGAATTTTCGTGGGCTGTGAAATGAATTCATCAATCGTCACGCTCGGATATGATAATGGATCGATCGGATCGGATATGAAATCTTCGGGTAAACTCGGTAAAAACGGCCAGGTAGGTACCAGGGCAACAGAAACAGTAAAGAGTTTCGATTACCTACCTCCAACAGCCCAGCGTATACCTCCAGATACCAGGACAACAGAAATAGAAAAGAGTTGCGTTTGCCCCTAGGTACCAGTACCAGGGCAACAGCAAGTTTTCACTTCTATCGGCAGTTCCTATGACTGCCAATTTTTTTTTTACTTAAGGCAGTATTCTCAAAACAGACAATTCTTAAAACATTACAAACTTAAAAATACAATTTATTTATTAACCGAATAGGTTCTCTCCCACCATTTAGCATTTTTCAGAAATGAGATTTCTTAATCAATGCATTTCTGCTAATGCTCGTTCGTTGTGGGGTTTCCTTAACAGTTTAAAAGGTTTTCAATCTCATAAAGCTTAGCTTTTCAAAGTGTATACTCAGATGAGTGCTACTTATACTTATAATGTAGGTACTAGTTGTTTTGAATGATGTGTTTCAGAATTAAAGTTCATTTCATTTCGTTCTTCTGATATTCTCATTCCAAATTTTAACCATTTTTGTACACCTGACCATTCATCTCAATATTCGCAAGCAACTTTCTTTTGTTCTCACCTTTGATGTGTTGTGTCAACTGAGTTCCACAGAAAAAGTCGGTTCTTATGACAAATCTCCATATCCCACAAATAAATAAAACTTAGTGAAATTTGTTAAATTTTTTAATTTCTGCGAAAAAAAACAAAAACCGACTTCAATTTTAAATTAAACTCAATTTTAATTTAATAAATTTAATAATCAACTAAACACACTGTTCCAATGAGACAACAAAATAGTACGAATATTTATCATCGAGGTTAAAAAAAAAAGGATTTTTGTTGATATTTACAAACCGCTACACGGATTTCGATAAAATTTATAAGGGACCACCTCTGAAGTAAACATCTACCTAAAACAAAAAAAAACAAAACTAATTCACAATTGTCAAATTCGTTAAAAACTGATCAAGCTCTTACCCAAGTTTTGTAATGTGGAAGCCAAATAGATAACTTCAACACATATTCTAAGAGATTTATTTCTGTATACCTAGTAAACTATCAAGAGCCGCTGTGATCCCAATGTCGAGAGGTTTAAGTACACGATAATTTGACAACTTCAAACTATCATTTAGGATCGCGTGTCTCGTAACAGATGCTACTAGTGGTGAATAAACCAGAGCAAAGCCGCCTAAAATCTTAAGTAACTTGCTCGTTAGGGCATACCAATCTAAGAAACTGCGCAGACGTTAACACATTAGTGTCCTGCAAAAAAATCGGCAGATTATTAGCAAACTTTTTTAACGCTGGCTACCACTATATTTTAAGTTCTTTATTAAACTTGCTTGCAACGTATTCGAGCCAAATTTCTGACAAATTTTTGAGTAAATTCTAAGCTGTATAAAAATGTTCGATGCTTGTGACGATAAACGAACTCAAAGTATAATTAATCTCGTTAATCCTGTAAAGGTATATCGATAAGTTCAAAATGGGAAAGCTAATAGTTATGTCCTCTTATACTAGTACTTTGTTGTTTAACTTCATTAACAACAAAACATAAAAATATGTCTTGACAGCTTTGTTTTAAAAACTATGATAACTGGCGAAGACATGATCTATAAAATATTCACAAATGTTCGTGTACGCTGCAGATATTGCAACAATAATTAACACTGTGTGTGCAAAAACCGATTATGTCCAATAGCTACTACCTGGCATAGCAAAACTTTTACAATATGTGCCGTGTTTGCTAAAGTGTCTGTGTCTGCGTAGTCTTTTTAGTATGACGTATTGTCAACGAAAGTTCAGCAAATCACGCTCGTAATTTTTCATTCACGTAGAGTTTTAGTTTTATAGTATGTATGTATGTATGTATGTATGTATGTATGTATGTAAAGATTGATAAATTTGACCGTAAATTAGGAAAAAAGGGAGTCATTCTACTCGCCGTAGAAACTACTGAGAAAACGAGCAAGACATTTGCGTGATGGTAAGCATATAAATATGTCCTACCAGCCTTTCCGTAACAACACAGTGATTGGCAGCTATTTGTCTAACTCATAAATGAGATTTAATAAAGATATCAATTGTAATAGTGTTGCTATTTTGGTTTGATTGCATACGTTTTACAGCTGAACTCATCAAAATTATTTTGTTAGTGGCGATTGTTAAAAAAGTTAAAGTAATTGGAAATAATAATTCAGTGCTAATAAATCAATAGCAACCGAAACCAACCATAAAGTCTGCAAACTATGTCCTTAAAAGTCTTTCCAAGGGTTTGATCAACACAATACGTGACCAAAATTCTGGAGTTTATTTGGTTCCAAAGTATTGCCATTATGTGTGGCATTGGCGTTAGCATGCTTGCTTGTTATTGGTTGATATTGATCATCTCGACTGTCTCTAGGTCTTCTTTGGTCAAAAATGGATAATTCAGTGTATGTAGTTTTCCATGTAAGTAATATAGTTTTATTGCGTTTTTTGAATAAAGGCTCAAGCTGTGTAAACTATATCTATATTGACGATCGATTATGATGATTGTGTTTTTGTTTTTGAAATACCAACAGAAATCTAAAATTGGCATACTTCGATGACGTACTCGTGCTCGTGTCATTGGAACTGCGTTTTAGTTGATTTCACAAAAAATCAAATTTTGTCGAGTGTTGAAGTAATTTGAAAATTTTGTTTTTTTGGAAAAAAAAATATTCACATACATGGAGCTACTCGATACCACTTATTAGGTATCATCGATATCAGTTCGTACAAAAGGATAACCTTAGAATATGAAATTACGCAAGAACTAAGAATACGTTCGTTTTAATTATTCTTTTGTTCGGACATTATATAATTTCATTATCCACGCAAAGTAGTAATTAGCAACGTCCCGAGGCATGCTATAATTACTTGCAGTGAGCTCTCAAAGGAGAGCACAAGGGTAAGCTTATGTCTAGAAATACGCTAGATGGCAGATCAGACAACAAAATCTTTTACTTTTTCTGTATATCATAAGCAGCTCACAAAATGTTCCCACTGTTGGGAATCCCTGCCTTCTCTCACAAGGAATTACGGTGAAAGCCGTAATGTAAAAGTCTAAAATGGCAAAGAGGCAACTTTTTATCCCGAGAAAATACCGAGAACGGGAACTGTGCGAGTAAAATGAGGGGTGCAGCTAGTGCTACATACATCTAAACGAATCCTCCTTGTGTAAAGTGAAACACCTAAAAGGTACAAGTTCGCGCCGCGACCGCGACGCGAGACCGCGACCGGAGACCGAGACCGGAGACCGCGACAGGCACTTGACACTATAGAATTGTATGGGTGCCAGTTCGCGCCGAGACCGCGACAGGTGACCGAGACAGGTCGCGGTCGCGGTCTCGGCAAGGTACAAGTTCGCGCGGAGACCGCGACACGAGACCGCGACAGGAGACCGAGACCGGAGACCGCGACAGGCACTTGACACTATGGAATTGTATGGACGCCAGTTCGCGCTGAGACCGCGACAGGAGACCGAGACAGGTCGCGGTCGCGGTCGCGGCGCGAACTGGCGCCCATACAATTCCATAGTGTCAAGTGCCTGTCTTGGTCTCCGGTCGCGGTCTCGCGTCGCGGTCGCGGCGCGAACTTGTACCTTGTATCTCTAAAGGTAAGCATTATTCTCCTTCAATCTCCGGTAACAACGTTGCTTAAGCACAGATATAGTTCCCACAAAGTAATTACAAGTAAGATAATGAAAGAACATTAAAAATAAATGACGGTTTTTTGTTTTGAAAATTGGCTTTGTGAAGTGTTTTCTTCCTTTTTTATACAGGAAAATAGCTTTGTGCAACAAGTTTCGGATAAAAGTTATAAACTGGACGGTAAATAGACTACAATTATGTGATCACAAGCTTATTCTTTCTGAATTATATATTAAATTTAACCATTATAAAGTGTCAAATTAAACAGGACAAATGCCTGAAGGTAAGCAACACAGCTGCCCATAACAGCATAGTGACACGAAGCTAATGGATGGATGCTTTGGCTAATGGATGCTTTCTGTAGTGGTAGGACTGTTGGCAGAGTCTGCCTGGGGAAGCACCACACCTTTGCCAGTTATTCTACAGTAATGTGTAAGCGTTACTGTGTTCCGGTTTGAAGGGTAATGTTTCCAGAGAAATTACTGGGCTTAGAGATATAATATCTTAGATCTCTGGGTGATGAGCGCAGTGCAGTGCTAGGTAATGATTTGGACTCTTCGTGTTCCAATAGCTGTGTGTCACTGTGCTGTTATGTGGCAGGCATGTTGCTTACCACCAGGCACATGTCCTGCTCGTCTCGTTACTCTTTAATTAAAAAAAAAATGGAACATGAAAAGTCCAAATTGTGACCTAGCTATGCACTGCTCTTGTCACCCAGAGACATAAGATGTTTAATCTCTATGCCTTGTGATTTATCTGGAAACATTACCCTGATTTTTAAGTTAACTATGAATAAATATTGGCTTCGTTGGGTAGTAAATCTGTCGGCGAAGCCGTAGATCGTGGGTTCCATTCCCACCCATGGCATATATTTGTGTGATGACTCCTACAAATATTTATACTGTCTGGATGTATCCATCCTACTAATGTTACTAATTTAATGTCAATGTTTGGATGTTTGGAACATACAATACAAAAAAAACACTTTATTATACCACAAAACATTACAAACACATTGATTAAAAATAACATCAAAACGTTTTGGGCACAAAAGGCGATCTTATCGCTAATAGCGATCTCTTCCAGATAACATATACATATTATAGTCTGGAAGAACACATAGGTATATTTTAATACCAAAAAAATAACGAAAACGAGGCGCTGTTATTGTTTGATAAGGATGTTTTATTCTGCTAATATTATTGATGTACATGTATGGATGTGTGTTGCTTTATCACGTCGTAACGTATAAAACGGATCGGGCTGAAATTGGAATACAGCATAAGGTCTAAAAGAGCACGTTGACTACTTTTTATCCCGGCAAAATAACGGGAACGGGAACTACGCGGATAGTACCGCGGGCTGCTAGTAAGTATTATATGAGCTATCTGTCTCTCATAATACAGACTTTGCTTAGTATGATGGGGCTAGGTGGTGTTATGTGAGAAATGCCCGCCAATTTTTAGGGTTCCGTAAAACGTAAAAACGGAACCCTTATAGATTCGTCATGTCTGTCTGTCTGTCTGTCTGTCCGTCCGTATGTCAAAGCCACTTTTTGCCGAAACTATGAGAACTACACTGTTGAAACTTGGTAAGTAGATGTATTCTGTGAACCGCATTAAGAATTGAACAAAAAAAAAAAAAAATATTAAGGTTGCTCCCCATACTGAGAACTGAAACTCAAAAATTTTTTTTTCATCAAACCTACACGTGTGGGGTGTCTATCGATAGGTCTTTAAAAATGATGTTAAGGTTTCTGAAACCATTTTCGTATACACTGAATAGTTTGCGCGAGACACACTTTCAAAGTGGTAAAATGTGTGTGCGCCCCCCCCCCCTCTAACTTCTAAAGTAAGATAGTGAAAAATCTAAAAAAAATATAACCATTATACCATATATACCAACCAACATATAAACATTACCATGTAGACTACCAACGAAAATTAGTTTGAACTCGATCTGGTAAGTATTTTTTTTTTTAGTCCGTCATATATACACTATTATTGAAACTTCGATCAAAGATAGATAGATAGATAGATAAACTCTTTATTGCACTTAATAAGAACAAAGCTACAACGAACTACAAGAACTATGTGTACTATGTATATTATGTTACTTGCTGCAACGGAACCCTTCATGGGCGAGTCTAACTCGCACTTGGCCACTTTATTTTTTGTTGAACTTTCCTCACAGTTTACCAAAGCTTGTATTATATCCAGATAGCTGATATTTAGAATTTGTTGCCACAGATTTTATTGTACTGAAATACATTCGGAGATTGCGACACAATACCTTTCTATTTTATATAACGGTAGAACCGTCCCTGGGAAAATTCCTGGAGACTCAAATATCAGGCCAGGCATGCTACCTCTGCCCAATAACTACGGATTTTCACTCTAGATACCCTTCCGCGTCATTAATCGAGTACCTACCAGAAACGAATTTGGTTCCTTTCGTCTTTAAATCGATTATGTTTACTGACTGTACCAAGGAAAACAGTTTTATTGAAGATTATACCTATACCAAAGAAATTTATTTAAGTTTTAACGTTTAGGCTTAAAGTTCATATTTAAGTTTCTTTGCACTAATGTGCAAAACTGAATTAAAACAAGCATTGCTGAAAGAAATGCTATATATGTACAATGTTAAAATTATAAAAATACCTTTTACGCAATTGTTTTCAATTTTAGGTAACACTTGTGTTTAAAAGTAGAGCAAATACTCAATTATTAGGTATTTAGAATAAGATTTCTAGTGAAGCTATTGAACCGAATTTAAAGAAACACATGAAACAAAAGCAAATGGCACTTCCGTCTAATTAAATTGACATTTCAAACAAAAACAAATAATGTCAATTTCCAAGAACACATAAGTTTCGTGCCTTATTGAGAAAAAATGCATTTTCACTGCTACAAAGACTGCATGGTTACGACAGTGCACTAGGTATTATAACCGATAATAAAATTTAATTTCCAAGACAGAGCTAGCAGTCACAGTGACTTATAAGAATAGATTCATCCAACTGCATCTTTAAAGTGCTTTTTACTACCCCCTTCACGGTATTACCATTTTTCTTTTAGTGCTTGTGTCTATAATTAAACAATGGATTGCAATTATCTAAAGTAAGGTACATCAATCCATACTAAAATTAGAAAGGTGAACAGTTTATTTGTTTAAACGAGCTAATCTCGGGATCTACTGGACCGATTGCAAAAAATATTTCAGCGTTGGATATGTACGTGATTCTTGAGTGCTATAGGCTGTATATTATTACTAGCAGCGTGCCGCGGTATTACCCGTGAAGTTCCCGTTCCCGTTGTTCCCGTTGTTTTCCGGGATAAAAAGTAGCCTATGTGTTCTTCCAGACTATAATCTATCTGTCTTCCAAACTTCAGCCCGATCCGTTCATACGTTAGGACGTGATTGAGCAACAAACATCCAAATATCCAAACATCCATACATTGACATTTATAATATTATATAGTAGGATGTACAACGGGCGAAGCCGGGACGGGCCGCTAGTAATAATTTATATTGATACGTGAAACAAATACTTTGTACCCCTTTTTACGAATATTGTGCGAAGAAATTTTGCACACTTACAGTTTATAATAATTATATAGATTACAAAAATGTTTTTTTAATCATACACAATATTACATTAAAAATAACAAAAACATTATATACACTGGCAAGTAGGTATTTGACACACACTAATACACCATATTTTGTTTATTTAAATTATGTTCAAACTTTGTTCGAACCGGTTGTTATTACTATTTCACTAGTTATTATTATTGTTCAATAATTTAAACTTTACATAGATCTCAACGTTAGTTAGTTACAAATCTCAACCAAACTTGAATCACATTTAATACGTGTCTAGGACATTGTCAGTGGCGAATTATCAATTCACATACAGTTCTACGTAATAAACATTAATGAATTACGTCTAGCTGTTAGTTTAATGGCTTACCGCGTAGATAGGATAACTTCCACTATACAACTACATATCTGGCATCTACACAAATCGGCGTCTGTATTATACCTAAGGAGGTAGAGTATACATTATGTATTGTTACTTGTTTCGGGGAGATTTGGTACAAATTCTTATATCGTCAGAATAGGATGTAATTGAGTTAAAATATGTTAATAATAATACTATGAACGTTAGTATGGACTTCGCTTTTTAGCGTAAATTTTTATGATTATTAGATGCGAGCACACAGCACACAAAGTCTCGAAAACCCGTCACCCTAAAGTTAACTAGTCAACGCAAATAATGTGACTAATTTGAAGTTAATACAAGTATTTTTTGCGTTGAAGATAGTTTCAACTTTTTGTTGTAAAATTGTTACATTATTTTTTTTTTAAATAAAGAGTGACAAGACTATCAGTACATGTGTCTGACGGTAAGCAACATGCCTGCCACATAACAGCACAGTGACACGCAGCTATTGTATCATGAAGAGCCCAAATCATTACCTAGCACCGCACTGCGCTCGTCACCCAGAGATCTATGTTGTTATATCTCTAAGCCCTGTAATTTCTCTGGAAACATTGCCCTTCAAACCGGAACACAGTAATGTTTGCACATTACTGCTTGGCGGTAGAATAACTGGCAAGGGCGTGGTACTTCCCCAGGCGGACTCTGCTAAGAGTCCAACAACTACAAAAATATGGTTAAAGTTAGTCTTCTTAGCAGGATAAATCAAGGGAAGAAGTATGAATTTCTTGCGTACATAAGTACATAAGAAACACTTTTTATTGTGCCTTTATTGACGAGACTAAATTACAGTAATCACCAGCTGGAGACTATGGAATCGATAAAAAGGAAAGCTCTGCCCTGTCAAAAGGCTCATAAGCAACGACACCCTTCTAAAAAGACTTCAAAGCCTTGAACATCGCCGCAAAATTGCTAGCTCATGGGTTTTTTATCGGATCTCGGAGAGTGCTCTACTGCTCTGCGTGATCTAATACCACTTTTTCCTTTTTTTTATCGCATTGCTCGTCGCTTGAAATAGCGACATCTTTTCATGTTGACTTCCCAAAGACTCGAACAGGGACGTTTGACTCCACTTTTGTAATAAGAATGTTTAGGCTGTGGAATGGATTCCCATACTATGTGCCTTCACTAAACACGATTAAATTATCTATAGAATATGCTTGATCTAGAGATAATACTGAATGCACTACCAGTTAGAAACGAATCCAGTAAGCTGGTGACACCACGTATTACCAGATAGTTTTTTAATTAATTACGTTTGGCTTACAGAAGCAGTGCACTTTAGGCTCTCAGATACAATGACGTAAATTTTCCATTTAATGTTGTAGTTTATAGTCACTCGATGAAATTAATATTCCCCATAATTAATTATAATATAGATTTCGCAATATAATTAATTATGTTATCTACGTGTTGGAACAACGATACGGCCCCTCAGCTAAGCTAAAGTCTCGTGTCGATAATGGCGGTGAAACCGTCAGTTCCGGAATCCAACGTTGTCTTACTTCCACACCACCTTATTTAAACCGCATAGAGGAATTAAATCTTAGAAATTGTTTCTAAATTACTGCTTCACGTTTCCCATCTAAATATGCATCGTTACATGTAATATCTAAGGTCTATTACACTGTGCTACATGCAATAGAACTATAGGGCAATGAGATAACTCATCGTGTATCTCTGGGTGATGAGCGCAGCTCTAGGCAGTGATTTTGACTCTTCTGGTTCAAATAGCTGCTTGGCACTTGGTTGTAGTGGGCAGCCTCGTTGGTTGCTCGTGCATGTATTGCTCGTTTCGTCACTTTATATTTATATAATTTTTAACTAAAGTTTTACCAGCCAGTGTAGGGAAACCTCACAATTGGAACTGAGTAAGATACACATTTCGATATAAAAGCAGCACACTAAATCCGTGGACTTGTCTAGAAAGAATAGTCTCAAGGCGATAATTCACCATAATAGCATAGAGCGGTTTGGGGGATTACGGTTGTCCTCGAAATACCTTTACAAAATGCCGATTTCCTCCCGACATTTACCTTTCCTGTTAAAGCCATTGATAATGACAAACTTTTACATGTGCAGTTGGAAAAATACTTAAAGGTGCAGGCGGAATTTGAACCTACGAACACGATTGTGAATCGCTCGTTCTAGCCACTAAGCTATCACGGCGTGCTAAGCTACAACGGATTACTAAGCCAACTTACCGTAATATTTCGAGATACAAAAACATAAAACATAAGTATTTAGAAACATCGTTGGATTAGTTTAGCCAAATTATGATTGTAAAGAATCGGTTTGAAGAGTAGGTACTATAGTTGTAAAAGCCGATAAAGACCAAACTTAAGAAGCATGATAGAGAAAAAAACATTATACTCGTAAGTTCACTGTTCTCTATCATCTTCTTCAACGGGAAATAGGTGAGATAAGTGTTATCTGTCAGCTCCACACCTACGGGATCAAGGATTCTCAACTTGCAGTCACCGTACCACCAAATGTTTGCGGACCTTTTTTTTTGGGGCGGAAATGCCTTTACACACCGTCCACCGTGTGAAAGGAAATGCGTTCAGGGCAGGTATGTCGGGTTCGACACCATGATGACGACAGACATGGTGCCTCTACCGACTAGGACCCCCACAGATATCTCCTGCATGGCCAGGAGTCAGGGGTCGCAAGGTCACTTTTCGCACTCCCATCAACGGCCCTGACCCACTTGCTACCGCCCTTGTTGACCCGAGTCGCGGGGGTGTTAGTACCCCCGCATTTGGCTCTAGTGATCGCCGGAAATTAGCGGTCGAAGGCCTATCCCTAGGTGGGGTGCCGGACGGCCCTAAACGCCCCAGGCCTTCCAGTGGAGACGGGATAAAAGTCCCCAGAGACTCCAGGCTCACCCCCGTGTCCGCTTTGGCCTGAGTGGTAGTTAGAGAAGCGCTCCTACTTGCTCCTGTAACTTACAGAATCTCTCACTGTCGAGCATCTTGACTAAAATGGTCAGCAACGAAAGATCCGTTTTCACCAAATTGGCTAGGGATAGCCGCGGTCTCGCCTCTGTGGCCACATCGTGGCCCTTGTTCTTTCACTGACAGAAGAGTGATCCACGAGCACTCTTCTCACTCACACGAAGGCTTAGGAATTTAATTTGGTAAACAGTCAAGTCTTCCAGTCCCTTTCCCCAGCTTCTACACGCACTGCTCAAGAGGAAGAGAGTAAAAGCTCTCTCCCCGGCCAGGATTTGCCGTCACACAACAAGATGTCACCGAGGCAAGTTGGTGTGTGATGGCCAGGGTGCATATGTATATCATTCAGATACCTTGAGTTTTAGGATGGAAGAGTATCTATCATCTGTACTCTTTCGCATTTATAATATTAGTAGGACACAACATCACAGTTTTAATTTTTAAACTACGTTCAACAAATTCTCCGAAAATCACCACGACGTTATCAATAGACTATGGACTAGAATACTCCACACTAGTATGACTCTGTACTACAAAAAAAGGTTGAGGACCGTTGTTCTAAAGCAACCCCCGCCGCTATCTGCAAGGCCGCGTGGAACGCCTGATATTGACACTAGGCTAATGATCGCTGTTGGGAAATAACACGTAACACGAAAGAAATATTATCATACGAGAAAATTTACAATTGAATAACTTTTATCTCGTTTCGTACTTTTGGTTTGTTTTGATTTCTGACATCGATGTAGAATTCACATTTTAAGAGTCAGTGTACATTCCAATTTACAAAGGACTAGCCGCTAGATTTTATCCACTTAGTTCCCGTTCTGATAATTTTCCCACGATTAAGCCTATCTGCGGTTCCAGACTATAATCTATCAAACTGTGTACCAAATTTCAATTCAATTTCATTGGATTGGCATTGGCAGTGAGAGTCAACATGGTGATCCGCAGATTTGCACGATGTTCAACGGATGTTAAAATAACAATATGCTCTGAGCAAAGCATAATATTGTACTACATTCTACAAGTGCAGTCTGTGGACTAATCACACCAAACAATCCTAGGACGCCCTCCGTGTCTAATTCAACAATGCGTTCAGGATACTGGTGGGGCTCCCGCGCTATTGCAGTGCATCTACAATGTTTGCGGAGGAATGTTTTGATGTTGTCTGCTTCTACGCGACATTACGCAAGAGATGCGGCTCGCCCGTGAGGCGCGCGCGCGGGAGCCCTAACAGCATGCTGGCCATGCTCGCGGCTCGGCTGGTCTGTTCAGACGTAGCTCATTGTTGTCAGCTTATTATTTCACACAGAGACTGATACACATAAGAACGTCTATGCCAATGCGTTGCTAGGGTTTTTCCTAATGGTTACAATCTTAGTTAAAGAATAAGTAAATAGATCAGGTTTTTCGCACGGTTCCTTTGTACCAATAGTAAGCAGACGAGGTGTATGTTAGCTATGGCAACAGTGATGCGCCGCGACAAAAGTATGACACTTTCACAAGAGCGATAAGACAAATCTATGCTTTCGGTGTAAACCGTTTGTTCTAACTTTATCCGCAGTAAATGTAAGACTAAGACTAAAGAGTAGTCTTATGTAATAATTGACATTCATATAATTTATATTTCACCTAATTATTGTTTAGTTGATTATTTCAATTTTTGCAATGATGTCTGACTCTTGATTTTTAATATGATTTTTTGTATATTTTGTATCAAATCAATGATTATTTTTCTTGTTAATAAGTTACAGTCCAGACGTTCCAACGTGATTGTCCAACGAATGCCAACTACCTATCACGTTTATAATGTTATAGACCAAGAGCCCATGCACCCCAGACCTTCGTTATTTTATAAAAGCTGAACGTTTGTCAGAGTATGCTCCCAACACAGTTAAGAACGATGGCCCATGATGAAGTTTGGATCATCCTGGCTTTGGCAGATAAACGGTACTAAAGGTGTACCGATCTAAATTTGTCAAATTATAAAGTCTGATATTTTGGTAATACCTTCAGAATATTATTAAAAATTACACCAATAATTGCTAGACACTTAACATCGTGGTAAGCACTTGCCAGACACCCATGTTGTGTTAATGTTCATGCAATTGTAATTCTACTTGCGCCATAATATGCGCGCTTATTTTTAAACATAATATATGGGTAACAATTAGCAGCCTAATTATCATAAGCAGCCCACTAAAAGTTCCCACTGCTGGGACTTGGGGCCCTAATACCATTTATTTGCCAAAGCCAGGATGACCCAAACTTCATAATGGTCCATCGTTCTTACCTGTGTTAGGAGCATGCGCTGACAAGTTTCCAGCTTTTATAAAATAACGAAGGTCTGGGGTTCACGGGCTCTTGTTCTATTAGTAGAATGACTCCGTCCTATTAATTGGTGACTAGATCACTGTAGTGTTATTATAATAGAACAATAATAATATTTCTTACTGAAACAGACATCAATTACAGGTTTAGTTCAGAGTTAAGCCCTAAAATCTGAGACTCAGAAAACAATTGTCTTTAATAAATCTACGAAATTTGAAACTGATTTATGAAGTTCAGCTAATTATTTACACTTTCAGAAAATTATGTTTAAAAAAATAGATATACAAAATATTAAAGACTAAGGTGGGTATTGTGTAGAAATGTACCTACGTATGTACATATCCATGTAAGAGTGTGCAGCATGTTTGGGTGCACTTGTGTATGTGTGTAAGAGAATGTGTATATGTGTTGTGTGGTTTGATGTTTCAGAATAAGTATTCCGTATTGCATTAAACACTGTAGAAAGTACTTCTGTATAATTGTAGATTAAACAGTTTTGTTTTGGTCTAAGTTTTGAACCATGTCATCAGAATGGGGTCCAACATTAGTTTTAATATTAGTTTCAGTTTTAGTCATAAAAAAACGTTTTGTCATTTATATGGCTTTATTAGCATTTGAACTCAAAAAAGTACTAACCCAAATAATTTACACAAATATATCATGCTGAAAAATAATATCGAATATTCGGAATCGTAAATTAGTCACCAAACAATCACACGAAAGTTTACAAAGAATATTTACAAAATATTCTTTGTCATCTTTTATAGATTTTACCTGTTGTGTGTTCATGTCAGTGACGCGAAACCATAAGATTTTCGCCAACCAAAAAGTAGGTACTCAATGCGGTTAAAGGTGTTTTTACTTCAAAAGTGAAATCAAAATCGGGTTTCTGGAGCTAAGATCCCGCAGACACACAATGAGTTATCAAACTTATAACACCCTCATGTTTTTGCGTCGGGGGTTAATAAGTTGTAGCACAACAGACTCCATTATACCATTCCAATCCGACAATCATGAATCGAACCGATTTATTTCACGCTTGTGGAAACATGGTTTTTTAGGGTTCCGTAAAACGTAAAAACGGAACCCTTATAGATTCGTCATGTCTGTCTGTCTGTCCGTCCGTATGTCACAGCCATTTTTTGCCGAAACTATAAGAACTACACTGTTGAAACTTGGTAAGTAGATGTATTCTGTGAACCGCATTAAGATTTGAACAAAAAAATTAAAAAAAAAGAAAAATTTGGGTTGCTTCCCATACTGAGAACTGAAACTCAAAAATTTTTTTTTCATCAAACCTACACGTGTGGGGTGTCTATCGATAGGTCTTCAAAAATGATGTTGAGGTTTCTAAAATCATTTTCGTCTACACTGAATAATTTGCGTGAGAGACACTTCCAAAGTGGTAAAATGTGTCCCCCCCCCCCCCCCTCTAACTTCTAAAGTAAGAGAATGAAAAATCTAAAAAAAATATATGATGTACACTACTATGTAAACTACCAACGAAAATTAGTTTGAACTCGATCTGACGAGTAGTTTTTTTTTAATACGTCATAAATACACTATTATTAAAACTTCGATCAAAGTTACAACGGACTACAAGAACTATGTATATTATGTTACTTGCTGCAACGGAACCCTTCATGGGCGAGTCCAACTTGCACTTGGCTACTTTATTTATTCTAGAAATTTCGACATCGATTAAAATTGATAGTTTCTCTCTCATAAGCCTTTTAACCCGAATCCAATAATTAATTTTCTGTGTTATTTGTAAATTGTTTAATTGTAGTGGCTCAGAGCGTCTGGAACGTCAAATTTTAGTAACGAATTTTGAAAATGATTTTGGCTGCGCCCTGAGTATTTTTTCCAAGAGCAAACAATTTCCTAAATCGTCATCAACACTCGCTTTAACGGAAAAAAAACATCGAGAGGAAACCGGCTTGCTCCAAGAAAGGTTTATTTCGATACATACTACCGTATATTTGACACACACAGATAAATACTCATTTGTTTATTGTTAAAATCTGTAGTCAAATTCAGAATAGGTTAATATTGCATATTATGGTCGACTATCGACCACTAAACTTGATGACTACTAGTTTAAATTAATGAATTGCTTCCCGTATCATGGTTAGCATTACGGCCTAAATACAGCTTTATGTAGTGCATCTCTCCTGTGTAGAGTGGCATTGTGTTCGGATCTCGGCGTAGCAAACACGCACTCGAGTAGTACTTATCAGAAGCCTCGGTTCGCGCTAAGCACGAGGGGCCTAGAGAGATAATACCGCACGCCAACTCTAGCTCCCTTCGGAGATACTAATGACGATGCTCATGTTTGTATACTGCAAGAAACAGATTCAAATTAGCAATTCTATTACTTACTACACTCCGCGCTAGATCAAGGAACGATGGAGTCTTTTGGTATTTAGTTTGGTTTGGTTTGGTGGTTTAAAATGTTTTATGACATACGGTTTTTTTAATCATTGGTAGGCTTTTTTTATAGTATAGAGACGAGACGAGCAGGATATGTGCCTGATGGTAAGCAACATGCCCGCTACATAACAGCACAGTGACACGCAGCTATTGGAAAATGAACTGCACTGCGCTCGTCGCCCAGAGATATGAGATGTTCTATCTCAATGCCCTTTAATTTCACTGGCAACATTGCTTTTCAAACAGGAACACACGTGATCTCGCCTTGGCTAGTTTTAAGCGGCTTTACTTTCTGATATGAAGTACTTTTATCATACACAAACCGATTTTCTCTCGGCTTGATAACATAAACATTAATTCCATAGAAAAAACCTTAGCAACGCATCCAATATATTTGCATAATACCCGGTTTACATTAGTCCAGTGCAGCAATCGAATCCAGCGCTGGATTGCTTACTGGAAAAATGGAAACCGGCACTGGAAAGCATCAATCCAGTGGCAATGCTTTCCAGTGCCGGTTTACATTATTCCAGTAAACAATCCATACCTGGATTCGGTTGCTGGACTGGAATAATAAAAACCGGGTATATCGTAGCATCAAACCTCTTCGTTCGGGTCATAAAACGTCAACTGATGTTATTATTGGTTGACTTTTGACTTCATCGTCATTATTTTCACTAGACTGTTTGTTTAGTTGTTGACCGCACAACATAAGTTCCAGCACGCCGCTTCGTTCGTCAACCAACCATGAAATGTTTTCGTCAATTCGAGCTAACATATTACATATAGGCAAATATATACATTATACATGCATAACATAGTCGTAACGAGACACGATTTAATTCACGTTAAACTATTTAAGATTTTTTTTTATAGAAAAACACCACAACCGTTCATGATTAATCTGTATTCAATAAAACAAATGATCATCGTTTGGTATTCTAGGCTCAAACTGACTAATAAACTACCAAGTAAAGTCAAATAAAAACTTGGAAAAACAACCATTAAAGCATTCCGAATTTGAAACTTGAAGCGAGTCCAGAGAAATCCAATATTAGCTTGTAGCATTTTCTAATATAAAAGGGAAAGAGTAATATTTATCATCGTTAAAGCGGAAGAAGAACGTTTGTAATTGATCCCGGGGGAGAGGAGTGGAGAGCACGCTCTATCACTTTGAGATTCGTCTAAAACGCACAAGGAAAGTAAACATTACGAACTAGGCTCGTTCCGGTGGGATTTCCTTCCTCTATTTAATCCCCTAATGCAAAAACAGTGGTTTTATTCTCATTATTCAAATAGAACTTTTTCCCGAGTTTCAAAGTGTAAGTGTTTATTTTATTTTTTACATAAACTAGCTATTGTTTTACGTGAAGGAAATGCATTTACGCATACTCTTTCCGGCTAAGAGGACGGTCGGGTTATGTCGACGCCACGAAAGGTGCCACTACCGACTAAAACCTCCCCGGCACGGCCTTTGCCGCATATGGCGACCACGCCGGGACGCTCTCGCATTCTTCCGGAAACCCGCTATACTAGGTGACCATTTCCGCTACTAAATGTTTTCTGAATTGAGCATATTCTATTTGACTAATACCAACAGTTTATATGTGGAAAAAATAGTAATTTAGGTTAGACGTTCTAATTGCGTAAGCGGTCGAGCCAAACACAAATAAAATCAATATGCAAAAACTACTGCGTTCCGGTTTGAAGGCATTTGTTTGTAATGGACTATAGGACAAAGAGGTAAATCATCTAACGCCTCTGGGGGACGAACGCAATGTACCTAAATTTCAGCAAAGCTTAAATAGCTTTTCATCTTCAAATATATGCTACTATTAGCTGAATTGCGCGCGCGTTTCTACGCCATCTGTCTAAAATTCATCGTACCAATTCAAATTTTGAACAAATTCGGTTACCTTAGGTTCTAATGACGCAACCTTTCACGAACCTTTGACGAATGACACATGCTGTCACGCAACGAAAACTCTCAAAAAGCAAAATTATTTCTCGTTTTTGTTACATTTTTCATTCATGCTTCGTTTTTGTTGATAGTATCGTAATGTTAAATATCCTATAGCCTTCCTCGATAAATGGACTATCCAACAGAGAAAGAACCTTTCAATTCGGACCAGTAACTCCCGAGATCCTTGCGTTCAAACAAACAAACAAACTCTTCAGCTTTATAATATTAGTATATGCTATTATAGATGTTGTGCAGGTATGTTTCTTATTATCAGGCGTTGGTATATCTTGCCCATTAATATAATAAAAATTCCCCTTCCCACTTCGTTTCATTTTTTATGTAACTTTGACCATGTAGTCCACAAATTGAATACCAAATACCTAAATCATTTTAAAATTAGAAGCAAAATATTTAAAATTAGAAATAACATAACGAGCGCAGTGAAATGATTGACAGTGATTTGGATTCAGATTATTCACATAGCAAATAATGTGGGTCAAATTGCTAAAATTATACATGTGCAAAAACTAGAATCCGTTCTTGAAATAAACTATTTTTTACAAATCGATATGTGATAACCAACGTTAGACAAACTCACGGGTAGTGAAATGATTATTATTATACAAAAAAAATTGAACAAATTGGTTATATCTCAAAGTAATTATTTGACAAACATTTATTCTATAACGTATGATTTGACAAATTATTCTTTTAATATTTTTGTTAACTACCAAATGCTTAAAAACAAAACCAACACTTGACAAATTTTCATTTTATAATGTGTCGTTTGGCAAGCAACTCAATTTAAAAAACAAACATATTTTAAATTACACAAAAGCTTGATTGTAATTTTTAAACATATAAGTAACCACATCGGAACGATTAGGTTACTTAGGACCCAAATCCAACTTGGCCCCGACTCCACCCAATCTTGTCGCTACTACCCCTAGAGTGTATATAAAAATGCGGGAGACAAAAGCTCAAGGGAGGTCTGGAGTGAAGCGAGCCATGCGAGGCCAAGCGCAGCGAAGGGGGAGGCGGCGAGCGAAGCGAGTCGGCGACCTCCGTAATGAAGAACTGCGAACATGTATGGAGAAGCGACACTCAGAGCTGACCGCAGAGCTTCTGGCGGGAGCCCACCCGGAGTCAAATCTCAGTGATAGACCCTAATCGGAGTCTAATCAAATAATCAAAAGTCAATGACAGAACCAAATCACAATTGATAGTTTTCATAAACAAGTACAATCGGGTACTTATAAAATATTTGTTGCGAATTCTATTTTGATAAATGCTAAATTTGTAAAAAGAATAATTTATGAAATGAAAAATGTACAAAAAACAAAGTGTCATTCGATTTATTGTGTAAGTTAACGTTTGCCATGTTATTGGTTTTAAAATGATGGTTTGTAAAATAAATCCTTTGTTGATGTAAGATATTTTTGAAATAAATATCATGCGAAACGTTGTATGTAAAATTAAACATTTTTATATTGTAAAGTTTTTACAATTAACATGATACGATTAGTTGGTTTTAAAGTGATGTTTTGTCAAAAAATATTTGTGAAACGTTAGTGAACCGCAAAAACTAGTGTGAGTAGTGTGAACGTTCGGCGTTCACAGCTTCCTACAACCGACTAGAACGGAAAGAGTGAGCTCACTATTCCCAACGACAACATAATTCCATGCGCCTGAAGTTTGGGATTGCATATCCATTGATTTATATCGATGATAAATTTAGTATAGGTTACCGAAAGAATAAAGCGAGCCAAAAAAAATTTGAGAACACCCAAATCACTGTAAATTTCCGCAGTTTGTGACGTGACATGAACTCGATGACGCAGAATTGACTTTCAAGTTTTATAATACGGATTCTAGTGCTAACAAAAATACTTCAAGTTTATTGAAGCGAGATCAACATCGCGCGCCTACAACACATTGGAATAGCGACATCAAATAAAATTTTATTGGAAATTTCGACGATGCGTTGTGCGAAATCGGTACATTTTACGGTGCGTCGTCGTACCGCAGTATTGGGGTAACGTGTTAATGCTCGTGTAATATGTATAATATTATTATCCTTACTAATATTATAAATGCGAAAGTAACTCTGTCTGTCTGTCTGTCTGTCTGTCTGTAATGATTTACCATCTAAACCAGTGAACTGATTTTAATGAAATTTGGTACACAGATAGACTAGACCCCGAGAAAGGATATAGGCTACTTTTTATTGCAGAAAAAGGGTTGGAGGTTGAAGAATGTAACAAAAACGGGGAAAAATATTTCTCTTCGAGAACTTTAGCTGCGTGTGCCATTCTCCTTGGTATGCGCTGAAGTCTGATGACAGATGACAGGACATGTCGGTCTATATTTGAAGGTTACGTCATTTTAGGTAATCAAATTTTCAATAATGCATTGTTTACATTAAAATATTATCAAATTAAAAATCTCTCTAATCTTATATTGTAATGCTGTTTATATAAAATTTGTCCGTTGATTTTTAAACCTCTACACTAAACATTACTATTTTACCATACTATTCACAATACATACAATCGTATATTGGAAGTACTTGAAGAAAGAACCCTGCTGCCTCGATTTCACACTAAAGAGATTTTTGACAATCAAGCTCAAGATTATCTGAAGAAGACTGATCACCTGAATGAAGCATCATACCATACTCCAATGAAAAACATACAGAACATGGATTAACGATACTCTCAATGTTCAAACGCTGGACGTTGGCGAAATTGCGGTGGTACCCATTACCGACTGGTAGCCATAAGAAAAAAGAAGAAGAAAAATGCAACAATGCAAAGAAGAAGAAAAAATTGTTTGCGGAGGTGTTTTTATAAACACGATGTTCGCATAAACATTCATCCGAACGAGTACATTATTTATCACAAATATATAATTTTGAGCAAAATTGCCCTTGGTATTATTTGATTTTAATGAATATTTTAGGCAATATCTTAGTTTTAAAATAACTCTGCAACAAAATAATAGACCACTTTATTGTGAGCACATGGTACAGTGATGTTTCTTAGCGTTGTCTTCCAGATCCTCGAGACGATGTAGCAACAGAGGCGGAACCGCGGCCATCACTATGCTAATGCGTGACCATGCGTAAATGTATTCTCCCACGTAAAAAAGGCACATAATTTTCAACTATATTAAATGACCGCGGCGAATAGAAAGAAGACAGCGGACAGCCGCCGATTGCTCTACGAGATACCATTTGCTTCCTTCCCGAAGGGATCCCACATAGACAAGGCGAGGGGTTCAGTACCCGTGGCCTGATCATCCACAGTGAAGCTAAGAGAAACCCGCAGTGGTACTGCTAACCAGGACTATGGGCTCCAAGCCTTGCGTTCCTAGCAATGCGGTCAGGAGGGAGTTGCGCGGCGTAGACGGTGTTGGCGCGAATGAGACGTGCCGCGATGTTTGGTGGTATGCACCGTGACCGTAGAGAAGAGGATGAATGAGATGAGAGGCTGAAGAGGAATACCGGTATAACGGTGCACCACTCTCCCTGCCCACTGTGGCCTTGCGTGGTACGTATAACGTATACGTGGTGCGTAACGTATGATGGCGAACGCGGTGGGAGTGTAGAGGAAGAAGAGTGCCGGTATATCGGTGAGCTGCTGTCCCTGTCCTCTTCAGTCGGATGGTGGTAGGTGACGAGGCCGACCATTTGGCCCGCCGTGAGAGACAAAGGGTGTCTAGACGTGAAGTTGTCTGGTACCCAATCTGGTGACCACGGTGTGCATTGTCCCGCGGCGGGTTCACAGAAGAGTGCGAAAACATCCCGGTGTTTGCGCGGTTTATGGCAAAGATAAATTAATACTGCCGAGGTTTTAGCCGGTAGGGTAGGGCTGGTAGGGCATGGTGTCGAATCCGACACAAATCGACTATTCCCTTCAAGCGCAATGGTATGTTAATGCATTACCTCCACATAAAATGGTACCATTTGCCTTTTAATTTCAAAATAATACAGTTTCCCGTTAAGTAGTCGTATGCTGAAACTATTATTAAAGCACAGGGGCAAATGTTTAAGCACCTAGAAATCGATTCTTCGCGCCAATACTGTTTTTCATACGAACAACTACTTAGGTATCTGAAGCGTTATCAAGATCATCAGGTTACAGAGATAACCAATTTGTTTTTCTACCCCAAGAATTAAAAAACTAAAAATATCGTATATACAGAAGCACTTTAAAATACCTGTACTATAAAACACATTTTACTAGATCCCAGTACTTTTACGAAGCGTTTCTTTATTCTTTTGGTATAGTTCTCTTACTGATCATAGCTTTTTATAGCAATGGATATTTTAGTAGACATTTTCCTCAAACAGCCGCGGGTGAAACCGCGGGTCACAGCTAGTGTCCATATATTTTAAAGTGAAAATTTTGTTAGCCGTTTGGGCCAATTATTGTAGGGGAAAATCTTTTGGATTCACGTCAGGTGCCAGCAGCGGCATAGCAGCGTAGCGTCAGAGCGGTGCCGGTGGTGAAATACCAGAGTGCAGCGGCTGCATTGCACGCCTTTTGAATGAGTGATATCTTGTGAGTTTACGGCACCGACATGTGCAATAGCCGTATATCTGTACCTAGAAGAGTGACGCCTAGTGTGACATTGGTGTGTGACAGTGCTGTGTACCTAATACTAAAATTCTAAGTTACAAGTTCAGACTTTTCATCGGCAGTCCTTCTAATTGTCATTTTTTTAATGGACTTTACAACTCAGCGTCACGCAACATTTAAAGCCGGGTCACACAGAGGCGATCCGATAGCGATAGCGAGACGATATTTTTTGTAATGTTCGAATGTGTATGCAACCTGACAACACACAGCAAGCGGGCGCAATCCCATACTCGGTATCGGATCGCTATCGCTATCGGATCGCTATCGCTACCGGATCGCCTCTGTGTGACCCGGCCTTTAAACATAAGAAGTCCGAAGCTTTGTCTTGTAGGTAGTACCTACTGTACCACACTCGTCACCCTGCCCTCGACCGTCTAACGAAAATGGTTACTGATTTACTATATACCCCTCTATAAGTCCAAATATAAATTAAGACAAAGCAAAATGAATGCAAACAACATTTTTGATACAAAGCAGAAATAAGAAGGTTTATGTTAATTCTCTGTAATTTTACAGAAAACACTTCCCTTCAAACCAGAACCCAGTAATATGCTTGGATAAATGATGACAGTATGCAGTAGAATAACTGGCAAAAGTGTGGTACGTCCTTAAGGGCATTCTGGAAAGAGTCCTACGACGACATATACCTACATGTACATGTTACGAGTACGAAAAATCGACACTTAGGGCTGATCGCAGAGCTTCTGCCGGGAGCCCAGTCAAATCGGAGTCAAATCTCAGTGATAGACCATACTCGGACCGGTTGTCAAAAGTAAATGACAGAACTTAATCAGAATGGTTAGTTTACAAAGACAAAACTTGCGTCCCATTTATTTTTTTCGAGTCAACAATCATAAGGAATAACTAAACAATTCGTTTGTTTTATTACTCTAACCAAAATTACAAAAACAATATTAATAATAACCGGTTAAAGTAATAATTCCCTCAATGTTAATTGCATTAACCATCAGATGGGCTAACTACAGATTTTAGTTGTTAATATACTTATATGTTACGGACAGTGTAATAAATCCGGTTTGTATTAATCATATAATTACCGGAAGATATATTTAGGTTCGATTCACAAATATCAGTGACGACACAGTTCCGTCATCGTGCCCGCTCAGTTCAGTATCAGAGCTTCAGTGTTGCGTCAGTGATTCAATTCCCACGTCAGTACTCAGTTCACGGAGTTTCAGTGAAAACGTGTCCGTCGTCAAGAATCGCGATTGCTGTTGTGGCTCTCTGTTCAATACTGCGGAGCTAGATAATCTTATCTTATACCTTTAAACGAGCAATTCTTGTATATAAATATGTATATATATATAGAATCTGAATCTCGGAAACGGCTCGACGGATTTTCATGAAATTATGTATGCAGGGGATTTCGGGGACGATAAATCGATCTAACTAGGTTTCATTTAAAAAAAACGAATATTATGCGCGTTTTTAGACAATGAAAAACTGTCACATTAGACATTAGAATGCGAAGGTAAATTTCGCCGCGTGACGCGGCAGCATAATTGGCTCAAACGGGAAGTCGGACCCTCATAGCGGTCACGAATTAGTAGCTCCGGGTTCGAATCCAGACGGGTTCTCTATTTTTTTTTGATTCTTTTTTTTTTTGATATCTATTTCTTGAAGTTTTTTATCTGTAGGTATCTAAGTATATTTAGTATTTAAACCGAGCAAAGCTCGGTCACCCAGGTACTATAACATAATACAACTACATTTATAAATAAAGTATTAAAACTGTGTGATGGTATTTATCATCTAACTTTATTTGCGCTCCTATTTTGTTCCATAAATTGGCTTTGCATGAGACAAATCATCCAAAATCCGTATGAAAACAATATGAAAGAATATTTCGCACTGTGCCGGTACTGTGTAGGCACTGTGCCGTCACTGATATGTTCGAATTGACCAATAAAAACCGGATTTATTACACTGTCCGTAACATACATATAAGTAGGTATATTTATTTATGAAGTAAGGTAAAAACTAAAATCTGTAGTTCCTTAGACGCTTAAATTGCAAAATTCACGAGTTTAGCGTCACTCTCACGTGCACAACTGCTATTTAGCATTTCCCCGGGGAAACTCCAGTTGACTTACCTACTTTTTTCGGGCAGGTAGAGAAGTATAAAAGTTAGCATTACAAACAACAATAACAGACGAAAACGATATTCGCCGGAGGGTCTCGAGTCGGAGTCAACATTTACAGAACTCCGTACCTATCTACAGGTATGCCTAACTTGTGTGTAATGAGAAAAGTTCCAAGTAAAATATGGAGCATTTAAAATATTTCTATACGAACCAGGTTAAGGTAAAATAGTTGTTTGGTTTCGATGTTTCGAGACACATTTTCTGGTCTTGGTTTTGAGCGAAGGAGCAAATTTTTATAGAGTACTTTTTAAAGGTAATAGTTTTGTAATAGAACTGGTTTGCATTTGACAGCATCTCACTTAAACGATAGTGTGATCTACGATAGCGCGCACTGATCTAGAATAAATTAAAGACACCTAGATTATATCGATTTTGGTAGTGGTAGGACTCTTAGCAGAGTCCGCCTGGGGAAGCCACACCTTTGCCAGTTATTCTACCGCCAAGCAGTACTGTGCAAACATTACTGTGTTCCGGTTTGACGGGCAATGTTTCCAGATAATTTACAGGGCTTAGAGATATAACAACTTAGATCTCTGGGTAACGAGCGCAGTGCGGTGCTAGGTAATGATTTGGACTCTTCATGATCCAATAGCTGCGTGTCACTGTGTTGTTATGTGGCAGGCATGATGCTTACCATCAGGCACATGTCCTGCTCGTCTCGTCACTCTTTATTAGAAAAAAATATATATTTCGTGATTACATCTCATACTCACTCAGGCAATGTATTTAGGCGGTTTGGCTGTTCTTAATAAATATCTTATAAATAAAAACCGTTTCACCTAGCGTAACGTGACCCAAGGTTTTTTTCTTTCGTAGATACGAATCAGGAAAAGCGTATGTAATTTCTTCAACACGGACTGTAGAAAGTCAAGCTTTCTCGGGCTGTTTTTTGTAGTGGTAGGGATCTTTGCAGAGTCCGCCTGATAAAGCATCACACCTTTTCTAGTTATTCTGCCACCAAGCAGTAATGTGCAAACATTACTGTGTTCCGGTTTAAAGGGCAATGTTTCCAGAGAAATTACTGGGCTAAGAGATAAAACACTTTATATTTCCGGATGATACGCGCAGTGCAGTGCATTTAATAATGGGTACATATTGAGGGAGGAAGTGAAAAATATTTTGTCCGGCTTTTTGTGAAGGCGGCTATCTTGAATCGATTTAAACCAAACACATTAATAAAGCTTATACCTATATACGCCACCGAACTAAAACTAACATTCAACTAAAAAAAACACATCGAAATCGGTCTATCCGTTTGAGCTCTACGGTATCACAGACAGACAGACAGATAGATATCGACTTCAAACTTACGTATAAAACTCTTTTCTTTTTTTTTTTGGTCGGCGGAAAAAAATGCTTCCAATAAAAACCAAGAAGCTTGCAGCTTTACGGTGATATGCAAGACTTTGCAATATTTTTCAAACAAACGAATCATTTTGCCTATCAGGCTTTTGGCACGTTTCTCGATCGATTTCAGAGCCTCCTGCTGGTTATGTAGCCGACCTATCCCAAAGGTGCCAACAGTAGGTACTCCGTGCAAAATGAAATTTTTGCTTGAACTTACTAGACATGTTTTAGACCAAGAGCCCATGCACCCCAGACCTTCGTTATTTTATAAAAGCTGAACGTTTGTCAGAGTATGCTCCCAACACAGTTAAGAACGATGGCCCATGATGAAGTTTGGATCATCCTGGCTTTGGCAGATAAACGGCACTAAAGGTGTACCGATCTAAATTTGTCAAATTATAAAGTCTGATATTTTGGTAATACCTTCAGAATATTATTAAAAATTACACCAATAATTGCTAGACACTTAACATCGTGGTAAGCACTTGCCAGACACCCATGTTGTGTTAATGTTCATGCAATTGTAATTATACTTGTGCCATAATATGCGCGCTTATTTTTAAACATAATATTTGGGTTACAATTAGCAGCCTAATTATCATAAGCAGCCCACTAAAAGTTCCCACTGCTGGGACTTGGGGCCTTAATACCATTTATTTGCCAAAGCCAGTGTAACGGTCAGCTAAGCAGCCCGTCAAAAATCTTCAAATATTTCAGCTATACTAAATATTGAAATATTAAATATTAGTACTAAATAACTCACCAAAGCACACAGAGCCATTTGATTAAGCAAGGCTTTTACTATGGTAGCCAGATGACTGATAATAGCGCTTGTATGATTGTGAATACATACTTGTCATACATACATAACGCACCTTGTAGGTACATAACACAACTTATTAATTAAAGTGTGTTCTACTAATATTTAACTGTATGGACTACATATAGGTATTAATTTGAGATAATTGTTTAAATGTATTGAATTGCAATAGAACCTTCGGGTTGAATTGATATTCAACTAATGTAACCGATAGAGAACAATTACTGTTACTATTAGATGATAATTAGTTCCTTCAGAACTCAAGGCAATTGTCATAATATCTCTCTTTGATAAGAATACATAGAGAGGATACTATCTTTCTAATAATAATACATAGAAAGGATACCTAAGGAAATAATAACATGAGACAAGTTTGTTGTATACGCTTCGAAAGTAGGTCAGTAAATGACATTTGGCGATGACGTCTTAATTTGTGAGTACAAATTTAAAATGTATGTGGATAAAAAAATGGGAACTAAAATATACCTTCCGGATTAATAAGTATTCATATTAACCTAAATAGTGGTGTCGTCATAGGAATGCAACTTTATTTTGGTAGTTCGGAAAGCTCTTAAAACCGACGTGTTAGTCATAGGTCTCGGGTTTCGCTTGTCAAGATTAACCGCCGTGGGAAAGTTATGCCGCGGATGCCGCCAATTCAGTTTGGACGCCGGGTTGCTCGCATTCCGGGTATCGATTGTTTCTGAAAAACTATAAATGGGAGCGTGGCGGCGTAGAACAGGACGAATTATTCATTATCCCTCGTCGAGTACGGACGTAAGGATTGTCGCGTTTTGTGTTAGTTAGTTACGTTGTATCCATATAAATTCTAGTAAATTGAATTTCTCTAGGACTAATTTATTCGTTACTTTAGCAGTGGGGAAAATTGCTATTTTCGTCAATGCAAAGGAATAAATTGGCGTCTCATTTTGGGTATGAAAGACGTTCTTGCGACGCACAAGGCGGTTTTGAAAGTAATCGGTTGTGTTCGTAGGAAGGTTTTGCATATCCAACTTATTTGAGCGTTAAATTTAAATTGGGAGGTTTTACATTGTGGGGAAATGGACAACGTAACTAAATATACCGAACATGGTTACGGTTTTGAAGCACGCGTCTCGTGTTTCCTCTCCTAGAGTCAACACTACTTGGGTTTCGTGACGCCCCAAGGTCGATTTTACCTCTTAAATGGGGATCGATTTAGTCACCGGTTCGATTGGTATTTTCTTCGAAGCCTCAGACGGCCTTGAATATACAACACGCAGGTCGTGAATATTCCTGGCTGGTCGGTAGTGCTCCGCTGAGAGACTGGTTGAAGATATCAATTCGAAACGTCTCAGGTTAGGTTTGGAAACGTTTCATTCGCCTCCAAAAAAAGGATTGACTTTGTGTTAAAGGTTAAATCCTGGTTTCCCCGTCACTAGAATGAAACCTTCCCGTAGGGCTGAAAGGGATCATAGGTTTTGTCAGTCTGATCAGCTGGTAGGTAAATTTAGTATTCAATGTTAGAAAAGGGTACTGCACTTTATTCCGACTGTCCGGATAAAATATACCCTTTTTAGCTGTTGGGTCAATTTAAATGAGATCCGCGAATCTCTTGCAAATTTTGGTATAGTTTAGCTGTTTAGGCCATGAGTAGGATAGGTTGAGGTACGTTGCGTTGGCCTTAATATGTCTTAAGGATGCGACATATCAGATCAACGGAACATAGGGAGTTAATTATTCTTGGTTTCAGGTGAACGAACGAGAAGTTACAGCAAAACAAACTGATTGTTCGATAGTCTTTATCATTTGAGTCTGATAACAATTTCATTTAACAATATATCTATAAACTTATAAAACTAAAGTCCTAAATCTGTTAAGAAACTGGACTAGTTTGATAATACGCTCGGAAGCTGTGAGCGTCAAGTTTCTCTATTTAATTTGAGAGAATTTGGACGTATTTATAGAACGAGTTCAGGTGTTTACAGAGTGCCGTAAATATTAAACTCTATAAAGATTACTAAATAATCTTGGAAATCTAAAGACTATCTAATAATCAAAACTACTGGGTCTTATTATAGACTTAGTTTTATTTTACCTATATCACAACTATGGTTTTACACCTTGTTTACAGATTAACAAATAAATTATAAATACAATCAAACAGTTTGATACATAATTTTGTTCGATGGTCCTCAGAGTTGGATTTCCATGTGCCTTGAAAGTTAATTACGACTTATTTTACATTAAAGAAATTTATGCAGAAGTCTGCTTATTTCTGGATATTAGTTGTGGCCATGCAGATGCCGTGCCAGTCGATTCGTTCTAACGGAAATGGGAATGAAAGACATTAACTATATCCTTAAATCATCAGATTGGGTCGGTTGTGCCCTGGTTAGATTCTCCACCTGTACGGAGGGGTTCTGACATACCTACATCGAAATATTACAGCTCGGTAGAAGCTAAAACTATCAGGTTGCATTGGAAACTTAACTTTTGAGGCTTGTCTAACAAAGTGACTAGATATTGAATGACTAGTTAACTTCTATCCCCGAAATCACATTCCTTTGCTGTCGGTCGGTACAGTAAAGTTCTATGGGATTTCAAAGGACTGACTGACATTGACATACAATAGAAATTGTAAACTCATCCATCCCTAACTAGATGAAATCCCCCCACTTCCCTTGGATAGCTTAGTTAGTGTTTCTAACATACAGAGGGCTATTAGGGTGTTAAACTCAAGCATTCCCGCGAGATGCATCCTTAATGTGGAGGGCGTTGAATTCCCTTTTAAGCCACTTTCTGGGCGTCAACGACTAAGAGGAGCGGCAGGGTCAGGAGCTTCTCTTCTTTGCCACAAAAACTTAACATTTTTAAACAATTAATTAATACACTGATCCGATCAGTCTCATACAGTTACATTCTACTATTTTTCATACCTACTATATTTATGAACATTATTACTAATCTTAAATCTGACACCTTGTACATGTCATATTCTCTAACTGGTTAAATACAATATAATTACGTTGTCTCATTGACTAGCTCAACCCTCTAGCTATTTCGGAAAACAAACTTCAACATATTAAGGCATAACTTAAGTCATAAGCTGATAATACCGGCGAGAATCTTCATATAAATCTACTTAACTCATTTCTGGAATCATTGGTGTATCAATTAAAGTTAATTATTAAGATATTTGTCAAACTAAAGTTCATAGGTTCATTAGGTTAAAATCGTATACTTGTATTAGATCTAGGGTTCATCTCAAATCTGTCTGGGTTACAACTTACGGTCCACATACGGAAAGTTCTACTACTAGATGATCACAAGGCCATTCGAACAAACTAATATATAAGTAATAAGATATGATAGGAAAAATATCTATATATTTAGGAAACTAGCTCGTTGAAAGAATCAATAAACAATCATACGTACATACATACATACTGACTTACTTACATACTAAACATTTTATACATTTAATTTTACTTTAAATATACAAGATCAATTATAATATAACTAAATAAATAACGTCAATTGTATTTAATAGAAGAGGTTTATCAACCTTTATGTAGACCAAGAATAATAATAAATAAAATGTTAATAAAACCAAATAGTGATGTAAATTAAAAGTTAGCAAAGGCGGGTCTTTACGATTTGGTCGCCGTTAGACCAGGATAAGTAATAGAATGAGTAATAGGATAAATAATAATATTAAATAACAAAAAAAAAAAATAACTAAAAACTTTAAAATAATTAAGAATACCCAAAGTGGTTTGTACAATTTGGTGGCGCCGTGAATCCAGGATGATTATAAAATAAAGAAAAATATCAATCCGGCTTTTACAATTTGGTAATGCCGCAACCAGGATGTTTAGAAGTGTGGAAAATTTTAAAAAAAAAATGAAGGGGGGTGGGTTTTTACACCAGGATGACCCAAACTTCATAATGGTCCATCGTTCTTACCTGTGTTAGGAGCATGCGCTGACAAGTTTTCAGCTTTTATAAAATAACGAAGGTCTGGGGTTCACGGGCTCTTGTTCTATTTCATTTTAATGTCTTACTTCGATTTGATGTACGAAGAAAGTCCAGTCCACTCAAGTTTCGCCCGTGGTATATATTAATGTATAGCCTATAGTACTCGAGGATCAAGTACACATCCCACAAAGAAAATATAAACGCGGCCAAGTGCGAGGTGGACTCGCCCATGAAGGGTTCCGTAGCAGCAAGTAATGTAATAAATAAATTCTTGTAGTTCGGTGTAATTTTGATCGATGTTAATAATAATGTATTTATGACGTACCAAAAAAAACTACTCATCAGATCGAGTTCAAACCAATTTTCGTTGGAAATGTACATCTTATTTTTTTTTAATTTATCATATTCTTATTTTAGAGGTTAATTGGGGGGGGGCATATTTTACCACTTTGGAAGTGTCTCACGCGCAAACTATTCAGCGTAGGCAAAAATGATATTAGAAACCTCAACATCACTTTTGAAGACCTATCGGTAGACACTTCACAAGTATACGTTTGATGAAAAACCTATCGGTAGACACTCCACACGTATACGTTTGATGAAAAAAAATTTTTTGTCGTTTAGTTCTAAGTATGGGGGTATCCCAATTTTTTTTATTTTTTTAGAAAAACCTTATTGAGGTTCACAGAATACATCTAATTACCAAGTTTCAGCAGTGTAGTTTTCATAGTTTCGCCAAAAAGTGGCTGTGACATATAGACGGACAGACAGACAGATATGACGAATCTATAAGGGTTCCGTTTTTACGTTTTACCTTAAAACTAAATCGGTCCAGTAGTTCTTGACATAAGCGGGTTCAAAAAAAAAAAAAACAGCTTTATAATACTAGTAGGTATACATAGATAAAGATATATAGATTTTTTGGCGATTTCAGATTCGATTACCATAATCTACTTTCAAGAAATGCAACTACGTGTGCGCTTAAACTGACTACAATTTAATATAAAACTCAGACTAATTAAATCGACTTTTTTTTTCAATCAATTAATTATACGCACTACTCCATTGAGATAGCGAGTGTTCCGAATTTCTCATCGGGGTAAGAAAATTTTAGATTATTGTTGACAAGCAGCGCGTGGTTTCCGGTCTCGTTATTTTGCCGGGATAAAAAATAGCCTACCTATATGTTATTCCAGGCCATTATTTATGTACCAAATATCATACAAATCCCCTCAGCAGTTTATGCGTGTAAGAGTAAGAAACAATCCATACATTCTTACAAACTTCCGCGTTTATAATACAATATTAGTAGTAGTTACATGTTTGAGCCCTTTGGGGTTGAGACATTGGGTCCGTGGGGGCCAGCTCACCTCGTCTTCAAAAGCCTTTCCGAGCGCTTGGTCGACGCGACGCGTGACCAAAATGCTGGCGTTTATTTGGCCCAATGCATATGCATTGCCATTCAGCGTGGTAATGCCGCCAGCATGCTGGGTACACTTCCGATTGGTAGTGGGCTTGAACATCTTGATTATCTGTAGACCTTCATTGGTCTATGGATAATTCACGTGTGCTTAGTGTAGTGTAGCGTAGTGTAGTTCTCATTGTATTTTAGTTTTGTTAATAAAGGCTCTGCCCACATTAAAAAAAATATATAAATTCTTGAAGTCGGTTTAAAATATTACTTACACTTGAAAGAATTCTATTTTTGCATCAAGATCACGCCGTCCATTTTTATTAAATTATAAATTCTGTTTTACAAGGCTTCTTCACTCAGCGCTGCAGCGAGAGAGTTCTATATTCCACCTCTTCATTTATCTTTTCAGAAACCTGGCAATGGAAACGCAGATTAGTTTAGTGTGTTGTTAGGTGTACACTCTGAAAATTGATGACAATCTTAAGACAAGTGAAGATGTGTAAACGGCCAAGAAAAAAAACAAATTTCTTTGAATTCAGCTTATTGTTATATATAACAATAAGCTGAATTACACACAATAACAAAGTTTTGAAACATCTCAAAAATAAATTAACTGAATGTTACCCATCTTATTTTTTTAATATAAAGTTTGAAATATTGTTCTATAACATATTTGGCAACCGTCTTAAAGAACCTAGCTAATGTTCTCTCAGTTCGGGGCTCGAGTCCTTCTTTCCACCACGCTGGCCAAATTCAGGTTTACGAATATCCTCAAAAAGATGTCTTTCTTGGAACATCCCAATTTTCTCACTCTGTTTTTCTTCACTGTTGAAACCAGTGGTGGTACATTTGCATCTGAAAAATTTCCAGGCACTCACAGGTGCAAGTGAGATTCGATCCTGCCACATCATAGTTGTGAAACTGGATGTACTCGCCACTAATCCACCAAGGGTTTTAGTAAATTATTACCAATAGTAGTATTACCAACAACCGGAATATGTAAGGGTCGCTTAAAGCACTTACGTAAAAGTCTAATAAACACTCTTTTAGCGCGGCCGTGTTAAACGAGATTGCGAAAATGAAGCCATATAATTGGTTGGCGGACATCGCGAACGCAGCGCATCTTGGCACGAAGGTACTCCTTGGGATACGACGCCTGATTCACGTGACCGGCATACGGACTCTTCCCTGCGGGCAGGCCAGCGATATTTGCTTTTTTTATTACCGCATACATATTTCAACACGAATACCCCCAACAATATTTGGAAGTACTGAAAGCTCTAATGCGTGCGTGGCAGGAAAAATGATATGGTGCGCCTATTCAATATTCGTGACGAGTGAAAAATGGCAATTGAATTGTCCGTTTTGTTAACTGTTCGCAATTCACTGCAATGTTAGAAATCAATTTCGATTCGTAAAGTCAGGTTGACGTCCTTGATTATTGTATTTATCAGGTACCACTAGTTCTAGTTCTGAAACGTGTTTCATCATCTCAATAGTTCTCTCTGATATTTTGTTTCTGATAAGCAATCGGAAACTTTGACCAATCACATAGCATTATATTGTGATCACGTGGTCGAGTGACGCTTCTTAGCATGGCCATCTAGATAGAGCACGAAACAAAGGAACGTACCTATGGAAAAATTATGAAAATAAATGTAGCTAATAATTCCAATGTTTAGTTTAATACCCGTAAAGTTTAACACCGTTACAAATTAATTATTTTGTGATCACACTTGCGATGTTTAATTATGATACATCGATTCAAACTACTGACACAACCAGAAAGGTTGCAAATCTAAAGGAAATGTGTACATAATAATTAGTCTTTCTGTTTTCCGAATAGACTAGTCAACTAGTTCTAAAACGTGCTAAATAGAAATAAAGCTCCTAGAAACATGTGCGATACCTCATTCGATTTGGAATGACGTCTACAAAAATGTTTTTAGGGTTAAATAGCGCACTAAAAATTGTGATAGTTATTAACAAAATAATATAACAAAAAGAAGGCATTTAGTTATTCCTTAACAATTTCTTGACTATTGATACTTAAGTTATTTTAAAAGAAGATCCTGAAAGAAGAGGAAATTTCCAATATAAAGTTTTAGCTCCCAGAACCCTACCTTTATTATTTATACACTTTTTTAACGCTGAAAGTAGAGCTCCGCGATTCAATATGAGGTACAGCACATGTTTCTAGAAGCTTTATTTCTATTTAGCACGTTTTTGAATTCGTTGATTAGACTAGAAACCGGCATATCAAAGCTCAAAGCCAAAGTCAGGACTAACCGACGAAATTCGACATTGAAAACAACGATGACGACAATAATTAAAACTTGCATTTTGAGGCGAACTCACAAAATATGTGGGTAAACATTTGCTGCATTCATATTTCCATCGCTAAATAATATTTTCATGAGAAGAAGCTGAATTTTTGGGGATACTATTTCAGGTTTGATGTTTCTAACACCCACTTTAAGAGGTTTAACGCCACTTTCGAGCAAACAGACTGTGGAGTGCGTTGTCTGAGTGTTTTCCTTGGATCGATATAATCTTGGTGTTCTAGTCGAGAGTGAATTGGTTTCCGATTCGGAACCGTTGTGGACCCCGTCAGACGTGATGATATCGCAATTATTGATTTTATACAGTTATTATACTCTGAGAACCTAAAATCCGATTTCAATTAAAAAAACGAAAGTCATACAACCAAATTTAATAATTGTTTGCATTTCATTAGTTTACTTTCCTTTTTTAATTTAACATATTTTAATACGGTTTATAAAATCAATTAGTATAGGTATGAGTAAGTAAGTCTTATGACACAATGAGGTTTTGGATTAAACGAAAATAATTGTACCTATTATCAATGTGTAACATTTGTAGACTATATTTTTTTTCTAATTATTGTTGATGTTTCAGAAACCACATGACCGATTTCTATAAAATATATATGAAACCACCTCTGAAGAATGATCTACTAAATAATAACTATCAAAAACTCGTCTAAATCATCATATGTGAATCGTCACAATTGGCGCATCTATCGCATAATAAACAGTCGTATTGAAAACATCTTTTTTTTTAAGTTGCTTACAAAATATAAGTGATCTCAGGTCAGTTCTAAAAATATATTAAAATAGTGGAAACAATTACGTTCCAAATGGTTGACCATACACTTTCCGCATAGCCTAGTAAACCTAATTGGATTCACAAGTTGAACGCTGTTCCATGTAATACTGATACAGTGATGTCATTAGCATAATAATTATTATCTATCCATATTAATAAAATTGTAATATGGTTGTTTGTAATCGTATATTAATAGCTTATCACTATGCACTTGAAAGTTTATACTTACTTATTTAGGAAAAGAGCTGTATTTGTCTGCCTCTCTGTTTATTCCAGTTAATCTTTGAAAATCCTGAACCTTTTTTAACTTAAAATTCAATGTACCATAATTAATTTTATAAGGAGTAATGAAGGAAACTTTTATTTTCGTAAGAAAATGAAATCGGTAGTAAAGGTGAGCCGTATTTTGTATAGTCCGCGTAGTATTTAAAAATTGGCTATGACCTATGAAACTACATTATTCGCTATATGCTAGACTATATGCTATATGCATAGGTTTTAGTGTTAGACTAAAACCTATGCATATGAGTCCCAAATTTTGTTTAGATTTAAAAAATGAAATGAGTACTCTTTTATTTTTCACGACGTTACTGAGCAATAAATGTCCACATTGTATTTTGTTCTTGTTCAGTTATGACACCTTGGTGTAACTAGAAAGAAATGTAAGCTTTTGAATAATAAATTACTATTACTATTAGTTTCGCATTAATACTGTAAGTGGGACACATAAAGATCAAGATTCAAACTCGACAAAATATTATCTAAAAATTGACACTCCATGATGCGAACACCTAGTTTTCTCCCATCCTAAAAGCGTCCAACACGAGGTCCTGCTCAGCTGCTACGCCTCTGCTCCTACGATACACCATTACTTCGCTACAATAGCATGTCAGTGACGGATTTTCCCTTTACAAATTGTGTTCAAAGCGGCTAAAGAACTTTTCAAAAATCTATTACGGTACCGATGACAATAATAGGGATGTTAACAACTTTTCGGAATTGCTTTTATTTTAAAGATTCAAGCATGTTTATCATTAAAAAAAAATGTATTTAATAATATTAGTATTTTCGATGAGTATAAAATATATACAATAATAAAAAATAAAAAAAAATTCCTACTGCACCAACGACTGACATGACGTCACTACCCGCCAAACATGGGTCGCAATTCATTACTGTATGTCCAATTTATGTGTGTCCTTGATTGTCCTTGTGTGACATTTACTTGAATACATACAATCGAAATTTTCGCCGCTAAGATCGCAAACTATGATAAAAATGCAGAGAAGTAAACAGTATAGTCAGACTTTGACAGCTTGTTTTGCGGTTGGTGACGTAATAAGTCATGTAGGTGTTTCCAGTCACGTGACACTGTTGTCACGTTAAAATTGACAGATTAAAAATATAGCATTTAAAATCATTCATAATAAATTTACTACGTAATATTAAATTATTTTGAAGTAAAGTATCATCAAATATTAAAATGAGATTTTTGATACTAATACGTTTGTATTTGTATCATAAAATTGACACTAAACATTAATTTGTGATTAGTGTTAACATCCCTATTATTTTGGACGTCACACTTCGGAGTTTCTGTCAGAGCTCCATATATCGCCATTTTATAGCTACATATTACACATTGTATGTGAAAGTCGTTTCTGTAGAGGCGGCAAGTGAAACGCAGGGTTACAGCGAGAATGATTTTAGTTCGGGTACAGAAACACACGAAATGAAGCGAGCGAGAGACGCCCCGTCGTGCCTCACGCCGTTTCGCCTACTCAGTTTCGGTGTCAGGGCGAGGAAGCCTTACGAATATGTAGTCATATATGTACTGCCTACTTTGTAATATAGTGGAGACCGTTGATTAAAAGTTACCGTGGAGTCCAAAGCCAATCTTTTTCATTTTAAAAAGTAAGCAGTTTCTTGTTAACTTAATTAATCCTACTAATATTATAGATATAAAAAATTGGATGTTTGTTTCTCAATCACGGCTGAACGGATCGGGTTAATATTTGGAACACAGAGTCATAGTTTTATTGTAAGAAAACAACGGGCAACAAAACTACGCAGTTATATATAACCGCGGTGTACTGCTTGTACGATATACAGGGTTACTGGTAATCAGCCTGTATCCGTTTAAAAGCGGGCATTTTCTGTATAACAACCTTTGTTCTATAACTTTTGTTAAAAGTAAATATCCAAGTCAATATTCCAAAATAAAATAGTATTTGTTGTCCTTTAATGGCTGTTAAACGGTTGTTTAGTGTTTATTCGCTTTGACATATCACTTAGAGCGCGTGCACTCATGTGACGAGTTGTTACCAAGAGTTCGATGCTTATAGACCGAGCAAATATACTTTATTTTATTCTGTATCGGAAAACATATAGGTACATTTTTTTTTTATAAAACAAAAATTGACGTATTGAATGTACTCAACATCCGCTTAAAAGGATGCAAGTTGTTTACCAATAACCCTGTATACATGACTATCAGCACCCAGCGGTTTTACCCGAGTTATTCCCTTTCCCGTAACTTTTCCACAATGAAAAATAACCTACGTGCAATTCTAGACTAAAAAGACAAAGGTAGTGCTGCCACCACAAAAAATAAACGAAAGATTTATAAACAGCTAAGTATTAAACCCGATAAAATCCTGAAACTGTATTCTGTGTTCACACCCTGTTACATCAAGTTAAACTCAGTTTGCACCACCAGAAACCATTATACTAAGCTAAGGCTTTATTCACAACGTGCATATTAATTAATTAATATCTATTGTTGTTTAGATTCATGATACTAGTAGTGAGTGGAATACTAATTCGAGAGCTTTGTAAGCAAATATTTAGCCGGAACGAACGATGCGATATTAGATTACACTTTATAATTCTTTATTTTACTTTACACTTACTTTACTTTTAACTAAGCAAAGTTTATTTTGTGGAAGCTAGATAGCTGAAATAATATATACTCGTATAAAACTAGTAAACCCCGTACTAATTAATACAATTAAAACACTCAGATATAGAACAAAAATATTCATATCCATCGTACCCACGCTTAGAGCATAATAAGAATAATTTATCTGAGTACCCACGCATTAAGTGGAAATCGTATCCACGATCTATTCAGTGAACAGACTCTCAACTAGTTGTGCCACGAGGCCAGTCGAAATAAATAAGTTGACATGTTTGTCTGTGTATCTGTATGTAGTTTTGTAGCTGCTAAACGAATATATTTTTTACATAAGATGTGTTGTTTGTAAGTTGGTGTGATAGATACATTTATACATCAGCTCTAATCTGGCATGTTTCCTTGTTGAAATTATAAGCTTACTAGCTGTGCCTAGCGGTTTCACCTGCGTCAGTTTGAAAAACATAACTAATATCGTTATTGTAACTTTTTGATGAAACCTTAGACTCAGCGTTAGGTATACACTCTTTGCTTCACGTTTAACGTTGTACTTACTTGTGTTTAACGTTTGGAATAACTGACAATTGTTTGATAGGGATAATAGTAAGGGATAGTTTTCACACCATGATAAATGTTGTGTACAAAATATGAATAACACCGTTTTCTTCAATTTCTAAGTTTCTGCTCAATTTTCTTAATGTTGTTAATGCAAGAACTTTCTACGAAGTACAAGAAAGCGTTTGAAACAAAGATGATTTGGTAAACACTAGCTCTAAAATCAAATAACTGACTGAAATAAAATCCTGGTCTTTAATTATTTTTCAATTAAAACATCAATCTGCAAGTGAAACGTTACACAAACAACAAGAATGAAAAAGTTAATCGGATGTCGATTCGCTGTTCTCGATTACGCAGGACGATAAAATCGACGGCTATTTAGTCTACTTTGTAGTTTAATCGAATTAGTCGATTAATCGGTACGACGCAAGATAACCGATCATTATCGAATCGTCTCAACGCGTAATTGAGTGATGATTCAAATTCAGACGACGGCCACCGAACGGCAATCTATTCAGTTGATGGTAGACATTTTGGGGTTTGCAATCAAAAATCGATGGAAGCATTTAGGTCAAATCAAACACAAATTTGTGTATAGAAGAGAATAGGTATTTTCTAGATCAGGCGAATTAGTGGTCATAAACGGACCGAACAAAAAGTGTGTAGGTAATTTTTTTGATTTGTTTTATTTATCGATAATGGATTCATTACTTAACCGCTATCTCACCTACTGTTAAACGACAAAGTTGGTTTAAAAAAACAAAACCGTTACAGTATCTGTTGGCAAATATATTGTGCCCTTTTATTGGTATTATGTCGTAACTTTGTTTTAAACATACAATATAAATGACACCCAAGAAATGCGTCCATAATATACCACAAAGCTATTTAAAATGAAGTATCCAAATTACTGCCTAGCTACAAAATTATCTATATCATTTTGGGCCATTGTTGATCTAGAAACGTTAAGGTACAAGTTCGCGCGGAGACCGCGACAGGAGACCGAGACTGGAGTCCGCGACAGGCACTTGACACTATGGAATTGTACCTATGGGCGCAAGTTCGTGCCGAGACCGCGACCGCGACCTGTCTCGGTCTCCTGTCGTGGTCTCGGCACGAACTGACGCCCATATAATTCCATAGTGTCAAGTGCCTGTCGCGGTCTCCTGTCGCGGTCTCGTGTCGCGGTCTCCGCGCGAACTTGTACCTTTAGGTTTCAAACAGAAACACAGCTATGTATCCACGTAACTTTTTGACTGATAATAACTGACAAGTTGGAGGTGTGGTACATCCCCAGGCAGACTATCTACAAAAATAATCTTACCACTAAAATCTTACTGATAATATGCTTTCTATTTTCATCAACATCTTTAAGTTGCCAGCGTTACTCATGTAGATAGCTTCGATATGACAGCGGCACGCGTGGGATTGAAACCAGGGGTCAGAGTCCCCTATTAGACAGTCGTTATTTTAGTTAATCTACTGGTAGTCATGTGTTCGTTTCTTTGTTTCAGCCTGCAACCAGTTTGCTCGAGGTGTGATCTCCATGCTTGGCGCTGTTTCTCCGGACTCCTTCGACACCATCCATTCGTACCTGAACACCTTTCAAATGCCATTCGTTACCCCATGGTTCCCAGAGAAGGTAAATATATTATATTTCAACAATTTAAGCATTTAAATACATCAAACGCTTAACATTTTAAATACTTTAAACACCTTTGCAGTGTTGGACGGCCTCCCACTAGATGGACAGATGACCTAACAAAGGTCGCTGGAAACCGCTGGTTGCCGGTTGCGCGGGACCGTTCGTTGTGGAAGTCTAGGGGGGAGGCCTATGTTCAGCAGTGGACGTCTTGCGGCTGATGATGATGATGATGATGAAACACCTTTGACACTGTGGTGTTATGGGCAGGCGTGTTGCTTACTATCAGACACTTGTCCTGCTCTCGATGGTATTTAAAAAACAAAAATTTAAGCACTTTATTTGTACAGAAAAGATTCCATAGAATACGTTTATACAGCGGACCTAGACCTGGACTCTATATATATATATACTAGGCTCTGGACCCGTATCGTAGGTACCTTAGTAGACATTTCAGAACTTGAATTACATTAAGAAAAGCCAAATATAGGGCTGAGTGCGTCATGGCGTGCAAAGCGTATCATGGGAGAGGTCTATGTCCAGCAGTGTACTACGCTGGGCTGATGATGATTCTGATTAATCAATAACTTCAATAAACAACAATTGCGTCTAAATAAGTATATTTCTACATATTTATATACTGAAAAGGAACGAAATAGGCGAAACAAACTTTAAATCTTCTTTCATTGGCCTTTCATGATCTATTAATGGGTAAAAGAGTAAGCACAACACGATACAAAAAGAAAATATATCTAAATAAAGCACAAAAGAGCCAGCCTTCTAGGAATCAAAGAACAAACCTTTTTTATTGTGGAGATGTTAATTTTGGACTCATATCTCACAAATAGTCTTTGTGAACAATGACAATAAATATACCACGAAAATGTCTGTCAAAAAATCGTATAAAAACTAGAATTTGCATTTAAAATTGTTCATTTTTCATATAAAAATGTAGGGTTCTCGTTTTGAAAATTAAGCAAGTTCTTGAACTTTAAAAACACAAATAATGCAGTGCAATTAAGGAAATAAATAAACATTAAATTATGTAGTTTGGGGACTATAAAGGATCGATTTCTGGCATATGTCGAAGTAGGTAACGTTGTTGTCCCACATAATCCTGTGTAGAAGAAACCCACCGACACAATCCAACAATGAATTTTGGGTTCAGCCCTAAGACCGGAGGTGTCACGGATTTTTTGCAGTGTCGCGGAGGTGTCGCAGTGGCGCAGATTTCGCTCGGTAAAGTAACATAACTCTGAAGGTATTGTCATTACAGAAAAAAAGTGCAAGGAAAAAGTTGTTTATTATTAAAAGATGTAAACTTTTGATTATCGGTAAGGTTTCATAAAATTGAACGGCTGGGGAGGAAATGGCGAAAGGGAGGAAAAAAAGTTAAATTTTTGCCTTTCAGAAGCAATAACTTGAAAAATATTGATGAAAAAAAGAAAAGTTGTTAATGTAAAAGTTAGTAAATTTAATTTGGAAGAGAAAAGGTCTTAACAATTTTTTGCCTAACACTAACAGTTCTCGAGATATCGAATTAAACGCGTTTTCATCGAAATGACCTTGAGCTGACCATGCCAGAATCCCTCAAATTGGAACATATGCTCAGAATGCACCCTTCTATCGATCCTTTATAGTCCCCAAACTACATAATTTAATGTTTTTTTATTTCATTTTTTTGCTTAAATGCATTGGGCTAAAACATTAACAAGGATTTTATTTCAAAGATTAAATCAAGTGTCGTAATCAATAATAATACTCACAAAAAAATTATAATCAAGAACCTGTATTAGATTTTCTAACATTTTTTTAAAACTCCGCGTCTTGGCAACGAAGGCGAAATTAAATGAAAGGAGTCGTTTTCTAGTCAGTTGAATGGTTCTTGATTAGGCATTTGCCAGTTATTCACAAAAATTAAAACGGCCAGTAACCCTTGAAATGTAAAACGTTTAGTCTTAATATCGGCAAAATAAATTTTACGAGAAATTAAAAGCTGGAGGTAAGACAGTGTTTGAATAGGGTTCTAAGTATCTTTCGAATATTTTGAATGAGAAAATTTGGGTGTTTAATATTCGTATGTTTTGTTTGTTGCTCTGTTCAATCAAGTTGAAACGGCTGAACGGAACGGATCGAAATTCGGAATACAGTTTTATGGGTTTTGAATAGAAAATTACTAGAATGGGCACTATGCAGGCAAAACCACAGGGCAGGGCTAGTAACACATATTTTTAAAAGACAATGACGGCAAAGGGCTCTTGTTCTTAACAGCACAGTCCCATGCAGCTGTTTGGACATGAAAAGTCCAAATCATTGCACTACGCTCGTGACCCCGAAATTTAAAATATTTTTTCTCTTTACTGTGTAATTTATCTGAAAACATTGTCCTTTAAACCGGAACACAGTAATGTTTGCAATTTACTTGGCTGCATGGTAGTATAATAACTGGAAAACGTATACTTCCCCAGGCGGATTTTGCAAAGAGTTCTACCACAGCAAAAATCTTTCAGCAATTAATAAATAAAACCGGCCAAGCGCGAGTGGGACTCCCGCACGAAGGGTTCTGTTCCCCTAGCAAATAAACGGCAAAAACCTCTTTGGCTTTATTCCGAATTCCGTATAGAAAGACTATCACAATTACCTCAGACGGGCTGTCAGCCCTAAGTTTTATTGGAATTTTGATTTTACCTTATGATTATATCGACGACGTCGATAGCGCGTTTTATTTTTACTAGTGGCACCATATAGTTTGCTTGGGACGGGCTAATCGAGCAAAAAACGGTGAAAAGTCAAGTTTGTTGTATGGGAGAATTTAATTTATTTTTAGTATTTTTTTGTTAGGTATAGCGGCAATAGAAATGCATCATCTGTGAAAATGTCAACTGTCTAGCTATCACCGTTCTTGAGATACAGCCTGGTGACAGACGGACGGAAAGCTACGTCTCAGTAATAGGGTCCCGTTTTTACCCTTTGGGTACGGAACCCTAAAAACATGATAATGTTTCTACCACAACAGGAATCAATTCAAAAATTATATTCGTAGTGTTCCTAGGAAAAATAGAGCCAAGAGTGAAAAGACATTTTTGCTGAGAAATAACTTTGCACGGTCGCTTCGTACGTTTAAGGCCCTTCGTACACTATGCTACGCAAATCTTGGATACTAATGTTGTATACTACATTAGTATCGTGTCGCGAGTATCGAGTAGCGCACGGTCCGTACACACGGCATTGAATCGCAAGACGTGAATTGCCTATTCAGCCACTACTGACATAGCGACATGACATTCTCCACTTCAGAAACAAATTTAATATTCAATAACTACTCCGCCATCTAGAAAATCGCTGCGACTTATGTAGCGACGATCTCGGCAGGCAGGTAGCGCACGACTGGCGCGACGCGAGTCGCGGGACGAATGTCGGCGACGCAACTAGTGTACGAACCTCAATGAATTTGTATGGCGGTAGTCGCTTGGAGACTAAAATCGTCGAGTATCCAAGATTTGCGTAGCATAGTGTACGAAGGGCCTAACGTTTAGTGCCGTGACACGATGGGTTTTTGAAGGGTATAAAGTTAATGATATTGGATGTTCCGGGAAAACATTTTTGTTACTAAATGTGGACCTTGAGAGCTGCGAATGTATAGGTACCATAAATAAAAAAGCTTTTTTTAGATAGAATAGAGTGACGAGACGAGCAGGACATGTGCCCAATGGTAAGCAACATGCTTCTCACATAGCAGCTCAGTGATACGCAGCTATTGGAACATGAAGAGTCCAAATCATTACCTAGCACTGTACTGCACTGCGGTCGTCACCCAGAGATTTGAGATATTCTATATCTATGCCCTGTCATTTCACTGGAAACATTGCCTTTCAAATCGGAGCACAGTAATGTTTGCACATTACTACTTGGCGGTAGAATAACTAGCAAAGGTATGGTATTTCCCCAGCCGGACTCTGAAAAGAGTCCTACCACTACTGTTTATGACATATGAACGCATAAATGTTCGAAACCAATTTTATTTTCATCTCATATCAACTAGTTAATTTCCTTGAAATAGAGTTTGACCATTTAACACTTACGGAAATAGGAATCAGCTTGTAGGTGATTAGCGCAGTGGAGTAGGTACTAACTAGGCAGTAATTTAGAGTCTTTTAATCTAAATTTCTGCGTGACACTGATTACTATCAGGCTCTTGTTATGCACGTTCTGTCATTCTACTTCAAATTAAATAAAAATTTAGAGGTACAAAACCTAAAAGGATATATTACACTCATCGTAATTGATGAGTTTCTTTACTCGACCTAAAACATTTTTTCCATTGAAAATAGTGTATTATTTTCAAAAGAACAACATTGTAATTCGAACTAAAATTTGATTATATAGGTTACTAGCTGTGACCCGCGGTTTCACCCGCGGCTGTTTGAGGAAAATGTCTACTAAAATATCCATTGCTATAAAAAGCTATGATCAGTAAGAGAACTATACCAAAAGAATAAAGAAACGCTTCGTAAAAGTACTGGGATCTAGTAAAATGTGTTTTATAGTACAGGTATTTTAAAGTGCTTCTGTATATACGATATTTTTAGTTTTTTAATTCTTGGGGTAGAAAAACAAATTGGTTATCTCTGTAACCTGATGATCTTGATAACGCTTCAGATACCTAAGTAGTTGTTCGTATGAAAAACAGTATTGGCGCGAAGAATCGATTTCTAGGTGCTTAAACATTTGCCCCTGTGCTTTAATAATAGTTTCAGCATACGACTACTTAACGGGAAACTGTATTATTTTGAAATTAAAAGGCAAATGGTACCATTTTATGTGGAGGTAATGCATTAACATACCATTGCGCTTGAAGGGAATAGTCGATTTGTGTCGGATTCGACACCATGCCCTACCAGCCCTACCCTACCGGCTAAAACCTCGGCAGTATTAATTTATCTTTGCCATAAACCGCGCAAACACCGGGATGTTTTCGCACTCTTCTGTGAACCCGCCGCGGGACAATGCACACCGTGGTCACCAGATTGGGTACCAGACAACTTCACGTCTAGACACCCTTTGTCTCTCACGGCGGGCCAAATGGTCGGCCTCGTCACCTACCACCATCCGACTGAAGAGGACAGGGACAGCAGCTCACCGATATACCGGCACTCTTCTTCCTCTACACTCCCACCGCGTTCGCCATCATACGTTACGCACCACGTATACGTTATACGTACCACGCAAGGCCACAGTGGGCAGGGAGAGTGGTGCACCGTTATACCGGTATTCCTCTTCAGCCTCTCATCTCATTCATCCTCTTCTCTACGGTCACGGTGCATACCACCAAACATCGCGGCACGTCTCATTCGCGCCAACACCGTCTACGCCGCGCAACTCCCTCCTGACCGCATTGCTAGGAACGCAAGGCTTGGAGCCCATAGTCCTGGTTAGCAGTACCACTGCGGGTTTCTCTTAGCTTCACTGTGGATGATCAGGCCACGGGTACTGAACCCCTCGCCTTGTCTATGTGGGATCCCTTCGGGAAGGAAGCAAATGGTATCTCGTAGAGCAATCGGCGGCTGTCCGCTGTCTTCTTTCTATTCGCCGCGGTCATTTAATATAGTTGAAAATTATGTGCCTTTTTTACGTGGGAGAATACATTTACGCATGGTCACGCATTAGCATAGTGATGGCCGCGGTTCCGCCTCTGTTGCTACATCGTCTCGAGGATCTGGAAGACAACGCTAAGAAACATCACTGTACCATGTGCTCACAATAAAGTGGTCTATTATTTTGTTGCAGAGTTATTTTAAAACTAAGATATTGCCTAAAATATTCATTAAAATCAAATAATACCAAGGGCAATTTTGCTCAAAATTATATATTTGTGATAAATAATGTACTCGTTCGGATGAATGTTTATGCGAACATCGTGTTTATAAAAACACCTCCGCAAACAATTTTTTCTTCTTCTTTGCATTGTTGCATTTTTCTTCTTCTTTTTTCTTATGGCTACCAGTCGGTAATGGGTACCACCGCAATTTCGCCAACGTCCAGCGTTTGAACATTGAGAGTATCGTTAATCCATGTTCTGTATGTTTTTCATTGGAGTATGGTATGATGCTTCATTCAGGTGATCAGTCTTCTTCAGATAATCTTGAGCTTGATTGTCAAAAATCTCTTTAGTGTGAAATCGAGGCAGCAGGGTTCTTTCTTCAAGTACTTCCAATATACGATTGTATGTATTGTGAATAGTATGGTAAAATAGTAATGTTTAGTGTAGAGGTTTAAAAATCAACGGACAAATTTTATATAAACAGCATTACAATATAAGATTAGAGAGATTTTTAATTTGATAATATTTTAATGTAAACAATGCATTATTGAAAATTTGATTACCTAAAATGACGTAACCTTCAAATATAGACCGACATGTCCTGTCATCTGTCATCAGACTTCAGCGCATACCAAGGAGAATGGCACACGCAGCTAAAGTTCTCGAAGAGAAATATTTTTCCCCGTTTTTGTTACATTCTTCAACCTCCAACCCTTTTTCTGCAATAAAAAGTAGCCTATATCCTTTCTCGGGGTCTAGTCTATCTGTGTACCAAATTTCATTAAAATCAGTTCACTGGTTTAGATGGTAAATCATTACAGACAGACAGACAGACAGACAGACAGAGTTACTTTCGCATTTATAATATTAGTAAGGATTTTTCAAACTTCAATCTCAAATTTACTATGTATTACTACAGTACAGTATACGCTAACATACCGTATTAATACATTATTGTATTGCATTAGTGGACACTTAATCCGTCCAAAATACATTGAGATACATTTACATAGTCGTAATCCTCTAAGTTCCAATCCCTTAGTACTGAGTTCTGAGGTCATGTTATACCAGTTACGTCGCAGTGCTCTCCATTTTGAATTTAGTATTACCTGGACACTAGTCGTGTTTGAACATTACCTAACTGTGTGGTTACTTGCAGGTGATTCCACCGTCCTCCGGTCTTGTGGATTACGCGGTGAGCTTGAGACCGGACTACCACCGTGCTGTGATTGATACCATCTCCTACTATTGCTGGAAAAACATTATTTACATTTACGATTCTCATGATGGTAAGTGAATACCTCATTTTATGATTTTAAATTTTTTTTTAGCCACTTTGAGTATTGTTTTGTAAGAAAAAATATTATGACGTCACCGACAAAATGCAGAGGTTTTGCGTCGGAAATCGTTATCACTAACTTTGACGGAACAGAAATAGTTACTAAGTGTATTATGTGAGAACAATCATACACAGCTAGTATTTATATAATTGTAAACGCATACGTATAATACATAGGTACACGTACTTAAAACAAAAAGCAGTATTTGTCACACAAATATTTGTCGTAAGTGAGAATTTATTCCACTACATTTGGATCGGAACTGAACCACGAAGTCCATCTCTACTATAAGTACTTGAGTGCCTAAAAAAACAAAGTTTATCCTAAAAATACGTAAAATGCAACAAATAAAAGTAAAAATTCTGAAGAAAAATTAATAATATCGGTATGACATTAATACAAGTAAAAGACGGACCTAAATACGTCTTTATTTAAATTGGTTCTAATTTAACAAACGTTTGTTTTCTCATTATTATTCCTGACTGTGAAAAGTATTAAAACGAGTAAATGTTACGCCTTCATTTCTGAGCGAAGAGAGGGGTATTTTTAATGTGGCCGCGTCTAGAATTTTAATTTCAAGATGGCGTTTATAAAGTAGTGTGCTCTTCTACTATGTCTAGCAAATATGTCACAGTTAAGTAGGTACCCATGTGATAATAAGTACTTAATTAAATGGTTGGACTGAAGTCTGTGTTGAAAGCTACGATAGCTCAGTAGTAAGAATGGCCGAATCCCCAAATGTGAAATTGAAGTCGAACCCCGCTGACGCATCTCAATATTTTTCAAAGTGCATATTAAATATACACTTGAGCAGTATTGTGAAATATGGCCTTGACTCTCTTGCGAAAAAATATTTCAAGCTCGAACAGTTAGAGACATGCTTAGAGCTCTTACTCTTAGATAACGAGTTCTTGTAAACACGATAACAAGAAGATTCTTGTAAATTAGGTTATTGCTTTTCAATTATCAGACATTATTTCAACCTAAGAAAATCGTAGGGTAAAATATCACTGAATTTGTAAGTTTTATCAACAACATAAAAAGTACAACGTATGAAAAGGTTTTAGTAAAAAAATGTACAAAAGAACTTTCAATGATTTTCTTTCCTCCATATTTTATCATACCAAGCAAAAAATTAGAAGAGTAAAAATTTAGAGCATGCATTTTTATTTAACTCCCTCTTGTACAAGGCAAGCAGTTAGAAAGAGTGCGAAAAGGTAGAATACGAAAAACTACCAGGCGCTAACGACCATTCGTTAGTCTGACCTGCTATGTACTTTACCTCATCAAGGTAAAGAATTCTGAACATTATATATTGTTCCCTACAAAAAACAGGACCCACCCAATCCAAATAAACAAAAACAGCAGTCTTAATGACTGCTGTTTTTGTTTATTTGTCCTCAAACTTGCTTCGCGCAGATTTTTTTAAAATTGTAGTTTAAAAATGAGTTATTTGAAATATTTCTTTAAATCATTGGCGCAAGCTTGATAGATAGCAGGATTTGTGTCACCTATTTTCCTCTTCTTCTCCTAATCCAAGAAAAGTGTAAAAAAAAGATAAATGTAATGACTAAGATCACGGACGCGTGAATCTGTGGAGTGACTAATTTAAAAAAAGCCAGAGTAATTTCTTGTTTTTATTGGTAAGTCTGTATTCTTTAGGAGATCAAGAAAACTTTCGTAATCGTAATATTCTATAAAAGATTTTCTTGTTTACAGTTTGCATTGTTTTTACTTGGAATTGTGTCGTAGTGTCTCTGTTCGTAGCTACCGACGTATATTTCGTAAAGAACATGTCAGTCGATAAAATGGGATTATCCACAAAAATCGCTTGTGAAATAAATTGGCGCCGTAATTTTCATAAGCGCGTGTGAGTACTCAACAGCACGTACCCGTAAATTTTATTACCTTGTATGTAAGTAAGAAGTGCAAATATTCGCGGGAATTCCGTGGAACATCTCGAAGTTTAAATGAAACCCTGAGTTACACAGTCAATTCGAGTTTTGTACTAGTTGCTGTCTCTTCCTGAAATCGTGAGGCGCGTACAAAAACTATGCTGCCTCAAGTTTTAAAAGATATTACTCTTTATAAAGTTAATTTAAATTGAAGTCTGACTATAATTTAAATTTGTGATATTTTCTTGTCTCATTAAAACCGGTGGCAAGACAGATAGTCTTCTTTTTTTAATTGGTAGAACTTTTATTAACAAATCTACCAAAGAAAATCCTATTTTTTTTTAAATAACGATTGACGAGACGAACAGGACATGTGCCTGATGGTAAGCAACATGCCTGCCACATAACAGCACAGTGACACGCAGCTATTGGAACATGAAGAGTCCAAATCATTACCTAGCACAGCACTGCGCTTGTCACCCAGAGATCTACGATATTATATCCCTGCCGTGTAATTTCTCTGGAAACATTGCCCTTCAAACCGGAACATAGTAATGTTTGCACATTACTGCTTGGCGGTAGAATAACTGGCAAAGTTGCGGTACCACTACTGTCTAGTCGGAAGGTAGCCCAGCATGCTCAATGACAAAGCTAATACGTTGAACCAAATAAATCCCATCATCATTGACAAATAAATGTAAAAGGAACAAAATTTAATTGTCAAAATATCAAACACGGCTATCCGTTGAGGATAACTGGTGCGCGAGACTTCGTTTGCTCATTTCCCGTTTGCGAACAAAGTAACTACTAAGAAGTTTGTAACACAACGAGGACTGCTTTAGTCAAGTGATCTGTTTAATAAATTTGTGTTACATTTTATGAAATTAATTCAAAAATATAAAATCTAACCCTAACCTAACCGCCTCCGGCTGCCATCTGCCGGGGGCTAATGGCAGCCGGAAGCGGGGCCGACCAACCAATAGGACCCTTGATCGAACCATCAAGGTTTTTTTAGCCTTTCGTTGAGGCTTTTCCCTGTAAATCCATTTATCAATAATCAGAACAATTATCATTCAATCAATTTAAAATTTCGTCATTCATACATCTCGTCTCCGCTCTATGTGAATAACGAAATTCTATTGGTTGTTAAAAAAGACATCTTGTCTCCGCACACACATTTCCGCTTTGGAATCTCAGCCTTATAATGATATCGACAAACTGCCTGGTGTCGTGACTGCTCCGTGATAATTGAACCCCTCAAAATCCTAGTAGAGCGCTACACAACCATATTTGATAATTATGTGCAACGTCATGCACTGTTAGAAAATATTTCAAAGTTGTTTCGATTATTTTATACAATTTAAAAACCATTTCTAGTATGAACGAGGATCCGAGTACAGTTGAAAGGGCTCCTTTCTCCGGTTGATGTGTTGACTTAGGGGCGTGTCAGTTTGAACTAGTTTCTTAGTATCAGGGGAACTTATCATACATCCGTTCTCCATATATCTTTGGCGCGGACATGTGAAATGGGAAGGTCTAAGATCATGAAGCAGGAAAGTTAACCAGTCTAGAGGGCTTCTTAGAATAATGTTCCTAAACGCAAGCACTGAAACCCTATGAGCCACAAATTGTGCAAACCATCCGGTCCAGTTTTCAGTTCTGATCCGTTTATACAACACAACTAACTTCCGCAAAGTTAACCGATATTGACTCTATGGGTTTGATAGACTCATATACGAGTACCCGTTCTACAAAATACATATAGAACCTTCTATGTCCTCGCTACAGATTTTTCGTTGTTCTGGTATATGTTAGCTGCTCATCTTTTACTCATTGTCTATTTAATTTCTTTCCACGACTCAGTATTCTTGATTGTTCTAGAAAACGCAATGTTTTCCTATATGGTTTCTGCAGATGCTTATACGGTTCACCAGGCATATATATTTCGGGCGGTTCTTTCCCTGATTGACTGATAATAATAATCCTTGTAATAATGAGAGTTTGAACTTTGTGGTACACCGTTCTATCGGCACTTGCCGTACTTCCGGCTGTCGGTGTTGTGTCCGGTAACTTGCACAACTACAAAGTACACAGAATATCAGCCAGATCTTCAGTTACTCATAAGTTCAAAGCTTGCAAAGCATTGAAGTCTAAGTTGCGGTTATGTGTGGCCAAACGTATAAACTTAGCCTAGAGTTGAGTGTGGTACTATATTGGAAAATCACGTTTTCGTGTAAACTTCTCAGTCACTCTTAATCAATTAATGTTGAGCAAAAGCATCTCTCAAGAGTAGTCTTGAGAAAGTGTTATGTACTTTAGATTTCTACAACACTTTAACTTAAATTGTTAACATTCAACTGGCATAGTGGTTCGTCGTTAGAGAATCTGATCACTGAGGCTTAGGTTGTGGGTTCGATTCTCATCCAGAACTAACATTGTATGTGATGAATGCAGATGTTTGTTTTACGTCTATATTTCTATGTATCATAATTTATTTAAAATTATAGAGGTCTTAAATCAAACATCTGGCTCCTATAATACGACTTTTGTTTATCTTTGGCTAGGTATGTAAAATTATCAAAATTTAGAAATTAATGTCAAGTAATCTTTCGTTTTTTTGCAGTTCCATTTATCCAATTGAAACGTAACAAACCATACAGCACCATTCTACAATTTAAGGAAATAAACATCGAATCACAATTACTGGTTTTTACTCTGTCCACTACTGTTTGCTTGTTACGACGAGGTTAGCCATTCGAAAGGCCTTTTTGTGAAGCGTAGTCACGGATTCGATGCGACGTAAAATTCATTTTATGTCGCAGTCACAGAATCACCTCCACGAAAGGAGCACTTTGCAAACGGAAAAGCTCATTTACATACAAAATGTGGTAGCGACGTACGAATTACTTACTATCCATAGGTAGAGTACGCGTATATTGATACTGAGTTAAACAGCAAAGCTATATTAGTGAAATATAAACATATTTCAAAGATTTATTCAAAGCTTAGGCTAGCAATAGTGATTCCAAATCGAGTGATAATGATTATGTCAAAGGATTAATCCCACCTGCACTTTTGGGAATTTTTCCCAGTGCAGATGTACGAGTTTGGCTTTAATGGTAAAAAAAACATTTCGAGGAAAATGAAAAACACCAAGAAATACATTTTTCGAAGATACGCGTCATCTGCAACCTGAAATTGGCCAACGTGATGGATTATGGCCTAGACTCTCTGCGAGAAAGCTCCGAGTCCCAGTGAGTTCCGAGCATTGTGAACATAAAATTGGCCTCTTATAAGTTGATGTTTTGCTTATAAGTGAGCATGTTTTGCTTATTCTTACGCGAGGCAAAAATCTGTTAAGTTTTTGCAACCTTGTGAGTTAATATTAGTTGACCAATTCGTATGGTGTGCAATAAAACCACATTAGATGATTAAGATAGAAGAAGGCGCTTAATTTCACTTATTTTGGAAATGAAATAGATAGAAGAGTGATTTCTTCTGTAATCGTAGTAATGAAACAAGAGCTTTGTGCATAGTGAGATGGGGAAATACAAAAAAGATCACATATACACTATTACTGAAAAAATGTGGAAAAATGCTAAGTAATAAATATATTAACATACTCACGTACATAAGTACTTCTAGTTGCACATTCTATGTTAGAGTAAAATAGAGAGGTGTTGGTAAAAGTATCGAACATAGCAAGTTCCAAATTAGGTACTTAAGATTTAATTTAAAAAAACAACGCATATCATTCGACTAGAGCATCATTTCCGAGTGATTCATTTAGTACGCTACGTAAATTAGTTACAAGACCATGTATTAAATTTAAATCAAAACAACTGCCACAGAAAGGTTGAAAAAGGAACGAACAGGATAAAAATCTACATTAAGATAGAAAACCATCCAAAGAAAACAAAACTGAAAAAGACGAAACACGGGACAACGGATGTCATAACAAGCGGTCGCTACTGTAGCTCGCCGAGCAAGGCAGATGCTATAATGCTATTTGATACATTGTTTACAAACCTATCTTCTTCTTATATATAAAATTCTCGTGTCACAATGTTAGTAACCTTACTCCTCCGAAACGCCATCACTGATTTTTACCAAATTTTATATGCATATTCAGTAGGTCTGAGAATCGGCTACTATCTATTTTTCATACCCTTAAGTGATAAGGGTTGTTCACTCCTAAAACATTTTTTTTAAATTTTTGGACGCAGTTTTTTTTTTTTTTTTTATAATGTGGCATTAATACATACAACCCTAAATTTTTACCCTTTTATCACCAACCTCTTTTTTTTATAGCCATTTTAGTAATTTAATCATTTTTTATCCCGCTCGATAACTGATCAATTATTGTCTTTTTTGTAAATGTTTTTTTACACTCTATTTCGATTAAAATTTCCCGGAGCTAAATTCTAAAATTGTTTTATAAAAATAAACATTTTTTTTATTAATAAAGTTTAGGGTTGCCATGGATGGTTTAGATTCACAAAGCAGCCCGGCAGATGGCGCTGCAGTTGGTATCTAGGTTATTGTCCGAGCGAAGCCGGAACGGGCCGCTAATCATTACATAAACGTACGAAACTGCACAACGTGTAAAATTACTTTACGTTCAATTTTTAATTTTCTCACAGCGGTTACTTTTGCATTACAACTTATACTTTATACCATTTCTGGATAATGTGTAAGTTCCTAATAGACAGTACAGTTCCTACAGATAAAAAATTATTAAAAACATATACATATACCTAACACAAGAAATTGATAGAAATACGAGTATCAGCAGAATCCATACAGAAAAGTACCACAGTTTTGCCGGATGTTCTACTGTCAAGTAAGTAATGCGTAAACATTACTATGTTCTGAGTTTTAAGATAATTTTCCATTTACATTTGAGGATAAAGACATCAATCAGCTTAAATCTCCGATAACGAGTACACTTCAGAGCTAGACAGAGATTTTGACTTCTCATGTTCAAACAGCAGCGTGGCATTGTGCTGTTATTATAAGCGTGTTGCTTACCATCAGTAACATGTTTTTCTCATTTCTTAACCCTAAAAATAAATCTTTTTTAAGTTTAATTCCTACACATATTCCACATCAGTTAAGCGATCGTTTTTTTTTGTATGATATTTTTAAAAATACTTTCGTATCAGAACGAGTCGCGGCATTTAGAAATAAATAAATAAGAAATAAACTTGTCTGTTATTCATTAATATTTTGGGTCTGTGAGTTCAAGCAAATTTAAATGAACAAAACGTAACCGAAATACGATCAAAAATATTGAAATTGACACAGGAATTGGAAAAACAGAATAACTAAACAGCTCTACGAAAGCACTAGATCTGGTGACATTAAATAATACTGGAATAGGGCGCCTAAATAAGATTTTGACAAATTGTTTAAAAGACGGTATCTGTATGAAGAGTACGAATGTAGGGATGAAGGATAAAATAAATAAAGCAAGCTTTCTGTTTCTCATGGCACGAGAAAGGCTGTCATCTCTACTAATATCTTAAATGCGAAAGTAATTTTGTCTGTAAAGGTTTCACACGCAAACTACAGGACACATTAAAATGAAGTTTTGTGCAAACATAGTCTAGAGGCTGAGAAAGGACACTACTTTTTAACGCAGTTTAAAGTGGTTAAATTAGGCGATGAGAGTTTGTAGGATAATTTCATTATTTTTAAAGAAAAAACCTTAAAACTTATATTTGGCTTTTGATTAGATATAAATAAATATGCCATTCAAAGGTTATAATAAATGTACCATGTGTTACACCGCAGAGTGCAGCTAATATAATAAAAAACAGTTTTTTATAGTATAGAGAGACAAGATGAGCAGGACATATGCCAGATGGTAACCAACATGCCTGCCTGCCCATAACAGCACAGTGACACGCAGCTATTGGAACATGCAGAGTCCAAATCATTACCTAACACCGCACTGCTTTCGTCACCCAGAGAAATGAGGTGTTTTATCCCTTAGCCCAGTAATTGCCCTACAAACCGGAACACAGTAATATTTTCGCACTACTGCTTGGTGGCAGAGGCAAAGATGTGGTACTTCCCCAGGCGGACTCTGCAAAGAACCCTACCACAACAGAATAAGGATAGCGTATTAAATAGTGGTGATGGGTGACTCTTTATCATAGCCAGGTCTTCCTCTTAACCATTCTCGTTCAATGAAAACCGAAGAAAATTAGGAGATTCTAAAAATCGAACGGATAGAAAGTAACATCAAGAGGGTATACGCTACGAAACGCAGATCTTCCCGATCTCCAAATAACACCCTCTTCAGGATGCCTGTCACATCAAAGTCGATGTTCACAAGACACTAATTTGAATACCGCCGGGGCTGTTGTTAGTTAAGCCAAAATATTTCGCTGAAACTCCGATGTTTATTCCGTGTGTAACTACACGCACGCTTCACACGCTTTATTGACTCAAATGTAATTGATACATAAATATACATTTTAATCTTTCACAATTATCAATTTGAAAACATTCACAGAGATACCCAAATCTTATTTTATTAAAACTACAGTGTCATGTTTGTTCCCAGTGAGCTCTTTACCAACCAATACGAAATCAACCGATATTTACGAATGTTGGTATTTATGTGCAATTTGATCCAACTTGACAGATATAATGGTTTTCATCTCGATTTAATTGGCTCAATATTTTATTATTATCCACGATGTAATCTGCGACCTGCCTAAACTATTAAATGTTTTTTTTTTGTTTAAAATAAAAATAGCCTAAGCTTCTTCTTATAACAGCTATCTGGCATAGCAATTTTCATTAATTTGGTTCAGCTTTCATTATTGTGGTTCGAGAGATTATCCAGAAAGGTAAACAGATAAAAAATATAAATACCTAGGTATGTTTTTTTCTGTGGTAATACCGTATTTACTTTCGTGAAATGAAAATCTATTAATTTGGAATTAAAAACAAATGAAATGAACAATTATTTTCGTTAACAAACGTTGCTTATCAATTTGATCAGTTTCAGTCTAGAAGTCCAGATGGAGAAGCATTGTAACCCAAGCTAGGAGTTAACCTGTGTTGGTATAGCTTGACAATACCTTCTGCCGGAAGAGTAGAAATTTGTGTTTTTTTTGCACTTGAGAAACACAATGATGACTAAAGAAAAACATATATAAATATTTTTTTAAATTAATACTTTAATATTATGTATAGATTACAATAAACTATTCTGAGTCGCTATATTAACACATAGCCTCTATTATATAAGGTCATAAAATGTGGCAATATAGCGTTTTATACTAATAAATAATCAACCTGTCAGAAGATGCTTTCACGTTTCTTATTCGTGGAACCCTTTTCTAACTGATCCGTAACGCGGAATACTTCAACCTATTTGGGTTCCAATTTAACGTCGTAGGTAACATCCTAACATCTGAAGAATTGAATTTAAGGTTATTTTTATCTCCAATAGGTCAACGTTTGATCGGCATTTTGCTTGAGTATAGAGACATTTCATTAACAAAGAGATAATATCAGTTGACTTTTTCTCTGTTCGTTAACCAATTATTCTCTGAATTGCAATATTTTAATTAAAATTTACATTTACATTATTTAAATTGACCATATTATTAGATTAAGTACTGTTTTACCAACTTACATCATCATCATCAGCCTGTGTTCGTCCACTGATGAGCTTAGGCCATAATACGCCACTCAACGTGACCCTCGGTATTCCGTCTCCAACCACCACCTACTGCCTTTTGTATTTAGTCACTCCATCTACTCGTAGTCTCAAGGCGTTCACTACGTTTACCGATTCACGGTCTCCACTCCAGAACCCGTCTACCCAAACGGTTATCGGGTCTGCGACAGATGTAACCGGCCCCTAATAGGCTGAGCTATGTCGGAGACTTTAGTTCTCTAGACGAATTACTTAGAGAAACCCCAAGCAATGTCCTTTCCATAGCTCGGTGAGTGACTTTGAGCTTACGGCCATTTTCACTGTCAGTGTCCATGGTTGAGCACCGTAGGTGATAACAGGTTAGACGCACTGATTATACAGCTTTGTCTTGAGACTTGTGGTATGGGTGACGAGAAGACTCGACGAAGTTTTACAAATGCTGTACAACTGGATTCTCTTCATGGCCTCACATTCAAAGCTACTTCTACCTAGTTTGAGCGTCTGCCCTAGGTAATCGTATTTCTAAACAATTTCAAGAGTGATTCCGTTTACGGCAATCGGTCCTAGAGCAACGAACTCGACTTTGGTTTTATCCAAATTCATTCGGTGACCGATGCGTTGAGAAGCGTTAGCCAGGCTGTCCAATATCCACTGCAAGTCCTCGAGCGACTCTACCATAATGACAATGTCGTCTGCAAATCGTAGGTACGTAACGACGTACCTACGATTTGCAGACGACATTGTAACGTAACATAACGACGTTTGAGAACAATTTCGGGGAAATTATATCCTCTTGTCTCACTCTTCGATGCAGAAGAATATGTTTCGTCTGCTGGTCTTAAATTTGGATCACCATTGTCGCGGCGTCGTACAAATACCTCAATGTATCGCCAATCGACTTGGCATCACTGTAAGGACTCCAGAACAGCCCAGGTTTTGACTGAGTCAGAAGTGCACAAATACTAAGCAAAGGGGCCGATTGTACTCCGTTGTCTTTTATACGAACTGCCGTACCGTGTGAATGTGGTGTATGGTGCTGTACCTACTTTGAAACCCGGCCTCTGCAGGAGGATGAAACTCGTCGAGTCTTTGGGCGAGACGATTTGTGAAAACCCTTGAGCACAACTTATAGACGTGGTTCAGAAGCGATATTAGTCTGTAGTTCTTTATCTCCCTTTTAAGAGAGTGACTACACTTCTGTGCACTGCTTGTGGAGTTCTCCCAATAAAGAGGACGGCATTAAACAGTTCCTGGAGGTCAGAGTGGCTACAGTAATCCAAGAAATATGTAAAAAAAAGAATTGAAATGACAAAGATTCCGGGTAGTCTGTGGAGTGGCTAATTTAAATTAAAAAACACGTTGTACAGCTGGCCGTGAAAGTCTTCGATTTCCGAGAGAATATCCGTTTTAGGTGCAACGACTCTCCTTGCCGAGGTGGTTAACTTCATTAGGTGGCTTCTAGCGACTTGACGAACACTTTTGACCCCCGATTTTGCTCAATGATTTTTTTAATCAAAAGCGTGTTAGCTAATCGGAGGTCACGTCGTACAAGTTTGGTAATTTTCTTATTTAGAGCCCCTTGTTCTGACGAAGTTAACGTGAGATTGATTGCATCATACATATACGATACCAACATACGATGTACGATAATAATTAATTATTTTGTACATACATTTTTTGTACCATACATTAAAATGTTATTATTCAAATTGAATGTTAAATGTAAAATAACTTCCACACACGCCACACTGACATCCAATAAGGTATGTGTTAAAAATATATGTACTTCCAAACAAGTCTTAAACTTACATCTATAATACCCGAGCTACACGAGGCTAGTTTTTCAAGCTAGGATAGAAAGATAGAAAGCTAGTATTCGTAAGCTAGCAAGATAGTATTTCTAGTTTCGTTTAGACAAAACCAGCGTTGCGTAGCGTTGTCTACACGAAGCTAGAAGTACTAGCTTGCTTGCTTGCTAACACCAGCTTGCTATCCTAGCTTGAAAAACTAGCCTCGGGCATTAGTTTCTACATTAGGATGACGTTTGAATTAAATATGTTCTGAGTTTTTGCGTAAATAAAAGATTTACAAATGACTTTCGAACTCAGACCAACCATGGTAAATCTTCAAAGCTTTCGAAGAATTAATTTTCAAAATTTCTGACATTCATCATATTGTCACTGCGCGTCATGACCATTGTTAGATATCATCTGCGCATTACATTCTATCTAGTATATTACATTCTCTTTGATCTGCGCCACGGTAATTTAGTTTCGCTGAATACGACGAAAAGGTTTACACTTTTACTAACTTTGAATGTCGAAACGATTTTGGCAGTGTTCGATCTGTTTCTTACTTTCAAACAACTTAGTTAAAAAAGCAAACGTGTCTAACAAAATAAATAGTGTAAAATGCTGAGGCTAGGGTTACATTGAAAAACTTTGTATTAAAGATAGTCGTCGTTTAGTTTTCTGAAATTTTCTAAGGTCCTGCAAAATTTTCTTATTTTTTTTTTAGATCGTACATATTTCCAATTCAATTCAATTTATTTAATTTGCAAAACATGGGTTGTACAATTTTACATTGTTACATAATGTTGAAGCTAAGTATATATAGGTGCGCCATGCTTTAACCTTATGGCATGCAAATAAAAATCACATTGCAGAATTTTATACAGAATGGCAAAAACAAAAAAAAGTCAAATTAACATGTTCCGAAGTACATATTAGAGTACCGTTAAAAAAAAAGAAATAATCAAGTCTGGAAAGCAGTTCACAAGATATAGATAGAATCAAGATATAGATGTTATATATGTAGAATGACCAAAAAAATACGTTCACTTTTATATGTAGCTACAGAACTCAACTATCTGGCTCCCGTAATAGAAGCCAAGCTTAGTTTATAATGGTTTAATGTATTATGAGGAATATTGATAAATAAAATCTAAATGGCTAACAATATTTATTATTCACTCATTTATTGATGTTCTTAATTTTAAAGTTTTTTGCAATATATATTAGAAATGAACATTGTATAAAACTTAACATGTATTTATTATATTATTGTTTTAAAGGTAAAAGACATTAATAGTACAGCCAAAGATTAGTTACTAATTTCAACACAAAGGGATCAAAGAATGGTTATTTGACCAATACTTCCTGTTGAGTCTTTTATTATGAGTTTATTGACAACAATAGTAGTCCAATGTGTATTGTTCGTGAAATAGGTAAACAACCCGAGAGCACCGAACTCCATCAAAATGCTAACATTAGATAAACTATTAATTGTTCCGATTCGAGGCAATCCTCATCTACACTACTAAGCTTGAGAGTTTATTTATTTAGTAAAACGCTTTAGTTTCTGAAACTACTAGACTAATAAAAAAATATATCTTAGTTTCTTACGTTTCTATGAATAAATCAAAAAGTACGATACACCTAATAGGCGCTGAAAAAATAACAATAAATTCGTAACTACCAAAATAAGTGAAGCGACGAGATGGTGTTCCATAAAAACCGAGTAGTGTTACCTAGAAGAGCTGAAGTGTCAACATGCGCTATTTAGTTTACTGAAATTTTAAAATTTACCACGAACATTTATATATTATGACTAGCTGACCCGGTGAACTTCGTACCACCATATATTTTTTCGTCTACATTTTCTAAATTTTCTATTGTACAAATCTTGTCCCGACAATAACAAATACATAAAACAAAGATACATACATTTCGAAGATCCATTTTTAGGGTTCCGTAAAACGTACTAACTGAACCCTTATGGGTTCGTCATGTACCTATGTCTATCTGTCCAAACTTGAAACTTGGTAAGAGATGTATTATGTGAACCGCATTAAGTATTTTATTAATAACATATTTATTTCAACGAATATAAGCATTTAAATGTAAGTAATCCTTTTATTCTTAATCAAGTTGTTACCAAAAATCAGTTTTATTTTCATTGTAGTGCTTGGTGATTTTCGATGTTTTTTGTTTGACTACCTGGCACATAGACAAACGAATCTGATGGTTTTCGAACACGGGTGGGTCATATGCAACATACAATTGACCATGTGAGAAACATGGGTTTTCTAAATTAATACCACAAACACTATAACACGCTCAGTGCCACGTGTATTGTTTAGGATACACACTGTCATAAGAAGTGTGTATAGTTTATGATACACACTCCCTATTTCAGTTAAAGCAGTGTGTATCCGAAATGCGCACGCTTTCTATACATTTTCCCAGTGGTTTTGGGTTGGTAATCGGACAATCAGTTAAGAAGATATTAAAAGAAAAATAAAAATCACTTTTAAATAATTTTATTCAAAAGAAGAAAGTTACTTAGAAACTAAATAATCTACTTTTTAAGTTCGAAATAAATCAGTGAATATTATTGAAACAGTTTTGACACGGAAAACTTTCACATACATTATAATAGCATTTAGTAGTTGTTTGAGCTGCTCTGAAAGTCTTGTCAGCAATAATTTTCCTGTCATACTTTTTATAGCACCTCTGCACATCTTCAGCGAACAATTTTCTCTCCAACTTTGTTCTTTATGAGATAATGTTTTCTATTAGACGGTCTTTTTGTCATAATAGTGGCTGGTGGCACTTCATCTCCAGCTGACTGAGCAGATCGTTTTAGTAAAACTGTAATTATTTGTTCCCTAAATTAAGTGATAGTAAGTTTCTTGAGATAATATTTGGTTGAATAACAAATGGGTATTCAAGAGAGAAACAACGATAAATAATACTACGGAATGTGTATCTTTATTGATACACATGGCCACTATTTCCCAGGCAACGGTAAAAAAGAAAGGTATGACGGGGGAGGGGGTGTGAATATTTTCTAAACTATTTTAACACCTCACAACTCAAACACTAAGAAAACAAAAATTAAAAGTTGTGAAAATTTGGTGGTATTTGCATATACATAATACATAGGGCTTGGCGCTGAGCGTGTTAAGGTTGCCCCTGGAACAAAGCAAAAGTAAGAAGCACTGCAGTAGTTTAAACTCAATTGGTACATCAGTCGAAATCATTTGGATGCGTGGCATCTAAACGTCTTCCTCTTTATGCTTTCGTTTAAGTATAGTTGCTTCTATCATGTTGTTCAGTATTTTTATAGCTAACCATGTGCCGTTGCAAAGACGCAGTTTATTGATATTTCGTAACATTTTAACTACCGATTCAACTTTTAATATAAGATTGTTGTGAGGTGGCAATCATGACAAATCCAGCGAGTTCAAAAATTCCGGTTGATAGTTGTTGACGACATCATCTTGATTAGTCACCGAATCAACTGATTTATAAATTCTCATCCGCATGTAATTTGTTCTTGAATTTTGAAATTTAATTCATTTGCATCTCATTTACATAATATTAGTATTTATTTATCATGTGGCTGTCTTGTTCCAATGTTGGGCAACGGCTTTCCTACCCTCCTTCTAATTTTCCCTATCTATGGCTAATATACAGTCCAGTCTTTCCGATATTTGCGGCAAGACGACCTTGCCATCGGCATCGTTTCTTTGGTCTGCCGCGTCGTCGTTGGCAATCTGGCTTCCTCCGCGTGGTAATCATGGCCAAATAATCATCCGACATGACGGCAAACATGTCCAGTCCAATCCCACTTCAAATTGGCTGCTTTTTGAGTCAAATCGGCTATTCCGGTTTTGGAACGCAGTATGGTGTTTCGTATTCTGTCCGTTAGTGTTACTCCAAAAATACTGCGCTCCACAGCCCTTGTCAAACGTGTGTATTTAAATAATTTTGCACAGATAGGGATATTAAATTAACAATTCAAAATAATAAAACACTTTTGGTAACGCGGTTTGTTTTTGACTGACACTTGATTGATATAATGACGCGGAAACGTCAGTTTTCGCATTTGACGTCGCGTGCCGAAACTAAATCAAAATAAATAATATCGTGAAGCCGACCAAATTGAAAATCAGTACTAATGATCTGTGAGTCTTACGTTTTGTGACTATTCAGTTTGATCTGGTTCGCGATATTATCACTTTTGTTGAGTTTCTTCTGAGTGATTTTCGGAACGCGACAATCCTCCTATCCTTCAACGCACACACGCAAACTGTTTAGATAGAATATATGATGGAATTTGAACTTTGTGCAGCGGGACCAAAGTGCAAATTTACTCCTTGACGTTAAGAACACACATATATTGTTTAGACATAAGTGAATGCTTGTTATTTAATATGAACTTTATTCCATAGCAATAAAGCTCAAATTGCCTTAACATTTTAGTTAGAAAACGTTTGTATGGGAAAAAGAAAAGGGCTGTTTTTAGGGTGTTCCCGACAACTATTAGAATTTTTCTCGCCGTAAAAACCATCCCTGGACTTTAACGAACATTTTAAAAAAAAATTGTCCAAATTGGTCCAGGCGTTGTTGAGTGATGCGCTTACCAACACATTTTGCGATTCATTTTTATATTATAGATTTGGAAAACACTCGACTTATATAACGTGTTTCAGTACTCCTGCTTCATGATGTCATACATTAAAATAAAATTTGCTTTATGTGCAAAAGATTTATCAAGAGAAAACTATTTCGCACTTGAAATAGGATAGAAAAATATTTATGCGATCTCACGGTACCGTGAGATCGTTTTAACAAAAAATAATATTGAAGGAAAATTTGTAACAAAGCTCGAACAAGGTCGCCTCGGGAATGAGCTGTTCACAAAGCTTGTCTATGAAAAGTTAAAAATACCTGAGAGGTCTCTACGGCGGAAAATGTTTTTAACTTTAGTTTGAATTTCGTTTACGTATCTGTAACAATGTTGAAGACGAGGAACATGTTAACATTATTCTCGAGGAATATTGTATATGCAAGCGTCGTTCGATACAAGCAAATGGATAATAATGATTTTGTAGTGGTAGGACTCTTAGCAGAGTCCGCCTGGGGAAGTACCACACCTTTGCCAGTTATTCTACCGCTAGCAGTAATGTGCGAACATTACTGTGTTCCGGTTTGAAGGGCAATGTTTCCAGAGAAATTACAGGGCTTAGAGATATAACATCTTAGATCTCTGGGTGACGAGCGCAGTGCAATGCTAGGTAATGATTTGGACTCTTCATGTTCTAATAGCTGCGTGTTACTGTTCTGTTATGTGGCAGGCATGTTGCTTACCATCAGGCACATGTCCTGCTAGTATCGTCACGCTTTATTTGGAAAAAAAAAATGGCTATTTACAATTGTATAGCAAATAATTGTATTAGATTGTTTTTGTTCACAGAAAATGAAATTATATTAACATCACATTATAAAAAACCCTAATTAATTATCGTCGTTATTTTTCATTGTCAACCTGTATCGACGTACTGTTCGGCATAGGTGTCGTGTGCACTGTGACATTGATTTCTATCCTGAACCGATCTCATCCGCTTAATCCCTGTGATGGATTTCGATGTCATCGACCCATCTGGCTGGTTGTTGGCGGAATATACGGAATATTTATAAATAACGTTTCTATGAAAATTTCGTATTTTTGACGGTAGAAGCTTGAAACTTATTTTTGAGGGTTTTGATTACATGTAAAGAAACATGTCATTGTAAATTTTTTAAAGTACCCTTATGGCCTGTTTGCATTTTGATTAGTGCGAGTGCGGATGCGAGTGCGATTGCGACTGCGAGTGAGTAATCGCGACTGGTTACTATGCACTCGCAATAATCAATCGGTGTCCACACGTGTTTGCTACTAGTCACTCAACATCTGCACTGCTCACTCGCACTCGCACTAATCAAAATGAAAACAGGTCTTTAGGGTAAATTCTCTACTAATAGTCAAAATAAGCTCGGTTTACACCGCGGGGCTCAGTTGGTAGGTTATTTGTGTAAGCCCACTACAAAAAATCCTTTTAAAAAGAGTAGTTAGTCCCTTTATAAATATCGCAACTGACAAAGAGTTTACTTATACTGAATTTATTTAAATACGAGTATCTATAAACAGTACACCTATGCCGAAATGTTAGGTCTTGTTGTTGGCTCGAAGTTTAAAACGTTTTGGTAGCGCTGACACGATAGAGATTAGTTTAAATTATGTATTAAAAGCGGGGAAAACTTTACTATAGTGGTTTTGAACTTTATGGGCGGTCACAACTTTCAGCTCTATATTTACTCGCTTAACCTAAAGGCCTGTTTTCATTTTGATTACTGCGAGTGCGAGTGAGTAGTGCAGGTGTTGAGTTATTAGTTATTAACACGTGTGGACAACGATTGATTAATGCGAGTGTGTAGTAACTTGCGTAGTGAAGTGATTAGAAGCGCGTTCTATTTTTTTGCGAGTAACCTCCTCCCGCGCGTTTTTCCTTCCCCCTCACTCGCAGTTTGCCTGCCAGTAAACAGCAGCGTTGCCATGTATACAGATTTCTCCGTATTTATACAGATTTTTAATGTGCGATACTGATTAGCATTGGATACAGATATGTTTATAGGGTTATTGGTAATCAGCCTGCATCCTTTTAAGGGGATGTTAAGTACATTAAATACGTTATTATTTTTTTCTACAGTTTTTAAAAATTCGTAAAGTTATTTTTTCCCATATTTGTATAAAATAATAGTGAATTTTTCCGGTCTAAAAGCATCGAACTCTTCGTAACAAGAACACGCGCACTCTTTAGCGCTTTACGATAATTATTATCGTACAATGAAATGTTCAGTTTAATTATTTTTTTTATATTTATGTCGGAAAAGGCTAGTGTCGTGTTGGTTCTTATTTGCGTTCATAACATTAAGTAAAGTACATTAAATATTTTTTTCTCTTAAAAATCTTAATTGAATGTTATCGAATTTGTTACACCTTTCTACGATTTAAAAACTTAACTTATAAAAGTCATGAATACTAAAATAAATGAATTGACCAATCATTGTGTTTTCTGCTTACATCTGACCCTGATTACTTGCGGGCTGACGGCTGGCAACTCAATGAACGAAACACAGCTACTATACAGAATTGGACAGTACTCGCACTACACACCTGCATTCATCAATCGCGATTTCTTGCTCGCACACGCACTCGCCATCGCACTACTCAAAATGCAAACCGGCCTATAATCATCAAACTGCATATTTGTTCTTTAAGCGGGCGTATATTAATTTTAAAATGTCAAAATGTTTATTTACAAAGTGACAGAAACAAATCTTCTTATATATAAAATTCTCGTGTCACAGTGTTTGTTTCCTTACTCCTCCGAAACGGCTTTACTGATTTTTACCAAATTTTATATGCATATTCAGTAGGTCTGAGAATCGGCTACTAGCTATTTTTCATACCCCTAAGCGTTAGGGGTTGTTCACCCCAAACATTTTTTTTTTTAATTTATGGTCAAATTTTTTTGTTTTTATTTTTTTATAATGTGCCGTTAAAAAATACATACAACCCTAAATTTTTACTTTTTTATCACCAACCTCTGTTTTTTTATAGCCATTTTAGTAATTTAATCATTTGACAGTGAACTCCTAAACGACGGGACCGAATTGAATGTTTTTTTTTTTGTGTGTGTATTCGAAGATGGTTTAAATTCACAAATAAGCCCGGCAGATGGCGATGCAGACAGTGTCTAGGTTATGTCCGAGCGAAGCCGGAACAGGCCGCTAGTATACGTATAGAATATCGGCAAATCCTAATCCTAATTGGAAAATTGTCGATGTCGATGAGTACGCTTTGAACTTTGACATATTAGTGGACACATACAAACTGAACCACCTATATGTAGGGCTGATCCCTGATCCAAAGCTTCTTAACCGTGTATATGTCATACGCTCCTAGAATGCTTTATAGGTCGGCCCATAGGCTGTTTGTAGATAGAGTTCCTATTATCTAACTACTCGTTGCTGATATATAATTTCTGTCAAATAATATGACTCACTTCACTCAATTTAAATCAGATATTCACCAGCCAGGTCTGCACCTTCGTGGTGGAGTATGATAGAAGAAGAATTATAAGACAAGTTTTCAGCTTGTCTCCATAACCTACCCAAAATTTGGTGCCAGCTTTCGAAATAATAACAGTTCAAGTGTGTTTTACTTAGTCTTTTTTTACTATGGAAACAAATGTTTTACAGAAACGCGTCTGTGTTGTGATACATACTTGTTTTACACATTGGCTTTTTTCTAAATGTATCCGTCGGAACGCATCAATTTTGAACACAATCCTGGGATTTTAACTTCAGGTTTTAACAAGAATACAGTCCACACGTATCTTTGTATTCACTAGACAATATTACCCGTGGATTACATGTAACAGGATTTCTCAACAATTACTTCGTAATTGATGTTCTATTACTGTTTGCTACAACCTCAGACAAACTATAAATGTAAATCCTGAAAGACTTACATGAAACCTTACATAAAATGGGACCTTATAACTAAAACTACGTATCTAAGGCTCTATTAATACTTACTACACAGATCATTCAAGTTTTAATAAGTAGGTAAGTAAAAGATTATTAGTATTTTACAAATCTAGTCATTTCCTTTGATAGCCATATTGGGGAAGTTGTGAAAAATATGTAATCTGCCAATCTGTAGCGGTGTCCATCTTGAATAAATGTTTATTAAATATAGCTAAGAACGCTCCAGACTAATTCCCCCTGATAACCAAAAATATCAAAATTAAAAGCGATTCATCCGTTCGGGAGCTACTATGCCATGGACAGACACACACACTCGGACAACCACCCCGTCGTTTTTGCGAAGTTTTTGCGTTGGAGTTTAATAAGATTGTCTGTTCACACGTAAAGTGTTGGTGTTAACGTTAAATACAAATTTTAAATACTTTTAGTGAACTTTAGGAAATAACAGGTTTTAAACCAAATTTATGAAAAAAAAACGAAATGTTAACGATTTTCACACCATATTTTTTTCAACAAATTGTGTAGTTTCAATATTTTTAATAACTGCGCTTTAGCTTTTTAGCTTTTCGCTTCAATGAAATATTTTTTCCGTTGATGGAATCAATTCATTTCAATCAGTGCTCAATCCGTGCAAAAATTGCAAAGCCAACATTTTAAAATGTAATCTTTCAAGTTTATGTTTGCAACAAGTTAATGTGCAGACATTTGCTAGCTAAAACAAAATAACTTATTTATCGAGATTATATGGATAGAGTCTGGATAAATTACTTTTTGGATAAAAGGGCAGATTCTTTTCCCCTATAACTTTTTCTGTGACTTGTAAGCGTGTAATTCTTAGGCAAAAAATGGAAATTTCTAGTGCTTACGCTTTGTAGAGTCCATCTGGGGAAAAAATACCACGGAAATACCTTTTTTAACTTTCATAGGTTTACACTTGACCACCGTCTCGCCTCATACCACACGCCTTTGTAATTGTGCAAACATTCTTGAAGTCGGGTTTGGAAGGCAATATTTTCAAATAATAACTGAAATCTTAGGGAGACGAGAGCAGTGTAGTTCTGGTCAAAGATATTGTATGTATTGCTGGATGTTTTTTGCTATTTCATGCAAAATGAAATTTGGTACAGAGATAAATTTAATAATAGTCTAAAATAGCATATAAGCTACTTTTTATTCTAAATATGTAGTTCCTTAGGGAATAATACCTTTTAAGTAAATTCTACGCAAAGAAAGTTATGAGTAGATGCTAGTTGTGATTCTTTCGTTATCGTCGAACAAATGCACTCACAGTTTAAAACATCAACTGCTCTCTCGTATGTATAAAGTGGATAAAAGTATCGGTGCCGTCTTGTCACAGTAAGAGGAAAAGCAAACCGATAGGAAGCAAAACAACTGAGGTACCGGTAGCAATGCTCTCTCAGGTGGCAATAACGCCATCTCCCTACTGGCTCACTGCCTTCTGGGCTATAGTTTATTGTCTGCTTTTTAAACCTCCTTTGCTTTTGTAATTGTATTGTAGGTTATTTCTATATATTTATATTTTCTCGTTTATGGAAAAATGTATTTATTTATTTACAACTGCTCATTGCATTTGTAAGCTAGATAATTAATATCTTAGTACGAAAAGAAATTATATTGGATTTGTACATATTTGTGGCGTACCTTAGATTTTGCACTAGTTTGGCTAAGTGCAGGCTACAGGCTAAAGGCTCTATAATAGACGCTTTCAATGGATCGATTGATCATAGCTCAAAGCTGACGACACCGATGACGCCATCGGACGGTACGTGCGGCGAGCGTTGGCTGCGTCACCGAAGACCATCCGAGATTTCAACCTGCAGATGGCCATCAGGGACAGCAATGCGGTGGTTGTGGAGGCTCTGCGCCGGGAGGAGGCCGCTTAGGCAAATGACGATGTTGAGTCGATTACTAGCCAACTCCCCCCTGTTTTCCTCTTCTTCTCCTAATCAAAGATATATGTAAAAAAAACATTTTTATTAGAACGTCGCCGCAAAGTTTTTATTGGACACATTTCGGAAACTATACAGCCGATTTTCACAATCTGATACCATTTCGCCTCTTTTTCTATTGGACAACTCGTATCTTGAAAAAGTGACATCGATTAGTAGTTCCAGGTAAAATCTTGGTGTCTTCAAATCGATAATGAATCAGTTTTATCTAGTTAAGTGCCCTCCATCGAGCGGATGGCGGTCAAGTAGACAAGTAGACGAGTAACTTATCATTGTCTAAAAATAGAAACAAAAAACAATACAAAAGCACAATTCAAATTCTTATTCATTTTTAGCAAGCGTATATCTCGCGAGATATTACTCAGTAATGCATATAAGAGGCACAAGACGTGGTCTGTTATTGAAACAACCTAATCGTCAAGCTCGATACTGGCTACAATAGAGAAGTGATCTCGACGTATTGTCGTAACAGAATAGGAAGGATTTACCAAACCCTGAATGAATAAAACAACCTAGCATATCAAACTCCCCGAGTAAAATTCCTTTGTAATCACATCGCTGGAACGTTTTCGAGCTGGATGCAAACTTTTGTAATTTCGTTTTTTATAATGTCTCCAATATGTCCTGTTTTACCCGACTGCGCGACGCAAAGGAGTTGTAATGTGTTTATGTATATGTTCCTTTTAAGTACTATACAGACCAAACGCCTGTGCCGATTTATGATTCACACGCAATCGATTCCTCTTAGTCAGGCGAGTGACACGACGTTAGTGTAAATTCAAAATGGCGGCTACCGGACGCCATATTATGCAAATTTAAAAAATTAAAGTCAACAAGCTATATCAAGAGGGGTATCGTTGAATAGGTATTTAAAAATAATGTTTAGCTTTCTCTCAATGTTTTTCGATTTGACTGACCGTTTAGGATATATATCGATTTAAAGTTGAGTAACAACCATTCTCACATTTTTTTCTCAACGTTTTTCGATTATGCTGACCGTTTAGGATGTGTATCGATTTAAAGTTGCGTAACAACTATTCTCACATTTATAGATGTTAAGATAGCAAAAAACTTCGTATAATTACTGTACGTTTGAATGCGGATGGACATAATATAACTAGTAGGTATATTGGAGTACCTTTTTTTTCGTACGTGGAAGAAATGCATTTGCGCATACTCTACCGCCCGGAGGACACGGCTGGGTTATGTTGTACTCTATACCATGTATGTATATGGTGTCCCTATCTACTAAAACCTCCATGGGGTTTCAACTCTGCCGCTGATGGTGGGAACACGGAACCGCTCTCGGATTACTCCGCCTCGGTCGCCCATCTCCAATTTCAAACGATTTGGTACTTAACTTCAATCGAAAACCTACAATAATTATATATGGACTTATACAAAACTGTACAAATTAAATGCAGTAGAAAAACCTACATTTCATATCAGTAGAAACGAAGACATTTGATCAAAAACCAAAAGATGCATATTATGTTGAGAAAAATAAAATTATTATTATTCGACAGCCAATCTAATTGTTCCATGGATCCCGACTGTTCAGTTTTATGTTCCTTTATTAGAATATACTTTATTTCCTGCAATGGTAGTGGTATTTAGTGGTTTATTTCCTGTAGTGGTAGGACTCTTAGCAGAGTCCGCCTGGGGAAGTACCACACCTTTGTCAATTATTCTACCGCCAAGCAGTAATGTGCAAACATTACTGTGTTCCGGTTTGAAGGGCAATGTTTCCAGAGAAATTACAGAGCTTAGAGATATAACAACTTAGATCTCTGGGTGACGAGCGCAGCGCGGTGCTAGGTAATGATTTTGGCTCTTCATGTTCCAATAGCTGCGTGTCACTGTGCTGTTATGTGGCAGGCATGTTGCTTACCATCAGGCACATGTCCTGCTCGTCTCGTCACTCTTTAATTAAAAAAAAAAAATGGTATTAATTCAATAACATATTACAAAATTCTAGAACACCAGAAATCTAAGTGCTTGTTTTATACATTTCAATTTTTTTTAGTATGTAAGTAAGTACGTAGTTTGGTTCACTTTTTATGCAATCGGGTTTTTTGAGTTTTTAAATTAGATTTTTTATTGAGTTTCGTGTCTGATTTGGTTTAGGTTTGAGGTTCAATGTTTACACAGAAATTATGGCAAATATATAAATCTAATATACTCGCATACGTCACGGGTACGGTGGGGTGCTAGGTAGTGATTGTGATGTTTCACATTACTGCTTGACGTTTGAAGGGTTTGGAAGGGAATTTCCAGTGAAGTTACAAGGCATAGAGATGAAACATCTTATATATCGGGAGGACGAGCGCAGTGCAGTGCTAGGTAATGATTTCGACTCTTCATGTTACAATAGCTGCGTGTCACTGTGCTGTTATATTGTTTACCATCAGGCACATGGCCTGTCCGTGTCATCACTCTATACTAAGAAGTAGATAGTGTTATTACTATGTGCTTACTAGTAATAGTAGGTAAGCATGTTCCAACGTAGACCGCATCGTCGCGTAACATCAGGCGAGAGGGCGTTTAAGTAACCCTATTATAGCTAAAAAAAACTATAAAATGTGCTTTATGCACCAACTTAAACTAACTTTAAAAAGGTGAAGGAAAACATCGTGAGGAAGCCGACATGTACCTAGAATCTTTCGATGCGTCATACACTAAACCGAACTGGGACATCGTGGTGGGTTGTGGCCTCATTGAGAGAGAAGGCCCAGAGTCTCAACGGTGGGGACATTTAGTGGGTTCCTTATGCTGCTGGTGCTTCGCCATTATCTTATATATAAAATTCTCGTGTCACAGTGTTCCTTACTGCTCCTAAACGGCTTTACTGATTTTTACCAAACTTTATATGCATATTCAGTAGGTCTGAGAATCGGCTACTAGCTATTTTTCATACCCCTAAGTGTTAGGGGCTGTTCACCTTAAAAAAAAAATATTTTATTTTTGGTAACACTTTTTTGTTTTTATATTTTTATAATGTGGCGTTAAAAAATACATACAACCCTAATTTTTTTCCCTTTTATCACCAACCTCTGTTTTTTTATAGCCATTTTAGTAATTTAATCATTTGACAGTGAACTCCAAAACGACGGGACCAATTTGAATGTTTTTTTTTGTGTGTGTATTCGAAGATGTTTTAAATTCACAAATAAGCCCGGCAGATGGCGCTGCAGACAGTGTCTAGGTTATGTCCGAGCGAAGCCGGAACGGGCCGCTAGTATATGTGTAAAAGATAAAAGAAACAAGACAAGTGTATATATTAATATTGTACTTATCCGTTTCTGTCTGATGTTGATTTTTTTAACATACTATTGATGTTGTGTTTTACTCATTTACATTACAAATATCTTATCTACATTACCTTCACATTAATGAGCGTTTTAGCGTTATTTTTGTTAAATTATTTTTATTATATTTTATTCAGCTTTGACGCGTGTAAGCTCAGAAAAGAAAATATAATATTAAAAATTTGAAAGATGTCGCATATCAGACGCCTCGCATGAATGTTATCTTTCATATCTAAGGTTCTAACACTCAACTTCACTTAGGCTCACTGACGTACTTACGTATATTTTGACAAAATTCATAAAACTCATTTTTGTGCCGGTGCTATTTTTTGAAAAACTAAACTAGTTACATCCAGTATGCTGGGTACTCTTCCGATTGGTAGTAGTGGGCTTGAACATCTTGATCATCTGTAGACCTTCATTGCAACAACAACATCAACAGCCCACTAAACGTTCCCACTGCTGGGACTCGGGGCCTTCTCTCGCAAGGACCTTCATTGGTCTATGGATAATTCAGGACGTCTACTCTGTTTCTACGAAAACCAAATTTCGAAAAAAAAACTCGCGACTTTCCTGCTCTCGTTCTACTACGTTTCGTCCGATACAACATTGTTTGACGTTTAAATGTTCTAAGCATACTCCAATTAGAGTAGGCTTAGAACATTTAAACGGACAAAACGACGGATCGAAGTAGAATCGGAGTTGGAAAATCGCGAGTTTATTTCGAAATTACGATTTCGTTGAATTAGATTAGACGTCCAGGTGTGCTTAGTGTAAGTAGTTAGTTAGGTATGTAGCGTAGTGTAGTTCTCATTGTATTTTTGTTTTGTAGAACCAAGGGCTTCTTGTTTTGACAAATTGAACAAACTAATTTCGACTTCCATGCATAGCCATTACGATCGTTACTATTAACAATGCATTCGATTCATTCTACAAAGTAGGTGGAACTGACAGTCAACTGGCAAAATGCGATTTTTTTATTATTTTTTTGAGGGACGGACCCAGCAGAACATGTTTTTTTTTTTTGAATAAAGAGTGACGAGACTAGCAGGACATATACTGATGGTAAGCAACACGGCTGCCACATAACAGCACAGTGACACGCAGCTATTGGAACATGAAGACTCCAAATCATTACCTAGCACTGCACTGCGCTCGTCACCCAGAGATCTAAGTTGTTATATCTTCAAGCCGTGTCATTTCTCTGGAAACATTGCCCTTCAAACCAGAACACAGTATATTTGCACATTACTGCTTATATATCTGATGGTAAGCAACACGCCTACCCGTAACAGCACAGTGTCACGCAGCTATATAAACATGAAGAGTTCAAGTTACCTAGCACTGCACTGCGCTAGTCACCCAGAGATATTATATGAGTTATATCTATGCCCTTTACAAATGTAAACGAAACATTGCCCTATAAACCGGAACACAGTGATGTTTGCACATTCCTGCCGGGCGGCAAAACAATTTATTTATTCACTATTTCGCAAATCTTTCCATTTTTGTGGAAACATCCACACAACTTTTAAAACTGTTTCGACAAACAACTACTACATACCCCAGAAATACCACCCCAAGAATAAAACACAAAAAAAAACTGAAACTAGTTAACCCCTGCCTTCATTCCATAATTAATTGCCGTAAAATGATACGTTTCACAAAAATATGCACATCTATTTGATTTATATTATTCGTAACGAAAAAGTAAGGAAAGACGTTATAACAACATGAAAATATGAAGTGGGAATAAGGACGTGGAATAATAGGGGGCGGGCCATTGCCGATGAATAATGGTTCCTCCTCAAGAAGTTGTTCATACAACGGCTCTGCAGAGCAGGTCGAGTATCGCCTCGAGGGCTAAACAGGTAATAACGCCTTCTGAAACAGACGAAATATACCTAAACAGGGTTAAACAGAACGCTGATCGTTGAAAGCGTCGCGTTTCGTGTAACATTTTGCAATGGTTTTGGGTATTTTTATTTTACATATCGTCTACGAAATACATCAGTTCAACAATAATACCTATTCAGGTAACGCACTCTGGATTATTGAAGTGAAAACTTCTTTTGGTGCGCCTAGACTAGAATAGATTTTTCGTGGGGTGTATTGAATTTTAGCATCACGCTCGCGGGTATGATAAGAAATCTTCGGGTAAACTCGGGACCATGGCAATTGGCCATCTAGAAATGCGTCAGCCAATGGGAAATGCTGAAAGGGCGTGACCCGGCTATCATGGCATGGCCATCTAGAAATGCGTGAGCCAATGAAAAATATTGACGCATTTCTAGATGGCCATGCTATGATCTCCGGTTACACCCGTGTAGTTTCCAAAGTAGGTAAGCTATCAAATTCTGAGTTATAAGTTTCCACTTCTATCGGCAGTTCCTATGACTGCCAAATTTTTTTTTATTACGAGTTCTCTATCTCTTCTCTATCTCACTATCTTCGTTCGGATCTTTGGAACATCAACCATGAAGAGATGTATTTCTGAAACTACGAGCAGACTGGCAGAAAAAAGGCCAGGTGGTAGTTGACCATGTAGATATGCTGCATACTCTCTAAAATGTAGCCTACCACTAAGTTGTAATCGTAATTAACCAATAACAGCATTCGATCTAGTCTAAAATAATATCAAGCAATGTTGTTGTGTCTAAGTATAAAATAGATAATACTGCAATCTAGGTTAACAGCCTCCTATATATATGTATATCTTAATCAACCGTTTGATTAAGACCGTTTTAACCGTCTTAACCGTTTAGTATAGTAAGATTATAGTCTGTAATAGCACATGTACTACTTTTTCACGGGAAAATTACTAAAACGGAAACTATATGGGTGAAATTGCGGAGCGCTCCTACTATATTTTTTTTTATTGGACTTTTGACCGGAATTTTTGAAATTATTGTTAATCTCAAAGATCTGTTTATAATGATGGGTAGAACGCGATTCTTTCGGCGTAGTATAGTATGCAGAACGCCTACGTTCTGTATATTCCTGTAGTGTTGCGACAGTAAAAAGTAACGACGCGAACAAGGCCCATTTTCGTGAAGATCGGCCAATAATCTCCTGTATCCGCACTATTCCTGGCCCCGTTCGAATGCCAACTATTTTGAACACAGACTTTAAAGTAGAACCGATCTAGTGGTAGAAAGTCGGTGCTATTTGATACTAAATTATAACTAGGGACAACTTATATTACTCTTCAACTTTTTCTTTCCATGGACACTGGCGAAATAACGGTGATATAACCGAATGGAGGTTATATCACCGTTATTTCGCCAGTGTCCAGCTTTATAAATCCACTGTTGTCCATTGGTAGATTAATTACGTCTCAACTTCTTTTGTAACAAGACAGTATTAATTTCAATGCAATACATTTGTGTACAATAATTTTAACACCATTCTGAGTGTGCATTTGTTGATATCGTTGTAAAACTAGCCTAGAAAATTAGTTGTTTAAACAATCTTACGAGTTCACAGAATAGGTGATTGTTTTTGTATCCTGATTTAAATTAGTATTTTATTTTAAGCTTTAAAATCTTTTGTTTTACATTAAAACAAACATTAATTAGAAACCAATCTCTAATTTATTCTTATGATTAAGTTATAATATTGTTCACGTAGAGTTCATTTCATTTCGTCTTTGTAGTTTATACTGTATTATGTTAATTAAGTATTATAACTTGATTATTTATAACTTGTTTGAATTATTATAATGGTATAAATTTTAACATGCCTAACTTCAACTCAACTTTTAAAACTTCAAAATAAACGATTTTCATTTTTTTTTTTAAATAAAGAGTTACGAGACAGGACATGTGCCTGATGGTAAGCAACATGCCTGCCACATAACAGCACAGTGACACGCAGCTATTTGAACATGAAGAGTCCCAATCATTGCCTAGCACGGCATTGCGCTCGTCACCCAGATATCTAAGATGTTATATCTCTAAGCCCTGTAATTTCTCTGGAAACATTGCCCTTCAAACTGGAACACAGTAATGTTTGCACATTACTGCTTAGCGGTAGAATAACTGGCAAAGTTGTGGTACTTCCCCAGGCGGACTCTGCCAAGAGTCCTACCACTAGGTACTATATTTTGCATGAATAAGTTTCCAAGTCAAACAGACTGTACATAGGTATAATATTTCAAAATCACTGTTCGTCTTCACGACTTGGCTGGAAAGTCGTATCTGAGATAAATCACAATATTCATACATGGGTTATTGCAAACGTGACGCAAGTTCAGAAAGCAATTTACCTACATCTCGGCTGATCTTTGGTTTGTGGCACTGATACTCAACCTGGGGTCTTCAAACCTCCGGGAGTGGACAGACAAATATCTCTGAAGGGTTTTAAAGAATATTAAAGTAACGAAAGACTGATAACTTACTATTTACCTAAATTAAACTGAACATTTAGAGTTTCAGTATAGGAAACAAGCAAACTGTGAGCTTCAGCGTCTTGATTATCTCTTTATCTCCATCGATCTATGGATAATTATGATGTCCTTAGTTAGGTTAGCGGTTTAGTTTAGTTTTATTAAGGCTTAAAATTTGTTTAAAGCTGTTTGAATTACTTCAAAGAATAAAATCACATGAAAATGGGTTAATTCATCAAAAACCATGATGACACGCAAATGGACGTACACACAGATACACAATCAGATATATTCCTGGAAACACCAACAACCTATTTTTACGAGGGGCTTAAAACATTCAATTTAAATAATTCAAATAAGAGTAATTGTCTACAACTGTGATTTTTTTTTATACAGAAACTCACGGATATTAGAAATTTCCACTGAAGGTGCACTAGAGAAAAGTTTGGGAAGCCCTTGTTTATGAATAAAGAATGTGAGAGAACAGTCTCAGATCGAAATTGTTCTTTTAGTTATTGTACCTAAGAATAAATCATATTTTCCTTAATAAATTAAATCACTTATATTTTCCCCTATAATTTATTTAATTAAGTCAATTCACTACTTGTGATATGGTCGGTCCAATACGACTCAAGTTTTGGCCGCGTCCGGCGGCCTTTTTAATAATAATAATAATAAATATTGGTGGACAATTCACACACAACACCATCTGACCCCAAACTAAGCAAAGCTTGTGTGATGGCGGCCAGATAGCTGATTTTCAAGGGGCGTACGCGCGCGTGTTCCCTTCCCGTTTAGCACTCAGTAATTTTTTTATGAAGATTGCACTAGTACACATAAGAATACACAGAACTGCTTGAAAACTAGACAAAAAATGATAATGATGATTGTTTTACAGTGTTCTTGGTGGGGTTCCATTTGGAATTATTGTTATGTAGCGTTTTTGTTCACTTAAATAACAAGAACAAAATTAAAAAAAATGTTTTACCCCGACTACTTTCCTTGGCTTTGAAATTTGTACAATATTTTGCTAGTCAACCCCTTTCATTTGATACCCATATTGAAAGAGTAGTGAAAAAAATTAATTCGCCACCATGTGGTAGCGGTCATCTTGAATTTGAAATTTATCACAGAATATAGTATGCTATCATCTACCAGTCATACTACCTCTCATTTGATACCCATATTGAGAGAGGCTGTGAAAACATATCTTATTCACCTTTTCGTGGTGGCGGCCATCTTGAGCCGATATTAACCAAGTGTAACTAAAAACCACCGCAAGGAAACTAGCTTTCAAATGAACCGCATCGAAATCGGTCCACCCGTTTGAGAGCTACGGTGCCACAGACAGACACACATACACACACAGACAGACATCGACGACCTCAAACTTAAAACACCCTATTTTTGTTCGGGGTTTAAAAACATATAAGTTGCAGTTAAAGATAAAACTATTAGAAATCATTAACACGGTTAGTAGCTTGCAGCACGTTTCCCCTCCGCCGGACCGAAGCAATTGACTTGTTGGCCACGGTCGGGGACTCCATTCATCTCGCACAATATAAGAAAAGGCGTAATCATGTCGAAAGAGGAATCACGTCTTACGAGCTGTAGCGCCGGAATTCCGTCTGGCCCGTCAGCCCCGCAGTCTTCGTTCTTGATAATTTTCCGTGCAACACAAAACTTGTTCACGTTTTCAACGTTTAGGAATGTTCCAAAATGAGGATCGCAATACAAATTGAAACAATGAAACGGAAACAAAAGAATTTATTCGAATAACTCGTGGAAATTGAGAAACTGATTTTATAAAGTAGTGCGCTAGGGTTTATTTAGAGTCAACGTCTACAGAACTTGTTGAATTATTTTTAAATAATTACACGGGTAACTCACCTTTGATATGGTCAGACCCGCTCGACTTAAGTTTCGATCGCGTCCGGCGATCTTTTTTAAGATGCTTTCAAGATTCAGGATTCAGCGATACTTGTTGAATTCGTTTGATGTACACAATAAAAGCTCTGGTTGGGGAGAATATCAGATTTCACAATCGTGGTCGTAGGTTCGAAGCCAATTGCACCTTAGAATTTTGTTCTATGAGCGAATGTACGAATTGGGGGAAAGAAAACATGTTAAGGAAACATTTTAAAATATTTCAAGCGCATTCGTTCCATTGTTCGTTACATCCAGGCACATGCGTTATCGCCCAACCCGCAGTTAAACCGCGTGGTCTATGGCCTTGACTCTCTTCTTATGAGAGAAAGTATCGAGTCTCATGGCCTTGCTTCTCTCCTTATGAGAGAAAGTATCGAGTCTCATGGCCTTGCCTCTCTCCTTATGAAAGAAAGTATCGAGTCTCGGTAGCGGGAACATAATTATAATGAGGTATCTATGTTATGCTTATAAAGTCACAAACCTATTTTTTTTTCGCTCGCTCAGGTAGCTCGGGTAATGTTATGACATTACCCGACAGAAGTCAGAACCGGGCCTCTACGCCTAACGAAAAACGCTTTGACGCTTTGACGTTGCTGTCTCTTTTCTTCTCGCTTGAAATGAAAGAGACAGCAATGCCAAAGCATCAAACCGTTTCAAAGCGTTTTTCGTTAGACGGTAGACCCCCCGGGCTAATATACAAATAATTTGCAATAAAAAACTATACCGCGACTTTAAATTGAGCTATAAACTATCCCATCTCTCAAGTTAGATAAAGCTGCACATAGTGTGCAATTATTTTATTAAAATCGGTTTAGTACTTTAAGAGTTCATCGCAACAACGTGACACAGAATTTTAAATACAAAGAGTGTTCAGTAAAATATTTGAGCCGTCATTATTTCGAGACTTATGAAACTTACAATCAACCTAAGTTATTCAGTTTATTGTTAACTAGCTGAACCGTGCGCGCTTCGCTACGCCATCTACCAAAAATTAGTTGTAGCAATTTAAATTTTGAACAAATTCCGTTACCTTAGGATCTAGTGACGCAAACTTTGAAAGATAGACACATACTGTCACGCATCGAATGCCCTCAAAAAGCAATATTTCTTCCCGTTTTTGTTACATTTTTTCATTCATGCTCCGCTCTTGTTGATAGTAGCGTAATGTTAAATAGCCTATAGTGGGTTCGATTCCCACCCAGTGCAAATATTTGTGTGATGAATTCAAATGTTTGCACTGTGTCTGGGTGTTTCTATGTATAATAAGTATGTATTTAAAACTATATAAGTATTATATCAGCTATTTGGCCGCCATCACACAAGCTTTGCTTAGTTTGGGGTCAGATGGTGTTGTGTGTGAATTGTCCACCAATATTTATTTATTTATTTAACCTTCCTCGATAAATGGACTATCCAACAGAGAAATAATCGTTCAATTTGAACCTGTAGTTCCTGAGAGCCTTGCGTTCAAACAAACAAACTCTTCAGCTTTATAATGGAAGTATAGACATAGATTATTCATTTGAAATAAAAACTGTCATTTCTCTCAAGTTGGACCAAATTACACATAAAGGCTAAATTAAAATTTTCGTAAATATCGGTTGACATGGTGAAGAGTTCAATGGGAGCAAAAATCATGCCACTGGATTTGTATGTATTAAGATTTTCAATACGTTCACCGGTAGTTGGAAACTCATTGTTGTCCAGTAAAACAATGAAGTGCTTTCATCGTATTTGAATATTGGTAAAAGGATTTCAGTTTTATTTATTAACAGCAGCGCTCCGCTGTTTTATTCGCATAGTTCCCGTTTTTTTTGGCGATAATAAATAGCCTACGTGTTATTTCAGCCTATAATCTAACATCGACATTGTTCATATCGCATAGTTCTGCTTCTTACTTTACATTTCGTTTTTAACGAATTATACGGCATCATGATATTTTTGCTTCCTACTAATACCTACTATAAATGCAAAAGTTTTGATTTTTTTTAACTCAACCATGTCGAAACAGCTGAACGAATTGGATTTGATTTGGTTGTCAACACTTGCATTCCGTATTAGCTTTTAGATTCCAGTTGAACGGATCGGATTGACATTTTGATTCCAGATGAGCCCATAGATTCCAGCTGATGATATCGGATTGACATTTTGATTCCAAATGAGCTTCTGGAATTCAGCTGAACAGATCGCATTGGCATTAGGCTTCCAAATGAGCTTTTAGATTTGAGCTGAACGAATCGCATTGACATTGGATTCCAAATGAGCTTTTAGAATCCAGCTGAGCAGATCGGAGTGACATTAGGATTCCAAATGAGCTTTTAGAATCCAGCTGAGCAGATCGGATTGACATTATGATTTCAAATGAGCTTTTAGAATCCAGCTGAGCAGATCGGATTGACATTAGGATTCCAAATGAGCTTTTAGAACCCAGCTGAGCAGATCGGATTGACATTAGGATTCCAAATGAGCTTTTAGAATCCAGCTGAACGGATGTGATTGACATTTAATTTCCAAACGTCAATCTGCTCCGTTCAACTGCTCCATCGTGATGATTACGTGATTATTGTGTTCTTTAGTAACATACAGACAAATTTTCGTATTTATTAATAGGTAGTTACGATTATCATGATTCCGTACCATTAAAAACAACATTTAAAGTAATTAGTAGAACTATGCAATACGAACATCTAATATCATTGCACTGCACAAAGTAGGTACCTACTTCAAGAAGAATAATTACTGTTTGTAATTTTGCTAAGTGCTTCAGTGGTACTTTCTAAGACAAGGTCGTTTTATAAAAGTAAATAACTCACTTCGAGCAATTTTACAAAAAAAATACCATCTTCAGTTCAATTTACTACTTTTCACATTTATAAACATTTCGCAATATTTTTTCTTCAAATCAAATCAAATTCATTTATTCTGTCAACACATACAGTGCACTTTGAAACGAAATTTTAAACAATTTTTTCAATTTATCCTGTAAACAGGCCACTTTACAATAAGTACCTGGGTGACCGAGCTTTGCTCGGTTTAAATACTAAATATACTTAGATACCTACAGATAAAAGACTCCAAGAAATAGATTTTCTTAAAAAAAACGAATTGAAAAAAAGAGAACCCGTCTGGATTCGAACCCGGAGCTACTAATTCGTGACCGCTATGAGCGCCCGACTTCCCGTCTGAGCTAATTATGATGTCGCGTCATGCGGCGAAATTTACCTTCACATTCTAATGTCTATTGTGACAGTTTTTCATTGTCTAAAAACCCGCATAATATGCGTTTTTTTTAAATAAGACCTAGTTAGATCGATTTATCGTCCCCAAAATCCCCTGCATACATAATTTCATGAAAATCCGTCGAGCCGTCTCCGAGATTCAGATTCTATAAATATATACATACTAGCTGTGACCCGCGGTTTCACCCGCGGCTGTTTGAGGAAAATGTCTACTAAAATATCCATTGCTATAAAAAGCTATGATCAGTAAGAGAACTATACCAAAAGAATAAAGAAACGCTTCGTAAAAGTACTGGGATCTAGTAAAATGTGTTTTATAGTACAGGTATTTTAAAGTGCTTCTGTATATACGATATTTTTAGTTTTTTAATTCTTGGGGTAGAAAAACAAATTGGTTATCTCTGTAACCTGATGATCTTGATAACGCTTCAGATACCTAAGTAGTTGTTCGTATGAAAAACAGTATTGGCGCGAAGAATCGATTTCTAGGTGCTTAAACATTTGCCCCTGTGCTTTAATAATAGTTTCAGCATACGACTACTTAACGGGAAACTGTATTATTTTGAAATTAAAAGGCAAATGGTACCATTTTATGTGGAGGTAATGCATTAACATACCATTGCGCTTGAAGGGAATAGTCGATTTGTGTCGGATTCGACACCATGCCCTACCAGCCCTACCCTACCGGCTAAAACCTCGGCAGTATTAATTTATCTTTGCCATAAACCGCGCAAACACCGGGATGTTTTCGCACTCTTCTGTGAACCCGCCGCGGGACAATGCACACCGTGGTCACCAGATTGGGTACCAGACAACTTCACGTCTAGACACCCTTTGTCTCTCACGGCGGGCCAAATGGTCGGCCTCGTCACCTACCACCATCCGACTGAAGAGGACAGGGACAGCAGCTCACCGATATACCGGCACTCTTCTTCCTCTACACTCCCACCGCGTTCGCCATCATACGTTACGCACCACGTATACGTTATACGTACCACGCAAGGCCACAGTGGGCAGGGAGAGTGGTGCACCGTTATACCGGTATTCCTCTTCAGCCTCTCATCTCATTCATCCTCTTCTCTACGGTCACGGTGCATACCACCAAACATCGCGGCACGTCTCATTCGCGCCAACACCGTCTACGCCGCGCAACTCCCTCCTGACCGCATTGCTAGGAACGCAAGGCTTGGAGCCCATAGTCCTGGTTAGCAGTACCACTGCGGGTTTCTCTTAGCTTCACTGTGGATGATCAGGCCACGGGTACTGAACCCCTCGCCTTGTCTATGTGGGATCCCTTCGGGAAGGAAGCAAATGGTATCTCGTAGAGCAATCGGCGGCTGTCCGCTGTCTTCTTTCTATTCGCCGCGGTCATTTAATATAGTTGAAAATTATGTGCCTTTTTTACGTGGGAGAATACATTTACGCATGGTCACGCATTAGCATAGTGATGGCCGCGGTTCCGCCTCTGTTGCTACATCGTCTCGAGGATCTGGAAGACAACGCTAAGAAACATCACTGTACCATGTGCTCACAATAAAGTGGTCTATTATTTTGTTGCAGAGTTATTTTAAAACTAAGATATTGCCTAAAATATTCATTAAAATCAAATAATACCAAGGGCAATTTTGCTCAAAATTATATATTTGTGATAAATAATGTACTCGTTCGGATGAATGTTTATGCGAACATCGTGTTTATAAAAACACCTCCGCAAACAATTTTTTCTTCTTCTTTGCATTGTTGCATTTTTCTTCTTCTTTTTTCTTATGGCTACCAGTCGGTAATGGGTACCACCGCAATTTCGCCAACGTCCAGCGTTTGAACATTGAGAGTATCGTTAATCCATGTTCTGTATGTTTTTCATTGGAGTATGGTATGATGCTTCATTCAGGTGATCAGTCTTCTTCAGATAATCTTGAGCTTGATTGTCAAAAATCTCTTTAGTGTGAAATCGAGGCAGCAGGGTTCTTTCTTCAAGTACTTCCAATATACGATTGTATGTATTGTGAATAGTATGGTAAAATAGTAATGTTTAGTGTAGAGGTTTAAAAATCAACGGACAAATTTTATATAAACAGCATTACAATATAAGATTAGAGAGATTTTTAATTTGATAATATTTTAATGTAAACAATGCATTATTGAAAATTTGATTACCTAAAATGACGTAACCTTCAAATATAGACCGACATGTCCTGTCATCTGTCATCAGACTTCAGCGCATACCAAGGAGAATGGCACACGCAGCTAAAGTTCTCGAAGAGAAATATTTTTCCCCGTTTTTGTTACATTCTTCAACCTCCAACCCTTTTTCTGCAATAAAAAGTAGCCTATATCCTTTCTCGGGGTCTAGTCTATCTGTGTACCAAATTTCATTAAAATCAGTTCACTGGTTTAGATGGTAAATCATTACAGACAGACAGACAGACAGACAGACAGAGTTACTTTCGCATTTATAATATTAGTAAGGATTTATATAGGTACAAGAATTGCTCGTTTAAAGGTATAAGATTATAATCAAAATCATGTGCATTACAAATATGAAGACATAATTATACAATGCATTTATCACAAGCAATCACAGCTTTATCACAACGTTTGAGAGCGTCGAGAATCAAATAAGTAAGTAACGTTAAGTTTAAGCAATTAGTCAGCAATTGCGTCTTCTTCGTCGTTCACGTATTTGGTGTATGTCACAAACGTAAACAATTATGCATCCATCTAACAAATACCCGCACTTAGCCAGTGTGGTGGCTAAGCAGAGGTCGGTAGATGATTTTTGGACTACGTTTATCTATAATTCGTTATAATCGGACCTTAAAGACCAAACAAAATCCAACTAGGTATCTCAACGCTTTTAGAGTTCCTTCGAAAGATGCTCAAACTTAACCTGATCTAGATAAGCTTCGAAGTCGTTACCAAGCTGGACTTTTAAAGATAAAGAACAACTTTTCGATTCGATTTCGAAAGATTCTGTAAGAAGACGTTTCAAAGTTAGTGCAGTTTTCGCGACAGACGCAATGGCCTCGAGTCAACCGATCTTGCTTCAAATGTGTTGGTTCATTAGTTGAACTTTACGCGTTCACTTGTTTACCATGATAACCGTCAAATTGTAAAAACTATTAGATTATAATTTAACGCCGTCAGATTACAAACTAACCTAACCTTATCCATCGTAAGATGTGAGAGAGATAGTGTTGACACTTTTACGGTGACATATATAATACAAATACTTTAAATACCAAAACAAAAGAAATAATACACTGCTATAAACTGTGTTAACAAGCATTAAAAATGAATCACACAATAATTACACAAACGTACAAAAGCGTTAGCTTGCCAATTAGCCCCAAACCAAACTTAAGTTTGAATCTTGTGAGTTTCTATTTGTTGCTCGTGAGTTACACAAAACATTTTGGGTCAAACCTGGAGTCAATTGGCACAATACTGATGAAGATGGTTATATAAGAGGGCTCACCTCACCTAGGTCTCAACAGTATAATAAAATAGGCTGGCGATGATGACAGTGATGAATGAATTAATTATTGCATAGGCACTCAATAAAACACCATGCACGATAAACTTGTAAGGAGCCTAAGAGCACGTATTTATGTGGTAAGATTTAGTTTATAAGCGGATGACAGCGGTCGAGCGATTAGTCTCTCGCCCCGCGTCACTGGTATTGTTTAAGATCAATATAGTCAGCAGTTTATAGAGTGACGTGGTTTCATTTCCTCTCCAGTACCAGTAACACCTACAAACCTAAGGGTAAGACAAACATCTAGCTAATTAGCATAGGAGCTCATAATTTCTATGAATTCATGGGTAATGAAATAATTGGAATAAGGAATTACTTAAAACCGTTGACGATAGGTTTGAGGTAATAGGTTCAAACATCGCTTGTACCTCCATCTGAGTATTGTCCAAAGTGCAAATGTTTGGCTAAGAACTCATGGAGTGATTTTCACACGCGCCCGCCGCGGTTGCGGAACTACAGTTTTATTTCAAAACTCACGAGAGCGCTTATTTTCGCGGTTCCGCAGCCACGGTTGAGATTAACCCTTGCAAACGCTGAGGGCGACGTTGGCAAGACGGGTTGTTAACGATCACTTGAGCTCCAGCCAACGCCAACCGACCGCATAGCGCGCGGGCGCTACCCGCCGAGTTTGCGAGTGACCGCGAGGAAGCCGCGCGCGTCTCGGGCGTAAAACGCGTCGTGAGTTGTGCTTGCATTTTTGAAGTGAAAACTTCTTTTGGCGCGCCACATACAGATTTTTCGTGGGCTATGAATTGAATTCTAGTGTCACGCTCGGGAATGATAAGAAATCTTCGGATAAACTCGGCAGCTATTGGCTATCTAGAAATGCGTCAGCGTTTCTCGTTGGCCATCTGATAAATCCTGACGCATTTCTAGATGACCATGCTCATGGCCACGCCCTCCAGTTTCACCCATGTAATATGCAAAGTAAGCCTAGCGGTTTTAGTCTTACATTGTTTTCAATTCGATCACGCAGTAAAATCCCTATCTCCAAGCTTGTAAGGAATTTTGTTCCAAAATCAGAGACAGTAAATACGTACAATTGTTGTACATAACATTTTTAAGCAATTCTCCAATTATTATTCAAGACCCAGAAGTAAGATGCATAAATAGACAAATATTACAAAACATACATTGAAAATAAATATTATCGGATATTCCTCACACAATAATAATTTATAAATTAGCCTCAAACTAAGCAAAGCTTGTATTATAGGAGCCAGAGATAGTTGATACACGAGTAATACTTCCATCATAAAATACAAACACCCAAACATAGAACAAATAATGCAGCGTAGGTTAGTTATTTTCATCGCATGGAATTGCACATAACATAACCCGCATCTTTCGGGAACAGTGTTGAACACAACTGTGTTATTACGTAACTATTCATCTATACTAATATTATAAAGCTGAAGAGTTTGTTTGTTTTACTGCAAGGATGTCGGGAACTACTAGTACGAATTGAAAGATATTTTTTCTGTTGGATAGTCCATTTATCGAGGAAGGCTATAGGTTATTTAACATTACGCTACTATTAACAGGAACGGAGTATGAATTAAAAATACGAGTATAACAAAAGCGGGAAAAAATATTGTTTTTTGAGAGCTTTCGTTGCGTGACAGCACATGTCTATCTTTTAAAAGGTTGCGTCTTTAGAATCTAAGATAACCAAATTTGTTCTAGATTTTAATTGGTACGACCAATTTTCGATAGATGGCGTAGCAACGAGCGCACGATTCAGCTGGTAAAAATATAAAATCAAAACAAAGCAGACATCCGCAATCCGAGATATTAGAAACATTTAATCGGAATAAAGTGTCCAAACCTGAAAAACTAAAGAAGCAAGAAAGATTCAAATTAATAAGTCTCATGTGTACATTTCAATTTATTTTACGATTCACTATTCACTGTAATAACCGAACTTAGGCGGTGCTGCTATCAGTCTAACACCAAATGTAGTAATATAAAATGCACGCAAAAAAATAACACCCATCCATAATTATACCGTAAAGAATATGGAACAAAATTAAGAATTCAATAATTTTGATGCATGTAAAGACTACAACAAACAGGGAGATTTCTGAAGGCCGATTTACATCAGACGAGCGAATGCTCATTCTATCCCCACTGTATCAAATTCATTTGGTGTAAACAAACGTAGAGCATTATTTCGTTGTTTTGTTTGCGTTCGCAAAGATTCTATGGAATTTATAATATGGAAAACGCTAAGAACGATCTTTCGTTTACACCAAAAGATCGAGAAAGAATGCTCTTGTTCTCAGCTCTAGCTCTATGTTCGTTCAGTTTAAATCGGCTTTAAGAATAATGCGTCAAACGTAGGTTTGTTATATTATATATTCACTTAGGTAATTAACAATCTCGAAATTACAAAGTTACTTAACATTAAAAATAAAGAAGTGAAGAAGTATATTTTAGAAGACAACGACCCGCAGTTTTACCCACGTAGTTCTCGTTCCCGTTATTTTCCCGGGATAAAAATCCCTATGATGTGTTCTTCCAGACTTTAATCTATATTCCACATTTCAGCTCAATCCGTTAGTATATCGTGACGCGATTCAGCAACAAACATCCAAATATCCAAACTTCCAAACATTGACATTCATAATATTAGTTGTTTTCGGGTACCTGGGCAGGAGAGGCCTGCTATACGTTTTTATACGAGATCTTATATAAGTTTTAAAAATATACTCAACACCATAATTATATGTATATCTCAATATATACGAGTATTGGCAAGATATGGCCATCATTCCTAAAGCATTCCAGAAACGTTTTGGACATCAACAATATGTAGTCGTAAAACTTTAATTTAGTTTTCTTTTAAAGGCCATGCCCATAAAAACAAGGGAAGTACGAAAAACGCAGACAAAATCCAATACTCAAGCTTATTTTTACCGTAAGACAACTCTGTTAAAATACCGCCGTAAAAAACGAGGCCGCTGCCTACCTTGGTATACGTAAGCACTTAATTCTAAAGAAGTTCGTAAAATAAAAAATGGAACTTTGACGCGATATGAAATTGCAATGAGGCTGGGCGTCAACGATGTGTCTCCAGGGACTTGAGCGGCGACAAATCCTACGATAACACCTCCATTACCCTCGCGTCAACCCTCCTCTAGCTCTCCTCTACGTCACGGCCTCAATCTCTCTGCGGATATTACACTAAAATTATGACAACGACATCGAACGACTGCACCATCGAATGTCGATGTCCAGCTTTCACAATGATGAATGACCGAATCCAACTCGAATCTACGATATGATCTCAGCCTCTGTTTGCATTGAGGCATAGGTTTTCGTTCAATTGATGACTCTGTTATACATGTTATTGTACCGAATGGTATTGTACCCGAATCGTACCTGGGTATTATCGCCGATGATTCACATCGCTTTGTTGTCAGTGAAATAATTTGTGGAGATAAAAGCACTATCTTCACACAACGCTATCTAGCACCAAATCAGAATGAGACAAGTTTTACAATTCCTTAAGAGATTTTATTACTCGTATTCTGTCGATTATGATAAAATAAATATTAGTCGATATTTTCAGGAAGTACCATCTTGTTGGAAGCAGGAAGGAAAGTACACACAACCACACACTCATTCACACAGAGAAAGAGAGTGAGACATAGAGACTAGTCAAACTGAAAATCCTGTCGTCCAGGGTTAATATCAAATACAAAATCAATGCGTTTTATTAAGTGTATCAAATAATTTAGGAAAGGCATTTAAAACACAGGAATTGTTTTACCTACTTAAATACATTGACCTACCTACTTGAATGAAAATACGAGTACATTACATTTATTAGAAAACAGAACTAAAAAAATATGTTGTTATTTGAAAAGTTAAGAAATTAATAATTTACTGTTGACTAGATTGACCCGACCGATTTATGTGGCTCTATCGAACGTTATAAGCCCATCACAGTTGAATGGAAACCATTGATCAAAGACAAATATTTGAGACTTACACATTTTAAAGAACGTGAGAGCAAAAACTAAATTGGTCTAGCCGTTTTCCTGCTTTGCGTTTAGCAACACGTGTAGTGTGACATTTTTTATTTTTAATAAAGAGTAACGAGACGATTAGGACATATGCCTGATGGTAAGCAACATGCCTGCCACATAACAGCACAGTGACACGCAGCTATTGGAACATGAAGAATCCAAATCATTACCTAGCACTCCACTGCGCTCGCCACCCAGAGATCGAAGTTGTTATATCTCTAAGCCCTGTAATTTCTCTGGAAACATTGCCCTTCAAACCGGAACAAAGTAATGTTTGCACATTACTGCTTGGCGGCAGAATAACTGGCAAAGGCGTGATCCTTCCCCAGGCGGACTCTGCAAATATGTGAATAATTTATACATGTCATCGTAAGTGACATGCTTGCCCATGACAGCTTAGTGAAGCGCAGCTATTGGTACATGAAGCGTCCATATCATTACTTTTCACTGCTCTCGTCACCCAGAGATGTAAGATGTTTTACTTCTATCCCCTGCAATTTCATTGGAAACACTGCCCTTCAAACCGGAACACTGTAATGTTTGCACATTACTGCTTGGCGGTAAAATAACTGGCAATGATGTTCGTCCCCTGGCGGACTTTGCAAAGATGCCTTTGCTAACAAGTCAATTTATTACTAAATAGTAATACATTTACTTGTTTATGGGATAAATTACATCTTTGCTAGTTATTTTACCGCCAAGCAGTAATGTGCAGACATCACAGTGTTTCTATTTGACACTGAAAACACGGGCAGTGTTGCAGGGCATAGAAGTAAAACATCTTATTTGAGAAATCAGATGTTTTACTGTGGGTGTATAACTATATACTTATTACCAAATAGTTATTTATTTATTTGTTCTCAGGTCTACTTCGGCTTCAGCAGCTGTTCCAACATCTTGTTCCTGGCAAAGCTCTCTTTCGGATCTCGTATGTGAAGCGCGTGTCGAATGCGTCAGATGTCGTTAACTTCCTCAGGGCCATCGAAAGAATGGATCGCTGGAGCACCAAATACGTAATATTGGACTCTTCCGCTGTTTTGGCTAAAGAGGTCATCATACTGCATGTGCGTGACGTACATCTCGGACGGCGGAACTATCACTACCTTTTGACTGGACTGGTAAGTTTTATATCTATACTAATACTAGCTGACCCCGCAAACGTTGTTTTGCCTTAGTGAACAACCCTTGTCACTTAGGGGTATGAAAAATAGCTAGTAGCCGATTCTCATACCTACAGAATATGCATATAAAATTTGGTTAAAATCAGTAAAGCCGTTTCGGAGGAGTAAGGAAACAAACACTGTGACACGAGAATTTTATATATAAGATTATAAAGCTGAAGAGTTTGTTTGAACGCAAGGATCTCTGGAACTATTGATCCGAATTGAACGATTCTTTCTTTGTAGGATAGTCCATTTATCGAGGAAGGCTATAGGCTACTATCAACAGGAGCCGAGTAGGAATGTAAAATGTAACAAAAACGGGAAAAAATATTGCTTTTTGAGAGCTTTCGTTGTGTGACGGCATATGTCATATTTCAAAGGTTGCGTCATTAGAACCTAAAGTAAACGAATTTGTAAAAGATTTGAATTGGTACGATCGATTTTCGATAGATAGATAGGCATAGCAACGCGCGCGCGTTCAGCTAGTAAGTTAATATAAGTATAACATAATCCATTTCAAACTACTTCAAACTAAACATATTTTTCGGAATGAAAATTAGCCTGCGTTTTTCTAGGCCATAATTTATTTGAGTACCAAATTTCATAGGCTGGTCAACAAGTTCAAAAACTTGCAAAATAGACATAAAGCTCCTAGAAACATGTGTGATACCTCATTCGATTCGGAATGACGTCTAGAAAAAAGATTTCTAAGGGTTTTTTTGGACGTAAAAAATGTGATAGGTTTTAACAAAATCCTGAAAGAAGAGGAAATTTCCAATTTAAAAGTTTAACTCCTAGAACTCTATCTTTATTATTTAAACACTTTTTTAACGCTGAAAGTGGAGCTCCGCGAGGCCGCTACGGCATAGACGCGGTATCTAAATAACCGGCATATCATCTAAAATATTGATTTTACAGTATTAAATATCAATTAAAAAATTTGAAAAAAATATCGTTGTGAAAATCGTAAGGTAAAATCAAAATTTTAGAAAAACTTTTGCATGAAAGCCTGTCTTTGGAAACTGCGATGGCTTTGTATACGAAATTCAAATAAAGCCAGAGGTTTTCGTTTAGGTTAATGGTACGGAACCCTTAGTGCGGGAGTCCCACTCACACTTGACCACTTTTATTTTCACTTGTAATTGGTTGTTCAGCTGTAGTACTTCTTTCAGTTTAAGAAGAACATAATTATCCAAGAGTAATTCCACAGAAACTGCATTGATACCAAATGTATAAACCAATATACTTGATTTGTCTTTTTTACGCGAATAATACCACGTTTTTCCACTTTCGCACAATATGTACCTGCTCTAAGTACTTATTTAACTTTAGGAACGCTAGTAAAGAAAATTTCCGGTACAAGTAAACTCCATTACTTTGTAATTCTGAAGGATTTATTCCTACAGGCATTTGTGCTTCTTTCACAATTTTACAAAGTATTTTAGTAAAAAATAGAAGTAGTGCCTTAGGTACAAAGGTTACTTAAAAGAGATTCGCTTTGGCCGCCATTACGTACAACCTTTAGGAAAAACCCGGTGAATTGAGGAAGTCTTGTTTTTTTTTTCAGAATGCAAACGTCTACGTTTTCATGAATGAACTAGCTTTTTGATTTGTCAAATGTATACTTCTTTGCAAGGTTTGTTATAAAACAAAAGTTATACCTATCAGTATCTTAATTTTAACAAAAGAAGATATATCTATATTGTCTGTTTACTCACTTTTCCTGCTGCCAATGTTGGCCTGGAAGAAATTGCTAGAAGTGATAAGGCAGCTATTGGCACTAGATAGATAAAAAGATAAGCTCTTTATTGAACTTCATTAGAAAACAAAACAACCAAAGTATACAAATACTTAGAATACCTTACACTTAGATAATAATCATAATCATAATAAAAGACATTATTATACGAGTAGCTGTTCTTTTTTGTTTGCAATTGTTTCCGTCTGTCTATCATTGTGACAAATTATAGATAATCCACTGAGGGAAATACGACACCTTCGCCAGTAATTCTACCGCCATAAAAAAACCTTCAAACGGTTCAACTATATTCCGGTTTGAAGGGCCTCCATTTGGAAACATTCCAAAAGAATTTACAGGGCATGAAGATAAATCATCAAATCGTAATATAGGAATGTTTAAACGTTACTGTTTGGTAGTAGAATAACTGGCGAAGTTATGGATGGTACTTCGCCCAATGGATTCTGCAAATAATTTTACCACCATAAAAGGTTCTAAATATGTTCAGCTGTTTTAATTTATAAACATAAAAATTGTTCATTATTTTAGCGTAACTTAATACATATATTTATACGGATTGTGGTTGTTGACTCAGGTGATGGACGACCGCTGGGAAAGAGAGGTCACTGAATTCGGCGCTATTAACATAACTGGATTTAGACTTCTGGATAATTCGAGAAAATTCGTTCGGGACTTTCTCGTCCTCTGGAAAAAGGATTTCATCTCGGTGAGTTGTTTTATTATAATACGACGTCAGAGAGTCTTAATTTTATGAGGGAGTTTTGAAGCGTGCTAAACTGCCGCTTGTGCGAATATAAATTAATTTATCCATGCTAGTAGTAATAAAATTATGAGATATCATATTTACTATGATTTAACTGTTGAAAAAGTTCTTGGTGCAGTTTCATGCATCAGAATCACAGGTAAACTGATACTGGCTGAGTTAATAAAACTGACTGTCAGTAAATAGCCTTGTCCGTTCCCTGTGTGAGTTTCAAAAACTGCATAACTGGATAGACAAAAGCGCTCATCCGCTACCAAATAAATGAGCGCGAAGTTTTGTCTAATTTTATCTGACGTTTTTGGTGATACTGGCATGTAGGTTTGTAGGTGCGTATGTGTTAGAATCGAGCAATAGGGGCGTAGCGGCAACATATCAGGAGCAAACCGACAAAATAATAGTCCTGCCTGGTCTGGCCATTCTCGTGCCCCACAGAGTCTACGGCCTGTGCTTAGCCACCAGTGACATCCTATTTACGGCACTGCGGGACTGTTTATCTGTGAACATGGTACATGCAATGACTTCAGAGGGTAGGACGTGGTTTACTGAACATTTTTTGGCATTTTAATGGGCAGCAAAAACTCGTTCACTCCCTTCCGCGCACTGACCGCTGCCGCTGTGGACTGAGTTGCATGGCCCTAAATATGCAATTTTAGGCCCAATGCGGTTCTGCCATTTTGTCGCACCTTTGGCCAGGTCCTTATATCTAAGTCTATGGGTACATGAAACTACTTCGAAATATCGAGTATTTATTCTAGTAGCCTATTTACTATTCTAGGCTATAAACTAGCACTGTTCCAAGCTTCAACCCGTTTCGTTTCGTAATTGAGCAACAAACATCTAAACTTGCACATTCAAAACATTAGTTGAATTTTTATGAATCTTCGATAAATTTGTCTTTCAGTTATTTGAACACAAAGAGTTCAAATCAATGCATAGCACTGCACAGTCACTCAGAGAAGTAAGATGAATACTCTTTCCTGTGTAATTTTACTGGAAACATAGTGTACTTAGCGGTAGAATAACAGGCAAAGACGCGGTAGTTTCTAAGACGAAAAGTTTCTGAAAAGTCTTACTACTAAAAGAATACATAAAGAACTTGATACCTACAAATTCATAAATGTTAAAATAATTGTATTTGAATTCATTTCAAATGGGCGTTATTAGTTAAAGATCAGTACCAATCTATTTACTCGCTGGAAATGAGATCAGTAACCAAATATACTTTGTGTTCAATTTCCAAGGCAATTAATTACTTAACTCAACTGATTACTACCTAGTTTAAAGGAAATTTTCGTTCTGGCGTTCATGGAGGGATCAACTTATAATTAGGTCACTGTACCAATTTACAAAGAAGACAAATAAATTGAGAATACGATTATCGAAATATAGAATGCTATTAAGTTTTCGCTGTCGTTTTTAAATTTGCTAATTTTGTCAAGTCTAATTTACTATGAGATATGTCCATCAAAACCTATTGTAACACTTCCAAACCTTTTATAATATCAAAGACAAAAAAGTATAGCATAAGCAGTTGTGGTAATAACACTATTTCTGCAGTTTTCTACAGAGTCTGCCTGGATCACGATTCATCTCTGGGTGACGATCTCAGTGCAGAGAATGACTCTTCATAAATCATGGACTCTTCATGTTCTAATAGCTGCGTGAGGCTGTGCTGTTATGGGCAAGCGTGTTGCTTACCATCAACAACTCACTTTATGCATCCGCTTTTGCACTAACTCTGTGAGTGACCGCGAGTTAGGTGAGATGGCGGTCAAGTGTAAATCTATAATAGCTACAAAAATTCAGTCTAGCGCCATAACCACCCCGCTCGCCAAGTGCTTCGAAGCAAAGTTGATGGTTTATCGATTTTTCTTCGGATACATTTTGGAGATTGTGCTTCTGATCTACGTGATACTACATTGTCCTTTTTTCTGTTGGACTCGTACCTTAAAAATGCGACATATCGCTTTATAGGTAACGTTCCAAAATGTAAAACGAATCAAGCACCAAGAAAAAAAAAGTTTTTAACGAACCCCTAGACCACTCGCTAGCTACTTCACTTCATCTTTATAATCAAAACATTTATAAATGTAATTAATTTCTACTGTGCTCTGAACTTCCGTGTTGCTCTCATAATGAAGCACTTTCATTGAAATTTCGGAGTAGGTAATTAAAAACGTTTTAGTACCACTTAATTTTTACAATGTAAATGTTACTATCGTTAATAAATACCATTGTTTCGGATGGCGGATGACAGCACTGGCCAAAATGCCCCAAGCATCGGATGCCGAACGCATTTAACCAAATACAAAAGCATCGCATATTTGCCAACAGCGCAACAAAATTATTTCATCATTGTAATATCCACAATCAAACAGATGTAAAACACAGACAATGTAAAAACGCGCTATAAAGTCAAAAGAGAGTATGTTAACTCGAACGATTTGCATATGTTTAAGCAGCCTACTTCATGTTCCCACTTCTAGGACTCGGGGCCGTCCCTCACAAGGCGAGACTCAAGTCCGCATTCTGCCACGCTAGTCAAGTGGGGGTGGACAGATACACTCTGGTTTCGTCACGTTGTTTTCCTTCACCGTCAAAGCCAGTGATGATGACAAAACTGTACTTGGGTAACTTAGGAAACTGTTCAAAAGTGCAGTCCTCTTTTAACTGGCACTTTATATTTTACTTACAAAAGTTTTCAAGCGTTTTTCTTTATTTATTGACAGGCTAAAGCCGCGCTCATGTTTGATGCGGTCCAAGTTCTGGTGGACTCCATAGTGCGACTACTTCGTAAGAAGCCTGAGCTGGTCAGGAATGCTGCAAAACAAATCGATAACAGTACGGGAATGAAGATGATGGAGTGCAGCCCTAAAGGGAAGATTTATTCTTATGACCATGGCGACAAAATCGCCAGGATGATCAAAAGGGTATGTATGGTCCTTATTTAAAGAAAACAGGTCTAATGTTTTTCAACAAAATCTTATGCTTTTGGGCTAGTCCAATAATCGATGGCAGTAGAAGGCAACTGCCGTTGATAACTTTAAAAAAAATAGAACAAAAACCCCTTAAAGTCAAAATACAGTCTAGTCAAAGTTGTTTGTTTTGCCACTAACCACAGTACTATAAAACCCAACCTAAACTCAAGCTCGTATTTAAGGATTATTTTGTCGTTTGGTTTTGACAAATGTCAAAAATTTCTTAACTTTGGTCGAAAATTTGATAGATTTTTTGTTCGCGTTAAACCTTTTGTTAATATTTGGAATACTTCGGTAAAACCATAAATTCCTCTAAATTTTAAATGGCACTGGCTCAATTGCATTGCTATTGACAAAAATGTAAGGTGCGTTCCATACAAAATATACCTATTTAGTATCATGGTCAGTATTTTGACTCTAACCTTTTTGCATCAAAAGCCCAATTTATGACCAGTTTACATTATTCCAGTCCAGCGATCGAATCCAGCACTGGATTGCTTACTGGAATAATGTAAACCGGCACTGGAAAGCATCAATCCAGTGCCAATGCATTCCAGTGCCGGTTTACATTATTCCAGTAAGCAATCCAGCGCTGGATTCGGTCGCTGGACTGGAATCATGTAAACGGGGTATAAAACAATTTTCCGAGTAGTACCTAATCATAATGATTCCGAAGCATCAGACGTTTGTTGTTTAGAATTAATATACCGTAATTGATCTAAACACACGGCAGTGTGGCCAGCCAAGTTCATTCAAATAAACTGGGGAGCCACACCATGTGTTAAATAACATTAGCATTGTATCGTTTGATTATATAGTAAGAGTACATCGCACATTTTTTAATTAAAAATGTGTGATGTGAGTTGAATTCTTTATGTTCTTTGTATGTGAATTATAATTTTCCATTGCTGATGCGAATGATTGATACCATCGATATATTCCACATTTATATTCAATTAGCTAGCGTACGTTTCGTAATCCGCGAGCAATACACACACTAGTGACCGCACGCAACATGCCTGAAATTCACGACCATGTCGCTGGAAGGCAAAAGCCAATAATATTTAAGTCCCGTTAATGGTTTACTCGCCATTCAATTTATCGTACTAATGGCGTAGAATTCGTTTGTGGTACCTACGTCAAACTCTAAAGCCAACAGTGTCATTGTATTATATTAATTAACCGATATACCCTCCAACATTGTCCCTCGTCGGAGACCCATTATCGCTCACTACCACTCATTATATAATCCCACATTCATGATTCAGAACTCCGGCTAGGCAAAAAGTATTTGATCAATCCAGTAAACAAAGGATATCTTTTGTGTAGTCATAGTCAACAAATTCAATATGAAATAAAATGTCGGGCGGTCGTAATAATGTCTCGTAATTAAAAATGTATTATAAGATTTTGCTTTGTTTAACTTAGGATAATAGAAATATTGGATGTTTCGTTTTACTTATATTTCAATTGGACCAGGCGCGGGATGCAGTTGAGTGTGCAAAATATGAGGAACGCACTCGGTGTACAGTTTTGAACTAAGAAAAGAAAATTATGATTCTGGATGTTGCCAGGAGGCAGGAGGTGTATTGGTCCATTTTTTTACACCTCACTCAGCCTACTCCTGTCCACTACTGGACATAGGCCTCTCTCATGGGAGAGCCATGGCTCGCCACTCAGCCTTATCCTCAGCTATACGTTTCCATCCACTGCCTGCTGTCTTCCGTATATCACTACATCTTGTCTCAGGGTGTCCTACACTACTTTTGCCGATTTGCGGTTTCCACTCAAGAACACTTCGAATCCCTTAAATGGTCTACAAAAAAGTCCGCGATGTTATATGTACAATTGTACGTATCTATCCTATATCCCATATATCCTATATACCCACAATAATCATTTTTATTTGTACATTTATCATATCTATATATGTTAGTATAGTATCAGTAAAGCACCCGGAGCCGGGCGGGTCGCTAGTTTATTATTAAGACAATTTATTTTAAAAAATTGATATTGCGATTAAAACAATAATTGTTATAATGATACCAAAGCATAAGTTTAGTCCATTTACTTGATGTTTATGGGAGTGGGCGAAAAAAAATGGACCAATAAAATAAATACACCGCCTGGCTACATCCAGTATCATAAATAATTGATGCATGCTTTTCTGAATTCAAAACCGTACACCGAATGCGGTCCTCATATTTTGCACAGTCAACTCCACCCAGCGTCCGGTCTAAATTTAATATAAAGACACTTCAATGAAACGAAACAAAAAACTATCAATCACCATAAATCCTTTGTTCGCAACTTTGGCGCGTCCTAGTGGAAGCCATTACACGAACAACTCTTTTGTACCTATCGCTCAGCAGCAGACAAAAATGTTATCTTAGTGAATGAAAACTGATAGAGTATTTTTGATATTTACGTGCTAATATTAACGGATACCAGCTGTCTCCTAACGATCCATCGTCCATTTCCAAATTTGATATTATTTCGATAAACGAAGTGTCCCTCCAAATATCGTCTTCCTCCCCCCCATTACACTTACACTTACATCATCCCACTATGGTGTAAGAGTACATCATAGTGGGATGATGTTGATGCGGTAATAATTCTAAATTTGTAATTAGTCAGTCTCATCGACATTACTAGCCCATACTCGTTAACTGCTGGATAATATGTCACGCAATTATTCCAATCACAGTACTGTAATGTGCAGTCTCCATAGAAATTAACCCTTGTTAGGCGTTCATTGTTCAACAGCAGCTCTGTCACCAGCGTCTGTCGCATGCTAGGACTTGATGTACAGGTTTCCTCATAGCTTTCACATGATATGTGCAATATATCTTAATTCGGGTGACATTTTTCACAGTACTTTAACTGGGACTTATGGTTGCCTAGTAGTTGAAACTCAACGACAAAGTACCTAACGAATTATTTTTTTCTCAATTTTACCACAATGAACAAATTTTTTTTTGTGTGTACTCTTTTTATCAGATATAAGTAATGTATTTTTGCATAATTAAAAGATTTTAGCACTCCTCTAGACAGTATGTCTAGTCTAACTGTGCAAGTAGCATACTCATCGTGATGGACTAATTTTCATAATAACAAAGTTTTTACTTCAGGTATTGTAGTAATTAATTACGGTAGGTATTTTTGGTGGTGGGGCGAATCCCAGATATTTTCAGTTCAGTTTAAGTTTAGCATAGAAATATCGGGAACTCACACCAGCCTACATCTACGGTGAATATCAAGTAATTAAAATTATATGAGTAACACTACACTGATGATGTTAAGTCCTTATGTTCATAGCATTGTGATTTTTACCTTGGACTCCGTCCAACTAAGATGGGCTACCGATGATAATTTTCAATTTATTGGTGTTTCTAAACGGCCAGAGCCTGTATCAACAAACTTAAATTATATTGAAAAATACACAAACCTACATACCTAGCTAACAACTGACTCTAATCACATTAGATTTATTCATAAACCGATGAATAAGGACGATTACGATGATCAAGCCCACTACTAGTCGGAAACGTCCCCAGCAATTATACTCATCTATTGTAATTAACAGGCGTTAAATACACATATGTATTTTGGAAAATCGACATGATTGGATTTATTTCGAGGAAAAAACCCCAGCTTCCTGAGTAAAATAGATTTTCGCAGGCCGATAAAATGTTAAAGAAACCGAGTGAGGCTTAAAAAGCCGGCGAGATCAGCAGACTCGCATATATGGCGACAGTCCTTTATGAAAACATAAATCGTGAGGGGACAAATCGGAACGTAAGACCTGCCGACCGGTTTTGTAGTAGAAATATGGTATAACCGGAAAAGTGTAAAAACTGAAAAGGGCTAATAGTAACATTTACTGTAGTAAAGATTACTTATGTCAAAAGTGATCGTCAAGACACTAGGTAGAAGCCACTTGACGAAGTTAACCACCCCAGCGGCGAGAGATAAACCGGATATTCTCTTGAAAGTAGAAGAATTTTACGGCCAGCTGTACGCATCGCATGCTCCTCATGTACCAGAAACCGAGGACAAAGAACCCACTTTACTGAAGAACTGTCTGAAATAAGGCTGGACAAAATTGTGATGGTTCTTAGCCAATTAGTCAATAATGGCAACTTAAAAATGGAAAAGCCGCGGGTGAAGACGGGATTACAACAGACCTCTTAAACTCTGGTGGAGCTCCACTTATAAAAGAGCTCCATGAACTGTTTAATGCCATACATTAAACAGTTCATGGTTAATGCCTCTTTACAAAAAGAACACTCACAGGCATGGCTCAGAACTGTGGTCATCATGTGCTTTAAAAAAGGGCATACAACTCTTTTGAAGAATTATATACCAATATTCCTTCTCTGCCACGTCAATAAGTTGTTTTCAAAAGTTATCTATCACACATCGTCTCGCCCGAAGACTCGACGAGTCGCAACCTCCTGAGTTCCGCGAGCTATGGAAAGACGATATGCTTGGGATTTTTCTGAGGGATTGCATCCACAATGAAACAATTCGTCAGACAACTAAAGGCACTGACATACCTCAGCGTATTAGCAAACTGAAGTGGTAGTGGGCCGCTCACATCTATCGCAGACCCGATAACCGTTGTGGTAGACGGGTTCTGGAGTGGAGACCGCGAATCGGTAAACGTAATGTAGGACGCCCTGAGACTAAGATGAAGTTGAGGATTTTAAAAAAGGCAGCTTGTGGCGTTCGGAGACCTAAGACCGAGGATCGGATTGAGTGGCGTATTATGAGAAGCCCATGTCTAGCAGTGAACGAAAACAGGCTCATCATAATGATGAAATACATTAAATTAATACTCATACTCATTTATTTCATACTCTCTGTACATGTCAATAGAACAATAATAATTTCACATATTAACAAATATAGTTAGATAATAATTTAAATTACAATTACATAATGTCAAACTGATTAAATAATAATAAAGAAACATTACACACACTGCCACACATGCACGCAATTTTTTTTTTTGTTTTTAGTTAAAGTCAGTGTGATCAACTTGAGAATTTTTTTTATATTATATCTTTTTGTCGAATTTCGACCAATTGGTCGAAATTCGCTAGTGGTCGCTAATTAGCGACCACTAGTATAAATAAATAAGAAAGCTAAAAGCTTCTAGTAAATTTACCCTTCAATTGTTTTTAATGAAAATAAATTAGCGCGAAAAACTAATAAACCGCAGGTTCGTTTTTTTAATAAATGCCGAACAGATTTTAATAAATTTTATACAGCATCACGGCTGAGACATCCATTATCAGTTTATCACAACAAAGAACAAAGAATCAACAAAATTGGCTCATAGCCAACGAAAATATCACTGGACCGTACAAAAAATCGCGCAAAGCGATTTCAGGGACAGTTTCGCCATTTTGCCTATGTAATATGCAGTTATAACGTGACAAAAAATAATTGGTATTTCCAGAATTACATACATGACTGACAGATGGATGAAAAAAAGTGTGAAGTTAAGTGGAGAGTGAACTCTCATCATTTTTCCCCACGCACCAAAAGGAGTATAACTTCAATCCGTCACATTTTTTTGTAGCCTTTATTTATTAATAAAACTAAAATACAATGAGAATTACACTATTCTACATACAGAACTGCTCACACTAAATACATCTCAATTATCCATAAACCAATGAAATATTTGATATTGACCATCATAATTCAATATCATAAAACAATGACTTTGCCATATATGGTCATAAGGTTTCTGTAACAAAATGAAATTAATGAATTACAATCTCGCTAGTGAGATTGTAATATAACGGTATTTACAATTTAACGATGACGTAATACTCGTATACGTATTAAATCAGCTATCTGGCTTCCATACCACAAGCTTTGTTTAGTTTAGACTCGACAATGTTTTAGGGGTATGTACTTAGTGCAATCGAAAGCTATTTTGATAAAATGTACGTATCCTTAATCATATATTCATTCGACATTGTGAAAAGACCCCGTTATGATAAAAATACGTTTATTGTGGCAATTACGAAAGACATAAACAAAAACACAACCAAAAGGTACATATGACAAGATATACAAAGAACGAATATGTAAATGTGCACTGGACCCCACACACGGCCTGTGTTGTGGCGTCCAGTGATTGTGAAATCCATCTCATTATGAAAACGAAATAACAGAATAAATATTGTTTTTGTATTCATTCACTTCTCGTAGCGGTCATTCGTAGGGCTTCAGATGTTTTGCTACAATTTAGCACCGTATTACAAAATCTCACTTAGGCTATTATTTCACTTTGATTTCCTTAATAGAAACAAACGTTAAATCAATGTACTTTGATTGGACAATGTACATTTATTTGACTTTGCTCAAAAATTTGGTTTATTCCCCACGGCACTACCAAGCTGCACTACTGGTAGTGTCATGGGGAATTTTTTTTCCCTTCTGCACTACTGGCCAGTAGTGCCGTGGGGAATTTTTAAATATCTTACATCTTCATTCCCTTCTACACTACTGGGTACAAAAACGTTTTATCAATAGTGCGGTAGGGAATATTTCTGCACTACCAGCCAGCAGCGTCGGTACTGAGTAATTTATTATGGGTCTTTTTACAACACCATTCCCATCGACATTTATACTCGTACTACACTATATCCACAAAAAAATTCATAACGCGTTTAGGAGATAAACATAAGCAGTCCACTAAATGTTCCCATTCCTGGGACTCGGGGTCTTTTCTCTTAAGTAACCGTTTTTAAGTTAGTGGCGTTATGCAACATGACTTTGAAAATATTGGTACGCGTAGGATTTGAACCAGGGGATTCGGATCAGCAGTCGCCGTTCTTTCGACCAGTCGTAACTATCTAATGGTAACTAAATTATTTCGTTTATTGGATTTATTGTTTTATTTATACATTATCAGGTCGGCACCGTAAAACAAAAATTATTTTGTTAAAACAAAAAAGAAATCACTATCAATTCAATACAGATCAAACATGAAAAGAGTAAGTATACTACCTAGGTACCTAGTTAACACTTAATCAAACACAAGCCGCCGATTATGAAAATTTTAAAAAAGACGTAATTTCTATAGTAACTAAAGTATAGAAAAGTGAACATTTCTCATTATTAAATGTGTAAAACTAATACATCATAAAGTTTACTTTTCTGAACTCATGTAAGTAGCACTTATTTTACAAAACACAAATGACAAAAGTTTAAAAGTAAAATGTAAAACTACAATCAATCGTAAAAAATATTCCCTACAGCACTATTGTTAAAACGTTTTTGTACCCAGTAGTGTAGAAGGGAATGAAGATGTAAGACATTTAAAAATTCCCCACGGCACTACTGGCCAGTAGTGCAGAAGGGAAAAAAAATTCCCCATGACACTACCAGTAGTGCAGCTTGGTAGTGCCGTGGGGAATAAACCAAAAATTTGATATTAAAAAACTAAAGTTAAGCGTTTGAACAAATGGTGGCTATTTTCTTCAAAATCGACAAATCTGTTTTTTATTAAATTATCAGTATTCATACTTTAGTTTAATTAACAATAACTACCTACGATGCTTAGTTTAGATTGAATCAAACTTCCCTTTAATGCTATTATTCCTTTCAATTTAAGCGTTTCTGGTGAAACCTAGTAGGAGAATCTTGGGCCGATTTCGCAGCTATATCGCTACGTTAAACTCCATCGGAACCGGAGCTCTTATCCCGTGTCATAGGGCGTCGCCAATTCTAACCTGCCGACGACATATATCAGAAGCCTGTCTTTATCTAACGTATATAGTGTTTCTAAGCCAAGAAAGCTTGTAATACCTTTTATACACCTTTTATACAAAGATTTTTTACCTCCTTTTATAGGATGAATCTCTCATTTATTCTAGAATTGTATTTTAAATATTTGGTGAATTGTTACTCAAAAATTAAATGTGTGGTTTATCCGTATCGCGAGTCATTCCTAGTATTGGATACGTCACACAAAACTTAATCCCGATCTAAATCATCTCGAGGTTTCGGATGCGTTATAAAGGCACGATTATGTCTTATACATTAATGTTTTCAATTTAGACAAAGTTTGTACTCTGGAATTCAGGTAGCCATATATTACATTTCAAATACTTATGACATAATACCCAAAGTACAAACCAAATATCCGTATTCATCAAACAATAAGTTATGGGCGTCAATCAAACTCACAACTAAAATCTCAGTCAGTAGATTCAAAATCGATTTAGCTACGAAACCAGTCAGTATATGGTGGCCTAGCAGACGAAATTTCGTTGTACGGTTAATGCTTTGACGTGTCTTAATACTTTTTAATAAGATAATTTCTTGATTCGGTACTTTTGGTACTAGAATACGTCCGATACCATGAATACTTTCCAGAATTCCATCCACCCTGCGTTAAATTGTTATCCTTACTTGTTTGAGTATGTATATCACTACATAGTATAAAACAAAAATGCTTTCTCTGTCCCTATATCTATATGTATCCTTAAATCTTTAAAAACTACGCAACAGATTTTGATCCGGTTTTTTTTAATAGATACGAGTGGCTGAAGAGGAAGGTTTTGCAGCCGTGCGAAACCGGGGCGGGTCGCGAGTCTATAATAAATGCCACTGTTAAATTGTAAATACTATAATGTGAAAAAAACAAACACTACATTACAACAAACGATCTAACTTCAACAGAAGTAAGCTTACTCATGTCTTGTAGCACATTGCAAGCCGCGTACTGGTACCTTTTTTTAGGAAATGCGTTTAAACATATCCTTGCGGTTAAGTTCTTGGACTCAATCCCAAAAACCTGTGGAGATTTCAATCAGTAGAGCTTCTGCTGCAAATGGCGGGAACGCGGGATCGCTCTTGATTTCTTCTACGTACCGGAGAAGAGGAGATACGTGCGAGGAGAGCGTCGCACCGATATACGAGTACCGGCACTTCTTTTCACTTGCAGCCCCGCCGCTTCTAATTTCTAATTCTAATTCAGGGTGGGGGTGATAGGCCTGCACTGACGTCCCGCTAGGGGTGTATTGTGCACTTCCCCCCTGCCCGCCTACCCAAACCAGCCGAGCTCCTTAAAATAGCTGACCACGGCCTTGGGTCGCCGGCATACCAGTTCCACTCCCATTTCGTCAGGTGGTGTGTTTCTGTAAACTTGATTTGGAATTCTTTCAAGGAGTCCTGATCTTAATCTTATGTTTGCCGTGGCCTCACAGCGTAGGAGCACATGCTCCACGGTTTCATTCTCCCTCAAACAGCCCCCTGCAAAGGGGACTATCGGTGAATCCTATTTTGTGAAGATGGTAGTTTAACTCACAGTGGCCAGTGATGAGGCCTATCATTAGACGGATATCTGGTCTTGATAAATTTAGGAGTTTATTGGTAGTTTTTTTATCCATCAATGGGAACACATATTCTGTGTGTTTACACTTTATGGATTTGTCCCAAAGTTTTTGTTGCTCTTTTTCTGTGTGTAGACATAGCAGGTTCCGCGTTTCTGAAGCAGTAGGCTTACACATTTCTGCTATATCTACCCTGATGTTTTTCTTTGAACCTGCTTTGGCAAGTACGTCTGCTTTTTTATTTCCTTGGCATGTACTATGGCTTTTGGTCCACTCCACAGTGACATCATGATTGCGTGCAAGACTCTGTAAAGTAGAGTGACACTCAGCTATCACTTTTGACCTGGTTGTGGGTCTTCGTAGAGCGTAAATAGTAGCTTTAGATTTAGTTCTGGTTTGCTGCTACGTCTTTCTATTTTAAGTACTGATTTAGATGCTAACAAGAGGCCCATGGCCTCTGCTTGCCCCGCCGCTTTCTCACGTTGGCGACTAAGCATGGCCGCGACGGGCAAAAATAATGGGGCAACGTAATACTGACACCTGCCATTGGCTTGCCGTCGAAAAGCAAGCGGCTCGGTTCGGGTTCGAAGACCCATGCTCAACGTCTGAGCGTTATTCTAGAAAGACCAACAACTGTTACTTGGCTAGATAAGAATATCAACCAAGTTACATTTCCAAATCTTTTCAGTCTCACCCTACCCACGAAACTCTACAAATGCTGCTCGAGTGAGTAGCGCGCACAGACCTCCCACCATGGCTGAGATCAGTCGACAAAATCCCACCAGAGATCGGGAAATTGTCAACTGACCTCCAGGTTGCACCATAAGAAGGTCCCAAGCCACTCACCCCAAGTAGATTAGTACTAGCACCCACACAGATGTTAACCTTTAACCTTATATCTTACGTACTGTTAACCGCTCTACATAATTATATTTACTACAAAGGTTTTAGTAAAACGTTAGGTAGTAGTAGCATTTCATTTGGAACAGCTGATTTTGTCGGGAATCCTGGATTGGTGAGCAAACATTGTTCGTAACAAGGCTTGTACAAGTGTTTTGCGTAATCTTGCATCTTTTTAAAGTTATATTAGGAAGTAATTATATATAACTTGATTCCCGTGCTTCTTTAATTCTTTCATTTGTACAAATACAAAGATAATTGTTCAATGAAAAGAAACATCTAAATACAAGAAATGATTATGCAGGAAACGATAAAAATATAACAGTAAAACTAAATTTCCAATTTGAACTCTATGCGTCCTAGAATATGATAAAACTGGTACAGCACGCACATAAAACACACCGACATTAATTGCGCTTATTCACAGATGCACACCAGCAACATGCGTTCGTGATGTCATACGAACTCCAGAACTTTAATATCGGTGCGAAATTTAAATTGCACTGAATTAGTAAAACACAGGTGTTGAATACGGTCCGTCTTTTACATAGGGCGAGTGCAGAGTGCGCGACAGTTTCGAGGTGCCGGCGATTAATTAGGTGCCCCGGTGAAGCGTAATTAACCCCCGTAGAATCCACACCAACACTTCAAACCATTACCAAATGGCGCCACTGCCGCACATCTCCAAATTAAACGAACGCTGTTGGGTAAAAGTAGCGCAGTTTATTTTTTTCGCCAAACGACATAAAATGTGGCGCCGACTCCACTTGCTAACTACCCCGGATTCGCGCCGCGAGGGAAATATGAGAATTTTTATTACACTCTTGTTGGTAACATATAATTAGTCGACTGCTAAGCGAATTTGAACGTTAAGCTTTTGAATTTAAAGACAATAGTCACGTTGTTTGCTTCAGACGGACATAGAAGGGCTGAGTGGGCCGATCAGGTTCAACGAGGACGGTCGTCGCCGCAATTTTTCGCTTCATATCATGGAGAATACTCCTGATGGTGATATGGTCAAGGTAAGATAGTAAAAAGGGAATGAAGCTGGAGTTCTTTTTACTGTTTGATTTTTATTTTTTTACTGATGTTGATTAGAATTTAAAATTGGCACAAATAGAAAAAAATATCACATGAACAGTAGAATGAAGAAGAAATATTGAAATGTGTGGAACTTTCTGGCATCATAATAATTACGGTAATTTATAACCCGTGATAGCTTAAAGGTCAAGATTTTTAAATATCAAAAACATTGTCTGTTTATTTTACCAGTACAGGGACTGGTGTTGATCATATCATAATCATAAATAGAATTATATATAGTATTAGGTAAGATTTCATTATTTTGAGATGATGACATAGCTAACAACTTGATGGGAGAGTCTCGACATGGACTGAGGGATACGAACCTGCAAAGTAAAAGTATTGCCACACGGCGCAAGAAAGTTTGATCTGTTTTCAATACTTTACAATAACTTTCGGTGATTTATTATGATCTAGCCCCAACAGCATCTATGAATATTTTTGGTCGTTTAGTCTAAGATCCAGTGATACAAGTAGTGAAATCAATAATATCAATTGTAAATAGTTCAATTGACTGCTAATAATATGTATACTAATGCAATCAAAGATGAAACCCCACTTTGATGGGGTTTTTGAAAGCAAAACTGAAAAAGAAATCTTTCGGAAACTATCGTGAACATTTTTGTTTGAAAATCTTCCAATTGCTAATTGTCATGGTATTGATAGACAGATGTTTTTAATAGCCAGGGAAATTAAATAACACATTAGTAGTCAGCTTGATGTTCAAACAGCCAGTTTAGAATTTATTTAAGTTTTTTTTTTACAACTAAAAGTGTTTCCTAGGTGGCGGTGTGGTACGACTATAAGGGTCTCGTCCCGGTTCGTCCCAAGCTGGCACCTCTGGACGTATCAGGGAACTACAACCGCAACAAGACGTACATTATATCGACGATCGAGGAGCCACCTTACTTGATGCGAAACCGCCCGGATTCCTCTGAAACCGCCCTGGAACCCTACCGTGGATATTGCGCGGATTTAGCTGCCATGATTGCTGAAAAGCTGGAGATCAAATGTGAGTAACTAACCCTAACTACACCATTCTATTAAAAAATGTGTATAATCTGAGACGTGAGTATACATACCTACGTATATTCACTTTCTAAACTCCCTGAATAGTTTAGGTATATTAAATTAGGCTGCTATCACATGTTTTTTCGTAGTACGTTTCTAAATAGGCTACTATAAAACAGGTTATTCTTCAAGGCAAATCATCATCATCATCATCATCAACAGCCCACTAAACGTTCCCACTGCTGGGACTCGGGGACTTCTCTCGCAAGGAGAGAGTTAAGGCCATAATCCACCTCGCTGGCCAAGTGCGGGTTGGTGGATGACACACGACTTCGAAAGATTCTAGGTACATGTCGGTTTCCTCACGATGTTTTCCTTCACCGTTTTAAGTTAGCGGCATTACGCACATGACTTCGAAAAGACAGTGGTGCGTGTGGGGTTTGAACCCGGTGTCTCCGGATCGGCAGCCGCCGTTCTCCCGACTAGACCAGCCGTTACTTAAATACTTTATTATATATAAGGCAAATAGCGGGTAGCAATTTAAAACGTTTTCTAAAATGTAAATTGTAGCTGTACATTTTTAAATTTACATTTCACACTTTGTCGTTCAAAGGTCTTTCATTGTTACTTATTAAATTTAAGAAAAAAACAGACTATAAACTTGATCATATTAACACAGTAAATAGGACAATGACCATTAAGGACATTTGTTAAATAAATACGTTCTATAACAACATCAGCCAATATTATAGTAATACGAAATACTTAGTCACTATTTGAAGCCTACAGCCATTCGGAAAAAAAATCTGCGACGTCCTTAAAAAAGTAAAGTTAGAAAACATCAGTACCAGGCCGACATACAAATATTTTCAAGATCACAAATCAGATCGTCTAATTTAATTGAAAGGACTTCCCGCGAAGTTGTATAACGAATCATTGCTCTTGACAGATGAGTTTCGCATGGTGAAGGACGGGAAGTACGGGAACGAGAATCCGAAAATAGTTGGCGGCTGGGACGGCTTGGTTGGCGAACTGGTGCGGAAGGTAATATTTTTACACTTATTATAAAAATTTAAACAAATATGATATTAGAGGTATTGAAACATTAATTGTTAGCCTATGGGCTAGAAATTTAGATTTGTTTTTCCGTAAATAGTCGCCACGGACTCCGGGGTCCGTATCTTTTAAAACACGCTTTTAATACGAGTATTAACTTGGTATGTATGTGTCTATGAATCTATGTGACGGAATCTTTGAACTTGATTTGCACCACTTTCTAAACAACGGATTAGTTTCAAACTTTGCACACTTATCATGGACCGATGACTGTGCAATAATTTACAGTTTGTACCACTAACCATTCATCCTCACCACAGTATTAGTAATTTTCACGTACCTATTGTATATTTTTTGTGTCATACTGACTGATGCTGACACATGTATGCAGTCAGTGACTACGTTTTAATACCACGTAATCGATTTAAAACACGTTTTTAACTAAAAAGCTTTCTTACTGTTTAGTTGGATCTTTTGTAAAATATTTTTTTAGTTTTTTCTTACTATAAAATTATTTATGTTATACTGAATTTCCATTTTGTGGATTCTACATACAGATAGAATCAAACATATTACTACTACCTTTTTTCCAAACTATTAACAAGTATGTCTCATTTTTTCTAATGCTAAGAACTAAAGCTTCCCCCGACTAAGAGCCTTCATAACCGCCGCGTTGCGATCTTTCATGTTCATCTTGAAGTTGTAATCCCTGATGGCATTCGGTAGCGGAACTTTAGATTTCCCAATTATTGGGTTGTAGGCTCGAATCTATTGGGATTGGCGAGCTATGTAAATACCAGCTGGAGGCTATGGAATCGATCTAAAAACGTACCAAAAGACTCACACTCTACGCACCCTTATTCAAAAACGCTTCGAAGCCTTGAACATCACCACAGGCTTATCGATTTATATCGGATACATTTTGAAAAGTGTACACCTGATCTACACGATCCTTGTTCAGTTAGGATACAAATTTTCGTAACTGAAAGAAACCATAAAATAAATAATAAATTGCATAAAGTAACCTATGTAATGTAATTGATATGTACCCTACATACGTTATTGGGCGCGTTAAATAATGTGACAGAAAATAATTTGCAAGATTTTCTCAATGTGTCAAATCAGTCTTTTTTAAAATTAATTTACCAGTCGGAAGATTCTCCACCATTTTGGCGACATTACCACGTTGAATGGTAATATTTATACGTTGAACCAAGTAAAAAGAAAACTTTTCAAATACATAGTCTCAAACGTTAATTCTGATTGTCGAATTGCAAATTCGACAATTTTATTTTAAACATAGCGAGAAGTTTAGATTTAGGGCGTTCAAACATACCAAGAGACTATTGAGCTGTGTGATATTGACATGTTTAAGATGCTACTAACCTTCCAACAGTTCTAATTTAATTTACAGATATATAGTGTCTTAAATTGTTAAAGAAATGTGTAGAATGGAATAAAATTGACTTGTTTGAAACATTTTAGACATTTGATTGAAATCGGTGTGGCGTGTTTTGAAATGTCAACTTACTTAAAAAAACTATTAGTTTAAGAGTTTAATATGAATATGAAGACGGTTGTTAAGTTTTTCGAAGAAATTGAAATTAATTGCCAGATGTATACCTAGCTATTGTAAGTTCTCTTTTATTAATTCATGATTATTATAATTCGCAGAATACGTCCAATAATCTGATAATTTTGTAAATTTAAATTAAATAAGCAATGCATGAATTCAAACAAACGAGAATTGTGGTAAGTTCCAAACCATGAGTACGGAGGTAAAACTACGTAACTACGTATTCAGTATAAACATTAGTGGTTGCGAGCGTAATAAATAGGAAGATTTTGCCTTCGGCGTTTGAAGCGAGGTTGAATGGGGATATAAATTTTGAAATATCGAATATGCATTGGACTCATATCAGATGACGTGTTCGTGTTAACTCTCAATTTGTGACACAGGTACTCGTACATATTATGACTTATTGAAGTATATTAAATATTTTCTTTACCCGCGTTGAAAACGTTTTGGTAGGATGAAATCTAAAGCGACGTGATTTTGTACCGGCGGCGGCGTAGCATCGGAAAGGGAACGGAGCGGAAAGTGCAGCTTAGACACTTTTTGGAAAGGTAAAATCTTGAGTAGTTCATGTCACTGAGAACCATAATTCGAGAAACTGTTAAGAACTTTAATTTAATTTAACAGTATAATTTTTTTTTTTTATATTATTAAAATGCAATTTAGTGAAAATAAAATTTTATCTACTATAGAAATTAAATCTACGGAATTGAAATGTACGGAATGAAATTGAGAAATTAAATGTTAGGAATGAATGATATTTCAGATATTTAAATTTAATTTAATGAAGAATACTTTATATTGAAGAAATAAAATTAAGTTCAAGATGATAATTAAAATTTGATAAAAGAAACTAAAAGTAAATTTAGGGAATTCAAATTTAATAAATAAATATAAAACTTTACTTAGGAAAATGTGCCCCTTATTTCGTTCTTTTGACGTCAGAAATCATCATTTTGAATCAATTTTGCTGATAATTATCATAGGTTTTTTGGTACGGGGTTGGTTTGCGTACCCTTCCAGTAAATATTTTAAAATTCAGATTTGATTTTGTTTAAAGCTTATTGGCTCTCTTAAGCGTTGAGTAAATGTTAGTAATATTGCGGTATATGGCTTGGTTATGAGCAAGTTATTTTATGTTTACTCCCATCTTTGACTGTCGCCATAAGTTTTAATTTACGTATAAACCCGTTTATATCATCATTCCGTATGCATAAAGACAAAGAGTGGATTAAGCTTCTGTTTTATTACTTACTGGCTGTTTGCCCCAACTTCATTCGGTTGCATCATCACCAGCCTACCCTAGTGCACTTCTGGACAAAAAGCCCTCACCCATGATACGCCACTTAGCCTTACCCTTTGCTTTTCTTCTCCAGCCACTGCCTGCTACCTAAGGTATATCGTCACGCTATCGAGTTGTAGAACATGCTACGCTAGGCTATCCCTTTTTCGATGCTATGTCTCACCCTCCAACCCGCATTTGGCCAGCGTGGTGGATTACAACCTTGACTCTGTCTTCGTGAGAAAAGACCCCGCCCGAGTCTTCTCTGCTTCTGCTACAAAATTCAAACCTAAGAAAAGTTTACTATACTTCAGTTTCCTAGAAGTCAGATCTGTTATTTAAGCCTTTCTGCATTAGACAAAGGAAAATAACCAAGAGCAAATAATGTCCATGGAGGTGGAATTTTATATGGAAAATTGCCTTTTGCAACGCAGTTTTGAACTTTAGTAAAAAGTTGGGATGTTCACATTGTAGCTACTTTTATTTGTTCCTCTAAATGGTATTTAATTAACTAGCAATTGTTTATGTACTTTTATTCTGTGTCGTACTTACATAAGAAACAAAATAAACGGTTATGGAATGAATTATGAGAATAAATGATGTTTTTGTTTAACCGTGGACGAAGTCAACCTGCTAGTTGAACACAAATGTCTGTTGTGTTTTTTTGTTCATCAATAATAATAGGTCTGCACTTGACTGCCAACTCAACAACAACGCATTATTTAAAGCAACGATACGGCTTAGATGTTCTCTTTGGAATATCAGATAAGAAACGATGCCTCTTTTTCGTGATACGAGTAGTCCGATTATGAAATTACCAAATGAGGAAATGTAATGTATCCGATTAAAATCGATAAACTTGCAACTTCCAAAAAGGTCGCGTGCATCATTTTCGACCATACCTTTGCTTACCATCAGGAGAGGTTTTGCTCAAACTTAGACAAATTTGCATTAAAACAAAAAAAAATGGCAGTCATAGGAACTTCCGATAGAAGTGAAAACTTATAACTCAGAATTTGATAGCTTACCTTGGAAACTACACGGGTGTAACCGGAGGGCGTGGCCTCGCCGTCTTGGCATGGCCATCTAGAAATGCGTCAGCATTTCCCATTGGCTGATGCGTTTCTAGATGGCCATGCCATGATGGCCTGTCCACACCCTTTCCGCATTTCCCATTGGCTGACGTATTTCTAGATGGCCAATAGCCATGGTCCCGAGTTTTCCCGAACCTTTCTTATCATATCCGAGCGTGACGAATGAATTCAATTCACAGCCCACGAAAAATCTGTCTAGGCCCGCCTAAAGAAGTTTTCACTTCAAAAATGTGACGATTTTCAATACCTTGAAACCTTGTTTAGTTTGGGGATCAGATGTGAAATGTTCTCAAATAAATAATGAATTTTCTCGAATGATTTCGCGCAATTTGCATTAATTCCGATAGTTAATGAATTTATAATTGCCACTAACAACTCCAAGCACAACTTTCCAATGCTAGTTAAGGTTCTCCAAAACTTGGTAATTTACTTTGCATTAATGAGGTCAACTCGCTCAATGCAAGGACTTGTTACTCCGCTTAGTCGTTACATGTTATAAAGGAATCTGTCATTAAAGCGGCCATTGTGTGTTCTCTGTCCTAAAATAGTTTATTTATATTTTTATTTAATTAACTTGAATATACAGATACAATTTTAATTAAAGTCCTTAAATTACAATAATATTAACAAAAACAATACAATATAATTGTTATTAAACAATATTTAAAAAAAATACAAATATAAATGACAAAACCTTAAATCCGCGCTCGCCAAATCGCCGACTAAAAGTGTCCATCAGACTGGCGGCGTTTCTTTTATCTTTTAACTAGTAGCGTCTCGCGGTTTTACCTACGCAGTACCCGTTCCAGTCATTTTCCTGAGGTAAAAATAGTCTATGTGATATCCAGGGCTCGGAATTTCTATCGGCATATCCTAACTGTGTGCAAATTTTCAACCCGATCCGTTCACCCGTTTTGGCATGATTGAGCAACAAATAATATGGAAATACCATCGATAGAAACTACTAGAAGCAAGAACCTTCTAGTTTATTTCAAAGAGTTTTCCGATAATCCAGCTCAAGATTCTCTATAGAACACTGATCATCTGAATGAAGAATCGTACTCAAATGTAGGTACTTTACATTAACGACTCTTCAAATGTTCCAATGCTGGACACTGGCGAAATAACTTACAATTTTAATAATGTAAACAGCATTAATTTTGCAAAATATGTCACGAGTGTAGCTAAATTGACTTATACTGATATTACAAATGTCGGTGACGCAAATTCACAAGCATGTACTTTACCCATCTAAAAAACGTCAAACTCCGTTCCGCTTATTGAACGCCGTGGCTAAAGAAAGTTTCACTCTAATCATTTAAACTTCTTCGTGTTATTCGTATTGTTTTTATACCTATCTTACTCAATCTGTCTATTCTACTCAAAATAAACAGTAAGAAAGGGGTGACGGTAAGCAACAAGTCTGCTCGTCTGCAGCGCAAGCAATCGTGAAAAACTTATATTACTATTCAGCAGTATAATTCATAAGGCATCCTACGGTTGCCTGGAAGAAATCGCTCTTAGCGATAAGGTCGCCTATTGTTACTTTGTTATAAGATGTTTCTGTATTTTGTTTTATTATTTAAGTGCAATAAAGAGTTTATCTATCTATCTATAATTGCGTTCGTCATTCAGAGATACCTACCGACAAGACGGTTGCTTATTTTTATTTATTTGTAAATTACCTTCAAACTGTAATTAGTATTGGGTCAGTACTGCTTGAACGTAAATAACTGGAAAAGACGTACGTAAGATTAGAGGCATAACATCTTAGATATCTGGGTGACGACCGCAGTGCGGTGCTAGGTAATGATTTAGGCTCTTCATGTTCCAATAGCTGCGTGTCACTGTACTGTTATGTGGCAGGCATGTTGCTTACCATCAGGCACATGTCCTGATAGTCTCGTCACACTATATTTAAAAAAAAAATTTGAGACCCCGTACTGACCAACCATTCGGCCCTTGGGTCACCCAATGACACCGTAAAGCGACGTGCTTAGCGTTTGAAACGATTGGTCAGTGAACCGTGACCGGGCAAAGAAGTGACGATTCGGGAGACCATTTTTCTTAAATAAATCCATAATAAAAAATAATAATTATAACAATTGAAACGTCGCTGTGTACCGGTTTGAAGGGCAATGTTACAAAAGAAAATATAGGGTAAACAGGTAAATTGGGATGACGGACATGGTCAAAGATATACACATTTTATTAGTTCGTCAGATAGATTATGGAAAAATATGGGACATGTAATTTTTGTTATATCAAATCATCAAAAATTTACAAAGATATAGATTATAGATCATAGTGACGTCACACTATAGTAAAAATTGTACCATATCGTGACGTGACTCGAAACTCTATGCACTGTATCTCCGTCGTTTTTTGTTTGTGAAACATAAGAAAAAATACGTATACAATATTTTTTAATGATTTAACTGACGGGCTTATTACTTTTTTTAAGTCGCCTCGCTTATTATCTTATATCTACGAGTGATAAGCGTAGTACAGGATAGTATTATGGAGTTAGGTAGTATTATGGAGTCAATATGTTGGAATAGTTGAATGACACTGTACTTTTATGATCAGACATGACAGCTACGCAGACGCAGTGCAGTCCTAAGTAATGATTTGGACTCCTCATGTTACCATAGCTACGTGTTACTGTCATGTTATGAGCAGGCGCGTTGGTTACCATCAGGCGCATGTCGTCCTTACGTCACTCTTTCCCACCCAGAGATATAAGATGTTTTATCTCTATACCCTGTAATTTCACTGGAAACATTGCCCTTCAAACTGGAACACAGTAATGTTAGCCCGTTACTGCTTGGTGGTAGAATCACTGGCAAAGGTGTGGTACTTCCCCAGACGGACTCTGTTAAGAGTCCTACCACTACAAAAGCTATATTCGATGTGAAGAATATCAGTACATACCTATATGTTGGAAAAATCATTCTGCATGTATAATGCGTATAGATAATGTTATTGCCTACCATTATCTAGCCCTACTAATATTATAAATGTCAATGTATGGATGTTTGGATGTTTCTTGCTTAATCACGTCCTAGCGTATGAACGGATCGGGCTGAAATTTGCAACACATATAGATTATAGTCTGGAAGAACACATAGGCTACTTTTTATCCCGGAAAAACAACGGGAACAACGGGAACGGGAACTACGCGGGTAATACCGCGGGGTGCTGCTAGTAGTATTTTATAAACAAAACTACACTCAATACATCCTGTTAGTGTTTTAACAGACATTGACAGAGATTGACAGAGTCTGTATACTAACATACTACAATCAAAGTAAATTACATTGAAAATGGCACTATACGACAATAACTCACGAACCACTTACACTAATCACATAGGAATTACCCATTAACCGATGAAATTCCTCAGATAACCAAGACGATATCTTAAACAATAATAGGTTTGCCTTTGAGCGACATCTCACGTAATATTTAGCAACAATGCAATCTACGATGGAGCACACAATCCTGAGATAAACTTATTTATGATTTAAATACAAAGGATTGTAACCATCGGGAAAACCCCACTCGGACAACGTATTCCACAACAAAGACGTTCTTATTACGAAAATAGAGCTAAACCTTCTGGTTAGAATCTTTGAAATGGCAACCATGTAACTATGTCACCTTTTAGAGCTAAGGACAGTATCCGATAGAAAAAGGGGCAAGAGGGTCTACCGCCTAACTAAAACTCTCTTAACCTTGTATTGCTCTCTCGTTTCTTTTCGCTAGAAATGATAGAGACAGCAATAGCAAAGCCATAGCCGATTTAGTTAGGTGGTAGAGGGGAAGGTTACAAAAATGCAGGTTAGCTGCATACTCTCCGACCTACTTACTACCAATCAGAATCACATGCCTAGCATGCTAGTGACATTACCACACTGAACGACAATGCAAATACGTTGAGCCAGATAAACACCAGAATTTTGGTAAAGATTTTTGATTGTTTTAATGTGGTGAAGGCTTTTGAAAATGAAATAATCTCTCGGCCCTTATCTATAGGGTCGAGAGCTTGATTTGTTGTGAGATTGGAATTATTACCTATTGACGTTATATAACTATTACATGGACGTGCCTCATTGAGATAAACTACACAAACAGAGAGTGCACCAAACGCTACTACATAAAACTATTATGTCATTCAGTTTTACTATCAAAGTCGAATGAAAGATAAATTAAATTTGTAAACACTAACCACAGACACTTTAGGTAACAAATTGAAACAATACATTAATGTACAACACAGGCGGAGTATCAGTGCAGCTCTCAAACCGTTAACATAGTTTATTCACATAAATATGTATAATGTTGAGTATTTTGAGATCTATAAGTCCTACCACTACAACACCCTAGGTGTTGTAGTGGTAGAAGTGGTAGGTTTTGTAGAGGTAGGACGCTTTGCAGAGTCCGCCCGCCTGGGGAAGAACCACATCTATGCCAGTTATTCTACCGCCAAACAGTGATGCGAAGACATCCCTGTGTACCGGTTTGAAGGGCAATGTCTCCAGTGAAAATACCTAAAATGCCTTTTCTTATCCATTATTTCGCAACGCCGTATAAAAATCATGCGACAAGGAGAAACGATCGAGGATTGCAACCTCCCCTCTTCAACTGCACTCAGTTGGACAGCTTATAAGTGACGGCATAGTGCTGAATCTTATTACTTTTTACCCTTCTATCATCCTAAATAGGTCTCCTGGTAGTTCATTTGACCCGTAAATTTTGTTCACGGGCCTGTAGTCTATGGGCTGTTTAAACAAATTCTATGATGCGGATTCGGGGAGCTATGCCGAAATCATCCACTGCACACCGCTTCCAAATTCACACAGCTCGGAAATGTTATTTGCTTAGCTCGGAAATCTTATTTGTTTAAATAGGTTTGACCACCGTCCCACCTGACTAACGTTTACACAGAGAGTGGGTGATTTCATTCTGGTTCTATTAAAAATAAATATTCATTGGTAGCTCGTATCTGGCACAGGACAAGTGTCCGCGTTTGCGCCCTACCTGAGTCAAAAGAAGCTATGACACTTTATACTACATAGCCAACAGTAATGCCAGTGTTGATGATGATGGTTTTAGTGATGACGGTGATCATGATCATGATGGCGATGATGGTAGTGATTGTGATGATGAACATGACTATGACGATGATTATGATTGTGACGATGATCATGATTGTGACGATGATCTTGATTGTAATGATGATCACGATGGTGATGATGGTCATGGTGGTGATGGTGATCATGATTGTGATGATGACCATGATGGTGAAGATGATCATGATGGCAATGAAAACGCTAATTCTTATTTTTTTATTTAGGAAGTGGACATGGTGCTCGCTCCTCTCATCATCACCTTGGAACGGGAGACCGTAATGGACTTCAGCCGACCTTTCCTATCGTTTAACCTGAAAGGCGCACAGAACATTCCACATGCTTCGACCTCCGTCTTCAGTTTCCTTCGTCCGCTTTCCAGGGAAACTTGGGTAAGTTAACGGTTTCTTTCTATTTTTATACTTTAAGGACGCCTTCACATTAGGTCGCAAGCAGTGCGGCAGCCGCGCGACGGCAGCGGATGCCTTCTCAATACAAGTACAGCGTACAGCGTTTGCAACACTGGCTAGATGCCGACTGATCTCGCGCCACTTCCGCGCTGCCGTCCGCTATGACAATTACGTGTCGCGCTGCTCTTTTAAGTATAGAAGTTTGCCGCCTGTGAACAGCGCCACTGTCGCGCTGTGACTATCGCGCTGCTGCCGCGCTGCTTACGACCTAATGTGAAGGCGCCCTAAGAAAAAGCGTTTTAGGCTATAGATGTATTATATTTTCTTAATAAATTTTGTAAGACGTTATTTATGCTCTGATATAGATTTCTATCAAGTCGTGTCAGAAAATCTGCACAGCAGAAGTAAGGATCCACCAGTCGCAACCGCAGGTCGATTTTGGTCAACTATTTATTCAATCGAGTAGAATTAGACCACTGCCGTAAGATCACTCGTATCCTACATGGCTTTAAGCACAAAGCATCTTGGACATTCTTACTTTATTACTTTACTAGCGGCCCTTTCCGGCTTCGCTCGGATAATAACCTAGATACCAACTGCAGCGGCGTACCTATGCCACATACATGAAAGATAACGATACAGCCAGAATTCAGAAAAAATGTTTTAATCACTGGTTACATAACAGAGAACATTTTTTTCATAACTGGTTACCAAATGTAGGTAATGAAAACGGAAAATAAGTGTTTATTGGTAACTGGTTACAAACCACTGAAAAAAAATCTTTTTTCGTAGCTGGTTACGAATCAGTCGGTTACGAAAGTGGCTGAAGGGATTTTTCTACACCTTCGGTTACATTGTTCAAATTTTACCAAGGATCCCTAATTTTTTTCAAAATGAAATGTAGCCTATGTCAAATTGGAAGAATGTAGCATTCTATTGGTACAATTTTTTTTTTAATCGGCCCTGTACTTTTTGAGCCTATTCATTACAAACATACAAACATACAAAAATAGGTACAAATCTTTCCTCTTTATAATATCCGTATTCCGTAAGCCTTTCGGTAGCTAGAGCCCAAAAGGGATTGACGATGAACAAAAGACAAATTAACTTTGTAAAAGAGGGCTCAACTTCAAACTCCAAGAACAAGCCTTACTCAATCCTGGGTTCAGCACCTGATTGGACTATTTTAATGGACACGTATGAAGAGCACTACAAAATCCCAGAGGATGTGGGTGTTTCGTCATCCAGACCGGACATTTTCCTTTTTTCTAGGGCTACGAAACGCATAGTCCTGGTAGAACTTACCGTACCGTGGGAAACTAATATACCTAAAGACCACGTGATGAAACAAAATAAGTATTACGACCTACAAAATGAATTAACAAAAAATGGCTATGTAGTTAATTTATACGCTGTAGAAGTAGGAGCGAGAGGTATACCAGCAAAATCTCTCTATAACCTGCTTAAAGACCTTGGATTGTCCAGAAGTGCAGTAAGTTCTATACACTAGAACGAGTATCTAAAGCTGCACTAGTAGGATCATATCGGATTTGGCTGGGCAGGGAGAGAAATACGAGTAGTGAAGGTGAGTGTTGACGTACGTCAATATAAGGGGCCCCTTTTAAACCTACGCCCGAGTCACAAGTCTTGGGGTCTACTCGAGATTTCTCTCTCTGTCACACGATGGACCCGGCACCCGCACGGTGAATCCATGGAATGCTAAGAAGTACGTCTCAAAGTGTAGAAGTGTAGATGTACAAGTTTTGGAATTAAAAATAAATACAAAATTATTAATAAATTCCAATTAACGAACGGCAGAAAAAGAAGAAATAATTGTTTACTCAAGTTAATTTAGATGTAGGTATTCAGATACATGTGTTAGTATAATTTATGCTAATATAAAGAGATAAAGTTTGTTGGGATGTGGGGAGAAATCTGTGGTTCGACAAAACCGATTTTGAAAATTATTTCAACAATAGAAAGTCCCATCATAGGTGATTGTATATACTCTCATCCTACTAATGTTTATTGTAATTTTTCTAACGATTTGTGGGTCAATCGCGTCGTTAAGGTTGAACGGATCGGATTGAAACTTGAAACACAGTCGGAATAGACAGTACTTAGGCAATTTTTTATCGCGAAGACTCTTAGAAACGCGAACTATGCCGGTAAAACCTAAGGGGTATAGGTGTAAGGCTAAGGATTCCTCTAAGTATTTAAAATTTATCATATAAAAGATGTCACAGCCTGATGATGATAATATAAAAATGTAATGGACAAAAAGCGCGGCGAACTGCCGGGCCGTTTATTTTACAGCTAATGTAAAAAAGGTAACTATACATATTTGCCTCTATGGGTTATGGAAATATGAAAACAGCGTTGACTGCTCCGGTGCTCCTTGTACTTTATACTTACAATAATTGTCCATCGCTAATCAGCGGGGACATTCATTGTGTATTTCAAATTTCAACTCGATCCGTTTATTCGTTCCGACATGATTGAGCAACAAACATCCATACTTTCGCATTAGTAATTTTAATCAGATTATCTATAATATTTATTGGGTAAACGGGTAACTCACGTGTAATAAGGTCGGTCAATCCGACTCGAGTTTCGGCCGCGTCTGGCGGCCTTTTTCAAGGAGAGTGTACGCGCACGATGGCTTCCCGTGAGTGAGTTCCGATGAGTGCCAAACGGGAAGCCATCATGCGCGTACACTCTCCTTGAAAAAGGCCACCGGACGCGGCCGAAACTCGAGTCGGATTGACTAACCTTATTACACATGAGTTACCCGTTTACCGTTTACAATCAATATGTGTAACAACCACGTTAATTTTAGTTTACTAAAATCTATAATATTATTTAGCATTATGTTTTTGACATATGTAATAAGTATTATTTTGTCATTTACATTTTTTATAAAAACTAAATACATTTGTATTTCCGTAGCTATGCATCCTCTGCAGTATGGTAGCAGTGAGCGTCGTTATGTTCCTGGTGTCCCGATTTTCACCCCGTGAGTGGAAGATTGTCTCCGTCACTGACACACAATCTTCGGAGCAATCAGAACCCACTACAAAGGTAAAACGTTTACAATATTAATTTATTATCTCTGAAAAAAATTATGATGATGAAAAACAAAAAACCGGCTTAAATTTAATATTACATTTTAGTTTTGATTGTTCGATTTTGTTATAAACCACTATACACTAATTATAGTATTTTACTGCCGGAGATACCTCTAGAATAACTGATATGGTAGTAGTGTTCCTCCCCAGGCGAACTCGATGAAAACATAGTATTGCAAAATTGAAAGTTACTCCAAAATTAGAAGTAATCCATCAAGTTCAAAGTTAACCACCTCGAAACTCTGTCCAGCAAAATGGTTACATTGAATAACATTAAAAGTTTAAAACGGTAGATGTTAGACAATGTCAATATTTTCCTGGACAGAGTAACTAGCCGCGGTTACTAGGTAGTTTGATTTGAACTATAAAGTAGTTTCTAATGTAAATGTCGGTAGCCAGTAACGGCTAATACACACAACCTCATAATAATCCCTTTAAAAAGAGGCTGCATTGTCATGTAAGATAAAACAGGTTTATTATGAAGCAGAGATACTATTGAAACAAAAAAAAATTGGCAGTTATAGGAACTGCCGATAGAAGTGAAAACTTATAACTCTGAATTTGATAGCTTACCTTGGAAACTACACGGGTGTAACCGGAGGGCGTGGCCTCGCCATCATGGCATGGTCATCTAGAAAGGCGTCAGCATTTCCCATTGGCTCACGCATTTCTAGATGGCCATGTCATGATGGCGAGGCCACGCCCTTTTAGCATTTCTCATTGGCTGCCGCATTTCTAGATGCCCAATCGCCAAGGTCCCGAGTTTACTCGAAGATTTCTTATCATACCCGAGCGTGACGGTAGAATTCAATGTACACCCCACGAAAAATGTATCTAGGCGCGCCTAATGAAGTTTCACTTCAAAAACACGTATATTCAAACAGAACTTGCAAACTTTTCTGGTGATATGACACTGAAGTTTCTGAATAAAATTACGAAGATTCAGAACATTACTGCCCTCAGGAGCCAAGTGACAAACACTCAAAGAACATTTTTATTAAAGCAAACGCCCGCCGCTTTAAAAGTAGAATCTCAATATCGATTCCCAGTTTCTTTTTTAGAAAATATATTTTCTACAGAACGCTCTTTTTAGATGTAACGTAATTTTATTACGAAAGTTCTCAGTCTATCGGAGAAAGATGTTTTATAATTTTTGTATTTAGCGTCAAATAATAGGCGCAAAGTTACTGGGCCTGTGAGAACAAAATGTTTGTAGCTGTTAATTTGTTTGTGTAATACATTTACTCAAAGTTTACGTAGGTAATTAAACAAAATGTTTGAGTCAATCAACTAGTATCAGTACAAATGTTCGACTTAACAAATAGTGGGTTACTGGGTAGAGTAAGTCTGCCTGCTAAGCCTTAGGTAGTGGGTTCGATTTACAGTCAAAATATTTGTATGGTACACAAATATTTATTCTGTATCACGCTATTTTCGTGAATAATAAGTGTGTGTTTGCAACCAGGTGTTAAAGTATTATATATCAGTTATCGAGCTCGCATAAGCTCTGCATAGTTTCGGGCTTGATTGTATTGTACGATATCTCCGTCCTACATTTATTTACTAAGCTTATGTTTTGATGGTATGTCTCAAAATGATAAAGATAAAAAAAATATACAGAATATAGTTACTAGTTTATTATAAAAAAATAAAACTTTAATCGAATTCCAAAAGTTTCACTAGCCTTTTGTTCAAAAGATTTCAGGACTTATACCCAAAAACCTTGCTGAAAAACACAAATGTAAATGTATTCTACATTTACAGCAGTGTCCAAAACTCTTAAAAGGTACATAGCTCCGCAATAAAACATTCCAATCGAACTATCACATCTGAATCACGATTTGTTCGACTGGTCTAGTCTGAAGTGTAATTACGTGTAACACGGTTTCCAGTATCGATAGTTTTCAGCTACAAAATGTTCTACAGATCTAATAAGAGTTAGGAAACTTGATCTTGCAATATACACGGCCGCAGACAAGTCGCCTCAGTAGCTACGTGTAATCTTGTATACCGGGTAATAACTGATAATGTCATAACAGATTTTAGATAAACGAACCCATTTGATTAATAAGAACAGACAACTATAATACCAATACTTAGTGTCGAATTCAATACAGAGAAATAGTTTTAGTGCTAGTGTAAGGGTATCCGGGGGTCAAGGGTTGTGAACTCAATTGGTGAAAATCGAATTCCCAAACCTCCCCGGAAAAAAGTTAATGTTTAAGTATAAAATAAAAAAGTAAGACTTTTTCAAGCGTTTATTGATAGGACACAAAGGCATACATCAATACTAAAAAGGGTAAAAGGCCAGGGGTTGATCGTTGAGTTACTGTTCCTTCAAAAGACCAAAAAAAGGAATTTGAAGAATTCCTCGACAACCTCTATATTAAAATTTGGTTATTCCCAGTACAGGGTCCTTTAGTAAAGATGGGTAAATTCCGAATACCACCCTAGGTTAGAGAGGGGTTCAGCAAAGGCAAAACTCCCCGGTTAGGTTAGATCAGTAATTGGGCAAAAATCAACCCCTCCTTACAGCCAGGAACCTATACTGTTACCGAGAACTGACAAGATCAACCAAAATAAAAGTGGCGATAGGCCTTCATCAGTATGGGGTAAGACCGTGGAATTTATAACTATAAATCCAGTTGACTAAGTATGGTAAGTGACCTAACCACAAATTACAAGTACAAAGTCAGTTCCCACGCACTAAGAATAAACCGTTGAAATAACATTATTAGGTAATTGGTGTAAGACCAAGAAATTTATAACTATATTTATAGTAGATTAAGTAAGGTAAAAGACAACATTACAAATTACAAGTACAACGTCAGTTCCCACGCACTAAGAATAAACCGTTGAAATAACATTATTAGGTAATTGGTGTAAGACCAAGAAATTTATAACTATATTTATAGTAGATTAAGTAAGGTAAAAGACAACATTACAAATTACAAGTACAACGTCAGTTTATGACTGACTCTCAGTCACTTACATGAAGTATGGTATCCAACGTATAGCCACCCCTGGACAATTCTAGACTTGTGTCTCTCTGGATTAAACTTTATAGTGTTTACATGAGCGGTAACCGAAAGTACACTAACTAGACACTAGCGGTGACCCGGGAAAATTATTAGGTAATTACTACTGTAAGCTCTTATGAAAATAACGTTTAACCGCAACAGCAGGAAAAAGTATATGTTATAGAACATAGAAATTTATTTATTATCTAGGTCAGAAACCTGACCTTTATTAACCGACCTCGGCCGGACACTTTCAGGACACTTAACTCCTCGGGGCAACATAATCAACCACGGCCCATGGCCCTGCCGCACTCTCCACTCCACATTCCACCACTCTTCCACAATACACTCAACAATAACCTGTCGGGTTCTGGCGAGCGCTGTCCCGGCCACGAGGCACGAGCTCGGGGTCGACCGCCGAACTGGGCGCAGCCCGGGAAAACCGCCAGACACCATCACACCACACACCAGGACGTCTCCAACACCACAACAAAACACCTCCTATAAAAGAACAAACAAAATTAACAACGTGTTCGTCAGACACCCGCCTGCCACGCGGCCTCTCGGTACATTTTTATACATTCGACTTACCCCTTTAGGAAGGTGTGTTCAATTGGAGACGCTTAAGACAGGCCCTCCCTACGCGCACGACGCGGATGGCCGCCGGGCGCCGACGCTGGCCGTCTCGCCTCGCCGCGTTAGCCTCGGGACACGTCACTATAAAAAACACGTTTTCACATTTCTGCGACACGAACAATCGATCGATCGACGATCGAACCAGCAAAATCACAGCACATACTCACCACAATCAAACGATTCAGGACAATATAATAATTAATTAATAACGAGGCGGCGGTCCGTGACCGCCGCCCGTCAAGAAAAAGATGGCCGCTCCCTTCCCTTCCGCTGTCAAAAACCAGCTAGTGTTGCGGTAAAAACTCAACGATTATTAGGGATGTCCGTATATCGCTCGGCCGCATATAGAATCTATGCGTTCCGATTTACGGGAAAAAAAAAAGGGTTACAGTACTCCTCCCATCACCAGAATTTTTCGAAAGGAAAGAGAAAAATTCAGACGGCCCTCCGTCTATACACCTATCAAGCACAACACCCTACAGCTTCAAACTAAAATAACAAAGAAAACCGAAAACAACTAGCAAAAATCTGGAATTCTATACAAAGATATCCTTAAAAAGATGTAGATATTGTTCTTCCTTATGTCCAAATAAGTGGGCTGGTCATAAATAACGATGAGGGTCGCACAACAGCGTCTCGCATCCTACCATCCACTCGTCGAACATCCAGTAAAACAAAAATCCTAACAAGTAAAAACCAACTTAATCCAACAACAAAGTCTATTCAAAATATTTGCAAACCGAACCTAAGGTTCTCAAACAATTCAGAAGTTGATTAGGGTACACATAACTACTGCGACACATAATCAACCACAATAGTACAAGCTTGGCCAATTGGTTCAAAGACGAACAAGTCTTCTCAATCATCAACGGCACCTACAGCAGGAACAGATACTCGGAGAGACGACAGCCTCTCATCAGCAGGAACGACCTCCTTCAATAAAGTCTGGTAAACAAAATTTACCTAAAAGGGTATAACAGTACAACGCCCTGTTAAAAAGTCAAGGTTAAAGACACGAGTGGGGGGTAGATCCCAAACAACGTGTAAAACTACAGAATCTATCAAACAACATTCACATCTTCTGAGTTTATAAGTGTCAGCATACTACGGGTCAAACACCGGCGTATGATATAAGGTCCAGAACGCGAGAAAGCGTTCGGTACAACGTTCTCAGAACCCTCATTAGGTTCCCTACAACAGCACATGTGAAACTCTGCCACACAACACTACATTAACCGCTAGAATATTACGGGATTCTATAAAAATCGACGTCAGCATCAGCACCACCACTTCCAACACATCAACAACATGGTTACCTAGAGCCTAGCTCAAAAGGTTTATCTTCTGATCGCGACATCCCAACGCGGATACAGATATAATATAAGTCGAGATTCTATACAAGAAATCTGCTAACTCGTCATACTCAAGTATAAAAAGGTCTATCATCTGCTAACGATAACTCAACGCTAGTGCAGAAATAGTGAACAACAATAGGGTTACCTCAAGCCTAAGTCAAGAGGCTTATAATCTCTGATATCCCAACCCTGATACAGAAATAGTACAATCAATAAGGTTCTCTGCTCGCGACAGCTTAACACGATTACAGACATAGTAGAAACAATAAGGTTACCTCGAGCCTAGCTCAAAAGGTTTATCAACGGTGAGCGACAATCTAACGCTACTCCCGAAACAATATAGAAGGCGATTCTAAATAAGAATACCGCTAAACGTCATCATAAAAATGTTATAATATCAAAATAGCTAAAGTAAGAACAATATAGGTATAAAGCTTCATCAATTGAGCTCCCTATCTAAGCATATAGTTATCCGGAATGATATCACAGACATACATAGTATAAGAATTCATTCAAAGGATGCAATCGATGCACCTGTCACCACAGCATCTCGGGGTTGCTGAAAGAAAACCGAATTATCACGGCGATCTCCCAAGCTTAAAACTACTGGAGCTAAATTAAAAGCCTTCCAAAAATTAATACTAAATAATAAAAAAAAGATAAATCACAAATATTAACCTTTAAATATGTACGAGCATCTATTCTATTCACACGAACCATTGCTGCTTCTAATCTAGATTGTTCAAAAAATCTACCTACAAAATTACACCAGTCAGACCACTCTGCCTTAGAAGTTAAACAATGGCCCGTCTTGTTCAGTTTTTTGGCTGAACACAACGAGAACAGTTTCTAATAGTAACACCCTTCTCACCACAACGATAACAAATAAGAGGAGGCGCCTTACAAGCATTCAAGAAATGACCCTTAGTCCTACACCTTACACAAAATTCGTCAGCCGCTGTCACTGCAACTTCAGCTCTACGGGGTACCTTGCCTTTATAAGTCAAGTCCGGGGAAACAGCTGTAGTTAAATTAGGCCGAGGTTCACTGAACAAATCCGCCTTCTGCTTCGCACCTTCCAACGGCCTACACCGTGCCTTAAACTCAGACCACGAGGTACAATCCACTAATGCCAACTGCGTAGTATAAAAAGGCCTGACGTTATACTTCACAATCTCCAGCCGCTCAGCTTCACTTAAAGGTCGCCTCAAGCGGGAAAAATAATTGTGCATAACGCTTAGATATTTCACCATCGATTCATCAGGTCCTTGGGTTCTAGAACGAATCTCCTGTAATAAAAGGTAATCAAAATCATGAGGCAGGAATTCCTCCAATAACAAGTTCTTCAACTCTTCCCAATTATGAACGTCATCGCGTATACTACGATACCATAATAAAGCATCATCCGTAAACTACTCCACAGCCGAGGTATACAATTTAGATGGGGAAATATGTCTAGACGAGCTTAACTCTTCCAATCTCTCCAGGTAAGCATGAACACTACCCTTCCCATTAAACTTATGGTTTAGTGCGTGAACATTTGAAACTCGGTCACACGAAACCAAGCGCACAGCAGGACTACTACGAACTTCCTCGGAGTCAGCGACTGCATCAGCTCCATCAGCAGTTCCCAGCTCCTCAACAGTAGGGTCACCTTGAGCTCCACACAACGGCTTATCATCTGCAAGGGTAAATTCAACACTACTACGAAAATTTTGCAATATGCGATCCATCTTCTTAGTGATAACACCCAATCGTTCGTCAAGCTGAGCTTTACGGACACAGTCTTCCTCGAGGGAAGGTGAAAGGCGACTCAACCGATGAAAGAGATGATTACCTAAAGCTTGTATCCTATTCAGATATTTTAATAGTAATGGGCGTCGAGCACAAGTCTCCTCTAGTTCCCCTAGTTTACCCTGAACACACAGTAGTTCGGCAGAAATATCACCCTCATAAGTTACAATTTCATCAGTTCTCATCTGAGCATTCAACTTTTTCACCTGAGCTCGTAACTTTTGTATATTATCCTCCGGAAGGGCATCGCGGATACATACTTCATATTTCAACTCATCAACATTCAGTAAATGGAAAGATATGGGACGTTCCTCCATATTCAAAGTCTTAAGTAAACAGAACTATACTTAAAATTAGATAAACTTAGGAATATAGCTTATGCTAAAAAGTTATAATACTAGCCGCACAATACAACAGTAGTTAAACAATATTAACCGTTATTATAATAACAAACTCAAAGTTATAGGTTGAAAAGGTAACAGTAACACGATCCAGAATCGAGCAACAGACCGAAACCAGAGGTAGAAGACCACGATCGATGACTTATAGTAGTTAAGCACGTCTTGAAAGCTTTAAAATAATAAAACAATAAGAAAAAAATGATATAGTATCATATAACCAGCATATAGTCATATATATGACCTATAAATAGCCTAGAAAGGTAGAAAACTTCACATATAGTCAGTAAAGTTAAAAAAAATAACATATAGTGTTATATAGCTAACATATAGTCAGGTATAGTAAAAAATATAACAAACAGGTTGTGACAGCTCAACACAGCCAAAAAAGTAGAAAACTTTACATATATTAAGTAAAGTTAAAAAAAAATTAACATATAGTAGTCTATAGCTAATAGGTAGTCAGATATAGAAGAATAATATAACAATATCCAGGTAGTTATAACCTAAAACAGCCTAGAAAGAACACAGAACATCCTATAAAGCTTCAATAACGTGCAAAACATCCCATACAGTCTTATATAGCGTTATATAGTATATATATAGCGTATAAATGCTTGAAAAGGTCCCTGTTCGGGCGCCAAATTGTAAGGGTATCCGGGGGTCAATGGTTGTGAACTCAATTGGTGAAAATCGAATTCCCAAACCTCCCCGGAAAAAAGTTAATGTTTAAGTATAAAATAAAAAAGTAAGACTTTTTCAAGCGTTTATTGATAGGACACAAAGGCATACATCAATACTAAAAAGGGTAAAAGGCCAGGGGTTGATCGTTGAGTTACTGTTCCTTCAAAAGACCAAAAAAAGGAATTTGAAGAATTCCTCGACAACCTCTAAATTAAAATTTGGTTATTCCCAGTACAGGGTCCTTTAGTAAAGATGGGTAAATTCCGAATACCACCCTAGGTTAGAGAGGGGTTCAGCAAAGGCAAAACTCCCCGGTTAGGTTAGATCAGTAATTGGGCAAAAATCAACCCCTCCTTACAGCCAGGAACCTATACTGTTACCGAGAACTGACAAGATCAACCAAAATAAAAGTGGCGATAGGCCTTCATCAGTATGGGGTAAGACCGTGGAATTTATAACTATAAATCCAGTTGACTAAGTATGGTAAGTGACCTAACCACAAATTACAAGTACAAAGTCAGTTCCCACGCACTAAGAATAAACCGTTGAAATAACATTATTAGGTAATTGGTGTAAGACCAAGAAATTTATAACTATATTTATAGTAGATTAAGTAAGGTAAAAGACAACATTACAAATTACAAGTACAACGTCAGTTCCCACGCACTAAGAATAAACCGTTGAAATAACATTATTAGGTAATTGGTGTAAGACCAAGAAATGTATAACTATATTTATAGTAGATTAAGTAAGGTAAAAGACAACATTACAAATTACAAGTACAACGTCAGTTTATGACTGACTCTCAGTCACTTACATGAAGTATGGTATCCAACGTATAGCCACCCCTGGACAATTCTAGACTTGTGTCTCTCTGGATTAAACTTTATAGTGTTTACATGAGCGGTAACCGAAAGTACACTAACTAGACACTAGCGGTGACCCGGGAAAATTATTAGGTAATTACTACTGTAAGCTCTTATGAAAATAACGTTTAACCGCAACAGCAGGAAAAAGTATATGTTATAGAACATAGAAATTTATTTATTATCTAGGTCAGAAACCTGACCTTTATTAACCGACCTCGGCCGGACACTTTCAGGACACTTAACTCCTCGGGGCAACATAATCAACCACGGCCCATGGCCCTGCCGCACTCTCCACTCCACATTCCACCACTCTTCCACAATACACTCAACAATAACCTGTCGGGTTCTGGCGAGCGCTGTCCCGGCCACGAGGCACGAGCTCGGGGTCGACCGCCGAACTGGGCGCAGCCCGGGAAAACCGCCAGACACCATCACACCACACACCAGGACGTCTCCAACACCACAACAAAACACCTCCTATAAAAGAACAAACAAAATTAACAACGTGTTCGTCAGACACCCGCCTGCCACGCGGCCTCTCGGTACATTTTTATACATTCGACTTACCCCTTTAGGAAGGTGTGTTCAATTGGAGACGCTTAAGACAGGCCCTCCCTACGCGCACGACGCGGATGGCCGCCGGGCGCCGACGCTGGCCGTCTCGCCTCGCCGCGTTAGCCTCGGGACACGTCACTATAAAAAACACGTTTTCACATTTCTGCGACACGAACAATCGATCGATCGACGATCGAACCAGCAAAATCACAGCACATACTCACCACAATCAAACGATTCAGGACAATATAATAATTAATTAATAACGAGGCGGCGGTCCGTGACCGCCGCCCGTCAAGAAAAAGATGGCCGCTCCCTTCCCTTCCGCTGTCAAAAACCAGCTAGTGTTGCGGTAAAAACTCAACGATTATTAGGGATGTCCGTATATCGCTCGGCCGCATATAGAATCTATGCGTTCCGATTTACGGGAAAAAAAAAAGGGTTACACTAGGTAATGATACGGACTCTTCATGTTCCAATAGCTGCGTGTCATTGTGCTGTTATGTGGCAGGCATGTTGTTTACCATCAGGCACATGACCTGCTCGTCTCAGCACTCTAAATTATAAAAAAAAAGTATGAAAATGACACTGGTATCTCACGTGTAATATGATCGGTTCAATACAACTTAAGGCCCTACCTTGAACAAATGACCTTGAGAACTTCATACCTCATCGCACATCGCAAGAAAGAGCAAGAAAGAGCTGCAAGAGCAGCAGAGAAGCAATAGGATTTGTCACTGTTTTGTCGTTCAGATTTTAGAATAAACACTTTATAAGATCAGATTATAGTCTGTTGAAAAAAAAATTCTACCATAATGTTCGTGATCTAATTGCCTATCCGTTGGTGTAAGTACAATGTCTAAATAGTGGCGGCTTTTTGAGTAGATACAAGATAGTCAAAATTATTTCCAATTTTAAAGTTTTTGCAAAAATTTAAATGAACTTTTACAAGTTGATATTTGTTTTGGATAAAGAGAAGATAGCTCTGAAAATTATACAAGTTTTGCTCGGGGACGCGCATTAAGTTTCAACCACTTCTGGCGGCCTTTTTAAAGGAGAGTACACGCGCGTAACCGCTCTTCGTTTGGCACTGTAATGTAGCGGTAGGACTCTTTGCAGATTCCGTCGAGGAAACCACACACCACACCTTTGCTAGTTATTCTACCGCCAATCAGTAATGTGCAAACATTACTGTGTTCCAGTTTGAAGGGCAATGTTTCCAGTGAAATAACAGGGCATAGATATAAAACACCTTATATCTCTGGGTAACGAGCTCAGTACAGTGCTAGGTAATAATTCGGACTCTTCAACTCCTATAATATTGATAAATACATACAATGTACCTAATACAACTAAATATTAAAACTAAATTGATACGTTTGTCGAAATACATAATTGAGATTAGATTTAAGCAAAAACAATATTAAATTTGGTACACCCTTAATGCAGGGTATATATGTACAAATATTTGAAATATTTGTTGTGTATATGCAATTAAATAAATACATAAATGATCCAATAACTGCGTGTCACTCTACTTTTATGTGACAAGCATGTTGCTTACCATCAGCACATGTTTTGCTCTTCTCGTCAGTCTATACTTAGAACGGTCGAGGCAGACATTGAAATAGAAAAAATTCCGGGGAGCGATTTTTTTTATGAAACGTCGGGGAGGGTTGTTGGAAGTATAAATCTCGATTTTCTAACTAATCTCGGTAGAGGGTTCGCCGCCATCTTGTTTTAAAGTTTTTGTGAAATAACTCGTTCATTTTCAACTTTAGAGCAAAAATTATGGTCACCAAAATTGATGGAAATTTAATTTCTCACAAGTTTGCTTCAAATAAGTTTTACGCTAGGATCAATATTTGCAGAGTTATACTATCAAGTTTATCAAAAAAATCGTAATGGGTGGAATTTTATTTTTTTCAACTTCGGTTCTCGCACTTTTTAGGGTTCCGTACCCAAAGGGTAAAAACGGAACCCTATTACTGAGACTTGGCTGTCCATCCGTCCGTCCGTCCGTCCGTCTGTCACCAGACTGTATCTCAAGAACGGTGATAGCTACACAGTTGAAATTTTCACAGATGATGTATTTTTATTGCCGCTATAATAACAAATACTAAAAATAAAATAAGTAAAAAATGTGCGAGAACCAAAGTTGAAGAAAATAAAATTGCACCCATTACGATTTTTTTGATAAACTTGATAGTATAACTCTGCAAATATTGATCCTAGCGTAAAAACTATATGAAGCAAACTTGTGAGAAATTAAATTTCCAATAACTTTGGTGACCATCATCTGTGCTCTAAAGTTGAAAATGAACGAGTTATTTCACAAAAACTTTAAAACAAGATGGTGGCGAACCCTCTACCGGGATTAGTTAGAAAATCGAAATTTATACTTCCAACAACCCTCTCCGACGTTTCATAAAAAAAAATCGCTCCCCGGATTTTTTTCTATTTCAGGCTAGTTTTATGTCTACCTCGACTGTACTAACTATTAAAAAAATCGTTTAAGTTAGATAAATATTGGTCGACAATTTTGACAGAATTCTAAAAAACCTCACTCTATGCAAAGTTTGTACAATGTAAATCCGCCTGGGGAAGTACCACACCTTTGCCAGTTATTCTACCCCCAAGCAGTAATGTGCAAAAGTTACTGTGTTCCGGTTTGAAGGGCAATGTTTCCAGTTAAATTACATGGCTTAGAGATATAAGACCTTAGATCTCTGGGTGACGAGCGCAGTGCAGTGCTAGGTAATGATTTGGACTCTTCATGTTCCAATAGCTGCGTGTCACTGTGCTGTTATGTGGCAGGCATGTTGCTTTCCATCAGGCACATGTCCTACTCGTCTCGTCACTCTTTATTTAAATATATATATTTTTATATATATGCATATACCTATAATTTATACATCCAAATAGATACTACTGTTGATATACTACTTACATAATGACGTATCAAAAATTATTCTAATCGTCAAATCTCACTAGGCCACCTGAATAATATGTTTTATTTGCAGTTGGTTTAAAGTGACTATTATTTTCAGACGACCGTGGTGAATGAATTTAGCTTTTGGAATTCGTTGTGGTTCTCTCTGGGCAGCTTCATGCAACAGGGAAGCGATCTTACACCGAGGTAAGCTTAGATAAAGAATAAGTAAATAGATCAGGGTTTTCCGCACGGTTCCTTTGTACCAATCGTAAGCAGATGAGGTGTATGTTAGCTATGGCGACATAGCGATGTGCCGCGACAAATGTATGTCACTTCCACAAGAGCGACAAGACAAGAGCGATCAGACCCGTGCTTTCGGTGTTAAGCGTTTGTTCTAACTCTAAACGTAGTATATGTAATCTCTTTGCAGGTAAGTCATCTTAAATATCTCTGGATCGCGTAGTCCAGTGCTAGTCTGTGACTCTTGTTGTTTAAATATCTGCGAGGCCTTATGTTATGTCCTTATGGGCAGGCTTTTGACATTGAGACATTTCTTACCTACTATAATGCATAGCTCTCATTCTCATTTCTGCTCATTCCGTAACTCTTAAGTTCTAAATTAAGTTTAATCTAATTAATTAAAGTTATAAATAAAGTGTTACTGAATTAATTAACGTGAAAAGAGCTAACGACTTGCCGAAAAGTAGTTATTTTATAGAGGTAACAATTGTTACTCCCACAGAAATCTAAATAATAAGGTAATTATTTAGATTTCTGTGGTTACTCCATAATATTAATTGAAAGCCACTTTCAAATTCTAGAAAATAGCAATTTTTAAAAAAAGGCTTATTCATGAAAAACCTGTCTTTAAAGGCTACTATGCATAAAGCTATTTTTTTTATGTGATACTTTTACGAACGCTTTCTATTTCATTTATTTTGTGTAGAGCTTTCATTTTTGAAATCAGTTATTTATAAACTAGGCAAATTAACGTTTGTTGGTTAACGGTTAACGGCACTTATACCATTTTTAGGAATTGTGTGTGTTATTGCTAATTAACAATTTATTAGCAATTTAGTAAGATTGTTAGGCTCTAAACATATTCATTCATTCATTAATGACTGGATGAAAATTCTTTATATTGACACCATTTACCATATACCATTTAACATTACATACGGTATAAATAATAAATAATACATTTCTTTATTTGCGAAAATGGGTAATTACAATAAGATCTTATAATATCTTTACATTGAGAACTCCATAATCAACCTTACGGCATGCAAATATCAGGTTGTCTATGACAATTTGCTAAAAAACATTAAATTTTTTCTTAATTTACCATTCTAAACGGCCTATTCAAGAACTACCAATTTCATTATTATTGTTTACATTAATAAAAAACAATTATACCAAATACCAATGACCAAATTTAAAAGCTCAAAAAATCGTGTTACTAGATATTGTGGATTTGCACCATTCAAGGGCTGCAAATTCCTTATTATGAACTATTCACATACTCATAAAATTGTTTATTTATTTATAACAAAGTAATAACAATAAAAGCATTAAAGTAATTAATTTAGCTATGATTCCAATGTCCACAAATAAATAAAAGCTTACAAATCATAACAAATGTGAATCTAATTTATCAGTCAGAAACTCATTAACTGTATAATATGCCTTCTCTGTCAGAAGGTATTTTAATTTATTTTTAAATAAAAATATTTCTTTTATACTCAACAAACTTTCTGGCAAGTGGTTGTAAATCATAGGAGCCATGCAAAGTGCACTGTTTCCTAATAATGTTGTGCTATGCACAGGAATTCTAATTTTATGTTTATGACGCTCACTCTTTAGATTTTCAAATAATGACAAATTGTTCCGCACAAACATTACACATTCGTATATATATAAGGAAGGCAACGTTAAAATTTGTAATTTGCGGAAATGAGGTCTACACGATTGCCTTTGACGCAGTTTGCTGATAGCCCGGACACATTTCTTTTGTGATCTGAAAACCATATGCCTTCCTGAGCTATTGCCCCAAAATATAATACCATATCGAAGCAGCGACGAGACATTTCCATTATAGGCTGATAATAAAGTAGGTTTACTTGCTCTCTTTGATAACATATGGAGTGCGTATGAATATTGATTTAGCCTTGAACATACGCTTTCGACCTGATTTTTCCAGTTTAAGTTACAATCAAGATGTAAACCTAGGAATTTCGTTGCGTCTATTGTTTCGATTTTATTTCCGCAATAAATAACATCAAGTTTATCTAATTTGTTAATTCTATTCCTGAATGTCATTAGTTTTGTTTTGTTAAGATTTATTTTTAAATTATTAATTTCTAACCAATTCAGGATACTGTCTAGAGCCTTCCTAATTTCATTTTCAACGCATGAAATATTCGTACCAATGAATAATACCGTACTATCATCCGCAAATAATACAGTCGGGTGTTTCGTGTACGTTTCGTTACGGTGTAGGAACAATACTAATATGTATTTAACAATGCCATTTAAACAATGCCAATAAAATTTGTAAAACAATGCCATTGCCAAAGAAATAATAAAAGAAATTTACTATGAGATAATTTTCTAATGTTTCGAATTACATGTAAAGAAAAACTTGTATTAAGAAATTATTAAATAAACACAAAAAATGAGAACTTCAACAATTTATCATTTTAAAACAATAGTTTTAAGTAATCAGGCAGGTAATTAGTAGCTAGTTAATTATTGATAACAGTTACTAATTTTAACATTGAAACACTAAGTTAATCTCTTTATCCACAGGTCCGTGTCTGGAAGAATTGTTGGCTGCGTGTGGTGGTTCTTCACTCTGATAGTGGTGTGCTCCTACACGGCTAATTTGGCTTCTTTTCTCACACTCACGCGAATGACTGAACCCGTTCACTCTTACAACAAAATCGCTTTATGTCCTGAGGTGAGAATTATTATTATATTATGATTTAAACACCATACTATGAACCATAGTTTTTATTAGATACAGTGGGTATTAGTAACATTCTAAACTATTACATTAATCAACTGACCCGATAAGCAAAATTATTAATTTCATTGTAAATCCACGTCCTTGCGGACTTATCTTACAGACTTAAGTGTCTTATTCAAAGAATCCATCAGTAGAATTTCAAGAAAACCGTAACTATTATTTAACTTATACAACAGGATACCACAAACAAGAAGAGCTCGAGCTACGTTAACGAGATTCATGGAAACGAAGACGGTTGGTTCGCGTTCCTCCTTGACAGACCTGGCGATGACGAATCCAAATCAGCCTGCGAAATGGTGGTCTCCAACAATGATTACGGACTTAAGGACTTTGGCATTGGTTTTCCAAAAGGATCCAAGCTACGGTAAATAGTTTCAACTGCCGATACGCTATGAGTTTGCGTTTTACTTTATAATGCCACTGCGAATTTACCAAGCGACTGTGCAAATGCTAAAAACTGGTTAATTTTTATTGCTCTAAACTAAATTAAATCTGTAATTTAGTTTAGTGCAATGTCTTTTGTTTTTATTTTTGTTGGTATGTTTAATTTGTTATTTTAATTGTACGATGAGACGAAACGTTTATTTAACAGGATGTTTTTATTACCTGAAATTTGTTCCAGTGAGGGTGTCAATCTTGCTCTGATTGCTCTCAAGAATGATGGTGAATTGAACAAACTCGTACGCAAGTGGTTTACAAAGTCAGAGTGTGACTTGCCATTGGTAAGTTTCTTACCTCAGCAACATAAGTATATTAACTAATACAAATGGTACAATGACCCCAACTTGAATATTTTCTATTTGCAATCCCAAGAATCTATCAAGGGAGAAGGGAGGTTGAAACTTTGGATTGAAGTATACAAATTTTTTATACTTTTTTATTACTTCAAAAAACACTACGTAAAAGGGGAAAAGTAGGATAGTGTATTCATATTTTGCTCATGTGTAGAGCAGCGTCCTTAACTGATTCTCATTTACAGATTAATGCCGGCGGTTCGGAACTGACTCTTGGTCAAGTGGCTGGTTTGTTCTACGTTCTGTTGTTGGGACTCACGATCGCCCTGGTGGTAGCTCTCTTTGAGTTCTGCCAGTACGGACGCGTCGAGGCCAAACGTGCCAATGTGTCCTTGCGTGCAGCTCTTCGTGCGAAATCCCGGCTTACTACGGTGGAACGCAAATCCCCCACACCTCGCCAAAGGGAACAAGAACGTGGCTGGAACGGCGGAGCCTTTGCCGGAGTGAGTACAACGGATGTAGGTTTCCTATTCAGTTTAATATTTTTGTTGTGTTTCCCATAAGCCTTTAAGCATGACCCTTAAAATGTCCCTGTAGCAGGTCATGGGCAGTAGAAAAGTACTTTCCTTGGAGAGTCACAAATAGATTTTCTCAGTGACAATCCACCAATTGTAATATACTCCTCAGCATGAAACATCCTTTTGCTTGGTTACTAACGCAGACCTAATACTATACATGTGCAATATTTAAGTAAATGTATGGCCTCTTGTATAAAATATTAGTTTTAATCGGCACTTGAGGCTTAAATGTCCAAAGTTGCTGGGAAATGAATAATCTCTCTTCTTCTTCCCCTGGCATGAAGATATGACGGTTAACTTCACAAGATAACTGTACCAATTTTTAACTTGTTAAAATAATAACGTCAAATAGCATATTAACAAAAGACACTGAGTGCTGCAAGCGTTACAGGTTCTGAGAAGCCTTAAGTAAACATATTGACATTTTAATCCGATTGTTTGCAAAATTGAACGCTTACTGAGGCTTACTTGCAAAAGATGTATTTGCCTTCTTAAAGTAACATCCACAAGCTGCTACGTAACGAGACTAAATGTAATTTATATTGAGCTTTATAGACAGACAAACATATAAGAAAGGTTCACAACAAGAAATATCTTTAATCGGGGGTACCATCTCTAGTGATACTTGATTTGGCGGCAAGTGCTGGGTTCATACAATAACTTTTTAACAAAATTGCTATTTAGATTGTTATTGTTCTCTCAATCTCTTTAGTAATCCCATTGAATCGGAATTAACGAGATGGCATTAGCAACGATATATGCAACTGCACTAGATAGAAAAACCATTAGTATGATTTGATAACATCCGATTGGAGTCTGAAATCTCCAACTGATAATCCAGCTTTACTCGATTAATCCCGTTGAGTAAAAAGCCAACTAGACGGCTTTGTCCACTCTAAATGGACGAAGCTACAATGTTGTATGTGAGAAATATATCCACCAATAGCGAGGCAACCAGAGGCGTTAGTGTATCGTTAACACTAGTATTTACTTAACTCTTTACAGAGTCCGCTTGGAGAAATTTTACACTTTTGTCTAGTATTTACTTAACTCTTTACAGAGTCCGCTTGGAGAAATTCTACACTTTTACCAGTTCTTCTACTGTTAACCAGTAATGTGCAAATGTTACTGTGTTAATGTTTGCTGAGCAATTGCAAGGCAAAGAGATAATTAATCTTATACTTGCCGCAAACGAGTGCAGTGTAGTACTAGGCAGTGATTTAAAAACATGAAAATTATGTATATAGTTACTTGACAACCAACATTATGACATATACATTATTATGACAGACAAAATTATCTATATAGTTGCTTGACACTATGCCGTTGTTGGCATGCGTTTCTAACAGAGTATCTCTCTACTTAGTCTGTGTTTCTTACTGTCAGGCATATACAGGGTTACTGGTAATCAGCCTGCATCCGTTTAAGAACATGTTCTGTATATTTAAACAAACGACTTTTGTTCTACAACTTTCGTTAAAACTTAATAGATAACACAAAAAAAAATTGTATTTGTTATTTGTACTGTTTAGCGATTTTTTATGTGTTGATGTTTAGTTGTTGATTCACTTCGGTACATCATTTTTTGCGCGTTAAAGAGCGTACGCGCTCTCGTTACGAATTGTTACGAAGAGTTCTATACTTTTAGACCGTGGAAATGCACTTTTTATTTATTTTGTAAAAAAAAAACAACATATTTTTTTTTTAAACTGTAGAACAAAAGTTGACGTATTGAATGTACCTAACATCCCCTTAAAAGGATGCAGGCTGATTACCAATAACCCTGTATATATGTCTTACTTGTATTGTCACTGAATCTAATAAAAAGGTGGGTAGATGGTAAAGTTTACTGTTGTTGGATATATTTGTACCATGCCTCACCGCGCAGTAATAGATTTCGATACGATCTGAGATCGGCTGCGTTCGCTTCGCTTCGGATGCACTCGGGCAGCTGTAAATGTCGTGTGTCGGTTACCGGGCGGACTCTTGCGTTTGTTAGAGGCGTCGACACGACTACTATATTTTTGTCGGATTGAGGTTTAAAGTCGGGTTTTCATCATTTTCATTCATTTTGGGCTTCCAATAAATATGCCTCACGCATTGCCTTATGCATCCCGAGTGAATGAGAGGTCCGTTTTATCCTACTAACTATATTTAAAAAAGGCCTTATTTGTATCCGAACAGTGAAACAATGCGCACGGGTTTAATTTTATATGTAAAGACAGAATTGACTTGCCTAACGAATGTTTTGTGATGGTAAGCAACACGTCTCTGCTTAACAACATAACGTTGTGTTACGAGTAATTGCGCCGTCGACAACAACCAAGAGACACACTGTGTGACCCGAACCATAAATATTTTCTCATCTGTGCCCGAACGATGATATGCTGCGGTCAAAAACGTGGAATAAAACTGCTTTAAGTAGGTATATATACTAGTTACCAAATGTTAGACTTTTATTAGTCAATAAATAATCCCGATGTGTAAGGTCAGTTAGATCATTTTCAAGCAAGCCTCACATAGCAGCCTAAGCATTCGATTTGTCAAATAAGTAAAATAAAACGTTTGTTTTTTTCTGAACGGTTAAAGCTTACAAAATAGAATTACATTGAAAACTACACTACATACCTAACTACTCACACCACATAGGTCTAACTCACTCTATCACACTAAGGACATGTGAATTATCCTTAGGCCGATGCATGTCTAGTAATAATGACTGAAATGATCAAGTCCACTTCCATATCAAAGTTTGCCCAGCATGCTCCCTGCATTACAATAAATGGAATGGCAATACTTGCTGCTATGAAATTGCGTTTTGAATATAAATCGATGCCTATTCGTTTCGCTAGCAATACTACAGCCCTGCCAACCAGATCGGCCAGGAAGAGCCGGCTCTCCACGCGAGCTTCACGCAAGTCTGATGCTCAGCCCGGGAGGCGGCCACACTGCGCCGACCATCCCGCTCCAGACGCCTCTCCAGTTCCATGGAACTATACCAACTGTGAACTGACCCAGACCAAGGCTGCGCTAGCTCACGATACCAACTGTGAGTTATATCGCTAGACCAATTGCCACGATGCACGCGACATTCACTTTCTGGGGTTTCATTTGGGCGTTTTGTAACAAAATCGAAGCCCATCTCATAAAACTTATTGATTACCTGAACTGAACTTTATCATCCTTCTCCTCTTTTCTCAAATCCCATTTTTAATTGAAAAGTGTATTGTACACATTCAATTATTTGCATAAAATAATATAAATAATATAAACTAATAGACTTTTTTTGAACAATTTGGATTTGCAGAAGATTCAAAGAAGAAATACTATGCAATAACGGAAACCTCGAACTATACACATAATTAAATAGTTGAAAATTACAAAATAAATTGTTTTTATCGTTTTAATTTGTAAGTTTAGTATGTTTCGTATTATCGTTTTATAAGTTTGATGAAGCGTAATAAGTTGCATCGTGTCGGTTGGTCAATAACATGATTAATACGACAAACGATTTCTGACTCAAATAAACGACCCCACGCGACAAAGGACACGAATCTACTTGTAATCATATGTATCTTTTCGATGTTTCATTGAAGTAATGCAAACGATCTACGACTCGTTTTAAATTATATTACGACTCTAATTACAATCAGTGTCATTGGAAAAAGTTTTGAAGGATTATCTCTCTAGGTCTTGTTGAAGACAACTACAACAACAACTTGGTACAAGATCATTCAAAGCTTGCTTCCATGATACTTAGATAGAATTTAATTGTCTTTGTCTAGATTAAGTAATATATGCAACAGAATGGATGTCTTATTTCAACACTATGGTTTTGTCGTATGGTCATTCTATGGAGGGGTATGGACTGGGAACGAGTTTGTAAAGATACTAATGAAATCCCAACGGATTTGTATTTGTAATGCGTATCAGGGTATTCAATTAAGATATAAGGAAGTAAACATTTACTGAATTAGATGAATATGCTAAGTAACATTGTTCTAAAAAATTGCAAATTATAAAATGTTTTAATCACTCTGTGAGAAATGTTTAACAATGTGTTTAATTAAACACATTTTGTTATTCAGGAACAAACAAATTTGTGGCGGACGTAAGACTTGTTACTAAAGATGTTTCAACAGAGAAGTTAATCATACAATTGGCAATTTGAGTATGCATATATCCAATATGTAACGTTTTTGACTGTAACAGTTCAACAGGCACTGAAATTTATGTCGAACTGGACAAGTCAAAACATCATCAAGCCACTAAAATGCTAAATAAAAAAATTAAAAAACCAAGTAAACGATGCTTTTAAAACGTAACAAAACACCTTTTCTATGATAAAATATCATACAATTATTAGAGTACCACAATGCCGAATAAAATTTTTGATCTGAACTTACATAAGGCCTTGGAGCCTAAATTATAAAAAATAAAAGTTTTACTTACGAAGGTTTATTTACATTAAAAAATATACGCATAATCGTAGAGAACTTATGATAAAATAAGTATTTAGAAAAATATCGGATAATAATTATCACGAAATATAGGAATTTACCATCGAGAATTTCGGACCCACCCTACCACCAGGGGTAGGGCTAGTGGTATGGTGGGTCCGTCACGGAGAATTCGTAGTATTTTTAAATGGACTATCGTAGTCTAGTTAGCCAAAAAATTCATCCGCTGAACGCGCAAGTAAGACTTGAGTATCTAAGTATATGTTTTGATGGGACGGGTCCGGAGCTGCATGGTGACGAAAAAAGGCATTCATTTGCACTCTTAGCTTCTAGTTGCTGTTCGTGTCATTTAATGATATTTTCTTAAAATAGGAAAAATTTTGAACTAATTTATATCAACGATCATATAATCATAGTTATACGTAATTGTACTGTTTGTAGTCATTAATGTAATATTAAATTAATTTGCAAACGAGAACACACACTTACAATAGACAGTGAATCGACAATGCAAAAGGGCTTTTTAAAAGAAATTTATTTTAGTTTTTGATAGATTACGATAGATAGATGGCTCTAAAAAAAAAGACAAATGAAATTTCGCCTAAATAAAAAAATAGAAATAGCACTAATTTTTGTTTTTAACACACCGTTTATGAGAGGAAATATCTGAAAATACATTTTTTTTAATGCCCGCTTTTTTACATTCGGTGTTATTCTATAAATTCCATAAACTAACCATATTTATAATAAATGTATTGGTATAGTGATTTCTAAATATTATCAATCTTAGGTGTATGAAATAAATTTAATTGTTAAAATTTAAACAGTATGATAAACATTTAAGATCGAAGTTTTTGTAGTTATTTCAATGTTTTTTCAACAAAAAAAAATTACGCATTACATTTCAATACCGAAACCGTAGAATTCAGAAAAGGAATGGAAATATGTGTTTCAGAATAAATTTTAACGAATTATTTTAATAAATTTAAATGAGATGTGTATTTTTTTTTAATCTAGTTAAAAAATGTCTTTCAATATTTATTTATTCATTTTGATGTAACCAATCTTTAGTTTGGTAATTTACCGTAATTATAAGCTAGATGCCAAAGGCGTATTATAAGGTAAGGACGTAAGGACTCATATCAAAATTTCTACATCAAAATGATATTTGTTTTTGTGTAACACAGCGGTGAACTTAATCATTTACACATTTTACATTTAGAAATTTTGTGAAATCTGTAAGTAGGTATTCCTACTCACAACTGATCAACAGAACTATAAAAAAACAGTGACTTTAATCCGAATACTCTGTATTATGATTTAGTATTGGTATTAATTATGAATTTAGAAGACTTCCTATCTATACTGTATTAAACTGAAGCCTTCGTTTTTATTTGCTTAATTGCCTACTCTTATTTCTAGAATCGGACCGATTTCGAAAAATCTTTTTGTTTAGGAAAGCGCATTTTATGAGGTATTTAAAATCACTCCCCAAACAATTAAGCACAGTGCTCAAGGCAATTCAAGCCTACCTAAAGGTTCCCACACAAAACTGCGATGCGACGCCGCATCGGAGCAATTCGCCATCGCAAGTTCCTCCGATGCGGCGTCGCATCGCAGTTTTGTGTGGGAGCCCTAAAAGAATCAAGGAGATGTTGCTTACAAAATAACCCGACGCCGAACCGATTTTTACAAAAGGTGAAGTGTCAACTAGCGGTATTTTATTTACATAACTTAAATAATGTTCTAAAATACATGGAAGCAAGGTATACATAAGTCCTTCTTTAATAATTCAGCGCTGGTCTGCATTCACTGTTATACCACAGGTTTCATATATAACACATTGGTTCGCTTTTTTTTAACTACTAGTTTTCATGTGTTAAAACATAAAACTTGGTGTTTTATACTCAGAATTTAACAAGGAAATAAATACAGCATTTAATAAACACTTTTCTAATAACTAATAACGTTAAAAATATTGCGGTTTGGTTCTATGTTAATACCTTTATTTTGATTCGGTTCTGTAATGTTTTCAATAAAGTCAATGGTACTAAATTTATAAAACTGAAATAGGTTTATTGTGTGTGGATTCAACGCAATTGTTTTATTTTAACACCTACACTTGACCACCATCTCTCATGGTGTTATCCGACGATGCGACCTACTTTGGAGTTTATCAGCTTGATTTATATCAGTGATTTGTTATGATTGAAGTGATAAATTGAGTTCAATACGACTGTTATGAATAGAGTTCGCTTAGCAAAAAGAAACCAATTCACTCAAGACTTCATAGATGTTTGCAAAAATAAAGCAGCATCTAAATCTCATTTGGATCTTAAGAACAACAACCATGAAACGGTGTCATCTTTTCGAACTCCAAGCCGTACGATGTAAACAAAGACTGGCTGGAATCGCATCGTGGAGATTAGTAATAAACTTGCGGAAATGTATCCGATAACAAAGTAGATAAACTAACTTTACAGCGAAGTCCAAGATTTTAAGGTTTCTCTCAAACGCTCTAGTTCTGATCTTGCAATATAGTATCTCAAAATACGTGCCAAGATGATAGTTAAAGCATTATTTATACGTCTTTAGCAAGACGTTGCAGACCAGTGCGTATGAGTTTTATTGAGTAATTAATTTCCAATATTCGATTATTATTAATGTTATACTTATGTATGGTTTGTCTGTTAATTACGCTTCCGTCCTCATGCTGTTCTGATAATAAGTTTAGTTTAAAATATCTCTTTAACGTACTGTATCTGTGTATTTTACCTCCATATGCAAACATTACCTACTAAAGTTAATTTGTAGTCATGTCACAGACATCGAACATTTCTATTCTTACATAGGTATTCGTTTTCTTCAAAAAATTGACTGCTTTTTGGCTTTCGCACGCATTTAGCAATTGTTTGGACTACGGGGTGCAAATGTGAGAAGCCTCGTCGATTCGTTTTTAAATGAACACTTCAATCTGCGCACATGTAACTAAATACTGTACAGTCAATTTTTTTAAAACAATTGGCAAATTTTAAGAACCACATTTCTAAGTTTTTGACAAAAATCTCGAACACACTACATAGTACACGAAAATGCGACAGTAACGACAATCAGAAACGGACAAGACCTAAACATACATTATATAAATAGAGAGATAACTCATTATACATGACGTCAAGAACCAAGTTTAGGGTGTTCATTCCAAAACGTTCGAACTTGTATGTATAGAGAATATAGCGATACAGTGGGAGCCTCGCCTGATAGCAAAGTTTTGTCTGAATTGCAAAGCAAATTTGATAATGTGTGCGGTCACTTCCGTCCGACTGTGTAAGGCTGATATCTCACTCAGATACTGAATAATTAAATGATTTTAATTAAAATCGCGAAACAATATCCCATTTTCATCTCCCACTGGCATTATCCCTACTGACCTGGCTTGACTTTTATGTTGTTCTTTTTATTCGTACATGATCTTTACGAACAACTTTTATACTAAAGTACCTACTCGTGAGATAACGCAAAAATAAACGCGGTTTTAACGCACTTTGAACTTTACATTTATGGAAGAGTTGAGGACTTGATCAACTACGCTGGCTAACTTGGAACGTACCGGTTTCCGCACGAATCCTTTATTTAACATTAAAATCCAATGTCTACGACCACGGTGAAGTGAAAGTTGTTCTATTATGTATGTCGAACAGAACGTAAATACCTTTGACCTAATACATATCTGTATGAAGTTTCGCAGACTTATTTACTTCTTATTGTACCTGTGACTTAAAATTGGTTTACTTATAAATCTACTAATTAAATCTATCGACACAGATTACATCATTTATGTACCTATTTAAAATTTTGTGATTAATCTACACAATTATAATAGAAGCGATTTTTAAGTTATTGAAAAGGTTGAAAGTTACGAATATTAATTTTGCTATACATAACTTACACTCACTTGGTAATTTGTTTGAAACTTATCAAATTCTTGTCCTTAAGAGTCTAATTTCAGTTTGTGTTTGAAATTTCCTACCTACCCACTGGGTGGGTAAGTTGTAAGTAAACTGTTTTATTGAAAACATATTTATCAACAAAACTAAAAGTGGTATTCATATTTCAGATCGTTAATCCAACAGGTACAGTGTAAAATTTCAATTAGTTATTTAGTTATACATATTACATTGCCATACAGGACAAACTGACACCCTTCAAAAATAGCATTTATAAGAAATGAAATAAAGTTAATAATTACAGTAAAATGCAATTTAAATGTATTTCGAAACTTGTTTATAACTTGTTATTATTATTCCCGTAATGTGAACACTTCGATATTTTATACAACTACTGTTGAGTTAGTAAAGTTTGTATTCACCAAATGACTGATTTACACGATTCTTTCTTTGGACGTAGAGTTTAGATTTTAGGTAAATGTTTTAAAATGTTATTGTTTGTACTCGTATACTTACTAATTAAATATCATGTATGTTTAGATGTGTAATTTATAATATAAAATGGGGATATTTAGAAATAGTATCCTATCTTCGCAGAGTACAAAATGCGTAGGTACAGCCATAAACAACATGTATGTGTTTATTCATAATCCATACAACTTTCCGGCGCTTTGAGGTTTTTAAGCAGTTAAAATCGATCATAACAGTGTGTAGCTCTTTTAGTTAGAATACCAATTCTATATATCCTCAACTAGTCAATAATTTACTAGAAACTACATTATCTATGTGTACTTAATATTACCGAGGCAGTTAGATCAATTTTGTGCCGAAACTTAAACCGTTATATAAATGTATTACTTGGTGTTTTACTCTCAATTTATATGTGTCATAAACACAACAGGGTCTATACTGAAAGCGTTTTTTAAATTTGGAAATCTATTTCTAACGTCGCCATCTTGATGTTTATGGTTTAAAAGAGACATTTTAAATAATTTTCTAATTTTAAAATATGCATTCAAATATAGCCTGACATACTACAGTCAGACCATTTTAATAGGTAACATTTGACGTCTGTCAGTTTTATCGTCATAGTGAGGTGACCTGCCTAAAACATCGATTTAAGTGAATGAATCGATACGGACTTGAAACATTTGTGAATTTTAAAAATCATCAGGCAAATCCCTGTATCAATATATTTTTTTTCTTTCGTAAATTTAAGAAGCAAAATAAGGCAAGTACATAATTTAACAAAAAAATGCATTTATTCAGTTGAATTATCAAAGCTATTGTTATTATTGTCATCTTCATCATTGGTGTCAGCACTCCAAGATATTATTAATTAATTTTTAATAATATTGTCTATTCTCACAATTATTTTTAGCATTTTTATAGTTAATAATAAAATATAATTGTGTTTTATTATAATCACAACGCGTGGTTATTATTGTATGGTGATATTTCTTCACAGTTAATCATGACATTCGATTCAACTTATCAGCTTACGATTTTTACAGTAACATATCTAGTGTTTAAAAAGAAAAAGGGATAACTGATGCAACATTGTGGCGACGTTCAGTTCTTTAGATCAAAAATTGTTTATTATGTTCAGAATGGTTTATTAGTGAAACCAAATTGTTTAATTTCTCGTATTGGTAATTATCTATTACAATAAAATTTGTAATCGTAATTGATAAAAGTTAAGCAATTGTGCAGTTTTAGGAAAACAAACAAATATATTATTTCATGTTCGCCGTTACAAGGTTTGTTGAATTTTGATGAATTGTCAAGTGTTACCTATTAGAATGGCCTGACTTTAAATATAATAATTACTCGTACATATATTGAACTGAATGTTTCTAACTGTTAGTGTATCATTAAATAAATGAAAAAATAATGTTTTGTTATTATTTAAGACCAATTACTTTAACATTACAATATACAAGTTTATACCAATATGCGGCATTTTAAACAATATAACAGTTTAATACTGTTACATTGTTAAAACATTTGCTATTTTGAAACTCCACACCCCAGCATATTTAAAGTAAGTTGAGAAGACTTTAATAACATGATTTTATCAACGGAGAAAAATACCGCAATATTTCTGATAAACTTACTCTGACGAAGTTACATTTTGCCATTATGAAATAAAATCTCGTATGAAAATTTTATGAAATAAACTGTTTTCCGCCATCTCGCCTGATGTAAAGCTGCTGCCGCATTTCTAGATGGCCAATGGGAAATGCTGAAACATTTCAAGATGGTACCATGGACCAGAGCTTACCCGAAGATTTCTTATCATTCCCGAGCTTGACGCTAGAATTCAATTCACAGAACACGAAAAGTCTGTCAAATGCGTCAAAAGAAGTTTTCACTTCAAAAAATCTGAGATTCCAGGTGCACAATACCTAAGTTCAGAACATCGATTGTGTGAACAACATTTTCCATCGTGCTTCAATTTCCACATTATCGCGTTACTGAGCATAAACTACGTTAAAGTGCTTTCCAAACATTATGACCACTTGATGTGCTTAACTTATAGACTACAGGCCCGTGAACAAAATGTACGTAGTCAATGAACCATCAGGAGACCTATGTAGGATGATAGAAGGGTATAAAGTAATAAGATTTAGCACTATGCCGTCACTTGAAAGCTGTCCAACTGAGTACAGTCGCAGAGGGGGGGGGGGGGGGGGGGGGGGTTGCAAACCTCGATAATTTCGCCTTGTCGCATGATTTTTCGTGTGACGTCACTTGTGAGTACGATTTTTGCTCACGAGTGACGTCGCGACCCCCCACTCTCGAAGTTTGATGGTATATATCTTTGACGATTTTTAATATTATGAAAAAATACGTGTCCAATATTTTTCCATGATCTAGCTGACGGATTAATTAGAATGGTGTATTTTTGACCCAGTCCGGTACCCTATTTTTATAGTTTCAATACCTCTTCTAATTTATTACTATGTACAAAAATCATGCGACAAGGAGAAATCATCGAGGGTTGCAACCCCCCCCACTCCCCCCCCCCCCCCCTTCGACTGTACTCAATTGGACAGCTTACAAGTGCCGGCATAGTGCTGAATTTTATTACTTTTATACCCTTCTATCATCCTACATAGGTCTCCTGGTGGTTCATTTACTACGTAAATTTTGTTCACGGGCCTGTAGTCTATTAGGCACGCGTACAAAACCGCGGATCGCCAATGAGCGCAATTTCAGACGCTATGTGCACGAACGTAGCTATCAATTAACAGTAGAGTAGAGAGAACACAAGTAGAGACGCGGTGCGTTTCTCGATAATATCTTCAGCGTCAGTTCAGAACAGGGATGTTACGGAGGTCCGTAAGGCCAATTGTCCACGTAGCTGCACGAAATCCGCACGATTTCGACAATTGTCGGATGCAAGACGAATGTTTGCATCTTGCGTACAAATAATGAAGTCTGTGTCCACGAAACGACAACGACACGACAGCCGCACGTCTTGCGTTTGTTCGTAGGATGCATGCATTCGACAAAAGACGCGTGCGTGGACAGTAGGCCTAACCGTAACTGAAGCTATCAGTTATATGTACGAAATAAAAATGTATCCATAACTGTAACCGTATCCGTCTCAAAAGTTTCGGATAGAATCGACTTTCAGGTGACAAGGCAGTAAAATGTACTTTTGTTAATTAACGGGCGGAGCCTTTATTTACAAAACTAAAAGAAAATGAGAACCATGCAGCAGCGTGGCGGATCAACGGGCAGAATTCCTCCAATCTAAGTCGTCTGTTCCGGATGCCTATCGCAACCTTAAAAAGATGCTTGCCTTCTGGGACGGCCTAAGCTGGTTGGAGTAGAAAAGGAAAGTATTAGTCACGCATAATGGTCCAATAAAGAGGCTAGGTGTGAAAAGGCTCCGCTAAACTAACTAACTTACTAACCGTATCCGTTTCAAAAGTTTCGGATAGAACCGACTTTCAGGTGATAAGCCAGAAATATATACTTTTGTTTTTTTAACGGGCAGAGCTTTTATTTAAATAGCTAAAAGACAATGAGAATTACACTACGCTACATACCTAACTAACTACTTACACTAAGCACACCTGAATTATCCATAGACCAATGAAAGTCTACATATAATCAAGATGTTCAAGCCCACTACTAGTCAAAAGCGTGCCCAGGATGCTGGCGGCATTACCACGATTGGCAAAGCTTATTCGTTGGGCCAAATCACGCGTCGCATCAACCAATCTCCCGGAGAGATTTTGAAGATGAGATGAGAATTATTGAACGTATGTTTTTTTTTTGTTAATTACAATCTTTTTCTTTTTTCTGCTCAATTTTGACTATTAAAAGTATATTCTGTCCAATATCCTTAACCGAAACTAATAGATAATTCTAAATAATGACATATCTGCAACCGTGTCAGAGAACGATATAATTTTATTCCTATTTCTATAACCATATCCGTATCCATGCGCGGTCCGAAGGGGGGGTCACGAGGGACATGACCCCCCCTCCAAAATCGTATACGTTACATTAAAATGGGACGCTACTAGTAGTCAGTTTTACTCGATTTATTGTATTTCTACTCGTGACCCCCCAATCTGAGGCTGTGTACTGGTGACCCCCTCCAAAATTAGACGCTAGGATCTGAATTAGACCTGTCCGTATCCAGGGTAGCGATTCTGAAACCATTCGGTTGCATCCGACACGGAATCTCATCTCTCGGTCTTTGTCATGCTAAACAGGTAAGACAAAGACCGAGAGATGAGATTCCGTGTCGGATGCAACCGAATGGTTTCAGAATCGCTACCCAGATTTAAAATATCATATCCGTAACATCCCTAGTTCAGATATCGGAATATCTAAAATAGTATTACACAGCGCTTAGAATAACTTAATTAAAAGCCGTGATGGCTTAGTGGCTACAGCAACAGATTGCAACGTTGTGAGGTTGTATGTTCCAGTCCAAGCTGACGATGTTTCCAAGTGGAGATATCCGGATTTAACACTACCGCAGGCTTTAACAGGGAAGGAAAAGATAAATAAAGATAGATACTCTTTATTAACACACCAAAAAAAGGCACGTCTTTAAACGAGTGCGACAGCTGACACTCTTTTTTTTTCAAATACAGAGTGACAAGACGAGCAGGGCATGTGCCTGATGGTAAGCAACATGCCTGCCACGTAACATCGCAGTGACGTGCAGCTATTGGAATACGAAGAATCCTAATCATTGCCTAGCACTGCACTGCGCTCGTCACCTACAGATCTAAGATGTTATATGTCCGGAACATATAACATCTTACCGTTATGTTTGCACATTTACTCATCATAAGGATACCGGCGTGATCGAAAAACCACAACTTTTGAGGACCTGTGACACTTGGTAAGCTGCTCTTGGCCAGCGTACGCGGCATCTGGCCTTGATTTTGATAGAAGTTCCCAAGTCAAATAGTGGAAAGCAAAAGTGGGCTGCTTTTATTTATGTTGCTCCTACTCGCCCTGATTTCCAATATCTCATGAAATTTTGGAAGGCTGACAACAGTTTTGCATTTTTTATACGAATTAGCATAGATTAATAACGCCTAGATCGATAACCTTTAAACGAACGCTTCATTTTAAGTGAGGCAAAGCGCAGCTTGATGATTTAGGCAGTATGTGTGGAAGTTCGCCAAACAATATAATCCAGTAACTTTGTCGCCTGAAAGTATAGAGTAGGATGCGTTAAATCCGGTAGATATGATTTTTTGCAGACTTGTTTATGATGTTGGCCTAATGATTATCCCAATCATTAGGCCAACATCATCATACAGGATTGTTTCGCGGTTTTTTCGATTTTTGACAAAGTTGCGTTCGTTGCTCGAGGTCACAAACTTGGGACAATCATTAGACCAACATCATAAACAAGTCTGCAAAAAATCATACCTACCGGAGTTAACGCATCCTGTAAATGTATAAAGTTACTGCACTAATACTTTAATGTCGTGGAGTACCTATGTACAGTGACGGACCACACAACCATCATAATGTTTTTTATTATCAGAATTAGTAGTGGTAGGACTCTTGGCAGAGTTCACCTGGGGAAGTATCACACCTTTGCCAGTTATTCTATCGCCAAGCAGTAATGTGCAAACATTACTGTGTTCCGGTTTGAAGGGCAATGTTTCCAGAGAAATTACAGGGCTTAGAGATATAACATCTTAGATCTCTGGGTGACGAGCGCAGTGCAGCGAGTGCTAGGTAATGATTTGGGCTCTTCATGTTCCAATAGCTGCGTGTCACTGTGCTGTTATGTGGCAGGCATGTTGCTTACTATCAGGCACATGCTGTGCTCCTCTCGTTACTCTTTAATTAACAAAAATATAGACACATAGACTAGCGTTGAACCTTGACACCCTTGAATGTAGTTTCGGATGGACTGAGCTAATATGGCTCACTATGATTTGCCTCACTTTTCTTGCGCGGATCCGGTATCTAGGCGTTATTATTCTATGAGGATTAGCGAACATGCCACTTTATTGTGGTCACGTGATCGAAAAACGTTTCTTGACGTGGCTATTTAGTGCGCTGCGTGAAAACTTTTTTCAAGTTTACATGAAAACGTGACATGTACTGCTTATTTACTTGTACTCGTAAGTCCCCGAAAAACATGTCAGAAGAAGCATATGCACAAAAAATGTTCAGCCATTAAAAAGGCTATGCGGTGCGACGCATCCCACACACTCGCATCTATCTACTCCCCTTCGTTGATTACCGCATGAGTAAGCAATTCTACGTAGTAAGCAGTCCCCTGGGAGCACAGAAATTTATTTAACACTAACAGCGCCCGCGATTTTATCCGCATAGTTCCCGTTTTTTCCCGGGATAAAAAGTAGTATATGTGTTTTTCCAGACAGTAACCTAATTGTGTTTAAATTTCACCCCGATCCGTTCATAAGTTACGATGCTATTGAGCAACAAACATCCAAATATCCTAACATTTACATTGTGAATATTTTTAGGAAGGTAGGATAGATGCTAGATGGGTATATTGTCTTTGGATAGATGTGACAAGGCAGTGTTGAAACAAACACGGTTTAACACACGGTAACATTTGCTCATTCTGAAAAGTGCGTATAAAATACAACTGGAATAACTACAAAAAAATTGGCAGTCATAGGAACCGCCGATAGAAGTGAAAACTTATTCAGGATTTGATAGCTTACTTTGGAAACTACACGTGTGTAACCGGAGGGTGTGGCTTGGGCATCATGGCATGACCATCTAGAAATGCACCAGCATTTCCCATTGGCTGACGCATTTCTAGATGGCCATGCCATGATGGGCAGGCCACACCCTTTTAGCATTTCCCATTGGATGACGCATTTCTAGATAGCCAATGGCTATGGTCCCGAGTTTACCCGAAGATTTTTTATCATATCCGAGCGTGACGGTAGAATTCGTTTCACTGCCCACGAAAAATCTGTCTAGGCGCGCCAAAAGAAGTTTTCACTTAAAAAATCGAAGATGATGTAAAATAGCTTGAAAGTAAGTATTTGAATGTAACAGTACTTTATGGTACAAGTGTGTCATGTTGGTGATTACCTTTGAGGCGCTATTGAGTCAATTATGACCCTCGCGCCCGGCTCGGGTTATAATTGAGCCGAGGACGGTAATCATCAATGCACACGTGTATCATACGACATTTTTCAACACACTTGTGAATTCTGCTAATGTTATAAATGACAGTGTTATGATGTTTTTATGTTTGGATGTTTGTTGGTCAATCACGTCGTAACGTATAAAGGGATCGGGGCAAAATTTGGAATACAAGTAGGTAGGTAGATCATAGTCTGGAAGAATACATAGGCTACCTACTTATTTTTATCCCGGCAAAGTAACGGGAACGGGAATTACGCGGGTAACACCGCGGGGCGCAGCTAGTAAAGTCATAATAAAAAAATGGCAGTCGTAGGGACTGCCGATAGAAGTGAAAACTTATAACTCTGAATTTGATAGCTGACTTTGGAAACTACGCGGGTGAAACTGGAGGGCGTGGCCAAGACCAATATATAGATAGATGGCCAATGGGCAATGCTGACGCATTTCTAGATGGCCAATGGGTATGGTCCCGAGTTCACCCGAAAATGTCTTTTTCATTCCCGAGCGCGAGGCTAGAATTCAATTCACAGCCCACGAAAAATCTGTCTAGGCGCGCCAAAAGATGTTTTCACTTCAAAAATGGCTGTCATAGGGACTGGCGATAGAAGTGAAAACTTATAACTCGGAATTTGATAGCTCACTTTAAAAACTACGCGGCTTAAACTGGAGGGTGCTGCTAGTCTGGAATAAATTTTCAAAGCATTATCGTCTAAATAAATCTTCTAAGCATGACTATAAATATGGCCATCATTTTGATCATGGATGATTCCATGTAGAAATGCGTTAGCAGTGAAAACAAATTGTGAAAAATGTTTCGTTATGGCGGGAAAATTAATCAGCTTTCAGATGCGCCCACATCTAACAATGGCGATCAGCCATAGACTACATGAAACAATGAATAGGGTTTCTTTTTTTATGGATTTCCGCGAATTTAGCGTTTTAGCCACGTACAAAATGGAGAGCTTTAAAGTTTTCATTATTACAAAGCATACAAAAGTTATATTAGAGTGAAAGTTTTATTTAGTAAAAATGTACATTGTACAAGTTGAAACTATGTTTTACGAAGTTTCATGAAATAAGCAAGCAATATGTACATTCATTTTTTATTTGTTCTATTGAATACGTTCGTTTTTGTATCGAAACTTTTTTAAAAACAACGCAATTCAAACAAAGAGTCTACGTGTAGTTAAAGTGTGCACGCTTGTCTGAACAGTGTCAGCACTCTAAGGCTTGCAAATATTCGATAATTTCGTTATTCGAGTATTCGATTTTGAATTTGCATACTATTCGAATAGCAATCGAAATTTTATAAAAACTCTTTTAAGTTTCTGAGCGCAACAGTTCGCCATTGGTGTAGTTACCACATTTCTATTTATTGGTAGGTCATCATCATATCAGACGAATGATCTCCGGCGCCCGCATCCAATGATTTCCGACGACCTTCACCAAATCGTCGGTCTATCTTGTTCCCTGTCAACGCTGCGACTTCCGGTGCGCCACCTGAGAACCTTTTCATCCCAATACAGAAACGTCATTACCTAGTTTCAGTTGTTAAATCTAAACTAATATTATAAAGCTCAAAAGTTTGTTTGTTTGAACGCGATGATCTCAGGGGCTACTGGACCGATTTCAAAATTCGTTGGATACATACGTGATCCTAGAGTGATATAGGTTATATGTTTACCACGGGGCGAACCGCTATTTACACATAAATGACAACTTTCGTGAATATTAGTTAACTTCGTGAAGAGTTTGTTCACTGGGAACAAACATCATGAAACTCGATTTCTATACGAGTATATTAAGGTAATGTAGGTACTGTTATAAAAAAGTAAGTAAGCGATAAGTACGCGGGTGAAACCGGAGGGCGTGACCATGACCATGGCCATCTAAAAATGCGTCAGCGTTTCCAGATAGGCAATGAGAAATACTGACGCATTTCTAGATGGCCAATGGCCATGGCCATGGCAAGACATTTTTGGGTGATCTCGGTCACCCAAAAATGTCTTATCATTCCCTAGCGTGACACTAGAATTCAATTCGCAGCTCACGAAAAATCTGTCTGTGGTGCGCCAAACGAAGTTTTCAAACTTCAAAAATGATCATACTATTTAAGAAATACCCTTTTTATATCGCAAAGAGTTTGACAGATCATGTACACAGGTTCAGTCGATGATGCCTATAAACCCTGTGTGAGGATAATCGGATTGAGCGACGTGTGAAAGCGTATACCTACTAAGTTGATCCTCGGATGATTATTTCGCGGTGTTGTAAAAGCGAAGCGACCCCTTGAGGGGTCGGCGCGGGTCGTCATCTGCGACGAGGCGAGCTTTCATCTTGATTGCATTCCTACGAACCCATAAATTCTCAGCTTTAATTTTATAGTCGTCATAACGTGAATATTGTTACGGGGAAAAACAAATAACGAAGGTTTGGGAAAAATTTAATGATGCGTTTTAATGGATTGGTCTTCGGACCTTGCAAAACAAGGTACAAGGTAACTAGTCGTTGACAAAAATTTCGTTAGTTCCAAACTTTCAGTTTTTAATGTCGTTTCAGTTGATATTTACTTAAATATTTCTGTCATTAATTTATTTTATTGTTAACGTTCCTGAGACTCAGACAAAGAGGTTTGATGGTATTCTCTTTGTTTGATATGATTCATATTTCAAATATCATCATCATCAGGAGAGAGCTCCTAATAAACGATCTCCCCGAAGCCGTAAAGAGTGCGGACATATTTATGTATTCTGATGATGTGGCTGCCGTAGTAACAGCTCTTTCAATAGAAGAATTAGAAGAGAAATTAAATATTGTAATTAACGGCTAAACTCGTGGTTTAGTGCCAGCGGATTTATGTACGGTACGAAAAAGACACATTTCATTCACTTTTGTCTATCGGGCCACCATACAAAACCGTTAATAGTCTCGCTAAGCGGTGTTGGGATTGAGCAGGTACAGAACACCACATTTTTGGGGTTCGAGATTGATCGCAGCATGACGTGGGAACACCACATCGACAAGATGTGTGCTAAAGTTAGCAGTGCGTGCTTTGCGCTAAGACGAGTACCTATCCCGAGTGGTGTCTGCGGATGTGTCGCGTGCGTGCTACTTCGCCACGGTGCATTCTCGGTTACAGTACGGCGGCGAGCTATACGCAGGCGCTGCCGACTGGTAGCGTGCGTTCCGCGCCCAACAACGTGCCGTACGCGCCATCGTTGGCGTATCGCAATGCACATCCGTCAGACCATTTTTCAAAGAACTTGGCATACTTACGTTACCTGCTATCCTGATCTACCAAGTGGCTGTGTATGTCAGAAATAATCTAGAATCGTAAAATAAGCGAGGAAAGAGACATTTTCGCAACATACGCAACGCGGACAAGCTGGACAACCGGGTGGTATAACACCACACTCTCTCACGAGGTCACGGAAGTTAACTCACATTATGGGACCGGAACTTTAAAACACTCTTCCCAAATAGTTATTTTGGCCCCAAGTTTCGGCAGCTTCAAAAACAGATTAAAGTGACAATGTACATACAATTTGTATGCTTTTTCTTTTATTTATTTATTTGGTTACAAGTACATCTATACTAATATTATAAAGCTGAAGAGTTTGTTTGTTTGTTTGTATGTTTGTTTGTTTGTTTGAACGCAAGGATCTCTGGAACTACTGGTCCGAATTGAAAGATTCTTTCTTTTTAGGATAGTCCATTTATCGAGGAAGGCTATAGGCTATTTAACATTACGCTACTATTAACAGGAGCCGAGCATGAATGAAAAATGTAAGAAAAACGGGAAAAAAATATTGCTTTTAGAGAACTTTCGTTGCATGACAGCATTTGTTATATGCTAAAGGCTGCGTCATTAGAACCTAAAGTAACCGAATTTGTTCAAAATTTGAATTGGTACGACCAATTTTCGATAGATGGCGTAGCAACGCGCGCGCGTTCGGCTAGTATGAACATAAATTTTCAAATTTTTGTTTTAATTTTGTACTAATTGACGTGTAAATTGTACATTTATCAATAAATAACTTTGACTTTGTACTTTATTTTTCTCTTGATGGAAATGATCGTTGTCTCCAAGTCGGGATGAAACTGGTTTGCAATTCTCATAGATAGCTTCGTCAATTAATATCTGTTTAGTATTATACCAGAAATACCGACCTGGGGCCCATTAGCAAGTCTTTCAAACATTCATAAATGCCGAATACCGATTTTAACGTTACTTCCTAATTGCAAACCAAGTTAACCACTTACCTATTGTTCCCGTCGTCGTCCAAAGTCCAGTTTGGTCGAAGGAATAAGGGAAGTGGACAAAAAAGGAATGTGGAACCCAAACCGGACGATCTCCAGGCGACTCCGGTCCAGAATTCCCAGAACGATCCTGCGTTCTGGAAACGGCCAATCCAGTAGCCCCTTCACGAGTAAATAGTCCAGCACTAATCCCGTAGCGATATGTTCCCGTTAATACGCATTCCCGCACAATATTAACGCTTTAAACCCGAAAAAACACCAGTTAGAAAAAACAACGAGTCACTCGAACGATACCGGCGTAACGAGACGTCACTTGTCAGCCGCTGTCAAACCATAGATCCGCTATGATTTTAATGTTGCCCGATTATACGGAACAAAACCCCCGACCAATTGAACTCCAGGTCAATTTTAGAAAACCAGTATTTAGCAACTAGTACTTAATAACTAGTATTTAGCAGTATCCGGACCTCAAATAAAACGAAATTCCCACTTTGACCCGAAAGTGGAAATCAAACCAAAAAAAACTTTACCAAAAATAGTAATAAAACTAAATTAAATTTTAACCATGAAAAAAAAACGTATATCTAATAAAGAGGCAAGCGTGCCAGAGAGGACACCGCGCGCTGAAGTCTGGAACCAGAAACCAGAATCTCCGCCACGCGGGGTGTGCCATCAGTACCCGATATCAATTTTAAAATACGTCCCCTACGCCAGAGTAGGGGGGCCAAATTTGCCTCTTTTAATAATACTAAGTCCCCTTCCCGAGGGGCCTCCGTCCTATCTGTCCATTTTACCCGTTGTTGCAACAGATGCAAGTACTCGGCCGACCAGCGCCTCCAGAAGTCTTGACTTATTTGCTGCAATAACTGAAAACGGGACAGGCGTCCGGGCCGCTCATCCTTCCAGGGATACTCCGGCAACGCGGTTAAGGGCTGACCGATCAAGAAGTGACCCGGCGTCAAGACTTCTAGATCGTTAGGGTCAGGCGAGATTGGACAGAGAGGACGGGAATTAAGCACTGCCTCCACGCGGCATAGTACCGTGACTAACTCTTCCCAAGTTAACACGGTCTCCCCGATGACACGGCGGAGATGAGTTTTAGCAGACTTCACCGCAGCCTCAAAAATTCCTCCCCAGTGAGGACAGGCTGGCACACTAAATTGCCAGCTGATTCCCCGCTGGGCGAGAGCCAGACTTAAACTATTATTACCAGAATTTAAAAAATTATTAACTTCGCGTAAATAATTCGCCGCCCCTCGATAATTTGTGCCATTGTCCGAACGTATTAAAGAGGGTACTCCTCTTCGCGCTACAAAGCGATCCAGCGCCGCGACAAAGGCCTCCGTAGACAGCGCAGAGACCAGCTCCAGGTGGACTGCTTTGGTGGCCAAACACACAAAGACGCACAGGTAGGCTTTAACGACCTTGGCGTTACGCAACGTCGATGACTTGACCGAGAAGGGCCCAGCGAAGTCCGTTCCGACCCCGTCGAACGGCCTCGAGGGAGAAATCCTATCCGGAGGAAGATCTCCCATCATGGGCTGCATGGTAGACGCCTTGAGCCTATAACAAGGGACACATCTAAACAGCACCTTTCGGACCGCCCTGCGAGCCGACAAGATCCAGAATTCACGCTGCAACACAGCGAGAAGCGCGCCACATCCAGCGTGCGCGTTACCGATATGCCGATCGGTGATCAGCAGGTCCACCAGAGGACCTCCTTTCGGTAGCAACAGGGGGTGCCTGCTGCCGTACGGCAGGTTGGCTTTCCGGAGCCGACCTCCTACGCGCAGAAGACCATCCTGATCTGTGAAAGGGTTCAACTTGGCGACCGCACCCTTCAAACGAGCGCGTCCGCAGCGCAGCGCCTCAAGTTCCGTCGGAAACCTCTCACCCTGCACCAGCCGAATGAGGTGCAGCAAGGAACTCCGACGCTCCTCCACAGTGGCGATCTGGTCACTCCTCCTCTGACGAGGGTGACGACAGTTGTGGATGAAGCGTTTAATCCAGCTAGTTACCCCCAACAACTTATCCAGCTTGCTGTAACGACCCGTCAACCAGTCAGGGTCTGGGGGCACTTCCGCCACAATCGCATGCACGCGGACTCCGGGCAGCTCCGCTCGCTCCGAGTCCGCGCCGAGAGCTGGCCAGGAAGCTTCTGGCTCCCGCAGCCAGTCCGGACCCCACCATAAGGGGTGATCAACTAGCTCCGGCGCGGAACAGCCGCGCGAAGCACAGTCAGCGGGGTTCAACTCACCCGGGACATGTCTCCAAACCATGTCCAGTCCAATGTTTTGGATTTGGGAAACCCGATTTCCCACAAAGGTCTCCAAAGTGTGAGGGGCTGCTCTCAACCAGGCAAGCACGACCTGACTGTCTGACCACGCATAGACATTCCGGATGTCTATCGAGGTGGACAGTTCCTGATATACATGCTTGAGCAGCCGAGCAAGTAATGTGGCTCCGCTCAATTCCAGTTTCGGAATGGTGAGTCGTGTCCTGATAGGAGCTACCTTGCTCTTCCCCAATAAGAGCGTGACATTGACGTGGCCTCCAGCGTCAACTGTACGCAAGTACACAGATGCGGCATAGCCCAGCTCGGACGCATCACAGAACCCGTGCAGGCTGATCCGGCTACAGCCTGGTGGCAGAATGCGACGGGGCAACGCCACTCGATTGACCGTTTCGAGGTCAGATATTAAACGAAGCCAAATGTTAAGCGAGTCTCCGACCAGGGGGTCGTCCCATGAGACCTTCAGAGTCCAAAGTCGCTGTAACAGACACTTGGCTGCGAACAGAACCGGACTGATCCAACCGTTTGGATCAAACATCCTGGCGATGGTGGACAAAACCGTCCGTTTTGTCCACGCGCGTGTGGCTTCCAGTGCCACCCGAAAGGTGAAGATGTCAGCAACCGGTTGATACTGCATGCCCAGAACCGCAATCCCGTGCGGATCGTCACCTTCCTCGAAGAGCCCCGGATCCTGCTGGTGATCGTCCGGGATACCAGCCAGGACGTTGGGGTCGTTAGAGAGCCATTTCCGAAGCTCATAGCCTCCAGATGCGAGAAGCTCTGTAAGCTCATCCCGGAGCAACAGAGCTTCCTCCACCGTCTGCGCGCCAGTGCAAACGTCGTCCACGTACAGGTCGCGCTCCAGAACTGCGGCTGCACGTGGGTACCGAGCCCGTTCTTGCTCCGCCAACTCCAGCAGTGAGCGGATCGCAATGAAGGGGCTTGATCTCAACCCATAGGTGTTGGTGTTCAACTCATACACCATCATAGGGTCCTGAGGACTTTCCCGCCAGAGGATCAACTGGAACCTCCTGTCCTCGGGGTGTATGACCGTTTGTCGGAACATCATACGGATGTCCGCTCCCAACACCACCTGATGCCTACGGAAATTCAGGATGATGTCTACAATATCCCGATGTAACTTCGGTCCAGCGTGGAGGCACTGGTTCAGTGACACTCCTGTCGAAGTCGGAGCGGATCCATCGAACACCGTCCTGAGTTTGCCTGTCGACGCTTTCAAAACAGCGTGATGAGGCAAAAAGTAGTGGTCCATGGTCGACCAGTCGTCGCGAGCCGGAGACATGTGGCCCAGTGCCTCATACTCCCTCATGAACTCGATGTACTTTTCCCGAAGTACAGGATCTCGAGCCATGCGTCGCTCCATGGACCTGAGCCTTTTCTCGGCCAATGATCGAGACTGGCCCAGACGCGGGGGGTTATCCCGGAAAGGCAGCCTAGTCTCCAATCGCCCAGAAACCATTCTCCGAGTGTGAGCCTGATAAAAGTTCTCACACTCCACGTGCTCGGGATCCAGCCGAGACACGGTAGGCGGCTCTTCGATCTCCCAGAACCTCTGCATGATCTGAGCGAGGGCCGTTCCCGTAAAGGAAGCCTGATTCGACTGCTGCCACTCATCCACCATTCCCAAAATGGCGTTCCCGTAGATGGTGGGCAGCGCCATCAGCGAAGACTGATCCAGCAGTCTAGGCTTGCCGTTCATGATGTAACCCAGTACATCAGAACCCAACAAAAGGTCTACCGGACCCGCCATCCCGAAGCGGGGATCCGCCAACCTGAGACCCTTAGTACAGGACAAAAGATCCGGATCTATGTCCGCCTGAGGAAGCCAACCGACAACCGAATCCATGACGGTGGCCCTGACCGCAATCCTTTCCGAATATGAATGTACGGACGAGAAGGAGAGGCGGGTCTGTCCAGCCGACCGCACCTCTGTGTTCCCGACTCCCCGCAACGGAGTCGGTGACGGAAACCTAGCCAGGCCCAGGCGATGAGCAACCCGGGTTGTTAAAATGCACCCCTGGGACCCTGTGTCCAAGAGCGCTCGTATCCGGACGTAGTCGCCTCTTGGACCCCAAACCCTTAACCAGAGGGTGGGCAGCAGGACCACCGGTTGATCCTGTGCCAAGGGAACGGAGGCTAGTCAATCCCTCCGAGGCCCGTCCGAACCCGTCGGACTACCGGGCCCAGCCCAATATGGCTGCCGAGTGCAAAGGGCCATCGGAGGGGGGGCATATCCGGCCGCCCTGCCATACCGAAAGTAGGGCGGGTGGTATTCCAGCCTCGGATGTTCATGGAGGGGAGGCGTGTACGCCCTCCATTCCATCGGTCGCGGATCCAGCGGCGGAGAAGGGTAACGCTGGGGAGGTGACCCCAGTGGTGACTCCGGTATCACCCTTCCACCTCTCCAGTTCGCCCGCGTCCGCGCGGGCTGTGAGGTCGGTGACCGAGCCGCGTGTAGGACGCCCCTTGTTGGGCTGCCCGGTGCTGCCGTGGGTTGGGGTGGAGGGGGTGTGCTCCACGCTGTAGCCACTTCATTGTTGTACAATGCGTGGCTCTGCGTGGGAGCGCCCCCGCCCGTGGAGGGCCTCCTCCCTGAGGGCTGTCGACCAGCACCATCGCTCCTGACGCACAAGAGCTGATGGTGTGGTCCCCCACACCCAGGACACGGCCGTGCCGTGGGGCAGTCATTGTACAAATGACCCCCCAGGCACCCGTAGCACCGACGCAACCGCCGAACGATCCCTCGTCGTTCGGAAGTCGTCCGCGCAAGCAGGGCCGGACACTGCACCAGCGCGTGAAGCTGGCCACAGTTCGGGCACTCCTGCTCCGACGCACTCGTCACCGTCGCCGTCCGCTTCACCGCACCCTGAGTGCGGGGATTGGTAGGTCGCGGTCCTGTTCCGGCAGGGCCACGAGCTGAAGCGGCGGGCTGCGCCTCCTGCGGCGCCGACTCGACCATCCTCGCCTCCCACTCCAGGACCCGAAGTAGCTCCTCAAACGTGGGGAAGACCTTCGGGTCGCCGTGAAGGCCCCTTTCCCGCTCGAACCGGGCGCGCAACTCCAGCGGCACCTTGCCCAGCAGAATGTGGACCAGCAGAAACGACCAGTGTTCTACTGGCAGTCCCAAGCTGCGCAAGGCGTTGTACGCCACCTTCACGGGCGTGAGGATTAGCGGCCTCAACTGAGACCTCTCAGTCACCTTCGGCAGCCCCAGTATTTGGAACACGTGAGCGTCGGCGAGGAGCCGAGGGTTTTGGAACCTCGTTTCCAGCAACTCCATCGCCGTGCCGAAGTTGTCGTCGTCCAGCTCCAGGTGCTGGACCAGGGAGAGTGCCTCACCCTCCAGTGACGTGCGGAGATAGGCCAGCTTCTCCGCCCTCGTCAAGTCCTTGCGTGAGTCCACGAGAGAGGCGAACATACTCCGGAAGCCGCTCCACTCTCGCAGGTTACCTGTGAACCTGGGCAAGTCCAGGGTGGGAAGGCGTCCCACTACACCCGAACCCGCATTCCTGATGACGGGTCCCGAGTTCGCCCTTCCCTGACGAGACCTCTCCAGCTGGCGAACCCCTTCGGAGACCTCGTCGTACACATCCAGGATGCGCCGCATGTCCGCCTCGATCCTCTCCATCTGCTCCTCAGGTGGAGACGGCCTTGCATCCCGCAGCGATCCTGCGCTCCTCTCAGCGACCTCCAGGCGCCTGTCGAGCTGTTCTGCCCTGTTTAGCAGCGCCTCCTCCCGGTCTCTCCGGCCGACCAATCCTTGTAAGGATTCGAACCATCGGAGCTGGTTGGCCAAATCCGAAGCCATTTTAAATTTAAATTTAAATTAGCCTAAAGTTCGGACAATGTCACAACAAATATATCCGCAACCTAAAAAACCGGATACCACTTAATACTAATTTCCCGACAGTTTGGGGAGAAATTATAAACTGGGAACCCCCAAATATTCGGCCTACCCGGTATATTTTGCCAGAAAAATAAAACAAAAAGGGAGTATTTACGGCCAACGACGCTCTGTCTACCAAAAAATATTTAGTATTATACCAGAAATACCGACCTGGGGCCCATTAGCAAGTCTTTCAAACATTCATAAATGCCGAATACCGATTTTAACGTTACTTCCTAATTGCAAACCAAGTTAACCACTTACCTATTGTTCCCGTCGTCGTCCAAAGTCCAGTTTGGTCGAAGGAATAAGGGAAGTGGACAAAAAAGGAATGTGGAACCCAAACCGGACGATCTCCAGGCGACTCCGGTCCAGAATTCCCAGAACGATCCTGCGTTCTGGAAACGGCCAATCCAGTAGCCCCTTCACGAGTAAATAGTCCAGCACTAATCCCGTAGCGATATGTTCCCGTTAATACGCATTCCCGCACAATATTAACGCTTTAAACCCGAAAAAACACCAGTTAGAAAAAACAACGAGTCACTCGAACGATACCGGCGTAACGAGACGTCACTTGTCAGCCGCTGTCAAACCATAGATCCGCTATGATTTTAATGTTGCCCGATTATACGGAACAATATCATACGAGAGGATTTTAGCATACCAGTGAGTGTAGTGCATAAAACTGCACATATAACTGCACAACTGCAACATGAAAATATCGGAACTCACTCCACCATTTAACTATGGTATATATTTTATATCATAATTAATAATACAAAAGTGAGTAGTGAACAATCGCGATAGCTTACTACAATGTTCAATGTAACATAACGTCGCTTTTTGTACCGATGTATTGTGTTTGGATTAATATCCCCTATATATTATACTCTCTGAAGTTACCTAATGGTAAGTCGGGTCAACTTCAGAGAGTTGGATGCAAGTTCGTTTGGGTGTTTTTGCGATAGTAATCTCTCCCTTCCAGCATCAAAATAAAAAAAGGCTTTATTTTAACAGTTTATATGGCATTGTGCGACAATAGTTAATATGTACTACAATTTAGCAAGGTATTTACTTAGGTGTGAACTCTGTTTCCCACACTAGGTCAGTCCTGTGTCGTGGGAGATAGCGCTTAAAAATATGTTTTATACAATGATAAAATTAAAACAAACTTAAAATTAGGGGTGGTTTTTACAATTTGTGGGTAGAAATAAAAAACAAGGCGACTAGGGCCTGTGTTTCGGAATTACAATTAGATTTTTACAATTTGTGGGTAAATACGATAAACAAGGCGTGCAGGGCCTGTGTTTCAAAAATACAAGTTTCCTCGAATGTCACAAGTACTTGTAGAATGCGTGTATGAAAGTGTGCGTGTGTGAAAGTGTGTGTTTGCGTTGTGTGATATAATCCTACTAATATTTAATTTGTAAACGTTTGGATATTTTATTGTTTGTTGCTCAATTATGTCGTAACGTATGAACGGATTAGACTGAAATTTGAAAACTCATTGATCAACTCAATACTGGTGTTCGAGAGATCATGGGAGGTGGTTGTTTATTTCTGTGTACAAGTTATTTTCCAGAAAGACTGCTGAGCGTGGTCGGGAAATCTCGTCTGATCTCCCAATCCGCCAATTTTGTCTTGGGCGTCGAAGAAGAATCTTCCATGCTCTCCTCAGACCTCTATGAAACCGCCCCTTGAGCGGCAGACTCGGAGGAGTCCGTCGCTTGACAAGCCCTTGAGCTGACGCGGGCGGGGTTTCCGCGCGTCTCTCAAGGAAAAAGGGTTGGAAAATCCCCCCCCAAATCCGGTTCCCAGAGGGCCAGCGCTACTGGGGCTGTCGTGTAGTGCGAAAGTGTTCCTTTAGCTCCAACATGGCTCAAGCATACGGATGAAACATCCCAGAATTTTTGGTGGGTAGGCCGTCATTATCGCAGATAGTTCCACATAAACACCACGCTCCTCTCGGAGACGGTGGAATTCTATAAGATATACTATAGACACTTGGGGAAAAAAGTGTATTTTGCGATCACAGCTTATAATTAGCTCCATGGCTTTTAATTTCTTGTATTGCTTGTTTTAAGATATAGATAGATAGATAGAAACTCTTTATTGTGACACGAAAAAAAACTTAAAATATTACAGAGACACACTTATAAACTAGCGCCACAAATGGCGGCCTTATTGCTGAGAGCAATCTCTTCCAGGCAACCAGCTTAAGCAGCTTAAGTTTCATTGATTACCATATGCCATGAACCAAATTTCTGTCTCAGGCTAGTGAAGATTGCTGTTATGTTAACACTACTTACTGTATGTGTGTATGCATTAAACTTTCAATAGTTTCTGGATTTACTTTTTATGATGAAGAGTGACGCCTGTCTATAACAGCGCAATGTCAGGCAGCTATTGGAACAAGAAAATTCCAAATTTTTAACACTGCTCTGCGCTCGTCACCCAGAGATAAGATGATTTAGTAATTTCTCTTGAAAAAAAATATTTGGCAGTCATAGGAACTGCCGATAGAAGTAAAAACTTATAACTCATAATTTGATAGCTTACCTTGGAAACTACACGACGTGTGTAACCGGAGGGCGTGGCCTGGGCATCATGGCATGGCCATCTAGAAATGCGTCAGCATTTCCTATTGGCTGATGCATTTCTAGATAGCCATGGCATGATGCCCAGGCCACGCCCTTTCAGCATTTCCCATTGGCTGCCGCATTTCATGCCGTATAAATCAATTCACAGCCCACGAAATATCTGTCTAGGCGCGCCTAAAGAAGTTTTCACTTCAAAATCTTACAAACCGGAACACAGTGATGTTTGGATTACCGTTTAGGGGTAGAATAACTGGCAAAGGTAAGGTATGGATTAAATAATAATATCAATATTTCAACCATTCGTGTATTTCTCTATCAAACTTAGGGCATTATTATTGTTATAAGTCATTGCTGCCTCACTGCAAGGCAAAGGCCTACTTATCCTCACTCCAATTTACTAAATCGTGAGCTGTTGTCATTCAATCTTTTTGGTGCGCGTTTCGAAGCACCATCTCTTTCAGGCCTTCCCCTGGGTCCCTGAGTACCCCTGGTGGGGCTTCACTACTCTCTGGATTCCACAGTATACCCGAGCTTACTGTGGGATCCAAAAAGTAGTGACCTTTGCCGAGATTGGGTCAGACATAATATGACATACCAGACATGACCAGACATGTCCAGACCAATTACATTTCAAGCAGGCTGCTTTCTGAGTTACGTCTTTCATTTTCGTTTGAGAGCGCAGTGTGTTTGTTACCCCAAGATCCCAGAGCAGAGCCGCCAGACGTCACGTATCTTTCTCTCACGTCATTGTTTAGGGGACGATTGGCCCCTTACATCGGTCTGGCTTCTTGTAATAGGTTTTGAAAAATGCAGCATCAGAATTTACGTGAAGTTAAGTCATTATTTTGGGACTTTTAAAGCGTCTGCCAAGCAAAATGGCACACGGAATGTATCTGGGAGTAGGTATTGGGGACAAATTTTTGAGGATATTGGTCATAATACACGTGAAAATCAGTTAGGAGAATTTACGTGAAGTAAGTAATTTTTTTTATGTAGGTACCTTCATTACCTGATATCTCAAAATTGGCCGTCTAAGCAAGGTAGCGAGTATGCATGCGTTCTTTGTATATAATAACACTACCCAGTCGTCTAAATTTCGTTCATCAGAAAATAAGTGACATCTGGCGGCCCTGGGATCTTACTATACTAACGTGATCTGTGAGTTTTAATTTTATTACACTACACTCCATCGCGCGTTGACAAAAATCAAGCCCTTTCCTCAAATTTTTTGTCAAAGACTAGAAATCTTATACCTTTAAACGAGCAATTCTTGTACCTATATAAATATGTATATACTAGCGGCCCATTCCGGCTGCGCTCGGATATTGTCATTTAAAGACTATTAATCGAAATAAAAACTATCCTATCTCTCAAGTTGGACCAGACTGCTCACGGTGTGCCAATTTAATTTAAAATCGGTTAAGTAGTTTAGGAATCCATCGCGGACAAACATCGTGACAGGAGATTTCTATATATTTTTTTTATTTATTTTTTTATTTTATTTATTTATTGTAACAAAGACATTACATTTGACAAAATTACATGAACTGTTACATCATCTAAACTAACAATACATACGCCATACATTTTATCCTTATTTGTGAAGTTTCTAGATATACATATTATGTTTCATCGACTAAATTCTATGTACATACATTCTTCTACATTCAGACACTAGTCATCGCTGTAGGATACCCTGTGTTGCAATGACTAGTGCTCTTCTAATGCTACCATTATAGTTGCGTGTTTATTTAAATATTTGGTAGGCGAAAATATTATATTAAGATTCATAACTATAATGACATAACTATAATATTTAGACATATGCTGTCGCGACACTTTTTCTGCCGTCCGCAAACTACAATGCCGTTAAGTACCAAAATGTAGTTTCGAGATATCGCGGGAAAACTGTTTCTAAATTTTAAAATTATGCCATTTGATAAGTTAAATACGTATTTCCATAATTTTGATACCTTTATATAGAGCTGCAAAAACACTTTGAAATTATAGTATTTTCAAGTTATTAAGGTGTGCGAAATAAGAGATATAAGCGTTTTTGCATTCTAGTCTTGTAATTTTGTCTTTAAATCTTTTCAAAATCACCACTAAAATGCCGTTATGTATAGTTTAACGGCATTTTAGCTTGTTATTTTCTTTAATTTCATTGGATGGTACTTGACTACAGAATTTGAAATCGTTCCAAAACTAAAATGCCGTTATATCATGAAACATCCAAGATTACAATGCGGTTAAAGTCATTTAACCGCATTTAAAACTAGTAAACTTCATAAATTTGTTTTAATCGGTTATTTCAGAGCATTTTACAACACTAAAATGCGATTAAATGCAAAACCTTTACCTTTAACTGCAATTAAGCTAAGCATGACTCACAAGATATTTAAGAAAATACAATAAAAGTGATGATTTATGTGAAATAAGTAAACAAAAAATGACTTTAAAAACTAGATTTTTATTGGCATTAAAAAACAACAAACAGCATTTTTGTTATTCTTTTTCGAATACAAGCCTAAGTATCCAAAAATACAATTTCTCAGGAGTTAAAATTTAAAATAACAAGGCAAAATTACAAAATTTTACATTTAAAATTAAAATACTACTTTTATTGCCCTTACTTACAACAGATTTTCAAAAATCTACAATAAAGATCAATTGTTTTTGTTTTATTTTTGTCACAATCACTTAAACTTTTGGATAAATATTCCTATAAAATAATTAATAATACCTAAGACTCAAATATTTTTCTTGAGTCTAAATATTGCTTTACTAGCATTATCATTCTTTGTCGTCGGTCGACAAGTTCTTCCAAAACAATAGCTTATGTGTTGGCGCTATGTTGCTCTATGAATTGAACTAAATTAATCTTCCGCTTAGTATTTCTGCATTTTGCTTTTGATTTGAAACGAAGTTTTATAATTTCTGGTATTTTAAGTATTTGCCATTGAAGAAAGCAAAATAATATAAATAATCTTTCTGGCAATAATTTTTGTACCTACAAGCAATCACAATAAAACTCAAAATCAGATTAAATCCACATGTGCGACATATTTTTGAGATTAACTCAGGGGCTTAATTTGAATTCTTCTTTCTGAAGCGTTATTTGGCACAATGACGAAATTGTATATGCAGATGATTTTGCTTTAGTAAATAAATGCATTTAGTAAATAAATGACACTGAAAAGAAGTGAACATAATAGTAAATTTTATTTTGTGCACTGCAACTGCATTGCACTGTTAACAACCCAATTGTATACATCAGATCTTTTTCTTCGATTCAGTCATAATTTTTATTTTCCAAACTGTCAACTGCTTTGTGGTCGTTGCATAAACATTAAAGTAGATAGGTTCTGATATTCACCAATTTCTATCATGTGTCTCCGCGTTTGACAGAGAGATGGAAATACTGACAGTTTTTTGAGGTTCATTAATTGAGCTTCTACGCTTTTCCAACCAGCCTTCGGTTTGTTTTTCTGTATTCTGTATAACGGCATTGACAATGTTTTAATACAACGTTAAATGGTACCTTTTTTAAGCTAGTTTTCTGTAGGTATTTATTAATGATGTTGTGGTTCTTAAAGTCAGACTTATGGTTACGTTTAAACTTATGCTTAATGGATTTCTTGAAAATAGTTACTAAAATTTTCACTTGAATCAGCTATCTTAAAATCATTATAACGTGCAGGTCATCTGAATTGAAATCACACTATAAACCTGATTGTGGAGTTTAAAACTTCAACAGATACGGTATGGTGCTATCATCATCTGGCTCCTTGTAAGTCTATTAAAACCTGATAAAGTTTCATTAGATAGATTTGTGATTTCATTAAAATCTAAAAAAAGACGAGTACTGTAACATAATTTATACGTCCCAAAATGTATCAATGACACTGAAAGAGTCGGAACAAGATGTAACATAAGGATCATTTCCGATTTTTTCTATACAAAATCTAGTTTGACTCATCTAAATGTGTTTTAAGCCATCGTAACAAGTTGGAGGGAACGAAAGCATCTTATTCATCTGCACTTGATTTCCTTCACATACTATCGTACTGCATACGCAAGAACTTGTAACGGCACTTTAGTTAAGTAATGTGGCATAGCCGCATTTTAGTCTAGTATTGTAAAAAATAAATAATTTATATCACATAGTTAAGGTAGCTTTGTGATATTTTCTGTTTTAAGTTTACAAAATTGCATACGTATTTACTAGTCTAAAAAGCCGTTAAGTATGTTTAACTGCATTTTTGTATTGTATTCAAGCATAACGGCTTTATAGCGTTGGACAAATACAATATAAATTATAAATGAAACTTTGTTTAAAAACATTTAAGTGCTTTAACGGCACTATAGCGTACAAAAGTCAGTTAACGGCAATTAAGTTATGGAAAATCAAAGAAAATTTCAGCCAAAGGTAACGTTAAAATACCTTAGCGGCTTTTTAGGTAAGTATTGTTATTTAACTGCGTTTTAGCGTTGGAACCATACAAAATAAAATGACTTAACGGCATTTTTAGTTTTGGTATCTTAAAAACTAACATACCTAGAGAAACACGGGTTACACAGATCGATAGATAATTTTTTTCTGATTGTAGTGCCATTTAAAAGTCCAAATCGACCCGATGTTAGATAACGGCATTTAAGCTTGCGGACGGCAGTTTTGTAGATAATAATGAGTTCTGCAAAGTCGTAGTAAATGATTTTGTTCTATCATCAATAGTTTTCGCAGCGCACGCGACGTAAGGAATTTTTCAGGTCATTTTTTTACACCTTATGTTACATTATTGGAGTTTTAGTAAGAATCCCTAATTTTTTTTTAAATATAATATAGCCTTTGTTACTCGGGAATAATGTAGCTTTCCAAAGGTGAAAGAATTTTTGAAATCGGTCCAGTAGTTTCGGAGCCTATTCATTACAAACAAACAAATCTTTCCTCTTTATAATATTAGTATAGATATATATAGAATCTGAATCTCGGAAACGGCTCGACGGGTTTTCATGAAATTATGTATGCAGGGAATTTCGGGGACGATAAATCAATCTAACTAGGTATTATTTAAAAAAAAAACGCATATTATGCGCGTTTTTAGACAATGAAAAACTGTCACATTAGACATTAGAATGTGAAGGTAAATTTCGCCGCGTGACGCGACAGCATAATTAGCTCAGACGGGAAGTCGGGCGCTCATAGCGGTCACGAATTAGTAGCTCCGGGTTCGAATCCAGACGGGTTCTCTTTTTTTTTCAATTCGTTTTTTTTTAAGAAAATCTATTTCTTGGAGTCTTTTATCTGTAGGTATCTAAGTATATTTAGTATTTAAACCGAGCAAAGCTCGGTCACCCAGGTACTATACTAATAATTAATATAATATTGTCTTAATGTTGACAAACTCTTTTTATACAAACAATTTTTACCGACTTCAAAACCATAAATAGGCACTCAAAAGCGAAAAATAAGTTAATATAATTATTAAAAACACTACACACTCATCTATTTTTAGTGCAAGACAAGTAGACAAGTTTTCATTCATGCATTTACACAATTTCGTATTGACAGGATCGAATTTCATAACTATTGTGAAATCTACAACCATGTCATCCAGACAAAATTGTAGGCAAATTTTAGTTATTTGTTCATATTATCATAAACCACCCAGCCGCTTTCGATAAAATTTATATGGGACTATTCGGAAAGAATACCCATCCGAAAAACACAGAAACGTTGAAATCGGTTGGGGCGTTCCCGAGCAATCAGGTAACAAACATACTTGAAAAAATTATGGTGGTCGAATTAATAACCTCCTTTTTTGGAAGTCGGTTACAAAATCCAGTGTCAATGTTTGTTCCCAGTGAACTCAGAGATTGTACGAATCAACAGATATTCACAAAAGTTGTCATTTTTATGTAATTTGGTCCAAATTGAGAGATAGAATAGTTTTAATTTCGATACATGGTTTCAATATTATTTATTACATAAATAAAATAAATTGATTTCAATAAAATAGATCTTAACTTTATATTTTTTTTACAACAATAGGTTTTCTACCTATTGCCTGAACTAGGTAGAATATGTTTGTGCTTCAGGCGAGAAAAATCCATACGTACAATTACTTAAGAGTTTAGGAAGAGAATAAAAGTAAGCAATTTATTATATATTGCCAATGATTTATTGTTTGTTTTTAAATGGCTTTAGAAAGCTTCTACCCGAGCCTCGAGCGAAGCCGAATAGGGCTGCTAGTAAGTAAATACAATTAAAACCTTTCTAAATCCATAATAAAGAGTTACAAATATTGTAACATTTAAAATACCGGAGAATTTACGTGTAAAATCGCAATTTTTCATTGGATGCCAAAGAGGAAGACGGCCATGGAATTCGCAACGAAAAATTGTTGGATAAATTCCATTCTGATCACTGAACTGAAGTGTGGTAACCATCAAGGGATAAAAAACATTTTCCACAAAAAGAAACAAGCATTAATTGAATAATTAGCTGTTAGCGAAATAAGTAGCTAGGAATAATTAAAAAAATCAAAGGAAATTATAGTAATTATGTATAAATAATTCACAGCTTATACTTTAGATAGGTCGAGAGGGACTTTATGGATGAATTACAAATAACTTTGAAGGCCTCTCTCTATACAAGTCTGTAATTATGATATTTACTTTTTGTAAGCAAAAATTAATTACTGAAGATTTAAATAATTACTGACTAATAGAGGTATATTTTATTATGTAGGTTATTAGTAAAAGTCAAATTACAAAGTGAATCACATAAAGCTATATACATTTTGATTAGCGCGAGTGCAGGTGATAAGTAATCACGACTGATTAGTGCAGGGGTATAGTGCAAGTACGGCCAGTACTAATTCTGTATAGTAGCTGTGTTTTAAGTTAATTCAGTTGCCAGCCGTCGGCCCGGAAGTATGGATGAACCTCAAAAATACAATCAATGCCAATGTCTACTAAAAGTTTGAATTCTACTACAAAATGTACCACGAAAGCACAGTATCTTACAATCGCGTAGCTTTGAGAGCAAGCAAATTTTTGAAGCGGCAACTTCTCTTGGCGCAATGGAAACACTGGTTTTATTCGTAGGCTGTAAGTGAAGCTGACCCGTCCTCCGCTGATCGGATGAACTCGGGAACGCCGAGTGTGTGAGTGAGCGAGAAAGATATAGTCAGCAGCTGTGCTCTGCTGTGTCACTGTATTTATTTCTTATTTAAATTTGTTTACTAAAAAAATATATATGACTGTAATTTCTGACTTGTTCCTATGTATCCTACAAAGACCACTGTATTTATTACTGCGCAATACATAATATTTAGTAACTATTTTATGTGAAATATGTAAAACATAAAAATTACGGCATACGATATTTACTTGAAAATTAATTAACTCTATATCTAATGTAAAAAAAATACTTTGCACAATGTATCACGTATTTTGATTTACTTATACATACTTAGAAAATTAATCTTAGTAAATAAATTAATCAAATAAGTAAGTATTTTTTCACAAAGTATTTTTACACAAAGAGGCAAAATACCTACTATCGTGTTCAGAAACCTCCTTCTTTTTTGAAGTCAGAAAAAATCATATTGTTATCCTACTAATATTATAAATGTGAAAGTCAGGATGTTTGAAGGTTTGTTACTCAAACACATCGGAAAGCCTGAACGGACCGGATACAAATTTGGAGGTAGATAATAGTGACGAACGCATAGCCTATGTTTAATCCCGAGAAAATAAACGGGAAAAGGTAGTAATTATATAAATCGTTGCAACAATTACTCAACTAAAACTGAAATTCTAAAGTGAGGTTTTTTTTTTAAATAAAGAGTGACGAGACGAGCAGGACATTTGCCTGATGGTAAGCAACATGCCTGCCACATAACAGCACAGTGACACGCAGCTATAGGAACATGAAGAGTCCAAATCATTACCTAGCACACCATTGCGCTCGTTACCCAGAGATCTAAGATGTTATATCTCTAAGCCCTGTAATTTCACTGGAAGCATTGCTCTTCAAACCGGAAAACAGTAATGTTTACACATTACCTTTCGTTTTACCAAACCCTCTATGTTGTCAACACAATCTATGTTGTCTTAGACCCACACGATCTACGTCAGTTACCTTTACTAATTACGCGTCATTATCCTAAGCGTCCGCTTTTCAAAGTCCACTTCCACACTTTATGATTAATGAGCGCATTACGCAGAGATTCGTAATTAAATGCCGCAGAAGGTATAATCAAGACACTTTATTCAGCCGAGCCACGTTCCCCAGGGAGTCACAGTTCGAGCACGTAATATCTAAAAGTGTAGGCGTTGCCTGCTTAATGAAATAATATTTTTCTTCCCCTATAAACCCCTACCATGAACTTGGGCAATTTCACTGAAGTGTTTAACTGATTTTCATGAAAGGGTGTTTACTATTTGAGGGATGTATGTAATGTCAGATTATAAACTAACCTAACCTACCGTTGGATTTATAATCTCACGCGTTAGATTATAATCTGATGGTGTTTAGAATTTAACGTTGATATTTACATTTTTTTATAGTATATAGGGACGAGACTAGCAGGACGTGTCCCTGGTAAGCAACATGCCTGCCACATAACAACACAGTGACACGCAGCTATTGAAACATGAACAGTCCAAATCATTACCTAGCACTGCACTCCGATCGTCACCCAGAGATCTGTGATATTATATCTCTGAGCCCTGTAATTTCTCTGGAAACATTGACCTTCAAACCGGAACACAGTAATGTTTGCCCTTTACTGATTGGCCGTATAATAACTGGCAAAGGTGTGGTACTTCCCCAGGTGGACTCTGCTAAGAGTCATACCACTAAGTACTAAACATACAAACATTAGTTAAATAGTATGAAGCTCTGGTGGTTTGAACGTCCTATTTCATAACAGGGAGGTCGTTGGTTCGAATTCTTCCTTCTCCTTTCGCAAGTACCCATTATGCGTCGAAAACTCCTACCGCAACTAACAAAAGAGTTCATAAATATTTTATTAAGACCCGTCATAAAAACGGCGGAGTTTTATAAGTTTGGCGTGTCAGTGTGTATCTGTCTGTGGCATCGTAGTTCCTGAATGGATGAACCAATTTAGACTTTGATTTTTTAGGTGAAATAAATAAATATTGGTGGACAATTCACAAACAACACCATCTGACCCCAAACTAAGCAAAGCTTGTATGATGGCGGCCAGGTAGCTGATATAATACAAACTTGTATAATTTTAAATACATACTTATTATACATAGAAACACCCAGACACAGTGCAAACATTTGAATTCATCACACAAATATTTGCACTCGGTGGGAATCGAACCGACGACCCTCGGCTTCGCAGGCAGAGCTACTACCCACTAACACTACTGGCCTCGTGGGCCAGTGAAAGGTGAATTAGTTAAGAGTATTCTTAGCTATGTTTCGTCAAAATAAGTTTAGCTGTTTCAAAGTTATCAGGACATCTACTCTATTTCTACGAAAACGTAATTTCGAAAAAAACTGGCCACTTTCCTATTCTCGTTCTACTTCGTTTCGTACGACACAACATTGTTTGACGTTTAAATGTTCTAAGCATACTGACTATATATACTAAGCATACTAATCAAGGCTGATTTAAACTGAACGAACATAGAGCTAGAGCTGGAACAAGAGCATTCTTTCTCGATCTTTTAGTGTAAACGAAAGATCGTTCTTAGCGTTTTCCATATTAAATATTCCATAGAATCTTTGCGAACGCAAACAAAACAACGAAAGAATATTCTACGTTTGTTTACACCAAATGAATTTGATACAGTGGGGATAGAATGAGCATTCGCTCGTCTGATGTAAATCGGCCTTTAGAGTAGGCTTAGAACATTTAAACAGTCAAAACGACGGATCGAAGTAGAATCGGGGTTGGAAAGTCGAGAGTTTATTTCGAAATTACGTTTTCGTAGAAAGAGAGTAGACGTCCTGATAACTTTGAAACAGCTAAACTTATTTTGACGAAACATAGCTAAGAATAGTCTTAACTAATTCACCTTTCACTGGCCCACGAAGCCAGCTTAGTGGGTAGTAACTCTGCCTGCGAAGCCGAGGGTCGTGGGTTCGATTCCCACCCAGTGCAAATATTTGTGTGATGAATTCAAATGTTTGCACTGTGTCTGGGTGTTTCTATGTATAATAAGTATGTATTTCAAAGTATACAAGTATTATATCAGCTATCTGGCCGCCATCATACAAGCTTTGCTTAGTTTGGGGTCAGATGGTGTTGTGTGTGAATTGTCCACCAATATTTATTTATTTCACCTAAAAAATTAATGTCTAAATTGGTTCATCCATTCAGGAACTACGATGCCACAGACAGATACACACTGACACGCCAAACTTATAAAACTCCGCCGTTTTTATGACGGGTCTTAATAAAATATTTATGAACAAATTGTGAACAAATTACCTCTGGCACGTAAATGTACTACAGCTGTCAATTTGTGAGGTTCTCTATAGGGTAATAAATTAACCAGGCGTGCATTTATATTCTGCAGAAATTAATGAATAGTGAGTTTACTTTTAATTGATTTACCATTATGTCATTTTCGTTTCATTAAATGTTATTAAGATAACTTATCGACTATCATCACGGTGTCAAATTAATTTGCTTAATTGGTCTTTATTCTCTGGAAATAAGAACATGACTTGATAGATTGAACTTGTAGACATTGGGATTATAGCTATCTTGAAAAACCCACTCAGCAACGATTCTAAAGATTATGCACCATGTTATTTGATCCTCTGTGTGGCAATGGACAAAAATGGGGGCATATTGTTCCAAAAAAGAAAAAATATTCTTGACTATCTATTATTAAGAAGCCATTGTGTGAGACACAAGCAAAGGTGTCGGGCAAAGACCTCCTTACCGTATTTGTATATAATTATGTCAACTCTGAATTAAGTCCCGGTTTCCATTATTCCAGTAAGCAATCCAGCGCTGGATTGGGTCGCTGGACTGGAATATTATAATGTAAACCGGGTAATAAACGGAATTTGCTAATTTGATTAGACCGGGGAGTCTATCGCCTAACTAAATCTGTCTTGGCTTTTTTTTTAAATAAAATTTGGTGGACAATTCACTCACAACACCATCTGACCCCAAACTAAGCAAAGCTTGTATGATGGCGGCCAGATAGCTGATATAATACTTATATAGTTTGACATCGCTCTCTCTTTTATTTTCGCTTGAAATTGTAGAGACAGCTATAGGAAAGCCAAAGCAGATTTAGTTAGGCTACGGTAGACTCGCGGGCATTGTCTAAATTTTTCAATTGATTTCTCTATTTTGATTTAACTTCACTTTCGTTATACGTTTTTCCTATGGATATAATCTATGGTGTCTTCAAATAAGTTCCGTTTGGGTAAGCACTCTGCATCTGATACCACATCGTCGCTTTACATCCGGCACAAAATAGAGGTCAAACGAAAGAAAAAACTGTTTCAAAACAAAAAAACAAACAATTTTTGTTTGTAAAAAGTGTGCTAAATTTTGTAGATGCAAGTGACAACAACAAGGTGGTATAAATTTGACGTGTCTCTCAAAGACAGTGAGTGTGTGTGCGTGCGTGTGTGTGTTAATAAAATGTAAGTATCTGTTTATATGTAGCCTTTGTTTTTGTTGTAATATCACTTTTTTATAACAAAACTATGAAATGAGTTCTATTCACAGAAATCTAAATAATAAGGTACTAGAAGTCGCATGACCGCGTGACATTGTCGCCGCACAGGTGACTTGTAGGCCACCAGTGCTCGAATTATAGTTTAGTCTTGTTCGAACCGGCAGGCGTGAATCATCTTTAAAAACTTGTGTTATGCAGCATAAACAACTGTGGAAGTTCTTCCACAACTTGCAATTATACCAATAATGAGATTACATTTCACTGATAGGTATTTTATTTTATTTTAATTGTATTTTTTAATAAAATAAACGGAGCCCAATGATTCACTATGATAGTTATAAATTTTTGGTGTGATCGTCATTTTGCATACCATTGCTGCATACATTAATTAACATCTAAAGTGGTACAAGCATAAACAGCAATGTAATGTAAAATTAAAGATATCGTCATAACCTCTAATCTTCCATGGTACAACCGCAGGTAGCGATTGTGAATTAGTGCTGGGACGGTCCAATTTTACTTTCCCAAAAATAAACGATGAAAATTTTGTTTTAAATTTTACATAGTTTTATCGATAAAATAACATAATAAATCGATAAAAAAAATGTACGCAATTAACATTACACCCGTACGTACAATCTTTTAATTCGCGGTAAACATTACTTCATAATTCATTAATTATTAACAAAAGTATATACATACTGGCTATAACGCGCGATTGTTCGTCCGTGCAAAATAAATATTAAGACAACTGAGGCAGTATTTATCTATTGTAAGCTTTTATTTTTAAGACTTTATTAGTTTTCATACAAAATCAGCGAGCAACACGGAAGGGAGTACACAGCATACACAGCGTTTCCCCTCTGTCAAAGTACAAGTCCGCGTGGACCATGAAGTTTGATAATATACTGTGGCGTGGAATACACTGAGGGCGGGGCTAGATTTGTGAATGGTGCTTTATTTTTTATGTGTTAGTGATTTGGCTATGTGAGTATGGTCGGCAATGGATCGGTACAGGTATGTTTTGTATGTAATAGTGCGGCTTTACGCTAGTGTGCAACTTTCCCCTCCCGCAAGAAATGACAGAAATATTTGAACAATAATTTTTAGCAAAGGCTACTTCCCTTCCGTGCTTGCGCAGAAGATCGAGTTGCTCGATGTACAAAATATACAACAACCTTTGTTCTTCAACTATACCTATGCCCATGTGGTGTCAGAATTACATAGTTCAGTTTTCGAAACAATAGTATACCCCATGTGACTCACTTATTTTATAGGTAGGCATATTGACTTTGTTGTAGTGTAATACACCTAATTAATGAAATCAATAATAACCTTTATCGAATGTTAAAATTGGACCGTACTTTGAAATATCGATATGTTTTAATTTTTGTCAAGCACTAGCGTATATGTGAAAAATTGTTAATTTTTCAATGTATTAGTAGGTTCACTGATAAGCGTTTATGGATGTGTGTGGTGCAATCACAGACCCAGGTTGATAATGTGCAGCTGCAGGTGTGTGAGTGGAGCTCTATTTGAATACTACGCGCATGTAGTAGTGATCGCGGGGGTAGGGGAAATGTGGCGACAAGCGTTTTGCAAGTAATTTGAGAGTTATGCCATTTCTATTACCTTATTATTTAGATTTCTGTGGTTCTATTCTTGGACTAATATCTTAATTAGGTGAATTAACGCTATTCCTAGTTTAGCTAGCTTAGTTAGGTTCTAAGTCAGTATTACAAAGTCTTACAGTTTCGTAAACTTTATAAAACAGAGTAATTGCACGATAATAAAGAAGGTGTGGTAGCGAGAACGTTCAACTCACAGTCGTTAAGTCACAAATTCACACCTCTCATTATTTTTCCAAATGCAGAAATTTGTCATCATCACGGTGACAAAAAACATAGCAAGGAAACTAGAATGTTCATCCGTCAACCCGTGAGACAAGACCAGCGCAGCGTGGTAAGGTCTTGACTCTCTGATTGTGAGAAAAAGCCCCGAGTCCCAGCAGTGGGAACATTAAGTGGACTGCTTACGTTTTCACGTCACGCCTTCCTTTTTTATTTTATTATTTAAATATGCTTTTTTATTCTATTAGTTTTATTAATGTTTATATTTAAGCGTATACACATCTATTGCTAATCAACTTCAACTTATTTTTATTTAAATTTTATTTTTCAACTTACTTTCTGTACCCTGTTTACCAACAATAGGGTATCGGACTGGGTCATAAATAAACCATTATAATTAGTCCGTCAGCTACATCATGGAAAAATATTGACACGTATTTTTTGTTTAGTCAAATTATTTAAAACTAGAAAGATTTAGATCATCAAACTTCCAGAGTCTAGGTCGTGACGTCACTTGTGTGTAAAAATCGTAAATGTAAATCGAAACTTCTAAGTTCGTACCTACGTTCTAACAAATATACAGTATATTTGTCATATTTTGTTTGTGAAACAAAAAAAAATACGTATACAATTTTTTTTTTAGATTGTAGACTATTGTTATAAAGATGTTTTATCCTGCAAGTAAAACAAATACTGCCACGTAGCTATTTCAAAATGAAACGACCAAATCACTGCCTAGCCTGACTGCCTGTGTTCATGACTGGGATATATAAGATGATCTATCTCATTCTATAATTTATCTAGAACCATTTATCTTCAAACCAGAAAACGCACGGTTCTCATAGTAAAAGTTGTTAATTTTTGTTGTTGTTTGCTGTCCTGCATTGTTATACAGTGCTACAAAGATCTAATGGTACGTGGCCAAAATGAGAGCTAACGCTGCTGACAATCCCAGGTCTGCCGATTCCCGATGTCCAAATATTTGAAGGAAAAAATTCTAAATTTGAGGAAAAATTTATCCCAGCTGCAGCGTGTCGCAACTGTTACCGACGTGTGATACGATACCTCGTAAATGTAGCCAATATTAACAAATTAATGTTAACTTTTCCCTGAAAATAAGTCAGTCGACATAAACATATCGCTTATTTTGTACCGAGTTCCGATATTTACTCGTCTTGGCGAGTGTCGTGCCCTCTCTCAGCTTAGAGACTAAGTGCCGAACTTGATCTCCCGACGGCATCCCGAGCCGAGTACGCTCCGTTAGCACTCGACAGAGTGCTTGCACTCGGTATGTATTGTATGATTCAGATAGTTTGAATCTTAGCTAGGGGCTAGGGCTTAGATGGATTTCTTTTTCAGGTATCAATTGTATGTTAATTAGCGTAAGTATGTATGCTAGGCTTAGGTTTCGGACACCCAACGCCAGCTACTACAGGTCAGTTAGAAAAAAAAAACTTAGTGCGCCTATGAAACATATTTTCTCCTGCAATTCCCGGGATCTTCCCGCAATGTGAATCCAAATGTGTTTGTGGTGATAGTGTTTATTTAAACTAGGTTATGGAATTGAAAATCAAGAAAATTTGGCGGAAGTATCATCTAGTAAAATTGTATCTCCAGGGGAAACAATTATAATTATATATAAGGAATCCATATCACCAATCCATCCTTAATTAGCGTAATTAAGCATAATTGTATTATAAATATTTTATAACATATTTGCTCGTAAAGGGTCTCTTATTGGACCAATTTCTGTATCGTAATGTATCTTATTACGCACTAGTGCTGTAATGTGTAATGTAAAACGCACGGTTTTAAAATGCTCCGTCCACAGACTAGGTTGAGAGATATGCTCCATCTAAAACGAACGGTACCTTTTTAAATCTTAGTAAAGAGTTTTTATGTCAGAAAAGTGTGGTCAACATTTTATGAATAAAATTAACTTTGAGAGGTAAAATATAATAAAGAATTATTAAATTCGTTAATTTAATTAATTTAGACCATAAATTACCTACTTTAATTTTTCTGTAACAAAACACGAAAATATTAATTTACTTTATTATTAATGGCATACCGGCTGGTTCTGTGCCGTTGCTCAAAAAAAAAAAGGCGCCGATGCGCGCGCATTGCTAATCTGTGATCCATAGTGATTACTTACTCTGTGCTGTGATATGTGATCAAGTAAATATTATTCCGCGCGTTTTTTTTCGCTGTATTGTTTTTATTTGAAAATGTCGTCAGAGTTTTGTTTATTTCCTCGCAAATATGTTATAAAACGTCGTATGACATACGTGCGCTTTGATAATTACCGCACTTATATCATAATGTACTATTATAGCCCAATTATGCTCCGAGAGCGAAGAATCCAGTCATGATAATAATACTCAAGGCAGCTCTCTTATGCAAACTCTAGACTAGTTTATGCACAACACAATTACAGCAAAAATATATGAACAACTGTTTTTAATTATGATAACATTCATTTATATTTAATATCACGCAATTCATGTAAATCCAAATAGTTTTATGGCGATAAGAGTTTATTTAAAGTCCCCCAATACTAAGGAGATTTTGTTGTCGAACAACAGTCATTGCGTATCCGCGCCCTTTTGATAATGTCATCCAAGTGCTATTAGATCCTTGTAGCACTGTTTATTGTTGGCTTCGTTCATTGGTTTGGCTACATTAGCGGGCTACGGCGAATATTCGTGGTAACGCGATGAGTGTGGCCGGGTACATCGTGTCATCGCGTAGTATTCGGGGCAAGACGAATTAGCATAGGGGAGCTCTTGCTAAACTGGCGAAATCAAAGGGATTTGTCGCAACAATATTCGCTTGGGTGGCTATGGCTACACCTACGTCAATTAAATATCAAAATCCATTTATTTCAGGTAAGGTTCCCCATAAATTATACAATTCATTCAATCAATGTCAAACGTCACAAAAGTAATGTTAAAGTCTTAAGTATTGGATAGCTTTACTAGCTTTTCTGAATTTTGTATCTTTTTTAACACGCTTTTATTAGCTTCACTTGTAACTAACTATGTAAGTAAGAAAATCTTGGAATCTTAATTTGACTCAGTTCCCGGTCTTCGATTAGGGTGAAATTTTGCACACGCTCTGAGTTCTGATGAGTGATGACAATACATGACTAGCTAAGAAACGTCATTACAAATCTAATATGGCGCCCTCTCCAAGATGGCGGACTGGCTGTTTGAAATTCACCCCCATGATATGGGTATCAGATGAATGGATTTGCTGTCAGGAATACGAAAAAAAAATAGTCACGTGACTTAAACCCAATATGGCGGGCATCCAAGATGGCGGACAGGCTATTTGAAATGCTTTTGTAATTTTTAGTGCGTGCTAAAAGCGTAAACGTTTTTTCGTTTTTTAAACTATTATTGGTAATTAATGGTGCGACCTTTTGTAGTAGTATTTCAAAGCGAGATGTTGACATACGTAACAATCCAGGGAGATCTATGCCAGTCTCTGCGGTTAAGTCAGATAACATACTTTCCATTTCTGTGCTGTACATGAGATAATGCATTATTGTAACCTAAAACCTAGTTTTTAGTAAAATAATGTATTAATAGCAATAAATAAATAAAAAAATAAAGTGAAATTATAATTGTTGGCGAGCGGTGGACTGTGACTAACTGGTGAATATAGGAAACTAGCTGTTACCCGCGACTTCGTCCGCACGAAATAAATACAGAGGTAACTCAGGCAATAACTAATTTTACACCCAGACACATTTACTAAAACCAGCTCATAATAACACAATTTCATCAAAATCGGTTTAGTTGTTTAGGTGTGAAAGCGTAAGAGACATTCGTCCCCCATTTCAACTTCAATTTCATCCCCATACAGTTCGAAATTACAAAATTGCTAGAACAAACATTTATTGGCTTCGTGCCAAGTGCCTATATAAAGAGTTTCATAGTTTTATCTTCAACGAATGGAAGCTTCCATGTATACTTTCATCCCCCATTTCAATCCCAATTTCATCCCTATATTGTTCGAAATCACAAAATTTCTAGAAAAAATATTCGTTTGCTTTGTGTCAAGTAGTGTCTATTATATTCAGAGTTTTATCTTCAACAGTTGGGAACTTCCATGTTGAAATTAATCCCCCATTTCAACCCTAATTTCACCCCCGTACGTTTTGAAATTACAAAATTGCTAGAACAAACATTTGTTTGCTGCGTGTCAAGTGTCTATTTACAGAGTTTCATGGTTTTATCTTCAACGGTTGGGAACTTCCATATTGACATTCATCCCTCATTTCAACCCCGATTTCAACCCCGTACAGTTCGAAATTACTAAATTGATGGAACAAACATTCTTTTGCTTCGTGTCAAGTGTCTACATACAGAGTTTCATGGTTTTATCTTCAACGGTTGGGAACTTCCATATTGACATTCATCCCTCATTTCAACCCCGATTTCACCCCCGTACAGTTCGAAATTACGAAATTGATGGAACAAACATTCGTTTGCTTCGTTTCAAGTGTCTATATACAGAGTTTCGTGGTATTATCTTCAACGGTTGGGAAATTTCATATTGACATTCATCCCTCATTTCAACCCCGATTTCACCCCCGTACAGTTCGAAATTACGAAATTGATGGAACAAACATTCTTTTGCTTCGTGTCAAGTATCTATATACAGAGTTTCATGGTTTTATCTTCAACGGCTGGGAACTTCCATATTGACATTCATCCCTCATTTCAACCCCGATTTCACCCCCGTACAGTTTGAAATTACGAAATTGATGGAACAAACATTCGTTTGCTTCGTGTCAAGTGTCTATATACAGAGTTCCATGGTTTTATCTCCAACAGTTGGGAATTTCCATATTGACATTTAGCCCTCATTTCAACCCCAATTTCACCCCCGTACAGTTCGAAATTACAAAATTGATAGAACATGCATTTAATTGCTTCGTGTCAAGTGTCTAGATACAAAATTTGATAACTTTGAAAATCACGTTTCATACAACATTTTCATACAACCGTTCATCCCTTGTTTTACCCTCTTAGGGGTTGAATTTCGCAAAACCCCGTCTTAGCGAGCGCCTACGTGCTAAAAGGGACCTCCATGCAAAATTTCAGGTTCCTAGCATTTGTAGTTTCTGAGATTCCTTGATGAGTGACCCTTCGCTTTTATATATATAGATGAGAAAGGTGCACAATGATAGTAATAATATTATAAATATTAAAAATATTTACAAAATTAAACCAAAACGCTCCGTAACCAAGGTAACTAAATCAACAACTAAACTTACAGGAAAAATAGAGTATAAAATACAATTAAAAAATAGAAAAAGAAAATGTTCCATCCAATCGTCAACAATTAATATACACTCACGGCTATCTCCCTGGGGTAAGAAGAGATCACTTTCTAGAATACTTACTTGGATCGGTTTCTATGAATAGTAGTCATTCACCATCTCCTCATTCTTCTCTTTTTCATATTATTTCGTAAATGATACTCGTACAATTGTAATAAATGATAGTTTACTGACATATAATGCAAAGCCACTATTTCTTCCATTTTTAAATTACCGCCTACGTCTCGGACGCACAACAACCTGAACAACCCTATCCGGGACAATCATCAACAGCCCACTAAACGTTCCCACTGCTGGGACTCGGGGCCTTCTCTCGCAAGGAGAGAGTTAAGGCCATAATCCACCACGCTGGCCCAGTGCGGGTTGGTGGATGACACAAGACTTCGAAAGACTCTAGGTACATGTCGGTTTCCTCATGATGTTTTCCTTCGCCGTTTTAAGTTAGCGGCATTACGCACATGACTTCGAAAAGACAGTGGTGCGTGTGGGGTTTTAACCCGGGGGTCTTCGGATCGGCAGGCACCGTTCTCCCGACTAGACCAGCCGTAACTTACTAGACCAGCCGTAACTTCCGGGACAATACCTTTGATTATTTACTTCCCTAGATGAAGCGTTACTCTGTAATTGCGACAAAAGTAACAGGCCGGGTTTCAAACACAAGCATACACAAGTTTAACAATTATCTGTCACTGTCACTGCTATTACTGTTTCTTACGTCAATGGTATGCGTGCTGAGTGATACAACCTCCCCGATTATATCTTGTTAAAACCAGTAAAACTATGAGAAGTCCACCGACCAAAAGGCCCATGTCAACATAACGCTGAACCTATACCGATCAAGCTTAAGAAGAGTGTACCAGCAACTATACATAGACGCTGGCGAAGTGGCAGTCAAGCTGCATACAGAAGCCAAAGATAAAAGTTGAAGTTGATATCTTGTTAAAGTGGTTTAAAATATGTTTCGATTTAGAGAGACCTATAATTCGTTTTAATGTTGGATTCACTTAAATTAGATGATATCTCGAGATATCAATGCTATAAAATGAAAACATGATTGTTTTGGAAAATAATTTATTCTCAAAATACCATTACAAGATCAACAAATAAAGACAACGGAAACCATAAGTTTTGTCTAGTTACTTGCAGCGCCTCGCGGCTTTACCTGCGTAGTTTCCGTAATGTTAATGTTTGGATGTTTGTTACTAAATCACTGAACAGTCTGAACGGATTGGGCTGACATTTGGAACACAGATTAAAGTTTAGAATAACATGGCTATTTTTTGTTTCGGAATAATATTGAGGATGACGGGAACGGCAACTACGCGGCTAAACACTTGGAGCACTGCCCGTAATATTCTAAATGTCAATGTTTGTTCCTTTGTTCCTCCATTACGTCGTAACGTCTGAACGGATCGGACCACAGAAATCTAAATAATAAGGTAATTTAGGTGTGGATCGGACTGAAATTTGAAAGATAGATAGTGTATGGTTTGGAACAAGACATAGACTTAGGCTTAGGTATAGACACATCTTTTAGCAGGCAATATTTTTATCCCGGAAAAATAACGGGAACGGAATCAATGCGGGTAAAATTGCAGGGCACTGCTAGTTACAATATTAGTAGGATGTCAATCTTTGTATATTTGGATGTTTGTTGCTCAGCCTGGTTGTAAAATATGAACGGATCTGACTGAAATTTGAAACACGAGAACACATAGGCTATTATTAATCCGGGAAAATGAAAGAATCAAAAACTACCCGGGCAGAACTACGGGGAGCTAGCAGTATTTAATTGTCATAAATAAAGATCGAAATATTTTTTTTCGAGAAATATAAATATAAAATAAAAATGTATAGGTAAAACATTACATTAATCGAAATAAAAACTATTCTATATCACTACTATGCAATAACAATTAAAGAAGTTTTGTTATGGAAATAATCTTAAGGCAGTGCCATAGTTTGCAAGGAACTAAGGCATGGTTATTTCCTTCATCGTTATTCGTTCTGTGGTGAATTGTTCTTTACAAAACTTGAATTGAGAAACCTTCCAGCCTCAATTTGAATGCAGGAAAACTTTGCAATAGCTTTTATTCTTTGTCGGGAAGTAAATGAATTTACTTCTCACGATGAATCGAATGTTTTTACGAATGGTGGTGAGAACGTAAATATTGAGAGTTTTCGAACTCTTTACCGAGTTTTGAAGCTTGCTTTATACACATTTACTCTAATACATTCGGATAAATTGGATTTTTGTTTTTTTTAAATGTTTAAGTACTTTTTTTTAAGCGACAAAATGCATAAAGTGGCTTGGAAACAGTGAATGACAGGAGCTGTCGATCAAACTGAATGGGGTAAAAGGGACTACATACGAACCCTTTTATCAGAGGAAATTACGTAAAAGTAGTGGGTTGGACGCTCTACTTTTCAAAAATTGCCTCATTCTCTGTCTCCAAAAAATTGGACTGAATAATTGCCAGTATTTCTATGACTTTTTGGCTATGGTACCATATACGATCGAGTTATCGAAATTGTACACAAAATATTCTCTTAATTACCCGACTGAAAGAAGGGTTATGGTTTTTGCGCGTATCTTATATGTTTGTAAATTTCTTTATTCCCACGTATTTTTCAAACGGCTGGATGACAATTAAGATATCGTTAGATTTGTCTCAATCACTCAAGTTTCCTTAGATAGTATATTGTATTATATTACAATGTTTTTAAGCGGTTTTTTTTAGTCGGGTTTTTTAAATTGTAGTTTTTTATTTATATTAAAATAATTTAATTAGTAATAAAATTGAAGCTAGAACTTGCCTAGTTGAGTAAATTAGCTCAAAATGCAAACGAGTTTAGCATGCAATGGAGACTGGGACTCGTGGTGCATTAGTTATTCATTGGAGCTATCACACCATCACGTCGCGTCGGTGCGTGTACTTAGATCCAACGATTTAGAGCTAAAGATGTACCCTGAGAATCCTGAAACTGAATAAAACTGCGTCTGTGTGTGTAGCGGAGTGACTTACACACCGTCAATCTACTTGATCCCTAGAATCGTACTACTTATTTTGATTGTTGACAACGAATAGCGATAGGTAAACATGACCGGCGTTCACCGCTACCTGCAACCGACTAGAACGAAAAGAGTGAGGTCACTCTTCCCAACGATGGCATAATTCCGTGCGTTGCGAAGTACGGGTGGGCACATCTGTAGTCCACATCTATGCTTAGACCGTATTGACCGCACGCAATCACGCTGTCATTAATTAGAACTACCGTGATGCAATATTGATGACTTATTGATTTCAAAATGCAGCGCAAATTGTTGTTTAATGAGGTTTCAGGATGGTAAAATTATTACAGCGCATCGGTGTTGTAAATGAGTTACCTGAAAATAAACTATCTCCGCTCCGCTATTAAACCCGTGGCTTCATAACATATCTATACACATGTAACTTTAATGGGATAAAATGAACGTCTAGGCTACATAATAATGTTACCTGAGCGGGGTTTTCCAGATGGTTACAATAAAATTATGAATAGCTAAATAGTGTAACAGTGAAAATGTAACCTACTAATATTATAAATGCGAAAGTTTGGATATTTGTTGCTCAGTCACGTCAGAACGGATGAGGTTGAAATTTGGTACACAGTTCGTTTATAGTCTGGAAGCACATAGGATACATTTTACACAGTAAAAAAATATACCGTTGAAGATAATTCCTCTTCCTTTTTTGAAGCCGGTAAAAATAACGAGAACTGCGCGGGTTCCGCAGGGCTCTCCTAGTGCTAGTTAATTTAGTAAGTCAGATTCGTCACTTTTTTTTTGTTTTAATAAAGAGTGACGTGACGAGCATGGCATGTGCCTGATGGTAAGCAACATGCCTGCCACATAACAGCCCAGTGATACGCAGCTATTGGAACATAAATAATCCATATCATTACCTAGTACTGCACTGCGCTCGCAACCTATAGATCTAATATCTCTAAGCCCTGTAATTTTTCTGGAAATATTGCCCTTCAAACCGGAACACAGTAATGTTTGCCCATTACTACTTGGCGGTAGAATAACTGGCAAAAGTGTGGTACTTCCCCAGGCGGACTCTGCTGAAAGCCCTACCACTAGCAACATTTTACGTTCGGCTTAAAATTATTTAAAAAAAAAATTGTTGTACCACAACAAACAGTTTTATATTTATCTATCTACTAGCTGTACCCCGCGGTTTTACCCGCGTCTATTTGAGGAAAATCCATACTAAAATATCCATTGCTGGCCACTTTATTACGATTTACGGAACCCTAAAAATACGTAAATAAGCAACAATGCATTGTTGTAGAACAAATTTGATTACTTCAAATGACACAAACTTCAAATGTAGACACGCGCCGTCACAGACTTCAACGACCAAAGAGAATTTAAATTCACGGAACTAAAGCTCTCGAAGAGAAATATTTTTCCCCGTTTTCTTTACATTCTTCACTCATACTCCGTACCTATTCATAGTAGCGTAATGTTATATACACTATAGCCTTCCTCGATAAATGGAGTATCCAACAAAAAAAGAATCTTTCCTATCGGTCCAGTAGTTTCCGAGATCCTAGCGTTCAAACAAACAAACAAACAAACTCTTCAGCTTTATAATATTAGTACAGATTCAAACAAACAAACAAACAAACAAACAAACTCTTCAGCTTTATAATATTTGTATAGATGTAAGTAGATAGAGATTTAAGCGAGTACATTTAAAAAAAATCTACTATAAAGACCGTCAGCCCTCAATTATGATTGCTATTTTATTTTTAAAGGCACTGTAAAGGTACAAGTTCGCGCCGCGACCGCGACGCGAGACCGCGACCGGAGACCGAGACCGGAGACCAATACAGGCACTTGACACTATGGAATTGTATGGGCGCCAGTTCGCGCCGCGACCGCGACCGCGACCTGTCTCGGTCTCCTGTCGCGGTCTCAGCACGAACTGGCGTCCATACAATTCCATAGTGTCAAGTGCCTGTCGCGGTCTCCGGGCTCGGTCTCCTGTCGCGGTCTCGTGTCGCGGTCTCCGCGCGAACTTGTACCTTAAGTCCACATCTAAATGGATGTACAAAATCTTTATAAAATTATTAAAATTGACCAGTTTCTGACTTTTTCCTTTGTGTGCACCCAATTACCTATCTGGATGCAACATTACATTTGAATTTTCTATATCATCTGGAACTGGATAAAATCTTTTATGTCTATAGCTTAATCAGTGATAAAAATGACGATTTTAGGACGTTAATATCTAAATAACCGTTTGAGGTATGTTTATGAAATTTGGAGGACATATTGATATCCTGCAAGTTTCAATAGGTGAGCCATTTCACAAGTTAATGTGCAATAGTTTTTAAGTTATGAAGAGGGCAAAGGTAGCTCCAAATGGTTCGTGTAATATTACACATGGTGCGGCTCGCCAGTTTACTTGAATGAACTTGGCTGGCCACACTGCCGTGTGTCTAGATACTCTTTATTGTACACACCATAAACAAACAAAAACACTTATACAGGAGAGAATATCAATAAAACTATTGTTACGAGCGGCGGCCTAATCGCTAAAAGCGATCTCTTCCAGGCAACCTTAGGATGGAAATGGTTAATAAGAATATTTTTAAAGCAGGGTGTGGATCTAAAAATATTTTAGTTACATACACTAAAAATAAATACAATTATATACGAATTCAGATTAAATACTAATACTTACGATACTTGTAAAACATACTAATATATAGAGACGAACTTCTTAGCATTCCATGGATTCACCGTGCGGGTGCCGAGTCCATCGTGTGACAGAGAGAGAAATCTCGAGTAGACCCCAAGACTTGTGACTCGGGCGTAGGTTTAAAAGGGGTCCCTTAGTGACGTATGTCAACATTCACCTTCACTACTCGTATTTCTCTCCCTGCCCAGCCAAATCCGATATGATCCTACTAGAGCAGCTTTAGATACTCGTTCTAGCATAGAACTTACTACACTTCTTGCCAAGCCAAGGTCTTAGAGCAGGTCATAGAGAGATTTTGCTGGTATACCTCTCGCTCCTACTTCTACAGCGTATAAATTAACATAATAACATAACATAAATTACAAAGCCATTTTTTGTTAATTCGTTTTGAAGGTCGTACTACTTATTTTGTTTCATCACGTGGGCTTTAGGTATATTAGTTTCCCACGGTACGGTAAGTTCCACAAGGACTACGCGTTTCGTAGCTCTAGTAAAAAGGAAAATGTCCGGTCTGGATGACGAAACACCCACATCCTCTGGGATTTTATAGTGCTTTTCATACGTGTCCATTAAAATAGTCCAATCAGGTGCTGAACCCGGGATTGAGTAAGGCTTGTTCTTGGAGATTGAAATTGAGCCCTCTTTTACAAAGTTAATTTGTCTTTTGTTTGTCGTCAATTCCTTTTGGCCTCCAGCTACCGAAAGACTTATGGCTTCACGTATGATTTCAAGTACTCTGTCATGGCTCTGTGAGTAATGACCCCTATTAAGGAGCACCTTGCATCCCACCAATATGTGCCTTGCTGTACATATCGCCTCATCACAAGTATAGCAACATTTTTCAGAGGCTTTTCCCCACCTGAGAGTAACTTGGTTACTCTGGTCAGGGAGGGTAATTTGGAAAGCATTTAGATAAAATTTTAATCAGGCAGGAGACCAGTCATATAGCAAGGTGCGCCACTTTAGAGCTAATGGGATACAAAACTCACCTATGGTTAACAACTTACTTTGCATTTCTAAATTCATAGCGTGCACTTTGTAGCTGTCATTTTCGTCTTGTTGTAGAAAGGTTTTTATCATGTCTCGGTCTTCCCTTTTCTTTCTCGCACCCAACCCAGCTGTATTTACTTGTGCACCTGCCATAAATTGTTTATGGAATTGAAGTCTAGATTCAAGGTCCGAAGCACTTTTGTCTTTTGGGAGTGATGCAATTAATTCGTCTTTCGACTTTCCCAAAACATGCGTTTTTGCAACTCTTAGGTGTTTGTAGAGTTCGGATGGTGTTTTTAGTTTCAGCTCTAAACTATTGTGATCCCTAAAGAGAGTAGAGGGATCAGCCGGATGTGCCAAACCAAACCATGACTTCAATATCTTAATGACATTAGCATCTAGCTTTGCCAGGAGGGTTTTACCGATGTCATATACTAGGACAGGCCAAGTGAGGCGTGATGTGAGATAGTTGTCATATATCCATGTTCTTTTGATATTGCTGATAGGCTGTACCACACTTTTGCCAGTTTGTCTATCGACAAGCATGCTTTTTTTATAGTATAGAGTGACGAGACGAGCAGCGTATGTGCCTGATGGTAAGCAACATGCCTGCCACATAACAGCACAGTGACACGCAGATATTGGAGCACGAAGAGTCCAAATCATTACCCAGCACTGCACTGCGCTCGTCACCCAGAGATCTAATTTATTATTTCTCAAAGCCCTGTAATTTATCTGGAAACATTGCCCTTCAAACCGGAACGTAGTAATGTTTGCACGTTACTGCTTGGCGGTAGAATAACTGGCAAAGGTGTGGTACTTCCTCAGGCGGACTGTACCAAGAGTCCTACCACTGCTTGCGAATGAATGTGCGAAAATTACTGTGTTACATTTTGAAAAGCACAGGCATGGGGAAGATATTAATCACATTACAACTCTAGGCTCTAGGTGACGAGCGCACAGCGATGCTAGGCAATAATTTGAACTCTTCATGCCCAAATGGCTGCGTGGCATAACGTTGTTACGGGCGGGCACGTTGCTCACCATCAGATGTATGTAATTGTTCGTCCCGTGACTATGTGATATCCATGTGCGGTCCGAAGGGGACATGACCCTCCCCCAAATCGTTTAAGTTAAATTACAAACCTATAAAAATTCAAAATATCTATTAGTATACTAGCAGCCCATTCCGGCTGCGCTCGGATATTGTCATTTAAAGACTATTAATCGAAATAAAAACTATCCTACCTCTAAAGTTGAACCAGACTGCTCACGGTGTGCCAATTTAATTTAAAATCAGTTAAGTAGTTTATGAATCCATCGGGGACAAACATCGTGACAGGAGATTTATATATATTAAGATAAACTATTTTTTAACGCGGGAAAAGAAGTGGAACGGCAACCACGCGGAAAATCGTGGGGCGCTAATAGCAAAGTTTTTTTTATTAGATTTATTGTATTTTTCTACTCATGACCCCAAGCAGATGGTGATGCAGGTTTTCAATAGATAGAGTGATTCAAGAGGAAGTTTTATATGAATGAATAATACGTGCATGAAATAGCAGAAAACACTGATAATTTTAAAGTTTCCTAATGTAATGTCATAAATAAACACATTTTTTGCGCTTACACTGCAAACGCTGGATGAGCCCTATGAGGTAGATCAAAATAATTTACAGCAGTACAGTCCGCGAGGTATAAGCTGAGCTTTGCATTAGTGTGAGTGATCACCAAAAGTACAGTCAGACGCAGGACGCTGTGACCATGTTCTCTTAATAAGGTGTCAATTTTATATTCAATAAATCGTTGTTTATTATGCAGTATCAATTGTATATTGGTATAAACGATAGGCCTGCCCTGAATACGGTATTCGAAAATTTTAAGTAAATAAGTTATACGTAGGTGACGGATCTCATGCTTTTCCATTAAAATTTTTCTGTTATTCTCTGTCCTTGACCATTTGAATCCTAAAAGAGATACTTCTTTTCGCAATGACCATATTGATCCTGGATAGTTAATGTCAGCTTGTTGTTTAAGAGTTTGTTGTCTGACTGTACTTTTGGTAATAGATGCGTATGCATGTGATCACTCACACTAATGCAAAGCTCAGCTTATACCTCGCGGACTGTACCCCTTCGAAAGGTCTACAAAAAAGTCTGCAATAGTATCTATATGTCTATCTCTTAGGAGTAAACCACAATAACCATTTTTATTAGTAGGTATATCTATATTTTTTAGTATCAGCATTGCACCTGTGTGAAGCCGGGGCGGGTCGCTAGTAATCATATACCTTTAAACGAGCAATTCTGGTATATATATGTATATATAGAATCTGAATCTCGGAAACGGCTCGAACGATTTTCATGAAATTATGTGTGCAAGGTGTTTCTGGGGACGATAAATTGATCTAGATAGATAGATTGATAGATAAACTCTTTATTGCACTTCAATAATATGACAAAATACAGAAACACCTTAGAACAAAGTAACAATAGGCGACCTTATTGCTAAGAGCGATTTTTTCCAGGCAACCGTAGGATGGTGAAGAAGATTTGAGTAATGGAAGACGGGGGTACAATTGGGAGTATAAAGATACTTCTTACACGTATTTATAGTAGCATAACAACAAATAGTTACATACCTAATTTAATTCTAAACAATAATACACCAATATTACATATTAATTGGTCTAGCTAGATTGCATAATAAAAAAAATCATTTCATGTGTTTTTTCAGGCTATGAAGATCTCTTATAATATCATTAGAATACGATAGCAAATTTCGCCACTAGACACATCGGCTAAATAGCTCAGGCGGTAAAGGGGTGCCCTCGGTTTCGGAAGATCCCGGTTCGAATCCTGGTGTTTACTTCCTCGTTTTTTTATGTAATATTGTATATTGTCGTACTTAGTGATATTTCATCAACGTAATTTGTATCTGCCTAAATATAATTGAAAAAAAACGAGCAAACCAGGTTCTATTATATAAAAATCCAGTGTCATGTTGGTTCCCTGTGAACTCTTCGCCAAGTCAACCGACATGCACGAAAGTTGCCATTTAGTTCAACTTAAATAACTCAAATAGGATAATTTTGAGTTATTTAAGTCGAACAAAAACTAGTAGTGGTAGGACTCTTGGCAGAGTCCGCCTGGGGAAGTACCACACCTTTGCCAGTTCTTCTACTGCCAAGCAGTAATATGCAAACATTACTGTGTTCCGGTTTGACGGGCAATGTTTCCAGATAAATTACAGGACTTAGAGATATAACATCTTAGATCTGTGGGTGACGAGCACAGTGCAGTGTTAGGGAATGATTTGGACTCTTCATGTATCAATAGCTGCGTGTCACTGGGCTGTCATGTGGCAGGCATGTTGCTTACCATCAGGCACATGTCAAGCTCGTCTCGACACTCCTTATAAAAAAAATCAATGAATGATCCGAGCGAGGCTGGAATAGGGCGCTAGAATATCATAAAAAAACTCTCTAATAAGCAATTTGATCACTACGTATCACAAAGATAACTCCGGCAGTTATTAGTTCTTCGAGCAAACCAACTAGCCCTCTGAGACAGAAAGGACCCAATGTCTCACCTTATTGCCTTCTCCACCACAGACCAGTGATAAATTCATATCGTGACCGGCATCTGAAAAGCTGAGACATTTCTGCTCTATTTTTATCTTATTTTTTTACAACCTGTATAGAACATTTTTGAAGTGACACGTAGTAAAAATATCAAGGGGCTGTTAAAAGGTAAATTTAAAGAACGTGGGAGAAATTATAAGCTGCCTTCTTTAGCGTGGTGCGTGTTATTCATTTGCATATTCTGTTAGGGGTCGAGAACTGCCTTATTTCAGAGTTTTCAGTCAAATCATATTCGTAGGATTTGTCAAACATTTATCTTTGTACCGCTTCAGAGAGATTTTATTTTACTGTTTATCTTACGAAATGAACAGTTATTTTATTATTATCTAAGGCCTAACGGTACCTACGCCAATTTCATTTACACTTAGGTTTTGTATATTTATCATTTAAGTACAGTTACAGTTTCGAATGTTATTAGATTGAATACATGAAAAACAAAAGTTGGTTTATATTTCATAGTCCAAGATTCCAGAGCTGCCAGACGTCACGTATTTTCTCATGAATAAAAGGTGGACGATTGAGTAGAGTTAGTAAGTACTAAGAACATGCTTACCTTACTAGCTAACTTGCTTAGACGGCCAATTTTGAGATATGGGACTATGAATACCTTCATATAAATCATACAAACATTACTTACTTCACGTATTTTCTGATAAGTGATTTTTACGTATGTTGTAGGCAATATCCTTAAAAATAAGGCCCCAATAATCCCAGACACTTTCCGTCGGCCGTTTTGCTTAACAGACGCTTAAAAACTCCAAAATAATAACTTAACTTCACTTAAATTCTCATACTCCATTTGTAAATATGTCCGTCAGACAACTATAAAACATAACACAGCTTTATAAAACACTATAACTATAAAACAGCTTTTTCCAATAAAACAGACCAATCTAAGGGGCCAATCATCCCTAATATTTTTCCAATTCTTAAATGATTGATGACATAGTACCAATATAAGTCTAGTCACAAAATTAGCTTCACAACTCGCTCCTTATATTATTATTTTTTTATCTGATTTTATTTTGGGACATTGAGTCATATTTGACTATTATATGTCAGTCCCGTATTTAACACACAAATTACATAACAGCACCGAGTAATAATTAGATTATAGAAATTCTAGCTTTAAACAGCTGACGGGCCGACTTATAAAGCATTCTAGCAACGTCCGACATAGGATCGGCTGCTTTGGATCATTCCCACATCTAGGCTGTTCAATTTGTATGTGTCCACTAAGTTATTTCTCATAGATGCGCTCTGGACACACTCCATTAAGAAGTGATGAATGTCTTCTACAGCGGCACCACACATATTGCAACTGGGGCTATCAATTTGTCCCATTAAAAATTGAAACAATTCAGTGGCATGTGTCCAGAGCGCAATCTATGGGCAATTGTAATATTTTCGCGAGTTAAATTTACATTTGTCCACCATGGCACTTGAGGAGGTTCAGTTTGTATCGTGCGATACCAAATACCCTTTGCTCTTGAAACCTTATCAAAATAATCTTTCCATTGTAACTTCTTACGAATTTTATAGTTGTTTAGTATTTCTGTGAATTCAGGCCTGAAGTAAACTTCAGTACCATTTGATATTGCTTCCTGAGCAGCCTCCTCATTACCACACAGACATGCGAAGAAACCCATTGCAACATCAATATCACTCCCTTACGCAACAGAGTTAGGACTTTATTTATTATTGTGTCCAGAGGCACATCGTGCCACATGTTGCAAAGCACTTTTGTTATCTGACAAAATAACGGTATTTTGAAATCCTGCTCTGATAAGACAGCGCCTCGGAGATCGCAAAGAGTTCGACAAACATAATCGAATAATTTGAAGCATTTAATTTAAATCGTTATCGTTTAAATCTTTCACACTGTGCTTTGGGATCACAGAAGGCTGCACCGCGACCTACTTGTGTTTGAGACCCATCAGTGTAAATTTTATGCCAACCGTAGTATTTTACTTACATAAAGCATGTGGAATGTGTTACATTTTAAAATTATATTATCATAGTTCTTTTTTTGGTTCTACTATGTTTTCTATTTTGCTTTGTATGAAACTCATGTCTATGTTTATTAGAAATCCAAGTATTCAGAGAGAACATCGGTAAAGGATAATTATTGTTAATCTTTTCTGTCTTTGTCTCATTATAAACTGATAAGAGTAAAGGCCACTTTTTTAATTTTGTTAAGTTTAAATTTATAAAATAACCCAACCTACTTATTGTAATATTCTTGGCCCAGGCTTGCGCTCTAAGGCAGTATTTAGTTGCCAGATAATTTCAACGCATGCATAAGGGAGGTACATACAGTTTATATTCCATCATATGAATAGGTGTAGTTTTATAAAGCCGCCTACAACACGCAATGCCTCATTTTGAAGTCGGTCTAATTTGAGTAAATTAGTCTTAGATGCATTGTCATATATAAAACACGAGTAAACAATTCTACTTCTAATTAAGATAAATAAAGTCTCCGAAATCAGAAATGAGGAAATCCGCTGGAGAACCAAAGTAACCGACATAGCTCACCGAGTTGCTAAACTTAAGTGACAATGGGCGGGGCACATAGCTCGCAGAACTGACAGCCGTTGGGACGGAAAGGTTCTTGAGTGGCGACCACGTACCGGAAAACGCAGCGTTGGCAGGCCTCCCACAAGATGGACTGACGATCTGGTGAAGGTCGCCGGGAATCGTTGGATGCGGGCGGCGCAAGACCGGTCTTTGTGAAGATCCTTGGGGGAGGCCTTCGTTCAGCAGTGGACGTCCTTCGGCTGATATAATGATGATGAAAGTCTCCGAAGATGTTATGGGTGCACTCCCCAAAATGACCCTCCTAAAACCTTTAAAATGTTCAATAGCTTAGTCAAAGTCAAAAAATCAAAGTAATTTATTCGCCAAAAATTGTGGTTACAAATAAGTTCTTAAAATAATATAGTGTGGTGCTGCACAATTTCAGCCTAAAAGGCATGCGAAATTTAAAAATTGTTACACGAATATTAAACTTTCGAAACATCTTAATTTATAATAATAATATCAATAACAGTTTTTTATATCTAAGGAATTTTAGAACTAAATTTACAATCTAAACAACAAATAACAGATTTGTTATGAATTTCGTTAATATGTATGTCTGGTCCAAATCAATTTCCTGTCCAACCATACTCCCAAACATCTAACGCAATCTACTACTGGGACAAGATTACCATCTACTCTTATTGATATGTGTTCTATCTGTCTACTTTTACTAAACAGACATAGTTTAGTTTTCGTGAGGGACACTGTGTCCTTATATTATGTCCTTATATTATTATACCTTTCAACTATGTATACAAAAAATAGAAAACTTTACAAAGTCATGTCATCAAATCAAAATAATCAAATCAAGTAACAAAATTACAAAAATTAATGTATTACTAAATGTCTAAAATAATACCTAATTAAATCTATCATCGTCTTTCTGTTCTTTTGTCTCAGAACTGACTAAGATGGTGTCACCAAGTATGACGTAATATCGGAAGAATGAGCGATGCGAATCAAATCGGAAGTTCTTGCGATGCATTCGTCCGAATTCGCAGATATTTCCGATGCGTTGCGAATTCGTGGTTTTGTGCCTGTGGGAGCCCTTAAGTCTGGAAGAACACATAGTAGGCTAGGTAGGTAGTAAACGGATACAAGTAGGGCGCCACTTCATATGCCGATGCACAAACACCGCACTTATGTAACCTGACACCCGTTTTCCCGTCAAAATTGTAAACGCGAAGAGCAGGCGGTGTAGCAAGTGGTTATGGCCTCTCAAAGTATTTTTTTCGATTTTTCTTAAATAGACTAGTGACGCCATTTGCTTATAGCGGCCAAAGATCCGTTATCATATTTATGAAACATTACCTTATCTAAAAGGTACCTCTGCAATTAGATTTGCTGTTAAATAGTTAACAGCAAATCTAGGAAAAATCGGAGCTGAGTAATGGTCTTTTAAAGTTCTTTTTTAGTATTTTTAAATGGACTAGTGGCGCTATTTTCTTTAGCGGCCATTTGAAGAGCGTCTTTCTCTTCTTCTGTCTCAGAGCTGAATAAAATGGTGGTGACAGGGTGACACCATTATGACCAGTATGACTTAATATCGGAGGATAGCGCGATGCGAATCAAATCGGAAGTTCATGCGATGCATTCGTACTAATTCGGAGATATTTCCGATGCGATGCGAATTCGTGGTTTTGGCCCTTTACGAAAGTTGTAATTTTGATGTGTTATTTGGTCCAACTTGAGAGAAGGTATAGTTAGAGGAGGTTTATTTCTATTAACGGTGTCACATTTTTAGGGTTCCGTAAAACGTAAAAACGGAACCCTTATAGATTCGTCATGTCTGTCTGTCTGTCTGTCCGTCCGTATGTCACAGCCACTTTTTGCCGAAATTACGAGAACTACACTATTGAAACTTGGTAAATAGATGTATTCTGTGAACCACATTAAGATTTTTACAAAAAAAAAAAAAAAAAAAAATTAGGGTTGCCTGCCATACTGAGAAATGAAACGCGGGGCAAAATGAGTCCCTCAATTTAGATCAACTGGCAGGTAAAATGGCCTTACCAAAATGATCTGTCCTCTTGAAAAACTCTTTTTTGTATAATTTAAAAAATGATGTCAATTAAAATTTCAAATTGGCTCAAACTCATTTAAGTATTAAATTAATTACTTTATTTTATTTAGGTTATTTTTTTTAATGTATATTTGACTATGTATATTAAACTACAGCATATTAAAAATTGCATATTGCGTCAAACATATCTATTGAACAACAAAGTTTTTTTGAAGTGAAAACTTCTTTTGGCGCGCCTAGACAAATATTTCGTGCGAATTGAATTCTAGCGTCACGCTCGGGTATGATAAGAAATCTACGGGTAAACTCGGGACCATGGCAATTGGCTATCTAGAAATGCGTCAGCCAAATGCTGAAAATGCGAGAAATGCTGAAAGGGCGTGGCCCGGCCATCATGGCATGGCCATCTATAAATGCGTGAGCCAATGGGAAATGCTGACGCGTTTCTAGATGGCCATGCCATGATGACCATGCCACGCCCTCCGGTTACACCCGTGTAGTTTCCGAAGTAAGCTATCAAATCCTGAGCTATAAGTTTTCACTTCTATCGGCAGTTCCTATGACTGCCAATTTTTTTTTTTATTCATTTTGCCCCGCTACTCATCAGCCAGGTCTGTAGCTCCATGTTGGGGGATAATAAGATAAGTTACTGACAAGTATTCAGTTTGCCTCAAATACGGTAGGTATTTGAATTTGATGCCAACTCTCGGAATACAAGGAATGGCATCAATTGTCCCCTTTTAATTTTCTTAATAACTCACATAGGTCTACTAACAGCGGTAGATATATCTGGTATGATAAATTTGCAATTCATACGTAGGCGGTCGAAGTACCGATTTCGTTGCAAAAACATTTTGACACATGTTACAATCCCGTGGAATGTTTTCTGGGTCGTTTGAACGGTGATACCGCAAATAAACGTCGGAATCACGGAACGTCACGTCATTCGCCTGAGGCCATCATTTTAATTGCACAATTAAAAACTTTGATATATTTTACGCGAACAACGACAAAAACGAGCGAATTGCTTGATATTTTATACGACAGGTTGTTTTAAATTGTTTTAACAGCTTGTGAAACTTCAAACACCATAACAAGAGGTGTCACAATTTTAACGTTTCGTATTCGTAGGGTGACATCGTTATCACTTGTGCGTTGGTGTACAAAAATTGGCAGCCATAGGGACTGCAGATAGAAGTTACAATTTAGAGTTTTTGTATTAAACAGCACTAATGTTGGATAATTCGTCATCTGTACTGCTAAATCGGCTGTGACAAAAATAAACACAGTAAATGCCAAAAACATTTTTTTTACAGTAGAACGAAATAAAGTGGCCAAGTGCGAGTTGGACTCGCCCATGAAGGGTTCCGTTGCAGCAAGTAACATTATATACATAGTACACATAGTTCTTGTAGTTCGTTGTAACTTTGATCGAAGTTTCAATAATAGTGTATTTATGACGTACTAAAAAAAAACTACTTATCAGATCGAGTTCAAACTAATTTTCGTTGGTAGTTTACATGATAATGTACATCACATTTTTTTTTTAGATTTTTCATTCTCTTACTTTAGAAGTTAGAGGGGGGGGGACACACATTTTACCACTTTGGAAGTGTCTCTCGCGCAAATTATTCAGTGTAGACGAAAATGATTTTAGAAACCTCAATATCATTTTTGAAGACCTATCGATAGACACACGTGTAGGTTTGATGAAAAAAAAAATTTGAGTTTCAGTTCTCAGTATGGGGGTAACCCTAATTTTTCTTTTTTTTAATTTTTTCTGTTGAAATCTTAATGCGGTTCACAGAATACATCTACTTACCAAGTTTCAACAGTGTAGTTCTCATAGTTTCGGCAAAAAGTGGCTGTGACATACGGACGGACAGACAGACAGACAGACAGACAGACAGACAGACATGACGAATCTATAAGGGTTCCGTTTTTACGTTTTACGGAACCCTAAAAACACACATTCGACATGCCGTTCGAGATTACATGGTATTCTGCAATAGTTATTTGTTGTACAAGAGTGCAAAGTGGCTTTTTAACCGCGTGCTCAATTTTGATGACCGAGCAAGCGAAGGATTCTGAAGTTGAATCACGAGCGTAGCGAGGGATTCAAAAATTAGAATCCTGAGCGTAGCAAGGGAATCAAAAGGGCACAAGGTGAAAAATCTTTCCACTCGAGTGTAACACGTAATTTTTCATCCCCCCCCTAGCGAGGAAATTACTGAACGCTTTGCGCATTTTCAGTTTCAGTCGATTCTGTTGGCGTCAAATAAACTTCTTGGTCGCTAGAATCACTTATTAGGTATTTCGGTTTTTCACTTGTATTCAATTTTACTGTTTTTAAGCTAAGTTTTAAACTTTAAGTTTATTTAGCCATGGTTTTAACAATAACAATATGATGTGAAAATATGGAGAGTTGACCGATTGAGGTAAGGAGTTTCATGTGTACATGAAAAGTGTCCGCCCAAATGCATTAAATTATAGTAGCGCTAAATTTGCATCAGGGTACATTTTAAAGGAAATTAATAAACATACTATTCAGAATTCATGAAAGAAAAATATTGGCAGTCATAGGCACTGCCGATAGAAGTGGTAACTTATAACTCAGAATTTGATTGTTTACTTTGGAAACTACGCGTGTGAAACCGGAGGGCGTGGCTATGAGCATGGCCATCTAGAAATGCTGACACATTTTTAAATGGCCAATGGGAAAGGCTGAGGCATTTCTAGATGGCCATTGGCTATGGTCCCGAGTTTACCCGACGATTTCTTATCATTCTTGAGCGTGACGCTAGAATAAAATTGACAGCCCACGAAAAGTCTGTCTTTGGCGCGCCAAAAGAAGTTTTGACTTCAAAATATATTGTACCTACATGTTTTCTCAAAATAGTAATTATTTATTTGATGTCATATTTACTACATTATTTTGTACTGCACAAGTAGTTGAAATTATCTATTAGTTACTTATTATTTTAGTTGTCAATAATATTTAATTATTTAACTCGGCATACTTTAATTCGATTACAATTTATTCATTCATAGCATTTCAAAATGTTTTGCCATTTGAAATAACATTCTTTACCTCTATCCTCCACACGTGAAAAGAAAATTGCACGCAAAGCATTTAAAAAAAAGTACACCAAGGAGGTACCGCGTCTGAGTTTTTAACAAATTAAAAATAAATGTATGATGAATTCGGCACCAAGGAGGTAGAAATAAATAGTTTAAATTATGTTTTGAATTAAAATCTCAGTACACACGATGTTCTAAATTCAAATTTACTTTAACCTCTAGAGGGTAAAAACTACTTTTGCGCCCTGATATCGAAGAGCAAAAGTACTCTTTCCGAGCTGGTGGGATGAAAAAGTAATTATTGTATGTTATAGATAAGATGATTGCCTGTATGTTTTCATATTTAAAGATCATTTTAATGTCTCTGTGCATTTTTTATGAGACTTACTAACTTTCAAATGGTTATTTTTACCTATCTAACCGTTAACTACCAAAAATAAACACAGTATCGACCCTTACCAGGTTTTAGAATTCGGTGTTCAAAACGATTTTTGCATTTATATTGGCATGGATCTTTGCATATACAGTGTAAAGACATAGTAAACATCATTATTGAACATTACAAAACAACAAAAAATAATCTTTGGTATATTATAACTTACTAGCACTATTTGATGATAATAAGAAATATAATGCTCCGCAATTTTAATTGGCAATTAAGTCAGCAGTGTTGGAGTTACTTCATGTATTTGCTTGAAAAGTTTACGCTTTTTTTGAAGCTAAAAGTTTTCGTTGGACGAAAAGTAGCTTACTTAAATTAAAGCTTTGAAATTTATCATCGGCAGAGTCTATTCCAGTAATAATCCCTGTAATAAAATAATAAATATTTAATAATAAAAAATGACCCATAAAATGCAAATTTTAAAAAATAATTTGTATTGGTCTGAATTTATACAATGTTAAAAATATGTATACCTAGTCAACTGATAAAAGTCTCCTTCTTTTCATCACTAGCTTTTAATCGGCTGATTCTTCATATTCTATATGACTATATGACTTATAGTGCAAATCCGATTGCACAGATAGCATCAGGGTATTTTATTGTTACAAGAAAGTAATAACAGATCTCTGGCCGCTAAAAAAAAAAACGACGCCACGGGCCCATACAAAAGTACCTAAACCCCTTTCTGGCTTCTATTCGATTGTGCTATATTAGTGAGATATGTTCGGTGAGCACAACTACGCCAACGTCTTGTGTTGCAGCAGGATGTTGTTTTGGAGTATGATCAGTAAGCAGTTTGAATCCCAGGTCTTACAGTAGCAGACCTTGCAGTTGATACGTGTGTGCAATGTCAAAGAATCTCAATGACAACTCACAGAGAGTCGTAACAATTACTTTCCACTTCAATCTCAATCTTCAGTGTCTTGTTCTACAGGATCGGTAAAGTTTCTCTATTTTCTGATCAACTTCTACGGCCAACGCAGTGTTTAAAATCTTTTACTTTGATTCATATTAAAACAATATTAATTCGAATATAGAAATATGCGCCCTCTAGTCACAATCACAGGACACGACTTAACGATTTCCACCGCTGCACCAATCTGATGAACGGGAGACACTACGGCTACCTCGCCCCCTATCACCCCTGCATTTTCCTCTAAAAATCACACTGTCTCTACAGTTTCCCGCCAGAATTAAAGTTCTAAGGACGTATAAAATGTTGACAAACGTGTGCCATACTGTATATTATATAGTCAATTCTGTTCATTTTTAACCATAATATCCAAAATAAAAACCTAGTAAGTCTCAACTACCAACAAGAAACACAGTAAGTAAATGCGACTTGCTGTATTTAGGGTTCCGTAAAACGTAAAAACGGAATCCTTATAGATTCGTCATGTCTGTCTGTCTGTCCGTCCGTATGTCACAGCCACTTTTTGCCGAAACTATGAGAACTACTCTGTTGATACTTGGTAAGAAGATGAATCATGTTAACCGCATTAAGATTTGTACAAAAAAAATAAAAATTAGGGTTGCCTCCCATACTGAGAACTGAAAATCAATTTTTTTTTTTCCTTAAACCTACACGTGTGGGCTGTCTATCGATAGGTCTTCAAAAATGATGTTGAAGTTATAATTAGGTAACATAATTTTTTTCTAAACTGAATAATTTGCGCGAGAGACACTTCCAAAGTGGTAAAATGTGTTCTTCCCCCCCCCCACCCTCTAACTTCTAAAGTAAGATAAGATAATGAAAAAACTAAAAAAAATATACGATGTACATTGCCATGCAAACTACTAACGAAAATTGGTTTGAACTCAATCTGTTTAGTTTCGATCTCGAGTAGTTTTTTTTTATTACGTCATAAATACACTATTATTAAAACTTCGATCAAAGTTACAACGAACTACAAGAACTATGTGTACTGTGTATATTATGTTACTTGCTGCAACGGAACCCTTCATGGGCAAGTCCGCACTTGGCCACTTTATTTAACACGCTTTTATTAGCTTCACTTGTGATTAACTATGTGTGTAAGAAAATCTTGGAATCTTAATTTGACCCACTTCCCGGTCTTCGATTAGGATAAATTTTTTAAACACGGTTTTTTAAACTATTAAATATTATTATATCGGTAACTGGTCTTTGTTGTGTTTTTCTCTTGGGGATTGTGTGTTAGCTCGTGTACTTTCTGTGCTTTGTATTTTTTATTTCGAAAACTATGGTCTCTTTGAATATAGAATTTAAAATAGAATTGTATTATTCTATAAATATTTTTTTATTAAAAGAAAGTATTTTAAACAGATTTTACATAATTTATTATTAGTTTCTGGATGACCGGACCGAGCTTTGGTACAAATAAATAAATAAGTATCTGTTTTAAATACGTACTTATTATACATAGAAACACCCAGACACAGTGCAAACATTTGAATTCATCACACAAATATTTGCACTGTACACTGTAGTACTGATACATACTGTACTGATACATGTTATATTTTTGTCACTTTTTAGAGCTGTCTCAAAATGCAATAAAGATCAAACTCCGCATCAGTATTATATTTACAATATAATAGTACAGATTAAATGGGCAGGAAACTTATCACTTAACGTCAGCAAGATCGCAAGTAGCGATGAAATAGAGAGGTCCTAATCTATCGTTACTGTTTCCTTTGACGTAAAAGCACCATTAGACAAAGCGCATCAAGATAGTTCAAGGGGAATATTAAATACGTTCAGAGTAATTGACACAATAGGTAACATGTAGTAGATCAGGGGCTTTCAAACTTATTTTGTCTGCTGCCCACTTTGAGAATAAATTATTTTTAGCGGCCCATTTTGACTCGCCTCGCTTTTGGCCTGCAGCGCCCACTAGAGGGCATTATCGCCCACATTGGAAAAGGCTGCTGTAGATGCTGCAACAGTTATTTTATATCGGACTGCTCCTAGCTCCAGAAAGCGACATCGTTTCATGGTTGATGTTCCTAAGACTTGAATGAAGAAGTTTGACTCTACTTTTGTTTAGGAACATTTAAATTTACCAATCGTTCACAGTGAGGGTGATTATCTACATATATGATCTGGGTATCTCATGGGTATCTGGGATTCACTCTCGATCTGAAAACACCGAGAATTTAGCCATCATAGACCGCATCGTCGCTTAAAATCAGGCGAGATGACGGTGCAAACCTACTATCGATAAGAAAGTACCTATTTATTCTTAATACTTACACTGGTCATAAGCGAGGTGGACTGAGACATCTCTACCATCATGACCGATTATAAATCGATGGGTTCCGATTCAAGTCCATACCGAGCGCTTGACTTACAATTGACCAGTTTTAGTGTACAGGGTTACACATAACGCTTTTACTAAGCCGATGGTGTAAACTTTAATAATTAGTTGGACTTCTGATTTTAATAACTTTTTTGTAGTGGTAGGACTCTCTCTATATAAATATTGAAATTGTTCTCTAGCGCACTAGAGGATCTTGATTGGGTTGGACTTGGCCTAAATACCAATGGCGAGTACATCTCTCACCTACGATTTGCAGACGACATCGTCATTATGGCAGAGTCACTGGAGGACTTGCAGTGGATGTTGGACAGCCTGGCTAACGCTCCTCAACGCATCGGTCTCCGGACGAATTTGGATAAAACCAAAGTCATGTGGAACGAGTTCGTTGCACCGGGGCCGATGCCTTAAATGGAATCACTGTTAAAATTGTTCAGAAATACGTTTACCTAGGGCAGACGCTCGAACTAGGTAGTAGTAGCTTGGAGAGTGAGGCCATGAGAAGAATCCAGTCGGCCTGGGCAGCATTTGGAAAACTTCGTCGAGCCTTCTCGCCACCCACCCCATAAAGTCTCAAGACAAAAATGTACAATCAGTGCGTCCTACCGTTGTGACCTACGGTGCTGAAACGTGGACACTGACAGTAATAAACTATTTTCTACAAAAAATTAAACTGACTTCAAAACCACAAATAGGCACTAAAAAGCGAAAAATAAACTGATATAATTATTATAAACGCTACTCACTCATCTATTTGAATTCGGTGCCAGACAAGTATAGCCATTCGAACACAAAAATATTGTTTTAAATCGGTTTGGGCGTTCTCGATAAATCAGGTAACATTCATTAAAAAAAACATGGTGGTCGAATTGATAACCGCCTCGGAACTCGGTTAAAAATGTTACAAAAGCTCAAGGTCGCTCAGCGAGTTGTGGAGAGGGCTATGCTCGGAGTTTCTCTGAGGGATTGCATCCGCAATGAAGTAATTCGTCAGAGAACTAAAGTCACCGACATAGCTCGGACGACCGGTCACATCTGTCGCAGACCCGATAACCATTGGAGTAGACGGGTTCTGGAGTGGGGACCGCGAATGGGTAAACGTAGTGTAGGATGCCCTGAGACTAGATGGAGTGACGATACACGAAAGACAGTTGGAAACGTAGGACCGGGCTGAGTGGCGTATTATAGGAGAGGCCTTTGTCCAGCAGTGGACGAACTTGGGCTGATGATGAGGACTCTTTCCAGAGTCCGTCTGGTGAAATACCACATCTTTGCCAGTTATTGTACTGCTAAGTAGTACCTACCTAATGAGCAAACATTACGTACATTACGTATGTCGGTTTGAAGGGCAATGTTTCCAGTGCAATTACAGGGCATAGAGATAAAACATTTCATATCTCTGGATGAAGAGCGGAGTCCAGTGCTTGGTAATGATTTGGACTCTTCATGTTCCAATAGCTGCGTGTCACTGTAGGTGACAGGCATATCAGGTTATATGGCAGGCATGTAGCTACCATCAGGTAGATGTCCTGCTCGTCTCGTCACGCTATACATTTAAAAAATAATCTCTCCAAGACAATTATCTACCAGTAGCTTCAGATGATTGATGAGTATTGATTATGAAATTGTTTATTTGACTGAGTTCTAATACAAGGGGATTGGTCAGATTTTGGTCGACATTTCTATCAACATTTAACTGCTATACTAATTTTATAAAGCTGAAGAGGTGTTTTGTTTGAATGCACTAATAGTCCAGTAACTATGTCGCCTGAAAGTATGGAGTAGTATGCGTTAAATCCGGTAGATCTGATTTTTTGCAGACTAGTTTATTATGTGGGCCTAATGATTAATCTAAGTTTGTGACCTCGAGCGGTGAACGCAACTTTGTCAAAATTTGAAAAAAACCGCGAAAAATTCGTTTATTTTTCAAATTTTGGCGATTATAACCCTAAACGACGAGTTTTTGGAAAAACTTTCTTACGACGTTTATAAAGAAGACTAAATTTGCTACAATATGGTACTAGAATTGTCTCTGTACACCCAATAGTTTCTGATATTAAGTCTTTCAAAGTTTATAATTGTTTTCGAACTTCGCAATTTTACATCTTCAATCATACACAGACAGATACACAAAGAGACAGACCTGTATGTGTGTCTGTCTGATGGACAGACAGACTTCGACGTCAAACTTACAACACCTAATTTTTTTGGTCGGGGGTTAAAAAACGCAGTAACTGTGCCATAAAGTGGTCAAGTAGGAGTTAAAATATTGCAACAAATTCCAAGATAAAAAAAAAAAACTTTAAAAGACTTATTCTCAGAAACTGTTGGATGTACAGAAACAATTCTAGTTGAAAAATAAACGATTTTTTTCGCGGTTTTTTTCAATCTTTGACAAAGTTGCGTTCGCCGCTCGAGGTCACAAACTTGGATTAATCATTAGGCCAACATCATAAACAAGTCTGCAAAAAAACAGATCTACCGGATTTAACGCATACTGTAATGTATAAGGTTACTGGACTATAATCCGATTTCAAAAATTCTTTCATCGTTGATTACTATTTACGCGATCCCTGGATGCTATAGGCTATTATACCTATATTATGTACTACGGGCGAAGCCGGAGGCGACTGCTAGTAGGTACAGTCCGCGAGGTATAAGCTGAGCTTTGCATTAGTGTGAGTGATCACATGCATACGCATCTATTACCAAAAGTACAGTCAGACAACAAACTCTTAAACAACAAGCTGACATTAACTATCCAGGATCAATATGGTCATTGCGAAAAGAAGTATCTCTTTTAGGATTCAAATGACAGAGAATAATATAAAAATTTTAATGGAAAAGCATGAGATCCGTCACCTACGTATAACTTATTTACTTAAAATTTCCGAATACCGTATTCAGGGCAGGCCTATCGTTTATACCGATGAAACATACAGGGGCGCCGCTAGCTGTTTCGTCGCCCGCGTGCAATACCGATTATTATGCCGCCCCAAGACTACTTACTCTAAGTTTTGTCAATAACAAAAAAAAAATTTGAAAAATTTCGATTAACTCCTGACTACCTTTTTTTTTAACTTTTATTTGTTTACACTTAACCGCCATCTCAGCTGATGTTAACCGACGATGCGGTCTATGATGGAGCGTGTTTACCTAGAAAAAAACCGATTCACTCTCGATTTGAAGACACAAAGATTGTAATGTAATTGAAAAAAAAAAACATCGGGGAAAACCCACTCAGGCAACGTATTCCACAGCCTAGACGTTCTTATCACAAAAGTAGAGTCAAATCTCTTCGTTCATGTCTTTGGAACATCAACCATGAAACAATGTCACTTTTTCGACCTACGAGCATTCCGATAAAAAAAGGACAAGGTGGTAATAGATCATGTAAATCACCTTGGATTTGAAATTTGTACAGTATTCTACTAGTCAAGCCCTTTCATTTGATACCCATATGGAGGTGATATTGCGCTGGTGCGCATACACCGTACAACTTACATGGCCGCATCGGCGCCAGCTTAGAGGCAAGGCCTACACGAGCGGCCCCCCACGAGATTTCTCTTAGCTTCACTGTGGAAGACCAAGCCACGACTACTGATCCCTCCACTTCGTCAATGCGAGAACTCTTGGAGGGTGTTGGAGGCGAATGTTGGAGGGTGGGCATCGTGGTTATGGGTTCTGCAGCAGGAGAGCACAGTTAGTATTAGGGTAAGCCGCTCACCCAGCGCGCCATAGCCTTGACGGGGGGCGACAACGTTAGGTGACAAACGCGGTGGGGCTGCAGGGGATCAAAAGACGCGGGGGCGCCTGGCTCCCATTTACTAGTTGGTTCCCGAGGTGGTCGCATCGTATCCTGGGTTCATGTGCGTCAGTGACGGGGTTGTACCCCATAGGAGAGCCCAGAGACGGGCAAGCCGCAGTTTCGCGGAAGAATGCGATAGCAGCCCTGCGTTCCCGTCGTCAGCGGCAAAAATGGAACCCCGTTGAGGTTCTAGTCAGTAGAGACACCATGGGCACCCATGATATCGAGTCCGACATAATCCGACCGTCTCTACCAGGTCTAACCACACCCCACAAAATCCACCACAAAAAAGGGGTAGGATAGAAAAAATACATTTCGAATTTGTTGTTCGCCGTCGCCATTTTAACTGATTAGGGAGTATCGGCATTAGGAGGCAGACAGTGAATCTAAATGAAATGAACAGGGTAGGCAAGTAATTATATATCAAATATCAGTAACGGCGTTAGGGTAAAGCTAAGGTAGGACGACCGCCCAGAGCGCCGTACACAAATTTCACTTGCGGTGCCACGCCCTTTCCTCCTACGCGTTTATAAAGAAAGGGGGTGCCGTTAAAAATCTCTAAGTAGTACTAAAACTGGCCTTGTCAGCGATCCAAGTTACTTTTGTTTGACGAAATTGCTGATTTAATAAACGGGCTAGGCTGTTAAAAATGCTTTTATATCCTACTAATACGCCCACAACACCTGTGTACGCGAATGAAGTAGCGGGTTAACGAAGTAGTAGGTAGTCGAAACTATAGCTAAATAAGTTAGCCTTTGCTTGAACATGGTAGATCGTAGCATTGTAAATCATAATTTGAGAACTTTTAATTTTGAATTGCGTGATTAATCTCGCGATTTGCCGCCCCCCTGAGCGTGCCGCCCGCGTACTGTGCACGCCTTGCACGCGTGCTTACCGCGGGCCTGGAAACATATATTGACACCACTCACACTTCATCAAAATCATATTCAGATGGCAGCACTTCTGGTTTGAAGAAACACCTTATTAAGAGAACATGGTCACAGCGTCCTGCGTCTGACTGTACTTTTGGTGATCACTCACACTAATGCAAAGCTCAGCTTATACCTCGCGGACTGTAATAATGTATAGGTAGGTACACTTATGAAGGTTAAACTGTCTGACCTGTACTTAATAGTTGGACATGTAGTAGGTATTCTGAAGAAACTGAAGAGTCGCAGAATTCTGTTCAGGAGTCTTTGTTATAATCGGTGAATTCTACAATCCTACTAATATTAAAGCTAAATGTCAAAGTTTGGAGTTGTCAGTTGCTCAATCACGACGGAACGTCGGAACATATCGTGTTAAAATTTAGAAAATAGTTAGATTACAGTCTGGAATAGCACATAAACACTTTTATCTTCGGAAAATAACGGGAACGGAAACGGGAACGGAAACGGGAACGGGTAAAACCACCTGGCGTTGCTGGTAACTGGTAACTGAATTTACATAGAAAAAAAAATTGATTGTCTGTAAAGTTACTGACGATAGTTGAACGTGACAACTTCAACTCCAAGCCTTAAATGGAACGCCTCAGAGAGAGGTAACGCCGCATGACGTCATGCGGCGAGGTATGTTTTTTCGTGAGTGCAGCCGGCTTCATCGAATTATAAGACGTTGTCACGTCAAAAAATATTTCGCCCCTACTTAGTACACACTACACATATTATGTCTGTATATCCCATAGCACTCATGGATCACGTAGGTACCTACATATTTAACGGTGAAAGAACTTTGAAATCGGTCCAGTGGCTCCTGAGATTAGAGCGTTCAAGCAAACAAGCCTTTCAGCTATTTAATCCGTCAGTTGCGACTCATTTTAAGACAAATTCTATTAACTGATTTCACTAATAGTCCATAGTATTTATACTGCTGCCGCAAAAATGTTTGGATGATAAAGCTTCACTTATGATTTGTTTTGTAAAAACTAACCTCAAAATTGTTGAGATTTTTGACGTGATAACGTCTTATAATTCGATGAAGCCGGCTGCACGCCCACAAAACATGACGTCATGTACCGTTACCGCGTTACCGTCGGTTGTTACCGTAGGTCGTTACCGTAGGTCGTTATCTCGCCGCATGTTTGTTACAGTTGTATTAATTATTTCGACCAGTAGTTCAAGCGGGGATGTAGCTCAGTGGTAGAGCGTTCGCTTTGCATGTGAAATGCCCCGGGTTCGATCCCCGGCATCTAAAAGCATTTTTGCATTGTTTTGATTGAAAATGACTAAATTCTACTGATTACTTTTTTCATACAAATCTATTAAACAAATGAAATTAAAATTTTCTTTTGAAAAATGCTACCATTCCATCAGTATTTTCTTAAGACGTTGTCACGTTCTATCGTCAGTAAACCGACTTTACAGACAAACATTTTTTTTGTTTTTTTTTTTTACACGGTGAGTCAAATCCGGCGCTGAGCCCATATGGGCTCCTTGCCGCTTGACGGGATAATATTAAGTACTTAGTATAGATAGGAGTAGATAATAATCGTTGAATATGGGCAAAGGTGTCAACCTTTGTTCATCAACTCCTCATTTCTGGTTTGTCACCTACAATGGCAAGATAAAACGTTACTGATTGCCAGCCCCTGTGGCACACTAACTAAGACAAATTTGATAAAAGGTCTGAAGATGGACCTGTCCCTCAATTAATAAGCAATTAGAAACGGTTAACCCTTTCAAAATTCAATAACCTTTCACTAAAAGCACATATCAAACTGCCAAATGATAACAAAACACATATACAGAGTTTAGCATATTTATTAAATATCGAAAAAATACACTTACCGTGCTCGAATGGCGATATGTAGGTACCTATTTAAGCATTGATAGGCTTTGACAGCCGTCTCGCTTGTATTCGTAATTCAGAGGTCCGAAAAGTGGGTAGATGCCCCTAGGGATACGCTGGTTAATTGTTGGGGAGCGACGGCAAAAGTTACGCATTGGCAAACAAACAAACTGATAAAGTACTTTCCAGCCATTGGTAAAAAAAACATTCTTGAATTAATTATCCTTACAAAATGTTCTATTAAATTTATGTTTTACATAGTTATTTCAGACATCAGAAGTTATCGTTTGAAATAAATGACTTATAGGTAGCATTGGTAGATATTTACCACATCGTTAGTGTTTTATTTATTTGGGATGGTTGGGCTAAGTGTCAGCTGGAAGCTCTGGAATCGATAGAGAGACGTGCCAAAAGGCTCATAGGCAACAACACTCTTGTGCGAAAAAGACTTCAAAGTCTTGAACATCGCCGTAAAATTGCTAGTCTTTCGGTTTTTTATCGTGTACACTTCGGAGAGTGTGCAAATGATTTAGATGATCTAATACCACCTTGTTCTTTTTTCTATCGGAATGCTCGTAGCTCGAAAAAGTGACATCGTTTCATGGTTGATGTTCCAAAGACACGAACGAAGAGATTTGACTCTACTTTTGTGATAAGAACGTCTAGGCTGTGGAATACGTTGCCTGAGTGGGTTACAATCTTTGTGTCTTCAAAACGAGAGTGAATCGGTTTTTTCTAGGTAAGCACGCTTCATCGTAGACCGCATCGTCGCTTAACATCAGGTGAGATGGCGGTCAAGAGAAAATCTATAAAAGTTAAAAAAAAACATCGGGTATTTACAGATAAATCAGAATTAGGTAATATGATATATTTTAGGTGCTAGTAGGTACTAGGATTCACATCTACATCCATCTACATACCTACACATTTTCGCAATAGGTATTATTCCGAGTACTGGTAGCAAATGTTGTTTTAACAATAAATACGTGTCACATTTTTCCATAATCCGTCCGTTTGTAAATTAGTCCGTCAGGTGGACTAACTGTTATTAGTAGGTACCTATGGTATATTTTTAATCCAGTAAATAAATAAAAATAAATAGGTTTGGTAAGATTTTACATTTTTATAGGCACCCTAAATATTCTGCTTTGAAAGGCAATGTTTCTATGTAGGTATGTTGTATATTTCTTGGCAACAAGCTTATCTCATCGAATCATCTTATATCTTTGGGTGACAAGCGCAGTGTAGTGCTAAGCTGTGATTAGGATTCTTCATGTGCTGCGTAGAACTTTTCTGTTATGAGCAACGTACACCTGACGGTTAGCAACACGCCTGCTAACCATCAGGTGTACGTTGTTGTCGTCCCGTCATCCATCACCCTATACTAATTATAGAAAAATACTGAGCACCCGCGGTTTAGTAATTTGCGATTAATGTACCTACACCTTGAATTTTAATATTAGGTTGTTATACCTGCTCAAATTCTTAGTACTAAATAACTGTTATGAATAGGAACCTCGTTTATCAAATAGCAGCCCAATTCTCGTTAAAATAACTTACATAAAAATAACAAGTAAAAACAAATGATGCCGCAGGCAGATTGAAAACCACGCTTGTCCCGGACTCTCAGCTAAAGCTACGCCGAAAAATATTTTCACACATAGGTAGGTTGGGTATGTAGCAGGGATGTTACGGAGCTTCGACTCCGACTCCGTTATGTCGGAAGTTCCGATTAGTTTTACACCTCCGGTTCCGACTCCGGTTCCGAAACTTTTGAATCGGAGGTTAATCGGATGTCGAAGCATAACTTAGCGGCGCGGCGGCGCCCTGTGCCGACAGTAACGAACAGTTTCGCAGGAACATGTCGCGCATGGAATCTCCCGCGCACGAGTGTAATGAAAAGTATACTAAATGAGCACAACATAGAAAAACGCAAAATTCCAGCACCTTATATTAAATTTCCGCCAATATTATCGTGTCCACCAGGCTCGGTAGCGAGCGAATACCTTTTTGGTGGCGTCGATTTAATCTACAAGGGGGCGCCTAGTGCCAGAAAACGAAAAAGGACATTTTCGACTTAAATTTAAATTTATGTTTAATTATTGAGTAATTAAATAAAACTTGGTCAAAAATTTACTCCTGATTTAATATTGATTTCCCCTCCAAACTGTGTCATGCTATTCTCGACTTTATGGACATCATATTAAGAAGGGCCACGCGCGGGTGAAATCAGATTTTTTCCTGGCATTAGGCGCACTCTTAAGAAATATCTTAGACTGAGACAGCTTCAAAGCTTATTAGCTTTATTAGCTTTAAAGCGTTCATGAAGTACATATACACACTTTTGGTGTCAATGTTATTTAATTTGATTTGTTTGAAAGCTTTTGTTCATTTAACATATCTACTTTATATTTGGGATTCAATTAATTGATTTTTTTGTTTATTTTTGAATATTCCATCTTTTTTTCATTTTTTGTGATTTTTCATGAAACAAAACAATGAAAAGTTTGAATGAATGTTTTATTTGTCCTAAAATAAAAATCTCTCTCCTACCTCTACTTCTGACCCTACCTCCGACTCCGGTTCCGACTCCGATAAATCAAATTTAAAAACTCCGACTCCGACTTCAGTTCCGATAAGATCACCTCCGTTACATCCCTGGTATGTAGTTTCCTTGAAAGCCGATAAAATGTAATAACGCGTCGCATCGATTAGCCCTCAGTGAGTCGACAGGAGCAGTAACAATATCGCAGATATTGTGACCGCGATATTGTGACCAATAACGCCCTCTCAGCGAAGCCCTAACGGAGAACCAATTCTTTTTTATTGGCCTAATCTAAGCTATTATACAAATCGTGCTTCCATCGCTGCCGCCGGCAACAACCCTTTGTGGCGTTTTTTATCGATATTTCGCATGATATATTTTTTATTTTGATTTTTTTAAATAAAGCTGAGCATACACAGGACGTCTACTCTAATTCTACGAAAACGTAATTTCGAAAAAAAACTCGCGATTTCCTGCTCTCGTTCTACTTCGTTTCGTCCGATACAACTTTGTTTGACGTTTAAATGTTTTAAGCCTAGTCTAATTAGAGTAGGCTTAGAACATTTAAACGGACAAAACGACGCATCCAAGTAGAATCGGAGTTGGAAAGTCGCGAGTTTTTTTCGAAATTACGTTTTCGTAGAATTAGAGTAGACGTCCAGATGTGGTCACACGTTCCATGACAGCATTTTTATTTTATAAGTCGAAGTTATGCTTTATTGGTCTGTTGTCTAGTTCTTATAACTTTTTCGCACTTTTATTTAAAATCGTCAGTTTAAGCAGGTACCCCACCACTCGGATGTCAGAGATAGGTATCTCTTAGTGAAGTTGTTAAACCCGGAAAATTTACAAATTAATACGACAATACAGCATATAGCTAGTAGGTATGTTCTACTATGTTCTGTGATTTTATTAATTATCACCTTATCAGCCGTGATATGGCCGTGATAATTAATAAAACCACAGAAGGGGCATTCCACGGGAAATGGGAAAACGAACTATTTTATAAAATTGAGATGATTATAACAAATTCTTAACGCAATGTAGATGAATTAATTTTAATGATCTATATAATCAATTCGAAAAACAACAAGATTAAGTTTTTTTTTTCACTGTGACAAGTGGTAATGTAGGTACTGTAAACGAGTTGTGCGATTTTTTGTACCATATTGGCATCACTGTTTTTGACTATTTTGATTTACATTTTCAATCAAATGGTATTGGAGAGTAATAAGAAATATAGCGAATAAAGTAGCCAAGTGCGAGTTGGACTCGCCCATGAAGGGTTCCGTTCCAGCAAGTAACATAATATACATAGTAATAGTACACATAGTTCTTGTAGTTCGTTGTAACTTTGATCGAAGTTTTAATAATAGTGTATTTATGACGTACTAAAAAAAAACTACTCATCAGATCGAGTTCAAACTAATTTTCGTTGGTAGTTTTCATGGTAATGTACATCATAAATATATTTTTTTTAGTTTTTTCATTCTCTTACTTTAGAAGTTAGAGGGGGGGGGGGGACACATTTTACCACTTTGGAAGCGTCTCTCGCGCAAGTTATTCAGTGTAGACAAAAATTATATTAGAAACCTCAACACCATTTTTTAAGACCTATCGATAGATACCCCACACGTGTAGGTTTTTGAGAAAAAAATTTTTGAGCTTCAGTACTCAGTATGGGGGGCACCCCTAATTTTTGTTTTTTTTTTAAACTTTTGTAAAAATCTTAATGCGGTTCACAGAATACATCTACTTACCAAGTTTCAACAGTGTAGTTCTCATAGTTTCGGCAAAAAGTGGCTGTGACATACGGACGGACAGACAGACAGACAGACAGACATGACGAATCTATAAGGGTTCCGTTTTTACGTTTTACGGAACCCTAAAAAGGTAAGAATTTTACTCGAAACCCCGTAAATACAAAGAACATGTAGCAATGTCCCACCAGTCACACGAAAACATACAAAAGGAGACGGCTCATTTCTGCCCCAAGTCGTTTCAAGTTTAGGTACTTAATTAGCCCCGGAGACCTAAACAAGTTATTTAATTAAAATAACATATAATTAAATAATTCAAACTGTACATTCAATACTAACCTGCCAAGCGGGGATTGCAAATTGGTGATTAAAAAGTACCTTAATGACTATGTATAAGTAATTTTGTATTAAGGTACTGTAGTTCCATAAAACCAAACTAGATGGCGTTGTACGGCGTTAAAACACGCTAGCGAAGTTTATGTGAATTTAAATAAGCTTGTTAAGGTTTAGTTCGTGTTTTGTCTTCGGGTCAGTACCCGATAAATAAGTACTACGGTGAACACTCCTTTCATTTGTACCTATGTGTACAGACTATAGTCAAAGTCAGCCATGTTGTTCTCATTTTAGTTCAGTTGAAGTTTACGTACAGTAAAAATTCGTTCGAAACCCAACACAACACATGGAATGTCTTTATTTTTCCAAAGGTTGTGTAATTTTTTTGTGGTTTGGCCGAATCTCCGGTCCTTCTCTGTGTTGAGTCGACATTATTCTGAGCACAGTACGTCGCAAAGTAATGAATTTACTACCTTCTTTTAGTAGTAAGTACATAATCACGTTCTTGATTACCTACTTGCGGCGTTATTTTTTTTCAATGTTTTAGTTGATATCTTTTAAACCCCGCTATGCAGGATAAAAACATAAACGGTTCCTCAACATATATTAAAAATCCTATACAATGATCCAATTTTGGTCAAGTCTCTTGCACTTTTTCTGTGGGGCAAATGCCCATGGAAAATGGGCCGTCTCCTTTGTATTTGTAGCCTCAAAGTGCTTTGTACTAAAGGGAGCTTTTAGGAAAGTAGGTAAGTATTAAACTGTTTAGCTAAATTTCTAGTGCAATGTGTTGAAGGTTGGAAAACAGGCGATTTTCATTTTTGTCCCACCAGTCACAGTGACTGGATGGACAATTTTGTAAAACTTGATGTGGATTGTTCTAAATGTTTCTACAAGATTTCTCAAGCAAAATCCCGGACTACAAATGGTTTAAAGTTAACGTAAAAGAAAAGATGTTTACTGTCGAAATTAGATTTTTTTCCAAAATGTCTGTTGTGGACGCCCCGAGGCGTGTGCCCCGTTTGCCCTACCCTAAATCCTGCCCTGGCTGTATACTTTGCTTACCTTGCCTCGGCCACCACTCGGTCACAACTCAACTCAACCTGTTATCACAGTCTATTAAATCATACAGTCGTTCGACGAACCCGTCTAGACGGGGCAATCGTGGGGCGTGCGGGGAGAGACGCGGGAAGCGCGCTCCTGCATTACCTACATTACAATGTTAGGATTGCAGGAGCGCGGCTCAGGGCTGACGTCTTCCGTATATTTTAATTTCATTTTGGTGCCACGTTTTTAAAATTGCGACAACCCTACCTTTGTCTAGACATTATTATATTGGCGTTTCTCCCTAGACCAAAGGCGATGAACTACTGGTACCTAGTATTTCTTTATACTGTGCTGTTAATGTCTAACAACTTCGTCTACTTGTTACCTACTGTCTACTGCCGTACTACCTGCCTACATAAAAATTATAAAAACACATAATTATACATATTAGATACCTATCTAATGTACCTAACTCATTTTGTTGTTATTATAATTTTGTATTAGGCACGTCTTCAGCAATTTTGAAAATATTTCGACGTGAATTATCCAGCACTGGTGCCATCTAGCTACATGAGCCAGAAGCTCAAGGCGCACTCAAGCTCAAGAGGCTCAACGTTATGCATTAGAGCCGTGTTCACAGACGATTTAAAAAATATGATAGATGACGCCTATCAGGCACCAATCTAAAGGTCTGTCAATGTCATTCAGGCTTTTACATAATTAAAAATTACAATAAAGCTGAATAGTTTTCAACTGAGGTTCTCATTATGATGTTTTCCAGGTGCAAATTGACTTGTCAAAGATAGTTAAGTATAAAGTATCTAACAAAATAAAACATTGCCGCCACCTATGGGGAAGTTGGGAACTGTCTTTGACAGGTATTATTCACATTATAAACGCACTCCGCTCAGTAGGTACCATCTATTAGGTATATTAAACACTAGCTGATCCGTGCGCGCATAGTTACGCCATCTATCAAAAATTGGTAAGTATTAGTAGTAGTATTGGTAATTGGTACCTTTTTTTACCGGCTTTTTTTAAACAAATAATAGGTAGTACCTAAGGTTTGTTTTTCTGTTTTTATTAGTAGAAACTTTTGGAGGCATACATTTAAAATTTCGGGCACATTTACACAAGACAAGGCGCTAATTATCTCCATCATTCAATTCTTGAAAGGCGGTACTTTTTTGCTGGGCGAACGCACACGGAAATATTATTTCCCGTGATTCTACTAGCGACGGTGTAGTGTCACGGGAAATGTACTTTTACCCGTGGCACTAAGTACTTACTGGTAGCGCCACGGGCAAGTAAAATTTCCCATGACTCTACCAGTAGGTCATGGTCATGGTCAAAGGAAATAAACGGATCTTTTTTGTATCGAAACTTTTGTAGAACAAAGCTACTCACCAGTATTAAAAAAGTCCCAGTTTGATTATAGGTGTCATGCCTGACTGCGGTGATATTAGAGCCACTTTATTTGCTCACGTGTGTTGAAAAAAATATAATCACTACTCTAATCCTACTAATACAACAATACTAATCGGTAGGAAGTGATGATGACACGATCCAGTCGTCTACTTTGTGAAAATAGTATATGGTACAAGTGTGTAATGTTGGTGATTACCGCTGAGGCGCTAAGACCCGTGCCTTGGCGAGGGTCGTAATCCGAGCCGAGGACGGTAGGTAATCATCAATACACAATTACACACATGTCATACGTTTTTCAACACACTGTGCGACTGCGTACTATTACCTTATACTGTGGTATTACTTCTGGCGTTGTAATCGCTCTGTTGTCTATAGAATATATAGAAATCAATTACAAAGCCTACTAATTACGCTACTTTGTCAGGCGTCAGCGATACAGGTTCTATGTAGAGGTAAGAGGTAAGAGATAAAATAAAAAACCATTAAGTATTGTTTTATGGAATATTCATTGAAACACCAAATGTATACATAGGATTATATAGTCGTATTAAATGAAAATTCTATTGTGCGTTTACTACACTCACTGGTTACATTATGCGTTTTCAAAATAAATTACTATAAATAAATTAATGTACAAAATTACTTAAATGTTGTACAGAAACTAAGCAAGCGTGAAAGAGGGTAGTCTACGATGTCATCGCGTATCGCCATGTGGTTAAAAATTTGCTCAAAAACATCACGTGATTAATGGACGATCCCTAAGATTTAATTACATTATTTTATCGTAGCTGTTCACTACACTAGTATTATAACTATTGAGTCTCCAATATTTCAATGCAATTACAATATTCTTATTGATATTAGTTTCCATTGCAAACCACATTGAAATATCGGGGACTCGTTCCACATTGCCTGAACCTAACCGGTACAGTAAATATCCTGTAATTAATAACAATATCGGTGCAATGAACACTAGCTTAAAATGTTTTTAAATCTTGAGGTTTATGGAGTATTGTGAAGATTGTATTAGTAAGTAATTTCACTCGCCTTTAGTAGGTACATTCATTTTAGACAAATATACCTATTAGTTTTGGATATCTTAGATTCAATACAACATTTCTGTAGGTAACAAAACAAATAACTTAGAAAACATTTAAGTACTAAACATACTTGTACATTAAAAAAACACAATCTTTAAGCATAATTAATATCGTATCAGGTGCCGTAAAAATAAATAAAACAAATCGTAAAAATCACAACAAATCAATACTTATAAATTAAAATAAAATGTTACTCTTCTTAAAATCTTCTTTGACTTTAAAAAATATTAATAAGGAATGCAATAATTTGAATATTAAAACAAAATAAGTGAAAATACACATTGTTTAGGTCTTTTGAAAGTCTTTGAATTTTGTGTAAGAAAATAACGAATTTAATAAATCATTTTAACGAATAACGAATTAACGAAATTGCCCGAAGACGATATTTCAGCAAAGCCTTTCAGAAACACACAGGACAGAGATTCATTTATAAACTTAAAGAATATCTAATTATCAACTATTTTTGACACAATATGCTTACAAATGCCTCGTCTATTACAGTTTTCATAGGAATGCATTTAAACGTTTATTAATGAATCGTTTAGTACAGTTTTCATAGGAATGCATTTAGACGTCAATAAATTAATATATTACGGTTTTCATAGGAATGTCTTTAGAAGTTTATAAATTAATCGTTTATTAGTTTTCATAGGAATTTGTTCAAACGTTTTTAAATAGATCGTTAAAAAAAACAGTTTTCTTTGGAATGCATTTAGACGTTTTTTCTAATTAGCCATTCTCGAGTCTGGATTCCGGGACCTTTGCATATTTAAGCTGTTTTTAGGATTACAAAGAAATCCTTCATGAAGCCCAAATGATCATATTCTCATTTTTGTGATCAACTTTTACAACGGAACAAAAACCGAAAACTAACGTCGCATACAAAAATACCCTTTCCTCTAGTCACTTTACAAAATAGCTCTCCTTCTTTCGTTAATCCAGGTTTAGATACAGAGTAAAAGTGGTTTAAACCATGGAATGTGACCATTTTGGCTAACACATAGGTGTAGGTACTGCATTATCCTATATTAACGTACAGTGGTAATGAAATTTGAAGGACCCTGGACCAAATGATCGAATATATTACTTTTTTTCAATGTAGCGAAATGCACAGAAAGTTTCAAAGGAACAATTAACAGTCAGGCGATCAACCATGACCAATGGCCATGGCAAAGAACAAAAAAAACTGTTAATTGTACACGACACACAAACCAGTCATTCAAACCGATGACAAAGTGTCTTAGCCTACTTTATAAAACGGTTAGATATTATTTATGGAATATCTTTCACAATGAGATGATTAAAATGACTAAGCGATTTATAAAATACTTGATTACAGGCAAGAAAGAGCACACCAATTATGGTATTGCTGACAAACATAAATTAAATAATGACTGCACTTAACTTACAAGCGAAATTATTGTACTTGTGACAGAGATAACTACTAAGTATGTCAATACACCGTGACCAGGCAGAACAGGTTAATATAGTGCTCGCAGTATAAGTCTGCGCGCGACTGGTGGCGTACTTAATGTTGCCAGGTCAAGCTGATAGGTTCCCTTACCGTTCATTGAGAACTTACAACTTCATAAAACAGGTACGGGAAGGGATTTTTCAGGGAAGCAACATAAGTAACTACACGACAACTCAGACTCTAGAACGAATGTCTCGAAGTAATGAACGCCGTGGCAGTGCTGGTTTGGTTCAGTATGACCAAGTATCATTGGTAATTGGTACAGGCTGTCTGAGTCTTTTACCACCAGGAAAACTTTATTATAGTTTATTACATTATAAAAAATCTGTCATTTTCAACGTACACCAACATCGAAATAACAAGAATCGAATTTAAACTTGTAAATCTTTTATTGAGACCATAAATAACACTATTTGAAGATTTGGCGCATGAACGTTATTTTAATGAGTCATTGGCTTCCATAGAATCATCTTCTTTTTTCAAAATGGTTAAAATCACGATGAATCACGGCGGTAACCGCAAAAGTTCCTGTCCATGTTCCTTTAGCAGTTATTCTACTTGGTATTGTGGGTCTTCTTTGTGCCTCTTTATTCGAGTAACTGCGGATTTGTCCTACAATCGTCGAAATCTATTTCATTTTTCTTAAGCCACTTTTGGCTTTCTTCTTTTACATTGCCCATTGTAGCCGCTTTATTTATCTGAGTGCAGTGGTATAATGCGTTGTCCATTACCACGTGACAGTACGTTTTGAAACGCCTATAATAAAAATACAGTAATTAATACAGAGTTAAGGATCAAAGAGCATCCAATATACGAGGAAAAAATAATTAAGTAAAATTGCTTTTGGCGCACCGCCCACAGATTTTACCCTTAAGAGGGCGCCTAAAGCCAGAAAACGAAAAAAGGACATTTTCGACGGCGTTTTCACTTTTCACTGAAGTTAAGAAACTAAAAACTATGACAAAAAAATATTGACGTGTGGGTACAATCAAGAAGAAGCACAATAACCGAATAGAATTTTAAAAATAAATCAGATTTTTGTACAATAAAAAAATAAAAATGACACCGAAAAAACCCGTTTTAATTCGAGTACTCGAAATTATCAGCGATGACCCCACATTATTTTTTGGTAATAAAATTCCTATTTGTACGTTCTAGTAAAGTAACCGAACACTTTTTTAAATTTATGTTTAGTTATTGAGTAATTAAATAAAACTTGGTCAAAAATGGACTCCTGATTAAATATTGATTTTTCCTCCAAACTGTGTCATGCTATTCTCGACTTTATGTACATCACATTAAGAAACGCGTCGCGCGGGTGAAATCTGATTTTTTCCTGGCTTTAGGCGCACTCTTAAGAGGTAAATGAAGCTGACGCTGTTAGGTGAAAGGGTCGATCGGGTGAACATGGAACCGCCGAGTGTACCCGAGCGAGAAATATACAATCAGCTGATCGTCACTGCTGTGTCACTGTGTTTTCTATTTTGATTTGTATATTATGAAAAAAAAACATTTAAGTATAACTAGTTTCTCACATTTGATCTTAAGCACTCACATTTTTTCCCACGGGTAAATTGGCGATAAAACAATCAAACCCAAAGCCGCACCTCAACCTAAAGCCTCAGCTTTAAAATATGCCGATAATAGGTGGAGATTTGATTGCTATGGTATCCCTACATATTAGTTGTCAAATAGCTCTGCGTTTGGAAAACTGCACTTTTGGTCCGTTATTGTATCGTTCTTCTTCACAACCACGATTGATTTTCAAGAACCAGCCACGGCCAGCACTTTTAATCACTTTCGGCATAATAAAAGCTATTATTTTCTTTGGAAATTAATAAATACACCAAACGTAAACAAACTTTTGTCAACTGACGTAAATAAGAAGTTGACGGCCTGTCAATTAGTTCCATATTTTGCTACGCGCAGAGTTATATTGCGAGCACTCTAACAACGTGCAGACAATCACAGCTCATATTCACGTCATCAAGACATCTTGATAGCTGGATTACGCTGTTGTGATTGGTAGTCTGACGCCACATTATAAGTTTTACACCAAGGGCACGGCGCGGAGTATAATTAGAACAACACATCTTCTTATTCGACAATAGGCGACAAGTGTACACTTGTATACTTAACAACGTCGCACTTAAGATGTTTCCCTTCTAACAGCGTTCTACCGAGCCAGCCAAGCCTTTAAAAGTAAGGGGTTTCCAGACCCAGGCTTTCGAGTATACTTGAAACATATCTAGAAGTGAAGTTGTGAAGATTGTATTCATCATTCTAAGACATTTTTACTTCCATATTTGCGTTTATTATCGCCTAACTACGGCTATCGCTTAATTTCGCTTGAAATCAAAGATTAGAAGGGATAACTATATCAGTTAGGCGATAGGACCTCACATTTCCCACCATATACCAAAATGTCTGTGCAAGTCGGCTTGTGATTACTTCAGATTTTCCGTTCGGGAATGATTTCGTGAGGTAGTTTTGAGGGCAAATTGCAACAAAAATATCGTGTTATGTTTGTAATACCGTTATCATTAATGTTAGATCCGGTACTATTCTACGACTATAGGTACAGATATCCAAGCCTAAACTTATACCAACAATCGAATGGTAAAATTAAATGACTCACAGAGTCCAATTCTGAAAATTGTTTTGGTTATTTGAAACAATAATAATAATTACGAATGAGAGTTAAAAATATAATAAACTTATTATAAAATATACATCACTATACTGCATATGTCCAAGAGTCTTTCACGTACGTCTTTTTTTGTGATTTAAAATTCGTTGGATCTTATTAAACTCCTCCACTCCCACTCATTAGAAAGGTAGGAGACATACGATTCAGTTCAGCCCTACCCTTAAGGTCCCTAGCACGCGGCGTATTGTAAACGTGCAGACGACTCGCGTATTCTGCGCCGTAGATGCCGATTCTTGCGTTTGTATATATTCAAAAGCACGTAAAACGCGAAACAAACAACGCGCGCTTGACGGGCTTTCAAAACTCGTTTGAAGCGCGTCCAAAGGCGTAGAATAAGAGGAGGGGCGTCATTACACAACTGACGAGGAGTATTTGATCAGAACGCGGAAGCTACGCGCGACTACTGCGCGTCTCCATCGCTGTCTGTGCGTATACGCGTAGTAAACGCGCGATTCACGATCGCTCCATGTGCCTAGGTTACAAAGTTGCGTTCGAATCTCGTTTGGAGCGCGTATATGCAAGTCGTCTGCTCGTTTAAAATACCCCGTCTGCTAGGGCCTTATGTTTAACATTTGACGTCGCCGAATCCCACACTAAAAGATTACAAACCTACGATTAAATAATAAAGCTTTCGAAAAAATAAATACATTAGGTATTACGCATAAATAACACTGAAATAAATATTATTAACCTTATTGTCATTAGATACAACTTATATGCTTGAAGCTATAAGTTTAATAGATGTCACAACATAAGCTACACAAAATAAGCTTGTTAATCGGAGATAACTTTCCACATTATCTGATCGAAAAATCTTTTTCTTTGTAAGCTGCGAAATATTCTATAGATAAATAAATTCCCCCACGACAAACTCTCCCGTTCGGCAAATTAGTTCGACAGTCTTCATACAGGCTCGGTACCAAGCGCTCTTAATAGTTATTACGATGAATACGTTCAATATAGGGCAGCCAAAAACCTTATTCCCTGACGATAGGATTTATAATCGCATTGCACGAAATGTTGATCCTCAATTGATAATAATGAGTCATGGAACTGCCCCAGTACCAGTCCTTACTACATATTTACAAGACATGCGCTTGATATTTTACAAACGACGATCGTAAACCTTATCGTTTGGGGATACGGGTTAGTGCCCGAAACAAGGAACGTCACTCGAAACGAAGATGCATCGTATAATACAGAACTTGAATATTAAAAAGGCTCATTCAAGCCGTAAATAAGCCTTAGGTCATTTAAACAGAGCAACAAGGAATACTGGACAGGTGCCGACATATCCAAAGGCTACCTTAAACGACAAGTTTGATGACAATCATGTTATTTCTGCCTCTTCACAGCTTGAACATAACCAGAGTTAAAATTCGAGTGATTTAGAGAAAACAAGACCATTAACAGTAAATAGACACAGAACGAGATACAAACAATAAGTTACAGTAAGGTACCTTTATAGCATTACAAACTACTGTTGCATTGCAATACATACACATAAACACTACAATACACATAGATTATAAATTAAGATTCTTGAGTGGAGACACAAAAAATTTAGGATGTTGACTTCGAGTATCCGTACTACAATAGTATTCCTTAGAAGACAAATTATAATATGTAATACGGATATCAAATTTGTTCGTTTATCGATTATTCTACACAGACATTACTATTACTACTATAGCACGCTATAGGAAAAATAAATAAATTCCAGACAGAATACGTTTGGTAACCTGCTGCTACATTGATTAGCCACATTCTTCCGCTTCTTGCGGTGATCTATTCGACGTAGCGCAAACCACACTTTACAATCGAAAATAACTAAGAACAAATTAAAGATCGCTCACAGCGTGCTAACCGTTATTGATTACTGACTAAAAAGCGACTTGTATATAAGTACGCATACAAAAAGACCATAACCAAAACAAATTTTGTTAATTTGGCCGTTGTATAAGATCTGACATTCATGTATCGAAATGGCTTCCGTTTTGATTGAATACAATTAAGCAGTTACATAGTATGAGATTCTACAAATACAAACACAGGGACAAATGAAATAGAATACAAAATTATGACAACGCTATTCCTAACACTGATAAAACTTGACTTGACAAAATTATGACTGGACTGCAGTAATAAGAGCCTATAGTCATCATAATAGGGTATATTTTACCATGCCCATACAAAACTTTCGTTCGACGTTAGGAACGTCAAAAAAATGTATATCAATTTGATTTGGCTCAAAAAATTTACAGAAATTATTTGGCGATGGGACTTATTTTAATTCAACTGATAAGAAGCATAATAAGTAAGGTATCCTATAATTCTGAGAAACAGCTGTACTAAGCCCAAAGGGACGTGTTTATTTTTTATTTTTTCGTGATTGGTTCAATACTAAAATATGATCCTGACTTTCCTATTTTGTTTTTTTAAGCCCTTTTTAAATCCTGTAATGTAGTGCACGCCGTGTAGGTATATTATCATACTCGTATGAGAGATCGATAAAGTTTTTGATAGAAATTAGTACAGCACATTCCTTTGTCCTTAGTATAGGTGTTCGTGATTTTGATTTTGTGACTTTGGGCTAGGATACGCAAATTACAACATAAATATAATTATTTTCTACCTTGTAGGCAAAAAATCTTCATTACCCTTATGATCATCATTAAATTACTTGTGTTTATATATTTTTATTTATGATCGTCTGTGATAGTTAATAAAAACAAGGTTCAATTGTTTTTGCTTTTTTAACTCGTCCTATTCAAACATTTAGTGCTAGATTTTAATTGGACACTTTTTTTCATTATTAGGTTTGCCCTTGACTGCCATCTCGCCTGCCGTCAAGCGAAGTTGTCTACAATGGAGAGCGCTTACCTAAAAGAAACCGAATTACTTCACTTGGAACGAGTTATTAAACCAATATCTAACGAGGCATTTTTCAATGGTAATTTAATAGAATATCTTTGATAAAAAAACTACTGCGTTTGTTTAAGAGTGGATTAGGCAAGCTTATACTTCATTAGAACCCTTCGTTACCCTTCGTTAGAACATCATTAGACCCACTCAATATACCTACAGTCTAAAGGAATCTACTTTGAAGAAGGAGGAAGGAATTTCCTACCTTCTTCCATATGAAATAAGGTAGGAAATTCTATACAGGATAGGACTACATCAGTCTAATTAGTCCACTTTATGCTCCCATCGTTGGGGTTCAGTGCCATCTCTGAGAATATGAAAAACAAGGACATGTCATATTATTTGGAGCCTATTCTGTTCCAATACCGGGCAAAGCTTCCTTTCCTCCATTTGCTTAGGACATAAGACACAATCTACCAAAATGTCCTTCTCACCTGATATATCCTCAAAACATGCCTTTGTCAGCAATGACAAACAATAGCCATCATGATTTAGGCAGATTGTGAATTAAAAACTTTTATTTTTTATTTTTACGCAGTTTTCAAAAAATTACGCACGTTAAAATTCAAAAGTGGGTTTTCGTGGGAATGTTCGTATGTCTGTTTTAAAACGCTAGCAAACATTTTTAGCACTGTGAATAAGTCATTTGTATTATTTTTATTCAAATTGACAAATTACTTGATATTACGACTGATTTGATCTATTTTATTAATACTCAAATCGGCGTTTAATAAGGTAATTACCCAAGGAAGTTGTGTTCCCAGGATACACAATCTCACAATGTTTTGGCGCAGACTTAATTTTTAAGTATGTCACCGTATAATTATAAACACCGTCAGATTATAACCTAACGCGTGAGATTATATAATCCTACCCTAATAAAAGTAATTACCTAAATTTCTAAGGGATCGTACAAGTACTACGCAAAGCAATTTGGGGGTAGGAGTTGTCTTTTAAAACGTTACAATGCGCCATAGAGGTATTTTTTTACTAAAAAACTAGAGAATTGTAATCTCCCAAGTTGGCAAATTGTGTGGTGACTTTTAGGTACAAAATAGTCACTTGGCTGTTAAGTAACGATTAAGGCGACAGGGGAAAGGGTGCAATAAAAGTAACATTGCGTTACAAAGGGGGAGGGGGATAAACATTTTTTTTAAATTGCGTTACTTAATACTTGAATCTTTCCCTAAGCTGCTGATTCGATTTCGATTTTTTTTTTCCTGAATGTTGTAGTGGGTTCGAGAACGGTGTAGATTAACATTTTTTTGTATTTAAGGCGTGTGTACAATACAGCAATGCAACTTTTGATGGTTGCACAACATTTTGTAATTAGATCACAGTGCTAGTAATATTAACCAAATATTTAGCCGATAACATTCTTAGTGATGATGCAGACAGAAGTGAGGCCGGCGTGAAGTTTCGCGAATTCCGAGAAGCAAAGGGAACGGCGCGGATGCTGCGACTTTTCGATGAGTATCTGAAAATGTTTTAAGTGTAAAAAGAAACTTACTTTTGAAGAGAATACTTTTTCGGCACAAATTTTTGGGCTATGAATTGACCTCAAGCGTCACGTTCGTTAATGAAATAAATTTTCGGGTGAACTTAGGATTATGGCCATCTAGAATTGCGTGAGCATTTCTTCATGGCCAAGGCGTGTTACCATGGCCATTACGCATTTAAACATCCAACCATAGCCATGTTTAGAAGACTTGCGTACACGATAATGCTTGGTCTAGTCGGAAGTCTAGGCCGGTCTAGGCGGGAGAACGGCGACTGCCGGTCCGGAGACACCGGGTTCAAAACCTAGCGCACCACTGTCTTTTCGAAGGCATGTGCGTAATGCCGCTAACTTAAAACGGTGAAGGAAAAAATCGTGAGGAAATCATGTACCTGGAATCTTTCGAAGTCATGTGTCATTTGCACTGGGCACGTGGTGGTTTACAGCCTTGACTCTCCGCTTGCGAGAGAAGACCCCGAGTCCCAGCAGTGGAAACATTTGGCGGACTTTTTATTTTATGCTGTATTAATTGCTTACCATCACGCGCACGTTTTGTCACCTCACTCGTATAATAATATAGAAAAAAATACCTTAAACGATTCCGGAATCTCTTCGATAGCTGGATGTATCAAAGTATGGTTTAGATAGAGACAGTTGGCTGATTGGGTTTCAGCCACCAGTATGACTTCATAATAATGGGATATGTTTTGTTTAATTTTAGCCATTATTTGTTTCGCTATGTCACAGGGGCCTTGTATTAGAGTCATTACGCCCCCTAAAGTCACATAGTTCTTTATGTGGTCAGCTCCTTCGGGCAACTGAAAACAACACATTAACATTTAAAAGGCGAAAATTTGTGGGTTTTTTTAAGTGTGTAGGTATGTCATCATCTCTAGCAATGCTCTGCGCGTGACGAGCGCAGGGTTATGATTTAGACTCTTTATGTTCCAATAGCTGCGTAACACCGTGCTGTTATAAGCAGGGTTATTGCTTATTGCTTACCATCAAGCACATGTTCTGATTGTCCCATCAGTCTACCTCCATGCTTGTTGATATGTTACAGCGGACTCTAGCGTTTATATCCTTATCTAATTCTCATTAGAATAATATTATTAGCCTAGTTATCGAACCATAAGCATCTCATCTTGGAATTTAATAGATCAGGATTTATCTTATGCCCGAGCTACACCAGGCTAGTTTTTCAAGCTAGGATAGCAAGCTAGTAATTCTAGCTTCGTGTAGACAAAACTAACGTTGCGTAGCGTTGTCTACACGAAGTTAGAAGTACTAGCTTGCTAGCTTGCAAACACTAGCTTGTTATCCTAGCTAGCTTGAAACTAGCCTCGTGCAGCTCGGGCATTACGCTAAGTTACGTATGGCTGAGCGTTTCATGTTCGGCGTATTCTATCTCAAAAAGATTCGAGATGAAATTTGTAGATAATTTTATTTTCGAATACATTCCAAAAAATGTAATATGACAGGAAGCAAGGAAAACAAAAATCTAAAAGAACAACATTTTAGGCCTCTTTGATCACGAAAAATAACGACGTCCAAAAAAGGGATGTTTCACTCAAACTTTTAACCCCTTTGTGGGTTGAGTTTCGAAAAAATCTTCCATAGTCGATGCCGACGTCACAAAAAGCAGATGCGTGTGCAAAAATCTAAGTATGAACCCCTTTGGGGTTGAATTTTGAAAAATAATTGTTTAGTTGATGCCTTCGTCATAAAGAAATGTGTGTGAAGATTTAAGTAGGTACGTCATATGGGTTTGGCTTGTGTGTTTATATTAACTTTCATTCCCTATTTTACCTTCTAAAGGTTTGAATTTTGGAAAAAACTGTATTACATAACATATAATTTTGGTTTTACTCTATTCCTACGAAAGTTCATGCTAATATTATGTCCAAGGAATAAAAAGTTTCATACAAACTTTTGTCCCTTATTTCACCCCTTTTTCAATTTTGAAAAACGCTGTTATACGTGACTTTTTAGCTTTTATTTTAGCTGTATTGAATTCGTACGAAATTTCATGAAAATATGTATGTACAAGAAATAAAAAGTTGCATACAATCGTTCACCCCCTTTTACCCCCTATTTACTATTTTCTTCATACCACTATTTTACCCAGAATACTGCATAGTAATTATACAGCTGAGCTGGCGACCGATAGACACTGTGTTGTCCATAATTTCCGTGTCTTCGCACATTAATGTAATGGAGGTTTTCTTTGTAATTTATTTTTATAATTATATATTTTTAAGCCCTTCATGTGACTATGATTCATCATGTCCTTGAATATCTAAAGTGTTCAAACAGTCAGCCTCAATAAGTATTATTTTATATCAGTTATCTGGCCTTCATAGTACAAGCTTTGTTTAGATCGGGGTCAGATGGTGTTGTGTGAGAAGCGTCAGATCTTTCCCCACGAATATAGGAATTGGGGTTCCGCAATAGGGTACCGGACTGGATCAAAAATACACCATCCTAATTAGTCCGTCAGCTAGATCATGGAAAAATATTGGACACTTATTTTTTGTTTTTTCATAATATTAAACTTCGTCAAAGATATAGACCATCAAACTTCGAGAGTGGGGAGTCGCGACGTCACTCGTGAGCAAAAATCGTACTCACAAGTGACGTCACACGAAACTTCGAAGCACTGTATCTTCGTCATTTTTTGTTTGTGAAACAAGAAAAAATACGGGTACAATATTTTTTGGCAATCTAACTAACGGGCTACTTAGTTTTTTTGAGGATTGTACCCTATTAGCGGGAACGCAAATAAGGAGCTTTTACTGTATTCTATAGACCAGCCTTTCCCAAAATGAGCGATAACGCCCCTATGTGGGCGCTGCAGGCCTAAAGGGCGGTAAGGGACCTAGGAAAAAAATTGGGGGCGTTGTGTAGAGGCTTGGAATCCGTTGTGTACTACAGGACTCAGGTCTTACAGACAACAACAGAAACAAACAAGACGAACGGGAGAGTTAACTCTTCTGGGTTATAGTAAAAATCTCGTTATGTTTAATCTTCGCTAATATACCTCACAATAATTAATTTGTAGTTATAGTGGTTTTAGGTATGTATGTGAAATAAAAACCGGCCAAGTGCGAGTGGGACTCGCGCACGAAGTGTTCCGTACCATTAGCAAATAAACGGCGAAAACCTATTTTATTGTATGGGAGCCCCCTTCATTATTTATTTTTTATATTTAATTTATAAAATTTAAAAGGAACATAAAACAAAATATTCTGTGAATAATTACGGACGAGTGTCGGACGGACGGACAGCAAAGTCTCAGTAGGGTCCCGTTTTTACCCTTTGGGTAAGGAACCCTAAAAATGGGGGCCCTAAAATATATTTGCTAAAATGCTGGACAGCAGACATGTCAACTTTGGGAACCCCTGCTATTATTGATCAAGTGACTTAAAATTAAAAACTTGAGTAATGTTACCTTGAATGCGATGACCGGGAAATCTGAAAAGGCCTCAGCCAGTTCGGCGGCCCCAATTTCATTGGTAGTGTCAGATAAACCAACAATTACTTCGGCTCCTGTAAATAAATTCAGTTTTTATGAAATGTGCATGAAATAATGATATGGCTGGAATTTTTTATATTCATTATTATAAGTAAGTAGGTACAAGTTTTTTAGAGGAGAGATAAATCATCCAAAAAATCTAATTATGGGAATCGTTGACGTGATGCTGAGCTTCATTCACAAAAATATGTGTGTGATGCGTCAAAATAAATGTTCACTACAAGAACTGCAACATTAACAAGTGCAACTACAAAAGTAACTGCATTTTCTATGAAGTCCTAAATGTTGACACAAGAGATATTTTCTTAGCTATTACAAGTTTACACTTGATTCACTATCTCGCCTGATGTCAAACGACGACGCAGTCTACGATGATGCGTGCTTATCCAGATGAAACACATTAACTCTCGACTTGAACTCACTCACCAAAATTGTAGCGATACGCAAAACCCAATCAGGCAACACCTTTCACAGCCTAGATGGTTCTTATCACAAATGTGGAGTCACACTTCCTAGTTCGATTTGATTGCAACAAAAAAATTGCAGTTAAGTAAGAAAATGTATTTATAGCAATTACCAGTAAAGAGGACATCAGCACCGCACACACACGCCGCATAGCTCTTCTGTTCAACCACCAATTGAGAGCAATCATTTATCAGGATATCCTTCAGAATTTTAGCCTGTTAAAAACAGATAAATAATAGATATTTACAACAACAAAAAATGTTTTATTGGACTTAAAAAGTTAAAATTGGAAGATAATAAGAAAAAAATTTAATGTTTCAAGTAACATGTAACAATGCTTTCCTCCAATCTATCAAACTTGAACATCTGGTTAATATATATACATATATATATTTATATATGTATAATTTATTAACAGACTCCCAAAAAGGAGGAGGTTATCAATTCAACCACCATTTAAAAAAAAATGTATTTTACCTGATTTCTCGAGAACGCCTGAACCCATTTTAGTTTAATTTTAAGTATTTCGTTCGAAAGGGTAATACTTCCCGAATGGTCCCATAACATTTGATCGAAATCGGTGTGGTGGCTTTTGAAATGTTAACATAAAACTAAAATTTGCGTACAATTATCTGAATGACGTAGTTGTAGATTTCGCAAAAGTTATGAAGTTCGATCCTATCAACACGAAATTGTGTAAATGTATTAAGTAATGAAAACTTGTTTTGCACTAATACAATAAACTATTTTTTTATGTTTTTATAAAATAAACTAGCGGCCCATCCCGGCTTCGCACAGGTCAACATTTTTTAAAGTGTGCTAATTACAACGTAAGTAAGTACATGACTCAATTTGTCGAAATGTTCAAAATTAACAATAAAGACATAAGCGTTTAAATCATTAAAAAATAATTAAAATTTTATATTACATGTTTACCTTAAAGCTTCACTGTTATGCTACGTTGGCAATGGTATTTGTAGGTGGCAACAAAACTTTGACGTTCAGGAGATCCTACTCGAGAAAGAGCAATATACATATAAGTAATTGAGCTCATGAGAAGAGCACTCGTTCCTTAGGTCGATACCAAATCGTGTAGAAAATTTGTAGCTGGGATTTATTTATAGAAAGAGGAAAAGATATATTTACAGGAAACTGAAACATTTTAAAAGATATAGGCAAATCCGTCGGTATCATCGGGATCCGCGAACATGCGCAAGCTGGGCGGCCGCGGGGCCAGTGATGATAGTTGCTACTATCACATGGTGTCGTAATTTTTTTATCAAGTCTCGTGCCATTACACATTCTCAGAGGGCTTAAATTTCTCAATAGCTAAATTCAAATGGTGGCGGGGAAACTTTGCCTTATGCGTCCGATGCTTTGATGGTCTGGAGTGCCCTCAACTCCGAGGAATCGACTCCCGTAGAGACTCAAAGCCAACGGGCGTGGGATGCTATCGGGGCAAAGCGGGTTCCAGCACAACTTTTGGCATGTGCCGCGAGGGCGGATACGGCCAGACTCCGCACCGTCTCGCAGCCTGAATCTGGGGCTTGGTTGCACGCGCTACCTACTCCTCAACTAGGATCCTTATTTGTTGACAACTCGTTTCGCGTAGCGATGGTGCTCCCTCTGGCCTACAAGGTGTGTGAACCCCACATATGCACCTGCCACCACGGGTTTTTACCAGGGAGCCCCATGGTAGAAACCGGTGGTCATCACGCTTTTAGTTGTCGACGGTGTGCAGGAAAGTACTCGCGACACCATGCACGTAATGACGTAGTTCGGGGAGCCTTAGTATCGGCGGGTGTTCCTTGCGTACTTGAGCCTCTGGGCCTATGCAAATCGGACGGCAAGAGACCGGATGGGTTGACTGTGGTGCCCTGGAAGAACGAACCATCAGCCGCTGATAAGCTGAAATTATCCAATTTATGCATGTGTTTTATAGTATTCGTATCAGTGCTATTTACTCGTATTTACATGTTCTTCATGGTCAAGGTCACGCCACCCGTGACTCCCGCCTACCCTCAAGTTACTGAAAAAACAAATGTAATAATCACTTGCATCTCTTTAGTCACGTGTCGATCGAAGTCAAGGTCAGTTGACGTGTTGTGTGTGTGGTAAAAATACTAATGAATCATTACAGGTGTAGTGATCTTTTTTTGGAAGTGAAATAAAACGTCGTGTTTAATTTGGTGAATCAGACACTGCACAAGTCATGGTGGTGGAAATTATTTGGAACAAATACTAAATAGCTGTAAGTATAAATAGTTTGGTAACCTAGTGATTGTTGTAAGTAGCTGTTTACAACTTTATGCATATTTATGCTAAAACACGTTATTTTTTAACCCTATCTAGGGTAGGGTTCTAAGATTAAACCAACTTAATTGAATGTAGTTGTGCCGGTCCAGGCCCATGAAATTTGAAATTAATTACAAAGGAAAAGTATTACATAATTTGAAATTATAAAAAGTTTTGCAAGGCAGGCGCGCGTGTTTATCGTAAGTACTGTGCGAAAACCGGCCGAAGCTAGGCCAGAACAGAGTGAGAGAGAAGCAAATAGTTGTGCAAAAGAGAATACAATGACGTAATTTTTCATTGACGTATGTTTTGTTTACAAACATGAACAAATTTTAGGCCGGATTTTTGTAAATTTCAACTGGTCACATATTCTTTAATATTGAGTTTAAGAGTAAACTTATTGCACAGTTACAATGTGGTATGTTGTCTATAAAGCCAGTTAAAATTTTGCAAATAAAAAAAAATAACGGTGTTTAGTGACATCAATTGTTCTTAATATACCAGAAACAACATAGGACCTTCCATTCAAAACCAAGAAAAATAATTAGAGAACAGAGATCAGACCAAACAAAAACAATACCTCAGCCGGCACAATTTAGACTATTTAAGAAAAGAACAAGAACAAAATTAAAAATTTTAAATTACCTTAACTATCTTGGATTTTTACGGATTTTTTTTTTAAATTTGTACAGAGTATTCTACTAGTCCAGCCCTTTCATTTGATACACATATTGAAGCAGTAGTGAAAAAAAAAATTTACCGCCATTTTGTGGTGGCGGCCGTCTACGATTAGAAATTTGTCTTATTGTTTAGTGTAATACCAGTTAAGCCCTGTCATTTGATACCCATATTAAGGTAGGTTGTGAAAACACATTTTATACGCCATTTTATGGAAGCCGCCCTCTTGAATCAATATTAACTAAGCATAGCTAAGAACCACAGCACGCCCACAAACTAACTTTCAATTTTTAAAAACCGCATTGAAATCAGTCGATCCATTCGAGCTCTACGGTGTCACAGACAGACAAACATACAGACAGACATCGACGTCAAACTTATAACACCACTCTTTTTGGTCAGAGGTTAAAAAGATATCTTATGAACATTGGGTAAAGCCCTTTACAACGAATTGTCAAAATGTTATAAGACTATCTAGTAACGCATTATTACTAGACAGTCTATATTATCCTAGAATCCTAGATAGATAACTTCTTTTGAAGCGCATCATGTACACCATACATGAGCACTTCCTTATCTTACAACTATAGCACAAGCAGCTGACTAATTAAAATTATACTAAGTTGTTGACATACTTCTATCCTTTTCAAATTTTGCTAACAAAATGAAACATCATCGTATTATCATTTTCTTGCATTCTCAAATCTGCAATGATGTTATTACTAGACACTCTATATTATCCTAGAATCCTAGATAGATAACTTCTTTTGAAGCGCATCATGTACACCATACATGAGCACTTCCTTATCTTACAACTATAGCACAAGCAGCTGACTAATTAAAATTATACTAAGTTGTTGACATACTTCTATCCTTTTCAAATTTTGATAACAAAATGAAACATCATCGTATTATCATTTTCTTGCATTCTCAAATCTGCAATGATGTTATTACTAGACAGTCTATATTATCCCAGAATCCTAGATAGATAACTTCTTTTGAAGCGTATCATGTACACCATACATGAGCACTTCCTTATCTTACAACTATAGCACAAGCAGCTGACTAATTAAAATTATACTAAGTTGTTGACATACTTCTATCCTTTTCAAATTTTGCTAACAAAATGAAACATCATCGTATTATCATTTTCTTGCATTCTCAAATCTGCAATGATGTAGACATCCACAAGTTAGCACGATGGATCACAAGTTTTGCAAAAAATAACAATTAGGTACACCTACATATTACAAACACAATGGGAAAATTTTAATTAAAAAAAAACTTCATGGCCTCTTACAGTAGACAAATGTAAGAATAAGAATGACTTACAGAATTGTAGTGTTGTGTGAAATAATTAGTAAGGTCAACTCAATTGGCTAGTTTAACCTAGTTAACAGCAAACTTAATTACAATTAATCCATTACAGTGTCCACACCCTGGTATGACACACTAATTGTTTCTATCAAAGATAGAATTTTATTGCACTCTTCAGCCATTAGGGTGTGAAATACAGTGATGATACGGTCTAAGATAAAGTGATATGCCTGAACGAAACCAGTTTAGCTCCAATTTAACCCTTGAGTGGCCGCGATTTGAGCATTTTGGCGCTCTCAAAATAAACCGTAAATAATTTTTAAAACAAGTACACATCAGATTTGCGCGTTTTAGTAGCTGCCCCTACCTTCGTTAGCAAGCCGGGAAGAAAGGTAATCGACATAAACATAAGGATATCAACCACTTTAAGCAACTTAAACACAACATTTCAAACTGAATGTATCGGCATCGCAGTCGCAGCCGTCGCAGCCGTCGCAGCCAGAGATGTTGGAGATCAAAATTGTCTCCAACAGCGCCTCCGTGCTTCAAGCCCTTAACAATAATACTATAACCTCTGTCCTTAAACTGGAATGCCACAACGCACTCCAATCCCTATGGATACGAAGAAAGTAACCTCCAATGGATTAAAGGACACAGTGACTCACTAGGCAATGACGCAGCACATGAGCAGGCCACAAGGGGAGCAAAGGCAAAGGTTCATGGATCGGAACCACCTATACCCCCAGGCTCAAATAAAAACATGGCTGTGTAGAAATACTGAAGAAGCCCATTTAACAGAATGGAATAACAATGAAGGCAAACAAAAATTCTGTTCCGGAAGCATCTAAAAACTTGCGCGCAACCTCTTCAGACTAAACAGGGACAAAATTCGTAAATGTATAGGTATAATAACTGGTCACTGGCACTTAAATAAAATAAAGGAGGTAGTCTACTGTCTCGTATATGCGTTAGAACATCATCATCATCGTAAACAATATAAGTTAGTGTATCCTCAGCGCGGTACTTGAATCCCTAAGATTTACCGATATTCTTGTAAGGAAACCAATAAATCACATTCCATAGGGCGAACAGTTAACACAACTAACTGTTCCGGATTCTACTTCAAGCGATTCATTGTCGTGGTAAAGTATTAACAATGTTCATGCTTCAATTGCAAAGAAATGGGGCATTTATGTAACAAATGTCCAAAATTCAATCGTACGATACGATAACAATTGTCAGCGCAGCAGGCATACAACAAACGATAGACTACAAGCCTAAAGACGATGGGCAGCCTCAAAACCAATCCAGGGGTGATAAGAAAACAATGCTAACAAAATCATTTAAATCCGATTTAAAATAATGTAAGACTGTTGTCATTAATTGAAAGGTTGATTTGATCTAGAATGTTATGTGGAGTTTGATAGCAACTGCACATTGATAAGGCAGGATATTGTGGAAAAGTATTGTCTACCTCAAGAGAAAATTACGTAACAAATAGACGAGGTTCTGATAACGGTTTATTGAGCCCCCCTAGGTAGGACAAAATTAACTTTATACCTTGGTGAAGTAACTGCAGAGGTCTACAGTTACATGATTGAAACAACTTTGCTTAGTGAGCCATTGATGGTCGGACAAGATTCTACTGAACAAACAGACGTAGTGGTCATAAAAACTTGTAATAAACTTGAAACAAACCACCGTAAACTTACTAAGGTACCAACAACTACCCCAATGATAAGATTGTTCTAAGGATAAAACTATATGATGATAACGATATGATACACACTGTATTAGACATGCTTGACTATTATATTGAAAGAGTAAATGAAAATAGATCCAGTTACGAAGTCTTTGTGGTGAATAGTGTTAGAAAAGTAGCTCACTCAAACTATTGTTTTAAGTGGAATTTTTAAAATCGATAATGGCGAGTGCCATGTTGCAGTTTACAATTTTTCGAACCAACGTGTTTTCTTATAAATATGGCATTTCTGTAATATCGCGCTTTCCACGAGTTTAGGCATCAACTCCACCCGAGGCTGACTCAATATGCCTTTCAACACCATTTGATTTTCAGAATTATTTCTAAAATAACCCAGGAACAACAACAAATAGTTTAAATCTGATAAACAACTATAGAGATTGATTTGTACAAACTTTGTCAGTTAGTTGCAGGAATAAGACAGGAGGATATCGTTTCTGTGTCAACTAAGGCGATTTTCCTATGCTGCAAATCACAGAAATCTAAATAATAAGGTACTAGAAGTCTCATGACCGCGTGACATTGTCGCCGCACAGGTGACTTGTAGGCCACCAGAGCTCGAGTTGTAGTTTAGACTTCTTCGAACCGGCAGGCGTGAATCATCTTTAAAACTTGTGTTATGCAGCATAAACAATTGTGGAAGTTCTTCCACAACTTGCAATTATACCAATAATGGGATTATATTTCACCGATAGGTATTTTATTTAAGGTTAATTGTATTTTTTAATAAAATAAACGGAGCCCAATGATTCACTATGAGAGTTATTAATTTTTGGTGTTATCGTCATGTTGCATACCATTGCTGCTTACATTTTAACATCTAGAATGGTACAAGCATAAACAGCAATGTAATGTAAAATTAACGATATCGTCATAACCTCTAACCTTCCATGGTACAGCCGCAGGTAGCGATCGTGAGTTAGTGCTGTGACGGTCTAATTTTACTTGGCCAAAAATAAACGATGAAAATTTTATTTTAAATTTTACATTTTTTATCGATAAATTAACATAATATATCGATAAAAAAATTGTAAACAGTTAACACATATACGTAAAATCTTTTAATTCGCGGTAAACATTACTTCATAATTCATAAATTATTAGTAAAAGTATGTACATACTAGCTTTAACCCGCGATTGTTCGTCCGTGCAAAATTAATATTAAGATAACTGAGGCTGTATTTAGCTATTGTAAGCTTTTATTTTTAAAACTTTATTAGTCTTCATACAAAATATACAACCTTTGTTCTTCAACTATACCAAAGCCCATGCGGTGTCAGAATTATATAGTTCAGTTTTCGAAACAATAGTATACCCCGTGTGACTCACTTATTTTATAGGCATATTGACTTTGTTGTAGTGTAATACACCTAAATAATGAAATCAATTTTATAACCTTTATCGAATGTTAAAATTGGACCGTACTTGAAATATCGACATGTTTTAATTTTTGTCAAGCACTAGCGTATATGTGAAAAATTGTTTATTTTTTGTATTAGTAGGTTCACTGATAAGCGTTTATGGATGTGTGTAATGCAATCACATACCGAGGTAATTAATGTGCAGCGGTTAGTATGAGAGTGAATCTGTATTTGAATAGTACGCGCATGTAGTAGTGACCGCGGGGGTAGGGGATATGTGGCGACATGCGTTTTGCAAGTAATTTGAGAGTTATGGCATTTCTTTTACCTTATTATTTAGATTTCTGTACTGAAAATAGATTACCAATGACATAAATATGCTTAATAGCCATCAATACTACACATCACTTGATATAGCCAGTGGGTAAATAACACGGAATTAAACCTGAAAAACAAAAGATTGAAGCCGTTAATAGGTTTCCAGCACCATGCAATGCGCACAGAGTGCGACAATTCATCGGGTTAGTCACTTATTTTAGTAAGTTTAATCAAAGTTTTCCATTCAACAAGATAAACGATTTTACAAGGAAAGGCAGACATGTTTCATGTGATAATGTTGGAATACATAATGGTTAAGTGTCCTTACGTTTGTAGGAAAAGGCCTTCAAGACATTCTACTAGCCAAGCCTTTTCATTTGATACCCATATTGAGGGAGTTGTGAAAAAAGAAATAAATTTCACCATTTTGCGGTAGCGGCCATCTTGGATTTGAAATTTGTCATAGTGCATTGTGTTCTACTAGTCAAATCCTTTCATTTGTTACCCACATTAAGGTAAGCTGTGAAGAAATATTTTGTCCGCCATTTTGTGGAGGCGGCCATTTTGAATCGATATCTACCAAACATAGCTAAAAACACTTGCACAGAAATCAACCTTCAAATAAAGAAAACCGCATCCAAATCGGCCCATTCGTTTGACCTGTACGGTGCTACATTGTGCAGTGCCACATATTTTGGGTGTTTTAAAGCGTCTGTTAAGGAAAACGGCCGACGGAAAGTGTCTGGGAGTATTGGGGCCTTATTTGTAAGGATATTGCCTAAAACATACGTAAAAATCAGTTGTCAGAAAATCAGTGAAGTAAGCTGTGTTTTTATGTACCTTTATTGCCCCATATCTCAAAATTGGCCGTCTAAGCAAGTTAGCGGGTAAGCATGTGTTCTTAGTACGTACTAACTACTCAATCGTCCACGTTTCGTTCGTCAGAAAATACGTGACGTCTGGCCGCCCTGGGATCTTGCTCTATAAGAAGTTGATTGTAATGGTTGTTATTAGAGGATAACGATGTTGTTACATGGCATGATTTAAATAGATAAACAAATAATTTACTAACCAAGGAATTTAAACTATAAGGTACCTATATATAGGTATAATGTATGTTGATAGATCCATGGGTATTTTAAATTCTTTGTAGATAAGATTGAACCGAAGTGTATTCACGTCATCACGTGTGGCCTAGGAATTGAGAATATTTGGTGCCTTGTTGATAGATCCATGGGTATTTTCAAATCTTTTGTAGATAAGATAAAAATTGAAATGCATACAAGTCTAGCCTAAAAATTGAAAGTATTTGGTGTCATGTTTATAGACCCATGGATATTTTCAATTTTTGTTATAAGTTACCTATTAATCTACATATTTGTGTCAAGCTAAGAGTAAAGTTTGAGGACAAACTTAGTGTCAGGAAAGGCCGAATGTTAGATTTAGGTAAATAATACATATCCACATGCTGGTATTGGACAGTGACTAAAATGTTGTTTATATTAAATTTGTCCGTTGGTTTTTATGCCTCTACATCAACACAACTATTTACATACAATCGTAAGTCTCTATATATAAAAGCGAAAGGTGACTCATCAAGGAATCTCAGAAACTACAGATGCTAGGAATCTGAAATTTTGCATGGAGGTCCCTTTTAGCACATAGGCGCTCGCTAAGACGGGGTTATGCGAAATTCAACCCCTAAGAGGGTGAAACAAGGGATGAACGGTTAGTATATTGCAAACAAAAATGACCACATTTACGACTAGCAATAGGTATTTCAGGCCCAACCACCAGAAAGGCTTCTTGCCTGATATTCCTGGATGCTTGGAACAATACATTACTAGCAGAAAGTTTGAAAGACGCCACAGCACATGAGAGACAAATAACAGTCTGCTGGATAGACCTAGAGAACGCATTTGGTTCTGTGCAGCATGAACTTATGATATTTGCCCTAAAATGGTATAACTTTCCTGCTGTAATTATTTACGTAATTAATTCATATTATTGTCACTTAAAATTCGTCCTAGCAGTAAACAAGGAATACACAAAACCACTTAAATACAATGTAGGACTATTCCAAGGGTGCTGCTAATCACCAATAGTATTTAATATAGTAGTTATTATTTAGTAGACAAATAAATTTCCCGTTAAAAGAAATGGGGCTACCGGTTTAAAATCAACAATAAGTACACTGAGTCAATCTTAGCCTTTGCAGACGACCTTGCAATACTTAGACGTAATCACAAACAGTGTCAGGAATTGTTGAACGATGTGGATGAATTCTGTTCATGGACAGAGGGAATGAGGGCAAAATCAAGTAATGTCATTGTCTATGTCTGGGTAGACGAAATACCAAATATACTTCTTACGATCCGGGACTCTCCATAAGTGGCCAAAGAGTTGCCACAATTGCAGAGGCAGTGCCTTTCAAATTTCTTGGTAGAAAGATAGATTACAAAGGACGTACAGTACCCGGCGATAAGTATTGCACATCGGCCTTTGGAGGGCGACAGTCAGCTGATTTCGGCTTCGTAGAGCATTATCTCTGTCGCACACTACCTATGTGACGTTTTGTCAGTCGTTGTTCAAGTGCGATAGAGTGCGGTCGCGTCCATTTCAAAAAATATATATAGAGTTGTTAACACCCCCAAATTTAAATAATTTAAAGTTATGCTATGGCATCTTTAGGAAAAAGAGGGAAACCTTTACGAGGTCAGTCACGCCAAATTATCTACAATGTTTACAATATTTTGTAACCGAAGCTGACAGATTTAAAAAAAAATTAAGATGAAAATGTAAGTTGTTATTTTAAGAAGGTTCAAGCGCGAGTTGCAAATGCCACTGGAATTTCAAGAAGAACTTTGAACAACATATTAAACGAAGTCAGTACTGAAACACATTCTACTGAAATTAAGTTTAGCACTCCAAAAAAAGGGAGACCAAAAAAGCAATTTCGTTTGGATATGGACGATTTTGATTATGATGTTGTTCGAAGAATGGTGTATGATTTTCACTTACGATTTAATGAACTGCCAACAATAAAATCATTAAAAGCGAAATTATCTGAAGCTATTAATTACAATAGGTCTGAAAAGACGTTGAGAAAAATACTTCACGAGATGGGATTTCGGTTCACTAAAATGGAAGATAATAGCTAGATAGATAGATAAACTCTATATTGCACTAAATAAAACAAAACTAAAATATATTAAGGAACAACAACCTAAAAATAAATTTTCTTTTTTTATAGTTACAATTGGCGGAATAATCGAAAAGTTTCAATGGAAAAGCACGATGTAAGTCTCAAACGAATGGAATACCTCGATAAAATACGCAAATTTCGCGAAACAGGAAAAAATATCGTCTACATGGATAAGTCTTATATACATACATCCCACACTAAAGGGAAATCTTGGAGTCATGATAAGAAAAAAGGAGTAAAAAAGCCTATTTGAAAAGGTCAACGTTTGATAATAGTTCATGCGGGAAATGAAAAAGGCTTTGTACCCGGTGCCTTTTTAACGTATAAATCCACGGATACTACAGGTGACTATCACAATAAAATGAATAACGACAACTACGAGAAATGGCTGGTTAATCAATTAATCCCAAATATACCCAGTGATTCCGTTCTAGTTATCGACAAAGCACCCTATCACAATAAATATGAAATATACCCAGTGATTCCGATCTTCTAGTTATCGACAACGCCCCTATCACAATAAATATGTTGAAAGACCCCCCAACTCAAACACCATTAAACAGGAAATGATCAACTGGTTTGAATACACGACAGACACGAAATTCCAGTTGATCCAAAATTAACAAAAACCCAGATTTACGCTATTATATGTCAGCACAAGGAGAGGTATACAGAGTTTTCCGTGGACAAAGTACTTGCCGAACATGGGCACACTGTGTTGCGATTGCCACCGTATCATCCGAATTTTAATCCAATTGAAAATATATGGTCTCAACTAAAAGACTATGTAACCTAAATGTGGGTATGAATTTAACTACAGTAAAAACGTTATTGACTGAAAAAGTAAACATGATCGCTGAAGAATGGGAAAAGGTTTGCGATCACACAATCAAATGTGAGAATGAATATAGAAGCTTTCAACACGGTTTAGCCAATACACTGATAGACTAGTGATAAATATGGCTGATAGTGACAGTGATATTGACCTCTTTGAGAGCGCAGATAGTGAAATGGAAGTAATTGAGAATTAGAATTATTATTATTTTTATTACAATGTCTCACTTTAACAATAAGTACAATGGTGTTTATTTTGTACACTACAGCTGTAATTTTCCAAAGTAATTAAATACGTAAACATAATGTGAACATATTTTTTTTCTTTTATTTTACCCGAACCTAAAGCCATCACTTATAGAAAAATTGGTGTATTTTATACAAAGAATAAATAGAATAGGCTTGTCTCCACTAAGAATGAATCGGATGGATTAGAGGTTCTTACTATTGATTAAGATGTAGAGATTTAAAAAAATAAAACAGTTTATCAAAATAAGTAAAGATTATTGATATTTTTAGAAAAGAAAATCTTTAAAAATTGGCATTGAGTCACGTGATAGTGAACGCCAATCAGAAAATGTGACGTCACGCCGTGCTAAACATCACTTGACATTACTAATGTTGTTGACATTTTCATAGAACAAATATTATTATTTTTTATTTTTGTTTATTCTTCGCCGTTGATACTAGTTCTTCAGCCGCTTTACTGAACTACCTAGTTTGTTATTGTTTTACCACTATTCTTGAGGAAAATTATCAGTTTATTTTTACATTCACATTACTAAGATTATACTGTGTCATATATTTTCATCAAAATGATCTTCACAAAAATACATTCTTGATTTAGTAGGCATCATTCCTCCTCGCAAGCGTTTTCCACTTTTTTCGTATTTGTGGATCGTTTGGAACGTATATGAATAATTTGTTTGGCGTATTTATACTTGTGCTTGTACACTGGGGCACTATGCAGTTCTTGTAAGACGAGGGATTCATTTTAAATTAAAAACATTGACAACGTCCTTACACAAACACATGTTTGCCACGGCGTGACGTCATTCAAGACGCCATCGCCATTACAGCTGGAGCGTTTTTGTGCAATTTTTTGAAATGCAAAATACATATTGTAAATTTAAGTTTTTTTCAAAAATATAGATGTTTTGGAATAATATAAACAATAAGCTATATTATTAAACAATTTTTAAAATGTTGTACACAAGCCTATTATTAAAAGAAGCAAATTTAAATTGTTTTAACAGCTCGTAATAGATACCGGACTGTTTGTATTTCGTGCGACAGAGATGACGCTCTACGAAGCCGAAGTTGGCCGATTGTCTCTTTCCAGCAGGTCTACTACGAAGTCCGATAAACGATATATCGACCGAACTTCTGGAAGTTTCCAACCATGAAAGACAATCGGTCGGTTGATCAGATCGGCCGTTTCGTTCGATCCGACCCTCATCCGACCTAAGTCTATAACTTCCGACCCGAAATGTAACATCCGACCTAAGTCTATAACTTCCGACCCGAAATGTAACGATCCGAATGTTTTTCGTGGTAGGCTACAATCCGATTCAGCTGTCGGTCGGATCCGATTTGTTCGGAGTTTGTTTTCGTAGTAGACCTGCAGGTGTCGATGTGCAATATTTATCGCAGGGTACTGTACACCATGATTAGAGGTAGTTATTGAAATTTTCATGGACAACCTCAATAAGGTAGACCAACAGCCTATCAGCAATATCAAAAAAGCATGGATATACGACAACTATCTCACATCACGTCTCACTTGGCCTTTCCTAGTATATGACATCGGTAAAACCCTCTTGGCAAAGCTAGATGCTAATGTCATAAAGATATTGAAGTCATGGTTCGGATTGGCACATCCGGCTGATCCCTCTACTCTTTTTAGGGATCACAATAGTTTTGGGCTGAAACTAAAGAAACCGTCCGAACTCTACAAACATCTAAGAGTTACAAAAACGCATGTTTTGGGAAAGCCGCAAGACAAATTAATGCGTCTCTCAAAAAAGACAAAAGTGCTTCAGACCTAGAAATCTAGACTTCAATTCCATAAACAATTTATGGCAGATGCACAAGTAATAAATACAGCTGGGTTGGGTGCAAGAAAGAAAAGGGAAGACCGAGAACTAGTAAGAACATGACGAAAATGACGGTTACAAAGTGTACGCTATGAATTTAGAAATCCAAAGTTGGTTAACCAAGGTAAGTTTTGTATCCCATTAGCTCTGAAGTGGCGCACCTTGCTCTATGACTGGTCTCCTGCCTTATTAAAATGCTTTCCAAATGACCCTCCCTGACCAGGGTAACTTGGTAAGGTGGGGAAAAGCCTCTGAAAAATGTTGCTATACTTGTGGAGATGTGATAGATAGGTACAGCAAGGCACATATTGGTGGGATGCAAGGTGCTCCTTAATAGGGGTCATTACTCACAGCGAGCGCCATGACAGAGTACTTGAAATCATATGTAAAACCATAAGCCTTTCAGTAGCTAGAGCCCAAAATGGATTGATGTCAAACAAAAGACAAATTACCTTTGTAAAAGAAGGCTCAACTTCAAACTCCAAGAACAAACCTTACTCAATCCTGGGTACAGCACCTGATTGGACTATTTTAACACATGGACACATGACAAGCACTATAAAATCCAAGAGGATGTTGGTGTTTTGTCATCCAGACATTTTCCTTTTTTCTAGAGCGACGAAACGTATAGTCCTTGTAGAGCTTACTGTACCGTGGGAAACTAATATACCTAAAGACGACGCGATGAAATATACTATAATATAATATACCTACTATATAATATACTATAATAATATAATGTTTTTACTGGCGAGGCCATTGCACTTTTTGAAGCTATTCAGTAGGTATGTCATCTCACACTCCATTAGCAGATTAGACAGACTCTAAAAGTTGTTTACAATCTAACCAGGCCAATTAATTCAAATGTTAAATACATTTCCCATTACCTATCCTTAAAATTTATTTATTTATTGAATAATAGGCAAGCAGCATTGGCTGATATGCATATATCTCAGTGTTGAATTAACAAATTATAGGTAATTGTCTGTTAAAATGATTTTGTCTTTTAACTATCCATTTGTCCAATCTGTTCTTGAAAGAGTTTAATGACTTTGCTGAAATAACATCCTGAGGCAACCTGTTCCAGTTTTAAGCCACTCCGTTACCATAGAATAGATAATACAGATAGAACGGACACTCCCCACCCCCCGCCAGTTTCAAGCTTCCTACCCCGCAAGGACGCGAGAAACACTCAACGAAGGGTTATATCGGACGACAATTTTCTATGAGAATACGACCATGACGCTGTGTTGCTGTGTTATTTAAATTTAGGTACCAATTTTTTCATCTGTTCAACGAAACAAGAATAACAGATTTTTAATTTCATAAGAATTTCTATAATATACTAGGATTGAATCGTTTTTCTACTGTGTTTTGATAAGTTCACAATTTTAAGTTAAGAATAAGAGATTTTTTATTTCATAAGGATTTCTACAAAGATTGAATCATTTTTATAAACTGTGTTAAGCTATTCTGCGTAGCGATTCTGAAACCATTCGGGTCGGGCTGATCCACGGAAACTGGCCTCTACCGACTGGTTCGGGCAATTTGCGATTCTCAACGCCAATTCCGATTACTTTTGACGTTTGCAACCGACTACCAGCTGTTTTCTAATCGGATGGGATTCGGACAGCTTTTTTGTCGTGGATAGCTAAATACGATTTTCAGATTATTGTATTTACTTGATTTTTCTCTGTTTTTCTCAATATTTCTGTAAGATTATGGACAGTAAACGAATTTTTATTAACTTTAGTGTGTAATGTGTTTAGTTTTTGGAATTTTGGGTTATGAAATTTTCAAAGTTGGCAGTTTGTGCTCAAAAGAATTGCTAGAAATAGATTATTGCCACATTTGATTTGTTGATATTGTTTATTTTTTGAGATGAAAATATGAAACATGTTTGTTGTTTGAGCAAAAAGCCAAGAAACCACAAAGAAACATTGGAGATACGAGACATCACGTCAAACAACGATATAACAGCAAGAGCGGAAACAACTTTGGCCCCAGTGGTCAGTGGTGGTCACAAACATAGTCGGAGCTAACTAAGTAAGAAGACCGTGTGATAAGTGCGTGCGTCTATAATATTACTTAGTGCCAGCCCAAAAGGGGTGACCCACGAACCCCTCTGGTCCTTGTATAACAAACAGTATTTTCGTACCTATCTGTTCGACTTTAGTTCTATCTATAGATGAAGGAAAGGTTACTTAAATGTACTTCTGCCAGAACTTATTGGTCCCCAATCCCTATAATGACAACGCAGACCCCGTAGGTGTATATAAAAGTAGCACCTTGCCGGTGTACGGCATGTGATTTAACACACATTAAACTTACTTAGATATAGCTAGATATGTGGGACAAATCCCCAAAGTTATAGGTACTATGACAGGTAGGTAGGAGTCTTGGTTCAGATGACCGATCCACTTCAGGTAGTCTTCAGTTTGATGACAGACTTCTGGCATATGTGCAGTGAAGATGTAGGATTATTGATTCAGATGATCGGTGGAGTGTAGATACTTTTGTTAGTGGTTACTTTTAGATATGTTATATATAACTGTAATGGACAAACACTATGAAGCTATTACTTTTTGTTGTTATTTGGTTATTTCCAAACAAAACAAACAATAGTTCCGTTGACTTTGACAACATCAACAGATCTGCCGTCCGCAAACTACAATGCCGTTAAGTACCAAAATGTAGTTTCGAGATATCGCGGGAAAACTGTTTCTAAATTTTAAAATTATGCCATTTGATAAGTTAAATACGTATTTCCATAATTTTGATACCTTTATATAGAGCTGCAAAAACACTTTGAAATTATAGTATTTTCAAGTTATTAAGGTGTGCGAAATAAGAGATATAAGCGTTTTTGCATTCTAGTCTTGTAATTTTGTCTTTAAATCTTTTCAAAATCACCACTAAAATGCCGTTATGTATAGTTTAACGGCATTTTAGCTTGTTATTTTCTTTAATTTCATTGGATGGTACTTGACTACAGAATTTGAAATCGTTCCAAAACTAAAATGCCGTTATATCATGAAACATCCAAGATTACAATGCGGTTAAAGTCATTTAACCGCATTTAAAACTAGTAAACTTCATAAATTTGTTTTAATCGGTTATTTCAGAGCATTTTACAACACTAAAATGCGATTAAATGCAAAACCTTTACCTTTAACTGCAATTAAGCTAAGCATGACTCACAAGATATTTAAGAAAATACAATAAAAGTGATGATTTATGTGAAATAAGTAAACAAAAAATGACTTTAAAAACTAGATTTTTATTGGCATTAAAAAACAACAAACAGCATTTTTGTTATTCTTTTTCGAATACAAGCCTAAGTATCCACAAATACAATTTCTCAGGAGTTAAAATTTAAAATAACAAGGCAAAATTACAAAATTTTACATTTAAAATTAAAATACTACTTTTATTGCCCTTACTTACAACAGATTTTCAAAAATCTACAATAAAGATCAATTGTTTTTGTTTTATTTTTGTCACAATCACTTAAACTTTTGGATAAATATTCCTATAAAATAATTAATAATACCTAAGACTCAAATATTTTTCTTGAGTCTAAATATTGCTTTACTAGCATTATCATTCTTTGTCGTCGGTCGACAAGTTCTTCCAAAACAATAGCTTATGTGTTGGCGCTATGTTGCTCTATGAATTGAACTAAATTAATCTTCCGCTTAGTATTTCTGCATTTTGCTTTTGATTTGAAACGAAGTTTTATAATTTCTGGTATTTTAAGTATTTGCCATTGAAGAAAGCAAAATAATATAAATAATCTTTCTGGCAATAATTTTTGTACCTACAAGCAATCACAATAAAACTCAAAATCAGATTAAATCCACATGTGCGACATATTTTTGAGATTAACTCAGGGGCTTAATTTGAATTCTTCTTTCTGAAGCGTTATTTGGCACAATGACGAAATTGTATATGCAGATGATTTTGCTTTAGTAAATAAATGCATTTAGTAAATAAATGACACTGAAAAGAAGTGAACATAATAGTAAATTTTATTTTGTGCACTGCAACTGCATTGCACTGTTAACAACCCAATTGTATACATCAGATCTTTTTCTTCGATTCAGTCATAATTTTTATTTTCCAAACTGTCAACTGCTTTGTGGTCGTTGCATAAACATTAAAGTAGATAGGTTCTGATATTCACCAATTTCTATCATGTGTCTCCGCGTTTGACAGAGAGATGGAAATACTGACAGTTTTTTGAGGTTCATTAATTGAGCTTCTACGCTTTTCCAACCAGCCTTCGGTTTGTTTTTCTGTATTCTGTATAACGGCATTGACAATGTTTTAATACAACGTTAAATGGTACCTTTTTTAAGCTAGTTTTCTGTAGGTATTTATTAATGATGTTGTGGTTCTTAAAGTCAGACTTATGGTTACGTTTAAACTTATGCTTAATGGATTTCTTAAAAATAGTTACTAAAATTTTCACTTGAATCAGCTATCTTAAAATCATTATAACGTGCAGGTCATCTGAATTGAAATCACACTATAAACCTGATTGTGGAGTTTAAAACTTCAACAGATACGGTATGGTGCTATCATCATCTGGCTCCTTGTAAGTCTATTAAAACCTGATAAAGTTTCATTAGATAGATTTGTGATTTCATTAAAATCTAAAAAAAGACGAGTACTGTAACATAATTTATACGTCCCAAAATGTATCAATGACACTGAAAGAGTCGGAACAAGATGTAACATAAGGATCATTTCCGATTTTTTCTATACAAAATCTAGTTTGACTCATCTAAATGTGTTTTAAGCCATCGTAACAAGTTGGAGGGAACGAAAGCATCTTATTCATCTGCACTTGATTTCCTTCACATACTATCGTACTGCATACGCAAGAACTTGTAACGGCACTTTAGTTAAGTAATGTGGCATAGCCGCATTTTAGTCTAGTATTGTAAAAAATAAATAATTTATATCACATAGTTAAGGTAGCTTTGTGATATTTTCTGTTTTAAGTTTACAAAATTGCATACGTATTTACTAGTCTAAAAAGCCGTTAAGTATGTTTAACTGCATTTTTGTATTGTATTCAAGCATAACGGCTTTATAGCGTTGGACAAATACAATATAAATTATAAATGAAACTTTGTTTAAAAACATTTAAGTGCTTTAACGGCACTATAGCGTACAAAAGTCAGTTAACGGCAATTAAGTTATGGAAAATCAAAGAAAATTTCAGCCAAAGGTAACGTTAAAATACCTTAGCGGCTTTTTAGGTAAGTATTGTTATTTAACTGCGTTTTAGCGTTGGAACCATACAAAATAAAATGACTTAACGGCATTTTTAGTTTTGGTATCTTAAAAACTAACATACCTAGAGAAACACGGGTTACACAGATCGATAGATAATTTTTTTCTGATTGTAGTGCCATTTAAAAGTCCAAATCGACCCGATGTTAGATAACGGCATTTAAGCTTGCGGACGGCAGAGATTGACAAATTGAAGGTAAAACGAAAAATGTAAACTATGATTTATTGTGTTGCAGATGCAAATTTCCAGAGGTTATTGTTCGATTTACTCGTTTATTATACAAATTCTATGTAAAAAAAGTCATTCAAAACCACAAAATAAACCACAAAATAAACCCGAAATACAGTTATTTGACGATTTGTATATTCCTACCATGAGTTAACTTTTCTACCAAATTTGTATCTGTATTCGAAAACTAGGTGGGATAGCTTGTCTTTGGTCTGGCCAAAAGACATTCCTACGCCAATCCGATTGGCGTTGTGAATCGCAGATTCCGAACCATTCGGTAGCGGGACCGCTATCGGATGAGTCGGTTCGGGTGCAACCGACTGGTTTCAGCATAAGCAAACTGATTGTTGATGAAAGTTATATTTACCTACATTAAAGATCGAACACTAACTAGGTAAGATTATAGGACACTTAATACAGGCAGGTGAACTCACGGGTCATAGCTATTCCATAAAATAATTTAGTAACCCTAGATGACACGCACACATGCGTAAATGTGTTCGAACGACATATGCGTAGTTGTGTGAGTGTAGGTATGTCAACTGCACCGTCTGTATAGATTTTAGGCCGAGTGTCCGGGGTGTGCCGTTACTGAGGCTGTGATGTGCAGTGTTTGTCAGTGATGGTGTGTGGGACAACTGGGACTTCTGACGCCGACTGTCTCTCTTATGCTCCTTTAATCTGTACAGGTTCCTTATGTGTACAGGTTATAAAATCCATTCAGTATTTTAAATGTTTCGATCAAGTCTCCCCGTAACCGTCTCTCTTCCAATGTAGTGAGGTGTAGGGCTTTTAACCTGTCTGGGTAAGATTTATGTCGAAGGGCATATGGCCATTTTGTCGCTTTTCTTTGCACACTTTCAAGTAAATCAATATCTTTTTTGAAGTAGGGGCTCCAGACTTGATAACCATATTCTAGTAGCGGCCTCACATAAGTTTTATATATTTTGAGAAACATCTCTACAGTAATAGATTGAAAGGATCCACTAATGACATAGTTAGTTTAGTTAGTTAGTTTAGCGGGGCCTTTTCCGCACCTAGCCTCTTTATTGGGCCATTGTGCGTGACTCATACTTCCCTTTACTCCAACCAGCCCAGGCTGTCCCAGAAGGCAAGCATCCTGTTAAGGTTGCGACAGGCATCCGGAACAGACGATGGAGATTGGAGGAACTCTGCCCGTTGATCTGCCACACTGCTGCACTCCAGAAGTACATGCTGTGGCGTTTCTTCTTCCTCCATGCATCCTCTGCATAGAGGACTGTCTGTTACACCTATGGTATATAAGTGCTTATTTAGGAGACAGTGACCAGTTATTATACCTATAACTTTGCGAATTTTGTCCCTGTTTAGTCTGATGAGGTTGCGGGCAAGCTTTTTAGATGCTTCCGGAATAGTATTCTTTGTTTGCCTGCATCCTTCATTGTTATTCCATTCAGTTAAATGGGCTTCTTCGGTATTTCTACGCAGCCATGTTTTTATTTGAGCCTGGGGTATAGGCATAAGTGGTTCCGGTCCATGTACCTTTGTCTTTGCTCCCCTTTTGGCCAGCTCATCTGCTGCGTCATTACCTAGTGAGTCGCTGTGTCCTTTAATCCATTGGAGGGATTACTTTGTTCACACCCGCTATGGATTGGAGTGCATTGTGGCATTCCAGTATAAGGACAGAGGTTATAGTATTGTTTTTAAGGGCTTGAAGCACGGAGGCGCTGTCGGAGACAATTTTGATGTTTAGGTCTCCAACATCTCTGGCTGCAACTGCCTGTGCTGCCCTGGTGATGCCGATACATTCAGCTTGAAATATTGTGTTTAAGTTGCTTAAGGTGTTTGATATCCTTATGTTTAAGTCATTTGAGAAGACACCAGCTCCTGTACCGCATGCGGTTTTGGAGCCATCAGTATATATCCTAACTTCTCTGCTGCCAGAGCTATCTTTCGATTCTGCATTGAGTTGGATATTGTATCTACGATCAAAGACATGTTGGCATATTATTCTATCCATGGGTGCCTCAAGAAGCGGTATGTCTTCCATAACCCGTTGTAGAACTTTTGAGTGTCGTGTTTCAATGTTGTTTCCACAGTCCGTTTGCTCTTAGTCTAGACTGGCCTCGTGGCTTAGTTGGTAGTAGCTCTGCCTGCGAAGCCGAAGGTCGTGGGTTCGATCCCCACCCAGTGCAAACATTTGTGTGATGAATTCAAATGTTTGCACTGTGTCTGGGTGTTTTTATGTATAATAAGTATGTATTTAAAACTATATAAGTATTATATCAGCTATCTGGCCGCCATCACACAAGCTTTGCTTAGTTTGGGGTCAGATGGTGTTGTGTGTGAATTGTCCACCATATTTATTTATTTATTTATTTATTATAGTCTTAGGGCGGCTGCCGTGGCCTCCTCCTGTATGACTAGATGTAGAGGTCTCAGGTTCAAGAGATACTCTAATGCGGCTGATGGGGTGGTTTTCATACATCCAGTAGCTGTTACACTCGCTAGGCGTTGTAGACTCTGGAGTTTATCTTTCGCTGTGGTCAGTTGTGTTCTGGGCCACCACACAACTGATCCATAGGTCAGAGAGGGCCTGATAACTGAAGTGTATAACCACAGCGTGATTTTTGGATTGAGACCCCATTTCTTTCCAACAAGTCTCCGGCATTGCCAAAAAGTCATGCAGGCCCTCTTTATTTTTATATTGATATGGCTCGCCCAGTTCAATTTGTTGTCAAGAGTGACACCCAGATATTTCACTTCAGATGATAGGGAGAGTTTGGTGTTAAATAGTTTTGGTAGTTGCAGTTCTGGTAACTTTCTTATGTTGGTGAAAAGAATAAGTTCTGTTTTTCTTGGATTTACTGACAGTTGATGTTCGTCACACCATTTTTCTACAATCTGAAGCGCTGAATGCATAACTTTACATAGCATGTTTTCCGCGTTCCCGCTTAACAGAATTGTAATGTCATCCGCATAACCAATAGTAGTGTACCCTTTCTCGTTGAGTGCCTTAAGAAGGCTGTCCACTACTATGTTCCATAAAAGTGGCGATAGGACACCCCCCTGGGGGCACCCCTTGACTACTTTTGCTCTTGTAGTAGTATTCATCACTATCTGAACCGCCCTCTTGCTGACCAGTTCGGTAATCCAGTTCCTAATGACTGGTTCCACTTTGAGTCTTCGGAGGGCGAGGTTTATGCTGTTGTGCATGGTTTTATCAAAAGCACCTTCTATATCTATGAAGGCGGCAAGTGTTGAAAGCTTGTTTGCGGTAGCCGATTCTATTTTATGTACTACCATGTGTAGTGCCGAATCTGTGGATCTGCCTTTCCTGTAAGCGTGCTGCTGAGGATGCAGTTGTTTGTGCTTTAGTGCTCCGTCCCTTAGGTATCGGTCCACTGATCTTTCTAGTGTTTTTAAAAGGAATGACGTTAGACTGATGGGCCTAAACGATTTAGCGTGTGTGTAGTCCTCCTTCGGTAAGAATACTACCTTCGCCTCTCTCCACTTTTTTGGTATATATTTAAAGGCTATACAGGCTCTATATATTGGTAGTAGGTGCTTTATAGCTTGCTTTGGTTGCCATTGTAGTAATGCTGGGAATATGCCATCCAGACCTGCAAATTTGAAGGGTTTGAAACTTTTCAGTGCCCATTCTATTCTGTCTGCAGTTACTATCTTGTTTGCCACTTCCCACTCTTGGGCTGTTGGTCTGCTGCAGTGCTCTTCTGGCCACTCCTGCTCTCCTATGATTTGACATCCAGGGAAGTGGGTTTCCAGGAGTACTGCATTGGTTTCATTGTCTGTGTTTGTGTAAGTGCCGTCTTCCTTTTTTAGGGATCCCAGAAGATTTGGCTCCCACTAATGACATAAAGAAAAGAGTTTGCTTTTTTAACTATTGCTCTATGTCGCTAAATGTGCTCTTCCCATTGAAAACTTGATGTAATTATAACACCGAGGTCTTTTTGCTGATTCACTGAGGATAAACCGATACCAATAAGATAATAGGTTATTAGTGGGTTATTCTTGCCAAGCTGTAAGACCCCACACTTTGCAACATTCAGACTGACAACCCAATCCATGGCCCAGTCTTGCACTTGATCTAGATCCTTTTGGAGCCGTCCAGAACTAACCAAAGGGTTTGCAAAAAATTTACTATCATCAGTGAAGAAGGCAGATTGACTTTCAATTAGATCAGTTATGTAGATCCCAAAGAGTTGAGGAGCAGTCACCGAGTCAACATTATGTGAAAAAATGCAAAGGGCACTTAAGATACTCGAAAAGTTCTGTGGAAGTAGAGATATATCCGCCAACCCAAACAAAACAGAAATGGTGTTATTCACGGGCAAAACAAAAATACCAAAATTAAAGCTTCCTACACTATTTGGAACGCAATTGACACTTAGCAAGGAGGTGTAGTACCTTGGTGTGTGGTTGGATAGTAAGCTATTGTGGGGAAAACAATTGGACCACGTAACCACAAAGGCTACAAATATCTTATGGCAGTGCACCAAAGCAATTGGCAAAGCAAAGACTGGGGCCTTAAGCCAAAACTATGTCGCTGGATGTACACAGTTATAGTTGGACCAACCCTCACTTACAGCTGTGTAGTGTGGTGGCCTAGAACTAATCTGGTGACCACAATATCTAAATTACATAAGATTCAGCGGTTGCCATGTTCATTAACTAGCGGATGTGTGAAGTCCACACCATCTGAAGCGCTGGATATAATACGTGGCCTATCGCCACTCCATCTGCACATACAACAAGAGGCTATGGCGGCAGCACTAAGACTTAAATCGACAAACCAATGGAAAGGGGCAGGGATTCCCACAACTCACTGTAAAATCCTAGATAGGGCAACGAGAATCGTACCAGGCGCATGCCAAGGAACGGATCGTATAGCCACGACATATCTAGATTGAAAAAACTATGGGCTGGTCACAGAGGACCACACCAAAACAAATACCGCTAGGGAAAGCAATGTGTGCAACGTTTTCACAGATGGGGCTAAAAATAAAAATAAGTATGGGAGTTGGGTGAGGCTACCACTCACCAGAGCTAGACCTAGCTAAATCATTAGCCCTAAACAGAACTACTACAGTACTGCAAGCAGAAGCTATGGGCCTCCTGTTAGCAGCTAAATCAGTACTTAGAAAAGAAACACAAACTGTATGTCAGTCAGTATATAACAATGAAAAAGGGAACAAATCAATACCAGATATGAAATTTATAACAGACAGTGCAGCCACTATTTACGCTCTACGAAGACCCACAACTAGGTCAAAAGTGATTGTGGAATGCCACTCCACCCTACAGTGTCTTGCACTTAATTATAATGTCACAGTGGAGTGGACTCAAAGCCACAACACATGTCAAGGGAATAAAAAAGCAGACTTACTTGCAAAAGCGGGAACAAAAAAGAACATCAGGGCAGACATAGCGGAATTGTGTAAGCCAACTGCTCCAGAAACGCGGAACCTGCTATGTCTAACATAGAAAAAGAACAACAAAAACTTTGGGATAACTCCATAAAGTGTAAACACACAAGAGCGGTGTTCCCACTGATAGATAGAAAAGTTACTAATAAACTCCTAAGTCTATCTAGATCAGATCTTTGTCTGATGATAGGCTTGATCACAGGTCACTGTGAGTTAAACTACCATCTTCACAAAATAGGATCTACTGACAGTCCCCTATGCAGAGGCTGTTTGCAAGAGAATGAAACTGTGGAGCATGTGCTGCTACGCTGTGAGGCCACGAAAAGTATAAGACTAGAATCGGGACTCTTTTAAGGAACTCCATGTAGAGAAACAAAATCTGACGAAATGGGAGTGGAACTAGTTTGCCATCGCCCCAAGGCCGTGCTCCAACATTTTAAAGAGCTGGGCTGGTTTGGGTAGGCTGGCCGGGGGGAAGTGCACAATACACCCCTAGCGGGGCGTCAGTGCAGGTCGATCACCCCCACCCTGAATTAGAATTAGAGCCGTCACCGATCCTTGAGGCACACCACTGAACACGTTCCTGTGCTGTGATAGGGAATTTCCAACTAATTTATTTCATTTATTTGTCAACTAATTTAAGGGAATTTGAGCAGCCTCCCCCACGTATACCATAATGGTCTAATTTCATCAGGAGACGCTGATGAGGGATTCTATCAAAAGCTTCTAAAATCTAAGTAAATAATGGCCACTGGATTTTGTCCATCCACTTCTTTACTCCAAGAAGGAGAAACGAAGGATCTTTTCTCCACAAAACCGTGCTGTTTGGTAGATATAATATAATGTCTATTAAGGAACAGTGTCAGTTGCCTATTTATAATTTTTTCCACTATCTGAACTACAATACTAGTAAGGCTTATCTTATTATATATAAAATTCTCGTGTCACAGTGTTTGTTTCCTTACTCCTCCGAAACGGCTTTACTGATTTTAACCAAAATTTATATGCATATTCAGTAGGTCTGAGAATCGGCTACTAGCTATTTTTCATACCTTTATTTATATGGCAAAACAACGTTTGCGGGGTCAGCTAGTAGATCTATAATTCCCTAGATGCATTTTGTCCCCCTTCTTAAATATGGGAGTGACCACAGAGTGCTTCCAATCTTGAGGCAGTTGTCCCGCTTCAAAGGACGGATTCATCAGAACCGAGAGAGCAGGGGCAAGTATGTGAGCACAATTTTTTAAAACGCAGTTTGGAAGCTGATCTGGCTTTGAAGATGACTGAGTGTTAAAAATTTTAAGAGTTTTTTAAGTGCCTCACGTAGTTTGCCCAGTTCCGCCCTCTGTTTTGTCATCATAATATATTCTTACCTCCCGGCTGGCCTTGCCCTTATTTTTCAATATGCAAAGAGCATCTTGTCGACTTTTGAGGATTACCTTTATAGGCCTCTGCTTCCCCGCCTCACGGCGACCGAGGCGTTGCTCTGACACTACCTTATCATCAAAAACGGCACCATTCACATTGTGAAGAATTTTATTCACACATTTTTCATCGAACAACTTCCTAGCCTTGCCGTCATTAGCTGTACTTTCCTTAACACCTACCACTATCAGGTGTTTGCTCTCTATTCACTTTCTAATAGTTCTTTGACTATAGAATTAGTGTTGGGAACTGAAATCGGCGACAATTGTGGTGACGACGGCGACACCACTGACGTGCCATCCTGACCTCCCGACACGGGCACGGGTGTTGTATCCTGCCTACCGTTACGCGTCTCTAGCATGAGCACCTTAATTTCTTCGACCTCCGCTTTCAGTCCGTCGTAGGACTTAATCAATTTGGAAAATTGAAATCAAATTTGGCACTTGGAAAAGGACCTCCCTGCACGGATCGCACAGATAAAGGTGCGTACGTTTACCCTTCAGTCCCATGACGCGCGCTTCACTACTAATGAGGTTACTGCACTGCGAGCAGATGTGCCGCTTGCATCCATCACACTGCACATTGTTGTCATCATTATTTAAGCGACTTTCACACTTGAAACACTGCTTTTTTTATAGATGATTCACAAGTTTGGACAACAATATTTAATATCAATATTGAATACAAAAGATTTACAAGATTGAGAAAACGGTTGCGATTTTTGTCACGATTTCCTTCAGAGAGATATAATTTCGCAAAAACTGAACACTTTGTACCTATGATATTTAAGCAACAAGGAATTAGATAAACACTATACAGTCCTTTAAAACCAATTTACAATTTTTCGTGAAAATGTAAAATTCGACGATATTTCAACACTTGTTTCTTCAACCAAGGGTAGACAGAGAAAAAAACAATTAAAGAAAAACTTACCATGGGCTCATCATGGCTCAAGAATTGGGCCTGAAAATAGTTGTGACACTCTGGTATTTCAGGCAATGAAAATGCAGGTTTTCATGCCAAACAAGCCACAATTTCTAGTAATAATGACCACTATCACGTCTACTCTCATGATTTATCCACAATCTACCAACCTCAATTGCTAGAATCTTGGAATTCTACTAGGATTCAAACTAAGAATATAACGGGAAAATTCACAGCCAAATAATATGTCCAAATACAGGCCACCATTGCTTCAAAGCCATGGTTTTTCATACGTAAAAATTTACTAACAGACTATGTCTACTATTTGTCACCTGCGCTTGTACTCTGGTGTTCCTTGCGAAATGAAGAATATGTGAAAACTCACTCTGTGAATGCGGTTTAGCAGATGGCACCACGGATCACATCTTCTTTTGATTGTATTAGATCACATGACTCCCTTTATGATATTATGATTGTACTTGATCTTGATTGAAACATTTAAAATATATGAATGGATTTTATAACCTCCCTCACATAAGTGACTAAGCGAGCTAAGGACACTGGGGAAATTGCAGTGACATTACCGAATGGAAGCCATGAAGAAAGAAGAGAAGACTTATATATGGGGTGTGTGGCTTGGGAACCTCCATGTGGTGCACCCTGGGCATCACAAAGCAACTTGCCGGGAAAGAGTTTCTACTCTCGCTCCTCACACTCTTGAGCAGGGCATACATGCACTGGCTGGGGAGGCTGGGGAAGGAGACTGGGAGACTTGGGTAGGTTACTGGGCTGACATATCGGCCAAGTAAATTTTTATTTATTTATTTTTTAAATAACAGTCCAGCAGCGATAGCTGATATGCCTATACATATCTCAGTGTTGAAATATAAAAAAATATAGGTAATTGTCTGTTAATATTATATTGTCTTTTGCTATCCATTTGTCTATTTTGCTGAAATAACATCCTCAGGCAATCTATTCCAGTTGTAAACTCTGTTGGTGATGGTGATGGTGATGATGTGATGTGCAGTGTTTGTCAGTGATGGTGAGTGGGACAAGTGGGACTTATGACGCCAACTGTCTCTCTTTTGCTCCTTTAATCTGTACAGGTTCCTATATGAGGGAGGTTATAAAATCCATTCAGTATTTTAAATGTTTCGATCAAGAGCTCCCCGTAATATTCTCTCTTCCAATGTAGTGAGGCATAGGGCTTTTAACCTGTCTGGGTAAGATTTATATCGAAGGGCATATGGCCATTTTAATTTTCTTCGTTTCGCTTTTCTTTGGACACTTTTCAAGAAAATCCAATATGTTTTTTGAAGTAGGGGCTCCAAATTTGATAACCATTTTCTAGTAGCGGCCTCACATAAGTTTGATGAAGACCAACCTCTTGCTGCCGGCCATCTTAGCCAAGATGCTCAACAGGGAGAGGTTGTGTGAGTTAGAGGAGTGAGTTAGAGGAGTGAGTAATAGAGCTCCTCTAACTTACACTAATGAGGTAGAAGCGACTCGCATCCCACTGGCCTGGGGAGTCACATGTTTAATACCATCCGGCAACCCACCTAGGCCTTCGAGGAGGTGATGCGCCGTTAATTACCGACGCGTCACTAGAGCCAACTGCGGGAGATACTACCGCCCCCCGCGAGGCGGGTCCGCAACGGCAGTGGCAAGTGGATCAGTGGTGGTTGATGTGAGTGCGAAAAGTGACACTGCAATCTTGACCCCTAGCTGTGCAGGAGAAATCTGTGGGGGTTTTAGTCATTAGGGGCATCATGTATGTCGTAGTCATGGTGTCAAGCCTGACACACCTGCCATGTCACATCGACAAGGCATTTCCACCACAATAAAAAAACTTTTGAATGAACATATTTTACAAAATAAGCTAACTCAAAACTCTGCACTAAAATTTAAGTAGAAAAAGCATAGGCAACATTCAGAACCCAAACATAGAAAATTGACAAAAGGAGCAACATTTTATGCAAAGTAGTCATATTTATAAGGTCCAAATCTCACTAATTTATTGCAATATGCAAATAATCTGTACTAATAATCAACAGAGAAAGAGACCAATTTTGTCATTGTCCGTGGAATATGTGGGAAGTGGTTATTTTTGGAATCACAACACCAAAATCAATAAATCCTACACCAATTGAAAGGTACATATTTCCATAGAGTTATGATTCTACATTTCATGAGTTAACTTTATTGATCAACCTGGACTTAGAGGGAGGGGCCGCTAGTAAAATAACAAAGATGAAATAATAAATACTAACATTTTTCTGATCTGCCACAGTCCTTGGTCTAGGCATGAAGACGATCCCGTTGCATGATACTGCGACGTGGTCTAGCAGTAAATATGTGTGGTATGAACCCAGTAGATCAACTTCTACTACACGAACTTCTAGCTCGCGAAGGACTCTCACTAAACTTTCGTGTTGTCGGCGAAGAAGATCGATATCCCTGCATATCTCGTCGGCGAGGGACGCCTTTACAGTGCCCACAATGGCAACATTACAAACATGGGGCAACCGCCTCACTGGGAATGGTGGTAACGGTTTGATACCTTTCATTCCTGCCATAGCTGACTGCTTTCAAGTTTTGAAGTGATATGAACTTTATTGTAACGCCGGTCACCAAACGAAGCGCCCTACAAAAATCAAATTTATTTGTAAAAAAATTGTCTCGAAAATTAAGTCGCGTATGTCAGTTTCGTTCTCCATAGCTAAATTCTCTTACCTATTTGTTTACTCACCCTAGTTGAAGGTCTAATCGCGTAGCAAAACTAACGTAGAGCGAGGACACTATAAGTAATTAAAGACCTCATTCTCTTTGCTTTAGACTTTAGACAATAAAACAAAAATTACAAAAATCAATAATGATTATTTTTAAACTAGACTATAGACCAAAATTTCGCGTGCTGGAAGGTGAAAATTGAAGAGTGCAGACCACACACCACAGACTAAGTAGAGAGTGGTCACTGGTCACAGACTAAGTAGAGAGATACTCTAGAGTGGTGCAGACTGAATAAGTGAAGACCATAGATTATTATAATCACAGAAATCTAAATAATAAGGTACTAGAAGTCGCATGACCGCGTGACATTGTCGCCGCACAGGTGACTTGTAGGCCACCAGTGCTCGAGTTGTAGTTCAGTCTTCTTCAGTCTTCTTCGAACCGGCTGGCGTGAATCATCTTTAAAACTTGTGTTATGCAGCATAAACAACTGTGGAAGTTCTTCCACAACTGGTAATTATACCAATAATGAGATTATATTTCACTGATAGGTATTTTATTTTATTTTAATTGTATGTTTTACTAAAATAAACGGAGCCCAATGATTCACTATGATAGTTATTAATTTTTGGTGGTATCGTCGTTTTGCATACCATTGCTGCGTACATTAATTAACATCTAGAGTGGTACAAGCATAAACAGCAATGTAATGTAAAATTAAAGAAATCGTCGTAACCTCTAATCTTCCATGGTACAACCGCAGGTAGCGATCGGGAGCTAGTGCTGTGACGGCTCAATTTTACTTGGCCAAAAATAAACGATGAAAATTGTATTTTAAATTTTACCTTTTTTATCGATAAATTAACATAAAATATCGATAAAAAAAATTGTACACAGTTAACACCCATACGTAAAATCTTTTAATTCGCGGTAAACATTACTTCATAATTCATAAATTATTAACAAAAGTATATACATACTATCTAAACGCGCGATTGTTCATCCGTGCAAAATAAATAAGGTAACAGAGGCTGTATTGTAGCTATTGTAAGCATTTATTTTTAAGACTTTATTAGTTTTCATACAAAATCAGGGAACAACACGGAAGGGAGTAGGCATACACAGCGTCAACCTCTGTCAAAGTGCAAGTCCGCGGAGTTTGATAATATACCGTGGCGTGGAATACACTGAGGGCGGGGCTAGATTTGTGAATGGTGCTTTATTTTTTATGTTTTAGTGATTTGGATGCGTGAGTATGGTCGGCAATGGATCGGTACAGGTATGTTTTGTATGTAATATTGCGGCTTTGCGCTAGTGTGCAACTTTCCCCTCCCGCAAGAAATGACAAAGATTTGCACAATATTTTTTAACTAAGGCTACTTCCCTTCCGTGCTTGCGCGGAAGATCGAGTTGCTCAATGTACAAAATATACAACAACCCTTGTTCTTCAACTATACCTAAGCCCTTGCGGTGTCAGAATTACATAGTTCAGTTTTCGAAACAATAGTATACCCCGTGTGACTCACTTATTTTATAAGCATATTGACTTTGTTGTAGTGTAATACACCTAATTAATGAAATCAATAATAACCTTTATCGAATGTTAAAATTGGACCGTACTTTGAAATATCGATAGGTATGTTTTAATTTTTGTCAAGCACTAGCGTAATTGTAAAAATTGTTTATTTTTCAATGTATTAGTAGGTTCACTGATAAGCGTTTATGGATGTGTGTGGTGCAATCACAGACCTAGTTTGTTAATGTGCAGCTGTTCGTGTGTGAGTGAATTTGTATTGGAATAGTACGCGCATGTAGTAGTGACCGCGGGGGTAGGGGAAATGTGGCGACAAGCGTTTTGCAATATTAATTATATTATGGATAATATTATATTATCGATAGTTTTATTTACATTGGATAGTATTTATAGAATTTTTAATTGTATGCATCGATATTATTCATACTATCGATAAAATTGCTTAAAAAACTATCGATATTATTTATAGTAGTATCACCATGCAATAGTGTCGACACCATTAACACAATTGCTTGCTATCAATAGTATTAGCCGATAACATTTTTGAGGTTTCGATACTCTCGATAGTATCGAAATTATCGATACAATCGATAGTGCTATCGATACGTTGACTAGTTTTTAAGGTTAGCTATCGATAGTGAACTATCGATATTTGAATAACTCTACTGTGCCAAACTGCGAAATGGCCGCGAACCTGAAGTCTAAAAATGCATAATTATAGGTACCTATTTTTGACAATGTTGGCTTTTATGGGCACGAGAGGGCCTACATTAGAACTAGCCACGTTTTTCAAGCGTTCATAGTAAGAAAAATAATGTCTGAATATACAGTAGACCGATTATTTGAAAGAAGAAGTAAATTAATAAAACGTTGGACACTGGCGAAATTATGGTGACAGATCCGAAAGACATCTATAAAACTGCCTATACACACTGGGCCAGTAAAGGCCAACGCGAGTGTCGACAAAACGGCACGAGACAAAATGTAGCATCCACACACTGGCCCAGCGCAGGCCAACGCGAGCGCCGACAAAACGGCACGAGACAAAACGTAGCATCCACACACTGGCCCAGCGCAGGCAAAAGCGAGGTAGGCCAATATGAGAACAGGGTAGCGATTCTGAAACCATTCGGTTGCATCCGACACGGAATCTCATCTCTCGGTCTTTGTCATGCTAAATAAGACAAAGACCGAGAGATGAGATTCCGTGTCGGATGCAACCGAATGGTTTTAGAATCGCTACTCGCCGAGCGCCTTCGTTTTGTGCACAAAAACTGACACCGGTCACGAGAGACGAGTCGAGACAAAACAACCCTATTTGAATTGATGATTTTTTAAACCCCACATGTTACAATGATAAGATTTTTCAGGAATCAAGAAAAACTTAATATTTTCAGAAGGAATACTAAAAAAAGATAATTTCTTGCTGCAATGTGTAGTTTTATGAATTTATAGAAGTATACAAGCATAAATATTCTGAAAAATAAAATTATCGAAATGAATAATATTGCATGATAAAAATTAGAGATGCGCCGAGTACCACTTTTGCCGAGTAACGAGTACCGAGTATTACACGGTTCCATTTTTTTTCAACCGAGTACTCGGCCGAGTAACTCGGTTCAATCAAATTCCCATTTCGCGCGCGTGTACAAGTACAAACAGGTTACTATTACTACTCATTCATTAGCATAATTTTGATTTTATTGATTGAGATTATCAAAGCTTTCCTAAATTAGTAAAAAATACTTTTTGATTAACTGTTGGCTTAATCATATCTACCTAAATGGGATACTGCATTTTCGCCGAAAACTAATTAGCCGATTATCACTGGGCAACCAACGGTTCGTCTATGTTTCACTTTGACAACTAACGATTGTCAACTTTTTGTACGGCAACGTTTCATTTGGCAGATTTATTGTTAAACAGATTTTTATAATAACTCAATACGTTCAAGGCACTTATCATTTGTCAAATCTTTCACTACGCCAAAACAACTTTTAGACAAATAACGTTTCGTCTGTGTATCAGTTCCCTTTTGTACATTTATATTATATTAGAAAATAAATTATTTTTACATGTAATATTATAACCACAGATATCTCCAACATTTGTGCACATTTGTAAAATTTCAAAGTTCGGAATGAAGTTAAGGTGAAATAGAAAGGAATCGGTTTGGTTAGGTTAGAACTGTGACCAACAACGCACAAGCCAAGCGAGCGAAGCGAGCATTCGGAGCAGCGGCCGGCGAAGTGCCAGAACCAAATTGCTTTGTTTCAGTACACATAGCACAATCATGAGAAAAATAATTATGAAAAAAATATTCCAATAAGACCATGAACCTGTATAGTATTTGTTCCAAATGAAAATGGCATCCCTGTAAATAAATTTCGGCGAAAAGACAGAGAACCCTACCTAAATATATTGCTTTTCTTAAACCGAGTATACTCGGCATTCAAACCGAGTACCGAGGCCGAGTACGAGTATCAAAAACCCGCCGAGTATGCCGAGTACCGAGTATCAACCGAGTACTCGGCCCATCTCTAATAAAAATCAATTACATGTGGGGTTTTAAAAACAATTCACTAATTTAAGGACAAAAATTAAGAATTTTATTTTAAATAAGTGAAATGAAACTGAAAATATTATTTAAATCACATTTTTAGGGTTCCGTAAAACGTAAAAACGGAACCCTTATAGATTCGTCATGTCTGTCTGTCTGTCTGTCTGTCTGTCTGTATGTCTGTCCGTCCGTATGTCACAGCCACTTTTTGCCGAAACTATGAGAACTACACTGTTGAAATTTGGTGAGTAGATGTATTCTGTGAACCGCATTAAGATTTGAACAAAAAAAATTAAAAAAAAGAAAAATTAGGGTTGCCCCCCATACTGAGAACTGAAACTCAAAATATTTTTTTTCAAAAATATATGATGTACATTACCATATAAACTACCAACGAAAATTGGTTTGAACTCGATCTGATGAGTAGTTTTTTTTTAGTACGTCGTAAATACACTGTTATTGAAACTTCGATCAAAGTTACAACGAACTACAAGAACTATGTGTACTATGTATATTATGTTACTTGCTGCAACGGAACCCTTCATGGGCGAGTCCAACTCGCACTTGGCCACTTTATTAATTATAACTTATAATAATTATTGCTTAATTTACTTATTTTAATCTTCAATTTCTGGTATTTCCTCATCACTGGTTGCTTTATATTCTTCTGGAATATATCGAAAAAGCTGTTGGAGGTCCTTGATCTTCTTAGAATTAATAGGAACATAACCATTTTTATATGCCTTGTCATCAGAACATGGCAGAGACACACTGGGCCTGTTTCAGAATTTAAATGTATTTTTTCTTGATGAGTTGTCAATAAAATTGTATGCTGTTATTGTGCCCCTTTCTTCTTCTTGATAAACTAGTTGCATGTAAGTGGATATATTAAAGCGTTCTTTTTGGTCCTTCGCAACATTTCTGCCAAGCGACTCTACAGAAAGTATATTTTTTTTATACAATTTACCCCACCAGTCTTTGAAGTTTAAAATCTCATCAGTTTGAACTGAAAGAACAGTAAAATTCTGTTGCGCAGAGGATGCTTTAATAATTTCCATTATTTCTTCTATAGAATATAATCGGTCTACGAGACGCAGCTTTCTTTTTGCGACACTGAAATTTCTATCACATGGTAGAAATGAATGGCCCCTTATGGGGAAATATTGGTTGATTAATGAAAATCTTCCTGAGTCGACTAATGCTAAACAAAACCTAGTCACTGTATTATTCTTGTTTTGTCCGGCACATCCATCAGAAAATATGTGTAAATATTTTACAAAAATCATCGATTCATTTACACACTGCCCACTTTCCGTCACCCGGCCAGCTAGGCGAGCGACGCGAGTAATCACAAAACGACCCTCCACACACTGGTGTTGGCCTGCACTGGCCCAGTGTGTATAGGCAGCTTAAGAAAAATAAATGAATGAAAGAATGAACGATTTGAGATTTGTCGCGTTGTTGTCAGTACGTATTGTTTTGTTTTCTCTCATTCGTCATTCCAGTTTCCAGTTTATTCCGATTGTGTTGTGACGGTTTGCATTATTGATAATTGATTCTGAGTAAGAATTATGAGTAAAGACAGGAAAGAGCCGGACCACCCGGCGGAGCTAGAAACGCAGTTTATACTGCGGCTACCTGAGGAGCCAGCAAAACATTTGAGGGGCATTCTGAAGACAGACGGTGATACATTGAAAAATCGATTGGCTATCCATGTCGAAAATGATATGAGGCATGGCGAAGTAAAGCTTGATCATTGGACTATGCACGCGAAGGTTGTGGATATACCAACTATAGTAGAATCTCTGAAAACTATCGATAACAAAAGCTTTTATAAGACTGCTGATATATGCCAGATGATGGTCTGTAAAGAGGAGCCAGATCAACCAACAGTAGAAGACGAGGCGCAGTCCAAGAGTAAAAAGAAAGATATCTACAAAGTGGATAAAAAATTTCTGTTTCCGCATGGTATCACACCTCCGACGAAAAATGTACGAAAAAGGAGATTTAGAAAAACACTCAAGAAAAAATACGTTGAGGCGCCAGAAATTGAAAAAGAAGTGAAAAGATTGCTGAGAGCCGACAATGAGGCCGACAATGTTACATGGGAAATCTTGAAAGATGAAGAAACTCATCCTCCTAGTGCAGAGTCAAGTAGTAAGCCATCGCCTATGAAAGCAACCAAAGCAAAGAAAGAAAGAGCTCGAAAACGTGAAACTACGAAACGTCCTGCTAAAGTGGAATCTACAAGCAGAGTTGTGGACATATTTGGTGGTGCTGTGAGTGACAGTGACTTGGAAGATAATGCTAATGCCAACAATGCTAATTTGGGAGATAGCAAAATTTCTACATATGATACTCGTATATCTGATGTTGGGTCTCTGCACGATCTGGGAGATCTCTCAAAAGCTGATAACTTACCAGTAGAATTCAGTTCTTTGATGTTTGATGATCCACCTCAAGGAACAAGTAAACCTTATAGGCATCATTCTAAAGCTACGAGTGTATCTGCTATGAAGAGTGCAGGGCAATCTTCTGATGATGATGGAGACTATCATTCTCGAGATTCAAAAGAAAATATGTCTCAAAGAATTGAACAAGCAAGAATGCAACTGGAAGAATTAAAGCAGCGGAGACAGCGTACCCAGAATGAAATTGCTGGAATGGATAATTTAGCCTTGCGACAGAGATTCCAAGATATCCTTCATACTTTAAACCAAGATATTATGTACAAGGAAATGGAATATCAGGGAATGATTACTCTTCAAAATTCAGATGATATTTAAAAATATGAAATCAACTTTATGCACTTCTATCATACCTTGTATGATATGTAAAAGTGTATACATGTATTAGTATATACTGATAGATATAAGTATTACTAAATCAATGTTATGTTTATAGGAATTATTTTCATATATTTACACTTATAATTGTTTTTATAAATTGGATATGTATTCACCAATCTTTTCTATATGGTGTTGACTTATTATTGTCTTATAGACTTTATTATGCTTTAGGTTATATGTTTTAGTGCATAGGTCTTTTCAAAATGATAGGCTTGATCAAACTGTAATCATAGAACTTACATGCATGTTTTATAGATGTAAGTTGTGGTTGTTGCAATTTTTAGATATTGCTCTTGATGTTATATGTATGGCTAGCCTTAATTTAAAATGATGGGAATTGGCATTGATTTTTATATGTTTTTAAAAAAAGAAATATACATCATATTTTGAAGTCACTTCAAATAAGTAGCTTTTGGGAATTTTAAGATTTTTCTTTGGTGTCTAATTATACCAATTTCGGAGTGGCAAGCTCGTCCAATACCTATGCAAAAATCCTTAATTACTACACCAACAAAATATGATTCAACTTCACACAACACGATTTTGCTTGAAATTAAGCAAAGCTTGTAATATGGATAGAAGCTAGCTAGCCAGATAGCTAATACTGACTGAGACATGACAGTATTTGCTTATTTTTATGTAAAGCAAAAAGCTGTATGTCTTTGGAACATTTTTGTACCAAAGTCTGAAATCTTTGTCACAGTTTACCAAATGGGCAAGCAATTTACATGGAGTAGCATAAGCTGATGTGCCTTTATTCTACAATGCTAAAAATGTTAGTAAATCTCCAGTTTTGCATTTTGCATATCTATTTTTCCAATTTATCTCAAAAGAATTTTGTGATTAATTGTTTTTAAGGCAATAAGTTAATTGTAATAAGTATGTATTTACAATTATAAAAGTATTATATTACCTATCTGGTTCCCATATACAAGCTTTGCTTAGTTTAGAGTTAGATATTGTTGTGTGAGAAAAACATGAATATTTGTTTATGTTTAGATCAAAATTACATAAATATGTCTATTTTATTTATTAATTCTTACCAAATTAAACTAATCTATAGGTAGCCTACTGCCAGTCCCACTAGTTTTAAGTGAATGTGAAATGTGTATTTCAAAAGTGTAATTTAGATGTTTAAGTCTAGAAATCTTTGCATAGATTATAAGAGTTACATTTCCATATTTTTTTATATGCATACTATGTAAAGCGTTTTGCTTCGATTGCAAGTTATTATGATGTGTATCTTTTTACAATGTTCTGTGTAGTGATAGGTCATTCCTACTACAGTAGGTAAGGTAACTCTTTGGGCATAGCATTGCCTAGTAGAAAAGGGTTATTCATAAGTATCCCACTTTTTTTTTTCAATACTGTTGGTTTTAGACAAAATACGCTAACAAAAACCAGCTAAATTTGTTGTGTCATTCTTGAGGGATATCATACATTTGTAGCAGTAGTACTCTTTGCAGTCTGACTCGGGAAGTACCTCTACTTTGCCAGTTATTCTTCCTTTAAGCAGAAATGTGCAAATATTACTGCACTCTGGTTTGAACAGCAATGTTTCCAGGGAAATTACAGGGCAAAGTGATCATTCATCTTGTATTTTTTATGGCTCACAAGCACAGTCCAGAGCTATTGCAGAGTGACAAGCAAGCATATTGCTTTCCATCTGGTGCATGTCCTGATTGTCCTGTCATTTTGTATTATATATATTGAAAAACTGACACTATTCTATTGAATTTATTGGTCAAGGAGATAACGAGGATCCAGAATATGAATTTACTTAGTAGTATTCTGACAGGGATGAAATATGCTAAGGAATGAGGAACTCATACTGTGGGGCCAATTCCTAATGTGAAGAAAGCATGAATCTTATAAAAAAACATGTTTTATGCAAAAAAAATACAGGAATAAACTTACGTAAATAACATGTACATTGTTTTACAAACTAACAAACATGGGTATGATCTTAATGCATATTTCGATTTTCTTTTTGTTGTACAATTACAACCAAAGCTAGCATTTTACTCATAATTGTAATTTTGTGGATAGACCTGGATTTATTATCACAATTATAGTATACCTAATTGGGATGGGTTAAATTCAGGCTATTTAATCTGATTTATTATCTGTCGCACTTTGTCTTGTACAATGCAATCACAAAAACTTACATTGAATTAGATATTTTAATAGGTCACTGTTCACTATTAGGGTTTGTATACAATGAAATAGAAAATGTGCTAAAGAAGTTCCAATAACCGTATTTTCAGTGGGTATAACTTAAATCAGATCTGATATTGTTCATAAATCAGAAAACTATATCTATAATTAAAATACAAGAGCACACACACACACATACCCTCACACATACTCACTCAAAATCACAGTATATAATGTACATACACATGATATATTTATATTGTTTTACTACCTAATGGAAGACTGCCTTTTGCAACACAGTCTTTAGCACTAAACCAAAAAGTAGGGAACCAAAAAATTTGGAACTGCTTACTAGGTAAAGAAATAGATTATGTTGTTTTATTGAAGAGCTATTAAGTAGAGTGAATTAAGCATTGATATTAATGGAAAAAAATAGTTTCTTCATCAATTTGTGTGTGTAGCTAAACAGGATACTGCCCAACTAAAATGGTTTTGGCCGTGAGATGGCTTTCTTATTGTTTCGCTTGATATCAAAGCACGGGCAATAGCAAGGCAATTAGTTTCAGTTAATCAGATGAAGGGCAGGAGTAGCAAGTGAAATAGAATGTGCAGTATTTACCTACCAACATTCTGAATGACTTCTGTCATAATATCAATGCTAAAATAGCATAAAAGGCTACTCTATACAAAATAAAGTGCTGATGCTTATGGAACACTGGGCTTATAGTTTTGCAATTTCATGACATTTACAGTAAAAGTTATATAATGTATTGTTGACCAGATTTTATTCATACTGAAATAAGCCCGTGCTACTTTATGTGATTTATGTTACACACATTTGCTTACTGTTACGTTGCTTAATTTTAATACCTTTTAGGCGTGCCTCAAAACTGGGAATGTTTTTAATGTAAGTCTAGAACTGGTTTGTTAATTCCAATTTTAATCCATAAGAATAAGGTAACAGATGATAATTTGGATGATGATGGAGATGATGTGTTGGGAGCAATCAAGAAGGATTGTCAATCCCAAGAGCATAGGTACGAGTATTTTGGTATGAAATCATGGCTAAGTAGGTACAGCTGTTTTAGAAAGGGTATAAATAAGTAATTAATTATTAAATAGGTAAGTATTTTGTAACATCATACATTTTAAACTTATCTCTCATTATATCTGGGGTCCTAAAGGTGGTGGTAGCGAGTTATTATTAACTTTTTAAAAGGAGGAATGAAGTGAACTCTCAAATCAGTCTTACAAATATTGTAAGTTATATCATTTTTATATTCTATGAATTTTAGTTGTTTTGTAGAAATCGTAAGTCTGTATTCATTTATATTTTTTGATAAAAATTACATATATTTCATGTGACTCTACATATTGGAATCCTAATTACCTGTCTAGTTTAAGAAATACTATGAGCATAACTTCAAATAAATCTGTCGGTATAAGGACGTATTTTATTACTCCATCCTAACATTAGTACCTACATGTCCCTATTCACAAAAAAAATATGCAGATTCAGATTTTTTAGTTAACTGCAAGGACGTTTAAAAAAAGTAAACGTCCTTGGTTAACTGATAGACTTTGGGTATCTCTTATTCTATCTGATGGCTAAGTAACCATACATTCTACGATGGAGCTTGTCTTCCTAAAAGAAAGCAAATCCCTTTTGACCTCAAGTTTGTAAAAAACGTAGGTAGGACGTTACAAGGTGAGAAAATATCTCAGCTTTATCTCCCCGGATCCCAGACCAACTGTCTCAATACACAGATGTGCCCTCCCAAACTTCAGGGCGCACGGAATCATGACATCGTTGGGAAGAGTGAGCTCACTCTTTCCGTTCTAGTCGGTTGCAGGATGCGGTGGACGCCGGACGTTTTTACCTATCACATCACTATTCGTTGTCAACAACTGAAATAAGTAGAACCACATAGTCCATTGAAAAGTTACATTTGGGGTTGCGTTTTTTAGAGGACGCAATTTTATTTTTTTGATGTGTAGGGGGGGTTCAGTGTAAAGCTAAAACCTAGTTTGTGGGGTAGCAACCCTTGTCCCACGGCCACCATCTTGAAAATAGGGGTTGAAATGGTTTCTATGGTATATCTCTTAAACTATTTATTTGATTAAAAAAAAATGTTATTTTTTTTGTTGCAAATTAAATTCTCTACAACTTTGGTCCAGTAACTTTTTGTCGTAGAACTATAAATAAAAAAGTTATAAGCGAATAGCTAATAAAAAGAATATAGTTATCACTGAAGTTTAAATTGTATCTAAAATAATTCGAAATCGTCTTCACAATTAAAAACAGAATAAAATACATCTGCACGTGGAGAAATATGTAGCACAACTAAAAGATATAGGTTAAGCAACAACTTCAACATAATGTTATGAGCTATTCTTACAATAACAGAGGTTAGGAATAATAATAGCAATAGCAGGCAGCTGTTCTTTTATTCCCTCATGCTCACTTGGGTATTTTCTACCAGCATAGCGATTCTGAAACCATTCGGTTGCATCCGACACGGAATCTCATCTCTCGGTCTTTGTTTTATCTGATAAGCATGACAGAGACCGAGAGATGAGATTCCGTGTCGGATGCAACCGAATGGTTTCAGAATCGCTACCCTGAACAGTATTCTCGGTAACGGCTATCAGATTTAAAATTATTTTAAAAATCAATAATTGTTAAATTCTGTTATGGAGTGAAAAAGAATCAATAATTAATTTTTAATAATATTGCAAAATTTATAATAACAAAATAAAAAATTAAATAAAAAAAAACTGATTACATATTATTAGTACACACGTATAATATAGGTATAGTTAAGAGTACTGAAAAAGTGAAAAATAGTACTCACTTCGGAGCGCTGTAAAACCTTAGCTATTGACTTACTGAAACAAAAGAAAGTGACCAAGTGCGAGTTGGACTCGCCCATGAAGGGTTCCGTTGCAGCAAGTAACATTATATACATAGTACACATAGTTCTTGTAGTTCGTTGTAACATTGATCGAAGTTTCAATAATAGTGTATTTATGACGTACTAAAAAAAACTGCTCATCAGATCGAGTTCAAACTAATTTTCGTTGGTAGTTTACATGGTAATGTACATCATATATTTTTTTTAGATTTTTCATTCTCTTACTTTAGAAGTTAGAGGGGGGGGGACACACATTTTACCACTTTGGAAGTGTCTCTCACGCAAATTATTCAGTGTAGACGAAAATGATTTTAGAAACCTCAACATTATTTTTGAAGACCTATCGATAGACACCCCACACGTGTAGGTTTGATGAAAAAAAATATTTTGAGTTTCAGTTCTCAGTATGGGGGGCAACCCTAATTTTTCTTTTTTTTAAATTTTTCTATTGAAATCTTAATGCGGTTCACAGAATACATCTACTTACCAAGTTTCAACAGTGTAGTTCTCATAGTTTCGGCAAAAAGTGGCTGTGACATACGGACGGACAGACAGACAGACAGACAGACAGACATGACGAATCTATAAGGGTTCCGTTTTTACGTTTTACGGAACCCTAAAAATGATGCGAATAAAAGTTGTTCCTCAAAAAACGATCTACAAAAATAGTCAGATATAATTTTTTCGTAAAAATGATAAAAATAATGTTACATCGAAAAATATAAATTCCTTTCTCGAATTTCTGAAGATTTTCGCTTATAACTTTTTTATAGTTCTACGACAGAAAGTTACTGGACCAAAGTTGTAGAGAATTTAATTTGCAACAATAAATGTTAGCAATTTTTTTATCAAATAAATAGTTTAAGAGATATACCGTAGAAACCATTTCAACCCCTATTTTCAAGATGGCGGCCGTGAACCAGGGGTGGCGACCTTGCGACCCCACAAACTTGTTTTTATCTTTACACTGACCCCCCCTACACATCAAATAAATAAAATTGCGTCCTCTAAAAAACCCAAGGTAAGGCCTAAAAATGTAACATTTCAATGGACTAACAGCATATCTCGCCGCTCGATTCTAGGGGTAAAGAAGATTGGTTGTTTGTCAACCACTTACGGTTCACACAGAGACTTAGTTTTTTCCAATTTCAAAGTGCTCAGGCCACATCTTTGGTTTATATCGATGCCCCAGACATAGAATAGAAGAATAGATATACCTACCCCGGATGACACATGACTTCGAGAGATTCTAGGTACATGTCGGTTTCCTCACGATGTTTTCCTTCATCGTTTTAAGTTAGCGGCATTACGCACATGACTTCGAAAAGACAGTGGTGCGTGTGGGGTTTGAACCCGGGATCTCCGGATCGCCACTTTGTGCAGTGCCACATATTTTGGGAGTTTTAAAGCGTCTGTTAAGGAAAACAGCCGACGTAAAGTGTCTGGGAGTATTGGGGCCTTAATTGTAAGGATATTGCCTATAACATACGTAAAAATCAGTTGACAGAAAATAAGTGAAGTAAGCTGTGTTTTTGACGTGATAACGTCTTATAATTCGATGAAGCCGGCTGCACGGCCGCATAACATGACGTCATGTAACGTTGCCGCCATAGATTAGATAATATTTACTGCCGTTACCTCACCTTATTACTTTTCGCACCATCTAGTGAGTGAAATGTGTATTATGTTCAAGGAGTCTGTCCATGTTTTAGAAAAGCGACGATATGAAGTTAAGAACTTGTGCTAGTACAATGATGTACCCAGAGATGGCGCTTTGAACAGCTTTTCAAAAAGCTTCAGAATGTTTTACCTAGATGGCGCTTAACACAAATACTAGACGTTGTCACGTTCAACTATCGTCAGTAAACCGACTTTACAGACAACCATTTTTTTATGTACCTTTATTGCCCCATATCTCAAAATTGGCCGTCTAAGCAAGTTAGCGAGTAAGCATGTGTTCTTTGTACTTACTAACTCTACTCAATCGTCCACATTTCATTCATCAGAAAATAGGTGACGTCTGGGAGCTCTGGGATCTCGGACTTAATAGTTTGTCTGAGAATACTACTTACCTTGAATAAGAATAAGAAATTACAGTAAAAGCTTTCTATTCGCGGCATAAATTATACGTTCCGTAAATATAATATGCCGCAAATACAAAACCCGTGAATATTAATTATATATATTACTAGCTGTTACCCGCGACTTCGTCCGCGCGAAATATATACTAAGGTAACTCAGGCAGTACCTATTTGTATACCCATACACATTTACGGTTACTAAAACCAGCTTATAATAAAACAATTATATACCATTTCATCAAAATCAGTTAGTTATTTAGGTGTGAAAGCGTAAAGATATTTGTCCCCCATTTCAACTTCAATTTCATCCCCGTACATTTCGAAATTACAAAATTGTTAGAACAAACATTTATTAGCTTCGTGTCAAGTGCCAACAAACAGATTTTCATGGTTTTATCTTCAACGGTTGGGAACTTCCATATTGAGATTCATCCCCCATTTCAACCCCAATTTCACCCCCGTACAGTTCGAAATTACAAAATTGATAGAACAAACATTTAATTGCTTCGTGTCAAGTGTCTAATACAAAATTTGATAACTTTGATAATCACGAATTTTCATACAACCGTTCATCCCTTGTTTCACCCTCTTAGGGGTTGAATTTCGCAAAACCCCGTCTTAGCGAGTGCCTACGTGCTAAAAGGGATCTCCATGCAAAATTTCAGATTCCTAGCATTTGTAGTTTCTGAGATTCCTTGATGAGTGACCTTTCGCTTTTATTTATATAGAAGACGAGCTAAAAGGAACTTCCATGCAAAATTTCAGATTCCTAGCATTTGTAGTTTCTAAGATTCCTTGATGAGTGACCTTTCGCTTTTATATATATATAGATAAGGCATGGTAATGAGGAGGTTTAAATTATTAAATTTGTGATAATTTACAAATTTAGAGGTTTCGTAAACACGTCAATTATTTATTTTAGATAAGAACTTAAATTATAATTTTCTTCTTAGCTCAGCTGATTAGTTTGGTATGTCTACCTTCTATAAAAACCCTAAATACTTGAAGGAATTTTATACTAAAACTTTTTTGTTTCTTACCTTTTGTGTTTTACTCATACAATACTGGGAATAAAAATAGCCAATTAAGTTGATAAAGTAATAAGAAACCGTTACGGATCACAATCCATTTTCAGTAAAATTCTTTAGAACTCCCGATGCAATAGACACCAACTAAGCGATTTAAAGCGAAATGAAGAAACTTGAACTTGAACTAAGCCAAAGTAGAAGGAAAATTCAAAGACATAAATAGCAACACTGACACGACAATACTTTATCCTCAGACTAAGTAGAGAAATTTTCTCTCGGCTGAAGGACTAGCCACTTGTTACTCCCGTAGGTATTTGCGTTTTACAATTTTGGCGGGAAAACGGGTGTCAGGTTACCTAAAAGCCGGGTCACACAGAGGCGATCCGATAGCGATAGCGATCCGATAGCGAGACGATATTTTTTGTAATGTTCGAATTTGTATGCAACCTGACACACAGCAAGCGGGCGCGATCCCATACTCGGTATCGGATCGCTATCGCTATCGGATCGCCTCTGTGTGACCCGGCCTTTAGTGTGTTGTTTACGTTTCGGTATATGAAGTGCCGCTGTACTTGTACGTGTTTAAGCCCATTATTCTCAAGAGCGTTTCAAGACGCTTCAAGCGGTATCTTTTGTTAATAATTTGTGTACTTGAATTGTACATTTTTGACCCTTGACTCGACTTGACTTGACTTGACTTTTGATTTTTTTTGCGAGTTTTAAAGTGTTCTGAAGCTAAAAGATTTTAAATTATAAGATAGACGTAGTGATTTTATGTTTTAAATTTGGTGTTTAAGATATAACAAACATGAAAAAACAAAAAAACTGTATTCTATAGCATAAATTCGATTTTTTTAAATAGTTACCAAAAAGTACATTATTTTTCATTTTACGATGTTTCTATGAAAATGAACTTTAATTTTAATGCAGTTTATGTCAAAATAAAGACGCTAAAGCGCTTCCTAATCACCGTTTTATTGAACCATATTGGAACCATATGACCATATATGTATTTTTGTTTCGTCGGAAAACGTCTAATTTGCATGTGATTATAGTGGAAACGTTCATAGACAAAAAAATGAAAACAGATTTTTGTAAAAAAACAATTTCTTTGAAGGTTTTTACCATATCGATTAATTTTTTGAAACAATAAAACACGCAACCCGCTCTAATCAAAAGACGGAACATCTAAAGTATGGCAATAATTAACAACGTAGGTACTAATGAAGAAATATTTAATTTAGCCGCGAATAGTGAAAACGCGAATAGAGGAAGCGTGAATAAGGAGCTTTTACTGTTGTGATGAGTATAAAAGGGTTTGCATCCATAACGGTGAATCTATTATTAAAAAAAGCAACGCGGACACGTCAATCAAAATATATTCTCTTGATCACTGGTCAGTTTGTCGAAGTAGGGAAAATCATTTATTTGCCTTGTGCCTACGTTTTCAGGGAAAACCAGATGTAGGTATTTGATTCTATAAAAGAATTTCTGTTTCAAATTAGTGTAGGTAGCTCTGTGTGTTGCCCATTTAGTATATTCTGGTAAGTAATGGTTTTATATTACGTTTCTAATAAAATTTCGTCTTATTGAATCGTAGTCTCAGAAAAATAATTTCGTAGAATTCTGTCTGTGCCTTATTGCAAGACTATATTATATTAGAATGAATGAAATTGAATAATATTTTCTAAAATTTTACAAAACTTTGATATCTTAGTTCTTGAGAATCGTGCTTTATATGCTATTATTTTCATCGCAGTGTTTTAAACTTATTAAGTGGCTGTTTCCTGTTGTAGTTGCCTTGCTCTAAGGTCCTCGGTAATCTAAAATTGGTACCTATGAGTACGGATGCGTACGTGTGTAGGACATGTTCTTGTAGGTACTGCATCAAATTGAATGTAGAAATTGTCTAAGTAGAATTTTGTGTAGTTGGTAAAGGATTATTCCTTATCCCATTGGAAGGTTGAGACGCCTATCTTTCTCTTACATTGTCACAGGTTGGAAGTAGAAGCCATCAGAGGCCAACTACCATAGGTCCACTATGAAAATCTTACCTTGCCATCATTTGCTTCGGCTTGTGCCAATGGAGTCAAGGGTCTAGCCACATTGGTCATTATTTTAGACAGCTTATCTTGCTGTTGGGTGTCTAACATTTCAATTGCCTTGTTTCGGTCATTCAATAGTGTAAGATTGCCTGTTCACATCCATCGCCCAATTTGCGTCCATTTTACGGATCTCCATTTAAAAACTCACTAAATTTAGTATACTAACACACCAATAAGTTGCAAAGTCAATATTGCCAATACCTCAATGTATAAGAAGCATGCACACATAAACAACATTTCCGTGCTTGAAACTAATCCTGTGTAAAAAAAAAGTTTGTGATGGCTGTTCAAAAAAACAGTGCAGGCATGTGGAATTATGAGACAAAAATAGTGGCAGCGGTGCGTTTGAAGGTAAGTCTTTTATTGTTTTGTGTGTAACTTGGACACAGCTGTTTCTAGACGTTGATAGTGATGTAAGGAATTATATTAATTATTTATTTATAGTTAACAGTTAAAATAAGGTGGACGCGAATTACTACACCGAATTTATAAAACATGCACTTTGCGTCCGCAATGGACGCAAACTATACCTACATTTTTTTAATTAATTCTGTACAATTAATTTGTTTGTATTTTCAATAGAAAATGTATTTTAGATACATTTTTGATTACGACTACGAGTTGAATACCTATATCCTACTTTGGATGAAGTGAGTAATTTATTTAATTATATTTTTCTGTTTAAGATGAGTTCTTTGGGGATAAAAAAATATAATAACACAGAGTAAGGTTTAAGGAACGTGCTCAATGAAATTCGAAAAAAGAAGAAATCAGCAAGACAAATTTTCGAAGAATCTGCAGTTCCAAAGACCAAAATATTGGACAAAATCAGTGGGACTGCCCCAAAACGAAATACATCTTCTCCAAGAAGTCACAAAGAAAACGGTAGACATGGAAATAGAGAAAGAAACTTTACCAGCTGTGGAACGAATGAAATGTCCTGAATGTGACGATAAACTACTAATTTCAGATGTAGAAGACGACGATGAGAAAAACATTGGTTGAGACAAGTGCATTACATTGACCTATCATCTGAAATGCATGCGGATGATTTTAGGGTAAAATTAACAGAACAAATTATTGTTAAATTAATAAAGTGGCCAAGTGCGAGTTGGACTCGCCCATGAAGGGTTCCGTTGCAGCAAGTAACATAATATACATAGTACACATAGTTCTTGTAGTTCGTTGTAACTTTGATCGAAGTTTTAATAATAGTGTATTTATGACATACTAAAAAAAACTACTCATCAGATCAAGTTCAAACCAATTTTCGTTGGTAGTTTTCATGGTGATGTACATCATATATTTTTTTTAGTTTTTTCATTCTCTTACTTTAGAAGTTAGAGGGGGGGGTGGGGACACACATTTTACCACTTTGGAAGTGTCTCTCTCGCAAATTATTCAGTGTAGACAAAAACTATATTAGAAACCTCAACATCATTTTTGAAGTCCTATCGATAGACATCCCACACGTGTAGGTTTGATAAAAAAAATATTTTTGAGTTTCAGTTCTAAGTATGGGGGGGCAACCCTAATTTTTTATTTTTTTTTGCAAAAATCTTAATGCGGTTTACAGAATACATCTACTTACCAAGTTTCAATAGTGTAGTTCTCATAGTTTCGGCAAAAAGTGGCTGTGACATACGGACGGACAGACAGACAGACAGACATGACGAATCTATAAGGGTTCCGTTTTTACGTTTTACGGAACCCGAAAAAGTTGGAATTATTATTTACTTACTAGTTATGGTACCTAATTTGTTTTTAAATTTTCAGTTCTATCAATGTTTAAATGAATAAACAGGTGTTTTTATTTTCTTTTAGAGAGATTTTTAATGTTAATATGTTGTTTTTTAAAAACCTATAATTCTTTAATAAATTAATGATTTAAATCCAATTTTTTTTTACATTTTTACAAAATATCACCCCTTAATGCCTTTTCTGAGCTGGTGGACACCAAGTGGTCCAGCCGGTGGACTCAAATTGAATTTTATGGACGCAAACTGGGTAAATCGCCTAATTCTGAAGTTTATCTCTTTTTAGAAAGAACAAAATTTTTCAAACAAAACTAAAAAGTTCAACTTAAAATAGGCTATTATAAGCAACACATTACATAAACTTTTCATTGAAATTAGTGCTGGGACGCGAACAGGCAAAATGACCCTACATTATTCTACCTGTTTGTCCAATAACTGGTAAAAGTTGTTGTGTAAAACTACTGATTGTAAACTCGTATTTATATAGCATTTGTTATTTTTAAAAAGTGTCTTATAGCAGTTGTCCTTGGATGCCTTCTGTGGCCTGCCAAACTCTGTGCTAGCTGAGAGTGTGACATGCCCTACTAATCTAAACTTGTTAACCGTACTTTAATACCTATAACATCAGAAACCAGTTTCTCCTCTGTCCTTTTTTCCATAGCCGTTGAGCAGTTAAAAACATATCTAGAGCAACACATTATGTACATAAAAAACATGTAAAGGAAGTAAAGTTTCAGTCATTTTTGTTTTTGTACCATTTACTGTGTTTATAAATCTGGGGGCACGGTAGTGCCCCCCGCCAAGTATGTATTTACCTACTCTTATCTTTCTCAGCATTGATAAAATTTTATCAATGTCAATGTTCTCACGGAAGACATTTAGTGTCTTGTATGGGAACAAATATCATCAAACCTAACCCTATAGATACCCTGAACAACTCCTGCTTAAAAGAGTTCCTGTATCGCTACTGTTTTATGAGCGTGATGGACATCAGCGTGGCTTGAGAAGTTTGACCTCTGAGCAGTGGATATTAATTCTCATAGCTCTAGTCTTTATGTGAAATGGGGCTGAAACCCACCATAGTTTTAAATATTATACATATAGAACATATCGAAACTTATCGATTGTGATAAGGTGAATTTAATTTTCAAAAGTAATCTGGCTTACACTGATTAATTTATTTGTATCAGATAAGGTGTATAATTAACTGCTCTATTATATAGTATTGTTTAAGGTATCACAGCTGTTCACTATACTAGTAATATTGTTAATTTCAAGATATACAAGTACAGTGTTTAAAGAGAGAGAGTAGTTTTACTTTTATGGTGATTATCCGTGCATGAAACTGGAATAAAAGATCAGGGACACATTCAACATTTTTTTAACTACTACAGCAAAAATCCAGTAATTAATAACACTAGTATGTATTGTGTAGTAATTTTATCCCACTAAAATTAATAAAAAATTAAATAAGTGTAAAAGTTAGTGTGCATGATACTCTTGACTGTTGATATTTTTGTTTGTTGCTCTTTCAAGTAAACACTACTGACAGGATCTGGATAAAATTTGGTATTTAGATAAACTACAGTCTGGCATAACACATGGGCAACTTTTCAACCCTAGATGTTTCTTGTTGGATTCAGTATGACAAGGACCACTCTTGTCCTAATTTTAGCTCTACAATGTCACATCATAAATGTTTTTTTTTTTTGTTACAGGGTCTTCAAAATGAAGCTATTAATATCTCTATTCTTTGTTGGTCTTGTGCTTCATTGCTCCTACGCTCCACCTGTTTCGCCAGAGAAGGAAGAAGATAGTGATGTGAAGGATGATTTGGTAATATTATGCTTGATATATCAATATTTAATTGAAGTGAAAACAAAGCCACATTGAACTTAGGGGAAAATATATTTTGGGTTCGCTTCACCAACATGATGGAGCAGCGTAGCGTCCGGGCAATATAACACATATCAATATAAGTATAGGACATTAAACACTTTATAGATGACTGAAGTCTTTTGAGCTTCCTTAACTAGAAAAAAAACACTTTTAAAATCTCTACACTCTACACTCTTTAACTGTGCTATTTCCAAGGAACACTAACAATGTCAGACGAAATTTTATAAGTAAGATAATTTGTATTTTTTATTGTTAACAGGAGGAATATATGGAATACCACCGTTATTTAAAGGAAGTGGTTCAAGCTTTAGAAAGTGACCCAGATTTTAGAGAACGTTTGGAAAAGGCTGATGAGGATGATGTGAGAGTAAGTATCGAAGAAATGCTGTAAATTTATCATAGTTCAGATACATATGTAGATGGTGTTGTGTGTGAAATGTCCACCAATATTCATTTATTATTTATTTTACATGGAAAAGCATATTTACCAACTCAAGTATAAAAATTGTGTATAAAAAATTGGTTGCCTGTAAAGTCGGTATACGGGCGAAAGTTTTACGTGACAACGACTTTGAGTGGTTAGCCCGCCTAAGAGCGAGAGAGACAGACATAAAAAGTGAAAGGCACGCGTCCCTCTCACTCGCTCTCATTGTGAGCGCATAACGTGAGCGGAGCGTAACGCAGTTTCTTGAAGTGTCACCCGGCAAACCAATTTATAAGACGTTATCACGTCAAAAGTAGTGTGCTATGCTGATGATACTACACTATCTATGCTGCCAAATTTTTTAACTTGTCTCATACCGATTAACATGGCAAAGTTGCCAACAAATAAAGATTGACTATTAAAAACATTATATAGGAATTAACAGCAATCTCAATGCATTTTAAATGCCGAAACGTCGGGTGGTAATTAAAAATCATTTAGCTTGTGATTAAGACCTGTGTAGTGTTTTTAATATGTGTTACATTGCGAAAATTTTAATTATCAAACTGACTATTTGATATACATTGGCTTTTTTCACCTAGAACGTCGGCTTAGGTACCTTACTGGCGTTACACTGCTGTCCTTGTGAAATTATTTCTGCTTGCGTCGCGATTTTGTTTTGATTTGAAAACATTGATCATTGGCTTAATTATAAACCAAATGAAAGCATATGCACACTAACCCACTGCAATCAGTATCTATGATTTACTAACATGCAACTGCGATAAAGCTAAAACATGACTATTTATGTATATTTTTAAAGGTATTAATAATTTGCCCTACATTTGTGGTTTTCTAAATTTACCTATTAACACGTTTCTTCTTCCAATACAAAGTTATCAAAATGTTTTTGTATGTCCAACTATAATAATTAAAATGTATTATTTGATACTAATACAGGCTCCCTCCACTTGGATCCACAGCTAGGCTCCACATGTGGATCTGCAGATACTTTTATCTGCTCTTGAATCCACCGGAGGATCCATGGATACTTTTGTTTCCTCTTGAATCCACCAGTGGATCCATGGATACTTTTTTATCCACCTAAATCCACAGGTGGATTAATGGATACTTCTTTATCTGCTTCGATCCACCAGGTGGATCCCAGAAAAATAACATTTTTCTTTGCCACTTGAACCTACGACCCGCTAACAATAGAATCCATATATGAAACTTTTTTTAAATTATACTTGCTGATCACCTTATTTTTTTTACTATTTACCCGACTGCGGCGAAGTCAAAAAAGAGGGTTGTATGTTTGACTTGAATGTATAATGTATGTATTTATCTATGTATATTCTACGCAACCACGAAACGGCTGAACCAATTTTGATGAATAATATGTCTGTGGATTCGTCTTTTTAGCGCGAGTGACGGGGTCCTCTTTCGAAATAAGTTATCTATATATATAAAAGCGAAAGGTCACTCATCAAGGAATCTCAGAAACTACAAATGCTAGGAATCTGAAATTTTGCATGGAGGTTTCTTTTAGCACGTAGGCGCTCGCTAAGACGGGGTTTTGCAAAATTCAACCCCTAAGAGGGTGAAACAAGGGATGAACGGTTGTATGAAAATTCGTAATTTTCAAAGTTATCAAAATTTGTATCTAGACACTTGACAAGAAGCAATTAAATGTTTGTTTTATCAATTTCGTAATTTCGAACTGTACGGGGGTGAAATTGGGGTTGAAATGGGGCATGAATGTCAATATGGAAGTTCCCAACCGTTGAAGATAAAACCATGAAACTCCGTATTTAGACACTTGACACGAAGCAAACGAATGTTTGTTCTAGCAATTTTGTAATTTCGAACTGAACGGGGGTGAAATTGGGGTTGAAATGGGGAATTAATGTCAATATGGAAGTTCCCAACCGTTGAAGATATAACCATAAAACTCTGTATATAGATACTTGACACGAAGCAAACCAATGTTTGTTTTATCAATGTTGTAATTTTGAACTGTACGGGGGTGAAATTGGGGTTGAAATGGGGGATGAATGTAAATATGAAAGTTCCCAACCATTGAAGATAAAACAATGAAACTCTGTATATAGGCACTTGGCACGAAGCAAATGAATGTTTGTTCTAGCAATTTTGTAATTTCAAACTGTATAGGGATGAAATTGGGTTTGAAATGGGGGATGAAAGTATACATGGAAGCTTCGAATCGTTGAAGATAAAACAACGAAACTCTTTATGTAAGCAGTTGGCACGAAGCTTATTATAAATGATTGTTCTAGCAATTTTGTAATTTCGAACTGTATGGGGATGAAATTATAGTTGAAATGGGGGACGAATGTCTCTTACGCTTTCACACCTAAACAACTAACCAAATTTGATGAAATTGTATGAAATTGTTTTATCATAAGCTGTTTTTAGTAACCGTAAATGTGTCTGAGTATAAAAATTGGTACTGCTTGAGTTATCTTAGTATTTATTTCGCGCGGACGAAGTCGCGGGTAACAGCTAGTAGGCTAATAAAAATAGACGGATTTTTGGTCAACTCTGTACTAAATTTCCGATCCATTACTAAGACCACTTACTGAGCACAAAATCACAAAATGCTGACATATCCAGGTAGAGCTTTAAGCGCCATCTTGAGAAAACCCTGTTGGTCAATATCTCGAAAACTATGCACTTTAGGACACAAGTTATTGAAGAAAATAAAATTACGGATCTTTTGTGGTAAGTATTTATCACCAAAAATACTGTTTCAGCGAATAATTTGCGTTTTTTGAAATTAAATGTGTCCTTAAACGTTTTTTTTTTATCTTTTCTTCTACTTCTGACGATTTTAAATAGCAGGACCTCTCACGTATACCGATTTACTGCCCTTATCGAGCTTATGCGTAATAGCTTTAAGCTGGCGCGGTCGCAGCCTCAAATTTAGGGATAATAATACGATATGTCAAGTAAAGAAGTCGGTTAAAAATACTCCACTATTAGCGCCCCACGATTTTACCCGTTCCAGTTGTTTTCCCGCGGTTAATAAAAGCCTAATGACTATTTAGATTTTTCAAATTAACGTATTTAGGGGGGGGGGAGTGAGACCGTGAGACCCTTGCCTCCTTTGGGTTCTTTCTGATCGCAGCCCCAGACTGGAAATTGTATTGGTTTACGTGAGTAAACAAGCTAACGTGCTATATTAATATGGACTTCAGTCCATATGTCTTCAGTTGTTAGTTAGTTCTGTGAAGGTTTAACGGATACTCCCCACGGTACTTGTGCTATTGCGCTGCATGAATACTGCTGCTATAAGTGTAACCTGTCTCGAAAGAGGATTCCGTCACTCGCGCTAAATATACGAACCCACCGACATATTTTGTAGTGGTAGGACTCTTAGCAGAGTCCGCCTGGGGAAGTACCACACCTTTGTCAATTATTCTACCGCCAAGCAGTAATGTGCAAACATTACTGTGTTCCGGTTTGAAGGGCAATGTTTCCAGAGAAATTACAGGGCTTAGAGATATAACAACTTAGATCTCTGGGTGACGAGCGCAGTGCGGTGCTAGGTAATGATTTTGGCTCTTCATGTTCCAATAGCTGCGTGTCACTGTGCTGTTATGTGGCAGGCATGTTGCTTACCATCACATGTCCTGCTCGTCTCGTCACTCTTTATTTAAAAAAAAAAAATATCAAAACCGTTTCAGCTATTTAGTAGTTGCCTAGAATATACATACATTCATAGTAATATATATGTTACGGGCAATTTGATAAGTCCGGGCACTATTAATAATGACCGGTCTGTATTCATAATGCCCGACTCAATTGGACAATGTGATTAAAACAGCATGATTTATCACTTTTCCCGGCCACTATGAATAATTCCCACTAGCAATTTGTATTACGACTATCCGTCTTGCCTTGATCTACATCTGGTATACTTACTCAAACGCTTTGGCCAATTTCTGCGACAGGAAATTTTGCATTTCCACGCATCAACATTTTTTCGGCTTGGTTATCAAGTGATATTTTAGCTTAGCTTTAGAATTATTCATACTGCCCTGTCCAAGTGATAAATTCAAGCTATTTCAAACACCGACTTATTACATAGACCACGGGCTGTCGGGCATTATTAATAATGGCCGGTCAAAGTGATAAATTAATCACTTTGCCCATCGCTCTTGGGCATTATTAATAATGACCGGTCCTTATTAATAATGACCAGTTAATCACGTTGCCCGTAACATAATTATACATACAAGTCAAACACACAACTCTCCTTTTTTGACTTCGCCGCTGTCGGGTAAATTAAATAGTAAAAAATAAGGTAGGTACGTAATCAAGCAAGTAATTTAAAAAATATATTTCATAAATAGATGTTAACGGGTCGTGGGTTCAAGTGGCAAAGAAAAATATTATTCTTCTGGGATCCACCTGGTGGATCGAAGCGAATAAAAAAAGTATCCATGAATCCACCTGTGGACTTGGTGGAAAAAAAGTAACCATGGATCCACTGGTGGATTCAAGAGGATACAGAGGTATCCATGGATCCACCGGTGCATTCAAGAGGATTTAAAAGTATCCGCGGATCCACATGTGGAGCCTGGCTGTGGGTCCAAGTGGAGGGAGCCCTAATACAACCTGAAAAATATTTTTTTCATTAAATAGTGAAAAAAAAATTGTGACTCAATTTGGAGTCATAAACGTTTAAACTTAAAATTGTGTGATTTTCAAAGATCTCATGTAGGTACGTGTCACCTAAAAATTTCGTAAAACCGTCTACATTTCGCATCAAATTAAAACCTGAAATATGATAAATATAGTAATATGATAAAGACAATTAGACGAATAGAAAATGATGCTAAGGTCGATACAATAGGCATGTTTACCAGAATTACAATCTTTAATTTTAGTAGTTACAAAGACTCCTAGAGTGACAATGTGTCACTCTGAGTATACAATAGTACTTTGTAATCCATGGAAATTCATCCATACATTACTTTGATTTAGACAAATAAACAACAATGCAACGTATGTGTAAACAACAAACAAACAAAATAGTTTTATTTAATCCTCTTCATACATTGGAAAATTACAACATTTTACGGAATTTTTTACGGCTCTTTGAAATTTTTAGTAGTCTTGTTAAAGAACCATACGTCTACATATAAGCATGGATTCACCGTGCGGGTGCCGTGTACATGATGGACCCGACTACTACTAAAAATTTCAAAGAGCCACCGTAAAATGTTGTCATTCCATCCATGGAATGCTAAGAAGTTCGTCTCGTCAGTTTGTACATGAAAACATAAAAAGGATCAAATTCACAGTTGGATTAAGACTCCAACTAGACTCATGGACACAATACGAGTTTGGTACAAAAATGACTCCCTTGGACTCATTGGACAGGGAACGTGCTAAATTATCTATTTTACGTCTAAAACATAAAGTGCTATTAAATGACCTGGTAGGTACTGCACTAGATAGCAAGCATGAGTTTGTTGACCGTCTGATTGCTCTGGAATCATTAATTATCCTTTGATCTGTCCTGCCCTTTGATATCTCCACAATACTGTCTGGCTGCAGAATATACGACAAAACTGTAAATAATAAATAAATATTGGTGGACAAATTCACACACAACACCATCTGACCCCAAACTAAGCAAAGCTTGTATGATGGCGGCCAGATAGCTGATAAATATAATACTTATATACTGTGGTACTAAAGCTGTAATCAAAAGCTGGCGTTTACATATTTAATTTGTCATTTTCACCCGCGCAAATAGTTCAAGATTTTGTATATACGAGTACTTATTAACATCACATTTATCCAAAAACTGTATCATTCAACTGTGAACCTTAAAGAAATAACTTATTAATTTGTTTGTATTTTCTTTTGTAGACTGGCAAAATAGCTGAGCAGTTGGACTTTGTGAACCATAACGTAAGAACCAAACTTGACGAAATCAAGCGACGTGAATTGGACAGACTTCGCCATTTGGCGACTAAGGTAAAATAGTCTACATCTATACTATTATTATAGAGCTGAAGAGTTGTGTTTGATTCTTTCAATTCTTTGATTTTTGACTTTGAATGCATAACTTCCGCTGATTGTTGTCCTCTATAAGAAATTGTGTTGATATTATTGGTACAGGTGCAACGTCCGCAAGGAATTTCGATGGCGTAAACTCATCAGCAGTTTTCTGTGGTTCAGTTATCTGTTGTTGCATCACACACATCATTTGATTTAGTTAGTGTAGTTGAATCACGAAAATGTGATGGTACTACGTGAGTTATAAACCCATCTTCTTCACAGTCTGTTTTATCCGTATCAGTTTAATTTGGTAATACGAGTAGGTACAACATTTTGAATTGTTTTTGGTGAAATTGTGTTGTTTGAATGTTACTCTTCGATAGGTCTGTCATTTTCATTACCTACTAGGTCCTGCGTTGCAAAACTGATTTGTGAGACTGTCCACGATACTAAATTCGTAATCTGGTATGAAATTAGGAATAAACGGAATAATTCCGCTTCCTCGAAATCCTGAAAGAGCGTTTGCAGGACTGGCAGCTAGAATTTCCTATTAATCTGGCAACATTTGTCCAAAATATTTTCTTTCGTAGATTTGTGCGCACGATTTGGTTCGTCTCTTGGATAAAGAAAGTCTTAAATGGTTTGTACACCGTGCGGTCCAGTGATTTTTATACAGTAGTTGTGTGAATTGGAAGGCATAATAATTCCACTTCATATGTATCAGCTTCTTGGAGTAGGTCAATTGAACTTGAATGTGAGGTATGACCATCCAGTATCAACAAAACCTTTCCTTCAGGCTTGTTAGCAACAAAATGCTCCTTAAGCCACCTTCGAAAAAGGTCCGTGTTGATGTAGTTAGACTTTTTATTCACGTAGACTTTAGACCCTTGAGGTAAAGCGTCACTAATTTCTGGTTTCTCGTTAACACCTTTAACGATCATTACGGGGCGTCTACCGCCTAACGAAAAACGCTTTGACGCTTTGGCATTGCCGTCTCTTTCATTTCAAGCGAGAAGAAAAGAAACAGCAATGTCAAAGCATCAAAGCGTCAAAGCGTTTTTCGTTAGGCGGTAGACCCCCGGGTGGGAGATAGTTGCCAATAACATTACAACGTCCAACAATAGTCATTTTCTCCCTTTTTTCGTCTGAAGTTACCATTTTTACTGAAGGTGAACCTTTCTTTGCTAATACTTTTCCAGGCTAATTGTTGAGTTGGATTCCCGTCTCGTCCATGTGGTATACACAAAATAATAATAAAGATGAATGAAGGATAATTTCGCTCGTTAAATTTGTCTACACTCGAACATGACCTTTCCACACACTGTCAAGTGGGATACTGGAGCGGGGTGGAACAAACGCAAGCTAAACAATTTGAATATGGGGTCACAGATAATTACGCATAGTGAAGCTTTTCAAAACGCGGATTTTATTTTATCCCTAACCCTAGAGCGACTGTTCGACGGTCAGCAAATCAGTCCATGAACTGATGGTAATGCAAATGAATCTACATAGCTATTACAATACAGCGCTAGAAGAATTGCATATTCTTTGTCGTGATCAGCGTAACTCGATAATTCCGTGCGCTTTGGAAATAAACGGAAAGTAATCAATTGATATTCATAGCATACTCGTAAGTAGCCTACTTTATATTCTCGCTGCTAAGACTCTGGGCTGTCTTACACAAGGAGATACTTAGGCTGAGACTCCACCAAAGCGGAGATGTGCGAACGGAGACGAGATGTTTTTTTAACAATCAATAGAACTTCGTTATTCACACATCTCGTCTCCGCTCAGTTCCAGTGGAAATCACTAAGCAGATATTTGTATGGCGCGATGAAAGCGGAGATGTGCACAGGCGACGACGCGCGGCGTAAGGCACAGCTTCGGTGGAGTCACCCGAGCTGAAAAACGTCTCTTCTCGTCTCTACTTCAGACTAGGGTTGCTGAGGATTCCTCTTCCGCTTCCTCATAATGCGGAAGTTCCGCAATATTTTGGGTTCCTCAACCGTTACCGCATCCTCATAAATTAAAATTAAAAATCCTCTTCCGCTATCGCTTCCTCAAAATTTAAGAGGAATTTATGAGGAATTTCACTGCGCATGCGCGTCGCGTATCCATGGCAAGTTCTCATGGAATTCCTAAATAAAATTGTATCATTTACACACATTTTTTATGGGTGTGTCGTGTGTGTATTACTGAACTCGTTCTTAACTGCTGGACCGATTTTGATGATTCTTTATTGTGTATGTTTTGAGAATGGTTTAGATTCATAATTTGGGTCCTCTGGAAAACGCCCTTTTAATATTTTTTTTGTATGTATATGCCTAGTTATGTACATACAAGACAGGGGCTTTTGGGTTGGGTCCGTTAGTATTTATAATTTCATATCATCCTCTTCCTCATCCGCTTCCTCTTCCGCTTCCTCATCCGCATCCTCTGAATTTGCGCGTGACAATTCCTCTTCCTCCTCCTCTTCCTCATAATCACTTCCTCAACAACCCTACGTTCAGACATCTCAGCACATCTCCGCTTTGGTGGAGTCTAAGCCTTACTATAACATAATCCACCACGCCGGCCGAATGCGAGTTGACAGATTTTGCATGTCCTAGAAAGATTTCTAGAGGTCTAGATGTTTTATATCTATGCCCTGTAATTTCACTGGAACTTTAACCTTCAAACCGGAACACAGTAATGTTTGCACATTACTGCTTGGCGGTAGAATAACAGGCAAAAGTGTGGTTATTCCCCAGAGGGACTCTGCAAAGAGTCCTACCACTACGATATCTAATATAATCTTTCCCGGAACAACACGTGTCCTCACAATGTTTTTTGTCGCTTTTAAAGCCAGCGGTCATGACAAACTTGTAGGCACATCTGCTCTTGGAAAAAATAATCATAAGTGCAGGCGGGATTAGAGTTTGGTTTTAAAGGAATAAATGGCAGTTGGCCTGAAATAACCTCTACTGCTTTGCCCACTTTGGGCTAGCGTAGACGGAGTGTTAGTTGCGTATTAACGTTAGTAATACATCTTATAAATATAACCAAATAGAGCTAAGAACTACCGCACCGAAATTAACCTTCAAATTAAAAAAAAACGCAGCGAAATCGGTCCATCATTTTGAGCTCTACGGTGTTACAGTCAGACATACATCGACGTCAAACTTAGAACACCCCCTTTTTTCGTCGAGGGTTAAAAGATGGATCTACAGATTATAAATCCGAGGTAGTCGGGGGTAAAGCAAAATGTTTAATTTGGTTTTTGTATACGTTAGATTAAGATGTAGATAAATTTGCGTTTGCATGTTGCCTGATTTATGTTACAGCAATTCGAGCTGACCAACAATTTGGACGCGCACGGCAAAGTTACGACAAACGAGCATTTGGACCACAACAACCCGCACACGTTCGAGATCGAAGACTTGAAGAAACTCATCAAGAAGACTACCGCTGACCTCGAGGCCGCCGACAAGAAACGCAAGGAAGAATTCAAGGTTTGACAAGTAATAAATAAATAAAAATACGGTAGTTAAAGGAACTGCCAACAGTTATAGTCATAGAACTGATTACAGTTGTACAGACTGAGGACAGTTATCGAACTGATAGAAGTGAAAACTTATAACTCAGAATTTTATAGCTTACTAACTACGCGAGTGAAACAGGAGGGCGTGGCCATGAGCATAGCCATCTAGAAATGGGAAATGCTGACGCATTTCTAGATGGCCAATGACCATGGTACCGAGTTTATCTGAAGATTTCTTATCATTCCCGAGCGTGACGCTAGAATTCAATCCACAACCCACGAAAAATCTGTCTATGGTGTGCCAAAAGAAGTTTGCACTTCAATATTGGTGGAAATTTCACACGTAACACCATCTGACCCCAAACCTAAGCGAAGCTTGTACCATGGCGGCCAGATAGCTGATATCTATATATATAAAAGCGAAAGGTCACTCATCAAGGAATCTCAGAAACTACAATTGCTAGGAATCTGAAATTTTGCATAGAGGTCCCTTTTAGCACGTAAGCGCTCGCTAAGACGGGATTTTGCGAAATTCAACCCCTAAGAGGGTGAAACAAGGGATGAACGGTTGTATGAAAATTCGTGATTTTCAAAGTTATTAAATTTTGTATCTAGACACTTGACACGAAGCAATTAAATGTTTGTTCTAGCAATTTTGTAATTTCGAATTGTACGGGGGTGAAATTGGGGTTGAAATGAGGGATGAATGTCTATATGAAAGTTCCCAACCGTTAAAGATAAAACCATGAAACTCTGTATATAGACACTTGACAAGAAGCAAACTAATGTTTGTTCTAGCAATTTTGTATTTTCGAGCTGTACGGGGGTGAAATTGAGCTTGAAATGGGGGATGAATGTCAATGTGACAGTTCCCAACCGTTGAAAATAAAACTATGAAACTCTGAATATAGACACTTGACACGAAGCAAACGAATGTTTGTTCTAGCAATTTTGTATTTTCGAGCTGTACGGGGGGAAATTGGGGTTGAAATGGGGGATGAATGTCAATATGAACTTTCCCAACCATTGAAAATAAAACCATGAAACTCTGAATATAGACATTTGACACAAAGCAAACAAATGTTTGTTCTAGCAATTTTGTAATTTCGAACTGTACGGGGGTGAAATTGGGGTTGAAATGGGGGATGAATGTCAATATATAAGTTCCCAACTGTTGATGATAAAACCATGAAACTCTGAATATATACACTTGACACGAAGCAAACGAATATTTGTCCTAGCAATTTTGTAATTTCGAACTGTATAGGGATGAAAGTATACATGGAAGCTTCCAATCGTTGAAGATAAAACCATGAAACTCTGTATATAGGCACTTGACACGAAGCAAATAAATGTTTGTTCTAGCAATTTTGTAATTTCGAACTATATTGATGAAATTGGGGTTGAAATGGAGGATGAATGTCTCTTACGCTTTCTCACCTAAACAACTGAACTGATTTGTATCAAATTGTTTTATTATAAGATGTTTTTAGTAACCGTAAATGTGTCTGAATATACAAATAGGTACTGCCTGAGTCACCTTAGTATTTATTTCGCGCGGACGAAGTCGCGGGTAACAGCTAGTAATACTTATATAGTTGTAAATACATACTTATTATACATATAAACACCCAGACACAGTACCTACAAGTGTAGATCTATTTTAGCTACGTAGTTGTCGATCCCCTTATTTTCCCGGTATAAAAAGTAGCTTGTGTGTTATTCCAGACTATAATTCAACTGCACTCCAAATTTCACACCGATTCTTTCAGATGTTACAAACGATACGTTACGAGACGTTAAAACGTACAAACTTTGGCATTTATTATATTAGTAGGACTGGTAACATCCCATAGTTTCACCCGCGAAGTTCCTGATCTCGTTATTTTCCAGTAATCAATAGTAGCCTGGAATAGGGTAGGTACCGGACTGGGTCAAAAATACACCATTCTAATTAGTCCGTCAGCTAGGTCATGGAAAAATATTGGAAACGTATTTTTTGTTTTTTCATAATATTCAAAATTGTCAAAGATATAGACCATCAAACTTCGAGAGTGGGGGGTCGCGACGTCACTCGTGAGTAAAAATCATACTCACAAGTGACGTCACACGAAACTTCGAAGCGCTGTATCTTCGTCATTTTTTGTTTGTGAAAAAAAGAAAAAATACGTGTACAATATTTTTTGGCAATCTAACTAACGGGCTACTTAGTTTTTTTGAGGATTGTACCCTATTCCACACTATGATCTATCTATGTACCAAATTTAATCCAGACACCTTCAGTAGTTCTTGATTGAAACAGTAACAAACATCCATCCGTACATACATACAGAATTACACAAATATATATATATATAAATACACACACACAGCCTTTATGTTCCCACTCTTGGGATACAGGGTCTATTTTTTTATAGTATAGAGTGACAAGACGAGCAGGACAAATGGTAAACAACATGCTTGCCCATAACAGCACAGTGACACACAGCTATTGCCCAGTAATTTCTCTGGAAACATTGCCCTCAGAAGGAGGGAGTTAAGGCCATAAAACGCCACGTTTTCGAATTGCGGGTTTGTTAATGTCACGTAATAATATATTGAAAGACATATTTTTAGGTCAGGTTAGGTTACATCTAGGTTTCACAAAAAAACTTCCTTCAACGTTATAGACTGTGATTACGACGCACAGTTACACTAAGAAGAAAAAAATTATAAGGGCACATGTGGTATTCGAACCTATGACCGCAGACTTGTAAAAGCCGACATTCTCACCATTGAGTCTACACGGCTTTCAGTATTAACAAATTGGTGAACAAAAAATGCCAATAGAAACATCGCGTGCCCGGTGGCTAGAACATGCGAGAACCTTACATTTTTTCACTAAAAAAAATGTCACTAATTTAATGGGCAAAGCTGTTGTCTCAATGTTGGTCAAAAGCCTCTTTTTCCTCAACTCACAACGCCTACAAAAATACGCGTGCAGTAAATCAATAGAGACACAACCCTACTTAGATTAATCAGGATTAACGTTACATAATATATCATCCTACTATCCTACTAATCCTACTTATATTATAAATGTCAATGTATGGATGTTTGGATGTTTGTTGCTCAATCACGTCCTAACGTATGAACGGATCGGGCTGAAACTTGAAACACAGATATATTATAGTCTGGAAGAAAACATAGGCTATTTTTTATCCCGAAAAAAAAAACAACGGAAACGGGAACTTCGCGGGTAACACCGCGGGGCGGTGCAAGTCGTTTATAATGCCATATCCATTTACTTAACTTTACAGGGCGAACGATAAACCATAAACCATATTCATAAATGGTTGTAATTCGCGGTGATATAAAAATTGAATTCTTGTGTTTAATTGGTGCGTTGTCTAAAACGAGTAGAAGTGCAATAAAAGCGGGATTTTTCTCTCTATCCAACGGCATTCAAATGTCACTAATGGCTGAGCTACACGAGGCTAGTTTTTCAAGCTAGGATAGCAAGCTAGTACTTCTAGCTTCGTGTAGACAAAACTAGCGTTGTCTACACGAAGCTAGAAGACCTAGCTTCCTAGCTTGAAGTACTAGTCTCGTGTTGCTCATACAGGCGCGATCCCAGCGTCTAATAATTTTGGAAGGGATCACCAGTACACAGCCTCAGATTTTGGGGGGGTCAAGAGTCACGAGTAGAAATACATTAGATGGAGTAAAAAATACTACTAGTAGCGCCCGATTTTAATGTAACGTAAGTATACGATTTTGGGGGGGAGGGATCATGTCCCCTGTGACCCCCCCCCTTCGTACCGCGCATGAGCTCATAGCGATAAAAATGGAAATTCGCGGTGTTGCAATATAAACGACGATATGTCACCGTAATAATGTAAACACCGCAAGTTTATAATCAAAAGCCGCGCGCCGGTAGATTGTAAACTAACCTACCGTTTGCTTATAATCTCACGCGTTACAATGTAAACTGTCAGTGTTTGCAATTTTACGCTGAGAAAATACCTATACAACACTAAGTAGAACATTTGTTTTAAGTATGGTTGCGTTGTAGTCATCGTAACGAACAAATTATTACTTTATGACTCAATTGCTAGCTAAGTCAGCCGATAAACCAATGTCGGTGATTCGAATCCCTCAAGACAAATATTTGTGCGATGAAAACGGATGTTTGTTCTGTGTTTCTTTATAACATACTAGCGACATTCCCTGGCTTTGCACGGTTGCAAAGCTTACTCTAAATATACTACAGAATATTTTATATCTTTATATTTACAAAAAGCAGCTATGAACGTATTCACAGCTGCTTTCTTGTCAATATAAACATGTTTTCTTCAGAGGCTACTCTTGAAAGAGCAATCAGTAGGTATATATACCTAATTGGCTATGTGACAAAAACACTCAGCGCTCAATTCCAAGTCTGCAACGTTGAAAGTTTGACTCTGCGATTTATTAATGGTCATTGAAGTTAACTCGCGGTAAAGGGTTTTTTTTTAACTTCTATAGGTTTACACTTAACCGCCATCTCGCCTGATGTTAAGCGACGATGCGGTCTACGATGGAGCGTGTTTACCTAGAAAAAACCGATTCACTCTCGATTTGAAGACACAAAGATTGTAACCATCGGGGAAAACCCACTCAGGCAACGTATTCCACAGCCTAGACGTTCTTATCACAAAAGTAGAGTCAAATCTCTTCGTTCGTGTCTTTGGAACATCAACCATGAAACGATAATCGCTTTTTCGAGCTACGATCATTCCGGGTTTCTAAGTTTGAACCAAAAGTTCACATATACTACGTATAGAGTTAGAACAAACGCTTTACACCGAAATCACGTGTCTTATCGCTCTTGTCTTGCCGCTCTTGTGGAAGTATCATACTTTTGTCGCGGCACATCACTATGTCGCCATAGGTAACATACACCTCAAACTGCTTACAATTGGTACAAAAGAACCGGGCGGAAAAATCTGATCTATTATTCTTTATCTAAGGTTTGACAGATTATCTATGAACTATGGGTATCGATGCCCATTTTGTGTTCTCTCTCTCGTTTCTGACTTACAATCGCTTAGATATGATCATCGTATTTTAAATTAGTGGCTACTTAGTTCCTCGTTGCTTATGACTTGTTGCGATTTTATTTACAGCAATATGAGATGGAGAAAGAATTTGAGAAACATCAAAAGATTGACAGCATGAAAGATGAGACCGAGAAAAAAGAATATATGGACAAAATCAAACAAGAAGAGGAGGCTAAGAAACATCACAAACCGGTAATTTATTCCTATTAAATTAACTTAATATGTTCCTTTACTAATGACACCAATTTCGAAGCGAGTAATAGTATGCTGGCTTCACCATCATTGGAAGAAGTTAAACAATATGACGTAATGTCAGAAGAAACATGTTACAAATGCATTTAAACCTACATTTTGGACATTACTAGAAAAGCTTAATTTCAAGTCGACAAAGATTTTTTATGTGAATGTATCGCCTTTTTGAAAAAAAGTATAAATTCATTTTTTCACAATTGTAAGTGATGCATTTACATGTACATGCATTTCAAAAAGTAAATGTTTAATTACTGTGATAAAACCTGAGTTATTAGGATTATAGAAGAAACCTTATGCAAAAACTGTATAAGACTTTAATTATTTGTTGATCGAAGAAAAGCAACAAAAAAGTATTACATTAATATTCTCCTCCTCAACAGAGAAACATCTCTGTTGAGGAGGAGAATATCACAGTAATTAAACATTTACTTTTTGAAATGCATGTTGTCATGGCCTAATTTTTTTTACTAAATTGTCTGCTGCGTCTTTTCTTGTTTCTCTTTGGAGCGACTACTACTTGGTTCTTCCATTTGTTTATTTATGCTTAACTACTGTATAGGATCTTTGTTTTCTTTTCTCAACTAAGCAGTAGATTATTCGATGACTATCGAAGACAGTTAAATATCGATCCAATTCAAATTAAATAAGACACAACAAAAAATTATGCTCATTGCACCTGTGACTGCGAAATTAAAAACTGCCAGACTGCTAAACTCTCTTGGTACGTGCATGTTAAGAGTAGAAAAGACATCATAATTTTAGCGATATCGCTATATCGCTAAAATTATGCTACTCTTTCTAGGAGTCAGTTAAAAACTTAGGCTCCTTCCTTGACTGATTGAAATCTGCTAGACTCTCCTGTTTTCCTGTGCACTCGTTTTTTTGCTCTTAAATAAATGTATTTAATACCCTTCTAGAATATTTTCGGGGAGTTGTTCTACATTTATTTAAAACTAAATACTCTTTCTCATCTAAAAACTGAACACCTCATCTGCGTAGCCTAACTAAAAACTTAAAACCTTATCTGCGTAGCTAAATGAAAATTTTACACTTTATCTACATAGCTAAACTAAAACTACGTACACCTTAGCTGCATAACTAAACACTTTTTCTGTGTAACTCATGGAAAACTTCCTTCTCGGTGTAACTCATTTAAAAATTTAACATCTCTCTAAACTAATACTTAAACTAAAGAAACAAATTAGAAACGTCCTAGATAATAATAACATCATAGTAACTACTAATAGTTGCAATTAGTACACATGATTTGTAAAATCTGACTGCATATAATAAGGAGTAAACAACTGCGTCACCTATGTGTATCTAAAGCGGTCACACGTGCAATTTCCAACCATAATACCTAGAATTAACGTTCAAATTTACTTCACTGTGTTATTCGAAAACACGCAACCATGACCAAGTTGCAACAAGTACTTGGACGCAGTAAGTAAACAGAATGGCCTCAACTTGTATACGTTCTACTTATATATAAATTATAATGCTCAGCAAAATCACATGTTGAATAATCAAATCGTAAAATTGCTGATAACGTACAATGGAAACTCAACGTTTATGGTACTTATAATGTTCTGGAATGTTCTATTGTTCTGTTACTTGTTATTGTTAAGGAAAGTATTTTGAGTCACTCTAAAGATTGGATGAACGATTTTCGCTATTCCCGTATCGCAAGAGTGTTGTATGTTAAACGTTCGAGATAAAAGATAAAGGCGGAAGGGGTCTATTTTCGAGGGGTTTTGGGGGGGCTACGTATACCAAAAACTGTCAGAAAAAATATTTTTAAGTACACGTTTTTCGCTCCCATCCACTTATTTTTTTTTAGTAAAGAGTGACGTGACGAGCTGGCCATTGCCTGATCTTAAGCAACATTCATGCCACATAACAACACAGTGACACTCAGCTATTGGAACATGAAGAGTCCAAATCATTACCTAGCACTGCACTGCGCTCTTCACCCAGAGATCTAAGTTGTTATATCTCTATCTAAGTTGTTATTCCTGTAATTGAGCGTATAACGCGTGATGAGGGACTTCGTTCCAAAAAAAACGTTGAACGTTAAATTAAGGACAAAGGCTTGTATTTAGGGATGGAGCACGTGTGTGCCATTAAAATATATGCACATTCCTGTCTTGAATGTATACTTAGACTTAATCGTATCGTTAACAAAACTTGATGTTATTGTAACTGGTGAATGTGCGCACTATTTTGAAGTGGTGACAAAAAATGTACGACATTAAAAAATAAACACACGCAAGATATTCGAGTTGTTTACTGTAACTATAACCGTTCATTGTAAATTGTGTGAATTGGTCTGTAGATCTCAGCGTAAAAACAAATTTAAAAGCCAAAATATTTTAAAAATAATAAAAACTTGTCACTTTGTCACTTTGTCACTATTTTAAGCTATCACGGTTGTTCGCTACACTATTATCATTAATCTTTACTGTTGCTATAATATATGGTGGAACGAGTTCACGATATTTCGGCGAAGTTTCATGCACTTGTTTACGGGTAAAAACTGACGAATGCATGGGGCTCACAAACGTTTCTAATCAAGGGTAGATACTCGTATAACGAACTACCTTCTTTCGCAGTCTTTTGATACGATTCTCTATATCAAATAGACAAATAGTCCCTAATATTATATAATAGTTGAAAGGGACAGTGGCCTAAATGCTGGCAGCATTTAAAAGTCTCGCGAGGGGTTTTTTGAGCCAAAATTATGTAAGGAATCTGGGTATTTGTCACATTGTATTGTGAACCAAATTGACAATATTTTACACTTAATTTAAACATATTTACGTGACGTTTATAAAATAATGAATTGATAAATACAGCTCCACCACCCGGGCTCTAAGCAACAACTGGAGGAGGTTTGGGAGAAGCAAGACCACATGCAAGACCAGCAATTTGACCCTAAAGTATTCTTTATGATGCATGGTGAGTGATTTCTATGTGTATTAATTGTACGATTATATTTAACAGCTACACCATCCCGCGACGAGAGATCAATTGTTAGACATTTGGAAAAACGCCGACAAAATGGACGCTAAAGATTTCGACTCAAAGGTCTTTTTCATGATGCACGGTAAGATCCAAAGCGTGTGTTGTTTGACGTAGTTTCATTTACCAAAATATTTCTGTATTTTGAGTCGTTCAATTTATAACACCACGCACGGATTTTACGTTTGTTATAGATAGCATGGCATTTATTGTTTTGTTTTAGAAATAGTCTTTAGTTTAGAATGATGTATTACGCCGGAGACGTTTCTGCTTTAGCTGACATCATATATTTGTCATGACTGTGTTGGATTGGAAAGAAGCGAAAGTTTTCGAGCGTCGTTTTTGAAATAGCTTGTTATTTTTGCTCGGTATAGGTAGATGCAATACTTTATGAGCTTTTTGAATCGACCGTGACCGGTTAAGCAGCAAAAGCAACCCACTGCTGAAGTATGACCCACACTAGAATCTAGAATTAGTTTGAAAATGTTCTCTGTTCCCCCTATTTTCTTTTGTCGTTCGGGTTTTCTTTTTTTTAACACATCTTGGATTAGAAGAAGAAAAGGAAAATAGGGGAAAACCTAAGCTTAATCCGATTTCGCCTATTGAGCCGATCACTACCGGTTGGGACTCCGCTAGTAATCGACTCGACATTATCATTTGCTATGCTGTGATAAAAAAATAGTACGAGTAATGTTTTTCTTGGATGTCACTTTCTTCACGATGTTTCCTTTCACCGTTAAAGCCGATGGTGATTACAAAGTCGTACATCTAAAAATTATGGAATATAGTAGTCTTTTTTTAACCTTTATAGGTTTACGCTTGACCGCCATCTCACCTGATGTTAAGCGACGATGCGGTCTACAATGGAGCGTGTTTACCTAGAAGAAACCGATTCACTCTTGATTTGAGTCTTGAATTTTAAATTGAAATCGGTTTTTGGTCTGTCTGGTTTTTTCGATGTAATTAAAATACCATATTTAAACGGCACGGCATGTTGCTTTACTAACAGCTACCCTGGCTGATCACTGAAAAAAATTCGCCAAAAAAGTAGTTCGGCAGTTCAGCACTTTCAATCTTAATGATAGTGGTAGTGTTTTAATATCATATCATTAGTTAACATAACTTGATTTATATATCTGTATTGTGTGCCAATTTCTTGACTTTAATGCGACTTGGAATGAGGAATGTACGTAGAGACAGACTAATAATTTGTATAACTTTGATTCTGAAACTCGTCTTATTGTTACACGAATAAGTCTGAAATTTATTACAATATGTTAAGATTTTCTTATTATTTTATAGTATAGAGTGACGGGACGGGCAGGACATGTGCCTGATGGTAAGCAACGCGCTTGCCCATAACAGGACAGGTAGACGCAGCTATTGAAACATGAAGATTCCAAATTATTAGGTACCTAGCAGTGCACTGCGCTCGCACCCAGAGATATAAGATGATTTACCTATATGTCATGTTCTGGAAACATTGCCCTTCAAACCGGACAGTGATGCTGTCACATTACTGCTTGGTATTAAAATAAAAGCTATTGATCGGAATGTTTCGCAGAGAAAAACACAAATTAATGTAACATTAAATTGCTTAGGTTAATTGCAGGTTATGCCCGCGGTACGCAGTACATAATAGGATGGACCTGATCGCCATTTCGCTTGATGTTAAGAGACGATGGGATCTACGATTGATGGAGCGCGCTTACCTAGAAAAAGCGGTTTCACTGTAGACGTACACAACCCTGTAGACGGAACATTAGCAGCCACACTGTTCCCACTGATGGAACTCGGGCCTTTTCTCACTCAAGGAGAGATTCAGAACTCTAACACGTTGACCAAGTGGAAGTCTTGGAACATACCATTTTCCCCACAAAAAATTCCTTCATCATTTAAAACAGTAGTTATGAAGAATTGGCGCATCTGCATCACATCTGCACACATGAAGAATCATTTACATCGTCTGCTCCTGTATATAGATGCGTTTAAAACAAATTACATAATCAGTAATTCATCATTTTCTTCTTGTTTCGATCAACTGCTGGCTATTCGCGTCCTTTCCGGTCTTCCCGTTTGTTCGTTTCTCTATCCCGTTCTGATCTCATCCATTTGCGATCTTCTTCGATAGTTTACATTCGATTCGTGAGATTCTGCGATGTGAAATTGATTCTATTTAGACTTTTATCTATTTATTCTGATTTATATTGGTTATTTAACTATTGAGCTGTTTATATTCAGATGTTGACGGCAACGGCGTTTGGGACGCGGACGAAGTGAAAGCCCTCTTCATAAAGGAGTTAGACAAGCTCTACGGCCCCGGAGGACCCAATAAGGACCTCCACGAGAGGGCGGAGGAGATGGAACGTATGAGGGAACACGTTTTCAAGGAGAATGACAAGAACCGCGACGGACTCATCGATTTCCACGAATTCATGTTGGAGACGCAAAAGGCCGATTTCAATCGTGACGAAGGTATGATTCTAGAACGTTCTTTATTTTAGCCATGCCTCATTCACATCTAAACACACAAGAGTACATTTGCCTGTTACATTTTTATTGTTTTATTCTTCATTACATTTGCATTAACCCCCTACCAAAAAAGGGGTGTCATAAGTTTGACGTCGATGTCTGTTTGTCCATCTATCGGCGTGTGTGTCTGTCTGTGGAACCGTAGAGCTCAAACGGATGGACCGATTTCGATACGGTTTTTTTATTTGAATGTTAGTTTCCGTGCGGTGATTCTTAGCTATGTTTGGTTAATATCGATTCAAGATGGCCGCATCCACAAAATGGCGAACAATTTTTTTTCGCAACCACCTTCAATATTGATTTTAAATGACAGGGCTTGTCTAGTAGAATACTTTGACAAATGACAAATTTCAAATCCAAGATGGCTGCCACCACAAAATGGCGAATTACATTTATTTTTTCACTATTCTCTCTAAATGGGTATCAAATGAACCCTTTCATTGACTAGTAGAATGTTGTACAAATTACAAATTCGAGATAGTCGGGGGTAAATCAACATTTTTAATTATATTCTTGTTTAAATGGGACTAATAGCTGCTGTCCTCGGATCACCTTTACTGTCAATTGGCATAGAAATATATCTGCAATTAATGCCCAGACCCAAACTTAACGATTTTTTAAAGTTATACTTCTTTGGCACGTTATGGAAAAATAATGAGAGTTCATTTTTAGATTAGCGCACACACCGTCACGAAATACCGATACCCTAAAGTTAAACTAACATTTTAGTAAACATTGTAGCTAACTTCAGATTAATACTTCTTGCGTTGAATATTACGTAAGTATCTATTCTGTAATTGAAGTTAGACTTCTTAGCACGACCAATAAAAAGAAGTATTAACCTCTTGCATGCATAAGTACATACACACTCTGTTTATTATATGTAATAGCCAGTCTATAGAGCGATAAGACGAACGAGACATGCGCCTCATGGTAATTAACACGTCTGCCCATAACAGCACAGTGCCACGCAGCTATTGAATCTTGAAAATTAAATCGCTACCGAGCACTACACTACGCTCGCCACTCAGAGATATAAGGTAATTTATCTCTGATCCGTGTAATTTATCTGGAACATTACTCTTCAAGCCGGAACACAATAATATTGGCACACTACTGCTTGGCGGCAGAATAACTGCTAAAAGTGTGGTCCTTCCCCAGGCAGGCGAACTCTGCTAAAGTTCTACCACAACTACGAACTGTGGCACTGTGCTACTGTAATCGTAATGTTTATAAATAGCCTAGGTTGATAAGCTCATTGTTATTACAATTCATCATAATATATAAACATCATCGTTATGGAGAAGATGGCTGAAGTGTCGTTTAATTTGTTTACAGGCTGGAAATCGATCGAAGAAAATCAGATCTACACGCCGACTGAATATCAAGAGTTCGAGAGAAGGAGACACGAGGAACTTAAGTTCTTGCAACAGCGCGGCTTGGTTAGTTGGCAATGATAAGTGTTATCTTTTAGGATATTGTTGGTGATCAGCCTGCATCATTTAAAAGGAATACTAAGTACATTAATTACTTCAACTTTCGTACTACAATTTCTAAAAAAATACTAACATTATATAAAATCTGCATATTTTTTCTCATCTTAATATATATAAATCTCCTCTCTCTGTCACGATGTTTGTCCGCGATAGATTGCTAAACTACTTAACCGGTTTTAAATTAAATTAGCACACCATGAGCAGTCTGGTCCAACTTGAGAGGTAGGATAGTTTTTTTTTCGATTAATTAGTCTTTATATGACGAAATCCGAGCGAAGCCGGAACGGGCCGCTAGTATAATATAAAAATTGTGTATTTGCCCGGTAAAAACATCGAATTCTTCGCAATAATTCGTAACAAGAGCGCGCGCGCTCTTTAACTTTCGATTTATGATGTGCCAAAGTGAATAAACTCTAAACAGCCGCTAAACAGTGCTAGAGAGGACACCACAAACACTTTTTTTGGGATATGTAATGAGTTAACAAAAGTTGTAAAACTTAAGTTGTTTGTTTAAATATGCAGAACATGACCTTAAACATAATGTTTATATTGTACGGGGCTTAAATCACGATTTTAATCATTGTTTAGTTACCTCGACGTTTCGGCAGTGTTACAACCGACGTGGTCACGAGAAGACAAGTCTTCTCACGTGAACGTCGAGGTAATTAAATTAAACAATGATTTACATCGTGATTAAGCCCCGTACAATATAAACATCACACAAGCTTTGCTTAGTTTGGGGTCAGATGGTGTTGTGTGTGAATTGTCCATCAATATTTATTTATTTATTATCTGTACGAATTGCAAAAGTTTAAAACAATATATTTACGCCCTTAAACGTATACTTTACAATACCAGTAACCCTGTATAGTCTACTTTTATAAAATATCTCCTGAATTAGGGCCTATCATCTCTCGGAGAGACTTGAAAGCACACACATGATCAGATGCGGGATGTATCTCTTCTCGATAGGTAGTTGTTGCTTAGTGGTGCTACACTTATTCTGAGAGCTGGCAGCAAATTCTGGGCAGGTATTTGATACAAGCTGAATACTTGTCACATAGCATATTATACCCTAACATGGCGATGTAGACCTGATTGGTGAGCACAATGAAATCCTTTAGATTTGGATCGTAGAAAGTTCCACCAAACAGAACATCTATCTTTTTGAGAATCCCTATTTTTTTGTGAAAAGTAATACCAAATAAAAATTAAAATAGCCTGTAATACATTTTTATATTTTGTACAATATGTTTTTGCACGCGTCTGGCAATGTTAAAACCCCGACTAAATGGTCTGGCTTATTTCTTTTTATTCTTTACCAGTGACAAGTTTTCAGCTTGTCTCAAATACCTGCCCAAAATTTGCTGTCAGCTCTCGCATAAACTGGCCAAATTTAGAATGATGAAAGATGTATATTTTTTAGAAACTGCCGATTGGTTTATCACGATGTTTACTCGTTCACCGTTATAGCCAGTGGTAACGCATAAGCAGCCCACTGAATGTTCTCACTGCTGGGACTCGGGGCCCTGCTCTCGCAAGGAGAGTCAGGCCATCAACCACGCTGGCCCAGTGCGGGTTGGTAGATGACGCATGACTTTTAAAAGATTCTTGGAGCATGCCGGCTCGTGATGTTTTCCTTCGCCATTTTAAATTAGCGGTATTACGCTCATGACTTAGAAATAACAATGGTGCGCGTGGGATTCGGCTCAGGGGCTCCGGATACCGGATAGTAGTAGCAAACTGTAAATCTGTACGTACAATACTCATAAATGCAGGTGAGATGCGACCCTACGACCTCACAATTGTGAAATATGAGGTTTTTGCCGCCACTTTACGTCAAAAAAAAACCATATTTAATTCCTGTGCTAATTTTTACGTTTTCAAGTGCACAGCTTCCGAAATTGATAACAGAACCTATGTGCTCTAGTTTTAATGATTCTTGAATTAAGTATATTTTTAGGAACCAGAAGTGGTTTCATATTTTTAAAACAACAATTTAACAAATCACACCAGTTTCTATTATCAAATTATAAATTATTACACAAAATCACAGTAATTACTAAAATAATAAATCTTTATATCTTATGCACGTCCAACCCTGACAAGCGTCCCCGCGTCCCGCCAAAAAGAAAAGAGGATCAAGGTTCTAGGTTCCAAGGAGGCGGCAGCTATCCTCATGAAACCTCTTTAGTTGCGTCACATCATGTTTGGCTCCGCCCTCTGCCTACGTGAAGTTCCTAACAATATTTTATCTTGTAATAGGAGATTCGTTTAGTAAAATATGTGCCACAAAATAGAAAGTCAATTTTCCAAAATCAAATCAAAAAAAATATTTCAAATATGAATCGTATTCTAAAGGCAATAACGTCATTGTTGAGTAGCGTAATGGTTGATGGTACGTTACAGGTGGACGCATACGGGCGCTCGTTGCCGGGAGCTGAACACCAAATCAACCAAGCCAGACAACAGTTCCATCACTACCAGCAACAACAAGCCATTCAGCAACACATGCAGAACCAGCAACACGGCCAGCAATACCCGCCCGGACAAGGCTTCCAACAACCGCAAGGCTATCAGCAACAACAAGGATACCAGCCGCCTCAAGGCTATCAGCAACCACAAGGATACCAGCCGCCTCAAGGCTATCAGCAACCACAAGGATACCAGCCGCCGCAAGGGTATCAGCAACCTCAAGGGTACCAGCAGCCGCAGGGATTCCAACAACCTCCCCAGGGTAATCAACCCCAACAAGGTTACCAGCCTCCCCAGAACATCCCGTCTCAAGTAAACCAACAAGGCAACCAGCCACCTCAAGGCAATGTACCGCAACAGCAGGTGCAGGGACAAGTCCAGTACCAGCCTCAAGTACCTCAAGGGCAAGTGCCGCAAAACCAACCTCCTCAGGGTCAACCTCCCCAGAATCAACCTCCTCAAGGCCAACCCCCTCAGGGTCAACCCCCTCAAGGCCAACCCCCTCAAGGCCAACCTCCTCAAGGCCAACCCCCTCAGGGCCAACCCCCTCAGGGCCAACCTCCTCAGGGCCAACCCCCTCAGGGTCTACCTCCTCAAGGTCAACAACCTATAGTACAGCAACCGCAAGTAGGCCAAGCTCCTCAAGCTGCAAACCTAGCATCACCTGTCAAGGTTTAAGTAAATAACTTACTGTCATTCAGGTGTTCTCAACACTGCACATATTTATCGATTTTTTTAATTTATTCGTCATTTTGTTGGTATAGCTGTGCCAAACCTTTCGCTTACTTCAGTATATATATCCTTGTTGTGATTAGTCTATTTGGACAAATTAATCTGAATGCGTATTGTGTGATTGTATTTTACCCATGACAATAATTTGTGGCATATCTATTCAAAATAAATGTTAGATCAAGTAATTGTCTTTTTGTATTTTTATTTAGCTTAAATTGTTTTGCTTAGCCCACGATCCCTGGTATATTTTTTGCAATTGATTACTATCAAGTTAATTTTGCGCGAAAAGTTTCATTTTGATGAGACGCTCAACAATTTCCTGGATGAAACTCTCGATTGTGGTAGCTAACAGAGATAATTTAATTATCTTACTTACTAATTATCAATCTTACTTACTTAATCTTACTTAGCTAATGTTAATATCATTTAATAGTCATATTGTCCAACAAATTGCGTGGTACATTGTCCCGGTCCTACGCTCAGAAACATTATATCCTAACTATCTCTGTTAGCTACCACAATCGAGAGTTTCTTACAAGAAATTGTTGGACGTCTCATCAAAATGAAGCAAGCTATTCACGCAAGCTTGATAGCGATCAATTGCAAAAATTGTACCAGGGATCCTGGACTATTATTACCTCTGCTGAATTCGAGTGAACCTTCCGACGACTTAGGTCCTCGGAATTGCAGCCTTTTTATGTTCTTTGCTTGTGTTGGCTACATTGGCTTTAGCTAAAAAATGCATCAGTCAACGTTTATGCTGCTTATAGATGTGGAAATTACTTACGCCGGAACAAAGAATCTGATATATACCTGGTTTGTGCTAAACGGCCACTGAAGAACACCAAGTCTAAGAACTCACGGAGCGATTTTCACCCGCGACTGCCGCGGTTGCAGACCATAATCTTCACCGCGACGGCTAAGAAACGGCGAAAATAAGCGGACTCGTGAATTTTGATATAAAACCGTAGTTTCGCAACCGCGGCGGGCGGGGTATATATTTGCATTCTACAGAAGCTGCATGCCCGCAACCACAGCGGCCGGGGCTGAAAACCGATCCATGAGTTCTTAGCTTTAAGTTCTCACTTCAATCGGCAGTGATACGTTGCGCCTCTTAAAGCTAAGAACTCACGGAGCGATTTTCAGCCGCGCCCGCTGTGGTTGCGGGCCCGCAGCTTCTGTAGAATGCAAATATACAAGGTGTTGCAGAAAGGTGCAACAATATTAATTGTAGTTCATGTACATAACGTTTTGAATCATGTATGTGAAAATTAGACATGAAAGCTCAAATTTTTTTTCCATAAAAAAAAGATTTGTTTTGTTTGTTATTTTATTTGACATACCCCTAATGGCCTGATCTCGGCACGGATTTTTGTACGACGTCGTGGCGTAGGCGGGAAGGTCTTTTGTCAGCTGTACATGCGTTAAGGTTGAAGCTGGTGATTTGGTAGGAATTTTACGTCAAACTTTGACTCGAATTATCTCGTGATCTACTGTGCTGAGGGGAAAGAGACCTTCGGTGACGAAGTCTACATCAGTGTTAGAATGGACTGTCAAAATATTGTTGGGGGTAAATCCACCACGTTGTATAAATATGTAAAAATTTAAGGCACGACTGACGACGCGTTTTACGCACGGTCCCACGCGATCGCCGCCCGCCCGTTACCCGCCACGTTCGCTGGCGATAACCTCACCCGGGGCGGCTGCGAAACCGCGAAAATCAGCGGTCTCGTGAGTTTTTAAATGAAACCGGCGGCGGCGCCCGCCGAGGTTGCGGAACCGCGGTGGGCGCGGGTGAAAATCGTTCCATGAGTTCTTAGCCTAACTTTGAAATTTAGTTCTCCACTGCCGCCGCCCGACATTAATTAGAGAATGTCGGTGACGCGAAGCCATGATTTACCCCTACCAAAAAGTGGTCAATGCGGCTTAAGAAGTTTTTACTAAAAAAATACGATTTATGACGTCTATCTGACACCTAACAACGATTGGAAGATTTCTTATCCAAATCTAAGGTTCCGCCGCCGCCGCCGATATAAGTTGGCAGTTGGCTCGCAGTTGGGGTGATTGATTGGTTTGACGAGTTACGTTCTTTAAATGGAAAACTTCTTGTGGCGCACCACACACAGATTTTTAGTTGACTGTGAATGAAAATCAGTGTCACGCTCGGAAATGAAAGAAATGGTCGGGTGAACTCGAGAACACCGAGTGTGCCCGAGCGAGAAAGATAATCAACTGCTGCTGTCTGTCTGCTGTCACTGTCTTTTTTTTATTATTCTTGACCATGCATGGACGTATAATAAGTCGGACGTAGTCTCGCTAAAACAAAAACTGTCTATAGAGTCGGACACACTGATAGGCTGACACGCCCACATACACACAAGTTTGCGCGTGTAATGACCCACTGGTGTGTGCATGTGTGCGTGTCAGCCTGTATGTGACAACGCACACGTGCATATTATGAGGCCGACCCTATAGACACAGTTTTTGTTTTATCGTTGGCTGTGAACTTGATGTGAATGAAAATCAGTGTCACGCTCGGATATGAAAGAAATGGTCGGGTGAACTCGAGAACACCGAGTGTGTCCGAGCGTGAAAGATAGTCAACTGCTGCCGGCTGTCTGCTGTCACTGTATTTTTTTATTTAATCTTGACCATGCATGGACGTATAATAAGTCAGACGTAGTCTCGCTAAAACAAAAACTGTCTATAGCGTCGGTCACACTGATAGGGTGACACGCCCACATACCCACAAGTTTGCGCGTGAATGACTGATGTGTGTATGTGTGCGTGTCAGCCTGTATGTTACAGCGCACACGTGCATATTGTGTGGCCGACCCTATAGACACAGTTTTTTTAGCGACACTACGTCCGACTTATTTTATACGTCCATGTTGACCATGGATATTACTCCTTCACCCACATCTATCACTGTGTTTAGCAATTTGTACTGTTACTGTCGTGTTTACTGTATAGACTGGGTGCTGGGTGAAGTTGAGTGTGCAAAATATGAGGACAGCATTCGGTGTACGGTTTTGAACTCAGAAGACCATGCAAATTATGATTCTGGATGTTGCCAGGAGGTGTATTTGTCCATTTTTTAACACCGATTCTAAGGGGCATGCCCATAAGAATTCAAGTAAATGAACTGAACACATGAATAAGAATGGTTATTGTGTGTATCCAGAATCATAATTAGCATGCTCTTCTGAGTTCAAAAGCGTACACCGAGTGCGGTCCTCATATTTTGCACACTCAAGTCCATCCAGCACCTGGTCCAATATTCAATTTATAAAAAATAGTTATGTAATCAAAGATAAGGCATAGACATTGTTCTATCATTTTGTCATGTTACACGTGCTATTTCCTCTCTTGAGTGATATAATAGTGATTTAATCAAATTCACATGCAAAAATATTTTAAAAAGTAGATCGCTTCAGTTCTGCTGGTCTTTTTTCACATATTTGTTAATGGTTATAAAATAGCCCTAATATATCATATATCAATATCTGTTTGTAATTCCAAATTAACAGCTTTGCATTAAATGCATATGAAAAAATATACCTACGGGGCTTACTTAAGGGTTGCCATCCGTCCGGGTTTCCCCGGATTTGTCCAAGTTTAGAGAGCGTCCGGGGAGCGTTCGGGCCAGACTTCATTTAATTTTGTAGTCGGGGTTCAAGTTTAAAGTCTTGGGCTATCCGCAACTCCCGCACTGGGCCTGGACGTCTTTCTCTCATTCTACGAAAAAAAAAGCAAATTAAATTTCGCGACTTTCCTACTCCGGTTCTCCGATAGGTACGCGGTCCGATCGAACATTGCTTAAAGTTTAAAAGTTTTAATTAAAGTAGGTTTAGAACATTTAAACGGACGAAACGACGGATCGAAGTAGAACCGGAGCAGGAAAGTCGCGAAATTTATTTCGAAATTACGTTTTTCGTAGAAAGAGAGTGAGTGGACACCCTGAACGCGTTCAAACGACGAACCGACTCACTAAAATCTTACTAAAATGATGAAATTACACAAAAAGGTGACTTTTTCAATTATTTTAATTACACTGATCATTATAATACCTATATGTTTAAAAATCTGTTGACATTCCCGGGTTCTGGGCTTTAAATCCGGGGTTTTCACGAGTCTTGTCCTGGTTGGCAAACTTTAGAGATGGCAATACTACTTAGATAAAAAAACAAGTTCAAATTTATTTTTCTGTCTTTCTGTTTATTCGGTTAATCTCTGAAACGGACAGACTGATCTTAGCGGGACTGACGATAGTTTAATCTTGGTGTCTTCAAATTGAGAGCGAATGGTTTCTTCCAGGTAAGCACGATCCATCGTAGAGCGCATCTTAGCATCGGCCGGTGAAGTGGAAACTGTAAACCAACAATAGTTTAAAAAAGCCTTGAGATAAAAAATGGATTTCACGAAAGAAAATATGACATTTAACTATACTTTCAACGTGCGCCGTAGCATGGTGCGGGCGACAATAATTGTCCTATGACGCTGAAGCTGTTAGTCCATTGAAAAGTTACATTTGGGGTTGCGTTTTTTAGAGGACGCAATTTTATCGTTTTGATGTGTAGGGGGGATCAGTGTTAAGCTAAAACCAAGTTTGTGGGGTCGCCACCTTTGTCCTACGGCCGCCATCTTGAAAATAAGGTTAAGGGTTGACCCTTAACCGAGCTGTAGAAAAAATGATGAAAAAAAAATGATAGCAATTTGCTACAAAAAGTATGAACACATTTTTTTTATCAGATAAATAGTTTAAGAGATATACCTATCGTCAAAACCATTTCAACCCCTATTTTCAAGATGGCGGCCGTGGGACAAGGGTGGCGACCGACCCCACAAATTTGGTTTTAGCTTAACACTGAACCCCCACATAATGACTACACTGCAAAAAAATTAAATTGCGTCCTCTAAAAAAAGCAAGGTAAGGCCTAAAAAATGTAACATTTCAATAGACATGTCAGTATTACATAATTGGGGGTATGACGTTTTGAAATTTTATTCATCAAGAAGTTGAAGTTGAAGTTTTGAAATTCATTTTTATTGTCAACGATACAGTTTCGTTTAAGTAGGTATGTATTGAAAATAATTTCAGCAGTGGGAACATTACTTAATTGACTGCATATGCATCTGAAAAATAAAGTTGTCAACACAGGATGTCTACTCTCTTTCTTCGAAAAACGTAATTTTGAAATAAACTCGCGACTTTCCTGCTCTGGTTCTTCTTCGATCCGTGGTTTCGTCCGTTTAAGTGTTCTAAGCCTACTCTAATTAGAGTAGGTTTAGAACATTTAAACGTTAAATGTTCGATCGGACGAAACAAAGTAGAACCGGAGTAGGAAAGTCGCGAGTTTTTATCAAAATTACCTTTTTCGTAGTAGGAGAGTAGACGTCCTGGTCACCAATAATATAAAGTTCAGCAATATTGTTACGGGCATGACGTCTACTCTCTTTCTACGAAAAACTAAATTTCGAAATAAACTAGCGACTTTTCAACTCCGCTTCTACTTCGTTTCGTCCGATCGAACGTTGTTTGACCTTTAAATGTTCTAAGACTACTTAAATTTAGAGAAAGTAGGTTTAGAACATTTTTTCAGTAGTGGTAGGACTCTTAGCAGAGTCCGCCTGGGGAAGTACCACACCTTTGTCAGTTATTCTACCGCCAAGCAGCAGTGTGTAAACATTACTGTGTTCCGGTTTGAAGGGCAATGTTTCCAGAGAAATTACAGGGCTTAGAGATATAACAACTTAAATCTCTGGGTGACGAGCGAAGTGCAGTGCTAGGTAATGATTTGGACTGTTCATGTTCCAATAGCTGCGTGTCACTGTGCTGTTATGTGGCAGGCATGTTGCTTACCATCAGGCACATGACCTGATCGTCTCGTCAATCTTTATTTAATAATAAAAATTAAAAAAAACGGACGAAACGACGGTTCGAACTAGAACCGTAGTAGGAAAGTCGCGAGTATATTCCGAAATTACGTTTTAGAAAGAGAGTAGTGGTCCAGTTTTTACGCGTTCTTCCGTTATATATTTTTCTTACGGTTTTTGTCTCACATTTTTTTCAGTTCGGTCACGCCGCAAAATCCCTTTCTTCTCCAAGCCTGCTGTGAGAAATTTCGTTCCAAAGATAGATAATATGTAAGTACATATTAAGAAATATTTTTTTAAAATTTTTTGAATACATTATAATGAATTAAATCATTCAACATTTAAAAAAGTATAAAAACGCATTTAAAACACAACCGAGGGATGTGATTTTTTCGTAGCGAACACCGTTTTTTGTGTGGTTTTACTACCATCACCTCTTGAGGACCACCTGGGTGAACAGTGGTAGTTTTTTTTACAACGGCTCAATTTTGTCTACCTTTGTGTTCATTGGGAAATATTTAGTTTCCACCGTCCACCTTGTTAAATAATCAAATCGGACCGGTTAGGTTATATAGGACCCAGATCCAACTCGGAGCACCCTGACTCCACCTAGTCTTGTCGCTACTACCCCTAGAGTGTTTAAAAAAAATGCGGGACCCAGAAGCTAGAGGGAGGTCCTGAGTGGAGCGAGCCATGCGAGGCCAAGCGTAGTGGAGCGCAGGCCGAGTACGGAGAAGCGACACTCAGGGCTGACCGCATAGCTTCAGGTGCTCTCCCGGAGTCAAATCTCAGTGACAGACAATTGTCTAAGTACACCACATTTCTTAGGTGTACCGTCACCAAAATCAAGTTCCATGGGCTTTCCAGTTTTATCTAAGAGGTAAGCCGTTGAAAAAAAAATTTCTACGGTTCACCCAGATGGTCTCAGGAGGCGGCATTAGGGGGTGGCGAACGGGGCAATCGCCAGGGGCCTCGCTCTTGCAGGGGCCTCGCGCCAAAACCCAAGCAAATAAAAAAAGTGGAACAAAGACACCATAACATTGCAACTATTTTTATTTAAAATCCTTTTATTTTGATCCTTAGGTATAACATAATAGAAAATTAATTATGGAGTCCTTGTAGTTCACTATCGAAATATATGTAGTCCTGAGAGTTATTGCCACTAAACCTATAACAGTTGCGTTTGCTGGAAGAAGTTTATCCTAATTTAAAATGAATAAAACATTTTTGAGGAATTCGATGATACAAGATCGGCTTTCATGCTTTGATATTCTTTCGATTATTTTTTATATTAAAAAATTCAAAATGCTAGTTTAAGGAAAAGCCGCAATCATCAATTTTAAAATGTAGCATCTTTGTACCTATGTATTTTTTTTAAGTATAGAGTGACGAGACGAGCAGGTCATTTGCCTGGTGGTAGGCAACATGCCTGCCACATAACAAACATCACGGTGACACGCAGCTATTCGATCATGTAGAGTCCAAATCATTACCTAGCACTCCGCTCCGATCCTCACCCAGAGATCTAAGATATTATATCTCTAAGCCCTGTAATTTCATTGGAAACATTGCCCTTCAAACCGGAACACAGTAATGTTGGCACTTTACTGCTTGGCGGTAGAATAACTGGCAAAGGTGTGGTACTTCCCCAGGTGGACTCTGCTAAGACTCCTCTTAGCCATCTAGGCGCCCTAAAGTATAGCACTACACTTTGGGGACGTTGAAATACACCCCCCCCCTAGGTTAAGATTCCCAGCGCCCTTGTAGTATCCGGCGCCCCGGGCAACCGACCCCGTCGCCCCACCCTAATGCCGACACTGCCTACCACTACTAATTAATTATTATTTGTTCAATTTGTAAATCTTTTGTGTTGTTTGTTGTTTCTATGTATAATAAGTTAATAAGTATGTATTTAAAACTTTATAATATGTATTACATCAGCTATCTGGCCGCCATCACACAAGCTTTGCTTAGTTTGAGGTCAGATGGTGTTATGTGTGAATTGTCCACCAATATATATTTATTTATTTATCACTTTTATGTACTAAGTAGTACCTATAACTTTAGCATTTTTCGTCAAATAGGCACCTAAACCAAACAATCAGACCTATTTTTGCAAAACATACTTTTCCCGAAGGTCAAAGGGCCTCGCAAAGACCTGCCGCCCGGGGCCTCGCAATTGGTAAAGCCGCCACTGTCAGGAGGTGCACGTTAGGTAAGAACTGCTTTTTTCTTAATAAACAGTTTTATAAAAGAAAACGTTTCGTCATTAGAACTAAAGCTGTGTACGCAATACCAGATCAATCTGACACCGGAGGGTCTACTGGCTAACTAAAACTGTAGTAGCTTTGTTATTGGGCTCTATTTTATTTTCGCTTGTAACTAAAGAGCAGCAAAGCTAAAGCAGATTTAGATAGGTAGAAGCACAGATTACGGAAATGAAACGTTTTATTTCTGTAATCTGTGGGTAGAAGGGCCAGAAGGAGGTTAAAAATCAAATACAAAGTTGAAACTAAACTAAAGTTGATCCAAACAAATAAACTGGTCAAGGCTAAATAAAAATATATAAAATCTTCTCCTTTTTTGAAGAATGCTACTACATGCACACACTAATGTATCTTAAGCGTTACGCCGTTGTAGGTACGCATAACTAATATTTGTAGACTAGAACCTTCTAATTGGGTTTCATTGAATTTACTACTACAATCATTTTATTATCTAATGATGTTGTCTTGTAAAATTTTTGGCTAACAGTTATTGTCGTTTTTAAGCAAGATTGTACTCCTCGTAAATAAATAAAAATATAGGAGAATTTATGAAACTGTAGGTACGTATGTATTAGACATATTGGCGTTTTATGTATTATAAATGTTGTGCGTAGAGTTAAAATGTTCCCATTTTTTTTACAAAATTCAAGGGATTTATATGTGTATCTACTTAAATATGTTATTTTAATGAGATTAATAAATTGCAATACTTACTACATTGTTGTTTCGTTTCATCATTTGTATATATATGATAATTTACAAAAATGTATTTAAATAGGCATTATCGGAATAACAGATTTGAGTTACACCTAAACGTCACACATAGGTATATATATACTATATACTATACTAAGTAGTATATGTCAAATATTAATATAGACACAATCATTATTATGATGCCTTTTAAACTTCTCCAAGCAAACCAAATCCACAATTGTTTCAGTTAGATATTATACATTACCTATATATCATTAGGTACAATATAGACAAATAGTCCAAGATAATGAGGAAAAGGGGCTTATTTTGCAGAAGGCAAGATGATTGACTACTTTATCTTTTAAAGGTTAGGTGAAGTCAATGATACGTAGGCATTTACTTGTCTCATACTTCTGGGAATTCCCAGCGATTTCATTGCCTATCTTATTTGCTCATTTACCTCCACATTTTTCCTCTTACCGCTGACAAAACTGATTAAGTCCAGTCTTGTCGCTTTAAGTCCGATTCACGTTACAACATAAATTTATTTAAATAGACAGACACTCTTTATTGACACACAGAAACACAAATTAGGAAAAATAAAATTGTAAGAACTCTGATAGTGGCGGTCTTATGAAAAACAAAAAATAAGTAGTCTGACGCCACTGTCTTATGGTTTCAAGCGATCTCTTCCAGCCACAGAAATCTAAATTATTATTTAGATAAATTGTTACTTAGATTTCTGTGCATCCAGCCGATCTTAGGATGGAAAACAACGTCAGTACAAGTCAGGTACGGGGCGCACAAACAGGAAATAAAAGAAAACAAATACTCATATTAGCATTTTAAATCTAAAAGTTTTGACGTGTTTTTTTCATCACTTCGGTTGAACCAGCAGGTCTACTACGAAAACAAACTCCGAATAATCGCATCCGACCGACAGCTGAATCGGATTGTAGCCTACCACGAAAAACATTCGGATCGATACATTTCGGGTCGGAAGTTATAGACTTAGGTCGGATGAGGGTCGGATCGAACGAAACGGCCGATCTGATCAACCGACCAATTGTCTTTCGTAGTCGGAAACTTCATAAGTTCGGCCGATATATCGTTTATCGGACTTCGTAGTAGACCTGCTGATCCGTTCAGGCGTTAGTCTGAACGTTAAATGGCGTTAGGCGTTAGCCTATCAGGTTAAAATGTGGAACACAGTTAAATTGCAGTCTGAAAGAACACAGGCTTTTTCTGTTTTTTTAATTAAGAGTGACGAGACGAGCAGGACATGTGCCTGATGGTAAGTAACATGCCTGCCACATAACAGCACAGTGACACGCAGCTATTGGAACATGAAGAGTCCAAATCATTACCTAGCACTGCACTGCGCTCGTCACCCAGAGATCTAAGTTGTTATATCTCTAAGCCCTGTAATATATCTGGAAACATTGCCCTTCAAACCGGAACACAGTAATGTTTGCATACTACTGCTTGGCGGTAGAATAACTGGCAAAGGTGTGGTACTTCCCCAGGCGCACTCTGCTAAGAGTCCTACCACTACAAAAACAGCGAGGTATCCCACGAAAATAGCGAGAACGGGAACTGCGCAGATAAAACCGCAACCATAACCTCAAAGTTACATCAGGACGTCTACTCTCTTTCTAAGAAAAACGTAATTTCGAAACAAACTCGCAACTTTCCTACTCCGGTTCTACTTCGTTTCGTCCTATCGAACATTTAAACGGACGAAACGACGGATCGAAGTAGAACCGGAGTAGTAAAGTCGTGAGTTTGTTACGAAATTACGTTTACGTAGAAAGAGAGCAAGACGTCCTGGACGTCTACTCTAATTCAACGAAAACGTAATTTCGAAATAAACTCGCGATTTTCGAACTCCGATTCTACTTCGATCCGTCGTTTTGTCCGTTTAAATGTTCTAAGCCTACTCTAATTAGAGTATGCTTAGAACATTTAAACGTCAAACAATGTTGTATCGGACGAAACGAAGTACCACGAGAGTAGGAAAGTCGCGAGTTTTTTTTCGAAATTTCGTTTTCGTAGAAACAGAGTAGACGTCCTGGTCGGGAGAACAGCAACTGTTGATCCGGAGCAACTGTTTTGAATTCGACACGCACCGCTGTCTTTTCGAAGCCGAAAACGTTGGAGGAGACACCGTGAAGAAACCGACGTTTTCCGTGAATATTTCGAGGTCACGTATTATTTACCACCCCGCACTGGGCCAGTGTGGTGGATTATGGCCTAGACTCTCTCCTTGCGAGAGAAGGCCCCGAGTCCCAGCAGTGGGAACATTCAGTGGCCTTCTTATGCTATGATATATGCAGGTAAAATCGGAGGACGTATCCGTAAATTTAAATACCTACTTTACCTATAAAATTAAGTGAGTTTTGCCTTGCATAAGCCTAATCCCGAATACTGCGATTGGTTCAGTTGGAAACAATTACAAATAGGTAAAATGTGTTCTTATTTTGTTATAATACGATAAGAAGTTTTATCAAAGTACTAATAAATAAGGTTTAATTTGTATCTTAATTAACGGAACATAACATATTTACTTACATCATTTCAAAATAATATATTTGTCATCAATTAGGTAATAACATTATTAATTAGTAATTGTGTACAAATGTACAATAATAACCTACCCGTATTGCAAGAACAATAAAGCTTAATCTTTACCTTAAAATATCGTATGTTTCCGTTACTAATTAATTATTTTACGCTGAAAACAACACAACGGTTTTCAATTTGTGATAAAAAATCCGAGAACATGAACACAAACTTCAATTTACAAAATTAACTGAGATTCGACCAAATTTAATAATTTTTGTGATATCAACTAAATATACTGGACGTCTAAATATACTACTCTCTGTCTACGAAAACGTAATTTCGAAATAAACTCGCGACTTTCCAACTCCGATTCTACTTCGATCCGTCGTTTTGTCCGTTTAAATGTGCTATTAGAGTACCTATGCTTAGAACATTTAAGCGTCAAACAATGTTGTATCGGACGAGACGAAGTAGAACGAGAGCAGGAAAGTCGCGAGCTTTTTTTAGAAATTACGTTTTCGTAGAAATAGTAGACGTCCTGTTCCAATGAGACAGTGATATTTCGGAGTTAGCGAATAAGTAATTATAATTATATCAAATAATATATTTTCTTAAAAAAAAAACATAAATCGACTAGCAATCTAAAGTTAAATTCAAATGATCTACAATTATAAAAAGATCCATCAAAATCGATTCACAAATGGCGGAGCTATCTTGTAACATATAAGTAGATATAAATATAAAAAAATAATAATTGGCAGTCATGTATAAAAAAAAAATTGGCAGTCATAGGAACTGCCGATGGAAGTGAAAACTTATAACTCAGAATTTGATAGCTTACCTTGGAAACTACACGGGAGTAACTGGAGGGCGTGGCCTCGCCATCATTGCATGGCCATCTAGAAATGAATCAGCATTTCCCATTGGCTGCATGGATGGATTTCTAGCATTGGATGCATTTCTAGATGGCCATGCCATGATGGCCAGGGCACGCCGTTTCGGCATTTCCCATTGGCTGAGGCATTTTTAGATGGCCAATGGCTATGGTCCCGAGTTTACCTGAAGATTTCTTATCATACCCGAGCGTGACGCTAGGATTCAATTCACAGCCCACGAAAAATCTGTCTAGGCGCGCTATACACCCGAATTGATAACCTCCTCTTTTTGGAAGTCGGTTAATGACATGGAAATTTCACATTTTTGTTCATATTTTATAAATCGCTATACCGATGTCGATGAAACTTATAGGTATGGGACCACCTATGATGTATGAAGTAAGTTACGGCTGGTCTAGTGGAGAGAACGGTTGATCCGGTTCAAAGCCCATGCGCACCACTGTCTTCTTGAAGTCATTTGCGTAGTGAAGGTAAACATCTTGAGGTAACTGGCATGTTCCAATAATCTTTCGAGGTCATGCGTCATCTACCACTCGCACTCCGCGTGGTGGATTATGGCCTGGACTCTCTTCTTGTGAGAGAAGGCCCCAAGTCCCACAGTGGGAACATTTAGTTCATTGCGTATACACTTCTGAAGTATGATATGGTATGCAGTGTCTCCAGAGTGGAATCCAACAATAATTTTGATATAATACTCCGTTTACATGATTCCAGTCCAGCGACCGAAGCCAGCGCTGGATTGCTTACTGGAATAATGTAAACCGGCACTGGAATGCATTGGCACTGGATTGATAGATGACGCATGACCTCGAAAGATTATTGGAACATGCCAGTTACCTCAAGATGTTTACCTTCACCGTTTTAAGTTAACGGCATTACGCAAATGACTTCAAGAAGACAGTGGTGCGCATGGGCTTTGAACCGGATCAACCGTTCTCTCCACTAGACCAGCCGTAACTTACTTCATACCAAACCAGTCCAGCGACCGAATCCAGCGCTGGATTGCTTACTGGAATAATGTAAACCGGCACTGGAATGCATTGGCACTGGATTGATGCATTCCAGTGCCGGTCTCCATTATTCCAGTAAGCAATCCAGCGCTGGATTCGATCGCTGGTATATATGGAATAATGTAAGCCGGGTTGTCTTTATTGATGTTTTGTGATTTCTCAAAAACGTACAAAAAAAGGAGATCAAAATCGATTCACAATTGGCGGAGCTGTCATGTAAAATAAATAATTTATTTTCTCCCAAAACACAAAAGCTGACTTCAATTTAAATTTAAAATTAGTTTTTTGTTGATATTTCCAAAACCACTCCATCGATTTCGATAAAATTTGTATGGATCCACCTCTAAACTGTGATCTACCAAATAAAAAAAGAACTATCAAAATCGATGTATAATTGGCGGAGTAATCGAGTAACATACATACAAAAAAAACATACATACATGGTGTTGTGTGTGCATTTTTTTTAATAGGGCAGAGCCTTTATTAACAAAACTAAAATACAATGAGAACTACACTACGCTACATACCTAACAACTACTTACACTAAGCACACCTGAATTATCCATAGACCAATGAAGGTCTACAGATAATCAAGATGTTCAAGCCCACTACCAATCGGAAGCGTACCCAGCATGCTGGCGGCATTACCACGCTGAATGGCAATGCTTATGCGTTGGGCCAAATAAACGCCAGCATTTTGGTCACGCGTCGCATCGACCAAGCGTTCGGAAAGGCTTTTGAAGATGAGGTGAGCTCCCGGCCCCCACGGACCCAATGTCTCAACCCCAAAGGGCTCAAATTGTATAATTGTAATATGTGTGCATTGTCCACCAATATTTATTATTATTATACAACCGAATTGATAGTCTCCTCTTTTTTTGGAAGTCCATTAAAAACATCAAACTCTTTGTGGATGGGAGAAATCTTGTGAGGCCGCGTCACTGACATACTCGTATGTAATATAAAGAATTATTTCTCTAGCTATTCATGGATGTCTTACGCAACATTAGTGACGTTTAATGCAAGGTTTAATATCAATGCTAAAATTCTATGTTATAACTTTTCACTTCTATCAGCAGTTACTACGATTGCAAATTTTTGATGTTTAGTTGGTCTGAACGTAAAAGTTGTTATTTTTTAACGCACGAAGGTTCACGTTTGACCACCAACTCACCTGATGGTAAGTTTTTTTATAGTATAGATTGATAAGACGAACAGGACATGTACTTGATGGTAAACAACATGCCTGCCACATAACAGCACAGTTACACGCAGCTATTGGAACATGAAGAGTCCAAATCATTACCTAGCACTGCACTGCACTCGTCACCCAGAGATCTAAGATATTATATCTCTAAGCACTGTAATTTATCTGGAACCATTGCCCTTCAAACCGGAACACAGCAATGTTTGCACATTACTGCTTGGCGGTAGAATAACTGGCAAAGGTGTGGTACTTCCCCAGGCGGACTCTGCTCAAGAGAACAACCACTACAAAACGCCACGGTTCAGTCAAAAATTATGCACGCTGACCTACAAGTTACCTACAACTACATATATCCTCTTAGCCTCTTTCTTACCTTGAAAAGTTTCAGATTATATCTAGGAGGAAATGGTAAAGTCAACACTATATTGCAATGTTTTGCAACTCGAATAAGGAAGGAAAACTCCCTTCTAAAACCAAAAATCTATGCTCACTTCGTAATAATTTTGGAGATACATTTCTTGAATGAAAAAGTTACAGCTGGTCTAGTCGGGAGAACGGCGCCTGCCGATCCGGAGACCCCGGGTTCAAACCCCACACGCACCACTGTCTTTTCGAAGTCATGTGCGTAATGCCGCTAACTTAAAAACGGTGAAGGACAACATCGTGAGGAAACGGACATGTACCTAGAATCTTTCGAAGTTATGTGTCGTCCACCAACCTGCACTGGGCCAGCGTGGTGGATTATGGCCTTAACTCTCTCCTTGCGAGAGAAGGCAGCAGTTGTTCCCAGCAGTGGGAACAATTAGTGGGCTGTTGATGATTGATGATTTCTTGAATGTATTTATTGCCACAGACTAAGTACGAGTGGATACACTTTATTTCAAAACAATACCTATTTTAAAAAACACTGATTTTCAAACAGTTTCAGTAAGAAAATGTTAGCAAAAAAGTTCTAATGATGTTAAAAAAATAATAGGTTAAATTATGACTTGTTAAGTAATGTCATTAGTATAATAAGTGTGTATTTAATTTAATACCTAATATCACCAAGTACTTGTACAATTACTTATTTATTTGCCCTGAAGGTCAAATCAAAATTATAGAAATAACTATGTAAATAAATCAAAGGGAAAAAGGGGAATAATAATAATTGTGAGTATCATTATGTAGTTACTGAGAACAAACATCTTTGTAATTTTGAAACAAAACCGTATATATAACTATGATTTCATACTCGCGCCATCGTAAAGCTGCGACTACACTAAATTAAGAGTGAAGCGAAGCGAACCTAACAAAGGTTTGTTAAAAAAATAATAGTTAAAAGAAGTAAGTAATTTCACTACTAGTTTATTAATTTTTTGAGCCATATACATATATAATTGTTTTTTTGACCTGAAGATTCAATCAAAATTCCTGAAATCTTAATTGTACCTACTTATATAAATATATAGGTAAAATGAGTGTTACGATGTTTGTTAATAATAAATAACATCAAAACCACTTACTTTGCTTCCTGTTTCGGCAATTTAAAAAAAGATAAACCACTAAAAGATTTCAATTGCTGGCTATTGCAGTCATTCACAAGTTCGCTCATACGTCAACTCGGGCAAACGGCTGGCGGGTGGCGGCCCAGTGATCTTGTCGCTCCCGGGAGGCACGAAACGAGTAGGTATTTAACTCGCGCCGCTGAGCGAGTGACGAAGGCCTAGCATAGGGCAATAATTAAGTTATAAGTAACTAGCAGCGCCCCGCAGTCTAGATCGCGTAGTTCCCGATCCTGTTAATTTTCCTGGATAAAAAATAGCCTATGTATACGAAATGAAATTTAGTACATAGATAATGATCGGGAATAACAACTACTTTTTTCCCGGGAAAATAGAGCAAACGGGAATTTATTCTTCTTGATCGTATCCTGATTACTGAGGGTCGTGACTACCATCGACGTTCTTAACCACCTTCCTCCGGGCACTCCTGTCTTGGGCCATCCGTAAGCAAGTTTGGATGTTCGTCCTTGCTGAGGCCTTGATGGTGTCTATCCACCGGGATGACGCTTTGCCTCTGCCTCTCTTCCCTTCAGCGCGACCGACCATTATTAAATTTTCTAAGCTTTCTTGTCGTCTAGCCACGTGTCCGAAAAAATTCCGCTGAGTGCAGATGGTGGAGAGCCCTGTACTGTTCTTCAGCTGGTTCAGGATTGATGCATTTATGTGACGAGCTGTCCACTTGACGCCAAGCATTTTCCGCCAGCACCACATTTCGAACGCATTAATCTTCCCCTTTATCCTTCCCTTTAGAGTCCGAGATTCCGAAGCATATAAAAAGATAGAGAATATCAAAGTCCGCATCAAGTTAACTGGTCTTTAAGCGTATCCCGCGGTTTCTCCAGATCTTCTCCAGTCTTTTTACTGCTAACTTTGCCATTTGTCCTTCGCACCACTTCCCTCTCGCTGTCGCCATCCGAACGTATTAAAGAGCCCAGATAGACGAATTCCTCGACAAGATGCAGGTCTCGGAGCTCGTGTGTGCGAGGAGTTACGTTGTACCTGTCTATGAACATCAGTTTAGTCTTGTCTCTATTGATCTTCAGACCGTATTTTAAACTGACTGTTTCCAACCTCCCCAGAATCTCCGCTAACTCCTCCTCATTGGACGCTATCAGAGTTGTGTCGTCAGCAAAGCGTACTTATGCGGTTGCCTCCTATCTTTACGCCGCTATTCCAATTCTCCAGAACCCTCCACATAATGTGTTCTCCGACGAGATTGAACAGAGCCGGGGAGATAATGCAACCCTGACGGACTCCACGTTCTAGCTTAAATGGGTCTGAAGTGGTGTTGTCCAACCTTACCTTGAACTGCCCATCGAGGTATAAGTTTTGAATAAGGAAGCTCAAATGATCAGGAGCTCTCATCTCCGTCATGACACGCAGCATACTGTCCCAGTTGATGCAGTCGAATGCTTTGGCGTAGTTGATAAAACACAGCGCCAACGGTACATTAAATTTTCTGCTTTTTTCAATCAACTGTCGCAAGTTAAAGATCTGTTCACGCGTGCCCTTGTTTCTAACAAATCCTGCTTGCTCTCTGGCTATTTGTCTGTCGATGTAGCAGGATAGTCTCAGAATAGTAAGGAGAACTTTGCTCGCATGCGATATCATCGAAATGGTCCTGTAGTTCTCGCATTTACGTGTTGATCCTTTTTTATGTAGTGGACAATCGACTCCATCCAGTCGTCCGGCCATTGACCAGTCCGCCAGACCTTAATACATATGCTGTGGATCAGATAAGTACCGGTTGATCCTACTTGCTTCAGTATTTGAGCTGTTACTCCGTCACCGCCTGATGCCTTGTGTTTTAATTTTTCGATAGCATGTTCTACCTCACGAAGGAGAATGTCTGGTTTTGTGATTTTGTAGTCCATTCTCTCTTTGCCTTCTTCGGAATCGTTACTACTATATAGCCCTTGACAGTATGATCTCCAACGCTCCAACATTAGATGCTTGTCTATGATAGGAACGCCTTTTTCGTCTTCTACTGTCCAACTTTTCAGTTTGCATTCTTTAGCAAGGATTTTAACTTTTTGAAACATATCCCGAGTGTGTGACTTTTGAGCACTCCTCTCGATTTCGAGGCATACTGCACCCAAGTGAGCGCTTCTATCCCTCCTACACAGGTTCTACACCTTGTTATGCAACTGTGAGTATAAATGTCATCCTCTGTGGTTAAACCACTCTCTTTCAGAGATCTTCGCTCCAGTACGGCCGACCAAGCCTCTTCGCTCATCCATTCTGCTCTGGGAAGGTTCTTACTTTGGTTACGCCGTACTTCCTGCTCTGTTGTAGAAAGAGTTGATTTTAGCTTAACCCAGGTTTAATTTGCTGGGGTGCGTGGCTCGGGAACCTCCACGTGGTGCACCCTGGGCATCACACAACAACTTGCCTCGGTGGCATCTTGTTGTGTGATGGCAAATCCCGGCCGAAGCTGGGAACTTCCACACGCGCTCCTCACCACCTTGAGCAGTGCGTGTAGAGGTTGGGGAGAGGGACTGGAAGACTTGAGAAGGTTACTCGGCTGATGTATCGGCCAAGTAAAATTCGTAAGTCTTCCAGATGAGGGTCCTCCACGAGGACTCTGATTAGCAGAGTGCTCAGTGGAAGGACAAGGGCTGCAAAGCGGCCAAAGCGGCCAATAAGGCAGAACTGCGGCTATCCCTAGCCGCGGTGTTAAGGGCGGATCTCTTGCTGCCGATCATCATTGCCGTGACAGGTGAGGTGAAATGTTTCTCGGCAGTGAGAGGATCTGTGAGTTGGAGGAGCGAGCATAGCGCTCCTCCACTGAGGCGGAAGCGGACACGGGGGCGAGCCCAGAGAGTCCACCCTCTGGGCTCGCGACCCGTCTCCACCGGAAGGCCTGGGGTGTCGGACGTTTAGGGCCGTCCGGCACCCCATCTAGGGATAGGTCTTCGAGGAGGTGACGCGCCACTGATTTCTGGCGCGTCGTTGGAGTCTAATGCGGGGGTACTGACGCCCCCCGCGAGGCGGGTCCGCTAGGGCGTTGGCAAGGGTCAGGGTCGTTGACGGGAGTGCGATAAGTGACCCCGCGACCCTGACCCCTGGCCATGAAGAAGAAATCTGTGGGGGTTTTAGTCGGTAGGGGCACCATGTCTGGTGTCGAGCCCGACATACCTCACCATGTCCCTGCATGGTGGGGATACGTAAATGTATTTCCCCCACATAAAAAAAAAAAAAAATTGTTTAATTTGCTGACTCAAAGGGATCTGTTTCAAAGTATTGAAGTGGTTGCTTGATTTGCTCTCCAACCATCATAAGTTGAGAGCCCGATAGAGCGACCGACGGCTTGTTAGTTTTTATTCCTGGTGCCTTGAGGCGAACTTTAAGCGTGGCTGCTAAGAGCTGATGGTCGCTACCACAATCCGCCCCTGGCCTTGTCTTCGACTTTAAAATGGAAGACCGCCACCTTGTCCCTATAAAAATAAAGTCTATCTGGTTCCTGTATTTTCCATTGGGAGAGCGCCAGGTCCAGAGTCTTCTCAGGAGTTGTTGGAACTAGGTGTTCATTAATGTGGTTCCTTGTTCTATGCAAAAATCTAACCACATTTGTCCACGGTCGTTCCTCACTCCTAGACCAAATCTGCCCACTATAACCCTCAGCTCGTCATCTTGTGTTGTGGTGCCCACCTTTGCGTTGAAGTCACCAAGAATAACGGTGATTTCTTTACTTGGTGTTTTTGGTAGATGTCTCGAAGGGCCGCATAGAATGCTTCTATGGTTTCAACAGATGAGTCTTGAGTTGGTGCATACACCTGTATGAGGTTGATCGGGCAAGGATGAGCTGAAATCCTGAGTGTCCACTTACAGTGTCATACCCAATCACTTTATCCGACAATGCCTTCGACACTAATAATAGCTTAAAAAGCCTACGGCGCGAGTAACATCGCCCCCCTACGTATATAATATATTGTAATGTTATTGTTATATTATTAGTCGGATTACTTCATCAGTAATCCTTATGGCCGAAGTTTTTGAAGTGAAAACTTCTTTTGGCGCAACACTGACATATTTTTCGTGGACTGTGAATTCCAGCGTTACGCTCGGGAATGATAAGAGTTTTTTGGGTGAACTCGGGACCATGGCTAATTGGCCATCTGGAAATGCGTTAGCATTTCCCATTGGCCATCTAGAAATGCGCCAACATTTCCCATTGGCTATCTAGAAGTACAAACGCATTTCCAGATGGCCATGGACATGGCCACGCCCTCCGGTTTTAGGTAGTTTCCAAAGTGAGCTATCAAATTCTGAGTTAAAAGTTTTCACTTCTATCGGCAATTCCTATGATTGCCATTTCTTTTTCTTATTCTAAATTTAAAATTATGCTAGGTATATACTTTGTGTACACAACTTTAGACTATACGTGGCCTTATTCGATTAACGACAACAAGCCTCTTACGCTCTGCATACTAAACTGCACGTTGATACCAAACAAACAAACTCGACAGCAAGGTCAGCGATGTGTTCAAATCCAATGTAGTTTGGTACCTTTTCGTGTTGCGACTATTCGCATTCATAGGCCCAATAATATTTGTCTTCACGACCGTCCAAAGTAAATTGACCTCTAATTACTGCAGAGCTATCATGAGTCATACATCAACTAATAATGAAGACAAGTTCTATTTTGTAGTTTGGTGTCGAGCTGCAATTGTGGCATTTTCCTTAGTTTATACACTGGTGCGTTAACGGGTGACTAAGACATAAAACAATAGATGTGCCTATACTACGTGTTTACCTACATATAACATACATAGCGCTATAATCGACGAGATTAGGCATATGAACAGTATTTGTTTTGAGTGACTAACTGGTTCAGTCATAGCTGGAACTAAACTTCTGTATAGTTCTAGCTTTGTACTATATATACCTCTAAGTATAGTTTAGTCTATGTCGGGCGAACTGTATTAAATATTTTTATCAAAACAACAAACGTAGTTGTGACGTTACGTCTACAAGGCGTATATACATTATACAGTATACATAGACGTGACGTCACTCGAATCTCTTAAGCACTACATTTATCTTCGTAACTTTTTGTTTGTGCGACAAAAGAAAAAAATACGAGTACAATATTTTTTAATAATCTAACTAATGGACTAGGTAATTAGTTTTTTAGTCGTCATGCCTGTTGCTTTACAACATTGGAAAACTGTCCAATAGATTAATGTTTTGGGATAATGTCCAATATTTATTAGTTAAAGTAACATCGCCTCGCGGTTTTAATGTTTACGAAAAGTATGCTTCATAAATGACAAAAGCGAATAGCATATATTACATATGAAGTATGTTTTATATATGCTTAGTAAAGTTAAGTTAGTTAGGTTCTTAGTAGTGGTAGGACTCTTGGCAGAGTCCGCCTGGGGAAGGACCACACCTTTGCCAGTTATTCTATCGCCAAGCAGTAATGGGCAAACATTACTGTGTTCCGGTTTGAAGGGCAATGTTTCCAGAGAAATTACAGGGCTTAGAGATATAACAACTTAGATCTCTGGGTGGCGAGCGCAGTACTGTGCTAGGTAATGATTTGGATTCTTCATGTTCCAATAGCTGCGTATCACTGTGCTGTTATGTGGCAGGCATATCGCTTACCATCAGGCACAAGTCCTGATCGTCTTCAACATTAATTTAAAAAATAAATAAAAAAATAGTTAGTTTAGTACGGCCCAGTGCTTTTTAATTTAGCCTACCGAAGGCAGTAGAGTCCGGTTGTGCTTGGCTCGGGAACCTTCTTGTGGTGCCCTCTGGGAGTCAGTCGATAACTTACCAATCTTTGGTGAGTTTTTGGCGACCGATGGCTAAGCCAGCCGTGGTGTGAACGTCTATGTGCGCTCATTGCTCTTCAAATCAGTGGGTGTATCAACAACAACATAAGCTGGCCACTAAATATTCCTCTAGGGTCTAGGGCCTTCTCTCTGAAGGAGAGAGACTTAAAGCCGTAATCCACCACGCTGGCCCGGTGCGAGCTGGTGGATGACACATTATCTCGAAAGATTCTAAATACATGTCAGTTTCCTCACGATGTTTCCTTCACCGTTTTTAAGTTGGCAGCATTACGAACATGACCTCCGAAAAGTCAGTGGTACACGTGGGATTTGAAACCGGGGCTCCGGATCGGCAGTCGCCGTTCTCCTGATTAGACCAGCCGTAACTTCGAGCTTCGTAAAAGTGCGTGAAATGTTTGCGTAAACAAACATAAGGCAGCAGAGATCAAAGTGCGTGGTTCAGGAATCTCAAAAGATAAAGGCAGTAGATACTATGTCAGGCCAACTGTCATAGGTAACCAAGTAAAAAAACTGTTGTAGGTAGGTTTAAATAATTAGGCACATGAACAACAAAAAGGTCAAGCTAAAGCCAAGTCAAGCCTGATTATTTAAATCTGTCGAATAAATGTGGACTTGTAGACTATTAGGTACATTTGATTATATCATAATTTAAGTCGGTCGCTTTTCGGGCCGTTGAGCTGTGGAACGTTTTGCCTGTAACTACTAGACACGCTCCATCAGTTGCAGTTTTCAAATAACTGGTAAATCACAGATCTGTCTGTCTGTCTATGTGATAATTTAGTTGAAGTCGTTACTCTTATTTAAATCGTAAATTTATATCAATTTCATATATTATTATACATCCTTTAGTAAAACAAGATATTTATGTATTAATTTATATTATATTCGTATTTATGTATTAGAAAGTACAGTTATTAATAAAAATGTAGGTTTATGTTTAATAATATTATAGTGTATTTATATTAGAATACAAGTTAATTTTCATATTTATAGATTTAGGTATAAATATCTTTCACTTATTGTTTGTACTTCCCCGTCTTATTCTTAATTTCTCCTTTTCCATCCAGCGGTTGCCTGGAAGAGATCGCTTTTAGCAATTAGGTCGCCAATTGTTACTTTATTTTATTAAGTTTTTGTAACTTTGTTTACTTTTTAAGTGCAATAAAGAGTTAATCTATCTATCTATCTATCATGGCTGTTTTGCACATACCATATTATGTACAAAATTTTCAATACATATCTATCAAGTGAAAGGCACTTGATACCCATATTGAGGGAGTTGTAAAAAAAATCATTCGCCATCTTGTGGGGGCGGCCATCTTGAACTCTGATTTTCATCAAATCATTAGTTAAGGGGGCGCCTAAAGCCAGAAAACGAAAAAAGGACATTTTCGACACCGCTCACTGAAGTTAAGAAACTAAAAAATATAGACGTGTGGGTACAATCAAGAAGAAGCACAATAACCAAATAGAATTTTAAAAATAGATCAGAGTTTTTTTACAATAAAAAAAATAAAAATGACACCGAAAAAAACCCGTTTTAATTCGAGTACTCGAAATTATCAGCGATGACCCCACATTATTTTTTGGTAATAAAATTCCTATTTGTACGTTTTAGTAAAGTAACCGAACACTTTTTTAAATTTATGTTTAGTTATAGAGTAATTAAATAAAACTTGGTCAAAAATGGACTCCTGATTAAATATTGATTTTTCCTCCAAACTGTGTCATGCTATTCTCGACTTTATGTACATCACATTAAGAAACGCGTCGCGCGGGTGAAATCTGTTTTTTTCCTGGCTTTAGGCGCACTCTTAAGAACACACACGACTAATTCACCTTTCAAACAAAAAAAAAACTAAAGCAAACATCGGTTCATTCGTTCGGGACCTACGAGAGAGAGAGAGTGAGAGAGAGAGAGAGAGGAGAGAGAGAGAGAGAGAGAGAGAGAGGAGAGAGAGAGAGAGAGAGAGAGAGAGAGAGAGAGAGAGAGAGAGAGAGAGAGAGAGAGAGAGAGAGAGAGAGAGAGAGAGAGAGAGAGAGAGAGAGAGAGAGAGAGAGAGAGAGAGAGAGAGAGAGAGAGAGAGAGAGAGACAGAAAACAGAGAAACGTCAAACTAAGTCAAACTCATAAAACCTCCTCGTTTTTGCTTAGGGGGTTAAAAAAACAAAACCACGAAAGTGAACGTGAATTTGCTTGTCTTGGCTATCTTTGCTCGCGTCTTCAATAAAGCGTCGTGCGATTTCAGCAACCTCATTAAATGAATCACCACCAAAGGCTTTCTACAATCAGACCTGTAGACGCTTCAACCTACTTTATATATGCTAAACACATCAATGTCAGCTCTATAAAACTTAATATTTGCATTGTTCGTTAATTTCATGATTAATTATAGCATTGATGTGGTTTTTCCGTGTCACGTCCATATTTTCTGTCAACCACACTAAAAATATTATGAGTACCTAACATCTTGTTGTTGTATTCTCTCGGTTGATACTTAATTTGATGTTGACTTTGCTTATGCTATGCTTATGCATAGGGTTATGCAGAGTAGGTATAATAGGTTAAAAGAGGTGTACCAATTCGTAGGTACTCTGTTTCGCAAACAACTTGACTTGAAACAAACTCGGATGTTGTATACAATTGGTCTATTTCGAAAGAACACAAAAAAATAAATGAAGTACGAATTAAAGTTCTTGTTACCACTCCTGTCAATTTCTCTATATATAGCGACACTGTCGAATCTCTTACATATTGTTCATGTTAAAAAAATTGTAGTTCAATATTTTCATCACAACATTCGAGTGGTGGTGCAGTGTTATGGTACTTACGTAGGTATTATAGTTCGTTTGAAATCTTTTTTCTTCCTACCGTTTATATATTACATCATCACACTGCGCTTGTATACCTGTGTCATAGACTAGCGAGGCAGATTCGTCACACTGAATTGTAAACATTTACTCAGTGTATATACGTGCCTAACTAGGTGTTGAGTACTTTTAATTTTCCTTGAACTGATTTTTATTTACAACTGAAATAAAAGTATGTACCTACATAATATTCACCCTAGAATATATTAAACATGAACGCGATATGCTGTTTTGACTCGGGACCTTGTTTTTGAAGTATAGTAATGGCTATTATATATCCGGGGTCGCCTGGAAGAGATGGGTTTCAGCGATTATCCTGCCACATGTTGCACCGGTTTTTAATTTGATTACGACTAGACTACAGGCCCGTGAACAAAATTTACGGCTCAAATGAACCACCAGGAGACCTATGTAGGATGATAGAAGGTTGTAAAGTATTAAGATTTAGCACTATGCCATTACTTGTAAGCTGTCCAACTGAGTGTAATTGAAGAGGGGGGGTTGCAACCCTCTACCACTTCTCCTTGTCGCATGATTTTTGTACGGCATTGCGAAATAATGGATTAGAAGAGGTATTTAAACTGTATGGAACCAATGCCGTACTTAATCAAATGACCAAATTTACTCTGTAAATTACTCGTACTCTGTAATTTTTTCCGACAAACTAATAATTAAAAAGTTAAAATGTATAATTTTTATAGTTTAAATACCTCTTCTTATCTATTATTCCGCAACGCCGTACAAAAATAATGCGACAAGGAGAAATAATCGAGGATTGCAACCCCCCCTTTTCAATTGCACTCAGTTGGACAGCTTACAAGTGACGGCATAGTGCTGAATCTTATTACTTTATACCCTTCTATCATTCTACATAGGTCTCCTGGTGGTTCATTTGACCCGTAAATTTTGTTCACGGGCCTGTAGTCTAGAGACATTTTTCTATTTATTCTGTTGAATTGGTGCGTACAGAAAATGGATCAAAGTAAAAAGTTTTTCATGGAAGATAATTGATTTCCTCGCGATGTTTTTCCTTACTGTTCAAGCAAACAGTGATGACAAACTTTTGCATCTGTTACATAAAATACTGATACTAATACTGATTGCATACAAATGTGAATGTGATCGACAGAACGCGATTTTTGGATACAAACTGATTTCAAAAAATAGAAAAACCGTAGATGAACAAGGGATGATCCATCTGACAGTAAATGGTCATTCATACCTAAAGACACCTGCGACACCATGGGCATGGGAAGTGCGTTCCACATAATTAGAATCTTGGTCTTATGCTTCCAAAATATATGTTAAGATTTGATTAATTATTATTATTACTCCTAAATCTGTCAAAAATCACGTGATATCTTCTTCTTGCCAAAATATCTAACTTAAAATTTACAAAATATTTGAGTAAATCAGTTTCACATGGTTGATGGACGAGTGTATTCCGAAATCGAGAAATAATCTAGATTATGTCACGTTTGCGATGTTTTCGGTAATATTGCAATCATTAAATGCTTCTACGGTATATCTTAAAAAAATGAATCATTAAAAATTAATGTATAAAAATAACCTACTAAAACAGTCGATGTAACACTGCTTTCTTATTTATTTTCTGAGTCCTTCTATCAGTTATGTTTTAACATAACAACAACTTTAAAGTTAAAACCTGATTACTTAATCAGTAGCTGGTCAAGTAACTTGCCTCTCTTTACAATAACAACTGATAAGATTCGGCGAAACGGGTTGATGTGTGATGTGGCAAGTTTGAATCGTTACTCTTTGACCTTAGTCCGTGGCGCGGTGAGTTGGTGCGTTAGCCTGAGCTGGGTTTGCATTCGCCACATACACTCCGTGGGGATCAGTCATACGCGAACAATTCGGAAGATGAAAATTATAATCGCCTTCGCCGGGCTATTAGCCCTGGCCCTAGCCAACCCGCCCGTCTCACCGAGCAAAGTCGTCTGCTACTATGACAGCAAAAGTTATGTCAGAGAATGTAAGTCTTTATTAAATATTGCTGAGCGATTTTTTTAAACTGCGATCTTCGTATGTTTTAAGAAACGGCTTTTATAGTCCAAACATTGACCGCTGTTTTTTGGGAAGTACATACGTAGCTGTGAATAATGTATGAGGTTAGAAGTAATGTCCAGTTCTGAATAAATATTGGCGTAACATACCTAGTTAATATGTTTGAGATTAGCCTTTATGAGTTGTTAAAATATTACCAAATATTTTTTCCAACGGACGTGTACTTAAGTTTTTATTATGCATATTCTACCAATTAACATATCAAAAAAATCTTGTGTCACACACCTCAGAAACGGCTCGACCGCTTTGAGTGATATTTTAAAATTATGTTCGTTAGATTGGAGAATAGGTCGTAAACTATTTTTCATTCTCCTCACTCCACCTTTCATTGTTTTTTTTTTGCGTTTTTATTTTTTGAATATTACCAATATTATTCAAATCATTTAAGTTCTCGTTCATTAACGTGAAGTCACTTACATAATATGTTGGTTTACTTGACCATTTCTGTCGTCCATTGATAATTTACACGACAGAACGAGGTGGGGTTAGCAAGTAGATAAATATACATATTATAAGTTTTATAGTAGGTACCCTATGTGTTTTAGAGTAATCTCGTACTTTCTAGAATACTCTACATCTATGAGCACCTCGTATTTAAATAATTGTTTGTGCATTTGATGATATCATTCTGACGTTCAATGACACTTCTTTTTTTCGATACAAAACACAGTGATCGATTTTTAAAATAAAATGGTGGGCGAAGTTGCGAGCCACAATGGAGTTAGCTACTCGTATATGTAGAAATAATATCTTACAAATTTATTTACTTACCTTTTTTAGGGTTCCGTAAAACGTAAAAACGGAACCCTTATAGATTCGTCATGTCTGTCTGTCTGTCTGTCTGTCTGTCTGTCTGTCTGTCTGTCTGTCCGTCCGTATGTCACAGCCACTTTTTGCCGAAACTATGAGAACTACACTGTTGAAACTTGGTAAGTAGATGTATTCTGTAAACCGCATTAAGATTTTTACAAAAGTTTTTAAAAAAAACAAAAGTTAGGGGTGCCCCCCATACTGAGAACTGAAGCTCAAAAATTTTTTTTTCATCAAACCTACACGTGTGTGGTGTCTATCGATAGGTCTTAAAAAATGATGTTGAGGTTTCTGAAGTATTTTTTGTCTACACTGAATAACTTGCGCGAGAGACGCTTCCATAGTGGTAAAATGTGTGTCCCCCCCCCTCTAACTTCTAAAGTAAGAGAATGAAAAAACAAAAAAAAATATATGATGTACATTACCATGAAAACTACCAACGAAAATTAGTTTGAACTCGATCTGATGAGTAGTTTTTTTTTAGTACGTCATAAATACACTATTAGTAAAACTTCGATCAAAGTTACAACGAACTACAAGAACTATGTGTACTATGTATATTATGTTACTTGCTGGAACGGAACCCTTCATGGGCGAGTCCAACTCGCACTTGGCTACTTTATTTTTTTACTTACCTTATTATAACATTACCTTCTTGGGCAATCGTAATTACCGTAAATTTTTAATGCAAAGCCCCAAGGAAAGCCAGAAAGCCTGGTTTCCTAATTGACGTTTCCAACGGCTCAATAATTACCTACTCTTTAAGTAATTCCAATTATCAAATTTGAATAGGTTAGTTTCTGGATTGAATTGAGTAAAAATATAGAAAAAAGGTTTGCATTTGATTTGATCACCATTTCGCCTGATGTTAAAAACTATACTAAATGCTAGAAGTTGTAAAGTGGGTAGGCGTGTTGCTAACCATCTTACATGTCCTGCTCGTCGCGTCACTTTATACTATAAAAATAGTAACAGAATACAATAGTATATCATTTTAAAAGATTAAAAAAAATCCTGTATATATCATACTAATAAATGGCAATAATTTCACATATGTTACAATTGTAACCTTCATCATCATTTTCTAAGAACTCGCTAAAACATTAAAAAGTTTGATTGATAAGCCAGCATTATGTAATTCAGTAATACACTATAGGTACACTGAAATGCCGTTTACAATATATTTATCCAAATATATATATTTGGTTATAGAATAGGTAATGATATGCTTAAGTTCGGTCAAGGCATTGACCTTCTTCACTTCTCAATTTAGTCAGGTATAGGAAATTAAGATTTATGTGTTGAGATTTCAAGGTGGGTTCTAATCTGCCGGTAACACTAACCTGTTTGGCATTGCCTTGAATAAGATATGAACCCTGCGTCATTAAGCGTAGTCTAACTGCCGTATTTATTACTAGAGATTTACACGAAGCAACAAAATGACAAATTATTGAACAATCACCAATAAATACAAAAAAATTGGATATTTGTGACGTCAAATGTATAAATAAATATATATATATATGTATATATAATATATATAAATATAAATACTCAAAAATATAAAATATACCCAAACATTTATAATACTGGAAACATTAATCAGGGGTTAATCGCGATTTTATTTATTAATTACGCGATTAATAATTTACATTAATTAATTACTTCACGGCGATTTCTCAGAGTTACAAAAACCCACAGATTATAGAAATAAAACACAGATGGAACCTTCGTGAGCAACACTGTGAGGCCCGTATTTAGTCATGTTGACGTAAAATTGTCAAATCAACGTTCCAAATTACTTGTATAATGTTGTCAGTCTTAAGAAAAAAGTCCCACTATTGCTGTCTTAGCATGGGAAAACTTTACGTATAATAAACACATCAATTGATATTTTAAAATAATAATATTATTACACCGATTATGCAAGGATTTCTTGTTACTACTATTTCCATTCTATGAAAAAAAGAATTTTGATTTTGTTTGCAACTAGAAATTAACTTGAATCGCAAATAATAAAATTAGTGTAATTTACTCGCTTAGACAGGTTAAACAAAAATTAAAACAACCATCTTTACCACCAAACTATTTGTGATAAAATGCATATAGGCTACCTGTATGTTATTAGGTCGAAACAACAAACAAAAAAAACTAACAAAATAATCATTTTAACAGTTCACTTATTATTCACCTTTTTTTTGACAAAACAAGACTTTAAAATCAAGTAACCGTATAATATTAAAAAACTTAACAATTTAAAAATATTTCATTTTACAAACAACGTTATGCATAATATTAACTTCAAAAATATCTTCCTTCAACAAATATTTTATTTTATAAACCATCATTTTATAACCAATTATATTTAGCCACCGTTTCAGTTAGATAATATATCGAATGACATTACAATACAATACAATACAAAACACTTTATTGGCACCATAAACAAAGTTGACAAGAAGTAACACACATAATAACAAAACAAAATGGGCACAAAAGGCGATCTTGTCGCTAAAAGCGATCTCTTCCATATAACCTTTTGATTCATGAGGAAACAAAATTTGTAATATTTTGGGCAGTGGTGCACCTAACGAAATAAATAAATACACAAACAATTGTATGATGTATTAATTATTTTGTTTTTTGTAAATTTTCAAGTCATAAATTACTCATTTTATAAATTTAACATTTACTAAAAATTAAATTTGATATTCAATTAAATTGAATATAAATATAAATATAAATAAATATTGGTGGACAATTCACACACAACACCATCTGACCCCAAACTAAGCAAAGCTTGTGTGATGGCGGCCAGATAGCTGATATAATACTTATATAGTTTTAAATACATACTTATTATACATAGAAACACCCAGACACAGTGCAAACATTTGAATTCATCACACAAATATTTGCACTGGGTGGGGATCGAACCCACGACCCTCGGCTTCGCAGGCAGAGCTACTACCCACTAAGCCACAAGGCCAGTCAAGGAACGAGAATAATACAAAGCCTATCAATAATTTAGTCTACGAGCAGATGGTCGGCCCCGTAGGGCTATTGAAGATACTTCAACCCGGGGAGGATGTCGGCGCACGAGCGCCGGACGAGGGGGCGAGACGACCGATGGCGCCGCCCCGCGCCCCGCTCCTCTAGTCCCCTCGTCCGGCGCTCGTGCGCCGACATCCTCCCCGGGTTGAAGTATCTTCAATAGCCTTCAGGAAGAGGGCAGATGTTGTTAAAGGCACGACGAATCGTGCCCTTCTTCGTCCGCAGCTCAGCAACCCTCGAGATGCCGTCCACTCCGGGGTAGGTCTTGATGACCCGACCCAGAGGCCACAGCAATGGCGGCGCCGCTCGTTCCTTGACCAGGACCAAGGTCCCTGGCTTCAGCTCCCCTGTGGAATGTCGCCATTTTGTTCTGGTCTGCAGGAGAGAAACATAATCTCTGTGAAACCGCGTCCAAAAATGCTGACGTCTGTGTTGGACTCTCTTCCATCTTGTCAGTCGAGTGATGTTAGCGTCAGTCACCGTAGGGTGCGGCACAGATAAGAGCGGTCGCCCAATCAAAAAGTGTGAAGGAGTGAGTGCCGAAAGGTCGTTAGGGTCTGTAGAGAGAGGAGTAAGAGGGCGGCAATTTAAGACCGCCTCTATTTGGGTGAGGCAAGTTGACATTTCCTCAAATGTGAAATGGGTCAGTTTAAGTAGGCGCTTTAAATGATGCTTACAAGATTTCACAGCAGCTTCTGCTAGTGAGTTAAAATGTGGACTATAGGCAGGCGTAAAAATAAATTCAATACCTTCTTGGGCCATTTCACCCTCAATATTCGATGAACTTAAAAATCTATGAATGTCGTTAGACGCGCCAACAAAGTTAGTGCCGTTATCGGACGTGATGCTTCGAGGCTTGCCTCGACGCGCCACGAAACGATCTAAAGCGGCCCTATAAGCCTCAGAGGTGAGGTCTGAGACGAGCTCCAAATGTACAGCTTTCACTGCGGAACAAACAAATATGCACACGTATGACTTTGAAAGTTTGCAACCACGGCCTTTCTTATCGGCGGTCAACACAGGGCCGAGATAGTCGACATATGAATTTTGAAATGGAGACTCAAGGTGTGTCCTCGAGACCGGCAGATGACCCATCAATGGCTGCACATTTTGAGCTCTCTGTCTAAAACATGTAAGGCACTTATTAACAGTGAATCTAGAGAGGTTTCTGCCTCCTATAGGCCAATATGTTTGTCTAATATGTGATAAGAGCAAGAGAGGACCCGCATGTAGTAAATCTAAATGTTGCATTTGAAACAGCAGTTTAGTTACTTGGTGTTTACTACAAAGTACTACGGGGTGCTTCACGTTATAGTCGTAGGGGGAATTGTCAAGCCTCCCGCCCACGCGAATGAGATTCTCACTGTCAATAAATGGAGTGAGTGAAAGTAATCTACTTTTCCGAGGCAATGACTGACCAGATTTTAAAAGTTTATACTCATCTGGAAATGCATCTAATTGTGAGACAAGTATAATTTGATTTAATGAATTATGCAACTCCATTGAAGAGAGATTACTACACAATTTATTAGATTTATTTTTCAAATTGTAAATAAACCTCTGTACATATGCAACTATTCGTTGAATCTTACTTAGGCTAGAATATTTTATAACTAAATGGTGTATGAAAGATGACTGAATGTCTGAAGATGAATGATTGGAATTATCACTATTAATGAAATGAGTCACTACTTCCGGCAAATTATGTTTCATTTCGTATGGCATTTTAGGCCACTCATGCTCAGGCCGTAATAGGAAAGAGGGACCCGACCACCAGAGAGGTGTGTCCGCAATGACGTCAGCCCCTAAGCCACGCGAAACAAGATCCGCCGGGTTGTCCTTAGACGGTACGTAGTTCCAGGTATGACCTAATGTACTTTCTTGTATTTCATTCACTCTGTGTTTGACGAATGCATGCAGCTGATTAACCGGAGTGGATAACCAACCTAACACGATCGTTGAGTCACACCAGAATCTACATCTATCGATGTGCAGAGTGAGTGATTCTTGTACCTTAGTACACAGTCTTGCACCTAACAAAGCTCCACAAAGTTCGAGCCTAGGAATCGTAGTTGGTTTTATAGGCGCTACGCGATTTCTAGATACTAGAAGTTGGACGCCTGCTGACCCGTCACTACCACAAGACCGAATATAGACACACGCTCCATATGCCTTTATAGACGCGTCGGAAAAGACGTGTATTTCGTGTGTGGCAGAAACGTCACGTAAAACCCAACGTGGAATCTTCAAATAATTAAGACATGCAATACCTTGTTCAAATGTAGACCACAGATTAGCAACTTCATGTGATACTTCGTCATCCCAGTCATACTTGTCGATCCATAGACGTTGCATAATTATTTTTGCCTGGACAATGCATGGACCTACCAACCCCAGTGGGTCAAAAATCTGACTAATCACTGAGAGGACACGGCGTTTAGTGACCCTCTCAGCGGGTTTGATGTTGATAGCAAATACAAGTGAATCAGAGTCGCACACCCAGTTAAGACCTAGCGTTTTAGAGGGACTCTGCTCAGAAAATTGTAAAGGACTCGACTCACCTGCATTTGTAATGTGTGACAAAATCTCAGGATGGTTTGAACGCCATTTCCTGAGGTTAAACTTAGCCGATGCACAGACGGACAGAACCTGCCTAGATAGCGCAATAGTGTCTGAAACTGTATTAGCCCCACTCAGAAAGTCGTCGACATAAAAATCTTGTTGTATTGCCGACTTCAAACGACTGTCTTGAACCTTATCTGCTAAGCTTACGAGACACTTCGTTGCCAAGTAGGGAGCGCTCGAGGTCCCAAACGTCAATCTTGACAACGTATAGGTTTGAAGAGGTTCCTTGGGATCGAACCTAAAAATGATTTTCTGAAGAGGTCGTTGGACAGGATTTATTTCTATGGCCCTATACATTTTCTCCACGTCACTTGAGACTACGTACCTATGCTGACGAAAACGTATTAAAATCGATAATAGATCGTCCTGGACTACGGGGCCGACCATCTGTATGTCGTTAAGCGACACTCCCGAACTTGTAGGGGAAGATGCGTCAAACACTACGCGCAGTTTTGTGGTAGTACTAGCCTCACGAATGACACCATGATGTGGAATGAAGTGGACTACAGCGTCCGAAGATGAAAATGTAGGGTCTGTAGTGTCCAAAGTCATGTGACCTAACGATTCATACTCGCGCATGCACTCCATGTATTTATCTCTAAATAATGGATCGCGCTGAAACTTACGTTCTATAGACAAGAAACGATTTTTGGCAGTATTATAAGACTGACCTAAAGTATTGGGATCGCCTTTAAGAGGCATCGTGACAACGAAACGACCGTCATCCTTTCGGTATGTGGTGTCTGAAAAAAGCTGTTCGCAATTTCTCTCTTCTAAGGATAAAGAGAGTTTAGAAGAAACAGTGTCAAGCTCCCAGAAATCCCTAAGGTCGGGAGTTGACTGAAGATTTGCATGATTGCAAGTGTGTGAGCGTGAGGAACTTGATTGTTGCACAATAGCGCCAGAAGCTAACCAACCAAATTTGGTTTCATACAATGAAGGCAATTGTTTACCTAACTTCATAGACTTGCTACATAGAACGTCCCAAAATACTTCAGCTCCGACAAGAATATCCACGGCATTCGGGATATTGAAATTTGGATCTGCTAGCTTAAGACCTGCGGGAAGAGGGAGACGGGAGATGTCTACAAATGAAGACGGCAGCACCGTTGTAATGGCAGGCAAAATATGACACTCAATATCAACCTTGTACGCACAAAAAAAATTGATTTGAAAAAAAATAACGACTTTTCGGCTAAGGAAAGGATGGGTTTATAAATACCTTGATTGGAACGAACTCACTCAAAATACTGTGATCACTCCCTGTAGGCGACGTCGGCTCCCGACGCTCAGCTGTGGTGACGCTCCAGACTTCTTGTAACGGTCTCGTAACGGTTTTTTCCGTCGCGACCGTTTTTTCTTCTGCCACGGCGAAAGTCTTCAGGCAGCAACTCCAAAGACTCCTCTGCGACGATAAGGCGACGACACCACTGACTTCTTGCTTGAAGACTCCAGACAACGATCTTCTAACGGCTTTTCAACTGCGCGACCGTTAATCTTTCTATCCCGCGAATTCCGTCAGCTGGTCGTCAAAAGGATTCCTCGCGGCGGTTCTTGAAAATGACGGCGAATGAAGGACCACTGTTAAGGCCCTAGTGGGTTGATAAATGAAAGGTTTGTGGACTGTATTACAATAGGGTTTACTCCGAATGTTACAAAGGAATCTATAGCTTAGAACGCCCGTTGCGTGACGCGTCGCTGAGCCGAGTGGTGCAGACGGCGGCCGCAGCTGACGACCGATGGCGCCGCCCCGCGCCCCGCTCCTCTCGCCCCCTCGTCCGGCGCTCGTGCGCCGACAACGAGTATCTAAAAAAATATATAATCTATATTTTACCCTAAATTCAGGGAAAATAATTTACATTTAGTATCGCCACACTTAACTTATTTTCGTTGAGGTGTTGTGTTCCATTCATCACCAAAATGAAATCGCCTAAATTATACAAATAACAGTAAAAATATTCAAATTTTCCTATGAAATTATATTCCTCTTTCCTTTTTTTGTTTTTTGGGAACATTGTTTGCAATGTTTGAAGACACAAGACGGCATATTTTAAAACAAAACTTAAAATCACACGGGACTCCCGTACAACACGGAAGTCCGTTTCATACTGACTGGAGTTTGTATTTGTTTCGGCGTTTGTATTTCCTTTGTCTGCTTCAGTAGCTCTGTTCTGCGCGCTCCATCTGGTTTTATTTCTGTAATCTGTGCAAAAACCAATGTCACAAAAAAAATACAAAAAAAGAACGTCGTTACGCTGCCAAAACGTCGGGAAGTAATAAAATAATAGTAATATAGATATTGATTAAGTCTTTAGTATATAAGGTACCACCTCTGAAGTTTTTCCAACCAAACAAAAAAAAATCAACAAAATGTGATAACAAGCAATTAGCGGAGATAGCTCCGCTAATTGCACGTAACATACATACATACTTAAAAAAATGAGAACCTCCTCTCTTTTTGAAGTCGGCTAGTTACAACATTTCAGCCTATTTGTCACCACAAGAAATACATTTGGGCTAAGTATGCCTCTAATATAGCTCTTGCTAATTATACCGATATTCAATGCAAGAATTGTATTGTATGCACAATAAAAAAAATACGTGGGTAGACGACAGTTTGTAACCTGATATAAAAAGTGCGGTGGGTGTCACCTCAATAATACTCGTACCGACTTACGGACTTTGTATTCTAAGCGACGATCGATGTTAATGTAAATTTGCGACAGTATTTTATTGCATTCTATTTGTCTTTCGTTTAAGTTTATTTAAACCCTTTATTTGGCAAGAAAAAATAACCATTTTGTATTGAAACAAATACTGAAATAGGAATGTGTAGAGCTTAAATATGCCCAAAAAAATAGTAAAAAAAATCTAGGATTTTCAGTTTTCCTGAAAAACCATGTATGCTACTACATACATTGCCAAGTGGGTAGAGAAAGACGTATTCATTTGAATGTATGTTGGGACATACCTTACCAAAGCCAGTAAGAATAAAAACCATAAATAGGTATTGTAAATTTAATTAAAAACAAACATAAACCAAACTTCTTTATAAAAATTAGTTGATGGACATACATTATGAAAGTAAACAAGCGGGTATAATGGCTCTGCAACACTGTGATTGGGAGTAAATGCTGGAAGTAAACCCAGAAACTCTACTCATTTTTGAAAATGATAAATTAGTTGACAATTTCTGGGGTTACTTCCGGTAACGAAACATAACCGGACTTGGCATTTGCTGCAAATGACAGTAGTGAGCTTAGAGCATAACCTGCACCGACCCTGAGATGTCATGGTCATGAAATGACCCACATTGTCGAATCGCGAGGACTCGACGGGAACTGGCTGTATCGCTTTTTGTGGTCGTTTTTTGATATCGAGCGGGTCAGTCACAGCACGTCTATTCTTTTTGAGTCCTTCATAGATTTCGTACCTAAAAGCCTTCAAGGGCATAGCCTTCTTTTTTATTTTAGTACAGTCATTTCTATAAGATAGCCATGCATTGTTGATGCATATATCAAGCAGCTGGGCAAATATGCCGATATACCAACGTCGTGTCTTGAAAGGAGTTCTGTATAGCGAGATGAGCATATCCGCCAAATCTACACCACCCATATGTTTGTTATACTCTTTGACCACTTGCGGACAATTGACATCAACTTTTTGTTTGGCCACTTTGCAGTAGCGTTTGATTTTCTCTACCGGTTCTGTACCTACGTAAGTACTGACCAACGTTACGACTTTGTTGTCGTGCCAACGCACAACTGCCAGCCGATTTTTTTCACAAACTGCTTGGTCATAAGCTCCTCGAGGCGTTTTCTTCATTTCTTTTTCCGTACGTAAAACTAAATCTGCTCCTCTAAGTCTATTTTTTCTGATAGTGCCCAAACCAAAAATGCCGTAGTTTTCTCTTAGGATGTAGAAGAGTTCAGGGCATGAAAAAAAATTGTCGCAGAATACAAAAGCTGGTATTTTTTTTATACTTTTGCACAAAGCAATTACTATTTGAGCTCCAAAGCCTAGTGATAATTCTTCTGCAGTGAAATTATGGAACCTGAAAGTGTCCTCTCCTCCGTATAGGATAAAATCGTAGATCATACCTGATACTCCAGCTCTGACATAATTTTTGAAACCCCATTTATTGGGCTTGTCTTTCATGTACTGGCGTCTCTTGCCCGCCTTAGTTCCTTTGTAAGGTATCATCATTTCGTCGATGCTGAACTTGGTCTCTACTTCTTGTGCTAAACAATTTTCTCTTATTTTTTCAACTATGGGCCTAATTTTGTGATATCTGTCACTATTATCAGTGCTATTGTCGACGAAATGAAGGTATCTTCGAATTTTTTGGTACCTTTTTATGGGCATTATATCTGCAACTAAACTGAATCTATATTGCAGACTCCAATAGTCTGTATATGAAGGCATGGACACAATTCCCATGACGATGTGAATAGCCAGAAAATCTCGAAGTTCGTTTTCAACTAATTCAATCGATCGTCCGGTTTTTTCCACTGAATACGCATTTGTTTGTTCTACAATGTCAGTTATAACGTCTGGGGAAAAAAACTTGTAAAAATAGTCCAAGGGAATAGTAGGTGTCTGAAAATCGATTTCTGGTACATCTTCCACAGTTGCGTTGTGTCGAAAAACAGCAGCCCTTTTCCATTTATAGCACAGAACAAACTTTTTAATTCTCCGTGAGCGTTTAGCAACAGGAACCGTCGGTCTTTTCGATCGTGTTTTTCTAGTTAGTCGATTTGGCAATGTAGAGGATGTAGTGGGGGTGCTAGGTATGGACACTGAAGGTTGTGCAGGCGAAGCTTGTGCAGAAGCGAATTGGGATACAGAGTTTAGAGTAGCAGGAGTGGCAGGAGTTGCAGGCGTCGCAGGGGTTCCAGGCAGTGTTGGAATTTCGCTTATTGTCGGAATAGTGCTGCAATCGGGCTCAAGCGATGGACTCGGGTATACTTCTTGGAATACAGGCGTAAGACGAACATTCTCATCGGTTGAGGTTTCATCATCGACATCTAATAGATTCATTCTTTCTAAAGAACTTGCAATAGATGGGGCTGGGGAAGATGAGTCAGAATGCGAAACTTGAGCGCCAAATAATTCATCATCGACGTCAGATGCATTACCATCATCAGAGAGTGCATTTTCAGTAGGGATCAAAGCTAAAATTCTACCACCACGTGTTAGCAGCGCATGCTGTAAAGAAAAAAAAGCTTGCATACACCAAAGCTCAAGCCCAAGCAAACAAAAACCCATAAATCGCAAAAAAAAATATCACAAATAGAAATCAAATAAATTGGCAATGTATACTGTGACATACAGTTTCGTTATGCAATGATTCATTACTAAGTTGGCAATGTATGCTGTGACATACAGCTTCGTTATGCAGTAATTCATTACAAAGTCGGCAATGTATGTTCCGGCATACAAAGTTTAAAATCAAATAAAACAAAAACATCCACAAATATTGACAAAATTATAACAGTGAACACTTCACTATAATGTCACGATCAAATTATTAGTGTTTTATTAGAAATTTACGAGGAAAAAGTAATAATAAGCAAATAAAATACCTTAGTGAGCACAGCCGGCTTCTTTCGGGCAGACATTTCGAAAAAAGTGACAGCAACAGTGTTGCTAACACTCAAAAACATTTTTTTTCATAAAGTGTGACTAGTTTATGAGAACAAATATTAATACTTATATTGAAATTATAATGTTTCCTTAACGCTTTATTTTTTTTAAAGAATGTATGGCACAGCATACAATACCAAATTAAGGGTATAAAAGAAAAGTTTCTGTAATTGGCTGTATTTTCTTTATATGTACGCATAGATTTAGTACTAGTAAACTCTTTGATGTTAGGCACGCCAATGAGCCGTTTTCACGAAAAAAAAGCACTAGTACCAAAGATATAATACTAGATGGCAGTAGTGAGTTTTAGGTGTACATTCTGACCCAATTAACTTTGGCAGAACTTTACTCTGGTTAAAAGATGTTCAGACCATGTTTAGACATCATGATATTCGCCATCTATCATTCTTTAAATGTAGAAATATACGTTTGATCAATTTATGATATCGTCTGAAAACGGCTAAATGTACTGATTACGATATTTCTTTTTTTGTTTGCTGATCATATTTCAGAGGAGGCTCATATACCTACATTTTATAGAATTCCGCAAGTGGTTACTAAACAAAACAACAAAATCTAAAAAATATGATTACATCGATGATATTTTGTTTACTCTGAAACCTCGTCCCCCAATGGAGGATTGCGTTTAATGACATTCCATTAATATTTGGTTTCACAAATTTGATTAATAATAAAGTGGCCAAGTGCGAGTTGGACTCGCCCATGAAGGGTTCCGTTGCAGCAAGTAACATAATATACATAGTACACCTAGTTCTTGTAGTTCGTTGTAACTTTGATCAAAGTTTCAATAATAGTGTATTTATGACGTACTAAAAAAAACTACTCATCAGATCGAGTTCAAACTAATTTTCGTTGGTAGTTTACATGGTAATGTACATTATATTTTTTTTTTAGATTTTTCATTCTCGTACTTTAGAAGTTAGAGGGTTACACACATTTTACCACTTTGGAAGTGTCTCTCGCGCAAATTGTTCAGTGTAGACGAAAATTATATTAGAAACCTCAATATCATTTTTGAAGACCTATCGATAGACACCCCACACGTGTAGGTTGGATGAAAAAAAATTTTTCGACTTTCAGTTCTCAGTATGGGGGGCAACCCTAATTTATCTTTTTTTTAATTTTTTTGTTCAAATCTTAATGCGGTTCACAGAATACATCTACTTACCAAGTTTCAACAGTGTAGTTCTTATAGTTTCGGCACAAAGTGGCTGTGACATACGGACGGACAGACAGACAGACAGACAGACATGACGAATCTATAAGGGTTCCGTTTTTACGTTTTACGGAACCCTAATAATAGATGAGTGTGCTAAATCATCTAAAATAAAATCTCCAAAAAATAACATAATATTCGTTTCGCACTTCATTAAATTTTCCAACGTACTACTCTTGTTGAACAGCATTTTGAATTCAATTCAACGTACTGTATGATTATAAAAGAAATCAAGAAGTTTTACGCGGCCGTACTTAAGGTTAAACACGTTTACGAGGCCGTGTTCTTTAAGACAACACACCGGAATAACCTGACAGAAGATTGTGCAGATACTCTGCACTTCTCGGGGTCAATTTGCACTGGCAAACACACTACTTTAACCTATTAGTCATTTGAATCACGACCTTGTGCATTAATGGTATAGTTTTTTTACATGGGCAGAGCCTTTATTAACAAAACTAAAATACAATGAGAACTCTTTTCTATCGGAATGCTCGTAGCTCGAACGAAGACACGAACGAAGAAATCTGTCTCTACTATTGTGATAAGAACGTCTAGGCTGTGAAATACGTTGCCTGAGGTTTTCCCTGTTGGTAACAATCTTTGTGTCTTCGAATTGAGAATGAATCGGTATCTTCTAGGTAAACCCGCTCCATCGTAGACCGCATCGTCGGTTAGCATTAGGCGAGAGTGCGGTCAAGTGTAAACCTATAAAAGTTAAAAAAAAACTACACTACGCTACATACCTAACTAACTATTTACTTACACTAAGCACACCTGAATTATCCATAGAATTATGGTAAAGTTATTTCTTTGCTTGTGATAATTTTTACTTAATAGCAGTGCCCGCGGGTTTACCCACGCAGTTCCCGTTCAGTTAATTTTACACTGTGTAAAATCGCCTATGAGCTATTCTAGACTACAATTCATTTATTTTCCGAATTTTAATCCGATCTGTCGAGCCTTTCTGACTTGATTGAACAACAAACATCTAAACTCTCAGATTTATAATATTAGTAGGATTTAATAGATTTCAATGCACATTTAATAGCGGGTTATTTTTCAATAATCGTGAATTATTGTGATAACACAGACCATTGCGATGACACAGTATTAGTAACCCATTTTATCCCCTACTGTTGATGGGATTGAGCCTTTTTCTCACAACCTCACAAGAGAAAAGTCAACATCATAAGACACCACGTTGACTAGTTGCATGTTGGCGGATGATGCATTTCTTCACAGTAATCCCAACGATTTCTATGAAATTAATATGCAGTGGGTTTAGGGGGCGATAAATCGATCTAGATACATTTTGTTTTTAGAAAACGCCGTTTTATCCTCTTGAATATTCGTAAATATCGTCTGCATCCGTAATATATCCGCGTCATAAATCGAGCAAAGATCAGTCATCTCGGTACTGTTTTACTAATGAACCGTGCGCGCGTTGCTATGCCACCTATCGAAAATTGGTCGTACCAACTCAGAGTTAGAACAAACATAAACACATGCTGTCACTGACTTCGGCGCCATGTCACGTCAAAGCGCGCAACGAATTTTCTCACAAATTCTGGCCTACCTGCGATGGCTTCTCGCCCTGTACTACGACAACCGCGAGCGCCTGCATTGCAAAACTACCTACTTTTTATAATTTCAAATTAATGTAATACTTTTCCTTCATAATTTCATGGGCCTGGACCGGCACAATTACGTTTAGTTTTTAATACGTGTTTTTGGCATAAATATGCAAAAAGTTGTAAACAGCTACTTACAACAATCACTAATTTGCTAAACTATTTGTACTTACAGTTATTTAATAATTTCCCCCACCATGATCGATACAGTCACACGCTCTTTCAACAATACACCTCTGTCACCTCACTTCGTTTTAAAACTTGTGCAGTGTCCGCTACACCAAAAGAAATGCGGCGTTTTATTTTACTCCCAAAAAGATCACTACACCTGTAACGCCTCACTATTTTTCATCAAGTCTGACCTTGACAGCGATTGACATGTAACTGAAAAATGCAAGTAATTGTTCCTTTTGTTTTTCAAGTAACATGAGGGTAGGCTCCCTCATGGGTCACGGTTAGGTGGTCGTGTCTCGTGACTTTGACCATGAATAACATGTAAATATTACGATACGATACGAATATTTCAAAAGTCATGCGTGTCAGTTACCATAAATCGGATAATTTCCGTGAATTTTTTTTCATCATATTTTCGGTTGTTTTTCAGCTTGTTTTGTTCAGTAACGACAATAGATAACGCTATTAAAAAAATATTAACATATAGCCTTCCTCGATAAGTGGACTGTCCAACAAAAATAATCTTGCAATTCGGACCTGTGCCCGAGATCCTAGCGTTTAAACAAACTCTTTAAGTTTATAGATCGCCATCTTATGTGAAGCAACGATGCGGTCCATGATAGAGCACGCTAACATTGAAAAATAACGTATTTTTCTAGACTCTCTATGTATGCAATCAAATTTTCAAAAAAAAAAGGTTGACAATTCGTATTGTTTTTGTTTCTAGAGGAAATTGAGAGTTTTATATTATAGTAGTACGTATTTTAGGAAATATCTATTTCCTACTCATTTGTCTTAAACACTTTATAAATGTCTAATCTAACCGAATTATCTTTAGTTTATGCATATTCATACGTCATTGGGCATACGTGATTGCTAAATTAGAACACAAAATGCAAAGTACCCGCTGTTCGAAATGCTTGCCCGCATTCAACACACTCAATTAATTTGTTATCAAAATTCTCTTTGATTTCCGATGCAACCATTTCAGGTTCAATTGAATCTGATGCGTCAACTAATGAATATGAAAATCAGAGCACAAATTGTTTGCATTGTTCTCGAAATTGTTGCTAAATCAATATTGCCTTTATAACCGCTTGGTTATATTTTCAAATATTCTGAGAGCTAGCAGCACATTTTATGTGTAGGCCAAGTGTTTGAGCCAAGCTGCAAACTTGTCACATAGTTCTCCTATTATTATATCCCAACCCCTGACTTAATGTTTTTACTTCTTTTTTTTTATTTTTTTTTCTATTTTAAACTACAACTTAAACAAATAGCATATTGCCTCCAATATATTTCATAAACAAAAAAAAAATGTATAAATTAATTTAGCCCAGCTACTGACTAGCCAGGTCTACACCTCCGTGTTGGATAGAGTATAATAGGAGAGCTATGTGACAAGTATTCAGCTTGCCTAAAATATAAATAATAAATAACTTATGACAAGTTTAAATGTCTATGAACATTTTTCACACAACACTATCTTGTCCATGGTTCGTGATCTTACGAGTTACCTTACGGGGACCGGTTATACGGGTTTCGCCGAAACCGGTATATTCTGGCGTATGTCACTCACACCTGGAGTGAAGCTATCGAGAAACACGGGGAAGCACTTGTTGTCATTGATGGCTGCTCGTCAAATTAAATAGCTATCAATGCCGGAGTCACGCAAGGGTCGGTACTCTCTGCAACGCCTTTTCTGCAACATATCAACGATCTGCTGAAGCCCGGTATCTTTGGGTACGCAGATGATAGCACCGTTGTAGAGAGTTACATATCTAGCGCGAGAGCCTGTGGTCAACAAACTAAGGTATTGAGAGAGAGTATGATCGAACGTTTGAACTTGGCCCTTGAGGCTGTCTCTGAATGGGGCAAAACCAATCTGGCCAAGTTTAACGAGGGAAAGACGCAGGCGTGTCTGTTCTCCGCAAAAAGGAGTCAATTTCTAAAGACTCCTATTTTTCAAGGTGTATCCGTGCCGGTTACTGATCATCTTAAGCTTTTCAAAAAACTAGGTAAAAGGTGCGAAAAGGTCTCAAAGGTGCGAAAGTACTTCAAGTCTGAACAATTACTTTTGTTATACATATAAAGCACAGATTCGCTCTTGTATGGAGTACTGTGATTACTGTGATCGCACTTTGGATGGATGGATCGGCTAAGTATCAGCTTGAGGCTCTGGAATCGATCGAGAGGCGGGCTAAAAGGCTCATAGGCAATAACACTCTTGTGCGAAAAAGACTGCAAAGTCTTGAACATTGCCGAAAAATTGCTAGCTTATCGGTTTTTTATCGGATACACTTCGGAGAGAGTGCAACTGATCTGCATGATCTAATACCACCTAGCCTTTTTTTCTATGGACTTCTCGTAGTTCGAAGAATCGACATCGTTTCATGGTTGATGTTCCAAATACACGAACGAAGAGGTTTGACTCTATTTTTGTGGTAAGAACGTCTAAACTGTAGAATGAGTTGCCTGAGTGGGTTTTTCCCGATGGTTGTAATCTTGGTGTCTTCAAATCGAGAGCGAATCGGTGGCTTCTAGGTAAGCACGCTCCATCTTAGACCGCGTCGACGCTTAACATCAGGCGAGATGGCGGTCAAGTGTAAACCTATAAATGTAAAAAAAAAATAGATTCTAACAATATTATATAGAAAAACCTCTTAAAGTTAACTAAACTATACCTAATAGTTTTTCCTGCGTTCACCTTGATCTCTTGATTGCTTTTTGTTTGCCGGTATTCAGGACTGACAATAGACAACTTAGAAGGCTTCATGACTACCTACAATGTTATTGAAGTATTTTAATGTAGTTTCACCTTTGCCAGTTATGCTGCCGCAAGCAGTAGTGTGCAAACATTACTGTGTTTCGATTTGAAGGACACTGTTTCCAGAGAAATTACTCGGCTAAGGATAAAACACATTTTATCTCCGTGTGATGAGCGCAGTGCGATGCTAGTTAATGATTTGGTCTCTTCATGTTCCAATAGCTGCGTGTCACTGTGCTGTTATGAGCAGGTTGCTTAGTATCAGACACATGTACTGCTCGTCTTATCACTCTATGAAATAAAAAAGTTTCTACTCGTATTTGTACTAGATTTTATCAGTCAAATAGTAAGTTGTGATTCATCACCTTTCTGATGGTTATGAATAACCTGTCGTCTGCATTTGTAAAAATAAACAGAGGTGCATGTTGATTTAGAGTTTCAATTCGAATTTCTGTCTTATCCATTTGGTTTCTACACCGTCATTGAGTAAAAAACATCTAAAAATAGAACTAATATACTATAAGAACTATACTACGGTACATACCTAACTACTTACACTAAGCGCATCTGAATTATCCATGGACCAATGAAGGTCTACAGATAATCAAGACGTTCAAGCCACCAGTCGGAAGCATGTCCAAGTTAAAATCTAAAGTTTCACATTTATAATATTAATCGGATTGTTCTATTACGATCTCGGTGGTGTGATCTTTGTAAAATATAGAACAATTCTTTCACTAATTTGTAAAACCATACAATTACTAGCTAATCCTGCAAACCTTCTTTTCCCATTCAAATTATCAACCTAATGTCAAAGTGAAACATTTCTTCACGTGAATGAACGATGGTAAAATATTGCATAAAAATAATAATAGTAAAATTGCTATAATATAATAGTACGAAGGCAGAGAATACTTTAGGCTAGACCAAATAAATACAAATATAGTAAAAGTATAACAATGTGTACTGCTATTTTGATGGAGTATGAAAACATAAATATACTGTGACACGAGATTTTTGTACTTTAGCTATTTCATCATCATCAGCCGCAAGACGTCCACTGCTGAACATACGCCTCCCCCTCGATTTCCACAACGAACGGTCCTGCTGATTTAACTATCTCTAATTTGATAAACAGTCATTTATAACAATAATAAAATTGAGGCTGGTAACTTAAATCATACATTAATTAATTCAAAAACAAATTTATTCGTGTTATAGGTACAGTCCCGTGTCAACAAGGGGCGCACGATAAGCCAAAACAATAACACAATATTTCTAGAAACACTCAGAAATGAACAAACATTTGATTCGATTTCATACCTAACCACAGATCTTGAAGTTCACGGAAATTGTTAGGGGAGCGAATAAACAAATAAGCTGCGACCGTGAAAATAAATGAGATTACAAAAACGTTGCTACCACTCAACAATTTTGCCTAGTTTGTTTGCAAAAAGAAAAATAACCAAGTAACTGAACTTAGTATGATATATTTGTAGAATGCAATACAAATTTGATACGAAATGAGGTGTTAAAAGTTAAAACGGGTTTGATTGACGAGACAAACAAGTTATTTGTTATTTGAAATAACGAATCGACAATAATGATAAAAAAAAGTCAACGAAATACCATGTTTTTGGTAGATTTGGTTCATATCACAACTGTATTTAAAGATAATTTCCTATTTGTTTCACGTTCGATCGAGAATTGGTAACGATATAAGCTCACTATTTTTATTTTTTTCCACGTGTAGCTGAAACAGTTGGCCTTTACCACTAGGTTTAACGATAAAATAAGACATCGTGAGGAAACCCAAGAAAGACTTATTTTAAAGATGTGTCATCGATCGATCCGTACTTAGCCAACATTACCATGTTATGGCTATGGTTTAAACTCTTGACTTGTAACAGAAGGCTTCAGTTGCAGCACTAGTAACAGAAAGTAGGCTGCTGTATGTTAATGTAATCTCCAAATGTAGGCGTTAGGATAGCGTTGTACAGTTTCGCAGAGCAAACGATGCATATGATAAACTCAGATTCGAAGCAATTCTGAGTATTAATTGTAGCCTTCTAGATATATGCCAAGTACGACCGACTGCTACTCGCACCAGTAGTCGTAAACGTGGTTGCGTTAGCCAAATATAGTATTGCCCAATGCCCGTGTAGCTTTATCCTTTATCATTGTCAGGTGACGTCACCAATCTTTAACATACCATACACACACACATCAGTAGTTAATCTCTCGAGAATAAGAGAGTGCCTCTTTGTATATTTAGAAATCGCAAGCATCTAGTTAACATGATATGTTTATAACGTTCCACTGTATCCTAAATGCAAGCCAATTACCTTCATAATTTAGTAAATCTGTGTAGAAGTAGAGTTTTTGTAGTTGTAGGATTTTTTTTTTTTTTTTAGTTCATCTGGTCTTTTTGGTAGTACCATACCTTTGCCAGCATCATTGTTATTGTTAAGTATATGCAAGCGTCACTGTGTTCCGGTTTGAAGGGCAATGTTTCCAGATAAAGCAGAGGGCAAAATCATCTTGCATCTCTGCGTGACATTGTGTAGTTACGGGCAGGAATGTAGCTTACCGTCAGGCACATATTCTGCTCGTCTCGTCACTCGATGTCTCTACTATAAAAAAGCTAAGTTTTTCGAAGACTGACGTAAAATGTAATGAAACAGACAAAATTGAGCTTAATTTACGTTTTTTATTGAACATAAGCATTAAACATTGAATGCTATTCAAATAAACTTTGTTTGTTTTTTTAAATAATCCGTAAAGTTTTGAAATTTGTAATTGAATAGTTGAATAAATTATTTCACCGTAATTTTCACTTACAATATAACATTAAAAGAAACTCATTCAGAACGATAGTAAAAAACATTCTAATATCAGAGTCAGGCCTTTTGGGTTGATTATTTCAAGGAAAGACTTGAGTCTACGTCACTATCGAAAAACGATTTATCTGTTTATTTACCTGTTTATCTCACGAACATGAAATCTTTTGTTCGGCGCTATCAGCTCTGAATGACCTAATTAGATCATTTATTTAGTCACTTACAGAGTCGAGTACGATACAAAAGCAAAATACGTTTAACTCGATTAAATCCTACTAATGTTATTTATTTATTCTTTATTAACTCAAACGGACGTACATACCTACTACGTATTACTTTAGTTTAGGGCGTATTACCTACTTTAGTATATCATGCATCTCATTTACAATAAGACCAACAAATTCAGTACAATAGTTGAGTAGAGTTCTTGTAATCGTAGGACTCTTTTTTGACGTGACAACGTCTTATAATTCGATGAAGCCGGCTGCACGCCCGCAAAACATTACGTCATGTACCGTTACCGCGTTACCGTCGGTCGTAACCGTCCGTCGTTACCTCGCCGCATGTTTGTTACAGTTGTATTAATTATTTCGACCAGTAGTTCAAGCGGGGATGTAGCTCAGTAGTAGAGCGTTCGCTTTGCATGTGGAATGCCCTGGGTTCGATCCCCGGCATCTAAAAGCTTTTTGCATTTATTTTGATTGAAAATTACTAAATTCTACTGATTACTTTTTACATACAAATCTATTAAACAAATGAAATTTAAATTTTGTTTTGAAAAATGTTACCATTCCATCAGTATTTTCTAAAGACGTTGTCACGTTCTATCGTCAGTAAACCGACTTTACAGACAAACATTTTTTTTGTTCATTTGTTCTTTTTGAGGAAGTCAATCTTTGACACATCTTTGCCAAATATCACTGTATTTCGGTTTCAAGGGAAATATTTCCAGATAAATTAGAGGGTAGAGGGCATAGGTATTAGTCGTATTGCATTATCAATGATTAATTAGTTAATTAGATGATGTAATTTTTTATTTTTTATTGTCTAATTTTTCTGCTGGGTGTTCATAAAAGTTCAGAGTCAATTTACGTAATCATGTGTGTGTACCTGTCCAGTGACCACGAATGGAAAATATACGAACAACAACAAAATATAGTCGTTTTGAGCACCTCCGACTATTGTCAGTAATCTTACTAATATTACAAATGTCAATGTTTGGATGTTTGTTGCTCAATCACGTCGTAACATATGAACAGATCCGAGTTGAAATTTGGTTACAATTAGATTATCGTTTGGAAGAGCACATAGGCTGCTTATTATCCCGGAAAATAATGGGAATGGGAGCTACGCAGGTAAAACCGTGGGGCGGTGCTAGTTTACAATTATCCTACTGATATTTTGTATGCGAAAGTTTGAACGTTTGTTGCTTAGTCACGTCGGAACAGTTTAACGGACTAGGTTGAGATTTGCCATAGATTTAGATTATAGTCCGGAATAACACATAGGCAACTTTTATTTAAGGGGACTACGTGGGTAAAATCGCTAGGCGTTGGTAGTGGCCTATAATGCATTTGCGGTTGAATGTCCTAATTATAGCAATCCCGGCTTTAATTCCATTATCACTGCAAATTGCTTCGTGATTGCATCTCATTTTCGACTTTATTTAATTAACGGAGGCGGTATTTAATCAAATAGAGCTCTTGCTGTTGAGATCCTTTTCATAGAGTCTCAAGACTTCTACACTTTTCGAATATTTGCTATTTAAAAATCAAATATCGCAGGTATTATATAAACTCTTTATTGGATTTAATTAACTTAGTTTTTTTATTTGGTAACAATAGGCAAGCTTACCGATAAAAGCGATCTCTTCCATGGGATGGAAAAATAATAATAGAGAACTTGGGTCAATTTGGAGAAATTAAATTTATTTTTCAACCTTTATTATTACAATATTCGAAACCGGCACCAAATTTTCAGTCAGGCTGTCAGTTTCAGCCGAAACCGCAACTTACACACATTTAAATATTTTAGCTAATTTATACTGAAATCTAGAATATTTTTTGTACTCTTGTCTTCATGAACGTATATGAACAGTCAGGAAGTGTAATGTTATTTTGACCGAAACGGAATCCAAACTCTCGGTCGGTCATTAATTAAAATAAACGAGTGTCTTCAAAATGTGACTGTTTGAACTCTTCTTAAATGTAGTCTAATCGATTTTCGAGCGTTCGCAAAACTAATCGATTCTATTGGTTAAGCGTCTGAGAAGAACGGCGATACCTTGAGCTTGAGACTAATCACCTTAATTCCACTTCTAATTGCACCGTTACTTATAGCCATTACTGAAAAGCTGCTTTAAAGGTATATTACCTTATTTTAATCAGTGAAATGGTACAGAGGTCGCCTTTTCGTTCTCGAACTTCGAAGATAGACAAGTAGTTCCATCTTTTCATTGTAAATGTTCTATAGTTCAGGTATATCAGTCAAATAAGGGCACGAATCTCGAAATGGGAGATAGTCTGATATAAAATTCTACAAACCTTTTATTTTGATATCCTAAAATTACAGATAAGAAAAAATGTTAACACAAAAGTTTAAGAGGATTTAACCCTCTGCAAAATATGTGAAACAATACATATTATAAAACCCATTAAAAATGTTTTTTTTGTCGAAAAATTGGTAGTCAAAATATTTACCTCTGAATATCTATAGTCACGGACTCCCTACGGTAAGTAGGTTTTGCGGCAAGTTTTAGGATATTGAAATACATTTTATACAAGTACTAGCTGAACGCGCGTGCGTTGCTACGCCATCTATCGAAAATCGATCGTACCAATTCAAATTTTGAACAAACTCGGTTACGTTAGGTTCTAATGACGCAACCTTTAAAATATGACATATGCTGTCACGCAACGAAAGCTCTCAAAAAGCAATATTTTTTCCCGTTTTTGTTACATTTTTCATTCCTGCTCGGCTCCTGTTGATAGTAGCGTAATGTTAAATAGTCTATAGCCTTCCTCGATAAATGGACTATCCTACAAAGAAAAAATCGTTCAATTCGGACCAGTAGTTCCAGAGATCCTTGCGTTCAAACAAACAAACAAACAAACAAACAAACAAACAAACAAACAAACAAACAAACAAACAAACAAACAAACAAACAAACATACAAACAAACAAACTCTTCAGCTTTATAATATTAGTATAGATAGTATAGATATAGCCGACTATCTCTCATTCTGATGTAACCCCAAATATTCCTGAACGATGGCGGCGATGCGGTCCACGATGGAGCGATATTTACCTAGAAAAAAACCGGTTCACTCTCGATTTGAAGACACAAAGATTGTAACCATCGGGGAAAACCCACTCAGGCAACGTATTCCACAGCCTAGACGTTCTTATCACAAAAGTAGAGTCAAATCTCTTCGTTCGTGTCTTTGGAACATCCACCATGAAACGATGTCGCTTTTTCGAGCTACGAGCATTCCGATAGAATAAAGGACAGGGCGGTATTGGATCATGCAAATCAGTCGCACACTCTCCGAAGTGTATCCTATAAACTACGGACTAATTAGCGGTTTTGAAGCTTTATATTTACAGCCAAAAAGTTAAACATAGTTCTTGCGACCATGGTAGTGGACGACCTTGATTCTCTTGGAATGATTAAAAGACATTAGTCCCAGCAATAGAAATGTAATTGTTTAGAGTGATCACTTCGTAGTATCGCAGCAACTGAGCAATTCTTATTTCAGGTTTTTATTCTTATGTAACGTTGACTCTCTCCAGTTTTACCCTGTTTTAAACCGTCCATAATTATCAAGATTCATAATTCTAATCTTTTAACTATAGCATACATATATAGGTGGTAGGAATATTTAGAGAGATTGTGTATACATGAGCCACTGATATGAAAAGACACATATCTACTCACGTTTCTACTTTAATAATTTTCTGGTTTCATATTCAAGAAATACCGCTCTACAATCACAGATCAAAATACATAGAACTCTGATCTCTCAATCGTAACGAGGCTCTAGCTCAAGTTTTATCCTACTTTTGTTCAACTATTCATTTTGAAATTTAAGCCCTGGGATAAGTATTTTATGCACTGTTCACAGCTGTGATTTTGTTATAGTTTTAGAGATTTTTTCATTGTACGTTTCAGTGTTCCGGTTTGAAAGGCAATGTTTCCAGGGCAAAGAAATTTATCATTTTACGTATCCGGGTGACGATCGTAGTGCAGTGCTAGACAGTAATTTGGGCTCTTCATGTTCAAAAAGCTGCGTGACCCTGTTATATTATGGGCAATCGTGTTGCTTACTATTAGGCGCATGTCTTGTTCGTCACGTTACTCTACATTATGTACAAACTTTTCAACTAACATTTAATTTTTCACTGAATTTTCTCTACTTACATATACAGCCTTGCTTATAACCAGTATAAGCGTAACTGTATTCTAATGTTAAAATATTGACAGAAGTAAGTAAACTAACTAGGAATACGTACTGAGAAGTTTACTCCTTGGTTACATATTTACACTCCACCGAGCCAGTATTATGAACTTCGTCCAAGCATTCAATTTAGTTTTGAAATATATCTTGTTGATGGCACTACCGTTTTAGTAAATTAAAAGGGTATTTTTGACACTTCACTTGACTCTCGAATGAAACACGGAGCGAAAATAAAAAAAACTTAGATCTCTGGGTGACGAGCGCAGTGCAGTGCTAGGTGATGATTTGGACTCTTCATGTTCCAATAGCTGTGTGCCACTGTGCTGTTATGTGGCAGGCATGTTGCTTACCATCAGGTACATGTCCTGCTCGGCTCGTCACTCTATATTAAAAATTAAAAAAAGAACCACTTTCTCGTATGAATGATCTTACTGTAAACAATAGAGACACTGTGTCGGTGACTGCGTAGTTGACGCCACCATTGTATTTTACATTAATAAATAAAGTTATTGCATAAAGTAACGTAGTTCAACAATTGCGCCAACGCAATCCTCACTAACGCTAACAGAGCAGCCTTTCGGTTCTGAAAAAGAGAATTCGAAAGGGACACGGAGCAGATTACTACTGTAATTTGACCCCAAAACTAGTTAAATGTCTTCACAGTCGCAGGTCTCTCAATATTTGTTGGTTACACGAGATGCCCAAAACAAAACAATACAATTCGGAGAGTGTGCGACTGATTTACATGATCTAATACCACCATGCCCTTTTTTTCTAGTGGAATGATCGTAGCTCGAAAAAGCGATATCGTTTCATGGTTGATGTTCCAAAGACACGAACGAAGAGATTTGACTCTACTTCTGTGATAAGAACGTCTAGGCTTTGGAATGCGTTGCCTGAGTGGGTTTTCCCTGTTGGTTACAATCTTTGTGTCTTCAAATCGAGAGAGAATCGGTTTCTTCTAGGTAAACACGCTCCATCGTAGACCGCATCGTCGCTTAACATCAGGCGAGATGGCGGTCAGGTGTAAGCCTATAAAAGTTAAAAAAAAAAAAATTACTCCCAATTATTGGAGACTTGCAAGGGGTCCTAGACCAAGTAAAAATAGAGAAAGCTTAGCATTGAGTTTGCTTTGTTTGAAATGACTGGCTGTACTATCAGGCAGCTGGCGGAAGTAATGCTTGGACGGAGTGTTCTGGGGACTCAAGTATTACGTAACGCAGTCTGAGGAGAGGGGGTGTCTTGTAAAACCTTACGGTGCTTTGTGAAAATACTTTTTCAACACTACCTACGCCTACGGAATTAAAATCTCCGAAGTTGGCAAGTTTTGTGGTGACTTACGTAAAAGTGGTCACTTGGTTGCCACGTAACGTAATAAAGAGGAGGTGGAAGGAGGCTATAAAATAAAAAAATTGCGTTACGTGATACGTGAAGGCCCCCTTAGCTGTAAGTTAGAACTGTAGTTAACATAATGAATCAGTTGAGGATTGTATTTACCCAGCGCAAGCCCGTATGCTGCCCAACGACTTGGACCCAGCCCTGTCCTTCTGCTCCCACTTGGTCTATGGCTACGCTGGAATCGAACCCGACACCTACAAGATGATCCCGCTGAACGTGAATTTGGACGTGGACTCTTCGCATGCCAACTACCGAACCATCACCAACTTCAAGGCCAAGTATCCTGCGTTGAAGGCCCTGCTTTCTGTGGGTGGAGACAGTGATCCTGAAGCCGAAAAATACAATCTCTTGGTAAGTCCACAGTTCTATAAATTGTTCTGATTGATCCAAAATGGTTTCTGAAAATTATGTTGAAAGTTTATTAGAACATTCTCCCAGCAGTGGGAACATTTAGTAGGCAAGCACGCGTTATTGGTCGATGATAACGATCCTTTTGTAGTTGCGTCTTTTGTAGTTGCGTAGCTTAATATTGGCTTATTGAATTGATAGTATTAAAATCTTAATCAAAAGCAAGTAAAGTTTCAAAGAGAAGTGATCAAACAGCGTTCAATTGTTAATTAGCTTTCCATTGCCATGATTACGCACTAAATCTGTGATTGCACAATTTAATTAATGATAACCTTTGATCTAGGTACACATTTGTACCGAAATCTGAAATAAATTGCTTTGGATCATGTTGCTTTGGATTACGTAAGACTAACCTCAAATAGTAATAAAATAAATAAATATTCCGGGACTACACACAACACCATCTAGCCTCAAACTAAACACATAATTATTATACACAGAAACACCCAGTCACAGAACAAATGTATCTATTCATCATACATATATTTGACCTACAGCTCAGCAGATAGGCTTATTACCAACATAGCCAATAGGTTAGACAATAACATTTTCGAGTAGAAGAATTTTACAGATTTGCCATCGGAATTCCATTTATTTTTTAATTAAATTCGCATTGAAGCATTCCTGGTACGGAATTTCAAATATGGAGGTGTCATAATATGTCCGAACACGGGCGTGAATCCGGGCTATTCAAACAATTACATGCGATATTTGAACAAAGAAGATTTAATCACAGTTTACACAAAATGAGAAAAGTTATGTCGTGCTATGGAAATACTCGTTATTCTGTAAAATATTATTGAGCATCAGCAGGATGGATCATTAGCAGCATTATCAATTATTTATTTTCCAAATTGTATATGTGTATACTTTTTCAAATTATTATAGGTTTACCCTTTACCGCCATCTCGCCTGATGTTAAAGCCATACCCTGACCAAATGACCTTGAGTATTTCTTACCGCATCGCACACCCCAAGAGAAAGAGAGCAGGAGAAAAACAGTATGATTTGTTACTGTTTTATGCTTAGATTTTAGAATTAACATTTAATAAAATCAGATTTTCGTCTTTTGCAAAATATGTTTCGCAAAATAACGTTCGTAATTATAATAAGGGTAGTTAGAGTATTTTGGGTTTTAATTTAGTAAGTATTTGAGAATTCTAAGAGATAGCTCTGAAAACTATACAAAAAACTCGTTTCAAATAGTGTACTATCGATTCGTCTCTCGTCTCTATTTTGCCTAGCAAACTTATTTGATTCACTGGTCTATACACAGAACAGATAATATCTGTTCTGTGGGTCTATATGTAGGCGCGTACTTATAATAGAGGTATAGAGAAGGATTTAGCGACTGACTCCTAATTGACGCAAATTATCTGAATCAAACTATGTGACTTTATGTAAGTTACCCAAGAACTAATAATGTTCATATTTAACCGATTTAAAGAGAGGAAGAGATCCATTATGGCGATGAGTCGTTGGGTTAACAATCTGGGATTTTGGTACGGCAACATGTGGTCTAGAATTGAATAGTATCTGGTACTTTTTCCTCGTTTCTACTTCGTACTGAATCACCGCTGAGTCAAATGGTCTTTGTGAGAACACTGAATCTGCTCATAAATTCGTTGTACATGACTGAAAACTGTGAAGTATTTAAAATTATATAATAATTATGTCCAACAGTTGTAGTATTCTTCAAAAGCAGCAGTGACCTAGAAGGGGAATTAGCCCGATAATAAATTACCCTAAGACCCTAAGAAAGATTCATAATCTTTATACTTCTTTACAATAGTTTGACCAGTATTTGTAATGAGCATGACTAAAATAAATTGAACTGTGATTACAAAGAGTTGTTACGAATTCTTGGGGAAAGTTTATAGTCCGGAGTAAATTAGCCATGTTTTGCTATCGATGATAATACGTATGTGCTTTTGCTGATGATTTGTATATTTAAATGATCTAAATATATGATAAAATCATACTAATCTTAATATATATAAATCTCCTGTCACGATGTATGTCCGCGATGGATTCCTAAACTACTTAACCGATTTTAAATTATATAAATCTCCTGTCACGATGTTTGTCCGCGATGGATTCCTAAACTACTTAACCGATTTTAAATTAAATTGGCACACCGTGAGCAGTCTGGTCCAACTTGTGAGATAGGATAGTTTTTTTATCGATTAATAGTCCTTATATGACGAAATCCGAGCGAAGCCGGAACGGGCCGCTAGTATTATATATCCGAGAGATTGGATGTTTACAGCACAATCACGTCGGAACGGCTGAATGGAATAGGGTGAAATTTAGAACACAGTTAGATTATAGTCTGGAATAACACATAGGCAACTTTTTATCGTGAAAATCACGGGAATTGAAACTACGCGGTTAAAACCATAGGGCGCTACTCGTACTTATATAATTATAAATATATACATACATACACAGTATATATACACAGTATATATACACAGTATATATACTGTGTTCCGGTTTGAAGGGCAATGTTTCCAGAGAAATTACAGGGCTTAGAGATATAACATCTTATATCTCTGGTGATTTGGACTCTGCGTGTTTCAATAGCAGCGTGTCACTGTGCTGTTATGTGGCAAGCATGTTTCTTACCATCAGGCACATGTCCTGCACGTCTCGTTTCTTTATTAAACAAAAAAACGTATTATTCATAGAAATATGTTATGTTTTTAGTTGGAGTCTCCTCAAGCTCGCACTACGTTTGTGAACTCCGCTATTCTCTTGGCTGAACAGCACGGTTTCGACGGCATCGATCTCGCTTGGCAGCTGCCCAGGACCAAGCCCAAGAAGATCCGCTCCACTTGGGGTAATTCACGATTTTATTATGCTTTATTAAACTTCCCGGTTAAGATTCTAGTTGAAATAACCTTGGAGCAAAGATCTCATTTTATTTGAATACCTGTTTGGGTTAACAGTAGAGTGTACCCTTTAAGAGTGGAATATTTCAAATGCGAAAAAAGGTTCCTTGCAGGTATGGGTTTTTAATACCAGGACTTGAGTTTTAAAAATCGTGTAGTTGATGCTCAAAAGCAAATGTTTATATAACAAAAAAGAACAAGTTTCAAGGAAAGGTGTTACGATAGAACTGTTTTTGACTAGGTTCCATCTGGCACGGCGTAAAGAAGACCTTTGGCACCACGCCTGTGGATGACAAAGAGACTGAACATCGCGAGGGACTGACAGCGCTCATCAGAGAGTTGAAGCAAGCTTTAAGCGTGAAGCCTGGCAAACAGTTGACCGTCACTATCCTGCCTAATGTCAACGCCACCAGTAAGTTTCTTGAACTCTAATCTTATACCTTTAAACGAGCAATTCTTGTACCCATAAAAAAAAAAACATGTAATATGATTATAAATGCACCACTTAAATGAAGTCAGGAAGCCCTAGCCCCCACAATAGGATATATATGCATACTAGCTGACCCCGCAAACGTTGTTTTGCCTTAGTGAACAACCCTTGTCACTTAGGGGTATGAAAAATAGCTAGTAGCCGATTCTCATACCTACAGAATATGCATATCAAATTTGGTTAAAATCAGTAAAGCCGTTTCGGAGGAGTAAGGAAACAAACACTGTGACACGAGAATTTTATATATAAGAAGAAGAAGATATATAGAATCTGAATCTCGGAAACGGCTCGAACGATTTTGATGAAATTATGTATGCAGGGGGCTTCGGGGACGATAAATCGATCTAACTAGGTTTCATTTAAAAAAAACGCATATTTCGCGCGTTTTTAGACAATGAAAAACTGTCACATTAGACATTAGAATGCAAAGGTAAATTTCGCCGCGTGGCGCGACAGCATAATAGCTCAGACGGGAAGTCGGGCGGTCATGGCGTTCACGAATTAGTAGCTCCGGGTTTTCTCTTTTTTTTCAAGTTTTCTTTTTTTTTTAAGAAAACCTATCTATAATATAATCTTGGAGCCTTTTATCTGTAGGTATCTAAGTATATTAAGTACTTGAACCGAGCAAAGTTCGGTCAACCAGGTACTGATACATAATACTGGTACCAATGTTTCTTTATCAATCCATCGTATAGTATGACTCTTTTAGGCTGAAAAGTTGGTCACGTCCAGTCATCTCTATTAGGTGCAAGCATATTTGAAAGAACAGGACAGTTAGGTAATTTGGAAATATTGTGATAAACCTTTTTTAATTAAGAATGCCTGATAGTAAACAACAAGGTTGCCACCAGGCACATGTCGTTGCACAGCTTGCGTTGATAATATCATTATTTTAATTTATCCCTTTTCAATGATTAGGTGCTCTAACAGATTAGTGATGTAACTCGTTGCTAACTGGTCAAACATTTGTAATGTGAGAATTCAATCCCTACATGAAATTAGCATCACAAGTTTGCTTCTCCTAATCCACTAACAGATCATCAGGCTTACTAACAACTAACAATAATAGATAATGCAGATATGTTTCATGTACTTAAGTACGTGGTGAGGTGTAGATTACATTGTAATTTAGTTTAAAAAATAAAAGCCTTTAAAAATACTTTTTTTTTTTAAATAAGGAGTGACGAGACGAGCAGGACATGTGCCTGATGGTAAGCAACATGCCTACCACATAACAGCACAGTGACACGCAGCTATTGGAACATGAAGAGTCCAAATCATTACCTAGCACTGTACTGCGCTCGTCACCCAGAGATCCAAGTTGTCATATCTCTAAGCCCTGTAATTTCTCTGGAAACATTGCCCTTCAAACCGGAACACAGTAATGTTTGTACATTACTGCTTGGCGGTAGAATAACTGGCAAAGGTGTGGTACTTCCCCAGGCGGACTCTGCTAAGAGTCCTACCACTACTAACGTCTTGAACCCAATCGAGTCTCATCAACATGCCGCGTGCGAGGACTTAAGACATCACTATAAATAACGCAAGTGTTAGTTTACGCGATGTGACTGTACAAAGTGGAATCTTCCTGCCATTATCCATTTTAATCAGAAGATGTTTCTGTTTCTCCGCTTACCCTTACAGACACTTGTTAAATCAGAAAGATCTCTGGAACTAGTTTTCTTAGTCTAATCCGCCTGGGGAAGTACCTCTCCTTTGCCAGTTATTCTACCGCCAAGCAGTAATGTGAAAACATTGCTGTGTTCCGGTTGATGGGCAATATTTCCAGGAAATTTACAAGGCATAGGGATAAAAAAACCTTATATGTCTGGATGACAAGCGCAGTGCAGTTCTACGTAATGATTTGGATTCTTCATGTTCCAATAGCTGCGTGTCACTATGCTGTTATGGGCTGGTGTGTTGCTTATCATCAGTCACATAAACTCCTCGTCTCGTCACTATATAACATATTGACATTGACAACACGGAAATATATGTATGAAATGTTTTATTTATTTCGAACGCCTTACTTACCATTTTTAATATGGTCTGGTCAAAACATCTTTCGAAATACGTTCGCAACTCAATTGGCTACGTGGGTGTACTCTGCACCTATTATATGTATTTATGTGGGTACCTTTATTTTATCTCCGTTTATCCACTGGATCTTAATAAAGAGGATATTGGTTTGACCTTGCACGGCTAGCATACATTGTTTATTTGGGCTCCGCGTCTATGTCACAATTGTTTCAGAGTTCCGTATTAGAAAAACTACAAGCGGGAAGTATTTACTTGGTACTATTTTTTGTGGACTTTGGTCACATAAGTCTAGTCTTCTACGAGTATTTATACTAGTTACAGTATCTACTACTATTTTTCTACTGTCAATAACATAAATACTGACATAACTAAAAATTATATACTATGTATGTAAAATACTTTTATAGCGCGAAGTAATTGACCATTTAAAGTCATTTGGTTAGTTTTCATTATGTACCTACTTAATTTGATTTTAAACAATATTTTTTATTTTGTAGTCATTTCTCACACAGCAATATCTAGCCCCAAAATAAGAAATTCCAGATAGCTACTATATCAATTAAATAATGAATTGAAAATAAATAGTCATTATGTACATACAAACACCAAGCTACGCTAAATATTAACAAAAAATCGCACTGGGTGGGAATCGAATGTTAGACCTACTGCTTCGCAAGACGACTTACTACCACTTAGGTCGGCCAATATCTTCTAATACATAGGTAGATCGTAAAACCCAAGATCCACCCCTCCCAATCTTCAGGGCGCATGCAATCATGTCAACGTTGGGAAGAGTGAGCTCATTATTTCCGTTCTAGTCGGTTGCAGGACGCGGTGTACGCCGGACGTTTTTACCTATCATTATTCGTTGTCAACAACCAAAATAAGTAGAACCACATCAAATCTCGCCGCTAGCGATTATAGGGGTCAAGAAGATTGGTTGTTTGTAAACCACTTACGATACACACAGAGACGCAGTTTATTACCAATTTCAAGGTGCTCAGGGCACATCTATTGATTTATATCGATGTTCTAATATCAATAAATGTTGTAAAATAAAACGGTCCATACAAAATTGAGTACTTCATCAAGGCTTAAACGTTCAATTTACACCTACCCAAAAGGCAAATTTCAACACCATTTTGGAAACTTCGCATAAGTCAGGTATAGACGCAGATAAGAACCTCACACATTTGTCGTTTATATACCTACCTACATTACATACCGTGGTGGCAGGCGCGGTCCTAGCCTCGAATTTTGGAGGGGGTTACCAGTACACAGCCTCAGATTTGGGGGGGGGGGGGTCACGACTAGAAAAACGATAAATCGAGTAAAAAAGACTTTACTATTAGCGGCCCACGATTTTAAACGCGTAGTTGCCGTCCCAGTTGTTTTCCTGCGTTAAAAAATAGTCTATATACTTACTATTAGATAATATTTTGATTTTTTTGAGATTTTTAACATAAGTTTTACGATTTGGGGGGGGGGGGGGGTCATGTCCCCTGTGACCCCCCTTCGGACCGCGCATGCGTGGTGGCCCCGCACTTGGCCAATTGTGTTACACATTTTTATAACTCAAACATAAAATCACGGTGCAATACTTTTTAATTTATTTGAACCTACAAATGGCTTTGATTGCGTTTTAAAAATACACAATTTTCTTAGAGACTGGATTTTCTGAACTAAGATATTTTATGTGCCATTCTACTAATCTAAGGCCTAGTTTTAGGCTGATTCTTATTTTTATCACTTACTTCGACGTGATGGAGCAAAACGTATCCAAACGTCCAAAGTTTCACACACACAAAATTGACTTAAAACTAAAATTGAACGACGACATCATTTTAAAATATTTCTCAAAGAGCCAAAAATCTTATTCTCTCATCTTGTCGAAAGATTTTTTGAAGGTTCCAGTTAAGTCAGTTCGAAATTTCGCGAAAGCTTTTTCATTAATTTCGTTTTAATTAAGCTACGTTCGTTATTCCAATGCGATTTATAATGTTCTATTGTTATCTGAGGAATTCCCTGGGGCTCCATTAAAGTGTTTTTAACTTCTCCACTTTGAACTGTGGCTTTATAGGGCTAGTAAGCATCTGCCCGAAATTCCCTTTTTATGTTTATTAGTCTATCTAAAATCCTTCGGATATATTTTTTGTATCTTTGATAAAATACCAGTATCTATCCGATCTCCCTTTTGTATCTTTGATAGACTAGCTCTAATTCCCCCGATTTCCTTTTTACATCTTTGATAGGCTACTTAGCGTCCTTCCAATTTCCTTTTTGTACCTTTGATCTACTAGCTGATATCCTTCCGATTTCTTGATTGTGTCTTTGAAAGGCCAGCTTCATCTATACTTGCCTTTCAATGTTCCTTTTGTGTATTTGATAGAATAGCTAGCAGCCTCCGATTTCCTCTTTGTATCTTTAATAGGCTAGCTCCATCTATGGTATCCTTCTAATTTCCTTTCTGTACCTTTGATAGAGTAGGTAGTATCCCTTCAATTTCCTTTTTTTATCTTTGATAGGCCAGCTACCATCCGTTTGAGTTATCCTTTTCTATCTTTAATAGAATAGGTGGTAAGTAGCTCTTTTATTATCTTTGATATGCTTACGGCGCATCGCAGTTTTATGCCCAATTTCAAGTATTGCAGTTTGTATAAAGAAAGCGGTACCTATTCAATCTAATAGTTTGGGTCATAAGAATAAGAAAATCAAATATGATATGATGTCGTCTGATGGCTGTTTACGTAGTACTTGGGCGAAACGCAAAAAATTCAACCATTGTTGGTTGAATTATTTGCGTTTTTTTAGATCAATTAGATCAAAGGTACAAAAAAGAAATTGGAAGGAAATCCGTCCGAGAAATTGAAAATCTGTATCTGGTAGAAGACACGAAAAGTAAATGGCCAGCCATTTACCTTGTGAGTTAGTTGGTAGTCAATCTGCCTGCAAAACTGTGTAGGTCGTAGGTTCCATCCCCACCCAGTGCAAATATTTGTGTGATGAATACATACTATACTGTACTTGGGTAATTTCTATGAATAATTAATATGTATTTACAAATATATCAGCTGTCTGGCTTCCTTATTACAATCTTTGCTTAATTTGTGGTCAGATGGTGTTGCGTGTGAAATGGCCGTGCATATTTATCTATGTGTTTTTTTTGTATTAACGTTTACTTAAAAACATCTGAAATAAGAGAAACTGTATGTTCGGGATTTTGCAAATACTTATCTCGTATGCGTAATTTACATAATATGTGACGACAACCCTAATATAAACTTACTTAAATGAATTCGATCCGAAATGTAACGACTCAATGTTCCTTTCGTAAAGAAAGGAAAACTGTCTCAAGTGGTTTACACACTATGCTAATAAAAATCTAAAATTACGTACCTACTTTGATAGAAAAAAGCAAGCGCGTAATGTTAATTTCCATTCATAAATATTAGGTAAAATAAATTTAATATGTGTATGTATATGTTTGTATTCATGTTATTTAACTTGTTCTTCGAATGTCTAAAATGCTGACGATTTCACTAGCTTATGTAAACAAAGAACTTGGTTATTGTTCTCTATTGATGTTTCGAAATTTCTCAGTTATTATTATCATTGATATTCTGTAACAACAATAGAATTTTATTATTATCGAAGACGGCTAAAACATCAAATAATTTTAAAATTTCAAATTGAAAAATTAAAAGTTATGTTTACGGATCATTTGGTTAACATTTTTGTATTTTTTTGTGCCGTTTTATCAGCTGAAGATTAAATTAAAATACTTTTTGAAAGAGGGTGATAATAGCTTATTTGTACCATAAGGGGTTCTACCGTCTAACACCGTCTAATGGATCACGGTAATTGGCTTTTGATAAATTACAGATAATTACAACGTATTTTTACCATTCGTAAACTGCTCTAGTTAATCCACGATATCTATACAGTTCTCGCGATTTGTATGCAAACGTAATGGATCTGAAGTATGGGGTGTCTCCCTCAATATGAAACGCTAATGAGAATACCCCATTCCTAGACACTGCATTCTTATCGCGTGCATACAATCGAATGCTGGCATTGACGACTACGGTTTTGTTTTCAGTCTACTACGACGTTCAAGCTATCATCAACCTGGTGGATTTCGTCAACATCCAGACTTTCGACTACATCACCCCGGAGAGGAACCCCAAAGAAGCTGACTATACCGCACCTACGTACGCGCCTCAGAACCGCAATCCTCTTCTTAACACCGACAGCGCTGTTTCTTACTGGTATGTTTTTTTAAATATGTTTGTATATAACGACGTATGACAGTTGGCTTCAGGGGATTTCGAAATTTAGGCTAGCGCAAAAGGCGTCAGGGTAACCTAATCTTACTAACTATAGTTACACACATACGTAAAATATACCTACATGACAATTTGTGTAAGTATATTTACTAGTTAGTACCCAACGTGTATATTTCGTTGTTATTGGTAAGTCAATCGTGATGGAGTGCGCTTACCTAGAATAAAACGTTACATTTAAACGTTACGTTACTCTCGATTTACAGACACCAAAATTGTAACCATTGGGAAAAAAAGATTCATGCAACGCGTTCCACAGCCTAGATCTTCTGATCACACTAGTACTACTAGAGTAGAGTCAAACCTTTTCATTCCAGTTTTTGGAACGTCAATCATGAAACGTTGTCGCTTTTTTTAAAAGAGAACAAAAATAACGCCAATCCTTTTAGGGCCACTTTAGAGAGTGTGTACTCTCGCAAAAAAAAGTTTGCTTATACTCAGCCGCTTAAAAATAGCTCTTAACCAAGCGAAATTACGCAAATGATTAGATCTATCTAAAAACAAACTAAAGTTCAAGCGATCATTTTAACGACAGAAATATTTCACTGAAACGCTAACGCGAATATTATGCAGAAGTAATTTTCATTAAATTGTCATTCACTAACGGAAAGGTGTTGCCAGAGAATAATAAATAATTCGTTCCTTTCATTTAATTTTACGACGTCATTCGTAACCCGTTTCACCCTTGTAGGCCATCCTAATTACTCCATATCCGTTAATTCTAAAGATCACAAGAATTTAGTTAGATTACTATTACTTTACTGCTGAGTTACCTACTTTAGTTGTCTACTAGAATGAAGAAAATATTCATAGTTATCATCATTGAAAGCCCTGGCCACATCGGAACCTAGGTCTCTTTTCGACTGCGACATAGTATTCCATTGAGTTGGTGTCGTTAATTTCACAAATTTTCGAATGTCATTTAATGAAATATCCAACACGGTGAGTGCCCAGAGAAAATTTTCCACGAATGTTATGGATAAATAAAACTACTTATTTTTGTGAAGTAATTATCCATTTCTGTATAACTTTGAAGAGATTACCTACCTAAAAGTATTTCAAGCTATAGAGATTTTATACATTTCCGTATTTAGCACCACAGTAGGTACTAAGTAGAGAATGGTTAACATTTCAGCCATATTATGCATTTTTAATTCACAAATGCGTTATTCACTTGTTTCATGCTCTGTCAGGTCTGACAAATTACATTACGAGACGCGGGCGTAATCGCATTAAAAAATACCGGTAAATGCGGGTGGAACTTGACTAAAAATGTTTTTTTATACAACGTTAAATTGTAATGCAAAATTTTAATAAAGGTCATAAATATTCGTGGTATACTTACACTACTCTGTCAAACACAACTTAGCTTATTTATTATACGCATAACTTCTTTTTCTTCCTTTCTTCAACGAAACGAACGAACATGAATCCGTATTCTGCATTCATTACATATATAAATAATTAATTAATAATTTACTTAAAAACACAATACGTATTCAAATTACTTAAAAAATAATAATAACATGCAACAATAGTATCTTATGTAACTCCTTATAACATTAGCTTTCTGCCAGTGAAAATCCTATTAAAATTAGCCCAGCCGTTTCAGAGGATAACCCGAACAAACACAAAGATTTATTTTTAAGTAAAACATTATCTATTCTATGGTAAAACGACACTTCTATTTGGTGAAAATAAGACAATTTTGGAATTACAATCAGAACCTTTAAATTTACGTATACGTTATATATGTAACTAGCTGTTACCCGCGACTTCGTCCGCGCAATATAAATACTAAGGTAACTCAGGCAGTACCTATTTGTATACCCAGACACATTTACGGTTACTAAAACAGCTTATAATAAAACAACTGTACACAATTTCATCAAAATCGCTTCAGTTGGTTAGATCTGAAAGCGTAAGAGACATTCATCCCCCATTTCAACCCCAATTTCACCCCCGTGCAGTATGAAATTATGAAATTGCTAGAATAAACATTCGTTTGCTTCGTGTCAAGTGCCTATATACAGAGTTTCATGGTTTTATCTTCAACGGTTGAGAACTTCGATATTGACATTCATCCCCCATTTCAACCCCAATTTCACCCCCGTGCAGTATGAAATTACGAAATTGCTAGAATAAACATTCGTTTGCTTCGTGTCAAGTGCCTATATACAGAGTTTCATGGTTTTATCTTCAACGGTTAAGAACTTCGATATTGACATTCATCCCCAATTCAACCATTTCAAATTCAAACATTTCAACCCCAATTTCACCCCCGTATAGCTCGAAATTACGATATTGATAGAACAAACATTCGTTGGCTTCATATCAAGTGTCTATATACAGAGTAACATGGTTTTATCTTCAACGGTTGGGACGTTCCATATTGACATTCATCCCCATTTCAACCCCAATTTCACCCCCGTACAGTTTGATATTACAAAACTATTAAAACAAACATTCGTTTGCTTCGTGTCAAGTGCCTATATACAGAGTTTCATGGTTTAATCTTCAACGGTTGGGAACTTCCATATTGACATTCATCCCCCATTTCAACCCCAATTTCACCCCCGTACATTCGAAAGTACAAAATTGATAGAACAAACATTCGTTTGCTTCGTATCAAGTGTAAGTTACGGTGGTCTAGTCGGGAGAACGGCGGCTGCCGATCCGGAGACCCCGGGTTCAAACCCCACACGCACCACTGTCTTTTCGAAGTCATGTGCGTGAACCCGCTAACTTAAAAACGGCGAAGGAAAACATCGTGAGGATTTCTAGAACATCATGTACCTAGAATCTTTCGAAGTCATGTGTTATCCGCCAACCCGCACTGGGCCAGCGTGGTGGATTATGGCCTTAACTCTTGCGAGAGAAGGCCCCGAGTCCCAGCAGTGGGAACGTTTAGTGGGCTGTTGATGTTGTTGTTGATGTATCAAGTGTCTATATACAGAGTTTCATTGTTTTATCTTCAACGGTTGGGACGTTCCATATTGACATTCATCCTCTATTTCAATCCCAATTTCATCCTTATACAGTTCTAAATTACAAAATGTAAAAGAACAAACATTCGTTCGATTCGTGTCAAGTGTCTATATTCAGAGTTTCATGGTTTTATCTTCAACGATTGGGATCTTCCATGTTGACATTCATCTCCCATTTCAAACCCAATTTCACCCCCGTACAGTTCAAAATTACAAAATTGCTAGAACCAACATTCGTTTACTTCAAGTCAAGTGTCTATATACAGAGTTTCATGGTTTTATCTTCAACGGTTGGGCACTTTCATATTGACATTCATCTCCTATTTCAACCCCGTACAGTTAAAAATTACGAAATTGATAGAACAAACATTAGTTTGTTTCGTGTCTAGTGTCTAAATACAGAGTTTCATGGTTTTATCCTCAACGGTTGGGAACTTCCATATTGACATTCATCCCCCATTTTAACCCCAATTTCAACCCCGTACAGTTCGAAATTATAAAATTGATAGAACAAACATTTAATTGCTTCGTGTCAAGTGTCTAGATACAAAGTTTGAAAACTTTGAAAATCACGAATTTTTTATACAACCATTCATCCCTTGTTTCACCCTCTTAGGGGTTGAATTTCGCAAAACCCCGTCTTAGCGAGCGCCTACGCGCTAAAAGAAACCTCCATGGAAAATTTCAGATTCCTAGCATTTGTAGTTTCTGAGATTCCTTGATGAGTGACCTTTCGCTTTTATAAATATAGATATGTTACCGTAAAATTATAAAAACCGTCAGAGTACAAACAAACCTAACCTACGGCGAGATAACAATCTCACAAGTTAAATCATAATCTGACAAATACGAATGTCGCTTCTCAAAGTACATAATTCATTACTTTTATTACGAAAAAAATCTACTCTGTGTTCTCCATTGTGTGCCGTTCGGTAAGCCAAAGTAATTTTGCATGAGATAGTGCACGGTCTATGGGTACGTATGAGACCTTTTTACCGTATCCTCCGACAATCTTGCTAAATTCCATTTTGATTGTAACTTACGACCTTATCCTATAAAATCCCGGTTATAAGATAACTTATCCCGTTTACCTTGCATTTTAGGTGGCATTATCTCAGATGAGGATTGACGTCTTTTGTTATCTCATTCAAAAATATTTTCCAATTAAAGAGTTTAATAGATTTAAAAGTTATCCCGCGTTCGTTTGATGTAAACGTTTCGAAGTCAAAGGATGTTATAATTTAGTACCTAATAGATGCTCTTAGATACAGCTAAATTGTATTTGCTTCCCGCCGTTTTTTTAACCATACCGGCCAAACTATAAATTGTCATTTTATAATCACGTGATTTTTACAAACACAGAATTAATTTTGATTTGGACGAACATGTTAATAAAACGACTATTTACGTTTTTATAATATTAGTAGGAATTGAAACAAATGCAATAGATAGACTCTTTATTTTCCACAGTACAAACATATATAAGCAAAGCGACGCACTGGTTGATCAAATATCACCTTGTAAAAAGGCAACGCATTCAACTTATCATAAAAGTAGGGTCAAATCTTTTCGTTCGAGTGTTGAATGAACGTCAGCCATGAAGCGACGCCGCCTTATCGAACCACGAGCAGTAAGAGCGTGATGAATTATGACCTTGTTCTCTCCTTGCGGGAAAAGGTCTAGAGTTTCAGCAGTGGGAACATTTAGTAGGCGGCTCATGCTAGGATTATGCTAGGATAATAGATCAATCGCACACTCAGCAGACTCTCCAGAATATGTTCGATGTAAGTGTAAGCGATATGACTGTTCTGTTTTTGTGGCAGGCTGAGCAACGGAGCACCGAGCTACAAGCTTGTGGTTGGAATCTCAACTTTCGCACGCACCTGGGCATTGGACTCTGAGAGCGAGATCTCTGGCGTTCCTCCGATCCACGCCGACGGACCTGGAGAAGCTGGTGAGTTGTTTTTGAAGTGAAAACTTCTTTTTGAGTAGTAGTTCTTGGTAGAAGAAAATCTTATGGGTTAATGTCACCGGTGTCAGAGCGGTAACAGAGCAGTGAAGAGTGAAATAGTAGCATTTTGGATGGGTGAAATCTTGTTTTTTTCACCGACACGCGTAATAGCACTATATCTGTAGCTATACACGTGACGTATTGTCCAGCAGTACTGTTTTACTAAAAATGAAAATTTTAAGTATTCAGTTCTATCGGTAGTCCCGATGACTGCTGGTTCTTTACTTTCAAGGAGCCAAGAACTTAGAGGATTCTTTGAAAAGCACTAAGTTGCAAAATCTCTCCACTATAGGTATTAAGGGGCTCCGGGAACATTCACGTGTAATGTTCCGTTACAGAGTCAAGTATTACATCAGTGAAGGAGGAGAACAGAGCATTACAATGCGCACCTTGTAATGATACAATGTGTGATATTTTGATACAGCTTGTAACATTATTGCGCTTTTTTTTGTTGCGTCTGGTTGGCAGTAGTATTTTAATGTTAAGCTCAAAGTCGAATCTAGTTAAATTACACGCAAACGCTCGTGTGCCAGGGAGATAGTATTGTAATGTAATGCTCAAAGTCGAATTTATAATATTTCATTACCCACGAATGCTCAAGGTGTCCCTCACCGTTATAGTGACAAAATAGCGCTGTAACTTCCAAGAAGCCCAAAAAACGTTTTTTGGGCTTCTTCAATTTGGACTCGTGTACAAAAGTGCGTAAAGTATAAGTGTGCTCGTAATTGTGATCAACACTTACTGTGGGATTCAAATGTAACAATGCTATAAACTGCTAGTTCATACAAAGTGTCGTTTTTACATAAAACGGTTGAACTCGTTTTTATTTCCGATATAATAATTTTTATTCCAATGTAACAGAGTAGAATTGCCGTCATAATTTTGTAATGCTATTTATATTTTTGTGAGTCTATTCTATTTTTGTAAACCTCATAGTTGAAGCGCATATTTGAATTGGTAATACGGAAACACTGTTATGTCTAATTGCACTAGCCTAGTGGTTATAAAATACGATTCATATTCTTCAAGTCGAATTGGGTTCGAATCCCGTTTATTTTTTCAAATGCAGATGCACAAATTTATCTTCAAATCTCGTGAGGAAACAGCCATGTTACAAAAGTCTTTCGAAGTCATGTGTCATCCACAAATCCGCACTGGGCCAGCGTGGTAGATTATGGCATTGAGTCCCAGCAGTGGGAACATTTACTGGGCTGCTTATCTTAAGCACTGTTCTGAGCTTGTGTTTTGTTTCGTCCAGGTCCCTACACCAAAACCGAAGGTCTTCTAAGTTACCCTGAAGTATGCGCTAAGCTGATCAACCCAACGCACCAGAAGGGCCTGCGCCCTCACCTTAGGAAGGTTACCGATCCCAGCAAACGTTTTGGTAAGCCCTGTTCTATTACAACCTCTAGAATTTTAAATGTACTATTCAACCTTTTTTGTTGATAACATTTCTTGCAAATTTACTATCCTGCTATAACTTAATTTAATTTTCGAAGGTGCTACACACTTTGCTTTACCCTAATTAATACCTAAAGACTGCTATTAAGCCACATATACATCATACCTACAACTACATATCATCATAAAATATACTAGCAGTATACTTAAATTAACATTTTACTGCCGTATTTTAAACTTTTTCTTACGGCTTACGCAAGCCCGTTTAGTAGTTTAAATTTGCAAGCGTAACATACAGACACAGTTACTTTATAACTTTTATAGTTATTAGTTCTCACTTATTAGTAAGGATTAGGCACCACTAAAGGACGCAAATAACTGTTTTGTCCTGACTATTGCTGGCGTATATGTGATGTCAACGAATAGTTAGTATTTATATTTCGTCTACAAGTTCTTCACTCTGTAGCTGTAAGCACTATTAGCTTGGGTTCTGCTTTTTGCATATCTATAGTGACACCAATGTAGTCACAATATCTCGACGAATCCATGAGATCATCATTATCATCTTCAGCATTGTAGTATTTTTAGCGATCAATTACATCCAGTGTGAGGCTTTGTTGTATATGGCGCTGTTATATTATAACAGCGACCCAAAGCCTCACTCCGGTATCTGAAGGATCTAAGCTGACTCGCTAACAATCCAAGTGGAGGTATAAGAACTCTATGTTCCATTCAAATTAGGTGTACACTGATCAGCTACAGTTCGCTATATATTTTATTAATCAGCTTGGAAGTAAAAAACAATCAGAGGACGAATTTAACTTTTCAGAGATGGGCTTAACCAGGGACGGAGACTTAACCCCCATGTTTGGTTGGTACTTTTCGTAGACAGTAGTAGCTTTGTTAACATTATTTGTTGGAGCTGGTGTTTTTGTCATGTGACGTTTATTTAATTATGCACACAGCTTTGAACATGCGCACTACATCAATTATTGGACGTTTGTAGATTTTTATAAATATTGGCTAAAATTGAAACAAAAATAGCACTTGGCATGAATATCAACATCATAGTCCCTAGTTGTATTGTCCAGCTTAAAAACCATATTTTTGATTATTTTTATTTTATATTATTTTTAACTCAAAACGGTATTTTTGTTATGTCACAAATCCACAGTAATTTTTATTTATGTTATGTAAAAGTAGGTATAATAATAAAATTGACAGTTTATACACAAACGCATGACATTATAATCTGGCAGGTTAGGTTAGTTTATAGTCTAACGCCATTAGATTATGTACACAAAGAAAACATATTTATACACACATCAAATTCGTTAACTTTTTTTTTGAAAATGGTCAGGGTTGTTTTTATGCTGAATTTGGTTTTACGGATAAACAATACAAGAACGTATTTTTAACGTCCCGAACTCAAGAATCGTCAATTTAACTTTGTTGACTTCTTTAAGTCTCTGTCTGTAAGAATCTCAAATAGAAATACCGAAGCTTCCACGAAATTATGAAAAGGCTTACCATCAAGTTAATCTTAATTTGTCTGTTATAAATTATTCTCTCTCGTTTGATATTAGCAGACAATACGACACCAACAACCATTCGTCTTAATTTCATTGAAACTTCCAGCGAATCCAAAGTTACGTCTTTAGAAAGTCGTTTGGAGGAACCTAGTAATGTAGTTACAAAAGTTACACATAACTTCTGAGAGGCGTCAGACGTCACAAAGACTTGGAGCATACATTATTACGCGTTTAATTTATAGAGACACAGAATAAAACATGGCCAGAGTATTTTTGGAAACGTATCACTGTACATATTTATTTGCAGAGTCCACATAGGGGAAGTACCACACTTTACCATTACCACGTACCATATATTCCACCTCTAAGAAGTAATCTACAAACATCACTGTGTCATCACTGTGCCATCACTCATCACAAATTACATGACATAGAGATAACTCAGCTTTTATATATACGAGGGCCACGAGTGCAGTGGTTGAGTAATTTTGACTCTTCATGTTTCAACAGCTGCAAGACACTATACCAGTGCCAGTGCCTGTGTATCAGGCACATATCGTGCTTGCTCAGCAGAATGCTTTGGGATAGAATCAGCGAGTCTGATTTTTTTCTCCAATGTAAGAATTTGCATTATTCTGCAAATTCATTATTCTGTAGAAACTGCGGGTATGTTGTCGAGCACTAGTTCTTGGTAAAATTCTTCTACTTGCGGTGGCAAAATGTGGGTTCACTCTTCTTCCCTAAAATATGGTAGAGGAGAGTGATGGATGGCACATGTGGTATACTCGTGAACGGGTGCTGCTTTCGGGAGCTGTACTGATCACGGCATATACGAGATATTTCTTATAATAAAATAAATTAGGAAAAGTAATCTTCCCTATTTTTTTTGTATCTGTTAATGCAAATCACGTTCCCCTCCTGGACAATAGTAATAAAAAATAATGCTTAAATGTCTGATTTAATTGCCAAGTGTCTGTCTGTCTCTGTGTGCTGTCTTTGTACACTAATCCATGTGTTTGTTTTCATTTTTATAAATCAGTTGTTCTATGCGATCAACTCTGAAATCATTTTAAAATTTGCTGTTTACCAAAATTCCCTTTAACTCAGCAAAATGAACGCTCCAACTAATTTTCATTCGAATTTACTCGAGCGTCATAGAGACCTATTGGGTGGCAAAGCTTAAATGATAACACGAAAAAAATGTTAAATGATGTCTTTCAGGATCTTTATCGTTCCTTCTATATTAATCGGCCACGTAAATCCCGAAATCCATGCTTGGGCTCCCCTACTATAATAGTACCATTTGATACAGTAATTACTTGAATAAATGTATTTATTACGTGTTTCATTGACCTTCTTTTTCTGGAGCACTGACATAACCTTCATATCAACATTTCATTATTTTCTTCCGATAAATAGAGTGCAAAGGTTTCGTAAATACGACGATAAAACTAATTTGATAAGAGTATTGTTACCAATTAAGTTGTATTAACTGTAAACATAACATATTATTAACTTATTTTTTTGACGAGGGGAAATCCTTTGGCGATTCCCTGCTGAAGTGTGGTTGGCTCTAAAACTTAGAATACCACAGATATCGTAGATAGTTGATTTTGAACTCCACAAAAAAATAATTAATTACAAATTAATTTTACAAATTATAAAAATTAAACAAACAATTTAATTTGAACTGTTCATTTTCAAATAGATGCGTGGCGCTATGTTGTTATGGGCAGTGGTGTGGCTTACCATCAGGCGCATGTCTTGCTCATCTCGTCACTCTATACAGTAAAATAGTGTCCGTCTATCATCAATATCTATAGTCTAGTATCTATAATATAATCTAGATTTGTCTGCGGCAGAATTCAAATTATTGTTTTTTCGCCAATTTTGGATTCTCGAACATAACACTATACCAGTTATACCTAGAGACCTAGATGTAGTTTTTGTCACAACAAGTTATATAGATTTTTTTCTATTGGTAACTTTCGAAATACTTTTGTCCACTTTTCCAATGATACGTAAATCTTATGAAATATTTTGTGTATTTACCTTTTTATTGTTTTGTTTACAGGAACCTACGCTTTCCGTCTGCCTGACGATAGCGGAGAAGGTGGTCTTTGGGTGTCTTATGAAGACCCCGACACCGCTGGACAGAAGGCTGCATACGTGAAGTAAGTATAAATTGCATTACTTGAATTACTGCGGCGCGCGCGTATTTTCAAAAATGGCGGGAAACGGTTACCGCTATCGGCCTTATTTACATCAATGAAAAATATTCTGTTACAAGCAGATTCACAAGGCTATTATTTCTCACCCTAGGTCCTTTATACAACTAAAACAATTAAAAAAAAAATTTTTTTTTCACGGCTTTTCAGCCGCTAGGTTTTTTACATTGGGCAGCTTGAAATAAATTGGGATCAGATACGATATGAATAAATGATTTTAGATGTCTATGTGATTTAAAACAATCGGACAAAAGTATATTTTATCAATATAAGAATAGAAATTCAATTGATATTCAAAATAAAATAATCCAAACGACGCTGTTTAGGCGGGAAATAAAAAAAAATCTACTCGAAAGGAGTCACAGAGCCCGTCATATAAATTCAAAATAATGTTCGAGATAAGTAATAAATTGGTCCGGACATTTCTGTCGTCTGCCGTAGCCACTCTGGGTAAAGAGCATTACGAAATTTTGTAACGTGGATTCGCACTAAGGGTTAATTGCATTTTAATTAATGCACGGCAATTCACGAGGTGATTCGGTCGGTCCAGTCCGATTTAAGTTTCGGTCGCATCCGGCAGCCTTTTTTTATAGTTTTTAGGTACTTAATACGTAAATAATTGTAAATAACTTATCATTATACAAAGAAACACCCTAACACAGAACAAATATTTGTATCCAACATACAATTACATACATATTTGCCATGAAACCATTTTGCCACGTAATTAATATTCTTTAAATGTTCTCATTACAGATCGAAGAACCTTGGTGGTGTCTCCATTTCGGATCTCAGTCAAGATGATTTCCGTGGCCTTTGCACCGGAGACAAATATCCCATCCTTCGCGCCGCCAAATACAGGCTGTAAACTCGCTAACGTCCCAATCCGACAATTTTAATCAAAACTTTTTATAATCAAATTTAATTTTAATGTTTTACTTACTATTATTTTCTACCAAACCATAGTGAAGACCTAATTAAGTGCAATCCATGTAAAACTTTTAAATAAATGGATTTCAAATCCTGATTTGTTTTAGTACTCGGCTATAACTTTTATAAATGATTTTAATATCAATTTTGTTGTATAAGCATTTCTATATATTAACGTAATATTTACCAACACCAAATATTATTTATGCAAATGTAATTTAATGAACAATAAACGTATTATATTCTAATCTATGTGGTTTTATTGAAGTAATACAATGCTCCGAAAAGTTTGCATGTTTTTATGGAATTGAACACAGACAATTTTAAGACAAAATAGGAGTAGATCTTAGAATAAAGGCCGCGTCACACAGAGGCGATCCGGTAGCGATAGCGATCTGATAACGATAACGATCAGATAGCGATAGCGATCCGATACCGAGTATGGGATCGCGCCCGCTTGCTGTGTGTCAGGTTGCATACAAATTCGAACATTACAAAAAATATCGTCTCGCTATCGGATCGCTATCGCTATCGGATCGCCTTTGTGTGACCCGGCTTTAAGGAATACAATAGAGTAGATAGTAAATTAGTTCGTTTAAATGTCGAGCACGACATTGAAAATATTTTATCGTCTATGTTAAGTAGAAATGGAGTTGGAAAGTCGTGAGTTTATTTCGAAATTACGTTTTTCGTAGAAATAGAGTGGACGTCTAGGTCCATCAGAATTAAACTGAGCATTACTACTACTTTGAAGTATTAGGCTCCATGCTCCATCGTAAGTTTAGCGAGAAGAGTCCATCGACATAAATTGTTATGTCTGTCGCCCAATTTACAGTATAATTTAGATAAAATCTAATCTCAATATTTTTACGTGTCTGGGTTTTTCTATGTATAATAAGTATGTATTTACAATTTTTTATTAACCGTTATGTCAGTGGTCTGGCCGCCATAGTACAACCTTTGCTTATTTTGGGGTCAGATGGGGCTGTGTGTGATTGTCCACTAATAAAAGAGGAACTGGTATTGGTATGAACATCAATAATTATTTAGAATTGATGTAAAATATCAATCAGATAATTATGTCGGAGCAGATTTTATAATCCCAATCGTAAAGGTATGAAACACTAAAGTGTCTAAAGAATCATGAAAACTTAACTTGTTTTGCAATAGTCATAAAAGTGCAATTAAATTCCACCCTCAAACCAACTATTCTTTGTATTGGACCACTTAAAACATCTACGGATATTTAAGATATTTTAAACTCCTTGCTTGCTTTATCATCCCACAATTTGGAGTAAAACAAAAAGTGTTTTTTTTATTAGCCTTTAAATTGTCTAATTAGACAATTTTAATTGTAATACTGGTGGACAATTCACACACAACACCATCTGACCCCAAACTAAGGAAAGCTTGTATGATGGCGGCCAGATAGCTAATATAATACTTATATAGTTTTAAATACATACTTATTATACATAGTGTTCCGTATAATCGGGCAACATTATATCGGCCGGGAAAAATCATAGCGGATCTATGGTTTGACAGCCGGCTGTCACTTGTACGTGGTCTCGTTTCGCCGGTACGTCGAGCCACGAGTTTTTCGGGATAAAAGCTTTAATATTGTGCGGGAATACATTATTAACGTTAAGTGTGTTACTACTGGATTAGTGCTGGACTATTTTGTGAAGTGCGCTACTGGATTGGCCCCTTCTACAACGCAGGATCGTTCTGGAACGGGAAGTCTACGGAACTACTGTCTGGTTTGGTGTTTCCTTATTCCCGTGTTCCGTTCCCTATTCCTAATAACCAAACAGGGCTTTGGACGACGCCGGGAACCCTACGTAAGTGATTTCTTTTCGGTACCTTGTTTGCAATTAGGGGGTAAATATTAAAATCGGTATAAAAGCAAAATAATAATGTTCTAGACTTGCTATGGGCCCCAAGTCGGTATTTCTGGCATAAATACTATACATTTTTTGGTAGACAGAGCGCGGTTAGCCGTAAATACCCCCTTTTTTGTTTTTATTTTTCTGGGAAAATATATCGGGTAGGCCAGATATTTGGGGGTTCCCAGTTTATAATATCTCCCCAAACTGTCGGGAAATTGGTATTAAGTGGTATCCGGCTTAATAGGTTGCGGATATAATTGTTGTGACATTGTCCGAACTTTAGGTTAATTTAAAATTTAAATTTAAATTTAAAAATGGCTTCCGATTTGGCCAACCAGCTCCGGTGGTTTGAATCCTTGCAAGGATTGGTCGGCAGGAGAGACCGGGAGGAGGCGCTATTAAACAGGGCAGAACACCTCGACAGGCGCCTGGAGATCGCTGAGAGGAGCACAGGATTGCTGCGGGATGCAAGGCCGCCTCCACCTGAGGAGCAGATGGAGAGGATCGACGCGGACATGCGGCGCATCCTGGATTTGTACGACGAGGTCTCCGAAGGGGTTCGCCAGCTGGAGAGGTCTCGTCAGGGAAGGGCGAACTCGGGACCCGTCATCAGGAATGCGGGTTCGGGTGTAGTGGGACGCCTTCCCACCCTGGACTTGCCCAGGTTCACAGGTAACCTGCGAGAGTGGAGCGGCTTCCGGAGTATGTTCGCCTCTCTCGTAGATTCACGCACCGATTTGACGAGGGCGGAGAAACTGGCGTATCTCCGCACGTCACTGGAGGGTGAGGCACTCTCCCTGATCCAGCACCTGGAGCTGGACGACGACAACTTCGGCACGGCGATGGAGTTGCTGGAGACGAGGTTCCAAAACCCTCGGCTCCTCGCCGACGCTCACGTGTTCCAAATACTGGGGCTGCCGAAGGTGACTGAGAGGTCTCAGTTGAGGCCGCTAATCCTCACACCCGTGAAGGTGGCGTACAACGCCTTGCGCAGCTTGGGACTGCCAGTGGAACACTGGTCGTTTCTGCTGGTCCACATCCTGCTGGGCAAGGTGCCGCTGGAGTTGCGCGCCCGGTTCGAGCGGGAAAGGGGCCTTCACGGCGACCCGAAGGTCTTCCCCACGTTTGAGGAGCTGCTTCGGGTCCTGGAGTGGGAGGCGAGGATGGTCGAGTCGGCGCCTCAGGAGGCGCAGCCCGCCGCTTCAGCTCGTGGCCCTGCCGGAACAGGACCGCGACCTACCAATCCCCGCACTCAGGGTGAGGTAAAGCGGACGGCGACGGTGACGACTGCGTCGGAGCAGGAGTGCCCGAACTGTGGCCAGCTTCACGCGCTGGTGCAGTGTCCGGCCCTGCTTGCGAGGACGACTTCCGACCGACGAGGCATCGTTCGGCGGTTGCGTCGGTGCTACGGGTGCCTGGGGGGTCATTTGTTCAATGACTGCCCCACGGCACGGCCGTGTCCTGGGTGTGGGGGACCACACCACCAGCTCTTGTGCGTCAGGAGCGATGGTGCTGGTCGACAGCCCTCAGGGAGGGGGCCCTCCACGGGCGGGGGCGCTCCCACGCAGAGCCACGCATTGTACAACAATGAAGTGGCTACAGCGTGGAGCACACCCCCTCCACCCCAACTCCCGGCAGCACCGGGCAGCCCAACAAGGGGCGTCCTACACGTGGCTCGGTCACCGACCTCACAGCCCGCGTGGACGCGGGCGAACTGGAGAGGTGGAGGGGTGATACCGGAGTCACCACGGGGGCCACCTCCCCAGCGTTATCCTTCTCCGCCGCTGGATCCGCGATTAATGCAATGGAGGGCGTACACGCCTCCCCTCCATGAGCATCCGAGGCTGGACTACCACCCGCCCTACTTTCAGTATGGCAGGGCAGCTGGATATGCCCCCCCTCCGATGGCCCTTATGACTCGGCAGCCATACTGGGCTGGGCCCTGTAGTCCGACGGGTTCGGACGGGCCTCGGAGGGATTGACTAGCCTCCGTTCCCTTGGCACAGGATCAACCGGTGGTCCTGCTGCCCACCCTCTGGTTAAGGGTTTGGGGTCCAAGAGGCGACTACGTCCGGATACGAGCGCTCTTGGACACAGGGTCCCAGGGGTGTATTTTGACAACCCGGGTTGCTCATCGCCTGGGCCTGGCTAGGTTTCCGTCACCGACACCGTTGCGAGGAGTCGGGAACTCAGAGGTGCGGTCGGCTGGACAGACCCGCCTCTCCTTCTCGTCCGTACATTCCTATTCGGAAAGGATTGCGGTCAGGGCCACCGTCATGGATTCGGTTGTCGGTTGGCTTCCTCAGGCGGACATAGATCCGGATCTTTTGTCCTGTACTAAGGGTCTCAGGTTGGCGGATCCCCGCTTCGGGATGGCGGGTCCGGTAGATCTTTTGTTGGGTTCTGATGTACTGGGTTACATCATGAACGGGAAGCCTAGACTGTTGGACCAGTCTTCGCTGATGGCGCTGCCCACCATCTACGGGAACGCCATTTTGGGAATGGTGGATGAGTGGCAGCAGTCGAATCAGGCTTCTTTTACGGGAACGGCCCTCGCTCAGATCATGCAGAGGTTCTGGGAGATCGAAGAGCCGCCTACCGTGTCTCGGCTGGATCCCGAGCACGTGGAGTGTGAGAACTTTTATCAGGCTCACACTCGGAGAATGGTTTCTGGGCGATTGGAGACTAGGCTGCCTTTCCGGGATAACCCCCCGCGTCTGGGCCAGTCTCGATCATTGGCCGAGAAAAGGCTCAGGTCCATGGAGCGACGCATGGCTCGAGATCCTGTACTTCGGGAAAAGTACATCGAGTTCATGAGGGAGTATGAGGCACTGGGCCACATGTCTCCGGCTCGCGACGACTGGTCGACCATGGACCACTACTTTTTGCCTCATCACGCCGTTTTGAAGGCGTCGACGGGCAAACTCAGGACGGTGTTCGATGGATCCGCTCCGACTTCGACAGGAGTGTCACTGAACCAGTGCCTCCACGCTGGACCGAAGTTACATCGGGATATTGTAGACATCATCCTGAATTTCTGTAGGCATCAGGTGGTGTTGGGAGCGGACATCCGTATGATGTTCCGACAAACGGTCATACACCCCGAGGACAGGAGGTTCCAGTTGATCCTCTGGCGGGAAAGTCCTCAGGACCCTATGATGGTGTATGAGTTGAACACCAACACCTATGGGTTGAGATCAAGCCCCTTCATTGCGATCCGCTCACTGCTGGAGTTGGCGGAGCAAGAACGGGCTCGGTACCCACGCGCAGCTGCAGTTCTGGAACGCGACCTGTACGTGGACGACGTTTGCACTGGTGCGCAGACGGTGGAGGAAGCTCTGTTGCTCCGGGATGAGCTTACAGAGCTTCTCGCATCTGGAGGCTATGAGCTTCGGAAATGGCTCTCTAACGACCCCAACGTCCTGGCTGGTATCCCGGACGATCACCAGCAGGATCCGGGGCTCTTCGAGGAAGGTGACGATCCGCACGGGATTGCGGTTCTGGGCATGCAGTATCAACCGGTTGCTGACATCTTCACCTTTCGGGTGGCACTGGAAGCCACACGCGCGTGGACAAAACGGACGGTTTTGTCCACCATCGATGTTTGATCCAAACGGTTGGATCAGTCCGGTTCTGTTCGCAGCCAAGTGTCTGTTACAGCGACTTTGGACTCTGAAGGTCTCATGGGACGACCCCCTGGTGGGAGACTCGCTTAACATTTGGCTTCGTTTAATATCTGACCTCGAAACGGTCAATCGAGTGGCGTTGCCCCGTCGCATTCTGCCACCAGGCTGTAGCCGGATCAGCCTGCACGGGTTCTGTGATGCGTCCGAGCTGGGCTATGCCGCATCTGTGTACTTGCGTACAGTTGACGCTGGAGGCCACGTCAATGTCACGCTCTTATTGGGGAAGAGCAAGGTAGCTCCTATCAGGACACGACTCACTATTCCGAAACTGGAATTGAGCGGAGCCACATTACTTGCTCGGCTGCTTAAGCACGTATATCAGGAACTGTCCACCTCGATAGACATCCGGAAGGTCTATGCGTGGTCAGACAGTCAGGTCGTACTTGCCTGGTTACGAGCAGCCCCTCACACCTTGGAGACTTTTGTGGGAAATCGGGTTTCCCAAATCCAAAACATTGGACTGGACATGGTTTGGAGACATGTCCCGGGTGAGTTGAACCCCGCTGACTGTGCTTCGCGCGGCTGTTCCGCGCCGGAGCTAGTTGATCACCCCTTATGGTGGGGTCCGGACTGGCTGCGGGAGCCAGAAGCTTCCTGGCCAGCTCTCGGCGCGGACTCGGAGCGAGCGGAGCTGCCCGGAGTCCGCGTGCATGCGATTGTGGCGGAAGTGCCCCCAGACCCTGACTGGTTGACGGGTCGTTACAGCAAGCTGGATAAGTTGTTGGGGGTAACTAGCTGGATTAAACGCTTCATCCACAACTGTCGTCACTCTCGTCAGAGGAGGAGTGACCAGATCGCCACTGTGGAGGAGCGTCGGAGTTCCTTGCTGCACCTCATTCGGCTGGTGCAGGGTGAGAGGTTTCCGACGGAACTTGAGGCGCTGCGCTGCGGACGCGCTCGCTTGAAGGGTGCGGTCGCCAAGTTGAACCCTTTCACAGATCAGGATGGTCTTCTGCGCGTAGGAGGTCGGCTCCGGAAAGCCAACCTGCCGTACGGCAGCAGGCACCCCCTGTTGCTACCGAAAGGAGGTCCTCTGGTGGACCTGCTGATCACCGATCGGCATATCGGTAACGCGCACGCTGGATGTGGCGCGCTTCTCGCTGTGTTGCAGCGTGAATTCTGGATCTTGTCGGCTCGCAGGGCGGTCCGAAAGGTGCTGTTTAGATGTGTCCCTTGTTATAGGCTCAAGGCGTCTACCATGCAGCCCATGATGGGAGATCTTCCTCCGGATAGGATTTCTCCCTCGAGGCCGTTCGACGGGGTCGGAACGGACTTCGCTGGGCCCTTCTCGGTCAAGTCATCGACGTTGCGTAACGCCAAGGTCGTTAAAGCCTACCTGTGCGTCTTTTTGTGTTTGGCCACCAAAGCAGTCCACCTGGAGCTGGTCTCTGCGCTGTCTACGGAGGCCTTTGTCGCGGCGCTGGATCGCTTTGTAGCGCGAAGAGGAGTACCCTCTTTAATACGTTCGGACAATGGCACAAATTATCGAGGGGCGGCGAATTATTTACGCGAAGTTAATAATTTTTTAAATTCTGGTAATAATAGTTTAAGTCTGGCTCTCGCCCAGCGGGGAATCAGCTGGCAATTTAGTGTGCCGGCCTGTCCTCACTGGGGAGGAATTTTTGAAGCTGCGGTGAAGTCTGCTAAAACCCATCTCCGCCGTGTCATCGGGGAGACCGTGTTAACTTGGGAAGAGTTAGTCACGGTACTATGCCGCGTGGAGGCAGTGCTTAATTCCCGTCCTCTCTGTCCAATCTCGCCTGACCCTAACGATCTAGAAGTCTTGACGCCGGGTCACTTCTTGATCGGTCAGCCTTTAACCGCGTTGCCGGAGTGTCCCTGGAAGGATGAGCGGCCCGGACGCCTGTCCCGTTTTCAGTTATTGCAGCGAATAAGTCAAGACTTCTGGAGGCGCTGGTCGGCCGAGTACTTGCACCTTCTGCAACAACGGGTAAAATGGACAGATAGGACGGAGGCCCCGCGGGAAGGGGACTTAGTATTATTAAAGGAGGCAAATTTGGCCCCCCTACTTTGGCGTAGGGGACGTATTTTAAAATTGATATCTGGTACTGATGGCACACCCCGCGTGGCGGAGATTCTGGTTTCTGGTTCCAGACTTCAGCGCGCGGTGTCCTCTCTGGCCCGCTTGCCTCTTTATTAGATATACGTATTTGTCAAGGTTAAAATTTAATTTTATTTTATTACTTACTTTTTTTTTTGGTTTGATTTCCACTTTCGGGTCAAAGTTGGGAATTTCGTTTTTATTTGGGGTCCGGATACTGCTAAATACTGGTTTTCTAAAATTGAACAGGAGTTCAATTGGTCGGGGGTTTTGTTCCGTATAATCGGGCAACATTATATCGGCCGGGAAAAATCATAGCGGATCTATGGTTTGACAGCCGGCTGTCACTTGTACGTGGTCTCGTTTCGCCGGTACGTCGAGCCACGAGTTTTTCGGGATAAAAGCTTTAATATTGTGCGGGAATACATTATTAACGTTAAGTGTGTTACTACTGGATTAGTGCTGGACTATTTTGTGAAGTGCGCTACTGGATTGGCCCCTTCTACAACGCAGGATCGTTCTGGAACGGGAAGTCTACGGAACTACTGTCTGGTTTGGTGTTTCCTTATTCCCGTGTTCCGTTCCCTATTCCTAATAACCAAACAGGGCTTTGGACGACGCCGGGAACCCTACGTAAGTGATTTCTTTTCGGTACCTTGTTTGCAATTAGGGGGTAAATATTAAAATCGGTATAAAAGCAAAATAATAGTGTTCTAGACTTGCTATGGGCCCCAAGTCGGTATTTCTGGCATAAATACTATACACATAGAAACACCCAAACATAGTACAAACATTTGAATTCATCACACAAATATTTGCACTGGGTGGGAATCGAACCCACGACCCTCGGCTTCGCAATCAGAGCTACTACCCACTAAGCCACGAGGCCAGTCAATGATTGTTATGACAGTACAAAAATCATTAGGTAAGTGATACTTTGTCTTTATGCTTAACATCAAGCACGTAATTTTAGTCTTATTGTAACAATACTTTTAATTTAAAACCTTATAAACAACGCCAGTCGTTATCGATAAAGTCAAATTATAAAGTTATTTTCTGTCAGTGTGACGTTAGTAGATCATGATGTTTTGTTAATTCGATCATCACGGTCAAATAAATAATTGTTATATTAATACAAAATTATTAAGCGTACGATCGATAATGTTTAGTCTCCGGATAGCTGGTCTTAGTTTACAAAAACACGTGTTGTGGCAGCCCATAGCTTTGGGACATACTAAAATCTGTTCTATTACTGTGTCATCTCGCAAAAAACGCATATTGCTATCGAAAAACATTTTAAATCATACGAAACTGAGTCCAATCCGTACAGCGTCTCGAAAAACTTCAGCGTGTGATGTAAGTAGGTGCAACAGAGGTTCCAAACAGGGCGGCGGTGCTCCGCCAAGTGATATTTACAGGAAGCCAGATTTCTCCAGACGTATCTGCCCAGGATCGGTTCGTTACGGATTCATTCCAGAAGAATGGTTTACGTTTTTCTATCCTCACACCGGCGTTTCCGGTCCATATGTGTTCGGCCTTGTTCTCTTCAACTACTGGATCAGCAAAGAAATCTATGTAATGGAACACGAGTATTACCTCGGCCTATCATTTGCTGTAGTCACTTACTATGTCGCCACTCAATTTGGACCTGCGATAGGCGCGAGTCTTGATAGCGAAATAGAAGCGATTGAGAAGGACTTGGAGAAAGGAAGAAAAGATCAAAAAGGTTTTTTTGAAAGTATAATAAAATCGGCAGAAGGTGCCCAAACCAGAGCGAAAGGACAGGAACTTTTGATGGCTGCGAAGAAAGAGAACATTGCTATGCAGTTAGAGGCTGCGTATCGAGAGAGGATGATGCTAGTGTACAGCACTACGAAAGGACGCTTGGATTATCATTTGAAGAAGCATCGAGCATTGAACAGAATACATCAAAGATGGATGATAGAGTGGATATTAAGTAGCGTCAGAAAATCTATCACCCCGGAATTTGAGCAACAAGCATTAGATGCAGCCATTAGAGATTTGTCAGCTGTTTCAGTAAAACTTTGAAGAATTTGAAACTGTAAAACCAAAGTACATTTTCTTGAATTTTGCATGCAATGTAAAGTATGTAGTTTATATTACTATTGCTTTTCCGTTCTTTATAAATAAATATTGAGTATTTTATGGGTATTTCAACATAACCGATTTTCTTTTCAATTTGTTTTTTTTTTTCATATGTAGAAATTGTTAGATTTATTTTTTGATAATGCTTAACAGGACAAATATTTTGGCGATATCGTGTTTTCTTTTAAGTTTTTTGTTCATAGTACTGTCACAGAATGTATCTGAAGTAACAGAGGTAAGCCCAGAAGATGAGAATTCTACTACGGCTGCTGATTTAATAAATGTTGAAGATGAATTAGGTGAGAACGTAAATATTCATACTATATATTTTAATCTACATACATTTTTGTTTTAATAAAATAACTGTGTGTTGGATTAAACGTTTAACAACAAAAATCTGTTCCTAAATTCAGTAGATATTTATAATATATTTATACTTGTAAATATAGCTATATAGCTCTCGGAATATATACAGTACTAGCGGTCTACCCGGCTTCGCACGTGGTACATATAAAGCCTGTAGCACTCTGGGATCACGTACATATCCAACAGTGAAATAATTAGCACGATTGAACAAAATTACTCTTCAGTTTTATAAATAAACAGTTTCAATACCTCTTCTCTCCCATTATTCTGCAACGCCTTACAAAAATCATACAACAAGGAGAAATGGTTGCAACCCCCTATCTTTGCCTGCACTCAGTTGGAGAGCTTATAAATGACGGCTTAGTGCTGAATCTTATTATTTCATACCCTTCTAGCTTTCTACATATAAGTTCTTCTACATATAAGTCTTTCTTCGAATAAGTTATCTGGTCTAGTCGGGAGAACGGCGCCTGCCGATCCGGAGACCCCGGGTTCAAACCCCACACGCACCACTGTCTTTTTGAAGTCATGTGCGTAATGCCGCTAACTTAAAACGGTGAAGGAAAACATCGTGAGGAAACCGACATGTACCTAGAATCTTTCGAAGTCATGTGTCATCCACCAACCCGCACTGGGCCAGCGTGGTGGATTATGGCCTTAACTCTCTCCTTGCGAGAGAAGGTCCCGAGCCCCAGCAGTGGGAACGTTTAGTGGGCTGTTGATGTTGATGATCTTTCTACATAGGTCTCCTGGTGGTTTAAATGACCCATCAATTTTGTTAACGGGCTTGTAACCTATTAGTATGGATTCTAATTAAAAAAAAAAAACTTGTATCTATACTATACTTATATGCAGTCCCTATAACTGTATTATTATCCTACATTATAAATATCAAAATGTTGATGGTCGTTGCCCAATAGTGTTGGGACGTCGGAATGAATCGGGTTAAAGTTTGGTCTAAAATAGCACAAAGGTACAGTCCGCGAGGTATAAGCTGAGCTTTGCATTAGTGTGAGTGATCACCAAAAGTACAGTCAGACGCAGGACGCTGTGACCATGTTCTTGATAAGGTGTTTCTTCAAACCAGAAGTGCTGCCATCTGAATATGATTTTGATGAAGTGTGAGTGGTGTCAATATATGTTTCATCGGTATAAACGATAGGCCTGCCCTGAATACGGTATTCGGAAATTTTAAGTAAATAATTTATACGTAGGTGACGGATCTCATGCTTTTCCATTAAAAAAATTCTGTCTATTTATTCTCTTATTTATATTAGATCTTATTTATATTTATTCTCTGTCCTTGACCATTTGAATCCTAAAAGAGATACTTCTTTTCGCAATGACCATATTGATCCTGGATAGTTAATGTCAGCTTGTTGTTTAAGAGTTTGTTGACTGTACTTTTGGTAATAGATGCGTATGCATGTGATCACTCACACTAATGCAAATCTCAGCTTATACCTCGCGGACTGTATCAACTTTTTATCACGGGAAATGTAAAAACGCGGGGCGCTTCTAGTTTTCTATAAAGGTACTGAAGGGTAGTTTGCCACAGTTGGCCTCTACTGTCTATTGAATTTTTGGCTAGTGCAGAAGGTGCATAAGCAGCCCACTTAGGCCAATTATCCACGTAGCTGCACGACATCCGCACGATTTCGACAATTGTCGGATGCAAAACGAATGCTTGCATCTTGCGTACAAATAATGAAGTCTGTGTCCACGAAGCGACAACGACACGACAGCCGCACGTCTTGCGTTTGTTCGTAGGATGCATGCATTCGACAAAAGACGCGTGCGTGGACAGTAGGCCTAAATGTTTCCACGGCTGTGACTTGAGCCTTTCTCTCGCAAGCAGAGAGTCAAAGCCATAATCCACCACGCTGCCCCAGTGCGAGTTGGTGGCTAACACATGACCTAGAAAGTTTCTGCGACATTCTAGGTACATGTCGGCTTCCTCACGATGTTTTCCTACACCGTTTTAAATTAGCGGCATTACGCACATGAGTCCCGAAAACACAGTGTTACGCGTATGATTTGAACCTGGGAGCTCTGGATCGGTAGTTGCCGTTTTTCCCAATTATACTAGGTAACTTAGGTAGAAGGTGCAATACCTATACTACCTATACTTTGATACATAATTTTATGTAAGTAAATCCATCATATCTGAAAACATTCCATCCAGCCATACACTAATCATACGAAACGAGTATAAGGTACCGCACCTACTTTACATTTCTTATAGTCCAAGATCCCAGAGCCGCCAGACGTCACTTATTTTCTGACGGACGAAATGTTGGATGATTGAGTAGAGATAGTATGTACTAAGAACACATGGTTACCCGCTAGCTTGCTTAGACGGCCAATTTTGAGATATGGGGTAACGAAGGTACATAAAACACTACTTACCTCACTTATTTTCTGATGCATGATTTTCACATGTGTTATAAGACCATGCCCCAGACACTTTACGTCGGCCGTTTTGCTTAACAGACGCGTTAAAACTATCAAAATAATGATTTATCTTCACGCATTTTCTGATAACTGATTTTCACGTATGTTATGGACACTAAATATCCTTAAAAAATTAGACTTCAATACTCTCAGACACTTTCCGTCAGCCGTTTTGCTTAAAAATTCCCAAAGTAACAACCTAACTTTACGTAAATTGTGATGGCTTATGACAATAGGATAACATAGGATGATACCAAAGGCTTTAAAATAGTTGTCTGTTCATCAGACAACTATTTCAAAGACTTTTCCAAAAAGATAACTTGATCATAGGGGCCAATTTTTCTCTAAACTCAATTTTAATGCCGCTGTGCGCGACGGCATTATCCACGCTCGTGAAACATGTATTAGTTAGTATACATAGAGTTCTCTCTCCCTTTGTTTCGCTTTCACTCTCTTATAGTTTACTCCTATCAATTAATAAATAATGTGTCAAAAAAATAAGCTAAGAATTAAAAAAATGTTTGTGCTTAAGACCGCACGGCAGAAGTAAAAGCCGGGTCACACAGAGGCGATCTGATAGCGATAGCGATCTGATAGCGATCCGGATCGTATCCGAGTATGGGATCGCGCCCGCTTGCTGTGTGTCAGGTTGCATACAAATTCGAACATTACAAAAATCCCGTCTCGGATCGCTATCGCTATCGGATCGCCTCTGTGTGACCCGGCTTTAAGAACTTACATAAAAAACTATCAACATTTTTTGAACTATTTAATCTAATAATTAAAATTAAAAAAATATACACGTAAATTGAACAAAGTAAACAGAGCGACATAACAAAAACAGATAAATGTGTGGATGTAGATAGTATCCATGGCCAAGAATAAATTAATAAAATAAAGTGACAGCAGTAGCAGCAGCTGTTTCTCTCTCGCTCTAGTACGCTCGGCGATCCCGAGTTCACCCGGATATATCTAGTTCAGTCGGGGCACACATAAAACTAGCCTGAAATAAAAAAAAATCCGGGGAGTGATTTTTTTTTGTTAACGTCGAGGAGGGTTGTTGGAAGTATAAATCTCGATTTTGTAACTAATCCCGGTAGAGGGTTCGCCGCCATCTTGTTTTAAAGTGTTTGTGAAATAACTCGTTAATTTTCAACTTTAGAGCAAAAATGGTGGAAACCAAAGTTGTTGGAAATTTTTGTCAAGTTTGGTCCTTATAGTTTTTACGCTAGGTTCAATGTTTGCAGAGTTACACTATCAAGTTTATCAAAAAAATCGTAATGGGTGGAATTTTATTTTCTTCAACTTTGGTGCTCGGATTTTTGTTACTTATTTTTTTTGGTTATTACCATTTTTGCTCTAAAGTTGAAAATTAACGAGTTATTTCACAAACACTTTAAAACAAGATGTCGGCGAACCCTCTACCGGGAAATCGAGATTTATACTTCCAACAACCCTCCTCGACGTTTACAAAAAAAAAATCGCTCCCCGGCATTTTTTCAATTTCAATGTCTGCCCCGACCGGGGTAATCTTTCATATCCAAGCGTGATGCTGAGCTTCATTCACAGCCCCCAAAAGTTTGTGTGTAGTGCGCTAAAAAAAAAAGTTTTACCTTCAAAAATCAGGTATATATATAATTAACGATTACTTTGTAAAGAAAAGCCCATTTGACCACAATAATTTTAGAATTTCATCCTGCAAGCTATCTTGATAAATTCGAGGAAAATTCAATGCCATTTTTAAAAGTTTAATATATAGCTCTGTCCGCTGTAGTCTAACGAGTCTAACATAGCTACGTGATACTGTGCTGTTATGGCCAGGCGTGTTGCTTACCATCAAGCACTGGTCATGCTCGTCTCGTTTTAGTATTAAAAAAAACTAAGGTATTTTTTTTTCCAAGTCGATTTAACTAAAATTTAAAATTCTGACAAAAAGTACGGACTCCCCCACTATAATCACTATTGTTGTATTAAGTCTAAGTCTTAGGCTTAGAGATCTAACATCTTAGACCTTAGATCTCTAGGTGACGAGCGCAGTGCAGTGCTAGGTAATGATTTGGACTCTTCATGTTCCAATAGCTGCGTGTCACTGTACTGTTATGTGGCATGTTGCTTAGTATCAGGCACATGTTCTGCTCGTCTCGTCACTCTTTATTTATAACGGGTGGCGCAAAAGTAATCCTCCTATCAGAAAATGCTATACATTTTGCGATTGGCCCCTAATGTCAGTTCTCTTTTGAAATTTTGTGTAGTAAACACATGTGAAATACACGATAATGAACAATGTTACGCTACACTGCTCCAGAACGCGGAATATTGGTACCGATATGCTGAAGGATGCATTTCCCGGGCGCCTAATCTCCCGTTTTGGCGATTTGCACTGGCCAGATCACCTGATTTGACCGCTGCTGACTTCTTTTTGTGGGGCTTTTTGAAGTCTCGGGTTTATGTCAACAAGTCTCAGACTCTTGCAGCTCTTAAAGACAATATCCGTCAAGAATGTGAGGACCTATCGCCGGAAGTTTTGGCCAAACTGATGGAAAATGCCATAAAAAGGGCTCAAATGACAATCAACTGTGGCGGCGGCCATTACATGACATCATATTCTCGACTTGATGTAAAAAAATTAAAATACCAAATAAAAATAATCCACAAGAAGAATCAAAGTTTTTCATATATTTTTTTAGTTACAGCCAAAAAACATCGGAAGGATACTTTTGCGCCATCCTGTATTTAAAAAAAAAGTCGCAAGTGTATTAGTTTCTGCTAGGTAAGCATACTACATCGTACATTGTCGCTTAACATAACGCGAGATGGTGCGCTGTGGTTAAGCGCAAACCTATTATTGTGTGAAAAATGTCAAACGTAGCTGAGGCTCTAAACATAAGACGACTCAAAATCTTTTACTACTTAAATTATAATCGCTATAATATTGTCCTTTCTTTCTTAGAACTAAAGAACCAGGATCACGACGTCTGGTGCAAGCTTCAACCGAATGGTAACTCGTGTAGCAATCGCGCAAAGCTGACAAGGTAGGTACCTATTTACTTTACAAAATTTTAGTGATTTAAATTCTCATTGAAAATATTAGATACATAATATTTACACAGATCACTGAGTTTCAGTAATCTGTGCATATTATATGACATAATCGGTATCTAAATTACTATTTAATCGCCACGATGTTTCGCCAGCGTTACAACAGTCGAACACGACTAGTCGTGGTCACGAGAAGACTAAGCTGACTGGTAATTTAATAATAATTTAAATCGCGATTTAATCCTGTGTAATTTTTTGATATCACAACATAAAACGTACATTTGAAAATTGTGTTTTTTTTTAAATTTGAAACACAAGTTTCAAATGTGCGTTGTATGATATTTCAAAATTTATCTCATAATCCGAACGTTACATACAAATACCCTTACATGGAAATAATGACACGTGGCCAAACTGGGAACTAACGGCGTCATCAAGCCAACCAGCCTCTCTACCGCCTAACTAAATCGGCTATGAGTTTGCTATTACTGTCTCTATCATTTCAAGCGAAAAAAAAGAGAGAACAATATCAAAGCTAAGACAGTTTTAGTTAGGTGGTATACCCTCCGGGCTGCGATGCCCGATTTCCCGATGCCCACGTTCTCCTGACAATGCCATCCAAGTGCCATTATTTCGTGGTACGCCTATCCGTTAAGTATGATATATTTTGTCGGCTGCCATAGGTATGGCTGCTGTATGTTTTTTGTTGTTGTATTTTTTGTGATCGCTAACTGTAAATCGATTTGGGTGGTCTTTTTTGTTTGGTAGCCAATTTTCTTTTTGAATTCAATGTTGCGTTTTTTGAAATATGAACAAAAAACTTTTAGTTACTGTGTTTTTTTTTAAATGAAGAGTGACGAGACGAGCAGGACATGTGCCTGATGGTAAGCAACATGCCTGCCACATAACAGCACAGTGACACGCAGCTATTGGAACATGAAGAGATTATTTGGACGACGTAGTGATTTTCGTTAGAAATTTGGTCGAATTTTTGGCGTCTGAATTTAATATTAAATTGAAGTCGATTTTTGTTATTTCGGATAAAATGAATTATTGGCAAGCGAGTTTCGTCTTAGATATCCTACATCTTTTTCTCGTCTGTTTTACCAGCTGCTACTCTTACTTATCACTGAAATAATTGTTTGTGGAAATCGAACCCACGACCTAGGAATAGGATTCCACAGGTAGACTTACTACCAACTGTACCAACTGTAGGTATATCTTCCTCAAAGTCCAGAGATATTCAAGATAATCAGCCCTACTACCAGTCGGAAGCGTTCTCTTCATGCCGGAGGCACTACGGTAGTGTGGCAAGGCAAGTTCAAGTAAACTGGCGGATATACCGCCATTTCGCGTGACTATACGGTCCATAATAGAGCGTGCTTACCTAGCCTATCTTATATAGTTGGGTGACGAGCGCAACGCCGTGTTAGGCAGTAACTTCGACTTTATATGCAAAGTGGTATATCTTGCTCGTCCCGTCATTCTATAATAAAAAAAAGTGTCTGAAAAGAAGTCGAAGCTCATAAATAGAGTGAATTGTTTGGAGGATTGAATTGTTTGGTAATTTAGCATTTTAATGTTTAACTCCCGACTGAAAAACGACAAAATATTATAAGTTTGTCGTGTCTGTGTGTATGTTGCTGTCGTTGGCATCGTATTTCCCGAACGGATAAACTGATTTCGATTCTTTTTCTTCGCAAGGTTAGTTGATGAAGAAAATTTGTTATGAGTGTTTTAAAGCAAGTACAGACGCTCCGATTCGGTTGGTGCCAACCATCCGACCACGACCAAATCGGAAAGTGAAGAGAGCAGTCGGTCCGACATAATTATTATTAATATTGGTTGGACGTGGTCGGATGCGCCGGCGATCCGACCAAACCAAATTCCTATCCGATCCAACCAAATTGGAACGTTTGGAAGCTTTGTTCCGACCAAATCGGCTCAGTCGCATTCGCAACGCCGCTGTTGTAGGACGTCAACATGAACGCCGAGGGAGTTACGATCACCGAACGTGACATAATAATAAAGTTACTTGAACTTTATAAAACCTTCCCTGTTTGTGGGACTTAAGTCACAAAGATTACGCCAATAGAGATGCCAGAAATCAAGAGTTTATGATTATGATAGACGTTTTAAAAAAAATTGACAGTGCGGCTACTTTAAAAACGTTCATTCGAAGATATGTTCGGAAATCTTCATCATCCAATTCCTTAAGGAGCCGCATATGACTGTAATATTCTCTATTTCTATAGTAGAATTTATCCCATTCTCTTCGTTTTTTCCTTTGTTCCTTTTGTAGCGGTGCTGTAGCAACAATGGTTGCATCAACCAACGCTATTTTAGCATTTTTAGATAATACCGGTGGCATGATGTTTATGCATCGACGATCGACGGCATCGGGTGGCAAGACGTCCGTTCACTACTTCATAGCAAAATCAACTGACGGCTGGAAGGCCAACCGTCGGACAATCTGTAGCAATGTTGGAATTGTTGCTATGTCGGTTCCGATATGGCTGGCACCAACCGAATCGGAGCGTCTGTTCATACTATTACTTATGTTTCATCAAAATCAGTTCGGCCCTTTTGTTAGCCGCGGCAGGAATTTGTTTAAGGCGATCCACACACTAACATGCACCACGATATGCATGTTGCATGTCGATACATTTACGCGCGTACTAGAGGGAGTGCAGATCTGCATCATCGCGTTTTCGCGTTTTCGCGGCTCTGACTTATTTCAAACAAACACACCCAAGCTCGTCCAAAATGACGCACGGCACTGCAGCCGCGGTGTGCCATACTTTGCGTCTCGCCCGCATCCACGCGCGGGCGTGCGTGTTTCTCCGCATTTAGGTGCGTGATCTGTATGAACGCGCGTGGATGCATTATCGGTGTGTTGCACTGATCGTGTTTTCAATACACCGTATCTCCGTATACTTATAAAAGTACAACGATGGAACATGCATCCACGCGCTACGTTCCGTGGTGTGGTGATCCGTGGTAAAAATAGCATTATTTACAAACAGCCAAGTGACCTGGAATTATAAACAATTAAGAGCTTTTAAAAAATTATTCATTTAATGTATACTTGTTTTTTCAGATATTACTACGATGTAGGGCTTGAAGACTGCAAAACTTTTCTCTACGGGCATTGCTCTTCAGCCTACAATAATTTTGGCACACTATCCGAATGTCATGACTACTGTCGAGGTATAAATCCGCATAATATATTCATAAAAGATCAGTTTTGATATTTGAAAAATGCTCTCTAATGTATTCTGATAAATTATTGAATGCGTCAATACAAAAATACTGTATAATATACTATACTATACAATACAACAAAGTCTAAGAATATATTGTATAGTATATGTATAATGAATTGTAATTTTTATATTGTTTCTTTTAGTTTTTTTTGTCAAATGTCAAAACATGTTTTTTTGTCTTTTTTAAGTTTAAAAAGAAATTAAGTCCAAAGTTCAAAACATCATTACTGTCGTGCCTACCCTTACAAACCATCAACTTGTTCTTCCATCTAACCCCATAGGGGCTGGTAGGGGATCGGTGTCGAGGTGACCATCTTTACCGGGATAGGACTCATGGGCACAAAGGGCCATGGGAGTTTGTTGACCTTACCCTTACAACGTGGCGTGGTAGATTATGACTGTGGCCTTACCTTGTAGAAGACCACGAATTCTCTTATATCGGTAGGACTGTCACAGTCTGTCTGGGGAAAACACACCTTGGCCAGTTATTTTACCACCAAACGTGATGTGTAGTACTACCTACTGTTTTTTTGAAGGTCAATGTTTCTAGATAAATTCAAGGCATTGAGATAAAGCACCCTATATCTCTGGGTGACAAGCGCAGTGCAGTGATAGTGATATGGACATTTCATGTTCAAATGGCTGTTTGACACAGAGATAAATAAAAAAAATGTGTGCATGTTTGTTGTTTACCATCATATTTATTATGTTCGTTCCGTCACTCTAAACTAAAAACAGACCGCTTAACTTGCTTAATTAAACTGTTTTTGCATGTAACCCTAGTCATCAATCTTGAAATTTATTCCAATATCTGAAATAAGTGTCAAGTCAAGTGTTTAAAGACCAGAAATCACTAATTGTCGTTATTGTTGTTTTATTATAGAGAACGGTCTTCGCCCTCTGAGGAAGAAAAATATCACGGATAAGATTATATGTCGCTTGCAGTCAAGTTTCGGACACGGATATGAATATAACCCTAGGTAAGAACACTTTTCATTAAATATTGAGGTTGATGAGAAGTGAAGTAAGTATCTGAACATATACGAGATGTAATAAAAAATATTTTATAACATATTTGCTCGTAAAGGGTATCTTATTGGACCAATTTCTGTATCGTAATGTATCTTATTACGCACTAGTGCTGTAATGTGTAATGTAAAACGCACGGTTTCAAAATGCTCCGTCCACAGACTAGGTAGAGAGATATGCTCCGTCTAAAATGAACGGTACCTTTTTAAATCTTAGTAAAGAGTTTTTATCTCAGAAAAGTGTGGTCAACATTTTATGAATAAAATTAACTTTGAGAGGTAAAATATAATAAATAATTATTTAATTCGTTAATTTAATTAATTTTGACCATAAATTACTTTAATGTTTCTGTAACAAAACACAAAAATATTAATTTACTTTATTATTAATGGCATACCAGCTGGTTCTGTGCCGTTGCTTAAAAAAAAAGGCGCCGATGCGCGCGCATTGCTAATCTGTGATCCATAGTGATTACTTACTCTGTGCTGTGATCTGTGATCAAGTAAATATTATTCCGCGCGTTTTTTTTCGCTGTATTGTTTTTATTTGAAAACGTCGTCAGAGTTTTGTTTATTTCCTCGCAAATATGTTATAAAACGTCGTATGACATACGTGCGCTTTGATAATTACAGCCTCTGCTAATTATAGCTCTCGCCTTCGGCTCGAGCTAGCAATATAGCCTCGGCTGTAATTATCAACTTACCGCACTTATATCATAATGTACTATTAAAAATGTACAATTTGCACATGCATAAAACATATTTATATATTTATCACTTTCGTTGCTCACCGCCCTTTCGTACTCATAATTTCTAAGGTTTGCTCGGGATTCGTCCTTGACAATCTAAGTAACCATAGCGAGCAAAGATTCGGATTTTCTGTCCCCACCACTTTCGTCTCTTGGCACTTTACTTCTCTCCCCATCAACTCACTTTCTCTCATACCTGTCCCATCGGTCCAACATACTTGATATATCAATTTAAAAAAGCGTCGTGCTTTAGTTGCACTTCCTGGAAGTACTACACGTAGCTAGACTTTTACCACCGTGTCGTTCCCAACCAGACTGACAGAAATCTGTCAATTAAAATCGTAATGAATCTAGTTTACCACTGTCAGCTTGTGATCTGATATCGGATACAGTAAGAGCCGGTTTTCACGGCGCGGTTGCCAACCGCGCCCGCGCGCGGCCGCGGCAGATTTGTATGTAAAATTGAATTCAAATCTCACGACGCGGTTTACGGCCGCGGCGGCTGCGGCAGCCGCGCGGCGCGGATTAGGTATATCTTGACGGTTTCAATAAAAGGAACCGACTTCACCCACCCACTTTCTGTCCTCGCAGCGCGGTTTTTAACCAAGTCTTTAATAATACGACGCTTAGTATTGTATAACGTTTTCTATTGAAAATGTGTTGTTTCAGGTTCTACTTTGACATCAATAGAAGAAAATGTAGGGGGTTTTCCTACAGCGGTGTTGGAGGCAACGCGAATAGATTCCCGAATTCACAAACATGTACCACAACTTGCCTCCGTCTGATGGACGCGGAACTGGGGTTCAAATAAAATAAAAATTTTGTTCGATTATTGTGAATGTAATAAAATGTTCGAAATGATTCGTACAATTTTGTTTCTTAAGCTTTTGGTTCATGACTGTTCTGATTATTGTATGAGGTTTTCATGTTCAAATATACTCGAATACCATTATGAAAAACAAATAATAGAATAAAAGCCAAGTGCGAGTCGGACTCGCCCATGAAGGGTTCCGAAGCAGCAAGTAACATAATACATAAGTTCTTGTAGTTCGTTGTAACTTTAATCGATGTTATAATAATAGTGTGTTTATGACGTACTAAAAATACTATTAACTAGATCGTGTTCAAACCAATTTTCGGTGGAAGTTTGCACGGTAATGTACCTACATCATACTTTTTTAAATATTATCACTCTCTTATTCTAGAAGTTACACATTTTGCTACTTTGGAAGTGTCTCTCGCGCAAATAATTCAAACCAGATTAAAAATATAAAAGAAACCTCAATATCATTTTTGACCTATCCATAGACACCCCAAACCTATATATGGGTTTGATGAAAAAAAAACTTTTAAGTTTGTATAGGGCACCACCAATATTTTTAGTTTTTTTTTTATATTTAAAAAAAATCTTAATGCGGTTTACAAAATACATCTACTTACCAGGTTTCAACGGTATATTACCTACTTGAAAAAAAGTGGCTGTGACATACGGAAGGACATACAGACAGACATAACGAATCTATAAGGGTTCCGTGTTTACGTTCCGTTTTCAGAAGAGAAAATAGCAATGAACCAGGTACGTGCTAGATGGCGGTAGTGGATTTTTAGTAAGTAGCCAGGGATGTAACGGAGGTCATTTTATCGAACCAAAGGCCGAGTCAGAGTCATAGGCAGGGTCAGAAGCACTAGAGATAGATTTTTATTAAAGACTAATACTGCATTATTTATGTCAAACTTTTTTTCATTTTGATTAAAAAATAAAACACAACATTTTTTCAAATAAACAAGAAATTAAATTAAGTGAATCGAATCCACAAGTAGCGTAACATGTGTATTTATTAAAAAAAAGAACATAATATGAATATTAAATCAACAAAAGCTTTGAAACCAATTAAATCAAATTAATTTGTATTTTCATATAAGTACCTTCCACTACAATAAGAGATTATCACTAATACTTATACACCTTACCTCCGATTAAAAACTCCGGCTTAAAAGTTTCGGAGCCGAAATCGGAACCGAAGGTGAGATAATAATCGGAAATTCCGACTTATCGGAGTTGGAGTCGGAGCTCCGTAACATCCCTGGTAAGTTCTTCCCTATATTCCCTAATCCCTACTTGATTATTACAAACACCAACTATTTGGTTATTTCATTTTATGTAATAACTAGCAGGTGCCCCTCGGTTTCACCCGCATAGTTCCCGTTCCCGCACTGAATATCTCGGGATGAAAAGTAGTCCGAAGTGTTATTCCAAAATGTAATGTATATGTGTCCCAAATTTCAACTCTATCAGTTCAAACGTTCCAACGTGGATGAGGAACAAACATCTAAACATCCAAACTGTCGCATTCATAATTATAATATTAGTAGGATAGTTATACTAGTTATACTTTATGGGAACAACTGTAACTGAAGTTGTTCCCATAAAAAAAGTTCAAATAATAAAATGTTAAATCAACTGTCTGGCGTCCATAGTAGCGTCTCTCCATTCTATACAACGCCAGAACGCAGCCATAGGAAACTGCTCGCGTATATATTGTAATGTTGTTTTAAAATCTGTTATTACAAACCATACAAGAGTTTTGCGTACTGATCGTGTATAGTTTGTAACGTGGATGCTCGCGTCGCATCTTTCCATTCTATACAACGCCAGAACGCAGCCATACGAAACTGTTCGCGTACGAGTATATTATATTGTAATGTTGTTTTAAAATCTGTTATTACAATGCATACAAAATTTTCCATACTGATCGTGTATTTGTTACTGTAAAACCTCGAACAACGGTAAATTTTACCAAATATTTTCGTGTAGAACCTAAGGTTTACCAATTCTTAATGGTAAATGTCCATAAAGGTTTGCGATTCGTACTTTTGGTACGTAGTTGGTAAATCTTAGGATTTACTTAAAAGGCACGGTATATGTCGATCCAATGAGGGGCTATCACTGAGATTTGACTCTGGGTAGGCTCCCGCCAGAAGCTCTGTGGTCAGCCCTGAGTGTCGCTTCTCCATACTCGGCCTGAGCTCTACTACGGAGGTCGCCGACTCGCTTCGCTAGCTACCTTCCCCATACGCTTCGCTAAGCCTAACTCAGGACCTCCCTTGAGCTTCTGGCTCCCGCATTTTAAAATATACTCTAGGGGTAAGTAGTAGCGACAAGACTAGGTGGAGTCGGGGTGCTCCGAGTCGGATCTGGGAAACCAACATCTACAATAAATCAATCAAGAGAGTTCAATAAATCAGAATGGCGAGCATGCAACTGCTCACGTACAAATTGTACCTACAAACACGATTAGTCCGTATGCGTACTGGCGCTGTATATAATGGAACAATATAATACTTCTACGTTACTACAAAGTATACGCGAGTATTTGCGTACTGCTCTTGCATGGTTTGGAAGAACTTAATAAAAAACTTAATGCCAATCTATACGTGATTAGTTTCATACCCTTGCGTTCTGGCCTTGTATAGAATCGAAAGACGCCCCATAGTTCCAAGGTTAGCTTAATTAGGATCTATAAAATATGATGATAAATGAAAAAAATGGTGATAGAATAATTAAATTAATTATTTTATTTTACTCGAGACAAAAACTTGTCAAGTGTTTTGAGTACAAAATAGGTTACTAGAACTAAAAAAAGATAAATTATACGGTCGAATTGAGAAGCGTACTTTTTTGCAGTCGGTTAAAAATAGGAAAACAATAAATAACGTTACAAAAAAAAAAAAAATTCTGGAAACATTGACGTTCAAACCGGAATAGGATGTTTTTGCCTCTAAACTACCACCACAATTCGTTACAGGCTGGGCCTTTCATCATAGCAAATCTTTGTTGGACTCACATGAGAGCAACCAATATAATTACATCAGGCGAGTTGGTCATTAAACTTGATTAATAATAATATATAGAGTTAGAGTTATACCCCGTTTACATGATTCCAGTCCAGCGACCGAATCCAGCGCTGGATTGCTTACTGGAATAATACCCCGTTTACATGATTCCAGTCCAGCGACCGAATCCAGCGCTGGATTGCTTACTGGAATAATGGAAACCGGCACTGGAATGCATTAATCCAGTGCCAATGCATTCCAGTGCCGGTTTACATTATTCCAGTAAGCAATCCAGCGCTGGATTTGGTCGCTGGACTGGAATAATGTAAACGGGGTATAATGGAAACCGGCACTGGAATGCATCAATCCAGTGCCAATGCATTCCAGTGCCGGTTTACATTATTCCAGTAAGCAATCCAGCACTGGATTCGGTCGCTGGACTGGAATAATGTAAACGGGGTATTCTAACACCAGAATTTACCCGCCTAGTTCACGTTCCCAAAGTTTTTCAAAAGTAGCTTATGTGATATTCCAAACTATATTCTAACTGTGTTGCAAATTTCAACCCGGTTCGTTCAGCTGTTCCGATGTGATTGAGCAACAAACATTCAATCTTTGACGTTTATAATATTAGTATACTAGCACTCGCGTATTTCCTGTGCCTATGATTTTCCGCAAAAAATTGCCTATGTGTTATTTCAGACTATACATCTATCTGCGTTCCAAATTTCAGTTCAGTCAATTCGACGTGGTTGAGCTCTTCGACACTTATAACATTACTATTTTATATCTGTTACAATAATTAATCTAGGGTTTTATAATGTTTTTATGTTATTTCTTAAATATTTTTAGTTACTGTAAAAACATTAAACTTCAAAAAGGAATTCAAGTTCTAACCACTAACCGTTTACAGAAAATAAAAGGATAGCAAGAAGTGTCGAAACAGAGCCTTATTACACTTTTTGCGTTCTACCTTCTGCTTAGACCAGAGGTCGGCAACGTTTCAGGAGCCACGGGCCACAAGGTGAAAAAAGTAGATAAAAGCGACCCGCACTTCATTTGCGCCCCCCCCCCCCTTCTACGAGTCGCTAATATCACACATGTGCGCACTCACTCATAAAAAAACTGCGTACGTGATAACATACTTAGCGGGATTTATTAATTTATGTAGTTGTATAGGTAGCTGTATAAATAAATAATTTGCATTTTGATACATAATTTATAAGATATTTTTGCACCGGGAATATATTATTTTAGACGGTCGCGGGTCGCACCGAGGTAGGTCGCGAGCCGCGCGTTGCCGACCCCTGGCTTAGACCATGTAATGCGCGTTTAGTATCTTCATTGCAAAAACAAACTAATAAGGTAAAGAAGTTGGTTTAAGCGGCAATAGCCAACCATAGTCCGTTCCGTTCAGAAGCAATATCCATGTGATCTTTGAAGTGAAATGTTCTTTAGGCGCATTTAGCACCACGCTGGCCCAAAATAGTAGTATTACGCAGCTATTTGAATACGAACAGTCCCAATCACTGACTAGCACTCTGGAATTAATGCCCTCTGAAACGGAACACAAGAGCATTTTTAAAAAGTAAGAACAAAGTTTTAAGCTTGCTTCACCATTTTCAAGTTAGCGCACATTACGCGCATGACTTCGAAAAAAACAGTGGTGTACGTGGAATTCGAACCAGAGTAGGGCTCTTCTAGGCGTCTACTCTTATTCAACGAAACACGTAATTTCGAAATAAACTCGCGACTTTCCTACTCCGGTTCAACTTCGTTTCACCCGATCGATCATTGTTTGACGTTTAAATGTTCTAAACATATTCTAATTATACCCCGTTTACATTATTCCAGTCCAGCGACCGAATCCAGCGCTGGATTGCTTACTGGAATAATGTAAACCGGCACTGGAATGCACTGGCACTGCATTGATGAATTCCAGTGCCGGTCTCCATTATTCCAGTAAGCAATCCAGCGCTGGATTCGGTCGCTGGACTGGAATCATGTAAACGGGGTATTAGAGTAGGCTTACAACATTTAAAAAGACGAAACGACGGATCGAAGTAGAAACGGAGTGGGAAAGTCGCGAGTTATTTCGAAATTAGAGTAGACTTCCTGGTTCGGCCACCATTCTCTTGACTAAACCAGCTGTAAAGTACAACCACTTGAGTATAAAAAACAAATAGGCAGTCATAGGAATTACTGCCGATAGAAGTGAAAACTTAGAATTTGATAGCTTACTCTGGAAACTACACGGGTGTAAACGGAGGGCGTGGCCTGGGCATCGGGGCATGGCCATCTAGAATTGCGTCAGCATTTCCCATTGGCTCACGCATTTCTAGATGGCCATGACATGTTGGCCAGACCACGCCCTTTCAGCATTTTCCATTGGCTGACGCATTTCTAGATGGCCAATGGCCATGGTCCCGAGTTTACCCGAAGATTTCTTATCATACCCGAGCTTGACGCTAGTATTCAATTTACACCCCACGAAAAATCTGTCTAGGCGCGCCTAAAGAAGTTTTCACTTCAATAAATAATAAAATATTGGAGGACAATTCACACACAGCACTATTTCACCCCAAACTAAACAAAGCTTGTACTATGGTGGGCAGATAGCTGATATTATATCAGCTATCTATGATATATATATGATATACAATACATAGATTGATATAATATGTAGAAATATATAGATTGATATATATATATAAATAGATATGTAGATTAAAATCTTATACCTTTAAACGAGCAATTCTTGTACCTATATAAACATGTATATAGAATCTGAATCTCGAAAACGGCTCGACGGATTTTCATGAAATTATGTATGCAGGGGATTTCGGGGACGATAAATCGATCTAACTAGGTTTCATTTAAAAAAAACGCATATTATGCGCGTTTTTAGACAATGAAAAACTGTCACATTAGACATTAGAATGCGAAGGTAAATTTCGCCGCTTGACGCGGCAGCATAATTAGCTCAGACGGGAAGTCAGCCGCTCATAGCGGTCACGAATTAGTAGCTCCGGGTTCGAATCCAGGCGGGTTCTCTTATTTTTTCAATTCTTTTTTTTTAAGAAAATCTATTTCTTGGAATCTTTTATCTGTAGGTATCTAAGTATATTTCGTATTTAAACCGAGCAAAGCTCGGTCACCCAGGTACTATATATTGATATACAGATTGATATAATATAGATAGATATATATATGTAGATAGTGTGACTCTACCGATTTGATTTTTGAACAACTGAATGAACTCGTGAACCATGTCTTTGTTCCATCATCGGCAGCCGTAAATTGATACATACTTATGGAAATCACTGGTAAATTGCGTTCCTATTTGGTCTTGAATTAAGGCTCACTTCTCGAATTCCTCCGATATTCAGCCCAGAGCGCCGTTTATGATAATGTAACCCTCATATGAGTTCACTCTATTACTTTCGTTGAACGAAAATGGGGAGGACCAATTTTACTTTTATACCCTCACTGCCAAGTTACTATACGTAATGCGAGGTCATAAATAATATAAAGGCTTATAGGTATGTAATTTTATTTCGATTACTGATGGTTTTTATTACAGGAAAGTCCTATAACTCACTAAATACAAGGCAATATAATAACGGAATTTTGATGACCAGCTTGGTTTTATTTTGTAATTTGTTTTTATGAATATGCATGTTTGTTTGTGTCTGAAGTATTTTTGACGTGATAACGTCTTATAATTCGATGAAGCCGGCTGCACGCCCACAAAACATGACGTCATGTACCGTTACCGCGTTACCGTCGGTCGTTACCTCGCCGCATGTTTGTTACAGTTGTATTAATTATTTCGACCAGTAGTTCAAGCGGGGATGTAGCTCAGTGGTAGAGCGTTCGCTTTGCATGTGAAATGCCCCGGGTTCGATCCCCGGCATCTAAAAGCTTTTTTGCATTGTTTTGATTGAAAATGACTAAATTCTAGATAGATAGATAGAAAACTCTTTATTGTGATACAAAAAATAAAATAAAAATTACATTGACAAACTTAAGAACTAGCATCACAAGTGGCGGCCTTATTGCTGAGAGCAATCTCTTCCAGGCAACCAACACTCTACTGATTACTTTTTACATACAAATCTATTAAACAAATGAAATTAAAATTTTCTTTTGAAAAATGCTACCATTCCATCAGTATTTTCTTAAGACGTTGTCACGTTCTATCGTCTGTAAACCGACTTTACAGACAAACATTTTTTGGTTGATTTTTTTTCCGTTTCATAAAAATTCGAGCGTTTCGTGGAGTTAAAATTTGTTTTTACTAGCGGCATGTTATTATTACCGGAATACTATCCTACCTCTCAAGTTGGACCAAATCCACTTTTACTAATATTATAAAGCTGTAGAAGTTGTTTGTTTGAACGCGCTAACATCAGGAACTACTCGAGCAACTTTAAAAAAATCTTTCACCATTGGACATGTACGTTATCCCTGAGTGCTGTATATTATGTATCTAAGGCGAAGCCCGGGTGGACTACTTTACACATCCTACTTACTAATGTTATAAATGTCAATGTTTGGATGTTTGTTGCTCAATCACGTCGTAACGTGTGAACGGATCGAGCTGAAATATATATAGGTTATAATCTGGAAGAACACATAGGCTCTTTTTCATCCAGAAAAAATAATGGGACCGATGGGAACGAGAACTACGCGGGTGACATCGCGGGGCGCTGCTAGTAAATGATTTATATAGTTACACATAAATGACAACCATCGTGTTTTATATGTTGACTTGGTAAAGAGTTCACTAGGAACATACATACATCATCACACTGTATGTTTATATAATAAGATTTGATTGATAATTCACGTATGAAGTACGTTATTCACGTAAATCGTTTAAGTAAAGACTTTTACTAGCTTTATTTTAGGTTATTTTTCTTAAAGTAATTTTACAAAATTACCATAAAATAAATACCTACACTAATGATAAGCGACCATTTTTAAAACGGCCTTTTTAAACCGCTTTGTTTCACCTATCATTTGAGTTTACCTTTCTCAATCTTTGTCACCATATCGTGCAATAAGCAGTAAATATCGAGAGATAGACTAAAAACGTAATCAAACACTTTATCTGGGGCCAGTACCTAATTTATCACAGTTAAACAAAGCTTGGGTTTTTGAATAGCAATTTGGTATCCTACAGCAATAAACTTTAGCGTACAAGGAAGATTTACGCAACGTTCGTTCCAAGCGTTTTGAATCTACGATTATCATGCGCACTACAAAACCTGAGTAGATGTATCTTAGGTGTGTTTAAATCTAATGTAAACAGGTTCTAGGTAAGCGTATTACATCCTAGGCCGTGATATTGCTTATCGTCGGTCAAAACCCGGTTAAACACAGACTCGGCTTATTAATATACTTCTACAACAAAATCGAGAATTTATTGTCTATCCAAGTACCTACATACCTAATGAATATATTTTTGAAAAAGTATCCTTTTGAATTGATAACGTCATTAAAGATTTCATTACTAAATACTTACATCTATTTAAGCCATCGTTTTTTATCTATAAAGGCTTGTTCGCATTAGGCTAGTAATTTAGTCTAGTAGCGAGTAGTTTAGCAACTAAACGTGTATGAACAGTAAAAATTTAGTCGAGTAGTCTAGTGAATAATTTAGTCGAGTCAATCCATTTTGTTCTATTTTCAACGGGCGAGTAGCATCCCCACCACGCGTCTGTGCTCTCTGTTTCATCGGCTAAACGAGTGCGAACCTGTCAAATTAGTCGAGTTCATTAGTTGCCGCATCTCTTTACTAACTAGTCTGTGGTTGCCGCCAAAATGTCGTTTCGCTGGAGTGAAGATACTAGGTACATTAAAATTTGTTTCTTTATATGTGGAACATGAATGTTTGTGGAATGTTAAGTCCCCGCTCTATAAAAACAAGCAAATAAAACAATCTGCATACCTGAAGGAAAATTCAATGAATATTTGGTGAAAAGGAAATTAAACTAAAAATTTTGTATTTTTGAATAGTAGCGAGTATTTTAGCTACTAAATTACTCTCTACTAGACTAATACACTAGCTTAATGCGAACAAGCCTTAAGTATATATATTCATCGATGGTTTATATCGATGTCTAAATATACCTACTTAAATTAAACCTAGATTAATAATGTTATTAAAGTAGGCTGATGATAAAATATAATTTTGAGGTTAAATATTATTTTTAAGCTTAAAACTCACGGAGCGATTTTGTACCGTGCCCGTACAAAATCGCTGCAGCAGTGGCGTAACTGCGGTTTTGTTTAAAACTCACGAGATCGGTTATTTGCGCGGTTACTCAGCCGTCGCGGTCGAGATCATAGCTGGCAAACGGCACAGTATAAAGAAATACTACCAGTAGTTCATCGCCTTTGATCTTGGGAGAAACCCCGATAACGTCTAGACACGGGTAGTGTTGTCGCAAACAAAAAAAACGTGGCATCAAAATAAAATTTAAACATAAGGAAAACATCAGCCCTGAGCCGCGCTCCTGCAATAATAACATTGTAATGTTGGCAATGCAGGAGCGCGCTTTCCGCGTCTCACCCCGCACGCCCCGCGCGATTGACCCGTCTAGACGGATTTGTTGAACGACTGCATGATTTACTAGACTGTGTAGTGGGCTATTGTTGCAAGACCGGCAGGTCCAACCAACGCCAAACGATCGGAGAGCACGCGGGCACACCCGCCGCACCTGCAGGCAACCGCGACCTGCGCGATTCTGCTATATATCTAGTTACCCGCCGCGCCGCGCCGCGCCGGTGTGCTGCACCGGAACGGAACAGGAACCGCGAGAACCGCAAACAACCGCGCAGGTCGCGGGCGTAAATCGCGTCGTGAGATGTTCTTAAATTTTTTCATATAGGTATATTATATGCGTTTTACTGAAGCTCAACAACTCAATCTCAATCTCAATTCTACAGGGCCTCAACTGCAGAGATCGCGGTTGATAATAACTCCGTGAGTTCTTAGCCTAAATGAATAAAACGTATATGTAGTTGGCGTTTAAAGAAAACTGTAAACTAGCAAAAGATTTAAAATATTCTGTTTAAGACCACGACCAAAATTTCATGCCTAAATTATTTAAACAAGGTTACGCAGTGTCTCTGCTTTTGTACAACTTTTGCTGTACGAAAAAACCCAGGAGTTTTTGACGCAAGGTGCATTTTTGTATACTTATCTGTAGAGGTTTCTTATAATATTAGACTTGCAATTATTTGTGAAATGTAGGTATGTATAACTGATATATTGAATTAGAGTAACACAAATTGATATTTATTAACTTCATACACCTATGTTACAGCTGGTTCAGTTGGAAGAACGGGGACTGCCGATCTCTGGTTTCGAAGCAAACGAAATACATATATTATCATCGTCGATATATTTCACGTTTACAATTTTTTAAGTTTTTTTAAACCACAAGATGAAATTTAACAAAATTTTATTGAAATCATTTGAAAAATATACGCGTATCTTTAAAAAAAATGTTAATAATTTCATAAAACTAATGACTTAGAGTTTTGGAACTATATAATACTAATTTTAACAAAACGTCCCCTGTTAAGCTGCATATATTTGTATATTACAATCAGGCATATCAGTGTCGCGACCTCACAAGATATCATTGATCCAAAAAGCACCTAAGCGTCGCCGCACACGGGCCACAAACAGCTACAAAACGACATATTTCCTACAGTTTTCATCTAATTTATATGAACTCGCCGCACACGGCGACGCCAGAGTTCGCTTGCGGCGGAACGATGCTTCTCGCTTCTTGTGGCCGGAACCGACTTGTCGAACACCGACAAGTGGATGTCGCGCGTTTCAGTATCTTGTGGCGGCGCGGCGTTTTGTGGCGGCATTTTGCGGCGGCGCGGCTTTTTATGACTGACCCGTGTGGCCTGTGTGATTACATGTCAGTGACGCCAACTCATAAGATTTTCTCCTACCAAAAAGTACTCGAAACGATAAAGAAGTTTTAGTAAAAAAAAAGTATATGTGTACTTATGTACGCACGCAAAATGTTAATACTTCTTCGCTTTATAACTCGTACTACAAAGTGTAACTTCAACCATAGAGTAGATAATATCTTCAACGCAAGAAGCTTAGACATGCAGTTACTTACAATGTTTACTAAAATATTGACTAACTAACTTCAGGGTGTCGATTTTGCGTGACGATCGTGACGACGCGCATCAAAAAATTACTCTCTCATTTTTCCTAACGTGCCAAATGAAGTATTACTTATAAAAAACTTTGAAAAACTAGTACTTAAAAAAATCAAATCGGTTCTGGCGTCTTCGTTCCTTCCATCTTCCAGGAAGGAAAACGAATCGAGGACATCCTCCTAGAAATCGTTTTAAAACGTTAACTAGTTTTAAAGTAGATTAAAGTGATGGAAATCGGATGGTCTTTATTATAGCGGACAAGAAACTTATGAAGCAATCTCAAAGTTTTCTGCAATGAAGGTAAAAACGGAGGCGGCAAACTGCAATATTCATTTGCATGCTAATACCGCGCTGGAAGCCGCGCGGTTCAAGCGCCAGCCGGCTCTAACTGACGCTGCGCTGGGGGTCATCTTTCAAACTTCCTCGCTTTTCAATCTTTAGGCAGTTCTGTCTCACCGGCAACGATGAACGAGTAACGAGTTGGCGAGCCGCGGGGAGAGAGTGCGTAGTTCCGACAGGCGCGGTCCCAGCCTCGAATTTTGGGGGGGGTCAACAGTACGCTGCCTCAGATTTTGGGGGGGGGGGGGGTCACGAGTAGAAATACAATAAATCGAGTAAAAAAGACTTTACTGGTAGCACCCCACGATTTTATCCGCGTAGTTGACGTTACGGTTGTTTTCCCGCGTTTAAAAATAGTCTATGTACACATTTTGTTTTTTTTTTAGATTTTTTATCTAATGTATATTATTTTGGGGGGGGTCATGTCCCCCGTGACCCCCCCCCGGAGCCGCGCATGAGTTCCGATAGTAGTAGCTATAAGCCAGTGTGCGAGTGAGACGAGCGATTACTCGCATCACTCGCTCGCGGCACGGCGTAAAAAAACGTGTACTTTCAGATCCGCAGTATAGTAGAGAAATGACAGCTGGTTGCTCTCGCGGAGTGTTCTAATCGCTTAGCGAGTATTGCTTACCGAGTGTTATCTTTCATAGCTCTTGTCGCTCAGCGACAATTTAGTAAAGCGAGTGCTCGCCGGCTTGTGAACAGTCAGCGATCAACTGTTTGTATATTTTGCATCTCTTTTATTTACACGGAATGTATAATTATCTATTGTAAGTTTCTTGAGCGAGAAAATAGTCGATAGTTACTCGTTTTCTCGTCGGCGGTAAGACAATTGCCTTATTTTTATCGTACAAATCATACGTCACTAGTCACTGGCATACGTTGCTTGTGACGTATGATACTGTGATTTACTATACCTAGTATCGTACTCTATGACACTGTGTATTTTTTGCATCAATCAGCGATGAAAAGCAATACGCTATTTAGACAATAAATCATCTGTGTTTCGAATATTTCGCGCAGACGTTGCGACGTGATTGAGCAACAAACATACAAACATATAAATTATCGCATGTATATATTAGTAGGAAGTAGGATAGCGTAGATAGATTCAATTTATGTTAAAATATAATATGCTATGTTATCATTTTTTAGATTGATGAGTCCAAATCACCACCTAGCATTGAGCTTGTCACCCAGAAATATGAGATAAAGCATCTCATATTTCTGGGTCTCATATCTCTTAGCCTGTCATTTCTCTTGAAACATTATCTTTCAAATCGGAACTCAGTAATCCTAATATCCTAATCCTACTATCCTATCCTACTAATATTAGAAATGTCAATGTATGGATGTTTGGATATTTGGATGTTTGGATGTTTGTTGCTCAATCACGTCCTACCGTATGAACGGATCGGGCTAAAATTTAGAACACAGATAGATTGTAGTCTGGAAAAAGATATAGGCTACTTTTTATCCCGAAAAAATAACGGGAACAGGAACTACGCGGGTAAAACCGCGGAGCACTGCTAGTAAATAATAAATAAATAAATATTGGTGGACAATTCACACACAACACTATCTGACCCCAAACTAAGCAAAGCTTGTGTGAAGGCGGCCAAATAGCTGATATAATACTTATATAGTTTTAAATACATACTTAATATCACAGTATCTACTTGTAAAGAAAAACGGCTTTAATGTTAAATAGCCTATAGCCTTCCTCGATAAATGGACTATCTTACAAACAAATAATCTTTCAATTCGGACCAGTAGTTCCAGAGATCCTTGCGTTCAAACAAACAAACAAACAAACATACAAACAAACAAACAAACTCTTCAGCTTTATAATATTAGTATAGATAATAATTACGCTTGGCCGTAGTACTAACTTTCCCAGGTGAACTCTGCATAGTCTTACCACTGTAATATTTTTTGGAAGTAATTGAAACGAATAGAAACGAGTGATTTTAAAAAATGGGACCTTAAGTGGCTTCAATATGCCAGCGACGTATTGAAAATGTTCGCGCTACAAGAGCCGTCTTTTGATGCCTGTTCGTACACTCTATGTGTATACAAGTAATTGAGTTTCACACCCTTCCATTTTCACAGTGAGATTTTGGATTCAGTATACATTCTCGTATATCGATAAAATCAAATGTTCATTTCTACTACTATGTGGTAGAGTAGGATTTTGTTTTAAAACAGTGAGATATTATAATGTGGAGTTACTGTTCGAGTATTTCGTAGTTTTGGAGGTTACAAAGTTCATATAACTTTTAACAACTTTTTTGAAGTGAAATCTCTAGCCGCATTAGGGACTCTATGGCAGGTGTAATTCTTATGGCTTCACGTCACCGACATGCGGTGGCGCTTTTGGATGATTTAAATCTTGTGGTAGGACTCTTAGCAGAGTCCGCCTGGGGAAGGACCACACCTTTGTCAGTTATTCTACCGCCAAGTAGTAATGTGCAAACATTACTGTGTTCCGGTTTGAAGGGCAATGTTTCCAGAGAAATTACAGGGCTGAGAGATATAACAACTTAGATCTCTGGGTGACGAGCGCAGTGCAGTGCTAGGTAATGATTTGGACTCTTCATGCTCCAATAGCTGCGTGTCGCTGTGCTGTTATGTGTCAACCATGTTGCTTACCATCAGGCACATGTCCTGCTCGTCTCGTCACTCTTTATTAAAAAAAAAATGTTAAGAAATAAGTAATTGCTAAGTCGGACTTCGGATGATGATATCTGTCCTGGTTTTGGTTTCTAAATTGTTTAAGTCGGATTTAGTTCATTTGATTATGCCAAACGAACATGTAAGAATTGGGATCGCGTAGGTATTTATATCTTTGAAAAGATTTTTGCTAGTTAATTGAGTTCTACAGATTGTATTGAGTCTATTATTGAAGTATTCGGTTTTCAGCTGCTTTTTAGGGTTCCGTAAAACGAAAACACGGAACCCTTATAGATTCGTCATGTCTGTCTGTCTGTCTGTCTGTCTGTCTGTCTGTCTGTCCGTCCGTATGTCACAGCCACTTTTTGACGAAACTATGAAAACTACACTGTTGAAACTAAGTAGGTATATGTATTCTGTAAACCGCATTAAGATTTGAACAAAAAAAAATAAAAAAAAGAAAAATTAGGGTTGCCCCTCATACCGAGAACTGAAATTCAAAAAATTTTTTTTCATCAAACCTACACGTGTGAGCTGTCTATCGATAGGTCTTCAAAAGTGATGTTGAGGTTTCTAAAATAATTTTCGTCTACACTGAATAATTTGCGCGAGAGAGACTTCCAAAGTGGTAAAATGTGTGTCCCCCCCCCCCCCTCTAACTTCTAAAGTAAGAGAATGAAAAATCTAAAAAAAATATATGATGTACATTACCATGTAAACTACCAACGAAAATTAGTTTGAACTCGATCTGATGAGTAGTTTTTTTAGTACGTCATAAATACACTATTATTGAAACTTCGATCTAAGTTACAACGAACTACAAGAACTATGTGTACTATGTATATTATGTTATTTGCTGCAACGGAACCCTTCATGGGCGAGTCCAACTCGCACTTGGCCACTTTATTAATATTAACATGATCTAAAATCTTTGATTGATATACCCTACGTACTTGTAAAGATCGTCGTTGTTCATCGCTACAATTTGCTGTTCTTTATTATTATCATCCTACATAGGTCTCCTGGTGGTTCATTTGACCCATAAATTTTGTTTACAGGCCTGTTGTCTAATACTTTTAAGCAGATTTTTTTTAAATTTTAACCAGTTATAGATTTTGTAATACTGAATTAAAGGGTAAACTTATTGCACAGTTTTAGTGGGCTATGTGGTCTACATAGCCTAATAAAACGTTCTTAATGAAAAAAAATAACGGTGTTTGAATTCATCTGAACACAACAAAGCCGCCGTGGCCTTGCGATGAGATCGTGATGATCGTGAGAGGTGCATCGGCCCTTCTACTTTGACTTTGCCATTGCTGACTCTATATTTTCAAGCGAAAATAAAAGCTAAGATCGTTCTCCTTAGGCGGTATACCCCCATTTTTAGAACCGTAAAAATATTAGTTATTTAACATTGGTATAACTTTAAAAAAAATCGTTTTTTTTTCTCTTACCGAGGTTTTGTTTACGTATCTTGATTACATTATATATTTTTTAATTGTTGTTTAATACTGTAAAACAAATGTTTTAGATAAAAAGCCGGCGCTTTTTAGACGGCGCCGGCGCGTCTATGCTATAGCGACCTTGCGAAGCTCTACTTTCAGCGTTAAAAAAGTGTATAAATAATAAAGAAAGAGTTCTGCAAGTTACGACCTTATATTGAAAATTTCCTCTTCTTTCAGAAACTTCTTTCAAAATTTCTTAAATATCATTAGTTAGGAAATTATTAAGGAATATCTAACTACCTTCTTTTTGTTATCTTATTTTGCTACGAGTAACAACTATCGCATTTTATTTGTGCATACGTCATTCCGAATCGCATAACCTATCGGACATGTTTCTAAGAGCTTTATTTCTATTTAGCACGTTTTTGAACTTGTTGACTAGACTAATGTGTCTAGTTTACTTGTCGCTGGGGAGTCCCGAACTAGACAGCAATAATTTTCAAGTGTACGTAACTAGAGCGTGCCTAGTTTATTATCGAAGGCCTCGGTTAATGTGTAAAATTAGTTCAATACCTAACTTTATTGCAACTGGTAGAATTTCCAAGTATTCGAAAAGTTACAGATACTGATTTTGTGTTAGAGATTTTTTATTGATTTAAATAATAAACATTGGTGGACTTTTCACATACAAAACCGTTTAGCCCCAAACTAAGCAAAGCTTTTACTGATATAGCCAGGTAGCTGATATAGCCAGGTAGCTTATCTAATACCTTAAAACAATGTTTCCAGAGAAATCACAGGGCTTAGAGATATAACATCTTAGATCTCTGGGTGACGAGCGCAGTGCAGTGCTAGGTAATGATTTGGACTCTTCGTGTTCCAATAGCTGCGTGTCACTGTGCTGTTGGCATGTGGCAGGCATGTTGCTTACCATCAGGTAAATGTCCTGCTCGTCTCGTCACTATATAAAGAAAAACAAGCAATTCTTGTATTTACTATATATAAGTACCTATAGGTATATAGAATCCCATCTTACACCTTTTTATTCTCTAATCTTATACAAGCAATTCTTGTAAATATAGGTCTAAATCTCAGAAACCGATCGAACAAATTTCACGAAATTATGTATGCAGGGGGTTTCGGGGACGGTAAACCAATCAGTTAGATCGATTTATCGTCCCCGAAAACCCCTTTTTAACGGTTTAATTTTTTAAACCCATTTTATTCGCGTTTATCAGATAAAAAAAATGAAGTTCGAAAAAATAACGAAGACCAAATTAAAGATATCGTGTACGAATACAGAAGGACCGAATTATAAAAAAGCTATTTTTAAAGTTCGATCCATCTGTGAACCTTCGATCGACTGTGTCGAAAAAAGTAGGAAACCGTGTTAGTTTAAACAATTTCACACATTTTGAACAGGCGTGTCGCTTACCATCAGGCACATGTTCTGGACGTCCCGTTACTTTACAAATACTTCGCATTTGACAATCGTAAAGTCATAGGTCTTTCGAAGTCATGTGTCATCCGCCAACCCGCACTGGGCCAGCGTGGTGGATTATGGCCTTAACTCTCTCCTTGCGAGAGAAGGCCCCGAGTCCCAGCAGTGGGAACGTTTAGTGGGCTGTTGATGATGATGAAAGTCATAGGTGCAAATGTACAAGTTTGCCATGATCTCTGGCTACAACTGTTAAGGAAAATCATGAAGAAACTGACTTGTTCCAAGAACTATTATATTTCGATGCCAGCTTAGTAGATAATGGCTTTGACACTCTCCCTGTGAGAAAAAGCTCTAAGTCCCAGCTGTGGGAACCTAAGTGGACTGCACAGTGATATATAAGTCAATAGGACAGCAAAAGTAATATTGTCAAAACTATACAGGAATTAACATAGATTTAGGATGTACGAATACAATTTTTGCGTAGCGAAAAAAAATCTAAATCTATGGTTTATAATCGATATTGAAATGTTTTCAGCATGACTTCAAATTTAAAAGTTAAACTATCAATAATGTTAGTTTTAAAACAAAGAAAGAACCGCACCGAAATTAGTACCAAGAAACTAAAGTGCTACGTACACACAGATTTACATACAAAAGACTGTGAGTCTTTTGTATACACAGACAGACAAGACAAATTGGTAACATTGCTCTTTTTACGCTGGATGTCAGAAGATATAAGAAAGAAAAATCCGATGAAAATTATTTTACTGCTAGCATACCGCGGTTTCGCGTAGTAGGTACCCGATTTCGTTATTTTTCCGGGATTAACAGTAGCCTGTGTGTCAGTCCGAATAATATATCTTATACCTTTAAACGAGCAATTCTTGTACCTATATAAATATGTATATATATATAGAATCTGAATCTCGGAAACGGCGCGAACGATTTTGATGAAATTATGTATGCAGGGGGTTTCGGGGACGATAAATCGATTTAACTAGGTTTCATTTTAAAAAAACGCATATTATGCGCGTTTTCAGACAATGAAAATCTGTCACATTAGACATTAGAATGCGAAGGTAAATTTCGCCGCATGACGTGACAGCATAATTGGCTCAGACGGGAAGTTGGGCGTTCGTGGCGGTCACGATTTAAGAGCTGCGGGTTCGAAACCAGACGGGTTCTCTTTTTTTTCAAGTATTCTTTTTTTTTTAAGAAAACCTAAGAGGATCTAAGTATTTTTAGTACTTATTTAAACCGAGCAAAGCTCGGTGACCCAGGTACTCTTAGTATTAAAAGTAACGTGGTTGTTACACACATTTAATTGGGTAAACGGGAAATTCACGTGTAATATGGTCGGTCAATCCGACTCGAGTTTCGGCCGCGTCCGGCGGCCTTTTTCAAGGAGAGTGCACGCGCTCTATGCCAAAGCTCGGGCAGCCATCGAGCGCGTGCATGCGGCCGAAACTCGAATCGGATTGACCGCCCATATTACACGTGAGTTTCCCATTTACCCAATTAACTATTTATCTATGTATCAAATTTCATTTACATCCTTTTTATAGGTTGTCAGTTGTTTGAAAGAGTTACAAACATCCATACGAACTTTAGTATTTATAATATAAATAGCAGTAGGTATCACTACATAAATAAGCCTATCTTGTCCCAATAGGTAATGAGCATCGTTCTCACTTATCTCCCTCCAATGGTCTCTGTCTCTACGAAGAGCTAATAAACAAATGTAATAAACAAACAACTTACATTAATTACATTTTAGCTAACTCCTTGGCATGTCATTCTACAGTAAGTTGAAATTCATAAAATACCGCTAAAAGCCTTGGTACAAAATCGACCTGTGGAATTTAAGTTATGATAAAGTTATTTCAGAATCGAGTAACAAATTAAGTTTTAAGTGAGCCCAATTTATCAAGCAAGCGGGAACAATCGCGACATCCACCCGTCGTCTCCAAAATTCCTTTTGTTCAAGACGCGTTCCTTTGCGAGACACCTACTATAATGGCTGTAGCAAAGCGTCCTCAGTACGCAATTTATTCATGAACTTAGTCCCGAACTCCGCCGTGAAAATTACCGCCGCGCCACAATCAAACTTTCTATAGACAATTTAAAATTGTTGTAAGGAAGTAGCGTAGTTCAATTGTTTGCGCATGACTCTGGTGATGGGATGATTGTACAATCGTACTTTACACACTTCATTATGAAGAAGAATCGCCAGTTATTTGCTTGGTGTCGCTGACAGTCTACTGTCGACGGTGGTTTCTGAGCATTTGTTTGACACAAGTCTATCTTATAGCTCGTATACACAATACAAGTAACATACGCATGTTAAAGCACTTGTCTTCTGTATGTTACTTATATTATTATTACTTATATTGTTACTTATATTATTGTGTAGCGCTGAAACGTAGCAATCTCGTATCCATACCAACCAACTGCACAAGCAAATCGCGCAAAAACTGGGGTGGTTGCCGTTCTTATTTTTTACAGCATAGAGTGACGAGCATGACACACCCCTGATGGTAAGCAATATAGCAAAAGCATAAGCATAAACAGCCCACTAAATGTTCCCACTGCTGGGACTAGGGGCCTTCTCTTGCAAGGAGAGAGTCACATAATCAGGCCATAATCCACCACGCTGGCCCAGTGCGGGTTGGTGGATGACACACGACTTCGAAAGATTCTAGGTACATGTCGGTTTCCTCACGATGTTTTCCTTCACCGTTTTTCAGTTAGCGGTATTACGCACATGACTTCGAAGAGACAGTGGTGCGCGTGGTTTTTATTAACCCGGGGTCTCCGGATCGGCAGCCGCCGTGACTAGACCAGCCGTAACTGCAACGCGCCTGTAGTTTTTTGATTTTTATAAGCCCACATATTATAGCGATTTAGCTAGCACTGTCCTGCGTTCGACACCTAGAAAGATAAGATGATTTATCTCTTTTCGCTGTAATTTCTTTGGAAAATAGCCAGTTATATTTCTATTGTGGTATATTATACTTATTCTACGAACACTTGGTTCCGAGTTTTTTATTTATAGATATGACAAATAATAAAAAATACAGCGTAAGTTACTCCTAATAAAACCAGGTGTCTGTCAGTGAAAGTCCCGTGAATATTTTCCAGCTCAATTCGCGCGCGCAGTTTGGCTGTTTCAGAGATAAGTTGGAACAAAAATACAGACAGACAGACAGAAAAAATGGCCAATGGGCATGGTCCCGAGTTTACCCGAAGATTTCTTATCATTCCCGAGCGTGACGATAGAATTCTATTCACAGCTCCCGAAAAATCAGTAAGTATGTGGCGCGCCAAAAGAAGTTTTCACTTCAAAATATTATGCTTAAGGTGCGCTTATACGTGCGACTAAAATTGCTCAATTCCAGTCAATACTCGTCAACTATGACGTCACGACTACATCAAGCAATTTACGGCAACGGCAACAAGCATTAATACTGCGCAATACAATATTGAGCGATATCGCGCAACTTCATTAACTAGGCAATACTGTCCTACACGAGCATTTCAGTATTCGCTCGCTATGGACGACATTGTTCTTGCTGCGGCGGCTTGTAGCGCCACCCGACCTCTCGCTCTCCCCGCGGAAGCAAGACGGCAAGCCGCAAAACAAACAAGTGCGAATGAGATATATACAAAATTTGCTAGGAATTTCCAAGCCCATTGGATATTCGTCAATTCGTATCGGCGACATTGAGCAATATGAAATATCTGGAGCAATTAGAAGCAATATCGCCGAAATAATTGCGGCAATTTAATGAAATTGCGTTTAATTGCTCTATTAATTGCTCCAGATCGGTCCATTCGTGTCGCCGAGCAATTATTGCCCTCGTGTAAGCGCACCTTTAGGTATACTACTAATATTATAAATGTCACAGTATGGATGTTTGGATATTTGGATGTAACCTAACGTATGAACGGATCGGGCTGAAATTTGAAACACAGATAGATTATAGTCTGGAAAAACACATAGGCTACTTTTTATCCCGGAAAACAACGGGAACTGAAACTTTGCGGGTAACACCGCGGGGCGCTGCTAGTATGTAAATACTTTTATTTAGTGATAAACTGTTAATATGAAATTAAAAATAGAGTTCAATGTATGTTAAATGTATAAGGAGCCAGGAGCCAGGAATAGAAGAACTTTTATAAACAGCACCCGTGTTCACGAGTAGGAGGCATTTGCCAGCTATTGCTCTCTTCAACCATACTTTGAGAAAAAGAACGAACTTGACATATTTCTCTGCCACAAAAAGGGTCTTCTATCAGCGAGCACGAGTGCTCAAAACATAACGGTTGGACATACAGACAGACATGACGCACCCATAAAGGTGCAGTTAGTACGTTTTACGGAACCGTAAAAATGGATTGTCGAAATGTATGTACGCTCATAACTTTTGAATGACTGCACTAAATATGATGATTCTTTATTTTATGTATTTGTTATTGTCGGGACAAGATTTGTACAGCAGAAAGTTTAGAAAATTTAGAAGAAAAAATACATGGTGGTACGAAGTTCACCGGGTCAGCTAGTATCTATATTTATGTATGTATGTACCTACACGTTTGCAATGATTTAGATTATAAATTTAGACTATAACCAATGCAGGTTCCGCATTGGTTATAGTCTAAGATCCCAGAGCTGCCAGACGTAACTAGGAGAATGATGATTATTTATTAATTTAGTTGAACCCTGTCTTAATCTGTCTTACGTAGAATAACGTTCTATGTAACTACTGACGAAATTCCTCCTTCTTTTAAATATATATTGCACACTAGCAGCGCCCTGGAGTTTTACCAGGGCAGTTCCCGTTCCAGGTATTTTCTCGGGATCAAAAGTAGCCTATGTGTTCTTCTAGACTATAATCTAACTGTGCTCCAAATTTCACCCCGATTCGTTTAGACGAGGGTCTTTCTGAGGTTTAGACGTTACGACGTGATTAAGCAACAAACATCTAAACATCACACATTGACATTTATAATTTTAGTAGGATTTGTCGGATGCACTGTACAAATGGAAAGCTTAATTCTAGGATGCATTTTTCTTTTAAAATGTTCATAAATTGTTCAAAACAAAAAAAAAATACTAAACCAAACTGTACACAATTTCTATGGAACCAAATGTCAGCTATTTTGCATCAAACAAAAAAAGAATCACTTAAATCGAATTATCATTATTCTTGGAGTAATCGATGTAGATCAACGATCTCAATACAAAGACGTGCCCTCCCAAACCGCAGGGTGCACGGAATCATGTCATCGTTGGGAAGAGTGAGCTCACTCACTCCGTTCTAGTCGGTTGCAGGAAGCGGTGGCTCCTGTTGATAGTTGCGTAATGTTAAACTATAGCCTTCCTCGATAAATGGAATATCCTACAAAGAAAGAATCTTTCAATTCGGACCATTAGTTCCAGAGATCCTTGCGTTCAAACAATCAAACAAATAAACAAACAAACATACAAACAAACAAACAAACTCTTCAGCTTTATAATATTAGTATAGATGTAGATATCTACATAAAAAAAAACTGCCTGAATTGATAACTTTGTCCCGTTAAACTCTGTTAATAAGTGGCTAACTAAGATAATGGCACTTGGAAATAATGCTAACGTAGAAGCCTTTTGAAAATAGCTTTTGACAAAACTTGACGACGCTTATAACACTCACCTCCTTATAGCTCGCACGGTTTATGGAGATGGTACACTAAACGAGCGAGTAGATCGCGCTAGCCGCTTGCATCACCAAAAAAATCCTTTATTCGGTGACGAGCAAAAGAGACTTTTTGTAGATTTTTTATAATATAAGTTTGGCGCTTTGAGACAAATGTCTGTTAAAGTTTCATGACTCGCGATTTTGTGGTGTTCAATGTTTTTAGCGGATTTTTATAATACATCATGCCTGTAAACTGTGTTTCAATTTCAACCCGATCCGTTCATCTGTTCCGACGTAATTGCAACAAACATCTAAACATTTAAACTTTCATGTTTAGATTATTACTCGTAGTACGATAAAGAGATTGGTTTAGGTAGGTAAGTACGTTTTCGTTTGCCAGCCAGCGGTGGTAACCAACTTTTACATCTCCGGAAAAAAGTCCAGAGGTGCAGACAAAATTGGAACATACGAACTCACTAAAACAGTTTTCAGACTACTAAACAAAACCTAAGTATAATATTAGTTCTATTTTCGTTTTCTTGAGCATACGGCAAGGAGCACATTCGCTAGAATATGCAATTCACAGTCATCAGGTAAACAGGTTATAGGTTCATATATCAGCTGCACCGCTGAGTATGTTACCAAGTTCAGACGTACAAGTTTGTCGTCATCTGTGTTTTATGGAGAAGGAAACCATCGTGAAGAAACCAGAACGTTCCTTAACTTGTTCAAGGTCATGGCGTATGATGTGTGACGCCAACTTGTATTTGACCAGCGTAAGACTAGACAATGCTTCTAGTACTCGCAGAGAGAACATTTCGGCTACTGATGCTATGCACGCATGCGTGCTTACTCTGAGTGTACGGAACGTCTCATGTAAAGGCCGATTTAAACTGAACGAACATAGAGCTAGAGCTGGAACAAGAGCATTCTTTCTCGATCTTTTAGTGTAAACGAAAGATCGTTCTTAGCGTTTTCCATATTATATATTACATAGAATCTTTGCGAACGCAAACAAAACAACGATATAATGCTCTACTTTTGTTTACACCAAATGAATTTGATACAGTGGGGATAGAATGAGCATTCGCTCGTCTGATGTAAATCGGCCTTAATGTTGTGTAGAATACACATGTAACGGACAAGACTCTATATTGATACGAATTACTACCTGGTTCCCCAGATACGCGTCCTAAGATGCCCCTAAAATATGCATGGAGGAAGCTAAGAGTTAAGATATTTTTTCAAAGCATATGGGGTCAGACAGAAATTCTATGTAGCAGAAAGAGACACATTGATTAGAAACATTGTTTAATTTGATCATCTCTTGAACGCATACAACTCTTTCATAGCATAAATGTTTTTTTTTAAAAAGAGTGACGAGACGAGCCGTACATGTGCCTGATGGTAAGCAACATCCCTGCTACATAACAGCACAGTGACACGCAGCTATTGGAACATTAAGAGCCCAAATCATTACCTAGCACTGCACTGCGCTCGTCACCCAGAGATCTAAGTTGTTAGATCTCTAAGCCCTGTAATTTCTCTGGAAACATTGACCTTCAAACCGGAACAAAGTAATGTTTGCACATCACTGCTTGGCTGTAGAATAACTGGCAAAGATGTGGTACTTCCCCAGGCGGACTCTGCTAAGAGTCCTAACACTAAGAGTCCTAACACTACAAAAAAAAAGCTTAAATTATACATACCTACAATCATAATGTGGATCCATTGTCCTTTACTAGTCCTGTACAAGGGAACAATGGATAACCATAGCATAAACAGCCCACTAAATGTTCCCTGCTGCTGTCTGCTGGGACAGACTGGGTCTGCTGGAGGTCTTCTCTCGCAAGAAGAGAGTCAAGGCCATAATCCATCACGCTAGCCCTGTGCGGGTTGGTGGATGACACACGACTTCGAAAGATTCGAGGTACATGTCGATTTCCTCACGATCTTTCCTTCACCGTTTTAAGTTAGCGGCTTACCATACTTCCCTTTTATTCTACCCTTCTTCCTACTAATAATTATATCTTCATGTGCGAAAGTTTGGAATGTTGTTGCTTTACTCGTACCACGTCAGAACGCCTGAACGAATGTAGTTAAAATTTTATTTGTAGTTGGAACATACATTTGTGGTTTGGTTATAGTCCGAACTCAGAATATCACAAATGCTTCTTTTTATCACGGAAATATTACAGGCGCTGCTTGCAATATTTAAAAAATACATAAGTAACATTATTTGTCTATCTACACGGTAAAACTAAACCCAAACTATAACCCGAGAAAGAACATACGCATATTTTTAATGCGAAAAAAGTGTGTAAAAGTTTAAAAATACGGTTGACAGTTTCTGTGGAAGTTTCGTCTTTTTAGGGTTCCGTAAAACGTAAAAACGGAACCCTTATAGATTCGTCATGTCTGTCTGTCTGTCTGTCTGTCTGTCTGTCTGTCTGTCTGTCTGTCCGTCCGTATGTCACAGCCACTTTTTGCCGAAACTATGAGAACTACATTATTGAAACTTGGTAAGTAGATGTATTCTGTGAACCGCATTAAGATTTTTACAAAAGTTTTTTTAAAAATCAAAAATTAGTGGTGCCCCCCATACTGAGAACTGAAGCTCAAAAATTTTTTTTTCATGAAACCTACACGTGTTTGGTGTCTATCGATAGGTCTTAAAAAATGATGTTAAGGTTTCTAAAATAATTTTTGTCTACACTGAATAACTTGCGCGAGAGACGATTCCAAAGTGGTAAAATGTGTGTCCCCCCCCCTCTAACTTCTAAAGTAAGAGAATGAAAAATCTAAAAAAAATGTATGATGTACATTGAAAACTACCAACGAAAATTAGTTTGAACTCGATCTGATGAGTAGTTTTTTTTAGTACGTCATAAATACACTATTATTAAAACTTCGATCAAAGTTACAACGAACTACAAGAACTATGTGTACTATGTATATTATGTTACTTGCTGGAACGGAACCCTTCATGGGCGAGTCCAACTCGCACTTGGCTACTTTATTTTTAACTAGAAGCTTGAAACTTATTATTAGACTTCTTAGCATTACATCAATATATTAATCCGTGAAGCAAACGCTTTATCCCCGTATGTGCGAAAATTGAGGACGAGAATGAGAAATTGAGTTTAAATTAAAAATTAGTGCAAACGCTATTTTTTTAATTATGCAAAAAATATTCTACTAATTTTGTACTTAAATGTCAATGTTTGAATATTTGGATGGTTGGATGTGTGGATGTTTGTTGCTCAATCACGTCCTAACGTATGAACGGATCGGGCTGAAATTTGGAACACAGATAGATTATTCTGGTATTATAGTCTGGAAGAACACATATGCTACTTTTTATCCCGAAAATACAACGGGAACGGGAACTACGCGGGTAACACAGGGAACAGTGCTAAAGACTCAGATTTAAAATTAAAACTAATAAAATCTCTTAAATAAAGAAAATAGTTTGGAACATTTGTTTATATAACCCTCATTTTTGTAAAAAAATCAAATTACGAAGTGGACTTATAACAGTGCTAAATAAAAGAACTCCGTGCCTACCTGTTGTTACTACGACTTAGCAAAAAGTCATCTGTGACAACTAAGCGTTATTTTGGACGGTCCCTCCAAGCGCCGTTTAGCTCAACGGGTAACGCCTCTGCTGAGCGATTCCTTCGAACCGGGTACGAACCTGACTAAGGCCTGTATACAAAACTTCGTTTTGCTCGTTTTTTTTAATTTTTTTTGTTCAATTATTTGCAAAAACACTTTTTTAACATGAATTGTGCTGCGTGCTGCGGTAAGATTGCTGAAGATAATGAAAAATATTTACGTTGCACTGTTTTGAATTGCAAAAAGCCCTATCACGTGTTATGTACCGGCGAAAGAAATTTTGAGGACATAGAAATCGCGAGTTACATTTGTCCCGAGTGCAGATGTTTATCGAAGAAAGGAGGTGACAATACTCTTACTCCGGTTGGCGTCTCCAAGAAACATAGAGACCCCAACGTAACGATCCGCAACAAACAAACGCGGGTTCAGAACGTGGACGAACCAAAAAATGAGGGCACGCGAGAACTGACACTCGAAATTCAGAAACTGCGGTACGAAATGACGACCATCAGGGAAAAATTCACACAGTCTAGTTCCCTTATCGATTCGTATAAGATGAAACTGGAACAATCCGTTTCGGTTATTACCGATTATGACAGGAAACTAAATTGTTCAATGACGACTATAGCGAGCTACGAAAGAAAGATGGCCACATATTCCTCCCGAATGGACCAATTTTTCGAAAAAATAGGGAAGTTCGAAAGACGAGAAAATCAAGCGAGTGCGAACATGTCACTTATTGCACCGCCGGACCCCACACAATATGCGTCAGTGGCGCAGCGCGGCTCCATCCAGGCGCGCGCTCCGCCGCCGGGCAAGCCCACGCTGCCGCACAACTCCGCACCACCACCGAGCCAGCCCGCGCCGGCCGTCACTACGCCGACGCCTACCCAGCGCACGCCGCCGCGCAACCCTGCACCACCGGCGGGCCAGCCCGCGCCGGCCGTCACTACGCCGACGCCTACCCAGCCCACGCCGCCGCGCAACCCTGCACCACCAGCGGGCCAGCCCGCGCCGGCCGTCAATGCAGCACCGCCTAGCCAGCTCACGCCACCACGCAACCCAACGCCGGCCACCACTGCGCCGCCGCGCCAGCCCGCACCACCGCTCGCACGAGCACCAGCTCCTACGGCTGCATCGGCACCATCGCGGAAACGCGGCAAACGCGCCCTGGTGTCAACCACAGAGTCGTTCACCGATAAAGACACACTATCAAGTTTTGATTCAAAAACGACCAAGGAACAATCATCAGCTCGAGAGTCATCGTGGCAGACTGTGACGCGGCGTAAAGATCGATACTCATATACGAGACAAGTCGTACGCGGAAGTGGCACTTCAGACGCGGAACTAGAAGCAATTGAACGCGTGAAAAAATTACACGTATGCTTCCTGAAACCGACAACGACTCCGGACACTTTAAAAACATACATGGACAAGAAAAATCCATGTGCCGAGTATCATGTCGAGAAAATTCTCTTGAAGCATACGTACTACGCATCGTTTGCCGTGACCGTACCAACAAGCAAATATGAGTTTTTCATGAAAGCTGATAATTGGCCAAGTAGAGTCGAAATTAGTCCTTGGTTTCGACGCGGCGACCGGCGGGCGGTGCGCCCGTCATCAGACGCCGCAGATGACGCAAACAACACCAAAACTACCGCGGCCTCGGGCGCGGGGCGGCGGACGCAACACCGCCCCCGCCACTCCACCGGCGGCCCCCCTGCGACGACAGCTGGCGGCCGTAGTACAAAACTCAGTGTTTAGCATGAACGCGCAGTGCTTACCACCGAGACAGTTGACAATATGCCACCAAAACATTAACTCGTTAAACGATAAGACTCAACGATTAGAAGTTCTCTTAGAATCTGATCTTAAGTGCGATGTTCTTGCATTAACAGAACACTGGCTTACAGCCCCGAATTTACAATGTATACACTTAGAAGGCTACAAGTTAGTGTCTAGTTTTTGTAGAAATAATGTTATCCACGGCGGATCTTGCATCTTTGTAAATGAAGCACTAAAGTGTGTCGAAAACGTTGAGTTATCAGCATTGTCAGAAGAAAGATTTTGCGAAATCTCCGCGATTGACGTTATGGACTTTAACATTACTATCATTTGCATTTATCGCACAGGCCTAGCTCATGTTAGAGGTTTCTTAAATGGCCTGGAACGTTTGCTCGATAAGCTCAGTGAAACCGATAAAACATTCATGATTCTTGGTGACATAAACATAAATATTTTAGACAACACTAGTGCTGACTTTAGAAATCTGTCCGACTTACTCCACTCCCATGATGTGAGTTCGATTGTAGACTTCCCTACTCGTATAACAGAAAACTCACAAACAGCGATTGACCTTATTGTACAAATGTAGCGCGACATCTTACTTCCGCAAACTCAATAAATACGCTTCTGTCGGATCACCTAGCTGTACGTGGAGTGGTGAAATTTGCACACTCAACGCCAGCACAGCTCACTCGCCGCACGCGTGATTTCTCGCAGAATAACCGGGCAAATTTCGTTATGTCTATTGACAGTATAGATTGGTGCGAGGTAAGCGAGAGAAACAAAACCGCTCAAACATTTGCGCTGGCACTGATCAATATTTTAGCAAATAAGTATGATACTTGTTTCCCTATAAAACGAACTCCAAATAACAAACGTGACGCGTCGTGGGTTACGCCTGACATACTTAGTCTAAAATCATTGTTGTTTGATATTGCGAAATTAGTTGACCAATTTCCTGAGGAAGAGAACTTACTAGCTATATTTGACGATCTCAACAGGAAATACATTTTGACTTTGAATATGTCTAAGACAAATCATTATAGTAGTATAATAGACGGAAGTACGAATCCATCTAAAGCTATGTGGGGAATCGTGAACGTGGAGAGGGGGAAAAACAATACCCCTAGGTTGAACTGCTCAGAGATTGTAAAAGATTGTAACGGCAGTAAGTTTAGTTCGCCAAAAGATGCCGTAAAACCTATGAATGTTCGGTTTTTAAATGCAGCTGCTGCCTGTGGGGCACCTAAAGCTGATACTGCTACTGTATGTGAAATGTTAGTATCAGCACGGCAAACATCTGATCGTTCCCTCAGACTAACAAGTTTCTCGGCTGATGAGGTATTCCGCATAGTATCCTCCAAAATACCCCCAAAAAAGTCGAAAGACATATACGGTGTGTCGATGGAGCTCATTAAACTAGCAATTTTGCCTCTAGCTCCGGTTCTCGCCACACTGTTTAATAAGTGTCTTAGAGAAGGCTCGTACCCGTCGTCGCTGAAAATATCGAAAGTGTCCCCAATATTTAAAGGCAAGGGCAAAAGGGACGATATTGATGGATATAGACCAGTATCAATTATACCAGCAATAGCCAAAGTGTTTGAAAACGGCTTGAGTTCGCGATTAGTGGCCTACCTATCGGAAACCGAGGCGCTGTGTGAACAACAATACGCATACCGCGAAGGGAGGTCTACGATTTCTCTAACGCGTGAAGTGATACGTAGTGTGTTGGCTGCTCGTGAACGTAAAGAACAAGTAGCTGTCTTGTGCTGTGACTTATCGAAGGCCTTCGATGTCGCAGACCACGAGACCTTAGCTTTAAAGCTGAAACACTACGGCATAGCTGGGAAATCATACGAGGTGTTGACTGACATGTTACGAGGCCGCTCTCAGGTAGTGGATGCTGGCGATGGCGATAATAAATCAGATCCGCTGCCTTCTTCTATGGGAGTACCACAGGGTTCGTCGATTTCAAATATAATGTTCTCTCTCCTACTAAACGATCTCCCTGATGCCGTAAAGGGTGCAGGCATATTCATGTATGCAGATGATGTGGCTGCCGTAGTAACAGCTCTTTCAATTGAGGATTTAGAAGAGAAATTAAATATTGTAATTAACGGTTTAAATTCATGGTTTAGAGCTAATGGTTTTATGTTAAATTCAAAAAAGACTCATTTCGTTCACTTTTGTCTGTCGGGCCATCATACAAAATCGCTTAAAGTTTCGCTAAACGGTGTAAGGATTGAGCAAGTACAGACCACCACATTTTTGGGATTCGAGATTGATCGCAGCATGACGTGGGAACACCACATCGACAAGATGTGTGCTAAAGTCAGCAGTGCGTGCTTTGCTCTAAGACGAGTATCCCGAGTGGTGTCTGCGGAAGTGTCACGTGCGTGTTACTTCGCCACAGTGCATTCTCGGTTACAATACGGCGCCGAGCTATACGCGCGCGCTGCCGACTGGGAGCGTGCGTTCCGCGCCCAAAAACGTGCCGTACGTGCCATCGTTGGCGTATCGCAATGCACATCCGTCAGACCATATTTCAAAGAGCTTGGCATACTTACGTTACCTGCTATATTGATCTACCAGGTGGCTGTGTATGTCAGAAATAATCTAGAATCATACAATACGCGAGGAGAGAGACATTCTAGAAACATACGTAACGCGGACAAGCTGGATGTCATATCACACTCTCTCACAAGGTCACGGAAGCTAACTCACATTATGGGACCTGAAGTTTATAACACTCTTCCCAAAATAGTTATATCTGCCCCAAGTTTCGGCAGCTTCAAAAACAAATTAAAGTCCTGGCTTATCGATCAAACTTTTTATAGTTACACCGAATTTTTAGAGAGTGATGGCAAAGTCCTATAAAAATGTATACAAAAATTTGACATGGGTCAGTACAATTGTTATAAAAACATATTATACTCATATAATGCTTGACAGTTTTCTGTACAATAATTATTATAATACAGTAAAGTAGTCATTTCAAACGTTGAAAATGTATACAATTTGTATGCTCTTTCTTTTGTTTTTATTTTTTATTTATTGACGTGTAAATTGTACATTTATGAATAAAGTACTTTGACTTTGACTTTGACTTTGACTTTAACACCGCGAGGCGCTGCTAGTATATCATAAATCAAACAAAAAACGTAACACATACCTACTACGTATTTGACACACACGCATATTTTTCGTTTTCTTTTTGAATTGAAAACTTATTTTGGCACACCAGCACACCACACATAGATATTTCGTGGACTGTAACTTGAGCTCAAGCGTCACTTTCGTAAATTAAAGATATTTTCGGCTAAACTCGGGACCATGACCATCTATTCTAGATGCTTAGAACACTTCATTAAACGACAATGCTTTGAAGATTTTTCCCTATGACTGCCATTTTTAAGGTTCCGTAAAACGTAAAAACGGAACCCTTATAGATTCGTCATGTCTGTCCGTCCGTATGTCACAGCCACTTTTTGCCGATACTATGAGAACTACACTGTTGAAACTTGGTAAGTAGATGTATTCTGTGAACCGCATTAAGATTTTTACAAAATAAATATAAATTAAAAAAAAAATTTAGGGATGCCCCCATACTAAGAACTGAAACTCACCATTTTATTTTCATCAAACCTATACGTGTGTGGTGTCTATTGATAGGACTTTAAAAATGATGTTGAGGTTTCTAATATCATTTTTGCCTACACTGAATAGTTTGCGCGTGAGACACTTCCAAAGTGGTAAGATGTGTGCCCCCCCTCTAACTTCGAAAAAGATAAAGAAAAAAAAACATGATGTACATTACCATGTAAACTTCCAACGAAAATTGGTTTGAACTCGATCTGATGAGTAGTTTTTTTAGTACGTCATAAATACATCTATACTAATATTATAAAGAGGAAAGATTTGTATTTTTGTATGTATGTAATAAACTCATAAACTACTGAACCGATTTCAAAAATTCTTTTGCCAAGAGAAAGCTACATTATCACTGAGTAACATAGGCTATTTTTATTACAAGAAAAAAATAGTGATCTTTGGAATTTTTTACTAAAACCAACGCAAGGTATAAAAAAACAGCCATAAAATGGCTTTCATCGCATACGCTGCGGAAAGTACCAATGATAGAACCAAACAATGTTCTACAATATTGTAGAACGTATTAAAATCTACAAAAAACCTCGCGAGAGCATATGTCTACCCACAGTAATTACGGCGCTACAACTGCTTTTTTACATTTTAAAAGAAGATAAAAATGCCGATCAACTTAAGACCATGCTATTCATACATTTGTTTTAATTCTTATCAAAATAAATTATTTCTCAATCAAGACTGCTTTATTACCTATTGATTCCTTTTTGAATTATTAAAATCGGACATTCCATTCAAAATATATTACGAAATTAAAAATATCCATCCTAAATATTTGCAACGACGCGACGGCCGGCAGAATTATGAAGAGTGTACATACAGTACAGCGTTCATCCCAGTCAGAGTGATTTTATCTCAGAATACTTCTTTATCATGTACCACGTAGGTACATCGTTCCTAGACTACTCAAAATCAAAGAAATCACTTTGAGAGAAGCTTCAATTTCTCGGTGTCCGTTGAGGCTGAGAGAGTTGTTTGTGGTAATATTATTATTTTGTTTTCCCTCGGCATTATGGCACATTTTTGAAGACAATTTGTGTCAAGACATCAAACATACAGCCCAACAACGAGATCCGGATTATGATGTATATATCGCAGCCGGATTGTATAGTTCGCCGTATTACATTACGGCTAGCCGTTTTGAAAAACGGGCCCGTTTTGTAATGCGGCGGTTCAACGATTAGCCGCATTGTCATTGCAATACGTTCTTCAATAAGGCGGTCCACGTTCAGCCGCATTGTATTACTGCTTATGTTGTAGGAAGACCATATTTAAAAAAATAACAACACAAAATCTAAATTAATTTCATTTATCTGAATAAATTGATCGATTATTTCGTACGATATTCCGTACTATTTTTTTTACAACATTTTACCTCTCACATAAAGTTTGAAAGCCCATAACTTGATATCGGTGACGGTACACCTAAGAAACATGGTGAACTTCCATAAACAAGGGTCTATTATCGAAACATGTTCCATCGTAGATAGCATCGTCGCTTAACATCAGGTGAGAGGGTGGTCAAGTGCGAACCTATTATAGTTTTAAAACTACTTGCATGGCTCGCTCCACTCAGGACCTCCCTTGAGCTTCTGGCTCCCGCATTCTTTTAAATACACTCTAGGGGTAGTAGCGCCAAGACTAGGTGGAGTCGGGGTGCTCCGGGTCGGATCTGGGTCTCATGTAACCTACCCGGTCCGATTTAGTCTTAACAAGGTGGACGGTGGAAACGAAATAGTATCCAAGTAACACCCAGGGTGATAAGTGCCACCCTAATAATATTGTGTACGATTCCTCCAAACTCCAGAATCCACTGTCACTTTAGCAATTTAGGAACACACAGTATTCAACGCCATAGTTGTTGTTATATCAGGCAGCGCCATAAGTGTTAAGAATCATCGCCCGAACCTGGTAACAAAGATCAGCCAGGAGTTGCTCTGCACACATCGAAACCCAATGGACGTCGCATATGCGTTGAGGGAAATATACTCGGGTATGTATTCCTCGGCGCCTCGCATAAAGTCCCTAGAGCAGAGAAGGTATAAGGGAGCGCAAATACCCAACACCCAACCAAACACCCTCTTTTTAGTTCACACTCAAGAGGAGAAGGAGTCCCTGACAAACCAGGGTTATGGTTCAGGCACCGGGTCACGCATCCTTACCATCCATGAAGCTCAGGGACTAACATACGAGTCGGTAATCGCAATAAAAACTAAGGCAAACACGAAGCTGCACGAGAGCGTGCCTCATGCGGTCGTCGCAATCTCACGGCACACGGGGACCTTCATATATTACGCGGACGACACCGACGACGCCATCGGTCGGTTCGTGTGGCGAGCGTTGTCTGCAACACCGAAGACCATCCGAGAGTTCAATTTGCAGATGGCCATCAAGGATAGAAATGCAGTCGTGGTGGAGGCGCTGAGCCGGGAGGAGGCGACTTAGAAAATAAAATAGTCCTAGAATTAGCAAGAAAATGTTCCCTACTCTCCCCTATTTCCTTTTCTTCTCCAATCCAAGATTAATGTAACAAAAAGAAAACGATTGACAAAGGTCACGGACCCCGGAGTCTGTGGAGCTGTAAAATTTAAATTAAAAAAAAAAAAAAAAAAAAAAAAAGTATTAAGAATCGGAAATAAAAATTGTCAAAGAGGCGGTTAATCTCTCGCTTTATTACATTACGGCTAGCCGTGTTAGCAATTTAGGAACACACAGTATTCAACGCCATGGTTGTTGTTATGTCAGGCAGCGCCATGAGTGGTAAGAATCGGAACTAAAAATTATCAAAGAAGCGGCTAATCTCTCGCTTTATTACATTACGGCTAGCCGTGTTGAATAACGTATGGCGTTGAATACATTCCAGTGGTTTTTAAATCAGCTGTATTCAATCCGGCTGATCGTTAAACCGCCGCTTTACAAAACGGCCTTTAACCAACTAAGCCACCAGGCCAGGCAGTTTAATGTTTTTGAACTTTAAAGTTTTGGTTTTTAATTTTGATCTTTTGGAAAATTTTTGGTCATGTACATTTCATTTAGCATACCTACTTAACAAAAAATTAGACCCCGTGCGAAGCCGGGACGGGCCGCTAGTTATTAATAAAACATCGATCAAATTTTCACCGAACTACAAGAATGTATTTATTATGTTACTTGCTGCTACGGAACCATTCATGGGCGAGTCCAACTTGCACTTGGCTGCTTTCATTTTATTTGTTAGTCTGTGGTCAAATTGAACATATATTAATATTGATTTGAGATCGAAATTCAAAGATTGCAAAATGTTTTACACATAAGGGGGTAAAATTTCATCTAACAGTAGGTAAGTATAAATTTACTAATGTGTTCTTATTGAATAAATAGTTACAATTTTTTTTGTAAGATTTTAAATAACATTAGATGGATTAAAAAAGGTATAGAGTAAAGTTATAATATGATATAGCCATACAAAACAGATTCTTGCTTTCCGTAAAACTTCGTTTTTGTTTACCGATGGGAAGCAAATGGACAGGTGGGATAATTGATGAATGGATGGTCAATATTTGCCTGATGTTTTATTATTATTCCAGTATCAGTATTCTATACTGCATATAGATTTATTTATAAGCGAGTTCGAATGCAAATTACATAATATGGCAAGTATTTATTTTCAAAAAATCGTAAAGTTTAATAAAATAAAACTCTTCTTCATTCACCTAAAGGTATTTAGTATATTTCAGCAAATTTGATTTAGGGAATTTTTCAGTTGTGAATAATTACAATGTAAATAAATTATTAGTCATACCAAACAAGGTATGTACTATGATTACAAATACTTATACCACTACCTACCTAGTTTAAATATATTTAAAACTCAGTTACACAAGTAAAAATAACGTCCAACTTATTCCATACTCATATTGTCTACACTAATATTGAACACATGACATGACATTAGCAAATTTAAATGAATTGTTACATTTACATACAATAATGTTTTTGTTTTTAATTTTTATCATACTCATAACGTATAATATAATATCGGTGGACAATTCATACACAACACCATAAATATGACCCCAAACTAAGCAAAGCTTCTATGATGGCGGCCAGAAAGCTGTTATAATACTTATATAGTTTTAAATACATACTTATTATACCTAGAAACACCCACACACAGTGCAAACATTTGAATCTATCACACATTTTTTTTTTTTTTTTAACATTTATAGGTTTACACTTGACCACCATCTCGCCTGATGTTAAGCGACGATGCGGTCTAAGATGGAGCGTGCTTACCTAGAAGAAACCGATTCACTCTCGATTTGAAGACACCAAGATTATAACCATCGGGAAAAACCCACTCAGGCAACTCATTCCACAGTCGAGACGTTCTTATCACAAAAGTAGAGTCAAACCTCTTTGTTCGTGTCTTTGGAACATCAACCATGAAACGATGCCGCTTCTCCGAGTTACGAGAAGTCCGATAGAAAAAAGGGCTAGGTGGTATTAGATCATGCAGATCAGATTCTGATTCTCTCCGAAGTGTATCCGATAATAAACCGATAAGCTAGCAATTTTTCGGCGATGTTCAAGAGTTTGCAGTCTTTTTCGCACATGAGTGTTATTGCCTATGAGCCTTTTAGCCCGCCTCTCGATCGATTCCAGAGCCTCAAGCTGATACTTAGCCGATCCATCCCAAAGGTGCGAACAGTACTCCATACAAGAGCGAATTTGTGCTTTATATAATAAAAGCAATTGTTCAGACTTGAAGTACTTTCGCACCTTTGAGAGGACACCTAGTTTTTTGGCAGCTAATTTAGCCTTGGACTCGATATATGAGCCAAAGTTGAGTGTAGATGTCAGGGTAACACCCAAAAGCTCAAGATGATCAGTAACCGGCACGGATACACCTCGAAAAGTAGGAGTCTGTAGAAATTGACTCCTTTTTGCGGAGAACAGACACGCCTGCGTCTTTCCTTCATTAAACTTGGCCAGATTGGTTTCGCCCCATTCAGAGACTGCCTCAAGAGCCAAGTTCAAACGCTCGACCATACTCTCTCTCAATACCTTAGTTTGTTGACCGCTGGCTCTCGCGCTAGATATATAACTCTCTACAACGGTGCTATCATCTGCATACCCAAAGATACCGGGCTTCAGCAGATCGTTGATATGTAGCAGAAAAAGCGTCGCAGAGAGTACCGACCCTTGAGGGACTCCGGCATTGATACCCATTTGGTCCGACGAGCAGCCATCAATGACAACTCGTATGGACCGATCTTTCAAAAAGTCCGATATCCACGCAATAAAACCTGGAGACAAACCATAACTAGAAAGCTTGCTAATAAGGCCATCATGCCAAACCCTGTCAAAAGCCTTCGAGATATCCAGGGAGACTGCAAGTGCTTCCCTGTGTTTCTCGATAGCTTCACTCCAGATGTGAGTGACATACGCCAGAATATCCCCAGTCGACCGGTTTCGGCGAAACCCGTATTGCCGGTCACTGAGGAGGTCGTTAGATTCTAGGTATGCCAGGAGCCTGCGGTTTAAGACACGTTCCATAGTCTTGCAGAGTATGGACGTGACCGAGATGGGCCTGTAGTTGGCAGGGTCAGCACGACTACCTTTTTTGGGCACAGGTTGCACGTTAGCAAGCTTCCACGATTTCGGTACTTGCCCAGTTTGGAGAGAGAGTCTATACAGACGCGTTAGTACAGGAGACAACTCAGGTGCACAAGCCTTCAACACTAGGGCAGGAATTCCGTCCGGGCCACTGGCGTTATTCACGTCCAGATTACGTAGCTCTTTACGAACCTCCATTTGGCGAATATGCATTTCCGGCATCAAAGTCGGACTGCCAGGTGGAGTAGGAGGTATCGCACTACCAGCATCTAGACGCGAAGATTCCGGAAACTGAGATGCAAACAAGTTTGCCTTCTCCATTGCGGTGTGAGCCAGCGCCCCATCAGGTTTCAGCATTGGAGGCAGTGAAGAGCGGCAGAAGTTCGATTCGACCGATTTAGCTAGGGACCAAAACGCCTTGCTACCCGCAGGATACGAAGCTAGTTTGTTCCCTATTCGACTAATGTGGTCAAATCGAGCCCTCTGAAGAACCCTTTTGCATGCCTTAGAAGCCCTGTTAAACGCTTTCTTTTTGCGGTGTGTATCCCTTGCCTTACGCTGTCGAGCATCAACCCAGGCTAGGTAGGCCTCATGTTTAGATGTTTCAGCACTTTTACATTGAGAACCGAACCATGGGCGAGCTTTGCTGGATAAAGAAACGTCAGAGTATGGAATGAAATATTCCATAGCCGTACGTATTACATCAGTCACAGCATCCGCGCAGGCTGACGGGTCACCACAAGAGAAGCACAGTGGCTGCCATTGGTAAGATGCAAAGAAAGAACGCATTTCGTCCCAATCTGCTGACTTGTATTTCCATAGCCGCCGGTTGCCTCTGGGGCTGAGATCGGGCGGATGGTAAACGGATACTGATTTCGCCAGACAGTGGTCGGAGCTGCCTAACGGCGAATATACCGCCACGGAGTATCGGTCTGGATCAGTTGTCAGCAGAAGGTCTAAGCAATAGGGAGTATGCGACTCAACGTCCGGTACCCGTGTCGCCTCTTGGACCAGCTGGGTTAGGTTTAACGACAAAGCAAGCTTTCTCGTTTCCAGCCCAGCATGGTCAGTGTCCCGGTATGGGTACAGCCAATCCTTATGGTGGCCGTTGAAATCCCCCAGTAACACTAATTGGGCTGATGGGTACTTCTGCTGAGCCGCGTCCGCTGCCTCACTCAAATAATCGGTGAGCCGAGTTGTCTCCTGATCTCCACTGTGCGACCGATAGACACAGGCATAGACAATTTTGTCGATGCCTGTGTCAATCAGCGCCCATAGAACAGAGAACCTGGTGTCCTCAAGATTACGGAGACGCCGACAGCAGATATCGTCACGGGCGTACAGGCACACTCCAGCACGCGGCTTGAAGTTGTGCTCCAAGGTATACCCTGGATAGGATAGGTACGCCACATCCGACGGACATCCTATCTGCGTCTCCGTAAGAAACAAGAGTGACGGCTGCTCAGTCTCGAGGTGATGGTGGACTGGGGTGATATTAGAGTGCAGACCTCGAATATTAGTGAGGTGCACTTTGAGAGACAAGGAGTGCAGCCGCTGTTTTACTTTGTTTACTTTTCGTAGTTTTATTTTGAGAGTGATTTTCGGTGGGAAAACGGAAGTAGAACGAGGCTGCACACTGCCAACCAACGGTCACAGCACACAACACAAATACACCAATGGGAAACTAGTCTGGAGACTGCGGGGACGCCCGAGCCCCCCCGGGGATGTCTATCTGGCCTTGTCATCCGGTCGCCAACCGGCAGGATAGCGCATCCCGGGATTTTTCGCTAGATGCCGGGGCAGCCTTTCATGAGTGGCTAGCTCACTACTTGGGCCCCCAACTATCTGCGGTCGGTAGCGGCAAAAACCGTGCCTCGGATCCCGCTACCCTCCATGACTAGCTTCCCGATGTAAAGTATTGGTGTACAACTATCTGGTCTTGCAGTTATGCAGCAACTGTTCTGACCCGTTTTCCCTAACGGCGTCACCAGACTACATGCCGGAACACGGCTAGGCGGCTTGGCGGCACGACTCAGTCTGGCGGGTGGTCACCAGCCACGGCCAAAGCCTACCACCGGTGTTTTTGTCACCCGATTTGCACCACCCAGGGACCACGTGTGGGGGGTTTCTGTGTACAGGTGCTTCCCCACGGACGGAGGTGACACGGTCCCCGAAATTTGCACTGAGTGGGAATCGAACCCCCAACCCTCGGCTTCGCAAGCAGAGCTACTACCAACTAGGCCACGACGCCAGTCTTGTTAAACTTAAACTGTTTAGTTTTTTGACATTGTGTAGATAATATTTTTATATTTTGACGTTAAAATTAACAAATCAATAATTGAATTTAACTGAATTTTTAAAATATATCCGTTACTTTGGCCATTTTGAATTTAGATAATGCTATTCTCTTAGGAATTATAATAAACAAATTGGTGGACATTTCATATCCAACACCATCTGACCCCAAACTAAGCAAAGCTTGTACCATGGGAGCCAGATAGCTGATATAATGACACTTATATATTTTTTTAAATATTTTTATCATACATAGCAAACACCCAGGCACAGTACAAATATTTCACACAGTATATTTGCACTGGTTACTACCAACTAAGCCACCAGGCTAGTTTTTGAAGAACTTATATCCAAAATTTTACAGTTTTATAATTAAATTGTTGCTTATGTCATGGTTTTCAAACTAAAAAATGTTGTACGTAACTCAAGAACGGAAGATTTTTAAGTTTAAATCATATGGTAGAAAAAGAATTGAGTTTTACTTACATTTCATAATAATGACAATGTGATTCATAAGGAATACTATTTTTTTGACATAAGAAAATCATTTCCAACCATAAGGTAGCTTGGCAGAAATCGCTTTCAGCTGTAAGACCACTGGTTGTAAGATTCGGTTTTATTGTTCCTGTTATAAGTCTTTCTGTTTTAAGGTAATATAGAGTATATTAGCAGCGCCCCGCGATTTTGCTAGCGTTGTTCTGTCATCGTTATTTTCTTGTAATGAAATGTAGCCTGTGTTTTTCTAGACAATAATGTAACTGAGTTCTAAATTTAAGCCCGATGTGTTCAGCCGCTCTCACGTGATTGAGCAACAAATAATCGAACATCCAACCTTTCGTGTTTATAATATTAGCAGGTGACACAGATGGTCGTGTGTCTGTTTTATCTACCCCTATCTGCATAACCTTATATTTGTTCGCAACCTAGAAGGGTCGGGGGAATAAGAGCGAAAGCGTGTACACTTCAGTCGATTTCTCTTCAGCTAAAATTAAAGCTTCGAAGGGATCAGCGTTTTGGAGATTGCGGGGTCTTTTTGTCGGTGGCACCTTATATAAAACGCGTATAAGTACCTTCTGTGGACAGTCCAATGTCACGCCCTGCTCCCCATTTCGTCCCGACAATACAAAGGAACGGAGCGAAGCTATCTCATTACAAGGGCCTCGGAGATTTTTTAGATATCTAAGGCATTCATCGCTTAATGGTTTATTTTGGTATTTAATTTTACTTTCCTGTACCATGCGGATAATATTTTAAATTAGCAGCGACTCGCGGTTTCATCTACGGTTGTATCCATTCCCATTATTTTCACGCAATAAAAAAGCCTATGTTGATCTGTTCCGACGTGACTGAGCAACAAACTTTGAAACTTTGATATTCATAATATTAGTAAGATTCCACTAAAGGCATCCCTACGAATTTTTTCAAGTGGTTGGGCGACAACATTCGGTAGTGATGGAACTCTTTGTAGAGCTCGCCTCAGAAATGATTACTTTTGGCTATCCTACCGCCAAGCAGTGATGTGCAAACATGTCCCAATTTGAAGGGCCATGTTTCCAGTTATATAACAGGGTAAATAGGTAAAATATCTTATATCTCTGAGGAGGAGCTTAGAGCAGTGCTAGTTAGTAATTTGGCTTATTAATATTTGAACAGTTGAGTGGCGCTGTGCTGTTGTTGACAGTCGTGTCCTCTAGCTTGTATTGTTAAGGCCGGTTTGCATTTTGATTAGTGCGAGTGCGAGTGAGTAGTGCAGGTGTTGAGTAATTAGTAGCAAACACGTGTGGACAACGATTGATTAATGCGAGTGTGTAGTAACTTGCGTAGTGGAGTGATTAGAAGCACGTTCTATTTTTTTGCGAGTAGCCTCCTCCCGCACGTTTTTCCTACCCCCTCACTCGCAGTTTGCCTGCCAGTAAACAGCAGCGTTGCCATATACACAGATTTCTCCGTATTTATACAGATTTTTAATGTGCGATATTGATTAGCATTGGATACATATATGTTTATAGGGTTATTGGTAATCGGCCTGCATTATTTTAAGGGGATGTTAAGTACATTAAATACGTCAATTTTTTTTCTACATTTTTTGAAAATTTGTAATTTTTTTGTTTTCCAATACAAAAAAAATAAAAGTGTATTTGTCCGATCTAAAAGCATCTAACTCTTCGTAGCAAGAACATGCGCACTCTTTAGCGCTTTACGATAATTATTATCGTACATTCGTACAATGAAATGTTCAGTTTAAATTTTTAAAATACATATATTATATAGTATATGTCGGATAAGGCTAGTGTCGTGTTGGTCTTCCAAGTTCCAATTTCGAAATATCTTCAATTTCCAACGCCACTGTGTTTAAAATTTCTTTCAGAATTTCTTCCAATCGCAAGCGCGCTTCTTGACGTTTATCCATACTTGCGGGCCGACGGCTGGCAACTCAATGAACAAAATACAGCTACTATACAGAATTGGACAGTACTCGCACTACACACCTGCACTCATCAATCGCGATTTTTCACTCCCACTCACACTCGCACTCACACTAATCAAAATGCAAACAGGCCTTTACTGTATATTTGTTAATCTATTTTCTACCACAAAACATAAACCGAGATTAGTTAAAAATTAAATTCCGACACTCGACCAAATTTAATAAGAAGCAACCAATCACTATGTCATCGAGATATACGAAAGTGAACTTTAGTTTTTTGTTCAAATTTCGTAAAGCGCCACACCGATTTCGATTAAACTTATATGGAACCAACTCTGAAATTTGATATACCAAACAAAAAAGTAACCACCAAAATCGCTGTAGTGGTAGGACTCTTAGCAGAGTCCGCCTGGGGAAATACCACACCTTTGCCAGTTATTCTACCGCCAAGCAGTAATGTTTGCACATTCCGGTTTGAAGTCGCTCGTCTCGTCTCGTCACTTTTTATTTAAAAATACACAATTGGGGGCGCTATCGTGGAACATCCATACGAGAAAAAAACATACCACCGAATTGAGAACCTCCTCCATTTTTGAAGTCGGTTAAAAACTAATGGTCGCTGTCGCTAGTGGTCGCCAAGTGATCGAAATACCACACAGACTTTAACAATAAACAAACAACACATACGCATAAAAAATACTACTTACGTGTGTGTGTGTCAAATCATGTAGTGTGTGATGTTTTTACTATGGATTCAATGTATTTTTTACTAGCTGCGTCCCACGGTTTTACCCGCGCAGTTGCCGTTTCCGTTATTTTTTTCGGGATAAAAAGTAGCCTATATGCTAATCCAGGTTGTCAGTTAAATCTATTCTAAATTTTATTAAAACCGTTTCAGCTTCTAAAAAGACGTGGTTATGTAACAAACATACCTATGTACACACTCACAAACTTTCGCTTTCATAATATTAATATTAGTGTGCTGCATAATTTAAAAACCATATTAGCTTTCTGTACTTCTTGTCTACCTAAACTACTAACGACCCGTTCCGACTTTGCTTGGATATTGCCATGTCAACATCGACACATCAACAGCCCACTAAACGTTCCCACTGCTGGGACTCGGGGCCTTCTCTCGCAAGGAGAGAGTTAAGGCCAGAATCCACCACGCTGGCCCAGTGCGGGTTGGCGGATGACACATGACTTCGATAGATTCTAGGTACATGTCGGTTTCCTCACGATGTTTTCCTTCACCGTTTTAAGTTAGCGGCATTACGCACATGACTTCGAAAAGACAGTGGTGCGTGTGGGGTTTGAACCCGGGGTCTCCGGATCGGCAGCCGCCGTTCTCCCGACTAGACCACCGTAACTTTAGTCCGGTCAAATTAGACCAAAAAATAATAGTAAAGTTACCTAAATTCCCACCAAGCTGAAAATCGGTAAGATTGTTTAAAATATCATTAAAAACAAAATTTGAAAGTTCCCCATCTTTCCCCTGTGAGCAAAAAGTTTTATTCAAGGTCAAAGGTAAAAAAAAATATTTTATCGCGATTTTCAGCTAAACGGTAAGTTTTATCATAAAAATACCACAGACAAAAGTTGTAAGCCATAAAATTATCTACAAAAAATTGTTTCATATTTTTTTTCTACGAGCCACCGTTTCTGAGATATAACGATTCAAAAAGTTGTAATCATCATAATAATATGCATGAGTACGTTCGTGAGGAAGCAACTATATATTGAAACCTCACTCGTGGTCCCTGGGTGGTTCTAATCAGGTGACAATTTACCGGTGGTAGGCTTCGGCCGTGGTTGGTGACCACCCACTAGACTAATTCACGACGCCAAGCGGCCTAGCCGTGTTCCGACGTGTTGTCTAGTGACACCATTAGGGGAAAACGGGTTAGATCAGTTGCTGCACAACTGCAAGACCGGTCTGTCACACACCAATACTGTACATCGGGAAGCTAGTCATGGAGGGTAGCGGGATCCGAGGCGCGGTTGCCGCGACCGACCGCAGATAGTAAGGGGCCCAAGTAGTGTGCTAGCCCCTCATGAAAGGCGGCTCGCCATCTAGCGAAAAATCCCGGGATGCGCTATCCTGCCGGTTGGCGACCGGATGACAACGCCAGGTTCGGATCTCCGGGGGGACTCGGGCGTACCCGCAGTCTCCAGGCTAGCTCCCCACTGGTGTATTCGTGTTGTGTGTTGTAACCAATGGTCAGTAGTGTGCGGCCTCGTTCTACTGGCGTTTTTCCCACCGATCCCCTCTCAAAACAAATATGAAACAAGTCAATTACAGAATCAAGTTTAAAGAGCGGCTGCACGCCTTGTCGGTTAAAGTGCACCTCACTAATATTCGGGGTCTGCACTCCAATCTCTCAGCAGTCCACCATCACCTCGAGACTGAGCAGCCGACACTCTTGTTTCTTACGGAAACGCAGATAGGTTGTCCGTCGGATGTGGCGTACCTAACGTATCCAGGCCCAGATGGCATTCCTGCTCTACTAGAGCAGGAATGCCATCTGGGCCACTGAAGGCTTGTGCGCCTGAGTTGTCACCGATATTAACACGCCTATTTAGACTCTCTCTCCAAACTGGGCTAGTACCGAATTCTTGGAAGCTTGCCAATGTGCAATGTGCCCAAAAAGGGTAGTGTCAACTACAGGCCCATCTCGGTCACGTCCATACTCTGCAAGACTATGGAACGTGTCTTAAACCACAGGCTCTTAACGTACCTAGAATCGAACGACCTCCTCAGTGACCAGCAATACGCGTTTCGGCGAAACCGGTCCACCGGGGATATTCTAGCGTACATCACTCACATCTGGAGTGAAGCTATTGAGAACCAGGGGAAGCACTTGCAGTCTCCCTGGATATCTCGAAGGCTTATGACAGGGTTTGGCACGATGGCCTTACAAGGAAGCTTTTTCGTTATGGTTTGTCTACTGGGTTGGGTTCATTGCGTGGATATCGGACTTCTTGAGGGATCGATCCATACGAGTCGCCATTGATGGCTGCTCGTCGGATCAAATGGCTATCAATACCGGAGTCCCTCAAGGGTCGGTACTCTCAGCGACGCTCTTCCTGCTACATATCAACGATGTTGAAGCCCGGTATCTTTGGGTACGCAGATGATAGCACCATTGTAGAGAGTTACATATCTAGCGCGAGAGCCACTGGGCATCAAACTCGGGTACTGATAGAGAGTCTGATCGAACGTTTGAGCTTGACCCTTGAGGCGTTGTCCAAATGGGGCGATGCCAATCTGGTCAAGTTCAACGAGAGTAAGACGCAGGCGTGTCTGTTCTCCGCTAAAAGGAGTCCTTTCCAACTGACTCCAACTTTTAGCGGTATATCCGTGTCGGTGTCTGACCGTCTTGAGATTTTGGGCGTTACTTTGACCTCTACGCTGAACTTTGGCTCGTATATCGAGTTCAAGGCTAAACTGGCTGCCAAAAAACTTGGTTTCCTCTCAAAAGTGCGAAGGTACTACAAGTCTTAACAGTTGCTTACATTGTATCAAGCACAGATTCGCTCCTGTATGGAGTACTGTTCGCACTTTTGGGATGGATCGGCTGAGTATCAGCTGGAGGCTCTGGAATCGATAGAGAGACGTGCAAAAAGGCTCATAAATAACGACACTCTTGTGCGAAAAAGACTTCAAAATCTTGAACATCGCCGAAAAATTGCTAGTCTATCGGGTTTTTATCGGATACACTTCGGAGAGTGTGCAACTGATTTGCATGGTCTGATACCACTTTGTCCTTTTTTCTATCGGAATGCTCGTAGCTCGAAAAAGCGACATCGTTTCATGGTTGATGTTCCAAATACACGAACGAAGAGATTTGGCTCTATTTTTGTGATAAGAACGTCTAGGCTGTGGAATACGTTGCTTGAGTGGGGTTTCCCCGATGGTTACAATCTTTGTGTCTTCAAATCGAGAGTGAATCGGTTTTTTCTAGGTAAACACGCTCCATCGTAGACCGCATCGTCGCTTAACATCAGGTGAGATGGCGGTCAAGTGTAAACCTATAGAAGTTAAAAAAAAATCATCATAGGTGGCGAGGAAACGTGTGCAAATTATACGATTACAACTTTTACAACTTTTTGAATCGTTATATCTCAAAAACGGAGGCTCGTAGAAAAAAAAGTGTTAACATTTTTTGTAGATAATTTTATGATCTACAATTTTTGCCTGTGGTATTTTTATGATAAAACTTACCGTTTAGCTGAAAATCGCGATAAACTCATTTTTTTTACCTTTGACCTTTAATAAAACTTTTTGCTCACAGGGGAAAGATGGGGAACTTTCAAATTTTGTTTTTAATGATATTTTTAACAATCTTACCGAATTTCAGCTTGGTGGGAATTTAGGTAACTTCGAATGTCTAAATTGACCGGACTATTATTGCCATGTAAATATCATGAATTGAAATAAAAAAGAATTGGCAGTCATAGGAACTGCCGATAGAAGTGACAACTTATACCTTGGAAACTACACGGGAGTAACCGGAGGGCGTGGCCTGGCCATCGCGGCATGGCCATCTACAAATGTGTCAGCATTTCCCATTGGCGGATGCATTTCTAGATGGCCAATAGCCATGGTCCCGAGTTTACCCGAAGATTTCTTATCATACCCAAGCGTGACGCTAGAATTCAATTCACAGCCCACGAAAAATCTGTCTAGGCCTAAAGAAGTTTTCACTTCAAAAACTATCCTAGCCAAATTAGATACAAATGCCAATTTTGTCACGTGAACATCGTGACTTCGCGAAGCGTTCACTAAGAACTAACACATTTTTTTAAATTATGTAAGTGCAATAAATAGTTAAACTAATTATCTTTCTATCAAGACACTGGATTTTTATGTTTTAAGATAAGTGTGTGAAATTGCATATTCATCCGTCCGCGCGATTTTCATCATAATGAGAACAAAGTTTTTGCTGTGCGTATTCATATTTACACTAGCTGACCCGGCAAACGTTGTTTTGCCATAAAAATTATTGATACAAATTTTAAAAATCTAACATTGGTAACCCTAATCTTTAATTTTTTTTAACAATTTTAGATTTGCCATAAGCTCCGGGAAATTTTAATCGAAATAGAGTGAAAAACATTTACAAAAAAGACGATAATTGATCAGTTATCGAGCGGGATGAAAAATGATTAAATTACTAAAATGACTATCAAAAAATAGGGGTTGGTGATAAAAGGGTAAAAATGTAGAGTTGTATTTTATAATGCCTCATTATAAAAAAATAGATATGTTTTTTGTAAAAAATTAAAAAAAAAAATTTGGTTGAACAACCCTTATCACTTAGGGGTATGAAAAATAACTAGTAGCCGATTCTCAGACCTACTGAATATGCATATAAAATGTTGTAAAAATCAGTAAAGCCGTTTAGGAGGAGTAAGGTAACTAACACTGTGCCACGAGAATTTTATATTTAAGATATATGTAATTTATGTGGAAATATGCAATGGAACACATAGTTAAGAAATATTCGCCCATCTCAAGTTAATAGACTTAGGTAATACATAGCGTAATCTTTGGTTAACTATAACCTCAGACATTATTTGTACGAAACTATGACTTTAATCTAAAATTATGTAGTGAAACTATACATTAAAATGAATCCCTTTTGTTCTTTAAATTGCAAAATAGCTTCTTAAAAGACTTAAAAAAATAGAAGAAATAATCCACATTCGACAGTATTTTTAGTTGTTTATTCGAACGCTTAAAATATTTTGTTTTATAATTTGTAATTAGACAAAAAAATATGTAAAAAATATGTCGATATAAGAAATAGTTCGGGCCAGTTACACTATAGACTTAGAATAATTAACGCACACGACTTACACATAAAATGTGTATGTATTTTATATTCAAAATTAGATTATTTTATGCCCTATCCATAGAATCATCATCCGCCATTTTGTTTAATAAACGGTTATTAAACAAAATGGCGGATGAAACAGCACGCTGAAGTTAAAAAGCTATAAACAACGTAGAGGTAAACTGAAAATTCTTTCCTCGATCAAAAACAAAAATCTTTTTCTTCTTTGTCGCTGAGAAGCGAATAGAAAAAACAGGAAAATCACGAAGACGAAACAGTGGGGGTGCAGTTAGCATTCATTTGCGGGAACTAGAGCCATATATCCTTGTCTTCGCACATTTTTAAGCTTTTCGACAGTAAAGTTACAGTTTTATATTTATTTGTTTCCTTTCTGTGGTGAGATCGTAAGTAAAATATGGGTCCAGTTTGTTTTGTGCGGGTTTTTTCTGAGATTTGGTGCCGTATGCTAAGTAAGTGTTTATACGAGGGCTAAAAAACTGTTTTTTTTTTATTAAGCTATCTCTATTTACATTTTCAAAGCTTGTGTGACATCAAGCGAACTCAAACTAAATAGTGCTCAAGTAATGCTCTGGAATATTAAGGATATTTAATTAAATTAAATTAATTTATTTCAGGTTAATTTATTCTTTAGGTAGGTACTGTAGCTATACATTACATCAATAATGAATAAAATCCAAGATATTGGAAAGTTGTGCGAAAAATCTACATCAATTTAAGCTATAAATTTAAAACCAATCATGTTGGATAAGGCAACGTAATTGATTTTTATTGTTTGCTGAATATCCTATTTCATAATAGTGTGGCCGTAAGCTCGATTCTCACCTGGACCTCCAGTCACCAAGTGCAGATGATTTATTATCATCACTTCTAACTTTAACGGCAAATGAAAACATCGTGAGGAAATCAGCGTATTCCAAGAAACACGGTAGGAAGGAAGGATCTTTAGAAAACATGTTTCTGCAAACCTACAATTGGTCAGCATGGTGGATGGCCTTGTCTCTCCAAGCCCGTAAATCGGCGCAGAACCCATGTAGGTTCGGCAAAGTATAATGACTCATCATGTGAAAAAAAAATTGAATCTACCCTCAAAAACGTTGAGATTAGTTTTGACAAAACAAGTCATAAGTGAAAGTTTATCAACTACAACTATTTCGAGGCAGCAGAAAAAAAAATTGGCAGTCATAAGAACTGCCGATAGAAGTGAAAACTTATAACTCAGAATTTGATAGCTTACCTTGGAAACTACACGGGTGTAACCGGAGGGCGTGGCCTCGCCATCTTGGCATGGCCATCAAGAAATACGTCAGCATTTCCCATAGGCTGATGAGTTTCTAGATGGCCATGCCATGATGGCCTGTCCACGCCCTTTCAGCATTTCCCATTACGTATTTCTAGATGGCCGATAACCATGATCCCGAGTTTACCCGAAGCTTTCTTATCATACCCGAGCGTGACGAATGAATTTAATTCACAGCCCACGAAATATCTGTCTAGGCGCGCCTAAAGAAGTTTTCACTTCAACAACTATAAACTAGTGAAATAAATGAATATAATTTGTCTGAAAATTTGCCTTTGATCATGAGCTAGTGAGCCCTACATCTCAGTAATGGGATAAAAATGGCAACTAATGCTGGTTTGATCGCCTTGTACCAAAGATTCAGTGAAAAATCCTACAAATCACCACGCAAATTTACGATCCTTGTTACGTCGAATAACTCGAAAATACAAAATTGTCCTTGAGTAATGTTTCGAAAAATAAGAACTGTTTTGTTTTCCCTGTAATAATAAAGCGAAATGTGAGAGCGAGAAAACGGGCTGACAAAATAATAATATAGAATATTTTGTTGCATTTAGTAATCAGTTTTGAAGTTTGTTTCTATTGTATTGTGATCACCTGCTTGTCGCGCTGACCATTCACGCGTGTACATTATGCATACCAACCGTGACTCACCGGAACTAGATACGGTCGGTCCATTCTGTTAAACTCACAGAGTTCGATTCCAAACTCGACGCCACTGTAAATTGACCCCAGAAATCGATATGGCTCTTCGCATACACAGGTCCAGTAATATTTGAGATTAACTTGACCTGTCCAAAATAAATTGACTCTTGATTTTGGACGAGCCATTTTGAGCCTTAGATCAAGTAATAATGGTTAGAACTCGTAGTCGACTTTGCTTTTTCGAGAATCGACCCGCCAACTCTACGACGATCACCGTCGCTGATATGGTTGTTGAGCGTTGACGAATCCCTCGCTTGTGAATGTAAATTCTATTTTAATCTTTTGAATGAAATATTTTTCGTAATGAATGACATTAAAAAGTAGTTAAGCACATTTTTTTTACTGATACATGATTGCGTTTAAGCACCATTTTTGCGTAGAGATAAGCAATGTTTTTCACAAAGCGCTTTTAAAAACTTTACATGGTAGGTACTTGAAATACCCAAGCTTTATTACATAGGAACCACCCACACTCCGAGCTTTTTAATGGCGCGGGTTTCGTCAAAAATAATATTTTATAATGCTAACTCTTTTAAAATTCTAATTCTGCTAGTTTATATTTTACATCACTTAAGTGGATCTTAGGTACGAGAAGATATCGTTTTTAATAAATTCTTCTTATTTCTTAGAAATTCTAAAATACAAAATCCATATTACAAATACAATAACTTGGTACTTCGACTGTTCATAAGTTCTTAAATTCGGTATTCCCTGTTGTAAACTTGTGCTAAAATTCCATTAACTTTCGCAAGTTTTAAGCACCTAAAGCTCTCGAGAGAAGTTAGGAGAGCGTTCGGAGTCAAGTTAAGCTTGGAGGTATGTAGGTAAGTACACCCTAGGTGTTTACTCGAATTCTTCCTCCGGGAACTGGTAGATAAGGAAGTATGATGGAGCAATGACGGCATGGTAGGTGGGCCATGGAGGTTTCGGGTGCGAGGGGTGCGCGGGGGCGCGGCCGCCGCCGCCGCGCCGGCCCCGGCGGCTCGCCGGCGCGTTTCGCCGCTCGACGCTCGACGCCGTCATACCTCATACCGCGTGGGACCTCCGCCGCGCGCCCGTGCCAACGCCGCGCTCTCTGTACCCGATAAACTTACAAACTCACTTCGCACCCGAAAACCTGTTCTCCCCAACAAATTCTATTACAACACACGACTGTCTTCAACATCAACTCCCGAATTCCATACACCCATGAACTTTTGTGAACTTTGAAACGCGTGCACTTTTATAAAACTTTTCAAAGTTTGTTTTTGTTCGCATCCTGCGGTGTGCTTGTGTGAGCTTAAAGTCATGGCTGGACGAAGTCCTCAGTAAACCGGTAAGTTAAACGGACTTTACTGGAAATATTTATTTAAATTCCAACGTGGTAGCCTGGCATTGATTCGGTGCGATTGTGTGAAGTGTGATGATTGTTTAAATAGCTATGCGTTCAGAAGTTAATTATCGGGTCAGTGCCTTCGTTCTAGTGTGCATTGTAGCCCTATGAAGGGCCGCGTTCAATCTCGCTGCAGTTTCGAGGTTTCTCCAAGTTATACAGGCCAATCACAAAGACCTGTTGTTTGTACAGCTCTAAGCATACGCAACTGCGAGACACTAACTTAATTTCTACGAAACATGTCATTGTTACATCGATATTGTCCTTGCAGTCGTCTTCTTGGTATCGAGTAGCGAGTTTATGCAGTTGGCCTTCCGCGTGAATTATCAACACCATCTTTTGTTCGAGAAAGTGATCTCCAGTGCTTGTAAAGTATTTTGTACATCGCAACAACAAATAGTGTTATACTCTGAGCGAGCGGTATTGCACTTGAGTGCAAATGAAGTAAGATTACTCAATACGTTGGTACTTTAACTGCCTACGGTCTAACATCGACAAACTGGTTTCTGGACTCAGAACTGGAATTAGTCATCAATTACGTGTTGTATCAAGTTCCGATGCTTCGTAAACTTAACAAAGACTGAGCTTATCTTTTTCTGGAAATTGACAGTAAACAATGACAAATGGCTTTGGGCTATCCATAGATTAATCCTAAAACTTTAAATTACTGAGAAAAAGAATTGTATTGTCAGTGAAAGTATAATTTTATTCAGTTGATCGAATTTTTAATCATATCCTAGCAAAGCAAAAACAAATATTGGATCGTTCAGTATACATTACTAATATTTACTTTTAATATAAAACTCTACATCAACCTACAAAACTGAAATTTCATGTGGAGAAATGTGAAAAAAGCATGAATAAAACCCTGTCTTTAGTCCTTTGTTGAAGGGAAAAGTGGCCAAGAAATATTGTGAAGTGTTATCAAGTTACCATTGATTGTTTTTTAAATTGCTAAAAGTAATAAAAGTACAAACATTTTTTGAGCGAATGCTGCTGAAAATACAGTAAAATTCTTAACACTAGGTACGGGCTAGTTGTTACTGGTGCACTGTTGCACGAAACGTAAGTAGGTAGGACAACGTATTTAGAGATATGGCGCCTTCTCTTCTTTGGGTTTTCAAATACCTAAATAAATTAAGTGATATTCGCTCAAAATGCAATATGGGTATTCCTAAGTTTATAGGTAGTTCACAACACAATTATGTAAAAAAACATATACCTACGTCCTTAGAAACCAGCGAAAAAATACGTATGCCATGAAAATTATTAGTTTCATTTAAATATTTTTGTATTTGAAAACGCATGTTTTCAATGGACTTTCAAAATAAGTATGGTGAATAAGTCCGTCAACATGTCCGTTAAATATAAAACACATAAGTCCGTCAGATAGATCATAAAGAAAAATTAATATAATAATATTTTTTTCTTATTTTTTGCAAAAAAAATATTACGAAGATATAGGTACCTAGTGCTTCTAAGTTTCGAGTGACGTCACGTCTATGTACGATTTTAATGATGTAAACGTGACGTCACGATTTGGACTCTTCATGTTCCAATAGCTGCGTGTCACTGTGCTGTTATGTGGCAGGCATGTTGCTTACCATCAGGCACATGTCTTGTTCGTCTCGTCACTCTTTAATTAAAAAAAAAACATACCTACTAGTATATATTCTACGCTGGTTTCCCTCAGAAAGGATTACAGGCATAATGCACAAAGCAAATATAGATCGGTCCGGAACCTACTTAATTCAAGTTCAAGTTTTATTCAAACGATTATACATGCAATTTGAATCGTCGGTTCACAAATTAAAATCTTTAAATCAAACACATTCCATTTCCACTTTAAATGAAGCACGGTATCACAAAACCTGTTTTTGAAATAGGGAGTTATGGCTGTTACCTTCAGATGCCTATTGAACTATGGCACTATGGGCTAATGCAGAAGGCAGGGTTATGCTGATCACACAACCATCACAAAAAAATGTTGTCTGTAAAGTCGGTTTACTGACGATAATTGAACGTGACGTCTTAAGAAAATACTGATGGAATGGTAGCATTTTTCAAAAGAAAATTTTAATTTCATTTGTTTAATAGATTTGTATTTAAAAAGTAATCAGTAGAATTTAGTCATTTTCAATCAAAACAATGCAAAAAAGCTTTTAGATGCCGGGGATCGAACCCGGGGCATTTCACATGCAAAGCGAACGCTCTACTACTGAGCTACATCCCCGCTTGAACTACTGGTCGAAATAATTAATACAACTGTAACAAACATGCGGCGAGGTAACGACCGACGGTAACGCGGTAACGGTACATGACGTCATGTTTTGTGGGCGTGCAGCCGGCTTCATCGAATTATAAGACGTTATCAGGTCAAAAAAATATAGGGTGCAACAAAATCTTACGGTCATGGTAACAATATGTGTTTGGGCATCTTTAGTACTGTCGGACCGAGAGTGAGAAACGAAATCTCCTTGCCAGTCACAAGCTAGAATCTAATTTGATTATTTTTAAGTGTCTGTTTCCATGTTACGGGAATTACGTGGGTGAAACCGCGGAGCGCTATTAGTACATGATAATACTTAACAATATTTAAGAGGCCGTGAGATCAACAGTCTTGAACATATTGCCAGATTCATCGAGGTCTGATCAAAAGACAGTAGATATTGTTATTGGAGTGTTCTTAAAATACCCATTGAAGTGTCGTGAGGGACTTCAAAATCAATATTCTCTACTTCATTCTTCCTACTCATATATTATACCGAACCTTTTTGCTTTAGTAGAGACAATGGTACGGCTATAATAGGTATACAAAGTGGACAAATCCAATCAGTTGGGTTGAATCAATCAAATGGTTCAACAATTATGGAATGGTTCAGATGTTGTGGATGCTTAATTAGGATCTATATATATGCCTACAACTTTTGTATCTAACATGAGTTGTTATGGCGATCATTTGTTAGCAATTGACGGTCAGCTATTTCTTACAATTCGATGCAACTACCGATCGTGATGCACGTTAGTTGGGTAGTAAACTAGTTACTGGATAAAAAAATGACTTTATGCAAATCAAAAATAAAAGAGTAAAAACCTAATTAGGCGGAGTATTATTATCCATCTTTAAAATAATGTTTTATATTGCACGATGTCATACAACTGTGTTTAGCTAATTAACAACAAAATAGCCTTTGCCAGAAGGTAAAAAAATGATCCCGATGCCACGAAATGTTAAGAGTGCGCCTAAAGCCAGGAAAAAAACAGATTTCACCCGCGCGACGCGTTTCTTAATGTGATGTACATAAAGTCGAGAATAGCATGACACAGTTTGGAGGAAAAATCAATATTTAATCAGGAGTCCATTTTTGACCAAGTTATTTAATTACTCAATGACTAAACATAAATTTAAAAAAGTGTTTGGTTACTTTACTAGAACGTACAAATAGGAATTTTATTACCAAAAAATAATGTGGGGTCATCGCTGATAATTTCGAGTACTCGAATTAAAACGGGTTTTTACGGTGTCATTTTTATTTTTTTATTGTAAAAAACTCTGATCTATTTTTAAAATTCTATTCGGTTATTGTGCTTCTTCTTGATTGTACCCACACGACAATATTTTTATTGTCTTAGTTTTTAGTTTCTTAACTTCAGTGAGCGGCGTCGAAAATATCCTTTTTTCGTTTTCTGGCACTAGGCGCCCCCTTAATATGTATACATTTGATAATTGAGCGTGAAATGTATTTTCTTAACAGGAATGTTAAGGATGTATTATGTTTTAAATATCTTCACAATTTTTTTAACATAATCGATTTGTCGTTTTAGCGGGAAAGAGTAGTTAACATACACACTGAATAAAGTTGAAACGCCTTCTATACAGGCCTAATGCTTTAATACCTGAAACTATAAACTAAAAACCTATACTATAGAAATATTATGAAATTTTTGCAGTAAGCAAAAAATTAAATTTTCGAGTTTATTACTATTATAGCGTAAATAGAAATAGTTCACTAAAAACCAACCCTGACCTTGTCAATGAACTGAAAAAACGTGCCAAAACTAAACTAAAATAATTATCATTGAAGTAAAGAGTAAGTTCAATGTTAATTTGCTATAGAACGAATTACGTGATCCTCGGAGATTACGTAAGAACTTCTAAGCTGCGAGATAAAACATTTATAAGCCAGAGCAAGACGAACCTGAGCTGTTTGTAGCAATTTCGCTAAATTGTGTATAACTAAACAAAAGCTGACTTATTTAACAATTCACCTGAATTAGGACCTTGAATGGTATCGAGATTAGACCAAATTCGATTAAATTAAACAACCGCTAATGTTCGGGTTCCCGTTCCCCAATTGGATTTGACGTAAAGTTCGTTTACATTGCTCGATATGGATTTTAGTTACAGATCAGGGGTTCGGGTTTTTAAATCGTTCGACGAGTTCAATGACAGCAATACAAAATAGGCGTTCATTTATTTTTATCAATAATATAAATCCCAGTATTGAGTTCTCTTTCCCTGTGTCACGGGCTTAATATTAGCTTTTTTATTTTAATTAATATCTGTTTAATAGATTTTTGGTTCTTAATTTAGCTGGTTAACAATGTTTAAAAAATAAAATTTTGAATGTCTAATAATATGAAATCTCAACAAAATTATTTTAAAACTGTAATATCAACTATAATAATAAAGTAAACTATCTGCTTTTGAAAGCCTTAATAATTGATATTTAAAATTAAATCGATTTTTTTTATCAATGTAATCTTCAAAGGAAAACAGTCCAGAAAGAAGCACACAAATTTCCAAAACAAAAGGGATGATGGAAGTCAACTTTTTTAGAAGTTTGTAACTTTTTAGCTATGATAGTTTGACTACGATAAAAATTCTAGTTTTCAATGGTAGTTACTATAATTAGTGAGTATTTTCAATAATTTAGAAGGAATTAAATAATATTTTTAGGCAGTCGAATAGCAAATACCAAATGTCGAATACCAAACACTGTCTGATACATTACCGTAGCATAAAATTACTTATTTTAAGTAATTTGTGTAAACGTCGATTATTATCTGCCAATAAAAATAGTGTAAGACTTCCCAGCATAATCACTTTGTTTTTGAAGTGAACTTCTTTTGGCGCGCCTAGACAGATTTTCTAGAGGCTAGAATTGAATTCTAGCGTCACGCTCGGGTATGATAAGAAATCGTAGGGTAAACTCGGACGAAGCCAATAAAAAAAAATATTTTAATAAAATAGATCTTAACTATACAATATTTTCTTGGCCATCTAGAATTGCGTCAGCCAATGGGAAATGCTGAAAGGGCGTGGCCTGGCCATCATGGTATGGCCATCTATACATGCGTCAGCCAATGGGAAATGCTGACGCATTTCTAGATGGCCATGCCATGATGACTAGGCCTCACCCTCCGGTTACACCCATGTAGTTTCCAAAGTGTGAGCTTTAAAATTCTAAGTTATAAGTTTTCACTTCTATCGGCAGTTCCTATGACTGACAATTTTTTTATTTAATATAGGTATTATGACCATCAACTCGCCGACGGATTAAGCGACGATGTACGTACATTATAAGCATACGCGCTCCACGTTTATATAGTACCTACCAACCGTTTCAGTTTTGACTTGAAAACATCAACAACAACATTGTATCTTTAGGACAACCCCACTCAGGCAAAGTATTCCACAGTCTAGTTGCTCGTGGCAAATATCAAGTGATACCAAACCTCTCTGTACGATTATTTATTAGGAACGCAGTGATGAAACGGTATCGCTTTTTGTCGTATGAAAATAATAAGCGTTCGTTTTAAAAATTGTCCCTCAGGATGAGTACTGATCCAATTAGATTCCTGTAAAAGCCTGGCCACATCTAAATTCAATGCCGTTAATTATCGCGGAACCTCAAAGTCTTCCCAGAATTAATTTTGTGTTTTATGTGCTCTATTTTAGGATTCGTAATCGCACAAAGAAGAAACCCAATACTATAAAAGAATTAATGACTTGTTATATTTGACTTTTTACTGGACGTTTTTTAGAGTATTTTATTAACTACCTGAACCAGCGAGCAACACGGAAGGGAGTAGCCTTAGCTAAAAAATATTGTTCAAATCTTTCTGTCATTTCTTGCGGGAGGGGAAGTTGCACACTAGCGCAAAGCCGCACTATTACATACAAAACATACCTGTACCGATCCATTGCCGATCATACTCACACAACCAAATCAGTAACACATAAAAAATAAAGCACCATGCACAAATCTAGCCCCGCCCTCACGCCACAGTATATTATCAAACTCCATGGTCCACGCGGACTTGTACTTTGACAGAGGGGAAACGCTGTGTATGCCTACTCCCTTCCGTGTTGCTCGCTGACCTGAACCCGCCATTTTGTTCGTCTGACAAGTGAGTTGAATTAGAAAGCAATTTTGACAAACTTTGAAATAGTAGGAGATTTGGAGGTTATGTTCTCGCCAGATTGTTTTTTTTTTTTTTTTTTTTTTTTTATTCAAAATTGCTACTCCACTGACTCCGGGGTCCGTGACTTTTGTCATTTCAAATCTTATTTATTTTTACATCTTTCTTGGATAATCAGAAGAAGAGGGAAATAAGGGGGGAGTTGGGAACATTTAAAACCTAATACTAGTTAGTGCTCGTCTGTTGAGCCGATCACTACCGGTTGGGATTCCGCTAGTAATCGACTCGACATCGATTCTTTGCCTTATTGCCATTTGCCTAAGCCGCCTCCTCCCGGCCGAGAGCCTCCACTACGGCTGCATTTCTATCCCTGATGGCCAGATTGTTTTTATCATTGTCAATTATAAACCCTTCATATTTGTTATATTCTACTTTTAATTGACTTCATCATAATAAGAAGAAAATAATTAACTGATTGCCGCTGGTTCCTTCCCGTTCATTCCCGCCCCGCCTGGCGATTTACTGAAAAACTATTAAAACACAAAGTTGACAACACAAATAATGACAGATAAATCTAGGTACTATTAAATGGTATGTCACATACTTTCCTAACAATTATGATTTAAGAGTAACTAAAATATACAATTAATTTAATTTTAGATATGAGTTACAAAATACCAACTACGAAGTGTTTGTGAAAATACCGGCCGCCTGGTACTATCGGACCTAGGTATTACATTATTGTCTAGTCAAGAGAAAGATACGATCAAGTATTAGAGAGATACTCTCAGAACATGCCAGAAGGATTGTGATGTGGTCACGTGACTACATCATCGCCCGATTGGCTAGCTGAAAATGATACATGTAATTTATTTTTTGTTTAATTCCAAAAAAAATGTAGCCAATGTTACCAAATTAATGTAAACTTTTCCCTCAAAATAAGTGAGCCGACATACACATTTCCCGTATTTTGTACCAAGTTCCGAAACCTAATCGTCTCGGCGGGTGTCGTGTCCTCTCTCCGCTTAGGCACTAAGTTTACGTAGTAACTATTTTCTCATATGTGACTGAGTGCCGAACTTGCTCTCCCGACGGTATCCCGAACCAAGCCGTACCGTACGCGTACGCTTGACAGAGTCCTTGCACTCGGTATGTAAGTATGAATCAGATAGTTCGGAATAGGGATTAGCTCAAATTCTTTTTCAAATATCAGTTGTCTGTTAATTAGCGTAAGTATTTTTGACTTAGGTTTCGGGTCCTGTGCCTCCGCGTTAACCCAAAAGTCCGTTAGGTTGTAGGGGCACTTACTGCCAGCTACTATAGGCCGCTTAAAAAAAAAAAACTATGAAACATATTTTCTCATGCAATTAACGTAAATCCATGGCTATAGAGTTTATTTAAACTCCCCCAAAACTAAGGAGATTTTGTTGTCGGGCACCACTCATTGCTCACCCACGCCCTCCTGACAATGTCATCCAAGCGCCATTAGATCCATGTAGCACTGTTAGCTTTTCTATACATTTGTATGAGGTTTACCACCCGTGGATACGAATGTACCCCGTATCGTATATAAGCACGTGTGCGTTTGAACTGACATCTCCAGATAAGTCTGTCTAGAACAAGTAAATATCTCAATATAGGCGTACAATACATATAAACATTTAGTGTTGTTTCCGATATCAAAAAAACTTACCTAGATATTTTCAATCCATTGCAACCAAGTTAATCACGTTATCTGCGCATAATGCCACTTAATAGTTAGCAGTTAGCAAACTATCTATAGAAAACTATTTATAGAATTCATCATACGCATTTTTGACTAGTGAAGCTTATGGTCTTGACTCTCCCTTTAACAAGGCTCCGTATCCCAGCCGTGGGAATAAAAGAGTGGACTATTTAGACTGATTATGCTACAAGGATTACACAGTTTATCTGATTGAGATTGGTAGATATTAGATGGTATTTTATCGTTGTTATTAGACAGAATATGTGATAAGGTAATAGTTAATGGGTGTTGTACTTAGAATGTATTGTGATGTTGGCTGACGTCATACACCTCGAATATTTCTATACCGATAAAACTTTACTAAAAGTTTTAACGATTTTTGACTTGCATTATACTTTTCGTAGTTGACGTTTCAAAGACTGGAACGAGGATTGACTCCACTTTTGTAACGAATTGAGGAATTAGTTGCCTGACACGATATAATCTTGGTTCTAATTTTTTAATTATTAGTTTGTCGGAAAAAACATGATTTACAGAGTAAATTTGGTCATTTGATTATGTACGGCATTGGTTCCATACAGTTTTAATACATCTTCTTATCTATTACTCCGCAAAGCCGTACAAAAATCATGCAAGGAGAAGTAATCGAGGGTTGCAACTGCACTCAGTTGAACAGTTTACAAGTGACGGCATAGTGCTGAATCTTATTACTTTATAACCGTCTATCATCCTACATAGGTCTCCTGGTGGTTCATTTGACCCATACATTTTGTTCACGGGCTTGTAGTCTATAATATATCGATACGCTAACCCCAGGGTGACGGTTTTTCGTAACAGTGTGCGAACTCTATCGAACGAACTCTAACGCGCCAAGAGTAATACATAGGTACCTTTAAAAACAAACCCATTTTTCTCTATCCTGTTCGCTATAAGCATTTAAATTCCAGTAAAGAACTATTTGTTTTGGTCGAACCTATAATTGATTGACAGCAAAATATGACAAATGCCAAAGTGAGAGAGAGCCCTAAAAATGTCATATATAGGGATCTCTCTCACTTTGGCATTTGTCATATTTAGCTGTTAATCAAGTATAAGTTAAGTCAAAATAAACAATATCGTTGACCTATCATGCCACTGGATGACCGTCGTTCAATTCACCTTGCTTCGGCCACACATAACGTAGTTATTGAGTATCTGAAAGGGAGACATTATCAAATGGCTAAATGAACCAACCAACCCATTAGGGTTAATGCAGATTTGTATTCAGGTCGCTAAATTAAATTAATAGACATCGGGTAGACAGACTACACCTGCAGACCTAAAACGCTGTCACAAACGTTACGATAATCATGATGTCTCACTCGGTTCTGTGGAGCAAGTCCATTAGTATGAGCGAGACTGCATGAGGAGTGACGCGAATGACAGTTATTGTGATACCAGCCAAGACTTCTCGAGGTACGTATTAGAACTCACTAGAAATTGTCAAAGTCGCATAACTTCGAGAATTTATTGTCGTATTGAAATACTCAACTTGGGAATTCAAATATTTTATACTCCAATAAGCGAAGTGAAATACAAATAAATACAGTCAAACTTGAATAGTTGACAACTGGATAAGCGAGTAAACAACATGCGAGAGAAATCATCTCGTCCTGAAAATAATTGAAACGGCTATACTCTTACCTATCAGTGAGTTTAATTATTAACATCATAATTAACTTTTTTACTGTTTTATTTTTTGAAGCTTCAAACGAAATCTTTCAGAGTAAATTTTTAAAATAGTTTCGATTAAGAATTGTATTTAATTATATTAACTTTATTCACTAAATATTTGCAGGTTTCACTAAGTATTTAATCACTATAGAGTGTGAAAAACCACTCAATAGCACTTTATTTAAGATAAAAACTTGTTAATGTTCTTATAGTTCTACTCTACCTTAGTTCGTTCAGATACTTTCTTCCCGAGTCCTCGACGTTCTACTGAGTGCATTTTAAATTGGCTTACTGTAATTGAATTAAAGCTTCATTATGGGCCACCAACCCTCTTTGCCGGGTTCCGGAGAAACAGTGGGACCTTATTATAAAGATTCTGTTGATTATTATCTGCCTGTTAACATAGCCAATAAGACAACGAACGGTGTGCCTACACTTTCGTGGTAAGAATATCAAAACTGTGGGACGAGTTATCTGAGTGTGCATTCCTAGATGGATGTCAACTACATGATGTCTACAAGTCGATAGTGTATCGCTTCCTTCTAGGTGGGTACGTGATTTCCATCGTCGACCATGTTGATGCTAATTTCAGGCGAGATGGCAGTCAAGTGCAAACGTATAGGTACTCGATGAAAGCTTATTTGAACTGTGTCCTTTAAACCGTAAAGGATACATAACCAACGTTTTCTGAAGAACATGTATTTTTATTGAAGATTGACAAATAAATAAATAAACCAAACCTTATAAAAAATGCGTGCGCTTAAAATCGCACGGAAGAAGTTAAAACTTGATTTTTTGAATTTTGAATTACGTAGTATTTTAGCTAGTGTTACGTGTTAGTGTGAAAGAGAAGCATATGTAGATGCTAGACAAGCGTAAGTGTGAAAGAGTAAGCTAAATTAAATAATGTATAATAGGGATACGATAAGAATTTTTATTGTAAATGGATTTGAGAGTATAAATAAAATACATTAAAATGGAACGTTGAAATTGAATATAGTAAACATAGCGATAATACAGTATTGAAGAGCACCCGTTAACTGTATCTCTCTCGCTCTGGCACACTCGGCGCTTCCGAGTTCACTCAACCAAATATTTCACTTCCGACCGTGCCGATGAGTTTCATTCACAGCCTACGAAAAAATCTGTGTGTGGTGCACCAAAAGCAAGTTTTCACTTCAAAAATCTCATTTCACTAATGCCATTTTTACACGTTTTTTTGTGCATTTTACGAGATTGCACGTAGGATTAAAAAGCACCGTCTTGTTAAAAAACATGCCACGTTTTCGTCTCTTTAAGTTCGTTTAACGACACAACGTTGAACATTTTTGTGATTTTGACTTTACTCAAAAATTTACTTTACTTACTAAAATTTGTACTTTACTCAAAATTTTATGCCTACTCTAGTCAAAAATTACTTTACTATAAATGTACTTACTGAACAATCTGTGTTACTCAAAATACGACTTTACTCAAAATTTCTACTTAACTATAAAATTTCATAAGTGTTTTGAAAATCTAATTAAAAATATCTATTTGTTTTAATTACTGGTGTTATTTGTATTATAACAAAAACTAGCTTACATAAATTCATACAACACGATTCAGCCCTAAATTAAACAACTTATAAATTACACAATTTTGTTTTGATTGTTACAAAGTTTTGATTTATGAATTACACAAAATAACAATTAATTTAAAAAACAAATAGACTACACCAATTTAACGTAAATTATTCTGTATCCATTGGACTAAGAGACGTATTGATAATCCTAGGCTTCTCACCTAACATAGATTTAGTAATCTTGTAAATTAAACCACTGTAATTTATGGGATGGCCGACCCTCAATTTATTAGCTGGGTGCGTTTCAGTAGTGAACAACAAATGTTATTAATCGACCCACGGTGAATACGCGGGTGATATTATCTAGAAACACGGTAGAACTCCCTCCCCTAGTCGAGTAAGAACAAAAGTACATCCGTTCATACAGAGCTTCCACGTTTAAGGTGCGTCCCCCAGCAAAACGAGTTTTTTCTCCAGTTTTAAGAGCTATCTACTCATTAGCCAAAACAAATATCAACTGGTGAAAAATACATTAAATTTCTACAACTTCTTGGCTTCAAAATGGTAGTTTTATTTTTTTGTTAATGAACTTATTGTTTAAATAATCGCCTCACAACGAAACCATGAAAAAATTAAATAATTGTAGTTATCATGCATCTCCTCGAAAATTGACCATTATTTTGATTTTGTACTTACACCCACGGATAGACAATTCCATAACGAAAATTTTAGTAGTTTTATTTTTTTCAAAAGACCAAAATCTGATTTTGTAAATAGTTTATTCTAAAATTTGAGCGTAAAACAGCGACAAATCCTACTGTTTCTCTCTTGCTCTTTCTTGCGGTGTGCGATAAGGTAAGAAATACTCAAGGTCATTTGCTCGGGGTACGCCCTTAAGCAAGAATAAAACATTGACTATCTTCCATAGCTGTGCCATACATACTTTCAACGATACCACCGTTGAAATTGTTTTAAAAGCATTTTAATCCTTCTTTACAAGAATATTAAGGTGATGGAAGCGAAAACATGATCGCAGGGGTCTCTACTCTAATAGTAGATAATAAATAAAAGAGAAGAATACTATGTTAGTTAGGAGGTAATACTAGTAGAATTATGAATTGTTTAATATATTTCTTTGTATTTGTCACTGAAAACGCAGACCCAGGTGTTAGTGTATCTCAATTTTTTTATTAGACAGATGGTTTGCACTTACCCACCATCTTGTGTGATGATAAGTAACGGCTTAAAAAAGTGTAGTTCGTTTATATTTCTTCGTCTGAATCCTTACAAAAATAGGTTTTTGGTCGACGTATTTTTCGTCAGTGATGAGTTTTTTAGTATTGTTTTTTTCAAAAAAACGTGTTGGCCTAGGGTCCAGAACGTCTAATCACAACAAACATGAGGTTCAAACTTCAAACCTAAGAAAAATCGCATCGTAAGGAAATTAGTATGTTTCAATATATTTTTCAAAGACTATTAGTTATTTGCTAACCCGCTACGTTTATTTGCCTATGCATTATGGCGGTTGCACTAATCATGCATGCACGAAGCAAACATCAATCTATCCTAGTAGCAGACCGTCTAGTCGACCATTCGTCTAGCGTGCGACAAGCATAACACGATGCCCATACTGTTTGTTTATTGTTTTATGCCACAGCAATAGTTAGCTAATGGCTTTCAAAGAATAAGCCTCTGTTCTACGCCTTGGGTATAATTTGCATATCTTTGAAGTTTAGAGTGAATCAGTTGTTTGAGAATGCAAGAATGAAACGCACTTACCTAGGTAAGCGCATTTACCTAAAATGCACAATGCGCTTAATATCAGACGAGACGGTGGTCATATGTGTATTATCGATAAATTAGGACTTTTTGTGGGTAAAACTGTTTGGGGTTTCAGTGATCAGGATACCCTATTGGCATAAGCATAAGCATATAAGCAACCAACGTTTCTTTACGTTTTTAGGTTTACACTTGACCACCATCTCGCCTGATTTTAAGCGTATTGGAGGCGTATACAATGGAGGGTATTTACCTAGAAGAAACCGATTCACTCTCGATTTAATGACACCACTCAGGCTACACATTTCACAGCCTAGACCTTCTTATCACAAAAGTAGAGTCAAGAGGTTTGACTCTACTTTTTTGATAATAATACTCGTGACGTCAACTATTTACTACGGCGAATTCTCTCAAGAAGAGAAACAAGATCTTAACCCACTACGCTGTTCAAGTGCAAGTTAGTGGCGTCCTCGATATACATTTGACATAAAAACAATCGTTTTTCTTCACCGTTAAGCCCAGTTTCTAGTTATATTGTTCTTGAAAAATACACGTAGGCTGTATTCAAACCTACAATTGTGAATTCAAACATTCTTGCCTCTATTCTGCTAACAGTTCGCTAAATTTGTCTAATACAATATAAAAATTAAATAAATTTATTTCAATAAAATAGATCTTAACTGTAGGTACAATATTTTCTTACTTCTATAAACATAACTAATATAACTATGGTTACCATTTACGAATAAATACGCAGCTATCTGGATTCCGCAGTACAAACTTTGCTTGATTTGGGGTTAGTTATTGTGTTTGTAAAAGAGTATCTAGTAAATATATTTATTTATGGGAACGAACGTGATGACGCGATGTGTAAGGTTCATAGCGTAAGGTTGGCTGGCTTTTCTACCTGACCCTTACAAGCGGATTTTTTGCTCTCGCATTTCGACGTTTTTTTCAGATATAAATTGACACAGCAACTATACCGAGAAATCAAAAATCAGTATGGTTCACATCTATTTTATTTCTGCAAAATATATTTTTTGTGCAATATTGATTTTAAATTACGTCGCTTCGCTTAAAAGTTTATCACGTAAGACAAGTCTATGTCTATAGAAGAGGTTATGCTTGGGAGTACTACCACGAGGAATGATACTCGTAATACTACTATCCTATTCATAATAAAAATATTATATATGAAAAAGTTCGTATGTTTTTAATTCTTTCAAGTTTTAAAACTACTGATGAGTTCTGAATGAATAAATAACACATATTAGGTAAGTTATTCTGGTAAAATAAAGGGATTAGGAACTACGCAATCGTGGGATGCTACCAGCTACCAGTAATTATAAGTTCGAAACTTTGTACCGATTGATGGATTTTATATTAATTGTGACTACCACGCAATAACTTGCCACACTAATCTGGTTGAAATTTGATACCAGGTAACTTATGGTGCACAAAAAAATGGATATTTGTTATCGCAGTACAGTTGGAAGAATGAGATTTACGTGAACATACTCGTGGGGTGCTACTAGTGTTGGTAATGTCAGGAATACAACGTCTCTTATCAAATCACTTACTACTCAGGGAGTGACGCGCACTTTATGTTGTTTTTAATTTGTTAGACGGTTGTTAATAAGCAACACGTTTTTCGCATAAAAGCATAATACCACGTACAATTTTTAACTAATAGGTACATTGTGTAATTTGTCTAGTAGGTAAACATTACCTCAGTCATTGCCGTGGTATGATTATGATCTGGATTGTATTAAATGTAAATTACGAAGCAGTATTGTTTATTAGTCTACAGTCTGGTTTTTTCTCTCTCTGAATAGTACTTAACTCTAAGTACACTTGAATTATCCATATGCCTATGAACATTTAGAGATGGAGGAAACACTTACGTCAAGCCAAATTAATGCCTGCATTTTGATCACGCGTTGCTTTGACCTAGCATTTGGAAGGGAATATTTTATTTAGATGAGGTGAGACTAAGTGCAGAATTCGTACCAGTTTCGTAGATTTTTAAAATATTCTAATGAAGTTTGGTGATAGTTTCTATATGGAGGGATTTCTATTACTTGAAAAATAAGTGAAAAACTGTTTGTTCAGCATGTTGATCGCATTACCTATATATATGGCTAAGCTTATACGTTGAGTAGTTTCAAATAACTAGGCAGGATCAGTTGCAGGATGTCCATACACTCTTTTCTTGTGAAAACCGTAACTATTCATGGCCCATAATACAATGCATGGAACCGTAGATTACAATGCAAAGCCAGCATTTGACCCTTCTGACCTAAACCGACATTTGCATTTAATCCATTTGCGTAAGTAGCAAATACATCCAACTATCGTTTCTCAATTCAATTTCGCTTCATTATATATTATGATGAAAGAAGTAGAAAATTAATTTGAAAATTCTACGAAAATCGTAAACTAAGATTAATTTCTTCTGTGTTCTATCTATGCTAAAAGGTACTTAAATCATCTTCAATCATCATAAATTCACATAATTATGTTTAGCTTGTAATCTCAGATAGACAATTTATTGTAATTCAATTGACATTAATAAATATTTTTAAGTCACATCTTATACAAAATCAGGGTGACAAGTGCAGTGTAGGACTAGGCAGTTATTTAGATTCTTTTTGTGCTAATAGCTGTGTGACTTGGCAGTTATTGGCAGGTTCGTTACTAACCATTAGGTGCATGTAGTGCTCGTCTCGTCACACTAAATTACAAACAACTAACAGTGCTCCACGGTTTCACTCACGTCGTACCTGATCATGTTATTTTTCCTGGTTAAAAAGTAGCCTATGTTACTTCTAATTTCGCGAAAAATATGTGTACGTACAATGTTTCATAATGATTGGTAGACTAGATTTCGCGTTAAAGAGTAACAAACAAACGTACTTTTACGTTTATAATATTATGTACGAAGTAAGATATTACATAATAATCAACAATGCTATGTAATAATAATAAAACATAAAGAAGGAGGTCACCGTTGCCACAGCACTAATGTTTTTGTTTTTTAAATTTAATATTGTCAAAACTTAGGCATGTCTTTCTTTCTTTTCTTTTCTAATAAACAATATAGTTATGTTTTAAGATGTTGTCACTATCATGATATTATGATGTTAACACAAATTAATGTTTAATGTTAATTTTATGATAGTTTGTATTAGTAGAACATCGAAAATCACATTTGTTTAATAAATTATTACTTAGTAAATAAATCATATTTTATTAGTCTGTTGTCACATGACTGAAAACATCAATAAGGCTTTTAAGCTGTCGAAGACTGACTAGACTGTTTACTACTCTGCATTTTTATTATTTGGATTCAAGTAAAAGTGAGAAAACACTTAAGTGTTAAATGTGTTAAAGTTTAAACTAAACTTATCTTTAGTTTAAACTAAACATACAATCATAAATCGCGACCAATGTTTTGCGGTTAGTGACGTCCTGTCAGTTCTTAGCGTTTAAGCGGGAAAATTTGAAATTACGTTATGATTGTAAATATAGGTACTCATCGAAAATACTAATATTTTTAAACAGAATTCTTATTTTATGGCAGACAAGCGTCAATCTTCAAAATAAAAGCAAATCCGAAAAATTGTTAACATCCCTATTCAAACATGGCGTGAACAACATGGCCGTCACTTTACAAATTTATTAATTAACCAAGAGTGATACATGGCATAAATTCCACGTTGGTTATTTGATAACGAAGGGTCGTCTCCACCCCTTGGAGCAACGAGTTTGTTCACTCGTGAAACTATGCTACTTTTGTTGTTCGGTATGTTGAACAATTGTTCACTGAATAAGCAACAATAGCTATAGTTAAGCCAACGGCGAAAAATCATTCAGATTGACTGATCTGCGATAACGAATTATTAATTTCACATTAATTTTGCAGTATTAAAATTGGTGGCCGTTTTTTATTAATATAAGAATGCGCGCAAAACTTTTTCAGCTTTCGGTTATATGTATTAAACTACAAACAGGCAATAGAAGGGTATAAATATAAAGTAATAAGATTCAGCACTATGCCGTGACTTGTAAGTTGTCCAACTGAGTGCAGTTGAAGAACACCTCTTCTAATATATTATTCCGCAACGCCGTACAAAAATCATGCGATAAGGAGAAATGATCGAAGGTTGCAACCCTTCTTCTTCAAATGCACTCAGTTGGTCAGATAACAAGTGATAGCATAGTGCTGAATCTTATTATTTATACCCTTCTATCATCCTATATAGGTCTCCTGGTGATTCATTTGACCCATACATTTTGTTCACGTGTTCGTGAGTGAACGAATACTGAAGTCGCGTCGCTACAAGAACCTCGATTGAGGTACTATATGATACACAGACGCGGTACGCTACTCGTTCATTCATCAGCCGCAAGACGTCCACTGTTGGACATAGGCCTCCCCCCTAGATTTCCACAACGAACGGTCCTGCGCAACCTGCAACCAGCGGATTCCAGCGACCTTTGTGAGGTCATCTGTCTATCTAGTGGGAGGCCGTCCAACACTGCGTCTTCCGGTTCGTGGTCGCCACTCGAGAACCTTTCTTCCCCATCGGTTGTCAGTTCTGCGAGCGATGTGGCCTGCCCATTGCCACTTCAGCTTAGCTACTCTTCGAGCTATGTCGGCTACTTTCGTTCTTTTGCGAATATCCTCATTACGGATTCTGTCGCGCAAAGAGACTCCGAGCATCGCTCTCTCCATAGCTCGCTGTGTGACTTTGAGCTTTGTTATGAGGCCCACAGTTAAGGACCACGTCTCAGTTCCATAAGTCATCACTGGCAACACGCACTGATTGAAGACTTTCGTCTTCAAGCATTGGGGTATTTTGGACTCCAAGATGTGCCGTAGTTTCCCGAACGCTGCCCATCCGAGTTGGATCCTTCGCTGTACCTCTTTGTCGAAGTTGGATCTACCTAATTGGATCTTTTGACCCAGGTAGACGTATTCGTCAACAACTTCGAGTGTGGTATTCCCAACAATAACCGGTACAGGTGAGACATGAACATTTGACATGACCTTCGTCTTGTCCATATTCATCCTCAATTCTACCTGTTGGGATACTCTACTGAGGTCTCTGAGCATACCACCGAGGTCCTCCAGCGACTCCGCCACAATGACTATGTCGTTGGCAAACCGAAGGTGAGTGATACATTCGCCGTTGATATTGATGCCATTTCCGTTCCAGTCCAGTAACTTGAAAACATCTTCCAGCGCGGCAGTGAACAGTTTCGGAGATGTAACATCTCCCTGCCTCACGCCTTTCTGTAGCTGGATATGTTTTGTGCACTGGTCCTGTAATCGAACAGACATTGTGGCTTTGCTGTAAATACGCTATTCGTATTACTTCCTTATCCTTGTGATGCATAAAATAACCAACAGACGTGTTTTTTTGACGGTACAAATTACTTTTTGCATTACCAAAACCGTTCATCCCTAATTATCTATCCAAACATTGTATTGATTATAAGTAGTTGTTTGGAGGTATATTAGTACGTATCTTCATTAAGTAGTTTAATGTCCAAGCTATAATTTCTTTAGACTATTAAATAGTGAAAATTTCTCAACATGCCCCAAACTAAGCAAAACGTGTACTGTAGGTGCCAGATAGCAGAGAGACGAACTTCTTAGCATTCCATGGATTCACCGTGCGGGTGCCGGGTCCATCGTGTGTAGACCCCAAGACTTGTGACTCGGGCGTAGGTTTAAAAGGGGCCTCTTAGTGACGTAATAGTGGGAATATGTAAAACTTTTTGTAAATCTTTACTTTTGATACATAGTAACACCAAGAATTAACAAAACAATATTTGTATTCATTATACAAATATTTGGACTAGGTGAAAGTCAACCCTACGACCTACGGCTTTGCAGGCATACTTACTACCCACTAAGTCATTAGGCCAGCCATATTATATTTTATCAGGAGTACCATAGGTTTTGTGTGCGTATTTCGCGTTCCGGAATAAAAAAAATAGTCTGTATCATTCTGGCTATGTTCTAACCGTGTTATAAATTTCAAGCGGATCACTAAAGACGTTCTTAAGGTGATTAAGCAGCAAAACCACTAGTGCCAACCCGCACTAGGCCAGCGTGGTGGATTATGTCCTTAACTCTCTCCTTGCGAGAGAAGGTCCCGAGTCCCAGCATTAGGAACGTTTAGTGGGCTGTTGATGTTTATTGAGAAGTAGCAAAAACCCAAACTTTCGCATGTTTAATATTTGTTGGATTATAGTTTTTATATCATTGAAATAGATAGATAAATAGATAGATAGATAGATACTCTTTATTGTACACACCATAAACAAACAAAAAAACACTTATACAGGAGAGAATAACAATAAGACTAGTAAGTGTAGTAGAAATAGAGCTACAGTAGAGCGAGAAATGCGCGCCAGAGCAGTACCTACTTTTAAAAACTACTTTGGGCGCACCACATATACATTTTCCGTGGTCTTTGAATTGGATTCAAGCGTCACGTCCGTAATTGAAATAAATCTTTGGGCAAACTCGGATGATCTAGATGACCATGGTCATGGCCACGCCCTCCGGTTTCACCTGCGTAGTTTCCATAGTGAGCTATCAAATTCTGAGTTATAAGTTTTCACTTCTATCGGCAGTCCCTATGGCTGCCATTTTTTTCCTGTGGCAGTGGGAATTAATAGACAGCTGAAGAGCTGATGCGACGGATTTAGGCCGTGAAATTAGGCGTCGTTTACGTAATCAAGACGATGACTTCCGGTCCGACTCGTTTTGCGTCGAGAGGAAAACCGTCGCCATTCAGTTTGACAATGCAGTCGCCATTTAGGGTCAGATTGAGGAAATATTATCTGAATTAATATGATTTTTGTGACATATACATTATTATATATTTATTAATGTTAATTTACGAATGATATGATATTATTTAAAAATAATTGTTTTTAGTTAAAAAAATCATGTTTTAAAATGTTTTATTTACTTGAAAAAAAATGCGAAGTGATTCTTATATTTTTTCACCATATCGCAAAATAATAGACCTGTAGGAGGAAGCCGCTATTTGATACAATACCTATCTATTTACCATATTATATATTCGTATAAAAAGTTCTACTAATATTGTAAATGCGAAAGTTTGTATGTTTGTTGCTCAATCACGTTGGAACACCTGAACGGATCGGGTTGAAATTTGGAAATGATTATTATAGTCTAGAATAACATATCCCGCCAGAATAACAAGAACGAGCATAACACGGGTGAAACCGCGGGGTACTGCTAGTTACTTGTAAAACATATGCAATCATACTTTTCCACAACTACCTAAACACGCATTATCTGTGATAGCAACGATTGTATCAAAAATCAGCTTTCTGCTCATTTATAAATATGCCAATATTTTCTTGAAGCCCAGGTACGAGTATATAAGTAGATATTTTATATTAAACTACAAAAATATGTTGTTATACACATTAATAAAATAACCTATATAAGCACAGATTTATAAAGATCTCCATGAAAACGTAGACCAGAGATAATTGAACTTCGAGAATGATTGTTTAAAAAGGTCGAATCACAATTACCGAGGAACCTGAATCTATACACCGATACTGGTAATTAGAGTGGAGAAAATAATTTTTAATAATATTTTTTTTCCTATTAGAAAGACAACAAACAAAATGTTAAAACGTTTTTACAGTTCCTTACCAATATACATAGTTGATTTTATCGAAAATTGGTTTACCAGATCAACATTTTGCCAGTAACGACGAGGTCTACGATAGTGTTCTTTTTCATCATCATCAGCCGCAAGACGTACACTGCTAACCATAGGCCTCCCCCTGGACCCTCGACTTCGCCACAATTACTATGTTGACGTAGTGTTCTTGATTCGAAAAAAAAAAAGCTGTGTGTCTACTTATATATAAACGCAAGAAGTTAATATTTCTTCCTCTTTTTTTCTCGTGCCAAGTCTAACTTCACCCATAGAATAAATAGTACCTACCTGAAGTTAGTAACAATGTTTAATAATATGTTGACTACCTATGTTGCGCGTAAAAATTTACTCTCATCATTATTCTCTGACGGGCTTATAATTATTACTCTAAACACTTTTAAACCTACGAGATCACATACAGATTTTACAGAGACACATTTTTCTAACTAATAAAATACACAGATTGTAACTACATATCTGCGTCATCAGACGTTACTATATGATAAATTTATCTACCTATAAAACTATAGACGCACATAAATCTATTGGAAATTCATCGGTCATCGAGTGAAGCGGTTAATGCACTAAACAGTTACTTATTTACCTACTTATACGCTCTCTCCTCGCAAAAAGCTGACGACCTAAGCGAGCAAACACTAAACTTTTACCAAACGTTTACTTGACACAGTAACATACTGATCAATATCTTCTTTTAATGTTGTTTGGAAGAGATCGCTTTTAGCGATAAAGCCGCCATTTATGGCACTAGATATTAAGTTATTGTTTAAGTGTTTGTAATTTACTAGTGTGTATAATAAAGAGTTTCTGTCTGTCTGTCTTTTATGATTTACCCATTTAATTGTATCTGTTCAAATTTATAACGGTAGATGATATACACATCGTTCACATTCTCTTCGTAATTCCTATGTTTTTTACGATCAGTACAAAAATATAAACATTATAAAAAACTTAAAAACTAGGGACTGGGCAGCAACGGGGCAGGGCCCAAGCTACCGGTGGTTAGGGCTGCAGAGAGAGGAACCTTCTGACGATGCGCGCTGTGTCGAGGATGACCGCCTTCTGCATCTGACCCTTGATCCAAACGTCTAGCGAAAATCTCTTGAGATATTGATCGAGACTTTTCGTATATATTTTTTTTATTTAACTTTTCTTATAGGAGCCCCTAAAAATAATTACTTTTTAGGTTATCGGTATCAGTTTAAGAGCTGTTTGCCAAGAAAGAGCTGTGTGCCTCGATCATATTTGCAATTAAGTGATCCGTCAGAACTAAGGGCATCTCCATAGCTCAGCCCAACAGATAGCGTATGTACGAGTATGTGCATAAGTGTTTACAGTTTAGGTTAGTAAAACCATGCGCCGCTTCGCTAGCACAAAGTTAGGGAGGCAGTAGACACGACCTGAGGCCAACTACCATAGGGTTTTAAAGTAAATACACGGATAACTCACGTTTGATATAGTCAGTCCAACCTACGTAAAATAATAACCACGTTAGTTTTCATATCATAGAGACTGGGGATAAGATACTCCCTTAACGCATTTTTTTCCAACAACCGCAGATGGTACTGTAATAAAAAATGTTTTAGGAGTTCAATGCTTTTTGTTCACCCAAATCGTAAAGCGTTAGGTGATGATGACGTGAGCTCCATGATTTATATTCATCCAAAAAATGCTCAACGCGCCTTCATAAGTGTTCACTTCAAAAACACTCTGAATGAATACAACTGACATTGGCCGTTCATAACTGTAGATCGTATCCTAGAATCAATAACGGCTAAGAACACGGTAAAGGAATTCTAAGGAAATTGATATACCTGCAACCGAGGTATGTCAAAACGGAACAAAACAAGCCGGAATTGCTGCCGTAACTTATCCCAATTAGACTGCTGTCTACTGCAGATCCCTAGATTTGCATTGCTAAACTAAAATACAGCTCGAAAGCAAACGGTATATTTAAAGGTTAGCGCCCATTATTCGTCCTTATCCAACAGGCTTAATTTATGTTTTACTGGTATCTTTTTTTACACTCGTAGGGTATTTTGCTGACCCAGTGTGGCTTAGTGTATTTGACAAGTCAATAAACGTTTCCTTGACCATATCGGTTTCTTGGCATAGCCTTTCTGTGCCGAAAAAATATGTATCAACGCTAGTATGTATATGACATGTATATAAATCAGAAGGCAAGTTTAAAACAACGGTATTACGCCTAGAAGTCGGGTAATTTTACTTCTGCACCATCACTAAATTTGCCAAAAAAAACCTAAAGATTTGTTTATGTAATGTAAGATGTATTACATTAAAGTTCTGATTAGAAGATTCGATCATTTAATTACTTCAGTACCAAAAGCCCCATATAATATTTGTATTTGATATATACACAGATTCCACAGTCTTCTTCATCCAACTGCTACGTCCAAAAGACTCCTCTTTTCTCAAAATATCTCCTTCAATCCTGTACCCATCAAGTTCGTCTCGCCTCTTTTTACCTTGCCCAAAATTATACAAAGTGAGGTGCTGCGACGTTGAGAAATTACAAGCGCCTACTCATTTTGTACAAATTGAATCACATGTTCCGTTCTCTTTACATGTATTATAAAGGGGTACGTCCAGAGATAGATACGTGCCCCGCTCCTCATTACGGCGGTCCAGGCTCGAGGCATGACAAAAAATCTCGTCACACAACTGTTCCCCAGTGCCTGTCAGTTGTTGGGTTGAAATGAACGACACAGATCGTATAAGACACAGAAGGATAGTTTCGACTTGTTTAGTCATATTTTCTTTCTCAGAAAAAAAATATATGGAGTAACTTAAATTTGTAATTAAATTCGGGCATTCCACCAAATTCAAAACTGAGAAATTATTATGTCATCTAGGTAACGAAAGTAAATTTTTGTTGTTTTTTGCTTATATTTCAAAAACCACTACACCGATTTCAATCAAATGTACTCGTATATAGGATTATCTCTGAACTATGATTTATCTATATATCTGATTATATCTTTACATATATCTGATTTGTAGTGGTAGAGCTCTTGGCAGAGTCCGCCTGAGGAAGTACCACACCTTTGGCAGTTATTCTACCGCCAAGCAGTGATGTGAAAATCTTACTGTGTTCCGGTTTGAAGAGCAATGTTACCAGATAAATTACAGGGCTTGGAGATATAATATCTTAGAATGTCTGGGTGACGAACGCAGTGCAGTGCTAGGTAATGATTTAGACACTTCACGTTCCAATAGCTGCGTGTCACTGTGCTGTTATATGGCAGACATGTTGCTTACCATCAGCCACATGTCCAGCACGTCTCGTCACTCTACATTAAAAGAAATAAAATACCAAACAAAATAAGAACCATTGAAATCGATTCACTATTGGCGGCGCTAATCGCGTAACATACATGAAAATAAACATACCGCCGCATTGAGAACCTCCTTCTTTTTTGAAGTTGGGTATCAAGATTATTAATTGTAGTGGAATCCTGGTGTGTTTTTTATATTCTGTGATTTAAATATCTCTGGAAATGTTGTATTTTAAACTAGAACACCGTAACATAAACATATTACTAATTTGCCATAAAATAGCTGGCGAAGGTACTTAGGTAGTACTTAGCCAAGCAGACTCTGCGCAAAGAGTCCAGGTACTTCAGATAAATATTGTAAATATTGGTGGGCGATTCGCACACAACACCATCTGACCCTAAATTCAGCAAAGCTTGTAATATGGCGGCCAAATAGCTGATATAATACTTATATAGTTGTAAATACATACTTATTATACATAGAAACACCCAGACACAGTGCAAACATTTGAATTCATCGCACAAATATTTGCACTGGGTGGGAACCGAACCCACGACCCTCGGCTTCGCAGGCGGAGTTACCACCCACTAAGCCACGAGGGCATTCAAGTCACATACAGGTATAGTTTTATTTGTTACAGTCCCATTACAATAATTATAAATTAGAAAGAGAGTGATGTGATCTCGCTGTTATTTATGGTGTGGGTGGGTTATTAGAACAAGTAAGTTGACACAAGTTGCATTACAAATTACGAGTGACATCTGTTCTGACACAGTGATTTGTGAAACAAATTAAAATTGATCCATCGGTCCAATTTTCCATCATATTCAAAATATTTGCTTAAACGTAAAGTGAGGATCCATAAAAACACAAAAGAAAGAAAGCAATAGTCTTTGTTTAGGAATAAAGAGTCATAATATATTTTTTTTAGTTAAATGAAAGCGGTAGGGCATTTTTAATATTTGTAACCTCGAACGAACATAAATGGACAAATTGAGCCAAAGCTAAATTTTGTAATAAAGTGCTAAGTATCGAAGTACAAATCCAATTTGCTAGTATATTCTAGAGATTAGCGAGTCTGCGTGATGTATAATCTGTTCTTACATATTCTGTATCAAAATATTTTATAATTCAACGTGAGCGAGGGTTACGAGTGCGTTGATGTCTTTTCTACTGAAGCAGATTTATTTAAATTGATTTTTATAATGGAAAACTGAGAATTTGCATACAGTAGTTACTGTATAACATGCTCTGGTCGTTTTGTGTCACATCTAAGATCAAACGCGCGACATAGTCTATGCTGACAAAGGTTCTAATTCCCGTGTTTTAAACATTCGCTCAAGACGAGTCAAATAACTGAGATTGTTCTGAGTACAGTCGTTATAGATCTTTGATCATACATACATGATCATAATTTCTATGATTGTTCTCTCCAAAATAGTAACACTAAAATAGTATCTATATTCTAAAATACGGAGGTAAAATAATCACCTAAATGTAATCTACACTAATATTATAAAGAGGAAAGATTTGATTGTTTGTTTGTTTGCATAGAATAGGCTCCGAAACTGCCATTTTAGCCATGCAAGCATCAGGTGACTTATTTTAGGATTATTATTGATGTCGACTAACTTATTATTAGGATAAATCTTGTGTCGGGTGACTTATTATTGGAATTAAACTGACGTAGTCTGACTGATTATTGCAATTAAAACTGATGTTGTCTGAATGATTATGGGAACGTAGACTAATGTCGTCTCACTGATTATTTATTGAAAAAAACTGGTGTCGTCTGATTCATTACTGCCTAGGCTGCAAAAAAAACTAAGTCACTCAAAAGAAACAAATCAGCATGCGTTTATATCTAAAACGTTCCATACAAAAGATTTAAAAAACCAAGAGTACACGCTTAGTGTACCTAGCACATTTACCAATTCGTTAACAATGAGAGCGTTTATGAATAAATTAGGTTCCCTGACCGAGGCTGGGTTACACGAGTAAGTCTACGAATAATTTGTAACGTGAGCTGCATTTAGCTGGTGAACTAACAAGCGGTCGGTAGGCTGTAGTCAGCGGTAGGCGGTCGTTCTTCATTAATAAGTCACGCCGAGGGTTCGGTACATGGGTGCTGAGGAATTGTGAATTGTTACGTATATCGATGAAACGTTTGACTATAAGACTTCTAACAGTAATGTCATAATTATGACAAAAGACTATTATGTCAAAAAATTGATTCTAACTTTAAACCTTAGTTTGCAATCATTATAACTTTTATTGTTACATAGATACACCAGCGAGTATTATAGAGTATGGAATGAAAACAAGCGCGCATTTAAAATGCTTCTTTTATGTTTTTTTAGTTTATAATATACTAACAACGCTCCAAGGTTTTACCCACACAGTTCCCGTTCTCGTTATTTTCCCGGGATAAATAGTAGCCTCTGTGTTTTCCCGGACTATAATCTATCTGTGTTCTAAACTTCAGCCCGATCCGTTCATATGTTACAACGTGATTGAGCAACATACATCCAAATATCCATACATTGAAATTTATAATTAAATTTGTTTTACTAGGATTTGTGGATACGATATGCATTTGAGTGTTCGTTCTGTGTCTACGTATTTCAATAAAACCGCCGCATATAGGCGGTGGGCTATATGGCTGCATTAACAAAATAAATTAATAATTATTGTTTATCTAAATAGGCAGGGTCACTCATTTTTCCTTATTACTCCTATTACAGTTAGTTGTTCAATTTGTGGCGCAAGTGCTAATTAAAAGCTCTTAAAAGGGTTCAAAAGAAAGAAGAGTTCTGAAATAAATTTAATTTCGTCCGGATTAGAAGCAGTGTCAGGTTTACTTACGTACCCCGATTACTGCAAACCAAATTAGCTGGGACCCTCGAAAACGCACATAATTACCCAATGCCAACCATCTTCTACTTGTTAATGAGACCCTGGGTTAGATGAAAATTAGAATGTTAATTCACATTTCCATCTAAGCCATTCTTCATTAGGACGCTGAGTTGAAAGATTTATCTTTAACTTTACTTTACCGTTTTTTCTGTTGTAAACGACACTAATTTCTAAACGGATCAGAGTTTTTAGTGGATAAATTAGGACCAAAAATATTTTATTTGATTAATTATTACCGAATCAGTTATTTTACACGTCTATCATTCAATTTTGAATATTGGGTAAACACAAAATGTGTTTTTTTTTAATTAAAATAAAGTTGGTGAAGAATTTTTATTGTCGCCAATGTGAGAACATAGTATCCCAGAGGCAATAGGTGCTTTATATTGTAATAGACTTGAGAGGTTAGAATCATTTTCTAAAAGGAAATTGGACAGATTATTTTTTTCTTTCGTCTTCTCGTAGTCTAGAAGAGATTTCTTATTGGATTTAGTGACAAGTTTACTGCTACTTATAACTGCATTTGTGGAGTAGTTGGTAGTTAGTTCGCTAATTTAGTTCATAGATTTGATTTCCATGCATATCAAATAATTTTGAATTAATTATGACTGTCTTACTATGTTTGGTGTGTCGTATTTATGTATTTACAACACGTTTTTTACACATTTCACATTTACAGCAAGATACATGTCTTTACGTATTAAATCATCTAACTATTTTTGAAGTGAAAACTTTTTTAGGCGCTCATAGACAGATTTTTCGTGGGCTGTGAATTGAATTTTAACGTCACGCTCGGTTATGATAAGAAACCTTCAGGGAGGGAAACTCGGGACCATGCCAATTGGGCATTTAGAAATGCGTCAGCCAATGGGAAATGCTGAAAGGGCGTGGCCTGCCCATCATGGCATGGCCATCTAGAAATTCATCAGCCAATGGGAAATGCTGACGCATTTCTAGATGGCCATGCCATGATGGCCAGGTCACGCCCTCCGGCAACACCCGTGTAGTTTCCAAGGAAAGCTATCAAATTCTGAGTTTTCATTTCTATCGGCAGTTCCTACGACTGCCTATTTTTTAAAATCATAAATCAATTAATAAATAACCGCAATACATTATATTTATTTACAATATGTACATAAACTTCATCTAAAAGACCGGTACCAGTGGGAATCGTGCCTAAAATGCTGACCCCATTGCCACGTTGAATGGCAATACTTATGCGTTGAGCAAAAATAAAGTGGCCAAGTGCGAGTTGGACTCGCCCATGAAGGGTTCCGTTGCAGCAAGTAACATTATATACATAGTACACATAGTTCTTGTAGTTCGTTGTAACTTTGATCGAAGTTTCAATAGTAGTGTATTTATGACGTACTTAAAAAAACTACTCATCATATCGAGTTCAAACCAATTTTCGTTGGTAGTTTACATGATAATGTACATCATATATTTTTTTTAGATTTTTCATTCTCTTACTTTAGAAGTTAGAGGGGGGGGGGGACACACATTTTACCAGTTTGGAAGTGTCTCTCGCGCAAATTATTCAGTGTAGACGAAAATGAGCTTAGAAACCTCAACATCATTTTTGAAGACCTATCGATAGATACACCACACGTGTAGGTTTGATGAAAAAAAAAATTTTACAGAATACATCTACTTACCAAGTTTCAACAGTGTAGTTCTCATAGGTTCGGCAAAAAGTGGCTGTGACATACGGACGGACAGACAGACAGACATGACGAATCTATAAGGGTTCCGTTTTTACATTTTACGGAACCCTAAAATGGCCAGCATTTTGGTCACGAGTTGCATCACAAAGACGCTTCCATAACTCTTTGTAAATGCTTTTGGCACTCAGTCCCCACGGTCCCAAAGTTTCGACCCCAAAAGGCTCAAATATGTATCCACTATCGATTCAGCTATATTTTCCTTTTGAGGTCTTCAGCTTGCTCAGCTGCCGCGCCAGCTCTGACTTGTGTCCTAGAAAGAAGTATGGTATTTTTTAAATAACTTTAAAAATTAAATTTTGATTTCTATGAACCGAGGATAGAAAAGCCGGAAGAGCCACACCAGACACTGACCGGACCCCTAGGCCTCCAAAACGTACTGGTAGAGTACCCTATAACCACTTTCGGTCAGATAAGTTAATGTTTAAAATTGATTCTAAAGTGTTTCTTATTTTTTTTAAATTTTTGTTTAACTTGAATAGGTTTACACTTGGCCGCCATCTCGCCTGATGTTAAGCGACGATGCGGCCTACGATGAAGCGTGCTTACCTAGAAGAAACCGATTCACTCTCGACTTGAAGACACCAAGATTATAACTAATATTAGGTTGTCTAAACGATGCATTAGATCTGTATGCTGCCAAAGTTGACAACGTCTAATAAAATATGTGAACTTTGGAACAAAAAGGCAAAAATGAATAATGGTAAAAGCCATGTGTATATTATTGTTTGTTAAACGATCCGATACTGCAAGAAAATTTTGAATATTTGCGTCGGTAAAAGAAGAAAATGCCTCATCCATGACAAGTGCTCCTAGTAAACATAGCTCACTCTGGCAAACAATTTTGATATTAGGTGCCAAACTATTACAGTTTTGGATGACTAAGTCTTCGTTTATGTAATTTAAATTCTGAAATAAGAAGAGAGAGATCGTCAAATAACGTATCAGCGTCGCCACCAAAAGTTCCAGTTCCAGTTCGAGATACCAAACCTTGAGCTTGGACTTTAGACGCTGAATAACAGGTTGAATGGCGAGACTGAAAGCAGCTGGGCTGAGAGGGTCACCTTGCTGGCATCCAACGGCAGAAATTATCTCATTTCCGTGATAAGTCAATTTAGCAGGTGACCCATAGCATAGCCAAAAAAAACTATACAAATTCGGGATGTTATCTTTAACTTCCCGGAGTAGAGCTTCCTTGTAGTCATCTAACTAGATGCCATGGTGCAAATTTGCTGAGACAGGGTACTTATCTAAAAATGTTTACATTATTTAATTATTTTAGTTGGTCATCTTTATTATGCCCGTGTCATAATAAGCAGTATTCTTTCAAACTAAATTGTCACTTAACAACATGAAAACTGGCATTGTACATATTGTACGAATTAGTTTTCAGAACTAATATCAAATCGCGGCACAACGAGGCCGGAAATGATTTAATCACGACGAAACGAACCGGCTTCATCTCCTCTGTGGGTTAAGTTTGGTTTCAGTGGCTGGTTCAGACAGTAAATTAGATGTAGGAGTAGGAAATTAATTTAATATATAATCATCTATAAAAGCCTTTGTCTATACGACTGCAGTAAAATGTAGAAGGTTTTATGTGAATTATGAGCTAAATGTCAATTGTTGGTACCTACAAAATAACGGTGTCGTTTTGAAGGACGGCAGCAGAGGACATCTGAGGAATGAGGCCAAATGCCAGTTAAGGGCACGTTCTTTGAGCGAATTAGGTATTTAGCGCTGCCTCATCCCCCTCGGTCGGACTCTCGCGAACGCCCGTTCCGAGTGAACTCGCTGACCCTGCGCCGCGCCGCGGCGCGTCACAGTATATTTAAAACAGTAAGTAAACCTAAATATTTCTCTAAAATTTATGAAGGTTCATTTATTATAATACAAACATTTTGTTTTGAATAAAATACTTAGGTATAAAGTTTGCATATTAAGAGGTATCTTTAATTCGGACTAGTCAATTGGTCTGGCAACATTGCTTGTTGAGAGTACATGGTTTGCGAAAATTAAATTGAATATAATTGTTATTTACACCAATTATCATATACATCGCAATAAATTTGATTTACTCATAATCGTAGTCAGTTTAATAAAGTGATTGCAAGTGCTCTAATCCCTAGGAACCGGGATTTGACGAAATCATTGTGGACTGTGTATTGCAATAAATATGGTACTATAACTCAAGGAACAACCTATATTAAAATCATAATACGAACAAATAAAGGAAATAATTTAACTGTGAGTACGTAAAGCCTTTAAACGTTATTTGTTTATGTAAAAAGTCGAATGTCTTAACCTAAAAAATCCGTTATATTTATACAATTTGACAGCTAGATACTAAGACTTCAGATATCTTTATCTTTTGATAACCGTCTGTAATATCAGTAATTTACTACAAATCAAAATGAATTTCTTTGAAAATATTACATTCCGTCGCAATCGAAGCAATTCAGATGGCAATAAAACTGCTGTTAGCGAAACGTCTTCTGAGGTTTTAGATGGAACTACTACAAGTATGCCAGATGTTTCTAATGATGATTTCTTTACTAAGCAACTACAAGACCGCATAGAAGAGTTAGAGATTACCTTAAGTAGTGCCCACACAGAAATAGAGAATTTACTAATGGAAAATAGCAGCTTGAAAAAAACTAACAATGAACTTGTAAAAAAAATGACATGTACAAAAAAGTGACCCAAAGTCCTCTTAAGCAATGGCCACGTACACCAAAGAAAAAACAGACCTCAGGAACAGAACACAAACACACCCAAACTGGACCGATTACACAAAGAGTTGCTACAAAACCTGTAAATACAATAGGCACCCAGACTATCAAAATAACACCAAAAAACAAAAATAATGTATCGAATACCTCTAAATCCCCATCTAAATCCCCAGTATATAGCCAAAACGGTAAACTAAAACGCGTATCACCAAAAAATATAGATAAAAAACAAATATGTATTTTAAGTACCACTAAAAAAACATAAGATATTGCAATTAGCTGAAAACACAGTACCACAACAAAAAACATATGACATTTGCCACCACTTAACACCAAATGTGGGCACTAAACAACTCATGAAAGGTTTGAACACAAAACTGACTAAATTCACCAAAAATGACTACTGCATTATTCTAATCGGTGAAGAAGACTTTCGAACACAGACTGATCACTTTGACTTGACGCATGGAATTCAGGAGATGATGGATAAAACTAGGAACACAAACATCATTTTGTGTTTACCAGTATTAAAAACATCCATACAAACAACACATGAATATAATTGGAGAGTAAAACATTTCAATAAACTATTTACTCTAGAACTCAGAAAACACAACCATGTTACTATATTTGACCCAAATAGTACTGTGCCATTCTCCTCCTACATGTTCAACAAATTTAATGGCACAATAAATGATTACGGTGTAAGAACTATGTTTGAGTACTTGTACAGACAACTTGATGATATTGAGCGCCAATACATCAACTGCCAGGGAGGCTCGACAGGTGCTCAGCATGGATCTGAATCTGAACCTAATCTTAAATTTTTTCGCAAATAAGCATATCAACATTTTGCATCAAAATATAGCAGGATTGATAACAAAATCAGAGACACTTTCACTATGCCTTGATGAGCTTCTTGATAAAAATGTACCGGTGGATGTAGTTTGTATCACCGAACATAATATGTTGGCTGGATATGAGCAGTATCTACACTTACCTAATTACTCATTGGCAACCACCTGTAGTAGACCAACTATCAAAAGAGGTGGTAGTTGTATTCTTGTTAGAAATGGTAATGAGTGGACTGAACTTACCCAAGTAAAACAATTTTCTGTTTATAATATAATAGAATGCTGTGCAGTAAGGCTCACTAGATATAATGTTGTTGTACTTTGTGTGTATAGAATTCCATCTAGTACTCGTAGTAACAAAGATACCTTTTTTTCAATCTTAGAGAATGTTCTATTGCACTTGCATAAAAATAAATATTATCACATTGTCATGGCTGGAGATTATAACATAAATGTACTAAAGCTTGATAAGACTACAAAGGACTTTGAATGCCTATTATCCAATTTTAATTTGTCATTAGCTATTAAACAACCTACTAGACCGGTAAGTCAAACTTGCATAGACAACTTTGCACATGACTTTAGGAGCAAGTGCAAGGCAGAAGTGTTGGGATTGGCTCTGTCCGACCACACCGCTCAATTGTTGAGATATCCTGTGAAAAAAATATGTATTAACAAGTATTGGCGGAAAAAATGTAGAGATTACAGTGTCGAAAATATAATAAAATTTCAAAGTCACTTAAAGAACCTTACTTTTTCAGATATATATGAAATATTTGATGCAAACTTAGCATACAACACATTTATAGATTTATTTAAGTTATTATACAACTTGTGTTTCCCTTATAGAACTGTAACAATCAATGTAACAAGAAATGCAACATGGCTGTCTCGTGGGTTAAAACTATGTAGTAAAAAGAAAAGGTTGTTGTTTAATAATTGTCGAACTAAACCCTATGAAGAAAATAAAGCAAAATATAAAAACTACACCAGATTGTTCAAAAAAATTATCAAACTAACACAAAAAGCTCAAAACAATTACAAAATAAAAATGTCAGACAATAAATCAAAAACTACTTGGCATATTATAAATAGATTGAGAAATAACTTACCTAAAATGTCCATAGATAAAATCCAATGTAATGGTCAACTTTTGACAGACCCAAAACTAATGGCTAATGCATTTAATAACTATTTTGTTGATAAAATTACTCCATTACCTAGTTCTGGTATAAATGTGACACAAAATATTGATAGAACTCAGAACTCAATGTTCATGGCGCCATCTACACCACATGATATTCTCAAAATCATAAATTCCTTAAAAAACACTAATAGTGTTGGATATGATGAGATATGCACAAAAATTATAAAAACTGTTAAAGAGACTATCTGTAGCCCTCTTAGTCATATAATCAATTTATGTATAAGTACAGGCACATTTCCCGAGGCCCTTAAAAAAAGTATAATCATACCTGTATTTAAAAAAGAAAATAGGGAGCACATGGAATATTACCGACCTATTGCCCTTATACCTATAATGTCAAAAATATTTGAAAAATATTTTAACCAGCAATTCATTCAGTATTTTGAAAAATACAACATACTTTGTAATGAGCAAAAAGGTTTTAGAAGAAATAAGACTATAAATATTGCTATATATGATTTTCTTAACAATGTAATGAAAAATGTTGATAATAACAATGCTATATGTACCATATATTGTGATATGACCCAGGCATTTGACTATGTCAATCATGATATTCTTCTGAGTAAATTTGAAGCCTATGGGGTTAGAGGTAATGTGCTTGACTTAGTAAAATCTTACCTAACAGACAGAAGGCAAGTAACTAAAATTACGAAGATTAATACTAAAACTAAACAGGAGGAAATATTCACCTCTAAAGAAAGAACTGTCAAATTTGGTGTGCCGCAGGGAAGTGTGTGGGGACCATTTCAATTTATTGTCTACATAAATGATTTTCCTAAAGTAATTGAGCATCCAATGTCACTATTTGCAGATGACAGCACAATAACAATAGCATGTCAAGATAAAGCTAATTATGAGGAAGATATCAATGCCGCACTAAATTCATCTATCCATTGGTTAAACATTAATAACTTAAAAATTAATTTAAACAAAACCAATTTCATGCAATTTACTCAAACAAAAAATTACTTGAGTAACATAAACATAAATTATCAAAATAAAAAAATTGCAGAAGTCACTACAACAAAATTTTTGGGCCTAACAATAGACATGAAATTGAATTGGAAGGCACATGTTGAGATTCTCTGCAAGAAGCTGGGTAGCTCGGCATATGCTCTGCATAGGCTTGCTCCAGTGGTAAAGAAAGAGGCTCTTCTTACATCTTACCATGGATTGGTGGCATCAGTCTTGAGATATGGGATAATTTTTTGGGGGAATTCAACTGATACAGCCTCAGTTTTCAAAGCACAAAAACGATGCATTCGTGCTATGTTCGGGATGCAAGTTACAGATAGCTGTCGACAAGTATTCATAGACAACCAAATATTAACCCTGCCATGCCTGTACATATTTGAAGTTATGTGTTTTGTAAGGAATAACCCTCATTATTTTCCTCTATTGAGTGACAAAGTAAAACGTAACCGGCGTGATAAGTGTAGACTGCTCATAGACAAACGCAAAAAAAAGATTATGAGTGACAGCATTTTTTGTATGGCTCCTCTTTTATATAATAAGCTGCCAAATGCCATAAAAGAACTTAACATAACAATGTTCAAAAGTAAACTAAAAAAAATGCTTATACACAAATGCTATTATACTGTAACTGAATTTTTAAATGATAAGGAAATTAATTGGAATACTAATATTTTGGACATTGTTTAACATGAAACTTTTACAATCTTTAAACCTTATTCCATTAATATCTCAATAGATATTATTATTCCATTATGAAATTTGACATTCAACTGACATAAGACCAAATAATGATATATTGTATCATGGTGAATTAGTTTGTACTGTATTACATTTTGACATTCTTTGAGTATTTACATGAATATTATAATTAACGACATTTTTGATTTTTTGATTATATACATTTATTGCACTTTATACATTCTTTGACATTCCTCACATGGATGAACTGCAAGATCTACTAATGCAAGACCTTAGACCCTGGATGGACATATTGATCAAACTCAAAAACACAAGACAATATCCTGATGAAACACAAGACGTTGGCGAAATTGTGTCACCAAACATTTATCTCACACAAATATATATCACCAAATAGAAGCCAGAAATGAATCGAAGATGAAGAATCAGATGACATAAATAAAAACCAGAAATTAATAGAAGATGAGGAAGAAGAAGACTTTAATCAGCTGACTATTATTTAAAAAAAAATCTTTTTGTTTTTATTTAAAAATTAAGACTAACAAATTGTCTTGCCAGACATATTGCATGCCTCTCGCAGAGGCCAGTTTGTATGGGGCAACTTTTAAAATGTTTTGTATTATCTTATCTTACCTACAAACAGCAATAAAGATTTTTGTATTTGTATTAATTTACAGTTATTTTTGATCATAGAAACGTCCGCACAACAAACAATTATTTATTCTTGCAATTGGGGTTCGTAGGTTGGGGTTATTTAAGATAAATATAAGCTATTTTACTTACGACACTGCATATCTTTAAGTCACTTTAGCTCCTACTACTTCATTTAGATTTTTTTTTTACTAAGGAAAAATATCCTACTCCCACGGGAATAGGGGTAAAATAGTGGCAGGTGAAACCATTAGACGGGCAGCTAGACTGATATTAATTTAATATAATGTGAATGATTTTATTCGTTGAGTTATGCGCCGACTCGGCGAAAAGAGAGTGAAAGTGAAGAGAGATGGTATATTCTAATTGCATTATTTAATTTTATGAAAATGTTATTTTGTATGGAATAAAAGATATTAATTCAGATCAAAAGATTTTAAATGCTTTAATTAATAATCACTAAAATTAAGAGTACGTGTACTCGGGCCAAGTTTCGGATCTTCTGTCCTTGGATCCAGTTTTTGGAAATTTGGTTCGATATTTTCAGTGTCTTCTGATGACAAATTTCGAATAGGCATACCACGTTTGTGTCTGCTATCAACTAATTCTGGTAGTAGTATATTCATGTAAAATTTTATCAGTTTGGGCTCCATGTTAATGGTCCAGAAATTATCATCTTTTTCTATTCTTTCTGTGTGTAAATTTTCTTTATCTCCAGCCCAAATACCTAATAGGCATGTTTGCCGGCCTGTCACATGCAGCTGCCCTTGAATTTGGTAGTACCAATTGCTGGTTTTATTTATAGTATGTGACTTGGTCTGTTTATTATATTTTAATATTTGTATTTTATTCTCGGCTATTGCTTTTGATAGCCCTAATTTGCTAGCTGTGATGGGACACTTCACTTCTACAATAGTATCATCACCTATCAATCCGTCGGGCGTTGCTCCAATAAATGGATATATGGGATCTATAAATAAACCACATGGCAAAATTTCAACATTTTCCTGTTTTTGTAATTGGAGCAACGCCTGTTTTTCATTTTCGATTCCGTGGGCAATTGAGGGTACATGTGCTAATTACTTCTGGTACAATATACTTTTAACTAAATTTGCTGTATTTGAGGTGGGTTTCCTTTTACAAATTAATCCGAAATTTGATGCCGTGATTAATTTCTTTCTAATTTCCAACCATTCACTGCTGTCCCTTTGTAAAACTGTTGCTCTTTCTATGGCTGTTTTATCACATGTAAGCAATTTTAAACTATTTAAATACTCATTTTTAGTCAGCTCTAATTCCTCCTGTGGCATATCTGGGGCAGAACTTGAAGGGCCATAGTTATGTTGGGTTCTATTATTTTCTTTCAATACTCTTTTTTTCTTTATTGGATGCTCAACAAAGTATTTTCTTTTTAGTGCTCTCTTTTTTTCTATTTTTTCAATTCTTCCGCCAGGATTTGTCTCCGTGTATGCCTCATGAATGGAGGAAACAGCAGACTTTGTATTAAATGATACTACGGCGGCCGAAGATCTACTTTGGTAGCCCTGTTTAAGAGCTAAGTTCGTTCTTTTGCCCCCAATAAACTTGGCAATCACGCTATTAAAACACTCAACAATATTGGTGTCGACATCTTCAATCAGGCTGCGTGATTTTGCAGCTACACTGGCAATAATTGAACTTATCCTGAACATAAATGTAGAGTTTTGAATATTTTTTAAATCATCACATTAGTTTTCTGTTTTGTCGCAGTAATGACTCTGACACATTTTATGGTCTCCATACACATGTGCCAATGAGTTTACTATATCGTTATGCAGAAGCGACACTGCTACATCTTTTTGTGTAGCTGATGATTTATGGTGTTTAATGCTTTTGACTATAACTTTTCTCATTGACAAAATTCTTATATTCGTGAGTGTTTTCCTGTATGCTAATTGATATTTGGTTTCAAGTTTGATTGCACGAAGTTTTTTACAGAAATTGCGCAAAATATGATTCCTGCATTCGATCTTTTCAACGGTCACGTTTTGTGCTTCATATGGGTTAGCGTTGAGAATTTTAGCATAGGTTGATGCGTCACCGTCCCCTATCATTCTGTTATAAATTAATCCGTACATAGAAATTGAAGATTTAAAGCCCTCTACTAATATTTCTGTCTCCATAGAACTTGAAGAGCCTTCATAATTTTTGAAGCAGATGTGTTCTTTGGGAGCAGTTTTCTTATTTTCTGCTCTGGCACATACCAAACAATATTTGTTTTTGACTCCTATATAAAGTATTTGTCCAGTGCGCCTTCCTATGATCGCTGCAATGCCCGACGAAGCTTTATAATTACTACCGTATGACCTTGCACACCAAGAGCCGTCAACATAAACATCTACGACTGGGTATCCATTTTTTAATCGGCCTTCTTTTATAGCGAATTCCTTTTCCTTCTTTGCCGCAGCCTCCATTGATGTCCATGCTATTTTCTCCCATTTGTCATAAATTTCATTTTGTAATTTGTTATAGTAACTAGGTGAAAATACTGGGATATCCATTGAAGAACATAATTCTTCGAACTGTGAATAACCGCTTCCGGATGCTACTATTCCAGCTGTGGCTGCTAAATTCAGATTTAGTTTCTTTGTGTTAGCAGTGTTTTCCGACGGTATCAAACAAATGGTTTGACACATATCACATTGAAATTTGAAAGTTGAAATCAGTCCTACCCTTTTTTCCCCAATTAGGCGGAAATTATTGGCTTTGCAATCAAATATGTTACTGTGTCGTGCTTTTTCTTGCAACATTGTTAAAAAATAATTCAAATCTATAATTCTTCGTCCTGATACAGATTCGAAATCTTCTTCTTTATTTTCTTCTTCCACCACTAACGGCGACTCGCAAATCTCTTCAGTTTCACTGAAAACATAAAAAATAATTCAAAAGTTGTAGCTGTTGAAAATTATCAAGTCTTTCGCGGATTGATGATATTTATAATGAATGAATAATACATTTTCTTGACTTACTTCTGAAACTGTGAGGTTGATGGAAGTATTGGAGATTTAGTCGACCCAAGAACTTGTAATGAGGGTTGCTCATCAGTTGATGGAAGTATTGGAGACTCAAGAACTTGCAGTGAGGGTTGATCATCATTAAGTCTTGAAAGCCTAAAATATAACTTTGTATCAGTAGGTTAGTATTGCTATTGCTAAAACTACTAAAAAGTCTCTTCATATTTCATTGCTACAAATCATAAATCAGCCTTCCTTACCAAGCGCAAAGCAAAATTAATAAAAACTATCAACTAGATGACTCACTTTTCAACTGTGTTTTTTTTAAATGCACCTTTTTCTCTTGGTATGGTGGCACTGCAAAGACCAAAACATGTAACGTTATTATTTAAGTTACACTACAATTACATCAAAAACATAAAATTTTATGTTTTGCATCTGTAGTCACGTTGCACTACTGTTTTATTTTGCTGTGTCTTTGAATACATTTTGATCATAATAATGGCCGTAGAAAACTAAATAAAAAAAAGTGTACGAACAATATTACATTTTCTGCAGTTGCACTACTGTTTTTTTGTACTGTGTCAATGTATGATTTTCGAATATTTTGAATAGTAAAAGCAAATCGCTTACAAAGTAGTAAAGATAAAAAGTAGTAAGCGGAGTAAGGTTAGATATTACCACTGAATCTGTATCTGTCTCGCTCGCACGGCGGCTCGCAAGGCGCATCTGATGCAGTTCAATATTGCCTACCAACATGTTGCCTTGATAGAAATATCTACCTACTTTACAAGTTAATTAATGGTACATCATATCATGGTCGACATAGTAATTATATTCAGAGACTTACCTTATTGTTTTTCGGAGTTGCCGCAATTTACGTCTAGCCATCTTCTTATTTCTTTTTTTATTTCCCCTAATTATTTATGCTACAATTTATATTTACAGTAAAAATTAACGAACTATTGTTCCTTTGATGCAGTTAGGTAACTTCCAAAATGAATGACACGAAATCGATTTGCGGGGTGAGGAACGTCGCGTTCGCAAAATTTGCACAGGTCCTGCTCCGATGATGCCCGGCGGGCGACTAAAGCAGGGCGCGTGCAACATATTGTTATATACTGAGGTTTAGAAAATAATGATAACCAAAATTAAAAAACTAGCCGTAGAATACTGTTTAAAATATAATTTCCTATTTTTCTGTATTTTTTATTTATTTATAGCGTTAAAAATCATGAAGTACAACTCGAAAAATAGCCTTAAACTTACCAATCTTTGCGATTTTTAATGATCGAGCGAAGTAGTACCTATTGTTTTTTTAACCGTAGAATACACAAAAACAGTTCATGAACAACAACATATATTTTTTCTAGGTCATAAAAATGACTATTTAATGCCTTACGACTCAATCAAAAACAGGTCGATTTCGAAGATCCTGCCCTTAAAGAGACGTTGATACGACAATCATGTTAAATTATTTCCTGGTATAGTTATTTATTGCTAAGTCGCGGGTGACACCACGCAACGCAGCTAGTTATTGTTTCATTATCATCATACCTAATCATCAGCCTATACCTGGTAATTAAAAGACATGGGCTGCCTAAGACTTTGATAAATTTTTGGATTTTTCACTGTTACTTGTTTTCCGTAGGTTGTGCATCTAGTTTTCAAAAGAGTTTACGTAAAATAGTAAAGAATCAAGACAAGTAACGTATACGAATACCTATAATTATTTATCAGTGGGTGAAAATGAGCTGCTAGCCCTGACAACCAGCAGTGGAAACATAAAGTGGTGAGCTTAATGCTATTTGCGTAGTCGAAAATAACTTCTCATTCATCAGATTGGGTAATATCTTTGTCTTCAAATTATTGAATATGTATGAACGAGAAGATAAACCCCGACAGGGAACAGACCATTCATTAAGGAAATTAAAGCACCCAGAGTTACGGTACTGAAAAAATCCCGATTGGTTTCTTGTGGATCGGACGTACCAAATCGCTTAGTCATCAGCGGCTGCCTCTTTGTGCTATAGCGGTTTTAGACTGGCGTCTTTTTCGTCGCACCCTTTCGCTTACATCAAACTTGTATTCACTGTTCCATTTATTGAATAAAAAATCCTAGGAGTGGCAAGTGTAGTATGTTATGGAGTATAATTGTGACCGCAAAACTTTAACAACCGTCCGTTAATAATAAAATGCGTAAAATTATAAATCTACGGTAGGTTAGTGTAGTCTATAATCTAACGATGTTAGGCCAATTGTCCACGTAGCTGCACGACATCCGCACGATTTCGACAATTGTCGGATTCAAGACGAATGCTTGCATCTTGCGTACAAATAATGAAGTCTGTGTCCACGAAACGACAACGACACGACAGCCGCACGTCTGGCGTTTGTTCGTAGGATGCATGCATTTGACAAAAAACGCGTGCGTGGACAGTAGGCCTTAGACTACACAATCATTCCATTCCAAAAGTTGGTTCTGACACACTTAAAGCGATAGCGATTGTTTTAATGAATCTTTAGCAACTACAGACTTGATCCGTTTCCAACTTGATCTGTCCTCACGAACAAAACTCGAAAATAGCTCCAAAAATACATCAACAAAAAATTATGCAAAATTCCTGTTTCAGAATTTTGTTTAAGACAAAAATAGGCTCTGATAAGAAAATCTAAATGCGAGAAAAACAATAAGAATCATCCTTACAAACAACAGAATTGAATTGATTTTATAATTGGCGGTAAAGATATGACATATTTGACAGTATACAATAATATGTATTTAAAAAAAAAGTGTTTTCACTTTTGTCGTAATTGAAAAGTGCCACTGTATTTTTTTACTCACTTGATATGATATCACCGACGTTGAATATTTCAACACCAATGTAAAAAATATACAAATATTTGACTCGCTTGACCAACATTAAAATGGATTTACACAACATAAATATTTTTATTAAAATAAAATCTGTTATGTTTGTTATACCTACTTTCAAACTAGTCAAAAACTATGCATCAAATGCAGTTGACTTCTCGAACGTTACAAGTGTAAATTTACAAAAACCATTTACTTAAAATGTAACAAAATATTACACGCTTACGTCAAATCAAGTATATATTTAAAAAACGCTAGTCTATATTTGGTCTCGCCAGGTCCAAGCCGGCTGGTCCAGAGCCGGCGGCGGACCGGTTTCGTCGGTGCACGTGCACTGGCGCGGACTTAAGGCACGGACGCCGAGCGGTCGAGCGCACCGAACTCGAACGTGAGCGTCGCTAATCGGTCCGACGGACCACTGTCAATGTCATTACCACTGATCACCACGCGAAAGCCACGCGACTATCGACTTTTGATTATCGACTTCATTGGCGAAGTTGCGGCAAAGCTCCTTACAGATGCCTGAGATAAAAGTTGAAGTTGAAGATGGCTATCGATTTTTACACTTACCGCGGTTTATAACACGCCTGCGTTTACGAAGCCATAATGAAACGGACACTGGCAGAATAACTCTTGCAAGCCTTAAACCGAAAACTGAACTGAATCGCGTGTGTCGATATTTTGAGTTTTTTTATCGCCGTTTCTCAAACATTATTTGGTCAAGGATCGAGCTAAAAATCTGTAATTTTTTTGAGAAAAATCAAGTCTATTCAAATTAAAGAAAACTACGTCTCTTGTGAACTTTTATAAAACTGTCTGCTTGAAGTATTTATTTTCTTTAGAATCTTTCATCTCTAGACAAGTAGTCGCACATGTATTACAATAAAAATCATACGTTTCAAATATTCTTCCTATTTTAGCCTTTTTACAAGTTTCTAATACGAGCATAAGAGTGCGCAAGAGTGTTCAACTGTTCGTGTTTAGTTTTGTAAGGATATTTTTGTGTTGATTTAAGGAAAATTATACTTTAATTTGTTAACTGTATAATTGAAACATAAAAAAAGAATACAGAGAAAGATAACACTGAGGCAATCTAACTACATTGCAACACCTAGATAAAATTGCAAATTGTACCAATTTTATTCAGAGTTCCATTAAATAACACATGATTGACTCAAATATTTTCTAAATAGCTGATAAGAATTGAAGCATCATCTATTTCACGTTATAAACAGGTTACATGAGAAAGATGTATTTTATGTTTAAATAAATAGCCAGATCACAGTCATTGAACTTAATCCGCCATCGAAATAAACTATTCGAGCTAATTTACAATATTAGTACAAAGAGAATGTAGTAGGTACTCGTTGATTATGGTAAGTATATACGTAGTACGGTTCCATTGGATTCATGGGGTTATCTGTAAATGCGTACAAATCATACTTACGATTTTTTTTTATAAGATGGCGCGACGAGACGAGCAGGAGATGTGATTGATAGGAAGCAACACGCCTGCCCATAACAACACAATGCCACGCAGCTGTTGTATCATGAAGAATCCGAATCTAATTGAGTGGCCTCGTGGCTTAGTGGGTAGTAACTCTGCCTGCGAAGCCGGGGGTCGTGGGTTCGATTCCCACCCGGTGCAAATATTTGTGTGATGAATTCAAATGTTTGCACTGTGTCTGGGTGTTTCTATGTATAACAAGTATGTATTTACAACTATAAAAGTATTATATCAGCTATTTGGCCGCTATATTACAAGCTTTGCTTAGTTTGTGGTCAAATGATGTTGTGTGTATTGTCCACCAATATTTATTTATTTATTTATCTAATATGTATGGGCCCAAGGTATTACTACCAATATAGCGAACCGCTACCTTTTCGTAAGAATGGAACAAAGCTTGATAGATTTCATTTTTAACCGATCTCTTAACAGGAGGAGGTTCTCTATACGGTTGTGTGTTCATTTTTCTATGTAGCTTATGCTACGCGATAGCTCCGCCTTTTTTGAATCGATTTTGATACTTATTTTTGTTTGGTAGACTAGCGGTCCGCTCGTGGTACACATGCGAGTATTGCCTATAGTACTCAGGGATCACGCACATATCTATTATAGTTATTGATATTAGTGCCTTCAAACAAATAAACTCTACAACTTTATAATACTTATCAGATAATACCTTTACTATATACATTTTATCGAATTCCGCAAGGCGAATTTTGAAAAATCAACAAAAATCTTAACACAGCTCTCAAATTGAGAAATGAAATGTTCTAGACTTAAGTATAATGATTTGTTACAAGGGTGATATTTAATTAAAACCCTGTATAAACTCAATAACAAAAATAAAAAAATTAAAAATTTGGTTACCTACGTATTCGATTTCATAACAATTATGAAATTTTTGTCGAGTGTCATTACGAAGCGGATTATGTCCGTCAATTCAAATTTCCTTGGCCACCGACCCACCGACAATTTTGTACATACATTTTTATGAAGGTATCTTTCCCCTGGTGATCTGTTACTCGCTTGCGCCCGCACCCGGTCCCGTCTGATCCAGCCTTCCGACCCACCCTTCAGTTAACGGGATTATTTAATGACAGCTTGGAAGGTAAGATGGGAATGATAAGGATTTAATGTACCTCCAGAGTGTGGCGAATGTATAAATTTTATGACTTGGAAACGATTCCGAATCGCTGGGCGAGCGCGTTTTATTATCTTTGTTATGATTAAACGACGGTTACTGAAATAGTTAAATGTATCTATCGGTTTTGGTACTGAAAGTGTATACATATATCACCAACCCGCATCCGCCATCATCCGCCAACCCGCACTGGGCCAGCGTGGTGGATTATGGCCTTAACTCTCTCCTTGCGAGAGAAGGCCCCGAGTCCCAGCAGTGGGAACGTTTAGTGCGCTGTTGATGATGATGATACATATATCACGCTTGTTTTCTCGTTTCATCGGCTTTGTGCTAAGTAATTTTTATATCGTTATAACTTTAGTGTTAATTATGGAACAGTTGTCATTGTAATATGGTTCTCGTGAGTCTCCGATATTTCTATGTAGTTTGATGCACTATGTTAGTAAAGTTTATTTATGCACAATTTCGTCTCTTTGATTTCGTTTGACATCACAAAAGTAAAAACAAACGGTTGCGGTCCGTTTGGACTGAATGTTAAATTGTACTAAAACCGTAATGAACAGATCTCAAAATGACCTTTTCCCATAATGACTGAATTTCAAAATGTACTTATTCTAGAATGCCAGAAATAAAACTGTCAAATTGAAGTACAGTTAGTAACATTTTATTTTAAAAGCTTAAAATGAAATAGTATTACATTTTTTTTAGCAAAAACACTATTTCTATTTTTAAGTTTAATATTTTAAGCATGATAATGACATGACATTCATGATTGAGTAGTACCGCGGCTCACCCGCGCAGTTCTCGCTCTCGTTATTTTCCTACGCTAAATAGTAGTCTGTTTGTTATTCCATACTATAGTGTATGTTTCAAATTTCAACACGATTTGTTCAGATGTTTCGACGTGATTGAGCAACAAACATCCGAACATAAACATTTTTTTTTAATTTTATAGGTTTACACTTGTACGCCATCACGCCTGATGTTAAGCGACGATGCGGTCTACGATGGAGCTTGTTTAACTAGAAGAAACCGATTCACTCTCGGTTTGAAGACACAAAAATTGTAACCAACAGGGAAAACCCACTCAGGCAACACATTCCAAAGCCTAGACGTTCTTATCACAAAGGTAGAGTCAAATATCTTCGTTCAAACATCAACCATGAAACGATGTCGCTTTTTCGAACTACGAGCATTCCGATAGAAAAAAAGGCAAGGTGGTATTAGATCATGTAAATCAGTTGCACACTCTCCGTATCCAATAAAAAACCGAAAGGCTAGCAACTTTTAGACATTTGTAATATTAGTATTTCAGCAACTATAAATATAGAATACGCCAACAGGATAATTTAAAACTGATTTTCGTCTTTTTACTCTGACTAGATCTTTCTCTTTTAGTGTAATTCAGTAATTTTAGTTGTGATCAGCGCTTCAGTTAAGGAGGTAACGAAAATTTTGCTATCCCTGACAACTACGTGTTGCGACTATAAACTGACTGTTTTCATAAGCAACCTTGAAAATGCCACCAACCCTAGAATTTTATATGTTGAATGGTTAATTTCGTAATTCATTCATATATTTAGCTGATATTGTTCTGGTTGAACATCTAGCTTTATTATCGTGATTATGTTTCTGTAAAAATAGTTTTGGGATATTGTTAAGAGTCCATTTAACATGTTTTATGAAATTAAACTTATTGCATATAGACCTATATCTTCACAGGCATGACACAAAGCCCATTTTTGAGTGTATTTTATTTGTGGGGTGGTAGGCGAGTTGTATATGTAAGTGGGCGCAGACCTTTACTGTATAGTGTGTACGTAGTCAGGCTATAACTACGAACACAGTAAGGAAGATATAGGATCTACGCTTCTACCGCCTAACGAAAAACGCTTTGACGCTTTGATGCTTTGACATTGCTGTCTCTTTTCTTCTCGCTTGAAATGAAAGAGACGGCAATGCCAAAGCGTCAAAGCATCAAATCGTTTTTCGTTAGGCGGTAGACCCCCTAGTCTATGACTTAATTCTATTTCTGAATGCATTAACTAATCCGCTCAACACGTCCTACACATTCACTGCAACTGAGATTATAAGCTTTTAGGCGCTCATGTACATCTACTATAAATATATTTTAAATGATAGATACATTTGCCAGTTATTCTACCGCCAAGCAGTAATGTGCAAACATTACTGTGTTCCCGTTTGAAGGGCAATGTTTCCAGAGAAATTTCAGGGGTTAGAGAAATAACAACTTAGATCTCTGGGTGACGACCGCAGTGCAGTGCTAGGTAATGATTTGGACTCTTCTTGTTCCAATAGCTGCGTGTCACTGTGCTGTTACGTGGCAGGCATGTTGTTTACCATCAGACACATGTCCTGCTCGTCTCGTCAGTCTTGATTTAAAAAAAAAGTAGGTATATATGGAAATAATGATGAAGTCAGTCAGACGCTCTCCACGGCCCACTTGGCCGGTCCATGGCTGGTCAGATTCAAGTGGGTGTCAGCTGCAAATACAACGCTCGAATCTCGCCGGTCATCTCCTCATTGGCATTTCATTACCTCTGAACGGTCAGCAATCAATTATATCAATAAAATTTTGCAGTTGTTAGTCAACTTAACGAGAATGAGAAATTGAATGAAATGCATTTGTTATTTGCAAAACTAGGTCAATTAATACTTAATTTTTGTTCAGTTTTTTTTATATTTGAGCAGTTTTGTCCCAGGTTAAATAAAGTCGACAATATTATAGAGTCAATATATGTATGTAGATTGGTTTATTTTTCATAAAAAACAACTCTCTACTAACTAATAACAACTCTCTATAACAAATAACAATATATCAATCTAAATATCAATATAACAATATAATAACAATTCTCTATAACAAATAAAATACACTCAAATATGGGCTTCATGCCATGCACGTTAAGATAGGTACAGATTGCATTGGCAACACAAATTAGCAGACCGCTCGCTGACAGCCGTCTGCTAGTTTTTGGTGCCAATGTAATCTATATCTTAAACTGCATGAAATTAAGCCTATATTTTAGTGTATTTTATTTGTCGGGTGGGAGCGGAGTTCTGTAAAGTGGAGGCAGACCAATACACACCAACACACAGATACTTAAACATACGTAAAGTAAGTAAAAGACAGCGTTATCCACATACGATTAAGCTAAACACTTTATACTCTCACTGCTGGGATTTGGAGCTTTCACTCACAAGGATAGTCAAGGCCATAATCCAATGCTCAAGTGCGGATTGAGGGTTAAGAATAGAACATAAAAATTTCCAACTGATGAAATCTGAATAGTTTTCAAAAGATGTCTTTCTGAGAGTATGCTCCTCACGGTATTTTCCTTTACTGTTAAAGCCTACGGCGACAGACATAAAATAAGATAAGCCACAAAGAGCATGACAGATTATAAAATAAACATTACAACTATTCCAACCTAACAGTTTAATTGACAACCTCATTGATCTTTTCTGGGCTCAGAATAAGGAACTTCTGGGTAACTAATCAGGCGCGTTAATGCAGCCAGTGTTTTAGTGATATTTGTGTGTTCGATATGATTTAACTTCAAGTCAGTCCCAATTATTTAAACACAACATTCACAGTAAAATTAAACTGTTCGTTTGTGTCATTAAAAAATGTTATCTAAAACATAGGGGAATAGTTACATAAAAATCCTGCTTCACCAAATGTTAAAATACTAAAATTTGATTAATATTGTACAATGTACACTCAATTTTAATTTCCATGTCAGGCCAAAATACTAATAACAGTATTTCATTCTCGTCTTACATTTGTACACTTACAAATAATAAAATTACCTTCATATTTTCAATTAATTAATTGCTGATGTAATCTGCTTACCTCGAGATTTCCAAGCTTCTCTACAAGACATCTTCCCAATGTTCTTATTAGTAAACTTTGTACAAGTTATACAAATGTTTCGTTCCAATTTATTAAGAGTAGATTAGTTTTAGGATTAGTATGCTAGTGCACACTAGCTGTTACCCGCGACTTCGTCTGTGTAAAATAAATACTAAGGAAACTCAGGCAGTATTTGTACACCCATACAAATTTAAGCTAACTAAAAACAGCTTATCGGTTAATCGGTAACAAAATCGGTAAAAAAATAGGTGTGGAAGCTTAGAGACAAACAGGCATTTTACTTTATGTCATAATAATAGTATTTGTAGGGATTGCTTCCTGTCTAGGTAATATAGTTCCATGGTTTTATCTTCGACAATGACGAGTTCCATTATGAACTTTCAACCCCTATTTCATCCCAGTACGGCTCAGAATTGCAAAATTTATTTGATTCGTGACAAGTTCTAGATACAAAGTTTCATGTATTTATCTTGAACAATGACGAATTTTCATATAGTCTTTCATCCCCCATTTCAACTCGTATTGCATTTTCGTACAGCTTTAAATTACAAAATTCCTAGAACAAACCTTTATTGGCTTTGTGTAAACTAGATATAAAGTTTCGTGGTTTTATCTATAACAATAGCAAATTCGATATAAACTTCAACCCCCCATTTCACCCCTATTTCATCCCCGTACATTTCGAATTTACAAACTTGCCAGAACAACAAATATTTATTCCCTTTGTGTTAAGTGCTTAGATACAAAGTACCATGGTTTTATCTTAAAAATGACGAACTTCCCATATTAAACCTTAACCCTTATATTTCACCTTTGAGAAGGGTACTTTTGTATACACCCATTTATACACACATAATGCTCATTTTTACTTCCTATTCAACAAAAACGTACATACAACATTTCATGCTTATAACTTTAAAATTACGAATTTTCATACAACCGTTCATCCCTTGATTCACCCTCTTAGGGGTTGAATTTCGCAAAACCCCGTATTAGCGAGCCTGCGTGCTAATAGACACTTCCATGCAAAATTTCAGACTCCTAGCATATTTCGTTTTTGAGATTTCGTGATGTGACCTTTCGCTTTTATGTAAGTATATAGATGAATAGTTTGCGGCCCTTGTCGTAAACAGAAAGAAAATATTAGGATATACTCGCAATAGTGAGGATTTGAACATACAACCTTAGGCTTGGTTGCCACGGCTAAAACGCTACTACGTCGTCCTGTCGTGCAGATTTTATATACAAGTTTTTCATTTAATTGTGTTTTAAACTACGGAAACTACCCGCGTAGTTCCCGTTCCCGTTGTTTTATCAGGATAAAAAGTAGCCTATGTGTTCTTCCAGACTATAATATATCTGTGTTCCAAATTTCAGCCCGATCCGTCCATACGTTAGGACGTGATTGAGCAACAAACATACAAACATCCATACATTGACATTTATAATATTAGTAGGATATATCGTGAGGAGACAAGCATACTCTCAGAAAGACATCTTTCGAAAACCATTCTGATTTCATCAGTTTGAAATTATTTTCTTTACGCAAGGAAGGAGCCAACTCTCTATCACCAACGGCGGCAATATAATACATAGGGTCAAGTTTAAAAACAAACTTCACGGACTCTATAGACTATAAGTCTCAGCGCCTGAAATCTATTTTAACTCTATTTAATTACAATTAATGAACTGACCAGTATAAGCCATTACTAGAACATCCAGCATTCTTATAAGTGACTAACTAAATGACAAAAGTTATTGTCATTGCCGTCTCTTTCATTTTGTTTGGAAATGAAAAAGAGAGAGCTATATGACATGAGCAATTTAGTAAAGCGATAGACCTCTCGTCGAAATGATTTCTCTCATCACTGCTTCGCCCCTCCGTTGACGCTCCATCCTATATTTTACGTGACACTATTCTGAATTGACATGGAAACCTGTTCGTCGTTTCTCGTATATTATACGTTTATCAGAAGCGATAATATTTTGTACTGGCAGAACTTTTTAGGAGAGTCTATTTGTCTTGAGTCAGCGACTCGCATTTGTGCGGATCAATTCTGAAGATTTTTGTGGAGAGTCCGTCTGGGTAGTACTAGTACCACAGCTTATGAAGTTCTCACCGTAGTCACCATATAAATAATCTTAATTCTCAAAATAACAAACTAAAAAAAATCGTCATTTATTTTGTAAACAAAAAAACTAACATTCTATTTTCGTAAAAAGGAGTACAAAGTTTTTGCTTCACGTTTATATAAAATTAGATAAAACTAAAGAAAGATGTAACTAAAAAAAATCTATCACTTCAGTAAGTACCTAAGTCAGTAAAAACCAGTACAGAACGTTAAAAGTAATTTTACCGACATAAAAATGAAGAACCAAAGCCATGTTCAGAAACTTCTAACTTCGAAAATTAGTTACGTAAAGTCGAATAACAAGTAATATCGACAGCAAAAATTTGGGATTGATGAACTGAAGCCCGCCACTTCATATACAGAAAAAAGCTTTCAACGAACAAAACAGAACCTATTTCAAATTTATTACTTTTTAATGCAAAAAGTGTTCGGTATTTTTTATTGTCGACCCAGTTTCGAGTTAACAATGAGATGTGGGTTGGTTAAGGCCTTGTCCACACTCGGCGCTTAGTGTTACATTTGACGCGCGTTGGAATCGTGTTATCGCTCTTTGTCATACAAATCCGCGACTGACAACTTTATGCGCACGTTTTAGTATGTGGGAAAGTATGAAACTTTTTGGTTACCCCGAGATGGTCCCAGCGTGCCATGGGTATTCTGGTATTGGAGCGTTGCTCCTGAAGTGCGCCCAGTGATGAGCAGACCGCCGGGGGTTCACGGAAGATTGCGAAAGTGTCCCCGTGACCCCGCCATATGTGGCAATGGCTGAACCCCATGCAAGTTAGTCGCTAGAAGCACTACTCGTGGTGCCAAACCTGACAAAATTCTAATGTTTATTATATAATACGGCCTTCCGTATTTCATAATAAATGTTCCTAAATGCATTTCCCTCACGTCTAAAAAAGAAAAGCTTGCAACATGGTACCATTAACAGAATAAGGTATGTCCTAATTATAATTACTTGTATACCAAATATCGAAAAATAAGTAACACGGTAATAAATTGTGTGTTGTACCATAATTATAATTAATAATTGTTGTATGTATTGCACGGTTGTAATGAAATGAAATTATATTTTCATTTCGCTTATTTTTACGTTTAGTATCTATTCTTGTATTAGGTTCTTTCTTGTTCCTATAACGTGCATACTCGTATATTAAATAAGCTACTCCACAGCCCTTTCATGTAAAAAAAAACCTATTATCAAATCTATACTCGAACGAGCTTGCTATTAGCGATAAGACCGCCTTTTGGTGCCATCATGCATAACATTTATTTTGAATTTATGTTCAATTGCTGCTATATTTCGTTCAGTTGCATTACGTAGGATTTACGGTGTTAAAGCTTGAATCTGACTTTATGAGTTTATTAAAACGCGCAATTTTAAACCGCTCGTTTAAAAGCGCTAACCAGGACCGGCTCTAAATAACGTTCCAGGGAAGTTTAAACGCGGGTCATTTGGAGAATGTTTGTATGATCGCCACGTTTCTACCAGGAAACTAAAGGAATGAAACCGTACACCTTAGAGTCGGGTTCGCATTTACCCTTTAATGGCCCTTCGTGAGGAATTCTTCCTGGACCTATATGGAAATAAATAACACTACGGAATGTGCTATTGTTTTCTGACGTTTGTGGATTGCATTGCAGGGTTGTGCAAAACGAGTCAATTACGTCAAAACAAATAAGCTTATCATACAATTTGTGGACTTTGCCTTCAAATTTCAATGTTGACTTAAATTTCAAATTATTATTTTTATAATTCAAATGATTTAGATTTTAATATTAAAAAAAACACCCAGGCACAAAACAAATGCTTGTATTCATCACAAACATATTTGTCCTGGGTGGGAATTGAACCTTTTAGCTTAGTTGATAGTAAGTCTGCCTCCGTAGCTGGAGGTCGTGAGTTTGAATCTCACCCACGGCAAATTTTTGCGTGATAGATAAAATATCAGTTAATGGGGTCCTATTATAAAAGTTTTGTTTAGCTGATGGATAGTTAGGGTTGTTTGAAGAGTGAAGAACTAGTATTATATTATTATTATTTATTTTGCAAAGCAACGATTAACTTACAAACTGATTTTAAGTTTTTTTATGTTACCGTTAACGTTCCGTATTTCCAACACAATTTACAGACATTTTAAATTTTAAATTGTAAAACTGGAACTCTCGCTATAAAACTACCTACAAAGCAGTAACAGAATTGCGTTCCTCAGCATAACGACGTCTTAAAAAAGTTTTCACGATATTTAGCCGAATTTGTGTCAAATGAAGACCTGGGGAGGCTTTGAAACAGACAAGTGAATGAATGAAATGCGAGTCAAAATCTGTGTGCGCAGTACTACCCAAGTGGTTGTTCCCTAATTGATATTATTTAGGTATCTTGAAATGGAGAATGTATGTAGAATATTGAGTATTTGTCTAGGTAAAAATGCAGTATGCAAGTAATACATTCCATAAAAAAATGCACTTAAAGTCATGAAACACTCCGATTGAGTATGTTTCCCATTAGGTAATACTGTGTAGTGGTAGGAGTCTTGGCAGAGTCCGCCTGGGGAAGTCCACACCTTTGCCAGTTATTCTACCGCCAAGCAGTAAAGTGCAAGCATTACCGTGTTCCAGTTTGAAGGGTAATGTTTCAAGTGAAATTACAGGGCTTAGAGATATAAAATGGTCAGTCAACATTAAATTCTAAATTGATGATCACCCATAGTAAGTATTTGTTTTGTTTTGTGGCTCGTAACCTAATGTACTCTTATGTCATGTTCCCTAATTTGTACGAGTACTACTCGATTTTAGTATCGGTGGCGCCACAATCCTTAACTGACAGTCTCTGTGTTGCCACGTCAGTGAAACAAAATATAGCCAATCACTTTTAAAAAGCTGCTCGAGAATGTGGAAAATATTGATTTATAAATGTAAATTTATTAGATTAAAGTGAGACAACAGACAGATATTTATTACATCAAATGGCGGGACAAATAAGACTTGCGCCTGATGGTAAGCAATACGCTTACCCAAAACAGCACACTGATTTACCGATTATAGGTTTGCAATTGCCACCGTCTCGCAAGCGACGATGTGGTCTACGATGTAGCTTGCTAACATGTACAACGTGCTCGAAGAACCCATTATCGGTTTGACGACACCAAGATTGTGTTTATCGGAAAAAAACTTCTCAGGCATTCTCATTAAAAAAAACGAAATCAAACCGCTCAGTTCGAGTCTTAGTAACGACAACTATAAGACTATGTCGATGTATGAATAGGCCCTAAAGAGCTAGTGAAATAGTAACTTCACTAGAGGCTTCTAAGATTTTTAATTTTCCCATTGCTGGGTCTCGGAGGCTTAAAAGTAAATAGTTATAGCAAGCTGTAATCTACCAAGCTGGTCAAATGCAAGTGGTCAGACGACGCATGTCCTTGAAAAAATAAATAAAGGCGATATTCAAAAACCGGACATCACGATTGTAAAATAGGTTCTCGCCTCAAGTGCACTATGACTTCACTAAAAGTTTACTTAGTGTTAAATATTGCTAGATGTAGTCGAAATATTCCCACCGTGGCAGCACTGAGCATTGGTCGGGTTCAATGGCAACTGCCCTATAAGGTGCAACGCACGTGCTGTATCGCTCTTACTAACCGTAATGGACGGCGCTAAGCACGCGCGCGTGTTATGTCGCAATCGGCTTATAGACGGATTACTGAAGCACAGAAAGAACTACACAAAACGTTGAGCCGTACCATTTATGACGATCACAATTTTTTAGTCAAAATATGTTTTAGCGGGTAGAGCTTTAAAGAGAAAAACTAAAACACAATAAGAAATGCATTACACTAAAATACCTTAATACTTACACGAAGCATGGGAAAAAGCATTTTCGCATTAGGTATAGTATGTTTTATGAACAATAAAATCTCTTTGGCTATACTATTTGCATCTGGCTGGTTTTGGCAGCATTAAAAGTTTAGATTTTAAAATCCCTCAAAATCAAAACTCAAATTAGGAAAATGTGTGATTTTTATTTGTTTTTCGTACTGTCAAAATGAGTAAAAGAAATTCGATACATTTTAAAATTTTACTACTATATTACATTCTCTTTGTTTTACTACAAAAAAAGGTAAAAAAAAACGCAAACCGCGAAAAAAATTGGCGATGTTTACGGACCTAGTGCAGTGTGTGAGTAGCACAAAGGTTTAAGCGTTTTCAATCTGGAAATTTTGATGTCAAGGATGCACGTCGCTCTGGTTGACCTATTACGGAAAAAATGGATGGCATTTTTGAAAAAGTGGAACAAGATCGGCATATCAGTAGTTACGACGTAGCTGAAGAACTGGGAATTGACCACAAAACAGTTTTGGCGCATTTGAAAAAAACTGGGTACACAAAAAAGTTCGATATCTGAATACCTACCTCAGAAGCTCACTGAAAGAAACCTAATGAACCGTGTCCTCATGTTATCATGTTAACTCTAGACCTCACACATCTTTAGCCACTCAGCAAAAATTAAGATAGTTTGGCTGGGAGGAGTTTACCGTCGTATCGTCCTGACCTTGCACCTTCAGATATCCACCTGTTTCGGTCTCTTCAGAATTCTTTAGGTAGTGTCTTAGTGTAGTCTCACAAAATACAAGCGTGAAATAGATAGTGAGTTGCTTAGTTTGAGTCTAGTTGTACGTAGTTGTGTGAGAAACATCTATGAAATCTTTGAAAATTATTAGAATAATGTTTAATGTTTGTATATACACAATATTAAGCAAACTAAAGTAGTTGTTAGGTATGTAGCGTAGTGTAGTTCTCATTGTATTTTAGTTTTGTTAATAATGGCTCTGCTCACATTGAAAAAAAGCAAACTTTTATGGTTTTTTGATTACCGAAGGACTAGATATGATGTAAAATTAATTAACTATTATCACGTATTCTAGCTATACCTACATATATATACCTACGTATATGGCAATAAATATACCTAATATAAGTTAACTACACCACAACAATGACATACAAAATAATTAAATTATTCATGCTCCTACCACATAAGACATTATTGTCACGAATAGTGATCTTATAGGTACTAATTATATAGCTTTTATGTAGTTATGACAACAAATAAATACTACTACAAAATACTAGAAATAAACTTGTTCTTGAAGCAATATGTAGTTATTTTCTTAATACTGTCGATCTTCAAGTTCTTTTGTTGAATTTATTTGTCGAATCTTTGATAGATTATTTCTCGGATTCTTTCAAGTACGGAGCTTTCATATGAGAAATGTACGTCACAACGAGAAATCTCTCGTGGACGTCCCTTGTGATGGCGAGATTAGTTCGGAATAAGTAAGTGCTTAGCTCTCGATAAATACGTTTTCAAGTAATTAAGGATCCTACTAATTCTATAAATATAAACTTTAGATGTCTGTTACTCGTTCAACCAAATCAATCTGAGTTAAAATTTGGAACACAGATTATTATTTATTGTCAGGGATAGCAAATAGGCTACTTTGTGAATCGTTAAAGTTAGTACCTAGTTCCTAGTTATTAATTTCTAGGTTATACCGTGAGGCTCAGCTGGTCATGCATAATACCCCGTTTACATGATTCCAGTCCAGCGACCGAATCCAGCGCTGGATTGCTTACTGGAATTATGTAAACCGGCACTGGAATGCATTGGCACTGGATTGATGCTTTCCAGTGCCGGTTTCCATTATTCCAGTAAGCAATCCAGCGCTGGATTCGGTCGCTGGACTGGTCATGTAAACGGGGTATTGTTACCTACAGGTAAATATTTTGGAGAAAAAGTGTTGGAGGTTGAAGGGCATGGTTTCCAAAAAAATACAGGGCATAGAGAATCATCTTATATATCTGGGTGACGAGCGTAGGGCAGTGTTGGGTAATCAATTGGACTATTCGTGTTACAATAGCTGCGTGAAACTGTATCTGCGTCTGACCATCAGGCACACGTCCCGCTCGTTCCGTTACGTTATGCTTTAAAAATATATTCAGCCTACTAAAATTATGAAAGACAATGTATGAATGTTTGGATTTTCGGATGTTTGTTGCTCAATCACGTCGTAACGTATGAACGGATCGGACTGAAATTTGAAATACAGGTAGATTTGGTCTGGAAGAACAGATACACCCTACAGATTTTTATCCCGGGAACGGGAACAACGCGAGTAAAACCTGGCGCTGCTAGCAAAACAATAAAATGTATATTTGAATTTCGTTTCTATTAAAGATTATTTGCGCATTATCACAAAGAGGCGACGAAATGTCCTATGTCAAAGTAATGAATGAAATTCCAAAGGTTCTTGCGCGAAAACAGTGATTGGTCGTTATCTATTTTTAGATAAGTCTTTGTATGTTAATACGAGTATGTGTGTGTTTAAGTATGAGTGTACTTCCTGTAATTTTAAATCAGTCAATTTGTAATGCTAAGTTGGCTTCTCACATCGGTTTCATTCCAACCTTATCTCAAAAATATTATATGCTTATAGTAGGAGATCCGGCTATACAACGACCATCACCGAGCTGGTTAATGGATGAAAAGTATTTTATATTCATAGTATAGCAAGCATTGAGTAAAGCCAAAGTAGTAAGTAAAGTTATGTAATACAGTTTTTTTTAAATTCAATCATTTTAAGCAAAATGTAAAAAAAAACTTCATTATTTACATTCTGGACTGACATTTTTAAGACAACTTTTTTCCAAGATATAATTGTTGACGTATTAAATTGAATATAACATAGATGAAAAGTTTCATCCAATAACCAGCTCGGTTATGGTCGTTGTATAGCGGGATCTTAGACTAATAAGAGATATGTGAAGCAAAAATCAGAAAAAAATTGTGGTAAAATGAAATCTTGTAGATTGACGACGTTTGCCATGTCATTTGAACCAATATATATAAAATTGAGGTTTCGGAATAAGGGGCGTGGCGTTCATACAACTAAATTATATAATAGTTTAAAAAACTAAAAAACACGCTTTTAGCACGCACTAAAATTTATAAAATTAGGTTACGTGATTCTTTTTTTCGTATCCCATTCAGCAAACCCTTTCATTTAATACCCATAATATATCATGGGGGTGAATTTCAAATAGCCTGTTCGCCATATTGGATTTAAGTCACGTGACTATTTTTTCGTATTTCTGATAGGAAATCCTTTAATTTGATTCCCATATCATGGGAGTGAATTTCAAGCAGCTAGCCCGCCATGGATTCTTGTGGATGCCGCCATATTGGATTTGTAATGACGTTTCTTAGCTAGTCATGTATTGTCATCAGAATTCAGAGCGTGTGCAAAATTTCATCCTAATCGAAGACCGGGAAGTGGGTCAAATTAAGATTCAAAGATTTTCTTAAATATATAGTTAGTTACAAGTGAAGCCAATAGAAGCGTGTTAATAACAAATAGTTTTCACTTAGTTCAGTTCCGTATGCACGCACACACAACGTCCGACTTGCAATTGAGCATATTTTATTTTGTGTTCTTCGATTAGAATAAATTCAAAATTTACATATTTTCAGTTTTGAAATTGACTTAACATTTTTATTCATACATAGGTATAACGTATACCTACATTGTAAAAACTCGTTAGTTTAATGTGACACAAAAAACAGAAACAGTAAAACACTTACGTACTAGCGCCACAAATAGCGGTCTTATTGCTAAGACCAATTTCTTCCAGGCAACCAATGTATCTATTTATTTGGTGTTTCTATTTATCTTAAGTGTATGTATATTTTTGGTTTTTATTTACATTATATCAGCTAACTAGTTCTCATGATACAAGCTTAGTATAGTTTGGGGTACTGCGAGAAATATTTCTCCATTATTTTATTACATTTATTATTATTATTATTATTTTTAAATAAAGAGTGACGAGACGAGCAGGACATGCGCCTGATGGTAAGCAACATGCCTACCACATAACAGCACAGTGACACGCAGCTATTGGAACATGAAGAGCCAAAATCATTACCTATACCTCATTCCAAATGTCTGTGAATAAAAGGTAAACAAACCAATGTCACTCTCAATATGACAGACCAGCATTTCTCAACCTTTGTTTTACAAGATAGTTTGTAGTACCTTTCATTGCTTGCCCTTTTAAATTTTCATCGCAAAACAAGGCTAAATGTATGGATATCATAAACACCCAAATATATGTTCCCACTGCTGGGACTTGGAACAATCAACACATTGCCGCTGTAAAAAATCGTCAGACACAAGAATCTGCAATTGCTGAACATCTGATTGATGCTAAAATTGGTCATTGGATCGAGATCCACGACCCGAAGGTTCTATCTACCGAATGTCATTACTACGCAAGAATGGTTCGGGAAGTATTGGAAAATAAAAAACATAGGTATATATTTCAACTACGACGCGATGACCACGATGCCAATAACCGAAAACTACCCGGTTTACGGTTATCGGCGTCGCGGAAGCCTCTAATAAATAAATGTGTGCATAGCGCGCTGAGTTTGGAGAAACCTGATATGGTTAGTGTTGTTTGTAGTGTTGGTCACCCTGCAATTTTTGAAGCACAAATGAGGGTAGATGGAGATCTCCTCTCATTTCATAATGAGAGTATGGCGGGCATACGTACATTTATTTCTCCCACGTAAAAAAAGGAAAGGCAAAGCATTTGAGTTCGGAGAAGAATGTAACACTAGAACCAGTGACTTATAAAAGTAATTTAGATGTTTCCTTATATGAAAACGTTCATTTTATTTTTAACAATAGTTAAATCTCGTTCAAATTGTCCTCGTATTACCCAAAACTGATCATAACACTATGCTGTAATATTCTGGAAACACATACAAAAGTTTCGGTCAAAATAACACAAAATGTATGGCATTTTAGAGTGAAAGTTATACAAGCTTTTGATAGTAAACAGCGTAATTTGGAACACGTATTTAGAGGTTTGCGATTTTCTCTCAACTCGTTACGACACAAAAAAACTTTTTCTCGGAGTTCTTTAGTCATACTCTTACTCTTTTATTGATAACGAGTAGTTACATGTCATAATATTCAAGATATTCAAATATTACCAATACAAGTAAATAATTAAAAAAAAACAGACGTCAATTTAAGATCCCATTACAATAAAAATCAAATAATACATTACATTAAAATCAAATTACATTACAATTAAAAATTCCAGATTAATGACAAAAATAAATAGAGTAAAATTAATGCATACTTGAATATAATACAAATGCAAATTATTTATTTGTCATAAGAACATGAACACATATTTATTGAATCCATTAGGTCCGAACTAGTACTTAGTACTGTATTTCGGTACCTAATGGCTTCTCCCAAAACAAAATTTAAATATCCTCTTACGCAAATTAAGTTAAATAACAATAGAAATAGAATAAGAAAAAAGAAAAAAAAATACACGCTATGGCAGCTGAGCAAAAAGTCTTGAAATGACATTATATATTATAGTTATAGTAGTCCTTACGTCTCTTGGGAAAAATTGTACACTCACCAAACTCCACAGACAATAAATGATACAACGGCATCAAATAATTGTTTACCAATAAATCTCCACCTACTATCCACAAAACCGGCACATGTATCTGCGAATATAAGAATATATCGTTTCTCAACATAGGCTAAGTTAATCGTGGTGTTAAGTGTTATCATATTCAAATCCTTTTGCCAAGCCGTGCGTGTGCGTGTATACATGTAGGAGAGGGTGTGTGTATACGTGCGTGAAAGGGAGTGTGTGTGTGTGTGTGTGTGAGTGCATGAAAGGGTGTGTAAGCGTGTAAGGGTGTGTACGTGTGTGCTCATATGTATGTATGTTATCACAAGTGGGTGTATTTTTATATTTTTTGTTTTTGTATGGGAATGTGTAATATTATGCTTGTCTGTGCATGTCATGTATGCATACCCATGTATGCTTCTACGGAAAAACAAATGCATAGGTTTGATATTATACGTGGGAATATAAAATCCAATACTTATTTTTGGGATATATCTCCCTAGAGGTACCTAGTTTCATTTGAATACATTTGTAGACACTTCCACTTTAGAAGCACCAGTAAGCACTCAAGTTTTGTCTTTGCCATTCCTTAAGCAATATTTAATCATGGTAATGGGCATTTTTACAAAATGGGCAGGAGAAAAATAGGGCAGGTATGTAAGAAAAATTGGCGCGTCCTTAATAAGAATAATTTGATGAAAATAAGTATAAATGTCAACATTGAGAGTTTGAGAAACACAGATCAAATTGCAAGTACTACAAATCATATTTCTATCATCCTACCATTACTTTCTATAACTTTTAAAATAAGATAGTATAGAATTATTTGATCAATACAAATCTAAGTATATGGTATTTAAGATCGCAATAAAGTCGAATCCTATTTGTGAAAAATATTTTAAGGCAATTTCATAAAAATACTAAGATTAAACGATGTTTATGTTATGGTACGAGGGTCAAACTGAAAGTTCTTAGAAAATCAAAAACTGATTACATTAGCCAGTTATTAGTTTTATTATATCTTTTCAAAATATTGTCCATTCACGTCAATACACCGCTGCATGCGATGGAACCACTGGGAAAAGCACTTTGCCCACTCGTCCTTAGGGGTCTCTTCAATGGCATCGCGATACGCAGCCACCGCTTCTTCAGCATTCATAAACCGCTTTCCTTTAAGTTTTTCTTTAATTTTTGAAAATAAATAAAAATCACAAGGCGCGAGGTCGGGGCTATACGGCGGGTGACCCAGTAATTCAACGTTTGATGTCGCCAAATAGTCGATCGTTCGCTTGGCGGTGTGCGATGAGGCGTTGTCGTGGTGAAGGAGGATCCTACTGCGAGGTCGTTTCTCTCGAACTTTTTCCAAGACAAGTGGCAAACAATTGGTAGTGTACCATTCTGCAGAAACTGTTTTTTGATCCTCTAACACAATTGTTGCGAAATGACCTATCCTTCCAAAGAACGAGGCCACCATTTTTTTCCTCGCACTTCGATCTCTCTTCACTTCAGTTGGCAACTCCTCGAAAGGAAACACCCACTGAGCAGATTGTCTTTTGGTTTCAGGATCATAACAGTAAATCCAGCTTTCGTCACCTGTTAGTATGTCGAACACAGCATTTGAGTCACCTCCGTTAAATCTTTCAATCATTTTACGGCACCAATCCACACGATGGAGTTTTTGAGCCTCAGTCAAATTATGAGGTATCCACCGGGCGCAAAGCTTCCTGACCGCTAAATGTTCGTGTAGGATTTTGTGCACTTGACTCATACCGATGCCTAAGCTTGTCCGAATCTGCTGATAGGTTACTCTTTAGTCAGTCTCTATCATACGCCGCACAACACAGATGTTATCTTCAGTCGTCGCCGTAGAAGGCCGTCCCTCACGTAAATCATCAGTGAGATTAGTGCGACCACGTTTAAACTCATTAAACCAGTTGTAAACAGTCGCACGAGATGGGGCTTCATCGTGAAAGGCCAATCGTAGTCTATCATAACTTTCTTGTTGACTTAAATGACATCGAAAGTCATAAAAAATCATTGCACGAAAATTTTCTCGTGTTAAATTCATGTTGACGTGACACAGACAATTTTCAATTTGCCGCCAAATTGTAAAACAAATGACAAATGAATGAAGTATATACTCAGTAATATTGGCAAAGAGTTCTATTTTCAAATTATAGAATTATTTTTTTATTATATTGTTTATAAGTGGCTAGTTCTAAGAACTTTCAGTTTGACCCTCGTATCACCTTTTTTTTGGTTTGTTTTGGTTTTCTACACAGCTTGCTGGAACGCACTATAGCACCGCACTGCGCTCGTCACCCAGAGATCTAAGTTGTTATATCTCTAAGCCCTGTAATTTCTCTGGAAACATTGCCCTTCAAACCGGAACACAGTAATTATTTGTTTATTGACCGTATTACAAACAGTCAGTCAAAGTTTACGTTAAGTACTTTCCTACTATGGTTCCAATGAAAAGTTACAAAATTGTTTGATAAAAATTAAATTTCGGTATATCATATAGAATACACCTATATCAGCCAGGAGTGCTGACGTTTTAAAACTTCGAAAGAAGACTGAAACAAAGAAGCAACTAGCTGAAACTTTAAAAACCGCTAGTCAAAAGTTTTCAACGTGTACGGACAAAGTTCTTTCCTAGGGAACAATTACTTAACTTGCAGTTTTTAAGTTTTTTAAATTCAACTGGATGCAGGGAGCCGCTAAAGTTCGGTAGGCAGTACTTAATGACTATCTGAGGCCAATTACTGCCATAGGGACCAATGTTATGGCAGTAATTGTCTTTTAAAATAAAAACTTACTGCCATATCCTCAATATTTTCATAGTCTATAGCTTAAGAAAATACTTTAACTTTAATGTGAAAAAAGAGTTAAAAATGGGTTTGAAGAAAAAAAATTTGTAGAAGTTTTTAATTCGTAATTTTTAAAGCTTGTAACTTATTTCACGAGTACAGGGATACCCTTTTAATAAAAATGACATTAAAAATTAAATAAAAATATGCCTTGTAAATTCCTATTAAAAGATTAAGTACCGAGCAATAGATTTTTTACGATTTTTTATTTTTTAGTAAGTTACGGTGGTCTAGTCGGGAGAACGGCGGCTGCCGATCCGGAGACCCCGGGTTCAAACCCCACACGCACCACTGTCTTTTCGAAGTCATGTGCGTAATGCCGCTAACTTAAAACGGTGAAGGAAAACATCGTGAGGAAACCGACATGTACCTAGAATCTTTCGAAGTGTCATGTGTCATCCGCCAACCCGCACTGGGCCAGCGTGGTGGATTATGGCCTTAACTCTCTCTACTTGCGAGAGAAGGCCCCGAGCCCCAGCAGTGGGAACGTTTAGTGGGCTGTTGATGTTGATGATGATGAATAGATTTTTTAAATTTTAACTAACTTCACCCCAGGTGGTTAATTAATTACCAGCTAGTTCTTGAGTAACGTTCTGGAATAGGTACATAGGTGAGATCGAAGATGAACATGTCTCTATCGTTGCATTCAACTCGAGGCTCGTTACGATTTATCAAATAACGTACATCATAAAACTTCTTCAGACTAAAGTGGCCTGTGACGTAATAAAAATAAGGTCTCAAATCAAGCTTGACAGTGCGACCGCCGGCTTTCGCTGGGGTTCAAATGAGAGAATGTTTATTTTTAGATAGGCCTTGATGTATAACAGAATTATTGGTAGACCTGTGAAGGGCAATAGCTTCAACGAGTTCTAAGGTCAAGTTATAATAATAGAAAAGTTTTCCGGCGCACTCGATGTCGAGTTCGCTTTGGCAGAATGTCCCGTTGAAATACTCTAGAGCGGCGACGAGAGTTACAGCTCTCGGAAACTCTGAAGCAAACGAAAGTTGCGCTCTTGCTTGTTCCGTGGTCTGTGTTGAAAAGAGGAACTACTCCAACTTATAACGACGAAAAATTGTAGGCAGGCTGGTCTTTTGAGATATATTGATACTTATACTACATCAATCGCTACTTTTATTAAAAACTAGCGGACCGCCCCGGCTTCATTCGTGGTGCATAATATATAATAACACTCAGGAATCACGTACCGTGAAATATTTTTTTAAATAGATTCATCAGTTTCTGAGATTGGCTCGTTTAAACCAAGAACCTCTTCAGCTTTATATATATAAGTATATATTTTTTAAATAAAGAGTTACGAGACGAGCAGGACATGTGCTTGATGGTAAGCAACATGCCTGCCACATAACAACATAGTGACACGCAGCTATTGGAAAATGAAGAGTCCAAATCAGTACCAAGCGCTGCACTGCGCTCGTCACCCAGAGATCTAAGTTGTTATAACTCTAAGCCCTGTAACACTGTTTCTCTGGAAACATTGCCCTTCAAACCGGAACACAGTAATGTTTGCACATTACTCGTAGTATAGCTCTGCTGCGAAAGTAACTCTGCCTGTCTGTCTGTTTCTAGCGAAGTGGATTATGCCCTTGATTTGTATTTAGTGAGAGCAGCTTTGAGTCCCAGCTATGGGAACATAAAGTTGGCTCCTTATGCTTATGTAGGGTTGGTCCCGTTTCGAGAAATGTTGTTATCTATAGAAGTCAAGTGAAGTCTCCATAAGCCTATTTTAGTAAAATAGGCTTGTCGAATTCAGAAAAAAAGATATTTATTCCCTAAGCAACTTCTGTTTTTTGAAAACAAAAGTAGCGTATGTGCCAGTAGTCTATCTAAATGAATGACCCGTTCAGTTTTTACAGCATATTTGAGTTACAAATAAATATACTAAACCCAAAACATTCATACTATATTGAATTCTTCTTGTTCCAATAGCTGCGTGACACTGTTTTATGGGAAGGCGTGTTGCTTACCACATGCCATGCACCTACCATTTCTATACTATACAAAACAAACACACAATTTTAACATTAGTAGTACGAATAAGTAGGATTTAAAACCACGAAAACTTTTTAAAGAACGTTACTAGTTGAAAAAAAAAAGCGGCCAAGTGCGAGTTCAACTCGCCCATGAAGGGTTCCGTAGCAGCAAGTAACATAATAAATAAACTCTTGTAGTTCGGTGTAACTTTGATCGATGTTTTAGTAATAATGTTTTTTTTAATGTATTTATGACGTACTAAAAAAAAACTAATCATCAGATCGAGTTCAAACCAATTTTCGTTGGAAGTTTACATGGTAATGTACATCATATATTTTTTTTAGTTTTATTATTCTCTTATTTTAGAAGTTAGGGGGGAGGGGGGTGGGTACACATACATTTTACCACTTTGGAAGTGTCTCACGCGCAAACTATTCAGTGTAGGCAAAAATGATATTGGAAACTTAAACATCATTTTAAAGACCTATCGATAGACACGCACAAGTATAGGTTTGATGAAAAAAAATTTTTTGAATTTCTGTTCTAAGTATGGGGGCATCCCTACATTTTTTTTTTTTTTTGTAAAAATCTTTATGCGGTTCACAGAATACATCTACTTACCAAGTTTCAACAGTGTAGTTTTCATAGTTTCGGTAAAAAGTGGCTGTGACATACGGACGGACAGACAGACAGACAGACCGACACGACGAATCTATAAGGGTTCTGTTTTTACGTTTTACGGAACCCTAAAAATGCTGCACATGTAACAGTACATAAAACCAAACAAAGATTCTTAGCGATTTGCCCACAGAAATCTAAATAATAAGGTAATAGAAATGGCATAACTCTCAAATTACTTGCAAAACGCTTGTCGCCACATTTCCCCTACCCCGCGATCACTACTACATGCGCGTAGTATTCAAATAGAGCTCCACTCACACACCAATAGCTGCACATTATCAACCTGGGTCTGTGATTGCACCACACACATCCATAAACGCTTATCAGTGAACCTACTAGTACATTGAAAAATTAACAATTTTTCACATATACGCTAGTGCTTGACAAAAATTAAAACATATCGATATTTCAAAGTACGGTCCAATTTTAACATTCGATAAAGGTTATTATTGATTTCATTAATTAGGTGTATTACACTACAACAAAGTCAATATGCCTACCTATAAAATAAGTGAGTCACATGGGGTATACTATTGTTTCGAAAACTGAACTATGTAATTCTGACACCACATGGGCTTAGGTATAGTTGAAGAACAAAAGTTGTTGTATATTTTGTACATCGAGCAACTCGATCTTCCGCGCAAGCACGGAAGGGAAGTAGCCTTTGCTAAAAATTATTGTTAAAATCTTTCTGTCATTTCTTGCGGGAGGGGAAAGTTGCACACTAGCGTAAAGCCGCACTATTACATACAAAACATACCTGTACCGATCCATTGCCGACCATACTCACACAGCCAAATCACTAACACATAATAGATGCCGGGGATCGAACCCGGGGCATTTCACATGCAAAGCGAACGCTCTACCACTGAGCTACATCCCCGCTTGAACCATTTCAGACCCACGGTACCCCTGGCCATACCCCCGGTGGTACCGTGGGTTTTTAAAAGTTAAACGGTACCAGCAAGTATATGACCCTAGTGATGTGTTGACCTATATATCTCTCGCATGATAACTAGTTAATTAGGTAAATAATAGAAAATGCATATTCCTATAATGAATGCAAGTAAGTACCGTACCGTCTTCTGTTTACAACCTCTTTGGTTTTTAAAAGAGTGTTCTTATTTTTCTTCTTTCAAATGTCTAAAATGTTGACTTTAAAAACAAGGGAATTGTAATATTAATATTTTGCGAGTTCTTTCTGTACTTGTGAGAAAATACCATGAAAGAGGAAGATAAAGAAAAGTCAATGGAAATAGATTACATTAAAATAAATGGCGGAACCGCCCTTCTTCGGGGTAATTACCGTTACCATCGACACAAGATTTACACAGATGGGTCAACATTATGGCGGTGTTCTACATACAATAAAAGTAAATGTTGTGGTACTGTCAAAATTTCAAAGGTAATGCTGTAATGAATTTTTTAATAATTATTCCAGTTTTCAGAGTTTCGTACTAAGTAACTTACGTCTATGTTTCATTTTAGGATTGTATATTTATCAAAAGCAAAGATCATAGTTGTGAGTTTAATGGATTGAGTAATGAAATATTAAAAGAAAAGATAAAGCTGCAGAAGTGAAGGAGTGCTTAATTCGGATAAACCCATCGAACAACTATACGACGAGAAAAAGAAAGCATTTAAAAATTCTGGACTGAATTTTGTGAATGGAGAATATCCTCGATATGAAAGCGTAAAGCACTTCCTTCAAAATGCGCGAAACAAGTCAGCACAAGTTTCCAAAACTGTATTTCGGAATTTGAAAGAAATTGAAGTGCCCATTAAATATCATAATTTAATTTTAGCCGATTATTATTGCGAGGAAGAAAACAAACAAACCCGGATCATTGCTTTTTGCTCAAAGGAGTCTCGATTAATAATTCCGAATATAAAAGAATACTTTTTTGATGGTACTTTTTACTGTTGCCCAAAACCCTTTGCACAATTATATAACATTCACCGTGACATAGGGAGTGGTGTGGAAACAATTAAATTAAGACCCTTAATCTTCGCACTAATGTCGGATCGAACTGAACAAAGTTATACGATTTTGTTCAATATGATAAAATCGCAACTTCCAGAGTGGAGTCCACATAAAGTTCACACTGACTACGAAAAAGGTGCGATGAATGCAATTTTGAATGTATGTCCAGATATTATATTACGAGGGTGCTATTATCATTGGACTCGCAACATTTGGAAGAAAGGCAAGTCGTTACGATGCACAAAAACGAAATCTGGGCGTAGAATCGTTGCATTGGCCAGTGCCTTGCCGCTTCTTCCTGAAGACAATATTCAACAGGGTATGGACTACTTAAAAGCTGAAGCCGATAACATACCAGAAGCATTTATAAAATATCTTGAATCGTTTTGGTTCAAGGTCCATAGTTCGAAAATAATTAGTGTGTTTGGTGAACGCCACCGAACAACAAACATTTTAGAAGCCTTCCACTCAAAAATAAACAAACTGATTAATAAAAACACGGTTACGTTGATGCGATTGCTTCACGTACTAGAGCAAGTTCACACTTTGGAGATGATTCCAAAAAAAAGACGCAAAGATCAAATCGTCAACGATGATTACATAATGAGCATACATCTCCAAATTGTAAATAAAGACATATCTGTAGGCTACGGACTAGAGAAATTGCGTTAATTACGTTGTACCTATACATTTTTTTTGTAGTGTGTGACATGTTGGTTTAGTGAAAAGCTTCAAAAAAGCTATGATTTGTTATACAAAATGTCTTTTTAGTTATTTTAGAATAATAAATATATTATAATAATTGCCTATTTACTGTTAACACCGTGTTTTATCAGCCATGGCTGTTGCATCACAACACTAGTAGTCGATGGTACCGTTTAACTTTTAAAAACCCACGGTACCACCGGGGGTATGGCCAGGGGTACCGTGGGTCTGAAACGGCTTGAACTACTGGTCGAAATAATTAATACAACTGTAACAAACATGCGGCGAGGTAACGACCGACGGTAACGCGGTAACGGTACATGACGTCATGTTTTGTGGGCGTGCAGCCGGCTTCATCGAATTATAAGACGTTATCACGTCAAAAAATAAAGCACCATTCACAAATCTAGCCCCGCCCTCAGTGTATTCCACGCCACAGTATATTATCAAACTCCATGGTCCACGCGGACTTGTACTTTGACAGAGGGGAAACGCTGTCTATGCCTACTCCCTTCCGTGTTGCTCGCTGATTTTGTATGAAAACTAATAAAGTCTTAAAAATAAAAGCTTACAATAGATAAATACTGCCTCAGTTATCTTAATATTTATTTTGCACGGACGAACAATCGCGCGTTATAGCCAGTATGTATATACTTTTGTTAATAATTAATGAATTATGAAGTAATGTTTACCGCGAATTAAAAGATTGTACGTACGGGTGTAATGTTAATTGCGTACAATTTTTTTATCGATTTATTATGTTACTTTATCGATAAAACTGTATAAAATTTAAAATAAAATTTTCATCGTTTATTTTTGGGAAAGTAAAATTGGACCGTCACAGCACTAACTCACAATCGCTGCCTGCGGTTGTACCATGGAAGATTAGAGGTTATGACGATATCTTTAATTTTACATTACATTGCTGTTTATGCTTGTACCACTTTAGATGTTAATTAATGTATGCAGCAATGGTATGCGAAATGACGATCACACCAAAAATTTATAACTATCATAGTGAATCATTGGGCTCCGTTTATTTTATTAAAAAATACAATTAAAATAAAATAAAATACCTATCAGTGAAATGTAATCTCATTATTGGTATAATTGCAAGTTGTGGAAGAACTTCCACAGTTGTTTATGCTGCATAACACAAGTTTTTAAAGATGATTCACGCCTGCCGGTTCGAACAAGACTAAACTACAATTCGAGCACTGGTGGCCTACAAGTCACCTGTGCGGCGACAATGTCACGCGGTCATGCGACTTCTAGTACCTTATTATTTAGATTTCTGTGGATTTGCCAAAACAAGCAAATAAAATCCGAATATTGAGGGAATTTATCTCTCAAAGAAACAATTTCATGCGAGGAGACGCCATCGCTGGCTGAAATGTTTATTGTGTTCCACTTTCGACGGTGACGTAGCAATCCTAATTGACAGGGGAGGAGCTGCCCTTTCGATATACAAGATTTATATTCTCACATAGGATTTTCTTAAGCTTCCATAAAGAGCATTCATATTTTCGAAACAAAAAGGTAAGCTACGGATGTAGTTTCGGGAAACAATCTACCATCATACTGATATTATAAACATAAAAGAGAGAGTTTATTGCTCTATGAAACATCCAAACTTCAACTTATCAGTCTGAAAGTTCAACGCTCAATTTTTATGTCTCAAAGAAATATACCTCGGTTGATGTTATGGTTTAATATGTTTATGTATGTGAAAAAGGTGATTTTTTGTTGTTAAGTGCGAGATGTTATATAACTCTCTGATTTATTAAATTAATCTTAAGCTTCCTTAAACTCCAGTGATTGATGAAAGAAGTAGTTTATGATAATTAGTAGTAAGAAGTACTATTTTTTCTAAAACATGTATCCCACATTTCATTGTTTCAATGCTCTAATTTAAAAAATAAATAAAAAAAACAAACGAAATTCTATAGTTAACATAACCTCACATTTGTTTCAGCGCAAAGAGAGGTTTTTAGAAGTATTAAAGATTTTAATTAGACACTATTAATCTCATCACATTTTATATAAAATTTCTTTTGATGGAAATTAAATGTGTAGGACGTGGACTTTGTTTTTTGAAATAAGATTAAAGTCCAGAATAGCACATACGCTTTTTTATTTCTAAACAGCAGTGTTTCTTTAGGATTAGCTTAATGACATTCAAAGTTGGTAAAAATTTACCTTTAAGTGGATAAAATACCTGCTGGCAGGTAAACCGCGAGTTATATCGCAGTTATTTTATAATCAGCAGTACCATCATTAACCAAACTAAATTACAATGAAAACTAACATACAATCTACATCTACAACCACGCATCTAACAAAACTACCTACAAGAAATATCTTCTGCGTCTCATCTCTGTTTCTGTTTGGTTGTGAATTCTAAAGTGTATGGCGGTTTCATATAAGAGAATAAATAATGGAATAAGCTGCCGGCTTCATTATTTCCCGAGATACATAATCCATTTCCAAGGTCCGATTGAATTGCTATATGTTACTTCAGCGTGCTTTACGTTTGAACATATCTTCAAATACCGATAGTAGCTAAAACATATCTTCAAAAAAGTAAAAGTAATGGATTTTTATTGTATTTTTTATGTTTTCAAGTGCATAGTAAAACAGTTTTATAGTCATGAAAGCTTTTTGCTATTTAGAATAACGAGACAAGCAAAATATTTGCCTAATAGTAGGCAACACGCTTGTCCATAACATTGAGCGCTATTCAGCTATAGTTGGAGAGCTTGAATCACGGCCTAGTACCTACTGTACTGCGATCGTCGCCCATAGCCCATTACATAAGATGAATTGTCTCCTTGCCTTGGATTGTTTTTGGAAAAAATACCCTACAAACCAGAACATAATTATCTGTAGACCTTCATCGGTCTATGGATAATTCAGGTGTGCTTAGTGTAAGTAGTTAGGTATGTAGCGTAGTGTAGTTCTCATTGTATTTTAGTTTTGTTAATAAAGGCTCTGCCCCTTTTATATAAGGATAAGATGCCACATTACTAGGGGGATAGAATGACTGGCAATGGGAAAGGCAAAGGTGTGCTACTTCCTCAAGCAGTCTCTGCAAAGCGTTGTACCTACTTACTACTTAAATTACACTAAGTAAGTATTGTATGTGCTCTAGTTATTATTATCAAGTGATATTTAATCTTATAAAATAAATTTATATCAGTGCGAATTCACCAAACTCACTGATTGTTTCATTTGTATTATGGACAAGAATGTGAACAATATCATTAATATATCAATGAAAACTAAACCACTAATGACCATATTATAAAGTAATCAATTGAATAGGAATTTTATACTTTCGTGTATTATTTTTTTACAGAAACAACGGATCTATCTTTATGTTGAAACATATTGTTTGCCTAAGGATGCCTAAGGTCTAAAATCGATTAGAAATAGACATTTTAGGTGAGTTGGTAGTCAACAATATTACATTATCTTTGGTAGTCAAAAGAGGGCTTACATGCGATAAATAATGCCGTCAAGTACGTATCGCACACTCAAACTAAGGGTTCTGTACAATCAAAATTAGATATGGTTTACTATTTTCCTGTAGCTTCCAAATGCTTTGCTATCACAACGTCTAACAAGTGTCAAGATGATTCTGGATTGTTTCCAGAAAGACATCTTTGGAGAACATGCATCATCCATCAACCGATCATGATCATCTTGGTGAATCGTGATCATAACTTTCTTTTTATGAGTAAAGGCCCTGAGTCCCAGAAGTGGAAACGTAAATAGGCTGGTTATGAGGTAATACCGAGAAGCAAAAAACTTCAGTTCCTAGTCCCGGATAACTTGTCGACTATCGTCAGTTTTTCTCCAACTTCAACAACGTTTTTTATATGTCTTCTAAAGATTGAAATAGAGGACATAATCAAATGAGGGTAGTTGGATAACAAATACAAATTTAATTTTAAACGACTTTTTCGAACTTTCTTCTGTTAAAAGATATACCTCGAACCGAACTATTCTTTATTCAACAGAGCTGAAAAGAAACCTATCAAAATCTTGTTTCTTGGATCGGAACATCATCATCATCTAGGTTCACCTCACCGTACTTCTAGGTGTAGGCCTCTCTCTCTCACATGTCCTGTGCCAATTGATTCCAGGTTATAGTTACAAAGTTGCGATACCCTTCTGTTTTTATATTCTTAGAAAATAATTTGTTAGGTATCTACCATAACGTATATAGGTAAGTTGTGTAAAAATAACAACTACAAGTCATAACAGTTTAAAATTCATATAGATAACCTTCGGTTAGACATACGTCTGTAATCTAAGTCTTAGTAAAGTCAGGGAGACACCTGTGTTAGTAGTAAGCTACCTGGAACATATTGCTTTGAGCGATAAAGGTGCTGGCTATCGCATATGATTAAAACCCCACTGCGTTTTAAGAGATTTTCACTTAAACGATTAAAAAGCGTTAATATTTAATTTGAATAATTGTATACATGTCTCGTTTACGGAACTCTAAAAAAGATTACTAGAATATAGGCATTGTAGCGCGCTGCCGCCGCCGCCGGTTCGTTTGTGTATTCACGTCAATTGTGTTTGTGTGGGGGCAATTTTGACAGGTTCACCGCACACAACTGCCTCTCTGACTCTCCACAATTACGCTTTGAGCGAAACTTTAGGTTTGCTGTGAGCTGTAAACTACGATTTAAATCGTGAAAAGTAGCTCTATGTTAAATACAAATTTTTAGCAGTTCATACAAAAAAGATACCATTTTTAGGGTTCCGTAAAACGTAAAAACGGAACCCTTATAGATTCGTCATGTCTGTCTGTCTCTCCGTCCGTATGTCACAGCCAATTTTTGCCGAAACTATGAGAACTACACTGTTGAAACTTGATAAGTAGATGTATTTCGTGAACCGCATTAAGATTTTCACACAAAAATAGAAAAAAAACACAATAAATTTTGGGGTTGCCCCATACTTAGAACTGAAACTCAATTTTTTTATCATCAAAACCTTACGTGTAACCCCACACGGGTGGGGTCTATGTATAGGTGTTTAAAAATGAAATTGATATGTATAGGTGTTTAAAAATGAAATTGAGGTTTTAACATTTTTTTTTTCTAAACTGTATAGTTTACGCGAGAGCCTCTTCCAAAGTGGTAGAATGTGTTCCCCCCCCTGTAACTTCTAAAATAAGAGAATCACAAAACTAAAAAAATATATGATGTACATTATCATGCAAACCTCCACCGAAAATTGGTTTGAACCTGTAAGTAGTTTTTTTTAGTACATCATAAATACACTATTATTAAAACTTCGATCAAAGTTACAATTACAACGAACTACAAGATCTATGTGTACTACTATTATGTATTATTCTACTTGCTGCAACGGAACCCTTCATGGGCGTGTCCGACTTGCACTTGGCCACTTTATGATTTTTTGAAGGCTATCTATAGATAGGTATGTAATTTATGTTGGTAATTATTTAAAAATAATGTTTCGTATCATATCATACAACAGCAGCGGATTATTTAAAAAACTATATCGTCATTAATTTGGCGAAGGAATTGGACGGACCGCATCCGTACCCCGCAACCTACTCTATTTCTAAGAAAACGTAATTTTGAAAAAAAAAACTCGCGACTTTCCTGCTCTCGTTCTACTTCGTTTCGTCCGATATAATATTGTTTGACGTTTAAATGTTCTAAGCATACTCTAATTAAGGCCGATTTAAACTGAACGAGCATAGAGCTAGAGCTGGAACAAGATCATTCTTTCTCGATCTTTTAGTGTAAACGAAAGACCGTTCTTAGCGTTTTCCATATTATATATTCCATAGAATCTTTGCGAACGCAAACAAAACAACGAAAGAATGTTCTACGTTTGTTTACACCAAATTAATTTGATACAGTGGTGATAGAATGAGCATTCGCTCGTCTTATGTAAATCGGCCTTCAGAGCAGGTTTAGAACATTTAAACGGACAAAACGCAGGATCGAAGTAGAATCGGAGTTGGAGAAGTCGCGAGTTTATTTCGAAATTACGTTTTCGTAGAAAGAGAATAGACGTCCTGGTTGTGCTAGACGTCGTTCCGGATACACAGTAGGTGCAGCTAGGACCTTTTTGACTGCCTGGTTGAATTATTATAATTTTAAATTTTAAACCGATTTTTTTGTTAGTTTTGTTATTGCTGTGAAATAAATTACACCAAATATGTTTCTAATACTGTTCCTAACTCTTATAAAAGTGATCAAATGCTTCAAGTGAGTTTGTAATATCACACAGACGATGACCAAAAACAATGTGGTTGGTTTGAGTGAAATATTGAACGAGCAGAAAATACTAATGTATTGTTAAAAATGCATTTATCACCGCAAAATTAAAAAAATCACATAATAATACAACGCTTAAGATTACAAACCTACCGTTGCCGTTGGTTAGTTTACAATGTACCAAAGTGATTATAAACTGATGATATTTACTTTATCCTTAAATTGATAAATATTTACTGGAATGGTGTTATTCAGAATCTCCAAGTTTTGCTAAAGCAAACAAATCTAAACTTTAAAATCCATTGTATATTCTAATACTAGCCTGTCCTGTCTGTCCGTAACTACGTCCGCTACAGTACGGTTATTCTCTAAAGAATTATGTATTTTCCAAGTTGAAAAGTGTTGAATAATATTACTAGTAGCGCCCCACTGTTTTACCTGCTTAGCTCATGTTGCCGGCATTTTCCCGCAATAAAAAGAAGCTAATAACTATTAGACAATTTCAGGCTTTAAAACTTAAAGTTGTGTTATAGAGGCGAGTGTTGAAAATTGTGAGCTAAATAACGCTACGCTGTAGATTCTTAAGAACTTAAGAACACCACCACAACCATAATCACACAACAAAGACCACAGTCGATGAAATAAAAAAAACAACTTGAAGAAGCGGACACGTTATACCAACAGCTCATAAAGTAGGATAATTAGCGTAGGGAAATGTAGACAAGTACTCAGTTAATTTTTGTATTAAACTTTTAATTAAAAGTGTCGAAACACGAGTGCGAAAATCGCTCTTCTGTATTGGTCCCTTAAGTGTCAACAAAGTTCTACGTATTTACGAGTTCAGTCATTACCGAGTTGATATATAAGTGACAGACTTCCACACGAAAAGTTAGGCAATTATAATATTAGAGTAAAGTGGTTGGGTAATTTGATTCATAACAATTCCTATCACGTCGTTTAATGGTATCTTAGCTCCTCTCACCGAGCCTTCACGAGTGGAATATTGATTCAAACATTAATTTGGATAATAATTCACTGAAACCTTGACAGACTCGACACCTTCAAAGCATGAACTTCGCCGGTTTGGCCTTACTTGCTCATTTCCCTTACAAAATGTCTATTCCGGAGAGAAATTGGTTACTACCGTTTAATCAGGCGAACTTCCTGTCACTACCCGTGCTATGGATCCTTAGTTAACTGACAATGTTTGTTTGAAACAGAAAAGTTCGCGTTTTCCCCTTTGTTGCAAAAGGCAGAATATATTTTCAGGATCTTACAAGCTTTTATGTGGAAGTGGATTGTGTAGTAATTTACCTCATTTTACTTAATTCTGTAGATGTAGGGCTCTTTGCAGGGTTCTCCCAGGGAAGTATCAAACTTTTGCTAGTTATTCTAACGCCAACAGGAATGCAACTTTGCTGAGTTCCGGTTCAAAGTTACTTGTGTGAAATTTCATACTCTTCCGTTCAAGCAACAGCGATTTTTTAGAGAGTAATGGCAAAGTTCCTATAAAAATGGAAAGAAATAAATTTCACATGGGTCAGTACATTTGCAATAAAAACACGTAACATTTACTCGTATTATGCTTGACAGTTTTCTGTACAATAATTATTATGATACAGTAAAGTAGTAGTTTCAAACTTTGAAAATTTATACAATTTGTATGCTCTTTCTTTTTTTTTTTTTTATTATTTGTCGTGTAAATTGTACATTTATGAATAAAGTACTTTACTATGCAAATTTCCTAAAAAAAAGGGCAGACATTTTGTATGTTTGCTTCACTTTTTAATATAATAATATAGATGTTTATACCTTGCATATCGGCTATAATGTAACTTCTATAGCTTACACAACAAGCCACACACAAGATTCGCTTAGTTTGAAGCTAGGCGATATCGACGTGACGATGTCAAAGTGTCGATCAGTATTTACGAGTACTCACAATAAAGTCCAAAGTCGATGGCTCTCAACAAAATGCCGATTCATAAATGGTGTCGGCTCCCTTTTCCTGACTGGCCTTCAGCGAGGGTCGATGACTCTACAATCTACAATACACCTGCCGTCCCAGCTATAAGTATTACCCACATTGGATTAAGAAATAAATATAAGAACTAGCCATAAATAAACATATTGTAAGTAGTGGTAGGACTCTTTGCAGAGTCCGCCTGGGAAATTACCACATCTTTTTCAGGTATTTTACACCTAAGCAGTATTGTGCAAACATCACTGTGTTCCATCACTATAAAAACACTACAAAAACACATTTTTAATGTCTGTCCCGACATAAATTTCTTTAGCGTTCTGACTTGCCTCATGGTTCATCGGTAGTAAGTCTACTCACTGACCCGTAGCTCGTGGGTTCGATTCCCACTCAGGACACACATTTGTGTAATGAATACGGTGGTTTATTCTGTGCCTCAGTGTTTCTATGCATAAAGAGTGAGCACTTAAAAATATACAAATTTTATCTCAACTATCTGGGTACCATTGTACAAGCTTTGCTTAGTTTAGGGCTTACATTTTTGAGCTACGGTGGTTGGTTAAATGTTGTGAAAAGGCGGTAAAATAAGTGTGCGAAAAATGTCAGTCATTAACGCTGCGGATTTAATTGAAAACTTATTACTTTGAATTTTAGCATTAAACAGGACTAATGTTGCACAATACGTCATGTATTTATTTCCCTTTGAGGATTATGAGAATAGTTAGTGTGAGTGTTTTTGCATCATATGTCTAACTAGCAGCACCCCGCGGTGTTATCCGCGAAGTTCCCTTTCCCGTTGTTTTTTCGGGATAAAAAGCAACAAACATCCATACATTGACATTTATAATATTACCTAGTAGGATGTCTGCGACATCGTCACTATCATCACTACCTACATAGTACGTAGTATAAAACAAAGTCACTTTCCGCGTCTGTCCGTCCGTCTTACATAAATATGCTTAAATCTTTAAAACCACCAAACAGATTTTGATGCGGGGTTTTTAATAGATAGAGGGATTCAAGACAAAGATTTATAATATGTATACTACGTACATAAAATACCAGAGAAACACGATCATTTTAAAGGTTTCTAATGCAATGTCATTAATAAACCAATTTTTTGCGCTTACACTGCAAACGCTGGGTAAACCCTATGGGCTAGATCAAAATATTGTATCGCTGTATTGTACCTCTTCAAAAGGTCTACAAAAAGTTTGCAATAGTGTATATCTATCTCTTAGGAATAATCCACAATACCATTTTTATTAGAATATTTAGCACAATTGCAAATTTAGTACAATGCTGACAATTGCACCCATGCAAAGCCGGGGCGGGCCGCTAGTGCATTATATGTACAAATATTAATGGTTGTCGCTGACGACAACTTTTAAGATTACCCCCCATCAAAGAAACGTCAAAAGAATTTCCCCTACAATTCCTACAAAAATTCTCAACGCAGCTGAGGAAGTTTTCAGTTCCAAAACTGAACAGCAGAGCTACTGTTTAAACTGATATTATTCTTGCATACATATTGGCACAGCGACCGCAACGCGTCTTCCTACAATGTCTCTGCTTCGGTGAAGCTTAACTTATTCACAAACTTCTAATAAACTCTCGAAAAGTGTGCTTTGTCTCCTGTTGTCGCCGAGTTTCCAGCCAACACCGTGTTTCCCAATAAACGAAACAAATACATAAGCCAGTATATTTTGATCTACGATAACACAGAATCGCAATGTGTCTGGGGTTCAAGTTACTCCGGTGAATTGAGCCGTTTAAGTTTTGTCTCTAAAGAATACTCACGCCGTATTATAAAACATTCATTACCTGCCTGCTTGTAAGCGAGTGTGGAGGAAGTTATTTTTCTTGCAAAATAAGTTTAGCTTAAGTTTTTTCTTTAAATCGATTCGTTTTTATTTCGAAAAGGGTGCATTAAACAAAAAGAAATAGTAAAGTAACACTAATAATTACACAAGGGAACGTTTATGGGATTCTAAGTGTGTATGTTTGTTTCTATGTTTTTATTAAACTAAGTATACATAGTTATATGTATTATAGTAAATGCTGAATAGATTTAAACGAAATATGTATCAATATATTTCAAATATTATCAATAATTTATACGGTTTTGTGTTCACTACTGAAACTAGGAACTACTGAACCGATTTCAAAAAATCTTTGCAATTAAATATGTAGGTACATGATCCTGGAGTGCTATAGGCGTGGTAGGTATATATTATGCACCACGAACGAAACCGGGCCGGACCGGTAGTAAAACATAAACAAAACACAAACACTAATAATACACAGTGGTGCTACGTACCTACACTGAACTATTATTATTTCTCGAAATAGTTCGCTACATGCTCCATATTCTGTGTACTCAGCCAATTATCAAAGTAGTGGATGTTATTTATGAGCCACCTTAGATGATGAATACTGTAGAAACTGGGATGAAACATGCAACGTCTAACGTGTGCTGACAATTTAATCTAATATCCATTGATTAGAGAGTTCGTGTTACGGGAATCTGAACCTAACTAGCATTAAGACAGCTCTAGTCTTTTTTCGTTTCTCCCTGACAATGGAGTAATTACTAATAAAGGTTTCACATGCCCAAAGCTAATTAGAAACCTGAACTGAATTAAGGTACAATTTTCTTCGCTCTTTGAGGAATCAATTTTCAAGAATCCTTTCATTCTTCTCATTACGTTCGTTAAGAAATGGGTCTCCAAAAAGCGAGAAGTCCAGAACCGCTCTTTGGTAAAGCTTAATAAAGCTATTCGATGGCAATTGTCGGCCAGGCTTCATTTCGAAATACAATTTCGCTTTATTTAAAAGTACAAAAAGTAATTTTCCGGAATGGAATCGAGGTACGAAACGGGGCTGTTTTATATTTAGAAATTTTGTTATTACCATTGTATCGTCATCATTTCGTAACAATACAATTTGGTACGTGATTTACTAGGTCTTCTTATGACGAAAGTCAAAGCAGGTATTCATTTAAACAGGTAGGTACGTTGTAGAGGAGGAGGTTGTTTCGAAGCTGATATTGAAGGCTTAAATACCTAGGTTTTTTTAAGTCAAAACATCTTGGTAAGGGGAAATTTTATGAGGTTGCGTCACTGTCATACTAACGTAGTGTTGGAGCGGTGGCTTAGCAGGAGGTGCGAATTAGACGTTATATTGTATTTTTTTTTTAAAATAAAGACTGATGAGACAAGCATTTGCCTGATGGTAAGCAACATCCCTGCCACATAACAGCACAATGACACGCAGCTATTGGAACATGAAGAGTCCAAATCATTACCTAGCACTGCACTGCGCTCGTCACCCAGAGATTTGAGATGTTATATCTCAAAGCCCTGTAATTTCATTGGAAACATTTCCCTTCAAACCGGAGACAGTAATGTTTGCACATTACTGCTTGGCAGTAGAATAACTGGCAAAGGTGTGGTACTTCCCCAGGCGGACTCTGCTATGTATATGTGTATATGTGTTGCTTGCGACACCGACGAGTTAATAGCAATATATCTGTACCTACACAGCCCTTGTACCGCCTAACTAAATCGGCTATGGGTTTGCTATTGCTGTCTTTATCACTTCAAGCGAAAAGAAAAGAGATAGCAATATCAAAGCTATGACAGTTTTAGTTAGGTGGTAAACCCTCAGGTGACGTAGTATGTGTTAGTGCTGAATATGCAAAAAAAATATAAGTTGAAAGTTTCCACTTTTGCTGACAGTTCCATTGACTGAGACTTTTTTTTCCATTTTAGATTTGCACTTGGCTGGCATCTCGCTTGATGTTAAGTGACATGCGATGCGGTCTGCATTGAAACGCGTATACTTACTGAGAAGAAATCAATTGTGTCTAGACTTGAAGACTCTAGTTAATATCCATCAAAAATAGCCACTCTGCCAAAGTATTACAGATCAGACGTTCTCATTACGAAAGTGCAGTTGAACCTTTAGGTTCGAATCTTTGAAACCATACAAATGATTTACAATTATTTGGTATTTTTTTCCAAACGAATGCCACAGACGGACACGTCATATATAACTAGAGGGAATACGTTTCTCTAACAAATAGAGACAAGCATGTTCTGTATTAGAAAACATCACAATTTTTCTCAAGGCTAGTTTTCGTCAAACGGCTAGCAAATCAACACAAAAAAGCGGGTTAAAAAACATGAAATTTAAAATACCTTTCTGAACGTTCTGACTCTGAGCTTAAAAAGTTCAAAAACTTTGTTCTTTTAGACCACATTGCACAATTATTTTCATAAAATGGTTCATTAACGTCGGTCTCTCGTTTAATTAAGTAAGATGTATCAAAATGAACAATGAGCGCATTAAATAAATAGTTATTTTAAATACAGAGAGTCTGATTTACAAAAAATACTCTGCGGTCACCGTTCTCTGCTACTGTAATTTACTAGAAAGAAAAATGAAATTCATCATAGAAAATTAATGTCATTCACAATTTCGATATAAACATGTTGTAAAAAAAAATCTTTTTTTTTTAACTTTTATAGGTTTACTTTTGACCACCATCTCGCCTGATGTAAAGAGACGATGCGATTTACGATGGAGCGAGTTTACCTAGAAGAAACCGATTCACTCTCGATTTGAAGACACCAAGATTATAACCATTAGGAAAAACCCACTCAGGCAACTCAGTGGTTTCAGATCGCAGGTTTCAATTCCACCTGCACCTCTGATTACTTTTTAACCGACTACAAAAGAGGAGGAGCTTTCCAATTCGGTTGTATGTTTTTTTATATGGGTTTAAAGCGATAGCTCCGCCAATTATGAAATTAGTTTTCACCACGTCTAGTTCTCATTAAATATCTCTTAATTTGACTTACATACTGTTGTGTGAGGAATGCTCACCAATAATTTATTTATTTGTTTTCAATGACATTTAGCGATACGTTTTTATCATCAAAAATCTTATACACGTATTTATTTCTGAAAACATGATCACCAATTAAAAAAGCAATTAAACGGATGTTGTTAAAAGCATGTGTATATCGTTCAGTTTAATTGATTCACAGTCCGAACGCTGTTTTTCATTTATTTATCATGCTCTTTTCGTTATTAATTCACATTTCCTGCAAATACCCAGATTTTTATGCACACAGAAATTTACGTGATCGGATGACTACTCGGCGAAACAAGCCATTATTCTTTTGGTGAACATTTTCTGTGTTTACTGATATTTGAAAAGGCAAATTTGAAATTGTATTTTAATATTTATTGTTATTGCATACAATGTGAATGAAAATGGTAGATTTTCACGATTAAAATTCATTGCACTGTTAATTTCTTTACTTTGTGTAATCACTTTGTAACCAAATAAATACCTTGGATTTTTAAATAAGGAACCTTGCAGAAGAACCTAAACATTGAATTAAACACTTAAAATCTCATTCAAGCAATTGTTTTACTTACGTATTAGGTTACATATATGTGTTATGTTTGGAAATAAAGGAAATACCTACCCATTATCGATCTAAGATTGTTACCTCAGCTATCGAAAGAGCCGATAACTTATAAAATTTAAACGGTTGAACCGATTTTGATGAAACCTTGCTAAGAACTTTCTCGATTAAATCACCTTTCAAAAAAAAAAAATACCATAACTGTTTCACCTGTTCGGGAGCTATAATGCCACACATAATTGTAGTGGTAGGACTCTTGGTTGTAGTGGTAGGACTCATGGCAGAGTACGCCTGGGGAAAGACCACACCTTTGCCAGTTATTCTACCGCCAAACAGTAATGTGCAAGCATTAGTGTGTTCCGGTTTGAAGGGCAATGTTTCCAGAGAAATTCCAGGGCTTAGAGACATAACAACTTAGATCTCTGGGTGGCGAGTGCAGTGCAGTGCTAGGTAATGATTTGGACTCTTCATGTTCCAATAGCTGCGTGTCACTGTGCTGTTATGTGGCAGGCATTTTGCTTACCGTCAGGCGCATGACGTGCTCGTCTCGTTACTCGTTAATTAAAAAAAAACATACACAGAACAAGAGAGACGTGTCAAAGTTATAACACCCGCCGTTTTCTCATTGGGGGTAAAAAAATATTTTCAAAGTACTCTATTTCAAATACCGGTACAGGTTTACGTAAATATCATGTCCTCTCATAATGTGATTTCATTATTATCACAGTATTAAAATATACTTGGTGCCTCTAACTCTGCTCAACTTATTTGAACATCCCTATACTTCAATTTACGGAACACTGACAAGCTGGACAGGATACCACACTATCACGAGTTCGGAAAAGCTGGCTCTTATTATGGGACCGGAAGTTTGTAACACTATTCCTAAAATAGTTACCTACATCAGCCCTGAGTTTGGGCAGCTTCAAAAACCGATTAAAAAGCTGGCTTGTCGATCAAACTTTTTATAATTACAGCGAGTTTTTAAAGAGTGATGGTACTCACAATAAAATTGTAAAAAATGTACATTGTTCAATACAATTGTAATAAATACAGATCTAATTTTATAATGTTTGACACTTACCTGTACGATAATTATTATCGTACAATGGAATTTCCAGTATAAGCTTTAAAAATATGTACGATTTGTATGCTCTTTTTCTGTTCTTTAAAAATGACGTGTAAATTGCACGAGTATATTTATGACTGAAGAACTTTGACTTTGTTCTATTTGATAAACAATAATTCGTTTTTGTTTCATTACGTAGGTGAAAACCAATCTAAAGCGTTGACCAATCACAGCCCTCCACAGCCACAGCCACAGCCCAGCCTATATTGTGGTCATGATCGAGTGACTCTTTTACCATGGCCATCTAGATAAAGCGCGATGCACGAGAATGATTGTAAATCTTACGAAAATAAGATTTAATAAAATGGAGCCTATATTTAAAATGAATAGCTTGGTTTAATTCTCAAGGATTTGAAGCTACTACTAAGTAAAAAGAAGTTTTGAGTTTTTAGTTAAATGTAATCATTATCAGTAGACTAGTTTTAGCACAAGAAAAAAATGGAAAACATAAAAATACACTCGGAGGAAATAGCACTTTTAATTGGTAGTTATCTACCTACTCTTGTATTTATCTGTAACTGTATCTTACAAAAATAGCAACACTCATTAACCTGAGCGAAATATGGTCGTACAAGTAATCCGGCTGGCAGTAGGCTTTAGTGTCTGGATTATCTTAGCACTACTGAATTAATTACTCTTATACCATCATCGGTCTATGGGTAATTCAGTAGCGCTTGTTGTAGGTTGTTAGTTTAATTAGATTAGAGATATTATGTAGATTTAACCGCTCTATATTATTATAGTATATACCTCCAGGCGATCCACACACTAACACGCACTACGCCGCCGCCCGCAACTACTCGCTTACTTGCGGGAGTGCAGATCTGCGTCATCGTGCGGGTTTTTCACACACTCACACGTGTTATTGCGTTTTGTGGATTCAGGTCGGTGTACTTGAGTCTGGCCCGCATCCACGCGCGGAGTTGCTTGTTTCTCCGCAGACAGGTGCGTCATCTGCATGAACGCGCGTGGATACATTTTCAGTATGTTGGACTATTCGTGTTTTCTATACAAACGGAGATACTTACATACAACGATGATAGAACACACATTCACGCACTACTCTGCGTGGTGCGGGACAGTGTGAAGATCGCCTAAGCTCAATTTTGTTTCTTTGAGTTTGTTAGACGACGCAAATGTAAAACGTTTTTTTCCGATTTAATCACACTTAAAAATTTCAGAAGTTTTTGTCTCGGAAATATATAGAATATTTGGAATGTAGCGGCTAGTCTTCTATTCCAAGAGCTGGCACCTAATTTTGGGCAGGTATTTGAGGTGAGCAGAAAACTTGTCACATACCTCTACTATTATATCTCAACTAGCTGAACGCGCGCGCGTTGCTACGCCATCTATCGAAAATTGGTCGTACCAATTAAAATTTTGTTCAAATTCGGTTACTTTAGGTTCTAATGACGCAACTTTTAACATATGACAAATGCTGTCACGCAACGAAAGCTCTCTAAAAGCAATATTTTTTCCCCGTTTTTGTTACATTTTTCATTCATGCTCGGCTCCTGTTAATAGTAGCGTAATGTTAAATACCTTATAGCCTTCCTCGATAAATGGACTATCCTACAAAGAAAGAATCTTTCAATTCGGACCAGTAGTTCCAGAGATCCTTGCGTTCAAACAAACAAACAAACTCTTCAGCTTTATAATATTAGTATAGATAGTATAGATAAGGAGGTGCTGACCTGGCTGGTACTAGCGGGGCAAAATGAATCGATTTGAATGGATTTGAACCCGGGTCTCCGGATCGGCAGTCGCCGTTCTCCTGAATAGACCAGCCGTAAACTTACACCGGTACATCATGCAGGTATAAAGTAAAATACATATATTTATATTCTTGCTGCCATCTTAAATAACAATAAACTGAACCATATTTGGCCTGCCTATGAGACCACGAAACGAAATGAAGTTTTATTTTAAATTCAAGTCTGTTTATTTCTAGCCAAAATAGACAAATGTGAAGGTCGACTAGTTTAGTTTGGGATCCGATTGTTCATTGATAGATATTTTTGTGACGGAAATTTTATGGAGCTATTGTTATGTTAGATATTGAGATGTTAGACAAAATAAGTACTCTGCCATCTATAGCTCAGCGGGAACTCCGTCTTCTATGTGAAAAAAATGAGTTCAACCCTGGGCCAGTGACCCATGATAAAATATTTCGATGTATTAATATTTGCATAAGCTGTGTATCCATATCCTATTGACAACAAGTGCAAGTTGTTCAGTCATCTCTAATACTACTTGTCTCAGCAAGCACCCTTTTTGCATTCATAAATACATTCACAGAGTTCATTCTTGCTATTTTTAATTGAGAAATAATAAATACGGCCACATAATTTTTTTTGGCCTCGTGGTCAAACTTCTCATTTGATGACTAAGCATCGGAAAAATGAGATAGCCTCTAATAAACTAATTCATCTTCTTTACAATGTCAACTTGTAGAAAGCGTCAAGTGAAGACCAACAATTTTTTTTACTTGTCTTTCTGATTTATACATTGCCAACTACGAGTAATTTACTAGCTCTGCCACGGAAGTTAGGATACAATACAATACAATTACAATACAATACAATTATTTTATTGATTAAAAACTTCTTACAAAACATCAAAATTCTTACTTACTAAATTCAAAGAAATACTTAATATATTATGTTAGTAGTCCATTAGCAGCCGTGCTAGGTTGGAGACCTGTGTTACAGCTGCTAAGATTCCCACCTCCGGCGCTCACTCGATCACGTAAACCTTTTTTTTTTACATAACGTGACAGTCGAATCTCTAAATATTACCAATTATTTTATTGGACTGTGGGTATTTATGGTTCCAGTTAATAAAAACGTAAGTTATAATTTTTTATGTGGGTATTTTAGTTTTAAGTTAATGATCTTGTTGTATGGTCCAAGTTAGGAGAGAGCGCCTTAGATGTTCAACATCAGTTTCATAGCGTGTTAGTACAAATATACTTATCTTGTATTATCACAATATTATTCAAATTACATAATTATTATTTTATAGTCAAAGTACATTATGATTGATAGTCTCAAATATTTTATTTTAATGATTAAATTTAGTTAAAATCAGGACTTTTTATGTGTTTAAAAAATTTACCCGAGGAATTGTTCATGAAATTTTACCACCTTTCACAGTTTTTTCAGTTTTACAGTGCTACTTACTTTAAAAAAAATATATATTTATCTATAAACATATTATATTAAAATAAAAAATCAGTAGGTACAAAATAATTTAAAATGATTAAAAAAAAATCAAAGAATATTCAATTCACAATTTAAATAAAGATTGTTACTTTTTACTTTAGTCAATTAAATATATGGAAGTTTATTATGTGGTCATGTGTGTAGATATGTCATAGGTTGTATTTTGTAATGTGTGAGGGTGTGAGTGTTTGTAATAGTGGTTGTGTGAGCGTGCATGTGAGTGTGTAAGGGTGTTTGTGCTTGTACATATGTCAGTAGGAGTCTGTGTTTTTGGGACTGAGTGTGAGTGTGTGACGTTTAATATGGAGTGTTGACGAGTATGTCTTTCCGATTTATGACTGTCTAATAGGTTTGTAAGGCTCATATTCAAGTATACGTAAAAGGTCTTCCGTGTTGTCATATGTAAGATTAGTCAAGTAGTTTGTAATAACTTGTTTACATAATGTATTATTGAGTGGGGGTAGTTCGTAGTATTGGTTGATTTTGTTATAGAGAAAAGGTCCCAGAAAACAAACATGTCGTCTCGCCACCTGTGCCGAAAAAGGGTGAGCCCTAACAGGTCTCTGTTCCCTGCGTGATTTTGTAGGTTTGTGTATTGTAGTAACCGTGGTGTGGGTATGCAATATAGCCTTCAGAATAAAAACCCTCCTAACACTCAAAATGTTCAATTCTCGATACAGCTTTTCTGTTGGATATCTATAAGGCTTATTGAGCATTACCTTAAGTATCGACCTTTGAGCAATCTCAACACGCTTCATGTACGTTTTGTATGTACCGCCCCAGGTTAGGGCACAGTAGGTAATTAAGGAATGACAAAGGGCAAAGTAAACATTCTTGATAATGTGTAGTTCAGCGACGTGTCTCAGCTTTTTGAAAACTGTTATAAGTTTTCGAATTCGTCCCACTAATGTTTGGATATGGTACCTCCAAGAAAGTAAATTGTCGACCGTTATACCCAAATATTTAATCAATTTGACTCTTTCAAGCTGGACGCATGAACACGATTTATTCATATTTTGATTGAAACAGGTATGCGCTCTAATTTGGACATTTTCTAGTTTTGGTTGACCAATTGCAGACTTTGAGAAAGTTAAATACTTTGTCTTATCCAAGTTAAGTGTCAGAAGATTGTCTGTGAGCCATGTCATTATCCGCTTTAAGCCTGTTTCCGCCAATAATCTGGTTTCATCCCAGGTTGGTGCCGAAAAGAGAAGGACGGTATCATCTGCGAATGCTATCACCCTTCCACCAGTTAGATTTATATTGCAAAGATCATTGACGTAAATCACAAACAATGTAGGGCCCAACACACTGCCCTGAGGAACTCCATATTCAGCAGTATCATCATCGCTAACCTCATCTCCCACTTTTACCCTTTGTTTCCTATTAGTAAGATAGTCTATAAAAAGTTTAAGCGCCATACCTCTAATTCCCAACCTCTCCATCTTTCCAGCGAGAGTAGAAATGTCGACTGTGTCAAACGCCTTAGCAAGGTCTAGAAATATACCCATACACTTACTATTACCATCTATTTGTTGGACGATGAAATTTGTTAATTCATTAACAGCCTGTTCAGTAGATCTCCCTGCTATGAAGCCAAATTGATTTTTAGACAATAGATTGTAATTTTCCAAGTAAGACGTCAACCTTTTGTTCATTATACGTTCCACTACTTTGGATAATGAAGTAAGCAAAGATATCGGTCGATAATTTCCAATATTATCTTTGGCGCCACCTTTGTGAATCGGTTTTATCAGGGCAGTTTTGAGTACTGTTGGGAATATACCAGAATCAAAACTAAGGTTCACAATGTAGAAGGATAGGTAAGGTTTTTTATTAGAATACTAGCTGAACGCGCGCGCGTTGCTACGCCATCTATCGAGAATCGATCGTACCAATTCAAATTTTGAACAAATTCGGTTACTTTAGGTTCTAATGGCGCAACCTTTAAAATATGACATATGCTGTCACGCAACGAAAGCTCTCAAAAAGCAATATTTTTTCCCGTTTTTGTTACATTTTTCATTCCTGCTCGGCTCCTGTTGATAGTAGCGTAATGTTAAATAGCCTATAGCCTTCCTCGATAAATGGACTATCCTACAAAGAAAGAATCGTTCAATTCGGACCAGTAGTTCCAGAGATCCTTGCGTTCAAACAAACAAACATACAAACAAACAAACAAACTCTTCAGCTTTATAATATTAGTATAGATTCTAGAAGGTTGATATTTTATTAAATTTTTAAATTACCAAATTTAGCTTATATAACCACCATGCTGAGTTATATTTACAGTGGCTTACATAGAAGAAAACTAGTGGCTGAGATTATTATTATTCAGACGCGCGTTGGTTGTGTGGCCGACTTAGTAATCTAGAAGGTAACTTATATTTTCTTAGACGAATAATGTTATTCAATAGAAGCTTGTTTACTTGGCACCATTTTTAATTCATCTATACCACAGTACCCATTCATAAAATATTCGTTACAATCTTGGTATGTTCAAGTCGAGGGATAATCGGTGTTTTCCAAGTAAGCACGCTTCTTAACATCAGTCAATCAAGATATACGAGTAGATCAGATGTCGATCAAGAAAAAATCTGTACCTAATTGTTAAAAAAAAGAAGTATGAGATGACTTTGTCCTAAACCCAGGACAATATTAAATCACATAAATAATAAAAATAGTTAATCAAGGCGAGTGTACTGGCTTTAATGGTAAATAATGAAGAATTGTATTTATCGAGCAAGAGTTCGTGTGAACTTTTGCAATGTTTCCAGAGAAATCAAGAGAAACATCATCTTATAGATAACTAGCACGGTGCATGGTGTCAGGCAGTTATATATTTTTAAATTACGCTACGCGGTACAGTGCTATTATAGGCAGGCTTGTCACAAACCATCAGGCCCATGTCTTGCTCGTCTCGTTACTATATTCTGTAGGAACAACCTCTAGTTGTGACTTCACCTGAATTTTATTTTATCCACAAGTTTTCTCATTAATCATTGAAACTAGTGAAAAGAATAAGTCCCCTTTGAAATTCTACTGCCTATAAATATCCCAATTACGGAAGCCAAATTTTGCTTCGAAAAGATCTCTGATATTTCTTGTATCTATTAGGAAACTTATTCCTGGTACTGGGAGTACTGTTGAAAGATAAATTATTTAACTATAATTGTTATTAAATAAATATTTAAGAATTGAAAAATAGAAAATAATGAATTTCATGCCTGCATTTGTATTCGCTAATTCATAACACGGCCTTTTATGCTATTTACAAAAACTAGAAAAATTTAGTTTGACTCTACTTTCGTAATAAGAAAGTCTACGCTGTAAAATACGTTACCTGAGTGAGTTTTTCGTCGAACTTCTTGTTTCACTAGAATAACGGCGAAGGAAAACATCGTGTGGAAACTGTTATGTTTCAAGAAAGACATCTTTCGAGGATTTGTGTCATCTTTCAACCCTAAATAGTAGAGATACCCTGGCTAGAGTAGTGGTCTTGACTCTTTCCTTGTATGAAAAGGCGAATCTGAATTCTGAATCTTAAAGCCGGGTCACACAGAGGCGATCCGATGGCGATAGCGATGCGATAGTGATAGCGATCCGATAGCGATAGCGATCCGATACCGAGTATGGGATCGCGCCCGCTTGCTGTGTGTCAGGTAGCATACAAATTCGAACATTACAAAAAATCCCGTCTCGGATCGCTATCGCTATCGCTATCGGATTGCCTCTGAGTGACCCGGCCTTTAAATGTGTGATCAAAAAGTGAGCAGCTTATTTGTATCAGGAGCCACCTTACAACAAACATTGACAAACAAAGCCAGAGCGAGACAAAAATCGTGATTTTTTTTTTGTCCAGTCAAGTCATTTAAGAAAATTTTCCACGTTTAAAACACACAAAATCAAGCATCAGTCAAGTTTTCTAATTTCGTGGCAAGAGCGTAAACGTATTGTCCACATGGCGGTAATATACAAGACGTGTTCCGCAGTTTCGGTTCGTTTAGTTCACCAGACCGTATTATTTCTGGCAACCCTGGTTTGTGGTCTCGTTAAAAGTTGGCACAATCCGGGCATAATGAGACACTCGAACTTCTTGGGCTCCGTGAAGAGAGCAAGTTATCTGATACATTTACTAAGGATCGTGTACAACTTGTGAGTTTACCAATCTTTAACGTACGTAATATCGTGTTTGGACTAATAATAATTAAAGTAAAATTATCTTTGGTTTAGTTCAATATTTTGGAAAATGTTTAGACTAACTTTTATAACATCACAATTATTGATTTACGTAAATATTTTGTGTAACGAATTAAGCATAAATACGTTTTGGAACTAATTATGTTCAAATGAAAGTTACAACTAAGTTAATTTTGGTTTAGTTCTTTATATCACTAAGTACCAAGAATAGTTCTTTAAGTAAAAATTAAATCTAAAATATAATTGGTTTGAGTAATTTATTAAGCACACAATGAAGTACATTTGTAAGCCTATGATTTAAACATTTTTTTTTGTTTTGGTTGGGTTATTGTTTAGTAAAGTATCATGGAAGTTTTGTACGATTACTTGTTCGATAGTACTTCACGATTTCAATTTTGAAATGCAGATGATAGCACCGTTTGGTGCAGAGAGTTACATATCTAGCGCACGAAAGCCAGTGGGCAGCAAACTCAGGTACCGAGAGAGTATGATCGAACGTTTCAACTTGACCCTTGAGACAGTCTCTAATAAATAAGGCGAGTGTATTTATGAGGTCAAGTTTAACGAGAAAAAGACGTAGGCATGTCTGTTCTATGCCAAAAGAAGAATATGATATACCCGACATGCCCAGCCATGTCCGTGCATGGTAGTCATGCGTTTTCCCCATAGAACAGCAATGGATGCATTACTACCGGGAGGTTTATTTCGAATAGTGAATCAATTAGAGGACATACCTATGGTAAACTATCTCCTTTGAGTAACATTTTACCTAAATTGACTTTAAAATGCCATTATACTAAAACAAAATTTTCTCTATCCATCCATCTAAAAAGTATTTCCTAACAGCTCTAGCTTTTGATTTAGAAATATGAGAAACGTTGTCAAGTGCCCATGGACACAACTGCAACACATAAACGTCTTACCATCATTACCAAATGAATAACTCTAAAAATTCGTGACGATAGTTATTATGAAGTACTCAGTTCTATATTTCCATATCTTTAAGTTTTGACGTGATAACGTCTTATAATTCGATGAAGCCGGCTGCACGCCCGCAAAACATGACGTCATGTGCCGTTACCGCCGTTACCTCGCCGCATGACGTCGTCAGTACCATTCCATCAGTATTTTCTTAAGACGTTGTCACGTTCAACTATCGTCAGTAAACCGACTTTACAGACAACCATTTTTTTATAAGTTCACTAGCTGACCCCGCAAACGTTGTTTTGCCATATAAATAAAGGTATGGAAAATAGCTAGTAGCCGATTCTCAGACCTACTGAATATGCATATAAATTTTGGTTAAAATCAGTAAAGCCGTTTCGGAGGAGTAAGGAAACAAACACTGTGACACGAGAATTTTATATATAAGATTTGTTCTCAAATGGCAGTATATTTTTACATACTCCCGGTTTTTCGGTTATAACTCGAAACTTGGTTTTGGTAGTTAGAGACATTTTATCTTGCGGACGGCAGAACGTAATTCAATAAGCAGAACGTTGTCGTTTATTGTAGATTCTTTGTGTACGACAGAGCATTTAATCTCGGGCCACTCAATCCCCTACCCGTTGAAGCTTAATGTTTGCCGCTTCATTAAACTATCATAAAGAATTACCCGTATTGTATCTCAACAGCTTTCCCGGTAAAGGAAAAAATTACGCGCCCGCCTTTTATTCCTTCATCTTAATCCCCTGATCCTGCTTATGCTAGAAAACTGTTGCTCGTTCCACGTTTTTAATTTATTTCAACATAATATCCTTATAATGACGTCAGTAAGACGTAAAATATGAGTTTACGTTCATTTTATCTGATGTGCTTTGATAGAGTCTGAACAAAGTAAAGGGGAAAATTGTTTCTATCGCGGAATAAGAGACGCTTCGCTGGTTGAGGAATAAACAATCAAATTCTTTTGATTCTGTTTACTTGGAATGTAATTTATCGGAAAGTTGTATTTGATTCGTTTCAGTCGAAACTCTTTATTGGAAGGGAGTTATTAAATAAGTATTTATTTAAGTTCAATCAAAATGTCTGGATTGTTTCCTTTGAAGAACTGGAGTTTGTAATTCATTTGCTGTGTTCTCTGTTTGTACTTCTAACTTTATCTAACGAAGATATATCAAGTAGCATACAGTAGATACTGTAGGAAAAAGAACTTCTAACTTTTAATACATACTTTTTGGAGTGAACCACTTATTTAGGCGCGTTTGTAATTTTTAAAGATGGGAAAAAACAATAGATTTCGCTTCGTTGTCACCGTTACTTTTTTATTTTTTAAATAAAGAGTGACGAGACGAGCACGACATTTGTCTGATGGTAAGCAACATGCCTGCCACATAAGAGCACAGTGACACGCAGCTATTGGAACATGAAGAGTCCAAATCATTACCTAGCACTGCGCTCGTCACCCAGAGATCTAAGATGATATTTATATCTCTAAGCTCTGTAATTTCACTGAAAACATTACCCTTCAAACCGAAACACAGTAATGTTTGCACACTACTGCTTGGCGGTAGAATAACTGGCAAAAGTGTGGTACTTCCCCAAGCGGGCTCTGCCAAGAGTCCTACCACTACTGAAATATCTATATATATATATATATATATATATTATATATTTATATATCTATACTAATATTATAAAGCTGAAGAGTTTGTTTCTTTGTTTGTTTGAACGCTAGGATCTTGGAAACTACTGGACCGATACGAAAGATTATTTTTTTGTTGGATACTCCATTTATCGAGGAAGGCTATAGAGTATATAACATTACGCTACTATCAATAGGTACGGAGTATGAGTGAAGAATGTAAAGAAAACGGGGAAAAATATTTCTCTTTGAGAGCTTTAGTTCCGTGAATTTAAATTCTCTTTGGTCGCTGAAGTCTGTGACGGCGCGTGTCTACATTTGAAGTTTGTGTCATTTGAAGTAATCAAATTTGTTCTACAACAATGCATTGTTGCTTATTTACGTATTTTTAGGGTTCCGTAAAACGTAATGAAGTAGCCAGCAATGGATATTCTAGTATGGATTTTTCTCAAATAGACGCGGGTGAAACCGCGGGGCACAGCTAGTATGTATATAAAAATCAATGCCACTTTTCGTTGTTAGTAAACTCCTCCTAAACGGCTGAACCGATTTGAATGATTTTTTCTGTATGCGTTTGGGTAGGGCCCTCCATGGTTTAGATTCACAAATCAGCCCGGCAGATGGCGCTGCAGTTGTTATCTAGGTTATTATCCGAGCGAAGCTGGAACGGGCCGCTAGTTACCCATATATATGTTTAGTAAGCTGCTAGAGAAATTGTTTTTAGTGTGTTAGAATTTTAGTACTAACACTCATATTAGGCACTCTCTATCGGCCTTTTCAAACTGGCTTTTTAAAGAAACTCTCAGTAATAACTATCCTACTAATATTATAAATACAGAAGTTTGGATGTTTGTTGATCAATCACAAAACAGTTGAACGGATCGGCTCGAAATTTACAAAACATATAGCATGTAGTATGGAGTAACATAAATATAAACTACAACACTACTATAACACTGCTAGTCTATTTAAATTCGCCAATCCATTGAGAAATCGTTTATAATCTGCAAAAAAGTAGTTGTAGGCACAACTTTGTAACCATTGATAGAGAAAACCGCGGTCCCCCGTCTTACTGTTGATAAATTCATTGTTACATTATTTTCATAGTTAAACGTCTATTCTACGATATTGGATAGCTTTCTAAGACGTAATCTCGCTCCAAAGTTAATTAATTCTCGATCCTCCATTAAGCTGACAGCCAATAAATACTGCATTAACGGTTAGTTTGATATTGATTAGTTTGTTATTTTTTTATCATCATCTTAATTTTCGGCCTGTATCGATCCACCGTGTATCGAGAAGAGGGCTATACCCTTCTGGATATAGGCCTCTTCTCTCCTGTGCCATTGATCTTTAAGCTAAGCATCTGGAGTGAAGATCTGGTGTTGTCGATCCATCTGGCTAGTGGTCTGCAAACGGAACGTTTATCGACAATCAGTAGCCACTATCAGAGATCTACCCCACTACACTTGCTGACTCCACATCTAGTCACGTGCCCTGCTTATTTGAGTCGCGTAACATACATATGTATAGTTACCGACGTCAGTAACTTGCGTCCTTCGTTGGGTTTCTGTATTACGTACTCAGTCTCTCAAACAGATGCCTAACATGGAACGCTCATGAAAATTTGTGCGAATTTCATTATGTGTACCTACAGTTTCTTGGGTAAACATCTCCGTTTCAGTATCATGTTTCAACACCATAAGTAACTATGGGTAAAACACTTTTTTTTAATGTAGAACGAATTAAACAATTTTGAAAATTAGAATTGTAAATATTTTTTTTTATGTTGTATATAAAGAGTAATGAACATGTTTAATTTTATCTAAAAAGTCACGACCAAATTTTACATATTAATTTGTGTCATATTGTTAATTAAGAGTTTAAAATGTAAGACTAAATAATTGTTGTATTTTCTCAACGGTCCAAAATATTGTACGTTCGTAATGGACAAAACTGTTGGAACTCATAAAAATTGTAACATCTTATACTCTGTACACAGTTTATACAATAAAGCATATTCTATTCTATTCTATAACAAGCGAAAGCGTAAGGGAAACGTCCATAACACTACAGCTTATGTTTATTTTTTTGTATAATATAAAGTGACGAGACGAGCAGGACATGAACCTGGAGGTAAACAACACACCTGTCCAGAACAGCACAGTGTCACGCAGCTATTGGACCATGAAGAGTCTAAATCATTATGTAGCACTGCACTGTTTACCCCCCAGAGATTTAAGATGCTTTAAATCTATAACCTGTAGTTTCTCAGGAAACATTGCCCTTCAAATCGGAACACAATGATGCTAAGATCACTGTTTGGCGGGAGAATAATTAACAAAGGTGGTACTTCCCCAGGCGGACTCTGCAAAAAGTCCTACGTATAATATTTAGCCTGTTGGCGAAGGGCTACCTACTCTGAAAGTACAACAGAAAATAGCGTACCTCATCATTATACAGCAATAAACTTAGTTGGATATAGGCAAGCTATGAACTCGTGTTGTTTGCCGACAGCCCGCACGTGAGTGAGTATACAATAGACCAGTGAAACAAACGACTAACTGGCTTGTACGCGGTTAATAGTTTAATTACAATCTGAACACGACAGCTAAATGCTTTTGATGTGTTATCGGGGAACTGGATCTATTGGCACATGAGACATTAATTAACTCGAGTTTAGTACACCGAGATGTACTTAAACTAGACTGGTCAGAACAATACTTTGTAGATAGCTTCTAAAAAGTGATATTAGGTTGATGACGTCAGGATTAATTTGGCGCGTTCGGGAAAATTATGAGTGTATTTTTTTACGATGCGCGCGCACTCCGTCACGAAAAACCGACATCCTGAAGTTAGCTAGGCAGCATTTTATTTGAACACGAAGAGTCCAAAATCCTGCATTGTACTGCGTTCGTTATCCGATTAAACATATAAGATGATGGATGTGTTCGCCCTGTGTTTTCTCTGGAAAACATAGGGCAAAATACAATAAATGATCGCGCGTCACTATTTAAGCAAAGTTTTTACTAGGGAAGACAGGTACGAGTAGGTGATATAATAAATTCAGTATTCGGTTGACCGATCTTTGCTCGGTTTTTTGAAATTATATTTAGGCAGATTAAAATCCGTTACGTAGTTTTAAAGATCTATGGATACATTGGTACACAAAAAAGAACAAAAAAAAACTAAATTGTTGTGATCATCCGGTTTCGAACCGAGGTCTCCTGAACCCGAGGGCGCCCTTCTACCGTCTGAGCTATTTAGACATAGCCAATGCTAGCGAAATTTGCTATCGTATTCTAATGATATTGTAGGAGTTTTTAATTGCCAAAAAAAGCACACAAAATTTATTTTTTTAAGAACCCAATCTAGCTAGATCGATTTATCGTCCCCGAAACCTCCCTGCATACATAATTTCATGAAAATCGTTCGAACCGTTTCCGAGATTTAGATTCTATATACAAGAATTGCTCGTTTAAAGGTAAAAGATAAGATTATAATAAATAGGCTAATAAAACTGCGGAGCACGTCTAGTAGTCTATAAACAAACCAAGATTTTATCACCACCGGTGTCTGTGTACTGTCCCCTAAAATCTTTGACAAACTTTGGTCATATTATTATGCAAAATTCTCAACTCACATTAGAATATAATAAAAACTACTTGAACTACTTTTACGCATTTTATCATAAAAATAATAGATTTAAAAACAAATGTAAATAAATTTGTAAAAATGTATAGTCATAGGGATGGCCGACAGAAGCAGAAACTAATAACTTAGAATTTTAGCATTAAGCTGCACCAATGTTGCACAATACCTCACCTGTACACACACAACACATAATAATATGCTGCTATTACGCATGTCAATGACGTCAACTCACAAGATTTCACCATCATCAGCCTGTGTTCGTCCACTGCTGGACATCGGCCTCTCCTATAATACACAAGATTTCACCCATCCAAAAAGTGTCTAAAAAGTTAAATAAAGAGAAACAAAGGAAATTACAAACAAACTACGTTTCACATAGCTCTACCAAGCTTTTGAGCAAAATAAGTGAATTAAAATTGGTTTACTTCAAAAATGTACAGAAATTTTACAAAAACAGGACGATAAATATTTCTGTTATATTTCTAAGCTTCCGGTGTCTTTTTTGAACTAATAGGTAAAAATAATAAGGTTTACGCTTGACCACTATCTCGCTTGATGTTAAGCGACGATGCGGTCGACAATGTAACATGTTTACCTAGAAAAAACCAAACCACTTTGGTAAACACCAAGATTGTAAACATCGGGAAAAATTCACCCAGGTAAAGCATTCAACAGCTTATTATGTTCTAATTGCAAAAGTAGAGACTAACCTCTTCTTTCGAACCTTTGGAACGTCTGTTGGTTAAGTTTATTTTCGTCTGCATCCAAAATAAAAGTGGCTAAGTGCGAGTTGGATTCGCCCATGAAGGGTTCCATAGCAGCAAGTAGCATAATATAAAAATTATTGTAGTTCGTTGTAACGTTAATCGATGTTTTAATAATACTGTATTCATGACTCTAGATCTTATTCGAACCAATTTTCGGTGGAAATTTGCGTGGTAATGTAGGTACATCATATTTTTTTTTAGTTTTGTTAGTCTCTTATTTTAGTGAAAATCTCAATGTGGAACACAGAATACATCTACTTACCAAATTTCAACAGTTCCAGTTTCTCATAGTTTCCGAAAAAAGTGGCTGTGACATACGGACGGACAGACAGACATAGCGAATCTATAAGGGTCCCGTTTTTTGCCATTTGGCTACGGAACCCTAAAAACCCGACATAGAGTAGTAAAAGACAATACAAGATCGTTTTGTTACGTCACCTAATATCAATTTTTAACTTGGCGATAATTTTATTATGTCTGTTAAAACAGTTTATCGGCTAGCAAGTTTATACCAGCTAACGATTAGCTTTAACGAGGAAATCACTAACTCATAGAAGTCTGAAACTTTAAAAGCTGAACTGGTTATAAAGTTATACGGCTACCACCTCCAAGCTTAGCCTATTATGTTTTAGTTGCACTACGACAAACTATTGGATTTAGGTCATTTGTTTCTAACCGACTTCAAAACAGGAGGAAGTCTCTTTATTCGGCCGCATTTATCTTTTTCACAAATACAAGCTTGGCAGGTTATATATCTGTGTTATTTTATAATTTTTAATGATTCAAGGCATGTGTGCGTTGGAGGATGAAAAATGTCTTCGAATTATGTCTTTTCAGGAATTTACCGGTTTCCTCACGATGTGTATGTTGATTTTGAAAGCCAGTAGTGATCACAGAGTTACATTTACTTTTATTACAGAGAACACGGTTTAGCCACTTCTATCTTAAACGTGTAATACGAGTATGTTAGTTTAATATCAACATTGCTATCAATCCAAAACGCTATTTCAGCGGTTGTTTCATATAATAGCGTGGCAAGATTGTAGTGGCAAGTCCAGTCAGTTACCATTGATTGGCTGGTGCAGTCTTGCTCGCGTCGTTGACCCTAATAGAGGCCATTAGGGGCAGTTGTATCTCGATGGGAAAACAAGGGTTGTGTTCTCACGCTGATAGATCGCATACCTACAAACCATCAGACACGGCACGCTTGCTTCGAGTTGTGTTCAACGATAATTTCCAAGCAATTTAGGTGAATACGTGTGATGGGCTTTCAGAATTGACTTGCTGTCGTATTATATACCAGTACAGTACTTATGCCTCGTGCATAATCTCCAGTTGCAGTATCTCACGACTCAAGTCAACCAAAATAGAGGTCAACAAAATTATTAATTTTGCTCAATTTTTTTACCTAAATTTGTCGGTCTCAAACAATGACCTCATCCTTAATAAGGTACAGGCAGAGGAAGAAGTCTAGACTGGCCTCGTGGCTTACTGGGTAATAACTCTGCCTGCGAAGCCGAGGGTTGTGGGTTCGATTCTCACCCAGTGCAAATATTTGTGTGATGAATTCAAATATGTTTACTGTGTCTGGGTGTTTCTATTTATAATAAGTATAAGTATATATTTACAACTATATAAGTATTATATCAGCTATTTGGTCGCCGTAGTTCAAGCTTTGCTTAGTATGGGGTCAGATGGTGTTGTGCGTAAATAAAATTGTCTACCAATACTTATATATATTTTTACCAATATTTATACTCACGACTTAATTTACATGTATTTTATCTAATATCTTATCAATGTAGACAACATTGATAAAATCTCAGTTTTTATATTTGTACAAACAATAATTACACGGTCAAGCAAAAAGCGCAAAAAGCAAAAAACTACTACTATAAGTTTTTCGTGTGCTTTTTAAAATGAGCAAATGAGATAGACATTAACAAAATGTTTGCACATAACAGTTAAGCACTATGGAGTATTTTAAAAGTTTCACAATAATCGCGATTGTCACTCCAAAAATTATCTTTTTCATATTTCCGTGATATTATGGGAAATATAGCTTTTCAAATCATTACATAGCAATGATTACTGCTTTGTGGTAGAACTAACGAAGGTATTATAGATCTCTAGTTAGACTCTAGACGACTTTTGGGTCTGCTAGACTATCACTAAAAAGTCGTCGCATAAAGTCATGAGTTCATTATCTTCTTTCTCTCTTACAGGTCTCGATTGAAAGCGAGCCGGCCTACATTTGAGACAGAGCACACTGAGAATGTTCGCCAATGTTTAAGAGAACCCACAAGGCTCGCTACATCCGAGTGGTGCTTAAGGCGAGAACGTGGAAAAGAGCTCCGATGAAGTTACTAAAGTGGAAAAAGAAGATGACAGCCAAGAAGCAAGAATACGATCTGGTGACGAATGACGAATATGATACGAGAATCCCCTTGCATCCTGACGAGGCTTTTACGTATGGCATCACGTTTGAAGCCAAGGTGAGTGGAGAAAATTAATATAATATTATCATTTTTTTGACCTTTTTGTCAATAGCAGAACTAGGAACAGTGTACGGATACTTGCTTCGTAAAACAAAGTAACTAATAAAGCAATACGCAATGTAAAACGAAAATATGAACAAGACCAAACAGTTTAAAAAAAACTATTGAAATAGTTTATTTGATTAAACACACTACATGGTGTAACTACATCTACGGTGGTATAGTGGGTAGAACGTGCCTTTTCGCAATGTCAAGGTTGTGAGTTAGAATCTAAGCAGCAACTGTTGAGTTATTTTCCAAGTGCCGGTGTAAAAGTTTGTCACCGTCCACTCGCTTTGATGATCAAGAAAATAAATATCTCGAGAAATCCGGCATGGTTCTAAAAGACATCTTTTTAGAACATGCGTTAGGTATTCACCAACTCGAATTTGATCAGTGTCGTGGATTACGGCTTTGACTCTCTTTTGTGAGACAAATACCCGAGATCAGCAATGATACGATAAGTTACGCTACTTCGGCTTTAAGTAAAGCTAGGGTAACTGTTCATTTTTTAAATAAATTACGTATTAATTCTGTAAAAAAGTCAGCACTGAAAGAAATGTTGAAAGATTAAATGAAGTGATAACGTGATTACAAAAAGTCAAAGCTTTTTAAAATATCCTTCCTCTTTTGACAATTTTCCCGTGTTGTGACAAACTGCTCCACGTTTTTCGATCAACATTAAAATTAATAAATTAAATATACATACTATGTAGTCTGCAAAGAGAATGCAAAAAGAGCGTAGTCGATCGCTCGCTTGCAAAAGAGGACGCTTAGTCTAATGAGAATATTTTAGTTCGTAATATTTTTTCTCTGAACCGACCGACCGACTCAATTTTAACAATTAAAGATTTTCATAAAATAATTATTTGAAAATGTCTTCAATAACTACTTTTTTACGTATGTTCACCATGCAGAGACATGGTGGGATATGTCGGGCTCGACACCATGGGACGACATACCGACTAAAACCACAGATTTCTCCTACATGACCAGGGGTCAGGGTCGCGGGGTCACTTTTCGCCACTTTTCACTTTTGAGCTTAACCCACCTGCCACTGTCCTTGCGAACCCGCCTCGCTCGGGGCGTTAGTACCCCCGCATTCGACTCTAGTGACGCACAGGAAATCAGGAGCGCGTCACCTCCTCGAAGGCCTATCCCTAGGTGTGGCGTCGGACGGCCCTAAATATCCGAAACCCCAGGATTTCCTGTGGAGACGGGGTGCGAGCCCAGAGTGACGACTCTCAGGCTCGCCTCCTTGTCCACTTCCGCCTCAGTTAAAGAGCAAGAGGTTTCCAACGCTCGCTCCTCAACTCACAAGACCTCTCACTGTCGAGAGAGTTTCATCTCACCTCTTACGGCGAAGATGATCGGCAGCGAGAGGTCCGCCCTCACCACCGCGGCTAGGTATAGCTGCGGTTCCGCCTCTATAGCCGCATCGCGGCATTTGTCCTTCCACTTAGCACTCTGCTAATCAGAGTGTACGAGGAAGACTCTCACCTGGAAGACTTAGGAATTTTACTTGGTCGATATAACAGCCAAGTAACCTTCCCAAGTCTTCCAGTCTTCCTCTACAACCTTTACACGCACGGCTCAAAGGGGTGAGGAGTGCGTGTACAAGTTCCCAGCCCCGGCCGGGATATGCCATCACACAACAAGATGCCACCGAGGCAAGTTTTTGTGTAATGCCCAGAGTGGACTACGTGGAGGTTCCCGATCCTCGCACCCGTCTTCAAAAAACTACTACAATAAGACAGTGCAACTCCGGAGTAAATTCATTCGTCTGATATATAATTAAGGCTATCGACCTAGTGTTATAAAAATAAAACGATGATTTTTATCGTACATACCAAAACAAAAACACTTATACAGAAGAAAATCAAAAATAATATTACAGCCGGCGACTTTACCTATAAAAACTATCGCTTCCAGGCCAACGTAGGACTGAAATGAAGTCAAAAAAAATTTTAAAACCTTACCTGACATCAGTAGTACTATATTTGCCTTAGGGCTAGTTAGTATTATGTGAAGAATATCCAAAATGTATTTTAGTAAAACGTAAATCGATTACCTATGTTTGCTACAATATAACGGAAAAATTGGATCCCAATCAAATACAATAAAATTTAAAATGTTTGTTAAATGATGTAACTTCATTAGTCTTAATAATTCAAAGGCAGAAAGGTCCTTTGATCGAATGAAAACATTTTTACGACAAATCGGCTTATTAAATAAAATGGCCGACCGAGGTTCCCTTTGAGCTCCTAAAAGGCGAAACATTTTAATGAATGTCAGTTAAGTAATTATTTTCAATATATCTATTTGCTTAATTTAGACTTTTAAGCTTTATGAAAAATACATTCATAGTGAAACTAAGTAAAATAAATTTAACTTAAATGCATTATTACTTAAGTTTCGGTTTATTGCATATTTACAAACAGCTAACGCGAGCTCAAATTTTGCAAAACTTTTGATTATAATCAAATCTTCGCCGCTCCTGTATGGAGTAAAGTTCGCACCTTTGGGATGGTTCGGCTAAGTATCAGCTGGAAGCTCTGGAATCGACCGAGAGCCGTGTCAAAAGGCTCATAGGCAACAACACTCTTGTGCGAAAAAGACTTCAAAGTCTTGAACATCGCCGTAAAATTGCTAGTTTATCAGTTTTTTATTGGATTCACTTCGGAGAGTGTGCGACTGATTTACATGATCTAATACCACCTTGTCCTTTTTTCTATCGGAATGCTCGTAGCTCGAAAAAACCACATCGTTTCATGGTTGATTTTCCAAAGACACGAACGAAGAGATTTGACTCTACTTTTGTGATAAGAACGTCTAAGCTGTCGAATACGTGGCCTGAGTGGGTTTTCCCCGATGGTTACAATCTTTGTGTCTTCAAACCGAGAGTGAATCGGTTTTTTCTAGGTAAACACGCTTCATCGTAGGCCGCATCGTCGCTTAACATCAGGCGAGATGGCGGTCAAGTGTAAACATATAAAAGTTAAAAAAAAACAGTAAAAAAATTGTGGCGTTAAATAAAAGTTGTGAACCTTAATAAAAGTAAAAGTTGTAGTAGAGCAACTTTAGTATCGATAGATGGAAGAGAGGTACGACGAATGCTCTAAATAAATTAGTCTATTTACGGTCGAAAACATTACCAATAAACAAATAAATTATTAATAATGATGATTTATTGTCATGAGAAATAACTTATTTTCAGTCCAAAACGTTACTAGTATCCGGATAGATATTTTCATGGTAAATACATATTTCTAGCTGAAAATTTTACTAGTATACTGGCAGCATTACCACGACAAATAATCAATTTCCAGTCGTACCTAAAAATATCCTGACATTTCAAAATTGGAAAATTTTGAGTAGGTACTTGAGGCAAGCTGAACACTTGTCATTGCCCCCGCTACTCACCAGCCAGCTCCCCTACCGCCTAACTAAATCGGCTATCGCTTTGCTATTGCCGTCTCTTTCATTTCAAGCGAGAAGAAATGAGACAGCAATATCAAAGCTAAAACAGTTTTCGCAGTTAGGCGGTAGACCCCCTGTACCTCTACCGCCTAACGAAAAACGCTTTGACGCTTTGATGCTTTGACGTTGCTGTCTCTTTTCTTCTCGCTTGAAATGAAAGAGACGGCAATGCCAAAGCGTCAAAGCGTTTTTCGTTAGGTGGTAGACCCCCTGGTCTACAACTCCGTGTTGGGGTATAATAGAAGCGCTATGTTATAAGTTTTCAGCTAGCCTAAGAAATCTACCCAACATTTGCTGCCAACTCACGGAATAATAGCATTATAAATAAACCAACTATTTCTAAACGAAAAAATTACCAGCATCCATAAGAATTTTTTTTTCGCAAAACTATAAAGTCATTTAAGTTTATCATCGTTCATTTTATTTGAACTGTAAGGGTACGAATTATGAGTGAAAGTATTTATAAGACAAAGTATTATAAATGACAAAATTAAAATGGTTTTCAAAGGTTGGATATGTTTTGCTGTTTCACTGAGCCGGAAAAACGTAATATGTGGTATAACAGCTCTCGTGTCTAGGGTGGTCTTGTAGACTCCACATTTTATTTTTTTTTGCTTCTGAAATTTTCTTATTAGGTAGTCTAACTACCTGGGATAGATACAGGTAAATAGCTCCCGCCGAGATTCAGATTTTATATATTTATATATACAAACAAGAATTGCTCGTTTAAAGGTACTATATATTATATATCATATATTGCTCGTTTCAAGGTATAACTTATTGTTATAAATCTAAAAACAAATATATTGTTGCGCAGAGGAAATATTGCTATGTAGTGATTAAAATGCTGAAACTGTTGTTCTGTTTGAAGTAATGATTAATTATTATTTAATAAGCTGTGGTGACCTAGTTTTTCACAATTCTGAGGCTGTGAGTTGTGTCTAGCTCCCATCCGCTGAACACATATGTACGTGCAATATGAATATTCATTTCGAAAATACATCACAACTACCTACTTATAGACGACTACAGGCCCGTGAACAAAATTTACGTAGTAAATGAACAGACCTATGTAGGATGATAGAAGGGTAAGTAATAAGATTCAGCACTATGCCGTCACTTGTAAGCTTGGACAGCTTACAAGTGACGGCAGTACAGTACAGCAGTACATTAAGTACAGTCGAAGAGGGGGGGTTGCAACTCTCGATCATTTCTCCTTGTCGCATGATTTTTGTACGGCTTTGCAGAATAATAGATTAGAAGAGGTATTGAAACTATAAAAATTCTAAATTTTAAGTTTTTGATTATTAGTTTGTCTGAAAAATTCGTTGTTGAAAAAAGTTGGTTCCATACAGTTTCAATACCTCTCCTAATCCATTATTTCGCAATGCTGTACAAAAATATGCGACAAGGAGAACTGATCGAGGGTTGCAACCCCCTCACTTCGACTGTAGTCAGTTGGACAGCTTACAAGTGACGGCATAGTGCGGAATCTTATTACTTTATACCCTTCTATCATCCTACATAGGTCTCCTGGTGGTTCATTTACTACGTAAATTTTGTTCACGAGCCTATAGTCTATTAATAAAAGCAATTATTTTTGTACAAAAAATTACACCTTTCTTCAAAACCACAAATAGGCACTCAAAAGCGAAAAATAAATTAATATGATTAAAACAAGCGCTACCCACTCATCTATTATTATATTTGAACTCGGTGCCAGCCAAACCCAACAGGTAGTAAATAGATACTATGTAGTAAGTAGGCAAATACTTGTAGGTAGTATCTATCTACTACCTGTTATTAAGGTCGATTTACATCAGACGAGCGAATGCTCATTCTATCCCCACTGTATCAAATTCATTTGGTGACAACAAACGTAGAACATTCTTTCGTTGTTTTGTTTGCGTTCGCAAAGATTCTATTGAATTTATAATATGGAAAACGCTAAGAACAATCTTTCGTGTACACTAAAAGATCGAGAAAGAATGCTCTTGTTCCAGCTCTAGCTCTATGTTCGTTTATAGTACAGTCGAGGTATACATAAAACTAGCCTGAAATAGAAAAAATTCCGGGGAGCGATTTTTTTTTATGAAACGTCGGGGAGGGTTGTTAGAAGTATAAATTTCGATTTTCTAACTAATCCCGGTAGAGGGTTCGAACTGAAGTTGAAGAAAATAAAATTCCACTCATTACGATTTTTTTGATAAACTTGATAGTATAACTCTGCAAATATTGATCCTAGCGTAAAAACTATATGAAGCAAACTTGTGAGAAATTAAATTTCCAACAACTTTGGTGACCATCATTTTTGCTCTAAAGTTGAAAATGAACGAGTTATTTCACAAAAACTTTAATGTTTTAAGCTGGTGGCGAACCCTCTACCGGGATTAGTTAGAAAATCGAAATTTATACTTCCAACAACCCTCCCCGACGTTTCATAAAAAAAAATCGCTCCCCGGAATTTTTTCTATTTAAATGTCTGCCCCGACCGTGCTATTAGTTTAAATCGGCCTTTAGACTAATTTGTCTAAAATCAGAATCAGAATCAGGATGGTTTATTGCATAACTGTGTACAAAAAAGATGGTAGGTACTAAACATAATTAAGTTACAACAGTTTACCCATTTCGGGCGTACAATATTAAGTTATACATTTAAAATATTACGCATTGTACATGGTAAAATTATTAAGTATTTCATAGAAAATAAAATATAAAAATGAAATATGTAATTAAGATATGTTAACATGTTACCTAATCTAAAACAAACTACGCGAAAGAACTTTTTAACACTAGTTTCAAACACCTATATATTTACAGAAATTAATTTACAACCATAGCGATAAATAGGTACTTTGTTTGTATTAGGCACTTTTAAGAATTTAATATACCTAAACAAAAGAAAAATTTAAATTTTATATTGCCCATTTACCTTATTACCTAGTTACCTACAAACAAAACCATAATAATTAGCATCATACATTATAGATTTCCAAAATATTCACTTAACTTATAATATACCTTCGATAAAAGCCATTTTTTTAAAGTTATTTTGAAGTTTGCTGTTTTTAATGACTTCAGCTCCACCGGTAGGTGGTTGTATATTTTAATCGCAGTATAAAATGAGCTGTTGAAGTATATTGCATTGTTGACTTGTCGAATGGAAATATTGTATTTATGGTTGGTACGTAAATTATCGGCACGACTTGAAGGTACGTTGAAAAAAATGCTTTCATTGTTTTTTACAAATATGCATATTTCTAATATATATATTCCTGTTACAGTCAACAAGTTATTTTCCTTGAAAACAGTTCGTAAAGAGTCAGTGCTTTTTAAGTTAAATATTACACGAAGGCATTTTTTTTGTAACAGAAATGTAGATTCTACATCTGTTGAGTTTCCCCAAAATATTATTCCGTAACTTAAATGAGGATATACATTTCCATAGTAAGCGTTTGTTGCAATAACCTTAGAAGTAGCTTCTTTAATTATAGATAACGCATAGCAATTTTGCGATAATTTAATATTTAATTGACGAATATGTTGTTTCTAGTTTAAGTTTGTATCTAATGTCATTCCAAGAAAATTTGTTTCATTTACAATGTTTACTTTATTCCCTTTGTGTTCAATGTTCAACGGGATAGGGGTTTGTTTATAGTTTCTAAAATTCATCAATTTTGTTTTGTCAATATTAACTTTTAAACTCAGACTTTCTAAGTATTTTACAACAAGGCTTAATACATAATTAACTTCATTTTCAAATTCTGCAAAAGATTGCGTGGTTTTTGGGATATATATTGTGGCATCATCGGCAAACATTACAGTTAAGTATTTTGTTACACATGGGAGTTCGTTTATGTATATTAAAAATAGTAACGGCCCAAGAATACTACCTTGTGGAACTCCTGACGTGACATTCATGTATTTTGATAAGACTTGGTGCAAAGTTTTAGTATTTTTGTCATACATATCTAGTGATGTTGCTTGGATACGATTTTCCAGGTAAGAGGCAATAAGTTTCAGAGCTTGACCTTTTATTCCTATGTGTTCCAGAAAACAAAGTAGCGATTGTGATGACGTACAAAACCACATAAATCTAAATAATAATATTTAGATTTCTGTGTTCAAAACCTATTTTGTGTCTAACTGGACAAGCTTTTATTGGTTAACAAAATATACATTACTACTAAGCTAAGGTCGCCATTCAGAATACAGAACTTAGTATTCTATAGATCGACACTAACTAACCTGATTAGGCTAACTTTGTTGAATAATTTAATTTAAAAAATGTCTTTAACGCAAGAAATAACGTCACGATAATGTAATAATGTCTCGTCGTCTCGTCCGAAGTTTTATTATATAGTCAAATAGAATGAGGGTACGAGCGAGACATGTGCCTGATGGTAAGAAACACACCTGCCCATAACAGCATAGTGCCGTGCTAAATATTTGAATACGTAGAGTCCAAATCACTGGGCACACCTAAAGATATAAGATGATTTACAAAACTAAAATACAATGAGAACTACGCTACGCTACTTACCTAACTAGATACTTACACTAAGCACACCTGAATTACTAATAGAGGTCTACAGATAAACAAGAAGTTCAAGCCCACTACCAGTCGAAAGCGTGCCCAGCATGCTAGCGGCATTTATTACATTGCCTGTATTTTTTGAAAATATTGCCTTTTAAACCATACAATAGTGTGAGTAATGTTTGCATATTATTGCTTGAGTAGCTATTTTACATAGAGTTAGTTATGTTACTTATTACTTAAAATACCGAATAGTTATGAAATGATACAATTTTCCGCTTCAATGACATTTACGCAGTTATAATTACTATTGGGAGTAAATTACAGAGAATATAATTGGAAACTTCGAATGGTTTTCTACGCTTAGGTTAAATTGTACTGGGTGTGAGGCTATGGTTCCATAAATGCTTTGTACCAAAATATATTGCACCATTTACGATATTGTATTCCAGCCTTTATTCAATTTTAAATGAAGTTCTGAAATAGTTTATGCTGTAATTTACAAAAATGCCACATAGCCACAATTGCAGCATCACCAAATACTTACGTTTTATCAACTAACCTATAAACTAGTTTCAAAAATCGACACCCTATAAAAATTAATTTTGCCAATGTATAAATCGTACTCTTTAATCCCGAAAATTAAAATATACCAATATCACCTTTAAGTATGATAAACGATATATAAAACAAAATAACCAATTATTCAACTATATTTATTCCGTTTTCCAAAAAAAAAAATAAGATGTTTGACCACTTCAATCTAAAGGCGCGATATAAGATTTCAGCAAAGCAAAACCTGTAAAATGTTTGAGCTCAATTCAAATTGGTATAGAGACTTAAAACGTTAAAAAAAAAACACATGCAGAATGTAAAAAATATTCTAAAATAGCATTTTACTTAGCACACTATGGATTAAGTGAGAAATGAGCTTGTCTCTAGCTCCCATACAAGAAATGCTGTGTCGGTGGAAGCTATTCCTCATTAAGGATGTACTCGTAAAATTATGTCCTGTGGCACATTTATAAACTAAAGCAATCAGCAATCACGTACAAATACATCCAACGGTGAAATAATTTTTGAAATCGGTCTGACAGTTCCATGATAATACTTCAACTTTATAACATTAGTGTAGATGTATGTATTTGTACATTATCTATACTAATATTATAAAGAGGAAATATTTGTTTGTTTGTTTGTTTGTTTGTAATGAATAGGCTCCGAAACTACTGGACCGATTTCAAAAATTCTTTCACCTTTGGAAAGCTACATTATTCCCGAGTAACATAGGCTACGGCAGATGGCGCTGCAGTTGATATCTAGGTTATTATTCGAGCGAAGCCGGAGCGGGCCGCTAGTTGCAAAATAAAAATCGTTTATAATGACGAATATAACGCATAAATCTAACACGGGAATAGCAGGAATTCCAGCGATGCCTGCGACTCCCTAACACTCGATATACCTCTCTCTATATTACCCATCAAACTACTCGTGTTTCTCAAATTAACTATGAATATGTTCGTTAATATCTCAGAAGAAATTACTTGCTGTGGTAGTAATGACAAGTTATGGTTGGACGAACATTATGATGACTTTGTTTGACATGTTCAAATGTCTGGCTTTCAAAGTACAAGCTTCACTCAGTGTTGGGCTTAGTTGGTGTTGAGTAAAAAAAAGACCAATACTTACTTAAAGTGATATTTTTTTTATGTGTCTTTCACTTTTTAGTCAATATTTGGCGAAATTCATATTTGTTTGATATATCTCATCTCACACTGACGGAAGTAGGAAATGACAGTAGGTTTTTAATCCACGATATAAATATGATTTTTTCCGAAATGCTTGCTCGCTAAATTTATAACTAGACATTTATATAGATGATTTCGGATTATTTGTTCATCCAATTGCATGAGACGTCTTGAACACAAATGTCGTTCCCATTGATAAAACGCAATCAAGTGGAAACCTATGAATGTTAAATGACGACAGATTATAATGTGGAATAATATATGTATAGCCAATGTTTTAGCATGAATATTGCAAAGATTAAAAAAAATCGGCGCGGGTATGTAAGAGTACTAATCTGTTTTGAACGAATATAGTTTCTTATACATAGAGTGGTAAAACGAGCAACTAATACGTCTGCCCATACACAATTGCAGCATCACCAAATACTTACGTTTTATCAACTAACCTATAAACTAGTTTCAAAAATCGACACCCTATAAAAATTAATTTTGCCAATGTATAAATCGAACTCTTTAATCCCGAAAATTAAAATATACCAATATCACCTTTAAGTATGATAAACGATATATAAAACAAAATAACCAATTATTCAACTATATTTATTCCGTTTTCCAAAAAAAAAAATAAGATGTTTGACCACTTCAATCTAAAGGCGCGATATAAGATTTCAGCAAAGCAAAACCTGTAAAATGTTTGAGCTCAATTCAAATTGGTATAGAGACTTAAAACGTTAAAAAAAAACACATGCAGAATGTAAAAAATATTCTAAAATAGCATTTTACTTAGCACACTATGGATTAAGTGAGAAATGAGCTTGTCTCTAGCTCCCATACAAGAAATGCTGTGTCGGTGGAAGCTATTCCTCATTAAGGATGTACTCGTAAAATTATGTCCTGTGGCACATTTATAAACTAAAGCAATCAGCAATCACGTACAAATACATCCAACGGTGAAATAATTTTTGAAATCGGTCTGACAGTTCCATGATAATACTTCAACTTTATAACATTAGTGTAGATGTATGTATTTGTACATTATCTATACTAATATTATAAAGAGGAAATATTTGTTTGTTTGTTTGTTTGTTTGTAATGAATAGGCTCCGAAACTACTGGACCGATTTCAAAAATTCTTTCACCTTTGGAAAGCTACATTATTCCCGAGTAACATAGGCTACGGCAGATGGCGCTGCAGTTGATATCTAGGTTATTATTCGAGCGAAGCCGGAGCGGGCCGCTAGTTGCAAAATAAAAATCGTTTATAATGACGAATATAACGCATAAATCTAACACGGGAATAGCAGGAATTCCAGCGATGCCTGCGACTCCCTAACACTCGATATACCTCTCTCTATATTACCCATCAAACTACTCGTGTTTCTCAAATTAACTATGAATATGTTCGTTAATATCTCAGAAGAAATTACTTGCTGTGGTAGTAATGACAAGTTATGGTTGGACGAACATTATGATGACTTTGTTTGACATGTTCAAATGTCTGGCTTTCAAAGTACAAGCTTCACTCAGTGTTGGGCTTAGTTGGTGTTGAGTAAAATAAAGTAGCCAAGTGCGAGTTGGACTCGCCCATGAAGGGTTCCGTTCCAGCAAGTAACATAATATACATAGTACACATAGTTCTTGTAGTTCGTTGTAACTTTGATCGAAGTTTTAATAATAGTGTATTTATGACGTACTAAAAAAAAACTACTCATCAGATCGAGTTCAAACTAATTTTCGTTGGTAGTTTACATGGTAATGTACATCATATATTTTTTTTAGTTTTTTCATTCTCTTACTTTAGAAGTTAGAGGGGGGGGGACACACATTTTACCACTTTGGAAGCGTCTCTCGCGCAAGTTATTCAGTGTAGACAAAAATTATATTAGAAACCTCAACATCATTTTTTAAGACCTATCGATAGACACCCCACACGTGTAGGTTTGATGAAAAAAAAATTTTTGAGCTTCAGTTCTCAGTATGGGGGGCACCCCTAATTTTTGTTTTTTTAAAAAACTTTTGTAAAAATCTTAATGCGGTTCACAGAATACATCTACTTACCAAGTTTTAACAGTGTAGTTCTCATAGTTTCGGCAAAAAGTGGCTGTGACATACGGACGGACAGACAGACAGACAGACAGACAGACAGACAGACAGACAGACAGACATGACGAATCTATAAGGGTTCCGTTTTTACGTTTTACGGAACCCTAAAAAAGACCAATACTTACTTAAAGTGATATTTTTTTTATGTGTCTTTCACTTTTTAGTCAATATTTGGCGAAATTCATATTTGTTTGATATATCTCATCTCACACTGACGGAAGTAGGAAATGACAGTAGGTTTTTAATCCACGATATAAATATGATTTTTTCCGAAATGCTTGCTCGCTAAATTTATAACTAGACATTTATATAGATGATTTCGGATTATTTGTTCATCCAATTGCATGAGACGTCTTGAACACAAATGTCGTTCCCATTGATAAAACGCAATCAAGTGGAAACCTATGAATGTTAAATGACGACAGATTATAATGTGGAATAATATATGTATAGCCAATGTTTTAGCATGAATATTGCAAAGATTAAAAAAAATCGGCGCGGGTATGTAAGAGTACTAATCTGTTTTGAACGAATATAGTTTCTTATACATAGAGTGGTAAAACGAGCAACTAATACGTCTGCCCCTTTGCAAGACGCCTACCGAAAACAGACGTCGATATTAGCACTGCACTGCGCTCATCGACTAAGAGTGATAGATTAAATCTTTATTGCAGTTAATAATAAGATATATAATAAAATACAAAACAAAACTTAAGGACTAAAACGGAAGTAGAAATCGTCGACATCGTCGTCGTCGCTTCCACCTTTCTCTTCCAGGCAACCGTAGGATAGAAAAAGAAATTCGAAAATAGGAAGACGCGGAATACAAATAAGAAGTGGTGGATACTGCTAGAATATTGAAAAACAAAACTACAGTTACATGAGTAATATTTAAAAAAATCTAAATAATAATAACTATGAAACATAACGGCGAAATTTAATATGAAACTATTACAAAAAGTTAAAAAGTGTAAGGTGATTTATGTTTTTGCTATCTTAGGAAACATTGCCCTTCCAAACGGTAGTGGTAATTTTTGTAGTGGTAGGACTCTTAGCAGACAGAGTCCACCTGGGGGAAGTATCACACCTTTGCTAGTTATTCTACCGCCAAGCAGTAATGTGCAAACATTACTGTGTTCCGGTTTGAAGGGCAATGTTTCCAGAGAAATTACAGGGCTTAGAGATATAACTACTTAGATCTCTGGGTGACGAGCGCAGTGTAGTGCTAGGTAATGATTTGTACTCTTCATGGTCCAATAGCTGCGAGTCACTGTGATTTTATGTGGTAGGCATGTTGCTTACCATCAGGCACATGACTTGCTCGTCTCTTCACTCTTTATTAAAAAAACGGAACACAGTAGTATTTGCACGTCACTCCTGGCCGATAGATTAACTGGCCACGGTGTGTGTGTGTGTGTAGCATAAATACTACTGGTGGACGGTGAAGAGTCCTACCACTACAAGTTTGAAAAGAAAATTGAGAATTTACTCGAAACATACTTGTCTAATAAATTTATATTTATAGTGAGGTCAGTACGAAAAATTGATCGCTATCGTATTGTCCAGAACCTTGTATCCGTTATTCGAAACAGTCTCAATACTTACAGAATATTGATTACAAAATATTCAACTTTTGATATTCAAAGTGGGGTGCCAATTTGGGAGCCGTCCGTAGCGGAATGGCCGATCTAAAAGTCTCCGAATTCGAACCAAAGCAATTCTGAATTCAATTAGCGATGTTTCCGCCCTCAGCTTTGTGCGACAGAAACGTTGTTTCGGCCTAGCACGTAATGGCCGCAATAAACGATTTTGTGAAAAGCTTTCTGATTTGTTACGATTGACGTACAGCTTGGCAAAAAAGTACAGTGATGAAACTAACTGCTACTTTACACATTTTCATGTCTGTAGTGACATATTTAAAAAAAAAAAGTATTGTTGGGAATTTGTCACACAACACCGTTAAATTGTGGTGAGAACATTTGATTACACAAACGTCAGGTGGTGGTAGGTTTAAATTCCGCACTTTTGAGTAACTTTTCTTTCTAATACCTGTTTTATTCAATTTACTTTTTACATTGTGTATTTGAGTAGGTACTCAAAATTTACCTTTGTTTGACTCTATAATCGTGAAAAATGCCTAAAACAATTTGATTATATTCAAATCTTGACAAGTTTATCACTTGCGTCAGTTTTGAGAAAACTTAATTTCATACATTTTTCTAATATGATTTAGTTTTGAAAATAACACATAATAACGGTTAGAGATTAGCACAACCAGTGTTATTTAATGTTTTCTGATTTTAAATATATAGTTTACTAGCGGCCCACTCCGGCTTTGCTCGAATAATAACCTAGATATCAACTGCAGCGCCATCTGCCGGGCTGATTTGTGAATCTAAACCTTCCAGGGCCCTACCCAAACGTATACAAAAAAAACATTCAAATCGGTCCAGCCGTTTAGGAGGAGTTCAATAACAACGAAAAGTGGCATTGATTTTTATTTATATAGATAGATGTATTGCTAAAATAAATAATTATAATGTAAATAAATTTAAATTGTTAATGGTATTATCGAAAGTGGCGGCAACAATTCTATGTACTCTCTTTGTCAAGCTATAACGTTTATTGCAAGTTCAACTCTGCTGAATTCTCGTATGGTATAGTTTTCCGATATTTATTGATATCGATAGTTTTGATTTAACGTTTTTACGAAAATGTATCGGAAAGTATTTTAGCTTTAATTGAAAGTTTTCTGATCTCCTTCGTTTCCACGATCTCATTCTATTGTTTTATTGCTCGTGAAGTCTAGTGCTTTATTCATTGGACTGGTGAGTTTTTGTTTCCATAGATTTTTTTTGATACAGTTCCAATGGTAGGTAAGTGGATAAGGGTCGGCGATATACTCTCTCGAAAATTTCATTTCAATTTCAGTGCAATACTAGGTAATGATTTGGACTCTTCGCGTTCCAATAACTGCGTGTCACTGTGCTGTTATGTGGCAGCCATGTTGCTTACCACCAGGCACATGTCCTGCTCGTCTCGTCACTATACTATACAATAAAAGAAAATTGGAAATTGATATAGGGGTTTTTAAAAATCAACAACCATTTAAAGATCATAGAGTTATCTTATTACCCTGCGCGCGTTGCTACGCCACCTGTAGAAAATTGTTCGTACTAACTCAGAAACTTTCTTTGGCTCATGCACGACTACTGTGCTAAATATCATCACATGTCTGCTTTACAATTTTATATAGGACATACAAACAAAAAATATTTTTTACACAAATAAAGAATAATAGAAGTTGATGATAATTAATAAAATTCTAAACGTAAAATTACCTCAATTATTATTATAATATTGTCTTCATGTCTGATTTTGTTTTCAATAATGCTGTTTTATTAATTATTTATTGTTTTCATTCAGCCAAAACCTCAAAACTACTCGTGGGTCACACGTACTACTAGGTACGACTATTTAGGTAATAATAATTTAGCTTCCTTAGCTATAAAATATAAGTACCTACTTTTACGAAAAAGAAAGACGATTTATAACAAAAAAAAATCACCATTATTATAATCGATTACAACAATTACTCTCAGTTTCAAAATGTTTTTTTTTTTCTGATTTCTCTTTTTTTGTAAATTGACGTGTAAGTTTTACATTTATGAACATAGAACTTTGACTTTGACACAGCTAAGATCACGGATTAAATCAATAATCTGATAAATTGTATTACACAATATTATATTAAACACAGAAAAAAGTCGAATACATAAAAACTACATTAAAGTCAAATTAATCAATTCAAAGTAATATACGTCGCGTTGGTCAACTACTAGACTTAGCGCCTATACAAAAACCAACCTTTTCACGCAAAAAACACAAAAGAACACTTCTATTGTGATGGAAGTACGGCTTGATCCTATACATGCTCGACGGATGTACGTAAGGGCAGTTAGTGGATACGATGGCTCGTATTCCATCCTACGGGACTTGCAGGCCCAATGGCTTCCTAATCCAGGATTACTCGGGCTTTACCGAGTTGTTCCCACTCGCTACGCCTTACTAACCCGAAAAAGGTTACGCAACATTTCAAGCACTTGCATTTGGAGCCTGTAATTTAATAAAAGGGTTATCATGAATGGTTTCTACATTTCTGTCAAGGAACCTTAATAAAATATTGGTCCTATGTAAAGAGGATCGCGCGGGTGTAGGGTACCCTCCATTGAAGAGACGGCACACAATAAGACGGTTACAAAGAGCCTATTCATAGATTTGGGCTTACAACAACGCTCAGGGGTGAAAATGTTACCCGGAGCTGGGAAATTGTCCAGTATATAATCTCGGGAATTTTTAAAAGAAAAAAGGCTATTGTCAGTGTCTGTGAGTGTTCAGGGCATTTGATGTGAATAACATCCAGGTGTTGGCATTTATCTTATGCAAAAAATATTAAAATTGTGTAAATTGTTAAAATGAATTGTTTAAAAAATATATTTAAATTGTTATTGACCGACAGATTTGAGCTTTTCTCTTCTATTAGGGCGTTTTTTTAAATTATTTTTTACACAATGAAATACTCGTATATAATGTACAAACAGAAAGCATAACGCTAGGATGTGTTTTTTACCGGCTATCCGTTGTGTCTGACAAAAATGGTAAGTAGGCAAATTGCGACAGAACTTAGGGGATGAAAATTTTTAAGCTAGAAGCTAAAAAAATTTTTTTACGCTTTTTATGACATAAATATATATTTATATATAAATATGACACACAGTGTTTGTAAAAATGTACCCGTAAGGCAGTAAATTCTCCACTAACCATTTATCTAGTCTTGGTTCACACTGCGGGCCACAGCTGCTTTCCTTTAATAAGAGGATAGTGGACAGTCTAGTAGACCGGAGACCCCGGGTTCAAATCCCACACGCACCATTTCGAAGTCATGTGCGTAATGCCGCTAACTTAAAACGGTGAAGGAAAACATCGTGAGGAAACCGACATCTACCTAGAATCTTTCGAAGTCATGTGACATCCACCAACCCGCATTGGGCCAGCGTGGTGGATTATGACCCTAACTCTCTCCTTGCGAGAGAAGGCTCCGAGTCCCAGCTGTGGGAAAATTTTGTGGGCTGTTGATGATGATGATGATGGACAATCTAGTGTGATAGTGGTGATAGTGTCAATTAAGACAAGCTTGATACATTACTGTTTACCATGGTACGTTTGAAGTCATGACTGAGTCATGAGTAGGATTGCCATCATTTACCTAATTGTTGGATAACCGATAAAAATTCCAAACCGTTTCTGTTTCAAAAGAGGTTCTGTTTTTGACGTCACACAATATCAAAGTTACTTCCAAAGTGCAAAATTGTATATGCAATGACATAAAACTATCACAAGATAAGCTTGTGATAGTTTTATGTCATTGCGATCCATATGGAAGTGTTATGTGAATTCGGGTTTACTTTTCTATAAATAGGTATACCTAGGCTGCGGTATTGGTTCATATTAAGGAATTAGCTGTCAAACATTATATATACGAAAATTATGAGGCGAAAGGATAATTCATCATATATTATATACATCGGTGACGGGCGCAGTAAAGTGATAAGCAATGTTAAGACTTTTCATGTTCAACTACGACAAATACGTGGCAATATCATTGTGTCGCAGTGACAGCCGTGTTGGTTACCATTAGATAAATCTCTTGCTTGTCGATTGACACTCTATCATAAAAAAGGCATAAAATTGCATAAATTGCAAATTTTTTTATTGCATAAAAATCCTTCTAATTCTGATTTCAAAAACAGAAAAGTCCAGAAAACTACGAAAAGACGGTCATCTTATCTACGAGTCACGTAATAGGTATGCAAGTTCCATTATCACGATTAAACGCAGAGTCAGGTATTTAAGCGTGAGGTGGGTGCCTCATGAGTGCATCAATTATACCACGAGTGCCACGGCGAGGCGTGAACACTAATAGTACACCTCTGCATTGTAATATACCAACCGTATTCTGAATTAAGGAGAACGGAGCGTCGGACATCCACCAGCAAGATGGGTCGGTGATATAGTAACTATCGCGAGTCGATCCTGGATTCGATTAGCAAAGGACCGAGGCAGATGGCAAAGTGAGAGAGAGGCCTATACCAAGTAGCGGAATAGAGGAGGCTGTGGATAATGATACCTAACTACTCAAAACTGACTTGACTCAAAATCTATTACTTTTTTTGTGATACCATAATCCCGAAGTGTCTTTGACTCTCATGCAAAATATGCATGAGAGTCAAAGACACTTCATAAATTTGCATCTGATTATATATCAGCAGTTAACGTAGATGTTGTTTTTATTATAGTCACAAACGTAGAATAGATGTGTACTGAATCGACTCAAAATTGGACATGTTTTCAGTAAATATTTGAAATACGGCAGAAAGTCATCCACGTTTTCTGTTTATCTTTTTTTTTTTGCCTGGCTAAATGTCACACATGGAGAATCAGGGCTTTTATTAGCCGCAGCTGCCACCACACTGAATTTATTATTATAAAATGGTTGAATTATTTTTTTATTGTTTTTACGGATTAGTTTATTGTACTATTATTGTAGGTTATAAGAAATTTCAAGTATTACAATTCATGTTTCTGTCCATCCTTCGCTTGCCGAGAAGAGGTTACTCTTGGCGGTAAGGTCACAATTTGTTTCACTAGCTTTAAGAATGTTTTTTTTTGTAATGTAGACAATACATATTTCCTATATACATATATATCTGTCTATCATGGTGATAAGATTAGCCTTCGTACTAGCAAAGTGGACAAGCAGACTTGTCCACTTTGGTCTATCTAAGACATCGTTATAAAACCAGGTTACATTATTTAATGGGTCGTCTTTTGGATTTTCGACCATGGTCCGAAAGCTGTAGCACTAAAGTGTCCATGAAGTCGAATAGCTTTTGCGTCGCATGTCCTCACCATTTCAGCCTACTCACTTGCATCTAATCAATGTCGCGCTCGCCTAGCATTCCACGTACCCGTTGCAGATTATCTCATGTCTGGTGACAGGGAACGTCGACCCCAGTAATTACATTTCACTGACTTGAATATTATGGACATCAAACCTGAAATTATACAACTTGTAGTAAATGAAACTCGATATCACTACATTGTATAAAACAAAGTCACTTCCCGCGTCTGTCCGCCCCTATATATGATTAGATCGTTAAAACCTTTACTATTTTGATTCAAAGGCTTAATTCAAAGTGGGTTTTTATCTAATATTGTATGTTTTGTATTTTTTATTGGGTAACTACCTATAACCCTATTGTTATTTTTGTTTGTGGATTTTAAAGTGGTTTTTATTTTATGTATGTAAAGTGTTACGACGATAATACAAATTGTTATTTAAGTTATTTTTATCATGTAAGCGACAGAAATGTCTTAAGTGATAAATAAATTCTTTAAACATAAAACCACCAAACAGATTTTGATGTGGGTTTTTTCATAGAGTGATTCAAGATAAAGGTTTATATCCATAATACGTGCATAAAATAGAACATGGATAATTTTAAAGGTTTCTAATGTGATGACATTTTTTGCGCTTACACTGCAAACGCTGCGGTGGCTGAACCCTATCAGCTAGATCAAAATAATGTACAGAAGTATTGTATCTCTTCAAAAAGTATACATATAAATCTGTAATAGTCTACATAAAAGAGTGTGTGTATATCTTAGGAATAACCCACAGTAACCAATTTATTAATATATTTAGTTTCAGCATTGCACCCGTACGAAGCCGGGCCGAGTCGCTAACAAATCATATTTAAAGACATTTAAAGAAAAAAAACAATATCATCATGTAAGAAATCCTTCTTACATTTATGTTGTAAGAATTTCGTGACTTTAACTAAACGCGGAGCGCAATTTACGAGCCTACGTGCCTGTAGAGTGTTATGTTCAATATAAATTTATAAGCAAAAATCTGTATATTTTTTATCATTATCGTTTTCTAACGTCGTAATAGTAAATATCGAGTAAAAATTGAAGCCAGATTTTTGAACAACAAATTTTAACCACTAATTAATTTATCATCATCACCTCTATCATCGTCTTTATCATCATTTTAAATACTTATTCACTGCTGGGTGTAGCCCTCTCTTGACGAACGTTATAAAGCATGGTCTTTTGCTTTCCTCCAATCCAATTTCGTCCTCTCGTCTCTCTCTGGTCATCTGGTATAATTGGGATTGCCGTTATGTGTGGTCTCCACTACAAAACTCATTAAATTACCAAAATGTATCCCATATCTTTTACCTAAAGATATCGCAATCCCAAATTATACCAGATGACCAGAGTAAATTAGGTTATAGTATAATATTCTTGGACAACCCGTTCTCCGTTTTAACATGTGGTAATGTCGATATTGGTGGACGATTCACACACACCATCAGACCCCAAACTAAGCAAAGCTTGTACTATGGCGACCAGATAGCTGATATAATTACTTATACAGGGTTACTGGTAATCAGCCTGCATCCGTTTAAGGCCATGTTCTGTACATTTAAACAAACAACTTTTGTTCTACAACTTTCGTTAAAACTTAATAGATAACCAAAAAAAAAATGTATTTGTTGCTCTTTTTTGTACTGTTTAGCGACTTTTTAGTGTGTATTTACTTCGGTACATCATTTTTTGCGCGTTAAAGAGCGTACGCGCTTTCGTTACGAATTGTTACGAAGAGTTCGATACTTTTAGACCGTGCGAATGCACTTTTTATTTATTTTGTAAAAGAAAAAAAAAACTTTTTTTTATAAACTGTAGCACAAAAGTTGACGTATTGAATGTACCTAACATCCCCTTAAAAGGATGCAGGCTGATTACCAGTAACCCTGTATAGTTTTAAATACACACTTATTTTACAATGTGACCTTGTATGTTCAAATGTCGCTTGTATCTTTGACGTTTCTTTCCAAGTACGAGTTTATCATCACCTTTGGCTTTAAGGTGATGAAAGAAAACGTCATGAACCAATATAGTGATTTTTCAAGGATATGGATCACCCGTTAACCCGCACCTGGCCAGCGCGGTGGGTTATGATTTTGATTCCCTTTTTAGAAAATTTAGCTTGTACTGGTTTTAAAACTAATTGGTCATTTATAATCAACTAGTAGCATACCGCTGTTTTACCTGTGTAGTTCCAGATCCTAGACTATCATATTTATTTTCTTCAGTAGTTTTTGCTTGAAAGAGTAACGAACATCCATACTTTTGCATCCATTATACACACGAACTTTTGCATTAAAATGTATAATATTAGTATTTACTATATTCATTATATTTTTATGATAATCTTATCTATAGGTGCATCTATACTAATATTATAAAGCTTTTCAAAGAGATTTTTGTCTGAACGCGCTAATCTCACGAACTACTGCACCGATATCAAAAAATCTTTATCTGTTGGTTACGTAAGTAATCGCTGAGTGGCATAGGCTATCTTATACCTTTAAACGAGCAATTCTTGTATATATATATAAATATAGAATCTGCATCTCGGAAACGGCTCGAACGATTTTGATGAAATTATGTTTCGGGGACGATAAATCGATCTAACTAGGTTTCATTTAAAAAAAACGCATATTATGCGCGTTTTTAGACACTGAAAATCTATCACATTAGACACAAGAATGCGAAGGTAAATTTCGCCGCGTGGCGCGACAGCATAATAGCTCAGACGGAAGTCGGGCGGTCATGGGCGGTCACAAATTAGAAGCTCCGGGTTCGAATTCAGGCAGATTCTCTTTTTTTTAAGAAAATCTATTACTTGGAGCCTTTTATCTGTAGGTATCTAAGTATATTTAGTATTTAAACCGAGCAAAGCTCGGTCACCCAGGTACTTATATATTATGTAGGGACGGACTGCCAGTAACTACATATGCAAGTAGTTAAACATTGAGTAATGCAGCGAATGTGTGCTATTCGCTTATTTCTGTGCCACTCGTGCAGTGTACCACGTAATACGTCGTTCTGAAATGAAATAGGCACTGAAACCATTAACTCTGTAACCGCTGTTACGGGAATTTCTAGCAATTTCTTTTTTAAAATGGAGTACAAGTTCTACTTTAACTTGACATATATACTTTACTAGCGGCCCGTTCCAGCTTCGCTCGGATAATAACCTAGATACCAACTGCAGCGCCATCTGCCGGGCTGATTTGTGAATCTAAACCATGGAGGGCCCTACCCAAACGCATACAGAAAAATTCATTCAAATCGGTTCAGCCGTTTAGGATTATGTTTTGGATGATTAGGTATTGTGGATTTTTATCGGTAACTTTCATAAAGATGAAATTTCACGAAAATATATAACATTGTTGGTAATAGTTACAAAGTACTACAAAGTCCTAGCGGGATACAGACGAAAGAAAAATCTTATTTCAATGTTAAACGCTAAACATTTCGCAACAACTTAGTGCTTGAAAAAGATGAAATTTCACGAAAATATATAACATTGTTGGTAATAGTTACAAAGTACTACCTTTGTAGTACTTTGTAGGACTTTTCCTAGCGGGATACAGACGAAAGAAAAATCTTATTTCAATGTTAAACGCTAAACATTTCGCAACAACTTAGTGCTTGAAACCTCAAAAAGCTTTATATTTGAATGCAAATTAAGCAATATTTTGCCATTTGTGACGTGAAATAAACTCAAAACACCGGATAGACAATGGCAATGGCAACTGGGCTAAGGCAATGTCGTTCGCAATACGTTCATGATTGAACGACAAATGTCCAAACATCCTCACTTTCACATTTATAATATTAGTGGGATTACAGAGAAAAAGGAACCTTATTACCTTCATCCCGCTGTGTTTAATTCAAACATGCTCAGCTTAAGTGCGTTTGTAGTTGTAGTTTTTGTTGTTGTTTCACTTTTTAGAGTTCCGTTGTCAAATGCCAAAATACGGGACCCTTTTAGATTTGTCATGTCCGTCTGTCCGTTCGTATGTTGCAACCACTTTTTTCCGAAACTATAAGAACTATACTGTTGAAACTTGGTAAGTAGATGTAATCTGTAAACCGCATTAAGATTATCTCACACAATAATAGAAAAATAGCAATACATTTTGGGGGTGCCCCATTCTTAGCACTGAAACTCAATTTTTATTTTCATCAAAACCTTACATGTTTGGTATCTATGGATAGGTTTTTTAAAGTGATATTGATGTTTGTAACATATTTTTTTTCTAAAGTGAATAGTTTGTGCGAGAGGCTCTTCCAAAGTGGTAAAAGGGGTGGGGCCCTTTAACTTCTTAATTAAGAGAATGACAAAACCAAAAAATATGTGTAATGTTCATTACCTTGAACATTTTACATATTTACCAAATTTTTCAATACCAAACTTTCACCATAAATTGGTTTGAACAAGATCTAGTAAGCAGTTTTTTTGTAATCGTCATAAATACAGTATTATGAAAACATCGATCAAAGTTACAACAAACTACAAGATTTTTTATATTATGCTACTTGCTGCTATGGAACCCTTCATGGGCGAGTCCAACTAGCAGTAGGCTACTTTTATTTAACTAAGGCTCTGCCTATTAAAACAATTTAAAGAATAAAACAGGTAAAACATTTAAAATCTCTAGGTAGAGCGATAATGGAGCACTGCTACGCCTTTACATGAGCAATGTCAGTGACGTATATGATTTTCCATTACCAAAAACTGCTCAAAGTGTCACTTCTACAAGTACTTTTAAAAATGGTGAAATACGGGTGGTGGGTGAGTGAAAATACTGAGATTAGACTATTAGTTCAGTCACTGTGGTACACAGACTTAGACTTATCAGCTCTATGAACGTTTTACACGGCGCTGACGAGTCCCAGCGATGATACCCGTAGACTACAACCCTCTTGAGTGCCTTAATGGGAATCTTACATACTCGTAACTTTACCCGAAACGATCTCTCGTAATTTGTTGAAGAACTGTACCTATTTCTAGGATTATTATCATTGTGGAGAGTGCTAACGTCTAGTGGGATTATATTTAAGTTGTATTGAACATTTTTAGGGTTCCGTAAAACGTAAAAAAAGGAACCCTTTTAGATTCGTCATGTCTGTCTGTCCGTTCGTACGTCACAGCCACTTTTTACCGAAACTATGAGAACTACACTGTTGAAACTTGGTAAGTAGATGTATTCTGCACTAAGATACTTAGAACTGAAACGAATTTTTTTTTTCATCAAGCCTAAATTTGTGGGGTGTTTATCGATAGGTCTTCAAAAATTATGTTGAGGTTGCAAAAAATATTTTTGCCTAAACTGAATTGATTTAAGTTGTATTGAACATTTTTAGGGTTCCCTAAAACGTAAAAACGGAACCCTTTTAGATTCGTCATGTCTGTCTGTCCGTTCGTACGTCACAGCCACTTTTTACCGAAACTATGAGAACTACACTGTTGAAACTTGGTAAGTAGATGTATTCTGCACTAAGATTTAAAAAAAAATCAATTTTTTTAGGGATGCATAGGTACTTAGAACTGATGCGATTTTTTTTTTCATCAAGCCTAAATTTGTGGGGTGTTTATCGATAGGTCTTCAAAAATTATGTTGAGGTTGCAAAAAATATTTTTGCCTAAACTGAATTGTTTGCGCGTGAGACACTTCCAACGTGGTGAAATGTGTCCCCCCCCCCTCTAACTTCTAAAATAAGATAATGATAAATTAAAAACAAATATATGATGTACATTGCCATGTATACTTCCAACAAAAACTCTATATGATGAGTAGTTTTTTTTGGTACTTCATAATTACATTATTATTAAAACATCGATCAAAATTACACCGAACTACAAGAATTTATTTATTATATTATTTGCTGCTACGGAACCCTCCATGGGCGAGTCTGACTCGCACTTGGCCGCTTTTATTTATTTTTGTGAGTGGGGTTGTCTGGTCTTGTAGGATTTTATATAAATTATTTTAAAATCAATTAAATAGTCTATGAAAAATGTGTGTAGTTATTATTCATACTTACAACACTTATTGCTCAATCATGTCTGAATATCTGGACGGATCGAATTAAAGCCTACTATAGTTATAAATGAAAAAGTTTGGATATTTAGATGTTTAAATGTTTGTTGCTCAATCACGTTGAAACATCTGAATGGATAAAGTTGAAATTTGAAGAAAAAATCTCAGCTATCTCATTGCCTGGAATATAGGCTACTTTTATCACGGGAACTACGGGGGCGAAACCGCGGGGCGCTGCTAGTAAATCATATAACTGAGCGATGAGTGCTGTGAACAGTTAAGGAGTGATTTGGATTATTTATGCTTAAACAGCGGTGTGGCACTGTACTGCTATGCTGGTCTAGTCGGGAGAACGGCGGCTGCCGATCCGGAGACCCCGGGTTCAAACCCCACACGCACCACTGTCTTTTCGAAGTCACGTGCGTAATGCCGATAACTTAAAACGGTGAAGGAAAACATCGTGAGGAAACCGACATGTACCTAGAATCTTTCGAAGTCATGTGTCATCCACCAACCCGCACTGGGCCAGCGTGGTGGATTATGGCCTTAACTCTCTCCTTGCGAGAGAAGGCCCCGAGTCCCAGCAGTGGGAACGTTTAGTGGGCTGTTGATGATGATGACATGTTTTTTTAAATTTATATATAATAAAAACACATATGGACCTACTCTATGTTATAAATAAAAAAGCACTACGCTTCCCTACAGGAAATAAACGATGAATTATTATCAATATGTCTAGTAATTACATTAGAAATATCGACAAGTTGGACTCTGCACCCATAGTGGACAAAGAATGAATCCTTCTTTGTGTAAAGCCAAGGTTTCGATTTGCTAGGATGATTACTTTTGTGATCAAAAAGCATAATATGTGGTTAGCGTTATAAACTAAACTTGATACTAAGAAGAATGGTTAGTTTATGCTTTACTTATTGGTCAACGTGAGTAACGCCTTACATAAAACATGGTACAAATCAATGGTACTACTGACATTAAGGCCATAAAACAAGAACTAATTTAAAACATTTTTTTTTTATTGTCAGAGACTTTTTATTAACAAAACTAAAATACAATGAGAACTACACTACGCTACATACCTAACAACTACTTACACTATGCACACCTGAATTATCCATAGACCAATGAAGGTCTATGGATAATTCAGGTAATTAATAAATAAAACAATATTAATTATTTCAATTAAAATGTGAAAACTTCTTGTGGCGAGCCACAGACAAATTTTTCACGAACTGTGAATTGAATTCTAGCGTCACGCTCGGGAATGATAAGAAATCTTGCGTGGCTTAATTGGTAGTAGCTCTGCCTGCGAAGCCCAGGGTTGTGGGTTCGATTCCCACCCAGTGCAAATATTTGTGTGATGTATTCAAATGTTTGCGCTGTGTGTTTCTATGTATAATAAGTATGTATTTAAAACTTTACATGTATTATATCAGTTATCTGGCCGCCATCATACAAGCTTTGCTTAGTTTGGGGTCAGATGGTGTTGTGTGTGAATTGTCCACCAATATTTATTATTTATTTAATCTTCGGGTAAACTCGGGACCATGGTAATGCTCATGGCCACGCCCTCCGGTTTCACCCGCGTATTTTCCAAAGTAAACTATGAAATTCTGAGTTATTCATTAGTTTCCACTTCTATCGGCAGTTCCTATGACTGCCAATTTTTGAACGGAAACAGCTTTGCACTGGATTGTTATTACGCTGATTTCGAGCGGCGATGGTAACTACTACCACAGGCACAACTTAGTAGCGGGGATCATCCACCAGCAACTTGCTCATCAACTTGCTTCAGTCAAGTCCGATGGGTCCTAGTATAAGTATACCGTTTCGCCAGTTCTCAAATATCGTCGTACGGTGCAATCGGCAACCGATCTATTGTCACGGATACGACTATTGCCGCCAATAAGCCCGATATTGTATAAGTAGACTAGTCTCAACGCCAGGTTGTGCTTGTCGATATCACCAAATCACCATACTACGCGACGAGATTCTCATGAAGATCAAGAAGGTCAAACTCAGTAAGTAAGCACCTTGACTTGGTTCACGAAGCTACCACCATGTGGGATGTTGTTTAGATGCTTGTATTTCTTAAGTGGCTTTAGCTAAACGGTTTGATCAAGGGTCCAATGTAGAGAGTATCTTAGACACAGAATGCGCATCAGATGATTCATCACTCTGCATTCCTTGCTTGGACTATGTTTCCCTGTTGGTGGCTTCTGAGTTCTTAATTTTTTATTCTTCAAATTTCATTGGGTTTTTTTTGTAAAAATTAAGAAGGAATTCAAAAGTGTAAATATTATTAAATTTATAAGATTTTAACTCAAAATACAACCGTAATATTATTATAATATCTCCAATACTCATGTGATACCGGGCGGTAACAATATAAAGGTTGTTTATCGTTTCGTATAATTCGATTTTTAGTCCTGCTCTTTATTTCGTAGCTCCCAAGGGCTTATCCAAAACTAGCAGGTAAACAAGCATTTCAGGGAAATTGAGTTTCGTATTTTGCTACTCTCGTATTCGAATAAGTTAGTCCATATCTTTCTGTATTCATTGTAGTAGGCATATAACGTGATATTGGAGCAACGAAATTCCTGTTACTACCTCGGTGTATTCCATAGCATTGATAGATAGCTATTTAGATAGATAGAGATCTATAACAGCGGAACTGATTTAAATGAAATTAAATACGTAGTAATTTTTTCTTACGTATGGTGGACACGGTAGGGTCGGTCGATTAGTGACTTGATTTGTCGGTTTATTTGTAGTTACCAGACAAGAAGACGGAATACTAAGACAAGAAGGTTGTATTTAACACCGAATTCGCAGAATTAATGCGAATTAATACTCTTATTATCAAGTTACGGCTGACCTAGTCAGCGACTGCCGATCCGGAGATCCCGAGTTCAAATCCTACGCGCACCATTGTCGTTTCACAGTCATGTGCGTAATGCCACTAACTTAAAACGGCGAAGGAAACATGTCATGCACTAACCCGCACTTGGCCAGCGTGGTGGAGTATGCCTTGAGCCTCTTCTTGCGAGCCCCAGGTCTCAGCATTAGGAACATTTAGTGGGCTGCTTATCCTATTCTTTTATTAGGCATATTTGTATTTATTCATAAAAATACCAATACTTAATGATTAAATAATTTTATCATTAACAACTTTTCTATTTATTTTTCGACGACTAAAATATATAACATCGTCAAAAAATAATTGCAATAAGCTTGTGGGACTTCTAATCTTCAAGCAATACAGTGGCCACCATTATTCTGTAAAACAGGGCTCGAAATAGGCATTTTCTGTCTCGCAAACTTAACTTCGAAACGATTCGATCGAACAAGGCCAAGACTCACATTTTTGAATTCACACGACAACGAATCACTTTCATTTCGATACTGGACTACGAATCATACTTCCGTATTGTCCGCTGTCTTTAATTTGGTTGGCGTTGCAAACGTTGAGGGTTATAGGCGATTCGTCCCAAAGTTAATTCGTCCCAAAAAAAAGTGTGCTTAAAATTTTTACGGCTTGTACATGCATGAAATACGCAATGTCTCAAGTCAATCTATAAATATGTCACCGTTAAATTGTAAATACCGTAAGATTATAATCTAACGAATGAAGTTATGATCCTACTACTGTCGCAAACATACGTTTCGTTCATTTTTTTCTTTTATAGGTTTACACTGGAATATGATCTTGCCTGATGTTAAGCGACGATGCGGCCTGCTATGGAGATATTTTATTTGTATGAAACCAATTCATTCACACATAGGTACACGTAAATTACGCCATCAGGGAATACCCATCTGGGTAACATATTCCACAGTTTAAGCAATGCGGTTCACGATAGACACATTGTTTTGTCGTTTATAGGTGAGCTTGCAAACGTATGGTTTTTGAGAATGAGGCCCCTGTAAATCAGGAAGCGTGAGAGTTGCGGTGACAGAGAAGGCAATTTGTCCTACATGATCGACAGCGCTGATCTGAAACGGTGCGCTTACAGCGTCACCACGCTCGAATGTTATCGGAAAACGATTTGCTGACGATATTTTGAACTTGCTCTCTAAGTTCTCTGTAAATGCCGTCGCGCTGACACATAAAAAGTTTTGGACAAACAACCTTTTTTCTATTTCGTTCCAAGTTGTTTGTACATAATCAGGAAGCTCTTTATAGAATTTTGCAGGATCTTATAGTATTATATCAGGTTTCTGGCTTAAAGCTTTTTTTGTTTTCCGTGGAAAACAAATGTGGAGAATGTGGATTCCATTACAATCTAAACAGTGATTTTAGCAATGAACATCAAATTTTTCAGTGGAATGCGCGTCTTGTTTAAACGCAATTGTTAGAAAACAGAGACGGGCTTCCAGCCCTGGCCACATTTTCGCTTTTTGAACTCAAATTGAAAACAATACAAATGTCTTACTCGTGTTCAAAATTATTTTTAACTACCTAACCCTGTGAAGTTTGTATCACCGGTGTATTTCATATCATATTCACTTATCACGAAGTATTGTGAGTGGGTATAATACGAGTAAATACATCTCTACGCACAAATTAGTTATTATTATTAATGTAGTAGTGGTAGGATTCTTGGCAGAGTCCGCCTGGGGAAGTAACACACCTTTGCCAGTTATTCTACCGCCAAGCAGTAATGTGTAAGCGTTACTGTGTTCCGGTTTGAAGGGCAATGTTTCCAGAGAAATTACTGCTTAGAGCTTTACGGCTTAGAGATATAACAACTTAGATCTCTGAGTGACAAGCGCAGTGCAGTGCTAGGTAATGATTTGGAGTTTCATATTCCAATAGCTGCGTGTTACTGTGCTGTTATGTGGCAGGGGTGTTGCTTACCCTCAGGCACATGAACTTCTCGTCTCGTCACTCTTTATTAAAAAAAAAATAGCTGGATTCATTTTGATGTTTCGTACGGAGGTAACTGCTACCTTGGATAAACACATTGGCTACTTTTTGTCCCGAACGATATACTCGTAGCCTCGTTGTAAAGAAAATATAGGCTTTGTGCTCTTTTGACAAAATAGTCGCACCATGACAATGAAAATAGCAATAATAGTCTTCACTTGTAATCAATTACAATACACTGAAATAAAGTATGTCTCGCTTAAGCTCGAGAATGGCTGGACCGATTCGGCTAGTTTTGATGTTTAAATGTTTGTGGAAGTTCCGGGAAAGTATACGGTCAGACACATAAACAGTAAGTAACGAAAGAAACTTAAAAACAGACAGCGACGGAATCGCTGTAGTTGTTTGGTGCGCCCGAACTCGTTCCATTCTAACCCTATCCACTTAAGGCGCTAAATAGACTCAAATGGCACTTTTAACACAAATTTACCAAAATGTATAAATGTTGTATGATGTTGAAAAAATCATACTCATCGAAATTCGATAATGTTCTTTACAATCTAAAAAAGTGCAAAAAGATATTGAATGTAACAAAAAGTTGAATGTACCTAGCATGTAAGAAATTAATTACCAAATATTTTTAAAAGCGCCATCTATGAGCTTGGCGCGGTAACTTTTTGTTTCCATCAATACTAATAATGTCGCCAGCTGGACGCGGTTTCGTGTGGCGCTGTCTTATCGAAGATGTAAAGGGGCGTGACTTAATTTTGAATTCGTGAATTTCCTTTAGGTCTTCTTCAGCACCTTAATTAGTATTCACTTTGGGACGCAAGTCTGCCACCAATACGAACGTTAGTATTATCTGTCTCTCTGTCTGTGTGGTTTGCACGTGAGACAGCTCGTTGCATTCGATCGTCTTCACAACATCGATATAAACCATAAACCAACCACATGGCTTATATCCATGCTTCAAACACCAGGTCATCATTAAATACAATAACTGTAAATAAAGTTCTAGTTATCGACAAACAAATGATAAATTGTATCTCCCTCATGTATACTTATTCTGTGTATAGATTTTAATAATTGACTTGTAATCATCTTGAAATTTATTTTAAATTCTTTATTCCACCACTCACCCACTCTGGCACTTTTGCACCTTTTTATTTCTGAAACATAACTTTCAAAACAGACAAAAGAGATTTTACCTGATACTAAGCATACCTACAATTAAAAACTTATACATAAGTATAGTAAACATAACTGACAATTTTATTTAAACACTAATGACATAAAACGTATCACATCAATTAAATTATATCGTTATTTTAATTATTATTTACTAGCAGCGCCCCGTGGCTTTATCTGCGTAGTTCCCGTTCCCGCTAATTCCCCGGGATAAAAAGTAGCCTATGTGTTCTTCCAGACCATAATCTATGTATAATTTTAACGCAATCCGTTCATACGTTACGACGTGATTTAGCAACAAACATCCATACATTGACATTAATAATATTAGTAGGATGTTTCTCACCGCATAACTTGTCTGAACTTACACAAATATTTAAAGATCAAAATTAGCCAAATCGGCTCAACCAGTATTGAGTTTAAACCAGACTAGATTTTTTATTTGCCCTAGATTTGGGCCTAAAAGCCCTCACAGTAAATCCGACACTGGTTAAACAGTCTACTTCCTCTACCAAGAAGATTGCATTCCTTTAGGCTGTTTCGTTGTGTCGTTAATATCACTCACGAAATAGCGATGGCAAGGTTTTCAAAGTCAAGGAAAAACGGTTACTTTACTTTTCCTCTACCAAAGTACATGATCTCTACAAAGCTGAAGTTTTATTTGTCTTTGTCTCTTTTGTTTGAACGCGTAAATTTGATAAACAAACGTAGTGCATTGAATGAAAACTATCTATAAAACTAACTACGCCTCGCAATGTAACCCACGGCTTAGCTAATTAATTCAAATAGATTTGAATCCTGTATTAATTGAATCTATAATAATATTATAAAACTGCAGAGTTTGCTTGTTTGAACGCAAGGATCTCGGGAACTACTGGTCCGAATTGAAAGATTATTTTGCTTAAATAAAAAATTTCTTTCTCTGTTGGATAGTCCATTTATCGAGAAAGGCTATAGGCTATTTAACATTACGCTAATATTAACAGGAGCGGAGCATGAATGAAAAATGTAACAAAACGGGAAAAAATATTGCTTTTTGAAATTTTGCAGTGCTAGGTAATGATTTGGACTATCATGTTCCAATAGCTGCGTGTAACTGTGCTGTTATGTGGCAGGCATGTTGCTTACCATCAGGCACATGACCTGCTCGTCTCGTCACTCCATGCTATAAAAAAAAATACACCTCATCTGCTTACGATTGGCACAAAGGAACCGTACGGAAAAACCTGATCTATATTTATTTACTTATTCTTTATCTAAGGCCAGGTTACCCATATCAGCAAGGCGAATTTAAAAAATTACATCCATCCAAAAAAGGCTATGGCTTTGCTGTTGCGGTCTCTATCATTTCAAGGGAAAAGAAAAGAGAGAGAAATATCAAAGCTAAGACAGTTCTAGTTAGGCAGTAAATCTACGGCGGTTCCGCCGCAACTCCAACGCTACGCTGCGGCGGCCGCAGCCGCTAAAAGTCAATAAAGTTCATCAGATAAAGAAGTTTTCACTTCAAAAATCCTCAATATCATATTACAATTGGCAGCCTTATTGCTTAGAAGGATATCTTCTGGGAAAAATTTCACATAACCCTTAACATATGTTTAGTTCATTAAAATGTTTATTCATCTACCTTTACCCTGTTTGTTTCGTACCATACAGAGTTATAAAAGGCGCGAAATCCCCGCTCGGTTTCTGTGGTAGTTTTTCACTTAAGCGCGTTTTCCACAAACTTTTATATTAGACGACGAGAAAAGTTTCACGGACTTGTTTTATTGCCTAATTCGGTTTCGGTGGACGAAACTAATTCCTTTAATGTGGTTATGTATTGTTGCCAACCCAACTACCAACTATTAGCTTACCTTTTAGGATTTCCGCAGTTCATTTGATGCTAACTTTACTGTTTTTACTATAATAAAGTGGCCAAGTGCGAGTTGGACTCGCCCATGAAGGGTTCCGTTGCAGCAAGTAACATAATATACATGTACACATAGTTCTTGTAGTTCGTTGTAACTTTGATCGAAGTTTTAATAAAAGTGTTTTTATGACGTACTATAAAAAAAACAACTCATCAGATCGAGTTCAAACCAATTTTCGTTGGTAGTTTTCATAATAATGTACCTCATATATTTTTTTTAGTTTTTTCATTCTCTTACTTTAGAAGTTAAGGGTTCCGTAAAACGAAAAAAAGGGTTCCGTTTTTACGTTTTACGGAACCCTAAAAATTGCCATAAAAATTAAAGTGAAACAAACAAACGAATATACGAAATGAAACCTTTCCGACCAAAATGCGGACGTTTATTTCACTCGCCGTAAAAAAATTGCCAATCAGCGTGATAATGCCGCCAGCGCCCTAGGCACGCTTTCGACTGGTGGTGATTAGCTTGATTATTTTTAGACTTTCATCCATCTATAGATTTTTTATGTGCATAGTGTAAGTATGTATAATGTATATATATGTTATACAGTCTAGTCAACAAGTGCTTTTTAGGTAAAAATCTCATTCGTTGTCGTTGTCAAAAAAGTTGATTCGATTCGGAATGGCATCTACATAGTTAGTTTTTGAGAAAATGCTAAGCCCGCTCGCCAAAATTGCAAAAGTTATAAACAATTTAGTGAAAATAAAAGTAGAGTTTAGTTGTTTGCCACTATACCAAAAACTATTTAAGATACTTCCAATTTCAAAACAAATTCCAAATGAGGAGAAAATGTCCTAAAATAATAAAAGTTTTAAAAATACGCTTCGGCCGCCATGATGGATTTAGGTTAGGTGATTTTTTTTCGTATCCCATTCAGCAACCCCTTTCATTTGATACCCATACGTGGGGGTGGATTTCAAACAGCCAGTCCGCCATCTTGGGGAGGCCGCCATATTGGATTTGTAATGACGTTTTTTAGCTAGTCATGTATTGTCCTCAGAACTCAGAGCGTGTGCAAAATTTAATTATAATCGAAGACCGGGAAGTGGGTTAAATTAAGATTCCAAGATTTTCTTACATACATAGTTAGTTACAAGTTTAAAGCTAATAAAAGCGTGTTAAAAAAGTCCTGTCCTAAAAAGCTGTCTTAGCTTTGACATTGTTAACTCTTTTCTTTTCGGTTAAAATTATAGAGACAGCTATCTATGGCAAAGCTAAATCAGATTTAGTTTGGCGGTAGAATTAGTAGGAGTCGTTTGTCTTGCTCTAACCTACACTCTTTATAACAAACAAATACAATAACATTATTTTAAAATAAAACATTTGTCACTCAATAATTCTATAAGAAACCCGTAATATCTCGAGAACTGGCTGGAACTTTTGAGTAGATATTTCAGACAAGCTGCTGTTTTTCATTTTACTCCGCTACTCACCAGCCAGTTCTGCATTTCCGTGTTGGGGTTATACCAAGAGAGTTATAACAAGTTTTCAGCTTTCCTCAAATACGCACGCAAAACCTGTTTCCAGCTCTCGGGATGTAGCAAAAATAGCCTTGGATTTACTTGTAATATCATACACACGGGTAATTTTACCCTGGATGAAAGCTTATCTTTTAATCTCAGGTATATGCTGCCTCTGTACTACACTAAGATCCGCTTAGCCGTTAAGACGGGGGAAATGGACCGACACATGTACGTTGTACGTGAATGACTACAAAAATAATAGGTGTTATAGTTTTAGACGAGGATTACTTATATTATTACGAGTATTAATAGTGGTAGGTCTCTTTGCAGAATCGGTCTGGGGTCAAACCTTTGCCATTTATTCTACCGCCAAGCAGTAATGTGTATACATTACTGTGGTCCGGTTTGAAGGGCAATATATCCAGTGAAATTACAGGGCATAGAAATGAAACATCTTATATCTCTGGGTGACGAGCGCAGTGCAGTACTAGGTAATTATTGGACTCTTCGTGTTCCAATAGCTGCGTGTCACTGTTCTGATATGTGACAGGGATGGTGCTTACCATCAGGCACATGTTCTGCTCGTCTCTTTACTCTATTCTATAAAAAAAAGATATAGATTAGAGTGCTGGGAACAAAAAAACCTATTATCATTTTCAGGTTTTCAACACAATCATCATAGTCCATTACCCATCTTGATGTAATTAATGAATGTAAACGTACCTCTCTGTCTACCGGTTGGTTTTAATATCGTTAATAGAGTCTAGGCTAGAGTATTTTTATGTATAAAACAGATAGTTGGCGTCAGATAGCTTCTACCTACCAAATGATAGGCTAGCAAAGAAGACGCAAGCCCTTCTAAGTTAAAATTACTAACTAAATTATGTCGCACTTTTATGACCTATATAATAAATTGAAAGATCGAAAAATTACACGATAAGAAATCTATTTAGTTACAAGTGACAAAGTTTGTGAGTGTATGTATTATTAATGTATTAAATAGACCATAAATAGTATACGGTAAGTTTAAAAAAAAGTTTGCTGAAAACAGAGGCTGCAAATCTTTATTTTCTACAATAATAGTCTCTATGATAGCTGCCCTAAAGGATATAGTTTCAGTGATATCGGCCAAAACCGTTTTTTCAAGATGACGTTTGAAGGTCCACCTGGATCTGTCAGCATTTTGTGATTTTATACTCCGTAAGTGGTCCTACATCTTATAAATATAGTTACCAAAGTGTATCAAGCGGTTAAATTCGATCCAACAGTTCCTGAGATTATCAGGTTCAAACAAACCAAACTCTTTGGCTTTATATTATTAGTACAGATTATAGCATGTCGATGACGCGAATCCATGAGACCTTTCAAAAAGCTCTCAACGCGGCTATATAAGTTTTCGCCAGTTAACATTTCTTTCGATTAATATCCCTATAATTATGAAGCAAATTTTGTTCTATTCATAGTTTCGAAGACATATTACCCGAAAATGAGACAGGTCAGTTGGCAGTCACGGAACCGGGTCATATACTGAAGGTGCCGGACCAACGAACAGTGCTGACAATCGCAAACCCAGCCAACCGTGAACCACCCCATCGGGTCATTATGTACTCGTAATAGTTAAACAGATGACGCAGAACATGTTCTCATTACGACCCCAGAGCCTCGAAACACGATTTCAATTTCTATTCCGCTAGTAGAAACTAAGAGATTTGTCTCCACTTTTTTCAATCAATTTATTGGAACCATTGATTCAGAAGAATACTTGATAACGTCATTTACAATTAGCCATAAAGAATTTGTGCACATCTATATATATAAAAGCGAAAGGTCACTCATCAAGGAATCTCAAAAACTACAAATGCTAGGAATCTGAAATTTTGCATGGAGGTCCCTTTTAGCACGTAGGCGCTCGCTAAGACGGGGTTTTGCGAAATTCAACCCCTAAGAGGGTGAAAGAAGGGATGAACGCTTGTATGAAAATTCGTGATTTTCAAAGTTATCTTTGTATCTAGACACTTGACACGAAGCAATTAAATGATTGTTCTATCCATTTTGTAATTTCTAACTGTACGGGGGTGAAATTGGGGTTGAAATGGGGGATGAATGTCAACATGAAAGATCTCAACCGTTGAAGATAAATCATGAAACTCTGAATATAGACACTTGACACGAAGCAAACGAATAATTTGTTCTAGCAATTTTGTAATTTCGAACTGAATAGGGATGAAATTGGGATTGAAATGGGGGACGAATGTCTCTTACACTTTCACACCTTAATAACTGAACCGATTTTGATGAAATTGTTTTATTATAAGCTGTTTTTAGTAACTGTAAATGTGTCTGGGTATAGAAATAGGTACTGCCTGAGTTATCTCAGTATTTATTTCGCGCGGACGAAGTCGCGGGTAACAGCTAGTAATAAAATAAAACAAAAATTGTCGCAATAAGAATTAAATCAGCTGTAACCAGGGTCTTCTCAAGTAGATGCGACTCTTGGCGGATCTTGCAAAAAAAAGTCTTAGTGACCCAGTGCCTTAATCGTGAGGTTCACAATTATGACCTCATAGGTTCGAATCCTGCCTTCACTTCTTGAGTATTTTTCCAAGTGTAAAATGACAAGTTTGACAATGGCTTTAAGTGAAGGAAAACATTGTGAGGAAACCAGCACGTTGCAAAAATCTTTCGATATCATGCGTCATACGCATATACACGAAGTTTTTGAAAAAAAGGTATGCAGAATATTTTTTATACATCTTGCTCTGCGTAGGATGAGTTTTGGAAATGGTGTTCAAGAGGGTGGATTGAACGCAAAAAAGGGACGGAAACGTATATATTTTAGCTATGTACTGCGTAATGACAAAAACGACATCCTTCAGCTAATTGTGCATGAAAAAATCCGGAGAAGTTCACTTTGAAGTAATACGCACTTTGTGGTTTAAAAACCTAGAGACGTGTTTGTAACCTTAGCAAAATACAGCAATAAAGAAAGTAGTAAATAGAGAAATCAATAAATCCTACTAATATTATAAATGTCAATGTTCGGATGTTTGGATGTTTGTTACTCAATCACGTCCTAACGTATGAACGGATTGGGCTGAAATTTGAAACACAGTTAGATTATAGTCTGGAAGAACACAAAGGCTAATTTTTATCCCGATAAAATAACAGGAACAACGGGAAAAGGAACTATGCGGGTAAAACCGCGGGGCACTGCTAGTCTAATATAATTATTCGTTTATTTGCTGCTTTTAGGTTTTTTAAGTTATAATAAAGAAAAAAAAGAAAAATACATTTTACTTTAGTTAGTGGTACGCCTAAGGAAGTCTTTCCCACATCTTTCTCAGTTGTTTTACCGTCAAGCAGTAATTTGCGTACATTATTATGTTTCCGTTTGAAGGGCCATGTTTCCAGAGAAATTACTGTCCTAACGCCCGTGCTACACGAGGCTAGTTTTTCAAGCTAAACAACAAAACTAAACTAGCGTTGCGTAGCGTTGTGTACACGAAGCTAGAAGAACTAGCTTGCTATTCTATCCTCGTGTAGTCAATGCATAAGAGCTCAGTCATCTTATAAACCCGTGTGACAAGCGCAGCTTAGTACTAAGCAATGATTTAGACTCTTCATGTTCAAATACTAGTTGCGTGACAGTTGCATGTTATGGACGGGATTGTAACTTATCATCAGGCGCATGCATGTCTCGCTCGTCTCATTTTTTTGTACCAATTACCATGAGTAATTTTATGTAAAAAAAAAATTTTGTCTAAGTTTAATGTCATATTTTCATGTCCAAGTAAGCAAATTGTAGAGTTTTGTTGATATGTATTTCAAACACCACTACATTGATTTCTATCAAATTTATATGGGACCACCTCTATGGTATAATCTACCAAAAAACAAAAAAAAAACATTTAAATCGATTTACAATTGGCAGAGCTATCACGTTACATACAAACAAAAAAACATACAACAAAATAGATAACCTTCTTTTTTGAAGTCACTTGAAAAGTTTCTAATTTAGAAATTGTTTAAAAAATCTAGTCTGACTTGGTCGCTGAGCATGAGCACTATGGAATAATCTACCATTGTTTTTTAACTTTACTCATTGATTGATTTTTAACTCAGTTGGTACGTTAAATATATCTGCATGACGCCACCAGTATTTAGCAATACATAGCAAGCCAATCGGCTTAACAACTAGCAGTAAGAATATAATAATTTATCCAAGTAAAACACATGTGATAAAAATAGTTCCCATTAACAAGGAAATAAAATTGAAGCGTCAGTGTGTAAACTAAAATTGACAGTTTTTACTAAAACTCATAGACTAGCGATTCGCCCCAGCTTCATTCAGCTTAGTACATAATAAAGTTTTTTTTTTTTACTTTTATAGGTTCACACTTGACCGCCATCTCACCTGATGTTAAGCGACGATGCGGTTTACGATGTGAGCGTGTTTACCTAGAAAAAACCGATTCACTCTCGATTTGAAGACACAAAGATTGTAACTATCGGGGAAAACCCACTCAGGCAACGTATTCCACAGCCTAGACGTTCTTATCACAAAAGTTGAGTCGAATCTCTTCGTTCGTGTCTTTGGAACATCAACCATGAAACGATGTCACTTTTTCGAGCTACGAGCATTCCGATAGAAAAAAGGACAAGGTGGTATCAGATCATGCAGATCAGTCGCACACTCTCCAAAGTGTATCCGAAAAAAAAAACCGATAGGCTAGCAATTTTTCGGCGATGTTCAAGACTTTGGAGTATTTTTCGCACGAGAGTGTCGTTGCCTATGAGCCTTTTGGTACGCCTCTCGATCGATTCCAGAGCTTCCAGCTGATACTTAGCCGATTCATCCCAAAGGTGCGAACAGTACTCCATACAGGAGCGAATCTGTGCTTGATATAATGTAAGCAACTGTTCAGACTTGAAGTACCTTCGCACTTTTGAGAGGACACACAGGATAGATAGATAGATTAACTCTGTATTGCACTTAGTTTAAAAATAAGACAAAAGTTACTTATAGAGCATAATAAATATATAGCACTCAAACCACGTATTTATCCAACGGTGAAAGAAGTTTTGCTAATGGTCCAGTAATTCCTGAGATTAGCGCGTTCAAACAAAATACTTCTTTAACTTCATAATATTAGTTGAACATTTTAGTAGTTACGAGTATAAGCGGTAAGGTACCTACGACAAAAAAAAACAATTTTCAAAAGTTTCTGTGCTGTGCCAGATAATCTCTGAAAAGGCTTTACATATTTTGATACAATATTTACTGACCAATGTCAGTACATACGAGTATATAAGGTTACGACTGCCTCTATGTTACGGATAGTCGGGAGAACGGCGCCTGCTGATCCAAAAGGCCCGGGTTCAAATCCCACGCGCACCACTGTCTTTTCGAACTCATGTTAGACTTAGACAAACGTTGAAGGAAAACATCGTGAGGAAACCGATATGTAGGGTTTTTTAAAATAAAGAGTGATGAGACGAGCAGACCATGTGAACAGGCGGCTTATGTGTGACAGTACAAATTTCAGATGTTATAAATAGCCTATGTATAAGACTAACTTTTCTTGAGAATACTAGAGAGGTGAGGGAAAATGTAGAGTTTCAGTCATGGAACTACACGGAGTATACTACGTATGTACTCTACGTAGTTCCAGACCAATGAAACATTTGTGTTACTATGAGGAGTCAACACTGTAAAGCGTACTCCTCAGCCAAAAACAACAACTCTTCTTGTAAAGCAATAAGTATATAAACTAGGTTTGTTTCAAATGCGCTTCAAGTTGGATACAGCAACTGCCATCGCGTTTTAACGACATACAGCGCCATCTAGAAATGTAGGTTGAAGTTAAAACATGAGCGCATTAGATTGAAATCCCTACGTATCGTCAGGACCATTTCACGTATCGTTTGTCAAAATAAACCAAAAAAGTTAGTTTAGTAATACAGTTAAAATAATAAAAGGTGTGTGCTTGAGATCGCACTGCAGAAGTGAAAACAAAAATAAGAAATAACTATAGAATACTTTTGAATAATTTTATTTTTTAAAAATAAAAATTAATACACATACATTGAACATAGTAAACCTTAATAAGTAGGTCTTAATAGACTGGTCTATAAGCACCTACACTTATAGACCAGTGCAGAAGCGTTTGAAATTGGCAAAAAACAAAAATAATGTATAGTAGGATGAAACCCATTGTAAATGGAAGAGAATATGACAAAAGTGACAGGAAAAATAATTTACGGGCGATCTGAGGTCGGGAAGTGGAAGGGGGGGTTAGTTTTAAGCGTAAAAACGGTTTATCTCGATTTCCGGCAAAACTACAAATCCTATAGAAATAAGTTGCACGGTTGTACAAAAATGTAGGGTTTAAAAAGATCTACAGTTTTTGTATTGACACTTTTTTCACATATCCGCAAAATTTATGAGAAAAATTCAAATAAGTGAGTTATTGGTTTTTAATTTTTTTCTCATGTAAACACACAAAAATTACTCTAAAAATTTGGTCAAAACTTGCCTTTTTATATCTTTAATACACTGTATTTTTTTTTTTGAAAATATTTTTTTTTCTACCTTAAATTAACTTAATATTGAAAAAGTACCTTAATTTTCATTCGAAAAATCTCCCGTCAAAATATCAGCTTTTTCAATAAAAATGGTAAATTTTTTGTTCTTTAAAATATTTTCTTTCTGATAATGTAAAAAAGTTATACATTACCATGTATAACTTCTATTATTTATTAGGATTTGTAGTTTTGCCAGAAATCGGGATAAACCATTTTTACATTTAAAACGGACCCCCCCTTCCACTTCCCGACCTCAGATCGCCCGTAAATTATTTTTCCTGTCATTTTTGTCATATTCTCTTCCATTTACAATGGGTTTCATCCTACTATCAATTATTTTGTTTTCAAAAGCTATCGAGATTGGTCTATTATTGGCGCAAGCTGCTGTGTATCGACAATAATTATAATATTGTTTTCATATCATTACATTACATACTGATGTAAATATATCTGAAACTCATGAAATTAATGTCCAAATAATCTTTGCTTAGTTTGGGGTCAGATGGTGTTGTGTGTGAATTGTCCACCAATATTTATTTATTTATTTATTTAAATAGGTATTTCTAGATACAAAGCCCTCTTTAGAATTAAATAGATAGTGGTTTTTTTGAGTATTTAGATATTTTTGATGTATGTAATCATTAGATTAAAGGAAAGAATTAAATTAAATTTAGGCACTCAAACAAATTTCAAAAGAATGGATCAATATGTCGTCTAAATATGTACATATTGCAAGTACATTTTAGTTTTGTTCAAATTACAGTAACCGCCACACCGACTTCAATAAAATGTATATAGGACCCACCTCTAAACTATGATCGACCTATAAAATCGATTCGAAATTTGCAGCGCTGTAACGTAACATTCCATACATTAAAAAAATCAAACAACCGAATTGAGAACCTCCTCCTATTTTGAAGTCGTTAAAAAAATATAAAACAGAGATTAATTTTCGATTTTTCCAATATATTACTATGTCATCATCATCATCAACCGCAAGACGTCCACTGCTGAACATAGGCCTCCCTTTATTATTATGTAGCTATATTTAAATGAGTTTTAACCTTAGATAAAGAATAAGTAAATAGATTAGATAAAAGAAAAAAAACGAACTTGTCAACGCAAGTTGGCAAATTTTCGGCAAATATTTTTTTCAGCTATTCTTCGTTTTTGAGCTGGTTTCTTTGCCCCAGCCGCAAGTATACTTAGGGATTTTTGCAAGTTGTGTTTTTCTGTTTCCATGACGACGCCATCCGGCGAGCCTGCGCGCTCAGGCAACGTCATCGCCTGACGTCTCGCTGTCTTGCGGCCGTCTTAGAGATACTAAGATAATTTTATTTATTTTTAGTTTTAGCTATAGTATGGCATCTTGCACCCCGGTTGGACGCAATGCGTTGACTAATCTGGTGTCTCTGGAATCCAAGGTACAGTGTGAGCTATGTTCCCGTTATTTTAGAGGCCAAAAAGGGGTCAAAATTCACCGGGCTAAATCCCACAACAAATTACAAATTCCGCTTTCGGCTCCGATTACGGGTCAGTCGACCACAAGTGGCAGTTTCGTGAGCGCTGCTACGCCTTCCCAACCTTTTTGGGAAGTGTTGAGCTCACTCAAAAATTCATTTCCGGTCCTTAAGCGCATCCCGCGTGGTGCTCGTGTTTTGGTGGCTCAAAGTTTATCATTAGTTATCAAAAGTGTTCTTTCGCAAAATTCGAAAGATGCCTGGGAACATTTACTGAGTTTCCCATACAGTGTGCTTTATGTACCTTTAGAACCGTCGAACAAAAAGTCCCTTACCACTAGGGTAAAGGAGAACTGCGTAAAGTACACTGCTTCCGTGGAAAACCCTTTAGATTTGAGTAGTTTTATTCCGCCTAAGCAGCGGAATAACCAAAATTCTAAAAGTAGTGATGATTCGGCTATAATTAAGATTGTAGAGAACAAAATTAGCGATGGCGACATCAAAGGCGCAGCACGTATTTTGTTTTCCAGTGACACCATTGCGCCGAACACACCACACACCATTCAGTCACTTCGTGACAAACATCCACCCGCAACAGCTAATCTCCACCTCCCTGTTCCACCACAATCAGATAACGTCACTATTGAGGCCACATCGCAAGAGGTTTCGGCTGCGATTACATCTTTCTTGAGTGGCTCAGCTGGAGGCCTAGATGACCTGACACCTCAACATCTAAAAGATCTTCTATCTTTTAGCTCTGGTGAGGTAGCAGAGTCCCTCTTGAGAGATCTAACCTCTTTAGTTAACCTCATGTTATCTGGTCGAGTCAGTAGTGACATTGTCGAAGTTTTGTACGGCGCCAATTTGTGCGCACTTTCCAAAAAAGATGGTGGGATCAGACCAATTGCTGTCGGCACCACATATCGTCGCCTTGCTGCCAAGGTGGGTTGTAGGAAAAAGGTTGCTCTTTTGAGCTCCCTTTTCCAACCAATACAACTCGGTTTTGGTTCGCGGGGTGGATGTGAGGCTGCCGTTCATTCTGTCCGGACCTTCCTTTGCCAAAATTGGGGAGAGGTGCTGTTAAAGGTGGACGTCAAAAACGCCTTTAATTCGGTTGATCGAGGAGCCTTGTTGGCCCAAGTGAAGGATAAAATTCCTGACCTGTACAATTTTCTTTGGCAATGTTATGGCGAGCCCACAAAATTGACTTATCAAAACAATCATATGTTATCCTCCGTCGGCTGTCAACAAGGTGATCCCTTCGGCCCTGCGACCTTCGCCTTGGCCATTCACCCTATCATTCAACGTCTCCAGTCCAAACTAAACGTTTGGTACTTGGACGACGGAACTTTGGGGGGCGATGTGAATACTGTTCTAACTGATTTACAAAAACTCATAGACGGTTTTCGTCTGATTGGTTTAGAACTAAATTTTTCAAAATGCGAACTTTTCGTTTGCGACACATGTCCAGATAAAGATTCGATAATACAGAAATTTAATGATCTGGCCCCCAACATCAAATCAGTTGACAAATGTTCCCTGCGCCTCCTGGGTTCACCGATTTTAGAAGAATCGTTACCATCTTTTGTCGAAGAAAAAATTCAAAATTTCACGAGAGCCTCCGATAGGCTACTCAAAGTAAACGCCCATATGGCGTTTACAATTATTCGGCAATGTTTATTTGTTCCGAAATTTATGTACGCTTTACGGTGTAGTCCACTGTGGAAACATGGTGAGCTCCTTGGGAGCTTAGACAATGTCGTAAAGGAATCTCTAATATCGGTGTTGAATGTGGATCTGAGTGGGAGGGCCTGGTCACAAGCCTCACTACCCATACGGTTGGGAGGCCTAGGGGTCCGCCAAATTTCAAGTGTAGCTTTACCGGCATTCTTGTCCTCAGTTCATAGTACTCAAAATCTAATAGACAAAATTCTCGCACCCTCTTTAGGCCATTCGGAATATTCTGATGTAGTAGTAGCTAATTTGTTAGAGGCTAAGAATGCTTGGAGGCTGGCTTGTCCAAACAACGATTTCCCCAGATGTCTGTCATCTCAGAGACAGTGGGATCGACCGATCTGCGATCTAGCACGGAACTCTCTTCTCGATACGTGTCCTAGTATCGCGGATCGTGCTCGTATCCTTGCTGTGTCTGTGTGGGAATCGGGCCTTTGGTTACAAGCTTTGCCATCTTTCAATACCGGTAGCCTATTAGATCCAACTGCATTTCGTCTAGCTGTTAGCTTGCGCTTGGGTGCGAGGTGCTATGAAGCCCATCGCTGCCATTGTGGTACTGCCGTCGACCAACTCGGTCACCACGGTCTCTCTTGCTCGAAAAGCGCAGGTCGTATTGGCCGCCACGCCAGCCTGAACGACATCATACGCCGGGCTTTTTCCACCGCCAATGTCCCAGCCATACTCGAACCGAGTGGGCTTGCGCGTGACGATGGCAAAAGACCTGACGGCATGACTGTTGTGCCTTGGAAGTTGGGTCGGCCCCTAGTGTGGGACGCAACTTGCGTTGATACTCTGGCACCATCACATCTTCCAGAGACACATTGTAAGGCTGGTGCAGCGGCTAATTCAGCTGAGCGACTCAAACGGCGCAAATATGCAACCCTCGGAAGAGGTTACATATTTGAGCCCTTTGGGGTTGAGACATTGGGTCCGTGGGGGCCGGGAGCTCACCTCATCTTCAAAAGCCTTTCCGAACGCTTGGTCGATGCGACGCGTGACCAAAATGCTGGCGTTTATTTGGCCCAACGCATAAGCATTGCCATTCAGCGTGGTAATGCCGCCAGCATGCTGGGTACGCTTCCGATTGGTAGTGGGCTTGAACATCTTGATTATCTGTAGACCTTCATTGGTCTATGGATAATTCAGGTGTGCTTAGTGTAAGTAGTTGTTAGGTATGTAGCGTAGTGTAGTTCTCATTGTATTTTAGTTTTGTTAATAAAGGCTCTGCCCTATTTAAATAGATTAGGTTTTTCCGCACGGTTCCTTTGTACCAATCGTAAGCAGATGAGGTGTATGTTAGCTATGGCGACATACTGATGTGCCGCGATCACGGCGCGACAAAAGTATGATTCCACAAAAGCGACAAGACAAGAGCAATCAGACCCGTGCTTTCGGTGCGTTTGTTCTGACTCCTTACGTAGTATATGTAAACTCTTTTGGTTTTTACTTTAGAAATAAAAGCAATAAAACTACATAATTTCTTCCATCGAACTACAAAAGATCCAATTAGATATTTTGCAAAAAATCTTCATTTTAAGACATCATCATTTAAATATCAATATCCTCTAGAGCTTCTTCGCTGAAAGAAGTTGCCAAAGTACTCTTATTTCACGAACTTTTCCTTATCCAAAGTCAAACGGAAAAGTTGTCCGTCTCGCTGGCTTTGTTTTATTTTTATACGTGTTTTTCCTGGATATGTGCTATTTTTTGTAATCTCTCATCAAGATTGGGGCCGTTGTTGAGTTCCGTAAATCACAATGTTGTTGGTCAAATCTGTGACGAATTACAGGGGTATTTAGAGTTTGGATTTGTACACATTTCCTCAGAAGATGCCTAGGATCATGCTGGATATCGTAAGATGTTTTTTTCACAGTAATAATGACAATATGTAGTGATAATGATACATTTTGAATGTAGTGGTAAGACTCTTTGCATAGTCCGTCTGAAGAAGTACCACACTTTTGCCAATTATTCTACCGTCAAGCAGTAATGTGAAAACATCGCTGTGCTCCAGTTTGAAAGGCAATGTTTCCATTAAAATCACAGGGCATAGCAAGTTTCTTATATCTCTGGGTGACGAGTGCAGTGCAGTGCTAGGTAACAATTTGGACTCTTCATGTTCCAATAGCTGCATGTCACTGAGCTGTTATAGGTAAGTAAGCATGTTGCTTACCATCTCATATGACTCGATCGTCTCGTCACTCCGTGCTTAAAAGAAACTTGTCGACAAGTTTGCATAAACATAAATATAACTGCATATTTGTGGAAAACTCAAAGTTTCAGGTGGAGTCGATATACTAGATATTGACCTCACTACTACGATTTACCACTTTCTCGGCACTAGGCCACCCAACACAGCTACGAAAGAGCTCAAAATTGATTTAAATTTTCTCATGTCATTGAATCACAATTTTTACGGCTTTTTGCTCGCGTAAGCTTAAAATGTTTTGAATACGGTGGCTGTAATATCACTTTTGTCGATTCGCCGAGTAACGTTTTCCGTTTTATGTATTTTTTTACAATTGATATCAACATCGTTTCATGATTGATGTATAAACAACAAACGATAAAGATTTGAATTCACTTCTGTAGTATGAAGACCTGAACTCTGGAAACCGTTGTTTGAGTGGGTACTTCCTAAGGGATTTCTTTTTCTTCAGGGTTTTTAAATCGAGAATGAGTTGGTTACTTCTAGGTAAGCATATTCATGCGTCGTCATTTAACATCAGCTTTTTAGCACATCTATATCAAGTACTAGCGGCCCGCTCCGGCTTCGCTCGAATAATAACCTAGATATCAACTGCAGCGCCATCTGCCGGGCTGATTTGTGAATCTAAACCTTCCAGGGCCCTACCCAAACACATACAAAAAAAATCATTCAAATCGGTCCAGCCGTTTAGGAGGAGTTCAATAACAACAAAAAGAGGCATTGATTTTTATCTATTTAGGTATAATAAATTAAAATAACACTCAACGCAACTATATTAAATTTTAAATCACACGTATGTTTTCAAATACGAGTAAAACCCATTATGCATCTAAAATTTCTACAACAAAAGAACTGATAACATTGAACTAGTTGAACCAATTTTGATGAAATATCATCATGACAAATAATACTCCTAGGCTACAGGCCTGCGAACAAAATTTATTTAAATACCTCTTCTAATCTATTATTCTGCAACGTCGTACAAAAATCATGCGACAAGGAGAAATGATCGAGGGTTGCAACCCCCCCTCTTCAACTGCACTTAATTGGACAGCTTGCAAGTGACGGCATAGTACTGAATCTTATTACTTTATACTCTTCTATCATCCTACATAGGTCTCCTGGTTGTTCATTTACTACGTACAGTTTGTTCACGGGCCTGTAGTCTATCCGTCTTATCCATCTTTTAAACAAACCTTTCGGCATAGTACAGTGACTCTGTAACACCCTGAATTGGTGTACGTAGCGTCTAACGGGAAGTCAAATTCTAAAGTAAAGAAAAAATCAAATAAAGGTCCCAAACCGGTATTTTATTGCAAGAACACGATGTCCTCAATTGAATTACGTATGTAAGTATCTCAAATATCAGTATACATTTAATTTTTGAATCGTTTCACTTTATTTCCGTTTTAAAACCTCGATGTAATACATCGTATTTATCTTTTTTTTGTTTTTTTTTCTACCTGACGTATTTCCAAAAAATTACTGTATTATTTAATTTGATAAATAATTATTTATAATAAATAATTGCTATACGTGAGACCGCCACTTCATTTAATGTTAAGATATGATGCGGTCGATGATCAGGCACGCATATCTAGAAAGAAGCAATTCTCTCTTAAATTAAGACACCAAAATTGCATCCTTCAGGAAAAACCCACTCAGGCAATACATGCAATAGTCTAGCTGTTCGTATTTCGTTAATGGCATCAAGGCTTTTCTTAATCCGAAATTCTAGTTTATTTTTTCTTGTTTTAACGTATAAGCATCAGTATGTTTCTGTTTGAAGGCCAATGTTCACTAAGAAATTACAGAACAAAGAGATAAACACAGGAATGCAGTCCTGGGCAGTACCTAATGAGGAGTCTTCACATAAAAAAATAGCTGTTTAGGTCTGTGATGTAATGGGCGTGTTGATTACCATCAGATGAATGTCTAGCTTATACCATCACTCTACATTATAAAACTAACTGAACCCTGCGCGCGTTGCTACGTCATCTATCGAAAATTGGTCGTACCAACTCAGATTTAGAACAATTTTAGCTTAGATTATAATGGCGCAACCTTAAACGATAGAAATCTACATGCTGTCACGGACTTCGGCGCACCTCAGCGAGTGCAACGAAAGCTCTCAAAACGAATATTGTTTCCCGTGATTTCATTCACGCTCCGCTCCTATTGATAGCAGAGTAATGTTTTATAGTCTTCCTTGACAAATGCACTATCCAACAGAAAAATAATCTTTCAATTCAGACCAGTAGTTCCCGAGATCCTAGCGTTCAAACAAACAAACTCTTCAGCTTTATGATATTAGTATAGAAGATTGCTCTGGGAGTGCTGACATAAATATTACACCATAATATGTGCATACTTATTTATAAGGCATACATAAGTACGGTAATGGTAGCATAGGGAGTTCAATTGTTTCTTTTTCACTTAAAAAAATGTGCAACGCACCAATAATAATGTACACATCTAAAACTACAAACTTTTGAAACAAAGAAATACTAGATATAGATGAAATAGTAGGAATTTAAACCACCTAAATGAGTAATGATGTTGACATTAGAAACATGAGTTGCACATTGAGATGACGTTATTGTACTTACGAATGATCAAAGACTGCGGACTTTCCGATACAGTGCTGTTAAGGCTAGTGTATTTAAGGCTCATAGATCCGTATAGAGGTAAAACTGAAATATCTATGACATCACAAAAGCACTGACTAATGACTAATGCACTAAACACGTCTGTTGGCCATTATAAGAAGACCTAAATGCTTGCTACAAAGTATTTGTCTACGCAAGCGTAAGTCAATTACTTATAACAACATAAACAATAGGCTGACCCTTTATTAGCATCATAAGCAGCCCACGAAATGTTCCCACTGCTGGGACTAGGGGCCTTCTCTCACAATAAGAGAGTAAAGGGCACAATCCACCACGCTGGCCCAGTGAGGGATGGTGGACGAAAGATTCTTTGGTTCGTCGGTTTCTTCTGTTGTTGTTTTTGATGTTTTCCTTCACCGTTTTAAGTTAGTAGCATTATGCACATGACTTCGAAAAGACAGTGCTGCACGTGGGATTCGAATCTGGCGATTCGAACTCGTATTTAGAAGACCCTTGTGTTACAAACCCTTGCACAATTAAAGGACGCATGCCTCGTATTGAACACAGGTTTTGAAAGAGCTTACCAAATCCGTGAGCGTTTCGAGGCAATGCTGCGTCCTGCCAGCTACTGTACCCCAGAAAGTAAACACGCTTCCGGATCGGCAGTCGCCGTTCTCCCGACTAGACCAGCCGAAACTATAAAACTAAATTACATAGATAACTGCACGATATCTGCTATAATATATATCACTACTTTTGAATAATCCATAGACTTATAAAGGTCTTACGATAGCCAAGGTGATCAAGCCGACTACCAGTTGGAAGCGTAGTCAGCTTCCTGGCGGCACTATCATAATTATAATAAGAGTCAAATAAACGCCAGCATTCTGGTCACGCATCGCTCAAGCACTCGGAAAGGCGTTTGAAAATCAGATCAATGCCTTACAAACGACTCATATTATGTAACCACTTCCAAGGTTTGCATATTTCCGTCGATTTAGACGCTTAGCTGAATTAGCCTCTGCACCAGCCCTGTGTGCAGAAGGTGTAACGCTACCAGAGTTTACAACGCAATTTGTGTCCCACTAGTGGGGCCGTCCCAACTTCCAAGGCAAAACACAAGTCAAGATAGACCGGCGGCTATTTTTGTTTCGCGTATTGGTACGTATTGGTAGCGTACACGACCGCAGGTGTTGGGTTACGTATTACGATGCAATCAGCATTTATAGGAAAAGATACTTGAGGCGGAAACAGGTGTATTAATAGTATTAACATCTACAATTCAAATAAAACTAAGAAATAAGGTTGATAATGCGCCTCAGCCCGTCACAGTAAAGCGTACAGAAACAGTCGTATTTCAGTTGTTGTAGTTTGGTAAGATAAAGTATCGGATACACTTCGAAGAGTGTGCGACTGATTTACATGCCTTTTTTCTATCGGAATGCTCGTAGCGCGAAAAAGCGACATCGTTTCATGGTTGATGTTCCAAAGACACGAACAAAGAGATTTGACTCTACTTTTGTGATAAGAGCGTCTAGGCTGTGGAATACGTTGCCTGAGTGGGTTTTCCCCGATAGTTACAATCTTTGTGTCTTCAAATCGAGAGTGAATTGTTTTTTTTCTAGGTAAACACGCTCCAACGTAGACCGCATCGTCGTTTAACAGCAAGCGAGATGGCGGTCAAGTGTAAACCTATAAAAGTGAAAAAAAAAAGAAGTAGCAAGGTGACTAGAACCTCTGATTTCAGTATCGTGAGGTAGTTAGTAGGTAAGAACTCTGCCTGTACCATTATCTATTTGTCAAAATAGATTTGTACGAGTTTTCATTACCATTGCTTTAACGGTGAAAGAAAACATCATGAGGAAAACAGCGTGTTTCGAGAAATTATCATTGGTCAGCGTGGCGGATGATTTGCTTAACTCTCTCGCCTCCGCCTATTGTTACTTTGTTCGAAGGTGTTTCTGTATTTTGTCTTATTATTTAAGTGCAATAATATATCTATCTATCTAAATCTCTCCTTGTAAGAGAGTACCCCAAGTCTTCGCTGTGTGAGAACATAAACTGATGCACAAATTACAAATGTATACACGTAGGTTTAACAAACAATTGCAAGAGTGCCTACGAGTTACAAATGCATTTCTCCTTGGAAACATATTGTGAGCTACCTATGCTACCTATCAGTTAAACTTCAGTTCAGTATAATCCTGTTACTATTTAGAAGAAGCCGCCCAGACAAATCGACTAGGGAAGCAGTCTCCCAAAACTAAGTAGATTCAGTCACATTTCTTTGGATGTACACTGGAAAAAGCTGCTGTTTTTGCGGAGTTGCTTTCCGTGACCAAAATGCAGCTAAGTTTCACTTACACTTAATATTAAATTACTGTACGTTGGTCACGTACCGTTTTGGCCCCGTGCAGTAACAAATTTCATAAAATTCTGAAAATAAAGTTAGCTTCTCAGCGCTGTGGTTAAACCATATGATTAGGTTGTCCCCGTCAGCTAACAGAATCTTGTAACCTCAATATGCAAGCCAAATTTTGACATGGCTTCCACTACTGAAAAAATGAAAATGAAAATGAAAAAATTTATTTCACATTTCACAATACATATAATGTTACGGTACATTGGAGAGCCCTTTTAAGCAAACATATGCCTGTATCAGGAGTCCCCGCTCTTCTAAATCTTAGTACATCCATTGTAAAAGGAAATAAGTTACTGAACATTAGAGTATCTACATTAAACAATGCAATACGTTCTCTCCCTCTTCCTGTTTTGTGTGTGTGAGGGTGTATGTGTGGTGTGTGAGGATGTGAGTGTGTGCTGTGTGGACGTGTATGCTGTGTGGACGTGTGTGTGTGTGTGTGTGAGAGTGAGTGTGTGTGAGGGTGTGTGTGTGTGCGTGTGAATTATGACGTGTGTACGTGGCAGAGATAACATGTATAGGAACGCTAAGTTTATTTGATTAGTACTATTATTTATACTACACAATGGTTATTTTGCTATTTTGCGGGATTATATAGCTACCATGTGAATATTTATTGAACCTGCAACAACTTTTCAACTTCACTATAAGCAAGTGGTGTTACCCACTCGCTGATACATTTTTTACATTCATTTAATGTTTTAGGATATATGTCTAAATTTTTGTTTACTTTATTGTACATATTAGTCGAACGTGCATTATATTGCTTACAAGCAAAATCTGTTTTACATTTAGGGATTTGAGCTACTGACACCTTCCTTCTTTTTGAAGGATTATGTATACCAGCGTCATAAGGTAATGATTTATGCTTTTTGAGAATCGTATTGATGAAGTAAAGTTTTCTAACCGATAGTAAGCCACTGATAATATAAATGGCTTCAGTGGAGTACCTAATCTTTTTAAAGTACATAACTTTAATCAGTCCTCGCTGAGCCCGTTCAACAGTTATAAACTTACTTTTTGATGCGCCTCCCCAAATTGGAATACAATACACCAATATTGATTGTGCCAAAGACACATAAATGTCGTTTAATACGTTACGAGATGAGTCATTTGTCTTTTTAGGTACTACATGTCTAAGCGTTTTAAAGATCCACTTCAATTTCCTAATTCTGTTAGTCACTTGTTCCAGATGATCATACCAAGTCAGTCTATAGTCTATAATAACGCCCAGATATTTAGTCTTTAATATTTTATCTATCTTAGGACAACCACAGTCTGTCACATTGATACCGTCACATTCATGAACTCTAAGGTTAAATTGATCAGAAGGTTGAGTACGATTATTAATACTGAAACATATGTAATTCGTTTTAGAAGTATTCAACGTTAAGAGATTAGATTTAAGCCAATCTGCTACTCGAGCCATACCTGCCTCAGCATTATTTTTTACGGTATTCCACGATTTTGCCGAAAAAACAATGGCAGTATCATCTGCATACGAAAACAGACTGGCATTTTTTAATGTTAAATTATATAAGTCGTTAATGTATATTAAAAATAATGTGGGGCCTAAAACACTCCCCTGAGGAACCCCATAGGTGACTTCCACATCATCACTAATGGTTTGACCTACCTTAACCCGCTGCTTCCTGTTACTCAAGTAATCTATGAAGAGTTTTAAAGGTATTCCTCTGATTCCGATACTTTCTAATTTTTTCACAAGGATTGGGACGGAAACCGTATCAAAAGCTTTTTTTAAATCTAGAAATATAGCTAAACACTTGTTTCCCTTATCCAATTGTTCAATTACAAGAGAAGTTAAGGCAGTTATAGCATCTTCCGTCGATTTACCTTTTCTAAACCCAAATTGTTTGGGTGATAAGATATGAAAATGATTAAGATAATTAATCAGTCGGGAATTCATAATTTTTTCTAGAATTTTTGAAATTACAGGTAAAACAGATATAGGTCTATAGTTGTTGATATCACTTCCGTCCCCACCCTTGTGAATCGGAACAATTATAGACTTTTTCATGGAGGTTGGGAAAATTCCATTTTGGAAGCATAGATTAGCTAGATGTACTATTATAGGAACCACTTCACATTTAACATATTTTAAGAACCTAGTCGAAACATTGTCCCAGCCAGGTGAACTTTCAGATTTCAAAGTCATAAGAATTCTATCCACCTCATTCACACTTGTATCAGTGAGGACAAAAGAGTTAAGCTGTTGCAACAATGTATATTTATTTTTAGTGGGTTTTATTTGTAGTGCTAACGATTTCCCAATATTTGAAAAGTAATCATTAATGAAATTCACGGATTCTTTAGGTGAGGACTTCATGTGCAATAAATCAGTATCTTGACTTATATTTTTATTTGTGTAAGTAATACTTTTAATATTTTTCCAAAGTAATTTATTGTTGTTAACTGATTTCTGTAATAAGTCTCGTTCATAATTTCTTTTTAGTTTTTTAATCAAGTTATTACAGAAATTCCTATATCTAGTATACGTTATTTTTAGAGTTGAGTTGTAAGGATCACCTCGAAAATCTTTTTGCAGTTTATTTCTGTGATTTATACAACGTAAAATTCCAACTGTAATCCACGGTTTTATAATTCGTTTTGAGTTAGGGATTTTTGAAACTGTAGTACAATGATTTATTGAGTCCGTCAATTTATTTATAAGTAAGTTAGTTAGCATATTAGGATCATCACATAACAACAGGTCCGATAAGTTATTATCTCTTAAATACTTCAAAGCAAGTTCATAATCTATTATTTTTTTGGTTTTCTCTCGAACTGGTAAATGTTTAATTCTTGATAAGCATAATAGTATGGTAAAATGATCGGTTATTGTAGTATGTAATACAGCAATAGATGCAGAGAATTTTAATTTATTAATTTTTAGCATAAAATGATCCAAACAATTTTTTTCTCTAGTGGGTAATATATGACCCGGTAATATTCCATATGTGGATAGCATGTTTAGGTAGTTGGTTCTATTTTTATATTCGTTTGATGATTCTATTGTTTTCGGTATTATATTTATATTAAGGTCTCCCGTTATTACAAAATTGTTTTGCGATGTAATTGACGCTAGATGAATACCAAGACTATTGATAAAAGGTTCAGCATTTGAATTTGATGGTGATCGATAAATACATAAGATAGTATTATTCATTATCTCTATCTGTAAACATGAAGCTTGCACTAGTTTAATTTCTTTTACTTTATGTCTTAATGATTGTTTTATATACAAGGTAACCCCATCATTTTGATTTTGTTTGTTCGTAGAAAAATAAGAAACGTGATTATTTAACTGTGGAATTGGTTTATTACTGTTTAGTCGGCATTCCGTAAGAATAATAATATCTGGATCTAAGTTAAGGGTTGAAAGATTTAGGATGAGGTCATCGAAATTACAATATATGCTTCGTATATTTTGTGTTATAATAGTTAAGTCGCGTTTTCCCGGTTTTAATTTTTTTGATAGATCCCTAGTGCTGCACTCAAAAGAGTCCGCTATTTCTACCCTATCTATGTCATTCAAAGTTTTTAATGTGTCATCCATCACAAAAATAAGGTAAGGACGAGGAAATTGAAACAGTAGAAGAAAGACCTCTTGAGAAAATAGTGAATGTGTTATTTTTTATGTGTGGTTTTTTGTAAAAAATATTATTTTTGGTTATAGTTACTTTAGTTTTTAATAGTTGCTGTTCCTGTAATATAATTTCATAATATGCACTGTGTGTAATAGTAATGTATACTTTTGGTGAAAGAGTGTTAATATAAATAGTGGTTGTTCTTAATTCGTTACATGGTGTGGTTGTGTAGTATGTATTTACTACTTAACTTTATATCTCACTTATTAAATTTGTTGTAATATCTAACCCAAACTGGAATATATACTTTATATTAGATAATTACTCGTACAATCCATTACACATGAACGAAAACAAAAACTAAAAAACCAAATAAGATTAACATTATAAATATATATAACATTATTAAGGATAACAGACACACTTTAAGATAAAAAAAACGTTTGGCTACTTTGTTCTTTATTATGGACTCATATCAATTCTGAGGAGACGGTTTATAACTAAGACCAAACCAATAGCCATCTTTACTGATCGCAGTCAGTGATTTTAGATAGTATCTGTAATTATGCATGTTTACAATTATAAGAGTATTAAAATCATATTTATTCTCATTTTTGTAAGCTTACATAATATATAGACTTAAAAAACTTGTACCTATACTTGCAAGGTAGATCAATTAGATTGTTCAAATCATAAAAATCTACGCTCACTTTACTCATTTTAACGAAATAATTACCAATTCATTTATTCTTTAAATAAAAAGTAGCCAAGTGCGAGTTGGACTCGCCCATGAAGGGTTCCGTTCCAGCAAGTAACATAATATACATAGTACACATAGTTCTTGTAGTTCGTTGTAACTTTGATCGAAGTTTTAATAATAGTGTATTTATGACGTACTAAAAAAAACTACTCATCAGATCGAGTTCAAACTAATTTTCGTTGGTAGTTTTCATGGTAATGTACATCATATATTTTTTTTAGTTTTTTCATTCTCTTACTTTAGAAGTTAGAGGGGGGGGGGGACACACATTTTACCACTTTGGAAGCGTCTCTCGCGCAAGTTATTCAGTGTAGACAAAAATTATTTTAGAAACCTTAACATCATTTTTAAGACCTATCGATAGACACCCCACACGTGTAGGTTTGATGAAAAAAAAAATATTGAGCTTCAGTTCTCAGTATGGGGGGCACCCCTAATTTTTGTTTTTTTTTAAAACTTTTGTAAAAATCTTAATGCGGTTCACAGAATACATCTACTTACCAAGTTTCAACAGTGTAGTTCTCATAGTTTCGGCAAAAAGTGGCTGTGCCATACGGACGGACAGACAGACAGACAGACATGACGAATCTATAAGGGTTCCGTTTTTACGTTTTACGGAACCCTAAAAAGAAGGCAGTATACTAACAGATTCTAATGATATTCGCCATCACGGAGACTGGCTAGTGCTTTTAAAATACCGTCTAAAAATGCATTCGTTTAGTGGTTTGGTACCGAATGTATTGAAAAACGTGAAAAATTATTGAAAGTTTGTCGGATAGCTGAAACAAATTTGTTAATTTAGTTGATGAGTTTTATTAATATTTAATTTTGTCAGATTTTTTTCTGAGTGAAGATATGCTTTTATTTTCTATTCTTGTAGCATCCTTGTGAATGGGCTATTTAATTGGCCAGTATCTAAGTAAATGCTCTATTTTGGTAACATAATGGTAATGTAGTCCTACAAACATTATAAAAAACAAACGTTTAGATTTAATTTTATTTTATTTAAAAATAACTAGCTGCGAAAATATACAAGAGATATGGCCGATAATAATTTACAACGTGTATTATTGGCTCTATGCGATATGTGGAATATTCAATGTATAGAGCCAAGTGTACGCTGTATAGTTTGGATAGTACCAAGTTAGTACAATAACTGTATGTAGTTTAATTTCACTTTTGCGTTTTTCCTTAAAATCTTTTCTGCCTAAGCTGAAACCTTATATGATAGGTATTCCCTTTCAGGGCGATTCTATTGTAAAACGAATTACCCGTGCCTATCAGACATTCACTTGAAACCTTCAAAAAATCTATCAAAATTATGTTCCACTGGCTTTAAGTGTGTAAGTAGTTTCAACTCGTGAATTAGTTTTATATGAGGTCTTCAATAAAATTGACCTTACTATCTATTTATAAACTTGCACGGGTTCTTTGTCTTGTTTGCTATCATTTATGAATGATCGTTAACCGCCAGTTTATATGTATGTGGTCGAGACGCGTTTTGCATTTCAACTAGCCAGGTTTAATACTATACAGGTATAAATATAGCCCTATTACTTCATAAGTATATTCAGCCCACTTTATGTTATGCGTAACTAATACGAGTATAGTTAGTTTAGATAAGTTAAGTGTAGGATCCTGTTTTATTTGCGCTAGCCTAAAGTTCAGTAGAAGCAGAAATTAATTTAGAACATCTGTGTACATAACAGAGTTCTAAAAGTTTGGCATCAACAAATTCTCCTAACGAATGTGGAATATAGTTACTTACGCCTTATACTTAACTAAACTTATAACCAGCTGGTTTTCTCATGACATCTCACCATAAAAAAGAATATTAAGATAATGTATAAATTAATATACATAGGTTGTATGTTAAGTTAACACCTGTTAAGAATTAAATACATTTGGCAAATAAATATCTTTTTAGTAAAAAATAGTGTAATAGAGGTTCAGCAAAACACAACAGTTTTTCATTTTTAAAGTTTTTTTGCGTCTAAAATGTCAGTACAATACACGCAATGATTAATGGCGAACGGTCTCAACCGTAAATTTATTTATAAGCAACAAACAGGGTCGGCCGCAATTCGGGTAAAGTTTTAAGCTCTACAATATCGTTGTGACAATGTATAACGAAACACTCGAATTACTCTGACAGTGATCAGGACTAAAGAGACTTGTTAGCGAACTTTTCCACGTTTTGTATTGACGTGTCTCTTGCGTTTTCAAGAGACTGCTTATATTTAATATTTACAGCTTTTAACTGGCTTTGTGGCGTAGTCGGTAGTAGGTCTGACTGCGAAGCTGTTAGGTCGTGGATTCAATTCCCACCCAGTGTAGATGTTTGTGTGGTAAATACAAATATTTGTTCTATGTGGATGTTTCTGTGTACAATAAGTATGTAGTTACAACTATAAGTATTTTATTAGCTATCTGTACAGTGTACAAGCTCTGGTTAGTTTGGGAATAGATGCTGTTGTGTGATAAATGTCCACAAATATTAATAAAAAAAAATCGCGATTTGAGTTCATATCAAAAATATTACGCAGGAGTTCACAGCGGCAGCGATCTAATTTGTTATTTAGTCGGTGTCGGTTTTTTGAGTTCGATAGTAAAAGGGCTTAGTGGTATTATGTGTGGCATCGGTGGCATCATAAAGGGGAGAGGCACACTATTCGAAGTATATCCGACAAAATACTGATAAACAAATTATTTTGCTAATATTATCTCACTGTGAATGATAAACTAAATGTTGCATATTTTTTCAATTTTGCGTGTTACTAGTTTATTGATTGTTTGATTTGTTTGCTATAATAATTATTATTTGTAACATTGTGTTCTTTTTTAAAGGCCAATGTTTCAAGAGTAACAATTGCAAGGTAAAGATATTAATCACCTTAAATATTGGGGTGCAGAGCGTAGTGCAGTGTGAGGCAGTCATATTATGTTCACGTTATAGACATGCGTGTTGCTTAGCGCGTAATTTACTCCACCTGCAACTCTAATGAAATTGCATATATCTAAATAGAATTGTCACTTAGATATATTTGTAATAATGTTTTTTTTAATGATCACGCCGATCTATTTAAGGTCTACAATGAACATCTCCCTAAAGATCCTTTCTGCCCGAGCCGAAACTTTCTGTGGTAGGTACTCATCGGATGTTCACTTGAAACGTATTTTACGAGTATCAGTCGCACTAATTTCAAGTGTATTAATTGTTTCAACTCGTGAATTATTTTTATTTGGTGTGTTCAATAAAGTAAACCTACCTAACTATCTATACCTACCAGTGGTCGCTAAGAACCTAATCGAAATCAGATCCTAAAGCAATGTAAATCTGTTGGCCATTTGACCATACACAACAACAAACAAAAGAATATTTAAGCATGTGTGTCAAAAAAAAACATTGTCATCATGTGCTTCTTCTTTATTTAAACCAGAAGTGTTTCGAAATTGTAGACTCTCTGTTTTAATTATGTAATTTTCGTAAAAAGGAGTGCAAAATTTTATTTCACGTATCAATTTTACAAATACCTGTACAGGTTCTAAGATTTCCTGTTATAAACTCTATATTTATGTCAGACTTACTGAAGACAGAAATTGTGTACCAGAAAATTCGGCGCGCCATGTATATTTCTCGACAAAATCTTATTATTAAACGACATTGTTGGAATTGGCAACAGTTCGAATCGAATACGAACAGTACAGCTGGAGGTTCGCTAGGAAGGACGTTGGAATGCTTCGCGTTCGCGTCTTGTATTTAAATGGCGAGTCGGTTGCTAGCGTGCCGCATTACAATCACTCCTGCGGGGGGTCATTCTGTGTACTATATCAGATCATGCTCAATTGCTCAGAGTTGTCGAATGATTCACTTTTTGAATTTCTTTTGGCGCCTCACAAATTTTTCGTGGGCTGTGAATTGAATTCTAGCGTCACGCTCGGGAATGATAAGAAATCGTCGGGTAAACTCGAGACCATCTAGAAATACTTTAGCATTTCTAAATGGCCATGCCCACGCCCACGCCCTCCGGCTTCACCCGCGTAGTTCCCAAAGTAAGCTATCGAATTCGGAGTTATAAGTTTTCACTTCTATCGGCAGTTCCTATGACTGCCAATTTTTCTCTTTGTTTATTAAACCAACTGATTTGGTGACCTTTGTGCTGCCATATTTTTTTACCATGATTAATCCGTTCAACATTTTTTGTCGCGGAACTATACATATTTTGTCTGAAATTAAAGATACTCAACTACTTCTTATAACATCAGCTATCTACTAGTGAAAATCTGATTAAAATTAGTCCAACAAACTAATTTCAGGCAGAAATAGAAAATAATTTAAAATTGTTTTTTTTTTCATTTTAATACCGAATATGGTTTCATATTATGCATTTTGTGAAAAGCTGAATTCTGCATTTCACTGCAATGCATTTCTGCATTTAGAATTCTGCTTGAAATAGTTCAATTTTATTTTTATATGTAGAGCCGTCCCGTTAAGTCCCGTGTTAAAAGCCGTCCCGTCACTCTGTGTTATAATGAAAAATACTAGCTCGTCACAGCCCATTTGAAAACGTTGCAAAACAAAGTTTATTTATGTGGTTGTAATATGGAACAATTTTGTTTTTGCGATTTCAACGATCCTATAGGTATGAAAGTAGTTCGCGTATTATTACAAGTTTTCTTCTGATAACAATACATTTATTTTAAGCATTTTGTGTCATATTTTGTGTAAGATAATTTTGTGGTTTTGGACATGAAGACAGACAGAAGCAATAGCCCAATGCATTTAAGCAAAAAAACGCGTTTACATCGAAATGACCTTGAGCTGACCATGCCAGAATCCCTCAAATTGGAATATATTCTCAGAATGCACCCCCCTATCGATCCTTTATAGTCCCCAAACTACATAATTTAATGTTTATTTATTTCCGTAATTGCACTGGGCTACAAGTTAATTTGGAAAAAAAAGGTAAATATCTCAGTTGTCATGTTGTCACAGAATGAGGTCGCAGTTCGTAGGCATCAAGCACCAACGTACCAATTTATGTCTATTTCCGATTCGGAGGTGTCTGCACCTCGGACCAAGCGACATCACACATACAAATTATTAAATAAAGGTTTACGTTTATGAGGTATTTGTATAAGGTTTATATTTTATGAATACACTGACTAATTGCTTGTGTGATTGTGCAAGCAGAGTATCTAACTATATCTATGACACTGAGTCACATAGTAATTTGAATATGTATAGGTAGATGCCGCAGTCAACTAGCTTAGTCAGCCATTCAATCAAGAGCCTAGCCTCTTTACTAAACAGCGCTGCCTAAACCAGCTTTCTCAACGACTTTCAGCCATTTGCTCAAACATATGATTTGGATCGCTGACATTTCATTCCTAGCCTAGTCTGTTCATTTCATTTGTCTAAAAACTGTCAAAATCAACAACAAATTTGATGTTTTTTTTATAAAGTAACCTAACTGAACCTAGTTAAATTTAACAATATGTATTAAATAAAGAACTTCTTACGTCAGATGCCCTACTGCACCCTGCATCCAATACCCTGCGCATTAACCAGCTAGTTAATTGAATGTTGTAACAAACGATACAGCTGAATAGCATTCAGGCAACTAGTTAAACGGCGCTGTTTAGTAAAAGCTATTGATTGAATGGGTGATTAGATAATTGGCTGCGACATTGACACAACTAAAAAAACAATTGATTTGATTGATTTAACCGTATTTAAAAAGGACGACGTGAATACAAATAAAAGTACTGTGTCTGGTTGTTTTTATAGTGAAAATGTATGTACCTACATATTTACAATTAAATAAGTATCATATCAGCTGTCTGACTGCCATAATAGTACAAAGTTTGCTTAGTTATAGGCAAGAAGGTGCTCTGTGAGAAAAGGCCTTCATTGAATTATGTATTTAATAAACATCAAATACATATTTATTAAGTTACGGCTGGTCTAGTCGGGAGAACGGCGCCTGCCGATCCGGAGACCCTGGGTTCAAACCCCACAAGCACCACTGTCTTTTCGAAGTCATGTGCCATCCACCAACCCGCACTGGGCCGTGGTGGACTATGGCCTTAACTCTCTCCGTGCGAGAGAAGGCCCCGAGTCCCAGCAGTGGGAACGTTTAGTGGGCTGTTGATGATGATGATGACATATTTATTAAGTAAACATAATATACATATTTTTGGTAAACTGTTGGATGGTTTCACCAAAACCAATTGCGTTCTCTCAAGACCTAATTAGTGCAGATGTATTATACAATTTCATACTGACATACATTGAGAACCGCGCATAACAACAGTGGAACGTATTTTTGTCGGCGCTTAAAGAAATGTTTGCTCATTTTGGTGTTTGCTAACTGACCAACTTGTATTGTTGTGGCTACTGCTTACCTGTTCAGTACAAGTTATTTTACCGCCAAGCAATAACGTGTAAGCATTACTGTGTTTCGGTTTGAAGGGCAATGTTTCCAGAGAAATTACTGGGTTTAGAGATGTAACACCTTAGATCTCTGGGTGACGAGCGCAGTGCAGTGATAGGTAATGATTTGGACTCTTCATGTTCCAATAGCTGTGTGTCCCTGTGTCACACAACAATGTGGCAGGCATGTTGCTTACTATCAGGCACTTGGCCCGCTCGTCTCGTCACTCTTTAATATAAAAAAACGCGATAAAAATGTATGTACCTATGTTCAATATTTAAATACATAGATTTTAGGTAAAAATACTAATAATGTTTTCTGATAATTAAACCAGGAAGTGAAATGTAAAATTATAATTCGAGCAAGCATTTCAGCTGTTTATTTTGCGTTACTATTACGTTGTGCAAATATTGATGAGGAAACTAATTTAATTTGAACTCCGAAGATTTGAAGTCAATATTGGTTTAGTACGTGATTGTATTTCGTAAACATTTTAAATAAATTTACCTAATTGAGTGTTGCTGATTACCCGTACCTACGTATTACGTATATTATAGCTGGCTTGTTCTCGATTTATATTCTTATATATAAAATTCTCGTGTCACAGTGTTTGTTTCCTTACTCCTCCGAAACGGCTTTACTGATTGTACCCAAAATTTATATGCATATTCAGTAGGTCTGAGAATCGGCTACTAGCTATTTTTCATACCTTTATTTATATGGCAAAACAACGTTTGCGGGGTCAGCTAGTATATATATATATATATTCAGAATGGATAAAGGGACTACTCAGGCAATGAATTTTCAATTAAGTCACCAACATTAAAATGACGGCTGTAACTAAAACAGGAAGTGTTGCAAAATAGTCTTATTCCATCTCTTTTGGTCTAGCTCCCATCCGCTCAGAACAAATTCATATAAGGGATTTCATTCCAATAACGTATCTGTGAAGGACCAGCAATTACCCGTCTCGAAAGACCAGCAATTGCGAAGGACAGCGATTGTAAAACGTCGAAACGTTTCTGAACCACTGCCCGGCCACGGAGTAAATTAACGAAAGAGTGGACTGTAACTTATTGATATCGTGTAGTTAGGCTGCGCTCGTGCGCCGGCTAGGGGGGCACGTGGGGAATATGTAAAACACCGTTTGATCTAGATCACGTAGTTTATTTACGTACCTTATACTAGATAACACACCCGTTAAATACTAGGCTACAACAGCCACGTGGCGGCGCGTCTCGCGGCCGCGTCGGCGCACGTCCGTTCTCGGCGGGGGTCAGCGGCGAACAGGGCGAGTAATTACCGCCGGCGTCGCATCTAGCCACGCCGGTCGGTGCGACACCCGCGAATTTAAATTACCCCAGACGACTACCGACGCGCCACCCGTGTTGCCAGGCACGTCGGACGGGTGGTTCACATTTCTCCCGCCGCGATCTATCGTATTCCAATCGCGTGAAGCACCCGTCGACGCACCCAAGATTCGCATAATGTCTTAAAGAAGCAAAGAGCGGGGCTCGTAGAAGACCTTGGCCTGTTTGCACTAATCAGTCTACTAGCTTCGCTCATTACGAACAGTTCCGGCTTACATATCAGAATTATTTACATGCCGAACTTTACAATATTTAAACAAACTAGGATCACTATCCGGTACGCCGTCCCTCTGATAGGGGTCTCTCCATTTGCGCAACGGATACCGTCCATATACAACCTACTAGAAATATAACATGTAGCTAAACTTAAGCGTTACACCTTATAATAATAAGCACGAGAGACAAGATCTGCCCTTTGCTGACGGACACGCTGTCATAGCGCTCTCTTCGCTAGATTTTGTCTCTGTACCTTACAATATATAATCTGCCAAGCAGATGGGACTAGCGTCTCTGCCCTTAAGCCCATTAAATACAATACATATTTGTTTCTTATCATAAACTATTATAGACTCTACGGTAGTGGCCGCCGAGACACTCTGCCATAACTTTAGTTCTCTCCCGAACAATGCCTCGGCGTCACGCCAATTTTACAAATCTGCGAAACAGATGAGACTAGCGTCTCTGTCCTTAGGACTGTTAAGTACAATATATAGTTGTTATTATAAACTATGATAAACTCTACGGTAGTGCCCGCCGAGACATTCTGCCATAACTTTAGTTCTCTCCCGAACAATGCCTCGGCGTCACGCCATTTTACAACAATTTATAGTCATCTCCTCCCATACATAACCAATGCCAGATCCTGGTTTACAACAAATAATTATACATAACAAGTCAGATCTTGGTTTCACAACAAGAATTATAATCACTCCGACTCTAAGGCAGCGTTAGGCGTCAGGAAACAATAGCTCACTTCTTCCCCACAATGCCTTGACCTAACGCTACAGCAATATAAGTTTTAATATAGTTAAACAATGTAGGCTACTAACGCAAATTATCTTACTTTATCTCAACTACGTCTACTGGCAATACGACCAGTCGTTTTGTAGGTCTTCTCAATACCATGCCATTCTTGGTAATTACGTCCACCACCCGAACCACGCCATCTGCGCCAGGATACACGCGCCGTACTCTCCCTCTCGGCCATACGTTCCTCGGTTGGTTTGAGTCCACTATCAGGACCACATCTCCTTCCTTTAGCGGGTCACCCCGACCATGAGGCTCCCGCCGGTGTTGTAATACGGGAAGAACCTCGCGCACCCATCGTTGCCAGAAAAGATCAGCGAGTCGTTGTGAGGCTCTCCAATGCGATCGTCCTAGTTCGTCCACTTTGGTAAAGGTTCCCGGGAGAGGCACCTTCGACAATCCTCCTAGCAGGAAATGGTTTGGTGTTAATGCCTCCTCGTCTTCCGCGGAGATCGATACATGAGTCAGCGGGCGCGAATTTACCGTGTGTTCAATCTCGGTGAGTAATGTGTGCAGAACATCTTCTCGCGGACACCGCTCCTGCAACGTCATTCGCAACGCTCTCTTCACCGTTGCTACCATACGTTCCCAGGCTCCGCCCCAAAATGGCGTCGCTGGTGGAATATTATGCCACGGGATACAGCGAACTTCTGCTTCCTGTTGTAGTGATGACAACGCTGCTCTTCTCAGTTCGGCGTCGGCTCCGTGGAAGTTCGTCGCATTGTCGCTCCATATTCCTTCTGGTGCACCTCGCCTGGCTATCATCCGTCGCAAGGCCATTATCGCAGCGTCAGTCGTGAGGGCGTTTGCGATCTCTAAGTGGATAGCGCGACTGACTAAGCAAGTAAACAATGCTACATACCGCTTCTCTTGGTGTCGCGTTACGGCAACCGTCAATGGCCCGAAATAATCCAATCCTACAAAGCTGAAAGCGCGGTGATGATGCGCCAGGCGTTGCGGTGGTAAATCGCCTGTCCGCGGGTCGGCCGGTGCCGCACGCCTCAAACGGCATGGCTGACATTTCCTGATGACCGATCTGACCGTCGGCCTCACGCATATTATCCAATAACGTTGTCGTATCTCGTTGGTGACGCATTCCACCCCGCTGTGGTGAAGCTGGCGATGGACCCAGTCAATGTACAGGTGGCAGTATCGATGTTTCCCGTCCATAACGGCCGGACTGACCATCTCCCTTTCTAAGCCAGACGCCGCCGCGATGCGCGGTCGCAGTCGCAACGTATCGTCCTCGATGATCAATGATAGCTGACGCAGGCGACTGTGTGCCGCGGGCGCCCTACCTTGGTTTATGTCTTCTATTTCCTCCGCAAAGCTTTCCTCTTGAGTGGCGCGCACCCACAGGTACTCTGCGCGCCGCGTATATTCCGCTTCCAACGGGCGATAACGGGTCGTCGCTGCGGAGCTACCGGTTTGTTTGAGAGTTTTCCCCTGTTGTGCGTATGGCGTGCGTGAGCCTACCGGCTTCCACGTAGGATCGTCCGCAGGGTTGCGTCGAGTGCGTTTCTTTGTAACTCCAATAGTCCTTGCTCGGCATAAATCTATAAACAGCAGTGCTCTGGCCGTGGCGCGTATCAATCTCAACCAGGATGAAAATCTAGCTATGTCGGGTAACGCGTGCGTCAAACTCAGACGCGTGGTCCTGGTGGCGGCGTGCGTTCGTTCTTCTCCAGTTGGGGCTTCGGGTGGCGGTTCTTCTTCAATTGGCCATGCTGCCTCGGTCTCGTACAAGAAGCTCGGGCCGCGGAACCAACGATGCGTCGCTCCGAAGTCAGGTGGCGCGTCCCGCGTACAATCGTCGCTAACGTTGAGTGCTGACGGGCACCATCTCCACTCAGCCACTGATGTTGTCTCCTCCAGTTCAGCGATGCGATGCGCGACGAATGGTTTGAATGACGGCGCGCCCGCACGCAGCCATGAGAGTACGGTGCGGGAGTCGCACCAGAAGATGCGCCGGTCGGGACGCCTGTCGTGCTCTTCCCCGATGAACCGCGCCAACAGGCTCCCCACGACCGCCGCCTGTAATTCAAGTCTAGGTATAGAAGTGACCTTTAAGGACGCTACGCGCCCTTTCGCTGCCGCGAGTGACACAGTAATGTCTCCGTTATTACTCTGTAAACGCCAATAGATGCATGTGGCGTAGGCCGAGTCACTCGCGTCAACGAATGTATGCAATTCTAACACTGCCGCGCAGTGAAAACCAGAATGGCACCTCGGGATCCGCATACTCTCTAATCCCTCCAGGAGTAGGAACCATTTCTCCCATTGTGCCCTTAAATCCTTCGGTAACGGTTCGTCCCACGTGAGACCCAAACGCCACGCTGACCTTAATAAACGCTTCGCATGCGTGGTTATTGGCGCCACCAGTCCAATCGGATCGTATAGAGACATCGTCACTCTCAACAGCTCCCGTTTAGTGTAAGTAGTTACAGAATATGGACAGATCTTACTCAAATTGAACCCTAATGAGTCATCGGCCGGGTGCCAGACGAGTCCCAAAACCTTCTCGTCCTTATCCAGCGGCACAGCCGTCGATTCTTCCTCGGCGAAACCCTCTATGGCCGCACGGCAGTTTGACGTCCACATCTGCAGCTCGAAATTTCCTTTTCGATGCACTGCGTCGACTGCTCGCGCAATGGTTGCCGCTTCCTCAGGGGTGTCGAAACTCTGTAAATAGTCATCCATATAATGATTACGGATAATCGCACTAGCTGCCGCGGGAAACTCCTCCTGGTGCAATGTCGCGTTTAGATTTTTAATATATATTGCTGTTGTGGGAGAGGAGGTGGCTCCGAAAGGCAGCGACGTCATTCTATATTCAGTAGGTGATTCGTCTGCGCTTTCACGCCAAAGGAAACGCAGAGCATCCCTGTCCGGTAATCTAATTTTAATTCGCAGAAACATGTCTTTTATATCTGCTACAATCCCTATAGGCCTTTGCCTAAAACGTAAGAGAACTCCCAACAGTGATTGTAGAAGCGCCGGACCTGTGACCAGTTGGTCATTGAGGCACACTCCCTGCGTGCGCGCGGCCGCGTCAAGTACGATGCGGACCTTGTTAGGTTTAGCGGGGTTCGTCACTGGAAAATGTGGTAGATACCACACGGTACTTCCGGAAGGCGACAAAGGTGCCTTTTCCGCGTAACCCTGCTGCAACATTCTATTAATTTGCGCTATGTACTTACCTTTTAGCTCCGGGTCTCGGTGTAACCTTTTCTCAACTCCCTGTAACCGTCCAAGCGCGGCTTGATAATTATTCGGCAATGTTGGGTTGTCTTCCTTCCATAACAAACCTGTCTCATACCCTCCTTCCGGCAGCGCCCGTGTCGTTTCTCCGAGCACCTTCAGCGCCCTTGCCTCAGGATCCCTTTTCGGACGACGTGGTTCGACTCCTAATGATTCTAGGTCAAAATGCTCCCTTACCAACTGATCTAGCGTTGGATCCACGTCCGTCTTCAAGTGGCCGCAGCGATGCAGACTAGTGTGAATGGCCTTACTCCGATTTAGGTGACTACTTTGCCCGTGCACAACCCATCCTAGTGGGGTCTGAGATGCAACTAGTTGGTCAGCCTGACCCCGTCTCACTTCTGAAGTCAAGAGTACCTCCCAGTTATCCTGGCCGATCAACAATGCTGCCGTCCGCAAACTACAATGCCGTTAAGTACCAAAATGTAGTTTCGAGATATCGCGGGAAAACTGTTTCTAAATTTTAAAATTATGCCATTTGATAAGTGAAATACATATTTCCATAATTTTGATACCTTTATATAGAGCTGCAAAAACACTTTGAAATGATAGTATTTTCAAGATAATAAAGTGTGCAAAATAAGAGTTATAAGCGTTTTTGCATTCTAGTCTTGTAATTTTGTCTTAAAATCTTTTCAAAATCACCACTAAAATGCCGTTATGTATAGTTTAACGGCATTTTAGCTTGATATTTTCTTTAATTTCATTGGATGGTACTTGACTACAGAATTTGAAATCATTCCAAAACTAAAATGCCGTTATATCATGAAACATCCAAGATTACAATGCGGTTAAAGTCATTTAACCGCATTTAAAACTAGCAAACTTCATAAATTTGTTTTAATCGGTTATTTCAGAGCATTTTACAACACTAAAATGCGATTAAATGCAAAACCTTTACCTTTAACTGCAATTAAGCTAAGCATGACTCACAAGACATTTAAGAAAATACAATAAAAGTGATGATTTATGTGAAATAAGTGAACAAAAAATGACATTAAAAACTAGATATGTATTGGAATTAAAAACAACAAACAGCATTTTTTGTAAATATTTTTCGAATACAAGCCCAAGTATCTAAAAATACAATTTCTCAAGAGTTAAAATTTAAAATAACAAGGCAAAATTACAAGGTAAAATTACAAAATTTTAAATTTAAAATTAAAATACTACTTTTATTGCCCTTACTTACAACAGATTTTCAAGAATCTACAATAGAGATCAATTGTTTTTGTTTTATTTTTGTCACAATCACTTAAACTTTTGGATAAATATTCCTACAAAATAATTAATAATACCTAAGACTCAAAGATTTTTCTTGAGTCTAAATATTGCTTTACTAGCATTATCATTCTTTGTCGTCGGTCGACAAGTTCTTCCAAAACAATAGCTTATGTGTTGGCGCTATGTTGCTCTATGAATTGAACTAAATTAATCTTCCGCTTAGTATTTCTGCATTTTGCTTTTGATTTGAAACGAAGTTTTATAATTTCTGGTATTTTAAGTATTTGCCATTGAAGAAAGCAAAATAATATAAATAATCTTTCTGGCAATAATTTTTGTACCTACAAGCTATCACAATAAAACTCAAAATCAGAGTAAATCCACATGTGCGACATATTTTTGAGATTAACTCAGGGGCTTAATTTGAATTCTTTTTTCTGAAGCGTTATTTGGCACAATGACGAAATTGTTTGGTGCTATAAACTTCGTATTTACTTTTGAGTTGCTAACTCATACTGTCTCATCAAAATGGTTAAAATCATATAACTTACCTTTATTGCATTTCTTACTTTACTTTATGATCTTCTTGTTCGCAACTCATGAAACTGTGTTCAGATTTGAAATAATAAAGCGTAATTTGTTATATGCAGATGATTTTGCTTTAGTAAATAAATGCATTTAGTAAATAAATGACACTGAGAAGAAGTGAACATAATTAAATAGTCAATTTTATTTTGTGCACTGCAACTGCATTGCACTGTTAACAACCCAATTGTATACATCAGATTTTTTTCTTCGATTCAGTCATAATTTTTATTTTCCAAACTGTCAACTGCTTTGTGGTCGTAGCATAAACATTAAAGTAGATAGGTTCTGATATTCACCAATTTCTATCATGTGTCTCCGCGTTTGACAGAGAGATGGAAATACTGACAGTTTTTTGAGGTTCATTAATTGAGCTTCTACGCTTTTCCAACCAGCCTTCGGTTAGTTTTTCTGTATTCTGTATAACGGCATTGACAATGTTTTAATACAACGTTAAATGGTACCGTTTTTAAGCTAGTTTTCTGTAGGTATTTATTAATGATGTTGTGGTTCTTAAAGTCTGACTTATGGTTACGTTTAAACTTATGATTAATGGATTTCTTGAAAATAGTTACTAAAATTTTCACTTGAATCAGCTATCTTAAAATCATTATAACGTGCAGGTCATCTGAATTGAAATCACACTGTAAACTTGATTGTGGAGTTTAAAACTTCAACAGATACGGTATGGTGCTATCATCATCTGGCTGTAATATTTTATGTTAACTCTTCAAACTGAATGTTTGTTTTGATAATTTTGTAGATAATTACTCTACTTTCCTTGTAAGTCTATTAAAACCTGAAAAAGTTTCATTAGATAGATTTGTGATTTCATTAAAATCTAAAGAAAGACGAGTACTGTAACATAATTTATACGTCCCAAAATGTATAAATGACACTGGAAGAGTCGGAACAAGATGTAACATAAGGATAATTTCCGATTTTTTCTACACAAGACCTAGTTTGACTCATCTAAATGTGTTTTAAGCCATCGTAACAAGTTGGAGGGAACGAAAGCATCTTATTCATCTGCACTTGATTTCCTTCACATAATATCGTACTGCATACGCAAGAACTTGTAACGGCATTTTAGTTAAGTAATGTGGCACAGCCGCATTTTAGTCTAGTATTGTAAAAAATAAATAATTTATATCACATAGTTAAGGTAGCTTTGTGATATTTTCTGTTTTAAGTTTACAAAATTGCATACGTATTTACTAGTCTAAAAAGCCGTTAAGTATGTTTAACTGCATTTTTGTGTTGTATTCAAGCATAACGGCTTTATAGCGTTGGACAAATACAATATAAATTGTAAATGAAACTTTGTTTAAAAACATTTAAGTGCTTTAACGGCACTAAAGCGTACAAAAGTCAGTTAACGGCAATTAAGTAATGGAAAATCAAAGAAAATTTCAGCCAAAGGTAACGTTAAAATACCTTAGCGGCTTTTTAGGTAAGTATTGTTATTTAACTGCGTTTTAGCGTTGGAACCATACAAAATAAAATGACTTAACGGCATTTTTAGTTTTGGTATCTTAAAAACTAACATACCTAGAGAAACACGGGTTACACAGATCGATAGATATTTTTTTTCTGATTGTAGTGCCATTTAAATGTCCAAATCGACCCGATGTTAGATAACGGCATTTAAGCTTGCGGACGGCAGAATGATGGTCTGCCATCGTCATACACCAACTGTTCCGTTAGCATGTCCAAATGCCGGCAGTCACGCAGTTCATGCCATGTCACCGACTGCGCCGATATGTCCAGTTTATCAATAGTGCGCGCCTCTATACTTACACTATTTAATGCGTATTTACCTTTTACTCGCAATTTAATGCGCTGTGAATGCGACGCATTGATACGAGCGCCCCCTACCGCCTCTATAAAGAAGGGGTCGCGCGGGCCGTGAGCTCCCACTCGCCGCGCCAGGTCCTCAGTCGCCAGCGTTACGGTACTTCCGTCGTCCAGGAGCGCATATGCGTCCGTCTCACCTCGTGGTCCCGTTACCGTTACAGGAACGACTTTCAATAAAGTTCTCTTCTGCGCGTGAGCTACTCTGGCCGATGTCACCGCTGCCGTAGGTAGTTGGTCGCCGTGGAGAGTCTCCCGCCGCTCCGACGATTGTTGACTGCCGCCGCCGCTCTCCCTTCCAGCTGAAGCGCCCGCCTGGGTCGCTCCGCTCCGCCCGGGTCGCGGCGTGGCGCCGCCGCCGTGTAGGAGCCGGTGGTGGTGATACTTGCACCCGGAGATCTCACACGGTTTCGCCTTGCAGTTATGTCTCCACCTCCTCGCCCGCAGACACCTGAAACACAATTTATACTTGCGAGCTTTTTCCCATCTTTCTGGTGACGACATATTTTTAAATTGCTTGCATACTGCTACATGCACACAAGTTCCCTCACACACACAGCATCGGCCTTCACTCGCTGCGTATGACCGCTGTTTGTTTTCATAACTACGACGCGGTTTGTCGTCTATGACCTCTGCCTTCGCATGTCTTGCGTTAAGTTCTGCTTCTCTATCTAAGAACTTGCCTAGTAATAAGAGAGCTGGTTCCCCGTTGAACCTTTCGCTCTCATAATCATACCACCTACTCTTTATTATTGGAGTGAGCTTCTCCACGATGATATTAACCATCTCTGGGCTACGTAGGTAGTGTGGTTTATTTAACGCCTGAACAACTAAAATCACATTATTTACTTTACACGCGAACATACACACGTCCCTAGGCGTGTCTGTCAGTTTGGGAAGGCTCCGTAACCTATCGAGCTCTTGCACTATTAGCGCTTCGGGCCTACCAAACCGATGTCCTAATCTACTCATAATTTGTTCAGCTGTTGATCCTAAGAACAAACATTTCACCGCCTCCATTGCCGCCCCTTTGAGGCATTTCCTCAATCTAGCTCTGTTTTCCGTTTCCATATAGCTAGACGCAGACTCGTAATACGCCGATTTGAAATGCAACCAGTCCTCTGACGAGCCATTAAATATAGGTAAATCACACTGGTACCTTTTTGCCGCGGAGCGATCTCCGCGCGCTACTTCCCATAACACCGAAGCCAGGTCTCTCAAGGTCTGGTCAGGGCCGCTCCGGTGCTGCCCCTCGCCGGTGCCTGCCGGTGGCTCCGCTGCCGCCGCGCGCTCACCATCAGCCACCCGTTGTGCTGATCCCAAGTTCGCCGGCGCCTCCAACGCTGGCATGTTGTCGCTCAGTGAACGGCTTTGTGTGTACGTCCCTGACACACTCCGTCCGACGAGGCAGCCCGGCGCGTGCGTCTCTGACGCGCGCGGGCTTGTCGCTCCCGGCTGCCGGTAGAGGCCCGGCGCGTGCGTCTCTGACGCGCGCGGGCTTGTCGCTCCCGGCTGCCGGTAGAGGCCCGGCGCGTGCGTCTCTGACGCGCGCGGGCTTGTCGCTCCCGGCTGCCGGTAGAGGCCCGGCGCGTGCGTCTCTGACGCGCGCGGGCTTGTCGCTCCCGGCTGCCGGTAGAGGCCCGGCGCGTGCGTCTCTGACGCGCGCGGGCTTGTTGTTTGGGCCGGGGCGTTCGTCTCTGACGCTCCCGGCCGCCGGTAAAGGCCCGGCGCGTGCGTCTCTGACGCGCACGGGCTTTCTTCTTGGACCACCGCTCCTCTCACACGACTCGCCTGGGGCACGTCTGCGTCCCCGCGCCACGCGCATTCCAATGTCGCGTCACGCTCCCGTCGTGTGCTCAGAACTCCGGCGCCTAACACTTCCCTAACCAATACATCTCCCGGCTCTTTAAATAGCTCGTTGTATTGTTTCAACGCGAGCTCTAATTCCGCCTTCGCTCGCTTTTGCTGTTCGCCTAACTCGAAACTAACCCTCGTGTCATGCTCGCGTACCTTCCCCTGAGGCGACGCTTGTGTACTACAAATTGGCGGTTGCTCGCGGTCGCGTCCTTCGCCTTCCTCCGTCGTGACTTTCGTCGCTGACGAGGGCGCCGCATGTGGAGCATCGAGCTCCTGTGGTGACGCTCCCGCCGAGTCACTTTCATATCCTGCTTCCGGAATGACCTCCGGAGGCGGCGTGTCTGACCGACCTGACGCTGCCATACCGCGAGTACGTACCATTTACACGGTCACTCAAATTACAAATCTATGTCTTGTGACGCGACACGATACAAATGCGCGACACGATACCGACGCGACACTACGAAACGCGCGACACGACACTACGGAACGCGCGACACGACACGGCGACACGGTATAACGCGACACTATACAAATGCGCGACACGATACCGACGCGACACTACGAAACGCGCGACACGACACTACGGAACGCGCGACACGACACGGCGACACGGTATAACGCGACACTATACAAATGCGCGACACGATACCGACGCGACACTACTCCCGCGCCACGTGCCACCCGCGCCCGCGCACAAACACAACTTTGAATTACACGATATTCCCTTTTTACTCGTAGCCCGCAGTAAATCCGGCTCGAAAGGACCAGCTTTTGTGAAGGACCAGCAATTACCCGTCTCGAAAGACCAGCAATTGCGAAGGACAGCGATTGTAAAACGTCGAAACGTTTCTGAACCACTGCCCGGCCACGGAGTAAATTAACGAAAGAGTGGACTGTAACTTATTGATATCGTGTAGTTAGGCTGCGCTCGTGCGCCGGCTAGGGGGGCACGTGGGGAATATGTAAAACACCGTTTGATCTAGATCACGTAGTTTATTTACGTACCTTATACTAGATAACACACCCGTTAAATACTAGGCTACAACAGCCACGTGGCGGCGCGTCTCGCGGCCGCGTCGGCGCACGTCCGTTCTCGGCGGGGGTCAGCGGCGAACAGGGCGAGTAATTACCGCCGGCGTCGCATCTAGCCACGCCGGTCGGTGCGACACCCGCGAATTTAAATTACCCCAGACGACTACCGACGCGCCACCCGTGTTGCCAGGCACGTCGGACGGGTGGTTCACAGTATCATAAAATTAAATTGAACTTTACCTGACTAAAAAATCTTATTTATGTGAAACTGCTTCCATTGAGTCATTTGAAGTGTGAACCACTTTAGAAACTTACGCGTCAATAACTTAGAGAAAATCACAGTCTAGAATGTAAAAACTTACATAGAAAGTACCTGTTTCCTGTAGATGGTCAGATTTTTATGAGTAGGTACGTGGTAGGTACCCAGGTTGAATTCTGTATATGTATTGTTTTCTCTTGTCCCTCTTTATTTGAACTCGAAATTCAAGACATATAATAGCAATAATATAAGCTGTTTACCGCCGTATTTCAAAGCTAATACGACCTAAACTCCTGTCAAAATTTGAACTACATTACGTTTGTAACGTGAATCGAACTCAAAGAAACATGATGGAGATTGGTCAAGTTTGGTTAAACACCGCTACTGTTTGGTTAGGCTGCAAATCCCTGAATGATCTACTTAACAGTGGAATACGTTTATTGCAAGGTTAATCCCTGATGGAAAAGCTAATTCATTCTGTATTCAAGTCAATTGATATTACAATACTTACGTATATTATGATAAGAATGTCTATACTGTTGATGCATTGCATGGAAGGCGAATTGGCGGTTAAGTGTAAAGGTATAACAGTTAAAAAAAACTCTAGAGAGCCGCGGTTTTAGGTAAACGTAATGCATTGTTTTTTTTAACTAAGCCAGCAAAATCTCTCTATAACCTGCTTAAAGACCTTGGATTGTTCAGAAGTGCAGTAAGTTCTATACTAGAATGAGTATCTAAAGCTGCACTAGTAGGATCATATCGGATTTGGCTGGGCAGGGACAGAAATACGAGTAGTGAAGGTGAGTGTTGACGTACGTCAATATAAGGGGCCCCTTTTAAACCTACGCCCGAGTCACAAGTCTTGGGGTCTATTCGAGATTTCTCTCTCTGCCACACGATGGACCCGGCACCCGCACGGTGAATCCTTGGAATGCTAAGAAGTACGTCTCATAGTAGCTAGCTGGGAAGTGCCTCCACTTCCTAACTGACCAAAAAAAAACCCAAACCTAACCTAAACCATAATCTTACTCTAATTAGCGTACATTTGATACCTGATGCATTGTGTACCGCATCATTATTGAACGTCAGACTCGATGGCGGCAAGTATGCAAACCTAACATCGGCATATTTTTTTGTGAATGTTTCTTTGAACCTGTGAATTATAGGAGAGGGTTCAAGGAGTTACCCGAGTAAATTAGCATAAAATTCATTTAGTCGGAACGGGTGAGATTAAAAATATAGCAGATGGAGAAGATAACTTCACTGGCGTCAGGCCAAGGAACTTTGGCGTATCCGTCGAACTCAATATTTTTCTTCGAGACTTTGGAATGGAAATTCCATGTGCTCGTTTGGGTTTGCTCGTCGAGGATTCCGTAGGTATCACTACGACCCGTGTCTATTGAAAGAAGTTTTTCTTAAATGGTGGCCATAAGTAGCTAGATATTTACATCTAGAGTTAATAACCTAATCCAATAACCATTAGGTCAGGAACAATGCCCCTTCATCCATTCGAAATTTATTCGTGCTCCTGATTTATTTAACTAATAAACTTGGCTAGACTCTGATACTTAAATCTAACGAAGTCTAGCCTATCTACTTTCTGTATAATTTATAAAAAACATAATCCTTCTTGCAGTCGGGTAAAAAATATTTTCACATCTTATTACAGGAATTAGTAGGTACGTTTTTTAAAAGCGAGTATTTAAAAAATCTCAAAAAAAATAGGTTGTTTACTACTACCGCCTCGCTGTAGTCACTAGATCACTGTAGGGTCTGCGCTGACTTATACGACTAGGCTACCCACAAATAAAATACACTCAAATATGGACTTTATGGCAAGTACGTTAAGATACAGATAACATTGGCAACACAGATTAGCAGACCGCTCGCTGAGAACAGTCTGCTAATTTATGTTGCCAATGTAATCCATATCTTAATAAGTTAGACATAAAGCACATATTTCAGTGTATTCAATTTGTCAGGTGGAAGCGGATTCGTATAAGTGGACGCATACCTTACTATGGGTAACGTTGCAGAGTATAATTAAACAATAATTTTGCTCGTGTTTAAGTCCTGTGTAGGTACTTAATGTTTTCAAAATGAATTCAATTTCATGAAAGTTCAATAAACCATAAAAATATACGGGAAAATCCCGTTTTTTTTTTCTACTAAACCCTTAAAATGGATTATTCTACCAGTAAAATGCAAGACGAATAAAGCAGCCGAAGTAATATGACTAACATGAATATAAATTGATCGTGCAAACCTGTTATAGACAAAAATGTTATTGTTAGAAATGTGGCCATAACGTAAGTATAAGAAAGTAAGTAGTGTAACATTTGATAGTGTAGAAATTACATACAACAGGATCTACATCTTCTTCTTCTATATATATAAAAATCAATGCCACTTTTCGTTGTTATTGAACTCCTCCTAACCGGCTGGACCGATTTGAATGATTTTTTTTGTATACGTTTGGGTAGGGCCCTGGAAAGTTTACATTCACAAATCAGCCCGGCAGATGGCGCTGCAGTTGATATCTAGGTTATTATTCGAGCGAAACCGGAGCGGGCCGCTAGTTTGATATGAAAATGGATGTCTTTTTCTGTGTCTAGGTGATTCTATGTTTCATAAGCATGTACTAATTATTTATGCGTTAGATATATTTAATCAGCTATCTGGCCGCCATTTCGGGGCTAGAAAAAGTGTAGTGGATGTAATATTTATGTAGGGAGTGAATGTTATTGACTTATATTTCTTTTCAATCTTACTTGATTGACTAATTAAATTTAGATTCGCAACTACAATGGAAAAATATTAATATAAATATAACTTGAAATATATCATTACGGAGGTTACCTATACAAATTTAGTAAACCTATTAGGTTAACACATATCTGAAAATGTCACAAAGTGCGATGTCTTCTAGGCAACAGTTAGAATACGAAAAACTATAGAATACGTACGTGCACGAATTAGAAGAAAAATAATGGAACATTCGTTTTCTTCTAAAATAATAACTAACAGCGCGACGTGTTTTACCCGCTCAGTTCCCGTTCCCGTTATTTTTAACACGCTTTTATCAACTTAACTTGAAACTAACTATGTATGTAAGAAAATCTTGGAATCTTAATTTGACCCACTTTCCGGTCTTCGATTAGGATGAAATTTTGCAAACGCTCTGAATTCTGATGACAATATGTGACTAGCTAAAAACGTCATTACAAATTTAATATGGCGGCCTCCCCAAGATGGCGGACTGGCTGTTTGAAATCCACCCCTACGATATGGGTATCAAATGAAAGGATTTGCTGTCAGGAATACGGAAAAAACATAGTCACGTGACTTAAATCTAATATGGCGGATGTCCAAGATGGCGGACAGGCTATTCAAAATGCACCCCCACAATATGGGTATCAAATGAAAGGGTTTGCTGTCAGGAATACGAAAAAGATATTCACGTGACTTAGATCCAACATGGCGGACATCCAAGATGGCATATTGGCTATTTGAAATGCATCCCAATGATATGGGTATTAAATAAAAGGGTTTGCTGAATGGGATACGAAAAAATAATCACGTAACCTAAATCCAACATGGCGGTCGTTTCACGGTGACGGATTGGCTATTTGAAATGCAGCCAGATTTAGGTAAGGGTTTGCTGAAAATAATGCGAAATGACATTTTCTTCCCAATTTCGTAATTTTGAGTGCGTGCTAAAAGCGTGTTTTAAACTTTTTAAAACGAAATATTATTCAATATTCATAATGCAATGATATCTATTTGTGTTCCAAATTTTAACCTGATTCGTTAAGCCATTCCGTCGTGATTGTATTCCGAAAAAACTTTTGCATTTCCGATAGATAGAAACACTCTATTGTTCACAACACAAAATAATAAATGTTACATTCTTAAAATTAGTGAAACAAATGGCGACTTTATTACCAAGAATGATTTCTTCCAGGCAACCGGATTACCAACAATATTAGTAGAATTTATATAGTATACTTGAAATGGTACCTACTAAATCGACAAACAGAACAAAAAATCATAGATAGATTAATTATCATAGATAGATTAATTAATTATCAATCAGCCATTTCAAGATGATTTTATTTCACTAGGTTAGTAAAGTTATCTGGTATTAAAAATACTTTATGAAATGATGTGGTTTCGTGAAACGAATGTTTTTTGCCGCTCTTAAGCGCACCTGGTCTTGACAGCACCGGTTGGCACGAATTCAGCCCAAATTAACTCAGGTCAGGGTCCGTTTGAATAGAGCAAAAAACGAGGATTTTTTTAATAATGTTCACGATTAGATAAGGCGAAAGAAATTATGAAAGTATTCTAGCTTATTTAGTCAGTTTTAAAATTTTGTAATCTAAAAAAATCCTCAATAAACAAAATTGTCAATCTTTGTGTTAAGCTATCTTAGTAAAGTTGTCACTACAACGTCATTGCACGTCTAGGCTGTGCAATGCGTTGCTTGAGTGCGATTTTTCCGATAGTTAAAATATTCAAATCGAGAATGAATCGGTTTTTTTCTAGCACGTTCCATTGTAGACCGCATTGTCGCACAAAAGTATAAAAGCCTATTAAAGTAAATAAAAAAAAATGGTTGTCTGTAAAGTCGGTTTACTGACGATAGAACGTGACAACGTCTTAAGAAATCAGTACGCTGATAGCGCGAGTAGTGATACCGCTCGACTCGGCGGGTGGCACCCTCAGCGCTCAGCTTCGTCCGCATGGCATGGAAGACGAACTAACGGTAACGGCGGAACGTTACAGTTTTGCGGGCGTGCAGCCGGCTTCATCGAATTATAAGACGTTATCATATCAAAAACTACACCAGTATTTTAACCAACAGCGCCCCGTGGGTTTACCCAGGTAGTTCCGTTACCCATTATTTTCCTGAAATAAAAAAAATGCTTGTGTATTTTTTCAGTCTATAATAATAATCTAACGGTGTTCCAAATTTCAACTTTTTGACAAATCGGGCCGTTTTTGTTTCTACAATTTGATCCGTTAAGACGTCACGACGTGATTGTGTAACAAATACCTATCCAAATAGCCAAATTTTGACATTTAATATATTAAGTAGGTTAGGATTACGAGTCACCTGGGTTGTATGATGGAATAAATCCCCGATTTTAACACAGTTGCATGCACCATGTACATAGGTTTATCACCTTTTATCCAAAAAAAAAACAGATTTATTCGTGAACATAGAGTATGAATGACACTACATTAAAATTACTGGGACGTAATTCAAGTTATAACCACGATAAATTGATACTATTATCCCATAATTGATGATAATATTTTAACTTATAATCAACATTAAAACTTTGAGTCAAATATAAAAGTGTATATAACGTAATTGTAATGAATTTGATCCAAACCTAAATTACAACAGTACAAATTTTAGTATGTAAACTAACATGGTTATTACACATTTTAAACGAATATACGGGTAACCCACGTGATGTACAGTCAGTCTAATCTAATTCTAACTCAGGGTGGGGGTGATCGACCTGCACTGACGTCCCGCTAGGGGTGTATTGTGCACTTCCCCCCGGCCAGCCTACCCAAACCAGCCCAGCTCTTTAAAATGTTGGAGCACGACCTTGGGGCGATGGCAAACTAGTTCCACTCCCATTTCGTCAGATGTTGTTTCTCTACATGGAGTTCCTTCAAAGACTCCCGATTCTAGTCTTATACTTTTCGTGACCTCACAGCGTAGCAGCATTGATCCACTATTTCATTCTCCCGCATACAGCCTCTGCATAGAGTCAGTCTAGTCCAACTTAAGTTTCGGCCGCGTCCGGCGGCCTTTTAATAACCGGCGGGCGGGTGTAATAACCACGTTAGTAACCACATACTAAAATGTGGACTCTTGTAAACCAAACTTTTGCTGAAGGATTACTCGAGTAAAACTCTGTCAATAGTTTGTATTTACAGCGCACACTTCATTCCTACGATTAGTTACTACTACTAGTTTTAATGAGGACTGAAGGACCCACCACGTCAACCAAATGCGAGTAGATCACGCGTGGCTAAAAAGCTATCGTTCTTGGAATATACTGGTATCCTCGCGATGTTTTCATTCACAGTTAAATCCAATGGTGATTACAAACTTATACATAATTATTTTATTAAAAAACATCGCGTACTACTGAACATATATATATAACAGATAAACTTTTAGTAAGACTAGACTGACTGTACATCACGTGAGTTACCCGTATATTCATTTACAAAGCTCAAAAGCCAGAACATTACTGCCGATGATGATGGTGCCCAGTCTAATAAATTAACTTCCTGATCGCTTAGCGACTGATTAGAAGTAAATAACCCCTACGTTTAACTTAGTATTTACAGTGTGTTAATCAAACACTTTCTGAAAGGATATTTCCAATGAAACCAATACCGTGGTAGATAGTTCAAAACTCGCTCCAAACATTTCAATCGTGGAAATATCGACGGATAAAGTTTATTTTGCGAACTCGTCCGCTCGATCTAAAGCGGGTAACTTGGTCATTTCAGTTCTATACCTTATTTAATACTGTGAAATGTTTTTTGACACAATGACAATTTTTGAAGTGAAAACTTCTTTAGGCGCGCTATAGACAGAATCTTCGTGGGCTGTGAAATGGATTCATCAATCGTCACGCTTGGGTATGATAATGGATCGGATCGGATATAAAATCTTCGGGTAAACTCGGTAAAACGGCCAGGTAGGTACCAGGGCAACAGAAACAGTAAAGAGTTTCGATTACCTACCTCCAACAGCCCAGCGTTTATCTCCAGATACCAGTACAACAGAAATATAAAAGAGTTGCGTTTGCGCCTAGGTACCAGTACCAGGGCAACAGCAAGTTTTTACTTCTATCGGCAGTTCCTATGACTGCCAATTTTTTTTTAAATGTTTTAGACCGACGTGACGAGCAGGACATGTGCCTGATGGTAAGCAACATGCCTACCACACAACAGCACAGTGACACGCAGGTGTAGGAACATGAAGAGTCCAAATCATTACCTAGCACTGCACTGCGCTCGTCACCCAGAGATATAAGATCTTTTATCTCTATGCCCTATAATTTCACTGGAAACATTGCCCTTCAAACCGGAACACGGTAAAGTTTGCACATTACTGCTTGGCGTAAGAATAACTGGCAAAGGTGTGGTACTTCCTCAGACGGACTCTGGAAAGAGTCCTACCACTAAAATTTGGGTATTATTATGTATATCTAAAACTATGCCTTATTATATTGTAACTAACGATCCGCCCTAGCTTCGCCCGAGGTACAAATTAATTAAATAAATAAATATTGGTGAACATTTCACACATGAGAGCCAGATAGCTGATATAATATTACTTATTTAGGTATTTTTAAATACATACTTATTAAACATAGAAAACACCCAGACACAGTACAAATATTATTAATATTATAAATATCAATGTTTGGATGCTTATTGCTCAATCACGTCGTAACGTATGAACGGGCGCAGTGCGGTGCTAGGTAATGATTTGGACTCTTCATGTTCCAATAGCTGCGTGTTACTGTGCTGTTATGTGGCGGGCGTGTTGCTTACCATCAGGCACATGTCCTGCTCGTCTCGTCAATCCTTATATAAAAAAAAATAGTAAAGAAGAGGTTTTTTTCAGTTGGAACAAAAAAAAAGTTAAAAAATAGGATAGTTAGTGCCTATTTCTAACCTTATCATAAATGGCTTTATATAAAAAACGTTCTGATCGTATCTCACCTTGACGTATTTTTGGTTCAAAGTAAAAATATTTTTACCTAAGAAAATATGTATTTAATTATCCTGTCACGTTTCGTATGTCAATGAACTTCACTTTGGATGGGCTATTAATTAATTATTAGTGTTACTCAGAAAAACGCTTAATCTACTATATTTATTAGCTCCAAATTGATCGATGTTAGGAAACTGCCAATCACCTTTCGGTTATAATTATTTCAATTTGTCGTCTTTTCTCACCCTTTACACCTCGAATAACGAGTTGGGAATATTTGCACAGATCGAGTCTTTGATACTCGACGATCCTGAATTGCAAATAATCGAGATGTAGAGAACACTGCAAATATTTAGACAAAGTGGAAGCCAAATTGATAAGGCGTTTGACAAAACGTCGCCATTTGGCCCGCAAGGGCCCCGCGACGCGTAAACGGATTACAAGGGTACACAGACCCCTTTAGGCCCTCTTGTTAAAATCAAAAGTGTTGACAGTAGACCTAATGGCTGTCAAAGTGAACCCAAAACTGTCACGACCACGTTTCACACGAGTGTGGAACTTTTTTCATACGTGGAAAATGACGCGGATAACAAAAGACGATCGTTGCGTTTTTATATTTACAATGCTCTTAGTACAGTATGAAAAGGTATTCATACCGTTTTAAAAGTTAAATGTACTTTTCTAGTTTATAATTCTTTTAACTGTGTTCTAAATTTTTAACACGATCCATTCAACCGTTTCGTCGTGGTTTAGCAATAAACATCAACATTTTCCGCATAATTATTTTTGCGCGTTAGTTGGATAATATAAAATCACAGTTCTTGGATGTTGAAAAACTGAAAATCTTTTTCTAAATAACAGTAAGGAAAAAATAACGATAAGTAGTTATTGCCACATATGGGTAGCTTCACTTTCTTATCTTTTAACACTCTGTAAATCTAAAACAAGTTTTACTTTTCTTCATTTAACTACAAAGATTTCTTGAATTAAAATCGACGCTTTTGATAGAAAACGCCGCCCCAGTTCTTGGTTATAACACGGTGAGTCGATACATCATCTGACCTAGCTATGTTCAACCGTCATACAAATGACATATTCACATTTCATATCTGTGTACTATAGTATTCATTGGAAAAAATACAGTATCTTTAGCGTTGGGAATTGAAAGCATCGCATGAGTAGGCTATGCAAACACGGTCAAAAGAGCCTTTTAACACAGCCACAAGCAGCTTTGAACTTTGTTAAATGAGGTCACATCCCGCGAATGCATCTCTTTCAACTTTAATTCAAATATTGTTTCTGCATTTTCATTACTCAAATGTACATTTCTGCGTTTAAGATATGAATAATTCACGTGGTGCGGAAATGAAAGGTAATCTTTATGTACGTATCAGATCGTATCAAATTTTAAGCATATGTTAAATTTATGTAGAATCCGATCCGTTTGGTCCATGTCCTTTCAAAAGATTTATTGCATGTATTTTAATAGTGCACTATATTGAATAAGTATTTTTTATTTTGTTGATAGATTTACGCCTTAGTGCTGATTACGTGAACAAGCACTTACGAGTACTACTGCTATGTTGCCTGATGTTGTACGTCAATGCAGTCTACTGTGGAGTACGGTTACCTAAAAGAACTTGATTTGGGTTTATGTATCAGAGTTAATTAATAATTTAACAGTTTAGTTTTTAGTTTTAATCGTAGAACATGAACAAAAAAACGAATTTTAACAAAATTTCTGAATGAATTTACTCCGCCTTTTAAAAAATGGGGATATAAAGGCCAGTAATGTTCAATAAAAAATATATTGACATAGCAGTATCTATTACAAAAAAGAGTTTAATAACGTTAAGTGCCCCTAAGGCAAGGGGCAAAGTTAATTTTCAAATAAAATCTTTGTGAAAGAGTACGCTTAATAATTTAATTACTTTTCTAATTTATTTATCGAGATCTAAAGAATATTCTTCAAAAAAATTATTATTACTTTTTTCCAAAGCTAACCTTTTTTGAATATCTTCTAAATTAACTCACAACCTAAACATAATTCAAGTTATATGAGTTTTTAAATACATTTAATTTAGTTGAGCTAATGAATTTAAAATAGTTATTAAATACTGTCTTGATACAGATTTTTAGTTAGAGCAATCAAACTCAAAATCAAAAAAAACAGGAGCAAAGTTGGAAAGCTCGTTTCGCGTTTTTCGTTTTAAAGAATATCATTGATATAAGTACATAAATTTACACTTACCTAATACATTTTCAATATTGTTGGTAGAGCTTTTTTTTAAGCCTTGTTGGTGTAGTACATAATGCGTTTTCTATATATTTATTTATCCACAGAATCCAAGGTCCATGCTTTTTAGGGTTCCGTAAAACGTAAAAACGGAACCCTTATAGATTCGTCATGTCTGTCTGTCTGTCTGTCCGTCCGTATGTCACAGCCACTTTTTGCCGAAACTATGAGATCTACAGTGTGGAAACTTGGTGAATAGATGTATTCTGTGAACCGCATTAAGATTTTTACAAAAGAAATTTAAAAAAATAAAAATTAGGGTTGCCCCTCATACTGAGAACTGAAACTCAAAAATTTTTTTTTCATCTATCCTACACGTGTGGGGTGTCTATCGATAGGTCTTCAAAAATGATGTTGAGGTTTCTAATTTAGTTTTTGTCTACACTGAATAGTTTGCGCGAGAGACACTTCCAAAGTGGTAAAATTTGTGTCCCCCCCCCCTCTAACTTCTAAAGTAAGAAAATGAAAAATCAAAAAAAAATATATGATGTACATTACCATGAAAACTACCAACAAAAATTAGTTTGAACTCGATCTGATGAGTAGTTTTTTTTAGTACGTCATAAATACACTATTATTAAAACTTCGATCAAAGTTACAACGAACTACAAGAACTATGTGTACTATGTATATTATGTTACTTGCTGCAACGGAACCCTTCATGGGCGAGTCCAACTCGCACTTGGCTACTTTATTTATGTTATGCTTTTAAGCTTTTGGCTAGTAGTAATGTGCAAACATTACTATATTCCAGTTTGAAGGGCAATGTACCCAGAAAAAATACAGGGCACAGATATAAATCATCTTAAATCTTCGGGTGATGATCATAGTGTAGTGAAGAAATGTGAACTCTTCTTATTCAAACAGTTGTTGCATGCCACTGTGTTCATACGAGCAAGCATGTTGCGTATGGTACGCATAGTGCACAAAATCCATAGAAATAGCGACATTTATAGAAATGTTGAATGTTTTTTTTATAATTTAATTCTAACTCGTTAATATGAAGCGTCGTAGCTTCCTGTTAAATATTTACGGAATGCTGACCACATTCCCGAAACAGTGGTGGGTGCGCCACAGGAATCCTGCTGTTCCCAATTTGCTATTGCTATATGGAGATAGTGAAACGGTGCAAACCGCAAATTATTTATCTATAATATTAAAATGAATCGCTGAATGTGTTGCTAAGTGCAACTCTCGAGAATAGCTGTGCCGATTTCACTAATTCTTTTTTAGAATATTCCTTGAAGTACGAGGATGGGCAGATAAAATAAATAAAAAATCTCCCGAAAAGTCAAAGAGTGACACTTTTCTATACTCCCATACAAAGGGTTCGTAATTATACTTAAAAAGTCAATTTGAACTTCAATACCATGGTATAATACCCTGTTTACATTATTCCAGTCCAGCGACCGAACCCAGCGCTGGATTGCTTACTGGATTAATGTAAACCGGCACTGGAATGCACTGGCACTGGATTGATGCATTCCAGTGCCGGTTTTCATTATTCCAGTAAGCAATCCAGCGCTGGATTCGGTTGCTAGACTGGAATAATGTAAACGGGGTATAAAGTTAATTTGTTAGTGGTCCGGTGCTTCTACCGCGTAACTAAATCGGCTATCGCTTTGCTAATACTGTCTCTATCATTTCAAGCGAAAAGAAAGGGAGAGCAATGTCATAGCCAAGACATTTTTGGTTAGGCGGTAGACCCTCCGGAAGGCAAAACAATTGAGTGACGTTTCGATTTCTCATTTGACGTCTTTGCATGATAAAATTCGAGCGAAGCTGGAACGGGCCGCTAGTATTTCACAAATAACGTGTCGTGTTGTAGTCGTGGTTTACCAAAACGTTCGGTCGATTTTGACGACTTTTGAATACATATATTTCGTTTGAGAATTGGTCGTACAGTATTTTTCATAATAGTAGAATAGTAGCGGCAAGGCGCTACTATTCAAATTCGAAAGCTATCCAAACAATTTAACCATCGTTTATTGACGATATCCACCAATAGTAACACTTTATTTTTAGACCCAAATCACGTAATTGGTGGATATTTTTCTTGCGCTTCTCTAAGCTCTTCACATAGCACAAGCACTGTATGTTCCTCGTGCTGGTTGAGACCCTTCTCTCACAAGGAGCGAGTCAAGGTCATTCATCACCGTGGCCAAGTGCGAATTATCAAACACACTTCACTTCATCGTAACACAGTTAAGTTTGCACACTACTCCTCAGCAGTAGAATTGTGCCAAAGGTTAAAGCAGTTAGGATTTTAATGTTTTCTAAAATTTCAAAAAGCCATCAGTTACACCTAGTTGACTGTCAATGAATATTCGTTCACCTCGAATATAAAAAGGTGTTCGAAACGGATCACTTATCATAATGAATAATTTAGCAATTTATTGCGTTACAGCGACCCAACGTCGGTTTACGTACTGATTCGCCTGCTGAATATAAATCAGGTTAGGGTGTCGGGAAGAACGTTATCCGTGTTTTTTAAGCAACGAGGGAGAGATCTTTTGTCCTACCGTGTTAAATCTTACGGGTGAATCGTTAATCACTCTAAGTGTAAATAAAGCTCTTGTTTAGAGTTCGAGAACAATACTTTGACGGGTTTTCCGATTATCTCTATTCGAACTTCTTCTCTAAAGTTAGCGGGGAAATATTTAAACAAGCTTATGGTAGCAGTATCTCAATGCAGAGCCCACCTGCTAAAATACTACGCTGCCGCCAGTTATTTTACCGATAAACACTAATCTACAAACATTGTTGTGTTCTGGTTTTAAGAGAAATGTTTCCAGAAAAAAAAACACCAAAGATAAATGATCCGAAATTACGGGCTGATAAATGGGAGTCCAGTGCTAGGCAGTGATTTTGACTCTTCATGTTCAAATAACCATTTATTATTTATTATTATCCAAAATATGACGTTATACGAGGCCTATATGAGGATAATAATTCCATTATCAAATTAAACACATCAAACATTATTAATAATTCAGATAAGGAGGTTCCGAGTCCCAGTGGTGGGAAAATAAAGTGGGTTGTGAATGCTTTATGCTAAACTAAAAGCGTTAGCAGCGAGACAGGGTTTCAGTAACCAGTAGTCAGACTGAATAGCGGGGAACCTCTTGAGGATTTTCGTCTACATTTTAGTGTGAAAATGTTGGTATAGTATTAGCATGGTGATAGTTATGATCAAAATTCGCGACGATCCTGATGACATTTCTTAATTTTATTTTTCGAAAACTTCGTTCAACATTTAATATAGACCCTAGAATATTACTTAAAACAAAACTGAAAGAAAAAAAATGTCAGTCATAGGAACTGCCGATAGAAGTAAAAACTTATAAGTTCTGTAATAACTTATAAGTCTGAGTTATAACTCAGAATTTGATAACTTACCTTGGAAACTGAACGGGTGTAACCGGAGGGCGTGGCCTCGCCATCATGGCATGGCCATCTAGAAATGCGTGAGCCAATGGGAAATGCTGACGATTTCTAGATGGCCATGCCATGATGGCGAGGCCACGCCCTTTCAGCATTTCCCATTGGCTGACGCATTTCTAGATGCCCAATCGCCAAGATCCCGAGTTTACCCGAAGATTTCTTATCATACCCGAGCGTGACGCTAGAATTCAATTTACACCTTACGAAAAATTAGCCTAGGCGCGCCTAAAGAAGTTTTCACTTCAAAAATATTAAATTAATTTGTGGACTTGGTGAAAGAATCAACAAATTCTATGAGACCCTTTTAAGTTAATGCGGCGTGTGCAAAACGGAATTTAGACATCATAGCCAATTGTGGACTTGACTCTCTTTGTGAAGGAAAGCCTCATACAGTAACTAGCTTGATGAAAACTTTCAGAATATAACACAAAGTCATTTCATCTCTTCTAAGGTAAACTTGGTATCTTAATTAAAATTAGGCATGAGATAGTTGATGAGTAGATTGTTGGAATCACAGAGACACGTTAATTGCTTCTAAGGTATGCTCTATGAGTGCCGAAACTACTTGGTGACACTTGATGGATGAACATTTAATTACGGCTTTGTTTGTTGTTTACTTAACGATTAGTATCGAGTTAAAATTGCTCGTCAATCTGAGACTAATAAATCAATTTGAAAATAGATTTTGAGCTGATGCTGGAATGCCAATGTAATTTGGACTATCGTCTGATAAAACAGAGCTTAATAGTGAGGGTGAAGTAATATTGGTAGTGTATAATGAAAGAAGTCATCGCTATTTTTCTGTGGTTGACTATAGGGTGGATAATTTTTGTTTGTTATATTGTACAGTGACAAGGCGAGACATACATGCACCTGATGGCAAGCAACACCCATAACGACACAACGCTAAAACAGTCATTGATGGCAGTTCGTAGGATCAAATGGCTATCAATGCCGGAGTTCCTCAGGGGTCGGTACTCTCTGCGACGCTTTTCCTGCTACATATTAACGATCTGTTGAAGCCCGGTATTTTTGGGTACGCAGATGATAGCACCGTCTAAGAGAGTTATATATCTAGCGTAAGGACCAGTGGACAGCAAACTCAGCTACTGAGAGAAGGTATGATCGAGCGTTTGAACTTGGCACGCTACATCGTAGATCGCATCGTCGCTTAACATCAGGCGAGATGGCGGTCAAGTGCGAACCTTTAAAAGATAAAAAAAACAGGAAATACGCAGGTAAAACCCTTAGGCGTTGCTAGTTGTTATCAACAAGTCTTATATAGACTTTTTGATGTGAATACGAGTGAACGGTGAGATTCCGAAGCTAAGAATTTTGTACAGGACGATGGCTGCGAAGAAAAGGCCGCGATCCTCTGTCGGAATGGTATTTGACGCAGCAGATTTCCTTACCTATTTAACGTTGTAACGTCGTAAGTCTCATGAGTTGATTTTATGTTTGTTGCATGAAAGAAAGAAAAATATATAAAAAAAAATATTTATTGATGACATTTTGGTGCAAGCTCCGCGTGACCGCAAAACAATTCAAGCCAGTCAGCAAGGTATTGTCGCCAGCATGCTTAGTATACATAGTCTTCCTTGTTGTGTAGCGTCTTACATAGTGATTTTGATACTTTTTGGTTATTTTGGTTTTAGACATATTTATTATGTTTTATTATTAGGACTCTAAAGATAACGACAGTTTTACGCAAATTCGTAACTTAAATCATTAGGCATGTGATATTGTTTAGGGTGAAAACCGTCGGAGTCGACATTTTTAGTCTTGAGTGGAGATCGCGAATCGTAAAACATAGTGTATTAGAAGATCTTGAGACAGGATAGAGTGACGATGTACAGAAGCAAAGCAAGCAGTGTATTGAAACGTAAACCTGAGGATCGGATCGGGCCAAGTGGTAAGCTATGGGAGAGGCGTATGGCCAGCAGTGGACTACTAAGATAGGCCGACGACTACGATGATGAGGATTTTTGATTTTAGGAATAAAGGATCTGTGTCTGTAATTTTGTTTTCAAAATCAGCATTACGGAATATTTTGAGCGCTATCAATAAGATACGATTGTCGATTCAACCGAAGCCCGTACGAAGGGCTCAAGCTCCAATCAACCGCTTGATTGTTTTGCGGCAAAACATAAATAAACAGGGACACCGCACAACCTAAATCCTGAAATAATGAATACCTCGGAGGCTTGCCCGTGGATTCTGGAACTCGGCGGCTACCTCGTTTCTATTAAAACTTTATCTAGTATGCATTTTGGTACTTTTATCTTCTATTAATTATAATCTTTATCTTATCTTATCTTAATATATAATCTTTTTGTATATTAATCTTAATTTGCTCATTGAATTTAGCAAACAGGCAGAATTACATAAATAGATCGTGTGCCCATACATCTAAACTATGTATATATGTTTAGTTTTTTAAAAAGCTTCCCCACGGTATAGAGCCTCCATCAGCGTCACCATTTATTGACCATCTTGATGGTGTAATCCCTGGTTGTACTCGGTGGTGCAACCGATGTTCGCAATACAAAAGGAGATATCGCATCGTCTTCTATGTCGTCGGTGTTAAACAATACTTTAATAATCGATGACCTATATTTATTTTAAACCTCTCACGATTTTTCAAATATAAATAGACCTACAAATACGAATAGCCAATACGAGTTCTAAGGTCAATTTACAGCAGAGACGAGGTCATCGCTAAGCCCGATATCGAGTTTACTCTCATAGAATCGACTCGCTGATTGGAATCGTCCGATTTTAATTAAGTTTAAGAGTGAGTGACAACTTGGAGAAATGAGATCAATTCATTTACCGTAAACGTTTCTGATGTTTGTAGCTCAAATCTACACGTAAATGCGAAGATCGATAGATGTGTTCAACAATAGCTCAGAAGATATTAGAATAATCTTTTATTTAGTTGATAATACTTATCTTTGTATATGAAAAATATTTTTTTTCATGCTTCGACAGAACGTAATACCAGTACTAATAGTCGACACATACATTACAAATATTAGCTTCAAAATTTAAAACTTGAGAGGATTGCAAATCGAGGTAGGTTTACATAAATATATTGGTGGACAACTCACACACAACACCATCTGGCCCCAAACTAAGCAAAGCTTGTATGATGGCGGCCAAATAGCTGATATAATACTTATACAGTTTTAAATACATTTTTATTATACATAAAAACACCCAGACACAGTGCAAACATTTGAATTCATCACACAAATATTTGCACTGGGTGGGGATCGAACCCACGACCCACGGCTTAGCAGGCAGAGCTTACTATGCACTAAGCCACGACGTCAGTCCCTACCATATATGTATGTTTGTGTATCCATCACGAAATCAATAATTGGAATTTTCAATATTTCACGTTATGTACCTTTATTCCGGGATCTATCATGCTGGAGCTTAGCTCTGAATCGCGTATGGGTAATTCCTGTTTTGTTCGTTTTTTCACGCATTCATTGCAATCTGGCAAAGGCTTTCAGGCAGGTGCCTTGTTGAATAATGTATGGAGTTTTTGATCCGTCTTCAAGGCCGATATCAGTTGAAAACAAGTACGTTTTGCGAGGTTACACTGATTAAGGACTTTGAGCCGAAATAAAAGTTTTCGGGTTTTCTTTTTTAAAGAAGAATATAATTGGAATGGTAGGAAAAGCAGCTTGTCAAAAGAGCGATTAAAGTTTGTGTGTTTTTATTTTTGGTTTAACTACCAAATTAGGACACACATTGGAATCTTACGTAATATCTATATTTACAGATAGTAAGTAGCTATATTTAAAAAATTTCTGTGCGCGTATTTGTAATTAAACTCTTCCTAAACAACTGGACCAATTTCGATGAAATTCGTTGTGTGTCTTCAAGTAAACTCGAGAATGGTTTAGACAAAATTGTAAAAAAAATGATTTTGTTCATTTTTTGTCCAGTAGGTAGATAAGTATGGGGGGTTCGAAGTTCACCGCGTTAGCTAGTATTACATGATTTTATAAGTTTTATTTTGTTTCCCAGGCTCCTCCATTACATATGCTATGTTAAGATTTTGGGGTTGGTTAGTGTTGTGTGTGGAATATCAACAATATTTATTTATAACTAATACAGAGCAGAAATTACTCCTTTCTGGATAGCCCAGTAACACGAACCGGCTTAATTATCTGTTGAAATATTAACGCGTCCTCGTATTCCCGTTATTTCAATGAATGCAAACACGTAGGTACATATGTTGCGTTTAAGCCATATATATGTAATAATTATTTACCTTGGAACAAATTTGTGATTCATGTATATATAAATAAACAATGTATCTCCAAAATTAGTCATCCAGCTTGGATTTTGGAAGAGTAAAATAAATCAAAGCTACTTAAAAATTTAAATTGCATAAAAACAAGTCTACATTTAATTTTTTTGTTGTAAAAATTAAACCAAAAAACAACCAAATATTTGATTAATTTATCGCTAATTTTCGACGATAGCCTCGTAAATAAATGTATGTAAGGTTTCCATATCTGATACATAAAAAGATAAACATTGAAAATCTCATCCCTTTTCATCCTCAAACTTAAACGTTTTTTTATTTGAGATAGGTCGACATTGGATCGCGATTTACCTGTTTTTAGATCCTATACATACACTTTTATCTAAAAAATGCCTGTTTATACTAAATTTGAAGACACCCAGGTTGTACCTTAAATTAACTTCAAGTGAGTTTTTTCTAACAATAGGACATTGTAACAATTATATTTAAAACAACATCACAATCCTATTTATATATTAAACTAGCTGACCCCGCAAACGTTGTTTTGCCATATAAATAAAGGTATGAAAAATAGCTAGTAGCCGATTCTCAGACCTACTGAATATGCATATAAATTTTGGTTAAAATCAGTAAAGCCGTTTCGGAGGAGTAAGGAAACAAACACTGTGACACGAGAATTTTATTTATAAGATGTTAAATCTTCGATGCTTGATTATTTTGGTGCGTATTCACGTTGGAACGTCTCAACAGATTGAGTTGAAATTTGGAACACAGCTACATTATAGTCTCGAATAGCACAATTACAACTTTTCATCGCGGAAAATTTAAAAGAACAGGGACCACGCGGGTAAAACCGCGGGGATTCGCTAGTTATATTTAAAAAAAATCATTTAGACTATTGTGTTTTATTTCATTAAAGCATTTGTTTTTATTCTGCTCTTCTCTTAATTAATTTTTCATTTCACCAAAAAGTAATTACAGACTATATTTCGATTTCAGTTTCACTTAAAGTTAATCACACTGTCAAGTACCAATACTGTAGAACTTTTTATAAAAAATATTCGATAAATACTGATTCTCGAAATACAGTAACACGACTAAAGTATTTACAACGAAAAGAAATTCGCTGCCGTCGTCGACACCTGTATTATTTGCTAAAGCATCTTGAAGAAAAGTGTCAAAAGAAGCGTACAATTCTTTGAATATTGCTGGTGATACAATTTCACCGTCTATTACGTCTAAAGTTTACCACTCGAGTTCTGCGACGAAAAATTTTAACAACTGATGGGGCAGTATTCGAATTTAGTGGAAAATGGTATGGTAGCGCCGCTCGTTGTTTTGTTGTGTGGTGTGGTGTGGAGTGTAGAAGCTCGAGTGGGGTCGGGGTAGATCGTGACTAGGCATGTCCTTGGCTCACGACCGGTTCTCGGCCCGCGGTGGAATTATTACGGACGTGGAGACTTCACCACATTCTTATCGAATTCTTGTTAGAGATTGGGGTGCGTCGATTGGCTTGTTCCTGCTTCCATCACGGATGAAAGTTTTGATTCTTTGAAGGAGGCTTGTACTTTGATCGCGTTTTTGATGTGTACAGTCTGTAGATATTAATTTATAAATATGACAATATCCGAGCAAAGCTGAAACGGGCCGCTTGTTAAAGATAAGTTTTAGAACTCCATTTAAGTATTAAGCCTACCTTTTTGCTATTCATGATTTTTTATATTAATTTCAGCGTCTTGCAGTTATAACCACGTAGTTTCCGCATCGAAATAGTTTCCGATCCTGCAAAATATTCATAATAAAAAGTATCATAGAATATATGACATTCAAGACTATAAACTGACTATGTTCTACATTTCAAACCTAATACGTTTAGCCATTCCGACGTGAATGAGCAACAAACATCCAAATTTTTGCCTTTATTTTATCAGTAGTAGTGCAGTAGTATTGGTGATGCCAGGAGCTAAATATTCCACCGATAGTAAGTAAAACGCCTGCCGATAACAGTAGGTACAGAGTCCAAATCATTACCTAGCACTGCACTGCGCGTCACCCAGATATATTAGGTAGATGATTTATCTCTATGCCCTGTAATCTCTCTGGGAACATTGTCCTTCAAAGCAGAACTTACTTATATTTGCATATTACTGCTTCGCGCTAGAATAACTGCTAAATGCCGGGTCACACAGAGGCGATCCGGTAGCGATAGCGATCCGATAGAGATAATGATCCGATACCGAGTATGAGATCGCGCCCGCTTGCTGTGTGGCAGGTTGCATACAAATTCGAACATTACAAAAAATATCGTCTCGCTATCGGATCGCTATCGCTATCGGATCGCTATCGCTATCGGACCGCCTCTGTGTGACCCGGCTTTAAATATGTGGCACTATCCGCAAAGATTCCTACCACTACTAACTGGGCTAAATGGGGCGCAGCTAGTGATGTAAATAAAAATATGAGTATGATTATAGACCTAAACGTCATTTAAACGTATATTATTATACTTATTAGCTGCCTCGCAGAGCTCTAGCAAACGCTCATCCTTAACGCCCGAGCTACACGAGGCTAGTTTGTCTAGCTAGGATAGCAAGCTAGTACTTATAACTAGTATACAAAACTAGCGTTACGAGAATAGTAATAAATATCTAGTAATAAACATGTAGTGGTAGGACTGTTGGCAGAGTCCGCCTGGGGAAGTACCACACCTTTGCTAGTTATTCTAGCGCCAAGCAGTGATGTGTAAGCGTTACTGTGTTCCGGGTTGAAAGGCAATCTTTCCAGGGAAATTACTGGGCTTGGAGTTATAATATCTTAGAGCGCAGTGCAGTGCTAGGTAATGATTTGGACTCTTCATGTTCCAATAGCTGTGTGTCACTGTGCTGTTATGTGGCAGGCATGTTGCTTACCATCAGGCATGTGTCCTCCTCGTCTCGTCATTCTTTAATATATAAAAAACTATATTTTTGCTGCTCTACAGGATTAAATTAGTAATGTACTTTGTTTATAACTATAATATAATATAATAATGTAATACGTTGTGTTTTGGAAAATAAATGATTATTTACTATTATTATTATTTATTATCTTGCTATCCTAGCTTGAGAAACTAGCCTCGTGTATCTCGGGCATAATCTGTCATTCCCATTCTCCGCCGAAGCTGTCGCAACTTCGTTTACCCAATATTCTAGGCATGGCACTTAACCTTCCAATATGCAGCCGAGAACATCTCAAACGTAGCTTCCATTTAAGATTATTGACTGAGTAACATTTCGAAAGAGTATGTAACATCGCCGTATCCATCACATTAATGTGGGATAAAATACATAAAAGCAGCTTTCAGCGCGAATGAATTTTGAGGCGAATTCTTACAAGTGAAATCATTTTGCCGAGTAGATATCATATAGATAGTAGGTAGTAGATAAATAGATGATCCCATACATTTTTTTTTAAAGGGAAATCTTCTTTTGGCACGCCTAGACAGATTTTTCATGGGCTGTGAGTTGAATTCTAATAGCGTGACGCTCGGGTATGATAAGAAATTTTCGGGTGAACTCGGGATGCTGAAGCGAGACAGAAAATATAGTCTAATGCTCTTCGCTGTTGTGTCCCTGTGTTTAGTATATTTAATTATGTTTTTTTTTATCGCGACATTAACTTCTAGGTTATCACATTAATTGAACCTGTCACGAAATATTAAATTTGCATTTCACATCCATTGCAAAAAAGTTTTGGTTGTAAATACCTATAAAGTAAATAAATAAGCAAATACTAAATTTGCGAGACAAACGCTATTTCTAAACCGCGTAAAAATTTGTTTTTAATTTATTCTTGGCCATGGATACTAAGTAATTCAGTATTATGTATGTTACTCATGTGTTGCTGTGCTTCCTAGGCTTAGATAAAGTATTATTAAACTCTTTGTTACTAGGTATATTCAATTTTAATTTATAAATCGTTTTTATTTTTATTATTAAAAATTACTTAGTAGTCTTTAATTGTTAATTATTTTTTATTTTAGTTGTCACTTCTGCCGTGCGGTCTTAAGCGCACACATTTTTTTTATAAGCTTGTGACCTATCTTGTGTAATTTATATTAATATCTTTATAACGTAGGTATAAAGAAAACAAAACAACGAAAGACAAAACATTCACACAAAATATTTCATTAGAGAGACCTGAAAGATGTTGCACTGTGAGCCATCCAAGAGAACTTTTTCAGAAAGTTAATTAATTAATAGGATTCAAAAACATGTCAAAATAAGTAGGCTAGATGACTGAAAAAGTAATTAGTCCTTTAGTTAGATTATTAAAAAATATTGTAGGTAGGTATACGTATTTTTTCATTCATTTGTTTTATAAGCAAAAAATTACGAAGATACAGCAGTGCTTAGAAGTTTCGAGGGACTTCAAAACACGATTTTTACAAAAAGCGACGTTACAATTTATACTCCGGAAGTGTGATAATTTATATTTTTGTCGATTTTTATAACTTGGTGAAAAAATCATTTAGGTGGTAAAACATCCTCGTGCTACGAAGACGCTAGAAGACCTAAAGTTAGTTACAATGTTGACTAGTTAACTTCAGGGTGTCGATTTTTCGTGTGCGTGCGCCTATCGTAAAAATGTAGTCTCATGTTTCTCTAAAGCGACAAAAGTAGCATAAATGCAAAATGAAAACATTTTCGTAAAAAGTTCACAAACTTTTGCGAAACTTATTTCATTCTACATCATAATTTACTCGCACGGAGTCGCGGGCATCAGTTAGTGAAAGAACCTGAACATTGCAAGTTTTCATAAACATCAAACCTAAGAATAATATAATAACGGTGAATATTACTCTAAGAGTTCGTTCGCGTTCTTTCCCGCATTTCGTTCGGACAAATTGAGACAAACGGTATATGGTGTTGCTAGAATAAAAGCTATCCGAGTTTTCTCGCATAAACTACATTTATAGCAGAGTATAAGCAGCTCACTTGGTCCACGGGGTGGAGGGCTAGTAGATTCATATCTCGCCTGACCATTTGAGTATTTTTCAAATAAGTAACTTGTATTTACATCGTGAAGTACCGGAGATCTTTTAAAAAAAAACACATTCATTTTAAGGACTTGTTTTATCTGCTAACCCACACTAGGCCAAGGTGATGGATTCTCCTAGTAAGATCAGGACGTCTACTCTCTTTCTACTAAAAACGTAATCTATATATATAAAAGCGAAAGGTCACTCATCAAGGAATCTCAGAAACTACAAATGCTAGAAATCTGAAATTTTGCATGGAGGTCCCTTTTAGCACGTAGGCGCTCGCTAAGACGGGGTTTTGCGAAATTCAACCCCTAAGAGGGTGAAACAAGGGATGAATCCCTGATGAGTTCTATCAATTTTATAATTTCGAACTGTACGGGGGTGAATTTGGGGTTGAAATGGGGGATGAATGTCAATATGGAAGTTCCCAACCGTTTAAGATAAAACATGAAACTCACACTTTACACGAAGCAAACGAATGTTTGTTTTATCAATTTCGTAATTTTGAACTGTACGGGGGTGAAATGGGGGATGAATGTCAATATGAAAGTTCCCAACCGTTGAAGATAAAACCACGAAACTCTATAAATAAGCACTTGACACGAAGCAAACGAATGATTATTCTAGCAATTTTGTAATTTCGAACTATACGGGGGTGAAATTGGGGTTGAAATGGGGGATGAATTTCAACATGGAAGAATAGTTGAAGATAAAACCATGAAACTCTGAATATAGACACTTGACACGAAGCAAACGAATATTTGTTCTTGCAATTTTGTAATTTCGAACTGTATAGGGATGAAATTGGGGTTGAAATGGGGGATGAATGTCATGAAAGTTCCCAATCGTTGAAGATAAAACTATGAAACTCTAAATTGACAGACACAGACACTTGGCACTTGGCACGAAGCAAATAAATGTTTGTTCTAGCAATTTTGTAATTTCGAACTCTACGGGGATGAAATTGGGGTTGAAATAGGGGATGAATGTCATGGAAGTTCCCAATCGTTGAAGATAAAACTATGAAACTCTTTAAATAGGGACTTGGCACGAAGCCATTGAAAATTTGTTCTAGCAATTTTGTAATTTCGAACTGTATGGGGATGAAATTGGAGTTGAAATGGGAGAAGAATTTCTCTTACGCTTTCACAAACGTCACTTCACTGAACCGATTTTGATGAAATTCATTTATTAGAAGCTGTTTTTAGTAACCGTAAATATGTTTGGGTATAAAAATAGGTACTGCCGGAGTTACCTTAGTACATATTTATTGCGCGCTGACGAAGTCGCGGGTAACAGCTAGTTTCTAAATAAACTCGTAACTGTCCTTCTTCGGTTCCTTAAAAAGTCCTTAAAACAGGTGTGTCTTTTTAGAAGATGCCCGTTTCCTCATGATGTTTAAACGAGTTACATAAATGTTAATACAAGTGGCGATACCTAACTTCTGCATCTGCATTTGGAAAAATACTCAAATGGGACACAACAAATGTATATTTTCATCTGGCGGAGTTGATCCTGTAAATTTGACACCTTCAGAATTTATTTTTAACCAAATTTAACTCCCGACCAAAAAGAGGGGTGTTAGGGGTGTCTGTCTGTTTGTCTGTCTGTGTGTGTATCTGTCTCTGGTATTTTTTCACTTCCTCTCCCAATATGGGTATCAAATGAAATGGTTTGACTAGTAGAGAATACTAAACACTTTGACAAATTTCCAATCCAAGATGGCACCGCCACCAATGGCGAATTAAGTACATTTTTTTCACTTCTTCCTCAATACGAGTATCAAATGAAAGGGCTGGACATGTATTATAATACTATACTATATACAAATTTCAAATCCAAGGTAGGAGTCGAAGGTAAGTCAACATTTTTGATTTTGTTATTTTTTACATTTTTAAGTAATTGGGATGGCAACAGGGTCAAATATATACCATTTTAATTACTTCGTCAAGTAGAAATGAAAAATATGGGACACGTATTTTTGGTTTTATCAAATCATCAAATATGGACAAAGATATCATTAAACAAAAAGTATATCATTAAACTTTCGGAATAGGGGGTTGTGACGTCACACTCTAGTAAAAATCGCACCATATCGTGACGTGACTCGAAACTTCTAAGCACTGTATCTTCGTCGTTTTTTGATTGTGAAACATAAGAAAAAATACGTATTTAAAATTGGTTAATGGTCCAACTGACGGACTAATAACTTTTTTTTGTCGTCACGCCTATTGCATGGGAGCTACAGTCTTAAATTCTATATTATTGTTTGTAGAACAAGGGTGATTTCGGGTCTACCGTAAACTTAATCGAGGTTACCTTTCGAGCAGTACGACCACACTATAGCAAAAGGTCCTGTTTTGAACATAGTTGAAACTCAATTACGACTGGTAAGTTAGGTACGCGTAATCTCTGCCAAATGGGCTCACAGCCTCACTATAAACCTCTAATCGCTTCCTAAAGGCTGCGGAGTTGATTCACTAGAGTTAATGAGACAAACTTTATAGATGGTCCGGGAAAGCGTTGATAGTAAATACCTAACACCTGTGATCGCCAGCTTTTACGATTCGTTTGGTTTTACGAGTTGATTTAGCTTAAACCTTTGGAGCCCCATCTCGTCAATTGAGCCTGAGAATTGCTGTCGCCCTAACACTGGCTAGTCTACACCAACTTTACTTTTATTGTACGTAGATTCCTTTTTTGATAGCCTCATCAGATATGTTAAACAGCGGTGTTCATATACGGTACAGTTCTTTCAAACTCGGAAATTTAAAAAATAAACTAAACGTTGACACTAAATATTATATGTTGGTACATATTATGTTTGTGTTTACGTGAAAAACGAAAAATATTTTTTGTGATGGAAACAAATATTTGTATAACGCAATATCACATTATCCACTCATTAATCTCTTAGTTTTTTACAACATCTAAAAAAAATATTAATATATTTATTAACTACATTATAAAAAACTTAAAAACTAGGGTGCCGCCAGCAGCGGGGCAGGGCCCAAGCTACCGGTGGTTAGGGCTGCAGAGTGAGGAACCTCCTGACGATGCGCGCTGTGTCAAGGATGACCGCCTTCTGCATCTGACTCGTGATCCAACCGTCTAGCGAAAGTCTCTTGAGATGTGAATTGTCCACCAATGTTGGTCGAGACTTCTCGCTATAAGGTCGTTTGCCGAAACCACAATCGGCACTATGATCGTGGAATCAACACTCCACATGACGGTAACCTCGTGAGCCAAGTCAAGGTACTTGCTAGTCTTGTCCTTGCTTGCTTGTCCTTCTCAGCTTTCACGAGGTTCTCGTCATCACATTATTATTATTATAATAGTTATATGGCTGTCAGAGTACATACAAGCGTTGCTGAGTTTGGGGTTAATTACTGTTGTGTGGGGAACGTCCACCGATATTTATTTTGTTTATTTAATAATTAATAGCTTACACTTCTAGCTCATGCTACTTCTGTATAAGTAGTTTTCAAACTGTGAAAGAATATTCAAAATCCATTCATAATATAACATTTTATTAGTACCTAATGCGAGTAAACATAGGCACAAATATTGTTTTAAATGTTCTTCTACAATTCTTTTTTTTAGTTATTAGTCTTGGTCATCTATGAGTAGATATAGGTATATTGCTTCCGAAATAAATCTATAATAAGTATCTGAACCAGTTTATTTGAATGAACTTGGCTGGCCACACTGCTGTGTGTCTAGATATACTTAGTCCAAAACGCAAGAAACGGTTTTGATTCGGAGCTAGCGTTTGACATCTGGCATGATTGAGAAGGTTTTTAGACAGAAATCGTACTGGGGTTACATATAAGTTCTAAAATTAATTTTAATAGGTACTACATACATATGTAGGACATTTCTAAATGTTGCAGTCGCTCGTATATTTCAGTGCGTATTTTTTGCCTTGTTATGCCATATTGTACTTACGTAAGGCAATTTAAGGCAAACATTCGAATTTCATTGCGAGTGTTTCCAATCAGTAAAATTAGCTAACAACTCGCATTCTTATACTACCTACACAGCTTGCGAGAATTCTAATTTAGTTCCTAGTTGCCTGCGAGTTTTCTCATGGGACTTTCCATGAACTTGACGCACGTGCGTCTTTTGCGGCCACAGTAATGCTTATTCAGGTCTTAATTAACTTTTGCTGTTTCATGTTATTTATCAGAATTAATTTGTTGTATTTCGTTCTATTTTATGCTACTTGTGCTTAATTAGTATTGAGATTGGTACTTCACCGATGAGTTAAAACCTCACAACGGTTTTTAGGCAAAATAACGAGTAAAAAGTAGTATTTTGACAAGTTTTCTTTCTACAAGAAATAAATTCCAGTGAAAATTAAATATGAAATGTTACGATTTTCGATGCAACTTGTGAAAGAAGTTGTTCATTTTTATTGCTTAGCGCATTAGCCTAGTCAATCAATACCTATTCTTATTCTCTTATTGGGCCAAGATTTTTACTGGTTCCTTAGACTACGCTTATGTTTATAAACACGTAAATATTGATGGATAAATGTGGTTCACACAGGACTACTTAGCCTCGTTTTTTTTAGTGGGAGAACTGGTTTTGCTCACCGTCCAACGTGAATGGACACGGCAGGTGTGTCGGGCTCGACACCATGACGACGACAGACACGATGCCCCTACCGACTTAAACCGTCACAGATTTCTGCATGGCCAGGGATTAGGGTTGCAGGGTCACTTTTCACACTCCCATCAACGACCCTGACACACTTGCCACCTTCTTTGCGGACCCGCCTCGCAGGGGGCGTTAGTACTCCCGCATTTGGTTCTAGTGACGCGCCGGAAACGAGTGACGTGTCACTGGGTAGGGTGCCGGACGGCCCTAAACGTCCGCAGCCCCAGGCCTTCTAGTGGCGACGGGACGCGAGCCACCAGAGTCTCCAGACTCGCCCCCATGTCCGCTTCCGCCTCAGTGGTGTGAGGTTACTCGCTCTTACTCGCTCCTCTTACTCATACGACCTCTCAATGTCGAGCATCTTGCCTAAGATGGTCGGCTGCAAGAGTTTCTTCTTCGTGGCTAGGGCTACTAACGGTTCCGGCTCTGTGGCCACATCGCGGCCCTCGTCCATTCACTGATCAGTATCCTAATCAGAGTGCTCGTGGAACACACTCAACTGGAAGACTTAGGAATTTTACTTGGCCGATATGTCAGTTGAGTAACCTTACCAAGTCATCCAGTTCTTTTCCCCAGCCTCTACACGCACTGCTCAAGAGGGAGAGGAGCACGAGTAGAAGCTCTCTCCCCGGCCGGGATTTGCCATCACAGAAGCCGGCCGGCTGGTAAACTGGGGTTAAGCCGGGGCGGATCGCTAGTTAATAATATTAACGTAGTGAACAACCGTGATAGCATAAAACAATGCTTGATTTAAGGCCACTTTAGTAACTTTATGTTTGTAAAAATTCTATGTTGATCACTCAAACTGTACTCAAAAGTTTGATAGGTTGTTTTGTTAGGTTACACAAACCTTTGAGTAAATATTCGAAGAACATATTCCTAATAAAGATCGGTCAATTTATTTAGGTAATCCTGTCCACAAGCATATCACAGAATCGATACTTTCTCGATGGACCTGTAATGTTCTTTGTACAGGACTAAAATCCGTTAATGGTACTTTAACGAGTTCTGCGTTTTTCAGTTCGGAGTAACACTCAACAGTGGATCGAGGATATTTGCACGGTAGAATGTAAAAATATTTGAATTCGGATCTTATAATCCAGTCCGTAAACTCGTAGTTGAGTTTTATGCTAAAATCTTGTTTTGCGTCGTCTTGCTAAATATACTAGTACGTACTGGAATAGTGTTGAGACGTCAAATTATACAATGGCCTCACCATTTCAGCATTCGTCAACTCAAATCCCATTTATTTGAAGTCAACAATAAAAAGCAATACAACGACTTTGAATTAAAACAATTCCAATAATAACAACAATCGCAAAAGTATAACTTTTATTCAAGCATTTTAAATAGCGGCTGATCTCTACCAGGTAACCAGGCACACGTTCCCAAATGGCATACGAAAATAACAACAATAAAAAATATTAAAAAAAAAACGGCAACTAAGAAGTAGGTATAGAAATAATCTCATAATTTCAGGGATGTATAGCTATTAGCTTAAGCTGCGACCGATATCACAACCATGAGGTCATTAGTTCAAACCCTCTTAACATTTTATAACAACTGTGTTGTACAAATTTGCCATCACCACTGGCTTTAATGGTGAGGGAATATTGTGAACAAGCGGGAAGCAAGAGCATTTCGAGGGCAAGTGCCATCCACAAACGAGCATTTGACCAGCGTTTATCTATTCTATGCCAGCGTAGTGGACTGTCTCCTTGTGGGAAAAGGTCCCCAGTCCCAATAGGAAGATTAAACAAAGTGAACTGAAAATTATTTTGTATGTGTCTACCAAAAAGCTTCCTTAAGGAAGCTCTTTGGTAGAAACACACAACGTTACGTTACGTAGTGTAACGTAACGTTACGTAGTGTAACGTAATACTACGTAAGTATAGAGTTAGAACAAACGCTTTACACCGAAAGCACAGGTCGGTCTTGTTGAATAAATCATACTTTTGTCGCAGCACATCACTATGTCGCCATAGCTAACATCACAGAACATATATAATCAGGGCCAACATAAACCTCATCTGCTTAAGATTGGAATAAAGGAACCGTGCGGAAAAACCAGATCTATTTAGTTATTCTTATATATACTATCTAAGGTTTCTACTATTTTATTTCCAAAGCATTGTTTATATTCTTTTCTTCTAACTTTCTCAACAAACATTTGTTCAGTAATGCGGTGTAAAATAAATCGTCGTTCCTCATATATCTCAAATCCCTTTAAGATAGTTCCCAACGTGTTGGATCCAAAAGTCGCACCTGGGAAGCTCACCAAGATATCTCTTAAATCTTTTGTCTCATATCGTTTTCTCATCACGTAGCGAGCGAACCCGTGTGCTGCGTGCATGATAATAAGATTATATCAATGTCAAAGACCGAAAGATAATTTATTTGAATAGTAAACGTTAACGTTTGGCGGTTTCGTTATGATATACGGAAGTTGAAAACTGATGCTACAAAGACGAATTTATCAAACTTATTTTTTTTTTATTATAATATACTTATACAATCTTTAAAATTTGACGGTTTTTTTTAGAAAACATACATTTAAGCCATTACCTATACACCAGGGTGGCAAAATGCAAGTTGAACTAAGACGCATGTCCTCGAAATATGTCTTTCTTGCAATGTACTGGTTCCCTCACGATGTTTTTCTTCGCTGTTAGAGCCAGTGGCTGAAAAATTTGTACACATGCACTTGGAAAAAAAGTCAGAACAGCCGATTCAAACTGATCCCTGATTATGATCATAATTAGCCACTAACTTACTATTTCAATTCTATCATAATCGCTTACTTTCAGGGTTCCGTAAAACGTAAAAACGGAACCCTTATAGATTCGTCACGTCTGTCTGTCTGTCTGTCCGTCCGTATGTCATAGCCACTTTTTGCCGAAACTATGATAACTACACTATTGAAACTTGGTAAGTAGATGTATTCTGTGAACCGCATTAAGATTTTTACACAATAATATAAAAAAACAATACAATAACACAATACAACAATATTTTTTAGTTTTATCATTATCTTATTTTAGAAGTTAGGGGACACATTTCACCACTTTGAAAGTGTCTCTCGTGCAAATTATTCAGTGTAGAAAAACATATATTTGAAACCTCAATGTATTTTTTAAGACCTAACCATAGACACCTAACACGAATGGGTTTGATGAAAAAAGTTTCTGTTCTGAGTATGGGGTATCCCCAAAATTTTTTGTTTTTTTATATTATTGTGTAAAAATCTTAATGCGGTTCACAGAATACACCTACTTACAAAGTTTCAACCGTATAATTTTCATAGTTTCGGCAATAAGTGGCTGTGACATACGGACGGACAGACAGACATACATGACAAATCTCACACACCAACTCTCAAATTCGGCAAACTGAAGTAGTTGCGTATTAAAAAAAAACTCTTTATTTGCGCATTAGTGTATTTACAGATAAATTTAAAAAGAACAAGGTTAAAAAGAGCTCCCTATTAGATTATTATTCGATTTTTATTATTATTTAAGAGCCAAAGAACTTGTAAAAAAGAAATGGTTGTCTGTAAAGTCGGTTTACTGACGATAGAACGTGACAACGTCTTAAGAAATCAGTATGCTGATAGCGCGAGTAGTGATACCGCTCGACTCAGCGGGTGGCGCCCTCAGCGCTCAGCTTCGTCCGCATGGCACGGAAGACGAACTAACGGTAACGGCGGAACGTTGCAGTTTTGCGGGCGTGCAGCCGGCTCCATCGAATTATAAGACGTTATCACGTCAAAAACATAAAATGTTGTCCAACTTTTTACGTTTTTGTACAGTTTTTATGATGTACAAAATTAAGAAACAGGCCATTTGTTTAACGTGCTTCACAATGCATTATTTACAATATATTTTCCTTGTTTCAGTACATCGGCACGATGGACGTCCCGCGTCCCATGAGTCGCGTCGAAATCGTTGCAGCAATGCGCCGAGTTCGGGTAAGATTGTACTTTCATTTTTTATTTTTTTTTTACTTTTATAGGTTCACACTTGACCGCAATCTCGCCTGATGTTAAGCGACAACGCGGTCTACGATGAAACGTGTTTACCTAGAAAAAAACCGATTCACTCTCGATTTGAAGACACAAAGATGGTAACTATCGGGGAAAACCAAAAAAAAAAAAACAACATTAAAATCGAGTCACAAATAGCGGTGCTATCGGATATCGGTTTGCTCCTGATAAGTGGCGTCCCAAGTGCTCGATTCTAACACATATGTATCTATATGCCATATCACCAAAAACGTCTGATTAATTAGATAAAACATCGCGCTCATTACTAGTAAAGAGCTAGATAGGATACCAGACCTGTTATATCTACAAAAACAATAACGCAGTTATAGAAGCTCGCATAGGGCGCCGAAAACGCTATTTACGGCGCTGAGCAAAACATTCGACTGATGGTAAGCAACACGCTTGCCTATAACACCACAATGGCACGCAGCTATTAGAATAGGTATCCCCCGTAGAATATAACTGGCAAAAATTACTTCCCTTAGGACACTCTGCAAAGAAACCTCCGACTCCAAAATATTTTTGTGTGCCTTCTATTACACTTGACCGCCATCTTGAATCAAAACATTGATAAGATTTATGATGGAGGGCGCTTTTCGGCAAAGGGATCACACATTCTGTAATAATTGTATTTTTTTAACTTCAAGTTTTTGGTCGTGTCATATTGTGGTGTTATGGTATTTGTATTGTTCTGGTGTATGGTAAATGTTTGATAGGTCTGGTTTCAGTAGTGGTAGGACTCTTAGCAGAGTCCGCCTGGGGAAGTACCACACCTTTGCCAGTTATTCTACCGTCAAGCAGTAATATGCAAACATTACTGTGTTCCGGTTTTTAGGGCAATGTTTCCCGAGAAATTACAGGGCTTAGAGATATATTAAACTTAGATCTCTGGGTGACGAGCGCAGTGCAGTGCTAAGTAATGATTTGGACTCTTCGTGTTCCAATAGCTGCATGTCACTGTGCTATTATGTGGCAGGTATGTTGCTTACCATCAGGCACATGTCCTGCTCGTCTTTTCACTCTATACTATATAAAAAAAAAGTCAGTAGAGAGTCTTGATGACCCACCTCATTACGTGATGAATTCGGGTTCATTTTGTATCTGCGTGTTTGTATGTATCAGTATGTATTTAAAAGTGTTATTTTATCTGGTTTTCTTAGTTAATGCATTGCTTAGTGTAAGACTAGGTTGATGGTGTCGAGTGAGACAGTTAAATCAGTCCTTATTCGTCTGCTACGGTTTACCCTAGATTTTGTCGTCATATAATTTAGCAAAAGGCTGTTTTCTAAGGAACTCTATATTTCGGCATTAAATTGAGTAGGTACTAGACGTAGCCTATGTACTATTTCAGACAATTTTCATTGTATTTTTACTGGCTTAGTTGATGGTAAGTCTGCCGGAGCCGTGTATCGTGGGTCCGATTCCTAACCAGGGCAAATATTTGTCTGCTGAATACCAATAATTGTACCGTGTCTGGGTGTGTCTATGTATAATATGTATGAAATATAATATATGTATAATATGTAAACCAGCCATATGGTTTTTATAGACCTAGCTTTGCTTAGTTTAGGGCTAGGTGGTGTTGTGCAAGAAATGTCCAAATTTATCAATAATATAATATTATTTATTTAAGATTGATGCCTTCAGTTCATACAACATGATTAAGCAACAAACATCTAAACATCGAAACTTTAATAATTATTATTTTAATATGATACTTAGTTTTTCCGGATTTTTACATTATTTTACCATTAATTAGTAAAATCCAAGAACAGGCTACAGAAACACGTTTATCATCTTACCTGTTGTACAGAAAGGCTCGTTCGTATAATTTAAAGATTGAATAATGTATCATTGTTTGCGCCAAGGAACAAAGTCAACTTTGAACGACCCTCTTTGTTGGAAGATACCTAAAAACAAACATATTTTCCTTTCGAAAGAATTTAATAAAAAGAAGATTGTTTGCTCAAATATTGTTTCGCCTCGATTTTCTTAGGGCTAGACAATTTCAATTACATTTTCTGTTGATGGCAAATTGAGGATGAAAGTAAAAAACTTTTGCGATTACAGTAAGTATGTTTATGAAACAATATCATATTTAAAAGTGTTTTAGTAACTTTTTATTAGCTCAGCGCTCAGCCGTAATAATAGGATACAATCCTCAAAAAAACTAAGTAGCCCGTTAGTTATATTGCCAAAAAATATTGTACACGTATTTTCCCTTGTTTCACAAACAAAAAATGACGAAGATTCAGCGCTTCCAAGTTTCGTGTCACGTCACTTGTGAGTACGATTTTTGCTCACGAGTGACGTCGCCACCCCCCACTCTCGAAGTTTGATGGTCTATATCTTTGATGGTTTTTAATATTATGAAAAAACAAAAAATACGTGTCCAATATTTTTTCATGATCTAGCTGACTGACTAATTAGGATGGTGCATTTTTGATCCAGTCCGGTACCCTATTGTGCATTTTTACATATTGGTCTTGGAAGCGTTTAATAAAGTTATTTATTTTAGAATTTTTTTTTCTCTTCAGTTTGTATCGATTATAGTTTTAAATTTGATCTACGATGGAGCACATTTATTTAGAAGCAATCAGTTTGCTCTAGGCTCGAATACACCCAGAATATATGTATCAGGGATTAAACACTCCGGCAACCTATCCCACATTTTAGATCTTAATCTTGCCAAAGTAGAGTTAACTAAGTTACTCCACTTAATTACTTTTTGAGTTATGTACTTTTTCGTTTGAGTCTTTGGAATATCAACCATGAAATGAAATCGCTGGACAATTCCAATAGAAGAAGGGACAAAACGAACTACGTGGCTACGTATCGAAAAAGAGTGTTGTACTCCATTTTAAAAAACGAATTGAGTTTGTTTGGTATGGAAATGCGAGGTTTTAAGATTCATTTGTTAATTTAAAAAGTACTGGCATCTACCTGCTATTTTCTCTGCGTAGAATTTAGAAAAACCACAAAACAATATTCGCTAAGGAACTCTACATTTTTTCAGGATAAAAAAGCTTATAGTCCGATATCCCAGAGCTCCCAAAAGTCACCTATTTTCTGATGAATGAAATGTGGACGATTGAGTAGAGTTAGTAAGTACTAAGAACACATGCTTACTCGCTAACTTGCTTAGACGGCCAATTTTGAGATTTGGGGTAATGAAGGTACATACAAACATTACTTACTTCACGTATTTTCTAATAAGTGATTTTCACGTATGTTGTAGGCAATATCCTTAAAAACAAGGTCCCAATACTCCCAGACACTTTCCTTCAGCTGTTTTGCTTAACAGCTCCAAAATAATAATTTAACTTCACTTAAATTATCATGCTCCATTTGTAAATATATTCGTCAGACAACTATTTTGTTGCTTTTTCCAATAAGATAGACCAATCTAAGGGGGCAATCATCCCCTAAACTCAACTATGTCCTATGGGTAAGAGCGGGAGACTGAGTGAGAAATTTATTAGGAAATATTGACTTAAAATTGAGTTTAGGGGATGATTGGTCCCTTAGATTGGTATGTCTAATTGGAAAAAGCGTTAAAATAGTTGTCTGACGAACATATTTACAAATGGAGCATGAGAATTTAAGTGAAGTTAAATTATTATTTTGAAGTTGTTAAGCAAAACGGCCGACGGAAAGTGTCTGGGAGTATTATTGGGACCTTGATTTTAAGGATATAGCCTACAACATACGTGAAAATCACTTATTAGAAAATATGTGACGTAAGTAATGTTTGTATGTACCTTTATTACCCCATATCTCAAAATTGGCCGTCTAAGCAAGTTAGCGAGTAAGCATGTGTTCTTAGTACTGACTAACTCTACTCTATAGTCCACATTTCAACCATCAGAAAATAGGTGACGTCTGGGAGCTCAGAGATCTTAGTCTATTATGTTAAATGCCAGACTATAAACCTCTGTTTAGTTCAGTATAGTTTTTACAACGTGAATGAGCAACAGAACATCCGCCTAAAAGGATAGGGTTAAAATTTAGAATATAATTTGGAATAGCACATAGGTTTCTTTTTATCCCGCAAAAATAACGGGAATGAGAACTACGCAAACCACAACACACTGCTAGCAGATACTTAACGAATACGTTTCTGTTATATCGAAGTTATACATTAGGAAAGCAAAACAAATGCTTTATGGTGTACATAAATAAGGGGTGACCACTAACGACCACGTAGCCCGTCTCTTTTATACTTTATTTTACTAGTCAAGATGACAATAAATAATAATTCTGATGTTTAACATATCGAAACGTACCACGGAACCATTTATCTACCGTTTAACTACAGATCAACCGTTTCCTCGCTAGTCCCAAAAATATCATAATGTAGAGCTGTAAAATTTATATTTGTTTTTACAACGTTTGTGTCCTGTTCAAATTGTATAGATAGTATTTGATTATGATGTCACACATCTACTACTGCATATGAAATAGCAGCCCATTTCATGTGCTGGAAGTCGAAGTCGAATCGGGTGAACTCGGGGCCGCCGAGGGTAGCCGAGCGAAAAAGATACAGTCGGCTGGTTTTCGCTGCTGTGTCTACTATTTTGATTATTATGGAGTTCAAAAAAAAGATTTCTCACTTGGTTCTCATTCGTCCTACATTTATACGGTAAAGGTAATATTTTATTACCATAATAATATTGCATAATGCAACATTCAGAAAATTTAGTTTTCACTGCTTCCGTGCGGTCTTAAGCATCCACATTTTTAGGGTTCCGTAGAACGTAAAAACGGAAACCTTATAGATTAGTCATGTGAGTTCGTATGTCACAGTCAGTTTTCGCCGAAACTATGAGAACTACTCTGTTGAAACTTAGTAAGTAAATTTATTCTGTAAACCGCATTTAGATTTGTACAAAAAAATAGAAAAAAAAAACAATACATTTTGGGGGTGCCCTATACTTAGAACTGAAACTAAAAAAATGTTTTTATCAAACTCATATGTGTGGGGTCTTTATAAATAGGTCATTAAAAATGATGTTGAGGTTTCTGATGTCATTTTTTTTAACACTGAATAACTTGCGCGAGAGGCACTTCCAAACTGGTAAAATGTGTGTAATCCTGTAACTTCTAAAAGATAATGATAAAACTAAGAAAATATATATGATGTACATTAATTACCATGCAAGCTTCCAACGAAATTTTGTTTGAACTCGATCTAGTGAGTAGTTTTTTTTAGTACGTCATAAATACACTATTATTAAAACATCGATCAAAGTTACACGGAACTACAAGAACTTATGTAATATGTTATTTGCTGCTTCGGAACCCTTTATGGGCGAGTTCGACTCACACTTGGCCGCTTTTATTTAAATATGGCAGTTTCCTCGCGCTTTTTTTCGTCGTTATGACTAGTTATGAAAGATAATCGTGTACGTCTGTATTTTGAAACATACTCATAGGCACAGGTGGGATTCGAACTTCCAATTCAGAATTATGAATCTGATGTTTTGGTTACCGGACCATCACATGGCTACATCTATTACGTATGAATAATCTCTAAAACATTTTGGTGCTCTTTTAGACCAATGAATATTTGAACAGTTTCTGAGTCACTCATCTCACAGGAAATGGGTCGCTTGTGTTCCATTGAAATACGAATATGACACGTTTTGCCGCCGGAATATGAATGGACCGAGTTACGGTTGCTATTCAAAATGTTTGTCGAAGGCAGACCGGATTTTATCGCGAAATGGATGAACGCAAACAAGTTATAGTAATTGACATAAATTATTATGATTTTGCATTCACGAGCCACACGTTTACTACATTACTTTGAGGATTTACCATAGTCGGCCTGAGCTACATTAGCACGAAATTATGTTCGAAATTCGTTTGTAATGTAAACTTTTATGTTGGTTCGATAATAATGTTTGTTCTGATGAATAGTGATATTTGTTTTTTTTTGCAATGTGTCTGGGTGTTTCTATGTGTCGTAAATATATGTATGTCATCGTTAAATTGTAAGTAATTTCAGCTTAAGTTAGATGTTAGTCTTCAAGAGTTATATCTCTAAGCCCTGTAATTTCTCTGGAAACATTGCCCTTCAAACCGGAACACAGTAATGTTTGTACATTACGGCAGTTGAATAACTGGGAAAGGTGTGGTACTTCCCCAGGCGGACTCTGCCAAGAGTCCTACCCCTACAAAATATTAATATTTTAATAGTGCATTATTGTCAGTTATGGATGTCTTTTAATGACTTGTAATTTTAATGTACTTTCTTGATAGTCCAGTAACTTGGTCGCCTGAATGTATGGAGTAGGATGCGTTAAATCCGGTAGATCTGATTTTTCGGTAGATCATGATGGCCGCAACCACAAAATGACGAAATACGTTTCTTTTTTCACAACTACCTCGATATGGTATAAATATAAATTTTTCATAGTGTCTAGTACTCTACTAGTCAAGCCCTTTCATTTGATACCCATATTGAGGTAGATTGTGATGAAATATTTGGTCTACCATTTGGTGGAGACGGCCATCTTGAATCGATATTAACCAAAACTAGCTCAACACATCAACACAAAAATTTATCTTCAAATAAAAAAAACCGCATCGAAATCAGCCCATCCGTTTCAGCTCTACGGTGCCATAGACAGATACACACACAAACAGATACACATAGAGACAGACCTGTATGTGTGTCTGTCTGATAGACAGACAGACTTCGACGTCAAATTTATAACACCTTTTTTTTTGGTCGGGGGTTAAAAACCGCCCTAACTGTGCCACAAAGTGGTCAAGTAGGAGTTAAAATATTGCAAAAAATTGCGAAGTACGAAAAAATTTATTAACTTTCAAAGACTTGTTCTCAGAAACTATTGAGTGTATAGAGACAACTCTAGTATCATATAGTAGCAAATTTAGTCTACTTTATAAGCGCCATTAGAAAGTTTTTACAAAAACTAGTCGTTTAGGGTTATAATCGCCAAAATTTGAAATATAAACGATTTTTTCGCGTTTTTTTCGATTTTTGACAAAGTTGCGTTCGTCGCTCGAGGTCACAAACTTGGGACAATCATTAAGCCAACATCATAAACAAGTCTGCAAAAAATCAGATCTACCGGATTTAACGCATACGGTAATTTATAAAGTTACTGCACTATGAGGTATTTTTAACCTTATTCTTGTTTACAATATAATATGTTAGTAACATAACAAGCCAGATATGAGCCTGATACATAGACTGATATAACCTATGGCCTATCCTATCCTAACTGTGGTCTATGGCCTGATATTAATCAGCACGCAAGCTTTTCTCTAGCTGCAATGCCGAGGAGCTATTTGAACAGTCTCTGCACTGCGAGTGTCAACCAGCGCTATTAGATACCTTATCTCTTGGCTTGATCAGAGAGACGTACTTCTTAGCATTCCATGGATTCACCGTGCGGGTGCCGGGTCCATCGTGTGGCAGAGAGAGAAATCTCGAATAGACCCCAAGACTTGTGACTCGGGCTGTAGGTTTAAAAGGGGCCCCTTACATTGACGTACGTCAACACTCACCTTCACTACTCGTATTTCTCTCCCTGCCCAGCCAAATCCGATATGATCCTACTAGTGCAGCTTTAGATACTCGTTCTAGTATAGAACTTACTGCACTTCTGGACAATCCAAGGTCTTTAAGCAGGTTATAGAGAGATTTTGCTGGTATACCTCTCGCTCCTACTTCTACAGCGTATAAATTAACTACATAGCCATTTTTTGTTAATTCATTTTGTAGGTCGTAATACTTATTTTGTTTCAACACGTGGTCTTTAGGTATATTAGTTTCCCACGGTACGGTAAGTTCTACCAGGACTATGCGTTTCGTAGCCCTAGAAAAAAGGAAAATGTCCGGTCTGGATGACGAAACACCCACATCCTCTGGGATTTTGTAGTGCTTTTCATACGTGTCCATTAAAATTGTCCAATCAGGTGCTGAACCCAGGATTGAGTAAGGCTTGTTCTTGGAGTTTGAAGTTGAGCCCTCTTTTACAAAGTTAATTTGTCTTTTGTTCATCGTCAATCCCTTTTGGGCTCTAGCTACCGAAAGGCTTACGGCTTCACGTATGATTTCAAGTACTCTGTCATGGCGCTGTGAGTAATGACCCCTATTAAGGAGCACCTTGCATCCCACCAATATGTGCCTTGCTGTACATATCGCCTCACCACAAGTATAGCAACATTTTTCAGAGGCTTTTCCCCACCTTACCAAGTTACTCTGGTCAGGGAGGGTCATTTGGAAAGCGTTCAGATAAAATTTTAATAAGGCAGGAGACCAGTCATATAGCAAGGTGCGCCACTTTAGAGCTAATGGGATACAAAACTCACCTATGGTTAACCACTCACTTTGCATTTCTAAATTCATAGCGTGCACTTTGTAACTATCATTTTCGTCTTGTTGTAGAAAGGTTTTTACCATGTCTCGGTCTTCCCTTTTCTTTCTCGCACCCAACCCAGCTGTATTTACTTGCGCACCTGCCATAAATTGTTTGTGGAATTGAAGTCTAGATTCAAGGTCCGAAGCGCTTTTGTCTTTTGGGAGAGATGCGATTAATTCGTCTTTCGACTTTCCCAAAACATGCGTTTTTGTAACTCTTAGGTGTTTGTAGAGTTCGGATGGTTTTTTTAGTTTCAGGCCAAAACTATTGTGATCCCTAAATAGAGTAGAGACCACATTAAAAAAAACATTACCCTTCAAACAAGAACGTAATAGTACTTACACATTTAAGCTTAGTGGTTAAATAAATAGTTGTTTATTTAAGCGGACCATAGAGTTCTACTACTTTGGCAATGGATTATACGTAGATATTATATTAAGATCTACTATTATACTAACATTATAAAGCTGAAAAGTTTATTTGTTTGAACGCGCTAATCTCAGGAACTACAGAACTGATTTAAAAAATAATTTCCCCTTTGGATATGTACGTGTTCCCTGAGTGCTACAGGCTATATACGGGGAAAGCCGGGGCGTACAGCTAGTATTCAATAAGTAAGCGCTACTTTTTGGACGGTTATAAAGAAATAGTGTATTCTCAACTTTGGTTGAGTTCTATAATCATGAGGACTGGAATAGAATGTCCCTATTAAAACTCAATGACATCGTTTGCAGATATTTGAACCTTTTGTTAAAGAGATATTTAGAATCCTAAATGCTTAGTATAAAACAGTACATCGAAATCGTATTCAAATGTAATGTTAAAAATAACTCCATTGTTATGATTATTGTTTGGAATAATAGCCCATTTCTATTCCAAATACCTTGGCGAGACAATGACGAAGTAAACAAGACTCACGAAAATGCAAATGGCGTTGGCGTTACCTACGCAAAAAGAATAGGTACAACAAAATTGACAAAATGTTTGCAAAGTTCTTTCTTAGTGAAGAAATTATAGGTTTTAAAATCCTTTACACGTTTATTATTTACTTACTTATCCCACAACTGGAATTAGTAAGTACATTTAGAGCCTGTTCTCACAAGGCAATACAGAATAAAATACCCATAGGTAATGTTTGATAAAGCCAAAATATTAGGTCTCTCTCGGAACTTGCCGATTTTCTCAGGTGTTTTTTCTTCAGTAATTCATTCAATGATAAAAAAACTACCTACAAAGAAAAGAAGTCACAACAGCCAGTTGTGTTTTTAGGGTTCCGTAAAACGTAAAAACGGAACCCTTATAGATTCGTCATGTCTGTCTGTCTGTCTGTCTGTCTGTCTGTCTGTCTGTCTGTCCGTCCGTATGTCACAGCCACTTTTTGCCGAAACTATGAGAACTACACTGTTGAAACTTGGTAAGTAGATGTATTCTGTGAACCGCATTAAGATTTTTACAAACGTTTTTTAAAAAAACAAAAATTAGGGGTGCCCCCCATACTGAGAATTGAAGCTCAAAAAATTTTTTTTCATCAAACCTACACGTGTGGGGTGTGTATCGATAGGTCTTAAAAAATGATGTTGAGGTTTCTAATATAATTTTTGTCTACACTGAATAACTTGCGCGAGAGACGCTTCCAAAGTGGTAAAATGTGTGTCCCCCCCCCCTCTAACTTCTAAAGTAAGAGAATGAAAAAACTAAAAAAAATATATGATGTACATTACCATGAAAACTACCAACGAAAATTAGTTTGAACTCGATCTGATGAGTAGTTTTTTTTTAGTACGTCATAAATACACTATTATTAAAACTTCGATCGAAGTTACAACGAACTACAAGAACTATGTGTACTATGTATATTATGTTACTTGCTGGAACGGAACCCTTCATGGGCGAGTCCAACTCGCACTTGGCTACTTTATTTATTTAACTTAACACCAGAAACAACAGAAAAACCGGCCAAACGAAATGTTAAGACAAAGAAATCCATTAGATTTCAATCTTGCGCGTGATTGGAACGTGCCTTTTTCTATCTATTTGAGTGTTTATGTAGGCCCTTGTATTAGCAAGTCTGTTCGGCGACAGACGTATACGTTGTTACGTCACTTTTGAATACGACTGAATCCCTTTGAATTACCATCACTTTCGTGAAACTCTTAACTTACAAGTTTAGGACTTTGTGCCTTTGATTTCACTTATACCTAAGTGAAATCAAAGGCACAAAGTATTTGAATTCACTGTATTTGAATGTCATTAGAAGTATACGTTTCTGTTTGGACATAATTTAAGTTTGTTTCATCATCATCAATCCTAGCCTAGTGGCTTAGTTGATAGTAAGTCTTGCAAAAGCCGTAGGCCTGGGTTTCATTCCCATCTAATACGAACACAAATCGTACAATCTTTATGTCGAATGTTTTCATACAAATATTTATGTCAGACTTTATAGGTAAAGTGAGTATGTTTATCCATCTATTATATCACATTATAGCTGTTTGGCTTCTACAGTAGTACCATTAGATGGTGTTGTGTAAGAAATCCCCACCAATATTTGTTTGTTTTACTTTATATCATCACTAATTAATTGATATTCACTTTCGGAATCGGAAAATCGGCAAATGTAGCGGGTGGTCTGAAAATCGATGGAGTGACGATATGCCTGAATCTATTCGATAGAGTGCTGCTTTACGTGCAGCAAGCAGTGGCTGGGAGACAAACTCAAAAAATTTGTCGAGTGGCGTATCGTGGGAGAAGCCCATATCCAGCAACGGACTAAGATAAGCTAATAATAATGATAACTTTTAGAAAGCTCAGTAATTCCGGAATCTAAAAATGTTATAACGCCTGAAAGTTAATCTTTTCAATTTGTGTTACCTACTGCGACGATGGACGCGAAATTTGGAATTTGGACGAATAAATAGTACAAAGAATAAGGGTCACACAAAGGGTATATTTGGTATCACAGACCGTGTCCGAAATACGGAAACCTGGCGAAGGATGAACTGATATCGATATCGGTAACCGTATTGTGCAATGGTGTAGGGCAGGACACATGCCTTGGTGTGTTGACGGCACGTGGAGCTCTGACAAAACGGTTACCGATCGCCGATAAACGTTCGTTTGGTAAACCACCAGATGGGTAGAAGATATCTGATCTATTGCAGGAATTTGTGGATGAAATCCACTCAAAATAAATAACTACGGCACTAGGGAGAAAAAAGATGCTTTATCCAGCCGTCGGTAAATGTATACTGAAAATTATGATAATAACAGGATGCTTAACATGGTTGCACATAGTATTTTGGTATTTCAAAATAAGTTCTTGATATTTGGACGCAATTTTGGCACTATTTAAATGTCATGTAGGAATAAACCGAAAACTTTTGTGTTAACTCCCTCCGTTATTTAGTGGTACACTAAAACATGGTGCTTGAAATCGCCTCAGAAAATATGGTGCTTCACATTATACCAACGGTAAATATCCAGTAATAAGTGATAGTCCAAATATTCAATTTGAAAGAAGAGACAACCGGGCCGGCAAAACGCCGTCAGCATATCTGATGTCGTAGATTTTATTTAATTATTTCTTTATTGCTATTAGCAAAATAAAATTAGATAAAATAATTTTAACAAAAAAAGAACCGACTTCAAACAGTACCTAAACTAAAAAGTAAAAAATAAATCTCTTTACCACAAAGTAGAACGTATTTTGATTAATTTGAACAGACATGATTAAATAAGTATTTAACAATTCTGAAGTCGGTGCCAAGTAAAACAACAGAACTACAGCTGAAGCTAACATTAGTAGAGTAGTAAATCGAATTTGGAACATAGACAAGTTGTTGGGGACATATGTATGATAGACAGGAAGGTTGTTGCAACATTTACTTGGCACCGACTTCAGAATTGTTAAATACTTATTCAAATTAATCAAAATACGTTCTACTTTGTGGTAAAGAGATTTATTTTTTACTTTTTAGTTTAGGTACTGTTTGAAGTCGGTTCTTTTTTTGTTAAAATTATTTTATTTTACGATTTTAAGTGATGGTTAGATGAATAATTCTTGAATTAGGTGAGAAGATAAAGAAAAAACTTGACTAGTAGAATAATATTCACTATGATAAAGTGTTCAAATTCAGGATGGTCGGTGTACTCAGATCTGTAAAATGGTCCTCAGTACCCATGTGGGTGCCAAGTTCTCATCTATATTTAAGAGTACATGAATCAAGCACAAACACTAGCTACTGTAAACCGTTAAACAGTTTACATAACTGTCCTTTGTCTTCATCGTCAGACCCCTAATAACAGTCACATCCCACCTAGGTATGTGTAAAGTGCTCATCGATACAGCTTTATCAAGCCTATACACAAGGTAACTGCTGTAGATCGTTGAGGAGTAGCCTCGACTGTCTTTCGGCTCCTTCATCGGATCGACTCCAGACCTTCATTCAATTGAAGTGCTTTAAAAAACTTAGTTGAAACATTTTCAAACGCACTAGTCTACCCTTGCAGTTTTTAAAGGTCTAACGATTAATTAATTAGTTACAACGCGATTGAGCAACAAACATCCAAACATAGACATTCATAATGATGATGAAAGGACTGTCCCATGACATCTAGACGTAAAGTGCTCATCAATACATATTAATCAAGCCCAAACACAAGATAACTGCTGTAAATCTTTGAGGAGTTCTCTCGACAGTATTTTGGCTCCATCATCAGATCGCTTCCAAATCTTCGTAGTGCCAAACCAAAATAAATTGTAGTGCTTGTAAATACTTAATGGAAAAAATTAATAATCGCGCTTGTCGCCCCTACAATTTTTGCAAGTTCTCTTCAATTTCTGCAGGATTCCATCATCAGATCCTGGTTTCCTTATCATGGTACTACCCTTGGAATGTCTCCTATCCAACAAAAAAAGAATCATCCAAATCGGTTAATAAACAACGAAGTTATCCGCGAACACACATAAAAAAAAAAAAAAAAAAAAATATACGGTCGAATTGAGAAACCTACTTTTTTTTTAAAGTCGGTTAAAAAATTATGATTTTTCTAAAAACTAGATTTTAGGTTACAATATAATGCATTATAGTTCAGTCATTACATCTAGGACTCTTAGCAGAGTCCGCCTGGGGAAGTACCACACCTTTGCCAAATATTCTACCGCCAAGCAGTAATGTGCAAACATTACTGTGTTCCGGTTTGAAGGGCAATGATTCCAGAGAAAATACAGAGCTTAAAGACATAATATCTTAGATCTCTGGGTGACGAGCGCAGTGCAGTGCTAGGTAATGATTTGGACTATCATGTTCCAATAGTTGCATGTTACTGTGCTGTTATGTGGCAGGCATGTTGCTTACCATCAGGCACATGACCAGCTCGTCTCGTCACTCTAAGCTATAAAAAAAAAAGTAAGAAATGCATGTGAACCGAGACGGCTAAATTTTGGATATGTTGTGGAGGGTGCCTGGAAAAGCTTAAGTTCAAGTTGTCGACCAAGATTTCCTATGTGCATTTTCAGTCTTGAAATAAAGTGGTCAAGTGCGAGTTGGACTCGCCCATGAAGGGTTCCGTTGCAGCAAGTAACATAATATACATGGTAGACATAGTTCTTGTAGTTCCTTTTAACTTTGATCGAAGTTTCAAGAATAGTGTATTTATGACGTACTAAAAAAAAACTACTCATCAGATCGAGTTCAAACTAATTTTCGTTGGTAGTTTACATGGTAATGTACATCATAATATATTTTTTTAGATTTTTCATTCTCTTACTTTAGAAGTTAGAGGGGGGGGACACACATTTTACCACTTTGGAAGTGTCTCTTGCGCAAATTATTCAGTGTAGCCGAAAATGATTTTAAAAACCTCAATATCATTTTTGAAGACCTATCGATAGACACCCCACACGTGTAGGTTTGATGAAAAAATATATTTGAGTTTCAGTTCTCAGTATGAGGGGGCAACCCTAATTTTTCTTTTTTTAATTTTCTTTGTACAAATCTTAATGCGGTTCACAGAATACATCTACTTACCAAGTTTCAATAGTGTAGTTCTCATAGTTTCGGCAAAAAGTGGCTGTGACATACGAACGGACAGACAGACATGACGAATCTATAAGGGTTCCGTTTTTTCGTTTTACGGAACCCTAAAAACGTATGACTCAATTTTTATTTTCGTCATTTTCCTATCACAAAAAAAAAGTATATTACCAAAATTGTGGAGCGTGTTTAGAGACCTACAATTTTGTTTTTTACCCGACTGCGCGACGCAAAGGAGTGGTAATGTGTTTAACAGTCTATATATGTATGTATGTATGTATGTTTGTATGTTCCTTTGAGGCACTATACAGACCAAACGCCTGGGCCGATTTTTATGATTCACACGTCAATCGATTCCTCTTAATCTGGCGAGTGACACTAAAGACATGACATTAGTGTAAATCCAATATGGCGGATTCAGGACGCCATATTGTCCAAATTAAAAAAATGAAAATCACCATAATATATCAAGAGGGGTATCGTTGAATAGGTATTTGAAAATAATGTTTAGCTTTCTCTCAATGTTTTTCGATTTGACTGACCGTTTAGGATGTATATCGATTTAAAGTTGAGTAACAACCATTCTAACATTTATAGGTTTTTATGTAGCAGAAAACTTCGTATAACTAACTGTACTATAACTATTATATACTAATGTATCTAGTAGGCATCGATATAAATCAATAGATGTGCCCTGAGAATCTTGAAATTGGTAATAAACTGCGTCTCTGTATGTATCGTAAGTGGTTTACAAACAACCAATCTACTTGACCCCTATAATCGCCAGCGGCGAGATTTGCTGTGGTTCTACTTATTTTGGTTGTTGACACCGAATAATGATAGGTAAAAACGTCCGGCGTCCACCGCGTCCTGCAACCGACTAGAACGGAAAGAGTGAGCTCACTCTTCCCAACGTTGACATGATTGCGTGCGCCGTGAAGTTTGGGATGGGGCCCATCTTGGGTTCTACGATCTATGCTAGTAGGTATATTGGTCTACCTTTTTTTCGTACGTGCAGGTACGTGATAGTGGGAACACGGAACTGCTCTCGGATTGCTCCGCCTCGGTCGCCCATCTCCAACTTCAAACGATTTAGTAGGTACTCAACGTCAATCGAAAACCTATACTAACACAAAACTATAAATATGAATTACATGCAGTAGAAAATCCTACATATTATATCAGTAGAAACGAAGACATTTGGTCAACAACCAAAAGATGCATATTATTATGTTGAGCATATTAACATTCACAACATTGTTCATAACTAAAAAGGATAAAATAAAAAATATAATTAAAAAACTCAAAAACCCGACTGCGTAAAAAGTGAACCAAACTACGTACTCGCATACTAAAAAAAACTGAAAAGAATAAAACAAGCATTTAGATTTCTGGTGGTCTAGAATTCTATAATATGTTATTGTATTAATACTATTGAAATATATGCAATATTTTCTAGTAAAAGAACATTACAACTGAACAGTCGGGATCCATTATTATTCGACATACAATGTAATTGTTCAATGGATCCCGACTGTTCAGTTGTAATGTTCTTTTACTAGAAAATATTGCATATATTTCAATAGTATTAATACAATAACATATTGTAGAATTCTAGACCACCAGAAATCTAAATGCTTGTTTTATTCTTTTCAGTTTTTTTTAGTATGCGAGTACGTAGTTTGGTTCACTTTTTACGCAGTCGGGTTTTTGAGTTTTTTAATTATATTTTTTATTTAACTTTTGTTCTTAAACTAAAATTACGCCTTTGTGATAAGCAGATATGGTTGTAAATATTGATTGACTAATAAAATGGACTATTTCTGTAAGAGCCACAGCTACTGCTTACCATCAAATGACCCGTAAGCTTTTAACCAGTCATGGTAAAAAAAAATCTCATCCAACTAATATTATAAACGTAAAAGTTGATATTTTTGAATGTATGTTTGGATGGATAAACATTTAGATGGAAGTATGGTTGTTTGTTTATCTATACATACTTTTTTTACTGTGGGCTGAGACTTTATTAACAAAACTAAAATACAATGAGAACTACACTACGCTACATACCTAACAACTACTTACACTAAGCACACCTGAATTATCCATAGACCAATGAAGGTCTACAGATAATCAAGATGTTCAAGCCCACTACCAATCGGAAGCGTACCCAGCATGCTGGCGGCATTACCACGCTGAATGGCAATGCTTATGCGTTGGGCCAAATAAACGCCAGCATTTTGGTCATAATATTAATAATACATACTTAATATTATAAAGCTGAAGAGTCGATTTGTTCTCACTCTCTCTCTCTAATCTCAGAAACTAATGGAACGATTTCAAAAATTCTTTCTCGTTCCCTGAGTGCTTATAGGCTATGAGTCTTTCATATAATAACTACTGAATGAATCTAGTTACAATTTGGTACAGATAAAGAGCATATCAGTAATTTTTTAGTAACTGATGATCTCGAAAGAATCATGTTAACTAAAACAATGCGGGTAAAACCATGAAAACCTAATAGTCAGCATTACAATATGTAGAACGTTTGCAGTACATGCATACGTCCCAAAAGGGTTGCACCATTTAGTACGTGCTCTTAGAATACCGGTAGTCCCGTAGGCAATAAAAAGCCCATTTAACTCATTAGAATTACGTGACAAATTTAGCAATATCTTTCATCTTTATGATATTGACCTGCCAAGCGCATAAGTGCCTCATTTCGTCACGTTACCACGGCGCCTGTTTGCAACAATCTACAATATGTTTCACGGTAGAAAGATGTTTCTTGTCGTGTTTTCACTCTGGGTCTACGTAGTTTGAGAAGTTTAGTGAAACAACCTGTGTACTTAAGTTTTAGAATAGCAAATATTTTACATAATATGAGAACCAAATTTCTTAAAGCACTAAATTTTTTCTTTGTGATAAGAAATTCCACTTAAGTTTATTTATTTGTAGTGAACTGCATCACAGATTTTCTCAGTATGTCACAGGATTGGTAACAGTTTTAGGGATTAAAATTCGCACTCTGATGTCATCTTCCAAATATTCATGACTAAAAAAATGAAAAAGCACGTCTAAATTCTAATAGAGACAATTTTGATTCTCGGACTAGTTGAAAGCGCTATCGTCGGGGCATTATCTCGTTGAATGGCAATTCGTATTCGTTGTGTCAATTATAGTCACTGGTTCCTTCGGTCGTTTTCGATATTACTACTTCCTTCTGCTATTATAAAAGTCAATGTTTGGATGTCAATGGATTGTCAATGGATGTTTGTTGCTCAATCACGTCCTAACGTATGAACGGATTGGGCTGTAATTCGGAACACAGTCAGATTGTTGTCTGGAAGAACAAATAGGCTACGTACATAATTTTTATCCCGATAAAAGAACGGGAACGGGAACTACGTGGGTAAAACCGCGGGGCGCTGCTAGTATTATACATTTTTATCGCTGAAAAAACGTGGACCAATACTTTTTCAAAATAGTTGTGTGGCCGTGACCGTGACCACCTCGAGGATCAATCAGTAAGTGGGTACCAGCCGCCTCCGCGTCTTGGCATCCTTGGTCTCTCGCAACGGTTTGTGGTCCCGTCGCCCACCACGTTTCGGCTGCAGAGGATAGGGAAAACGGTGCATCGCAATACCGGCACTTCTCTTCCTCTTCAGCCTCACCGCGTTCGCCATCTAAAGGTGGGGCTACCCGGTCACGACCGCGGCGCGTAAGGAGAGCAGCGGTGCACCGTAATACCACAGTCTATTATATCATACAGTCGTTCGATGAAGCCGTCTATACGGGGCAATCGTGCGGGGTGCGATGTGAGACGCGGGAAGCGTGCTCCTGCATTGTCTACATTACAATGTTAGTATTGCAGGAGCGCGGCTCAGGGCTGACGTCTTCTGTATGTTTTAATTTTATTTTGGTGCCACGTTTTTTTTGTTTGCGACAACCCTACCCGTGTCTAGACATTATCGGCGTTTCTCCCAAGATCAAAGGCGATGAACTACTGGTAGTATTTCTTTGTACTGTCGTAATACCGACGGTCCTCTCCCGGCGCGACCTCCACCCCACAGCGCGATGCCCACCCCCTAACATCGTGGCCCACCTCAGTTGCGCTAGAGCCACTACACTGCGCAACGTAAAACTGTCGGCTAGCAGGTAAAGCCGAGCGGCCCTCCCACCTCTGGATTCCTCTACCTTTCAGCTTGGGTGACCAGGCCACGACTACTGAGCCCTCCTACGGCTGAATATCATTCATGCCGTAAACGGCGCTGTTTAGTAAACAGGCTAGGCTGTTAATTCAACGGCTGATAAAGCTCTGACTCTGACATTTTTATATGTGTTTGATAAGGCGTCTCCACTCAGTCTTGTTCGGAACCAGGTCCTCCCAATAAGAAGGCTCTATAGTGAACCCTTTCATAATATATATTTTCTGAATATTTTTTAATCGTAGAAATCTAAAACAAATAATACGAAAAGTATTCGTCATTAATCTACAAGAACCCACTCCGAACAACACCCGGTGTAAAAGTGCCCATTACACTGGCCGCATTGCCTCGTTGGATTGCCATATCGTAGAAATTGACCACCTTGTTTTTTTTTGCTGTCTTAAAAATTAAATAAAATGTGCCTAGCAATTATCATTTTAGAAACATAACCGCACCTCTAATTATATATTTGCATTAGATAGGGCTCAATCCCCGCAACATTTACACGTATTCATACGTAAATAAATAAAAATTGAATGAGCAGTGATTCTGTTCTGTTTTTTTTTAATAGCACGTACATTTTTACTGTTGGCAACACAATAACCGTCATTAGATAATCCCGGAGGATACAGACAATATTCATATTAATCCCTTGAGAACATTCAGATGAATACGTCCGAATTCCTTCAAAATGGAGGTAAATATAATCCATACAGCTTTGTATGCAATATGAAAGCGTGGAATATTCTCAGTTAGTATTTTCCATCTGTACATACACTTACATATATAATATTTAAGTGTCTGTAGTTAGCTTTTCACCAAATGCATATTTATGAAAGTAAATATGATACAGACATTACAAAAACATTTAAAAAAAATTTGGCCGTCAGTTTTTTCGGTTTATCTACACAAGATATAATAATATAATATCTAATTTTATATAAATGTGGGGGTCAAATGAACCACCAGGAGACCTACATATGTAGGATGATAAAAGGGTATAAAGTAATAAGATTCAGCACTATGCCGTCAATAACTTGTAAGCTGTCCAACTGAGTACAGTCGAAGAGGGGGGGTTGCAACCCTCGATCATTTCTCCTTGTCGCATGATTTTTGTACGGGATTGTGAAATAATAGATTAGAAGAGGTATTGAAATAAATTTTTTTTTTTTTTTTAGTTATTAGTTTGTCGGAAAATTCATGATTTTCCGACGATTTACAGAAAAAAATTGGTCAACTGATTATCTACGGCATTGGTTCCATACACAAAATGACTTCAAATTTAAACTTAATATTCAGACATCGATGAAATTTCATAAGAATCCATCACTAAGTCATCTAGGTAAATGAAAGTAAATTTTAGTTTGTTCAAATTTCAAAAACCAACCCATCGATTTTAATTTCAATAATTTCAATTCATGTAGAATATTTTTCTCTGAAGGATGATCAACCAAACAAAAAAAGAACTATCAAATTTGATTGGCAATTGGTGGAGTAGTTCTCGTGTAACATACATACAAAAACAAATTGAAGACTTGAGACCCTCCTCCTCTTTTGAAGATGGTCAACTTTAACTTTAGAACTTTTATTAAGAACATATATTTTGTAGATCAAAGACACTCTCAATGTTCAAACGTTGGACGCTGGCGAAATCACGGTAGCATTACCGAATGGAAGCCATGACGAAAAAAGAAGAAGAAGAAGACTGCATAATTAAACTGGGCGTTCTCTCAAAGGTTCGAAGGTACTTCAAGTCTGAACAGTTGCTTGTATTATATCAAGCACAGATTCGTTCCTGTATGGAGTACTGTTCGCACCTTTGGGATGGTTCGGCTAAGTATCAGCGTAAATGTATCACCAATACATAAAAAAAAAAAAAAAAAAAATATAGTATTAAGAAGTAAAATTACTTATTTATCAGATTTGGTCTTGTATCAATCAAACCCAACATTTTGTAACCCCTAATTAAAATTCCTTATTTCAATCTTGTTTTTATTTAATTTTGGAGGTTCAATGTTTAGTAGGTTTAAATTTAATAAAATCAGTTGGTTAGTCAAATCATCACGTGGATCATGTGGACGTCCTACGTTCTTTTTACTTCCATTTAAATCTTAGTTGTTTTTTAAAACAAATACTAAAACTCACTCATTTATTTGTTACAGTATGAATTCAAAGCCAGAGGAGTGAAGAAGCGCAAAGTGACGGTGGATGTCTCAATAGACGGAGTGAGAATAACCACGAGAAGCAAATCCGCAGGCAAGGTTAGTAATAATCGAATACTTTTCTTGATAAGCTATACTTTTTAAATGTAGTGGTAGGACTTATAGCAGAGTCCGCCTGGGGAAGGACCACACCTTTGCCAGTTATTCTACCGCCAAGCAGTAATGTGCAAACATTACTGTGTTCCGGTTTTAAGGGCAATGTTTCCAGAGAAATTACAGGGCTTAAAGATATAGACTAGACTAGACGAGCGCAGTGCAGTGCTAGGTAATGATTTGGACTCTTCATATTCCAATAGCTGCGTGTCACTGTGCTGTTATGAGGGAGGCATGTTGCTTACCATCAGGCACATGTCCTGCTCGTCACGTCACTCTTTATTTAAATATATATAATATATATATTTTTTGGGATCTTGCGGGGTTGGTCTGTGTCTGTGCTCGTCTATAACAGTAGTTTTTTTTTTTTTTTTTTTTACCTTTTATAGGTTTACACTTGACCGCCATCTCGCCTGATGTAAAGCGACGATGCGGTCTACGATGAAGCGTGTTTACCTAGAAAAAACCGATTCACTCTCGATTTGAAGACACAAAGATTGTAACCATCGGGGAAAACCCACTCAGGCAACGTATTCCACAGCCTAGACGTTCTTATCACAAAAGTAGAGTCAAATCTCTTCGTTCGTGTCTTTGGAACATCAACCATGAAACGATGTCACTTTTTCGAGCTACGAGCATTCCGATAGAAAAAAGGACAAGGTGGTATTAGATCATGTAAATCAGTCGCACACTCTCCGAAGTGTATCCGATAAAAAACCGATAGACTAGCAATTTTACGGCGATGTTCAAGACTTTGAAGTCTTTTTCGCACAAGAGTAGCATTGCCTATGAGCCTTTTGGCACGTCTCTCGATCGATTCCAGAGCTTCCAGCTGATACTTAGCCGAACCATCCCAAAGGTGTCCCAAAGTTAAGTGTCAATTATTATTTAAGTTAGGGCACTGTAACATAAATTCAGAATAGAGTCCGAGAATAGATAATTTCTATTCTATTGTATTATATTACAGACTAGTAGCATCTTGCTGTTTCAACCACGTATTTCCTGATACCTTCATTTTCCTGGGTTAAAAAGTAGTAGAAGTAGTATATGAGCCATTCCAGACTTATATTTGTCTATGTACTAAATTTGATCTAGACCCTTCTTATAGCTTTTGCTTGAACGAGTTACAAAGATCCATACACACAAATTTTGGCATTGTTTTATTTTAGTCGGATTATTGCCCTCAGTCATCGATATAAATTAATAGATGTGCCCTGAGCACTTTGAAATTGTTAAGAAATTGTATTGTGGGTAGCGTGAGTGGTTTACAACTACTAATCTACTTGACCCCTAGAATCGCTAGTGGCGAGGTATGTTGCGGTTCTACTTATTTTGGTTGTTGGCAACGAATAGCGGTAGGCATACAATAATTTTATATAATTTCGTAGGCGTATAATTTCAATACCTCTTCTAACCTATTATTTCGCAACACCGTACGAAAATCATGCGACAAGGAGAAATTATCGAAGACTGATCTGTTCTGTGGTTGCAACCCCCCCTCTTCAACTGCACTCAGTTGGACAGCTTACAAGTGACGACATAGTGCTGAATCTTATTACTTTATACCCTTCTATCATCCTACATAGGTCTCCTGGTGGTTCATTTGATCCGGAAATTATGTTCACGGACCTGTAGTCTATTGCCGTTCTCCCAGTGAAAACTTCTCTTGGCGCACCGCTCCACAGACAGATTTTTCGTGGGCATTGAGCTCAAGCGTCACTATCGTAAATCAAAGAAATCTTCGGGTGAACTCAGGACCATGGCCATTTAAAAATGCGTTAGCATTTTAAGATGTCAATAGTTAGAAGACTTATTAAGACGACCATACTTTGGAGATTTATTCCCAACTAGCAGCGCCTGCTGGTTTCACCCGCGTAGTTTTTAAAGTGAGCTCTCAAATTTTGAGGGACTGCCATTTTTTTTTGTATTCTTGTATTATAATGCAGTTCTGACTGTCATCTAGTTTCATTATTATTAAAGATTCTATGGTATGGTCTCTCTACTTGCGAGAGAAGGCCCCAAGTCCTAGCAGTTTCTGAAATTCTCTTCTTCTGTCTCAGAGGTGACTAAAATGATAGCGACACCATTATGACCAGTGTGACGTAATGTATTCGTGCGAATTCGGAGATATTTTCGATGCGATGCGAATTCGTGGTTTTGTGCGGAAGCCCTAAATGTGTAGAATAAGGAGGTAGGCAGTACGGAATAAATTTTAATCTGAGAGCTAAACTGGTAATTTTAAGCTGATATTTCAAATATCCGTATCCGTACAAGGAAATTTAAACGTTATTTGCAATAAGTTTAGACGACAATTAACCTTGATTAGTCCGTATTAGCAGATCAACGGCTTTTCAAAGTACCCGTACGTTTGCTAAATTATTTTTAAAGTCCAATGCATAAACCGCAGGCTTCCATAAGTTTAGTACAGAATAACTGTGTGTGTCTGTCTGTAGCATTGTACTTCCCGCACGGATGAACTGAATTTGATTTTGATTGTTTGTTATTTGTTAGGGTAATAAGTCTGAGGTGGTTTTAGCTACATCATCAAAATAGGTTCAACTGTTTCAAAGTTATCAGTTCTTTTGTTAGTAGCACAAGAAACAATGGGTATTTTCTTTGAAACAACTGCGTTGGAGATTTTTTATATGTTATTTTTTTACTTGTTAAGTTTTTAGTCGCATCTGCTTCTCGTTCATTGTTTTTGGTGCAAGCGTCTCCTTGTCATGCGTAAAATATTTTTGTCATCATATAATTTTGAATGTAAAAACACTTGGAACCACTTTTGTGAAACTCTGCCGTCTCAGTATTCATTAAATCCGTTCGTTCAGGGGTAGCACTTTATCAAACATTTCGTGTTGTTATTCATGAAATTCTCTAAAAAAAAATGACATCGTCGCGCCTCCAACTCAATCTCAACTTAAATTGAAAACTTCGACAGGGTTTCTGAGAGTTCGATTCATATTCACAGTGAAACCGTACAGCTTTCCGTTAGTATACCTTTTACATTATTATGTGTATATCATTATTCGACAGGGGTGACGGAAAGTAAAATGGGAAGCGAATATTTTTATAAAATACGTGATGTGGGCACATATTGTTAGCAACGTTTTGACGGTAAATTTGTTTTTATTTAACTTGTGATTTTATTTTCGTTACATACGAGCTTTAGGGAAAGTTGAAAAATAATGTTACGTGATCGAATGACTGGAAGTTTGTTGGAAGTTTTGCGTTTGATTTCCAGTTCATAATTTGTGATTTAAATTTTTAATGTAGTCATTTTCTAAAAATCAATTACCTTCCTATTTGGCTAGAGGGATGATTTGTATCTTAAAAAAAAAATATATATATTTTTAATTCAAAAGTTAAGGTTACCTATAAAACAATTATTCGTTATTAATTATTTCTGAGTCAAACTAATACAATGAGCCCTTGCCTTGACTGCGACACAATAGGCCCACGAGGATGCCATAAAAATAAATTCCAATAAATATGAACATTGATAAAATTTACTGAAGAAAATTAGAATATATTTTGTATTCAAAGGTAAAGTTTCTCATAACACAATATACTACAATTTCCGAGTTAGCCTAAAACAATGACCTTTTGCCTCGACTGCGACACATAGGTCCACGAGGTAAATTTCATCAATGTTCATATTTTTATAGCATAAAAATATGAACATTGATGAAATTTACTGACGAAAATTAGTTTTTATTTTTAAGAGTAAAGTTACCCATAAAACAATATATTTCCGAGTTAGCCTAAAACCTATTGTGTCGCAGTCGAGGCAAGGTCTCATTGACCTTGCCTCGACTGCGACACAATAGGTCAACTATGGATAGGACAAATCATATAGGGATATTTCGTAAAGTTTTCTTGGAAAACTTCAAGGGATCCGTACAAAGTCAAGGAACACGAAATACTTCTTGTGAAACTCGAGTAACAGTTATGAAAATTGGAAAAATAATTATAGAAACCATGTAATTTAAAGATTTGAAAACAAATCAGTGAAAAAGAAAATATTTTGAGAGAAATGAAAAAAGTTCGAGTTAGACTCGCGCACCGAGGGTTCCATACAAACATGTAGGTACTTAGTAAAAATTTTGGTATGTTTAAGTTTAAAATTATTAAAAATATTTTTATAATTAACGTAGACGTAGTTAAAGTAGACGTAACGTTACCTTACGTGTACGTTTTTAACGTATGCTTTTCGTAATTTTTCTTTTAACTAAGCCATAAAACGTTGCTTAATACCAAATTTCCAGATTCTGCGTTCACGGGAAGTACCCTGTAGGGTTTGATTCTCTTGCGAGTATCGGAAATTTGCAGCATAAATAGCTGTTTGTATCTTTTGATTGTGTTGACTTAGAAGTATGATTTTCACAGGTCCAAGGGACAGTATTTGATATTAGTTTCTGCTTGATATCTTTACGAGTTCCTTAAAAAAAGGGTCTTGACAGGTTTCCGTTTTTTCCTATTGAGGTAGGGAACCCTACAAAGAATAGCGGAAGTGGGCAAAATGAGCCATTTAATGCTAACTGCCATAGATAACTTAAAAAAACGACATACATTTTAATCCGTCTTATAAAAATCTAGTATTGCGTTAAGCTTTGCCTGACATTACATTATTTCCTCTCCATTAATAAACAAGTAAAGTGAACTATGCGTGTACTACTCAACCCTTAATAAGAAAAGACACGTGCCTGACAAACAAAGTCAGACAATTTAGGGCTGGTATTGATAAATATGGTGAATTGTATTTCACTATGAATGTCTCGCCGTTTTACACGCGTAGTGTTCGTGCCCGAGTTTCCTTGGAATTAAAAGTGACCCTTGTGCTATTTCATACTATAATCTATGGATCTCTAAACCAATTTTCAGAAACATTCCGTTCATAGCGTTAGAAATTTCTTCGCGTCCGTACAAACTTTCGCTTATATTAAGCTAGTATATACAGCGTATATTCTTGTCGCAAAACGCCATCACACTTAAGTTAGTGCCGTTTCTCTGTCCTCTGTTTCGTATTATTTGTTACTAGTTTCCTAAAAACAAAATCGACGAAAACATTCAAGAGAAACAAAGATAAATACTTAGGATAACAGCAAAACCATTTCTTCTTATGGTAGTCGCAAAGATTTCCCTCGACCAAGATACAATGAATATGAAAGTACAAGCCCTGAATGAACATCAGCTACTTATTTCGCGAACTGACTCGCGCCTCCGAAACGGGGTAGATTTTTTCCGCGAAGTCGTTAATCATGTCTAGGCTATAATAGGCGGCTGTCAACCTGGCCGTCTGCTGGTGGCAGCGGGGCGAAGCGCCTATTGTTGGGCCGGCCATTGTTACGCCCAAAGAATAATCTTGTCCACTTTCATGACGTACTATGTAGACTCAGAAGAACAACTGAGAATTAACTTTCCACTTTCTTATTGTGTTAAAGTGTGCCTTTTTTAACCCCCGGCGCAAATATTAGGCATGGGTGTGTCTGTGTGCGAATGGGCGAAAGTGTGTGAGTGGTGTGTGCGTTGTGTGCGCGTTGTGTGCGCGTGGTTGTGCGTTGATGGCTTTTTACTTGAAGGGTGAATTAATCAGGAATATTTTAACAATGTTATATAAATGATAAATGAGACGAATTGGGTCCAAGATGGATGTCGCTACAAAATGGCGAATTACATATTTTTACGCAACTCATTCAATATGATGGTTATCACATGAAAGGGTTTGAAATTTAGAATATCCTACAAAATGCTAAGTTTTAAAGTGTTTCAAAGATGGCCGCCACCACAACATGTCAGTGTTTTCAAATTTATTTAGTAATTATATCATTCTTAAGATTCGACCATCACGAAACCAGACTAGAATTTGACTTGGTCACATACTTTGAAAATTTTCATACCGCTTTGACTGTAATCAGAAATCAGAAGTGGCAGGTTTAGGAAATGACGTAAACGATCAATGATAGTATTTGGACTGTAACGACTGTAATTATTTAAATTACTTCTATTTTTCTCTTCTCTTTGGCATAATCTATACTATCCTATGAATATTAAACGTAAATCTGAAAGCTTAAATATTCATATGTTTGGATGCTAGTTGCTCTATTACTTCGGTACAGCTGAACGAGTCGTATCGAAATTTGGAAAACCGATAAATAGTCTGGAATAGTACGTACCTAGGTTATATTGTTTTGATAAACCCCTAGCTCTGATTCACGGTTTCATATTTTAGCTTTTTTCATACTTAGCGAACTATAAAAAAGCTAACTCTTTAGCGTTATATAAATATTATGTTTGTATACTAATTGTGCGTCGCGGTTTAGTCGCTTAATTCCATTTCTTTTAATTTTCTCACGATTAAGTAGCATATTATGTGGTGTGACAAACTATAAACTATTTATTATCATCCACCGATCCGTTTAGCCGTTCCAACGTTATTGAGTACAGTCATCCAAACATCCATACTATCACGTTAATAACATTAGAGTACAACTCCCCTCTTTTTGTAACGTGTACATCTGTCTTTCCATTAGTCGTTAGACTTGTGAGAATTCCGAGGACGAGCTTGTGAAATTTTCTTCCATATATCATTGTTGGATTTGATCCAGATACACAAAATTACAGTGCTGTCGAGTTACCGCGAATTCTATTCCTGTTTAGGTATAATTCACTAAAAGATATAAGTATGGCTACTAGCAGCGCCCTGTGGTGTTGCCCGCGTAGTTCCCGTTCCCGTCATTTTGCCGGGATAAAAACCCAGTAAATCCCCGGTTCCGGTATCCGGTTCCCGGTAAATACCCTACGTGTTCTTCCAGACCATAATCGCATGTTCCTATTCCATATTTCAGCCCGATCCATTCATAAGTTACTACGCGATTGAGCAACAAACATCCAAATATCCATCCACATTTATAATATTAGTAGGATGTAGAATACTTTTATATGCTGTAATTCTGGAATTAATCAAATTTCTTAGAAATTCGCTGTAATTAATTATTGTAATTACACACTAAATAATTATTGGTTTACACTTTACCACCGTCTCGCTTGCTGTTAAGCGACGGTGCGGTTTACGATGGAGCTTGCATCCCCAGAAGAAATCGATTCACTCTCGATATGAATACACCAAAATTATAACCACCGGGGAAAACCCACTCAGGCAACTAGCTTTTTCAGATGTTAACCGTAAAAGAAATAGATTTGTCGATCTACAAGCAATCTGATTAAAACGAGCAAACAGATCAGTGTACATTGTCATTATACCGTCAAGCTGTAATGAGCAAATGTTAATCAATTTCGGTTTGAAGTGCAATGTTTCCAGTGATATTATAGAACAAAGAACAAATCAATTCATTTCTCTGAGAGGTAAGTAGTAGTCCAGTAACTTTATACATTACAGTATGCCTTAAATCCGATAGATCTGATTTTTTGCAGACTTGTTAATAATGGTGGCCTAATGATTAATCCAAGTTTGTGACCTCGAGCGCTGAACGCAACTTTGTCAAAAATCGAAAAAACCGCGAAAAAATCGTTTATTTTTCAAATTTTAGCGATTATAACCCTAAACGACTAGTTTTTGAAAACACTTTCTTATAGCGTTTATAAAGTAGGCTAAATTTGCTACAATATGGTACTAGAAGTGTCTCTGTACAACTAATAGTAAATGAGAATAAGTCTTTCAAAGTTTATAACTTTTTTCAAACTTCGCAATTTTTTGCAATATTTCAACTCCAACTTAACCACTTTATGGCACAGTTACTGCGATTTTTAACCCCGACCAAAAAAAGAAGTATTATAAGTTTGACGTCGAAGTCTGTCTGTCTATCAGACAGACACACATACAGGTCTGTCTATCTGTGTATCTGTCTGTGTGTGTATCTGTCTAAGGCACCGTAGAGCTCAAACAGACGGGCCGATTTCGATGCGGTTTTTTTTGTTTGAAGATTAATTATTTGTGTTGATGTTTTGAGCAATTTTTGGTTAATATTGATTCAAGATGGCCGCCTCCACCAAATGGCGGACCAAATATTTTATCACTATCTACCTCAATATGGGTATCAAATGAAAGGGCTTGATTAGTATTATTAGTATACTTGTTGGTGCTATTTGCCTGATGTGTCACAAGTTCCTGCCTAGTCCTGTGCATAGGCTCCCAGCTACTTCAGCGTAATAGTCTCTAGAAGACCTTGTGTAGCAATTGTATTGGCCTTTACAAGAACTAACTTGGACCTGAGAGCTATTTTGGAGATCGGTAAAGGTACAAGTTCACACGCTGCAACCGCGACGCGAGACCGCGACAGGAGACTGCGACCGGAGACCGCGACAGGCACTTGACACTATAGAACTGCGACCGCGACCGCAACCTATCTCGGTCTCCTGTCGCGGTCTCGGCGCGAACTGGCGTCCATACAATTCCATAGTGTCAAGTGCCTGTCACGGTCTCCGGTCGCGGTATCTGGTCGCGGTCTCGCGTCGCGGTCTCAGCGCCAACTTGTACCTTTAGACAGTAACCAATAAGCTAAGTTTAGCCCTTGCAGATATCGTGACTATCGCTATGTGTGAGCGCCGCGATACTACAACGGAACCATAGAATAGATAAACGGAACGGAAGCTCTAGTCAGCCAGAAACATCGATTCCCTTCAGTCACGATGATAATAAATTAAGGTTAGCGATTGTTAATATCGAGACAATCAATAATGTTGGAATTTACATAAAATGAGATGAGGCGCTGATATACCTAAGTACTTAATCCTAATCAGCGCTAACCTGAACGAGTCCACCTGAGTTTCCTCATACGTCTTCCACCATACCAGCATAGGATTAGCATAGCTTTTGGGATTGGGATAAATCAAATTAAAATTCATTTATTTCCAGAAATAAACACGTAAATTACAAATTAGACAATACAAATACTGTTGAAAAATTAGCTCCACATTTTTTTCCCGGTGGGTCCCAAACTAGGCTGCGCCTGTATTTTGGGCACCCAAATAGTGCAACGATTTATTACAATGGTCTTAGAGCTGACCGCGTTGTACAAAAACAAGTAATGACTAATAAATTTATGAAATCAGTAATTTACATAATTAATAATATGGCAGGTATAAGGAGTTATATTACGCTTAAAATTGTAATGAGGGTTTTTTTTTGGATTACGTTTAGGGATTACGAGGTGAGTTGAGAGTAGCATTACCTACTCAAGGTACATTGGTAAGTTCAATATTTCATAATGTAATAACTCTCAGGCTTAAAAAGGCAGGTCTGTCACACTTGACACTCGACACCATGGGATACGACATGGTGCCCCTCCCCCCCCCCCCCTTCCTACAGACTAAAACCTCCACAGATTTCTCCTGCATGGCCAGGGGTCAGGGTCGCGGGTTCACTTTTTGCACTCCTACGACGACCCAGACCCACCTGCCACAGTCCTTGCGGACCCGCCTCGCCGGGGGGCGTTAGTACCCCCGCATTTGGCTCCAGTGACGCTCCGGAAATCAGCGACGCGTCACCTCCTCGAAGGCTTATCCCTAGGTAGGGCGTCGGACGCCCCTAAACATCCAATGTCCCAGGCCTTTCTGTGGAGACGGGATGCGAACCCAGACTTGGCGACTCTCTAGGCTAGCCCCTGTCCACTTCCGCCTCTCACACGATCTCTCACTGTCGAAAAGGTTTCATCTCACCTCCCATGGCGAAGATGATCGGCAGCGAGAGGTCCGCCCTTACCACCGCGGCTACAGAAAGCCATGGATCTGCCTCTACGGCCGCATCGCGGCCCTTATCCTTCCACTGAGCACTGCTAACCAGAGAGCTCGTGGAGGACTCTCATTTGGAAGACTTAGGAATTTTACTTGGTCGATATATCAGCCGAGTAACCATCCTAAGTCTTCCAGTCCCCCTCCCCAACCTCTACACGCACTGCTCAAGGTGAACTTACCTTGTTCAGGGTGAGGAGCGCGTGCAGAAGTTCCCAGCCCCGGCCGGGATTCGCCATCACACAACAAGATGCTACCTAGGCAAGTTGTTGTGTGATGCCCAGGGTGCACCACGTGGAGGTTCCCGAGCCACGCACCCCATATTTATGGACTTAACTAAACTATATTAAACTGAACAAATTACATTAGATAAATTTTAAGTATATTACCTGAATTAATACATAGCCTAGTTTTTTTGATTTATTAACTTAACGGACTCCAGGGTCCACACTTTTTTATATCAATCTATCTTATTTTGTACAGCGCTTGTTACATAGTACACAATTCCTGTCCCTAGGAAATTTCCTCCAGGCCCAAAGTTCCCATCATCGCCTCGTTACGATCACAGCTTACTTTTTATCCCGTTAAAGTAAGTGGTTCCCGTGGGATAAGTAATGAAATAAATTACTTTCGTGACTTGTATTTGATGCAAATAAATCATTGTGAAAAACTGTTTTGTCGTGAGGGGGCACTCTTTAATCTAGAAGTCGCACTATTTTCTCTTTTAAGTGATACTTCTTGAGACCAATCCATGCGTAGAAATTAGTCCTAAAACTAGCTACATAAACGACCTGAGTTAATTTTACAGGCCATATAACTCGTGTCAAAGTACACGTATTACGAGTAGGTCTAAGGTACTTTAGAATTAAATTCTGTAGAAAGGTTGCTTGTATTTTTTTAACGAAATTTAACCATTGTGCTGTAATGTATGGTTTGATGGATGAGAAAATATTATTTGATCACTCTGACGCTAAGAAGAAAATATCAATCACTTACGGATTACTCGTTTAGTTCCATGAATTAAATTTTTTAATAAAAAATAATTTATAAATTTTTGAAAACAGTAGGAAAATAGGCAGCGTGACCGAAGCATCAAAATAGCACCAGCAACTAACCTTTGCATTGTTGTATCCAGGCGCGGTCCTAGCCTCGAGTTCGCAGGGGGTCAACCAGTATACAGCGACTATGACCCCTCATAGAATAAATCGAGTAAAAAAGACTTTACTAGTAGCGCTCCACGATTTACCCGCGCAGTTGCCGTTCCGGCTGTTTTCCCGTGTAAAAAATAGCCTATATTTATTTATTTATATATATTTATTACTAATAGATATTTTTAAGTTTTTTTAGATTTTAATCTAACTTATACGATTTGGGGGGAGGGTCATGTCTCCTGTGACCCCCGCCCCCCTCCCTTTGGAACGCGCATGGTTGTATCTACATTTTATTAGTTCATCAAAAGTGCAACAATATTTACTTTGTTTTAAACGAGTTTATTGTGATTTTCTAAAAAGAACGACCTCCACATAGGTACCATCACTCTATTTCTAATATCTATGAATGTAATACTCTTACGTATGCTAAAGTCATTAGCAATCAAGAACCTGTTTATTGAAGTATGTCGTGTGAGTAATATTCGAGCATTTGTTTTGAAAAACTATATTATTTGTATGGTAGGTTACTACTTGTGTTATTTTCCCTTCCAGCATTAATAATGCCCGTTGCTATCGGTATGCGAGCGGTAGGCTTGTAATTACGGTACGGACCGGCTAAGGGCTAATTGAGAGCTATTTCTCACCCCCAGACTACTCATTCGTAAGAGAATGTTATCTACTGCGAATTTGTCGTGCGAAGAAACGAATTAATGTTATTTTAGTACAACTGCTAAGATACTAAAAGGTTTAATAAGAAGCAACAATAAATCAAAGTATGTGCTGGTATTTTGTTTAAATCTTCAGTGGTGCGTTGTCTGTACATCTACATCCCGCCTTTAGAACATACGAAGATTACACTTTATTGAAGTGAAAACTTCTTTAGGCGCGCCTAGACAGATTTTTCGTGGGGTGTGAATTGAATTATAGCATCACGCTCGGGTATGATAAGAAATCTTCGGGTAAACTCGGGACCATGGCCATTGGCCATCTAGAAATACGTCAGTCAATGAGAAATGCTGAAAGGGCGTGGCCTGGCCATCATGGCATGGCCATCTAGAAATGCATCAGCCAATGGGAAATCCTGACGCATTTCTGGAAGGCTATTCCATGATAGCCAGCCCACGCCCTCTGGTTACACCCGTGTAGTTTCCAAGGTCAGCCATCAAATTCTGAGTTATAAGTTTTCACTTCTATCGGCAGTTCTTATGACTGCCAATTTTTTTTATTATGATGCTCAGTGCGTATAACATTATTGAACCACCACATACCAACAGTGCCGAGTATAGTTACGGAGTCTACAAGTCAAATAGCTTAGCGACACTTTCCTGTTATGATCAGATGAGTTGGTGATGGTGGTGATTGATAGTTGATCAGGTGGTTGCTTTGCTCGTCCCTCCACTCTTTATTTTTTATATTTTGTATAATAGTGACGAGACGAGCAGGACATGTGCCTGATGGTAAGCAACTTGCCTGTCCACAACAGCACAGTGACGCGCAGTTATTGGTAACATGAAGAGTCAAATTAATACGATTTTTTTTCTTTCAATTCGAAATATTATACCAACGAGCAGTCCGTCAGTCACCCTAATAGAATATTTTGAAATACCGAGGTACATATATACGAGTTAAAGATGTGGCGTGCAATAAATAATAGATTTTAAGTACTGCGTCATTTATTGTATCAGCTATCTGGCTTCCATAGTCCAAGGTTTGCTTAATTTGGAGTCAGATCATGTTATGTGTGAAATATTCACCAATAATTATTTTATTTATTTATCTATTCTATTATTTTTTTTCAGCGGAAGACCAGCACCAAGTTCTTCGGTCGTAAGGCCAGCAGCACTGCCGAAGGCTCTGAACTGATGCATCATCCGATCTACCGTATCTTCTACGTGTCGCACGACAGCTCCGATCTCAAGATTTTCTCCTACATCGCACGAGATGGCGCCACTAACGTGTTTAAATGCAACGTGTTCAAAAGCAACAGAAAGGTAAAATATACATATTTTTGGTAATTATAACTATAGTATAAATACGCCAGAAATAATTATATGCGTAACATAGAATATATGGATAATCATATATTTCAAGAATACCAATCAATTTCAATTAAGTATACCATGTATAAATGTATGATTCTCCTTTGTATATTCAGATGAAAACCTACTGCATTTCCCTACCGTTTAGGTAGGGTACATAGGTCCATTTTAGTCCGGTCGAGATAATCTTGTGAAATGGTATATTTGATACTTTCAGAGATTGCAAACGAAAACTCACCACAGTTAGCCTTAAGCACAATAATATAATCTAGGAGAAAATTGCTAGTGGCTGACACTAGGTATATTTTTGTTTTACATATGTGGCTCTCTATTGCAATCGTTTAATGTGAAATAAAATTTCAATATTGCGAACCTTTTATGAGCTCACTAGCAGCGCCCCGCGGTGTTACCCACGTCATTCCTGTTGTTTTTTCGGGATAAAAAGTAGCATAAATATGTGTTCTTCCAGGCTATAATCTATGTGTGTTCCAAATTTCAGCCCGATCCGTTTATACGTAATGGACGTGATTGAGCAACAAACATCCAAACATCCATACATTGACATTTATAATATTAGTAGGATGAAAAGAACCAGGTCCATTTAGTTCAGTTAAGTAAGAATGGCTTTAACGGTGAAGAGAAACATCGTGGGAAAACTGGTGTGCTCCCAGAAATTCATCGTTCGAGAACCTATGTCATGTTCATCGTTTAACCGTGACGTATTTTCGTATCTGGCCAGCGTAGTATATATCCTTAAGTCTCTCCTTGTAATAGAAGCTCCCAAGTCCCAGCAGTGGGAACATTAAATGTGCTGCTTATACGTATTGGCTCGCATAATAAGGGAACTTAATTTAATTAACGAAATTAATTGACTTTGGCTCTTAGTTTTGATATTAAAACCAATCATCCATCAACCCTATCTATTTTATATTGGGACATTATATATAGTTTATTACAGGGTTTGGGTTAAAAATCTTATTTTATGGAACTCTGAAAGAGCTATCCTTTTTTATATAAAACTAACGCGACCGCAATCACGTTTGCTTTTAACGTTGACACCAAATTCCTCCTTGATTTTGTGAAACGCGGAGGCGTCTTTAAGTAAACCGTTAAAGGATTTTCGTTGAGATAATTCGTAGCTTTTTAAAGGAGAAATAAAATTCCTCAGAATGTCCTCTTATCCTGTTGCCTTTTGGGGAAGTCCTCGTTTCGTGCTCTTATGTTCGACCATTCAATGAAGTTAAGCAGGATATATACCAATTTTTATACCACTAGATGTCCGCCCGGATTCGCCAAGTATGAGAAAATACAAGAGGGAGAAGTTTGAAGGACGGGGATGGTCAGGTAGGATCACATCAAGGGAGTCACATCTAATACAAGATTTAATACATCTAATACAATCAAAAAGATGTGATCGATGGTGCCGTCTGCTAAACCGCATTCACAGAGTGTCGCGTATTCTTAATTTCGCAAGGAACACCGGAGTACAAGGGTTGCGTCATTACTACTTTATAACCCTAAGTATATGCTATTTATTTCGCAGATAAAACACCTACATACATACGTGTCGCGTATTTTATAACAATTAAGACATCCGCGCGAAGTCGGAGCAGGCCACTAGTTTTAGCTGAATATATAACAGCAGTGTAGAATGTTCTACGCTACTCGCAAAAATTGTGTGATCTGTGATACTATAGTAAACGGTGATGATAGTAAAATGAGACATATTTTATGGATAAAAAACACATGCCGTGTTTTAAGCACGTACAACGCCATCTTCCTTAAACTCTGTAAAACAATTTCGGCTGTCTGCTTGTAATGCTTGTTCATAAATATTCTTAAAACTACGACACAAATTTTGATGCGGTTTGTTTTTAGAAATTTAAGAGAAAGTTTTATATGTACAACCTATACATGTACGAGTATATTTTTAGGTAAAAGGCAAAGGTACTAGACTAATAGACCAACGCACAATCCAAATCGTAAGTGTTAGAAACTTAAAATTTTGAACACATATTCTTATTATAACGTAGCTTAGGCATCCACTAAGGAAAGGATTTTCGAAACCATGGGGTTAAATTTCCCTTATTTTTACCAGCACTAGGTGTAGGTGGATTCCGGTGAAGTATTTTGTGTAATGTAACATGCATTATGCATTTAATTTATTAATATAGATCCAAAATTAAATAAATATAATTGAAGAGTATATTTGTTTAGACAATACATTATGATACCAAAATAACATTTTCATTTTTTTTGTCAGGCCTCGTGGCTTAGTGGTTAGTAGCTCTGCCTGCGAAGCCGCGGGTCGTGGGTTCGATTCCACCCAGTGCAAATATTTGTGTGATGAATTCAAATGTTTGCTGTGTCTGGGTGTTTCTATGTATAATAAGTGTGTTTTTAAAACTCAATAGGTATTATATCAGCTATCTGACCGCCATAGCACAACCTTTGCTTAGGTTGGGGTCAGCTGTTGTTGTGTGTGAATTATCCACCAATATTTATTTATTTTGTGTGAAACTTTTTATTCCTTGGACATATTTGCGTGAAATTTCGTATGAATTGAGTTCAGATAAAATTACGAGGCACATATTACATGCATTTATCAAAATTCAACCCTCAAAGGGATGTCATGTCACAACAGACGAAAGTTTCTGTGAAACTTTTTATTTCTTCGACAGATTTGCATCAAATTTGGTATTGTATAGTATTGAGTAAAACCAAAATAAAGTAGGTACATAATTTTTTCAAAATTTAACCCTTGAGAGGGAAAAATTGGGGATAAAAGATTTAAATTAATGCCCTTAGGACATCATTAAATTTTTTTTTTTTTTTTTAAAGTATTTTTTTGTGACGTAGGCCTCCAACGTAGGGTAAGGAACATTTACTCAAAACTCAACCCCTAATAGGTATGCATCCTTTTAGGGGTTGACACCGAGTAGTGTCAGTAGTCCGGTTGTTAGTACGGTTTTTTTTTAATTTTTTTTATTTAAAAAAAGCGACATCTTTTCATGGTTGATGTTCCAAAAACACGAACGAAGAAATTTGACTCTACTTTTGTGATATATCGTCTAGGCTGTGGAATACGTTCCCTGAGTGGGTTTTCCCCGAAGTTACAATCTTGGTGTCTTCAAATCGAGAGTGAATCGGTTGCTTCTAGGTAAACGCGCTCCATCGTAGATCGCATCGTACATAGAGAGATAGAAACTCTTTATTGTGACATAAAAAACTTAAAGTATTACAGAGACACACTTATTAACTAGCCTTATTGCTGAGAACAATCTCTTCCAGGCAACCAGCATCAAGGAAAAAGCCTACAAACACTCTTAGGCGAGGGATGTGTGTATGCGACAAGCTTTATTTATATCAATATACATTTTCTTATTCAATAAAATGCTGGATTTTATCGCATTCAACATTTATTTTCTTCGTTTTAGAACATTTAAATAAAAGCTTGTTATAGATAGTGCAATCCACGAAGACGCGCCCCACTATTCCTCCAAACCGTTTATAATATATGTGTGCAAGCTTCCGTCAATGTTTGAGTGTTATCGGTACACACTAATAATTACCTATGAATGCACACGCACACTACAATGACTGGTGAATGTTTCGCGACTGACGCTCGGAGCAAACGCGATTGGTGGAAACGAAACTTGGTGGGGCGCGTCTTCGTGGATTGCACTATCTATACTAAAAATATGGTTTGATTAATATTCTATTTGTAGTTTATTTTACTTGTTTACCATTTATATTGACGTACCCTATGATATAGTAGATCCCTATCAATTTATAATATTCGGTTTTATTGATTGGTGAACACCCCTCCTGTGCACAATTTCATTATTATCACGAAGAAATTACTTCATAATAATGACTGGCCTCGTGGCTTAGTGGGTAGTAGCTCTGCCTGCGAAGCCGAGGGTCGTGGGTTCGATTCCCACCCAGTGCAAATATTTGTGTGATGAATTCAAATGGTTAAAAATAATTTAATAATTTATTTATTTCGTGACCAAATAATATACATTAAATACTTAACAAAACTAAACTATCATAATAAATATGTACCTTAATTTATACAACCAATTACAATTATTTTAAACTAAGCATGCACTATGTCTAGGTGTTTCTATGTATAATGAGTATGTATTTAAAACTACATAAGTATTATTTCAGCTATCTGGCCGCCATCACACAATCTTTGCTTAGTTTGGGGTCAGATGGTGTTTTGTGTGAATTGTCCACCAATAAAAATAAAAAATATGGACTTATTATCATAGTTTTTTATCGACTGAGCGCAACATATTAGCATAATCCTATGTTCTATAATTCAGTAATATAAGTACGTCCTCAAATGTTCTTACTAAAAGCACCTAAAAGTGCCGTCTTCAAAAAGATTGAAACTCAAATTTAGAATCATAAGCGGAGCTATTCAAGAAGGTAAGTATCGAAATGTAATCTCCTCTCGCTCACACACATTGATAACTTCACTGTGTAAGAGGAAAGGTACAATATTCCAAAGAATATCAAACACAACCTGGGATGTGGTTGTCCCCGCTCTTATCAGTCAAGTTTTATCAATGTTACGGCGCCATTGAGCTCTTTCTTCAGAGGCATAAATATTTACGCTTCCTGTATTGTCGCCTAATATTTGTATTCGTCGTCCTTGTTTAGCTTTTTTCGAAATCTAAAAGACAGGGGGATAAAACATAAATGTGAGTACGGTGCCAGACGACAGAGAAATAGTACCTAATGTACTTAAATATTTTATTTGAACAGTAATCCATATTTTTGCGTATTATTGTCTAGCGGTAGAATGACTGCCAAAGTTGAAACTGCACTAGGTGGACTCCGTTGAATGTTTCGTGTAATGTAACACGCATTATGTATTAAATTAATCTACACAAAGAAATACAATTTAAGCGATTTGTAATATTTAAATAACCGCTTTATACTAGATTGTATATGAATGTTTAGATGCTAAAATACCTACGAAAATAACTTTATTTTATTTTTGCATGTTTATCTGTCTGTCTGTTTTTTTCTTGCTAATCTCCGGATCAACGGGACCAAGTTTGTTGGGACTTTCACTGGCAGTTAGCTGATCTAATATATAAACTTGGCTTGGCGAAATATACAAAAACCCTTAAAATACGCGTGCAAGCATGGGCATAGCTAGTGTTAAAATACATTATGTTATTTATATATGTATATTAATACGCGCCCTCGGACAAACATTTTAGCATATTTTTCTAGAGTTGTTACATGACGAGCAAGGCATGCGTCTGATGCCAAGTAGCACGGCTACCGATGATAGCAAGTGTCTTGCATCTATCAGGACATAAACTCAGGCTAAGAACTCATGCACTCATGGCCCGCTGTGGTTGCGGGCCCGCAGCTTCTGTAGAATGCAGATATACTAAATGTAAAAATTTAAAACAAAACTCACGACGCGTTTTACGCCCGAGGCGCGCGTGGCAGCCGCGCGGTCGCCCGCCGCCCGCCCGTCACTCGCCACGTTCGCGGGCGATAATCTCACCCGCGGCGGCTGCGAAACCGCGAAAATGAGCGGTCTCGTGAGATTTGAATTAAACCTCGCGGGTGCGGATAAAAATCGTTCCATGGGTTCTGAGCCTTAACTGTACAAATCACTGCTTAGAACTGTACTCGTCACCCAGATGATTAAGATATAATTAGTGATCATGAGAACATACAGAAAATAAATATACAATTGTTTTTGATTGGATTATCAAATGTATGGATAGGAGTTGTCTCGCGTTTTGGAAACACCAATATTCGGGTCTCAAAATTTCTTCTAGGTAAACGTCCTCCATCTTAAACCACATCATCGCTAAACACTAAGCAACCATATACATAGGCACACCTATATGGTTGCTATAAGTGTACCTATAGTGATAGTGATACAATACACGTAATATCCTCGAACATGAGCCCTTCTCATTTTTGTAAATCGGCTAATAAGGTAACTAAATCATCTAAAGAGAAGAAAATTGTAACATGTCCAGAAGGCAATTGCTTTGGTTTTTACGTGGAAAGCTTTGAAAAATAAATGTAGGTATAATTACTTCCTTACACAAAGTGATCAAAGAAAGCATTCCTGAAACCTGTTAATTAATTATTCGCAGCTTGAGTACAACGTTATGCAATTTTATATTATAAATTATATGAATAAACATTTTGTATTTTTAAAATGGATTCGCCTTTATCAGAACTAAAGTAAATTTGGGAAGCTAGGAAAGATACATTTTGAAAAACAAAGAAACGAGCACCAGGAAGGATGCGCTTCAGGATTGGAAAAAAAAAATGTTTGTCTGTAAAGTCGGTTTACTGACGATAGAACGTGACAACGTCTTAAGAAAATACTGATGGAATGGTTGCATTACTCAAAAGAAAATTTTAATTTCATTTGTTTAATAGATTTGTATGTAAAAAGTAATCAGTAGAATTTAGTCATTTTCAATCAAAACAATGCAAAAAAGCTTTTAGATGCCGGGGATCGAACCCGGGGCATTTCACATGCAAAGCGAACGTTCTACCACTGAGCTACATCCCCGCTTGAACTACTGGTCGAAATAATTAATACAACTGTAACAAACATGCGGCGAGGTAACGACCGACGGTAACGGTACATGACGTCATGTTTTGTGGGCGTGCAGCCAGCTTCATCGAATTATAAGACGTTATCACGTCAAAAACTCTGTTACAAATCTAATAATATGCATACAGTATTACAAAATGTTAATTTCTTACTGAAAGTATTTATTTTTTTATAGTTAGTTTAAAGTTAAATTATGAAATTAAATACTTGTCAGGCTTAAGTACTAACTATAAAACCTTGTGAGATATTAATTAATTTTTTGTTATCAGCCTTACAAAATAAATAAATAAATAAAATTGGGTTCCTGTAACAATCACAACAAAATTAAATTGCCCGAATCGGACGGAGACAGATTAAAAGGCAGAAAAGAGATTGGCTTTTAAAAGTACTGTCCCATTTTACAGATTTGTCACAAAGACGAAAGTACAACATTTTTTTTCTTTTCTGGGATATGGAGTAGGTTTGAGGGTCTGTGATTTTATTACGGTTTTGAATAAAAAACAGGATTCCATTAGGGAGCCTCTGGATATATGCCTGTCTATATTCGTTTCTCGGTTTTTTAAAGCTGTTATGAAATTTGTTTAGAAGTTAATATACAAACAAAAGTAAGTGTGTAAAATTTCATACATAATGGTTAATGCTTAGTTGGTAGTAGCTCTGCCTGCGAAGCCGAGGGTTGTGGGTTCGATTTGGCCAGGGCAAATATTTGTGTGATGAATTCAAAATGTTTGCACTGTGTCTGGGTGTTTCTATGTATAATAAGTATGTATTTAAAACTATCTAAGTATTATACTATCAGCTATCTGGCCGCCATCACACAAGCTTTGCTTAGTTTGGGGTCAGATAGTGTTGTGTGTGAATTGTCCACCAATATTTATATTTATTTATAATGTCACATATTTCTCCTATTTAATTTTGGCTGGCCTTTTGGCTTAGTTGTAAGGAAGTCTGCCTGCGAAACCGTGAGTTGTGAGTTGAATCCTTACCCAGGGCAAATATTTGTGTGACGAATATAAATATTGGTACTGTGCCTGGGTGTTTTCTGTCTACGTACTCGGGTGTTTACTGTTTACGTATATGGAATCCTGTTTTTGCTGTAGTGGTAGGACTCTTAGCAGAGTCCGCCTGGGGAAGTACCACACCTTTGCCAATTATTCTACCGCCAAGCAGTAATGTGCAAACATTACTGTGTTCCGGTTTGAAGGGCAATGTTTCCAGAGAAATTACAGGGCTTAGAGATATAACAACTTAGATCTCTGGGTGACGAGCGCAGTGCAGTGCTAGGTAATGATTTGGGCTCTCCATGTTCCAATAGCTGCGTGTCACTGTGCTGTTATGTGGCAGGCATGTTGCTTACCATCAGGCACATGTCCTGCTCGTCTCGTCACTCTTTATTTAAAAAAAAAAAAAAAAAATATATATAAAAAAATATGAGTAGAATATCAGCTTTGCTTAGTTTGGGGCTAGATGGTGTTGTGTGTGAAATGTCCACCAATATTTGTATGTTTTTTATTGTATAGCAAGACGAGCAAGTTATGTGCCTAATGGTAAGCCACATGCCTGCCCCTAACAGCACAGTGACGCGCAGCTATTGGAACATGAAGAGTCCAAATCATTACCTAGCACCGCACTGCGCTCGACACCCAGAATAATGTTTGCACAGTACTACTTGGCGGCAGAATAACTGGCAAAAGTATGGTAGGTACTTTCTGCAAATAGCCCTACCACTACAATATACAACACCTACTATAATTGCGCAATTTCCTTGCGCAAACTTCCGTCTGCGCAATTTTCGTAGAAAAGGGGTTCATAGTTTTTGCTTCTCGTATCAATAAACAGATTAATTAGTCATCAATCATTTCTGTGATTCTTAAGTAGAATTTAGAAGTAGAAGGATTTTTTTCTTAGCCGATGTATGTTTTTAATGTGCTATTATGAACAGGATGCGGGCCGTATTAGAGCCCGTATTCAACTTTGTAAAGCTGAGTACAAGCAACGGAATGGGTTCCTAAGCCCATATGTTGCCGACGCAGCAACCGTTTTATCTGAACGCCGGTTTATGAGGGTCCATATTAAGATGTACAATTCATAATTAAATTTTTGTACCTACTTGGATTTGTAACAGCCTGCAACTTTGTTCACAAAGAACTTGAAAAAAAAATTGGCAGTCGTAGGAACTGCCGATAGAAGTGAAAACTTAGAATTTGATAGCTCAATTTGAAAACTACGCGAGTGAAACCGGAGGGCGTGGCCATGAGCATAGTGCTGCCACATTTCTAGATGGCCAATGGGAAATGCTGAGGCATTTCTAGATCCTGGTCCCGAGTTTACCCGAAGATTTCTTATCATTCCCGACCGTGACGCTAGAATTCAATTTACAGCCCTCGAAAAATCTATCAGTGTTGCGCCAAAAGAAGTTTCCACTTTAAAATGAGTTAGGAACTAGCTATTTCCCTATTTCCTACACTAGGAAAATCCCCAAATTATCAGCAATAGGAACATAAAATGGACTTAAGTTAATACCTGTGTGATCAATCTCAACTTCAGTCGGGCTTGAATATGTGTTACTAAAAGTTCTCATAGTAAAAACCCCTATCAGGCGTGTTATAAAAATAAATCAACGTGTACATATGAGTAAAGAGGAAGCTATCAATTCATTGTGGTTATAGGAAAATACCTATCTATCACGGCCGCAGCTGGTTTACTTCTATTAGCTTTCCCTAAATACATCAGCGCTACTACGCCTCTGCTTGTCTCACGCTATAGTAGAGTTTTCAAAACGCTTCCGTGAAGAGTTTTACAGTGCATTTACTTTTTTTTCTACCGCAAATCCACACTTAGTTATTATTTATTTATTTATCATACAATTACTTGTCACACTTACAGCCACGCCAACACGAGCGACAAGCCATTAGTTACATTAATTAAACAATATTAAGTTTACACTTTACGTTTCAACGTTTTAAATGTTTACCTTTTAAATGAAACGTCATACAAATCATGCCGTCTGTCATTTATTATTTATTTATTTATTTTTTTATTTAATAATAGGCGAGCAGCATTAGCTGATATGCCTATATCCCAGTGTTGAAATATGTAACAAAATTACAGGTAATTGTCTGTTAAAATGATATTGTCTTTTCCTATCCATTTGTCAAGTTTGTTCTTGAAAGAGTTCAATGATTTTGCCGAAATAACATCCTCAGGCAACCTGTTCCAGTTGTAAACCACTCTGTTATAATTACAAAAAAAAACATTAAGAAATTGATTAGAACCGAAACAAAAATCAACAATAATAACAAATTATACATAAATAACAAAGAATTAAATTCAAATAGGAAAAAAAACACAATAATATCAGAACCCAAATAACAAAGAATTAAATGCAAATAGGAAAACTCTAAAATAACGACAATAGTCAATAAATACCAATGAATTCAATGTCAAGTACGAAAAATAATAATAACAAATAGAAAAAAAATGTCAATTAGAAAAGCAACAATCACAACAATATTAATAAATAACAAAAAAAATTGTGATGGTTTATATTTGTATATATCAGTTTCTCTCATGTGTGAGAATGCCCCAAGTTGCACTAGTTGAGATAACGTCGGTTATTTGCCAAGCTTCATTGAATAGTAATTCCATGATTATTTATTGCCAATATTATTTTCATGTATTCTGATCATAATAACTTAGAAAGGAGAGAACTAGGAGAGAGCAAAATACCTAACTCACCAACCCTAATTGCTGGACTACCCGGACCGATCAACATACGTAAGTGCAACTATTTTTCAAACAATCCTATACAAAAAAAAACAGCGAACAAAAATTATCCTCGTAGAATGTTGCTAACTTTAACGTTACATCAACATTTTCGAAAAGTTAGTCAGAGATTTAGGAGTAAAAACAAACGACGAACATAACTTTGCATATGTATGTATTTTACTTTGCAAATTTAACTACCAATACAAAATTGACAAAAAGCACTACAAATACGTTTAGAAGTGAAAAATTAAGAAATAGTTTGTTTGGCAGACAAAATCCCACTCACATGTATCCCAGTTTATGTGGGATTGCTACCCCATGCATCTCTATCAACCTCATATCTGGGTTAACACCATTCGTATCCACCCATTTTTACTGAATCCTTCCACACATTAACGTGCTCTCTACCATACTATGCAACTACATTCATATTCAACTCCCCTGGTTGTAGTCTTCATCCCTACACACGACAAACCATGAACTTGTCCTTCACAACTTTTATATCACTGCTAATTTCATTCTCACTAGGTACAATTTATTTACCAGAAGTAAAAATAAACTTATTGAAGTAACATTTTTAAAAATACCAACACAATAGAGGTAGAAAAATTTATAAGCTAACTTGGCAACACTACCATAAACCAAATTAAAAATCTCTAATTCGAGATAGTTTATATCTCCGTATTGTTTGTACTGGTAGCTTATCATCTGTCGGCTCCGCCCACGATTTCATTCGAATCTTGGCATTAAAATTTTAAGAATGCTTATAAACGTCACGTTAATGGTGAATTTATGTTTAGATTTAATTTTCGTTCACAGTTTATGACTATTTATCTATTTATGTATCGAGATGTCGAATATAAAACAAAAGATATCTCTCATGTTTCCTCAATTGTTTTCAACGTTTTCATTGGTCGAATGCATTGCAAATAACACTGAATTGAATGGAACATTTGCGTCGAGTAAAAAAGTTTCACTTCGGGTTCATGTTATAGGTCCTTGGGACGCACTAAAGTTTTGTTTTTATCTAAAAGTGTGATAATTATTAGTTTTGTATTGTGTGCGTGCCAGTACCATCTTATTACTAGGTAACGAAGGGTACAGCATAGCAGTAATAGCTGTAATACATTTTTTATTGATAGAAACGATGTTTTCATATCAAGACATTATTTTGTTAGTGCATGGAATAATAGAAAAAAATATGTATAATTGTTACAGCCTTTAAAAAACAATAGTTAAAAAACTCTTTTTACATTATTCATCATGAATACGATAACAGTACTTACAAAAGATAATAATAAGAAAACTTCGAATACAATCGCGCTTTCTGCGAGAGTAGGTACCGTAATGATGAATTAAAAAAAAAAAAAAAAAACAATTCAAATAAAATTACAGTGCAATAACATTAATAATGGACTATTACTATAATAATACAATAATGACTACAGTAACAATAATAAAAAGACAAAACACTACCATGATTAAAACAAAAAAGTTCGGATCGGGCTCTCAGCTCTCAGTCGCAGTTCCCGCGAGACTATCGCAATCATCCACCTCCTGTTTACAGTCCACATAAATCTCCGAGTCCGCAAGCTACTCGACTTTTATAATCAATTACAGTCGCCGATCACTCGTTCCCGAACGCCATAAATATTCAAGAAGTAACTGAGTTGTTTGCGCCGAGTCGTTCGCGGCACCATTTTAATTACACCAATTGATTGGAAAGCATTTTATCACGGTAAGTGTTACCATTATACGCCGGCTAGTTGCGTTTGGCGGTTATTCTGTTATATTAAGAACACAGCTGACTTTTTTGAGAAACAGATATTGCTTACTTTGTCAAACAATTATTATATCTGGTACCTATACGGTACGAGCTTTATGGCTTAATATTGCAACAAATCCATCTCTATTTTTATTTATCTGATTTTGAAAGGAACTATTGTTTACGAATGACAAAAAATTGCACCTATCTGTTTTTTCATATATTGGTGGACAATTCACACACAACACCATCTGACCCCAAACTAAGCAAAGCTGCCAAAATATGGCGGCCAAATAGCTTATATAATACACAGTGATCTAGTAACACACATTATCATGAAGACCTTAATAAAAGATCAAAGGGCAAAAATCAAGTTCAGAAAAAATAATTAGAGATAGTAATTGCACATACAGAAAATGAAATTAAAAATAAATACGCTTGTCACACTGGTCACGTGTCTCTGTATTTAAAGAAATACTTAAAAATGTCAGCGTTCTAATTTCAAATTTCTATTCACGTTGTAATAGGTGATCATTCTCGTGCAATGATTTTTACGACTGCAAATGTTGCTAAGAACCGGAAATCGTTTGACATTCTTTATGGAGAAGTTTTAGACAAATACTTCTCAAAATAAACCATTTACCGTTGAAATAATGAATATGACTTTATTTTTAAGAATGATGAACCTTTACAAAGACCGTGGACGTCAGCGTGTAATTGTTGTTCGGAAAGGAAATTGCTGGATGTTAAAAAAAATATCACAGAGAATTTACGAAAAACATTTTAAGAAATTCAGCACATTGGATCAGAAAACGTTTTGAAGATTTACTAGAGATATCTGAGCTAGATTATTTTGTAAAATATGATGAATAGGTATGTACCTACTTGTCTACTACCTCAGTTGATCTTACAATACTGTATACGATGGTGTGCGCTTACCGTCAAGAATCTTATTCAGTCTAGATTTGATGGCATCGGAAACCCACACAAAAGGATTATTAAGTTTCGGTGTTCTATTTAAAAAAAATCAAAATTCTTTATTAATAAGTGGACTATTTAAACGTCAATTGTTATTAACGAAAAAAAAAAAACAAAAGAAATAGCATACAAATAATAGTAGTACACATTTCAAAGTTTAAAATTAATACTACACTAAACGAAAACAAAAATTATTTATCGTACAGATATATGTATCAAACTAAGTAAATATATATACATAAAAATCAATGCCACTTTTCGTTGTTATTGAACTCCTCCTAAACGGCTGGACCGACTTGAATTATTTTTTTTGTATACGTTTGGGTAGGGCCCTGGAAGGTTTAGATTCACAAATCAGCCCGGCAGACGGCGCTGCAGTTGATATCTAGGTTATTATTCGAGCGAAGCCGGAGCGGGTCGCTAGTTATATTTAAATGTCAACTCTCTATCATTTTATCGTAACTTTACCATGACTCTCTAAACTCGCTGTAACCATAACAATTTTAATAGTATAGAGTAACGAGACGAACAGAGCACGTGCGTGATGGTAAACACGGCTTAGAGATATAATATCATAGATCTCTGAGTGACGAGCGTAGTGCAGTGCTAGGTAATGATTTGGACTCTTCATATTCCAATAGCTGCGTGTCACTGTACTCTTATGTGGCAGGCATGTTGCTTACCATCAGGTACATGTCCTGATCGTCTCGTCACTCTATACGATAAAATAAAAACAGCATGCCTGCCCATAACGGCACATTGACGAGCGCAGTGCAGTGCTAGGTAATGATTTGGACTCTTCATATTCCAATAGCTGCGTGTCACTGTACTCTTATGTGGCAGGCATGTTGCTTACTATCAGGTACATGTCCTGTTCGTCTCGTCACTCTATACGATAAAATAAACACAGCATGCCTGCCCATAACGGCACATTGACGCGCAGCTAATGGATCATGAAGACTCCAAATCATTATCTAGCACTGCACTGCGCTCGTCCCCCAGAGATATAAGTATATTATCTCTATGCCCTGTAATTTCACTAGAAACATTACTTTTCAAACCGGAACACAACGATGTTTTTACATTACTGCTTGGCAGTAGAATACTTAACTGGCAGAGGTGTGGTACTTCCTCAGGCGGACTCTGCAAAGAGTCCTAGTTATTATAATATTGTAGTCAAATCTCGGCATTCAAGTCTTTCCATTATTCATCAACCATTAGGCGATGTCGCTTTTTGTAATTTCGATCAGTCTGTCGAATAAAAGATCAAAGTGGTATCAGATCACGCAGGTTGGCTTCACACTCTCCGAAATATAACCAACACGGTAAATTTGCAACATGACGGTGATGGTCGTGACTAAAACACACTGGTTCATATCCGGTCTGGTTCAGATAAAAAACAAACAAACGCCTATCAAACTGAAGAAGTGAAAAACGAAAAGCGCGGCAAAAAAAAATTACAGTCTTATTTTATTTTTATTTGATAGATTAGCAAGTCAGATCAATTTCTTTACAAGATCAAAGCAGCATCAACGTATGGCATACTACAAAATGTTTGCCAAAAATATCCAAGGCTTAACCAACAACTCTCTGAAAACGGGATTTCGTCGGATGTCAGGTTCACCAAAACAACGCACGAGAAAGAATAAGCCCTGTGGGTGAATAACAATAAATATTATCGTCTCCGTAGTACTGTGGGTATGTATGGAAATTACGTTTATTTTGACCACGGATTTTTACGCAACAAAACTTAGAAAATTTTCTCGAGTATTGGTTTATTTTAATTAAATCCTACTATATATATAAATTTCAAAATATATTAGAATAATAAAAATGTCAGTTTTTATGCTTTAGTGTTTGTTGCTCAATCACGTCGTAAGGGCGGAACGAATCGAAATTTGGTTCACAGTTAGATTAGTAGTGGTAGGACTCTTAGCAGAGTCCACCTGGGGAAGGACCACACCTTTGCCAGTTATTCTACTGCCAAGCAGTAATGTGCAAACATTACTGTGTTCCGGTTTGAAGGGCAATGTTTCCAGAGAAATTACAGGGCTTAGAGATATAACAACTTAGATCTCTTGGTGGCGAGCGCAGTGCAGTGCTAGGTAATGATTTGGACTCTTTATATTCCAATAGCTGCGTGTCACTGTGCTGTTATGTGGCAGGCATTTTGCTTACCATCAGGCACATGTCCTGTTCGTCTCGTCACTCATTATTTAAAAAGAAAATAGATTTCAATCTGGATTAACACTTAGGCTAAATTATATTGCTGAAAAAAAAACCGAGACGGGCACTTCGCGGGTAAAACCACGGGGTGCTGCTAGAATAGATTAGGCTTTCTTGTACTAATATTATACTAAACAAATAAATAAAATAAATGTATTTCGGCTCCATATAATTAGGGTGACCCGTAGCCTCCCAAACTAGTCATAGACGGTGCATTGGGTGCCAATGGTTTCTCTAAAATGAACAATTGCAAATCGGCATTCGACAACTTCTGGAGCCGGCACTTTTCCGGTCCAATCATTTCTGCTCCGATCCCGTCCCATCATTTACTGCAAACCTGCAGACTATATTTTTTTTCCTTCGAACGTTTTCCCGACGAACTTCAACAAAGGTTCAATTTAAAAAGGGTATCTTATACACATTTCTCTGGTCTGGTAAAACGTCGTCAGCAACTTTGTTCTTTCAGATGTCATAAGCGACAGGTACTGCTTACCATCACTTACTACGAAGCTGGACTTATTGCCATTCATTAAAAAAAATATGACGGTAGATCGGTGGACAGTTCACACACAACACCATCTGACTCCAAACCAAGCAAAGATTGTACTATGGATTTAGATATGGATTGTACTATAGAAGCCAGATAGCTGATAGAATACTTTTTTTTTTAATACATACTTATTTAAACATAGAAAACACCCAGGCATGGTACAAATATTTCTATTCATAACACAAATATTTGGACTGGGTGGGGATCGAACCCACGACCCACGGCTTCGCAGGTAGACTTACTACAAAATAACCCACTAGACTAGCCACCATTGTAGATTGATCGAGCTTGCTTATAATATTTAGTCCAACCTTGCGATTTAAGTTGTAAACGCAACGTAAAGAATTAGCATTCATTTCCGTTTCACTGCCGTCAGATGCGATATCTGAAGCAGACTTCAAAGAGTAAAAATTTGCTTAGACGGATGAAACTTTTTGCATAAGCCCGTAGAAAAGATTTAAAACGAACATCATAGCAATAAATTATGTTTAATTTCCTGTAATTTTGAAGTGTTAGCCTAAGTTTTGTGCCGAGATTGCTTTGCCCTAAATATCAAAAATCGGAACTCATAAACTTTCAGTACCTGGTTTGTTTTCGCAACAACTTCTTTATAAGGTAGGTACTTAAGGGGAGGTGGGCCGTAATTTTGAATTTTTAAAACAATTTTAAGACTTATAAAATAGTGTATTAAACTCTGAAAAAAATATATGTCTTAGTTAAGTGTAAAAAAATGAGTTTAAATTACATAACATATTATGTAGTTAAATTAAGTCAATATTTCGTCATATATACAAACTAAATTTAAAAGTTTTTGACATTCATGCCCTTGTTTCACTGAATAGGCGTATTGTGAAAACCAACAGTGGTATCAACAGTCTATAAATTTCAATAAACTATTTACCCAACATCGGCTAAACAGGTACAAATTTGCTCTGTAATGAAACTCCTAAGTGTAAAACTTCTCTAATTTTGGTGAAATTGAGGCTTAAGCGCCGGCCGGTGACGCGACTCTGTGTTTGGGTCATAGCTGGGACGTTTCGAGTTAATCCTTAGTATTTGTATAACACATTACTATGTTTTTGTTTGTTTTACGGCTGTTTTAGGGTTCTAACGAAATTAATACTCATTTCGGTGTTATCTCTCCAGTTGGTACTGCAAATAAATTACTGTTATTATGTTACAGCTTATGTAAATGTGATTTTGAGCAATATAACAACCGTTACGTGTATAGTATACTTGTAGAACATTATTTGATTTTTAATGTTTACGAAATATTGCTGTTAATTAAACACACTGTATCGAATTTCATTTCGAGTTTTGTGTTACTATTATAATATCTGAGGTAATCATTTTAAAGATCTAAGTTGTTTAATACGCTGCCTAAGTGGGATTAATTGGGTGTTTTCAAGTATCACTCTTGAAAACATTCAATGTCTTCTAGATAAGTGCGGCCCAACATAGACCACATCGTCTCTTTATGTAATGATGGGAGGTAACAGTCAAGTCCAAACTTATTCTATTAAAAAAAACTCAATATGATAGACGCGAGTTAAATTGATGTTTGTTAACTTTGATACACCAAAAATGATATTTTGAAAAATAAAAATCGACTACAGTATTTCTTTAGATTAGGAATAAAATCATTTGAGTTAACAGCAGTTTTCGTAGTATTGAGAGTGAAGAAAACCCGTCGAGTGCTGATTGTAGCGAGTCATCAGGTGCTCCATCGGTTCCAGACACGAACTGTTATCACTTACAGTGTTGTGTTGATTAGTCGGCAGCTAGTACAAAGAAGCGAGCGCAGTGGAAACACGCGAATGTTTATTTGCGGTATTCGGAGGACGCGCGACGCACGCGCACCGCACGCCGCCGCGTCTCCGTTCCGAACCGCAGATCAGTTGTTCCTAGAGAACCAGTGCGACCGCGCGCGCATATCGCTCTCCACCTATCAACGCGATCTTTCAACTACATGCAATCCATGACACCAACATGTCGCAAGAACACAAACAGAGACGCAACGAACATTCCCTGAAAAACCTCCCAACAGAAGTTCTGCTCAAAGCGCGGACCACTCTATTCTCTCTAGGCGGAGCGTTGAAACCAAAACATGAACATCCACGATCGAAGCCCACGAAACAAGAGCAGAAAGAAAAGAAAACACACGAAAGACTGAAAAGTAGTCGATCCGAACCTGAGTTCAGTGAAGTTCGAAAAAAACACAGAAGTCGCATAGAAGAAGCTACGAGTCGTGAATATGCAAGTGGAGTGAGACCACGGCCGATGTCCGTGGGGACAGGGAAGCCGTATGACAGAGACTTGGAAGACTATAGATGTGGCAGTTACCCAAGGGACGTGTCGCCCATGCCACAGAGGAACTTCGACTCTAATGAGGAAGTGTGCTTACAGACAAGACTCGTCATTCCTGTCGGGGAAAAACTTAGTAGTAACCAAGACGTGCACATGCAAGACGCTAACGAAAGACCACGAAAAAAACTGTCGTTTCGTGAACCAGAAATCGTGATTTCTAGTGACCGCAATGGCAGTGCCACATTAGGGAGATCGCACAAGCTCATGGGTGTTAACAGCCTCACTCGAAGACCGAACAGAGTGTCGCTGAGATCCGAACCGCTATCTTCCAGCTTAGACGGATTAGACTCTGATTTAGAGGTGAGTTGCTTTTAACATAGTAAGACGCGTCTAAATTAATTCAACAGAGCATTGTAGAGAAAATGCCGTGTTCGCTTGAGACTTATTAACGTAGTAAAATCATTTGTCACCGTAATAATTGCTGCTTGAAATTAACCGTCTCAATGACTTCACGGAATCACCGCGTGTAGGCAAAGCTGTAAAATCTAAATGACTTGTAGTAAGAGAAGTTATTATAGTCCCACAATAATAATTACGTCAAGCCGGATAGGTTCCAACTCATACATAAAAGTGATGGAACGAGTGATGTGGTAAAGGTGATATATGATCATTGACTGGCGCCCGGTGTGGTATAACGGAATTGTTCCACGATGTTTATTTCGGCCTCATCCAAGGACTGCCTCACGCGGAAGCGGTTCTTTTTTTATCGAGCTCTCCAGTGACATATTTGCGTATTATTTCTCTCCAATGCGATCTTACGTCAAGGTTTATACTTCCGTCGTCGGGTCCATTTATTATTTTGAAAACTTTCGCATAGTGCCCGTGTTTGCTTGAAGTATTTTGGAACTGCCGCCGGCAACGTGTGAATTACGCACTAAAATAGTTACCAAAACACGGTGTTGCTATCATTAATTCACTCGATGCGTTTACGCTTTAAATCAACATACAAAGAGCTAATGGAGTGAAATGAAGCATAAATGTATGCGTATACATATGTATACGAAACAGTGGTAAATATATCGTATATTTATACTTTATATAGACGATATCAAAAAGATTCAGATATAAGCAAACAATATGCAAATTTTGTTATTGACAAACAGTTCGGATTTTTTTTAGTTCTTTTGTAATAAGTTCTTCATGAGAAATGAACTATCTAAAGTATATTCTTATGTATATTCTTATAACTATTCAAAGTAATATTAATGTCCATCCTTTAGCATTTCTTGCAGGCTTTTCAGGTCCCCTGAGATAATTATTATATCCTCTGCAAATCTCAAATGATTTAGTTGTGTTCCATCTTACGTTTACTCTACATTGAGTTCATTGAAAACTTCTGATTATGTATTCAAGCGGCTAATCGCATAAAAGTTACGTTTGTTAATACTAGAAGATACTCAACTCATCAATAAATCGTCGGCTCTTAAATTATATATTTCTGACAGAACTAGATACGTTTGTTTATCTCGCCTATCAATCAAAAAGTTATTGGTTCGCGATCGTCTATGATCAATCGATGAATAATATGTATAAATAGAGGTGCTAGTGAGGTTCCTTTTTACGCGATTGACTATAATTGGGTTACGGTCCGTTATGTCAGGTGAGGCTCGTTAGTGTTTTACTGTATACACTTGTTATTTTCAGAATTGCATCGAATTGCAAATTTAGTCTTTAAGCTCAGTGTATGAAGGTATAATCTAGAGTACATATATATATAGAGTCTAGGTAGGCACATACTACATTATTATAGAGTCTATATATATATAGACTCTAGATTATACATAGTATGTGCCTACCCTACTACTTAGACTAATTTGTCTTCTTAACCATGGAACTTTTATCATTACATATTTATTTATCTTCATTTGTTGGTGTAATGAACATCCGTTAGGTGGTTATCATATTTCTCCTGACAGGATTATCGTCGACTTTTTTTTTCGTGGTCGCTTTCCATTGATAATATTAGGTCTGTAGTCTGTACTTGACCAACATCTCGTCTGATGCTAAGTGACGATGCTGATAGAGTCCGCTAACCTAAATGTAACCGATTCACTCTATATTTGAAGATACTCAAATAAAATACGTCAGGAAAAACCTTCGCAGGAAAAGGTTTTCAAAATTTAAATGTTCTTTTTACCGAACTAAATAAATAATTCGACCTAAAAATGCAATTTCCTTTAATAAATCCAGGACTACCGCTTACGATCAAGCACATGTCCTAATCGCTGCGTCACTCTATACTTACTAGAAATAAAATATAAAAATTTAATTAAATACCTATAAGAGAAAATTGTGAAAAGAAACACCAAAAGAAGCAATTGTCATTGCATAGTATACTTTATTTTGTCCTACAAAAATTTGAATTTAATTTGAGTTTCATTGCCTAGTTAGCAATGTTATAACATCAAACAATATTAGAACTAGTTCCGCCGCTTCGCACATTTTTAATCAGTCTGTGAAGAAGATTCAGTAGGTCATTGCCCACTTGAACTGACCTAGTGAGCTAACGGAATCCAAACATATGCAGCTGGATACGTTATGCTTACGTTTTAGGTTTTGAGGTGACGGAGATGCAACTATGTGTTTGACTATGTGACTACACGTCTTCGTTATTTTGTCCGCGTAGTACCTAAACTAAGCAAAAACTAAACTAAACTTCAGCATTTTTAAACAGACTTTAAAAAAGGAGGAGGTTGTCGATTCGGTTGTATGTTTTTGAAATGATAACTTCTTTTGGCGCACCTAGACAGATTTTTCGTGGGGTGTGAATTGAATTCTACCGTCTCGCTCGGGTATGATAAGAAATCTTCGGTTAAACTCGGGACCATAGCCATTGGCCACCCAGAAATGCGTCCACCAATGTGAAATGCTGAAAGGGCGTGACCGGGATATCATGGTATAACCGTCTAGAAATGCGTGAGCCAATGGGAAATGCTGACGCATTTCTAGATGGCCATGGAAGGCGGTTACACGCGTGTAGTTTCCAAAGTAAGCTATCAAATTCTGAGTTTTAAGTTTTCACTTCTATCGGCAGTTCCTATAACTGCCAATTTTTTTTGTTTACACATAATATGTTACGTGATAGCGCCGCTAATTGTGGATCGATTTTGATGGTTCTTTTTTTGTTTGGTAGGTGATAGTTCAGAGGTGGTACAATATTAAATTGTATCGAAATCGGTGTGACGGTCTTAGAAATATGAACAAAAAACTTTTTTTATTGTGTATTTGGACGATAGTGATTGGTTCTTATGAAATTTGGTCTAGTGTATAAATTGAGTTTTGAATTGAAGTCGATTTTTGTGTTTTTTTTTTTGGAGAAAATAAATTATTTTCTTACATATTATAGAGTGACAGGACGAGCAGGACATGTGCCTGATGGCAACGGATAAGCAACACGCCTGCCTATAACAGCTCAGTGTCACGTAGCTTTTGGAACACGAAAAGTTTATTACCTAGCATTGCACTGCGCTCGTCACCCCGGAATATATGATGATTTATCTCTATGCCATGTAATTTCTCATGAAACATTGCCTTTCAAACTGGAACGCAATGATGTTTCCAAGTTACTGCTTGGTGGCAGAATAACTGGTAAAAGGTTTATTTCTTTCCCAGGCGGACTCATCAATGAATCTTACCACTACTAATAGTTAGCTAAGAAGGCATTTATTTTGCGTTAACGCTTGCAAAAGTAAGTGCTATACGGTTCCTTTTGCGTCCACTAAATTTGCAGCTCTAATTTTTCATACATTTGCTGGCGTTTGAGAACCCTAATGTAGCTATTATAGAGGGAGTTGGTGGTAGTATTAAAGCCAAAAACATACCTTAGTTTTTTTTAAGGGTATAAAAAATGTTCACAACTTTTTCTCAGACCTACCAAATATATGTTCGGCAGGTCTTCCGCCTAAAGGCGGCGGTTTGCGCTGTGACCGCGATACGAGACCGAGACCGTAGACCGCGACTCGTGTCTCGATCTCGGCGCGAACTGGCGCCCATACAATTCTATAATGTCAATTTTGTTGACTGTCGCGTTCTCCTGTCGCAGTCTGGTGTCGCGGTCTCAGCGCGAACTTGTACCTTCTCCTGCTATTTGCTATACTTTGATTTGTGACGGCAGCTACATCATAAATTAAAGCATGGCAGAAAGCAGGAGAGTTAGGCGGTAGTCCTACCGGCCCGCTGCTACGCTGCCGCTCCAACGCTACGCCGCTACTTTGACACATCGTTGACACAAACCCACACCTTTGCCGGTAATTCTACCGCCAAGCAGTAATGTGCAAACATTGCGTGTTCCAGTTTGAAGGGCAATGTATCCAGGGAAATTACAGGGCAAAGAGATCTTATATCTCTGGGTGACGAGCGCAGTGCATTGCTAGGTAATTATTTGGGCTCTTCGTGCTCTGTCCAATGGCGTGCTGCGTATCACTGTGCTGTTATGTTTCCAGAGAAATTACAGGGCTTAGAGATATAACAACTTAGATCTCTGGGTGACGAGCGCAGTGCAGTGTTAGGTAATGATTTGGACTCTTCATGTTGCAATAGCTGCGTGTCATTGTGCTGTTATGTGGCAGGCATGTTGCTTACCATCAGGCACATGTCCTGCTAGTCTCGTCACTCTTTATTTAAAAAAAAAAAAAATGTCCTGCTCACCTCGACACTCTATTCTATAAAAAAAAAACTGCTACCAAAAAGTCTCTTCAATAAATATAGTTTTAATATAATAGCTTTTAGATTTCAGGGCTGGCAACTTAGCAAATGCTATTAATTAATTAGTTATCTTTGTGACCACGAATAGGATTGTCTTATGAAGGCCATCATTAATTAGTACTTGAACGATCGGCACGCACTTAATATGTCTACGATCGCTCTTATGATGAGGGTAAGTCATTAGACACCTTCTCAATACGAATCCATTAGTCGACTTTCATCTCTAATGGTTCTACGTGTTATATGCAAAGAGTTCATGTGACAAGCCGTTTATTCGTACATTGACACATAAACATCGCTGCTAAAATGCGAGTTTATCAGTTTTTTTGTCGGACACATTTCGGAGAGTTAGGCCTACTGTCCACGCATGCGTCTTTTGTCGAATGCATGCATCCTACGAACAAACGCAAGACGTGAGGCTGTCGTGTCGTTGTAGTTTCGTGGACACAGACTTCATTATTTGTACGCAAGATGCAAGCATTCGTCTTGCATCCGACAATTGTCGAAATCGTGCGGATGTCGTGCAGCTACGTGGACAATTGGCCTAACTGATTTGCATGATCTAATACCACCTTACCCTTTTTTCTATTGAACTGCTCGTAGTTTGAAAAGGTGACATCGTTTCATGGTTGACGTTCCAAAGAATCGAAGAAGTTTGACTCCAATTTTGTGATAAGAATGTCTAAGCTGTGGAATGCGTTGCCTGAGTGGTTTTTCATGGTTAAAATCTTGGTGAATTGTGTCTAGGTAAGCACGGTTCATCCTAGAGCTAGACCATATCGTCGTCAGGCGAAATTACAGTCAAGGGGAAACCTATAAAAGTTTAAAAACTGTATTTGTATTAATTAAAAGAGTGACGGGACGAGCAAACCTTATGCTTAATAGTCAGCAAAACGCCTTAACAATACAGCACAGTTAGGTACTTGAGCACGAAGAGTATAAATCATTTTTGGTATTGTTACTTCAGATATGGGTTATACGCGGGAATTCACACTGTAATTTACTAGGAAACACTGCACTTCAAACCGGAAATCAGGAACTTTTGTAAATGATACGTTCACAAGTTTACCCATCCAAAAAGGAACGCTACGTCGCTATGTAATCATGTCGGTGACACCAACCCATAAGATTTTCTCTGATCAAAATGTGCTGAACCATAAAGAAGTTTTCTCTTCAAAAAACTGAAAAAAAACGTGTTTCCGTTTCAAGTGATTCAATTCATTTTAATTCATTTATTCAGACCATAGGATACAGTTATTATTATAGATGTTCTTCCCTTAGATTATTTTATAATTGTTCACGCATAAGTACAATCATATGTACAAGACACAGTATATATATTTTTGGGAAGTCGTGCTTAAAAGCTTCTGATGATCGGTAATATATCAACGTCGGTGTCGGATACCGTGACATTTGATTCCTAAATTCGACCCTCAAACTAGCTGAAGATAAATCGGCAATCCTATTCTAAATCCTTTCACGACCGGGCAAAAGGTCTATCTTTAGATCTTTTCAATCGCTTCACATACTCTGGTGAGCATAACATTGTAACCCAAATTGCAACGGTATCTATCAAACATTCCGCTAAGTTGAATCTCACATGAATGTTATTCCAGCCTTGGGTTTTCGGTAAGCACTCACTTTGCTCACCCGAACTCAAGTCGAGCTGTTTACTAAATATACATAGTACTGTAACAGGTGCGTCGATATTGATATTCAGAATCAATTTACTCTCACCTGGGGATTAGCCCGGGTTTCATGAATTGTATGATTTATTTTGCAGTGGTAGATTTCTTTCCAGAGTCCTGGGGAAGTATGAAACCTTTGCTTTTTATTGTACCGCCTATCAGTAATATGATAACATTACTTTGTTCGGGTTTGAAAAGGAATGTTTCTAGAGAAATGACATGCCACAGAAATGACTCGTCGTAAAGCTCTGAGTAACAAGCGCAGTGTAGTGTACTGAGTTGGACTCTACATGTTCCAATAGCATCGTGACACTGTGTTTTTATAAGCAAGCATGTTTGTAACAACATGTTTTGTACGTTCCGTCACCCTATATAATATAAAAAAATATTGAATTGACAGCCATGGTTCGTTCGGCCCACAAAAATCTGAATAAAAAATAATATTATTATTTAGATTCCTGTGGTTCAGAAAATGTGATACTCGAACCACAGAAATCTCAATAATAATATGATTATTTAGATTCCTGTGGTTCGGGCATGTGATACTGGAACGAGCCGCTTCCACTTCTCGTAATAAGAATGAGATCGAACTAGGCTGAATGCTGTGCCTGTGTGATGTTTTGAGTGGTCCGTTGAATACAATCTTGGTGTCTTCAATCGATTTTTTTTCTAGATAAACATACTCTATTGTATCGCATCGCGCTTAACATTACGCAGAATGGCGGTCAAGTCGTCAAGTCAATCAAAATACTGTTTTAAAGCTTTATAAAAAAATTGTTAAAATAAAAAGACGTTCTATACAGTAAATAATTTTTTACTCAGCTTCTTGTGGTCCTGGATAAAAAATGCCGATATTTAGCAGAGTATGGCCGATATTTTACGATTTGGCGTGCGCATTCGGCACTGAGCTTAATTTATATTTTTATTTATTGTTTCCATTTTATTTATAGTTTTATTTATTGGATTTTTTACCCTTTAACCGTTTGTATCAATCACAGAAATCTAAATTATTATTATTAAGATGTCTATGGTATTAATCATTTATTTATGTCTGTTAAATTAATTTGCTGTATCATAATTTTAATCTAGAATTACATAATTAATTATCTATGATACATGACGTGTAACCCCTAGGTGAATACTGAGCGAATACTGAGATGCTGCGAATATGAGTATATTGGTGAAACGTGTATTTTGAGCGACCCCTTAGACAGACAAAAACACTTTATTACGCATACCACGAAATATTAAACAGTTACAAAAAAAAAATACTCCTAACTAGTGCCATAATTGGTTGTTCTATTGGCTAAGTTGATCTGACTGCAAAGCTGTAGGTCGTGGGTTTAATTCCCACCCACTGCAATATTTGAAATTAAATTTAATTCCTTATTGCTGGAATGTAGATATTAGTTACAGATCTAAAATAATACATTTAAGTAAGGTACTATATCCGAACACATAGGGCGTGCAACATCACACATACTGAAATTCAAATTATGTGTGATAAATACAAATATCTGTTCTGTGGCTGGGAGTTACTATGTATATTATGTACGTATTTAGAATTATGTACATATTATTATCTATCTATAAAAGTAATATCTGCTATCTGGGTCCCAAATACGAGCTATGCTTGGTGTGGGACTAGGTGATGTTGAGTGTAATAATATACAACAACATAGTCTAGTTTGTCTAGTACGTGTGGTATAGTGTACACCAATATTTATTATTATTAAACGGCGGCCTTATCGCTAGCCCGCATGAGTGGGATAAGGGTAAGCAGATGACAAAGATGATTTACTGCGGCTAGGGACCACCTGAGGGTCTCTCGTTTCTTTTCGCTTGAAATAACAGAGACGGCAATAGCAAAGCCATAGCCAATTTAGTAAGTCGGTAGAAGGGCTGGAAGTAAGCACGTGCCGTCGATTATTTGGCCAGGTGGAGTAACCACGTACCGAAGCTTTTAACCGAAACCAACCGCATTTCTTCGACCCCACTGTTGTAGCGACGATGCCAACGAAAATAGACGTATGACGTATTCTCCGCTCTGATGTTAAAAATTATGACCAGCAGAAAGGTCATTGTCTCGGTCTGACCGACATTTTCTGTCGCATCTTAATCAAGTTTTAATTTATTATTGGAAAGTCAAACTCGGGATTGAAATGTTTGATATTTGGATTATGATTCGTTTAGACAATGGATTAATTTGATCAGGTGTGAGTCTTTTGACTTAGACCTTGAATTCCGTGTGTTTTTGACTTATAGATAGATACTCGTAGAAATTGATTTCATAAACCAATTACAAATAGTATTTATTATGTTTCTTGTCTTCACATGTCAGATTCTTCACATTCTGAACTGATTGGGATCATGTTTTTTATTCATGTATGTACGAGTAGGTATATGTCGGCGGTTATGTATAGTTTTTAACCTACAACATTATTAAATGTTCAGCAAAGGCCGTATTTATTTTAACACTAGCATCATCCCACGGTTTTAATCACACAGTTCCCGTTCCCGTACTTTTCGCGTGATAAAAAGTAGCCTATGTGCTATTCATAAATTCAAAACGAACACCTAAACTGGATCATTTATAATATTAGTAGAATTATTTTTTTAATTTTAATAGATAATAGGTTTAAATTTGACCTTTGCCGGATGTTAAGAGACGATGAGGTATATTATGAAACGTGCTTACCTACAACAAACCGATTTATTTCCTACTTGAATACATCAAGATTGTAGTATCCGGAAAATCCAGCATAGGCAGCGCATTCCACAGCCTAGCATTCTATTAAACAGTAGAGTCTAACTTCTTCGTTGTAGTCTTGGGAACATCAACCATAAAACGATGTCACATTTTGAAATACGAGCAGTCTGATAGAAAAAAGAGCAATGTGGTATTAGATTACTTATTTTCTGTGAAAAAACTTGGTGACAGCGTGTAACATATTATGAGCTTTAGTTATTTTAATAATAGTGAACATTATCCAATACATCATTAATTTTATGTATTTCGATCATCTATCAGTGTCAAAGTTTGTTATTATTCCCCACAAATAGCAGCGAACGGGACATTTTACAAAGTTGAGTGATTACTTTGCAGCTTACATACAGTATGCCTACTTATTAGGAAAATATGAATATGTTAAAGGTGAACGGTAAACAAGTCTGAAATGAGAACTCTCTCAGACTCGAAGTATTCCGAGTCACTGACTTCAATCGCACTTATGTTATGTAGTGCCTACTTCCCTGACTAAATTCTGAAAGGAATTCGATCCCTTTTGCGGAATTTGCCAGTGGAAATGCCACACCTTTCCTAGTTACTCTACTTCCTTGTACAAAATGATTGCATGCCGCTGTGTTTTAGTTGAAAAACAATAGACTAACATACGTCGCCTACAGGTGACACTGGGAATTGAAGAGTTAACTCTACTAGACATTTGCCAATTTATCTTAACCGAAGCGACGTCTTCAAAAATTAACTCAAGAGTTATGTAAAAAAAAACGTGCCATTTATTTGAGTGTATTCACTATACACTTTTTACACAATACATTTAGAAACATACAAAAAAGCGCAGACGGTATTCAAACCTACGATCTCGTGATTGTGAGTCAACCACTACGCCATCACGGGTTACAGTCAAAATCCTTGAGCAAAAATTTGAATATACATCGATATATTATATTTTTGTAGCAAGTCCAATAAGTATTGTCTGTGTATTGTATTGTGTCAATTCTAGACGACAGATTCGCGAAGGCGTGACAATTAGAGCAGTTTCTGTTAAGAAATTTCCACCGAAGTATTTTAACGAGGCAATTTCCTAGCAAATAGTCTACATACTCAGTTATAACAGTCATTTGTTTCAAGACTAGTATTTATTTACGTAACTGATATTGGTTTCGACTGAATGGACAAATGTATTTATTAATTAAAAGCGTTTGTGTTTATTTTAAATTAAAATTAATTTTACTAATATTATATATAGTAGGATCTTTATCGTTTATTGACTTCATGACTTTTTGGAGGTCGATGTTAAATAGCTATGTGACCTATGTTCTTCATAGACCGCAAGGTCATTTAAGATAAGGTGAAGTGGTGTTCAAGTATAAGTCTATAAAATGTATAAAAAAAAACTTCAAACTATGTAAAATAATGCTGTCAAGTTGTGAGTTTGTGTCTTTTTATTATTTTGGGACATAATAAGTTGTCGAAGAGACCTTTTACGCCATTTTTGAAACAATGTCTATGAAGTGCTGTATCCTAGCCTATCAATTTCGCGTCTTGTGTAAGAAGTGTACAAGAAGCGTGATATCACACAGTAGTTTCTGAACTCTGGCGTGTGTCCAAGCCCCCGCTCCGAAGTCTGTGGTACAGTATCCACGCCGCTCGCCCCACTGTCCTGTTTCACTCTAAATTAATGCTCAATTTCCTTAATCACAAATGTTGTTATAGTACTCTATGTTTTTGTGCAACCGAAATTATAGATCGACAAGTAAATTGATTGAAAACAAACTCGTTATGAAAACTCACATTAAAATTATAGTAAAAACATAGATGAAAATTTGAATGAACACTTTAAAATAGGGTAGGTATTCTCATTTTTTTTCTCGTTCGTTCAGACGCATTTTATTACGGGAAAGGCAGGGAAACCGAAACTACACGAGTACAACCGCAGGGTGCTGCTAGTGGAAACTAAAATGTATATTTACATAAAAACTTAAATGAAAACTTCTACTTGTTAAATTTCGAAATATTTTTGAGTATACATTCTTTTTGTACAAAAAATTAAACCGACTTCAAATAGAAAACGGTAAAAGACGGTTTATTTTTTTGTATAGAAACAGTTTATTTTACCCTTTTTAGTGCAAAACAAGTTTTCAACAATTCATTTACGCAATTTCGTGTTGAATTGAGTTTCATATTTTTTGTGAAATCTACAACCATGTCATCCAGACAAAATTGTACATAGATACAATTCTTGCGTAAAATCAATCAGTATGAAAATTATTGTCGGCGAATGTGAAAAACTCCTTAACCAAGATTACTTATAAACCGGCCTTAAAGCAAATTTTATAAGAATTAAATACGAGAACACAAAACTAAACATTAACGTTGTGTCTCGTATCAGTTATCCCATGAAATATAAATGACGAATGTTATTAGGCCCACCTACACTGACACGTAATATACAGTCCTACATAATTTATAGCCCCACGTAGAATTGCAGATAACTATATTTACATAATGTACAGCTTTATAACTATATTTACGACTCAAGCCGCTGTTCCCGGGAACCATCAGGTGTCCCTACATTATTTACAACTCTTCCGAATTCGCGTATAAGCGTTGGAGTGTAAAGCAGAATAATCTCTCTCCGACCGTCAGCAAAGCGGGGCTCAGTGTGTTACCAACTTTGTTACAGAAAATCGTAGAACAGCTCAACGAAACGTAGATAAATGTAAAGTCCCATCTCGGTATCGGATCGCTATCGCTATCGGATCGCTATCGCTACCGGATCGCCTCTGTGTGACCCGGCCTTTAGAGAGGGGGCGATACACATTTTACCACTTTGGAAGTGTATCTTGCGCAAATTATTCAGTGTAGACAAAAACTAAATTAAAAACCGCAACATCATTTTTGAAGGACTATCGATTGACATCCCACACGTGTAGGTTTGATGAAAAAAAAATTTCAAAGTCAGTTCTAAGTATGGGGGGCAACCCTAATTTTTATATATTTATATTTTTTTTTTGTAAAATCTTAATGCAGTTCACAGAATACATCTACTTACCAAGTTTCAATAGTGTAGTTCTCATAGTTTCGGCAAAAAGTGGCTGTGACATACGGACGGACAGACAGACAGACAGACAGACATGACGAATTTACAGAACCCTAACAATAAATTTTAGGGGTGCCCCGATACTTAGACCTAAAACACAAAAAAAAAATTGCCAGTCATAGGAACTGCCGATAGAAGTGAAAACTTGCTGTTGCCCTGGTACTGGTACCTAGGGGCAAACGCAACTCTTTTATATTTCTGTTGTCCTGGTATCTGGAGATAAACGCTGGGCTGTTGGAGGTAGGTAATTGAAACTCTTTACTGTTTCTGTTGCCCTGGTACCTACCGAGCCGTTTTTACCGAGTTTACCCGAAGATTTCATATCCGATCCGATCCATTATCATTTCCAAGCGTGACGATTGATGAATCCATTTCACAGCCCACGAAAATTCTGTCTATAGCGTGCCTAAAGAAGTTTTCACTTCAAAAACATTTTTTTTCATCAAATCCATACGTTTGGATTGTCTATGAATACATAGGTCGTCAAAAATGATGTTGAGGTGTCTAATATATTTTTTAATACACTGAATAATTTGCACGAGAAACACTTCCAAAGTAGTTCCAAATGTGTAACTTCTAAAGTATGAAAATGGCAAATTTAAAAAAAATATGAACTCGATCTGGCAAGTAGTTTTTTTTAATACGTCATAAATACACTATTATTAAAACTTCGATCAGAGTTACAACGAACTACAAGAGCTATGTGTACTATACATATATAATATATGTATTACACGCAGTCCCTAGCGGTTTTACCCGCGTACTTCCCGTTCTCGTTGTTCCTGTTATTTTTCCGGGATAAATAGTACCCTATGTGTTCTTCCAGACTATAGTCTAACTGTATTCCTAATTTCAGCCTGATCCGTTTATACGTTACGGCGTGATTGAGCAACAAAGATCCAAACATCCGTACTTTGACATTTATAATATTAGTGGGATGTTACTTGCTGCAACGGAACCTTTCATGGGCGAGTCCGACTCGCACTTAGCCACTTTATTTTTTAATACGTCATAAACACACTATTATTAAAACATCGATTAAAGTTACAACGAACTATTAAAACTTATGTATTATGTTACCATCATACATAAGTTTTACCACCATCTGACCCCATATTGAAAATATTACACAGAATTAATCGCAATCTAAAACATTTTAGTCCTTTTGAACTTTCTATGGCCACGGTTCGAACTTATTGTCCCGCAACAGAAACGTCGGGACGTAATTGAAAATCATTCAATCAGAACGCGATTAAGTTCTACACAATATTTTCATTTTAACTGAAAGCATTTTTGATAGAATTATGTGTTTCATTACCTATTATTAGACTGGGCTCGTGGCTTAGTGGGTAGTAACTCTGCCTGCGAAGCCGAGGGTTGTGGGTTCGATTCTCACCCAGTGTAAATATTTGTGTGATGAATTTAAATGTTTGCACTGTGTCTGGGTGTTTCTATGTATAGGTATGTATTTACAACTATATAAGTATTATATCAGCTATTTGGTCGTCATATTACAAGTTTTGCTTAGTTTGGGGTCAAATGGTGTTGTGTGTGAATTGTCCACCAATATTCATTTATTTGTTTGTATAGTTTGAAAAACAGTCGAATAAATACAAAATTTACTGATATGAGGGCACAAAACTACGAATTCGCATCGCATCGTAAATATCTCCGAATTCGCACGAATGTATCGCAAAAACTTCCGATTTGATTCGCATCGCGCATTTCTGTCATATTACGTCATACTGGTCATAATGGTGTCACCACCATTTTAGTCAGCTCTGAGACAGAAGAAGACAAAAACGCTCTTCAATTTAAGATAAATATGCTCATTCTAAAATAATCAAAAAAAATTATATCTTCTTCTATTCTTCTCAACCCATAATACTTGCAAATAAAATAGTTCCCATCAGCATTCATAGTCGTAATATGTGTATGAAACCAAAATCTTTTTTTATTTCATATCTATTTAATAATAACAGCAGTACAACAATCTTTTTGCGACCGCGACCGGAGACCGCGACAGGCACGCGACAGGCACAGGCACAGGAATTGTATGGGCGCCAGTTCGCGCCGAGACCGCGACAGGAGACCGAGACACGTGTCTCGGCCTCGGCACAAACTGGCGTCAATTCCATAATCCCAAGTGCCTGTCGCGGTCTCCGGTCGCGGTCTCCTGTCGCGGTCTCGTGTCGCGATCTCGTGTCGCGGACTCCGCGCGAACCACTACCTAATGCCGGCTCCTCATTCACGCGCGATCCGCGCCGTGATATTCATGCCGTGACTTCGCGGTTCGCGGTTCACGGTAACGATAGCATCTACACCCACAGTTTCGCGAGGTCTTCACAGTATGGTTCGCGCGCTCAACGAGAATGGACGCCGATGTACCGATAAACCAGGCTGGTTTATATATTTCGCCTGATCCAGCGCCGCTACGAATGGAATCTCTTACTTTCTTTCGATACGCTCGATAACTTGATAAAAGGGAATCTTTCTTTTTTTTCAACTCAGTTATCGAAATGTTCATGGAATCACTGATTCGTTTCCATGCATCGTGAATATTCATTTTATTTTTATGGTCCGGGTGTTTTGCTAGCCAAAGTATACTTTCAACTTGGTAATACTCTATCAGAGTAAGCTTCAAGTCGTTATTCCACGTGACGCTTAATGCACGAAAAAACACCCAACTCGACACCGTGACACGACCGTTCGACACCAAGTCCCGCGCTCCCGCGCGCTACTGAAATGCTTCGCGAATGGGGATGCTGTTCGCAGTCGCGTGGTGTGAACCGAGCGCAAAAGACGCGGGTAGAAAAACCGACTCCGATCGGGGAACGCCGCGACCCGCGAACGCGAAGCCGCGAACGCTAGGCGCGATGCCGTGAAACTATCCACATTCACAAATCACGGCCTTCGCGGGCGGATCGCGCGTGAATGAGGAGCCGGCATAAAAGTAGCGGTTCGCGCCGCGACCGTGACGCAAGACTGCGACCGGAGACGAAGTCAGGCACTTGACACTATTGGCGCCAGTTCGCGCCACGACCGCGACCGCGACCTGTCTCGGTCTCCTGTCGCGGTCTCAGCGCGAACTGGCGTCCATACAATTCTATAGTGTCAAGTGCCTGTCGCAGTCTCCAGTCGCGGTCTCCGGTCGCGGTCTCGCGTCGCGGTTGCGGCGCGAACTTGTACCTTTGGAGACCGCGACCGGAGACCGCGACAGGCACTTGACACTATAGAATTGTATGGACGCCAGTTCGCGCTGAGACCGCGACAGGAGACCGAGGCAGGTCGCGGTCGCGGTCGCGGCGCGAACTGGTGCCTATACAATTCCATAATGTCAAGTGCCTGTCGCGGTCTCCGGTCTCGGTCTCCGGTCGTGGTCTCGCGTCGCGGTCGCGGCGCGAACCGCTACCTTTACGCTTCCAAAAAATACGTCCAACACGGCTGACTACCTTTGAAGGTATGGTTACCCTAACCAACGGTTTGCCGCACGAATTCGCTGCGTATCGCATCGCAAGGTCCTCCGATGCGGTGTTGCGTCGCATCACATCGCATTGCATCGCATCGCAGTTTTGTGTGGGAGCCCTTAAACCACAAACGGACAATTGTCAGAATTTCCGTAGATCTACGAAACCAGTTGCAACAACGAACTCGGTCATGGCGGAACGAATCGGAGAGATAATTAAACATGTGTCATATCCCACGCAGCCACGGACAGTCCTTTCATCTCTGTTTTATCTTCTTTTTGCGGGGATTGTGAGATTAGTGTTCCCGATATATAACCCTTTGCCGGCATTGTTCATTCATATTTCAAGGTGAATACTGGGTATCAGTTTCTTGAAGTATTTATGGATTTATTTCTTGAATTATTGAGATTTTAGGCTTCATCGTAATCATCTACAAGTTACGGCTGGTCTAGACGGGAGAACGGCGGTTGCCAATCCGGAGCCCCGGGTTCAAATCCGAAGCACACCACTGTATTTTCGACGTCGAATGCCGCTTAACTTAAAACGGTGAACGAAAACATCGTGAGAAAACCAACATGTTCCTAGAATCTTTCGTGGTCAGGTGTCGTCCGCCAACCCGCACTGAGCCAACGTGGTGAATTGTGGCCTTGACAGACAGTCCTTGCGACAGAAGGCCCCGTAGAAGGCGCCTTCTGTCGCAAGGACTGTCACTCCTGAGTGAGAACATTTAGCGGGCTGATAATGCTATAACAATCCAGTCTTGTTTACTCTACTACTAAATATATGTAGATAGGTCTCTCTCTTACTTTGTCATCGGCCTCGGGCCTCAGTCCTATGCCAATCGAAGCTAGGTTTGACCAAATAGTTACATTATTGTCCACAAATATCGCTTTTATATTATCTACTCGTATTATGACTTAATTTTTGAAGTGAAAACTTCTTTAGGCGCGCCTAGACAAGTTTTTCGTGGGGTGTAAATTGAATTCTACCGTCACGCTCGGGTATGTTAAGAAAGCTTCGGCTAAACTCGGGACCTTGGCGATTGGGCATCTAGAAATGCGTCAGCCAATGGGAAATGCTGACGCATTTCTAGATGGCCACGCCATGATGGCGAGGCCACGCCCTCCGGTTACACCCGTGTAGTTTCCAAGGTAAGCTATCAAATTCTGAGTTACAAGTGTTCACTTCCAACGGCAGTTCCTATGACTGCCAATTTTTTTTTGTAATATTGGCGTCATCGTGTTGCGAATATAAATATGTTTTGTACTGAAAGGTTTTTAACGACGAAAAATATATTTGTTTATTTGTATGTTTCATCTGTGACTGTGGTTTCATAGACTAGTATTTCAGCAAAATTAAACCCTTTTTATAAAAAGTTCCATAGAAAACTATTTTTTTGTTTTTTTATAGGTACTGGTTTTTCCAATTTTCTTTCATTCATGCCCATATTTTGTGATCAAGACTACGATGCGCGTGTCCTAGATATCCTAGTTAGTAATTCTTTCATATCGAAATAGGTCAGCGTTCGATAACCAACTCGCCTAAGGAAACGCAACGATGTGATCTGAGATAGAGCACGCCTACCTATTAGGAACCTAGGTACTCAATCTGGGATTTAAGAGACCTGGATTATGTTATTCCTACGTTTAACTTTGTTTTGTGCTAAACAAAAAAAAAATGGCTGTCTCTTCGAGTTTCTTCACTTACTGAAAGCAAGAGTAGAGTAGGGAATACCTAATTGTGTAAAAACTAAAAATATTATTACATCATGAGCTGTTGAAAGCTGAAAATGGACACATGTTTCGCGATGTTCGTGAACTTCGTATAATTCAAGATGTGGGTTAAAAATAGTGTCTTTCATCCAGTTATTAGTTAAAATATTGCTGTTCCCTGACATTGATCGTTTGGCTCGGTAACAGTTACGACCACGTAATAAATAACAGTCGCCTGTTTCTGGTTCTTAATAAACGTACGGGACCGACTTTGCGTAATGATCAGCTCTAGAATTTCAATATCATAAATGAAAATAAAACAATTTATCCCCCTACTATTACTTTTGTAGTGGTAGGACTCTTGGCAGAGTCCGCCTGGGGACGAACCATACCTTTGCCAGTTATGCTACCGCCAAGCAGTAATTTGCAAACATTACTGTGTTCCGGTTTGAAGGGCAATGTGTTTAAAAAGTACAGGGCTTAGAGATATAACAACTTAGATTTCTGGGTGACGAGCGTAGTGCAGTGCTAGGTAATGATTTGGACTCCTCATATTCCAATAGCTGCGTGTCACTGTGCTGTTATGTGGCAGGCATGTTGCTTACCATCAGGCACATGTCCTGCTCGTCTTGTCACTCTTTATTTAAAAAAAATATATACGAAGAACCGAGAACCATTGGGGTAGATGTATTCTGGGGTGGAGACCACAAATCGCAAAAATAGCGTAGGGCACTAGATGGAGTGACAATAAACAGAAGACAAGTAGTAGAAGTAGTTGAAGGGTGGAAACGTAAAGTTAAGAAAGATAGCGCTGCGTGGCGAGCCATGGGAAAGGTATATGTCCAGTAGTATACTAAGATAATTAAGAGGCTGATGATGATGCCCTTACAATATCCTACTCTCTGTGTGCTTTTGTAGTAGTAAGACTCTCTGTAGAGTCCACCCTCATGAAGTATCACACCCTTGCTTAGTTATACAATCGCCAAGCAGTAATGTGCAAACATCACTGTGTTCCGGTTGGAAGGGCAATGTTTCCATCTTCTTCTTCTTATATATAAAATTCTCGTGTCACAGTGTTTGTTTCCTTACTCCTCCGAAACGGCTTTACTGATTTTTACCAAATTTTATATGCATATTCAGTAGGTCTGAGAATCGGCTACTAGCTATTTTTCATACCCCTAAGTGTTAGGGGTTGTTCACACCAAACATTTTTTTTTTTTAATTTTTGGTAAAAATGTTTTGTTTTTTTTTTTTTTATAATGAGGCGTTAAAAATACATACAACCCTAAATTTTAACCCTTTTATCACTAACCCCTGTTTTTTTATAGCCATTTTAGTAATTTAATCATTTGACAGTGAACTCCTAAACGACGGGAACAATTTGAATGTTTTTTTTTTGTGTGTGTATTCGAAGATGGTTTAAATTTACAAATAAGCCCGGCAGATGGCGCTGCAGACAGTGTCTAGGTTATGTCCGAGCGAAGCCGGAACGGGCCGCTAGTTTAAATTATAAAGCAAAGGATACATCATCTTTTATCTCTTGGTGACGATCGATGTGTAGTGCTCGGTATTAGCTTGAACTTTTAATGCTCCAATAGCTGCGGGACACGGTGCTGTTATGAGCAGGCATGTTACTTGCCATCAGGCACATGTCCTGCTCGTCCCATCACTCTAGAGGATAAAGAAATAAAAACATATCTCATCTCTTGAGAAAGTGGTTCACATACGGTATGGCCCTTTCGCAGATGATATATCAACAACAACATTTTACCTCCGTCAGACTTTCTATGAAAACTTTCATCCTTTTCCCGGCTCAATTTTCCTTTCAGCTTTCAGGAGAGTGGTCTCTTCACGTACGGTATAGAGGTACTTATTTGTGCATCGTTTGATGCTTCTAGACTCACGATTTTGGAGTAAAATGTGTTAAAGAGTTTTATGTAATATGATTTTAAACAACTTCAAAAAAGAAGATTATTCACAATTCGGCTGTTTTAAAAAAAAAGTAATATCTCAATTCGGGTATTTCATTTTTTTTGGTTGATATAGATAAATACCCTTTATTGACAGGCCAAAAAAAGGACACACAGCAAAACTGTACAATAAATTAATATAAAGTAGTGCGACTGTGGGTGGCCTTATCGATGTCTGGTTTGTATTTTAAACGATGGCTCCGCCAAGTGTAAACAAAATAGTGAAAGGTTAAGAACTCATGGAGCAATTTTCACCCGCGCTCTCGCCGGTTGCAGAACTACGGTTTTTTTTTCAAAACTCACGAGAGCACTTATTTTAGCGGTTTCGAAGCCGCAGCGGTTGAGAATTTCGCCCGCAAACGTGGCGGGCGAAACGCTCGTCTTGCCATCGCCGCGGGCGTAAGTTGTGCGTCGTGAGTTGTACTTTCAATTTTTACATATAAATGTGCATCCTACAAATCGCTCCGTGAATTTTTAGCCAAGATTATGACATTGGCTAGGAAAAGTCGTTTTAGCTCAAAATTGCATTGAATTCACTTATATTTTAAATATTTTTCTTGTTTCACAGAGTCAAGCCATGCGGATCGTTCGCACGGTCGGCCAAGCGTTCGAAGTCTGCCACAAGATGCAGGTGAACTCACCAGAGCAGCCGGCTCCTTCAACTTCCTCCGCGGCCGATGAGGCTGCCCCAAGCGTCAGCGACAACGCCGCTTCCAAAGGTTTGCTTACAACCCCTGGGTGATAACGAACAACGACTATCAAAGACTTGTACCAGAATGACTGAGCTTTACTTGGTTTAAACCACGCTTGCTAAAACTGGAACTAGCTAACTAGACCGATGTACGCCCCCGAAATCCCCTAAATACCTAATTATAATGAAAATACTTGCGAACCATTTTCGAGATTCAGATATTTTATTTATTCGTATATACCTATTTGTATTTGTTAAATTATTTCTCTAATTAACTATTTAACGTGGTTTTTACATTGAGAATGGAATGCATATCCTCAAAGCGCTGTTTTCCAAACGTTTGCTTAAGGTTTACGCTCGTTAAAAATCTATTTAACTTTTGAGTGAGCCACTGTCAACCTTTGACGATTCCAAAAAAACTTAAAACATAATAGAGCTTAAGTAATGTTGTAAACTACAAACATTAATCTTAAAAACCAACTCTTCAACACTTCTTTTTGCTTCAGATAACCCAACTCACCGTGTAAACCATTTTATTATTTTGACACCGATGGGTGAAACAGCGAGGGTGTACTAGTATTATATATTAACATTTTTAGATTTTACTTTGAAATTCGTTTAAAAATCCCATTGTCATCTAAAACTCTATGAATTTGAGACGTTTATTTTTAAATAATGACAAGCTAAGTAACATTCAATGCCTGAATTTTTAGAATGATATATTCGTTTTCGATAACTTTATTAAACTATCATAAACGTTTATACGTCTCCTGTATAGAAGAACTCAAGGTTACATATCATTTTAGGTCACTTCTCTTAATCTTCGTTTATGCCGGCTGGTGCAAAATTACTCAAATGTCGTTTTTTCAAAGATGATCAGAGGTCTACCTACTCACTGTAGTTCAGAAATATGCTCAAGGCTTGCGTAAGTCAAAAATTCAGCAATTTTTTAACTACTTTCGAATTTAATATAAAAGTTTAGGTTTTGAGGTATCAAATGAACTCAAAAAGGCAACGTTGAGCTTAAGTTAAATTCTGTGTATAATGTAATTGTGTTAATATAGTATTAATTAATTGAATATTAGTGGACATTTCTCACACAACACTCTAGCTCTAAACTAAGCAAACCTTGTTCTATGGAAACAAATTAGCTGATATAATCATAAATAAGTACAACATACTAAGTTAGAAAACCTTAAATGGAACATCTACGATGGACACACGCAAAAACACAAACATTAGTACGTTCTGTTAGTTAGACGTAACAGTCAGAACTAATGGGCTAAAAAAAACTAGGTAATGATTAATTGAAATTCACCTTTGACAACACACAATTTGACATCTACTCATCTGGTCACAAATACCTCAAAGGAAATTAGCCGTTGTAACTAATTTGATTAGTATAAAAATCGTGCAAACGGGCACATGAACATTTGCGCAGAATGATTATAAAGCGGAATCCAGTCGATTCCAGCCAACTGAACACGCAAACATATTTTCCATTTCTTTTTGTAACACGTTGGAATCTGAATCGGAGCGATCACGTACGATATCTGCTTTGATATTCGCATAATCCCGGTTTGTTGAAACGATGTGATATGTAAATGTGTCTGCATCCCGTTACTTGATCAATTCATATTTATGCGACTATTCTGCAATATTTAAAAATATCTCGTCATATCTCTGTTTGTACTCTTCCGACACGGTTGGAACAATTTTAATATTTTTATTAGTAAATTTTATAGGAACGAGAATGGGCCTTTAAGTAAATACCCTAGTAGTATCGGGTGATAATACTTAAGCCTCGGCTCTTCGTTTTTAATCGCGTTTCCTCTAATTTTTGTACGAAAATATCTAAACAATTTATTCGTCGCTGTTTACGTGTAGATTTTTGTCACTCAGACATTTCATTCCTTTGATAATTTATTTAGAAGATAGCGCAGCGTTTTTGTCTTCTGTTAGTTTCATATAAAATGTGATAGTCGTTGTTAATAAGGACAGAATCAAAAAGGTCACCTGCGACACAGATTATAGCTAAAAACGCTCCCGATTACGTTAGATTTTCAATAAAAAACACAAAATGAGTCAATTTTTTGAAGCGCTTCAATACCTTAAAAATATATGTCTTACTTTTAATGAGGCCTCTTTAGGCATTTAAAAGTGTCAGTTAGGTATATACACCGAAATTAATTTAGGCCGTCTAAAATAGCCCTGAACAATAATAAATTTTCTGAATCTGCTTATAGAATAAACATGTTTGCAATTATTGTTATTTTACTAAACTAATCTGTTTTTTGAGTTGCGCATTTGTTGTCTATGTTACTATTTTTCACATTATTTTTAATGTATGTTGAAATTTTCATTATAGTGCTGTAGGTAGTTGCTTTTGCGATTTCCCGTAATTTGGAGTGTGCTTTGCGAATTTTACGAAAAATGCCTGATTGCAATTGTTGGCATAGCGAAGTCTTTACACGTAGAAATCCGATGCGTTTGTTCTGATTTAATATTTTTGAAAGGCATACAAACAAGAAGCAAATGATTCAATTAGTATGTCATATTTCTCTATGAATGTGTTTATTTCTTTTGGCTTTGTCATACCTACTAAATTAACTAAAATAAAATTCAAAATGCCATCAAATTTGTAAAGTCTTCGTGTCACAATGTTATGATCATAAACATCTCCATCTCAAAAACTCCTTTAAAAAGATTTCATTATATTTTTGGTGTGAAAACTTCTTTTGGCGCGCCAAGACAGATTTTTCGTGGGCTGTGATTTGAATTCTAGCGTCATGCTCGGGTATGATAAGAAATCTTCGGGTATTATTATATTATTGGCCATCTAGAAATGCGTCAGCCAATGGGAAATGCTGAAAGGGCGTGGCCTGGTCATCATGGATTGGCCATCTAGAAATGCATCAGCCAATGGGAAATGCTGACGCATTTCGAGATGGCTATGCCATGATGATCAGGCCACACACTCCGGTTACACCCGTGTCGTTTCCAAAGTAAACTATCAAATTCTGAGTTAAGTTTTCACTTCTATCGGCATTTCTTATGACTGCCAATTTTTTTTGATATACGGTGGAATAAATAGGTCGTAAGGTATATTTTAGCTTTCCGCGGACTGCATATTCTAATCGCAATTTCTTTATTTTTGTCATTACGTAAAAAAAACATGAGTAATTTTGACATTTTATTTGGGTTTTAATTTATATGGGAGAACCACGTTTACGAGGTCAACTAGTAAGTAATCTATGAGTAACGTAAAATATAAAAATAACTTATTACAAAATAATAATGATCATAGAATTCGTTACAGTTAGCTAAGTAACAACATCGTCTAGAAGTTTTCTACTTACTTGTCCACTGAGAAAAAATATAAATTAATACGACACCATCTAGCCTCAAACTAAGCAAAGGTTGCAATAAGGGAGCCAGATAGCTGATATAATACTTACATTTAACGAAAAAATATTTTTAAAATATATTTAATGAAACAACATATTATTTATTGAGAAATTAGATGGCTTAGAGATATAACATCTTAGATCTATAGGTGACGAGCGCAGTGCAGTGCTAGGTAATGATTTGAACTCTGCATGATTCAATAGCTTCTTGTCTCTGTGCTGTTATGTGGCAGACATGTTGCTTACCATCAGGCACATGTCCAGTTCGTCGCGTCACTCAGTATTAAAAAAAAAGTATTCTGCTCTAAAGGTACATTATGTGCATAATTATACTTAGTAAGCTTGGGTTAGTAGAGCCTTATGCCTTCTGTATTAGCCCAATGTTCGGTAGTTAGTATAGGCCATCGATAATAAACCATTAGCTGTGCCCTAAGCACCTTGATATTGGTAATAAACTGCGTTTGTGTGTGTAGCGTAAGTAGTTTACACACACCTACTTGACCCCTAGAATTGCTAGCGGCGAGGTATGCTGTGGTTCTACTTATTTTGGTTGTTGACAACGTATAGTGATAGGTAAAAATGTCCGGCGTTCACCACTTCCGGCAATCGACTAGAACGGAAAAAGTGACCTCACTCTTCCCAACGATGACATAATTCCGTGCGCTTTAAGTTTGCGAGGGCACATCTGATGGCTTATATCTATGGTAGGTATGGGCCATTTGAGTTCAACAGCAGGTATATCACTAGCGGCCTATTGCACACCGTCCATAGATGAAGTCGGGGCAAGCCGCTAGTCTAAAATAATTAATTTTCTCTGAAAAATACAAAAACCTATAATTTAATTTTAATTCAATAGGAAACAATCGCTAAGATATCGAGGTAACGGAAGTAAATTTTAGTTGTTTTACGTATTTCCAAAATCGCTACCTACCCATTTCGATAAAATGTATAAACAAAAAAGAACCATCAAAGTCAATTCACCATTGGCGGCGCTATCGCATAACGAACATACAAAAAAAACTTACGACCGAATTGAAAACTTCCTCTTTTTGAAGTGAAAACTTCTTTTGGCGCGCCTAGACAGATTTTTCGTGGGGTATAAATTGAATTCTAGCGACACGCTCGGGTATGATAAGAAATCTTCGGGTAAACTCGGGACCATGGCAATTGGCCATCTAGAAATGCATCAGCCAATGGGAAATGCTGTAAGGCCTTGCCAAGCCATCATGGCATGGCCATCTAGAAATGCGTGAGCCAATGGGAAATGCTGACGCATTTCTAGATGGCCATGCCATGAGGGCCAGGCCACGCCCTCCGGTTACACCCGTGTAGTTTCCAAAGTAAGCTATCAAATTCTGAGGTATAAGTTTTCACTTCTATCGGCAGTTCCCATTACTGCCAATTTTTTTTTTAAAGTCGGTTCGGTTCATAAGGGTCAGGGTTTGATGGATACGATCTAGGTCACATAAGAGCTACAACAGCAGTCTTTTAACGCAGTGAACAGAACTTTTATGACGTTGAAGGTGATGTCATAAACTTACTGAGTGAACCATAAAACCTGCTTCATGACGTCATAGCCGTGACATTTAAATATAGAATACGTAAATCTATTGCAGTAATCTGCCTCCTCAAGTCACATAACAGGAGTTTTACGGAGGTGCCTCGTTGTTTCTATAACGCCTGTAAAATACAGCTACCAATTAGTAGTTCGTTCTCAAGTATCTGGTGTATTACGTAGTAAAGCAAAGTTTATTTCACTAACTTCTTGTTTATGAACATCTACTTTAACTGGATGTGCTTTAAGTGAACGTAGTGCAAACATTTTAACTAGCTTAATGGCAGTTAGTTTATAAATAATGCGGTTATTATTCAAAATAATAATACAATTAATAGGGTACCCGACTGGGTCAAAAATACACCATCCTAATTAGTCCGTCAGGTAGATCATGGAAAAATATTGGACACATATTTTTTGTTTTTTCATAATATTAAAAATCGTCAAAGATATAGACCATCAAACTTCGAGAGTGGGGGGGTCGCGACGTCACTCAACTCGTACTCACAAGTGACGTCACACGAAACTTCGAAGCGCTGTATCTTCGTCATTTTTTGTTTGTGAAACAAAAGAAAAAATACGTGTACAATATTTTTTGGCAATCTAACTAACGGGCTACTTAGTATGTTTGAGGATTGTACCCTATTGCAGGATATTTATTGTGGTGGCATAGTAGAGAAAGTCCAGTTATCTTGATGGAGTTTCAGACACCATCTTCACAAGTTTTTGTACGTCAATATGGTACAAGATTTTTTTTCAAAATATCATATACTCCATCACATAACCAATATAAGTACCCTGGAATTAATAATTCTGGTGTTGTGAATCATGATAGCTTTGATAATAGTATCTAAAATGTTACTAATTTTTATCCGATACGGCAACACAAAATGTGTACACCCCACCATGTATGTATGTGTGCCCATGTATATGTATATGTTCTTAACTGCTGAACTGCTTATTTTAATTTGAAGTTGTTCAAAATACTTTGTTTTAAAACTATTGATGTCGACGCAATGAATACGATTAATGTTTCACAAAAGTTATAACGATCACCCTCTTTGAGGTGAATTGCGTCACCCTGCTAGAAGCGGTTGTGTATGCGTACATAGCTCGCATACCCAATTTCTGTGTTAAATATCCCATTACAACGCTAACAATACAAATTATAGGTGATAGTGTAGAAAGATGTCGTACGGGGGGTCTACCGCCTAACGAAAAACGCTTTGATGCTTTGACGCTTTCATATTGCTGTCTCTTTTCTTCTCGCTTGAAATGAAAGAGACGGCAATGTCAAAGCATCAAAGCGTCAAAGCGTTTTTCGTTAGGCGGTAGAGGCGGTAGAGGCGGTAGAGAGGGTCTTGATACAATAGCATCGGCTCATTTTGAGTCATCTTACAAACGCATTGTCGCTAAATTTGTTAAACGCTGTATAAACACAGCTGCACTCACTCATTTTGCCAGTAATTCACATTTTTTTATTATATAGAGTGACGAGACGAGCAAGACACGTGCCGGATGGTAAGCAACACGCCTATACATCTATTGGACGCATCTATTCGAACATGAAAAGCAAAAGCAAAAGCAAAAATCATTACATACCTACCTACATACAAACTGTATTACCTAGTTACATAGGTACAGCTGGCTAACCTGGGCTGGTCTAGTCGGGAGAACGGCGACAGCCAATCCGGAGACCCCGGGTTCAAACCCCACACGCACCACTGTCTTTTCGGAGTCATGTGCGGAATGCCGCTAACTTAAAATGGAAAATATCGTGAGGAAACCGACATGTACCTAGAATCTTTCGAAGTCATGCGTCATCCACCAACCCGCACTGGGCCAACTCACTCCTTGCGAGAGGACTTGAGAGGAGGCCCCGAGTCCCAGCAGTGGGAACGTTTAGTGGGCTGTTAATGATGATGATGATAGGTACAGCACCACGTAGCCCCAAACTAAGGAAAACTTGTACTATTAAAGCTTGCTAGGTAATATAATATTTATATAATTTAAAATACATAGTTATGACACGTAGGAACACCCAACATATAACAGACTTTCACACATGCGTGATATGCGATTGTGGTGTGAAATTCTAGCTCAGCTCTTCCCAAAGTGGGCGATAACGCCCCTTTGTGGGCGCTGCAGGACTAGAGGTAAGAGACCCAGAAAAAAATAATTGGGCGTTGTATAGAGGCTTGTAGTTCGTTGTGTTCTACTACTGGGCTAAAGTCTGAAGTTAACTCTTGCGGGTTGTATTAAAAGTCTCGTTTAGAATTAATGTTTAATCACGCTAATTTACATCACGATAATTAATTAAATTTAAAGTAATAGTAATTTTTAAAAGTAATTTTGAGTACTTTTGTGAAAAAATGGGGGCGCTAGAAAATAGTTTGTTCTCAAAGTGGGCAGCAGACAAAATAAGTTTGGGAACCCCTGATCTATCACCTATAAAATGTTCAAAGGTAAAATGTAAATTTCATTCAATTTCCCGGAGAAAAAAAACAATTTAGATATAAAAGAAAACACAAAAACAACGTAACGAAATCGTAACGTTCTGATTCAGGCATTTAATAGGACAAAATTTACAAAAGTTCCTTTTATCGTGTGATTGATGATGTCGACGCGGTCACAAAAAGGTCTCCATTAGGTTTATATTCACGGACTTGTTCTCGTATTCAGTGGAGTCGCGTTTGCACGTCCGTTTTAGTACAGTTGTGTTGACGTTTCGATCTTTACGACCAGCATTGGGTAAGAGCTCAGTAGTAGGGTTGCCAGCAACTGAACAAGATTCGTTCAATCTCCGTCATTTTCGTCCTGTTATTGACCCTTGCTGAAGCGTAGGACTTCCTTTGTTTACAGCACTTGTCTAGATCCTGAGCGTCTACTCTCTTTCTACGAAAAACATAATTTTGAAATAAACTCGCGACTTTCCTACGACGGTTCTACTTCAATCCGACGTTTCGTCCATTTAAATGTTCTAAGGCTACTCTAATTAGAGTAGGCTTAGAACATTTAAACGTCAAACAAAGTTCGATCGGACGAAACGAAGTAAAACCGGAGAAGGAAAGTCGCAAGTTTATTTCGAAATTACGTTTTCGTAGAAAGAGAGTAGACGGTAGACGTCCTGTGCTATCTCATTCATATAAAACTCACAACTGTTTGATCTTTACTACTACTGTTTACTGTTATTGTTTACAATACTGGTCAGTATTGGATACTAGGTACATGGTAGGGTTGTCAGAAAATGACCAATTTTCAGACGTTACGTCAATTATCGTCATTTTCAGCCCGTTATCGACTACTGCTGATCGCAGGCCTCTTATCGTGTACGCCACTTGTTTCGATCTTGTGGTAGTCCCAAATTGTGGTAGTGGCAAATTTTCATCCCGAATTTTCGAATGTCATCGGCCCATAGAGATGACGGATGCCAGAAGATTCCCTTGCCATCTATTAGCCATTAATCTGTCAACGCTTGTCTCTACCTACAGTTAATCCGCCTGTGAATTGGAATCAGCTGAATGCTGGTATCACCATTATTGTCTACGTCTAATACATTTCAAAATTCGTCACATTTACAGCTTTCTGCGAAAAAAATTAAAAATCGAAATTTACCTACCTAATTACTTCTGTAACACTTATAATAATAGCTTAATCTTTTTTTTCACTAATCCTACATACCTACTAATATTATAAGTGTGAAAGTTTGGATGTTTGTTCCTCAATCCCCTCTGAACAGCTGAACGGATCGGGTTGAAATTTAGTACAATTTAATAGGGTACAATCCTCAAAAAAACTAAGTAGCCCGTTAGTTAGATTGCCAAAAAATATTGTACACGTATTTTTTCTTTTGTTTCACAAACAAAAAATTACGAAGATACAGCGCTTCGAAGTTTCGTGTGACGTCACTTGTGAGTACGATTTTCACTCACGAGTGACGTCGCGACCCCCCACTCTCGAAGTTTGATGGTCTATATCTTTGACGATTTTTAACATTATGAAAAAACAAAAAATACGTGACCAATATTTTTCCATGATCTAGCTGACGGACTAATTAGGATGGTGTATTTTTGACCCAGTCCGGTACGCTATTATAGTCTACTCGTACTCGTAATAGCACATAAGGCTACATTTTGGCGGAACATAAAACAAATAGAGACAAACCGATAACTCAGTTTCAATTTACTTTAGTATTTTACTATTTTGTGGTTGTAAAAATTGTTGCTGTGTATGTACTCCATAGTAATATAAATTTCAAATCTTAAGTTAATATTTGCCAATAAAAATCGGAGCTTATGTTACTACGGTTGGGATTTCAGGGCAAGGATTTTTACTAAGGATTTCTATCGATATCGATAATAGGTTAATACTTCACCGCTATCTCGTCCTATGTTAAGCTACAAAACGATCTACAACGGAGCGTGCCAATATTTTGTCATTCATTTGGAACTGTCAGCTTTAGTTAGAACCTTGCATATTATTTGAATGGAATTACTAGTAGTGGCATAGATCAGGACGTTAAATTGTTAATCTTTATTGACCGTAAATAACGTGATGTTAACAGACGAGTCATTTTGTAGAACTGAATACATTGTAATCATAAAATATCTAGTTGAAATACAAGGTACTTAAATGAACCATTTGATTCACTGCTGGCACTTGGACTTTCTTTATCGATAGTAGTTTTGCATTAGGTATGTTATGGACATGATATTTCGGATGTGGATACGGATATGGATATAGGAATAAAATTATGTCTGTTTCGGATACGGTTTCGGATACGTAATTATTTCGGATTATTCGTTAGTTTCGGATACTTCTAATAGACAAAACAGAGCAGAGGACGACTACATTAAAAAAAATACAATTTTGCTGCTATACCACCTAAAAGTCGATTATATCCGAAACTATCCGGATCTTTTGGAACGGATACGGTTACAGATATATTTTTATTTTGGATATCCGATAGTTTGGTTACGGTTACGGAGGTCCATAACATCCCTGGTTTGCATCTCGCCTGATTATATACGCGTTCTATAATAATGGACCGTGAAGCGAGAAGATGCTTTTTAGGGTTCTGTAAAATATTTACTACAATCATTATTTTCTACACAGAATAATTTGCGCGAAAGCCACTTCCCAAGTGGTAAAATGTGTCCCCCCCACTCCCCCTGTAACTTCTATTTTTTATTAAAATAAGATATATACATACATAATATATATTATATACAAATTAGGCGTAATATTTATTTTTCTTAAAATGTCTGAATATTGATTTCTGTGTTCTTGAACACAACAAACAAAAATTGCTCCGGACTGTTTTGGAGAAAATATTTTTCAGCAGGTTCATATTCCTTAAGCTTCTTTAAAAATCGTTAAAGAGTTTGGGTACTTTTGTATGGGCTCGTGGCGTCGTTTTTTTAGCGGCGAAAGATCTGTTATCACTTGCTTGTAACAATAAAATACCTTGATACTATTTGTGCAATCAGATTTCCTCTAAGTTATATCGGAGCTGAGTAATGGCTTATCAAAGTTATTCATTTTTTGGATTTTTTGTATGGGCAAGTGGCGACGTTTTTTTTTTAGCGGCCTAAGATCTGTTGTCACTTTTTTAAAACATTATCTTACTCCAAGAGTATTTGTGCAATCAGATTTGCTGTAAGTCACATGGGAGCTGAGTTATGGTATTTCAAAGTTTTTTTTGGGTATTTTTGTATGGAGTAGTGGCGCCATTTCTTTTAGCGGCCAAAGATCTGTTGTCATTATTATGAAACCATACCAAGGGTACTTGTGCAATCAAATTTGTAAGTCCCAACTCTGCTCCGATATGACTTACAGCAAATCTGATTACACAAATACCCTTAAGGTAAGATAATGTTTCGAAAAAGTGACAACAAATCTTTGGCCGCTAAAGGAAACGACGCAACTAGTCCATATAAAAATACCAAAGAAAAACTTTGGAAGACCATACCTAACTCAGCTTCGATATAACTTACAGCAAATCTGATTGCACAAATACCCTTGAAGTGAGGTACTATTACAAAAAATTACCACAAATCTTTGGCAATCATTAATTTTACACAAAACTAAGTGATTTTTGATGATATCAGATCCACCGTGAGGATTACGTGAATGAGATCAGATCAGGATGTCATTGGAACAGGGAAGAGAGTTGTAAAAGGGAAATACCTAATAGAGGGTCGATACAGTCTGAAAATAGCGATGATGGTGTAGCGATTATTTAAAGCTTCAATAGGTAAAAAAATTGAGAATAAAGATTGTTTATATTCCGTTTGAGCTGTCTCATTGATTGAATGTCGCTCGCAATGTCGCAATCGCCGACTGATCTATTTGAAAATAATATCTCTGTTTATCTTTATTACCACATATTTATATTTAACGGGAAAGACTAAAAGTGCAAAATTCAGAGAAGAATAAAATTCGTAGTGAGAGATTTTATGGATAAAATGACATAGCACGGTGTCTAAAGGCGTGCTATTCCAAACGCCTCTTTTTAAATACGAGTATATAATATATATATTTATATACATACATATATTTGGTAGGTACGGGAATGTGTCGTATATTTTTTTATGGTATAGAATAACGAGATGAGCATTACATGTGCCTGACGGTAAGCAACATGCCTGCCCATAACAATACAGTGACACGCAGCAGTTGAAACACGAAGAGTCCAAATAATCAAAATCAGACCACACCAAAGAATCGCACTGCACTCGTAATTCTCTATGACCTGAATATCACTGGAAATATTGCACTTATGGAATTGGAAATGGAACTGGAACACAGTGATGATTTCACATTACTGCTTGACGGTTGAAATAACTGACAAAGATGTGGTATAGATATCGCGCGAGTTGAATGCAGAGCTTAGGAATGCGGAGTGCTGTGACCGCGACAGTGACAGCACTATACACTGCAGGCGCGTGAGGTGGGGAGATGCTCCCGCTCTTTACCTCAGACCCCGACTGCATTCAACTCGCGCGCTATCTATACTTCCCCAGGCGGATTCTGTAGAGAACCCACCATAATTATTTTAGACTCGTGCCTCGTGCCCTATGCTCAATTTGAAAGTCCTACTAATATTATAACGCGAAAGATAGATAGATAGAAAGATGGATGTTTGTTACTGTTTGACGTAAAAACTACTGAACGGATAGGGCTGAAATTTGGGATATAGATAGATTATAGTCTGGAAGAACACAGGCTACTTCTTATCCCGAAAAAAAAAACGGGAGCAACAGGCGCGGGACAAATTAAACTACACGGGTAAAACCGCTTGTAATCACGTAACGACATAAATCTATACTTCTATACTAATGTTATAAAGCTGAAGAGTTTGTTTGTTTGTTTAAACGCAAGGATCTCTGGAACTACTGGTCCGAATTGAAAGATTATTTATTTGTAGGATAGTCCATTTATCGAGAAAGGCTATAGGGTATTTAACATTACGCTACTATCAACAGGAGCCGAGCGTGAATGAAAAATGTAACAAAAACGAAGAAAACATGTTGCTTTTAGAGAGCTTTCGTTGCGTGACAGCATTTGTCATAAATATGTTAAAGGTTCCGTCATTAGAACCTAAAGTAACCGAATTTGAACAAAATTTGAATTGGTGCGACCAATTTTCGATATTTCGAAAATTTTCGATAGATGGCGTAGCAACGCGCGCACGTTCATCTTGTCAGTAATATTTACGTTTGAACAGTGTCCAAATAATTTAACCGTCATTGACTGACGTGAAGTCACGAAGATGTTTACACGAAGCGTCGCGTCACTTCCATTCATTTCACACTTTCGTTCGATTATTCAATTATTTTCCACATAACGTTTGGGTGGGAGCTAGATTTAATATCTTACTAATATTTTAAATGTGTCAATGTTTGGCTGTTTGTTGCTCAATCACGTTCCAACGACTGAACAAATCAGGTTGCAGTTTGGAAGTTAGTTACATTTAAGTCTGGCGTATACTTACTTCTTTTTATCCCGGGAAAAAACGGGAACGAGAACAACGCAGGTAAAACTGCGAGGCACTGCTAGTAAAATACACATAAATAGTATTTAAATACTGAAATCAAATTGACTGGCTTCATGGCTTTGTTTACTTCGCTACGGAGGCGGAGGGTTTGATCCCGCCCAGGATAAATATTTTTGTTATGAATACTCGTACATAATATATATTTTCTTTGTCTTAAGTGTTTCTGTTTTTTTTTAATAAAGAGTGACGAGACGAACAGGAAATGTGCCTGATGGTAAGCAACATGCCTGCCACATAACAGCACAGTGACATGCAGCTATTGGAACATGAAAGTCCAAATCATTACCTAGCACTGCACTGCGCTCGTCGCCCAGAGATCTAAGATGTTATATCTCTAAGTTTCCAGAGAAATTACAGAATTTCTCTGGCAACATTGCCCTTCAAACCGGAACACAATAATGTTTCCACTTTACTGTTTGACGGTAGAATAACTGCCAAAGGTGTGGTACTTCCCCAGCCGGACTCTGCTAAGAGTCCTACCACTACTATGTATGTGATACTTCTATGTATCGTAAATAAGTATTTCCAATTATAATATAAGTTTTATATCAACTATCTGGCTCCCATAATACATTTTTTTCTTATTATGGAGCTAGTTAGCGCTGTGTGAGGAACGTCCAAATAATGTTTATATTTATTTAGGTAACTAAATATTTTTGTTATGAATACTCGTACATAATATATATTTTCTTTGTCTTAAGTGTTTCTGTTTTTTTTTAATAAAGAGTGACGAGACGAACAGGAAATGTGCCTGATGGTAAGCAACATGCCTGCCACATAACAGCACAGTGACATGCAGCTATTGGAACATGAAAGTCCAAATCATTACCTAGCACTGCACTGCGCTCGTCGCCCAGAGATCTAAGATGTTATATCTCTAAGTTTCCAGAGAAATTACAGAATTTCTCTGGCAACATTGCCCTTCAAACCGGAACACAATAATGTTTCCACTTTACTGTTTGACGGTAGAATAACTGCCAAAGGTGTGGTACTTCCCCAGCCGGACTCTGCTAAGAGTCCTACCACTACTATGTATGTGATACTTCTATGTATCGTAAATAAGTATTTCCAATTATAATATAAGTTTTATATCAACTATCTGGCTCCCATAATACATTTTTTTCTTATTATGGAGCTAGTTAGCGCTGTGTGAGGAACGTCCAAATAATGTTTATATTTATTTAGGTAACTAAATTTAATTCAAATTTGATTTAAAATCTACGAGAGCATTGACATCTACACTAATGTTACAAAAAGATAACCCTGAGTTTGCTGTAGTGTTTCTACGTGTGTGGTAATCTTCGGAATAAACACCAATATCAATATTTCTTTCACCATTTGAAAGATAAAATTTTCCAGATGGTCATAGGAGATACTTTACGAGTAAATCTCATTCTTTGGCATGTACAAAGTAAAGATGACTCGCTAGTCCACTTTTACACATATTATAAAGAGGAAAGGTACCTACTACCACTACCATAATTAGTTTTCGCAAACAGAATTTACTAGCAGTCCTCGCAGTTTTACCCGCGTAGTTCCCGTTATTTCTCCGGGATAAAAAGTAATCCATGTGATCTTCAATACTATTATCTGTGTTCCAAATTTGAGCCCGATCAGTTCATACGTTACGACGTGACTGAGCAACAAACATCCAACATTGACATTTATAATAATAAATAGATTAAATGTTAGAATTTTACGTCACATATGTACACTACAAAGATTTTCTGTGGAAAATCTTTGTAGTGATTTTTTTTTGTAGTGGTAAGAAAGACTCTTTATGGAGTCTCGGAGTCCGCGGAAACTCTTTGGCAAACGGTAATGTGTAAGTATAAATAAAAAAATAATATATATATATTTCGACACAATAAGATTTGATTTACAAAGTTTGACCCATCCGTTCCCGAACTAGTTATAGACTGTGCATCGGATGCTAGTGGCTTCTCAAAATAAAATGCTTTTGCGAAATTAACAATAAAAAGAAAATGAAAAAAAAAACAAAGTCAAAATAAAAAACTGTACTTATACAGAAACATTCAACTATAAACTTAAAAACTTTACATTTGAATAACTTGTGAATAATTCTATTTAACATATGCAAATATAAAAATCAAATGCAAAAACACCAAAAACATATTATTTTCACAAAGTATTTCTTTTTTGTTGTCCGGTGTACAAGTTTTCTATATATATATATATTTATATTCTAGTCGAACCGTTTCAACCATATTTATTATAATTTTCTTTATAGTTCCTTGTACTAAATTCCTTATTTAATTTTGTATATAGACGAGTGCCAATGGTACTATATCTTCTTTGCGCAAACCTTGTTCTTGTAAATGCTACTGGAAACAACTCAACCCTCTTATTTTCCTTTGTTGGCAAATATGGTACAGTTTTTTCTATGGTAGCGTCTTAAGCATTCATACACAAACATCTTTCAAACACTGAATACATTAGCCGGTTTGTATACTTCAGCTATTGGGTGTCTAAAAGGCAATTGTAAAAGTACTTTTAAAGGACTTCTTCTTCTTCTTCATCGTGTTCTTCATTACTGAAGGTCTTGCCTTTCTTGATATGCCTTTACCGAGACGGTGATAAGGTCTTTCCATCCTGCTCTATCTTCGGCTTGTCTCAGGGCCGTCGGTAAAGTGAGTCCGGTCACGTCTTTTATTTGGTCTGCCCAACGGATAGGTGAGCGGCCCCGTCGCCTCTTACCATCGATCTTACCCACAACAACCAATTTATCTAAGTTGTCAGGTTGTCTCCTGGCGATATGACCAAAGTAACCTAGTACTCTTTGGTAACAGATAGTGGACATTCTGGTTTAGATCTTCAGTTGATCGAGAATCGATTTATTGGTTCTTTTTGCAGTTCACGGTATACGCAACATTCTCCTCCAATACCACATAACAAAGGCCTCGATCTTTTTTCGATCAGCTGCTGAGATAGACCAAGATTCAAAGGAATGTTATGTTCCAGTTTAGAAGTTCGATGTTTTCATAGAAATTACATAGCCAATGACAACGGAAATTAAAATAAGAATTAAAACTACTAATATTGTAAATGTCAATGTTTGTATGTTTGAATGTTTGTTACTCAATCACGTCGTAATATATAAACCGGTCGGGTTGAAATTTGGAACACAGTTAGATCATAGCCCGGATGAACACATAGGCTATTTTTTATACCGGGAAAATAAAAGAAAGGGGAAAACTGCGGGGCGCTACTAGTCATATATTTTAATCTCTTGAAACAGCAACATTGTAAAGTTTCCCAAGTTTGCTAGGTAGGTAATTGGTCCTATTAACGAACAGGTGTAGCTGGATAGCTCTACTTTAGAAACTGCTTGTTTTACCCTGATGATCATTGCCTGGAAACTCGTAACGAATTATATAATTATACTAGTAGCGTTCGGCGGTTTTACCCGCATTGCTCCCATTCCCGTAAGTTTCCCGGGATAAAAAGTACCTTTTGTATTCTTTTAGACTACATTCCAATTGTGTTCGAAATTTCAATTAGATCCGTTTAGATGTTATGACGTGATTGAGCAAACATCCAAATATCCTAACATTGGCATTTATAAATAATATTAGTAAGATTATAACGAATGCTAAGCAGACGGATTTTAGAAGTGAATTTTTTTACCCACTTGTAGCACTTTTAGTTGGGAGTTGTACGTTCATAAACAGCCAACTAAATGTTCGCACAGTTCGGGCTCGGGGCCTTCTCTCGCAAAGACAGATAGACTACAGGCCCGTGAACAAAATTTACGGGTCAAATGAACCACCAGGAGACCTATGTAGGATGATAGAAGGGTGTAAAGTATTAAGATTCAGCACTATGCCGTCACTTGTAAGCTGTCCAACTGAGTGTGATTGAAGAGGGGGGGTTGCAACCCTCTACCATTTCTCCTTGTCGCATGATTTTTGTACGGCATTGCGAAATAATGGATTAGAAGAGGTATTGAAACTGTTTGGAACCAATGCCGTACTTAATCAAATGACCAAATTTGCTGTGTAAATTACTCGTACTCTGTAAATTTTTCCGACAAACTAATAATTAAAAAGTTAAAATTTATATTTTTTATTGTTTCAATACCTCTTATAATCTATTATTCCGCAACGCCGTACAAAAATAATGGGACAAGGAGAAATGATCGACGATTGCAACCCCCCCCTCTTCAATTGCACTTAGTTGGACAGCTTACAAGTGACGGCATAGTGCTGAATCTTATTACTTTATACCCTTCTATCATCCTACATAGGTCTCCTGCTGGTTCATTTGACCCGTAAATTTTGTTCACGGGCCTGTAGTCTAAGAGAGGCGAAGAGCCAAGGCGATAATCCACCACGGTAGAGGGTTGGTGGATGACGCAAAACCTCGAAAAAAACTAGGAACAACCCGGTTTTTTCACCATTTTTGTTAAGTTATGTGATGACTTCGCAAAGACAGTTGTGCACATAAAATTTGTACCCGGTACCCGGGGCTCCGATTTGTACCCGGTACCCGGGGCTCCGGCGCTTCTACCGCCTAACTAAATCGGCTATCGCTTTGCTAATCCTGTCTCTGTCATTTCAAGCGAAAAGAAAAGAGAGAGAAACATCAAAGCGATGACATTTTTCGTTCGGCGGTAGACCTCCCGATCTCCCGATTAGACTATCCGTAACTCATCACTTATGGGTTCGTGATATGCTAATGTGGCGGCGTAGCTTCGGAGAGGCGGCAGAACGTTATACGCTTCTTGAATGGCTGAAATCTTATGACTTCGCATCACTAACATGCGTACTGTAGGTAGTTATACCTGTGATGTACCTATTGTGCAACATTAGTGCTAATAATACTAAATTTCGGCAGCCCCTATGGTAGTAATTTTTTTGACCAACTGACCGTATCCCCCTTACAGAATGGTATGTGGAAATGCATTTCACGTACAAAACTTTATTAGATATGAAAATTGACTTTTAACTATAAAATAAAATAAACTTCTATCGTCGTCAAATACAAGTTCCGACTCCTACAAAACTACATTTTTTTTATTTATCAGGAGTTATTTATACGCTAGAAATTTTAGTTTTGTCTATTTTGTTGAAATTGGAAAAGTTTGTTGCTTTGTTCCGGGATAACATAAGTTTTTTTTCTAAAATCCATTCCGGACGGAAGTAAATGTCACAGTGACGTGGACAGACGACACACAACTTTTACTTTGCGATAAAGGACCAAATTTACGGCTCCACGCTCGTTATAAATAAAAACGGAACTTGTGTTTGACACTGACAGAAGTTTTTATGTGACAATGACATTAATTTTCGTGAAACAGTGAATCTTTTGCTTGCTCTTTGCTCTTGCTTTCTTTTTTTGCTTTTTGCATTCCTTTTTTTTTTTAGGAAAGTAAATGAATTGGCGTTGTATTAACTTGCTAATTCGATGCTCATTTTAAACAATTGATTTACTCGTTTTTATTCCATGCACAAATACCATCTCTACAATTTAATTTGTTCAATTTACGTACTCAAACCCGAATAAGCCAGTGATGTTGATTGCTAAATTTTCACAATCCATGCGCCTGATAGTATTGGTTACCTTTTTTTTATAATCGGGCAGAGCCTTTATTTACAAAACTAAAATACAATGAGAACAACACTACGCTACATACCTAACTAACTACTTACACTAAGCACACCTGAATTATCGATAGACCAATTAAGGTTTACAGATAATCAAGATGTTCAAGCCTACTTGGTAGTGGGCCGCCAGCATTGCATGCATTGCATTACATGCTGGCGGCATTACCACGCTGAATGGCAATGCTTATGCGTTGGGCCAAATAAACGCCAGCATTTTGGTCACGCGTCGCGTCAACCATGCGCTCGGAAAGGCGTTTGAAGATGAGGTGAGATCCCCCGGCCCCCACGGGCCCAATGTCTCAACCCCAAAAGGCTCAAATATGTAACCACTACCGAGGGTTGCATAGTTGCGCCGTTTGAGTCACTCAGCTGAATTAGCCTCTGCACTTAGCTATGGGTCGTTACGCGTTTTGGCAATCACGAAACTATTGACTGTTATTGATGGTAATAGCGGTTTCTGAAACTATTTATTCTAATAAATAGTTTTTGGGTCGGTTTTTAGTTATTCTCCTTCTGCACCGACCCTACTATGTGTCTCTGGAAGATGTGATGGTTCCATAGTATCGACGCAAGTTTAGTAGTAATTATTATGTTATGATAGTAGGTATTAACGTTTATAATTATTTATTACTAGTAACGCCCCGAGGTTTTACCTATATAGTTCTCATTACCGTTATTTTCTTGCGACAAAGGTAGCCTATGCACTGGAAAGCATCAATCCAGTGCCAATGGTTGCCAGTGCCTGTTTACATTTTTTTAGTAAGCAATCCAGCGCTGGATTCGATCGCTGGACTGGAATAATGTTAACCGGGCATTATATTAGACTAGAAAAGAATAAGTTAAAGTTCACAAAATTTGATAAACTGATGAAAAAACACATTTGATGTAAAGCTTTATTTGAATAATTCGTTTATGCGTGTGATTATAAGATTCTCCCTTTGTTTGCGGCTAACCTATGTGTAGCTATTTACAGTACATTTTTACTCATTTTGGAGGTCTTTTATAAGTTATGATCGTAATAATAGAGTCCATTTTACGTACTTTAACACGCTTGTCCAGAATTCTTTTATAGCGTCCGCACAGGGTTGGTTGCGTCTTTTTTAAGATTATAGAAGTATTTCAAAATTGTTGTTTTTTTTTATTAAGTGTGACGAGACGAGCAGGGCATGGGCTTGATGGTAAGCAACATGCCTGCCACATAACAGCACAGTGACACGCAGCTATTGGAATATGAAGAGTCCAAATCATTACCTAGCACTGCACTTCGCTCGCCTCCCAGAGATCTAAGTTGTTATATCTCTAAGCCTTGTAATTTCTCTGTAAACATTGCCCTTCAATCCGGTACACATGAATGTTTGCACATTACTATATATCAAACAAAAACCGACAAACCAGCGAACAAACCTTTCTGGTAATTCTTACTGAAATCTATTCATCCTATCCAACTCATATTATAAATCAGAATGTGTGTATGTTTCTAGCTCAATCGCATTAGAATCTCCGAATGAATCGGATTGAAATTTACGACACAGATATAAATAATACTCTGGAACAACACAAACGTATACTACTTATTATCACAGCAAAATAAAGGGAATTAGGGATTACTCTATCACGCAAAAACTACTACTAGACCGATTTCAAAAAATATTTCTCCGTTGGATATGTACGTGATCCCTGAGCGCTATAGGTTATACATGTACCATGGGAAAAGCCGTAGAAGATCGCTAGTGTTAGAATATAAATGACGTTCTACATCTAATAAAACAAATGAGTGACATAGCTGTATAGTGTTATTACTTGTTTGGTACCTATATTTAAGAATCTGATATTATGCGAATGAGCCTTATCAACAGTGTAAAAAAGTAAAACATATATCTTCTATCTATAATGTAAAAATGAATCGCAAAATGTGTTGGTAAGCGTATCACTCAACAACGCCTGCTGATTGCCACCTCCAATTTGCAATTAAAAGTTGGATTGGTTGTTAAAATGTTGCGAAATATCAACAAACCACGTCTTTGCAACGGCACACGGTTAGCTATAAAAATATTGAACAACGTGATAGAAGCAACTATACTGAAAGGAAAGTATAAAGGAGAAAACGCATGCCAATAATTCAAACTGATGTACCATTTGAGTTCAAACGACTACAGTTTCCAGTGCGGCTTGCTTTTGCTATGACTATAAACAAGTCCCAGGGCCAACCTTAACACGCTCAGCGCCAAGCCCTATATGCAAATACTACCAAATTTTCACAACTTTTAATGTTTGTTTTTTTTGTGTTGTGAGTTGTGAGGTGTTAAAATGGTATAGAAAATAATCGCACCCGCTTCCCCATCATCCTTTTCTTTTTACCGGTGTGTATATTTTTTTTACACGTGGCCTGGGAATACTTTATGTAGATAAACTATTCCCCAGGCCATGTGTGTTGTAGTTTTTCTAAAACGATCTGCTCAGTTAGCCGAAGATGAAGTGCCATCAGCCCCTATTACGACAAGAAGATCGTTTACTAGAAAATATTATCTCATAAGTAACAAAGTTGGAGAGAAAATTGTACGCTGAAGATGTGCAGAGGTGCTTTAAAAAGTATGACAGGAAAATTATTGGTGGCAAAACTTTCAAAGGAGCTCAAACAACTACAAAATGCTCTGTATGTGAAAGTTTTCTGTGTCAAAAATGTTTCAATAATATTCACTGATTTATTTTGAACTTAAGAAATTGATTATTTAGTTTCTAAGTAACTTTCTTTTTTTAATAAAACTATTTCAAGGTGATTATTATTTTTCTCTTAATATCTTCTTCACTGATTGTCCGATTCCCAACCCAAAACCGCTGGGAAAATGTATAGAAAGCGTGCGTTTCGGATACACACTGCTTTAACTGAAATGAGTAGTGTGTATCATAAACTATACCCACTCCTTATGACAGTGTGTATCCTAAACGATACACATGGCGCTGAGCGTGTTAAAGTGTTTGTGGTATTAATCTAGAAAACCCATGTTTCTCACATGGTCGATTGTATGTTGCATACGCCCTCCCGTGTTCGAAAACCATCAGATTTGTTTGTCTATGTGCAAGGTAATCAAACAAAAAACATCGTATATATCACAAATCAATACAATGAAAATAAAACTGATTTTTGGTAATAACTTGATTAACAATAAAAGGATTCATCATCATCATTAGCCTATTTAATATTCGTTCACTGCTGGACGTTGGCCTCTCCTAATGAACGCCACAAGGTGCGGTCTTCTGCATAAAGGGATTATTACTTGCTTTTAAATGCTTATATACGTTGAAATTAATATATTATTAATAAAATACTTACTTAATGCGGTTCACAGAATACATCGCTTACCAAGTTTCAACAGTATAGTTCTTATAGTTTCGAAAAAAGTTGTTGTGACATACGGATGGACAGACAGATAGACATGACGAACCCATAAGGGTGCAGTTAGTACGTTTTACGGAACCGTAAAAATGGATCGTCGAAATGTATGTACGCTCATAACTTTTGAATGACTGCACTAAATATGATGATTCTTTATTTTATGTATTTGTTATTGTCGGGACAAGATTTGTACAGCAGAAAGTTTAGAAAATGTAGACGAAAAAATACATGGTGGTACGAAGTTCACCGGGTCAGCTAGTATCTATATATATAAAAATCAATGCCACTTTTCGTTGTTAGTGAACTCCTCTTGATTTGAATGAATTTTTCTGTATGCATTTGGGCAGGGCCCTCGATAGTTTAGATTCACAAATCAGCCCGGCAGATGGTGCTGCAGTTGGTATCTAGGTCCGAGAAGCCGGAACGGGCCGCTCGTAATATATAAATAATTAGGTACTATCAGATCGTACTACAAAATATTTATATCCGTCAATGTCTGATTAAAATACCGATTTCTATCGTATCAACATTTGATATTTAACATTATTTCTGATATATAACGTTAAAATACACGGTAAAATCGGTAGTATTTACCAAAGTTACCATTTCAGCTTAATCAGTTAACCGGACATCTAAAAACCTCTTTACGCAATTTATTTAGCTTTCGTCCCAGTACCTGAAGTCAACTTATGCCGAAAATAAAGTATTCTCTTTGGTAAACACTCATGAATATTGGAATAATCTTACTCTGCCTAAGACTTGTACTTATAACGTATGTTTAGGGACGTTACATACAAACGGGATCTGTAATTTTACCAGTGTATGTATCATAGTTAGTTTTTTCCTCAAAATATAGCTAGAAAATTATGTGATTTATCTTATTAAATATGGAAGATAGAACTAATACAAATTACTTTATAGATCACACAAAGTTGACAAAAAACAACAATGGGACCAAAATTCGATCTTCTCGCTAAAGTTCAGAAATATTATAAAATAAAACAAACAAAGAGAGACGAACTTCTTAGCATTCCATGGATTCACGGTACCGGGTCCATCGTGTGGCAGAGAGAGAAATCTCGAATAGACCCCAAGACTTGTGACTCGGGCGTAGGTTTAAAACGGGCCCCTTTTGGTGACGTACGTCAACACTCACCTTCACTACTCGTATTATCCTATTAACAATATAAATACGAAATTTTCTGTTTAGGTTACTTACAAACTACTTTTCTCAAATCAATTGTCGGGCTATTATAAACAAATGTTCAGTTTATAAACAGATGTATTATAAGCAGTTAGTTCACATATTTAGCTTAAATAATATACCCTGTAAATACGAACATACAGACAAACGCACGTAACATTTTTTTTCGTATGTGGGTATAATTAACTTTATGTGTAGTTTTATGACATCCGACGCGTCGTGTACGAGGTAACAGCTGTTTAACGAGCTCGACGCGCTTTACGGCGACTACCTTTATTTATGAAATTTACCTGGGAGCCTATTTTAAAAAACACTCGCTCGCTTACCTATGGCTCTGCTATCAGCCAATGCTGTCGTGCACATTGACACAACGCATATCAGTGCCCTAAGGTTTTGTGTGAAAAATATTAAACAATGGATACTTATTTATTTGTACTGACTGTGGTTCGAAATTATTTAAAAATACTACACAAAAACCAAAAGTTCTGAAAACCAAAACACTCTTTAAAGTTAATTAGTTACTCTAGCTGTATCTAGCATCTAACCTGTTAAAAAAATTAACGTATGATAAAGAGAAATTGGGGGTAAGAAATCAGTCATCTTATTTCTCTGAGTAACGTGTGAGTGTGACTAATGTAAGTGATTTGGACTCTCAAACATCAAATCGCTGCGTGGCACTGTACTATTATGGGCAGGCGTGTTGATTACCATCAGGCGCATGCTTTGTTCGTCTCGTCACATTATTATTATTACCCATATAATTTTTTTTGAGCAAAGCTGAATAAAAACCATACTGAACTAATTCCAATAGGATAATGTATTGATTTAGTCATTTATGAATTTATTGGTGTCAAAATAACTGAAAAAACACAACATAAGGCTTAAGTCGTGTTTTGCACGACGAAATAATATAGATGTACGGTTTGCAAATAGCTCGCCGCAGGCTAGTCAATTCAACTGATTTTCATCTCTATCGCGCACAATATACAACGAAATTATCGCTCTATCCTAGCACCAGCGAAATACACTAATTCAGCGTGCGATAATCAAATCGACGCTTATGCCGAAATTGTGCTACAGAATAAAACTGAATTTTAAAAATGAGACCCCTGTCCGCATTCTCTATATCTAAATAAGTTACATACAAACCGCGTTTCCAACATATAATTATGTCTACGTAATCTGTTTTCTTAATTACCTAAATGGTTGGTCGTCTTACCTAAGGAAGATTCTCTTTTATCTTCAAAAGTACGAGAACCCGAGCTCCATTGCGTCCTATTTCCTATAAAAACACGTTTTTCCTATGATTAAACACAAGGAAAACGTCCAGTAATAATTGGGGAGTGAGATTTTATTTAGTCTTTTCGTATTCAAATGACTGTGACGCTGGACTGTTATACGTGTGTATGTTGTTGAGCATTAGGTGCCGTAGGTACTCCCACTGTCGTTCTATGCTATCCTACTAATATTATAAATTTGACTGGCCTCGTGGCCTAGTGGGTAGTAGCTCTGCCTGCGAAGCCAAGGGTCGTGGGTTCGATCCCCACCCAGTGCAAATATTTGTGTGATGAATTCAAATGTTTGCACTGTGTCTGGGTGTTTCTATGTATAATAAGTATGTATTTAAAACTATATAAGTAATTATATCAGCTATCTGGTCGCCATCATACAAGCTTTGCTTAGTTTGGGGTCAGATGGTGTTGTGTGTGAATTGTCCACCAATATATATATATATATTATAAATTCTTAAGTTGGATGTTTGTTGCTCAATCATGTCGGAACGTTTGCTTTGGAAAAAACCCTTAAAAATGTTTTTTCTAGACGTCATTCCGAATTGAATGAGGTATCACACATGTTTCTAGGAGCTTTATGTCTATTTTTGCACGTTTTTGAACTTGTTGACTAGACTAGATCTAATAAATAAAAATACAAAAATGTTAGTGATGATTCCCTATAGCAACAAACCTCATGACAATGCGCGCTGTGTCAAAAATCATAATGTTATTATCATTAATAATTATTGTACAGTTGTACATATTTTATACAGTAATAAAGTAGTCAAGTGCGAGTTGGACTCGCCCATGAAGGGTTCCGTTCCAGCAAGTAACATAATATACATAGTACACATAGTTTTTGTAGTTCGTTGTAACTTTGATCGAAGTTTTAATAATAGTGTATTTATGACGTACTAAAAAAAAACTACTCATCAGATCGAGTTCAAACTAATTTTCGTTGGTAGTTTTCATGGTAATGTACATCATATATTTTTTTTAGTTTTTTCATTCTCTTACTTTAGAAGTTAGAGGGGGGGAGACACACATTTTACCACTTTGGAAGCGTCTCTCGCGCAAGTTATTCAGTGTAGACAAAAATTACTTCAGAAACCTCAACATCATTTTTTAAGACCTATCGAAAGACTCCACACACGTGTAGGTTTGATAAAAAATAATTTTGAGCTTCATTTCTCAATATGGGCACCCCTAATTTTTGTTTTTTTTTTTAACTTTTGTAAAAATCTTAATGCGGTTCACAGAATACATCTACTTACTAAGTTTCAACAGTGTAGTTCTCATAGTTTAGGCAAAAAGTGGCTGTGACATACGGACGGACAGACAGACAGACAGACATGACGAATCTATAAGGGTTCCGCTTTTACGTTTTACGGAACCCTAAAAAGGCTCAGTAGTGCATCAGTGCAGTCACAAACCTTTAATATAGTCAATGGAAACGAATTCTGAAATCTTTCCGCTAGCCCGCAATCGATGCCAAAATAAACTGCAAGGGATAATAAATCGCGACTTATTTACAGAATTACCTAAACGATGTTATGGTTTCACGCAAATGAAGTTATATATCTTATTGCGATTCACTATCGCAATCCTTAATCAGTTTTGTGTATAAGTCGTATGCCGTGTGCCCGCTTCCCGGTTTACCAATGATGAAATAGCTGTGACGACGCAATTATGCAAATATTGCAATCATAGATTTCAAGCAAATATGTCAAAGGAACAAAAAGTTTCACACGAACTTACATCCTCTATTTCATCTTTTAAGGGGGTGAATTTTGAGAAATCCAGCATTAGTGGACCCCTTCGTCATAAAAATATTCGTATTTGAAAATGTAAGTACGTATATCAAATTTTACCACCCAGGAGTTGAATTTTAAAAAAATGTACTAATTATTTTGGCCGTATTCAATTCCTAAGAAATTTGATGCAAATATGTCCAAGAAATAAAAAGTTTTATACAAACTTTCATCTGTAATGTTTGAGGATTACATTTTGATAAATATATGTATTATGGGCTTCGTAATTTTATCTGAACCCAATTCATACGAAATTCCACGCAAATATGTCCAAGGAATAAAAAAATTCACACAGTCGTTCATCCCCCATTTAAATTTTTTTAAATGATATTTTGGTATCATAATGTACTGTTTAAAAAAAATCTTAAGCATGTTGTACAAAGCGGTTATTTTAAAGCGACAATACAAACATACTCTTCAATTTTATTTATTTGTCTGTATAGATTACCTAATTAATTATATGAATAATGCATGTTACACTGCATAAAACACTTCACAGGAATCCACCTGCAGGTAAAAATAAGGGAAATTCATCCCCATGGGTTCGAAAATCCCTTCCTTAGTGGATGCCTACGCTACGTTATAAAAAGGATATGTATTGTGTTCGAAATTTTTTAAGTTTCTATCCCTTACGGTTTGGATTGTGCGTTGATCTATTAGTCTATCACCTTTGCCTTTTAAATACATATATAGATTACACATACAACATTTTATCTTGAATTTCTCTAGCTATTAAAAAAACCGCATCAAAATTTGTCAAGTAGTTTTAAAAATCTAAGCATATTATTTAGGGTCAAGCAGACAGCTGAAACTGTTTTGCAGATTTTAAGTAAGATGGCGCTGTACGTGATTAAAACACGGTATGCGTTTTGTTATCCATAAAATAGGTCCCGGTTTACTATCAACACTTTTCAAATAATTCGATACTTATCCAATGAACAACCTCAATTCAGGTATTTTTGGGAGCTGCAATAGTGTAGAACACTCTACACTGCAGCTTGAAAGCCAGAATAAACTTGTGGCCTCTCCCGGCTTCGTTCGGATGGCTTAATAGTTAGAAATTACGCGACACGTAGGTGTTTCATCGGCAAAATATATAGCATATTATTAGGGTTATAAAGTAATAATAACGCAACCCTTGTACTCTCTACTCTGGTGTTTCTTGCGAAATTTATAAATATAATAATAAATAAATGTATGTATATATTACGAAAGTATACGCGACACTCTGTGCATGCGGTTTAGCAGACGGCACCACTGATCTTTTATATTTTTGATTGTATTAGATCACATGCCTCCCTTTATGGTATGATCCCACCTGACCATCCCCGTCCTTCAAACTTCTCCCTCTTGTATTTTCTCATACCTACTTGGCAAATCCGGGCGGACATCTAGTGGTATAACAATTGGTATATATCCTACTTAACTTCATTGAATGGTCGAACATAAGAGCACGAAACGAGGACTTCCCCGAAAGGCAACAGGATAAGAGGACATTCAGAGGCATTTTATTTCTCCTTTCAAAAGCTACGAATTATCTCAACGAAAATCCTTTAACGGTTTACTTAAAGGCTCAATTTACTTAAAGATCCCGACTGTTCAGTTGTAATGTTCTTTTATTAGAAAATATTGTATATATTTCAATAGTATTAATACAATAACATATTATAGAATTCTAGACCCCCAGAAATCTAAATGCTTGTTTTATTCTTTTCAGTTTTGTTAGTATGCGAGTACGTAGTTTGGTTCACTTTTTACGCAGTCGGGTTTTTGAGTTTTTAAATTATATTTTTTTATTTCATACTTTTTAGTTATGAACAATGTTGTGAATGTTAATATGCTCAACATAATAATATGGATCTTTTGGTCGTTGAGCAAATGTCTTAGTTTCTACTGATATAAAATGTAGGATTTTCTACTGCATGTAATTCATATTTATAGTTCTTTGTTAGTGTAGGTTTTCGATTGACGTTGAGTACCTACTAAATCGTTTGGAGTTGGAGATGGGCGACCGAGGCGGAGCAATCCAAGAGCGATTCCGTGTTCTCACTATTAGCGGCAGAGTTGAAACCCCATGGAGGTTTATTAGTAGATAGGGGCACCATATCATGATATAGAGTGCAACATAACCCGGCTGTGTCTCCCGGGCGGGCGGGCAGTAGGGTATGCGTAAATACATTTCCTGCACGTACGAAAAAAAGGTAGTCCAATATACCTACCTACTAGCATAGATCGTAGAACCCAAGATGGGCCCCATCCCAAACTTCACGGCGCACGCAATCATTTCAACGTTGGGAAGAGTGAGCTCACTCTTTCCGTTCTAGTCGGTTGCAGGGCGCGGTGGACGCCGGACGTTTTTACCTATCATTATTCGGTGTCAACAACCAAAATAAGTAAAACCACAGCAAATCTCGCCGCTAGCGATTATGGGGGTCAAGTAAATTGGTTGATTGTAAACCACTTACAATACATACAGAGACGCAGTTTATTACCAATTTCAAGGTGCTCAAGGCACATCTATTGATTTATATCGATGCCTACTAGATACATTAGTATATAATGTTCATCCACATTCACACGTACAGTTAGTTATACGAAGTTTTCTGCTACCTAAAAACCTATAAATGTGAGAATGGTTGTTACTCAACTTTAAATCGATATACATCCTAAACGGTCAGTCAAATCGAAAAACATTGAGAGAAAGCTAAACATTATTTTTAAATACCTATTGGACGATACCCCTCTTGACATATTTTGGTGATTTTCATTTTTTTAATTTGGACAATATGGCGTCCTGATTTCGCCATATTTGACTTACACTAATGTCATGTCTTTAGTGTCACTCGCCAAATTAAGAGGAATCGATTGACGTGTGAATCATAAAAATCGGCCCAGGCGTTTGGTCTGTATAGTGCCTCAAAGGAACCTACATACATAGACTGTTAAACACATTACCACTCCTTTGCGTCGCGCAGTCGGGTAAAAAGGATAGCTCTTTCAGAGTTCCATAAAAAAAAAGGATAGCTCTTTCAGAGTTCCATAAAATAAGGCTTTTGATTTTTAACCCAAACCCTATAATAAACTTTTTAAATGATGTCCGAATATAAAATAGATAGGGTTAATGGATGATTTGTTTTAATTTCAAAACTAAGACCCAAATTCCAAAAAACATCTCAACAAGAATCAGGACCTGCGGATTACCAACCTTTCACAGTAATTTATTTTCGCTTAATACGATTTTGAGGTTACCTTTTTTTTCAAATGTTGAATGTCGAATCGATATTAGATATTATATTATAGCGATGTGCAATCTGTCTCTACCTGTCAAATAACTGATGGTATTTTCAAATTACCTCAGCAAAGAGTATACAAGCCGACAATGTAAAAAAACCGAATCCGTTAAATTTACTTTTAACTTATGTTAATTTAAAATTAATTTATGACACTCGACCAAATTTTATAGGAAGTCTTTTAGGCAGTAAAAATAGAATTTAACTCTGCACTAAATTTCCGATACATAAATATTTTGGTTAAATTTAGAAGCATAAAATCACAAAATAATGACAGATCCTGGTGGAGGTGGAGGTGGAGCTTCAAGCGCCATCTCGAAAAAACGTTTTCGGCCGATATCTCAAAAACTATGCACTTTAGAGTAAAAATCATACAGTCAATTATTGTAGAAAATAAAATTTCACATCTTTTGTTTTCAGCAAACATTTTTTTCGAGCTTACCGATCACGATTTATATACCATTTAATGGTACCAATGTTTTTCGAAAAAACAACATCGTTCATCATCATGATTGAAGAGTCGAACGAAGAGTTTTGTCTCCTTTTTTGTAATAAGAACAACTAAGCTGTGAAACGTATTGTCAGAGTGGGTTTTTCTCGAGGGTTCGAACCTTGGATTTTTCTAGTCGAGAGTGAATTTGTTTCTATTAGACAAGCGAGTTCTGTCGTAGACCGCATTATCTTCATCCACCATCATCGGCATTATCGCAACCGTATCATTAAATGGGCCACTAATCGTAAACGGTACGTTTTACAAAAAAGGTTTGTTGGCAACAAAAGATGCAAAATTTTATTGTGTACAATATCGGTCATCGTAATTGTTGCCATAAAGTGCATAGTTTCTGAAATATCGGCTAAAACAGCTTGTTCAATTGGCGTTTGAAGCTCCACCTGGATCTGTGAGCATTTTGTGATCTTAGGAAATGATATTTACCTCATATAAAAAAAATTGGATCAGAAATTCAGTGCAAAGTTGACCAAAAAACCGTCTTGTTTTACTGGCCTTTAATTTTCTGGAATTATGGATTAGGAAACACTTTAAAAAGATGAATGAACCTGTTATAGCTGTTCTCAGCTTACAGCATCACCAAAAAAGAAAGAGTTCATTTTTGTAAACCAACACTGTATAGAGAAATATTTCTTGCTTTATATGGCAACAAAATTCTTATGACTATTATAAACAAATCTTAAACAAAAAAATTGGCAGTCATAGGAACTGCCGATAGAAGTGAAAACTTATAACTCAGAATTTGATAGCTTACTTTGGAAACTACACGTGTGCAACCGGAGGGCGTGGCCTGGGCATCATGGCATGGCCATCTAGAAATGCGTCAGCACTTCCTATTGGCTGATGCATTTCTAGATGGACAGGCCATGATGCCCAGGCCACGCCCTTTCAGCATTTGCCATTAGCTGACGCATTTCTAAATGGCCAATAGCCATGGTCCCGAGTTTACCCGAAGATTTCTTATCATACCCGAGCGTGATGCTAGAAAACAATTCACAGCCCACGAAATATTCGTCTAGACGCGCCTAAAGAAGTTTTCACTTCAAAATGAGTTTAAATTACATATGTAGTTAAATTAAGTAAATATTTTACTGTTATTTCTGCAGTGTGGCACCGATTCCGCACAGAACGTCGCATGAGAACGGTCTGCGAGACAAAACAGCGTTCAATGCTTACTTTGACAGAAATACCCAGCCTTAAGGGGAGGTGGGCCGTAATTTTGAATTTTTAAAACAATTGTGAATGTATTTCACTTGATTGAAAAAATCCCAAAGTTATCCGTTTTCATAATTTTATTTCAAGATTATGACTAAACTGTTGAGTTTTTACACACAACATTTTTGTACTCAACGAAAGCCACTAAAAAGTTATAGATGAATTCGCAGAATTCGACTTTATAAAAAGTATCAGTTATTTACTATGTGAAATATCTAAAATAAACATACATATACAGGGTTATTGGTAATCAGCCTGCATCCTTTTAAGGAGATGTTAGGTACATTCAATACGTCAACTTTTGTTGTACAGTTTTTAAAAATTTATGTTTTATTTTATTTTACAAAATAAATAAAAAATGTATTTGCGCAGTCTAAAAGCATCGAACTCTCCGTAACAATTCGTAACAAGAGTGCGTACTCTCTTTAACGTGCAAAAAATTATGTGCCGAAGTGAATAAACACTAAAAAGTCACTAAACAGTACAAAAAAGGGCAACAAACGCTATTTGTTTTTGGGGTTTCTATTGAGTTTTAACGAAAGTTGTAGAACAAAAGTTGTTTGTTTAAATATACAGAACATGCCCTTAAACGGATGCAGGCTGATTACCAGTAACCCTGTATAGCGCGCCGTATCAGTAGGCCGGATCAGTCGCGTTTTGGCGCTCGCAGCGAACGGACCTTGTTATTTCATTCCTATACTAATATTATAAAGCTGAAGAGCTTTTTGGTTTCAACGCACTAATCTCGGAACTACTCGACCGATTTCAAAAATTCATCGTTGGGTTTCGTTTGACCTGTTGACCTGGGCCGTTTCACCTCGGCCAAAGTTGGAGCGGATCGCTAGTTAATTTACAAAGATAACATTATCTAATTACGACAAATCAACAATACACGAAAGCGTTGGAATTTCACGGAACATAAAAAAACATGTTCTCACATTAATATTAAAAAAAAACCTTTTAAGGCAAATTATGAAATCAGGTGTGATTGTATCAACTAACTTAATTAACTATTTTAAAAAATACTAATTCATTACCAACCTGGCACACGCACACGCTTACTTCTTCGAAGTACATGTAGGTATACCTGTAGAAAATTTTATAGACAGACATTTTATCACATAATTTCAACATCTTCATATATTACCATATTACCAATAACACGGTATCAAACAACAACCATCCAGTGACAGGTTGAAATACGTGACTCACATTTTAAAAAAATAGAACATGGCCATTTAATCCCATTCTCAACTCTATTCCGTTTTAAGTAATTACTAGTTCGGCATCTACGCCCGGACAACATATTTACACTAGTTAGAAAATCGAAGTCAAGTACATGCGACGCGACAAGCACACATTTGCTTAGAACAAATTGAGACTCGACTAAGCATAAGCCCGCTTTGACGTATGAAATATTTAGCAGTAACTTCGGGACTTTATCACGAATTCATGATCAAACACAGGAGAACCGCGTAAGCGTGGAATTCCTTAACGCTAAACTAAATATTTTCGTTGGCCGTTACGACTGGGGTAAAGGTTTCTGTGTAGTTAGTTACTTGAGCGTTTTCTCGTCATGCTGGACAAACCTTAGCCACACCCCGGACACTCGGCCTAAACTCAATACAAAGTGTTCAGTCGACTTACCTACTCTCCACACAACAACGCAGATGTTGTTCGCACATATTTACGCATGTGTGCGTGTCGGCTAGGGTTACTGAATTATTTTATGGAATAGTTAGATGTGACCTGTGAGTTCACCTGCCAGTGTTAAGTGGCCTACAATCTTACCGAGTGTGGATATTTAATGCAAATATAACTTTTTAAATCAGAAGGGAGAAAATTAAAACCAAGAAAGTAAAAACTATTACCTACCTATTGGTTTTTAGTAGGTACACATTTCAAATCAAATCAAATCAAATCATTTATTCATTAAAAATTGTACATTCATGGTGTCACACTACTCTAATCACCAAACTGGGTGTTAAAAACCCGTGTCTTGGTGGTTAGTTCCTTCGTTAGATAACAATGTTGTACATTCTTCACTATATACAAAATATGAGTATTTATTACATTACATTATCCAAAGTTCAGTTACATGCATTAATTTTAAATTTTAGTCAATATTAGTAAATTATTCATTAAATTATGTCAGAATATAAAATATGTCTACTTAATTAAATTTAAAAAACAAGAATTTTGCATTTTACAATTATTAAGGAAATGTTTGAAATTTAGCATATATTAGGTATACAATTCGACATCAACCATTTAATTCAATATTACATGACTTATAATAAGAGCAGATATTGCTGTAGTCGGATATGAGTTCATTATTTTATTTCAGGGTTTTTTAGGAGGTCTTCAGTGTCTGAATAACTTAAGGATTTAAGCCAGCCCACCAGAATCCTTTTGCATTCAATCCGATTAAGGGTATAAATGCTAATGGATCTGCCGATAACATTATATAAGTAAGAGCTAACGAATTCGTAATGGCGGGAGGCCAAAGCAGTTCTACACCTTTTAATTTTACACACTTTATCCTTCCTACGCTTGTTTCTATGTTCAGCAAAGTCAATACCCAGGTCTTTATGTTTACGTAAGACCACTTGAAGTATAAAAAGCTGACGAACTGTGAGTACAGAACACAACCCGTATAGTTCAGCAGTTGGAAACCTGTATGGCTTACCCATCATAACCTTCAGAACTGCCCTCTGGGCCACTTCCAAACGCTTCATGCTAGTAGTGTGAGTACCACCCCACACCGAAACGCAATGTGAGAGTATGGACTGTCCCAGAGCACAGTACACCTGTTTAAGGACCTCAAATGGGGCAACCGTTCTCAACCTCTTAAATACGAATAAAAGTTTCCTTACACGCTGCGTCACTGATTTAAGATGTCCATTCCAGTTTAAAGTACTGTCAATAATAACTCCCAAATACTTAAATTCAGAAACTCGGGCTATCTCAACACATGAACACGCAGCAATCGTATCGAGAACACAGGTATGAGCCTTAATTACAAACGAATCGCGCGGTTGCGATTTTTTGTTTCCAGAAAACGCCACAAACCTCGTCTTCTCAAGATTTAACGTGAGCATGCTTTCCGTCAAGGAGGCCATGATGATCTTTAGTGCATATTCCGCGTTTTTACGCACCTCATCCCAATTCTTGCCATGCACCAAAAGAGCTGTGTCATCGGCATAAGTGAAGATACTACAGTATGGGATAGAGAGCTTGCAAACATTGTCAATGTATGCTGTGAACAAAGTGGGGCCTACCACGCTACCCTGAGGCACACCGTATGAAATGATTCTATCCGAGCTTATGTAGTTACCTATCTTGACACACTGTGTCCTGTTCGTGAGGTAGTCTTGGAAAAAATCTAGAACTACGCCGCGTATGCCCATGTTCTCTAGCCTTTGTAGCAAAAGTGGAATAGAAACAGTGTCAAAAGCCTTAGAAAGGTCAAGAAAGATACATATCACTTTATTTTTAAGTTCCATGTTGCGTACGACACTGCCAGTGAAGTCTAAGACTGCGTCTTCGGTAGATTTCCCTTCCCTAAATCCGTATTGGTTTTCTGCAAGAAGATTTTTAGAATGGATATAGCTTGTTAATCTACGATTTACCACCTTCTCTAGCAGCTTAGATAATGTAGATAAAACCGAGATGGGTCTATAGTTGTTGACACTGTTTCTGCTGCCACTCTTGAAAATGGGATGAACAAGGGCTTTCTTGAAAGCATGTGGAAATACTCCGGTAGAAAGACACAGGTTAAAAACATGCGTAATTGGCAGAATTAGGCTACCACTGGCCAATTTTACAACTCTACATGAAATGTTATCCCATCCAGTAGCACAATCACTACGCAGGCCAGCAATGAGCGATTGCATCTCCTTATGGTCAACCGGCATTAAAGCCATGGAAGTGAGAGAGTGTTTTACTGACGTATTAGTTTGTGACGCTTTTAAGAACTCGCGCTGATTATGCAAAACGCGGAAGGAACTATCAAACTTTTCAGCCAGTTTTTTACCTACGTTAACGAAGAAATCATTAACTTGGTCCACAGTGGCAACTGGGTCGCTAGATATAGATAACAGTTCCTCCGAACTAGCTGAGTCCGAATTCAGATTGGTTATATTCTTAATGGCCTTCCAAGTCGCTCTCGGATCACCTCTGGCTCTATCAAGCTGGTTTTTTTCGAAATTACGTTTTAGTTTTCTAATGAGGTTCGTACAAAAATTTCTATATCGTGTATACGTAATTCTTAAGATTAAGTTATCACGGTTCTTCTTTACTTTTAAATGCAGTTTATCTCGCACTCTTAGACATCGCAGTACGCCAGGTGTAATCCACGGTTTTATAGTTCGGTCTTTATGAGAAATCGGTACCAACTTTGAGTTATTTTGCAGGGAGAGTGATATAATACCAATTAATGCATCAGCTGCATCATTGGCATCAGCACAGCAAAATACTGATTTAAAATCGGTTTTAGAGAGGTCTAGGGTTATGGCTCTGAGATCAACACACGATTTTACTTTGACGGCAACTTTAGATGTATGCGTTGATCCATCGATGGAAAGTACCAGTGGCGCGTGATCGGTTATCAAAGAATCAAGAATAAGCGCCAATTATTACAAAGCGAATAATTTGAGACTTACCCAAGGAAAAAACTTTATTCTGACCATATACTAATCACTCCACACACACACACATATCTATTTTGTTGTAAATCACAAAACATTGAATTAGATAAAATTACGTGCATAGGTAGATACGTTGGTTGCATTTTGTAATCTACGTATAACGCGCATTGTAATACAGTTCACTCAAATCATACACTAAGTTACAATGCACACACGAATTAGGTATTCACATCTAATACGGCAGCGAACAGTACAAGTATTTAATATAGTTTTGCAACTCAAATTAAGTTTGTAAACATGAAACTATATACTTATACGCGCGAAATGCAACAAATCGGCAGAATCGGCTGTTGGCCAGTTTGTGTTACCAGTTCCGGATTTAATTTTTTTCCGAATTGCTTCAAGAATCACTTATTATCCATATACCGATGAAATACCTATATCGACGATTTACAAATGATCAAATAAGTCTAGCCTGCTATCAAATGGAACTATAGGTTTAGTATTTCTGAACGTACCTAAAAATACATACAGTCTTTCCTCTCCTCCTAACTAACCTCTTTCCTTTTGTCTGTTTTTATAACCAACAGCTGTCAATGTAACCTCTTACTTGTTTATTGACACGGCTGTTACGATATCCCACTAATATTATAAATGTATGGATGTTTGTATGTTTTCCAAATATCCAATTTGGATGTTTGTTGCTCAATCACGACGAAGCGTATGAAGGGATCGGGCTGAAGTTTGGAATACAGTTAGATTATGGTCTGGAAGAACACATAGGCTACTTTTTATCCCGGAAAAATAACGGAAGCTACGCGGGTAAAACCGCGGGGCACTGCTAATCTTAAATAAGTACCTGATCTGAACTGAAACCGTATATTCAGTGTTCACTATTGACGGGCATATCCATGGACGCACTAAAACTACATATAGTCTAATATAGAACCTTTTTCTTTTTTTTTTTGCGTCGTTTGAACGCTAAAAAATAATCAACTTACCAAGAAATCTGAATTGCAGCAATCTTAGTAAATAAATCCACTAAATTGGTAACACTTTAGTGATTTTGTAAATTGTGAACTTATCAAAACACAGTAGAAAAACGATTCAATCCTAGTCTATTATAGAAATTCTTATGAAATTAAAAATCTGTTATTCTTGTTTCGTGTAACAGATGAAAAATTTGGTACTTAAATAACACAGCAACACAGCATCATGGTCGTATTCTCATAGAAAATTGTCGTACGATATAACCCTTCGTTCAGTCCTTCTCGCGTTCTTGCGGGGTTCGAAGCTTGAAACTGGCGGGGGGTAGGGAGTGTCCGTTCTATCTGTATTATCTATTCTATGCCTTAGCCTTATTACTGAAACAGTGTTACATAGTCAATCCCCCTATAGACACACCGTCATGCCTCTAGGACAACTTAAACATCTAGCTGTTCTTAGCATAGAGATATCAAAAGATTTGTTCCTAGGGTCAGTCTACTTAATTCAGACCTGAATTTCGAATGAATTGTTGGAAGTAGAACGTTGTCTTATTTCAGAAGCGGCGTCTGACTGTGGCGGTTCAGAAGCAGCGGCGTCAACGACGCAAGCCATCGTGGAGGAAACAGCGTCGAGTAGAAAAGAAGAATCGCTTCGGCCCTCTCATCTCGATTTGCTGCCGCCACCGCCTAGAAAGGAAGGGAAACGAAATGTTCAGGTACAGCATTTATCGACTACTATTCTTGCCCCACCGGTAGACAATGGCTTCTACCCAATAAAGAATCTTCCCATTTTTTTTGGTCCTGAAATGGCAACGAGCAAATGTCAATGTATTTTGCTTGTCTAGAAACATTGCTCTTCCAATCGGAGTATACAGTTAAGCGCTAACAATGACTACTTGGTAGTAGAATAAGTGTCAAAAGTGCACTTAGAGAGCCAAGTGCAAAATGTCCTATACCAACATAATTTAGTGTCACTAAGTTTGTTTAACGACAAAAATGTATATACCGGTTTTACTCAAATATTTGACAAGTTTTTAGCCCGTTGAAACTTGGAATAAATTACTGGAACATGGTGGTTAGTTATCTCATACCTGACTGAAAAAATAAGCACCAAACGCCCGGTTCTATATTATTCAAACAAAAACATACAGAAATAAACATTAGTATTATTATCTGAGCTAAAAATAGTACGTACTCAAGATAATCGCTCTCCCACATCGAAACCGAGAAGAGTAACATAAATCAGAACCATAATAATATCATCGGCACGTGAATGTATTGGATCTACGGAACGCGGCTTTGTGCGCTTATCTGCCGGCCGTGGCATGACGATACAAACTATAAATGTAAATTTATCTATGTAACATTTCGCACAATAAAATAAACCAGTCAAGTACGAATCCCACTAATATTATAAATGTCAAGGTATGGATGTTTGGATATTTAAATGTTTGTTGCTCAATCCCGCCGTAACGTTTAAACGGATCAGGGTGAAATTTGGAATACAGTTAGATTACAGTCTGGAAGAATACATAGGCTACTTTTTATCCCGGAAAATAAAAGGTAACGACGGGAACGGGAACTACACGGGTAAAACCGCGGGGCACTGCGGGTCATAGTGTAATATAAAATAGGACTGATGCAGCGGCTAATTCAGCTGAGCGTCTCAAACGGCGCCAATATGTAATCTTCGAAAGTGGTTACATATCTGAATTGCTTGGTGTTAAAGACATTGGGCACTTGGGGTTAGGAAGTTCAACTCATTTCAAAAACTCGTTTTCGGAATTTTGCTGCAATGAAAAGCCTATGTGCTATTCCAGACCAATCTAACCACGTTTCAAATTTCAACCCGAACTCCGAGTTCCGACGTGATTGAACAACAAACATCCAAACTCTCACGTTTATAATATCAGTAAGATAACATCCTTTAAAAATAGCTACGCAAGATCCTGAAACTAATCATTAAAATCAATCGTTTAGTTAAATTTGGATGGAAAATAAACACTGCTTGAAAAAACCAATCTGCTATCAAAATAAAACACTATTTATAAGCGATACCTACGCTACTTTGATGTGACTTATTGCTGTAATTTAGGAGTGTTTTAAATTAATATCTCTCCGTATAAACTCTGTGGAGATATATTACGTTTACTTAGCTGCGAAATCAACTCTTAGAAAAGACAAGAGCGTTTTATAATGAATGGTCTGCCAAAATAGTTACTGCGTAAATTTTAGATTTTTTAATATGGCAGCATCTGGCTATTTTTTTGGTATCAACATCTTGGGTTTTGGTTAAAGTTTGGTTTTGGTTAAACGTCAAAGTTTGGTTTTAGTTAAACGTTAAAGTTTGGTTTTGGTTAAACGTTAAAGCTTGGTTTTGGTTAAACGTTAAAGTCAAGTCAGAGATTAAGACAAATTAATTATATCTCATAAGAAAATAGATTTTATTTACATGTGTAACACTTTTTATCACAGGAAAGTAACAGGAGAACTGCGAGGTGAAGGAAATGAACCATGAGGAAACCGAACAAGTGTTCAAGAATGAACATCTTTCAGGATTATCTCTTTCGAGGTCATTCATTCAGTCATAGTGGATTATAGCCTTAAACCTCTCCTTGCGAGACAAGGCACCGAATCCCAGCAGTGGGAAAATTTTGTGGGTTGCTTATGATATTATATCGTAGGTATCTGTGGAAGTATGTAAATGTTTGCCGGTGCCTAGTCCAGGCAAATTAGGATTTCACAGCGCAATGAGTGATAAATGGCTATAAACTTGAATAAACCTTTATTGTGGTACTCTAAAACTCGTCTCTAAACCTACCTATCGTAGGGTGTCCGCGTCTTCAGATATCCCAAGGTCACAGGCCCAAAAATCGTTTTTTTACACATGTATTGCAAATGTCTCGTTTCCTATGGGTTCACACAACACTGTTTACCAACATTTATTCATTTTGTAACATCTATTTTACGGCCGATAGCATATTACGATTACTTACCCACACTTTCATCAATTTGTTTTTTGAAGTGAAAACTTCTTTAGGCGCACCTAGACAGATTTTTCGTGGGCTGTGAATTGAATTCATTCGTCATGCTCGGGTATGATAAGAAAGCTTCGGGTAAACTCGGGACCATGGCTATTGGCCATCTAGAAATACGTCAGCCAATGGGAATTGCTGAAAGGGCGTGGACAGGCCATCATGGCATGGACATCTAGAAACGCATTAGCCAATGGGAAATTCTGACGCATTTCTAGATGGCCAGGCCAAGATGGCGAGGCCACGCCCTTCGGTTACACCCGTATAGTTTCCAAGGTAAGCTATCAAATTCTGAGTTATAATTAGTTACATAAAGTTTTCACTTCTATCGACAGTTCCTATCTATGACTGTAATTTTTTTTTTAAAAGTAAGATGAAGATGTTTCTCCGTGATGAGACTTCTTTCAATATTATTGGGAAACATAAATACTATCATTTTACATTCCACCAGTATGCTGAGCACGGTTCCTACTGGTAGTGGACTTTTAGCCCTTTTACAATAATTAGTACCTGGGTGACCGAGCTTTGCTCGGTTTAAATACTAAATATACTTAGATACGTACAGATAAAAGACTCCAAGAAATACGTTTACTTAAAAAAAAAAAAAACATGAAAAAAAGAGAACCCGTCTGGATACGAACCCGGAGCTACTAATTCGTGACCGCTATGACTTCCCATCTGAGCTATTACGCTGTGGCGTCACGCGGCGAAATTTACCTTCGCATTCTAATGTCTAATGTGACAGTTTTTCATTGTCTAAAAACGCGCATATATGCGTTTTTTAAAAATGAAACCTAATTAGATCGATTTATCGTCCCCGAAACCCCCTGCATAAATAATTTCATCCAAATCGTTCGAGCCGTTTCCGAGATTCAGATTCTATATATATATACATATTTATATACAAGAATTGCTCGTTTAAAGGTATAAGATAACTACACCAGTAGATAGGTAGTATGATTGTGATTTAGTTAAAAAAGGCTCTGTCGTATAAAAAAGCGGTCTATTCCATATTATTGCGCACTTTCACATCTTACCATATCACATAACAAATTTCATTTAATTTAAAAATACAACTGAAAAGTAAGTACAAAAGGTTGAAACTTTAGATGCAACGAAACTGCGCGTTTCACCTAAACCTTGTTAAAATAGCACGTGATCTAAAGTTGCAACGATTCTTGTAGATTTACTTACGTTGAGAGTCCGTGACTGCCAAACGTCAGTGCACGCTCTTAATCACATTTAGGGACGATAAACTAGTGTTATTTTTTGGAAAATCAACTTAGCGTTCTAATAACCTAATTTTCCACCTTGCATTAAGCCACCACGGCTTTAATACCAATTTACATAATATAATATATTTTTTATATCAATATACAATATATAATAGAAGAGCATAGTGTGCATGAAAAATACTCCTTAAAATATCATATTATTTCTATTTCCAAATTACGATTGTGAACTTTATTCTTAATAAGTTTGGCATACGGGTCTAGTAGAGTACGTTAGAGAACTGTAAATGTCAACTATGACGTCACGACTACATCAAGCAATTTACGACAACGGCGACAAGCATCAATACTGCGCAATACAATATTGAGCGATATCGCGCAACTTCATCAACTAGTTAATACTGTCCTACATGAGCATTTCAGTATTCGCTCGCTATGGATGACATTGTTCTTGCTGCGGCGGCTTGTAGCGCCACCCGACCTCTCACTCTCCCCGCGGAAGCAAGACGGTAAGCCGCAAAACATACAAGTGCGAATGAGATATATAAAAAAACTAGCTGTTACCCGCGACTTCGTCCGCGCAATATAAATACTAAGGTAACTCAGGCAGTACCTATTTGTATACCCAGACACATTTACGGTTACTAAACCAGCTTATAATAAAACAACTGTACACAATTTCATCAAAATCGGTTCAGTTGGTTAGATCTGAAAACGTAAGAGACATTCGGCCCCCATTTCAACTCCAATTTCACCCCCGTAGAGTTCGAAATTACAAAATTGCAAGAACAAACATTCGTTTGCTACGTGTCAAGTATCTATAAGTATTCAGAGATTCATGGTTTTATCTTCAACGGTTGGGAAATTTAATATTAACATTCATCCCCCATTTCAATCAAATTTCCACCCCCGTACAGTTCGAAATAACAGAATTGATAGAACAAACATTCGTTGGCTTCGTATCAAGTGTCTATAAACAGAGTTACATGGTTTTATCTTCAACGGTTAGGAACTTCCATATATTGACATTCATCCCCTATTTCAACCCCAATTTCACCCCTGTGCAGTATGAAATTACGAAATTGCTAGAATAAACATTCGTTTGCTTCGTGTCAAGTGCCTATATACAGAGTTTCATGGTTTTATCTTCAACGGTTGGGAACTTCGATATTGATATTCATCCCCCATTTCAACCCCGTATAGTTCGAAATTACGATATTGATAGAACAAACATTCGTTAGCTTCGTATCAAGTGTCTATAAACAGAGTTACATGGTTTTATCTTCAACGGTTGGAAACTTCCATATATTGACATTCTTCCCCCATTTCAACCCCAATTTCACCCCCGTGCTGTATGAAATTACGAAAATGATACAACAAACATTCATTTGCTTCGTATCTAGTGTCTATATACAGAGCTTCATTGTTTTATCTTCAACGGTTGGGACGTTCCATATTGATATTCATCCCCCATTTCAACCCCAATTTCACCCCGGTACAGTTTGAAATTACAAAATTATTAAAACAAACTTTATTTTGCTTCGTGTCAAGTGCCTATATACAGAGTTTCATGGTTTTATCTTCAACGGTTGGGACGTTCTATATTGACATTCATCCCCATTTCAACCCCAATTTCACCCCCGTACAGTTTGAAATTACAAAATTATTAAAACAAACATTCGTTTGCTTCGTGTCAAGTGCCTATATATACAGAGTATCATGGTTTAATCTTCAACGGTTGGGAACTTCCATGTTGACATTCATCCCCCATTTCAACCCCAATTTTACTGCCGTACATTCGAAATTACAAAATTGATAGAACAAACATTCGTTTGCTTCGTATCAAGTGTCTATATACAGAGTTTCACTGTTTTATCTTCAACGTTTGGAACGTACCATGTTGACATTCATCCCCTATTTCAATCCCAATTTCATCCCTATACAGTTTTAAATTACAAAATGTATAAGAACAAATATTAGTTCGATTCGTGTCAAGTGTCTATATTCAAAGTTGCATGGTTTTATCTTTAACGATTGGGATCTTCCATGTTGACATTCATCTTCCATTTCAACCCCAATTTCACCCCCGTACAGTTCAAAATTACAAAATTGCTAGAACCAACATTCGTTTACTTCAAGTCAAGTGTCTATATACAGAGTTTCATGGTTTTATCTTCAACGGTTGGGAACTTTCATATTGACATTCATCCCCTATTTCAACCCCGCACAGTTAAAAATTACGAAATTGATAGAACAAACATTCGTTTGCTTCGTGTCTAGTGTCTAAATACAGCGTTTCATGGTTTTATCCTCAACGGTTGGGATCTTCCATATTGACATTCATCCCCCATTTCAACCCCAATTTCAACACCGTACAGTTCGAAATTACATAATTGATAGAACAAACATTTACTTGCTTCGTGTCAAGTATCTAGATACAAAATTTGATAACTTTGAAAATCACGAATTTTCATACAACCCTTCATCCCTTGTTTCAACCTCTTAGGGGTTGAATTTCGCAAAACCCCGTCTTAGCGAGCGCCTACGTGCTAAAAGAAACCTCCATGCCAAATTTCAGATTCCTAGCATTTGTAGTTTCTGAGATTCCTTGATGAGTGACCTTTCGCTTTTATATATATAGATTGCTAGGAATTTCCAAGCCCATTGGATATTCGTCAATTCGTATCGGCGACATTGAGCAATATGAAATATCTGGAGCAATTAGAAGCAATATCGCCGAAATAATTGCCGCAATTTATTGCGTCTAATTGCTCCATTAATTGCTCCAGATCGGTCCATTCGTGTCGCCGAGCAATTATTGCCCTCGTGTAAGCGCACCTTTAGAAGATATATAATGTACTCTTTCGATACAATTTGACAAAATTAGCCTTCCTCGATGACGTATTCTTCCTACCTCGCTGTCTCATTAGAACAGTTTCTTTGTTTGATTTCACAAAAAATATGAAATTTAGTCGAAAGTCTGAGTCTAAGAAAGTAGGTTTAGTAAGTAGATAGGTAAGTAGTAGGTTAAATCAATTTCAACAATAATATAGCGGCTTCATACAGTAAGCTACAAATTGAAAATGTTCGTACAAGTTTTCGCATCACTGAAAACATTCAAACATCTAATCAAATTAGAAATCTTTTCTGATCACAACAGAGCCTCGTTGTTTGAATTTCTTTATCTGGATTAACCTTGTATTATTCAGGAGACAACGTTCTAAGATTCTCTTTGAAGGTAAAAAGTGTACGTACTTACTTTATACAACGTTAGACTAAATGAAGTATACTAATTCGAACTAAAGACCTTATTCGCTTTAGTGTCAAAAGTGACTTAGGGAGATTAGCGGGTTGAACCTTCGCTGTAATAGTCAATCACGTTTTTGTCTTTTATCTAGTTTACTAATTTTCTTCTTCTTGTTTGCTGAAAAACAAATCCTACTTAAATTAACAACCACTGAGAGGGTTAAATAAGAGATGCAAGTTTTACGTTAACACACAGGACATATCCTTAAGATAAAGGTACTTAAAATTTCACACACGTATTCTCTTTCGACTTCGACCAAGTAAGGATTTTTCAAAATTCATGAAATGAAGCTGAAATATGTACATAGATAGCTTAATATGGGTTTATTAGTAATGGGCCAAATAAGTTTAGATGTTATATATATAGGCTGTCAAAATCAATAAAATGTCACAAGTTTGACAGTTACAACTACTGGCAATAGTTTTACCCAAAGCGACCTTTCAGACCTTCTGATCTCAATATTAATTCGGCAACGGTTTCACTGCCGAAAGATTCTCTGTCGCAGCAACGTTGATGGTATAATTTGCAAATTTCTGGAATATTTCTCCAAATTACAAGACCGCCTGGCGTCACAGTTGAATTTATCCGACTTAGAATAATTTATGTCAAACAGACATTCGGCTCTTTTAATTGAAAGGGTGATGACGAACTTGTACCTACATTTAGAGGGGTATAATAGAAGCTCAGAGAAACAGTAGTATTTTTTTATTTTAATTCAATGAAACTGGGAGAAAGATTGAAAGATGCTCACTTTATATTTCTATTATCTTCATTTTCCATTAGTTTGCAGGGACTCGGGTTTATTTCTTGAAATACGCCGGTATCTTCTTAATGTTTTAGTTCACGGTTAAAGCCATTGGTGATCAATAAGGCATTTAGCTGCACTTGGAATAATAGTCAGCGGTTTCAAACAAAGCAAAAAATTTGACGGGATTCAAATTTATGACTTTTGACCCAATATGGTTATGAAACAGGTAATTATAAAGCACTATGCTACCACAAGTTTTTTAAATGAAGCTAGGTACTATGATCATGAAAAAGGCAAAAGTAACACGTTTTTATTTCACTCAGTTTCCCTTCTAAAGAGCAAACGAGCCAAAATCTCTAAAATTCTACGGATAGAACTTCGACTGTAGAGCTTCAAAATATTCTGAGGCGTCATTATGCAAAGATCTCTCTTAAAGTCCTGACCAAGGATGTTATAAACAAACTGGATCTACGCTTGGTGGGGGTTGGTTCTAAAATATGAAGTCCATAATTATGATGTTTGTATTAAAATTAGTACCTGGGTGACCGAGCTTTGCTCGGTTTCAATACTAAAAATAGTTAGACACTTACAGATAAAAGCCTCCAAGTAATAAAATTCTTAAAAAAAAGAGAAAAAAAAAAGAGATGCTGTCTGGATTCGAACCCGGAGCTACTAATTCGTGACCGCCATAACCGCTCGACTTCCCGTCTGAGCTATTTATCCAGTCGCGCCACGTGGCGAAATTTACCTTCGCATTCTAATGCCTAATGTGACAGTTTTTCATTGTCTAAAAATGCGCATAATATGCTTATTTCTTAAATTAAACCTAGTTAGATCGATTTATCGTCCCCGAAACCCCCTGCATACATAATTTCATAACAATCGTTACAGCCGTTTCCGAGATTCAGGTTCTATATAGGTATATATACAAGAATTGCTCGTTTAAAGGTATAAGATAAACTGTTATTTTTCTGAATTTTGTAATTGGATTTTTTTTAGCTTTAAACTACCCATAGCTTGAGTGCTTAATCAGTAAGACCTAGAGATTCTAGCCAACGCTACAACAACTCTGTAGCCTAGGGACAACTCCTTAAAACATTAAAACTTTTAATTAGTAGGTACTCGTACAAAACTTTTAGCGATAAGGCCACCGATTGTAACACTGGTTTTTATTCTTTTTTCTTATACTGTTTTGTTTTATTTTGGTGTGTACAATAAAGAGTATCTATCTATCTACCTTCCATAATTCGCGCTTTGCCTACTCTACGGCTAACTGGTGTTGTATGAAAAAAAACCGATCAATGGACCACTGATATTCATAAATAAATATTTAACAGAGACATTTCTCACATAGCACTATCTAGCCCAAACAAATTAAAGCTATTGAAACTATAACTATTGAAAAGTAAAGTTATTGAAACTATAAAGCTAATATAACAATATCTATTAAATTCTAAACAGATGTTTTCATGAAACACTTTTTAAACACAGAGCAAATACCCCCATTTATTACATTCATATTTGTGTCGGGTGTGAATCTAACGATTTTCGCCATTATTGATTAACTCACAACCAACTGAGTAAAACCTACTGCCAAAATAATAAAAAAAAAACATTTTAACTACATCGCTCTATTCAAAAACATTACCTACTGAAATATAACAGCGTTTAAGGTAAACAAAGAACCAACATAGTTCTTGCACCTTCAATAAAATGTTCGACAAATTTGACCATTACTCTTAAAACAATATGATTCAATCAAAAAGTTTTAGATACCAATTCCAGTTTGTTTAAAAAGTGTGTGGTCCTAACTACGCCGAAAGCGCCGCATTCCACGGTGCCTCCATGGAAATATTCGGGATAGCGGGTAGTACGTAATGAGTTACTTTACTACTTTGATCTAGTTGAAAATATATTATTCAAATAAACCCCTTCGAAAAGGAAAGCTTTTGATTGCATTGACTGATTTAGGAACTAATGCGTACTCACAGTCTTATACATCAAGTTCAAACTGTGTTCAAACCCAGCGTCGAATTTTGGAGGGGGTCACCAGTACAGAGTCTCAGATTTTGGGGGGTCACGAGTAGAAGTACAATAAATCGAGTTAAAAAGACTACTAGTAGCGCCCCATTTTAATATAACGTAAACGATTAGGGAGGGGGGAGGGTCATGTCCCCTGGTATCCCCCCCCTCCTGAGCTTCTGCTCATAGGCAGTCCACTTTCTGTTCCAGCTGCTAAGACTGGTGGGCAAAATCGCGTCGATGGCCAAGAGCGTGCCGGCGAATGACACACAAGTCCCTCCAAAGATATCTCTTTTAACACGCTGGTTTCCTCACGATGTATGCCTTCGCCGTTAAAACAAATAGTGATGATAAACTTGGGAATTAATCAGAGGTGCAGCTGGGATTCGAGCCTATGACCTCAAGATATTGAAGTCGGACGTATTAACTACTAGGCCTCTACGGCTTTTCACTTGTTTAGTGATACATGAAAAACTAATATGTGCAAACATTACTGTGTTCCGGTCTGAAGGGCAATATTTCCAGAGAAATTACAGGGCTTAAACATACATATAAACATACATATTTAGAGTATCTAAAGCTGCACTAGTAGGATCATATCGGATTTGGCTGGGTAGGGAGAGAAATACGAGTAGTGAAAGTGAGTGTTGACGTACGTCACCAAAAGAAGCCCCTTTTAAACCTACGCCCGAGTCACAAGTCTTAGGGTCTATTCAAGATTTCTCTCCCTGCCACACGATGGACCCGGCACCCGCACGGTGAATCCATGGAATGCTAAGAAGTTCGTCTCTCTCTTAGATCTCTAGGTGACGAGCGCAGTGCAGGCTAGGTAATGAATTAGACTTTTCATGTTCCAATAGCTGCATGTCACTGTGCTGTTATGTGGCAGACATGTTCCTTACCATCAGGCACATGTCCTCGTCTCAACACTCTAGATACTATAAAAAATCCGTGAAACTTGTGACATTCTTCCCGCCATCTACTCTTCTGTTCTATACAAGATATATTCTCGTAAACTAGTCTGTGTAAGTTTAGTTAGTAGTCAATCCAAGTGTCAACAGTTTAGTCTGTTACGAGTCGACTAAGTACTTTGAAATTCGAGTCACGCTTCTGAATTGCAAGTCTTGCAGCGGCCGAGGTAGCTTAGATAGCGATAGAGCTGAATGTGTATCCACAGTTCCGGAGCTAAACCGCAGATTTGCGAAGCCATTGTACCCTCGCTACAATTCTCAGCCAACTAAAACTTGTTATTGAAACGGAAATTTCTCTAGGAGTGTGGGTTAATTTAACAGACTTCAAAAAAAGAGAAAGTAAATAAATAAATATTGGTGGATAATTCACACACAACACCATCAGACCCCAAACTAAGCAAAGCTTGTATGATGGCGGCCAGATAGCTGATATAATACTTACATAGTTTTAAATACATGCTTACTATACATAGTACAAAGTCCTCAATTTGGTTGTATGTTTTTTTTACGTATGTTACGCGATAGTGCCGCCAATTGTGAATCGATTTTGATGGTCCTTTTTTGTTTGGTAGATAATAGTAATGAGGAGGTCGTTTAATACTACTGGCCCATGAACAAAATTTACGTAGTAAATAATGAACCAACAGGAGACCTATGTTTAATGATAGAAGGGTATAAAGTAATAAGACTTAGCACTATGCCGTCACTTGTAAGCTGTCCAACAGGGTACAGTCGAAGAGGGGGGTTGCAACCCTCGATCATTTCTCCATGTCGCATGATTTTTTACAGCGTTGCAGAATAATAGATTAGAAGAGGTATTGAAACTACAAAAATACTATATTTTAAGTTTTTAATTATTAGTTTGTCGGAAAAATTCGTGAATTTCAGACGATTTCGACGATTTACAGATTAAATTTGGGCATTTGATTATGTACGGCATTGGTTCCATACAGTTTCAATACCTCTTCTTATCCATTATTTCGCAATGCCGTACGAAAAACATGCGACAAGGAGAAATGATCGAGGGTTGCAACCCCCCCTCTTCGACTGTACTCAGTTGGACAGCTTACAAGTGACGGCATAGTGCTGAATCTTATTATTTTTACCCTTCTATCATCCTACATAGGTATCTTGATCGTTTATTTACTACGTACATTTTGTTCACGGGCCTGTAGTCTATCTATTAATTGCAACTAATATTTGTTTTCATTTATCTAGACGACCTAGTAATAACTTCTTATGATTGGTCTTTTTATTTGGTCTTATGATATGATTTGGTCGAGTGTCTGAATTTCATTTGAAATTGGAGTCGCTTTTTGATTTTTCAGAGAAAATAAATTATTTAGATGAGAAAAACAATTAAAAACTCGTGGCCTTTTTACCATTACCGACACTTCTGTGTATATAAATAAATAAATATATAATGTTTTTTATCTATCGTCATTATCTTACTTAGAAACCGATTAACTCTCTACTGGAAAACACCGACATTGGTATTAATTGGCAAAAACCTACCCAGGCAATCCACAATCCACACACAATCCACGCAATCCACAGCCTAGACGTTGTTATTGCGAAAAAGGAGTCTAACCTACAAGTGTTTGTAACATCCACCATGAAATGATATCGTTTTTGAGCTACGAACAGTCCGATAGAAAAAAGGACAGCATGCAGTTCATCTTCACATTCTTTAAAATATATCCTATAAAAACCCGATAAGCTAGCAAAATTAGTTTCCGTACGCCTTTGCAAACAATGGTGATAAGTACAATTGATTCCGAATGATGTTCTTACTCGTACTTCCAATAAGTTTGGCAACTCTACACTTCGTAATGGATCCCCCCATTACGAAGTGTAGGATTCTACTAAACGCGATATATTGTCGACCGCACTGTTGCAGGCAAATGTAAAACATTCGAGCAATCGAGAATGAATCGATATCGATAAGATAAAATAAAATAAAGAAGGACAGAATTTAAATTGTAATTAATGAATAATAATTTAACGAATTCTCATAAAACAAGCGTTTGGCGTAGGTTTAGTTATGGTTTAGTTTATTGCTTTTTATTAAATTTAAAAGTAATAAATAAACTAAACCATAACTAAACCTACGCCAAACGCTTGTTTTATCTAAGATAGGTAACTTAGCTAAGCTCTGTTACCTGTTTTAGATAAAACAAGCGTTTTGCGTAAATGAATTTCCTCCATATTAAAAAAAAGCGTTTTGCGTAGGCCAGTATACATACTTGTTAAAAAATTCAATTAACATTTAACAATTAACGTAGCTTTCAGAATTTTAACACAGAATCCTTTGTCTGATTTCCCAAAGAAAAAGAATACATATTTAAATATCAGATGGCCTAAAAGAATTCGTTTAAAATGATGGCTGGGTGCTTTGAACCCTTTCTTATTTTTATTTAATTTTCTCATTTCTCGTAGAAAATTAACAAAACAAGAAGTAATTCTGCGAATAACTTCAGTTACACGAAAAATCTTGTAGCCTCATATTTTTTATTCCTAGTAGATTTGTATAAGTTTCGGCGTAGACTTGGATTTATTTTTTCAATACTTTTGCCGAACAAGGAACCTCCTTGGTTTATTTAAGTCCTCAAAAAATAAAAACCGGCTGCAATTTAAAATTAATCATTCGATAAAGTTCCATAATTTATGTGAGTTCAACTTATCTTATCTTATATTATATTACGTGCAGATAAAGGTTAGCAAATTTTAGGCTTTTCTTGTTTTTTTTTTTTAGGTTTTTGTTGCTTTACTTGAGATCTACGGTGCCACAGACAGACAAACAGACAGACAGAAATCGACGTCAAACTTACAACTTTTTGGTCGTGGTTTAAAAAAGATACTCATCAAAATTGATTTACTATTGGCGGAGCTATCGCGTAACATTATTATAAATAGAACATCCTCCTTTTTTAATTCGATTTAAAACCACTTTACGGTTTTCCTTGAAAACAGAAAATATTTAAGCTTATAAGCTTGCATCTGGATGTGAATATGAAGATTGCAAGTCTTCTCATACACAGCCAACATGAACTACCCATTTCGTAAGTTCATATAGCTATCACATATTCCGTTCAATTTCCGCTGAACTTCGCATGCACATTATTGCACATTTAATCTTATCGCCAAAGGATATATGTTCCCAAAGGGAATACGGATTCTGTTCGTGGAACGAAATTTCAAATTGAATCGAAAAATGATCGCTTTTCATGCTCGCGGTAAGATCCTTGACAAGATTTTATAAACTTGAAAATGTGGAAAAATAAAATTATACGGGTTATGATTAATTTTCCGTACCATCGTTGGTAACAGATAATATAATAGGTTCTTTTCATTTCGTTCTGTGTGTTAATTTAGCAATTCTCATTCGTTACGTTTATGCTATTACTAGCAGCGCCCTGCGGCATTACTCGTGTAGTTCCTGTCCCCTTTATTTTCCCGTGATAAAAAATGTTGGTTACCTTTACAAAAAAAATTGGCAGTCATAGAAGTGAAAACTTATAACTCAGAATTTCATAACTCACTTTGGAAACTACACGGGTGTAACCGGAGGGCGTGACTATCATGGCATATATGGTCATCATGACATGGCCATCTAGAAATGCGTCAGCATTTCCCATTGGCTCACGCATTTCTAGATGACCATGTCACGCTCTTTCAGCATTTCTCATTGGGTGACGCATTTCTAGATGGCCAATGGCCATGGTCCCAAGTTTACCCGAAGATTTCTTATCATACCCGAGCGTGACGCTAGAATTCAATGCACATCCCACGAAAAATCTGTCTAGGCACGCCTAAAGAAGTTTTCAGTTCAAAAAAACAGTTTGCTCTCGATTTGAACTCTTGTTTTATACTCTAAGGTCCATCGGGATAAAAACCTACTCGGGCAACGTCAAGACGTGAAGTTGACAAGTCACTTGTCATGACTTGACGACATGACACAAGTGAAGTTAAACCTCCTCGTTCGAGTCTTTGGAACGTCTACTATATAACACACGATATCACTTGTTCGAGGTACGAGCAGCGCGGTACCAAAAAGGTGCAGATATCAGTCCAGTTGCACACTTTGCGAAATGTATCCGATAAAATACAATAAGCAAACAGTTTATAAATGGAGTAACTAGGATCTTTAAAAAAACTGGCAGTCATAGGAACTGCCGATAGAAGTGAAAACTTATAACTCAGAATTTGATAGCTTTCTTTGGAAACTACGTGGGTGGAACCGGGAGGCGTGACTATGACCATGGCCATCTAGAAATGCTGATTCATTTCTAGATAGCCAATGGGAAATGCCGGCGCATTCCTCGATGGGCAATGGGAATGCTGACGCATTTCTAGATGGCCAATGGCGATGGTCCCTTGTTCACCCGAAAATTTCTTACCGTTTCCGAGCCTAACGTTAGAATTCAATTCACAGCCCTCGAAAAATCTGTCTATGGCGCGCCAAAAGAAGTTTTCACTTCAAAAATTTACTTGTTCATTTTACAGCGCACGATTCCAACGCCGAGCATAAACCTGCCTGAGCTGCCGGAATGCGTGACGCGCGCGGACGTACCGGAGGGTGGCGAGCAAGCTGCCAGCACGCCGCTGAGCGCTCAACACCAGCTTCAGTTGTTGAGGGAGCGGCTCGAGCAGCAGGCTCAGCAGACTCGAGCTGCCGTCGCACAGCTGCTACTCCTACGAGATCAACTAGCCGCTGAACAAGCCGCTCGCTGCGAAGCACAGGTAAACAGGGTTTAGTAGCGGTAGGACTCTTAGCAGAGTCCGTCTGGGGAAGTACCACGCCTCTGCCAGTTATACTACCGCCAAGCAGTAATGTGCAAACATTACTGTGTTACGGTTTGAAGGGCAATGTTTGCAGAGAAATAACATCATCAAGCATCTTAGATCTCTGGCCGACGAGCGCAGTGCAGTGCTAGGTGATGATTTGCACTCTTCATGTTCCTATAGCTTATAGCTGCGTGTCACTGTGCTGTTATGTGGCAGGCATGTTGCTTACCACCAGGCACATGTCCTGCTCGTCTCGTCACTCTTTATTTAAAAATAATAAACAGCTATCTGTGAACACTGCCTGTTATACTAAAGCTATTTGCTCGTTTGTACGACTCCGCTACCACCCAACAAATAGAATACACTCAAACATGCGTTTTATGCCGTGACCGTTACGATATAGATTACATTGGCAACACGAATTAGCAGACCGTTCGCTGACAGTCGTTTGCTAATTCATGTTACCAATGTAATCTGATTGTTTTTTTTATTCTTTATTCATAAATGTACAATTTACGTACGGGTCAGTAAATTTAACAATCAAAAGATAGAGCATACAAAAAATATACAATTTCAACTGTACGATAATACGAGCCAAGCCAGCCAAGCCAGCGATGCCAAGTAGACTATCGTTACATCGAGGTGCTGAGAGATCTGTATGACGCCGCGACAATGTCAGTCCAAGTACAGAATCAGTCGTCTAAGCATATCAGGCTCTGCCGAGGAGTGAGACAAGGGGACGTTATCTCCCCCAAACTGTTCACAAGTGCCTTGGAAGATATGTTTAAGGCACTGGACTGGAAAGGACTAGGCACCAACGTTAACGGCGAGTACCTCTCACACCTCCGATTCGCTGATGACATAGTCCTAATAGCGGAATCACTGCAAGACTTGCAACGAATGCTTACCGACCTAGCTGATTCTTCAAAGCGTATTGGTCTCGGGATGAACATCGACAAAACTAAAGTCATGTTCAATAGACTGGTCTCCCCGGGACCAATAATTGTGAGCGGACAAACCCTCGAAATTGTTCAAAAGTATGTCTACCTCGGACAGCAGTTGCAAATGGGGAAAAACAATTTCGAGGGAGAAGTCAATCGAAGAATTCAGCTGGGTTGGGGAGCATTCGGTAAACTTCGTCGGATCTTCACGTCGTCTATTCCGCAGTGCCTGAAGACAAAGGTCTTTAATCAGTGCGTCCTACCCGTAATGACCTACGGTGCCGAAACGTGGACACTCACGGTGGGACTAGTCCATAAACTGAAGGTTGCTCAGCGAGCAATGGAGAGGGCTATGCTCGGAGTCTCTTTGAAGGATATGATCCGTAATGAGGTGATCCGACAAAGAACCAAGGTTATCGACATAGCTCTCAGAGCAAGTAAACTTAAGTGGCAGTGGGCTGGTCACATCGCTCGTAGAACCGACCATCGCTGGAGCAGACGAGTTCTAGAGTGGAGACCGCGTTTAGGCAAACGTAGCGTGGGGCGCCCTCAGGCCAGGTGGAGGGACGACCTGCGGAAGATTGCTGGCAGAAATTGGATCCAAAAAGCGCAAAATCGAGCCATTTGGCGTTCATTAGGAGAGGCCTACGTCCAGCAGTGGACTGCGATAGGCTGATGATGATGATGATGATGATGATAATACGAGTAGTTATCGTACAGATAAGTGTCGAGCTTTTATATATGTTTTTATTAAAATTGTAATGAATGATGTAATTTTTTTATAATTTGATCATAAGTTTACCATCATTCTCTAAAAACTCACTATAACTACAAAAAGTTTGTTCGATAAGCCAGCATTTTGATTTGTTTTTAAAGCTGCTTAAACTTGGGAATGATTTAATTGTTAATGTCAATTGAAATTGACGTAAAATTCGAAGATTTAAGTGAAACTACTGTTTGCAACACCTTTAGTGTATGTACAAATGTTTTATATAACGTTGTATATGTGCAATTAAACATAAACATCAAATTGCCACAATTTGGGTGATAATTGAGCCCAAAATATATCATTCGAATTAGGCCGTCAAACTTTTGGATTTGATTATGAAAAAATATGTACGTATCATACGTCAAATAGACGTCAAGACGTAATTGTGTGTTTCCGTTTTCAAATTCATTTTAATGAAAACTAAATATCATAGAAGTGTTAAACAAGTGAAAAAACTGAAAATAGAAAGCCAACTTACAAGTGATATTGTTGTTCAATGTGTTAAAACCCAGAGATGGCATATCATTCCTGTTTGTGACCCTGAAGCTAAGTAACTACACTTCACATTCTGGAGCAACACAATTTGAACACACATCTTATGGAATATAGATTTTTCGTACTTGTTTCTTAAAGAGATTCAATTAGAATCCGATACCTACAGCAATTACTTATTTTACATTTCTAACCAAGTAAAATATTTGGTGGTCGTGACACGAAAACATTGTTGTTGTTTGTGTTCATCAGAAATAATAAGGGTAGACAAAAACTAATTTCCTATATTAAAAAGAAATCTCATAGAAGTCTTCCTTATTTTCGACCATGTTATCATCGGTCCAGCTGGCCTAGGGGCTTAGAGGTGCTATAAATTACCGTCCGATGTTCAAAGGACGTAAGTTCGGATACCAGCAGGTGACATATATTTTTGCACTTCAATTTAATTTTTTAAACTGAATTTTTTTCTACAATTTTGCAAATGTGATATCCGGCCTACAGACCATAAATCAATATTCAAAAACAAATTAAGTATAATAATTTAACATAAACTACAAAAACATTGGCCATTACTAAAATATAAATTCTTAAGATATTATTATGGCCTCAAGATGTAATACTAGAAATCAAATAGCATTCAAAGAAGCTGAAAATAAGATAAAAGAGCTCACATTCGAACTGAAAAAAGCTCAAGAACTAAATATAAAATTAATTAAAGAACAAGAAGAATCAGTTCATGACTTTGAAAACCTTATGACACAAAATTCTAAATTAAAGGAACAACTGGCTAAAAAAGAAATAGAACTGAAAGAAGCATTATGTGAGAAACAAAATATTCGGGAAATATTGGAAAAAAAATCAGCAGATATATGTGCGTACGAGAAATCCCTTACAGTAATTCGTATGCATGCGACAAATGCTGCACTATTTGGAGAGCTGCAAAATAATTTACAGATTGAACATGACCGTGAAATGACGCAATACACTATAGAAATCGAGTCATTAAAAAAACAAATTATGACGTTACAATCTCAAATCATTGAGTTAAAAATGGAGAACGCCAAAAAGACACTGACTTTAGAGACAAATAATACTACTTGTGAAGTGGAAGTAAATAAATGTCTCATAAATCAGTTTAATTGTTCAAATCTAAATGGCAAATTGATAAATGTAAGTAATTTTGAAAAAGTTGACAGGGAACCGTTACATAATGGTAATTTGAAAGAACTAATTGACATTGAAGCACAAAATAAGAGAAATTCAAAAAAACTAAATGAACCAAATACGGAAGATATTATATCAGGAGATATATTAGTAAAAACTGGAGAACCTCATAGTGAAACACAGTGTAAAAGTTTGAAAAAAGAACAACGAATGCTAATTTTATGCGATAACTTCGGTAAAGGATTGGCAGAGTATATTTATTATAACACACAAAAGACAATTATGTCGATATGTAAACCCGGAGCTAATTTGGAGACAGTGATATCTGGAATTGAGGAGAAAACCAAAGAATTACAAGAAAATGATAGTGTCGTTGTTATAATGTCAAACTTTGTTAATTATCGACTAGGACTTGTTAAGAATTTAATCAATGTTTGTAATCACAACAGATTTAATCTACATATAAGTACCTTGCCCTATATATATGAAAAAGGAGTTCATAATGATTATAATCACGGTTTATATACCCTAAATAAGAAAATATTTAATCTGGTTAAACGCTCTTCTACCAACATTTTCTTAATTGATGTTAACGAATATGAAGGAAACTTTTGGTCTGCAAAAAATAAAAAAATTAGTTACGATTTTAAGAAATTTTTGAATTATCAAATTAAAATGAGCATAAATTATTGTCATTCTCAATATTATACACATAATAGTAATTTAATCTTATTGACCCCTGAGGTTGATAACCAGTTTGAATATATTAATAGAAATGATAACAAAAAGTTTGAATCAGATTCTTTTTTAGACAAGGTGGGCACCACAGTTCTGAGCAGTTGGGGTCATCTGAACTAATTGTAATACATCAAAACTGTAGGAGTATTCAAAATAAAATGTTGTCAATACATGGCTTAACAGCTACTCTAGAGTATCCTCATATTTTAATCCTGTCAGAAACATGGCTCAATAAAGATAGCATTGATTGTATTGCATTAACCGGTTATCAACATGCACACTGCTTTTTTAGAAAGAAACGAATCCATGGTGGAGTCTCAGTTTTCACTAAAAATGGTATTAAGTATAAACCAATAACTGAAATTGATAAAATTGCCGTGGAGTATCACTGCGAGCTTGCAGCAGTTCAAGTAGATATTAATAAACACGAAAAACTTCTTGTTGTTGGTTTGTATAGGACTGGCAAGGGTGACTTTGCAGTTTTTGAGAATGCAATCGATAAGTTGTTTGAGTTATTAACTATTAAGTCATATACAAATGTAATTTTGGCCGGGGATTGGAATGTAAATTTTCTAATGGAATCTTCTCAGAAAATTGCCTTACAGGATATTATGCAGTCATATAATTACCAAAACATTGTTGATTTTCCGACAAGACATGAAAATGCCACCAAAACAAGTGTTGATTGTATGGTAACCAATATTGATCCTAGTAATATAATTGTACAAGGTGTAGCAGCATCTATAGAAAGATGTGACCATGATGCACAGATATGTCGTGTTAAATTTAAAAATTACAAACCAAAGTGCATCAAATATGTGGAAAAGCGCATCTTCAAGACAGAGTTAATGATAGAATTTTCAAATGCGATGCTGTCGCATGACTGGGACATTTTGTTTAGTAAATATGAGGACGATACCTTCAGGAAATTTATGACAGTGTTTTCCTGGAATATGGATTTGTTTTATCCCAAGACTGTGAAAAAGCAAAACATACAAAATGGGACACCATGGATATCTGAGGAGTATACAAAATTACAAAAAGATATTGATGATTTGTATGAGTTCAAAAGGCAGTATCCTCATATTAATGAAATAAATAATATCATTAGTCAAACATTAAAGCAAAGATCCGACTGTTTAATAAAAGGGAAAAAAAACTATGTTGATAGTAGAATAAACAATTCTAAAAATATTATAAAAGAAATTTGGAAAATAATTAAGGAAGATACTAACAAAAACATCAAAGTATGGGACTGGGAAATAGTAGATAGGGAATCGAAGTTAATAATAAAAAACGAGTATTTGCCAGATTATATTAGTAATCATTTTGTATCAATTGGGGACCAGCTTATAAAAAATAATGTCCCAGACCGAGAGAAAGCCCTAACATTTTTAAAACAAAAAATGCCAGAATTACCAAGCTATGAAGTTAAATACGTTACCAATAGTGAATTAATGAAGTTGGCTAGAGAAAAAATCAACGATTCTGATACAAGAGATATTTTTGATATATCTGGAAAATTTCTGTACCAAGTCATGAATTTCATGTTGGATCATTTCACCTTTCTTGTGAATAGCGTATTAGGGTCCGAGTCTTATCCAGATTTTCTGAAGAACTGTCGTCTAACGCCTCTCTATAAAGGTAAAGGGGATAAGACCGATGTTAAAAATTATAGGCCTATCACGATCGTTCCAACTATTTCTAAATTATTGGAGTCGATATTGTCAAAGCAAATAATGGCACATCTTGACAAATACAATGCTTTGTCGGATAGTCAACACTCTTACAGATTGGGAAGGTCTACTACATCAGCAGCACATGTAGTGATTGATAAAGTGGTTACTTGTTTGGATGCTAAACAAAGGGTTGCTGGGATTTTCCTTGATCTATCCAAGGCTTTTGATTCTATCAATCATAATTTACTATTGGATAAACTCAGAGTCTACGGAATAAACGGAAAAACGGAAAGTCTTGTCAAATCTTTCCTGACAGACCGACAACAGGTGGTTGAAATAAAAACTAATGGAAGGTCTTTTCAATCAACTGCACAGAAACTTAGGATTGGTATACCGCAAGGTTCATCTTTCGGAAATGTTATGTTTCTCATATTTATGAATGACATTTCATTCATTGAGTTAGAGGCAACCCTTGTGCAGTATGCAGATGATACAACAATTGTGGTCTCGGGTAAAAATCTTGAAGAACTAAAACTCAAAGTATCTACATTAATGTTGAGACTTTATGGCTGGTTTGACATGAATGGAATGGGACTGAACTCTGATAAGACTAATATAATATTGTTTAATGCTATATCACCGAAACGACCTTTGCCTGTACCATTTATTGTGCCTTGCATCCAAAGAGATACATCTCTCACGACCATTAGCATGGTAAAGCTCTTGGGTTTCGAGCTTGACTCAGCCTTAACATGGAAGTCTCATGTTGGTACTGTGTGTAACAAAATGTCAAAAGGTATCTATGCCCTGATACGAATAAGACAGATAGCGTCCGAATGTTACTTAAAAGAAGTCTATTACGCATATGTCCATTCCGTACTATCATTTGGAATTATCTTATGGGGCAACTCGACAGACAATGAGCGCGTACTCAAAATGCAAAAAAGAGCTATTAGAGTACTAACAAGAGCCAAGTATCGAGACTCATGTAGATGTTTATTTCAGGCCTTGGGAATACTCACATCAGTTGCCGTGTACATACTGGAAATTGTGCGATATGTTCGGTCGAATCTCCAGCTGTACAAAACTCGGGGTGATGTGTCAAATGTCAATTTCCGTAACAAAGACACCTTACTTCCGATTCAACACAGATTACATAAGTCTACTAAAAATCCGAAGGTAGTAGGACAACTGCTGTACAATAAGTTACCAAAATGTATAAAAGACTGCGAAACGGATGGGGCTTTTTGTGCGAATGTAAAACGATTGCTCCTATCTAAGACGATATACACGGTTCACGAGTACGTCAAAAATGATTATAATGATTTTAAATCTGCGTGTATGGACTATGGATAGTAAATGATATATTAATATGATAAAATGAATGGTAAAATTTATAAGTACCTAAAAATGTACTGCTATTTTTGACATGCTTTAGAATTAATTGCGATATTGTAATATTTTCTGCCTATATTTCACATGGAACTATTGTATGTACTCGTATAAAGATTGTTATACGTCGATGTAATGACTGTTGTGAACTTACCTATGTATTAACTTTAAAACCCTTTTTGTCCGAAAACTATTTATCTGACATGCTGTATAGCCATGTTAACAGCGAATTTTTTATGTATTTTTATTATAATTTTTTGGCTCCTTTACAGCCGCATAGTATTTTTAGGGAATTTTGAATGTATAATTATTTAATTGTTTCAAAAAATAATATGAATCGGAATGCATGTCAGTATATTCTAATTTTTGTTTTATAATTATGTAATCTATAACTTTAATTTGGAAATGAGATTAAGCTATATTGAATTTGTAAATTTGACAATACATAAATGTATTTTCTAATTTTTACTTAATTTGTAATTTTGGAGTTGCATTTATGCTAATAAAATTTATCTTATCTTATCTTATCTTATGGGAAACGTATTTTTTGTTTTGTCAAATTATTAACAATATACAAACACATAAAGGTACAAGTTCACGCTGAGACCACGGCGCGAGACCGCGACAGGAGACCGCAACCGGAGACCGCGGCAGGCACTTGACTCTATGGAATTGTATGGGCGTCAGTTCGCGCCGAGACCGCGACCGCGACCTGTCTCGGTCTCCTCTCGGCCTCGGCGCGAACTGGTGCCCATACAATTCCATAGAGTCAAATGCCTGTCTTGGTTTCGGGTCGCGGTCTCCGGTCGCGGTCTCGCGTCGCGGTCGCGGCGCGAACTGCTACCTTTAATCATCAAATTTCCGAAGCGGGGGGTTGTGACATCACGTCTTCTTCTAAGCACTGTAACTTTGTCATTTGTTGTTTGTGAAACAAAAGAAAAAATACGTGTGCAATATTTTTTTATAATCTTAACTTTCTAACTGACTGACTAAGTCTTTTTTTTAGGCATCATATCTATTCAATGCGTATTTTTTGAAATTTTTGTCTAGGGGAAATTTCCGTTAAATAATCAGTTGTATTGGATTAGGTATATTCATATGTCACTGTAAAAAAACTCCCTGATTCTGTGCCTTGAAAAGGGCACTAGGAACTCCATAAGAACCTATTACCCTTTTCACGGGTAAACTACGAACCATTGCTAATATTTTGTATGTTCTCTGTCTACATTATTTTATAATAAATTTTTTTCGTTACCTAACCTTTTTATAGTAAAGCAGAGTGTTTTATAAAGTAGGATAAGGTTTTATTTAAAAGCCCTTAATTAGGGAAAACTGATACTGGGAGTAAACGTTTCGTACGGATACAATTAGTTCAAAATTCTGCTTACTGAGAAAGGAGCGGCAATTAACTTGATTACACGGAAACTTTCCCATTTATGATATTAAAGTAACTCTACACAGGAAGGTTAAACAAATAGCTAACAAATGCCAAGGTTCCAAACGATGAGGAGTACAATTTCTTGAACAAATATTAGTGCCAATACATTGGTTGAAAGTGCTTCTTTTCCGTTTGCCAATTATCTTTACCACGAAATTTAGAGTGAATGGCTTCTGATGAGGTTCTTTATATTATGTTCTTTAGAAAATCGCTTTTAGGTGATTCAATTTATTAAAGCGACTTGTGCACGATCACACTTCCGTATTTACGCTTTTGGACCCAAGTAGCTCTGTTAATTTCTGTTTTGATATCTGCTGTAACCATTATTAACCGACTCTAAAAAAGAAGGAGGTAGTTCAGTTGTACGTTTTTTTAAAATAATACTTCAATATGAGTAGTCTGGTGAATGGGTTACGAGAATATTATGAAAAGTGTGATCGGCGAGCCGAACGGAAGTTCAGAGGGAGATATAAGTTTGTGAAGACAGAAAGCGAGAGAGGGTTACATTTCTTTAGTTAATGTAGGCAAGAGAGAGGTACGAGAACACATTTTCTTTATCTCTTTCTCTCATAGTAAGCTACTGTTCCTAAATCTAAAAGTAACAAACAAACAAAAATAGTAACAAACTTGTACATCCATATATCCGAACTTACGACTTCAGAATTGTGAGTCGTACATTCTCACAACTAGGCCATCATGACTTATTTGTTCAAAAACATAATATATTATCGTTACACATTTTCAGGCACGCACGCACCAACTCTTGGTCCACAATAAGGAGCTGTTAGAGCACATAGCGGCGTTAGTAGCCCACCTACAGGACCGCGAGCGAGGTACCGCTCGACCAATCAGCGCACAGCAACTTACACTGTTACCCCAGGTAAAAAATCGTTTATTTTTACATCTTAGCTGCACTAGACAAATTAACTAGCATATATTAATATAGTCAAGTTAACCAGACAAAAAATGTTCTAAATATGCGTATTAAAACTAACGGAAAGACAACTTTTTCTCTGAAGAGTTGTTAAAACTCAACAATTGAAATTTACGTAATCAACCAGTATTTGACTACGTAAATTTTGAAACAACAGTTACGTATTTGGATACGGTACGGTTTGCCCCTTTTCCTGATACGCAACCACGGGATTCCGTTTCAATTTTTTTAACGAAGTTGTAATTTCATTTGAGTAATTAATTTGATTACATAAAATAAACGCGCAACCCTCTGCGAGCGGTCGTCTGTATTGTACTAGGCGCGCCGCGCGGTGATACCTGCGTAGCTCCTGTTTTTTTATAATGTTCCCACTATAAAAATTAGTGGAAAATGATAATAATTAAAAGTATAATGACGCTTGTTTTGGCTTAGTACGGATAATTTTCGTAACCTTTATTATAGTACCGTACCTATGTTTTGCAGAATGGAGTAAATAAATTTAAACACCAAAATGAATTCTGATACAAAGTTCTTGAAAACCAGTTCTAAAATGAAGTTCGCTTGCTAAAAATACATTATTTAGTCCATTGAGACGACTCCTCAAATCCCACTCATGTCAGAATACTGACAATTTGACAAGCCGTTTGAAATGGAATCCCGTGCTAAGCTTGTTGATGTTAATACGGTGTTCGGTTAGACAACGGGAGAGAGTACAAAGTTCATTCTGGAAAGGTCTAACGTTATTGAAAAGTATGATTTTATGAAAATTAAAAAAAAAACACCTAACTTGAAACTCTTAAGCTTTCACTATGGAAAGTAATGTGGTTATGGCACATTGTTAATAAATTAATAACTTACTTTACTGTCGTCGAATAATAGCCCAGAATGACCATGGTGGGTAGCCATGAGGTCGGCTTTAATGCCGCCTGTACTTTTAAATATTTTTCAAAACAAGTTTGTCATCACCATTGGCAGTAAAAGTGAAGGAACTTGTCAGTTTCTTCACAATGTTGTGAAGAAGCTTCTATAATCTTTCGAAGTCATGCGTCATTCGCCAACTCGCACTGGCCCTGAATTGTGGTGCCTTGATTCTCGCCTTGTGAGAAAATGCCCCAAGACCCAACGGTGGGAACATTTAGTGCTTACTCGCGTATAATATGGTCAATCAATCCCAACATAAGTTATCTAATCAAAAAAATACATGGTCGCAAGTTTCAGTCGCATCCTTTCATGCAACAGAAACTTCAGTAAGGCTTAACACTCCATATCAACCGTAAATAACCCGTACACGAATGTTAAAATTCTAGTACCTTCCAATACTGAATATATGAAATTTATAACAGGTTTTTTTTTTAAATACGATGATAACAGTGGTTTTTGTTAGACCTTTTTGCGAATTAAAACGTACCGAACCCTACACTTTTGCATAAGCTTACCGGTTTTCAGCTTTAGCTTTGTATTCAAAGCCGTTATATCACCGAATTTCGTATATTCGATACATTTGTGTTTTTTCGTTTTCAGCATTTATTTTTTGTGCACTATTTTTGAACTGTCGTTTTGCTTGCATTGCTGGCCCGTAGATCGGCTAATGAATGTGCATATGCATTTGTATTTTGTTTTACGTGATGTCTTTCCAGAAAAGCTAATCCCAGATTTTTATGTTTTATAAAAAAATGTGTTCTGAATTTACACTCACTCACAAATCTCACAATTCATTTCATACTTTGAAATCCATTTTGGTGACACATTATTCCGCTATCTGTCAGTTATAAAAGGAAGTCGTGTCGTTCCATTTGTATTCATATGCGTATACGAGAGGGATGTCATGATTGATTTTATAGCTAAGAAATTAAGACTAAGGCCAATTCTCCACGTAGCTGCACGATATCCGCACAATTTCGACAATTGTCGGATGCAAGACGAATGCTTGCATCTTGCGTACAAATAATGAAATATGTGTCCACGAAACGCCAACGACGCGACAGCCGCACGTTTTGCGTTCGTCATGCAGGATGCATGCGAGCTGCAAAAAGTCACTGTTTGCAGTGTTGCCATTTTACTAGTTGCTGTGACTTTGTCACTAGATCTACTGAGTTTTTTGTCATTTTTTAGGGTTCCGTACCCAAAACGGGACTCTTATAGATTCGTCATGTCTGTCTGTCCATCCGTATGCCACAGCCACATTTTTCCAAAACTATAAGAACCATACTGTTGAAACTTCTTAAATGGATGTATTTTGTGAACCGCATTAAAATTTTCTCCCAAAAAATAAAAAAAATAGAAGTGACCACTTCTAATTTTTTTTTAAGTGCAAATCGGACTCCCCCAGGAAGGCTTCCGTAGCAGCAAGTGACATATTATAAAAGTTCTTGTAGGTCGTTGTAACTTTAATCAGTGTTTTAATAATAGTGAATATATGACGTAATGAAATAAAACTACTTACTAGATCTCAGATCAGATCTAGGGGTGTAAGGAGGAAGCGCTAAACATCTAGTTTCCCCAAATGTCAACCTCTCCTGCGCGCGGTACACCCTGCTGCCAACTAACGAGGCTCTGACGACCGAACCAATGGCGGTATATCAATTTAAAAGCCAGTCCTAAATTGACCTGGCCGGTGACGGGCAGCGGCGTCATCGGTGCAAAGGACTGGCTCCGCGGTCACCAACCCGCCTGCCAAGCGTGGTGACTATGGCAAACACCCCCCCATATGATGGTCACAAAAAAGAAACGGCCCCTAGTCCCCGGCGGCTCCGTTATTCCAGGCGTTGGTGGCAGCCTTGGTTCCGGCGGAGCATGGGGTGCTAAGAATCCCCGGCAGACGCCCCGCCACCAAACCCAACGACTCGACCTGGCAACGTACAACGCACGGACTCTGAGGGCTGACGAGAAGATTGTGGAGCTGGAAGAAGAAGTGGACAAGTTGCGCTGGGATATCATAGGGTTATCCGAAGTCCGTAGACAGGGCGAGGACAGAATAACCCTCGAATCCGGCAACTTGTTCTACTACCGGGAGGGAGATCAACAATCCCAAGGGGGTGTCGGGTTTATCGTCCGCAAGTCTCTTGTCAACAACGTGTTAATGATCGAGAGTGTGTCGAGCAGGGTTGTATACCTTGTACTTAAAATAACCGACCGGTATTCATTGAAGGTCATACAGGTATACGCACCGACCTCGACACATCCCGACGAAGAGGTTGAGACCATGTATGAGGACATCTCCAAAGCCATACATGTCTCGCCAACACATTTCACAGTTGTGATGGGAGACTTCAACGCGAAACTAGGCAAACGTAGCGGTGATGAGTTGAGAGTGGGACAATTCGGATATGGGCAGCGGAACCCAAGAGGGCAACGTCTAGCTGATTTCTTGGAAAGGGAGAGCCTCTTTATGATGAACTCCTTTTTCAAGAAACAACCACAACGAAAATGGACATGGATTAGCCCAGATGGTTCCACAAAAAATGAGATCGACTTCATTATGACGACTAAACGGCAAATATTCAGCGATGTCTCTGTGATCAGTAGGGTTAAGACCGGCAGCGATCATCGTATTGCAAGAGGCACGCTGAATCTAAACATTAAGTTCGAAAGATCACGTCTGATGAAGTCCACGCTCCGACCAAATTATGCTCAAATCGAAGATCCCGATAACTTTCAACTCGAACTTCAAAATCGCTTCGAAGCCTTAGATGAATGCGTAACGGCGGACGAAATAAACGACAGGCTGGTGGAAACTGTTCAAGCAGTTGGCAGGAAATTTTATAAGAGCCGACGCCAGAATAGAACCCAAAAGCTCTCCGATCATACTCTGAATCTCATGGCGGTTAGGCGAGATATGCGATTGCAGTCTTCGGTCGACATGACGGCATACAGACAGCTCAATAGACAGATATCTACTTGTGTGCGACGCGACATACGCTGCTTCAATACTTCGTGTATTGAAGAAGCGATTAAGCGGAACAAAGGCTCGAAAGTGTTCGCAAGAAATCTGTCTCTTGGGCAAAGTCAATTGACCAAACTGAAGACCGATAGTGGTAACGTCGTCTCGTCGAAGCCCGAGATTTTGGAAGAGATTGAGAGGTTCTATGAACAGTTATACACCTCTACACAAGCACAACCTGTCGTTAGCATGGCAAAAGACCCCAGAGCCAAGCTGACCCGACACTTTACCGAAGACATCCCGGAAGTCAGCCTGTATGAGATTAGGATGGCCCTCAAACAACTTAAGAACAACAAGGCACCTGGCGATGACGGAATTACGACTGAGCTTCTGAGAGCGGGTGGAAAACCGGTACTTAAAGTCCTCCAGAGGCTATTCGACTCCGTCATACTTGACGGTAATACGCCAGAAGCGTGGAGCAGAAGTGTGGTGGTGCTCTTCTTCAAAAAAGGTGACAACACCTTGTTGAAGAACTACAGACCCATCTCACTTCTGAGCCACGTTTATAAGTTGTTTTCGAGGGTAATCACGAATCGTCTCGCACGCAGGTTTGACGACTTCCAGCCACCCGAACAAGCCGGTTTCCGAAAAGGCTATAGTACCATAGACCACATCCATACGCTTCGGCAGATTATACAGAAAACCGAGGAGTATAATCGGCCACTTTGTATAGCGTATGTGGACTATGAGAAAGCCTTCGATTCCATCGAGACCTGGGCAGTGCTTCAGTCTCTTCAGCGATGCCGCATCGACTATCGCTATATCGAAGTGTTGAAGTGTATCTACAGCAAAGCCACAATGTCTGTCCGATTACAGGACCAGTGCACAAAACACATCCAGCTACAGAAAGGCGTGAGACAGGGAGATGTTATATCTCCGAAACTGTTCACTGCCGCGCTGGAAGATGTTTTCAAGCTACTGGACTGGAACGGATACGGCATCAATATCAACGGCGAATGCATCACTCACCTTCGATTTCCCGACGACATAGTCATTGTGGCGGAGTCGCTGGAGGACCTCGGTGCTATGCTCAGGGACCTCAGTAGAGTATCCCAGCAGGTAGGTTTGAGGATGAATATGGACAAGACGAAGGTCATGTCAAATGTTCATGTCTCACCTGTACCGGTTAATGTTGGGAATACCACACTCGAAGTTGTTGACGAATACGTCTACCTGGGTCAAAAGATACGATTAGGTAGATCCAACTTCGACAAAGAGGTCCAGCGAAGAATCCAACTCGGATGGGCAGCGTTCGGGAAACTTCGGCACATCTTTGAGTTCAAAATACCCCAATGCCTAAAGACATAAGTCTTTAACCAATGCGTGTTGCCAGTGATGGCTTATGGAACTGAGACGTGGTCCTTAACTGTGGGCCTCATAACAAAGCTCAAAGTCACACAGCGAGCTATGGAGAGAGCTATGCTCGGAGTCTCTTTGCGCGACAGAATCCGTAATGAGGATATTCGCAAAAGAACGAAAGTGGCCGACATAGCTCAAAGAGTAAGCAAGCTGAAGTGGCAATGGGCAGACCACATCGCTCGCAGAACTGACAACCGATGGGGAAGAAAGGTTCTCGAGTGGCGACCACGAACCGGAAGACGCAGTGTTGGACGGCCTCCCACTAGATGGACAGATGACCTAACAAAGGTCGCTGGAAACCGCTGGTTGCAGGTTGCGCGGGACCGTTCGTTGTGGAAATCTAGGGGGGAGGCCTATGTTCAGCAGTGGACGTCTTGCGGCTGATGATGATGATGACTAGATCTCATTCAAACCAATTTTCGTTGAAAGTTTACGGCATACATTTTTTATATTTTTGCCATTCTCTTATTTTAGAAGTTACGGGAGAGGGAGGGCACACATTTATTTTACCACTTTGGAAGAGTCTCTCCCGCAAACAAAACTATGTAGGTATTCAGAAAAAAAATTGTCACCAGACTATTATTAAAATCTCACTAGATTATTCAAAAAGACACTAGAAACAATTATATTTTTTGAGCAAACTCTGTATACAACATTTTATATCATAACGGTAATTACAAGTAAATTTGCAAAATCAGTGGTTTATTCTGACACAAAATACAACTTTTAGCATTAATTATTTACAAAAAAAAACTTATGTTCAAAAATTATAAACTCGAAAAAATCCTCATCTATTATCATTATTGTCCGTATCATTTTAGTGTTTAAAAAAAAGAGTTGGTTGCTCTGTTATAGTATTATAGATTATAGTGTATTATAGATGTATGTAGAAGTAGGAAAGTTGCGGTTGTATTAATTTTTGTGGTTGCGGCTAGAAATTCAAGAGAAAAAGCATAAGTTTTGGCCATGAAAAGTTAACTAGAAATCAACAGATTTTTATTGTCATAAAATCATACAAAAAAATGTGACATCAAGAACCCACTAAATCTAGCGACAAAGTCACTAAAACGGCAATACTGAGTGTGGCTGGCTATTTGCATCATGCAAATGCAGCAGCGTGGACATAGCGAAGATGCAAAAATCGCCTACCGACATTTGTAGGATGCATGCATTCGACAAAAGACGCGTGCGTGGACAGTAGGCCTAAGAAACGTTAGTCTGCCATATTAATTATTATCAATTTACTTAAATGGGATTACGTGAATGAGCGACGTTTGATTTATTTTGATACCTACTAGCTGCACTCTGTGTCACTTACCATTTATTCGTTTTTTTTTTTCGGCAAATGTGACCTTTACAAACTTTGGATGTCATATCTATAAATAATAAAAAGCTTTTTTTTTAAAGCTTCTAGCTTTAAAAATGACGAAACTTTATTATCTTATTGTAACCTTTAATACCTTTTTTAGCATTAAAAAGTAGTCATAATATGTCCTTTCTCACGTTGTACCAAATTGTGTTAAAATCACTTCAGTAGTTAAGACGTGGAAGCGTAACAGACAGGCAGATTGAATGTGTAAGTTTCACATTTATTATTTTAGATAGTAGAGATTATTCAAACAAAAATAATAAAAATCGCGATACTAAAATTGAGCTAATTTTTCACCAAACCACCCCGGGTTTGGTGAAAAATAGATACTTTACGACGTATTCTTATACCTAACAAATGCATGTTAAACATTTGTAAAAATCGAAGGAGGTTTAGAAGGAGAACGAAAATAAACGAGATTTTTATGAACCTAGTAACAATTAAATTGTGTTTATCCTGAACGCTGATTTTAGTTCTCCCTATTCTATTCTACGACTGATAGTGTAAATTTCGTTAGTTTCACTTTTAATTACCAGACGAGAACAGTTTGCGCTCTTCAGTTAAGTTCTTTGTATTTTTAACCACACATTTTTTCTTATACCGAAGCACTGTTTGGCAACCTTGAAAAACAAATAAAAATTACACATGGACATTAAGCACATTACAAGTTTCACAATTAAAAGTTAATTTGCTTGCAAATTTTGTATTTACCCTTTGTTCATCACTTTGATTGCATTATATACATTTTGTTTTATTGTTTCATGTTATTTAATAATTTAATTAATCATTATTTTAAATATAAGTTAATGACACAAGAAAAAAAAATTTCGAAATAGATTTTTCGATAATTTTGTGTTTGATGAAAAACAACATCACAGTACGTTGAATGGGCTAAAGTGACCTTAAAAACCTACTACGATCATTATATTCACCATTTGCATGTTTATTTTTTAAACTAAAATAAGCTACGTAAGTATGTGTTGTGGTCCAAATTTTGTGAATTCATTTGTTTAAATGTTGTACGAATGTTGACTGCACGTTTTTTTTAATATGTTGATGTTGTTTGTTTGTAAATATAATGTAAGTTACTTACGCTAATCAAATCTGAGCTAAAAGTTTCCTTGGATAAAAAGTTGAACTGAGATAAACTAACTGATAATAGTATAATACAAAGAAACTTTTTGTTCCTCAATCCGATACTTCTATTGTATGTTATGTAGTTGCTCGAGTGTGTGTCGATTGCTTAGTAATAGGTACAGTTTGTGCTCGTAAAATAATACCAAATGTGATGTCACAAATTTACCGTATTTATCTGTTTACGCTGCTGGATACAGAAGGCTGAAAGCGGTCTGAATGTCAACAAAACGGACCACTTCGCAGTGGGCAAAGGGATCAGGGCGGCAGCAAGCAGTGACGCTCTAATAGACCTGTTTTCACACTCCACAACACAGCAGAACATCGAAAACAACAACAACCCTCGTCTATCTCCCTACAGCGTGTCCCCAGCACCAGAACTAGTCAACGGCGTCACGTCAGCGCCTTGTTTCGGCGGCATGTCAAACGATGAAATCCAGAACTACCTAATCTCCAAATTCCAAGACATGGGCGGGTTTACGGACGAAACATCGCCTAAAAAGTTCAATGGCAACCAACAGTTCTATCAAAACAGCAAGGCGTTCCCGAACATACCGCCGCTGACTAATCACTATAGCGCAGCGGACTTGGCGACGCTTCTGGGGCATAGCGCCTACGCGGAGCCTCGGCCAGGGGTAGCTGAGCCGTTCGCGCAGGCTATGAGCCTCGCCCAGTCGGAGAACTCTTTGTTCAGCCCCAGTAGGGAGTCGTCGTCGAAGGACTCGACACAAGACGAGTGTAGTTCAGACGAAGGCGGGATAATCCCGTTCATAATGCCGCTATCACACAACGGAATGTTAACGGCGACGGGTTCTGATGGACGCGTGCGACTCATTGTACCTGTAAGCCCATCGGAAAGCGCAGTAGAAGTTCGCGCCCCCCCTGTTCCTACCCAACACCCCCCTACTTCCTCGATGCTACTCCCTACTCCCACTCTCCTCGCCGTCCCAGCTGCCCCTATCACTCGCACCACCAGCGAAAAAGTACCCAACCGCAGCGAAATGATGACAGCACTACGTTCCCAGTGGACACGACACACTACCAAGTAGACTTAGGCCAATTATCCACGTAGCTGCACGACATCCGCACGATTTCGACAATTGTCGGATGCAAGGCGAATGCTTGCATCTTGCGTACAAATAATGAAGTCTGTGTCCACGAAACGACAACGACACGACAGCCGCACGTCTTGCGTTTGTTCGTAGGATGCATGCATTCGACAAAAGACGCGTGCGTGGACAGTAGCCCTTACGTTCCCCACCCGTTCTAGTCCAGTCCGAGTCCAGTTACCTTTATCGTTATTGTTTATTTGTTGATAGAAATAAGTTTTAGTTTAAACAGATTTATAGAAAACCCAGACAGAAACGATTTATGTTTGTCGCGTCTAAATGAAATATCTGAATAGACGTAGGAATATTTTATGATGACACTTATTTGAACCACGTGAATTTATAAATAGTTTCGCGATTATGACGCACATTATAGTGTGTTCGTGTGTGTTTACTGCTTCTCGCGTATCCCAAGTATCACGACGTACCGACATATCCTTTATCATATCGACATTAAATAGGGTTTCAGTTTTATGATCACTGCAATGGTTATAAAGTGTTAGGAACAGCAATATTTTTGCTTTAGATGAGCTATAAAGAGTCTAATAATATCATATTTATGTATCGCGTAGCGGGAAACTTTTATACCTTAGCTTTTTTTGCAAATATGTACCTATAGGTCTACCTAGTCATTATGATAACTTTCTGTAAAAATGCGTAAGAGTACATTACAAATGACTATTTTTTCAAAAACATTGTAGAGGTTAGAGGTTCATATAAAAACACCCAAAATAAAAAAAGGGTGAAGTTGACTTGATGTGTAAAAATGTTTTCATCGTCTTGTAATAAGAATTATCAACATTTCTGAATGTCTATAAAGCAACTCGACTAGTACAATAATACTAGGCTATTATATGTATACTTATGAGAATTTATTACTGTAAATTTTGTATATGAACGAAATGTTGATGTTCTTTCCGTAATAACTTTAACGTAGGTTCTATTGACTTTTTAGAAAAGTTTTAAATACTGTTTACTTAATAGGTATATTATGTATTAATAATTTCGCGTACTTACCTAACAAACAGGTGCCAAACTGTGTAAATGTCTATGTATATAATGTATGTATTTCGATGGACCAAAGAATATGGTACCAAAGTGCTATAAAGTAGATTAAAATAAATGATTATATCTGTAAGTTTGTAATGCTTTCTGAACAGAACGAATTCCAATAACTATAACTCAATGGATACTTGGTACATATTTTAGAATGAGTGTCCTCCATATATCTCAATACTTAAGAACAATTAGGCATATCACCTTGAGTGTATTTAACTTTACAAGTGTTGACATAATCAGATATGTTTTTAATATAGAGTGACGGGACGAGTAAAAAATGGTAAGCAACACGCATTCTCAATAAAGTGTCATGCCGCTATAGTAACATGAAGAGTCAGAGTCACTGCCTAGTAAATATTGCGCTGTGCTCTTCAACTTAAACAAACAAAATATAACATAATTTATCTCTTTACCCTATAAGTTATCTGGGTACATTGTCCTTCACGGAGCACTTAAATGTTAACACATTACTGCTTGACGAAATAATAACTGGCATATGTTTGGTACTTCGGTAGGTAGTCTGAAATAAGTCCGACCACTACAAAATGTGGCAATAAGAAATTTTAGCTTTTGGCTCGCGTGAGACTTTCGCAAATGTTTGAAATAAGTAGGTATAGTGAAATAGAAAATAATTACTTTGAATTATTTTGAACAGTTTATTTTAGTACATTATCACGTGTACCTATTTGTACCATGAAATAAAAATGTTTGTTGTTAGATCGTTTGCACTCTTTATATTCAGAAAATACTGTTATGAGAAGGCGTGTTGCTCACCTGTTACCTGTTGTCTGGTTTCTCGTGTTGTCATACTACATTTAAATAAAAAAATACTTTTAATATATATCAAGTTTTGTTCCAAAACATATGACTAATTAAAATACAATATATTAGCTTAAATGTCGTAATTAAATATCTATGCAATCTCTCTCCTTGTGGGTTAATAAAAGTTTTCATTTTCCAATAAAACCCAAAAAATATCTATTGCCAAATGTGTCTAGTTTAAGTCATAGACAATAGTATTTATTTCTGTGTGGTTACAGTCACCATAAAATGAACACATACATAGGTAATCAGTTGCAATTACAGAAAAAAAAAACTTGACGTTACAATAAAACTATATTTAGAACAAACGTTGTACTTATTTTTATACTAAACAACATTTAACATGAAATAATAACACAAGTATTAACGATTACGTGATATTTACGATATTTTACGTGGTGGAGGGGACTCCAATTGCCTGAGTGAATTTTACCCGATAGCTGCATCATGGATCATGCATCATGTATGTGGCGGGTCCTGAAAACACCGCGATAGGTGGGCCAGAGTTACTACAGAGTGGGCACCATCGGCTAGTCGAACCTAGGGCCGTCCTCCAACGCGCTGGAAAGATGAGCTCGGAGCGTAAAAAAAAGATTGGGCGATGAAAGCTCTGGACCGGACTAAGTGGAGAAAATTGGGGGAGACCTTTGCCCAGCAAGGGAACAATTATAGTTAATTAAAAAAAAAATTACAAACAAATCACAATTAAAAAATGTGATGTCAAGGGACACCAGGTACGAACGAAATTCCTTCGGAAAATATAGGAGCAACACAATTTTCAACAAAAGCTATTTGCTTAATTTTATTATTCATGGAATTATCTGAAAGTTGAAGTTGGCAGTTGGATGTTAACTTAATACCCTGTTTACATTATTCCAGTCCAGCGGTCGAATCCAGCGCTGGATTGCTTACTGGAATAATGGAAACCGGCACTGGAAAGCATCAATCCAGTGCCAATGCATTCCAGTGACGGTTTACATTATTCCAGTAAGCAATCCATCGCTGGATTCGGTCGCTGGACTAGAATCATGTAAACGGGGTATAAGACTTAGACTTTGGCATCACTGTCCGTCAATGCTGTTGCCTTTGAAGCGGAATGGAGAAGAGAGGTTGATTCGCCTCAGTGGAACCACAGCCTAATACCCCGTTTACATTATTCCAGTCCAGCGGCCGAATCCAGCGCTGGATTGCTTACTGGAATAATGTAAACGGGGGTAAATTTATCCTCTCACCCCAAACGCTAATAGAAATGCTGACACGTTTCTGCATGGCTATGGTCCATTCATTCTTTCATTCACGAGCGTGACGCTTAAGCTCAATTCACAGCCCATGGAAAATCTGTGTGCTGTGCCAAAATAAGTTTTCGCTATAAAAAAAGACATGTTTGTGTGTTGTGTGGTCCACTAAAAGAAGATTTCACTTCAATAAAAATCTATCTATTTATATAAAAGCGAAAGGTCATTCATCAAGGAATCTCAGAAACTACAAATGCTAGGAAGCTGAAATTTTGCATGGAGGTCCCTTTTAGCACGTAGGCGCTCGCTAAGACGGGGTTTTGCGAAGTTCAACCCTTAAGAGGGTAAAACAAGGGATGAATAACTTTGCAAATTCGTGATTTTCAAAGTTATAAAATGTTGTATCTAGACACTTGACATGAAGCAATTATATGTTTGTTCTATGAATTTTGTAATTTCGAACTGTATGGGGGGTGAAATTGGGGTTGAAATAGGGGATGAATGTCAATATGGAAGTTCCCAACCGATGAAGATAAAACCATGAAACTCTGTATATATAGGTACACTTGACACGAAGCAATTAAATGTTTGTTATATCAGTTTTGTAATTTCGAACTGTACGGGGATGAAATTGGGGTTGAAAATTGTCCAATCATTGGATTGATGCTTTCCAGTGGCGGTCTACATTATTCCAGTAACCAATCCAGCGCTGGATTCGATCACTGGACTGGAATAATGTAAACGGGGTATAACTCTTTATATAGGCACTTGACACGAAGCAAATAAATGTTTGTCCTAGCAATTTTGTAATTTCGAACTGTATGGGGGTGAAATTGAAGTTGAAATGGGAGACGAATGTCTCTTACGCTTTCGTACCTAAACAATTGAACCGATTTTGATGAAATTGTTTTATTATAAGTTGTTTTTAGTAACCGTAAATGCGTCTGGGTATAGAAATAGGTACTGCCTGAGTGACCTTACTATTTATTTCGCGCAGATAAAGTCGCGGGTAACAGCTGGTATTAATTTAAGAAGAAGTGTTTTGTTGGAACGCTCTAATCTCAGGAACTACAAGACCGATTTCAAAAATTCTTTCACCGTTGGATACCTTCGTGCTCTTTGTGTGATACACTCATAGGCTATCACAAGCACTCTCGGTGGTCCCGAGGTCACCCGAACGAATCGTTCTCTTACGAGCGCTTGATGTCAGTTCACAGCCCACAAAAAAACCTGTGTGTCCGCAAAAGAAGTTTTCATTTCAAAAAAAAACTCCAAAGCCTATTCTCAATTTGACTGGATACACATAAATATATGAGCTATCCGGTAACATACATACAAGGACAAAATTTAAAATGTTGGCTAACCCTCGACTATCGCGAATATGTAAATATTCGATACTCGAGTTTTTACAATATTCTACTAGCCAAGCCCTTCTATTTGATACCCATATTGAGGGAGTAGTGAAAAAAGAAATGTAATTCGCCATTTTCGGCGGTCATCTTGGATTTGAAATTTGTCATAGTGATGGTATGCAAATGAAAGGGCTTGATTTTCAAGGCGAGCCCTCTTATTTGATACCCATATTGAGGGAGGTTGTAAAGAAATATTTTGTCCGCCATTTTGTGGAGGCAGCCATCTTGAATAGATTTAGAATTAGAAATAGCACGGAAACTAACCTTCAAATAAAAAAACCGCATCGAAATCGGTTCATCCGTTTGAGCTCTACAGTGCCACAGACATACACAGACACACTGAAAGACTGACATCGACGTCAAACTTATTACACCCATTTTTTTTTGGTCGAGGGTTAAACAACAAAGTACCAAATATTGAACCTCTTTCTTTTTTGAAGACAATTAAATATAAGCCAAAGTACTTCCTAAGAAGGTTCTATCATATTATTTCTCCTTGTAAGTAAAACAATGAAATTGAACACGAGTTGTGAAACTTGTTTTTTGCGTTCATCAAATCCTTGATGGTTTCTTGTTGAAATTTCCCGAAGTTACTTCAACAAAGTTTTCTAAACAGGCTTTTTCTTCATGTTTAAACTTTGAAAGATGATGCTCAATCGATTTCATTTCAACTTTTTTCATAAAGTTCGGTGAGTCATGAAGGCTGGGCTTGAACGCTAAGGACTCATGGAGCGATTTTTACCCGTGCCTGCCGCGGTTTTGGTGTTGCTGCCTGCTCACGAGACCGCTCATTTTCGCGGTTTCGCAGCGGCCGCGGTTGAGATTTTCGGCTGCAAACGTGGCGGGTGATAATCACAAGACGGGGCAGTTAACGATCACTTGAGGTCCAACCAAAGCCAACCAACCGCAGAGCGTGCGGACGCTACCAGCCGCGTCAGCAGTCGACCGCGGGCCGCGCGATGCCCGCCGGTGTCGCGGGAGCCGGAAACAACCGCACCTGCCGCGGGCCTTAAAGTAGCCTTTCGAAGCAAGCGTCTATAGCGTCACTGGCACCGCGACTGTGACGCCGCGATAGAGCGACAGATAGATGTTCCATACAAATGAAATTCTATGGAACATCATTCGAGCACAGCAGCACTAACGCGGCGACTGTGACGTCACTGACGCTGCGCTCGAATAGTGTCGTGTAGTGTCACTGTGCACGAATGGCGTTCACTAGAATTTCATACGTTCGTATGGAACATCTATCTGTCGCTCTGTCGTGGCGTCACAGTCGCGGCGCCAGTGACGCTATAGACGCTCGCTTCGAAGGGCTACCTCGAAACGCGTCGTGAGCTGTGCTTTCATTTTTCCATACATATCTGCATTCTATAGAAACTGCGGATCCGCAACCGCGGCTGTCGCGAGCAAAATTCGCTCCATGAATTCTTAGCGGAAGGCTTCTTTCGACAATTACACCAAGCTTAGATTAAAAAATGTAGAAATTATTTACTCTAGTGAATAATTTCGTAAACTTGTTGTTCCTGAGAAATAACCCTACAATTTACTTTATTACCAACTAAATTACCGACAAAATTGTTTAACTCAGCCAAAACTTTCTAATCTCACCACAGGATTTAGTAGTTTCACAAAGTTTTCTAATTTAACCACTTCATTTTCTCGCAACAACTTCTTTCTGCACCACACCCACGAGTATACTAAAATGATAAAGCTGAAGCGGTTTTTTTGTTTGAACACGCAGGAACCATCTCAGGAACATCTCAGGAGCATCTCAGAAACTACTAGACCGATTTTTGAAAAATTCTTTCACCGTTGTATACCTATGTGATTCTTGAGTGCTATAGGACTTACACATCGATATAAATCATTGGATGTGCCCTCCCAAACTTAAGGCGCACGGAATTATGTTATCGTTGGGAAGAGTGAGCACACTCCTTCCTTTTTAGTCGATAGCAGGAAGCGGTGAACGCTGGACGTTTATACCTATCACTATCACAGAAATCTAAATTTAGATTTCTGTGATCACTATTCATTGTCAACAACCAAAATAAGTAGAACCGCAACATACCTCGCCGCTAGCGATTCTAGGGGTCGAGTAGATTGGTAGTTGAAAACCACTCACGCTACACACAGCGACGTAGTTTGTTAACAATTTCAAGGTGCTCAGGGCGCATCTTTTGATTTACATTGATGGCTATACATATATTATGTACCAAGGGCGAAGCGGAGGCTAACAACAAGTCCTTTTTATTTTTAAAACGAAATTTCTATGTTCCTTAACCTTTATGTAGCATTTTGTCTCCGTTAAAAGTTATGCTAATTCGATTTAACCCGATAATGATCGCTAGTGGAACAACAAGTATCATATTCCTCCATGCTGATTGAACGTGGGTTGGCGGTTGTCAAGTTATTTTGAACTAGCGGCCCGCCCCGGCTTCGCACGGGTGCAATGTAGATATTACACTGGCCTCGTGGCTTAGTTGGTAGTAGCTCTGCCTGCGAAGCCGAGGGTCGTGGGTTCGATTCCCACCTAGTGCAAAAATTTGTGTGATGAATTCAAATGTTTGCACTGTGTCTGGGTGTTTCTATGTATAATAAGTATGTATTTAAAACTATATACGTATTTTATCAGCTATCTGGCGGCCATCATACAAGCTTTGCTTAGTTTGGGGTCAGGTGGTGTTGTGTGTGAATTGTCCACCAATATTTATTGATTATTTATTTATTAAATATACTAATAAAAATGTTTATTGTGGATTATGCCTAAAAGATAGACGTATAATACAACGTGGTGGATTTACCCCCAACAATATTTTAACAGTCCATTCTAACACTAATGTAGACTTCATCACCCAAGGTCTCTTTCCCCTTAGCACGGTAGATCACGAGATAATTCGAGTCAAAGTTTGACGTAAAATTCCCACCAAATCACCAGCTTCAACCCTAAAGCATGTACAGCAGACAAACGACCTTGCCGCCGACGCTGCGACATCGTACAAAAATCCGTGTGGAGGTCTGGCCATTAGGGGTATGTCAAATGTCAATCAACCAAAAAAATTTTTTTTTTTTTGGTTTTTTTTTTTGATCTTTCATGCCTAGTTTTCACATACATGATTCAAAACTTAATGTAGACGAACTACCATAAACATTGTTGCACCTTTCTGCAACACCTTGTATATGTCATTATGAACTTTTTTGTAGAATTTTTTAAGGTGTACAATACTGCAGTACATTTTGATCTGTCTCGTAGGGTTCAGCCAGCGTTTGCAATTTAAGCGTAAAATTGTGTTTATTTATGACATCGTTTTAGAAATCTTTAAAATTATCAGTGTTTCTCTACTGTACTATGCATGTATTCTACATAAAAATCTTCTTCTTGAACTACTCTATCTATTAAAAAAACCCGCATCAAAATCTATTTGGTAGTTTTAAAGATCTAAGCATACTAGGGACAGAGAGACACGGGAAGTGACTTTGTTTTATACTACGAGTATGAGAGTATGTAGTGATAAAACCGATGAATTCAACCAACTGCGGGTTTCATTACTGACCTGGTTGATGGCTCAGTCCGTAGTAAGTCTGCTCACTTAGCCGTAGGTCACAGGTTCGATTCCCATATAATACAAACTTTTGTGTCATGAATATGGATCTTTGTTCTGTGTTCAGGTGTTCTATGTATCATGAGTTGATTTTAAAATTACTTTTATATTACTAGCAACCCGCGGTTTTACTTGTGTAGTTCCCATTCCCGTTATTTTACCGGGATAAAAATTAGCCTATATGTTTTTCTACACTATAATCCAACATTTATTACTAAGCAACTTATAACTTATTAAGCGCTATTAAGCAAACAAACATCCAAACTTTCGGATTTATAATATTAGTAGGAGTATCTTATGCTGCACTAATAGGTTCATATTCAGATTTGGCTGGGCAGGGAGAGAAACGCGAGTAGTGAAGGTGAGTGTTGATGTAGGTACGTCGGAAAGGGGCCCCTTAAACCTACACCCGTGTGACAAGTCTCAAGATCTACTTGGGATTTCTCTCTCTGTCACACGATGGACCCGGCATCTGCACGGTGAATCTATGGAATGCTAAGAAGTTCGTCTCTTTCTCTTTAATGACGGCTTATTGACTCGTGTAAGTGTAAATTGAATAAATGTTGACAATTTGGTGTTAAAATTCATCTATACTAATATTAAAAAGCTGAAGAGGTATTTTGTTTGAACGCGGTAATCTCAGGCACTACTGAAATAATTTCACAAACTATTTCACCGCTGGATATTTACGTGATCCCTGAGTACTGTTATAGACTATATATTATGTACCACTAGTTTGAAATAATGGGGCTGTGGTGGCCTAAACAAGCCTTAGGGTTTAAGGGCGTAGGTTCGATTACTCGTACCGCATACTTATGAGCATTTTTTCATTCGCTGTTGTACAAGTTCCTTTCTCATTACCAATCAATCGCATTATCGGTCAAGGAAAACATAGTGAGCAACCGACACTATTTTTAGAAAGATATTTTTAAAGACATGCATTAGCCTTTAACACGCACTTGGCCAACCTGGTGGATATAGTCTTGAGTCTCTCCTTGTGAGAGATGGCTCTTACTATATAGCTATACATGGCTCTTAAAATAGTCGATAGTGACTCGTTTTTTCGTCGGCGTTGGGACAACTGCCTTTAACCTCTTCGTCCGGATATGTCTAGGTTGGTGCGTATACCTGTATGATCTTTAATTAATACCGGTCAGTAATTTTAAGTATACAAGGTATACCACCCTTTTCGACACAGTCTCAATCATTATTACGTCGTTGACAAGAGGCTTGCGGACGATAAACCTGACACCCCCTTGGTACTATTGATCGCCCTCCCGGTAGTAGAAAAAGGTGCCAGATTCCAGGGTTATCCTTCTCTATGTCCTCGCCCTGTCTTCGGACTTCGGATAACCCATCATATCCCAGCGCAACTTATCCACTTCTTCTTTCAGCTCCACAATCTTTTTGTCAGCCCTCAGCGTCCGTACGTTATACGTTGCCAGGTCGAGTCGTTGGGTTTGGTAGCGGGGCATCTGTGGAGGATTCTTAGCACCCCATGCTCCGCCGGAACCAAGGCTGCCACCAGCGCCAGGAATAACGGAGCCACCAGGGACTAGGGCTGTTTCTTTTTAGCGTCCTTCATATTAATTTATTAACCGACTTCCAAAACAGAGGAGGTCATCAATTCGACCACGATGTTTTTTTTTGTATGTTACCTGATATCTCGAGAACGCCCGAACCGATTTTAATATTTCTTTTTTTGTTCAGATAGATATGCTTTCTGAATGATTTCATACAATTTTTACCAAAATCCGTCCGGTGGTTTTTGAAATATGAACAAAAAACTAAAATTTGCCTACAGTTTTGTCTGGATGATTTATTATGTAGTTGTAGATTTCACAAAAGTTACGAAATTCGATCCTGACAGGACACGAAGTTGTGTAAATAACTGCATTCATGAAAACTTGTTTTGCACTAAAAAGGCTAAATGAACTATTTTATACATCAAGTTTAACCGACTTTAAAACCAACAATAGGCACTCAAATGCGAAAGATAAATTGATATAATTATTATTAAGCGCTACACTCATCTATTCAGGTAGACGGGAGATGATGCTCCCTGTTAATAATCAGTCAAACGACATCTGCTCAACTTATTTGCTTAGTCAACCGACAAAACGCTCCCTTTACTTTTGCTTGGTAACCTCCAATAATAATAAGTCAGCCAACATAGACATCACGTGTAAGTAACGAGTTCGATACAGACTCAAGTCGGAGGGTGTCTCGCGCTCCACACCGATAGGACACCAGGTGTGCCAAACACTCTGTCCCCTGGCGTTAGCTCGAGCCGAGGTCGAGCCGTCTGGGACGCCCTCGTGTTAGCAGCTGCAACGCGTTCCAGGTATCATCCCATGATGTTTCATTAGCATAACAATGTCTATTACTAGGTTAGGTTCACCTTAAGGCAGTCTCTGAATTTTCTAGGCTGGGAAATGAGCTACCTGAGTAGATTTTCCCCGAAGGTTTATAATCTAGGTGCCTTCAAGTCTAGAGTGAATCGGTTTCTTCTAGGTGAGCACGCTTCATTGTAGTTGCTTAACATCAGGCGAGATGGCGGTCAAGTGTAAACCTATTCAAGTTAGAAAAATATAAAACTTTGGGTCCTGTGCCTTCCGCGCTAACCCAATAAATCCGACAAATAGTATAGGTATCTCGCAGCTAGCTACTACAATATAAATTAAAAAAAAACTCATTAATTTCAAGTCGTTGCCAGCCAAGTCTAACTGGTGGTAGATAGATACTACTACTTACCTATGCCTACTTACATCGTACATCAAAAAAAGAATCATCAAAATCGATCCACAATTAGCGGGGCTGTCTCGTAACATACTCGTACATACAACTGAATTGAGAACCTCCTCCTTTTTCGATGTCGGTTAATAATTACATGAGAAGCGACAATAATATAATTAAATTTTATCCGAAAACACAAAATCCGACATCTGTTTTTAATTTACCGAGTTTGTTGTCTCACTCAGTCTCCCGCTCTTACCCATAGGGCATAGTTGAGTTTAGGGGATGATTGACCCCTTAGATTGATCTATCGTATTGTAAAAAGCAACAAAATAGTTGTCTGACGAACATATTTACAAATGGAGCATGAGAATTTAAGTGAAGTTAAATTATTATTTTGGAGTTGTTAAGCAAAACGGCCGACGGAAAGTGTCCGGGAGTATTGGAATCTTGTTTTTAAGGAAATTGCCTACAACATACGTGAAAATCACTAATTAGAAAATATGTGAAGTAAGTAATGTTTGTATGTACTTTCATTACCCCATATCTCAAAATTGGCCGTCTAAGCAAGTTAGCGAGTAAGCATGTGTTCTTAGTACTTACTAACTCTACTCAAATACATTTCATTCATCAGAAAATAGGTGACGTCAGGGAGCTCTGGGATCTTACTCTATTATGTACATAATATGTACATCGATTACTACGAGAATAATGATTTGTAAAACTCAGACACTTTGCTTGGATTTCATAACTTTTCTGAAATCAACGCGATGTGGTACGAATTCGTCGTCGAGATAAGCAGTTTTTGTTTTTTATTAATATTTCGAAAAGAAATTACAGAAATAATCTACGAGCCTGAGAAGGACCATAGGTTTCTTTTTTATGTAATGAAAAGTCTGAAATAGAGTATGAATACTAACAGTTAGTAATAAATACAAGTTTGTATAATCGTTAGCAAGAGTCATGAAACTTATTTTTCTGGGTTTTGTTTAAAAATTGATTCTCGTATATATAATCTCGTAATACATATAATCGTATACCTACATTAGACGAAAATTGTTCGTCGTCAATGTAATAAAAATGATATAAAAAGGTGGTAAGGTATGGGCAACACCGCGGGGCGTAGGTAGTTTAGCGTAGCTCCCTCGGGACGATGGAGACTTAAATAAAATAAACTAGATGGCGTTGACTGCTCTTAAAACGCGATATCGTTGTAGGTCTATAAATTCCATACGTTGATTCGCTCAGGTGAAGTCCTTAACAGACATTCAGTTACATGTAGTTTTTGAAGTGCTGACACCTTTGAGAGGCTGTCATCGCACTAAAAGTTTTCAAATGTACATTGTGCTTGGGAATTATTAATAGACTAGCGGTCCACCTCGGCTTCGCCCGTCGTACATAATGATATAGTCTACGGCACTCAGGGATCACGGAAGTGTCCAACGGTGAAAGAGTTTTTAAAACCGTACCAGTAGTTCCTGAGATTAACGCGTATAAATACTAAACTTTTTTTAATTAATATACCTACTTACTATTACGCATATCGCTAACACGATCTCACTAGATTTCAACTATACAAAAGTCCGCCTGGCGAAGTACCACACCTTTGCCAGTTATTCTACCGCCAAGCAGTAACGTGCAAACATTACAGTGTTCCGGTTTGAAGGGCAATGTTTCCAGAGAAATTACAGTGCTTAGAGATATAACAACTTAAATCTCTGGGTGACAGCTTTTTGAGTACAGATACGTATGCCCCTTATAGTGTAAGGGCCCGTGAATCCCAGACCTTCGATATTTTAACAGAGTTAAAAGTTTGTTACCGCATGCTCTTAACGTAGGTTAGAACGATTGACTATTATGAAGTTTGGGTCATACTGGCTTTGGTAAATAAAGCGGTATTATGTAAAGGTGTGAAAGACCGATCTAAATTTGTCAAATTATATAGTATTTTTTTGGTATTATGGCTTAATATTGGTATTAAATGAAAGGGCTTGACTAGTAGAAGATATTATTAGGCATATCACCTAGATAAGGGGCGGGGCCCACTATGGCGTGATGCAACAAGAGTGGTTAGGAGGGTAGTGGCCGGTCTGATGGTGTCTGATGCCTACATCTCATTCTTGGAGTGGCGCTGGGTTGTGTTGGACCTGCTACGGACATATATTTTAGTTCATTTTTGTGATTGCTACATTTATCTGATTGAAAACAATTATGTTTTGATTGTAGAAAATTCAGTAGGCTTTTTAATCAGTTGTATAAAAAAAAATATGTATGCTTAAGAACACACGTCGGAAGTGAAAACTAAAGTAAGGAATAACTATTAAAAACCATTGAATAATATGAATAAATAAAAAAATTACATATTAGTATTATAAATTGAATATAGTTACCGACACAACAGTGACAGATGCGGCTAAAGGAGTACCTATATATATATACATACGGGACCTCTTCAGACCTACCAAACAAACAAGGAATCAATAAAATCAATTCTCAATTGTTGAAACTATCGCGTATGCATGCATTCAAAAATAATTGATAGCTTAAAAAACATTAGAAAAACATGCTTGCCTATGTTCCAGCTTTATCATCAGACCTTGAAACCTAATCGTGCTTAAAGTTCATTACAAAACGTTTCTAACAAATGCAAACACAGCTATGATACGATGTTCCATCATGAAGTTCCAGTTCATATTTATCTTCCGGCTCCTTCATCAGATTAGTTCGAAAGTACCATATTATTGTATTTTCATCAGAACTACAGCTACCTATTATTTTCATGACGCTACGATCCTTGGAAGATGGTTAAATTAGTTACATACATGTCAGTCTAATAGAAGCGTGTTAAATAGGTACATACAACCGAACTAAAAACCTCTTCCGTTTTAAAGTCAGTAAAATAAAGATATTGTTATATCAAAACAAGTAAACTCAACGACTGCGGTTTTGCGATGTACGAGCATTAGAGTAAGATCCCAGAGCTGCCAGACGTCACCTATTTTCTGATGAATGAAATGTTGACGATTGAGTAGAGTTAGTAAGTACTAAGAACACATGCTTACTCGCTAACTCGATTAGACAGCCAATTTTGAGATATGGGGTAATGAAGGTACATACAAACATTACTTACTTCACGTATTTTCTAATAAGTGATTTTTAGGTATGTTGTAGGTAATATCCTTAAAAACAAGGTCCCAATACTCCCAGACACTTTCCGTCGGCCGTTTTGCTTAACAACTCCAAAATAATAATTTAACTTCACTTAAATTCTCATGCTACATTTGTAAATATGTTCGTCAGACAACTATTTTAAAGCTTTTTCCAATAAGACAGACCAATCTAAGGGGCCAATCATCCCCTAAACTCAATTTTAAGTCAATACTTCCTTATAAATGTTTCACTCAGTGTCCCGCTCTTACCCATAGGGCATAGTTCAGTTTAGGGGATGATTGCCTCTTTAGACTGGTCTATCGTATTGTAAAAAGCAACAAAATAGTTGTCTGACGAACATATTCACAAATGGAGCATGAGAATTTAAGTGAAGTTAAATTATTATTTTAGAGTTGTTAAGCAAAACGGCTGACGGAAAGTGTCTGGGAGTATGGGAACCTTGTTTTTAAGGATGTTGCCTACAACATACCTGAAAATCACTTATTAGAAAATACGTGGAAGTAAGTAATGTTTGTATGTACCTTAATTACCCCATGTCTCAAAATTGGCCGCCTAAACAAGTTAGCGAGTAAGCATGTGTTCTTAGTACTTACTAACTCTACTCAATCGTCCACATTTCATTCATCAGAAAATAAGTGACGTCTGGCAGCTCTGAGATCTTGGACTATTAGGGATCACGGAAGTGTCCAAAGGTGAAAGAATTTTTAAAATCGTCCCAGTAGTTCCTGAGATTAACGCGTTCAAACAAAAAACTTTTTCAGCTTTATGACTACAAATAAGTATGCCCCTTATAGTGTAAGGGCCCGTGACTCCCAGACCTTCGATATTTTAACAAAGTTAGAAGTTTGTTACCGCATGCTCCCAACATAGGTTACAACGATTGACTATTATGAAGTTTGGGTCATACTGGCTTTGGTAAATAAACGGTACTATAGGTGTGTGAAAGACCGATCTAAATTTGTCGAACTATACAGTACTTTTTGGTATTATGGGTTAATATTGGTACTAAATGAAAGGGTTTGACTAGTTTCAATAAGTTTTAGTTAAATAAGTTTTCAGTTCAATAAAAATATATCCAAATAGAGTATTTTTTTCGCTACTAAGTTAGTGATACAATTCTATATCTATGCTAATATATGAAGCTGAAAAGTGTTTTGTTTGAATGATTTAATCTCAGGAACTTCGTCCTCAAAACAAGCCCTTCTTGGAACGAGGTGGTTTTCTCACGATGCTTTCCTTCACCATATTTATGAACCAGTGGATTTAACAATGTAGGTAGGATTCAAACCGGCAACCTCACGATTGTGAACCGGACGTTCTGTAGGTACACTAGGCTACCACGGCTTTGCGCCGTGAGCGGAGAAGGCGCAAGGCCCTAATACTGACCCAAATACATAGAGAAATATCAACATCATGATCAACCCTAGTCCACTGGTGAACATAGGCTTCTCCCATTCATTCGTATTTCAAAAACCGGTACACCGATTTTATTAAAATTTAAACGGGACCTTTTTAGATCTACCAAACAAACACGGAATCAATCAAATCAGTTCTCAATTGTCAAAACTATCGCGTATGCAAGCATTAAAAAATAATTGATAATTTAAAAAACTTTACAAAACGCTTGCCCATCTTCCGGCTTCATCATCAGACCTTGAAACCTAATCGTGGTCAACGTTCATTTGAAAACTTTTCTAACAAATGCAAACACAACTATGATACGATCTTCCATCATGAAGTTCCAGTTCATATCTTCCGGCTCCATCATCGGAAGAGTTCGACAGTACCATATTATTGAATTGTCATCAGAACTACAGCTACCAATTTTCACGACGCTACGATCCTTGGAAGATAGTTAAATTGATTACATACATGTCGGTTTAATAGAAGCGTGTTAAATACTTATAGACTACAGGCCCGTGAACAAAATTTACGGGTCAAATGAACCACCAGGAGACCTATGTAGGATGATAAAAAGGTATAAAGTAATCCGATTCAGCACTATGCCGTCACTTGTAAGCTGTCCAACTGAGTACAGTCGAAGAAGGGGGGTTCGAATCTTCCATCATTTCTCCTTGTTGCATGATTTTTGTACGGCGTTGCAAAATAATGGATTAGAAGAGGTATTGAAACTGTATGGAACCAATGCCGTACATAATCAAATGACCAAATTTACTCTGTAAATCGTCGGCACATCATATTTTTTTCCGACAAACTAATAATTAAAATCTAAAATTTATAATTTTTATTGTTTCCATGCCTCTTCTAATCTATTATTCCGCAACGCCGTGCAAAAATCATGCGATAAGGAGAAATGATCGAGGGTTGGAACCCCCCTGTACTACTGTGAAGAACTCTTCACTGTACTCAGTTGGACAACTTACAAGTGACGGCATAGTGCTGAATCTTATTACTTTATACCCTTCTATCATCCTACATAGGTCTCCTGGTGGTTCATTAGACCCGTAAATTTTGTTCACGGGCCTGTAGTCTATTACAACCGAACTAAAATCCTCTTCCGTTTTAAAGTCGGTTAAATAAATATATCAAAAAACAAGTTAACTCAACGATTGCGGTTTCGCGATGTACGAGTTTGTTTTATATGTATTTTGATACAGCAGAAATAACTTATCTGGGGGCACGGCAGTGCACCCAGATAAAAGTTATTTCTAGATAAGTTACCAAGCCAAGTTATTTCTAGATAAGTTACCAAGTACCCCCGCCAAGTCGAGCGCGAAGCAAGCACTGCCGTACCATCCTTTACTGGAACCATTATGCCGCATTTTCAGGCCCCTATTTGAGAACCTCGGGATAAGACCGGAACGCTGAAATTTTCGTCATCTTGTAAGCTATAATTACATACTTAAATTTCTAGTCTGTAGGTCATTTAGTTTCGAAGTTAAGCGAAAGCAAAGTTTCGCATTTGACACTCACTCACTCACTCACTCATGATCACCAAAATAGAACTAGTACTTCCCAAAAACTCAGAGAGCTGAAATTTGGTACAGAGTTCGAGATAATCGAAGATCTGGAGTACCTGGTGACCCTTATTTGAAAACACAAGAGCCCAACCAAACTATTAAAGATCGACATACCGCCTTTACAAATAATATTCAATTTTGTTTGTCTCTTCATTAAATTTTAAGTCAAAAATCGAAGGTCTGAGGTATCTGATGAAGAACCCTCAGCTTGTTTCAGCTGTATAATAATGGTAATGGTAATGCCTTCTTCTACCATTGACTGTCATTGCAAAAATCCACGCTGGATTTTTGCAATGATAGTCAATGTCAGTCGATGGTAATGGTAGAATGGGACACATTTTTTAATATAATCTAGCCTATTGCTTCCCACTGCTGGGCGAATGCCTCCTCTTCTGCTTTTAATCTATATATATAAAAGCGAAAGGTCACTCATCAAGGAACCTCAGGAACTACAAATGCTAGGAATCTGAAATTTTGCATGGAGGTCTATTTTAGCACGTAGGTGCTCGCTAAGACGGGGTTTTGCGAAATTCAACCCCCAAGAGGGTGAAACAAGGGATGAACGGTTGTATGAAAATTCGTCATTTTCAAAGTTATCAAATTTTGTATCTAGACATTTGACACGAAGGAATTAAATGTTTGTTCCATCAATTTTGTAATTTCGAATTGTACGGGGGTGAAATTGGGGTTGAAATGGGGGATGAATGTCAATATGGAAGTTCCCAACCGTTGAAAATAAAACCATGAAACTCTGTATATATAGACACTTGACACGAAGCAAACGAATGTTTGTTCTATCAATTTTGTAATTTCGAACTGTACGGGGGTGAAATTGGGGTTCAAATGGGGGATGAATGTCAATGTGAAAGTTCCCAACTGTTGAAGATAAAACCATGAAACTCTGTTTATAGAATATAGACACTTGACACGAAGCAAACGAATGTTTGTTCTAGCGATTTTGTAATTTTGAACTGTATGGGGATTAAATTGGGATTGAAATGGGGGATGAAAGTATATATGGAAGCTCCCAATCGTTGAAGATAAAACCATGAAACTCTGTTTATAGGCACTTGACACGAAGCAAATAAATGTTTGCTCTAGCATTTTTGTAATTTCGAACTGTAAGGGGATGAAATTATGGTTTAAATGGGGGATGAACGTCAATATGGACGTTCCCAATCGTTGAAGATAAAACAATGAAACTCTGTAATATAGGCACTTGACACGAAGCAAACAAATGATTGTTGCAGCAATTTTGTAATTTCAAGCTGTACGGGGATGAAATTGGAGTTGAAATGGGAGACGAATGTCTCTTACGCTTTCAAACCTAAACAATGGAACCGATTTTGATGAAATTGTACAAAATTGTTTTATTATAAGCTGTTTTTAGTAACCGTAAATGTGTCTGGGTATACAAATAGGTACTGCCTGAGTTACCTTAGTATTTATTTCGCACGGACAAAGTCGCGGGTAACAGCTAGTACGCATATAAATAAAATGAAAGGAAAACTCTGGATAAGACTAGACTGGCTTTTATTTGCTTTTATTTATTTGCAGTCTTGTTCGAATCTTCTAAAGTTCTTTGCCTATTATGGAGAGTCTACTTAATTAATGAACGCGAATGGACAATACGAAAAACTGTTGTTACTGTACAAGAATCAGAACCGGAAAAAAAGAAAAGAAAGATTTGTAATCCTAAAAAAACTACTCCTAAAAAGAAAAAAATGTGTCAAATAAGAAAATCGAATAAAATAAGTGAATAAGCCCACGTTTTTACAAAAAGAAGTGAAATCCCACCAAAAACATTCTGTAAAAAACTAGCCAAGTCTCGATGGAGTTGCATATATATCTCTAAAAAGTAATTAAATCTAGACAAAGTCGTGCCAAGTGTAAGGTTCCTTACTGCGATTACTTTATTATTATAGTTAATGTTGTGTGACTTGGCCGTTGAAGGGTACACAAGGGTACAAAACCAGGTGCTCCATGACACCATTGCACCAACCTGTCGCCAGAACCACCACACATTGACGATGGGAAATGGCCACTTGGATATCGCTGATTGAATAACCAGTCAATTGTAGGCTTGATAACGCTGCGTATGTCAATAATACTTATAGTCTAGGCGACCCTGAAACAAACAGTATAAAAAAAATATTTCCAGTACAAACGGACTTCTAATAATTGTTAGAAGTCAGTCTGTACGATTGTACGTCTATTTTATGTTACATCGGTGGTCGATTTGACGCTCCAAAAAGAAGAGAGCAGGTGCACTCCTGTGCAACACATGCATTCAATGCTGAATGCATGTGTTGCACAATCAACAACAGCCTAAAATGAGACATTAGCGTCCAACAATACCAATACCAGTATGATGTATTATCTCGCTTAACAAACATAGGTAGTTACAACATAGATATATAACATTACATGTAAACAAAATTGACTTGTACCCACTAACGTATAAAGAATGTTCAACGGCCACGTCACACACCATTAACTATAATAATAAAGTAATCGCAGTAAGGAACCTTACACTTGGCACAACTTTGTCTAGATTTCACTACTTTTTAGAGATAAATATGCAGCTCCATCGAGACTTGGCTAGTTTTTTACAGAATGTTTTTGGTGGGATTTTAATGTTTATAATTATCGTAATCACCTTTTGATTCCTAGTTGTATAACAAATATGATAGGCACTCTATCTGTCTGCCCGTGTGTCTGTTACTCTCACGCCTTAACTATTTAAACCGTTTTTTTTTTTTATAGGATAGAGTGACGAGACGAGCAGGTCATGTGCCTGATAGTAAGCAACATGCCTGCCACATAACAACACAGTAACACGCAGCTATTGGAACATGATAGTACAAATCATTACCTAGCACTGCACTGCGCTCGTCACCCAGAGATCTATGATATTATGTCTCTAAGCCCTGTAATTTCTCTGGAATCATTGCCCTTCAAACCGGAACACAGATGAACCGATTCGAATGAAATTTAGTACAGAAATAATCTAAATAATCTAGATTCTGAGAAATACCATAGGTTACTGTTTTATGTGATATATTATAAGTATATATTATACGAAATTCGTTCATCGTCAAAGTAACTAAAATAATATAATAAGCTGGTAAGGTATGGGCTACACCGCGGGGCGTAGGTAGTTTAGCGTAGCTCCCTCACGACGATGGACACTTAAATAAAATAAACTAGATGGCGTTGACTGCTCTTAAAACACGATATCGTTGTAGGTCTATAAATTCCATACATTGATTTGCTCAGGCAAGGTCCATAACAGCATAAAAAAGGCACTTTATACATCAGGTAGTTTTTGAAGTGCTGGCACCATTAAGTGGCTGTCATCGCACTAAAAGTTTTCAAATGTACATTGTCACATCACATCAACAGCCCACTAAATGTTCTCACTGCTGGGACTCGGAGCTTTCTCTCACAAGGAGAAAGTTTAGGCCATACCACACTGGCCCAGTACGGGTTGGTGGATGACACATGACTTCGAAAGATTCTTGGTACATGTCGGTTTCCTCACGATGTTTTTCTTCACAGTTATGTACATTGTGCGTGGGAATTATAAATAGACTATCGGTCCACCTAGGCTTCGCTCGTCCTACATAATGATATAGCCTAGTGCACTCAGGGATCACGGAGGTGTCGAACGGTGAAAGATTGTTTTTAAATCGTCCCAGTAGTTCCTGAGATTAACGCGTCAAATGAAAAGCTTTTCCAGCTTTTTGAGTACAGATAAGTATGCCCCTTATAGTGTAAGGGCCCGTGAATCCCAGACCTTCGATATTTTAACAAAGTTAGAAGTTTGTTACCGCATGCTCTTAACGTAGGTTAGAACGATTGACTGTTATGAAGTTTGGGTCATATTAGCTTTGGTAAATAAAGCGGTATTTAAAGGTGTGTTAAAGACCGATATAAATTTGTCAAATTATAAAGTATTTTTTGGTATTATGGCTTAATATTGGTATTAAATGAAAGGGAACAATTGAACAATTGAAATTGAACATTGAACAATTACATTGTATGTCGAATAATAATGGATCCCGACTGTTCAGTTGTAATGTTCTTTTATTAGAAAATATTGTATATATTTCAATAGTATTAATACAATAACATATTATAGAATTCTAGACCACCAGAAATCTAAATGCTTGTTTTATTCTTTTCAGTTTTTTTCAGTATGCGAGTACGTAGTTTGGTTCACTTTTTACGCAGTCGGGTTTTTGAGTTTTTAAATTATATTTTTTTATTTTATACTTTTTAGTTATGAACAATGTTGTGAATGTTAATATGCCCAACATAATAATATGCATCTTTTGGTTGTTGACCCAATGTCTTCGTTTCTACTGATATAACATGTAGGATTTTCTACTGCATGTAATTCATATTTATAGTTTTGTGTTAGTATAGGTTTTCGATTGACGTTGAGTACCTACTAAATCGTTTGAAGTTGGAGATGGGCGACCGAGGCGGAGCAATCCGAGAGCGGTTCCGTGTTCCCACTATCACGTACCTGCACGTACGAAAAAAAGGTAGTCCAATATACCTACTAGCATAGATCGTAGAACCCAAGACGGGCCCCATCCCAAACTTCACGGCGCACGCAATCATGTCAACGTTGGGAAGAGTGAGCTAACTCTTTCCGTTCTAGTCGGTTGCAGGACGCGGTGGACGCCGGACGTTTTTACCTGTCATTATTCGGTGTCAACAACCAAAATAAGTAGAAACACAGCAAATCTCGCCGCTAGCGATTATAGGGGTCAAGTAGATTGGTTGTATGTAAACCACTTACGATACATACAGAGACGCAGTTTATTACCAATTTCAAGATTCTCAGGGCACATCTATTGATTTATATCGATGCCTACTAGATACATTAGTATATAATGTCCATCCACATTCACACGTACAGTTAGTTATACGAAGTTTTCTGCTACCTAAAAACCTATAAATGTGAGAATGGTTGTTACTCAACTTTAAATCGATATACATCCTAAACGGTCAGTCAAATCGAAAAACATTGAGAGAAAGCTAAACATTATTTTCAAATACCTATTCAACGATACCCCTCTTGACATATTTTGGTGATTTTCATTTTTTTAATTTGGACAATATGGCGTTCTGAATCCGCCATATTGGATTTACACTAATGTCATGTCTTTAGTGTCACTCGCCAGATTAAGAGGAATCGATTGACGTGTGAATCATAAAAATCGGCCGAGGCGTTTGGTCTGTATAGTGCCTCAAAGGAACATACATACATACATAGACTGTTAAACACATTACCACTCCTTTGCGTCGCGCAGTCGGGTAAAAATGTATCCAAATAGAGTATTTCTCTACTTTGTCAGTGATACAAATCTATATCTATGCTAATATATGAAGCTGAAAAGTGTTTTGTTTGAAGCCTTTAATCTCAGGAACTTTGTTCTCATAACAAGGAGTTCAGTCGGGGCAGACATAAAATTATACTGAAATAGAAAAAAATCCGGGGAGCGATTTCTTTTTTTAAACGTCGAAGAGGGTGGTTGGAAGTATAAATCTCGATTTTCGAACTAATCCCGGTAGAGAGTTCGCCGCCATCTTGTTTTAAAGATGTATTTCTATTGCCGCTATAACAACAAATACATTATCTATTCTATGCAAATACTAAAAATAAAATAAGTAAAAAAGTGCGAGAACAAAAGTTGAAGAAAATAAAATTACACCCATTACGATTTTTTTGACAAACTTGATAGTGTAACTCTGCAAATATTGATCCTAGCCTAAAAATGTCAGGAATAAAAATTAAAATAAAGATAAATTAAATTTCCAACTACTTTGAATACGGTCATTTTTGCTCTAAAGTTGAAAATTGACGAGGTATTTCACAAAAACTTTAAAACAAGATGGCGGCGAACCCTCTACCGGGATTAGTTCGAAAATCAAGATTTATACTTTCAACCACCCTCCCCGACGTTTTAAAAAAAAAATCGCTCCCCGGATATTTTTCTATTTCAATGTCTGCTCCGACTGAACTAAAGTCTTTTTTGGAACAAGTCAGTTTTCTCACGATGCTTTCCTTACCATATGAACCAGTGGATTTAACAATGTGCGTAGGATTCGACCGACAACCACGATTGTGAACCGGACGTTCTGGCCACTAGGCCACCACGGCTTTGCGCCGTGAGCGGAGAAGGCACAAGGCCCTAATACTGACCCAAATACGTAGAGAAGTATCAACATCATGATCAACCCTAGTCCACTGGTGAACAAAGGTTTTTCCCATTCATTCGTATTTCAAAAACTGGTACACCGAATTGATTAAAATTTATAGGGGACCTCGTAAGATCTACCAAACAAACAAGAAATCAATAAATCAGTTCTCAATTTTATTGTCGAAACTATTGCGTATGCATGCATTAAAAAATAATTGATAATTTAAAAAAAACATTACAAAAACACGCTTGCCTATCTTCCGGCTTCATCATCCGACTTTGAAACCTAATCGTGGTCAAAGTTAATTACAAAACTTTTCTAACAAATCCAAACACAACTATGATACGATGTTCCATCGTGACATGAAGTTCCAGTTCATATCTTCCGGCTCCATCATCAGATTAGTTCGATAGTCCCATATTATTGAATTGTCATTAGAACTACAGCTACCAATTTTCACGACGTTACGATCCTTGGAAGATGGTTAAATTAGTTACATACATGTCGGTCTAATAGAAGCGTGTTAAATACTTACAACCGAACTAAAATCCTCTTTCGTTTTAAAGTCGGTTAAATAAAGATATTGTTATTTCAAAACAAGTTAACTCAACGATTGCGGTTTCGCGGCGTATTTCCAATCTATACAAGGCCAGAACGCAAGGGTATGAAACTAATCACGTATAGATTGTAAATAAGTTTTTTTACTAAGATCTTCCAAACCATACAAGGCCAGTACGCAAATACTCGCGTATACTTTGTAGTAACGTAGAAGTATTATGCTGTTACAAAATGTACAGCGCCAGTACGCATACGGACTAATCGTGTATGTTTTGGAATAAGCGCGCGAAACTAACATTACAATTTGTACGTGAGCAGTTGCATTTTTTTGTTTATATAAAGAGTGACGAGACGAGCAGGACATTTGTCTGATGGTAAGCAACATACCTGCTACATAACAGTACAGTGACACGCAGCTATTGGATCATGAAGAGTCCAAATCGTTACCTAGCACTGCACTGCGCTCGTCACCCAGAGATCTAAGATGCTTTATCAAGATGTTATACTGACTGATTTATTGTAGATGTTGGTTTCCCAGATCCGACTCGGAGCACCCCGACTCCACCTAGTCTTGTCGCTACTACCCCTAGAGTGTATATAAAAAATGCGGGAGCCAGAAGCCTAAGGGAGGTCCTGGGCTGACCGCAGGGCTTCTGGCGGGAGCCCACCCAGAGTCAAATCTCAGCATCGGATCGACAACATAGACAATCAGTACGAAAAATTATTGTATGCATCGTAATAACAGATTTATAACAACATTACAATATAATATACTCGTACGCGAACAGTTTCCTATGGCTGCGTTCTGGCGTTGTATAGAATGGAAAGACGCGACGCGAGCATCCACGTTACAAACTATAAACCATCAGTACGCAAAACTCTTGTATGGTTTGTAATAACAGATTTTAAAACAACATTACAATAATTTATATACTCTAGCAAAAGACGTCAGATGTAAAAGACACACAAAGGCAGCTCGGAGACCTGATAAAAGAACCATAGGTATATACATGTGTTGGTGACTAGTGTTGTCCACAAGGCGGTTTTACATTGTCAATTGTTTCAGTTGGCAGGGTTTTAAATATAGGGAGTGTAGCGTAGCGTAGGGAGCGGAGGTACGTCACGTGCACTAGTGCTGCCAACAGAAAAAAATCATGTAGGTACATACATTATTTTTTTTAACTTTTATAGGTTTACACTTGGCCGCCATATCGCCTGATGTTAAGCGACGATGCGGTCTACGATGGAGCGTGTTTACCTAGAAAAAAAACAGATTCACTCTCGATTTGAAGACACAAAGAATAATAAAGGGAAAACCCACTCAGGCAACGTATTCCACAGCCTAGACATTCTTATCACAAAAGTAGAGTCAAATCTCTTCCTGCGTGTCTTTGGAACATCAACCATGAAACGATGTCGCTTTTTCGAGCTACGAACATTCCGATAGAAAAAAGGACATGGTGGTACTAGATCATGTAAATATATCATCAAGGACAATAAATCCCGCAAATGTAAAAGCCAAATGTATTGTATAATTATTATTTGATATCCATACGTTTACGTAATAGGTATAATAATACTAAAGATCGCATGGCAGAAGTGAAAAATTCAATTATCAGAATTTTGTATAATGTCGTATTATCACAGTATATATAAATAAAAGTGGAAAAAAAATAGCTGGCAAATATAACGTGTTAGTGTGAAACTGAAGCATGGATGCGAGACAAGTGTAAGAATTAAAGAGGAAGCAGAATTTAATGATCCATGCAATGTATAGGATAATAAATAAAATTCGTAATAAATAGGATAATTGTAAAGTGTGAGAAAATAAATAAAATACATCTAATCTACATAAACGTCTGTCACAGCCTTTATTGGTTTTCAATATAACTATGCTGAATAACTTTATATTGAAGTCACTTAACAAGAACAAAATTAAACATTTTGTTTTACCCTCGACACCTCGGGTTTGTAATCTTTACAACATTCTACTAGTCAAACCTTTTCAGGTATATTGCGGTAGTAGTGAAAAAAAAAACATGTGATTCGACATTTTGTGGTGGCGGCCATCTTGGATTTTAAATGTGTCATAGTGTATAGTCTTCTACTAATTAAGTCCTTTCATTTGATACCCATATTGAGGGAAGTTATGAAGAAATATTTTGTTCGTTATTTTGTAGAGGCGGCCATCTTGAATCGATATTAACCAAACGTAGCTAAGAACTACCGCACAGAAATTAACCTGCAAATAAAAAGCCGCATCGAAATCGGGCCATCCGTTTCAGCTCTACGGTGCCACAAACAGACACACATACAGACATACACACAGACAGACAGATAGACAAAGCAACGACGTCAAACTTTTAACAGCTCTTTTTTTACTCGGTGGTTAAAAATGATTGTTTACATGTTTATGTCGATACTCGTGACGTCACCGCTTTATCAAGCACTAGTGTAAACAAACAATTTACTATTTTACACAATTTTATTACAAATTCTGTATATAATCAAGAATTGTACGTAAATATAACAATAGAAATCAACATTCGGTTGTAAAAAATGTATTCTGAGCCGATTACTAGCAGAAATTTTACAAAATGAGGTTCGATAAATTACAATAACAAAATCTTATTTACCTGTGAAAAGTGTATTGATTCGGGTTATAATATCGTCTTGTAGTATCACATTCACGCACAGAACATGCCATAATATAAATAATTTAATAAAATCGTCTGCAATCCAAGGATTAATGAAAAAATACACGATTTTCACCGCGACGAAATCACACTGTTACGTTCGGGTATAATTACTCGAGAAAACATTGTAATGACGTTACTTCATTCACTTTCTCTTCTTCTCTCGGGCGATTTCCACTTGAAAGTGATTTCTCGCTCACTCGCTTTGTTGATCTTTTTGCGTAGCAAAAAAAATTTTTCATCTATGACTCTAGCAGTTTTCTATGGCTGCGTTCTGGCGTTGTATAGTTTGGAAATACGCGGTTTCGCGATGTACAAATATGTTTTATATGTATTTTGATACAGCAGAAATAACTTATTTTATTGTTTATTATTATTATCGTAATCACCTTTTGCTTCCTAGTTGTATTACAAAAATGTGCTAGAGACTCTATCTGTCTGCCCGTCTGTCTGTTACTCTCACGCCTATAAACCGATTAGAATGAAATTTAGTACAGACATAATCTCGAGCCTGAGAAAAACCATAGGTTATTTTTTTATGTGATATATTATAAGTATAGTATATAAAACGAAATTCGTTCATCGTCAAAGTATTCAAAACAATATAATAAGCTGGTAAGGTATGGGCAACATCGCGGGGCGTATGTAGTTTACCGTAGCTCCCTCGCGACGATGGACACTTAAATAAAATAAACTAGATGGCGTTGACTGCTCTTAAAACACGATATCGTTGTAGGTCTATAAATTCCATACGTTGATTTGCTCAGGCAAAGTCAGTAACAGCCTAATTTAGGGCACGATGATAATCTAGTAGTTTTTGAAGTGCTGACACCTTTGAGTGGCTGTCATCGCACTAAAAGTTTTCAAATGTACATTGTGCTTGAGAAATATTAATAGACTAGCAGTCCCCCTCTGCTTCGCCCGTCGTACATAATGATATGAGCCTATGCCGCTCAGGGATCACGGAAGTGTCCAACGGTGAAATAATTTTTAAAATCGTCCCAGTAATTCCTGAGATTGACGCGTTCAAACAAAAAACTTTTTCAGCTTTATGACTACAAATAACTTTTTGTAGTGGTAGGACTCTTAGCAGAGTCCGCCTGGGGAAGTACCACACCTTTGCCAAATATTCTACCGCCAAGTAGTAATGTGCAAACATTACTGTGTTCCGGTTTGAAGGGCAATGATTCCAGAGAAATTACAGGGCTTAGAGATATAATATCTTAGATCTCTGGGTGACGAGCGCAGTGCAGTGCTAGGTAATGATTTGGACTATCATGTTCCAATAGCTGCGTGTTACTGTGCTGTTATGTGGCAGGCCTGTTGCTTACCATCAGGCACATGACCTGCTCGTCTCGTCACTCTATGCTATAAAAAAAATAAAAATAAAAAGTATGCCCCTTATAGTGTGAGAGCCCGTGAATCCCAGACCTTCGATATTTTAACAAAGTTAGCAGTTTGTTACCGCATGCTCCTAACATAGGTTAGAACGATTGACTATTATGAAGTTTGGGTCATACTGGCTTTGGTAAATAAAGCGGTATTAAAGGTGTGTGAAAGACCTATTGTAGAATTATACAGTAATTTTTGGTATTATGGCTTAATATTGGTATTAAATGAAAGGGTTTGACTAGTAGATATTATTTAAGCATATCACCTAGATAAGGGGCGGGGCCCAGCACGGCGTGATGCAACAATAATAGTGGTTAGGTGAGGGTAGCGGCCGGTCTGATGGTGTCTGGAGCCTCATTCTTGGAGTGGCGCTTGGTTGTGTTGGACGTGCTAGGGACATATAATTTAGTTGATTTTTGTGATTGCTACATTTTTCTGATTGAAAACAACAACATTACAATGGTTTTAAGATGTTGTAGGGGTTGCCATGCGCTGATGAGAAAAATAGCTTATTCAATGCTAGGCTGCGTGCCAGCGACAATAACATTCTAAGCACTATAGGAAATAGAATTGAGAGTCCAATACAGAGGTATTCGTCGAAACTATTGATCGGGATAACATTTCTAAATTGTGTAAATTAATACACTTTGTTTTTTTAATTTTCTTTATGTGCTACGTGTCTATGGCTACGTGACTATGGTTATGTGTCTACGGATTTTAATAGTCTATAATAAAATAATAACAATTTCAAGATCAATATATTTATAAAAAACAACATAAACAACATCATAAAAACCTAAACCTAGACAGCCGCCAGCAGCGGGGCAGGGCCCAAGCTACCGGTGCGGTGGTTAGAGCTGCAGAGTGAGGAACCTCCTGACGATGCGCGCTGTGTCAAGGATGACCGCCTTCTGCATCCGACCCTTGATCCCACAGTCTCGACCTTGATTATTATTTTTATTTCGGGTTGGACAACCAATAATGTATTAATAACTCTTAAATTATTTCTTTCATTTTACAAGTAGGAAGAACGCCGATTTTGCCAGTTCTAAATGTTATGCTTACCTTCCACTGCGAGCGGAGCGGACACCGTACGGCCTCCGTTGAAGTCGCAACGGTAAAATTCATAAAAGTGCTTCCTCTATGAATGAATGGACTAAACGGAGCAAAATAGTACAAAGAGTTACAAAAGCGAGCTATTCAGTGATAGAGTGAATCTTTTGAACCACTTATATTACAATCGTAATCGTATCGCTTACAGTTATTGTGGACTCGGAGCTGTTTGATATCCATATTTTTTTTAATGGGATGTATGACAGTCGGCATTACTTTTTTTCTACTGCCCAATGAAGTTTGGGATAGCGCAGAAGGCATAAGTAACTCACTTTCATTTCTCACGGAGGCTGTCCCACGACTGGGGCTCGAGGCCTTTTCTCAGAACGATACAGCCAAAGCTATAACCCCCCACGATGGATAAGTGCGGGTTGGTGGATAACGCAAGTCCTCAAAACAAGCTTCTTGGAACAAGACGGTTTTCTCATGATGCTTTCCTCCAGTTATGAACCAGTGGCTTTGACAATATAGGTAGGGTTGGAACCGACGACCTCACGATTGTAAATTAGACGTTCTGTCCACTAGGCTACCACGGCTTAGAGCCGTGGGCGGAGAAGGCGCAAAGCCCTAATACTTACCCAAATACGTAGAGAATGATCAACATCACGAATTCACGATCAGTCTATCCTAGTCCACTGGTGAACATAGACCTAGCCCATGATACGCCACTTAGCCTTCTTCTCTGCATTACTTCTCCAACCACTAATTGCTGTTTTACTTATACCGTCACTCTGCCAAATTTTAGGGCTATTAAATCAGAACATTTCAGAGAGAATATCTGGTGTATCTCTCCTATCTATGCGTTCAAAAGTACAATAATATGTATGTAGTATTCAATTTTCTCTTTATTGTCTTCAGTTGTCATCGAGTGCGAAGATAGACCGTTGGTTCTCGCTGTTGCCGACTACGCCAGCGCTGTCGCGGCCCGAGAGCGGCTTCATATCAGGAGTCGAGGACACAGCTGAAGCGGCCACCCTCGCCGAAGCCCGCAGCCTACTCCTCCAACTAGGCGCCAAAAAGAAACGACGACTAATCCCTATACGCTTCATGAGAAAAAAGATATTAGTCAATAAGCACACACTGCTTTAACGTATGTTAACTAGTGCGCGTTGTTCAAGATGGTATGATAGGAAGAGAAAAGAAAGTTACTAGAGTAGTTTAAATCGCAAAAAAACAACTGTTTTATACATTTTTAAGTTTTAACAAGTAAATTTTTGTATTATGCAGCTGCTTTTTTGCGATGTCGGAAATGGTATGGTTGTTTAAAATAATCGAGTACGTCCCTATTGGATTGGTACTGATGTTTAGTGTATATCTAGAACTAGGAACGTAGACGCACCAGCGTTCATTTAGATTTTCAAGCTTCTGGAATTAACAGAACTAAATGCTAAGGATTTCTTAGTTGTGATGGCATTTACTTTTGATCGAAAACTAGGACCGCTCGAGTATAAAGTGAAACAGGAAAACATCGGAAAATGGTAGTGTTGAATCATTGGACTTGTTGAAGCAGTTGATAGTGATGAGTAGTAGTAGGTTGTAGGTTCGACCCCCACCCAAGACAAACATTTTTGCTATGCACATGGATATTTTTTGAGAGTATAAAATAATTAACATTTTACTCAGACGAGTATACTCTCCTAAATAAATATTTATGAACATTTTTCACTTAACATTAACCACAAACTAAGCTGAGTTACTATGGGAGCCGAATAACTGATATTAGCTTATAAATATATGATGTTGTAAGAAAAATGTTCATCAATATTTATTTATTTATTTGGGATTTTATACTCGAGACGTTCATCTATTGCTTACCATTTTAAGCATGTAGTCTAACGATAAATGTGTAATATGTTTCTTCGAATCATCTCTATCAGTTGTCAGCACTCCGTTTTTTTTTCAATTCGTTCATACTCTCTTCGACTTTGCTTTAAAACTTTACTGTGCTACGAGGATAATTATATTCAGAAAAGCTACAACCTAACTGCAATGTTCTATCCGTCCATTTTTTCGCTTCACGAGGAGTGAGTCTCTTCCTGTTGATTTAAATCTAAATGCTAATAACATTGAGTCTATATTTGTTTAACTGTTTTTTCTTACCTATTTGGTTGAGATGTTAAGTGTTGTTTATTAACTCTCAATAATATAATTGAAGTGCAACAATGATATTCCTACTCAAACGACTACTATTTTAAGAGTAAACGTTTTTTTTACAACTTTAAGTATGGTGCTTTCGCCATCAGGCTTAGTGGGCTTTGTTCTGTTTAACCTAGCATTTAATTCATATCATATTAAAGTATTTATGACGTATTTGACTTTGTAACTATTCACCGAAAACTAATTTCGGTACAAACCCGCAATCAAAGTAATTTGATTATTGACTTATCGATTAATCGGGTAATTAATTTATCATAACTCGTGAGTCATTAGTTCGAGGTCGAAATTCAAATTAGTAGTGAGATATTTGACTTGACATTTTTTTAATTGATTATACAAGATCTCCCGGATATGTATAAATTTAAAATTTTTATGTTATTATTTTAATGAGAGTGCTAAATGAATGCATAAAAAATAGAATCTAAGATTTTTTAATAAATTTATATTTATATTTTCAATACAAACAAACGAACAAGTAAAGTAGTCGAGAAAGAGCAAAGACTGAAGTTCACTTTTAGATGGTTAACTTGAACAACGCGTACGACATAGAACTTAGTGCAATTTATGTTACTCTAAATAATTAAAAGTATTATGTGCTATCATTAATCCTAAGCTTGTACTTATCATAAATTCTTGATAAGTTATTCCTCCTGGTTCATGATTCCCAAAGATTAAAAACGAAATCGCAAAAAGAACAACTTTGCTTACGATTTCTCAAAATTGCAGCGAGTCTTGGGCTCAACTTGTAATGAAAAACACACGTGATTTTGGGCATACAAAATGCCATGTTTAATTTTACAGCAGTTAATCGCGATCTTAATTATTATTTAATTACCTCTCGACTTTTCAGCAGGGTTACAACTTCTTTTTTTAGGAGGTAAATGCCTTTACGCACCGTCCACCGTAAAGGGGCACGGCAAGTGTGCCGGGATCGACAACAGGACGACGACAGACATGGTCCCTATCGACTATAACCCCACAGATTTCTCCTGCATGGCCAGGGATCAGGGCTGCAGGGTCACTTTTCGCACTCCCGTCACCGACCCTGACCCACCTGTCACTGCCTTTGTCTTAGTACCCCCTACATTTGGTTCTAGTAAAGGCCGATTTACATCAGACGAGCGAATGCTCGTTCTATCCCCACTGTATCAAATTCATTTGGTGTAAACAAACGTAGAACATTATTTCGTTGTTTTGTTTGCGTTCGCAAAGATTCTATGGAATATTTAATATGGAAAACGCTAAGAACGATATTTCGTTTACACTAAAAGATCGAGAAAGAATGCTCTTGTTCCAGCTCTAGCTCTTTGTTCGTTCAGTTTAAATCGGCCTTAACGCGCCGGAAACCAGCGGCGTGTCACCTCCTCGAAGGCCTATCCCTAGGTAGGGTGCCGGACAACTACAGGGCTACAATTACTGCTACAAGAAGACTTATAACCACGCGAGTCTTGTAGTGGCCACGGCCGTTTAACGCGGCCGAGACGTTGGCGTCGGGATGTAATTAAATAATAATTTATATCGCGATTACGTCCAGTGTAAAGGCCTGTTTTCATTTTGATTAGTTCGAGTGCGACTGAGTAGTACAGGTGTTGAGTGATTAGTATCAAACACGTGTGGACACCGATTGATTATTGCGAGTGCATAGTAATCAGTCGCGATTACTCACTCGCACTCGCAATCGCACTCGCATTCGCATTCGCATTCGCACTAATTAAAATGCCTTTATTTAAATATGAGTTCAAATCGCAAAAGCTTAAAATATGTACATGGTTAAGTTTAATAATTATAATTACTGTCTGTTTTGCTCTAGTGGTTCAAATTAATGTGAATATTTTCTCACTATTCCTCATATTAAGTCATTTAAGTTCACTTGAGAACATTTATTTTTTGGTGTTAATATATAATTTTTCAGATACGTCGAGATATTTGGTGTGAGACATACCTACCGTAGTATACCAATTTAACAATGCATGTTGCACATAGTAGCTAATTAAATTAAGTAACATAAATATGTCGAGGTACAGTAGGAACGGAACTTATCTAGAATTTATGATGATATCAATAATTATAATATACTCTTATATAATATTTAGGTCTAAGCATTTAATTTAAGTTGGTATTGAACAAAAGCAAATTTATGACACTAATATTGATGAGGGAATGGATTACATTATTTAGGTAAAGAGCCTTAGAGCAATAATACGTCACGCCGCATCGTAAAGTGATCTATTTTTACCTCTGAGTAGAAATTTATCTGATAGCGTTTAGTACTCGAAAAATTTAAAAGATACCAAGATAACAGAAATTATCAAGAAATGTTAAAGCCCACTTAATAGAGGAACAGCAAATGAACCAAAACTATAATTTCGTATAATACAATTTCTATCTTATAGCCAATTTCTGTTACATTAGAATAAAATTGCCAATCGCCCCATAAAGAAGCGTTCGACATCACAGAAATATTACATATTACAGAGTAAAACGTCAAGGGTAAATTAGTAGAAATATGAACTGGCTACCCACGAAATATACTACATGGGATCTAAAAAAGGTCTAACCTAATGTTTATAAATAATGTTTTTAAAAATATATATATTACAGAGGAAAGGTGTCAGATTGATTGTAATGTCAAAATTTTACATAATTTAATTGTTCTTTATTTTTTAATTTACTTGACATTGACACGAGGTCTTTCTATAGTGAGATTAATCAATCACTTAAAACCGCGCAGCCAACTGTCTACAATTTACAACAAATTATGCTATTTTTTTAAATAGATATATTGTAGGGTCACAGCAAGATATACGCTTGTCAGGTATAACACAGTACCACTGACTGGACCACGCTGGTTACCCAATAGCTTAAACGGATTTATCTCTTGGCCTTGTAATTTCTCTGGAAGCATTCTTTACCATTCAAACGTTTCATTATTGCTGGGCGCTGTAAAAACTACAAAGGTTCTTCTCCCAATGAAAACTGTAAAGAGAATTCTTTATGATAGTCGTCTTAAAACTGACGCATGTTATACCTGAGACGGTTTTTTTCGTCACCCAGTTGCGAAATTGTCATAACAAAGGGTGGTTAAATGAGTTCTGAAACTCCCGGCTCGAGTATGGTAAAATGTTTTTCATGTCTTACGTTTGTAATAAATTACAGTTCTGAAAATAAAACAGTTTGAAAGAAAAGGTTTGAGCAGAAAGCGTTCATCTTAATCCTGAATACGGTAACTCTCAGTTACCATATTCAGGATTAAGAAGAAGTCATTTTGGCAAAAAATGTTTTTCATTTCATCCTATCCGGTTTGGCTCATTTTGATTATCATTTTGATCATTTTGATTAAATAATGAGCCAAGCCGGATAGGATGAAACAACTTTTGCCTGATTTATACTCGTATATAATGTTTGAGTGCGAAGAATCTATTTGATTTTGATGAGTTTTTTTAGAAGCAATTTTTATACTAAGCAATATTAATGTTGTTTTTCTTTTTCGTTTGAATAATGTACATCAAGTACAGACCTAAATAAAAACAAATCAAAAATTAACAAAAGTGAATTAAAATACTTTGTTTTGGGAAGAAGTTGAAAAATGATGAAATAATTATAGAAATAATTAAATATAAAAGCTTTTCAGAGTTATAATTCATAGAGTTTCAATTGTTAGAATCCCAAGAAAATTAATTAACTAATATTAAAATGTATGTAGTCAAGAAATGCATTTTTAGTGATCTCATACACGGATCGAACAAATTTTGATCTGTTTGATGTCATAATTAGATAGAACTAAATGTAGTAATTAGATGTATTTTTTTTTACTGGGTAGCTATTTACATTAATTTAATTTAATGAAAAATATTTAACAAAGTCTGTTCAATAAGGTATTAAATAGAAAATTGAAATTTAACAAAACGTGCCGCAATAGTAAACCAAGCAGAAAAAAACTTACATTTTGGGTGTTCTCTTAACATCATATTTATACATTAGTCTCCATTTACTACTGCCTTAGACTGTACAACTGCAGGTTTAATTAATTACTTGTTCATTTTTTTTTTGTTCATAATATGTATTTTTGCACCTGACTGTATCTACGGAAGTAGCTACATGGCTGTTGAACTAATACTTTTTGTGCTCTAATGGTCTAATTATTACCATTATTATATGGGAAAGTATTTACTGTATTTTTTTCTGAAATCCATAATTATATTGCATGGTAATATTTGGAAAAAATTTAAAAACATCCACTCTGTTTTGTGTGAGCCTTTTTGCATAATTTTCACATAATTTTCTAGATCCTGAAAAGTAAAACAATCATGTAGGATGTTTTTTATAACATGAAGCTTTATTATAGGTTTGTTTGCCTGTAGGTATTTATCAAACAACTAATGAACATTAGTACTAGTTTATATACTTCATGTTTTTTTTACAAAGTGAAAATTTATCTAAATGATGTTTTTAAAACTGCGTTGCAATATAACGTGCTGTGTAACACTTTGAAATTTTTAATACATTTATATTTCTTTCAAAAATCATACATAAAAAAAAATCCGATCGAGTTAATAACCTTGTCGTGTTTGTACTCAATAAAAAGAGTTTAGTTTGTGATAGACTGGAATTGAAACCCGTGAGTCTACATTTTTTTTACAAAGTTTGTGGATTTATGGACGTTACACCACAACTTACTATTAGGAAAAGGTCTGGCACGTTCCATCACTCTATTAAAAAAATCCTATGCGTCGTGACCGGACGATGTCAGAAATAATTAAAAAATCTCTGAGCCCTGCAATTTCTCCATAATAAAAATACGAAAGATGGTATTGAACACTTGAAATGACTCAGACAAATTTTGTCCTAATGTAATATAAGGTCAATTTCAGTGAATTGTTTTCAAGGTGCAAATAGACCTTAATTGCTGTAGTGAGTCGTGCCCTTAATATTTGGATGTAGTTTCAAGCGGGCAATCAATTCACGGGCAAACTCGGCTTGTATTACCTACGGTAAAATTTTCCCGTGAATGTATCGCATGAAAGGGCACCAAAATAACGGGTACTCGATCATTTAGTAACGGTACATGTATTTTTATTAATGATAATTGTGTAGTGAACACCGTTACAATTTAATACAATTTAATAAAATAATGTGCGTTAATTTGTTGGAGTATCGTACATTTGAGACAGAGCAGAGAGGCAGAGGTTGGTGTAAAGGAACGCTGATTTAACATTACACTAATTTTATTTATTACGAGTTTTAATATAGTTGATGAAAGGAGTCCCCGATATTTCGATGCATTCATGCACCGGATTCCTGGTAGGATTTGACTTAATGGGTGTCTTCTGCTCTAGCTCGAAGTTCTACGAGCATTAAGTAGAAGCTATTTGACGCCAACTAACATAGGGATTTTTAAAAAGAAACTACCGATCTGTGTTAGGGCTCCCACACAAAACTGCGATGCGATGCGATGCGACGCCGCATCGGAGCAATTCGCCATCGCAAGTTCCTCCGATGCGGCGTCGCGTCGCATCGCATCGCATCGCATCGCAGTTTTGTGTGGGAGCCCTTACTGAGGATTTTAAACGCGGAAAATTATGAAGACAATCGTACCTTCGTCGGCCAGCAAAAGAATAATAAATTACTAACTAACCAGTTTACATCCAGTGATTAAGTATGTACAGATAGCCATATGTATCAGCAGTGTTCTTGTAAACTTTGTACACGAAACTGCATTGAAATACCAGGGGCTTGCTTGGTAAATATCCCGTAATTTATAATGCTAGTGAACAACCGTGGTAGCTTATAATGATTACTAATAGTCCGAGATTCCAGAGCTCTCAGATGTCACCTATTTTCTGATGAATAAAATGTGGACGATTGAGTAGAGTTAGTAAGTACGTGAGTACTAAGAACACATGCTTACTCGCTAACTTGCTTAAACGGCCAATTTTGAGATATGGGGTAATGAGGGTACATACAAACATTACTTACTTCACGTATTTTCTAATAAGTGATTTTCACGTATGTTGTGGGCAACATCCTTTAAAATAAGGTTCCAATACTCCCAGCACTTTCCGTCAGCCGTTTTGCTTAACAACTCCAAAATAATAATTTAACTTCACTTAAATTCTCATGCTCCATTCGTCATACAACTATTTTAAAGCTTTTTACTATAAGATATACCAATCTAAGGGGGCAATCATCCCCTTGCTTGGCGTGAATGAAATGTGAACGATTGAGTCCAATCGTCCACATTTTATTCATCAGAAAATAGGTGAAGTCTGCGAGCTTTGAAATCTTACTCTATAATGATATAACTCGTGACCATTGTATTCCAAAATGACGTACTTGAATTCCAATTTTTTGAATTATTTTTATTTTTATTGAATTCCAATGTCACAAAAACGTCAAAAAAGCGTCACAAAAATGTCACAAAAGCTACGATAAAACATGACATTTCTCATCTATGCCGTGTAGACTCATTTTGAGTTGGAATACGGAGATCAAATATATTGGATACGGAGGAGGATGTCTAAATTATGTTTGTGTGTTTAGATGTAAGAATCACTAAATAATGTAGAAGTAACATTAGGTAGCTGTAGGTATATATCTATAGAAACTTGATACAGCAACCAAATATTTAATAGTGAGTAGCTAGCGACGATGAGTTGCGATCACTTAACCGCTAAACGATATGTTTTATTGTACTACAAATTTATCTTACACGCTGAACAAAATTATAAACTAAACACAGATTGAAATCTTTCATATAACACAAAGCTATCTGAACGAGTTGTGGAAAGTAGATAACGACATTAATAAGAAAAGTCAATCGCCGGAACTACTAGCGCCGCTCTCCATTGTGTCAGATACGTTTGTGGTGTGCACTGTATTTTTCGATTACTTGGTTTTGTTACAATTGCGACAATAGCGCTGCCGTTACTAGGTGAGATACTATTGCTATAATGGTTGAATGGATGTACCAATATACAGATTGACACTGATTGATGTTCTGAACATAAATGTATCCTATTGCTATTCTATACCGTAGACATGATGTTCAGTTGTAAGTAAGGCCCTGACCACACATGCTAAGTAAGGTCCTGACCACACATGCTAAGTAAGGCCCTGACCACACATGCTAGTTTTTGAAGCGAGATCCAGCGACTAGACGCCAGGCGCATCTACTTTTTGAAGCGTGACGCAGCGTCTAAATGCCTGTCGCCGGTGTTAAAAGTAGCTAGTGTGGTTTTGCTGTAATATGTAGATAATACAGGAGAATTAGTCGACAAAGTAATTAGGTACTTACGGAAATAAAACATTAGAATTGATTTTAACTGTATAAAGGATTCACTTAATTAGATAATAATGATAAAACTGTTTTCATAAAATTCATCTGTTTCTGACGTATTTTTGTTTAACGTGTAATAGCTATTAGATATTTTATTTTCTAAATACTCTAAAATAATTCAGAATATATAAAAATATTGTTGTAAATTCATTTCACGTTTTCGATTCTACAAATCACGATTTTGTATTACCTGTAGGTAATTCAAAGTGGTCGATGTAAGAGAGACTGTCTATACTACTTACCTAATATTTCATTGTGACATTGTTATTTTGTAGAATAGCCATTGATGAGTTTCCACGAAATAAAATGTTTTTATAATAAAATATGGTAAACATTAAACTCGTTAATGTTATCTCGAGGGATCTACCGCGTAACTAAAACTGTCTTAGTTTTGATATTGCTATCTCTTTTCTTTTCGCTTGAAATGATAGAGACAGCAATAGCAAAGCCATAGCCGATTTGGTTAGGGCGGTAGAAGAGCGGGCCTAAACTAGAAAAAACCTAATCCATAAAGTGGTTAATGACGTTTAGTGTTGTGTTTTTTTGGCTCAGGAGGTACACACAATTTATGGTATAGTATAGTAGTATTATGTGTAGTATATTGGACATAGTGAGAGCTCCAATTACCCAATGACTTTGACCTCGATTTGAATCAATGTAATAAAGTGTCGGTGATGCAATCTCACAGCTCTACTCTTTTTTCTATTTAAAGCCAAGATTTAGGAACACGTGACAAGGACGATTTGTAATGAAACATTACACTCTAATAAATAACTAATATTTAACTCTCTATCTAATCTAAAATTTAACTCAAATTGGTCACAAAAAAAAAATTATGATTATTTTTTAATCTTGCTTTAGGTTTACGCTTGAAAACTATCTCACTTGATGTCAAACTACAATCCAGTCTAAGATAGAGGACGTGTATATGGTTAATTTCGTAAGTAACTTAAAAATAGAAATCTAAATTTTCATTTTTTATATTTCAATAATTCATTTATACCTTAGCGCTGGTATGTTATTTCTAATTAATTGACTTTTAAAACTATGTGTTCCGTAATATAAGGTAGGTACTCGCATTCGCCTCCAAATTTTTATACAATAATAGTGATAGGTATCGCTTGGAAATACGATTTTTAAGATACCAAGTATATTTTTTCACAGTACACTTCTTTATGCTAAATGGAACGTTTATTTTGCGATATTTAATGATCGCGCAAATAAACGCGATAACGTATTTTCACTAGTTTTTTTCGCGGTGAAAAGACGCACCCTACGTGCTTAAAAATATTTGACATTGGCGGTTCAGCATCTGAATTCTTATGTTTAAAAAAATGAGAAAGCCCTTGTCCATCTGTAGGCTAGCTGATGTTTAAAAAATATATATTGAGCTCATAAAAACATGAAGAGAGCTCGGATAGAGTTCGCGTCAAATTAAATTAAACAATGTTCATACATTAAAACTTATTCATGAATAGTAGGTACGAGTACATGCGTAGTCTTTCAAATTATCCTAATTAATGAATATCTGGTATAATGATGGTGGTATCTGGTGCCATAATTTTCTTTTTTTTGATACCGTTGGAATAGGTAAACTAAATATTTTAGTTTAAATGGTTTTTTTTTCTAAAACGTGGCCTAAACCTGATTTTGACTGTCTGAGTTCATTTGACGTCATCACCATTGAGTTTAACGTTGAAGAAAAACATTCTAAGGAAACCGGCACGTTGAAAGAAAGAAAAAACCAGTGTGGATTTTGGGCTTCTTGTGAAAGAAAACTGTGAAACAGATTTTGAAAACTATACTTGTTTATATGTTTATCTCTTATGTAAGATATGAAGTTCATAATTTTACAATTATAATCATCAATCTAAAGATATTTAGTTCATTTTCAAACATGACTGATGAATTTAATTTGTTGTTTTGTTTTTCATTCGATTTCGTTTTTTTTTTGTGTTCTACGTGTTACAAAATTAGAAGTAATGACTTTCCAATTAGTAATTCTAACAGGTTTTAACATAGCGTGTTCCAAAGTAAAATTAACGTGTTTTTTTCTCGTAGTTTGATTTATGATATTTAATTACTTTTGGTATGAAAACTAATGTGGTTATTCCAAATTTTAAATAAATACGCGAGTAACTATAACACGTGATGTATATAGTCAGTCTAGTTCGACTTAAGTTTCGCCCGCGTCGCGCGGCCTTATTCAAGGATGCGGCCGAAACTGTCTAGACTGACTATATATCACGTGAGTTACCCGTGTATCAATTTAAAATAATTAATTCTAATTATTTGTTTTTATGTTTCTTTATAAATTTAGCACATCGATATTTGTCAACTACTAGGTATAAAATGTGGTGTGTACGATTTTTTTGACTGAAACATAGGTTTAAAAAACATTTGTGTTCTGCTTTTATTATTTTTTATTATTACTCTATAATGTTTTGTTTCTAAGTTATTTTAACATGATTACTTTGTAGTGAGTAATAAATATTTTTACTTGACAAGACTTGTATTATTCCACCTGTACCTACACCTTTAGTTTCGCGTTAATAGTAGCAAACTAATGTAAAATTAGAAGAAAATCTTTAGTTATTAATTTTCTTAAAAAACCGACTTCAATTGTTAAATTAAACGCTTACATTTGACTAGTTTTAGTATAATTTATGAAACCAAATAAAAACGCACTGCTCCAATGACTCGGCGACGTTGCGGAGTAAACAAGAATATCTTCGAACAATTTTCTTGACTTTTCAAAAACCTCTAAACCGATTTTGATAAAATATTATGAGACCTCTTATTAATTTACCTCTGAAATATAACCTACCAAATAAAAACAGAACCATTTAAAAAAAATTAAAATTACCAAGCATTAAAAAAAATTAGATCGTCCTTCTGTTTTTAAGTCGGTTAATGTAGTACCTCTTCTAATCCATTGTTCCCCAACGTCGTACAAAAATCATGCGACAAGGGGAAAAGATCGAGGGTTGCAACCCCCTATCTTTACCTGCACACAGTTGGACAGCTTGGCTTACAAATGACGAATGACAAAGATTCAGGCATAGTGCTGAATCTTATTATGTATTTTATACGCTTCTACCTTTCTACATAGGTCTCTTGGTGGATCATATGACCCATCAATTTTGTACACGGGCCTGTAATCTATTAGATATAGTAGATGGTGCGAGAGGGAACTGTCTTACCATTTTTTAATATGTGTTTTCTAGTTCAAACACGTCTTTTTCAACTACGCTAGACTTCCTACTTCACCTCTTTCTCACTTAGTTTTAAGCGTCGTCGAGTTCAATTGTTTTATTTGGTAGTATGTCAGAAGATTGTCCTAACAATTAAATAAAAGTTTGTTCCTAAGACCGACCAAAGAAGCTTTATGACACTTTTCGTTTAGTATACGAGAATGCACTCCATTGTAGTCCACTTAGTCACTTGAAATTGAGTGAGATTACGATTAACTCTATAAATAATTAAAAACTTTATTTCAGTAAAAACAATATGGTAAGCACAATAGTAATATTATGGAGAGAACCCTGGCTCTCACACCCTGGTGATCTTCTGTGACGTGAAAAAGAGAAGGAAAGGAAAATGTAACTGTAATATTAAAAATGAAGCCAAAAAAAATTAATAAAAATAAGGTAGGGATAGGGACATCTTTTGCAGAATCCTAATAATAGGGTACCGGACTGGGTCAAAAATACACCATCCTAATTAGTCCGTCAGCTAGATCATGGAAAAATATTGGACACGTATTTTTTGTTCTTTCATAATATTAAAAATCGTCAAAGATATAGACCATCAAACTTGGAGAGTGGGGGGTCGCGACGTCACTCGTGAGTAAAAATCGTACCTACTCACAAGTGACGTCACACGAAACTTCGAAGCGCTCTATCTTCGTAATTTTTTGTTTGTGAAACAAAAGAAAAAATACGTGTACAATATTTTTTTTGGCAATCTAACTAACGGGCTACTTAGTTTTTTTGAGGATTGTACCCTATTATTTGAAATACGGTGATGGAAAGGTAAGCTTATTAAGGTAAGTTTTGTGATGGTTCTTTGATGAAGTGATTACGAAATACGCGTAATTGTTTTCTGAGGCTACTAATATTGCACAAGCTAAGCTGAGCTAAGCAACATTGATTGGCAAGCTTCCAATTCCAGCATAATGGATCGAGGAAATTTGATCTGTAGTAGGCAAGTAAATAACTAGTGAGTGGGAAAATTTCAATCAGAAAATAGTACCCATCGCGGCAAGGTGTCTTCGTGGCATGAAACTAGGTGAAATGGCGGTCAAGCGCAACTGATTGAAAATTTGTAGTGTATTGTAAAACATGTAGAGGTAAGGCTATTTGCAGAGTACTTCACCTTTGCCAGCTATTCTACCGCCAAGCACATTACGTTCCGCTTTGAAGAGCATTGTTTCAGTAATATTACACGACAAAGAGGTAAATCATCATTAATTTGTATGAGACGAACGGAGTACAGTGCTAGTAGAGTAAGATCTCAGAGCTCCCAGACGTCACCTATTTTCTGATGAATGAAATGTGGACGATTGAGTAGAGTTAGTAAGTACTAAGAACACATGCTTACTCGCTAACTTGCTTAGATGCCCAATTTTGAGATATGGGGTAATGAAGGTACATACAAACATTACTTACTTCCACGTATTTTCTAATAAGTGATTTTCACGTATGTTGTAGGCAATATCCTTAAAAACAAGGTCCCAATACTCCCAGACACTTTCCGTCAGCCGTTTTGCTTAACAACTCCAAAATAAAAATTTAACTTCACTTAAATTCTCATGCTCCAAGTGTAAATATGTTCGTCAGACACCTATTTTAAAGCTTTTTCCAATAAGACAGACCAATCTAAGGAGCCAATCATGCCCTAAACTCAACTATGTCCTATGGGTAAGACCGGGAGACTGAGTGAGACATTTATTATTGTTAAGCAAAACGGCTGACGGAAAGTGTCTGGGAGTATTGGAACCTTGTTTTAAAAGATATTGCCTACAACAAACGTGAAAATCACTTATTAGAAAATACGTGGAAGTAAGTAATGTTTGTATGTACCTTCATTACCCCATATCTCAAAATTGGCCATCTAAGCAAGTTAGCGAGTAAGCATGTGTTCTTAGTACTTACTAACTCTACTCAATCGTCCACATTTCATTCATCAGATAATAAGTGACGTCTGGGAGCTCTGGGATCTCGGACTATATGCGATGATTTGAAAGTGTCACATTGGAGTAGCTGTGTGACATTGTGTTGTTATGGGCAGGCGTGTTGCTTACTATCAGGCACATATCCTATTCGTCTCATCATACTATACTTAAAATAAAAATAGTTTTAAAACAAATCCGCAAGGCACGAGATGTACAAAATAGATACTACTTCAACTCTTCAACTTCATTCTTTTGTTTCTCATTTAGCAGCAATTTAACTTTGCATGAGTGTGTCCTTCCAGCATTTACTACAAAAATTCCTTTGTCCGGTAATTGACGGTCTCGGCGTAGAATGACACGTGTAAAGGTAATTGTAGAGACACATTGTCAGTGTAACAAGCCATGACTTATAATACTACAGTAATTATATTATGTAAGTCGCGCTATTAGTAGCGTTTTTTTATTCAATGTACAAGTGAGAATTCATACGTCTATTAACCGACGAATGAAGAGGTTCTCAATTCGATTGTATGTACTCGTATGTTACGTGATAGCTCCGCAAATTTAAAATCGATTTTGAGTAGGTCATCCTTCAGAGTTAGTTTGAAATTTAACCACAATTGGTATTGCTGTTTTTGAAATATTATCTAAAATTTGGTTACCGTAATGACGTTTTCGTCCCACCTTGTTGTCTTATTTGGACGTGAGTTTTGTTGATCATACATAAATAATAAATTAAGTCGAGTGTCTGAGTTTAACTTTCAATTGCAGTCGTTCTTCGGTTTTTCGGAGAAAATTTAAATATTTTTAAAATATCTTAATTTTGCACAGGATTTTGAGAGTATAAATTTCAGCAGATATTATTTGAATTAAATTGTACTAATCTATTAAAGAAACAATGAAATGTAAATTATCAATGCTTTAAATTGACGTTCTTTTGTTCTTGATTATGAACTATTATGAAACTAAACGCCGTAGGTATTCTAAAAAGTTCGGCTTAGTCATAATCAACCCATTAAACGTTCCCACGGTTGGGACTCGAGGCTTTCTCTCTCAAAGAGGTCAGGAGTCAAGGCCATAATCTAATCTTCCACGCTAACCCAGTGCGAGATAGATTGGACACTCAGAATCTTCAACTTGAAACAAAACTCGTTTGTTTTGAAACAAAAGAGAGATTATTTTTTATTATTTTCTCGCTAAGACGAGTATCCCGAGTGGAGTCTGTGGAAGTGTCGCGTGCGTGTTACTTCGCCACAGTGTATTCACGGTTACAATACGGCACCGAGCGCCGAGCTATACGCGCTGCCGACTGGTAGCGTGCGTTCCGCGTCCCAAAACGTGCCGTACGTGCCATCGTTGGGGTATCGCAATGCATATCCGTCAGACGATATTTCAAAGAGCTTGGCATACTTACGTTACTTGCTATATTGATCTACCAGGTGGCTGTGTATGTCAGAAATAATCTAGAATCATACAATACGCGAGGAGAGAGACATTCTCGCAACATACGTAACGCGGACAAGCTGGATATTATACCACACTCTCTCACGACGTCACGGAACACAGAAGTTAACTCACATTATGGGACCTGAAGTTTATAACACTCTTCCCAAAATAATTTATCTGCCCCAAGTTTCGGCAGCTTCAACAACATATTAAAGTGCTGGCTTATCGATCAAACTTTTTATAGTTACACCAAAGGTTTGAGAGTGATGGCAAAGTCCTACAAAAATGTATATACAAACATTTAACATGGGTCAGTACAATTGTAATAAAAACATTTTATACTCGTATAATGCTTGACAGGTGTAAGGTACTGTAGTGGTAGGACTCTTGGCAGAGTCCGCCTGGGGAAGTACCACGCCTTTGCCAGTTATTCTAGCGCCAAGCAGTAATGTGTAAGCGTTACTGTGTTCCGGTTTGAAGGGCAATGTTTCCAGAGAAATTACTGGGCTTAGAGATATAATATCTTAGATCTCTGGGTGACGAGCGCAGTGCAGTGCTAGGTAATGATTTGGACTCTTCATGTTCCAATAGCTGTGTGTCACTATGCTGTCATGTGGCAGGCATGTTGCTTACCATCAGGCACATGTCCTGCTCGTCTCGTCACTTTGTAATATAAAAAAAAACAGTTTTCTGTACAATAATTATTTTAGTACAGTAAAGTAGTCATTTCAAACTTTGAAAATGTGTATAATTTGTGTGATCTTTCTTTTGCTTTTATTTTTTATTAATTGACGTATAAATTTTACATTTATGAATACTTTGACTTTGACTATGTATCTTTCTTTTATCTATATGTTATATATAGTTATCTTTCGATTTAATATCGCACATTCTAGCGCACAAACCCTGACTTTTACTGAACATTGTCTTTTTGAGTACGTTTAAAGCCACAGGCATCGATAACGTGCCTTTTTATTTTTTACTAAAAATATCGACAGACTTTTCACCTGTACAAATGTTTGAAATACACTTGAATAGCCTAGAAACTTTGAAATAAAATTCTGAACAACCGAGGACATCGCCATATTCATAACACCAACATATTCTACAGTTAGGTATACATATCTGTTTTACTACAAGTATGTGAGGGCACGTTTGTACGTGTCATATTTAGTATATAAGAAGATGACAGCGGTCGAGCGATCAGTCTCTCGCCCCGCGTCACTTGTGTATTAAGATCAATATAGTCAGCAGTTTATACAGTGACGTGGTTTCATTTCCTCTCCAGTACCAGTAACACCTACAGTGGTGACCCCGACGATTGAACAGTGAGTTAAAAAGAAGATTCAGAAGATTTTGTTGGTGTTACTGCGTTAGTAAATTGTTTTTGAACAATGTTTCCGCACGCTGCACCAGTAAGTGGGCAAGTGGGTCAGCAGGGCAGGAAAGACGAGCGAACGAATTCTGCTGATTGTGCCCTGGCCGCTATAGGTGTGTCAACGAGACTTCCAGATTTTTGGGTTGACATGCCGCGGTTATGGTTGGCCCAGTTTGAAGCAGTGATGGCATCGCAGAAACAAGGGGATGGAGGAAAGTTCAACATGGTTATATCAAAATTGGGGAGAGACTCATTCCAGACGCCGGTGAACAACAAGTATACGGCGCTGAAGGACCGACTGCTGCAGGTCTATGAGTATAGTGCTGAGCGACAAGAACTTAGCAACAAGGACGAAATTATAGAGAACACCACGTGCTACGACATCGCTGCTGTGTCCGGGAGTAACGAACAGGTACCCCATTTACCTCTCACGGAGCTAGTCAAGCAGATGAGGAAGCTGGAGTTAGAAGTAGCTTCACTACGCAGTAAGGTTCAAGGCCAAGAACGCGGAAGAAGCAGAAGCCGCCAAAAGTGGAGCGAAAATAGGACTGGTTCGCGGAAGAAAAGGGGACCAGGTGATCCAGAGTAGCTGTGCAGATTCCATTTCCGGTTCAAGAAAAGGGCTATGCGATGTTAAGCAGCTGGTAATTGGAGCCCATTGTTCAAGGAATTTTAAGCTGACAGTAGAAAATTAGTACAGAGGATATAGAAAAACAGCAATTATTACGCGTTTGGTATTTTCGGAATTACGAGATTGACCTTTGGGTTACGCACTGCAGCGCAGACCGCAGACGATTCAAAGATTTATAAACACGAACGTTTTAGCTGACATAGAACAAATGAATAATGGGGTCAATGGCAGCGGTAGTAATGTTGAATAATTAGTTTTGTATGCGTACTTAGAAACTTAGATAACATAACAAATTGGCTCGAAAAATGCAACCTGGCATAAAGAGCATTTGCGTAGGTTATTTGAACGTTTACAGATATATTAAATGGAAGTTGAATTAGGTAAATGTATGTTGAGAAAAGTAAAATAGATTTTTTGTTAGATTACGAGGTCTCGCAAAATGGAGTAAGTCCTTTGCCTGCCAAAGTCAAGGTTATTCAGGACTCTCCCAAGCCGGAGACGCAGGTTTTTGGGTATGTAAATTTTTTATAGAGCGCACATACCAGACACTGCAGAAATTATAAGGAATTTTAGATAAATATTTACAAATGTGCAAAGAAAAGAGATAAGAGTAGAATAAATAGTATGGACTAAAGAGGCAATTTAGAGCACTTGAAGGGGGTAAGGAAAACTTACAAAATGCTGCCACGTGATCGGACCCGAGTCCAGGGGCAAGGTTCACTCTTATAACAGACGCGTCAGACATTAGTATAGGCGCGGTATTGTACAGAAGGAAAAGGGTCTTTGGAGAACCCTCGATTATTTTTGCAAAGAAGCCCACGGAATCCCAGAAAAAGTACTGTGTATACGACAAGGAACTTCTGGCGATTTATTCGGGTATGGTCATATATTTTAGAGATTGGATTGCAAGTGATATGCGTCACGTAATAGGAAATATAAGTCAATAGTCAATAGTGCAAACTGGAACGCTGAGTGAGCAAAGCGGTTCGATGTCAATATGCCAAGGTTAGCACGGACGGAAAAATGTGCTAAGCAAGCGGAAAAAACATGTGACGAGTTGATCGTAATTTTATAATGTAAACAATTTGTGATATAAGTATTTTTTTTTTTGGATTGTTATAGATATGTTTTTCTCCTTTTTTTAAGAAAAGGGTGTATGTGGGGGCACGTTTGTACGTGTCATATTTAGTATATAAGAAGATGACAGCGGTCGAGCGATCAGTCTCTCGCCCCGCGTCACTTGTGTATTAAGATCAATATAGTCAGCAGTTTATACAGTGACGTGGTTTCATTTCCTCTCCAGTACCAGTAACACCTACATATGTTTGACCACAAGTATTTGTAATATGGAACTGTTGTTTGTATAAATGCGTCTTTTCTTTCAAATAGGATCTAGGTACATATGTATGGGCCCTTCATAGTTCCATGGGACATTCATAGTTCCTAGACGACCTCAACGCAAAAGTACTTAAAAAAACGATTTGCTATGGCGAATTGCTCCGATGTGGCGTCGCATCGCATCGCAGTTTTGTGTGGGAGCCCTAAAAGTGGACAGATAGTGCAATGAAATGAAGTCAAAAAAAATTGGCTATGAATATTTTAATCAATTTATCATTCGATTATTATTATTTGCTATGGTTATTTATCAATATATTGATTTTGGATTATATATTTTCAATACCAATTTTAAGTTTGCTTTCATATAGGTGTACGAAAAGCTATAATCCATATCTCGAAACCAATATAATTGTCTAGTAACCGATGTCTGTGTCTACCATTGTATCTTGTATTGAGTTAATCGCGTAGCTCGATCTGTGATAACTACATTGTTTCGATATCCCGATATTGGCATCCAAACAATAATAGACTATTCGATATTACTGATTTTGGTAAACACGACAGCTTTCGCTGAATTATGGGTACTTAATCAATGAGGCTAAGTAAATAATGATCTACGGATTATTATGTTTATCTTATACCTTTAAACGAGCAATTCTTGTACCTATATAAATATGTATATATATATAGAATCTGAATCTCGGAAACGGCTCAACGGATTTTCATAAAATTATGTATGCAGGGGATTTCGGGGACGATAAATCGATCTAACTAGGTCTTATTTAAAAAAAAACGCATATTATGCGCGTTTTTAGACAATGAAAAACTGTCACATTAGACATTAGAATGTGAAGGTAAATTTCGCCGCGTGACGCGACAGCATAATTAGCTCAGACGGGAAGTCGGGCGCTCATAGCGGTCACGAATTAGTAGCTCCGGGTTCGAATCCAGACGGGTTCCCTTTTTTTTCAATTAGTTTTTTTTTAAGAAAATCTATTTCTTGGATTCTTTTATCTGTAGGTATCTAAGTATATTTAGTATTTAAGCCGAGCAAAGCTCGGTCACCCAGGTACTTAATAATAACGACACGTCTCATTCAGAAACAGTATGTAAGATTAACATAGGTACATAACGTAAGACATTAACATCCAATCCTTTGGATGCGTTGCCTGAGTGGATATTTCTTAATAGATATAATCTGCGTGTCCTCAAGTCTAGAGTTAATCAGTTTATTTTAAGATAGCGCTCTCCACTAGGAATCAGGCATACAGCTCAGCTTATCTCATTAAATTACAATGGGTACACTATAGCTACTACATATCAGACTAACTACTTACCCTAAGTACAAAATTAAGACAATTTAATTGTTGCCTAAAAAGCAGCCCACTAAATGTTCACTGTCTAAATGTCAGAAGTCAGAGGGCCATGGTCCACCACGCTGGCCCAGTGCGGGTTGGTGGATGTCACGTGACTTTGAAAGATTCTAGGTACATTTCGGTATCCTCACGATGTTTTCCTTCACCGTTTTCAGTTAGCGACATTACGCACATGACTTGACATTTGAACCCGGTGTCTCCGGATTGGCAGTCGCCGTTCGCCCGACAACACCCTGGTTTTTTCACAATGTTTTTTTTTTATTAAAACCAATAATCACGATATTACTGTACATCTTTCTTCTTGATCGTATCCTCATTACTGAGGGTCGTGACTACTATCGACGTCCTTAACCACCTTCCTCCAGGCACTCCTGTCTTGGGGCATCCGTAAGAAAGTTTGGATGTTTGTCCTTGCGCCTTTTTTGTTTGGCCTTGAAGGTGTCCATCCACCGGGATGGCTAAGTGAAATGTTCAAAGGTGCACACGATTGGAACCTATGACTTCAGTAATGTGGAATCGTATGTTCTAGCCACCAGAAGCCACCATGGTTACAAGTATAGGTACTCAACCTTCTTTAAAATTCCAAAAGTGTACTCTTTAGTAAATAAACGGTAGTTATCAGGTACTTACATCACTCGTCATTCGCTTGTATGACCAGAGAGGCACATACAAGCAAAACCAACTGGCTGTTTCGTCACGTACGCATTGTCCAACGTCCACGAATCCTGTTGCGAGACGTCAACTGAATTATTAAGTAGAATAATCTTCTCGGACCTACTTTGGCCGGATATTATATCACTTAGGGAACCGATTATACCGACATATTGCCTGGGATAATTTAGGCAGAGTCGCATATTCCATACATCTCCATAGCATAGCATAAAGCATTAGCTGCCTACTAAATATTTCCACTGCTAAGACTTGGAACATTCTCTTGCAATTCATTCAAGGTTTTAATTTACCATGTTTACCCAATGCGGGTTTGTAAATGACACATGACCTCGAAAGATTCTAGGAACATGCCGGTTTCCTTGCATTGTTTTCCTTCACCTTATTCACAGTTGGACAAATATTCAAAGGTGCAGCAGGTGGATTTCAAATCTACGATGTCACCATTGTGAGTCCCGCGTTCAACCCTCTTTTTATTCAATAAATTAGTTTGATACTCAAGTAGTAATACTCAATTTCTATATTAAAGAATTATTTGAGGCAATTTGAAATTTTAATTGGATATCATTTATGACTAAAACATAGGGATTCCAAAAAAAAGTAGGAGTATTTTGGTAGGACTTTCTACTTGTCAGGTGATCTAAAAGGAGGGATTCATTTTGCCCCGCTATTAATTAACCAGCCAGCTCTGTGTTGGAGTGTAATAGGACAAAATTATGTGACAAGTTTTCAGTTTGCCTGAAATACTTACCCAAAGTTTGCTGCGAGCTCTCGGAATAATACGGTTAATCCATCGCAAACTATGCATAATGCGTAGTCTGTCATCACATATGATGGAAACCAGACAAGACTGGCAACAGCTCATTAGTGGATATATATAATCAGTATCTTTCGAACAAACTAGATCACTAATAAATCTGTATTGCTATACAAAGAGCCTACTGATTAGTTTACATATTAGAAATGCATATGTATAAAATATAGAATTCCTTAAGTAGGTACTCGAAGATTACACAGGTCATGGTTCGGCTCGGTTGGTAGTATTTAAGTTAATTTTAATGCAATTAAAATTAAAATGTTTTGATTTTTATAGTGCCTACCAACTTTTGATGAGACGAAGCCTCCAAGTGGTGGTATAAAACTATGTCACCATGCAGGTAATCTCGGTGTATACTCGTAGAATTACTGAATTAATTCATTTATAAAAACACTATAATTTGTACAAATTTCAAATATATGAGACTGTCTTTTCAGTTCTTGCAACGTGATTGAGCAACCAATATAAAAACATAAAACCTCTGCCTGTATATAACATAGAAAAAAGATATTAATAGCTACTACACACAACTTTTAATGTTATATTTCATTGAAAGCTGAATGCATAGTACAATTTAATTAATTAAATCTAAAAAAGTTCAATTTATAAGTATAGGAATATTGTAAAAAAGGCTTTTACGCACGCAAATAATAATACTGCTTTTTTAACCGATATCAAAAAAGGAGGAGGTTCTCAATTCGGTTCCATGTTTTTTTATTCCTCGTGCTAAGAAATATTATTTCAACCATAGATCAGATAATTACTGAGACCACAACTATCCTCAAAGGATAATTATATTTCATGCAAAACTACTTTACTTTTTCTCAAATTTTGACTTGCTAACTTCAGGATGTCGGTTTTTAAATGGTTTTATATTAAATGGTTTTATTATTAAATGGTTTTATTTAGCTCACCCCGTTTGTTTTATTTATTATTTATTTATTCTTAATCTTCTTTTCTTTTCTTCTTTATTTATTCTTATTTAGTAATTCAAATTTCACCCTCTTCCTGTCAACCGATTAATCTGAAATTTTGTATACACTTTGGATTTTGGTGACAATACAATTATGTTTATTTATTATCATTATACATTCAAGATGGCTGCCGCTACAAAATGGCGGATAATTTATGTTTTATTAATCCCATCAATATGGGTATCAAATGAAAGGGCTCAACAAGCAGAATACAATATACTATAAAAAATTGAAATCCAAGATGGCGGCCGCTACAAATGGCGGATAACGTAGGTTTTATCAATCCCATCAACATGGGTATCAAATGAAAAGGGCTCAACAAGCAGAATACAATATACTATAAAAAATTGAAATCCAAGATGGCGGCCGCTACAAAATGGCGGATAACGTAGGTTTTATCAATCCCATCAACATGGGTATCAAATGAAAAGGGCTCAACAAGCAGAATACAATATACTATAAAAAATTGAAATCCAAGATGGCGGCCTCTACAAAATGGCGGATAACTTAGGTTTTATCAATCCCATTAACATGGGTATCAAATAAATTAAACAGAATGCGAAATAAAAACTAAAAACTAGAAAATAAAAATAGGTAAAACAACTTTTTAAGTTAAACGGTTTTATGTTAAACATACATTGCAATGTTTAAGATAAATGTACTAAAAACCAAAAAATAATAAAATAGATACAGTCGTGGGAATTATAAACATATGCATAGACTAGACTAAAATAAAACCGTGGGGCACGTCAATTGTCTACAAATTATCGACTTAATGTGCGATAGAAGAATCGTTTAATTCGTCGTTAGGCAGTTGGCCCGCAGACGGTGAGGAAATTACTTACTATTTTCTTGCTCATGGAAATTCCAATAGTTATACACTCCATGTAAATAAAAGAGATGTTTCAACTAGTTTATCGTTGGACATTCACACTGCTGGCTGGCGAGGAATCGTTTCACTGCTCGTAGTTTGTCTTTAATCGACAAAACATATGATAAAAGTACTACTCGCTCACCACTATGAAACCCTAAAACTCGCTTATAATCGAGCTTGCTAGCTTGTTTCCACATTCTAGCCCTACTTATCACACGTCCATCGTTGTCGGTTGAACAACTGCCTAATTATAGTGTAACATTACAAAACAAACATTTTAATCAACGATTGTAGACAATTGACGTGCCCCACGGTTTTATTTTAGTCTAGTCTATGCATATGTTTATAATTCCCACGACTGTATCTATTTTATTATTTTTTGGTTTTTAGTACATTTATCTTAAACATTGCAATGTATGTTTAACATAAAACCGTTTAACTTAAAAAGTTGTTTTACCTATTTTTATTCGTTAATGGTGTGCGCGCATTTTAAACATTTACTCTCATCATTTTTCCTTGATGCCCCAAAAGAAATAGGTTTGTAATGTATCTTGTATAGGGTGTCTCAGTTAGAGAGTACTTTTCTATTTTAAAATAAAAACAAGTATTTTATGAGAAAGTTGTTATATTTTTAATGGATTGTAAAGAAGACATGTTCGGATAAAGTATGGAATAAAATATTCACCAAATGTTTCCACGGCTCTGATGACCAGTTTTATGAAAATTCCCATGACTTTTACATAGAAATGTGGCTGAATCTCACCGATGTCTGATTTGAGCTCAGGAATGGTTTCTGGCTTATCCGATTTTTCCCGAGATTTCACAAAACCCTAAACAAAAACTATATTGGTAGACAGTTGACATCAGAATTTCATAAATTCGTGGGATTACCTATGTTCTGTAAATCGTTGCTGCAATGAGCCGATTATTCCAGGCAGGTGTAATGCTTTGTTCATTCGAAAAGCCGTCCGTTTCCAATAATAATCGGAATAAACACAAATAGACTACTGGCCCGGGAACAAAATTTACGTAGTAAATGAACCACCAGGAGACCTATGTAGGATGATAGAAGGTATAAAGTAATAAGATTCAGCACTATGCCATCACTTGTAAGCTGTCCAACTGAGTGTAATTGAAGAGGGGGGGTTGCAACCCTCTACCACTTCTCCTTGTCGCATGATTTTTGTACGGCATTGCTGAATAATAGATTAGAAGTGGTATTGGAACTGTATATAACCAATGCTTAATTATAACTTTATACACTTCTATCATCCTACATAGGTCTCCTGGTGGTTCATTTACTACGTAATTTTTGTTCACGGGCCTGTAGTCTAAAATGAGAGCTGTCAATTTTCAGAGTTGCTGTTTGCACGAAAAAATGAAAACTAAAAAAACGCTTATACAAAACAGAAGATCCACTTAAAAAGTAAGAAAACTGTTTAGTTGCAAGCGTGTTTTAAATCTATCGATTATAGAGTAAGATCCCAGAGATCCCAGACGTCACCTATTTTCTGATGAATGAAATGTGGACGATTGACTGGAGTAAGTACTAAGAACACATGCTTACTCGCTCACTTGCTTAGACGGCCAATTTTGAGATATGGGGTAATGAAGGTACATACAAACATCACTTCACGTATTTTCTAATAAGTGATTTTCACGTATGTTGTAGGCAATATCCTTAAAAATAAAGTAGCCAAGTGCGAGTTGGACTCGCCCATGAAGGGTTCCGTTCCAGCAAGTAACATAATATACATAGTACACATAGTTCTTGTAGTTCGTTGTAACTTTGATCGAAGTTTTAATAATAGTGTATTTATGACGTACTAAAAAAAAACTACTCATCAGATCGAGTTCAAACTAATTTTCGTTGGTAGTTTTTATAGTAATGTACATCATATGTTTTGTTTAGTTTTTTCATTCTCTTACTTTAGAAGTTAGAGGGGGGGGGACACACATTTTACCACTTTGGAAGCGTCTCTCGCGCAAGTTATTCAGTGTAGACAAAAATTATATTAGAAACCTCAACATCATTTTTTAAGACCTATCGATAGACACCCCACACGTGTAGGTTTGATGAAAAAAAAATTTTTGAGCTTCAGTTCTCAGTATGGGGGGCATCCCTAATTTTTGTTTTTTTAAAAAACTTTTATAAAAATCTTAATGCGGTTCACAGAATACATCTACTTACTAAGTTTCAACAGTGTAGTTCTCATAGTTTCGGCAAAAAGTGGCTGTGACATACGGACGGACAGACAGACAGACATGACGAATCAATAAGGGTTCCGTTTTTACGTTTTACGGAACCCTAACAAGGTCTCAATACTCCCAAATACTTTCCGTCGGCCGTTTTGCTTAACAACTACAAAATAATAATTTAACTGTGACGTCTGGCAGCTCTGGGATCTCGGACTATTATACGTGGTAACGTAACGCAATCACTGACTGCATATTTATTTCAGTATGACACTAATATTACAGTAGGTACGTGAAAATAAAATGTAAACAAAATTATTAATCCTGATGAACGTGATGAGGATGAATGGTTAATGGGACAAACTGTACAAATAGTTGCATTGTCATCGATTCTTGATAAACATCCAAAGTTTCAATCCAATCCGTTGTTTAGAAACTGGTGGAAATCACGTTCAAACATAGATTAATAGATACATACATACCAAGTTAATAAAAATGATCCTAAATTCAAAATCTGCACTCTTACTGAGATACCATTTACAACTTCAAAAAATATTCAATTATGACATAAAATGTATTTCATTTATTACTGTATAGTGTAATATGTTTTGTATCACTAAATTTAATCTTGCATTATATCATAGGTCTAGGCTTCAGAAGCTACTCACTTTATCGTAAGTGACTTGAAGGTCGACGATGATACGCTCACCGATACCTTTGTACCCTAGACCTAGTTATTTTTTAAGGCCTGTACCTTTCCATGTAAGTTTAATTTATTCCTAATTCCTTAGGTATAATGTTCTAGAAAACTAACCGTTGGTTTTATTGACAAACTTATTACTAGTTTTCGCAAAGCGTCCAAAATTCGACCATAAAGCAATATTAATCTATACTCAGTTTAACCTTTTTTTTTCATCGAACTTACGTGTTCTTTTATTTGATTTAATGTTTTTAAAGCATAATTTTAAAGAAATAATATAATTTTATCAGCATTGTACACTCCGTCTTTGTATAATAAACTACTTAGCAAATGTATAGTGTGCGAAATTCCATGCTCCTTCGTAAGCGTAATTTTATGTCGGTTTCTTCACGGTGTTTTACTTCACTGTTTTTAAGTTAGCGGCATTACGCATATGACTTCGAAAATACGAAAAGATGACGAAGTGGAAGGTACGCATTGGATTCGAACAAGGATCTCTGGATTGGCAGCTGTCGTTCACCCATCTAGATCGCCGTAACATATTTATCTATACTTAACTAGCTGACCCCGCAAACGTTGTTTTGCCTTAGTGAACAACCCTTGTAACTTAGGGGTATGAAAAATAGCTAGTAGCCGATTCTCATACCTACAGAATATGCATGTAAAATTTGGTTAAAATCAGTAAAGCCGTTTCGGAGGAGTAAGGAAACAAACACTGTGACACGAGCATTTTATATATAAGACAACGTTTGCGGGGTCAGCTAGTTTTATATATAAGAAGATATTGTAAAGCTTAAGAGTTTTTTTTATAGTGTTTTTATAGTTTGTGATATTTTAATTCTAAGCTGTGTATTTTTTTTCTCTGGATTTGTTTGTTTGTTTGAACACTAGGATCTCGGGAACTACTGGTCCGAGTTTAAAGATATTTTTATTGTTGAATGGTCAATTTATCGAGGAGGGCTGAATAACATTACACTACTATCAATAGGAACGGAGCATGAATGAAGAATGTAACAAAAACTATCCTTTTTGAGAGCTTTCGTTGCGTACGTTGATATGCGCTGGAGTCCGTGACAGCATGTGTCTATATTTTAAGATTGCGTCATCATAAACCTTTGCTTATCAAATTTGTTCAAAATCTGAGTTGGTACGACCAATTTTTGACAGGTGGCGTAGCAACGCGCACTGGGTCAGCTAGTATATTAGATAACAACTGGCAGGTGTGTATTTCCCGACTGGACTCTGTAAATTGTACTATCTACTACTGCAAGAAGCTTACTTCATTCCTCGTACTAAACAGCCTAACTTCATCTATAGAATAAACAATCTCTTCAACTCGAGAAGTATTTACCCGAAGTTAGTTACAATGTTTACTAAAATGTTGTCTAGCTAGCTTCAGAGTGACGGTTTTTCGTGACGGTGTACATCGTAAAAAATTACTCTCATCATCTCTTCGTAAAGCACCAAAACTGAAGACATTATAACTATAATACTTATAAAATTTGAATAGGCTGAACAGATTTGAATAGACTGAGAATTGAGATACTAATGTACGCCCGTAAAATACGTAGGATGCGCTGTGTATTCTTCAGTGATTTAACCATGACCAGAAACAAATTGGCAGTCGTGACCGGTTAATAAGTATCAATTGCCACTTGATAGAGCATATGCAGACCCGTGTTAAGTGGAGGACAATCCACGGTGCTAATAAGAATACTGGTAAAACGACACAACGTATCTATTGTACGCATTTTATGTACATAGAAAATTTAACCTCAGTTGTTCAAAACAGTACATACATAAGCAGTCCATTAAATGAGTTGGGGCCTCACAAGGAGCGAGGCAAAGCCATAATCCACTATGCTTTTAGCTGACCCTAGGATTAGTGGATGTTGCTTGACCTCATAACACTCAAACGAATAGACCGATTTCGATGCGTTTTTTTATATGAAGGTTAATTTTCGTGCGGTGATCCTTAGCTATGTTTGGTGAATATCGATTCAAGATGCCCACCTCCACAAAATGGCGGATAAAATATTTCTCCACAACCTACCTCAATATGGATTTCAAATGAAAGTTTAGAAGGCTAGAAGGTTTTACAGATTATAAGCCCGAGGTAGCCGTGGGTAAATCGACATTTTTATTTTATTTTGTTCCAATATGGCGGTGCGAGCAGCAAAAATACGAAGTAGCAAAAACAAAATTCAGAAAGAACATTAAAATCTATAAAATTACTAATTTTCAAAACTCCCGGCAAACTTTCCAGGTAAACACTATTTTTCGAACCCAATGGACTGTACTAAGAAACGAAATATTTTCAAAAGTGTGTCATTCATTTTTTAACGTTTCAACCCACACAGTATTTTGGACATTGAACTCTGGTGACAAATGCAATGATGAAGTTTTGTTAAAATATTTTTCAATTATAATTGTTTATTATTATAACACCCGTAAATTCAAGCTTTACTTAAGTTTGAGCTGGTTAGTGTGGTATGAGGAGTGACCTATAAAATGTATATCACTGGTTCTAGCACCTAAATGTATCGGCAGCCATACGGTACTTCACTTAGTAATTTCTTTGGTCAACCTCGGTGCTTGACTGAAAGCCTGCATTTGCCGAAAAAGGCAGGCTTGCTTTGATACTAGGTTTCGTGCTTCGTGTGGAATTTCAAAATGTCATAACCAAGCCGCCGTGTTATGTCGGAGGTCGAAATTACGACAACGTTCTCAACTCTGTTTTTTTGTATTGGTGTTAAAAATGTGGATAGGGGAACATTTTCATTAACATTTTCAAAATTGTTTAGCTTTTTGGTACAGAACAGTTTCAATCACCTAAATTTAGACTGTAAACGAAAACTTAGCCTTTTTCTCAACATTAGTACGATTTTTTAAACGACTTGAGCTAGGTATTGCGTTTAAAAAGGGGCTGAGTCTTTCAAGCTCTGACACGCCTTGTGCACTCAGGCTCACTCAAAGCCTTCATTTTGCGGGGTGCCCAGAGGTAGAGGTAGAGGTAGGTAATTTAGGGAAGAGGGCTTCCCTAAAACATGGTGGAGGATAGCGATGTCTGACACATTCGTCATACTCGTGAATGGGTGCAGCTTACGGAATTTGCGAGGCGCTAATGCTACATAGAAAATAGCATTTAAGCTTAAGATTACTTCCATAATGTTCTCACTCTCATTAGAACTCCTAATTCTCTCACTCATATTAGAAATCCTAATTCTGATTAAAAGTATAGGTACAGTAAACTCCAGTAAAACGACCAAATTTTATGGATAAAAAAAACAATATTGCATCTATTATGTGCAAGCCTAAATTAATCCCAATCAAATACACAAAAAAATTGTCAAACAAAATTAATTACCCGTACAATTTGAAACTTCTCAAAAATAAATTGTAACATTTTTTTGAGATTATTAAGTTTCATATTCATTGATCTATTTTATACCCAAATACTACTGATCCCACTATCTATGTATAATAAAAAAATAAAGACCTTTCGAGACCCAGAACGGCGCTGACTCAGACTCTGACCTCTGGATGCTGTCCTCATACCGTCGTGGTCATTATCATTTAAGAATGACGTAAGTAAATGTATGTTTATTATTCGTTCATTGCGAGAGTTTATCGCACAAAACCGGAATGGCAGCGAGAGTTCTATGGTCGTGTATGATACGATGATATTGGTGCTGTGACATTTTCCCATTTCTCGTAGTTTTTATTCAAAAACAAATCTTATAAGTTACTCTGTAACTTATATTTTCCAACATTTACAACGCACAATAGTAGAACATAAAAACCAATGCAAATCAACCGTTTCGGTTGCTAAGATGTAGATTAAAACTATATTGTGGAGGAAATATTTCCAGAGAGACGTTATTTCTAACAAAAAAAATACACAAAAACCTTCGTTATTGTAGTAGATACAGTATTTTCGATAACATTTCGATTTTTTTTTTTTGGGAGCTTGCTTACTCGGAACATCCCGATTCACTTGACTTGAACTCTGGGTTACGACCTTACGACCATCACGCCATCAGGAAACACAAACAGGGCAGCGTTAGGCAGCCTATTCTATGGTTTATAATTATGTCCATGTCTCATGCAAAATTTCTAAACGTACGTAAAATCACGGGAATGTTTTGTACCACTTTTTAAATATTTGGTTTCACCCAAATAGAGGTCTCTATATATCTCAAATTTCGGCATTTACCTTCTAATACCTAAATTTTTCGGAATATTCTTCGATCTGTAACAAGAAGTCTGTTGTTTCCGTACCAAAGACCTATAAAACGGTCATTAAGGTCCTAATGACCGGGTGTGAGTCAAATACGATAACCAGATAGATACTAGGTCTTCATTTCCTTCTTAACAGTTTTTAAAGAAGTATAGGCTATCTTTTCAACTACTTAGCTAAGAAAACTCTAGACAAAATAAAAAAATAAGATACACACACAGACACGTCAAGTTTATAATGCTGCGTCTTTTTTCGTCGGACTTAATTAAATAATATTAGGGCCCGGAGCCTTCTTTACGTATTCCGGTAGCTTGTAGACTATTATTATACCATGGCATGCGTGAGTTTGTTCGACTTAACGATATGTTTTTTCTATCGTTTTCTTTGTTCGTTACATCCGCTGACAGGTGGTGTACTTTTGCAAATATTGCCAATAACAATGATATGAATTTTGAAAGCAATGATAAGATCCCTATGTTAAGGAAATACACCAAGACATACAACATACAATGGTAAGTTTACCATTATACACCTAACTCTACCTTTGTCCTAATCTTATTTCGCATAATTGTGCTTAAACTTACATATAGGTAGTGTGGTTTCGAAATGTTGTATGTAACACGTAGTTTTAGATAATGTTTTGTATTGAACGTGATTTTAAAGAATTACGTATTTTGTTTCATTGATACACAATTTAGTAAGTTTCACATAAAATTGAAGGTTTACATACTCAATTTTAAAAGTACCTCGTAGTTGATTTTAGATGGCTTCTACTGTCCGACTTCAATAATATTTATTTTGTACAAGTATTGCACCTAATTCATTCCATGTGGACTGGCAGAATAAATGATTAGATTCCTACTTTCCCGGGCTCCGAAGGTTAAGGTTTTTTTTATCTTGAGGGTAGGTACTACTAGCAGTGCCCCGTGGTTTTACCCGCTCTATTCCCTTTCCCATTATTTTCTCGCCGCGCCGTGAAATAAGCCTATGTTTTAATCCAGACTATAAACTCACTGTGTTCTAAATTTCTACCCGATCTGTACAGATGTTCCGATGTGTTTGAGCAACAAACATCTAAAAACCGAAAACATCCAAACTTTCGCAATTATAATATTCGTAGGATGTGTGAAGTGACGAGCAAGACATTCGTCTGAGGGCAAATAAGCTTGTCCATAACGGCACAATGCCACGCATTTATTGGAACATGAAGAGACACTTCTTAACACTGCACTCGTCACTCAGATATACCATCATTTATCTCTTTATCCTGGTAAAGGGTAAAGGGATTAGTTATGTAATAGGCGACGTGATGGTTAATTCTTTACTAGTTTTCGTGTGTGTTTATTTCTCAAAACTATCTGACTCTAGGTATTATTATTTCCATTTATAAATAGATAATACAAGATTTTCGTCAGAAAATGTAAGAAGCTTTATTTTAGTAAACTGTTCGTTTTTTGTCGCTCTTAATAGCTGTTTTATACTTATCGAGTGAACGTTTGGCCTCTTTGATAGATATTTACAGTAAATGTGTTGTTCTACTATTTAGAATTATGAGCGTGCCAAAAATGACGAGAAATTATTTTCACCGGGATGCTACTCAAAAAAATATAACGAATTCAAAGATATATGAGATAAGCTCTATTTTCGTCTGACGCCGTAGATATTGCGAGCTATTTACAGTATTTCGGCCAGGTGAAAAAAGATCAGAGTAGAAAAATTAACCATTTCAATAGATATATTTCTTTACACAATTCAAAGATATCTTGACTAAAGTTTTACATTTTTTTACTTCGAATTATTATATTTATGTAGTACTAGCAGCGCCTCGCGGTGTTACCCGCGAAGTTCCCGTTCCCCTTGTTTTTCCGGGATAAAAAGTAGCCTATGTGTTCTTCCAGACTATAATCTATCAGTGTTCCAAATTTCGGCCCGATCCGTTCATAGGTTAGGACGTGATTGAGCAACAAACATCCATACATTGACATTTATTATATTAGTAGGATTATTAGAACTAGTGGTCGCCAAGTGGCCGAAATTTGACTGTAAAGCAATAACAACCTAATCGTATTCTCAATATCTTTGTGTAATGAATTCAAATATTTGTACTGTGTCTGGGTGTTTATCTGTATAATATTTTTGTATTTAAAACTATATAAGTATTGTATCAGCTATCTGGCCGCCATAGTACAAGCTTTGCTTAGTTTGAGGTCAGATGGTGTTGTGCGTGAATTGCCAACCCATATTTATTTATTAGATGATTTATTTAATATTTATTGTCCCCTTATTGTTTGATAGTTATGTCTGCCTACGAAATAAAGTGTATCCTGTTCATCAAGAATATAATATGAATATTATATTGAGATGCAAGATGACGTCGTCTGGGCCCAGTCGCATACCAAAAGCTTTAATAAGTTCAAACTACTAACACTGCAGGTTTGATTCATCGCACCTAAAGTATCGAGCGAGTGGGAATGGCAACACACGACAGTCCATACCGCGGTCGTATGCGTGAACGCACGTAACACAACCATCGGAGCATGCATCAGTGTACCGTTAACTTTCTTTCGTACACAAACCTTAATACAAGTGGAAGTGGCAGTGACAAATTTTAGAACGGAATATCAGAAAGTAAGTACATATTAATATAGTTTTTTTATTCAAACTTTAGTTCTTAAATTGCAACGGTCGAAATGTTTATGATTGGCAATCAGCGAACTGGTTCTTAGACATTTAATACCCATGCATATGCTGTTTTTATACTACGTGTCTTGGTGTTGGTTTCAATAGCATAGTCTTAGAAATTGTATAATAAGGCCAATCGCTGTATTCCAAAACTTTACACTACTTGAGTTCTCCGTCAGAGTTATCGAAAATTTAAACAGTAACTTAATTTTGTTCGAGCATTTTATAGTTTTTGGCTCGTCTTGAGTAAATGTTTGGAATAAGCTGTAAGCAGATAATGCGAAATAAATATTAAAATATCAGATTATACAATACTAACAGTATTATAAAAAAAATACAAACTAAAGACTGCCTTGTGATGAGCGTTAAGGAGTTTAATTACAAGGAGTCATTAGTTTGACATGTTATTTGATCGAAACTAGGCTACCGATACGAAGTCTTCGAATTGATTAAAGTAATTTACTGATAGCGCTGTAGTTTTCCAATTTGAAGCAAAAAATCAAGAAGCCTTCTTAATTAAGGTTTATTCTAGTGGTCGCCAAGTGGTTGAAATTCTGCCAAAAAGCAATATTAATTTATTTTCAATTTCACAAACTTTAACAGTACCTAAACAAAAGAGCATGCGTATGTAACGTTTTTTTTTTGTTTTATGCATAATTTAAAAATATGTTAGCGTTCTGCTATCCTTCTCTATATAAACTATAAGTGTGTGAAACTTCATATTCCTCCGCCTGCACAATTTTCGAAAAAAGGTGTACAAATTGCTTTACTTATTAATTTATAGATAAACTATATTTTACACGAACAACATGTACATGTGTTGGAAGTGTAACATGGCGACAGATGTATTATAGTAGAGAAAGAGAGGCGAAGCTAAAGAGAGAGCTAAAAAAATAATCTTTCAATTTATGGAGTAAGCTAAGGGCTCCCACACAAAACTGCGATGCGATGCAAATTGCTCCGATGCGGCGTCGCATCGCATCGCATTGCAGTTTTGTGTGGGAGGCCTTCCTCCGATGCGGCGTCGCATCGCATCGTATCGCAGTTTTGTGTGGGAACCCTAACCTCGGCTACTCAGAACTGTTATAAATATTGTACTAAGATGAAAGACTCTTTTTCCTACGAATGAATAATAATCATTTAATTTTGAGATCCCACATTAAAACAGCCCACTTATGTTCTATTTTTACCATGAAGGTTTTTTAATTCAAGTTTGAAACTGCATTTGAAGATTGTAGAAAAGATTTTTTTCGAAACATTACATTATTTACAGAAATAAATTACAGTAGAAACATACAAACATACCTACCTAATAAATACGAGTACATCCATACCTAAATTACTATCTACTTACTCGGTAGATGAACATTTCGGTGAGGGTGGCAGTAAATGAGTAGGTATGTATATTTGTAAATATTTTCATTAACAAATAAGTATTTCAACTGTTTTTAAGAATGCCCGATTTTTGTGCTTATTTAAATATAGATATTTAAGTTTAGGTCAGTAGGATCACATTCTACTCTGAGGCAAATTTCGATAGCTAGTAGTGGATATCTGAGGCCAACTGTCGTAGGTCCCTATAAACATTTTCGTATGTACAAAAAACAATTGGCAGTCATAGGAACTGCTGATAGAAGTGAAAACTTATAACTCAGAATTTGATAGCTTACTTTGGAAAATACGCGAGTGAAAGCGGAGGGCGTGGCCAATGTCCATGGTCAATGGAAAAATCGGTCTGTGGCGTGCCAAAAGAAGTTTTCACTTCAAAAATAAAATCAGGCCTGAACATTTGCTCCTGTTATATCAAGCACAGATTCTCTCTTGTATAGAGTAGGTACTGGTCGCACAATTTGGATGGGTCGGCTAAGTAACAGCAGCAGGGTCAATAATTTATAGAATAACGTGCCAAAAAGTGCTCACAGGAACGACATCCTTGTTCGAATTAGGATTAAAAGTCGCCGCAAAGTTGCTAGCTTATCAGATACATTTCGAAGACTGTGCCGCTGATATAGTACATGATCTAATGCCAACTTGTCCCTTGTCCTTACTTCTGTCAAACTTCTTGTATCTCGAAAAAACGATAATATCCGTTCCAAAAGCTCTCGAGAAGATTTCACTTCACTTTCGTAATAAGAACGTCTAGGCTGTGGAATACGTTGCCTGAGCGGATTTTTCCGACAGTTAAAATTTTGGTATATCCAAGTCGAGAGTGAATTGATTTCTTCTTGTACATTCTATCCCATCATTGCTTAAGGTCTACCGAGATGGCGGTCTAGTGTAAACCTTTCATTGTGAAATAAAATAATGCTAAATGAATGAATAGGTCGACGAAGATTTAGATATGGACATGATGCAAGCCCACTACCAGATAAAAACTGGCAAAGCATGCTGTCTACAGGTCTACACTAGCACAGAATGAACACGTAATCTCGGGGCGTCAAAAATACAAGCGCAGCCTAGTTTCGAACCCATCACATAAACTGCAGATCCAGCTGTGACATTATTACATTTTTTTTTTAATAAGGAGTGACGAGACGAGCGGGCTTTGTGCCTGGTGGTAAGCAACATGCCTGCCACATAACAGCACAGTGACACGCAGCTATTGAAACATGAAGAGTCATTACCTAGCACTGCATTGCGCTCGTCACCCAGAGATCTTAGATCTTATATCTCTAAGCCCTGTAATTTCTCTGGAAACATTGCCCTTCAAACCGGAACACAGTAATGTTTGCACATTACTGCTTGGATGTAGAATAACTGACAAAGATGTGGTACTTCCCCAGGTGGACTCTGCCAAGAGTCTTACCACTACAAAGAAACAGTCAATAACATTTATGTCGATCTATAGAGGTGTATGTGCTTTAATTCTTCTGGAAATATATTATTTATTATTTTGTAGGTCAGCGTGCGTCGTCTCCGACCGCTTATTACGACGAATTGATGGTCAAACGCGTACATATGTGTGATAAAAAACACAGAAGAAAAAGCTTACACGTGTAAATTTGTATTAGTATTTTAGTTCCAGACCACTTACCTACTTTTTCGAACTATTAATTTCTGAACATATTTCCTGTTTTTTAAACTACATTAAATGAATTTGTTTCGATCGGTATTTCACAAGGATATTTTGAATTTGATATGTAGATTAGAGAATTATACCTAAACGGAAAAAAACTCGAAATATTTTCAACGTGCCTACTCTCAACCATTTATTTACCTATGTAGATGACATGAAACATTCTACTACAAAAAATATAAATATAATCTACTTCCAAAAATCATTTTTAACCGCCTTCAAAAAAGTTCTCAGATCACTTGTAAGTTTTTTATGCATAATATGTGCATATGCGATGACTCCAATAGTTGTAATGATTCATTTTTGTTTCGGACAACTTATTTCAGGACTCGAATAAAAATATATACTGAAAAATATACTTCAATAAATTGGTGAAGCATTTTTTAAATATCTAGAAATATCTAAAATTTGCCTACCTCTATGACTGAATTGTTCGCTTCGCTGTCTCATTTAGTTGATTTCTCAAACTTTACGAAATTTAGTTGAGTCTGAGTTTAATTTTAAATGTTGTTGTAATGAGTTTTTGTTTTTTCGTAGTAAATTAAACGTAAAACTTTGTAATGCTGTTCAGCGTTCCAATAATTTTACTTTATTTCATCTGATTAGATCATCTAGAACGTTCAGTTTCACTATCGTTAAGTCAAAATCTTCAGATTATTTTTCAAAGTGTTGATGTACGAGTTTATCATCACCACTAGCTTTAACGGTGAAGGAAAATAGCGTGAGGGCACCGGCGCATGATAAACTCGGGTAAAATCGGGACCATGGCCATTGGCCATGATATGTATCATAGATGGCCATGATAATGGGCGACGCCCTCCGGTTTCGCCCGCGTAGTTTCCAAAGTATGGTATCAGATTCTGAGTTATCTTCTTTCGGCAGTTCCTATGACTGCCAATTTGTTTTTTTGTTTGTAATGTTATGTGATACAGTGTGGCCAGTGTGCACGAGTGGGGTATCGTATCTCCTAAAGAAATAGACTGATCTTGATGATGTTTCTCTATTTGCAAGGTTCTGTGTTCCAGTATACATGTGTGGGATATCGGGTATCGTAGCTGCTAAACTAATGGATCATGTAAATAGAAACCTCATTCTTCATGAGGTTTCTATTCACAAGGTTTTGTGATCCAGGATGTGCGTGTGGAGTATTGGATGCAGTTCTTAAACGTATAGACAGATCTTGATGATTTTTATATGCTTGCAATGTTTTGTTACCCAATGTGTAATGTGGGGTACGTAGTTTAGTCTATACGAAGCTAGAAGTGCTAGCTTGTTGGCTTGTTAGCTTGAAAAACTAGCCTTGTGTAGCTCGAGCATTAAGGCTGCTTTTCACCAGATATTTTCTATACTACGGTGCGTTTCGTATCCACCACTCATATTCATTGGTCCACATGCATAGCACTATTTGAAACGAGTTCAACGAAGCTATGTTCTGTATATGAAGGCGTCAATGGATCAATGGATGGGAGACATGTTCGTACTATGCATGTGCGAATGGTTTAGCTATTGACAGACTAATACTTCAGTGGGCGCACGTATCACAGAGTAAGTAATCACTACGTGCACGTATGCCCTCTAAAGTAGACATGTTTTCGTGGAAGAAATTTTCTTCCAAAGAACCTTCAACTGAATTGGGAACTTCCTCTTTTATTGAAGTTATTTAATATCTCGAAATGTGTAATTTTGTAGTGGTAACGATCCAGGTCCGCCTGGGTGACCTCTGGGTGACGAGCGCAGTGCAGTGCTAGGTAATGTTTTGGACTCTTCGTGTTCCAATAGCTGCGTGTCATTGTGTTGTTATGTGGCAGACATGTTGCTTACCATCAAGTACATGTTCGGCTCGTCTCGTCACTCATTATATAAAAAAAAAATCTTCGCGGCGGCGCATTTTCATAGCACATCCTCAGCACCTCAGCTTAGCATTAGTAGAAAGGGTCACACAGTTTCCGAGCATATCTTGCGCATTCTCGCAGCTTAGCTGCATAGCACATATCTGAAGGAAAAACAGCGTAGTAGCGTTTAGTAGTGGTAGGACTCCTTGCAAAGTCCGCCTGAGGAGGTACCATACCTTTTTCAGTTATTCTACTCCCAAGCAGTAACGCGCAACCATTACTGTGTTCCAGTTTGAAACAATGTTTCCAGTGAAATTACAAGGCATACAACAACATCTTAGATCTCTGGATGACGTGCGCAGTGCAGGTTTAGGTTATGGCTTGGACTCTTCAAGTTCCAACAGCAGTGTGTCACTGTGCTGGTATGGGCAGGCATGATGCTTACCATCAGGCATCCTGCTCGTCTCGTCACTCTATGTTGTGAAAAAAAACCTAGCTAAAACTCGCCATTGCACACTTACTTAATTACTTTGTACTTTTCCTTGAAATTAATCTATTTACAAATCAAATCACCGTAGGTACAGTTGATAATGCCATTTATAACGCCATCCGCAATATTATCTAACCCTAATTATAATTATTCTGATAGTTCGCTTTACTAGTCATAAGATTGCATCAGATATAATATTTTTAATGTCGTCATGATTAATCAATCAATATAGAAGGAATATAATTATTAGGCGAACTATTCTACCGCTTGACTAATATGGTATTAGCCTTAAAGGCTAGTTCGCATTATGCTAGTATTTTAGTCTAGTAGCGAGTAATTTTGTAACTAATCGTGTCTGAACAATGAAAAGTTAGTCGAGTAGTTTAGTAAGTGATTTAGTCGAATCGATCAAATTTGTTCTATTTTCAACGGGCGAGTAGCACCCCTACCACGCGTTCGTGTTCATTGGTTCACCGACTAAACAAGTGCGAACCTTTTGAATTAGCCGAGTTGATTAGTTTTCACCAAATAGTCGTTTCGCTGGAGCGAAAAAATAACTTTAAAATTTATTTCCAAATTTGAGGAACACGGACGTCTGTGGAATAGTCCCCGGGAAAGTATTTTTCATCCCACCAGCTCGGAAAGAGTACTTTTGCTCCTCGATATCAGGGCGCAAAAGTCGTTTTTACCCTCTAGAGGTTAAAGTAAATTTGAATTTAGAACATCGTGTGTACTGAGGTTTTGAATTTAAAACATAATTTAACCTATTTATTTCTACCTCCTTGATGCCGAATTCATCATACATTTATTTTTAATTTGTTAAAAACTCATACTCGGAACCTCTTTGGTGTACTTTTTTTTTGCTTTGCGCGCAATTTTCTTTTCACGTATGGAGGATAGAGGTAAAGAATGTTATTTCAAATGGCAAAACATTTTGAAATGCTATGAATGAATCAATTGTAATCGAATTGAAGTATGCCGAGTTGCCGAGTTAAATAATTAAATATTATTGACTACTAAAATAGTAATTAATAGATAATTTCAACTACTTGTGCAGTACAAAATAATGTAGTAAATATAACATCAAATAAATAATAACTATTTTGAGAAAACATGTAGGTACAATATATTTTGAAGTCAACACTTCTTTTGGCGCGCCAAAGACAGATTTTTCGTGGGCTGTCAATTTAATTCTAGCGTCACGCTCGGGAATGATAAGAAATCTTCGGGTAAACTCGGGACCATAGCCAATGGCCATCTAGAAATGCCTCGGCCTATCATATTGGCCATTTAAAAATGTGTCAGCATTTCTAGATGGCCATCCTCATAGCCACGCCCTCTGGTTTCACACGCGTAGTTTCCAAAGTAAAAATCAAATTCTGAGTTATAAGTTACCACTTCTATCGGCAGTGCCTATGACTGCCAATATTTTTCGTTCATGAATTCTGAATAGTACGTTTATTAATTTCCTTTAAAATGTACCCTGATGCAAATTTAGCACTACTATAATTTAATGCATTTGGGCGGACACTTTTTCATGTACACATGAAACTCCTTTCCTCAATCGGTCAACTCTCCATATTTTCACGTCATATTGTTATTGTTAAAAGCATGGCTAAATAAACTTAAGTTTAAAACGTATAAAATTGAATACAAGTGAAAAACCGAAATACCATAATAATAAGTGATTCTAGCGACCAAGAAGTTTATTTAACGCCAACAGAATCGACTGAAACTGAAAATGCGCAAAGCGTTTAGTAATTTCCTCGCCTGGGGGGGGGATGAAAAATTACGTGTTACACTCGAGTGCAAAGATTTTTCACCTTGTGCCCTTTTGATTCCCTTGCTACGCTCAGGATTCTAATTTTTGAATCCCTCGCTACGCTCGTGATTCAACTTTAGAATCCTTCGCTTGCTCGGTCATCAAAATTGAGCACGCGGTTAAAAAGCCACTTTGCACTCTTGTATAACAAATAACTATTTATTCAATTTCAGAAGATAACACGTGGTTCCTAGTTTATCTCTTCTATCTGTGTACCCAATAGTACCCAGTAGCTTCTTATTATTGATCACACAAATTTCCTCATTCACTTCTACTAAAATAGCCATCACTATTAGCCTAATTATTTATTTATTTTATTGCGTTATAGGCTATTCATGTTACAAAACGCTAATCACTTGTAAACTTAACTAAAGCAAAGTGCGAACGATTTTTTTTAATAGTAGCGAGTATTTTAGCTACTAAATTACTCGCTACAATCCTAATTTACAAGCCTAATGCGAACTAGCCTTAGTATTGATTTGCTCTCTATTGAACTATGTACTTTCAAAATAAATGTAGAGCAAAAGCAAATTACAAGTTAAAATTGTATTCATAAACGTGTACTTTGCCCGCTTTTATCTACTTTTTTACCATGTGGCCCATGGCTCCCTGGTATAAAGTAATAAGAATCAGCACTATGCCGTCACTTGTAATCTGTCCAACTGACTGCAGTTGAAGAGGAGCATGCGAATTTAAGTGAAGTTAAATTATTATTTTGGAGTTGTTAAGCAAAACGGCCGACGGAAAGTGTCTGAGAGTATTGGGACCTTGTTTTTAAGGATATTAATTAGGTAATGTTTGTATGTACCTTCATTACCCCATATCTCAAAATTGTCCGTCTAAGCAAGTTAGCGAGTAAGCATGTATTCTTAGTACTTACTAACTCTACTCAATCATCCACATTTAATTCATCAGAAAATGTGACGTCTTGCAGATCTGGGATCTCACTCTATTATTTCCCAATGCCGATGCCGCACAAAAATCATGCGACAAGGAGAAAAGATCGAAGGTTGCAACCCCCCCTCTTCAACTGCACTCAGTTGGACAGTTAAAAGTGACGGCATAGTGCTGAATCTCAATACTTTACACCCTTCTATCATCCTACATAGGTCTCCTGGTGGTTCATTTGACCCGTAAATTTTGTTCACGGGCCTGTAGTCTACTAGGCGTGTTCTCTAGGGCAAACCTCAAAGAATACATTTTATGACACTAATATTCAAAAGCCAAAAGTTTGTAATTGTGTGTGTGTGTGTTTGTTTTCAATTATGTATGTTATGTATAATTTACTAAATATCTTAAGGGCAAACGGATTTGAATGAACTTGAACACATAGATAGTAAGTACATTACCTGGATGGCTACTTTTTATCCCGGTAAAGTTAGTGGCTGAAGTCGCAGGTTGCACTACTAGGTACAGCTATTATAGTTCACAATATTTATGCTGTGGTAGGATTCTTTGCACCTTTGCAGAGTCCACTTGGGGAAGCGCCACACCTTCTTCTGCCGAACTTCTGCCGCTCCTCACTACCTCCAATGCTGAAACCTGATGGGACACTGGCTCACACTGCAACGGAGAAAGCAAACTTGTTTGCAACTCAGCTTACGGAATCTTCGCGTCTAGATGCTGGTAGCGCGACACCTCCTACTCCACCTGGCTGTTCGATTTTTATGTCAGAGATACGCATTCGCCAAAAGGAGGTTCGCAAAGTGCTACGCAATCTGGACGTGAATAAAGCCAGTAGCCCAGATGGTATTCCTGCTCTAGTATTGAAGGCTTGTGCGCCTGACACCGATATTGACACGCCTATTTAGACTCTCTCTTCAAACTGGGCTAGTACCGAAGTCTTGGAAGCTTGCCAATGTGCAACTTGTGCCCAAAAAAGGTAGTCATGCTGACCCTGTCAACTACAGGCCCATCTCAGTCACGTCCATACTCTGCAAGACTATGGAACGTGTCTTAAACCACAGGCTCCTGACGTACCTAGAATCGAACGACCTCCTCAGTGACCAGCAATACGGGATTCGCCGAAACCGGTCCACCGGGGATATTCTAGCGTACGTCACTCACATCTGGAGTGAAGCTATTGAGAAACACGGGGAAGCACTTGCAGTCTCCCTGGATATCTCGAAGGCTTTCGACAGCATGATGGCCTTATAAGCAAGCTTTCTAGTTATGGTTTGTCTTCTGGGTTCATTGCTTGGATATCGGACTTCTTGAGGGATCGATCCATACGAGTCGTCATTGATGGCTGCTCGTCGGATCAAATGGGTATCAATGCCGGAGTCCCACAATGGTCGGTACTCTCTGCGACGCTCTTCCTGCTACATATCAACGATCTGTTGAAGCCCGGTATCTATGGGTACGCAGATGATAGTACCGTTGTAGAGAGTTACATATCTAGCGCGAGAGCCACTGGGCAGCAAACTCAGGTACTGAGAGAGAGTCTGATCGAGCGTTTGGGCTTGACCCTTGATGTGGTGACCAAATGGGGCGATGCCAATCTGGTCAAGTTCAACGAGAGTAAGACGCAGGCGTATCTGTTCTCCGCTAAAAGGAGTCCTTTCCAACTGACTCTACGCTCAACTTTGGCTCGTTTATCGAGTCCAAGGCTAAACTTGCTGCCAAAAAACTTGGTGTCTTGGTACTTCAAGTCTGAACAGTTGCTTACATTATATCAAGCACAGATTCGCTCCTGTATGGAGCACTGTTCGCACCTTTGGGATGGATCGGCTAAGTATCAGCTGGAGGCTATGGAATCGATCGAGAGACGTGCCAAAAGGCTCATAGGCAACGACACTCTTGTGCGAAAAAGACTTCAAAGTCTTGAACATCGCCGAAAAATTGCTAGCCTATCGGTTTTTTATCGGATACACTTCGGAGAGTGTGCGACTGATTTGCATGATCTGATACCACCTTGTCCTTTTTTCTATCGGAATGCTCGTAGCTCGAAAAAGCGACATCGTTTCATGGTTGATGTTCCAAAGACACGAACGAAGAGATTCGACGCTACTTTTGTGATAAGAACGTCTAAGCTGTGGAATACGTTGCCTGAGTGGGTTTTCCCCGATGGTTACAATCTTTGTGTCTTCAAATCGAGAGTGAATCGGTTTTATCTAGGTAAACACGCTCCATCGTAGACCGCATCGTCGCTTAACATCAGGCGAGATGGCGGTCAAGTGTAAACCTATAGAAGTTAAAAAAAAAAACCTTTGCCAGTATTTTTTAACGCCCAGTCATAATGTGCTAACTTCACTGTGTTCAGGTTTTAAGGGCAATGTTTTCAAAGAAATTACAGGGCAAAAAGATAAAACATTAAGTAAGTCTGAGTGATAAGGGTAACGTAGTGTTAGGTAATGATATGGACTTAATAACTGCGTGACATTGTGTTGTAATGGGAAAGTGTGTTGCTCACTGTCAGGCGCATGTCAAGCTCGTCTCGTCACTCTTTGGTTTAAAAAAAAATTGCTATGACCAAAGTAAGAAAACACAGATTGTTCCCGTATCGTTGTTTGAATTATTATAGCGATCCTAGCAAATATGACTAGAAACTTATAAATATCACTAATCTGACCTCGTCAATAGTCTGCCATTTCAATGACAAAGCGCATAAAATATCATAGTGACGCGCCACTACCCGTGACTAACTTCATGTCAATGAATGACGTTAAATTATTTCGATTTTGTTCATACAAAAATATTAAAACCTCACTTAAAATAAGACAAGCGAAGTTGTAAAATATTTTTTTTTTGTAATAGACAAGCAGTCCCCCGCGGTTTTACACGCGTAATTCCCGTGCCCTTTATTGTCCCGGGACTTAAAATTGCCTTTCCAGACTTTTTATGAACTAATAACCTAAATAAGTACAAAATTTCATTGAGATTGTGTACATAATTAAGTGAAACTTAAATTTTTAACCGACTTCAAAAAAGGAGGTTTCTCAATGCGACCGTATACATATATCTTTACCTACTACTATTAATTGCACTCCTCTCTTACCTCTAAGAACGCAAAATTCAATTCACAAAAAGAGATATCGGCAATAATACTTATTATTATGAACTTATGACCCAAATACAATGTTTTACTGAAATGACTTTGAAAATCAGAAAACTTTCATACTATTTTTGCACCCTTTTACTCCCTTGAAGGTTGAGTTTCAGAAAAATATTTTACACGTATTTCATGCCTTTTTATGAAGAACCGTCATCATACTGAATTTTATTCGAATAAATTCAAAAACGGCAAAGTTTCACACTAACTTTTATATGTTTTATCCCCTTCAGGAGATAATTTTCAAAAATCCTCTCGTTGTGCTCCCCAACGTAATAAAAGGATAGGATAAAGGAGAGGAAATACGTTGTAGAGTTTTAGAGTTAGTTTTTACGAGGTATTTCAACGAATCTAATGTAGCCAGAGCATATAGATCTAAGAGTAAGGAATACAATAATATAGATCTACATATCGCACGTCTAGAATTGATTTAACTAAAATTTGATAAAACCTATTTTGCATCGAACGGCAAAGTTTTTATTGCATAAAGTTTGGTCCTGAAAAAAAATGCTTTGAGTGGTTTACAAAGCCAAGTAATCCTATTATGAAGGCTAAAATTTGTGAGTGTGTATGATTGTTACGTCTTCACGTCTAAACGGTTGAAGCGATTTTAACAAAATTTGGTATGGAGGTAGCTGACACTTTAGATTAAGACATAGGCTACTTTTAATCCCGAAAAAATAACGAAAGCGGTTTTTGTGCGGTGGTTCTTAGCTACATTTGCTTAATATCGATTAAAGATGGTCGCCTCCACAAAATGGCGAATTACATTATTTTTTACTACTACCTCAATATGGGTATCAAATAAAAGGGTTGACTAATACAATAGGCTTGTTTCCACTAAGAATGAATCGGATGGATGAGATGTTCTTACTATTGATTAAGATATACAGATTAAAAAAAAAAAAATAGTTTATTAAAATAATTAAAGATTATTTATATTTTTATGAAAGAAAATCTAAAAAAATAGGCATTGAGTCACGTGACAGTGAACGCCAATCAGAAAATGTGACGTCACGCCGTGCTAAACATCACTTGACATTACTAATGTTGTTGACATTTTCATAGAACTAATATTATTTTATTTTTTATTTAGCTTATTCTTGGTCATGGATACTGGTTCTTCAGCCGCTTTATTAAAATAGTTTGTTATTGTTTTACCACTATTCTTGAGGAAAATTATCAGTTTTTTTACATTGACATTACCAAGATTATACTGTGTCAAATACTTACATCAAAATGATCTTCACATAAATACATTCTTGGTTTAGTGGGCATCATTCCTCCTCGCAAGCGTAAGCCACTTTTTTCGTATTTGTGGATCGTTTAGAACATAGATGAGTAATTTGTTTGGTGTATTTATACTTGTACTTGTACACTGGGGTACTATGCAGTTATTGTAATACGAGGGATTCATTTTAAATTAAAAACATTGGCAACTTTCTTACACAAACACATAAGTTTGCCACGACGTGACGTCATTCAAGACGCCATGACAGTCTGGAGCGTTTTTGTGCAGAAATTTGTTTGATTTTTTGAAATGCAAAATACATATTGTAAATGTAACTTTTTTTCAAAAATATAGATGTTTCGGAATAATATAAACATAAAGCTATATTATTAACCAATTTTTGAAATGTAGTAAACTAGCCTATTCTATACACTATGACAAATTTCAAATCCAAAATGGCCGCCACCACAAAATGGCGAATTACATTATTTTTTCACTACTACCTCAATATGGGTATCAAATGAAAGGGCTTGCCTAGTAGAATACTATGCACCATGACAAATGTTAAGTCCCAGATGGCCGCCACCACAAAATGGCGAAATACATTTAATGTTTCACTACTCCGTCAATGTATAGGTACCTACATTGAATCTACGTCAAATGAATGGGCTTGACTAGTAGAATGTTGTACATATTACAAAACCAAGGTAGTCTAGGGTAAATCATTTTTTTTAATTTTGTTCTAGTTTTTCCACTCGATTCTATTGTATGCAATCATTTCAATGTTCAATGTTTCAATGTTTTGTAATATCGTTGTCATGTTAAACTATCGTCCGTAAACCAAATTTACAGACTACCAATTTTTATCATTTAGGTACGAACGTAACGCTTGAACTCAATTCACAGCCCACGGAAAAACTGTACTTATGTGGTGCACCAAAATAAATGTTTACTTCAAAAATGGCCCATTTATACCAGAAATCAGCAGTCACACTCATAGGGACAATTGGTCGAAGTGAAAACTTTTAACTTAGAATTTTAGTATTGAACAGTACCTACTACAGATATACTGTAATTAAGCATGTCGATGACGCGAAACGATAACATTTCCCCAAACCAAAAAGTGATCTACGCTGTTTAATAAGTTTTCACAACTAAAAAAATTATGAATGACCCTATCTGCGTCATATGTGGCTACGCCATAAATATGTATAGCCAACCACAATTTCACGCTCTCACTCAGCCTATTCAACCAGTTGTGGGTGGCCTCGTTTTGTATAGCAGACAGGACACGGTTGGATGACCTATCGCTAGTCATCATTACACATATTACATATCCGAACGAAAAACTTTGATGCCATTTTAAGAAATGGAGAATTACTAAGAGATAAAACACCTTATAGCTGCAGGAGACGACCATAGTGCTAGGTAGGTAGCTAGGTAATGATTTGGACTCTTTATGTTAATAGCTCTTTATGTCCAATAGCTGCGTGTCGCTGTGTTGTTATGGCCACATGGCCTGCTCGTCTTGTCGCTCTAAATTATCAAAATATTGTTTTTTTTAATATCAGCTAAATTGGGGAATGAGATGGTGGAAGGATTTTTCTCGATGGGTGCTAACTTGAAGTGTTCAAGTCGAGAGTATATCGGGTTCTTTTAAGAATAAACTCGCTATCCTTACTTTTATAATGTCAGCTATCTCACTGGCAGATATATACTGTTAAAAACGGGTCAAGCCGAATCAGAGATTAGCCGGAACATTCAAACAGATAGACAGAGAAAATTAAGATATATTAAAATTAGTACTGTTCGCACCTTTGGGATGGATTGGCTAAGTGCTAATTGGCTATCAGCTTGAGGCTCTGGAATCGATCGAGAGGCGTGCTAAAAGGCTCATAGGCAATAATTCTCTTGTGCGAAAAAGAGAGAGACGTACTTCTTAGCATTCCATGGATTCACCGTGCGGGTGCCGGGTCCATCGTGTGACAGAGAGAAAAATCTCGAGTAGACCCCAAGACTTGTGACTCGGGCGTAGGTTTAAAAGGGGCCCCTTATATTGACGTACGTCAACACTCACCTTCACTACTCGTATTTCTCTCCCTGCCCAGCCAAATCCGATATGATCCTACTAGTGCAGCTTTAGATACTCGTTCTAGTATAGAACTTACTGCACTTCTGGACAATCCAAGGTCTTTAAGCAGGTTATAGAGAGATTTTGCTGGTATACCTCTCGCTCCTACTTCTACAGCGTATAAATTAACTACATAGCCATTTTTTGTTAATTCATTTTGTAGGTCGTAATACTTATTTTGTTTCATCACGTGGTCTTTAGGTATATTAGTTTCCCACGGTACGGTAAGTTCTACCAGGACTATGCGTTTCGTAGCCCTAGAAAAAAGGAAAATGTCCGGTCTGGATGACGAAACACCCACATCCTCTGGGATTTTGTAGTGCTTTTCATACGTGTCCATTAAAATAGTCCAATCAGGTGCTGAACCCAGGATTGAGTAAGGCTTGTTCTTGGAGTTTGAAGTTGAGCCCTCTTTTACAAAGTTAATTTGTCTTTTGTTCATCGTCAATCCCTTTTGGGCTCTAGCTACCCAAAGGCTTACGGCTTCACGTATGATTTCAAGTACTCTGTCATGGCGCTGTGAGTAATGACCCCTATTAAGGAGCACCTTGCATCCCACCAATATGTGCCTTGCTGTACATATCGCCTCACCACAAGTATAGCAACATTTTTCAGAGGCTTTTCCCCACCTTACCAAGTTACTCTGGTCAGGGAGGGTCATTTGGAAAGCGTTCAGATAAAATTTTAATAAGGCAGGAGACCAGTCATATAGCAAGGTGCGCCACTTTAGAGCTAATGGGATACAAAACTCACCTATGGTTAACCACTCACTTTGCATTTCTAAATTCATAGCGTGCACTTTGTAACTATCATTTTCGTCTTGTTGTAGAAAGGTTTTTACCATGTCTCGGTCTTCCCTTTTCTTTCTCGCACCCAACCCAGCTGTATTTACTTGCGCACCTGCCATAAATTGTTTGTGGAATTGAAGTCTAGATGCAAGGTCCGAAGCGCTTTTGTCTTTTGGGAGAGATGCGATTAATTCGTCTTTCGACTTTCCCAAAACATGCGTTTTTGTAACTCTTAGGTGTTTGTAGAGTTCGGATGGTTTTTTTAGTTTCAGGCCAAAACTATTGTGATCCCTAAATAGAGTAGAGGGATCAGCCGGATGTGCCAATCCAAACCATGACTTCAATATCTTTATGACATTAGCATCTAGTTTTGCGAGGAGGGTTTTACCGATGTCATATACTGCATATGCAAACTCTTGAACATCGCCGAAAAATTGCTAGCTTATCGGTTTATTATCGGATACACTTCGGAGAGTGTGCATCTGATCTGCATGATCTAATACCACCTAGCCCTTTTTTCTATCGGACTTCTCGTAACTCGAAGAAGCGGCATCGTTTCATGGTTGATGTTCCAAAGACACGAACAAAGAGGTTTGACTCTACTTTTGTGATAAGAACGTCTCGACTGTGGAATGAGTTGCCTGAGTGGGTTTTTCCCGATGGTTATAATCTGGGTGTCTTCAAATCGAGAGTGAATCGGTTTCTTCTAGGTAAGCACGCTCCATCTTAGACCGCATCGTCGCTTAACATCAGGCGAGATGGTGGTCAAGTGTAAACCTATAAATGTTAAAAAAAAAAAAAAATGTTTTTATCGCATTTATATCTCGTCGTACCTAGTTTCGTGTGCATTTAGTGAAAAGCTGTGAATTTGGAATTACAGACAAATATTTAAATTTTATTAATATGTACAAATAAATATGTCTTATAATTTAAGTAGGTGTCGACAATAAATAGTGATAGTGTAATTAATTGTAGTCAGTTCAACTCATCTGTGCGCGCGGCGCTATGTGTGGATCACAGACTAAGTAGAGAGATACTGTGTGGATAAACCACAGAACTCTAAATAATAAATATGATTTAGATTTCTGTGGGATAAACCTTGCACATAAACAAAGACTTAGTAGGTCAATCTGATTCGATATAATCATTGATAGCGTCCTTACTTTTAAAGTACAGGTAATAAAACCTTATTTATTTGCCATTGTTATAAATTCAACAATTTTGCGTTACAGGCGACAACCTGGCCCCTCTTCCGAAAAAATTGGCTGGCTCCACTTCGAAAAGTGGGGCCGGCTTTTTGGGGAAAAGTTCCAGTGGAAAGTCATCAGGCTTCGGCTCGTCAGGAAGTAAATCTACTTTATCCACCGGGAAATCGAGCAACTTCGGTTCCTCAGCAAGCAAATCAAGCAACTTTGGTTCCTCAACCAGCAAAGCGAGCAATTTCGGTTCTTCTCTAAGCAAAACCAGTAACTTCAGTCCCACACCGAGTAAAAATAATGCACTTGGTTCGACGGCAAACAAAACCAGCACTTTTGGAGCCCTAACGCCAAAAGATACGAACTCAACCAGAGGGCCATCATTCTTGGTGGGTGGTAGTAAAATATCCAGTGGCCTAACTCCAAGTACGTCTCGAAAGACATACGATTTGCCGACTTATAATCCAAAAAGTGGGAAATCTTCGTCAGGTTTCGGAATAATATGGTTACCAGGAAGAAAGAGAAATAAGAAAAAGGATGTGATATACAGTGCCATGAATTACGATAAGAAAAACGAGAGAACACCTACTATGTATAACATGTAAGTACCTAGTACCTACATCACTTAGGTTAAATTTGACAATTAGCTCTTAGGGCTCCCACACAAAACAGCTATGCGATGCGACGCCGCATCGGAGGAAGAGCTCCCACACAAAACTGCGATGCGATGCGATGCAGCAATTGCATCGCAAGTTCCTCCGATGCGGCGTCGCATCGCATAGCATCGCAGTTTTGTGTGGGAGCCCTTCCTCCGATGCGGCGTCGCATCGTATCGCATCGCAGTTTTGTGTGGGAGCCCTTAGCTCCCACTTTATAGCACAGCATTACCTATGCTAACAAATTTTGTAGAAAATTACCAAAGTAGATCATGGGAAAAACGTAATTTAGAAATAAAATCACGACTTACCTAGTAGATACCTACTCTGGTTCTACTTCGATCCGTCGTTTCGTCCGTTTAGTTGTTCTAAGCCTACTCTAATCCTATTATCGTCTTGTTATTCTATACAATACAAAATTGGCAGTCATAGGAACTGCCGATAGCAGTGAAAACTTATAACTCAGAATTTGATAGCTTACCTTGGAAACAACACGGGTATAGCCGGAGCGCGTGGCCTCGCCATCATGGCATGGCCATCTAGAAATGCATCAGCATTTCCCATTGGCTGACGCATTTCTAGATGGCCAATCGCCAAGGTCCCTAGTTTACCCGAAGATTTCTTATCATACCCGAGCGTGACGGTAGAATTCAATTTACACCCCACGAACGCACAAGTGACGGCATAGTGCTGAATCTTATTACTGTATACCTGCTTTATACCCTTCTATATAGATCCTACATAGGTCTCCAGTGATTCATTTACTACTTACGTAAATTTTGTTCACGGGCCTGTAGTCTATACGCATTTCACGTATTTGATAGTCTTAGGAGATAGAAATCTATTCAAACTGCAGAGTCCGCTTGAGGAAGTAGGTACCTAGGTACCTACATAGGTATAACAACTTTTTCCAGTTAAACTACCGCCTACCGCTTAGCAGCATGTAAACTTTACTATGTTCCGGTTGGAATGACATAATTTGTATAGAAATTATTATGTCCTTCAACCTGGAGTCACCGGAGTTTCAAAACTTCAAACAAGTTAGTATTATTACGACAGTTTCGAGTAGGTATATCGTTTTTATAGAATCCGACTGAAAAAAGTAGCAAAGTACAGTAAAGGAGGAAAGTTTAAGCCAAAAAGTTTAAAAAGCTATTATTTGACAGTCCATAGGGATAAGCTTTCATGCAATATTATTTCACGCCAGGAGTCGATTTGAAAATTTGAATCTGGTTGTAATATATTATACACAATAAATGCATAGTATACACACTTCATCCATAAGATAAAAATTATATTATCTGTTTTACTACCTCAGAAAAATTTCAATTTCTACTGAACAAAAAATTTACTATTCTAGTGAATGAAACATTCGTGTTTATCTTAATTTTAATTACTGCGCATCACACGTAAAAAAAATGGCACTCATAGAGACTGCCGATAGAACTGAAAACTTATGACTCAGAATTTGATAGCTCACTTCCGAACTACTACGCGAGTGAAACCGGAAGGAATGGCCATGGTCCCGATTTTTACCTAAAGATTTCTAGCATTATGTTTGGGCTCAATTCACAGCCCACGAGAAGAGGGGTAAGTAAAGTAGGCGTCGTTTATTTATTATTATTATTATTTATGTTTTGTTTTAGCGGCCAAAGATCTGTTATTACGTGCTTGTAATAATAAATAACCTTAATGTTATTTGTGTAATCAGATTTGCTCTTCATATCGGAGTTGAGTTATGGCCTAACAATGTTTTTAAATTTTAGGATTTTTTGTATGGGCTATTGGCGTCGTTTGTTTTTTTTAGCGGCCAAAGATCTGTGTCATTTTTTTTTAACATTACCTTCTTCAAGGGTATTTGTACTATCAAATTTGCTGTAACTCATATCGGAGCAGATTTATAGCCTTTCAAAGTTTTTTAATTGTTTTTTTTTATATGGACTAATGGCTAATGGCGCCATTTTCTATAGCGGCCAAAGATCCGTTGCCAAGATTATGACATATTACCTTACCTCAAGGGTATGGGTGCAATCAGGGTAGCGATTCTAAATGCGATTCCGAATGGTTCGGAATCGGAATGACAATCTCTGTCTCTGTCATTCTAAACAGTTGTTAAGACAAGGATCGAGAGATGAGATTCCGTGTCGGATGCAACCGAATGGATTTAGAATCGCTACCCAGGTTTGCTGTAAGTCATATCGGAGCTGAGTTATTGCCTTGTAAAGATTTTTTTATCTATACTAGTGTTGCCATTTTCTATAGCGGCAAAAGATCTGTTATCACTTTTCTGAAACATTACCTTACTTGAAGGGTATTTGTGCAATCAGATTTGCTGTAAGTCATATCGGAGCTGATTTATAGCCTTTCAAAGTATTTTTTGGTATTTTTATATATGAACTAGTGGCACCATTTTCTAAAGCCGCCATTTCTTTTGAAAGGCCATAACTCAGCTTCGATATGCGTTACAGCAAATCTGATTGCACAATAAAATACCCTTGAATAAGGTAATTTTTCATAAAAGTGACAACAGATCTTTGGCCGCCATAAAATGGCGCCACTAGTCCAGATAAAAAATGGTTGTCTGTAAAGTCGGTTTACTGACGATAGCTGAACGTGACAACGTCTTAAGAAAATACTGATTGTGTTAAGCGCCATCTAGGTAAAACATTCTGAAGCTTTTTGAAAAGCTGTTCAAAGCGCTATCTCTGGGTACATCGTTGTACTAGCACAAGTTCTTAACTTCATATCGTCGCTTTTCTAAAACATGGACAGACTCCTTGAACGTAATACACATTTCACTCACTAGATGGTGCGAAAAGTAATAAAGCGAGGTAACGGCGGTAAGTTATTATCTAATCTATGGCGGTAACGTTACATGACGTCATGACGTCATGTTTTGCGGGCGTGCAGCCGGCTCCATCGAATTATAAGACGTTATCACGTCAAAAAAAAAAACTTTGAAAGGCCATAACTCAGGTCCGATATGACTTGTATGTCATATCGGACCTGGTAATATCGGCATAGGTAAATGGTATCTATCTACTACCTGTAAGGCTTGGCTGGCACCAACTTCGAATATAAAATTAATTTTTAGTGTCTATTTGTGGTTCTGAGGTCGGGTTATTTTTTGTGTAAAAAGAGTTTATTTTGCCCTTTTTAGTGCAATACAACTTGTCATTAGTGCATTTACACAACTTCGCGTTGATAGGATCAAATTTCATTGCTTTTGTGAAAGCTACAACAACGTCATCCAAACAAAATTGAATTCAAATTTTAGTTTTCTGTTCATATTTCAAAAACCACGACACCGATTTCGATAAAATGTATATGGAACTATTCGGAAAACATACCCATCCGAACACAAAAATAAATTTTAAAATCGGTTTGGCCATTCTCGATAAATCAGGTAACATACATAAAAAAAAAAAATGTGTGCGCTTAAAACCGCACGGCAGAAGTAAAAACTAAAATAAGAAATACTTAACTATATAAAGACTACTAAATAATTTTAATTTAAAACTTTTACGGCTGAATGATTAGTATCCATGGCCAAGAATAAATTAAAAAAAAAATTACGCGGGTCGAAAAGGAAAATGCCGTTTGACTCACAAGTTTTTAGTTTTTAGTGTTTGCTATATATTTAGTTATGTCATATTTATGTATTTCGCTAAAAATGCATAAATATGTTGTGTTATAGTGTATTTGTGTAAGCACCTTCTTATGAAAATGGGTATCATTTTGTGTGTTTACGTAGTGTAAGTGCTGTGATAAAATATTACAACCATAACTTTTTTGCAATGGACGTGAAATGCAAATTTTACATTTCGTGACAGGTTCAATTGATGTGGTAAGTACCTAGAAGTTAATGTCGTGATAAAAAAGTTTAAAAATTCGCCAGTTTCAGCGAGAAAATCGCTAAGGTGTCAGTCAACACTGGTAGTGAGCAGCGAGAGAGAGTAAGAGTATGTATTGTCCCATGTCCTCCTCTAACAATTATCTTTCTCGGTCTGGCACGTTTGTTGACCACATTATCTTTCTCGCTCTAGCATCCCGAGTTTACCCGAAATTTCTTATCATATCCGAGCGTGATGATCACGTGATCATGAGTCCATTTCACACCCCACGAAAATTCTGTCTATAACGCGCCTAAAGAAGTTTTCACTTCAAAAATGTTTGTCTGTAAAGTCGGTTTACTGACGATAGAACGTGACAACGTCTTAAGAAAATACTGATGGAATGGTAGCATTTTTCAAAAGAAAATTTTAATTTCATTTGTTTAATAGATTTGTATGTAAAAAGTAATCAGTAGAATTTAGTCATTTTCAATCAAAACAATGCAAAAAAGCTTTTAGATGCCGGGGATCGAACCCGGGGCATTTCACATGCAAAGCGAACGCTCTACCACTGAGCTACATCCCCGCTTGAACTACTGGTCGAAATAATAAATACAACTGTAACAAACATGCGGCGAGGTAACGACCGACGGTAACGCGGTAACGGTACATGACGTCATGTTTTGTGGGCGTGCAGCCGGCTTCATCGAATTATAAGACGTTATCACGTCAAAAATATGGTGGTCGAATTGATAAATTTAAAATAAGACGAGGCTTAACATTTTAAACTTTTTTCATCACTGCGTACCTAGCAGTATCTCGGTACTGAACTACTTATTACGTTCTATAACGTTCCCTAAATATTTCATAATAGCTAATATTATAAAAATATGTTACTGCAGCGCTCCCTGAGTTACTGCTTCAACGTCAGTTTAAAAGGCATCACTAAGCTTCTTTTTTTTCGACGCATTTCTAGATGGCCATGCCAAGATGGCAATGCCACGCTCTCCGGTTACACTCGTGTAGTTTCCAAGTAAGCTATCAAATTTTGAGTTATAAGTTTTCACTTCTATGGGCAGTTCCTATGACTGCCAATTTTTTTTATTTTTTTTGTTTCTACTTAAACTAAAATGTAGGATTTTACGTATTTCTTTTACAGATTACATACTTTTGATTTATTAAGTATTGTTCTTCATGAGACATTCGTATAAAATCATATTTTATATTTTCAATAATTTCTTCATCAAAAGTTTTACTACCATTAAGGGTCAAGATCGTTCTGTCCGTCTAAACTCTCAAGCCGATTCGAACGGACACATGCAAACAATGTTGCAGTATTTTACCTAAACTCAAGTTCTGTTGTTTTGTGAACGGGCTCTTGAGCACACACACATTTTTTTAAGTGAAAACTTTTTTTGGAGCCCCGCACAAATGTTTTTTCGTGAGCTGTGAATGAAGCTCAGCATCACGTTTGTAAGATAACATTACGTTTGTGTTATAAAAAAATTGGCAGTCATAGGAATTAGGAACTGCCGATAGAAGTCAAAACTTAAAACTCAGAATTTGATAGCTTACCTTGGAAACTACACGGGTGTAACCGGAGGGCGTGGCCTCGCCATCTTGGCATGGCCATCTAGAAATGCGTCAGCATTTCCCATTGGCTGATGCGTTTCTAGATGGCCATGCCATGATGGCCTGTCCACGCCCTTTCAGCATTTCCCATTGGCTGACGCATTTCTAAATGGCCAATGGCTATGGTCCCGAGTTTACCCGAAGATTTCTTATCATACCCAAGCGTGACGGTAGAATTCAAGTCACAGCCCACGAAATATCTGTCTAGGCGCGCCTAAAGAAGTTTTCACTTCAAAAATATTTCACTGTTGGATACTTACGTAATCCCTGAGTGCTATGGACGTATAGGTATCACAGGAACATTCTGCGAAATTCTTGGGATCACGTAAGTATCCGACGGAGAAAGTGTTTGAATTGAAAACTTCTTTAGGCGCGCCTAGACAGATTTTTCGTGGGCTGTGAATTGATTTCATTCGTCACGCTCAGGTATGATAAGAAAGCTTCGGGTAAACTCGGGACCATGGCTATTGGCCATTTAGAAATATGTCAGCAAATGGGAAATGCTGAAAGGGCGTGGACAGGCCATCATGGCATGGCCATCTAGAAACGTATCAGCCAATGAGAAATGCTGACGCATTTCTAGATGGCCATGCCAAGATGGCGAGGCCACGCCCTCCGGTTACACCCGTGTAGTTTCCAAAGTAAAGTGTCAAATGCTGAGTTATAAGTTTTGACTTCTATCGGCAGTTCCTATGACTGCCAATTTTTTTACAACACAAACGTAATGTTATCTTACAAACGTGATGATGAGCTTCATTCACAGCTCACGAAAAAACATTTGTGCGGGGCTCCAAAAAAAGTTTTCACTTAAAAAAATGTGTGTGTGCTCAAGAGCCCGTTCACAAAACAACAGAACTTGAGTTTAGGTAAAATACTGCAACATTGTTTGCATGTGTCCGTTCGAATCGGCTAGAGAGTTTAGACGGACAGAACGATCACTTCTATCGGCAGTTCCTATGACTGCCATTTTTTTTTAAATCAGTCCAGTAGTTCCTGCGGTTAGAGATTTCAAACAAAACATCTCTTCACCTTCAAAATTGTAGTACTTATACATTTTTATTGAAGTGAAAACTTATTTTGGCGCACCACACATGTCTTTTAGTTTTTTTGAAGTGAAAACTTCTTTTGACGCGCCACAGACAGATTTTGCATGGGCTGGGAATGGACTTCTAGCGTCACGCTCGGGATAAGCATGATAAGAAATCTACGGGTAAGCTCGGGACCCTGGCCACCTCCTCCAGTTTCACCCGCGTAGTTTCCAAAGTGAGCCATTAAATTCTGTATAATATATTATGAGTTTTCATATCTATTGGCAGTTCCTATGACTGCCAATTGTTTTTTTTTTATTCTTGGTCATGATGTATCTTGGTCGTTCAGCCGCATCTGTCACTGTCGTGTCGCTGTGTTAACTATTTTCAGTTTATACTATGTAATATCAGTTATGTTTATATTATATATTATGTATGAAGTGAAAACTTCAAAAACGAATACATCAACAATATACTTAAGCAAAAAAATATTCTTTCGAGAGGTATGAATCTAATGACATTACATCGGCAACGTGAAACCAGTTTAATCGAGTCACTCGCACTCGCAGTCCCACCTGGCATTACTTTGATACAACACATCCCTATTCGTAACAATAATATCCCCGAAGGCCAAATGAAAATGGCTCTTGAGAAATAGTTTTTTTGCTGTATTTAGTAAAAAACTAGCACAAATTACTCAATATCGTTTTAGTATCGGTTAATATTTGTCATCAGCATTCTCATTCTTGTTGTGAAAGAATTTTAAGTTGTGTTTAATTCATAAAATGATATAATTCAGTAAACAAAAGCCCGATTTGGATCAAACTTTTTGCTTTGTTTACTTTTCTAAATTTTGTCAGTTTGGGACAGAAGTCAAAATGCAAGAAAACAACAATTTTGAAACAATCATTAGTTCTTGGCGTCGGATGTCTGCAGAACAAGGAGAATCAGTTGTAAGGTGAATTGTCTAATTTGCTGTAGTCGGCAGTAAATTGATTGGTGTCGTGTCAACATGCTATTGTTCGATGGTGGTCTATATTGTAATCCAATCTTCTGTATATCTCCATTCGTCACCGCTAGCGGTCGCCTTCACTTAACATACTTAAAAGCAAGTTTACATGAGGCAGTTTTATAGAGTGAGGTAAATTCATACCTTTATAAACGTGAAAATATGATTGGATACGTCAAGATTGACTACGCATCTGTAACCAACCACACAAGGTTGCCTCAAAGCTAAAATATTATTGTTTTCTACTACAGCATGTCGGGTGATTCGCCAGACTACCAACTACATAAGAAGAAGGACGAAGAAGCCAACCTGTTAGTTCCAGAGAAAATCAAAGGTCCAATAGCCACCGCAGCAAGTGCTGGGGCTGTGGCTTTAGCCTCCGAGATCCCATCTACATTGCCACTCGATCAGGAAGAGAAACTTTTAAGTCATGACAAAGAAGAGAGCAAGGTTAGTGCTAATTAAACAATGAATTTATTGCAGCAGCATAATAGCATTGATCATAACTACAACTATAATTTGTTTTTGAGTAATTTGTCTTAAGATACTCCGAAATTGTCCCTATGTCCTTCATTTAAAATTTTCTCTTAAAAAGTTGAGCGAGTCTGTTCACTCAACCTTATGTTGGGGGTTGGATATTATGTTGTTTTTGTTCATTATGTTGGAGCATGTATGTACGTGTCAGATTTAGTATATAAGCGGATGACAGCGGTCAAGTGAATAGTCTCTCGCCCCGCGTCACTTGTATACTTAAGATCAATATAGTCAGCAGTTTATACAGTGACATGGTTTCATTTCCTCTCCAGTACCAGTAACCCCTACAATCACAACTATGTATTTAAAATTAAATGACTGTCTGTCTTTCATAGTAATACTTTGCTTAGTTTGAGGCTAGGCTACCATTTTTATTTTTATTCTGCCGGTCCGCCTCGCCGTCACCTTTGGTACATATATGTAGCATATATCACTCAGGGATCACGTACATATATCCAATGGTGGAATTTTTTTTTTAATTTGTTCAGTAGTTCCTGAGATTAGTGCATTCTAACAAATAAACTTCATCTTTATAATATGTATTAGTATAGATTTTACTTATACTCCATATCCATATATGCAGAACTGTACAATGTACATGGATTTTGTATACTACCAGCCAATTCAGATTTCGTCTCTGTCAAAATATCACATAATCACTTCTTATGCACAAACTTTCTTACTTAATGGAAAAATGTCATACAAATAAAGTATAAATTCAAGTCATAAGTGCTAGTATTAGTATGCATCTTACGGATGTTATAAAAATGAATTTTAATGTTTGTTGTTCTACCGTGTAAGAATTGCTGAACAGATCGGAAATGACATTTGGAACATAGTTAGATTGCAGTCTGGAATAGCATCTACTACTTTTTTATCATTGGAAAATTGTGGGAATGGTCACTAAACATGTGAATCTTCAGAGCACTGCTTGTAAAAACTAAAACCAAATTAAGAATGTATTAATATGTACAATGAACAAACAGCAAACTCCATTGTATAGTCAGCAAATAATAGATAAGTCAGCAAAAACTGGAGATAATACACCAAAGTTTTATTTCAAATTTCAGGAAGCCGCAGGTGACGGTAACATCAAGGACAATGAATCAGATTATCTCGAGAACAATGACATCACAAATAAGTCTCCTGAAGCGAAACACAAGTCTTTCGATAAAGTTGACAGTGTTTTTGTAGGCCCAGCATCTGGACTGAAACCACCACCTCCGCAATCTGCCACATCCAATCCTGATGAAGATGACTGCATCATCAAATGCCTGTACTATACGCTCCAATGCTGTGATTGTTCTATCATGTAAGATGCCATATTAATGTAGCGTGATTCTTGGATTGTTGCACATTTGCTATCAGTATAAAACAGATATAGTTTTTTGATCTAATTTGAAGGGATAAGGGCGACTGGTGAGTCGCCCCTTCTGGCTCAAATCCCACGGGCACCACTGTCGACCAAACCGACCACTGTTTTCAATTTCATTTCAATATCAATCAATGAATTGTCCACCAATTAAAATAAAGTCATCATTAGCCTCATGGCTCAATAAGTTGTAGGTTGTGGGTTTGATTCCCACTCCTAATAAACATTTGTGTATTGAATACAGATGTTTGTTGTTTCTGAGTATTCCTATGTTTGTTGTTTCTGACAGTTCCTATATATCAGATTCCCAAAAAAAAATATAATCAATTTTTATTATTTCTATCATAGCAACTGCCTTAGATTCCTAAAAAGTTTTCATGGTACCTATTTAGTCTATGTTTTATTTGACAGCAGACTCTACTTTTGTTACATTCAACACTGACATTATCTTAACCGTGTACGCACGTACAAACACGAACATAGTGAACACAAATATCAAACATGAACATTTGGTTTTTACGTATGGACGGTATATTCGAACACGAACGCGAACATAGTTCGAATCGAGTTTGCGCACAACAGTCGTGAACTAATAATATGTAGGATGAGTTACCCCTCTACCGCTCCGCAGTACCCCGCCAAGTTCTATACGAACAGTTTTGTTACGTAACATTTATTACATTATGTACAGCTATTCGAACACCGTTCATACGGAACGTACAACTAGGATCGCCGCAAACATGTTTGACGAACAGAGTGGTCGGTACACACGTGCGAACCAAGTTGTTGCGTATCATGCAACGCAAAATTTGTTCGTGCGTGCGTTTTAGCTTTAGACCTTAGATGGTTTTGGCCAAGTTATTTGTAGTAAATGTGCATTGATCCAACTTCATTTGCCAAACTTCCATACTCAATATAAAAAAACTGATTAGTAAAATAAGCTAACACTACTAAGTCCTGCTTAGCGTAGGTGTAAACATGACTTCCTAGGTAGTACCTAAATAATATTCGCCGCGTTTTGTTAGTTCTCTTGACTATATACGTAGTTTGTTTTAGTAGTTTTAATTTAATGATAATCTAATTTAGATTTTTTTAGTTATAGTATTAATATATCATACATTTATATTATATTAGCATGAGTCTCATGATAAAAGGGAATAATTAATTAATCTATTTTCAAGAAGTATGAAGTTTTGCTCAAAATTATTACCTTGGTATTAATTTTATTGATATTATGATACGTACAAAAAAAATATACCAGCATGTTTTTGGTACAAATGAAACTGTCTCAAGCTATTTTTTTTACTAAAAATAAAGGTCTCAAATCTAGAAGTAACCTGTGAGTAAAACTGAACAAGCTGTAATTTCTTGATTCAATTATATTTTATTAGAATTTAAAAGTAAAACTAGGTCTAGATAAAGACGCAAAGATGCATAAGTTACATAGTTTACAACAGGGTTATATTTTTGGAGTTGTATTCCATTTTTAAAGATATCGGCACCTTTTTGTGAGCTTAAAAACAGTCATGAATTTTTCTCAAGAGTATAACATTTATTTAAAAAAAAAAAATCATAGCTGTTTGGTACTTGAATGACTGGCCTTGAAGTCCTTTTATTTACATTTTCTCAGAAAGTACACTTAACCAACTATCTAGACACATATAAATAAAATTGACGTGTCTGTTTTTAGTTAAAATTGATACGTTTTTACTAAATGCATACGAAAGTATATATATAATGGTAATTACATTTTAAAAAAAAAACATTTTTTTTGTCACTCTGTTCCGGCTTATCGCTGGACTTAATTTAAAAATGGCAGATAGCTGATGTAATAGGTTGTAAGTTAGGCTACTTTTATAATATCAAAAAAAATTCGTTCCGCGAAAATGTAATTGAAACAACGTTGAACAGGTTAATCATTTAACAAAATATATATTATAAATTATATTGGTGGACATTGCACACACAACACCATCTACCAAACTAAGCAAAGCTTGTACTATGGCGGCCAGATACCTGATATTTGGTTTTAATATCTTTGGTATAAAATGTATTCCAGGTCTTTGTTCACGATTCATAAAACTATCAATTATTTTGTATAAAACGCTGTTTCTTTTATGTTAAGCTGATCTTATATGAACTGTTTTTTATAAAGATTAAGAAGATATAAGACTAAGCTCATAAAAACTACTTTCTTAAATAGGTATATTAGTAAATTGGGCAGTTGAAACAATAAAAAAAAATGATGTATAGTTGGGTTATACATTAATTTTAAATCCTCCGGAGTATGTTGGTCTGCGTACACTGACCCTTAGATAAATGAATAGCTAAACTTCGTAACCGCATAATTAAAACCGATGTACACTCGCGTTGCACGTTTTAACAATGCCTGTCGATAAATAAACTAAATTAATTTTAGTAGGTAGTTATCACCAATAATATGAAGAGAAAGACAGGTTGCTTTTGAGGAGTCAGTAATACATTATTGCACTACTCTTTCAATATCTTTTTCGCGAATACTATGTAATGGAAGACTCTCGGCCAATGCCTAGTAACTTTTATTTCAAGCCTATGTTGTTACGAGTTGTGATTGCTATATTGCCATGTTGCGGTTGGATAGATTTTAGGTGTGAACCTACACATTCCTCAGTATTCTACAAACGTCCAAAGTGATAGAGAAATTAATATATTTTTATATACATTTATAATGTGACGTTTTGATGACTTTACATAGGTTGTTTAGAGATGAAAAACAAAGTATTTTACGAAAAATGTGTAATCATACTTTATTTCTTGATAAATGTAGTTTGATATTGTATTAATAAAAAATTAGGCCCAGTGCTAAATTGTCATATAGGTACTGATAAATAACTATACTGTATAGGTAGACACATACCTATTTATTTTTGTAAACCCTAAGAAGAAACATATTCTGTATGGTATTTTTAATAAACTGTGAAACGAAACGTGAGATTTTAATTTACTTTCCTTTGTACTTTGCATTCCACTTTGTATGTTGATTGATCAATAACTAGTTATTGAAATACCTAATTGCACAGGACTATAGATAGTGCAATCCACGAAGACGCGCCCCACCAATTTTTGGTTTAGGGGATCGAGTTTGCTCCGAGCGTCAGTCGCGAACCATTCACCAGTCATTGTAGTGTGCGTGTGCATTCATAGGTAATTAGTGTGTACCGATAACGCTCAAACATTGACGGAAGCTTGCACACATCTTATATATAAAATTCTCGTGTCACAGTGTTTGTTTCCTTACTCCTCCGAAACGGCTTTACTGATCTTAACCAAATTTTATATGCATATTCTGTAGGTATGAGAATCGGCTACTAGCTATTTTTCATACCCCTAAGTGACAAGGGTTGTTCACTAAGGCAAAACAACGTTTGCGGGGTCAGCTAGTTATACTATAAACGGTTAGGAGGAATAGTGGGGCGCGTCTTCGTGGATTGCACTATCTATAATCGCGATTAAATTATTATCTATTTGAGTACTTTGATGTTTCTGCAGCGTTACGAAGTTAACGTGGTCACCAGAAGCTCCAATATGAATTCAAATCGCGAGTTAAAACTATATTTAATTTAGGTATATCGATCAATTACTACTCCTGATACATTAAAATTCTATCATAGTAGGTAATTAATGGAAATAAAAAGGAATACGGGGTATAGTGGCCGGCAAACAAGTTGACCCAAAATTGACGTGGAAGGGGAAAGTTCGCGCATGCTACTCTTCCTTGAAAGAGATCTTAAACGTTTCTGCGCAGCTAACTTCATTGGGTCAACCTGTTTGCCGGCACCTATACTATAACATTCAAACATGAGGAAACCTAACTCAATTCCCATGAAGCGTATTTACCTACACGGGTACATAAGTAGAACCTTCGATCACAATATATTTCAGAGCCGAACCCCACGAAGTCTCCCACCACATGAATGAGTGCGTAGGACATCCGCGTTGGCCCAATGCTTGTACGCAATAGATAAAAAATAAGAGTATGTACTTACTTTAATGGGGCTTTAAACATACTACAAAATAGTGATGTATTTCATTTTATTGAAAATTTATTACAACATCCAGTACCGGTTATATTAATGTAAATGCATTTTTGTTTACAAATCTAAGTATTAGTAAACTGGTATCTACAATTATTCTAGGATTGGCATGTCATTGTGATAATGAGGTTATATATTTCAAAACAAACAAAAATAACGTGAAGATCGATCATTCCAAAGATTCGACGCCATTCTCAGCTTCATTTTGAACAATATAATTGAGAATCCAATAAGAACTGAGGTGAATAATCATGAAAAAATAGGTATTTTAATTAAATACATGCCAATGTAAGCTTTATTTCGAGATCGTTGTGATTTATAATAGAATTTTAATTAACTCTTGCTACGCGACGTAATTCATGATTTACAGACGGAGAATGGCGTCGTGTTAATCTCAACTTGTAACGCCTTACTCAACAGTAAATAGACATTTAAATAGGTATAGTTCTAAACACGTATCATGTAAATGCACTTTACAGTGACAGCGATATTTGCGGCAAATTCCAGCACGCCGTCTACTGAAGTTAAAACTTATATCTGATTGTTTATTTTAGTCGTGTAGAAGCGGTGGAATGTGGTAACAATTAGCTACTTTCAATGTAACGTACAAACCTAAAATGTGATCCAAGTTGTGTATAAAATGTACACTTAATGAATAAATCGCTATAACACAATCCACACATTCATTTATTTCTAATGTTTTATTACAATTAACATAGAATCCGGAAATGTCTTAAATTTCAACATTTGCCAAACTAATATTTTGGTAACTAAATATGTTGAAGCTTACACATGAAAATGACTAATTTTTCAGACATTATATTCCGGAGCTATGAAATATTTAATTGTACCTACCTATGCCCATTACAATTTTACAATAATATTAAACAAATGAAGTCGATTATTTTTGGTATTAAGAGGGGCCTTAGGCTTTTAGAGCTAGGTTAATAAAATTCCCAATATTTTTTATTTATTGATGTCACATGATTCATTTCGATGATTTTCATAAAAATAGGTTATTCTTTTTCAGAATTTATACATAATTTACGAACATTTTGCAATTTATATCAATGGCATGTTAAAATTTATGACTATTGCACACCCTGTACTCACAGTCATCAAATTGCAATTATTTTAATTTTCCTACTTAAACTAAACTAATTAATTTTTTTATAAAACATGTATAGGAAAAAAATATTAAAATTCATCCAATTATTATAAATATACATTTTACAACAAAACACACAAAATAATGCATTAAAATACAAACTTTTCTTTCACTGCGTTGCAATTACAATAAATAACCTATCATACATTTATGGACTTAAAATTATATACATAAAGTTATACTTTGACATTAGCTAACGAAATAACACGTGACACAGCAGAATTAATACAAAGTGTCAGTTTATAATAAAATGCGTGTGCTTTTTAAACCTACGGTAGCTTCGTTTGTAATAAATGTGGTTAGATTGTAATCTGACAGTATTAATAATTAACGGTGACAAGGTGACATATACCTACAAACATTACAAACGCAGCACTCACACTACCGTACGGCACCGTCGAAGACGCAAGCGCAGGAAAGGCGTAAGTGTGGCGTACAGAAAATACTTCCACGGTCCAATCATTCCTAAAATAAACTTAGGTACTGTCCAAGCACTCTAAGGGCACATACACATATGTGCCTTAAAAGCACATAAACTTTTGCCCGTTTTCGTACGCCATTGCTCCGTTGCATCTTGGTCAATTCACTAACGGAACACAGGGATACACGTAACATTTGTTCTTACTACCATAATCTTATGTGCGTACAATCTTAGAAATTGAAATGCTTCAATATAAAATCATTTGATTTTATATTTTGAATTAAATCATCTGATTTTATATTGAAGTATCTATTACAACTATTACAATCTAAGCGTAATATCTATTACATTTAATTCACATAACAAAACAGAAAAAATATTTGAAAGAAAAACTAAAATAAAAAAATAGAATTATTTAACCATTCATCAATACATCATTCATAAAACAGTCTACGAAAATTCCACGTAGTGTTTTTCGTAGATTGTAATAAAAAATGGACTTTGTAAATACGAGTATCGAATGCATAATAATATAACAGTGCTAAATCGAAATAAAAAAAACTAGACGTAACGTCTCTCTGAATATTTGAATAGTAACAAAACTTATGTACCTAATTGGCACGAGATTACTTTTTTTTTTTTTGGTTAATGTAGAGGGAAATTTGGGTAATTTAAAAATGTTTGTAAAGTTATTTTTGAAACTCAGATTATGGTCAAATAATAATAGTGTAGTAGTAACTGATATAATTTACAATATAACGGTTTTTTTTGAACAAAAATTCTCGAGTTTCACACTCTGAGCGGAGCGGAGCTAGAACGAAAACACTGTAATAAGACTCCCGTCCCGACACTTCTAGTTACAACTGTCTATGGTCTTCGTTCCGATCCAGATCCATACGCCTTTTTAAAGTTTTGTTTTAGCACTTTTAAGAAACAATGTTTCTAAAAACTTTTCGAGTACTTAAGTAAATTTTTGTTTGCTTATTGGGTATGGTCCCATCTGGCCCGGTGTCTTGGCCCGGTACCAGGCCAGATGACACAAATCAAGTGCCACCGTCCCCGGTAACGGGAGAAAAGACGATACGCCTCGTAATTTGTAAAATTTTTAAGTAACCAAATCGGACCGATTAGGTTACTTAGGACCCAGATTCGACTCGGAGCGACCCGACTCCACCTAGTCTTGTCGCTACTGCCCCTAGAGTGTATATAAAAAATGCGGGAGCCAGAAGCTCAAGGGAGGTCCTGAGTGGAGCGAGCCATGCGAAGCCAAGCATAGCAAAGGGGGGAGGTGGCGAGCGAAGCGAGTCGGCGACCTCCGTAGTGAAGCGCAGGCCGAGTATGGAGAAGCGACACTCAGGGGTGACCGCAGAGCTTCTGGCGGGAGCCCACCCGGAGTCTCATCTTAGTGAAAGACCCAAATCGGACCAGTTGTCAAAACTCGGTGACGGAACCTATTCAGAATAGTTAGTTATTTCACAAATTACGAGGCGTATCCTCTTTTCTCCCGTTACCGGGGACGATGTCACTTGATTCGTGTAATCTGGCCCGGTAAATATTTTACCGGGCCAGTTAAAACTCTTTTTCCTATCTGGCCCGGTACCGGGCCAGATGGGACCATACCGCTTATTGTAATAATTTACGGAGTAAATCACAGCTTTTGTAAGGCTGTTATGACTTTCCTTGCAAGAATTTCGTAATTACCGACAAATGTTTGGCACAAGTAAATAATAAGACGTATTCAAAATAAAAAAAGAAATAGTTCCTAAATCCGTACCTACTAAATGGCGGTACCTACTAAATTTTAGCCCCAGTTTAACGAATGTCATTTATTAAAATACGATCACTAATCAATATGTACTAACCCAATTGATTTGGACAAATAATATTCAATTTATGTATGTACAATAAAATCATCAAAAAGGGCATGGTCATATACCTCCATCTACGATATTTTTATTGTATTAATTATTACCTGTCTAAAAACGTCTCGTTACACGTGAAAGCCAAAAATAAATAATAGTTTTTGTGAATGAAAAAAGAACTAGCGAAAGTAAGGCCTACTGTCCACGCACGCGTCTTTTGTCGAATGCATGTATCCTACGAACAAACGCAAGACGTGCGGCTGTCGTGTCGTTGTCGTTTCGTGGACACAGACTTTATTATTTGTACGCAAGATGCAAGCATTCGTCTTGCATCCGACAATTGTCGAAATCGTGCGGATGTCGTGCAGCTACGTGGACAATTGGCCTAAAACGGTGTTTGTACTACGGCGAAGCGTGACCGAAGCGACCGACGCGAAGGTTTGAACGGTAACTAATTCACAGATCAAACACTCGAAACGTTTTTAAATATTGTAATAATCAATAAGTGAACAAATATAAATTACTTTATTGGTTCTTGATGTCATGTCAATACCTAACAGTCCCTTAGGGAACAGCACAAAAGACAGCACACAAAAATATTGATTAAGGCTCGAGTATTTTCTATCATATTTTAGATATTTAAAATAAGAACCACCAGCAAGACAAAGAAAGAAAAAAATAGTGTTTTTTTGTAGTTTCATAAGAAATTGAGCATTCGATTTGTAGAAGTGCTCATAGACGCTATATCCACACCAAGTAACGAACTAACAAAGTATAGTGATGATGCCCCATTAAAAATAGTCACACTGTGCTACCAGCATATTACTCCCACTAGTAGTTTACTCTTTCAAAGTGTTAATTAGTAATGAACGAAAAATCAGATTCATGTCATTTGACATGCATGTCACAGCCATCTGTGTTCTTTATTAATTAATATCAAATTCACAGCTTGCGCCTGTTCAACACATTCAATACAATTAATACTATCACCATTTTTTAAATGGACCTATAGTGTTAGCCTCAAGGCTCCTCTTCGAACTTTTGGGGAGGCGTAGAAGACGCAGGGCCTATCACTATCGCCGCTTTCGAATATCTTCATGGGTATTAATATTAATTTTGCCGAAAATACAACTGTAAGACTCTGAATGAACTACACGATAGTCATAGGCATAAAATAAGGCGTTATCAGTGAAATAAAAACTGTCAAAATATTAAGGTGGCGTTGATTTTTCATTATTTTTAATTACTTTTGATAAGCATTCCCCAATGTCAGTAATTTTACATATTTTTTACTCATCGATCGCTTTTGAAAACGCCTAAATATAGTGATCGCAGGTTGAATCGGTGCCTTTCGACTCTAAATTATACGAGTCACCCCAGGAACAAAACGTAACTTATGGGGCGAATCGATGGCATTAACCGTTTAATTTGAACATTTTAACGGTTATCCTTCATGCATAAACGTATAATAGCGATTTTTAATTATGAAATGTTTGTTCTGTTTTAACATGTCCTATTTTAAGATATTAGCTCATACGTTAAAACCTAAAACCACAACTCGCAAACTCTGCTACCTCTTTTCATAATATTAATTAAGACATACATGCTAACTGTTCTTGGACATGTTAAATACTATAAAATATAATATTTACAAATAATTATAATTACTAATTAATATTTATAATTACATGGTGTTACTGTTCTCCATTATTGCCTTGTTACACGTTTCCATTATATATTACAGATCCTTATACAAGTATACTTTAAGTACTGACCTCAATTATATAATTGTGTAATACATAGAACATTGAGATTATACAAAATCTTATGACTATAATTTCACTACAAAGTATCTTACAAAAACGTATTTTTTTAATAGTAAAATATTTTTTTCAAATTTAAAACTAAGTGAAACATGTCTAAGTGATTTGATTAATCATAAAAAGTAGGCAAATAACAAATACCGTCCCGTAAATGCTAGAATATGTATCGGTAACGAGGTTCGTTGTATGTTGGAACGAACAAACATAGTACTCACATCGCCTACAGTAAAAACTCAAGAAGCTCCATTAAGGCCGATTTACATTAGACGAGCGAATGCTCATTCTATCCCCAATGTATCAAATTCATTTGGTGTAAACAAACGTAGAACATTCTTTCGTTGTTTTGTTTGCGTTCGCAAAGATTATATGGAATATTTAATATGGAAAACGCTAAGAACGATCTTTCGTTTACACTAAAAGATCGAGAAAGAATGCTGTTGTTCCAGCTCTAGCTCTATGTTCGTTCAGTTTAAATCGGCCTTTAGATCGTGACAGCAAATTGACTTAATAAGACTGTCTCAGAATAATAAAAAATGGTTCAAATTTACGTAGGTAAATATCAGTTTAAAAAAAATTTACTGCCGCTATCTCGATAGCGGTGAGTTCTAAAATGCTTTTAAAACTTGGTATGTATGTATCTACGAAATTATGTATTGATTTGAAACTTTGCATACTTATCAAGGACCGATGACAATGTAATACTTTTTAGTCGGGCTTTTAGAAAAATGGGATTTTTTTACATTTTTCTGTCGATTCTAATCTTGAGTATATCACTCCGGTGCGCTACCAATCTTTCCAACGAGAAGGTTTCACAGTGGATAAATGTTATCTTTGGCGCTTTTATTTTTGGCCATATCCGAAAATAAACGAATTTCCATGTGTCGTCGATATTAAAAGTTATGCCGGTCCTCTTATGAACGTCAAATTTTGGATGTTTTTACTTAATCACGTCGTACCGTCTATATTTTGTTATTGCTCTGTAATTTCAAGTGAAAATAAAAAAGGAGCAGCGTCAAATACCGGGTGAATTTGAGTTATAGGATATTCTCACGTTAAAATTCCAGACAGATTATAGAATTGAATAGCAAATAAATGACACTGTTTGAAATGTCTGATAAGATGAAAAATACTAATGAACATGATGTAGTTTATAGGTACATAAAATATTAGAAGTAGAAACTCCGTCATAATTGATCTAGCCGTTTCGGAGATTAGCCGGAATAAATAGACAAAAATGTTATTTTGGTATATATGTACCGTCAATACATTCAAATGAATGTAGTAACAAAAATGAAATTATTTTTTTTGATTTACCCCCGACCACCTCGGATGTGTAATCTGTACAACATTTTACTTGTCAAGCCCTTTTATTTGATACTCATATTGAGAGAGTAGTGAAAAAAGAAATGTATTTCGCCATTTTGTGGTAGCGGCCATCTTGGAATTGAAATTTGTCATAGTGTATAATATTGTACTAGTCAAGCCCATTCATTTGATACCCATATTGAGGTAGTAGTGAAAAAAAATGAACTTCACCGTTTTGCGGTGGCGGTCATCTTGGATTAGAAATTTCTCATAGTGTATAGTATTCCACTAGTCAAGCCCTTTCATTTGATAGCCATATTGAGGTACGTTGTGCAGAATTATTTTGCCCGCCATTTTGTGGAGGCGGCCATCTTGAATTGATATTAAACAAACATAGCTAAGAACCACCGCACCGATAAAAATCGCATCGAAAACAGTTCATCCGTTTAGAGCTCTACGGTGCCACAGAGAGACAGACACCGACGTCAAACTTATAACACCCCTTTTTTTGGTCGGGGATTAAAAAGCGTTTATTTTACTAGTTTTATTTATTCGTATAGATACGAGTAATTTGGAGCGGCATAACTTACGTCAAAAGACTATGGAAAATCATATTGGGATATTGCACTAATACTTCAGTCTATGAGCTACCGTAAAATTTGAGCTAAGCGACATTTGACTTCTGCGAAAGTACGAAGCCGACATACCTAATATAATTAGAAATTTAATTATCTTATTAAACACAACGTCAATACATAATACAAATATCATAATATAATAAAATGTTATGTCGTACGCAACCGACGTTTTTTTTAAATGTTTAATCTGACTAATAAGTGTTACTTCGATAATTAACATTACTGTTTGTCAAGGTAAAGTAATAAACCATCTGATGTTTCCGGATAACGAGCTTAGTGCAGTGCCAGGCAGTGTATTGAACTCTTCTTGATCAAATAACTGCGTGGCGCTATGCTGTTATGGACAGGCGTTTTGCTTAACAGCCAAACCACACTAGCGACTTTTAGCAGCGGCGACAGGCATCTAGACGCTGCGTCACGCTTCAAAAAGTAGCTGCGCTTAGCATCTAGTCGCTGCATCTCGCTTCAAAAAGTAGCATGTGGGGTCAGGGCCTAACATTAGGAGCACGTCTTGATTGTTCCTATACAACGTAATAAACAAAATATATCATACCTACAACTTACAAAATTTTGGGTTGCAATCTATAAATACATTTTAATTATACATTATTACTACACTCAATAATATCTCTCACACACAACCTTCATTCCAGCACTTGTCAAAAGTATAAAAATACGATTCAACTAATTGTACAATTTTTTTTATGACTGATTCCTGTTTTAGAATGGACTTTTTATTAATTTTAAAAAGGTCTTTAAAAATATTTTCTTGTGTAAACTAGTATTTAATATCGGTAATTTCCACGCTTTTTAAAATTTTGCACACAATTTGGCTTATCCCTCCCTAAAGAGTGATTAATAAATTAAATACACGTCATGTAGTGCCTCAAACACGCATCGAGTATTAACTGGAGAGTGAAAAAGACACAAATTTACCAAGGCCGAGAAATATAATACATCATTATGTATTCCTAATATAGTCCAAATGCTGAGAAAAGGTCTCGTCTGATTGCTTTCATTTCCCGGTCCGGCCTTTCTATCGAATTACTAAATCGCCTATAGCTTTGCTATCTCTATCATTATCATCTTGCTGTCTCTATCATTTCAAGGGAAATGAAAAGAGAGAGCAATATAAATACTAAGACAGTTATAGTTTTTTTTTTAAACAAAGAGTGACGAGACGAGCAGAACATGTGCCTGATGGCAAACAACATGCCTGCCATGTAACGGCACAGTAACACGCAGCTATTGGAACATGAAGAGTCCAAATCATTACCTAGGACTGCACTGCGCTCGTCACCCAGAGGTCTAAGTTGTCATATCTCTAAGCCCTGTAATTTCTCTGGAAACATTGCCCTTCAAACCGGAACACAGTAATGTTTGCACATTACTGCTTGGCGGTAGAATAACTGGCAATGGTGTGGTCCTTCCCCAGGCGGACTCTGCCAAGAGTCCTACCACTACAACATAGTTAGGCGGTAGAACTTGGGGGCTACTGCAAGGAAAACGGTCTTAGCTTTGATATTTTCTCTCTTTTCTTTTTGCTTGAATTATAGAGACAGCAATAACAAAGCCAAAGGCGATTTAGTTAAGTGGTAAAAGCACAGGCCTTGGATCGATCAAATGTTATCTCCTAAGAAAGTTGGAGGACGGACTTACATAGACTGAATAATGGATGCTGCAGAAAACTTGCCTATCACTCGATAAATACATATATGAAATTCAAGCGATATAATACACTAAATATACATATAGTAGATAATAGTCCAATAATAGAAAAGTGTTATACTTTATATAAGAAAAGGAGGATATTAAGAAATTGTTTGTTTATAAACGAAGTTATTACTTAGAAAGATATTATTTTCACTCTACACATAGATGGCGTAAAACTTTTTAAAGGACAATGATTACACTTTTACACTCAAATATACCCACTGTCTTTCACCCAGACATGACACAGATTGCACATTCACATAAAAATACATTCACATATTTTGAAGACATTGAACATTACACTTACATATATGTGTACATAAATTTTTAACGAGAAGGTGTTGGGGCAATTCATGTAATAACGATTATCTAAATTCTTTAAAATACATTGTGATTATACAGGTTTATCTAAAAGTGTAGTTCTAAACCGCTAGAGACGCGTTTAACTCAAAGTAATGAACTAGGCCAGTACCCCGATTCACAACGCAGCGGAATGATTTCTACACGGAATCAAACCTTTCGGCCTTATCTATACTTCTATACTAATATTCTAAAGCTGAAGGGTTTGTTTGTTTGAACGCTAGGATCTCGAGAACTACTGGTATGAATTAAAATATTATTTTTCTGTTGGATAGTCCATTTATCGAGGAAGGCTATAGGCTATTTAACATTACGCTACTATCAACAGGAACGGAGTATGAATGAAAAATGTAACAAAAACGGGAAAAAATATTGCTTTTTGAGAGCTTTCGTTGCGTGACAGCATGTGTCTATCTTTTAAAAGGTTGCGTCATTAGAATCTAAGGTAACCAAATTTGTTCTAGATTTGAATTGGTACGACCAACTTTCGATGGATGGCGTAACAACGCGCGCACGATTCAGCTAGTCAGTTTATAATGACAGAGAAAGATTGTTATGCCGTGCCGGAATCGTTCCGACTGCGTTGTGAATCACTCCGGTCACTAGCACATCACTCAAACTGCGCACAAAATGTACGAATACACATAAAAGATTTATAGTTACCACACAAATTCTCGTCCTAACATCGACTTATATGACTTGCACTCAAATAAATTAAAATTATACTATTACATTTGAGACACAAAAAACTTATACAACTTTACAAGAATTTTTATCCTTGGTGATACTATTTTATTTTTGGAATGCGAGCACAATTCTACTAATTCTGGTAGATAGGCAACGGATGAGCTTCCGTATTGACTACGTATTTCCTTAAATCTATTAGATACCGATCGTCGCTGAAGAGGAGATAGAGGTATTTGAGGGTTTCGGACAAGTAGAAGGATTCCATGTGGTCGCGCCAAGCCGGCTTCTCAGACTTCACGCTTGACAGCGACGAGTAGCCGTATTGCACTTTGGCGTATTTCTCGAATGCCTGTAACATTAATTTAAGAGTGAATAATAAAAAAAATAGGTAATGATTTGGATTTTTCAAGTTCCAATAGATGCGTGATAATGTCCTGTTATGGGCACATGGGCAGGTGTGTTGCTTACCATCAGGCACATGTACTGTTCATCTCGTCACTCTATATAAAAAAAAAACAAATATATTTCTTCTGGTTTGAGGTATTTCTCGAATACTTGTTACATAAAGTTAAGAGTACATAATTATAAAAAAAATAAAAATGATTGGGACTCTTCATGTTCCAGTAGCAGCGTGACACTGTGCTGTTATGGGCAGGCGCGTTACTTACCGTCATAAAAAAGGAATAGGTTTCTTTTACTTGGGCCTATTTCTCGAATGCTTGTAACATTCAGTTAAAAGTGAATAATAAGAAAAATATGTAATGATTGGGACTCTTCATGTTCCAGTAGCAGCGTGACACTGGGCTGTTATGGGCAGGCGTGTTACTTACCGTCATAAAAAAGGAATAGGTTTCTTTTACTTGGGCCTATTTCTCGAAAGCTTGTAACATTCAGTTAAAAGTGAATAATAAGAAAAATATGTAATGATTGGGACTCTTCATGTTCCAGTAGCAACGTGACACTGGGCTGTTATGGGCAGGCGTGTTACTTACCGTCGTAAAAAAAGGAAAAGGTTTCTTTTACTTGGGCCTATTTCTTGAATGCTTGTAACATTAAGTTAGGAGTGAATAATAAGAAAAATATGTAATGATTGGGACTCTTCATGTTCTAGTAGCAGCGTGACACTGTGCTGTTATGGGCAGGCGTGTTACTTACCGTCATAAAAAAAGGAATAGGTTTCTTTTACTTGGGCCTATTTCTCGAATGCTTGTAACATTAAGTTAGGAGTGAATAATAAGAAAAATATGTAATGATTGGGACTCTTCATGTTCCAGTAGCAGCGTGACACTGGGCTGTTATGGGCAGGCGTGTTACTTACCGTCATAAAAAAAGGAATGGGTTTCTTTTACTTTGGCTTATTTCTCGAATGCTTGTAACATTAAGTTAGGAGTGAAAAATAAGAAAACTATGTAATGTTTGGGACTCTTCATGTTCCAGTAGCAGCGCGACACTGTGCTGTTATGTGCAGGCGTGTTGCTTGTCATCAGGAAGATGTCTTCCAACTAAGGAACTGCTCTCCTTGCATAGGAAACGGCACAACATATGCTTCCGGAATGTAGTAGCGTGTCAAATCAACGGATACAATAGGGTACCGGACTGGGTCAAAAATACACCATCCTAATTAGTCCGTCAGCTAGATCATGGAAAAATATTGGACACGTATTTTTTGTTTTTTCATAATATTAAAAATCGTCAAAGATATAGGCCATCAAACTTCGAGAGTGGGGGGTCGCGACGTCACTCGTGAGCAAAATCGTAGGTACTCACAAGTGACGTCACACGAAACTTCGAAGCGCTGTATCTTCGTCATTTTAAGTTTGTGAAACAAAAGAAAAAATACGTATACAATATTTTTTGGCAATCTAACTAACGGGCTACTAAGTTTTTTTGAGGATTGTACCCTATTCCTCCAAATCTCCAGTATCTGTCCCGGAAGCCTTTAGCATACTGAATAGGCTGATGGCCCTCTAGGGTTCTATATGCTAGGACCTGAGCTGATTGGAGTAATAATAATAATATTGGCGGACAATTCACACACAACACCATCTGACCCCAAACTAAGCAAAGCTTGTACGATGGCGGCCAGATAGCTGATATAATACTTATATAATTTTAAATACATACTTATTATACATAGAAACACCCAGACACAGTGCAAACATTTGAATTCGTCACACAAATATTTGCACTGGGTGGAAATCGAACCCTAGATAAAGTAGATGAAAGAAAGATAAATAAATGGCCCGCAATGACCCAATTAAGAGGCCAAAATTCGGAAAAGCCCAGTCAAACTAAAGTGCAAACATTACTGTGTTCCGGTTTGAAGGGCAATGTTTCCAGAGAAATTACAGGGTTTAGAAATGATCTTAGACTCTTAGACTGGGTGACGAGCGCAGTGCAGTGCTAGGTAATGATTTGGACTCTTCATGTTCCAATCACTGTGCTGTTATGTGGCAGGCATGTTGCTTACCATCAGGCACATGTCCTGCTCGTCTCGTCATTCTTTATTAAAAAATAAAAAAAAGTAAAAGGCACATCAAGCTCATCATGCTCATGCCTTGTCAATGATTACATAACAATTCGACAATGTTGACTCGTCTCGAGTCTCGACCCGAAAGTTCTACGATTCGAGACAACGAAAATTATTACGAAAGTCCCGAAACTTCGAGACACGAGACGTCCAAAGACCAAAATCCTAGTTGACTGTCAACCTCCAAACTATTGAAAAGTTTTTACTATGAGACCATGTTAACTGACTGACATATTCTGTATAAAGATGAATGAATGTTTGTCTGTATGTCCTTTATAGAACATAGTTAACTATTCTATTAAGAACATTTGATAATTTGATGATCTTTTGCAAAGTTGTTTGTTGAGTATGAGCCAAAGAAGGTTACTGAGTTGGTACCAATTTTCGACAGATGGCGTAGCGACGCGCGCAGGGTACAGCTAGTAATATATAAAAGTCCAGTGACGTGATCCCAGTGAATTCTTCACCAAGTAAACCAATATAAAGTTGGCATTTGTGTAATTTTGATCCACTTGAGAGATATGATAATTTTTATTTCGTTAAATGATCTCAATTAACAATCAACTGATTACTATTGTTGTTATAGTAGATCGTAAGTTTAACAACTTGATAGTTATGAAACTTACGATGTATCTATATATCCATGAAGGTATTTATACATTTATACATACTATTGAGTTGCCATCTGTTTGATAACAGATGGCAACTCAATAGTATTTATAGATAGATTAGTTGTTCAACCCAAACGCATTTGAGATTCTAAATGTAAATGTAATGGATGTTTGTTGCTCAATCGAATCGAAACAAAATAGTACCTATATAATAGTAAAAAAAGTGCTTATAATACATATAAATACCCAAAACATTATATAAGTAAAGTTATTACCTGGAATATCTGCCAGCCCCAGTCCTGATACGTAGTGTTGCCAGTAATCTGGTACATGTACCAAAGGCTTTCAACGAACTCAGGCCGGAGCAAACTGTGTGCGTCCGCTGTCTTTGTGTACATGTCGTCTGTCGCACTTGCCTGTAAAACGATAAGAAGTTGCATTTTTTTAATTGTTTTTTTTTTTATGACGACGAGCAAAACATGGTTCTGCCTGACGATAAGCAACATGCTTCCCCATAACAGCAGATTGACACAAAGCTATTGAGCTATTGGAAAATGAAGAGTCAAAATCAATACCTAGCACCTACTAGTATTCAACTCCACACGTGGTCCCTGGGTGGTGCCAATCAGGTGACAAAATCCCGGTACAGAAGAAGAAGAAGACGTTTAACAAGACTGCTAAGACATGCAAAATGGTTCTTCATAAGGCTCGTTTTGGCCATATTAGTAGATTAGGGAACAAGCTAGCTTCGTACCCTGCGGGCAGCAAAGCATTTTGGTTTCAAGCTAAATCGGTTGAATCGAACTTCTGCCGCTCCTCACTGCCTCCAATGCTGAAACCTGATGGGGCGCTGGCTCACACCGCAATGTGGAAGGCAAACTTGTTTGCATCTCAGTATGCGGAATCTAAGCGTCTAGGTGGTAGCGCGACGCCTCTTACTCCAACTGGCAGTCCGACGGTAATGTCCGAAATGCATATTCGCCGAATGGATGTTCGTTAAGCGCTACGCAAAATTGATTGTGAATAAAGCCCGGGGGACCGGACGGTATTCCTGCCCTGGTATTAAAGGTTTGTGCGCCTGTGTTGTCTTCCATACTGACGCGCCTATTTAGTCTCTCTCTAAACGGGCCAAGTACCGAAGTCGTGGAAGCTTGCTAACGTGCAACCTATGCTCGTAAAAGGTAGTCGTGTTGACCCTGTCAACTACAAAGCCTCTCGGTCTCTCAATCTCGGTCAATCTCGGTCACGTCCAAACCCTGCAAAACTATGGAACGTGTCTTAAACCACCGGCTCTTGACGTACCTAGAATCGAACGACCTCCTCAGTGACCGCCAACCGGTGGACGGGTTTCGCCGAAACCGGTCCACCGGGTCCCATACGTCTAGCGTATTCATGTTCATAGCATCTTCTAGCGTATGTCACTCACGTCTGGAGTGAAGTTATCAAGAAACACGGGGAAGCACTTCCAGTCTCCCTAGATATCTCGAAGACTTTCGACAGGGTTTGACATGATGGCCTTATAAGCAAGCTTTCTAGTTATGGTTTGTCTCCTGGGTTTATTGCGTGGTTATCGAACTTCTTGAGGGATCGATCCATACGAGTCGTAATTGATGGCTGCTGGTCGGATCAAATGGCTATCTATCAATGCCTCAAGGGTCGGTACTCTGGTACTCAAGAGTGTAAAGATTATCTGGAAGAGATCGCTATTAGAGATAAGATCGCCTTTTGTAAGCAAAATGTTTTAATTTTAAGTTTCACTGTTTTTCTGTGTTTTTTTGTGGTGTAATAAAGTGTTTTTGTATTGTATTGTACTCTCTGACGCTCTTTTTGCTACATATCAACGATCTGTTGAAGCCCGGTATCTTTGGGTACGCAGATGATAGCACCGTTGTAGAGTTACATATCTAGCGCGAGAGCCAGTGGGCAACAAATTGAGATACTGAAGAGTGTGATTGAGCGTTTGAACTTGGCCCTTGAGACAACCCTGAATGGGGACCTTCACATACTACGCTGACAACACCGACGACGTCATCGCTCGGTTCGTGCGGCGAGCGTTGTCTGCAACACCGAAGACCATCCGAGAGTTCAATATGCAGATGGCCATCAAGGATAGAAATGCAGTCGTGGTGGAGGCGCTGAGCCAGGAGGAGGCGACTCAGAAAATAAAATAGTCCTAGAATTAGCAAGAAAATGTTCCCCTACTCTCCCCTATTTCCTTTTCTTCTCCAATCCAAGATTCATGTAATAAAAAGAAAACTATTGACAAAGGTCACGGACCCCGGAGTCTGTGGAGCTGTAAAATTTTAATATATAAAAAAATATAAAAAAAAACCCTGTATGGGGTGATCATAATTTGGTCAAATTCAACGAGGGAAAAAAGGAGTCCATTCCAACAGATTCCTAGTTTTCGAGGTGTATCTGTGCCGGTTTCTGACCATCTCGAACTTTTTACTTTGACAATTACGCTCAACCACACCCCGGACACTCGGCCTAAACTCCAAACAAACGGTGAAGTCGACGTACCTACACTCACACAACTACGCATATGTCGTTCGAACACATTTACGCATGTGTGCGTGTCATCTAGGGTTACTAAATTATTTTATGGAATAGCTGTGACCCGTGAGTTCACCTGCCTGTGTTAAGTGGCTTACAATCTTACCTAGTTAGTGTTCGATCTTTAATGTAGGTAAATATAACTTTCATCAACAATCAGAAGGGAGAAGATTTAAAACAAAATAGGAGATAATAAAGGTACCATGGACGAATTCATTTTTAGTTAAGTACACTTACCCAAAGAGAAAACTTTATTCTGACAATATATTAATTAATCACTCCACATATCGCGTATTTCATTATAGGTAGGTTAGTCTATTAGTAGTAGTATTAGTTAGGTACAACAACGTTCATAAGTTGCATTTTAAAAGGCGTTATCACAGTTCACTAGGTATATCAGACTATCATACACTGCACAAACTACTTATTAATTATTAACACCTCATGTCAGCGACCAGTAAAGAGAAAGCACATGATTTTTCAACTCAAAATTCCAAATTAAATGTTGTAAACAAACATTATGGCCGTCGGACGTCGGATAATGTTGCTAGTTCCGGATTTAATTTATTACTAATACTTAAAAAAAAATTACTTTTGTATGTTGATAAATAGTGATTTATTTATTCGCATTATAGTAAGGATCGCATAAAACTTTAAATATTGTGAGAATAGTGAGTGAGTCTATTATACTCAAATCACATTTTAAGGTCGAAGTCATTACTTAATAATTTATTTGCGCCGAATAAACAAAAATCAGTTGTAATTTCAAATTAAATTCAGAAACTTACTTGACCAAATTTCAACGACAATCATAAAAAACTTGAACAAAAATAAACGAAAGTAAATTTTAGTTTTGTTTTCATATTTCAAAACTATGATCTACCAAAAATAAGAAACATCAAAGGACATGGCCCAAATCGTACCCTGACCTCGGCACAAAATAATTGTATCTAATCTCAAAAAAATCGAATAATTCCATGTAAATATATTTTAGGAATAAAAATTACACCACTCCCATAACCTAAATTAGTGGCTAACATGTTTTTTTATCAGTGTAGTTTTGTAGGCGTTTTTTTTTAAAGTTCACCTAAAGATTTTTTAAAGTTAAACTGTTTAGTTAAAATAAAAAAATGCAATCCGATGTAATCATCATCATCTTCTTCATAACATCTGAGCATATACCTCTCTTCAAGTACGCCTCATATCCCAGACCTATGCTAGTGCTGTGCTTGTGCTAGCACTTGTCCAAATTTGACCCGCGATGTAAGCATACGGATAATTGAATACAAAGTCCAAAGTACATTACCAAAAATGAGCGTATTTTCATTAATTATTTTACTTACACTCGTTAAATTTGAATTCCAAGGCCACCCATCGCGAAAAGAACCTAAGCATATTCGTGCATTGTTTGATATATATCTTTATGACTTAGCCGGTATATATTATTTTTATATCATTAACACCAAATTATACAACATATTTTGTTCCATAAAACGAGGTTTTGACACGAACTTCTACAGGCAAATAACGCAGGTTAGCCACTAAAATGGATGATGATGATAGTTTAGAATATTATTACTAATAACTTAAAATCCGAGGTACATAATTTTTGCGCCACACCTGGGTTTTTTCAATGTGATTTGGGCTTATGTCCTTTGTTTCACAATAAATGGAGCTATCACGTAACAAACATATAAACGAATTGAGATCCGTCTCCTTTTTTTAAGTTGGTTAAAAATGAAACTAAATCGTAGTAGTACCGGTAGTACTAGAACCGGTAAAGTTTATAAGTCAATGTCAAAGCCGTTAATTACTGAATAAGTATTAGTTTAAAAATAGCGGTTTTTTTTGCAACTATCCATTCCAATAGTCAATGTACTCGTATCCTTGTACTCCTTTTAATGAACGGTTGTTGCGAAATCTTAACTACTAGATGAAATCCTATATTCATTGTTCACTATTGACCGACATATACATGGACGCACATAAAAGTACAGATAGTCTAATATAGAACCTCTTTCTTTTTTTTTGAGTCGGTTGAACGCTAAGAAATAATCACTTACCAATAAATCCGAACGGTAGCATTCTTAGTAAAAAATCCACTAAATTGGCAACACTATTGAATTGCGAACTATACTCCGCGCCATGCGCCATCACTCGTTACCATAAGTTATTGGCGCCACTGACATATTTCACAACGATTAACGAAAGCCGCAGTTTAAAAACAACGAGTTTAATAATTTCGTCACAGGACTTCAGTGTTGGCGCGTACTTCTAACCAGAATAGCTTAACACAGTTTATAAAAATGATTCAATCTTTGTAGAAATTCTTATGAAATTAAAAATCTCTTATTCTTGTTTCGTATAATAGACGAAAAATTTGGTACCATTTTGTTAAATAATACAGCATCATGGTCGTATTCTCATAGAAAATTATCGTCCGATATAATAACCCTTCGTTGAGTCCGCCTCGCGTCCGCGAGGGGGAGGAAGCTTGAAATTGGCGGGGGGTGGGGAGTGTCCGTTCTATCTATATTATCTATTCTATGGCTCAACTTTGGCTCATATCGAGTCCAAGGCTAAATTAGCTGCCAAAAAACTAGGTGTCCTCTCAAAGGTGCGAAGGTATTTCAAGCTTTGTCCGCGATTTGAATAGCATAAAAAGATTAAAATCAAGCATCACTCCTTGCGAAATTAAGAATACGCGACAATGATAAGAACATATAGAATATTAACGACACTTTCAATGCTCGGACGCTAACCAAATTGCGGTGGTGGTGGTGGTTTTTGTGGAGTTTTTTTTTCATTGCAAACAAAGTTTATTGAAATTAATTAGATTCTTATGATTATTACTTTTTTATTATATTTAACACCTAAATTAAGCTAAAGACTTCTTTGCTAACAACGCTGAATTGTGAGCGCTAACTCTGCATTCCTGAGTATAGTGCAATTTTAATAGTATATTACCGGGAGCCCAAAATACAGGCGCAGCCTAGTTTGGGTCCCAATGGACAAATTGCTGAATTACCTACCATAGGATAAGACTACTTGTAAAATGTACTTATAGCTTTAATAATGTTCTTTTGGTAAATAAATGATTATGATTAGTATGATTATGATCATAGATTATTATTTTTTTGCATTCGAGATCTTTGGGTGATATAACCGAATGGAAGCCATAATAAAAAAAGAAGAAGAATGACGCAACCTTAAATGATTGACACATGCTGTCACGGACCTCAGCGCACGCAACGAAAGCTCTCAACAAGGAATGTTTTTCCCGCTTTTGTTAGATTCTTCATTCACGATCCGCTCCTATTTATAGTAGCGTAATGTTATATAGCCTATATATAGCCATCCCCGATAAATGGACTATCTAACAGAAAAATAATCTTTCAATTCAAACAAACAAACTCTTCAGCTTTATAATATTAGTATAGATAGAAAAAAAAATGTTTCAATGGATTAAATTAATAAATATTACGTAAAATATGGATAATTCCATGAGATTCCGTACGGAATGTTTCACTATTTCCAATTAAATTACAGGGAATAGAGATAAAACATCTTAAATCTGGGTGACGAGCGCAGTGTAGTTTTAAGTAACGATTTGGACTTTATTTGTTCCAATAGCTACAAACAATAGCCACAGTGACACACTGTGCTGTTATGGGCAGGCATGATGCTTACCCTCAGGCACGTGGCATCATGTAATGTTTGTCTTGTCACACTATAATTAAAAAAAAAATTGGCAGTCATAGGAACTGCCGATAGAAGTGAAAACTTATAACTCAGAATTACACGGGTGTAACCGGAGGGCGTGGCCTCGCCATCTTGGCATGGCCATCTAGAAATGCGTCAGCATTTCCCATTGGCTCATGCGTTTCTAGATGGCCATGCCATGATGGCCTGTCCACGCCCTTTCAGCATTTCCCATTGGCTGACGTATTTCTAGATGGCCAATAGCCATGGTCCCGAGTCTACTTATCATACCCGAGCGTGACGAATGAATTCAATTCACAGCCCACGAAAAATCTGTCTAGGCGCGCCTAAAGAAGTTTTCACTTCAAAAATGTGAATAAATAATTACCATGTTGAAGTGGGTGATCTCAGGAGCCAAGAAGGTGGGATGGACCGCATAGGTGAGGTAGCAAGTGTAGGCTAGATCCTCGGCCATCCTCATATGCCAGTCGGGCAAGCCGTTGCTATGTCCCAGCGCTAAGGTGCCCGGCAGGAAGCACGTAAGGTGGTCCATTTTGGGGTTAAACGTCTGAAAAAATAACACCAAACATAAACAGCCTATTTTCCATCACTTCTCCGAATCCAAGATATATCTATATTTATAGATATATCTATATTTATATATTTATAAAAGCGAAAGGTCGAAATCTCAGAAACTATGTACTAATGCCAGGAATTTCAAATTTCGCATGGAGGTGCATATTACCACGTAGGCGCTAGCACGTAGGGTTTTGCGAAATTCAACCCCTAAGTGGGTATAATAGGGGATGGAATTTTTAAATGAATGCCCTTAGTGCTAGAAGCATAAAAGTCTGCACACGTATTCCCCCTATGGTATGGGAAACTACTACGGAATTATTTATCAAAATTCTATTCGTAAGGGGGTGAAATAGGGGATAAAGTTTGTATAAAAGTTTAATTCGTTGTACATATAGGGGTTGAAAATATATATATACTCGTAAACGCTTAGGCCTTCCACCATCGACTTACAAAACGCGAGCGAAGCCGCGGGGAAAAGCTAGTGTTAAATACAGAGAACCCAAATGACAAAGGTCACGGACCCTGGAGTCTCTGGAGTGACTATATGAAATTAAATAAAAAAGACAATAAGCAGCCAACTAAATATTCCCTTTTCTGGGACTCAGGGTCTTCTCTCGCAAGGAGAGAGTCAAGGTCAAAATCCACCACACCAACCCAGTGCGGGGATGACGTATGATCTGGAATTATTTTATAGGAACTTGTCGGTTTTTTTGCTATGTTTTCCTTCAATTCACCGTCTAAGTTAGTGGTGTAATGACTTCGAAAAGACAGGGGTGCGTGTGGAATTCGAACCAGGGCCTCCGGAGCGGCAGTTGCCGTTCTCTCGAACAGACAAGCCATAACTTAATATACCATATCACCATGCCACTAATAACAAAATCACTACATTAAATAACTTCCAAGTTTAATTATTATTGTATTATAAACGTATAGTCACAGATCAGAAAATAGTTACTTCGTAACAGATGCATCACTTCCATACAAAAGTGCAAATACCTACACGATAATAACCTAAACTATCGTATACTACTTACCTACTGTTACTTGTAAGCAAAAATATACCTTAACACACCCACGCAGAGTTGTAAATGCCGTGCGCACCGTGTGACTTGTCGTCTGCTTACGTCATTGACCAAACGTGCTAGGGTTGTACGAAATGGTGGTAGGTGGTAGCAGTGGTAGGACTCTTGGCAGAGTCCGCCTGGGGAAGGACCACACCTTTGCCAGTTATTCTACCGCGAAGCAGTAATGTGCAAACGTTACTGTGTTTTTTTTAAATAAAGAGTGACGAGACGAGCAGGACGTGTGCCTGATGGTAAGAAACATGCCTGTCACATAACAGCACAGTGACACGCAGCTATTGGAACATGAAGAGTCCAAATCATTACCTGGCACTACACTGCGCTCGTCACCCAGAGATCTAAGATTTTATAACTCTAAGCCCTGTAATTTCACTGGGAACATTGCCCTTCAAACCGGAACACAGTAATGTTTGCACATTACTGCTTGGCGGTAAAAGAACTGACAAAGGTGTGGACTTCCTCAGGCGGTCTCTGCTATTAGTCCTACCACTACAGTACTCCATTAGAGAAGCCCATTCATTTGATACCCATATAGAGGTAGGTTGTGAAGAAATATTTTGTATTTCGATTTTGAATCGATATTAACCAAACATAGCTAAGAAACACGCACAAAAATAAACCTTTTTAAAAAAATCGACGTCAAACTTAGAACACCCTTTTTTAGTCGGGGGTTAAAAAATGGTTCACAATTAGCTGAGCTATCGCGAAACATACTTACATCCAATAAAAATTAAGCCCAGAACCGCCTCCTTCTTTGAATTCGGTTAAAAATTCTATAGCTTTTTTTTAAGTAGGTACGTTTTATAGTCAATTGATACTGAAGTTTATTTTGGTTATACAATGTAGGTAGTTGTAAGTTGTTTTCATACCGTCGAATAAATGAACAAATTAGTACCATTCATTTTGTACATGAATATTAAAAAAAGTATTTATTAATGAGACATAATAAAGATGGGTATAAGGTATTTCAGACAAAATAATGTGTATGCATAACCTCTACTGTATCTATTCAAAATAAATATTATGCATATTACACACTACTGTTTCTATATTTTGTTCGATTGAAATTTGAAACCTACCAAAATTTAGCTCAAAAATAAATATTAACAATAAAAACACTTCCCTTGCTTCATGTTTCGGCAATTTAAAATAAGATAAATTACTTCTACATTTTAGTTTCTTGCTATTGCAGATTACAATACAATAACACCGCGACATTATTTATGCGCGCACTCAGCGTTCGTTCGCACGTCAACTCGGGCAAACGGCCGGCGGCCTTGTGATTTTAATACACCCGGGAGGACCCGAACGTGTAGGTATTTAGCTCGCGCCGTTTAGCCAGTGACGAGGGTGTGGTATAGTTGTTATGGTTATTGTATTCTTTTGTTAGACCAAGCGCACGAGCATAATACGAAAAAATAACTTTTTTTTTTCGTTTTATTAGAACTGACAATTCTTGTCTATAGGACTCGTTCCTCAAATAAAGGAATACTTTTTTATCTTGACTATTCCGAATACCTAATTTTACAGTAAATTTTACCTCCTATGCCCTGTTATTTCTCTTGAAATGTTTCCCTTCAAACCGCAACACAGTGTTGTGTGCACTTTACTGCTTGGCTTTCCCATGCGGACTCTGGAATGAGTCCTACCACTATAAAATAAAAGCGGCCAAGTGCGTGTCGGACTCGCCCATGAAGGGTTCCGTAGCAGCAAGTAACATAATACAGGGTGGCGCAATAGAACGTTCATATTGAATCATCTTTTTTAACCCCCGACCAAAAAGGGGTGTTATAAAATTTGACGTCGATGTCTGTCTGTGGGTCTGTCTGTCGCACCGTAGAAGTCAATCGGATGGGCCGATTTCGATGCGGTGTTTTTAGTTTGAAGGTTAACTGTTTTTAGCTACGTTTGGTTGATATCGATTCAAAATGGCCGTCTCCACAAAATGGCGGACAAAATATTTCTTCACAGCCTACCTCAATATGGATATCAAATGAAAGGGCTTTACTAGTAGAACACTACACACTATAACAAATTTCAAATCCAAGATGGCCGCCACCACAAAATTGCGAATTACATCAATTATTTTCACTACTACTTCATTATGGGTATCAAACGAAAGGATTTGACTAGTAGAACACTATGGACTATGACAAATTTAAAATACAAGATGTCCGCTACCACAAAATGGCGAAATACATTTCTTATGTCACAACTCCCTCAATATGGGTATCAAATGAAAGGGGTTCACTAGTAGAATGTTGTATTTACAAGTAGCAAATCTGAGGTAGCCGGAGGTTAGTCAACATTTTTAATTTTGTTCTTGTTGGCGAGGTTGAAATAGCGTGGGTAGTAGGTATTTCCTATCATGGGATAGGTATGCTCATGGAGTTTTAGTCACAATGAGTTACTTAGACAGGACGCTTCGCGCATTTTGTGTGCGAGCATTTTACGAGACCTCTCGTTCAGACACTTACTCGGCAACCATATTATTCTGAATATTGACTACGGCGAATAAGTGAAACTCCAAGTAATAATTTAATTCAAATATGGGTAAAACGTATTGAAGAAACTGATTCAAAACCTAAGCCACAAGCAACTGATCGTCCTAAAACATCTAGGACCGAAGACAATATTGAGAGAGTTCTGCAGTCTGCACGCGACAATTCACGTTTGTCTACTCGCAAGAGATCGTCTGTCTTACACTTATCGTGACGTAGTTTGACGTAGCTCCAGAACTTGAAACATCAAAGATATTGAATTATGGGACTTGGTTTTAACAAGATTGAGCTAACAGTCACACGTCAATTTACTCTATGGTGGTTGAGAAACTAATATTACCAGGGAGACTGATTTCGAAAAGGGCTGATATCCCATGCCCCCCCGTAACTCAGATTTGATGCCACCTGATTCTTTTTTGTGGGGTTACCTCATACACAAAGTCTACAGTAACAATACGAGAAACATCGGCCAACTCAAGCAGAATATTCGTGATAAAATGGCAGCAATTCCATCAGCATTTTAGCGGTTAAAAGAGTGTCATCGTAGAGGGAATTCTCATTTAGATGATGTTATTTTTAAAAAGTTAATTTCATTTATAATTCGATATTTTTGTTTTAACTCTAACTTTTGTATTAGATACACCACAAGTATGGGATTGATGAAAAAAAATTTTTTGAGTTTCAGTACTAAGTATGTACCCCAAAATGTAATGTATTTCTAAAATTTTTGTGTGAAAATCTTAATGCGGTTCACAGAATACATCTACTTACCAAGTTTCAACATTATATATAAAACATATAGTTTCGGAAAAAAATGGCTTGACATACGGACGGACAGAGAGACAGACAGACATGACGAATCTATAAGGGTTCCGTTTTTACGTTTTACGGAACCCTAAAAACGAATGTATATCTCACCTCTGCCCCTGCGGTCAATTCTCCTATAAACAGCCGTTTGTTCGGGGACGATCTCTTCGCCAGAAACTCTCTGACACCTTCGATGGCCGTGAGATAGTCGTCCAGCAAACTGAAACAAGATGGTTAAACGCATAAAAAATTGTCTTTTGAAGGGTAAACTTTATTTGGCGCAACACAGACAGATTTCTCGTAGGTTGTGAATTGACTGTTTCTTTGACTGTCAAATATTTTTTAAAGAGATTATGACAGTTGGCCGATTGTGAGATTAAGGGTTATCAAAATTGAGGTGCGTGTCCAATACACGCAAATCATAATTCGCAAATTCTTAAAGTAATGTACTGAGCACCTCATCACCTATTCATCCGAAAACGGCCCTAATCTTCCATGAATATTAGGATCAGATTGCTTTACAGATAACAACTGATGACAACTTTACTGAGGCTAAGTAACCCAAGTTTTGATATAATTTTGAATATACTTTTTATCTTTTGCGATTTGGACTAATATAGAAAACATTACAAGTGACTTTTAAATACTGTGTTGTAGTGTTTTCCATGTGATTAATTTTTCATTTTAATCGCCAGCTATTTCTTATTAATACTAGAAATGTTTTTTATAGTGAAAACTTCTTTTGGACTCTTTGGACTCTTCTTCACACACAGATTTTTTGTTGGGTGTGAATTGAGCTCAAGCGTCACACTCGTAAATGAAAGAAATATTCGGGTGAACCCGGGGTCATCTAGAAATGCGTTATCAATTCTAGAATGGAAATAGATGGTTAGCAGAGTGACCATCTAGTGTAGATGGCCATGCTTAGAAGACTTATTTAGACGATAATGCTTCGAATATTTATTCCAGACCGGCAGCGCCCTTCGGTTTCACCCGCGTAATTTCCAAAGTGAGCTAACAAATTTTGAGTTATAAGGTTTCACTTCACGATAGAAGTGAAAATGTGAAAGTGACATTTTTTTTATGAAAACCTGGTACGAACTAGAGATGCGCCTGATCATAAGCAAAACGTCTGTCCATATTCGCATATGTAACGTGATCACGTCTCATCATCAGTGCCTTATGAATATAAAAATACCAAATCACTGTCCCGCACAGCACTGCGCCCGCTGTGCACGACTTTATTCGCGTATAATAAAAAAAAAAGAGTATGCCCCAAATAATTCTGAATTATTCCGTTACAAAGTAGTTTATGCGCTATTCCAGCTATGCTATAATCTGAGTTCCGAATTTTAGCCAAATCCATCGAATTATCACGACGTGGTCAAAACTTTCAAATAAAAAAAAATTGGCAGTCATAGGAACTGCCGATAGCAGTGAAAACTTATAACTCAGAATTTGATAGCTTACCTTGGAAACTACACGGGTATAACCGGAGGGCGTGGCCTCGCCATCTTGGCATGGCCATCTAGAAATGCGTCAGCATTTCCCATTGGCTGACGCATTTCTAGATGCCCAATCGCCAAGGTCCCGAGTTTACCCGAAGATTTCTTATCATACCCGAGCGTGACGCTAGAATCCAATTTACACCCCACGAAAAATCTGTCTAGGCGCGCCTAAAGAAGTTTTCACTTCAAAAAATATAGGAGCATAAAACAAACAAAACTTCAGATTTAAAATATCAATGGGAGCATATAAAAATTTCAGAAGATATTAATAGGATATATTTACATTATGATTTACAGAATTCAATCGCAAATGTAATTCTCAGAAATGTTGAATAGTTCGCTGTGCTATTTTAAATTTCTACATCGAAAAATGTAAGCAACTTTAATGGAAACATTCGCAACGGTGGAAGGACATTTCTAGCTTAAGAGGTCACACTAGAGCGACCTGGTTAATGTGGGGAATTGTCAAGCCAATTACGCAGGGCCAGTGATTCATTCGCTTCGCATATCGCAACGTTAATTCCACAGTGGTTAGTATCGCCTGCCTACGCTTTTACGGATAATACACAATGTTAGTTAACGAAATATCAGAACACGATATTACGAAACGTTGCAGAGGAAATACATTAATTTTACTAAAAACAATACCTATAGGTACTAATATTAAAAAGCTGAAGAGGTTTTTAGTTTGAACGCACTAATCTAAATCATATATCATAAATCGTTTATTCTCCTTGTTTTTTTATCTCAGGAACTACTGGACCGATTTCAAAAACTCTTTCACCATTGAATATGTACCTACGTGATCCTTGAATTCTATAGGCATAGGCTATATTATTATACCACGAGCGGAGACCGGACCGCTAGTTAACAAGTAAGTAAATATTAAACTAAATCCAGTAGTGGTCTTTCTCGAATATAAAAACAGGACTTACATATTTTTTTAATTTAACATTATAGTATGGGCAAACCATCCTAACCTACGGTGCACAGACCAGGACGTCTACTCTATTTCTACGAAAACGTAATTTCGCAATAAACTCGCCACTTTCCAAATCCGATTTTACTTCGATTCCTCGTTTCGTCCGTTTAAATGTTCTAATTTTACTCTAATTTGAGTACGCTTAGAACATTTAAACGTCACACAATGTTCGATCGGACGAAACGAAATAAAAGCGGAGTAAGAAAGTCGGGAGTTTTTTTCCAAATTATGTTTTTCGTTGAATTAGAGTAGACGTCTTGGTCTTTAACTAAAGCTCAGAAGTTCCGCCTCGGAGTTTGTCAACGAACAATGGGACTCAGTATTATAGGAATAGGGTACAATCCTCAAAAAACTAAGTAGCCCGTTAGTTAGGTTGCCAAAAAATATTGTACACGTATTTTTTCTTTTGTTTCACAAACAAAAAATGACGAATATACAGCGCTTCGAAGTTTCGTGTGACGTCACTTGTGAGTACGATTTTTGCTCACGAGTGACGTCGCGACCCCCCACTCTCGAAGTTTGATGGTCTATATCTTTGACGATTTTTAATATTATGAAAAAACAAAAAATACGTGGCCAATATTTTTCCATGATCTAGCTGACGGACTAATTAGGATGGTGTATTTTTGAACCAGTCCAGTATCCTATTAAAAGGCAAGAACGTTGTCGCAACACCATACTGCGTTCCATTACAGGTGTAACAGATGTAGGATTTAGATCTGCCAAGCTGAAATGGGAATGGGCGGGTCATGTGAGCAGAATGCACCTCGATAGGTGGGCCAGGGTTTCTACAGGGTGGACGTCATCGGTCAGTCGACCACAGGGTCGTCCTCGAACGCGATGAAAGGACAAGCTCGTTTAAAAAAGATTGGACGATGGCAGCGCAGGACCGGATAAAGTTGAGGGAATTGGGGGAGACCTTTGCCCAGCAGTCAACTGAGACAACTGAGGACTGAGACTCCGACAACTGAGGTTAATTACAACAACAAAAAACTTACTAGTTGATAGTCTTCCCGGTCTGCAGCCACTGTTTGATCAGGTACTCGTAGTAGCTGTCTCCACGAGCGCCCAGCGTGATGGTCGCGTGTGGCGGGAAGTGGCCCGTGTTCGGGTTGATGAAGATGGGAACGAGGCCATGTTTCTTCGGGAGCGAGTGGATCTTTTCTGATACTGCGGCCGCTGCGTCCTGCAATGGAATTAATTATTTCTTAAGTTTTTACAGTAAGCGAAAAAACCTACACTTAATTATTATTGACGTGATAACGTCTTACAATTCGATGAAGCCGGCTGCACGCCCACATCATGTACCGTTACCGTCGGTCGTTACTGTCGGTCGTTACCTCGCCGCATGTTTGTTACAGTTGTATTAATTATTTCGACCAGTAGTTCAAGCGGGGATGTAGCTCAGTGGTAGAGCGTTCGCTTTGCATGTGAAATGCCCCGGGTTCGATCCCCGGCATCTAAAAGCTTTTTTGCATAGTTTTGATTGAAAATGACTAAATTCTACTGATTACTTTTTACATACAAATCTATTAAACAAATGAAATTAAAATTTTCTTTTGAAAAATGCTACCATTCCATCAGTATTTTCTTAAGACGTTGTCACGTTCTATCGTCAGTAAACCGACTTTACAGACAAACATTTTTGACGTGATAACGTCTTATAATTCGATGAAGCCGGCTGCACGCCCACAAAACATGACGTCATGTACCGTTACCGTCGGTCGTTACCGTCGGTCGTTACCTCGCCGCATGTTTGTTACAGTTGTATTAATTATTTCGACCAGTAGTTCAAGCAGGGATGTAGCTCAGTGGTAGAGCGTTCGCTTTGCATGTGAAATGCCCCGGGTTCGATCCCCGGCATCTAAAAGCTTTTTGACGTAGCAACGTCTTATAATTCGATGAAGCCGGCTGCACGCCCGCAAATCATGACGTCATGTACCGTTACCGCGTTACCGTAGGTCGTTACCGTCGGTCGTTATCATTTTTTTGCATTGTTTTGTTTGAAAATGACTAAATTCTACTGATTACTTTTTACATACAAATCTATTAATAAACAAATGAAATTAAAATTTTCTTTTGAAAAATGCTACCATTGCATCAGTATTTTCTTAAGACGTTGTCACGTTCTATCGTCAGTAAACCGACTTTACAGACAAACATTTTTTTTTACACAGTGTGTCACTGTGCTGTTATGGTCAGGGATGTTACTTACCATCAGGCACATGTCCGGATCGTCTCGTCACTTTATACCATATAAAAACAAAAAAGTTATAAAATATGATTTTTTATTTACCTCATAGGCAGGATTTTTGCTGGTGCGCGACAGATCCCTAAACTCCAGCTGGACGGTCGTGGCTTCAGCCGTGGTGCTGTAGTGAGACCACTCCGGTGCGTGGGCGACTTTGGTGCCCAGGTTCACGTCGGAGTACGGAATACCGGACGGAGAGGAGAAGGCCGACATCAAACGGTCGCCTAAATCAATCTGTAAAAAAAACGATTACGATTTTTGTATTTTTTTTTACTTTTATAGGTTTACACTTGACCGCCATCTCGCCTGTTGTTAAGCGACGATGCGGCCTGGGATGAAGCGTGCTTACCTAGAAGAAACCGATTCACTCTTCGACTTGAAGACGCCAAGATTGTAACAATCGGGGGAAAACCACTCAGGTAGCTCCTTCCACAGCCTAGACGTTCTTATCACATAAGTAGAGACAAACCTCTTTGTTCGTGTCTTTGGAACATCAACCATGAAACGATGTCGCTTTCTCGAGCTACGAGCGGTCCGATAGAAAAAAGGGCAATGTGGTATTAAATCATGCAGATCAGTCGACAACTCCCCGAAGTGTATGCGATAAAAAAACCTTTTAATAATTTATAATTTGAATACTGAGCCAGTCTTAACTAATAGTCCAAAATCCCAGAGCCGCCAGACGTCACGTATTTATCGACGAACGAAATGAGGACGATTGAGTCGTAAGCATTAAAATTGAGTTTAGGGGATGATTGGCCCCTTAGGTCGATCTGTCTTCTTGTAAAAGGTTTTGAAATAGTTGTCTGGCCGACATAAAAAAAATAGAGCATCAGGATTTACGTGAAGTTAAGCCATTATTAAGCGTCTGCAAAGCAAAACGCCATACGAAATGTAAAGGGGGAGTATTTGGGACTTCAAGGATAATGACTATAACACACGCGAAAATCAGTTAGGAGAATTTACGCGAAGTAACGTTTTTATGGACCTTCATTACCTGATATCTCAAAATTTGCCGTCTAAGCAAGGTAGAGGGTATGCTTATGTTCTGTTCTTAGTACATATTAACACTACTCAATCGCCCAAATCGTTCGTCAGAAAATACGTGACGTCTGGCAGCCCTGGGATCTTACTCTACAAAGATTAATATGTATAGCAAATACGACTTTAACGGCAACGTTTTCAGAGAAATTACAGAGTAAAAGTACATTATCTCATTTAATTGTGACGCGTTTTGCTAGTCCTGAATAAAAAAATACTTTAAATTAGAGTACACATTTTAATAATATCGGAAACTAATAACATATCGTTTTTTTTTCATTTTCACGAAACAGACACACATACAAAACTTAGGCATGTAACTGTTCATTTTACAATTCAGTTAAGAGTGCGCCTAAAGCCAGGAAAAAAACAGATTTCACCCGCGCGACGCGTTTCTTAATGTGATGTACATAAAGTCGAGAATAGCATGACACAGTTTGGAGGAAAAATCAATATTTAATCAGGAGTCCATTTTTGACCAAGTTTTATTTAATTACTCAATAACTAAACATAAATTTAAAAAAGTGTTCGGTTACTTTACTAGAACGTACAAATAGGAATTTTATTACCAAAAAATAATGTGGGGTCATCGCTGATAATTTCGAGTACTCGAATTAAAACGGGGTTTTTCGGTGTCATTTTTATTTTTTTATTGTAAAAAACTCTGATCTATTTTTAAAATTCTATTCGGTTATTGTGCTTCTTCTTGATTGTACCCACACGTCAATATTTTTTTTGTCATAGTTTTTAGTTTCTTAACTTCAGTGAGCGGCGTCGAAAATGTCCTTTTTTCGTTTTCTGGCTTTAGGCGCCCCCTTAACTGATACATATGTAACAAGGTGACTTATACGTCATACCAAATTTAATTTACGAAACCACTAGTCACTGCCCATTTAAAATACTTTTATGGGGAACGTCAGTCATTTTTGTCAGTAAGAAATTATTTTCATATTCGACTAGCGATCTTTTCGTTCTCTTACGGGCGCAAGACAAATAAGTCTGGAAATTTCCATCGACACCGTAGTGCGTCATCAGTGTCACCTTAATAACACCAGTAACATGATATTCGATCTTTTCAGGTCGAGAATGAAAGTAACTAGACAAAGATTAATGCGTCCTTTGTAAATGGGTTTTGTTTAGAAGACAGCTTTCAGCTGGTACTTAGCCGACGCATCTCAAAGGTATACGAAGGTATACCAATATTAGTTTATACGACTTATATTCGAATTTCTGAAATACTTTTGCGAATACGATAATGCACGGTTCAAGTAACCGAGACAAAATACATATCAGTATGTCTCCTATTCTTGTACATCAGTACCTATGTATGTGTTAACTTTGCGATCTCTTTGTATTTCATTTGAAACAAGCATATATGTAGGTACATTGAATTAAAAAAAAATTAAAAACCGTAATTATTATGCATCTAAGATTCCTACAGTAGGTAACAGCGAATCAATAGCTGTAAAACGGCTGAAACGATTTTGATGAAACACAGCTAAGAACACTTCTGACTAATTCCGCTGATCTTAGCTACTGATTTTACATTCAGTAGCTAAGATTGTACAGAAACACAACGAGAAGAAGAAGAGAGAGAGAGAGAAATTGATGTCAAACTTATAACAGCCTGCCTTACTTGCGTCGGAAGTTAATTAATAAGAGGACAATATCAAATCCAATACCATTTTAGTTAGGGGTCACTTTCTCGCAACGCATGAAAACTAAGCAAGTAACTATTTTCTGATCTGTGATTAAGCGCTTCTGCAATAAGTATGGCCTAAAGTCAACGCTCGGAATCGTAATATTCTCGAATTATAAACTTTTTAAACAAGAATGTTTACTTCAAGGCTTCGTTTAGTCGAACGTTCTCGAAAATCAGACCCCAAATAGATTTCACCACGATCGTCGAGTAAAACAATGGTTACGAAATCTATTGTTCTTTATTTACGACTACAAGATTTACTTGTCGCCTAATTAGTAAGAAAAATGTGTTTAGTACACTGTACAAATACTCAGTTGAAAATGTTACATTATCAGTGTCGATAAATCTATGACATTATCATGATGTTCTTCAACACAGATGATACAACAGGATCATCAGATGGTGTTGTGTGTGAATTGTCCACCAATTGTCCACCAATGTTCTTCAACACTGGAGCATCTAGCAATACACACACTCCACACACTTCGGTATTTCAAGCAGCTAGGCTGGCAACCCAGAGGTCGCTCTGGTATTCCAAAGCAAGGAGCTAGGGTGGCAGCCCAAAGGCTCATTCCGGTATTTCGACGAGCTAAGCTGGCAATCTAGAGAGTACCTCCGGTATTTTAAGGAGCTACACTTGCTGGTTTAGTGCTGGTGGTGGAAATGCATAAATCCTACGCAATGACATGCAACTTCTTTTAAAATTATCCTAAAGCAGTAAATTCACACTAATATTATAAATATAAAATATCATAATATGTTCCCACGTATTTCTGTAAATACGTAGCGAGTACATTCGATTAACACATAGCCTACTTTAACCCCATTTAAATTGATGGTTGGGGTGAGATATTAACTGAAATATTTCACTTGAATTGTATTTAACGAAAACAAATTATTATAGTTATAAAAAAAGCCGCGCTTTACATGACAGGGCGGAGCTACTGATACAGAAATAAACAAATTTCTATGATATCTAATAAACTCTGAACTGACCTCCGGCCTATTAGAATTTTATCAACAATTTTAAACGGAACGATGATGAAACTGTGATGAAATAAGAAAAAGTAATAATAACATATATATATCTTATATATAAAATTCTCGTGTCACAGTGTTTGTTTCCTTACTCCTCCGAAACGGCTTTACTGATTTTAACCAAATTTTATATGCATATTCAGTAGGTCTGAGAATCGGCTACTAGCTATTTTTCATACCCCTAAGTGACAAGGGTTGTTCACCCCAAATTTTATTTTTGTAATTTTCGGACAAAAAATTTTGTTTTAATTTTTTTATAATGTGGCGTTAAAAAATACAACAACCCTAAATTATTACCCTTTCATCACCAACCCCTATTTTTAAATAGCCATTTTAGTAATTTAATCATTTGACACTGAACTCCTAAACGACGGGACCGATTTGAATGTTTTTTTTTGTGTGTGTATTCGAAGATAGTTTAAATTCACAAATAAGCCCGGCAGATGGCGCTGCAGGCAGTGTCTAGGTTGTGTCCGAGCGAAGCCGGAACGGGCCGCTAGTTATAATGTAAAACGAATTCGTTGCTCATCGAGTCTATAAGTAGGTATATAAAAGGTTTCTGTACAAGGATTCGATAACATAAAATATGTATAGGTAAAGACTTACAGCTTTGTTCAAGAACATTTCGTCTAATGTGAAGTGGTACACGCTTAGAAGACCGCCGAGAACTCGTATCGATACTTCGAAGAAATTCACGTCCTTGTTCTTCGTGAATGTAAGCTCGTTTTTGACCCATTGTTTGCCTTCTTCGAATTCTGAAAAATAAGAGAAATATATTGGTGGTGGTGGACAATTCACACACAACACCATCTGACCCCAAACTAAGCAATGCTTGTGTGATGGCGGCCAGATAACTGATATAATACTTATATAGTTTTAAATACATACTTATTATACATAGAAACACCCAGACACAGTGCAAACATTTGAGTTCATCACACAAATATTTGCACTGGGTGGGAATCGAACCCACGACCCTCGGCTTCGCAGGCAGAGCTACTACCAACTAAACCACGAGGCCAGTCAAATGCGTGTTGGTTTGCAGAATAACTTTTATAAAGTAAGTATCGTACTAATACTGAACTACACGACGGCGACGTATGATACCGAAATACACGATGTATTTATTTCCTTCACCAGTTTTTAAGTCAAGCGGTATTACCCACATGACTTCGAAAAGACAGCACGTGGGACTCGAACCAATGGCTCCGGCAGGTCTACTGCTTAACTCCTGCTTTGTGCTATGCTTTGATTTGTGATGTCATCGGCCAATTTGACAACGCTGATGAAAGCATACAACTACATATGCTTTCAGTTCCGCTGCATACGGAAAGCCTACAACTACATCTGCTTTCAGTTCCGCTACATACGGAAAGCAGATGTATTTGTCTGCTTTCATCGGATTTTTCAAATTGGCCAATACATCACAAACCAAATCATAGCAGAAATCAGGAAAGTTAGGCGGTAGACCTGCGGATCGACAGTTGCCGTAACTTCCCGCGACTCATCATCATCATCAGCCGCAAGACGTCCACTGCTGAACAAAGGCCTCCCCCCTAGATTTCCACAACGAACTGTCCCGCGCAACCTGCAACCAGCGGTTTCCAGCGACCTTTGTGAGGTCATCTGTCCATCTAGTGGGATGCCGTCCCACACTGCGTCTTCCGGTTCGTGGTCGCCACTCGAGAACCTTTCTTCTTCTTCTTCTTGTCAGTTCTTCGAGCGATGTTGCCTGCCCATTGCCACTTCAGCTTGCTTACTCTTTGAGCTATGTCGGCCACTTTCGTTCTTTTGCGAATATCTTCATTACGGATTCTGTCGCGCAAAGAGACTCCGATCATAGCTCTCTCCATAGCTCGCTTTGTGACTTTGAGCTTTGTTATGAGGCCCACAGTTAAGGACCACGTCTCAGTTCCATAAGCCATCACTGGCAACACGCACTGGTTAAAGACTTTTGTCTTTAGGCATTGGGGTATTTTGGACTCAAAGATGTATCGAAGTTTCCCGAACGCTGCCCATCCGAGTTGGATCCTTCGCTGGACCTCTTTGTCGAAGTTGGATCTACCTAATTGGATCTTTTGACCCAGGTAGACGTATTCGTCAACAACTTCGAGTGTGGTATTCCCAACAATAACCGGTACAGGTGAGACATGAACATTTGACATGACCTTCGTCTTGTCCATGTTCATCCTCAAACCAACCTGTTGGGATACTCTACCCTGAGCATTGCACCGAGGTCCTCCAACGACTCCGCCACAATGACTATGTCGTCGGCAAACCGAAGGTGAGTGATGCATTCGCCGTTGATATTGATGCCATGTCCGTTCCAGTCCAGTAGCTTGAAAACGTCTTCCAGCACGGCAGTGAACAGTTTCAAAGATATAACATCTCCCTGTCTCACACCTTTCTGTAGCTGGATATGTTTTGTGCACTGGTCCTGTAACCGGACAGATATTGTGGCTTTGCTGTAAATACACTTCAACACTTCGATATAGCGATAGTCGATGCGGCATTGCTGGAGAGACTGAAGCACTGCCCAGGTCTCGAAGGCTTTCTCATAATCCACATACGCTATACATAGTGGCCGATTATACTCCTCGGTTTTCTGTATAATCTGCCGGAGCGTATGTATGTGGTCTATGGTACTATAGCCTTTCCGGAAACCGGCTTGTTCGGGTGGCTGAAAGTCGTCAAACCTGCGTGCGAGACGATTCGTGATTACCCTCGAAAACAACTTATAAACGTAACTTAACGTATAACTTCCCGACTAGACCAGGTGTAACTTAAGTAGATTTCTTACCTTCAGTTAATCCCATAATATAGGCAGTGTCCAAGCCGTCAATGATGGTAAGGCCAAGTGAGAACCAATCTGTGGCCATACCCGACACAGGCTTCAGATTGTCGTGACCCCACGCGTGCTCTTTGTATCCTTTCCATGCGTATTTGAAGCTGTCGACAACGGCCCGTTGTCGCTCGTTCGTCGGACCTGACATACAAGGAAGTCAACATTAAATTTAAACATTTAAAAAGGTCAGTTTCCCTTGAAATTATTCGCCGTCTGGGTCAAATCTGCTATTTGTATCTTTGAACGCAGTATAGTACCTATTATTGAACGGTCAGATAGCTTTACGCCCAATTTACCCCATATGTAATAGTAGCGATGCGCGATGGCGAGAGTTTTCGATTGTTTCGATTGTCGAGCGCCTCGATGGTTCTCGATTGTTTCGACTTGGACTCGATTCCGACTCGGTCTGTTATTGCGACTAGCGCATGAAGCGTTCTTTCGCTAGTTGTTTCGACTTGGACTCGAGTCCAATTCGGTCTGTTATTGCGACTGGCGCATGGAGCGTTCATTTCATTCGCTAGTTGTTCCGCGATGGTTTGACTTGCGTTGGGATTATGAAACCAAACTAATTCTTTCAATAAGATCAATCGAAAGTAATCATACCGTGACGAGAAAAAAATGTACGAATTTATGAATACTTAGTAAAAAAGAATTATGAAAATAAATAAAACATAATATCGTGAGTTTTAATGAATCCGTCTTATATTAGTTGTATTTGGATGTTATCTATATACCTATATACATTTAAACGTAAATTCAGTCGGGCACGCGATAATCAACAATCTTAATCAAATAACAATCATAAAAACGTTTCAGAAAAGTCTTAATCTCTATTATGTGATATTTTCTAGTCTATGTATATTATTTAGGTATTACTATAAAACCGAAGACGTAATTTGATGAATAATAAACTTCGTGGCATTATGATAAATTTACAAACTCTATTAAAAAAAACAGTGCAGCGTAAATGTTCGTAAAATTCGCGCTCGACTTGAGTCTGGGAAATAACATACACCTCGTATGATAATTAAATAATTATACTTACTATATCAATGGTTCCTACAAACAGTACAACGAAAAAGAGATAAATATAAGCAAAAACACTAGAGTCTGAGCTCACCTGTGAATATTTTGGGCGTTTTTGGTTCATTTTCTCTTTCTACGCCTTCAGCAACAGTCTTCTTGGGTTTCTTAAGTGTATCCTCCGCAGGTAACATCTCATTGACTAGCGATACATTTTTTAACGTTTCCTAAAACAATATTAAGTATTTACTTTCCATTTCGATAAGAAAGGGTTCAACTCACTCGGAGAAAGAAAAACATTTAATTTTGCTCAGGGATAAAACATTCTTTTGATTTCTCTAAGGGAATTAAGATATATCGATCTAGCTAAGGAAAACAACTATGATTACATTGCTCAAGGAAAGAACAATGTTTAATCTTGCACGATTGAAGTAAAATGTTTGATCTTGCTCCGGGCATGATACTCGTAGATTACACATATTATGTAAATTGGGTAGATTTGGTTACACAAAAATTCTTGTGTCGACCCTATCGCCATAATAGATTTTCCAGACCAGCATAGAAAAAGAGACATCACATAGGACGACGCGCGACTAGGAATTACAAGTTAAGCGTCGAAGATACGTATACTCTTATAATTTTGAAAATTAACTACAATACTACATTTACGAATGAGGACAATGATTTTGTTGAGAGCAAGGATAATATTTAATCTTCAAAAAGGAATGAAAAAATGTTTGATACTAGCAGCGGCCTGCGGTTTCACCCCTTTAGTTTCCGATCCCACTATTTTCCCGTCAAAATTCATCCAGACCCATTCAGTAATTCTTGCGTGAAAGAATAACAGACATCCACTGTCAAAAACTTTCAGATTTATTAATACGGATTGCTCAGGGTCTTTTGTGCGCAAGTTTTCGTCTATAGCCTGAGCAAGATCTCGTCTCTGAGCAACTTTTCGTCTGTAGTCTGAGCAAAAAAGTCTCGATCTCAGAACTCGATCTTGTCCATGAAAAGAAGGAATGGCACCATGTATCCTACGTACTACGTAACGAACAAAGATAAGTTTCGAATGCTCAGAAGATATTGCAATATGTAGATACAGGTGTTTGAATGTTTTGCTGTACAGACTAAAGGTAACATTGTGGAGAATCCTCATTCCCTAAGCCCTGAGATTCGTATGTTTTGAAGTTCAAAATCTTCGCAAGCTTACTAATGGGGACACCACTTTCCCTGTATAGGTTTACGTGTTACTATATATTTACGACAGTTGCGATACTACTTATTTAAGTAATTATAAGTCAAATGTAGAGCAGCTCGAAATAAGTACGGGATTGAACTGTACAAGAACGGCTGTCGAGTTTCTCACTATTAAGAACTTTCATAAATATTTGATCGCCTCCTTGACATGGAAAGTTGTAGCTGATATATATTATTACGGAAGGGGATACGTGAATGGTACAAAGTACAAACATATTAGCCGGTGGCGAAAATACAGTTCTTATATATATGTATATTGAGTGACGGGAAATGAGCCTGATGTTAAGCAACACGCCTGTCCAAAACAGTATAGACTACAGGCTCGTGAACAAAATGTACGTAGTTAATGAACCACCAGGACCAGGAGACCTATGTAGGACGATAGAAGGGTATAAAGTAATAAGATTCAGCACTATGCCGTCACTTGTAAGCTGTCCGATTGAGTACAGTCGAAGAGGGGGGGTTGCAACCCTCGATCATTTCTCCTTGTCGCATGATTTTTGTACGGCGTTGCAGAATAATAGATTAGAAAAGGTATTGAAACTATAAAAATTACAAATTTTAAGTTTTTAATTATTAGTTTGTCGGAAAATTCGTGATTTTCCGACGATTTACAGATTAAATTTGGGCATTTAATTATGTCCGGCATTGGTTCCATACAGTTTCAATACCTCTCCTAATCCATTATTTAGCAATGCCGTACAAAATTCATGTAACAAGGAGAAATTATCAAGGGTTGCAACCCCACCTCTTCGACTGTGCTCAGTTGGACAGCTTATAAGTGACGGCATAGTGCTGAAACTTTTTACTTTATACCCTTTTATCATCGTACATAGGTCTCCTGGTGGTTAATTTACCATGTAAATTTTGTGCACGGGCCTGTAGTCTAGTATTACCTAGCACTGCGCCTGTCGCCCACGAATCAGGGCCTGATTAACTCTTAGGCTACTTTTTCTGCAGCCTAGGATGCGAGAATCGGGGGGCGCGATTCTATTATTACCTACGTTTAATTACGTACGTCACGTTTTATGATTTATTAGCATTCACCTGACACTAACCGAGTCATTAGTGTTCGTTTATCGCTTACTAGTACCTATTGATTCGCGGTGGCCAACTGGCGATTTCACAAGTATGGACCGTCAATCAAATCGGGGCTGCATTTCTTGATTGTATTTCCAAGTGCACATTTATCACCACTAGCAGTCCAGTCAAATGAGGATTTGAATTTAAAAAACTCGCCACTCCATTGAGCATTTTGATATACTGTTACAAAAAATATTACATAATTATGTCAATTTGGATGTTTATTGTTCAATAACATCGGATTAAGATTCAAACTATATTTTTTTTAAACCTTTTTTTTCCTTTTTGACTGGACCAGTGAAAGAAAAAAAATGTCTTTCATAAAAAAATGCATCTTTCGAGGATACGAGTCACCCGACGCCGCACTTAACACGTTTGATGGATTAACGCCATGACTCTCCGTGTGAGAGAATACTCTAGCAATAGGAGCCTAAAATTATTTGTTTATCTACTGGTTATTGATAACGTAAAAATGTAATGTGTATTATTTGAAAAAAAAAGAAACACCGTCCTTAAGTTTAAATTAAACTCTTGTCGGAGTTTAATTTAAAATTCAACAAAATAATCGTCAAAATTTCATAAACTTTGTGAACCAACCAAACACGCTGATCTTCGACGTATCCAAATTTCAGATTTTTGTTAATTTTTCGAATGATCTACCGCAAAAAAACATCACAATTGATTCACAACTAGCGGGGCTATCGGGTTACGTACAAAAAAAAGCACAGCCGAATTAAATCCCCTTCATTTTGGAAGTCTATTAAATAGTAGGCAAACATCGTGACTTGTAAAAAGCGACCAACATTAATTAAAATAACATCGGCTTATCTTTTCATATTATTGTTTACTTTTGATAAATGAGTTAACTGGGAATTACGTTCATTCTCGGAATTCCATGAAAAATTGTACGTACACTTGCCTAACAGGATATGTTTTTGTTATGCCTATTTCATTTATTGATAGGCGAACAAACTACAAATACCGACTTCAATTAAAAATTTAATACAGACACTCTATTTTTTACTAAATTTCTTATGAAGCAATCACTATGTCATCGAAATTAAATGAAAATAAATTTCAGTTATTTGTTCATATTTCAAAAACCACTACATCGATTTCAATAACATTTATACGGGACCACTTCTGAACTATAATCTACCATCATTCGGCTACCCTTATCCCACTTTATGTGGGGTCGGTTCGACATGTACGTTTCGTCTCTATCATTTGTCAAATCTGAGTTTATTCCTTTCCTATCCACGTCCACTTTCACACAATCCAGTCACACTTTTATTGGTCGCCTTCTACCACAACATCCATCAACTTTCATTTTTAAAATTCTTTGAGTTATCCCTACGCATGACATGGCCGAAGAAAAAAAATCGAAATTAATTCGCCATTGGCGGAGCCATCGGTTACATACATACAAAAATATACAATCGAATTGAGAACCTCCTTTTTTGAAATCGTATAAAAACGAAATTATTGATTGTTTGGATAAAGTTTTAGAGCGATGTATGCCTCTATCTACATAAAAGTTACGGCTGGTCTAGTCGGGTGAAAGGCGCCTGCCGATCCGGAGATCCCGGGTTCAAACCCCACACGCACCACTGTCTTTTCGAAGTCATGTGCGTAATACCGCCAACTTAAAACGGTGAAGGAAAACATCGTGAGGAAACCGACATGTAAGTACCTAGAATCTTTCAAAGTCATGTGTCATCCACCAACCCGCACTGGGCCAGCGTGGTGGATTATGGCATTAACTCTCTCCTTTTGCGAGAGAAGGCCCCGAGTCCCAGCAGTGGGAACATTTAGTGGGCTGTTGATGATGATGATGGCTCTTATTTCTGAGTAAGCTTGCACATACATTTGCAAACATTAGTTAAATTCGTGAAACGTAATATAATACGTACCGAAGTCGAACCATGCAAAATAATGAGTGCAGATTAATAACTACGTACGAACAATAGGTGTGCCGACTATACTCAGCTAACTTATACCTACTAGTGATCAATATTCGACAATAAATCAGTATTAATCTATTCTATTTTGATTACAGACTTCAACAATAAACTTAATAGTATTTATGGGTGTGCGTCTACATGGTAGTGTGTTAAATCTTTTTATTAATTTAAAATATTTTTTACATATTTTTTTTTAAATTAGCATGTTGCATTGCTTTTCTATAAACTATTGGTAAGTGTGGGAAATTAGATGACTTTTGGATGGAAGAAATCTTGTGACTTCGCGTTACTGTCATCCGAAATATCAGTAGTAGCTATACAGATGACGTATTGTGCACTTGTTTCATATTAAAATCCTAAGTTATAAGTGTTCACTTCTCTCGATAGTCCCTACGACTGTCAATAGGCGAGTTGATTAAACAAGCTTACGTAGTTACATGTATTTTGTTTGTTTCCCAGACAAAAAAAAATAAAAATAAAAAATGACGAAGATACAGTGCTTACAAGTTTCGAGTGACGTCACTTTATGGTGCGATTTTAATGAGCTAGTGACGTCATAACCCCCTGAAAGTTCGATGATCTATATCTTTGTCGATTATTAATAATTAGAGAAAACAAAAAATACGTGTCCCATATTTTTCCCATATCTGACGGACTAATTGGAATGGTTTATTTTTGACCTATTCGTGTCATCTCAATTTTATTGTTCCATTATCGAACACTACCGTTTGCGTAATTGACATCTGTTGTACAACTTTAGACATCTGTGCTATAATAGTTCCGCAGGATTGTTCATGTATTGTTGAACAATAAATGCGAACGGAAGCAAACTATACAATTACAGTAGGCGGCTTACAATGTTATGTTGCTGTATTTGAAATCTAACACTGGAACATTTAGATAAGTTATCGGATTTTTTTAGGTAGGTAGTCCCATTTGTTCACCATTTTTAATTATTCACTAACTCAAACTCATATTTATTTGTAGCCAATGGCAAATATATATTTTTTAATTAGTTTGTCCGTATTTTTTTTATAAATGTCAAAGTATGGATGTTTGTTGCTCAATCACGTCGTAACGTCTCAACGGATTGGGCTGAAATTTGGAACATAATATATAGATTATAGTCTGGAAGAAGACATAGTAGGCTACTTTTTATCCCTGAAAAATAACAGGAACTACGCGGGTAACACCGCGGGGCGCCGCTAGTTAATCTATATGGTTTTGAATCCATTAGATACAATCCTACAAACTGGTACCTACAAGTTTCAATATGTTTCTATTACAAATACATACAACAAAATAATGTAAAAAGTAAATAAGATAACATACCTGTGCCATTTCACTAGTTTTTGTTTTCTTAATAACTTTATCAGATCCAGCATTTGAAATAGTATAGTATAGTATAAGCGTCATTATTATTAGAAATACTGTATACGCTATTGATCGCTGCAGCCTTGACAGACGATTCCATCTCTGAAATATATCAACGCAAACTGTTGAACCTTGAACAGCGACCCTAAACATTATGTTATCAATGTAAACGGGATTAACAAAACGAGTAAAACAATTATTTTAGTTAAGCTTATAGCAGATGTGCGTTAAGGTGCAGCGCAACAAATAAAATGACCATTGTTATCAAAAACTTTCGTAATAATACACTTAACATAGTAATATTATGCAATTTATAGCAATTACAGTGGTACAGTATGTTCGAAGATGTTATTTTGATGCTTTATTTATTTTTTATCAGCATTTTGTGGGTCACCATAGAGGACAGATATTTTGTGTGATGAATGAATTAATGTTTGTTCTATGTTTGGGTGTTGTGTATGGATTTACAATAATATTATATCAGTAATCTGATTCCCAGGGTACAAGTTTAGGGATATATGGTGTTGTGTGATATATGTTACCTTTAAATTATTTATTTACATTTGGGTGCTTTTTGAACTGAAAACTTCTTTTGGTGTACCTCACACAAATTTTTCTTGGGCTGTGAATTGAGCTCAAGCGTCACGCTCGTAAATGTAAGAAATCTTCGAGTGAACTCGGGACCATGACCATCTAGACATGTGTTACCGTTTCTAGATGACTATGGTTAGAAATATGGCCATCTAGACATGTGTTAGCGTTTCTAGATGGCTATGGTTGGAAACATGGCCATTTAGACTAGATGTTTCCAATGTGAGCTACCAAATTCTACGTTCTAATTTCACTTCTTTCCGCAGTGTATGGCAGTCTACTTCTATGACTGCCAATTTTTTTAGCTTCTCTCATAAAAAAAAATATATTATTTAAAAAAAACATTTATGTATATCTCAGTGTATGTCAGTGTGAGACTATGCATGAGTTTATTAGTGTGCAGGGTGTTTCTATGTTTATGGTGTGAATCCAAAAGCACACCATAAACATAAAATTGTGTTTCCTAAATGCAGACAGCAAAAAAACAAATAACTCTTTTAAATGTAATGGTATTCGCTTCTATAATTTAATCCCAATCCCAAATCCCAAAGAGTGGAAGGTCTCACTGAAACTAGGTTTAAAACTTAAATTAAAAGCTACCTAATGAGCAAAGCATTCAACACTTTAGATGATTTTATAATAAGGACAGTAATGTTTGGAAAAGGAATATGTTGAAAATGAAACTTATTTAAATAAGGTTAACTAATACTGGACATTCATAATGTAAACTTTTACAAATACTATATGTTTTAATTATTTGGGTATTTTGTCAAAACAAAGCCTCTTTACAGCTGCATCTAATTGACAAGGCCCCTTTACAGCTGATTAGTTTTTATTTGACATTATTTTTTGGTGTTATTTTATTACGTACATTGTACACAGAACAATTATCCATACCTAATTTATAAATTGTAAGTGATGTTACCAAGTGTTCTTTTAAAATAATGGTTTGAATAAATAAATAGAATTGAACATGTAATATATAAGCTAAACTTAGTATACTTACTCTAATAAATTTCCTATGTGAAATCACATGGTCAGTGAGATCGAGAGATGTGTTGGCCCTTCTGTGCCACTTATTGATAATACTATCAGGAACTGTTGTGTCACTTTCATCGCTGAGCTGCAGATGAGCTTCTACATTCATGTTCATTGTGGTAACTTATTTAATAAGCTGGTCAAACCTTACTGCATCCTAGACACTGAAAGAATTAGAAATTGTACAGTATGCATGGGAATGTAGTTTTAGAAGTTGGAGTACATTTTTCCATACTAGAACTGGATATTATTTTGGAATATACGAGGATGGTCTGAAAAGTTTCCGACCTAACAAAGATACATGCTATTTTTTCAGTGTTTTTTTTTAAATTATTGAACATACTTTTCTTGTAATGCACTTCTTCCAACAAAGCTCCCATCTCTGTAACCCATCCAAACAGTACTTGGTGCTTTGCTCTACAAAATCATTGTTCACAAATGTTCGATTAGACGAAATTTGTGTCCTTTGAGCGCAGTTTTTAGGTGAGGAGACAAAATGTAGGCACATGGGGCTAGATCTGCTACATCAAGCAGATGGTCAAGCAGTTCCATCCGTAATTCGTGGATTTTCGCCATCGCAAACGCCGAGGTGTGAGGCGGTGCACTGTCTTGGTGAAACACAAACGCGGCACCCAACGCGCAGTCAGCTTTTTCATGTGTAAATTATGATTTAATACGTGACAAACGCTAATTTTTACATGTTCATTACGTCTGCTATCTTTCTCACGGTCTTCTACTTCTTCTTTTGCATTCTTCTTCTTTTGCATTATTTGGCAAACTTTGGCGATGTTTTCGTCAGTAGTTGCTGCTTTTGGATGTCCTGAACATTAATTGTTTCCTAAGCTCTTATAACCATGTTTAAATTCAGCTACCAAAAATTTTACTGTGGTAAATGATTGTGCTGAGTCCCAATACACAGAATCCAACTCATTTATGATTTGTGTAGGCAATTTGCCTTTCAAAACCAAATATTTAATGACAGCTCTACACTTGATTCTGTGCATTTTCATAAAAAGACTCACATCAACTCACTCAAACGACTGTTACATAAAAACTGCAAATCCATGTCACATCACATAAACACATAATCCACATTAACAAATGAACCAAAATTCACTAGGTTTTATATACAAGTGTTGCTATCTTCATGGTTGGGTTAGAAACTTTTCAGACCACAATCATATCATCAGTTGCTAATGTACTTTTAGGACTTTCTCATGCTTTATATTAAAGCTTGAAAGGCAGAAATGACTAACCTACATGTTTGGCAAAATTGAGTTTTTTATTTACTTATATTTAAATTATCCACTCCACAGACTTTGTCAATACATTTAAGGCAAAATTGAGTTATATTATACATTCTTGAAATCAGTAAAGAAACCCACATTAATTGGTCTTACTCTCGTCCCGCAAGCACGAATGCTGTTGTCAATTTGTAACCTGACAAAAAAAATAGATTTCCAGTTTTCGACGACCATGCAACTAGAATTTTACCGATTTATAAATATTTTTTATTTAGCAGGTCCCAATTGGGCTTGGCATTAAAGATCAAAAAGAATCAAGTAGTTAGGACTAAGTAATGGGCTTAAGATTTTTTTTCTCAAAATACGCAAATATACTTAAAACTATTGTAAAGTTGTCAAATTGGTGATTGGTAATTTCTGCCTTTCAAGCGCCAACATGTAATATTCTCTCAGTTGCTGGATATTTTTGTGGGAGTGATTTCATGAAAAGGGAGCGTAATTGAAATTTGAAATTATGTGCCTTGGTCAGAAGTCAAACCTTAGACACATGACTCTGTTTAGAAGCCATTAAACCAGTCAGTATTGAGTATACTTTTAGCGAGATTAGAATTTCAATATACATTTAAGTAATGTTTTATCTATGCAATTTGAAAAATTTTGACAAGTATCCCTTAAATCTGTATACTTAGTCATCTAGCTTACATACTCCCTCATCTCATCAAGTTTTAAATGGATTGCTACAACTGTGTGGGGCTTAGGTAGGAGTATGTATCTGTATCATATATAGCCAGTCTTTCTAACATTTTTTCTTTTAAAGAGAGCTATAGTCATTTGACCTCTACTACCTTCCATTAATTAGGCTAGTGCAGGAGGCACAGGAGCTAATTATTACTAACCTACAAGTTACTAAAAATACTTATGTATGATGTGATATGTCATTTTGTGATGATGTTGGCTGTGCTACCAAATGCCATTAGGGATAACCAATTCAAGGTGGCCATTAAAGATCATAATGTGGAGGTGAAAGAGCCTCTTACCCGGGAGAAGCTATAGGCAAAAATTGGACAGACTCGTAATTAGTTCGGACATTTTTGATTCTTCATGTAAAATCTATACTAATATTAGAAATCTGAAGGGGTTTTTTGTTTGAATGTGCTAATCTCAGGAATTCTGGACCTATTTGAAAAAATATTTCACCGTTTGATATGTATGTGATCCTTGAGTGATATAGGCTATGGGTAAATCAAATGTAGCACGGGCGAAGCTGGGTGACCCCAGAAGTCGTAGAGCCTATTTTTACAATTAAAAAAACGTACTAATTCACGTAGAGCATACAAGTAACGTACCTGAATTATCTAACCGCTCCCTAAGACTTCTCATGGCTTTATTTCATAATACAGACTTCCCTATGAAATTAGGCATTCAGATGCAAAAATAAGTTTTGAAAACTGTTAATTAATTCTAGATATTAGCACGTTCAAACAAACTCTGTAGCTTTCCAAATACAATTTTAAACACTTATACAAATATAATATTTTTAAAATCCTGTTGTATAATCACTATATAGGTCAATCCAAATATACACCAAGATACTTACTTGTGAAGTATACGTGTAACTCGGAGCACGAAAAGGAAACTGATAACAATAACGAAAAGTTACAGGATTTACTTCCACGTCTGCAAATACCTACTGCAGCGCGATTTCCTTGATTTCGTTTTTCACTTTAAATTTTTCCCTTACATTATAACAAAAATAACCTCTGGGTAGAACTTTAAAAATAAACACTTATTTATCAAATTACTTTCAGTACACTTGTACTATTTGCAAGTCAGGAAAAATTGAATTTACAAATTAAATTCGAAATCTCTCAACCCTTCAGTCTTCACGGATTCCACTCACACTCGCACAAGGATTCGGAATTTACTGTGGAAACTTGAAGTTTTTGTATACGTCAATGTCAACATCGCGCTCCTCTTTACGCGCATGACTCTGACAGTGTGTTGACTTTAGGGATGACATGCCATACGTAGAGATGGAAAATGATACATTTCTAAAACTATCGATTCAAACCATTTTAATAAATCGAGTGAAAGACTCATCAATCAATGATTGATCCACCAACCCGCATTGGGTCAGCGAGGTGGATTATGGCCTTGACTATGTCATTGCGAGTTTAGGCTCCGAGTCCCACCATTTATTAGGGTGTTTATGCTGATTGAAAGACAAATCGGATTGATCTCGACTAGGGCTTCCATTCCGTAGTAACTTAAGTAAGCAATGACGTAATTACGCAAAAAAATAACTTTTGACAATTACGTAACTGAAGGGTAATTACATATTTATGGGTATAATCATTATTATAATCATCATCATCATCATCGTGCAAGTATCGTGATCTAGAATCTGAATTCCTATACAAAGATTACGTAAATAAGTTCGAGATTTGAAATAATCTTTTAAAGAGTCATCCTTGAATAAAAAAAAAATTAAAAACTCAAAAACCCGACTGCGTAAAAAGTGAACCAAACTACGTACTTAGGTACATATTAAAAAAACTGAAAATAATAAAACAAGCACTTAGATTTCTGGTGGTCTAGAATTCTGTAAAATGTTATTGAATTAATACGATTGAATTATATACTTAAAATAATATATTGTAATAAAATAACATTACAACTGAACTGTCAAGATCCATTATTATACGACAAACAATCCAATTGTTCAATGGATCCCGATTGTTCAGTTGTAATGTTATTTTTTTAATTGTTAGTGACTTTTAATTTTCAGACTGTTTTTACTGTTATTGTACAAGTCTCCGTAGTCCGTAGTCATGATTAATGATTGGTAGGATACCTAGTTGACGAGAAGGCTCAATGAAGTTTTCCAAATGCTGCCAAGGCCATCTGAATTCCCCTCATGGCCTCACTCTCAAAGCTATTTCTATCCAGTTCGAGCATCTGCCCTAGGTAAACCTATCTTCGAACAAACTGCGCAAGTAATCGAAATCGTAGAAGCTTGCTAACGTGCCACCTGAGCCCAAAAAGATAGTCGTGCTGATCGAGCCAACTACAGGCCCATCGCCGTCACGTCCATTAGTTGTAAGACTATGGAACGGGAAAAAGACTTCAAAGTCTTGCATTGCCGCAAAATTACTACCTTGCTCTTTTGCCTTTCGTGGGTTGTGAAGTGAGCTCAAGCGTCACGCTCGTGAATGAAAAAAATCTTTATCATTTTTAGATGGCCATGGCGTGTTACAATGATTGCTATTGCACATTTACACAGTCTAAATGGCCTTGACACGAATGCTCGACACGTAGTCAAACCTGTCATTCTTTTTATTATCTATTTAGAATGCCTGAGACAAGAATTATCATTCCGAATTTGAAACGTTGGGAATGCGTTCAGCGTAGCGATTCTGAACCCAGTCAGATTGATCTGGACATGGAATCAAACCTCTCAGTCTCAGTCTTTTGTAGCTAAAGTCAATATAGGTAATGTTGATTAATGATGTTCTTCCATTAACGGCATTGACGGCATGCAAAATTGAAATCAGGAATACATAACAATCATAATAATCACTTAAGTGCTATAATACTGCAAAATATACCTAACAACAACAATAACAACAAAAGAGAAGTGGTTAGCATTAAGGCACGCCTTATCATACAATTTTTTTTGGAACGAAGTTCCATATCGCGTGTTGTGAAAGGGGGCTAGACGGAAAAAAATCTCACGAAAAGTTGTAACTTTTTTGCTAAAGTAGAAAACGATAACAAAATTCGCAACTGTAAGTAATGACTAAATAGTCGCTACTGTATTTCGTCACTACTGAATTTAGTCGCTACTGAATTTAGTCGCTACTGAATTTAGTCGCTACTGAATTTAGTTGCTACTGAATTTAGTCGCTACTGAATTTAGTCGCTACTGAATTTAGCTCAGGCGGGAGGGGGGGGGGGGCTTTTGCAATCAGGAGGCCCCGGTTCGAATCCTGACGTTAATAGTCTCATGACTTCTTTTTTGATCTTTTTTTTCTCAGAAAAATAATTAATTACTGGGAGCCCTTTATCAACAAATTTAATTCGTATCTAAGTAGTTTGATGGGGGTTTTCAGGTAATGAAGGAACTTCGTTCCATCCGGGTGTCCCTTGACACCTCTCAAGTTTTTTTTTAACTTATATAGGCTTACACTTGACCGCCATCTCGCCTGATGAAAAGCGACGATGCGGTCTACGATAGAGCGGGTTAACCTAGAAGAAACCGATTCACTCTCGATTTGAAGACACCAAGATTAGAACCATCAGGAAAACCCACTCAGGCAACTCATTCCAAAGTCTAGACATTCTTATCACAAAAGTAGAGTCAAATCTCTTCGTTCGTGTCGTTGGAACATCAACCATGAACCGGTGCCGCCTCTTCGAACTACGAGAAGTCCGATAGAAAAAAGGGCAAGGTGGAATTAGATAATGCAGATCAGCTGCACACTCTCTGAAGTGTATCCGATAAAAAACTGATAAACTAGCAATTTTGCGGCGATGTTCAAGACTTTGAAGTCTTTTCTGCACTAGAGTGTCTTTGCTTATGCGCCTCTTGGCACGCCTTTCGATCGATTCCAGAGCCTCAAGCTGATACTTAGCTGACCCATCCCAAAGGTGCGAACAGTACTCCATACAGGAGCGAATCTGTGCTTTGTATAACAAAAGTAATGCAAACGAAATTATATTTTGTTGAAGAAGTCATCCATTTTATAAAAACATTCTTTTGCTAACCACTGTTTTAATTGAGCACAAAATGTTCTGTAAGGAACATCCATCAATTCAGCTGGTAGGGATATAAAAATCAAAGGAGCCATGTGAATACAATTTCTTCTAAACATCTCTGACCTTGGTTGCGGAAACTTTAGATGTGAGAGGTTGATCTCTTGTTAACACCATCATAGACTTCGAAAAAAGTGAGATTGTTCCTTTCGAACTTCGCCATCTCATATATATGTTTAGACACGGCAGGTTGAGCAGGTGATTACTTTTGAAAACGTGATTCATTTACATATTATTATTAATACTATTAATTATACAATTTTAATTCCTGTCATCTAGCCCACAAAACGCTCTTGAAAGTTTACACAACGTAAACAAACAAAATACACAATGATGGCTTTATTTACTATTTTTAGTAGATAGGAGATATACAAATGAGTTCATTATCGTTTACAGAAACTAAAACTATACTTTCGTTGTTGAGTTATGATTTTTTTTGTGTGACGTCACGACGCGGGCGCCGCCGCTCGGGACTCAAAGGGTTAATAGTATGTATATCCAAATATTTTTGTGGTGATGATGGTTTATATTAACCCAAAACTTTAATTTTGTTGTCGGGCTACATTTATTGCGCACCCACGCCCTCCTGACAACGTCATTCAAGTAAGTTACTAAGTTAGATCCTTGTAGCACTGTACAGACTTGGTAGAGTGCTCGCAATATAACTCTGCGCGTAGCAAAATATGGAACTAATTGACAGGCCGTCAACTTCTTATTTACGTCAGTTGACAAAAGTTTGTTTACGTTTGGTGTATTTATTAATTTCCAAAATAATTAATAGCTTTTATTATGCCGAAAGTGATTAAAAGTGCTGGCCGTGGCTGGTTCTTGAAAATCAATCGTGGTTGTGAAGAAGAACGATACAATAACGGGCCAAAAGTGCAGTTTTCCAAACGCAGAGCTTTTTGACAACTAACATGTAGGGATACCATAGTAATCAAATCTCCACCTATTATCGGCATATTTTAAAGCTGAGGCTTTAGGTTGAGGTGCGGCTTTGGGTTTGATTGTTTTATCGCCAATTCACCCGTGGGAAAAAACGTGAGTGCTTAAGACCGAATGTGAGAAACTAGTTATAAATGTTTTTTCATAAAATACAAATCAAAATAGAAAACACAGTGACACAGCAGTGAAGATCAGCTGATTGTATCTTTCTCGCTCGGGTACACTCGGCGGTTCTATGTTCACCCGATCGGCCATTTCACCTAACAGCGGTGCGCCAAAAGAAATTTTACCAAAATTTTTTTTCAACGTTAGCTTGGATGCTCTTTGATTCTTAACTCTGTATTCATTACTGTATTTTTATTGTAGGCGTTTCAGAAAGTACTGTCACGTGGTAACGGACAACGCATTATACCACTGCACTCAGATAAATAAAGCGGCTACAATGGGCAATGTAAAAGAAGAAAGCCAAAAGTGGCTTAAGAAAAATGAAATAGATTACGACGATTGTAGGATAAATCCGCAGTTTCTCGAATAAAGAGGCACAAAGAAGACCCACAATACCAAGTAGAATAACTATTAAAGGAACATGGACAGGAACATTTGCGGTTACCGCCGTGATTCATCGTGAGTTTAACCCTATTGAAAAAAGAAGATGATTCTATGGAAGCCAATGACTCATTAAAAGAACGTTTATGCGCCAAATTTTCAAATAGTGTTATTTATGGTCTCAATAAAAGATTTACAAGTTTAAATTAAATTCTTGTTTTTTTTTTTTTGGACAATTCACACACAACACCATCTGACCCCAAACTAAGCAAAGCTTGTATGATGGCGGCCAGATAGCTGATATAATACTTATATAGTTTTAAATACATACTTATTATACATAGAAACACCCAGACACAGTGCAAACATTTGAATTCTTCACACAAATATTTGCACTGGGCGGGAATCGAACCCACGACCCTCGGCTTCGCAGGCAGAGCTACTACCAACTAAGCCACGAGGCCAGCCAGTTATTTCGATGTTGGTGTAGGTTGAAAATTACAGATTTTTATAATGTAATAAACTATAATAAAGCTTTCCTGGTGGTAAGAGACTCAGACAGCCTGTACCAATTACCAATGATACTTGGTCATACTGAACCAAACCAGCACTGCAAAGGCGTTCATTACTTCGAGACATTCGTTCTTGAGTCTCAGTTGTCGTGTAGTTACTTAAATTGCTGCCCTGAAAAATCCCTTCCCGTACCTGTTTTATAAAGTTGTACGTTCCCATTGAACGGGAAGGGAACCTATTAGCTTGACCTGGCAACATTAAGTACGCCACCAGTCGCGCGCAGACTTATACTGCGAGCACTATACAGACCTACTCCTATCTAATTTAATTTTTTTCTTTTGAAAAATCTAGTAGGTAGGTAGTTAATTTGTAGGCGGATTGTTTTACATCCAGTTTCTAATAAAGTTGTTTATGACTATGGTTTATGATTCGTATTTATAAGTCATTTAATGATCTCATTTGTCATTGGTGTTTATTTTCTATTCGTGTTTTTGTGGATAAAATCCATCAATCTACTTATTGTAAATTTATTTATTTAATTAGTAACAGTTTATTCCCAGTAAATGCCTCAGTCAAATTTTTGGCCATTTACGAAGGATATGCAAGAAGGCCAGCGTAGTATCGAAGGGAAATCATTAATGCTGGTAATAAGATTTTGATATGGAAAAATAACTGGTAGATTAGGTTTTCAATAGGATTCTGTGCCCTTTATATCTCAACAACGAAACGCCTGCAGAAACTATGATGCAATATTCAGATCGTTTGTTGCTTTTCGAACATTGGACATCTCTAGGGATCCTCGCAAAATTCGTTCAAAGCAGACCTTGACCGAAGACAGCATGACCTTGTCAGACCAAACATGTTTAATAGGGATAAGGTCCCTAATTTTTGGGCAATTTAACTATTTTTATTTAAAACGTCTACCTGCGATGTATCCGCGTAACATGTAGAAAGCAATGATGGTAGGCAACAAGCGGTAGGTAACAAGCCTGATACATTACAGTAAAGTGAGACCAAGTGCGGATCCAGGGGGGGAGGTGTCATGGGGGTCATGACCCCCGCTGGGCTGGCTCAAGTACCTAAAAAGCCAAAAAGCATGCATGCCAACCAACAATGTACAGCCTTGACCAAAAGTATTAGGCACCCCCAAAGTACAAAAAAAACGTATCTCTTTTACAACACAGTGAGTGGCAATGCCAAATGTTAATTGACGTGACAACGTCTTATAAATTGGTTTGCCGGGTGACACTTCAAGAAACTGCGTTACGCTCCGCTCACGTTATGCGCTCACAATGAGAGCGAGTGAGAGGGACGCGTGCCTTTCACTTTTTATGTCTGTCTCTCTCGCTCATAGGCGGGCTAACCATGCCCGAGTCGCCGATTCGCTTAGGCGCCTGCATACAAGTTTACACGTTGCCAGGTAATTGTAAAATGATTGTGTAGTGATAATGTGAAGGTAGTTTATTTTAGTAAAATTATTTTACCACTCAAAGTCGTTGTCACGTAAAACTTTCGCCCGTGTACCGACTTTACAGGCAACCAATTTTTTTTAAACAATAGATTGTGTAGCTCAAAGGATCATCGTGTCGGAGAGGAATATCATCCCGATTGTGTGGTGGCCACAATTAAAAACGGTGGCGGCAGCATTATGATCTGGGGCTGCATGGCTGGTCATGGAGTCGGCGAAATGTTCATTTGCGAAGGCCGGATGGACACTGACAAGTACATGAAAGTGCTTGAAACTACGCTATAACCATCGTTAACGCGCATTTTCGGTGACACTTGCTTAGAAGATGTGAAATCTCAACAAGACAATGCTCTGTGCCAGAAATCGGCAATCACGATGCGGTGGTTCAGAGAAAACAACATTCCTTTGCTAGATTGGTCAGCACAGTCACCCGATCTTAATCCAATCGAGCATCTTGGGGGAATACTGAAGCGCAAGATAAGAGAGCATAGTTTTACCTCGAAAACTGCAATAAAAAAAACCGGCCAAGGCGAGTGGGACCCCCGCACGAAGGGTTCCGTACCCTTAGCAAATAAACGGCGAAAACCTCTTTGGCTTTATTCGGAATTCTGTAGACATCGCAATTTCCGCAGACAGCTATAATGTTTATCTACATTTTCAGTTTTTGGCCATGATTCTGACGACGAATTCGATATCGCGTTTTATTTTTACTAGTGGCGCCATCTAGTTTTCTTGGGACGGACTAATCGAACAAGAAACGGTAAAAATCAAGTTTGTTGTATGGGAGCCCCCCTTAAATATTATTTTTATTTTATTTCTAGTATTTGTTGTTAAAGCGGCAAAGAAATAAGTACATCATCTGTGAAAATTTTCAAATGTCTAGCTATCACCGTTCTTGAGATACAGCCTGATGACAGACGGACGGACGGACGGACTCAGTAATATAGGGTTCCGTTTTTACCCTCTGAGTACGGAACCCTCGTTTGTGGAAGCCCCGGGGCATATGCCCCGTTTGCCCTCGCCTAAATCCGGCCCTGGCACAGTCTATTAAATCATACGGTCGTTCTACAAAGCCGTCGAGACGGGTCAATCGTGCGGGGCGTGCGGGGTGAGACGCGGGAAGCGCGCTCCTGCATTGCCTATATTACAATGTTAGTATTGCAGGAGAGCGGCTCAGGGCTGACGTCTTCCGTATGTTTTAATTTTATTTGGTGCCACGTTTTTAAAATTGCGACAACCCTACCCACCCGTGTCTAGACATTATCGGCGTTTCTCCCAAGATCAAAGGCGATGTACTACTGGTAGCATTTCTTTATACTATGGTATAAGTCGCTATCATGTCTATTAGGTACCTACAAGAAACTTTACTAGCACAATTCAGGGTGGTGCGTTGTTTGTTATTCGTTGTAAATGGCGTCGGATTTCAATAGCAAGTTCATCATCATCATCATCATCATAAGCCGACTAAATGTTCCCACTGCTGGGACTCGGGGCCTTCTCAAAGGAGAGAGTTAAGGCCATAATCCACCTCGCTGGCTCAGTGCGGTATGGTGGATGACACGTGACTTCGAAAGATTCTAGGTACATGTCGGTTTCCTCACGATGTTTTCCTTCACCGTTTTTAAGTTAGCGGCATTACGCACATGACTTCGAAAAGACAGTGGTGCGTGTGGGGTTTGAACCCGGGGTCTCCGGATCGGCAGGCGCCGTTCTCCCGACTAGACCAGCCGTAACTTAGCCGTAATAGCGAGTTCACTATAAGTTAAGCTAAATTTTGTTCATCTGATCGTAGCTTTGATTGTGACTTCATATTTTCTGGTTCCATAGCAGAAACAGCTGGGAGACATGGAAGGCGAGGTCAAGGAGATCCAAATGGAACTAGACGCTATACGGCGCACTCGCCAGGATGTCAAAATAAATGCACTAGGAACTGTGGAGGCACGTAACTGTTAAATATCATTCACGTGATTTATTTTGACATTAATCATTCAGTCACCCAGGTAATGGTATTATAAATAGTAAAAATAATTCCTTTATGAATAAATACTTGTAAAATTTCAGGAATGTGATGAAATAGCGAAAGAACCCTTTGAGACCTACTTAAGATGCGACGACGAAAAATTTGATAAACAAGGTAATGAGGTAAGAAAAAACAAATTACGAAATTTAATTTCAAACAGCTGGTCCCAAAATCATTTTAATACCGTAAGTTCAAAACTAAAAATCACCGCAATGTTCATGCCAATATCTTGCCAAACTGGAAATGTCAAACCGTCCAGTACTCAGGAAACTTTAAATCATTCCTACTGTGGACACGCAGCAGGCAGGGTATGGAATTCCCCTCCTTCCGAAATCTTTTCTAACGAATTTTAGTAAGAAAAAGTTTTAGAAGGATATCTATAAGCACTTCTGTGGGCTGGGATAGCGTCAGCAGCATTTCTGATGCTGTAGAGCTGTAGACGTTCGTTCGTGACGCCAGCCGCTAACCATCAGACGAACCGTTTCAAACCTTTCCTATCATTCCTTTCTATTTCTAGATGAGTAAACTCCGCGAAGATTTAATTCGAGCTAAAAACACAGCAGACCAAGAACGGTTCCAGAGAATAAAGTATGAAGCCAGGCTGAAGGATCTGGAGCTAAAACTAAGTGACATCTGCACGTCTGGCAAAGCCAGTGATATAAGGGTACACATATCAATATTTTTTGTCAATAATAGGTTTGCATTTGACCGTCATCTCGCCTAAAACTTTAAAACTCGCCTTTAAATGTAAAGCGACGATGCGGTCCATAATCAATAATGGAGCTCAGTAAATTAGGAGAAAGCGATTGCATCTAGACTTGAAGACACCACAATTATTATATCCATCCGGAAATACCCAATCAGGTGACGCATACCAGAGTTTAAATTAATGTTTTAAATACGTATGTGTATTCAAACTTCTTTGTTCGAGTCTTTGGAGAACCATGAAACGATTTCGCTATCTGGAGCTATGCGCAGTCACATTCTAACATTTTAGTACTTAACGCTTTTGTGATAAGAACGGTGGAATACGTTGCCTGAGTGGGTCTTCCCCGATGGTTACAATCTTTGTGTTTTCAAATCGAGAGTGAATCTCGAATCGTCTAGGCTTACCCAACTGTGGATCGATGTAGAATCATTATTTGGCTAACCTTATCCCACTAGACAAGTTGTTCATAAGGCAGACACACCAGCCAAAGAATATAATTCTAATGGAAACTAAACAGTTTAATTACACTATCGTTCTCGTAAGCGTATTAAAAGTAGTACATCTTGTTTTTAATTATGGAAAAATTGTGAAACTATCCGATGGAGCTAGTCACAATAAACCTGTAATAACTTAATTGAGGTTGAATAATAAACTAACTGTACACAATTAACCTTACAATAGGAGTCACGGAAAATCACAGAAGATGAGGTCGTTGGCTTAAAGACGCAGGTACGCGACTTGAAAGAAAACATAGAGGAACTAAAGATTACTGATGATGAGAAAACGGAACAGCTCCAAGAGTACAGAGTTAAGGTTTGTAAATTATTAAATTTGAGGCCTTTGAGGCACACAGAAATTAATCGTCAGGGTCTAAATTTTGCATCACAAAAGTAGTTTTTCTATATACTACGCTAATACGGTTGATGGCTTTGAAATTGCTTTCACTTTATCTAGAATGATTAAAATACTTTTTAAACGGTGCAGATATTAAAAGTTGAATAAGTTGTGACCTATAATGAGAATGGAAAGGCTTGGAGGAGGCTTTTGCTGATAGGCAAACAGATTTAACAGATATGAAGCCAACAAGTAAAAACTATATTCTACTTTAGGTAGATTTGAATAAAAAAAAAAAAAAAATTAATTTTTTTAAGAAAGGTTCTCTGTCTCGTAGGTAGCTACATGAGTTATACTATTACAGTAAGTTTTAATGCTTATTATAAACTCAGGGGTAAAAATATTAGTTATTCTTCTGTTCGTCGATATATACGTTAGAGAATCACTGTTAATACTTTTGCATAGGGAAGACATGGAGACCCAAATAGCAGTAGTAGCTGTGCAGTAGGACGTGACTGGGTTGGCGACGTTAAAGCAGTAGCGGCTTATTTAGGCTAGCCAAGTTAGACTACCTAATAATGATTATTGGAAAAATCTTCGCTCGCTGACCGAATGTTCTACAACAAGAGGGAGATTGCTATTTGATTGTGTAAGGCGTTATTTCAGCAAATGAATCGCAAAGCAAAACGTTCGTTGCCGACCCCTGATTATAAGCAAGCCGCCAGCTCAAAACAGCAGGTATTTGTACCAAAATCTAGCAATGCACTGCGCTTATTATACTGCTATGCATAGGTATAGGTATGTATATGTACAAGTACAATGATATTAAGTAGTGGTAGGACTCTTGGCAGAGTCCGCCTGGGGAAGTACCACACCTTTGCCGATTATTCTACCGCCAAGCAGTAATGTGCAAACAATACTGTGTTCCGGTTTGAAGGGCAATGGTTCCAGTGAAATTACAGGGCTTAGAGATATAACATCTTAGATCTCTGGGTGACGAGCGCAGTGCAGTGCTAGGTAATGATTTGGACTCATCATGTTCCAATAGCTGCGTGTCACTGTGCTGTTATGTTGCAGGCATGTTGCTTACCATCAGGCACATGTCCTGCTCGTCTTGCCACACTTTATATAAAAAAAAGTGAGTAAAATATAGAATATCCTAGTTCACTGCTGGACATAGGCCTCCTCCATGGCTCGCATAAATAAAACGGTACCTACCTATAAAAAAACAATAAAAAAAAAAAATCTTTGTTCTGCCAAAATACTCAACCATTTATCAAATTGCAGTATCTCCAAGCTCAACAGAATGTCGAAGAGCTAAGACGACAAATCGATGTGATGGAATTTGAGAACAAACAGGCCTCCGATCAAATACAAGTGGAACTCCATAAGATGAAAGTTAGTTACCCACTCCGATGTTTCTATCGTAGCCAGCGTTTTCGTGAAGTTTTTTTTTAAAACTAGCTACGCCCTGAATTTATCCCCCAACTCAACAGTTTTACACGAAAAATTTATGTTCGCTAAATACGATTGGGGACCTATCTAATTAAAAAAATATATTTAATGTCATATTTATTTATGTCCAATCAAAACCGTACCTACTAGCTTTTAGAATTAAATGACGAATCCTTTTGTGGCAGGACCATTATTATTTATTCTATGGTAGGACCACCAAAGTCACCATTTATTAGGTAGGTTGGTACGTGCATTTGAATAACACGCCCCCTAGGTAGGTAGTATAACATTCGGGCGTCAAGGCAATCCTGTCCACACTAGACGAACAGGCGAACCCTGACAAATTGCCGACCCTTTTATAATAAAAAAAAAAAAGTTCCTAATTACATCCTAAATTACTGTAGTGAGTTTAAGAACTATTTCTCTTCAATACTAGCGGCCCGTCCCGGCTTCGTACGGGTGTTACAAGGCATTATAGAACAACATTTTAAGAATTATACATTTTAGCACACTCGGTAGACTTGCCATAGTAATAAAAATAAATAATAAATAAATAAATATTGGTGGACAATTCACACACAACACCATCTGACCCCAAACTAAGCAAAGCTTGTATATATAGCTTGTAATACAAGCTTTGTGTATGATGGCGGCCAGATAGGTGATATAATACTTCATCATCATCATCTCATCTGCAGCCTGCAGACGTCCACTGTTGGACATCTTGGCCTCCCCCAATGATTTCCATAATGACCGGTCTTGTGCCGCCTCCATCCATCGACTTCCCGCGACCGAGACATTATCATCGGTCCATCGTCTGGGGGGCCGTCCTACACTGCGTCTGCCGTTTCGTGGTCTCCATTCGAGAACCTGTACTCCCCAGTGGTTCTCGGTTCTGCGAGCTATATGGCCTGCCCATTGCCACTTCAACTTGCTAATTTTAAGATCTATGTCGGTGACCTTCGTTCTTCTGCGGACTTTCTCGTTTCGGATTTTATCACGCAGGGAAACTCCGAGCATAGCTCTCTCCAATGCCCGTTACGCAACTTTGAGCTTGTACATCATGCCAATAGTTAGCGACCACGTCTCAATGCCATATGTCATCACTGGCAATACACACTGATTGTAAACTTTGGTCTTGAGGCTTTGTGGTATTTCTGACGAGAAGATTCGCAATTTCCCGAACGCTGCCCATCCGAGTTGGATTCGTCGGCTGACCGGGCTGACCTCCTTGTCAAAGTTCGACCTGCCTAATTGGATCATCTGACCCAGATAAACATACCTAATGGTCAACAACTTCGATACTATCGTTCCCAACATGGACCGGTATGGGTGCAACATGGGCGTAGGACATGATTTTTGTCTTACCCATGTTCATTTTTAGCCCTACCTGTTGGGAGACAGCATTGAAGTTTCTGAGCATTAAGCCAAGGTCATCTAGCGATTCAGCCATAATGACTATATCGTCTACTGATTATATAATACTTACATAGTTTTAAATACATACTTATTAAACATAGAAACACCCAGACACAGTGTGAGAGAAACATTTGAATTCATCACACAATCACTGGGTGGGAATCGAACCTACGACCCTCGGCTTCGCAGGCAGAGCTACTACCAATGCCACGATGCCAATCTTCGAAAACTCGACCAAGTCTGCATTTGACAAAACAACATACGGTAGGTACCTATGTTGTTTAGATGGAATCTTTGCAAAACAATCAATCGAAATCATCAGTCTGTTTGGACCTAAGAACCTAAGATGATACAATAGCGGCGCCCTAGATGGAATCTTTGCAAAACAATCAATCGAAATCATCAGTCTGTTTGGACCTAAGATGATACAATAACGGCGCGAGGTAGCTCATACAAACATAATTATATGTATATGTACCTACATAGATTCACATGGACAGAAAGATGTATATTCACTTTTTTTAAAGGGTCTATAATAGCTGGCGGTGGGTGCCTCTACTACCTATCGGACTTTGGGGTTAGCGCTACAGTGCAGGACCCCCACTGTACCTATATCCACTTATAACACAACCCTCATAATGTATCGAGGCTTAGTAAAAGTAATAATTTATCATGGACGTATAAAAAAGTAACTTTTTAAAAACTTTTAATACATGTCCGTGTCATTTATTTTCTCTGTAAAAAACAAAAAGAGACTTCCATTTTAGATTAAATTCAGACAATCGACCAAATTAGTTTATCTAAAGATTTGTTAAAAAATATTCGTCAATCAACTCAATCGACATTGACCAACGTTAATTCATAATGTGTGAAACGTCATCTATCGTAATTTTATTTTAATAATAACTTATTGTTTTGTCTGAAAGCAGCACATCGCCACAAACTGTTTTTTGAAGTTTGAAATGCGCCAACATTTGGTTTCAGTTTCCTGCGTAGTGTGTGCTGGATTAGATAGATGGCGTTTCTAGTTTGTCCAAATATACGTCAATTTGCTCAATCGACTATAATAGAGTCATATACTAAGACAAAATGTGTTGAAGTTTTATTAGGTCTATGTACAATTTATTGTAATTTTATTTTAAACATTTTTTTGTTATCTCTGAAAAAAACAAGAAATCAAACAACTTTTTCATAATGTACTTATTTATTTCTTTAGGTAATGATGTAGACTGTAGAGTTGCGATACGAACTGTAGGCCTACTACGAAGTCCGATAAACGATATATTGGCCGAACTTATGGACGTTTCCTATCTCGAAAGACAATCTGTCGGTTGATAGGATCGGCCGTTTCGTTCGATCCGACCTTCATCCGACCTAAATCTATAACTTTCGACCGAGATGTATCGATCCGAATATTTTTCGTGGTAAGCTACATACAATCCGATTCAGCTGTCGGTCGGATCCGATCATTCGGAGTTTGTTTTCGTAGTAGACCTGCAGGACATGTGCCTGAGGGTAAGCAACACGCTTGCCGCCTGCCCATAACAGCACAGTGTAGGTAGGTACGCAGCGTTTGGAACATGCGAGAGTTCAAATCGTTTAATAGCTCTGTACTACTGCGCTCGACACCCAGAGATATAAGAATATTTATCTCTATGCCCCATTGATATAACTAAGTAAAGGAAGATGAGGTACGCGCTAATATAAAGACAGCATAATGTGGCGAAATTTTCACACAAGCATACACAATGTGCACACAGCTTCACTTCAACTGTGAGATACGTTTGAATGAATGACAAAGACATCATGACAAGTAGGCAGTAGACGCAAATGAGATAGCTATACATCACATTTGTTTAGACATTTTTTTCGACAAGAATAGAAAGACATACGAATGTACTGGCGTGAAAGAGACAAAATAGACGGAACTAACATTTCGCCGGTCGTGTTTTACTCTTACGCTGTTTGTATATATGTCCCTTTTTACAAATGGCAAATTGTTTACAACAGATAACAGAAAAAATACTTTAGATGAAATAATCATTGAACTGTTTTGGAAATAATTAAAGATTTTGTGTACTTGCGCATGAAAAGTGATACCATGGAACTTGTTCTTGGTCTTTGAACTATTTGTGCACCTTGTACAATCACAATAAGGAATTATTACGGCTTATATCGTTTTTTTTTAAATTATTATATTAGCGAACGTCCACTCAGCTTGAGGCTCCTGTTGCGACTGAGACTCAATCAGGAGACGTCACCTGATTTTGCATTGCCATCGTAGAAGAGTGCCGCTTCTTAGTGTTTTAAGAGTTCAATGCTATGCCCTGTAATTTTATCTGGGTACATTGTACATTGCCCTTCAAATTGCAGCACAATGAAGTTTGCACATTACTGCTTGGTGGAGGAAAACTGGCAAAGGTGTGATACGATACTTCCGCAGCCGGACTTTGCAAACAGTTCAACCACTACAAAATCATCTTCTTACTGTTGTTGATAGCGTAATGTTATTTTTATTACGTTCTTATTATACCTATCTGCCTATGTTACATTCCTACTTGGTATATAATATTTTTATTTCTTCATTAATTTTAGAATTGACTGATTCTCAACATACTATCGAAATTGTTGCCGTTCCTAGTCTCTATAAAATGAAATAGACATTTAAAATTAGGTAGGTAGTTAAAGTTACGGAAGGTCTAGTCGGGACAACGGCGACTGCCGGTCCATAGTCCCTGGTGTGAATACCATGCGCATCGTTGCCTATTCAAAGTCATGTGCGTAATGCCGCTGACTTAAAAAAGGCGAAGGAAAACATCACGAAGAGTCTGGCAAAGTTAAAATTAAGAAGAGTATCTCCTGAAACAACATCAGTAGGTACACACAGGTGTACCAAAATTGATAAATAATTTGGTTTGTTTCTGTTTTTATAAATTGAAAACCATGATTTTGATCCACCAGATTCAGTTTCAAGAGAAACTCATGGAACTGGCCCCGTTGCCGGACTTGTTGAAAGGTGCACAGATCCAACTACAAGAGGCGAAACAGTTGCAGAAGTTGGCCGAAGACAACACGCAACAGATTTCAAATGAACTACATCGAACAAAAGAAAAGGTAATTTTAAAGTATAAAACAGGGGTCGGCAACGTTTCAGGAGTCATGGGTCACAAGGTGAAAAAAGTAGATAAACGTGGGCCGCACTTCTGAAAGTTTGTAATTCATTTGCAAAATCAGTGCTACAGTCTGGAGTCGCTAATATAATCTAATACGTTTTTAAATTCTCGGCTCATAGACTGCGCATATGTATGCGCACTGCGCAGTCTAACGTTTCTGGAGTCATGGGCCACAAGGTGAAAAAAGTAGATAAAAGTGGGCCGCACTTCTGAAAGTTTGTAATTCATTTGCTAAATCAGTGCTTCTGTCTGGAGTCGCTAATATAATCTAATACGTTTTTAAATCCGCATACATATGCGCAGTCTGTGAGCCGAGAGTTTAAAAACGAAGCGGGCTCGCGGGCCACGCCTTGCCGACCCTTGGCTTAGAGTGATGAGACAAGGAGGTCATGTGCCTGATGATAAGCAACATGCCTGCCACATAACAGCACAGTGACACGCAGATATTGGAGCTGGAGAGTCAAAATTATTACCTAGCACTGCACTGCGCTCGTCACCCAGATAGAACATTGCCCTTCAAACCAGCAGATGAAGAACCACAGTGATATTTTCACATTACAGCTTGGCGGTGGAATAACTGGCAAAGGTGTGGTACTTCCTCAGACGGACTCTGTGACTGCAAAGAGTCCTTCCACTACAATGTTATGCTTACGGAGCCCACTAAATGTCTCATTGCTAGGACTCGGGGTCTTCTCTCACAAGGAGAGAGTCGAGGCCATAATCCACCAAGTGGCTAAGTGCCCGTAGGTGGATGACGCATGACTTCGAAAACTCTACGTATATTTCGATTTCCTCACGATGTTTTTCTTCCCAGTTTTTAAGTCAGTAGCATTACGTAAACACTTCGTAAAGACAGTGGTGCGCGTGAGATTCGAACCAGGAGCTCCAAATCGGTAGTTGTCGTTCTCTCGACTATATTATCAGCCGTAACTTACTAGACCAGCCATAACTTTTATGTAAATTTCATAGTTATGGACAGACTCAAACGTAACGAGTAGTCAAAGAAGACTATGTCTATCACTATACTGGGATAGTTTGTTAATCTATATCTTTTTACACTAATATTTTAAGGATGATTTGTTTGTTTGTTTGCATATAATAGGCTCCGAAACTACTGGACCGATTGGAAACATTCTTTTACAATAAAATTAGAATCCTACATATGTGATGAATAAACGCTATTTAATAAATAGTAATTTAGCGTACGCTGCGGAAACTATTGACAGTAGAGCAATGTGATTTAAGTAGGTACCTACTACAATTTTATAGAAGTAATATATAAGACTATCTACAAAAATATCTACGATAAGTACCATATGTCTGACTACAATTTTATAGTTATGTCACAGTAGGTAATTACTTTTTCAGGTTATATGCAATTGTAATGCCTGTTCAAATTAGATATCTGTCTTCGGAACTCGGAATGGATTTTTATCTAAATAAATTGCTTTGTATTCAACGCTATATCAGTACCTGCAAATTACTTATTGAATTTTCCAAATCGGAGATACCATTCAAATGCAATCACGAATGTAGTAATTATTTATCAATATTTAAATTTAGGAAACAGCGTTCTAAGTCAGTTAAATGATTTTATCTAACAACGCAAAATAGACTTGTTAAACTTGGTTAATGCTTTCTGCATGTGTAAAATCACATGGAGTAGTCTCAATGACAAGTTGTATTATTTTTTGCCCTCATACATTTTTTATTATGAAAAAAATAAGGGGTTAGGTAGGTACTCATCGCCTATTATAGGCCCCCTTTACCCTGCCAAGGTAGGTTAAAGGGGAGTATCAGAGTGGATGTGATAATGAGAAAATGAGAAATCTAGTTTTTAATTCTATTACTTATGTATTTTTTTATAGTTAGTGACGAGACGAGCAGGACATGTGCTTGATGGTAAGCAACATGCCTGCCACATGACAGCCAAGCGCGGTCCAATGAGGGGACATGACACACCCCCCCTCCCCGAAATTCGAGGCTAGGACCGCGCTTGATAACAGCACAGTGAACGTAGCTATGGGAACATGAAGAAAGTCCAAATCATTACATACACTGCACTGCGCTCGTCGTCCAGAGATATAAGATGTTTCATCTCTATGCCCGGTAATTTCACTGGAAACATTGCCCTTCAAACCGGATTATATGATGTTAACTGTATAATATTATATATTATAACTAGCGGCCCGCTCCGGCTTCGCTCGAATAATAACATAGATATCAACTGCAGCGCCATCTGCTGATTTGTGAATCTAAACCTTCCAGGGCCCTACCCAAACGTATACAAAAAAAATCCTTCAAATCGGTCCAGCCGTTTAGGAGGAGTTCAATAACAACGAAAAGTGGCATTGATTTTTATATATATAGATTATAGATAGTAACGTTAATTAAAAATAACTAGAACATTGCATAGCCGTAAACTACGTCCTAGATATCGTTAGCGGGGTTTTTCACTAAATTACAATTAGTATTTACGTACTATTTGCTGATAATTATGCGTAAAAGTACAGGGAATAAAAAAACGAAGCTCGACACGCTATAATCTGTTTGTGTTTTTCTATCTGTGGATTGTTGCGCTATCATAGCTCCAAAACAGGGTAGCGATTCTAAAATCATTCGGTAGCATCCGACACGGAATCTCATCTCTCGGTCTTTGTCTTATCTGTTTAGCATGACAGAGACAGGGATTGTCATTCCGATTTTGAACCATTCGGATTGCATTTAGAATCGCTTCCCAGATGATTTCGATTGGTTGTTTTGTCCAAAACCAGACTTGATCCAATGTTCTAAGCATAGCACGTCTTCCTTGGATCATATCAGTTTCTTCGATGATTTCCCTCAAAATAAAAACTAGTTAAACTGATCGAAATATAATCAGAGGTACTGGTACATACGACGCATCAGGAATCAGACATTTTCGCAACTAGGATATCACGAGTTATCACCAAAAAAACTCGTGGATATGAGAAATCTGATGTTATCGATGGACTGTCTTTGTGAAATAGGAGTTGGTCCATGACCATCCTGACACTTTATCCTACGATTGCCTGGAAGAAATCGTTCTTAGCGATAAGCGTAGCGATTCTGAACCTAGTCGGAATGATATCACATCATCAAACCTTCGGTATTTGATAAAGATAGTAGAATAACAAGTAAATAGATCAGGTTTTTCCGCACGGTTCTTTTGTACCAATTGTAAGCAGATGAGGCGTATGTTAGCTATGACAACAAAGTGATGTGCCGCGACAAAAGTATGACACTTCCACAAGAGAGACAAGACAAGAGTCTGACGGGTCTGATCGCCCGTGCATTCGGTGTAAAGCGTTTGTTCTAATAGTACGAGAGCCCACGACCAAAATTTTTGTCTCATAGCAATACAGCCAAAACCGCATCAAATCGATAGATACCATTATCCTGAACTCGAAAAAACCAATATCAGACATTTTCCGCGTAGCGTTTGATCTGAACGAATTTTCAAAATTGTCAAAGAATTTTACCGAACTGCATCATAGCAATATGTCTGATTTGCAGACTGTAGTTGAATGATAGTTCTGAGATACCGGAAACATATTTTTCAGACGTTAGTGGTGTAGCACAAACCCGTAAAATCATTTAAAAAAATTAAAAATGAGACAAAAAAAATGTCTCATAGCAATACGTCTGTAAATCTTTTTTATTAGTAAATTTTGGTTATTTGATGCGAACAAAACAATTTTCAGACGGAAATGTAAACGCATTAAATTTTGAGACCGTTTTGAAAATGTTAACAAATTTTACCGATGGGTATCATAGCAATATGTCTGAAAATTGTTGGACATGATAAAATAAGTTGTCCACATGTGCAAACAATTTATATCAGACAAATTAAGTGTAGCATCTTCTCTATCAGACAACTTTTCGATACTCAGATATCATTTAAAAATCGTATTGAGGCATCTTGAATTCTCTGTTACAAACCAATGAATACGTTGCAACCCTGAATTCATTACATGATAATTAACAAAGAATTTACCCGAAACCGTAACATTGAAGTTGAAGGACTGAAATAAATCGCACAAAAGGAAACTGGGATGAAGTTGAAAAAAAAACGGTTTATTCAAAGTTACAAAATATTCTCGTATTCAATCGCTGTCGGATTCAGAATCGTCGTCTTCGAAATCACTCTCGACGTCGCTCGGGAGATCTTCAACGTCCTCTTCTGTAAAATAAACATCGTTAGTAAAAATCACGAACTTATTTATGAAATTAACAGCAAAAGCCATGTAAACGGTAGATATAGCTGTTTATAGAAAACATAACCACCAATACATAAAACAATTTATTATATAGCTGTTTATAGAAAACATAACCACCAATACATAAAACAATTTATTTTCTATACAAATACCTACTTTTTTAAAAGTAGGTATTTGACCTCAAAGATATATTGAATATATATTTAATTCTTACCTCGATCTGGATGTCGATGCACTGTCATCAAAAACATTACTTACGACATTGTCGTGAGAAATATTTGAATCCTTCGGAATCTTCACAGCCGTGAAATTTTTGTAGCACGCCGAATGGTATCCTATGTCCGTGTCGATACCACGTGGCAACTCAATTTCGGAGTAAATCGATTTCCTTCTTACTCTCTGGTTTTTACTCCGATATTCGGCCACTTCTTTGCACTTTTTCAGCGTCTCTTCGGTAAATTTTTTCTCTTTATCAATCGTTGTTTCTTTACAAAACACACAACACAGGTCCGACATTTTACACCACCACAACCGCACAACGCATGACAACTCTATGGTAAGAGAGAGTCGTTCCAACGTTTGGAGCAGCTGCCGAGTGAGCTGTATAATAGTAATAGTATAAGAAAGGAGCGTAATATAAAGAGCGTAACAAGCGCTGAGGCTGTTGAAATTATTACGTTGAATTTACGTTATTTTCGTTTTTGGGAGTATATGCTACACTTAAAGTGTCTGAAAACAGGTTTTTGGTAATCATGGCAGCAATACGAAAAGTTGAAAAAAAAATTTATCCGTATTGCTATGATACAGGTCGGCTAAATTTGTTGACATTTTAAAAAATGCGCTCAGGCTATGTGCTACGCACAAAATGTCTGAAAACAAACTTTTTCGTAGTACAATTATAAAATCTATGTACATTTTCACTATCAGACGTATTGCTATAATACCGACTGCCTTTTTTTTTTGACACAGCAGAAATGGCCTCTCACGCAGTTGCTACACTTTCGACCGTCACTACACACCTAGTCGGGGTCAGAATCATACAATCTAACGATTTTATAGGGTTTTTGCCGTATTGCTATGAGACATGGTTTTGGTCGTGGGCTCTCGTACTATAACTCTATATGTAGCATATGTAAACTCTTTGGTCTTACTTTAGAATGACAGAGACAAGGATTGTCATTTCGAATTTGAGTTATTCGGATTGCTTTCAGAATCAGTACCAAGATCGCCAATTGCTTTATTTTAAGGTTTTCCTTATCCATGTTTTTTTGGTAACCTAATTGCAATCAAGAGTTTATCTATCCATTTCTATTTGTTTTCCTCTCCCACCTAAAATACTAAACCAATTTGAATGAAATTTGGTACAGAGATCCTGAGAAAGGATGTGCAGAAGTATCCTCAAGTGTGCGCCCGTGAGCAATAAACTATTGAGGTTGATAAACGGATCAAAAATTTACCACTCTGATTAGATTGTAGAAACATGATGTGGGATACGAATTTTTTGTTTTGTTAAATTATTAAAAATTGACATAGATATAAAATCATCAAACTTCCGGAGTAGAGGTTGTCACGTCACGTCTTCATAAAAATTGTAAGTATATAGACGTGACGTCATTCGAAACTTAAGAACACTACACTTAAGTCGTCATTTATTATTTGTGACACAAAAGAAAAAATACCTGTACAATTTTTTTTAACAATGTACTGCTGGACTAATTGTTAATTTTAGTCACCATGCCTACGAGTATTATCCTAGCGACTTCTAGTAAGTGGGTGATTAAAATGGAATAGGTGCAAATGTTAATACGCTTACATATATGTACATTGTAAATACATATGTTATGTGAACATAAAAAAAGAAATTGTTAAAAAACAATGGTGAAACAAAAGTTACTATCCGTCGCCTTGTTTTGCTGTAACTCGATACATACTCCTATAAGAAGAGCACCTGATGCACGGTATGAAATTTAATGTATGCAAGCCGGAGATATTTTTACGCGTGGTTGTGTGGACTCTCGACGTCGAAACGTGGACGCGGGTCAATTGAAAATTCTGCAGCTGTCGTCCGGTCTCCCCTAACACCGCTGCAATTATTTGCAATGCATACCCTATACCAGGGGTTGGAAATCTTTTAGAACCCATGGGCCGCACGGGGAAAAAAGAAGAGATTAGAGCGGGCTGCACTTTTTGGTTTTTTGTACTTCATCATTATCATTTTTGATACAAGACAAATCTCTACTCCTTGATAGCGTGGAGTATCGTTTGGAAGAAGTGCTCGAAGTCGGTTCCTTATTGACACCATCAAGTTCATACATTTATTTTTAAATCTTATTTAAAATCGTCGCGGGCCACGCGTTTCCGACCCCTGCCCTATATAGATCTATAAAGGTATATTTTCTCTATGCCTTATACCTAGGGTCGGCTAGTAGTTTTAGGTGGGGTCCAGATAGCGTGGATTTTTTTACGAGGTCTAGAAAATGACAACTGATTTTTTTTTACTGAATTCAAAAAACGGAGAAGTTTCTCAATTCATTATATGTTATATTTTGAATTATTTCATTATATGTTATATTTTGTTTGTATGTTACGCGATAGCTCCGCCAGTTGTGAATCAATTTTGAGGATTATTTTTTTGTTTGGTACATTATAAATCAGAGGTGGTCCCATATAAATTTCAGTGTAAACGATGTGGTGTTTTTTTTAAATGTGAACAAAAACCTAAATTTGTATGAGACCACCCGTATAAATTTCAGTGAAAATGAATGTGGTGTGTTTTTTAATGTTTTTGAAACGGACCGCGGCCCGCCTGTTGCTGACCACTGGGGCACTACTATTTAGTCGACAGTGCATTACAAAAACAGTGCATGACAGTGCATGACATGCACTGTCGGTGCATTTTACAATTTTTCGCATCATTTTGATGAATTTGTATTTGTTTCAGCTCCTTGCAGCAGTAAACAGTTTAAACCAAGAAAAGATGGAGAGGACCAAACAAGCAGAAGATTACAGCTCATTGAAAACGGAGCTGGACGAAAAGAATAATGAACTTGATCAGGTGACGAAGAGTGTAGAAGATGACAGGTAAGCCCGTAAAAATGGACCAATGGAAATTTCTGCTTTTATTATACGTTATGTTAAGATGAACCCTCTTTGGTGTATTTTGCCGGCATACGCAATAAGGTTTAGATTAGACCGTGAAATAACCTAAAATAAAAAAGAAAAAAAAGAAAAGGGGGTTCATATGGCTCCAGGGGGGGGGGGGGGTCACATAGTCGTATCATGTCACAAAACTGTGCGATAAGTACACGCATGCTTTTTAATCAGTGGCCCACCTAGGTAGGTACTGGTCCCAGCCTAGGTGGGGTCATGACACCCATGACCCCCAGGTTCCGTGCTTGCTCAGGGCGTTACAAAGAGAGGTTTAAAGGCATAATCCATTAAGCTGGCCAAGTGCGAGTAGGCAGATGACACATGTCTTCGAATTACACCTTTCTTGGAATAGGTAACCTGGTTTCCTCACAATGTTTCCCTTTACCATTAAAGCCAGTGGTAATGACATACTAGCACACCTACACCAATGCCTACACTTAAAAATATTCAGATAGGATTCCAACCACAGAAATCTAAATAATAAGGTAATAGAAATGGCATAACTCTCAAATTACTTGTAAAACGCTTGTCGCCACATTTCCCCTACCCCCGCGATCACTACTACATGCGCGTAGTATTCAAATAGAGCTCCACTCACACACCAATAGCTGCACATTATCAACCTGGGTCTGTGATTGCACTACACACATCCATAAACGCTTATCAGTGAACCTACTAATACATTGAAAAATTAACAATTTTTCACATATACGCTAGTGCTTGACAAAAATTAAAACATATCGATATTTCAAAGTACGGTCCAATTTTAACATTCGATAAAGGTTTCATTATTTTTGATTTGATTGATTTCATTAATTAGGTGTATTACACTACAACAAAGTCGATATGGCTACCTATAAAATAAGTGAGTCACATGGGGTATACTATTGTTTCGAAAACTGAACTATGTAATTCTGACACCACATGGGCTTAGGTATAGTTGAAGAACAAAGGTTGTTGTATATTTTGTACATCGAGCAACTCGATCTTCCGCGCAAGCACGGAAGGGAAGTAGCCTTTGCTAAAAAATATTGTTCAAATCTTTCTGTCATTTCTTGCGGGAGGGGAAAGTTGCACACTAGCGTAAAGCCGCACTATTGCATACAAAACATACCTGTACCGATCCATTGCCGACCATACTCACACAGCCAAATCACTAACACATAAAAAATAAAGCACCATTCATAAATCTAGCCCCGCCCTCAGTGTATTCCACGCCACAGTATATTATCAAACTCCATGGTCCACGCGGACTTGAACTTTGACAGAGGGGAAACGCTGTGTATGCCTACTCCCTTCCGTGTTGCTCGCTGATTTTGTATGAAAACTAATAAAGACTTAAAAATAAAAGCTTACAATAGATAAATACTGCCTCAGTTATCTTAATATTTATTTTGCACGGACGAACAATCGCGCGTTATAGCCAGTACGTATATACTTTTGTTAATAATTAATGAATTATGAAGTAATGTTTACCGCGAATTAAAAGATTGTACGTACGGGTGTAATGTTAATTGCGTACAATTTTTTTAATCGATTTATTATGTTACTTTATCGATAAAACTATGTAAAATTTAAAATACAATTTTCATCGTATATTTTTGGGAAAGTAAAATTGGACCGTCACAGCACTAACTCACAATCGCTACCTGCGGTTGTACCATGGAAGATTAGAGGTTATGACGATATCTTTAATTTTACATTACATTGCTGTTTATGCTTGTACCACTTTAGATGTTAATTAATGTATGCAGCAATGGTATGCAAAATGACGATCACACCAAAAATTTATAACTATCATAGTGAATCATTGGGCTCCGTTTATTTTATTAAAAAATACAATTAAAATAAAATAAAATACCTATCAGTGAAATGTAATCTCATTATTGGTATAATTGCAAGTTGTGGAAGAACTTCCACAGTTGTTTATGCTGCATAACACAAGTTTTTAAAGATGATTCACGCCTGCCGGTTCGAACAAGACTAAACTACAATTCGAGCACTGGTGGCCTACAAGTCACCTGTGCGGCGACAATGTCACGCGGTCATGCGACTTCTAGTACCTTATTATTTAGATTTCTGTGATTCCAACCTACGGCTTCATCTACAGCCGTAGTGGCTGTACTATTATTCGCCAATATCCGTCTAAAAGCGTATTTTAGCATAAAAGTACAAGTCGTCTACTAAATGTTCCCACTTTCAGAGCCCGGGGTCTTCTTTCACAAGTAGATTTAGTACGGGATCTTAATAAATGGTAATGATCCGATGTTTGTTGCTCTGTCACGTTAGAACATTTGAACGGGTCGGATTGATATTTGGAACACAGTTAGATTCCTAGTTTGGAGAGAACTCGTACAGTCCAGAGGCTACTTTATTTGGTTAGGTTATGGGCAAGCATGTTGCTGACCATCAGGCACATGCCCCGCTCGTCTCGTCACTATCCTACAAATAGTATAAACGTCAATGTTTGGACATTTAGATGTTTGTTGCTCAATCACGTCGTAACGTTTGAACGGTCGGGTCGGTCCAAACTTCATTTGGTACACAATTCGATTATAGCTTTTTCAACACGGGAAAATAACGGGAACGGTAACTGCACGGGTAAAACCACAGGGTCCCACTAGTCTCTCATAAAAGTGAAACGGTGTAATCACGTCTTAACGATTGAGGATAATATGCAACATTTCCCCAGTAAAATGTGCAATGGAAACCCATCATTCACAACTCAACGGGTGGGTAAATTATCTGAGCATTTTAATTTAAAACCACTGATGGAATGTGTTTTTTTTTGTTGGATGATTTACTCGTAAGTTTTCCTGCTATTTGACTTTAAAACATTAGACTTTGTGCTATTAGACTTTTTATTAGGGTTCCGTAAAACGTAAAAACGGAACCCTTATAGATTCGTCATGTCCGTCTGTCTGTCTGTCTGACTGTCTGTCTGTCTGTCCGTCCGTATGTCACAGCCATTTTTTGCCGAAACTATGAGAACTACACTGTTGAAAGTTGGTAAGTAGATGTATTCTGTGAACCGCATTAGGATTTTTACAAAAAAAATAAAAAATAATAAAAATTAGGGTTACCCCCCATACTGCAATCTGAAACTCCAAAATTTTTTTTTCATCAAACCTACACGTGTGGGATGTCTATCGATAGGTCTTCAAAAATGATGTTGAGGTTTCTAAAATCATTTTCGTTTACACTGAATAATTTGCGCAAGAGACACTTCCAAAGTGGTAAAATGTGTCCCCCCCCCCCCTCCCCCTCTAACTTCTAAAGTAAGAGAATGAAAAATCTAAAAAAAATATATGATGTACGTTACCATGTAAACTACCAACGAAAATTAGTTTGAACTCGATCTGATGAGTAGTTTTTTTTTAGTACGTCATAAATACACTATTATTGAAACTTCGACCAAAGTTACAACGAACTACAAGAACTATGAGTACTATGTATATTATGTTACTTGCTGCAACGGAACCCTTCATGGGCGAGTCCAACTCGCACTTGGCCACTTTATTTACATAATATGGAGACGAGACGAGCGGGATACTTAAATACTTGATGGTATACAATACTATAACAGCATACTATCAAGCAGCTATTGGACCATGAGTTCAAATCATTATTTAATACTGCACTGCGCTCGTCACCCATAAGATGTTTTATCTCTATGCTCTGTAATTTCACTGGAAACGTTGCCCTTCAAACCGGAACACAGTGATGCTTTCACATTACTGCTTGGTGATATAATACCTGACAAAAGATCTATATTTATAGGCATAACTGAAAAATGGCAGTGGTTAATGTGGCGAACCCTACGTCCACAGACACTATTCTTAGACGTAACCCAAAATTGATGACAAAATAACCTAAGAATTATAAATATTTAGCCTAAGCCCACTAAATGTTCTCACTGCTGGGACTCGGGGGTTTCTATCGCAAGGATCTAAGTCAAAGTCTATTCATAAATGTACAATTTACACGTCAATTAATAATAAATAAAAACAAATGAAAGAGCAAACAAAATATATACATTTTCAGAGTTTGAAATGACTACTTTACTGTATTACTAGCGGCCCGTTCCGGCTTCGCTCGGATCATAACATAGACACTGTCTGCAGCGCCATCTGCCGGGCTTATTTGTGAATCTAAAACCATCCTCGAATCCACTTGTACAACAAAACTAATACAAAAAAAAATATTCAGGTCCCGCCGTTTAGGAGGAGTTCACTGTCAAATGACAAAATTACTGAAATGGCTATTTAAAAATAGGTGTTGATGATAAAAGGATACAATTTTTGGGTTGTATGTATTTAAGAGTGCGCCTAAAGCCAGGAAAAAAAAAGATTTCACCCGCGCGACGCGTTTCTTAATGTGATGTACATAAAGTCGAGAATAGCATGACACAGTTTGGAGGAAAAATCAATATTTAATCAGGAGTCCATTTTTGACCAAGTTTTATTAAATTACTCAATAACTAAACATACATTTAAAAAAGTGTTCGGTTACTTTACTAGAACGTACAAATAGGAATTTTATTACCAAAAAATAATGTGGGGTCATCGCTGATAATTTCGAGTACTCGAATTAAAACGGGTTTTTTCGGTGTCATTTTTATTTTTTTATAGTAAAAAACTCTGGTCTATTTTCAAAATTCTATTCGGTTATTGTGCTTCTTCTTGATTGTACCCACACGTCAATATTTTTTTTGTCATAGTTTTTAGTTTCTTAACTTCAGTGAGCGGCGTCGAAAATGTCCTTTTTTCGTTTTCTGGCTTTAGGCGCCCCATTAATGCCACATTATAAAAAAATGAAAACAAAAAAAATTGTCCAAAAATTAAAAAAAAGTTTGGTGTGAACAACCCTTATCACTTAGGGATATGAAAAATAGATAGTAGCCGATTTTCAGATCTACTGAATATGCATATAAAATTTGGTATAAATCAGTAAGGAATGAATCAGGGAATGGACTGGCAACCCCAGTCCAAGTAACAACTGTTTACTTACGCTCCGTAGCAAATTTCAGTGTAAAATACAAACACACACTTAATTTCACAAACATTGTAAGAGAAGTGCGTGAAGAAAACTCATCATCACTTTGCCTGCACTGACAAACACCGGTAAGCTGTATTATCCGCATTATCACACACTTATTACATACTGTTAACGAAGAAATTATAAATCCTGCCTCACATTTGAAAGAGAAATTACTTTGGCAAAATTGTAATCAAAATACCCACATCCAATTTAATGCTGAACAGACAGAACTTTGACAGATATGAACAGACAGAACTTTGACAGATACAGAATTTTGACACAAGTGTGGTAGTGCCAACCTAATTGACGAAATTCGCTAACAGTGACAGCATAGTAACTGTGACGGAAAGGCGGTAGGGCCAACTTAAAAGTATTATTCGTTCCGAATCACTTTAATTATAATTGTGTTATGACACCGATTCGATCGGGTCTCGGAGCTGGATGAATGACCGTTACTCTATTTTGAGTATTGTTTTCAAATTTAAACGAAAGTACATTGGATAATCAAACATTATATTAGTTAGTAAAATGAATACCAGACAAATGACCATAAAAGAACTACAAGCAAAATTAAAAGAGGTTCTGCTGAAACTACAAGAAACAGAAACACTAAACCGGGAATTATTAAGTGAGAGAGAAGATTCGGAGACCGCAATAAAAACAATTTATGACAAGAATACACAACTTAAGCAACAGTTAGCGGATTTAAACACTCAATTACAGGACCTACTTGGCGAGAATGAACGCCTGCAGAAATTGTTAGGCGAACAACATGACCAATGTTATAAAATTTTAGATAAGGAGCACGAACTAAATATGCATTTGAGTGGTCAACTGAGGGATGTATATAGTCGTATCACGCAGGAAGAACATGCTACTGAACAAAAAAGTCTAGCTGAAACTGAACAAATGTATAAACAATTGATGGAAACAACTACTATCGATTTAACTGAGGCAGACAATAGTTCTTACAGTTGCGGAAAGCAAGTGTTATCTAAAAAGAAACATCACTATAGCAAGAAACATTTACATAAAATAAAAAGAAATATGCACACCATACATAGTAAACTAGGATTCAAATTATTGAAGCAACAAAGAGCACAACTGGTTAAGGACTTGAACCAGTATAAAGTCTGCACTAGAACACATGAAGAAGAATATCAAAGAAATGCTGAAATAATTGCCAAACTTGAGACAAACCTGAAGAATCTCACTACAAAATACTCGCTTGCTCAAGATGAAATAAAAGGATATGTAGCTGTATTAAATAGCTTAATGGGACAGGGAAGAGAATCATTAGAAGGGAATGGTATGAATGACTCAAGTGTAACCCATAACTACGAACAGCAATATGTTTCTAGTAAAACAAATAATGACAGTGAAACTGTAGCCAATGCAATAGAAATAGACTCTTCAGCATATTCCTCTCAAGCGACACTGAAAACACCAGAACTTAATGACTCACCACACAAAATAGCCGCCACTTCTTTTGTAAATACTGCTAAATCCATAAAACATAATATAGCTCAACAAAAACCAGTTAGTTCAACAAAAACCAAGGTATTTAGTGACTCGTTTGGTTTAGGACTTGGACCTATTATAAATGAGCATTCTAAAGATAGTGTGTTGAATACTTGCATGCCTAACATTACCTACTATGAACTTGTTAATAAAATTATAAGCGATGAACATGAAACTGAAAGTAATATTGTGATTTTGGTGGGAAATGGCCTTGACATCAGCAAAAAACAATTAATCTTAAGTCTGGAATTATTGATTCGGCTACGAGTAGCAAACAACTTGAACAAAATAGTACTTAGTACGTTTCCTTATTCCTGCTCATTCAGTAGAAGACAAAATGAGAAGATTCATATGTTAAATGACATTATATATAATGTAACTTCACTCAGTGATGACATCATCATATTTGACATAAATAAATTTATTAAAAACTTCACTATTAGAGAAAGCCGACAGTATTTACCTAACAAGGAAAAAAAATCTGTGGCAAAACTTATTTCACATTTATTAGATACCAACAATATTATTAGGAATAGCAATCTTATATCTGTAAATAGACAATGTTTAAACATATAGACTGGACAATGGGAAACTCTAATAAAACAGACTCTACCCAGCAAACTGTTAATTGTAGATCTTCTAATAGCTCTAGTCAATGTAATTTAGTCAAATCTAATAAAACAAAGCAGGAGATTACGTTGCTCCATCAGAATATTAATAGATTTAGCGGTAAAATACTAGAAATAGAACTATTTCTTTCTAGTCATTCATATTATAGCCTTCTATGTTTTACGGAAACATGGCTAAATAGTACAAATATGTCTTTCTTTTTGAATAATTTTAGAGTCGTGAGTAAATTTAACAGGACCCGAGCCCAGGGTGGAGGTACTATTATATTGGTAAAAACAAACGTAAAGGCTAAAGAACTCAAAGACGTTGCAAGTCTATCAGTGGAACGTATTTGTGAAATTTCATGTGTAGAGCTGGATAACCACATAGTTTTATGCGTATATAAGCCCCCTTCTGCAAATGTGGCCGATTTTATTGACATTCTTGAGGAAGCATTAAAGAGGGTTTCAAGTAGGAATAAATCCATATTATTGTGTGGAGACTTCAATATTAATCTATTTGTGGAGTCATCTAAGAAACGGAAATTTCTGCTACTCTGTAAATCCTTCAACCTAAAGGCTTTATTTGAAGAGCCTACTAGAACAACCACAAATACTTCTACATGCTTAGATAATATATACGTGGATTTTACAATAACTCAACAGTCAATCCTAGATAGTCTTCGTTCGGATCACAAGGGGCTTAGTGTGACATTTGCGGCTAAGACTGTAAGAACAGACATCGTAATATCATCTCGGCTTGTAACACAAAAGGCTAAAGCCACATTTAGAAGATCGGTAGAAAACGAGATCATGACTCTAACGACGGATTATGAAAACCCCGACCAAATGTTTAATGAACTATTTCAAATAATAATATCAGAATTTAACAGACATTTTCAAGCAAAACAAGTGAAAAAATCTGGGAAACTTAAATTTGCAGAATGGGCCACCAATGGCATTTACAAAAGTAGAGATACCCTTTATCAATTATATGAACAAAGAAGTAATTTTCCAAGTGAATTAATAAACAATCGTGTTAAAATGTATTCTCAAATATTCAAAAAAGTTTGTATAGCTGCTAAATCTATGTTTATTAAGAACAAAATAGTAAAGTCAGAAAATAAAATTAAAACTACATGGGATATTATCAAGAAAGAAACTGGTAGAGGTAAATTAAAAGAGAAATTATTTAAGTTGAACATTGATAATAATGTAATTTATGATAAACTTGACATTGCTAATGCATTTGAAAACTATTTTAGTAATATACCCATTAACTTGACAAATCATTTAGATGCATCTTCTTCAAGAGCAGTTTCAATTTTGAAGCAACACGTAGCACAACCAACGACGTCTTTTACTTTTCATTCGGTTACGGCTCAGGGGGTACTTAAGACTTTTAAAACGCTTAAATTAAAATTCACAGAAGATCTGTGGGGTCTTTCCATGAAAGTTTTAGACAACATCATATCTGTAATTGCTCCAAATTTAGCCTATATTTTCAATGCATGTATTGATAATGGAATATTTCCGTCATTATTAAAGCATAGTAAAATAATTCCCATATTTAAAAATGGATGCAAAGAGGACCCATCAAATTATAGACCTGTTTCTATACTCCCATCGATCAGCAAGATATTCGAAAAACTTCTATTAGAACAACTGCTTGCTTATTTCAACTCGAACCACATCTTGCATGACCAGCAGTTCGGATTTACCAAAGGCAGGTCAACCGTTGATGCCGGGTCTAACTTGGTTAAGTACATATTACACGCTTTTGAAGAAAAACACGACGTCATTGGAGTATTTTGCGACCTCAGCAAGGCCTTTGACTGCGTAAATCACGAAACCTTGCTGAGCAAACTGCAGTTCTATGGATTGGATCAAAGAGCCGTAGATGTTTTTGCGTCTTATCTCTCTGATAGAACGCAACGGGTCAGCGTAGACAATGTTAATTCGTCGGGAACTACGTATAAGATGGGTGTGCCCCACTGCCGTCCGCAAACTACAATGCCGTTAAGTACCAAAATGTAGTTTCGAGATATCGCGGGAAAACTGTTTCTAAATTTTAAAATTATGCCATTTGATAAGTGAAATACGTATTTCCATAATTTTGATACCTTTATATAGAGCTGCAAAAACACTTTGAAATCATAGTATTTTCAAGATATTAAGGTGTGCAAAATAAGAGTTATAAGCGTTTTTGCATTCTAGTCTTGTAATTTTGTCTTAAAATCTTTTCAAAATCACCACTAAAATGCCGTTATGTATAGTTTAACGGCATTTTAGCTTGATATTTTCTTTAATTTCATTGGATGGTACTTGACTATAAAATTTGAAATCATTCCAAAACTAAAATGCCGTTATATCATGAAACATCCAAGATTACAATGCGGTTAAAGTCATTTAACCGCATTTAAAACTAGTAAACTTCATAAGTTTGTTTTAATCGGTTATTTCAGAGCATTTTACAACACTAAAATGCGATTAAATGCAAAACATTTGCCTTTAACTGCAATTAAGGTAAGCATGACTCACAAGATATTTAAGAAAATACAATAAAAGTGATGATTTACGTGAAATAAGTAAACAAAAAATGACTTTAAAAACTAGATTTTTATTGGCATTAAAAAACAACAAACAGCATTTTTTGTTAATCTTTTTCGAATACAAGCCTAAGTATCTAAAAATACAATTTCTCAGGAGTTAAAATTTAAAATAACAAGGCAAAATTACAAAATTTTACATTTAAAATTAAAATACTACTTTTACTGCCCTTACTAACAACAGATTTTAAAAAATCTACAATAGAGATCAATTGTTTTTGTATTATTTTTGTCACAATCACTTAAATTTTTGGATAAATATTCCTACAAAATAATTAATAATACCTAAGACTCAAATATTTTTCTTGAGTCTAAATATTGCTTAACTAGCATTATCATTCTTTGTCGTCGGTCGACAAGTTCTTCCAAAACAATAGCTTATGTGTTGGCGCTATGTTGCTCTATGAATTGAACTAAATTAATCTTCCGCTTAGTATTTCTGCATTTTGCTTTTGATTTGAAACGAAGTTTTATAATTTCTGGTATTTTAAGTATTTGCCATTGAAGAAAGCAAAATAATACAAATAATCTTTCTGACAATAATTTTTGTACCTACAAGCTATCACAATAAAACTCAAAATCAGAGTAAATCCACATGTGCGACATATTTTTGAGATTAACTCAGGGGCTTAATTTGAATTCTTCTTTCTGAAGCGTTATTTGGCACAATGACGAAATTGTTTGGTGCTATAAACTTTATATTTACTTTTGAGTTGCTAACTCATACTGTCTCATCAAAATGGTCAAAATCATATAACTTACCTTTATTGCATTTCTTACTTTACTTTATGATCTTCTTGTTCGCAACTCATGAAACTGTGTTCAGATTTGAAATAATAAAGCGTAATTTGTTATATGCAGATGATTTTGCTTTAGTAAATAAATGCATTTAGTAAATAAATGACACTGAGAAGAAGTGAACATAATAGTCAATTTTATTTTGTGCACTGCAACTGCATTGCACTGTTAACAACCCAATTGTATACATCAGATCTTGCTCTTCGATTCAGTCATAATTTTTATTTTCCAAACTGTCAACTGCTTTGTGGTCGTTGCATAAACATTAAAGTAGATAGGTTCTGATATTCACCAATTTCTATCATGTGTCTCCGCGTTTGACAGAGAGATGGAAATACTGACAGTTTTTTGAGGTTCATTAATTGAGCTTCTACGCTTTTCCAACCAGCCTTCGGTTAGTTTTTCTGTATTCTGTATAACGGCATTGACAATGTTTTTAATACAACGTTAAATGGTACCGTTTTTAAGCTAGTTATCTGTAGGTATTTATTAATGATGTTGTGGTTCTTAAAGTCAGACTTATGGTTACGTTTAAACTTACACTTAATAGATTTCTTGAAAATAGTTACTAAAATTTTCACTTGAATCAGCTATCTTAAAATCAATATAACGTGCAGGTCATCTGAATTGAAATCACACTGTGAACTTGATTGTGGAGTTTAAAACTTCAACAGATACGGTATGGTGCTATCATCATCTGGGTGTAAAATTTTATGTTAACTCTTTAAACTGAATGTTTGTTTTGATGATTTTGTAGAGAATTACTCTACTTTCCTTGTAAGTCTATTAAAACCTGATAAAGTTTCATTAGATAGATTTGTGATTTCATTAAAATCTAAAGAAAGACGAGTACTGTAACATAATTTATACGTCCCAAAATGCATCAATGACACTGGAAGAGTCGGAACAAGATGTAACATAAGGATCATTTCCGATTTTTTCTATACAAGATCTAGTTTGACTCATCTAAATGTGTTTTAAGCCATCGTAACAAGTTGGAGGGAACGAAAGCATCTTATTCATCTGCACTTGATTTCCTTCACATACTATCGTACTGCATACGCAAGAACTTGTAACGGCATTTTAGTTAAGTAATGTGGCATAGCCGCATTTTAGTCTAGTATTGTAAAAAATAAATAATTTATATCACATAGTTAAGGTAGCTTTGTGATATTTTCTGTTTTAAGTTTACAAAATTGCATACGTATTAACTAGTCTAAAAAGCCGTTAAGTATGTTTAACTGCATTTTTGTGTTGTATTCAAGCATAACGGCTTTATAGCGTTGGACAAATACAATATAAATTAGAAATGAAACTTTGTTCAAAACATTTAAGTGCTTTAACGGCACTATAGCGTACAAAAGTCAGTTAACGGCAATTAAGTAATGGAAAATCAAAGAAAATTTCAGCCAAAGGTAACGTTAAAATACCTTAGCGGCTTTTTAGGTAAGTATTGTTATTTAACTGCGTTTTAGCGTTGGAACCATACAAAATAAAATGACTTAACGGCATTTTTAGTTTTGGTATCTTAAAAACTAACATACCTAGAGAAACACGGGTTACACAGATCGATAGATAATTTTTTTCTGATTGTAGTGCCATTTAAAAGTCCAAATCGACCCGATGTTAGATAACGGCATTTAAGCTTGCGGACGGCAGCCCAAGGCTCTGTCATTGGACCTTCCATGTTCTTGATCAATATGAATGATCTCCCATATATGTTACGAGACCAAGAAAATACGGAAGTTATACTTTTTGCGGATGACACTTCAATCCTATTTAAGATTAAAAGAGGTTCTAGTGACTATAGTTTTATAGAGAAAGTACTAAATGAAGCCAATATATGGTTTTCTGCTAGTGGAATGGTACTGAACCCGAACAAAACCAAGTGTGTTAAATTCACCATGCCCAATGTAGTCAAGGTGGATCCCGAAATTAAACTAATGGGTAAAAAAGTGGAATTGTCAAATACAACTACGTTTTTGGGTCTTACGCTAGATGCAAAACTTCAGTGGGGTCCGCATATTGATATTCTGGCAGGTAAACTAAGTTCAGCAGTATATGCTATCAGAGAAATACGTAAACTTACTGACCCAACAACAGCACGCATGGTGTATTATGCGTACTTTCACAGCTTGATGAGCTATGGGATTTTGCTATGGGGTACAGCAGCAAATGTATCGGACATTTTTGTTTTGCAAAAGCGGGCAGTGCGAGCTATTTACAATCTGAGCCAAAGAACATCACTAGTTGAAAAATTTAAAGAGGCCAAAATAATCACACTTTGCTCTTTGTACATTTACGAAAATATTATGTATGCTCGAAAAAATCTTGATTCTCTTAAAGAAAGGGCTGGGCCTCTGGCTCGAAGTCGCCGCCATAATCACAAGCTAGGCTATCCCCGAATCAGACTTTCAAAAAGCAGTAACTCCTTTGTTGGGAACTCAATACTATGTTATAATAAGGTTCCAAAGGAAGTTCTTGAACTAGGCGAGTCAGATTTTAAAAATTATGTTAAAAACTACCTGACACAAAAAGCATTTTATGGATTTAAGCAGTTTATAGAGGACAAACGGGTGTGGAAATTGTCCAGCTCTGAGAGGGATGAATTGAATTGCATAAAGGCGTCGAGCATGAGACGTTAACATCGTAAAAGTTCAATCTAACCTATTTTAATTGAAGAGTTAACTAACCGAACCGATGACAAGGCCCTTTTACAGCCGCATAATTTTATAGCATTTTTTAATTTATTATAATTGTTATACATTAGTTTGTTTAAGTTGTTGAGAAATTGTATTTTTGATTGTCAATAATTGTTCTGGACTTGTCCAAGTGTTTCGAATTGAATCCAATGGAAATAAATATATATGACTATGACTATGACTAAGGCCGTTTCGGAGGAGTAAGGTAACTAACACTGTGACACGAGAATTCAATGTATAAGGTAATAACTACTATACTTTACTGTTGTAGTCTTGTTCAGCCTTTCGAAAAGTGGGCGATTACGCCCCTTTGTTGGTGCTGCAGGCCTAAAGAGGGGTGGTAAGAGACCCAGGAAAACAATGGGGCTATTGTGTAGAGGCTTGGAGTCTGTTGTGAACTAAGTACCTGCTGGGCTCAGGTCTCAAGTTAACACTTGCGGGTTAAAGCAAAAAAGTCTCGTTTAGAATGAATGTTTAATCTTCGCTAATATAGCTCACAATACTTAATTAATTTAGTTTGAAGTTATAGCGGTTTCTAAGTACCTAGGTGAAAAAACAGGGACACAAAAAAAAATATTCTCAAAGTGGGCGAAACTTATTATTATTATTATTTTTTAAATAAAGAGTGGCGAGACGAACAGGACATGTGACTGATGGTAAGCAACATGCCTGCCACATAACAGCACAGTGACACGCAGCTATTGGAACATGAACGAATCCAAATCATTACATAGCACTGCACTGCGCTCGTCACCCAGAGATCTAAGTTGTTATATCTCTAAGCCCGGTAATTTCTCTGGAAACATTGCCCTTCAAACCGGAACACAGTAATGTTTGCACATTACTGCTTGGCGGTAGAATAACTGGCAAAGGTGTGGTCCTTCCCCAGGCGGACTCTGCCAAGAGTCCTACCACTACAAGAAGAACCTACTACAAGACCTACCAAGAAGTGCAGACGGGATTTAATTTTACGAGTTCACGATTATGAATCTCACATTCTGAGCATCAAGGCTTTATTAGAAAACTTTGATTCACCTCAAATTTGATATCTGAAGTATTTTAATATACCCTGTATTTTTTTTTGTTTGACTGATTCTTTTTAAAACATTCATCACAGTTTTTATATAAAGTACTATACCATGCTATCATTTAACTGTGTCCCAAGTTTCAATTCGATCTACCACTACAAAAAGCCTTGCACACGAAATTACAACGAAGCGACCCGCTCGAAAATTATCAAGACATCACATAAATAATATAAAAGTCGGTTACAAGGAACTAAACTACCAAAAACTTGACCCAGACATGTCTGCAAACATAGTGTTCGCCACGAGCGGTTCCAATCCAACCGACCCAATAATCTGATTAATGGTGTAGCACTGCTATATTAATATCGATTGTGGTATTTGAAATTTATTGCAGGCGGAGTTCGCTCCGCCTTCTTTAATTTGTCACGACATTGGTTTTTTATTTTGTATAGCAGTTAGTGACCCGACGGAACGATAAATAAGCAATATTTACTACCTCTATATTCCGCAAAAAATTGACAGGCATATTTTTTACAACGAGTTAAATTAAAGGGCTACTCTTTAATTTGAGAGATATGTCTCCATATCTTCTCGGCCCTATGCTAATTAGGTTTAAGTTTCGTCCAAGTTATAAAGGATGAAACGATATTGTTGACCCATATTGCAGCAGGACGTTCTATACACTGCTTACCTAGACTCGGTCACCTATTGATAACAAGTCTACGTCACCTGTTATCACCGCATCTAGAAATAATCCTACTTCCTACTAATATTATAAATTCGAAAGTGTGGTTGTGAAGATGTTTGAATGAACGCTTTTGTAAAATTTACCATGCCCGTGAAGGGCAACTAAGTTGTAATATACTACAGGCCCGTGAACAACAGGAGACCTATGTAGGATGATAGAAGGGTATAAAGTAATAAAATTCAGCACTATGCCGTCACTTGTAAGCTGTCCAACTGAGTACAGTCGAGGGGGGGGGGGGGGGGGGGGGAGGGGGTTGTACGGTATTGCGAAATTATGGATTAGGAGAGGTATTGAAACTGTATGGAACCAATACCGTACATAATCAAATGCCCAAATTTAATCTGTAAATCGTCGAAATCGTCTGAAATTCACGAATTTTTCCGACAAACTAATAACTAAAAACTTAAAATATAGTATTTTAATAGTTTCAATACCTCTTCTAATCTACTATTCTGCAATGCCGTACAAAATCATGTGACAAGGAGAAATGATCGAGGGTTGCAACCCCCCCTCTTCGCCTGTACTCAGTTGGACAGCTTACAAGTGACGGCATAGTGCTGAATCTTATTACTTCATACCCTTCTATCATCCTACATAGGTCTCCTGCTGGTTCATTTACTACGTAAATTTTGTTCACGGGCTTGTAGTCTATAAGTCACTATACCTATTATTATTGTTAGACCATAATGTGTACACTCAGTGGCAAATAATGGTTTGAATTTGAATGTTTGTTGCTGAATCACGTCGGAACGTCTCAACGGATCGGATTGATATTTGGAACACAGTTAGATTATAGTTGGGGATAGCATATAACCTAACTACTACCTACCTTTTAATCACGGGAAAGTAACGCGAACAGGAATTACGCGAATAAAACCGTGAGACTCTGCTAGTGGCATAATGCAGACCAATATATCATCGTCAGCCCATGATCGTCCACTGCTGGACATAAGCCTTTCCAATATTTTGTCACCAAATCCGGTCCTCAGCCCTCCGCATCCACCCGCTTCCTGCCGCTCTCTAATATAACGTATAGTAGGTACATATTACGTACACTGCTGCCAGTAGGCAAAATACAAAACTTTGTGGAGAAAATAGGGTACCGGACTGGGTCAAAAATACCGAGTAGTGCCAGTAGTCCGGTTGCTAGTTCGGTTAACCGAACTACTGCAACTTTTTAGTCCCAGTAGTTCGGTTGTACGTCATCACCGAACTATTGAACTATTGGCACTGCGGAGTGCCAGTAGTCCGGTTGCTAGTTCGGTTGACCGAACTACTGCACGATCTAATACCACCTTGCCCCTTCTTCTATAGGACTTTTCGTATCTCAAAAAAGCGACGTCGTTTCATGGAACATCAAACCATTTGAGCTGCGAGCATCTATCTCTATATATAATATGCAACTGATAACTAGCAATTGCTACGGAAGTGTTTTTAGCTGACTTGATGCTGGAGTCATGACGTGGAAGCTAATCCTAATCGGCAACAACAAATGCACGAAATTTTGTGTAGGGATTTAACCACAATAGACAAACATAAATAAACTCCGCATTAGCTACGTGTGTGGGCCGTTATACGATATTGTATACAAATGCGTATAGTTTATTTCTTTTTGGTATTAAAATTTATTTTGCGCTTAAAAGATGTATTTATTATTTCTTTAAAAAGTTAACCAACTTGAAAACCACAAATTTAAGAAGCAAAAGCTTAATTAAAATAATTAATAGTTTTTTAATTATTATAGGTTCACACTTGACCACCATCCCACCTGATATTAAGCGACGATACGATCTACGATGGAGCGTGTTTACCTAGAAACAACCGATTTACTCTCGATTTGAAGACACCAAGATTGTAACTATCGGGGAAAACCCACTCAGGGAACGTATTTCACAGCCTAGACGTTCTTATCACAATAGTAAAGTTAAATCTCTTCGTTCGTGTTTTTGGAACATGAACCATGAAACGAAGTCGCTTTTTTGAGTTACGAGAAGTCCTATAGAAGAAGGGGCAAGGTGGTATTAGATCATGCAGTAGTTCGGTCAACCGAACTAGCAACCGGACTACTGGCACTCCGCATTGCCAATAGTTCGGTGATGACGTACAACCGAACTACTGGGACTAAAAAGTTGCAGTAGTTCGGTTAACCGAACTAGCAACCGGACTACTGGCACTACTCGAAAAATACACCATCTTACAAAGATATAGACCATCAAACTTCGAGAGTGGGGGGTCGCAACGTCACTCGTGAGCAAAAATCGTACTCACAAGTGACGTCACACGAAACTTCGAAACGCTGTATCTTCGTCATTTTTTGTTTGTGAAACGAAAGAAAAAATACGTGTAGAATATTTTTTGACAATCTAACTAACGGGCTACTTAGTTTTTTTGAGGATTGTATATACCCTATTAGTCTGAAATGAATTTGTTCTCGATCGAAGCCCTCGACATCATGCCCTGTGGTTATATCGCATAACACTTTACTGGACACAATAACTAGTATTATTATCACCTAGGCATCAAGTAGAACCTGTTGTGTATTATGTTGTTATGCCAAACTTAACGGCAAGGTTCGTAATAAAATGTTAACTTTAATAAAATCTTGCCGCAAAATTACGCGTGCGGCACCTAATTATCTTGCACGCCGTTTCGAAAACACTATATGCCCTTGGATAAATTTGCTTATTTTATAATTTATTTTGAATTCAAACAATTGTGACATTGTGTTATAATTTATTTGCTGTTTAGCGCGCTTAGTAAGGGAATACAAAATAAACGGAGGCCCATTATTAGGGCGTTTAAGATTCAGGTGGAAAGACCAGGTGGAGCGAGACTTACGCCAGTGGCCAGGCTTAAGTATGTATAGTATAGCAGCTATGTTACAGAGCAATAGCTAATTAGTAAAAATTGGTTCAATGTAAGCAAAGGGTTTGGGTACTTTTGTATGGACGGCATTTTTTTCAGCGGCCAAAGATTTTTTGTCACTTTCTTGTAACATTACTTTAAGAGTACTGTAAGGGTCTATTATCGGAACTGAGCCTTCCAAAGTTTTCTTTTATTATGAGAAAAATAAAGCTTCCTTTTGATATAAGTATTTTAAATAACTGTGCTCAAAATAACTTTTGTTCAACTTTATGCTGTTCTTTCAAAATATCCAATCTTCATTACTGGCCGCGCAAATTCAAAACAACGCCAACTTAACCCAAACTCCTTTGTAATTGAAACAGCTGTTGAAAAATAAAATATTTAAAAAAAAATACTATAAAACAAAATTACCATCATTGGGGCGCAGGCTCAGGGAGAATACGGGTGACTCCCGCTCTGGTGCGTTCCTGGAGCAAAGGTTGGCCATTGCCATTCAGCGTGGGAACGCGGCGAGCATCATGGGCACTTTTGCGCCGGGAGCATTTAGAGGTGGGTTATTCGGAGATTAGTTTCTTAATTATAAAATAAAAATATACCATATTATATTGAAAATTTTATTTGACTTCTATATTGCAATTATAAATTACCATCTGCAAAAACAAAACATTTCGAAATATTGTTTTGTTTTAAATTTAGCCATTGCTCTGAGACCTCATTGTTGTTTTAATTCTGATCTGGCAAAGTCCGAGATTAAAACAGCATTGAAATCGCGGAGCAGGGTAAAAAAAAAACTACATTTATTTACTAACCGAAACCAAACCAGATATGACCTTACTGCGATATATTTTTATTAATAAATAGATTTTAAGTTTTGAGACAGGAGAACAGTTATCAGTTATGCTACACTTATACACCTTTGTGATACTGCAGTATTTAGGATAAAAATATAGATAGAAACTGGGTTCGATTGTGGGAATGTCCAGTGCAAATATTTGTGTGATGAATGTTTGCACTGTGTCTGGGTGTTTCTATGTATAATAAGTATGTATTTAAAACTATATAAGTATTATATCAGCTGTCTGGCCACCATCGTACAATCTTTGCTTAGTTTGGGGTCAGATGGTGTTGTGTGTGAATTGTCCACCAATATTTATAAAAAATAAAAAAATAAATGTTTCACAGTAAAATTGTAAATAGTTTACAGTCCAACAACGTTGTATTATAAAATAACCTAATCTACAGTTGGTTCATAATTACACGCTTTCACAAACTGATGGCATCAACAATCTTACGGTGACTATGCATACCTGATACGAATAATGGAGCATTCCGTGATAACTAATGCTGCGATGTTAAAATTGATATTAATACATCCAGAGACTCTCCTGATATAACTTTAACAGTTCGCGATATCAACTCATATTGAAAATACATTTTGGTCCAGGTGCAAAATCCTCCGATTAGACGAGAAGCTGAACCAGTTACAAACTCGGTATAATGAGAAGGCGACAGAGTATACGACCGTGGTTCGAGCCTTCGAGGAGCTCAAAGATGAAAGTTCCAGGGCTCTGAACAGAGTCAAAGACAGATCGGAGACTGCGAAGCATTACCTACAGAATCAGTTGGCTGATCTCGAGAGGCAGATGATAACGTGTAGGGCCCAATGCCGGAGCTACCAAAAGGAGAGAGATGAGGTTTGTTCATGTGTTTATATCTGTTTGTTATTAAACCTTTATACATCTACATGTATCTCTGTCTTTAAACTTTTATCTGTTTCCACATCGGCACGTCTGTATATCTACGTTTCTGCATCTTTACATCTGTATGCCTCCACATCTCTGAATATCTGTATCTGCATCTCTGCAAAAAACTACATCTCCACAACTCTACATCTCTGAATCTCTACACAAAACTACAAATCTACATAAAACAACATCTCTAGATATCTGCATCTCAACATAAAACTACATCTCTGCATTTCTACATAAAATTACATGTCTACATAAAACTACATCTCTAAATCTTTGTATCTCTACATTAAACTACATTTCTACATGAAACTACATCACTACATCTCTGCATCCCTACATAAAACTACACCTCTACATCTCTGCGTCTTTACATAAAACTACACCCCCCCCCTACATCTCTAGATTAAACTACATCTCTGCAACTCTACATAAAACTACATCCCCACATCTCTACATAAAACTACATCTATACATGTCCACATAAAACTACATCTCTACATAAAACTACATCTCTGCATCTCTACATAAAACTGTAGTCTCTGCATCTCTTATCTCTACACCTCTATTTCTTTATATGTACCCAGGTCCGTCAAAGAACACAAATCCAGATTACCAGTTTGAAGGAAAACTTCGACCTGGTGGAAGTTAGACTGCGTGGTCTTCAAAGACAGGTGTCGCTACTGAAGCAATATGCTGTCGCTTTACCTGACGATGGCGACGAGAATACTGATTTAGATTTTGCGTCTTACGTGCAGGCCGTATAAGGTCCACATTCCAATAGCTAGTGAAGTAGCTAGTGTGAGACTAATTAGTTGTTGTCATTTGTTTTTGTTGTAATTTGAAAAAAGGTGATCACTTGGGAAGGGTGTCCCGTAAAAAATTTGATGTTAACTAGTCATTGCGTTTAGCTGGTTTAGGCTTGGCCTATATTGGTTGATAAAGTTTATACTGATGGTAACTCTGTTCAAGATGACTGTTGTTTGATATTATACAAAGCTGTAATTAGGTGATTCGGGATAAGTAGGTACATCCCGTCCGGAAAGTAATAAATTTATAAACGTAAAATTGGAAGGCGAACATTATTGAAGTTTTTTTGTTGTTAATAATGTGTTTAACTTGTGTGTTAATGTGTTTGCACTGCAATCTTGAGCGATGGTGCGTTCTACGATAGAGTGTACTTATTTGAAAGAAATCAATTCACTCTTGATTTAAAGACATCCTGACAATATTCACTCAGGCAATATCCGGATGATAATATTCCACAGTTACGGTTTTCTAGTTACGAAAAGCACGTTAAACCACTTCGTTTGAATCTTTAAAATATAAACAATGAAACGGTATTGTTTTTTCGAGCTACGATCAGTCCAATAAAAAAAAGACAAGGCGGTACAAGAACAGTATGTTGTTGTTGTTAGTTGTATTAGAACATGCAGATCAGTTGCGTACTTGTGATTTGCATTTTCGACTGTCACTTCAAATAAAAGTGTGTCTTATGGTACAATTAATGCGGTATTTTTATTATGCTACTATTATACAACTACACATTATGGAAATACAAGTCAATAAGGTCGAGAATCTATTAAGTATCCATGCAGAATGTGCATCACAGTTCTGTGATGCTATAAAAACCATTCATCAATAGCAATAATTTATTTTTGAAGCCGCACTCTCGTGATTGGTCAATGTGTTCCTCGCAGATGCTTTGTACGTTCATAATCACGTTTTAGCTTACCCTAATGAATATTGTTTTAAGCTACCATGGTTGATCACTAAACTAATATTATGAATTACAAGATATTGACTATCGTAAATATTTCGTAATTAATTATCATTTTGGATTACTAATCGTCTAATTCTAAAACCCACCTTCAAGGAAACTTAATATTCGGTTTCCTGAAAATGTTTCATTGTATCTAATTCACCAATTAAATTTATATTTAGAACGAAAAAAAACGGATTAGGGTTATTGAGACCGAGTCTTTGGTCGGCCATTGTTTTTATTAGTTCCTCGAAATTTTCCAGTTTTTGTAACGTTAGATTTAACTTTTTGCGCTCGGTTCGTTGTTTTTGTTATTATAAAAACATGGACGCTCTCAATGACAATAATTTCGTCACTAGATGATTGTTCTAGAACATTCGTAATCTCAAAAATATATTTGTGAATTGTTTATTTTAGTATGTATTAATCTGTCTCGTAAAATATACGTATACACAGATATCGCAGGTTTAATTACAGTAATGAAATAGGTACCTATTCCCTTATACTTTATAACACATGAAACATACTAAGGTATGTTTATAACATAAGGTACTTCAAGTCTGAGCAGTTGCTCACGTTGTACCAAGCACAGATTCGCTCCTGTATGGAGTACTGTTCGCACCTTTGGGATGGGTCGGTTAAGTATCAGCTGGAGGCTCTGGAGTCGATCGAGAGACGTGCCAAAAGGCTCATAGGCAATGACACCCTCGTGCGAAAAAGACTGCAAAGTCTTGAACATCGCCGAAAAGTTGCTAGCTTATCGGTTTTTTATCGGATACACTTCGGAGAGTGTGCGACTGATTTGCACGATCTGTTACCACCTTGCCCTTTTTTCTATCGGAATGCTCGCAGCTCGAAAAAGCGACATCGTTTCATGGTTGATGTTCCAAAAACACGAACGAAGAGATTTGACTCTACTTTTGTGATAAGAACGTCAAGACTGTGGAATACGTTGCCTGAGCTGGTATTTCTCGTTAGTTATAATCTTTGTGTCTTCAAATCGAGAGTGAATCGGTTTTTTCTAGGTAAACACGCTCCATCGTAGACCGCATCGTCGCTTAACATCAGGTGAGATGGCGGTCAAGTGTAAACCTATAAAAGTAAAAAAAAATGGTTGTCTGTAAATTCGTTTTACTGACGATAGTTAAACGTGACAACGTCTTAAGAAATCAGTACGCTGATAGCGCGAGTAGTGATACCGCTCGACTCGGCGGGTGGCGCCCTCAGCGCTCAGCTTCGTCCGCATGGCACGGACGACGAACTAACGGTAACGGTAACGTTACATGACGTCATGTTTTGCGGGCGTGCAGCCGGCTTCACCGAATTATAAGACGTTATCACGTCAAAAAAAAAACATTAATTATTATCATTCTTATACCTTGAGATACAAAGCCACGGCAGAAAGGCAAATAATTTTACACACTAGCGGTCTGTCCCGGCTTCGGCGATGGTACACATAATAATAACCCAAAGCACTCGGGGATCACGTACATATCCAATAGCAAAAGATTTTTTGAAATCGGTCCAGTATTTCCTGAGGTTAGCGCTTTCAAACAAAAAACCTTTCAACCAAACCAAAACAACAAAATAAAAGACAGACCCGTGTACAAAATTGATGGGTCATTTGAACCACCAGGATACCTATGTAGAAAGATAGAAGGATATAAAATGATAAGATTCAGCACTATGCCGTCATTTGTGAGCTGTCCAACTGAGTGCAGGTGAGTATACCCTCGATCTTTTCTCCTTGTCGCATGATTTTTGTACGGCGTTGCGGAATAATGGTTTATGGTAATGTTTACCATAATGTTAGCAATAAAATGATTGAGTATTGGTATTAGAGGTAGAGGTAAAGAAGAGGTATTGAAACTGTAAAAATTGTAAATTGTACTTCTTTACTTATTTTAACAGACATACAAAAATCATGCCACAAGGGGAAAAGATTAAAGGTTGCGACCACCTATCTTCACCTGCACTCAGTTGGACAGCTTACAAGTGACGGCATTGTGCTGAATTTTATTATTTTCTACCCTTATACCTTTCCACATAGGTCTCTTGGTGGTTCAAATGACCCATCAATTTTGTACATGGGCCTGTAATCTATATAGATTACTTGTATATGATTGTCATACTTGTGTTGGAGAAGGAAAAAAAGAAGGAAGACTAGATCTGTGCTCTTAAAGTTCTACAAACAGTAGAAGGCTTATGTCATGGGCCCTTTGAGCTAAAAGTATAATGCAACACAGTTTATGTTCCACAACTACTCTAGCAGTTGAAACCCGGGGCCGCCACTCACAAACAGAGCGAAACCGTAAATCCCCATCTTTACCAAGTGTGGGGTGGCGGGCGAAACATGTCCTCAAAATATATCTTTCTTATAACACACCGGTTTCGATGTTTTTCATCGTTAACATCTTAATCTCAAGCGGTTAATATTTCTGGGAGACACGAAATCACAGATAGACACGTACACAGTAATGTCAAACTTATGACACCTCGTCCTTTTTGCGTTGGGAGTTAACCATTGAAAGAAACTTTAGCTAATATAGTTACGGAGAACGATGGTGACTATGGAATCTGAAGCATAAAATTTGTTCTGTGACCAAACTTATAACAGACCAAATTTCCTGCACCTATATACAGCATACATATTGCAGGTATATACAAATATACCTAACGGTCGTGAGAATAATTTAGACTAATATAAAAAAAACAATGTAAGAAAACTAGTTAGGAGATTTCTTTCCCACGTTGTAATTACATTTTTCACTAAATTAGTTAGTATCATTTAATTTTCTCACGAGCTGTCTTAACTATCCTTAAATGTCTGCACTAATTTAGAATAATAAAAAAAAATGCATCTACACTCGACCATAAATAAGTAAACTCTGTGCAACTGATTAGAGGAACATGAAGAAAAGTTTTAATATCGCCAGAAAAAATACAGGGCAAATAAATAATAAGTACATTATGGAACTAGTGTGTTATGTTGGCTGATTACTGCTGAGTCACCATTTAGAACCGAGCCGTTAGGTGAGGGTCTTAAGAGAGCCGAGGACGGTACTCCTCAATACACACGTGTATCATACGACTTTTTTTCAATAAACAAACTTGCATGAAATAGGTTCCATTTCTTTGTTCTATTGAACACGAAATAGGTAAGTATACAGGTATACTTTACATTTAAGTACAACAAAAAATAAGCGCTATGTATGTGAGTACTTATTTGTAAGTTAAAAGGAGCTAGAGCCATATTTGTTGCCCCAAAGTTTACTAGAATGTAGAGTCCATTTTAGGCCAACTAACATGGGGCCATTAATAAAACTTAGTATTTTAAAGTAACAAGTTACCGTTAAAACATAGAAAAGCTTATTATTATTGCAGGAAAATAACTAGATCTGGAAGTTCGCGGGTGAAACTGCTGGGCGCTGCTGCTACCCTTAAAATAATAAGTCGTGGTGGCCCAGGGTCTAAAAAGTGCAATTCATAATAGTAATGTCGTAAGTTTGAAGCCCGTCTGCTCTTCTAAATATTTTTCCAAGTGCATTTGACGGTGAAAGAAAACATAGTGAGGAAACCGGTATGTTACAAAAACCGTTCGAGTTTATTTGCCAACTCACACTGGAACAGGGTGATAGGTTATGCCCTTGACTTCTGTTGCGAGAGAAGGCTTCAAGTCCCAGCAGTGGGAACCTTTAGTTGGCAGTTTATGTATGCATTCATAATGTTAAAATAATTACCGTACTGGCACCTTAAGGTTATTCAATGATATGTTAATTTTCTAATAGGTTAAGCTGTTATAAATTTATAGTTTTCCAGTCATTGCGGTAGTCGAGTCTTACCCAACATAATTATTGTTCTAGGCTGGAAGGACGTTTAAACTTAAATAAGCTAAATAAATAAATACAAATTAAGTTATAATTCGTACTAATATCATAAACATATTTGAAACGTTGGATATTTGAAATGTTTGAGCAACTATACTCAATCACGATAAATGTCTGAACGGATTGGATTGAAATTTGGAACACAGATTAATTATGAATAAATACTGGCGGACATTTCACACTCAACACTATAATATGACCCCAAACTAAGCAAAACTATTCACTGGTCTGTGGATAATTCAGGTGTGTTTAGTGTAGGTAGTTAGGTGTGTAGCGTAGTGTAGTTCTCATTGTATTTTTAAAAAAATGGCAAAACTTGTAGGTACTGCGGGAACCAGATAGCTGATAAAGTAGACTTACTACCAACTAAGCCGAGGTTAGTCTGGAATACTAATGCCGCATACATAAAGGAAAGTTACGGCTGGTCTAGTCGGGAGAACGGCGGCTGCCGATCCGTAGACCCCGGGTTCAAACCCCACACGCACCACTGTCTTTTCGAAGTCATGTGCGTAATGCCACTAACTTAAAACGGTGAAGGAAAACATGGTGAGGAAACCGACATGTATCTAGAATCTTTCGAAGTCATGTGTCATCCGCCAACCCGCACTGGGCCAGCGTGGTGGATTATGGCCTTAACTCTCTCCTTGCGAGAGAAGGCCCCGAGTCCCAGCAGTGGGAACGTTTAGTGGGCTGTTGATGATGATTGATTTATGATACATAGGATACTTTTTATCGCGGAAAAATAACGGGAACGGAAACTAGGCTGGCAGAACTGCGGGGCACTGCTAGTAATAAATAAATATTGTTAGACATTATTGCCTAACTTGTACTGATTAGACGAATGTGTTAAGATTTTATTATTGTACTAATACTCTAAACATTTTGAGTGGGCTGTACTACCCAAATAATAATTGTAACATTTCATAAATAAGACATTCTAAGAATATGTATTTACTAGTTTACGGCAAGGGATAAGCCAAAGCTCATCCAGAGGACCAAAGGTTTCAAAAATCGCGTATAAATAAAAAAGGTCGACCGCAGTTTTGATGAAGTATCAGGACAGCTTAAGCGTCGTAACTTATGATTTGTGGTTTCTTCTGTCAAGTAAGGTTTTATTAAATAAAGTTTTAGGTTCAGACGTAAGCTTGCTTTGGATTTATATAGAGTTTGAAGTGATCTATAACGAGTTTTTTTTATCTATTCATAAACTAGCAGCGCCTCGCGGTGTTACCCGCGAAGTTCCCATTACCGTTTCCATTGTTCCCGTTGTTTTCCGGGATAAAAAGCATTATGTGTTCTTCCAGACTATTATAATCTATATGTGTTCCAAATTTCAGCCCGATCCGTTCATACGTTAGGACGTGATTGAGCAACAAACATCCATACATTGACATTTATAATATTAAGTAGGATTACAATAAATGTGACTAAACAATCAGCACTATTACACCTCGCAGAAGTTTGTTACCCATTAGAAATCTTTATTTGTAAGATGTTTAGACATACAGATTTTATGTAATGGTAGGACTGTTGTTGGCTGTCTTGTCTGCCTGGGGATGTGCCACAATTTTGCCAGTTATTCTAGTTTAGAGAAATTAAGGGCTAAGAAAGGGTATAAAAAGAAACCATCGTATATGTCCGGTGGCAAGTGCAGTGCAAAGCAATTTAGACTAGCTTTAGATTTAGAATAGCTATTAAACTCATTCACTCTCAACTTCAAAAACCAAGATTGTATTCATTGGAAAAAAGCTTTCCATACTCTAGCTCGCCGTAAAAACGAAAATTGCCGCAAACCTCTTCGTTGGGATATTAGGAACACAACTATGAAATAGCGTTGAATGAAGCTATGTTAAATTTTATGAACGCGAAAACGTGTTAATTTATTAATCCCTAAAAGCAAAAACTTTAATTTAGTATTAAACCAGACACTCAACTAAATTTCATACCAATTATTTTTTGTGAATTCAACTAACACACTCAAACAATGTTCCAATGAGACAGTAAGTTAGTATGAATATGTTTTATCATCGAGGTAAGTAATTGTTTGAGTTTTGTTGATATTTCAAAAACCACTTTCGATAAAATTTACCTAAATGACACCACTTCTGAAATATGATCCAGGGATGTTACAAAGGTCATTTTAACGGAACCGAAGACGGAGTCGGAGTTTTTGAATTTGATTTATCGGATTCGGAACCGAAGTCGGAGGCATAGGCAGGATCAGAAGTGGTGGCAGGAGAGACATTTTTATTGGGTATAATTTTTTTTCCCAAACACGTGGACTCTATTAACATAGACGAGTAATCGATTTAGGTAGTTGGGATTTTGTATTTCCATTTACTATCCACCACAATAAGGGATTATCTGCAATATTTATACACCTTGCCTCCGATTAAAATCTCCGTTTTAAAAGTTTCGGAGCCGAAGTCGGAACCGAAGGTGTAATAGTAATCGGAAGTTCCGACTTATCCGAGTTGGAGTCGAAGCTCCGTAACATCCCTGATATGATCTACCAAACAAAAAAAAGGTGTATGTGCGATTCACACACGATAGAAGTGAAACTTCAGTAAATCGACAAAAGAATGAGATGAATATATATAACAAGGATAATTACAAAGTTTAATTGTTTAAAAATAAAAGTATTTTGATTAATTTTAAAAGATATTTTATATTTTATTTAACATAAATATGTTACATTGCTCAAGTTCCATATTTTCAGTTTCAACAAATGGTACAAGAGGCTTATGATAACTAAAATACGATACAAACGTTTTAGTTACAATTTGGTTGATATATCTTTGGAATGCTGCATCTATTACCGTTTTTGATCTCGTAGTTGATTGAGTGCGATTGTTACACATTTTTAAATTAAATGTTGTATCGAGAAGCTCAATCAAAGGAAGCGCTGTATCTGATGTTCCTTCCATATACTCAGGGACTGACATTCAACATTTAAATATTTTTTTTTGGAAATATTTTAATATTTGTGTTAGTGACACAATATTTTTTTTAATTTTTAAACTCAGAATTTGATAGCTTACCTTGGAAACTATCGCCTAAAGAAGTTTTAACTTCAAAAAGCGTGCAAAACAAAAATCTTAATACAGACCTTGGTTAGGATCGAACCCGGTACTGAACAATCGTTAAGCCGAGACCGTAACCATTGCGCCATACGCCGTTTGAGAGATGCGTCGAAAATGACGCTTACTTGCAGTATGGGACAAAATTTGAAATCACAACGATTCTAAAGTAAGTAAGTAAGTAAGTCTAAGTTTCACTTCAAGAACTCAAAATCAATTTACAATTGGTGGAACTCTGCCAATACGCGATCGGAAACATGCAATCGAATTGAGAACCTCTTTCTTTTTTGAAGTCGGTTGGAAATGACCTTGCAAGCGACGCTGAGTATGGGACAATATGATTTTATGTATGCGCTATATCAACAAAGTGCTGTTAACTAAGTAAAGCGGAATATTGACAGTGTACGAGTAAGTTATAAAGTTAATGCACGCGAGTGTAGTGCACCTATTACGTGCATATTGCGTATGTAACAACAGTGCAGCGGCGACCAGTAAAGGTTAGGTCAAACCCACTCTTAAAAAGCGTGATAAATTGCGTTGAAACAAATTTGGTGTTTCCGCTCAAACGTTCAACAGCCCAAAACTTTAATTAATCGTCCGTTCAAACTATTAACTAGTAAATTAGCTTAAACGATACATAGTTAAGAAAATAAATATCTAAGATTCCTGAGGGTAGATTCATACCTACTCTTACATTAGATTGTTATTTTTATTATGATGATGATGTGATAAAAATGAAAGTAAGGAAAAAAAATATCAGAAAATGTTGCCCTTCAAATTTTAAGGCTTGAATTCGTTGAAAATCGTTTTAGCTATATCAAGAATATTATATTTTCGCGAAAGATATTATACCTCTATAATTTAGATTTAGTTGTTTTTTCGAGAACTAGAAACGTTTTCGTAGAAATAGAGTAGACGTCCGTCTACTCTATTTCTACGAAAACGTAATTACGAAAAAAAACTCGCGACTTTCCTACTCTCGTTTACTTCGTTTCGTCCGATACAACATTGTTTGACATTTAAATGTTCTAACCATACTCTAAAGGCCGATTTACATCAGACGAGCGAATGCTCATTCTATCCCCACTGTATCAAATTAATTTGGTGTAAACAAACGTAGAACATTATTTCGTTGTTTTGTTTGCGTTCGCAAAGATTCTATGGACTATCATATGGAAAACGCTAAGAACAATCTTTCGTTTACACTAAAAGATCGAGAAAGAATGCTCTTGTTCCAGCTCTAGCTCTATGTTCGTTCAGTTTAAATCGGCCTTAATTAGAGTAGGCTTAGAACATTTAAACAGACAAAACGACGGATCGAAGTAGGATCGGAGTTGGAAAGTCGCGAGTTTCTTTCGAAATTACGTTTTCGTTGAAAGAGAGTAGACGTCCTGTTCCTTTGTTAGAAAAGTTACTGCTGTGATCATTCACAGTATACTCATTTAGATTACTGTTATTCCAAAAAAATATCTCTAATAATCATAATTTAGCCTACATTTCTGAGTTTGTTTGACGTAACAGATGCTAAACTTATTCCATACCAAATAACTTACTCAAAAATGTTGGTTCGCGTAAGCCCTGAGTAAATGTTACTACGATGGTAGTAATGCGATTGCAGCGATGCGTTTCACCTCATTTGACTTAGCCCTTATACTTCGTCCGAGTGGCGCGCGCCCTTGCCCGACTTGGCTCAGGCCTCTCAATTTGCCGATCGCTTAATGTCAACCGACCTTTTTATTGACATTTTTTACCCCAAGTAGTCTAAGAAACAGGTTCTTTGTCGCCAGGCCCTGGACCTGACCAGCATAACCTGTTATCCTCTATTGTTGTTTAAATATCTGCTTATTTTAAAGACTATCGCCAGCTCACTTCTTCATTGAACTATTCTAATGCAGCAGCAGCATACGGAGTGAGTCAAGGTCATAATCTAAGACAGGGGCTAAGTGTAAGTTGCCAGATGACCCATGTCTTCGCAATCTTCTTGGAACATGTTGGTTTTAGCACGATGTATTTCTTCACCGTTAAATAAATGAAAGATTTTTATATCCTCACTCGGAAAAGGCTTATAGATGCAAATGGGGTTCGAACTTACGACCAAACGCTTTTGAAATCGAATGTTCTCAATACTAGGCCATCACGGCTATTCTAATGCTAGACTATTTTAGTGTTGACACCCCAATTGACCAATAACTTGCAGCTAAGTATGTGATTGAAGCGATTTCAGATTTCTATTGTCCATGTTTGCCGTGGATCCATGATGACACGCAAAACCTCTGTACTTACGCTATAAATAAACCAAAAGGCTAACTGAAACTCTACGTAAGCGTTGGTTCCCATAACGAAGTCGGGGCAACTCTCCATTGAATCACAACGCTTAATGTTTGGGTGTAGTAAGTGGGACCTCCTCAGACATGAACTAGGTGCTTTGACAGTTGATTTCTGATTTTTTTTCGTGTTGAACGACCCCAGTTATCTTTACATTCGACGCAAAAATTCATCACTTACTCTTGAGCTGGGAGTATTTCCGTTATTTCATTAGCTGGACGTTTTTGGCTGCAGCTTTAACGATTTGCGGAGATGAATTACTAAGAAGGGACGGTGATCGGGAATCTCAGACTACTGTTCTACGAACCCACTTCGATACTAACGTGACACTGACTGGCTACTCTCCGTCTGTTAACATTCTTGTTGTTGAAGACTCGAATCGTTAGCGAAGTACATTTTATTACGCATTCTAACAGATTGGCCTTGATTGGAACATACCGATGCAAATGTATACGTAACAGTGGATAAAAAACTATGTAATAAGAAGAAGAATGAATTCAATAATTAGCAAGCAGATCAACTAATGACATAGACATAGTAGAATAAATACCATTCCTTCGTGAAACGTCTTTAAGATACATGTGAGTTTATTGAAGTAAGTACCTACTTAGGTAAAATGTAAATGTTACAAATCGATGGATTTACATATATTATGCTTGTAACAGTTTTCGGATAAACTGCATTTGAGGTGTACATACCCCACCACCGGTTCCTGGAGTAATTGTACATACATACCAGTACATGTTTAGGTACACACAAAGCGGCCCTTGTCTTTACGTCGATCGCTTAACGTTCACTAAGTTATACACGATAATTATGTTTCGAGCGTAGCTAATTGGTATCTATGCTGCCGGCTCTCATGTTATAACCGAATTAATGGCCGCTGCAAGTAGGAAGTCCACTATAACCTTAGCTGTGACCGGAGAATATTAAACTCAATGTCGCTTTAAAGCTCGACGAACGAAATAAGGCTACGGGTACAATATAAAAGTAATTTTCACAATCGGATTACTTACTGAATCGATCATGTACCCTCGAGACCTGGCAATCGTATTACAGGTGCGCCTTGAGACAATTCCGCAAATTTGATTTTCAATTCCGATTTTTCCATTCTTGAATCGAAATGGCACATGAAAATATTCGATGAGATGACTACGACGGGGCTCCGAACTAGTTTTTGTTCGGCACATTTTAAATGATCATGAATAATTAAATATACCTAAATTAAGTAGGATTATAGTTCTACAATTTATGAGCTTAGGTATTTGTCTAGTGTTATAATATGAATATATAATAGTTTTATTACCCAAAAAAAATGTCTAATAGGCCAGCCTAGTGCGTATTTTCGACAGGTTTTGGAATGAGTAAGCGCAGACTAGCTCTCATTCCTCCGTCATCAATCACTCGCCAGGAGAGGTCGCCTATCCACATATGTGTAGATAGATTATTACCAGATATTTAATGACCTAAATTTAAAGGTCACCGCAACAGGTGGCAGAATAAAACATCGAATTCCACTCAAACACATTATATTTTTATTGTTTGATTTTTATATTTTTGGTGCTCCATTTTTGTTTGTGTATTTAAATTATAAATTAATACTAATAATAGGACTCGCGAAACGCGCACAGCCTCCTTTAAATGGGCAATCGGGAGCTCCGTGCACTTTCCGAAGCCCGGGCAATGAGCTCGGCATAATAAATAATACAGTAAGGTACAAAAAGGAATTCAACGAAGTACCATCGGATGGTTTCTCACTCGCTCACACAATCCACACAGGCGAACAACAGTCTTACTTCTATAATATCACTAGCTATACAGAATGCGGCGAGGCCGCGTGCACTGAACCATATTGATGTGTACTAGGTTGGTAGGGAATTCATTCAAAATGAGAGCCCTTGAGCTTCTTCACGGCGTTGGTGAGGTGGAGCATCTCAGTGTTGAGCTGCCAGATGAGGGTCTCTAAGGCCTCCACTGTGTCCAAGACCTCCACACGCTCCGTGTGAGGGTTGAAACGGAGCTCAAAAGGCCGGGACATGGTCGACACCCAGCGTCTGAAAACAATTTGGCACATTAATCTCACAGTTACAGCAAGTAAGTTGACCTGCTTTCATAGTATGAACCTGTAGGCTGCATTGGGATTTTAGATTTTATGGTTGACGTATGTAAAAAAGCAAATTTGAATAATTATTACGCCCACGAAAGAAAAACCCCCAGATCATTACGTTATTATGAAGTTTGGGAAGAGTGTTACCTGAACTTTTCTTTGGCATCTTCGAAGCTTTCAGCTACGTAGTAAATTGGTTGGTATTCTTGGTCTTGGTAGGGCTGTACAGAGGTGCTCGCTGGCTCAAAAGCCCTCAGCTCCGGTTTGTCGCTGAGAGCATGCAGCAGCTCACCAATAGACGACAGGAGAGCGGCTCCATACGCCTTCAACTGGTGGTTCTCTTTGCACAGTCCAAACTCAACAGTGAACCAATATACCTGTAGAAAATAAAATGAAATTCAAAACTCTGCTCAGACCACACAAAAAAGAACGAATAGTATTCGCAAAGGCTTTGGCTCCATACTGAGATTTATTTGCACACGGATAGACAACTTTAAACAAATAGTAAATCACCGTAAACATACCGTAGAGAGTTTTTCGATTTCCGGGTCAGAAGCACCAAGAGAAGCCAGTCCAATTTCTTGAGAGAATTGCGCAAAGCTGGGGTCGGCCAGCAGAGGAATGTGTCCAAGAAGCTCATGGATGCAGTCACTAGAAAAAAAACCTTTAATTAGAAAAAAATATTCTTTCCGCCTTCCAGTTTATTTCATTTTTGCCAGACCTAGCTCTATGGCTATTTAACAAAGTTACCGGACCCACTCTCGTAGTTCGCTTTGAAATAGCTATTGAAGTTTGAAAGGAAGTCAACTGTAACCAAATTAGGAGTGAGCCATTTAACAACGTTAGAGTTCCATCACGCCAGACGCCCTCGTCGCTTATAGCCGGAAAATCATTTACGGCCCGGTTTTACGCTTTCAAGGATTCCACATCTTCAGTTCCTCACCTAGATCTCGGAATAAAAACTACATTGAAACTATCTGTGTATCTAATTACCTTGTCCGGTCTAGAGCCGTCTATGATTCGATCCAATTTACATTACGTTAACAAGGACTAATTACGTAATATTTATTTCCGTAAAAATATTCGTCAAGGCAAATTCCTACTTTCCGTTTGCGGTAGACTTTGAGTTTTTGAGTAGATACAAGTATGTTGATTTACACATACTGGAATTTATTGGCAGAGCTTTTATTAACAAAACTAAATTAAAAGGAACTACACTACATTATTTACACACTTGTACGTCTGAATTATCATGTATTTAAGGTCATGTCATAATTAAGACGATCAAGCTCAATACCAGTAGGAAGCGTTCCACCAGTCGGAAGCGTTCCTAGTTTGCTGACGGCGTTACCACGCTGTAGGGTTACCACTGAGCTTAATAGTCGGTCTTAAATGTTGATGCAAACGTATACTTATGAAAACAATGAGCACTATAGAAGACGTTTTAATTAGGCTCCTCGTAAAACATCTAAACCTTTTTTATGTGTGGATTTCATTGTGAAGATATTCTGAGAGAAAAACCCAAACAATGACTAAGCTAAGCATAATATAATTTTCTCTTCGCCTGTTGGCGTTGTGTTATCGGTTTTGTGTAATTACCGGCGATATGTTCTTAAAAATACGAAAATATTAAGTACGATGTTTTAGGTAGTAAATATAAGTCAAGGAAAATACTTACGGTTCGGGTGTGTGGAAGGGAGAGTTCGCGTGACGCACGTACTGCGTAGACTGGAATACTCTGAAGGCGAGGGAAGCGAGGAAGTCCCGGGCGGTGAGCAGACCAGCGGCAGGGCGCAGCGTGAATCCAGTGTGCTTGCGCAAGAAGTTGCTCACATCATCGAGCTGAGGAATACGGTGAGGGACGAAAATGTCCGCTTCTTGCAGCTTCTCGAAAGCGGCCTTGTACTCGCGGCATGCGTGCTTGGGCATCAGGTCGAGGACGGTGTTGAATACTCGCATCCAAGTGGCGTTCTCAGACTCACTGTACACAGTGGAGGGAATTGGGTCTCCGTATTTGTAAGCGAACGCAATCTCGGCAATCTGCTTCCTGCGCTCTCTGTATTCCTTGTCGGCAAATCCGGGGTGGTTCATGTCCAATTCCGGTTCGTATTTAGTCATAAGGTGGTTGCAGTTATCGAGATCTGAAGCGTGCCTGGGGAACCAAGGGGTCTTGCTGGAGATGTTTTCGGTGACTAAGTTGACGCCGGCGAAGGAAGTGGATTGACGGAGGGTTCTGATGAGCTGAAGTAGGTTGGCGCGGGACATGCTGACTTTGACGAGGGCATCGAACTGCACTCCCTCAACTTGAGAGGGGCGGGTCTCGAGATGATCAACGCAGCCGTTGTAGTTATCGATGGTCTTGAGGATACGAGCGAGGGAGCCCATTCCGTCACGCATGCGCAGCAGGAGGGCGGCTTGCTGGATCGCCTGCTCTGCTTCCGGTGATTCAGCGGCAGCGTTTTGAAGAATCACCTCCTCTTCAGTCAGGGTGTAATCTGTAATTAATTTTATTCTTAGCGATCGAGAACCTTTGCGTTTTCCAACTCAATATTATTGATTTACCACACTGAATTAGTTTAAAGGATGAGGGTAGGTACGTGATTTATACTAACCATCATCTATCTTTGCGGCGTCGTCCCCTATATCTGCGTCGGCTAAAATAAAAGAATAAAAAAACGATATAAAATAAAAGTAAAGAAACGAAACAAACGAATTAAATAATGTAAATCTGTATAAGTAGACATTTACCAAGGTGACCATTTTTGGTCTCATCTTGCTGGGTGCCATCCTCAACAGTAGGGGAGGTGTCGCCATTGCCGTAATGGAATTCATCTTGGATGTAATCGGTGTCCAAGCCAGAGTCTAAATAAAATAACAGAAAATAATAAAAATCAAAAACAAACTAAGAGAACAACTGAAAAATAAGTAAAAAACAGCGAGTTTGTTGAAGTTTTTCCTTGCGAGAATCACGTTTGGTATTCATATGTGCAAAACCGGAAGATCGTTTGATTTTAATCTTTTTTGCAAATACTTCTAGCCAAATACGTGCTATTACATGACATTTTAAGATGATGTTACTAAGTTATTTATAAGAATATTTGTATTAATTTTATTCTATCTCTAGTAGATAAAGTCAGGAAAATCTGGTAAACGGCATTTGTTTAATCGATCTTGATTTTAAGAACTAACGTCGTGGGCTCAATTAACCTTTGACAAACTATTTGTTTAACAATTTCTAACCACATATGTAGCTGTTGATTGAATTACTAATGTTTTTTTAATGCATCTTGGTATGATACGTTAGGTTTTTGAGGTTTCTGTCGATTGATTGTTCAATTCTTGAGGAAGGTATAAAGAGCGCGTGTTGCTATGATTCTTGTGAATAACATCTTCAGAGGCGAACATCTAAAATTGAAGGGGGTTAACAGAATGAGGGTAGGTAGTACAAACCATTGGCGCGGGCGCGGGCCTCTTCTAGCACACTTTGTTTGGTCTGTTTGACAACCAGGGTCTCAAATCGAGCGTCATCTACGAGAGAGCGACGCCGGGATGGGTAGCCATTCTGGAACAAAAAGAATTACGTCAACACTTTGCCTTACAAGCTAAAATCGACTTAACAGGCATGAAAGTTACAAGCAGGTGCGAAGCAAGTTTAAAAACCAATTTTCATCTTGATTGTTCTGATTTCAAAAGAAAATCTTTTAAGCGTCCGTTTAATTTCTTTGAGTGAGATATTAATTAGCTTGGGATTATTCCTTCTGTGAATGTCTAGTAAGTTCATTTTAATTGAGTGATCTTATTCTACTTGTATCTCAAGGAAATGCCTGGCGAGAAATTGAAAAATATGATTAATCCGATTTGATTAAGTAATTGTTGGATTTACAATCAGATGCGTATTTTATTATGAAATTAAACAATGAAAAAAAACGTTTGCATCAGGAAACTATCATACCGTAAATGAATAAAAATTATCGACGGTGGAATATTTTTCAGCAGTTGAACGTATTATAAGTTTTTTGTTATTGGATGTTAATGCTATGTTGCGTGCTGTAGGTTTTTATTGTCTGTAATGACTTATAATGATTTATAGTGCATTTAATTATACGAGCATTGTATCAGTGGAGCTCGTATGTGTGTCTAGGTAACAAGACAATAATTAGTTTATTTATAATTAAATATATCAACAATTACTTTTCCTCTTTAGACAATAACATCAATACCACATTTATTAGGTATATATTATTATCTTTATGTTAATTAAAAATGATTCATGGTTAATACCTGAATGTACGATGCATTTGATTATTCCTAACAGCTTCCTCATACAGAAACATAAACTAAAGTAGAGCTGCCACAAAAGGGCATTCTCTTAAAACGGTTTTCATCTTTGAAATCCTTATGGAGCGGTCGCATCGCGTTATATTTCATGTGAGAACAGGAATTGCTTTTACCGAGTTCCTAAGCTTATTTCCCGACCGTGTCCGGGCGTAAAGTGGTCCATTATTCTCTCCCTCGCGTCGACGCCGGATGCGAGCTCTACGATTGAAATCTCTGAAAAGGACCTGAACTTTCTGGACCAGTGGGCCGCAATGGGACAATTACAGTCTTGACTTTCTTAAGTGCAACTTCTTGTAACTGCCTTTTGACTGAAACGGTCTTAACTTCGTTAAAGAAGTTAAGTGCCTTAGCTACCGCAAGAAGTCCTAGCAACTTTGAACAATAGTTAACCGTCATTGACGTGTTCGTGTCTGAGCGTATTAACTTTTGTGTTATTACGGCTCATTTTAGAGCTAGAAGTAGTTTTTGTAATCGTAACGTTAAGCACCCACTCGCCTTGGTTACGGTCAAGCGCGGTACGTGTCTATGTTAATTTTGAGGTTTGTATGTATAAAACAGTTCCTACATATTTTGGGCTCAGTCAATGTTAACTTTTACGTAGGTAATGTAATTTGAATATTTGTTCAACTAATATTAGATTTATGCGAAAAAATCTTATCTCGTACGTTTATTTGTGTTTGTCTAAATGTCAAATAAATTTATAATTGCAATTGTATAGAAAACAAAGACACTTGAACATCTGTAATACTAATTTGAGCTTAGATACAAACAAAAGGATTTAGCTTAGAGAGGTCATTATAGCTTGGAAGGTTCTAGATTAGTTACAAAGTGTGGAAGTTAAGTTAGACGGCGTACTGGCAGCATGATTTCCGTCGGACAAAGCAAGGAGTTGCGCGCAGGCGGTTAGACCTAGCATTTTCCACTAGACTGATCGCGCGGACCTAACTATGTATGTCAAGGGTCGCGCTAAATTACACTCCATTGTTACCAGAGCCCCTGAAATGCACTAAGTTGGTAATTGCAACTGAAACCATTTTTATTTCTTAGTATTTTTAGTATTGCTAATAAATCTACGAACGCCTTTGACACTGTTTCATCGACAATATTGAGCCTAAATTTAGTGAACCAGTACACAGGATTATTTTGCGAATATATTCGGCAGCACACACTAACAAAAGACTTATTAAAATTCGGCTCCTAAGTGAATTAACGAGGATTAATATTCAAGTATCATAATTCGATTTTATCTAGATTTAGGAAACAAAGCGATCTGCGTTGAGTCAGCCGCGGATTGTTTACCTAGCGTACGTGTTGCCTTACTCACAGGCAAGATTGCGGAAACTGTCTGAAGTTAAAGGTCCGCCTAACTGGAGCGGGCAGGATTTGGAATCCGGTTGGCATAGCCTTGGTGTGGCCGAGTGGCCACTTCACCATTCCAATCGGCTGGCGGGTAATTAAGCCGAGCGGGTGACCTGAGCCCGTACTATGAGCTTTTGTTGCGATTCAATCCACACTACCTCTACATATTTCGAGCACTGTCACAGTGACCCGTATCGCCGGGCGACAAGGTTCGCAATTGCGCTTTATGGAATATTCAACGTGAGTTTCATCCAGCGATAATCGCAATGGGATCTCGTGGTACGGACTCTGGGCTCCGTTCGACACCCTTGCCACTTTATCGAGTCACGATGACGCTTGATGCCTCGTTCGGCCTCACTTGTAAATCACCTACATATATACGCAATATGATTTTAGTAATTTTGCACGTTCAAACATTGATTTATTGTTTTACAATTTACTTTTACCGTACCGATTTATTGTATTCATATGGTTAATTGTCATTGTTGAATGAAATGGGACCAATGATTATTATGAACTATAAACAAAGGTCAGAACAGGCTGAGAATATCAATTCACATTTTATATAGATACCTATTCCGTTTACGTGGATTACGTACTTTAGATTGCTAGTCTATTCAATGTCAAAATTACAAGTACGACTACAATAATTGTGGATAAAGAGATGGCCGAGTAAATTTAATAAGTTATCGTTATTAAACGAAGATCTTGTCAAGGGCGTAGGAACTAGCCTTCGTGGATGTAACTTGCGTGACGTTACCTCATTAACGAGTTGTGAATGGCCACTGCAAATTATAACTCAATCAAAACAAAAGAGGCATAACAAGCCTTGTACACGATAAACTCAATTCGTGATCGTTACTTATAGGGTAGAGTGTCACATCTTACATTGGACCAGTGAACGTCACCCGACCTTCGTTGGTCAAGGATACACAATCATTCAGGTGTCAATTAATAAGCTCACATAACTGTTACACCTGTTCAACGCTCAGCTCTATTTACTAAATAAACACAAAAAAAATATCGCAATGCTTGTCAAGAGTTATCATACATCTGTTTAACGAATTGCACAGAAATATTACGATGTTTTATAGAAACAGCATTGTCTTATGATAACTCTTAGAAAACATAATCGCAAAAGCTAAATCGTCAAATGAATTACGTTATATAAAACTGCGTATACTTAATTGCAAGTAAATTGGAACCATGAGGTAACGATTACGAACTCACGACGCCTTGAATATTGACAATGGTAATTAATCTTCAAGACAATGATGGCCCTCATTATCTTGTGTACTTATATTTTTTTTTCTGCAAGACACAGCATTCTACAAAATTCGGTGCGAGAATTATAATGTATGATGTAACTTGTATTTGTCAACAATGGCCGATTAAGGTACCATTTATTGTATATTATTCTCTGCGAAGAAGTGTTAAGTAACTGCATGAGATGGGTTTGTATTAATGAGAAAGTTTACCTACTTTTTCGGTATTATAATTACTTTATTGTGAGACATGTAGCGTAAAGATGTCGCTTCGGAGATAAGACCGTGTGTGTGTAAACTTGTAATCGTGCGTTTTTTTATATAATAAAGAACATTTATTTATTGCATTTGGTACTGGATAGCTTTCACACGATTTCTTCGACACGCTTCCCCTGGTTTTGCTGAGAGATTTAAGGCTCTCAATTGTTATTGTTCCTTTCGAAAGCGAGTAATTAGGACTTTATAATTTATGGCAGACTATTGAAAACATTTTGGAAAGAGGCTGATTTTATAAAAGACGATTCAAATGTGGATGAAAAAATAAGCACTATATAATGATTGAAAAAATAAGCACCATTGCTTAGAGCACGTAATGATAATATTTTAAAAATATAGTAAGAAATATAATTTACAAGTCGTTGCATTAAATAAAAATATGTTGCATAATATTTGACTGACATACTTTAAATTATTATTGTGCTTTGAATGTTACGATGATAATTTTTTGAATGAAATGTATAATAATGTTTTTTTCATTTGGGAGTTAAAATTAAATGGTTTAAAAAAATATTGTAAGAGTGCAATGTGTTAGCATTGGTTTTATGGCCGGTCACTTCAATTGCGTTTAAAATGATTAATTAAATTTCAGCAACAAATATTATTAATATTAATATAATATAATTAATATTAATAAACTTTATAATTCACTTTTAAATTAGGGTTTTCCAAATGATCGGCCACAAAACTGTTATGAAATGGTCCAGAGGGTATGGCGGGGAAAATCGGCACGACTCCTGGTCGGCAGCCGATAGACCCAGGACCCTGGATCTCCTCACCTCGATGCTGTAGGATTTCTTGATGGCGAACATTTCGCGGTTTTTCTGGGCAGCTGCGACGGCCATTGCTTCTTCTCACGACACTCAACAAGGAACGAAAGAGCCTGAACGAGGGGGTTCACTGCGCGTTTAGCTAGCGTATGTCTGCGAGAGCTTTCTGTCACGACCACTGGCTTGTGCCTGTCTGTCCGCGACTATAGCTGTCGTATTACTATGGCTAACTAAACTTCGGATTGCAAACAGACCAATGCATGATGACCGTTCGCAAGAACAGTTTAAATAGTGTTAGGCGCGCGCCTCCCACCCCGCGGCACCTTTCGTCGCGCATGCGTCACTAACGCGCCTCGCCGCGCGCGCCCTCTGGGGGCCGCGGTGGTTTCCCTTCAACCCTTACTCTCGAATACGGAAGATTATTCTGTCGTTTACTTCATAAATTGAACTATAAAAAATAAAAAAAATTGGTGTACAATTTCGTCAAGAAAAAATATATTTACGTTTCCATACAATTTCGTCAAGAATATTGTACATTTGTAAATACAATGTAGCTGAATAGTTTTTAATTAAGGGACTCAATTTCTATACATTGTATATTTAGATTTAGAAAACAAGGACACGTTTTTATCGATACTGAAGGAATTATTATACGTTTCATTAATCTATATAAATAATAAAAATAGAGATTATTACATGACAAATGCTATTGAGTTTTTTTGCATAACTATAAGATGCAGAAGTTAATTATTTGCTTATAGCTATTTTCTCTGTATGTTTTCGTAGATTGAGTCGAATAACTAAAATTAAATGCGAAAAATTTGAACATTTTCTTAATTTGTTGACTTTTTACAAAATTTTACTTCGTAACTTATTTTCAATATTTCGTAATACATAATTGTTATTTATTTAAGATAGTTTTTGTTACGTAACAAATTTGATTTCCGTATTTGAACTGTATATTTTTGCGAACAAAAAATGAAGTAGGTACATACATACATTCCAGAGACTTCCTAATACCTTATTTTTTCACATTTTGTAAATTAGTTACCTACATATATATTCTTTTTTTTTGTAAAACAAAAACCTTACGTTAATGCTCGTAAGTATTTCCTGTGTAATATATGAGGCGTTTCTTATTTACTCAAAGCGTTAATTACGTTAGTAAGTTAGTTTTATCAGATTGAAGTGTGTAATTTTATTGCTAGTTTAACACTCAACAAAAGCGTTTTGACAGACGCTGAAAACACAGTTTAGCATAAATTTATCATAACTTTGGTTGCATTTTTGCATTAAAAACTTGATGATGATACTTATTTTTGATAGACAACATTGGCTGGCAGGAAAAATAATTACAAAGGAAAGAAACCTTTACTTATCAATTTTTTTATAGAAAATAATTTCCGTCTGTTGTCGTGCACGAATTTAGGAGATGTATGTTTTTTAACGGTTAGTGCGTTTTGAAGTACTTTATAGCTACTAATAAAAGTTAATTTAACAAAAAAATGTAGGTATTAAAGTGTTAAGGTATTTTAGGTCAGGTGCTACAAACTGGCCAGGCGGAACTTTGTAAAAAATATTGCTTATTTAAATTTTGGAATTTGGAGTTAACTCATTCTTTATTTAAATTACGAGTATATCTCATATTCGTGTATTACCTGGACATTGATGGAACTGTATTTTAAGCTCTGAGTAAACAATCTGCGTATTTTCTTTTGTTTTATTAGGGTGTATAAATTCGACTACCCATCGACAATTTTATGGACATGATATTTTTGTTTAAGTTTTTTAATGTAAGGTTCAATAAACTATGACAATATACTTACAAAAAAAAGTCATAGAATCTAAGACGAAAATAAAAAAGCGAAATTTGTCTTTCAAAACTAAATTGCGCACTTAGCGGTTAGTCTGTTATTTTAAAAATATATGTTTGATACTTGAAAGGAATGAAATATAAAAGGGTTTAGCAAACACTTTATTGTGACACAAACAAACACATTACCATAAAATACTTATGAATTATATACAACACAAGTGGCAGCCTTATGTCTAAGAGAAATATTTTCCAGACAACAAGGTTAAAGAAAATCACCTACAAATAAAGCATAGGCATTTAGCGTAGACCGGAGAAGCGGCGTTATTTAAAAATATTACTACATATACAACGACATTGTAATATAAATTACTTAATTGATAACTCTTAACGTCAGGCTATTTTCAACAGCGTCCAATACTTTGACCATGAAATTGTTGAATTTGTGTTGTGATGGAATATATTTATAATCGACGAAAATGAAATGAAAATAGAATTAAGAACTTAAGTTAATGCTACTTGGTCCTATACATATAGGACGTCAGAAACATATACTAGAAAACGAGTATTCGTACCCTAAGAGAAAGATGGTGAACTACTTATTTGCAAATTTGGTAATAGGTCGTAATATTTTTTTTAGTCGTTTAATTTTTGTCCGATTTTAAGGGACGCTGTGTCTACGATGGAGTGCACATAACTAGAAGAAATGGAAAGGATTATGGCCTTGGCTCTCTCCTTGCCAGAGATGGCCCCGAGTCCCAGCTGTGGGAACATTTAGTGGACTGTTTATGCTTATTTATGCTAACTAGAGGAAATCTATTCAATCTCGATATGACGACAAGATTGTTTCCTTCGAGTAGCCCATTATAAAAATACATTCCAGAGACTAGTCTAGGTTTGATGGTACTTTTATGGTGTTTTGTACTCATAATGTTCGTAATCAAGTTGCCTATTCGTTGGTGTTAGTACTAAAACCAAATAATGGCGGCTTTTCGAGTAGGTGCATGTCATTTAAAATTATTCTATTTTTTATGGTTTCGTTGTGAGGAGATTAAGTAATTGAAAAGTTTATTAAATAGCACAAAGAAAGAAACTACTGCTTTGAAGCTAAGATTTTGCAGAAGTTTGATGCATTTTTTACCAGTTGATATTTATGGATAATGAGTACCTAGATAGCTCTGAAAACTATGCAAAAATCTAGTTTAGTTAGTTAGTAGGCGCGCCTTAAGGAAACTATCATAAAGTACATGCAAACGCCAGATGGACCTTTTCAAAACCACAATATCAAATACAGGTAAATCATAAAATACCAAAGTGTAACAGTCATCGAACCGCCATAAAGCATCACATTATTTCTCCTGCATCATAAATGACATACGTCCTCGTCTATGACTTGTCAACAGATCTGTCATGCACGTCACAACTGGAGCGGGTTTTTACCTACGGTTATACAAAATATAACGCGACAGCGGCGTTTCTGAGAACCTTATTTCCTGATTTAGTTTAAATCAGGTTTTTTTTCTCTGATAACCGTGAGTATGTCCGGGGCTTGATGGTAAGTGATTCTGTGATTTGATATTAAGTTATGACGAATCGACAGTAGGTTCGTACATAGAAGAAGCCGATTCATTTCATCTTAGACCGCATCGTCGTTTTACGTCAGGTAAAATGGTGGTCAAGTGCAAGTTTATTTTTGTAAGAAAAACTTTAATTTTTTTCCTGCAAAATTGTGTACAATAGGTAACGGTTATACCTCTACTAGATGTTACAGGTATCTAGAGAGGTCCTCTAGACTATACCTATAATAGTACGTTTTATTAATTAGTGTCAATAATTAAGAAACGATAGCAACAATTTAACACTAAGTTTATTGTTTACATATTTATTGTTATTTATCATATTAAGTATAGTAATTTATGTTTGCTGAAGATGCTTGAGAATTTTCAAAGAAAAGAAATTAAGCAATTATTTGGATTTAATTTTTTTTATTGGGTACAGGGCGAGCAAGTTTTTAGCATGATGGTAAGCATGTCTGCCCTTATCAGCACCGTACCACATAGTTATTTCAACATTAACGATTTTTATCAGTCCTAGTACATACACTGTAGCGCGTTCGTCACTCGTCACGGGAAAACTAAACGATCCACCTATTTGTCGGTATCTTGGATATATAATATGTAATTGAATGTAGTTAGTTGGCTAATTAGAAAAAGTTGGATATTCTACTACGTCATCATTATAATTATATAATTCTGGTAACTTTATTTAAAAAGTCCGTAATTATATAATATTTTGTTGCTAATATTAAACTCAATAATTATTTAAGGTGAGTCAATATTTGCTGTGGGTTTTCATATTCGTGTTTGTGTAAATTGTTTGTTAAGTTGGATCTAGGATTAGATTTTGTGCAACGAAGATAATGTGTAAATATGATAGTAATTTTATTTATCATGTATTAATATTTGGATTATATCAGCTTATTAGGTCCAACCACAGAAATCTAAATAATAAGGTACTAGAAGTCGCATGACCGCGTAACATTGTCGCCGCACAGGTGACTTTTAGGCCACCAGTGCTCGAGTTGTAGTTTAGTCTTCTTCGAACCGGCAGGCGTGAATCATCTTTAAAACTTGTGTTATGCAGCATAAACAACTGTGGAAGTTCTTCCACAACTTGCAATTATACCAATAATGAGATTAAATTTCACTGATAGGTATTTTATTTTATTTTAATTGTATTTTTTACTAAAATAAACGGAGCCCAATGATTCACTATGATAGTTATTCATTTTTGGTGTTATCGTCGTTTTGCATACCATTGCTGCGTACATTAATTAACATCTAGAGTGGTACAAGCATAAACAGCAATGTAATGTAAAATTAAAGAAATCGTCATAACCTCTAATCTTCCATGGTACAACCGCAGGTAGCGATCGTGAGCTAGTGCTGTGACGGCTCAATTTTACTTGGCCAAAAATAAACGATGAAAATTGTATTTTAAATTTTACCTTTTTTATCGATAAATTAACAAAAAATATCGATAAAAAATTGTACACAGTTAACACCCATACGTAAAATCTTTTAATTCGCGGTAAACATTACTTCATAATTCATAAATTATTAACAAAAGTATATACATACTAGCTATAACGCGCAATTGTTCATCCGTGCAAAATAAATATTAAGGTAACAGAGGCAGTATTTAGCTATTGTAAGCATTTATTTTTAAGACATTATTAGTTTTCATACAAAATCAGCGAACAACACGGAAAGGAGTAGGCATACACAGCGTTAACCTCTGTCAAAGTGCAAGTCCGCGGAGTTTGATAATATACCATGGCGTGGAATACACTGAGGGCGGGGCTAGATTTGTGAATGGTGCTTTATTTTTATGTGTAAGTGATTTGGCTGCGTGAGTATGGTCGGCAATGGATCGGTACAGGTATGTTTTGTATGTAATATTGCGGCTTTGCGCTAGTGTGCAACTTTCCCCTCCCGCCTTTGCCAAAGATTTTCACAATATTTTTTAGCTAAGGCTACTTCCCTTCCGTGCTTGCGCAAAAGATCGAGTTGCTCGATGTACAAAATATACAACAACCTTTGTTCTTCAACTATACCTAAGCCCATATGGTGTCAGAATTACATAGTTCAGTTTTCGAAACAATAGTATACCCCGTGTGACTCACTTATTTTATAAGCATATTGACTTTGTTGTAGTGTAATACACCTAATTAATGAAATCAATTCAAACCTTTATCGAATGTTAAAATTGGACCGTACTTTGAAATATCGATATGTTTTAATTTTTGTCAAGCACTAGCGTAAATGTGAAAAATTGTTTATTTTTCAATGTATTAGTAGGTTCACTGATAAGCGTTTATGGATGTGTGTGGTGCAATCACAGACCTAGTTCGTTAATGTGCAGCTGCTCGTGTGTGAGTGAATTTGTATTGGAATAGTACGCGCATGTAGTAGTGACCGCGGGGGTAGGGGAAATGTGGCGACAAGCGTTTTGCAAGTAATTTGAGAGTTATACCATTTCTATTACCTTATTATTTAGATTTCTGTGGGTCCAACTTAGTTTGGGAGTTAATTGATAAATGTCAAACAATGTTTATTTGCAAATCTACTTATTAACTGGCTGACTGGCCTTATTGGCTTAGTTGGTAGTAGTTCTGCTTGCGAAACCGTAAGTCGTGGGCTCGATCCCCACCCAGTACAAACGTTTGTGTGATGTATACAAATATTTTTTATGTGTCTGGGTGTTTTATGCATAATAAGTATGTATTCACAATAATATTAAATAGTTTTATAATTGCTATCTGGCTCCTATAATACAAGCTTTGCTTAGCTTGGGGTTAGATGGCGTTGTGTGAGCTATGCCCACCAATAAGTGCGTTTTTTTTTTAAATTATTTATTTATTATTTATTTTAGTCATAGAGTTTGAATTGGAGATGCAATCTGGCACGGTTAGATTAACCTTTCGGGGATCTACCACATCCGACAATCTGTACTTTGACATAAACTGTTAAAGCATTTTTTAATTGCTATAAATTACCAAGTACTTATAAGGCGTGCGTCCCTAATAGCAATAATTATTATTTCCATTAACTAAATACCTAATGTAATGGTATGAATGAGGCCATTATACGTTTATTATTAGTATTGCTATTAAATGTCACTACTATGGTTTAGGATAAGCAGCCCACTTCACTGGTAAGGAGAGATTCAAGGCCATATTCCACCAGGCTGGCCCAGTGTTGGGGGTCTACCGCCTAACGAAAAACGCTTTGACGCTTTGATGCTTTGACGTTGCTGTCTCTTTTCTTCTCGCTTGAAATGAAAGAGACGGCAATGCCAAAGCATCAAAGCGTCAAAGCGTTTTTCGTTAGGCGGTAGAGGCCCGGGTTGGTAACGCATGACTTCGAAAGATCCTAGGAACATGTCGGTTTTCTCACGAAGTTTTCCTTCACCGTTACCTGGGCATTACTCTCATATAATAACGGTGACTATGATAAGTGTCATTTATTTGTTTCATAAAACGTTTTTTCAATCGCTGGATTAGTAGATAAAACTTAATAATGGCACAGAAAACGTAAATAAAATTACTTATTTGCGATACTGATATTATAGCTCCGTCCCGCGGTGTGATCCGCGGTATACGTAAACTTTTAGTTGGAATTGTACCTCCTTAAGAGTTTCAAAGCTATACACATGATAAACAGACATACATAAACACGAGAACACAAAAAAATATGTAAAAACAAATGGTATTTTTGTTGAAAGTGATTTCTTCCAGTCAACCCGAGAAAATAGTTGCACAGAAGACAGAAGTTAAATGTAGAAGCGCTCTGAGCAACAAATTCTATTATGTATAGAGTTTCATCACAGTGATCTTGTAAAATCAGAATATGGATCTGTTGTATAGGTAAAACAGGAGTGTATACCAAGATATTTGACTGGTCTCGTGGCTTAGTGGGTTTGATTCCCACCCAGTACAAATAATTGTGTGATGAATTCAAATATTTGTATTGTGTCTGGGTGTTGCTATGTATAATAAGTAGGTACATATTATACACAACTATATAAGTAACATATTAGCTGTCTGGCCGCCATAGTACAAGCTTTGCTTAGTTTGGGGTCAAATGGTGTTGTGTGTGAATTGTCCACCAATATTGATTTATTTACCGACCCCAACTTGGTCAGTGTACTATTTTCCTTGACATTTCCCTTGAGCGATAAGGCCCAAAGCCGCAGCTTTGGATTTATTCAAGAACTCTATCACTGAGAGCATAAAGGTGAAAGCTGAAAGGTCTCTACAAAATTTCTCCTAAGGTTACTCCTAAAAAAATGGATCCCAAGTGAAGTATGTTTTAAAGAAAATGAATGACAAGATTACTCCTAAGGTTACTTCCAAAAGAATGAATCCCAAGTGAAGAATTGTTTAAGTAAATGAATGGATGAGTACGTGTAGTTTCCGTAATGCAACCTATTTACATAATAACCTACCATCACTACTTGTTGTGTCGTGTTCAAAGCCTTTACTAGTTGCCTGCATATGACTAGCCAGTCACACACACACAAGACGAGCCAGTCGGGCGCCAGTTTGTGAGTAACACGTGTTCAAGTCAGATTAAACTAGATTTTGCACATAAAAAGGGCTCTGACTGTCAATTTTTTTATCGGTCTGTGATGACGTACCCTAAAACAGTGCGATTTAATATCCACTTAGGTTATTGTTGCTTCGCCAATTGGAGGTCACTTTACACTGTTCAATTGAGGCGGAGAAAAAAATCTTAAGCTAAAAGACCTGCTGCTTTAGGCTCGCCACTTAAAGTACCCTTAACTTATTGAAAGATGATATGCATATATGTAAATAGGGTTATTGGTAATCAGCTTGCATCCTTTTAAGGGAATGCTAAGTACATTAAATACGACAAGTTTTGTTTTACAGTTTTTAAAAATTCGTAAATTTTATCCTATACAAAATAAAAAAAAGTGTACTTCCTCGATCTAAAAGCATTAGACTCTTCGTAATAATTCGTAACAAGAGCGCGCGTGCTCTTTAACGCTCGATAAAATATGTGTCAAAGTGAATATAAAACACTAAACAGCCGCTAAACAGTGCTAGAGTCTTCTCTAAACACTACCAACAACACTATTTTTAACACGCTTTTATTAGCTTCACTTGTAACTAACTATGTATGTAAGAAAATTTTGGAATCTTATTTTGACCCACTTCCCGGTCTTCGATTTGGATGACATTTTGCACACGCTCTGAGTTCTGATGACAATACATGACTAGCTAAAAACATCATTACAAATCCAATATGGCAGCCTCCCCAAGATAGCGGGCTGGTTGTTTGAAATCCACCCCCATGACATGGGTATCAAATGATAGGGTTTGCTGTCAGGAATTCGAAAAAAAATAGTCACGTGACTTAAATCTAACATGGCGGACATCCAAGATGGCGGATATTTGAAATGCACCGGCATGATATGGGTATTAAATGAAAGGGTTTGCTGAATGGGGTACGAAAAAAATAATCACGTAACCTAAATCCAACATGGCGGCCGTTCCAAGGTGGCGGAAATCGGGTTTTTTTGTTTTTCAAACTGATAATTTTATTTTTGAAATATGTTTTGAGTTTTAACAAAAGGTGTAGAAAGAAAGTTGTACGTTTAAATATTTAAAACATGGACATGCCTGCATCCGTTTAAGGGCTTAAATTGATGCAGGCTGATTACCAGTAACCCTGTATTTACTAGCGATCGGCCCCGGCTTCGCCCGCGGTACATAATAAGCCTATAGCACTCAGGGATCATGCTTATCTCTACCTATTAACTCTGTGCCCGGAAATTTAGCAAAAATACCACTTCGGTAATTCTGATGTGTCCACCTTAAATTTTCCCTTAATAACAATTACAACTAAATGTATTATTAATTATAGAACAGATTTTGCATTACAATTATTCATTTAGCACCTTGGATTTTACGTGCTGAATGACGGTTTGTCCATTTTAAATAATACACGGTTTATTTATACTCATTTGTTCGTTTTACCCTTTACAGGAATTTATTTAATTTTAGTAAAGATGTCACAAAAAAAATACCATTTCGTTGACTTCAACTTCTAATACATAAGGGTAGAGGTTTTTTTAAAATAAAACTACATGACAATAAAATCTATACTACATGCTGACAATGTAGGGTCTAGGGATAATAATAATTAAGATGATAAATCTCAAAGGATCCACTGAAGCCATTGGAAGCGTACGCTGCATGCTTGTGGCATTCATTAGTGTATCCATACATTCAGTGTTTTTGTACATAAAGAAATTGCATACTATATAATAGATCGTGAGTAAGGAATGTGTCCAAGGAGTGTTTTGTGAACTATGAAAAGAGTCAGCTTCGCACGCCAATATTTCTTGACTACGTTAGATACATTATGGATACATACTGGCCGAGCGCCGGCGAGTGAAGGCCAACGCCAGTGTGTGTAGGGCTTACGAGTATTTGCCTTGACTTGTGATCACTCGCCGTCGCTCGCCTAGCTGGCCGAGTGACAGCAAGTGGCCAGTGTGTATAAGGCTCATTTGCGTAGACTCGTCTCCGCTTGCCGTCGCTCATGACCACTTGCCTCGATTTTTGTGCAAAAAACCAAGGCTCTCGCATTGGCCTGCGCTCGACCAGTATGTGGACTCGCCATGTACCGTTTTGTAAACGCTTGCGTTGACCTCCACGCGGCCAGTGTGTATTGGGGGCTTTACAGCCCTGCTACACATCCTAGCACCAAGCATTTACCTCGAACTCCTCCGGTGAAATGATTTAAATATAATACACAGTTTTAGAAGTGAAAACTTCTTCTGTGGCGCACACAGACACATTTTTCGTGGGCTGTGAATGGAATTCTAGCGTCATGCTCGGGAATGATAAGAAACCTTCGGGTAAACTCGCGTAGTTTCCAACGTACTACTTTCCGACTACCCGTTTCTCAGCTTCACTATATATATCCTCAGAAGGTCATAAGTACCGATAGGAGATTCGTAGTCGATGCGATAAAATATTGCTTCTCTGGCAATATATTTAGTTTCCGGGATAAATTGTCTACTTTCTTGTAGAATATCATGTATGTCACGATGTTTGCGTTCGTCTAAATATTAATTATTGTACCTACTAAGGGTCCTCAATTAGTAAAATTTCGACCATAATACCCCGTTTACATGATTCCAGTCCAGCGACCGAATCCAGCGCTGGATTGCTCACTGGAATAATGGAAACCGGCACTGGAAAGCATCAATCCAGTACCAATGCATTCCAGTGCCAATGCATTCCAGTGCCGGTTTACATTATTCTAGTAAGCAATCCAGCGCTGGATTCGGTCGCCGGACTGGAATCATGTAAACGGGGTATTAAGTATAATTTGTTATGAAGCAAAATTGCAAAAGCGAAATTATTATTATTTTATTCTCGATTTGACAAACGTAAGAGTATTTATACGTGTTTGTCAAACTGCAATAGTTTTTTTTATAATGACTATAAAATAGGTCATGCGGAAGAGTTATAGGTACCTATATTTGTCGAAACTGTAATCTTTGTATTTTTACCCGACTGCGCGACGCAAAGGAGTGGTAATGTGTTTAACAGTCTATGTATGTATGTTTGTATGTTCCTTTGAAGCACTATACAGACCAAACGCCTGGGCCGAATTTTATGATTCACACGTCAATCGATTCCTCTTAATCTGGCGAGTGACACTAAAGACATAACATTAGTGTAAGTCCAATATGGCGGATTCAGGACGCCATATTGTCCAAATACAAAAAATGAAAATCACCAAAATATGTCAAGAGGGGTATCGTTGAATAGGTATTTAAAAATAATGTTTAGCTTTCTCTCAATGTTTTTCGATTTGACTGACCGTTTGGATGTATATCGATTTAAAGTTGAGTAACAATCATTCTCACATTTATAGGTGTTTAGATAGCAGAAAACTTCGTATAACTAACTGTACGTGTGAATGTGGATGGACATTATATACTAATGTATCTAGTAGGCATCGATATAAATCAATAGATGTGCCCTGAGCACCTTGAAATTGGTAATAAACTGCGTCTCTGTTTGTAACGTAAGTTGTAACTGTTTACTACAACCAATCTACTTGACCCCTATAATCGCTAGCGGCGAGATTTGCTGTGGTTCTACTTATTTTGGTTGTTGACACCGAATAATGATAGGTAAAAACGTCCGGCGTCCACCGCGTTCTGCAACCGACTAGAACGGAAAGAGTGAGCTCACTCTTCCCAACGTTGACATGATTGCGTGCGCCGTGAAGTTTGGGATGGGGCCCATCTTGGGTTCTACGATCTATGCTAGTAGGTATATTGGACTACCTTTTTTTCGTACGTGCAGGAAATGTATTTACTGCCCCGCCCGGGGGGTCTACCGCCTAACGAAAAACGCTTTGACGCTTTGACATTGCCGTCTCTTTCATTTCAAGCGAGAAGAAAAGAGACAGCTTGTCAAAGCGTCAAAGCGTTTTTTTGTGAGGCGGTAGAAGCGCGGGAGACTCTCTCACGCGGCATTCTATATCATGTATGGATATGGTGCCCCTATCTCCTAATAAACCTCCATGGGGTTTCAACTTTGCCGCTGATAGTGGGAACACGGAACAGCTCTCGGATTGCTCCGCCTCGGTCGCCCATCTCCAACTTCAAACGATTTAGTAGGTACTCAAAGTCAATCGAAAACCTATATTAACACAAAACTATAAATATGAATTACATGCAGTAGAAAATCCTACATATTATATCAGTAGAAACGAAGACATTTGGTCAACAACCAAAATATGCATATTATTATGTTTAACATTCACAACATTGTTCATAACTAAAAAGTATAAAATAAAAAAACGTAATTTAAAAACTCAAAAACCCGACTGCGTAAAAAGTGAACCAAACTACGTACTCGCATACTAAAAAAAACTGAAAAGAATAAAACAAGCATTTAGATTTCTGGTGGTCTAGAATTCTATAATATGTTATTGTATTAAAGCTATTGAAATATATACAATATTTTCTAATAAAAGAACATTACAACTGAACAGTCGGGATCCATTGAGCAATTACATTGTATGTCGAATAATAATGGATCCCGACTGTTCAGTTGTAATGTTCTTTTATTAGAAAATATTATATATATTTCAATAGCTTTAATACAATAACATAATTATTATAGAATTCTAGACCACCAGAAATCTAAATGCTTGTTTTATTCTTTTCAGTTTTTTTTAGTATGCGAGTACGTAGTTTGGTTCACTTTTTACGCAGTCGGGTTTTTGAGTTTTTAAATAACGTTTTTTTATTATTTATTTAATGCATTTTTTGTGTGACCATTTCAAATATTGCATTCATATTCTTTGCTGTCTATAGTTTGGCATCTCAATAACTGGGTATATTAATTTACCTTGTCTGTTAGTATGTTTATGTATGTACAATTGTACATATATGATTAGTTTTATTTATTAGTGTATTTAATTTTTTTGTGTAGTTTTAAGTATTCGTGTGTAATACTGTTTGAATGTATGTTTATCTCGAGATATTTGTCCATCCCGAGGTTGCCTGGAAGAAATCGCTTTCAGCGATAATGTCCTTATAATGGTGTGAACATTATATTCCCGGCATACCAAGTCTATGTGCTCTTCCAGGCTATAATCTAACTGTGTTCCAAATAGCCCGATCCGTTCATACGTTACGACGTGATTGAGCAACAAACATCCAAATATCCAAACATTGACTTATAAAATATTTGTAGGATAACTGTGCGTAATTTAATAGTACGCAATTTTCGTAAAAAGGGGCACAAAGTTTCCGTTTCACGTATTAATATTTGAATTTTGAAGAGAGGAGCGAAAAAGAACCTAAAAAGATTAATAATTAATAAATAAATAATTACTTTATTTGCGAAAATGGCTAGGTACAACAAGATCTTAAATGTTAACATTGAGAACTCCATAATCAATCAGCCTTGCGGCATGCAAATATGACAATTTTTTGCCTATGACAATTTATTATATGACTTTATCATTGATGACAGTTTATTATTTTTCTAAATGACAAGTCATAAAGAGAATGCTGTCACATTTGACCGCATAGGTCCTTAGATTAGTCTGTCAGCCTGTGTGGCTTTAAACGTAATGATCCCATGCGTCATAAGTTCATAACAAGTCAGAGTCCAACATCTTACGATTAATTTCCGCCAAGGAAATAGCTGTGACGTTTTCAGCCTATCTAGTCATTGGGGAGTCACCTGGAAATTTATCCTCAGCCGACGTTTCAACCACAACTTACGTTTCAAAAGTACGAGGAAGTTTTACTGCTTTACTATCGGGGAAAACATCGGTTTTCCTCCTAATATTGAAGACTTAATTACGATAATTTCGCAAGGTTACCGAAATAAGTAGGCCTCCATTTACGTCAATAATCACGTTTGTAAATTGCAAAATCAATCTTTAGAATACATTATTTCCCATTGCCGTCATCATTCAGGCGTCCTACTAATTTTATATATGCGAAAGGTTGCATGTTTGTTGCTCGATCACGTTGAAGGTCTGAAAGGATCGGGTTCAAATTTGGAACACAGGTTATCATATTATAGTCTGGAATAAAAAACAGGGATCTCTTTTATCCTGGGAAAATAAGGAGAACGGGAATTATGCGGGTGAAATCATGAGTGCTGTTAGTGGAAAATAATGTAATGTCTCTTGAAACCATTTCCATTCTGAGGTTGCCTGGATTCAATCACATCGACCGACCGACAGTCACCGGTTGTAATTTTTTTTTTTTTAATAAAGAGTGACGAGACAAGCAGGACATATGCCTGATGGTAAGCAACATGCCTGCCACATAACAGCACAGTGACACGTAGCTATTGGAACACGAAGAGCCCAAATCATTATCTAGCACCGCACTGCGCTCGTCATCCAGAGATCTAAGTTGTTATATCTCTAAGCCCTGTTATTTCTCTGGAAACATTGCCTTTCAGACCGGAACACAGTAATGTTTGCACATTACTGCTTGGCGGTAGAATAATTGCCAAAGGTGTGGTACTTCCCCAGGCGGACTCTGCTAAGAGCCCTACCACTACAATACTAGTAATACTAGTTTTAATGCTTTTCTTCTACTGTATGCTTTTGTTTTGATGCGTGTTATAAATAAAACGTAAAGGCCGATTTAAACTGAACGAACATAGAGCTAGAACATGAGAGCTGGAACAAGAGCATTCTTTCTCGATCTTTTAGTGTAAACGAAAGATCGTACTTAGCGTTTTCCATATTAAACTATTCCATAGAATCTTTGCGAACGCAAACAAAACAACGAAATAATGTTCTACGTTTGTTTACACCAAATGAATTTGATACAGTGGGGATAGAATGAGCATTCGCTCGTCTGATGTAAACCGGCCTTAAGTAGGTACAATTTAATACAAGCTTTGCTTAGTTTGGGGTCAGTTGGTGTTGTGTATGAATTGTCCACCAATATTTATTTATTTATTTATTTATAATTATGTTTACGAGTTAAAAAGTAGAAACTCCCTGCTAGGAAAACTTGATCCATATTCAGCGTTGCCATCATCGATTTCGATAACGGAAGTTGGTGACCAAATAATGTAGACCTATTTATTTTATATAAAAAATTCAAATTCATGTCATTGTCTCTTTAAGGTACAAGTTCGCGCTGAGACCGCGACCGGAGACCGCAACAGGCACTTGACACTATGGAATTGTATGGGCGTCAGTTCGCGCTGAGACCACAACCACGACCTGTCTCGGTCTCCTGTCGCGGTCTCGGCGCGAACTGGGGCCCATATAATTCCATAGTGTCAAGTGCCTGTCGCGGTCTCCGGTCGCGGTCTCCGGTCGCGGTCTCGCGTCGCGGCCTCAGCGCGAACTTGTACCTTTACGGTGTTTTTATCTGTTAAGTTATATTGGGAGATCCGTAGAGCAATTTACATTATTGCTTCAGATATCACACTAACATTAAAATAGTTTGTGAGTGTGTATGTTTGTTACTTCTTCACGTCTAAACTGCTGAAGCGATTTTATAAAAATTTGATATCGAGTTAGCTGACACCCTGACTGAACACAAAGGCTACTTTTTATCCTAAAAAAAAATGTTGTCTGTAAAGTCTGTTTACTGACGATAGTTGAACGTGACAACGTCTTAAGAAAATACTGATGGAATGGTAGCATTTTTCAAAAGAAAATTTTAATTTCTTTTGTTTAATAGATTTGTATGTAAAAAGTAATCAGTAGAATTTAGTCATTTTCAATCAAAACAATGCAAAAAACAATGCAAAAAAGCTTTTAGATGCCGGGGATCGAACCCGGGGCATTTCACATGCAAACGCGAACGCTCTACCACTGAGCTACATCCCCGCTTGAACTACTGGTCGAAATAATTAATACAACTGTAACAAACATGCGGCGAGGTAACGACCGACGGTAACGCGGTAACGGTATATGACGCCAATGTTTTGCGGGCGTGCACCCGGCTTCATCGAATTATAAGACGTTATCACGTCAAAAATAATAATAACGGAAACAACGGGAACGAGAGATACGCGGGTAAAGCGGAGCGCTAATAGTAGGAAATAATCGCGAAAATGTAAAATTTATATAATGTGGGGTAGTTACTAAGATAGCTTTCAAGGATGCATCATCACAGCATCTACACAACATCTAGCCTGGCGGCTAGATGTTGGTCAAGTGTAAACTTGTAAAAAATAAGATCTATGTACTTTTGTAAAACGGGGTTACTGCCGTATTCCAAACAATTACGTAGCTGTCATATTTTGAGTAAAATAAATACGCACACACTATTTTGAGTAATAAATTTTATTAATTTGTATGGATTTTATACATTCTCTTTTTTTTTTACACTATCTTTAGCTCTAGGTTTGACCATAATTTCCCTGTTGAAATATCACGGTCTAGAATGTACCTAATATGTTTACTTAGACGGTACCTGTCTACTCTAGTTTTAAAGACGCCCAGTTTGTACCCATCATTTGTAAGGTCAGGGTAACTAAGAGAATAAACGTAATATTTTGCAATATTATATGACATTCGTTTATAATACGTCTAGTTTGGTAATATTTCAAGCCCAGGTAGCAATTTTAATTCAATATTGAGGAAAAAACGTTCCTTAGTGTCCTACATTTACCTGTATTCTTTATTTATTGAAACACTCATCACTAAACAATCAGATCAAAATTGTTTGGGTATTTCCTTATATCTGGGGGCTTACCGCGACGTCAGGTATACTTGCTTACGGTATTATTACTTTCGCTCTCTTTCTCAAACATACTAAGGATTTTTTCCTCGTAAATTACAAGTCGTTAATTTCGTCTTTTTAGTTACACAAAGGCTGTTATTCAATACGATACTTTTTTTAGTATCTTAAAATTATGTGGTATTTCAAAAAGTTTCTTTCCCTATATTAATTACGTTGACGCCCATAGTAAGATGAATAAGTCCCAATTTTGTTTTATTGCACTTTAGGCCCAAAAGTGACGGTGTAAGGTGCAACGAAAGCCGACACATCTTCAACCGAAAATCTTTTTTCCAGACACAAAAATTGATGAAATTCGAAAGTCCCTATTTAAATTATTAGCGATAAATGAAGGTGTGATTGTTAAAGTGAATATTTGTAGATTTCCTATGGTAGGCCCCAGGTCATCGCCGCTGCACCAATAAGTAAACAGAAAGTGATCTTCCGTCGGTCGGTGGGGAATTCCTTGGCGAGGCTAAAGTGTTGACGTCACACGCACAACTCATTTCAAAGTGTCGTAGATGACGATGCTGTGTTTTATTATTTACTTACTATTTGTTGCAGCGGTTTTCCTGCATAAAAGATATCAGTACTGTGACCAAGTTACGTCAGTCGATGTTTTCTAACATAAAACTAAACAATAAATGTATCTGTAGAAGGATATTTTAAAGGTTTATTAAAGGTCAAATACCCATGCTTCCTATGCATACCCATAGTCTGCACCATAGTGTGTGAAACAGGGCGAATATCGATTTATATAGAACATTCTTGAAGGAGTGCTTTTCGTTGACGATCGTTGCAAGTTCGCAATTAAAAAGGCATGGTATCGTCAGTTAAACCATCATTATTATTATTCCTTTAATATAAACAAGCGGAAATATCTCTATTCTTGGTAGCTTTTAACCGGGCGGCGTTTTAGTTAAATATACGAGTATCACTTAGAGAAGGTCCAGATGGAGCGTTTAGGGCTCCCGCACAATACCACAAACTCGCATCGCATCGTAAATATCTCCGAATTCGCACGAAAGCATCGCAAGAACTTTTTTGTTCGCTATTTTATTCTATTATATTTATTCTATTTTATTCGCATCCCGCATTCCTGTCATATTACGTAATACTGGTCATAACGGTGTCACCATCATTTTAGTCAGCTCTGAGACAGAAGAAAAGAAAGACGCTCTGCTCTTCAAATGAAGATAAATATGCTCATTCTAAAGTAATAAAAAAAAAACTTTTATTCTCAACCCATAATACTTGCGAGTAAAATAGTTCCATCAGCATTCATAATCGTAATATGTGTACGAAACCAAAATCTTTTTTTCTTTCATAGGTATACAGGGTTATTGGTAATCAGCCTGCAACCTTTTAAGGGGATGTTAGGTACATTAAATACGTCAACATTTGTTCTACAGTTTTAAAAAAAAAAGTTTTTTTTTTCATTTACAAAATAAATAAAAAGTGCATTTTCACGGTCTAAAAGTATCGAACTCTTCGTAACAATTCGTAACGAGAGCGCGTACGCTCTTTAACGCGCAAAAAATTATGCACCGAAGTGAATAAACACTAAAAAGTAGCTAAACAGTACAAAAAAGGGCAACAAATATACAATTTTTTTTGGGTTATCTATTAAGTTTTAACGAAAGTTGTAGAACAAAAGTTGTTTGTTTAAATATACAGAACATGCCCTTAAACGGATGCAGGCTGATTACCAGTAACCCTGTATACTTAACAATAACAGCAGTACAACAATCTTTTTGCGATCTATGTTCCGCTTTCGAAAAATACGTCCAACACGGCTGACTACCGTTGAAGGTATGGTTACCCTAACCAACGGGTTGCCGCACGAATTCGCATCGCATTGCATCTCAAGTTCCTCCGATGCGGCGTTTCGTCGCATCACATCACATCGCAGTTTTGTGTGGGAGCCCTTAACGCGCGAAGGCACTCGCGCGTTTCAATTTAAATTGCGTCCAGCAATGACGTCGTTACTTAGGATCGGGCTGAAATTTGGAACACGGCCAGTACTTTTTATCCACAAGAAAACAAACATCATCTATAGTCGAAAAGTTGAATCCACTTTTATTATACAAACATCATAACTGTGCCATATGTTGCCTCAATACTCAATATTCAAATAATCATTTGATCATAATTATGTATAGATAATGTATGTGTTGTTGTTTGATAATTGTGGTCATTACTAAAATATATTTTACGAGAAAACAAAAACCGACTTCAATTTAAAATTAAATTCACGCACTCGACCACATTCCGTAAGAATCCATCAATAAGTCATCTAGATAAATTTTAGTTTTTTGTTAATACTTAAAAAACTGCCACACCGATTACGATACAATTTATATGGCTTATGGCTTATGGCTATTTTATGACTACCTCTGAACTATGAAATAGCTAAATAAGAAAAATATCAAACAAAATCGATTCACCATTGGCGGAGCTATCGCGTAGCATAGATAAATACAAAAAAACACACACACACACAACCGAGTTGAGAACCTCCTACTTACATGAAGTCGGTTAAAAATGGCCCTGTAAAACTAGTTATATATAGCAAAAGCGACCACGTATTGTAAGTCGTCAAAATCGCCTAAAGGGTGTATTGGTTGATATAATCTGGATATCATAGGTATCAAAGACAAAAACTCAGGTATCTGATCTGTGATTGGTATCTTCTAGGTAAATACGCTCCATTGTAGACCGCATTATCGTTTAAAATCAGGCAAGATGGCGGCCAAATACAAACTTAATAACAGTAAAAAAAGTTTTTGGTGATGTACGTCATATTGTGGTACATAAATTCACCTAATTATGACCAACTTTTAAGAAAAATAAGCCTTTGGTCGAGCCCAAAGCCTATTTTAATTACTACAACTACTTACAATAGAACAATTGTTGAACAACCTTCTTTTCACGAAGTTCGGATTGGCCCGTTAGAGTACCATTGTTATCTCTTTATGCTCTTACTCAAAGTTATTAGTACACACCCTTTTTGGCTTAATATAAGCAAGAGTATTGCTCATAGACAGTATCCAATTACAGAAGAACAAAGTATCCAATTAGATCTTTATTAGTTCCTAGGTAAACACAGTGGAAGATATGCATTAATTATTTATTTATACCATAAAGTGTACTTGTATTAAACATGGTAGTAAAAAATATAATTAAAAACGGTAAATCGTGAAGTCAGTACCTATTTTATGTATTTACTTCAAATCCATCATCTACGTGGTTTATTTTATCGTTTGTTATTTATTTCAAATTATGTTCTTATCATAATGTTTAAATAGTTATATTACAAGAAAGATTACATTATATAATAGCATTGTATATTACGCCACACCATTTGTATATCTGTGCTGTGCTGAGAAGTCTGTAAATAGAAGCCACATTGGTTATACAGAAACAGGATCAGAAGACTAAACATGTCCCATTACGTAGTGGAGTGAAACAGGGGGATGTCATATCCCCGAAGTTATTTACTAACGCTCTAGAAGACATGTTTACGCTGGACTGGAAAGGGAAAGCTATCAACATCAATGGCAAGTATCCTTTTCACTTACGATTTGCTGACGATGTCGTGGTTATGGTGGCTTTCCTTTTGAACGCAGCTTTCGATCTCTTATCGTATTTTCACGGGTGAGGAGTATCTACGTACTCAAGTAATCAAATACATATTTGAATGAGGCAAGTTTCACATGAATGGCCAAAACGCGTCCCTTTCGACTGCTAAACAAAAAAAATTAAAGCTTTGTTATTATTCTCTCTTTCAAAACAAGTTAAAATACAGAGTGAACAATAAGAAACTTTAGGATATACTAGTTAGGCTGTAGATTTCGAAGAACATCCTCAGTACGGTACGTTCATCTCCAATTTATCAAAAAGTATTTTTCAAAACAGTTCGGTGGCTAGATCCCTATTAACGTGGATCAAGAGCTAGAGATTGCAATCCTCTTGCACAAAACTTAATTTTTTACAGAATTCAAAATAATATACTTTGTTGTAGTTGGTTGTTATCAACTCTTGCTAAAAATCCAAAAATCACAATGCCTTACTGTTAATTGGCTAACTATTTCAACAGACCCATTTAATTATCAAAAATTCCAATAACATAAAAATATACATATATCTGGTAGAACTTTATAAACAGTCTTTTGCATTCATTTGAATTGAATTGGTATAAAATAAAATAAGTCCGTTAATAGAGTGTACATTTTTTTCTCGAGTGTCGGGACGAGAGCTTCAATCAAAGTCCCAATGCAATCGATTCTCAAGTCCTGAATGCATGCAATCATGCATTGAGGATGTAAAACCAATTTAAAATATCGAGCAAGCTGTTTCAGTTTTGAGTGTGATAATCAACGAGTAGAATCAAGTTATATTCGTTTCTGTTATCTTTTTCACATTTTCGCAAATACAAATTACGTAGGTTAAGGAGCCGCAATTCGAATAATTTTACACTGATGTGAATCCGCAAGATATAACAGGATCCCGCAGAGCCTAAAATCATGCTGGATCCCGTTGCATTACGGGACTTTTCTGGATTGCAATCCCTACTTATGTCCTTCTAGGTAAGTTAAGTTTTGTATTCAGGATTTCCCTTAGGTAGAACAAAGTGTTATATTTGAAACTAAATTATACATCCTTTTGTATCTATTGCACGCCAACAAACGCCCGAAATGGGTAAACTGTTGTAACTTAATTATGTTTAGTACCTACCATCTTTTCTTGTACACAGTTATGCAATAAACTATTCTGATTCTGATTCTGATTCTGCATTGTATGTGATGAGTAGTTCACAGATGGAAAACTCTTAATGGTACTCAAATATGTTTCAGCCTTGCAATAGCTAAGATAATCATTTTGGAAGATTTTCGAATATGAAAATAAAAATGGCTCACTTATATCACAGGAGGACTACAAAATCACGTATTTATTTGCTAAAGTAAGAATCAGAGGCTGCTAGCTTAAATTGCCACTTAGATTGGCTGTTAATCCTGTAAAATTACTATAGTTTAACTTTGAACAATCAATTTTATGTTCTTTCACACAGTTATAACTATAACCATCAATAAATAATCCATAATAATGATTGTTATAGATATTTTACTTTACACGTATTCTTGAAATTCTGTTCTGGTTCAAAGGGCAATATTGCAAGAGCAATTACAGAGCATAGAGATAAATCATCTATATCTCTGGGTGACGAGCGCAGTGCAGTGCAAGCCTAGCTGCGTGGCATTGTGCTGTTATGAGCAGGTGTGTCGCTTACCATCAGGCACATGCCCGGCAAGCCTAGTCGCTCTACACTATTAAAAACATATTAGGAATTCAAACCTGTCTTATTTTAAGAAATTAACTTATCAGATGAAAAAAGCTGATAACGCCGCCAACTTTTAGATGACCAAAATGCTGGTGCATTCAGGTGCTACCAAATATTATCTGTTGCTGTAATCATTCAAGTAATGACATAATATCACTAAATAATGACCGTATTTCTTAGTATGTTACTTTTGGTTAACTGTTTGGAAATTTTAACGGTAATTAACAAACAATTATTTCCTCATCTATACTAATCTATACTAATATTATAAAGCTGAAGAGTTTGTTTGGGCGAACGCGCTAATCTCAAGAACTATAGGTTCGAGTTAAAAGATTAGTTTTTTGTTGGATAAGTCCATTTATAGAGGAAGGCTATAGGATATAAAGTATTACGCTACTATCAATAGGAGTGGAGCATGAATGAAGAATGTAGCGAAACGATCGAGATTTTCCGTTACGTGCGCTGCGTAAACGGTTTAAGTTGTTCAAAAATTGTGTGAGACGAAATTATTCCCCTATATAAGTTCTAAAAAAGTTTATAAATAGCATACGTCTGTATCTTAAGGTTGAGTCATTATAACCTTTTATAAGGATTCCAAATTTGTTCTAAATTAACGAATTATTTGCTAAGGTATTTTTATTAATACAATATGTTAATACTTATCCGAATAAATACATTATTTATCACATGTATATATGCATACCTATATAGTTTTAAGTTAAATTACTTAGAACATCATTTTATCTTGCGTAAAAAAATGCGCACTAATAAATATTCAACTAAGTACTAATCGCCCGTAACACGCGTGCATTTATGATGTTAGGAGATGAGGAGGAGAGGATGACGGTCTTGCATTGACAATAGGGGGGGAAGAGAGTGCTCAATAGCCCTGGCCTAGTCAGTCAAGGTGAAGCTAAGAGGAATTCGCGGTAGGGTTACTCGCCAGGGCTTTGACCTCCCAGCCGACGGCGATACGGCTAGGAAGGAGTCACGCGGCGTAGACGGTGCCAGCACGACTGATATGGGCCGCGATGCTTGGCAGTGGGCACCACTGCAGTAAAGAACATACCGTGGCTGGAGAAGAGTGCCAGTATATAGGTGCACTGCTATCCGTGTCCTCTACAGCAGCATGGTAGGGTGGTAGATGACGGCCGAACATCTGGCTCGTTGCTTGGGACCAAGGGTGTCCAGGCGTGAGGGTGTCTGGCACTCACGGTTGATCGCCGAAGTAATCACAGCGTGCCCTGGGTGCGTCGGTGACGAAACGTTGCCCCTGATGTAGCACGCGACGGGTTCGTGGAAGAGTCCATCACTCGTGGTGTCGAGTCCGACATAACTCGATCGTCCCCTTTAGGCGGAAGGGTATGCGGTACCATTTGGCTTTTAAATTCGTAAGACTACAATTTTCCGCCAAGACATCGATGGCTGTAACCACAGAAATCTAAATATATACTAGGGTGGAGCACGAATGTATGTACAAAAAATTTTTTTTAGTTTCGAATTTCTAATAGGAGGGGATTTGTGCGTCATAATAAAGTGAAAACAAGTGCAATTTTTCATGCCATTTAGTTATTATCTTTTGCCTCCGCAGTGACTTAAAAAAAATTTTTTTTTACTTAAAATTTTAGACTCGTAAAATGTGAAGAGATGTGAACCATTTACAAGTAAGAAGGTACTTAATGATAGATAAGGTATGGATTAAACATTTATGAGAATAATACTGTGAGAATGAACATGAAAATACTAAGGATTTGAAAAATTACATTAATTATTAAGCTTGAAAATCCTTTTTAGGGTTCCGTAAAACGTAAAAACGGAACCCTTATAGATTCGTCATGTCTGTCTGTCTGTCTGTCTGTCTGTCTGTCTGTCTGTCTGTCTGTCCGTCCGTATGTCACAGCCACTTTTTGCCGAAACTATGAGGACTACACTGTTGAAACTTGGTAAGTAGATGTATTCTGTTAACCGCATTAAGATTTGAACAAAAAAAAATAAAAAAAAGATAAATTAGGGTTGCCCCCCATACTGAGAACTGAAACTCAAAAAAATTTTTTTCATCAAACCTACACGTGTGGGGTGTCTGTCGATAGGTCTTCAAAAATGATATTGAGGTTTCTAAAATCATTTTCGTCTACACTGAATAATTTGCGCGAGAGACACTTCCAAAGTGGTAAAATGTGTGTCCCCCCCCCTCTAACTTCTAAAGTAAGAAAATGAAAAATCTAAAAAAAATATATGATGTACATTACCATGTAAACTACCAAAGAAAATTAGTTTGAACTCGATCTGATGAGTAGTTTTTTTTTAGTACGTCATAAATACACTATTATTGAAACTTCGATCAAAGTTACAACGAACTACAAGAACTATGTGTACTATGTATATTATGTTACATGCTGCAACGGAACCCTTCATGGGCGAGTCCAGCTCGCACTTGGCAACTTTATTTGTTTAAAATTTAGGCATCGCGTTCCACGATTCTAACGTGGCTTTTGTCGCACCTAATCGTGAATTTTGTGTGCACTGGGTAATGAAAGCTTCCGTCGTTATCTTCACAGCACTCCCAACAGCTTCAGTAAGGTAGGGAACCTTTAAGAACAATGGTTTGCTCTCACCACCAGATTCGACAATGTCCTGAATTCCTTGGTCAGATTTGTTTTTAAAGCGGCGGTTCGGTTAAGTATTCCTACCAGTACATTAATTAATCAATATAAACTTGAAGCATTCAAATGTATCATTGTCACTTGAAAAAGTCTAGGTGTTGAAGGAAGACTCACACTGCGTGCCTTTAGTATGCGACGAGCAACCAGCTCTCTAATATTATGCTTCCTCTCATCTGTTATCATCGCAAGAAGAAGGCTTTCGGGAGGCACTAAATACGCGTTTCTTTGGATAACTGGATCTATAATCTTTCTTAAAGTTTATGGGCAGGTTTCTGGAGTCCATAACAATGTTTAACAGATAATGAATGACATTTTTGCAGGATGGTTGGATCCTAATTGAAAACCAAGACGGTCCAACTTTATATACGAAATTTTGCTATAATCCTTAAATTGTCCGTCGTATTTTCAGTTGCCACATACAAACGTAGTATTTGGTTGGCACGTGTGATCCAACGGGAATGTGAAAATTTACCGGTAGATTTATTTTCAAGATCTGATTTAAGCAATTGGCCATGCGAGTAATATTTTTCCTGTAATGTGCTTTAATTTCTTTACAGTTAGTTTTTCACATGTTTCTAGAAATTTTCCGAGTGGACCTACGTAAGATAAAGGTCCTGAAGTTTACCCGTCGAGATGAAGAAATAAATGTCTTAGAGAATTCATGTGAAGTAAACTTATTTTTCACTGAAATGGTTTTTGTAGCCTTTTCTGAAGCACTTTTATGAATTCATCACACTTTCCACAACCAATGGCCATAATACTAGCCTGGGTAATTTCTTCATCTAACAGAAAATCTGTTATCACAGATTGTATTCCTCGAGATGTACCAATCTCAGGTACAACGTTTACCTTTTTTGAGCATTTTGCTATTTCTTTGTACCAGTAACATCGATTCTGCTGATAGGCATCATTCGAGACATTGATCAAGAATAGAAGCCTGCTCTTATTTAGGAACCTTTTTATCTATAGGACAGATGCACTGAGCTAATTTATTGCATTTACAAGCTAAAATAATATCAAACAGTATCTGACTGCATTGCTGAAAACTATCTGACTTCTTTTGATGGATTTGAGTAGATTTTTGCATTTTAAATGATATGCTTTTAACATTTGAATGATCCTCATTCGTGTTACTATCGGAATAAACATAGTTTGTCGTATATTTCTAACCATAGATGGTACGATGTCTGCTATATCTGATAAATATGGCTCTTTTGTACTTTCTAGTTGTGATTTTAGTTGATGTCTCGTTCATGTCAATTCGTAATATTTCATTACATCTTCGTAAGTAGTTAACACTTTCTCTTTTATCTCACTAGCATCCCCCAAATAAGGATGTTTAAACACGCTTCGAGTTATTTACATAGTGTTAAAAATAGGAACTGAAAAGAACAGAGCACTGTAAACGATGAGTGTCATGACAAGGGCCGCTAGCGTCTCCTTCCGTGCTCCCACACTCCCCTTATTAAAGTTATAAACACATAATTTGGTTTCTTTGTGGAAAATATAGGATCCCAGAGAACGATTTGTAATAAAAAATAAATGTTTTTATGAAAACATAGTACTGATATATGGCGTCCATGTGAGGTCTAAAACCAAATATTTTTTATGAAATCAGTGCCGATGCGGAGGCAATTACTGTTAACCGAATTGATTTATATTTTGTGATACTTAATTTAAGCCCAAATGGCACCAAATTTTTACTATTACATTACAGTTAAACGAAAAAAGATTTTTCGCTCCACCCTAATATATACTATACCTTATTATTTAGATTTCTGTGGCTGTAACGATATTAAAGCACATAAGCAAATATAAATGTACTAGCTGACCCCGCAAACGTTGTTTTGCCTTAGTGAACAACCCTTGTCACTTAGGGGTATGAAAAATAGCTAGTAGCCGATTCCCATACCTACAGAATATGCATATAAAATTTCGTTAAAATCAGTAAAGCCGTTTCGGAGGAGTAAGGAAACAAACACTGTGACACGAGAATTTTATATATAAGATGTAGGAATCGATTCACGGCAAAACTGTTTGTCACACGGACAACTGCATTGCGTTATCAATATCATTAGGTTACAGAGATAACCAATTTGTATTCAACCGCAAAAAAAATAATCCTATACTCAGAAGTACTGTAAATAACTACAACAAAACGCATTTTAGCGGACCCTAGTACTTTTACCCAGTGTTCCCTTATTATTTTTCTATAGTTCCAGTCTTACTGATTATAGCAAGATGTATCTACCTAAGATAGCGTTTAAAAGTAACAAAATATATTTTAGTAGGTATTTCCTCAAATTGACGCGGTTAAAACCGCAGGGGACAGGTAGTTATTATTATAAAATGCATACTACTAGGAATTTTATAAATAGAATTAAGTGATTGCGAATTTTCTATAGGGTAAACTGCATTTAAAATGTAACAGGCTCAGTGCCTTTGAAATTAATTGCAAGCGCTCCTAGGACTCGGTCGATCATGATCATGTTTTATGTTCCGATTTGAATGAGAATGTTTCCGCAGTTATTTTTGGTTTTTCGAGTTTGTTATTTCGTATACAACACATTTAAGCCACAAAACTACTGTCTCCTTTATAAATTATTAATATAATAGCTGATCGACTACTTGAGAAATCGCAAAAAAAAATCTCAAGTGTCAAAAATGTTAGTTTACATTTTAAGTACATTAATTATAAACAAACGATACCGCTAGAAGCGTCTTGAAACGCTCTTGAGAATAATGGGCTTAAACACGTACAAGTAACGCGCCACTTCATATGCCGAAGCGTAAACAAACGCACTTAGGTAACCTGACACCCGTTTTCCCGCCAAATTTGTAAACGCGAAGAGCAGCCGGTGTAGCAAGCGGCTAGCTATTTTTCATACCTTTATTTATATGGCAAAACAACGTTTGCGGGGTCAGCTAGTAAATATATAAATATACTAACAGTCCCGTCATTATACATTTATGAAAGTATAATGTATGTGAGAAAAAATCGTACTCGACTGAAGAAAATGTTTGATTTTAATCCAAAAGCACATCATAAACATAAAATTGTATTTCCTAAATGCAGACTACATAAGACCATTAACTCTTTCAAATGTGATGTTATTCGCTTCTATAATTTAATCCCTGCACAAGTGGAAGGTCTTAATGAAACTAGGTTTAAAACTGAAATAAAAAACTACCTAATGACACTAATGAACTAATATGTAGTTCTGTTGAATTAATGGTTCGAATAAATAAATTGAATTGAATACTGAATTGAACAGTATTAGGTAGTGTTATGTAGTCTACGTGCTCAGATAGCTGAGTAGCAGCACAGTCTATTAAATCATACAGTCGTCCAACGAAGCCGTCTAGACGGGGCAATCGAGTGGGAAGTGCGGGGCGAGACGCTGGAAGCGCGCTCCCGCCATTGCCAACATTACCATGTTAGTATTTCGTGAGCGCGGTTCAGTTCGGCTTTATCTACCCGCGTCTAGACATTATCGGCGTTTCTGCCAAAATCAAAGCCGATGAACTACTGGTGAAAAAAAATATTTATACTGTTGTAGCAGTGTTGTAATGAACAGACGTGTTGATGACAAATTGCGGCGAAACCATGTGATTGTTTTGCTCGTCCCGTCACTTTATCCTATTTCCTAAAAATACAAATGCGAAAGTTTGGGTGTATGTAGCTCAATCACGTCGGAACGTTTCAACGGATCGGGTAGAATTGAAACAAAGTTAGACTATAGTCTTGAAGAGCACTTAAGCTCCTTTGTATTGTGGAATAATAAAAGAAATAAGAACTGCGCTGGTATTACCGCGGGTCACAGGCATCGCTCTTGAATCCACTTATCTAAGGGCAAAAGCCAGGGTTGCAGCTAAAATGATTTCAGTACAAATGTAATAAAGTGTGCTTGAGAATCCTCAGAGACTTCTCATACCGCTCATGAGTTGGTCTTTAAAGTTCGGCATCTGAGGGATGAGGAAGCTGCCGATTGGCTGGCGTGAAGAGGGGTTATTATGTCATTATATTTTATCGGTATCGGTTAATGCTTCTTGTGTAGCCTTAATAAAATGTTAATTCACAGAATAGGTATACTGAGTCACCTGTAATCAGTCGAGATTTAACTGGCAACGACCAGACTAAATGACTGGTTTCATGCAGTTACCTGTACCATTATGATCATTATCGATGTATACATATTAAACTTCACGCTTAGATATGATCTAGTAACCGAATTTATCAATGACTTGAAATTTAGTGATGTTATCGTGGCAGTGCAAAAGCGAGCCGTGCGAGCTGTATGTCGGGTTTCTGTATTTCGGCCAGTAAAAATAGAATTTAACTTTTCACTTAATGTCCGATCCATTATTTTTTACACCTATAAGGTTTAGGGTCACTTACTGTAGGCATAAAATCACAAAATGCTGACAGATCCAGCTGGAGTTTCAAGCGCCATCTTGAAAAAAGTTTTTGGCCGATATCTTGGAAATTATGCAATTTAAGGCAAGAGTTATACAAAATGTTATTGTAGAAAATAAAATTTCGCATCTTTTGTTGCGCGCAAACTTTTTTGTAAAACTCACGGTTTACGATTTATAGCCCATTTAATGGTAGCAATGTAGAGTACCTACTTTGCCCTTTTTCCTATGATTTTTTTCTACGGTCTGCTCGTTGCTCGAAACAGCAACATCGTTTCATTATTCACGTTTCAAAGACTTAAGAACGAAGAGTTTTGACTCCACTTTTGTAATAAGAACAACAAGGTTGTGAAATGCATTGCCAGAGGGGGGTTTTTCACATGGTTACACCCTGGGGGTTCTCGAATCGACAGTGAATTGGTTTCTATTAGATAAGAAAACTCCGCCGTAGACCGTATAATCCGCATCATCGCAACCGCATTATTAAATGGACCATAAATGATAAGTTTTACAAAAAATACTACAAACGAAAAATGTTAAATTGTATTCTCTACAATAATGCTCTCTATAATTATTGCTGCCTTGAAGTGCATGGATTCCGAGATATCGGCTAAAACCGTTTTTTCTAGATAGCGCTTGAATCTTCACCTGGATCTGTTAGAATTGTGTGATTTTATTCTCAAAAATTGATCTTAAGCCTCATACGAAAAAAAAATTGGATCGGAAATTTAGTGCAAAGTTGACCAAAAAATGTTCTATTTTTACTGGACGTCTAAGTTGGTGCATGTGACTGCGCCAGTAGTTTATAATCGTCTTCCCCACAAGCTCATAAAGGCACCCTCGAGAGGGATAAGCGTAGGGTAAAAAACTGACTTGTCGGCCACGTTTTCTACAGGTTCGACGAAATTTTAAAATGAGAGTACAATAATTATGGACCTCTAAAAGGCTTTAATTACCGATTATCTTTGTCATTACGACTTAATGCTTATTTCGTGTAGGTATGACTTGTTTGTTTATTTTTGGTCAATTGTGATTTGGATGTATCTCATCTATTTTTAGTTTTTTTATGAAATATATGTAACTATTTGACATTTTATGTAAGATATTTTGATATTGTTTTAATTGACATGTAAATATTATTTTGTTATGAATAAAAATCTGGATCTGAATATGAGTGTTACAAATTCAGCCATCTAATCAAAATATTTTTTTTGCGAAATTACAGAATAGTTTTTTTTATTGTAAACATTAGGATATTGTAGAGGTAGGTTTATAGAACGTATATATGTCACTGTAAAATTTTAAATACCTGTAAATACTATGAATTCAGAATCCAACAATGTTAATTTATAAACCAACCTAACCTAGTGAGTTTATATTTATACTTTTTAATCACAATTTGTTTTATTGTAAAATGACGGCGTTTGAAATTTTACGGTGACGTATACATTGCCATTACAAGGCACATACATGCGAAAATGATCTTAAACCTGTGGGAAATTAGCCTCCTTTTTTAGGGTTCCGTAAAACGTAAAAACGGAACCCTTATAGATTCGTCATGTCTGTCTGTCTGTCTGTCCGTCCGTATGTCATAGCCACTTTTTGCCGAAACTATGAGAACTACACTGTTGAAACTTGGTAAGTAGATGTATTCTGTGAACCGCATTAAGATTTTTACAAAAGTTTTAAAAAAAAAACAAAAATTAGGGGTGCCCCCCATACTGAGAACTGAAACTCAAAAATTTTTTTTTCATCAAACCTACACGTGTGGGATGTCTATCGATAGGTCTTAAAAAATGATGTTGAGGTTTCTAATATAATTTTTGTCTACACTGAATAACGCGAGAGACGCTTCCAAAGTGGTAAAATGTGTCCCCCCCCCCTCTAACTTCTAAAGTAAGAGAATGAAAAAACTAAAAAAAATATATGATGTACATTACCATGAAAACTACCAACGAAAATTAGTTTGAACTCGATCTGATGAGTAGTTTTTTTAAGTACGTCATAAATACACTATTATTAAAACTTCGATCAAAGTTACAACGAACTACAAGAACTATGTGTACTTATATTATGTTACTTGCTGGAACGGAACCCTTCATGGGCGAGTCCAACTCGCACTTGACCACTTTATTACGGAAGTATTAGAAGGCGTGTTTTCTGTTCCATCATTAATCACGTTCGGAAAAAATGTCAAACCTAGAACTTGGACCAATTACTCATAACCCTATCTGTCTAGTCTCGAATATAAAAAGGCAAATGAGATAAATTACTGCAATTTAAGAGAGAAACACTGATTTTCGCTATCGCCTTTACGGTTACGCGACAGAAAGAAAAACTACTGTAATATTAACAACTTTTCGCTGAATCGATGTCACTGCCACCCACGAGCCTTCTATCACAAGGACTTAAGGTCATAATCCACCACGCTGATCCAGCGCGGGTTGGCTGATGACGTGATGACACATATCCTCGAAGGATGTCTTCCAGTGCTCATAATAAACTTTATATCTGCACTTGGGAAAGATACTTATGTGTTGACAAAGGCGGAATTCGAACTTACGATGTCACAATTGTGGTTCCAACCCTGCTTGCTACAAGGTCACCAAGGACGCTGAAATCAAAACTTTTTTATTTTGTTCCCTAGTAACTAATAACTAATAACAAAACTTCATGGGCGAGTCCAACTCGCACTTGGCTACTTTATTTGTTTTTCGCCAAATTTCTTGTGGTACATTTCTACCATACAAGCGGAAGCGGATTATAGAACGCCATTTTCCGTGAAAGATGCATTCACGGAAAAGGGCGTTCTATAATCATCTAGCGGTCCACCCCGGCTTTGGCCGTGGTACATACATATATAGCACCCAGGGATCCTGTATGTACGTATCCAATGATGAAGGAGTTTTTGTAATCGGTCCAGTAGTACCTGACATTAGAGCGTTCAAACAAAAAAATCTTCAACTGTATAATATTAGTATGGGTATAATCCCAGAAACGAGTGCTCGATAAGCAAGTGCTTAAAACTGTTGAGACTGCCGGCCTTCTTCATGAATTCCGACATCTTCCTATTTATTAGCTATCTATTGAGCAAGGCATATTATAATATAGATGACTTTGTTAAAGATAGTAACGTACGGAAGAGAACTGTGTTGAAACTAGAATCTTGTAACAAGGTAAAATAATAGATTTATAAAACTTTTGATGGAACATTGTACTCATGTAGTATCTGTATACTGTATGTATTAATTATTTGTTTTTTTGTGTTTGACAAAACCTTTTTACAGCTGCATTTGATTGACGAGGCTCCTTTACAGCTGCTTTATTCATTTTGACATTGTTATTTTATCTTATTATGTACACGGATTCTTATGCCTTTTTGTTAATGACGTTACCAAATGTTCTTATGAATTTATGGTTCGAATAAATGAATTGAATTGAATTGAATTAACTAGCAACGATTTAGAGCTATGTATGTGCCCTGAGAATCCTGAAATTGGTAACAAACTGCGTCTGTGTATCTAGCGGAGTATTTACACACCATCAATCTACTTGCCCCTTACAATCGCTAGCGTTGAAGTATGATGTGGTTCTACTTATTTTGGTTGTTGACAACGAATAGTGAAAGGTAAAAACGTCCAGCGTTCACCGCTTCCTGAAACCGACTAGAACGGAAAGACTGAGATCACTCGTCCCAACGATGACATGATTCCGTGCGCCTTGAAGTTTGGAAGGGCACATCTGTAACCTAAATCTATGATTAACTACTACATCCATGGTATGCGTTAGTTTAATAAGAACCTCTGGTGAACGGAAATTAACCGGACTGCGTGGTCGGTCAATGAACGAAGCAAAGGGATACATTGAGGAAAATGATTTACTCACGCTTTTCTTTCCCAAGTGCAATAATAAACGGTATCAATTTTCCTCTCAAGCAAGTAACTGTTTAAAGGTTAATGACTGTTGATAGTCACACAACGTTTTGTTTGGTTCCTTATGTAACATTTTCTTTTGTATTCCATTTTATGCAACTCATGTTCATAACCTGAACTTAAATTTTCCGGTTACTTAACCGGTTTATGAATTTGAGGGTTTTGGAGAAACCTGTGACTATACATATGTATGGGATTTTTGAAGGACAGTTTTAAGTAGAGCATTATACAAAAACAAAATTAAAAACTTTGTGTTTCCCCCGATGCAACTTCTAGCTAAGAATTTTCACGATTAGAACAAATCGACCTAGCCTCGTGGCTTAGTGGGTAGTAGCTCTGCCTGCGAGGCCGAGGGTCGTGGGTTCGATTCCCACCCAGTACAAATATTTGTGTGATAAATTCAAATGTTTACACTGTATCTGGGTGTTTCTATGTATAATAAGTATGTGTTTAAAAAACTATATAAGTATTATATCACCAATCTGGCCGCCATAGCACAAGCTTTCCTTAGTTTGGGGTCAGATGGCGTTGTGTGTGAATTGTCACCAATATTTAAAAAAAAAAAGCCATATTATAGACTTATTTGTAAATAAATTATATTTCTGTCTGTGTTTCTGTGGCATCGCAGCCCCTAAACAAATGGGCCAATTTTGATGATTGTTTATTTATTTGAAAGCCGATAAATATGATCGAGATGGTTTCTATATGTGGTTTGGTTTCATGGAATGATCTGTTAATTAAATCATTAGAAACTACATGAAAAACCTAACTAATTGTAAGGAATTTATACAGTTGTCTATAAAAAAACTCCACTCTCAGGTGTTTCCCACAGACATGTTTAACTTAAGAGTTGAGGAAAACCCGGTATAAAACCAATGTATCAATCTATCAACAGGAAGGAAAAGCTCTAAATTTGTCAAATTCGCTTTCATCTACAGTACTTAGGTTTCTACTAATTGACGTTAACGTGGCTGTTGAAATTGAAGTACTTATGCGAACTACGCTCGAAACTCAAAATCGCCACACACTCGCCTGCAACTAGGGTTGACAACTTTTTTTACAAAAAATAAAGAATATTCAGGTGTATGAAGAATATTCAACAGTATTTCAGAAAAATGAACAGTATTTTACATGGACGTATAAAAAGCCGGACGTAGTCTCGCTAAAACAAAAATTTTTTTTAGACTTTTTTAGACGTCCATGGTATTTTATTATTTTAAATAATTGTACATATTATTTAGAACTTCTCTTCGCTCAGAAACTCTGTGTGATTTGTCTGTGGCTGCGCTGCACTGAGCAGTGACCGCCATCTGACAAAATAAAAACAAATTTGTCAACACATAATAATGTGTTTGCATTTTGATGCCGAAGATAGTATATTGTATACTTTATTTTTGTTCAACAGTAAACAAAAATAAAGTATACATTATACTATTTCCATAATTTAGTGGAAACCAGTATAATACTGTTTAAAACAGTAATGTTGGCATCCCTACCTGCCACTTACCTCATTGTTAATGGACCTTTATCCCTAGTTACCCAGCCTCGGCGGGAAGGTTCCTACGTTCTGTTTTAAAAGTAGAGTGAATGGACGAATAAAATATAATACCTAGATTTATCTGATTGTAAACTAGACGCTGCATATAATAAAGAAGTATTAAGGTACTTGCCGAACATGGACAATCCTAATCACTGCTTAGTAGTAATCCCTAATCACCAAGATCTTAGATGAGCTATTTCTTTGATAAGTAATTTCTCTAGAAACACTGCTCTTCTAATCGGAACACAGAAAAGTATGCCTTTAAATGATGAGCTGTACAATAACTGGCAAATGTAAATGTTCTCTAGGTGGAATCTGTGCACAGTTCATCAGTGACAGGAAGAACTCAAGAGATAAAAAAACTTCACTTCGTATCAGTAAAAATCGTCACTAGTTTGTATCTGTATCACATACACGGGTTAATAAATAACTCACAAAATAAATCAGAAAATAACACTTTTAGCTTCATTTAATACTTCATTATTACAGAAGAGAAATAGCATTCTTTTTTTCTCATATTCATATTCATTTAATCCTTGCTAAAATAGGTACAAACAAATAAATTGTAATCTTTAATACATTAGTGAATCTCTATTGTATCTCTTCGTCCAGTAATGAAATTGTTGAGTGAAGTGAAGTGCATTTGAGGACTTTTAGTTGAGTATATTTTCTTATAGCGTTACTTTTTAAAACAATCATAGAGTTTTTCATTCATACGGTAGATTTTTCATTAAACATGGTTGATATGATTGAAGTAATTTAAACCAAGAAACTTTTAACACTTTGTTGCAATAAAAATGGAACTTATTTATTGTTCAGGGGTCAAGGCAAAGTCTATATAAGCCCAGAAGTTGTCTTATGCTTCCGTTACCTATTATTCCTGATATATTTACCTACGCAATCATTTTTTAAATATTTGTATGTATTAAACTAAATTGCTTTTTTATAGAATTTGTTCCGGTATTTGCGCGGTAACCTTCATTTCTTTTTGCGCTCTTCATTTTTGATAATTATTTTAATTGAATGAATAAGTACTTCATGCCGACGTTCATAAAAAAATATCTGAAAAGTCATCAGTTACATCGAAATTACCCAATGATGTTACAATATTGAATTACAGTGTGGTATATGAAGAACATTTCAAGCTAATAGTAACGTACACATAATTGATATTCCAGAACATGATTGCGATCTCTATGATTTAATTACCTTCCGACGATTTGGTCGCGTTATAAAGGCCATGCTCAGGAGAAGACCGAAGGATATGCAAGTACCTAGTGTCATTTAGAAGAAAAGGTACATCTACCCTCAATTAGTATTTTTTTATATTTTTCCCTTTTTGGCTATAGCAGCAGTTCTTGTGATTAAGAGCGCGCCTAAAGGCAGAAAACGCAAAAAAGGTCATTTTCGACGCCCCTCACCGTCGTTAAGAAAGATAAAACTATAACAATAAAAATATTGACGTGTGGGTACAACCAAGGAGAAGCACAATGACCGAATAGAATTTTAAAAATAGATCAGATTTTTTTACAATAAAAAAATAAAAATGACACCGAAAAAACCCATTTTAATTCGAGTACTCGAAATTATCAGCGATGACCCCACATTATTTTTCCCTAATAAAATGTCTAATTTTACGTTCTACTTAAGTAACCGAATAGTTTTTTGAATTCATGTTCAATTTTTGCGTAATTAAATAAAACTTGGTCAAAAACTGACTCCCGAATTCAAATTAATTTCCACTCTAAACTGTGTCATGCTATTCTCGACTTTATGCGTACCAGGTTAGATATTAAATAGACCTTTGGGTCCTGGTCAGTTGTCGGGCAACGCTCGATGTGGAAGGTTGTTTACGGACGCTCTGTCAGGCAAATGCGTGCGTGAATTTAAAAAATGGGATGAAAGGATAATGCGATAAATAAGTTTTCTGCGAAAAAAGAGAACTAAACGTAAACATTTTGTAATTTTAGTCCGGTACTTAATGTATGTTTTAGTTAGGTAAGTCAAATTTTGTTTTGGAATAGGTTCGTAGTATGTACAATAATAGGTAAAAAAGTAGGTAGGTATCTATTATTGTTAAAAAGATAAGTTTACCAACATTATTTTTAATAAATTTAATAAATTTTAAAAATTCAATTTAATAAAAGAGCAATCTGTGGTAGTACATGCAAAAACCCAAACAAGTCATTGTGTACATAATAAATTTTGTATGATGAATAAATTAATAGTTTTAAGTTCTAGTGACAATTGAAACAAACGATCAGAAAATATTTATGAATTGAGGTCTGCGGAAAATAATGTTTTAAGTATTTTTTTAACATAAACTTTTCAGATTAAAGAAATGCAAACTGATGAAATGAAAAATGATGAATATGTTTATCAGCAGACGATCCATCGTGGCACGTCTGCTGAGCATTAGATCTATTAAAATAGGGAGAAAGGAGAATGTATATTTCATGGTAAACTTTCCAGCATGTGTCTTTCTATATATATTTTTGGTTAACCCTGCACGCGTTTGAAGAAAACTCGTGGAACGGTCCGCACGTGCCGGCTAGATCATTATCACATATTCTTATTATATATTCACAGTGTTTATTAAATATTATTTTATATTGTTATATATTTGTTTTATTATTATTTATTTGTATTATTATATATCTATATGTATATATCACCAGAAAGCCCTTGAAATATAGTTTACTATTATATTAACTTCTAGGTACTTACTACATTAAATAATCCTATCACGAAATGCAAAGTTTACATATTACGCCCGTTGTAAAAAAGTTTTGGATTTCACAGCACTAATAAAAGAACACAACACACTATAGTACATTATGATATAAGTGCGCTAAGTTGATAATTACAGCCGAGGCGATATTGCTAGCTCGAGCCATAGGGGAGAGCTATAATTAGCAGAGGCTAGGCCCTTTCAGCATTTCCCATTGGCTGGCATATTTCTTGTTCACCGATTAACAATGCGCGCGCATCAGCGCTTTTTTTAAAGTAAGGGCACTGATCCAGCTAGTATGACATTAAGACATTAGTAAGAAAGTAATTGAAATTGTTGTGAGTTATGGTCAAAATTAATTAAATTGATATATTAAATATTTCTCATTATATTTTATTTCTCATACTTAGTTTTATACATAAAATGTTAACAACTTTTCTGACATAAAAACTCTTTACTAAGATTTAAAAAGGTACCGTTCGTTTTAGACGGAGCATTTTGAAACTTGCGTTTTACATTACATTACCGCACAAGTACGTAATAAGATACATTACGATACAGAAATTGGTGCAATAAGAGACCCTTTACGAGCAAATTTTATAACATATAAATAATATTAAATTTACCACGTTTGCCTATTATTTGCATTGCATAGTTTTTTTAGTAGATTACAATAAAATACAAACCGTATTCACTATTTTCGGTTTAAAAAAAAATGTTCTTTGTCGTGGGGCAAAATGGCGTCGGACGATCGCGACACAGAAATGGCGGAGTACCATTCGTATTTTTTATTTTTTCAGCCCAAATGAAAAGAGACTGCTCATTTTCCATGGGCATTTGCCCCACAGCAAAAGTGCAGGAGACTCTACCAAAATTGGATCATTGTATAGGATTTTAAATATAATTATATTGAGGAACTGTTAATGTTTTTATTCTGCATAGCGGGGTTTAAAAGATATCTACTAAAACGTTGAAAAAAAACGCGATGTGTGAGTTTCGAACGAATCGAGCATATTTTACATTCTTGTTGGAGTCGAGTTTCAAACGAATCGGATGTTGTGTCAATTTTGTTCACGGTTTTTTTTATTTTAGACGTCGCACGCCTTTTGTGTTTTCCCATATTACGTATTTCAATATTTTCAAGTTTTACTAAAAACCATCAAAGAAGTACGTTCACGAACATGAAATAGTAATTTGTAATAACCCACCTAATAATTATATTGCACATTGCCACTCGAAAATACACAAGTTAAAGAAAATAATAGAATGAGGCGACATGTTTTTTTCACGTTGGCGCCAAAACTAGAATGTCGCACATCAACACATCAACACATAATTTCGCGTAATTGAAATTCCGAACAGGCTAGTACCAACATTATAACGTGTTAAAACGTACCTAAACATGTCACAATCCGTCTTCTAATAGAGAGCTTTGCTTACGCAACTATGCTTTGCGTAAAGCACGTGAAGGGCTAATGGTGCTACGGTAATTAAGAATAACGTAGTAATATAATGAAGAAAGAAATAAGTCCAGTAGTTTTGAAGGTTACTCCTTACAAACAATGTGATCTTTCTTGTTTATAAAATTGTTGGTTTAAAATTATAAATAATACTAGCAAGCTGTTGCCTGTGAATTTGTTCACTTTCTGATTGGTTTTATTTTCTCTTAGACATATTTGTATTTTTCGATATCAACAATGGGTAGTTAAGTTATACATAACATTATCTATCTGGAAATTAAAATTATAATAAGAATCCTTTCCTAAATCGAGATTGTTTGAAAAGTGTTTTCTGACACGTGACGTTTATACTTTTACAGATGTTTTCTATTTACATATATAATGTTATCACTATAGTGGGCTTCAAGTTTTACTTATTTTTGATGACATGGGGTTCGGTGTGTCTTGATGGTAATTACTTCAGCAATACTTTTTTAGGGTTCCGTAAAACGTAAAAACGGAACCCTTATAGATTCGTCATGTCTGTCTGTCTGTCTGTCCGTCCATATGTCACAGCCACTTTTTGCCGAAACTATGAGAACTACACTGTTGAAACTTGGTAAGTAGATGTATTCTGTAAACCGCATTAAGATTTGAACAAAAAAATTAAAAAAAAGAAAAATTAGGGTTGCCCCCTATACTGAGAATTGAAACTTAACAACTTTTTTTTCATCAAACCTACACGTGTGGGGTGTCTATCGATAGGTCTTCAAAAATGATGTTGAGGTTTTAAAAATCATTTTCGTCTACACTGAATAATTTGCGCGAGATACACTTCCAAAGTGGTAAAATGTGTCCCCCCCCCTCTAAATTCTAAAGAGAATGAAAAATCTAAAAAAAATATATGATGTAAATTACCATGTAAACTACCAACGAAAATTAGTTTGAACTCGATCTGATGAGTAGTTTTTTTTAGTACGTCATAAATACACTATTATTGAAATTTCGATCAAAGTTACAACGAACTACAAGAACTATAATTATGTACTATGTATATTATGTTACTTGCTGCAACGGAACCCTTCATGGGCGAGTTCAACTCGCACTTGGCCACTTTATTTTATTTTTTACACAGATGGAAACCGACACAACCACACATTGTCTATACTTGAAAACGAAACGTATTTTCGGGTAAATAGATTGGTAAATAATCTACATGTTTGTGCTTTTAAAAAACAACAAAATAGTATGTACAATGATTACAAATACTAAAACTTACCTAGTGTAAATATATTTAAACCAATAACAACAACATTAAGTGAAACAACCATTAGGTAATTTGATTTCTGGTATTTTGAACTGAGGTGTTTGTTTGTTTGGCGGTTGTTAAATAGAAAAATATTACTTACATTTATTTATGTAAATTTCATTATTATTAAATATTTATCTACCTAATAATTTATAAGTTCTAGCATCCACATACAATGTTACCTGAATTATCCAAAAGTAAATGCAGAGTACAGGTTAATCAGAAACCTAGTATACATATTTATCTAAACTCATAAATATCAGTCCACCCGTTCTTTCTTTCAACATCTTTCGTTCTTTGTTCTCAATTTAGATACTATGTAAAAATAGAAACTTAATAATTTTACCCACACGCGCATTCATTAGTAACTCTTACAGTATCTGTAATTTATCGTAATGTTACGTGTACTTACTGTACTTAGTTATATTATGACCTAAGGTGAGCTTAGCTCGTACCTTTCTATTAGCGCTAACGCGGCGGAAGAAGAGTGACGTGGGGATGAAATCTATTCCTTTTTTCGGAATAAAAACTACTTTTCGCGGTGCCCAAGATTTTTTTGCGGGAGCTGTAAGTGAAGCTGACCTATTGCGATCCAAGATGAAAGGCTCCATCGGGTGAACTAGGGACCGCCAAGGGTACCCGAATGAAAAAGATACAGCTGCTCTTCACTGCAGTGTCGCTGTGCTATTTTGATTTATATTTAATTTTAAAAATACAAAGTTTGATTAATGTCTTTTTTCTATTTATCCTACTAACATGGTCATGCTATTTAGTATTACAAAATATATCAAAGTTGCGGTTACATATTATATTATTACAGAATAAATAAATAAAACTCCTAATAAAGAGTTCACTTCTACTTCACATTTTTTTTAAGCAATAGACTGATGCCCTTTTTATACATGATATCGTAAACCACGCATTTATTTAATTATAAAACATGACTACATATTAAATAAATAAATTACTAAATCTTGTGATTCAGTAATATTTAGTTTTCATTTCTTTCATTCTACTGTTTTTCAATAAATGGTTTATTGTGTGTATATAGACAATAAAAAACAAATTGATGTATTTTTTTAAAACATCTATGATTAATCTGAATGTTTTCATATACTGGATTTCGGGGAACGATGACCTTGAGTGATCGTAGCTTCTATCTTACTCGCGGCGACGCGATGTATTGGAGAGGGGAAAGGCGACGCGCGGGTGAAATTTGATTCTTTCCTGGCACTAGGCCCACTCTTAACTCGTTCATCCAAAAAAACCACTCAACATTTATAATATTACCTAGTATAGATAAGAAATAATCAATAATCTCACTGACATGTAAACGCATAACGTTAATAAAAAACATTAAACACGCCTAAATGGTTACATAAAAATGCATTCAAGGACACCAGGAAGTAAAAAATGTACTTTAACCAAGTAATAAAAAACCTGTCATGGGGGTCGTGGTTATGGTAATTAAATGATAAGCCTATTATAAATAGTTATGTTCAAATTATGTTGAAACAAGTTTAACTAAATCACCATACATAACCCATTTCGTATAAGATGGTATACCTTAATTATATAACGAAAATAGATCAAGGCTCATATTTGATTATTTAACTTGCTTTTTGGCCAATATTTTTATTAGTATATCTGTCTATCCTTTTGTACATGGATACTGGGTTTCTATTCTAAATTATTCTGCAATTTAAAATATCGCATAAACTTATGAAGGTTTACATTGATGTCTGTATTTTTGTAGTGGTAGAACACTTTGTTCAGTCTGTTTGAGGAAATGCCACGCTTTTGTTAGCTATTGCAACGTGCAGCAGTTATGTGCCAACTTTACTGTGTTCCGGTTTGAAGGGTAATATTTCCAGAGAAATTACAGGATAAAGAGATAACCTATCTGCTATCTCAGGGTTAGCAGCACAGTGGTGATAAGGACGTCTACTCTCTTTCTACAAAAAACGTAATATCGAAATAAACTCGCGACCTTCCTATTCCGTTTCTACTTCGATCCGTCGTTTTGCCCGTTTAAATGTTCTAAGCCTACTCTAATTATTAGATAAATAGCCACCAAACATCCTCAAAGTATTATTGACAAATGTACAATTTACGCGTCAACTAATAAAAAATAAAAACAAAAGAAAGAGCATACAATATGTTTACATTTTCAAAGTTTAAAATAATTATTTCAATGTATTATAATAATTATCGTACAGAAAACTGTCAAGCATTAAGCGAGTATAATAATTATATTTTTGATACAATTATACCGAAACATGTATATATTTTTTTGACATTTTTATGTGAACTTTGTCCTCAGTATCTAAAAATTCGCAGTAACTATAAAAAGTTTGATCGATAAGCCAGCACTTCTGTTTTTGATCTGTTTTTGAAGCTGCCGAAACTTGGGGCTGATGTAACTACTTTAGAAAGAGTATTATAAAGTTCCGGTCCCATAATATGAGCCAGCTTCCGTGACTTCGTGAGAGAGTGTGATATAGCATCCAGCTTGTCGGCGTTGCGTATATTGCGAGAACGTCTCTCTCCTCGTGTGTTGTATGATTCGAGATTATTTCTGACATACATACATAGCCACTTGGTAGATTGAGATAGCAGGTTACGTAAGTATGCCAAGCCTAATTCAAAAGTATGGCACCTAATTCAAACATATGAGTGGGTAGTGCTTATAATAATTATATATATTTTTTTTTTTTTTTCTCTTTTCAGTGCCTACTTGTGGATTTGAAGTCAGTTTATTTGTTTGTATAAAAATAATTTATGTTAATAAAGGGTCTACCCGTTGAAAAACAACACATCCATTATTAAACTTGGATTGTTTAATGGTATATATAGGTTCATACAAATACGCAGCTATAAACGGAAATTAACCCCAAAATACAAGCGCCTTGCGGTCCTACCGTGTAAAAAAATTGCAATCATGCTACAACTGCCGATAGAAGTGAAAACTAATAACTCAGAATTTGATAGCTTTGTTTGGAAACTACGCGGGTGAAACCGGAGGGCGTGGCCAATAGCCATGGTCCCGAGTTTACCCGAAGATTTCTTATCATGTCCGAGCGCGACGCTAGAATTCAATTCACAGCCCACGAAAAATCAGTCTTTGGCGCGCCAAAAGAAGTTGTTACTTCAAAAAGAAAAACGGTCAAGTGTTCATTAATCCAACCATTACATCTAATCATCAATCATCATTTTACCATTATTATACGATTTATATACTTAATTATTCGTTAATAAACCTCGTCCTGTTAAATGTAGCATGTCCTTGTATTTAATTATATGTATGAAATAATTTTGAATGAATGCGATGGCACGTGGGCATGATACTATGTACCTAGTAGTTTTTGTGGCCAGTACGTGTTTAGATTATGTTCTGGGCAGTGTTTGGTTTTCATTTGATTATTTTAACGTTACTTATTTTGATGATATTAAGATAAACAAGCATTTGGTTATAGATAGTGGCAGAGCCTTTATTAACAAAACTAAAATACAATGAGAACTACACTACGCTACATTAACTAACTACTTACACTAAGCATACCTGAATTATCCATAGAGCGATGAAGGTCTACAGATAATCAAGATACTCAAGCCCACTACCAATCGGAAGCGTACCCAGCATGCTGGTGGCATTACCACGCTGAATGGCAATGCTTATGCGTTGGACCAAATAAACGCCAGCATTTTGGTCACGCGTCGCGTCGACCAAGCGTTCGGAAAGGCTTTTGAAAATGAGGTCAGCCCCCGGCCCCCACGGACCCAATGTCTCAACCCCAAATGGCTCAAATATGTAACCTCTTCCGAGGGTTGCATATTTGCGCCGTTTGAGTCCCTCAGCTGAACTTTAGCTTTAGCCGCTGCACCAGGCCTACTAAGCATTTGGTTACATATAAATTACGAAGATATCAACAACAACGAAAACAAAATTTTAGAACTCTTATTAGCTATCAATATATGTAAATATATAATAGTTAAAGTATAGGCCAGGCCTATATTATCTTCCGACGGCTGAGACTTGGTGTGCCTTCTCTCAAAACGAGGGCAATAAGCCATAATCCACCACGCTGGGAAAATGTAGTGCAGACGACACATGTCCTCCAAAGATCTTCCAAATCTTTTTTGGAGCATGTCTGTTTACTCACGATGTTTTCCGTCACTGTTTCCGTGTCCGCGAAAAATATTCACTATTGACACTATTGTGAAATTGAACGTTCTCGTCATTGTGTCACCACACCTTAAGTAAATTACCTATTTTAACGCAATCAAATTTGTTGAAATGAAATAAACGAATATTTGAAAATTGGGATCACAGAGATATCAATTTCAACGTTTTTAACTATTACAAGTTTACACTTGAGCGCCATCTTGTCTGAAGTTAAGCGACGATGTGGTCTACAATGTACCTAACGAGCTTATGTAGAAGACACCGAATCACTCTTGATTTGAAGACACCATCGGGGAAACCTACTCAGGCAACGCATTCCACAGTCTAGACTGTAGACGTTCTGCTACTATTAAAGCTTTTTGACAAGTTTGTAAATCTACCCTTGAGACAAAGACACTCCTTACTAACAACACACCTTTATAAATTTCATAGGTATGCCCATTATACTTCTGTCTCTACTATTTCAAATCGACATGAAAGAGTCAACGATAGCGATTCCACAAACAATGGTTTACAATTTAATGTCCGTTTACTACAGTAAAATTACTCACAACAAATTCTTATCTTACTCGTAAATAATCAAAAAAATCAATGCGTAATAACATGAGAATTTATTCATCCGGACACGTAATAACTAACCGTCAGTACTTAACACTTAATTTATGTATACGAATTAGGCTTACTGTTAAGTTCCTTGCACAATAATCATTTGTTGGATATTAACTGCAAATCTTGAGACGAAGGTCATCGTATTAACCCAACGAAAGGTTACACATGTATATGTACATATCTACTACGTATATGATATATGGTAATATTTTTGAAAAAGTGAATGGTGTCTACTGATCTAATGTTTTCGAGGTCCCAAACTAGTTTTAGACTGTTTTAGATTTATCAAATTCGCACGGGTCGTTTTCAAAAAGTGAGTCTATGAAATTATTATTTTAGCTGGCGTTGAATATATTATGGTTAAAGCAGTTCGATTTTTGAGATATTACGATTCACGAATTTGTGTTCCAATTTGGTGATACGCACTGTTTCTCTGAGCCGGGAAACATTGAGGAAGGGAAGAAAGGCTTTTGCTCTGCATTAGGGCAATATACCTCTATAATCTGATCATCATCATCAGCCGCAAGACGTCCACGAATAATTTGCGCGAGAGACACTTCCAAAGTGGTAAAATGTGTATCCCCCCTTCTAACTTCTAAAGTAAGAGAATGAAAAATCTAAAAAAAATATATGATGTACATTACCATGCAAACTACCAACGAAAATTGGTTTGAACTTGATCTGATGAGTAGTTTTTTTTAGTACGTCATAAATACACTATTATTAAGTTACAACGAACTACAAGAACTATGTGTACTATGTATATTATGTTACTTGCTGCAACGGAACCCTTCATGGGCGAGTCCAACTCGCACTTGGCCACTTTATTTTTTGTTTTAAAATTGCTCTCGTAGTGAGGTGTATCCAAAAAGTCTGTTGGTGATTGATGATGACGATGATTTATCAACTACAAAAGTTTCACCTAAATAGATAAAATTGTATAAAATGTAACCCCTAACATTAACTTTATTTGTTTAATATTTATACCACCTATAACCTTACATAAACAAAGTTGATATATATCTGTAAAGAAGTATTTACCTATTGTGCCAATTTACGCCTGTAGCAACACATATCTGTAAGTAATATTATAATTATAAATATGTAATATAAACTCGCAAAGTAATAATATTGCAATTTATAAAATGAATAAATACCTATGTATGTATCCATACGTATATGCTAAACGTGTAATGATAGGTATAGGTACAGCTACATGAAGTGTAGGAAAAGTCAATGGATCAAATCACAATGAAAAATAAAATTTGAAAACTACTATTATTAGCCTACTTCAAAAAAGTATTATATACTGAAAAGTATGATATTATAAATATACTTCTCATTACGGTTGTATTTTTTTATGTATGTTACGCGAAATATACAACACTAGACACCTTAAAAAATGATGCTCTACGTATACTATGGTGTATTGTCAAAAAAAAAAGTATATTGTATAGTATTAAAACACGCAAGTGTAAGTCGAAAGTGAAACTTGTAGTCAGAAATTTTTGTGATACGACACAATGTAAATGACTTCATGTCAATGAACGATGGTTAAATTATTATTTGAATATTTTTAAATAAAATTTCGATTAATTTATGTTGTGACGGGATAATTTACGACGTATCATACCTAACGTATTAACACGTTTGCTGCATTATGAGGTCGAAAACGCCACATGCGTAGCTTCTCGCTGGTGCGGTAGTCAAAATCGTGTTCTTTCACTCTGTGCGGGGGGCGATTATATTAACATTTGTATGAGTATAACAGAGACAAATATATGAAATTGCTTCTCTTGCAAAGCCTAGCCTAAGAGTGAAGTAAAAACTAAATGAGGTTTAAAAGGCCTCAAACGCACTGAGTATTAATTAGTTTCGTACAGTGCGAAGTGAGGTCTAATCTGCCTCAAAATTGTAGGCCTCACAGCCGCACGGAGTGAGACGCGGGCGGCGAGGCGCCTGTGTATCCTAACTTAGTGACGTGATAAAAAGTATCGATACGAAAGCATGCTGCAAGTTGATGCACTCGCTAATACACAGTGCTACATGTTAACGACTATTGGTCTAACAAGTCAATATTGTATAGAAATTAGTAGGTACATGTACTCAGCAATTTTCAGGGACAGATTTTTTATTAAATTTATTAATTTGTTGTTTCTACGACTTATAAATTGACACTGGGGATAAGTTATATAAAATTCGCCAAATATATATGTTGAATTCTCGATTTTAACAAGTGTTTCGTCCTAGAAAAATTATAATAATTGATAAATCTATGATACCGTGGCGCGGACGACTTAAATTGCGCCAATACATAAAAAATAAATCACATACATATATTATACATGGAGTAAAACTATAATTATAAATTGTATACTCCTGACGGATACTCGTATAGTACACTTATTTATAGAGACAAAGAAAGCTATCATCTCGAGCAAGATCGTACCAAAAATACAGTTTTGAGACTAATTAAAGGGTCGTATTGTTCTTCCTGACAATTTCAACGAAATTGATGAAATGGTCAACGAAAGAGCTGTGTAGGTTGCTACGATAAATTAACACTTGTGTAAAAAGTAGTTAGTGTGTAAAAAGTTAGTTAGTAGCAAAAACAAAACAAATATTGTTCGTGTATTTCGTATCCAATTCGTAAAAAATCTTTTTACTTGACCGGTTTTAATGAAAAACATATTAATAAATCTTATTAAATAAATTATTTTAATATCACAACTGCAACTCTCTCTATTCACAACACTAGTCGAGCCACTAATAGAACTTTATTTCAATGCGATGTGAGGCAGAACAGATGTCATATATATAATTTTTATTTACTCATTACCTAAATGTCATAACTGTGGGCGAAGCTGGATTCAACTTTAACAACTCTTTAAATGAATATTGGTAAATTTTCAAGCAATTACTCTTACAAATGAACATAATATTTAAGGTATTCTTAGAAACAATTTTGTGAGGCTCAAAAGGTCCCATACGCACTGCAAGGAAGGTCAATTTTGCCTCGAAAAGACCTCATACGCACTAGTTGAAAGTCTACGAAAAATGGCCCCGCAGCAAACGTGTTAAAAAAAAATACAATCGGTCGTTCCGTTTCGGATGATTATGACTCGCTCTCGCTCCCTCATTATTGAGTATCGTGGTCATCGCTGGATGTGGGTGCTCTACACCTAGATTTTGTAATCTGCTTCCACCGGTGTCTGCTCATCGTGTCTCTGACGACCGTGCAAAATTTGGTAGATGAGCCCCTCACTTGATCGCTCCATCTAGTTGGGGATCTATCCCGGGCTCGCTTACCCTCCGTATTTTCAACTATGATCAGTTTTTCAAGGCTGTCATCTGCCCTTCTCATTGCGTAGCCGAAATAGGACAAAATGCACTGCTCGCAGATTGTAGACAAGCGGGTTTTGGTCTCGAAGCTGTGAAAGTATCAAACAGGGGAAGTACCACAGGTTTGTTTATTGTTCTACCGCTGAGCCCTAATTTGCAAACAGCATTGTGTTCCGATTTGAAAGGAAATGTTTCCAGAGATTTACTGTGCAAACATGTGACTGAGTGTGCACAGAGTAAGCATGTCTCTGACAATCAGGCGTACGAGTATCTCCTTCTCGTCCTGTCTTTCTTTACTATACAAATATACACATACCCACTTTTTACTACTAAATTGACCCCAAGAGGAGGAATGATGCTAATTCGACTTCTTTGAATGCCTGGACTGGGAAATCTGTTAAACAAATCGCACTGAATAAAATATATGTCATTTTTGACTATATTTCTGATGTTCTGCTTGGCTACAAAACACGATTGAGAAAAAAATTCTCGATAGAAAAAAATCGCGAAAAAGTCTCTAAAAAAAACTCACACATCTACTACACTGTTATTCACTAGTTTATCATTATGAAATAAATACAGGTGATGCACCTCATCTAAATTGATGTGTTGGTAGAAAAATATTTCATATATCTTGATTTTCATCTGAAAAAATAATTATTTATGTATTCGCTATGGACGGTTAGTATGTCCAGAGCCGTCAAGGACAACAGACGTACGGCCGGCGCGAATGCGGTCCCCGACTAGGAAATTACGAATAGAAAACGAACTGTCGATAAAACAGTTCTAATATCTCTATTACACATCAAACGAAATTTCAAACTACAGTTACTGATTGTTAATTTGGCCATACAGATGTAACACTTATTAGCCTATTCGTTAAGCGTCTAGGTATAATAACGTAAAGCTTCAGACTCGTGTCCCAGCTAGGGTGATTTATTTTTGCAGTTTTTAATAAATTTTGTGTTTGACCGAGACATGCCGAGACTATAAAATATGTATTTAACCTACTTCAAAGAAAGATGAGGTCCTCGGTACGGTTATATGTTTTTTATGGATCTTAATACGCGCTAGCTCCGTCAATTGTGAATCGATTTTGATGTTTTTTTTTGTTTGGTACGTCATAAACATAGGTCTGTATTATCGAAATCGTTTGCCGTAATATTTGAAATATTAACAAAGAAGTAAAATTACAGTTCAATCAATTTACTCGTATTTTTGCTTTCATATCAAGTGGAATTAATTTTATCAATGATGAGAGATGAGACCACTTATTTTAATTTTATCCATATTTCGTAGTATTATTATTTTATACTGCAATTGAAAACATGGACAGTGATTCTTATTTTCGTTACACAGGCATAGGATTCTCTAGTGTAGTGGTCAGAGGTGTTATGGTATGAAACGGCGCGAACGTCGACGTCGGTTCGCGTCTCAGTACCTCCGTTCTTTTTGTAAAATGTTGAGTTGATATTCATTAAAACAGGCAGAGACTTTGTAACAAAACTAAAATACAATGAGAACTACACTACGCTACATACCTAACTAACTACTTACACTAAGCACACCTGAATTATCCATAGACCAATGAAGGTCTACAGATAATCCAGATGTTCAAGTTTGTTTGAATCGACATGGGTCAAACGCTCGCTGATGCGAGCTAAGTAAGCAGTAATGTGCAAACATTACTGTGTTCCGGTTTGAAGGGCAATGTTTCCAGAGAAATCACAGGGCTTAGAGATATAACAACTTAGATCTCTGGGTGACGAGCGCAGTGCAGTGCTAGGTAATGATTTGGACTCTTCATGTTCCAATAACTGCGTGTTACTTTGCTGTTATGTGGCAGGCATGTTGCTTACCATCAGGCACATGTCCTTCTCGTCTCGTGTCACTCTTTATTTAAAGAAAAAAGAAAAAAGCTATACCTATTTTGTCGCAATGCCAGAGTTCCGTTGCAGAGATTGCGATTTGCGAATTATAGATAACTAGCAGCGCCCCGCGGTGTTACCCGCGTAGTTCCCATTCCCGTTGTTTTTCGGGATAAAACTATAATCTATCTGTGTTCCGAATTTCAGCCCGATCCGTTCATAAATTAGGACGTGATTGAGCAACAAACATCCAAGCATTCATACTCACAAATGTGGACATTCATACAACATAACATACCTACATACTTACAAATATAAATTTTATATATATATATTTTTCACACATAAATATAATATTTAACTAATTCAAGATTGTATTTATTGTGCTGTTATGTGGCAGGCATGTTGCTTCCATCAAGCACATGTCCTGCTCGTCTCGTCACTCTTTATTTAAAAAAAATATATTAGCAAATCTATATAAATAAATATTTATTTATAAATACTTATATTATTTATTCTAATCATATTGCCGTTTAATAATCGTATAAATATAAATAGATACACGGCAGTGTGGCCAGCCAAGTTCATTCAAGAAAACTGGCGAGCCGTCGGTAGTCGGCAGAATGGTGACGGCCGATCCGGAGCCCTTGGTTTGAATCCCACACGTGCACCACTGTTTTCTCAGTCACATGCGTATACTTAAAATAAGGTGAAGTAAAATATAGTGCGAAAACCTATAAGTAGGTACCCATAATATTTCAAGGTTTTGTGTCATCTACCAACCCACTTTGGACCAGTTGTGCCAATGTGCTGTATTAAGAAAATGTAAAGAAAAACTTTGACAATTATTGTAATAAAAACATATTATACTTGTCGGAATCGAGTCGCAATCGAGTTACAATCGAGTCGTGTCCGGGACGCAAACGTCACCTGTCGGCGTTCGATGAGTCAACATTCCCCCGGCCGAGCCGAGCGCACGGGACTTCTTGTGCGGCGGGCGGCCAGAGCGGTTGAGCTTGAACCATCGCGCGTTCTACGATACGTACTTTGTTAAGCTACCTACTTTGTTACCTGTACTTAATAAATCCTATTGTGTTTGCGAGTTTTCATCCAACACTACCCATCGGCTACGCCCACAACAGAAGAATGTGATTACTGATGATGATGGCGAGACTATGTCCGCCGACATTCTCATAATATAATGTATGACAGTTTTTTGTGCAATAGTTATAATAGTACAGTAAAGTAGTTATTTCAAACTTTGAAAATGTATACAAATTGCATGCTCTTTCTTTTGTTCTTATTTTTCATTAATTTACGTGTAAATTGTACATCTATATATATAAAACGAAAGGTCACTCATCACGAAATCTCAGAAACTACAAATGCTAGGAGTCTGAAATTTTGCATGGAGGTGTATTTTAGCACGTAGGCGCTCACTAAGACGGGGTTTTGCGAAATTCAACCTCTAAGAGGGTGAAACAAAGGATGAACGGTTGTATGAAAATTCGTAATTTTCAACGTTATCAAATTTTGTATCTAGACACTTGACACTAAGAAATTAAATGTTTGTTCTATTAATTTTGTAATTTCGAACTGTACGGGGTGAAATTGGGGTTGAAATGGGGGATGAATCTCATTCAAAATCCCATTAAAAACATAAATGTAAAATAAAAGCCAAGTTCGATACTATATTCGATATAATATATGGCTTGAAGGCTTTGATTATTGACTTCCACAACAAAAGAAGTGAGATGTAAATGGGTGCCAAGTTCAAATGATCAGTCTTGCAATGAACTTTGAACTTTATTTACACTAGATAATACAAATAATTTGATATTATACTATTAATTAACCTTAATACACTTTATTTATTGATAGTCTTGCAATTGAATAAAGCCCCATAGAATATTTTGTAAGAACTTAACATTTGTTGTTTTCTTATAACTTAACTTAACGTATTAAAGCTTCAGATCTTACTTGGCTAGTTTTCCCTGTACGAGTTATTTGCAGTTATATTATAGTATTGAAGTTGGTTTTTATTTTACATTCATGTTTTTGATGGGATTTCATTACTTTTTGTATTGGAATGATTAGTTATCATACTAAAGTCAAAGTACTTTATTCATAAATGAAGGTACAATTTACACGTCAATTAATAAAAAATAAAAACAAAAGAAAGAGCATACAATTTGTCTGCTTAAATTTATGACCTATTAATTTTAAAAGCTTGTATTTTGACTTTGTATTAGTGTAATTGGTTGTTTTGTAAGCCGAGCCGTACTAATATGTAAATAAATAAATAAAATAAAATGATCAATTGCAGCACAGATCATTGAATTTGGCACCCATTTACATCTTACTCCTTTTGTTGTTGAAGTCAACAATCGAGCCATTTTATTTTATTTATTTATTTACATATTAGTACGGCTTACAAAACAACAAATTACACTAATACAAAGTCAAAATTCAAGCTTTTAAAATGAATAGGTCATAAATTTAAGCAGAAAAACAAAATAATTACAATACTTCTAAACACAACAATAACTTAATCATTATCATTACTAAAATAACAAAACTTAACTCCAAATTATGCCAAGAATAAATTGTTCTCATGTCATGTCATCATTAATAAAATTCAAAAATTGCGAATACTTTATAACAAGAAGTCAGACAAAATCACTACACTGATTGGATGGTGAAGGTCCTGTAGCAATATGTCTCACAAAACCTTAAACACTCCGTTCTAACCACATTCAAAGTATCGGCAAATATGTCACAATTAGGGTTGGCATCAGTGAGAGCATTAAGTGCGACGAGTGTACGCGGAACTGGGGATCTGGATCGAGCGACATTTTGAGCTACAGGGGCCGCAAAGAGTTGGTGATGTCTAGCTCGTCTGTAATTGTTGGGAACATACAGACGACAAAGCTCTGAACATAGATCGGGAGCATTAATATCACCTCTCAAAACCTTACACATTGTCATAATTTGGTCATGACATCTTCTAACCTCCAGAGAATTGTACCCAAGGGCACCCAAGAGAAAATGGGTTGGGTACATGTAGGGATAATATCCGTAAACTCGCTTGTAAAGGTACCTAAGAAATGCTTTTTGAACCTTTTCAAGCAACAGTGTATAAATATGTAATTTCATACGTGTGCCACACACAAGCACTAGCCTCCAACTTAGTACAGACGAGAGTATTGAAGATCAACCCAATAACGCCAACGTTTTTGAAATAGCGGGAGTTGCGTTGAGTACGAAACCTAATCTTCGAAAGGATTTCGCAGCTACAATTGCGAAATGGTCATGAAACGTTAGTTTGAAATCGAAATTAACGCCTAAGTCTCTCACATTAGCATTTCGAGGTACAAAATCACGGCCCAGCCTGTAACGGAATTAAATCGGATGTCTCTTACGACTAAATGACATTTGGGAACACTTCGGAATGCTGAACTCCAAAACATTTGCACCACTCCATCGAAATTCACTCCATATATTATAGTATTGAACTTGGCTGTCATTTCACATTTTTATTATACCTTGAATTGAGTTGTATCTAGCCTAATATCTACCACAGTAATTTTTCTTCATAATATTGTGCTAATAATCATAATTATAATACCTCAGTAAGTTTGTTGTTACCAAATCGTGGATGGACCTAATCAGATCTAATAATAAATTCATTTCAAAATATAATGTTTAGGCCAAGGACGTATAAAAAAGTCGGAGGTAGTCTGGCTAAGACAAAAACTGTGTATAGAGTCGGTCAGTGCGCTGTCACATGCAGGCTGACACGCACACAAAAACACACCAGTCGGCCATTACGCGCGCAAATTTATGTGCCACATATACAGCGCACTGGCCGACTCTATAGACACAGTTTTCGTTTTAGCGAGGCTACGTCCGACTTTTTTACAAGCATCTAAGTAGGTAGGTACCTAGGTAACCAGAAATTATTGGTACACAACCTTGAAAATAAATAAGCTGGCATCAAATCCTAGGTAGTAGTGGTAGGACTCTTGGCAGAGTCCGCCTGGGGAAGGACCACACCTTTGCCAGTTATTCTACCGCCAAGCAGTAATGTTCAAACATTACTGTGTTCCGGTTTGAAGGGCAATGTTTCCAGAGAAATTACTGGGCTTGGAGATATCATATCTTAGATCTCTGGGTGACGAGCGCAGTGCAGTACTAGGTAATGATTTGGACTTTTCATGTTCCAATAGCTGTGTGTCACTGTGCTGTTATGTGGCATGCATTAGGTGTTTACTATCAGGCACATGTCCTGCTCGTCTCGTCACTCTTTAATGAAAAAAAAAGTAAGTAGGTACCTATTTACTGATTATTTCTTTTTTTTGCGATTTAGCCTGACAATAAAAATTGATTTTCATATCAAAGACAAATAAATGCACCTAAGTTATTTGTTACAAAGTCAATTAATATTCGTTTTGCATAAACATTTGTTCTTAAAAATTATAATAATCTATATTTATTTACAATTACCACAAATTAAGAGTAAAAAACACAAAATAAAAATGTACAATTATTGTTAGACTCTGCGCCATCACTGAAGTCCTTTGGCGAAATGATTGAACTAAGCCACTATAATATCATAGGTTTCACCTGTCATTGTGGAATACGACAGTGGCTCTTGTCGCCAACGGTCACGAGTGGTGGCGCGGAGTCTAGGTAAGAAATGCTAAAAAATGATGTGAATTAATTATTATAATAGCGCCATCTATCGAGTCAGCAGTGAATCCTATGATCTTCTGAAATCATGACCACCTTGACCGCATGTATTGTAGTGGCGCTTCAAGCGCCGATATCTCAATTTCGATTAGGGTTATTCAGCGTCTTAATATTCCCATGGCCAATGACGGCACAGACATTAAAATCAGAGTACCGATTTTTGTTTTTATTTGATTGAGAGCCTTTGTTCGGGGAATCCGGTAAAATAACATAAAACACGTTATTTCTTTTATTATAGTGTACCCAAATTCCTTTAAAATCTACCTGGCATGCAAGTGCGAATTTTGGTGATAATTTTAGATATAACACACTATATCACTTGTGCCTATCAAAAATACTACCATTGTGCAGAAATGAAGCAGTATTTCGGAACTGTTGGGAACTGTGTTATAGCGAGTGCCATTTGTTTCAGACATATGTTGGTACTTACGTATTTAACCTTATTGTGTAACTGAGCTACAGAAACAGCATAACAAGTTGACCCAATTGATAGATGTTCAAAGTCCACTCTTCTGTGTCAAATTTGTAACAGGACGTCTACTATGTTTCTACGAAAAACGTCATTTCGAAATAAACTCGCGACTTTCCCACTCCGGTTTATTTCGATCCGTCGTTTCGTCCTTTTAATTGTACCCGTCAACGCTTGTAAAATGTACGCTTAGAACATCCAAGAGTACCAAAGAAATTGGAAGGTGTAGGCTAGTGGATGACGTGAAGGTCTAGTGTTTCGAACGCGCGATTCACAATAGTTCTGTTGGGTCATAAGGTCGAATCTTGCCTGCACCTCTGAATACTTATCCAAATGTAAACGTTCAAAGTTTATCATCACAACTGACTGTTTTTTACTTTAACAGTATAGCAGGCCAAACAAGCAGGCCGTGTGCCTGATTGTTAAGCACCATGCTTGATGGCAGCAACAGTAGCGCGCAGCTATTGGAACATAAAGAGTCATTTATGAGTCAGTCAATCATTACCTAGCACTGCACCGCACGTCGCCCAGAGATATGAGATGTTTTATCACTATAACCTTTAATTTTACTGGAATTGCCCTTTAAACCGCAACACAGTGATGTTTTCAAATTACTACTTGGCGATAGAATAATTGGTAAATGTGTGATTCTTCCTCAGGCGGCCTCTGCAAAGAGTGCTGCGCTACAAAACGGTGACTACAAAGCTTTAATGGTGAAGGAAAACATCGTGAGGAACCGGACCAATCTGCGTGGTTGGTGGATTTATGGTCAGGGCTTGCGAAAGAGAGGTTCGAGTCCCAGTTGTGAAAACATGGGGCTGCTAATGCGTCCATAACAATGTAATCAAAGTTGATTTGTTTTAATTATTACTGGTTTTTATTTCCGTTCTCTCAAGTTTACCCTCAACAGTTATATAAGTGCCACGACCACGACAATTCGGTTAAACTTTTAAAATTAGTGTTTGCACATTATTAAGAACGCATGTATTTGAATATCGTGGATTTTCAAACTCGTTTTAGTGTTTTTAGTGACATTTGCAAAGTAAACAAAACCTGCCATTCCACGTGTCCATATGTTCTCGTATGATGTGATTTAAAAGCAGAAGCGATAAAGGTTTTAAATTTAATAAATAAACTTAGGCGCACATTTTTCAAACTAAATAAAGCTTGCAATATGGGAGACAAATAGCTGATATAGTACGTTACATACTTGTAAATACATACCAATTAAACTTGGATTTAACATAGAAACACCCAGACGCTGAATGACACTGTACAATAAGCAACACTGACAGAATCATAGAAACTGTGTAATAAGTATTTCCTTAGATGGCGTTGTGTGAGAAATGCCCACCAGGAGTGCGCGACTCGGGAACCTCCACTTGGTGTACCCTGGGCATCACACAACAACTTGCCTCGGTGGCATCGGTTGCAAATCCCGGCCGGGGAGAAAGCTTCTACTCCCGCTCCTCTCTCACTTGAGCAGTGCATGTAGAGGCTGGGGAAAGGAACTGGAAGACTTGGGAAGGTTACTCGACTGACATATCAGCTAAGTAAAATTCCTAAGTCTTCCTCTACGAGCACTCTGATTGGCAGAGTGGTCAGTGGAAGGACAAGGGCAGCGATGTGGCCACAGAGGCGGAACCGCAGCTATCCCTAGCCGCGGTAGTGAGTACGGACTACGGACCTCTTGCTGCGGACCGTCTTAGCCAAGATACAAGATAAGTAAGAGTTTATGTGAGTCACAAGAGTGAGTAATAAGTCTCCTCAAACTCACACCACTGCGGCGGATGCGAATACGGAGCCAGCCTGGAGACTTTGATGGCTCGCATCCCGTCTCCACTAGAAGGCCTGGGACATCGGACGTTTAGGGCCGTCCGGCACTTCACCTAGGGATAAGCCTTCGAGGAGGTAACGTGCTGCTGATTCCGGCGCGTCACCAGAGCCAAATGCGTAATACAAAAGGGTACTAACCCACGAGGTGGCTTCGCAAGGGCGGGGACCAAGTGAAATCACGTGCCCTGACCCGTGGTCATGCAGGCGAAATCGGTAAGGGTTTTAGTTGGTAGGGGCATAAATCTGTCGTCGTCCCGACACACCTGCCGTGTCCATTCACGATGGACGGTGCGGTGCGTAAAGACATATCCCCCACCAAGAAAAAGAATATGCCCACAAATATTTTATTTATTTAAAGTAAAGTATGAATGAATTATGGGAGACAAAAGTAGCTGATAAAATTATTGTGTGACGATACATACATACTTATGATATATATGCCGAGACACAGAACACACAATCATCTATAGTCATCCTGTCGTCATACTACGATACCCTAGTAATATTACGAATGCGGAAGTTTATGAGTAAATATGGATGTTTGTTACATAATCTTTCACGCAAAAACTACTAAAGAGATGTGGACGAAATGCGGTAGATTCTGATACTAATAGTTAATTTTTTATCCCGAGAAAATAATGGGATCGGGAACTACACGGGTGAAACTACGAGGCGATACTAGTAATATTATTAATGTGAAAGTTAAGATGTTTGTTCCTCAATCACGTTCGAACGGCTGCACAGATCGGTTTGAAATTGGGATCACAATAATATTAAAATCTGGAATAACACATAGGCTACTTTATATTGTTAAATTACGGAATTACTTTGGTAAAATCGCTAGGAACTGCTAATCATCACACAGTCATCGTAGACCGCATCGTCATTTCACATCAGGCAAGATGGTGGTCAAATATAAACCTATAAGAGCTAAAAAACTTTGCCCTGGTTTTGAAATCAAACCTTATGTAACTTGATAGACTTGGTACCAAATGAGTTACAAAATCAGACAGTAGATAGGTACATAAGAAGATAATCAAACAGTATACTAACTAAGATTAGATTAATTCTCTCAATATTATTGCCATTGTACCAACGAAAGCGTGGGTAAGCGCACAAACAATGCCTAGAATTTGAGGTTAACCAACAAAAAAAATTGGAATACTTACGAAAATTTCTGAAGATGGCCATTGACCTGTTTTGTTGATGCAAATGTACTTTGTGATGTATTTTTTACTGTTTCCTTTAACGGCAAGAGCCCAAATTAACAAAATTTGGTAATACAGAAAACAATTACTATACAACATATGTACATATATGTATTTTAATTAAGTTCTTATTACGCAAATCTCAATAATCATCTAATAGTCCAGTAATTTTAGGCATTTTAAGATCCAATCTGTGGAAAAAATCCTAGTGAGCTAAATTTTCGTATAAACCTTTATTACGACATTGCAATGAATATGTGATAAATCGACATTGATATCGTGCCGGCTAAAAAAGTTATTTATATGTCAAAAGGTGATGAAAATCAGTTTTTCGCAAATATATTGCGACCTATAATATTACACAGAGGTCAAAAGAGGTCGTCAAGCAATTGTTTGTCGTGAAATCATCTACAAAAAATTTTGGATGCGTTTTTCTGTAAAATTAACCTTACATAAAATTTATAGCACAATATAAGAGCATAAACAACCGACTAAATGTTGCCACTGATGGGACTCGTGGCCTTCTCTCGCAAGAAGTGAAGGCCAGAATCAACTACGCTGGCCCAGTGTCAGTTGGTGCATGCCATGTGTCCTCGAACGATTCTAGGTACATGTCGGTTTACTCATGATATTTTCCTTCATCGTTTTATATTAGCGGCATTACGCACATGATTTCAAAAAGACAAAGTAATGTGCAAACATTACTGTGTTCCGGTTTGAAGGGCAATGATTCCAGAGCAATTACAGGGCTTAGAGACATAATATCTTAGATCTCTGGGTGACGAGCGCAGTGCAGTGCTAGGTAATGATTTGGACTATCATGTTCCAATAGCTGCGTGTTACTGTGCTGTTATGTGGCAGGCATGTTGCTTACCATCAGGCACATGACCTGCTCGTCTCGTCACTCCATGCTATAAAAAAAAATTGGCAGTCATAGGAACTGCCGGTAGAAGTGAAAACTTGCTGTTGCCCTGGTACTGGTACCTAGGGGCAAACGCAACTCTTTTATATTTCTGTTGTCCTGGTATCTGGAGATAAACGCTGGGCTGTTGGAGGTAGGTAATCGAAACTCTTTACTGTTTCTGTTGCCCTGGTACCTACCTTTTTTTTTTTTATGGCCTGGCCGTTTTTACCGAGTTTACCCGAAGATTTCATATCCGATCCGATCCATTATCATATCCAAGCGTGACGATTGATGAATCCATTTCACAGCCCACGAAAATTCTGTCTATAGCGCGCCTAAAGAAGATTTCACTTCAAAAAAAAAAAAAAGACAGTGGTGCGCGTGAGATTTGAACCCGGGGTTTCCGAATTGGCAAGCGTCGTTCTCCCCACTTAACCGTAACAGCCGTAACTTAAGTTACCTACATCCCATATCCTAATTCCATCCCATTTATCTATATATGTAAAAATGAATTGCTGTTCGTGGGTCTCCTAAAACTCGACAACGGCTGGGCCGATTTGGCTGATTTTGGTTTTGAAATGTTTGTCGTAGCTAAGGGAAGGTTTAAACGGTGAGAAAATATTGAAAACTTGCGGAAAAGATAGTAAAAACAACATTCTTTTTTTCAAGAGTTTTAATCAAAGAGTATATTTATGAGTTTTTGAAGTGAAAACCTCTTTTGGCGCGCCTAGACAATTTTTTTCACAGGAATTGAGTTCTAGCGTCACGCTCGAGTATGATAAGATTACGCGGGTAGAACGGCGAGGCACAGCTAGTAAAACATAAACTACATTTAATATGTAAAATAAGCCTACTTACTCATACTATTATACGCACATCAGCAAGATGTGCGTATCAACGTATCATGGTGAGCAGCACGGCTGACTACAACAGTGTCTACAACAGTATAACAACAGTGCTACAAAACTATTTGAATTTAACGAGTTCAAAACATTGCCTAGCACTGCACCCGGTTCATCATCCGGCATCACAATACGTTCATCTGGAAATATTTTCCTTCCAACCGGACTTTGTAATAATTGCACGTTATTGATTGGCAGAAGAATAAGAAATGGCAAAAGATTTCTACATTTACAAATTGTATTTAAAAGCTAGTTCTAAAAGCAATTCCACAAATGTTTTCTCAGGCATGACATTGTAGGTACAACTGAGATACATCTCAGAAACAGATTGTAACTTTGGAGATAAGGGTTACTTTAACAACTGTATCGCAGTGAAATACAGAAACCGCAATTTGCTTCGAACGAAAGGAGTATTTGATTTACAGGCGGTATGCGTTCGTTACCTTAAAATATGCCCCTTTTTACTCGCTTTCATGTCTCAGTACCGATTGACAACATCAAATAGTTCTTGTTACCATTTAAAATATTTTTTGGGAGCTGTAAAAGTGGCAACTTCGACACTTTTTCAGTCAGAATTTAGTAGAGCTGGGCGACGGGCCGTTGATAGGTTTCTACCGAAGGAAATCGTTCGGAATTCGGACTTTTCACGATCCGGACCGCCTCGGTAAAATGACTTCCCCGTAGACCTGTGTCAAGCGATCATTTCTCGAGACCCGGGTCACTCATGACTCATGACCCACTCGTATGGTGATCGGGTTATAAAGATTCAATCTTTCGATCATATGGGTCGCAGATTGAGATCGACTGATCGACATACGAGCACAAGTCATACTCGAAAAGTGTTTCTTACATAGTAGGGAAGGAAGAGACAGAAAATATTTTTCGTTGTTACGTCGCGTCGATGTGATTGAATCAATGTACGATTCAATCGATTCTATGACCAAGCAATTAGTAAAGTAAGAAATATCGATTTAAAGTTCAATTTGGTTTGTCTTGTAAACTGATATTCGGGTTACAAAAAATCGAGTGTTTTAGAAATCCGTGATTCGATCACTCGTGTACAGGTTGCGATCGAATCCTTTTGATTCGATCGACACAGGTCTAATTCCCCGTCAACGTAAATAATTAACAGTTTGTCGTCAACGGATACATTGATGTAATAATAATTATTAGGTTTTTAAAATAAAGATTATTCATAAAACATATGACGGGTTAATTTACTTTTTTGATTCTATTCGTTTGCCAAAACGTCCGATTTCTCAATAATGAAATTGGTGAAGACGTAGGTTCGAACCGTCTCCACTGAATATTTTTACAAGTAGACTAGTGCCGAAGTCGTTAAAAAGGCAAAAAATCAAAAACAAAAATAGTATGATAAAAGTTATTCTAAAAGGAAAAGAGCATGTGACAAAAATGATAGGGAAAATAATTTAAGGTCGATCTGAGGTCGGGAAGTGGTTAGGATCCGTTTTAATGGTAAAAACGGTTTATCTCGATTTTCGTACAAGTTTTGGGGAAAAAAGTTGTAGTTATTAAAAAAATCTACAACTTTTGTCTGGGCACTTTTTTCACATAGCCGGAAAATTTAAGTGAAAAATTAAAATAAGTAACCAAGTTTTAGGTTTTAAATTTTAAATTTTGATCTCGTACAAAACGACAAAAAATCTTGAGGAAATTTCGTAAAAACTTACCTTTTCATGTTTCAAATACACTGTATTTTTTTTTCCACCATAATGAGAACAATACCAAGCGCAATATCAATAATTATATTATCAAGCAAGTTCAACATTTTAAATAGGCATTGTTTTAAGTATCATTCATTACACCCACAAACGCAAATGAATAAATGCCTAAATACTGCAGCGCCCCTTGGTGAATAGTCATTGTTATATCCATCTAAAATATGCATCAATCAAACTTAAACCTATTACTGAAAATTGTATCAAAGTCGGACTAGTACTTTTGGAGAAAAATGGGAATATAATAAATGTTTGCACAAACATCCTCTCATCCCAAATGCATTTACCGTCTCCGTTCCGTCCCGGGTAAAAATACTAGACTATTAAGAATAATAGTAAGCAGTAATGTGCAAACATCACTGTGTTCCGATTTGAAGGGCAATGTTTCCAGAGAAATTATGTTCCAATAGCTGCGTGTCACCGTGCTGCTATGTGGCAGGCATGTGGCTTACCATCAGGCACATGTCCTGGTCGTCTCGTCACTCCTTATTTAAAAAAAAAAAGATTGTAACGGAATTTCCTGTCAACCTTTTAAGTTGTTTCTTTCAGTATAGCATTGGATGTTATTATTATATTTCAAAGGAAAGCTACAGCGAATAACATTTTTTTTCTATAAATTGCCGTGAGATATTATTCAACGAAGAATCACCTCATTCCCAAGGCAATTTAACACAGGACAATACAATAATTTAATTACAATCTGAAATTATTCTAATCATTGGATTTTATTATTTGTTACAAAGAATACGCCCTATCATAATAGGTTTGCTACGTTCTTTAGAGATCAGCCAAACGGTGCGTGACTGAAATACTATTAAGTAATTAGCATCTCGACACTTTCAGAAAGGGATTTAAGTGTCCTACGTTTCTAAATAATTACTATTTTCCGTGCCGATTTTTTTTGCTTAGTTACTTCAAGAGTAAAACGATTTCATTGTTCATCAACCCGTGATTTGGTCTATCAAATGTATAAGAATAATAAATATATTTTCGAGTAGTAAGTCGAAGTATAAAAATTAGTCAGAAAAATACTCCAAATTTACGCACACACTCATATTTGTGCTTCTCGATGCTCATTATGTTGACGTAGCCTATAATATTTTTTATCAGACTATAGACAATAATATTTATGGTACCAAATACATTTTAAATGGAATTTGGTACCATAAATATTATAGTCTACCAAAGATAGTAGTATACAGTCTGATAAAGGATATTAAAGGCTACGTCAACATAATGAGCATAATGATAATCCTTTGTCAGACTATAGACTATAATATTAATGGTACCAAATTCCATTTAAAATCTATTTGGCACCTAGTTGTTTTATTGGTTGATGTTCCAAAGACACGAACAAAGAGGTTTGACTCTACTATTGTGATAAGAATGTCTAGGCTGTGGAATTCCCGTCTGTTACAATATTGATCTCTTCGAATAGATTTCTTCTAGGTAAACACGCTTCATCGTAGACCGCAAGGCAAGATGGCGGTCAAGTGTAAACCTATAAATGTAAAAAAAAAGCGTAACAGACAAACATACAGGTAAAGCTACTTTCGTATTTATAATCTTAGGAGGGATCCAGGGTCATCTTTCTATGGATTTACACCATTTTTTCTAAAAAGAAAAAGTTAGTAATTTATCTTCTGCAAAAGAATAAATAAATTAATTTTCTAAGAGAATATAACACAATACATAAAAATCATCACGATCATCATCAACAGCAAGAAGTCCACTCATTGATTTATACAACGAGCGGTCTTTCGCAACCTGCAACCTGCAAAATACTTTAAAATAATTTTTTTTAATTCAACATTTAGTATCCGTGTCTCAACAACTTTGTGTCTAAGACATTGGCTGTGTTCCCGCGCTAAATAGCGAATAATCATTATCGCCGTCAATCAATTCAAACCCCAAGTTTTAATGATCTATGGATACACTCAATGAACCCTAAAAGGCCGAAATTATGTGTGTATTTGAGCTTAATTTATTTCGCATAATTAAACACTGGTAGTTGTTTGCTCCGGTTAGCGGCTATATGGGCAGAAGGCCATCAGGAAGTGGATCCAAGGAAATTTCTTCCAAAGCTGACTCATTTTAATTTGTGCGGGTATTATTTTCTTGCGGTTACGTTTTCCTGCGTAATAGGCGCGTGGCGTTGGCGTCTGACGCACATTTAGTATCATTATGGAAGATTTTGATGACTTTATTTTCGGTTTAAACATAACTGTTGTCACTTTTTTGTTACATTACCTTATTCCATGGGTATTTGTGTAATCAGATTTGCTGTAAGTCACATCGGAGCTGAATTATGGCCTTTCAAAGTATTTTTAGGTTTTTTTTCGTATGGACTAGTGGCGCCATATCCTTTAGCGGTCAAAGATTTGTTGTCACTTTTTTTAAACATTACCTTACCTCAAGGGTATTTGTGCAATCAAATTTGGTGTTAGTCATATCGGAGCTGCATATTATTTAGCATGCTTTTCGGGGTTCAAAACAGTACACCAAATGCGGTCCTCCATATTTTGCTCACTCCACTCAATTCAGTGCCTGGTCTATTTCGTTTAGGAAGAGATATGAATATTTCTTAGAACTAGATCAATTTGCATTTGTCGATATATTACGGGTATCCCCAGTCAATATGACAGTATTATGTCAATGCATAGATACATAAATGTAGTTCTTAATTGATTACTTTTGTTGATGCTGTTGATTCTTAAAACTTCGCCTATTAGACTAAACACGCTTGGGTAGAAGGAAATGTACTGTGTCTTGAAATTGTATATATCGTCATTCTATATTTCTGTAATTTAACGATATATAAATGCATATTTATACAAAATAACATAATTATTTTACTTGTAAACTTACATGTAAATTACAAGTGTTAAATTATCTTATCTTATCTTATTCTCGTAATATATAAAATTCTCGTGTCACAGTGTTTGTTTCCTTACTCCTCCGAAACGGCTTTACTGATTTTTAACCAATTTTATATGCATATTCAGTAGGTATGAGAATCGGCTACTAGGTATCTTTCATACCTCTAAATGATAAGGGTTGTTCACCCGTATTTTTTTTTTAACTTTTGGAATAAAAAATGTTTTTTTTTTTTAATGTGGCATTAAAAAATACATACAACAATACATTTTTTATTAATTTTTTATATAATATTAATAATTTTTATTTATATATTAATTTATTCTGTCACTTTATACTTTAAAAAACTATCGAAGTGTGGTTTTAGTAAATTTTCCGACAAACCATAAAAATTATAATATATAAATATTGCTGGACAATTCACACTCAACACCATCTGACCCCAAAGTAACCAATGATTGAATATTCAGAATCTTATGAAGAAAAGAAGGCGGTTGCAGGAATTAATGCAATGAACCTTGACTCGATGGTTTTTTGTCATAGATTAAGTAGATTAGGGCGGTTAATTGGATTTGTTCTGTTTATTTATCGTCAATGCAATTTCCCGTGCTCCACAAACGATTTCTAACAATAATAGTATGCTAGAAATCTTGAGCGGGTTTCACTTGTGAAAATAGCTCTATTGTAGTGCTATTTTGTGTGTGATCTTCCGTAAAGCAGTTGTGGCGTACACGCTGGTATGTCGCCTCTGCGAATCCAAATCATAAAACAGTGTGGTAATAAGAACTTAAATTATTCCTTATTAAAACCGCTACCGCTTATAGCGTGTAGCGCCTCTTTTCTTCGTTGGGTTCGCAGGATGACATACCTACAGGTCTTTCTTTTTCGTCATGGCTTCCATTTGGTAATGCTACCGTAATTTCGCCACCACATGCGAGGAGCTCGCGACAGTCGCTGCCACTCTGACGTCTTGCGCTTCTCGCCATCTACTTATAATATTTTCTAATTTCTTATTGTACGCAATACATCACTTTATTCTGTTTAATATCAACTACGCTTTATTTTTATCTCACATACATAATTGGATTATCAACCACGCTTTTAATTTGAACACCCTCTGCACTCTGCAACTAGCGAAATAGTGGCTAGCTGTCAGGAGTCCACGCCAACTCATTACCTACGTGACTCTCACACTAGCCACCACACAGTCATGGTTTTTATCATCGGATACGTTTCGGAGAGTGTGCAGCTAATCTGCATAATCGAATACCAGCTTGTCATTTTCTTTTTCGGAATGCTCGTTGCTTTTAAAGCGTCAACGTTTCACGGTTGAGTTGCAATTTAGTTCGATCGTGACGAAGGCTCGAACAAAGAAGTTTGCCTCCATTTTTGTAATTAGTTCGAATAAACGTGGAATTCATTTGTGGACAAGGGTGGATCCAGGGGGGTCATGACGTATTGGGGTATTTTGGACGGAGTTTCTCGAACGCTGCCCATCCGAGTTGGATAAATGAGGAAATGAATAATTCCTAAAATCCCCCGGATATGTCCAAAATAAATCATATTGGATAATTTTTTTAGGAAATGTAGCAAAACATTCAAGATAGCTCGACTCGGAGTACCCCGACTCCACCTAGTCTTGTCGCTAGAATGTTTTAAAAAAATGCGGGAGTCAAAAGGTCAAGAGAGGTTCTGAGTGGAGCGAGTATGGAGAAGCGATACTCAGGGCTAATGAGGAAATGAATAATTCCTAAAATCCCCCGGATATGTCCAAAATAAATCATATTGGATAATTTTTTTAGGAAATGTAGCAAAACATTCAAGATAGCTCGACTCGGAGTACCCCGACTCCACCTAGTCTTGTCGCTAGAATGTTTTAAAAAAATGCGGGAGTCAAAAGGTCAAGAGAGGTTCTGAGTGGAGCGAGTATGGAGAAGCGATACTCAGGGCTGACCGCAGAGTTTCTGGTGGGAGTCCACCCGGAAGCAAATCTCAGTGATAGACCCCTATTGGACATTCTAACAACCTGTTTTATTAAAAAAAAACGTTATTTTTATACGTTTCCCTATGTGATATTGGAATTATTTACAATTCCTGGGAAATTTATACATTTCCTCCATTTATGTTTTTAATAATTATTAAAACCATGTTTTACACTTTTCCTAAATAGCTTTCGGAATCGTATACGTTTCCTGGGAGTTGTATACAATTCCTACATTTTCGGTAACGTATATTATGCTGAAATTTGATGATGAATTTTTAAATATCATTTCAGGAGGTCATATCGATATTAAGTCAATCCGATAAAAAAGCGGAAAGATATGTGGTCACACAGCTACTTAACCCTAATGCGTTCTAGTCATATCGAGATTTAGGCTTAAATCTATTTAGTCAGATCAGCTATCTAGTCATATCGAGATTTAGTCCTAAAGCTTCTAACCCAAAATAACGTGCAATAGCCATTAATAGAGAACATGAAACAGAACCATGAAAATCTGATCTTTGGACACAATAGACTAAAAAAGTTCCTCTACGTCAGACATTTGTAGTGGTATGACTCTTTCCAGAGTCCGCCTGGAAGCCTGGTGAAGCCAGTTAGTCCACCGCTAAGCAATAATGTGCTAATAGTAATACGTTTTGGAGTGAACAAGAACGTTTCTAGAGAAATTTGAGGACTAAGGGATAAATAAATGTATTTGTGTCTCTGGGCGACGAACGCAGTGTAGTGCTAGGTAGTGGTTTGAACATGAGTCATCTACTAACCCGCACTGGGCCAGCGTGGTCGATTATGACTTTGACTCTTTCCTTGCGAGAGAAGGCCCCGAGCCCCAACAGTGGGAACATTTAGTGGGCTATTTATGTGTGCTGTCACTAGCAGGCATGTTGCTTACCATCAGGCGTGTCTCTTGCACTTCTCGTTATTCTGTTTCATAAAAAAGACGATAAAGCCAAGTGCAACCTTGAGTTCACAAAAAAAACCTTATAATTTTGTATGCCGAGAAGATAAATCATAATTCTTGATGTATTATCTAACAGAAAATACTTTAGAAACGTAACGACGTTCTAATCAACATGCACTTGACATTATTATGATAATAAACGTAATGCTGCTGTAACACGATGCCGGTAATCATCGTAATAAACGCAATCATGTTTACGACCTACTAGGCACATCTTCTTAGACCATTGATTTTATCTACTGCCCGGCTTACATTATTCCAGCCCAGCGATCGAATCCAGCGCTGAATTGCTTATCTACTGGAAAAATGTAGACCGGCACTGGAACCTTCTTGTAACCCTCGATCATTTCTCCTTGTCTCATGATTTTTGTACGGCGTTGCCGTTCTTCGCCGTTTAGAAGCACGATTGCTCAGTACAGCACAATGGGAACCCTTTGATGTCTTTCTTTGCATCCTGCTCTGTCCTTTGAAGTTTGTATAACTCTATCTCGTTTTGTCCGATCATTCGTGGAAAGTAGTGCACGTTACACGAATGTACGCTAATCACAAGCGCGGTGTTATACCTCGTCCTGCGCCCCCGCTGGTGAGTTGTGACAGTAGGCGAAATTCGTATCATCGCCGATCAAGTACTTATCTGATCTGTACCGAGTACTTATCTGATCTGTGTACATCAAATACTGACATTCCATCTTATTGCACTCCAGAGTTCAAGAAGCGGTTAGCTGTTTGCAATGGAGCAAACAAGTTAAACCTTTATTATTGTAATAATCAAAACTGTACCTATTCCTGTACCTGTTATCGACAGATTGTTTTAATAGACCTTTTTAGGTCCCATATGGTCTTCCGCCTTACAAAAAAGGTATTTGTTTTAATATTGCATTAATTTCGCTTCAAATTAAAGAAAATGCAAATTTATGTCGCTTTAGTCGATTTTGTTACATCGGCGTTTGAATGCATAAGCATAAACAGCCCACTAAATGTTCCCACTGGTGGGACTCGGGGCCTTTTCTCGCAAGTAGAGAGTCATGGCCATAATCCACCACGCTGGCCCAGTGTGGGTTGGTGGATCACACATGACTTCTCGAAAGATTCTAGGTACATGTCGGTTTCCTCACGATGGTTTCCTTCACCGTTTTAAGTTAGCGGCATTACAAACACGACTTCGAAAAGACAGTGGGGCGCGTGGTTTTGAACCCGGGGTCTCCGGTTCGGTGGGCGCCGTTCTCCCGATTAGACCAGCCGTAACTTACTAGACCAGCCGGAACTATAGCCGTAACATCATAATGTACGCTTATTCTAGCTTATTCACTATTATACGCTACTACAATTTCTGTGTGTGCGTTCAGCTTTCAGTAACCCATATAGAGTGTCATTTTTGACCTTACAGCTTTGCGAGTTCGACAACATTGTAATGAGAAATGTAAAAATTGCGAATGTCAGCTGTCAAGGTTGTCAACTTCGACTTCAGGCGAGTCAATCAAAGATCGAATAGATATTGTAATTGTTTCGTGTGGGTTTCATTCGATTGATTTAATTTATTGTTCTATTAGATGTATATCAATATGTGCTGTATTTATAAATCATGCAAGGTTAAAAACCCCAACAAAACCGCAAATTACATTAAATAATAATAATAATAATATTGGTATATAACATTGGATTAAAAATATAATAATGACGACAACTCATGCTACAAATCAAATTTAAATGTGACCACACGAAAAAAGTAGCAAATAAATAAAGTGGCCAAGTGCGAGTTGGACTCGCCCATGAAGGGTTCCGTTGCAGCAAGTAACATAATATACATATTACATATAGTTCTTGTAGTTCGTTGTAACTTTGATCGAAGTTTCAATAATAGTGTATTTATGACGTACTAAAAAAAAACTACTCATCAAATCGAGTTCAAACCAATTTTCGTTGGTAGTTTATATGGTAATGTACATCATATATTTTTTTTAGATTTTTCATTCTCTTACTTTAGAAGTTAGAGGGGGGGGGGGCACACATTTTCCCACTTTGGAAGTGTCTCTCGCGCAAATTATTCAGTGTAGACGAAAATGATTATAGAAACCTCAACATAATAAATGATTATAGACACCCCACACGTGTAGGTTTGATGAAAAAAAAATGTTTGAGTTTCAGTTCTCAGTATGGGGGGCAACCCTAATTTTTTTTTTTTGTTCAAATCTTAATGCGGTTCACAGAATACATCTATTTACCAAGTTTCAACAGTGTAGTTTTCATAGTTTCGGCAAAAAGTGGCTGTGACATACGGACGGACAGACAGACAGACATGACGAATTTATAAGGGTTCCGTTTTTACGTTTTACGGAACCCTAAAAAGAATACACAAAATCGTTTCGTATAGAAACATGCTTCCAGATAAATTTCTGGGCAAATAGATCAGTTTTCTTATATATTTGGGTGACGAGCGCAGTCCATTGATTTGGACTCCTGCGGTCTTTTTCCAGAACATGGACTAACGTAAGTTCTAGAACTAAATACCACAAAATGCATAGTTAGTGAGTACCTATCTGACTTAGTGCTAGAACCAACGTTGATCCGCGTTTTGGAATAAGGACGAAAATGTTTAAATAGCTACATAGTACTGTGCACGTCTTCTTTATCACTCTACATTACAAAAAAAAAGTTCAGAGGTAAGACAAAAGACTACAGTCAAATTACAAACGTTTTTGGAAGTTGACTAAAACATCCTCCGCCTGTGCATTTTTGTTTTTTAAATAAAAAGTGACGAGACCAGCAATAACCAGCAATACAAAATTGCTTGAACGTCTCCAATATGCTCGCTGTATTGTGTAAACTAATCCTACTAATACTATAAATGTCATAGTTTGGATGTATGTTGGTCAATCACGTCGGAACTTGTGAACGGATCGGGTTAAACTTTGGAATACATTTACAGACTTTTTATCCCGGGAAAATAACGGATACGGGAACTACGCGGGTAAAACCACGAAGCACTGCTACTGTATTTAATACATGATAATGTTCGCACCTTTGGGATGGATCGGCTAAGTATCAGCTTGAGGCTCTGGAATCGATCGAGAGGCGTGCCAAAAGGCTCATAGGCAAAGACACTCTAGTGCGAAAAAGACTTCAAAGTCTTGAACATCGCCGCAAAATTGCTAGCTTATCGGGTTTTTATCGGATACACTTCGGAGAAGGTCCAACTGATCTGCATGATCTAATACCACCTTGCCCTTTTTTCTATCGGACTTCTCGTAACTCGAAGAAGCGGCACCGTTTCATGGTTGATGTTCCAAAGACACGGACGAAGAGGTTTGACTCTACTTTTGTGATCAGAACTGAGGAATGAGTTGCCTGAGTGGGTTTTCCCTGATAGCTATAATCTTGGTGTCTTCAAATCGAGAGTGCATCGTTTTGTTCTAGGTAAACACGCTTTATCGTGGACCGCAACGTCGCTTAACATCAGGTGAAATGGCGGTCAAGTGTAAACCTACAAAAGTAAAAAAAAATAATAATAATTGGACGGCACTTCTTCACACAATGTCGAGATTTATCGTAATTACTTATTTGTAAAAATAAATGCCCCCAAAGTACGAGAACACATGCGATATAATCGATCGATTGAGCAACCTTAATCCAGATAGTTATCAAAGCAATATAGTTCGATTTAATTATCTTTCATAATGCTTGCTTGACCATACATGTGTTGCTAACTAGTGGAAGGTTGACAAGTACTTGTTACGACACTAACAAAAGGCGTGTTAAATAAGAAATAAACCGGTTGAGTGCAAATAGCACTCGCACACCAAGGGTTCCGCGCCATAAGAACCAATATTGAAAAATAAATCGAAACCAAAATATGTATGCTTTAAAAACTAACTACTGCATGTGAATAGGCAGATCTTCGGGATGAGTTACAAACCAAACCCATTACGATTAGAAAACCATTTTGAAAAAGGAGGGCTAGAGGTGAGAAATTTATCCAAAGTGTACTAAATATAAAAAGATATTTCACTTTCTGTGATGGCAGTAATGGTGTAACATCTAAAGTTAATAAAAAAAATGTCTTCGGGCTTTTAACTAGTTTTTTTTTATTTTATTTAAACACTCCACAGACTCCGGTGTCCGTGACCTTTGTCATTACAATAATCTTTTTTTATTTACATAGCTCTTGGATTAGGAGAAGAAGAGGAAAATAAGAGGGGGGAGTGGGGGGGGGTGAACATTTTAAACCTAATTCTAGTACTAGTCAGTCCGATTTCGTCTGTTGAGCCGTTCACTACCGGTTGGGATTCCGATAGTAATCGATTCGACATCATCTTTTGCCTAGGCCGTCTCCTCCCGGCCCAGAGCCTCCACTAATCTGTAAGGGCCTATTCAGTGCGACGCGGATGACCTACGCGGACGTCCGCGACGGACGGTAAAATGTATGAAACTTTACAGTGCGTTCAGCGCGGAGAGCTATCCGCGCGCGGTCGAAATCGCTCCGCGCCGCTCCTCCGCGCCGCGGATGTCCGCGGGCGGACGGTGCTTGGTTCTAATGTAGTTGTTCAGTGCTCGGCGGACAGTCGCGCGGAGCGGACGTAACATACTGTCGTTGTCATGGCGGCTGCGTCTATTGTGCGCATGCGCGATCCGCTGCGCACTGAACGACAAATTCATCCGCGACGGACGCAAAACCTAGTCCGCGTGCGGACGGTCCGCGTCGCACTGAATAGGGCCTTAGTCTGTAATGGCCATCTGTAGGTTGAAATATCGAATGGTCTTTGGTGATGCAGCCAACGCTTGCCGCACGAACCGACCGATGGCGTCGTCGGTGTCGTCAGCGTAGTATGTGAAGGTCCCCGTGTGCCGTGAGATTGCAACAACCGCATGGGACACGCTCAGCTTTGTGTTTGCCTTAGTTTTAAGTACGATTACCGACTCGTATGTCAATCCCTGCGCTTCATGGATGGTAAAAATGCGTGACCACCGGGCCGACCCGTAACCCTGGTTTGTCAGGGTGTGACACACAGTAGTGTGAAAAGCCAAGTTAAGATTTACTACAAACCTCACTAGATTTTATTTGTACAAATATTGGACAAAAATATTTTTTTAGTGAAAAGTAATGTAAAAGTTAGTAAAATAAAATAAAAAATATGTAAGCGGACTTGGGTTTTTTGTATGGAATAGTGGTGCCATTATTTTTTACTTGCTTGTAACATTACCTTACCTTGAGAGTATTCATCCAATTAGATTTGTTGTAAGCTCTATGTATGAGCAATTTGACAACTTAATGTGAAATAGTTATTGAGTTATGAGGAGGACAAAAGTAGCTCCAAACGGTTCGTGTAATATTGGTGCACACATGGTGCGGCTAGCCAGATTATTTACTTGAACTTGGTTTGCCGCACTACCGTGTGTCTAGAAGTAACATTAGAGCTGAGTTACGGCCTTTCAAAGTTTTCTTCGTTGCGGTATAGTTTAAAGAAATATGTCCATAATAACGTTTGCTTACTTTATCCTGTTTTTTGATAAATGTTCTTAATAGGCCCGCTGCTACCTGTTTTGTCGCCCAAGTGTAGTACAACTTCAATAGCTGTAAGACGCATTCGACTCTGGCTCTGGCACCACCATCGAAAGGAAATAATTTGATCGCCCTATAGAACTCATCAGAGTTAGGACGAGTCTAAGATGAAGAAGTCACCTGGCCACGACGGTAAATCTAATGCTGCTACTAAAAGGATGCCGATATAAAGCTTGGTGTGTCTGGCCCGGCCTATTCAATGCATTCTTCAAATCGGACATTTACCCTATATGGGACATTTTCCAATATGGAACACTTGCAAGGTAAATAGTGCTACCAAAACCTGGCAAAAATCCTGGCTCTATTAGCCGATGAAAGCGCGTACAAACATACTCACCCAACCCACAGACTGGAGCAAACAGAGCTTCTCGATTCATAGCCAAGCTTAATCGACAGATGACGCAGCCTTGTAAATGTTGTACTTAGCGTTGTAAGAAAAAAACGGCTGCACTACGAACAGGCCTAAATATAATCCATCTTTACCACTACTATTGTAACTTCAAGAACAGGGCATCAGGTGGGAACGCACAGTCAAATGAGCGCCCACATCAACGCAGACTTGAGCATACACTCTCAAACCAGTTACGAAGTCTAGCAAGCGAAGACGGGTTGAGTATTGCTGAGGCCAATCTTGGGCTCCAAGCTGCTGCTACGAATTGATTCGTAGGCCCAGTTTGAACTAGGCATATACTAGACCTACATTCATACGCGTCTTACCTATAGTGCGACCAGTAAAAAAAATAGAGTTCAGTAAAGTAAAATATCACCCTGAGGATGATTCCAGAAGCTGGCCGGTACTTATGAAATGTTATGATCGCCCAAGATTTGAACATCGAAACGGTGAAGGTGTGGTTAGTCTGGCACGTAGTGTGCTTGACTACGCAGACTATGGACCACATCCACACCCACAAAATCTCGCGCCACACCATTCATGCCATCCTGATACGTGCATAGCGTACTTTCCCTCACGAAAGGGGGAGAAAAAGCCTCGCCTCCCATTAGAGGCGATAGCTCCATAGGAGACCAAACCTAGTGAATATAGATCCCCATGCCCTGACGCAGCCTACGAAAACGTTAAGGCACAGATAAGAAAATAGTTTCATTGAGGGTGCAAAAGTGCTGATGCTCATCCATGCCGTGCTATGCAGAAGCTTGCACCACGTTTTTCCTGAAGTGTCTCCAGGCGTGCAGTCCCAGTAAAGAGGTTCGTCTCGAGACCGGTGCCTAGCCTCCCCCAAAATGAGGAAAGAGGAATTCATGATAATAATTCTGGATCGGATATCATGACTATGACTTGAAATACGTGATGAGTCGCTCAGTCGCTTTACCCGGGCATGTGGCGTGACGCCCGTGTGCGGAGTACGCTTTGCACACCTGCTTACGGTGGCCCTGCGGGTCTGTTGCTTAACTAAATCAATCTGCTTTGGCTTTGCTATTGCTGCTTCTATAATTTCAAGCGAAAAGAAAAGAGAGAGCAAAGTTAAAGCTAAGACAGTTTCAGTTAGGGAGTTGATACGCTGGTCATAGAACCAGAAGAAAGACGGCATAGACCGTCTTTCCAGCAACTTAGCCGCTGCAATGCACGGTTTCTGCAGGCGAGCGGGAGCGTATTTTGAACTATGTATGGCTACGCACCACGCACCCCGCGTATAACGTGTTTCGTGTGCTGCTGTACAGTAGTACACCTGAGTATCGTTCGAGTTGATATAATCACAGAAATAGATCTGGCACTGTCTAAAGCCAGTGCTAATTTGCGTCTTAATCTGCATAAATACTGGAGGGAACCCTAAAAAAATCGAATAGCAAGCAACAAGGTTGACCTCTGACTAATATAAAATTTAAGTAATTTAGTTTGCATGCGTCTAGTTTTCTTTATTAGTATGTATTATGGTAATTAATATAGTGATTAATTACATATATTTGTCTAATCGTCTTACTGCTAAAACTAAATTTAACTGGTAGTAATAAAAGATGAAAGAAAAAGATAAAAGATAAAGTTACGGTGGTCTAGTCGGGAGAACGGCGGCTGCCGATCCGGAGACCCCGGGTTCAAACCCCACACGCACCACTGTCTTTTCGAAGTCATGTGCGTAATAATGCCGCTAACTTAAAACGGTGAAGGAAAACATCGTGAGGAAACCGACATGTACCTAGAATCTTTCGAAGTGTCATGTGTCATCCGCCAACCCGCACTGGGCCAGCGTGGTGGATTATGGCCTTAACTCTCTCCTTGCGAGAGAAGGCCCTGAGTCCCAGCAGTGGGAACGTTTAGTGGGCTGTTGATGTTGATGTTGATGTAATAAAAGATGAACTTGGGTGTGTCTAAGATTTTTTTATAAGATATGGGGAGACAAGCAGGGCTGGTGCCTGATGGTAGTGACACGTCTGACCATAGTAATTTAATCTGCATTACAAAAAACAATTCATCTTCTTGCTCTGTAAGTTCTCTATAGATATTTTAAAAACTGAATTGACTTTTTATTTACCTCGCATTACTAAGTGATACAGGATACAAACAAGGTCTAACGTACAACATGCTTGCACACAACAAACTTATTCACTCTTTGTACAACTGTTCCCAGATTATAGGATAGGAGAACACTGAAACTAAGAAAATGTTCCACATTTTCGCTGTTCTTTAATCTGCTTTATAGATATTTTTCCGTTTCCCACATCAAAAATCGGATAAGCCGTTTTTGAGATTAGCGTGCACAAACATACAGACAAACAGACAAAAATTCCAACAATCATTGTTTTGGGTGCTATTGCGTTGATAAAGGTGTCCTATAATATTAACTCTCATAATATATCCTCCATGTACAGACAGCGTTCCGTTACATTTTTATTATATGTATCAGTAAATCTGTAAACACAAGAACGTCACCGGTTTTTCGATCAGTCTAAAAACGCCCGAGGGCGTGTACTGTTTGTTAGAGTAAAATGTACAATTTATACTTAGTATGTATTACGGATACGGAACTATTTGTCAGAATAATGTAATCGTACAGGATGCATTGTAAAGAGTTAATTTATTCATCATATTATTAGTTATATCGAGTCACGCCCTAAGGCGGGTTGTAGATGTTTACATTTTTTGTTACTAACCGCCGCGTTGTATTGAAATTTACTACGTGTTGGGAATATGTTTGCGCGAAGCGAAAATTTGTCCAATTTTTCGGTAAAGTTATTTGTGACGTCAAACGAACCAACATTCATTGGCAGGCCTCCTTGCAGAGTCCGCTTGGGGAAGTAATACGTCTTTGCCAATTATTTTACCCCAAGCAGCAATGTGCAACCATAACTATGTCCTAGTTTGAAGGGCAATGAGTCCAGAGAAATTACTGGACATAGATACCTTTAAATCATCGCATTACATCATCGCATGTAGTGGTAGGACTCTTAGCAGAGTCCGCCTGGGGAAGTACCACACCTTTGCCATTTATTCTACCGCCAAGCAGTAATGTGCAAACATTACTGTGTTCCGGTTTGAAGGGCAATGTTTCCAGAGAAATTACAGGGCTTAGAGATATAACAACTTAGATCTCTGGGTGACGAGCGCAGTGCAGTGCTAGGTAATGATTTGGACTCTTCGTGTTCCATTAGATGTTTGTCACTGTGCTGTTATGTGGCAGGCATATTGCTTACCATCAGGTACATGTCCTGCTCGTCTCGTGACTCTTTATTAAAAAAAAAAATACTCTGGGTGACAAGTGCAGTGCAGTGCTGGGTAATGAATTTGAACTCTCCATGCTCCAATAGCTGCGTGACACTGTCCTGTTGAGATGAGCAGACGTGTTGCTGATCATCAGGTACATGTCCAGCTCATACCGTCACTCTACAAAAAAATATATAATTTTGAACTTCTTAAGTCGAGTTGTACAGCAAAGTAGTGTCCAGAATAATTTGCATATATTTTTCTAGCATTGATGGAAGATATAAGTTAATTATAATTGTTAGCATAAGCATAAATGGCCAACTTAAAATGCCTCTTCTACGGAGAGAAGAAAACGAACTTCTTCAGAAAAAGAAGGTAAATACCATATTATAATCTCATATGTTGGCCAGGTGTGGGTTGGCTCATGCTTTACATAGAACATGTATGTAGAACTAGTATTTGCTTACGACTTTGCAAAGAATTTAAAGTATTTAGAAGGACTTAAAGGTTTCTGCGTTTTTTGCGATTTAAAGTAATTTGTATTCTATTGCAAACTATTATCAATATGCGTTACAATTTTCGGCCCGATCTGGTTTGACCTTCCGCCGTAATTCAGCAATAAAACGGCAAAACTATTCATGTTATTTGTAGGATTAGCATGTTTTAAATGTTTAGATATTAAATATGGAGAACATTAGTGACTGTGATAATAGACAGCCATTTTCACAGACAAATAAGTTTAGAACTGACGCGTCATATAATTATTTGATTAAAACCCGCCTAAGATATTCATAACACAATAGGAACGATTGTTGATTATAAGTCTTGGATAATCGCCGCATACATGATCGACGACAGCTGGATTTGTTTTGATTAATGAATTTTACATAAGCTTAAAGTTACAGTAGGTCTAGTCGGGAGAACGGCGACTGCCGATCCGGAGGCCCGGCTTCAAATCTCACACGCACCACTGCCATTTCGAAGTTGTGTGCGTAATGCCGCTAACTTGAAACGGTGAAGGTAAACATCGCACGAAAACCGACATGTACCTAGAATCTTTCGAGATCCGTACTGGGTCAGCTTGGTGGATTATGGCCTTGACTCTCAACTTGACTATTCTCTCCTTGCGAGAGAAGGCCCCGACTCCTAACAGTGGGAATGTTAAGTGGGCTGCTTATGTATGTATGCGTTAATAAGCTTTTATTTACAAAATTAAATAACAATACGCTATACATCAGTGTCTTCATCATGGTTGATGGAGGTCTGTCTGCATTGACACATTCCACTCACCCCACTGTTATAAACACAAACAATTATTCGGCCCACAACTCGCGTCCCCAGTCTCTCCATCTAACAAACTCTACTACAACCAATAACTCTCGCAACTAATATACATACATGCATAGTGCATAGTTGCATACACCCTAGCGGCCGCCATCACTCATACCACCAGTATATTGATCCGCTGCACAAACACAGACATACGCACATTTAGGTACACGTCAGAGATGTAACGGAGGTCATCTTATCGGAACCGAAGTCGGAATTTTTAAATTTTATTTATCGGAGTCGGGACCGGAATCGGAACCGAAGTCTGAGCCCTAGGCAGGATCAAAAGTGGTATTTTTGCAGGAGAGATATTTTTATTGGGGACAAATAAAACAATATTTTGTCAAACACGTGGACACGATAAACATTGCCGGGCAATTGATTTAAGGGGTTGGGATTTTGTATATCTATTTACTTTTCACCACAATTATCTCAAATATTTATATTTTATACACCTTACCTTACGATTAAAACCTCCGATATAAAGTTTTGGAGCCGAAGTCGGAACCGACGGTGTAATAATAATCGGAAGTTCCGACTTCACGGAGTCGGAGTGGGAGCTCCGTAACATCCCTGGTACACGTCACACGCACCATCGCGGTCTCACACACTCACCCTTACACATACACATAAACACATTCTACTCTCTGTCATTATACATTCACATAGCCATACCTAATGCTTCGGGCGAAGATTCGTGTCGAGTTGACGCGATGCCTCGGCTAGGTGTAGCCACCCAAGCGAATATTGTCTAGACAAATCCCTTTGATCCGCGCCAGTTTACCGACAGCTCCCCGATGCTACATCGTCTTCGCCCGAATACTACGCGATGACAGGATAAACCCGGCCATACTCATCGCGTTGACACGAATATTCGCCATAGCCCGCCAATTTGTCTATTTTGTCTCTTTTATTCACGCTTTATTTCACTGATAGTTCAATGATTAGACTTTTTTATTCGGTATTTTTTATGTAGTAGGTTAGGGTAGGAAATGGTTTTACTTAAGTCACTGGCAATTGCATATTTTCTTGAAGAATTTCGTTTTTAGTAGTACATATTGTATTCGTTCATAATGTTTTGAAATAACTTGTTTCACTAATTAATTGAATAATTTAATTTATTTTTGCTAATTGTGGCATCTTGTCAGCAGCGTACTCTAAAGTCGGAAATGTTTTGGTAATCTTGAGGGGCGTTCAAGTCACAGGCCTAGCCTAGTTTGAAGCCCACGGATACTTCTACCATGTTGTGCTATATTATGCCTTTCAGGGAAAGACAAATACAAATATCTCCGAAAATCGGCGCAAACCCTAGCATAGATATGGAAAATGTTTCATTTATTTCCTCTAGGGCTTGCGCGTGTTATAATGGTCTTAGTATTTGTGTATAATTGACTGGCCTCGTAGCTTAGTTGGTAGTAGCTCTGCCTGCGAAGCCGAGGGTCGTGGGTTCGATTCCCACCCAGTGCAAATATTTGTGTGATGAGTAATAATAATAAAATAAATAAATATAATAAATAATTGACAACAGTGTCACAATCCGAAGCCATCAAAATTATGAAAAGGAAAATACAATAGAAAATAATATGGAATTATGTTAACACGGTCAAGAACAAGAAACGCAGCGGATACAAACGCACAACCGTCACCAACCCGTGTCCCTTCACCACCGGATTCGTCGTCGGAGGTCGAAGTCTTTTTGACTCCCCGCGACACAACTACTTCGACAAGTGACGAGGATGCGGTGCGGACCCCGCCGCCAACAAGACCTGGACGACGTGGCCGTCCGCCGCTGCCGGCACGCTTGGGGCCTGTGAGACAACCTGCCTCGCGCCCGGCCCCCGCTACCGGTGGTGTAGTGCGTCGCATGAGATGGACTCGAGAAATCAACGAGAACTGCATGCGCGCCTATTACGGGGCTACAGAAGGAGGAACTAACCTGACCGCGTACTGTGCCAGGATGTTACTTCTGTTTCAGGCCCTTGAACCAACCGTCGCCGTATCCGCACAACGACTTTCAGATCAAGTTCGAGCCATTCGCCGGTGCAAGCTGCTGGATGACTCGACACTTGATCGGCTACGCCTGGAGGAACAACATACTCGCCCAGCTTCTGCCTTGTCCCGGGATCCGCCCGCCGCATCGTCGACTCTGACACTGGCCTCAGTGCCAGCGTCAGTGGCGACACTTGCAGCGCCGGCCGACCCCGACATCGAGGAGGAAGACTCGGCGAGTAGTAATGTATCTGACCAGGTAAGAGGGCAACTGAGGAGTGCTTTGGAAGACGCGATATTCCAATATCGACTCATACCCAACTCTAGGCCGCGCTTACCACGTTTACCCACCCATAAACGGAATTTAGCTTTGATGGGAGCCCTGAATACTTTGCTAGTGCCCTACCTAGGTACTAGCAAAGATTTGACTGATACCCATTCTATTCTCTACTGTGGTGCTATCGCGGCGTGTCGCGTTGCACGTGTCAAGTTTCCAGACACTGACCGTACAACGCGAACCGCCGGAGATGCACCCGCATGGCAAATGCGAATAGAACGGCGTATCAGCACATTCAGGACTCTTATAGCAAAGCTAATCTGCTTCAGTCAGGGGAACAGTCGTCCCCGAGTCATGCGTTTCGTGACACAGGCATTCGCTGGGACTGGTATCAGTCCCCAGCACTACCTAGCCAATGTTACGGAACGCATTGACTATCTGAAGCAGAAAGTTTATGCGTGGGCAAACCGTATTCGCCGCTACAGAGAGCGTGTGAGTCGATATCGGCAAAATCGCGACTTCCAAAGTGATCAAAGGAAGGTGTATAGAAACTGGGAGGGAACTAGTCGACGTGTGAGCGATGGGCAGCTACCGAATGCCAGCGCTACGAAAAACTTCTGGCGCAGCATCTGGTCGGTGCCTGTAGAGCACACAGAGGGAACTTGGATGCGTGTTGTCGAGCGTGCGTGTGAGTCTATCGAAACCATGGAGTCTGTTTCAATAGACTTCGAAGACGTTGGTTGTGCTATCCGGACGGCTCAGAACTGGAAAAGTCCTGGGCCGGACGGATTGCACAACTTCTGGATAAAGTGGTTTCGATGCTCACATGAGCGTTTGGCAACACAATTCCAAGAAGCCCTCGAGACGGGTTCTCTTCCCAGTTTCATGACCACCGGAGTCACCTTCCTGCTCCATAAGTCTGGTAGTACCACGGAACCAAAGAACTACAGACCCATCACGTGCTTGCCTACCATCTATAAGCTGCTTACATCCATTCTGAGAGCAAAAATTAACGCGCATATTGTCGCAAATAACGTTTTGGCCTCCTCTCAGAATGGATGTAAGATTGGGTCCCGTGGTACTAAGGAGCTGCTCCTCATTGACACGACCATTTGCCAACAAGTCAAACGAAACAAGGGAGCCCTCTCCGCTGCTTGGATTGACTATAAGAAGGCCTATGACGCGGTGCCCCATTCGTGGCTAGAAAGAGTTTTAGAGTTGTACAAAATAAATCCAACTCTAAAACTTTTTCTAAGCAAATGCATGGGACAGTGGGTCACAGTCCTTCGTCAACCAGGAAGCGTAGACAGCTCGTATGTTTCGGAGGACTTGATAAAGATTGAAAGGGGAATATTTCAGGGAGACAGTCTGAGTTCCCTATGGTTCTGTCTAAGTCTGAATCCTCTCAGCACCCTGCTGAGAGATTCAGAATTAGGCTATCGTCTTCGTAGAGGAGGTGAGGTTATATCTCATTTGCTGTACATGGACGACCTCAAACTTTTTGCACTGAAACGCCAAGACTTGTTGGAGCTATTAAAAACCACAGAGGTTTTTAGTAACGCCATCAAGATGGAGTTCGGTGTCGACAAGTGTGCGGTCATGCATGTACAGCGAGGGAAAGTAGTAAATTCAGAGAATTTACAACTTTCCGAGACTATAACTCTCAGATCCCTCTCCGAAGACGAGACCTACAAATATCTCGGTATGTCACAGTCGTTGGGTATATCAGCAGATGACATTAAGAAATCGGTGAAGGAGCGTTTCTTTTGCCGGCTGACAAAAGTACTTAAAAGTCTTTTGTCAGGCGGTAACAAGGCGCGAGCCTTCAACGGTTGGGTAATGCCTCTGCTGATATACTCCTTTGGCATACTGAGATGGACTCAGACTGAGCTCGACGCCCTGGATAGAAAGGTCCGTCAACTGCTCACAACACACCGCATGCTACACCCGCGCTCGTCTGTTATGAGACTGTATATCCCGCGGAAATGGGGGGGTCGAGGCTTACTAAATGCCAAGAACCTTCACAACCGCGAGATATGCAGTCTCAGGGATTATTTCCGCAACAGCGAGTCCGGGATGCATCGCGATGTTGTGGCAGTTGACAGGAGCTTCACGCCTCTTTCATTGGCAAACGAGAACTGGCGCAAACCATCGGTGCTCAGCACTGATGATCGCAAGGAAGTATGGAAGAGCAAGGAGCTGCACGGGCGATTCTATCGGGCCCTGACGGGACCCGATGTGAATCTGCTCGCTTCGGTGAACTGGCTGCGCTTCGGGGACCTCTTCGGAGAAACCGAGGGTTTTGCCTGTGCAATTGCGGACGAAGTTATCAAGACGAACAATTACCGGAAATACATAATGAAGGACGGTACGGTCGACATTTGTCGGGCATGCCGCCGTCCAGGCGAATCTCTTCGTCATGTTATTTCCGGTTGTTCGCATCTTGCTAACGGCGAGTACTTGCACAGACATAACCTAGTAGCCAGGATCATCCACCAGCAACTTGCTCTTAAATACTGCCTTGTCGAGTCCGAGGTGCCGTACTATAAGTACGCACCTCTGCCAGTTCTCGAGAACGGTCGTGCGTTGCTCTACTGGGACCGCTCTATCATCACGGACAGGACTATTGTCGCCAATAAGCCTGATATCGTGCTGGTAGACCGGTCTCAGCGCCGGGCTGTGATCGTCGATATCACCGTACCACATGACGAGAACCTCGTGAAAGCCGAGAAGGACAAGCTAAGCAAGTACCTTGACTTGGCTCATGAGGTTACCGCCATGTGGGATGTTGATTCGACGATCATAGTCCCAATAGTCGTGTCGGCAAACGGCCTTGTAGCGAAAAGTCTCGACCAACACCTTAAGAGACTTTCGCTAGACGGTTGGATCAAGGGTCAGATGCAGAAGGCGGTCATCCTCGACACAGCGCGCATCGTCAGGAGGTTCCTCTCTCTGCAGCCCTAACCACGGGTAGCTTGGGCCCTGCCCCGCTGCTGGCGGCTATCTAGGTTTAAGTTTTTATAATGTTTTTATGTTCTTTTATATAAATATTGTAAAAACTTAAATTTAAGAAACGAAATAAATACGTGGAAAATAAATAATAAATATTGGTGGACAATTCACACACAATACCATCTGACCCCAAACTAAGAAAAGCTTGTATGATGGCGGCCAGATAGCTGATAAAATACTTATATTGTTTGAAATTCAGTTCTTATCTTATATATAAAATTCTCGTGTCACAGTGTTTGTTTCCTTACTCCTCCGAAACGGCTTGACTGATTTTTACCAAATTTTATATGCATATTCAGTAGGTCTGAGAATCGGCTACTAGCTATTTTTCATACCCCTCAGTGTTAGGGGATGTTCACCCCAAACATATTTTTTTAAATTTTTGGTAATTTTTTTTTGTTTTTATTTTTTTATAATATGGAGTTAAAAAATACATACAATCCTAAATTTTTACTCTTTTATCACCAACCCCTATTTTTTTATAGCCATTTTAGTAATTTAATCATTTAACAGTGAACTCCTAAACGACGGGACCGATTTGAATGTTTTTTTTTGTGTGGCAATTCGAAGATGGTTTAAATTCACAAATAAGCCCGGCAGATGGCGCTGCAGACAGTGTCTAGGTTATGTCCGAGCGAAGCCGGAACGGGCCGCTAGTAGGTATATATAATGATTGGGGTCAGATGGTGTTGTGTGTGAATTGTCCACCAATATTTATTTATTTATTTATAATTTACTGGATTAAATTAATATGGTCGTATGAATACGAGATCCGGCTGCAACATCTCTTCGTTCATCGCGTAGTTAACCAAATTCACATATTGAGGCCACTTATTGACTGGCAACTTATTATCAATGTATTCTCCAAATCATAAATGTATTTTAAAATATGAGTTTGATTAACTACGCGATGAACGTAGAGATTTTGCAGCCGGATCTTAGACTACCTATATGAAATTCACTCTGAAAGAGCCGAAGAACTTTTTTACTAGTAGTGGTGGTGATAGGACTCTTTTGCCTGGTTACCTTCTGGCGTACCACATCTATGTTAAATCATTAAACATTTATTACCTAACCTTAAGGACAAAATTTGCAGCGAAATGCCAGGGCTAGATAAAATATGTCGGAATCTGAGAGTATTATGCAGTGTTAGGCAACGGTTAGAACTTGTCATATTCAAAAGGCTCCTTTCGTAGACTTAATTCACCTGGCTCAATTCACCTGGGTGCAGCTGTGTAGTACAGTGCTTTTGTTGGAGGTCTATATTGCTTTTGTTATATAAAGCACAGATTCACTCTTGTATGGAGTACTGTGTTCGCACCTTTGGGATGGATCGGCTAAGTATCAGCTTGAGGCTCTGGAATCGATTGAGAGGCGTGCTAAAAGGCTCATAGACATTAACACTCTTGTGCGAAAAAAAACCGCAAAATCTTAAAACATCGCCGAAAAATTGCTAGCTTAGAGTGTGCAACTGATCTGCATGATCTGATACCACCAAGCCCTTTTTTCTATCGGACTTCTCGTAGCTCGAAGAAGCGGCATCGTTTCATGGTTGATGTTCCAAAGACACGAACGAAGAAGTTTGACTCTACTTTTGTGATAAGGACGTCTAGACTGTGGAATGAGTTGCCTGAGTGGGTTGGTGTCTTCAAATCGAGAGTGAATCGGTTTCTTCTAGGTAAGCACGCTTCATCTTAGACCGCATCGTCACTTAATATCAGGCGAGATGGCGGTCAAGTGTAAACCTATAAATGAAAAAAAAAAAAGTTGGCAGTCATAGGAACTGCCGATAGAAGTGAAAACTTATAACTCAGAATTTGAAGCCTACTTTGGAAACTATACGGGTGTACCGGATGGCGTGGCCTGACCATCATGGTATGGCCATCTAGAAATGCGTTAGCATTTTCCATTGGCTCACGCATTTCTAGATGGTCATGCCGTGATGGTTAGGCCCCGCCCTTTCAGCATTTCCCATTGGCTGACGCATTTCTAGATGGCCAATGGGCGTGGCCCCGAGTTTATCCGAAGATTTCTTATGATACCCGAGCGTGACGCCAGTGACGCTAGAATTCAATTCACACCCCACGAAAAATCTGTCTAAAAGCGCGCCTGCGCGCCAAAAGAAGTTTTCACTTCGAAATACTTGGGAAGTGTCAAGGGACATTCTGATGGAACGAAATTGTACAAAATATGGCAACTTTTTACTGTTTATGTTGCCCTGGTACTGGTACCTAGGGGCAAACGCAACTCTTTTATATTTCTGTTGTCCTGGTATCTGGAGATAAACGCTGGGCTGTTGGAGGTAGGTAATCGAAACTCTTTACTGTTTCTGTTGCCCTGGTACCTACCTGGCCGTTTTTACCGAGTTTACCCGAAGATTTCATATCCGATCCGATCCATTATCATATCCAAGCGTGACGATTGATGAATCCATTTCACAGCCCACAAAAAATCTGTCTATAGCGCACCTAAAGAAGTTTTCACTTCAAAAAAAAAGTATGTTGCCCAACATCAGCATCTTGCTTGTCAGTAAAAAAACAGTAAATCCCTCCGCTCACTAGACTGTCGTAACCATTGTAAACAGCCTATCGACATCAAATACGATTAGTACATTTGCATCGTAACCACTAGTTTGATTTATGTAAAATATACAACAGACCATAATACAGGCATACAGCAAGAAGCATAAAAATCAGTTTACAATAATACCCACATTGAATCAATTATCTGCGTTTACTTGTAAATTGGTGCTTATGTACGAGGAACAGATTTGTAACATTATCAAGGCGTTTTACAACAGCCTGTATACATTTTTATATGTCAATACAATACAATAACTCTTTATTAAAAAGCCATAAAGCACAAAAAATACATCAAATAATACAAAACAGAAAAATAATATCTTACTACTATTTAAGTAATTATATCAGCTATCTGGCTACCGTAGTACAAGCTTTGCTTAGTTTGGGGTCAGTTGGTGTTGTGTGTGAATTGTCCACCAATATTTATTTATTATTATTATTCACGTATTTATTTCATTTCTTAAGCCTACGTTTTTACAATATTATGTATAAAATAACATAAAAACATTATAAAAACTTAAACCTAGATAGCCGCCAGCAGCGGGGCAGGGCCCAAGCTACCGGTAGTTAGGGCTGCAGAGTGTGGAACCTCCTGACGATGCGCGCTGTGTCGAGGATGAGCACCTTCTGCATCTGACCCTTGATCCAACCGTCTAGCGAAAGTCTCTTGAGATGTTGGTCGAGATTTTTCGAGATGATCGTCGAATCAACATCCCACATGACGGTAACCTGATGAGCCAAGTCAAGATACTTAGTGCTAAGCTTGTCCTTCTCGGCTTTCACGAGGTTCTCGTCATGTGGTAGGGTCATGTCGACGATCGCAGCCCGGCGCTGAGACCGGTCTACCAGCACGATATCAGGCTTATTGGCGACAATAGTCCTGTCCGTGATGATAGAGCGGTCCCAGTAGAGCAACGCACGACCATTTTCGAGAACTGGTAGAGGTGCGTACTTATAATGGGCTATAAATCGTAAACAGCAAGTTTTACAAAAAAGTATACTGAAAATAAAAGATGGGACATGTTATCATCTACAATAATGGTCTCGCTAACTTTTGCATTAAAGTTTATAATAATAAATAATAAATAAATATTGGTGGACATCACACACAACACCATCTGACCCCAAACTAAACTAAACTAACTAATACTTATATAATTTTAAATACATACTTATTATTTACAGTGTCAGAGATATCAGCCAAAAACCTTTTTTTAACCCACCTGGATCTGTCAGCATTTTGTGATTTTATGCTCAGAAAGTGATCCTAAACTTTCGAAAAAAAATTGGATCGGCAAAATTTAGTGCAAAATGAACCATATAAACCGTATACTTTTACCCGACTGAGCGACGCAAAGGAGTGGTAATGTGTTTAACAGTCTATGTATGTATGGATGTATGTATGTTCCTTTGAGGCACTATACAGACCAAACGCCGGGGCCGATTTTTATGATTCACACGTCAATCGATTCCTCTTAATCTGGCAAGTGACACTAAAGACATGACATTAGTGTAAGTCCAATATGGCGGCTTCAGGACGCCATATTGTTCAAATTAAAAAAATGAAAATCACCAAAATATGTCAAGAGGGGTATCGTTGAATAGGTATTTCAAAATAATGTTTAGCTTTCTCTCAATGTTTTTCGATTCGACTGACCGTTTAGGATGTATATCGATTTATAGTTGAGTAACAACCATTCTCACATTTATAGGTTTTTAGGTAGCAGAAAACTTCGTATAACTAACTGTACGTGTGAATGTGGATGGACATTATATACTAATGTATCTAGTAGGCATCGATATAAATCAATAGATGTGCCCTGAGCACCTTGAAATTGGTAATAAACTGCGTCTCTGTATGTATCGTAAGTGGTTTACAAACAACCAATCTACTTGACCCCTATAATCGCTAGCGGCGAGATTTGCTGTGGTTCTACTTATTTTGCTTGTAGACACCGAATAATGATAGGCAAAAACGTCCGGCGTCCACCGCGTCCTGCAACCGACTAGAACGGAAAGAGTGAGCTCACTCTTCCCAACGTTGACATGATTGCGTGCGCCGTGAAGTTTGGGATGGGGCCCATCTTGCGTTCTACGATCTATGCTAGTAGGTATATTGGACTACCTTTTTTTCGTACACACGTGCAGGAAATGTACTTACGCATACCCTACTGCCCCGCCCGGGAGACACAGCCGCGTTATGTTGCATTCTATATCATGTATGGATATGGTGCCCCTATCTACTAATAAACCTCTATGGGGTTTCAACTATGCCGCTGATAGTGGGAACACGGAACCGCTCTCGGATTGCTCCGCCTCGGTCGCCCATCTCCAACTTCAAACGATTTAATAGGTACTCAACGTCAATCGAAAACCTATACTAACACAAAACTATAAATATGAATTACATGCAGTAGAAAATCCTACATATTATATCAGTAGAAACGAAGACATTTGGTCACCGACCAAAAGATGCATATTATTACGTTGAGCATATTAACATTCACAACTTTGATCATAACAACATTGTTCATAACTAAAAAGTATTAAAAAAAAAGTGTAATTTAAAAACTCAAAAACCCGACTGCGTAAAAAGTGAACCAAACTACGTTCTCGCATACTAAAAAAAACTGAAAAGAATAAAACAAGCATTTAGATTTCTGGTGGTCTAGAATTCTATAATATGTTATTATTCATTCATCAGCCGCAAGACGTCCACTGTTGGACATAGGCCTCCCCCCTAGATTTCCACAACAAACGGTCCTGCGCAACCTGCAACCAGCGGTTTCCAGCGACCTTTGTGAGGTCATCTGTCCATCTAGTGGGAGGCCGTCCAACACTGCGTCTTCCGGTTCGTGGTCGCCACTCGAGAACCTTTCTTCCCCATCGGTTGTCAGTTCTGCGAGCGATGTGGCCTGCCCATTGCCACTTCAGCTTAGCTACTCTTCGAGCTATGTCGGCTACTTTCGTTCTTTTGCGAATATCCTCATTCCGGATTCTGTCGCGCAAAGAGACTCCGAGCATCGCTCTCTCCATAGCTCGCTGTGTGACTTTGAGCTTTGTTATGAGGCCCACAGTTAAGGACCACGTCTCAGTTCCATAAGTCATCACTGGCAACACGCACTGATTGAAGACTTTCGTCTTCAAGCATTGGGGTATTTTGGACTCCAAGATGTGCCGTAGTTTCCCGTAGTTTCCGTAGTTGCCGTAGTTATTGAACAATTACATTGTATGTCGAATAATAATGGATCCCGACTCTTCAGTTGTAATGTTCTTTTATCAGAAAATATTGTATATATTTCAATAGTATTAATACAAAAACATATTATAGAATTCTAGACCACCAGAAATCTAAATGCTTGTTTTATTCTTTTCAGTTTTTTTAGTATGCGAGAACATAGTTTGGTTCACTTTTTACGCAGTCGGGTTTTTGAGTTTTTAAATTATATTTTTTTTTACTGGCCTAACCGCCAACCGCCAAGCAGTAACGTGAAACATTACTATGTTCCGGTTTGAATGTTTCCAGAGAAATTACCTTTATATGACACTAGCAGTCCACCCGGGCTTTGCCCGAATGTACTTATATATCCTATAGCACTCAGGGATCACGTACATATCCAACGCTCAAACATTTTGGAAATCGTTCCAATAGTTCCTGAGATTAGCGCGTTAAAACAAAACTATATCAGCTTTACAATTTTAGTTAAATAGAATTAAATTTTGTTTTAATTCTGGGTAAGGTAAAAGTGTAAGGCCCGAGTCTCAGCAGTGGGAACATTTAGTTTATGCATGAATATTATGCATGGTAAAAATCCAGTGACAGGTAGTGATCTAGACTCCACACATTTAGATAACTGCGGCCTTGTACAAGAGTAGGAGCAACAAGCCTGGTATAACAATGCAGACATGTTGCTCACCATCAGGCGTGTGTCTTGCTAGTTCTGTCCAGTCCAATATATACCATAGAAAATACATTCTGCGTAAATCTTTGTTAGACAATATTGTACCACTGCTAGACATTGGGTCAAACATCTTCAAAAATAAACATCAGACAACCATCGATATAAATCAAAAGATGTGCACCTCGAAAGCGTTAACAAATTGTGTCTCTGAGTAGCGTGAGTGATTTACAAATACCGATCTACTTGACCCCTAGAATCGGTAGCGGTCAAGTAGACCGCTAGGTGGGCGAGGTATGTTGCGGTTCTACTTATTTTGGTTGTTGACAACGCATAGCGATAGGTATAAACGTCCGGCGTTCACCGCTTCCCACAATCGACTAAAACGTAAAGAGCTCACTCTTCCCAACGATAACATAATACCGTGCGCCTGATGTTAGGGAGGGCACATCTTTTGATTTATATCGATGCAGACAACGACTCCCAACACCTGGCACACCAAATTCCTTATTTAACACACAATACGGTAGCGGGGTCGTGATACAATTAACATTCCATATCTGCACAGATATTTTAACCATTAAAGGTAAAACGTTATGCCGTGTGCCTTTGTCATTCTACCTACTGTAATTCACATAAAAAACGCGGAAGTTGGTATTTATAACTTGCCTATTAGTCTTACCGATATGAACTCTGTAATTAATTCGCTGTTACGACTATACGCGTGGACCGTGCCCGCAAAAAAATCGATCCGCTTGAAAAATTGTTCGATTATTTCGAAGCTTGTCCTGTTTGGAAGTAATCTTTGACGGTTTTAATTTATACAGATTGAAAAGTGATCAAATTGTTGAGCGTCGGTTTTAACATACCATTATTTCTTCTTTTGTTTAGTTTTTAACCAAAGCATAGGCAGTCCACTTTCTGTGTCCACTTGTCCAAGTAGGCCTCTCACAAGGAGAGTCAAGCCATAATGTACCACGTTGGACAGGTGTGGATTGATGAATGACGCTTATCCTGGATAGATGTTGTTATTGGAACTTGTCGGTTTCTCTACTATGTTTTCCTGTTAAAACCAGAGATACACAGAGATACTAGCAGGATTCAATATACTTGTAGTAAATAATCAAAGTCTTCAACATTGACGAACTTCCATGTTAACTTTCATTCCTCGCTTCCACTCCTTCAACTCTTTTTTTGTGATTAAAAGACGCCCTTGTCCTTTCCGGAATCTATTCTATCTGTGCAATAAATTGAATGAAAATCGGTTGAGTGGTTTAGATGTTAAAGCGTATCAGACAGAGTTACTTTCATGTTTATAACAATAGTATGGATATCAAGTATCTCGTTGCAAAATTTCATGGTTTTGTCTTCAACGCTGACGAACTTCCATATGAACTGCCATGCCCCATTTCAACCCCTATTTCATCCTCGTGCAGTTCAAAATGAATGAATGAAAAATGAATTGCCAAAACAAACATCTATTGGCTTCACGTCAAGTGTCTAGATTTGAAGTTTCATGGTTTTATCTTCAATAATTACGAACTTGCATAAAAACTTTAATCTCCCATTTCAACCCCTCCAACTATTTTTCTGTAATAATAAAGTGGCCAAATGCGAGTTGGACTCGCCCATGAAGGGTTCCGTTGCAGCAAGTAACATAATATACATAGTACACATAGTTCATGTAGTTCGTTGTAACTTTGATCGAAGTTTCAATTATAGTGTATTTACGACGTACCAAAAAAAAACTACTCATCAGATCGAGTTTAAACTAATTTTCGTTGGTAGTTTACATAGTAATGTACATTATATATTTTTTTTAGATTTTTCATTTTCTTACTTTAGAAGTTAGAGGGGGGGGGGACACATATTTTACCACTTTGGAAGTGTCTTTCGCGCAAATTATTCAGTGTAGACAAAAATTATATTAGAAACCTCAACATCATTTTTTAAGACCTATCGATAGACACCCCCACACGTGTAGGTTTGATGAAAAAAAATTTTTTGAGCTTCAGTTCTCAGTATGGGGGGCACCCCTAATTTTTGTTTTTAGGGTTCCGTAAAACGTAAAAACGGAACCCTTATAGATTCGTCATATCTGTCTGTCTGTCTGTCTGTCTGTCCGTCCATATGTCACAGCCACTTTTTGCCGAAACTATGAGAACTACACTGTTGAAATTGAGATGATTCTGTGAACCGCATTAAGATTTCAACAGAAAAATTAAAAAAAAAGAAAAATTAGGGTTGCCCCCCATATTGAGAACTGAAACTCAAAATATTTTTTTTCATCAAACCTACACGTGTGGGGTGTCTATCGATAGGTCTTTAAAAATGATGTTGAGGTTTCTAAAATCATTTTCGTCTACACTGAATACACTTACTTACACTTACTATACGAGACACTTCCAAAGTGGTAAAATGTGTGTGTGTCCCCCCCCCCTCTAACTTCTAAAGTAAGAGAATGAAAAATCTAAAAAAAATATATGATGTACATTACTATGTAAACTACTACCGAAAATTAGTTTGAACTCGATCTGATGAGTAGTTTTTTTAGTACGTCATAAATACACTATTATTGAAACTTCGATCAAAGCTACAACGAACTACAAGAACTATGTGTACTATGTATATAATGTTACTTGCTGCAACGGAACCCTTCATGGGCGAGTCCAACTCGCACTTGGCCACTTTATTTTAAAAAACTTTTGTAAAATTCTTAATGCGGTTCACAGGATACATATACTTACCAAGTTTCAACAGTGTAGTTCTCATAGTTTCGGCAAAAAGTGGCTGTGACATACGGACGGACAGACAGACAGACAGACAGACATGACGAATCTATAAGGGTTCCGTTTTTACGTTTTACGGAACCCTAAATAAAGTGGCCAAGTGCGAGTTGGACTCGCCCATGAAGGGTTCCATTGCAACAAGTAACATAATATACATAGTACACATAGTTCTTGTAGTTCGTTGTAACTTTGATCGAAGTTTCAATAATAGTGTATTTATGACGAACCAAAAAAAAAGTACTCATCAGATCGAGTTCAAACTAATTTTCGTTGGTAGATTACATGGTAATGTACATCATATATTTTTTTTAGATTTTTCATTCTCTTACTTTAGAAGTTAGAGGGGGGGGGACACACATTTTACCACTTTGGAAGTGTCTCTCGCGCAAGTTATTCAGTGTAGACGAAAATGATTTTAGAAACCTCAACATCATTTTTGAAGACCTATCGATAGACACCCCACACGTGTAGGCTTGATGAAAAAAATATTTTTGAGTTTCAGTTCTCAGTATGGGGGGCAACCCTAATTTTTCTTTTTTTTAATTTTTTTTGTTCAATTCTTGATGCGGTTCACAGAATACATCTACTTACCAAGTTTCAACAGTGTAGTTCTCATAGTTTCGGCAAAAAGTGGCTGTGACATACGGACGGACAGACAGACAGACAGACAGACAGACAGACATGACGAATCTATAAGGGTTCCGTTTTTACGTTTTACGGAACCCTAAAAAGTAAGCTATGTCCTTTGTTGGAATCTAGCCTATCTGTGTACCAAATTTCAGTCAAATCGGTTTGTGGATTTCATTTTTATATTTCATTGAGAATTACGGGATCTTCATACAACCCTCCATCCCTTGTTTCACCCTCTTAGGGGTTGAATTTCGCAAAACCCCGTCTTAGCAAGTAACGTGTTAATAGGCACCTCCATGCAAAGTTTCAGACTCCTAGCATATCTAGTTTCTGAGATTACGTGATGAGTGGACCTTTCGCTTTTATATATATATAGCCTAGCGGACAGTTCCGGCTTCGCTCGGATAATAACCAAGATACCAACTGCACCGCCATCTGCCGGGCTAATTTGTGAATATAAACCATCCAGGGCCCTACCGAAACGTATACAAAAAAAAAACATTCAAATCGGTCCAGCCGTTTAGGAGGAGTACTTACAACGAGAAGTAGCATTGCTTTGAATTTATAGAAGATTTCCTCCACAACAAGTTACAAATTTTCCTTAGAAACATCATAACATAGATGGGTAAACCTAGTTTAAGTAAGATTTTTTAACAATTGTAGCTTAGTACTTGACCGCCATTTCGCTCGATGTTTAGCTAAAATGCGGTTTACGATGGAGCATACTTATCTACCTAGAAGAAATTGCCTCACTTTCCACTCGAAGACATTATGATTAGGTATAGCCGTAAAGTAACCCCACTCATGCAACATACTCCACAGCCTAAACCATTTTTTTATAGTATAAACAGACAAGACGAGCAGGACATGTGCCTGATGGTAAAAAAGCAACATGCGCACCAGATAACAGCATAGTAACACGCAGCTACTGGAACATGAAGAGTCCCAATGATCACCCAGCACTGCGCCGCGCTTGTCATCCGGAGATACAAGGTGTTTTACTCTCAGCCCAGTAATTTCTCTGGAAACATTGCCCTTCAAACCGGGACACTGTGATGTTTGCACACTACTGCTTGGCGGCAGATTAACTGGCAAAGGTGTGGTACTACCCCAGGTGGACTCTGCAAAGAGCAACCACTACAAAACCTGATTAGTCTGGAGTGCTATGCAGTTCTGCAGTCAAACCACCTTGTTCAAGTCTTTGGAACGTTACAAATATGGTGTTAAGTCATGCAGAAAAGCTCACACTTTCTGAAATGCATCCAATAAATATCGGTAGGTTTTGCAACTTTTCAGCGATAATGCACTTTCTTTGCAATGGGTGTGCAGTGCAGGATTGCAGTGCTTCAAAAGGTTACACCAAAAACATAGATTCAGATGTTTTAAAATGCTTGTAGTGTAGATCGACTTTATGTGTAGACCAAATTAGAATTATTTGATCTAAATAACTATAGAGCTGAATGTATGAATGTTTTCACGACAAAAAACGAAACGTGAAGTTTTCTGGTTGGTGAATATATTATTATTGTTTCATGATAGCTTACATGATTGTTTACCACACCAGTAATGATAGTAAATAATCTTTACTACCTTACTTACTGTAGGTATATTGTGAATCTTATTTACTGTATTGTCTGAGACAGACTAAGCCAAGGTCGTACAGTCTGAGGTGCCCTTGCGCTAGTAGCCGTTTTAGATGTACATAGGTACCTAGTACTTGTTGAGTGCGATTAGGGAGTTTGGTAAGTGTAGTTAGTAAGACTAGGTTAGTAGGACTCTTAGCAGAGTTCGCCTGGGGAAGTACCGCACCTTTGTCAGATATTCTACCGCCAAACAGTAAGGTGCATACATTACTGTGTTCCGGTTTGAAGGGCAATGTTTCCAGAGAAATTACAGGGCTTAGAGATATAATATCTTAGATCTCTGGGTGACGGGCGCAGTGCAGTGCTAGATAATAATTTAGACTCTTCATGTTCCAATAGCTGCGCGTCACTGTGCTGTTATGTGGCAGGCATGTTACATACCATCAGGCACATGTCCTGTTCGTCTCGTTTCTCTATACTATAAAAAAGTACCTAAGGTCGTATGTGTTAGCTCAAAGTTTGACAGACTGGAGAAGCTACTTGAAGCTATCTACCATTGACCCTGTATAAATAAAGTAAGTAGGTACTATATCACAGTTCAAATTTGACGTTGGAAAACTATAATATTCAAACCCATTTTCGAATTAATCAATTTTATACGATCAGTGACCTACCTCTATACTTCATTTAAAGTTTCTAGGTCGTCCGGAAGAATAAATTTAAATTTTTCTATAGGAGTATTTCCGTTGTGCTCAAGAAATTAAAAATTCTAGGTCACTGCCAGGATCTACATTTAAAAAATTCAAGTTCATAGGGTAAATTATATTTACATCTTGTTACGAAGGCTGTTGACTGTTTTTCATATGTATAGAGCTATAAAGTCACTCTAGTTTTCATGGCTGAGCTTTTCTCTTAAGTTAGATCATTTGGTACGAGTACAAGCTGTGCCTTACAGTTTTAACCGTCAATGACAAAAGTCATTGGCCACCTTCATGAATTGGGCTACCAAATGCCATATATATAATTCCATTGGGTTGTGTGTTTTTAATTCAAAATGCGCCAGATAGGCCAGTAAAATAGACGTGTTTTTTGGTCAACTTTGCTATAAATTTCCGATCCAAATTTCCTTTTTTATGAGGTTTAGGATCACTTACTGAGTATAAAATCACAAAATGCTGACAGATTCAGGAGGAGCTTCAAGCGCTCTCTTGAATAAAAGTTTTTGGCCAATATCTCGGAAACTATGGACTTTAAGGCATAAACTATTGACATTGTTATTGTAGAAAATATTTTTTTTTCATCTTATGTTGCCGGCAAACTTTTCTGTGAAACGTACCATTTACGATTTATCGCCCAATTAATGAACCGGTTTTTCTTTCGCGGCCGATAACTCTTGAAATATTAGATTAATGAATAAGTTGCATCTATTCTTTTTTAAAGATCAGTTAATTTTCTACAACTCTTGGCTTAAACTTTTTTTCTAACGTATATACGTTTTGAGTTATAAGAATTGTTTTAAAATGAACAATTGTTTTTTTTATGGTGGGCTGGGTAGACGATGAAAACTGTTTTTGTAAGAAAGCAACGGATACTGAGTCTAATTATTAAGCCAACATTAGACGAGGCGAGAATAAACATGTAAGCATGTTAAGAGACGATTCACACGGCGCGGGTGCCAACCGCGCCCGCGCGCGGGTGCGGCAGATTTCCATATAAAATTGAATTCAATTCACACGACGCGGTTTACGGCCGCGGCGGCTGCGGCAGCCGCGCGGCGCCCGCGTGGCTGCGCGTGATTCTTGCGCAGTAGCTTTCCGGAGCAGAAACCACGAAAACCTGCGGTCTCGTGAGTATTGAAACAAAACAGTCGCGCGGCGCGGCGCCGCGCTCGCGCGCGGGCGCGATTGGCAGCCGCGCCGTGTGAATCGGGCCTAAAGGAGCTTGAAACTTAACGGTGAATAGAATATAATAGATTGTCCGTGTGTGAGGGTGTTTAAGGGTGTGTGTGTTTGTGTTATTTTCAGAAAAGTCAGTAATTTTGTTTAATTTTGGAGTTCAAAAGAATTATACGGATGAGGTCCATCAAAGCTGCGCTCAAAAATCATGCTGCGACAAGGCGAAATGATCGAGGTGTGCAACCTCCGGTCTTCGACTGTACTCAGTTGGACAGCTTACAAGTGACGGCATAGTGCTGAATCTTATTACTTTATATCCTTCTATCATCCTACATAGGTCTCCTGGTGGTTCATTTACTACGTAAATTTTGTTCAAGGGCCTGTAGTCTATAATGTTTGACACATAACTGCACGATAATTATTATCGTACAGTGAAATGTTACTTTAAACTTTTGAAAACTTGTTTTTAAAAAAATTACTTGTATTATGTACAGTACCTGGGTGACCGAGCTTTGCTCGGTTTAAATACTAAATATACTTAGATACCTACAGATAAAAGACTCCAAGAAAAATATTTTCTTAAAAAAAACGCATTGAAAAAAAGAGAACCCGTCTGGATTCGAACCCGGAGCTACTAATTCGTGACCGCTATGAGCGCCCGACTTCCCATCTGAGCTAATTATACTGTCGCGTCACGCTGCGAAATTTACCTTCACATTCTAATGTCTAATGTGACAGTTTTTCATTATCTAAAAACGCGCATAATATGCGTTTTTTTTTAAATAAGACCTAGTTAGATCGATTTATCGTCCCCGAAATCCCCTGCATACATAATTTCATGAAAATCCGTCGAGCCGTTTCCGAGATTCAGATTCTATATATATATACATATTTATATAGGTACAAGAATTGCTCGTTTAAAGGTATAAGATTTATGATTTGAATTTTCTTTAGTATTTTCTTTTTTATAAACTGTCGTCTAAATTGTACATTTATGAACTTTGTCTTTAATTTAGTTTCCGCACTCGTCAAATCTCCGACCAACATACATAAATATATGACCAAGGAAATATTTTGGGCCAGATCCAGATCCAGCCAGAGACCTGAGCACAATACTAATACGTATTCCTTTATTTTACTCAAAAACATGAACACGGACCTGGTTTAATCGTGGGTGAACTAATTAGTACCTACATACCTAAAACAGTACCTCGTTATCTAATGGCTTTTCCCAATAACAAAATCCTACTAATTATACTATTATTAATGTAAAAGTTTGGATGTTTGTTTCTTTAGCGGTTTGGGCGTTCGCATGTTTGTTGCCCAACACCTCTTCAACTAACTCTTTTATTCTATTATTCCGCAACGCCGTACAAAAATCATGCGACAAGGAGAAATGGTCGAGGGTTGCAACAGCCCCCCCCCCCCTCTTCGACTGTACTCAGTTGGACACCTTACAAGTGACGGCATAATGCTGAATCTTATTACTTTATACCCTTCTATCATCCTACATAGGTCTCCTGGTGGTCCATTTACTACGTAAATTTTGTTTACGGGCCTGTAGTCTATCTATACTAATATTATAAAGCTGAATAGTTTCTTTGTTTGAACGCGCTAATCTCATGAAATACACGACCGATTTCAAAAATTCTTTCACTGTTGTATATGTACCTACCTACGTAATCCCTGAGGTTATAAGTATATAAACCACAGGGAAAGCCGGAGCAGATCACTAGTCTGAGTATATTTCCAAGTATTTACATATTATGTAGGTAAGTACGAGTTTATCATCTCCGTCTGCTCCGTTCAGTAATCGAATTGAACCTTATGTCACAACTAGCTAAATCATGCGCGCGTTGCTACGCCATCTGGCAAAAATTGGTCGTACCAATTCAAATCTAGAACAAATTTGGTTATCTTAGATTCTAATCACGGAACCTTTTAGAGACGATTCACACGGCGCGGCTGCCAACCGCGCCCGCGCGCGGGTGCGGCAGATTTCCATATAAAATTGAATTCAATTCACACGACGCGGTTTACGGCCGCGGCGGCTGCTGCAACCGCGCGGCGCCCGCGTGGCTGCGCGTGATTCTTGCGCAGTAGCTTTCCGGAGCAGAAACCGCGAACACCTGCGGTTTCGTGAGTATTGAAACAAAACCGTCGCGCGGCGCGGGCGCGGTTGGCAGCCGCGCCGTGTGAATCGGGCCTTAAAAGATAGACACATGCTGTCACGCAGCGAAAGCTCTCAAAAAGCAATATTTTTTCCCGTTTTTGTTTAATTTTTCATTCATACTCCGTTCCTGTTGATAGTAGCGTAATGTGAAATAGCCTATAGCCTTCCTCAATAAATGGACTATCCAACAGAAAAATAATCTTTCAATTCGAACGAGTAGTTCCCGAGATCCTTGCGTTCAAACAAACAAACGAACAAAAAAACAAACTCTTCAGCCTTATAATCACAGCTTATAATATTATAGTATGTATAGGTATAGATTTAGGCTTTATTAAGTTACGGCTGGTCTAGTAGAGAGAACGGCGCCTGCCGATCCGGAGACCCCGGGTTCAAACCCCACACGCACCATTGTCTTTTCGAAGTCATGTGCGTAATGCCGCTGACTTAAAACGGTGAAGGAAAACATCGTAAGGAAACCGACATGTACCTAGAATCTTTCGAACTCATGTGTCATCCACCAACCCGCACTGGGCCAGCGTGGTTGATTATGGTCTTAACTCTCTCCTTGCGAGAGAAGGCCCCGAATCCCGGCAGTGGGAACATTTAGTGGGCTGTTGATGATGATGATGATAGGCTTTATAATATTGGTATATAGGTATAGTATAGATATATCACAATAATACCATTTTGGTATGAAGGTGTTTAATAGGAAGTTCTTTATTGTACGGTTTATAGGAAATGCCGAGACTCATGTGACAGTTAGCCTTACTAAGCCGGGCTGTCGGAGCAAGGACCTAAAGAACTATTTCCGGTCACGAAGCCCGCAAATATCCGACGTGGCCCGCAGGCTATTTATTTATTACAAATCGAGTGAACTGATCAATTTACTGTTTTAGAGATAAGCATAATTGTTATTATTTACTTGGAGAGGAAGTGACGTCGCTCGCTTCGCTAGTTTCCTTGTGCGTAATGCTTCAACACTCGTGAACAGCAGGTCTACTACGAAGTCCGATAAACGATATATCGGCCGAACTTATGAAGTTTCCGACCACGAAAGACAATCGGTCGGTTGATCAGATCGACCGTTTCGTTCGATCCGACCTAAGTCTATAACTAAGACCCGAAATGTATCGATCCGAATGTTTTTCGTGGTAGGCTACAATCCGATTCAGCTGTCGGTCGGATGCGATCATTCGGAGTTTGTTTTCGTAGTTCACCTGCTGAGCTCTTTTTGATTTCCTAGTTTCCTACCCTTCCCTTTCCGCCGCGCTTCTACCGCCTAACTAAATCAGCTATCGCTTTGCTAATGCTATCTCTATCATTTCAAGCGAAAAGAAAAGAGAGAGAAACATCAAAGCTATGACATTTTTCGTTCGGCGGTAGAACCCCGGTCGTTTTTTAAAAGTTAAACTTCATTTGGTGCCAGTTCGCGCGGAAACCGCGACAGGAGACCGCGACAGGCACTTGACACTATGGAATTGTATGGACGCCAGTTCGCGCTGAGACCGCGACAGGAGACCGAGACAGGTCGCGGCACCCATACAATTCCATAGTGTCAAGTGCCTGTCTTGGTCTCCGGTGGCGGTCTCCGGTCGCGGTCTCCGGTCGCGGTCTCCGGTCGCGGTCTCGCGTCGCGGTCGCGGCGCGAACCGCTACGTTTAAGGGAAAAATTATGAGCGTAAATTAAAACGATGCACTAGCACATCATCACGAAAAACCGACACCCTGATGTCAGGTTGACAAAATTTTGGTAACTGTAACTAATTTCAGGTTGCATTGAAGATATTATCCATTCTTAGTATTTTAGTTGTGGTAGCGTTTTTTTGCAGAGTCCGTCTGGGGAAGTACCACACCTTTGCCAGTTATTCTACCGCCAAGCAGTCATGTGCAAACATTACTGTATTCCGGTTTGTAGGGCAATGCTTCCAGTGAAATTACAGGGCATAGAGATAAAGCATCTTATCTTTCTGGGTGACGAGCGCAGTGCAGTTCTAGGTAATGATTTGGACTCTTCATGTTCCAATAGATGCATGTTGTTGTGCTGTTATGTGGCAGGCATTTTGCTTACTATCAGCCACATGTCCTGCTCGTCTCGTCACTCTATACTTTAAAAAAATCTATGGTTAACGTAATCCTTCTTAGATCGCGGAAAAACGAGAAGAAGGATATTATATTAACTTCTAGCGTGCTACTTCTATATAAGTAGGTACCCATACACTGTTTTGTTACAGATACGATGGCAATAGATACCTCAAATGATTATCACCAGTTTCATAGTATGTAGGTAGGTACAACGTCAAGGCGTTAGAGAAACAAAAAAGAGGTGCAGACGAGACCCGAACCTACGACCCTCTCTAGGTCAATGACACTTTTTTTACAATAGAATAGACTTTACAGTTTACACTTAAATGATTGTGAAACTTCAGTGTTTTATAAAATTTCAAACAATACGCTTATTGAATTATAATAAATATGTTTCAAACACAATTGTACTGATAACTGTCAATTTTTATTCTGATAAATGTACATTTTTTCACATTTTTGTAGGAAATTTACCATCACTCTCTAAGTACTCTCGAATAGTCTCTAGGTACCTACTCTGATCTGCAGGAATTTCAGCCCCCGACCAAAAAGAGAGGTGTTATAATTTTGACGTCGATGTCTGTCTATGTGTGTCTGTCTGTGGCACCGTAGATCTCAAATGGAGAAACCATTTTTTATTTGAATTTCTTTGGGGTGTGGTGGTTCTAAGGTAGTCTGCTTGGTTAATATTAAGTTAAGATGGCGGCCTCCACAAAATGGCGGATAAAATCTATGTATATAAAAGCGAAAGGTCACTCATCAAGGAATCTCAGAAACTACAAATGGTAGGAATCTGAAATTTTGCATGGAGGTCCCTTTTAGCACGTAGGCACTCGCTAAGACAGAGTTTTGCGAAATTAAACCCCTAAGAGGGTAAAACAAGGGATGAACGGTTGTATGAAAATTCGTCATTTCCAAAGTTTTCAAATTTTGTATTAGACACTTGACACAAAGCAATTAAATATTTGTTCTATCAATTTTGTAACTTCGAACTCTACGGGGGTGAAATTGGGGTTGAAATAGGGGGATGAATCTCAATATGGAAATTCCCTACCGTTGAAGATAAAACCATGAAACTCTGTAATATAGACACTTGACACGAAGCAAACGAATCTTTGTTCTATCAATTTCGTAATTTCGAACTGTACGGGGGTGAAATGGGGGATGAATGTCAATATGAAAGTTCCCAATCGTTGAAGATAAAACCTTGAAACTTTGTATAGGCACTTGACGCGAAGCACATGAATGTTTGTTCTGGCAATTTTCTAATTTCGAACTCTATAGGGATGAAATTGGGATTGACATGGGGTATGAAAGTATATATGGAAGCTCCCAATCGTTGGAAGATAAAACAATGAAACTCTGTATATAGGCACTTGACACGAAGTAAATAAATGTTTGTTCTAGCAATTTTGTAATTTCGAACTGTTAGGGGTATGAAATTGCAGTTGAAATGGGAAATGAAAATCATTATGGGAGTTCCCAACCGTTGAAGAAACAACCATTTTGTAATTTCGTACTATACGAGGATAAAATTGTGGTTGAAATGGGGGAAGAATGTTTTTTATGCTTTCACACCTAAACCACTGAACCCATTTTGATGAAATTGTTTTTTTATAATCTGTTTTTAGTAACCGTAAATGTGTTTGGGTATACAAATAGGTACTGCCTGAGTTACCTTAGTAATTATTTCGCGCGCACGAAGTCAGCTAGTACTTTTATAACACATTTGCTCGTAAAGGGTCTCCTATTGCACCAATTTCTGTATCGTAATGTATCTCATTACGTACTTGTGCGGTAGTGTAATGTAAAACGCACGGTTCCAAATTGCTCCGTCTAAAACGAACGGTACCTTTTTAGGGTTCCGTAAAACGTAAAAACGGAACCCTTATAGATATAGGGTTACCTTCACAACTGTATCGCAGTGAAATACAGAAACCGCAATTTGCTTCAAACGAAAGGAAGATGGCGCTGTATTTGATTTACAGGCGGTATGCGTTCGTTACTTTAAAATATGCCCCTTTTTACTCCTTTCCCTTTTTAGGGTTCCGTAAAACGTAAAAACGGAACCCTTATAGATTCGTCATGTCTGTCTGTCTGTCTGTCCGTCCGTATGTCACAGCCACTTTTTGCCAAAACTATGAGAACTACACTATTGAAACTTGGTAAGTAGATGTATTCTGTGAACGGCATTAAGATTTGAACATAAAAATTTAAAAAAAAGAAAAATTAGGGTTGCCCCCCATACTGAGAACTGAAACTCAAAATTTTGTTTTTCATCAAACCTACACGTGTGGGGTGCTTATCGATAGCTCTTCAAAAATGATATTGAGGTTTCTAAAATCATTTTCGTCTACACTGAATAATTTGCGCGAGAGACACTTCCAAAGTGGTAAAATGTGTGTCCCCCCCCCCTCTAACTTCTAAAGTAAGAGAACGAAAAATCTAAAAAAAATATATGATGTACATTACCATGTAAACTACCAACGAAAATTAGTTTGAACTCGATCGGATTAGTAGTTTTTTTTTAGTACGTCATAAATACACTATTATTAAAACTTCGATCAAAGTTACAACGAACTACAAGAACTATGTGTACTATGTATATTATGTTACTTGCTGCAACGGAACCCTTCATGGGCGAGTTCAACTCGCACTTGGCCACTTTATTAAATCTTATTAAAGAGTTTTTATGTCAGAAAAGTGGTCATAATTTTTTTATTTACAAAATTAACTTTGAGAGGTAAAATATAATAAAGTAATATTTAATTCGTTTATTATATTTTACCTCGTAAAATGTTCTAAGCATACTCCAATTAGAGTAGGTTTAGAACATTTAAACGGACAAAACGACGGATCGAAGTAGAATCGGAGTTGGAAAATCGCGAGTTTATTTCGAAATTACGTTTTCGTTGAATTAGTAGACGTCTGTGCTTTTACCAACGTAAAAATGACGGGGTGTTTGTTATATGTTTGACATCTTTCTCTCTCTCTGTGTGTGAGAAGATATTGCTTTGGTTTTGTTTTTCCTGTGAAAAGTGAGTTAATCGGGATTATTCTTATCTATATTTGATGACTACCTAAGATGGCTGCCGCCGCCGCCACAACTTTTCCCCCCAATATGGGTGGGTATCTAACGAAAGGGCTTGACTAGTAGAATATACACTATGACCAATTTTAAATCCAAGATGGATGCCACCTGAAAGTAGATCTTTCTTTTGTAACTTACCCTTATCTTTCGTTTGTAACGCTGATCTTTCTCAAAGATACAAAACTGAGCTTCAGTAAAATTTTGTACTATGATGGTGTATGGCTATTATCGACTTGTAAAAACTTACCAAAATATTTTAGTATCCCTAAATAAAATTGTGAATTGTAATGACATCATTCAACTAAATAGGTATAATTAATTTATATTACTTAATTATAATATACCTACATTATAGGTACCTACAAATACATCAATCACACTTTGTAATGTCAACAACAAATACGAAACAAAAAGTGTTAATTAGTCCTGTTATATTATAAATACCCAAAAGCTGATTTGGTTTTTAAATTATTTACCTTTTTTTAACGAATCAATGCATGGGAAAGTATCTAAGTACAAAGTCGACCAATTTATTTAATTTTATTATTATTAATACGGTTTGATAATCCATAATGCACTAAATGATAGAGTAAAACATAATTATTTAGTGACACATTTCTATTAAAAAATTGTTGATAAATCATTTACAAATTTGCATCAATTTTATGATGGATTATGACCTTGACTTTATCCTTGCGAGAGAAGGCCCCGAGTCCCAGCAGTGGGACTATTTAGTGGGCTCCTTACGTATAATAAAACAGACTTATTTGGTTTTGTTGAAGAGAAAACTATTCAAATACGTAATTTTAGGGCCAAGTTACTATACATGTGTAAATGGCATCTGAGAATCTGTCACGACAAACAACCGGTTTATCTTGTATACGTTATATCTAGCATTGGTAACAATATCGAAAATATAGGAAGCAATCGAAAAACATTTTCAAAATGGAATACATATTCATCAAAATTGTTACCTTGAGCTAAAATAAAATAGCTTTAATCTTTTTTACTTGGGTTAGGAACCAGTTTGAGACATACGTGACTCTACGCACGTAGCGTCTATATGGGCGTAGAGTCTTTTGTTCCTATTTTAGTAATTGTAGCAGGGTGTTTGCTGTATCAGTAATAAGAAATGTGTGAAATGTGGAAGCGTATCATAACTAGCTTTTGATATAAAATATGAAGAAGAAATCTACATGTTTTGAGAGAAACAGTGCGGAGGACTTTTCGCAGAGTTTGCATGTGGAAACTGTGTGCATCTAGATGTGAGAAAACTGGCAATGGTCCACACCATTGCCAGTTATTCTACCACCGACCAGAAATGTGCAAAAATTACTGTGTTATGGTATGAAAGGCAATGTTTCCAGAGAATTTACAGGTTACAGAGTTAAATCATCTTATATCTCTCAGTGACGACTGCAGTGCAGTTCTGGGTAACGATTTGGTCGCTTCGTCTTTTAAGAGCGGCGTGATATTGGGATGTTTTGGGCGGGCGTGGTGCTTACCATCAGGTACAGGTCATGCTCGTCCTTAATAGTAAAAAAATGTATCGAGGTTAAGTGGCGTCCAACCAACTTTATCCAGTGTGGTGGCCTTGTCTCTGCTCTAGAGGGAGAGCCTCTAATCCCAATTGTAAAAATAAAGTGGACTGCTTATGATTTGATTTATGCTACTCTTTATTGTATTACACACGTAGTATTTATTGTACTTACACTTTATTGTATTACACACGTAGATACTTACAAGGATGATCATAAATCTTTTCCGCTAAAGAAAACTACTGGACGGAAATAAATGAAACTTCATTTAAACAATATTGCTTATACATTAAAACAAATTAGCTACTCTTATCTTCAAACTTCATAGAAAATTGATGCAAATCTTTACAGTTACTTCCAAGATACATTAAATAAATTCGAGATTAGATAAGAATTGCTAATTTTATAATTATGTAACAAGATAGGATAATATAGTCAAATAAAGTGGTAATATAGGTCTTTAGATGATAGATCGGATATCGTGGAGATAATATCTGAATTATGTATCTAAAATCAAAAGATCGCTAACTGGGTTGTGGTATATTTGCTTTATATTATGTATCTTCCTTGACAATACTGAGTTAGTGCGGAGGCTCAAACGGACAAAACCATTTGAGTTGACTTATTGCAAATTAAATTAATACCTGTGTTCAAAGTGCAGTGTTAGTGCAATTTAGATTTATAAATAGTATAAACAAAGTACACATGAGCGAAGTGACTTCGCCTTAATAGAGACAATAAGAAAAGTGCATATTATAGACACACTCTTACACTTAATATTATTTAGCAAACTAAGTCACAAAAAAAATACTCACTAGGCTAGACTTTCTAAATTAAGCTAGATTGTAATAAATATATTAGTCACCAAGTTGGTTGGTCAATAATTATTAAACAAAAATATATATATATCTACTTATTATGTATCTGTTTGGTTTTTTCCCGGGATTTTTACAAGCGCAAGTGAGTCTCACATTTGCACATACCGGTGTATGGCAAACACTGAATAAAATTACGATTATTGATTTTTTCAATCCAATTAGCTCTCAGATATGCGAATATAAATATATGGATTTAGATCATGAAGCCCTAGTGACTTAGTAGCGAGTATGTGTTCAAATCCCGCATGTTTCTTTGATCTCATGCTCATTTTTTCAAATTCTAATGTATATAATTGGCTGTAACGGTGAAAACATCGTGAGGAAACTGGCTTGTTCCAAGAAATAGGTATTTCGAGAAACCGCGTGATGAACCAAGACTACAGTTCTTCTCTGTTCTTGGGAGAAAAGGCCCTGAGTTCTCTTGGTTTAGAAAAGGTGTGCTGCTTACCATCAAAAGACCATCAAGAGCCATCCATCAAGACGCACATATTGCTTGTTCAACCACTCACATAAGCAGCTCACTAAGTTTTCCCACTGCTGGGACTCTAGGCCGTCTCATGCAAGGAGAGAGTAAAGACCATAATCCACCACGCTGGCCCTGTGCGGGCTAGCGGGTGACCGTGCAAGATTCTTGGACTATGCCGGTTTCCTTACGAAGTTTTCATTCACTGTTAAAGCCAGCGGTGTTGAAGAATTGTACATCTGCTCTTGAAAAAATACTCAGGGGTAAAACCGGATTCGAACTTTCGACTTCACAATTGTGATATACGGATTCTAACCACTTAGCCATCATTGTTTCCGCGAATCCCTGATGCTGTCCCAAAATTAATTTCAATAATATAACTAAACCAAATAAAAATCTATAATATAATTAATTGTGTTTGGAAATTAAAAACATATTGTTTTTAGTAGAAACATCCAGTTTCATCAAGGAAGTAAAAATTGTTTAGAGGTAACTACAACATTAGAGGATAATGGAGAGTGTTGATAACTCTCTCTCATTAAATAGGTATGTAATTCATTGAGTTTATATCGCTGTGTCATTCATAATATGATGACTTTCTGTGGCTTTCAGTGTCAACTACAGATGTTAAAGTCATAGGTTTCATCAGTGAATTATTATTTTACACTACAAATAGTACAGGAGACGAACTGGTATTTTTTACATTTACTCGAGATTGTATTATAAAGTGCATCTTGTTGAATACGTCCAGAAAATACACAGTTTCATAAGGCTGACAGTAATTTCCTAAGCTATACGCAGACAAAGTGTGGGCAAATGTTAGTCCATTACACAAAAATGTTTCTTTAGCATTTTCTCAGTCGTCAAATTTGTTTTATTTTATGCTCATTCAAGAGTAACAGAAAATAAGGAAAGGTGAAACAAATAATATTGCGACTAAGATTATAACATACAGTCTAATAATTATCAAATTCAATCTACTTATAAAATGTCCTACTTGTGAAATCAGCTTATCATATCGTTTATTTTCTGACTTTTAAACTATTATTAGGTTTACTTGACACTTTACCGCTATCTCGCCTGGTGGCGACGATGCGGTCTACGATTTTATAATAGTCAAAGTTCAATAGATCATGTGGTGCTTGAGTAAATCCACATATTACATCAAGGGCTCTCCTAGTATAAGGACAGAATTAATAAACAATAAAATGATTTGTCCTGTTGGTGAATGTTCAACGTCTTTTCAACACTTGAAAATGACTCAGGAATATCTGTCATCAGTAGGTACTCGTACATCCCAGGGTGACTTTATATGAACTTTCATACAGTCACCCCGGGATGTACCTACTTAAGCACTTCTTATTCACCTAACATTACAACAACATTAACCTAACCTAATACCATTAAGTTGAAAGTTTCGCGTTCTACTCTTCATTGTAAAGCACCTTTTAAAATCATGTTCGATATTAAGTTATTTAAAAGTTTAGATGAATATGTTGATATTAAGTCTTTATTAGACACAATGCAAAAAAAATAATGGACACATTTTTAAAGTAAACGAAACAAATAGCGCCCTAATTGCTAAGAGCAATCTCTCGCAGACAACCGAAGAGCGAGGAGAGACTATTTGGTAAGAATAGACAGGCAGTCGGGCTCAAATAGCCTCTACTACACTTCGGGGTAGGGCAGATGGCGCAGGATCCTAATAACCAAAGACCTAACGTAAAACTATCGTACTTATGCTAAATAAATGTCGCCGTAAAAAGAAATACCCCGGTATTATTAGAATATTATAATAGGTAGATTAGAATCTAACGACTTCAGATTATAAATTAAACTAACTTACACTACAGTGGAAATATAATATTACACGTTATAATATAATCTGTCGGTATCTACAACTTTACAATGAAACCTACAACTGACCATCATCAGCCTGTGTTCGTCCACTGCTGGACATAGGCCTCTCCTTTAAGGTCAACTGAAGTGAAATACCTAGAGAGCTTACATATAGCCAAGATAGAGGAACACCGGCTCCATACTCGTACACTCTGTCTAGGTGTCAAGTACACGGTTGATATTCTAAAGACACGGTCAAAGAGGTTTGACTCTACTTTTGTAATAAGAACGTCTAGGCTGTGGAATTGCCTGAATTGCCTGTGGAATTGAGTGAAGTTGCCTGAGTGGGTTTTTCCCAATTGTTATAATATTGGTGTCTTGAAATCGAGAGTGAATCGGTTTGTTCACGCTCCATCGTAGACCCCAACGTCGCTTAACATCAGGCGAGATGGCGGTAAAGTGTAAACTTATAAAAGTAAAAAAAAAATCGGAGCGTGATCGTCGTTACGATTCTTTGTATTCGCAGGTCTATCAATATTTGTAAACACCACGAGATATCCAAAATAAATTGACCTCCGTTCATTGGAGAATCGTAATGTGTCCTAGATCAGGTAATAACAGCTGGTATCTCGTCATCTCAGCGTCGAGTTTGGTTTCACTGAACGTGCTTCGTTCAAGTCGCGCAGCCACTCACGCTTGTCCGCTGCGCAGGTCAAGGCCACGTTGCTGTTAAGAGCATTGTACAGATTCTATCTCTTTACAAATAAAAAAAATCAAATAAAATTTATTTCAGATAGCATAGAATTCATTGGGTTAGTAAACTGATGCTCAATAAACTACAGTTAGAGTAAAAAGGATTTTTATTTTGCAAATGTTTGGTTACTAGGGAACAAAATAAAAAAGTTTTGATTTCAGCAGTCTTGGTGACCTTGTAGCAAGCTGGCTTAGAACCGCAATTGTGACGTCGTAAGTTCGAATTGTCGAAAGTGCAGATATAAAGTTTATTATCAGCACTGGAAGACATCCTTCGAGGATATGTGTCATCACGTCATCAGCCAACCCGCGCTGGATCAGCGTGGTGGATTATTACCTTAAGCCCTTGTGATAGAAGGCTCGTGGGTGGCAGTGACATTGATTCAGCAAAAAGTTGTTAATATTACAGTAGTTTTTCTTTTTGTCGCGTAAATCCGTAAAGGCGATAGCGAAAATCAGTGTTTCCCTCTTAAATTGCAGTAATTTATCTCATTTGCCTTTTTATATTCGAGACTAGACAGATAGGGTTATGAGTAATTGGTCCAAGTTCTAGGTTTGACATTTTTTCCGAACGTGATTAATGATGGAACAGAAAACACGCCTTCTAATACTTCCGTAATCAAAAAGGGGAAAAAAAATTGCAGTCATAGGGGACTGTCGATAAATCTTATCTTCAACAAAATGTTAGTATTATCTAAACAGGACTAATGAATGTTGCACAATAAGCACCAATAATAATGTTGCACCTGTATAGCTACAGATGTATACTGTATATTACTATTACAAATAAAAATCAGTGACGCAAACTCACAAGATTTCACACATTCAAAAATATAAATATATATAAATATTGGTGGACAATTTACACACAACACCATCTGACCCCAAACTAAGCAAAGCTTGTATTATGGCGGCCAGATAGCGCTTTTTAGACTGACCTCGTGGCTTAGTGGGTACTAGCACAGTTATGTATTTACTGTGGTACTAGCTCTGCCTACGAAACCGAGGATCGTGGGTTCGATTTCCACCTCATGAAAATATTTGTGTGATTAATTCAAATGTTTGCACTGTGTCTGGGTATTTCTATGTATGATAAATATGTATTTAAAACTATATAAGTATTATATCAGCTATCTGGCTGATATAATACTTCGCTCCACCGCCGTTCCGCTACACTGCTACGTTAAGATGTCGGTAAAGCAAAGCCATTTTCGTAAAAACGCCACACTTATTGGAGTAAAAATTTTAGCCGTGTTTTCACTTTTCGATAGAGCAAAATCGATCTTCTCTAAGCCATAAGAAGATCGATTTTCCTCTATCGAAAAGTGAAAACACGGCTAAAATTTTTACTCCAATAAGTATGGCGTTTTTACGAAAATTGCGCGGACGGAGGACAATGATATATCGCATACTTAGTTTACATACAATCAAAGAAGAAATCCAGAATGCTATTTTTTTACGCGATGAAAAATCTTTATACCCCTTAAATTAATAATTAGTTAAGCAAATGTTGGCGGTTTCAAAATTTCGGAACATTTTTTTTTACTTCTGTAAATGTTTCGATAGAACTTCACAGATTTCCGTATTTTCCTATTAATAAAGTAGCCAAGTGCGAGTTCGACTCGCCCATGAAGGGTTCCGTTCCAGCAAGTAACATAATATACATAGTACACATAGTTCTTGTAGTTCGTTGTAACTTTGATCGAAGTTTTAATAATAGTGTATTTATGACGTACTAAAAAAAAACTACTCATCAGATCGAGTTCAAACTAATTTTCGTTGGTAGTTTTCATGGTAATGTATATCATATATTTTTTTTAGTTTTTTCATTCTCTTACTTTAGAAGTTAGAGGGGGGGGGACACACATTTTACCACTTTGGAAGCGTCTCTCGCGCAAGTTATTCAGTGTAGACAAAAATTATGTTAGAAACCTCAACATCATTTTTTAAGACCTATCGATAGACACCCCACACGTGTAGGTTTGATGAAAAAAATTGTTTGAGCTTCAGTTCTCAGTATGGGGGGAATCCCTAATTTTTGTTTTTTTTTAAAACTTTTGTAAAAATCTTAATGCGGTTCACAGAATACATCTACTTACCAAGTTTCAACAGTGTAGTTCTCATAGTTTCGGCAAAAAGTGGCTGTGACATACGGACGGACAGACAGACAGACAGACAGACAGACAGACAGACAGACAGACAGACAGACAGACAGACAGACATGACGAATCTATAAGGGTTCCGTTTTTACGTTTTACGGAACCCTAAAAACCAACAAAAGACAAAAACGCTTTTATTATCCTTTGAGGTAGGTTTTCAAAATACGGATTTCAATGTACATGTAAACAAAGAGTTGTTAGGGTTCCGTAAAACGTAAAAACGGAACCCTTATAGATTCGTCATGTCTGTCTGTCTGTCTGTCTGTCCGTCCGTATGTCACAGCCACTTTTTGCCGAAACTATGAGAACTACACTGTTGAAACTTGGTAAGTAGATGTATTCTGTGAACCGCATTAAGATTTGAACAAAAAAATTAAAAAAAAAGAAAAATTAGGGTTGCCCCCCATACTGAGAACTGAAACTCAAAATTTTTTTTTCATCTAACCTACACGTGTGGGGTGTCTATCGACAGGTCTTCAAAAATGATGTTGAGGTTTCTTAAATTATTTTCGTTTACACTGCACAGTTTGCGCGAGAGACACTTCCAAAGTGGTAAAATGTGTGCCCCCCCCCTCTAACTTCTAAAGTAAGAGAATGAAAAATCTAAAAAAAATATATGATGGACATTACCATGTTAACTACCAACGAAAATTAGTTTGAACTCGATCTGATGAGTTTTTTTTTTGTACTTAATAAATACACTATTATTAAAACTTCGATCAAAGTTACAACGAACTACAAGAACTATGTATACTATGTATATTATGTTACTTGCTGCAACGGAACCCATGGGCGAGTCCAACTCGCACTTGGCCACTTTATTTATAAAGTACCTACGTGTAATACAATCCAACGGGTTTTGTTCTTGAGTGTGATATTTGAGCTTAAATAATTGTATATAGGAAGTGAGCTGCAAAAACTTAAATTAAAACCGGAAGTATAATCCGTTTACGGAAATTGTTCCTTAGTACAATGAAACTGTTTTAAAATTTCTGTCCATATCAGTTACTGTTGCTAAGGAAATGTTATTTTAATGTATTTGGTTGAAATATAATTACTTCATAAAACCGGTTTTAGTGTAAGGCTCATTATGGAAACCTTTATTAACATAATTATTTTACAATTATATAATTAACCGACATCTTTTGGCATAACACCTTTTTTTGTTTTGAAGAGCCAGTTTTGGCTTCAGATGTCTCTACTGCCCTTAGCTACTGCTTAAAGACGCACTGGACCCTACCACACAACACTATGCAGACTCAAAGTACACAAAGCTGAACCATGAAAGTCAGCTGATGTAAACATTTACAATATTAAATACGTATTGACTCAAAGGAATACCCTAAGACAGAATATACAATTGAAAATTAAAATTCTGTTCTACCAAATCTTAACGTAGGAATTAGCAATAGCTGTTGAGCCCAAATTCGGAGAGAAGAGAAAAAAAAACATCTTTGGGCCAATTAAAATTGTTATGTAAGTTGTGGAGACGGAATGTGAATCAGGGTGCCTTCAAGCTCACTCCCGTGTCCACTTCCGTCTCGTTAGATGAGAGAGAGAGGTTGTCGTCTCTTCTCCCTCCTCCACCTCACACGACAACTGACTGTCGAATATCTCGGCTAAGGTGGTTGGCAGTGAGAGCTCAACCCTCATAAACGTGGCTAGGGCTTGCCGCGGTTCCAGGCCGCGATGCTCACAAAATAATATCAAAAAAAAAATCAAATCAAATTCAAATATCGCAGCCCTGTCTCGGGCGCTCCTAACAAGCACCTTTGTGTAAGAACTCCTGCGAATCAGAGTGCTCGCGGAGTAGGTACCCTCATTTCAAAGACTCAAAAATTCAACTTGGCCGATGAGACTATAAACCGATTAGCCTTCCCAAGTCCAGTCCTACTATGCTTTGATTTTTGCTGTCATCTGCCAATTTGATAACGCCGATGAAAGCCGATAACTACATCTGCTTTCAGTTGTCTGCTTTCATCGGCTTTATCAAATTGGCCGATGACGTTACAAATGAAAACATAGCAGAAATCAGGAAAGTTATGCCTGCCGGCTGGGATCAGCTATCACACTGTAAGATGGCACTAATGCAAATGCAATAATGCAAATCCCGTTGTGTGATGACCACAATGCACTATGTGGAGGTAATAGAGGTCATCTGCGGCCAATTCCCATAACTTTCTGTGTATAAAAAAGTAAAGTAAACGAAATATTTTTTTTGTGTTTCGATCAAATCGTTTTTTATCCTCGTTTGAGATATATTAAGCACGCAGACTATTAAAAGGTACAAAATCCTTTTTACTATCTAATTATTGCAAATATTTTATCTGAGTTTAACTACAGAGGCCATAATCACGGATAAGGAAAATTAAAGTAGTTTTAACAATACCGGACCAGTCAGAAAGGGTCTACTGAAAGCAATCAGAGTTGTTTGAACTTGATGGAAGGAACTTATGATATGAAATGCCATATATTCCAAATGTTTGTTACCATTGCAACCACGATTGCAACGTATTTCCCAATTGTTGAATTTGGTAGTAAGTCTAAAGGTAGCGGTTCGCGCCGCGACCGCGACGCGAGATCGCGACCGGAGACCGAGACCGGAGACCGCGACAGGCACTTGACACTATGGAATTGTATGGACGCCAGTTCGCGCCGCGACCGCGACAGGAGACCGAGACAGGTCGCGGTCGCGGTCGCGGCGCGAACTGGCGCCCATACAATTCCATAGTGTCAAGTGCCTGTCTTGGTCTCCGGTCGCGGTCTCCGGTCGCGGTCTCGCGGCGCGACCGCTACCTTTAGTCGTAAGCTCGTATGTCGTTCGAGGGTTCGATTTTCTTCCAGTTCAAATATTTGTGTGATAAATACAAGCATTTGCTATGTGTCTGGGTGATTTTATGTAGGTATAATAATGTATTTTGAACTTTATAAGTATTGTATCTCTTTATATTGCTTAGTTTGAAGCTAGATGGTTTTGTGTGAGAAAGGTCTAACAATATTTATTTATATACTAGCAGTGCCCCGTGATTCCACCCCGTAGTTCCCGCTCTCGTTATTTTCCTAGCTTAAAAAATATTTTATTTCAGCCCAAACTGTTCAGACGTTACGACGTGATTGAGTAACAAACATTCAAACTTTGAATTTTTTTTTTGGTAATCTTAATAGGATTTTCTGAAAGAGGACGCGAGCCAATAATCGAAAATATATAGTTGATTTTTTTACTGTTATACACTTGTTCACACTTAACCACCAAAGCGACGATGCATTCTACGATGGAACGTCCTCACCTAGAAGATATGGATTTACTTTCGATTTGAAGACACTAAGATTGTAAACATCGGGTAAAACCTAACTCAGGCAACGTATTCCACAGCCTAGGCATTCTTATTTTTTATCACAAATATAGAACCAAACTCTTCGTTCGAATCTTTGGAACATCATTCATGAATCGATGACGCTTTTTCGAGTTACGGGCACTTCGATAGAAAGTCAAAGTGGTATTGTTTCATGCAGATCAGTCGCACACTATCCGAAGTGTATCCGATAAGCTAGTAATTTTGCGGGGATGATCAGGATTTCAATGTCTTTTTCAAACATGGGTATCGTTGCGTATGAGTCTTTTGGCACGTAGTATCTCGATCGATTCCAGAGCCTCCAGTTAGCACATAGCCGATCCATCTCAAATCTACAAAAATGTTTTAGTGGTAAAACCCGTCGCAGAGTCTGCCTGGGTAACTACCATCTTGGTCAGTCTTTGTATTGCCAAGCAGTAACACGCAAACGTAACTGTGTTCCGCTTTAAAGGGCAATGTTCCCAGAGAAATTACAGGGCAAACAGACAAATCGTCTTATATCTTTAGTTGACGAGCGCAGTGCAGTCTGGGGTAGTGATTTGAACTTTTTTGTTCAAATAGCGGCGTCGTACTGTGCTGTGATGGACATGCGTGTTGTTTACCATCAGGTACATGTCCTGCTCGTCTCGTTCTATTAAATTATAAAAGAGAGGCATCAAAATTTTCAACGTTCACAAAGTTTAACGAAATCAAAAAAAAGAGATTGATTAAAGTTTTCGTTAGGTAAAAGTTGTTGTTATTATAATAGTGCCAATTGAAAGATTTTTTTAAAATTTCATCCTCCAATGACCTTCCAAAACAGATGTTAGCAATTTGAGCCAAAATGTTCAGTGGTACTTATATGGGGGCTCAAAAACTGGTCAAGATTAAACATCTATAAATCAGTTGTCAAAATTAACTTAAGGGGCTTGTTATGTATTCATTATACATATTAGTTTACTTAAAGGTGATCATTTAAAACTTAAACTTTAGTAGCCTCAAGTAAGAAAGAAATTAAGAAAGTGTTTTAGCCCGCCTGATAGAATTGGACTTTGATGCACCTAACAGACATTTTAATTTATCGCTTTATAATACACCAGCTGAACAGTGCGCGCGTTGCTACGCCATCTGTAGAAAGTTGGTCGTACCAATACAAATTTTGAACAAATTCAGTTACCTTAGGTTCTAATGACGCAACCTTTAAAATATAGACACATGCTGTCACGCAACTAAAGCACTGAAAAAGCTATATTTTTTCCCGTTTTTGTTACATTTTTCATTCATCCTCTGCTCCTGTTGATAGTAGCCTATAGCCTTCCTCGATAAATGGACTATCCAACAGAGAAAGAATCTTTCAATTCAGACCAGTAGTTCCCGAGATCCTTGCATTCAAACAAACAAACAAACTCTTCAGCTTTATAATATTAGTATAGATTCATTCTCGATTTATGTAAAACCCTTTCAGTTGAGTTTCTTTCTGTACAACGAAATAGTTTCTGTGAAATGATAACTATACTTCGTCTAGGGATTGTTGAGAAGTAATTATCTTTAGTTATTGCCGCGACCCTAGCACGAAACAAAGTTCTCACAATTCATAATATTGCACAAAGGAACGCCCTGTGTTAGTTACAGGTGATTATGGCATTTTTCCTGAATTCATGATAGTTTTTAAAGAAATTACCTAGTTTCATTACAATAACTAACTCTACATTGAAATAAATTATCTTTTGAACAATAGGTTTATACTGCTAAGTCCAATACAACTGTTCGAACATACATACATACCTAGCACACTTGGGTATACATAATATTAGCACGCTGAATAGCAACGCATACTCAAATGTATAGTGCGGTGAGTACGGCTATAAGGCTATATGGAATGCTATCGGGTATACTTCATGTCTGTTTGATGTGTGATCAAAAACACAGGTATAATAAGTAAGAAGAGGCATGTACATTCCGCCGTTGCTCAAAGTACGGTAGACAAAAAAAAGTAACAACCCGAACATCCTTTAAAAATCAAATGAATAGTTATAGAGACTGCCGATAGCTTGTGAAGTGAAGCTTATATACTCTATACTCAGAATTTTAGTAGGTAAGTATACCAATGTTGCATATTACGTCACCTGTGTAGCTGCAGATGTACTGTTATTACACGTGTCTGTCACGCGAACTCACAAGATTCCAACCATGTACCGTGCACTTCCCGCTCTGCTGCTCCGCTTTTAAGATTTTTTCCTACCAAAAAGTGTTTAACGCTGCAAAAGACTACACCTCAAAAAACTGTATTGTGTAAGAATATTCAAATATTGACAAGCAATTAATAGTGACCAAAGCGCCTGTGAAAATTTGGGTTTCTTGAGAAAAAGTAATTTTAAAAGTTAAGGCTTGTGCAAGCACATTAAATTAATAAATAAGTATTGGTGGAAAATTCACACACAACACCATCTGACCCCAAACTAAGCAAAGATTGTAATATGGCGGCCAAATAGCTGATATAAAATACTTATATAGTTGTAAATACATACTTACTTTTTATACATAGAAACACCCAGACACAGTGCAAACATTTGAACTAAGGATTAGTTATTACGCTGACTACGTGCAATCAAGTCAAAACTGACACTTTTCTTCCTTTTCACAATCATCACCAGCTTAATTAAAGGCCTCTTTTCATTTTGATTAGTCCGCGTGCGAGAGAGTAGTGCGGGTGTTGAGTGACTAGTAGCAAATACGTGTGGACACCGATTGATAATTGCGAGTGCATAGTCAATCAGTCGCGATTACTCACTCGCATTCTCAATAGCACTCGCACTCGCAATCGCAGTAATCAAAATGAAAACCGGCCTTGACCCTATGGCTAAACATGAAACTAACGATTCCCAATCAAACGTGATTAAAAAACGATTGTACCGACGTTTTGCGACGGCTAGATAAATTAGGCGATCTGTTTTATTGAACGCATGCGTGTTGCTATCGGCGCCAACGCAGTTGCTGCAGCGAAGGTTAAAGTCAAGGCTCCGGAGCAACCTCCCGAATGGTTCGTGGCTGTGACCGCGCGCTGTCCAAGGTGAAAGTCAGGGGCACACGTAACCGCTGAATACCGACCACCATGCGTTATGTCACTGCACAGATTCGTAGATCGCGTGTCCGAACTTAGCATAAATATAGAGTTTATTTTCAATTTGTATTCATAGCGTTGTAGCTGCTTATGTAGATAAGTTTCTTCTTCATAGAATTTCTGATTGGATATCTTACAGCGATCTATGTATAGTCTAGATTAGATTAGATCTTAGCGAGCATTAGTGTCGTTGCGATCACAGTTTTTTAACTGAATCAAGAAAATAACGTTTCTTCAGTATACAGGGTTGTTGGTGATCAGCCTGCATCCTTTTAAGGGGATGTTAGGTACATTCAATGCGTCAACTTTTGTTCTACAGTTAAAAAAAAATGTTTTTCTTTCTTTTACAAAATAAATAAAAATTGCATTTGCTCGGTCTAAAAGTATCGAACTCTTCGTAACAATTCGTAACGAGAGCGCGTACGCTCTTTAACGCGCAAAAATTGATGTACCGAAGTGAATAAACACTAAAAAGTCGCTAAACAGTACAAAAAAGGGCAACAAATACAATTTTTATTTTGGGTTATCTATTAAGTTTTAACGAAAGTTGTAGAACAAAAGTTGTTTGTTTAAATATACAGAACATGCCCTTAAACGGATGCAGGCTGATTACCAGTAACCCTGTATAACATTTATTTGGCAGTTATTCTACCGCCAAGCAGTAATATGCAAACATCACTGTGTTCCGGTTTCAGGATCCATGTTTGCAGAGAAATTAGAGGACATGAAGATAAATCATCTTATATTTCTGAGCAGTGCTAGAGGTATCTGAGGAACGAGCGCAGTGCAGTGCTAGGTAATGATTTGGAATCGTCATGTTGCAACGACCGCATGACACTGTGCTGTGATGGGCAGACGTGTTGCTTACTTTCAGTCAAGTGTCCCTTCTCTCTATATGTCCTGTATGAACGGATGATATATTATCCAGTTCACGTATCATATCCGGACACGTAGAATGCACATCCAAAATCATGAGAAAATCAAATCAAACTTCAAATGCGAGGTATAATTTCTTGCAGATCCAAATACAAAGTTGTAAAAATTCAGAGACCTATTACTTAATGAATTTGTATAATTGTCGTAACGAAGCTATAAGAAAGCTTCGGGTAAACTCGGGACCATGCCTATTGGCCATCTAGAAATACGTCAGCCAATGGGAAATGCTGAAAGGGCGTGGACAGAACATCATGGCATGACCATCTAGAAACGCATCAGCCAATAGGAAATGCTGACGCATTTCTAGATGGCCATGCCAAGATGGCGAGGCCACGCCCTCCGGTTACACCCGTGTAGTTTCCAAGGTAAGCTATCAAATTCTGAGTTATAAGTTTTCACTTCTGTCGGCAGTTCCTATGACTGCCAATTTTTTTTTTCTATCTGAAACAAAGTTTAATATCCGATAACAATTTTCATGATTTTATTCCAATTTAGATGCTAATGCTAAAGCTAGATGCTAATGTCATAAAGATATTGAAGTTATGTTTTGGATTGGCACATCCCGCTGATCCCTCTACTCTCTTTAGGGATCACAATAGTTTTGGGATGAAACTAAAAAAACCATCTGAACTCTACACATACTTAAGAGTTACAAAAACGCATGTTTTGGGAAAGTCGAAAGACGAATTAATTGCATCTCTCCCAAAAGACAAAAGCGCTTTGGACCTTGAATCTAGACTTCAATTCTATAAACAATTTATGGCAGGTGCACAAGTAAATACAGCTGGGTTGGGTGCGAGAAAGAAAAGATAAAACCGAGACATGGTAGAAACCTTTCTACAACAAGACGAAAATGACAGTTATCAAGTGCACGCTATGAATTTAGAAATGCAAAGTGAGTGGTTAACCATAGGTGAGTTTTCTATCCCATTAGCTCTAAAGTGGCGGACCTTGCTATATGACTGGTATCCTGCCTTATTAAAATTTTATCTAAATGCTTTTCAAATGACCCTTCCTGACCAGAGTAACTTGGTAAGGTAGGGAAAAGCCTCTGAAAAATGTTGCTATACTTGTGGTGAGGCGATATGTACAGCAAGGCACATATTGGTGGGATGCAAGGTGCTCCTTAATAGGGGTCATTACTCACAGCGCCATGACAGAGTAATTGAAATCATACGTGAAGCCGTAAGCCTTTCGGTAGCTAGAGCCCAAAAGGGATTGACGACAAACAAAAGACAAATTAACTTTGTAAAAGAGGGTTCAACTTCAAACTCCATGAGCAAGCCTTACTCAATCCTGGGTTCAGCACCTGATTGGACTATTTTAATGGACACGTATGAAAAGCACTATAAAATCCCAGAGGATGTGGGTGTTTCGTCATCCAGACCGGACATTTTCCTTTTTTCTAGGGCTACGAAACGCATAGTCCTGGTAGAACTTACCGTACCGTGGGAAACTAATATACCTAAGGACCACGCGATGAAACAAAATAAGTATTACGACCTTCAAAACGAATTAACAAAAAATGGCTATGTAGTTAATTTATACGCTGTAGAAGTAGGAGCGAGAGGTATACCAGCAAAATCTCTCTATAACCTGCTTAAAGACCTTGGATTGTCCAGAAGTGCAGTAAGTTCTATACTAGAACGAGTATCTAAAGCTGCACTAGTAGGATCATATCGGATTTGGCTGGGCAGGGAGAGAAATACGAGTAGCGAAGGTGAGTGTTGACGTACGTCAATATAAGGGGCCCCTTTTAAACCTACGCCCGAGTCACACAAGTCTTGGGGTCTATTCGAGATTTCTCTCTCTGCTACACGATGGACCCGGCACCCGCACGGTGAATCCATGGAATGCTAAGAAGTACGTCTCCTAACAGGACCACAATTTGTAAAACACGCTATATCGGTAATACTACCGCGAAGTAATGAATTTTTTTTTAAATAGTTTTGTTTCTTGGATGTATCCTAGTTAATAGCTCCACCAATAATGAATTTATGTTGATGACTCTTTCTTTGTTTGGTTGGTCAGACTTCAGATGTGGTCTCACATAAATGTTGTCGATATCGGTGCATCAGTTTTTTAAATATCAACAAAAATCTAAAATTTCACCGTGCTCAAAACAAACACGGATCAGTGCCTAAAGAATTAGTAGCAACTACGAGTATCATAAGGTGCGTGACATGTTTGTATTAATTTCATCAAAATTATAACAACTTAAGCATAATGGATAAAGTAGCCCTTCAACTAAACAAACATTAATTGACGGGTCATTGTAATTACAGACCAGTCATTCTACAAGTAAATATTAGCGAGATCACTCAAATTGGAGCAAGATAAAAACCACTTTGCGCCTACCAAATAAAGTAGGTAAGTCAACTTTACTGTAATATAAATAAATAAATGTTGGTGGTCAATTCACACACAACACCATCTGACCCCAAACTAAGCAAAGCTTGTATGATGGCGGCCAGATAGCTGATATAATACTTTTATAGTTTTAAAAACATACTTATTATATACATAGTACCAACCAGACACAGTGCAAACATTTGAATTCATCACACAAATATTTGCACTGGGTGGGAATCGAACCCAGGACCCTCGGCTTCGCAGGCAGAGCTACTACCCACTAAGCCACGAGGCCAGTAACACGATTTAAGTACGTTTTTATCCATAATAGATTTGCATGCATCGGATCTGCCTGCGAAGAATTCCACAACATTATTAACGTTTTAATATAATATTTTTTCTCTAATTCCAAAGTGTGAAAATTTACAGATCAGATATTTACCTCGTAATAATATAAGAAGAGAGTAGAACAATATTCCTCAATGATTTAATAAGACCGCATGGAAAATGAATATAATGGGGGCGCACCCAAAAAAGGAGTGGATCAATTATATTATGAGAGAGAAACGTAACAATGAAATGCCTAATGGTCTGTTTTCATTATGTTTAGTGCCAGTGCGAGTGAGTAGTGCAGCTGTTGAGTGATTAGTAGCAAACACGTGTGGACACCGATTGATTATTGCGAGTGGATAGCAATAAGTCGCGTTTTTTTTTTTAACATTTATAGGTTTACACTTGACCACCATCTCGCCTGATGTTAAGCGACGATGCGGTCTAAGATGGAGCGTGCTTACCTAGAAGAAACCGATTCACTCTCGATTTGAAGACACCAAGATTATAACCATCGGGAAAAACCCACTCGGGCAACTCATTCCACAGTCTAGACGTTCTTATTACAAAAGTAGAGTCAAACCTCTTTGTTCGTGTCTTTGGAACATCAACCATGAAACGATGCCGCTTCTTCGAGCTACGATTACTCACTCGCAATCGCACTCGCACCAATCAAAATGCAAACCGGCCTTAATGATCCTTTGAAATTGAAAAGTGACGTGCTGTGCCATCCTCAGCAAGTTAGAAAGAGGCAAAATAAAGTTACTTAATTCATAAACAATGGTATTCCCAAGCGGATTGTTGTAACTGAACATAACCGTTAGTTTGGAATGAAGAAATAGCGTTATGACATTCTATTTTAGTAACAACAACAAAAATAAGCCAGTTTTATCTACAAAATATTGTTCCGTAAATGATACTTGTTTTCTAAGGCCAAAATTTACGCGGTGCCAGCAAAACATACCATCGAATGAAAATTTTACATAAACGATTTTAATCATGAATTGCATGTTGAGTTAACTAGTTATATTGAAATGTAAAAAAATAAAATAATTAGCTTTGAAACTGTCATCGTTTATTTAGCCAATTGTATTTTATAACATCAACGGAATTATTATTATTCTAAGAACGGAATGCATACTATTCTTTATATTTATTATGTATTGACAGCTCATATTGACAGTGTTTTATGTGAATTTAAATCATTTAAGAAATTGTCTACGTCTGTGTTTTCAAAGAAAGTCTAAACAAAAAAAATTGGCAGTCATAGGAACTGCCGATAGAAGTGAAAACTTGCTGTTGCCCTGGTACTGGTACCTAGGGGCAAACGCAACTCTTTTATATTTCTGTTGTCCTGGTATCTAGAGATAAACGCTGGGCTGTTGGAGGCAGGTAATCGAAACTCTTTACTGTTTCTGTTGCCCTGGTACCTACCTGGCCGTTTTTACGGAGTTTACCCGAAGATTTCAAATCCGATCCGATCCATTATCATATCCAAGCGTGTCGATTGATGAATCCATTTCACAGCCCACGAAAATTCTGTCTATAGCGAGCCTAAAGAAGTTTTCACTTCAAAAGTCTTCAAAAGTTAGTCTATGTAAGCGTAAGATTTACAAGACCAACATTAAAAAAAATATTTACCCTCCTCTACCCTGGATGTGAAATTGTTATAGTATTCTACTAGTCAAGCCATAGGTAAGTATTGAGCATATTATTAGCAAGAATTGAAATTTGATATTGAGGGAGTTGAGAAAAAAAAATTTCGACATCGACGTCAAACTTATAACACACCTCTTTTTGGTCAGGGGTTAAAATACGCACTAAAGTAGTTTCGATATGCATATTAATAAATACATGTACCTATATGTATGTACTTTCCTGAAAATTAAAAAAAGAATATAACAACTATATAAGTAGGTAGGTATATTCATATAACTTAAATCGTTAGCTGAAAATTGACTGCTTCGACTTTGTTAGTTTTGTTTAATAGTCTTCATTTTACATCATAGCCGAGGCCTATCCATTCATTTTATTTCGATCGAAGTGAAGGCCTCCTTGCCCACGCTGCGGTGGCGTATCTACGCTGATTGTTCTAATTACAATCTCCGGTCGCTGATGGTCACGCTGATTTGTCTTCGTCTAAACACTTAATTAGAAGGTCTCGCAAAAAGGGTTTTTATACGATACAATTTCAAGACAACCTGAGGATATGACGTTCAATTAAACTCTTTATAACTTTGCCATTATGGTCGCATTTCAATTTAATTCCATTTTACCAACACAGTAATAAACTCCACAGTCTAAGAAAATAAATATTTTTGTTGTGTTTAGCGTTCTGTGACGCGGTAGAGGTGTAGGTTGAGTATCTGATAGTAAATAGCACGCCTACATGATAGCATAGCACCAGACTTTGGTTCAAATATTTATGGTAGGCAGAATAAACTGCTCTCAAAACCCAGATATTTTAGATCTGGGTTTTGAGAGCAGCAGTGTTCCCGCCAAGTCGACCGAAAAAGCGGCAGGGCTGCACTATCTCTTTCTTGGAGCAGTTCAGGCCATTTTCAACCCTTGTACACTTGTTGCTCTGGTCTGGAAACATTTCCCTTCGAACAGAAGTTACCACTTAGCGACAGTTTAACTGAGAAAGTTGTGGTACTTTCATAGTCCAACCATCTAAACCCTGGTCCTGCCACCTTCAGAATGTTAAATTCTAGTTCTATTTCAGATGTATTTCCGTGTTAACTCATTGCATTAATGGGTTTACCCTTGAACATTACGGGTGAAACTGTCACGAAATATCCGTAATTGTTCCGTAATCCGAATCCGTAAATCCGTAATTTGTGTGAGAACAACTATAGTAGCTAAAAACCAATGTTATTCCGTGTTTTCAATATAGTTACGGCCGTGTGTGTGAACGTGTGTGGTATTGATAGATAGATAAACTCTTTATTGCACTAAATTAAAAACAAAACTTAAACAGAAACAGAAAACATAACCTAAAATTTTTGAAACAATTGGCGACCTTATCGCTAAAAGCGGTCTCTTCTAGGCAACCGTGGTATGGAAAGGGATTAAAAAAATAAAGGAAGGCGGGAGTTTACAAACAAAGAGTACACTTTGTGTAATACCAATTAATACTATTCGTTGACAACCATAATGATAAACATACATTCTAATAATGATACATTCTAATACATAAATAACAATATATGATATACTAATACATACACAATACCAATGAATAAAAGAATAACAAGAGTATTTTCATTGAAAAGCAGCAGTGACTCACAGAGCGACTTCAGCTCCTTGACTTGTATTGCCTTGCTAAACCTAAATATTATGTATATTTTTATATACGACATGGAAAACAAAACGGTAATTGAATTAAATCAAATAAATGTATTAAATACGAGCAGCGCCCTGCGTTTTTACGCTTTATTTACGCTATTTATTGTTCTTGCTCTACTATAATCCAACTGTTTTTAATATCAACCTGATCCGTTTAGACGTTACGGCGTGATTGAGCAACAAACATCCAAACTTTCGGTTTTATATTGTTAGTAGGATATTTCAAAACCTGACCTAGCTCAATCTTGTTTCTTTTAGCGTTGTGTGCATACTCCGAGCATACATGTTCACTAACGAAACCTCCATCTCGTGGCGGTGCCGTGTGATGGGCTTCTCTAGAAAAATCTTCGAGCAGAGCGCTGACAGCCACGTGCATCAAACTCGTGATCGGGTGCGCCTTGCGGGATGCTGGTCTGCTCGCGGTACATACACAACACAGTAATAGATTTATAGAAAACTCTTTATTGTGACACAACCAAACAGAAATATTAAATTTTAAGAGCATTTATGAAATTGCGCCAAAAATTACAGCCTTATTGTCCAGAACAATATCTTCCAGACAATTATCTTGAAGGAAATACGCCTATAAACAAAGCTAGGAGAGGAAGATGACAAATGTGACATATATATATAGGCGTGGCTCGGAAATGTCCACCTGGTGCACCCTGGGCATCACACAATAACTTGCCTCTGTGGGAATTTGTTGCGTGATGGCAAATCCCGGCCGGGGAAGCAGCTCCTAGTCGGGTTCCTCTCCTCTTTGTGCAGCAGTGCGTGTAGAAGTTTGGGAAAGGGACTGGAAGGCTTAGGAAGGTTATTCGGCTGATACTCTTTTATCGACCAAGTAAAATTCCTAAATCTTTTAGGTGAGGGTCCTCCGCGAGCTTTTGATTAGTAGAGTGCTCAAAGGACAAGGGCCAATATGTCGCCACGGAGGCGGAACCGCAGCTATCTCCAGCCGCGGTTGTAAGAGCGGACCTCTCGCCGCCGACCATCTTCGCCAAGAAGTTCGACATTCAGAGGTCGTATGAGGCGGAAGAGCGAGAAGAAGCCGTAAGCCGTAGACTGTTGCTCATCCACTGCGACGGAAGTGGACTCGAGGTTGCGCCTGGGGGGACACTCTGACTAGCACCCTGTCTCCATTGGAAACCCTGGGGCATCAGACGTTTAGAATCGTCCGGAAATCTAGGAATGATATTATCTTGGAAACTTGGACGTTCTCAATATCTTCTGTAGATGTATGTGAATTTTTCAAGTCCGCCCTTAAAAACAAGCTAGTCTTGACCCTCCCTTAACGAAAACAACCCTACTACACTACACTAGGAGAAACTCAAAACCATAATTTACCACGTTTACAACAGCGAATTTGCAGATATTACATATTAATATCTAAGAAAGAAAATGCGGTCAATATGATCCTCACGATGCTTCCCTTTTCATCGTAGACCGCAACATCGCTTAACATCAGGCGAGAGTGCGGTCAAGTGTAAACCTATAAAAGGTAAAAAAGATTGTTAGAGCGCAACAAACGGGGTGTGTGGTGACGTCACTGTGCACATACTCGCCTTGATCTGTGCCCCGAGTTGACACAAACGGCACGAGGTCACTTTTCAGCTCATGCAACGATTGTAATACGATTTATTTGCTCGGGCGTTGTAATTAGACACCTTTCGCAATAATAGTGCACATTTATTTTGATAAAATAAGAACTGTTTCGATAAAAATATAAATTCTTTTAACTGTTAAAATAATCTCAAGTGGCTTTTAATTGGATTGGATTAATAATAGATTATAAAAAATATTTCAGCCGTAGATAATGTTACAATGGTAAAACATGGCAAATAAATGATCGTAAGTGTTAATTCAGATATAAAAACTGTTTTTGTTTTTTTTATATTTTATAAAATATTATTAAATAAAACCTTAAAAAACATTATTCATATTATTTTTTTGGTTTTTGCACTTCATAAAATGAATGGAATAGCAGTTTATTAAATCATAATAAGTATAATGTATTGCATACTATGGGTGAGTACATATTATAGGTGTTAAGTACAGTTATCTTGGGTCGCCATATGTAGCCTTACGTTAGCAAATGTTAGTATTGTACTAAACAATTTAATAATGACATATACATTGATTCCACATGAAAAATATTTTTTTTACAATGTCAAAGTATTTCACACAAAGCTTAAAAATACAGTTAACGAGCATAGCTCACTACTGTTACTTGGTAAGTTTAAGTAGGTAAGTTTCGCACGTATTCGTCTCACTTTAGATCACATGGACTCAAATAACTTTACAAATATTACATAAGAGTTAAGCAACATAATTGTAATAATAAATTAACACTTTATTAGATTGAGTTTTTGCACTCAAAGTTTGGCAGGCAGCAGAGGCTGTTTGAGGCCGATTACCTTAATTTAATTTCTTCAATAAACAAGTATATTGAACCATGATTCATCATCAGCCGCAAGACGTCCACTGCTGAACATAGGCCTCCGCCCTAGATTTCCACAATGAACGGTCCTGCGCAACCTGAAACCAGCGGTTTCCGGCGACCTTTGTGAGGTCATCTGTCCATCTAGTGGGAGGCCGTCCAACACTGTGTCTTCCGGTTCATGGTCGCCACTCGAGAACCTTTCTTCCCCATCGGTTGTCAGTTCTGCGAGCGATGTGGCCTGCCCATTGCCACTTCAGCTTGCTTACTCTTTGAGCTATGTCGGCCACTTTCGCGAATATCCTCACTACGGATTCTGTCGCTTGATTCAGTCCTATCAAATTATCGGTTAGAAACAACGCCTTCTTATAAATAGCAATTATGAGAATGCGTTGCCAGACAAATTACAAACGTTTTGTAAAATCTACACCACAAAACTCTAAAATTAAATCACATTCTACCTGAAAAGTTTCACCACACACGAATCGGTCACACGAACACGGTCTTTATTTTCACATATCCCACGGAATATTAGCCATTCTAAAATGGCATCATTAGAAGCTTCAGACGAAAGTTAGTAGATTAGTAAAAATATAGAATTATTTATAATAAATAGTTTTATACAGATTCTTTAAGCTAATTTCGAAAAGGTTGGTGATAATCTTGTAACAGTATTTTTGAAGCACGGTTTCTATTTCAAAGTAGATTTTACTTTTCATAGGCTCGTAAGCCTTGGGGTCTTCTTTCACTAGGAGAGAGTCAATACCATAATGTACCTACCACGCTGGCCTAGTGCTGGTTGGTGTATGACGCATGCTCTCGAAAGATTCCAGTTTCAGACGTAACAAAATAACCGATTTCTAATTACAGCAACCATTCACAACTTATAAATATAACTCGCTAAAGTAAATACATCAGTACCAGCAGTTTTTTGTTTAAGACAGGAAACGATACAAAAAACCCCGCTAATTACCTACGCACGCGTCTCACTTCAAATCATATCGACTCAAATAAGTTTACGAGTGTTATATAAGATCCACGCAAAAACAGACCTAATTTTAATAATAAATTGACTTTTTATTACTTTGCAATTAGTGGTACCTTCAAGTACAACTGGCATGCTATAAAAATCGTGGAGACCTTCAGTGCTAGTTTTATGTATTATGTAAACAGCGATTTAATTGAATTATATTATACTAAGTAGACGTTTTAAATATACATAATGTATGGCCCTTTACTATAAGCGCAAACCTTGAAAAATCGCTAAACATTGATGCTTTAGAACTAGGGCTTGTATTCGAATAGTCGAATATTCGAACTATTCGAATAATAAACAGCACGAATATTCGAATACCAAAACCTAGACATTCGAATATTCGAGTGTCAGTGGATCGCAGACAATAAGTAGAATCAGATGCATTTATTGTTGCTTAACACGCGTACTTAATCATTTCTAGACATTCGAATATTCCAGTGTCAGTGGATCGCAGACAAGAAATAGAATCACATGCATTTATTGTTGCTTAACATGCATACTCATTAATTTCTAGACATTCGAATATTCGAGTGTCAGTACATCGCAGACAATAAGTAGAATCAGATGCATTTACTGTTGCTTAACATGCATACTCAATCATTTCTAGACATTCGAATATTCGAGTGTCAGTGGATCGCAGACAAAAAGTAGAATCAGATGCATTTATTGTTGCTTAACATGCATACTCCATCATTTCTAGACATTCGAATATTCGAGTGTCAGTGGATCGCAGACAAAAGTAGAATCAGATGCATTTATTGTTGCTTAACATGCATACTCCATCATTTCTAGACATTCGAATATTCGAGTGTCAGTGGATCGCAGACAAGAAGTAGAATCAGATGCGTTTACTGTTGCTTAACATGCATACTAAATCATTTCTAGACACTCAAATATTCGAGTGTCAGTGGATCGCAGACAAAAAGTAGAATCAGATGTATTTACTGTTACTTAACATGCATACTCAATCATTTCTAGACATTCGAATGGTGGATTATGGCCTTAACTCTCTCCTTCCTTGAGAAGGCCCCGAGTCCCAGCAGTGGAAACATTTAATGGGCTGTTGATGATGATGATGAGATCTCTGGGTGACGAGCGCAGTGCAGTACTAGATAACGATTTGCACTCTTCATGTTCCAATAGCTGCGTGTCACTGTGCTGTTGTTTGGCAGATATGTTGCTTACCATCAGGCACATGAACTACTCGTCTTGTCAAACTTTATTAAAAAAAAAAACGGCATGGGCCACATACGATATACCACATAGTATAACGAATCCCTATGTTAAGTGTCTTTGATTTGATCGTGACTTGGGCTATGATGGAGTCGGTCCAGTGGTGGCAAATTGACTATCGATACATCGAAGTGTTGAGGTGTCTGTATGAAAACACCACCATGTCAGTTCGTCTCTAAGATTAGAACTTGAAACTGATCCAATTACAACGAGACAGTTATCCTGAAATTGTTCATCACATTGAAAGGTTTTAATCTTTAAGCTTCGTTCTACGAACTCGGCATCAACATCAATGGCGAGTTCATCACCAACCTCTGATTTGGTGATGATATTGTAACCATGGCTGGACCCTGTATGACTAATACAGGATGCTGAATAACCTCGGTAGTCTCCAAAAAAGTGGGTCACAAAATGAACATGGACAAAGCGAGCATCACGCAGATCAATCATATTACACCCACTCCTCTAAAAGTAGAAAACTCTACACTCCAAGTTGTTGATGAGTAAGTCTACCTAGGACAAACAGTTTAGTTACGGAGCTCCAATTTCGAGAAACGACTTGGTTGGGCAGTGTTCGGAAAATTATGTAACATCTTAACATCAACTACCGAAGTGTCTCAAGATGAAGTTCTTTAAATTGATGAATGATGAAGTCGCGTATGAATGTGAGGAAATGCGTAAGAGAACCACAATAACCGACATAGCTCACCGAGTTGCTAAACTTCATTGGGCGGGATACATAGCTCGCAGAACTGACAGTCGTTGAGAGGGAAAGGTTTGAGAACCTTGAAGCAGTGGCGCACCGGAAGACGCAGCGTAGGCAGGCCTACAAGATAGACCGGCGAACTGGTGAAGGTTGCCGGAAATCTTTGGACGCATGCGGCGCAAGTCCGGTCTTCATAAGAACTTTGGGGAAGCCCTTCATCCTGCAGAAGCCGACATGCAGCTGATAAAATGATAATCCACTAATACAAATTAATGTAACTACTCGTACATGAATTACAGACTGTTGCACTAAGACGCGTAAACACTTTTTTTTTCAAAAAATCGAATAGTACGCAAATTTAAATTAGAACATTCGAATACTGAAATTATCGAATATTTGCAAGCCCTATTTGGAACACTGCATAGTAAAGCTTTTTGGATGAAATAAAAAATAATTCGAAACATTGACTATAGGTGGCATCTCACTGACTGAATTTATTGCTTAACTTTTAAACTTACTTGAACATACACTGTTTAAGCCTATGGTATCAATGTCAATGGGGCAGATTCGAGAATCTTTACATTACATTACATCTATATATTTAAAAGCGAAAGGCCATGTCTGTCGGGCCACTACACAAAACCGCTAAAAGTCTTGCTTGATGGCGTCCGGATTGAGCAGGTACAAAATACAACATTTCTGGGGTTCGAGATTGACCGCTGCATGACTTGGGAACACCACATCGACAAGATGTGTGCTAAAGTAAGCAGTGCGTGCTTTGCAATTAGACGGGTGTCCCGAGTGGTGTCTGCGGATGTCTCTCGTTCGTGTTACTTCGCCACGGTGCATTCCTGGTTACAGTACGGCGCCAAACTATACGCGCGCGCTGCCGACTGGGAACGTGCGTTCCGCGCCCAAAAACGTGCCCTACGTGCCATCGTGGGCGTGTTGCAATGCACATCCGTTAGACCATATTTCAAAGAGCTCGGCATACTTACGTTGCCTGCAATCTTGATATACCAAGTGGCTGTGTATGTCAGAAATAACTTAGACTCATACAACACGTGAGGAGAGAGACATTCTTGCAATATGCGCAACGCTGGCAAGCTGGATAGTATACCACACTCCCTCACAAGATCGGAAAAGCTGACTCCATTATGGGACCGGAAGTTTATAATACTCTTCCTAATATAGTTAAATCAGCCCCGAGTTTGGGCAGTTTCAAGAACCGATTAAAAAGCTGGCTTATCGATCAAACTTTTTATAGTTACAGCGATTTTTAACAGTGATGGTAATGACACACAATAAAGTTGTAAAAAATTTACATTGTTCATTACACTTGTAATAAATACATTATTTTTTAATGGTTAACACTTATATGTACGACACTCTTTATCGTACAATAAAATGCTAAATTTATATGTATACTGTTTGTATGCTCTTTTTTTGTTTTTTTTTTTAATTGAAGTGTTAATTGTTCATTTATGAATAAGGAACTTTGACTTTGACTTTGACCATTCTTCACAAATGGTAGGAGTCTTTTAGCACGTAGGCGCTCGCTAAGACCGAAATTTTGCTAAATTCAACACCTAAGAGGGTGAAACAAGGGATGGATGGTTGTATGAAAATTCCGTTATCTTCAAAGTTATGGGCATGAAATCTACTTAACCAACTTTAATTAAATTTGGTACACAGATGAACTAAATACCAAGAAAGGACATAGGCTATTTTTTTAAGGGTTAAAGAGGTTGAAAAAGGGGATAAATGTTTGTATGGAAGTTCGCAATAATTGTTGAAGATAAAATTATGAAAATTCATATCTAGACAATAGATGCGAAGCAAATAAAAGATTTTTTACCATTTTTAAATTTCGAACGGTACGGGTGGTGAAGTAGGGGTAGAAAAGGGGATGAATGTTTGTATCCACACAAGTTCGCAATTGTTGAAGATAAAATCATGAAACTTCGTATTTAGAGACTAGACATAAAGCAAATGAAAGTTTGTTCTAGCAATTTTGTAATTTCGAACTGTACGGGGGTGAAATAGGGGTTGAAAAGGGGTATGAATGTTTGTACGGAAGTTCGCAATTGTTGAAGATAAAATCATGAAAATTCGTATCTAGACACTAGATGCGAAGCAAATAAAAGTTTGTTCTAGCAATTTTGTAATTTCGAACTGTACGGGGGTGAAATAGGGGTTGAAAGGAGGGATGAATATTTGAATGGAAGTTCGCAATTGTTAAAGATAAAATCATGAAAATTCGTTATAATAAAAAAAAAATCTAGATACTAGATGCGAAGCGAAGAAATGGGGGACAGTTTACATGGAAGTTCGTCATTGTTGAAGATAAAACTATGAAATTTTGCAACTAGACAATTGAAATCCATACTAATATTATAAATCTGAAAGTAAATCTGTCAATTACGCTTTGTCGCTTTTTGCCTGAACCAATTTTGATGTAATTTGGAGCACAGATTAAACTCAGGAAAGAAAAAGGTCGACTTTTCATCACAGAAAAAAAGTTGAAGGTTGAAGTCCTCAGAAAAGATAAAAAGTTGAAGGGGTGGACACCCCTGTAATAAAAGTTTACATGGAAGTTCGTTAATGTTGAAGAAAAGCATTAAATTTTGCAACTAGACACTTGAAATCCATACTATTATACAATAAATGCGCAAGTAACTCTGTCTGTCTGTCTGTTACGTTTGAATGCTTTTGATTTTGATAAAATTATATAAAAATGTTTTAAAATAAGTTGTTCTTTTTAGTAAATATACATTTGTATGGGTATACTGCCTCAGCGACCCTAATATTTATTTTGCGCGGACTAAGTCGCGGGTAAAAGCTAGTAATGTTGTAAATGTGAAATTAATATTGATTTTCTGTCCGTTTCTCCCTCTGTTTGTTTGCCCGTCTAACCGTTAAGCTTTCAGGCCTAAACGGCCAATTTTGCTACAGAGAAACGGCTAATTGTGAAAACTTTATGACAATAATATTACAAAGGTGTAATTTTGTATGTACTATGACGTTCGATATGGCTTGTGCGTGTGAGACTATCACAGGACCCAGACAAGTAGTTTCTAATTATTGATAGAGACACTTACTCCTATGATTTGGATTGAAAAGGATTCAAATCGGTGTTAAAATTATTAGAGCGTGTGAGCTCGCATAAGCTTTGGTGAAGGATGATATTTCAAAGACATGTGTCATCTTCGACCCGCACGTGACTTTTGACCAGTGTAGCCCTGACTCTCTGATGTGAATGAAGAAGAGTCCTAGAAATATGAAGAGACTGGTTAAATAAGCAAAAAATCACGTCAATCTGTCCTTCCGATATTATGAAACATATAAAACAACATACTAAAAACCACTTAGCACAAACCAACAAAGAAACACATATGTATGTAAATAATAGAGGTATAGATAAGAATTCTAGACTAATAGTGTTATTACGTACAGTAATTGTATTATATATTACTAGCTGACCCCGCAAACGTTGTTTTGCCTTAGTGAACAACCCTTGTCACTTAGAGGTATGAAAAATAGCTAGTAGCCGATTCTCATACCTACAGAATATGCATATAAAATTTGGTTTAAATCAGTAAAGCCATTTCGGAGGAGTAAGGAAACAAACACTGTGACACGAGAATTTTATATATAAGATAATGTATTCTGAGGTATTGTCTATAACATATCATTAGTGCAATTGCAACGATACCGTTCTAATTGATAAGATAAGTAATAAATCAAGTTGCTACTCGTAGGTTGACTCTATGGGCTTATGATAATACTTGTACATTTTTACGCAGAAAAGGTTACTGTGTTTTTTTTTCAGTACTATGCCAAGAAGCGTTTTTTTTTAAATAAAGAGCGGCGAGACAAACAAGACATGTGCCTGATGGTAAGCATCACGCCTGCCACATAACAGCACAGTGACACGCAGCTATTGGAACATGAAGAGTCCAAATCATTACCTATCACTGCGCTGCGCTCCTCACCCAGAGACCTAAGATGTTATATCTCTAAGCCCTGTAATTTCTCTGGAAACATTGCCCTTCAAACCGGAACACAGTAATGTTTGCACATTACTGCTTGGCGGTAGAATAACTGGTAAAGGTGTGGTAGTTCCCCAGGCGGACTCTGCTAAGAGTCCTACCACTACTACTACTGCGTTGCTTGGTAGACAACGTTTCTGTATAAAAAAACTTTGTATTATAATTATTGTGTAATGTGTAATGTAATTAATACAATTCCAAGTTTTTCAAATTAACGGCGACATATAGAAATCGAATCAACGAAATGTTGAACGTAGAAGTGGCTTTAGTAATTGCTAGGTCTGAGGTAAAAGTAAAACAACAATAAACAATCTTAGAAGTAAATGCTTGAAACAATCAACATCGGTTTTCATCACATGGGAAAGCTTAGAGCTTTATCAGCAGAGGGCACCTGCCATAGGACTTTTTATGAAAAAAAGGGTTACATTAAATTTTAATATACACCTCAATAAAAAAATTTTGAAAATGGAGCATCGGTTAGCCACCAGGTAGAAGTGTACAGAAGCAAGACAGGCGGCAGTACTAATGGTAGGACTCTTTGCAGGATCCGCCTTGGGAAGTACCACACCTTTGCCAGTTCTGCCGCCAAGCAGTAATGTGCAAACATCACTGTGTTTCTGTTTGAAAGGCAATAATTCTAGAGAAATTTCATGGCATAGAGTTAAATTAATATCGCTCAGTGATGAGCGCAGTGTAGTATGCTATGTAATTATTTGGGCTCGTCATGTTCCAATAGCTGTGTGACATAGTGTTGTTACGGGCAGGCGTGTTGCTTACCATCAGGCACATATCATGCTCAACTCTTCACTCTATGTATGATATAAATAAAGTGGCCAAGTGCGAGTTGGACTCGCCCATGAAGGGTTCCGTTGCAGCAAGTAACATAATAGACATAGTACACATAGTTCTTGTAGTTCGTTGTAACTTTGATCGAAGTTTCAATAATAGTGTATTTATGACGTACTAAAAAAAAACTACTCATCAGATCGAGTTCAAACTAATTTTCGTTGGTAGTTTACATGTTAATGTACATCATATATTTTTTTTAGATTTTTCATTCTCTTACTTTAGAAGTTAGAGGGGGGGGGGGGGGCACACATTTTACCACTTTGGAAGTGTCTCTCGCGCAAATTATTCAGTGTAGACGAAAATGATTTTAGAAACCTCAACATCATTTTAGAAGACCTATCGATAGACACCCCACACGTGTAGGTTTGATGAAAAAAAATTTTTTGAGTTTCAGTTCTCAGTATGGGGGGCAACCCTAGTTTTTCTTTTTTTTTAATTTTTCTGTTCAAATCTTAATGCGGTTTACAGAATACATCTACTGACCAAGTTTCAACAGTGTAGTTCTCATAGTTTCGGCAAAAAGTGGCTGTGACATACGGACGGACAGACAGACAGACAGACAGACAGGCAGACAGACATGACGAATCTATAAGGGTTCCGTTTTTACGTTTTACGGAACCCTAAAAAGATGGCAAAGTAAAAGAGAGGTTTATACCCAGAGTAAGAAAGCAGTAAGGTAGAGAAGAAATTGGATGACTATGATGTACATTTTCAACCAAGGTTATTTATTTATTGCACGTGTACATTTTTATTTATCTTATATATAAAATTCTCGTGTCACAGTGTTTGTTTCCTTACTCCTCCGAAACGGCTTTACTGATTTTAACCAAAATTTATATGCATATTCAGTAGGTCTGAGAATCGGCTACTAGCTATTTTTCATACCTTTATTTATATGGCAAAACAACGTTTGCGGGGTCAGCTAGTTTATTCATAAATTACAATCAATATCAAAAAGCAATCAGCACTAAACCTCGCAGAGGTTTGTGTTAGTGCTAACATTCTCGAAAACAAATAAATACAATTTTAAGCAAATTTAGTATTATGATCGGAAAAAAGGTGTCTTAGCATTAATATTGCTCTCTTTTTATTTCTCTTTTAAGAATAGAGTGACAAGACGAGCTAGACATGTGCCTAATGTTAAGCAACTTGCCTGCCCATAACAGTACAGTGACACGCAGCTATTGGAATATGAAGAGTCCAAATCATTACCTAATTACTTAGTACCACTCTACACTCGTCACCCGGAGATATAAGGTATCTCGTAGCTCAGTAATTTCTCTGGAAACATCGCTTTAAATTATAGAGACAGCCAAAGCCAAAGCTGATTTAGTTACCCGGTAGAAGGGCTGATCATTTAATTTGCTACTGGCCGTACGCCGTCGGGTCGCTACGTGGCAACACTAAACTAGGTCACTAGGACCTAGTAGTCCGAATTTAAAGATTATTTTTCTGTTGGTTAGTCCATTTATCGATGAGGCTTTAGGCTATTTTTTTTTTAATACAGAGTGACGAGACGAGTAGGACATGTGGTACGTGGCAACACTAGACTAGGTCCTAAGGACCTAGTCTAGTGTTGCCCCTCTACCTACCGCTGTACGTAGCGACACGCTACGTACAGCGCGAGCAACGAAAGCTCTAATAAAAGATTATTCTACATCTTTCATTCATGCTCCGCTCCTATTTGACTGGCCTCGTGGCTTAGTTGGTAGTAGCTCTGCCTGCGACGCCGAGGGTCGTGGGTTCGATTCCCACACAGTGCAAATATTTGAGTGATGAATTCAAAAGTATTGTCTATGAATATTTATTTATTTATTGATAGTAGCGTAATGTCATATTGATTATATTTATGTCATGTATATGTCTATTGTAGTGGCAGGAGTCTTGGCAGAGTCCGCCTGGGGAATGACCACACCTTTGCCAGTTATTCTACCGCCAAGCAGTAATGTGCAAACATTACTGTGTTCCGGTTCGAAGGGCAATGTTTCCAGAGAAGTTACAGGGCTTAGAGATATAACAACTTAGATCTCGGGGTGACGAGCGCAGTGCAGTGCTAGGTAATGATTTTGACTCTTCATGTTCCAATGGCTGCGTGTCACTGTGCTGTTATGTGGCAGGCATGTTGTTTACCATCAGGCACATGTCCTGCTCGTCTCGTCACTCTGTATTAAAAAAAAACTATAGCCTAAAGCCTCCTCGATAAATGGACTAACCAACAGAAAAGTAATCTTTATATTCGGACTACTAGTTCCCGAGATCCTAGCGTTCAAACAAACAAACTCTTCAGCTTTATAATATTAGTAAGTTTACTAATCATCGTTTCCTATCGGCAAACTACTCCCTTTGTGTTTTACTCAGCAAATGTGCTAAAACATTTGTAATCGTGAGCCAGATAAATGTAATCTTGTTCTCTAGTCACGGTAGAAAAACATGAACATGAATCTAACATTAGATATTCATTTTTAAATGCAGTTAGGTTACTATTTAGCATGTATTCTTTAAACAATAAATGAATTTATAGAATTGGTCTGTCGTGTTGTTCTCGAAAGTTTATTGTTCGTAATTTACACGATTTTATAAAATATAAGGGATTTTGGCTAATTCGCGTAGTGTCCCACTACGGAGTTCTTGAGGGTGAAAGCAATTAGCTAGTTTTTTTTACAGAAGGACTGTCTGGTAGTGGACAATAAAACAAATAGTAGGTAACGCCAGGTGAAGACGAACAAAAAAGACAGAGTTGGATTTATTGTGGGTCTGTCTGGACTCTCTCCATTTATTTGACTTGGTTAAATTATATACAAAATCTATACTTACTAATATTATAAAGCTGAAGAGTTTGTTTGTTTGTTTGTATGTTTGTTTGTTTGTTTGAACGCAAGGATCTCTGGAACTAATGGTCCGAATTGAAAGATTATTTCTTTGTAGGATAGTCCATTTATCGAGGAAGGCTTTAAGCTATTCAACATTACGCTACTATTAACAGGAGCCGAGCATGAATGAAAAATGTAACAAAAACGCGGAAAAAATATTCTTTTTGAGAGCTTTCGTTGCGTGACAGCATATGTCATAATATGTTAAAGGTTGCGTCATTAGAACCTAAAGTAACCAAATTTGTTCAAAATTTGAATTGGTACGATCAATTTTCGATAGATGGCGTAGCAAAGCGCGCGCGTTCAGCTAGTACCTAATAAATTCGCGGTAGTGGATGTGACCCGATTCAATATTCGAGTCTTCGCTATCCTTTTCTTTACGGTTCCGGCACGGTACGGCAAAATGAGACCCTATTACTAAGACTCCGCTGTCCGTCTGCCTATCAGTCCATCGGCAGGTTGTATCCTATGCCCCGTGACAGTAAGACGGCCGAAATTTTTCAAAATTAATTATTTCTGAATAAAATTTCTGAATGTATGTGTCCGCTAATGCTAACAAAACAGAATATTTATTGAATAGTATTTTACGACAACAGCTAAACGTTTGAAACATTCATAGAATGTTGAGTTATTTTATTAATTTAAAAAATAAATAAGTAAATTAAAATAAAATTAATATTTAGTTATATTATTAATTAACAACGATACATGTTTTCCCCCGTTTTTATGGATAATGCTACGGGACCACTCGTGCGCGCGTCCAATTCGCACTTGCCCGGTTCTTTTATATTGTTTCTTCGATGTTTCGTAATCATTTAGTTATTATTCAGGAAATTATGAATATCTTTGAAATTAATTGATCGAAGGACGCCGATACAATGCTTGAGTTGATTGACAGATGACTGAGAATTATAGCACAATAAATGCTAAGAATAGGTCACAAAGATAAGCAGACAAACAGTTGTTACCACAGAAATCTAAATCTTATACCTTTAAACGAGCAATTCTTGTCTATACTAATATTATAAAGAGGAAATATTTGTTTGTTTGTAATGAATAGGCTCCAAAACTACTGGACCGATTTCAAAAATTCTTTCACCTTTGGAAAGCTACATTATTCCCGAGTAACATAGGCTACGGCAGATGGCGCTGCAGTTGATATCTAGGTTATTATTCGAGCGAAGCCGGAGCGGGCCGCTAGTACCTATATAAATATGTATATATATATATATATATATATATAGAATCTGAATCTCGGAAACGGCTCGACGGATTTTCATGAAATTATGTATGCAGAGGATTTCGGGGACGATAAATCGATCTAACTAGGTCTTATTTAAAAAAACGCATATTATGCGCGTTTTTAGACAATGAAAAACGGTCACATTAGACATTAGAATGTGAAGGCAAAATTTCGCCGCTTGACGCGACAGCATAATTAGCTCGGACGGGAAGTCGGGCGCTCATAGCGGTCACGAATTAGTAGCTCCGGGTTCGAATCTAGACGGGTTCTCTTTTTTTTTCAATTCGTTTTTTTAAAGAAAATCTATTTCTTGGAGTCTTTTATCTGTAGGTATCTAAGTATATTTAGTATTTAAACCGAGCAAAGCTCGGTCACCCAGGTACTAATTACTGAAGTTTCAGAAATAGAGTTAGGGAACGTTCAAGTATTACGTACCGCAATTTTTGAAAGTACTTAGATAAAGAATAAGGTTTTATACCTTCCATCCTTCTTTGTAATGCACCTTAATTTTTTTTCTCCCTCTCCTTTGACTTTAATTTACGTCCAACAGATCATTATAAAAGTTGCAGATTTTAATTGCCTAGTTTTTTTTGTAAATAATAAAGATTACGTACCTAACCTGTTGTCCCGATATTATATCAGCTATATGGCCGCCATATTACAAGCTTAGTTTGAGGTCAGATGGTGTTGTGTGTCTAGCATTTTTTTAATTTTTTGTTTATATAGCGCATTGTAAGTTTTTTTGAGACACTTTTTTTCTTTTTTTATAGTATAGACTGACAAGACGAGCAGGACGTGTGCCTGATGCTAAGCAACATACCTGCCACATAACAGCACAGTGACGTGCATGCAGCTATTGGACCACGAAGAGTCCAAATCATTACTTAGCACTGCACTGCGCTCGTCATCCAGAGATCTAACATAATATATCTCTAAGCCCTGTAATTTCACTGGAAACATTGCCCTTCAAACCAGAACACAGTAACATTTGCACATTACTGCTTGGTAGAATAACTGGCAAAGGTGTGGTACTTCCCCAGGCGGACTCTGCCAAGAGTCCTACTACAAAACTTCCTCTTCCTCTCCCTAAACTGCGTTTCGTAATACTTGAACCTTTCCCATCTTTGTACGAATCCCCAAAAATATAGCAATAGCACCCGCCTTCAAAGCTCGCTTTTATCATTGAGGCAGCGAGTTCAAGGCGTCGCGCGTCGGTGTGTCTGGCAACCGTGCAGCATTCTATTACTAATGATACCTATTTATCAATGTAAGCCGTCTGAGCATAGGTACTATTTACTCATTTAAATATTCTACACAATAGGCCAGATGACGAATTAGTCCATCTGGTAGATTATTAAAAAGTATTGTACACGTTTTTAGGGTTCCGTACCCAAAGGGCAAAAACGGAACCCTATTACTGCGACTTGGTTGTCCGACCGTCCGTCTGTCACCAGACTGTATCTCAAGAACGGTGATAACTAGAGAGTTGACATTTTCATAGATGATGTGTAGGTATCTATTGCCGCTATACCAACAAATACTAATAATAAAATATAAATAATATTTGAGGGCTCCCTTACAACAAACTTGATTTTTAACGTTTCTTGCTCGATTAGTCTGTCCCAAGCAAACTAGATGGCGCCACTAGAAGACTAAAACGCGGTATCGAATTCGTCGTTAGAAACGTAAGGTAAAATCAAAATTTTAGTAATACTTTTGGATGAATGGCTGTCTGCGGAAACTGCGCTAATCTATGTATAAGGAATTCGGAATAAAGCCAAAAAGGTTTTCGCCGTTTATTTGCTAATGGTACGGAACCCTTCGTGCGGGAGTCCCACTCGCACTTGGCCACTTTTTTTTTCTTTTGTTTCATAACCAAAAAGTGACTAAGATACAGTGTATAGAAGTTTCGAGTAATGTCACTTTATGGGACGATTTATACGATAGAGTGACGTCACAAGCAAGAAACATAATTAATAGGAACACGAATGTTAAGATAGAAAGGTTAATATAATATGGAAAGCTTTGACTGTATGGTTTCAAGTAAGGTATGTGTATATATGTATATACGTATGTGCGTAAGAATGTCCGTTAGTAAATTCAAATAAGATGAGTATTGCGCTTTCCAAACTACCCCAGAATGCTACAGACCTGCTTCTAAAAATAGGGAGCATGAACTTTGTTAAATGACACTCATTTCGTTAAAACTCGTACCAAGAAAGACTTTAATTTATAAAATTTCAGGTATGATGGACGCAACATGAGCACAAAATGTAATTAGATAAAACATAATATACGTGTCCCATATTTTTTCATGATCTAGCTGAAGGACTTAATTATTAATAATGGTTTATTTTTGACCCAGTCCGGTGCTCTATTGCAATAAACCTAATAACCTTTAATAATAAACCTTTTTACGTCAGTTGTCACGCTCCCAGTTTTCAACATAATAAATGTAAGTTTATGAATTCCCAATTTTTCCAATCTCGTGAAAAGTGAACGGGGGTAATACACCCGTCGCAGAGATGACAATTGGCACTGGTTTTAGGGTTAGGTAGACAAATGACAAAAAACGGAACCCTTACGGATTTGTCATGTCTGCCCGTCCGTATGCCACAGTCACGTTTTCTAATTTGATTTACCATTGTGAGTAAATTTCTACAGTTAAATCAATGATCATCATTTTTATTTACAACGTCTTGTGAATTCGAATAATCCTCCCAAAACAGTTTTTTGTTAAATAAATAGTGAGGAGACGAGCAGGACATATGCTTGATGGTAAGCAACATGCCTGCCACATAACAGCACAGTGACACGCAGCTATTGGAACACGAAGAGTCCAAATCATTACCTAGCACTGCACTGCGCTCGTCATCCAGAGATCTAAGTTGTTATATCTCTAAGACCTGTAAGTTTCTGGACAATTTTCTTTGCAGTTCCCGGAATTAAAGCTAAAAATCATACAGTGAGATCGTGATGCAATACTCATTTCATATTCCATGTCCTTGCGCGTTAATTGTAGGCATAAGCTAGGTAGTATTTTATAGGAACTTAGCCTCTAGATACGGGCAGCTTATTTCACATACAATAAATAATATATAACGGCTATGCTATTAAAAACAGATTATCAGGCGATTACTTATAGTGGTGATATACATTATTATTTATCCATTTTTGCTTGTCAACAAACGGCCTTTAAATTCCATAGCTATATAGAGATCGTAGCGCGTACAAGATTCCGTGATCCATTGATGTTAGTGGGAGAATTACAATTTAACTGACTATTATAAAGGTTAGCTTAAATCATTACAACGCGGTCACATTAACTAGACGCTTGACCATGTGACGGCATTTTGGCGCTCAAGTACAGTGGGCAAAAAAAACCGGCCAAGTGCGTGTCAGACTCCCGCACGCATGGTTCCGTATCATCATCTATAAAAGATAAGTTTCTACCTGTTTATTAAGATCGAGTAAAAACATTTGCGCCGTTAAATTTCAAACATGAGCATCTTCGTGCATCTTGGGTTCTGCGGGGTTTGCTATAAAGACACAGATCTATAGCTTATGATTTAGATTTGTGTAGCTATAACTGGTTGTAATCCAAATAGTTATATTAGAATTTTAAGGCAATAAAAATAATTACCCTAGACACTACAAAACATTAAGGTAATAATGATTATGAATCTTCGGTAATTCGTAAGCCTGGTTTGGTCTTAACTTATCACTGAGTCGCCTATGTTTGAAATACAATAAAAACTACACATTTGAACTTAAGAATCTAGCTAAGCTAAGAATAAATTACATTTCTAAAACAAACAAACAAAGTGGCCTAGTGCGAGTTGGACTCGCCCATGAAGGGCTCCGTTGCAGCAAGTAACATAATATACATAGTACACGTAGTTCTTGTAGTTCCTTGTAACTTTGATCGAAGTTTCAATAATAGTGTATTTATGACGTACTAAAAAAAAATACTCATCAGATCGAGTTCAAACTAATTTTCGTTGGTAGTTTACATGGTAATGTACATCATATATTTTTTTAGATTTTTCATTCTCTTACTTTAGAAGTTAGAGGGGGGGGACACACATTTTACCACTTTGGAAGTGTCTCTCGCGCAAATTATTCAGTGTAGACGAAAATTATTTTAGAAACTTCTATATCATTTTTGAAGACCTATCGATAGACACTCCACACGTGTAGGTATGATGAAAAAAATATTTTTGAGTTTCAGTTCTCAGTATGGGGGGCAACCCTAATTTTTCTTTTTTTTTGTTCAAATCTTAATGCGGTTCACAGAATACATCTACTTACCAAGTTTCAACAGTGTAGTTCTCATAGTTTCGGTAAAAAGTGGCTGTGACATATGGACGGACAGACAGACAGACAGACAGACATGACGAATCTATAAGGGTTCCGTTTTTACGTTTTACGGAACCCTAAAAATCATGCTAAGTATGTATACATACAAAGAGGAATAAAACTCGATGAAATATTTCAACGTTGCGAAAGCAACTGTAAGTCTTAAGCATGATTTTGAAATTTACAATGAATAGGGAAGAATTATAAAAGGAAATTTACTTAGTATAAGTTTTTTTTAATGTAAATAGTAAGAGACAATGCATAGTTATGCTTCGATCCCTCATCCTCATAAATAGGTTTCGTCTTGCAGCGGCGGCGAGAATTCCTCTCATACCGTATTATCACACCAGTACCTGGGTGACCGAACTTTCTCGGTTTAAATAATAATAATAATAATAAATATTGGTGGACAATTCTATTATATATTTCTATAATTAAATACTAAATATACTTAGATACCTCCAGATAAAAGGCTCAAAGTAATAGATTTTCTTAATAAAAAAAGAGAAGCCTTCTGGATTCGAACCCGGAGCTACTAATTCGTGACCGCCCGTGACTTCCCGGCTGAACTATTATCCTGTCGCGCCAAGCGGCGAAATTTACCTTCGCATTCTAATGTCCAATGTGACAGTTTTTCATTGTCTAAAAACGCGCATAATATGCGTTTTTAAAAAATGAAACCTAGTTAGATCGATTTATCGTCCCCGAAACCCTCTGCATACGTAATTTCATCAAAATCGTTCGAGCCGTTTCTGACATTCAGATTCTATATATATATATATAGGTACATACCTACAAGAATTGCTCGTTTAAAGGCATAAGATAAGATAAGACAATGGTTGAAACACAGATCGATGGCTGACACATGCGCCTAATTCGTAAACAGGTACAGTTTGCGGGAGTAGAAATGTTCGTGGCACAAAGAAATTACAACTGAAGTCTAAGCTTCCTCTAAAATCCTACTAATATTATAAATGTCAATGTATGGATGTTTCGATGTTTGTATATTTGGATGTTTGTTGCTCAATCACGTCCTAACGTATGAACGGATCTGGCTGAAATTTGGAACACAGATAGATTATAGTCTGGAAGAACAGATAGGCTTTTTATCCCGGAAAAACAACGGGAGGAACGGGAACTTCGCGGGTAACACCGCGGGGCGCTGCTAGTATAGTTATTTAAAAGATTGTACATTCTGACAAAAAGTACGGACAAACCATATGAAGGTGTGTAAAGTTTTGAAAAATATTATGATTCTTTAGTTATTTTCATTTTGTTTTGTAAGTTTATTTACTTAAATAATTGTTTAGGTAAACGATATTATTTTAGTTGTTACAGTGACCTGGTAACAGTTAGGTCAGTAAGTCAGTTCTCTGGTTTTTCAAAGATTTTTTTATTTTATTAAGAGACAGTAGGTAATGTCCTCCCACGCCTATGTTCGGCTTTCAATTAACGGTTCCAAATAGAAAACAATAAAGTGGCCAAGTGCGAGTTGGACTCGCCTATGAAGGGTTCCGTTGCAGCAAGTAACATAATATACATACAGTGGCGTAGCTACCAAGGGGCTAGGCGGGGCAGTGCCCCGGGGCCCTCAAGCTCAAGGGGCCCTCGAATACTTACCAGAAATCTTGATCAAACTAAACTTTTGGAAACTTCTCCCATTTTCAAAATAAATATGACAGGTTGTAACCCCACTTTAATCATCAGCTAAGAGAAATTCACAAATTCAAAAGTTATGCCCCAAAATTATTTCTGGAGGTTGGCAGTGTTGTCAATTTTACGAATATGTGCGTTTTATTATTCATCGATGTGCGTTTTATATTGTGAATTCGAATTAAGATTATTTTTTCGAGAACGGTTAAAAAAATAATTTGGAAATAAATTAAACGCCGTGAAGCGGGAAGGTTTGAAAGGACGTAAATATTTATGTGAAGCGTTCCAAACTTACGTAAATAGGAACGGATAGGATGGGAAAGATAAGGAAAGGGAAAGGTATATGTTTTATTTCTGTAATCTGTGGGTATATATATTTCAACGTGAGTTTATAGACAAAGAGAGAAAAAATCAAAAAGAGAAAATTAAAATGATACACGTTTTATTGGTATGGGTGCTGTCCTGCTGTCTGTCATATGTTCGATTTTCTAACATCAACATTTTTATTAAGTACATGTTGATGAAGCAACTTTATTACAAAAGTGTGACGAACTTCAAAGAAGTATTCAGATATAATAAGCCCTAGTTTTTCTAATATAATAAATAATAATATGGGCCAAACTTGACTCCGACATTTATCGCTAATAGCAATTGAAAACAAAACCGCATCAAGCCTGGATTTAAACGAAGTCATTGATACTTTTGCGAAAACGAATGCCCGGTTTACATTATTCCAGCCCAGTGATCCAGCGAGAATCCAGTCCAGTGCTATTCAAGTTTACATTATTCCAGTTATTTAGAAGCCGTTGAAGTTTGAACACTACAGTGACGATAATTTCAAGAAGATATCAGTGTCGTAAAGCACTGGAATGGCACTGGATTGGCCGTCTGCATTATTCCAGTTGCACTGGATTGGTAACACTGGATTCAAAAGTAGACTGCTAATTCAGTTACTGGACTGGAATGCTAACTGGATTCATTGCTTTCCAGTGCCGGTTTACATTTTTCCTGTAAGCAATCCAGCGCTGGATTCGATCGCTGGACTGGAATAATGTAAACCGGGCATTAAGCTAGCAAAAAACTGTAAAAATGATTGTCATTTAGTCAGTTGGTGTGCCCGACCTAATAAAACCTTGAATCTTCTCTATTTCGTTTATTAGCCAAACCTACACCAAGTATTAATTGTAATTTATGTTTTTACTGTTTAATATTTTTTATTACCTGCCTTGCAGTGCACAAAAAAGAGCTTAAATAGCATTTTTAAAGTATTTGTATATTTCATATTTTTATTTGATAAAACCTAGTCAGCTTACATAGCAGGGGGGCCCAATTTTTTTATTTGCCCCAGGGCCCTTGGTTACCTAGCTACGCCATTGTATACATAGTACACATAGTTTTTTAGTTCGTTGTAACTTTGATCAAAGCTTTAATAACAATGTATTTATGACGAATAAAAAATAACTACTTATCAGATCGAGTTCAAACCAATTTTCGTTGGTATTTTGTATGGTAATGTACACCATATATTTTTTTTAGTTTATTCATTCTCTTACTTTAGAAGTTAGAGGAGGGGGGGGGACACATTTTACCACTTTGGAAGTGTCTCTCGCGCAAACTATTCAGAGTAGACAAAAACTATATTAGAAACCTCAACATCATTTTTGAAGACCTATCGATAAACACCCCCACACGTGTAGATTTGATGAAAAAAAAATTTTTGAGTTTCAGTTCTCAGTATATATTTCTCAGTATTAGGGGGCAACCCTAATTTTTATTTTTGAATTTTTTTTTTACAAATCTTAATTCGGTAAACAGAATACATCTAGTTACCAAGTTTCAACAGTGTAGCCTTCGGGTATATTTGATCGAAGAGTGTAGCTCTCATAGTTTAGGCAAAAAGTGGCTGTGACATATGGACGGACAGACAGACATGACGAATCTATAAGGGTTCCATTTTTACGTTTTACGGAACCATAAAAACGGTTACGATAGTACGAGGGGAAGATTCTTATTTGTGTTTTGCATTTGGAAGTTACATTTATTTTTCCAGCGATGAAATGTAGCATACGTGGTAATCCAGACTATAATCTAACTATGTTCCAAATTGTAACCCGATCCGTTCAGACTTTCCGACGTGTATGAGCAAAAAACATCCAAATTAGACTTTTAGAGTATTAGCATGATATCTTACATTTGACAAGTAAATTATAAGAATTAATTTCTAGTATTATTCTATTAATATTATGAATATTAGAAACAAATATTATAGTGGACATTTCTGACACAACACTATCAAGCTATATATTTAGATTTTATTTATGCCTATTTGTCTGCGCGACATTGGAATGTGCACATAATTTAGTCAATGAATGACAAATGAGACGTCTTAGACAACATAACGTCAGTGTAGTAATCTTTTTTTTATATAGTATGGAGTGACGAGACGAGCAGGACATGTGCCTGATGGTAAGCAACATGCCTGCCACATAACAGCACAGTGAACTGCAGCTATTGGAACATGAAGAGTCCAAATCATTACCAAGCACTGCGCTCGTCAGCCTTAGATCTAAGATATTATATCTCTAAGCCCTGTAATTTCTCTGGAAACATAGCCCTTCAAACCGGAACACATTCACAATGTAGTGAATAAATTCAATGTCAATACCGTGGCAGTCGTGATAGCATGGTGGCTGAGGACTCTGGTTACTGGGGCGAGGTTTCACATAAAAAATCAAGTCATGCACGTAGGAACATTGTGATGCACATCCAGGCTAAGGTCTCAGTTGTACGGCGCAATCGCCGCGGTCAAGTACGCGTCATCTCGTCTCACTAAAGGTACTGACACATACGCTCGCTTACATTTATCGTCATAGTCATATTCTTGGTATCTTCAAATCGAGAGTGAATCGGTTTCTTCTATGTAAGCACGCTCCATCGTAGACCGCATCATCGCTTAACATCAGGCGAGATGGCGGTCAAGTGTAAACCTATAAAAGTAAAAAAAAAAGTCATTCGAAAAAAGCCATGGTGATATAGTTGACTAGAAAGTGATCAAAAGATTCGCAGCTTGCCTGCATCTCGAAATCTTTCTCCAAACATAATAAATGTTATTTTTTCATATTATTGAGTGGCGAGATGAGCAGGTCATGTGCCTGATGGTAAGCAACATGCCTGCCACATAACATCACAGTGACACGCAGCTATTGGAACACGAAGAGTCAATATCAGTGCCTAGCACTGCACTGCGCTCATCATAATCATAATCATAATCATAATTCACCCAGAGATCTACGATATTATATCTTCAAGGCCTGTAATTTCTCTGGAAACAATGCCCTTCAAACCTGAACACGTTTATCATTGTACTCCATCTGTGAAAGAAAACATCGTAAGGAAACTGGGATGTTCAAAGAATCTTTCGATGTCATGCATCTTTTACCATACGGCAATGATTCATCGTGGTGGACCATAGCCAGGGTGGTCATATTCACAGACTAAGTAGAGTTACTTAGTCTGTGATTATGACGATGACTTTATTTTTACAAGAGATCGCCCCAAGTCCTAGCAGGGAATGGTTAGTGTAACGCGATTCCAACGATGTAAGCACGCATGCCGAATTCGTTTTTATTATACGAGTATTTTTTTTATATGTCCCGATAGAAAGACCGGGCTCTCTGATTTATCCCTAACATGTGGTGGGTTAGGGGTTTCTTATCTTACTTATTTTACTGTCTATCTTATGGATATCTCTTAACATAGACTAATGAATGTCCACCAATATTTATTATTATTATTTATTATAATGATATTTATTACTAGTTCTTAGATCTAAGTTTTGTGAACAGTTCACTTTAAAAACATTATTTTGTTATACTAAATTGTACCTCTATGTCTATTGGGTTTGTATAGATATACAGGGTTATTGGTAATCATCCTGCATCCTTTTAAGGGGATGTTAGGTACATTCAATACGTCAACTTTTGTTCTACAGTTTTAAAAAAAAAATGTTTTTTTTGTTCAAAAAAAAATTAAAAACTATTTGCACGGTCTAAAAGCATCGAACTCTTCGTAACAATTCGTAACGAGAGCGCGTATGCTCTTTAACGCGCAAAAAATGATGTGCCGAAGTAAATAAACACTAAAAAGTCGCTAAACAGTACAAAAAAGGGCAACAAATACTATTTTTTTTTGGGTTATCTATTGAGTTTTAACGAAAGTTGTAGAACAAAAGTTGTTTGTTTAAATATACAGAACATGCCCTTAAACGGATGCAGGCTGATTACCAATAACCCTGTATAGTAAATAATATTTTTATTATACGAGTATGGTAAATATGTATCTATGAAATGAATTTTTGTTCGCTTAAACAATGAAATAAAAAACCTTTTTTGAATTCGTTCTCATATTAATTATATTATAATACTCGTAAAAGCCTGTGACCGTTTGGAGCAGTATAATTTTCAAATAGCGTAGGATAAATATACTTAGTCGGCAAATTATGTATAAGTTAGCAGTTTTTTAAAGATATTTAATTGAAACTTGGAATAAACACAATTATTTCCGTATAGACTAATTACTGTAGTATTATATACATTTATGCAAAACAAATAATTTTAATTAGAAATATATGTATATAGATAGATAACGATTTATTGTGACACACACGAACTACTCGTAAAATATTACTGTGAAATTAGTTATTTTTATACATTAGACATCACCAAAAAAACATCGTGAAATTCCTTTGATATAGGTTGACTGTTAAAATATATGTCATTTAAGTAGGTACCTACATATTTTTTAAGTTATCTTTTTTACAATTTGAAAAATAATTAGATTGAATAATGCTATGCGAATGCGTGGTGCTTACCATGAGGAGCATGATCTTTTCGTTTTGTTACTCTATGTTATAGATAGATAGATAAACTCTTTATTGCACTTAAATAATAAGAGAAAATACAGAAACATCTTAGAACAAAGTAACAATAGGTTTTACTTCTTCATGTTTTGTGGTATGCCTGAAGTGGTAAAATAAATCTACCTATTCCACTCCACTCTTGGGTTCATACTTTTTATTATCGAGATGGTCGACAAGACCAAACCTAGCCGTCACAAAAATAAAATTTTGCTACGTTAGTATTACCCACAGATTAGATGCCCTGTTGATCGGCGATGATACGAATTTCGCCTACTATCACAATTCACTAGCGGGGGCGCAGGACGAGGTACAACACCGCGCTTGTGATTAGCGAACATCCGTGTGACGTGCACTACTTTCTACGAATGATCGGACAAACCGAGATAGAGTTACACAAACTTCAAAGGACAGAAAAGGATGCAAAGAAAAACATAACCAGATTCCTATTTGGTTTTTATAAATATATGTTTTTAATTTTGTAGATTGATGATGTTATGTTTTACTAATTATTGCATTAAATTACATACTCGTGAAATGATATACCATCCTTTGTAAAGCCGGATGTCCTGCTATTTTTTCCGCACCATTTCACTGAGCAGAAAATCATATGTATTTTTTACGGTTTTTTTTGCCTGCACTCTCTGGTCGAAATCAAAAGCCTGAAACAGGTGAAAAGCTTAATAGTGCAATTATGCTACTAAAATGCTAAGGTGGGGCAGACGTACGATCAGTCAAATGGCTATTGTCTTTGGTATTACCTAATGTTTGCATATTGGTGGATTATCCGGCATGGGAAAACTATTTGAAAAAATATCATTAAATATGAAAATATAATAACTATTCCACAAGTAATAAGTAATCTAGCTAAATAAACTAATTTTCCTAATACGATCAAACTCACTAAAAACCATTACTTTAGATAAAAGTACATACTTACTTCATGGATTTGAGACCGATTCTGCTCTTACTTAGAAAACGCATGTGAATAGTACCTGTAGTTAGATATCTAGAGGGTTTTGTGCAATAATACAGTTAGAACCAATTTCAACAAACTGCTATCATGGACGTGTTTTACATTGAGTCATGTCGTACGGTATTATACTGTGGGGCAATTCCACTGATATTAACCGCATCTTATAGATGCAAAAACGTGCCATCAGGGTTTTATTAAAAGTACAGCATAGAAAAACATGTCAAACAATACTTTTTAAGAATCTGGGAATTTTGAATTCAGTTTCAACATAAATTCTACAAAAAACCCTATTGTTTTGGGTCAACAACTCTATAACAAACTTTAAAATTATTTAAAAATGGTAGTCCAATACTGTATTTTAGTAGCAGCCTGTATAAATTACCATATACCAATTATTACAATGACTATAAAATAATTTACTCTGATAACGAAAAATGAGTATTATTTATATTGTTTTATTTACAAGCATTAATTGACAAGGTTTCCGCAGGTAATTTATAAACTTGAAACAGTCATGAAATCATTGTAAAAAATATGAAGTCTGCGTATTGTGGATATAAATGTAAGTTATATTATAATAATAATTGTATGTAATAATATGGACACCTATATAATGCATGCTAATAAAATATTGTATCTTGTCATAAAAACACAATATAATAATAATGATTCTATTAAATAGTATCCTAGACACTAGCTTACTCAAAAAAGACACGCTTGTTGTGACCACATAATAAGCTAGCCGTATTGAGCATGCCGTAAAGAATTAGGGCCATCGAGCATGGAAGCAAGCATGCTATTCAAGAACGTGTGTAATGGTACATTAATGATCATTCACACGCATTACATAACCATAACCGAACGGTCATTATGGAGGCAGTTAGAACATTTGGAAGCTCCTTACTTAGAGTTAGTTATTAGACAAGCATTTAAGAAAATGTATAACGCTTTGACTTCTTTTATGGCTACCTACTAGTGGTCGTCATTTGATCGAAATTAAAACATATTCAAATAAACAAAAGAATGAATTTACGTGTGTGTTTCAAATGCACACATTAGTGTGTACTTAATGTTTTTTTTAATTGATTTAATGTATTTTTTATAATATTCTGTTTAATAATTTACTGTGTGTGATATAGGCCACTGTCCTCTAAATAAGCACTTATATACCATAGGTGAAACAGACAGTCCTCTATGCAGAGGGTGCATGGAGGAAGAAGAAACGCCACTGCATGTACTTGTGGAGTGCAGCAATGTGGCAAATCAACGGGCAGAATTCCTCCAATCTCCGTCGTCTGTTCCGGATGTCTGTCGCAACCTTAACAGGATGCTTGCCTTCTGGGACGGCCTGGGCTAGTTGGAGTAGAAAAGGGAAGTATGAGCCACAGATTTTTGCTCGCTATGCGACTTTGAATTTGTGGACCATCTTAACTGTCAGTGTCTACGTTTCGGCACCCCAGCCAAAAATGCTCATAGCGGCTAAATAGCTTTTCACAAAAATCGAATGTGTAAATACGCCCTAACAACCATTTATCTCTCTCGAATGAATGAAAACATCAGTCACACAATTATTTTAATTTAATTAATTGCCTTATTTTTTTTCACAATGAAAACTGTTAAAAGGATAATTTTTCTTTTAGGTTAGTTACTGGATATTATGTTTATCTACATTGCAGTATCAATTAAGTGACTGGCTATTAAATAACGTATTTATCTTGTTTCTGTGCCACGAGTGTACTAACTTAATTAAAACCATTATTTTATTAACACTAACGAGTGTTACGAACGCTATATAATGATTGTTCGACAAATTATTAACACCGTCATCATCATTGGCAGCCCGTATAGATACAACTGCGTTAGATCTCCTGTGTACGGCGCCAGTTTTTCCAGATTTTTTTCGTAATATATTATGCTATATAAATAAACATACTAGTGTAGCCAAGTGGTCGAAACCCGACCATAAATAATAATAATAATAAAGTAATAATAATAATAAATGACTGCCCTAGTGGCTTAGTTGGTAGTAGCTCTGCCTGCGAAGCCGAGGTCGTGGGTTCGATTCCCACCCAGTGCAAATATTTGTGTGATGAATTCAAATGTTTGCACTGTGTCTGGGTGTTTCTATGTATAATAAGTATGTATTTAAAACTATATATGTATTATATCAGCTATCTGGCCGCCATCATACAAGCTTTGTTTGGGGTCAGATGGTGTTGTGTGTGAACTGTCCACAAACTTTAACTATACACAAAGCAGTATTTATGCGTGTGTATACATATTTATTTATTGTATACATATTTGTTTATTGTATACATATTTGTTGATTGTATAAATATTTGTTTATTTTATACATATTTGATAGTGTCATGCTATTTTTTATAGAAGTGATAACTTCTTTTGGCTCCCCACATATCTATTTTTCGTGGGATGTGCACTAAATTCTAGCGTCGCTCGGGAATGATCAGAAATCTTCAGGTAAACTCGGGACGATTGGTCTTAGAGCATGGCCATCTAGAAATGCATGGCCACGCTCTCCGGTTTCACTCGCGTACTTTCCAAAGTAAGCTATCAAATTCTGAGTTGTAAGTTTTCACTTTTATCGGTAGTTCCTATGACTGTCAATATTTTGGTTTATTTAATGTGTCCTTGTTCATATTTTTTTTAAATATTAGCATCTGGACTCTTCATCTATATAAGTGTACAAAATGTTATACGTTTCTGTCTGCGCAATTTTTGTAAAAAGGGGTAAGTACTTTATTTGTGCACGAATTAATTTTATTTGCCTTTATACTACATTTGCCAGTTATTCTATCACCAAGCAGTGATGCCGTTGTTGTAAACGAAGGAAAATACATTTCGTAGACGAGATGGATTCGTATGGAACTACGGTTTAATACGAATACGACTTAGTACATCTATAGAAGAACACATAGGCTACTTTTAATCCTGGAAAATTACGAGAACGACGGGAACGGGAATTACGCGGATAACGCCGCGGGGTGCTGTTAGTACAGTTATATATGGGGCAAATCACAGTTACAATTCAATTAATTCTATTTCTATTGTTTGTGAAAAATCTGATACAAAATAGCAATATGCCTGAATAAAAGAAAACGATCACTTTCGATTTCAGAACACTCAGATTGCAAAATGGGTTTTTTTTATTTTTTATTTTAATAAAGGTGACAAGACGAGCATGACATATGCCTGATGGTAAGCAACATGCCTGCCACATAACAGCACAGTGACACGAAGTTATTGGCACATGAACAGTCCAAATAATTACCTAGCACTGCACTGCGCTCGTCACTCAGAAATCTAAGATGTCATGTCTCTAAGCCCTGTAATTCCTCTGGCAACATTGTCCTTCAAACCGGAACACAGTAATGTTTGCACATTACTGCTTGGCGGTAGAATTACTGGCAAAGTTGTGGTCCTTCCCCAGACGGACTCTGCTAAGAGTCCTACAACTACTAAACCACTAAGATCCACGCAGGCAGCTTATTCCATTACTTGTTGTCGATCGTTGTGACTGTTGGTCTGTCAACCGAACACTTGTGCACAAGCGGCGGTCATTTATTAAAGGATTAAATCCAGCAGTCTGCTACCGTCACAACATTATTGTAAACATTTACGGCCACGTGTCCTGTCTATCGCTAAAATATGTTACGTAATTAAATAAAAAAATACTCACAACCGGTTCTATAATTCGCAAGGTCTAATCAATATCATTCTATTATATCCTGGTACAATTTTCCAAAAAATCTTGTTCATGTCATTAAAAATTTAAATTTTATTCATGAAAATTCAAAATGCAAAAGAAGTAGGTACCGATGACACTCAAGTTTTAAATGTTACTGGCATCTGCCTGCGACTTTGTTCACCAAGAATTTTGGAAATTGGTTATTCCAGGATCTCTACATTCATCATCATCCACAGCCTATTCTATCCCACTGCTGGGTATAGGCCTCTCTCTTATTTTGCCATCTGCCTCGGTCCTGTGCCAATCGAGTCCAAGTTCGACCCGCGATATTTACTATATCGTCTCTACATAATTCGAAGTAAAAAGTAACCACTGTATTATTCCGTACAATTGTAAAATCTATCTACGTTTCAGCTCTTGCAACATGAGCAACAAACATTCAAACTTTCGCATGTATTATATTAGTCAGATGTAACCTTTTCTGAAAATAAACATAAATTGTGTTATATTAAATACGACGTAGTATTCATACATGTGGAAATAGCACACGTCTCGTATACATTATGTGAAATATAAAACAAATTTATGATCAGACAATTTTCGAACTTATCAGCGATTTGATTGTGGTTTAGTTTTTGACCTCAACCATAGAGACACGCGAAATATCTTACTGAACATTCGGTGATATGATTTAGTTGTTTAAGAACTAGTCGTATCTCAAATGCATCATCATCATCAGCTTGTATTTGTATTCGTCCACTGCTGGACATAGGCTTCTCCCATAATACACCACTCAACCCAATCGTTCTTACGTTTTTAAACGCCACCAGCTGTCTTTTTTTTATTTATTTTTTAAATAAAGAATGACGAGACGAGCAGGACATGTGCCTGATGGTAAGCAACATGCCTGCCACATAACAGCACAGTGGCACGCAGCTATTGGAACATGAAGAGTCTAAATCATTACCTAGCACTGCACTGCGCTCGTCACCCAGAGATCTAAGTTGTTATTTCTCTAAGCCCTGTAATTTCTCTGGAAACAATGCCCTTCAAACCGAAACACAGTAATGTTTGCACATTACTGCTTGACGGTAGAATAAATGTCTTTCGTATAACCTCACTCCATCTTAATCTCGGAGCATCCTACACTACGTTTACCGATTTTCGTACTTCACTCCAGACCCCGTCTACCCCAATTACATGCATTAAATTGATACTTAGAATTAATAAATTTATAGAAACTCTAAATAAATTTTCATATTCATCACTTAAATATTTTCTCTTGATGCGATTTGAACTCAATCGTTCATTTGATCAGTAAATCTATATTTATCATAATTTTTTTTTTTCCAAAAAATAAACACCAACTTCTATATAAAATTAAACTCGACAATTTATAAATATGTTTATGATATCAATAGAACACACTGTTCCGATGAGACAGCGAGGTTTCCAAGTAAAAACCAATACTTATGTCATCGATGTATGCAAATTTTAGATTTTTTTAAATACCTAATTCAAAAACCCATTTCGATAAAAATAAATGGGGCCACCCAGGGCCATCCCTAAAGAATGATATAAAGAATGATAATTAATCGATTTAAATCGATTCACAATTCACGGTGATATCGCCTAACATAGATAAAATAAAGTGGCCAAGTGCGAGTTGGACTCGCCCATGAAGGGTTCCGTTGCAGCAAGTAATATAAAATATAATAGTACATTTAAATCTTGTAGTTCGTTGTAACTTTGATCGAAGTTTTCATAGTAGTGTATTTATGACGTACTAAAAAAAACTACTCATCAGATTGAGTTCAAACCAATTTTCGTTGGTAGTTTGCATGGTATTGTACATCATATATTTTTATTTAGTTTTTTCATTATCTTATTTTAGAAGTTAGACACACATTTTACCACTTTGAAAGTGTCTCTCGCGCAAATTATTCAGTTTAGACAAAAAATATATTAGAAACCTCAACATCATTTTTGAAGACCTATCGATAGACAGCGTACACGTGTAGGTTTGATGAAAAAAATTTTTTGAGTGTCAGTGCTCAGTATGGGGGGCTACCCTAATTTTTCTTTTTTTAAGTTTTTTTTGTAAAAATCTTAATGCGGTTCACAGAATACATCGTACGTAGATGTATTCTGTGTTTAACAACACAACACAACTGTACAAGTTTCAACAGTATAGCTCTCATAGTTTCGGCAAAAAGTGTTTGTGACATGCGGACGGACAGACAGACATACAGACAGACAGACATGACGAATCTATAAGGATTCCGTTTTTACGTTTTACGGAACCCTAAAAACACAAAACTGAAGTGAAAACTTTTTTGAAGTGGTATAAAAAGACTAGCAAATCTATGGTAGCCCAGGTGGATTTTGAAAGATGTCCTACCGTAAACAAATGTAAATAAATTATGTATACGAGCTGTTTTGACTGGTTTTTTATGGAGTTTCGAAGTCATGTTGTATTTTTAATATTAGAAACATTTAAAATTAGGCCTATGTTAAGATATTCAGTTGTTAATTTATTATATATATTCATGTTATTGTAGGTTATGTCATTTGATCTGAATGGCAATCCAAGATTATTTTAAAAACCATACCTACATAGTTTAGTAAGTATATGAAATACAAGTTTTAGTTTTTAGACCTTGAAAATTTTAATTTAAATGTATTATTTTTTTAAGAATCACGACAACGTGGTAGACTTATATTATTCTCAAAACGTAACATTTGCATAACAACGTGCTACTGGCATTCAGTATTTTTTAAATAATATATCAAGCTTGTAACAACACTGTACGACGCAGCTGAACCTGAAGAGCCCTACTCACAACCTAATAGCTCTGCATTGTGCTCATCACTCAGAGATAATAGATTTATACATTTGCCCCGTATTATCTCTGTAAACGAATACAGAATAGATAATGAGATGTTGCATTTTTAAGTTTAAAAAAACCGGTGTCTATTTCACCTAATATCAACCTTGGTTGTAATTATAACAAAACATCATGACTGCAGCTATGAAAGAAAATATATGAAAATATAGCTATAAGCTTTTGTAAATATACAAAAAATCTATAAATTAATACGTATAGCAAAAACAAACTTCGTTCGTTCGTTTGAAATTTCGCATAGTAGTTTAAATAGAGTTCAAAATGCATTTTTTTAAATGAAGCGTTTAGATAAATTAAATCAATAAAAAGTATTACACATAAGTACATACATTTGACTTGGACACATAAATATTCTTTTGTTTATTGTAGAAGTCTATGATCAAATTGAGAATAGGTGAATACTTCTTTATGGTTAAAATTTGACCAATTGGCGACCAGTTTTTACTTAACCTTACTTAATAGTTATTGCTATTGTCGTTCAGGTAAAGTAAACAAGAATACAAGTAAATTGTATTCATTTAGTTTTAATAACAATTAAATGTAGAACAATAGAGTCAAGGTTTTTCAGTGAGGTTGTTTAATTCAGGGTTCCTTTTTAATTGGAAGCGAATACGCCATCCTGTTTTCTAGTCGTTGAGTTTGCGATCTCTTTTCAGTAACGATTTGCCAAGATAACGTACGCGTAACGCGGTACCGTTGCGAAAAACACACAATTACCGAATTAAACGGTTTTAATAATTATGTTTATTTATTTAAATATTTGTTAAATTCAGTAAACATTTTCAAGTAAGGTTTACTTCGTAGATATAATTTTATTCATATCAAATTAAAGGTATACAACAAATACAAGTTTGGAGTCACTAATTTGGACTCGGAACTCGCCAAATTGTCGGCCCAAAGTACCCATCAGACTGGGTGGTGGTATTCCCACGCGGTATGAAACCAGATAAATATTTTGCAGACGGATACAATAACAACATAAACAGTCCACTAAATTTACCCACTGCTGGGATTCGGGGGGTTCTCTTACAAGGAGAGAGGCAAGGCCATAACTGCCACGCTGGCCCAGTGTTCGAGTAGAATTTCGAAAATGGCTATCCCTAAGACATGGTTTATTTTTATGGTTTGGTTTTGGTTTTTTTTCGAAAATAATGTTCTAAACCGGGGCTCTAAACGTTAGAAAAAGCATTCACCTGGATTCTTGACTTCTTGCGACGTGAACAAACATCAAAACTTTCAAATTTATGATATTAGTAGGATAGGTATTTAGGTTATTATGACATTTATCATCATCATCATCATCATCAACAGCCCACTAAATGTTCCCACTGCTGGGACTCGGGGCCTTATCTCGCAAGGAGAGAGTTAAGGCCATAATCCACCACGCTGGCCCAATGCGGGTTGGTGGATGACACATGACTTCGAAAGATTCTAGCTACATGTCGGTTTCCTCACGATTTCTTTCACCATTTTTGAAGTTAGCAGCATTACGCACATGACTTCGAAAAGACAGTGGTGCGTGTGGTGTTTGAACCCGGGGTCTACGGATCGGCAGTCGCCGTTCTCCCGACTAGACCAGCCGTAACTTGACATAATATAAGATAGAATATTGCATTGATTCAAATTTGTCCCCTTGTTGGATTTGAGTTATTCATTATTTTTGTTATTATTTTGAGTGATGGAACGAGACTACGTCTGACTTTTTTATACGTCCATGATCCTGACATGTTATCAATTGCTGATCTAACTCTAAGAATTAGCTATTGTGACTAAATAAATATTGGTGGACATTTCACACACAACACCATCTGGCCCCAAACTAACCATAACTAGATATTGATTAACATGTTTATAACTTTACCTCTCGTCTCGTGGATCTACTAGTCTGATCCACAAAATTCAATGTGGGGCAAAAACAATTTTTTATGGTAGTATTTTTTATGTTGGTGGTCACACTGAAAAAACTTTTTATTGGAATGTAACCGCATTAAATTGGTAGATATTTTTAACAAGACAAACAAGCCGTTTTGTAATAGAGAATAAAGGTCCAGATCTTGATCTTAATTATGATATCAATAATCATCGGAGCATGTAGAATTTGTAATAACTAATTCGCCTACGTATTGTTTTTGTGATGCACTATGCACTTTATAAAAACGAGGGTTATAAAACATCGATCAGCCTACTTCCGCTACTTTTTGCGTCAATCCTCAATTGCAAATGGTATATACTAATTTCGTGTTTTTGAGAGATCTAAATCTCGACTTGTATGTGGTAATACAGAAAAAAAACGTAATAAGTATTTGATCGTATGTTGAGAACTGTGAGACACATTTGGGCATAAAAGTAGCTTACGTTTTAAATTAGTTAGCTTAGTTTTTGTAGTGGTAGGACTCTTAGCAGAGTCCGCCTGGGGAAGTACCACACCTTTGCCAGTCATTATACCGCCAAGCAGTAATGTGCAAACATTACTGTGTTCCGGTTTGAAGCGCAATATTTCCAGAGAAGTTTTTACAGTGCTTAGAGATATAACAACTTAGATCTCTGGGTGACGAGCGCAGTACGGTGCTAGGTAATGATTTGTGCTCTTCATGTTCCAATAGCTGCGTGTCACTATTCTGTTATGTGGCAGACTAGTTGCTTATTATCAGGCACATTTCATGCTCGTCTCGTCACTCTTTATTTAAAATAAAAAATAAAAAAACAGTACATATTGTAGATTTTGCGTGAAGATGTGAATTGATTTCTTTAATCCTTAACACAAGCACCCCATTTTATAATCATAATCTACTACGCTGGCCAAGTTCAGGTTGACAGATACATGCTGTCGAAAGATATCTTTTGACTTCGGGATTTCTAACATATCGGTTTGTTCACGGTCTATTCCTTCGCCGTGAAATCCAGTAGGTAGTTCATCGACTTTTGAAAAAAATGATCAGAGGTGGAGTTGCAAAATGTAATCTTAAGTAAAATTATTCACTAAGAAAATACATAGGTATTATAAGCTTCTAATTACTGCAAAAGTACTTTGCACATTAAATACGAGTACATAGATAAATACAAGAGTACATTGGCTGGGTGCTGGGTCTATGTACGACTCCAGCGCAGCGTGGCAAGGCTTGTGAGAAGCGTGCCCTAACCCTAACTACTGCCCGAATTGTCACATTGAATGACATTTTGCTCGCTAGTTCCATTGAACATACGTTTACATATATTTCTGTGAATACCTTTGCCACTCAGTCCCAAAGTTTCTACAACAAAACACTCAAACAAAATTAAATATCTGCTTTTCATTTCATCATTCATTGTCAATGAAGCTACATTTTGCATAAAAGATTAGAAAACTTGCAAATAGCAAATAATGTTAGGATAGTTTTCACTAGTCGTATAATTCGAAGCTAGTCTGTAATAGTTTGTTGGTACCTATAACTCTATTAGACACTGAATACTTGTACAATCTGGGCTTTACGTCTTACGTAAGTGACAAGGTTAGGTTGATAATGTTCGATTTTAACTTGGCGAATGCTACTTTTTGTGACCCTAAGTTCTCTGAAACCAAAGTCACCTAATATACTATATTTATCTACTTTGGCTCTTTAAGTTCCGGTTTTGCTACCCAGATTCGGTCGTCAACAGTTATTACTTAGTTATTAGTCGTATGATTAATTCGATTATCAAATTATCCAATCATTACTTTTTGTTTAATCGATCGATTAAATTAGTGTGGTTAACCAATGATGCGATTAGTCTTCAAATTGCTACTGTTGAGTGGCAGATTTAATTGAATAAAGTGTTCTGGTTAAATGTGTTTTGGGTTTAATTGAGATCTGCCGACGCTGTCAGAGAAAAAATATTCATAAAATAGATTGTACACATGTTTGTGGTATCGTCTATTTATAAGAGGTCAGTGGGCTCAAATTAACTGATAGCTATCGAAGAAACACAAAATTTGATTAAATTTTGCACACGGGTGGGGCAGTCTTTAAGACCGCGAAGCAGTCTTTAGCCGAAGCGGCCTTTTTGCCCTGTAATGTGTATTGCTATTATAAAGTTCCCTTTGCCGGAGGAACTACAAAACTTGTCACCTTACAGTCAACTCTACAATTTTTTATTGAAGAATCGAGGTGTCTGCCTTTTTTCTGCTCATCTTTAAATTTTAAAATGGTATAAATGTTGAGCAAAGGCCTCCCTACCCTCCTTCCATTTTTGTCTGTCTTGAGTCAAAGTAGTCCAGTCTTTAAGGTGTTTGTCAAGATCGTCCCGCCATCGCCTTTTGGGTCTCCCGCATCGTCGTTTCCCATTTGGCTGCCACTGGGTGGTGATCTTAGCCCAGCGATCGTCTGACATTCGATAGACATGTCCAGCCCAGTTCCACTTTGTCTTGCTAGCCTTTTGGGTCACATCAGCTATTCGTGTCTTTGAACGCAGTATGGTCCACTATACTGCGTTCCATAGCTCGTTGGCAAACCGCGAGGTCGGACCTTAGACTCTCGGTCAAAGACCAAGTCTGCGCTCCGTAAAGGTACAAGTTCGCGCTGAGACCGCGACGCGAGACCGCGACACGAGACCGCGACCGGAGACCGCGAGAGGCACTTGACACTATAGAATTGTATGAACGCCAGTTCGCGCCGCGACCGCGACAGGAGACCGAGACAGGTCGCGGTCGCGGTCTCGGCGCAAACTGGCGTCCAAACAATTCCATAGTGTCAAGTGCCTGTCGCGGTGTCCGGTCGCGGTCTCGTGTCGCGGTCTCGCGTCGCGATCTCAGCGCGAACTTGTACCTTAAGTCAAGATAGGAAGAATGCATACGTCCATGAGCCTGCGTTTGAGGGATAGTGACATGTTGCCCTTCATAAGATCTTTCATAGACCAATAGCTCTTCCAGGCATTTTCAATACGGCGTTTAACTTCTCGTTCTTGCCTTGCCTGGAATGAGACTAATTGGCCTAGATACACATACTCATTGACATATGCAATCTCTACGTTATCAACTAGAATTTTGCGTTTTGTGTTGTTGGTCATCAGATTGGTCTTCGACATATTCATCTTCAGTCCCACATCACGGCTTACTTTGCTGATATCTTTTTTTTTTAAATAAAGAGGGACGGGACGAGCAGGACATGTGCCTGATGGTAAGCAACATGCCTGCCACATAACAGCACAGTGACACGCAGCTATTGAAACATGAAGAGTCCAAATCATTACCTAGCACTGCACTGCGCTCGTCACCCAGAGATCTAAGTTGTTATATCTATAAGCCCTGTAATTTCTCTGGAAACATTGCCCTTCAAACCGGAACACAGTAATGTTTACACATTACTGCTTGGCGGTAGAATAATTGGCAAAGGTGTGGTCCTTCCCCAGGCGGACTCTGCCAAGAGTCCTACCACTACAAAAAGCATATGACCCAATTCGGAAGCTGAGGAAGAGAACATGACGATATCGTCAGCAAAGCAGAGTTCCTTAATCGTCTTAAATGTTTAAAATTCCTTAATCGCCTTAAATGTTTGTGTAGGTCTACACATTCTTCGTTTTCAAATCAACAGAGCTTCGCTTTGCTATTGGCTCCGCGTAAAGGTTCTATTAGACAGGCTCAGAACAACAATTTTATTTCATCTTTCTAATGCTCAATAAGGGGACAAAAAGTTGAGTCATTTAGGACATCAAGGTAAGACGAAAAATTTTATGTAGTTACTCTAATCAGCTTTCACTATATACAATACTTACTCTTTAGACAGGGCATACATTTTGTCTGCTTTATAATAAGGTAGGAAAATGATATAACGTCTGAGCCAATGGTTTGCTGTTTCATCCTAAATGCAAACCTGAACTTAATTTTTGAGTTTATAGAAAATTTCTTCTGGACAACAATGAAAGTGAAACTTCATCGATTATTTTGGCCGATGATTCGTAAAATTGGCTTTTACAGACTGCATGTCAAATTCTGTCGAACAATAAGTTTAAATCTTAGCACATAAGTAATACAAGTTTGAGTAAATTTTCTCGAGATATACATAAACAACATACGTTCCTAGGGGATTCGATTCGATGGGGTAGGTTCAAGAAAACGACCTTTCGAAGGGACGTCTCTCAAGAATACGGAGCGTAACCTTCCGGCCTAATCAGTACCAGTCCCCAATCTGACAAGGGTTATAAGTGGATTTCTAGTTATGGTGTCACATTCATCATGTACGTTATATGATGTTATTACGTGTTGTCAACAGGCTCCGGAGATGACCACCTTCCTGTAATTTGGTAGATACAAAGAGTCTTTGTGTCATGCTTATTCTTAGCGCTATTTAAAACCTGTATTGTTGATGTTTTATGCATTAAGTGCGTACTGACACAGAGTGCTATGGCATCCAGCGCCTGTGGCCACGATATCCAATTACCGAAACGATAGATTGTCAGCATACATTATTATTCCTCTTTTTTTGATTGATTAGTCATTGATCTGGGCATAGAACAAACGCAACAATTTCAACGCAATACCACTGAAATTATTTTGTCCTGTTCATCATATCATTTTATATACTTCCTAAAAATAAATATTATAAATGTCAAAGTATGGATGTCTATTGCTCAATGACGTCGTAACAGCTGAAAAGATTGGGTAAAAACTGGTAATATAGTCAGATTATAGTCTGGGAAAGAAAATAAGTTATTTTTTATAGTAATGTATAGTAATGTAATGTATAAAATTAGGGGAACTGTAACTAGGCAGAAAAGCCCACGGGGTGATGCTAGTTTATCGATAACGTAGGAATTTTAGTAAAATGTAGGTGTCTTAACAAAACCTGGTACTCGTAAACTAATCATCATATCTCTTATGACACATGGATGGCCACTCCTCCATTCTCCGTAAGAGAAAAACATTTTTGTGGTAGGTAGTAGGTACTGATTGTTTTTTATTCAGCCGAAAACTAAAAGAAAGAAAAATATCAATCCCACAAGCACCATTGTTGTGGTGTGGTGAAAAGTGGGAGACATTGTGTGATAATGTGATAAATTCATTAAAAATAATCTTTTTATGTTCAAATAAAATGTTTAAATAGATACCTACATTTATGCTGTAATTTTTTTTAATAAGATGTGACGTGCGAGCATGACTTGTGCCTGATTGTAAGCAACATGCCTGCCACATAACAGCCCAGTAACACGCAGCTATTGGAACATGAAGAGTGGAACATAAACCGTCTCCGGGCCCTCATGGGGCACACCTCCGTGAACCCAAAAAACACGATGAGCACCTCGGCAACAGCCAGAGATTACAAACCTGCAATAAGTTAGGTTACTTTATAATCTAAACTGACGCTATTTTCATTTTCATGGTAACACATACATATACATAAGATTTATTGCCATTTATTGTACTTCTCATGGCAAAGAATCGAGCGCCCACAGGCCAGTTGGTCTTGACTGACCTCGGTGACGACTAGCGATCGTGGGAGTTAGACTCTGCGTCACTACGCATGACCATCGATGGATGTCGCTACTATCCTATTCTGGAATAATTAACAAATGCCATTGGATATTATAGTGCCGTAGTTCGGCAATTACGCCAAAGAACTCGGGGTTGGTGCGGAGTTTACAACCGCACGTAGGATTTGATATGACTAGTACCTAGGACAATTTTATGCAAGTACCTATTGGTGTAATAACGGTGTAATTTTGTGATATAGATAAGCATTTTGCCAACAAGCCAAATATAGGTAAAAGTACGAAAGTCTGGAAATTTCTCAAATGAATGGGAATTGTGTATTTTGGTAAAACATTCATGCACTCTATCGGATAATACGATTTCGATTAAGATACGATTTTTTTGAGGAGAGCTGGACAAGGCTGTCAAGGATGCTCTTTTGAGGGGGGGGGGGGGGGGGTGAGAGAACAGTAAACTGAACTCAGACCACGTCAAGAGAGAGAGCGTGGGCTGGTCTAGTTGGAAGAACGGCGACTGTCGACCCGAAGCCCCAGGTTCAATCAGTGAGAGTGAGAGAGAGAAAAGCAGTTACTTTTTTGAAGTTGTGTGCGTTAAAAGCTAACTTAAAAATGGCGAAGGAAAACACCATGAGGAAACCGCCATGTTCCTATAATCTTTTGAGGTCATGTGTCATCCACCAACCCGCACTGGGCAAGCATGGTGGATTACGACCTAGACTCTTTCCTTGCGAGAGAAGGAACAGCAGTGGTACATTTAGTGGGCTGGTTATAGATTCTATACATATGTATAGGCACAGACATAGCACACGTCAAACTTTTAACACTATTATCACAGGTCATCAGTAAAAACCTGGAATAGTATCAAGTTTTTTTAAATGTCAGACTGTCACTACATTGCGATCGTCACCCAGAGGCTTAAGATATTTAGCAAAAATAGTTAACAATTGAACCACAGGTGTCAATGTTTCATTTCGTTACATACATTTTATAAACATACATCAATGTTAATAATTAGACATAATTTTTCACATATCTCTCAGTCTAAAAACGTAATAAATCGTAAATGTCACTCGTATTTTGAACTATTCAATAGCCTTTGTGTTCGCTGATTCTGCGTTCGACCTTATTTACCTACACAAAATAGATTGTTTTGAACTCAGGGCCCTGAAATGAGCTGCCAACTTTTTTCTCTGAAGGTTAAACGTAAATGTTTCCGTCTGTCGACACCATTACCGCATGTTGCACCAGAAATTACCGGGCATAGTAGAAACCTATTATCAACTATTTTTTGTTCCCAAAAATCGGTTGCGCGTAAAGAATCCTCATCATCATTGATCGTAGCTTCTTGTACTACACTGTTGGATACAAAACTCTGACATAGAATACCTTCTGACACGTTCATGAGAAGGTACGGCTGGTCTAGTCAGGATAACAGCAAGTTCATCCGACTGTGCTCCCGACTAGACCAACAATTGACGATCTGGAGCTCCTGGTTCGAATCCCATATGTACCTACCATCGTCTTTTTGAAGACAAATGCGTAATACTATTAACTTAAAAACGGTGAAAGAAATACACCGTGAGGGAACCTGCTTGTCGGAGAGGATTTAACTCTTCGAATGCAAGTGAAGTCTACACACCCGCAAATTGTCTATTATGGTAGTCCATGGCTAAACGTCCCTCTTTGGTTTGCCTCCATGAACTCCATGCCCCTGCACTGGAAACTCTATGGGTTGAGACAGTCAACTGAACGGACAGAGGTCAACTGAAATCCGGAACACCTTCTAATATGGGTTTTGATTTTAAATACAGTACGTGCTCTATTTATGCACGTACTGTAGTGCAATAGTCGGTTAAGTAATAGGCGCGCACTAACGTCGTCGCTTCTCTTGAAACCAGGTTGTAGTCATCGTCCAGGAAGGTCTAAACTTCACGGAAGTCTCATTTGGGTCTGTTTTTAGAAAGGGATCTATTTTATTTGGCCTTAACTAAGCTCAACTGCCTACTGAATGCTGAGCTGTTGCAGAAGGCATGGACGATCACAGATTGTACACATACAATCCCACATACACAATACATTCATACACACTACAATACTTATCGTCTAAGATAACTTACATTTATTTATCAAAGTCATTTCGCTTGAAATTAAAGACAAGAAATGGACAGCAGTTCCTATGTTACTTAAATTACAACGAAATGAAATTAAAAATCAAATTCCTGTACTAATTTCGTTCCATTGATTTTGATTTAAAAAAGGGGTACCTTTCGGAAGATCTACCCTATTGAAAAAAAAAATTAATCGGTTCAATCAGTTGAAAGTTCTGAACTAACAAACATTAAAATATATAGTCGATTTGAGAACCTCGTCATTTTTTAAAGCTGATGTTAAAAGTGAAAAATAGACCACAGTCTTGAAATACCACATAATCCAAGATTCATGTAAAAAAAATAAAACAAATGACAAAGGTCACGGACCCCGGAGTCTGTGAAGCTGCAAAATTAAAAAAAAAACACACATTTTAGGTATTTCAAGACTGTAAATCACCAATAGTAATGCTCATCAAAACACTAAACACTGTAACCACTGGCGTCTTCGTAACGAAGGTCATCACCTCGTTCGTGGTACCGCGCGGTTCCGACTTTTTGCCTGTAAAAGTGGTTGTTGACAAAAACAGCTGTAAAAACTTAGAAAATTGCATTTTACATCATGAGTTGTTAGAATTAGAAGTGTTTACTCACACAAAAGATAAGAAAGGTGGAAACGCCAAATTATGGTGGGGTAATTAAGGCCCCAAAAAGAGGAGTGGACTGTATAGAAAATTAAATTGTGTTGATGGAAATAAAATGATGCAGTACAAAACAAACACAAGATATGACAGTGAAGGAAAACTAGGAGCAACACTTACTTCAGTGACTTGTTCTGATCCTTTTCTCCAGGCCTGGGATGTCGAGGAGAGGCGTGCGGACTTAGTGTCTCGCACGCTCACTAGTTTCAATATAGTAATTTACACAACACGGATTTAAAACGTTTCACATATATGTATGGTTTGACCAGAACGTAATGTTCAGTCTATTATTTTTGAGCACGACGGGAACACACTTCAGCTTCGCTCGTATAGCCGAAGGCGGTCACATTGATACTGACTGCGTCACGACGTCACCCACGGTTCATCGATCATTGTGGGTAGATTTGACACAGCCATAGTCACATAGTGTTGCATGAGGGTAGGGGTAAGGAAAATGGGAATGCACCGTGTAATTATCAAAAATTATCACCACTCACAATCTGGCGTAACCATCCACCCGCCCAAAAGGGGTACCCTTTTAAGAAACAACTATGTAGAGTAAGAATAGCAACTCTTTTAATAAGAGTTATACCAACGCTCAATGCGTAATTTGAAATAAAACGCTCAATGCGTAACTAAGTAGGTATATTTGACGGTTAATGCGTACTAGTTATAGAACGCTCAATGCGCATGAGTGAAAAAACCAAAAAAAAAGGAAAATATCTATTGCCATCGCATAACAAACCACAATATTCTATGGTATAAATAAAAATAAAATAATAAACTTAATGTAAAGCAAAGACATATAAATTAAAATAAAAGTAATTTTTACTGCGTCGGGAGAGGGCACAAACGAACGACTGGACGGAGGTAAGTTCTCCCACCAAATCTCACAGTCGCCACACGTATAATGCCATCCTTGGAAGGATGTACCTTATCTATAACTGCCAAAGGCCAAGCCAATGGTGGTACGTTATCGTTGATCACAACGACGATAGTGCCTGGAGTGATCGGTGTAGAAAGAGTATTCCACTTTTGCCTCACCTGCAAACTGTGCAGATACTCTAACCTCCAGCGGTTCCAGAAAGATTGAACCAAGTTGTCCAATAACGTATGTCTTTCTAGTAAGCTGACCTTCTCAGAACTCACATCAGGTGCAGGTAATGAGAGTAGAGGCACAGTATGCAAAAAGTGGCTCGGTGTAAGAGCCGTAGGCTCCGCTGGGTCAGGACTGAGCACAGTCAGCGGCCGTGAATTTAACAAACATTCGACCTGCGTTACGACAGTACACAGTTCCTCGTATGAGAGAAGCTGTTGGCCGATAACTCGAAATAATATCGATTTAGCGACCTTAATCATACTCTCCCAGCATCCACCGAAATGAGGACTATTTGAACAAATTCTTTTCAGTGTTATGCGGCTTTCAGCGCACTCGAGCTCGAGTTTCGGGTTATATTCATCCCTAAGAAACTTATAGAGAGCTCTGAGATACGTAGCGGCACCCTGAAAGTTAGTAGCGTTATCGCTATGAAGAACCTTTACAGGGCCTCTTCTTGAGATAAACCTTTTGAAAGCGGCTAGGAAGCTGGGCGTACTCAGTGACGTCGCAACTTCAAAATGACAACTCCGCGTAGTCAGACAGGTAAAACAGACTAAATATGCCTTCTCGCTATGTACACCACGACGACGTACTGGCGTATAAGCAATAGGGCCTGCATAATCGCAGCCTGTTTCCGTGAAAGCTTTAAGAGCCGGTCGAGTCCTCACTTCAGGCAGATCGGCCATGAGAGGATAAGTCGGACGCGGCTTGAGACGGAAGCACGTATTGCACTTGTGAACTCTCTGTCGTACAAGGCGACGAGCTGACAAGATCCAAAACTTCTGTCGAAGCAATGACATTAACGTTTCGGGTCCAGAGTGCAAATATTTCACATGATAATAATCAATTATCAAGTTTACTACGTGATCATTGCGTGGCAGTATGACTGGATGCATTTGTGTATACTCCATTGCCGAATTGACAAGGCGCCCGCCAACACGGATCAGGCCATTGTCAATGAACGGCCTCAAACGATTGAAAGCCGGTGAACAATTTTTATTATTCCGTATGTTGTTATACTCTTCAGCAAAATATTGAGCTTGTAGAGCACGAAGCATTTTGCCTTCAACAAAATCTAACTCCTCAGCAGACACTGCAGTAGTGCTACGACGAGGCAATAACTTTGCGAATTTAAGGACGTACACAATTATACGTAGTAATTTGCTCCACGATGAAATGCGAAGAGCGAGCTCATATAAAGCACATTGCTTTACAGGTGTGCACACAGTGTGCGTTAAAACCTTTTGTTCCGGTATATCGGACAATGGCTCACCATCGAGGCTCTTAAGAGGCCACTGAGATGGATGTAGTGAGGCCCACGGAGGACCCTGGAGCCACAGTGGATCTGAGATCAATTTCTCAGGAGTCACTCCTCTGGACAAGATGTCCGCACTATTTTCAATGCCGGCGCAGTGAAAAAATATGTCAGGTGATACGTTTTCCGCAATCTGTAAAACGCGGTTGGCTACAAACGTTTGCCACCTGTGTGGCGAGCTCTTAATCCAGTATAAGGCGACTTTCGAGTCAACAAAGGCGTAAGTCTTTATAGGTACTTGGGCTGTATAATTATCATGAACAGTGCGCAACAACTTAGACAGTAAAAGTGCTCCGCATAATTCGAGACGCGCGATAGACAGTGGCTTCGTCGGTGCAACCTTACTCTTTGCGCATACGAGGCGGACAGTGATACCCGCAGCTGAGCTGACATGCAAGTATGCCACTGCGCCGTACGCATTAAGGCTAGCATCAGAAAAGCCTAGAAGGGTGACTTCGCAGTCTTTGGACACGCCCACATGACGTGGTATGCGTAATTTGTTAAGTGCCGGTAACTCGTTGCAGAAACGCTTCCACATCTTAACGATATGTGCAGGGGGAGTATCATCCCAACCTAACTGCATTTCCCAAAGATTTTTCAGTAAAATCTTGGCGTATACAATCGTCGGAGCTGCAAAACCCATAATATCCCACAATCGTGCAATTGTCGATAATATTTTCCGCTTAGTACAAGTTCCATCGCTTGGTGTCAAAATTTTGAAGAAAAAAGTATCTTCGTCTGTGGACCAATGTAAGCCTAGAATTTTATTTGATGACCTGTCAAACTCAACCTCGGTAGGGAGTTTGTGTGTGCCGGGAATAGACTCTAATACCGCAGTGGAATTAGAGTTCCACTTAACGAGGTCCCACTGCGCACCTTTAAACAAACCTATCATTTCACGTGACGCAGTGATAGCTTGACTTTCATTCGGAAGCGAAAAGGCTACATCGTCCATGTATAACGAAGGTAGTACAATACTACTCGCCAGCGGATACTTCGCACCATCGTCCTGGACGAGCTGAGCGACCGTGCGCAGTGCATGGTACGGACTCGACGTCAGGCCGAAGCAAACGCGATTAAACTGGTACAGCACCAGGGGGTCTTGCGGATTAAATCGATATAGAAAACACTGATAACGACGGTCAGCTTCGCGCATAATTATTTGCAGAAACTGCTGACGACAATCTGCGGTCATAGCTATGGCATGCAGGCGGAAATTTAAAATAATTTTAAATAAATCACCCTGCATATTTGGACCGCTGTGTAGGACGTCGTTTAGTGACCGACCGGAAGTGGATTGGCTACTGGCATCTAACACAATGCGAAGTTTGGTAGACGATTTATCTTCACGAATTACACCGTGATGTGGAATAACATAAATCGGCGCGGGGTCCTCGCAAGCGTACGACGGCGCCCGAGATACGTAATCATTCGCAAGATAATCTCTGATGACGTCATCATATGCCGACCTCAAATTAGGCGAAGCTTCGAGCTTTCTTTCGAGGCACATGAAACGTCTACGAGCCACGTCTATCGAATTCCCCAAGGAATAAGAATCGTCCTTGAATGGCAGGCCGACTACGTATCTGCCACTCACAGGATCGCGTGTCGTAGTGGACACATAAAAATCCTCACACTCAATGTGCGATGGATGTTTAACGGAAGCGGAAGGAAGCTCTTCCAGTTCCCAGAAACGCCTGACTAACGAGTCAATAGCGGTAGGCTCTTGAGCGAGGCAACATGTCAAGGCCGTATTAATATTTGTTAATGGTATGGTGGGCGCTGACCCCAATAGTACATAGCCCAGCACCGTGCGCAATGCAGCTGGTGCATCCGAAGTCCCGCGCGAAGCATGGACGTCCGGTAATAATAAATGCGGAAACAAAGAAGCTCCAATTAACGCGTCAATACTAGACGGTACGCCGAAGTTCTCGTCCGCGAGAGGTAAACCCCGCAGATGTGATAGGACAGACGTATCTACCACAGCTGTAGGCAACATATCAGTTACCTTATCTACTACGAGAGGTGAAATTTCATAATTTATATTTTCATTAAATCGAGAATAGAACTTTAGGTTAATTTTACTTGTCTCTAAGACCTTCTCCGAACCACCGAAACCCCTAATAATAGTACGTTCCGTAGTCGATAATTTTATACCTAATCTTTCGCAACATTGTTGAGTGACGTAATGACTCTGTGAAGCAGAATCTAAAAGCGCGCGAATAATATGTCTTTCGCCTTTAGAATCGTAAACGGCAACCTGAGCAGTCGACAACAAGACCGTATTATTCACAAGTTTCTTTTGCACAGGCAAATCCGAATGCGTATTATGTGTATGCACGCATAAAGCTATATCAGGCCGCGACGCGTCAACAATAGGCTGAGGATGAACAGGTAAACTGCATGACTCGAGATGCGTCGGCGTCGATACGCTAGAACCGGCCGCCTTATCAGTAGGCAGTGATAACAGCGCGCGGCTGTATACACCCTTCCGCATAAAATGTAATTTACCATGATGCATTTTACCGCAAACCCTGCAATTAGCTTTTACGGTGCAGCTAGAAACCTTGTGATTGAGTGCCAAACAATTTACGCACGCATTACAATCTTTAACCCGTTGAAATCGCTCTTCAGGCTCCAATTTATCAAAAGCAGCGCACTTGTATAAATGTGTATGCGTCACATTGGCGCATAAGCATTTTTGTTGCAAAGAAAGTTCAGCTGACCTATCAATAGTACTTACATAAGCCTGATACTTTGGTAGTTTAGAGACAGAACCAACATTCGGTTTTTTGATATTATTATTATTAGAGCGAACATTCGTAACGCCACTAGTTCTTTCCAAAACCTTTGTACGCGTTGTAATGAATTGGACAAATTCGTCAAAGGTAGGTATTTTATTACCGTATGTGGTCTCAAACGCCCGTACTGTCTCAGAATCCAATTTCTTTAAAGCGATATGCAATATCATTAGATCGGCTAACTGCTGTTCTATTTTTAGATTTTTCAAAGCGCTCACTGCGCTTACGAAATTATCAGTGAATAAATCGAAGTTAAGCGCACTAGCGACTTGAAAAGGTTTGAACTCAAACATTTGCGTAAGATAAGCGGATATAAGCATTCGCTTATCATCGAATTTTTTAATAAGTGTCTGTAAAATTAATTCATAATTATCAGCGCATGGCGTAATGCCCGAAATCGCAACTTTCGCACGTCCAATTAGTTTTGGTAAAAGGTAGTACAGCTTCTCACTTTCCGTTAATGACTCATTGTCATGAACGGCAGATTTAAATGTCGCGTAAAACATAGGCCAGGACCTAATATCACCGTCGAAAGATAATAATTCGATCGGCGCAAGCCTCGGTCTCGATGTTTTAGGACATGCAGAATAATTACTACTAGATGTTAAACTTTGAGAAGTGTACTGCGTGCTAACCCTTTTTACTTTGCTAAACAGTGATTCAAAGGCCAAGAGGCATTTATAGTCAGGCTTTGCAGTCGGATCTAACTCTAATCTTCGAGAATTATAGTCGTCGACTAATTGTTCGAACTTAACGCGAAGTGAATCTATTTGTGAAGACTTGTCTAAGAAAGCTTCCCTCAACGTTACGTTCGTGCTCATCTCCGACGAACCCGACAAATCATAACACTCTTGTACTATGTCGAATATAGTTTCACGTTTAGACAATAACATTCTTAACTTCGCATCTGACTCAATGTCAGTATCTGCGTCTTTCCTTCGAGACATTTTTCGATATTGAAATAAATAGATAAAGAAGGTTCGACGCTTTTGTTATGAATGTTACGTAAATAACTTAAATAAGTACCACAAAATGCAAAGGATGAATTATACGATAGCAATGATAAGAAATAAGGCAATATAATACAGACAATTTAAGTTGTATGTGCAGGCGCATATATTTATTTCGCTACGACTACAACTATCGATGTTCGTAATTCGGCCGTATAATATTAGCCGGTTATTACAAAGATCGAAACGGCGCGGCGAACCGCTGTGAATTTAAATACAATAAGTTATACCGGGGGTAGAAATGAAATAACTGACGCAATGTCAGGGTATTAAAATATATTCGTAATGAATATATACTCAATTAAGTTACTTATTAGGGCTTCTAATATATCCTAATAAGGGAATAACTGAGCAAGGATACAATATCCAATCTCATAAAAAAGGTTTATGGATGTAAGCCACAATGGCAGCATCTGCACTATAGAAATATAAATTTATTTTGAGGGTCACTCATGTAAATTATTAATACAATTTGAAAAAACCACTCAGGGTAATTATTATCCGGCTCGAAGGACCACTTATGGAAACGCCAAATTATGGTGGGGTAATTAAGGCCCCAAAAAGAGGAGTGGACTGTATAGAAAATTAAATTGTGTTGATGGAAATAAAATGATGCAGTACAAAACAAACACAAGATATGACAGTGAAGGAAAACTAGGAGCAACACTTACTTCAGTGACTTGTTCTGATCCTTTTCTCCAGGCCTGGGATGTCGAGGAGAGGCGTGCGGACTTAGTGTCTCGCACGCTCACTAGTTTCAATATAGTAATTTACACAACACGGATTTAAAACGTTTCACATATATGTATGGTTTGACCAGAACGTAATGTTCAGTCTATTATTTTTGAGCACGACGGGAACACACTTCAGCTTCGCTCGTATAGCCGAAGGCGGTCACATTGATACTGACTGCGTCACGACGTCACCCACGGTTCATCGATCATTGTGGGTAGATTTGACACAGCCATAGTCACATAGTGTTGCATGAGGGTAGGGGTAAGGAAAATGGGAATGCACCGTGTAATTATCAAAAATTATCACCACTCACAATCTGGCGTAACCAAAAGGGAAGAACTCCCACTACACTTTTATTTCATTTAGGTACACTAATAAGAAAACTAGTGACGACGTATTTCAATTTTTTGCTGGGATATGCGGGCCAAAAACTTGTAAATTTTTTGAGTACTTACAACTTTTTTTTTTAGTATAATTGAATTACATTTTCGTGACATCAAACGAACAATCGTGCCTTGTGTTAGTATAAAAAGTAACATAATAATAATTCTACCAATATCATTAATGTTACAGCTCGATGTTTGTTGCTCAATCACGTCGGAATCGGATCGGGTGCAATTTGGAACACAGCCAGCTTATAGTCTGGAATACCATATGCTATTTTTTATCCTGGGAAAATAATGGCGCGGGAACTACACTGGTAAACCCGTAGAGTGTTGTTAGTAAATTAATACCAAAACCGAACAATTACCGAAATTTCACATATTTATATTGAAGGACGGTCGGCTTTTGACGAGCTTGCCGCCGCGCTGTCCCGGAGAATCTCTTCGTCATGTTATATCCGGCTGCTCGCGTGCTCGCATCTTACCTGCGGTGACTACTTACACCAGCGAGCAACACGGAAGGGAGTAGGAATACACAGCGTTTCCCCTCTGTCAAAGTACAAGTCCGCGTGGACCAAGGAGTTTGATAATATACTGTGGCGTGAGGGCGGGGCTAGATTTGTGAATGGGGCTTTATTTTTGATGTGTTAGCGATTTGGTTGTGTGAGTATGATCGGCAATGGATCGGTACAGGTATGTTTTGTATGTAATAGTGCGGCTTTGCGCTAGTGTACAACTTCCCCCCTCCCGCAAGAAATGACAGAAAGATTTGAACAATATTTTTTAGCTAAGGCTAACTTCTTTCCGTGTTGCTCGCTGACTTACACAGACACAACTTAGTAGCCAGAATCATCTGTCAACACCTCGTTCTTCGATACAGTCATGTCGAAACCAAAGTGCCGTACTATACTAGTAAGCAGGTAAGCACGCACCTTTGCATGTTCTCGAAAATTTCCGTGCGTTGATCTACTGAGACAGGTCTATTATCACGGACAGGACTATGTCGTCAATTACCGTGTTGGTGATTGCCGATTATCAAACCATATTTATGATGAGAACTTTATGAAAGCCGAGAAGGGCAAGCTCAGCAAGTGTCCTGACTTGGCTCATGAAGTTAACGTCATATTGGGGATTGATTCTACGATCACAGACCGATAGTCGTGTCGGCTAACGGTCTTACAGTGAAAAGTCTCGACCGCCATCTCAACAGGGTTTCGTTAGACGGTTGGATTAAGGATTAAACGGAGATGGCGGCTATCCTTGATACAGCACGTATTTTCAGGAAGTTTCTCACTGTACAGCCCCATATCTTGAGCCCTCCCGGCTACCAGCTGCGATCTAGAGAGAGATTCGCGATATTTATATTTTTATTGTACAATCTGTGGACATAGAGGTGTTACAATTAATTATGATTAAGTTCTAACCGCTTTGGTAGATTGTTATCATTGTTTTTGCGTAACATGAAACGTGGGCGAATCTTTTAACTCAAATCATGAACGTATAAAAAGTCGGGCGTAGTCTCGCTAAAACAAAAACTGTGTCTATAGAGTCGGCCAGTGCGCTGTGTATGTGTGCGTGTCAGCATGTATGTGACAGCGCTCTGTCCGACTCTTTTTGTTTAAGCGAGACTACGTCCGACTTTTTTTATACGTCCATGGCTCAAATATGTTAAGTCTCTCGAAATTGGTTTCTTCAATACAATAAGTAGAAGCTATGTTACAGCTATCAGTTCAATCTCTATTTTTCTATAGATCCTTGAAATCTATTAATGTTATCTTACCGGTCCTTGGGAAAAAGAAGTTGCTGGATATTTCATTTCTTTCGAGGAGTATTGGAGATGAATTGAAATTCAAGTGTCTCAATATTTCAGCAGTGTACTTGCTGACTCTTTGGGCACAATGCTTAAGTACTTAAACCAATCTAATCCTGTTTATCTAAAACCTCCGACTTTCTCTTTGTTTCTTTTTATTATTAGAATTAGGTACATTGCCAGGCTGTTTACCCATTCCATTATAGCTCGTCTATCGCCTTTGTCTTTATTGTGTATATTATTGCGATCTCGTTACATCTTGACGTCTGCTGATCAGAAGAGATATGTGGACTAGAAGAGGAATTAAAACTGAAAGTCTTTTAAATTTCTTAACAATACGGCGATTCGCATTAAGTTCCTGGGACTCGGAGCCGTCTCTTCCAAGGAAAGTATCAAGGGATACATATTGCGGGGTGGCAGGTGATGCATGTCCTCATAGGGCATAGGCCCTTTTTCTCACGATGTTTTTCTTCTCCCCTACAGCCCGTAACAAACTTGTGCATCTGCAGTTGAGAAAAAAATACAGGTATTATAGGCGGGATTCGTGCATTCGACCCCACGATCCCCTCTAGGGAGATGGGACTACCTCAACACTGGAGCACCACATTTAAATGGATGAATACATTTATCATTTTTTTTTTATAAATAGAACAGGTTTAAAACTAAATTTTCTGTTAATGTTTTAATTATGGAACGTCGCTACATCATCAAGGTTCCTACATCTCAATTAATCCATCTGTTTCTTGCTACACAAATATCGTAAGACAAAAACTGATTGAAAAAATGTAGGTAAGCACAGAGTGACTCACGCTGATCTAATTTTAGTTCCTGTTAGGTAGAATCGATTCTTTCGAGTTCCGTATCACTATGTCCTGTAGCGAGTCGTAAAAACCAACTTAACAAGCAATTAATAACGTGTCGAGTGCTTGTCTAACATGATAAATATGCTAGGATATGGTTTTGTTACACCACTGCCTTAAAATATACTTCATCGTCATCATATGATAAATATAGGGCAAAAATGATAGGCTTAGCATACATTGTACTAGACTACAGACCCGAGAACAAAATATGATTTATGGATGATATTAACCACTAGGAGACCTATGGAGGATGATAGAAGGGTATAAAATAATAAGATTTAGCAGTATGGCGTCATTTGTAAGCCGTCCAACCGAGTGCAGGTGAAGATAGGGGGTTGCAACCCTCGATCATTTCTCCTTGTCGCATGATTTTTGTATGGTATTGCGGAATAATGGATTAGAAGAGGTATACGTTAAATTAAAAATAATAAAAATATCAAATCGTACATAAACAATTTTTTAACGCGGGAAAACAACCGGAACGGCAACAACGCGGGTAAAATCGTGGGGCGCTATTAGTAAAGTATTTTTACTCGATTTATTGTATTTCTACCGGTGACCCAAAAAATCCGCCCCACCCCCAATCTGAGGCTGCGTCAGAGGTGTAGCTACGACGTGCGTAAGCAAAAATGAATAAAAAAATTGGCAGTCATAGGAACTGCCAATAGAAGTGAAAACTTGCTGTTGCCCTGGTACTGGTACCTAGGGGCAAACGCAACTCTTTTATATTTCTGTTGTCCTGGTATCTGGAGATAAACGCTGGGCTGTTGGAGGTAGGTAATCGAAACTCTTTACTGTTTCTGTTGGCCTGGTACCTACCTGGCCGTTTTTACCGAGTTTACCCGAAGATTTCATATCCGATCCGATCCATTATCATATCCAAGCGTGACGATTGATGAATCCATTTCACAGCCCACGAAAATTCTGTCTATAGCGCGCCTAAAGAAGTTTCCACTTCAAAACTTCCCAATTTTTTGACGTGATAACGTCTTATAATTCGATGAAGCCGGCTGCACGCCCACAAAACATGACGTCATGTACCGTTACCGCGTTAACGTCGGTCGTTACCGTCGGTCGTTACCTCGCCGCATGTTTGTTACAGTTGTATTAATTATTTCGACCAGTAGTTCAAGCGGGGATGTAGCTCAGTGGTAGAGCGTTCGCTTTGCATATGAAATGCCCCGGGTTTGATCCCCGGCATCTAAAAGCTTTTTTTATTAATACATACGCATAGACATTAACGCCTATCAGACCTGTCAATATTGTCCATAGACGCCAACACTTTAGAAAAACTAATGCTCTGCTAATGATGAGCTATAAATGATTTGCCGAAAAAAAGGCAAGTAGAGTGTAAAAAGTGACAGATAATAATTTTACGATGAATAAATATTTATTTTAATTTTATAAAAATAATTTTACTCTTCACAAGAGCCCCAAACAAATGATTATATGGGGGCCTCCCGTCTACCATCGTCCTACTCTACCACCACTACTACCACGATTTATAGTAGTAGGTATACGTATAGTAATGCGTGAATTGGCATCACACGCATAAACTATGTTTGTTTAATTTTATTTTGTTGTTAGTTAGATTGTTTGTATCAGACTATTTGTTTGTTGGTGTTGTAAGGCTCTGTGTACTGATGATGATGTGTGTGTGTATATATTAGTAGTTTATCGCTCTGCATAATGAAACATTTGCGTTTTAATATCATGAAAGTTCATCAGGGCCTTTTTGATGCGAAAGAACCGCGTTCGCGCGTGTTTCGACGGCGGCGGCCTTATTACTTAGGCGCGCTCCCCTCCTAGGCACGCTACGCCACTGGGCTGCGTACTGGTGACCCACCGCATAGGTAAATGATTTGAATGATATATTCCTTTGTCGAAAATAAATGACTCTAAGACAGGACCACTTCTAGCAGGTTAGTTCTTTAGATTAGAGATAACAATAAGAATTAATTATATGGTTAAACAAAGTACTGTTTTTAGTCTTCCGTAAAACGGAACCCTTATGCTATGTTCACACGCCGCCGTGCAGCCCGGCGGGCTGCCTGGCGGGCTGCGCGGCATGCAGCATGCAGCCCGTCCCAGGCCGGCGAAAATTCAAGTTGTTCACATGCACGCCGTCGTGTCAGTCAGTGCCAGCATGGGCAGCGAGGATCTCAGTGTTGTTGCTGCCATATGCTTCAGATGGCGCCTAAATGTTCCATTAGGGTCTCCTTTTTTGTTTACAAATCCTTATTTGATACATTAAATTTAGTATTCTACCAATTTTCGTCCAAGCATCGTGATTTTTTTTCTTGTCCTCATGGAATTTATGTTCGGGGTTCCATAATATTTCTTCTTCCTGGTAATATTCCAGGAACGTCAAAATTGTGTCGTTTGACCATTCCACCATGTTGTAATCTCCGATCGTAGCGACTTTTTTAGCAACGTTGAAGATCCTCTCGTCGAAAGCGCTAGAGAGACTGACTGCCCGCGCGCGTGTAAACAGTCACCGGGCGCCCGCACATTCATCCTTTTGAACTTTGGCAAAAAACCGACACTTGCCCGGTTCGTGGCATTCACGTTCACAGGCGCGTTTACGGGCTCAGGCGTACCGTTTACACGCTCGGGAATGTGAATGTGCACGTTGAATGTCGAGTTGAACGTGCGCGTGTGAACGTAGCATTATAGATTCGTCATGTCTGTCTGTCAGTCTGTCAGCCTGTCCGTCCGTATGTCACAGCCAATTTTTTCCGAAACTATAAGAACTGTACTGTTGAAACTTGATACGTAGATGTATTCTGTAAACCACATTAAGATTTTTACACAAAAATATAAAATAAAACCGGCCAAGTGCGAGTGAGATTCCCGCACGAAGGGTTCCGTACCATTAGCAAATAAACGGCGAAAACCTCTTTGGCTTTATTCGAAATTCCGTATGCATCGCAATTTCCGCAGACAGGCAAAAAGTTTTGTTTAAATTTTGGTTTTTCCCTCATGATTCTGACGACGACTTCGATATCACGTTTTATTTTTACTAGTGACACCATCTAGTTTGCGTGATACAGAGTAATCGAGCAAGACACGGTAAAAAGTCAAGTTTGTTGTATGGGAGCCCTCCTTAAAAATATCATTTTATTTTTAGTATTTGTTGTTATAGCGGCTTGAGGTTGTTGGTAGATTGATGTCCTTAGAAGGCAACTACCGTTAAATACGCTATTAATCCATATACCTACGACCTACGTATTCTGCACAATATTCATGTAAGTACCATAATATAATACGCGATCGTCATCAATCATCGCAGGAGGACCCTTGTAGGTACCTACTTATCTATCTCATTGCACTCTTAATAGGTAGGTACCTATGGAATGAGTTCATGATAACTCATGGCTGGGCACAGATTAAATACCCTGGGATAATGGTATATTGTCTTTGTGGCTGGGTGGAAAATAATAGTACAAAGCACTTAATTATACCACAAAACAATACCGAAAAACACTAAAGAAAATTAAAATGTTTTGGCTCTAAAATCTATCTTATCGCTAATAGCGATTTCTTTCAAGTAACCGTTTTAAAACAACTAAGTAATCCTACTTCCTACTATCCAAATAAACATATTAAATATAATAAAGGCGAATGCTTGTGAGTGTGTATGTTTGTTACTTCTTCACGTCTAAACGGCTGAAGCGATTTTAATAAAATTTGGTGTGGAGTCAGTTGATATCCTGGATAACACATAGGCTACGTTTTATCCCGAAAATATAACGGGAGCAAGGGGAACGGGAACTACGCGGGTAAAACCGCGGGGCTTTGCTGTATTATAATAAATTCGAAAGTTTGTAAGAATATATGGATGTTATTCTTTCACGCAAAAACTGCTGAAGGGATTTGGATGAAATTTGGTACATCTTCTATAATATAAAAATGTATCGCAAAATGTGTTGGTAACCGCATCACTCAACAAAGCCTGGACCGATTTGGACAATTCTTTTTTGACGTGATAACGTCTTATGATTCGATGAAGCCGGCTGCACGCCCGCAAAACATGACGTCATGTGCCGTTACCGCCGTTACCTCAGTCAGTACCATTCCTTATTACTTTTCGCACCTTCTAGTGAGTGAAATGTGTATTAAGTTCAAGGAGTCTATCCATGTTTTAGAAAAGCGACGATATGAAGTTAAGAACTTGTGCTAGTACAATGATGTACCCAGAGATGGCGCTTTGAACAGGTTTTCAAAAAGCTTCAGAATGTTTTACCTAGATGGCGCTTAACACAAATACTATGACCGCATTAAAAGGAAAAGAAATTTCAACCGCGAAAATGTTCTTCTGAAAAATGCTACCATTCCATCAGTATTTTCTTAAGACGTTGTCACGTTCAACTATCGTCAGTAAACCAACTTTACAGACAACCATTTTTTTTAGGGTTCCGTAAAACGTAAAAACGGAACCCTTATAGATTCGTCATGTCTGTCTGTCTGTCTGTCTGTCTGTCTGTCCGTCCGTATATCACAGCCACTTTTTGCCGAAACTATGAGAACTACACTGTTGAAACTTGGTAAGTAGATGTATTCTGTGAACCGCATTAAGATTTTTACAAAAGGTTTTTAAAAAAACAAAAATTAGGGGTGCCCCCCATACTGAGAACTGAAGCTCAAAAAATTTTTTTTCATCAAACCTACACGTGTGGTGTGTTTATCGATAGGTCTTAAAAAATGATGTTGAGGTTTCTAATATAATTATTGTCTACACTGAATAACTTGCGCGAGAGACGCTTCCAAAGTGGTAAAATGTGTGCCCCCCCCCCCCCCCTCTAACTTCTAAAGTAAGAGAATGAAAAAACTAAAAAAAATATATGATGTAGGTACATTACCATGAAAACTACCAACGAAAATTAGTTTGAACTCGATCTGATGAGTAGTTTTTTTTTAGTACGTCATAAATACACTATTATTAAAACTTCGATCAAAGTTAAAACGAACTACAAGAACTATGTGTACTATGTATATTATGTTACTTGCTGGAACGGAACCCTTCATGGGCGAGTTGGACTCGCACTTGGCTACTTTATTTAAGAGCGCGCCTAAAGCCAGAAAACGCAAAAAAGGTCATTTTCGACGCCACTCACCGTCGTTAAGAAAGATAAAACTATAACAATAAAAATATTGACGTGTGGGTACAACCAAGGAGAAGCACAATGACCGGATAGAATTTTAAAAATAGATCAGATTTTTATACAATAAAAAAATAAAAATGACACCGAAAAAACCCATTTTAATTCGAGTACTCGAAATTATCAACGATGACCCCACATTATTTTTCGCTAATAAAATGTCTAATTTTACGCTCTATTTAAGTAATCGAATAGTTTTTTGAATTTATGTTAAATTTTTGCGTAATTAAATAAAACTTGGTCAAAAACTGACTCCCGAATTCAAATTAATTTCCACTCTAAACTGTGTCATGCTATTCTCGACTTTATGCGTACCAGGTTAGATATTAAATAGACCTTTGGGTCCTGGTCAGTTGTCGGGCAACGCTCGATGTGGAAGGTTGTTTACGGACGCTCTGTCAGGCAAATGCGTGCGTGAATTAAAAAAATGGGATGAAAGGATAATAAGTTTTCTGCGAAAAAAGAGAACTAAACGTAAACATTTTGGAATTTTAGTCAGGTACTTAATGTATGTTTTAGTTAGGTAAGTCAAATTTTGTTTTGGAATAGGTTCGTAGTATGTACAATAATAGGTAAAAAAGTAGGTAGGTATCTATTATTGTTAAAAAGATAAGTTTACCAACATTGTTTTTAATAAATTTAATAAATTTTAAAAATTCAATTTAATAAAAGAGCAATGTGTTAGTACATGCAAAAACCCAAACAAGTCATTGTGTACATAATAAATTTTGTATGATGAATAAATTAATAGTTTTAAGTTTTAGTGACAATTGAAACAAACGATCAGAAAATATTTATGAATTGAGGTCTGCGGAAAATAATGTTTTAAGTATTTTTTTAACATAAACTTTTCAGATTAAAGAAATGCAAACTTGATGAATATGTTTATCAGCAGACGATCCATCGTGGCACGTCTGCTGAGCATTAGATCTATTAAAATAGGGAGAAAGGAGAATATATATTTCATGGTAAACTTTCCAGCATGTGTCTTGATATATATGTTTTTGGTTAACCCTGCACGCGTTTGAAGAAAACTCGTGGAACAGTCCGTACGTGCCGGCTAGATCATTATCACATATTCTTATTATATATTCACAGTGTTTATCAAATATTATATTATATTATATATTTGTTTTATTATTATTTATTTGTATTATTATATATCTATATGTATATATCACCAGAAAGCCCTTAAAATATAGTTTACTATTATATTAACTTCTAGGTACTTACTACATTAAATAATCCTATCACGAAAAGCAAAGTTTACATATTACGTCCGTTGTAAAAAAGTTTTGGATTTCACAGCACTAATAAAAGAACACAACACACAATAGTACATTATGATATAAGTGCGGTAAGTTGATAATTATAGCCGAGGCTTTATTGCTAGCTCGAGCCAAAGGCGAGAGCTATAATTAGCAGAGGCTGTAATTATCAAAGCGCACGTATGTCATACGACGTTTTATAACATATTTGCGAGGAAATAAACAAAACTCTGACGACATTTTCAAATAAAAACAATACAGCGAAAAAAAACGCGCGGAATAATATTTACTTGATCACAGATCTCGGCACAGAGTATGTAATCACTATGGATCACAGATTAGCAATGCGCGCGCATCGGCGCCTTTTTTTTTAAGCAACAGCACAGAACCAGCCGGTATGCCAGTAGTAATAAAGTAAATTAATATTTTTGTGTTTTGTTACAGAAAAATTAAAGTAATTTATGGTCTAAATTAATTAAATTAACGAATTTAATAATTCTTTATTATATTTTACTTCTCTAAGTTAATTTTATTCATAAAATGTTGACCACACTTTTCTGACATAAAAACTCTTTACTGAGATTTAAAAAGGTACCGTTCGTTTTAGACGGAGCATATCTCTCTACCTAGTCTGTGGACGGAGCATTTTGAAACCGTGCGTTTTACATTACACATTACAGCACCAGTGCGTAATAAGATACATTACGATACAGAAATTGGTCCAATAAGAGACCCTTTACGAGCAAATATGTTATAATAGTACATTATGATATAAGTGCGCTAAGTTGATAATTACAGCCGAGGCGATATTGCTAGCTCGAGCCGTAGGCGAGAGCTATAATTAGCAGAGGATAGCCCTTTCAGCATTTCCCATTGGCTGGCATATTTCTTGTTCACCGATTAACAATGCGCGCGCATCAGCGCTTTTTTAAAGCAAGGGCACTGATCCAGCTAGTATGACATTAAGACATTAGTAATAAACTAATTGAACATTTTTGTGTTTTGTTATAAATAAATTGTTGTGAGTTATAGTCAAAATTAATTAAATTGATAAATTAAATATTTCTCATTATATTTTATTTCTTATACTTAGTTAGTTTTATACCTAAAATGTTTACAACTTTTCTGACATAAAAACTCTTTACTAAGATTTAAAAAGGTACCGTTCGTTTTAGACGGAGCATTTTGAAACCGTGCGTTTTACATTACATTACCGCACAAGTACGTAATAAGATACATTACGATACAGAAATTGGTTCAATGAGAGACCCTTTACGAGCAAATATGTTATAAATAATATTAACTTTACCACGTTTGCCTATTATTTGCATTGCATAGTTTTTTTAGTAGATTACAATAAAATACAAACCGTATTCACATTTTTCGGTTTAAAAAAAAATGTTCTTTGTCGTGGGGCAAAATGGCGTCGGACGATCGCGACACAGAAATGGCGGAGTACCATTCGTATTTTTTATTTTTTCAGGCCAAATGAAAAGAGACGGCCCATTTTCCATGGGCATTTGCCCCACAGCAAAAGTGCAGGAGACTCGACCAAAATTGGATCATTGTATAGGATTTTAAATATAATTATATTGAGGAACTGTTAATGTTTTTATTCTGCATAGCGGGGCTTAAAAGATATCAACTAAAACGTTGAAAAAAAAACGCGATGTGTGAGTTTCGAACGAATCGAGCATATTTTACATTCTTGTTGGAGTCGAGTTTCGAACGAATCGGATGTTGTGTCAATTTTGTTAACTTTTTTTTTATTTTGGCGTCGCACGCCTTTTGTGTTTTCCCATATTACGTATTTCAATATTTTCAAGTTTTACTAAAAACCGTCAAAGAAGTAGGGGAGGTAGGGGAGGGATGGGCAGTTGGGAGACATGGGCACCCCCCTTTTATTCTGATTTGATCATAGATTTAATTTTTTTCTTGATTTGGGAGTTTTCTTTACCGACTGGCAGCACTGTTCATCCATAGTGTATATGTAATTTCTGTCCGTTGTCAAACACAAACACGTTTGAAGGTTATGCACTAGTAAAAGTAAATATTTTGTTGTGGTTTCGGATCGTACTAAAGAGAAAACTTATAAAAGGTATGTGTATTTTTTATTATTTATCTATTGTATATTTACTAATCTATAAATTTAACTGAAATTCAAGCCTAAAAACGTTGATTCAAAAAAAACCGGTAACCTATGTCGAAAATGTATACAGAGGGAGTAATGGGCATATGGACGATGGGGTGGTTTGGGCATGCCCAATGCTCCCTCCTATTATGTTCATTATAGAAGGATCTATAACTATTGGTTTATTTTTAATTACAGAAAAATGCCGTTTAAATTCAAAAAGAAAGGTTTGCGACGGGAAATTCCTAAAGATTTAATATTGCGAGCCATAGAAGAGGTATCAAAGATCAAAAATAAAAACAACAGCTGATAAATTTGATCTAGGGATTCCTAGATTAAGTTTGCAACGGTACCTAAAACAAGATTCTATAAAGGATTCTTCGCGCAGATAACCTCACAAATTTTCACTGACGAAGAAGAACAATAATTGTCAAATTACATAACAGATTGTTCTTAACATACCTAATTATGGGTTGACAAAGATACAGGCACGTAAATTGGCCTATGACTATGCCTATTTTTGGTTTCTGTTTTTGATATAGGTTATTAGTAGTCTATTTGTTAACTAATTTTTGAATTCCATTATGGATATAAAGTGATTTATAGACCGTGCCCAAGCCTCCCACAGGGTATGTCCAAGCCTCCCTACCATAGGGAGCATTGGACACTTTTGACTTTGTTTATTAAATATCTCGTAATGTTGAGACTGATTGTAATTTTGAAGAAGGCTCTTTAATTATATCTAGCCAAATATGTGGTGCAATAAAAATTGGCAATAAAAGTTGATTATCTATAAAATCTGATTTTTTATGCAATAAATAGTGAAAAAGTGCCCATCCCTCCCCTACCTCCCCTACGTTCACGAACATGAAATAGTAATTTGAAATAACCCACCTAATAATTATATTGCACATTGCCACTCGAAAATACACAAGTTAAAGAAAATAATACAATGAGGCGACATGTTTTTTTCACGTTGGCGCCAAAACTAGAATGTCGCAATCCGGGCAAAATGACACAAGCACGTTCACTTTACGTAAACGTCAACAGAAGAAAAAAAGAGAAAAAACATGGCTGGTTTTAGGTACAGTCATTAGAGTACTTTTAAATCACACCAATTTGCAATCCCCGCTTGGCACGTTAGTTTTGAATGTACAGTTTGCATTATTTAATTAAATGTTAATTTACTTAAATAACTTTTTTAGGTCTCCGGGGCTAATTAAGTACCTAAACTTGAAACGACGTGGGGCAAAAATGAGCAGTCTCCTTTATTTCTATTGTAATTGAAATTCCGTATAAATTTATTTGCGTAATTGAAATTCCGAACAGGCTAGTACCAACACTATAACGTGTTAAAACGTACCTATACATGTCACAATCCGTCCAATAGAGAGCTTTGCTTACGCAACTATGCTTTGATTGCTTTGCGTAAAGCACGTGAAGGGCTAATGATGCTACGGTAATTAAGAATAAGGTAGTAATATAATGAAGAAAGAAATAAGTCCAGTAGTTTTGAAGGTAGGTAGAAAGGTTTTTCCTTACAAACAATGTGATCTTTCTTGTTTATAAAATTGTTGGTTTAAAATTAGCAATAGACTGATGCCCTTTTTATATATAATATCGTAAAACACGCATTTATTTAATTATAAAACACGACTACATATTAAATAAATAAATGACTAAATCTTGTGATTCAGTCATATTTAGTTTTCATTTCTTTCATTCGACTGTTTTTCAATAAATGGTTTATTGTGTGTATATAGACAATAAAAAACAAATTGATGTATTTTTTTAAAAACATCTATGATTAATCTGAATGTTTTCATATACTGGATTTTGGGGAGCGATGACCTTGAGTAATCGTAGCTTCTATCTTACTCGCGGCGACGCGGCGTATTGGAGAGGGGAAGGGCGACGCGCGGGTGAAATTTGATTTTTTCCTGGCACTAGGCCCGCTCTTAAATGTTTGTGTAAGTCCAAGGATGGCTTTTACGGCGAGAATAAATCGAATAATTGCCGGGAAAACCTAAAAAACAGCCCTTTTCTTTTTCCCATACAAACGTTTTCTAACTAAAACTTTAAGGCAATTTGAGCTTTATGGCTATGGAATAAAGTTCATATTAAATAAAGTGCTTTTCCATACAAACGTTTCCTAACTAAAATGTTAAGGCAATTTGAGCTTTATTGCCATGGAATAAAGTTCATATTAAATAACAAGCACTCACTTAGGTCTAAGCAATAATATATGTGTGTTCCGGGACCAAAGTGCAAATTGACTCCTTGACTAATGATCGGGATTTTGTCATAATAGTGCCACCAGCCACTATTATGACAAAAAGACCGTCTAATAGAAAACATTATCTCATAAAGAACAAAGTTGGATAGAAAATTGTTCGCTGAAGATGTGCAGAGGTGCTATAAAAAGTATGACAGGATAATTATTGTTGGCAAGACTTTCAGAGCAGCTCAAACAACTACTAAATGCTATGTATGTGAAAGTTTTCCGTGTAAAAACTGTTTCAATAATATTCACTGATGTATTTTAAACCTAAAAAATAGATTATTTAGTTTCTAAGTAAGTTTCTTCTTTTTTGAATAAAATTATTTAAGGGTGATTTTTATTTATCTCTTAATATCTCCTTAACTGATTCCCAACCCAAAACCACTGGGAAAATGTATAGAAAGCGTGCGCATTTCGGATAGACACTGCTTTAACTGAAATAGGGAATAAACTATACACACTCCTTATGACAGTGTGTATCCTAAACGATACACATGACGCTGAGCGTGTTATAGTGTTTGTGGTATTAATTTAGAAAACTCATGTTTCTCACATGGTCAATTGTATGTTGCATATGGCCCTCCCGTGTTCGAAAACCATCAGATTAGTTTGTCTATGAGCCAGGTAATCAAACAAAAAACATCGTATATCACCAAGCACTACAATGAAAATAAAACAGATTTTTGGTAATAGCTTGATTAACAATAAAAGGATTACTTACTTTTAAATGCTTATATACGTTGAAATAAATATGTTATTAATAAAATACTTAATTACTGCCTTTTTCGAAGTCATGTGCGTAATGATGCTAACTTAAAACGGTGAAGGAAAACATCGTGAGGAAACCGACATGTACCTAGAATCTTTCGAAGTAATGTGTCATTCACCAACCCGCACTGGGCCAGCGTGGTGGATTATGGCCTAAACTCTCTCCTTGCGAGAGAAGGCCCCGAGTCCCAGCAGTGGGAACGTTTAGTGGGCTGTTGATGATGATGAAAATACTTAACGCGGTTCACATAATACATCTTTTACCAAGTTTCAAGTTTGGACAGATAGACATACATAACGAACCCATAAGGGTTCAGTTAGTACGTTTTACGGAACCCCAAAAATGGATCTTCGATATGTATGTATCTTTGTTTTATGTATTTGTTATTGTCGGGACAATATTTGTACAATAGAAAATTTAGAAAATGTAGACGAAAAAATATATGGTGGTACGAATTTCACCGGGTAGTCATGAAAAGCATAATATAGGCATACTTTTTATTATGGGAAAATAAAGGGATCGAGAACGGTGCTGGTGAAAACGTAGGGAGCTATCTATAATTCATCGAACTGCGCTTCTACCGCCTAACTAAATCAGCTATCGGTTTGCTAATGCTGTCTCTATCATTTCAAGCGAAAAGAAAAGAGAGAGAAACATCAAAGCTATGACATTTTTCGTTCGGCGGTAGACCCCCTGGTGGTAATGAATTACATGTGGTGTGGCGTCTCTTGAAATCTCATTCTGGTACTACAGTTTACAAAAAAAACTAGCGGTCTGCCCCGGCTTGGCCCGTGGTACATATATAATAGCACTCGGAGATAACGTAATTTATGCAGTGGCAAAATATTTTTTTGAAATCAGTCCAGTAGTTCCTGATAGTAATGAGTTCAAACCACAGAAATCTAAATAATTTCTGTGGTTCAAACAAACAAACTCTTCGCCTTTATAATCTTCTTATAAATAAAATTCTCGTGTCACAGTGTTAGTTACCTCACGCCTCCGAAACGGCTTTACTGATTTTTACCAATTTTTTTTTGCATATTCAGTAGGTCTGAGAAACGGATACTATCTATTTTTCATACCCCTAAGTGAAAAGGGTTGTTCACCCCTAAAAATTTTTGGGCATTTTTTTGTTTTTATTTGTTTATAATGTGGCATTAAAACATACATACAACCCTAAATTTGTATATGATACCACCTTGTCCTTTTTTCTATCGGAAAGCTCAAGACGGTCAGAAACCGACACGGATACACCTTTAAAAGTTGGAGTCAGTTCGAAAGGACTCCTTTTAGCGGAGAACAGACACGCCTGCGTCTTATTCTCGTTGAAATTGACCAGATTGGCATCGCCTCATTTAGACACCGCCTCAAGGGTCAAGCTCAAACGCTCGATAAGACTCTCTCTTAGTACCTGGGTTTGCTGCCCGCTGGCTCTCGCGCTAGATATGTAACTCTCTACAACGGTGCTATCATCTGCGTACCTAAAGATACCGGGCTTCAACAGATCGTTGATATGTAGCAGGAAGAGCGTCGCAGAGAGTACCGACCCTTGAGGGACTCCGGCATTGATAGCCATTTGATCCGACGAGCAGCCATCAATGACGACTCGTATGGATCGATCCCTCAAGAAGTCCGATATCCACGCAATGAACCCAGGAGACAAACCATAACTAGTAAGCTTGCTTACAAGGCCATCATGCCAAACCCTGTCGAAAGCCTTCGAGATATTCAGGGAGACTGCAAGTGCTTCCCCGTGTTTCTCAATAGCTTCACTCCAGATGTGAGTGACGTACGCTAGAATATCCCCGGTGGACCGGTTTCGGCGAAACCCGTATTGCTGGTCACTGAGGAGGTCGTTCGTTAGATCCACAAATAAGCCCGGCAGATGGCGCTGCAGACAGTGTCTAGGCTATGATCCGAGCGAAGACGGAACGGGCCGCTAGTATTTATATAGAATATAGAACCACCTATACCTAACCGCTTACGGGACCTCATTGGGATACTAAACTGATTTTTTACCTAGAATTAACCCTTTCTGCGTATCCTTCTTAAGGACGTTTAAAGAGCACCTTTAGAATTGAAGTGAATAAATACAAAAAAAATATACATATGACTTTTTTTATAGATACCTAGTAATAGGTACCTAGAATTATTAATTAGGTACTAATTTTGTTCTTTGCAAATTGAAAAATTGCATGTATTATATTTAAACCGTTCGATGTATCAATTATATGAGAACTACGCCGTTGAAACTTGGTAGGTAGATGTATTCTGTAAACCGCATTAAGATTTTTACAAAATAAAATTTTTGGGGTTGCCTCATAATTAGAACTCAAAGAACTGAAACTCAAAAAAAAAAAAAAAGTGGCCAAGTGCGAGTTTGACTCGCCCATGAAGGGTTCCGTTGCAGCAAGTAACATAATATACATAGTACACATAGTTCTTGTAGTTCGTTGTAACTTTGATCGAAGTTTCAATGATAGTGTATTTATGACGTACTAAAAAAAACTACTTATCAGATCGAGTTCAAACTAATTTTCGTTGGTAGTTTACATAGTAATGTACATCATATATTTTTTTTAGTTTTCATTCTCTTACTTTAGAAGTTAGAGGGGGGGGACACACATTTTACCACTTTGGAAGTGTCTCTCGCGCAAATTATTCAGTGTAGACGAAAATGGTATTAGAAACCTCAACATCATTTTTGAATACCTATCGATAGACACCCCACACGTGTAGGTTTGATGAAAAAAAAATTTTGAGTTTCAGTTCTCAGTATGGGAGGCAACCCTAATTTTTATTTTTTTTATTTTTTTCTGTTGAAATCTTAATGCGGTTCACAGAATACATCTACATACCAAGTTTTAACAGTGTAGTCCTCATAGTTTCGGCAAAAAGTGGCTGTGACATACGGACGGACAGACAGACAGACAGACCGACAGACAGACATGACGAATCTATAAGGGTTCCGTTTTTACATTTTACGGAACCCTAAAAAATCATCAAACCTATACGCGTGTGGTATCTATGGACAGGTCTTCATTATGTTCCGGTTTCGAATTATTTTTTTTGCTACACCTTATGATTAGAGCGAGAGAAGTAAAAAAATGATGTACATGTAGCGAGTAGTTTTTTTAAGTACGTGTTAAATACACTACCACTATTATTAAAACATCGATCAAAGTTACACCAAACTACAAGAACTTAATTATGTTACTTGCTGCTACGGAACCCTTCATGGGCGAGTCCGACTCGCACTTGGCCGATTTAATTTAATGGAAAGAGCGAAACTGTTAAATTTCGTTGACGAAGAATTTATTTGTCAACGAACCACCCATCTCTACTTCATTCTTGCTGTAATTTATTAGTGTTTATAAAAACACTTTTCAAAAATATACAGATGAGTATCACTTTTTCTGCGCTGCAAGGAAAAGATAGAAAACACAAGGTAATAACCATAGAACGCGAGCAAAAACGGCCATATATTTTAAGGAAGCAAACGTATACCGTTTTTTAGCAACATACAGCGCCATCTTCCTTTCGTTCGAAGCACTTTGCGCCCACCCCATCGTTTTCACCCCAAAGTTTCTGCGTCGTGTTACTATACTAGGTTGTACAATGTTGTGCCTAAGAAAACATAAATTGCCTTTACAACTAGCTTTTAAATTAAATTTGTAAATTCTGAAATCCTTTATTATTTCTTATTCTACTGCCAATCAACAACAACGCGCAATTATTACTAAGTTCCTGTTGGATGGAAAACATTTCCAGAGAAATGGCAAAGTGGTTGCAATGCTAGGCAATGATTTGAACTCCTTAAATTCAATCAAGTTTCGTAGCACTAGGTACGTTGTCAGTGCCGGCTTTAGGGTGGGGCGACGGGGTTGGTTGCATGGGGCGCCGGACTCGCCCGGGGTTTGTTTCGTCGGTTTTTTTTTAAAACTCGGATGATGTTTTCTTTGATTACATAGAGTGCAGTCATTGGGCTACGAATATGCGATTCGATGCCGTCGAAGCAGTAACTACGAGTCCAGCTCAACAAAATAATATTACGAAAGCATTTTTGTATTTTAATGACGAAAATAGTTACAACAGCATTTTCTTTCATAATAGGTTGATTTACTGGTAGCACAGAACATTTATGTATGTATATGTGTACTGTGACTGGTAGTACAGCCACGAAAGTTTTAAATTAAAACAAAGTAGCTAATGTAAAAAAGATCTATATATATTATTCATTGCTATCCTTGTTCTATCCTTAAGAGGGCGCCTAGTGCCAGAATACGAAAAAAGGACATTTTCGACGCCGCTCACTGAAGTTAAGAAACTAAAAACTATGACAAAAAAAATATTGACGTGTGGGTACAATCAAGAAGAAGCACAATAACCGAATAGAATTTTAAAAATAGATCATTGTTTTTTACAATAAAAAAATAAAAATGTCACCGACAAACCCCGTTTTAATTCGAGTACTCGAAATTATCAGCGATGACTCCACATTATTTTTTGGTAATAAAATTCCTAATTGTATGTTCTAGCAAAGTAACCACAGAAATCGAAATAATAAGGTAATAGAAATGGCATAACTCTCAAATTACTTGCAAAAAGCTTGTCGCCACATTTCCCCTGCCCCCGCGATCACTACTACATGCGCGTAGTATTCAAATAGAGCTCCACTCACACACCAACAGCTGCACATTATCAACCTGGGTCTGTGATTGCACCACACACATCCATAAACGCTTATCAGTGAACCTACTAATACATTGAAAAATTAACAATTTTTCACATATACGCTAGTGCTTGACAAAAATTAAAACATATCGATATTTCAAAGTACGGTCCAATTTTAACATTCGATAAAGGTTATTATTGATTTTATTAAGAGTGGGCCTAAAGCCAGGAAAAAATCAGATTTCACCCGCGCGACGCGTTTCTTAATGTGATGTACATAAAGTCGAGAATAGCATGACACAGTTTGGAGGAAAAATCAATATTTAATCAGGAGTCCATTTTTGACCAAGTTTTATTTAATTACTCAATAACTAAACATAAATTTAAAAAAGTGTTCGGTTACTTTACTAGAACGTACAAATAGGAATTTTATTACCAAAAAATAATGTGGGGTCATCGCTGATAATTTCGAGTACTCGAATTAAAACGGGTTTTTTCGGTGTCATTTTTATTTTTCTATTGTAAAAAACTCTGATCTATTTTTAAAATTCTATTCGGTTATTATGCTTCTTCTTGATTGTACCCACACGTCAATATTGTTTTGTCGTAGTTTTTAGTTTCTTAACTTCAGTGAGCTGCGTCGAAAATGTCCTTTTTTCGTTTTCTGGCTTTAGGCGCCCCCTTAATTAGGTGTATTACACTACAACAAAGTCAATATGCCTACCTATAAAATAAGTGAGTCACATGGGGTATACTATTGTTTCGAAAACTGAACTATGTAATTCTGACACCACATGGGCTTAGGTATAGTTGAAGAACAAAGGTTGTTGTATATTTTGTACATCGAGCAACTCGATCTTCCGCGCAAGCACGGAAGGGAAGTAGCCTTTGCTAAAAATTATTGTTCAAATCTTTCTGTCATTTCTTGCGGGAGGGGAAAGTTGCACACTAGCGTAAAGCCGCACTATTACATACAAAACATACCTGTACCGATCCATTGCCGACCATACTCACACAGCCAAATCACTAACACATTAAAAATAAAGCACCATTCACAAATCTAGCCCCGCCCTCAGTGTATTCCACGCCACAGTATATTATCAAACCCCGTGGTCCACGCGGACTTGTGCTTTGACAGAGGGGAAACGCTGTGTATGCCTACTCCCTTCCATGTTGCTCGCTGATTTTGTATGAAAACTAATAAAGTCTTAAAAAAAGCTTACAATAGATAAATACTGCCTCAGTTATCTTAATATTTATTTTGCACGGACGAACAATCGCGCGTTATAGCCAGTATGTATATTTTTTTGTTAATAATTAATGAATTATGAAGTAATGTTTACCGCGAATTAAAAGATTGTACGTAAGGATGTAATGTTAATTTCGTACAATTTTTTTTATCGATTTATTATGTTACTTTATCGATAAAACTATGTAAAATTTAAAATAAAATTTTCATCGTTTATTTTTGGGAAAGTAAAATTGGACCGTCACAGCACTAACTCACAATCGCTACCTGCGGTTGTACCATGGAAGATTAGAGGTTATGACGATATCTTTAATTTTACATTACATTGCTGTTTATGCTTGTACCACTTTAGATGTTAATTAATGTATGCAGCAATGGTATGCAAAATGACGATCACACCAAAAATTTATAACTATCATAGTGAATCATTGGGCTCCGTTTATTTTATTAAAAAATAAAATTTAAATAAAATAAAATACCTATCAGTGAAATGTTATCTCATTATTGGAATAATTGCAAGTTGTGGAAGATTTTCCACAGTTGTTTATGCTCTTTAACACAAGTTTCAAAGATGATTCACGCCTGCCGGTTCGAACAAGACTAAACTACAATTCGAGCACTGGTGGCCTACAAGTCACCTGTGCGGCGACAATGTCACGCGGTCATGCGACTTCTAGTACCTTATTATTTAGATTTCTGGGAAAGACACCGAACACTTTTTTAAATTTATGTTTAATTATTGAGTAATTAAATAAAACTTGGTCAAAAATGGACTCCTGATTTTTCCTCCAAACTGTGTCATGCTATTCTCGACTTTATGTATATCGCATTAAGAAACGCGTCGCGCGGGTGAAAGCTGATTTTTCCCTGGCATTAGGCGCACTCTTAATAACCTAGTTCGTTGCCAACAATCAAAATAAGTAGAACCACAGCAAATCTCGCCGCTAACGATTATAGCGGTCAAGTAGATTGGTTTATTCACAGAAACGCAATTTATTACCAATTTCAAGGTGCTCAGGGCACATCAATTGATTTATATCGATGTGTAATGTGTATATCAAGTACCTATCTATGTACAATTGAATGCGTATTGTATGATATAACAGGCGATAAGGCGAATGACGAAGACTAAGACCGTAAGAAAAATAAGTATAATAACGGAAGTAATGCTTGAAATCTGCCCGTGACCAGTGTTGCCAATTTTATTTTTCAAATGATCGTGTCATCTGTGTACGAGTATATACTTAAAAATGAATGTCTATAATATGTACATTTAATATTTGGCTGGCGTGGTCGTGGGTTCGATCCCCACCCAGTGCAAACATTTGTGTGATGAATTCAAATATTTGTACTGTGCCTGGGTATTTTCTATGTATAACTAGCTGACCCCGCAAACGTTGTTTTGCCTTAGTGAACAACCCTTGTCACTTAGGGGTATGAAAAATAGCTAGTAGCCGATTCTCATACCTACAGAATATGCATATAAAATTTGGTTAAAATCAGTAAAGCCGTTTCGGAGGAGTAAGGAAACAAACACTGTGACACGAGAATTTTATATATAAGATAAGTTTGTATTTAAAACTAGCTGACCCGGTGAACTTCGTACCACCATCTATTTTTTCGTCTACATTTTCTAAATTTTCTATTGTACAAATCTTGTCCTGACAATAACAAATACATAAAACAAAGATACATACATATCGAAAATCCATTTTTAGGGTTCCGTAAAAAGTACTAACTGAACCCTTATGGGTTCGTTATGTATGTCTATCTGTCCAAACTTGAAACTTGGTAAAAGATGTATTATGTGAACCGCGTTAAGTATTTTCATCATCATCAACAGCCCACTAAACGTTCCCACTGCTGGGACTCGGGGCCTTCTCTCGCAAGGAGAGAGTTTAGGCCATAATCCACCACGCTGGCCCAGTGCGGGTTGGTGGATGACACATGACTTCGAAAGATTCTAGGTACATGTCGGTTTCCTCACGATGTTTTCCTTCACCGTTTTAAGTTAGCGGCATTACGCACATGACTTCGAAAAAGGCAGTAATTAAGTATTTTATTAATAACATATTTATTTCAACGTATATAAGCATTTAAAAGTAAGTAATCCTTTTATTGTTAATCAAGCTATTACCAAAAATCAGTTTTATTTACATTGTAGTGCTTGGTGATATACGATGTTTTTTGTTTGATTACCTGGCTCATAGACAAACGAATCTGATGGTTTTCGAACACGGGAGGGCCAATTGCACATTTATGCAGCATACAATTGACCATGTGAGAAACATGGGTTTTCTAAATTAATACCACAAACACTATAACACGCTCAGCGTCATGTGTATCGTTTAGGATACACACTGTCATAAGGAGTGTGTATAGTTTATTCCCTATTTCAGTTAAAGCAGTGTCTATCCGAAATGCGCACGCTTCCTATACATTTTCCCAGTGGTGTTGGGTTAGGAATCAGACAATCAGTTAAGGAGATATTAAGAGATAAATAAAAATCACCTTTAAATAATTTTATTCAAAAGAAGAAACTTACTTAGAAACTAAATAATCTATTTTTTAGGTTAAAAATACATCAGTGAATATTATTGAAACAGTTTTGACACGGAAAACTTTTACATATATAGCATTTAGTAGTTGTTTGAGCTGCTCTGAAAGTCTTGCCAACAATAATTTTCCTGTCATACTTTTTATAGCACCTCTGCACATCTTCAGCGAACAATTTTCTATCCAACTTTGTTCTTTATGAGATAATGTTTTCTATTAGACGGTCTTTTTGTCATAATAGTGGCTGGTGGCACTTCATCTCCGGCTGACTGAGCAGATCGTTTTAGTAAAACTTTAATTATTTGTTCCCTAAATTAAGTGATAGTAAGTTTCTTGAGATAATATTTGGTTGAATAATAAATGCGTATTCAAGAGAGAAACAAAGATCAATAATATTACGGAATGTGTGTCTTAATTGATACATATGGCCACTATTTCCCAGGCCACGTGTTTAAAAAAATATACACACCGGTAAAAAGAAAGGGATGACGGGGGAGGGGGTGTGATTATTTTCTATACTATTTTAACACCTCACAACTCAAACACTAAAAAAACAAAAATTGAAAGTTGTGAAAATTTGGTGGTATTTGCCTAAAGGGCTTGGCGCTGAGCGTGTTAAGGTTGCCCCTGGGACAAAGCAAAAGCATGAAGCACTGGAAACTGTAGTCGTTTAAACTGAATTGGTACATCAGTCGAAACCATTTGGATGAGTGGTATCTAAACGTCTTCTCCTTTATACTTTCGTTTCAGTATAGTTGCTTCTATCATGTTGTTCAGTATTTTTTATAGCTAACCATGTGCCGTTGCAAAGACGCGGTTCATTGACATTTTGCAACATTTTTACGACCGATTCAACTTTTAATTGAAGATTGTTGTGAGGTGGCAATCATGACAAATCCAGCAAGTTCACAAATTCCGGTGGATAGTTGCTGACGACATCATCTTGATTAGTCACCGAATCAACTGATTTATAAATCCTCATCCGCCTGTAAATTGTTCTTGAGTTTTGAAATTTATTTCATTTGCATTTATCTCATTTACATAATATTAGTATTTATTTATCATGTGGCTATCTTGTCCCAATGTTGGGCAACGCCTTCCCTACCTTCCTTCTAATTTTCCCTATCTATGGCTAATAAATATACAGTCCAGTCTTTCCGATATTTGCGGAGGTCGTCTTGCCATCGGCATCGTTTCTTTGGTCTGCCGCGTCGCCGTTGGCAAACTGGCTTCCTCCGCGTGGTAATTATGGCCCAATAATCATCCGACATGCGGCCAACAATGCGACAAGTGGGTCCAGCCCGATCCCACTTCAAATTAGCTGCTTTTTGAGTTACATCGGCTATTCCGGTTTTGGAACACAGTATGGTGTTTCGTATTCTCTCCGTTAGTTTTACTCCAAAAATACTGCGTTCCACAGCCCTTGGCAAACGTGTGTATTTAAATAATTTTGCACAGATAGGGATATTAAATTAACATCATCATCATCATCAACAGCCCACTAAACGTTCTCACTGCTGGGACTCGGGGCCTTCTCTCGCAAGGAGAGAGTTAAGGCCATAATCCACCACGCTGGCCCAGTGCGGGTTGGCGGATGACACATGACTTCGAAAGATTCTAGGTACATGTCGGTTTCCTCACGATGTTTTCCTTCACCGTTTTTTTAAGTTAGCGGCATTACGCACATGACTTCGAAAAGACAGTGGTACGTGTGGGGTTTGAACCCGGGGTCTCCGGATCGGCAGCCGCCGTTCTCCCGAATAGACCACCGTAACTTATATTAAATTAACAATTCAAAATAATACATACTTGATTGAAATAAGGACGTAAAAACTGACGCATTTTACGTCGCGTGCCCAAACTGAATCAAAATAAATAATATCGTGAAGCCGACCAAATTGAAAATCACTAATAATTATCTATGAGTCTTACGTTTTGTGACTATTCAGTTTGATCTGGTTCGCGATATTATTACTTTTGTTGAGTTTCTTCTGAGTGAGTTTCGGAACGCGACACTATTTAGTTCCTCCTATCCTTCAACGCAACACGCACACTGTTTTGATAGGTATGATGGAATTTGAACTTTGTGCAGCGGGACCAAAGTGCAAATTGACTCCTTGACGTTAGGAACACACATATATTGCTTAGACCTAAGTGAGTGCTTGTTATTTAATATGAACTTTATTCCATAGCAATAAAGCTCAAATTGCCTTAACATTTTAGTTAGGAAACGTTTGTATGGAAAAGCACTTTATTTAATACTAGACGCGACTTCGTCCGCGTGAAATACATGACTATTTGCTATTTGTTCATTGTGTGTGTTTATAGGTAACTCAGGCAGCACATACGAGGGTCAAACTGAAAGTTCTTAGACCTGGCCACTTATAAACAATATAATAAAAAAATAATTCTATAATTTGAAAATAGAACTCTTTGCCAATATTACTGAGTATATACTTCATTCATTTGTCATTTGTTTTACGATTTGGCGGCAAATTGAAAATTGTCTGTGTCACGTCAACATGAATTTAACACGAGAAAATTTTCGTGCAATGATTTTTTATACTTTCGATGTCATTTAAGTCAACAAGAAAGTTATGATAGACTACGATTGGCCTTTCACGATGAAGCCCCATCTCGTGCGACTGTTTACAACTGGTTTAATGAGTTTAAACGTGGTTGCACTAATCTCACTGATGATTTACGTGAGGGACGGCCTTCTACGGCGACGACTGAAGATAACATCTGTGTTGTGCGGCGTATGATAGAGACTGAGAAAAGAGTGACCTATCAGCAGATTCGGACAAGCTTAGGCATCGGTATGAGTCTAGTGCACAAAATCCTACACGAACATTTAGCGGCCAGGAAGCTTTGCGCCCGGTGGATACCTCATAATTTGACTGAGGCTCAAAAACTCCATCGTGTGGATTGGTGCCGTAAAATGATTGAAAGATTTAACGGAGGTGACTCAAATGCTGTGTTCGACATACTAACAGGTGACGAAAGCTGGATTTACTGTTATGATCCTGAAACCAAAAGACAATCTGCTCAGTGGGTGTTTCCTTTCGAGGAGTTGCCAACTAAAGTGAAGAGAGATCGAAGTGCGGGGAAAAAAATGGTGGCCTCGTTCTTTGGAAGGATAGGTCATTTCGCAACAATTGTGTTAGAGGATCAAAAAACAGTTTCTGCAGAATGGTACACTACCAATTGTTTGCCAATTGTCTTGGAAAAAGTTCGAGAGAAACGACCTCGCAGTAGGATCCTCCTTCACCACGACAACGCCTCATCGCACACCGCCAAGCGAACTATCGACTATTTGGCGACATCAAACGTTGAATTACTGGGTCATCCGCCGTATAGCCCCGACCTCGCGCCTTGTGATTTTTATTTATTTTCAAAAATTAAAGAAAAACTTAAAGGAAAGCGGTTTATGAATGCTGAAGAAGCGGTGGCTGCGTATCGCGATACCATTGAAGAGACCCCTAAGGACGAGTGGGCAAAGTGCTTTTCCCAGTGGTTCCATCGCATGCAGCGGTGTATTGACATGAATGGACAATATTTTGAAAAGATATAATAAAACTAATAACTGGCTAATGTAATCAGTTTTTGATTTTCAAAGAACTTTCAGTTTGACCCTCGTATTTGTACACCCATACACATTTACGGTTACTAAAAACAGCTTATAACAAAACAATTTTATTCAATTTCATTAAAATCGGTTTAGCTTGTTAAGGTGTAAAAGCGTAAGAGACATTCGTCCCCCATTTCAACCCCAATTTCACCCCCCTTACAGTTCGAAATTACAAAATTGATGGAACAAACATTTAATGGCTTCGTGTCAAATGTCTAGATACAAAATTTGATAACCTTAAAAATTACGCATTTCTTTAAAATAACCGTTCATCCCTTGTTTCATCACCCTCTGAGGGGTTGAATTTCGCAAAACCCCGTCTTAGCGAGCGCCTACGTGCTAAAAGACACCTCCATGCAAAATTTCAGATTCCTAGCATTTGTAGTTTCTGAGATTCCTTGATGAGTGACCTTTCGCTTTTATATATATAGATGAACTTTATTCCATAGCCATAAAGCTCAAATTGCCTTAAAGTTTTAGTTAGAAAACGTTTGTATGGGAAAAGAAAAGGGCTGTTTTTAGGGTTTTCCCGGCAATTATTCGATTTATTCTCGCCGTAAAAACCATCCTTGGACTTACACAAACATTTTTAAAAAAGAATTGTCTAAATCGCTCCAGGCGTTGTTGAGTGATGCGCTTACCAACACATTTTGCGATTCATTTTTATATTATAGAACTAGCTGACCCGGTGAACTTCGTACCACCATATATTTTTCGTCTACATTTTCTAAATATTCTGTTGTACAAATCTTGTCCCGACAATAACAAATACATAAAACAAAGAAAGAATCATCCTATTTGGTTTGGTCATTGAAAAGTTATGAGCGTACATACATTTCGAAGATCCATTTTTAGGGTTCCGTAAAACGTAGGTACTAACTGACCCCTTATGGGTTCGTCATGTATGTCTATCTGTCCATCCGTATGTCACAGCCACTTTTTTCGAAACTATAAGAACTATACTGTTGAAACTTGGTAAGAGATGTATAATGTGAACCGAATTAAGTATTTTATTAATAACATATTTACTTCAACGTTTAGTACGCATTTAAAAGTAAGTAATCCTTTTATTGTCAATCAAGCTATTACCAAAAATCTTTTCAATCTTATCTAAAGTTTTATTTTCATTGTAGTGCTGTGTGATATACGATGTTTTTTGTTTGATTACCTGGCACATAGACAAACGAATCTGATGGTTTTCGATCACGGGAGGGCCATATGCAATATTCAATTGACCATGTGAGAAACATGGGTTTTCTAGATTAATACCACAAACACTATAACACGCTCAGCGCCATGTGTATCGTTTAGGATACACACTGTCATAAGAAGTGTGTATAGTTTATGATGCACACTCCCCATTTCAGTTAAAACAGTGTGTATCCGAAATGCTCACGCTTTCTATACAATTTCCCAGTGGTTTTGGGTTGGGAATCGGACAATCAGTTAAGGAGATATTAAGAGATAAATAAAAATCACCTTTAAATAATTTTATTCAAAAAAGAAAGATATTTAGAAACTAAATAATCTATTCTTTAAGTTTAAAAAAAATCAATGAATATTATTGAAACAGTTTTGACACGGAAAACTTTCACATACATAGCATTAGTAGTTGTTTGCGCTGCTCTGAAAGTCTTGCCAACAATAATTTTCCTGTCATCATTTTATAGCACCTCTGCACATCTTCAGCGTCCAATTTTCTCTCCAACTTTGTTCTTTATGAGATAATGTTTTCTATTAGACGGTCTTTTTGTCATAATAGGGGCTGGTGGCACTTCATCTCCGGCTGACTGAGCAGATCGTTTTAGTAAAACTTTAATTATTTGTCCCCTAAATTAAGTGATAGTAAGTTTCTTGAGATAGTATTTGGTTGAATAATAAATGTGCATTCAAGAGAGAAACAAAGATAAATAATATTACGGAATATGTATCTTTATTGATACACACGGCCTGGGAAATAGTTTATCTAAATAAACTATTTCCCAGGCCACGTGTATCAAAAAATATACACACCGGTAAAAAAAGAAAGGGATGTCGTGGGAGGCGGTGTGATTATTTTCTTTACTATTTTAACACCTCACAACTCACAACACAAAAAAAAAACAAAAAAAAAAGTTGTGAAAATTTGGTGGTATTTGCATACAGTGCTTGGCGCTGAGCATGTTAAGGTTGTCCTTGGGACTTGTTTATGGTCATAGCAAAAGCAGGAAGCACTGGAAACTGTAGTCATTTAAACTCAATTGGTACATCAGTTGAAATCATTTGGATGCGTGGTATCTAAACGCCTTCTCCTTTATACTTTCCTTTCAGTATAGTTGCTTCTATCATTTTGTTTAGTATTTTTATAGCCAACCATGTGCCGTTGCAAAGACACGGTTCAGTGATATCCAGCGAGTTCAAAAATTCCGGTGGATAGTTGTTGACGACATCATCTTGATTAGTCACCGAATCAACTGATTTATAAATCCTCTTGTTAAGGAGATATTAAGAGATAAATAAAAATCACCTTTAAATAATTTTATTCAAAAAAGAAAGATATTTAGAAACTAAATAATCTATTCTTTAAGTTAAAAAAAAATCAATGAATATTATTGAAACAGTTTTGACACGGAAAACTTTCACATACATAGCATTAGTAGTTGTTTGCGCTGCTCTGAAAGTCTTGCCAACAATAATTTTCCTGTCATCATTTTATAGCACCTCTGCACATCTTCAGCGTCCAATTTTCTCTCCAACTTTGTTCTTTATGAGATAATGTTTTCTATTAGACGGTCTTTTTGTCATAATAGGGGCTGGTGGCACTTCATCTCCGGCTGACTGAGCAGATCGTTTTAGTAAAACTTTAATTATTTGTTCCCTAAATTAAGTGATAGTAAGTTTCTTGAGATAATATTTGGTTGAATAATAAATGTGCATTCAAGAGAGAAACAAAGATAAATAATATTACGGAATATGTATCTTTATTGATACACACGGCCTGGGAAATAGTTTATCTAAATAAACTATTTCCCAGGCCACGTGTATCAAAAAATATACACACCGGTAAAAAAAGAAAGGGATGTCGTGGGAGGCGGTGTGATTATTTTCTTTACTATTTTAACACCTCACAACTCACAACACAAAAAAAAAACAAAAAAAAAAGTTGTGAAAATTTGGTGGTATTTGCATACAGTGCTTGGCGCTGAGCATGTTAAGGTTGTCCTTGGGACTTGTTTATGGTCATAGCAAAAGCAGGAAGCACTGGAAACTGTAGTCATTTAAACTCAATTGGTACATCAGTTGAAATCATTTGGATGCGTGGTATCTAAAAGCCTTCTCCTTTATACTTTCCTTTCAGTATAGTTGCTTCTATCATTTTGTTTAGTATTTTTATAGCCAACCATGTGCCGTTGCAAAGACACGGTTCAGTGATATCCAGCGAGTTCAAAAATTCCGGTGGATAGTTGTTGACGACATCATCTTGATTAGTCACCGAATCAACTGATTTATAAATCCTCTTCCGCCTGTAATTTGTTCTTGAATTTTGAAATTTAATTTATTTGCATTTATCTCATTTACATAATATTAGTATTTATTTATCATGTGGCTGTCTTGTCCCAATGTTGGGCAACGGCTTCTCTACCCTCCTTCTAATTTTTCCTATCTATGGCTAATATACAGTCGAGTCTTTCTGATATTTGCGGAGGTCGTCTTGCCATCGGCATCGTTTCTTTGGTCTGCCGCGTCGTCGTTTGCAATCTGGCTTCCTCCGCGTGGTAACTATGGCCCAATAATCATCCAACATGCGGCAAACATGTCCAGCCCGATCCCATTTCAAATTGGTTGCTTTTTGAGTCACAAACTCTGGTTTTGGAACGCAGTATGGTGTTTCGTATTCTGTCCGTTAGTTTTACTCCAGAAATACTATTGCGCTCCACAGCCCGTTGGCCCGTTGGCAAACGTGTGGTGTATTTAAATAATTTTCTACAGATAGGGATATTAAATTAACAATTTAAAATAATAAAACACTTTTGGTAACGCGGTTTGTTTTTGACTGACACTTGATATAATGACCATTTACATTCTCTTTGATAATGACGTGAAAACTGACGCATTTTACGTCGCGTGCCGAAACTAAATCAAAATAAATAATATCGTGAAGCCGACCAAATTGAAAATCAGTACTCACAGATCATTATCTGTGAGTCTTACGTTTTGTGACTATTCAGTTTGATCTGGTTCTCGATGTTATCACTTTTGTTGAGTTTCTTCTGAGTGATTTTCGGAACGCGACAATCTTCATATATCCTTCAACGCACACACGCACACTGTTTAGATAGAATATATGATGGAATTTGCACTTTGTGCAGCGGGACCAAAGTGCAAATTGACTCCTTGACGTTAGGAACACACATATATTGCTTAGACTTATGTGAGTGCTTGTTATTTAATATGAACTTTATTCTTTAGCAGTAAAGCTCAAATTGCCTTAACATTTTATTTAGAAAACGTTTGTATGGGAAAGCACTTTATTTAATATGAACTTTATTTCGTAGGAACAAAGCTCAAATTGCCTTAACATTTTAGTTAAAAAACGTTTGTATGGGAAAAAGAAAAGGGCTGTTTTTAGGGTTTTCCTGGCAATTATTCGATTTATTCTCGCCGTAAAAACCATCCTTAAACTTATACGAACATTTTAAAAAAAGAATTGTCCAAATCGGTCCAGGCGTTGTTGAGTGATGCGCTTACCAACACATTTTGCGATTCATTTTTATATTATAGAGAAGATTATAATCCTCAATCGGATAATATACAACATCCTGGATATAAGTACATTTCCGAGCTCTGTGTAGCCGCTTGCTACACCGCCTGCTCTTCGCGTTTACAATTTTGGCGGGAAAACGGGTGTCAGGTTACATAAGTGCGGTGTTTGTGCTTCGGCATATGAAGTGCCGCCTTACTTGTATCCGTTTGAGCCCATTCATTCTCAAGAGCGTTTCAAGACGCTTCTAGCGGTATCGTTTGTTTATAATTAATGTACTTAAAATGTAAACTAACATTTTTGACACTTGAGATTTTTTTTTTGCGATTTCTCAAGTAGTCGATCAGCTATTACATTAATAATTTATAAAGGAGACAGTGGTTTTATGGCTTAAATGTGTTGTATACGAAATAACAAACTCGAAAAACCAAAAAAAACTGCATTCGATAGCACAAATATATTTCTTTAAATTTTTTCAATACTTTGGGACCATTTTCCCGCCAAAAATTTCAATTTTTGTTTTTTTTTAATTTTACGATTTTTCTATGTAAATGAACTCTAATTTTAATGTGGATTATATCAAAATAAAGAACAGTTCAAGTAGACGCCATTAAACACAAATTTATCGGCATACCTTCCCAAATAAAAACACGAAAAAAAAATTTTCCCGCCAAAAACCCGTCCGCAGAGTTAAGTTTGTATATTTTCGTCATCAACCAAGTTTTGGGTACTATATTACACACCGGTGTATCAAGCGGGTAGTCCAGTAACTTTGTCGCCTGAATGTATGGAGTAGGGTGCGTTAAATCCGGTAGATCTGATTTTTTGCAGACTTGTTTATGATGTTGGCCTAATGATTGTCCCAAGTTTGTGACCTCGAGCGACGAACGCAACTTTGTCAAAAATCGAAAAAACCGCGAAAAAATCGTTTATTTTTAAAATTTTGGCGATTATAACCCTAAACGACTAGTTTTTGTAAAAACTTTCTAATGGCGTTTATAAAGTAGACTAAATTTGCTACATTATGATACTAGAGTTGTCTTTGTACGCCAAATAGTTTCTGAGAATAAGTCTTTCAAAGTTTATATGTTTTTTCGCTTCGCAATTTTTTGCAATATTTTAACTCCTACATGACCACTTTGTGGCACAGTTACGGCGGTTTTTAACCCCCGACCAAAAAAGAGGTGTTACAAATTTGACGTCGAAGTCTGTCTGTCTTTAGACAGACACACATACAGGTCTGTCTATATGTGTATCTGTCTCTGTGTGTATCTGTCTACGGCACCGTAGAGCTGAAACGGATAGGCCGATTTCGATGCGTTTTTTTTTTATTTGAAGATACATTTTTGTGTTGATGTTTTGAGCTATTTTTGGTTAATATCGATTCAAGATGGCCGCCTCCACCAAATGGCAGACCAAATATTTCATCACAATCTACCTCAATATGGGTATCAGATGGAAGGGCTTGACTAGTAGAGTACTATACAGTATAACAATTTTCAAATCACAAAATGGCGAACTAAATGATTTTTTTTTCACTAATTCCTTAATATGGGTATCAAATGAAAGGGCTTGACTAGTAGTCTACTATGCACTATGACAAATTTCAAATCCATGATGGCCGCAACCACAAAATGACGAAATACGTTTCATTTTACACAACTACCTCGATATGATATAAATATAAATTTTTCATAGTGTATAGTAGTCTACTAGTCAAGCTCTTTCATTTGAATCCCATATTAAAGCCATAGTGAAAAAAAATTTACTGAGTTCGCCATTTTGTGATTTAAAATATGTTATACTGTATTGTACTCTACTAGTCAAGCCCTTCCATCTGATACCCATATTGAGGTATATACCCATATTGCCATAGACAGATACACACACAGACAGATACATATAGAGACAGACCTCTATGTGTGTATGTCTAATAGACAGACAGACTTCGACGTCAAATTTATAACACCTCTTTTTTTGGTCGGGGGTTAAAAACCGCCGTAACTGTGCCACAAAGTGGTCAAGTAGGAGTTAAAATATTGCTAAAAATTGCGGAGTACGAAAAAAATTATAAACTTTGAAAGATATATTCTCAGAAACTATTGGGTGTACAGAGACAATTCTAGTATCATATTGTATTAGTCTACTTTATAAACGCCATTAGAAAGTTTTTACAAAAACTAGTCGTTTAGGGTTATAATCGCCAAAATTTGAAAAATAAACGATTTTTTTGCGGTTAATTCGATTTTTGACAAAGTTGCGTTCGTCGCTCGAGGTCACAAATTTGGGACAATCATTAGGCCAACATCATAAACAAGTCTGCAAAAAATCAGATCTACCGGATTTAACGCATACGGTAATGTATAAAGTTACTGCACTAGTGTTGAAATAAATCATAATTCAATACCATTTGTCACAAAATCTAACCTTACTTCTTTTCCTATTCCTGTCGTCTTTCAGTCTTTCACAGAATACATCGACGCTTTTTAGGGTTCCGTACCCAAATGGTAAAACGGGACCCTATTACTGAGACTTCGCTCCTTCCGTCCGTCTATCACCAGGCTGTATCTCAAGAACGGTGATAGCTAGACAGCTGAAATTTTCACATATGATGCATTTCTATTGCCGCACAACAAATACTAAAAATAAAATTAAAATAAAAAATTGGCAGTCATAGGAACTGCCGATAGAGGTGAAAACTTGCTGTTGCCCTGGTACTGGTAGCTAGGGGCAAACACAACTCTTTTATATTTCTGTTGTCCTGGTATCTGGAGATAAACGCTGGGCTGTTGGAGGTAGGTAATCGAAAATCTTTACTGTTTCTGTTGCCCTGCCCTACCTGGCCGTTTTTACCGAGTTTATCCGAAGATTTCATATCCGATCCGATCCATTATCATATCCAAGCGTGACGATTGATGAATCCATTTCACAGCCATGCGCGGCTTCAGGGGGGGGGGGTCACGGGGGACATGACCCCCCCCCCCAAAATCATATACCAGGCCACTCAGAAAGTTTTGCAAAAAAAGTTTTTATGTATAAGACACTTGTAATATTTTCATATTTTGAAAACTTCGATTATTTATAAGTATAAATACAACTGTTCGATTTTCAAATTTCCCTCCGCATTTTTTGAGAGCCAATATTTTTTTTTGTTTTATTAAAAAATGGATCTGCGTCGAAAACATTTTCGTGCTATGATTTTTACGATTTCAAATGTGGCTTAAAACCTGACGAGTCATTTGATCGACTTCGAATTGGTTTTATGGATGAAGGACCTTCAAAAGCAACCATCTACCGCTGGTAGATGGTTGCTTTTGAAGCGCGAGTTCAAACGCGGTCGTTTTACTTTGGGGAATGAACAAAGGAGTGGTCGTCCTACGACAGCTGTCACCGAAGAAAATGTGCTGGCAGTAAAAAAATAATTCAAGAAAACAGACGCATTCCGTACGAAGAGATTCAGCATACTCTGCAGATTGGTTCAGGAAGTGTTCACAAGATTTTGCACGAGCACCTTCGCGTAAGGAGGATAGTTTCCCGCTGGGTGCCGCACAACATCACCTAAGCTCAGAAGCAGGCCCGTGTGGATTAGTGCCGTAATATGATACAAAAATTTGATGTAGGCTCGTCACGGCGCGTATACGATATTGTGACAGGTGGCGAATCCTGGCTTTATCAATACGATCCAGAAACAAAGCAGTCGACAGTTTGGCTGTTTCAAATGAACACCTACGAAAGTGAAGCGATCGAGGAGCGCAAGGAAAATTTTGATCGCTAGTTTCTTCGCATTGACGGGGTACCTAATTTCAATTCCACTTCGAGACCAAAGCAGTATCAACGCCGAATGGTCCAGCATAAAATGCTTGCCAGAAGTTTTTTCTGCAATGAGAAACAAGCGACCGAACACCGGGCTCCGCGGGGTCCTTCATCACCACGACAACGCGCCCGCGCACTCTGCGTTCAAAACGAGGGACTTCCTGGACTCCACACCGGTCAGAGTCTTGGGGCACCCTCCTTACAGTCCTGATTTGGCTCCGTGTGATTTTTCTTTATTCCCTAAAATTAAAAATCAGCTCAAAGGGATACAGTTTTCTTCGCCGGTATACGCGCTAACAGCGTTTGAGAAGGCCGTGGAAGAAGTGTCTGCGGAGGACTGGAAAAAATGTTTTGAAAATTGGTTTAGACGCATGAAACTTTGTATAGAGGCTGGTGGAGAGTTCTTTGATTTTTACTTTTTACTTTTTAGTAATTTTAAGAAGATTTACTAACAATTTTTTTTCATTCAAGTTAGTTTTTTAGTTTCTCAAAACTTTCTGAGTGTCCCATGTACCTACATTAGATTAAAAATCTAAAAAAAATCAAAATGTCTAGTAGTAGATAATCTATTTTCTAAACGCGGGAAAACAACTGGAGCGTCAACTACGCGGGTAAAATCGTGGGGCGCTCTTACTAGTAAAGTCTTTTTTACTCGATTTATTGTATTTCTACTCGTGCCCCCCCCCCCCCCAAATCTGAGGCTGCGTACTGGTGACCCCCCCAAAATTCGAGGCTGGGACCGCGCCTGTTCACAGCCCACGAAAATTCTGTCTATAGCGCGCCTAAAGAAGTTTTCACTTCAATAAATATTTAAGGGCACCCATACAACAAACTTGATTTTTTACCTTTTCTAGCTCGGTACTAATAACGGTGACAGGTAGACGCTTTAACTATTCACAGAACATTTAGTTTAATTTTCTCTATAAATATAATTAGTTAAAATAAAATAAATAATCAAGGGGGCTCCCATACAATTAAAGAGGTAAGTAAAGAGGTTTTCAGCGTTTATTTGCTAAAAATAACAATAATTTTGTAATGTTTGTATTTTTATATATATAGTAAAAAACTTAAAAATTAAGATAACTAATAAATGAAGTGAATATTAATAATAAGCGAAAAGTCTCGACCAACACCTCAAGATACTTTCGCTAGACGGTTGGATCAAAGGTCAGATGCAGAAGGCAGTCATCCTCGACACAGCGCGCATCGTCAGGAGGTTCCTCACTCTGCAGCCCTAACCACCGGTAGCTTGCGCCCTGCCCCGCTGCTGGCGGCTATCTAGGTCTAGGTTTTTATAATGTTTTTGACGTGACAACGTCTTATAATTCAATGAAGCCGGCTGGACGCCCGCAAAACATGACGTCATGTGCCGTTAACGCCGTTACCCTCGCCGCATGACGTCATGCGGCGTTACCTCGCTCTAAGGCGTAGTTGAAGTTGTCACGTTCAACTGTCGTCAGTAAACCGACTTTACAGACAACCATTTTTTGACGTGACAACGTCTTATAATTCGATGAAGCCGGCTGCACGCCCGCAAAACATGACGTCATGTGCCGTTAACGCCGTTACCCTCGCCGCATGACGTCATGCGGCGTTACCTCGCTCTAAGGCGTAGTTGAAGTTGTCACGTTCAACTATCGTCAGTAAACCGACTTTACAGACAACCACTTTTTTTGTGTTGTTTTTTAAGCTTTAAATTGATATTGTAAAAACTTAAATCAAATAAATGAATGGAAACAGGTAGGAACTTAGAATATTCACCGAATATTTAGTTGTATATTTACTAAAAATAAACAAATAGGTAAATTAAAATAAATTCCGATAAGGTAGAGTAAGAATAGGATATTTTGCATCCAAACATCCATCCAAACCCAGCTCAATCGGACACTGCGAAAAGTGTCTGTAGCTTGCAAGATTAGGTTAAGTACAGTATTTTTTTTTAACTTTTATAGGTTTGCACTTGACCGCCATCTCGCCTGATGTTAAGCGACGATGTGGTCTACGATGGAGCGTGTTTACCTAGAAAAAAATCGATTCACTCTCGATTTGAAGACACAAAGATTGTAACCACCGGGGAAAATCCACTCAGGCAGCAAATTCCATAGCCTAGACGTTCTTATCACAAAAGTCGAGTCAAATCTCTTCGTTCGTGTGTATTAGATCATGCAAATCAGTCGCACACTCTTCGAAGTATATCCGATAAAAACCGACAGACTAGCAATTTTACAGCGATGTTCAAGACTTTGAAGACTTTTTTGCACAAGAGTGTCGTTGCCTATGAGCCTTTGGTAATTATAATGGTACGGATCCCTTCGTGTGCGAGTGCCACTCGCACTTGGCCGTTCTGTTTGGTCGCCCCCTATCACGGCTTCCATCAATAAACATTCATTTTCAAAACGCTTTTGGTTTTGCCGTCGTCATCCCTACGTATGATATGGCCAAACCACGCTAACCCAGTGCTTTTCAAACTTGCTGTAACGGGTTCTACTTTCATACTTCCCCTAGTAAATATACCTACTCATTTCTCTACACATTCATATAAAAAGTAGCCAAGTGCGAGTTGGACTCGCCCATGAAGGGTTCCGTTCCAGCAAGTAACATCATAGTACACATAGTTCTTGTAGTTCGTTGTAACTATGATCGAAGTTTTAATAATAGTGTATTAATGACGTACTAAAAAAAAACTACTCATCAGATCGAGTTCAAACTAATTTTCGTTGGTAGTTTTCATGGTAATGTACATCATATATTGTTTTTAGTTTTTTCATTCTCTTACTTTAGAAGTTAGAGGGGGGGGGGGGGGACACATTTTACCACTTTGGAAGCGTCTCTCGCGCAAGTTATTCAGTGTAGATAAAAATTATATTAGAAACCTCAACATCATTTTTGACGTGATAACGTCTTATAATTCGGTGAAGCCGGCTGCACGCCCGCAAAACATGACGTCATGTAACGTTACCGTTACATCGTCGTCCGTGTCATGCGGACGAAGCTGAGCGATGAGGGCGCCACCCGCCGAGTCGAGCGGTATCACTACTCGCGCTATCAGCGTACTGATTTCTTAAGACGTTGTCACGTTTAACAATCGTCAGTAAACCGACTTTACAGACAACCGTTTTTTTAAGACCTATCGATAGACAACACACACGTGTAGGTTTGATGAAAAAAAAAATTATGAGCTTCAGTTCTCAGTATGGGGGGGGGGGCACCCCTCATTTTTGTTTTTTTTTTAAAACTTTTGTTAAAATCTTAATGCGGTTCACAGAATACATCTACTTCCCAAGTTTCAACAGTGTAGTTTTCATAGTTTCGGCAAAAAGTGGCTGTGACATACGGACGGACAGACAGACAGACAGACATGACGAATCTATAAGGGTTCCGTTTTTACGTTTTACGGAACCCTAAAAACAGTAATCAGTCTTATAAAGTTTATCAATATAATTCTTCATTACGTGTAGCGTCATCTATCGCAAAATAACTGTACTGCTGTGACTGAAGTATCGCTATTCAACTGGCAATTTCAGCTAGAATGCCGTTTGAAAAGCTGCAAGTAAATTTTACTAGATGTCACTGAATCGCTAAGAAGAAAATGTATTTACCAGCTTACAAAGATCCCATTACCAATTCAGTTATAGTACGACATAAAAGAGTGGAAAATAAATGAGGGCGCCACCATCGCTCATGTAGCAACACAGTAAAATCAATCTTGATAGGTACTTGTAGATTAAATTTTTTGCTTACATGGATTTTTATTTTATGATTAATTTTATTTACTTGTTCAAAAGCAAAACAGCTACTGGTTACTGCTCCGTTTTAATAAGTCAGATATGACAGTTGCAGATGGCAAATTGTACTTGTGTTACTTTGTAAAAAAAAAATACGTATAAGGATAGATAACTGACATAATCAACCTAATACAACTTCACGATCGTAAAATATCGTATTGTTAATATGCAAAAAAACAACTCAACCAAAATATTTCTTATTTATTCGTAATGGTGTCACAAAATAGCCCTTGGACCTATAGAAGATATTGTAGGCAGATTGCGGCCGGCCAGGCTTCATATACTACCCAGAGGAGTCTAGAGATAAAACATCTTATATATATATCTGGGTGACGAGTACATTGCTAGGTAATTATTTGGAATTTTCGTGTTCCCATAGCTGCATGTCACTGTGCTCTTATGTGGCAGGCATGTTGGTTACTATCAGGCACATGTCCTACTCGTCTCGTCACTATTCTAGTGATTAAAAAAAATAGGTTCATGTCAGTGTTTTGTACAATTTTCTATGGCCACTTACCAGTAAAATCAGCTGTACGTTTGTAAACATCGTCTAGTTCTGAACAAAGCTTTCGGGCCTTATATTTGGCCGCATACACTGCATGAATACTTTGTACCTATAGTATTTCACGGGCTCTGCCACAAATGACTTTGTTCATGATAACACTGTTTTTACTGTACACAATTCGCAAATAACACAAAACAACTAAAATCGCACAAATGTTTACAATGACTGGCAGATAAGGTACTTTTTTTGTGTTGCCAGCAAGATTGCTTGTTTAGTTTCCGATTAATTAATTTCTACTCTTTTATGTCGCTCTGTATTTGCTAAGAACTTGGAGCAGCTGAAGAACTGGTATCCATGGCCTTTATTTCATTAACTTCTGACTTGACTTGATACATTTTGACATAAGTAATTAGTAATTCAGACGTGTCATCAACTTGATATCTATTTTGTAAACACAACACGGGGATTGCAAGAAAATATAATAAAATTTCATCTTTTTCAATGTAAAATGGACGCAAAAGACGTGTGCGTAGAAGTAGAAAATGATGAATTTTATAGCAAATTCCTCAATGACTCTGTGAAACCTCTCATCGGAGAAAGCCTTTCCGTAACCGAACAAGTCAACAAACTCACGGAAGGTATCGAAAAACTAGGAAAAAGTTTGGAAAAGCAGGTTCTAGCTAAGCACAATGATCTCCTCACCCAGGCGAGTCACATCACAGATTTAGAAGCCAGTTTAGAGTCGGTTCAAACGCAAGTTCAGAGTTTACTTCGTGGTGCCGACAAGCTGAAAGACCGGGTCAATACACCATTTTATGCCCTCGAAAACCAAACTTTGATGCTCGAGAGAGTCCAAACAACATGTAATTTACTGAGGCACACTTCAAAAATACTGGCATTATGGAATAAACTCAAGAGCGTTAAAGATAATCCGTCGAAAGAAGCTATGATACTATTCGAACTGAACGAGCTGATCGGCGACTACGATTTCCAAGGAATCACATTATTAGATGACGTTTTGGTACAAGTTGAACACAGGCGTAAAGAGCTGCTAAATAACTCCACTGATTTGCTGCAGTCTAGTTTGTTGAGCAAAGACAAAGCAAAGCTACTGCAGTGTTTCAAAGTGTTCCACAACTTGCAGTGCACTGACAGCCAAATCAAAACCACTATATCCACTATTTTAAATAACTTGAGAAAAGAAATAGCCAATGCATTGAATGTGCAAATAGTGTCCATTGAAATAAAAAAATCTAGTTCAGGCCGAGCTGCTCCCGGAAAAGCTAATATCATGAATTCTCAAGATTTCAAAATCAAACTGTGGGATAATATTGACAAGCTGTTCAAAGTAGAGATATTCAACAGCTGCACTAAAGTAATCATGTTGCAAAGCGTCATCAATGAATTACACGCCATAGGCAACTTCAAAAACATCTCCAAGAACTTTTGGTCTGAGTTACTTGTTATATTCAGTAATGAGCTGGATAAGAGCCCTACCATGGTCAATCAGTCTATTGAGATAGACTACCCGAAATTGCTCAAATGTTTCAATGATCTATTAGCCCGTCTCAAATGTAAAGACTTGGAGATGAATCGCTCATCACTCACTAAATGGGAGAACTCGTTTTTATCCAAGTCTTTAGGAAAATTACTGGAACCTGTCAGAAGCATGTGGCATTTGAGCCAAGTGCCGACCATGGACCAGATAGACAATGCTGTGAGGGTCATAGCCGAAGCTTTGAGCGTTTCCCTGGGAGACAAACAGCTTAGCATCAGCTTGGCTAATAGTGTGGCCAAGTCCATCAAACAAATGAATGTAGAAGCAGAACAAAGGATGTCTCTAGATAGCGACGTGGCTCAAATCATAGAACCACCCACTAGCTCCCAGCAAAAAAATGCAGAACTCTACAATGCACTTTACTACTTCTCATCACAGATCAAGAGAGTTCTCGTCAACATGAACTCTATGTTACCATCAGAGAGCATTCAAATTGTCCAAAACAGCCTAAAGGATATCTCTAGCATGCCTGTCTTACAATTATTTGCGGAGTCTATTAAAAATTCACTATACATTATTCTAATGACATTACACGAAGAGCCCGACCTTATTAGAGCAGATGATCCTAAAGGAAAATCATTATCCTGTTCTCCGTACATGAAAGAGCTTCAACAGTTTGTATCTCGGTGCAAGGACATCTACCTGTCAATGTTTGGAGAGAAACCTGCTCTCAACGAATGCTGTATGACCATAGCTAGAGCTTGTATTGAGAGGTTCATATACCACATTACCAATACAAGGCCACTGAGTAAGTTTGGAAGAGTTAAACTTCAGATAGATTGCAAACACTTGGAAGTGGCATTATCACCTTTAGTTAGTGACATGACGGAGTTGGGGGACCATTACAGGCAACTGAAGGCCTTACATTCCTTGCTGGATAAGTCTCCACAAGAAATAGCAAAGAGTCAGTCGGAGGGTGCATGCTTGCCTTATTCTTTGGTTATGATGTTTCTATTCTCATACGGAGGTCATCAGTTGCTAGCTCCTCATACTTGTGCCGGTTGGAACGTACAGAAGCTCATGCAATGGCTGGATTCTCATAGAAATGAAAAGGAAAGGCTGGAATTTGTTGCTGGAGCCTTACAGAGATACCAGAACCATGTGAGACAGAATCAAATCACTACATATGATGAGGTATATCCAGTCTTGTTACAGTTGCTTGAAGATGGTAGAAATGTTATCAAGAAATTGCTAGTATCCCCGGTGATGCCATCTGTCTGAATTTGTTCTAGTTTAACACATTAGTTGCAGAGCCATTTTGTTGTAAGCTAAGTTATTTGCTCGAGTTGGAATTCAAAAAGCAGATTAAATGTCTTATAAAGATATAGTCTGGAAAGTTAAATAGGTTTCTTTTATTACGTCCCTATTTTACGTTACGTACTAAGGCTACATTAAAAACCACTACTAATTGGAAATGTACTCATCACTCTAGTGGCATTTGATGACTGGCCTCGTGGCTTAGTGGGTAGTAGCTCTGCCTGCGAAGCCGAGGGTCGTGGGTTCGATTCCCACCCAGTGCAAATATTTGTGTGATGAATTCAAATGTTTGCACTGTGTCTGGGTGTTTCTATGTATAACAAGTATGTATTTAAAACTATATAAGTATTATATCAGCTATCTGGCCGCCATCATACAAGCTTTGCTTAGTTTGGGGTCAGATGGTGTTGTGTGTGAATTGTCCACCAATATTTATTTATTTATTTATTTATTATTTCCTTTCCACATGCATAAGCAGCCCATCTTATGTACCCACGGCTGGGGCTCGGGGAAATAATTGTGCGGGGTCATTTTTGTATCTTTCTTTTATTCTATACTGTAGGTTATATATTTGATTCAGATATGTTTTAAATGTTCTACCATAACTCGCCAATCCGTATGATACCACGCTTTCTACCAATGCCTTGTACATGGTTAGAAGCACTTGAAAAGGGACACGGGACCTTATAATGTTGAAGTTAGCCAGTATAGCACGCAACTTGTTACACACATTTGCTACGTGTCTACTCCAGTCAAACCTACTGTCAATGACCAGACCCAGGTACGGTTGTTCAAGTACATGCGTTATTGGCCGGCATTTTTTAAAGGGGGGTGTGTTTTCACTTCTGCAGCAGGTTTATGTAGGCTTTTATGACATTGAGCTATTATTTCAATATGATTGGTGCTTTGTTTGTGTTTATATTTTTCAGTATTTTAGAAACTTTTGCTTCAGTAGCTTTTTTGTAACGCATTGATTTATTTACTGAATTTTCGTATTCATTCGCAGAAATATTTTTTTTCATACATTTTGGAATGATTAGTCTAACATTATTTCGAAACTGTGCGGCAAAATTGTTTCCTATCGTTTTATTCGTATTTAAGTCAAAATCTTCAGCACCGTCAATTGGCTTGTTAATCCTTCCAGCCATAGTATTTATTAGTGTCCACAACATTTTTGAAATGTTGAATGAAATATGAAATGAATAAAATGTTGGAAAACAAAAATAATTGGTACTTATTACTATGAATAAAACAACATAGACCAAAGTGTTTTGTTACAAATGACGACTGATGCTTTGTCTGATGCTGAAGATTGAGCGCCTTTCACAGCTTCTGTATATTTATTTTACTTATTGTCACTTTAGCCCACTTAGCCCTTTATGCATTTAACCCAGTTGTTACGGATATCCTTTTTTTCGGAGGATCTTGCTGATTTTTTGTATTCGGTCTAATTATGGGTTCACTATAAGAGGAAAAATAAGTAAAAAAATATAGGTGTTACGGAAAACCTGGAAAATGGTGTTTGATATACGGAACGCTAGTAATATGTACTGCTATACATCTGGGTAGCGATTCTGAAACGATTCGGTTGCATCCGACACGGAATCTCATCTCTCGGTCTTTGTCATGCTAAACAGATAAGACAAAGACCGAGAGATGAGATTCCGTGTCGGATGCCACCGAATGGTTTCAGAATCGCTACCCAGATGTACCGTAAATAGATATGTAATTATTGTTTAGCAGTGTAGGTAGGAAATAAAATACTAATTACTCTATAAATAGAAAATAATTTATTTTATCCTCTAATTAATACCATATCAAGTAGGAAGTAGGTAAGTAGTAAAAACCTCAGTACAAAAAAAAAAAATCGAAAAACAGATGAAAAGTTGCATTGTTGTCTATTTTACGAAGAATACAGTATTGGAAAACTACACTTGTACCCAATCAAAGCTTCTTGACATCGACTCCAGATTGTCCTTTGTATGACAAAAACCAAACGACGTATCCATGACGAGTTGCTCTCACCCAAAACTCATAACCCCATCTTATAGGTTCGCCTCGGATGTACTGTTTACAAACAACGGTGGGTACCCAGCCCACCGTAGTACGGAATCATTGCTTCATCGAAGCTATGATTTTCATAATTTGGAGCGTATGCTAAAAATGATGAATTCATCATATCAAAAATTGAGGAGAGGCAATTTTGCAAATTTATCATCAGCTTTCAAATTGGAATTGTCAGAACAGTGCAAATGGGAAATTATGAAAGTAAATCTGCCTCTGTATAGCGAATTGAAAACTGTTGGCATACCACAATCAGATACATTTTCCCAATATATGTAGCCTCTCATAACAACAATATTTCCACTGTACAGAAGTATACCAAAGAAACATTTAATTTCCCTAACTGTATCACATTTCCTTCTTCGTTTTTCTGCATAGCAAAAAGATTTGTGTAGTCAACCATCATTTTTATTATTTCGTCATCAAAATATATCATCCAGTTTAGGGCGCTTAGCCAGCTGACCTAACAAGAGGTCTGCTTCGTCATCATCATCTAATAATTCTTAACCAGCTGTTTCGGCTAGGCAAGAGCCTTCGAGTTATTCATCTGTGACGTCACCAGTACAATTTTCCGGGGGGTAATTAAGTATAATGGTGTTAGGCACCGGTAGATTATCGTCCCACTCGAACGCTTCGATAATTTCATTCAGACTCAAAATTTTGGTCTTTGGCCTAAACCAACAAAACACAGTTACTTATATTACTATCGTTTGATATACGGAACATCAACTTTATAGTCAAATAAGTGACATGAATCGTAAGAAAATCAATGAAAATATTTACTTATACTAAAGATAATACTGTAATTATTCACTTATTGACAAAAATTACCCAATATTAATTCAATTAATAATATCTACCCACCTCGTAACACTCATGATAAATATTCACGATTTATTAACGCTTATAAATTTTACATGTCCAACTCAGACTAGAACAAACCACGTCTATTCGACAAAGGTATCATACAGCTATCACAAACAATAAACAAAGAAATTTGTAACTACCCCTATTTTGTTTAATATTTTGTATTGTTCATTGATCCGTATATCAAACGCTAGTAACAAGTGGGCAAAAAAATTGAATAAAAAAACATTAAATTATGTAGTTTGGGGACTATAAAGGATCGATAGAAGGGTGCATTCTGAGCATATATTCCAATTTGAGGGATTCTGGCATGGTCAGCTCAAGGTCATTTCGATGAAAACGCGTTTAATTCGATATCTCGAGAACTGTTACTGTTAGGCAAAACATTGTTAAGACCTTTTCTCTTCTAAATTAAATTTACTAACTTTTACATTAGCGACTTTTCTTTTTTTCATCAACATTTTTCAAGTTATTGCTTCCGAAAGGCAAAAATTTCACTTTTTTTCCTCCCTTTCGCCATTTCCTCCCCAACCGTTCAATTTTATGAAACTTTACCAATAATCAAAAGTGTACATCTTTTAATAATAAACAACTTTTTCCTTGAACTTTTTTCTGTAATGACAATACCTTCAGAGTTATGTTACTTTACCGAGCGAAATCCGCGCCACTGCGACACCTCCGCGACACTGCAAAAATCCGCGACACCTCCGGTCTTAGGGCTGAACCCAAAATTCATTGTTGGATTGTGTCGGTGGGTTTCTTCTACACAGGGTTATGTGGGACAACAACGTTACCTACTTCGACATATTTATATGCTAGAAATACGTAACATACATAAAAACACTACGGTACAGACGTGGTAATTGTATTCGATGGCTATCCCAAAGGTATTTCCAACTTTAGCACCAATTCTGCCAAACGGCTGCGCCGATCCCAGCTGAAGCCATGTGCGGATATCATTTTCATCTACAATATGACCGTCACCACAACTCAAGATAAGTTTTTAGGCAACGAGAGCAATAAGACCAGATTAATCTAACTACTGAAAACTTTTCTCATCAAATCAGACATAGAGGTGGAGCAAGCCGTAGAGTCCGGAAAAATTCTCTTAGCCGTACTGATAATATAATCAGACCATCCGCATCCGCCGTAGCCGTAGAGGCTCGCTTCACCTCTATGTCTGATTGAGTGTATCTGAGTGTATTTCTGGCATATATCGGAGTAGGTGACGTGGTTGTCCCACATAAGCTTGTGTAGAAGAAACCCACCGACACAAACAAACAATGAATTTTGGGTTCAGCCCTAAGTCTGCAGGTGTCGCGGATTTATCGCAGTGTCACAGTGGCGCGGATTTCGCTCGGTAAAGTAACATAACTCTGAAGGTATTGCCATTACTAAAAAAAGAGCAAGGACAAAGTTGTTCATTATTAAAAGATCTACACTTTTGATAATTGGTAAAGTTTTATAAAATTGAACGGTTGGGGAGAAAATGGCGAAAGGGAGGAAAAAAAGTAAAATTTTTGCCTTTCTGAAGCAATAACTTGAAAAATATTGATGAAAGAAAGAAAAGTGGTTCCTCTAAAAGTTAGTAAATTTAATGTAGAAGAGAAAAAGTCTCAACAATTTTTTGCCTAACACTAACAGTTCTCGAAATATCGAGTTAAACGCGTTTTCATCGAAATGACCTTGAGCTGAACATGCCAGAATCACTCAAATTGGAATATATGCTCAGAATGCACCCTTCTATCGATCCTTTATAGTCCCCAAACTACATAATTTACTTAATGTTTATTTATTTCCTTAATTGCACTGCATTACTTATTTATTGAATAATAGGCTAACAGCATTAGCTGATACCATAGAATAGAAAATATAGATTCTGATACGGCTATATCTCAGTGTTGAAAAAAATTATAGGTAATTGGTTTTATGATATTGATTAGTAATGGCTGGTCTAGTCGGGAGAACGGCGGCTGATCCGGGGACCCTGGGTTCAAACCCCACACGCACCACTGTCTTTTCGTAGTCATGTGCGTAATGCCGCTAACTTAAAACGGTGAAGGAAAACATCGTGAGGAAACCGACCCTTCTGACGCATAATGACCAATATAATTTTGTTTTTTATCGCATAACGAAGCATTTGTAAAATTATACATCAGCATAATATTAACCAATTTGCAAATTGACACATCTGCATTTAGACGGATTTGAAAAATGACCAATATATTCAGCTTATAAAATATTTTGTACTTCTAAAATATTTTACAATATTTAAATTTTAAAATATCTTATCTTACCTACAAACAGCTATTAAGAATTTTGTATAATTTGTACTCATTCGTATAAAAACAGTAACACATTAAAACGCATTTTTGCGTGTAGCGTCATCTATCGCAATACATATGTACTAAGTACTGAATGGAACTGAACACTGCAGAATCGCTATTCAACTGTCAATATCAGCAAGAATGCCATTTGAAATGCTTCAAGTAAATTTCACTAGATGTCACTGAATCGGTTGATAAGAAAATTTGTTTACCAACTTACTATGATACTATATTACCAATTCTCAATTCAGTTTTGTAGTGCTTAGAAATATAGTGATCTCATCATCTGTGGCTTAGAACTTGGAACTCTCGAAACAATTCGTTTAAATTTTTGGTGTATAGTGAACTAAACAGTAATTTAATCGAAATATAATTTTCATTAAATTCAAAGCTGAGAAGTCGTAACTAAACACATAAAAATGAATAGTTTAAAGACATTTGGTTAAAAATGCCAAGAAAATGGGTGAATTTAATTTGGAAGAAGTAAACGGTATGTTTATAATATTATTAATTTTATTTTTTAACGACAAGAAATCCTGGAATTATTTATTTGAATGTTTCTTTTATTCTTCAATAGTGATTAACAAGAAATGAAGAAATGTTTGTTGAATGCTTCGTGCGGAGGTGAATGAACTCTCTGTTTGGAAGGATAGATCTATGTTCGGCGTCAAATAGGGGTTCGGTGCATTTTTTGATACGTAACCATGGATACGTTACTGGGATTCGTCGACCCACCACATTTACGTCGTAGTTCGTAGTATCGTCATCAGCTAACGTTTCATTGTCTTTCTATTGTTTATTTCTACGTACTTAACTAACTACCTAAGTAGATTTTGAAGTGCTCTCCGTAGATCTCTTTTGGCGCGCACAAACAGATTTTTCGTGGGCTGTGAATTGAATTCTAGCGTCACGCTGGGAAATGGGAATAAATCTTGTGGTAAATTCGGGACAATGATCATTGATCATCTAGAAATGACTATGACCATGCTTATGGCCACGCCCCCCGGTTTCACTCGCGCAGTTTTCAAAGTAAGCTATCTAATTCTGAGTTACCTACCTATAAGCTTTAACTTCTATCGGCAGTTCCTATGACGGTTATTTTTTCTTTTTTTTTATAGTTTAGAATGACAAAACGAGCAGGACATGTGCCTGATGGTAACCAATATACCTGCCCATTACAGCACTGTGACACGTAGCTATTGCAACATGAAGAGTTCAAACCGTTATCTTTTAAATCACTGCACTGCGCTCGTCACCCGGAGATGTAAGGTGTTTTAAACCTTAAAAAAAAAATTGGCAGTCATAGGAACTGCCGATAGAAGTGAACACTTATAACTCAGAATTTGATAGCTTACTTTGGAAACTACACGGGTGTACCGGAAGGCGTGGCCTGACCATCATGGCATGGCCATCTAGAAATGCGTTAGCATTTCCCATTGGCTGACGCATTTCTAGATGGCCAATGGCCGTGGCCCCGAGTTTACCCGAAGATTTATTATCATACCCGAGCGTGACGCTAGAATTCAATTCACACCCCACGAAAAATCTGTCTAAAAGCGCGCCTGCGCGCCAAAAGAAGTTTTCACTTCAAAATACTTGGGAGGTGTCAAGGGACATTCTGATGGAACGAAGTTGTACAAAATATTGCAACTCTTTACGGTTTCTGTTGCCCTGGTACTGGTACCTAGGGGCAAATGCAACTCTTTTATATTTCTGTTGTCCTGGTATCTGAAGGCTGGAGGTAGGTAATCGAAACTCTTTACTGTTTCTGTTGCCCTGGTACCTACCTTTTATAGCTTTACACTTGACCGCCATCTACCTGATGTTAAGCGACGATGCGGTCTACGATGGATCGTGTTTACCTAGAAGAAACCGATTCACTCTCGATTTGAAGACACCAAGATTATAAATTATAACCACCGGGAAAAACCAACTCAGGCAACTCATTCCACAGTCTAGACGTTCTTATCACAAAAGTAGAGTCAAACATCTTCGTTCGTGTCTTTGGAACATCAACCATGAAACGATGCCGCTTCTTCGAGCTACGAGAAATCTGATAGAAAAAAGAGCTTGGTGGTATTAGATCATGCAGATCAGTTGCACACTCTCCGAAGTGTATCCCATAAAAAACCGATAACCTAGCGATTTTTCGGCGATGTTCAAGACTTTGCAGTCTTTTTTTTTTTTATTGCCTAATGAGCCTTTTAGCACGCCTCTCGATCGATTCTAGAGCCTCAAGCTGATACTTAGCCGATCCATCCCAAAGGTGCGAACAGTACTCCATACAAGAGCGAATCTCTTGAAACATTGCCCTTCAAACTGGAACACAGTAACGTTTGCACAGTTCTGCTTGACGGCAGAATAACTGTGGTGGCAGAATAATAGGTGTGGCACTTACCCAGGCGGAATCTGTAAAGAGCCCAACCGCTGACTATGTAACACTACATAGGTTCATCATCATCATCATCATCAACAGCCCATTAAACGTTCCCACTGCTGGGACTCGGGGCCTTCTCTCGCAAGGAGAGAGCTAAGGCCATAATCCACCACGCTGGCCCAGTGCGGGTTGGCGCATGACTTCGAAAGATTCTAGGTACATGTAGGTTTCCTCACGATGTTTTCCTTCACCGTTTTAAGTTAGCAGCATTACGCACATGACTTCGAAAAGACAGTGGTGCGTGTGGGGTTTGAACCCGGGGTCTCCGGATCGGCAGGCGCCGTTCTCCCGACTAGACCAGCCGTAACTTCACAGCTTCTTCACGTTAGCAGGTTAGCACCATCGAACTAGGTACCTACTTACTTCAACAATGAAAGCTTGATAAAATCACTAATTTGTTTTAACTTCGGTTAAACTGATTTTATTTAAATCTTCTTTCAATCTATTACCTAGGTATTATATTTTTGTACCTAGTAGATTTTTTTTAACTTTTATAGGTTCACACTTGACCGCCATCTCGCCTGATGTTAAGCGTCGATGCGGTCTACGATGGAGCATGTTTACCTAAAAAAAAAACGATTCAATCTCGATTTGAAGACGCAAAGATTGTAACCATCGGGGAAAACCCACTTAGGCAACGTATTCCACAGCCTAGACGTTCTTACCACAAATGTAGAGTCAACTCTCTTTGTTCGTGTCTTTAGTTTGCAGAATCCGGTTTGATAAGTATGTACCGCAACTTGCCGATCTATTCTGTTATTCTACCGACAAGCAACAATGTCTATACATTACTGTTATCAATTGAGTAAAAGTAAACCAATTAAATAAATGTAAGAATTTATATTGACAACTGTTCGATCTTTCCCATATAAAATTTCACAAAGGAATGCTAGCTCTTCAATGGCTTAGCTCCATCTACTTATAGCGCCAACCCCTCTAAAGTCTTTTTAGATGGCGGGTAGAAGTGAATGGTATCCCACCAGCGCCCTCTACACTAAATTTTATCAGTCATACCCATTTCTTTCAATAATCAGATACTTGTTCTTTTTTATCACATATTTTAGACTCCAATCCCAGTATTAAATACAATACTATAGTGAAATACACTACAAACAAATACAGGTGATAACATTACTATGTTCCGGTATGAAGGGAAATATTTCTACAGAAATAACAGGGCAGAGATATCATATTATTTATCTGGGTGACAAAACAGTTGCTGTACTAAGTTAGCAGTATCTGGAATCGATCGAAAGACGTGACAAAAGGCTCATAGACACTCTTGTGCGTAAAAGACTTCAAAGTTTTGAATATCCCCGGAAATTGCCGATTTGAAAAAAAATATTATCAAATGCCTGATGACCTATATTTGTAGTTTTTACGAAAGTGGAGTTAAACCTATTAAGCCCAACTCGCGACGCGGCCGGCGTCGTGACGTCACATAAAAAATTATTACTAAAAAATGAAACCAAAGTGTCTGTAAACGATAATGTACTAATTAATATTATCGCCTATCTCTTAGGCATCAAAATAAACTAATAATCAAGTATGTATATCATGAAAAAATAAGGTTTTAAAGTCCCAAAACCGGTTTTGCCCAAATTTGGCCTCTTGGGGCTTGACTAAAAACATCTTCGTGCGAATCTTCGGAACGTCAACCGATGTCGCTTTTCGGAGGTCCGAGCAGTGCTAAAGAAATAAATTAATAGTTTAAAAAATGCTAGAAAAATGCGCATGCCTATCTTCCGGCTTCATCATCAGACTTTGAAACCTAATCGTGGACAAAGTTCATTACAAGAGTTTTCTAACAAATCCAAACACATCTATGATACGAAGTTCCAGTTCATATCGTCCGGCTGCATCATCAGATCAGCTTAACAGTACCATATTATTGTATTGTCATCAGAACTATATACAGCTGCCAATTTTCATGACGCTACGATCCTTGGCAGATGGTTGAATTAGTTACCTTAGTTTTCTTTACATAGTTACGTGCACGTCGACCTAATAATATTAACAAAGCGGCCAAGTGCGAGTTGGACTCGCCCATGAAGGGTCCCGTAGCAGCAAGTAACATAATACATCATACGTTCTTGTAGTTCGTTGTAACTGTGATCGATGTTTTAATAATAGTGTATTTTTGACCTAATAAAAAAAATACTTGCTAGATCGAGTTCAAACGGTTTAAGTTTGCATGGTAATGTACGTTTTGTACGTGTGTACATTTTTTTTGGTTTTATCATTCTCTTATTTTAGAAGTTACAGGGAGGGTGAGTAGTTTTGGGTTAGACACACACACAGTTTGGAGTAGACACACATTTTAGCACTTTGGAAGTGTCTCTCGCGCAAATTATTCAGTACCTATAGAAAAAAATGATGTTAGAAACCGCAATATTATTTTTAAAGACCTATCTATCTATGGATACCCCACACGTATGGGTTTGATGAAAAAATAATAATTGAGTTTCAGTTCTAAGTATTGGGCAACCCCAACATGTATTGTTTTTTTTTAAGTTTGTGTAAAAACCTTAATGCGGTTCACAGAATACATCTACTTACCAAGTTTCAACAGTATAGTTCTTATGGTTTCGGAAAAAAGTGGCTGTGACCTGTGACATACGGACGGACAGACATGACGAATCTATAAGGGTTCTGTTTTTACGTTTTACGTACTAAATACTTGCAGATCAGTAGTTGTTCGATTTCTGTAGTGTGTCCAATTAAAAACCGATATAAGGTGGGTGGACTATGAAGGCCTCTTTTGAAGGCCAACTATGAAATAAAGTGGCCAAGTGCGAGTTGGACTCGCCCATAAAGGGTTCCGTTGCAGCAAGTAACATAATATACACATAGCTGGGCACTGTTAATCAAATAGTTAACTTCGTTAATCGTTAATCCGTTACAAAAAAAGTTACCTTCGTTAAACGTTAAAGCGTTACACTTCGTAAGAATTAACGGAAGTTAACGTTAATCGTTAATCTGTTAATATGCGTATTGGATTTTTATATCGTTGCGTTAGTGAACTAATAAAACCTGTTGGTTTAGGTTCTGGAAGTTAACAGGTTAGGAAAAAACCAAATACTTGTAGAGTTTAATTTCATTATTGAAGTGAAAACTTCTTTAGGCGCGCCGAGACAGATTTTTCGTGGGCTGTAAATTGAATTGTAGCGTCACGCTCGGGTATGATAAGAAATCTTCGGGTAAACTCGGGATCATGGTTATTCGCCATCTAGAAATGCGTCAGCCAATGGGAAATGCTGAAAAGGCATGCCCTGGCCATCATGGCATGGCCATCTAGAAATGCATCAGTCAATAGGAAATGCTGCTGCTTTTCTAGATGGCCATGCCATGATGACCAGGCCACGCCCTCCGGTTACACCCGTGTAGTTTTCAAGGTAAGCTATCATATTCTGAGTTATAAGTTTCTAATTCTATCGGCAGTTTCTATGACTGCCAATTTTTTTTATTTAATTTTATTTAATGTGTAATTTAATCGTCGGGCATAATGCACATAGGTATCTATGTCCCCTCCTGAACACTAACATGTCGAAGTTCTCGTCTGAAAGCGAGGCTCGCTTTGGTGTTAAAATGTTTTTACTCGTGGATAGCAGACGTTTTACTACAGTGTTTGAGGGCTGTTTTCCAAATTTCAAGCCAATCCTTTCCCGTTCCCAGACGTTCTGACGTGATGAAACAACAACATTACAACATCCAAAAATTGCCATTTATAATATTAGTAAGGTGTTAAACACTGGAATTTTCATTGTATACCTCTATTTCTTCATCCTTATACATTGATTTGTTCATTTTATTTAACTTTTCTTTGGTTAGTTGAAATGAACTACGACCGATTTTATTAAAAGAAAGTTACAATACAGACAAACGAAATAAACGATCGAAAAAGTATGATTGAATTTATCGGGGAGTTCCCCACTAGCTATGGGTCACCATAATCTACTTGGTTTACTAAGGATGTGTGAGAAATATTCAACTAAATTGTAAACGTCAGTCAAATTCGAGTATGTCTATGCCCAATTTCAGCCAAAAAGAACTCGAAATTATCGGAAATTTGACTTATGAAAACAAAATTTTTCATATAACGTCAACCGATCATGCCACAGGCTAAAATGACGCCTCAATCCTGGCAAAATTGCAGGAACCCACCACATATGGTCACACTGCGCCCAGCACTTTTCGTTTCATACTTGTCTGAACCTGTTTTTTGCGCCGCGCCGAGGTGCCGTCCGGTAAATAGTAGGCATTGAATTAACGATTAACGGACTTCTGCATAATTAACGGAAGTTAACATGTCCGTTAACATTTTTAAAAGTTAATCCGTTAATCAAAATGTTAATTTAATTAACGATTAACGGATTAACGAGTTAATGCCCAGCTATGAATATACAATATACATAGTACACATAGTTCTTGTAGTTCGTTGTAACTTTGATCGAAGTTTTAATAATAATGTATTTAGGACGTACTTAAAAAAAAACTACTTATCAGATCGAGTTCAAACCAATTTTCGTTGGTAGTTTGCATAGTAATGTACATAATATTTTTTTTTCATTCTCTTACTTTAGAAGTTAGAGGGGGGGGGGGGACACATTTTGCCACTTTGGAATTGTCTCTCGCGCAAATTATTCAGTGTAGACAAAAACTATATTAGAAACGACAACATCATTTTTGAAGACCTATCGATAGACAACCCACACGTGTGGGTTTGATGAAAAAAAAATTTTTGAGCTTCAGTTCTCAGTATGGGGGGCACCCCTAATTTTTGTTTTTTTATCTTTAATTAATATCTTATTATCTTTACAGATAATTTGGGCTATGAGATAGGTTCCACATTTTGAATTGTCTCTGTGTGTGGGTTATTTATTTATTTTGTATGCTGTAAAAAGTCTAAATTTTGCTCTTGACCTATGTGTAAATACTGTTTATTACTCTACGAATGAAATTATTCCATAAAAAACATTGAATCACTTGGCCAATTTTTTTTCATGCAGTCCTTACTTACCTTTGATCTCTGTGATTTTGTTTGAGCATGGTTAAAAAAAAAATAGCAGTCATAGGAACTGCCGATAGAAGTGAAAACGTATAACTCAGAATTTGATAGCTTACTTTGTACACTACGCGGGTGAAATCGGAAGGTTTCACTATGATCATGGCCATCTAGAAATCCTGACGCATATCTAGATGGCCAGTGGGAAATGCTAACGCATTTCTAGTAGTGGTAGGACTCTTGGTAGAGTCCGCCTGGGGAAGTATCACACCTCTACCAGTTATTCTACCGCCAAGCAGTAATGTGCAAACCTTACTGTGTTCCGGTTTGAAGGGCAATGTTTCCAGAGAAATTACAGGGCTTAGATCTCTGGGTGACGAGCGCAGTGCAGTGCTAAGTAATGATTTGGATTCTTCATGTTCCAATAGCTGTGTGTCACTGTGCTGTTAGGTGACAGGTATGTTGCTGTTCATGTGTGTGTACCATCAGGCACATGTCCTGCTCGTCTCGTCACTCTTAATTAAAAAAAAAACATGGTCAGTGGCCATGGTCCCGAGTTTAGCCGAAGATTTTATATCATTTGCGAGCGTGGCGTTAAATTCGATTCAAAAAGAAAGCCCACGAAAAATCTGTCTGTGGTGAGTCAAAAGTTTTTATATCAAAAATGACGACAAAAACACGGTTGAAGATAATGTGACAAATTTTAAATATACATACATGTTTTACAACCATAGAACAGACCGCGTTAAAAAAACGCGATAGTGTTTCAATACTATAAAACGAATACTATGAATTTGATCTAGTGACAATGACAATCGATAAACCGATACCATCCAATTTATAAGTATCCCTAACGTGGAATTTTGGAATTTTTTAATTCACAGACTAAGTACCTAGAACTCTTTTAAATTATACAAGAATTGACGTTGGCATGAAATCAAATTGTGACTACTGAAGTAAAGCGCGGGGGGCAGAAGTGTCAGCTTTCTTAGTCTGGTTGTCAAATTCAAATGACATAGCGAAAAGAAAAAAAAAAACCATTTAATTTGTATGAGGTTTACCCCCCGTATTAAGCAACCCTAAATTTTCTTTTTTTAATTTTTTTTTGTACAAATCTTAATGCGGTTTACAGAATACATCTACTTACCAAGTTTCAACAGTGTAGTTCTCATAGTTTCGGCAAAAAGTGACTGTGACATACGGACAGACAGACATGACGAATCTATAAGAGTTCCGTTTTTACGTTTTACGGAACCCTAAAAATCTTTGTTATTGTCATGTGACGACAAATTCCTTCTACTCACAGTAAGATCAAGCAAACTTAAGAACACTACGGCCAATTGTCCACGTAGCTGCACGACATCCGCACGATTTCGACAATTTTATTGTCGGATGCAAGACGAATGCTTGCATCTTGCGTTAACAAATAAATAATTATGAAGTCTGTGTCCACGAAACGACAACAACACGACAGCCGCACTTCTTGCGTTTGTTCGTAGGATGCATGCATTCGACAAAAGACGCGTGCGTGGACAGTAGGCCTAACGCGGCGGCGCGTCCTTCGCGTCGCTATTTTTTAAATAAGGTCCCTGGTTTCATTGACTTTGGTCATCGTCGTTAAATTTGTTATTCCCGGGTTCAGCAAAACGTAAGTTTTAAAGTAAAAAACATACTCTTTTTTTTTTATTGTGACCTGTCATTTATGGATCTGTTTTGGTACTAAAGAAACAAATGTATAGTTTTGTTTCGATTTCAGTTAAAATATTGGTTCTGGTCCTAGGAAAGCCGGTGGTTCCTTAAAAGGTCAATCAACAATACTAAAAAAATTGGCGGTTGGCCTTGCTAGAATACTACATGAGTATTACTAGTAAGTACTTCTACAAATCATGAAAGTATGAGCACTTAGCCATTACTTATATAAGTGCCAAAAAAGCCAAATCATTGTTCTGTTCAAAACCTCTAATTTGATTACAATTGCTAATTTGGACTTTTTAGAAACATATTGGCTTAGCAAAGAACGGACCCGTAAGAAGGCCTTCTATGTTTATATGTTTTTTTTTTTTAATAATTTTATTCTAAAACGCATTGGCAGCTTATTAAATATCAACATTATACTTGTTACTACTACTTTTAAATCATTTCAGTGAATATATTCTTAGTTAGACGATGATATTCAAAGAGTGTTCGTTCAGTTTTTTATAAATGATAACAATTTATAAAGCATTAAATGTTTCGTTTAAATGAAAGAGGTTTTTATGTAGTTCTAGAAAAAGTGACTATTTTGAGTGATACGACTAAAGTTTTAAGTTAAACGTCTGATTTATAATATTGGCCTTGTTTAGACCCCTGTTTCTTGTAAGGCCAAATGGAAGAGCATATGAAAGCTTGAGTTTATTAAATATCCATTACATTTACAATAAAAAATAATAATTTATGTGTTACACAATAAAACAAAGCAGTACTTAGCACATTTTTTCTTTGATTTATCCAGTAAATTAACGAATAAAAACTGTTTATTCGTTACAGTGGCCTTCCATGGTCCACCCACCTTATCAACTCACTGCTTTACAACGATATTTAAGATTCTTTGTGAGATTTTAGTGGAAACTAACCAATAGTGACCGCCTAAAGAAATGAAAATATTGATCTGCCCAACAACTGTTGTTCCTCGTACGACTTATAAAACTCTAATTCGTATTTATTTGAAACTTCGAGAAAATGGTTCGGTTCACAAAACATTTGTAAAACATTCAAAACAGGATTGAGAATTGTTTGGCAAGCTTCGTGTGTGAATTGTCCACCAATATTTATTTATATTTAATTTAATTTCATCTGTCTGTAATAAAATCTTGCAAGTTAAATTCGAGTCGCTTCTTGTTGTTCCATTGACCTGATTTTTTAATACATGTGTAAATCGGATGACAATGTAACATTTCAATTGAAGGAGCAACTTCTTTAGTCACGTTAAGAACTTTATGGTAGAGAAAAACCTTATGGGATCGCGTGACCGACATGCCAATGTCTAGCAGGGGTGGCACCGTAGCAGCGTAGCGTCGGAACGTCGCCACGTTAAAGCTCTGGTTTCCTAGGATAGCGGTGCTGTCATATAGCGGCCGTAAAATTTATTACGAACCCAAAAAGGCGGCCGTCTATACGGTGACGACATGTGGAAAGTTAAAGTAGCAGTGTAAAAAACACTGCCGTTATAATCCGCCTTCAGCCACCAACGTTAACAAGCAGGAGAGAAAAATGTACGACCTTGATTTAGTCAAGTATAGTATGATATAGCTTTAATCATTTAGGTACTTGGAGGATGAACTATTAGAAGAGGAAAATAATCGTAGGGTAGAAGATCATTTATTCAAATCGCGTGGTACAGGCGCATTAGAAAGGACAATGCCCACGTCCCATACATTGAAAACCCTGTCAAACTTTTTTTGATACTGAAAGTGCATAGAGATGAATAGTGTCTAATTAGGATTGTTCATGCTTCTAAAAACGTCTGCTGTTGGTGTTTTTTATTTCCCAAATACCAAAAATGAGTTACAGTTAAAACAAAAGTAAGGTTATGTTTACTGTCAAAATATGTACATTAGAATTATTTTTTCTTTCGGATTAGAACAGAAAAGAAAAGAAAGAACTATAGTATCTTTCAAAACATATTTCTTATTAGAATAAATAGGAATAATAGTACTGCTCACTACCAACTGATTACCATACGTATGAACATTTCATTTGCATAGAAATATTGTCACAGAAGGGAATACCTTAATTGTGATATAAATATCTCATTATTTTGATATTCGAGACAGTGGTCTTAGAAGGTCCAGAACAATCGAAGGTTTCCATCAGACAACACAAGCATATATGGTTTTATGTAATTATTATCACAATTATGTACCTAAGTAATAAGGAGCACTGAATCACATAATTCCCAGTTTTGTTAAAACCAATATAAATTCCGTCACAAAAACTTGAGTTGTTGTTGATGTCCGATTAGGAATTAATAATATTCTTCTATAACTAATATAGGAAAACTAAATAATATAGGAAGAAAACAATTAATTTTGCTTGTTTACTTTTTTTGATTTGACAATTTGTCAATTTGACATTAATCTTTGACCACAAAGATTGTTTTACCTCTTTGTTTGACCAATTTGGATTTGGACGTTTCGTTTCACAATTGCGTGCCAACTTTTTACTCGTTTACACTGCTATAATAAGCAATGATAGTTTCTTTGTCGCCGTAATTACATAATATATATCGTTATTTAAATGTGTAAAAGTAGTAAATAAACGACATTGTGAAAGAAATTGACATATATAACATCCATATTCAATCTCAATCTAACGCGGATCAATAAAACGAAACGCAAGTACCGTTTCGTTATTGCAATATTTTCCAAGTCAGCTTTGTTGGAAAATGGTAGGATTAATTTAAACAAATGCAAATTATTTTATTTTGCAATGTTAGAAAGTTATATAACTTCGCACACGAGTACAACAAAAAATCACCGATTTTTTAATATACATATAACTCATATGTCTGCACGACAAATATTTTGGCTGGTCAAAAATGGATATTGTCCTTTTAGTGCCTACGTCGTCCCTGCTCCAGTTGGAATTAGAACTCGTTTTGTACGTCGTACGGACATCGGTCTCGTAAAAAAAACGCAAAATAAGTATATATAGATATGGCTTCGCCGCTATACATAAAAAAAACGTTCACGAACTATCCGACACCGTCAAGACGGCCGTCATTCAAATAGCGGCACCGCTTTTTACGTTACGGTGTCAGTCACCGTCCTCTAGGAAACCGTGCCATTTTGTTTAGATAGACAATGTTCTAGTGACGTCAATCACCGCTGTATTGCGGCCGCTATAAAGCAGCACCGCTATTCTAGGAAACCAGAGGTCAAGGCAGCGGTTCGCGCCGCGACCGTGAGAGAGATCGAGACCGGAGACCGCGACAGGCACTTGACATTATGGAATTGTTAGGGCAGAAGTTCGCGCCAAGACCGCGACAGGAGACCGAGACATGTGTCGCGAGACACGTGTCGCGGTCTCGGCGCGAACTGGCGCCCATACAATACCTTAATGTCTAGTGCCCGTCGCGGTCTCCGGTCGCGGTCCCCTGTCGCGGTCTCGTGTCGCGGTCTCCCCGCGAACCGCTACCTTTTTAGACTTTCGGTTACTAGTTTTTTGGATGGGTGAAATCTTATGAGTAGGCGTCACCAACATGCATAACAGTCCTGCCGGCTGCCTATTTATTTTCATATCCTTTACCTATTATAATTTGTTGGAATCAAAAGGCAATCGCTAATTTGATACGTTTTTTTATAATTTTATGTGAACCAAGCATAATGCGATGTTTTATATTAACGGTGAATTAGTGTTCTACCTATTGATTAGGCGCAAACGGCGATTTAGTTGTGTTCATGTAAGTACACAATAGTATCTAGGTATGTACCTGCCTAGACAGTTATGAGTTGAGATAGATGGAAGTACAACCTACTTCCATGTCAAATTTTATCGAAATGCACCGAGCCGACATGATGGCTCTTTTCCTAGTTTGCACTTGAACTCCATCTGCGACAATCTGGGCTAACAATGGACCTAGTAGGAACCGTAGTACCGGAGTAGGAACCTGGAAATAGTAGGAACCGATACCAACAAATTTAAATTAAGCATACTATTTTCCACTATTGTCCATTGAAAAGTTACATTTGGGGTTGGGTTTTTTAGAGGACGCAATTTTATTTTTTTGATGTGTAGGGCGGGTCAGTATAAAGCTAAAACCAAGTTTGTGGGGTCGCCACCCGTGTCCCACGGCCACCATCTTGAAAATAGGGGTTGAAATGGTTTTTACGATATATCTCTGAAACTATTTATCTGATAAAAAAAATTGATTGACATTTTTAGTTGCAAATTAAATTCTCTACAACTTTGGTAACTACGAGTAGCATTTAAGACGTTTTAAGCGTGTTTATTCTATTATAGTCCAGTAACTTTGTCGCCTGAATGTATGGAGTAGGATGCGTTAAATCCGGTAGATCTGATTTTTTGCAGACTTGTTTATGATGTTGGCCTAATGATTGTCCCAAGTTTGTGACCTCGAGCGATGAGCGCAACTTTGTCAAAAATCGAAAAAACCGCGAAAAAATCGTTTATTTTTCAAATTTTGCCGATTATAACCCTAAACGACTAGTTTTTGTAAAAACTTTCTTATGGCGTTTATAAAGTAGACTATATTTGCTACAATATGATACTAGAATTGTCTCTGTACACTCAATAGTTTCTGAGAATAAGTCTTTCAAAGTTTAAAATTTTTTTCGTACTTCGCACTTTTTAGCAATATTTTAACTCCTACTTGACCACTTTGTGGCAGAGTTACCGCGGTTTTTAACCCCCGACCAAAAAAAGAGGTGTTATAAATTTGACGTCGATGTCTGTCTGTCTATCAGACAGATATACACATACAGGTCTGTCTCTATGTGTATCTGCCTGTGTGTGTATCTGTCTATGGCACCGTAGAGCTCAAACGGATGGGCCGATTTCGATGCGGTTTTTTTTATTTGAAGATACATTTTTGTGTTGATGTTTTGAGCTATGTTTGGTTAATATCGATTCAAGATGGTCACCTCCACCAAATGGCAGACCAAATATTTCATCACAATCTACGTCAATATGGGTATCAAATGAAAGGGCTTGACTAGTAGAGTACTATACAGTATAACAAATTTAAAATCACAAAATGGCGAACTCCATATATTTTTTTTCACTAATGCCTTAATATGGGTATCAAATGAAAGGGCTTGACTAGTAGACTACTAAGCACGTACATACAAAAAATTGTTTTCACTGAAGTTCAAATCGTGTCTAAAATCATTCAAAATCGTCTTCACAATTAAAAACACAATAAAATACATAGATAAATATGTAGCACAGCTAAAATGTAATAAACTGACAATTAATAGTAAAACAGTGACAAATAGATCTGATATAGCCAATGCATTTGAAGAATATTTTAAAAACATACCTATCGAAATAACCAAACACTTGGCATCTGCGGATTCACGCGCTGAAAAATTACTAAGCGAAAATGTAAATAAACCGATATCTTCCTTCACATTTCGTGAGGTGTCTGCAGTAACAATTGTCAAAACTTTCAAAGAGATTAAGGTAAAGACAACTGAAGATTTATGGGGAATTTCAGTTAAGGTTATGGAAGGCATTTTGAGAAGCATCGCGCCTTACCTAGCAGCCTTATTCAATTCATGCATCAGAAATGGGACATTCCCGGATCTCATGAAGCATAGTAAAGTGCTACCACTATTTAAATCAGGTACAAAAGAGGATCCTGGTCACTACAGACCAGTTTCCATTCTACCTTGCGTCAGTAAGATTTTTGAGAGGCTTATTTTAAATCAGCTGTTATCTTATTTTAATACAAATGACCTACTACATAAACAGCAATTCGGCTTTACAAAGGGAAGATCAACGACTGACGCAGGCATAGGTCTTACAAGGTTTATACTAAATGCGTGGGAAGAGTGTTACGATGTAGTTGGTGTTTTTTGTGATCTTTCTAAAGCTTTCGACTGTGTCAATCACAAGATTTTGCTACACAAGTTGGCTTTTTATGGTATTTCCGAAACAGCTTTAACCCTCATTGCATCATACTTAAAAGATCGCATTCAACTTGTCGATATAGATGGGGTAAGATCACAAGGGTCGTCTCTTAGAATGGGAGTTCCGCAGGGATCAATACTGGGGCCCTTTCTGTTTTTAGTTTACATAAACGATCTTCCCTTCATGACCCAAAAAATTATTAATTCTGAGATTATTATGTTTGCTGATGACACATCACTATTAATTAAAATCAGAAGAGGTAGCTCAGATTTTTCAGCAGTTAATGATATTCTGGCTAGAGTATGCGACTGGTTTGATGCAAACTGTTTAGTTTTGAATCCTGTAAAAACAAAATGTATTAGATTTACTCTACCAAATGTGCGAACTGTAGAATTTAGAATTGAACTGAAAAATCAATTCATACAACCGATCGATACAGCAGTCTTTTTAGGCTTCACGGTGGACTCAAAGTTACAGTGGGGTACCCACATTAATAAATTAACTGACAGGCTAAGTTCGGCGGCTCACGCTGTCCGTCAAATAAGAAAAATAGCTGATGTCTCTGCAGCTAGAATGGTTTATTTTGGGTATTTTCATAGTGTGATGGCGTATGGTGTGCTGCTATGGGGCTCAGCCGCTGATATAGATTCGGTCTTTATTTTGCAAAAAAGAGCAATTCGAAATTTATATAATGTACCTGCAAGGGGTTCACTCCGGGAAATATTTAAAACTATAAATATTCTTACCTTACCGTCACTGTACATATACGAATGCATTATGTATGCGAGAAAACACCAATCCAGTTTCAGAAAAATGTCGGATGATAACCCTAGGACACGGCATATCTATAAGTTTGTTTTTCCGAGATGTAGACTTCAGAGGACAAGCGCTTCTTTTGTCGGAAATTGTGTGAGTTTTTATAATATTATTCCTAATCAGTTGGTAGGTCTCAAAGAACAAAAGTTTAAGACTGCTATAAAAACTTATTTAATGAGAAAAGCCTTCTACTCAACTAAAGAATTTATTCAAGGCAGAAAAGAATGGTCGAAAGCAATGTTAAATTCTGATTCCAACTAGACACTGGCATAAAAAAGACATCAAGAATCTATTACATTTTGTATTATATCACATCTTAGTATAACTAATAATCTCTATTGTCATTTTTATCTTTTTAGTTATCACAAATATGTTCTCTGACAAAGCCTCTTTACAGCTACATTTTTTATTTTTTTTTACATGACAAGGCTTTTTACAGCCGCTTAGATATTAAATTAATTATTCCTTAAAACTGTATGTGACGTTACCAAGTGATGTTAATTTCCAATGGTTCGAATAAATGAATTGAATTGAATTGAATTGAAAAGAAATAAATTGAACTACAACTTCAACACAATATTCTCAGCTATGCTTACAATTAGAGAGGTTAGAAATAATAATAATAGCAGACAGATTTTCTTTTGTTCTCTCTAATGGTCACTTGGGTATTTTTTACCTGAACAGTATTCTCGGTAACGGCCATCAGATTTAAGATTATTTTAAAAATCAATAATTGTAAAATTCTGTAATGGAGTGGAAATGAGTCAATAATTAAGTAGTAATAATAATGCGAAATTAATAATTAAGAAAATTATAATTACAAAAAAAAACAAAAACTGATGACACATTATTCATACACACGTATAATATATGTATAGTTAAGAGTACTGAAAAATAGTACTCCCTTCGGAGCGCTGTAAAAACGCTGTAAATAGCTATTGAGTAATGAAAAAAATTTGCTTAAAATTTGTTCTTTAAAAAACGATCTACTAATATGGTCTGAAATCTTTTTTATCGTAAAATGATAAAAAAAAAGTTACATCAAAAAATATTTTTTTTTCTCGAATTTCTGAACATTTTCTCTTATCGGATATATGTATATATATATGTTTTTGTAGTGGTAGGACTCTTAGCAGAGTCCGCCTGGGGAAGTACCACACCTTTGCCATTTATTCTACCGCCAAGCAGTAATGTGCAAACATTACTGTGTTCCGGTTTGAAGGGCATTGTTTCCAGAGAAATTACAGGGCTTAGAGATATAACAACTTAGATCTCTGGGTGACGAGCGCAGTGCAGTGCTAGGTAATGATTTGGACTCTTCGCGTTCCAATAGCTGCGTGTCACTGTGCTGTTATGGGGCAGGCATGTTGTTTACCATCAGGCACATGTCCTGCTCGTCTCGTCACTCTTCATTTAAAAAAAAAAAAAAACGTAAAACCCATTTAAACCCCTATTTTCAAGATGGCGGCCGTGGGAGAAGGGTGGCAACCCCACAAACTTGGTTTTAACTTTACATATCAAAAAGAAATATTGCGTCCTCTAAAAAACGCAAGGTAAGACCTAACCTTTCAATGGACTATACCTACCTCATTAAAATTTACCGGAGGAATTTTCGCCGAATCTGTGCTGGAATAATTTTCAATACTACGAACCCGATTCTGTCCACACACTTGGTTCCGCCCCTATTCCTCCCTGTTCTCGATTAGTGTATCTAAATAAGGAGTAGGGATAAATACTATTGTCCGTTTTCAAGTGGGCGTATGATGGTAGTTGGAGAAAAATATACAAATAAAATTTACTTCGCTCAATCAAAAGACGGCAGTCACTAAGTGAGACGTGGTACGATAAGGTTTTTTCGTGTTTTTATGCTCACCTACAATAGAAGCTGACTAATTCTCTTTTGATTTCGTTTGACGTCACAGACTTTGAAAGTTTGTATAGCGATTCGATGGTATTCAAATCTTTGAGAGGTGTGTTGCTTGCTCAAGGGTTGAGTTAGTGTTTGCTTACTGTAACTTTCCTTGACTTGACAAGTAATAGCGTGGTGCCTAGGCGTGATAGGTTCATAAACCTGCTCTTACGCCGTGTCAACGGTTTTGGACTAAGGGTGAGTGTCTACATTTTAATTCCATGACCTAAAAATATTACGTTGACCTCTTTTTTACCGGACTGCTGGTATCTCAAAAATGGTTTCGTGGTTAACGTTCCAAAGACGCGAAGAGGTTATGCTCCACTTTCGAAATAAGAACTCTACCACCACTCAGAAACCGCCACCAACTCAGAAAATCAGGAAAGACTCACTTAGGCGTGCCTAAGTGAGTCTAAGGCGTGCATTTCACAAAATTCCGTGCCTAAGTGAGTTTATCCTGAAGGACACAATCGTCAGGTCGAGAGTGAATCGGTTTTTTAGATAAGCGCGCTCCATCCTAAACCGTATCAACCATCGCTTGACGTCAGCCACGATGGCGGTCAAGTGGAAAAGCGAGTATTGATAAAATATTAGGATTGCTGGAGTGCTCCTAAATTGTCTTGGGGTCAATTGACGTCGGGGCAATTTCCCACCTGGTGAGTTTACACCTATAGAGTCCATAAAATCTCACTTAATCTTGAAATTGAAACTGATCCGACACCAATTGTACAAATATAAAACCTGTGCCTGGCTTGACCCACCATGTCAAATTGTTCTGTGCACTAACATATCAGATGCAAAAAGTCTAATATCACAATACCTTACACTCGAAAGAATGTATGGTACCATGGACGTATAAAAAAAGTCGGACAGAACCCATCCTACGACAAAACTGAGGCACCAAAATTGCGGGGTCTATTAATGTTCGAAAGAATTCTGAGTTGCCATGTTAACCAAATTAACACCCCAAAAAACACAAGTAATAAATTAAAATATTTTATTTCTTAACCATTTTGCTGGTCCTACTCTGTGCAGCATTTAGGCATTGCTAAATGCTATATCTCATAAACTTTGAAATGCTTACTGCAAATGATATTGGTATTTGGGATCCCATTGTTTTCACAATTACAATTTTTAGGGTTCCGTAAAACGCAAAAACGGAACCCTTATAGATTCGTTATGTCTGTCTGTCTGTCCGTCCGTATGTCACAGCCACTGTTTTCCGAAACTATAATAAGAACTATACTGTTGAAACTTGGTAAGTAGATGGATTCTGTGAACCGCATTCAGATTTTTATACAAAAATATCAATAAAACCATAAATTTTGGGGGTGCACCACATAAATCTGAAACACAAAAATAGTTTTTTCATCAAACTCATACGTGTGGGGCTTGTGGGGTATCTATGGATGGGCCTTTAAAGTGATGTTGAGGTTTCTAATATTTTTTTTTTCTATACTAAATAATTTGCGCGAGAGACACTTCCAAAGTGGTAAAAAGTGCGAGTCGGACTCGCCCATGTAGGGTTCCGTAGCAGCTAGTAACATAATAAATAAGTTCTTGTAGTTCGGTGTAACTTTGATCGATGTTTTAATAATAGTGTATTTATGAAGTGTCTCTCGCGCAAATTATTCAGTGTAGACAAAAATGATATTAGAAAACTCAACATAATTTTGCTATCGATAGACAAGCCCACACGTATAGGTTTGATAAACATTTTTTTTTGTGTTTTATTTCCAAGTATGGGGCACAACTAAATTTTAATTTTATTTTTTTATAAAAATCTAATGCGGTTCACAAAATAAATCTACTTACCAAGTTTCAACAGTGTAGTGCTCATAGTTTCGGCAAAAAGTGGCTGTGACATACGGACGGACAGACATGACAAATCTATAAGGGTTCCGTTTTTACGTCTTACGGAACCCTAAAAATATGTGTGTGCACGGCAGAAGCGAAAACTAAAATAAGAAATAACTAGTGAAAACTATTGAATAATTTAATATGTAGTTTAAAATGTTATGTCGTAAACATACTCGTAGTTTTACAGTAGCAGTTGACTATCATTCTCGCTCAGGCACAGTCTGCGGTCCCGAGTTCACCCGAACGAATCTTTCACTTCCGAACGTGACGATGAGCTTCATTTACAGCCGACACAAAATTCTATGTGGTGCGCTAAAAGAAGTATACTTCAATAATATAATATACCTCTATAGATTTATAAGTTACGGCTGGTCACGTCGGGAGTACGGCGACTGTTGATCCCAGGGTTCAAATCCCAGGCGCACCTAGGCGCGGTCCCAGCCTCGAATTTTGGAGGGAGTCACCAGTACGCAGCCTCAGATTTTGGAGGGAGTTATCAGTAGAAATACAATAAATCGAGTAAAAAAGACTTTATTAGTAGCGCCCCACGATTTCACCCGCGTAATTGCCGTTTCTTTCCGTTATATTTTTAAATTTGGTAGATTTTTAATTTCACGTATACGATTTTGGCTGGGTCATGTAAGTAAGATTTTTTGTGTTTATCGCGAAACGTGTTGGCTGGCTGAATTTTGCGCGCGTAATGGCCAACTCTATATACACAATTGTGTATATAGAGTTGGCCATTGTTTCTTAGCGAGACTATGTCCGACTTTTTTATACGTCCATGGCATATGGTACGGTACCGTCTACAACTGATTATTTCGTGATATCAAAATTGGCTCCATAATAAAAGTAATGCTGTTAGAGGCAGGCGTTCAGACTCATGCTTTTGCATAAAGTTGTAGTACTTACATTACATACAACGTTTACAATAACTACCTCTTAATATGAGTATTATATGGCACAAGCAGAATCTCATATTATATGTAATATGCAAATACTTAAGACTGCTGAATCCAAATCTTTGTTCCCTATTCGTCTACGTTCATTTTAATTTGTATAACAATGAAGGCCAAGGGGTCGATTCGCTTACCAAAACTGTCTTGTATTGAATATTGCTTATTTTTATTTTCGTTTAAAATTAAAGTAATAGTATTTTGTGTATTGCATTTAAAATAATAAATTAGAAAGGTATTTGCAGTTTGTACTTAAATACTTTTTAAGAGTACTTTACACATCTCTGGAAGTCACTGAAATCAATAAAGAAATTCGAGTACCTTTAAGTTATGTTAATACTTCTACTCTTTATTCCTCTCATACCTATTAAGAACAAAAAGAACCATTCATAACTTACTTCAGCTATTTATTGAATAGGTAATAATATCTTCAACGCAAGAAGTATTAAATAAGCAATAATAAATAAATCGTTTACCATCCACAAAACACAATACAGCACATTTAATATAATGGTAAAATTGCTAAAAAGGTACTAGCCGTACCATTGACCCCGAACTAGGCTAAGCCTGTACCTTGGGCCCCCCTTCAAATTTCCTAAATGTTTCAAGTAAGATTACTGTTAACAGTACTTTAGCAAGTATTAGCGTGAAAGAGAGAACAACAATTAACCTGAAGTGAATCACAATGTTTACTAAAATGTTGACTATTAATTGTCTATCTTACTTTAGGGTGTCGTTTGTCGTGACATGCAACATGCGCGCGCTTCTTAAAGATTTAGGGCTCCCGCACAAAACCACGAATTCTCATCAAAATTTTATTAAAAAAAAAAATCTATCAAAATCTTCATAATCGAATTGCCTATCCGTTTGTGTAAGTACAAAATCCATAAAAATGCGTTAATTCGAGTAGATGCATGATAATTACAATTGTTTTGATTTTTATGGTTTCGTTGTGAGGAGATTATTTAAACAATACATTAATTAACAAAAAAAACTACCATTTTGAAGCCAAGACATTTTAGAAATTTAATTTATTTTTTACCAGTTGATATATGTTTTGGCTAATGAGTAGATAGCTCTAAAAATTATACAAAAAAACTCGTTTTGCTCGGGAACGCGCCTTGACGTGCCAAAAGGTAGTTTATGTTCAAGAAGTTTTGTAGTGGTAGGACTCTTGGCAGAGTCCGCCTGGGGAAGTACCACACCTTTGCCAGTTATTCTACCGCCCAGCAGTCTGTAATGTGTAAACGTTACTGTGTTCATAAGATCGTAAGTTACGGGAGTCGTCTAAGTCGTCTAGTCGGGAGAACGGCGCCTGCCGATCTGGAGACCCCGGGTTCAAACCCCACACGCACCACTGTCTTTTCGAAGTCATGTGCGTAATGCCGCTAACTTAAAACGGTGAAGGAAACCGACATGTACCTAGAATCTTTCGAAATCATGTGTCATCCGCCAACCCGCACTGGGCCAGCGTGGTGGATTATGGCCTTAACTCACTCCTTGCGAGAGAAGGCCCCGAGTCCCAGGAGTGGGAACGTTTAGCGGGCTGTTGATGATGATGTTACTGTGTTCCAGTTTGAAGGGCAATGTTTCCAGAGAAATTACTGGGCTTAGAGATATAATATCTTAGATCTCTGGGTGACGAGCGCAGTGCAGTGCTAGGTAATCATTTTGACTCTTCATGTTCCAATAGCTGTGTGTCACTGTGCTGTTATGTGGCAGGCATGTTGCTTGGCAGGCACATGTCCTGCTCGTCTCGTCACTCTTTAATATACATACGCCGCCGCGCCGGCGGCGGCGCGCGGAATTAGGCGGCGCGGCGCGGTTACTGACCGCTAGTGAGCGTTGTCAAATAAAATTTTAATCAACGGATTTTTAACTTTGTATGGAAAAAAAATTGTTGTGCTTTCGTGTCTAATATTCACATAATATGTGATTCGATACTTAGTATAGATGAAGTACCATAAATATTGTTGGACCTTTCCGCCACACGTTTATTTTTATTAAAAAAACAGAAGTTTCAGATCGCATCGAGGATGGCCGTGAGGCAAGTCAGGGAGGGTGTGATCCGGAACACGCGCGACTACATCCGCCAGCAGGCGATGCAGTCCCCCCGCGCGCCCCCTCCCGACGCCGGCTCTTCCCGCGCTCCCGCGCCCGCGCCCGATACTGTACAACTACCCTCAACATCTAAAATCAGGTAAATTAATTTTGCACACATTTTCACACATCAATCAAAACACAAAATCGGCTTAACCTTTTGACCGCCAGGACTAAATTTTATTTCCGTGCCCTGTACGCAAAACGTACGAAATAGCTCAAAATAAAAAAAAAAATAGTGCTATTATCAAATAGTGACGATCGTTATAATATTAATGTAAGTTGCTAAATTCGAATAATATTTTTTTTTTGTAGAAAAATAAATTCGCTCGGTTTTTGTGATGGCCACCCAATCCAAATATTCAAATTCAATGGCCATCCAAATATTTTTTCGTACTACTAAGTTCGCAGGAATAATAATGTACGCGAACGAAGTAGCGGGTTCAGGTAGTTATTTTATATGGAGGTAGGTACTGCGTGACCGAAATCAAAAAAAATGTGAGAGTAAAGGTCAGTACTCACATACGGTATTACTCGATCGAGCTAAACTGTCGAGTAAAACCCATGGCATGGGCTTTCGTCCACACATTGAGCATTGATCTATCGAGTGAGGCGCGCCGTTCAGTATTCACCGAACCGTTCGAGCCAAAGGATGTCTGTGCAACAAACTAGACGGTGGCTGTATTTAGCAAGTCTCACAGTGCTTTATAAAAAAATCAAAGAAAATGAAAAGAAAAAAACGTAAAAGAGGTACTGGGTTAAACTCGCAAATCCATTTCTCTTAAAAACACGTCTTTCAATCACGATAAACAATATCAGACTGACGCTCGCCTCGCGCCACTCGCAGTCACGTACACACGTACGATGAGTCAAGATTGACGGCTCGTTTCGAGTAGGTTAGAAGGAAATTACTTTCATTTAATTCCACCGAGCCGGCTCGGTGCGAGCCTTCGAGCTGTGAGTTTTGCGGTCCACACGTTGATTTTTACTTCTTCGACTTCGAGTAAAACTATCGAGTAATACCGTATGTGAGTACTGACCTTTAAACCGTAAGAGAAGTATTTTACGAAAGTGACGCGTAAAAACTGCCCACATGACTACGTGTCACCTCCTGTACCTGTGGTTATAGACTATGGTTATAAACTTATAGATGTTGCAGAATAATAGATTAGAAGAGGTATTGAAACCATAAAAATTATAGATTTTAAGTTTTTAATTATTAGTTTGTCGGAAAAATTCTTAATTTTCCGACGATTTACAGATTAAATTTTCACATTGGTTCCATACAGTTTCAATAACTCTCCTAATCCATTATTTCGCAATGCCGTACAAAAATCATGCCGTACAAAATCACCAGGAGAAATGATCGAGGGTTGCAACCCCCCTTCGACTGTACTCAGTTGGACAGCTTATAAGTGACGGCATAGTGCTTAATCTTATTACTTTATACCCTTCTATCATCCTACATAGGTCTCCTGGTGGTTCATTTACTACGTACATTTTTGAAAATTAATTACAGTACATACATGTAAATAATTCATTAGATTTTTTTACAATTGAAATTACGGTGAGTAAAACTTGACTTTTTCACCTTTTATGAGTTAAATAAATATTTTTAGTTCAGGAATATCATTTTGATTTACCGTCAAACCAACAACGAAGGAAAAATATGGGCCTTCTGATACTGAAAAGAAATATTACGTACCTACTAAAAGAGGAAAAAAGCTAATCTGTAACGGTATTCGAAGCCATGTTTATGTTGGTACAAAAGAAATGAATACCCAATTGCGAGTGAATTACTAATATCAATAGGAGGGCCTGATTAGTGGTAGTTCCACATATTCAGTAAAAATAATGATACAAATCAGATTCAAAAACAAGAAAATCGACAAGGGGAAAGTTACGATAACAGGGTATGATTCATTATTCTGAGAGCTAGCAGCAATTTTTGGGTAGGTACCTATTTGTGGCAAGCTGAAAACTTGTCTCATAGTTTTTTTTTTTAAATAAAGTTTGACGAGACGAGCAGGACATGTGCCTGATGGTAAGCAACATGCCTGCCACATAACAACACAGTGACTCGCAGCTATTGGAACATGAAGAGTCCAAATCATTACCTGGCACTGCACTGCGCTCGTCACCCAGAAATCTAAGTTGTTATATCTCTAAGCCCTGTAATTTCTCTGGAAACATTGCCCTTCAAACCGAAACACAGTAATGTTTGCACATTACTGTTTGGCGGTAGAATAACTGGCAAAGGTGTGGTACTTCCCCAGGCGGACTCTGCCAAGAGTCCTACCACTACAAATAACTACCACTATAGTTCTCCTATCATACCCCTACAAGGAGGTGCAGACCTGGCTGGTGAGTAACGGGGCAAAATGAATCCCTACATGTTTAAAAGTAATAATTATTTATCCCAAAAACAATGGTTGAATTGTGTTGTCGTTTAATGCTTAAAGAGTAACAAAAAAAATAATTAAGCCAGACTATTTAGTCAAAAATGATGATGCAAACATATATAAAAAATGTAAGTATTTGAGGCAATTTTAAATATTAGCAGGGTACATTACTTATGACAAGAAAATGCGATTCTAAAAAAAAGACAGATCATTTTGATGGGGCTTTCTACATGCCAGACGGTCTGATCTACCAGGTGAACAAGAAATTCTCCTGATTATTAAATTGATTTCTTCTTGTACTATTTAATTTTCTTCTTGTACTATTTCTTCTTAAAGGACAATGCCCATTTTTGACCCGCTAAAATAGTTGTCGTGTAGACATATGAGTTATATATTAAAAAATTGGTGATTTTTTGTTGTACTCGTGTGCGAAGTTATATAACTTTCTAACATTTCAAAATAAAATAATTTGCATTTGTTTAAATTAAACCTACCATTTACCAACAAAGCTGACTTGTAAAATATTGCAATAACGAAACGGTACCTGCGTTTCGTTTTACTGATCCGCGTTAGATTGAAATTGAAAATGGATATTATGTATATCAATTTCTTTCACAATGTCGTTTATTTACTACTTTTACAGATTTAAATAACGATATATATAAATACGGCGACAAAGAAACTCTCAAAGCTTTTTTTGGTAATGTAAACGAGGAAAAAGGTGGCATGCAATTTTCACCAAAACCAAATTGGTCAAAGATCAATGTCAAATTGACAAATCAAAAAAAAGTAAACAAGCAAAATGCATGGTTTTCTTCCTAACTTTGGTTTTCTTCTTGTTTTTAACAAAACTGGGAATTATGTGATTCAGTGCTCCTTATTACTTACATAATTGTGGTAATAATTACATAAAACCATATATTGTTGTGATGGCTTGCTTGTGATTTCTGATGGAAACCCTCGATTGTTATGAATCTTCTAAAACCACTGTCTCGAATACCAAAATAATGAAATATTTATATCACAATTAAGATATTCCTTTCTGTGACAATATTTCTATGCGAATGAAGTGTTCATACTCCATAGGAAATACGGGGATAGCGCTAAGTTGCTACAAAACCTATGCAATTACCAATTTTAAAACCCTAAGTTGCTTTTAGAAGACAGACACAAGCTGAAGCAAATAAAATAGATATAATATGTATATTTTAGTTGAAAATGAGGTGGGTTCCCAACGAGTAACACCAAACGAGTCACACTGTGACTCGTTGGGATTTTTTTTTCCCAACGAGTCACACTAGCGTAACAGTGTGACTCGTTGGGAATATAAACTAGTAAAGAAAGTTGCAACGAGTCACAGTGTGACTGGTTGGGAAAAAAAGTCCCATCGAGTCACAGTGTGACTGGTTGGGACTTTATCATGCGGGAGAAGTGATCATATTGAAATTGGTAAAATAAATAAAAAATGAGTTATGAGTCACATGTATTCTTTTAAAATAACAAAACCAAACAATTTTTTTAACAATAAAAATTCACAAAGTCTTTCTCGACGTACTTATTTTCTTAATAGTTTTTCTGCTTTTACGATTTACAATTTAAAACTTTTAGATCGTTTTTGCCTTCAATTTGTACACAAATAGAAGGGAGTAATGTGATGAAACTTATATTTTTTGAAATTGTACTTCTTTTGGTGCGTAAGTGTAAAATGATGAGAATATTTTTTACGATACGCGCAAACACTGTCACAAAAACTGATTTCCCGTAGTTGGCTAGTAAACATTGGACCTAACTTCAAGTTAATACTTCTTTGCATTGAAGATAATATATTTCTACTAGCTGACCCCGCAAACGTTGTTTTGCCTTAGTGAACAACCCTTGTCACTTAGGGGTATGAAAAATAGCTAGTAGCCGATTCTCATACCTACAGAATATGCATGTAAAATTTGGTTAAAATCAGTAAAGCCGTTTCGGAGGAGTAAGGAAACAAACACTGTGACACGAGAATTTTATATATAAGATAATTAAAGTAAGAATTTTTCACACGAGGAATAATAAGAAGAAGTATTATTTTTTTACGTGCGTATATAAGTACACACACACACACTTCTTTTCTCAAAGCTCGACAGTAATGATTGTCATAAAAGCAACGTAAATACAACTAGAGATCAAACAAAAGAATAAGATATATTACAATCAAGCTACTACTTGGTTATGTCTACGATTTTACATGTTTTGTCGCAGTAATAATTCATTGTTTGGAAAAAAAAACAATATCGGTTTTAGAATATGTAAATCTTGAAAAATATGTGTAGTATAATAATTAACTTGGGTAGAATTATACAACTGCGCAATGCCCAATCTTGGCTGAAACTCACATAATATTGTAACTAACTTCCTATCCTCGAACTTGTATTGTTCGGCCTATAATACATATCTGAGACAAAATAAATATCACAATCATCTTAGTCACTAAACGTCCGAGACTTAATATTTATCACTTACAACTTTGGTACTATATTTTAGAGACTACATATTTATCACAATCAACAAAGGTAGAAACTAAACTTCTGAGGCCTAATAATGGTCACAATCAACTGAGTTACTGTTTTTGAAACATAGAGACGAACTTCTTAGCATTCCATGGATTCACCGTGCGGGTGCCGGGTCCATCGTATGGCAGAGAGAGAAATCTCGAATAGACCCCAAGACTTGTGACTCGGGCGTAGGTTTAAAAGGGGCCCCTTTTGGTGACGTACGTCAACACTCACTTTCACTACTCGTACTTCTCTCCCTGCCCAGCCAAATCCGATATGATCCTACTAGTGCAGCTTTAGATACTCGTTCTAGTGTAGAACTTACTGCGCCACTTCAGAGCTAATGGGATACAAAATTCACCTATGGTTAACCACTCACTTTGCATCACAATCAAATTTAGGTATTTAATTTATAAAATTCAATAAATATCATAATAGCCTTTTACCTAATTTCGCAAAATTTCTAAAACATGTCCCACTGTTACTTCACCTTGAATTAATTCCAGCTGGGCTTCTTGGATAAGTTCGTCTTTTAACATAGTTTTGTTGGCTCTTTTACTTTTACTTTTTATTGCATTTGTCTGTTTTATGTCATTTTTAAAAGAATATAATGACAATTCACACACAACACCATCTGACCCCAAACTAAGCAAAGCTTGTATGTTGGCGACCAGATAGCTGATATAATACTTATATAGTTTTAAATACATACTTATTATACATAGAATCACCCAGACACAGTGCAAACATTTGAATTCATCACACAAATATTTGCACTGGGTGGGAATCGAACCCTCGACCCTCGGCTTCGCAGGCAGAGCTACTACCGACTAAGCCACGAGGCCAGTTGTTTTGCATGTAAGTATGAAAATATGTCACAAACATAAACATAAATACACAAAATAACAATACAGATATATTTAATTTGATAATATTAAAGTATGTAAATATATTCAACAATTCGATATTCAACAAAACGAGTCACAGTGTGACTCGTTGGGATTTTTTTTCCCAACGAGTCACACTAGCGTAACAATGTGACTCGATGGGAATGTAAACTAGTAGAGAAAGTTGCAACGAGTAACAGTGTGACTCGTTGGGAAAAAAAATTCCCAACGAGTCACAGTGTGACTCGTTTGGTGTGACTCGTTGGGAACCCACCGAAAATGATAGGGACAACCAGCAGAGGCCATCTTTCAGTACTGCTGTACTTGCATTGCAGAGTTCTTCGTGAGATTTCTAGGATGGCCAGACACCAGGACCACTTAAATCCACGAGCAGAGTATTTTGGCTATGTAGTAGTTTTGGGCTATTAAATATATAAAGTTATTATTAAATGTAAATATAATTATATGATAGCAAACAATATATTTTATTTATCCTCTCTTGCATTGGTTTGAATATAGATTCAGTAGAAAGATATCGGTGAACAGTATTATCTACACTGATTTAAGTATTTTTTCAGGAAACCATGATAGGATGAGCGAAACATGTGCCTGATGGTAAGCAAGAAAACATGCTTGCCTTTAACAAGACACACTGTCTTGTGTCATAAATTATTAGAACATGAAGACAAGTCTACATCATCAGACCTAGCCCTGCACTCAGTTAGTTTAAGGCTTGTTTACCCTATGATAATTCCATCCGAGAACTATTTTATGGTAATCAGTTGGTAGTGAGAAGTACTATTATTCCTATTTATTCTGATAAGAAATATGTTTTGAAAGACAATACCATAGTTCTTTCTTTTCTTTTCTGTTCTAATCCAAAAGAAAACATAATTCTAAAATATTTTGACAGTAAACATAACCTTACTTTTGGTTTAACTGTAACTCATTTTTGGTATTTAGGAAATGAAAAACACCAACAGCAGACGTTTATAGAAGCATTAATAATCCTAATTAGATACTATTCATCTCTATACACTTTCAGTATCAAAAAAAGTTGGCCAGGTTTTTCAATGTATGGGACGTGGGCATTGCATTGAGTAAAGCTGTTCCGAAAGAGCTTATTGTTATTTAAATTAAACACGTTGGTGTGAGTTGTAACAGTTAGAATTTGTCTTGGTTAATTTCATAGGAAATAAGTCAATTTTTGACTATTTTTCACTCACACTGGAAAAATATGTGAAAGACATATATTTTCCGAAATAACTTTAGACTTTATTTTCTAGTTAAAAATAATACCCTGTTGGAATTTCAAATTGCTTCAAACTAAATCGTAATGCTTATTTTTTGTTACTCTTGCATATTAAAATTTCGATTTACTTAATCATTTTTATTTGGTTTAAATACTACTTTGAAAAATGGGAATCGAACCCACAACCTAGGTTCTATTGGCAGGCTTAATACCAAACTACCCTAAAAACCCACTACACTAAACAACCACTAGTCCAGTCAAGTTAAATAAATTGACTGTACCTATTACACTAGTTTTTTGCTCGCATTTACTGACCAAACATGTATAATAGACTATTAATCAATATCTCCCAGTATCTCCCAGTTTTCTCACAGAATTAACACATTTTCTTGCGCAAGAGTACAATTTATATACATCATCAAAATTACACATACAAAGAGTTTACATGCATACCTACAACAGTACGTAATCGTGGGAGACAGTATGTTTAGACTGCTGGTAATGTACCTACACAGGCATCAGATTTCAGCTGCGTTATTATTGCTTTGTTTATTTGATAAGCTTCTAAGCTTAGAGTATAAATAACTAAAGATGTACTCTAAGCTATTACGGTGCTGAAACGTGGACACTTACAGTGAAAATGGTCCGTAAGCTCAAAGTCGCTCAGAGAGCTATGGAAAGGGCTAAACGGCTTGGGGTTTCTAAAGACGGTGATAGATTACATATCTATCTATGTACCACATTTCATCCAAATCCAAAATCTGTGAAAACTGTTTTTGACGTTAAGAACTTCACTTGTGTCGAATTAAAATTTGTATAATGCAGTTTGTTTTATCTTTAGATTATAATAAAAACTGTAATAAAGGGCTTGGGGTTTCTACAGATGGTGATAGATTACCTATCTAAGTATCTATGTACCACATTTCATCCAAATCATAAATCTGTGAAAACTGTTTTTGACGTTAAGTACTCCACTTGTGTCGAATTGTATAATGCAGTTTGTTTTCTCTTTAGATTATAATAAAAACTGTAATAAAGGGCTTGGGGTTTCTAAAGATGGTGATAGATTACATATCTAACTATCTATGTACCACATTTCATCCAAACCCAAAATCTGTGAAAACTGTTTTTGACGTTAAGTACTCCACTTGTGTCGAATTGTATAATGCAGTTTGTTTTCTCTTTAGATTATAATAAAAACTGTAATAAAGGGCTTGGGGTTTCTACAGATGGTGATAGATTACCTATCTAACTATCTATGTACCACATTTCATCCAAATCATAAATCTGTGAAAACTGTTTTTGACGTTAAGTACTCCACTTGTGTCGAATTGTATAATGCAGTTTGTTTTCTCTTTAGATTATAATAAAAACTGTAATAAAAGGCTTGGGGTTTCTACAGATGGTGATAGATTACCTATCTAACTATCTATGTACCACATTTCATCCAAACCCAAAATCTGTGAAAACTGTTTTTGACGTTAAGAACTCCACTTGTGTCGAATTGTATAATGCAGTTTGTTTTCTCTTTAATAAAATATAATAAAACACCGTAATAATCACGTCAGTTTATAGTAAATATGTGTTACCAGAGCCTGTATTCACAATTACAACAAAATAAATATCAAATCTACTGGTGTAACTTGACCTACCATTGTATAGGGTTACAGCGATTCTTGGGGTCAATTTATGTTAGTCTATTTCACCTACTACATTTTCTAACTAAAATGTTAAACGTCTATGAATAACACCATGACTGTATTAAGTTAAAACAAGATCATATAGTAAATGATTATTATGAATATATCGGTGCAGCTGCAATAATACATTAATTTGCAGGGGTATTATTTAATGATCAGCAACAAATATTTTTCTGTCGGCAACTTTTAGTACACAAGTAGGATGAAATATAATGTATCCATAGTTTTAGTATGAAAAATAAAGTGGCCAAGTGCGAGTTGGACTCGCCCATGAAGGGTTCCGTTGCAGCAAGTAACATAATATCCATAGTACACATAGTTCGTGTAGTTCGTTGTAGTTTCAATAGTGTAGTTCTCATAGTTTCGGCAAAAAGTGGCTGTGACATACGGACGGACAGACAGACAGACAGACATGACGAATCTATAAGGGTTCCGTTTTTACGTTTTACGGAACCCTAACAAACAAAAAACAAGTTTATCTGTTCTCACCCTACTCCTTCTGTTCTTCTTCTTCCTCTACTAGCGTTTCCTGCTATTAATAGCTGTTAGCGATAAGGTTGCACTAAATATAGGCCATTGTTTATTTACCTGTATGTTTTTCTGGTCAACGTTACGCAATAAAAAAAATATATGCCTGTATTATTGGTTAAAATGTAAAAGTAAAAAAGACCGCGCAATATTTAAAGGACCAACTAAATTAATTAGACATTATGACGCAGTTTGATGTCAATACACATTGATCTAAACATAGTCTAAGTTACCTTTCATAGTGATTCGTGTTATTTTTTCCACAACCCAAAAACGGTTTGTATTTTGATTCACGAATCGTTAAATTTCGAACATCCAATCCCATGATTATTTAAAACGAATAGGGGTTAATCGAAGATGCATTAACAATGAACATTACATACTATTTTGGTGATACTTTTTATTATGTTTATTATTTTTAAAACCATTTAATCAATTATTATTGTGTAACTTAATCTTAAGGTCAAATTTGAAACCAAGTCCCAAACTTCCGCAAAGTGTTTTGAGATTGTCATGTTTGAAATTAAACTTACATATTCCTTTTATTTAACCGCCATACTGTTTTAGCAAATACGTAAGTACACTGCTATAAACATACAAGTTTAATTATTTAAATAAATCCTGTAATGTTTTCAAAAGCTTCACCATTTTAGATAAATTTTTATGACATTGTCTTGTCTCGTCTCTTTTATGAGTTAACATAGCGATTTCACTTTTTTTTTCTGTTTCTTGTTTGACTACTAAATCTATAAATAGCAGTTTTCCTCTTACGAGTGTCCTGTGGCCGCAAACTATTTACCAACAGTATTTTTAGTGGTCGGACTCTTTGCAGAACCCTTCTGGGGAAGTATCGCACCTTAGCCAGTTTTTATAAAACGCGATCTTTTTTTTTACAATCAATCCATCTTTACAATGGTCCAACGACAACAAAATTTTCCAACTTTCAAACAAAGTTCCGAACTTTCAATTCTACGTGTAAAATTTTCTGAATTTGGCTCATACCAATCACCAATAGTCCTTAAATTGCAAAATATGGTTTGCCTCCAGGCTTTATTGCGTGGATATCGGACTTTTTGAGGGATTGATCCATACGAGTGGTCACTGATGGCTGCTCGTCGGATCAAATGGCCATCAATGCCGGAGTCCCTCAAGGGTCGGTGCTCTCTCTCGGTGATCTGTTGAAGCCCGGTATCTTAGGGTACGCAGATGATAGCACCGTTTTGGAGAGCTACATATCTAGCGCAAGAGCCAATAGGCAGCAAACTCAGGCACTGAGAGAGAGTTTAATCGAGCGTTTGAGCTTGACCCTTGACTTGGCAGTCTCTAAATGGAGCGATGCCAATCTGGTCAGGTTTAACGAGGGAAAGACGCAGGCGTCTGTTTTCCGCAAAAATGAGTCCATTCTAACAGACTCCTACTTTTCGCGGTGTATCCGTGCCGGTATCCGACCATCTCGAGCTTTTGGGCGTTAATTTGTCGTCTACGCTCAACTTTGGCTCGTATATTGAGTCCAAGTCTAAATTAGCTGCCAAAAAACTGGGTGTTCTCTCTAAGGTTCGGCTAAGGCTAAGGTTTCGGTAAAGCTGGAAGCTCTGGAATCGATCGAGAGACGTGCCAAAAGGCTCATAGGCAATGTCACCCTCGTGCGAAAAAGACTGCAAAGTCTTGAACATCGCCGAAAAATAGCTAGCTTATTGGTTTTTATCGGATACACTTCGGAGAGTATGCAACTGATTTGCACGATCTGACACCACCTTGCCCTTTTTTCTATCGGCATGCTCGCAACTCGAAAAAGTGACATCGTTTCATGGTTGATGTTCCAAAGACATGAACAAAGAGATTTAACTCTGCTTTTGTGATAAGAACGTCAAGGCTGTGGAATACGTTGCCTAAGTGGGTATTTCCCGATAGTTACAAATCTTTGTGTCTTCAAATCGACAGTGAATCGGTTTTTTCTAGGTAAACACGCTCCATCGTAGACCGCATCGTCGCTTAACATCAGGCGAGATGGCGGTCAAGTGTAAACCTATAAAAGTTAAAAAAAAGTTCGATTAGCTAGAAGTGCAAAAGTTTTAGTGTGCCCCATGTATACAAGGCAAAACAAACCGTAGTTCAGTACATATAGATCGCGAATCAAACGCATCAAGATGCAGACCGTGTCAGGTCTCATACCGCAGTAATTTATAACTTCATAACTGCTCTGGTTTACTATTATGAATACATGAATACAGGTACCGCGCCGTATGATAGTAATCAAATCAATTCAAATAGTTTCTCTAATACAAGTAATTTATGGTAAACACTCAGTGTTTTGAATTTGCAACTTTGTTACCTGGTAGGTATGTTTTGTTTGTCTTCTTTGGACCTTGTCCAGGTCGATACTTATGATATCACGAGGACATCACTATCACCTATTGCGAAAACTAGACTGCTTTAAAGGCTTATTACACTGGGCCAAATTTCAGATATGGCTAAAAAAGGTTGGAATGCACCGGTCGGTTTTGGTCGAGTTTTTGGATTTAAGCTATTAATGATTTAAGTATTGGCGCAAAAAAATTTGGACTATAATTTTATTAATTCCAGGTTACCCCTATTTTTGAGCTAACCCGGCCAACTATAGTTTTTAATGATAGAGTATGGACTTTCCGTATGAGACAACCAATTTTTATCAATAAGAGAGTATGGAGAGTGTGAGACAGCTGATTTTTTTATCAATAAGAGAGTATGGATTTTTCGTATGAGACAGCTGATATTTTATCAATGATGGGAACTTGTGTTGGGCTGTTTGTGTGATACAGCAGATTTTCATCATTGAGGGGGTGTGAACTACCTCCCAAAAAGTCCCTAGAGCAGCTAAATAGTTTTCACTTCAGAAATACGAAATGCTCGAGGAAAGTAATTAGATGAGCGTCATTAAAAAAAATGTGGCGAACTTTTTTCTGTTTACGCCTTTTCTGTGTAATTCTGTATTGCGGTTGCGCCTCGAGCAATATTTATGTCGTTTACAGCGTTATTACAGCACAGGAATAGACTATTAAGTACAGCGAACAGGCCATTATTACACATGCTGCTACCGCACGCAGTCAAGTTTTTTTTCTTGTTAGTTAAATGTGTACAAATCATATTAATGTTCTACCTAATAAGGCATTTGCAGAACGAAATAGTGTGTGTGCTAAAGACAGCATGGTAGAAGCGAAAACTGCATTACACGGATTTTGTATTATTTAGTATTATTATGGATCGTATCAGTAGCAAGTAGCGTATTAGTATTAAACAAATTTTTATTTAATAAAAAACAGATTATTATTCTATACAAATTAAAACAGTAAACACAGCGAAACAGGTAGTGAAGAGCAGCGGACTGTATCTTTATTGCTCGTGCACACTCTCCGGTCCCGAGTTCACCCGGGGGTCTACCGCCTAAAGAAAAACGCTTTGACGCTTTGAGATTGCCGTCTCTTTCATTTCAAGCGAGAAGAAGAGAGACAGCAATGCCAAAGCGTCAAAGCGTTTTTCGTTAGGCGGTAGACCCCCCGATCGAGCCTGTCACCTCATAGTGTGACGGATTAGCCTCACTTACAGCCTACGGAAAAATCAGTGTGCGGTACGCCAAAATAAGTTTTCATTACAAAAAGCCTAATAATTAACTAAATTTAAAAACCTCCGACATTTTGTTGTTTTGGATTTGAAATATTTCTTAGTATTCGACAATATTCTACTAGTTTAGCTCTTTTATCTGATACCCGTATGTTGTGGAAGTTTTGAAAACTTTCATTTAAAGCTTCATCCCCTATTTCAACTCTTTAAAAAAAATAATTCACAATCAAATAAAGCCTAAGTCCCTTTTCAGACTCCAAACTATCTCAGTATCAAATATAGTCCAGTAACTTTGTCGCCTGAATGTATGGAGTAAGATGCGCTAAATCCGGTAGATCTGATTTTTTGCAGACTTGTTTATGATGTTGGCCTAATGATTGTCCCAAGTTTGTGACCTCGAGCGACGAACGCAACTTTGTCAAAAATCGAAAAAACCGCGAAAAAATCGTTTATTTTTCAAATTTTGGCGATTATAACCCTGAACGACTAGGTTTTGTAAAAACTTTCTAATGACGCTTATAAAGTAGACTAAATTTGCTACAATATGATACTAGAATTGTCTCTGTACACCTAATAGTTTCTGAGAATAAGTCTTTCAAAGTTTATAATTTTTTTCGTACTTCGCAATTTTTAGCAATATTTTAACTCCTACTTGACCACTTTGTGGCACAGTTACGGCGGTTTTTAACCCCCGACCAAAAACAGAGGTATTATAAATTTGACATCGAAGTCTGTCTCTCTATCAGACAGACACACATACAGGTCTGTCTCTATGTGTATCTGCCTGTGTGTGCATCTGTCTATGGCACCGTAGAGCTCAAACGGATGGGCCGATTTCGATGCGGTTTTTTTTATTTGAAGATACATTTTTGTGCTGATGTTTTGAGTTACTTTTGGTTAATATCGATTCAAGATGGCCGCCTCCACCAAATGGCAGACCAAATATTTCATCACAATCTACCTCAATATGGGTATCAAATGAAAGGGCTTAACTAGTAGAGTACTATACAGTATAACAAATTTCAAATCACAAAATGGCGAACTACATTTTTTTTTCTTCACTATTGCCTTAATATGGGTATCAAATGAAAGGGCTTGACTAGTAGACTACTAATGCACTAATGCACTATGACAAATTTCAAATCCATGATGGCCGCAACCACAAAATGACGAAATACGTTTCTTTTTTCACAACTACCTCGATATGGTATAAATATGGTATAAATATATTTTTTTCATAGTGTATAGTAGTCTACTAGTCAAGCTCTTTCATTTGACACCCATATTAAGGCATTAGTGAAAAAAAATATTATGGAGTTCGCCATTTTGTGATTTGAAATTTGTTATACTGTATAGTACTCTACTAGTCAAGCCCTCTCATTTGATACCCATATTGAAGTAGATTGTAATGAAATATTTGCTCTGCCATTTGGTGGAGGCGGCCATCTTGAATCGATATTAACCAAAAAATAGCTCAAAAAATCAACACAAAAATGTATCTTCAAATAAAAAAAACCGCATCGAAATCGGCCCATCCGTTTGAGCTCTACGGTGCCATAGACAGATACACACACATGCAGATACACATAGAGACAGACCTGTATGTGTGTCTGTCCGATAGACAAACAGACTTCGACGTCAAATTTACAACACCTCTGTTTTTGGTCGGGGGTTAAAAACCGCCCTAACTGTGCCACAAAGTGGTCAAGTAGGAGTTAAAATATTGCTAAAAATTGCGAAGTACGAAAAAAATTATAAACTTTGAAAGACTTATTCTCAGAAACTATTAGGTGTACAGAGACAATTCTAGTATCATATTGTAGCAAATTTAGTCTACTTTATAAGCGCCATTAGAAAGTTTTTACAAAAACTAGTCGTTCAGGGTTATAATCGCCAAAATTTGAAAAATAAACGATTTTTCGCGGTTTTTTCGATTTTTGACAAAGTTGCGTTCGTCGCTCGAGGTCACAAACTTGGGACAATCATTAGGCCAACATCATAAACAAGTCTGCAAAAAATCAGATCTACCGGATTTAACGCCTACGGTAATGTATAAAGTTACTGTACTAATATAGATATATAAATAGATACCTACGTAGATTTGCAATGTTTCCAGAGAAATTACAGGACTTAGAGATATAATATCTACCTATCTATAGATATCTAGGTGACGAGCGCAGTGCAGTGCTAGCTAATGATTTGGACTCTTCATGTTCCAACAGCTGCATGTCACTGTGCTGTTATGTGGCAGGCATGTTGCTTACCATCAGGCTCATGTCCTGCTCGTCTCGTCACTCCATACTAAAAAACAAAGTACCGTAAAAATACACCGTCAATTCTTCACATGATCATTCATGTTATATTATCTTAATTGGGTTCTCAATGTTCGACAAAATATTATTAGACAAATATGCCAACCGATGCTCGCCAATACGGCACATGACGCCGAATAGTGACGACAGCGATACACAATACACAATCGTACATTATTAGGTTATTACTTACTAGTGGCCCGTTCCGGCTTCGCTCGGATAATAACCTAGATACCAACCGCAGCGCCATCTGCCGGGCTGGTTTGTGAATCTAAACCATCCATGGCAACCCTAAACTTTAATTAAAACAATTTCAGATTTGCCATAAGCTCCGGGAAACTTTAATCGAAATAGAGTGAAAATCATTTATAAAAAAGACGATAATTTATCAGTTATCGTATATATAATTGATAATTTATATTAAGATATTATAATCTTATATACATAAAATTCTCGTGTCACAATGTTAGTTACCTTACTCCTCCGTTACGGCTTTACTGATTTTTACAAAATTTTAAATGCATATTCAGTAGGTCTGAGAAAAACATAAAAAATATAATTTAAAAACTCAAAAACCCGACTGCGCAATAAGTGAACCAAACTACGTACTCGCATACTAAAAAAACTTAAAAGAATAAAACAAGCATTTAGATTTCTGGTGGTCTAGAATTCTATAATTTGTTATTGTATTAATACTATTGAAATATATACAATATTTTCTAATAAAAACATTACAACTGAAGATTCGGGATGCATTATTATTCGACATACAATGTAATTGTTCAATGGATCCCGACTGTTCAGTTGTAATGTTCTTTTATAAGAAAATATTGTATATATTTCAATAGTATTAATACAATAACAAATTATAGAATTCTAGACCACCAGAAATCTAAATGCTTGTTTTATTCTTTTAAGTTTTTTTAGTATGTATATTTATATTTTTTATTTTATACTTTTTAGTTATGAACAATGTTGTGAATGTTAATATGCTCAACATAATAATATGCATCTTTTGGCTGTTGACCAAATGTCTTCGTTTCTACTGATATAATATTATTATGTAGGATTTTCTACTGCATGTAATTCATATTTATAGTTTTGTGTTAGTATAGGTTTTCGATTGACGTTGAGTACCTACTAAATCGTTTGAAGTTGGAGATGGGCGACCGAGGCGGAGCAATCCGAGAGCGGTTCCGTGTTCCCACTATCAGCGGCAGAGTTGAAACCCCATGGAGGTTTATTAGTAGATAGGGCACCATATCCATACATGATATAGAGTGCAACATAACCCGGCTGTGTCTCCCGGGCGGGGCAGTAGGGTATACGTAAATACATTTCCTGCACGTACGAAAAAAAGGTGGTCCAGTATACTTACTAGCATAGATCGTAGAACCCAAGATGGGCCCCATCCCAAACTTCACGGCGCGCGCAATCATGGCAAGAGTTGGGAAGAGTGAGCTCACTCTTTCCGTTCTAGTCGGTTGCAGGACGCGGTGGACGCCGGACGTTTTTACCTATCATTATTCGGTGTCAACAACCAAAATAAGTAGAACCACAGCAAATCTCGCCACTAGCGATTATAGGGGTCAAGTAGATTGGTTGTTTGTAAACCACTTACGACACATACAGAGACGCAGTTTTTTACCAATTTCAAGGGGCTCAGGGCACATCTATTGATTTATATCGATGCCTACTAGATACATTAGTATATAATGTCTATCCACATTCACACGTACAGTTAGTTATACGAAGTTTTCTGCTACCTACCTAAAAACCTATAAATGTGAGAATGGTTGTTACTCAACTTTAAATCGATATACATCCTAAACGGTCAGTCAAACCGAAAAACATTGAGAGAAAGCTAAACATTATTTTTAAATACCTATTCAACGATACCCCTCTTGTCATATTTTGGTGATTTTCATTTTTTTTATTTGGACTATATGGGGTCCTGAATCCGCCATATTGGACTTACACTAATGTCATGTCTTTAGTGTCACTCGCCAAATTAAGAGGAATCGATTGACGTGTGAATCACAAAAATTGGCCCAGGCGTTTGGTCTGTATAGTGCTTCAAAGGAACATACAAACATACATACATAGACTGTTAAACACATTACCACTCCTTTGCGTCGCGCAGTCGGGTAAAAAGGACAAAAATTTTTGATTTTATTTTTTTACAATGTGACATTAAAAAATACAAACAAACCTAAATTTTTACCCTATTATCACCAACCCCTATTTTTTAATAGCCATTTTAGTAATTTAATCATTTTTAATCCCGCTCGATAACTGATCAATTATCGTCTTTTTTCTGAATGTTTTTCACTATATTTCGATTAAAAATATTCGGAGCTTATGGCAATTGTTTTATAAAAATAAACATTTATTTTGATTATTAAAGTATAGGGTTACCAATGTTAGATTTTTAAAATTTGTTTTAATCTATATAATATAAAAGCGAAAGGTCACTCATCAAGGAATCTCAGAAACTACAAATGCTAGGAATCTGAAATTTTGCATGGAGGTCCTTTTTAGCACGTAGGTGCTCGCTAAGACGGGGTTTTGCGAAATTCAACCCCTAAGAGGGTGAAACAAGGGATGAACGGTTGTATGAAAATTCGTAATTTTCAAATAAAATTTTGTATCTAGACACTTGACACGAAGCAATTAAATGAAGTTCTATAAATTTTGTCATTTCGAACTGTGCTGGGGTGAAATTGGGGTTGAAATGGGGGATGAATGTCAAAATGGAAGTTCCCAACCGTTGAAGATAAAACTATGAAACGCTGTATATAAACACTTCACATGAAGCAAACGAATGTTTGTTCTATCAATTTCGTCATTTCGAACTGTGCGGGGGTGAAATTGGGGTTGAAATGGGAGATGAATGTCAACATGGAAGATCCCAACCGTTGAAGATGAAACCATGAAACTCTGAATATAGTCACTTGGCACGAAGCAAACGAATGTTTGTTCTATCAATTTCGTAATTTAGAAATTTACGGGGGTGAAATTAGGGTTGAAATGGGGGATGAATGTCAATATGAAAGTGCCCAACCGTTGAAGATAAAACCATGAAACTCTGTGTATAGACACTTGACACGAAGCAAACGAATGTTTGTTCTAGCATTTTTGTAATTTCGAACTGTACGAGGGTGAAATTGATGTTGAAATGGGAGATGAATGTCAACATGGAAGATCCCAACCGTTGAAGATAAAACCACGAATCTCTGAATATAGACACTTGACACGAAGCAAACGAATATTTGTTCTAGCAATTTTATATGGTATGAAATTGGAGTTGAAAATGGGGACGAATGTCTCTTACGCTTTCACACCTAAACAACTGAACCGATTTTGATAGAATTGTATGAAATTGTTTTATTAGAAGCTGTTTTTAGTAACCGTAAATGTGTCTGGGTATAAAAATAGGTACTGCCTGAGTTACCTTAGTATTTGTTTCACGCGGGCGAAGTCGCGGGTACCAGCTAGTAATCTATATGGCAAAACAACGTTTGCAGGGTCAGCTAGTATTATAAAATAATAGACATGTGTTATATGTACATACATATAAGCCAATGCCGTTATTTTGTCAAATGTCGCAGTTGAATGGCCAATTCACGTTATTACTCATATATTATGTAAAATTAAATTTAGATGTACTGTAGTTTTATGAATTTTATTGTAATAGCTGCTTTTTACCATTGCTGGGACTCTGGGTCTTCTCTCACAAGGAGATAGTCACGGCCATGGTCCATCACACTAATAACCAATCATGGATTGGCGAAAGTCGAATATCCTCGAAAGATCTCTTTCTTGAACGGTAGTGATTTAATCGCGATGTTTTATTTCCTCAAAATCAGTAGTTACAACATATTTATACATCTGCACTACAAAACAAATACAAAATGTACAAAATTCCATTAAATTCTATAGGTTACTTAAGCGCTCATAGCCCCCGTACTAGGTGAACCATGTTTAATATCTGTTTCAATTACATATATATATGTACATGGAATGGCGTTTGTTCGCACAGAACCTCAGAGGTTTGGACCTTAAACTAGATTGTGAAAGTCCATTTTCCCGCGTTCGCGCCACCACGGCGTGTATATCTATTAGAATTAGTAAATAATAAGTGTGTGTATTTTTTTGTGTATATTTTAGGTTAATCAAACACCTGGACGCTAACGATATGATACAATTAAAGAATTAAATGTTCCCATTGCTGGAACTCGGGGCATTCCCGGCTCTAGACCTCAATGGCTTCAATAAAATAAAAAAAAGTTACACGTAACTAAACAATCTTATAATTAAATCAGGATTCGCCGATATATCAGCGGATATATTATATTATGATATTTATATTATATATGAATTGATTTTTATCTTGATATGAAATTTTAATTAAACATGTAGCAATTTGACATTTACTACTACTGAATGACTTAGGTACTTATATTATTAAAAAAAATCCGCTCACATTTTTAGTGTTAAATTCAATTACTTAATGACATTAGCTTCTTTTTCTTAGCCTGAATATATATTAGATAAATGTAAAAAAAAATCGGATTTTTTTTTTATCATAAAAATCGGATTTTTTTGAACCCTGAATATAATACTTATAATAGGTTTTCGTAAAAGTGTTATCACCATTCTACTCCTTAATATCCTCCCCGTCTTCCTTAGATCTCTATTTCCATCCTACGGTTGCCTGAAAGATGTCGGTCTAAGCGATAAGGTTGCCAGGTTGTTTTTAGGGTTTTCTGTACTTTTTGCTTTTATTTCAATGAAATAAACTATTATCTACCGTTCGATTAAGTTTTTTACTTGGGTCGATGTTAATATTTTAATAGGTAGGTATAAATACCCCTAGCAAAACATCTCCAGCGTTCAGATACCAGAAGCAAAAAATAAAATTTAAGATCCGATGGCCCGATTCAGAGATCGTTGGCCGATGTTTTGCTATGCCTCAGTCATCCCACTGGTGGGCAAAAGTTTTTGAAACCTTTTTATGTAAGCACCTGAAAATAATAACAAATATGGTATAGTTATTATGCATCTAAAATCATCACCGAGCAACTCCACATAATTTAGTCCAGTGCCAATAAAACCTATAGTAGGTAAATCCAATTATCCTGTGCCAGTTATGGCACTACTGGATATTTTATAATTTTTAAGAAATTTCTGTTATCCCACTGCCGCCCAAAATCCTACCTGAATTACTCTTTTTTATTCGATCGACAGAATCGAATAAAAAATTTCCATCGTTAAATCAGTTAAATCATTTTGAAAACGAATTATGCTCGTTGCTCTCAATATAAATCACAAAAATTATGCCATTTAAAAAATGTATACACACGAAAATAAAAATGTACGAATTAGATAAAACGCCGGCGCGTGGCAACACCTATAGTAGTGCTAGTGTGCAAACGCGGCTCGCGTCGCGGCGCGTTATCAGCTAACTACGTAGATGCACCGCGAAGCCAGTAGATAAAGGATTTGCAGTTGTTGATGCGTTGCCCCGGTGCGCGGGACGGCAGTGAGCGCGCGATGCGTCGCCGATTGCACGCGTGTCCCGCACTCCACTAGCCACGCGATGGCCGACTGGTGGCCGACCCCACCGCAACCGCGGCCGACATACCAACCCTACCTTTACCAACCCTATTTTCGCGACAACCCTGAAACTCTGCCGCCGCAAGCGCAGCCGATGCCACCCCAGTTCCCGCCGGCTGCCATGCCGCCCCCGCCTATGGTCTACGTTCCTCCGCCCAAACCGTGAGTACGAAATCAGCATTGCGATTTTTTTGCGACACAATGTGGCTTTGCTATTTTATAAACGCGTGACGCGATATTCAATTAGATGCAATTAATGTGACTATTTGAACTGCTGTGTAAGGGACACAGTGCAGTGCACGCTGTGCCGGTACTTTTGCGAATGCAGCATAAATATACGATTTAATTGTAGAATTGGCGCGTATGCGAAAAAAGATTTACTTGTTTTGATAATCGTTTGAAAAATGTACACTTTCATATTTCAATTGAGAATATTTGCGTTGGGAATGTTCGTTTCCTATGGGGATTTTGTTCGTGGATAGACAGTGAGCTGTACCGAGACTATAATGAAAACAGTCCACTGTGACCGCGCCATTGTTTAACAATAAGGAAGGTAGTGGTTCTACAGAATTTACTTGTACCGGGCACCTGTGTAATATATAAATATGTTCATACGTGAAGCAATAACTTAGGTCCCCTTTTTACGAAAATTACGCAGACGGAGGAATATACAATTTCATACACTCATACTTTGTACAAAAAAAGAATGGAGAATGGTAATGTATTTGAAATTAGGCAAAATAAATACATCAAATTAAAAGAAAAACGTTAAACATACTACCATGCACCTATTTGATACTTACGCATAATCATTTGTTTGTTTGTTAAAGTGTATGGTCAAATTGAGAATAGATTAAAGTTCCTTTACGGTCAAATTTCAATCATTTGGCGACCACAGTATATTCAGTTACTAGGTAATAATTATTAGCTACCTCTGCGGTTTTCCCGCCATTCCAACAGATTAGGCTACAGTTTGGAGATAGAAATAGATTAGTTAAATTCCAAAATAATAACTACAGCGACATCGAGATTAACAATAACAAAAATACGTTACATGTGTATATTATTTTGATGAGCAGTGAGAGAAATCAACAACAATACTTACCTTGGGACTCGCAAGTGAAATTTTTGATAATTTCGCGAAAAGAAAAAAATTGATTTACCTGAAAACAATGTACATTAAATAACAAACAACTATTACAACACAATAAATACAAGTTTGCTATTATTATTAGTTATAATACAGTCACCTACGTACAGTGTAACTACCAACATTTTCATCCTACTATAATATTACTAGCGGCCCGTTCCGGCTTCGCTCGGACATAACCTAGACACTGTCTGCAGCGCCATCTGCCGGGCTTATTTGTGAATTTAAACCATCTATTAAACACACAAACAAAACATTCAAATCGGTCCCGTCGTTTAGGAGTTCACTGTCAAATGATTAAATTACTAAAATGGCTATAAAAAAACAGGGGTTGGTGATAAAAGGGTAAAAATGTAGGGTTGTATGTATTTTTTAATGCCACATTATAAAAAAATTAAAGCAAAAAAAAATGACCAAAACTTAAAAAAAAAATGTTTGGAGTGAACAACCCCTAACACTTATGAGTATGAAAAATAGCTAGTAGCCGATTCTCAGACCTACTGAATATGCATATAAAATTTGGTAAAAATCAGTAAAGCCGTTTCGGAGGAGTAAGGAAACAAACACTGTGACACGAGAATTTTATATATAATACTAGCTGACCCCGCAAACGTTGTTTTGCCTTAGTGAACAACCCTTGTCACTTAGGGGTATGAAAAATAGCTAGTAGCCGATTCTCATACCTACAGAATATGCATATAAAATTTGGTTAAAATCAGTAAAGCCGTTTCGGAGGAGTAAGGAAACAAACACTGTGACACGAGAATTTTATATATAAGATTATAAATGTCAATGTATGGATGTTTGGATGTTTGTTGCTCAGTCACGTCCTAACGTATGAACAGATCGGGCTGAAATTTGGAATACACATAGATTATAGTCTGGAAGAACACATAAACTACTTTATCTCGGAAAAATAACGGGAACAACGGGAACGGGAACTACGCGGGTAACACCGCGGGGCGATGCTAGTAACAAATACGAATAAAAATGTGTGTAGCCAGTAAAGTTTCCAAGGTCAGCGTCCATCACTTCAAAACAATTTAAATACAAACAATTAACACAAAATAATACATACAATAATAAACTTATTATGATTATTATTGATAATAATTAACATGTACCCAGTCACATGCGTATAGTACCTATTTGTGTACCTATTTAACTAATACGACGGTCAGCATTCAAAAGGATCTTACTATTCTACTGATATTCTAAGTTTGGATATTTAGACGTTTGTTACTCAATCACATTGTAACGTCTGAACGGATCGGGTAGAAATTTGGTATACAGTTAAATTATACTGTGGAATAACATATAGGGTACTTTTTATCACACAAAAATAACAGAAACGCGAACTACAAGGCTAAACCAGCGGAGCGTCGCTAGTTTGTAGTAATAAGAAGCCGAGTGTTAATTTTTAATTTTTGTATGTCGGTTTTGTCGGTTGTTTAGTTTTCATGAAAAATACTTATAGTAGTTTACGGACAACTACACTTTCATAAAGTTGAATGCATTTGTATTCTACTACCGGCTTCACTCAGATATTGTCATATAAACACTATTGATCGAACTAAAAACTATCTCCATATCTTTCAAGTTGGATCGAACTGCACACGGTGTCCAAATTTGATTAAAATCGGTTTAGTAGCTTAGGAGCCCATCGCGGATAGATAATGTGACGCGTAATTTGTATACAATATTACAATATTGAAATTTTAATTCTAGAACATTGGCAGATCTACTCATTAAATTTGCCGCCCCTAATTTTATTTATATTTTTTTCCGCACATTTTACCGTCCTACAATTCCACAAACGGGCCCCTTTGGACCCTCGCCTCACGCCCCTACCCACATGCCTAGCCTCTGTTCTAGGTAATGTACCTACCTTACCAATTATTAAAATTGACTTAGTGATTCCAAAGTGTATCAATAACAAAAAAAAAATAAACCTTAAAATTTCTACCACAGGTTAGAAAAATTACATAGTTCTTTGTTCGTAGGTCTAGGTGCATATAGTAATTGATTTAAATGCATATCGGAGATAAAAAAATATAAATGGAATTAGATTATTTCTGTATATAGTACTAACATTACAAAGAGTCAAAGTTTGTGAGGTTGTAGGGTCGTATAATGTCTAGATCTACTGAAACAATTTTTTAAATTGTTTTACCAATAGAGACTTACATTATTTGTGAGTATTGTATAGCAAATAAAGTGGCCAAGTGCGAGTTGGACTCGCCCGTGAAGGGTTCCGTTGCAGCAAGTAACATTATATACATAGTACACATAGTTCTTGTAGTTCGTTGTAAATTTGATCGAAGTTTCAATAATAGTGTATTTATGACGTACTAAAAAAAACTACTCATCAGATCGAGTTCAAACCAATTTTCGTTGGTAGTTTACATGGTAATGTACATCATATATTTTTTTTAGATTTTTCATTCTCTTACTTTAGAAGTTAGAGGGGGGGGGGGGGGGGCACACATTTTACCACTTTGGAAGTGTCTCTCGCGCAAATTATTCAGTGTAGACGAAAATGATTTTAGAAACCTCAACATCATTTTTGAAGACCTATCGATAGACACCCCACACGTGTAGGTTTGATGAAAAAAAATATTTTGAGTTTCAGTTCTCAGTATTTTATTCAGGGGGGCAACCCTAATTTTTCCTTTTTTTTTAATTTTTCTGTCCAAATCTTAATGCGGTTTACAGAATACATCTCTACTTACCAAGTTTTAACAGTGTAGTTCTCATAGTTTCGGCAAAAAGTGGCTGTGACATACGGACGGACAGACAGACAGACAGACATGACGAATCTATAAGGGTTCCGTTTTTACGTTTTACGGAACCCTAAAAATTAAGAAGAAATTTCAGACAATTTTACAATTTCAAATGATCTTACTTTACTTTGTTGTGTGTGAAATGTCCACCAATATTTATTTACTATTTTATTTGCTTACCTTAGCACACGTAAAATACATTATACTTCTAAAATTATAAACTCGAAAGCTTAAACGTATGCAGTAGGAATGTTAGTCACTCAACAGAAACTGCCGAAGAGATCTGCGTGAAAATAGATAATAAGACAACTACTATTTACCGCGGTTACCGCAATCGTAAACTTTGTAAGCGCTGTAAATAATGTTAGTTTTGGTGTTAAAAATATTAAATTTCATAAAATAATTAAATACTAAAGTTTATACTCTGGAAATACCAACAGTTAAAAACCCGGCAACTACTGATTCACTCGTTAGCCCTTGTAGTCCAGTGCAATTACGGAAAAAAATTGAAAAAAACCATAAAATTATGTAGATTGGGGATTATGAAGGATTGAATTATCGAAGGATTATGAAGGGTGTATTCTGAGCATGTATTCCAATTTGAGGGATTCTGGCGAGGTCAGCTCAAGGTCATTTCGATGAAAACGCGTTTAATTCGATATCTCGAGAACAGTTAAGGCAAAAAATTGTCGAGACCTTTTCTCTTTTAAATTAAATTTACTAACTTTTTTATATAAAACTTTTTTTTTTCGTCAATATTTTTCAATTTATTGCTTCCGATAGGCAAAAAATCTACTTTTTTTACCCGTATCGATCCTTCATAATCCCCAAACTACATAATTTTATGTTTATTTATTTTCGTAATTGCACTGGACTATTGAGCTTCTGGATTGTTAGGGAGAGCGAGACCGCGCACCTCTCCCGTAACTCTGGCCGGTGCGAGGTGCCTTCTTTTTTTTATTACAAGATCTGATTGAAACGACGTTTGACCTTGAGTTTATGTGACGTCATATTTATTATACTAGCTGAACCGTGCGCGCGTTGCTACGCCATCTATCGATTCAAATTTTGAACAACCTTTAAAGATAGACATGCTGTCACGCAACGAAAGCTCTCAGAAAGCAATATTTTTCCCGTTTTTGTTACGTTTTTCAATCATACTCCGCTCCTGTTGATAGTTGCGTAATGTTAAATAACCTATAACCTTCCTAGATAAATTGACTATCAAACAGAGAAAGAATCTTTAAATTTGGACCAGTAGTTCCCTAGATCCGTGCGTTCAAACAAACTCTTCAGCTTTATAATTTTAGTACAGATATTTTTTATGGTAAAGAGTGACGAGACCAGCAGGAGATGTGCCTGATGGTAAGCGACATGCCTGCCACATAACAGCACAGCGACACGCAGCTATTGGTACATTAAGAGTCCAAATCATTATCTAGAGCTGCACTGCGCTCGTCACCCAGAGATATAAATAAGATCTTGTATCTCTATGAAATATAAACGGACACTATGGCCAGTGACTTATTCAAATATCTTAACGGTTTCGTTTTGTGAAAACGTTTATTTTAGTTATAACGTTAATTCAATCTCGTTCAGTTTGTCCTCGCACTAACCAAAACGAATCACATTACTATGACGTATTCTAGGAAAACATGAAAATGTTCGATCGAAATAAGGGCTCCCACACAAAACTGCGATGCGAATTGCTGCGATGCGAATTCGTGCGTCAAACCGTTGGTTAGGGTAACCATACCTTCAACCTTCAACGGTAGTCAGTCGTGTTGGACGTGTTTTTCGGAAGCGAAACATGGATCGCAAAAAGATTGTTGCACTGCTGTTATTGTTAAGTAGATTTATCAAAGAAAAAAAAAATTTGGTTTCATACACATATTACGATTATAAATGCTGATAGGAACCATTTTACTCGCAAGTATTATGGATTGAGAATAGAAGAAGATATTTTTTTTTATTATTTTAGAATTCGCATATCTTCATTTGAAGAGCGTCTTTCTCTTCTTCTAGTATTATAGGCTATTATAGCCTATAATACTATGTACTTCATAATATAAGTACGTACCACGGGCGTAGTCAGGGTGGATCGCTAGTTGAATAGGTATAATACTTTTCATCCATTAATCAGGTCGGTCAAAGCCTTTGTATAGCGGGATCTGTTACTATTAGAAATTCAGAGTGAAGTTATACATGTTTTTGGATTGTTCTGTGTAGGCGTTCAAATTGAGTCCTATTCAAAAATCGGAACGTCGAGCCCCGGCCTCCCCTATCATATATATATATATTTGTACTTATATTTTCTGTTTATCTATCAACATGAATCCACACACAACCATCATCACACACACATCATCCACACACAAACATCATAACTTTAAATTGAAATTTAGCTACCAGGCCACCATGTTTTTGTGATGTTCAATGAATTTTAGAATTTCATTGAAATTCTAGTAGTGCTCCACAAACATGTTGTTCCCGTTTCCGTAAATTTTCCGGAATAAAAAGTAGTCTATATGCTTTTTCAAATTTCAACCCGATCTGTTCAGTTCATTCAGACGTAATTGAGCAACGAACATCCAAACGTAGACACTAAATCTTACTATTATAAAACGCGAAAGTTTGGAAAAATGTATGTGTGTTAATTACTCTTTCACGGAAAAACTACTGAACGGATTTGGATGAAATTTAATACTTAAATAGACATAAATAGTCTGGAATAACACATAGGCTATTTTTTATCCCAGAAATGTAAAAAGATCGGGTCCTACAAGGGTGAAACCGCGGAGCACTGCTAGTTTGTAAAATTAGAAAGATTAGAAGTCTACATCATAATTTTCAGCCTGTATTAGTCCTGGACTGGACATACCTATGCCTCTTCCATGGCTCGTCACTCAGACAGCACACGAAGAAGGATAAGGTACTCCTTATCCTTCTTCGTGTGCTGTCAGACTACTGTCTGGAGTAGTATAGGATGGATAAATTGTGAATAATCATTTGTATCAATCATCTAGTTTGGCCTCGAGGCTTCCACACAAAACTGCGATGCGATGCGACGCCGCATCGGAGGAATGGCTCCCACACATAACTGCGATGCGATGCGATGCGACACCGCATCGGTGCAATTTGCATCGAATCGCATCGCATCGCAGTTTTGTGTGGGAGCCATTCCTCCGATGCGTCGTCGAATCGCATCGCATCGCAGTTTTGTGTAGGAACCCTCGTAGCTATTATTATTAGGTTACGTTTGAATACCGCGAATTCTAGAAGTCTATACGTAGCAGTAACGAGCACGTGAGTCAAATAGCCGTGAGTCAAATAACGTATGGGGTCATAAACCTTCGTATTTCCGTAGTGCAAAAACAACAGGTATTGCAATAAAGTAGCGATGGACTTGTGACCAACGATCTCAATACACAACTCCCAAACTTCAGGGCGCACGGCATCACATCATCGTTGGGAAGAGTGAGCTCACTCTTTCCGTTCTAGTCGGTTGCAGGAAGCGGTGAACGCCGGACGTTTTTACTTATTCGTTGTCAACAACCAAAATAAGTAGAACCACAGTATATCGCGCCGCTAACGATTCTAGGGGTCAAGTAGACTGGTTGCGTGTTAACTACTTACGATACACATAGAGACGCAGTTTATTACCGACTTCAATGTGCTAAGGGCACATCTTTTCGTAACTTTGTATTTTAAATGTAATTTTCGAAGGTTAATGTATTTTTTGTATTTCTGTAAACTTTGTAAAGATTTTCAAATATCTGTTGTTTTAAGTAAATTTGTTTCTATTACCTATTTAATGGATGTAAGCGTATGTGTAGGTATGTATGTTTTGAATGCCAAAGTTTGGCGTCAAACACGCACATCGCAAAATTGCAACGCCCTCAACACAGAGTTAATGCATTATTGTAGCCTAAAACCTAGTTTTTAGTAAAATAATGTATTAATAGCAATAAATAAATAAAAATGTATAGGTTTATATCGATGCTTGTGATTACAGCACTCACACTCAACACTCGACTAGAGTTTTCTGTCTTTCTGTCTTTCTGTATACTAATGTATTACTAGCAGCGCCCCGCGGATTTACCCGCGCAATTCTCTTTCCCGTTATTTTCCCGCGACAAAAAGTAGCCTATGTACTCTTCTAGGTTGTATTTTAACTGTGTTCCATATTTCTACCCAATTCGATCAGTCGTTCAGACTTAATATAGAGCAACAAACATCCAAATTTTTCGATTCCTACTAATAGGTATAATAAATGTCAAAAGTTGGTTGTTGGGATGTTTGTTGCTCAATTGCATATGAATGGCTGAACCAATCGGGTTGAAATTTGAAACACAGTTAGATTATAGTTTGAAATAGCATACAAACTACTTTTTATTGATATGCAAAGGTGTATTTTTGCTTGCAAGTAACAGTAGGTAAGTTGTTTACGACAGTTTAGGTGATTATCGTATAGGTTCCGGTTTGAAGGGCAATGTTTCCAGAGAAATTACAGGCCTTAGAGATATAACAACTTAGGTCTCTGGGTGACGAGCGCAGTGCAGTGCTAGGTAATGATTTGGACTCTTCCTGTTCCAATAGCTGCGTGTCACTGTGCTGTTGTGGCAGGCATGTTGTTTAACATCAGGTACATGTCATGCTCGTCTCGTTACTCTTTATTTAGAAAAAAAAAAAAGGTATTTATACTTTTGTATGGGAGTGATGTAACATCTGTTACGAAGTAACTATTTTCTTATCTGTGGCTATACTCTCAAATAATCAAGTAACATCGATGGCTCCTTAGTATAACGAGTCAACCAACATACCTATATTATGTCGACAATTGTGCAAAATTGTGCATACAAGTTTTCTTTTGGATATTAGTATTTTTACCTTTAATCTATTCTATAAATATAAAAGCGAAAGGTCACCATCAAGGAATCTCAGAAACAACAAATGCTAGGAGTCTGAAATTTTGCATGAAGGTTCTTTTTAGCACGTAGGTGCTCGCTAAGACGGGGTTTTGCGAAATGCAACCCCTAAGAAGCTGAAACAAGGGATGCACGGTCATATGAAAATTCGTAATTTTCAAAGTTATGTATATACTTAGCATACCACAGTCTATTAAATCATACAGTCGTTCTACAAAGCCGTCTGTCTAGATGGGGCAATCGTGCGGGGCCTGCGGGGTGAGACGCGGTAAGCGCGCTCCTGCATTGCCTACATTACAATGTTAATATTGCAAGAGCGCGGCTCAGGGCTGACGTCTTCCGTATGTTTTAATTTTATTATGGTGCCACGGTTTCTAAATTGCGACAACCCTACCCGTGTCTAGACATTATCGGCGTTTCTCTCAAGATCAAAGGCGATGCACTACTGGTAGTATTTCATTATACTGTGACCATACTGTCAAGGTGTTAAGATGACCTATGATTAGAAACTACAATTCGACAAAAAGCATTAATTTTTACCTCTTTCTCCCCAAGAGCAGCTTGTTCATGCTATTAAGAGATTTTTGTCTTAATTTTTAAAAAGTCTTCAAACACCATAAAGTCAAAAGTCTTCTCAGTCACAATCCAGTTAGTATTCTTTTGTAGTTCCTATGGCTAAATAACACTTTCAGTCTTGGTCTAGTCGCTCGCGTTTCATTAAAAAGTATAAGTACCTACATTATTATGTAATTTTTTTTTTTTATAGGTTTACACTTGACCGCCATCTCACCTGATGTTAAGCGACGATGCGGTCTACGATGGAGCGTGTTTACCTAGAAGAAACCGATTCACTCTCGATTTGAAGACACCAAGGTTATAACTATCAGGGAAAACCCACTCTGGCAACTCATTCCACAGCCTAGACGTTCTTATCACAAAAGTAGAGTCAAACCTCTTCGTCCGTGTCTTTGGAACATCAACCATGACACGGTGCCGCTTCTTCGAGTTACGAGAAGTCCGATAGAAAAAAGGGCAAGGTGGCATTAGATCATGCAGATCAGTCGCACACTCTCCGAAGTGTCTATTATGTCTTTAATAGTATTTGATATTATTTTTGAAATTTTAATTCCATTTCCAACTTAAAAATTGAAATTATAGACCAAAATATTTAATTTGTGCTGTGTTTAAAAATCAATAGGTACTTATGGTATTATTTAGTTAATTATGCGAACATTCATTAGAATGACCGATAATATAAATCCACATTCCTGTTTTCATTGTATCGTGAGTAGAGACGTATCATTTTTATCTTATACATGTATATTTATAATGAGCCTGTTATCATGTAACCATTTCGTAGAATTATCAAAGCCCTCCTGGATAATTTCTTATATTTCATTGATACTCAGAATAAACATCAATCATCTGCCTACACACAACTCTTGTAATGTGAGACTATTTCTATTAACTATTTTTTTTATTTTCATTCTGGACAAGGACAGTCGGTACACCTTCTTAGACTTCTTTTCTATCACTACTTTTATATGCCAATAAGAAATAAGAAAACTCCTCGCCTCGAAATTTCACTGGAAATATTCGAACCGAAATACAGTAATGTTTTCATTTTACGGCTTGCTGTTGACCGACTAAAGTTTTTTGACATTAATTGGTTTACACTTGACCGCCATCTCGCATCTCGCCTGATGTTAAGCGAAGATGCAGTCAAAGATGGAGCGTGCTTACCTAGAAGAAACCGATTCACTCTCGATTTGAAGACACCAAGATAACATAAGATAGCCATCGGGAAAACCCACTCAGGCAGCTCATTCCACAGTCTAAACGTTCTTATCACAAAAATAGCGTCAAACCTCTTTGTTCGTGTCTTTGGAACATCAACCATGAAACGATGCCACTTCTTCGAGCTACGAGAAGTCCGATAGAAAAAAGGGCTTGGTGGCATAAGATCATGCAGATCAGTTGCACACTCTCCGAAGTGTATCCGATAATGACTTTTGTGACCGATAAAGCGATGTTCAAGACTTTGCAGTCTAGGTTAGTTAAGTCTGGTACTTCTCCAGGGGGACTCTGCAAATCTTCTTGCCACGACAAAAACTACTAAAAATATTTTACTGGGAGTTTTACATTTTAATGGTAATTCAGTTCAGTTTTTCTTAGTTAGGATGAGATTTAGTTTATTGAGGAGTACTTTCCTTGTGGACTCTGTTACTGGCATAATAGGAAACCCGTGCTCCACCAACTTGAATCGCAATTCAGCGTCAGATATTAATTCTATCTGGACCATCATTGAATCTGAAATTGACAAACATGATTGAACTTAATCCTTATTTTTCTTAATTACAATACTGGAAACCTAATATTGTAATTGAGAAAGAAAAAAATTGAAGAATGTACGAATAAGAATATCTGTTGCTCGTACACGCAAAAACGACTATTACTATATACCTATATATGTCACATTATTGTTTAGTAAAGAGAACGTATGAGTATTCTTTGTTATTATCAGTGTATTTGGTATACCAAAGATACAAACAAGCAGACGCATTTATGTACTAGGTTTACTGCAAGTTTTATACAAATAAAATGTATTTATGATAGTTTATTTTTTACTCCTGATCAAAAAGAGGGGTGTTATAAGTTGTACGTCGATGTATCTCTGTTTGGCACCGTAGCTCTCAAACGGATGGACCGATTTCGATGCGATTTTTTCATTTGAAAGTCACCTCCCGCCACCGCCTCCACAAAATAGTGGATAAAAATATTTTTCACAACCTACTTCACTAAAGGGTATCAAATGAAAGGGCTTGACTAGTAAAATACTGTACCAATTTCAAATCCAAGTTGACTGACTACCTTGGATTTGAAATTTGGGTTAAATCAAAATGTTTAATTTTGTTCTTGTTATGGACAGATTGTTTAGTAATGAAACACAATCACAATGAAAACTACACCACACTATACATACATTATTAGATCTACCTATTATAACTAAAAACTTAGGGTATCTCAAATTACCGATTTAAAATTGCATTAGTGTAGTATTTTCGAAAACATCTTGTCAAACTGTTTTGTAATCATTCTACAATAAACGAAAATTATAAATAACTTGGTGTAAGAGAAATATCCAAGAAATATCACTTTTTTAATTTGTCAATAAAAAACACAGACGAAAATGAATGTAAATTACACAGATGAGATGAAAAACAATATTTTGAGTTATTTGCAATGAGGTCTCATTGTTCAGTTTTGCCTAATACCTACAAAATGGCAAGAACGCATCCGAACATCAGAATGTTAATCCACATCATCTCATTTACTGACTACATCTTTGGTAGACTCAGTATTTCATATACTGATATACTCCTTAAGTTTTTTACAAAAAATAAGACTATTTTTGTTTTTCTGATATGTAAGCCATATAAAGGTACAAGTTCGCTTTAAGTAGGAATTCATTTTGTAATGGTAAGACCTCTTGCAGAGTCCACTTGGGGAAGTACAACACCTTTGTCAGTTACTAAATATTATTATACATTGCACATTACCGCCAAGCAGTAATTAGAAACTTTTATGTCAACTCTTACCATAGTCAGTTTAATGGTGCATGAAACTGCATCCAAATATCGGTGATGCACTTCTCTATTTACCCACGGTCAATACGCTGTACCTAATTGATAATACTAGCGTAATAAATGACCGTGGTAGCTTACAACATACGCGAAACCAGATAGTTGAAATAACAAATATTTAATTTTAAGTTTGTACTAATTTTTTTACCAACTAATTTGACAAATAATATATAACTAGCGGCCTATTCCGACTGCGCTCGGATATTGTCATTTAAAGACTATTAATCGAAATAAAAACTATCCTATCTCTCAAGTTGAACCAGACTGCTCACAGTGTGCCAATTTAATTTAAAATCGGTTAAGTAGTTTAGGAATCCATCGCGGACAAACATCGTGACAGGAGATTTATATTTATTAGGATGTATATAATCTTGGATATAAATCTAGTATATTTGTTGCTCAATCACGTCGTAACGGATGTGGATCTGGTTGAAATTTAAAGTTTGAAAGGTTTTGGGTTGGAACACAGATTATAGTCTGGAAGAAACACAATAGGGATTATTTAAATTGGCTTTCTATCGCAAAATAATGGGAACTGCTGGGGCAAAACCGCGATACGCTGCTAGTAGTTAGTTTAATTAAGTGCACATTAGTTTCAACATTAGTATGTAGAAACACCGTCAACCATACTAGTCGAGTGTGCGAGTTGAACATTTTAAAGTCTATTTTCTTTATAAAAGAAAAGTGATATAGATATAGATACAATTTTTCCATAATGTGATTTGGCTATCATAATACTACGAGGAGCGAGAAGCGCTCTCTCTATATTTAAATCTTGGCATGACTAGCCAGTGCACTATAATGTTAGCGTAAGAATGTACTTGCACTTTTACTTGTAAAACGACCTCCCCTGAGAGAATGTTTCAATTTATTTTCACGAAAAAAAATGGAAAGCGACTTTAACTTAAAATTAAATTCAGAGACTCCACCAAATTTCTTAAGAATCCACCACTAAGTCATCAGGTAAATGAAATGAAATTCAAATTTTTTGTTAATGTTTCAGAAATCACAACACCGATTTCGATAAAACTTTAATGAGACCATCTCTGAACTCTGATCTACCAAACAAAAACAGAATCATCAAATTTAGTTCACAATTAGCGGAGCTATCGTACAAAAGAACACATACAAAAAAAAAATTGGCCGTCATAGGAACTGCCGATAGAAGTGAAAACTCTTGTACTTAGAATTTGATAGGTTACTTTGGAAACTACACGGGTGTAACCGGAGGGCGTGGCCTGGTCATCATGGCATGGCCATCTAGAAATGCGTCAGCATTTCCCTTTGGCTCACGCATTTCTAGATGGCCATGCCATGATGGCCAGGCCACGCCCTTTCAGCATTTCCCATTGGCTGACGAATTTATAGACGGCCAATGGCCATGGTCCCGAGTTTACCCGAAGATTTCTTATCATTCCCAAACGTGACGCTAGAATTAAATTCACAACCCACGAAAAATCTGTCTGCGGTGCGCCAAAAGAAGTTTTCACTTCAAAAAACATATTCATATTAATTACAACCGAATTGAGAACCTCTTCACATAAAAATAACAATACGATGATCCTACTAATATTAATAAATGCGAAATTTTGTGGGAATGGATGGAAGTATGCTTATTACTTAACTACTGAAGGGATCGGGATGAAATTTGGTACATAGATAGGTGATAGTTTGGAATAACACATAGGCTAACTTTTATCTCATGAAAATTACGGGATCGGAAACTAAGCGGGAGAAATTGCGGGGCACTGCTAGTATAATCTTCAAGCACAAACTTGAGAATAACCAGTACACTTTATCTTCCAGTTAATGTAACTAAAGCTATTCTCGTACTACTAGAACTACAAGTATCTTTATACTGTATCTAATCACTTTTTATGAAATTGTTAATTTATTATTTACCTTTCATTGTCTTAAGGCCGATTTACATCAGACGAGCGAATGCTCATTCTATGCCCACTGTATCAAATTCATTTGGTGTAAACAAACGTAGAGCATTATTTCGTTGTTTTGTTTGCGTTCGCAAAGATTCTATGGAAAATTTAATATGGAAAACGCTAAGAACGATCTTTCGTTTACACTAAAAGATCGTGAAAGAATGCTCTTGTTCCAGCTCTAGCTCTATGTTCGTTCAGTTTAAATCGGTTTATACTGGCCGACGATCCGACGAAGCTACTATCGTTTGCATAATTTTCTGCATAGGTATAGACCGGTGGTTTCTTTATAATGAACGAATGGCCTCAAATAGCCTGTTATATTTATATAAGTACTGTTCACAGAACTTTGAGCTACCTAGCGAGAAGAAGCCAAAACCTATACTTATACTTAAGCACATAACTAAAGCAGGCATGAAGAATACAAGTGGTTATGTATTTCGTAAAATGTGCAACTGAACGTCTACTCTCTTTCTACGAAAACGTAATTTCGAAATAAACTCGCTACTTTCAACTCAGATTTTACTGCGATCCGTCGTTATGTCCGTTTCAATGTTCTAAGCCTACTCCAATCAAGACCGATTTAAACTGAACGAACATAGAGCTAGAGCTGGAACAAGAGCATTCTTTCTCGATATTTTAGTGTAAACGAAAGATCGTTCTTAGCGTTTTCCATATTATAGGTATATTCCATAGAATCTTTGCGAACGCAAACAAAACAACGAAAGAATGTTCTACGTTTGTTTACACCAAATGAATTTGATACAGTGGGGATAAAATGAGCATTCGCTCGTCTGATGTAAATCGGGCTTTAGAATATGCTTATAACATTTAAACGTCAAACAAAGGTTGTATCGGACGAAACGAAGTAGAACGAGAGTAGGAAAAACGCGAGTTTTTTTCGAAATTACGTTTTCGTAGAATTAGAGTAGATGGTAGACGTCCTGATCTAAATGATCCACCTTCAACTTTTTTGTATCGGACTGCTCTTAGTTTATCTAGTTTTATCGTTTCATGGTTGTTTGTCACTTTATCGCATAAAAGTTGCATAAAAGAGATTATAATACAATATGTGTCGTTACTCAAAATATCTGATTCTGTTGACAGACCGAATCACAATAATAAATAGTCTGAATCAAAATTGGCAGTTGTAGAGAATACCAACTAATTACTCGTTGCAATTTTGCATGACCAACATACAATAAAACTTGGCCAAATAATCAAACTAACAGTTCTTATCTAGCAGATAACGACGTTGTTCGAATAATAAACTAGTGGCTCTCTCAGTTGATTGTAAGCGTAATATGGTCGGTCTGTACCGCAGTGAATATAATAAATATGTGGCTGCACAACATTGTAAATGACAAATGTAGGGACGCTTTGTGCATGTAATGCGAGAAGTCTCAGTTTTCCTACTGTATGAACGATGGCGGTAATTTGTTGTGGATAATGTTTTCGGTATCCCATTTGCAAATACGAGTACCTAGTTTCAATTTGTCGGGAAAAACAATGCCCGTTCTCTATACTACTACTTGTTATGTACAAGTAAATGAAAAAATAATAATTGTTTAAGTACATTAAAATTTTGCAAATTATTGACTGACCTCGTGGCTTAGTTGGTTGTAGCTCTGCCTGCGAAGCCGAGGGTCGTGGGTTCGATTTCTACTAAGTGCAAATATTTGTGTGATGAATTCAAATATTTGCACTGTGTCTGGGTGTTTCTATGTATAATAAGTATGTATTTAAAACTATATAAGTATTATATCAGGTATCTGGCCGCCATCATACAAGCTTTGCTTAGTTTGGGGTCCGATAGTGTTGTGTGTGAATTGTCCACAAATATTTATTTCACATACGCTTAGATACTAATTTTACTAATCCATTTCTCCAACAGAAAATTGACAAAAGCCTGTGTAAACTAAACTATCTAGACACATAATATTTTGTTGCATTGTAGTACTAATTCATTTACATTCATAATAGTAATATCATAGTAATATAGTAGAACCTCTTTAGGTCGAACCTCGATAAGTGTAAAACTTTCCAAACTCGAAAAATAGCTAGAAAGTAAGGACACACATTGCCCTTACTTTCAAGCTCCAAAACCTCCGTTGCTCGAAAAACAAAAGAAAAACCGACTTCAATTTAAAATTCAATTCAAACAAACGCGTCATCAAAAGTGAGGCAAAAAGCAGATTGCTTTCGGCGTAAGTTATATGTACTGAAGTTCGCCAAACTTTAATGTCGTGGAGTATGAACAGTGAAGGACCACACAAACTATCATAATGTTTTTAATCGTCTGAGACGCATGCATTGGCGCTGGACGGCTGGACGTTGACAACTGATGGTAGTTTCGAACGGACTGAGGCTATATGGATCACTATGATTTGCCTCACTTTTCTTGCGTGGATCCGGTGTCTAGGCGCTATTATTCTATGGTTGCAACCCTATTATAAAAAATATAATGTCGCAATGAGGCGGTGATGGGGGTTCAGGAAATTTCCTCCCCGCCCTCTAAAAATTATAATTAAGTAAAGCAAATTAATAACTTAATTTGCACTCCTGGCTACCAAATGTAACGTATATCATGTACAAAGTTTTAACATAAAATATAGTATGGACCCTGGAGAGCGTGGAGTTAGTATTTAAAAATACACCGCACTTTCTTCCCTTTGCCGTCTCTCTACCATTCGACATCTATTTGATTTTGATACCTTTAAACGAACAAATTTTGTAGGTATATATGTAGATATCTAACAACTTTTAACATCCAATGCTTGTAAATTAAATACTGTAAATTTATAACCTGAATCTCGGAAACAGCTTTAACGATTTTCAAGAAATTTAGAGGGTTTGGGGTTTCAAAGACGATAAATCGATCTAAGTTTAATTTTTGGAAAATCGTTTAATCCGTATTCAAATGTAAAAAAAAGCTCGGTGATCCAGGCAATTAGTGTTTTTACTTTTATACAGATAATGTCTGGGAATATCCGAGGTGGTTTAACGTGCCTAAACCATAAAATTAATTTCTGTAAGCATACGTGCGTCATGAACCCATGACATTCAACAGCCTTCAACGCGGGTTAGTAACAGATTATACTAATACCATTCCATTCTAGTATTGACATAAGTCAGCTCACACAATAGGCATGTATTGATTATGCCTTGATAACAATTGAATGCATATGAGAGATATCGCAAATCTGTCTGGGACTTACACAATAGCTTAGAAAAAGAGTTATTGTATCTTGTTCAGCTTCAGCATACTTGGAACCATACAATATCTAATCTTATATATAAAATTATCGTGTCACAGTGTTTGTTTCCTTACTCCTCCGAAACGGCTTTACTGATTTTAACCAAATTTTATATGCATATTCTGTAGGTATGAGAATCGGCTACTAGCTATTTTTCATACCCCTAAGTGACAAGGGTTGTTCACTAAGGCAAAACAACGTTTGCGGGGTCAGCTAGTAATATATGAAATTTGTCTATCCGTTATAATAATTAAACCAGTTAGTTAGGCTTTTAGGCTGTGTCTGGGTGTTTCTATAATAAGTATGTATTTAAAACTATTTAAGTATTATATCAGCTATCTGGCCGCCATCACACAAGCTTTGCTTATTTTGGGATCAGTTAGTGTTGTGTGTGAATTGTCCACCAATATTTTGTTTTTGTAGTGCAATTCTCACACGAAGCGCAAAATGGTTTTATGTACAACAGGTCTTACAAATTCCCAAGATACAGGCTAAGACTACGTTCAGATGACAAGCGCCTAACGCGCGTTTTGATAACGCGCGTTTACAACTACATACATTTTATTCAGGTTGTATACAATATGTACAGCCGCGCAAAACGCGCGTTGAGCGCTTGCCATCTGAACGTAATCTTAGCCTAGTTTGGGGTCCGCTGACAGAAGTTCGTATGCGACAATAAAACCTACTTTGTATTATGTGAAATATATGTACTGTGAAAATTGTTATACACTTTGTGTGAGTAAATAAAGCATGGTTATTTGATTTTTTGAATAACGCTTTGAAACCGGGTCCGCGCAAGAAAAGTGAGGCAAATCAAGAGCTTTATTGGCTCACTCCGTTCGAAACTACCATCAGTTGTCAAGGTCAAGCGCTAGTGCATGAATCTCCGACAACTAAAAACATTATGATGGTTTGTGTGTTCCTTCATTGTACCTACTCCACGTCATTAAAGTTTTGTTTGGCGAACTTCAGTACATACTGCTTACGCCGAAATCGGTCTGCTTTTTGCCTCACTTAAAATTAATAGTCAAGTAGCGTTTGTCGATCTAGGTGTTATTAATCTATGATTGGAACTAAATTTAAATCTTATTCTCAATTAATAATTAAATTTCAGCCAAAACTCAGGAGGGCTTTGCTATTTAGATCTCTTTGATTTCAAGCGAAAATAAAAAGAGAGCCGAAACCATTTTAGTATATTTTTCTTATTTTAATTAGGCGATGCTTCCATCGACTTGTGAACTGGGTATGTAACTGTCCACTATGGCAGCAATATTCTAAGTGTGCTCCGCGGAACCCTAGGGTTCCGTGATACCTAGATAAGGTTTCCATGTAAGGGTTTCGCAAGAATTAAGAAAAAAATCAAAGCACCTCTCTCTTCTATTATAATACGAGTACTTATTATGTATCAAGTAATAAGTAATGTTACACAAAAGTACCCACACTTTTATTATGATTAAGTATTAATAAAGAATGCACCTATAAAAAAAAAGTTGGGTTCCATCAAGTAAGTCGTTCTCCAAAAGACGGAACCCTTTCACCAAAAAAATATTGAGAAATGGTGGAAGGTGAATGGAAAAACTATGGTGCCGATGGTGACATAGATTGTTACCTTTAATTTTTTTATTGTATAGACTCTATCTATAGAGTCTATATTAACTCTATAGTAAAATCTAATATTACTCTAAAGTAACGGGATAAACAGGACATGTGATTGGAAGCAACACGCCTGCACATAACAGCGCACAGTGTCACGCAGCTATCTGAACAAGAAGAGTCCAATAGTAATGATTACCAGTACAGCTCTTGTCACCCAGAAATATACCTCTATGCCCTGGAATTTCTCTGGAAACATGGATTTTCAAACCGGAGCACAGTGATGTTTGCACATTACTGCCTGGTGGTAGAATAACTGGCAAAAGTGTGGTACTTACCCAGGTGGACTCTGCAAAGAGTCCTACAACTGACAAACAAATTGCTCATTATTTGATGTCTCTACATAAAACATTCGCTAATTCAGTCATCTAATGACTTACTTGAGTCAGTGAGTTGTTGAGTTGAGTTGAGTGTTGTGAGTGAGTTGAGTCAGTCATTCTAAGTGAGTCATTCTCTAATGACTCACTGCTAGCATGTAACGTAGTAACGTAGTGTAACTTATATTTTTTATCATTCTGTGAATTATCAAACAACTAATTTTCATTAAAAAATAAACTGACACCTCTTCAACTTTTATGCGTGAAGCCAATTAATGTAATATGAGGCGGCTGACTAAACTGTTTTAATGCGATATGAGGTTTCAGAGTAAGTGAACATATTTTCTTTGTAAGTTTTCGCTTTAGTTTTGATTTTGCCATAAACTTTTCAATCAAGATTTTCAGGAATAGCATAGGTAGGTAGGTAATTTTCTTAAATGCAAAAAAGTGTTTCAAACTAAAATGAAGTAAATAGATAAACTAGTTATACTATAGACATAGAATAGAATAGACTAGTTATTGACGTGTATAAAAGATACCATTCTTGACTGATCGAACTGAAAAATTAAAGGTTCTCTTTTTAATGGTGAAATATATTTTGTGTAAGTTGGTGCAAAGGTTACGAAAATAACCTTACATATAAATTTAAATAATGAATGAGTTTTATTTATTGGCATACTGTGTTTACAAAGATCTAGACAAAGTTATTAAGATGTTTTAATACGTACAAACGTAGTGCAAATTTACGGACGTGCGATGATATATTCACATAGTAAGTAAATAATAATAAATAAATATTGGTGGACAATTCACACAACACCATCTGACCCCAAACTAAGCAAAGCTTGTATGATGGCGGGCAGATAGCTGATATAATACTTATATAGTTTTAATTACATACTTATTATACATAGAAACACCCAGACACAGTGCAAACATTTGAATTCATCACACTAATATTTGCCCTGGGTGGGAATCGAACCCACGGCCCTCGGCTTTGCAGGCAGAGCAGCAGGTCTTCTACGAAGTCCGATATATCGGCCGAACGTATGGACGTTTCCTACCACGAAAGACAATCGGTTGGTTGATCGGATCGGCCGTTTCGTTCGATCCGACCCTCATCCGACCTAAGTCTATGACTTCCGACCGAGATATGTCGATCCAAATGTTTTTCGTGGTAGGCTACAATCCGATTCAGCTGACGGTCGGATCCGATCATTCGGAGTTTGTTTTCGTAGTAGACCTGCTGCTACCAACTAAGCCACGAGACCATTCTTAACTTATTAATATTTTATATTAAAATAATAAAGTGGCCAAGTGCGAGTCGGACTCGCCCATGAAGGGTTCCGTTGCAGCAAGTAACATAATATACATAGTACTCATAGTTCTTGTATAGTTCGTTGTAACTTTGATCGAAGTTTTAATAATAGTGTATTTATGACGTACCTACTAAAAAAACTACTCATCACTTGAGTTCAAACCAATTTTGCGGTGGTAGTTTGCATGATAATGTAAATCATATATTTTTTTTAGTTTTTTCATTCTCTTATTTTAGAAGTTAGAGGGGGGGGACACACATTTTACCACTTTCGAAGTGTCTCTTGCGCAAGTTATTCAGTGTAGACAAAATTATATTAAAAACCTCAACATCATTTTTGAAGACCTACCGATAGACAATACACACGTGTAGGTTTGATCAAAAATTTTTTTTTGAGTTTCAGTTCTAAGTATGGGGGGCAACCCTAATTTTTTTATTTTTTTTTGTTAAAATCTTAATGCGGTTCACAGAATACAAGTTTCAACAGTGTAGTTCTCATAGTTTCGGCATAAAGTGGCTGTGACATACGGACGGACAGACAGACAGACAGACATGACGAATCTATAAGGGTTCCGTTTTTACGTTTTACGGAACCCTACAAATACTTAGTTCATGAACAAATAATTCGTGCCTACGTAAATAGATCTAAAACTAACATTTCAAAGATCTAACCTTATCGTAACTTTTACTATCATTTTGGAAATTTAACTCAAAATAAAAATATTCATCTACTACATTGAAGTAAATAACAAATTACATAAATAACTTTAAATTAGCAACAACATTCTAAAATAAAATTCATCATTTCCGTTATAAAAATATTCTCTTAACATAATCATTAGTAGCCCACTAAATGTCCCAACTGCTGGGAGTCCGAGCCTTCTCCATAATCCACCACGCTGGACCAGTGCGGCTTGGTGGATTATTTTAAAACTCATTATAATAATATCAAAATACCCTATTCGGTAATAAAACCATTTCACTAGCAATAAGTTCTTTAATTTCCTCTTAAAAAGAGTACTTATCATCCAGATTTTTGATGTCGGAAGGTAAACCATAAAATATGTATTTTGATTGCGGGGAAATTGAGTTTTTATATCTTATGCATTGTTTGTTTGAGAAACGAAAACATTTATTTATTGTAATGCCAGATTTACATACATGAGGAGAAGTAACTCCGATTTTGTTTAAAGAACAAGTCAATCTCATAAATGTAAATTTGTACAAAAAAACACAAAGTACAATAGTACCTCAAAAAAAATCAATCAATATTCTTAATAACAATATAATATGCAATATTATTAATAAATTTAATATATATACAGGGTTACTGGTAATCAGCCTGCATCCGTTTAAGGGCATGTTCTGTATATTTAAACAAACAACTTTTGTTCTACAACTTTCGTTAAAACTTCATAGATAACCCAAAAAAAAATTGTATTTGTTGCCCTTTTTTGTACTGTTTAGCGACTTTTTTGTGTTTATTCACTTCGGTACATCATTTTTTGCGCGTTAAAGAGCGTACGCGCTCTCGTTACGAATTGTTACGAAGAGTTCGATACTTTTAGACCGTGCAAATGCACTTTTTATTATTTTGTAAAATTAATCTTTTTTTTTAAAACTGTAGAACAAAAGTTGAGGTATTTAATGTACCTAACATCCCCTTAAAAGGATGCGGGCTGATTACCAATAACCCTGTATAGTAGCGGTAGTAGGACTCTTTGCAGAGTCCGCCTGGAGAAGTACCAAACCTGTGGCAGTTTTTTTACTACCTAGCAATAAGGTGTAAACAGGGTGCCGGTTTGAAGGGCTTTCAGAAAAATTCCAACGCATAAAGCTAAATCATCTTATGTATAGGTATCACAGGGTGATGAGTGCAGCGCAGTGCTAGATTATGATTTGGGCTCTTCATGTCCCAATAACTCCATGACACCGCGTGCGGCAGGCGTGTTGCTTACCATCAGGCACATATACTGCTTATATGTGCCTGATGGCTATACTATAAAACACCTAGATAAATACCTGGAAGTTTATCAGACTGGGAGTTAGAACGGTAAACATGTCATAATTAATCCTTAAATATAATGGCGGACATTTCATACAACACCATCTAACCCCAAGCTAAGCAAAGCCTGTACAATGACAGCCAGATATATATAATATACTTATATAGTTGTGAACACTTATTACCTATACATAGAAAACACAAACAGCACAAATATTAACACTGGGTGGGAATCGAAACCACGGCTTCGTAAGAAGACTTACTACCAACTAAGCCACGAGGCTAGTGAATATTAGTTTAGCCACTTTTTGCCGAAACTATGAGAACTACACTATTGAAACTTGGTAAGTAGATGTATTCTGTGAACCGCATTAAAATTTTTACAAAAAAATATTTAAAAAAAAGAAAAGTTAGGGTTGCCCCCCATACTTAGAACTGTAACTCAATTTTTTTTTTCATCAAACCTACACGTGTGGGATTTCTATCGATAGGTCTTCAAAAATGATGTAGAGGTTTCAAATATAAATTTTTGTCTACACTGAATAATTTGCGCGTGAGACACTTCCAAAGTGGTAAAATGTGTCCCCCCCCCCTCTACCTATAAAAATAAGAGAATGAAAAAACTAAAAAAAATATATGATGTAGTTACATTACCATGCAAACTACCAACGAAAATTGGTTTGAACTCGATCTGATGAGTAGTTTTTTTTAGTACGTCATAAATACATTATGATTAAAACTTCGATCAAAGTTACAACGAACTAAAAAAACTATGTGTACTATGTATATTATGTTACTTGCTGCAACGGAACCCTTCCACGGAGTCCAACTCGCACTTGGCCACTTTATTTAGATTTCTGTGGTTGTGAACTAGCGTGACGGCTCAAAACAATGTTATTCCTAGCTTAATACATACCTATACATTAATAGGTATATCAGATTGCTTTCCATTTGGATCATCTGCGTTCGAAATTGCAATGTAAAATACCTAATTATTGTGGCCACACAGGATGTTTTGAGAAACATTAGCAAACGATCAGTTATCGATTCCTGGTATACACTGGCTACATAGACAGCTCTAAAGGGTTATAAACAGCAAAAGACTTAGATTACATTGACTCATAGTTTCAAGAATCCAATGGTTTGTTAATATATGTACCTACACATAAAATGTATTATAAACAAAGCTCCTAATAATATTTCCAAGCTTCGTGGGAGGGTAAAACAGCCTACAATTGCTTGCTTTCAATAGTAATCAATTAGTAGTGGTAAGACTCTTTGCAAAGTCCGTTTGAGGAAGTACCACACCTTTGGCTGTTATTCTACCGACAAGCAGTTATGCGCAAACATTGCCGTGTTCCGGTTTCAAGGCCAATGTTTCCAGTGAAATTAAAGGGCATAGAGATACAAGATCTTATTTATATCTCTGGGTGACTAGCGCAGTGCAGCGTTAGGTAATGATTTGGACTCTTCGTGTTCCAATAGCTGCGTGTCACCAACTCAAAAACCGTCTTTGATTCATGTGCAACAACTTTCCCAAAGATTGTCACACGATCAAATGCATAGTTTACGGTTCTATATATAAAGGACATAAATAAATAAACATTGGTGGACATTTCAAGGCCGATTTACATCAGACGAGCGAATGCTCATTCTATCCCCACTGTATCAAATTCATTTGGTGTAAACAAACGTAGAGCATTCTTTCGTTGTTTTGTTTGCGTTCGCAAAGATTCTATGGAAAATGTAATATGGAAAACGCTAAGAACGATCTTTCGTTTACACTAAAAGATCGAGAAAGAATGCTCTTGTTCCAGCTCTAGCTCTATGTTCGTTCAGTTTAAATCGGCCTTCACACACAACACCATATAACCCCAAACTAAGCAAAGTTTGTACTATGGAAACCAGATAGCTGATATCTATATCTTCTTCTTTCTATAATATAAAAATGAATCGCAAAATGTGTTGGTAAGCGCATCACTCAACAACGCCTGGAGTGATTTGGACAATTCTTTTTCACGTGATAACGTCTTATAATTCGATGAAGCCGGCTGCACGCCCACAAAACATGACGTCATGTACCGTTACCGCGTTACCGTCGGTCGTTACCTCGCCGAATGTTTGTTACAGTTGTATTAATTATTTCGACCAGTAGTTCAAGCGGGAATGAAGCTCAGTGGTAGAGCGTTCGCTTTGCATGTGAAATGCCCCGGGTTCGATCCCCGGCATCTAAAAGCTTTTTTGCATTGTTTTGATTGAAAATGACTAAATTCTACAGATTACTTTTTACATACAAATCTATTAAACAAATGAAATTAAAATTTTCTTTTGAAAAATGCTACCATTCCATCAGTATTTTCTTAAGACGTTGTCACGTTATATCGTCAGTAAACCGACTTTACAAACAAACATTTTTTTTAATGTTTGTGTAAGTCCAAGGATGGTTTTTACGGCGAGAATAAATCGAATAATTGCCGGGAAAACCTTAAAAACAGCCCTTTTCTTTTTCCCATACAAACGTTTTCTAACTAAAATTTTAAGGCAATTTGAGCTTTATGACTATGGAATAAAGTTCATATTAAATAAAGTGCTTTTCCATACAAACGTTTCCTAACTAAAATGTTAAGACAATTTGAGCTTTATTGTTATGGAATAAAGTTCATATTAAATAACAAGCACTAACTTAGGTCTAAGCACTATATGTGTATTCCTAACGTCAAGGAGTCAATTTGCACTTTGGTCCCGCTGCACAAAGTTCAAATTCCATCATACCTATCAATACAGTGTGCGTGTTGCGTTGAAGGATACATAGGAGGAACTAAATAGTGTCGCGTTCCGAAACTTACACAAAACTAAACTCAACAAAAGTGATAATATCGCGAACCAGATCAAACTGAATAGTCACAAAACATAAGACTCATAGATCATTATTAGTGATTTTCAATTTGGTCGGCTTCACGATATTATTTATTTTTATTTATAAAATATTCGCTGAGCGAGTTATAGTGTTTGTGGTATTAATTTAGAAAACCCATGTTTCTCACATGGTCAATTGTATGTTGCATATGGCCCTCCCGTGTTCGAAAACCATCAGATTCGTTTGTCTATGAGCCAGGTAATCAAACAAAAAACATCGTATATCACCAAGCACTACAATGTAAATAAAACTGATTTTTGAAGTGAAAACTTCTTTAGACGCGCTATGGACAGAATGTTCGTGGGCTGTGAAATGGATTTATGATCACGTGATCATCACGCTCGGATATGATAAGAAATTTCGGGTAAGCTCGGGATGCTAGAGCGAGAAAGATAATGTGGTCAACAAACGTGCCAGACCGAGAAAGATAATTGTTAGAGGAGGACATGGGACAATAGATACTCTCTCTCTCTCTCTCGCTGCTCGCTACCGGTTACCAGTGTTGACACTTTAGCGACTTTGTCGCTGAAACTCGCGAATTTTTAAAACCTTTTAGCGGATTTAGACGACGTGTTACCGACAAAGGGGAATATACTAGTGTAGTGTAGAAGGTTGGAGAAGGAAAAAGCTTATGTATTCTTCCAGACTGTTATTCCCTTAATAATTCAATCAAAACCGGCGACTTTGTTTCATAACTATTTGGCGACAAGCTCAAAATCATAGTGGCAACACTGACGGCTACCAACTCCAAAATACTTTTCTTTGGGCGGGAAAACACGACGGGTGCTTTATAATTTTCACAATCAAATTAATTAGTTTTGCTGTGTAAATATTTCGTTTCTTTCGTGTAAATATTTAGTTTTGTATATAGTCAATAGTATAAATAAATATGAGCGTCGCTAGCAACGGGGGTGACCCCGTCGAACAGACAAGAAAAAGAAAACTATTGAAGCCAAATCCAAGTGAAAATGTTTCTTACAAACTATTTAGAAAACCCCTTTATAAGAGAAAGAGGCATCATAGGGGTGCACCGTGTGAATCCATACAAAGTTGGAGTAACTTTTAAGAGTGCGCCTAAAGCCAGGAAAAAATCAGATTTCACCCGCGCGACGCGTTTCTTAATATGATGTACATAAAGTCGAGAATAGCATGACACAATCTGGAGGAAAAAACAATATTTAATCAGGAGTCCATTTTTGACCAAGTTTTATTTAATTACTCAATAACTAAACATAAATTTAAAAAAGTGTTCGGTTACTTTACTAGAACGTACAAATAGGAATTTTATTACCAAAAAATAATGTGGGGTCATCCCTGATAATTTCGAGTACTCGAATTAAAACGGGTTTTATCGGTGTCATTTTTATTTTTTTATTGTAAAAAACTCTGATCTATTTTTAAAATTCTATTCGGTTATTGTGCTTCTTCTTGATTGTACCCACACGTCAATATTTTTTTTGTCATAGTTTTTAGTTTCTTTACTTCAGTGAGCGCCGTCGAAAATGTCCTTTTTTCGTTTTCTGGCTTTAGGCACCCCCTTAAAAAGCCGGCCCCGGCCAACAACTTTTTGAACATGGACACTTTTTTTACTAACCATAAATGTGTCTACAATCTGGGTATACATATACAAATAAGTACTGCCTGAGTAACCTTAGTATTTATTTCGCGCGGACTAAGTCGCAGGTAACAGCTACTTTGTATATAAATAAAATTTCAATTAATATTTACTCTAATTTCTGGCTTGTTTTACTCATTTATTCAACTAATACGATCCATAACATTTTATTATAATACGACATACCTACCTAATACAAAAATCAGCTAATGAAGTTTTCACTTCTGCCGTGTGGTCTTAAGCACACACCTTTTTTGGTAATAGCTTGATTAAACAATAAAAGGATTACTTACTTTTAAATGCTTATATACGTTGAAATAAATATGTTATTAATAAAATACTTAATTACTGCCTTTTTCGAAGTCATGTGCGTAATGCCGCTAACTTAAAACGGTGAAGGAAAACATCGTGAGGAAACCGACATGTACCTAGAATCTTTCGAAGTCATGTGTCATCCACCAACCCGCACTGGGCCAGCGTGGTGGATTATGGCCTAAACTCTCTCCTTGCGAGAGAAGGCCCCGAGTCCCAGCAGTGGGAACGTTTAGTGGGCTGTTGTTGATGATGATGAAAATACTTAACGCGGTTCACATAATTCATCTTTTACCAAGTTTCAAGTTTGGACAGATAGACATACATGACGAACCCATAAGGGTTCAGTTAGTTAGTCTTGAACATCGCCGAAAAATTGCTAGCCTATCGGTTTTTTATCGGATACACTTCGGAGAGTGTGCGACTGATTTGCATGATCTGATACCACCTTGTCCTTTTTTCTATCGGAATGCTCGTAGCTCGAAAAAGCGACATCGTTTCATGGTTGATGTTCCAAAGACACGAACGAAGAGATTTGACTCTACTTTTGTGATAAGAACGTCTAGGCTGTGGAATACGTTGCCTGAGTGGGTTTTCCCCGATGGTTACAATCTTTGTGTCTTCAAATCGAGAGTGAATCGGTTATTTCTAGGTAAACACGTTCCATCGTAGACCGCATCGTCGTTTAACATCAGGCGAGATGGCGGTCAAGTGTAAACCTATAGAAGTTAAAAAAAAAAAAAAAAAAACGTTTTACGGAACCCTAAAAATGGATTTTCGATATGTATGTATCTTTGTTTTATGTATTTGTTATTGTCAGGACAAGATTTGTACAATAGAAAATTGTACAAATCTTGTAGTTCTCATTGTATTTTAGTGTTGTTAATAAAGGCTCTGCCCTATAAAAAAAAATTGAAAATTTAGAAAATGTAGACGAAAAAATAGATGGTGGTACGAAGTTCACCGGGTCAGCTAGTTTTAAATACAAACTTATTATACACTAGCGGCCCGCCCCGGCTTCGCACGGGTACATTCACACACACATACACCCATTTTTTTGCATCGGGTTTCAAAAAAAAAGTAAAATTATATAAAGGAAGTTTGAATTTTTTTTTATGAATACGCTTACATGGAGCCTACATCGCATGCTGGCTAACTGAGCGCGGTGAGCGACAACCACGCGACTTTTTTCTAATACTTGCATTTTTAAACTCGTGATATCTTCCGAATTAAATGTCCGAATTGAATAATTCAAGAAGTTATAAAAAGGTATTAAAGCCGTCTTAAATATAAAGTAATTTATTTTGATGAGGATTAATACCAAGGTACAAATGAAGAGCCTTTTCAAGAGGCGGCATATATAAATTAATATTTTAGAATTAAAAACTGCTTACTGTGACATAACTATAATATTTAGACATATGCTGGCGCGACACTTTTTGTAGATAATAATGAGTTCTGCAAAGTCGTAGTAAATAATTTTGTTCTACCATCAATAGTTTTCGCAGCGCACGCGACGTAAGGAATTTTTCAGGTCATTTTTTACACCTTATGTTACATTATTGGAGTTTTAGTAAGGATCCCTAATTTTTTTAAAAATATAATATAGCCTATGTTACTCGGGAATAAAGTAGCTTTCCAAAGGTGAAAGAATTTTTGAAATCGGTCCAGTAGTTTCGGAGCCTATTCATTACAAACAAACAAACAAACAAATCTTTCCTCTTTATAATATTACCAAACTCGGACTGTTTAATGTTCATAACGAACACTGGTGGAGCCATTTTAATCCCCACGCTACAAAACAAGACTCTTTTCAACGGGTGGTTCCCGCGCCCCTCTTACCGCAGACTCCGCCCGTGCGCATCCATCCTGTACTTACATGCAGATAAAATATTTGTATCGGCAGATGTTATCTGCAGATATATTTGCATACGCAGATAATAATCTCACCATCTTTCAATATATGTCGGTGTCCACAGACACTTTACGATAAAATATAAATTATCTGCGCTGTGTGTGTTAGTTCATAATGAATGTATAGAGAGCGATATTGAAAGATATATGCTCAGATACAGATATCTTACCTAGACCGTATCTACGTAGTGTGTGACTCCCTTAAGGGAGTCACACACTATGCAGATATGGTCTGTGTCATATATGTGGACACCGACATATATTGAAAGACGGTGAGATTATTATCTGCGTATGCCAATATATCTGCAGATAACATCTCTGCCGATACAAATATTTTATCTGCATGTAAGTACAGTATGGATGCGCACGGGCGGGGTCTGCTGTAAGAGACAGGGATTGTCATTCCGATTTCGAATGGCTTGATAAGGCTTTACAAGTGTACAATAAAATATAAATGAGTATTGCGTACCTACCTTAAGCAAACAGCAAGTCGTTCTTCGGTATAAATACATTTTAGTATCATATTTTTTAATGTCTTCTATCAAATCGTGAATTTCCATAAAAGTTACTCTTGGATTTCGGAAATAGGTAAATTTGTTGTCTGACAGGTCATGGAAGATATTAAATTCGCCTCGGTCCTTTTTAAGCTTTACCTATATGACGTTCTATCCAAATTTTTCGCGTTTTAGTATGTGAAGCAAGACGTGTATCAAATTCAAAATCATCATCTGATGAGCTATCTAATAAATCCAGAAGCAATAATCGGGTTTTTGCCGTAAAACGCGGACTCATTGTAACAACCTGTATAAGCAATCCTTAGCAAAAAAACAAGTGTACTCCGTCTGAAAGATACCGACTGAATGTATCATCTCGTATATTATCGTATCTGTCTAGTGTGTGATGCGTTCAGATAATTAAGTTTGTATAAGCAGATAAAATATTAGCGTATCTGCGTAGTGTGTGACACGCTTTACTCGTAACTTTGGAGATGGGGTGAGCGCAAAGTGCTTCGAACGAAAGGAAGATGGCGCTGTATGTTGCTAAAACACGGTATACGTTTGCTTCCTTAAAATATACGGCCGTTTTTGCTCGCGTTCTATGGGTATTACCTTGTGTTTTCTTAGCTTTTTCCTTACAGCGCAGAAAATGTGATACTCATCTGTATATTTTTGAAGAGTGTTTAATAAACACTAATACATTACAGCAAGAATTCGATGACAAATTCTTCGTCAACGAGATTTAACAGTTTCGCTCTTTCCATGAAATTAAATCGGCCAAGTGCGAGTCGGACTCGCCCATGAAGGGTTCCGTAGCAGCAAGTAACATAATACATAATTATAATTAAGTTCTTGTAGTTTGGTGTAACTTTGATCGATGTTTTAATAATAGTGGTAGTGTATTTATGACGTACTTAAAAAAACTACTCGCTAAATGTACATCATTTTTTTACTTCTCTCGCTCTAATCATTAGGTGTAGAAAAAAAATATTCGAAACCTGAACATAATGAAGACCTGTCCATAGATACCACACGCGTATAGGTTTGATGAATTTTTTTAGTGAGTTTCAGAACTCAAAAAAATAAATTCATCAAACCTCAAACATCTTTGAGTTTTAATTATGAGGCAACCCCAAAAAATTTATTTTGTAATAATCTTAATGCGGTTTACAGAATACATCTACCTACCAAGTTTCAACGGCGTAGTTCTCATATAATTGATACATCGAACGGTTTAAATATAATACATGCAATTTTTCAATTTGCAAAGAACAAACTTAGTAATTAATAATTGTAGGTAGGTACCTATTACTAGGTATCTATAAAAAAGTCACATGTACCTATATATTTTTTTGTATTTATTCACTTCAATTCTAAAGGTGGTCTAAAGACGTGGATACGCAGAAAGGGTTAATTCGAACTTAGGTAAAAAATCAGTTTAGTATCCCAATGAGGTCCCGTAAGCTGGTTCTATATCTTATATATAATATATATCTTATACATATAAAAGCGAAAGGTCACTCATCAAGGAATCTCAGAAACTATAAATGTTAGGAATCTTTTATGTTTTTTCTTCTTAGAAATTTTGCATGGAGGTCCCATTTAGCACGTAGGCGCTAGCTAAGACGGGGTTTTGCGAAATTCAACCCCTAAGAGGGTGAAACAAGGGATGAACGGTTGTATGAAAATTCGTCTTTTTAAAGTTATCAAATTTTGTGTCTAGACACTTTACACGAAGCAATGAAATGTTCGTTCTATAAATTTTGTAATTTCAAACTGTACGGGGGTGAAATTGGGGTTGAAATGGGGGATGAATGGCAATATAGAAGTTCCCAACCGTTGAAGATAAAACCATGAAACTTTGTACCTATATAGGCACTTGACACGAAGCAAACGAATGTTTGTTCTATCAATTTTGCAATTTCAAACTGTACGGGGGTGAAATTGGGGTTGAAATGAGGGATGAATTTGAATGCTATCTGGCCGCCATCACACAAGCTTTGCTTAGTTTGGGGTCAGATGGTGTTGTGTGTGAATTGTCCACCAATATTTATTTATTTATTTTATTTATATGGAAGTTCCCAACCGTTGAAGATAAAACCATGAAACTCTGTAAACAGGCACTTGACACAAAGCGAACGAATCTTTGTTCTATCAATTTTGTAATTTCAAACTGTACGGGGGTGAAATTGGGGTTGAAATAGGGGATGAATTTCTAGATGAAACTTCCCAACCGTTGAAGATAAAACCATGAAACTCTGTGTATAGATAGACACTTGACACGAAGCAAACAAATGTTTGTTCTAACAATTTTGTAATTTCAAACTGTACGGGGGTGAAACTAGGGTTGAAATGCGGGGTGAATGTCGATATGGAAGTTCCCAACCGTTGAAGATAAAACCATGAAACTCTGTTTATAAGCACTTGACACGAAGCAAACGAATGTTTGTTCTATCAATGTTGTAATTTCAAACTGTACGGGGGTGAAATTGGGGTTGAAATGGGGGATAAATGTCAATATGGAAGTTCCCAACCGTTGAAGATAAAACCATGAAACTCTGTAAATAGGCACTTGACACGAAGCGAACACATGTTTGTACTAGCAATTTTGTAAATTCAAACTGTACGGGGTTGAAATGGGGGATGAATGTATCTTACGCTTTCAGATCTAAACACCTGAACCGATTTTGATGAAATTGTATACAATTGTTTTATTATAAGCTGTTTTAGTAACCGTAAATGGGTAAACAAATAGGTACTGCCTGAGTTACCTTAGTATTTATTTCGCGCGGACGAAGTCGCGGGTAACAGCTAGTTCTATATAAATACTAGCGGCCCGTTCCGTCTTTGCTCGGATCATAACCTAGACACTGTCTGCAGCGCCATCTGCTGGGCTTATTTGTGGATCTAAACCATCCTCGAATCCACTTGTACACACAAAAAAAAACATTCAAATTGGTCCCGCCGTTCCCGCCGTATGAGGAGTTCACTGTCAAATGATTAAATTACTAAAATGGCTATTAAAAAATAAGGGTTGGTGATAAAAGGGTACAAATTTAGGGTTGTATGTATTTTTTAATGCCACATTATACAAACAAATAAAAACAAAAAAAAATGCCCAAAAAGTTTTAGGGGTGAACAACCCTTATCACTTAGGGGTATGAAAAATAGATAGTAGCCGTTTCTCAGACCTATTGAATATGCATATAAAATTTGGTAAAAATCAGTAAAGCCGTTTCGGAGGCGTAAGGTAACTAACACTGTGACACGAGAATTCTATTTATAAGAAGATTATTATAAAGGCGAAGAATTTGTTTGTTTGAACTCACTACTATCAGGAACTACTGGACTGATTTCAAAAAATATTTTGCCACTGCATAAATTACGTTATCCCCGAGTGCTATTATATATGTACCACGGGCCAAGCCGGGGCAGACCGCTAGTCTTTTTTGTAAACTGTAGTACCAGAATGAGATTTCAAGAGACGCCACACCACATGTAATTAATTACCACCAGGGGGTCTACCGCCGAACGAAAAATGTCATAGCTTTGATGTTTCTCTCTCTTTTCTTTTCGCTTGAAATGATAGAGACAGCATTAGCAAAGCGATAGCTGATTTAGTTAGGCGGTAGAAGCGCAGTTCGATGAATTATAGATAGCTCCCTACGTTTTCACCAGCACCGTTCTCGATCCCTTTATTTTCCCATAGTAAAAAGTAAGCCTATATTATGCTTTTCATGACTACCCGTGTTCTAAATTTCAACACGATCCGTTCATACGATCCGATGTGATTGACAAACAAACATTTGCATTTGTGATATTAGTCGAATGTGATTGGTAGGATTTTCCGATGACGGTTTCGCTTTAGCCGCCGGATTTCAGACAAAAACCCGACTATTTTTTTAAACTTTTATAGGTTCACACTTGATCGCCATCTCGCCTGATGTTAAGCGACGATGCGGTCTACGATGGAGCGTGTTTAGGTACCTAGAAAAAACCGATTCACTCTCGATTTGAAGGCACAAAGATTGTAACTATCGGGAAAACCCCACTCAGGCAACGTATTCCACAGCCTTGACGTTCTTATCACAAAAGCAGAGTCAAATCTCTTCGTTCGTGTTTTTGGATCAACCATGAAACGATGTCGCTTTTTTCGAGCTGCGAGCATTTAGATAGAAAAAAGGGCAAGTAGTCTAGTCAACAAGTTCAAAAACGTGCAAAATAGACATAAAGCTCCGAAAACATGTGTGATACTATACAGCGTGGTAGGTACTTTCGCTTACCCACGGCGATAGTAAATAATAACAGCATCGTCAATTCTAAAATAAAGTTGCCAAGTGCGAGTTGGACTCACCCATGAAGGGTTCCGTTGCAGCAAGTAACTTAATATACATAGTACACATAGTTCTTGTAGTTCGTTGTAACTTTGATCGAAGTTTCAATAATAGTGTATTTATGACGTACTAAAAAAAACTACTCATCAGATCGAGTTCAAACTAATTTTCGTTGGTAGTTTACATGGTAATGTACATCATATATTTTTTTTAGTTTTTTCATTCTCTTACTTTAGAAGTTAGAGGGGGGGACACACATTTTACCACTTTGGAAGTGTGTCTCGCGCAAACTATTCAGTGAGACCTAAGACCTATCGATAGACAACTCACATGTGTAGGTTTGATGAAAAAAAAATTTGAGTTTCAGTTCTCAGTATGGGGGGGCAACCCAATTTATTTTTTTTAAATTTTTTTGTTCAAATCTTAATGCGGTTCACAGAATACATCTACTTACCAAGTTTCAACAGTGTAGTTCTCATAGTTTCGGCAAAAAGTGGCTGTGATATACGGACGGACAGACAGACAGACAGACAGACAGACAGACATGACGAATCTACAAGGGTTCCGTTTTTACGTTTTACGGAACCCTAAAAAAGTATGTTTGCACGCCAGAAATATCTCAATCTAGAAGTATCTCAAATATTTATACACCTGACCTCCGATTAAAACCTCCGTTTTAAAAGTTTCGGAGCCGAAGTCGGAACCGAAGGTGTAATTATAATCGGTTAATTTCCGACTTATCGGAGTCGGAGTCGAAGCTCCGTAACATCCCTGATTTCTATCTAGTTACACCAAGTCAAAACTAAACAAGAACAAAATATAATTTCAGCTTCAAGGTGTTCACTGAAACCTACACTAGATTTTCCTGTGTCATGGATTTCAGGCTCTCTTCTAAACAGAGCAATTCTGATGAAGTTACAAATAAGGTTACAAATGAAAATAAAATTGATGAAACAATGAAATCTTAAATAGCCTTGTATCTGGGGCAAGTATGTCTGAAGAATTCATACAAAAATAATTAGCGCGTGCGCACAAAAAACTCTTTAGCTTTATAATATCAGTGGGTAAGTATATCAATCAATCATTTATTGCATAATAATTAGTCCAGTAACTTTGTCGCCTGAATGTCCATACATGTAGTAGGATGCGTTAAATCCGGTAGATCTGATTTTTTGCAGACTTGTTTATGATGTTGGCCTAATGATTGTCCCAAGTTTGTGACCTCGAGCGACGAACGCAACTTTGTCAAAAATGGAAAAAACCGCGAAAATATCGTTTATTTTTCAAAATTTTGCGATTATAACCCTAAAGGACTAGTTTTTGTAAAAACTTTCTTATGGCGCTTATAAAGTAGACCAAATTTGCTACAATATGAAGAACTGTCTCTGTACACTAGGGTGGAGCGAAAAAACTTTTTTCGTATAAATGTAATGTAATAGTAAAAATTTGGTGCCATTTGGGCTTAAATTAAGTAATACAAAATATAAATCAATTCCGTTTAGAGTAACTGCCCCCGCATCGGCACTGATTTTATAAAAATAATTGGGTTCAGACCTTACACAGACGCCATATATCAGTACTATAGTTGCATAACCAGACAGTTTTTTTTATTACAAATCGTTATCTGGGATCCTATATTTTTGATGTAGAATACACAAAGAAACCAAACTATGTGTTTATAAGTTTAATATGGGGAATGTGGGAGCGTAGGAGGAGACGCTAGCGGCGCTTGTCACGATACTCGTCGTTTACAGCGCTCTGTTTTTTTCAGTTTATATTTTTAAAACTATGTAAAGAACTCGAAGTGTGTTTAAATGTCCTTATTTGGGGGATGTTAGTGGTATAAAAGAGAAAGTGTTAACTACTTACGAATATCTAATGAAGTACTATGAATTGACATGAATGAGACATCAACTAAAAAAGGGCAAAAGTTCCAACTTTTTCAAAGATAGCAGACATCGTAACATCTTGGGTTGGAAATATACAACAAACTGTATTTATTCTGATAGTAACACAAATGAGTATAATTCAAAGGTTTAAAACATACAATTTAAAAAGCAAAAATCTACTCAAATCCACCAAGAGGAGTCAGAAAGTTTTCAGCAAAGCAGTAAGATACTTTTTGGTATTTCAGCATGTAAATACAATAAATTAGCTCAGTGCTTCTGTTCTAAGGATAAAAAGGTTCCTAAATAAAAACAGGCTTCTATAATTAATCAAAGAACGTCTCAGGAGGTGATTATCCGCAGAATCGATGATAGTGGTATACTATAAAAAGGTAAAGATTGTACCTGAGGTCATCTAGAGGAATACAAACTACGACAACAGAATAGATTTCGTTAATAGGGTTCGTGAAGAAATTTCCCAAGCCAGTATTTTGGCGAGTATTATGGCCATTGGCTATGACAGAACGAATGTTAACACAGGAAAGTATGATGGATTTATAAAACTAGTTCAGAAAAAGCTACAAAAACTATTTCAGTGAAAATTCAGTTTGCTTCACATTGATGAACTGCTCTAAGACATTTATTTCTTCATCTCGAAGACTGTACTGCGGGACACATATCTTACGTAAGTCCATTAGGAAAATCTCTAGAAACATGTGAAAAGCTGACTGTAAAGAAATTTAAGCACATTGCAGGACAAATATTACTCGCAATGGCCAATTACTAAAATAAGATCTCGAAAATAAATCTCTAGGTAAACTTTCACATGCCCGTTGCATCACACGTGCCAACCAAATACTACGTTTGTATGTGGCAACTGAAAATACGACGGACAATTTAAGAATTCTAGCAAAATCTCGTATATAAAGTTGGACCGTCTTGGTTTTCAATTAAGATCCAACCATCTTACAAATATGTCACTCGTCATCTGTTTAACATTGTTATGGACACCAGAAACCTGCCCATAAACTTTAAGAAACGCGTATTTTGCGCCTCCCGCCTTCTTCTTTAAGCCTTCTTCTTGCGATGATAACAGATGAGAGGAAACGTAATATTAGAGAGCTGGCTGGTTGTCGCATACAAAAAGCACGCAGTGTGAGCCTTGCTTCAACACCTATACTTTTTCTTTTCAAGTGACATTGATGAATTTTAATGCTACTTCTAGTTTATATTGATTAATTAATGTACTTGTAGGAAAACTTAACCGAACCGCCGCTTTAAAAAATATATCTGACTAAAGAATTCAGGACATTGTTGGATCTGGTGGCGAGAGCAAACCATTGTTTTTAAAGGTTACCTGCCTTACTGAAGCTGTTGAGAGCGCTGTGAAGATTACGACCGCAGCTTCTACAGCTCAGGGCACACAAAACTCACGATTAGGTGCAATAAAAGCCACGTTCGAATCGTGGAACGTGATGCCTAAATATAAAACAAAAAGGATTTTCTAGCTTAGTAATTAATGTAATTTTTTAACTCCTTCTTAGTATTTTCATGTTCATTGTCACAGTATTACCCTAATAGATGTTTAAAATATACATTATATGTAGTAAAGTACCTTTTAATTTGAAGATAGGGACACCATTTCACATTAAGCTACTTTCAACTTTATGTAAAAAAATAAAATTTTTGAAGTCAATGCGGAGGCAGAAGATACTCATTAAATGGAATGAAAAATTACACTTCTTTTAACTTCATTATGACGCACCAATCCCCCCCTATTAGAACTTCGAAACTAAAAAAAAATTTTTGTCCATACATTCGTGCTCCACCCTACTGTACACCCAATAGTTTCTGAGAATAAGTCTTATTAAAGTAGTCTACTAGTCAAGCTCTTTCATTTGACACCCATATTAAGGCATTAGTGAAAAAAAAAATGGATTTCGCCATTTTGTGATTTGAAATTTGTTATACTGTATAGTACTCTACTAGTCAAGCCCTTTCATTTGATACCCATATTGAGGTAGATTGGGATGAAATATTTGGTCTGCCATTTGGTGGAGACGATCATCTTGAATCGATATTAACCAAAAATAGCTCAAAACATCAACACAAAAATTTATCTTCAAATAAAAAAAACCGCATCGAAATCGGCCCATCCGTTTCAGCTCTACGGTGCCATAGACAGATACACACACAGACAGATACACATAGAGACAGACCTGTATGTGTGTATGTCTAATAGACAGACAGACTTCGACGTCAAATTTATAACACCTCTTTTTTTGGTCGGGGGTTAAAAACCGCCGTAACTGTGCCACATAGTGGTCAAGTAGGAGTTAAAATATTGTTAAAAATTGCGAAGTACGAAAAAAATTATAAACTTTGAAAGACTTATTCTCAGAAACTCTTGGGTGTACAGAGACAATTCTAGTATCATATTTGTAGCAAATTTGGTCTACTTCATAAACGCCATAAGATTTTTTTTACAAAAACTAGTCCTATAGGGTTATAATCGCCAAAATTTGAAAAATAAACGATTTTTTCGCGCTTTTTTCGATTTTTGACAAAGTTGCGTTCGTCGCTCGAACAAACTTGGGACAATCATTAGGCCAACATCATAAACAAGTCTGCAAAAAATCAGATCTACCGGATTTAACGCATACGGTAATGTATAAAGTTACTGCACTAAATATAAAGCTGACAAAATAAGCGATACTCGTAGATATAGATAATATCTTCAACACTAGAGGTATCAGCCCGATGTTATTACAATGTTTACTAAAATGTTGACGAGCTAATTTCAGGGAATTGGTTTTCAGTGACGGTGTCGGCGCGTGTCGTTAAAATCTACGCTCATTAGTCTTCATAACGAGCTATAAGAAATGTACCTTCAAAAGCGAACTCGCAGCTAAGCTTCTTGAAGACCCCATTTCTGTTATTGATCGATACCTCATTACATTTCTTCGATAATAATAAATGGAGTTTTTGAAGTGAAAACTTCTTTAGGCGCGCCTAGACAGACTTTTCGTGGGCTGTGAATTGAATTCATTCGTCACGCTCGGGTATGATAAGAAAGCTTCGAGTAAACTCGGGACCATGGCTATTGGCCATCTAGAAATACGCCAGCCAATGGGAAATCCTGAAAGGGCGTGGACAGGCCATCATGGCATGGCCATCTAGAAACGCATCAGTCAATGGGAAATGCTGACGCATTTCTAGATGACCATGTCCGTGTAGTTTCCAAGGTAAGCTATCAAATTCTAAGTTATAAGTTTTCACTTCTATCGGCAGTTCCTATGACTGCCAATTTTTTTTCGTATAGGATTTGATATGTGTAAAAATTTGAATATCTAGGTTAATATTATTTAGGTCTGTTAAGAATAATTTATGAATTTGAACGAAAAAAGCCGAAGAGACCAGGACGTCTACTCTAATTCAACGAAAACGTAATTTCGAAATAAACCCGCGACTTTCCTACTACGATTATACTTCTACCCGTCGATTTCGTCGGTTTTACTAGCTTACACTAATTAGAGTATGCTTAGAACATTTAAACGTTAAACAATGTTGTATCGGACAAAACGAAGTAGAACGAGAGTAGGAAAGTGGTGAGTTTTTTTTCGAAATTACGTTTTCGTAGAAACAGAGTAGACGTCCAGGGGATCTACCGCCTAACGAAAACGCTTTGACACTTTGACATTGCTGTCTCTTTTCTTCTAGGTTGAAATGAATGAGACGGCAATGTCAAAGCGTCAAAGCGTTTTCGTTAGGCGGTAGACCCCCAGGTGGCGTGGTTAGCGCACGGTCTGACCCAGTTCGCTCCGGTAATAAGGACACCAATCACTGTTGAAAAGTAAGGACTATCATAGAGACTGCCGATAAAAGTACACTTCGATACCTTAATTCGCAAAACGAATAACTCCGTGGTGGCTAAAGGTACAAGTTCGCGCTGAGACCGCGACGCGAGACCGCGACACGAGACCGCGACCGGAGACCGCGACAGGTACTTGACACTATGGAATTGTATGGGCGCCAGTTCGCGCCGAGACCGCGACAGGAGACCGAGACAGGTCGCGGTTATATCACAAAGGCAATTAAAAACTAATTAAAAAAAATTAAAGCATCAAAATATCAAACAAATCCTTTTGGAAATTGTGTAAGAAACACATACTTGTTTTATTGTTGAGAAATTTTGTTTTTTTCTTTTGATACTTTTTTTTAGATAAGTTTTTGGTGACCCCTGTGATATTTGCTACTTCGGAGTTATTCGTGTTGCGAATCAAGGTATCGACTTATAACTTAGAATTTAGTATTACAGAATACTAATGTTGCAATAAACGTCACCTTTAATGCAACATATACATTGATATTTCGCATGTTGGTGACACGAAGTCACAAGATTTCACCGCTCTAAAAAACATGAAACGCGCACGCCCCGTTTAACTTCGCCGTCGCGCAATGACACGAATCCCTAAGAGTGTTTGCCCTAGCAAACACTGCCTCGCCTTTGAGGAAGTTTTCACTTCAAAAAAAAATTGGTTTCCTGTAAAGTCGGTATACGGGCGAAAGTTTTACGTGACAACGACTTTGAGTGGTAAAAGCGAATCGGCGACTCGGGCATGGTTAGCCCGCCTAAGAGCGAGAGAGACAGACATAAAAAGTGAAAGGCGCGTGCCTTCCCTCTCACTCGCTCTCATTGTGAGCGCATAACGTGAGCGGAGCGTAACGCAGTTTCTTGAAGTGTCACCCGGCAAACCAATTTATAAGACGTTGTCACGTCAAAACTTCGAATCCAGACCACTACCTCGACACCGAGGACATGAGTACTTAAAATAAATGATAGTGTATTTGCTTTCGCAGGTCTACTGATATATTAACAAACTCTAGACGCGAGTTTTCCATTCAATCTCGTACTTAATAACGTTTTCGGAATTTAGCAGCTGAATATTTGCTTTGACGTGAAAATTGCATATTTCTGAATAAATAGTTGTGACTTTGCCTTTTAATACCAGTCAGTTTAGTCCAGGCCCGTCCAACATACGACCCTGGGGAACAATGGGACCTTAAAACTTTAGCTAAAATATGTGTACAAAATATTTCTACTTTATATTTCAAGCGATCGGGCATTTGTTTTAGCCCGCTACAGTAGGGTACAATCCTCAAAAAAACTAAGTAGCCCGTTAGTTAGATTGGCAAAAAAATTTGTACACGTATTTTTTCTTTTGTTTCACAAACAAAAAATGACGAAGATACAGCGCTTCGAAGTTTCGTGTGACGTCACTTGTGAGTACGATTTTTACTCACGAGTGACGTCGCGACCCCCCCCACTCTCGAAGTTTGAAGGTCTATATCTTTGACGATTTTTAATACTATGAAAAAACAAAAAATACGTGTCCAATATTTTTCCATGATCTAGCTGACGGACTAATTAGGATGGTGTATTTTTGACCCAGTCCGGTACCCTGTTGCAAAAAATATTAAACCTGGCCCTCGATAAAATTGTGTTGAAACAGAAATGGGAAATCGATTAGACTCTAGCCCATTTCTCATCTACTAAGTACTGAGCTCTGAACTTCAATGGGCTTACAAATTCTAATTAGCTAATGGAGCTGAATGTTTTTAGTCGACAAAGTATGGTTAGATGTGCAAAGAGAGTAACATTTTTTTTAATCTAAGTCGTTTATAGGGAGATTGCAATTTTTTTTTATCTTGTATGTTTTATGGGTTGTTATTAAAATTATCCGATACGAAAGGTTTAGTTCATTAAATGGAGAGTCGTCTACGCTTCCAGGGTGTTGACCCTCGCCCTCGTTTGATGCAGATGATACCCATCGCATTTCAGAGGGCCCTCAAACCGTATTACTTTGTTGACGTGATTGTGCATTTGTTTTATTAGTTTTGTCAGAATTTGATTTGTGTCTAAAATTTCCAAATGTATATTGTCCTTATCTGACCGGTCTTTGTTGGTAGTAAGTCTGCCTGCGAAGCCGAAGGTCGTGGCTTCGATTGTGCAAATATTTGTGTGATGAATGCACGATGAATACAAATATTTGTACTATGTTTGGGTGTTTTTATGTGTAATAAGTATGTAAGTATTATATCAGCTATCTGGCCTCCATAGTAAAAGCTTTGCTTAGTTTTGGGTCAGATAATGTGGTGTGTGAAATGTCCACCAACAAATTAAACTTGTTTATTTTTATTTATATATCCGGAAAATTTTATACGAATTTTCTTTCTAAGTGCCTTGGAAAAAAGGCGTCACACAACTTAATTCAACTTGGTAAATTTAAATCAGGCCCTGATCAACCTTTAAAAAAAAACTGGATCAGTTCAACCAATTACAACAATCGTACGCTATCGTTTACCATCGGCACTGCACGTGCTATCAAATCTTAGATAATTTAACTACCATTCTGGATCTACAAATCCATTGGTGCAATCAAAGAACGCAGTCAGCAAAGCCCTTGTTCGATTTCATGCATAAACTTTATCTGTCGATTAAAACATTCCCATTACAAATCACAATTTTCAAGAACTACATACATTCATGACTTAGTCCCACATAAATACACCCTTACTTCTTCAAAAACGTCACTACCCTCTTTCGACGATGTTAAAAATGTATCGTATTACGAGAAATTCATTTCCATCTTCATCAGGGAGAATCCGCGAGAGCTCCGTAATAAGGCGGAGAAGCAACGGCGGGATAAGCTGAACCAGTCTATCCAAGAGCTGGCATCGCTTGTACCGCCCGTGGTGCACTCCAAGAGGAAAGTGGACAAGACTGGCGTGCTGCGGTATACAGCACACTATCTGCGCGCCCATCAGTACGGTGAGTCTTTTTGAAGTGAAAACTTCTTTAGGCGCGCTATAGACAGAATTTTTTTCGTGGGCTGTGAAATGGATTCATCAATCGTCACGCTCGGATATGATAAGAAATCTTCGGGTAAACTCGGTAAAAACTGCCAGGTAGGTACCAGGGCAACAGAAACAGTAAAGAGTTTCGATTACCTACCTCCAACAGCCCAGCGTTTATCTCCAGATACCAGGACAACAGAAATATAAAAGAGTTGCGTTTGCCCCTAGGTACCAGTACCAGGGCAACAGCAAGTTTTCACTTCTATCGGCAGTTCCTATGACTGCCAATTTTTTTTTAAAAACTATTATAGGTTCGCACTTGACTACCATCTCGCCTGGTTTTAAGCGACGATGCGTTCTACGATGGAACGTGCTTACCTAGAACAAACCGATTCACTCTCCTCCTCCTTTTAGCGGAGCATAAACACGTCTGTGTTTTTCCTTCGTTAAACTTGGCCAAATCGGCATCGCCCCATTTAGAGACTGCCTCAAGGGCCAACTTCAAACTTCAAACGCTCGATCATATTCTCTCTCAGACTCTCAGTAGCTGAGTTTGTTGTCCATTGGCCCCTGCGAGTCTACCTTTTCTATGTAAAGAGTAACAAACGAAACGAAGCCACAGCTTGATAAATCAACGATTGATTAACAATCATTACCGTTTTACTACGGGATCATGTTTATTGAAATTTTCTAAAAAAAAATCCCCGTCGTTTTCCAAACAAATTTTCAAAAACTTGTAAAAAGCTGGTAGTCCGAGATCCCAGAGCTCCCAGACGCCACCTATTTTCTGATGAATGAAATGTGGACGATTGAGTAGAGTTAGTAAGTACTAAGAACACATGCTTGCTCGATAACTTGCTTAGACGGCCAATTTTGTGATATGGGGTAATGAAGGTACATACAAACATTACTTACTTCACGTATTTTCTAATAAGTGATTTTCACGTATGTTGTCCCAGACACTTTCCGTCAGCCGTTTTGCTTAACAACTCCAAAATAATAATTTAACTTCACTTAAATTCTCATGCTCCATTTGTAAATATGTTCGTCAGACAAATATTTTGTTGCTTTTTACAAGAAGATAGACCAATCTAAGGGTGCAATCATCCCCTAAACTCAATTTTAAGTCAATATTTCATTTCTTCATTACCCCATATCTCAAAATTGGCCGTCTAAGCAAGTTGGCGAGTAAGCATGTGTTCTTAGTACTTACTAACTCTACTCAATCGTCCACATTTCATTCATTAGAAAATAGGTGACGTCGGGGAACTCTGGGATCTTACTCTATGGTAGCTTACTCAAAACTTCATTCATTTATTAATTCATTGGTATAAAATGTTTGTCCCATCACAATTACTTAAACACACATAATAGAGCTTCTTGAATAGAAGCATAGTTGTGTAATACGATTACGAAGGCTAGTATTTCACCAGGGTAGACTTTTTCTCAGAATTACGTAAGATTTTAATTCATTGAACCACAATAACGCGAAACTGATGACTTCTCCTGGCTTAAATTCTCAATTCAATTGGCATAGGTCTCTATAGAATAAACAAGCAGTGCTCCGCGATTTTACCCGTGTTGTTCCCATTCCCATTATTTTTTCGGGATAAAAAGTAGCATATGTATAAAATCTCGCTATAACCTGCTGAAAGACCTTGGCTTGTCCAGAAGTTCAGTAAGTCCTATACTAGAACGAGCATCTAAAGCTGCACTAGTAGGATCATATCGGATTTGGCTGGGCAGGGAGAGAAATACGAGTAGTGAAGGTGAGTGTTGACGTACGTCACAAAGGGGCCCGTTAAACCTATACCCGAGCCACAAGTCTTGGGGTCTACTCGAGATTTCTCTCTCTGCCTCCCGCACCCCCAACCGCACGGTGAATCCACGGAATGCTAAGAAGTTCGTCTCTCTCTTCCAGACTATACTCTGTGTTCCATCAATTCTCGATATAATTGGCATATGTATCTTTATGATAAACTAGCAGTGCCCCGCGGTTTTACCCGCGTTGTTCCCGTTCCCAAATTTCGCACGTTCATAACTTACGACGTGATTAAATCACAAACAGCCAAACATTGACATTTGTAACTATATTGTAAGCTGATTTAGTATCATTCTAACTTTCGCAGTAGCTGAGTAAGATGATATAGTCATTTGATCGCTTAATTACTACGCAGTAGAATAATGTCACTGATCTAGATCTACGTTCAATTTGCTAATAATTTCTAGTTTCACCACATTCCTGTCGGTGATTGTTATACTTACTAAGTATATCGGAATGCCAACTCCACCCATACCAATTACGTATAACGCGACTAGATTGCATATTCCATAATGCAGTAAGAACAGTATGGGTATAAACACTTATATCACTTGGTAGCATACGTTATTGTTCTATAGGATCGTATGTTTTCGATGCAGGTGCGCACACATTGTGAGTTATTGATGGTATACCATTTACTATGAGGTATGAGGACGCTACTATGCTATGACACAGGTGTTGGGTTAGCGTTACGTATGCTAATACTTGTGGTATTCGATAACGAACATTCTTTGTTTTTCGAACTAGAATTTTTTTTTTTTTTTTTTGTAGCGTAGAGTGACGAGACTAGCAGGTCATGTGCCTGATGGTAAGCAACATGCCTGCCACATAACAGCACAGTAACACGCAGCTATTGGAACATGATAGTCCAAATCATTACCTAGCACTGCACTGCGCTCGTCACCCAGAGATCTAAGATATTATGTCTCTAAGCCCTGTAATTTCTCTAGAATCATTGCCCTTCAATCCGGAACACAATAATGTTTGCACATTACTGCTTGGCGGCAGAATATTTGGCAAAGTTGTGGTACTTCCCCAGGCGGACTCTGCTAAGAGTCCTACCACTACTATTGGAATATTGGAATAAGTTCCTGGAAAAGTATAAATAAGACTTCTTGTTCTAACTGCTGGGACTCGCAGCCTTGTCTCGCAAGGAGAGAAGAGTCAAGGTCATAATTCATTTCGCTCGTCAAGTGCGGTTTGGCCGATATAGTGATTTTTGTTGTTGTTTAAACATGTTGGTTTCCTCTCGATGATTTTCTTCCCCTTTTAAGTTAGTGATGATGACACATTTCCACATCTGCACCTGGAAATGATATACAATTCAAGAGTCGGTATTCGTACCGACGACCTCACGATTGTGAATTAGGACGTTCTGCGACTAGGCCATTACGGCTTCAATTTCATGTATAATTTGGTTAATCATCTAGGATCTCGAAATGAACTTATGTAATGATACCTACATGAGGCGACGGTTTGTGCCTCAACCGCCGTAACAATACTCATAGGAATCCTACTAATATTATAAATGTCATTGTATGGATGTTTGTTACTCAATCATGCCCTAACGTATGAACGGATCGGGCTGAAATTTGGAACACAGATTGATTATAGTCTGGAAGAACACATAGGTTACTTTTTATCTTGGAAAAGCAACGGGAACAACGGGAACGGGAACTTCGCGGGTAACACCGCGGGGCGCTGCTAGTGTGTTAATCTAAAGTCGGCGGTTAGCGCCGCGACCCCGACCGGAAACCGAGACAGGAGACCGCGATCGGAGACCGAGGCAGGCACTGGACACTATAGCCTCTGTATGTGCGCCTGTTGTTCAGATACCGAGCCTCTTGTCGCAGTCTCCTGTCGTAGTCTCCTTGTCTCGGTCTACGATAGTGGTCGCGGCGCTAACCGCCAACATTAGTTTAACATTCCCATGACTATTGTTAACCTTTAAAATCCCAATCGTTAGCACTAATTAATGTCAGTTGGATTACAGAATAAGCAATTAAATATTTAATAGTAGATAACATACACAAGTAGACGCGAGTAGAACAATGAGTAAAACACTAGTTAAAAGTCATAGTTTATGCTATGTTTATTTTCATAGTGTAGTTAGTTGTATTACTAAACTTCTTTGTTTCTGCGGTCTCACCCGGGTAGCTCCCGATCCTGTTCATTTCTGTTAATAGCCTACGTGTTGTTTCATACCATTATCGATCTATGTACCAAGTTTCATCCAAATCCCTGCAGTCATTTTTGCGTGATAGAGTAACATACATTCTTCAAACATCCACACATTCTTACAAACTTTCGCGTTTATAATATTAATTTTAGAAAATAATAGGATTACAACACTGGGACATGATAATGAAAATACAAACCATTACACAAACCCCTAGCCACAGATAGATATCTAAATTAAATCTGGACCATGTTGACAGTTATGATTTTTCGAAAATATTTTTATGGCAATGTGACTATGACAGTTGCCCTCAAGTGGCCTCTACTAGCTACGGAAATTAAGGCTAATGCAGGAGGAGCAGTTCGTACTTGCGCACATAGGTCAATAGAGCATTCATACCGTCACTGCGCCTGAAAAGTTTAAATTACATCTCCGTTTCATTCTCTATTCGTTGATAAATTCCTTTTTGTGCTATTACAACTAGAGACAGATGTAGCGAAATCCTTTGAGTGTTTTGACTGATAAATCACACTTTGAGTGTTTAAATAAAGTGGCCAAGTGCGAGTTGGACTCGCCCATGAAGGGTTCCGTTGCAGCAAGTAACATAATATACATAGTACACATAGTTCTTGTAGTTCGTTGTAACTTTGATTGAAGTTTCAATAATAGTGTATTTATGACGTACTAAAAAAAACTACTCATCAGATCGAGTTCAAACTAATTTTTGTTGGTAGTTTACATGGTAATGTACATCATATATTTTGTTTAGATTTTTCATTCTCTTACTTTAGAAGTTAGAGGGGGGGGACACACATTTTACCACTTTGGAAGTGTCTCTCGCGCAAATTATTCAGTGTAGACGAAAATGATTTAAGAAACCTCAAAATCATTTTTGAAGACCTATCTATAGATACCCCACACGTGTAGGATTGATGAAAAAAAAATTTTTGAGTTTTAGTTCCTAGTATGGGGGGCAACCCTAATTTTTCTTTTTTTTTAATTTTTTTGTTCAAATCTTAATGCGGTTTACAGAATACATCTATTAACCAAGTTTCAACAGTGTAGTTCTCATAGTTTCGGCAAAAAGTGGCTGTGACATACGGACGGACAGACAGACAGACAGACAGACAGACAGACAGACAGACAGACAGACATAACGAATCTATAAGGGTTCCGTTTTTACGTTTTACGGAACCTTAAAAATCGTTAGTGCCAAAAAAATCCCAAATTCATTCCATTCCCAAAACCTTGCAAATATCACGTATGGAACTTGTCACGTCTGCACGACGATATCTGAAATCATTCCATTTATTCTTCAAACACAGAACACTCTACGGGTATCAGAAACCTATTGCAAACACGATATATTCATGTTTACTATCGTTCATGCGGATAAAACCACAAAATTGATCATGTTCCACATCGCAACCTGAGTGCTTGTTTGTTCTATCTACACTTGGTCAAATTTTACAACGGAAGTTTTTTGGGTTTTACGTCTCTTAAATGCTATTTTGTTTAATCAATTATTTGTAGATTCCAAATGGATTACCCGTCAGTTGCAGCTTGTTACTCCTTCTCAGTTACCTTAAAGTTTACTACAGGAAATTTGGATCACTTGAACGATATCACTATTCCTTCCGTTTTTAAGTAGCCCTGGATAGATAGCCATGCCGAGACCTTTTTTTGCACTTATGATACGTCGTTTCCAGGATGTCTGGCTGTTTGCTAAATATGCAATAAAATCTTCTTATATATAAAATTCTCGTGTCACAGTGTTTGTTTCCTTACTCCTCCGAAACGGCTTTACTGATTTTAACCAAATTTTATATGCATATTCTGTAGGTATGAGAATCGGCTACTAGCTATTTTTCATACCCCTAAGTGACAAGGGTTGTTCACTAAGGCAAAACAACGTTTGCGGGGTCAGCTAGTAGAATGTAATATACGATATTTGATTAAGAACAAGAACTTGACATAAGAAAAACAAGCACGAAATTTTTAATTCAGTGCCATGTCACTAAAATAATTAAATCGGGTTATTTAATGTTTTCGGAGTATATTTTTTCCTACTACCAGGATCAAAATTTAGCCTTTAATAAAACTGCATTTAAAGTGATTTTAGTATAATTTGGTAGACAGAACAAACAAGCACTCGGGTGACGAAATAAAGTTTCTATCGATAATCGATAATTCATTCTATGCACTTGATCGTCATCTATGCCTACTACTGTATCGCTCAAACTAAGTTTGCATCCAACGGAAAACCCAGTCGGGCAACGCAGTCCACAAATGCTACAATTAAAAGCTATATGGCCGCCATAGTATACGCTTTGCTTAGTTAGGGGTCAGATGGTGTTGTGTGTGAATAGTACACCAATACTTTTATGTATTAGACTACAGGCCCGTGAACAAAATTTACGGTTCAAATGAACCAGCAGGAGACCTATGTAGGATGATAGACGGGTACAAAATAATAAGATTCAGCACTATGCCGTCACTTGTAAGCTGTCCAACTGAGTGCAGGTGAGAATTCAAAAGTGCAAGTAGAGTGGGTACATTTTGGTCATTTGTTTCTGTACGGCATTCTTACCATCCAAAAGATCCATGAAAAATAATGAGAAAACGCGTAGTGCCGTACAAAAATAATGATCCACGAAGTCGAAAACATTATTGATAATCCGGAAATTTTGAGGGAAAATTCGGTCATTTGATACTGTACGGCATCGGTTCCATTTTTGTTGTAATACCTCTTCTAACCCATTATTCCGCAACGCCTTACAAAAATAATGGTCCAAGAGGAAATGATCGGGGGTTCAACTTCCTCTTTTCAGTGATCCGGAGAGGTGATTTGAAAAAGTACAGCATCAAAAGCAAAGAATTGATAACCTTCCGATATTACAAGCCCTATTCACGGGCCTGTAGTCTATATATCAACTTCGAAAGATTTTATATAAAATCTTTCGAAGTTGATTGAAAAACTGTAGGGAAGTCACCTTGACAAAAATGTGGGTGTGTCAATTTAATTACGTACTACAATTGTCAAAGCTATTTGCATAATATGGTAGGTACAGTGACTCATGCGTCTAGAATAATAGTGTTATGTTAAAAAGGATTATAGTTTCAACTTGATTGCATATATTATGTTTAATTGTCTATATTATTATTTATCGGCAATTTTTTGAAGCTCGGCTCATGTCTTGATCGTCCTGTCACGTTATATTACTAGAAAAACACAATTTTAACATTGTTACCATTTCCATTGCATTGCATTACCATGCTTTTAAAAGTACAAAATTCATAGACGTCTTCGCTTAACAACAAGCAAAATGGCGGTCACTTATGTATCGAGATAAAAAAAACAGTATAATGTAACCAACGCTATACTGAAAGCTCAGAATGATTTCAAATTCCTCAGAAACAGGAATACATCAAAGTCAATTTGTATTACATTTAAAAAAGTTTCAAAATTGTTGCCATGAACAATAATTTAGAAGTACATAGTAATACCACAGTGTAACAAATCGTACAGTCAGACATACGGAGAGACAGATATGAAGACAGACAAACTTTATATTTAAGATTATATTCGCATTTCCAAATTATTATTAGACAATTCTAGAGGCCGTCTTCGTACAAATCCCGACTACCCTCTGAGTATTCTGCAATTGCAGGTGAACTAGTTTGTCATAACTGGTTGTAACGGTGAAAAAAAAAACATCGCGAGGAACCGACATGTTCCTATATATATCTTTCGAGAAGGTGGATCATACGCCAATGCAAATGCAATGAGAAAGCGTGGCTATATAGCCTCGACTAGTTATTTTTTCTTTCTTTCTCTTCTTTATTGAGAGACGCCCAGCGTCCCATCAGTGGTAATACACAGTGGGCTGTGTATGCTAATGAGATAATTGTATATTATTAGACTGGCAACAGTTACCTAGTCGATAGTAGCCGTATAGATTTGTATGAATGAAATCTAAATGCAAGAGCAATTTATCGGAGCAAAGTACAGCTCTATTATTAGCAAGACGGTCAGTGTCAAACATAGATCAGTCGGTGTTATAGTGCAGACAGAAATGCTTTATTAATATTTTGTCGTTGCATTCGATGATATAAAATAAACCTGTTAAATATAACTTCGAATGATATGAGTAAATAAAGGGTCTCTCAGTAAGAGTGCACTTTTTCATTTCAAAATAAAAACAAGTATTTTATGACAGAGTTGTGACATTTTTATTGTATTGTAAAGAAGACATGTTCCGATTAAGTATGGAATAAAATATTCGGCAAATTAACCCCACGGCTCCGACGACAGGCCATTACTCTTTTCACGAAATTTTCCATGACTTTTGCACAGAGATGTGGCTGTATCTCACCGATGACGCTTTGGATATCCGATTTAAGCTCAGGAATTATTTCGGATTTATTCGCATAAACCCGAGATTTCACAAAACCCTAAAGAAAGAAATCTCACGGCGTTAAATCGCACCCACAACGAGTAACTGTCTGGTTCAAACGAAACATGAACAGTCGTACATACCAATTGAAATTATTAACTTGGTAGCGGTCTCAGGCTTTGCCCATGGTACATCATATTTATAAACTCAGGCAGACACTCAGGGCTCAAGTACGATAAAAGATTTTTCGAAATTGGTCCAGTAGTTCCTGACATCGTTCAAACAAACAAATTCTTCAGTTTTACTTTGATAATTAAACAACAGATCTGAATATGTTCTAAACATCGATATAAACCAATGGATTTTCCCTCCCAAACTTCAGGCGCACGTAATTATGTTGTGAAGAAAGAAGGAATGATGCTAGAAAGAGTGAGCTCACTCTTTCCGTTCTAGTCAGTTGTAGAAAGCGGTGAACGCCGGACGTTTATACCTATCACTATTAGTTGTCAACAACCAAGATAAGTAGAACCGCAACATACCTTGCCGCTAGCGATTCTAGGGGTCAAGTCGATTGGTAATTGTAAACCACACAAGCTACACACAGACGCAGTTTATTAAAAATTTCAAGGTACTCAGGCCGCATCTTTTGATTTACAAATTATGTCGATGGTCCTAAAAGTTTACAGCGTAATGTTTCGTACACAGCAAGGTTTAAGTATCCTCTAGAAAACGACGCGACAGTTATACTCAAAAAACAAGAGATAGTCAAAACATGTAATATTAGTATCATCATCATAAGCCTGTGTTCGTCCAATTTTGCACATAGGCCTCTCCTATAAAACGCCACTCAGCCTTGCGTTCTCGGTCTTGCGTTTCCATAATATTAATGTGGATATTAATAATTACTGTTGCAGGTTTTTTATTGGATCAATGTTTTCAGGAAAATTAGTCGATAGTTTTGTTTTCCATTATTATTAGATGTTTATTAGACAGACTGAAGTAGGGTAATGGAAGCCTTTGCTCTACGGTAAGAAACTAGCTAAAATAAAGTGGCCAGGTGCGAGTTGGACTCGCCCATGAAGGGTTCCGTTGCAGCAAGTAACATAATATACATAGTACACATAGTTCTTGTAGTTCGTTGTAACTTTGATCGAAGTTTTAATAATAGTGTATTTATGACGTACAAAAAAAAACTACTCATCAGATCGAGTTCAAACTAATTTTCGTTGGTAGTTTTCATGGTAATGTACATCATATATTTTTTTTAGATTTTTCATTCTCTTACTTTAGAAGTTAGAGGGGGGGGGGACAAACATTTTACCACTTTGGAAGCGTCTCTCGCGCAAACTATACTGTGTAGACAAAAATTATATTGGAAACTTCAACATCATTTTTGAAGACCTATCGATACACGTGTAGGTTTGATGAAAAAAACATTTATGAGTTTCAGTTCTCAGTATGGGGGGCCACCCTAATTTTTGTTTTTTTTTTAAACTTTTGTAAAAATCTTAATGCGGTTCACAGAATACATCTACTTACCAAGTTTCAACAGTGTAGTTCTCATAGTTTCGGCAAAAAGTGGCTGTGACATACGGACGGACAGACAGACAGACAGACAGACAGACAGACAGACATGACGAATCTATAAGGGTTCCGTTTTTACGTTTTACGGAACCCTAATAAATATGATACATATTCAAGTAAATTAAGCTAGTAGCAAGAACCTTAAAATGGCTCACGAGGCTACTGACATGTGGGATGTTGTCTTTGACGGTCATTGTCCCTATAGACGTTACAGTGAACGGGCTTATAGGGAAAAAGTCTCGACCATTCGTTAGACGATTGGGTCAACGCTCAGAAACAAAAGGCAATCATCATAGACCCAGCACACGTCGGCAGGAGGTTCTTACTCTGCAGGCTTAAGGTACAAGTTCGCGCTGAGACCGCGACAGGAGACCGCGACCGGACACCGCGACATTATGGAATCGTATGGGCGCCAGTTCGCGCCGAGACCGCGACAGGAGACCGATTCCTGTTGCAGTCTCGTGTCGCGGTCTCAGCGCGAACTTGTACTTTTAGGCTGAGACTCCACGCGGAGATGTGCGGAGGTGTCTGAAGCGGAGACGAGAAGAGACGGTTTTCAGCTCGGGTGACTCCACCGAAACTGTGCCTTACAACGCGCGTCGTTGCCTGCGCACATTTCTCGGCTTCGCTGAGCGTCGCGTCGGCGAAGCACAGCTCACATCTCCGCTTTCATCGCGTCATACAAATATCATACATCTCCACTTAGTGGTCTCCACTGGAGCTGAGCGGAGAAGAATGTGTGTAAAACGAAATCCTATTGGTTGTTAAAAATAACATCTCGTCTCCGTTGGCACATCTCCACTTTGGTGGACTCTTAACAAGCGGTACCTGGGTTTCTGCCCCGCTGCAGGCGGCCCTCTAGCTTTCAAGTCTTTTGCATTTTATTGTTAAAAAATATATGAAAATTCACAAAATCAATTAGAGATGTGAATAATCAGAAAAATATTACTTTTTGTTATGATGTTATGATAATAATTACAATAAAAATGGCCAAGTGCGAGTCGGACTCGCCCATGGAGGGCAGTAAGTAACATAATAAATAAGTTATTTTAGTTCGGTGTAACTTTGATCGATGTTTTAATATAGTGTATTTATGACGTACTAAAAAAACTAATGTACCTACATCATAATATATTGTTTTTAGTTTTATCATTCTCTTATTTTAGAAGTTAGACGAGGGGGGGGGGGGCGGGTACACACATTTTACCACTTTGGAAGTGTCTCTCGCGCAAATTATTCAGTGTAGACAAAAATTATATTAGAAACCTCTACATCATTTCTTTGAGTTTGAGTTCTAAGTAAGAGGGGCACACCTAATATATTTTTTTTTTCTTAAAAAAAATCTTAATGCGTTTCACAGAATACATCTACTAACCAAGTTTTCAGTGTAGTTGTCATAGTTTCGGCTAAAAGTGGCTGTGACATACGGACGGACAGATAGACAGACATGACGAATTTATAAGGGTTCCGTTTTTACGTTTTACGGAACCCTAATAAAGTAAGTTTGAAAGATTAGCTAGCTTACTAACCAAACTTTAGTTAAATTGAGGCTGCTTTCTGCCGAGAACGTTTATAAGGTTTTTCAATGGAAGTTAGTACATTTCTTGACGAGAAACTTTAAATTAAATATTGCTCAACGTCTCGAACACTCACTGCTGGATTTGATGTATTTCTTTTAAAGGAAAACGTTCCCTTTGAAAACCTGCCAAAGCCACAAAGTTCTGAAAACTTTAGTATTAAAAACGTGAGGCCGGGTTGAGTAAGTTATGTTTATTAGGTATTTGTTTATGTTAGGTAATATTTAAGAGAACACCGATTTTACCAGTTCTAACACTTTAAAATTCAGATAATCTTCAAAAACACTACAAGATTTTTTTTTTGGGATCGGTAGTAAGAGTAAAACATAAACTTAGAAAGGAATACATACTCACTAAGCTCAAAGCGAGGAAAATCTTTTCTTAAATTTGACTTCAGCGTGCCGGTTTATACCTATTTTATGTTGTAACTTAGGCCAATTGTCCACGTAGCTGCACGACATCCGCACGATTTCGACAATTGTCGGATGCAAGACGAATGCTTGCATCTTGCATACAAATAATGAAGTCTGTGTCCACGAAACGACAACGACACGACAGCCGCACGTCTTGCGTTTGTTCGTAGGATGCATGCATTCGACAAAAGACGCGGGCGTGGACAGTAGGCCTAAACAATAAACTTAGAAAGGAATAAATACTCACTAAGCTCAAAGCGAGGAAAATCTTATCTTAAATTTGACTTCAGCGTGCCGGTTTGACCTATTTTATGTTGTAACTTACTTACACATATGTTACACTAGCGGTTTACCCCGGATTTGCCCGTGGTATACAATAATATAGGCCATAGCAATAATGATCACGTAATCATCCAACTGGACAATAAATTTAAAATAAATAAGTTACGGCTGGTCTAGTCGGGAGAACGGCGACTGCCGATCCGGAGACCCCGGGTTCAAGTTCAAACACCACGCGCACCACTGTCATTTCGAAGTCATTTGCGTAATGCTAACTTAAAACGGTGAATGAAAACATCGTGAGGAAACCGACATGTTCCTAGAATCTGTCGAGGTCATGTGTCATCCACCGACCCGCACTGGGCCAGCGTGGTGGATTATGGTGGATTGACTCTCTCATTGCGAAAGAAGGCCCGACTCCCAGCAGTGGGAACATTTAGTGGACTGCTTAAGCTAAAATTTTTTTGGAATCGATCCAGTAGTTCCTCAGATTAGCGCGTTCAAACGATAAACCTCTTCAGATTTATAATATTAGTATAGCCTTACTATTGTATTCCTAAGTATAGTAGGTATAAGTAATCTAGAACAAGATCTTCGATACTCTGGCACCATCACATCTTCCAGAGACACATAGTAGGGCCGGCTAATTGGGATGACGACAGAGTCAAAATTATACCTACCATTATACACGTAATTAGTTCGTCAGGTATAGATTATGGAAAAACATAGGGACACGTATTTTGAAGTGAAAACTTCTTTAGGCGCGCCTAGACAGATATTTCCTGGGCCGTGAATCGGATTCTAGCGTCACGCTCGGGTATGATAAGAAATCTTCGGGTAAACTCGGGACCACGGCTATTGACCATTTAGAAATGCGTCAGCCAATGGGAAATGCTGAAAATGCCCATGCCACGCCCTCCGGTTACACCCGTGTAGTTTCCAAAGTAAGCTATCAAATTATGAGTTATAAGTTTTCACTTCTATCGGCAGTTCCCATGAGTGCCAATTTTTTTTTGTTAACAAAGATATAGATCATCAAACTTCCGGAGACTTCCGGTTGTGACGGCACACTATAGTAAAAATCGTATCACATCGTGACATGACTCGAAACTTCTGTATCTTCTTGCACTGTATCTTCGTCATTTTTTGTTTGAAAAAAACAGGGTTGGACTCTTGGCAGAGGCTTCCTGGGGAAGTACCACACCTTTGCCAGTTATTCTACCGCCAAGCAGTAATGTGCGAACATCACTGTGTTCCGGTTTGAAGGGCAATGTTTCCAGATAAATTACAGTGCTTAAAGATATAACATCTTAGATCTCTGGGTGACGAGCGCAGTGCAGTGCGCTAGGTAATGATTTGGACTCAATTCAATTCAATTCAAATTCAATTCAAATCTTTATTTGCCACTAAGTGTACATTATGATCTTACAATAATAATAGGGATAGCAACTTACAACTTAGTCGCCCTTTACGGGCATTGCAAATGTCACAAAAGCGACAAAAGTGTTACAATAAGTACTTAAATGGTAACTACAAGAGAGTTGTGTACATTAAGACACTATAACTAATCAAATATAATTATCAAAGTACATAGCTTACATTTATCTATAACATTTATAATAACATTAATGTTATTTATATAAAAATACGAGATGTGATAACATCCCAATATTTATGTAAGTTTATTAAAACATATTCTAATATTTTTTATTCAAGTTGAAAATTAAGTATTCAAACATTCTTTTACGGAATAAAAACAGTTTTTAATTAAAAATGATTTAAGTTTAGATTTAAATAAAGAAAATGTTGTTTCGTTTTTTATGCTAAGTGGTAATTTATTATAAACTTTAATAGCCATGTAATGAGGGCTCTCATTTAACATTTTTATTCTAGAGTATGGTAAAGCTAGTCGTTCTTTATGACGCGTATTTATATTATGTGTGTCTTTAGTTTTAATAAAGATGTGGCTGTTCTTATGGACGAAAATGCAAAGTTCTTGGATGTAAAGTGAAGGCAAGGTGAGTATGTTATATTTCAGAAATAGGGGTCGGCAGCTGGTGGTATTATCTATGTGAGCTATAATTCTGAGACATTTCTTTTGCATTATAAATAATTCTTCTGCATTAACGCTGTTTCCCCAAAGCATCACCCCATATTTCAGCCATGAGTTTGCATATGCGTAATAAGCAGTTAACGCTGTTTGTGTATTAGTACTGTTTGTAATTTCAAAGAGGGCGTAAGTAAATCGTGATAGTTTAGTTTTAATTTGTTCAATATGGGATTTCCAATTTAAATGTGTATCTATGTTCAGTCCTAATAGGTTAAATGACTCTACTTTTTCTAATATTGTATTTCGAAAATGTAAGCTAAAGTTTAGTGGAGGGCTTTGGTTTGATTTAAAGTTCATAAGTTTTGTTTTGTTGTCGTTAAGGTCTAAATTATGATCATATAGCCATTTTGTTGTTTTATTCAGTATTTCTTTGAGTAGTTCGCTGGGGTTTTGATCTTTTTCACATTTGATTAAAATTGATACGTCGTCTGCAAACAGTACTGGTAATTCGGCATTTTTATTTAGAATTTTTGGAAGATCGTTTATGTATATGAGGAATAAAATGCATCCTAAGACGCTACCCTGGGGTATTGAACTAGTTAAGGTTCTTTCCTCAGATCGTATTGCTTTTATTTCCTTAGTTTGCGAGTTAAAGTTTTCAATTTGTACTATTTGTTTTCTATTGGATAAGTAGGATTTGAACCACAGGTAGGCAGGTCCACGCCACCACCACGCCAGAACCATATAATTTATTGAGTAAAATTTTGTAGGAGACCTTATCGTATGCTTTTGTCATATCTAGTAATAGTCCTAAAGAGAGCTTTCTGTCGTTAATCTGTTGGAGAGCTGTTTGAATGTATTTGAAAACTGCAGATGTAGTAGATTTTGACTTTCTAAATCCATTTTGGCTGTCATCTAGTACATTATACTTTTCTAAATATGTGTATAGTTGTTTATACATCGCTTTTTCAAAAATTTTTGAAAATGTGGGCAATAATGCTATGGGTCTGTAATTGGTATGAATTTTCTTATCACCTTTTTTATGTGTTGGCTTTACTAAAGAGATTTTAAGTGGGTCCGGGAACTGACCTCTGTGGAAACTTTGGTTTATTAGAAATGTGAGGGGGGAGCAAAGTTCTTCGGCACATTGCTTCAGCAGAATTGGTGGAATTTCGTCTATACCGAAACTACGTTTATTTTTTATACCTTTAATGATTTTGAGTGTTTCTGTATTACTTATGCTGTGCAAAAACATTGAATTGTTAGGAGGGTTTACCACAGAATGCCCTAATTTTTCATTACCATCTTTATTATTTTTGCCTATGGTCACAAAGTAATCGTTAAATATATTCGAAACAGCCTTAGGACATTCAATGTATTGTTGATTTAATTGAAGAGTTAAGTTTTCCTTCTTGATAGTTTTCATTTTGCCCGTTTTTGTGTTTATTATGTTCCACATTGTTTTGATTTTATTATCAGACAACTCCATTTGTCTAACATACGAAATTTTTTTTGAAGCTATTACACATCTTTTCAGTATTTTGCTGTACTCCTGAAAGTGTTTTTTTATAACAGACTCTTCATGTTCCAATAGCTGCGTGTCACTGGGCTGTTATGTGGCAGGCATGTTGCTTACTATCAGGCACATGTCCTGCTAGTCTCGTCACTCTCTATTAAAAAAAAAGTCATAGGAACTGTCGATAGAATTGAAAACTTAAAACTCAGAATTTGATAGCTTACCTTGGAAACTACACGGGTGTAACCGAAGGGCGTGACCTCGCCATCTTGGCATGGCCATCTAGAAATGCGTCAGCATTTCCCATTGGCTGATGCGTTTCTAGATGACCATGCCATGATGGCCTGTCCACGCCCTTTCAGCATTTCCCATTGGCTGACATATTTCTAGATGGCCAATAGCCATGGTCCCGAGTTTACCCGAAGCTTTCTTTTCATAACCGAGCGTGACGAATGAATTCAATTCACAGCCCACGAAAAATCTGTCCATACGCACCTAAAGAAGTGTTCACTTCAAAAACATAACAAAAAATACGTATACAATATTTTTTAAATACCTAACTGACGGACTAATAACTTTTATTTAGTCGTCTCGCCTATTCAGCTGAGCGGCGGAAATATGCAACCCTCGGAAGTGGTTGCATATTTGAGCCCTTTGGGGTTGAGACATTGCACCCGTGGGGGCGGGAGCTGACCTCATTTTCAAATGCTTTTCCGAGCGCTTGGTCGACTCGGCGCGTGTTCAAAATGCTGGCGTTTATTTGGCCCAACGCGTAAGCATTGCTATTCGGCGTGGTAATGCCGCTGGCATGCAGGGCACGCTACCAACTGAAAGTGGGCTTGAACATATTGAGTAATTTGTAGACCTTCATTAGTCTATGGATAATTCAGAGGTACTTAGCATGAGTAGTTAGGTAAATATTATTTGGTGTAGTTCTCATTGTATGTTATTGCAATAAATGAAGCTAATGTTATAAAGCTGAAGAGTTTATTTGTTTAAACGTAATATTATCAGGAGCTACCTACTACCTCCAATGCTGAAACCTGATGGGACACTGGCTCACACTGCAACGGAGAAAGCAAACTTGTTTGCAACTCAGTTTGCGGAATCTTCTCGTCTAGATGCTGGTAGCGCGACACCTCCTACTCCACCTGGCTGTCCGACTTTTATGTCAGATATTCACATTCGCCAAATGGAGGTTCGCAAAGTGCTACGCAATCTGGACGTGAATAAAGCCAGTGGCCCAGATGGTATTCCTGCCCTAGTATTGAAGGCTTGTGCGCCTGAGTTGTCTCCGATACTGACGCGCCTATTTAGACTCTCTCTCCAAACTGGGCTAGTACCGAAGTCTTGGAAGCTTGCTAATGTGCAACCTGTGCCCAAAAAGGGTAGTCGTGCTGACCCTGCCAACTACAGGCCCATCTCGGTCACGTCCATACTCTGCAAGACTATGGAACGTGTCTTAAACCACAGGCTCCTCACGTACCTAGAATCAAACGACCTCCTCAGTGACCAGCAATACGGATTTCGCCGAAACCGGTCCACCGGGGATATTCTAGCGTACGTCACTCACATCTGGAGTGAAGCTATTGAGAAACACGGGGAAGCACTTGCAGTCTCCCTGGATATCTCAAAGGCTTTCGACAGGGTTTGGCATGATGGCCTTATAAGTAAGCTTTCTAGGTATGGTTTGTCTTCTGGGTTTATTGCGTGGATATCGGACTTTTTGAGGGATCGATCCATACGAGTCGTCATTGATGGCTGCTCGTCTGATCAAATGGCTATTAATGCCGGAGTCCCTCAAGGGTCGGTACTCTCTGCAACGCTCTTCCTGCTACACATCAATGATCTGTTGAAGCCCGGTATCCTTGGGTACGCAGATGATAGCACCGTTGTAGAGAGTTACATATCTAGCGCGAGAGCCAGTGGGCAGCAAACTCAGGTACTGAGAGAGAGTCTGATCGAGCGTTTGAGCTTGACCCTTGAGGCGGTGTCTGAATGGGGCGATGCCAATCTGGTCAAGTTCAACGAGAGTAAGACGCAGGCGTGTCTATTCTCCGCTAAAAGGAGTCCATTTGAACTGACTCCAACTTTTAGAGGTGTGTCCGTGCCGGTTTCTGACCGTCTTGAGCTTTTGGGCGTGACTTTGACCTCTACGCTCAACTTTGGCTCGTATATCGAATCTAAGGCTAAACTAGCTGCCAAAAAACTGGGTGTCCTTTCAAAGGTGCGAAGGTACTTCAAGTCTGAACAGTTGCTTACATTATATCAAGCACAGATTCGCTCCTGTATGGAGTACTGTTCGCACCTTTGGGATGGTTCGGCTAAGTATCAGCTGGAAGCTCTGGAATCGATCGAGAGACGTGCCAAAAGGCTCATAGGCAATGCTACTCTTGTGCGAAAAAGACTTCAAAGTCTAGAACATCGCCGTAAAATTGCTAGTCTATCGGTTTTTTATCGGATACACTTCGGAGAGTGTGCGACTGATTTACATGATCTAATACCACCTTGTCCTTTTTTCTATCGGAATGCTGGTAGCTCGAAAAAGCGACATCGTTTCATGGTTGATGTTCCAAAGACACGAACGAAGAGATTTGACTCTACTTTTGTGATAAGAACGTCTAGGCTGTGGAATACGTTGCCTGAGTGGGTTTTCCCCGATGGTTACAATCTTTGTGTCTTCAAATCGAGAGTGAATCGGTTTTTTCTAGGTAAACACGCTTCATCGTAGACCGCATCGTCGCTTTACATCAGGCGAGATGGCGGTCAAGTGTAAACCTATAAAAGGTAAAAAAAAAAAAAAAAAAAAAGCTAATGGGTCAACACCAAAAATTCTTTCACCGTTGGAAATGTATGTGATCCCTGACTCAACATCATCATCAACAGCCAACTAAACGTTCCCACTGCTGGGACTCGAGGCCTTCTCTCGCAAGGAGAGAGTTAAGGCCATAATCCACCACGCTGGCCCAGTGCGGGTTGGCGGATGACACATGACTTCGAAAGATTCTAGGTACATGTCGGTTTCCTCACGATGTTTTCCTTCACCGTTTTAAGTTAGCGGCAATACGCACATGACTTCGAAAAGACAGTGGTGCGTGTGGGGTTTGAACCCGGGGTCTCCGGATCGGCAGCCGCCGTTCTCCCGACTAGACCACCGTACCTAACTTATATACCCTAACCGATCCCTGAGTGCTATAAGCTAAATATGTACCACGAAGCCGGGGCGGACCGCTAGTAAATAATATAAAAGTTTAAAAAAATGTTTATAGTGACCGGCACATCTGTCCAGCCAACGCTATTTTTTTTATTTATAACTAGCGGCCCGTTCCAGCTTCGCTCGGATAATAACCTAGAAACCTAGAAACATAGCAGCGCCATCTGCCGGGCTGATTTGTGAATCTAAATCATCGAGGGCCCTACCCAAACGCATACAGAAAAATTCATTCAAATCGGTTCAGCCGTTTAGGAGGAGTTCACTAACAACGAAAAGTGGCATTGATTTTTATATATATAGATAGATAGATATAAAGAGACGAAACGAGCAGGGCATGTGCCTGATGGTACGCAACAACCCTGCCACATAAACAGCACAGTGACACGCAACTATAGGAACATGAAGAGTCTAAATCATTACCTAGCACTGCACTGAGCTCGTCACTCAGAGATCTAAAGTTGTTTTTTTCGAATTTGCCCTAACGATCAGTATTGTCCGGGGCTTATTAATTAGATCTAAAGGCATTTTCGTTAGATCTAAAATATTATATACCTGAGCCCCGTAATTTCTCTGGTAACATTGCCCTTCATACCGGAACACAGGAATGTTTGCACATTACTGTTTGGCGGTAGAATAACTGGCAAAGGTGTGGTATTTCTCTCTTCTCTTCTCTTCTTCAGCCCGTTATCGCCCACTGCTGACCATAGTAACTATTTTCTGATCTGTGCCATAGGCCTCTCTTCGTGTACGCTTCTTGTCTCGATCCTTTCCTATTCTCATCCACGCATGATCCGAATATTCGAATGTCATCGACCTATCTAGCCGGTGGGCGCCCAGCACAACACATAACCACGACAAAAATTAAATTCAATAGTGGTAGCACAGTCTATTAAATCGTACAGTCGTTCGATGAAGCCGTTTAGATGAGGCAATCGTGAGGGGTGAGACGCGGGAAGCGCGCTCCTGTATTGCCTACACTACAATGTTAGTATCGCAGGAGCGCGGCTCAGGGCTGACGTCTTCCGTATGTTTTAATTTTAATTTGGTGTCACGGTTTTAAAATTGCGACAACTCTACCCGTGTCTAGACATTATCGGCGTTTCTCCGAAACGTCTTCCCAAGATCAAAGGCGTTGAGCTACTGGTAGTATTTCTTTATACTGTGGTGGTAGCGTGGTGCAACGAAGTTTGTTTGTGAGATCGGTGCACGCATGCGTGTGGAATAACGTGATGCGCGACACCGGCGCCTGCGCAAGATCACGTGCACAGCCATGCTTGCCAACTAAGGCCACTGACACACTCGCGCATCGGCTATCTGGGCCTATATTCTATACTAGCAGTGCCCCGCGGTTACACCCGCGTAGCACTCAACCCCATTAATTATAAGTATAAGTATAAAAAAATAGTCTATAATATTTCTAATACTTCTAAAAATATGTGTTCAAAGTTTCATGGTGATCGGTTAATAGTTCTTGCGTAATAAACAAAGTTACTTTCGCGTTCATTATACGACTAGCTTTATAATATGCTCCGCGGTTTCACCCGCGTAATTCCCGATCCAGTTACTTTCCCGGGATAAAAAGTAGCCTTTGTTACTTCTAATACCTCCAAGAATATGTGTACGAAGTTTTATGAAGAACGGTTTAGGAGTTTTTGCGTTAAAGTGTAACAAACAAAGTGACATTCGCTTTTGTAATACGAGTATTATTATTATATATAGTATATAGGATAGGATGGGACATAAAGGACTTTACATTGACATACTTTACCTACATATAGGATTATAGGATAGGATTCTATAGACGTATTTCTTACCGAAAACTAACGCGACGTCTTGCGTGAGCGACCTCGACGCGAACGCGAAGCGGCGCGGCGCGGTGTGAAAACAACAAACAGTCAACACCTATGTAAGTGGCCTACGTGACCAACGCACGTAGAGTGCGGTGCGGCGCGGCGCGAAACGAAGCGAACGCGATAAGTCGGTTTGATATTTTCGCGCGAACTTGTTGCGGTGCCATACAGTGCCGACAGAATGGCGGCGGCGGTGCGGGACAATTCGCGCGCATGCAGGACAAAGCTGCCGCATCGCACCGCATCGCGTTTCACCGCATCGAATCGCTTCGCAATCGCGTTCGCTTTTAATCGCCTACGTAAGACGTCGCGTTACGTATTATACTGAACTCGTTTCAGTCGTACAATATGTATCTGTATAAAACATAGTATAAAAGGTACTCGTACCTTTCAGGTCAATGGCCGTCATCTTTGATCACACCGTCGCGTCGGCTATCATCACACGTCATCATACTATAACATAAACAACAAAATATAAGGCCTATATTAAACGAAGAAGTTTTACTCTACTTTTGTGATAAGACCGTCTAGGCTGTGGAATACGTTGCCTGAGTGGGTTTTTCCCAATTGTTACAATCTTTGTGTGTTCAAATCGAGAGTGAATCGGTTTCTTCTAGGTAAACACTTTCCATCGTCGCTTTTAACATCAGGCGAGATGGCGGTCAAGTGTTAACTATAAAAATTAAAAAAAATACTAGCAACGCCTATAAACGAAATGGCTATGTGTTATTCCAGACTATGATCTATCTGTGTTCCAAAATTTAAACCGATCCGGTTCAGGCGTTCCGATGTTTTTGAGCAACAAATATCTAAACACACCCTTACAAACAAATTTATCATACTCGGATTTTATTATTATTGTAATTAGTAAGTTTGTATTTACATATTTAGGCAACTACGTACCCGACGTAAAAAATTCGATGTAAAAATCCGACCCGCGCATGGCCAGTTTTATCATCATTTTAAATGATTGCGTCATACCATTCAACAAACATTTGGGAATTACTCGTATTTTATTTATATTAATTGTATAATCTTGTGTATTGTCACATCAGTCTGTTGATTTACTAAATGAATCACATCACTGACGCAGAATATATGTAGGTATACGTATAACTGATTAACACATTGAATGTCATGGTCAAACGCAGGGCCGGATTTAGTGGAGGGCAAACGTGGCCCTCCACAAAAGACACTTCGAAAAAAAAAACAAAGAAAAATTCGACAGTAAACATCTTGTATATTTCAACGTCCCCAACGAAGCTCTGCCCCGGGGCCTACACACCTCTTAATCCGGCCCTGGTCAAACGTGAGACTATCTCAAATAAAACTGCAGGTCTAGTACGAATACTAGTGTAGTAACAGAATAATTCTTTATTAATAATACATTACATCACAAAAAAATACATTAATACAAAAACACGTAACAAGATAAATTTAATCATGTTACTGTCAAATAAAAACTCCCCCCCGCGCCGAGTGTCGCTCAAAGCACAGTAAATACATAACAGTAGGTTATCTAAGGCCGCCCGCCGAGTTTTTAGCCTACTCTTGTGTTCATCCCCAGGGTTGTCACTTTTACTTTTAGTTAATATTTTCGAACAAGCAGCACATGATCTAAATTTATGCAATAAAAAGCATATTATGATTGAATATTTTACCAATTTATACATTTAGTAAAAATAAAAAGCCTTTATTCACATAACATTTATTAGAGAGACGAACTTCTTAGCATTCCATGGATTCACCGTGCGGGTGCCGGGTCCATCGTGTGGCAGAGAGAGAAATCTCGAATAGACCCCACGACTTGTGACTCGGGCGTAGGTTTAAAAGGGGCCCCTTTTGATGACGTAAGTCAACACTCACCTTCACTACTCGTATTTCTCTCCCTGCCCAGCCAAATCCGATATGATCCTACTAGTGCAGCTTTAGATACTCGTTCTAGTATAGAACTTACTATATAAGAATAGGTATATAAAAAATATTTATCACCTATTATTTGCAATACCTACATGATACCTTCCTTTAATAAAACCGCAAAACTTACCAATAAAGTTACCTACCTATTTCAGTTTTTTATTTTGTTTCTCTTGTATTTTGTTATTATTTATATAGAAGCTATGAGCTATACCTCCTAGCCGATGCCGAAAGGCCAAACCAATATTCTTTTTCTTTGTTAAAAGCCGCCTTTGTATTCGCAATTTTTAGGAAAAGCAACCTAATTGTTCAGACAAGCTGAGAGTTCTTCATCAGATACCTGAGATACCTCAGACCTTCGATTTTTGACATCAAATGAAAAGGCAAACAAAATTGAATATTTTTTGTAAAGGCGGTATTTCGATCTTTAATAGTTTGGTTGGGCTCTTGTGTTTTCAAATAAGGGTCACCAGGTACTCCAGATCTTCGATTATCCTAATTTTTATAGTTTTCCCTTTATGTGGTCATTAAACCCTAACTCTGTACCAAATTTCAGCTCTCTGAGTTTATGGGAAGTACTAGTTCTATTTTGATGATCATGAGTGAGTGAATGAGTGTCATAAATGCGAAACTTTGCTTTCGCTTAACTTCGAAACTAAACCTACAGACTTGAAATTTTGAATTTTAGTATGTAATTATAGCTTACAAGACGACGAAAATTTCAGTGTTCTAGTCTTATCCAGAAGTTCTCAAATAGGGGCCTGAAAATGTTTCGAAATGGTTCCAGTAAAGTCGTACGGCAGTGTTTGCTTCGCACTCGACTTGGCGGGGGCACGGCCGTACCCCCAGATACGTATCGTGGTTTTTTCTGTTTGTTCGTGGATTCGAACCCCACCTAGGTCAAACATTAGTAGGTACTTAGGTAGTGATGAATCGATTATTGCTACATGTCGGGTGGTTGATTTACGTCATAAGTATTCATTCAAAATTATAAAGTTCTTTTAGTTCCTTTATAGACTATAGGCCCGTGAACAAAATTTACGGGTCAAATGAACCACCAGGAGACCTATGTAGGATGATAGAAGGGTATAAAGTAATAAGATTCAACACTATGCCGTCACTTGTAAGCTGTCCAACTGAGTGCAATTGAAGTGGGGGGGTTGCAATCCTCGATCATTTCTCCTTGTTGCATTATTTTTGTACGGCGTTGCGGAATAATAGATTAAAAGAGCTATTGAAACTATGAAAATTATAAATTTTAACTTTTTAATTATTAGTTTACCGGAAACATTTACAGAGTACGAGTAATTTACAGAGCAAATTTGGTAATTTGATTAAGTACGGCATTGGTTCCATACAGTTTCAATACCTCCTCTAATCCATTATTTCGCAATGCCGTACAAAAATCAGGCGACAAGGAGAAATGGTAGAGAGTTGGTACCCCCCCTCTTCAATCACACTCAGTTGGACAGCTTACAAGTGACGGCATAGTGCTGAATCTTAATACTTTACACCCTTCTATCATCCTACATAGGTCTCCTGGTGGTTCATTTGACCCGTAAATTTTGTTCACGGGCCTGTAGTCTATTAGTTTTGCTGAGTTTTTGGCTAGATGGTGGCGTTTCTAAAATAAAAGCGACCAAGATAGGGTACCGGACTGGGTCAAAAATACACCATCCCAATTAATCCGTCAGCTAGATCATAGAAAAATATTGGACACGTATTTTTTGTTTTTTCATAATATTAAAAATCATCAAAGATATAGACCATCAAACTTCGAGAGTGGGGGTTGCGACGTCACTCGTGAGTAAAAATCGTACTCACGAGTGACGTCACACGAAACTTCGAAGCGCTGTATCTTCGTCATTCTTTGTTTGTGAATCAAAAGAAAAAATACGTGTACAATATTTTTTGACAATCTAACTAACGGGCTACTTAGTTTTTTTGAGGATTGTACAGTCCGAGGTATAAGCTGAGCTTTGCATTAGTGTGAGTGATCACATGCATACGCATCTATTACCAAAAGTACAGTCAGACAACAAACTCTTAAACAACAAGCTGACATTAACTATCCAGGATCAATATGGTCATTGCGAAAAGAAGTATCTCTTTTAGGATTCAAATGGTCAAGGACAGAGAATAACAGAAAAATTTTAATGGAAAAGCATGAGATCCGTCACCTACGTATAACTTATTTACTTAAAATTTTCGAATACCGTATTCAGGGCAGGCCTATCGTTTATACCGATGAAACATATATTGACACCACTCACACTTCATCAAAATCATATTCAGATGGCAGCACTTCTGGTTTGAAGAAACACCTTATTAAGAGAACATGGTCACAGCGTCCTGCGTCTGACTGTACTTTTGGTGATCACTCACACTAATGCAAAGCTCAGCTTATACCTCGCAGACTGTACCCTATTCGGACTCGCCCATGAAGGGTTCCGTAGCAGCAAGTAACATTATACATACGTTCTTGTAGTTAGTTGTAACTTTAACCGATGTTTTAATAATAGTGTATTTATACCGTATATCATACACTAGAGATCCTTGTGTTCAAACAAACAAACATTCTCTCCAGCTTTATAATGTTAGTATAGATTTATCTGAAATCTACAACTACGCCATGTAGTTGTAGATTTCACAAAAATTATAAAATGTAGTCGAGGGTCTGAGAGGATAAGTTGAGGTTTTAACCGACTTCAAAAAAGGATGATCGGTGTTCAGTTTGTAAATCACATTTTTTAAGTATGTTCCCCGATTTTTAATGAAAACTTGTGTAACACTTATTTTAATAAGATATAAGTTATTTATTATTTTCATACAAAAATCAAACCGACTTCAAAACCACAAACAAATAGGCACACAAAAGCGAAAAAAAAAATCGATGAACCTAATTATTATAAGCGTTACCCACTCATCTATTTGAAGTCGGTGCCAGCCAAGTCTAACAGTTAGCAGACAGATATTCTCCACAAGTACCTATCTTCCTACTCACTACCTAATATACATAACATCCGTTTCTAGTTATTTGACTAGACTGGCACCGATTTCAAATGAGTTCAAATGAGATGAGTGGATAGCGCTTGTAATAAATATAGTAATTTATTACATCTTACGAATTTGTATAATCGTGTAAACCAGAGAAAGTATTGAATTGTTAGGTTTGTCTAGAGTCTAGAGTGTGTCGTAGTGACTCATTCCGCGTTGGGTTTACGACCGTCCGTAAATTTATGTGTTTATGGATTTTATGTCACTTGTGTTGTGGTAGGCCGCCGGTGACAATGACAAACAGAATTGCATAACCGCTGCATCACACACAGCTAGCTTCGCCTGGCAGCTTGACCCGCTGTGTATGCCGAGAGCCAGTCGTAGTGGTAGGACTCTTGGCAGAGCCCGCCTGGGGAAGGACCACACCTTTGTCAGTTATTCTACCGCCAAGCAGTAATGTGCAAACATTACTGTGTTCCGGTTTGAAGGGCAATGTTTCCAGAGAAATTACAGGGCTTAGAGATAGAACAACTTAGATCTCTGGGTGACGAGCGCAGTACAGTGCTAGGTAATGATTTCGACTCTTCATGTTCCAATATCTGCGTGTCACTGTGCTGTTATGTGGCAGGCATGTTGCTTACCATCACGCACATGTCCTGCTCGTCTTATAATTTTTTTTAAATTTTTTTTTTAATAAAAAAAAAAATTGCTGTTAGCTAATTTTGGGTAGGTTTTTGAGGCACGCTGAAAACTTGTCACATAGCTCTCCTATTATACCCCAACACGGAGGTGCAGATCTTGCGGGTGAGTAGCGGGACAAAATGGATAGCACTTCCGTGTTGGGGTATAAATGATACCGGTTCTCGGAATAATACCGTGGTACAGATTTTTACAGTAAGATGATCATTACAGATTTTGAAGTTAAATTCTACTGTTTTTGGCGCAATTTTGTATATGGCGTATATTAACTCGCGGTGTCGCGAACCCATAAGATTTTTCACGAATAACGAATAACGCCTTAAAAATGTTGTTTTTGTTTTATTAAAATGATAAAAAAAATTTTTTTAAAAACCACGCCGTTTTAAATGTCATCAAAACAGGATAAAATAATTTAATCAAAACCCAACTTAAAAAAACAAATGTAGCGCGAGATAAATAAAGTAACAACATTGCCCTTGAAACTGGAACACAGTAATGTTAGCATTACTTCTTGGCGGTAGAATATGATAGAAATATTTTTATTGTTCCAAAGAAAGTAAATACAGTTATGTCAACAAATTTCATATAGTTTTACTAGTTATACAGATAAAATATGAATTACAATGGGCTACGAACTAGGCAAAGCCTGTATTTTGGGCGGCCTGCATCGGATTATAATTTATTAGCTGTGCCCCGCGGTTTCACCCGCGTCTATTTGAGGAAAATCCATACTAAAATATCCATTGCTGGCCACTTCATTACGTTTTACGGAACCCTAAAAATACGTAAATAAGCAACAATGCATTGTTGTAGAACAAATTTGATTACTTCAAATGACACAAACTTCAAATGTAGACACGCGCCGTCACAGACTTCAGCGACCAAAGAGAATTTAAATTCACGGAACTAAAGCTCTCGAAGAGAAATATTTTCCCCCGTTTTCTTTACATTCTTCACTCATACTCCGTACCTATTGATAGTAGCGTAATGTTATATACCCTATAGCCTTCCACGATAAATGGAGTATCCAACAAAAAAATAATCTTTCGCATCGGTCCAGTAGTTTCCGAGATCCTAGCGTTCAAACAAACAAACAAACAAACTCTTCAGCTTTATAATATTAGTATAGATTTATCACGCTGCTCTTAGTACATATAGATTGTGATTCAGTGATTTTAAAACAATTACCCGCTTGCTACACCGCCTGCTCTTCGCGTTTACAATTTTGGCGGGAAAATGGGTGTCAGGTTACATAAGTGCGGTGTTTGTGCTTCGGCATATGAAGTGCCGCCTTACTTGTATCCGTTTGAGCCCATTCATTCTCAAGAGCGTTTCAAGACGCTTCTAGCGGTATCGTTTGTTTATAATTAATGTACTTAAAATGTAAACTAACATTTTTGACACTTGAGATTTTTTTTTGCGATTTCTCAAGTAGTCGATCAGCTATTACATTAATAATTTATAAAGGAGACAGTGGTTTTTTGGTTTAAATGTGTTGTATACGAAATAACAAACTCGAAAAACCAAAAAAAACTGCATTCGATAGCACAAATATATTTTTTAAATTTTTTTCAATACTTCGGGACCATTTTCCCGCCAAAAAATTTAATTTTTGTTTTTTTTTAATTTTACGATTTTTCTATGTAAATGAACTCCAATTTTAATGTGGATTATATCAAAATAAAGACCAGTTCAAGTAGACGCCATTAAACACAAATTTATCGGTATAGCTTCCCAAATAAAAACACGAAATTTTTTTTTTCCCGCCAAAAACCCGACCGCAGAATTAAGTTTGTATATTTTCGTCATCAACCAAGTTTTGGGTACTATATTACACACCGGTGTATCAAGCGGTTACGAATAACATAAATAGATAAATAGCCAAACTTGGAACAAAGATTTACTGGTAGCTTGGCAAGGAGTAGGAAATAATAATATCACTATTATCGCTACCTGTTCTAAAAATGGAATCAATTATTTTGTTATTCGTACAGATACGGGTTGAGAGTTTAATGAATAAAACAGAACCTGAGGTTACAAATCAAGTCTCCTTGCTTAAACCATTTTTAGGATTCCGTAAAACGTAAAAACGGAACCCTTATAGATTCGTCATGTCTGTCTGTCTGTCTGTCTGTCTGTCCGTCCGTATGTCACAGCCACTTTTTGCCGAAACTATAAGAACTACACTGTTGAAACTTGGTAAGTAGATGTATTCTGTAAACCGCATTAAGATTTCAACAGAAAAATTTAAAAATAATAAAAATTAGGGTTGCCCCCCATACTGAGAACTGAAACTCAAAATATTATTTTTCATCAAACCTACACGTGTGGGGTGTCTATCGATAGGTCTTTAAAAATGATGTTGTAGTTTCTAAAATCATTTTCGTCTACACTGAATAATTTGCGCGAGAGACACTTCCAAAGTGGTAAAATGTGTGTACCCCCCCTCTAACTTCTAAAGTAAGAAAATGAAAAATCTAAAAAATAGATATGATGTACATTACCATGTAAACTACCAACGAAAATTAGTTTGAACTCGATCTGATGAGTAGTTTTTTTTTAGTACGTCATAAATACACTATTATTAAAACTTCGATCAAAGTTACAACGAACTACAAGAACTATGTGTACTATGTATATAATGTTACTTGCTGCAACGGAACCCTTCATGGGCGAGTCCAACTCGCACTTGGCCACTTTATTATATCAAAAAGAAGTGATTCCGATAGTTCTAAATAAGCTTGCATGGAATGTTGTACTACTATGGATGAGGGTGTGTCTGAAAGTGTGTGTGTGTGTGTGTGTGAGTAATTCAGTATATGAGTTGGTGTGAAAGGGACCAATCTCAGAATAAGAAGTATGGGTCATAAACACCCAGACACAGTACATATATTTGAATTCATCTGTCAAACTATGTATAATAAGTATGTATTTAAAAAACTATATAAGTATTATATCAGCTATCTGGCCGCCATCACACAAGCTTTGCTTAGTTTGGGGTCAGATGGTGTTGTGTGTGAATTGTCCACCAATATTAAAAAAAATAAAAAAAATAAAACTGACGTCTATTCGACAGATAGCTTTTGAATCAGCTAAAGCGCCTATTAGACTACGCGTTATTCAGCACACGTTATGCAGACTGTCTTAGAGTCTAACTTGTCAGCTCGCTATTACACCAGTCTGAAAAACGCGCGCTCTAGGACTTTTAATAGCTTCTTTTTCTTTACTGCACGCCATTATGGTATATTTTAATTTATATTAAAAAAATAATTTTAAGTATATTAAGGTAGTTATAATAACAGCGAGATCAAAATTCAAATTATGGCATTCGAATTCCGAATACCCAAAATACAAAAACAGAAATTATCGCGAATACCAATGAACCAATCACGAACCAATAAAATTATATTTTAAGACTATAAATATGTCAATATCAGTGTCATACATTTGCCGGTCTAACTGTCTTTGCCTTATTACACTACTCGTTATTCAGACTGTAATGCAAGTAAGACTCGATGAACCCGATCTTGCTGTCTGAATTTAGAGTCTAACAGTCCAACGCTTATTACACACGCTACTTAGACTAAGACTGTCTGAATAACGATTGGTGCAACAACGCCTTAAGAGGGATAGCCTCTCGATTTTCTTTATTAGTATTTCTATCGGCAGACTGTCAAAAGCCTTGGTAAGATTAAGGAAAACAGACACACAGCGTCTCCTACCATCCAAATGGCTAGCTACAGTTTCAGCAAGAATAACTGGCAAAGGTGTGATACTTCACCCGAAGACTTCATTTATTTACGAACGTGACGCTGAACTTGATTCACACAGCCTTAGAGTATAGCTGGTCTAAGTTCACAGCCCTCGAAAAAACTGTGTGGTGCGTCTTTTTTCACTTCAAAAAGGTCAGTTAAACCACAGTCTAATAAATCATACAGTCGTTCTACGAAGCCGTCTAGGCGGGGCAATCGTACGGGGTGTGCGGGGTGAGACGCGGGAAACGCGCTCCTGCATTGCCTACACTACAATGTTAGTATTGCAGGAGCGCGGCTCAAGGCTGACGTCTTCCGTATGTTTTCAATTTATTTTGGTGCCACGTTTTTAAAATTGCGACCACCCTACCCGTGTCTAGACATTATCGGCGTTTCTCCCAAGATCAAAGGCAATGAACTATTGGTAGTATTTCTTTATAATGTGGTTAAACGCAGTGTGTATCTCTCCTCAGTATTCGACCGAGCGCCGCAGACGTCTGAGTTCACCCAATCCTCTGCTCGAGCCCTCATGCATCTCCTCAACGGGTTTCTTCTCACCACCACTTACAGAGGCCTCATCGTTGTCGTCTCGCAAAACATCAACGAATACCTTGGATATACTGAGGTAAGGTACCCAAGTGAGTGAACTTGAAACTTGTATTGGTATCATTTGAAAATTAATGTTCATATTTATTTGCATAGCATCAAGTATAGGTAAGCATGTTCCCATGTTCTGGGATGGGACTCGGAACTTTTTTTCAAAAATACAGTTTAATAAAAACCTCCTTCTATTTTGAAGTCCATTAACAAAGATTTGCAGAATTAGTTTGTGCAATTTCTGGACACATTTCCGAAATGTATGTCCGATAGAAAACCGAAAGGTAAGCAACTTTATCTTAAAAATTAGAAGTGTTTAATTGACGGTTTGTTTCAGTTGGAGTTACTAGGGAAGAGCATCTACAGTTTGGTTCACGAGGATGATCGGCAGTTACTTAGAGACCAGCTCATGCCCAGGTCTCAGGTGTTCGGGAACCATGGGGAGCTGGTGATGCCAAACGAGGATGCGGGCAGGCAGCAAACTGCGGCGAGCCTGGCGAATGAGACGCGACGCTTCATGATTAGGTAGGTTTTATATAACGTATAGAATGAAAAGACAAGCAGGACATGTGCCTGATGGTAAACAACATACCTGCCCATAACAGCACAGTGACACACAGCTACTGGAACATGAAGAGTCCAAATCCTTACCCAGCACCGCACTGCGCTCGTAGCCACTAGTCGTAGTTCGTTAGCCTAGTAATGTCTGTTATGCATTTCAAACCGGAACACAGTAATGTTTGTACACTACTGTTTGGCGGCAGAATAACTGTGAAAGGTGTGTTACTTTTACTTCCCTAGACGGACTCTGCAAAAAACGCTACTACTACAAAAATATCTTTCTAGCCTTTCTAGCCTGTGGAAGTACCACACCTTTACCAGCTATTCAACCGCCAAATAGTTATGTGAAAACATCGATGCGTTCCGGCTTTGAGAGAAAACGTATTTGGGTGCCGAGCGCAGTTCAGTCTAGGGTAATGATTTGGACCCTTCATGGTCCAATAGCTGCGTGAAACATGCTGTCATGGCCAAGCGTGTTGCTTACCAGGACATGTCTTTCCCGTCTCGTCACTATAAAAAAGGTATGACTGCTAAACAGGCAGTGGATCTGAGCCGTTGGTTATAAGTTTAATACCCATAAATACTACGGCAGGACAAACATTGCATGTAATGATTGGCTTAGAGGGTTAGGCCCAGTTCACACGACGCGGCTGCCAACCGCGCCGCGCGCGGTTTTGTTTCAATACTCACGAGACCGCAGGTTTTCGCGGTTTCTGCTCCGGAAAGTTACTGCGCAAGAATCGCGCGCAGCCACGCGAGCGCCGCGCGGCTGCCGCAGCCGCCGCGGCCGTAAACCGCGTCGTGTGAATTGAATTCGATTATATATGGGAATCTGCCATCATAAGTGTGGTCAAGTTTGAGGGAAGTATTTTTTCTAGATTAATCGCAGGGCAAATATACAAATACACAAATACAGATATAATATTATGTTCATCTCTATATCCTGTAATTTCACTGGAAATATTACTCAAACCGGAACACCGTGATGCTCTCATAAAACTATTTGGCAGTAGAATAACTGGCAAAGGTGTGGTACTTCCCCAGACGGACTGTGCAAAAATGGAATTTTTGAGGTGAAAACTTCTTTTGGCGAGCCTAGACAGATTTTTCGTGAGGTGTGAATTGAATTCCAGCATCACGCTCGGGTATAATAAGAAATCTTTGGGTAAAGTCGGGACCATGGTCATTGGCCATCTAGAAATGCGTCAGCCAATGGGAAATGCTGAAAGAGCGTGGCCCGTCCATCATGGCATGGCTATCTAGAAATGCGTGAGCCAATGGGAAATGCTGACGCATTTCTAGATGGCCATGCCATGATGACCAGGCCACGCCCTCCGGTTACATCCGTGTAATTTCCAAAGTAAGCTATTCAATTCTGAGTTATAAATTTTCACTTCTATCGGTAGTTCCTATGACTGCATATCTTTTTTATACCATTATTTACATAAGTATAAAGTTACGATAGCCCTCATCATTGAGATAGATGTTGGTAAAACGTAAACTTGTACAATAAAATGAAAATACAAAAAATGTGCTCTATTATATTTTGTTATACAGGTTGCTGAAGCTTGGCCAGCGTTCACAACCCAGCAAATACGTCACCTGCCACGTCGAGGGATCGTTTCGTATGGCAGACCGCGCATTACACGGACACGCAGGCTCTTGTCACATGCTGCGCCGAGTCAGAGCCAGGGGAGACAACCCATGCTCCAGCGGAAATGACGTGGTCAGTACGTAGCATTAAACGAAAAGAAGTCACATTCGTGTCTAGAATTTGGATCATATTTTGACAGCAGTAACGATCAAAGATTATCACTACTCAGTGGAAGTCCTATCGATGTTGATGAAGCAAACGACGACGCAGTTAAAGAGGCACTGGTGGGACGACCTTGACAGCTATAAAAAGACTGGGCCACATTTACTGAAGACAGAAACCAATGGAGGGAAAGTAGAGAGGCCTTTGTCCAGCATTGGAACAGTATAGGCTCCAAAAAATAATAAATATCAAAATTAGGACTAGTAAAGTAAAACTAGTAAAATGGAGGGACAGACGTCTATACTTGTATTACAGGTACTAATGGAAATATATATGGTGATTCGGCTTCACGTTAATGCCTGTACTGTAATGTATCAGTCTGTCAGTAGATAATGATTGTCATAAGATGTAAAGACACCCGAGGTCAAGTTATATAATAGGGGACGGACTGTTTCTGCAATTTTCTGTCAAAAGTCCATTAAATAGAAAAATACTTTGATAATTGAAGTAAGACGGCAAAATGTCATCATATTCCGAGAGCAATTACCAAAATTTTGTGTTGGCATTTGAGGTAAGCTGAAAATCCCTATTGCTTATGACTAAGGAATAGGGATTCTCAAAAAGACAAATCATTTTGATGTGACTTGTCAGGCGACTTGAGGGATTCATTTTGCCCCGTTTCTCATCAGCCAGGTCTACCGTGTTGGTATATACTCGTAAATAGAAGAGGTATGTGACTAGACTCTAGGACTCTTTGCAGAGTCCGTCTGGGGAAGTACCACACCTTTGCCAGTTTTTCTACCACCGTGTAGTAATGTGCAAACATTACTGTGTTCCGGCTTAAAGGGAAATTACAGAGAAATTACAGGGAATAGAGATAAAACATCTTATATATCTGGGTGACAAGCGCGGTGGAGCGCTAGGTAATGATTTGAACTCTTCATGTTCCAATAGCTGCGTGTCACTGTGCAATTACGTGTCAGGCATGTTGCTTACCATCAGGCACATATTTATCTTTGTCGTCTTGTCACTCTATACTAAAAAAAAATGTTTTCAGCTCACCAGCTCTCTGAATATTATCTTTCTTTGACTATTACACTAAACGAATTCTAGGTAACACTGCAATCAATTACAAAGTTCCGTAAACGCAATAATTTATGTCTCTATTATACCTAAACGCGTTAGCTCTTGAGCGTTTTAATTGGATTAAACGCATTAGGTACATTTTTTCTTCACACATTGTCTCATAAAGAATTTTCCTTTACCTTCTTAATAAATATTCAACACCTCGAAGATTTTCCTCCTATCCTTAGTAGTTGATGTGTTTGTGTGTGTAGGTACTTAACATAACAGTTTCATATGAAGACCACATTAAACTGTTAAGACAAAAAAAACGAAACTTGATACAATACTTGAATAATCGAACGTCTAACTAAAATTTCGAAATTTAAAATGTGGTTTGTTGTTTTTGTATAGATACCTATTAATATTCATGTTCTTTTCATTTTCTCGAATGCTCATATAATTTCCAAAAACCCTTTCTGATTGTTTGGTCGCTACGACGCGTGTCCAAAATGCTGCCGTTCGTTTAAACTGACAGACTTATAAATGTTACTTGCTTATATAAATCACATATAAATGTATAAATGCTTAAAGCATTTTTTATTATATTTCATTAAGACGTGCGTCTTATAATCTGTAACATAACTAGGTACCTAAAACATGCAAGTTCTAACTAAAATAGGACTAATATAGAATCTTTGTTACAACCAGAATCGACTGATGTACAAGGACATCGAATTCTGAATAGAGAAAATTACTTGAAATAACTCAATTGTAACAGTTCCATCCGATCAAAGCTAAAGTTCATCTTGATTTCTGATTGATTGCGCGATTTAAGTGGTAATCAATAAAAATAATGTTACACTATAACTAGGTGGTTTAAAATGAAATAAATACATGACCTTACTTTAGTGTTAGCTTATCTGCTTATCCATTAGTGAAAAACTGAAAAAAATCTTTTTCACTAATGGATACGGTATAGTGGTTTTTCACGGTATGTAGATACATAACGTGGCTTTTTAAAATACAGAAAGAAATTGTACTTTTTTTTCATGAAGACATCTTTTTGAAAATACATACTATTTTACTTTATGTTTATACTAGCAGCGCCCCGCGGTGTTACCCGCGAAGTTTCCGTTCCAGTTGTTTCCGATGTTTTTCCGGAATAAAAAGTAGTATATGTGTTCTTCCAGACTATAATCTGTGTTCCAAATTTCAGCCCGATCCGTTCATAAGTTAGGACGTGATTGAGCAACAAACATCCAAATATCCAAACATCCATACATCGACATCTATCTATATATATAAAAGCGAAAGGTCACTCATCAAGGAATCTCAGAAACTACAAATGCTATGAATCTGAAATTTTGCATGAAGGTCCCTTTTAGCACGTAAGTGCTCGATAAGACGGGATTTTGCGAAATTCAACCCCTAAGAGGCTGAAACAAGGGATAAACGGTTGTATAAAAATTAGTAATCAAATTTTGTATCTAGACACTTGACACGAAGCTTAAATGTTTGAAGCTTAAATGTTTGTTCCATCAATTTTGTTATTTCGAACTGTACGGGGTTGAAATTGGTGTTGAAATGGGGGATTAATGTCAATATGGAAGTTCCTAACCGTTGATCGGGCTGAAATTTGAAACACATTAGGGAAATATCGGGAACGGGAACTACGCGGGTAAAACCGCGGGGCACTGCTAGTTTATAATATTAGTAGGATAGGATTTATCTCAAACGCGTTGCGAATTGTCTATAGGTACCTACGTTTTATATTTCTCCACCATGTTTTGTGCGTTAAATGAAATAAGATTTAGTGTTGACATCATTTTTATTTAGATTGAATTGGAAACTCTTCAATGATTGTATTGTCTCTATCCAGTGAAGTATATTTCAATATGGTTTGGTGAAAATACACCTAAATACTTATGAGTAAACAATCACTATTACGGCTTTGTATGTTTACCGATAAGAAAAACAAATGTTTTTTAAATACCCTTTGTTTCCATTTATTGGATGGACAGCATACACTGACACACTGACATCCACGATAGATTGTGTAATAACGTGCCATTTTTGGTTTATACAAATATATATTATATTACCTTTAAACGAGCAATTCTTGTATATGAAATATAGAATCTGAATCTCGGAAACGGCTCGAACGATTTTTGTGAAATGATGTAAGCAGGGGGTTTCGGGGACGATAAATCGATCTAGCTAGATTGCAGTGTTAAAAAATGATATTTTATGTGCCTTTTCAGAGAATGAAAAACTCCTAGAGTATCACTAAAATACGATAGCAAATTTCGCTACTTTGCTCAAAGGCTAAATAGCTCAGGTTGTAAAACGTAACGGTTTCAGTAGACCTCGGTTCGAATCCTGATGGTCACTTCTCATCTTTTTTTTCGTTCTTTTTAAGTAAGTACCTATGTATACTTAGATCTTTAAAACTACGTAACAAATGTTAATGCATTTTTTTAATTGTATCTGCCTAAACATAATTTCAAAAAAACCGAGCAATGCTTGGTCAACCAGGTTTAGCATTAGAATTAAAATATGTGAATCAAGAAACGTAACATTTTATTTAACCACATCGTCATATTATTATTATTATTCACTCATTTATTGATCTTCTTAATTTTAAAGTTTTTTACAATTTAAAGGTATATAAAATTGATTTATTATTTATTACAGGATATTTACCGTGCTTATATGTGTAATGATATATATATGACTTTGTTTAGTGGCTTAGTTGGTAGCAACTCTGCCTCCGAAGCCACAACCTTCGACTTTCGGCGGCTTGGGTTCGATTCCCACACAGTGCAAATATTTGTGTGATGAATACAGATATTTGTTTTATGTAATATTTTTTTTATAATAAGTACCTATGTATTTACAACTATATATGTATTATGCCAGCTATCTGGCACATAATACAAGTTTCCTTAATTTGGGGTCAGATGGTGTTTTGTGTGAAATATCCACAATCCACATATATTAATTTATTATAGAGTTTACCCGCGAATCGTGCATTAAACTGCATTTTAATATCAGGGCTGGCCCCACCAAATAATTGCCACACATTTCACGGTAATTAATAATAATATCGTGGTGAAGTCAAAGTCAAAGTAATTTATTCGCCAAAAATTGTGGTTACAAATAAGGTCTCAAAATACTATGGTTTGGTGCTGCACAATTTCAGCCTAAAAGGCATGCGAAATTTTAAAAATTTGTTACACATTTAGGTACAAAACTTCCAAAACAAACATCTTAATTTACAATAACAGTTTTTATATATCTAAGGAATTCTTAATTTACAATAACAGTTTTTATACATCTAAGGAATTTTAGAATAAAAGTTATAATCTAAACAACAAAAAATTACTTATAGTAAAGTAGAGATGGGCCGAGTACTCGGTTGATACTCGGTACTCGGCATACTCGGCGGGTTTTTGATACTCGTACTCGGTACTCGGTTTGAATGCCAAGTTTACTCGGTTTAAGAAAAGCAATATATTTAGGTAGGGTTCTCTGCCTTTTCGCCGAAATTTATTTACAGGGTATAATTGGTTGGCCAGTGATAATCGGCCAATCACTTTTCGGCGAAAAGGCAGTATCCCGTTTAGGTAGATATAATTAAGCCAACAGTTAATCAAAATGTATTTTTTACTAATTTAGTAAAGCTTTGATAATCTCAATCAATAAAATCAAAATTATGCTAATGAATGAGTAGTAATAGTAACCTGTTTGTAGTTGTTCACGCGCGCGAAATGGGAATTTGATTGAACCCAGTTACTCGGCCGAGTACCTACTCGGTTGAAAAAAAATGGAACCGAGTAATACTCGGTACTCGTTACTCGGCAAAAGTGTTACTCGGCGCATCTCTATATTAAAGGCAATAAAATACAATAGGGTAATACAATAGAAAAGGAAAATAAAACTATGTGATGTGTACATCAATTAATATGTACCTACGTTAAGTAATTAGGTTCACGTTAACATTTTAGAAATCATATATGGGACTATATCTGTTTGCATTAACATCAAAATAATGTTTGATATAGTAAAAATTGTGAACAGTTAGCCATCTGTATAATCCGCATTTAAATTTTTCGTATGATTAATAAGTGATTTAATATATTCTGGAACCATGTCATAAATTCTCTATATAACAGTTTTTACGGTAAAGTTCAATATTGCATTGAGGGAAAACTAATCTTTGTATTTTTGTAATTTGGGTATCTAGTATTGTAGTGGCGGTTATTTCCTAACTTACAGAAAAGCTCTGGATATTGTTTAACAACTACACACATTTCGTAAATATACAGAGACGGAAGTGGATGCACTTTTAATTCTTTGAATAAAGGTTTACAAGAATCTAAGGGACCAGCACAGCAGAACTGTGACAGCTTGAAATAAAGTTTGTTCCACATCAAATAACTATTAAAATATTTTCTAGTGCGTACACTAACGTGGTTGTTACACATATTTAACTAAGCCACGAGTAACTTACATGCATGGACGTATAAAAAAGTCGGACGTAGTCTCGCTAAAACAAAAACTGTGTCACTAGAGTCGGCCACATTTGCACGTGTGCGTTGTCACGTTGTCACTGATAGGCTGAAACGCGCACATATACACAAGTAGCGCGTGTAATGACCCACTGATCTGTGCGTGTCAGCCTGTACAGTATGTGACAGCGCACACGTGCATTTTATGTGGCCGACTCGATGGACACAGTTTTTGTTTTAGCGAGACTACGTCCGGCTTTTTTTATACATGCTTACATGGCATATTATTCCGATAGGTACTAGCAAATTGTGAGTAGGTATTTGAGGCAAGCTGAAAACTTGTCACATAGGTCTCCTAATATTTTTATCCTAACTCGGAAGTGCAGACCAGGCTGGTGAGAGGCGGGGCAAAATGGCTCAATACATTCAAAAAAAAAAATTCAGGGAATATGTTTGAGGGCAATACGCAAATTTAATAAATTGTTGTTTAATATTTAAAGACTAAAAAAAAATCTGGCAGGCATAGGAACTGCCGATAGAAGTGAAAACTTTTAACTCAGATTTGATAGCTTACCTTGGAAACTACACGGGTGTAACCGGAGGGCGTGGCCTCGCCATCTTGGCATGGCCATCTAGAAATTCGTCAGCATTTCCCATTGGCTGATGCGTTTCTAGATGGCCATGACATGATGGCCTGTCCACGCCCTTTCAGCATTTCCCATTGGCTGACGTATTTCTAGATGACTAATAGCCATGGTCCCGAGTTTACCCGAAGCTTTCTTATCATACCCGAGGGTGACGAATATATTCAATTCACAGCCCACAAAAAATCTGCCTAGGCGCGCCTAAATAAGTTTTCACTTCAAAAAATAAGCCAGACGTCGGGTTTTTAACATTTCCAGGCGCGGGCAAATATGTTTTGCAAAAAAATATTAAAAATGTCAAGAAAGCAATTTGAAATTTAAATTGGGTGTTATTTTTAATAATAAGGATTTTCAAAATGAGAGAGGTCATTTTGAGGGTCTATCTACCTGCTGGGTGACCTAAACCGAGGGATCCATTTTGCCCCGCTACTCACCAGCCACCAGCCAGGTCGGCACTTCCGTGTAGGGATATAATATAGACGAACTATGTGACAAGTTTTCAGCTTGTCTCAATTACATGCTTTTGGTACAATTTTTGGTTGGTATGGTTTGCCAAAATTTAGGTACCAGCTCTCGGAATATAATTGTCGGTCCAGCCCGACTAAAATTTCGTTTTTTTTTTCAAGGAAAGTGCACGCGCATGTCTGATTTTTGGCACTGAAACATTAGTTAATTAAATATTTTGAATGTGAACGAAACAGATCTTGATACAGTTTTTTAAGAGCCCTTTATTTTCATTTGTCGGTCGAACAAATCGCAAATATCGAAAAAAAAACAGTCATCAACAAACGCCATAGTTTTAAAAATGAGGTCCAGTTTTGACCGACTTCAAAAACGGAGAACCTTTCTCAATTCGACCGTAGATTTATTTTTCTTTACAATAAAATACTAAGACTTATAGAAATTAAACAACGTGAATTAAGATTAGGCGTAAACCTATTTTTAAAGGAATTGCTTCAGACCTAATGAAAAATACTTTGTAAGTTTTCTGAGAAATGCGTTTCGACTAATCCAATTATTTCAAATCCCTTCCCGTTCACTCAAGACGCGCTCGTTCTAGACTAGACTAGAAAGTTCGATCTAACGTTCCATTTATTCCAGGTGTTTATAGGTGTCGTTCGTCCTTGCACCGAGACGTTTATCAATGAGAGTGCACTGGAATCTTACCGGCTAGAGTACCGTACGCGGCATTCTATCGACGGGGAGATTATTCAGTGCGAACAACGCATCTCACTCATCACTGGGTATATGATAAATGAAGTACAAGGCGTCAATGCTATGAATTTCATACACCGCGATGAAGTGCGCTGGGTGATCATCGCGCTTCAAGAAAGTAAGTACACACAATTATTACATTTTACGAGCAACGCCACCAATGTCGTTCCCGTTCCCTTATTTTTTTGGGATAAAAAATTGCTTAAACGACAATATTCTAGACTATAATTTGTTTTTCAAATCTTCTATGTACAAATATAAAAGCGAAAGGTCAAATCACGAAATCTCAGAAACTAGAAATGCTAGAAGTCTGAAATTTTGCAGGGAAAAAGACACCGTCTAAAGAGGGACAAGGGACATGAACGGTTGTTTGAAAATTCGACATTTCGACAGTTATGAAACTTAAGATACAAAGTTTGACACTTGATACGAAGCAAATAAATGTTTGTTCTAGCAATTTTATACTTTCGAATTATACGGGGGTGAAAAAAGTTGTTGAAATGGGGGATTAAAGTTTATTGTGAAAATTCGTCGTTGTTGAAGATAAAACCATTAAACTTTTTATCTAGATACACGAAGCAGGTAAATGTTTGTTCTAGCAATACCGAATTGTACGGTTATGAAACAGGGGTGGGTAGAAATGAGAGATGCAACTTTTTAGAGAAGTTCGTTATTGTTTTAGTATGAAAACTAACGAAGTTTTAATCATTTTGAAATGAATACACGGGTAATGACTAAGCCTTTGAAAATGCCAAAAAACGAAATATTCAATTCAAAACGGCTGTAAAGGAGCGTCGTCAATCAAATCCAGTTGTAAAAAAAGGCTTTGTCGAAGACAAAATAACAAATAATACATACAGTATACAGATACTACATGAGTACAAACAATATTCCATCAAACGTTTTATAAATCTATTATTTTACCCTATTTCAAGATTCTAGTTTCGACACATTTCTCTTCCACGCGTTACTATCTTTAACAAAGTCATCTATATTATAATATGCCTTGCTCAATAGATAGCTTTCTTTATATTTAATTTTTAAACTTTGTTAAATTGAGACCTTCGACTTGAGCAGGGATTGCATTATATAAGCAAACACCATTACATTTGAAAGAATTATATTATGTTTACTGAATTCTGCACTTAGAATAAATTAGTAGTAGAAAGGAACCCATTTAGACTACAGGCCCGTGAACAAAATTTACGGGTCAAATGAACCAGCAGGAAACCTATGTAGGATGATAGACGGGAACAAAATAATAAGATTCAGCACTATGCCGTCACTTGTAAGCTGTCCCACTGAGTGCAGGTGAGAATTCAAAAGTGCAAGTTGAGTGAGTACATTTTGGTCATTTGTTTATGTACGGCATTCTTACCATCCAATAGATCCATGAAAAATAATGAGAAAACGCGTGGTGCCGTACAAAAATAGTGATCCACGAAGTCGGAAACATTATTGAAAATCCGGAAATGTTGAGGGAAAATTTGGTCATTTGATACTGTACGGCATCGGTTCCATACAGTTGCAATACCTCTTCTAACCCATTATTCCGCAACGCCGTACAAAAATAATGGTTCAAGAGGAAATGATCGGGGGTTCAACTTCCTCTTTTCAGTGATCCGGAAAGGTCATTTGAAAAAGTACGGCATCGGTTACAAATGATTATCTAGCACTCAAAAGGACAATTAAAAATAATGCCGTCTAAAAATTACTGTTCATTTGAATGTTTATCGATAATTACCTTAATTTCATCGTATACTTCATTTATAAAGGTGGTAGGTCATTTGATCCTGTACGGCGCCTTGTTTTTTTACATGACATTTCTAAAAACTATTGTTTTATAATAATGCCGTACAAAAGGAAGTCTTCTAAAAAAAGTTACAGAGGAATACAAAACATGCAAGTTTTCATTTATTTGAATAACCATAGATTAATTAGCTATAGCAATGTTCAACATATTATCATTGTTTTAAATAGTATTTAAGTAAATAAATTTGAAAAAAATGATGCCGTACATTTTAATCCTTAATCAAACAAAATATGTACCACGTATATTATAAATCAATGAATTGTATTAAAATAAACAATAGTTTTGTTTGTGGTGGGTAGACGATGAAAACTCTGATAAAGAATAAGTAAATAAATAGATCAGTTGTTTCACGCAAATGAGGTGTATGTTAGTTATGGCAATACCTAGTGATGCGTCCAACATTCAACTTCTTATAACTCAAAAAGTACAGACTTTAAAAAAGCAATTTTAGCAAAAGTTGTAGAGAATAAACTGGTCTTTAAACATAGATTGATGCGTCTTATTTATCTAAATATCTCAAGAGTTATCGGCAGCGATAGAAAACCCGGTTCATTAAATGGGCCGTAAACGGTACGTTTAACAAAAAAGTTTTGGGCAACAAAAGGTGTAAAATTATACTTTCTACAATAATGACCTCAATAATTTTTGCCCTAAAGTACATAGTTCCCGAGAAAAGGTTTTTTTCAAGATCACCCTTAAAGATCCACCTGAATCTGTCAACATTTTGTTATTTTATGCTCAGTAAGTGATCATACACCTTATAAAAAATAAATTTGGATCGAAAATTAAAAGTTAAATTCTATTTTTACTGGCCTTTAATATGAACTTTCAGATTTGCACGGCATTCACTTTTCTTAGACATACAATACATTAAAATAAATTATCAGAATGTCGTTAAAAAGTCGTACCAACTATCACCCTAAAGTACATTTCGTCATATGCAATGTTATGGAGGTTTCTTGCCATTTACTGACTTTTGAACTAACAAAAATGTAAGGCACGTATAAAATTTGTATCTATGCACAAAATACTTTCGGAATAAATTTATTTTACGTTGTGTCAAATAACCTCTCCGGATCACTGAAAAAAGGAAGTTGAACCCCCGATCATTTCCTCTTGGACCATTATTTTTGTACGGCGTTGCGGAATAATGGGTTAGAAGAGGTATTGCAACTGTATGGAACCGATGCCGTACAGTATCAAATGACCAAATTTTCCCTCAAAATTTCCGGATTATCAATAATGTTTCCGACTTCGTGGAACACTATTTTTGTACGGCACTACACGTTTTCTCATTATTTTTCATGGATCTATTGGATGGTAAGAAACAAATGACCAAAATGTACCCACTCTACTTGCACTTTTGAATTCTCACCTGCACTCAGTTGGACAGCTTACAAGTGACGGCATGGTGCTGAATCTTATTATTTTGTACCCGTCTATCATCCTATATAGGTCTCCTGCTGGTTCATTTGACCCGTGAATTTTGTTCACGGGCCTGTAGTCTAATTGTAAAAGAATGAGAATATGACAAAACTGAAAGGGAAAACAATTTACGGATGATCTGACGTCGGGAACTGGAAGTGGTCCGCTTTAAGGGTAAAAACGGTTTATACAGGGGTAGGTAATCAGCCTGCATCAGTTTAAGGGCATGTTCTGTATATTTAAACAAACAACTTTTGTTCTACAACTTTCGTTAAAACTTAATAGATAACCCAAAAAAAAATTGTATTTGTTGCCCTTTTTTGTACTGTTTAGCGACTTTTTAGTGTTTATTCACTTCGGTACATATTTTTTTGCGTGTTAAAGAGCGTACGCGCTCTCGTTACGAATTGTTACGAAGAGTTCGATACTTTTAGACCGTGTAAATGGACTTTTTATTTATTTTGTAAAAGAAAAAAATAACATTTTATTTTAAACTGTAGAACAAAAGTTGACGTATTGAATGTACCTAACATCCCCTTAAAAGGATGCAGGCTGATTACCAATAACCCTGTATATATTTCCGGCAAAACTATAAATTCTGTGGAAATAAATTGTAAGACAAAGTTGTACGTTACAAAGAGATCTACAACTTTTGCATGCACAGTTTTTTCAGGTCTAAATGTGGTTGCATAACAATTTTAGGTAGGCATCACGTTTTTAGGACTAATGATAATTTACCAAAACAACTAATCGCATAACTTTTATAAGCATAACCATGTTTAGCATAAAGATAACTTAGCATACTGTTTGAACGCATACATTGAGAAAAGCAGACGGTACACCTAAATATGATGCACTTTTTGACTCCGGGTGGGCTCCCGCCAGAAGCTCTGCAGTCAGCCATGAATTTCGCTTCTTCATCCTCGACCTGCGCTACACTACGGAGGTCACCGCTCGCCACCTTCCTTGAGCGTCTGGCTCCCGCATTTTTTATATATACTCTAGGGTTTTTTTTTTTAAATAAAGAGTGACGAGACAAGCAGCAAATGTGCCTGATGGTAAGCAACATGCCTGCTACATAACAGCACAGTGACACGCAGCTATCGGAACATGAATAGTCCAAATCATTACCTAGCACTGCACTGCGCTCGTCACCCAGAGATCTAAGTTGTTATATCTCTAAGCCCTGTATGTTTTTACCTTTAGGTTAACACTTGACTGCTATCTCAGCAACGATGCGATCTACGATGGAGCGTGTTTACCTAGAAAATACTTATTCACTCTCGATTTGTAACCATAGCGAAAACCCCACTCAGGCAACTCATTCCACAGCCTAGACGTTCTTATCACAAAAGTATTCCTACCTATACGGCCATGCTATTGTAAAGTCCTGTTAGTACCTACGAAGTCCTACCTCTTTTTTGTAGTGGTAGGACTCTTACCAGAGTCCGCCTGGGGAAGTACCACACCTTTGTCAATTATTCTACCGCCAAGCAGTAATGTGCAAACATTACTGTGTTCCGGTTTGAAGGGCAATGTTTCCAGAGAAATTACAGGGCTTAGAGATATAACAACTTAGATCTCTGGGTGACGAGCGCAGTGCGGTGCTAGGTAATGATTTTGGCTCTTCATGTTCCAATAGCTGCGTGTCACTGTGCTGTTATGTGACAGGCATGTTGCTTACCATCAGGCACATGTCCTGCTCGTCTCGTCACTCTTTATTTTAAAAAAAAAACCTCTCCAAACTTCCACGAGCCCACGACAACCATCCGCTACGAAGCCCTACAAGTTTTACCAGCACAAAGAAATTTCCGCCGGTAAAAACTTTATTTGAAAAACAAAATTCTCATTGTTTCAATTTCTCAAGAGCGAGCCGAGTTTCAGGAACTGTTGCTGAGCTGAGATACGGCTTCTATTTTGAAAGTACAATTAATTTGTTTAAAAACATGTTTTTTATTTTTCTTGTGAAAAAATATTTACTAAAAACAATGGAACCCCCGTACTATTGTAACTGCAGCCGTGGAAACCATGGGCAGTTGCTCTGGAGCCGACCCTAAAACTTTGATGACCTTGATCTGATGATCGTGATGAGAGACATTGGCCGCCGAATTCGCGATAAAAGCGGCGACTCCCGAAGGTGTCGAAAATACCACTTCTTTGAAAATTCTTTCGAACTTTGCTAGAACTTTCATTCTCATGTTTTAAATTAAATACCACACAAAGAAACATATCAATACCCTTAGCCACACTCGTGAAAAGTATAAAATAACCGATATCTTTTTTGTCATGAAGCTAAGAGCTGTACTTACTCTGTCATGCTTAAGAACGACAGACGATCCATCGAATAGAATTTGTGATTGGTTGGCGTCGCTGGGCTCAACAATCAGCTGTTTACGATGCAAATTTAAAGTAACCAAAATCGTGTCATTCTGTGTTTTATCTTCAAACTAATTACAATAAAAAAAAAATTGTGTATTATTATGTGCACATTATTACGATGACATTAGTAAATGTGACGTACAAATACACTGGAATTTAGTGAAACAGTAACCAAATGTTTAACTGCGCCGGGAAGTGTGACACGATGAGAATGCGAAAAATGACCCCGATTTTGACCGTTCGTGTTAATTTTTAGTTTAAATAAATACTTATATTGGTTTCAATAAGCTTGTTTAAGCTTAATTTATCTTGTAGTACTGTAAATGTTTTATTCACCAATTATCAACGTTTGTTTCTAACTTATACCGTTTACAAAATATAACTGCGTGACCATGAAATTTGAGCAGCGATGACAAATATCCAAATACGATATTTATTTTGTTTAATAAACGCATAATTGTTAAAATATAACTTTTTTGTATCAATTTCACGAAATCGATATTATTCAAAGCTTAGTAAAGACTGGCAATATAACTGGTGGAGAAGCCAGAAATAAAGATGATTGTGGGGGCACGTTTGTACGTGTCAGATTTAGTATATAAGAAGATGACAGCGGTCGAGCGATCAGTCTCTCGCCCCGCGTCACTTGTGTATAATTAAGATCAATATAGTCAGCAGTTTATACAGTGACGTGGTTTCATTTCCTCTCCAGTACCAGTAACACCTACAGTGGTGACTCCGACGATTGATCAGTGAGTTGAAGAGAAGATTCAGATTTTTTTTTGTTGGTGTTACTGCGTTAGTAAATTGTTTTTGAACAATGTTTCCGCACGCTGCACCAGTAAGTGGGCAAGTAGGTCAGCAGGGCATGAAAGACGAGCGAACGAATTCCGCTGATTGTGCTCTGGCCGCTATAGGTGTGTCAACTAGACTTCCGGGTTTTTGGGTTGACATGCCGCGGTTATGGTTGGCCCAGTTTGAAGCAGTAATGGCATCGCAGAAACAAGGGGATGGAGGAAAGTTCAACATGGTTATATCAAAATTGGGGAGAGACTCATTTCAGACGCCGGTGAACAACAAGTATACGGCGCTGAAGGACCGACTGCTGCAGGTTTATGAGGATAGTGCTGAGCGACAAGAACTTAGCAACAAGAACAAAATTATAGAGAACACCATGTGCTACGACATCGCTGCTGTGTCCGGGAGTTACGAACAGGTACCCCATTTACCTCTCACGGAGCTAGTCAAGCAGATCAGGAAGCTGGAGTTAGAAGTAGCTTCACTACGCAGTAAGGTTCAAGGCCAAGAACGCGGAAGAAGCAGAAGCAGCCAAAAATGGAGCGAAAATAGGACTGGTTCGCGGAAGAAAAGGGCACCAGGTGATCCAGAGTGGCTGTGCAGATCCCATTTCCGGTTTAAGAAAATTGCTATGCGATGTTAAACAGCCGATAATTGGAGCCGGTTGTTCAAGGAATTTTAAGCTGGCGGTAGAAAAATAGTACAGAGGATATAGAAAAACAGCAATTATTACGCGTTTGGTATTTTCGAAATTACGAGATTGACCTTTGGGTTACGCAATGCAGCGCAGACCGCAGACGTTTTAAAGATTTATAAACACGAACGTTTTAGCTGACATAGAACAAATGAATAATGGTGTCAATGACAGCGGTAGTAGTAGTAATGTTGAATAATTAGTTTTGTATGCGTAACATAACAAATTGGCTCGAAAAATGCAACCTGGCATAAAGAGCATTTGCGTAGGTTATTTGAACGTTTACAGATATATTACATGGAAGTTGAAATAGGTAAATGTATGTTGAGAAAAGTAAAATAGATTTTTTATGTTATGAAGTCTCGGAAAATGGAATAAGTCCTTTGCCTGACAAAGTCAAGGTTATTCAGGACTATCTCAAACCGGAGACAGTAGAGTAGTTACGCAGGTTTTTGGGTATGTTTAATTTTTATATAGCATACATACCAAACGCTGCAAGAGTACAAAGAATTTTTGATAGATATTGACAGACAATGTGCAAAGAAAAGAGACAATATGGGCTACTAAAGAGGCAATTAGAGCGTTGAAAAGTAAGGAAAGCTTACAAAATGCTGCCAAGTTATAGGACCCGAGTCCAGGGGCAAGGTTAACTCTTATGACAGACGCGTCAGACAGTCTCTCGCCCCGCGTCACTTGTGTATAATTAAGATCAATATAGTCAGCAGTTTATACAGTGACGTGGTTTCATTTCCTCTCCAGTACCAGTAACACCTACAGTGGTGACCCCGACGTGATTCAGTGGTGGCTACATGATGATAGATGATTATGATTACCTATATAGATCGAATCTGAATCTCGGAAACGGCTCGAAAGCTTTTCATGAAATTATGTATGCAGGGGGTTTCAGGGACGATAAATCGATCTAGCTAGATTGTATAATTATAAATAAATTCTTGTAAAGGGTGTCTCAGTAAGAATGCACTTTTTCATTTACGCTTTTCATGAAATTTTCCATGACTCTTGCATAGAGATGTGGCTGTATCTCACCGATTACGCGTTGGATTTCCGATTTGAGCTCAGGAATGGTTTCGGGTTTATTCGCATGAAAATCCTCATGCAATCCATGAGAAACAAATGCACCCACAACGAGTAACTGGTGCGGATTTTGGTCAGGCGGCGTGATTGGACCTTACTTTTTTGAAAATGAGGCGCGAGTGTCTCTCGCACAAACTATTCAGTGTAGGCAAAAATGATAGTAGAAACCTCAACACCATTCTTGAAGACCTATCGATAAAGACCCCACACGTATAGGTTTGAAGAAAAAAACATTTTTGAGCTTCAGTTCTAGGTTCTAGGGCAGGTAGTTTTAGGGCATACCTAAAATTTTTTTTTTAAATCTTAATGCGATTCACAGAATACATACATCTACTTACCAAGTTTCAACAATGTGTTTCTCATAGTTTCGGCAAAAAGTGGCTGTGATTTACGGACAGACAGACACGACGAATCTATAAGGTAAAAACGGAACCGTTTTTACGTTTTACGGAACCCTAAAAATTACATTTTATGTGCTTTTTTCAGGCAATAAAAAACTCCTATAATTTCATTTGAATACGATAGCAAATTTCACCAGTTAACTTATTGGCTGAATAGCGCAAGCAGTAGGGGACCGCCCTCGGTGCTGCGAAATCCCTCGTTTACTACTTCCTCGTCCTTTCCTTCCTCGTCGTTTGTTATTTCCTCGTTTTTTAGGGTTCCGTAAAACGTAAAAACGGAACCCTTATAGATTCGTCATGTCTGTCTGTCTGTCTGTCTGTCTGTCTGAGGTTTCTAATATAATTTTTGTCTACACTGAATAACTTGCGCTAGAGACGCTTCCAAAGTGGTAAAATGTGTGTCCCCCCCCCTCTAACTTCTAAAGTAAGAGAATGAAAAAACTAAAAAAAATATATGATGTACATTACCATGAAAACTACCAACGAAAATTAGTTTGAACTCGTTCTGATAAGTAGTTTTTTTTAGTACGTCATAAATACACTATTATTAAAACTTCGATCAAAGTTACAACGATCTACAAGAACTATGTGTACTATGTATATTATGTTACTTGCTGGAACGGAACCCTTCATGGGCGAGTCCAACTCGCACTTGGCTACTTTATTTTTTTATACGTCCATGGCCAAGTCTAAGTTTTTTTTTACATTTTTAGGTTTACACTTGACAGCGATCTCGCCTGATGTTAAGCAACGATGCAGTCTACCATGAAGCGTGCTTACCTAAAAGAAACCGATTCACTCTTGATTTGAAGACACCAATATTATAACTATCGAGAAAGTCCCACTCAGGCAACTCATCCCGCAGTCTAGACGTTCTTATCACAATAGTAGAGTCAAACCTCTTCTTTCGTGTCTTTGGAACACTTGACACGAAGCAGTTAAATGTTTGTTCTATCAATTTTGTAATTTCGAACTGTAAGGGGGGTAAAATTGGGGTTGAAATGGGGAATGAATGTCAATATGGAAGTTCCCAACCGTTGAAGTTAAAATCATGAAAATCTGTATATAGACACGTGACACGAAGCAAACAAATGTTCATTCTATCAATTTCGTAATTGCGAACTGTATGGGGGTTAAATTGGGGTTGAAATGGGGGATAAACGTCAATATGAAAGTTCCCAACCATTGAAAATAAAACCATGAAACTCTGAATATAGACACTTGACGCGAAGCAAACGAATGTTTGTTCTAGCAATTTTGTAATTTCGGGATGGAATTGGAGTTGAAATGGGGCAAGAAAGTCTCTTACGCTTTCACGCCTTAACAACTGAACCGATTTTGATGAAATTGTATTATTATAAACGGTTTTTAGTAACCGTAAATGTGTCTTGGTATAAAAATAGGTACTGGCTGAGTTACCTTACTATTTATTTTTTTGCGCGGACGAAGTCGCGGGTAACAGCTAGTAGTCTATTAAAACCCTCAAGGTGTTTTTTAATCAGTTATTAGTGAAAAATAACACAAGTAAATACTGTTTTTAATCTGGGTTCTGAATGCCTAATTTGATTAATTATGTGTCAGTTACGAAAAAAAAATACTCTTAGCTAATAAAGTTTGCTTTTCTACTTACTAGAAAGAAATTTCAAAATTTAAGAAAATCTCTTTTTTTTAAATTCTGAGTAGTATTTTGAAGCAAAACAATTTTATTTAGGTATTGTAATCGTTTTTATTTACGAAAGACAGATAATTTACCGACTTCCAAATAGGAGGATGTTATCAATTTTACCACCATATTTTTTTTATTGTACATATGTTACCTGATTTCTCGGTGACGCCCGAACCGATTTCAATGGTTCTTTTTTTTCGAATTGGTATCGCAAATGGTCCCATGTATTTTTTATCGAAATCGGTCGGGTGGTTTATAAAATATAAACGAATAACTAAAATTTGCCTACGATTTTGTCTGGATGACATGGTTGTAGATTTCACAACAGTTATGAAATCGATCCTGTCATCACGAGATTGTGTAAATGCATTGTTGAAAACTTGTTTTGCACTAAAACGGGTAAAATAAACTCTTTTATACAACAAATTCAACCAACTTCAAAACCACAAGTAGGCACTTAAAACCGAAAAACAAGTAATTTTAATCATTATAAGCGCTACTCACTCATCTATTTGACACTTCAAAGGTGCCAGCCAAGTCTAACAGGTAGTAGATAAATACTATATCCATATAAAAAAAAAAAAAAAAAAATTGGTGGACAATTCACACACAACACCATCAGACCCCAAACTAAGAAAGCTTGTACGATGGCGGCCATATAGTTGATAATATAATACTTATATAATTTTAAATACATACTTATTATACATATAAACACCCAGACACAGTGCAAACATTTGAATTCATCACACAAATAAATTTCTATGTCTACTTACTACGTACATAGATAGTATCTACCTATTTACTAGCTTTTTGACTCGACTGGCACCTTGTGAGTGTGGCTTCAAAATATGATCGGTCTTCACAATAGGTTCTTTCTTGACATTACGTGTTTCAATCTGAAATTCGACCATTTATACCGTTAGTACTGCTTGTATGTGCCCGTATTTTATCTTGACTTCGAATAGAAAAGTTAAAATATTTAACCAGTTATTGTACCGCCAAGCAGTAACATGCAAACATTGCTGTGTTCCGGTTTGAAGGGCAACGTTTCCAGAGAAATTACAAGGCTTAGAGATATAACAACTTAGATTTCTGGGTGGCGAGCGCAGTGCAGTGCTAGGTAATGATTTGGATTCTTCATGTGCCAATAGCTGCGTGTCACTGTGCCGCTATGTGGCAGGCATGTTACTTACCATCAGGCACATGTCCTGCTCGTCTCGTCACTCTTTATAAAAAAGAATACATACTTGTTTTGGATAGAAACATCCAGACATAGTAAATATGGGAGTAAACGCCATCAAGCGAACTCCTCAGCCAAAAATACTACAATCCCTCTACCGTTTCTAAGCCGTAGGATATGGATCTAGTACAATGTATCTTTTTAGTACTTGAATGTTCTATGACAAACGCCACCGCGTGTTAGAATTTGGCCAGCGCCATCTAGAATCGGAGCGAGTAAGCAGATTTTGTTCCGTACCCAAAGGGTAAAAGCGAGACCCTATTACCGACCCTTCGCTGTCCATCCGACCGTCTGTCACCAGACTGTATCTCAAGAACGGTGATAGCTAGACAAGTGATATTTTCAAAGATGTCGTATTTCTAGTGCCGCTATAACAGCAATTACTAAAAATTAAATAAAATGAATATTTGCGGGGAGCTTCCATAAAACAAACTTGTTTTTTTACCGTTTCATGCTCGATACTAATAAAGGTGATAGGTAGACGCTTAAAATATTCCCAGACTATTGAGTTTATGTTCTCTTTGAGTTTAATTAATTAAAATCCTACTAATATGATAAATGTGAATGTATGGATGTTTGGATATTTGGATGTTTGGATGTTTGTTGCTCAATCACGTCCTAACGTATGAACGGATCGGGCTGAAATTTGGAACACAGACAGATTATAGTCTGGAAGAACACATAGGCTACTTTTTATCCCGGAAAAACAACGGGAACAACGGGAACGGGAACTTCGCGGGTAACACCGCGGGGCGCTGCTAGTTAAATATAACTATAATAGAACAGATAATTAAGGTGGCTCCCGTACAATAAAAGAGGTTTTCGCCGTTTATTTGCTAATGGTAAGGAACCCTTTGTGCGCGAGTCCCACTCGCACTTGGCTAGTTTTTTTTATTTGTTTTTTTTTAAATGTAATATTTTAAAGTTTTATACTATGTACTTAGTGATATTTCATCAGAACGTAATTTGTATCTGCTTAAATATAATTTCAAAAAAACAACCGAGCAAAGCTCGGTCAACCAGGTACTGATAATAATTTACAAAAATAAATTGATTGTTTGACTAAATCAAATTATCAAGAACATGTTGTCCATGGATAGCCCTGTTTGAACAATGTCCTGTCCTTTGACTCTCCTGAGCTCTCTCTGTCTGTTACGATTTCACCCTAAACGACTGAACAGATTTCAATGAAATTGTATAAAAATATTTTAATTTTAATATAAGCTTATATTAAATACTAGCTGTGCCCCGCGGTTTCACCCGCGTCTATTTGAGGAAAATCCATACTAAAATATCCATTGCTTTAAAAAGCTATGATCCGTAAGAGAACTGTAGAAAAACAATAAAGGAGCGCTAGGTAAAAGTAGAGTGATCACTGAAATGTGTATAGTGCAGGTGTTTTAAAGTACGTAAAAGTACTGTGTATACGATGGTTTTAGTTTTCTTTTTTTGAACAAATTGGTTATCTCTGTTACCTGATCCTCTTGATGTAATATATTGTATACCAAGTTGTCCGTATGAAAATCAGTCTCGGCGTGAATCGATTCCTTGGTGCTTAAATGTTTGCCCTTGTGCTTTAATAATAGTAACGGGAAATTGTATTACAATTTTGAAATTAAAAGGCAAATGGTACCATTTTATGTAGAGGTAATGCATTAACATACCCTTCCGCTTGAAGGGAATGGTCGATTTGTGTCGGATTCGACAACATGAGTGGTGCCCTACTGACTAAAACCTCCGCAGTATTTATTACCTTTGCCACACACGCCGCGAACACGTGAATGCTCTCGCACTCTTTTGCGTACTCGCCGCGGGACAATGCACGCCGTGATCACCTCGGTGACCAGCCGTGGGAGCCAGACGTCCTCACGTCTGGACACCGTTGGTCTCCCGCGTTGGGCTAAATGCTCGGCCTCATCACCTATCACCATCCAGCTGAAGAGGACGGGGACAGCAGCATACCGATATACCGGCTCTCCTCTTCTCCTACAGCCCCACCGCCTCCGCTAGTAGCAGCATCAAGTAGTAGCTACTGCAGTGGGCAGGGAGTACGGCGCAACATAATACCGGTATTCCTCTCCAGCCAAGGAATATCTTCTACAGCCACAGTGCCTACCACCAAGCCACACCCTCATCACTGGCTAAACGGCGCGAGCTATATACCTACTCGTTCGGGTCCTCCCGGGTGTACTAAAATCACAAGGCCGCGGGCCGGTTGCCCGAGTTGACGTGCGAACGAACACCGAGTGCGCGCATAACCAATGTCGCGGCATTATTGTAATATTGTTGATGGCTGCAATAGCAAAACACTAAAATGTAGTAGTAATTTATCTTATTTCAAATTGCCGAAACAGGAAGCAAGGGAAGCGTTTTTATTGTTAATATTTATTTTTGAGCCAAATTTTGGTAGTTTTCAATCGCACAGAATATAGAAACAGTAGTGTGCAATCACAAGATGGAGTGCGCAGAACAGAGCTACTGAAGCAGACAAAGGAAATACAAACGCCGAAGCAAATACAAACTCCAGTCAGTATGAAACGGACTTCCGTGTTGTACGGGCGTCCCGTGTCTGTTTTAAAATATGCCGTCTTGTGTCTTCAAACATTGCAAACAATGTTCCCAAAAACAAAAAAAGGAAAGAGGAATATAATTTCATAGGAAACATTGAATATTTTTACTGTTATTTATATAATTTGGGAGATTTCATTTTGGTGATGAATGGAACACAATACCTCAACGAAAATAGGTTAGTGTGGCGATACTAAATGGAAATTATTTTCCCTGAATTTAGGGTAAAATATAGATTATTTATTTTTTAGATACTCGTACACCAAATTATTGATGGGCATTGAATTATTCAATTTAATTTAATTTCAAATTTAATTTTGGTAAATGTTAAATTTGTAAAATGAGTAATTTATGACATAAAAATGTACAAAAAACAAAATCATTAATACATCATAAAATTTGTATGTGTATTTATTTATTTCGTTAGTTGCACCACTGCCCAAAATATTAAAAATTTTGTTTCCTCATGAATCAAAAGGTTATCTTCTATATATATAAAAGCGAAAGGTCACTCATCAAGGAATCTCAGAAACTACAAATGCTAGGAACCTGAAATTTTGCATGGAGGTCCCTTTTAGCACGTAGGCGCTCGCTAAGACGGGGTTTTGCGAAATTCAACCCCTAAGAGGGTGAAACAAGGGATGAACGGTTGTATGAAAATTCGCGATTTTCAAAGTTATCTAATTTTGTATCTAGATACTTGACACGAAGCAATTAAATGTTTGTTCTATCAATTTTGTCATTTCGAACTGTACGGGGGTGAAATTGGGGTTGAAATGGGGGATGAATGTCAACATGGACGATCCCAACCGTTGAAGATAAAACCATAAAACTCTGAATACAGACACTTGACACGAAGCAAACGAATGTTGGTTCCAGCAATTTTGTAATTTCGAACTGTACGGGGGTGAAATTGGGGTTGAAATGGGGGATGAATGTCAACATGGAAGATCCCAACCGTTGAAGATAAAACCATGAAGCTCTGTGTATAGACACTTGACACGAAGCAAATAAATGGATGTTCTATCAATTTCAAAATGTACGAGGGCGAAGTTGGGGTGGAAATGGGGGATGAATGTCAATATGAAACTTCCCAACCGTTGAAGATAAAACCATGAAACTCTGTGTTTAGAACTTGACACGAAGAAAACGAGTGTTTGTTCTAGCAATTTTGTAATTTTAAACTGTATGGGTATGAAATTCGAGTTGAAATGGGGGACGAATGTCTCTTACGCTTTTACACCTAAACAACTGAACCGATCTTGATAAAATTGTGCTATTATAAGCTGTTTTTAGTAACCGTAAATGTGTCTGGGTATGAAAATAGGTACTGCCTGAGTAACCTTAGTATTTATTTCACGCGGACGAAGTCGCGGGTACCAGCTAGTATGTCTATAAAGTCAAAGTGTTGTTTTGTCAAAAAAAAAGGTGAGTAATAAGTGAACTGTTAAAATGATTATTTTGTTAGTTTTTTTTTGTTTGTTGTTTGGACCTATAACATACAGGTAGCCTATATGCATTTTATCAAAAATAGCTTGGTGGTAAAGATTTGGCTGTTTTAATTTTTGTTTAACCTATCTAAGCGAGTAAATTACACTTATTTTATTATTTGCGATTCAAGTTAATTTCTAGTTACATGCAAAATCAAAATTCTTTTCTTCATAGAATGGAAATAGTAGTAACAAGAAATCCTTGCATAATCGGTGTAATAATTTTAATATTTTAAAATATCAATTGATGTGTTTATTATACGTGAAGATTTCCCAAGCTAAGAAAACAATAGTGGGACTTTTTTCTTAAGACTGACAACATTATACAAGTAATTTGGAACGTTGATTTGACAATTTTACGTCAACATGACTAATTACGGGCCTCACAATGTTGTTCACGAAGGTTCCATCTGTGTTTATTTCTGTAATCTGTGTGTGCAATATGTATATTTTATAATATCTGTTTAGAATAGATACAGTAGAGATAATGCATACAATTTATTTTGTCTAAAATACCTTTTTATCCCATCTTTATTATGTCTCATTAAGTTAATAATAATAATAAATAAAGATAACAAGAAGAAAAATACTCGGAACACTGAAAAATATCAACGGTAATCCAGTTTCATCAATAATCCTCCGCATTTGAAGTAAAATCAACAACGATGCATTTTGACAATATCGTGACAAGCCTTCAAATCTATGTAAATACAAGAAACGAGATGAAATTTTTAAAATAATGATAACGCGTTCAAAAAGGAAACAACAAGCGGATACGAACAACGCACGACCGTCACCAGCCCGTGTCCCGTCACCACCGGATTCGTCGTCGGAGGACGAAGTCTTTTTGACTCCCCGCGGCACAACCACTTCGACAAGTGACGAGGATGCGGCGCGGACCCCGCCGCCAACAAGACCAGGACGACGGCCGTCCGCCGCTGCCGGCACGCTTGGGGCCTGTGAGGCAACCTGCCTCGCGCCCGGCCCCCGCTACCGGTGGTGTAGTGCGTCGCATGAAATGGACTCAAGAAATGAATGAGAACTGCATGCGCGCCTATTACGGGGCTACAGAAGGAGGAGCTAACCTGACCGCGTACTGTGCCAGGATGTTACTTCTGTTTCAGGCCCTTGAACCAACTGTCGCCGTATCCGCACAACGACTTTCAGATCAAGTCCGAGCCATTCGCCGGTGCAAGCTGCTGGATGACTCGGCACTTGATCGGCTACGCCTGGAGGAACAACATACTCGCCCAGCTTCTTCCTCGTCCCGGGATCCGCCCGCCGCGTCGTCGACCTTGACACTGGCCTCAATGCCAGCGTCAGTGGCGACACTTGCGGCGCCGGCCAACCCCGACATCGAGGAGGAAGACTCAGCGAGTAGTAATGTATCTGACCAGGTAAGAGGGCAACTGAGGAGTGCTTTGGAAGACGCGATCTTCCAATATCGACTCACACCAAACTCTAGGCCGCGCTTACCACGTTTACCCACCCATAAACGGAATTTAGCTTTGATGGGAGCCCTGAATACTTTGCTAGTGCCCTACCTGGGTACTAGCAAAGATTTGACTGATACCCATTCTATTCTCTACTGTGGTGCTATCGCGGCGTGTCGCGTTGCACGTGTCAAGTTTCCAGACACTGACCGTACAACGCGAACCGCCGGAAATGCACCCGCATGGCAAATGCGAATAGAACGGCGTATCAGCACATTCAGGACTCTTATAGCAAAGCTAATCTGCTTCAGTCAGGGGAACAGTCGTCCCCGAGTCATGCGTTTCGTGACACAGGCATTCGCTGGGACTGGTATCAGTCCCCAGCACTATCTAGCCAATGTTACGGAACGCATTGACTATCTGAAGCAGAAAGTTTATGCGTGGGCAAACCGTATTCGCCGCTACAGAGAGCGTGTGAATCGATATTGGCAAAATCGCGACTTCCAAAGTGATCAAAGGAAGGTGTATAGAAACTGGGAGGGAACTAGTCGACGTGTGAGCGATGGGCAGCTACCGGATGCCAGCGCTACGAAAAACTTCTGGCGCAGCATCTGGTCGGTGCCTGTCGAGCACACCGAGGGAACTTGGATGCGTGTTGTCGAGCGTGCGTGTGAGTCTATCGAAACCATGGAGTCTGTTTCAATAGACTTCGAAGACGTTGGTTGTGCTATCCGGACGGCTCAGAACTGGAAAAGTCCTGGGCCGGACGGATTGCACAACTTCTGGATTAAGTGGTTTCGATGCTCACATGAGCGTTTGGCAACACAATTCCAAGAAGCCCTCGAGACGGGTTCTCTTCCCAGTTTCATGACCACCGGAGTCAACTTCCTGCTCCATAAGTCTGGTAGTACCACGGAACCAAAGAACTACAGACCCATCACGTGCTTGCCTACCATCTATAAGCTGCTTACATCTATTCTGAGAGCAAAAATTAACGCGCATATTGTCGCATATAACGTTTTAGCCTCCTCTCAGAATGGATGTAAGATTGGGTCCCGTGGTACTAAGGAGCTGCTCCTCATTGACACGACCATCTGCCAACAAGTCAAACGAAACAAGGGAGCCCTCTCCGCTGCTTGGATTGACTATAAGAAGGCCTATGACGCGGTGCCCCATTCGTGGCTAGAAAGAGTTTTAGAGTTGTACAAAATAAATCCAACTCTTAAAAATTTTCTAAGCAAATGCATGGGACAGTGGGTCACAGTCCTTCGTCAACCAGGTAGCGTAGACAGCTCGTTTGTTTCGGAAGACTTGATAAAGATTGAAAGGGGAATATTTCAGGGAGACAGTCTGAGTTCCCTATGGTGGTGCCTAAGTCTGAATCCTCTCAGCACTCTGCTGAAAGATTCAGAGTTAGGCTATCGTCTTCGTAGAGGAGGTGAGGTTATATCTCATTTGCTGTACATGGACGACCTCAAACTTTTTGCACCGAAACGCCAAGACTTGTTGGAGCTATTAAAAACCACAGAGGTTTTTAGTAACGCCATCAAGATGGAGTTCGGTGTCGACAAGTGTGCGGTCATGCATGTACAGCGAGGGAAAGTAGTAAATTCAGAGAATTTACAACTTTCCGAGACTATAACTCTCAGATCCCTCTCCGAAGAAGAGACCTACAAATATCTCGGTATGTCACAGTCGTTGGGTATATCAGCAGATGACATTAAGAAATCGGTGAAGGAGCGCTTCTTTTGCCGGCTGACAAAAGTACTTAAAAGTCTTTTGTCAGGCGGTAACAAGGCGCGAGCCTTCAACGGTTGGGTAATGCCTCTGCTGATATACTCCTTTGGCATACTGAGATGGACTCAGACTGAGCTCGACGCCCTGGATAGAAAGGTCCGTCAACTGCTCACAACATACCGCATACTACACCCGCGCTCGTGTGTTATGAGACTGTATATCCCGCGGAAATGGGGGGGTCGAGGCTTTTTAAATGCCAAGAACCTTCACAACCGCGAGGTATGCAGTCTCAGGGATTATTTCCGCAACAGCGAGTCCGGGATGCATCGCGATGTTGTGGCAGTTGACAGGAGCCTCACGCCTCTTTCAATGGCAAACGAGAACTGGCGCAAACCATCGGTGCTCAGCACCGATGATCGCAAGGAAGTATGGAAGAGCAAGGAGCTGCACGGGCGATTCTATCGGGCCCTGACGGGACCCGATGTGAATCTGCTCGCGTCGGTGAACTGGCTGCGCTTCGGGGACCTCTTCGGAGAAACCGAGGGCTTTGCCTGTGCAATTGCAGACGAAGTTATCAAGACGAACAACTACCGGAAATACATAATGAAGGACGGTACGGTCGACATTTGTCGGGCATGCCGCCGTCCAGGTGAATCTCTTCGTCACGTTATTTCCGGTTGTTCGCATCTTGCTAACGGCGAGTACTTGCACAGGCATAACCTAGTAGCCAGGATCATCCATCAGCAACTTGCTCTTCGATATGACCTTGTTGAGTGCGAGGTGCCGTACTATAAGTACGCACCTCTGCCAGTTCTCGAGAATGGTCGTGCGTTGCTCTACTGGGACCGCTCTATCATCACGGACAGGACTATTGTCGCCAATAAGCCTGATATCGTGCTGGTAGACCGGTCTCAGCGCCGGGCTGTGATCGTCGATATCACCATACCACATGACGAGAACCTCGTGAAAGCTGAGAAGGACAAGCTTAGCAAGTACCTTGACTTGGCTCACGAGGTTACCGCCATGTGGAGTGTTGATTCCACGATCATAGTCCCAATAGTCGTTTCGGCAAACGGCCTTATAGCGAAAAGTCTCGACCAACATCTCAAGAGACTTTCGCTAGACGGTTGGATTAAGGGTCAGATGCAGAAGGCGGTCATCCTTGACACAGCGCGCATCGTCAGGAGGTTCCTCACTCTGCAGCCCTAACCACCGGTAGCTTGGGCCCTGCCCCGCTGCTGGCGGCTATCTAGGTTTAGGTTTTTATAATGTTTTTATGTTGTTTTTTGATGCATTTACTGATATTGTAAAAACCTAAATTTAAGAACAAGGATTAAATGACTGAATAATAAATAATAGTCATAATTTATGACGACATACTTTTTTGAATATTCATGTACATACTGAATGATACTAATTTGTTCATTTATTCGACGGTATGAAAACAACTTACAACTACCTACATTGTAGAACTAAAATATACTCCAGTAATAATTGACTATAAAACATACCTACCTAAAAAAACCGAAATAATTTTTAACCGGATTCAAAGAAGGAGGTGGTTCTGGCCTTAATTTTTATTGGATGTAAGTATGTTTCGTGATAGCTTAGCTAATTGTAAATCATTTTATAACCCCCGACCAAAAAAGGGTGTTATAAGTTTGACGTCGATTTTTTTTAAAAGGTTTGTTTTTGTGCTGTGGTAGCTATGTTTGGTTAATATAGATTCAAAATGGCCCCCTCCACAAAACGGAGGACAAAATATTTCTTCACAACCTACCTCTATAACAAATGAATGGGCTTGTCTAATGGAATACTGTAGTGGTAGGACTCTTAGCAGAGTCCGCCTGGGGAAGTATCACACCTTTGTCAGTTCTTCTACCGCCAAACAGTAATGTGCAAACATTAATGTGTTCCGATTTGAAGAGCAATGTTTCTAGTGAAATTACAGGGCTTAGAGATATAACATCTTAGACCTCTGGGTTCTGGGTGATTATCTTCTTATATATAAAATTCTCGTGTCACAGTGTTTGTTTCCTTACTCCTCCGAAACGGCTTTACTGATTTTTACCAAATTTTATATGCATATTCAGTAGGTCTGAGAATCGGCTACTAGCTACTTTTCATACCCCTAAGTGTTAGGGGTTGTTCACCCCAAACATTTTTTTTTTAATTTTTGGTCAATTTTATTTTTTTTATTTTTTTATAATGTGGCGTTAAAAATACATACAACCTTAAATTTTTACCTTTTTATCACCAACCCCTGTTTTTTTATAGCCATTTTAGTAATTTAATCATTTGACAGTGAACTCCTAAACGACGGGACCGATTTGAATGTTTTTTTTGTGTGTGTATTCGAAGATGGTTTAAATTCACAAATAAGCCCGGCAGATGGCGCTGTAGACAGTGTCTAGGTTATGTCCGAGCGAAGCCGGAACGGGCCGCTAGTGTTAGTGTATAAAAACCAACGGACAAATATAAACAACAATAGGTACACATAATAGAAAAGAAAACATTTTAAATTCGATAATACAATAAAGTGGTCAAGTGCGAGTTGGACTCGCCCATGAAGGGTTCCGTTGCAGCAAGTAACATAATTTACATAGTACACAGTTTTTTTAGTTCGTTGTAACTTTGATCGAAGTTTTAATAATAATGTATTTATGACGTACTAAAAAAAACTACCTACTCATCAGATCGAGTTCAAACCAGTTTTCGTTGGTGGACAGACATGACGAATCTATAAGGGTTCCGTTTTTACGTTTTATGGAACCCTAAAAATACGTAAAGCAACAATGCATTGTTGTAGTACAAATTTGATTACTTCAAATGACATAAACTTCAAATGTAGACACGCGCTGTCACAGACTTCAGCGACCAAAGAGAATTTAAATTCACGGAACTAAAGCTCTCGAAGAGAAATATTTTTCCCCGTTTTCTTTACATTCTTCAGTCATACTCCGTACCTATTGATAGTAGCGTAATGTTATATACCCTATAGCCTTCCTCGATAAATGGAGTATCCAACAGAAAAAGAATCTTTCGTATCGGCCCAATAGTTTCCGAGATCCTAGCGTTCAAACAAACAAACAAACAAACTCTTCAGCTTTATAATAATGTTATATACCCTATAGCCTTCCTCGATAAATGGAGTATCCAACAGAAAAAGAATCTTTCATATCGGCCCAATAGTTTCCGAGATCCTAGCGTTCAAACAAACAAACAAACAAACTCTTCAGCTTTATAATATTAGTATAGATTTTATAAACTAATAAAAATATTTTAATATAAGCTTATATTAAAATATTTTTATTAGTTTTAGGTAAACTCAACATTAAGGTACGTTTCTTTATGTGTGCCTGAGTTACCATAATATTTATTTTGCGGACGAATTCGCAAGTAACAACTAGTTTCGTTTAACATGAATTGCGGCCCTGATAAGTCATTAGTAAAAATGTTCACGGTAGGCCATAAATCTTCCACTCTAGTCATTTCTCGCCTTATCTGTCAAGTCTATCTCCAATATTTTCATTTCTCTGCTAACGACATCATGCGATACTACGTTATCTATCAGTTGACTTGTGAGTTGTGACTATCTATTTATAACTCACGTGGAATTACAAGTAGATACGTACCTACCTAATCACTAATATATTACATATACATATATCTACTACTAGCAGTGCCCCGCGGTACTACCCGCGCAATTCCCGTTCCCGTTGTTTTTCCGGGATAAAACGATAAAAAGTGTTCTTTCAGACTATAATCTATATGTGTTTCAAATTTCAGCCCGATCCGTTCATACGTTAGGACGTGATTGAACAACAAACATCCAAACATCCATACATCCATACATTGACATTTATAATATTAGTAGGATATAATGTACTTACTATACATATACTAATATTATATTTTTTTATTTTATATATTATTTATTTACATATTAGTACGGCTTACAAAACAACCAACTACACTAATACCAAGTCAAAATTCAAGCTAATTCAAATTAAAACTAATACGTCATAAATTTAGGCAGACACAAAATAATCACAACACCTCTAAACACAACAATAAATTTATCATTATCATTATTAAAATAACAAAACTTAACTCCAAATTATGCCAATAATAATTTTGTTCTCATGTCATGTCATCATTAATAAAATTATAAAATTGCGAATACTTTAAAACAACAAGTCAGACAAAATCACTACACTGATTGGATGGTGGAGGTCCTGTAGCAATATGTCTCACAAAACTCTAAGCACTCCGTTCCAATACATTCAAACTATCGTCAAATATGTCACAACTAGGGTTAGCATCAGTGAGAGCATTAAGTGCGGCGAGTGTACGCGGAACCGGGGATCTGGATCGAGCGACAATTCGAGCTACAGGGGCCGCAAAAAGTTGGTGATGTCTAGCTCGTCTGTAATTGTTGGGAACATACATAAATAAACATACATAAATAGGTACAAAGCTCTGAGCATAGATCGGGAGCATCAATATCACCTCTCAAAACCTTACACATTGTCATAATTTGGCCATGACATCTTCTAACCTCCAGAGAATTGTATCCAAGGGCACCCTAGAGAAAATTGGTCGGGTACATGTACGGATAATATCCGTAAACTCGCTTGTATAGGTACCTAAGAAATGCTTTTCAAGCAACAGTGTATATTATATGTACTTTCATGCGGGTGCCACACACAAGCACTAGCCTCCAACTTAGTACGGACGAGATTATTGAAAATCAATCTAATAACGCCAACGTTTTCGAAATAGCGGCAGTTACGGAGTACGAAACCTAATCTTCGAAAGGATTCCGCAGCTAATAAAGCTGAAGAGTTAGTTTGTTTGAATGCAAGGATCTCGGGAACTACTGGTTCGAATTGAAAGATTGTTTCTCTGTTGGATTGGAGCTTTCGTTGCGTGACAGCATGTGTCTGTAAAGGTTGCGTCATTAGAACCTAAGGTAACCGAATTTGTTCAAAATTTGAATTGGCACGACCACAGAACAGATATCAAGAAGAAGTAGCAAGTAGGCGGGGCAATCGTAGTACTAAGTAAGCGCAATCTCCGCATACTTAGAGAGTACGCCCACTTCCGAATACTTAGTCGTGCTCTGCCACTACTGCAGTACTCCTGAATCCGCGATTTTGAATAAAAAGTAAGCAGTCATGCCGTATTGTGCAGTTATTGAGTGTAAAAACGATAGCCGTGTCAAAACTTTATCCAAAGGAGGCATATCGTACCATCGGTAAGTCCTATTTTATTTAATTTTGATTTTATTGTGAAAATAAATTAATATTAGCTTAAAGAAAGAAATGATTTAAAGGAAGTCAACTTTAAATTCATTGTAATAAGGTCCATTTTCATTCAATTTATATGTGATATTCTCGATCATTCTATGCATGCGAATAGCGCTACTCAATCAAGGATGTGACACAAGCTGTTGAAATTGCTAATATCGATATTTATAACTTGTACAGTTGTGTGAAACAAATATATTATCTTTTATTATTTGGTATTTGAATAATTTAACGTTTTATTTGAAAAAAGTACATTTTATCATTTCAGTTTTCCTAAAAGTCCCGTTGTTAAGGAGAAATGGATAGAAGCTACAGGAAGGCAAAATTGGTTTCCTTCCAAAACAAGCACGATTTGCTCTGAACACTTTTTAGACAGCGATTTTATAATTAAAAAAAAGGAAATAGGTACATCAGGTCAGTTTGTAGCTGCATATAAAAAGCTACTAGTACATGTTGAGTTGATAGATTTTGGGACGGGAAATTGTACAGCGTTGGAAGAGTTGTCAATTTTGAACTGTTCATCAGCTGTCGAGAGAATAAATCGAACTACAGGATTAGATTTGACACAGGAAGACCGAACTGAAGACAACATAGAAGAGCAAAAAACGGGCGAGCTCTTAAAAACATTTCAGAATTTAGTTCCCAAGCAATAGCATATATTGCCCGGATATTGATTAAAAAATCGGCCCAGGCGTTTGGTCTGTATAGTGCTTCAAAGGAACATACAAACATACATACATACATACATACATACATACATACATACATACATAGACTGTTAAACACATTACCACTCCTTTGCGTCGCGCAGTCGGGTAAAAAAGTTAATTGTGACGTCTGTGTTAGCGCACTCGTTTCAAAGCACACTAATTCCTTACACACATTTATTGTGGCAAAAGATAAAGGAGGACTTGTTTATCCTTCAAGCGACCTGATTAAAATTTGTAAAGTTGCTGAAGCTGTCATTCGAAGTATATATGGACAGCTATTTAAAAAAGTAGCAATAATGACAAAAATACTTCGACAATTTATTGGCCAAAAATTGTTTGAAGATATTACTTATCATCAAGTTGGGGAATTCCCCACATCAAACCACATAACAGATCTGATAAAAGCGATAACGGAACGCAATATAAATGTGCGGATCCACCATTTATTAAAAATAAATATAAAACTAACAAAAAGACAACTCTTTAACAAGTACGTTCTATTTCAAGGGCAATAATTGTACTATGATTAGTTTTAAGGGTTCCGTAGTCAAACGAGGAACACTTGTCTTATACTATCACTATGTCTGCCTATTTGGTATCCGTAATTTTAATAAACTTTTTTTCACATATCGACATGTGATGACCAACGTTAGACAAACTCACGGGTAGTGAAATGTTTATTATATGAAAAAAATAACAAATGGGTTATGTCTCAAAGTAATTTTTAGGGTTCCGTAAAACGTAAAAACGGAACCCTTATAGATTCGTCATGTCTGTCTGTCTGTCTGTCTGTCTGTCCGTCCGTATGTCACAGCCACTTTTTGCCGAAACTATGAGAACTACACTGTTGAAACTTGGTCAGTAGATGTATTCTGTAAACCGCATTAAAATTTCAACAGAAAAATTAAAAAAAAAGAAAAACTAGGGTTGCCCCCCATACTGAGAACTGAAACTCAAAAATATTTTTTTTATCAAACCTACACGTGTGGGGTGTCTATCGATAGGTATTCTTAAATGATGTTGAGGTTTCTAAAATCATTTTCGTCTACACTGAATAATTTGCGCGAGAGACACTTCCAAAGTGGTAAAATGTGTGTGATTTTTCATTCTCTTACTTTAGAAGTTAGAGGGGGGCTCTAACTTCTAAAGTAAGAGAATGAAAAATCTAAAAAAAATATATGATGTACATCAACATGTAAACTACCAACGAAAATTAGTTTGAACTCGATCTGATGAGTAGTTTTTTTTTAGTACGTCATAAATACACTATTATTGAAACTTCGATCAAAGTTACAACGAACTACAAGAACTATGTGTACTATGTATATTATGTTACTTGCTGCAACGGAACCCTTCATGGGCGAGTCCAACTCGCACTTGGCCACTGTATTTGACAAACATTCATTTCATAACGATTATTGTAATATTTTTGTTAACTACCAAATGCTTAAAAACAAAACCAATACTTGACAAATTTTCATTTTATAACGTGTTGTTTGGCAAGCAACTCGATTTACAAAACAAACATTTAAAAATTACATAAAAGCTTTATTGTAAATTTTGGATTTCTAAGCAACCAAATCCGGTTAGGTTACTTAGGACCCAGAACCGACTCGGAGAATCCCGACTCCACCTAGTCTTGTCGCTACTATCCCTAGAGTGTATATAAAAAATGCGGGAGCCCACCAGGTGTCAAATCTCAGTGGTATACCCGAATCGGAGCGGTAATCAAAAGTAAATGGCAGAACCGAATCAGAATTGATAGTTTACACAGACAAGCTATCGGGTACTTTTAGAATATTTGTGGCAAAATCTATTTTGTTAAATGCTATATTTGTAAAAAGAATAATTTATGAAATTAAAATTATACAAAAAAAATGTCATTGAGTATGTTGTCTAAGTGAAACGTTTGCCATGTAATTGGTTATAAAATTATGATTTGTAAAATAAAACATTTCTTGATGTAAGATATTTTTGAAATAAATATCATGCAAAACGTTGTTTTTAAAATGCAACATTTTTATATTGCAATGTTTTTGCAATGAATATTATACGAATAGTTGGTTTTTGCTTAAGATTAGTGTAATTCTCTCATACTCAATCTGGAATACTAGCAGAGATCAGAAAATAGTGACTTTGTAGCTCATAATACGAATTTAGTAACAAAATTATCACAGCTGTTGCTGTTGTTTGGATTTTGGTAACGGAAAAGTTGAGTGCTTCTACAACTCGCACTTGGCTGGTATTTATTTTTTTAAACTATAGCGTAATTGAGAGGAAATCAGCAGTGAAATTTAAATTTGTATAATTTTTAAACGGTTATGTTGCCCTGTTTTTGTTGTTGATTTTTATGTATAAACTTTTATCAGTTCGAGTATTGTTTTTACTAAAACCCTGTTCCTTTTCTATATCCCTTTTGTTTATTTTAGTCTCCTCAAGTTTCTATTCATGGTTATAAAAACATCTTGAATTTTTACTGACAACAACTTAAATTACAAGGTCATCCCTCAAAGAAAATAACTATTTCCTTACATTGTGGGTTTGATTCCCACCCAGTGCAAATATTTGTGTGATGGATTCAAATATTTTGACTGTATCTGAGTGTTTCTATGTATAATAAGTAAGTATTTATAACAGCTATCTGGCCGCGATACTACATACAAGCTTAGCTTAGTTTAGCGTCAGATGGTGTTGTGTGTAAATGTTTCACCTATATTTATTTATCTTTACCTCACTCAAGAAAAATATCATTCGATTAAAATACAAATTTTAGTGCTACTTGCCAAGACCAATTTCATAATTACTTTATTTACTTAAGATATTTATTTAGTTTCCTCCGAGTATTTTTGTAGTTTCTTCCTAGTAATTACGTTCTTTTACAAAACTCGGTTACGTTACACTCTATAGATAATAAAATTAAGATGGTACATAAACAAATTTAATCATAATTTAAATTATACGATAGGTACGTAAACTGAATAACGTAATATCGATAATTTAATGAAAATGTTACAGCATTGTCTTATCACTATTAGCACGACCGGCTTATATTAACAAATCCCTTATTTTAAAGAAAGTAGCGTTCATAGTTGCATAAATTACATAAAGTGTCATCTAGTATGAAGTAGCAGAACTAGTGAGCAATAGATGTCACTAATCTTACAATTAGTGACATCTAGTGCGCACTAGTGAAAACAACTTACATTTTTGAAAGATGATAATAGTTACCACCTTATTTCTTATTCTTAGAAAGTTCGTAGCACTGATGTATTCGATACGCCCTAAAAGTCCTGATAATGGTACAAAATAAGCGACTTAGTCACAGGATACGGTACTTTTTCCTGTAATTAGATAAAATTGAGTTATCCAAGAAAGTCGTAACAACATTTTGAATAGTTGACAATAACAGATTTATTGTGTTTAGCAATAGGGTTCATTTTTGAGTACGTAACTAAATGCAATACATCATTTTAGGTTCGTCACTATGGGACAAATCACTTGCATTATTTCAATGTGTATAAAATATATCAAAACCAAGTTTGTGTGCAAACGTGATACGGTGGTTTTCCTAGTGAGATTCATGTTAATTAAATATATATACATATAACAAAATAAATAGGATACCTAAGTTCTCGTTTATATCTACAGAGTGGCGACATCTATGAAATAATATTGTACCTATCAATTTTCTATATTGTCTGTACTTTTAAAATAAAATTTAGTTCGTTCGTTACCACCAAAGCAACCGTGTTTTATTTATAAGAGGTTATGGGCATACATGACTTCCAATAATTATAAAATCGTGATTATCAGTGCAATATGGCAGGCAGTGTAATAACAAGTATAACTAAATTAAAAGGAAGAGAAAACTATGAAGAATGGGCGTTTGCGGTTGAAAATTACTTGATTCTCGAAGGCATGGAAAAGTGCATCGGCCGGACAGGCGATGCAAACGACTCCAAAGCACGTGCAAAAATAATTTTAACAATAGAACCAGGATTATATGTGCATATCAAGACTGAAACTACCGCTTTGGGCTTGTGGACGAAGCTACGAAAGATGTTCGACGACACCGGTTTTACGAGAAGAATAGGATTATTGCGAAATCTTATCTCGATTCGTCGTGAAAATTGTGAGTCCATGGCGCAATATGTGACTTCAATAGTGGAAACAAGCCAACGGTTAAATAATACCGGTTTCAAGATCGACGAAGAATGGGTTGGATCACTCCTTTTAGCTGGTTTACCCGAGAAGTTCTCACCGATGATCATGGCCATCGAACATTCTGGTATGGATATTACGGCTGATTCAATCAAATCGAAGCTCATAGACATGGATGACTCAAGTGAAGTTAGCAGCGGTAATAGCCAGAGTGCATTTGTATCTAGAAAATGGCAGCCCCATCATAGGAATGAACGAAACGCAGCTAATGTCAGTTCAACTGAAACGTCAAACAAGTCAAATGTAATTTGCTATAAATGCAAAAAGCCGGGGCACTATAAGAATCAATGCAAGTTTTCAGAAAGAAAAAGGACATCCAATGCATTTAGTGCTATTTTTCTAAGCGGAAGATTCAATGCTACGGACTGGTACATCGATTCAGGAGCCAGCATGCATATGACAACTAATAAACATTGGTTAAAGAATGTGTCGACCAAGCCAATTGTTGACGAGATTGTTATTGCGGACAAGTCGGTGATTTCAGTGAATTGTTGTGGTGATACCGAGGTTACAACAATGGTGAAAAACACAGAATACAACATTCCTGTATCCAACGTATTGCTCGTGCCCTGTCTAGCTGCGAATTTACTGTCAGTTAGCCAGCTCATTTCAAAAGGAAATAAAGTTAATTTCACGGATAATCACTGCATGATTTTTAACAAAGAAAACGAACTCGTTGCTACGGCAGATTTGGTGGATGGTGTTTACAAGTTAAACGTGAAGAAACTGGATTGTTTATTTACACCGATTTCGGGACGCGTGTGGCATCGAAGGTTTGCGCATCTGAATAGTGCTGATCTGGAAAAAATGCGAGATGGTGCAGTTGTCGGCATGACATACACAGATAAGTCTCAAGTTAACCTAAAAAACTGTATTGTATGCTGTGAAGGCAAGCAAGCACGGTTGCCTTTCTCCAATATAGGTAACAGAAGTGATGAATTGCTCCATACAGTGCATGCTGACATTTGTGGGCCAATGGAAACCAAGTCTATTGGAGGATCCAGATATTTTTTATTATTTGTGGATGACAAAAGTAAAATGGCCTTTGTTTATTTTTTAAAGACCAAAGATCAAGCACTTGACAAGTTTCAAACCTTCAAGCACATGGTGGAAAATCAAACAGGAAAAAGAATAAAGGTTTTAAGAACGGATAACGGTTTGGAGTTCTGCAATAAGCATTTTGATGAGTATTTAGAAAAAGCAGGAATATTGCACCAGAAAACCAATCCGTACACCCCACAGCAAAACGGATGTTGTGAAAGGATGAACCGCACAGTGGTAGAAAAGGCCAAGTGTTTGTTGTTTGATGCAGGACTAACCAAGAGATATTGGGCAGAAGCAGTACATACTGCAGTGTATCTGAGGAACCGATCAATAGCATCAGGACTAAACAACCAGACGCCATTTGAAATGTGGACAGGCGAAAAACCAGATGTCAGTCACTTACGCATATTTGGCAGTAAAGTGATGGTTCACATTCCTAAGACAAAAAGGCACAAATGGGACAAGAAGGCGACACAATGTATTTTGGTTGGTTATCCAGACCATGTCAAAGGATATAGAGTGTACAATCCCAACAATAACACAATAAGTACAAGTCGAGATATTGTCGTGATTGAGGAGGGGAATTGTGCTACTGAGATTCCAGTAAAAATAACAGAATCGAGCAATGATTTTGTGGTCAAGGAGGAGACACCAGGAGTTTCATCAGAAGCAGTGGGAGAGCAACCCAGTATGAGTGTCCCCGGCAAGAAAATCAAGTCAGAATCCAGTTCCAGGGCAGATGTGGATGCAGTTAGCCAGGACCCAGGCAGCTCCAGCTCTGAGGTAGATGAATTTCTTGATATCGAGGAAAGTGATGAAGTGCCTACTGCAGTTCCAGAGCAACAGGTCGTCACTCCAGATTTACCAGTGGTTCAGGATGTGCCAAAACAGTGTCGTACACGTAAAAAGCCTGAGCGGTTTGGCTTTTCTTGTGTGAGTGCGTGTAGTGAAGTGTTCGATGACAGTGAAATATCACTCCAAGAAGCTCTAAATGGAGCTGAAAGTGTACAGTGGGTGCAATCCATGGACGATGAACTGAAATCATTTGATGAAAATGATGCTTGGGAGATCGTGGACTTGCCAGTGAATAGTACAATCGTACCTTGTAGATGGGTGTTCAAACGTAAAATTGACAGTGACAATAACATAAGATATCGTGCAAGGTTGGTCGCAAAAGGTTTTGTTCAAAAGCCTGGCATAGACTTTGATCAAACCTTCTCACCAGTGCTGAGACATTCATCTTTAAGATTGCTTTTTGCTTTGGCAGCTCAGATGAAGCTTGACATTACTCATCTTGATGTCAAAACTGCCTTTTTAAATGGCTTCTTAAAAGAAACTGTTTATATGAAAATTCCAGAAGGATTTGAATGTAATGATAAATTAAATAAAGTGCTTAAATTAAAGAAAGCTATATACGGATTAAAGCAATCTTCAAGAGCTTGGTACCAGAGAGTTGATACTTTTTTGAACACAATTGGTTTTAAAAGATCTCAACTGGAACCATGTCTATACACAAAAATTAATGGATCGGATAGAATATTTATTGCTATTTATGTTGATGATTTTTTGCTCTGTTCGAATAATGTGTTAGAAACTGAAAATGTTAAGAAAAGTTTGTCATCAATTTTTAAAATAAAAGATATGGGTAGTATTAAGCAATGCTTAGGCATGAGGGTTCATGTAGACAAAGAAAATGGTTTTGTTACTCTAGATCAACAACAGTACATAGAAAAATTGTGTAAAAAGTTTAATATTGAGAATTGTAAACCAGTATATACACCTATTGAACCTAAATTAAATTTAAGTAAAAGTGATAATCATAATAATCAGTTACCCTACCAACAACTGATTGGTAGCATTATGTATTTGGCAGTACTCACGAGACCTGATATTGTTTTTTCAGTAAATTATTTGAGTCAATTTAATAATTGTTATAGTGACATACACTGGGCTTATGCAAAGAGAGTTTTGAAATACTTACAAACTACTAAAAATTGTTGTCTTAAATATTATGCTGATGGAAACCCTAAACTACTAGCTTATGTTGATTCTGACTGGGGTAGTAATGTATTGGATAGACGTTCATATACAGGTTATTTCTTTACTCTTGCCGGTGGTGCTGTTTCATGGGAAACCAGGAAGCAAGTTTCTGTTGCCTTATCCAGTACTGAGGCAGAGTACATGGGTATATCTGATTGTTGTAAAGAAGTTTTATACCTAAGGAATTTACTGCATGAATTAACTAATGAGTTCTATGTAATAACTGTTTTCAATGACAATCAGTCTGCACATAAGTTGGCAAGTAATCATTGTTTGTTTAAAAGATCAAAACATATAGATATACGTTTTCATTTCTTTAGAGAACATGTAAACAATAATGTCATGAAATTAGAATATTTACCAACTTCAGACATGCCGGCAGATTTATTTACTAAAGGGTTGAATACAGTCAAACATTATAAATTTATAGAAATGCTAGGTTTAAATAAATGAGTTATATAAAATCTTTTAGAATTATTTTGTTATGTGGGAGTGTTAATTAAATATATATACATATAACAAAATAAATAGGATACCTAAGTTCTCGTTTATATCTACAGAGTGGCGACATCTATGAAATAATATTGTACCTATCAATTTTCTATATTGTCTGTACTTTTAAAATAAAATTTAGTTCGTTCGTTACCACCAAAGCAACCGTGTTTTATTTATAAGAATTCAGCTACGAGCCTTCTACTTGATATCTGTTCTGTGGGCACGACCAATTTTCGATAGATGGCGTAGCAACGCGCGCACGGTTCAGCTAGTCATAAATATGTGTTAAAGGTCTCTGTCGTTATGTAATCTAAACAGTTTGTAGTGGTAAGACTCTAAGCAGAGTTCGCTTGGGGAAGTTCCACATCTTTGCTAGTTATTCTACCGCCAAACCAAGCAGAAACGTGAAAACATTACCTACTGTGTTCCTTGTGTGTGTTTACTATGTGGTAAAAAAATCGTCAAATGTGCTTTGGATTCAGAATATTAAGCCAAAACTGAGTCAGAGGTAGATGGATAGATAAACTCTTTAGTGCTCTAAATAAAACAAAACTTCGTAGGGTTCAAAATTTTTTTCGATAGCTGTCACACAGGAGTCGCGAATTTTGTTGAAAATTACGGATAATAAAATTGTGCCTTAACGGGCATTGTTTGCGCGAAATATCACGTATTTGTGTTGTTACTAGGTGGTGATATAATTTAATACGGCGGGAGGTTTTTATTTTGGACTTTTCTGGTTTTCAAATAAATTTTGACGTCCATCATGGACGCTAAAAATCCAATTCCTCCTGTTCCTCCGGATATTTTCACGACATCATCTGCTGGTGCTAAACGCCGAGCTACCGATGTTTCCGACCAAACAGTAGCGAAGAAAACAATTGTTAACCATGATTTATCTAACGCCTCAATGCAAAATGTATACATTCACCCTTCCCTTGTTATAGGTATCAAACAGTACACCGATTTGGACAAAGGGCCATTCGTGGTTCACATTTCCCGCTCAGACCCTGATCTTGCTACTGACGCCTCAATAAGAATCATTAAGTTTGGCCAGTTACTGTGTAAAAATAACGTTCCTAGTATTTGCCCCGATGGAATAAAAAAAGTGGGACGAAACAAAGTTTCCGTGGAGTTCACTTCGAGCGAAGCAGCAAATTGTTTCTTAGATAATCCTATTTTGGAAGCCAACAAATTTGTATCATCCATTCCAAACTACAATATTACTAAAATGGGTATTGTACGTCACGTCCCCATCGACCTGTCGATAGACGAGTTTGCGAATTCCCTTGTAGTCCCCAATGGATGTGGTATCCCGCTTAAAACTCGCAGACTTAACAGGAAAGTAATTACCGAAGGAATACCCTCCTGGATCCCTACCCAAACTGTGGTTATAACCTTCCAAGGTCAAACCCTTCCCCAAAGGATTTTCCTCTTCCATACTTCCCTACAGGTAGAGTCTTATCAATTTCCTACCATACAATGCCTTAACTGTTGTCGTTTTGGCCATATTAAATCTCAGTGCCGCTCGAAGCCCAGATGTTTTCGATGTGCTCAGCCACATACTGGTGACTCATGCAATGTCGAGGAGACAGATGCCAGTTGTCTGCATTGTTGAGGGCATCATTTCGCTAGCAACAAGAGTTGCCCTGAGCAGGGCAGACAAAAGGCTGTTAAAATCCTGATGTCGCAAGAAAATTTATCTTATGATGAAGCTTCCCATCGTTATCCAAGATCAAGCCGGCCATATGCAGAAGTTGTTCAATCATCTTCATTACCCTCATCACTCACCCCATCATCTTCCTTCCCCAGCCAATCCCAAGCATCTTCTAGTAGCTACAAAAAAACTGTGTTTACCTCTCCCCGCCCTAGAGCTCCATTGTCCAAGTCGTTTGACAGATCAGCTCATGCCGCCATAACTGCGGAAGAGCCCTCTGTCCTTCCAAACGGGTTTGCTTTATCTCAATCTTCTTCCGTCCCCCAAGATCATAGCATTCTGGATGCCCTTCTTTCTACTCTTATTACTATTATCTCCCAGCATAATTTCAACCTACCGTCCCACGTTGCCCAAAAACTTTCCCAGATCTCATTGATTACCAAATATGGACCAAGTCGTTCTACAATGGAACGCGAGAAGCCTTCGTCCCAAGAAATTTAGCCTTCTCCACTTGATTAACAAGTTTAACCCATCAGTCATTGCCATCTCGGAGACATGGCTGGTGCCTGGTTCTCGTTTTCGAGTCCCGGGTTACTCTTGCCTGCGGGATGACAGGGCTGACGGGTATTCCGGTTGCTCCTTATTTGTAAAACGTTCTCTCCCTTTTTCTCAAATCTTCCTCCCTCCCTCTCTCCCCAACATTAAAATCGTAGCTGCTAAAGTAGTAGATATCACCTATGTTTCCATCTACATATCTCATCCCCATTCTTCCATGATCGCCGACATTCTCTTCCTTCTCTCGGCAATCCAGCCCCCCATGATTGTGATGGGTGATTTCAATGCCCACCATACTTCGTGGGGCTGCAGTGCCGATGATGATGCTCTTTCTCTCCTTGACATTTTCGATGATTTAAACCTTTGTGTCATCAACAATGGTTCTCCTACCCGCAGAGCGTCACCTACCCAAAATCCTAATAGTGCGATTGACCGTACCATCTGTTCTCCTACTTTAGCTTCTGTTCTTTCTTGGGAAGTTCTTCCTCACACATATGGCAGCGATCACTTTCCAATCTCCATCTTCTTTTCTAACAGAGCTCTTCCTGCTCATAACTTCAACCCTCTACTTTACTATTTATAATATCGCACAACCTAAACAATTCTATAACTCTAACAGACTCTAAGAGCTGCCTTCAAGCTATTCTTGCCAACCCTTTTCGTTCAAAAACCAAATTTCCTATAATCCTCAAAATCCGAGAAGCCCTTTTAGAATGCCTCTCTCATAATATCAATGTAGTACTGGCCTGGATTCCTGGTCACACAGGTATATTGGGCAATGAACGTGCTGATGCATGTGCTAGTGAGGCAGTTCAGTCCGGTCTTTCTACATACTCTCAAAGATCTAGAATCGAGAAAGGTAAATTCTATGGTGACATCCAGCCTGAAATTCCTCACAAACCTTGGTTTTTCAAGTATTTAAAAGCAAATAAAGCTACTACTTCTGTGATTTGCCGTTTACGTCTCAATCACTCTTGTACACCTGTCTTCCTGGCCAAACTTAGGATTAGGAATCATTCATTATGCGATTGCGGTTTAGACGAAGGAAATGTGAACCATATTTTTTTCAGTTGTCCCTTAATGCAGTCTTCATTACATGATTTTATTCCCCCTGATATTCCTCGTCCCACCTCCGTTAAATGCCTACTGTCCCTTGTAGACACCCCCTTTGTTTATATATTATGTAACTATATTAAAAGCAATAGGAATAAATTGTAATATTTGTACTTGTGTATATTTTTATGCCAAATATGTGTACATTATATTATTTGTAAATTATATTTGTTTATGTCTGTTATTAGCTTTAATTTTTTGCGACCTAGTAAAACATAAAACGTGATAAATCCCCTCTACTGTACAATATTCCTATTACTGGCCCCTATCTCTTTGTTTGACGGCCTATCATTTAACGTGACATTGGCGGAATTGTGAGACTAATCCACATAGAGCCATTAAAAAAAAAAAAAAAAACTTCTTATGAAACATGAATCTAAAAAAACCTTAGTAACAATTGGTGACATTGTCGCTAAAAGCGATCTCTTCCAGGCAACCGAGGTATGGAAATTGATTATGAAATAAAGTAAGACAGGAATTCATAAACAAAAAGTAAATAGAAAAATAGTTTAATGTGGACTTACGACGTAGGTGTGTTACTTCAACTCGTAAGTCGATTCTTCAAAGGCCTCTTCGGCTTCGTTCTGACGACACGCGCCCGCTAAGCACTCGCCACGCTCATTAGCACCCGCGTCTAACTAGCTTTGATTTTTAGGGTTCCGTAAAACGTAAAAACGGAACCCTTATAGATTCGTCATGTCTGTCCGTCCGTATGTCACAGCCACTTTTTGCCGAAACTGTTTGAGATTATTTAATTATTTGAGAACTACACTGTTGAAACTTGGTAAATAGATGTATTGTGTGAACCGCATTAAGATTTATACAAAAAAATAAAAAAAATTAAGGAAGCCCCCATACTTAGAACTGAAACTCAAATATTTTTTTCATCAAACCTTTACATGTGGGGTGTCTATCGATAGGTCTTCAAAAATTATGTTGAGGTTTCTAATATCATTTTTGCCTACACTGAATAGTTTGCGCGTGAGACACTTCCAAAGTGGTCAAATTTGTGTCCCCCCCTTCGAACTTCTAAAATAAGAAAATGAATATTTGATGTACATTACCATGTAAACTTCCAAAGAAAATTGGTTTGAACTCGATATGATGAGTAGTTTTTTTTTGGTACCTACGTCATAAATACATTATTATTAAAACATCGAACATTTTTTTATGTTACTTGCTGCTACGGAACCCTTCATAGCCGACTCCAACTCGCACTTGTCCGCTTTTATTTTTAACCTAATTCGAGTCTTATGCCACATAAATAGATCTCAGAATTGCATTCATCGTCCATATATAAGTCCGCATATGCCACGCACACCACCAGGAGACCTACATAATATGTAAGATGATGGAAATGATAGAAGTGGTATGGCGTTGCGGAATAATACATTAGAAGAGTTTGCCGGAAAAAAACATTTTCCGACGATTTACAGAGGAAATTTGGTCATTTTATTACGTACGGCATTGGTACCATACAGTTTCAATAGCTCTAATTCTGCTTCTAATTAATTATTTCGCAATGCCGTACAAAAATCATGCGACAAGGAGAAACTATCGAGGGTTGCAACGGTTCTTCAACTGCACTCAGTTGGACAGCTTACAAGTGACGGCATAGTGCTGAATCTTATTACTTTATACCCTTCTATCATCCCACTTAGGTCTCCTGGTCTTCATTTGACCCATACATTTTGTTCAGGGGCCTGTAGTCTACTTATACTCAGCGCCCGCCCCGCACATGCGCGCACCCGCTAGTACCGCTACACAAAACCCTTGCGCTCGAGCCCCGAGCCACAGAGAACCCGAGCCTCGGCCAGTGTTGTACTGACTGTCATCAGGTGTAGTCGCGAGTTAAGTTGAGCCAGAAGTTGCAAAAAACTTTTTGCCAATTAAAATTATTTATTTAGTCACATTTAAATTACAACTCTAGTGCGGAGTCATGGAGCCACGGAGAGGTGTAGAAAACCAAACCAGAGGTGATTCCGTAACAAAAAATTCGTTTTTAATCTTAGTATTTGTCTGAAACTGTCTTAACCCTTACACGTTTGTAAGTAATCCAAAGCTGAGAATGCGCGAATTGAAATAAAAATAGTACAGAAAATACAAATTAAGTATAGGTACATATTTTTATGTTATTGGGATGAGGAAATATGCGCCAAAGTGTACATTTTCTATGTATGCGAAAAAATACGATATTATAAATGAACCACAATTATAGTTGTAAAAACAAACTATTTATTTAATAATCATATTTAAAATTCCAAAAAATAATAATTAAAGCAATGTTGGTTTGAAGTATGACAAAATGTACATTACTTGTACTGCTAGTGTTATTTGTCCTTTTTTTTCAAGGCGACTTTTTGGACAATGTTCGCAAGTATTGCACAAGTTTTCTTTTTATTTTCTACGAGTAGTAAAGATATGAAATTAAAAAAGAGAACCAATAGCAGAATCTTTCAAATAAAAAATTGCACTTCTACATACTTCATTGGCTTGTTTTTGACATATTGTATCATTATACTGTGTCCCTTGAACTCACGTATGTTGCCTGGATTTTGATGTTGGTCATAGCGTTTTGGAAAGCTTGCTTGAAGTGACCTATAACAGGACGTTTTTTAAATGCCCATTGCATTATCGATTTTGATGATTCCTTTTTTGTTTACCCAGTCTTGATCCTTGCGTTAATAGTCTAGCGAAAGCCTCCTTAAGATGTTGATCGAAACTTTTCAGTACAATAGCATTCACTGAAACAACTATCGGGACTATGATTGTCTAATCAACATCTAATAAGCCAGTAACCTCGTGAGCCAAGAAAAGGTGGCTTAGCTCGTCCTTCTCGGCTTTCACGAAGTTCTCGTCATATGCTCATGTGATATCAATAAGCACAGCAAAGTTGAAACAGTTTATTATTTCATACATTACATTTCATACAAATATTCATACCACCCAATTGGGAAATCCTCCTTTTATAAAGTCTGTTAAAAATGATTATAAAAAACAACCGTAATAAATAATTACAAATAATCGATAACGAATTACCTTCATTGTTTCATGATTCCAGTGTACACACAAAGTCGGTTATACGGCGAGTCCTGTTACCGGCTGATGACGAAAAACGGCGTTTTTATCTACATGCAGACCAGAGGTCGTCTAGACGTGGACAGTTCGTCTAGATCCGTCACCAGCTTCGTCTGCACCAACACTGTGGTCGACGAGCGGCAGGGGAAACAGTTGATTAGAATGATGAAGGAACGATACACCCTACAAGCCGGTTCATTTGCGAATCTGGCCGTTCAAGACGTACAAGATGTGAGTAAAATGGATGGAAGTAGTTTTCTTCTTACAGGTCATAGTGACGAGACAGCAGGACTTGTGTCTGATGGTAAGCAACATGCTTGCCCATAGCAGCACAGTATCGCGTAGCTATTGGAACATAAAGAGTCCAAAAAATATTACCTAGCACTGTGCTCGTCACCCAGGCATCTGGGGTGTTTTATCTCTAAGCCCTGTAATTTCTCTGAAAACATTGCCCTTCAAACCGGAACACTGATGTTTTCACATTAATGCCAAGAGTCCTACTACTACACAATCGACAGATGAGAACAGACGGTTTTTTTTTTCGGATGAACTTTAAAAATTAATAGTACCATGGGTCAATTGAGTGCAGCAAATTGACCAATGCGCGTCGACGACGACAGACGACGTGTTACTTCAGTCAACCGGCACAATAATAATAGGATTTTAAATAGAGTCATTACCTGTGATGAAAAGTGGACCCTGTACAAAAATAGTAATAAATGCCAGTGCCAATGTAGTTCACTACAGTTTTTTTTTTTTTTATAGCATAGAGTGACGAGACGAGCAGGTCATGTGCCTGATGGTAAGCAACATGCCTGCCACATAACAGCACAGTAACACGCAGCTATTGGAACATGATAGTCCAAATCATTACCTAGCACTGCACTGCGCTCGTCACCCAGAGATCTAAGATATTATGTCTCTAAGCCCTGTAATTTCTCTGGAATCATTGCCCTTCAAACCGGAACACAGTAATGTTTGCACATTACTGCTTGGCGGTAGAATATTTGGCAAAGGTGTGGTACTTCCCCAGGCCGACTCTGCTAAGAGTCCTACCACTACTAAACTAAACTACTTAAATCTGGCAAGATGTTTACGACAAATGTCTATTGTCAGGAACTGCAAACAATGATGGAAAAGCTAGCTGATAAACAACCGAGGCTAGTGAATCTAAGCCACTTCTGTTTCAGGACAATCCTAGACCACACATTGCACAACAGACGGCTACCAAATTATAAGAGTTTAAATTGGAATATTAAAGACATCCACCGTACTCACCGGACCTTGTTCCGACAGATAACCTATTTTTTTCGAAATTTGGATAACTTCTTGCAAAGGAAAAAAATTCAACTGCGATGGGGCAGTCTAAAGCACCTTTAAAGATTTTATTGATTCCCGACCCGATATCCGTGTTCCCAATCGAAAGGTTGTTTTAGTAAAAGGATCAGTGAACTATCTATGAGATGGCAAAAGTGCATAGACAGCAATGGTGCATACTTTGATTAAATAAATATTTTCAAGTGATATGTAAAAATCGGTTTTGTTTTCCTCCCTTACAAAACACTAGTTTTATATATAAGGACCTAATATTTACCTGATTAAATATATATAAATAAATTTACTTCAATTTCAGACAATTGACGGGAAAGCTGTGGAAGATCCGAGGCAATTGGAAATAGCCATTCTAGACATGGTTACGACCCTACCCACCACAACGGTAGTCGAATCTGACAATTACATAACTTCTGTAGCAGGAGAACCTCAAGTAAATTTCCCTTTAATACTACGAAGAAAAGAACAAATAGTCAGCGCCATCGAGAAGATATATTCTGTCATTAAGATTGTGCCTCCTAATGACGAACAAGATTCATTGGTTGAGGAAACACAGCTTAGCGAGAGTTTAAAGTCTGAAACAGAAGATATTACCGAAATGTCTCCTGATGCATACAGCCTGCCTCCGTTTGTAGACAGCTTTCAGAATCAGAATGAGTCTGACACAAGTTACTCAGAGAATTATGTTACATCTTCAAGTCTGGACGTCGTAATGAGTTATGAAAGAGTAACGGTAATCGAAGAAGTAGAAATCACGCAGTCAGATTTGGACTACGAACTCCCGGCATCGGTTGTGGAGGAGATGGTAACTGATGAAAATACGACATACCAAGCTACATTAGACGCGGAACAGCAAATATCTGGGACACAAGTATCTATTACCCAAGGGGCTGTTGATGACAACTCTGCTCTCGACGCTTTTTTTGATGATGAAGGTGTGTATGTATTTTGGATTACGTCTAAATTTATGTAAAGCCGTAAAAATCTAAACTCTTATAGTTTACCTACACCGACCGTGTTTTTGATATAACTATTTGATACAAGTAATATCCTTACGTACGAGTAGATATATACCCGTACTAAGAGGTTCACTTTCATATTTTAAACGCGAATCACCAGGGTTAGCAATACCTACTTTACCGTCTTTCTTGTTTCCTTAGACCTACATTTTGGGTGTTTTGAAGTCGAGAGTGAAAAAGTATATAACCGTTTTAACTCGTTAAAACATATAGAACAGCTATTTTTATTAACACGCTTTTATTAGCTTTACTTGTAACTATCTATGTATGTAAGAAAATCTTGGAATCTTAATTTGACCCACTTCCCGGTATTCGATTAGGATGAAATTTTGCACACGCTCTGAGTTCTGATGAAAATACATGACTAGCTAAGAAACGTTATTATTAACACGTTTTTTTTAGCTTCACTTGTAACTAACTATGTATGTAAGAAAATCTTGGAATCTTAATTTGGCCCACTTCCCGGTCTTCGATTAAGATAAAATTTTGCACAAGCTCTGAGTTCTAATGACAATACATGACTAGCTAAGAAACGTCATTACAAATCCAATAAGGCGGCCGCCCCGAGATGGCGGACTGGCTGAAATCCACCACCACGATATGGGTTACCTTCTGGATATGGTATCTGAGTTACCTTCATATTTATTTCACGCGGACGAAGTCGCGGCTAATGGCTAGTCCGTCATAAATTCACTGTTGTTAAAACACTGATTAAAGTAACAACGAACTACAAGAACTTTAATATTACGAGGATGTTACTTTGCTACGGAAGCCTTCATGGGCGAGTTGCAGTTGACCACTTTTATAATTTGTTTTGTAGATCATCGTCATGATCGTTCCGAAGTGGTCCCATATAAATTTTATCGAAATCAGTATGGTGGTTTTGAAATATGAACAAAAACTAAAATTTGACTTTTAACTTTTGATTGACTTTTGACTGGGTTTGTGGCTTAGTGGGTATAGTAACTCTGCCTGCGAAGCCGAGGGTCGTGGGTTCGATTCCCACCTAGTGCAAATATTTGTGCGACGAATTCAAATATTTGTACTGTGTCTGGGTGTGTTCTATGTATAGTAAGTATGTATTTAAAACTATCGTCACGCGGGGGTATGATAAGAAATCTTCGGGTAAACTCGGGACCATAGCCATTGGCCATCTCAAAATGCGTCAGGCAATGGGAAATGCTTAAAGGGCGTGGCCTGTCCATCATGGCATGGCCATCTAGAAACGCGTCAGCCAATGGGAAATGCTGACGCTTTTCTAGATGGTCATGCCATGATGACCAGGCCACATTAATTTAGTTGTTGTAAGCGCTACCCCCTCATCTATTTGAAAACGGTTTTGGTGATCATTATGATTATGAGTAAATGTTTTAAAACTTTGTTTACAGTTCTTATGGAGAATGTTGAATCGGCAATGGAAAGTTTGGATGATGCAGTTGACTTGGCGTTGCCTAATTTTTTGGTATGCGTTGTTTTCACTGGTTTAATTACTGACCCATCACTAGTTTAACTGAACTATTTGCCATGTTAGAAAAATACAAATTATTTACTAATAGTATTAGAAATAACGGGACATTCATCGTGGCTCAATAGTAGAGCGAGAAACCGATATTTCGATGCTGTTTCATGGACCATGTTTCTAGATATTGTTTATAGATATTGTTGCTGTAGTGGCGCCTAAGAGTCCTAACTCTTAGCAGAATCCGCCTGGGGAAGTACCACACCTTAGCCAGTTATTCTACCGCCAAGCAGTAATGTGCAAACATTACTGTGTTCCGGTTTGAAGGGCAATGTTTCCAGTGAAATTACAGGGCTTAGAGATATAACATCTTAGATCTCTGAGTGACGAGCGCAGTGCAGTGCTAGGTAATGATTTGGACTCTTGATCAAAAAAAAAAAAGATGTTAAACTGAAGCAACTCGTGATCGAAATATCGGAAACTAGGTCCACTTTTTAACATTCCGTAAATAATGTTGCAATGTAACAACGAATAATACAAATGAAGTGTAAAAAAAATGCTGACAGTCAACGGATTTAAATTTTCTTACCGTTGTCTCGTTTCTTTTACAGACCTCGACTGAGATTGAAGAAATCTTGGGCCCCAGTTTCGTCGAGCCATCTAACCAGTAATAAGTCCACTACTCATATTACCAATGTTTTTAACCAATTAACGTATCGTTAAGAAAGCCATAGATAATTACTAAGTAAATATTTAGCTAAACTCGATGTTTTCTGCTGAATCTCTAGATCCCATAACTTATAATTACTTGTAGGTAATATTTACTATGAAAGCGATTGTGGTTGCTACATAATTTGATTAAGAAGTGTTTTACACTTCGATGGGCGACGACCGACTTGAGTTTCAGTCGCATTCGGCAGTTTTTTTCAAGACCACGGTTGCGCACGCACTCACTTTGAAATATGTCGCCAAAAACGACTGAAACTTAGATTTCCGAGGAGTTAAGAAGTTGGGTGGAATTTATAATTACACTACCACTATAAATTATAGAAGGTACGCTTTCAGTCATGGGTAATTTGTAAGGCTTATGGCTCACCACACTGCAAAATGAATACAAGAGCGTTTTTAAATCTTTTATATAAAACTAAAACCATATTTAAATATAGTCTTAGTTTCTTTGAACTCATAGACTCCAATTAAATTAAATTTTAGAGTTGAATGAAAATTAGTTTGTAATAAATAAAATAATTCTAGGATGTTCGTGTTGTAATTTTGAAGTATCGAAAATGGCAATGTTTGTAATTTAACTCTCAAGAGAGTTAAATTACGCCAAGGCGTAGATATACAATTCAAAACTCAAAACTTGCGATAAAAAAGTATGTGCTTTAGAGCGCACTGCAAAAGTGATAACTTAAATAAGAAATAAGTATTAAAAACGATTGATAAATTTCAATAATTAAACATTTAAATGATTTTATATAAATTGAATACATACAGTAAACACAGCGACACGCAGTGGCAGCAGCAGCTGACTGTATCTTTCTCGCTCGGGCACACTCGGCGGTTCTGAGTTCATCCGAACGAATCTTTCACTTCCGAACACTCATTTACAGTCTACGAAAAAACCTGTTTGTGGTGCGTTGGTTAGAAGTGTTCACTTCAAAAATCTTACCGCCATGTCACACTTGACTTGACCTTTATTTCTTTGGGTGCTTTGACTTTGGATCATTATGTCGAAGTTTTCTTTGCCGATTTGACATAATGTTAAAATTTTACAGTTTTTGACGTGATAACGTCTTATAATTCGATGAAGCCGGCTGCACGCCCGCAAAACATGACGTCATGTAACGTTACCGCCATAGAATAGATAATATTTACCACCGTTACCTCGCCTTATTACGCACCATCTAGTGAGTGAAATGTGTATTACGTTCAAGGAGTCTGTCCATGTTTTAGAAAAGCGACGATATGAAGTTAAGAACTTGTGCTAGTACAATGATGTACCCAGAGATGGCGCTTTGAACAGCTTTTCAAAAAGCTTCAGAACGTTTTACCTAGATGGCGCTTAACACAATCAGTATTTTCTTAAGACGTTGTCACGTTCAACTATCGTCAGTAAACCTTTTTTTTAACTTGATTAATTTACTCAAACTCATTCAAAATTTGGAAAATGTTTCTTTATATTTAATTATTATGGATCCATGTTTTGGTATATTAAAATTTCAATCACGTATTTATTATCAGTTTTGTTATTTCTTTATATTTGTCATTTAAAATTTACACAAATAAGAGACAAAATGAACGCGCTTGTATTTATTTCGTAGTGTGGTGCCATAACGTAAACTAGTTAATTTTAAATGTTTGTGACCGTTGACGTAGTGTTGTTTTTCTATTATTTGGTAAGTGTTAGTTGTAAGGTTAATTTGATGATAGATGTTTGCTTGATTGGTGTTGTTCAATGGCTGTCAGTCAGTTACGCTGACCTTTTGATGATTTATTACTCGGTGATCTCTTTCCAAAATTAATTAATTTGTCAAATGATTCAGAAGATCTCTAATTATTATGATATTTGTTAATAAGTGTATTTGTTAAGAGTAACTAGATCATAATATTGTAAATGTTAGTAGGTATATATATAACTCTCTTAACAGAACTTGACTCAAGCTCAATCTTGTTTCTTTGAGTTCGTTGAGTTTAGCGTTCGAACTTCTTACATATTAATATCGTTTTGATGCAAATGCTCAAAAAATTTCTTAGGTACTGTGTTCCGGTTTGAAGGGCAATGTTTCCAGATAAATTACAGGGCTTAGAGATATAACAACTTAGATCTCTGGGTGACGAGCGCAGTGCAGTGCTAGGTAATGATTTGGACTCTCCATGTTCTAATAGCTGCGTGTCACTGTGGTGTTATGTGGCAGGCATGTTACTTACCATCAGGCACATGTCCTGGTTACCTCGTCACTCTTTATTAAAAAAAAAAATACAATTTTTTTTCTGAGTAGGTATGTATCAACCGCGAGCCGTAATCGGACAGTAAAATTGTGCTTTCTGTGTTTCGGCCGTATGTTAGAGAGAAAATTAAAAATATTGGCAATCGGCATACCTAACACAATAAAAACATTTGTCTGTTAGTTATTACGCGCTAACGCTAACCACGTTACGCGTAAACGTATGCAAACATGAGCTAGGTACTTTTTATGGGTTTAGCCTAAAATCGCTGATTACTCTTCTGTTTCAGCAATTTTATATAAATTGACTGGGCTCGTGGCTTTGTGGGTAGTAACTGTGCCTGCGAAGCCGTGGGTCGTGGGTTCGATTCCCACCCAGTGTAAAAATTTGTGTGATGAACTCAAATGTTTGCACTGTGTCTGGGTGTTTCTATCTATAATAAGTATGTATTTACAACTATACACGTATTATATCAGCTACATTTCAAGCTTGGCTTAGTTTGGGGTCCGATGGTGTGTGAATTTTCCACCAATATTTATTTATTTAATTGACCAATATGAACATCAAACAGTTTTTGCGGTTGAGTTATTTGATTTTGTACCAAAATAAATGTTAATTATGTAATTTAGAATTATGCGTAGCACAGCGACAGCGTCACAGCGATTTTCTGTACATTGCATGAAAGCAGTAAAATAAAAATGTGTAAATATTATGTTCTTAATATAACCTTGCTTTAAAGGATGATTCAATAGACTGTGCTAGATTACTGTTAGTGTTGTTTGGTTAGCTTATTGTGAATCTATAATCACATCTATATTCATTATGTTTTTTTACGTTTGTGCATATTTTCTTATTCATAAATTGCCCATATAATTGTAAAAATATGTTTAGCGTAACCTAGTCACAAAGCCCATATGTTTTAAACTAAAACCAAAATGGAAAATTATGTAGAAGGCGACATAACATTTTATTAAATACACCATTTTTGACTCAGTTACACGACCCCGTGCAACATGTGAATTATTTTATTTGTCATAAAAGTAACATTAATATTTAAATACAAGTTATTAAAACAGCTAAATATTTCGATGGTTAATTAACTTGTGTAGCCAGTGGTCGTGTAACTCAGGTTTTATAGTCTAGAACAACTTATGTTATTGAAAGAGTGAAAGACTGAGCACTTTTAGCTGTTGGAGTTATCTACTTACGGTTTAGGTACATACCTATAATTATGATAAAATGTTTGCTGACTTTGTGTTGAACCGATCGTATGTAGTCTTACTCAAAATGGTCCCGTGCCTTCTACCTACGCTAGAAGTCCCTAAAATATTTCAACAACAAAAAAAACAGAAGTGTAACAATAGGTACAATAACTTGTGTGAAAAAGTATAAAATATTATATATTTTGCGACACTATTATTACTCTTTTATGAAATGTATTTTTTTATTATTTTCGCTTCCGTAAGTCGTTCTTAGAAACGTCAACTAGCCGTCTTAACAATTTAAAAGGCACTATTTTATGAAATGTATTTTTTTATTATTTTCGCTTCCGTAAGTCGTTCTTAGAAACGTCAACTAGCCGTCTTAACAATTTAAAAGGCACTTTTGCCGTAGTAACTTTATTAATCTGTGCTTTTGCACAAATAAACTTTTTGTAATGTTTGCATGCAATGCATTAGATTCGTGAAATTATAATAGTGCTGCAATATTTTGATACTGAGATCGGTCGGTTCTTCATTGCTGCTTTAGATAAGCATTTTGAATATTTCATTATTTACTCGTTAGCTTTTACTTATGATTTACTAAATGTATCTTTCGATAATTATGTGTAGTTTGATATTCTTAGAAAATCGTTTAGAGCATTCCTGTTAAAACAGATATTTATTTATTTTATAAATTTCTGTTCGTATTGTTTCTTTATTTTTTATTTCCCAATAAAGGAATTTGTAGTGTATTATAATACAGATTAAAGATTTAAGCTAGTCAGCGCTTTTAGACCTTGCTGAGGTTTCTATTAGCGGTAATGACCGAACGTTGAATTAACATAAATCAGCTTTCTATATTTGTTAATTTACTTCGACTGAAGTTGATTTAGCTCTATTATTTTTCCCGTTTTTATCCAGTTGCATGAGGAATTTCTTTCATGGTTTGTGATTATTTTCTACTGGTTTGAAAGCACGAACAAAAATACCGTAAAGTAACAAAAGTCCAAGTCTATGTGTAACAAATCTGTCATGCTGTGGTTAGGTATTTGTTCGTAGGTAAATGATAAAAAAGACGAAGAGGAATATTAGTACCTAATCTCACATACAGTTTTCTTGTGTGATAAAAATGTTTTCTAAATAATGAGGTTCTTATATTAATCCAACGATATATAATAGACCGAAATGTTAAATTACTTTTTTACTGAAAAGTAAATAACTACTTTGCTATAGTCCCACAAAATGTCCATCTAAATCAACTTGAGTAATTTACTTACTCCTAATCTTGCTATGTTTGTATATAATACCAAAATAAACACCTGGTAAATAAAAGAAAATAAAGTTTTTTTAAATTGCGCTTTAAATAAAAATTATAAAAGTATATGTCAAGTTAACTAAACAATATACGAAACAACTGGTTACCTTGAACTTTGCCATATTAATCAAGTTAATGTATTCTACGGGTATCTATAATTATTATATAATTTACACTTACACGTCAATTGATAAAATAAATACGTGTATGCGAACAATGGTGAAAATAATTCTTACTCTCTAAGTACACTATTACAATGTAATTGTTTTCCGTTGGCTTGGCTTCTTGTAGTTTTAGAGTAGGTACCTACCTATTTCTTGTTTTCGTCACATTTCTTAAATGTCTTTTTTATAATATAGAGTGACAAGACGACCAGGACATATGCCTGATGGTAAACAACATGTCTATCCATAACAGCACAATGACACGCAGCTATTGAAACATGAAGAGTCGAAATCATTACCTATGTAGGACTGCACTGCGCTCGTCACCCAGAGATATTAAGATGTTTTATCTCTATGCCCTGTAGCATCAGGTATTCGTAGTGAATGATTACTATTATTGCATTATTCGGATCTTACTATGTATTTACGTAAACTCATTTAGACCATAAAACGCAGCCATCCATCGACTATTTTTCATACCTATATCATTTTGAAAGCTCACATAGTTCGTGTTAGAATTTAACTATTTTAATGATCGGTGTACTCGTATATTAACTATGTTTTTTTTTGTAATTTTAGACGTAAGTACTTATGTGAATAAATGAACCTGATCCACGCTGCGGAAAATTACAACTTGAGAACAATTCGTCTATCTTGTCTGTAACATAATAATACTTAATTGTTTTACCACTTGTACATTGTGATGATAACCTTTTATTGAGACCACACAAATGTGTCGGAAAAATTATGTCCAAATTAATACTCAAACATAGTTCTGCAAGATTTAATACGAGTATGTTCAATACTGTAATTTTACATTGGTACCTACTGTAATTATAATATATTGGTACCTACTTACTATAATTATAGGTGGTATGCAAAAGAAGAATTATACACCTAATACAATTATAATACACTAGCGGTGCCCCCGGCTTCACCCGTAGTACTTAGTTATGTAGCCTATACACTCAGGATTCACGTACATAAATAAATCAAACGTTGAAAGGATGTTTGAAATCGGGCCAGTAGTTACAGAGATTAGTTCGATCAAACAATTAAAGTCTTCACCTTTATAATATTAGTTTAGATACCTATTTAAATGTTAAAGTGTTAAAATGTTAAATGTTAAGATACTTTTTTAACATTTCTTTGAAGTGTTTTTTTTCACTAACAGTCAGGAACTTTGAGATTTATTTTCTGTGCGGGATCGAATTGTTATTAGTGCCACAAACAACATCTTTTTTTGTTGAATAAAGTGATTTTTAAACGGATTAAAACAAGTTGTAATATTTCGCAGTGCGGTCTAGACCTGACTTGTTAGATAGAAAGTCTGAAGGTAAATTTGGACTGATTTAATTTATAAAAATTGTTTTGTGTATGAACAGAAAGATTTCGGAATAATTCTTGTATTCGTACCTGTGGAATTTGATTTATTATTGTTACTATTGATGTTATGTGCCAATGATATATGATCGTTAATCCAGTGATGGCTACCAAAATATATCGCATATTTTAAATATCTATCAAGTATTTTTATTTATTTCTGGTGATGCCGTTCTGTGCATCGTCTCCTATGGTAGTTGTATTAAGTAAATTATTTTTTCCATAAAAAATTAAACCGACTTCAAAACCACAAATAGGCACCCAAAAGCGAAAAATAAGTTAATTTACTTATGTAATTATTATTAGCACTACTCACTCATCTATTTGAAGTCGGTGCCAGTCAAGCCAAAAAGCTAGTAAGTAGATAGATAGGTGCTATGTACACAGTAAGTAAGTAGTATCTGTCTACTACTTACCTGTTAGACTTGACTGACACCGACTTCAATTAGACGAGTGAGTAGCGCTTATAATAATTAATATACTTATTTTTCGCTTTTGAGTGCCTATTTATGTTTTTGAAGTCGGTTTACCTCTCCTTATCCATTATTTCGCAATGCCGTACAAAAATCATGCGACAAGAAGAAATTATCGAGGGTTGCAACCCCCTATGAAGTTTGGGTTGTGGTTACTTGGGAAGATAACGGGTAGTAAAGGTGTACAAAATAGTACCTTACATGTGTTAAAGTATAAAGCTATTTTTTTTTATATTTTGTTAAAGATAACTTTAGAAATCTCGTCATCCATTGCCAGACACTTATGACAGTTGCTACCCCCTGCCAGACACCCCTAAACTTTAATAAATTATAATTATACTTTTGTTACAGTATAAAAGCTAAATTTTATATATTTATGTTACTTGGGGACCTATGAAAAGATGCTACCTTAATAGCCGGTATGGTTTTTATGTCTTTTAATGGTTTTTATATCTTGCCAGACACATCGAAAGTCCGCTGAAAGTGCGAGCGCGAGGTAACAACTGTTCCACAGAACATATATCAGGAAGAAGTAGCAAGTAGGCAAACGTAGTACTAAGTTAGAGGTTGACGAAATATAATCGAAATAAAGTAAAAACTTACCGAAGGTACGATATGCCTCCTTTAGATAAATTTATGGCCCGGCTATCATTTTTAGGGTTCCGTAAAACGTAAAAACGGAACCCTTATAGATTCGTCGTGTCTGTCTGTCTGTCTGTCTGTCCGTCCGTATGTCACAGCCACTTTTTGCCAAACTATGAGAACTACACTGTTGAAACTTGGTAAGTAGATGTATTCTGTGAACCGCATTAAGATTTTTACAAAACAAATTTAAAAAAAGAAAAATTATGGTTGCCCCCCATACTGAGAACGGAAACTCAAAAATTTTTTTTCAACAAACCTACACGTGTGGGATTTCTATCGATAGGTCTTCAAAAATGATGTTGAGGTTTCTAGAGCGGTACAACGAGAAAGCGGTACAAGACCGGTCATTGTGGAAATCATTGGGGAAGGCCTATGTCCAGCAGTGGACGTCTGCAGGCTGCAGATGATGAGACGATGACCCAGATCTCTCATTCTCCAATCAGTCAAATGAGGATGGTGTTCATTAGAACCCTTTGTAATATACGGACTTATCTGCACTGATTATAATCCAAAATAGTTCTCATCACATACAGAAACACTTTATTGTGCACAACTGAAAAATAGCGCGTGGTAGAGCTTAAAGAAATTCACAATAAAATTGTGAGGTGAGGCTTGAATTATGCACCTCTGAGTATCCTATATCCTATACCTCCCAGTACCTACACATTAATTTACCTTCAAGTACCTACACATGGAACAAGATTTTCATCACCACTGGCTATACCAGCTAAAGAAGTCACTGTGTTTGAAGAGCAATAATTCCAGAGAAATTATATGCAATAGAGACCACTGTCAGCGAGCAGTCTGCTAATTTGTGTTTTGTTCGTCGGGTCGTAGCCGAGTCGTATAAGTCGGCGCAGGCCTTAATCCTACAGTTGCCGCATATCCCGCAAGCCAGCCCCGTGAAGTAGGTGCCCACGCACACTGGGGCCTGGCTGAAAAACGCTACCTTAGATATTTAGATACTTAGATATTTTTTTAGTATTATAGGTTTACGTCTGATCTTACCTGACCTGACCTGGCCGCCATCTCGCCTGATGTTACGAGACGTGACGATGGAGCGTGCTTACCTACCTAGAAAAAACCGATTCACTTTCGATTTGAAAACACCAAGATTGTATTAACCCCACTCAGGCAATGCAGTCCACAGCTTAGACATTCTTATTAGAAAAAATGTATCAAACTTCTTCGTTCGAGTCTTTTGAACGTCAACCAAGAAACGATGTTGCCTTTTTTTTTTTTAAATAACGTGTGACAAGGCGTGCAGGACATGTGCCTGATGGTAAGCAACATGCTTGCCACATAACAGCTCAGTGACACGCAGCTATTGGAACGTGAAGAGTCCAAATCATTACCTAGCACTGCACTCGACACCCAGAGATCTAAGTTGTTATATCTCTAAGCCCTGTAATTTCTCTGGAATCATTGCCTTTCAAACCGGAACACAGTAATGTTTGCACATTACTGCTTGGCGGTAGAATATTTGGCAAAGGTGTGGTACTTCCCCAGGCGGACTCTGCTAAGAGTCCTACCACTACAAAAAACACTTGCCCACACTACTTGCCCTGTTTGTTTGTTAGTGTGGGACAAATCTTGTGAGTTACATTTAATAAGCTTTTATTCGACTTATCTGTTAATAAGTTAGTGTGGGACAAATCTTGCGAGTTAAATTAGAACCACTTCCTGTCGTTAGATTAGGTTGAAATTTGGTATGCCTACGTATCCTCGGTGACAACGCAATATAATATGATACTAAGAAGCTGATCTCAAGATAGAGTCAGAAGGTGGCCATACGAACTCCTAAGATAAAACCGTCGAGTTTGGACTCGTTTGAATAGTCTTGACAAGCACTCTTGACAGCCAGGGTCTCAAGATTTTTTGCAATAAATGCTTGCAAAAAATGTTTGATTGATTGATTGAAGGTGTCTGAAGGTGGCCATAGGAACTCCTAAACTAATCAAAATACAACCGACGAGTTTGGTCTCGTTTGAATAGCCTTGACAAGCACTCTTGTGTTACATGACATCAGCCAGGGTCTCAAGATGGCGTCTGAAGTTGGCCATATGAACTCCTAAACTATACAACATAAAACCGTCGAGTTTGGACTTGTTTGAATAGTATTGACAAGCACTCTTGTGCTACGTGCTGTCCGGGATCTAACGATGAATGCCTAAGAATTCTCTTGGAGTTACAGAGTTTTGTAGAGATCGGTGAGATGGGCGGCGATACCATTGGTCTGCAACCAGTCTAGGAAAAGGAAAACTCCAAAATCAAAACCGGACTCTAATAAAAACAAAAAAAGAAAAAAACTACTAATTTGAAAAACTTTTTTAAAAACAAGCTTTTATTTAAATGCTATAAAACGAAGAAAATACATTTTGAATGCAATCAAACTCAAAATTTATTTTCTTCGTTTTATAGCATTTAAATAAAAGCTTGTTTTTAATAATGTCGTTCCATTAATACAACTAGCTGAAGAAACCTGAAAAAGCATAAATTATTTTCTATTCTAATTTTATAATAGCCAAAATTATTTCATAAAAAAATTGAAAGGGTCGATGTACAATAAAAGAAAACACTTGACAATTGGTATTTTATTTTTAATTGTAGCTAAGTACATCATCTTAAAAGTATAATAACCGTATGATTATTTAATATGTAGACACTTATACATCAACTTTAATTAAGTAGATTCGCCATTGAAGACACGATAATTATTAAATTTGGTTTAGGGTACGATCTTTCGGGATATTAACTCAAGTATGTAAATTATAAATACTACGATAACTGTTATTTCATTAAATTACAGTATTGCTGTTCTGGACGTCTACTCTCGTTCTATGAAAAACGTAATATCGAAATAAACTCGCGACTTCCTACTCTGGTTTTACTTCGAGCCGTCGTTTCGTCCGTTTAAATGTTCTAAGCGTAGGCTTAGACCACAGAAATCTAAATAATATATTATTTAGATTTCTGTGGCTTAGACTCTTAAGTTAGAGTTTTGAGTATTCACTCCTAGAAAATGTTGAAATGACAAACAATGTTACCTAAGACGAAACGACGTAGAACCGGAGTAGGAAAGTCGCGAGTTTATTTCGTAATTACGTTTTTAGTAGAAAGAGATTAGACGTCCTGTTTAGCACTTTACAATAAAGTTCTACTAACACGCTATGTGTAAAAGTAAATAGAGATCCACAAAGAACTCTAGCCGCACCATAACGAAAATAACGCTATAAAAATGTGTAAAGTTCTCAAAAATCTAAATAATTATTTAGATTTCTGTGGTAAAGTTGGACAACATAAAATATGGATGATAGGTAAATAGGCGCCATCTATTACAATATGTTTGAATCATTTTGTCTCGTTTGAATGAATCTCATTCTACATTCATTGTTTCCCCATTTAGTGTGATACCATAAAGTTTTTCTTATTCCACCTAGATGTCACTTTTCTTAACTCAACAAACATGCAAAAAATGATTTAGCGATTAAGAGCCGGTTCACATGGCGCGGCTGCCAACCGCGCCAGAGCGCGGGTGCGGCAGATTTCCATATAAAATTGAATTCAAAACACACGACGCGGTTTACGGCCGCGGCCGCGATTCTTGCGCAGTAGCTTTCCGGAGCAGAAACCGCGAAAACCTGCGGTCTCGTGAGTATTGAAACAAAACCGTCGCGCGGCGTGGCGCCGCGCCCGCGCGCGGGCGCGGTTGGCAGCCGCGCCGTGTGAACCCGCTCTTACAAACTTGGGCTGAGGATTATTTCTGATAGGAATACTGACATACATACTTATTAGATAGAATTTCACATCCAGAATAGAATTTGGACCTGAAACCATAACCTCTGTGCTTGTGTCCGCATAGGCTGCCTTACTTATTATGTACCTACCCATTAAAAAAGTAACAAATATTCAAATAAACATCTAATATCTATTAAAAGTATTTACCGAAGAACAAATACTGAAATGTTACTGTTTTGGAGCGTAATTTTCGTTTGAAGCCGAGGGTCGTGGCTTCGATTCCCACCCAGTGCAAATATTTGTGTAATGAATTCAAATGTTTGCACGGTGTCTGGGTGTTTCCATGTATAAAAAGTATGTATTTAAAACTATATAAGTATTGTATCAGCTATTTGGCCGCCATCACACAAGCTTTGCTTAGTTTGGGGTCAGATGGTGTTGTGAATTGTCCCCCAATATTTATTTATTCAATTTTTTTTTAATTTTTTTTATCATCATCATATTTATCATCCTTCCATCCTTTGCACAAATCACATGATGCAGACGTCTATTTATCCTTGTTGCTCGCTGTTCGAGTGATTTTCGTACTTTTCAGTGACAGGGATAGATCGATGCTTGCGCCGTGTTACTTGTGACTAAAATAAACCGACTTTTCACCAAAATTTACTTTACCTCAATTCTGTCTCTTTGAGTTAGTTTGACGTCATAATCGTCAACATTTTCTGCGACAATCTGACTTTAAAGTTGAACTGATTTGTGAACCGCGTAAGCCTTCAGTAAACATTAAGCACTTACACCAAATATTAACTCTATAGTTATAGGATAGAGTCACTTGACTTTAAATGGACACCAGATCCTTTGCAATGAACTACTCATTTCAAAGCCTAGCAATTTGTTAGCATTTTCTTAAATCTTATCAGGGTGCTCACCCAAGTCATGCTTTTTATAAGACCGATAGTCGGGCCGATTTTTCTTTCAATAGGGTACAATCCTCAAAAAAACTAAGTAGCCCGTTAGTTAGATTGCCAAAAAATATTGTACACGTATTTTTTCTTTTGTTTCACAAACAAAAAATGACGAAGATACAGCTCTTCGAAGTTTCGTGTGACATCACTTGTGAGTACGATTTTTACTCACGAGTGATGTCGCGACCCCCCACTCTCGAAGTTTGATGGTCTATATCTTTGACGATTTTCAATATTATGAAAAAACAAATACGTGTCCAATATTTTTCCATGATCTAGCTGACGGACTAATTAGGATGGTGTATTTTTGACCCAGTCCGATACCCTATTCTTATAATCCCAACCTCACTCAACCCAGATTTTGTGACCGGATTGTTTCCGTCCAGTTAGGTCGGGCTGCAGGGATTTTATTGAAGTGAAAACTTATTTTGGCGCCCCACAGGCATATTTGTCGTGGGTTGCGAATTGAATTCTAGCGTCACGCTCGGGAATGATAAGAAATATTCGGGTAAGCTCGGGACCATGGCCATTGGCCATCTTGAAATACGTCAGCATTTCCCATTGGGTATGTAGAGAAATACGTCATCATTTCTACATGGCCACGCCCTCCTGTTTCACCCGCATTGTTTCCAAAGTAAGCTATCAAATTCTGAGTTATAAGTTTTAACTCAGAATTTGATAGCTTACTTAGTTACATTTTATTACTTGATAGATATTTTTTTACTGACCTACTTTTAGTAGGACGCGTGTGTTGTACCTATACTATTACAATCAGTGCGTTCTTTTTATGTGACTCCAAAGATCGCTTACAAACGGATATATCGGATATCGGATGCGGGCAGCCTTAATTTAAGTCGTGGTGCACAAAATTACATCATAAAACTAGGTGGTACAACAACTGATTAGGTACTAAATTTATAAATTGATGGACAGCTTTCGCTCTCTTTAACTCTACCTATTAGGAATATACTTAGCATCATAAACGAATAATTATATGTAAACATAATTAAACTTCACAGAAAATAATAATGTCTTTCCATAATCGTGCTGAAAAAGTTGTTTTGCTTTTCTTGTAAGCTTAACACACATTAACGTCTGTCCGACCCTGTTTATTTCACTATGCCCTGTACTTGAGAAGTTGGTCTTTAAAAACGCCGACGCTTTTGACAGACCCCACCGCTGGTTGAGGGACCGGCCTGAAACAATTTTTTTTTTAATAAATATCGGTGGACAATTCACACACAACATCTTCTGACCTCAAACTCAGCAAAGCTTTGTACTATGGCCAGATAGATGTAGTGCAGTGTAGATAGTGGTAGGGACTCTCGGCAGAGTCTGTTTTTATAGTAGATCCAACCGTTTATTTTCTTCTTGACAGTTAAAAGTTAAAATTTACGTTCTATGGGTGATGTTGATAGCCATAGAACGTAAATTTTTTAAAACGTTTGTTGTTTTATGTAATTTTTAAAAAAACTACTTCACCTATGGACTCAATTTAGCAATGATGATTATTATACGGGATCAAGGAGCAAAAAGCAGTTGTCATATTTTTAAAACCTCGCATTTAAAAGTGAACTTTTGCGTAACATGACGCAGTTACGTTCTATTGGTGCTGTCAAAAAGAAAATAAACGGTTGGATCTACTATAGTAACCGTAGTAAGTTAATGTGTATGGGTATACAAATAGGGACTGCCTGAGTTACCTCAGTATTTATTTCGCGCGGATGAAGTCGCGGGTAACAGCTAGTTCATAATATTAACGCCGCTAACTTTAAACGGTGAAGGAAAACATCGTGAGGAAACGAACACGTAACTAGAATCTTTCGCAACCGTGTATCATCCACCAAACCGCAGTGGGCCAGCGTGGTAGATTATGGCCTTGACTCTCTCCTTGCGAGAGAAGGCCCTGAGTGCCAACAGTGGGAACATTTAGCGGGCTGTTTAGTGTTTACGCTATCAAGACAGAGTATCTCACCTGAGCTCATGACCACCGGTGCTGTAATCGGTCCCTCTCCTGCATGAGGATCTCAGCCTCCCGCTTCAGCCTCTCCGACTCCTGAGTCAACCACTCGCGATCAATCGAACCGCCTTCTCGCTCCTGCCTCAGTTGCGTTATGGCGAACACCATCTCTGAAACATTTGGCCAATATCTTAAATATACTCATCTGATTTCATGTCCTACCTTACTTAAGAGCACGACTACGTATTGTGCAGTTATAATAAAATGTAATACCTACTTATGTACATAATAAATCGCTGTATTCAATATTAAAAGAAAGCCAAAGAGCGTGATCGTATTGTAAACTAGCAAAAAATAAAAATATTTGCTGTATAAGACGTTTTAGACAAGAAATTAAATTCAATATTATATCCCTGAAAACATTGCCCCTCAAACCGGAACACAAGTTTCTCCTGACATCATGCTCTCATGTTTGCACATTATTGCTTGGCGGTAGAAAAACTGGCAGTGGAGTACTTCCCCAGGTGAACTCTACAGAGTCCTACCACTACTAAATAAAAAACACTGATTGTAAAAACAGTTTTTGGCTGCTAGTATTATTTAGAAGGGTTAGAAACTTAAGCCAAACTCCAAAATTCAGTACGAAAATAGCAGCAGTCCTAAGCGTGCAGTCTCTTTGAAAAAGGCCGTCGGATGCGGCTGAAACCTGGAGTGACTACAGCACATTTGGCTTACCCGTGAATAGGTATGTTGACTGAGTCAAAAATATACCATTACTAGCTGTTACCCGCGACTTTGTCCGCGCGAAATAAATACTAAGGTAACTCGGGCAGTACCTATTTTTATACCCAGACATATTTACGGTTACTAAAAACATCTTATAATAAAACAATTTCATCAAAATTGGTTCAATTGTTTAGGTCTGTAAGTGTAAGAGACGTTCGCCCCCCATTTCAACTCCAATTTCATCCCCATACAGATACAGTTAGAAATTACGAAATTGCTAGAACAAACATGTATTGGCTTCGTGCCAAGTGTCTATTATAAAGAGTTTCAAAGTTTTATCTTCAACGATTGGAAGATTCCATGTTTACTTTCATCCCCCATTTCAATCCCAATTTCATCCCTATACAGTTCGAAATTACAAAATTGCTAGAACAAACATTCGTTTGCTTCGTGTCAAGTGTCTATATACAGAGTTTCATGGTTTTATTTTCATCGGTTGGGAACTTTCATATTGACATTCATCCCCCATTTCAATACCAATTTCACCCCCGTACAGTTCGAAATTACGAAATTGATAGAACAAACATTTGTTTGCTTCGTGTCAAGTGTCTATAGAGGTACAGAGTTTCATGGTTTTATCTTCAACGATTGGGCACTTCCATACTGACATTCATTCCCCATTTCAACCCCAATTTCATCCCTGTACAGTTCGAAACTACGGAATTGATAGAACAAACATTCGTTTGCTTCGTGTCAAATGTCTATATACAGAGTTACATTGTTTTAACTTCAACGGTTGGGAACTTCCATATTGACATTCATCCCCCATTTCAACCCCAATTTCACCCCCGTACAGTCCGAAATTACAAAATTGATAGAACAAACATTTAACTGCTTCGTGTCCAGTGTCTAGATACACAATTTGATAACATTGCAAATCACGAATTTTCATACAACCGTTCATCCCTTGTTTCACCCTCTTAGGGGTTGAATTTCGCAGAACTTCGTCTTAGCGAGCGCCTACGTGCTAAAAGACACCTTAATGCAAAATTTCAGATTCCTAGCATTTGTAGTTTCCGAGATTCCTTGATGAGTGACCTTTCGCTTTTATTTGTATAGATAAATAATCAGTCCATCAGGTGCATTATGGCAAAACATGAGACACGTAGAAATTGTTTAACTAAACCTCACATACGGATAATGTATTATATTTATTGTATTCACCGTTAAGTTTCAAGCTCCTTTAACACGCTTACATGTTTACTCTCGCCTCGTCTACTGTTGTTAGACTCAGTATCCGTTTCGTTGAGGCAAAAGTTATAGAAAATGAACTGATATAAAAAAATGAATAGATACGTTTTATTCATTAATCTAATATTTCAAGAATTATCGGCCGCGAAAGAAAAACCGGTTCACTAAATGGGCCATAAATCGTAAACGGTACGTTTCACAAAAAAGTTTGTGGTTAAAAAGATGCAAAAATTTTATTTTCTACAATTAATCGTTATTGTAGAAAAAGTTCAATAGTTTTTGCCTTAAAGTTTTCGAGAAATCGGCCAAAAACTTTAATTCAAGCTGGCGGCGCTTGAAGCTCATCCTGAATCTGTCAGCATTTTGTGATTTTATGCTCAGTAAGTGATCTTAAACCTCATAAAAAAGGAAATTTGGATCGGAAATTTATAGCAAAGTTGACCAAAAAACACTTCTATTTTTACTGGCCTATATAGATCATCAACCTTTGAAAATGCGGGGTGTTGTGACATCACATTTACGTTAAAAACGTGCAACGAAGTGACGTCATTCGAAACATCTAAGTAGGTACTGTATCTTCGTAATTTTATGTTTGTGAAAACATACGCGTACAACATTTTTCATTTTCATTTAAAATAGAAACTTACGGTTGAGTTCAAAATAGTGGGCCTCATACAGCAGCAAATCGAAGTAAGGGAAGTCTGTGGGCAGCAGAAGTTTCTTGTTTCTCAAGAAGTTGAGAATGTGTCGGAACATGGCTCCGTCGCGGTCTATGAAGTAATGCTGCTTCAGTGTGTCCAGCACGATGGGGATCGTACCATTGAACATCTTACAGAGGCGGGAATCCGGAAACCTGGAAGGAAAAAGCAATGATCTAGTAGTTATAGTAGTTCCCCTTGAAACAATATACGCAGATTAAATCCACAAAGTGACTTTCGAGATATCGACGTACAAAGCTTAGATGATTAAGTACTGAAAATGTTGGGATACACGGGATCTTTTGTGTTTACATTAAATGTCCACACACACATACAACACCATCCCAAGCTAAGCAAAGCTTGTACTATGGCGGTCAGATAGCTGATAAAATTCTTAAATAGTTGTAAATTCATACACATTAATATGTATATATAATATACATTGTAGTGGTTGGACTCTAGGCAGAGTCCGCCTGGGGAAGTACCACACCTTTGCCAGTCATTCTACCGCCAAGCAGTAATGTGCAAACATTACTATGTTCCGGTTTGAAGGGCAATGTGTCCAGAGAAATTACAGGGCTTAAAGATATAACTACTTAGATCTCTGGGTGACGAGCGCAGTGCGGTGCTAGGTAATGATTTGGACTCTTCATGTTCCAATAGCTGCGTGTCACTGTGTTGTTATGTGGCAGGCATGTTGCTTACCATCAGGCACATGTCATGCTTGTCTCGTCACTCTTTATTAAAAAAAAAATACATATAAACACTCAGACACACAACAAATATTTTAACTCATCACACGTATATTTGCACTGGATGGGAATCAAACCCACGAGCCATGAGCCTTGGCTTCGCAAGAGTAGTAACTCTTCTGACAAACTAAGCTAGGAGAGGCCAGTCATAAATATAGCTAACGTATTTTTACAGATTTAGTTAGCTAAATTGTGGCTCGAGTCGTTTCTGAGAAATGGGGATTTTCATTGAAGAAGTCTTATTTTGTATTTCTCAAAAAGGATATTCGTGAAGAAAACTATTTCTTCGATAGAAAAGGTTTTTAACTATTTTAGAACCTTTTTTTAAAGGATACACACATTTCAACCTATTAAAATAATTAATATTTATTAATAGACTCGAGACTGGTCTAATTACAATTAGACCAGTCTAATAGGTACTAGTTTGTTTTTTAAGGATACATTTAAAGAGAATCGGGATGGCTCAGTAAATAATACATTAAATGATTGAAAAAATATTAAACTTGAATAATAAAAACAATCAAAGGTAACTAAAATCAGAAACCTTATTAAAATGCCTATCAAACTGAAAACCTCTAAAGTAGAGATTTCACTTAGGCACCCTAGGTTAATACTTCACATTTTTTTACAAATTATATTCACATTTTTTTGACATTTGCTAACACTTTTCCTTATGCTGGGGCCACACTAACGAGAAATGCCACTAATTATCGCGATAATGGACGTTAACCGTTGGTGTAAAATACACCTAATGGACATAAACCGTAGGTGTAAAATACACCTACGGTTAACGTCCATTATCGCGATAATTAATGGCATTTCTCGTTAGTGTGGCCCCAGCATTAGAAACTAATAGATTTCTTATCTTTGTAACAATTTTATAGATCTTTAGGTAATCAGTCTTTTTTAAACAAAATAAAGTAAAGTAACATCTAACTAAGTAATCGGTCACAATAATCACAGATAAGGCTTTAGTTTGATTTCATAGTTTACAATTCTTAATTACTATTCTTGCAGTAATCACAAATATACACACCGGATTCATAATCACTAAAAGCACCGTGAACCCACAAAGATGGGATCATACCCACAATTCGCACATTAACCACTGTACCCATTCTTCACCCCTTTTATCCTCGCTATATTTTCACATTCGGCGTCTTCGTCAGTAGAGACAGAAGTCTCATCTCTCGTTGCTACATCGTCGGAAGAGTCTATGTTATTTCCAGATATAGCACCAGAAATCGAATCTGATGAGTCACTATAAAAATAAATAAGTAAATAAATATTGGTGGACAATTCACACACAACACTGTTTGTCATATTTCTTTTCTTTGCCTTCTTTGTAATATTTCTCTTGCCTTTTCCTTTTTTCTGTGTTCTGTTTTCTTTATCATACTTCTTAAGTTGTGCATTCTCAAGGTCTGTTTTATAAGGAGAACTTGTGATTATAGCCGATCTTGCTGGCTTACGGCCCTTATTGCTAGTTCTCTTTTTTGCTGTGGTCACGGGAGAAATATGAGAGGGAGTAACAAGGGCGTGAATTTGTAATCAGCTTAAGTAAATATATTTCGCTTAAACGGATATATGCCACCATCTCTGAAACCATTAGCAGCAATTTCTCCAGTCTGGCACTTGATGTAGACTTTTCCGAATAACTCAACAACGTCATATGGTGTTAAAGGTCTATTAGTTTCTCTGAGAAACACCCGAACTTCTTCACTATAATAAGATTTTAAGGGTCCCATGAAAGTGCGGTCCAGTGGTTGGACTTTATGCGTACAATGAGGTGGTAGTGACAGGATCGTCACATAATGTTGTTTTGCAAGATCTATCAAATTTATGTTCTTGGTGTGGCTATAATAGCCATCAAGAATCAAGAGCACTGGGGATGTTTCTGTTGGTTTCACATATTCTACGAAGTGTTGAAACCATTCTGTAAATAGGTGAGTTTGGATCCATCTCGATGGATGTACTTTTCCTATAGAACCAACTGGAGCTCCTCTCATTAATAAAGCATTAGACATATTTTTACGCGGCAAAATTATCATGGGAGGGACAAATATTCCCGCAAGGCTCATACAAATTATTTTACTAGGCTATACTAGTTATTAAGAACCCTCTTTCAGCTGATGTCATTGCTCCGATTTGTTTCTTCCCTTTTCGAGCTATAGTTTTTGGTATTTTACTCTGGTCTATGGAAATACCACTCTCATCAACGTTAAATATGCGCTCAGCAGGGAAAGGCTTATCAGCCTGGATTCTTTCAAGATTGTCGTAAAATTCGTCTATTCTTTCTTTAGTAAATCAATTAGCTCGAGCTTGAGAAGTTCCAGTTGGCTGTTTTATGGATAAAACTGCCTGATGTCGTTTTAAAAAGCGTTTTAGCCAGTATATGGCAGCTAACCCACCCTGCAAAGGATTTTTTATATTATTAGGGTTCCGTAAACCGTAAAAACGGAACCCTTATAGATTCGTCATGTCTGTCTGTCTCTCCGTCCGTATGTCACAGGCACTTTTTGCCGAAACTATGAGAACTACACTGTTGAAACTTGGTAAGTAGATGTATTCTGTGAACCGCATTAACATTTGTACAAAAAAAAATAAAAAAAATAAAAATTTGGGTTGTCACAGAGAACTGAAACCAAAAAATATTTTTTTCATCAAACCTACACGTTTGTGTGTGTGTGTGTACACGTGTGTCTATCAATAGGTCTTCAAAAATGATGTTTCTATTTTCTTCTTTCTGTTTTCTTGAAACATTATAGGTACAGATATGGGGGGGGGGGGGGGGGGACGACGACACATTTTACCACTTTGGAAGTGTCTCTCGCGCAAATTATTCAGTGTAGACGAAAATAATTTTAGAAACCTCAACATCATTTTTTAAAGACCTATGGATAGACACCCCACACGTGTAGGTTTGATGAAAAAAACATTTTTGAGTTTCAGTTCTCAGTATGGGGGGCAACCCTAATTTTTTTTTTGTTCAAATCTTAATTCTGTTCACAGAATACATCTACTTACCAAGTTTCAACAGTGTAGTTCTCATAGTTTCGGCAAAAAGTGGCTGTGACACACGGACGGACAGACAGACAGACAGACATGACGAATCTATAAGGGTTCCGTTTTACGTTTTACGGAACCCTAAAAATGATGTTGAGGTTTTTTATTACAATGTTTTTTTTTCTATAATTTGCAATATTTTGAAAAATATCGCGGGAGACATTTACAAAGTGGTAAAATGTGTGTCTCCAGGCCCTGTAACTTCTAAACTAAGAGAATGATAAAACTATAAATATATATATGATGTACATTAATATCATGCAAACTTCTACTGAAAATTGGTTTGAACTAGATCTAGTAAGTAGTTTTTTAGTACGCCACAGATACACTATTATTAAAACATCGATAAAAGTTACAAAGAACTACAAGAACTTATGTAATAGGTATGTTATTTGGTCCTACGGAACTCTTCATGAGCGCGTTCGTCTCGCACTTGGCCGCTTTTATTATCTACTATTATTTTATAAAGCATTAAACTTTAAACTTGTTGTATAGCCTATAATCATCTTTGGAAGCTTCAGACTGAAATACCCTACCTCGAGTTGATTAATTATGTAAGTTATGAGCACAGATTACAGAAATAAAACCAGATGGAGCGCGCAGAACAGAGCTACTGAAGCAGACAAAGGAAATACAAACGCCGAAGCAAATACAAACTCCAGTCAGTATGAAACGGACTTCCGTGTTGTACGGGAGTCCCGTGTGATTTTAAGTTTTGTTTTAAAATATGCCGTTTTGTGTCTTCAAACAATGTTCCCAAAAACAAAAAAAGGAAAGAGGAATATAATTTCATAGGAAAATTTGAATATTTTTACTGTGTTTTATATAATTTAGGCGATTTTATTTTGGTGATGAATGGAACACAACACCTCAACGAAAATAGGTTAGTGTGGCGATACTAAATAGAAATTATTTTCCCTGACTTTAGGGTAAAATATAGATTAAATTTTTTTTAGATACTCGTAGACCAAATTATTCATGGGCATTGTATTATTCAATTTAATTTAATTTCAAATTTAATTTAAGTAAATGTTAAATTTATGAAATGAGTAATTTATGACATAAAAATGTACAAAAAACAAAATCATTAATACGTCCTAAAATTTGTATTTATTTATTTCGTTAGTTGCACCACTGCCCAAAATATTACAAATTTTGTTTCCTCATGAATCAAAAGGTTATATGGAAGAGATCGTTTTTAGCGACAAGATCGCCTTTTGTGCCCATTTTGTTTTGTTATTATATGTGTTACTTCTTGTCAACTTTGTTTATGGTGCCAATATAGTGTTTTGTATTATATTGTAATGTCATTCGATATATTATCTAAGTGAAACGGCTATATAATTGATTATAAAATGATGGTTTATAAAATAAAACATTTGTTGAAGGAAGATATTTTTTAAGTTAATATTAGGCATAACGTTGTTTGTAAAATGAAATATTTTTAAATTGTTTTTTAATATTAAAGTCAAAGTACTTTATTCATAAATGTACAATTTACACGTCAATAAATAAAAAATAAAAACAAAAGAAAGAGTATACAAATTGTATACCTACATTTTCAAAGTTTGAAATGAGTACTTTACTGTATTATAATAATTATTGTACTTACAGAAAACTGTCAAGCATTATATGAGTATAATATGTTTTTATAACAATTGTACTGACCCATGTCAAATTTTTGTATACATTTTTATAGGACTTTGCCATCACTCTCTAAAAATTCGGTGTAACTATAAAAAGTTTGATCGATAAGCCAGCACTTTAATTTGTTTTTGAAGCTGCCGAAACCTGGGGCAGATATAACTATTTTGGGAAGAGTGTATAAACTTTTTTGTTGTAGTGGTTATGTGAGTTAGCTTCCGTAACCTTGTAACTTGTGAGAGAGTGTGATATGACATCCAGCTTGTCCGCGTTACGTATGTTTCGAGAATGTCATTATACGGTTACTTGATTTTAAAGTCTTGTTTTGTCAAAAAAAAAGGTGAATAATAAGTGAACTGTTAAAATGATTATTTTGTCAGTTTTTTTTGTTGTTTGTTGTTTGGACCTATAATATACTGGTAGCCTATATGCATTTTATCAAAAATAGTTTGGTGGTAAAGATGGTTGTTTTAATTTTTGTTTAACCTATCTAAGCGAGTAAATTACACTAATTTTATTATTTGCGATTCAAGTTAATTTCTAGTTGCATGCAAAATCAAAATTCTTTTCTTCATAGAATGGAAATAGTAGTAACAAAAAATCCTTTCATAATCGGTGTAATAATATTAATATTTTAAAATATCAATTGATGTGTTTATTATACGTGAAGATTTCCCAAGCTAAGACAACAATAGTGGGACTTTTTTCTTAAGACTGACAACATTATACAAGTAATTTCGAACGTTGATATGACAATTTTACGTCAACATGACTAATTACGGGCCTCACAGTGTTGTTTACGAAGGTTCCATCTGTGTTTATTTCTGTAATCTGTGGTTATGAGACGTTGTTATAAGTTACGGCTGGTATAGTCGGGAGAACGACGCCTGCCGATCCGGAGATCCCGGGTTCAAATCCCACACGCACCACTGTCTTTTCGAAGTCATGTGCGTAAATGCGCAATGTCGCTAACTTAAAAACGGTGAAGGAAAACATCGTGAGGAAACCGACATGTACCTAGAATCTTTCGAAGTCATGTGTCATCCACCAACCCGCACTGGGCCAGCGTGGTGGATTATGGCCTTGACTCTCTCCTTGCGAGAGAAGGCCCGAGTCCCAGCAGTGGGAACATTTAGTGGGCTGTTGATGTTGTTAGTATGTCAAATGAGTCAATGAGTTTGGGGACTGTGTCAGCTTCGTCCGTGAGAAAGCACCTGTAAATAGAAACCTCACACGTGGTCCCTGGGTGGTGCTAAACAGCTGACAAAAATACCGGTGGTAGGCCTCGGCCGTGGCTGGTGACCACCCATCAGACTTAAGTCATGCCGCCAAGCGGCCTAGCCGTGTTCCGGCCATGTTGTCTGATGACGCCATTTGGGAAGACGGGTCAGAACAGTTGCTGCAAAACTGCAAGACCGGATGCCACACAACAATACTTTGCATCGGAAAGCTAGTCGTGGAGGGTAGCGGGATCCGAGGCACGGTTACCGCGACCGACCGCAGACAGTAGGGGGCCCAAGTAGTGAGCTAGCCCCTCATGAAAGGCTGCCCCGCCATCTAGCGAAAAATCCCGGGATGCGCTATCCTGCCGGTTGGCGACCGGATATCAAGGCCAGATAGACATCCCCGGGGGGGCTCGGGCGTCCCCGCAGTCTCCAGACTAGTTTCCCATAGATGTATTCGTGTTGTGTGTTGTGGCCGTTGGTCAGCAGTATGTAGCCTCGTTCTACTTCCGTGTTCCCACCGTAATTCACCCTCAAACAACTATGAAAAAAGTAAAAAACAGAAATAGAGTTCATATGCGGCTGCACTCCTTGATTCTTAAAGTGCACCTCGAGAACATCCGAGGCCTGCACTCAAATATCACAGCAGTCCACCACCATCTGGAGACTGAGCAGCCATCACTGTTTTTTCTTACGGAGACGCAGATAGGGCGTCCTTCGGACGTGGCGTACCTAACATATCCTGGTTACACGCTGGAGCACAACTTTAAGCCACGTGCTGGAGTGTGCCTGTACGCCCGTGATGATATCTGCTGTCGGCGTCTCCGTAACCTTGAGGACACCAGATTCTCTGTTCTTTGGGCGTTGATAGACACAGGCTTAGAAAAAATTGTGTATGCCTGTGTCTATCGGTCGCACAGTGGGGATCTGGAGACAACTAGGCTCATGGAATATTTGAGTGAGGCGGCGGATGCGGCTCAGCAAAAGTACCCATCAGCCCAACTAGTGTTGCTGGGGGATTTTAACGGCCATCACAAAGATTGGCTGTTCCCATACCGGGACACTGACCACGCTGGGCAGGAAACGAGAAAGCTAGCTTTATCGTTAGACCTGACCCAGTTGGTTCAAGGGGCCACTCGGGTACCTGACGTTGAGTCGCATACTCCTTATTGTTTAGACCTTCTGCTAACAACTGATCCAGACCGATATTCCGTGGCGGTATCTTCGCCGTTAGGCAGCTCCGACCACTGTCTGGTGAAGTCAGTATCAATGTACCATCCGCCCGATCCAAGCCCTAGAGGCAACCGGCGGTTGTGGCGATACAAGTTAGCAGATTGGGATGAGATGCGTTCTTTTTTTTTGCGTCTTACCCATGGCAGTCATTGTGCTTTTCTTCTGGTGATCCTTCAACTTGCGTGAATGCTGTGACTGAAGTGATCCAAACGGCTATGGAATATTTTATACCATACTCTGACGTCCCAGTATCCAGCAAAGCTCGCCCTTGGTTTGGTCCTCAGTGTAAAAATGCTGAAGCATTTAAGCATGAGGCTTACCTAGCTTGGGTTGATGCTCGACAACGTAAAGCAAAGGACACACACCAGAAGAAGAAAGCGTTTAACAAGACTGCTAAGGCATGCAAAAAGGTTCTACAGAGGGCTCGATTTGACCATATTAATCGAATAGGGAACAAACTAGTTTCATACCCTACGGGCAGCAAAGCGTTTTGGTCCCTAGCTAAATCAGTCGAATCGAACTTCTGCCGCCCCTCACTACCTCCAATGCTTAAACCTGATGGGACGCTGGCTCACACCGCTATAGAGAAGGCAAACTTGTTTGCGTCTCAGTTTGCGGAATCTTCACATCTAGATGCTGGTAGTGCGATACCCCCAACTCCACCTGGCAGTCCGACTGTAATGTCTGAAATACATATTCGCCAGAAGGAGGTTCGTAAAGTGCTACGCAATCTGGATGTGAATAAAGCCAGTGGCCCGGACGGAATTCCAGCCATAGTACTGAGGGTTTGTGCACCCGAGTTGTCTCCAGTACTAACACGCCTGTTTAGACTTTCTCTCCAAACTGGGCAAGTGCCGAAGTCGTGGAAGCTTGCTAACGTGCAACCTGTGCCCAAAAAAGGCAGTCGTACTGACCCTGTCAACTACAGGCCCATCTCAGTCACGTCCATACTCTGTAAGACTATGGAAAGTGTCTTAAACCACAGGCTCCTGGCATACCTAGAATCGAACGACCTCCTCAGTGACCGGCAATACGGGTTTCGCCGGAACCGGTCCACCGGGGACATTCTAGCGTATGTCACCCACATCTGGAGTGAAGCTATCGAGAAACACGGGGAAGCACTTGCAGTCTCCCTGGATATCTCGAAGGCTTTCGACAGGGTTTGGCATGATGGCCTTATAAGCAAGCTTTCGGGCTATGGTTTGTCACCTGGGTTCATTGCGTGGATATCGGACTTCTTGAGGGATCGATCCATACGAGTCGTCATTGATGGCTGCTCGTCGGATCAAATGGCTATCAATGCCGGAGTTCCTCAGGGGTCGGTACTCTCTGCGACTCTCTTCCTGCTACATATCAATGATCTGTTGAAGCCCGGTATCGTTGGGTACGCAGATGATAGCACCGTCGTAGAGAGTTATATATCCAGCGCAAGAGCCAGTGGACAACAAACTCAGCTCCTGAGAGAAGGTATGGTCGAGCGTTTGAACTTGGCCCTTGAGGCAGTCTCTACATGGGGCGATGCCAATTTGGCCAAGTTTAACGAAGGAAAAACACAGGCATGTTTATTATCAGCTAAAAGGAGTCCATTCGAACTGGCTCCTACTTTTCGAGGCGTGTCCGTGCCGGTTACTGACCATCTCGAGCTTTTGGGCGTTTCTTTGTCATCGACGCTCAACTTTGGCACGTATATTGAGTCTAAGGCTAAATTAGCCGCCAAAAAACTGGGTGTCCTCTCAAAGGTGCGAAGATACTTCAACTCTGAGCAGTTGCTCACGTTGTACAAAGCACAGATTCGATCCTGTATGGAGTACTGTTCGCACCTTTGGGATGGATCGGCCAAGTATCAGCTGGAGACTCTGGAATCTATTGAGAGACGTGCCAAAAGGCTCATAGGCAATGACACTCTTGTGCGTAAAAGACTTCAAAGTCTTGATCATCGCCGCAAGATTGCTAGCTTATCGGTTTTTTATCGGATACACTTCGGAGAGTGTGCAACTGATCTGCATGATCTAATACCACCTTGCCCTTTCTTCTATCGGAATTCTCGTAACTCAAAAAAGCGACATCGTTTCATGGTTGATGTTCCAAAAACACGAACGAAGAGATTTGACTCCACGTTTGTGATAAGAACGTCAAGGTTGTGGAATGCGTTGCCGGAGTGGGTTTTCCCCGATGGTTACAATCTGGGTGTCTTCAAATCGAGAGTGAATCGGTTTCTTCTAGGTAAGCACGTTCCATCGTAGATCGCATCGTCGCTTAACATCAGGCGAGATGGTGGTCAAGTGCGAACCTATCACAGTTAAAAAAAAAAAAAAAAAAAAAAAAAAAATGATTATCAAAGAACAATGGCAGACTTTCATACTTCAAAATAGTTGAGATGAAATGTTAGCGTCTATACATCAAAAATACCTTAAAATGTTGAACGTCAGTCCCTGAGTAAGATATGGAAAGATTTTTGTCTTCAAAAGGCCTAGAAATAAAGATATTTACGTTCGAAAGTTTATTAAATTCGATAAGTCACAGACTAAATAGAGAGATTTGACAGAGATACTCTGTATTAGTGGCTGACATTGACATGCTAGAGACACAATATATTTTTTTATTTGAGTTTGGCTATGGATACTAGTTCTTCAACCGCAGTGACATAAGGGAATTTCTAATGTTGCCATAACATTAAAATAGAATTATACCAATATTTTAACATTCATATTATTAATATTACGGAAAGAAGTTTTAATGAAACTTATATACACTACTATCTTTTATTTTTATAACTACTAACATTCTATAAACTAATGATAACCAACTCAAAATAAAATATATTTTTCCGTCATTATTGTTTTACAATTACTTCCAAAATAGTAAGATATATATGGTATAAGAAGTATATGGTCACATTGAAATGGTGTACTAGGTTATTTTAATCAAATGAAAACCCAATAATTTGTAATATTTTTTGTGGCTTCTATTACTACAAATATTTATTTGAAAAATCTTAGAATAAACAAATAAATTAATTTCGTATAAACGTTATTTCTAGACGCTACCATAAAGCTAACTATTATTTTGCCATTGTTCTTTCGCTAACAAAATGAAAATGTTTTACTTTGTTAGCGAAATTTGATAATCACGCGTCAATGATCGATGATGATTTGATATATTTTTTTCATAATCAATTACAGTACGACCAAGTCATCTGTAGAATGTAGCAATGGCGCTACGATCGGAAAGTGTTGGCACCTATTACAAAATTAAATAAATTAGATTCTTATGAAATTTGCTCGAGTGTTTCAATATAAATTTAAAATTGAAAGCGGTTTTAGTTTTGTTTTGATTAATAGATTATTTCGTAATTTTTTTGATTTTCACACATAGAAAAGTATTATTCAATAAGGACTAAAACTAGACGAAGTATTCCAAATGTTAACTCAAACATTTTTTTTTTTTTGTAAAAGTTGAAATCGGTGTACAGATTTTTGAACAAACCGAAAGAGATAAAATTGAGCTGAAGTCATGTATTGCAATTTTGCAATACGGCAGTGCACAACCCTATCCAACCCCTATCTAACGGCTAGGCAATCACACAACACGTCATCATAATATATCTGTTACGTAATAAAAAATGTAGATGTACCTATGTCTGCTCCGAGATGATTAAAATTGTTAGCAATACACAGGGGCGGGACCGAAGCCCCGGGCGCCGCTACCGGCGTCTCCAGCCCTCCAAAATAGAACTGAGTTATGGCAAGTCAAAATAAACCATACTTTAAAAGCCGCTATAAAATTTAATTATTTAAGTACGAATGAGGCGTTTTCCAGATGTAACTTGACTTGTCAAATATAGTTATAAATTTTGCCAAGTGTGGCAAACCACCAAGCACCACTGTTTGTTTTTGTGAAATTTCTCTAATAAAATAAAACATTGGCGCCACTTATGGTGAAATTAGGAACTGTCTTTGACAGATCTTTTTGCATCTTGAAAACGCACCATTCCATGCGTGTAAACTAGAGTTGAGTGGAACATACAAGAAGTATAACTATTTGTCTCAAACATAACGTCACGCATAGATCGTATAACCGTTTGGCAGAGTGATAAAGATAACGAACGAATATGAATATTGAAAACTGTCAAAAACATAATAAGCGTTCAAAATTTTAGTTTGCAAAAGTATCATAGTGCTTGGCGCTTGCGCGATTTGATCCGGATTGTCGAATCAGAATCGTTCCAAAACCACCTCGGTTGCGTCATAGTGATATTGTTTTTACGTTTTCTAAAATCAGTTCATGTTGAAATATCGATACGATTTCTGACTGAAATGGGATTTCATACTCGTTTCTATACATATATTGGTATCATGCCTAGTGTAAGCTACTCACGCTACCCACACAGACGCAGTTTGTTACCAATGTCAAGATGTTCAGGGCTAATCTAGGGTTATCCGATCTATGACGTCACGTAGTAGTTACTCGTCACTCAGGTTTTCTTTATGCTGTAAAAGAAAGGGTGAAAGAGAACGAGAAAGCATGAAGCACAAGCTTCTGTAGCTTCGCCTCGCCTTAATTGAAGCAAAATATGACTAGTTCAAAAAGCTTATGAACTCTTTTTCATAATATCCCACTCAACACTTTGAGCCATTTTCAAAAGAAATAAAAAAAACATAACGATCTGCATAATAAACGGTGGTCTAATAAACAACTAAGTACCTATTCGTTTATTAGAAAAAAAATCTCGGACAGACATAGGAGAATAATAAAACGAATACCTAGAGTGCTCGCAATATAACTCTGCGCGTAGCAAAATATGGAACTAATTGACAGGCCGTCAACTTCTTGTTTATGTCAGTTGACAAAAGTTTGTTTACGATTGATGTATTTATTAATTTCCAAAGTAATTAATAGCTTTTATTATGCCGAAAGTGATTAAAAGTGCTGGCCGTGGCTGGTTCTTGAAAATCAATCGTGGTTGTGAAGAAGAACGATACAATAACGGGCCAAAATTGCAGTTTTCCAAACGCAGAGCTATTTGACAACTAATATTTAGGGATACCATAGCAATCAAATCTCCACCTATTATCGGCATATTTTAAAGCTGAGGCTTTAGGTTGAGGTGCGGCTTTGGGTTTGATTGTTTTATCGCCAATTTACCCGTGGGAAAAAATGTGAGTGCTTGAGACCGAATGTGAGAAACTAGTTATAAATGTTTTTTTTTTCATAATATACAAATCAAAATAGAAAACACAGTGACACAGCAGTGAAGATCAGCTGATTGTATCTTTCTCGCTCGGGTACACTCGGCGGTTCCATGTTCACCCGATCGACCCTTTCTCCTAACAGCGTCAGCTTCATTTACCACTTAAGGGAAAATCTGTGGGCCAAAAGAAATTTTACTTAATTTGTTTTTCAACGTTAGCTTGGATGCTCTTTGATCCTTAACTCTGTATTAATTACTGTATTTTTATTATAGGCGTTTCAGAACGTACTGTCAATGGACAACGCATTATACCACTGCACTCAGATAAATAAAGCAATGGTACAATGGGCAATGTAAAAGAAGAAAGCCAAAAGTAGCTTAAGAAAAATTAAATAAATTTCGACGATTGTAGGACAAATCCGCAGTTACTCGAATAAAGAGGCACAAAGAAGACCCACAATACCAAGTAGAATAACTGTTAAAGGAACATGAACAGAAAGTTTTGCGGTTACCGCTGTGATTTTAACCCCATTGAAAAAAGAAGATGACTCTATGGAAGCCAATGACTCATTAAAAGAACGCTCATGCGCCAAATTTTAAAATAGTGTTATTTATGGTCTCAATAAAAGATTTACAAGTTTAAATTAAATTCTTGTTATTTCGATGTTGGTGTAGGATGAAAATGACAGATTTTTTATAATGTAATAAACTATAATAAAGTTTTCGTGGTGGTAAGAGACTCAGACAGCCTGTACCAATTACCAATGATACTTGGACACATACTGAACCAAACCAGCACTGCAAAGGCGTTCATTACTTCGAGACATCCGTTCTTGAGTCTCAGTTGTCGTGTAGTTACTTAAATTGCTTCCCTGAAAAATCCCTCCCCGTTCCTGTTTTATGAAGTTGTACGTTCCCAATGAACGGGAAGGGAACTTATTAGCTTGACCTGGCAACATTAAGTACGCCACCAGTTGCGCGCAGACTTATACTGCGAGCACTATACATTATTTTGGATTTTACTCGTTTCAAAAAGGCTGATTGACATTTTTGATGAAGGCAAAATTACCCATATGATAGAATCTCATTACTGTATTGTAGTTTCAGCTGCCAGTCAATATATTAATCGTATCGTAATTTCTAAGCACTGTGAAGGTTGTAAATGTCCTGAGCTTCGCCGCTATGCGCTCACGTTTGAGATCGCAGCAAGAAGCACATCCGCAGGCCGCAAGCGTTGAGACTTAGTGTAAAATGTAGGTAACATACAATCAATCGATGAATAATTATTTCCTATAGAACCGGTACGAATTCATCCACTCCTTTCGTAAACGTAGGCATTTTTGTAACTGTAACGACATAAAAATAACTCATTGACGGTCCAAAAGTGTTCAGTGTCTGTAACTGAATCTTATAAGTGTGTATAGTGCCACCAACTTATCCGTAGAACGATCGGCGCCGGCGGCGCGCCCGGATCGCGCCCACTTCTTATGTGTCAGGTTACATACAAATTCGAAAATTGCAAAAAGTTCCCGTCCCGGATCGCGATCGTTATTCCGCACTTTCCGCCTCTGTCTGACGAGAGCTTTATAAAGAACTAGCTGAACCGTGCACGCGTTGGTACGCCATCTATCGAAAATTGGCCGTACCATTTTAAATGTTGAACAAATTCGGTGGTTACCTTAGATTCTAATGACACAACCTTTAAAACATAGACACATGCTGTCACGCAACGAAAGCTCTCAAATAGCAATATTTTTTCCCGTTTTTGTTACATTTTTCATTCATGCTCCGCTCCTGTTAATAGTAGCGTAATGTTCCTCGATAAATGGACTATCCAACAGAAAAAAAATCATTCAATTCGGACCAGTAGTTCCCGAGATCCCTGCGTTCAAACAAACAAACTCTTCAGATTAATAATATTAGTATAGATAGACTATGCTACTGAAAAGTTGGTCGCACTGTACATTTGCGCAGCGCAGCGCCTGTCATGTCAAATGTGGCAGGCATGTTGCTTACCATCACGCACATGTCCTGCTCGTCTCGTCACTTTAAGCTATAAAAAACAACTTACACCGTCAAAGTCTCCAGCGAAGACGTGTAGATGGTGCCACCGACGTCGATATGCACGGGAGCATTGTATTTAGTGGTGACGGCAACGCGAGGGATGCCCGTGATGGGCTCCTTCTTCACAGTCACCAGGGATTCGGGCTGAGGGCTTCCAGGCTTCACAGGCAACATACTGGCGCTGAAAACAATTTAAACATGAGCTTTATTTGATGGAATGAATTGAGTATGGATTGAGTTGAGGAATGGATTGAGTAGAATATAATAGTTTTATTCAAAAGTAAATGTCGTAAATAGGGCAAATTATTACATTAACTACTAGCTGAACCGTGCGCGCGTTGCTATGCCATCTATCTAAAATTACTCGTAATTAATTCAAATTTGGAATGGTTCTAATGACGCAACCTTTGTCACGCAACGAAAGCTCTTAAAAAGCAATATTTTTCCCGTTTTTGTTACATTATTCATTCATGCTCCGCTCCCGTTGATAGTAGCGTAATGTTAAATAGCCTTCCTCGATAAATGGACTAGTCAACAGAGAAATAATATTTCTATTCGGACCAGTAGTTCCCGAGATTCTTGCGTTCAAACACACAAACAAACTCTTCAACTTTATAATATTAGTATAGATGTACAAAGTACACGAGTGCACTATTTTTGCAGTTCTAAGCACTTGCAGACTAAAATTGCTCAATTCCAGTCAATACTCGTCAACTATGACGTCACGACTACATCAAGCAATTTACGTCAACGGCAACAAGCATCAATACTGCGCAATACAATATTGAGCGATATCGTCAACTTCATCAACTAGGCAATACTGTCCTACACGAGCATTTCAGTATTCGCTCGCTATGGACGACATTGTTCTTGCTGCGGCGGCTTGTAGCGCCACCCGAAGCAAGACGGCAAGCCGCAAAACAAACAAGTGCGAATGAGATATATACAAAAATTGCTAGGAATTTCCAAGCCCATTGGATATTCGTCAATTCGTATCGGCGACATTGAGCAATATGAAATATCTGGAGCAATTAGAAGCAATATCGCCGAAATAATTGCCGCAATTTATTGAAATTGCGTTTAATTGCTCCATTAATTGCTCCAGATTGGTCCATTCGTGTCGCCGAGCAATTATTGCCCTCGTGTAAGCGCACCATTACAAACATGAAATAAAATAAATGAATGCTGGAGAACATTTCTCACAAAACACCATGTAGCCCCAAACTAACCAAAGTTTGTACAATGGGAGCCAGATAGCGGAAATATAATACTTGTACGAGTATAATTGTACTTAAATAACTTAACTTACGGCTGGTCTAGTCGGGAGAATGGCGACTGCCGATCTGGAGACCCCGGGTTCAAAACCACGCGCACCACTGTCTTTTCGAAATCATGTACTAATGCTGCTAACTTAAAACGGTGAAGGAAAACATCGTGTGAAACCGACATGTACCTAGAATCTTTTGAAGTTATGTGTCATCCACCAACCCACACTGGGCCAGCGTGGTGGATTGTGGCCTTGACTCTCTCCTTGCGAGGAAACCCCGAGTCCTAGCAGTGGGAACATTTAGAGGGCTGTTCATGCTAAATAACTTGAGTAGGTTCTTAAGTATTCCCTGATCGATATAATTTGTGTGTTTTCAATTTCTGGAGTGATTTTGTGCCTTCTAGGCTAATGTGATCCATCATAGACCGCTTCTTTGCGAGATACGAGGTGACAGTCCAGTGAAAACCTATTATCGGAATAAAACGCTCAAGCCCCTTTCTACTTAGTGGCAACATTCTGAGTTCTGAGTTCTGTGTAATCCGATCAGGCAATTTATTCCACGGTACGACAACTAAATAGATCCCAGACTTTCAGTATCGAGAATAGCACAAGCCGTGTGCACCGTTAATGGTAATGCATCAGTTGGTACGTGCGCCGACGACGCCGACGTGAGTTAACCTCAGGCTGTCGTGGGAGCTGCGACCCACTCAGATATCTCACGGCACATACCTCCCAAATTATACCATTAAATACCCCGACACTCTCACCATTGTACTGCGCCGTGCCAGAGTTTTGACGGGAACGCAACGGGAATCCTAGCGCAACATAATGCTATTTCCTAAAACTAATATAAAAAAACAACAATACTTGTCAATAAACACTTTTTATACGAAACATTAAACCGACTTCAAAACCACAAATAGGCACTCGAAAGCGAAAAATAAGTTAATATAATAGACTACAGGCCCGTGAACAAAATTAACGTAGTAAATGAACCACCAGGAGACCTATGTAGGATGATAGAAGGGTATAAATATAAAGTAATAAGATTCAGCACTATGTCGTCACTTGTAAACTGTCCAACTGCGTACAGTCGAAGAGGGGGGTTGCAATCCTCGATCACATCTCGTTGTCGCATGATTTTTGTACGGCGTTGCAGAATAATAGATTAGAAGAGGTATTTGTGGTGGTCGAATTGCTAACCTCCTCCTTTTTGAAAGTCGGTAAAAAACAAGTCTCGCAAGTCAATTGTTCTACTGTAAAAAGTTGTGAGATCCATGTCGATTATTAATTTATTCTGTCTCTACTAAAGGGACTTTCTGTTTTAAGTTGTTACGTAATTATCTGGAATCTAACCTAACAACATATTATAGTAACCAAATCAATATTACCTATAAATATTTTACGAAATAAATATATACAGTGAAAGGGCCATCGCTTGAAAACACAATAGGTATAAGCGTAACTGTGTTCCGATTTGAAGGGCAATGTTTCCAGAGAAATTACTGGGCTTAGAGATATAACACCTAAAGGCCTGTTTTCATTGTTGTTTTGATTTGTGCGAGTGCGAGCGAGTCGTGCAGGTGTTGAGTGATTAGTAGCAAACACGTGTTGACACCAATTGGTTATTGCGAGTGCATACTAATCAGTCGCGATTACTCACTCGCACTCGCAATCGCACTCCTACTAATCAAAATGTAAACCGGCCTTTAGGAGCGTGACAAAAACAAGTGGCGTGTGGCGTGTGGCGTGTGGCGTGTGGTGCGGCGTCACTTCTTTAATAGTTCATCCTAAATGTATAGAAGTGGCAGGGCGCGAGACAAACTGAGATGGCGTGGCGCGGGTGTGGCGCGGGTGTAGAGAGGGTGTGGCGCGGATGTGGTGCGGGCGCCGCTTCCACGCCATCGGCGCCATTCGGCGCGCCCGCAGTTAGCAGTGGCACGCCCGTCGGTGTAAACAGAACTGGACGTCTACTCTGTTTCTACGAAAACGAAATTTCGAAAAAAAACTCGCGACGATCCTACTCTCGTTCTACTACGTTTCGTCCGGTACAACATTGTTTGACGTTTAAATGTTCTAAGCATACTCTAATTAAAGCAGGCTTAGAACATTTAAACGGACAAAACGACGGATCGAAGTAGAATCGGAGTTGGAAAATCGCGAGTTTATTTCGAAATTACGTTTTCGTTGAATTAGAGTAGACGTCCTGAACTAAACGGCGAAAATGCGTGACGATATTGAATTCAACATTAAATTTTGTGAGTTAGTACCTTTGTAGAAAACCACCCGGATCTTTACGATTATAATAGACCAAGTTAAAGTAACCGCGATGTTCAGGATAAAGCATGGGAGTTGATTGGGCAAGAATTAAACGAATCAGGTAAGTTCATCAATTTATTTCATTTTATAAGCTTCGAAAGATTCTAGTTACATGTCGGTTTCCTCACGATGTTTTCCTTCGCCGTTTTAAGTTAGCGGCATTACGGACATGACTTCGAAATACAGTGGTGAGTTTGGGGTTTGAACCCGGGGTCTCCGGATCGGCAGGCGCCGTTCTCCCGACTAGACCAGCCGTAACTACTAGACCAGCTGTACCATTGGATATTTCACCCATTCAATTTAAAGCGACTTTTGTTATGAAACCAGTTTCCTAAACGCAATATTTTATTTAAGTAAGTACTTCGTTATGATACAAACTTTACGAGCGACGCATAGACAATGCCAGACTGTGACTTCACGCTTTGGTAGCGTACCCTGAATGCATACCCTGTGGCCGCCATTCCGACACCATTTACGCGCCTGTTCTACGCTGTGGCGCGGCACAAACACAAGTGGCGTGGCGTCTGGCGTCTGGCGATGGCGTGACGCGCCCGCGCCACTCCACTTGTGTTTGTCCCGCGTCTTATATCTCTAGGTGACGAGCGCAGTGCAATGCTAGGTAATTATTTGGACTCTTCATGTTCCAATTACTGTGTGTCACTGTGCTGTTAGGTGTGTAGCAGGCATGTTGTTTACCATAAGGCCCATGTTCGGCTCGTCTCAAAGTCTCAGAGTCTACCTGGGGAAGGACCACACCTTTGCCAGTTATTCTACCGCCAAGCAGTAATGTGCAAAAATTACCTACTGTGCTCCGGTTTGAAGGGCAATGTTTCCAGAGAAATTACAGGACTTAGAGATATAACAACTTAGATCTCTGGGTGACGAGCGCAGTGCGGTGCTAGGTAATGATTTGGGCTCTTCATGTTCCAATAGCTGCGTGTCACTGAGCTGTTATGTGGCAGGCATGTTGCTTACCATCAGGCACATGTCCTGCTCGTCTCGTCACTCTTCTAAATATATATATACTAGCGGCCCATTCCAGCTGCGCTCGGATATTGTCATTTAAAGACTACTAATCGAAATAAAAACTATCCTATCTCTCAAGTTGGACCAGACTGCTCACGGTGTGCCAATTTAATTTAAAATCGGTTAAGTAGTATAGGAATCCATCGCGGACAAGCATCGTGACAGGAGATTTATATATATTAAGACTAGCTGACCCCGCAAACGTTGTTTTGCCTTAGTTAACAACCCTTGTCACTTAGGGGTATGAAAAATAGCTAGTAGCCGATTCTCATACCTACAGAATATGCATATAAAATTTGGTGAAAATCAGTAAAGCCGTTTCGGAGGAGTAAGGAAACAAACACTGTGACACGAGAATTTTATATATAAGACTAGCTGACCCCGCAAACGTTGTTTTGCCTTAGTGAACAACCCTTGTCACTTAGGGGTATGAAAAATAGCTAGTAGCCGATTCTCATACCTACAGAATATGCATATAAAATTTGGTTAAAATCAGTAAAGCCGTTTCGGAGGAGTAAGGAAACAAACACTGTGACACGAGAATTTTATATATAAGATTAAGATATTATGTATTTATACAAGAATTGCTCGTTTAAAGGTATAAGATGTCTGTTCTTGAATTAAATCTTAACTTAAATCAACCCAACTAAATTAATGAAGTCTACCCGACAAAGTGGCAAGCCCTAAGTAGTAGTGTATAATTACAAGGTTAGAACAAGTTTTCCTGTACAAATACTGAACATCGCTGTTTACACCAGACACGAGGAAGAAAACTTTGCATGCACTTGTTACTTTAACAAGCTCTAGGAGTTATTTTCAAGTATTTATGTTTAAACCTGAATATAAATTGCCTGTTTATTAATCCTACTAATAAAACTATATATATAAAAATCAATGCCACTTTCGTTGTTATTGAACTCCTCCTAAATGGCTGGACCGATTTGAATGATTTTTTTGTATACGTTTGGGTAGGGCCCTGGAAGGTTTAGATTCACAAATCAGCCCGGCAGATGGCGCTGCAGTTGATATCTAGGTTATTATTCGAGCGAAGCCGGAGCGGGCCGCTAGTACTTATTATAAATGCGTAAGCTTTTGTGTTTAGATGTTTGTTGCTCCATCACTTTGTAACGCTTGAATGGATCAGGTTGGTATTTGGAACACAGATAGATTATTGTCTGGAATAACATAAAAGCTACGACGACTTGACTACTTGACGATGAACAAAAGACAAATTAACTTTGTAAAAGAGGGCTCAACTTCAAACTCCAAGAACAAGCCTTACTCAATCCTGGGTTCAGCACCTGATTGGACTATTTTAATGGACACGTATGAAAAGCACTACAAAATCCCAGAGGATGTGGGTGTTTTGTCATCCAGACCGGACATTTTCTTTTTTTCTAGGGCTACGAAACGCATAGTCCTGGTAGAACTTACCGTACCGTGGGAAACTAATATACCTAAAGACCACGTGATGAAACAAAATAAGTATTACGACCTACAAAATGAATTAACAAAAAATGGCTATGTAGTTAATTTATACGCTGTAGAAGTAGGAGCGAGAGGTATACCAGCAAAATCTCTCTATAACCTGCTTAAATACCTTGGATTGTCCAGAAGTGCAGTAAGTTCTTTACTAGAACGAGTATCTAAAGCTGCACTAGTAGGATCATATCGGATTTGGCTGGGCAGGGAGAGAAATACGAGTAGTGAAGGTGAGTGTTGACGTACGTCAATATAAGGGGCCCCTTTTAAACCTACGCCCGAGTCACAAGTTGGGGTCTACTCGAGATTTCTCTCTCTGTCACACGATGGACCCGGCACCCGCACGGTGAATCCATGGAATGCTAAGAAGTACGTCCCGTCTCTCTTACATTTGGGCAATTGATCAAGTCCGGCATTGGTTTCATACAGTTTCAATACCTCTCCTAATCTATTATTTTGCAACGCCGTACAAAAATCATGCGACAAGGAGAAATGATCGGGGGTTGCAACCCCCCACCTTCGACTGTTCTCAGTTGGACAGCTTACAAGTGACGGCATAGTACTGAATCTTATTACTTTATACCCTTCTATCATCCTACATAGGTCTCCTGGTGGTTCAGTTACTACGTAAATTTTGTTCACGGGCCTGTAGTCTATTATTGGTTAGGTTACAACTTAGTTAGGTTTATAAGTATATATATAGGTTTATAGTATATTGGTTAAGTTTATACCTATACGACGGTCTTTGGTATGTGAGTTTTTTTTCTAAAATAATGTCAAACATGACATCTTATTTTAAGTGAACATCGTCGTTTATAAACTTCTTCAACATCGAAGATTAGTTATCCCATTGCTGTGGTAGTCCAGTAGCGACAACGTCGCGGCGTAGCATCGGAGCGTCGCCGGAGCAGCGGAGCCGTAGTTTTAGACGCTTTTTGGATGAGGTAAATCTTTTGAGAAAGCATTACCGACATACGTAAGTAAAAGCATTATATATCGTCATTATTTATAAATATCATTAGTCTGTATCTGTACAGGTGATGTATTGTGCAAAATGAGTGCTCTTCTAAGATTTCACTTCTAGCGGCGACCCCAATTGTACAATGACATGTCCTTAGGCGGATTTTGCAATGATTATTCCTACCTCTTCAAAAATACTCCCTTTTTAAAACATATGCTCATAAAAGCATTATTACGTCACGGTTTCAGTATCGTACTGATTTTCTGTGTACATTCATAAAGGTCAAAAGTCCACTGCCAGAGGGAGTTGTGCTCAAAACGTCGATTCAGTAAACTCGGTTACATTTCAGACGTACAGGTACAGGAATCTCTCGCCATATGAACGTGCAAATTCGCATGAAAGGCGCTGGGTGTGAACCGAGATAGGTCTACCAGAGATGCATTCAGGAGATAAGAAATAATTGAAGTCGGAGTGTCCGATGGCCCCCGGCGACGACGGCCGGCGCGCCCTGCGTTGACACGTAGGAATGTCGCCGCAATCTGCGCTGCAATTTGACTTCTGTTTTAAATAAACCAGAGCTCTATGTCATCGCTTTTCATTTATAGCTCCCATCGTAATACGAGGAGTTTTAAAGTTATAAGTATTAAAAGTAATTAAAGTATGTCTTCGTATATATAAGAAGCACCTTAACTTATTCACGTTTAACAGCAACCCCCGACGTAAATATCAGCTTATAGCCCCTGAACCAAGACTAGAAATAATAAAAAAGAACCAAAGTACATGGTAATAATTTGTTTTTATGCATTACCTCTTTAAATAAGAGAAGAACAAATCGAAAAAATGTTTTGTAAAAAATTAAAGAAAATAATGTTACTTACTAAGGACAACGTCAAAGATTTCTTAGAAGAATCTCAATATGTCTCAAAAACACACGCCATTAACGCTACCAGACAAAAACATGATAATGATATTTTAGTAAAATAATTAATTGTCGTATGTATTATTTTATTAATTGTTATTACCTACTAGATTTAAGTTTCAAGTCAATGTCATGTACATGTTGCAATTGAATAAATGATTATGATTATTATGTACCTACCTGTAAAAGTGTGTATTATACCTACGAGTGCCTAAGTATCCATGCGTGTGTTTCGACTGAAGATGAATGACGTAAAGTATTCCAAGCATCTGTCTGTGTGCCAATGTAAGCGTGTTTGGGTGTGTATTTGTGCATGTGTGTTCTATGTTCTATATTTACATATTTCCGTGTTTATCCGCCGTGTTTTTATCAAAGTAGGCACTGACGACTGTTTCATATAACTACTAACTATTTCACAAACCAATAGCAATGCATAATGTTTAACCATCAATATTTACTCTTCCTTGATTGATAGGGGAGTTAGCGGCGAACCAGTAAAAAAATGTCGTTTCATTTTTGTTTTTCTAAAATAGGGCTTGATACTAACCTTATTCTTTTGTTAAAATATTTTACAGTGTGTTAAAAAAAGGTTCTCCATTCGATTGTATATTTTTTGTTTGTTAAGCACCTTAACACTTTCAACTGAGTGAACTACGACGACATCGTTTGGTTCGCACGGCGAGCGTTCGCTGCATCACAGAAGACCATCCGAGAGTTTTACTTAAAGAGTAAGATCCCAGAGCTGCCAGACGTCACCTATTTTCTGATTAATGAAATGTGGACGATTGAGTAGAGTTAGTTAGTACTAAGAACACATGCTTACTCGCTGACTTGCTTAGACGGCCAATTTTGAGATATGGGGTAACGAAGGTACATACAAACATTACCTTACTTCACGTATTTTCTAATAAGTGATTTTCACGTATGTTGTAGGCAATATCCTTAAAATCAAGGTCCCAATACTCGCAGACACTTTCCGTGTTTTGCTTAACAACTCCAAAATAATAACTTAACTTCACTTAAATTCTCATACTCCATTTGTAAATATGTTCGTCCGACAAATATTTTAAAGCTTTTTCCTATAATTATTTTGGAGTTGTTAAGCAAAACGGCCGACGGAAAGTGTCTGGGAGTAGGTATTGGGACCTTGTTTTTAAGGATATTGCCTACAACATACGCGAAAATCACTTATTAGAAAATACGTGAAGTAAGCAATGTTTGTAGGTATGTATCTTCATTACCCCATATCTCAAAATATGCCGTCTAAGTAAGTGAGCGAGTAAGCATGTGTTCTTAGTACTTACTAACTCTGCTCAGTCGTCCACATTTCATTCATCAGAAAATAGGTGACGTCTGGCAGCTCTGGGATCTTGGACTATTACAGATGGCCATCAAAGACAGATATGCGTTTGTGGTGGAGACTCGAAGCCGGGAGGAGGCTACTTACAAAATAGCAAAATCGAACAAAAGAGCATTAGAATTAAGTTGAAAATGTTCCATGCTCCCTTATATGTTCCTAATCCAAGATACATACATATTAAAAAAACAAATGACAAAGGTCACGGACTTCGAAGAGTCTGTGGAGTTGCTAAATTTAAATTTAAAAAAAATGTTTGTCTGTAAAGTCGGTTTACTGACGATAGAACGTGACAACGTCTTAAGAAAATACTGATGGAATGGTAGCATTTTTCAAAAGAAAATTTTAATTTCATTTGTTTAATAGATTTGTATGTAAAAAGTAATCAGTAGAATTTAGTCATTTTCAATCAAAACAATGCAAAAAAGCTTTTAGATGCCGGGGATCGAACCCGGGGCATTTCACATGCAAAGCGAAGGCTCTACCACTGAGCTACATCCCCGCTTGAACTACTGGTCGAAATAATTAATACAACTGTAACAAACATGCGGCGAGGTAACGACCGACGGTAACGGTACATGACGTCATGTTTTGTGGGCGTGCAGCCGGCTTCATCGAATTATAAGACGTTATCATGTCAAAAAACAGGTTGCACTGATTTTGATGGTACTTTTTTTGTTGTTAGAAATAATGAATTTTACGACTTCCCAAATGGTCTCACATAATATATATTATATCGAAATCAGTGAAACGGTTATTGTAATATCAACAAAATTAAAAATACACACGTCGTTGACATATCAGTTTAGTATTAATATTAGTATAAATTAAGTGAACTGTTAAAATGTGATGTCAGTTTAATTTTCAGAGTAAAATAGTCAATTATTTGTTTTGTAGAGTGTGCAGTTTATTTATATAAGAAATACTAATGAGTGTTTGGTTTTGAGCTCATTTGTGGACATTGTGTGGACATTGTGGAAATTGTGGACACTGCAAATCAAATATATGGAAGGGCAAATTCAAATATACTAAACCGATACTCAGTCGGCTGCAGTTTCCTTATAGGGGCATAGGGACACAGCCTAAAATTTAAATATGTAATTTTTTTTTAAACAAAATGAAAATGTTTTTTTTTTAGTTTCATTATTTCTGTTTTATTCTCAACAATTAGACTCCCCACAGACTATAGACATTCTAGCGGCCGATAGTTTGATCAGCTTCTAAATCTTCAGCCTCTACGAATACCACTGTCACGAAAAAATCTTGCTTTAGCCCCAGCACTATTGCCGATTCATATATTTTTATGTAACTATTGAATCATGAAGAGTCCCAATAATGACCTATCACTGCATTCCACTCTCGTCATACAAATATCCGATCAGTTTGCTATCTATTTTTTGGAAAACATCGCCCTTCAAAGAGAACTGTACCAGTCGTATGCTCAAAGTCAAAGTCAAAGTCAAAGTACTTTATTCATAAATGTACAATTTACACGTCAATAAATAAAAAATAAAAACAAACGAAAGAGCATACAAATTGTATACATTTTCAAAGTTTGAAATTACTACTTTACTGTATTATAATAATTATTGTACAGAAAACTGTCAAGCATTATATGAGTATAATATGTTTTTATAACAATTGTACTGACCCATGTCAAATTTTTGTATACATTTTTATAGGACTTTGCCATCACTCTCTAAAAATTCGGTGTAACTATAAAAAGTTTGATCGATAAGCCAGCACTTTAATTTGTTTTTGAAGCTGCCGAAGCTTGGGGCAGATATAACTATTTTGGGAAGAGTGTTATAAACTTCAGGTCCCATAATGTGAGTTAGCTTCCGTGACCTTGTGAGAGAGTGTGATATGACATCCAGCTTGTCCGCGTTACGTATGTTTCGAGAATGTCTCTCTCCTCGCGTATTGTATGATTCTAGATTATTTCTGACATACACAGCCACCTGGTATATCAATATAGCAGGTAACGTAAGTATGCCAAGCTCTTTGAAATATGGTCTGACGGATGTGCATTGCGATACGCCAACGATGGCACGTACGGCACGCTTTTGGGCGCGGAACGCACGCTCCCAGTCGGCAGCGCGCGCGTATAGCTCGGCGCCGTATTGTAACCGAGAATGCACTGTGGCGAAGTAACACGCACGTGACACTTCCGCAGACACCACTCGGGATACTCGTCTTAGCGCAAAGCACGCACTGCTGACTTTAGCACACATCTTGTCGATGTGGTGTTCCCACGTCATGCTGCGATCAATCTCGAATCCCAAAAACGTGGTGGTCTGTACTTGCTCAATCCTTACACCGTTTAGCGAAACTTTAAGCGATTTTGTATGATGGCCCGACAGACAAAAGTGAACGAAATGAGTCTTTTTTGAATTTAACATAAAACCATTAGCTCTAAACCATGAATTTAAGCCGTTAATTACAATATTTAATTTCTCTTCTAAATCCTCAATTGAAAGAGCTGTTACTACGGCAGCCACATCATCTGCATACATGAATATGCCTGCACCCTTTACGGCATCAGGGAGATCGTTTAGTAGGAGAGAGAACATTATATTTGAAATTGACGAACCCTGCGGTACTCCCATAGACGAAGGCAGTGGATCTGATTTATTATCGCTATCGCCAGCATCCACTACCTGAGAGCGGCCTCGTATCATGTCAGTCAACACCTCGTATGATTTCCCAGCTATGCCATAGTGTTTCAGCTTTAAAGCTAAGGTCTCGTGGTCTGCGACATCGAAGGCCTTCGATAAGTCACAGCACAAGACAGCTACTTGCTCTTTACGTTCACGGGCAGCCAACACACTACGTATCACTTCACGCGTTAGAGAAATCGTAGACCTCCCTTCGCGGTATGCGTATTGTTGTTCACACAGCGCCTCAGTTTCCGATAGGTAGGCCACTAATCGTGAACTCAAGCCGTTTTCGAACACTTTGGCTATTGCTGGTATAATCGATACTGGTCTATATCCATCAATATCGTCCTTTTTGCCCTTGCCTTTAAATATCGGGGACACTTTCGATATTTTCAGCGACGACGGGTACGAGCCTTCTCTAAGACACTTATTAAACAGTGTTGCGAGAACCGGAGCTAAAGGCAAAATTGCTAGTTTAATTAGCTCCATCGACACACCGTATATGTCTTTCGACTTTTTTGGGGGTATTTTGGAGGATACTATGCGGAATACCTCATCAGCCGAGAAACTTGTTAGTCTGAGGGAACGGTCAGATGCTTGACGTGCTGATACTAAAATTTTACATACAGTAGCAGTATCAGCTTTAGGTGCTCCACAGGCAGCAGCTGCATTTAAAAATCGAACGTTCATAGCATTTACTGCATCTTTAGGCGAACTAAACTTACTGCCGTTACAATCTTTAACGATCTCGGAGCAGTTCAACCTAGGGGTATTGTTTTTCCCCCTCTCCGTGTTCACGATTCCCCACATAGCTTTTGATGGATTCGTACTTCCGTGTATTATACTACTATAATGATTTGTCTTAGAAATATTCAAAGTCGAAATGTATTTCCTGTTGAGATCGTCAAATATAGCTATTAAGTTCTCTTCCTCAGGAAATTGGTCAATTAATTTCGAAATATCAAACAACAATGATTTTAGGTTAAGTATGTCAGGCGTAACCCACGACGCGTCACGTTTGTTATTTGGAGTTCGTTTTATAGGGAAACAAGTATCGTACTTATTTGCTAAAATATTGATCAGTGCCACCGCAAATGTTTGAGCGGTTTTGTTTCTCTCGCTTACCTCGCACCAATCTATACTATCAATAGACATAACGAAATTTGCCCGGTTATTCTGCGAGAAATCACGCGTGCGGCGAGTGAGCTGTGCTGGCGTTGAATGTGCAAATTTCACTACTCCACGTACAGCTAAGTGATCCGACAGAAGCGTATTTATTGAGTTTGCGGAAGTAAGTTGTCGCGCTACATTTGTAAAAATAATGTCAATCGCTGTTTGTGAGTTTTCTGTTATACGAGTAGGGAAGTCCACAATCGAACTCACATCATGGGAGTGGAGTAAGTCAGACAGATTTCTAAAGTCAGCGCTAGTATTGTCTAAAATATTTATGTTTATGTCACCGAGAATCATGAATGTTTTATCGGTTTCACTGAGCTTATCGAGCAAACGTTCCAGGGCCCTTAAGAAACCTCTAACATGAGCTAGGCCTGTGCGATAAATGCAAATGATAGTAATGTTAAAGTCCATAACGTCAATCGCGGAGATTTCGCAAAATCTTTCTTCTGACAATGCTGATAACTCAACGTTTTCGACACACTTTAGTGCTTCATTTACAAAGATGCAAGATCCGCCATGGATAACATTATTTCTACAAAAACTAGACACTAACTTGTAGCCTTTTAAGTGTATACATTGTAAATTCGGGGCTGTAAGCCAGTGTTCTGTTAATGCAAGAACATCGCACTTAAGATCAGATTCTAAGAGAACTTCTAATCGTTGAGTCTTATCGTTTAACGAGTTAATGTTTTGGTGGCATATTGTCAACTGTCTCGGTGGTAAGCAGTAAGTGTGCGCGTTCATGCTAGACACTGAGTTTTGTACTACGGCCGCCAGCTCTCGTCGCAGGGGAGCCGCCGGCGGAGTGGCGGGGGCGGTGTTGCGTCCGCCGCCCCGCGCCCGAGGCCGCGGTAGTTTTGGTGTTGTTTGCGTCATCTGCGGCTTCTGAGGACGGGCGCACCGCCCGCCGGTCGCCGCGTCGAAACCAAGGACTAATTTCGACTCTACTTGGCCAATTATCAGCTTTCATGAAAAAGTCATATTTGCTTGTTGGTACGGTCACGGCAAACGATGCGTAGTGCGTATGCTTCAAGAGAATTTTCTCGACATGATACTCAGAACATGGATTTTTCTTGTCCATGTATGTTTTTAAAGTTTCCGGAGTCGTTGTCGGTTTCAGGAAGCATACGTGTAATTTTTTCACGCGTTCAATTGCTTCTAGTTCCGCGTCTGAAGTGCCACTTCCGCGTACGACTTGTCTCGTATATGCGTATCGATCTTTACGCCGTGTCACAGTCTGCCACGATTTTTGTTGTATTGCTCAGTTTTGTTGTTAAAAATAAATAAAAAGTAAACATTGATTTCAATCACAGCTTTCACAGAACTGTCACTGTTATATACTGCACAAGCATTTCTAGTAACGGGTTATTTGCTTAGCCCCCAATATTTCGAGAGCAACCGTACCAAACTATCGGAAACACCGTCCGTCCGGTAACAGATTCAAAAGCGCAAAATCTGGTACTGAATATTGAAAAAATAAAATACGGGTCTGAATATTTTGTTAATCATGCAGAACAGTGAAACAGTGACTGCGATCGAGCTCGACTGACAGTAAAAGGTATGCTGACTAAAGAAACGAATTAGTTCGTCAGCTAGATATTGTACACATTTTTTTTATTTTGTTTCAAGATTTGTGTATTAAGATTTATACATATATGTAAGTGCATAAGTTTCGACTGTCCTCACGTCTACGTGCGCGAGTCGTCGACCAAAATTTTTGGTTCTCCCCCGTTTGTGGCCAAAGTACTGATCCGAATGCGATGAATCAAACGGGAAAACGATCGCAGTCGCCAAGCGCACGTTTTGTCCAGTGGCGTATGGCGTAGGGTCAACGTCACGCTCGCAACTGAAAGGTTTGTGTGGCGCCTGCAAAAACCTCACGCGATTTTTTTTTTATGTAGACTTGACGTCACACCCGCACTCCAGAATATTGATGGTCTATATCTTTGCCAAGTTTCAATAATTTGATAAAACAAAAAATAGGTGTCCCATATTTTCTCAAAATCTACTTGACAGACTAATTAGAAACGTATATTTTAGACCCAGTCGTTATCCCTACGAGTATTATATGAGTAACTAGAAGCGCCCCGCGGTGTTAACCGCGAAGTTCCCGTTCCCGTTGTTCCCGTTGTTTTTCCGGGATAAAAAGTAGCCTATGTGTTCTTCCAGATTATAATCTATATGTGTTCCAAATTTCAGCCCGATCCGTTCATACGTTAGGACGTGATTGAGCAACAAACATCCAAACATCCATACATTCACATTTATAATATTAGTAGGACTGCCTATGATGAAAACGAGGGTAGTGCTAAAAGTCTGCTCGTGATTAGTAAGAAACTCTTGTCTCAACTCGTGTTTTGTCAATTTACCCGATACATAGCGTATGAAACAGTATCAAAATATGGGGGACTTGCTATTTAACCACGACAAATATCTTGTCAATAAATAAAGTGTACACTGGATATAGACTGTTAAACACATTACCACTCCTTTGCGTCGCGCAGTCGGGTAAAAAGACCTGACTGCATGACTGTTGTTCCTTGGAAGTTGGTTCGACCCCTAGTATACGACGCAATTTGCGCTGATACTCTGGCACATCGTCGTTTCAAATGGCGCAAATATGCAAACTTCGGAAGTGGTTACATATTTGAGCCGTTTTGGTTTTGAGACCCACTGGGCCCGTGGGGACGGGGAGGTCATCTCATTTTCAAAAGCCTTTCCGATCGCTTGGTTGGCAAGACGCGTGACCAAAATGCTGGCGTTTATTTGCCCCAACATATACTGCATTGCCATTCAGCGTGGTAATGCCGCCAGCATGCTGAGCGTGCTTCTGACTGGGTGACTGGCAGTGGGCTTGATCATCTTGATTATCTTTAGACCTTCTATGATCTATGGATAATTCGGATATACTTAGTGTAAGTCGTTAGTTAGGTGTAAACATATAGCGTAGTATGTAAAGGTACAAGTTCGCGCGGAGACCGCGACACGAGACCGCGACAGGAGAACGAGACCGGAGACCGCGACAGGCACTTGACACTATGGAATTGTATGGACGCCAGTTCGCGCTGAGACCGCGACAGCAGACCGAGACAGGTCGCGGTCGCGGTCGCGGCGCGAACTGGCGCCCATACAATTCCATAGTGTCAAGTGCCTGTCTTGGTCTCCGGTCGCGGTCTCCGGTCGCGGTCTCGCGTCGCGGTCGCGGCGCGAACTTGTACCTTTAGGGCGCCAGTTTGCGCCGCGACCGCGACCGCGACCTGTCTCGGTCTCCTGTCGCGGTCTCAGCGCGAACTGGCGTCCATACAATTCCATAGTGTCAAGTGCCTGTCGCGGTCTTCGGTCTCGGTCTCCTGTCGCGGTCTCGTGTCGCGGTCTCCGCGCGAACTTGTACCTTTAGTTTTTATTAGTAAAGGTTCTGCTCGTTAAAAAATCTAGTATCTAGATATATTTATAAAAGCGAAAGGTCACTCATCATCGAATCTTAGTAACTATAAATGCTAGGAGTCTGAAATTTCGCATGAAGGTGTATGTTAGCACGTAGGCGCTCGTTAAGGCGGGGTTTTGCGAAATTCAACCCCTAAGAGGGAAACCAGGGATGGACCCCTGGTGAAACCAGGGATGGACGGACAGAATTTTCATTTCTGTCAATTCCAAGGTTATAAGCATGAAATCCACTGAACCGTGAATCATTGAAATTTTGTAACACATATATAGACTAGATCCCAAAAAAGAACATAGGTCTATGTTCTTTTTATTACGGAGAAAAGGGTTGAAGGGGTTGGAATGGGGGTTACATGTTTATTTGGAAGTTCGTAATTGTTGAAGATAAAACTTTGTACGTGTAACTAGACACGAAGCAAATAAATGTTTGTTCTAGCAATTTTGTAATTTCGAAATGTATGGGGATAAAATTGGGGTTGAAATGAGGGATGCAAGTTTTTGTGGAAGTTCCCAATTGTTGAAGATATTTTTTTTTTTTTTTTTTTTTTATTTAAATATCTACTCCACAGACTCCGGGGTCCGTGATCTTTGTCAATACAATTTTTTTTTTACAGATTTCTTGGAGTAGGAGAAGAAAAGGAAAAAGGGGGGAGTTGGGCACATTTCAAACTTAATTCTAGAGCTCGTCTGTAGAGCCGATCACTATCGGTTAGGATCCTACCGCTAGTAATTAGAGATGCGCCGAGTAACCCTTTAACCGAGTACTCGGCCCATCTCTACTAGTAATCGACTCCACATTGAGTCTTTGCCTTGCCATTTGCCTAAGCCGCCTCCTCCCGGCCCAGAGCCTCCACTACGGCTGCATTTCTGTCCCTGATGGCCATCTGTAGGTTGAACTCTCGGATGGTCTTCGGTGATGCAGCCAACGCTCGCCGCACGAACCGACCGATGGCGTCGTCGGTGTCGTCAGCGTAGTAAATGAAGGTCCCCGTGTGCCGTGAGACTGCAACAACCGCATGGGGCACGCTCTCGTGCAGCTTCATGTTTGCCTTGGTTTTGATTGCGATTACCGACTCGTATGTTAGTCCTTGAGCTTCATGGATGGTAAGGATGCGTGACCCGGTGCCTGACCCATAACCCTGGTTTGTCAGGGTCTCTTTCTCCTCTTGAGTGTGAACTAAAAAGAGGGTGTTTGGTAGGGTGTTGGGTATTTGCGCTCCCTTATATCTTCTCTGCTCTAGGGACTTTATACGGGGCGCTGAGGAGTACATACCGGAGTATATTTTCCTCAGCGCATATGCGACGTCCATTGGGTTTCGATGTGTGCAGAGCAACTCCTGGCTGATCTTTGTTACCAGGTTCGGGCGGTGATACCTCATTTCGAAGAGACTTTCCCTGTCGATGTAAGGCAACTGATTGACGTCTCCGATGAGGACAATTTCACCAGCACCAGACAGCCTTTAAGCCATCACAATGGCTCCAAAATGGTTCATGATAGCTTCGTCTACCATGAGGCGACTGAAACTTTCTCTTCCGAAACCATTTACCAGAGCAGAAGCCATGGTTCGCACTCTGGTTTTAACCAGGTTTCCGATACGGTGCGATAGCTTTTCTCTTAGATCTTTTGCTGCCTCAGTTGTTGTGGTAATGATGGCGTCCTTGTCCACATCAAAGTGTCTAATCACCCATGTTGTCTTTCCACATCCTGGAACTCCGTTGACCCACTGTATTCTCGGTACCTCCCAGTTTTCCCAACCAGCATTGACGTTTGAGTTCCTTTCGATGGTCTTGGCCATCTCTAGGATCTTATCGTCCAGCATAATCTTGGTGCATCGGGCAGTAACTACAATTGGGTCGTTTTGTGGTGTCGCATAAACAGGCACTCCCGCGCGCTCTGTCTCTATCTCGTTCAGTGTCACGAAGCCATTTTCTGCACTGTAAGCTGCCATATACTGTCCTGTCATGGTTCCCTTGATGACCCGGGAAGTGACATTATTTTAAATAGCTGCTTCGGCCTCCTCGAGTTTCGCCTTTAAGAGGCTTTGACTTCCTAGCCTATAGGACTGCATGATGTTTTCGCAGGTCTTAAGGTTGACTTGTCTTGTCGCTCTCAGTGTGGCTATGAATTCGATAAAGGCGTTACGTGCATGGCTCCGCGGCTCCGAAGCCGTGACATAGCGGGGCGGTTCAACCTGACCCATATCGGCTCTCGTTCGGCTTATTTGTTGCTGTGAAGCTGCTTTGGGGGTCTTTGTCGTTAAGGGGTGTGCGAATGGGATGAGATTCGGAGTATGCTTGCCGCTGCGTTGAAGGCAGTCACGAAAGCCGCGTTCGTTCCTCGGCTGCCGCTTTGATTGGCTGCGGCCTTTTCCGCGGCTGCCCTCTGCTGTGCTCTTTCGGAGCCGGTTTGGACAGTCGAACTAGGAACTGGATGTCCCCAGCTGTCAGTTGCATTTGTTTGGTCGTGCAAAGGGGCTCTGAGGAAGCTCAGATTTTCTCCCCTATCTTCGTAAACGAGAACCTCATGATGTTTAGAGGCTTCAATGCAACCCAGCCGGTCTGCGACTCTCGCTCTTGAATATTCGATTGCCATCGCATCCACGCTTATCACCCGGGGTGTCTCACCCGCGTTTCTGCTCAGATGTGCGAGCAGCGCACTTGCCTGTGTGAAAGGCGTCCGGCCTTCCGAGTACTCTATTAGTGCAATCGTTTTGTTTTTCGATCGCACCAACCGAAATCGGTGGCCGTCTACCTCACACACTGCATAGCGTCGTAGGTTTTCCGCTTCATTGTTACTTTTGCGGTACTCCCATTAAGCAGGCAAGACAATCCAGGCGACAAACGGGCTCGTTCCCGTTCCCAGGCGAAGCAAAAGCTTACTCCGAATCTTTCTTTGTTGCTGTCAATGTAGAGAGCCACTCCGCGGATACGGATCCCTGCCTCTCCTCGGTCTGCGTTCTCCAGTAGTTGTTTGACGGAGATGCTCTTCGAGGAGTTATGTTGGGCGGGAACCGCATTCCACGTGGCGTCTACGGACAGCGGGGTAGGGTGTGGTGGCGAAAGCGGGCGCGTATTTGAATTAGTAGAGTTTCTCTTGGCCGCTATGCGGAATGAGCTCTCCATGAAGGACAGGAGCCGTGTTCTGTCATCTGGATCGGCTAAGATGTTGTGGAGATCCGAGACAACCAGCCTTCTGTCGATCATAGATTCGAGCTCATGTCTTGCGGCCATGAATCGGGGACAATCGACAAGCACGTGCCAGACCGTTTCGGGTTGGTCGGGGTCACACTCGCATGCAGGACTGCTCTTGAGCTTAAATTTGTACAGGTATTCTGCTATTCCTCCGTGTCCCGTCAACGCTTGTACCTGGAAGGGAGTCAGTTTCGTGGTCCTCATCACCCGATATGCGTTTGCTATATCGGGGAGGAACATCTGGGTGACTTTTCCGGTGTCCGAGGTCTCATATCGATCCTGCCATTTCTTGACCGATTCTTCGCGGATTTTCCGTTTGACGTAGGACAAGGGGATCCCCTCATAGTCACTGGGCGACAAGGTGAGCGCAGCCGATTTGGCCAGTTCGTCGGCTCTTTCGTTGCCGACGGTGCCAACATGCGCTCTCACCCAGAAAAGACGAAGAGATTTCCCCTCAGCATTTATCCTTCCAATGTTTTCCTTTATGCACTTTACCACGGGGTGGCTCGTTTTTGGGTTACATAGCAGTTCGAGTGAAGATCGGGAGTCACTCAGAACATTGACTTCTAGGTCCTTACTCTCTAACGCCATTTGAGTTGCCCGGTAAAGAGCATAAAGTTCCGATTGAAAGACTGTACATTCGGAGAGGAGCTTGAATGTCGAGTTCTTGACCTCTTTGCCATTCTCCCACCATGTTAGAGCCGCTCCAACTTTACCTTTATTCTTACTGCCATCAGTATAGATTTGAGGCCCTTCTGGAAGATTGGAGGTGTCTTCTAGGAGCTCGTACTTTACGGATACCTGCGTGGACGGATGGGGTTGGTCCAGGCAGTTCACGTTCCGTTCGAGTTCCACTTCTGGTGGGAGGTAGTCTTGGGAGAGGTTTTTTTTTACTCTGTATAAATTCGCTGCTTCCTGTATCCTCAGATCTAGGGGGAGCAGACCGGAAAGCGCAAGTGCTGATTTCAAAGAAACAGTACGGTACGACTTACAGATTTTCTGGGCAAAACCTCTTTGGATCGCGTTCAAGTGAGACTTGTTTTCCTCGAGGTCTGCCGCTTGCGCCCATGCACTTGAGGCATACATGATGATAGGTTCCACCACCGCGACGTAGATAGTTCTCGTTATTTCGCCATTGTTGAAGATAAAACCATGAGACGTCGAATCTAGATTCTAGACACTTGATGCAAAGCAATTAAATGTTTGTTCTAGCAATTTTGTAATTTTAAACTACACGGGGATGAAATGAGGGTTTAAAGGGGGGATGCAAGCTTATATGAAAGTTCGTCAATGTTGGAGATAAAACCGTAAAATTTTGCAACTAGACACTTGAAATCCATACTATCCTAATAAGATGTTTGAATATTTTGATGTTTGTTGCTGAATCACGTCGTAACGTATGAACGGATCGGGTTGAAATTTGGAATACAATAGGTCGTAGTCTGGAATATCACAAACATGTGCTTTTTGTCCCGGGAAAATAACGGGAACCGGGAATTACGCGGGAGAAACCGCGGGGCGCTGCTAGCTGTAACACTGTCTGTCTGTCTGTCTGTCTATTACGCTTGAACGCCTAAAACACTGAACCGATTTTGATGAAATTGAATAAAAATATTTTAATAATAAGCTGATTTTAGTAAATGTAAATTTGTATGGGTGTACAAATACTGCCTCAGTTATATTAATAAATACCTATTTCGCGCGGCCGAAGTCGCGGGTAAAAGCTAGTACATAAATATTGATAGAAAAGTTCCATGGAATACGTCGTAGTGTTTGTGTTTGACCTGTGTTTGAAAAGCGAATTTTGCCCACGGCAATTATTTGATACGCTGGAAAGATCGGTAAAATATTTTAAACTTACAACCGAAACTGCACGTAATCAAATTGGTTTTCACTAACAACATTGCAAAATTTCCTGTCTACTGGTTGGTAATTATTAATTACATTTTATGTAATTACAGAGATCGCTGTATTTTAACATGATTTATAGCATTAAGGATGACTTGTTTATTTTTGGTTGAATAGAAGACAAGCGGCTCGTTCCGGCTTCGTACGGTTTAATATTTCGGATAATCAACTATAATAAATAAAATAAAACAAATATTAATGGATATTTTTCACAAGACCATCTAGCCACAAGCTAAGGAAACATTATACAATGAAAGCCAGACAGCTGATACAATACTCAAATAATTGGACAAATATTTGTATTTAAACTGTGTTGAAAACAAATATAGGATGGGAATCAAACCCACAACGACCACGGCTTTGAAGGCACACTTTCTACCAACGTAGCCACTAGAAAATTACAGGGCTTCGGACGGTACGGACTTCTCGTAGCTCGAAGAAGCGGCATCGTTTCATGGCTGATGTTCCAAAGACACGAACGAAAAGGTTTGACTCTACTTTTGTGATAAGAACGTCTAGACTGTGGAATGAGTTGCCTGAGTGGGTTTTTTCCGATGGTTATAATTTTGGTGTCTTCAAATCGAGAGTGAATCGGTTTATACTAGGTAAACACGCTCCATCTTAGACCGCATTGTCGCTTAACATCAGGCGAGATGGCGGTCAAGTGTAAACCTATAAATGTTAAAAAAATAGGGCATAGAGATAAAACAACTTATATCAGCAGCATTGCATTAGCAGTGCTAGATATTGATTTGAACTCTTCATGTTTCAATAGCTGCGTGTCACTGTGCTGTTATATTGCAGGCATGTTGCTTACCATTGGGCCCATGTCCTACTCATCTCGTCACTCTATACTGTAAAAAAAAGTCCAGTCAAACATTACAATTACAGTGATTTAAAGACTCTTCTTGCTCAAATAGATTCGTGGTATTGTGCTGTAATGACCATGCACAAAAATACAAGTATAATTAGTGTTTTAAGTATCTATGCAATAACATTTATAGTGACGAACAATCCAAATTTGCAAAGGTTTGATACTTCATGAGACGAACTCTGCAAAGAGTAAATACAATGTAAGTACCTATATTTATATTTTATGTTGTTGTCTATCCATCTGGTAGAGATCGCTCTAAGCTATGACAAACTAATTGGTATCCAATTAATTTGCTTTAGTAATGAATAGTTCTAGGTACAATTTATCTTCTATCACGTATCTTGTGTCCTTTTAGTGAAAGTTTATTTGATAGTTATTTGTTGTACAAGAGTGCAAAGTTGCTTTTTAACCGCGTGCTCAATTTTGATGACCGAATAAGCGAAGGATTCAAACATTAGAATCCTGAGCGTAGCAAGGGAATCAAAAGAGCACAAGGTGAAAAATCTTTGCACTCGAGTGCCACACGTAATTTTTCATCCCACCTTAGCGAGGAAATGACTAAATTCTTCACGTATTATTAACAGTTTCAGTCCATTATGTTCGCGTCAAATAAACTTCTTTGTCGCTAGAATCACTTATTTCGGGTTTTCACTTGTGTTTTATTTTCCTGTTTTTAACCTGTTTATTGAACTCTTTGAGTTTATTTAGCCATGGTATTAACAGTAACAATATGACGTGGTAGAAATAAAAGGTTTAATTATGTTTTGTATTCAAAAACTTAGTGCACACGATGTTCTAAATTCAAATTTACTTTATTCTCTAGAGGGTAATAACTACTTTTGCGCCCTGATATCGAGGAGCAAAAGTACTCTTTCCGAGGTGGTGGGATGAAAAAGTTTTTTTGACTGGCTTTATTACATTCACCTATGTTAACAAAACTAAATCACAATGTATACTACACTATATACCTAAGTACATACATCAAAATTATCCATAGACCAATGAAAGTCTAAAGATAATCAAGATAGATATAATATTAATAAATCTCGTCATTTGCAAAACAATATGATTACATTAAAAAAATATCAAATGATGTGCATCACACAACTAATAAAAGGCTATAAACGGGCATTACTATTACTATCTATTATCATTATATCTATGTATTAATTTGGTAATATAAGTACCCAGGCATGTACAGTCTTACAGAGCCAATTACTCGTAAGCGTCATTGAAACATAAATACTACTCGTAGTCAACATTTAAATATTCACCTATGCTGTCCTCTGAATTAAAAGCTGTTTGACTTTTCTTTCAAATATTAATTTGCTAGAGATTGTTTTAAAGATAATCAAGCAATGGTTGCAAGATAATCAAGCCTAAGCAACAGTCGAAAGTGTGTCTGGCGTGCATTTTAGTATTCTCCGTATCAAAATGCATGCATTTTAAGTTCGATTCAAATACAAACACCTATTATAGTGGGCGACCAAATACACTAGCACTTGTAAAACCGTGAACGCAGGAACAAAGAACTTCGGAACGCGCGAGGCTTGCGAGTTTTGCCCTGAAGGCAGGCTGGCCCTCCTATTCCCACTGTAATTACTGCCCTGGGGGCAAACACCGCTGAAAGAACCGATGTTTTACAAACACTTTGTTTATCTACAACTCAGTTGAGTATATTCAAAATGATGATATGTATTTATTACTAGCGGCCCGTCCCAATGTCGTTTGGATAGAACAACTACGTGGTACCTACGTACACTACTTAGTATTGGTGTTCTTATGCGAAGTCTGTCCGTCTGGGGAAGTATTGCCAGTTATTCTACCGCCAAGCAGTAAATCTGAAAACATTACCATGTTCCGGTTCGATGGGCAACATTTCCTATAACATCACAGGGCATACTTTTTTTTTGATAGTATTGAGTGACGAGGCGAGAAGGATATGTGCCTGATGGTAAGCAACACACCGGCCATATAGCACCACAGTGACACGCAGCTATTGGAACACGAAGAGTCCATATCATTACCTAGTACTGCACTGCGGTCGTCACCCAGAGATCGAAGACCTGTCACTAAGCCCTGTAATTTCTAAGTAACGATTTATAGTTGTTTAAATCGTTACTTACTGTTGCGACGTAACTTTGGTCCAAAATTGTATTCCCGTAAGTACTGTATGTTATGTTAAAATGTTATTGCGAAATTAAAACTTCATATTTTTCATTGCACGGAGTATTTTAAGAACAATTTGATTCATCGAAAGTAAAGTATTTTAAGTTTTAAATAGGGTATGTTGTTTAAAAATATACTTTCGTAACGTCATGTTCATAACGTTTTATCCTTTCAAAATTCTTTCAAAATTGACGTTCCGGTTGAGTAACGGGCCAAATTTTTTGAAAAACGCTCATTTTCTTGACTAAAACTTAAAAAGAAAATGGTACAATATTGAAGCAGTACAGTGAATTTGTCACTCCTATCAGCGGCTCGTTGGTCTAGGGGTATAATTCTCGCTTCGGCTGCGAGAGGTCCCGGGTTCAAATCCCGGACGAGCCCTCAGATAGAAATCCAATTCCAAGGTGGATTTCTACCTGTTTTGCTTTTTTTATTTCAGTAAAATTAATAATCAATAAAATATTAAATTAAATTCGAATTTAGAATTCTAACTGAATAATCTTCAAACTTATAATTTTAGATTTAATATCACTAATTGTATTAAATTTGAGACATGTTTGGCCAATTTTTAGGGTTCCGTAAAACGGAAAAACGGAACCCTTATAGATTCGTCATGTCTGTCTGTCTGTCTGTCCGTCCGTATGTCACAGCCATTTTTTGCCGAAACTATGAAAACTACACTGTTGAAACTTGGTAAGTAGACGTATTCTGTGAACCGCATTAAGGTTTGAACAGAAAAAATTTAAAAAAAGAAAAATTAGGGTTGCCCCCCATAGTGAGAACTGAAACTCAAAATTTTTTTTTTCATCAAACCTACACGTGTGGGGTGTTTATCGATAGGTCTTCAAAAATGATGTTGAGGTTTCTAAAATCATTTTCGTCTACACTGAATAATTTGCGCGAGAGACACTTCCAAAGTGGTAAAATGTGTCCCCCCCCCCCCCCCTCTAACTTCTAAAGTAAGAGAATGAAAAATCTAAAAAAAATATATGATGTACATTACCATGTAAACTACCAACGAAAATTAATTTGAACTCGATCTGCTGAGTAGTTTTTTTTAGTACGTCATAAATACACTATTATTGAAACTTCGATCAAAGTTACAACGAACTACAAGAACTATGTGTACTATGTATATTATATTACTTGCTGCAACGGAACCCTTCATGGGCGAGTCCAACTCGCACTTGGCCAATTTATTATAAATGACCTAAATGATAATATTAAAGCTCCTTTTAAGTACACTCTATACCATAACATAATACTCTATTAATCAAACATCTAAGAACTCGAACGATGATGTCATATCCGGCGGTTCTTCCCTTTGTTTTACTAGTTAGCAGTTTCCGATTCTCCGCTGAATGCCGTCAATTGCAGCTGGGAGTTGCTGAGAACTCAAACCAAAGCTCAGAACAACTTACTACTTAGATACATGGTATTAGAACATGTGAGTGTATTATATACTGCATTAGGCACTATTTAAGTAAATGTATCTCGTGTCGTAGTTGTATCATCGAATTTCAAAATGTGACAATAGGGCTGGTTACTCTTCTACACGAACGTAAAAAGGTTGCTTGGTATCAGATTAATAGCATTTTCAAGGCCCGATTCACGTGTGTGTCTGTCTGTGGCATCGTAGTTTCCGAGCGGAAGAAAAGATTTTGAATTTGTTTTTTTTTTCTGTTTGAATGGTTTATTTATTAAATAACTAGCGGCCCGTTCCGGCTTCGCTCGGATCACAACCTAGACACTGTCTGCAGCGTCATCTGCCGGGATTATTTCTGAATCTAAACCATCCTCGAATCCACAAAAAAATAATTCAAACCGGTCCCGCCGTTTAGGAGGAGCTCACTGTCAAATGATTAAATTACTATTCAATTCAATTCAATTCAATTCATTTATTCGAACCATAAATTCATAAGAACACTTGGTAACGTCATTAACAAAAAGGCATAAGAATCCGTGTACATAAAAGATAAAATAACAATGTCAAAATGAATAAAGCTGTAAAGGAGCCTCGTCAATCAAATGCAGCTGTAAAAAGGCTTTGTCAAAGACAAAATAACAAATAATTAATACATACAGTATACAGATACTACATGAGTACAATGTTCCATCAAAAATTTTATAAATCTATTACTTTACCTTATTACAAGATTCTAGTTTCAACACAGTTCTCTTCCATACGTTACTATCTTTAACAAAGTCATCTATATTATAATATGACTTACTCAATAGGTAGCTTTTTATTTCATTTTTAAACTTTGTTTCAAAGACCTTCGACTTGTGCAGGGATTGCATTATAGAAGCGAATACCATTACGTTTGAAAGAGTTATTTGCTTTCTGAAGTCTGCACTTAGGAAATACAATTTTGTGCTTATGGTGCGCTTTTGGATTCAGATCAGTTAGTTTCTTCAGTCGACTTCGATTTTTTCTTACATACATTATACATTCATAAATATACAATGAAGGGACTGTTAATATGTTTATAGTTTTGAAAATCTCCCGTACTGAATCTCTAGCTGATAAATTATATAGACCACGGATTGCTCTCTTTTGCAATATGAAAACTGAGTTTCTGTCCGCAGCTGAACCCCATAATAAAATCGCGTAGGACATAATGCTATGAAAATAGCCAAAATAAACAAGCCTAGCTGTTGCGACGTCCGATATTTTTTTAATTTGACGAACAGCGTGGGCAGCTGAACTAAGTCGGTCAGCCAGTGTCTCTATGTGAGGACCCCATTGAAGCTTTGAATCTACTGAAATACCCAGAAATCGAGTAGATTGTACAGGTTCGATGAGTTCATCTTTTAGTCTTATATCCAGTTTACCGCACATTACATTGCAGAGTGAGAATTTTAGACATTTCGTTTTAGTTGGATTAAGTACTAGATTATTTGCATCAAACCATTTGTACGCAATGTCAAAAATTACGTTAATTTCTGTGAAATCGTTTATTCCTCTCTTCACTTTGAATAGAAGTGATGTATCATCGGCGAACATAACTATTTCTATATTTTTATGTTTCTTAATCATGAAAGGTAGATCATTTATGTAAATAAGAAACAGGAAAGGTCCAAGTATGGAACCTTGTGGTACACCCATTCTTATAGGCGACTCATTTGATTGCACACCGTCAACATCGACTATCTGTACACGGTCTTTAAGATATGAAGAAATAAAATTTAGAGCTAAAATTTAGAGCTAAAATGTCTATTAAAAAATTGGCCAAAAATTAAAAAAAAAATTAGGGTTGAACAACCCTTATCACTTAGGGGTATGAAAAATTGCTAGTAGCCGATTCTCAGACCTACTGAATATGCATATAAAATTTGGTAAAAATCAGTAAAGCCGTTTCGGAGGAGTAAGGTAACTAACACTGTGACACGAGAATTTTATATATAAGAAGAAGATTATATTAAAGATTTACTCGGGAGTGGAGCCGGTTCACACGGTGCGGCTGCCAACCGCGCCCGCGCGCGGGCGCGGCAGATTTCCAAATAAAATTGAATTCAAAACACACGACGCGGTTTACGGCCGCGGCGGCAGCGGCAGCCGCGCGGCGCCCGCGTGGCTGCGCGCGATTCTTGCGCAGTAGCTTTCCGGAGCAGAAACCGCGAAAACCTGCGGTCTCGTGAGTATTGAAACAAAACCGTCGCGCGGCGCCGGGCCCGCGCGCGGGCGCGGTTTCCAGCCGCGCCGTGTGAACCGGCGCCTATTATTAAGTATCTTATGTCAAACATTTACAAAACACTGACGCGACCCAAAACCTTTAACCTTTTTTTTATAACAAAGTCAAATTAGAAAATAGACTTACATAGTGCCGTCAACTACGTCCATTTACAACGAATGTTCCCGCTGCTGGGACTCGGGGCTTTCTCTCGCAAAATGCGGCCAATGCGAGTTTGTCACACGATGACACATGACCTCGAAAGATTCAAGGAAGGTGTCAGTTTCCGTGCCGATTTTAAATTAGTGGCATTACGCTCATGACTTCGAAAAGGCAGTGGCAGATTCGAACCATTGCCATGTATCGGCAGTTGCCGTTCTCCCGACTAGACCAATTTTTTTGTGTGGGGGAAATACTTTTACGTATGCCCACCATGCAGGGACATAGTGGGGTATGTCGGGCTGGACAACATGGGATACGACATGGTAACTCTACCGACTAAACCCCCACAGATTTCTCCTGCATGGTCCCCCTGACCCTATGGTCGCAGGGTAACTTTTCGCACTCCTACGACGACTCTGGCCCACCTGTCACTGTCCTGGCGGACCCGCCTCGCAGGGGGCGTTAGTACCCCCGAATTTGGCTCTAGTGGTGCACCGGAAATCAGCGGCGCGTCACCTCCTCAAAGGGATGGCCCTGGGTGGGCCGTCGGGCGGCCCTAAACATCCAGAGCCCAGAGAAGGCGACTCTATAGGGTCGCCCCCGTGTCCACTTCCACCTCAGTTAAGGAACGAGAGGTTTCCAACTGTCGCTCCACCCGAGATTAAACGATCGTGAGTTTTGACTTTAAAAAAATCTGCACTGCACACGAAACAACTTTTGCGGAAGCAACCGCCGTCGAACAATTGTGAGACTATCTGAGAACACGCGAAAACACACTTTACTACTCTAGGTATAAAGTGGAACGCGTCAGTGGACTGGAAGTCACGAGAGAGAGGGCTGCGTTTTTTGACCACGCGGCTCGAACAAGTAAGTATTGGATATTTTCGTAGTATTAATGGTTTACTAACTTTTTTTAATGTACGTTGCTACTTTATTAGTTGTTAAACTGTACTACATTAGTTTTTTGAATATAACTTTATTTATCGGTTGACACTATTTCTCGAAATTTAAACTCGCACGATCGTGGTACCTCGGTTGTACGACGTAAACTTAATATCAAATGTTCCTCTGTATTTTAATTTTATTTATGTATTTTCAAGCCTATAAATATATGTTTTATTTACTTTTAGAGCGTTCACTCACAGAAGAAAATATTTGTGACCTTCTGGCGAACGGCAAGATCTCGAATTTTGAGGATTTGGACGACGATGACATAGAATTTGGTCCAGGCGTCTTGTTCTGTCACACTAGAGACCATGTGTCTGAGTAAGAACAGGATGTGGAAGAAATACCATGTTGCTCTTTGGCAACAGTGTCACTACCACCGTCATCACTATGTGAATTGGCAGATCCGCAAAATTTAAGAACAACTGCGCTAGAATCTCGATCTGATGTACGAGAATCAAGATGTTCATCTTCTACAAGTGTCAGATCCAGATCGCCAGTAAGTAGCCGTGGAAGAGGATCTTCAAGGGGGCGAGGAGTAGCATCAGGACCTAGAGCCTAGAGTTACTAGAAAGCGGATGTGGAATCAAACTGCTTTTACAGAAAAGACTCGCAATATAAGTATTCTGGCTTACCAATAAACCCAATAAGACGACCAATTGAATATTTTTTACCAGATCGTCCTACCTCGTCCAGGTGGTAGCGAACGAGATTCTCAAGTACCAAGCCGAGATCAAAGAAATTATAGATCAGCAATTGTATCATCCGAAGCAAACATATATGATGGATATAAACACTATACTGTCAGTGATGATATAAAAGCACCTAGATCCTGTCGAATGGAAAATTGTGGCAGTCTATCAAAAAATCGTGGCACGTGATGCACTTATGTTTGTCACGAGGTGAAAACTGTTTTGAGACTCATCATCACGTCCAAAGAGGTTGAATGTTATTGAAATAAGTTGAGTTCCTCTAATAACTTACCAAAAATACAAGTAGTATCTAAAAATACATTTTTTTGTTTAAATTACGTCTAAAAGACTGATGAAAGTAATAAAAACGTGTTGATATTATGTTATTTTATGTAAATAAAAACAATGTTCATAATTATTAATCGTTATTTTATAATTTTCCTTGTTTTATAGCAATATTTATAATAAAAATAACATAGACTCACGATCGTGCGACTTACAATTATATCCTGAAACTCACGATCGTGAGGGTCTGATTGCTGGAAACCAGGTGCACCAGGATTTTTTTCAATATTTTTCTCATCATTTTTTATCGCTATGAAAGTCAAGAAATAACATTTAAACACGATATAGAAGAACTTCATCTCTCGGGTGTAAAGGGATCTCACATGACCTCTCACTGTCTAGAAAGTTTCATCTCGCCTCTCATGGCGAAGATAATCGGCAGCGAGAGGTCCGCCTTCACCACCGCGGCTAAGGATAGCCGCGGATCCGCCTCCACGGCCGCATTGCGACGCTTGTCCTTCCACTGAGTGCTCTGTTAGTCAGAGTGCTCGTGGAGGAGTTCCCAAGTCCTCCAGTCTCCCTCCCGAACCTCTACAAGCACTGATCAAGGGAGGTGAGGAGCGCGTGTAGAAGTTCCCAGCCTCGGCCGGGAATCGCCATCGCACAACAAGATGCCACCGAGGCAAGTTGTTGTGTGATGCCCAGGGTGCACCACGTGGAGGTTCCCGAGCCACGCACCCTCCCGACTAGACCAGCCATAACTATCTGGCCGTTATAGTACAAGCTTTGTTTGGGATCTGTGGTGTTGTGTGTTAATTCTCCACCAAGATTTATTCATTTATTTAACTTCGAGCAGGAATGGCTAAAGATAAAAAAACAGGGACATCTAAGATTGTATTTAATTTCAAGAGAAACTGTTCAAGCTTTTCATAGTAAAATGGTTTTGTAGCGTAACAATAACAAACAATTGTTAAGATAATTGTTTGTTATAGTGTCAGATTCTAGGTAGCGGACCGCTTTTTCCAATATCTACCAATTAATACACTACCAACGTTCACAGTATTTCTTTTTACTGTGCTTACGCTATAAATACAACCTACGTTGTATTGTGATGTGATTCATAGAAAGCTATATTTTTACACAGATCTGATGTATAAATCGAAATAAACTTTTCTTCTTTGATGCTATAATTTTTTGGTGTGGGATAGGTAATAATGTGAGTAAATTATTATGATGAGCGCGGATACCTTCACAAAAAAACTGTCACTCCGAAGTTAGCTAGTAAATATATGAATTAACTTCAGGTATTCTGGTCAGGTATTTTGTCTATTCCATGGCTTAGGAATGGAATAAAGAGAAGAAACACTTATTAACTTTTTCGTACACACACACGCATTTTTAGGGTTCCGTAAAACGTAAAAACGGAACCATAATAGATTCGTCATGTCTGTCTGTTCGTCCGTATGTCACAGCCACTTTTTTCCGAAACTGTAAAAACTATACTGTTGACACTTGGTAAGTAGATGTATTCTGTTAACCGAGTTTTTTACAAAAATATAATTAATCAAAAAATTTTGGAGGTGCCTCATACTTAGAACTGAAACTCAATTATTTTTAGGGTTCCGTAAAACGTAAAAACGGAACCCTTATAGATTCGTCATGTCTGTCTGTCTGTCTGTCTGTCTATCCGTCCGTATGTCACAGCCACTTTTTGCCGAAACTATGAGAACTACACTGTTGAAACTTGGTAAGTAGATGTATTCTGTGAACCGCATTGAGATTTGAACAAAAAAAAATTAAAAAAAGATAAATTAGGGTTGCCCCCCATACTGAGAACTGAAACTCAAAAATGTTTTTTTCATCAAACCTTCACGTGTGGGGTGTCTATCGATAGGTCTTCAAAAATGATGTTGAGGTTTCTAAACTCATTTTCGTCTACACTGAAATATTTGCGCGAGAGACACTTCCAAAGTGGTAAAATGTGTGTCCCCCCCCCCTCTAACTTCTAAAGTAAGGGAATGAAAAATCTAAAAAAAATATATGATGTACATTACCATGTAAACTACCAACGAAAATTAGTTTGAAGTCGATCTGATGAGTAGTTTTTTTTTAGTACGTCATAAATACACTATTATTGAAACTTCGATCAAAGTTACAACGAACTAAAAAAACTATGTGTACTATGTATATTATGTTACTTGCTACAACGGAACCCTTCATGGGCGAGTTCAACTCGCACTTGGCCACTTTATTTTTTTTTCATCTAGCCCATACGTGTCTATGTGTCTTTGAATAGGTCTTCAAAAATGATGTTCATGTTAAAAAGATTTTTTTTTTCTATAGGTACTGAATTATTTGCGTGAGAGACACTTCCAAAGTGGTAAAATGTGCCCCCCCCCCCTGGTCCCGCTTCCACTTTTCCTACGACTTCTAAAATAAGAGAATGATAAAACTTAAAAAATGTATGATGTACATTACATGCAGACTCCCACCGAAAATTTAGATCTAGTAAATTGCGTTATACCTTTCCTACGTCATAAATACACTTTTATTGAAACATCGATCAAAGTTACAAGGAACTACAATCTGTTATGATACTTGGTGCTTCGGAACCCAATGGGCGATGGGCGAGTCCGACTCGCACTTGGCCGCTTTTTTTCATTTTTTAAAGTGACAACAGGAGTATAACGTGCTCACTAAGAGAAAACAATAGCTTTTCCGAACTTTGAGCTCTAGCGCGACTCCATTAACCGAACCTTACTAACCTTACTAACCTTACTTACGTTTTACGTTCAAAGTGTTGAACAGTAGGTACTGCAAAGTCGCTGGTTTATCGATTTGTCATCGGATGAATTTCGGAGACTGCAACCGATCTGCATCATCTAATTTGCCTGACTGAACCTTGCCTGGACGTCTACTCTCTTTCTACGAAAACGTAATTTCGAAATAAACTCACGACTTTCCAACTCCGATTCTACTTCGATCCGTCGTTTTGTCCGTTTATATGTTCTAAGCATACTCTAATTAGAGTAGGGTTAGAACATTTAAATGTCAAACAATGTTGTATCGGACGAAACGAAGTAGAACGAGAGTAAGAAAATCGCGAGTTTTTTTTCAAAATTTCGTTTTCGTAGAAATAGAGTAGACGTCCTGATCTATCGGACTGCTTGTGGCTTGAAAACGTGACATCGTTTTCGGCTGACGTTCCAAAGATTCGAATATGGAGTCTTGAACTCCACCTTCGGAATAACAGCGTCTAAACTGTGAAATGCGTTGCCTGGGTGTGATTTTCCCGATGATTTCAAACTTGTCTTCATATCGATTGTGAATCAGTTTCTTCTAGGTAACGCTCCATCCTAGACTGCATCGTCGCGTAAAATCAGGCGGTCTAGTGTAGTTAGTTAAAAATAAATAAAGTGGCCAAGTGCGAGTTGGACTTGCCCATGAAGGGTTCCGTTGCAGCAAGTAACATTATATACAAAGTACACATAGTTCTTGTAGTTCGTTGTAACTTTGATCAAAGTTTTAATAATAGTGTATTTATGACGTACTAAAAAAACTACTCATCAGATCGAGTTCAAACCAATTTGCGTTGGTAGTTTGCATGGTAATGTACATCACATATTTTTTTTACTTTTTTTATTCTCTTACTTTAGAAGTTAGAGGGGGGGGGGGACACATTTTACCACTTTGGAAGTGTCTCTCGCGCAAATTATTCAGTGTAGACAAAAATTGTATTAGAAACCTTAACATCATTTTTGAAGCCCAATCGATAGACACCCCACACGTGTAGGTTTGATGAAAAAAAAAATGTTGAGTTTCAGTTCTCAGTATGGGGGGCAAACCTAATTTTCTTTTTGTAATTTTTTTTTTGTTCAAATCTTAATGCGGCTCACAGAATACATCTACTTACCAAGTTTCAACAGTGTAGTTCTCATAGTTTCGGCAAAAAGTGGCTGTGACATACGGACGGACAGACAGACAGACAGACACGACGAATCTATAAGGGTTCCGTTTTTAAAACCCTAAAAATAAACCCTTGGGGAACCCTAAAAATAAACTTAAGTGACGATAGGCATGATACTTCACTAGTGTACGTGTAATAGGAAAAACTAACTCATGCAACGCATTCCACAGCCTAGACATACTAATACCAAAAGCAGAGTCAAACCTCTTCTTTCAACTTATTAGAACGTCAACCGTCGTGCTTTTTCGAGTCACAGTTTGATTGAAAAAAAGGTACGTTAAAGTTAAATACAGTAACCTGTATAACTCTGTAGATATATATTACTTTGTTCGTAGTAAATACTGGTACCTACATAAGGCTATGTGCAGACAAGGTAAGCAGCGAAGAATTACCGTGGTCCGCTCACAATTGCGCGACGGTACACAATGCCGTCGCCCCAGGGTCTGCCCGAAGCGCACCGTCGCCCTTCCCGTACCTCTACCGCCTAACTGAATCGGCTATGGCGTTGCTATTGCCGTCTCTTTCATATCAAGCGAGAAGAAAAGAGACAGCAATACCAAAGCTAAGACAGTTTTCGTTAAGCGGTAGATCCCCCGTATTATCAATAGTTTATGTTTTGCCGACGGCCACCGAGCCGACCGAACAGTTGGTTAGAACCTTACCTTGTATTCAACGCTTATATTGAGACTAGTATTCAAATACAGAGCATGAATGATGAATGAAGCTTATGATGTTTAATTGACGTATTCAATTCACTCTGTAGTTGCGTATTCACAGGTTAATTAATATACATACTAGCAGCGCTTCGCGGTGCTACCCGCGAAGTTCCCGTTCCCGTTGTTACCGTTATTTTTTCGGGATAAAAAGTAGCCTATGTGTTCTTTCAGACTATAATCTATCTGTGTTCTAAATTTCAGCCCGATCCGTTCATACGTTAGGACGTGATTGAGTAACAAACATCCATACATTGACACTTATAATATTATACAATATTAGTAGGATACAGCGTAGGCTTCGACGCCAACCCAAACCTTTCAAGTTTTCGAGGTATAAACACTCGATTGTTAGATGACTGGGCTAAAAATATACCACTCTTATTGTCCATCAGACAGATTACAGAACACGTAGTATTTTTCTTTAACTTTTTTTTATTATTGAAAATCCACAAAGTTATTTCTGAGCACCAAACTTCCAGAGTGGGAGGTTGTGACGTCATATCTTTGTAATAATCGTAGCTACAATGAAATAACATCACTCCAAGTCCGAGTCCAAGGGTCTATCTGTGGACCAACCTTTTGGAATGTGATTCTAGACTCATTACTACGAATGCTAGAAGCCGAGGGAGTATACTGTCAAGCATTCGCGGACGACGTCGTTCTCGTGTTTACAGGCAGCCCGAACATAATCGAACAGCAAGCGAGCAGGGCGTTGAACATGACAGTGAAATGGGGTAAAACTAATAAACTCAACTTTGCACCGCATAAAACTAACGCGATGCTTTTCACAAATAAGTTGAAGTACGAAACTCCAAACATAGTCATGTCCGGCGTCCGGCTCGATCTGGTCGAGGAAGTCAAACTGCTAGGCCTAATGATCGACCGCCGGCTCAACTTTAAAGCACATGTGAACGCCCAATGTAAAAAAGTGGCGAACATTTATAGACAGCTCGCATGTGCAGCGAAGGTGACCTGGGGATTAAATGGCGAAATCACGAGAACTATCTACGTCGCGGTAGTGGAACCCATCATCATGTACGCCTCAAGTGTATGGGCACAAGCAGTAGACTTCGAGGAAAACAAGTCTCACTTAAACGCGATCCAAAGAGGCTTTGCCCAGAAAATCTGCAAGTCGTACCGTACTGTTTCTCTGAAATCAGCACTTGCCCTTTCAGGTCTGCTCCCCCTGGATCTCAGGATACAGGAAGCAGCAAGTTTGTACAGAGTAAAAAAGAACCTCTCCCAAGATTACCTCCCACCAGAAGTGGAACTCGAGCGGAACGTAAACCACTTGGACAAACCCCATCCGTCCACGCAGACATCCGTAGAGTACGAACTTATAGAAGACACCTCCAATCTTCCAGAAGGACCTCAAATTTATACTGATGGCAGTAAGATTGAGGGTAAGGTTGGAGCTGCTCTAACATGGTGGGAGAATGGCAAAGAGGTCAAGAACTCGACATTCAAGCTCCACTCCGAATGCACAGTCTTTCAATCGGAACTCTATGCTCTTTGCCGGGCAACTCAAATGGTGTTAAAGAGCAAGGACCCAGAAGTCAATGTCCTGAGTGACTCCAGATCTTCACTCGAGCTGCTGAGTAATCCAAAAACGAGTCACCCCTTGGCAAAGTGCATAAAGGAAAACATTGGACAGATAAATGCTGAAGGGAGATCTCTTCGTCTTTTCTGGGTAAGAGCGCATGTGGGCACCGTCGGCAACGAAAGAGCTGACGAACTGGCCAAATCGGCAGCACTCACGGAATCGCCCAGGGACTACGAGGGGATCCCCTTGTCCTACGTCAAACGCAAAATCCGCGAAGAATCGGTCAAGAAGTGGCAGGATCGATATGAGACCTCGGACACCGGAAGAGTCACTCAGACGTTCCTCCCCGATATAGCAAACGCATATCGGTTGATAAGGACTACGAAACTGACTCATTTCCAGGTACAAGCGTTGACGGGACACGGAGGAATAGCAGAATACCTGTACAGATTTAAGCTTAAGAGCAGTCCTGTATGCGAGTGTGACTCTGAAAAATCCGAGAATGTCTGGCACGTGCTGGTAGATTGTCCCCGATTCATGGCTGCAAGACATGATCTCGAATCTATGATTGACAGGAAGCTGGTTGTTTCGGATCTCCACAACGTCTTGGCAGATCCAGATAGTAGACCACGGCTTCTGGCTTTCATGGAGAGTTCATTCCGAATAGCGGCCAAAAGAAACTCCACACTTAAGTCTAATACACACCCCCCTTCACCACCACACCCTACCCCACTGTCCGTGGACGCCACGCCGGGTGCAATCTCCGTCCAAGATAGCTCCTCAAAGAGCATCTCCGTCCAACAACTACTGGAGAACGCAGACCGAGGAGAGGCGGGGATCCGTATCCGCGGGGTGGCTCTCTTCATGGATAGCAACAAAGAGAGATTCGGAATAAGCTTTTGCTTCGCCTGGGAAAGGAAACGCGCCCGTTTGTCGCCGGGATTGTCTTGTCTGCTCAATGGGAGTACCGCAAAAGTCACAATGAAGCGGAAAACCTTCGACGCTATGCCAGTGTGCGAGGTAGACGGCCACCGATTTCGGTTGGTGCGATCGAGAAACAAAACGATTGCACTAATAGAATACTCGGAAGGTCGGACACCTTTCACACAGGCAAGTGCGCTGCTTGCACATCTTAGCAGAAATGCGGGTGAAACACCCCGGGTGATAAGCGTGGATGCGATGGCAATCGAATACTCAAGAGCGAAAGTCGCAGACCGGCTGGGTTGCATTGAAGCTTCTAAACATCATGAGGTTGTCGTATACGAAGATAGGGGAGAAAATCTGAGCTTCCTCAGAGCCCCTTCGCACGACCTAACAAATGCAACTGACAGCTGGGGACACCCCGTTCCTAGTTCGACCAACCAAACCGGTTCCGAAAGAGCACAGCAGAGGGCAGCCGCGGAAAAAGCCGCAGCCAATCAAAGCGGCAGCCGAAGCACCAACACGGCCTTCGTGGCTGCCTTACTCCGAATCTCATCCCATGCACCACCCCTTTTAACGTCAGGGACCCTCAAAACAGCTTCACAGCAACAAATGAGCCGAACGAGAGCCGACATGGGACAGGTTGAACCGCCCCGCTATGTCACGGCTTCGGAGCCGCGGAGCCATGCACGTAACGCCTTCATCGAATTCATAGCCATACTGAGAGCAACAAGACTAGTTAACCTCAAGACCTGCGAAAACATCATGCAGTTCTATAGGCTAGGTAGTGAAAGCCTTCTAAAGGTGAATCTCGAGGAGGCCGAAGCAGCCATTTATAATAATGTCACATCCCGGGTCATCAAGGGAACCATGACAGGACAGTATATGGCAGCTTACAGTGCAGAAAATGGCTTCGTGACACTGAACGAGAGTGAGACAGAGCGCGCGGGAAGACCCGTTTATGCGACACCACTAAACGACCCAATTGTAGTTACCGCCCGATGCACCAAGATTATGCTGGACGACAGGATCCTCGAGATGGCCAAGTCCATTGAAGGGACCTCAAACGTCAAAGCGTGTTGGGAAAACTGGGAGGTACCAAGCATACAGTGGGTCAACGGAGTTCCAGGATGTGGAAAGACAACGTGGGTGATTAGACACTTCGACGTGGACAAAGACGCTATCATCACCACAACAACTGAGGCAGCAAAAGATCTAAGGGAGAAGCTATCGCACCGTATCGGAAACCTGGTCAAAACCAGGGTGCGAACTATGGCTTCTGCTCTGGTAAATGGTTTCGGAAAAGAGAAATTCAGCCGCCTCCTGGTGGATGAGGCTCTCATGAACCATTTCGGGGCCATTGTGATGGTCTCACGGCTGTCTGGTGTTGGCGAAATTGTCCTCATCGGAGACGTAAATCAGTTGCCTTACATCGACAGGGAAAATCTCTTCGAAATGAGGTATCACCGCCCGAACCTGGTAGCAAAGATCAGCCAGGAGTTGCTCTGCACACATCGCAACCCGATGGATGTTGCATATGCGCTGAGGGAAATATACTCAGGTATGTACTCCTCAGTACCCCGTATAAAGTCCCTGGAGCAGAGAAGGTATAAAGGAGCGCAAATACCCGGCACCCAACCCAACACCCTCTTTTTAGTGCATACTCAAGAGGAAAAGGAGACCCTGACAAACCAGGGTTACGGGTCAGGCACCGGGTCACGCATCCTTACCATTCATGAAGCGCAGGGATTGACATACGAGACGGTAATCGTAATTAAAACTAAGGCAAACATGAAGCTGCACGAGAGCGTGTCCCATGCGGTTGTTGCAATCTCACGGCACACGGGGACCTTCACATACTACGCTGACGACACCGACGACGCCATCGGTCGGTTCGTGCGGCGAGCGTTGGCTGCATCACCAAAGACCATTCAAGATTTCAACCTGCAGATGGCCATTAGAGACAGAAATGCGGCTGTAGTGGAGGCTCTGGGCCAGGAGGAGGCGGCTTAGGCAAAAGACGATGTCGAGTCGATTACTATCGGAATCCCAACCGGTAGTGATCGGCTCAACAGACGAAATCGGACTGACTAGCTTTAGAATTACGCTTAAAATGTTCACCACCCCCCTACTCCCCCCCTTATTTTCCTCTTCTTCTCCTAATCCAAGAACTATGTAAATAAAAAAAGATTAATGTAATGACAAAAGTCACGGACCCCGGAGTCTGTGGAGTGTTTAAATTAAATAAAAAAATAAAAAAATAAAAAATAACATCACTCAAAACTTCTAAGGATTGAATCATCGTTTTTTTTTGTGAAACAAAATAAAAAATACGCGTACAATTTTTTTAATAATGTAACTTTTTTTTAATAACGAGTGACGAGACGAGCAAGGCATGTGCCTGATGGTAAGCAACATGCCTGCCACATGACAGCACAGTGACCCCCAGCTATTGGATCATAAAGAGTCCAAATCATAATCTAGCACTGCACTGCGCTCGTCACCCAGAGATCTAAGTTGTTATATCTCTAAGCCCTGTGATTTCTCTGGAAACATTGCCTTTCAAACCGGAACACAGTAATGTTTGCACATTACTGCTTGGCGGTAGAATAACTGGCAAAGGTGTGGTACTTCCCCAGGCGGACTCTGCTAAGAGTCCTACCACTACACTAACTGACGGATAAATTGCTTTTATTAGCTATCATGGCTATTGGAAACGTTAAAACTAGTAATAAACATTTTTGTAGTTGTAGTTAGTTCTCTTTGCAGAGTCCGTCTTGGGAAGTTCCACACCTTTCCCAGTTTTTCTACGGCCAAGCAATACCTAATAATTCTGTTTAAAAGCCGGGTCACACAGAGGTGATCCGAGAGCGATAGCGATCCGATAGCGAGACGACATTTTTTGTAATGTTCGAATTTGTATGCAACCTGACACACAGCAAGCGGGCGCGATCCCATGCTCGGTATCGGATCGCTATCGCTATCGGATAGCTATCGCTACCGGATCGCCTCTGTGTGACCCGGCCTTAAAGGGCGAATGTTTCCAGGGAAATTACAGGGCATAGGCTGGCCTCGTGGCTTAGTGGGTAGTAGCTCTGCCTGCGAAGCAGAGGCTTGTGGGTTCGATTCCCACCCAGTGTAAATATTTGTGTGAAGAATTCAAATGTTTTCACTGTGTCTGGGAGTTTCTATGTATAATAAGTAATTTTAAGTATGTATTTATAACTATATAAGTATTATATCAGCTATTTGGCCGCCATCGTACAAGCTTTGCTTAGTTTGGGGTCAGATGGTGTGTTGTGTGTGAATTGTCGACCAATGTCCCCCAATAGAGATAAATAATTTTGTATTTTAGCGTGACGAGCGCAGTGCGGAGCTAGGTAACAATTCAGACTGTTCATCGTCCGATCGCTACGTGACACTGCGCTGTTATGGACAGTCGTGTTGTTGACTATCAAGCACATTAACTGCTTGTTCCGTCACGCAGCCACACAAAACAAAATAAAAAGCAATTTTATAATTGTATAAAATAATAATTTTAGTTAGTATTTATAAATTAAGTTTAGTTTTGTCTATAAATAGTCAGGGATAATTTGGGCTTATTCAAGTACCTAACCAGAACGGTTTGTGCGGCAGACGCTCGCGCCAAGCGGCATAGCTCGCAGGTGGCAGATATTTTTCCTATTTACTTGACACGTTTCCTATAATATACTTAAGTACTTGTAAACTATATTACTTCAATGTTTCATCAAAAGTTTTACTAGTGGTAGGACTCTTGGCAGAGTCCGCCTGGGGAAGTACCACACCTTTGTCAGTTATTCTACCGCCAAGCAGTAAAGTGCAAACATTACTGTGTTCAGGCAACTTACTGTGTTAGGGCAATGTGTCCAGAGAAATTACAGGGCTTAGAGATATAACATCTTAGATCTCTGGGTGACGAGCGCAGTGCAGTGCTAGGTAACGATTTGAACTCTTCATATTCCAATAGCTGAGTGTCATTGTTTGTTTTTGGCGTTGTATTGATAAATTACAATAATACATTGCTTCTTAAATGAATTATTCTTATTCTAATATCGTTAAGTGTATTTATCACAACATGCAATTTGCTTTTAAAATATTTTGTTTAACTATGTGTAGAGGTATTATTAATTAATAATAATTGAATTGAAAATAAATTGTGCTGTTATGTGGCAGGCATGTTGCTTACCATCAGGCACATGTCCTGCTCGTCTCGTCGATCTTTATTTAAAAAAAAAAAGTTAAAACCATTCAGTAGTTCTTGCATGATATGAATGAGTAACACACAATGAGTAACAAATCCATACATTATTACAAACCTTGTGGCTTATAATGTTATTACTAGGACAAAGACGTGTGCACAGATCACAAAGGTACAAACAACAAAGTACACAGTGACACAGGATTACATGTTGATATCGCTACAGTAAATTTTAACAATGGACGCAGAGATTCCAAGTCGCCCAGCAAAAAATTATCAGTTACGAGAGTTAGATTAAAAACCCATCGCAATTAGAGCTCTTTGTATGGCTTCGGGTGCAGCAGACTGGACATAATTTCTGCTTGTACGCGCGGGGCGCCACTGTCGTATATTTGGTAAAAGACAGTTCTTGAACATAAATGCGTAGTCCAAGTTCTTTTGTTCAATTGTCAAATTCTAATTCTATTTCACATTTACAACGCGTCCCTCTCTCGTCCTATTCACTAAGTGGTAAATAAAATCGGAGAAACAAAAACGAGTCTGCTAAATTTTATCTGTTGCGCTTTTTCAGGATGTAAAGGACAATGCCCACGTCCCATACATTGAAAAACCTGGCCAACTTTTTTTGATACTGAAAGTGTATAGAGATGAATAGTATCTAATTAGGATTGTTAATGCTTCTATAAACGTCTGCTGTTGGTGTTTTTCATTTCCTAAATACCAAAAATGAGTTACAGTTAAACCAAAAGTAAGGTTATGTTTACTGTCAAAATATTTTAGAATTATGTTTTCTTTTGGATTAGAACAGAAAAGAAAAGAAAGAACTATGGTATTGTCTTTCAAAACATATTTCTTATCAGAATAAATAGGAATAATAGTACTTCTCACTACCAACTGATTACCATAAAATAGTTCTCGGATGGAATTATCATAGGGTAAACAAGCCTTAAACTAACTGAGTGCAGGGCTAGGTCTGATGATGTAGACTTGTCTTCATGTTCTAATAATTTATGACACAAGACAGTGTGTCTTGTTAAAGGCAAGCATGTTTTCTTGCTTACCATCAGGCATATGTTTCGCTCATCCTATCATGGTTTCCTGAAAAAATACTTAAGTAAATCAGTGTAGATAATACTGTTCACCGAAATCTTTCTACTGAATCTATATTCAAACCAATGCAAGAGAGGATAAATAAAATATATTGTTTGCTATCATATAATTATATTTACATTTAATAATAACTTTATATATTTAATAGCCCAAAACTACTACATAGCCAAAATACTCTGCTCGTGGATTTATGTGGTCCTGGTGTCTGGCCATCCTAGAAATCTCACGAAGAACTCTGCAATGCACGTACAGCAGTACTGAAAGATGGCCTCTGCTGGTTGTCCCTATCATTTTCAACTAAAATATACATATTATATCTATTTTATTTGCTTCAGCTTGTGTCTGTCTTCTAAAAGCAACTCAGGGTTTTAAAATTGGTAATTGCATAGGTTTTGTAGCAACTTAGCGCTATCCCCGTATTTCCTGTAGAGTATGAACACTTCATTTGCATAGAAATATTGTCACAGAAAGGAATATCTTAATTGTGATATAAATATTTCATTATTTTGGTATTCGAGACAGTGGTCTTAGAAGGTTCATAACAATCGAGGCCGAGGGTTTCCATCAGAAAACACAAGCAAGCCATCACAACAATATATGGTTTTATGTAATTAATACCACAATTATGTAAGTAATAAGGAGCACTGAATCACATAATTCCCAGTTTTGTTAAAACCAATTTAAACAAGAAGAAAACCAAAGTTAGGAAGAAAACCATGCATTTTGCTTGTTTACTTTTTTTTGATTTGTCAATTTGACATTGATCTTTGACCAATTTGGATTTGGTGAAAATTGCATGCCACCTTTTTCCTCGTTTACATTACCAAAAAAAGCTTTGATAGTTTCTTTGTCGCCGTATTTATATATATCGTTATTTAAATATGTAAAAGTAGTAAATAAACGACATTGTGAAAGAAATTGATATACATAATATCCATTTTCAATTTCAATCTAACGCGGATCACAAAAACGAAACGCAGGTACCGTTTCGTTATTGCAATATTTTACAAGTCAGCTTTGTTGGTAAATGGTAGGTTTAATTTAAACAAATGCAAATTATTTTATTTTGGAATGTTAGAAAATTATATAACTTCGCACACGAGTACAACAAAAAATCACCAATTTTTTAATATATAACTCATATGTCTACACGACAACTATTTTAGCGGGTCAAAAATGGGCATTGTCCTTTCCTGCTCTTGCGTATTTTGCATGTTTTTGTTTATTTTCTGAGTTGCTAGAAATTCAAAAGTGAACTGAACTAGAACTGCGTCAGTGCTTCACATCAAGCAAGGGGGCAGTCAAACACATTTTTTTTATTAAAAAATTAACTAGTGTCTTTCAATAGAGTAGAAATAAAACAAAATACCCTAAATATATCCCTCCTCCTAGATAGGTAAAATGAGAGGTAATTTTACTGCCGAACTTACATTAGTCCTTATGTGCTTGAAATTTCGGCTACGCGTTTCAGGACGTCTATTCTCTTTCTACGAAAAACGTAATTTCGAAATAAACTCGAGACTTTCTTACTCCGTTTCTACTACGATCCGTCGTCTGTTTAAATGTTCTAAGACTACTCTAATTAGGGTAAATAAACAATGTTGGATCGGACGAAACGAAGTAGAACCGAATAGGAAAGTCGCGAGTTTATTTTGAAATTACGTTTTTCGTAGAAAGAGATTAGACGTCCAGAATAGCGCTTCGTTTTTATGATGTTTTATTTAGGGCGCTGGTTGTACGTAGAAAAGTCGCCACAACGCGAAAGCCGTTTACGTTGTAACATTTATTATTTATGTACGTCTTAGCAAGATATACTTACTAGCTCTACAGAGTAATTACACTCAATAAATTATCTTGAATAAATAGTACGTGTACTCCTTCATGGTCTAAGTACATCCTGTGTCCAGTTATGTCCATTAGTAATGAGGCTTTGCTCTAAGTGGGCGACGAATGGTAATGCGAGGCGCCGTGAGGAGATAGATATGATGTACTTTTCCGTAAGCCAAGCGCAAGTTATTATACGTATATGTTTATTAATATTGTTTATTTGGGATTTACATACTGAAATAGTGAGAAAGATGCAGTTTAATTTGGGAGGGACATTTATATTTTAAAAAAATTACCTTTATCCTAACATACATCCGGAAAAATACCGATAGAGCTGACCGGACAATTTCGTACTGCTATTTTTAACCCCCGACCAAAAAGAGCGGTGTTATGAGTTTGACGTAGATGTCTGTCTGTGTGTGTCTCTGGCACCGTAGCTCTCAAACGGGTGAACCGATTTCAATTTTCATTTGAAAGCTTATTTTCTTGCGATGATTATTAGCTATGTTTAGTTAATATCGATTCAAGATGGTCGCCTCTACAAAATGGCGAATGAAATATGTTTTTACAAGCTTTCTCAATATGGGTATCAAATAGAAGGGCTTGACTAGTAGAATATTGTACAAATTTCAAATCTCATGGTATAGTTGGGGGTAAATCTTTATTTTATTTTATTTGTTCTTGTTTCACAGTGATTAACCCGTTAAGTATTGCTTCAATTTACAATAATATAGGTAGGTACGGCCGCCAATAAAAATGCTCAATGAATAGTTAAATGTTCGTTATAATTTATATCGCGCATTTGATGGCTTTTTAAATTGTATTAATTTTTCAAACATTACAAAAGCGTTATCCTTTGATCGTAGAAATTATATCGCTAATCAATAGTCCAGAGTTATTTTTAGTAGGTAGTTGCAGTGGTTCCGTAGAATATGCCAAATAATTTCAAATTACGAGTTCGCCTGGTTCGTACCTTTGCCTCTCTACCGCCAAGCACTAACGTGCAAACATTACTGTGTTCCGGTTTGAAGGGTAATGTTTCCAGTGAAATAAAACGCTTAGAGATAAAACGTCGTATATCTCTGGGTGACGAGCGCAGTGCAGTGCTGCAAGTAATGATTTGAGTTCTTCAGGTTTCAATAGCTGCGTGTCACTGTGCTGTTATGTGGCAGGCATGTTGCTTACCATCAGGCACATGACTGTCCTGCTCGTATCGTCACTCCATACTATAAAAAACCTATACAGAATCAGCGCTCTCTATTTTAAATATTATTATGAATATTTTGAGTGTGTGAGAGTGCTGTGGCACTCATGTCGCTTTGCTTTCTACAGATCAGTAAATAAATCTGTTATGTAGAGCGTTGCTGTAAGCTAGCGATCAGTGAACTGGTTTTTGTGGTAAAACGGCACAATGTCTCATTTTATCATAAAATCACACTAATATTTTAAAGGCAAAAGTTTGTGTTTGTTAGTGTGTATGTTTGTTTGCACGTAAATTTGTAACGGCTGAACAGATTTTAATGAAATTGTATGCGCAGTACTTACTTTTTTTTTTAAAATAAATAGTGACGAGACGAGCAGAACATATGTCTGATGGTAAGCAACATGCCTGCCACATAACAGCACAGTGACACGCAGCTATTGGAACATGAACAGTCCAAATCATTACCTAGCACTGCACTGCGCTCGTCACCCAGAGATCTAAGTTGTTCTATCTCTAAGCCCTGTAATTTCTCTGGAAACATTGCCCTTCAAACCGGAACACAGTAATGTTTGCACATTACTGCTTGGCGGTAGAATGACTGGCAAAGATGTGGTCCATCCCCAGGCGGACTCTGCCAAGAGTGGTAGGAACCACTACAAAAACATTACATATAGACTAAGCCTTAAGCCGAGGGTAAACTACCACAAGTTCATCTGATTTAAAAATCTTGGGTTACAGTATATACAGGGTTATTGGTAATCAGCCTGCATCCTTTTAAGGGCATGTTAAGGACATTACATATGACAACTTTTGTTCTACGGTTTTTAAAAATTCAAATATTTTTTTTCTCATACAAAATAAAGAAAATATATTTGTCCTGTCTAAAACCATTTAACTCTATAAACACGTGCCCGCAACAAGCAGGCGCGCTCTCTTTGACGCTCGCCGACAGTAGGCACGATGCTACAGATAGGATAATAGTTACTACTGTGCCGTCAAGGCATATGAAAGGGTAGCGGGGCCTGCACGGGGGCGGCTCCACGTGCCTACAAATCAAAACCTCTAACAACCAAATTTGTAAATTTGGCTGTTAGTAGTAAATCGAAAAGCGCGCGAATCGACTTGTTTTTGTTTTAATGGTTCGTTACAATGTCGTGCTAATACGTTAAAATTGGGTAGGTACATACAGAAATGGTGTGAGTTTTCGCTCCCACCATCACCACCACAACGACAATGTTCAATGTAGCCGTCGCTTGCAGTGAATACGTCAGGTTGTTTCGCAATACCTATCTAGTGTTTTGGTGATATTGATCATAATTAATATGAACATTTACTGAGTGACTACCCGTACTCTGCAATGAGGAGGGCTCCTTGCCACAACTCGCATAAAAGTAGGTACTAGTATTAGAACTGTTAACAAGACGGACCGCCGGCACATTCATCGTACCGGGTGAAAGAGCTTGACAAAGAATTGGGCCGCTAGATTAAACGCGGTAGCGGTGTTGTTGTCCGAGCTGCCAGGTCGCCGGTCTGACATCACTGTGCTTAGTTCGCATTGTAGGCACGTTAACGCAATAGTCTACACCAGCACCAGCAACCAGGAACCTTTATTCGAAAAGTCACGTGCGGCGCTCAAAAATCTGCTCAACTAGCCAATAGCCTAAATACCTACATAAAAAAAACATAAAACATAATTTACCTACGTACCTACTTACCTAGGTACTCGTAATAGCCTACGTATACGTAGGTAAGTTTTAATGCTGATAGACGAAATAATAAGTAGGTACAATTCATTTTACTTTTGTGCTAAGTAATCAAGTTGAAGAACAAAATTTAAAAAAAATATTTACCCCTAACTACCTCGGGTTTGTAATCTGTTCAAAATTCTACTAGTTAAGCCCTTTCATTTGATACCCATATTGAGGGATTTGTGAAAAGTTCGCCAATTTGTGGTAGCTATCCAAGATGGCGATCTTGGATTTGAAATTTGTCATAGCGCATAGTATTCTACTAGTCAAGCCCTTTCATTTGATACCCATATTGAGGTAGGTGTTATAACATCCCTTTTTTGGTAGGGGGTTAAAAACAATATTATTTAGGTATGTACTAACAACAGTCTACAGCAGCTGCGCTCGCTAAGTAGGTATCAACCAGGCACGACTGAGATGGGCAGAGCGATGCAGGGCGTCTACTCTCTTTCTACGAAAACGTAATTTCGAAAAAAAACTCGCTACTTTCCTACTCCCGTTCTACTTCGTTTCGTCCGATACAACATTGTTTGACGTTTAAATGTTCTAAGCTTACTCTAATTAGAGTAGGATTGAAATATTTAAACGTACAAAACGATGGATCGAAGTAGAATCGCTGTTGGAAAGTCGCGAGTTTATTTCGAAATTACGTTTTCGTAGAAAGAGAGTAGACGTCCAGGTATGTGCTTGTAGTTTCTGCGTCCACTGCGTGATCAGGTACATAAATACCAGAATGAGAAAGAAACATAACATGATCGTGAGCCAAGTTACTGAAGTGCAGCTGGTGTTTGACGTTTGTGTTTCGTTTTGTAAGTACCTACCTAATTGGAAATCATGGTAATGTTTTTTTTTATTACACAATTACTTTTTAATAACTATCTACTTAAATTACTTGTACAGACACAGATAAGAAAATAGTACTTAACTGTACAGATACGATTTATTAAACGATTTTAATGCTGATGGACTTGTTCGTAGTTACAATTAGGTAAGTAGTATGTACTGTTTTCTGTTTTCAAACTTAAGTAAGTATCCAAATACTAATCGTATTTTTGTAGCATCTCCTAAGTAACGTAACGATAGTGATCGTTTAATACTAATTCACCAGACTTTAATCCACTGATTAGGAGTTTTCCATTGATAAATGTGTCTTTTTTATTTGTGTCGTCCTCGACACAAGTAGGTACCACAACACGCCGCGTGCAGCGATCAACTCAAGGTCACACACAAGGTACACCCCCGGGCCGGGGCTCTGGGCTCTGCGCTCGCCGACACCGAGCCAGTGTTGCCAAGTTAGCTATTCTGTAGCTATATCAAGCAACTTTCTGTATTTGCCAAACATTTCATGGCCACAGATTTAGCAACTTTTAGCTATCGACGATAATAAATAAGGCATAAACCACATCTCAATAATAACGAATTAGTTTGGTACGGAATATTTTTCGATTCCATAGCACAATATTGTCCGTAATCTATTTATGAATGAACAATATTGTCTATGGAGTCTTGCGCAAATACTCACCCGCCGGGTGAAACCGGGAAGCCGGGAACGTCTTTGATTTTTCGTTTATTGCCGTAATACTCACACAATTGCAAAATTACACAAATTTTCTTGTAAATAATAAGACTTAAAAAACTACTCGTACTTTGCGAACTTTAATTTAGGTAACTAATCAATTCAATCTCTTTATTCTTTTTGACCTAATGTTAGCTAGCCACTTTTGATACTACAAAATCTTAAACATTCTAGCCACTTTTGAAAGAGTTTGGTCATTTCTTATATCATTGATTTGGCAACACTGCACCGAGCGCGGCACCGTTAAAGAAAAAGGAAAGGGGAGGCGAGACGCTGCGCGGGTGCGGCTAAAAGTATGTAGGAAAATTCAAAAATTCGACTATTAGTAGCGAATCGAAACGAGCGCGAGTCCGAGTCCAGTAACTTTCCACCAAGTTAGGAGAAGCGATGTTTTATCTCGAGTGAATGAACAATTAATTCATCTTTCGGTGTGTGTGGAACTGCTAGTGATTTTGAAAGTTTTGTGCGTGATTCTCACCGCCACCCGTGGACCCGCGGGACATGCAGCTTCGAGAAGATCTTGCGTAAACGTGTGATAGGTATGTGAAAAAAACATTTTGTTTTTACTATGGTTGTTTTCTTTGTGATTACGTGAACAGACGATAGTTTGATAACACACACACTAAAAGACCTACTCTCGCGGGCCAGCCGCCGGAGCAACGAAAACGAGGCAGGCGAAAGTACCTAGACTGCTGAGTTTATCTCTTGTACAAGTACATACCTAGTTTATCTAAATATCGTCGTCCTCCCTTTTTAAAAAATCCAAGCTAAATCTAAAAAAACATTTCTACGCAAATTCTGTAAAACTAGCCGATAGCATAAATACTTAATTAGGTACGTAGATAAGTTTTAATGGCGGCCGGTAATACGCAGTACGCACCACTAGCGCAATTAATTCACTTCACGTATTATTACACACTTTTCAAATAATAAGATTCTAAATAGCATGCTGCATTAGATCCGACGCTATCAACTATCTACTTTAGAACAATGAAGTTAAAGAAGAAAATAGCCAGCGGTGTCGGTGTTCAACGAAACTTATGCGACACGTGTAATGCATACTGGTTCGTAAACTTTGGTGTAGTTAAACAAACAAAACTGTGCATTGATGTTAATATTTTTTAGGTAAGAAAAGCATTATGACTCTTATTTACTTACAGTTCGAAATTTCATTGATAACTTATCTAAAACTTACCTAACGTTCCAAAAGCTGGTCTAGTAAAAAGCCGTAGTGGCGTAGTGGGTAAATCATTCGACTCACGATTGTGAGATCGTAGGTTTGAATCCCGCCTGCTCATCTCGGTGCCAATGGTTTCCTAGTGTAAGTTTGTCATCATCCCTGGCTTTAACGGTGAATGAAAAAATCGAGAGAAAATCAGCATAAATTAAATAAATAAGCAAATGGTTTTGATGGCTATGATATTTTTCTAAATTTGAACTACCTAGGTAATTAAAATTGACTTATCAGTATTACAGATAGTAATTTCATAACGGATTTTATTGCTGACGATCTTGATTTGTAATTTTTTAAACCTAAGTACCCATGTACTTCTCTTACTTTTTGAAACCAAATCTAAGCGTGGTGAAGTATTACCAAGTTAACTACGCGAGTAACGTTTGCTACGCACTTTGGACTCAGCTGTTTTACTACATGCGCAGATGAATGAACCGCCGCGCCGCGCGGCGCGTAGAGCTAAGTAGTGCTAGAGAGGACAACAAAAACTTAAATATTTTTTTTTGATGAATGTGTTGACTTTTAACTAAAGTTGTAGAACAAAAGTTGTTTATTTAAATATACAGAACATCCCCTTAAAAGGATGCAGGCTGATTACCAATAACCCTGTATAGTTATTTTTACCTGCTCCTTAGAAAAGGCTCAATTAATTTTAAAAAAATGTTTGTCTGTAAAGTCGGTTTACTGACGATAGAACGTGACAACGTCTTAAGAAAATACTGATGGAATGGTAACATTTTTCAAAAGAAAATTTTAATTTCATTTGTTTAATAGATTTGTATGTAAAAAGTAATCAGTAGAATTTAGTCATTTTCAATCAAAACAATGCAAAAAAGCTTTTAGATGCCGGGGATCGAACCCGGGGCATTTCACATGCAAAGCGAACGCTCTACCACTGAGCTACATCCCCGCTTGAACTACTGGTCGAAATAATTAATACAACAAACTGTAACAAACATGCGGCGAGGTAACGACCGACGGTAACGCGGTAATGGTACATGATGTCATGTTTTGTGGGCGTGCAGCCGGCTTCATCGAATTAAAAGACGTTATCACGTCAATAAAACTTTATGTATATTTGCTAGGTTTAAGATTTTTCCCCCACATTGCGTGGGATGAAAACCTACCTTCATTTATAATTGCGACTAGCGGTACGACCCTGCTTCGCCCTTGTTACATAATATACATATAACATATAGCCTATAACACTCAGGGGTCATGTAACTATCCAATGGTGAAATATTTTTTGAAATCGGTCCTTTTAAAAAAAATATAAATAATGACGAGACGAGCAGTACATGTGCCTGATGGTAAGCAACATGCCTGCTACATAACAGCACAGTGACACGCAGCTATTGGAGCATGAAGAGTCCAAATCGTAACCTAGCACTGGACTGCGCTCGTCACCCAGAGATCTAAGTTGTTCTATCTCTAAGCCCTGTAATTTCACTGGACACATTGCCCTTCAAACCGGAACACAGTAATGTTTGCACATTACACATTACTGCTTGGCGGTAGAATAACTGGCAAAGGTGTGGTACTTCCCCAGGCGGACTCTGCCAAGAGTCCGTCCTACCACTATTCATTCCTGAGATTAGAGCGTTCGAACAAAAAACCTCTCCAGCTAATAATGTTAACATAGATTCTACTTTTTAATACTTTTTTATGAACAATATTAAAGTGTAGTTAATTGAGTTGAATCCACAGAAATCTAAATAATATTATTTAGATTTCTGTGGTTGAATCCATTGGTATGAATGAACGCGTCAATTAGACATTTCATTTGCATTCAACAACATTTGCAGGGTTAGCTTGTTTTCAACAAATACATTTCTAGACATTCCTCACACGTAGGGTTGTCATCCATCCGGGTTTACCTGGATTCGTCCTTGCTTAGAAGGTATCCGGGGAGCATCCGGGCCGGACTTCATTTGTAATAAGTGTTTAAAAGTGTAAAGTCTTGGGCATGGACGTTTATAAAAAGTCGGACGTAGTCTCGCTAAAACAAAAACTGTGTCTGTAGAGTCGGCCACATATGCACGTGTGCTTTGTTTTGGCTGACACGCACACATACACCCTAGTTTGCGCATGTATTTACCCACTGCGTGTTAGCCCGTAGTGACAGAGCACATGTGCATAATATGTGGCCGACACTATACACATAGTTTTTGTTGTAGCGAGACTACGTCTGACTTTTTGAAGTTACAACTTCTTTAGGCGCGCCTAGACAGATATTTCGTGGGCTGTGAATTGGATTCTAGCGTCATGCTCGGGTATGATAAGAAATCTTCGGGTAAACTCGGGACCATGGCTATTTGGCCATTTAGAAATGCGTCATCATCATCATCATCATCAGCCGCAAGACGTCCACTGCTGAACATAGGCCTCCCCCCTAGATTTCCACAACGAACGGTCCCGCGCAACCTGCAACCAGCGGTTTCCAGCGACCTTTGTTAGGTCATCTGTCCATCTAGTGGGAGGCCGTCCAACACTGCGTCTTCCGGTTCGTGGTCGCCACTCGAGAACCTTTCTTCCCCATCGGTTGTCAGTTCTGCGAGCGATGTGGCCTGCCCATTGCCACTTCAGCTTGCTTACTCTTTGTGCTATGTCGGCCACTTTCGTTCTTTTGCGAATATCCTCATTACGGATTCTGTCGCGCAAAGAGACTCCGAGCATAGCTCTCTCCATAGCTCGCTGTGTGACTTTGAGCTTTGTTATGAGGTCCACAGTTAAGGACCACGTCTCAGTTCCATAAGCCATCACTGGCAACACGCATTGGTTAAAGACTTTTGTCTTTAGGCATTGGGGTATTTTGGACTCAAAGATGTGCCGAAGTTTCCCGAACGCTGCCCATCCGAGTTGGATTCTTCGCTGGACCTCTTTGTCGAAGTTGGATCTACCTAATCGGATCTTTTGACCCAGGTAGACGTATTCGTCAACAACTTCGAGTGTGGTATTCCCAACATTAACCGGTACAGGTGAGACATGAACATTTGACATGACTTTCGTCTTGTCCATATTCATCCTCAAACCTACCTGCTGGGATACTCTACTGAGGTCCATGAGCATAGCACCGAGGTCCTCCAGCGACTCCGCCACAATGACTATGTCGTCGGCAAATCGAAGGTGAGTGATGCATTCGCCGTTGATATTGATGCCGTATCCGTTCCAGTCCAGTAGCTTGAAAACATCTTCCAGCGCGGCAGTGAACAGTTTCGGAGATATAACATCTCCCTGTCTCACGCCTTTCTGTAGCTGGATGTGTTTTGTGCACTGGTCCTGTAATCGGACAGACATTGTGGCTTTGCTGTAGATACACTTCAACACTTCGATATAGCGATAGTCGATGCGGCATCGCTGAAGAGACTGAAGCACTGCCCAGGTCTCGATGGAATCGAAGGCTTTCTCATAGTCCACATACGCTATACAAAGTGGCCGATTATACTCCTCGGTTTTCTGTATAATCTGCCGAAGCGTATGGATGTGGTCTATGGTACTATAGCCTTTTCGGAAACCGGCTTGTTCGGGTGGCTGGAAGTCGTCAAACCTGCGTGCGAGACGATTCGTGATTACCCTCGAAAACAACTTATAAACGTGGCTCAGAAGTGAGATGGGTCTGTAGTTCTTCAACAAGGTGTTGTCACCTTTTTTGAAGAAGAGCACCACCACACTTCTGCTCCACGCTTCTGGCGTATTACCGTCAAGTATGACGGAGTCGAATAGCCTCTGGAGGACTTTAAGTACCGGTTTTCCACCCGCTCTCAGAAGCTCAGTCGTAATTCCGTCATCGCCAGGTGCCTTGTTGTTCTTAAGTTGTTTGAGGGCCATCCTAATCTCATACAGGCTGACTTCCGGGATGTCTTCGGTAAAGTGTCGGGTCAGCTTGGCTCTGGGGTCTTTTGCCATGCTAACGACAGGTTGTGCTTGTGTAGAGGTGTATAACTGTTCATAGAACCTCTCAATCTCCTCCAAAATCTCGGGCTTCGACGAGACGACGTTACCACTATCGGTCTTCAGTTTGGTCAATTGACTTTGCCCAAGAGACAGATTTCTTGCGAACACTTTCGAGCCTTTGTTCCGCTTAATCGCTTCTTCAATACACGAAGTATTGAAGCAGCGTATGTCGCGTCGCACACAAGTAGATATCTGTCTATTGAGCTGTCTGTATGCCGTCATGTCGACCGAAGACTGCAATCGCATATCTCGCCTAACCGCCATGAGATTCAGAGTATGATCGGAGAGCTTTTGGGTTCTATTCTGGCGTCGGCTCTTATAAAATTTCCTGCCAACTGCTTGAACAGTTTCCACCAGCCTGTCGTTTATTTCGTCCGCCGTTACGCATTCATCTAAGGCTTCGAAGCGATTTTGAAGTTCGAGTTGAAAGTTATCGGGATCTTCGATTTGAGCATAATTTGGTCGGAGCGTGGACTTCATCAGACGTGATCTTTCGAACTTAATGTTTAGATTCAGCGTGCCTCTTACAATACGGTGATCGCTGCCGGTCTTAACCCTACTGATCACAGAGACATCGCTGAATATTTGCCGTTTAGTCGTCATAATGAAGTCGATCTCATTTTTTGTGGAACCATCTGGGCTAATCCATGTCCATTTTCGTTGTGGCTGTTTCTTGAAAAAGGAGTTCATCATAAAGAGGCTCTCCCTTTCCAAGAAATCAGCTAGACGTTGCCCTCTTGGGTTCCGCTGCCCATATCCGAATTGTCCCACTCTCAACTCATCACCGCTACGTTTGCCTAGTTTCGCGTTGAAGTCTCCCATCACAACTGTGAAATGTGTTGGCGAGACATGTATGGCTTTGGAGATGTCCTCATACATGGTCTCAACCTCTTCGTCGGGATGTGTCGAGGTCGGTGCGTATACCTGTATGACCTTCAATGAATACCGGTCGGTTATTTTAAGTACAAGGTATACAACCCTGCTCGACACACTCTCGATCATTAACACGTTGTTGACAAGAGACTTGCGGACGATAAACCCGACACCCCCTTGGGATTGTTGATCTCCCTCCCGGTAGTAGAACAAGTTGCCGGATTCGAGGGTTATTCTGTCCTCGCCCTGTCTACGGACTTCGGATAACCCTATGATATCCCAGCGCAACTTGTCCACTTCTTCTTCCAGCTCCACAATCTTCTCGTCAGCCCTCAGAGTCCGTGCGTTGTACGTTGCCAGGTCGAGTCGTTGGGTTTGGTGGCGGGGCGTCTGCCGGGGATTCTTAGCACCCCATGCTCCGCCGGAACCAAGGCTGCCACCAACGGAACTGGAATAACGGAGCCGCCGGGGACTAGGGGCCGTTTCTTTTTTGTGACCATCATATGGGGGGGTGTTTGCCATAGTCACCACGCTTGGCAGGCGGGTTGGTGACCGCGGAGCCAGTCCTTTGCACCGATGACGCCGCTGCCCGTCACCGGCCAGGTCAATTTAGGACTGGCTTTTAAATGGATATACCGCCATTGGTTCGGAAATGCAATATGATAGAAATGCGTCAGCCAATGGCAAATGCTAAAAGGGCGTGGCCTCGGCATCACGCCATGGCCATCTAGAAATGCATCAGCCAATAGGAAATGCTGACGCATTTCTAGAAGGCCTTACCATGATGCCCAGGCCACACCATTCAGTTACATACGTGTAGTTTCCAAAGTAAGCTATCAAATTCTGAGTTATAAGTTTTCACTTCTATCGGCAGTTCTTATGACTGCCAATTTTTTTTATACGTCCATTGTCTTGGGCCTTCCACACCCGCAGTTCACGCACTGAGTCTATAAGGCGTGCTCAAGCGACGAACGGACTTACTAGATATTTTTTTTAAATAATGATAAAAGATAAAGTAAATTTTACTTTTTAAGGTTTGAATACATAAAAAGGTGATTTAAAACCATTTTCAATTGTTTTAATTACACTGATTACTGTTTAAAAAAACCTGTTGACCGGTCCGAGTTCTGGGCTCTTAAATCCGGGGTTTTCACAAGGCTGGTTGGCAAACTTTAGAGATGGCAGCCCTATTCACACATTACTATCGAACTCCAGACTAAGCGAAACCTGTGCTATGGAAGTCAGACCACTGACACGGTAATATCTAATAATGGATGCCACTGATGTCAGTACTCAGAATTGTTAACATGAACATAGATAATATCATATTACACTTATAGCCAATATAGCCAACATATCTCAACTTTCTGCAATTTCGTGAGAAAATACGTGAATCAAAATATAACATTTAATTTCTCTATTCAAGATAACATTGCATTCTCTGATTACTTCTGAGCTTTGCTTTCTTGCATTGCTTTGAATAAAATAAGCTTGACACAATTAGATACTTATCTATATATCTTTACTTACCTATATATATTTTATTTTGTTCTGTTAATTGAAAACTCTTTTTTGTAGAATCTATACTAATAATAAAAAGCTGTTTTTTTTTTGCTTGAACGCACTATTCTGAGGAATTAGGTACTCGTACTATTATTATTCACTATTACAATTTTAGTAGTGGTAGACTCTTAGCAGAGTCCGTCTAGGGAAGTACCACACCTTTGCCAGTTATTCTACCGCCAAGCAGTAATGTGCAAACATTACTGTGTTCCGGTTTGAAGGGCAATGTTTCCAGTGAAATTACAGGGCTTAGAGATTTAACAACTTAGATCTCTGGGTGACGAGCGCAGTGCAGTGGTAGGTATTGATTTGGACTCTTCATGTTCCAATAGCTGCGTGTCACTGTGCTGCTATGTGGCAGGCATGTTGCTTACCATCAGGCCCATGGCCAGCTCGTCCCGTCACTTATTAAAAAAAAAAAAATTCAAGCAGTATCGACCATAGTGAGTACGCACCCTAAAACCAGCGCATTGGGATGGTTAAAAACGTCGCTGCGATCGCATTTAATAAGCGGGTTTCATATTGGCACCCCTATTCACAGTTTCAGCCTCCGGGTTACATAAGTTTGTAGCTTTATAAGTTATGTTAAGCACCTAATCGCCTGCTACCGGTCACTGCGAGGTTATTACTTATCCTTAATGATATACCATTTGTTGCTACTGGCTCTACTTCGACGTAATGACAGTTTACAGTAAAACATTTAAAAATATACGTAAATAATGACAATACACAAGATCACCTTGAGAAGCAGTCAAATGTAAGTACTTAAGTAGCAGGGGCGTAGCTGCCGCCGTATTATTGCCGTATTCATTATACGGAGTCACGGGGCCCCGACCGACGGGTGTTAGGAAAAAAAAAAAAAACTTTCCAATTTTTTTGACGTGACAACGTCAAGTGACATGCGGCGTTACCTCGCCGTTACCTCGCCGCATGACGTCATGCGGCGTTACCTCGCTTTGAAAAATGCTACCATTCCATCAGTATTTTCTTAAGACGTTGTCACGTTCAACTATTGTCAGTAAACCGACTTTACAGACAACCATTTTTTTTTTAGTTCTGAAATGACCCGCGTGATTCCCTTGCCATCATTTTTCCAAGATAAAAATTAAACTAGGTAGGTATAAGCTATTCCACACAAATTTAACTAAATAGATATGTTTAAACTACTGCTGCTTTACTGTACTGCTTTCGACTTTCGCCGATGAAAGCAGACCACTAAATCTGCTTTCAGTTCCGCTGCATACGGAAAGCAGAAGTAGTTGTCTGCTTTTACATTGCTTTGATGACGTTACAAATGAAACCATAGCAGAAAGATTAAAAGTTAGTTTTTTCTGCTATGCTTTGATTTATGATGTCATCGGCCAATTTGATAACGCCGATGAAAGCAGAGAACTACATCTGCTTTCAGTTCCGCTGCATAAGGAAAGCAGATGTAGTTGTCTGCATTACATAATAAATCAAAGCATAGCAGAAAGCAGGAGAGTTAGGCGGTAGACCTGCCGTTCAGCCGTTGCCGTTGCGACATAATTGAGCAGCAAACATCCAAACTTTCACATATATAATGTTAGTGGGATTTTTGAAGTGAAAACTTCTTTAGGCGCGCCTTGACATATTTTTCGTGGGGTGTAAATTGAATTCTACCGTCACGCTCGGGTATGATAAGAAATCTTCGGGTAAACTCGGGATCACGACCATTGGCCATCTATAAATGCGTCAGCTAATGGGAAACGCTGAAAGGGCGTGGCCTGCTCATCATGGCATGGCCATCTAGAAATGCATCAACCAATAGGAAATGCTGACGCATTTCTAGATGGCCATGCCATGATGAACAGGCCACACCCTCCGGTGACACCCGTGTAGTTGCCAAAGTAAGCAATCAAATTCTGAATTATAAGGTTTCACTTCTATCGGCAATTCCTATGACTGCCAATTTTTTTCATTTGTAAAGCTGTTCTCAGCTATTTTCATTGTTCAAAAATACATGAGTTTTGTATGATATTGGAACGAAGTCCCTCAACGCGTGTCACACGCTCTGAACTAACAGAAGTTAGACCAAAAAAAGTATAATAAGAGCCGGTTTTCACGACGCGGTGTCAAACCGCGCCCGCGCGCGGACGCGGTTAGTAGCCGCGCCGTGTGAACCGGGCCTTAGACTTATTTGCGACACTTCTTGCTACAGTTATAGTATATGAAATTCGTTCTGACCGGCCCTACTTCTCCCGCCTAACTAAATCTACTTTTGCTTTGCTATTTCTGTCTCTATAATTTCAAATAAAATATTGTATTTATTCAATATAAATATTGCTTGATGTTATACCACACTCTCTCACGAGGTCACGGAAGTTAACTCACATTATGGGACCTGAAGTTTATAACACGCTTCCCAAAATAATTACATTTGCCCCAAGTTTCGGCAGCTTCGAAAACAGATTAAAGTGTTGGCTTATCGATCAAACATTTTAAAGTTACACCGAATTTTTAGAGAGTGATGGCAAAGTCCTATAAAAAATGTATACAAACATTTGACATGGGTCAATACAATTGTAATAAAAACATATTATACTCGTATAATGCTTGACAGTTTGCTGTAAAATAATTATAATTATAATATAGTAAAGTAGTCATTTCAAACTTTGAAAATGTATACAATTTGTATGCTCTTTCTTTTCTTTTTTAGTAATTGACGTGTAAATTGTACATTTATGAATAAAGTACTTTGACTTTGTAGAGAGAGCAATGTCAAAGCTAATACAGTTTTAATTAGGAGGTGGACCCTCGGATGTCTAAAAAGGAACTACCGGACCTATTTCAAAAATTCTATCACCGCTTTATTTGTACGTGATCCCTGAGTGAGTACCACGACCAATGCCGGGGCAGACTACTAGTATAACATAATTAATGTAATTTCTTCCCTGTATTTTCTCCGTAAACATTTCTCCTTCAAATCGGAACACAGAGATAGTTGCACATTACTGCTTGGCGGTAGGCGGTAGAATAACTGGCAAAGTAGTGGTACTTCCCTAGGCAGATTTTGCAAAGAATCCTACCACTACAAAACATTACGCGTTTTTCAATTACGGAATCCTGAGTTAAATTAAAATCTTTTCATCAATACTCTTTTATGTAAATTAAAGATACAGTACGTAATTAGCAGTTTCATTTATTGTCTTTATTTTTCGATTAATTAATTAGTTCTTAATTAAATCTTTGTTTAAATTTCTGTTCCGAGAATTCCGAGCTATTGGCAAAATGAAATTGTGATTTGTTATCTATATTTAACATTGTTATCTATATTTAACCTATGGATAGACAGTACACACGTGCAGGTTTGATGAAATAAAAATGTTTGAGTGTATGTTCTAAGTATGAAGGCAACCCTAATTCTTCTTTTTTTCAACTTTTTTTTGTAAAAGCCTTAACATTGTTAAGAGAATACGCTGGTATTTATTATTATCTTTACTCTTTACTATCTAATAATATAAAGCTGTTGAGAATTGTTTGAACGCGATTTGAGATTAACATCTATGGGACAACTACACCGATTTAAATAAAGTGCCCAAGTGCGAGTTGGACTCGCCCATGAAGGGTTCCGTTGCAGCAAGTAACATAATATACATAGTACCTACACATAGTTTTTTTAGTTCGTTGTAACTTCGATCGAAGTTTTAATAATAATGTATTTATGACGTACTAAAAAAAACTACTCATCAGATTGAGTTCGAACCAATTTTCGTTGGTAGTTTGCATGGTAATGTACATCAGATATTTCTAGATTAGAAACCTCAACGTCATTTTTAAAGACCTATCGATAGACATTACACACGTGCAGGTTTGATGAAAAATCAATTTTTGAGTTTCAGTTCTAAGTATGGGGGGCAACCCTAATTTAACTTTTTTTAATATATTTTTTTTGTAAAAATCTTAATGCGGTTCACAGAATACATCTACTGAGCAAGTTTTAATAGTGTAGTTCTCATAGTTTCGGCAAAAAGTGGCTGTGACATACGGACGGACAGACAGACAGACAGACAGACATGACGAATCTATAAGGGTTCCGTTTTTACGTTTTACGGAACCCTAAAAAAATATCTTTTGTGATCCCCGAATGCTATATACTATGTATTTTTATATTCCACGAGCGAAACCGGAGCGGACCACTAGTATACGTGTTCCAGTATGTATACGTGTACAGTAATCTTCTGAACATCAAAATTCGAAAGAGGAATTACCGACTTAGATTTATTAATTTAATAATATCTAACAAACAAACTCTTCAGGTTTATAATATTAGTTTAGATACTCGAAAAATAAACTCGAAGAAAAAATAGACCGCAAACTGGACGTCTACTCTATTTCTATTGACTTACATTCTCTCGTTCTACTTCGCTTCGTCCGATACAACATTGTTTGACGTTTAAATGTTCTAACCATAAAGGAGCGCTTATACGGGCGACTAAAATTGCTCAATTCCAGTCAATACTCGTCAACTATGACGATACGACAACATCAAGCAATTTACGGCAACGGCAACAAGCATCAATACTGCGCAATACAATATTGAGCGATATCGCGCAACTTCATCAACAAGGCAATACTGTCCTACACGAGCATTTCAGTATTCGCTCGCTATGGACGACATTGTTCTTGCTGCGGCGGCTTGTAGCGCCACCCGACCTCTTGCTCTCCCCGCGGAAGCAAGACGGCAAGCCGCAAAACAAACAAGTGCGAATGAGATATATACAAAAATTGCTAGGAATTTCCAAGCCCATTGGATATTCGTCAATTCGTATCGGCGACATTGAGTAATATGAAATACCTGGAGCAATTAGAAGCAATATCGCCGAAATAATTGCCGCAATTTATTGAAATTGCGTTTAATTGCTCTAGATCGGTCCATTTGTGTCGCTGAGCAATTATTGCCCTCGTGTAAGCGCACCTTTATAGAGGCTTAGAACATTTAAACGGACAAAACGACGAATCGAAGTAAAATCGGAGTTGGAAAGTCGCGACTTTATTTCGAAATTACGTTTTCGTAGAAAGAGAGTAGACGTCCTGATGTGGCATTTGTATACGTTTTTTCTGCATCGCCATTAGCCCCATTTATTTTAACACGGGGCTTATTATTATAGTATGGGGTTTACTACTCTTTAGGCTCGTTATGGTCGATGCTGTATGAAATCACAATTTACGGGATTAGGACATTTCTTTCGCTTAGCGGATTTTAAAATTGCCAGAACTTAAAAATCGCACATCACGACACTCACCCGAGGGCGTAAGTAACGTACTGAGGTCATAAATAATTATTTAACATTCGAAGCTCATGCAAATAATGATTCTACGTACAGCCGTATACACACCTACTTCTTTTAACAGGATTACGCAGTAAGCGTTCTTTATTTTGTGGAAACGCGCTCTATCGTAAACCGCTCACTTTATATTAGACGTACTTATAGGCGTAGGTATATATATAATTTCACAGAAATCCGTGTAGCTCCTACGTACGATCAAACATACGAACTCATTTTGATTAGTACGCGTGCGAGTGAGTAGTGCAGGTGTTAAGTGATTGGTAGCAAACACGTGTGGACACCGATTGATTATTGCGAGTGCATAGTAATCAGTCACTCGCACTCGCAATCGCACTCGCACTCAAACTCGCAATAATCAAAATGCAAACCGGTCTTTACACGCAAACATAAAAGCTTTCGCTTGCATAATTGTAGTGTGAGTGACTTATACATAACAATCGTAGCAACAGTCCGCCATACTTTCCGGTTGAAGTAACAAGGTTGTACAAGGGGTAATTAAAAAACTTTAATTGGCCAGAAAAAAGCATCCTGCATTACCTACAATAGTAAAAATCCTATTTTTTAATTAAAACATTAAAACATTGATGGTTTGTAAGCATGTGCTGCTACCATCATTTTTGTCTCTGTAACGGTTCAACGGATTTGAATGAAATCATACATGTGGTACGTATATTATGAATTAAAACAATTACAATTTAGCCCATTATAGTGAGGAGCAGCTAATTGTGTACCTTTTTTTTTTATAGCATAGTGTGACGAGACGAGCAGGTCATGTGCCTGATAGTAAGCAACATGCCTGCCACATAACAGCACAGTAACACGCAGCTATTGGAACATGATAGTCCAAATCATAGCCTAACACTGCACTGCGCTCGTCACCCAGAGATCTAAGTTGTTATATCTCTAAGCCCTGTAATTTCTCTGGAATCATTGCCCTTCAAACCGGAACACAGTAATGTTTGCACATTACTGCTTGGCGGTAGAATATTTGGCAAAGGTGTGGTACTTCCCCAGGCGGACTCTGCTAAGAGTCCTTCCACTACTAAAACCTAGTATAATGTACCTAGTATAATGGAATGCAAGTTCTTTTATGTCGAGGGCAAAGGTAGAGTAATATCTTCCAGGCTATTTTACATGGTCAAAAGGGATTCATAATAATCATACGTTATAATATTGTAACCCATTAAGCCCGACTCGCGACGCGGCCGGCGTCGTGACGTCACACAAAAAATCATTACTAAAAAATGAAACCAAATTTTGTGTGTCTGTAAACGACAATGTACTAATTAATGTTATCGCCTATCTCTTAGGCATCAAAATAAACTAAATAATCGAGTATGTATATCATGAAAAAATAAGGTTTTAAGTCCCTAAACCGGTTTTGCCCAAATTTGGCCTCTTGGAAATTCACCGTGCTAATTGCCGTCAGCATGTTGGACACTCTTCCATACTTCCAACTAGTAATGGGCTTGATCATCTGGATTGTCTTTAGACTTTCGTTGGTCTATGGATTATATGCTTAGTGTTAGTAGTTAGTGTAAGTGGTATGTAGCGTAGTGTACTTCTCATTGTATTTTAGTTTTATTAGACTCTGCCCGTTCTTAGTAGATGCTATTATGGAATAGAATGACGAGACATGTGCTTGATGGTAAGCAACAAGCCTGCCCATAACAGCACAGTGCCACACAGCTATTGGAACATGAAGACTCCAAATCATTACCTAGCACTGCACTGCGCTCGTCACCCAGAGATGTAAGAAGTTTTATCTCTATGCCTTGTAATTTCACTGGAAACATTGCCCTTCAAACCGGAACACAGCGATGTTTTCACAAACATAGTGTAAGTAGTTAGGTATGTAGCGTAGTATAGTCCGCATTGTATTTTACATTTATTAAGACTCTGCCCGTTCTTAGTAGATTCTAATACTTAGAATATTGATAGCCAACAAATAGAAATGATAAATACACCGCGTTCCGGGTGTGTGCTTCTCTGTGTAACCCGGGGTACCTACTTATTACCGCAAAGGGTAGGCCGTTGAGCGCACGGCCGCAAGCTACGCCGGGGGCGGTCGCTCCGATATAAAGGCACTAACGCTTTCGACGCCGGCGGCCGTCCCGGTTCGTTCGACTCGCCCGGGGGTTTCATCTACAGAACAATCATTTGGAAAATTATTTTGAGAACGCTCGAGGCGGACCGGCTCGAGCGAGCTCTGAGCCGCGGGCTATCGATACGTGGACGCGGTCGTCGATATAATACTACGTACCTACTGGTATACCTACAGGTCGCAGTTGCAATGTAGCAGCTTGTGTTGCGGAAAAAACGATACGATACATTGTAGAAGGTGTTTTTAGTCTTGGGCTTTAAGTCGCCTAATGCAATGGCTTAATGAATAGTCGCTTAATGAATGGCTTGACAAATAATAGTACATTATGATGTAAGTGCGGTAACTTGAAATTCCGATTGAATTTGCGGTAAGTTCAAGGCGCACGTATATCATACGACGTTTCATAACATATTTGAGTGGAAATAAACAAAACTCTGACGACATTTTCAAAAAAAAAAACAATACAGCGTAAAGAAAAAGCGCGCGGAATAATTTTACTTGAACAAAAACTAAAGCAAAGACTCAGATCCAGCCTGTATTACTAATAAAGTAAATTAATATTTTTGTGTTTTGTGACATACAAATGGTTGTACCAAAGAGAATGTAATATACTAGGGTTGTAATTTATGGTCAAGTCAAAACGAAGTAAGTTTATTTTTATATTTTAATCTCTCAAAGTAAATTTTATTCATAAAATGTTGACCACTTTCTGACATAAAAACCCTTTGCCAAGATTTAAAAAAGTACCGTTACATTTTAGACGGAGTATTTTGGTAAACCGTGCGTTTTACATTACATTACCGTACAAGTACGTAATGAGATACATTACGATATTGAAATTGGTGAAATAAGAGGCCCTTTACGAGCAAATGTGCGATAAAAAATATGTTTCTCTTGATAACCAACTATCGTATATTGTTTCACCCGCGTAGTTCCCGGTTCCGTTATTTTCCAGGGATAAAAAGTAGCCTGTGTTAATACATAGGCTACACATATAATAAGTCTGGAATAGTTTCCAGACTAATTACACAGGCCGACATGATTTTTGGTGTTTTGAATTTGATAAGTATTCTTTGCTAATTCGGGTACGCTGATTCCGAATATGAGCTTGGCTTGAGCCCAGCAGGTCTACTACGAAAACAACCTCCAAATAATCGGAAAGGTAATTAAATGCTTTCAAAGTAAGGTTTACGACACAAAATCTGTCAAATCTATGTCGGTCGGAATTCGAAATGAACGAAACGCCCGATCTGATCAACCGACTGATTGTGTTTCGTGGTAAGAAACGTCCATAAGTTCAGCCGATAATATATCGTTTATCGGACTTCGTAGTAGACGTACTGTACGTCAAAATTTTTCACAAAAAAAATGTTTGTCTGTCGGTTTACTGACGATAGAACGTGACAACGTCTTAAGAAAATACTGATGGAATGGTAGCATTTTTCAAAAGAAATTTTAATTTCATTTGTTTAATAGATTTGTATGTAAAAAGTAATCAGTAGAATTTAGTCATTTTCAATCAAAACAATGCAAAAAAGCTTTTAGATGCCGGGGATCGAACCCTTAATGACCTTTTGACGTGACAACGTTCTTATAATTCGATGAAGCCGGCTGTACGCCCGCAAAACATGACGTCATGTGCCGTTAACGCCGTTACCTCGCCGCCGGCGTTACCTCGCTCTAAGGCGTAGTTGAAGTTGTCACGTTCAACTAACGTCAGTAACCCGACTTTACAGACAACCATTTTTGATAATATCTAGAAATGCATTAAAATTATTTTCTTAAAGTACTTCATACATCGAAAAAAAAAATTAGACTATAGTATTACGTTTATTTCATTTCAATGGCATGAAATTCACGAAATATTTCTTTCAAACGAGTTCACTGGAGAGACCTCAAAATAATATCCATGCTTTTGGGTCCGCAGTCTGGTGGATTCATAGAGTATCCATGTTTTTTGTGCAAGTGGTTTTGGCAACACAGTCAAGCCCGAATTTCACATTAAGTTAAAAAAGAATGGCCACTAAGAGAAAGGCTTGTACCAACCGGAACAAAAGAATGTGCAGTGTGATGCCCACTGGTTGACTCAAAATTTCTTCTTTTGCCTCCCCTTCACATAAAGTTAGCTTTAAATACCGATGCGACAAATTTCCTGTACTTTTTGAAGCTACACTTAAAGAAGGAATGTTTGTAGGCTCTCAAATTCTTTAAATTGGACAGATGTTTTTTCAGAACTTTCATTACTTTTGAGAATAAAATGACCCATGATGAATTTGAAGCATGGAGTTCTTTCATAGAAGTCATAAAAGGTTTCCTTGGAAACAAGAAGTCTACAATATACAAAATAATTTTAGCCAACATGGTCCAAAATGATAAAAGCCTGGTATGCTATATGAGCGTCAAACTTTATTTCCTGGATTTGACTCTTTTACCGAAAACCTTGGAGCAAGGAACAGGGAGAGAGAATCACAAGACATCAAGGATATGGAATAATGTTACCGAAGAATATGGGACATAATAATTGTTCCTGATTACCTTGAAGAGAGACTCGCTCACTAAAATCAACAATAAGAAAAAGTTTTCTAGGAAAAAGACAACGATTTAATTAAAACACCCAAAAAAAAACGAACGATTGTCTACCGTAGATCATACTGCATTGTTTCTTTTATGAATTAGTTAATTTTGCAGTGTAATTTCCGTTAAATATAGTTTCAATAAATATTTTCTTAGTATTTTTGCCAGTTTTATGAAAATTTTCAAACACAGTTTTCTTCGACAAGCTGGACAAGCACAAATCCGTTATTAGCATAACTCATTTACTATATAGGGCACCTATTGAAATTGTGACACTTTTTCATGAACCAAAAAATGTAGGCCTGTGTTATATGTCTGTACCAAATTACATTCAGCAGGTCTACTACGAAGTCCGATAAACGATACATTGGCCGAAGAAACGTCCATAAGGACGTTTCTTACCACGAAAGACAATCGGTCGGTTGATCGGATCGCCGTTTCGTTCGACCCGACCCTCATCCAACTTAAGTCTATAACTTCCAAACGAGATGTATCAATCCGAATGTTTTTTTTCAGCTGTCGGTCGGATCCGATCATTCGGAGTTTGTTTTCGTAGTAGACCTGCTGATTCTTTTTTACCCGACTGAAAGAAGGGTTATGTTTTTCGCACGTGCATAATATATGTATCTTGTATGTTTGTAAATTTATTTATTCCCACTTTCATACGGTTGGATGAAGATATCGTTAGATTTGTCACAATTACGCAAGTGTCCTTAGATTGTATCACATAATGTTTTTTATGGCTGTAATTGTTTTACAGTCGGTTTTTTTTTAAATTAAAGTTATGTACGGTTTGCTTGAAAGAGTAACAAACATCCATCCATCCGCACAAACATATCAATATAATAGTTTTTAATAACATATGTTTGTGCTACTTTTCACCTTGAACATTGTACAGTCCATAAGTTCTACCCATTTTTTAAGTTCTACGCGGACGAAGTCGCTGCAGATGTTAGTATCATACTAATATTAAAAATTATCACCTAGCATTGCACTGCGCTCGTCACACGGAGATATAAGGTGTTTTATCTCTTAACCCAGTAATTGCCTTTCAAACCGGAACACAGTGATGTTTGCACTGCTTGGGGGCAGAATAACTGGCAAAGGTGTGCTACTTCCCCATGCGGACTCTGCAAAGAGCCCTACGAAATAAATTGCTGTCGGTATTCCAGCTTGTCGTTGGTTTTTCGTTGCGCTCGCGGTTGCCTCTGGCTTCACGTGGCTTGGGGCTCAGGTCGCAATTTCCGCAAAAAGTTGTGACTATCGGCGAACTGCCATCGGCGTTTTAACGCCGCGCGGGCCAAAATAACGCTAGCGGATAGCCCGCGGCGGTGTAGACACACCTTAGAACATGGTATGGAAGAGGAGAAGAGATATCTATGTTGAATAGTAATGAATAGTCCTACTAGTATTATAAATGTCAATGTATGGATGTTTAGATATTTGGACATAGATCACGTCTCGTAATGTATGAACGGATCGGGTTGAAATTTGAAACACGTTTAGATTATATTCTGGAAGAACACTTTATCTACTTTTTATCCCCGGGGGAATAACGGAAAAGGGGACTACAGGGCGAAACCGCGGGGCGCTGGTAGTTTAAAATATAACCAGAATTGAATACGAATTATCGAAGATTCGTTAACTCAGTATCTATGTACTAATTGTGCTCCCTGGCTTCCTATATTCAAATCCTATTGTCTATTCTAAAGTTGACTGGTAGAAATCTATACTAATATTATAAAGCTGAAGAGTTTGTTTGTTTGTATGTTTGTTTGAACGCAAGGATCTCGGGAACTACTGGTCCGAATTTAAAGATTCTTTTTTTGTTGGATAGTCCATTTATCGAGAAAGGCTATAGGCTATTTAACATTACGCTTCTATCAACAGGAGCGGAGCATGAATGAAAAATGTAACAAAAACGGGAAAAAATATTGCTTTTCGAGAGCTTTCATTGCGTGACAGGATGTGTCTATCTTTTAAAAGGTTGCGTCATTGGAATCTGAGGTAACCAAATTTGTTCTAGATTTGAATTGGTACGGCCAATTTTCCATAGATGGCCCAGCAACGCGCGCACGGATCAGCTAGTCGTTTATAATCAATCATCAATCATCATTTTCATAATTTTTTGCTAACATTATGGTTCAGTACCTGGGTGACCGAGCCTTGCTCGGTTTATACTCTAAATATACTTAGATACAGATAAAGGGCTCCCAGTAATAGATTTTCTCAAAAAAAAGGAACTTGAATAAAATGAGGAGCCGTCTGGATTCGAACCTGGATCTTTTAATTCGTGACCGCCCAACTTCCCGCCTGAACTTATATCCCACATACAGACGCGCAGTGTGGCGAAATTACCTTCGAAAATTTACCTTCGCATTCTAATGTTATTATAATGCTTCGGCTACATTAGCGGGCTACGGCGAATATTCGTGTTAACGCGATGAATGTGGCCGGGTACATCGTGTCATCGCGTAGTATTCGGGCGCAGACGATGCGTCGCGTCAACTCAACACGAATCTTCTTCCGCCTTAATGTAGACAAGAACATCGCCTATGCCCGTATATGATGTTTTTGTCGCGCCAACACGATACGAATCTTCGGCCGCCTTAGGGCTCCCACACAAAACTGCGATGCGATGCGACATAGGAGGAACTTGCGACGGTGAATTGCTCCGATGCGGCGTCGCAACGCATCGCACCGCAGTTTTGTGTGGGAGCTCTTAATGTAGACAAGAACATGGCCTATGCCCGAATACGATGTTTTTGTCGCGCCAACACGATACGAATCTTCGCCCGCTAATGTATCCGAAGCATAACAGTCTTTCATTGTCTTAAAACGCGTATATAATGACGTGTTATATGAGTACAAATGAAACTTATCTAGATCGATTTATCGCCCCCGAAATGACCCGCATACTAAATTTCATGAAAATCGTTCGAGGCGTTTCCGAGATTCAGATTCTATATTATCTCTATAATACAAGAATTGCTCGTTTAAAGGTGCAAGATTTGTTGGTTTTGGTGGTAAGGTAGCCAATTGCTACTTAATTTAAAGTGTTTTTGCTTTATTTTTGTTATATTCTGAGTTTAAGAAGAACTTTAAATTTCACTCGCTCTTTGTTGTAATTGGGGCGTAGAGAAAGAAAGTACCTATAAGATTTTATTTATGTTAAGAAAACATACGGCTGGTAAGTTACGGCTGGTCTAGTCGGGAGAACGGCGCCTGCCCGGACCCAGATACGGAGACCCCGGGTTCAAACCCCACACGCACCACTGTCTTTTCGAAGTCATGTGCGTAATGCCGCTAACTTAAAACGGTGAAGGAAAACATTGTGAGGATACCGACATGTACCTAGAATCTTTCGAAGTCATGAGTCATCCACCAACCCGCACTGGGCCAGCGTGGTGGATTATGGCCTTAAATCTCTCCTTGCGAAAGAAGGCTCCGAGTCCCAGCAGTGGGAACATATAGTGGGCTGTTGATGATATTGATGAAGAAAACATAAGCTACATTTGCATGTTGAAGGGCTCCCGCACAAAACCACGAATTCGCAACGCATCGGAATTATCTGCGAATTCGCACGAATGCATCGCAAGAATTTCCGATTTGATTCGCATCGCGCATTCCTCCGATATTACGTCAAACTGGTCATAATGGTGTCACCTCCATTTTAGTCAGCTCTGAGACAGAAGAATAGAAAGACGCTCTTCAAATAAAGAAATGCTCATTCTAAAATAATCAATAAAAATATCTCCTTCTATTCTCAACCCATAATACTTGCGAGTAAAATAGTTCCCATCAGCATTCATAATCGTAATATGTGTATGAAACCAAAATCTTTTTTTCTTTCATATCTACTTAACAATAACCAATAACAGCAGTACAACGATCTTTTTGCGATCCATGTTACGCTTCCGAAAAACACGTCTAACACGGCTGACTACCGTTGAAGGTATGGTTACCGCACGAATTCGCATCGCATAGCATTGCAGCAATTCGCATCGCAAGTTCCTCCGATGCGGCGTCGCATCGCATCGCAGTTTTGTGTGGGAGCCCTAAGATAACGTGCAAAAGATTCAGGAGGAGTGAGATTCAAAAGTCGACCAGCGTTAAATAAAAATATAAGAAATTTGTATATTTTTTAAGAAAACTTACGCAGAATTTGTATTTTAAAGAAATCTTAAGCAATTTTGTGCGTGAAAGGAAACAGGCAATTTTAAAAGTTAAAGAGCCATTAACAATTTGTACGTAAAACAACATAAGGCCTTTTATTTGTTTCAACACATATTAAGCTATTTTGTTAGACAGGTGAGAAGTTGGAATCGAAAGCAGGACCTTGCGCTCATATTAAAAAAAACTAATTACTACTGAGTCAAACAACACGTCAGCTTTCTTCGTAGTAATAAAATACAGTGTAAACTCCATGTAACGTCAGTTGAATTAACGACGGACTCCCTAATGCGTCAAAATTACTAGACTTTGGTTGGTTTAGCTTCTATTCAATACAATGATTCATCCTACATTTTGACTGGCCTCGTGGCTTAGTTGGTAGTAGCTCTGCCTGCGAAGCCGAGGGTCGTGGGTTCGATTCCCACCCAGTGCAAATATTTGTGTGATGAATTCAAATGTTTGCACTGTGTCTGGGTGTTTCTATCTTAATATCTTCTTAATATATATAAATCTCCTGTCACGATGTTTGTCCGCGATGGATTCCTAAACTACTTAAACGATTTTAAATTAAATTGGCACACCGCGAGCAGTCTGGTCCAACTTGAGAGATAGGATAGTTTTTATTTCGATGAATAGTCTAATGACAATATCTAAGCGCAGCCGGAATGGGCCGCTAGTGTATAATAAGTATGTATTTAAAACTATATAAGTATTATATCAGCTATTTGGCTGCCATCACACAAGCTTTGCTTAGTTTGGGGTCAGAAGGTGTTGTGTGTGAATTGTCCACCAATAATTTATATAGCGTAGGGTCTCAATAACGACGAAAATGTCGAAAATAAACCAACAAAAAGTACTTTTTAAGTTGCTAAAATTAGTAAAAACTGTGGACGTTCTTTTATAGGTTAACTAGCGGCCCGTTCCGGCTTCGCTCGGACATAACCTAGACACTGTCTGCAGCGCCATCTGCTGGGCTTATTTGTGAATTTAAACCATTGTGAAAAACATTCAAATCGGTCCCGTCGTTTAGGAGTTCACTGTCAAATGATTAAATTACTAAAATGGCTATGAAAAAACAGGGGTTGGAGATAAAAGGGTAAAAATGTAGGGTTGTATGTATTTTTAACGCCACATTATAAAAAAATAAAAACAAAACAAAATTACCAAAAATTAAAAAAAAAATGTTTGGGGTGAACAATCCCTAACACTTAGGGGTATGAAAAATAGCTAGTAACCGATTCTCAGACCTACTGAATATGCATTTAAAATTTGGTAAAAATCAGTAAAGCCGTTTCGGAGGAGTAAGGAAACAAACACTGTGACACGAGAATTTTATATATAAGAAGATTATCCTTAGCAATAAAGTTAACTGTCGGCTTCATACATGCCGAACTTTCTAAGAAATCCACTCTTTTGTTTACATAATATTCGGATTGCTTGCACGTGTAGACTCTGAGATACAAATAAAATAAGAAAATAATTTAACAAAACTACTGGTACAACAACAAATAGACGTCAGACGAAAATAACAGATTATACGCAAAAGCGTTCAAATAAGAATTGTTTTTTTTTTGTCTTTTTGTTTTTCTAATGCAGATTTTTCTTCTCTCCATTTCACGACTACTCTATATTAGCACGGTCGGGGCAGACATTGAAATAGAAAAAATTCCGGGGAGCGATTTTTTTTTATGAAACGTCGGGGAGGGTTGTTGGAAGTATAAATCTCGATTTTCGAACTAATCCCGGTAGAGGGTTCGTCGCCATCTTGTTTTAAAGTTTTTGTGAAATAACTCGTTCATTTTCAACTTTAGAGCAGTTATTCCTTAGTCAGTTATTCTACCGCCAAGCAGTAATGTGCAAACATTACTGTGTTCCGGTTTGAAGGGCAATGTTTCCAGATTAATTACAGGGCTTCGAGATATAACAACTTAGATCTCTGGGTGACGAGCGCAGTGCAGTGCTAGGTAATAATTTGAACTCTTCATGTTCCAATAGCTGCGTGTCACTGTGATGTTATGTGGCAGGCATGTTGCTTACCATCAGGCACATGTCCTGCTCGTCTCGTCACTCATTATTAAAAAAAAAACTATGTACCTATAAGACAATACTCGCTCAGGGATATTACCGCAAAGCTTAACTGTTCTTATTACCAGATACGATAAACATTTGAATCGTTTTCGAGTTGGCAACAAGAATCAACCACGATTCAAGAAACAAAGTACCTACATTGGTTAAGTAAATGAGGTTTAGTGCCAAGGATATTTCTTACAACTTATTCATCAGTAGCAGAGCGGTTTAAACAGCCACGGCCACGGCTTGGAACCTACATTTCACAGCATTCCCTGCAGCCACGCCTGCGGCGCTACGCCAGTTCTCGCGATAAAATATAATATCCAATGCAGATAAACGTATATTCAGCTTGTATTTATGTATTTTTATAGGTATCTTATCTGGCCTCCCCATTAAAAGAGACCCCCAGGCGAAGGGCTTGGGGCAATGAACAACTCATGGATAGAGTATGGACGAATAATTCTAGAGGCTAACGCAGACATGCTTGAGCTTTGACGAGGTTTCTAGTTTTCAAGCAAGTTTGTAAAGCCATTTGATTCGGCCTTTGATGCTCGAAGTGCCCAGTGTTTTCTAAGCGTATGTATATAACAGATATGTATGTTTAAGTAGTTTAAGGCATAGCACCCCATCAAGCGCCCCATTCTATATTTTTTTAGTACCGCGAGTAATAAGTAATATGCTTGACGTTCATAACGAGTCGTTTTCAAACCTTTACACAAAAAGAAGGATATTATTGGTTCACGTGTGTATCTATACGTAACACCGCAGGTCTGATACGGGTGGACCAATTTGGAAGAGTTTTTTATTTTTTTAAATGCTTAGGTTTTGTTTGGTTCTAGCAATATTAGTTTTTAGATATTTTACATCAAAATCAATTCAGCTGTTTGAAAATTGTCCGGTGTTTTTGGTTTTTCTCAATGTTATTTTTTTTATCAGAATATCCGAATAAAAAACAAAATTCTGTTAAAAATAGTTCAAATACAATTCAATACACTACAAAAACTTTTAAAGTCTTAAAGTCATTACAGTAAAAAAAACAGACATTATATAATGGGCACAAAAGGCAATCTTATCACATTTATGTTGATAATAGCTTGGAAGGTACTTTTTATCGCCGAAAAATTTAAACTGCGCTGATAAAACCGCGAGGTTCTACTAGGCGCTCCTAAACATCATTCTAAAACTCCTACAAGAATCGCATTTTTTCAGAAATTTACTCACAACTTACGCAAGCAAAAACATTTTTTTTTTGAGTAAAATTTTATCCGTATAGCAATATCCGAAGTTTATGACGACACACAAACTCAAAAAGACAAAATGTATAGGGAGATCCATGGTACATTTTTAATTGCTGGTAAAGTGTAGCCAAAGTACTGAAAACTGCCCATATTTTAAAGTCAGTAATAAAATACACACTATAGCTGAGCAACTACAATTATAAAAAAAAAATTATAAGGCACAAAATATTAAATGGAGAAATTGTACAAACTTTCGCAACCGTGACAATTTTTAAACGGTTTTTCCATTATATTAACAAAAAATATTTATGTTACAAATTTAATTTATTATATTAAATTTGAATTCAATTTTTTTTTGCATTCAACATATTACATTTTGGCATTTATAGAACATTTTAACATCGTACCTATTTTATAATATATATTAGATAAACAAATAGTCATGAAAGCCACTTGATAGACCTACAAATCTAGATTAAAAACACAAGAAAATAAAATTGTGTTTGCAATATACCAAAATACTAACTCACCGATATATTCACGAAGTAACTGCGTGTATTAAAATCGCACGGAGAGCTCGTTGCGACGACCGCGCGCGACCAATTTCGGAGGGTGACTGATGAATCAAACGAACGTCTGGAGTCATAAAGCTTTGCCACATAAGGGTGCACGCTGCATGGCGCTGAACCTGCTACATTTATCTACATAAGTCAGGTAATAATATCACGAAATTTGTTTTTGAAAACGCGCCTATCAAAAAATTGTTTTGATGGGCGAGCTTCTGACTGGTAATGGGCTTGGTCATCTTTAGGCCTTCCTTGTTCTATGGATAATTCATAGTGTAGGTAGTCAACAAGTGCTTTATAGGTCATTTTTTTTCGAACGCTTTTAAAATTATGATTGAGCTGTCATTCGATTCGTTATGAAATTTAGATAGTTTTTGAGAAAGCGCAAAGCCTTTTGCAATTGTTATAATCAATTAAGTGAAAATAAAAAGGGAGTTTCGTTATATTGGCCAATATTTAATAAAAGCGGCCAAGTGCGAGAAGGACTCGCCCAATGTTTTAATAAAAGTATATTTATGACGGACTAAAAAAATACTCTCTCCTTGCGAAAAAAGGCCTGAGTCCCAGCAGTGGGAACATTTAGTGGGCTATTGATGATGATGAAAAAAAACTTAGTAGATAGAGTTCAAACCAATTTTCGCTGGAAGATTCCATGGTAATGTACATCATACATTTTTTCAGTTTTGCAGAACTGCAGGGCCAGTATTTATAATTTTCCCTGAGGGTTTAAAATACGCTCGAAAACGGAATTTAACTTTTTTTTCCATCACAACGTCCTCAATCTTATGTCGTCAATTAGGAGAATTAAAAAAAATCGACCTAAAACGCACTTGTTGACTAGAGTATTAGTGTAAATAGTTAGTTAGGTGTGTAGTGTAGTTGTCATTATATTTTAGTTTCGTTGTAAAGACTCTATTGTGTGTGAATTGTCCACCAATATTTCTTTATTTTTTATTTTATCCGTTAAAAAATGTGACGAAATAGAACCAGGACGACATTATTATTATTTTTAATTTCCGCGGTTTGAACTCAAAATGACAACATCACACAGGGTAATTAAATAATAATTTTGCTAAATCGCATTAAATCAAATTATTTAATTATTTATTGTATTATTTTCAATTATAATAATATTATTGTTTTTCTCTGATAAACGAAACTATCGAATTTAATTTACATATTAAATTTACACAGTCCACCAATTTTCATTAAATTTGTGAAACCAAATAGGTAAGTACCTATTATGTTTATGGAATCCTCTTGTGTTCATTGGTACAGTCCGCGAGGTATAAGCTGAGCTTTGCATTAGTGTGAGTGATCACATGCATACGCATCTATTACCAAAAGTACAGTCAGACAACAAACTCTTAAACAACAAGCTGACATTAACTATCCAGGATCAATATGGTCATTGCGAAAAGAAGTATCTCTTTTAGGATTCAAATGGTCAAGGACAGAGAATAACAGAAAAGCATGAGATCCGTCACCTACGTATAACTTATTTACTTAAAATTTCCGAATACCGTATTCAGGGCAGGCCTATCGTTTATACCGATGAAACATATATTGACACCACTCACACTTCATCAAAATCATATTCAGATGGCAGCACTTCTGGTTTGAAGAAACACCTTATTAAGAGAACATGGTCACAGCGTCCTGCGTCTGACTGTACTTTTGGTGATCACTCACACTAATGCAAAGCTCAGCTTATACCTCGCGGACTGTACGGCTCGAGGCCTGCTCTCAAGAAGATATTTTTATTATTAACTAGCGACCCGCCCCGGCTTCGCACGGGTACAATACTGATACTAAATATACTAATAAAAATTGTTATATAGGGTTATTTTTAAGAGAATTAATATTGCATACTTTTTTGTAGACCTTTTGAAAGTGGACAATACTGCTGTACATTATTTTGATCTAGCTCATAGGGTTCAGCCAGCGTTTGCAGTGTAAGCGCAAAACATGTGTTTATTTATGACATTACATTAGAAATCTTTAAGAAATTCTGTGTTTCTCTGCTATTTTATTCCTTCCTCTTGTATCACTCTATCTAGTAAAAACCCCGCATCAAAATCTGTTTAGTGGTTTCAAAGATCTAAGCATATAATAGGTATAGGGACGGAAAGTCGCGGGAAGTGACTTTGTTTTATACTACCTATGTAGTGATAGTGATGATAAATAAATAAATATTGGTGGACAATTCACACACAACACTATCTGACCCCAAACTAAGCAAAGCTTGTATGATGGCAGCCAGAGAGCTGATATAATACTTATATAGTTTTAAATACATACTTATTATACATACAAACACCCAGACACAGTGCAAACATTTGAATTCATCAAACAAATATTTGCACTGGGTGGGAATCGAACCCACGACCCTCGGCTTCGCAGGCAGAGCTACTACCAACTAAGCCACGAGGCCTGCAAATGATAAACCAGTAATCGTCACTTACAAAGAAGAATGCACTCTGTGTCTGAGGTATCGATCGTAATACGCCGTGGATATTACTTGGTTGTTAAATATTACAAACAGCGCAGCGGTTGTATTACTTATTAATTTTAAACTATTCTTTCAATTTGATTTCTGAACGACAGGGACACAGCATAAAAATTTATATACTATTTGATTAAAACTATATATTAGGCTCTTTGATTAAAACTCTCGAAAAAACAAATGTTTGAGCAAGAGTATTAACATGCGGCTGTATGACTTAGCATGGCCAAGAGTAAATTAAAAACACATTTTTACGCGGGTTGGAAATAGCGTTTGAGTCGCAAATTTAGTATTTGCATATTTGTTTATTTTATAGGTATTTACAACCAAAACTTTTTTGCAATGGATGTGAAATGCAATTTTAATATTTCGTGACAGATTCAATGGTATGGTAAGTAAGTACCTAGAAGTTAATGTCGCGATAAAAAAAACATAGCGAAGATCAGTTGACTATATTATCTTCCTCGCTCTAGCATCCCGAGTTCACCCGAAAATGTCTTATCATACCCTAGAATTTAATTCATAGTCCACGAAAAATCTGTCTAGGCGCGCCAAAAGAAGTTTTCACTTCAAAACCTTATATACTCTTTGATTAAAACTATACCTATAATATACTATTTGATTAAAACTCTCGAAAAATTTATAAATATATAAAAATTATGTTTGATCGGTAATGTCAAATGTTTAACTGGAAATTATTTAGAACCAAAGATATAGTGCTCGCAGTATAAGTCTGCGCGCGACTGGTGGCGTACTTAATGTTGCCAGGTCAAGCTAATAGGTTCCCTTCCCGTTCATTGGGAACGTACAACTTCATAAAACAGGTACGGGAAGGGATTTTTCAGGGAAGCAATTTAAGTAACTACACGACAACTGAGACTCGAGAACGAATGTCTCGAAGTAATGAAGGCCTTTGCAGTGCTGGTTTGGTTCAGTATGACCAAGTATCATTGGTAATTGGTACAGGCTGTCTGAGTCTCTTACCACCAGGAAAACTTTATTATAGTTTATTACATTATAAAAAATCTGTCATTTTCAACCTACACCAACATTGAAATAACAAGAATTTAATTTAAACTTGTAAATCTTTTACTGAGACCATAAATAACACTATTTGAAAATTTGGCGCATAAACGTTCTTTTAATGAGTCATTGGCTCCCATAGAATCATCTTCTTTTTTCAATAGGGCTAAAATCACGATGAATCACGGCGGTAGCCTCAAAAGTTCCTGTCCATATTCCTTTATTCTACTTGGTATTGTGGGTCTTCTTTGTGCCTCTTTATTCGAGTAACTGCGGATTTGTCCTACAATCGTCGAAATCTATTTCATTTTTCTTAACCCACTTTTGGCTTTCTTCTTTTACATTGCCCATTGTAGCCGCTTTATTTACTTGAGTGCAGTGTTTTTATTTGTTTTTTAACTGTGATAAATAAATAAATAATAATAAATAAACATTGGTAGACAATTCACACACAACACCATCTGACCCCAAACTAAGCAAAGATTCTACTATGGCGGCCAGATAGCTAATATAATACATATAGCTTTAAATACATACTTATTATACATAGAAACACCCAGACACAGTGCAAACATTTGAATTCATCACACAAATATTTGCACTGGGTGGGAATCGAACCCACGACCCTCGGCTTCGCAGGCAGAGCTACTACCCACTAAGCCACGAGGCCAGATAGGTTCGCACTTGACCACCATCTCGCCTGATGTTAAGCAACGATGCGATCTACGATGGAACGTGCTTACCTAGAAGAAACCGATTCACTCTCGATTTGAAGACACCCAGATTGTAACCATCGGGAAAAACCCACTCCGGCAACGCATTCCACAACCTAGACGTTCTTATCACAAACGTGGAGTCAAATCTCTTCGTTCTTCTTCTTGGTATAATGCGTTGTCCATTACCACGTGACAGTACGTTCTGAAACGCCTACAATAAAAATACAGTAATGAATACAGAGTTATGGATCAAAAAGCATCCAAGCCAACGTTGAAAAAAAATTAAGTAAAATTTCTTTTGGCGCACCGCTGTTAGGTGAAAGAGTCAATCGGTTGAACATGGAACCGCCGAGTGTACCCGAGCGAGAAAGATACAATCAGCTGATCTTCACTGCTGTGTCACTGTGTTTTCTATTTTGATTTGTATATTATGAAAAAAAAAACATTTATAACTAGTTTCTCACATTCGGTCTTAATCATTGATAGATAGCCTGCCTCAGAATGGAGTAAGTAAATTTTCTTAAGCACACACATTTTTTCCCACGGGTAAATTAGCGATAAACAATCAAACCCAAAGCCGCACCTCAACCTAAAGCCTCAGCTTTAAAATATGCCGATAAAAGGTGGAGATTTGATTGCTATGGTATCCCTACATGTTAGTAGTCAAATAGCTCTGCGTTTGGAAAACTGCACTTTTGGCCCGTTATTGTATCGTTCTTCTTCACAACCACGATTGATTTTCAAGAACCAGCCACGACCAGCACTTTTAATCACTTTCGACATAATAAAAGCTATTAATTATTTTGGAAATTAATAAATACACCAAACGTAAACAAACTTTTGTCAACTGACGTAAATAAGAAGTTAACGGCCTGTCAATTAGTTCCATATTTTGCTACGCGCAGAGTTTTATTGCGAGCACTAAAGCTTATCTTTCAAGTTGGATTAAACTGCACACGGTGTGCAAATTTGGTTAAAATCGGTTAAGTAGTTTAGGAATCCATCGCGGACAAACATCATGACAGGAGATTTATATAAATATTAAGAAGATAACTAAAATAGGAGGTACTTAAATAAATAATCAAAAACAGAATAAAACATTTATTTCAAATTGTACTTTACATTCTTATTGTTTGCCTGTCATATTTATATTTCTTTTTTTTTTTAATATTTGACGAGTGACGAGACGAGTAGGTCATGTGCCTGATGGTAAGCAACATGCCTACCACATAACAACACAGTGACGCGCAGCTATTGGAACATGAAGATTCCAAATCATTACCTAGCACTGCACTGCACTGCGCTCGTCACCTAGAGATCTAAGTTGTTATATCTCTAAGCCCTGTAATTTCTCTGGAAACATTGCCCTTCAGACCGGAACACAGTAATGTTTGCACATTACTGCTTGGCGGTAGAATATTTGGCAAAGGTGTGGTCCTTCCCCAGGCGGACTCTGCCAAGAGTCCTACCACTACAAGATCCTATCATAGTAACAGCTCGCCCAGGCTTCGCACGGGGTAATTCGTAACTTAGGTATATAAGTTATAAAACAAAAATTTAACTTTTTAAATGTTAGTAGGCTTTGTTGTAGTAGACAGGCTACTATTATTATTTGGATGTTGTGGTAATTCAGAATAATTTATTTATTTTGATATTCAGTACTTCATGAAAAATATTGCTTTATTATCACACAATATTTTATCCTATTCTTCGGAGCGGCACATCTGCGAAATAATAATTAATTTGAATAAATAAAACAATCCAAATGATTACAGAAATCTAGTGATAAATTCAAGTTGCATAATTAGTTTTTAAACAAAAGGGGTTAAATCAGAGGTGAAAATATGTATGCATAATCTTTTATTTTTAAAGCTTAGAGATTCATACCTACTCACACAATAGATAGGTGTCTCTTGTGTGAGTAGGTAGGTAGCGGCTATCTTGGATTTGAAAGGAGACGGCTCATTTCTGCCCCACGTCGTTTCAAGTTTAGGTACTTAATTAGCCCCGGAGACCTAAACAAGTTATTTAATTAAAATAACATATAATTAAATAATTCAAACTGTACATTCAATACTAACCTGCCAAGCGGGGATTGCAAATTGGTGATTAAAAAGTACCTTAACCTTTAAGTACCGACGCGTGGTCTGACAGACAATTGAAGAGGTCGAAAGCACTGGTTTCATTAGTAAACGAAGACGTATCCCTCTGTGCTTCCATATACCCCTCGGGCTATCGCCCGGCAACGTTCGAGGAGAGTGGCTGTATCAGCGCGTGCGATTTCGGTGAGTTATAACTTTTATAAAATTACGAGTGGTCTGACAGACCACTCGTCTGTACTTATGTAAGTTTTTTTGGATACATCTTTTTTCAGAGATTACTGTTTTTCTCTTTTATTTTCAGCTAGTTATAAAAATGGATGAGCCGAGTACTTCAGGGGTAAAACGGGCAGCCACAAATGAAAAAAACTGTGTTTTGGTCTTAAGAAATAAAAGTGTTACAACGCCTCAAAATAAATATCATAACCCGAATTTTATTGTCTTAGAGAGTGATCATGATCTGGCATCTGAAAAGAAAAGCAAATGTGGCACTTGCATGAAACATGTGTGCCTATAATGCAGCAAGCCAGTACGAAAAGAGCGTTTGTAAATTGTGAAAGTTTCTATGATTTAGTGCCTTGCATTTAAAACAAAATCGTTTTATGTTTTATGTAATTAATATTTAAATTGTTTATTTAGTTATTAAAATCTAAGAAAAAAAAATTTGTGATTTAATAACATTTAATTAGTTACTAAAAATGAATAATTTAGATACCTCTGATTTTTCTCTCCCAAAGGTCACAAGACTTCAAATTTATATTTTTAATTAATATTAAACGTGAAAATTTTTGAATTATGTTTTGTTTATACAATAACCAGATATATTAAAAATACATTGTCAATTTTTTTTTCAAAGAAAATCTTAAAATATGTACATTTTCCTTACTTAGACTATGGTGGTCTGGCAGACGTCACGTCGGTACTTATGTGACTAGTATGGCACGTCGGTACTTAAAGGTTAATGACTATGTATAAGTAATTTTGTATTAAGGTACTGTAGTTCCATTTAGCCAAACTAGATGGCGTTGTACGGCGTTAAAACACGCTATCGAAGTTTTTGTGAATTTAAATAAGCCTGTTAAGGTTTAGCTAGTGGTTTGTCTCCGGGTCAGTACCCAATAGAATATAGATAAGTACTACGCTGAACACTTCTTTGTTATTTCATTTGTACCTATGTGTACAGACTATAGTCAAAGACATCCATGTATTTCGCTTTGTTTGTTCAGTTGAAGTTAACGTACAGTAAAAATTCGTTCGAAAATCGATTTGTTCGAAACTCACACAACACCCATGGAATTTCTTTATTTTTCCAAAGGTTTCCTAATTTTTTTGTCGTTTGGCCGAATTTCTGGTCCTTTTCTGTGTTGAGTCGACATTATTTTGAGCACAGTAAGTCGCAAAATAATGAAGTTACTACCTTCTTATAGCAGTAAGTGCATAATCACGTTCTTGATTACCTACTTGCGGCGTTATTTTTTCAATGTTTTAGTCGATATCTTTTAAACCCCGCTATGCAGGATAAAAACATAAACGGTTCCTCTATATATATTAAAAATCCTATACAATGATCCAATTTTGGTCAAGTCTCTTGCACTTTTTCTGTGGGGCAAATGCCAATGGAAAATGGGCCGTCTCCTTTGTCATAGTGAATAGTGTTCTACTAGTCAAATCCTTTCATTTGTTACCCATATTAAGGTAAGCCGTGAAGAAATATTTTGTCCGCCATTTTGTGGAGGCGGCCATTTTGAATCGATATCTACCAAACATAGCTAAAACAAAAAAAAAGCAAAACAGGTTCATAATTCATCGTTAATATTATTAATAGTCCGAGATCACAGAGCCGCCAGACGTCACGTATTTTCTGATGAACGAAATGTGGACAATTGAGTAGAGTTCGTAGGAACTAAGAACACATGCTTACCCCGCTAACTTGCTTAGACGACCAATTTTGAGATATGGGGCAATGAAGGTACATAAAAACACTGCTTACTTCACTTATTTTCTGACGACTGATTTTTACGTAGGTATATTATAGGCAATATCCATACAAACAAGGCCCCAATACTCCCAGACACTTTCCCTCGGCTGTTTTCCTTAACAGACACTTTAAAACACCCAAAAATATGTGGCACTGCACAATGTGGCACCGTACAGGTCAAACGAATGGGCCGATTTCAATGCGGTTTTCTTTATTTGAAGGTTGATTTCTGTGCAAGTGTTTTAGCTATGTTTGGTAGATATCGATTCAAAATGGCCGCCTCCACAAAATGGCGGACAAAATATTTCTTTACAGCTTACCTTAATATGGGTAACAAATGAAAGGATTTGACTAGTAGAACACTATTCACTATGACAAATTTCAAATCCAAGATAGCCGCTACCGCAAAATGGTGAAATTTATTTCTTTTTTCACAACTCCCTCAATATAGGTATCAAATGAAAAGGCTTGACTAGTAGAATGTCTTGAATGCCTTTTCCTTTGATACCCATATTGAGGGGGTTGTGAAAAAAGAAATAAATTTCACCATTTTGCGGTAGCGGCCAACTTGGCTTTGAAATTTGTTATAGTGCATAGTGTTTTACTAGTCAAATCCTTTCATTTGATACCCATATTAAGGTAAACTGTAAAGACATATTTTCTCCGCCATTTTGTGGAGGCGGCCATTTTGAATCGATATCAACCTGTTTGGTTGACATCGATTCAAAATGGCCGCCTCCAAGCTAAAAACACTTGCACAGAAATTAACCTTCAAATAAAGAAAACCGCATCGAAATCGGCCCATTCGTTTGACCTGTACGGTGCCACATTGTGCAGTGTCACATATTTTGGGAGTTTTAAAGCGTCTGTTAAGCAAAACGGCCGACGGAAAGGGTCTGGCAGTATTGGGGCCTTATTTATATGGAGATTGCCTATAACATACCTACGTAAAAATCAGTCGTCAGAAAATAAGTGAAGTAAGCAGTGTTTTTATGTACCTTCATTGCCCCATATCGCAAAATTGGCCGTCTAAGCAAGTTAGCGGGGTAAGCATGTGTTCTTAGTTCCTACGAATTCTACTCAATTGTCCACATTTCGTTCATCAGAAAATACGTGACGTCTGGCGGCTCTGTGATCTCGGACTATTGATAATATTAACGGTGAGTTATGAACCTGTTTTGCTTTTTTTTGTTTTAGCTATGTTTGGTAGATATCGATTCAAAATGGCCGCCTCCACAAAATGGCGGACAAAATATTTCTTCACAGCTTACCTTAATATGGGTAACAAATGAAAGGATTTGACTAGTAGAACACTATTCACTATGACAAATTTCAAATCCAAGATAGCCGCTACCGCAAAATGGTTAAATTTATTTCTTTTTTCACAACTCCTTCAATATGGGTATCAAATGAAAAGGCTTGACTAGTAGAATGTCTTGAAGGTCCTTTGATACCCATATTGAGGGTTCATAATTTTATTGATTAAAATTATTTTTACTGAAATAAAAAAAAGCAAAACAGGAAGAAACCTAGGAACTAGATTTCTATCTGAGGGCCCGGGATTTGAACCCGGGACCTCTCGCAGCCGAAGCGAGAATCATACCCCTAGACCAACGAGCCGCTGTTTAGAGTAACAAATTCACTGTACTAGTCCAATATTGTACCATTTTCTTTTTAAGTTTTCGTCAAGAAAATTAGCGTTTTACAAAAAATTTGGCCCGTTACCATATCTATATTATCTATTCTATGATTCTATCAATTTTGAAAGGATAAAACGTTATGAACATGACGTTACGAAAGCATATTTTTTAACAACATACCCTATTTAAAACTTAAAATACTTTACTTTCGATGAAATGAAAAATATGAAGTTTTAATTTCGTAATAACATTTTAACATATTAAACATACAGTACTTACGGGAACACAATTTTGGACCGAAGTTACGTCGCAACAGTAAGTAACGATTTAAAACAACTATAATAGTTATTTGTTGTACAAGAGTGCAAAGTGGGTTTTTAACCGCGTGCTCAATTTTGATGACCGAGCAAGCGAAGGATTCTAAAGTTGAATCACGAGCGTAGCGAGTGATTCAAAAATTAGAATCCTGAGCGTAGCAAGGGAATCAAAAGGGCACAAGGTGAAAAATCTTTGCACTCGAGTGCAACACGTAATTTTTCATCCCTTACCTTAGCGCGGAAATTACTAAACGCTTTGTGCATTTTCAGTTTCAGTCAATTCTGTTGGCGTCAAATAAACTTCTTGGTCGCTAGAATCACTTATTATTATGGTATTTCGGTTTTTCACTTGTATTCAATTTTACTGTTTTTAACCTAAGTTTTAAACTTTAACTTTATTTAGCCGTGGTTTAAACAATAACAATACGATGTGAAAATACGGAGAGTTGACCGATTGAGGTAAGGAGTTTCATGTGTACATGAAAAAGTGTCCGCCCAAATACATTCAATTATAGTAGCGCAAAATTTGCATCAGGGTACATTTTCAAGGAAATAAAAAAACGTACTACCTACTCAGAATTCATGAAAAAAAAAAAAATGACAGTCATAGGCACAGACGATAGAAGTGGTAACTTATAACTCAGAATTTGATTGTTTACGTTGGAAACTACGCGTGTCAAACCGGAGGGCGTGGCTATGAGTATGGCCATCTAGAAATACTGACGCATTTTTAAATGGCCAATGGGAAAGGTTGAGGCATTTCTAGATGGCCAATGGCTATGGTCCCGGGTTTACCCGCAGATTTCTTTCATTCCTGAGCGTGACGCTAGAATTCAATTGACAGCCCACGAAAATTCTGTCTTTGGCCCGCCAAAAGAAGTTTCGACTTCAAAATATATTGTACCTACATGTTTACTCAAAATAGTAATTATTTATTTGATGTTATATTTACAACATTATTTTGTACGGCACAAGTAAATGAAATTATCTATTAGTTACTAATTTAGTAGTCAATAATATTTAATTATTTAACTCGGCAACGCGGCATACTTCAATTCGATTACAATTGATTCATTCATAGCATTTTAAAATGTTCTGCCATTGTAAATAACATTCTTCACCTCTATCCTCCATACGTGAAAAGAAAACTGCGCGCAAAAGCATTTAAAAAAAAGTACACCAAGGAGGTTCCGAGTATGAGTTTTTAACAAATTAAAAAGAAATGTATGATGAATTCGGTACCAAGGAGGTAGAAATAAATAGGTTAAATTATGTTTTGAATTCAAAACCTCAGTACACACGATGTTCTAAATTCAAATTTACTTTACCCTCTAGAGGGTAAAAACGACTTTTGCGCCCTGATATCGAGGAGCAAAAGTACTCTTTCCGAGCTGGTGGGATAAAAAAACATTTATAATGTCACCGGAAATAATTTGAAGCTCTCAGAAAAGAGTTGCTAGACCAAAAAAGCGTTCTCAATTTTGTTTGTTTTTTTCGTCATCATCATGCATCATCATGTCAGCCGAAAGACGTCCACTGCAGGACAAAGGCCTCCCCCAAAGATTTCCACAAAGATCTGTCCTGCGCTGCCCGCATCCAACGTTTTCCGGCGACCTTTACCAGATCATCGGTCCATCTCGTGGGGGGCCTGCCAACGCTGCGTCTTCCGGTACGCGGTCGCCACTCGAGAACCTTTCCGCCCCAACGGCCATCGGTTCTGCGAGCTATGTGCCCTGCCCACTGCCACTTAAGTTTAGCAACTCGTTGAGCTATGTCGGTTACCTTGGTTCTCCTGCGGATTTCCTCATTTCTGATTCTATCGCGCAGGGAAACTCCGAGCATAGCTCTTTCCATTGCCCTTTGGGTGACTTTGAGCCTTCTTATGAGGCCCATAGTAAGCGACCACGTCTCTGTTCCGTATGTCATCGCTGGCAACACACACTGGTCAAAGACTTTCGTCTTGAGACACTGCGGTAGTTTAGACGAGAAGATATTACGTAGTTTCCCGAACGCTGCCCAGCCGAGTTGGATTCGACGAGTGACCTCTTTCTCGAAGTTGGATCTACCTAACTGGACTGTTTGTCCTAGGTAAACGTATTCGTCCACAACCTCGAGCGTAGAGAGTCCTACTTTAAGAGGAGTGGGTACAACATGGTTGTTTGACATGATTTTTGTCTTATCCATGTTCATTTTAAGACCCACTTTTTCAGAGGCTCTACTGAGGTCATTTAGCATTCTGCCGAGGTCGTCCAGGGTTTCAGCCATGACCACGATATCATCGGCAAAACGGAGGTTGGTCATGTACTCACCATTTATGTTGATGCCGAGTCCGTTCCAGTCCAGAAGTTTGAAGACGTCTTCCAGTGCGGCAGTAAACAGTTTCGGGGATATGACATCCCCCTGTCTCACACCTCGTTGCAACTGGATCGGTTTCGAATTCTGGTCCTGAAGACGAACTGACATGGTGGCGTTTTCGTACAGGCACCTTAGCACCTCAATATACCGATAGTCAATTTGGCACCGCTGGAGCGACTGAAGCATAGCCCAGGTCTCGATAAGTTAGTCTAGTTTTTTTCGTAAAGTAGCAAAAATTACCATTACTTAGTGGGAATTCCGGTTTACCGGGAATCCATAGACAAATCTAAAATTGAGTTATTTATATAAGTATATGTTCTCAAGCCACATTAAAACTGTTAATTGATATATTAACAAACACTTAAAAATAAATAAAATATTATTTCGGCGATGGTAGGCCACTCCAAAGCTACCAAGGTATGCATGGGACATTGTAAAAATGGGGGGTCCCTCGTCATATTTATTTAAATTATTAAAATTATGTACATTTTTCAATTAACATATGTATCAGAATTTACTTCTACTGAAATTTTCTATCTTTTAACATAAGTCATGTTGGATTCCCAAATGTAAAAATGTAATTATTGAAGCTTATAATCCAAGGACATGATGCTTGCACATGGGTCAAAAATTTTGACCCACTCGGGGCCTTCTCTCACAAGGAGATAGTTAAGGCCATATCCACCACGCTGGCCCAGTGCGGGTTGGCGGATGACACATGACTTCGAAAGATTCTAGGTACATGTCGGTTTCCTCACGATGTTTTCCTTCACCGTTTTAAGTTAGCGGCATTACGCACATGACTTCGAAAAGACAGTGGTGCGTGTGGGATTTGAACCCGGGGTCTCCGGATCGGCAGCCGCCGTTCTCCCGACTAGACCAGCCGTAACTTGAAAAAGAAAACATCGTAACAAAACTGGTATGTTCTAGGAAAGACAAATTTCGATGTTTCGAGAAACATGTATCTATCTATCACTAATTATTTATTTTAAATAATAAGTGATAGATAGACCGGTATTGTGTACTACGGGCTACGGTACTCTCTCCTTGTGAGAGAATACCCTTAGTCCCAGCCGTGGGAAAGTTAAGTGGTTTGCCTCTCTCATAGAATTTAAAATCTCTACTGATATGGGTACCTGGCACAAAACAAGCGTGCGTCTAAAGGCCGATTTAAACTGGAACGAACATAGAGCTAGAGCTGGAACAAGAGCATTCTTTCTCGATCTTTTAGTGTAAACGAAAGATCGTTCTTAGCGTTTTCCATTTTATATATTCCATATAATCTTTGCGAACGAAAACAAAACAACGAAATAATGCTCTACGTTTGTTTACACCAAATGAATATGATACAGTGGGGATAGAATGAGCATTCGCTCGTCTGATGTAAATCGGCCTTAACAATACGCATGGTGACTAAACTCATTAGTCTGTCAGTTATTTAGATTATTTTAAATATTATTTTGACATAAATATAAGAAAAGACATAGATATAGTGCTTGGAAGTTTCGAATGACGTCACATCTGTTTACGATTTTGATGCAGAACATGACTTTACAACCGGATTCTTGAAGTTCGATGACTTTTTTTTTAAATCTATATTAATTAAAGGAGTTTTGAAGTTCGATGATGTATGTATAATATCAATGTCGGTTTTTAATAATTTAATAAAACAAAAGCCACACGTGTTCCGTATTTTTCCAAAATCTACCTGATAGACTAATTAATATTTTTGATCCAGTCACAATTATGAAGTACCAACAGCGAGCGAGCGAGGCATCCCGTCCCCTCTTGACGTCACGTCAGCTGTCGGCTTTTAATCGACTAAATCGGCTTTCGCTTTGCTATTGCTGTCTCTATCATTTCAATCGGAAAAAAATGAGAGAGCAATACCTAAGCTAAGACAGTTCTAGTTAGGCGGCAGACCCTCGGGACCGCTCCGCGTCTATTCTAGATCTTTATATAGATACATTAACCAGTATTGCCAACAAGATTTTCTAAAATTCACCAAGTTAGTTGCGTATTTCCGTAATTTTTTTTCTATGAGTATATATTTACATGAGTATACATCAGCTTTCAGCTTTATTAATGTTACAAAAATGTCAATGATTGGATGTTTGTTGCCCAATCACGTTGTAATGGATCGAGTTGAAATTTAAAACACAGATTATAGTTTGGATGAACACATAGGCTACTTTTTATCCCGGGCAAACAAGGAAGAAAGAAACTTTTTCTATCATCATCATCATACTATCATTTTAACTATATTTTAGCTGATATTTTATGATATTCGATATGTCGTTGCAGTGTGGTTGTTGTGAGCCGAAAGAAGTTTTCACTTCGAAAATTAGTATAAATATGTTATGATTTCTACTATTCAATATCAGTACTCTAACTGCATATAGGATATAATTAATATCAACTGTAGTGTGGGGGTTGCTTGGAGTCAATATGAAATCCAACACACTAATTTACAATTATTTAATAACAATTTAGAGAACAACAAATTTTTAAAACAGAACGTGAACTTAAAAATTAAATCGTACGAGTATCAAATCTTATAATTTATTTAAAACTAGGGTTTGAGTTTAGAACATACATATTTAGTAGGTTCGTTTAGGGTAAATTAGATCGCAGCAATTAGGTACTATCCTGGTTTGGTGGCAGTGGGGTCCATCCAACTGCTCAGCAAGTTTAGTGGGATCTTTGGACCGTAATGTCCAACGACTCGGAACGTCACGGGAAATAGTGGCCGCAACTTGAACCCTGGAATTTATCCATTGAACAGGTTAATTACTGTTCGGGTTAGATTTCCGTAGGACTACAATTATCACGATTACTCAGCTAATTAAATTTTTGGTTGTGGCGGCTTACGGAAATCGAAACAGAGAAACCCATTAAGAGACGCCATTAAGGGAAAACGGGTCAGAACAGTTACAGCATAACTACGAGACCAGATTGTCACACACTGATACACTACATGGGGAGGCTAGTCTTGGAGGGTAGCGGGATCCGAGGCATGGTTGCCGCGACCGACCGCAGATAGTTGGGGGCCCGAGTAGTGAGCTAGCCACTCATGAAAGGCTGCCCCGCCATCTAGCGGAAAATCCCGGGATGCGCTGTCCTGCCGGTGGGCGACCGGAAGTCAAGCCCAGATAGACATCTCCAGGGGGGCTCGAGCGTCCCCGCAGTCTCCAGACTAGTTTTCCATAGATGTATTTGTGTTGTGTTTTGTGACCATTGGTAAGTGTTGTGCTGCCTCGTTCTACTTCCGTTTTCCCACCGATCTTCTCTCACACCATACAAAAGTTATGAAAAAAGTTAACAAAGGAAATAAAGTGTTAAAGCGGCTGCACTTCTTGACCATTAAAGTGCACCTCGCTAATATCAGAGGATTGCACTCCAATCTCACGGCAGTCCATCACCATCTCGAGACTGATCATCCGTCACTTTTGTTCTTAACGGAGACGCAAATAGGTAGTCCGTCGGACGTAGCGTACCTAACATACCCATGTTATACCCTAGAGCACAAATTCCGGCCTCGTGTTGGTGTGTGCCTGTACGCCCGTGACGACATCTGCTGTCGGCGTCTCCGTAACCTTGAGAACACTAGATTTTCTGTTATTTGGGTACTAATAGACACGGACATAGACAAAATTGTCTATGCCTGTGTGTATCGGTCGCACAGCGGAGACCAGGAGACGACTAGGCTCACGGAATATTTAAGTGAGGCGGCGGACGCGGCTCAACAGAAATACCCTTCGGCCCAATTAGTGTTACTGGGGGATTTTAACGGCCATCATAAGGAATGGCTGTTCCCATACCGGGACACTGACCACGCTGGGCAGGAAACGAGAAAGCTAGCTTTATCGTTAGACCTAACCCAGCTTGTCCAAGAGGCCACAGAGTACCCGATGTTGAGTCGCATACACATTATTGCTTAGACCTTCTGCTGACAACAGATCCAGACCGCTATTCCGTGGCGGTATCTTCGCCGTTAGGCAGCTCCGACCACTGTCTGGTGAAATCTGTATCTGTCTACCATTCGCCTGATCCCAGCCCCAGAGGCAACCGGCGGATGTGGCGATACAAGTCAGCAGATTGGGACGAGATGCGCTCTTTCTTTGCATCTTACCCATGGCAGTCATTGTGCTTTTCTACTGGTGTTCCCTCAGTCTGCGTGGATGCTGTGACTAATGTAATACGAACGGCTATGGAATATTTCATTCCATACTCCGACGTCCCATTATCCAGCAAAGCTCGCCCTTGGTTTGGTCCTCAATGTAAAAGTGCTGAAGCATTTTAACATGAGGCCTACCTAGCCTGGGTTGATGCTCGAGAGCGTAAGGCAAGGGACATACACCAGAAGAAGAAAGCGTTCAACAAGGCTGCTAAGGCAAGCAAAAAGGTTCTTCAGAGGGCTCGTTTTGACCACATTAGTCGAATAGGGAACAAACTAGCTTCGTACCCTGCGGGTAGCAAAGCGTTTTGGTCCCTAGCTAAATCGGTCGAATCGAACTTCTGCCGCCCCTCACTACCTCCAATCTTCATCCAAACTTGTTTGCATCTCAGTTTGCGGAATCTTCGCGTCTCGATGCTGGAAGCGCGACACCCCCTACTCCACCTGGCTGTCCGACTCTCATGTCAGAGGTACACATTCGCCAAATTGAGGTTCGCAAAGTGCTACGCAATCTGGACGTGAATAAAGCCAGTGGCCAGATGGTATTGCTGCCCTAGTGTTGAAGGCATGTGCGCCTGAGTTGTCCCCGATACTGCCGCTTCTATTTAGACTCTCTCTCGAAACTGGATTAGTACCGAATTCTTGGAAGCTTGCCAATGTGCAACCAGTGCCCAAAAAGGGTAGTCGTGCTGACCCTGCCAACTACAGGCCCATCTCAGTCACGTTCATACTCTGCAAGACTATGGAACGTGTCTTAAACCACAGGCTTCTGGCGTATCTAGAATCAAATGACCTCCTCAGTGACCGGCAATACGGGTTTCGCCGAAACCGGTCCACCGGGGATATTCTAGCGTACGTCACTCACATCTGGAGTGAAGCTATCGAGAAACACGGGGAAGCACTTGCAGTCTCCCTGGAAATATCCAGGCTTTCGACAGCATGCGTGTATGGAGTACATAGCTATTATTCTTTGAAATTAAATGATGGATAATAATTTCACACTTACTCAATAGCAGGGGATTAAAATAGCACTTTAGAATATGTTGTTTCAAAATTTCAAATTAAAATTCGTTACTAACATGTGTGCAGCCTTGCATCGACAACACCAAATTTTTCTACTCGTCATCGCCGTGGCCGTAGTGTTGTTCCGATGCAGTAGGGATGTCGGTAGGACAAAATAGACTTAGCGAAATCGATATTGTTTTCTTTTAAATTGATTTCGCCAAATAAAAACAACGTTACATTGCTAAAAATATAGTAAGATGATGATGACGATAGAAAAAAAAAACGATTTGTCGATACTTTTTGACCAATCTTATCCAGCTCTAGCGCAACTCCAATCTTACCTACTTACGACACGTTATCGCGTTAGGTGTGTACCTACTTACTTGCCTTGCGGTTTGAAAAACGCAATAGACATACGGATGAAAATGTCTATTTTTTATTTCCGTAAAATATCCCGTTAGCCGTTAGAAAGTTATTTTCCCGTTCTCAACGTACCCAAATCTGCTGGATTTGACGAAATCCGTTAATGTGGCAACACCGGACATATCGACAGTAGAAGGGTGGCTCCAAACTCAAGAAACTCCTTGCGCCATACACTTAGGGTGCATTTTAATATAAAATATATCGGATATTAGTAGGTTTCAGGATTGCGATCCTTATATTGGCCGTATCCTATCCACGTACAATGGAACATTGTGGACCCAGTGTACATTGTAAGTTTTGCGCCGCGCACCCCGGGTTCGAACCTCGTCACGAGTGTTGTTATGTTGATTACCTATTTTTTTTTTTTCTCGTGGACAGGTATCGGGATGTGTCGTAACCACAGGTCGTAACAAAGTTACAGAACATTGTAACTGCAATTACATACATCCTGACTACGAGTGGGTCCGCTGAGCGGAATTCAACCGGATAGAAGATAATAACTACAAGACTTAATGTATAACGGACGGCCCCGGCGCTGTGTAGATTTTGTTATAGTGGGTATAAAGTGACGATACGCGCAGAACAACGTGCCTGATGGTAAGCAACATGCCTGTCCATAACAACACAGTGACACGCAGTTATTGGAACATGTTTCATCTCTATGCCTTGTCATTTCATAAGAAACATTGCGTAACAGTCAGAGCTATTTTCGGATTTATAATGTTAGAAGGATTAGTTGCGATTTCCAGATTTTCAACACAAACATAAGTACAACTATGTTTTGCTCAGAGGTAACTTTCGAGAGCGCGCCACCTAGCGGGACGCGCGGGAAACACGCGGTGATAAAAGAGAAACCATTGAATTAATATTCATGGTTTTACATGCAGTGCTCCGAGATTTTACCCGCGTAGTTCCCGTTCCCGTCGTCTCCTTCTTTTGAGATAAAAAGTAACCTAGGTATGTGTTCTTCCAGACTATAATCTTTCTATGTTCCAAGTTTTTACGTAAAAGAGTAACAAACAACCATCCATATTCACAAACTTTCGCGTTTATAATATTAGTTGGATTGTACCTACCATGGACGTATAAAAAAAGTTTTTATACGTCTATGGATGGTAGTAATCAAATTGTAGCTCATCAGTCTTTAAGGTGACAGTATAACATGACATATTGTACATCTTTTAAATTGGACGATATAAAACAGTAGGTACTAAGTAACTAAGTATAACAAACTGTAAGACTCTACCGGTAATTGCGAGCTCAAATCGAAACGATGAACCCGAGAGCAGAGGAATCCGGGGAACTAAACATCTTCCCAATACTCTACCACGTCCGGTTAGTACGGGGGTCTACCGCCTAACGAAAACTGTCTTAGCTTTGATATTGCTGTCTCTTTTCTTTTCGCTTGAAATGAAAGAGACGGCAATAGCAAAGCGATAACCGACTTAGTTAGGCGGTAGAAGGGCCGGGCACTCTATTGTAAACATTATTAAAACAGACTTTTCATCTTGAAGCGAAAACTTCTTTAGCGTCGTTGACCAGTTTCTGGTATGGGAAAATATGATGAGTTTGCGTCACCGGCTTGCTAATGTAGCGCCGTTACATTAGCAAGTAGCGGGGTAGCGTCGGAGCGGCGGTGGAGCAACGGAGCGGGACCCTCCGTTCCACGCTTTTTGGATGGATGAAACTTTGCGAGTCTGCGTCACCATAACAGCAATATACCTAAGTATTACGAAACGCAATTTGGGAGGATGGGGTGTCTTGTGAAACGTTACAGTGCGTCATGGAATGGAGGTATTTCTTTTGTTCCTCAGGAAATTAAAATCTCCCTAGTTGGCAACTTGTGTACGATCACTTGGATGTTTGTTTACGGAGCGTGAGAGGAAGGGTGTCTGATGGAAGTTAAATTTCACTTCCATCCGTATAATGCATTATCTCTATGTACTATCTCTCTATCTTTAAATTCAATAATAAAAGCGGCCAAGTGCGAGTTGGACTCGCCCATGAAGGGTTCTAATTGATATAATTACCAGTAGTTTTATTTTGGATCTCGTTAAAATTTTCTCACAGCGAGCGTCCACTTAAAACTTTCCAACCCCGTGTGCTGAGTGCGAGTTTCGTCGACATTAATACTGTGAGCGCGTAAAGATGACATGTGTATACGAAGAATTTCAGTGGCGCTAGACTCTCAATAAATTTCTTCATACAATTGCCGTTTACGCGCTCACGGTAGAACGCGTATTGTAGTTGTCGAAACTTGCACTCAGCTTAGGTACCTACTAGTCTAGGCTGTGAAATGCGTTGCCTATGTGGATTATTCCCGATGGTTACAATCTTGATGTGTTCGAATCGCGAATGAATAGGTTTCTTCTAGGTAAGCACGCTTCATCATAGACCGCATCGTGGTTTAACATAAGGCAAGATGGCGGTCAAAAAGAAGTCTGTTTTTTCATGACGCTTTCCTTCACCGTTAATGTCACTGGTACATCTGCAGTTGGAGAAATGTTCAGTGTCTCAAGCTCTCAAGCGAAGATATCGGACTGTCTCTTCTCTGGACCATAAATATCTAAGCAATCCACTTTATATTGATTGGGTAAACGGGTAACTCACGTGTAATAAGGTCGGTCAATCCGACTCGAGTTTCGGCCGCGTCCGGCGGCCTAAACTCATATTTTAATACTAAAATCCGCTTTATGTTACCTGTCCTGAGATTCGGGGTCTTTTCTCACAAGGCGAGAGTCAAGGTCATAATCCTACCACGCTGTCAAGTTCGGCTCGGAGGATGACACAATAGTCCCTAGTCCCTAGAAATGTGTCTTTCTCTGAAACCTCCGGTTTCTTCACGATGTGTTCCTTTATTCTTTACTAGTGATGACAAACTTATCTACAGGGGTGCAAAAGGGATTCAAATGCACGACTTTCGCGAATGTGAAATGGGACGAATCTTGCTACCAAGGATTTTTAAATAAGCCTTATTAATACCCCGTTTACATGATTCCAGTCCAGCGACCGAATCCAGCGCTGGATTGCTTAATTGGAATAATGGAAACCGGCACTGGAATGCATCAATCCAGTGCCAATGCATTCCAGTGCCGGTTTACATTATTCCAGTAAGCAATCCAGCGCTGGATTCGGTCGCTGGACTGGAATAATGTAAACGGGGTATTAATGAGAAGCTTAGACGATAGATATATGTATACAGTCCACAAACCAGAGAGAAAAAGCCATAATCCACTACGGAGGCCCACTGCGGATCGGCGGATGACATATGACCTTGAAAGATTCTTGACACACGGTCGGTTTCCTCATTATTCACCATTACCTTTACCAATAAAGCCAGTGCTGATGGTAAAGTTGTACATCTGGACTTGGAAAACGAAATTGGCAGTCATAGCAACCGCCGATAGAAGTGAAAACTTATAACTCAGAACTGTATAGCTTACTTTAGAAACTACACAGGTGAAACTGGAAGGCGTGCCAATGAGCATAGCTAATTGATGGCCAATGGGAAATGCTGGCGCATTTCTAGATGGGCAATGGTCATGGTCCCGAGTTTACCCGAAGATTTCTTATCGTTCCCGAGCGCGACGCCTGGGCGTCAAAAGAAGTTTTCATTTCAAAAAGTCTTGAAAAAACACTGTTTGCTTTTTATAGCCACTAAGCCACAATGTCTGCTGATGGGCAACATTATTTGATGGTTATTGAAGGTAGGAAGGTCATTTATACTATGAAATAAAGTTTTCAAAACATTTCTTAACTAATTTATTTGACTATGGAGCGACTGACAGCGTCATAACACGAATTAAATTCTTTATTTCTATTTTCCTATAAAACTAAATTTATCGCCAATTTTTCACGGTTTTTTACATTAATTAATTGTCTACGACGTGTCTGGTGTGGGATCTCGGCGGCTGAGGCAAACTAAAGGCAAAGAAAGCAGGAGTCGCCGATCGTTTTGAGTCGCCTGTCATAGAAGAACTCGTCAGGCAACTGCACCTCCTGCATCCATAAAGAGAATACCGGACTGGTCTACGGCAGGATGTAGACCTCGCAGTCTCTACCGCCGTGATCAGCATCACTTTAACATTGAAAAAAAACGAAGAATCAGTGGAGAAACCAACAGTTTTTCGGGTGGAATATAGAGGGCTGTTATACTACTCGACAGTGTTCTGAAAAGACTATGGTTTTTAAACTACATAAATTATTTGAATTTAGTTATTTTTAAGCATTTAGTTTTTAACTGAAAATCTTCAAAGGAAAATGTTTGTTACAAATTATAATTTTAATTGTGATATTCTAAGGGTATTTTTTGATTTTACGTTTATATTGAGACGGATGCGGTAATTACTATTATTATTCTTTTGGGAAATTGAGAATTTTTAAATAATTTGATGCTCAATTGCCACTTTTTCAGTGAAGCGTAGATAAATGGGTGATTCATCTGTACGTTTATGTTGTCCCCACTGCCCAGGGTCTTCACGGGCCTTTACTGCTCATGGCCTCAAAATACATATCAGTCGGAAACACAAGGATGCGCGACGTCCAGCTGCCGCGACACAGGTACAGGCATCTGATACAGATTCTTCATCGGGAGGTCAAGTGCCGTCACCTTCGGCGCCGGGCCGATGTCCTTTGGCGGGGCTAGTTCAAGCGAGGGGATGTATACCGGTCCTGCGACATGTCCCTAAAGGTGCGCGTAATCAGGCTGCTGGGAAGCTGTGTCACATTATAGATGCCTGTGTGGACAACAATGAGGTTGACGACTGGTGTACACTTCTTTGGTTTGCCTATGTTGCTCTAAAGGTTCCAGCAAAGGATCAACCTGGTAATATGACGGCTAAAGTTAAAGCCAACATTATGTCTGCTGGATCGAATCATCGGGTTCTTTCTGATGGGACGATACCGGGCCGTGTGTTGCGCTCGACTAATAAACTTATAGAGTCGAAGGTTTTCGAAGGTGATCTGAGAGGGGCAGTTCGTCTATTGTTGTCTGATAACACGTATGCGCGTCAGGATCCCGAAACGTTAGCTGCAATGAGGCTAAAGCACCCGGCTCCGTCCCGGCCCCTAAGCTTCCCACCAGAACCAGACATATCCTTTACTCCCTTATCAGTGACTTTAGTAGATGTGGTATCTGGGCTCGAGTCATTCTATAGTAATTCTGCTGGGGGCTTGGATGGAGTGCGTCCTGGTCACCTTAAGGAGTTGACGTCAGTGTCCGCTGGGGAAAATGGACGACGTCTTCTGGGGTGCTTAGTGAAGCTTACGAATTTTTTGCTGAGTGGTCAACTGAACCCTCTCGTTTCTCCCTATATGTACGGTGCGTCGCTCTGTGCATTATCGAAAAAAGATGGAGGTATAAGACCAATTGCTGTTGGTAGCGTTTTTCGCCGTCTTGCTGCTAAGCTGGCATGCCGCGCCGTGAAAGACGAGATAGCAGGATATATGGTGCCGCATCAGTTGGGTTTTGGAACACGTTTGGGCTGTGAAGCGGCTATTCACGCGACACGTTCTTATGTGATGAACCCAAAAAATGCAGGTAATGTCGTACTGAAGATTGACATCGCCAATGCTTTCAATACCTTAGAAAGGGACATTCTGTTAAGGGAGGTTAAGGAAAAAGTTCCTTCTCTTTACCCCTTCCTGCACCAAATTTACCAAGTTCCTTCCAAACTCTTCTTCAGTAACGAATTAATTATTTCTCAAGTAGGAGCCCAACAAGGTGATCCCCTCGGGCCACTCGTTTTTAGCTTGGCCATCCACAAGCTCATCGTTGATCTGGAATCCCCATTAAACATCTGGTACTTAGATGATGGCACTATTGGAGGTAAACCAGAACAGGTAGCTCAGGACCTTCGGGTACTTATTCCACGCCTCAGGGACCTAGGGCTTGTGGTAAACCCTTCCAAATGTGAGTTTTTCCCCTGTAGTGTGGAAGCTCGCACACACTTCGCCCTCTTTAGTTCCTTGTTACCAGGCCTTAAAGAGGTGTCGGTTTCAGACTTCTTTCTTTTGGGGTCACCAATTTTTCCTGATGGAGTCCCGGAGGCCATTCACTCTCGTACTGAGCTTCTTCTTTCCACTCACGAACGTATTAAAAGTCTTCCCGCACACGTGGCACTTGTTTTATTACGAATGTGCTTTGCTGTCCCAAAAATAAATTACTTTTTGCGAACTGCCCCCACCTGGAAATTTCCGGCAGAAGTATCTGCATTTGATGTCGCACTGAAATCGGCGATTGAGTCTGTCCTCAACGTTGCCCTTGATGGTCATCAATGGTTGCAGGCAGCTCTTCCGATTCGGTTTGGAGGTCTTGGGGTGCGTTGTGCGAGGGACGTTGGGCTACCGGCTTTCCTTGCGTCGGTGCATGGAGCTGCTAACCTTGCCGCTAATATACTAAATTTAAATGGCGGTGAGGAAAGTTTGCCTTATGCGTCCGATGCTTTGGTAGCCTGGAGTGCCCTCAACCCTGGTGAGGCGTCGCCTGTGGAGTCTCATAGTCAACGGGCGTGGGATGTCGTTGGGGCTAAACGGATTCGAGCACAACTATTTGCATGTGCCTCGGGGTGGATATGGCTAGACTCCGGGCCGTCACGCAGTCTGAATCTGGGGCTTGGTTGCATGCGCTACCTTCTCCTCACCTTGGCACTTTACTAGAAGACAGCTCACTGCGCGTGGCGGTGGCTCTCCGCCTGGCTTGCAGCCCAGGCGGAACCTCACATATGCACCTGCGGCTCCATGGTGGAGGCCAATGGTCATCACGCTTTGAGTTGTAGACGGTGCGCGGGAAGGTTTTCGCGCCACCATGCACTCAACGACGTCGTTCGGCGTGCTTTGGTTTCGGCGGGCATTCCGTGTATGCTTGAACCCCCGGGCTTATGCAGATCGGACGGCAAGAGACCGGATGGATTGACTCTGGTGCCCTGGAAGAATGGGAAGTGTCTAATTTGGGACGCCACTTGCGTCAGCACTGTCGCCGCCAGTCACCTGAGTCGTACTAAGCACTCATCGTCAGCCGCGGCAGAGGATGCTGCTGATAAGAAAAAGGATAAGTACAGCGCATTAATGTCTCTGTACGAATTTGTGCCTGTCGCCGTGGAGACTTTGGGTTGTTGGGGAGCAGAAGCTAAAGCGTTCATTTCAGAGTTGGGGCGCAGGCTCAGGGAGAATACGGGAGATTCCCGCTCCGGCTTGTTCCTGGAGCAAAGGTTGACCATTGCCATCCAACGCGGGAACGCAGCCAGCATCATGGGCACCTTTGCGCCGGGAACGGTTAGGGGTGGATTATTTGGGGAATAGTTTTTAGTTTTTTTAGTTAAGAATTTACATGTTACAAGTAGTTTACAGTTTTTATTGAAATAAATATGTTTGATTTATTTGATATAAATACAATATAGTCGGCTTCATCGCTCGTCTTACCACTAATTTAATAAATAAGTAAATCTTACAGGAGCCTAAACTTAAAACTAGTTAAGAGTATCCTTATAATAATATAATAGAAAATGTAAGTACGTTTTTCTGTGACTTGCTGCTACATTTTCATCAGGCGGTTATCAAAACTGAAACAGACAAAAACATGGATCAATTATTTAGAACAAATTAATATTAGAAAACTACTCGTTGCTGCGCTGCGCGCCGCTGCTCCTTTGGTACTATTTTGGCTTTAGTATTTTTCCAAGTGCTGATGTACGAATTAGTCTTCAGCACTGGCTCGCGCTGAGACCGCGACACGAGACCGCGACCGGAGACCGCGACAGGCACTTGACATTATGGAATTGTATGGGCGCCAGTTCGCACCGAGACCGCGACAGGAGACCGAGAGCGAGACACATACGTGTCACGGTCTCAGTGCGATCCTTTACCTTTAAACGGTGAAGGCGAAACCAGCGAGTTCTTAGAATTATTCCATCTGCTCTTGAGAAAATACTCAACGGTGCAGTAACATGCAAAAGTGTGGTACCTCCCCAGGCGGACTCTGCAAAGAGTCCTACCAATAGAAACCTACTATTGTGAAATAGGGCTTGCTAGCTTCTAAGCTACTTATGGTATTTGACCAGAGAAACAGGAGTAACAAAAAAAATTGGCAGTTGGCAGTCATAGGAACTGCCGATAGAAATGAAAACTTATAACTCAGAATTTGATAGCTTACTTTGGAAACTACACGGGTGTAACCGGAGGGTGTGGCATGGCCATCATGGCATGACCATCTAAAAATGCACCAGAATTGGCTGGCGCATTTCTAGATGGCCATGCCATGATGGGCAGGCCACGCCCTTTTAGCATTTCCCATTGGATGACGTATTTAGATAGCCAATGGCTATGGTCCCGAGTTTATCTGAAGATTTCTTATCATATCCGAGTGTGACGGTAGAATTCATTTCACAACCCACGAAAAATCTGTCTAGGCGCGCCAAAAGAAGTTATCACTTCAAAAAAATTGGCATGCTGAAGTGAAAACTTACTACTCAGAATTTGATAGCTTCCTTTGGAAATTACGCGAAGGAAAATGGAGGGCGTGCCCATAAGCATGGCCATCTAGAAATGAGTCAGCATTTCTAGATGGCCATGCTTTCTTTTTGTTTCTTTTTCCCGAAGATTTCTTATCATTCCCGAGCGCGACGCTAGAATTCAATTCACAGACCACGAAAAGTCTGTCTGCGGTGCGCCAAAAGGAGTTTTCATTTCAAGAATGTGGGTAGATTTGAAACTCACGTAGTAGCAGCAGACGACGCCGAGTTGGCTCTGCTGAGGACAGAGGTCGGCCACTCGGACTATGTCGCTAGGGTTGCAGTTATCTTGGTTCTGGCACATGCCTCCTTGCACTGCGCATGCTTCTTCTTGCCGCGCCGACGTCGCCATCGCGCCTGAAATGAAATAATATACACGATGATTAAGGATTTATTTAGGAAAAAAATATTGCCAGCCATGGGAACTGCCGATAGAACTGAAAACCTTTATCTCAGAATTTGATAGCTTACTTTGGAAACTACGCGGGTCAACCCGGAGGGCGTGTCATGAGCATGGTTATCCAGAAATGCTGACGCATATCTAGATGGCCAATGGTCATGGTCCCGATTAGTGGTATGACTAATATATGCATAATAGGTAAGTACACGTAATAGGTACACGAGTGAAATTTCATAAATGGTATTATGAACGTTATTATATTATGTTATTCAGTAATAGTCAAATAAAAGGATAAATAAGCGATTTCGTTGAGAGTCCTAAGCCTGTCACAGTATTGAGGCAAATTTAATAGCTACATGTTTTAAATTTAATGAAATTATAATATTTAAATCGTAAGCTATTATTCTAACGAGCACCTTATATCATGCTATTAATAGATATTATTCCAATAATGGCTAAATATTGTGTATTCAATAATATAAACGGTGACTATTATTTGACTATTACCCAGAAATATGTACGACAGCCTATTATTCTCAAAGCGATATACAAAGAGGATGGCGATATATTCGAAAATAGGAATATAAACATATATCAACCTAATACCCACAGAAATCGAATTACTTACCTTATTATTTAGATTTCTGTGCTAATACCACTAGTCCCGAGATTACCCGAACATTTCTTATCATTCCCGAGCGTGACGCTAGAATTCAATTCACAGTTTACAGCCCACGAATAATCTGACTATGGTGCGCCAAAAGAAGTTTTCACTTCAAAAAGTCATGATTTGATAGCGATGTCTCCAGCAAATGTCGATGCAAATGTCAATCTATTTGAGCGTTTGAAATAAAATAGAAAGCTCGAAGATAGAAGGACAGTATTGAGACAAGTGAGACACGTGCTTGATGACGAGCAACGCGCCTTCCAATACCAGCGCACGCAAATATTGGAACGTAACGGGACTTATAGCAGTGGCTTTAAGTGGCTTCTACCTAAGGTACCTTGGTCCAGCACAAGGGCCCTACCGACCTAACTTTACCGTACTTAACGAGTACTACTAAGTACTACTTACTGGAACATCTCAGACGGTACGACCTTAGCTTGGGCTGCCGCCGTTAGGGAAGACCTAGCATTCAGAGAGGGATGCCCTACGGACCCAGAGTGAGTGCACAGTACTCCTAATGGGACCTCAGTGCAGGCCAATCACCCCCACCCTGAATTATAATTAGGATCTAGCACCTGCGGAATTGAAGCCGCAAACTTGTTTGTATGTAGAGTCAATATAAATAAGTAATACATTTTTTTATTATGATCTGATATCGGCTACCTAACTATTTGGAAATTGCGTGGCAATGTTCCCAAAAAGACACCTTTCGAGAACATCTTTCTGCATCCGCCAACCCACACTTGACTACAATCTTTAACATTTCCAACAAGCTAAAAGCTCTATATCTCTCGAGTTCTCAGACTTTGACAGACTTCTCAGGCTCTCAGACAAATTATTAAAAATACTCAAAGCTCGAGCTACTAAACATAAACTAGAATAAAAACTCTGATATATCAGATCTTAAGGTACAAGTTCGCGCTAAGACCGCGACGCGAGACCGCGACACGAGACCGAGACCGGAGACCGCGACAGGCACTTGACACTATGGAATTGTATGGACGCCAGTTCGCGCTGAGACCGCGACCGCGACCTGTCTCGGTCTCCTGTCGCGGTCTCGGCGCGAACTGGCGCCCATACAATTCATCATCAAAATCATCAAAACGTAAGCCAAGCTCAGACCAACTATTCTTAGAGGACGACCCTAGTTCTAACATTCGCCCATATTTAGATTTTTGATTGCTAAATGAGTTCTATTGTCAAAAATGATCAACCGCGTCTTATAAAGCGTTTCGTAGATGTGTGCATGTTTTGTTTAGGTGTGTGTAGCATTTGTCTTAGTTTGTGTTTATACAAACAGAGATTTGTTGCTCTTGTTGAGTTCAAGTTTACAAATGTGTGAAATAATCATTATCCCCGTGCCCCGCTATAAAAAAATTGTTAGAGAAATTTGATAAGTACACGTCAATATCAATGAATGTTACAATGTATTTATCGTTTCACTAAATAATGAGTCAACCAAAGAAAATGTAAATTTGGAGTCAACTTCAGTTTACGTCATTCAAGGTCATTATGGAAAACAAGGGCCTTACCCTTTTTCTATCGGACTGCTCATAGCTCGAATAAGCGACCTCATTTAATGGTTGGCATTCCAAAAACTCGAACGAAGAGGTTTGACTCCACTTTCATAATAAGAGAGTCGAGGCTGTGGAATGCGTTATCTGAGCTGATTTTTCCCGATGGATACAATCTTGGTGTCTTCAAGTGAGAGTAAAAAATAAAAATTGGCAGTCATAGGAACTGCCGATAGAAGTGAAAACTTGCTATTGCCCTGGTACTGGTACCTAGGGGCAAACGCAACTCTTTTATATTTCTGTTGTCCTGGTATCTGGAGATAAACGCTGGGCTGTTGGAGGTAGGTAATCGAAACTCTTTACTATTTCTGTTGCCCTGGTACCTACCTGGCCGTTTTTACCGAGTTTACCCGAAGATTTCATATCCGATCCGATCCATTATCATATCCAAGCGTGACGATTGATGAATCCATTTCACAGCCCACGAAAATTCTGTCTATAGCGCGCCTAAAGAAGTTTTCACTTCAAAAATTGGCAGCCATAGGGACTGCCGATAGAAGTGAAAACTAACTCAGAATTTGATAGCTTACTTTGGAAACTACGCGGGTGAAACCGGAGGGCGTGGCCATGACCATGGTCGTCTAGATCATCCGAGTTCACCCGAAAATTTCTTTCATTTACGAACATGATGCTTGAGTTCAATTCACAGCCCACGGAACATTTGTATGTGGTGTGCCAAAACAAGTTATTCAACAAAAATATTCTGTTTCTTGAGTATTAAGAATAAGATAGTTTTAAAACCAGATCAAACCGATTTCCTCAAATCTTGGCTGTTTTAGTCCTTATCCAAACAAATCCTTGGCTATTTTCATCATTATTTTGGTTTAACACTAATCAGGCCAATGCCAGCATCTACGTATGTAATGTAAATTTTGCTGCGTTTACTTCGAGACTTCGACATTGACCTCTTTTACAGATATAAAAATGATTCCTTGGATTTAGTACGCGTTCTCCCCAGAGTCGAATAACAAACAAGAATGTAATCGCTTCCGAGGCCCGATAAACACTGGTGTAATAATAGATGCTGATTAGTAAAATCTTGGACTCAAATTTCGCTATATCCCAGATATTTAGGTTAAGGCGATCCGATTTTTTTTCTCTCAGCATAGCGTGATGGGACGAACAGGACAGTCACGCAGTTATTGGAACAGGAAGGCGTCTTTCCATTCTATACAACGCCAGAACGCAGCCATAGGCAACTGCTCGCGTATATATCGTAATGTTGTTTTAAAATCTGTTATTACAAACCATACAAGAGTTTTGCGTACCGATCGTGTATAGTTTGTAACGTGGATGCTCGCGTCGCGTCTTTCCATTCTATACAACGCCAGAACGCAGCCATAGGAAACTGTTCGCATACGAGTATATATTGTTATTATATTGGAATGTTGTTTTAAATCTGTTATTACAATGCATACAAGAATTTTCCGTACTGATTGTGTATGTATGTTGTCGATCCGATGAGGGGCTATCACTGAGATTTGACTCTGGGTAGGCTCCCGCGACTCCCGCCAGAAGCTCTGCGGTCAGCCCTGAGTGTCGCTTCTCCATACTCGGCCTGAGCTCCACTACGGAGGTCGCCGGGTCGCTTCGGTCACCACCTCCCCCCTACGCTTCGCTAGGCCTCGTATGGTCCGCTCCACTCAGGACCTTCCTTGAGCTTCTGGCTCCCGCATTTTTTATATACACTCTAGGGGTAGTAGCGACAAGACTAGGTGGAGTCGGGGTGCTCCGAGTCGGATCTGGGAAACCAACATCTACAATACCTAAATCAATCAAGAGAGGACAATAAATCAAAATGGCGAGCATGTTATCCTGATATAACATTTTAGATCTCTGGGTGACGAGAGCAGTGCAGTGCTAGGTAATGATTTGGACTCGTCATGTTCCAATAGCTGCGTGTGACTGTGCTGTTGTATAGCATGTTACTTACCATCACGCAAATGTCCTGATAGTCTCGTCACTCTTTAGATTAAAAAAAATGCAACTGCTCACGTACAAATTGTAATGTTAGAGTTTCGCGCGCTTATTCCAAAACATACACGATTAGTCCTTATGCGTACTGTCGCTGTATATTTTGGAACAACATAATACTTTTACGTTACTACAAAGTATACGCGAGTATTTGCGTACTGCTCTTGTATGGTTTAGAAGAACTTAGTAAAAAATTCGTTTCCAATCTATACGTGATTAGTTTCATACCCTTGCGTTCTGGTCTTGTATAGAATCGAAAGACGCAACAGGGAGAGCCCAAATTATAATCGCAGTGTCGTGCACTGCGATCGTCACACAGGGATACAAAGATGATTTATGTCTTTACCCTATAGGTAATTTCGAGGGAAAAATTGCCATTCAAACTGGAACTCTTTGATACACTACTGGAGCACTGCTTAGCAGTACTTAGGATAACTAGCAAAGGTGTGGTACTTCCACAGGCACATTTTATAAAGAACCCTACCTAGTGTAGAACTTATACTTCGAGGTGATGATGTCAGAGCACTATAATGCCATGGACAGGCGTGTACCATCAGGCACATGTCTTGCTCATCACCTCTATCTCTATACACAGAACATTAAATCACACTAACATAATAAACGCGAAAGTTTAAGTTGGTAAGTGCATGTTTGGTTCTACGGTTCGCTGTGGATAAATGAAATTAAATGCGTAGATGGTAGTGATGGTACAGATCGCGTCACGTAAAAAGAACATGATTCCAGATGCACTGGATTGGTCACACTGGATTCAAAAGTAGACTGCCAATACAGCTACGGGACTGGAATGCTAACTGGATTCATTGTTTTCCAGTACCGATTTACATTAGAAAACAATAGAAAGCTTAACATACCTCTGTATGGATCTTCTTTATATATTTTTTATTTATTTAGTGAAAACTTCTTTAGGCGCGCCTAGACAGATTTTTCGTGGGCTGTGAATTGAATTCATTCGTCACGCTCGGATATGATAAGAAAGCTTCCGTTTAACTCGGGACCACGGCTATTGGCCATCTAGAAATACGTCAGCCAATGGGAAATGCTGAAAGGGCGTGGACAGGCCATCATGGCATGGCCATCAAGAAACGCATTAGCCAATGGGAAATACTGACGCATTTCTAGATGGCCATGCCAAGATGGCGAGGCCACGCCCTCCAGTTACACCCGTGTAGTTTCCAAGGTAAGCTATCAAATTCTAAGTTTTAAGTTTTCACTTCTATCGGCAGTTCCTATGACTGTCAATTTTTCTTTTATAATTTTTTTGTAGAAATCTTAATGCGGTTCACAGAATACGTCTACTTACTAAGTTTCAACAGTGTAGTTCTCATAGTTTCGGCAAAAAGTGGCTGTGACATACGGACGGACAGACAGACAGACAGACATAACAATGTCTGTCCGGGTTCCGTTTTTACGTTTTACGGAACCCTATAAACGTCGAAAGTTTATCAGTCACGGGATATGTAGATTCTTTGGTCACGGGATTTAACTGTACCGAACATTATGCAATCTGATATACTACGTCATCACCGCCGGTTTCAATTATTAAAAGTAAACAATACACACACACACGAACACCCATCGTGGTGATATTCCCTCACACTACTACGCGGAGCACATGACTTCCGACGGCGTATCGGCCAGAGATCACGTGGGTAACGCCGGTCTCTATCAGTTGACGAATTGATTAGCTGGCCTAATGGGTCACTTTGTTTTTAATTTCAACCTACGCCAGATGACGATTCTTGTTTTTAGGTAGAAATGGTTCCGGTAGTCATATCTGTTTATTACATGATTGGGCTAAGTAAACGCACTACTCTACAGAGACATTGAGACGGAGACACTGAGGTGAGGTTTTCGTTGATATGATGAAATAAATCAATCGTTTACAATTTACTATTCTCGATATTCGTTGACCAATTGACAAATAAAACCTTTGATACGAAAAATTATTTTCCAAATCTGTTCAGGCCTCAAGTGATGAATGACCATAGAAAAAAAGTATATGAGAGATTCTCTTCTCGTTGAAGTTAGTTAAGTGACATCTAACATAAACATCGAAGTTAACACTTATCTTGGCGCGCCACAGACAGATTTTTCGTGTGCTGTGAATTGAATTCCAGCGTCACGGGAATGATAAGAAATCTCCGGGTAAACTCGGGGCCATGGCCATGCTCATGGACACGCCCTCCGGTTTCACCCGCGTAGTTTCCAAAGTAAGCTATCAAATTCTGAGTTATAAGTAAGTTTTTGTCGCCTTTTGTTTTCTTGCCCATATTTTTTAACACACTTTTAGTAACTTACTATGTAGGTATGTATCTATATATGAATATATGTAACAGAATCTTTGAACGAGATTTTCACCACGTTCTAAACAACTGATCTGGGGCCACGGCAGTGCCGCCGCCAAGTCGAGCGCGAAGCAAACACTGCCGTACCATCCTTTACTGGAACCATTTCGCTGCATTTTCAGGCCCCTATTTGAAAACCTCTGGATAAGACCAGAAGGATGAAATTTTCGTCATCTTGTAAGCTATAATCACATACTTAAAATTCAAAATTTCAAGTCTGTAGGTTATTTAGTTCCGAAGTTAAGCGAAAGCAAAGTTTCGCATTTATGACACTCACTCACTCATGATCATCAAAATAGAACTAGAACTTCCCATAGACTCAGAGAGCTGAAATTTGGTACAGAGTTAGGGATTAATAGCCATATCAAGGGAAAACTATAAAAATTAGGATAATCGAAGATCTGGAGTACCTGGTGACCCTTATTTGAAAACACAAGAGCCCAACCAAACTATTGAAGATAGACATACCGCCTTTACAAAAAAATTGGCAGTCATAGGAACTCCCGATAGAAGTGAAAACTTATAACTCAGAATTTGATAGCTTACCTTGGAAACTACACGGGTGTAACCGTACGTGAATTTCCCATTGGCTGATGCGTTTCAAGATGGCCATGCCATGATGGCCAGTCCACGCCCTATCAGCATTTCCTATTGGCTGACGTATTTCTAGATGGCCAAAAATAAAGAAATCACAGTAAGGCCTTACTGCCTTACGGCCTACCTTACACTTGGCACGCCTTTGTCTAGATTTCATTACTTTTTAGAGATAAATATGCAGCTCCATCGAGACTTGGCTAGTTTTTTACAGAATGTTTTTGGTGGGATTAATTTGACACGTAGTACACTTACCAAGGACCGATGACAACGCAATAAGTTTTATTTGAATTTTCTGTGAAAGCGCGTTTTGTAGTTTTTTTGCCTTAATGTCAGTAGTACCATTGATTTGTACCATTGATGGTACAAATGACACAACTTTGTATCCTTAGTACCATTAAAGAAAAATGAAGATATTCCCCCGTAATTGTCAACCGATACTTATGGAACAAGTGATACAACTTTGTATCTTTAGTACCAGTAAAGAAAAGTAAAGATATTCCACGTAATAACATTCTTGACATTTAGTATAGAAAAATTTTTTTAGAGTTCAGTACGAACTTGGGATCGACATTTTCCTTACTCTGACTGATTTATGGAGTCATAGGTAAGCAGCATAATGCTGATATGTTATATCAGGCTGTGTTGCAGTTTTGTTAAGTTTACAGTATGAAATGACTTGAATGAGGATTATTAAAACAAACTCAAATGAGTGATTATTTCACATGGATAGATGTTGTTTTCACATTTATGATTCATAGGTACTGCCAAGGGCTAGAACTGTTTACCGAAGCCCCCAAAAGTTTAATTCTAGTAGTATTTAAGTTTCGAGTGATTAAGTGGTATCTTCTAGGTAAGCGTGCTCAATCCTACAACGCATTGTCACTTTCCATCAGGTGAGATCGTGGTCAAACGCAAACCTAATCAGTATAACATACCTGCCGTATAGAAAAAAAAAATACCTGCCGTATAACAAAATAAACATACCTACCGTAACAGTTCCGGTACATTTTTCAGGATTTTTAAAAATTTTGCATCGCCAATAGTAAAAATAGTAAACTGTATTAGTTACCATTTTCATGTTCGGCATGAAAATAATATTGGAAACCTTCAAATAACAAAACTTTTCCTCGACCACGTCGTACTATCTTCATTTCCGAAGCATCATCCGTCGATGCCGCTTCACAAATTATTTGTAGACTAGCGGCCCATTCCGGCTGCGCTCGGATATTGTCATTTAAAGACTATTAAACGAAATAAAACTATCCTATCTCTCAAGTTGGACCAGATTGCTCACGGTGTCCCAATTTTATTTAAAATCGATTAAATAGTTTAGGAATCCATCGCGGACAAACATCGTGACAGGAGATTTATATATATTAAGATTTATTTTGATGAGGATTAATACCAAGGTACAAATGAAGAGCCTTTTCAAGAGGCGGCATATATAAATTAATATTTTAGAATAAAAAACTGCTTACTGTGACATAACTATAATATTTAGACATATGCTGTCGCGACACTTTTTGTAGATAATAATGAGTTCTGCAAAGTCGTAGTACATGATTTTGTTCTATCATCAATAGTTTTCGCAGCGCACGCGATGTAAGGAATTTTTCAGGTCATTTTTTTAGGGTTCCGTAAAACGTAAAAACGGAACCCTTATAGATTCGTCATGTCTGTCTGTCTGTCTGTCTGTCCGTCCGTATGTCACAGCCACTTTTTGCCGAAACTATGAAAACTACACTGTTGAAACTTGGTAAGTAGATGTATTCTATAAACCGCATTAAGATTTTTACAAAAGTTTTAAAAAAACAAAAATTAGGGCTGCCCCCCATACTGAGAACTGAAACTCAAAAATGTTTTTTTCATCAAACCTACACGTGTGTGGTGTCTATCGATAGGTCTTCAAAAATGATGTTGAAGTTTCCAATATAATTTTTGTCTACACTGTATAATTTGCGCGAGAGACGCTTCCAAAGTGGTAAAATGTGTCCCCCCCCCCCCCCCCTCTAACTTCTAAAGTAAGAGAATGAAAAATCTAAAAAAAATATATGATGTACATTACCATGAAAACTAGCAACGAAAATTAGTTTGAACTCGATCTGATGAGTAGTTTTTTTTTAAGTACGTCATAAATACACTATTATTAAAACTTCGATCAAAGTTACAACGAACTACAAAAACTATGTGTACTATGTATATTACGAGTATGTTACTTGCTGCAACGGAACCCTTCATGGGCGAGTCCAACTCGCACTTGGCCACTTTATTACACCTTATGTTACATTATTGGAGTTTTAGTAAGGATCCCTATTTTTTTTAAAATATAATATAGCCTATGATACTCGGGAATAATGTAGCTTTCCAAAAGTGAAAGAATTTTTGAAATCGGTCCAGTAGTTTCGGAGCCTATTCATTACACACAAACAAACAAATCTTTCCTCTTTATAATATTAGTATAGATATAATTATGAACATTCCAGTTCAAGGTTTAGGTAGTAATTTATTCGTTTGACACATGAAATAATATGTTTCAGACTGACGTAAACCGACCCTATTAACACTTTTACGGTACTATATATTTGTTTAGTTGTACCATTCATGGTACTAGCGATACATAAATATTTCTGATGGTACTACTGATCTGCAAATAATTGTCTCTAGTACCATTAATGGTACTAAAGATACAAAGTTGTGTCATTTGTACCATCAATGGTACAAATCAATGGTACTACTGACATTAAGGCGTTTTTTTTACTATGAATTGTTGTTCGTGTTTTTCTGTATTGTGATCAATAAAGAGTACCTTGATCAATAAAGAGAAATTAATATCTCTTTATGTTGACCGAATTTTCGGACACGAGTTTAGAATACGTTTTTTTTTAACTAAAAGGATTTGTACAACGCTAACTTAACGTACTTTGATATAGGAGGGTGTTGTATGAAGGCAAGTAGCATGATTGTTTTGAATGGCTCAGTGCCAGGTAGAGTTTATCACAAAAACCCGGACTTTCAAATCGACGGCCACCGTGCGTTCGGTTATCAAAAAAATAATAATTTGACATGACTACACTTTGCATGTAATGTTACAAAGTTGTAACCACAGATTACGGAAATAAAACGCAGATGGAACGCGCAGAACAAAGATCCTGTAGCAGACAAAGCAAATACAAAACGCCGAAGCAAATACGTCAGTCAGTACGAAACAAACAACAGTGTTATTTTAAAATAACAGTGTTATTTTAAGTTTTGTTTTAAAATATGCCATCTTGTGTCTTCAAACATTGCAAACAATGTTCCCAAAAACAAAAAAAAGAAAGAGGAATATCATTTTATAGGAAAATTTGAATATTTTTACTGATATTTATATAATTTAGGCGATTTCATTTTGGTGATGAATGGAACACAACAAACACCTCAACGAAAATAGGTTAGTGTGGCGATACTAAATTAAAATTATTTTCCCTGAAGTTAAGGTAAAATATAGATTATACTATTTTCTTAAAGATTTTTATAATCCTTTTTAGTTTTTTTTATTGTGAACTGACACCTAGCACTGATCTACGCCGTTCCTAGTGATAATAAAAATACTAATAGTGTTGATGAAAACTATAGTTATGAAGCGAGTTTCTTGTATGTACTGTAGAGTGTAATAAGGTAGGCGAGTTCTTTTGAAAGATCTAATCGTTTTAGTTAACCTTATATTATCCGGTCGAGTCAGCAGTGACATTGTCGAAGTTTTATACGGCACTAATTTGTGCGTATATACTAACCCAAAGAAGATGTTGTGATCAGGCCAATCGCTGTTGGAACCACAAATATTGGCCTTGGTGCCAAGGTTGCTTGTGGGTAAAACGTTGCTCTTTTGAGTTCCCTGTCCCGAACAACTCGGCTTTGGTTCTCTGGGTGGATGTGAGACTGCCATTCATTCTATCCCGACTTTCGTTGTCCAAAATTGGGGAGAGGGCTGATCACAGAAATCTAAATAATAATTATTTAGATTTCTGTGGTTTCAGCCGAAGATAGCATATTTGAGCGGTTTTCAAAATTGTTGACCCATGTGCAATTGAAATATGTACAAAATTTTAATAATTTAAATAAATATGATGAGGGACCCCCCATTTTTACGATGTCCCATGCATACCTTGCTAGCTAGAGTGGCCTACCATAAAATGTATTCATCGAAATTATAATTTATTTATTTTGAAAAGTGTTTGTTAATATATTAATTAACAGTTTTAATGTGGCTTGACAACAAAATTATATAAATAACTCAATTTTTGATTAGTCCATGGATTCCCGGTATACCGGAATTCCCACTAAGTAATGGTAATTTTTGCTACTTTACGAAAAAAACAAACAAAATTGAGAGCGCTTTTTTGGTCTAGCAACTGTATTTTGACAGCTTCAAATCATTTCCGGTTACATTATAAATGTTTATAGTTGTTTAAATAGTTACTTACTGTTGCGACGTAACTTCGGTCCAAAGTTGTGTTCCCGTAAGTACTGTATCGTCTTCTTAGGGAGAGAGGACGTGACCCGCGCTCAGGTCTCTATCGCAATATATATAGGCGCAAAACATTTCTCTGGCCATACAGCGTGGAAACGCCGCCAGTTTGATGGGCACTTTTGGTCAGCGATTTGGCGAGCGCGGAGACTAAATTAATGGCTGGAGTCAACTTGTGTTTGTAGTATTTAAGGATTGTCATTTTAATTTGTATTTGTTTTTAAATTTTGTTTAACAATTTTATTGTTACACCCAATAAAAAAAAAGTACTGTATGTTTAATTTGTTAAAATGTTATTTCGAAATTAAAACTTCATATTTTTCATTGCACGGAGTATTTTAAGAACAATTTAGACAATGGGATTCATCGAAAGTAAAGTATTTTAAGTTTTAAATAGGGTATGTTGTTTAAAAATATGCTTTCGTAACGTCATGTTCATAACGTTTTATCCTTTCAAAATTTCAAAAATTCTTTCAAAATTGACGTTCCGGTTGAGTAACGGGCCAAATTTTTTGAAAAACGCTCATTTTCTTCACGAAAACTTAAAAAGAAAATGGTATAATATTGAACCAGTACAGTGAATTTGTCACTCCTATCATCGGCTCGTTGGTCTAGGGGGATGATACTCGCTTCGGCTGCGAGAGGTCCCGGGTTCAAATCCCGGACGAGCCCTCAGATAGAAATCCAATTCTTAAGTGGGTTTCTATCTGTTTTGCTTTTTTTTATTTCAGTAAAATTAATTTTAATCAATAAAGTTAGGAACGGTCCTGCCGTTTATAATTTTTTACGTTTGTAGATTTCGTTTTGTGTGCGTTTGAGCCCTGGATGGTTTAGATTCACAAAGCAGTGCGGCAGATGGCGCTGCATTCGGTGTCTAGGGTAAAGCCGGAACGAGCCGCTAGTTTAACTGTTATAGTATGGGAACAGCCAGGTTGAATCAAATTTTTACGTTCGACTTAATAGCAATTACCAGTAAAAGAAAACCCTTACACATGAATAAGTTTATTAAGAACCTGTGAACCTTTGTAGGTACAAAGGTTCACAGGTTCGCTAAAATTGGTTTGGTACATGTTCGCTAAGTGATCAAACTTGAAAGATAGAATAGTTTTTATTTCGATTAATATGTCTTTATATGACAATAGACGAGTGAAGCCGGAACAGACCGCTGGTCTACTTAAATTTATAAAATAGTAATACTTAACTCAAGAAATAAATAAAATAAATAAATATTGGTGGACAATTCACACAACACCATCTGACCCCAAACTAAGCAAAGCTTGTATGATGGCAGCCAGAGAGCTGATATAATTCTTACATAGTTTTAAATACATACTTATTATACATAGAAACACCCAGACACAGTGCAAACATTTGAATTCATCACACAAATATTTGCACTGGGTGGGAATCGAACCCACGACCCTCGGCTTCGCAGGCAGAGTTACTACCAACTAAGCCACGAGGGCAGTCAAGGGCAGTCGAGAAGAAAAGGTCATCATCATCAACAGCCCACTAAACTTTCCCACTGCTGGGACTCGGGGCCTTCTCTCGCAAGGAGAGAGTTAAGGCCATAATCCACCACGCCGGCCCAGTGCGGGTTGGCGGATGAAAAATGACTTCGAAAGATTCTAGGTACATGTCGGTTTCCTCACGATGTTTTCCTTTACCGTTTTGAGTTAGCGGCATTACGCACAAGACTTCGAAAAGACAGTGGTGCGTGTGGGGTTTGAACCCGGGGTCTCCGGATCGGCAGCCGCCGTTCTCCCGACTAGACCACCGTAACTTATACGTAACAAGAAAAGGTGATTTTATGATTTTTGTGTTTTTGGAATGGTTTTCGTCCGGAATATTTTTTTTATGTACATAAAGTTATCAAAACATCAGTCTAGAAGTCAAATTCATAAATCTGTTAATTTGTTGCCTCTTCATCAATATAGGGAAGACGCAAGTTTATTTCGAAATTAACGTTTTTCATTGAAGACGTCCTGTTCTCGAAACAATAGTAGTATAACCCGCGTGACTCACTTATTTTATAGGCATATTGACTTTGTTGCAGTGTAATATAATGAAATTGTAAAATAATTAATGAAAAAAATTAACTTTATCGAAAATTAAAATTAGACTGTTCTTTGATGTATCGATATATTTTAAAATTTGTCAAGCATTAGTGTATATGTGAAAAATTGTTTATTTTTCAATGTATTAGTAGGTTCACTGATAAGCGTTTATGGTTGTGTGTGATGCAATCACAAACCGTGATTGTTAATGTGCAACTGTTTGTGTGTGTGTATGAGTGTGTCAGTGTATATGTATTCGAATAGTACGCGCATGTATTTGTGACCACGGGGGTAGGGGAAATGTGGCGACATGCGTTTTGCAAGTCATTTGAAAGCTATGGCATTTCTAATGCCTTATTATTTAGATTTCTGTGGGGCTGATAAATGTGGACATCAAAAACGCCTTTAATTTGGTTGATCGAGAAGCCCCGTTGTCCGAAGTGAAGGGTAATATTCCTGACCTCTACAATTTTCTTTGGCAATGTTATGGAGGACCCACAAATATACTTATCAAAAGAATCATATGCTATCTTCCGTTGGCTATCCACAGGGTGAATCTTCGGCCATGCGACTTTTGCCCTGGCTATTCACCATATCAATTAACGTCTCCAGTCCAATCTAAACGTTTGGTACTCGGACGAGGGAACTTTGGGTGGCGATGTGAATGCCTCTAAACCATAGAACCGATTTTAATGCAATTTGTAACACTGATAGACAAGAGTCAGGAAAGAATAAGGGCGACTTTTTATCACAGAAAACGAGTTGAAGGGGTGGAAATGAGGATACAGAGTTTATATGGGAGTTTGCCAATGTTGAAGATAAAACCGCTGAAACTAGACTCTTGAAATCCATACTATTTTATATTATAAATTTGAAAGAGACTCTGTTGGTCTGTTCACGCTTTAACGCTGAACTGATTTTGATGAAATTGTATAGATATGTTTTAATATAAGTTGTTGTTGTCTATACTAATATTATAAAGAGGAAATATTTGTTTGTTTGTTTGTTTGTAATGAATAGGCTCCGAAACTACTGGACCGATTTCAAAAATTCTTTCACCTTTGGAAAGCTACATTATTCCCGAGTAACATAGGCTACGGCAGATGGCGCTGCAGTTGATATCTAGGTTATTATTCGAGCGAAGCCGGAGCGGGCCGCTAGTTTTAATATAAAATTAGTTGGATGGTAAAGATTATTTGCGATTCAAGTTGATTTCTAGTTGCATGCAAAATCGAAATTATTTACTTCATAGAACGGAAATAAAAGTAACAAAAAATCCTTGCATAGTATAATATAATAGGCGTAATAATATTAATTGATGTGTTTATTATACGTGAAGATTTTCGAAGCTAAGATTGACAACAATAGTGGGTCTTTTTTCTTAAGACTGACAACATTGCACAAGTTTGACAACGTTGCTTTGACAATTTAACGTCAACAAAACTAATTATGGGCTTCACAGTGTTGTTCACGAAGGTTCCATCTGCGTTTTATTTCTGTAATCTGTGGCTGTAACACAGCGAGTACAGCGACATTTGCGCAAAATCACTTTTTTATCGATAATAGATTTGCACTTGACCACCGTCTCGTCTGACGTTAAGCGACGATGCGATCTACCATGAAAAGCTCTGGCTTCGAAACCGGTTTACATTCGATTTGAAAACAACAAGATTTAAGAAAAGCCTACTCAGGCAACACATTCCACAGCCTAGACGTTCTTATTACGAAAGTGGAGTCAAACCTCGTACCGATTCTTATGAATAAGTCTTCTATACTACAGGCCCGTGAACAAAATTTACGGGTCAAATGAACCACCAGGAGACCTATGTAGGATGATAGAAGGGTGTAATGTATTAAGATTCAGCACTATGCCGTCACTTGTAAGCTGTCCAACTGAGTGTGATTGAAGAGGGGGGGTTGCAACCCTCTACCATTTCTCCTTGTCGCATGATTTTTGTACGGCATTGCGAAATAATGGATTAGAAGAGGTATTGAAACTGTATGGAACCAATGCCGTACTTAATCAAATGACCAAATTTGCTCTGTAAATTACTCGTACTCTGTAAATTTTTCCGGCAAACCAATAATTAAAAAGTTAAAATTTATAATTTTTATAGTTTCAATACCTCTTTTAATCTATTATTCCGCAACGCCGTACAAAAATAATGCGACAAGGAGAAATGATCGAGGATTGCAACCCCCCCTCTTCAATCACACTCAGTTGGACAGCTTATAAGTGACGGCATAGTGCTGAATCTTAATACTTTACACCCTTCTATCATCCTACATAGGTCTCCATGTGGTTCATTTGACCCGTAAATTTTGTTCACGGGCCTGTAGTCTATTCTACATGCTGACTCTGCACAAATCCAACCGATTTTATTTTGTAAGCGAAATTTAACAGAATGAAATGTTGGGTCACATTTGATGAAATTGAGAACTAACTCATGTACCTATTGGTCGTCTCGTCACTCTAGATTGTAGCGTACTAACCGCAAGACCCTAGAGTGATCTGGCTCAAAGCCACTTGACTTTCGCGAAATTTAAATTCATTTATTAAATTATACTAGCTCTATAAATTATATTATGCATAACATTTTATGAATTGTCACCGCCCAGATTCACTTACCTACTGTCACTCAAACTTAGCGGAAGCATATTTATGTTGCTTGATCTTTCCTTTACCAGTTGACCACGCAAAGCATCAAATTCAGTAGTACGTACAAGGCTCGGCACTTACACCAATACCGATCGGTAGCTAGTTAAACCATACTCATCAAACTCTTGAGAAATTGAATCACTTAATAATACTATCACTTAATAATATACTAAATAATTTTCGTTTGGGTTTTGTTTATTAACACGTTATCAATAGCACTTAATAATCTTATTTTGAAAACAGTATCATCTGAAGGCATTGAAAACAAATGATTCCAAATAACATTTAACTACACAACCACAGATTACAGTTATTTCTATAATCTGTGTACACAACATGTGAATTTACTTGTAATGCTCTTTAAATTCCCTTGATGTTGATACCCTACTCAATGTACTAGATTAATTTTTTTTTTCAACTACTTACAATTTTGCATCAAAAATCATAATAAGTAGGTAGGTGGTCGACAAGCCGGCGGCAGCGGATAGAAATACAGTTTACACCACATAATATTTGGGTTCATTCTGCTAAAATCGCAATAGGTATAGATAGTTCAACTCATCTGTGCGCGCGGCGCTATGTGTGCGTGCGCTTGTAATTATACAACTTTCATTTGTGTGGCAGAGGCGCGGCAGTCGTCGTCCGAGCAAAACGTGACGAGCATACAAAGTAACTGTATATGTACAAGCTTACCCACACATAGGCCCGCGCGCACAGATGAGTTGAACTATCTGAAACCACATAGCGAAAGCGAAAATTCACGAGTTTTTGCGAAATGAACTGGTCGTTCAATCTTTCTTCTCAAACAGACAATAGAACGAAATAAATAAGCCCATTTAAACACACTACCCATTTCAACATTCTTATATTGTTTTTTAAAGTTATACCTACTTCTTTTGGCATGTTATGGAAAAATTATGAAAATACTAAAATTTTACAATGTGCGCGCACACCGTCAGACAAATCGACACCCTGAAGTTAGCTAGTACCTAAATATTGTAACTTTCTCCAGGTTAATACAATAGTTATTTGTTGTACAAGAGTGCAAAGTGGCCTTTTAACCGCGTGCTCAATTTTGATGACCGAGTAAGCGAAGGATTCTAAAGTTGTATCAAGAGCGTAGCGAGGGATTAAAAAATTAGAATCCTGAGCGTAGCAAGGGAATCAAAAGGGCACAAGGTGAAAAATCTTGGCACTCGAGTGCAACACGTAATTTCCTCGCTAAGGTAAGGGACCTAGCGAGGAAATTACTAAACGCTTTGTGCATTTTCAGTTTCAGTCAATTCTGTTGGCGTCAAATAAACTTCTTGGTCGCTAGAATCACTTATTATTATGGATTTTCACTTGTATTCAATTTTACTGTTTTTAACCTAAGTTTTAAACTTTAACTTTATTTAGCCATGGTTTAAGCAATATACGACGTGAAAATACGGAGAGTTGACCGATTGAGGTAAGGAGTTTCATATGTGTACATGAAAAAGTGTCCGCCCAAATACATTAAATTATAGTAGCGCTAAATTTGCATCAGGGTACATTTTCAAGGAAATAAAAAAACGTACTATTCTGAATTCATGAAAAAAAAAATTGACAGTCATAGGCACTGCCGATAGAAGTGGTAACTTATAACTCAGAATTTGATTGCTTACGTTGGAAACTACGCGTGTGAAACCGGAGGGCGTGGCTATGAGCATGACCATCTAGAAATGCTGACGCATTTTTAAATGGCCAATGGGAAAGGTTGAGGCATTTCTAGATGGCCAATGGCTATGGTCCCGAGTTTACCCGAAGATTTCTTATCATTCCTGAGCGTGACGCTAGAATTCAATTGACAGCCCACGAAAAATCTGTCTTTGGCCCGCCAAAAGAAGTTTTGACTTCAAAATATATAGTACCTACCTACATGTTTTCTCAAAATAGTAGATAATTATTTATTTCATGTTATATTTACCTACTACATTATTTTGTACTGCACAAGTAGTTGAAATTATCTATTAGTTACTATTTTAGCAGTCAATAATATTTAATGATTTAACTCGGCAACTCGGCATACTTCAATTCGATTACAATTGATTCATTCATATCATTTTAAAATGTTCTGCCATTTGAAATAACATTCTTTACCTCTATCCTCCATACGTGAAAAGAAAATTGCGCGCAAAGCATTTAAAAAAAAGTACACCAAGGAGGTTCCGAGTATGAGTTTTTAACAAATTAAAATGTTTTTAACAAATTAAATTAGAAATGTATGATGAATTCGGCACCAAGGAGGTAGAAATAAATAGGTTAAATTATGTTTTGAATTCAAAACCTCAGTACACACGATGTTCTAAATTCAAATTTACTTTACCCTCTAGAGGGTAAAAACGACTTTTATACTACACCTGCTCGGAAAGTACCTTGATACTTTATCAAATTTACGGTAGAAAGTACGTCATTGCATATCGAACAAATATGCGGCGAGAAAACGCATCTGAGCGGGAGAGAAAAGTGTATGAAAATCCATTTCTTACGTGGTTTTTCTTTTTTAATTTTGGGTAAGACTATGCGCTGGTAACCTAAATATCAAAAGCCAAAAAGTTTTTACAGTGAGTTTTTATCTCCAAGTTCGCAAAATGACACTGGCCACTAGCTGTGTGTTTGGATGGTGTCAAACAATTTGAAAAAAGAACATGTGAAAAGCTTCACTAACTGCAACAATTTCAATATAAATTTCAATTAGTAAAGATTTAGTTTTTTATTTTCCTCGTAGGTGTAGTATAAAGCACTATGTATCACTCGAGAGAAAGTGCAATTCCCGATCTCGGGTGTTTTAAACGACACCCTCGACGGTAATCGGTCGCTTTCTCCTCTCGGTGAATAATGTACTATTGCGCCCTGATATCGAGAAGCAAAAGTACTCTTTCCGAGCTGGTGGGATGAAAAAACTATTATCTGTCGTTGAAGATTTTATCTATTCTACAACAAATGGTTGAAGTTAGACTTATTAGCACGAGGAAAAAAGAGAAGAAGTACCTATGTATTAACTTTTTGCGTGCGTACATAAGTACACACACACGCACACCCGCGCACACACACTCACATATTTTTAAAGCTTAGCATTATTTTTAGCACTGTAGCCCTACAGGATCTGTCAGCATGTGGTAACCAAGTCCGCATTTTATTTCCTTTAAACACAGTGATAGGATACGATTTCAAAATTGTTATAATAAACCATTATTTTGAGCTGTTACGGTTGATGAATAATAAATAATAATAAAAAATATAATCGCTTATCGCAAGATTAAAAATACGCATCCAATATGTGTTTCAAATAATACGAGCAAGTGATAATGATTTCGACTAGTAATAAATATAAGTGTCCCAAAACACTGAGAAGGAGGTTAGTTCGATATGTCTGGTGTTGATCAGAAATTATTGTGGCAATTCCCTGCATTCGTCACTTTACCCCCGAACATGATGCATGAATTTGCATCAAAATAAAAGGATATTAATTCATCATATTAACCATGTATAAGAATTGCCGTTCATCGTAGTAATATGGCCGCCAGCAAGCTGGACATGCTTCCGACTGATAGTGGACTCGACCATCTTGATTATCTTTAGACCCTTTATCGATCTATGTATAGTCTACTCAACAAGTTAAAAAACGTGCTAAATAGAAATAAAGCTGCTAGGAACATGTGCGATAGCTCATTCGATTCGTAATGCCTTCTGAAAAGCTGTTTTTCAATGGTTTATTAGCATCACAAACATTGCGATAGTTATTCACAAAATAAGATAACAAAAATAGGGTATTTAGTTGTTCCTTCACAATTTTTTAACTAATGATACCATTGAAGTCTTTAAACACTAATGATACTTAAGAATTATTGAAAGAAGATCCTGAAAGAGGCGGCCATTTCCAATATCTCTATCTTTGTTAAGTAAACAGTTTTTTAACGCTGAAAGTAGAGCTCCGCGAAGTCGCTACAGCATAGAAGCGCCGTCTAAAAGCCGACATATCATTTAAAATATTTCTTTTACAGTATTAAAAAAATATTTTAAAAAAATAGAAAAAAAGTAGTGTTATCTAGATACTTAACACACAAAAACTCGGTAAAAGAAAAAAGAAATGTCTATTTTTCATAAAGTTAGATACCTATACCCGATATCCGTGAGTTGTACCAATGTTAATTAAGTAACTAATCTTTTTTCCGGTATCTGTTTTTATAAATTACGGCACAAAAGTTTAAATAATTGGTCCATAAATTTTTCGCTTATCCCAAGATAGCCTGCCTGGTTTTTTTGTAAACACTTTCTTAACAAATGACGTATCTTTTTTCTTCTAATATTAATTAATATTAATACCTATATTAGATGCAAAAACAGAGAAAGAGCGCTCTTTTCATTTGAGTACCTACTTCAAAAAATAATGTAAAAAAATGAATTATTGTGTTAGTTATGGTATTTAAATTACTTTTTTTTTATTTGTTGGTAGAATCATAAATTAGATTTTTAGTAAAATCTTTTTAGATTTTAGAATTTGTTAAGAAATTGTATATAAAAAACCAGGCTATCTTGGGATTTAAACATATTTTTTTTTACTATCTTATTGCATGGAGGTAGGTGCCTTTTAGCACGTAGATGCTCGCTAAGATGAGTAAGACTCGTTATGCAAAATTCAACCCCTAAAATTAATATTCATCCTATGGTATGGTAGGGATTTACTAAGGAAAGTTTTATTTTCAGGTGTGAAGTCGTTTAACTCGAAAAACCAAATCTCCGTTAGATTAAAAAAAAAACTTAGTGGGCGAAAAACAGACATGTATAGTGTTGTTTGCAAATATTACAATCTTAATTAAAAACGGGGTAAATTGCCATAAGTGTATTTTGCTAGTACACAGCATCTCTCCAAGAATTTAAAGAGATATGAGCAAATTATGGTAACTTAAAAAAACCGTGACTCACAAAAAACTTGGGCACTCAAGCCCGACTTAACTTTTTTAGGCCACTAGTAGGTTGGTACCGTCGATAAGATTTGATAAAAGTAATTTACTATAACTGCTAGTGTTGTACTGTCCTGTATTTTATAATGGAAATAAGGGAATCCATTATTAATGACTGATTACAATCCGAGAGTTTTATCGGCGTAGTTACCCTTCCCGTTGTTTTACCGGGATAAAAAGTAGCATTTGAGCTATTCCTGACTATATTCTCGCTGTGTTCCAAATTTCAAACCATTCCGTTCAGCCGTTACAACGTAATTGAGCAACAAACGTCCAAACTTTCGCATTAATTATAATATGAGTAGGATTCGTCTAAAAAACAAATAAACAGTTAATATAAAATGAGAATTAACACCACTTTCCAAACATGATGTACTGATGTACGCAAGCAGAAAAACCATTAAACTTTTGAGCTAAAATTGCAAAAAAACGTAAATTTAACGGTCATACGATTTCAACTTAACCGGTTGCTTCACCGCGGACAGTGTAGTGTCCGTTTTCTATAGTTGCTCAAAAGCAACGCGGACACTGTAGTGTCCGCGTTATTTTTTCGCGCCAGACTCAGTAAAATTCTCTATCCTGCTTTTACTAAGGAAATAATGCTTATAGAATGAATGCTATCTCACTCGGGTTGAAAGGCACTTCAATTTAAGCAGCGAGAACATTTTATACTCTATGGATATTATAAGAAAAAAATAAACTTTTCAGTCAGTCAATCTTGTTTGCGCTTGTGTTGGTCGGCTGTCGAAAAACAGGTTTTTACGTAAATAAAATCATATAAAGGTGGTGTTGTGCAGAAATATAACTTCGAAAACTTGTAAACGAGGTTGGTTACAATATATTTTAAGTTGTCCAAATGATAAAGTTTGCTGTACAAAGACTTTTAAGAACCGTAAAGTCAAATGTTGAGAATGTGGTACTCTTGTGACTCTTTCACATATTTTAATGTATTGGTTAATTCAATATCATCTCAATTATTACCTAGCTTAAAGGATGAAACAAGTTTTACGAAAATACTAATATTTTTATTGTGCATGTTATGATTGCACAGAAAATAATTTTTAAGTAGAAACAGAAAAACTCGAGTAGCAAAACTTCATTTGGTGGTTTTCAAATGTGCGTTTTAAAAAAAAATTTAACACTGTTATGTTGAGGAATGTTGTCATTATAGTGTAGATTTAGTCTATTATGAAATCTAATTTGTAAAAACGTGCATTATCCCTTTACTTTTTTAAATAAAAAAATGTATAGCTCAAAGTCCATTTTTTTTCAAAATAAGCGGTTCTACACTGATTTATACCCATACAAGAGTCACAAATGTTAGTATATTAACTACCATTTGAAGCGTCTATTCAACTTTTCTAAGAAAACAAATAACAAGTGGGGTCTTTGTTCCATATTTAAGTCATAAATATCGTTCAAGTGCATGGCCGTCAGCCGCGCGCCATGCGAGAAAAAAACGTTGACGCGCAGGTTCGTCGACGGCAACAACACCGCGGCGCGGGGTGAAGCAAGCGGTTAAGTCCAGTTTCATAATAGGTACTGCCGTATGTATTATTAAATCTATCTACGGCCCACTTCTAGGTTTGGATTTCGCCTCAAAAGGGGAAATCCCTCAGTAATGAATACCCAGACCCGTGGTACCTACTATTTAATTTTGTTTATTATAATCTTCACGATATCAGCCGCTGTTGACGTAGTAGTCTAGTCAACAAGTGCTAAAACGAAAAACGTGCTAAATAGAGATATAGCTCCTAGACACATGTGCTATACCTCGTGACGAATTTACAATTCTCAAACGAGGATTTATCTAAAAAATAGAATTGTGACGAATTTACACACACTTTTTTTTGTGACGAATTAACTTTGTGACGAATCGCCTATAACCCCTCACAAGATCCGGAATGACACCTAGAAAAAATGTTTTTAAGGGTTTATTTTCACGTAAAAAATTGCGATAGGTATTACCAAAATAAGGTAACAAAAAGAAGGTATTTAGTTATTCCTTGATAATTTCTTAACTAATTATATTTAAGAAATTTTGAAAAAAGATCCTGATAGAGGAGGAAATTTCCAATACAAAGTGTTAACTTCTAGAATTCTATCTTTATTATTTATACACTTTTTTAACGCTGAAAGTAGAGCTCCGCGAGGTCGCTGCGGCATAGACGCGGCGTCTAAAAAACCGGCATATCATCTAAAATATTGATCTTATGGTCTAAGATCCGGCTGCATAATCTCTACGTTCATCGCGTAGTCAATCAAATTCACATTTGAACATACATTTATGATTAAGAGAATACATTGATAATAGGTTGCCAGTCAGCAGTCAGTAAGTGGCCGCAAGTAAATTTAAGATGAAAAACGGGGAAAAATAGCTTTAATTTAATATAAAAAATATGAGTAAACGTCATGAACGTATAAATACACCAAAATATCACCTGTTTACAACTGGCTGCGAAGTAGTTGTGGCCGAGTGCGCAACGGCACCCATCGATTATCGAATTATTTACATACATTGCTATGATGTGGGTGATATTATATTTAAAACATAAAGTAGCCAAGTGCGAGTTGGACTCGCCCATGAAGGGTTCCGTTGCAGCAAGTAACATAATATACATAGTACACATAGTTCTTGTAGTTCGTTGTAACTTTGATCGAAGTTTTAATAATAGTGTATTTATGACGTAGGTACTAAAAAAAAACTACTCATCAGATCGAGTTCAAACTAATTTTCGTTGGTAGTTTTCATGGTAATGTACATCATATATTTTTTTTTTGACTTTTCATTCTCTTACTTTAGAAGTTAGAGGGGGGGGGACACACATTTTACCACTTTGGAAGCGTCTCTCGCGTAAGTTATTCAGTGTAGACAAAAACTATATTCGAAACCTCAATATCATTTTTAAAGACCTATCGATAGACACCCCACACGTATAGGTTTGATGAAAAAAAAAATTTTGAGCTTCAGTTCTCAGTATGGGGGACACCCCTAATTTTTGTTTTTTTTTTAAACTTTTGTAAAAATCTTAATGCGGTTCACAGAATACATCTACTTACCAAGTTTCAACAGTGTAGTTCTCATAGTTTCGGCAAAAAGTGGCTGTGACATACGGACGGACAGACAGACAGACAGACAGACAGACATGACGAATCTATAAGGGTTCCGTTTTTACGTTTTACGGAACCCTAATAAGTGAACGAAATAAATAAGTTTTTTGGAAAATTTATTAACATTAATTTAATTAAAATTACTTGCGGCCACTTATTGACTGGCAACCTATTATCATTGTATTCTCCTAGTCATAAATGTAAGTATGTTCAAATGTGAATTTGATTAACTACGCGATGAACGTAGAGATTATGCAGCCGGATCTCGTACTATTACAGTATTAAATAACAGTTTAAAAATATGGAAAAAATAAAGTGTAATCTAGATACTTAAACGTACAAAACCTCGGTAATATAAATAAAATATGTAAATTTTTCATTAAGTTATACCAACGTTAATTAACTAATATTTTTCCGGTACCTATCTGTTTTTTATAAGTTACGGCATAAAAGTTGAAATAGGTAGTTGGTCTATAAGTGTTTCGCCTCCTGGAGCTCTTCTCATGTAAGTCATAAAATAATGAAACAAAAATATATTAGTTTATTATTTTGGTAGTTATGATTCGTTTTATATCAACAAAAAATGAAATTTATAAAAATTGGTATCGTAAATTATTTTTTTAGTAAATATCTTTCTATTGCTATTTCTGCATCTAATATAGGTATTGATTAACATTACAAGAAATAAAATATTACGTCATTTGTTAAGAAATTGTTTATGGAAAAATCAGTATATCTTGGGATTTAACAATATTTTTTTACCATCTTATTGCGTAAGTGAAATAATTACGTTTTTGTAAAAAAAAATATTACACACACACAAATATTTGCACAAGAGTCCAATTCATTACCTAGCAATGCACTACGGACTGCTATGACCTAGAGATATAAGATGATTAATCTTTTAACTTCAGCAAGATTAAGAACTCTACAGGATTGGAATCCTATGTGACCATCCTTAGAAAATTTTAATCAGTCAAGAATATTAATATACCTAAGTAACCTATAATGGGAAGACGCGTCAACCTTAAACCCAATCGAAGAATTAGAGCTAAAATATAACACACAAATTTCTTACTTACTTTATTCCAAAGTAAAGTAATGACGAGAAACAAATACGAGTATTACTTTCGCAATTACAAGAAACGTCGTCGTCGAATAGTGAAACTAAAATTACATTTATAAACAGTAGGTGTAATAGCAACATACTTCAAATAATAATAGATGGACTAGAATATTATGGTTCTTTTTAAGGCTACTAGGTGCGCTGTTATATTTTAGATAAAAGTGCTGTAAAAATATGAATGCTAGCATTTGTACTAATATTTATACTTCGCTTGAAAGATCGAAGGATCGTCGTCAAACGCCACCCCTTGAGTACTATCACAAATCTGTTATTCACTTTTATGTCGATCAAGGACCGGGAAGGGAAGGAACATATTACCAAAAATGTAGCTTGATAATCAAATTATACTTTTACCACGGTAATATTATATTACCGTGCTTTTACTATCATGATAATAATATAATGTTTTATCAGCTCGTAACTAGTTAACGCAGAAACGATGAAACGACGAACATATACAGTCGGTAACCATCTTCAATTAATTAACGCAAGCGAAATTGTGGGGTTAAAACTGTAAATTACAAGAAATCCACATGAAATCGTTCTCAGTACCAATAACATAAAATGGTGAGACGTACCTTCGTATGGTGATGTTGGTTTGCTGTGCAGAGGTGTTGCGATAACTTTGACGACCAACAGGATCGTTAAGGCTAATACTGTTTTCAACATTTTGCGTATTGTTTATTCTAAATAACGTAAATTGAATGCGAGAGCGCAGTAGTGCGGCGTAATGGGAATACAGAGATAAAATAGCGGAGCCGGTGGCCGGCCGACCATTTATATGGACTCAGAGATAAACAACGTGCCTCACGCTTATACGCCTATAGACTATGGGATGTATTTTTAACCAATTTTTAAAAAAGGAACTGACCATTAATATTCAGTTTGCTGCCGTAAAATAAGCTTTATTTTGAACTAACTGCACCCTGTGGCTTAACAACCACGAACTTTAAAGTGGTAATGTGTATCCATATCCCCCTGTATCCCCATCCTATGTGTTAATCCAGGTAATGGTACGTACCTACTTACTAAATATGGAACAAACATACACTCTTATAAACCTACTAGCTGACCCCGCAAACGTTGTTTTGCCATTTAAATAAAGGTATGAAAAATTGCTAGTAGCCGATTCTCAGACCTACTGAATATGCATATAAATTTTGGTTAAAATCAGTAAAGCCGTTTCGGAGGAGTAAGGAAACAAACACTGTGACACGAGAATTTTATATAGGTACTAGCTGACCCCGCAAACATTGTTTTGCCATATAAATAAAGGTATGAAAAATAGCTAGTAGCCGATTCTCAGACCTACTGAATATGCATATAAATTTTGGTTAAAATCAGTAAAGCCGTTTCGGAGGAGTAAGGAAACAAACACTGTGACACGAGAATTTTATATATAAGATAAGACGAGAATTTTATATATAAGATCATATTTTTTTATGTAAGTATGATTTTTATGTTAAGTACTTATGCTCACAATTCATGAAACCATCATTGGATGTGGTAGAGCCGCTTTAATTCTTTTTCTTTTTGTATTACGCCCATGTTTTGCTATATCTAACGCCTTTTGTAAGATAAAAGCGTGTGACAGAAATCATAAAAACTAGATCGCATACACTAGGTAGGTATACGCTTATTATTCGTTAAATGAACATTATATTCCAATGCAGTTAAAACTTATAAATTTTCAGATTTTTTTTTTCCTTGGCAAGCTGCGTTTTCAACATGTTAGTACCAATGTCATAGTTTATATCGATTCGATTCCAGTCATTTAGAGTTTCGTTAGAAAAGTATATAGAATAGTGCCCTAGATTGGAAGGTCGAAGATAGTTATATTCTTAAACTAATAGTAGACAGAGATGACATAGAGAAAAATATGCATAAAGATAATCTCCTCTTAATGTTGACCCTTAGAAGTTGAAGAATTTCCTCTTTTCTTTTACAAACGGTCCGGTAGTGGTACCGTAGATTATTATAGCTATGTAAGTGCATATCGCGATTATGTGACTACTTATATATTTATAATTTAATTACAAATGTAAAATTATACGTAAATTTTAAGACTTTTCTTTACATTTTTGGAATAGCATGATTCATTAATTGATAGATTGGTTACTAGCTAAATTGTATAGTTATAGGTCAACCGAAAATACCCTATAAATTTTGATTCCCTTGAGAGTGATTTAAAAAATTTTTTTGGCTTCAAGTGGCTGTAGATTTGAGGAGATGATTTAAATTTCTACACGCTGCTCTGTTCAGAGGCAAAGAAGGACGGACAACTGTCACTGTCACCCTATAAGTGTTTTGTTTTTTCTTTGTGATGTACGGAACCCTATCAATAATAATTTAATAATAACTCAGATATGGATTTTTCGTAAGTCGTTATTATTTATCAAGTAAAATAGAGTAAGATCCCCGAGCTCCCAGACGTCACCTATTTTCTGATGAATGCAATGTGGACGATTGAGTAGAGTTAGTAGGTAAGTACTAAGAACACATGCTTACTCGCTAACTTGCTTAGACGGCCAATTTTGAGATATGGGGTAATGAAGGTACATACAAACATTACTTACTTCACGTATTTTTTAATAAGTGATTTTCACGTATGTTGTAGGCAATATCCTTAAAAACAAGGTCCCAATACTCCCAGACACTTTCCGTCGGCCGTTTTGCTTAACAACTCCAAAATAATAATTTACCTTCACTTAAATTCTCATGCTCCATTTGTAAATATGTTCGTCAGACAACTAATTTACAGCTTTTTCCAATAAAACAGACCAATCTAAGGGGTCAATCATCCCCTACATATAGATTACAGTCTCGAATTTCACATAGGCAATTTTTTTACGCAAGAGAATAACTGGCACGGAAACTACGCTCATAAAACGCGGTGCGCTGCAATTCATTATATAACATTAAATCTTTGTAAATTGTTTTCTGAAAAAAAAAATTTCCTTCTATTTTAGTTTATTCTGACGTTTCCGAGTTGTCCATATACCTCTCTCTATATTTTAATCATACTAAATAATTCATGCTCTTTATAAGATAATCGGTGATAAGTCGGTGATATGAATATAAATACTTTAGATAACACATCTCCCTACTTAAAACGACTCAACAAGCTACTGTCGGACCACGGTATGACCAATGAAGTAAATTTCCCAACTCGTACAACAGAAACGAGTCGTTCGAGCCTCGACCACGTCTACTCGAATCTGGGCGCGGGATCGGTCGTCGCGAGGCCCGTTGTCACCAACCTGAGCGACCATGTCGCAGTGAAGTGCGAAGTCGCGCGTGTCGAGCGCCACCAGGCACAGATCCCATACTACGGGAGGAGGTTCTCAGAATGTAATCGAACGAATTTCGTAATGGCACTAGACAGTGTCGAATGGGGTACAATTATGACATCGAATAAGACAGCCAATGAAATATCTTCGTCTGTCATTAGGATAATTAAAAATAAATTTGACATTTGCTTTCCATTAAAATTAATTCAGCCTAAGAATAATGTTGACTCATCGTGGGTTTGCCCCGATGTAAAAAATTATAAATCATTACTATTTGACATCATCGAGTTCGCTAACTCAAATACGAATAATAATAATTTAAAAATATTAATTAATGACATGAATGACTTTTATGAGAAACTGGTTAAATCCAATAAATCTAACCATTACGTTAGCGCGTTAAAAAAGGGAAATAATGCGTCTAAAACAATGTGGGCGATCGTAAACAACGAAAGGGGGAAATGTAATACTCCTTTTCTGGATTTTACTGATGTCGTGAGAAACTTTGACGGAACTAAGTTTAGTTCTAAAAGTGAGATGCTGAGCTCCATGAACCAGCGGTTTCTGAGCGCGGCGTGTGCGGCGGGCGCCCCGCGCGCAGACCCCGCGCTCGCTGGCGGCTCGCTGCGTGCGGCGCGCGCGCCCGCCGACCGCTCTCTGCGCCTGCTGAGATTCACCGCCGATGAAGTTGTCCGTATTGTGACCACCCGCATACCAGCAAAAACTTCAAAGGATGTATATGGCATCTCCATGAGACTTATCAGAACGGCGATTTATTCACTAGCACCTGTCCTGGCGGAGTGTTTCAATTTATGCATACGACACGGATGTTATCCCACTGCGATGAAGTTTAGTAAGGTGTCCCCCCTATATAAGGGTAAGGGTAGTCGAGAGGATATGGATAACTACAGACCCGTATCGATAATACCGGCGGTAGCAAAGATCTTTGAGAACGGATTGAGCAGCCGGCTGATTGACTTCCTGGAGTCTACCGACGCACTCTCTGATCGGCAGTACGCCTACCGCGAGGGCCGCTCCACGACGTCGCTGGCGCGGGAGGTAGTACGCAGAGTGTTACAGGCCCGGGAAGGGAAACAGCACGTGGCGATCATCTGCTGCGATCTGTCAAAGGCGTTCGATGTTGCCGATCACGCCATCCTTGCTACAAAGTTGTGGCATTATGGTGTAGAAGATACAGCGCATGCGCTTTTGACGGATCTAATACAAGACAGATCGCAAACAGTCGTGGCTTGTGGCGGCGTTGAAAAGTCCGAACCCCTGACCTCGGTTATGGGGGTAGCACAAGGATCCTCAGTGTCGAACATATTATTCTCCTTGATTATGAATGACCTGCCGGCTGCCGTGACTGCGGCGGATATATTCATGTACGCTGACGATGTTGTCGCTGTGGTCACCGCCGCCACAGTGGGGGATCTGGAAATGAAACTGAACGAGGTAGCATCCCAATTCGCGAAGTGGTTTAGAGCAAACGGCCTGGCACTAAACTTGACAAAAACACATTTCATGCCTTTTTGCCTGTCAGGGCGTCAAACACCATCGATGACGGTAAAGGTCGAGGGCAAGGCAATTTCTCGGGTGGCGACTACGACCTTCCTCGGGTTCGAGATTGATCGTAGCTTGACGTGGGAGGCTCACATTAATAAACTGTGCGGGAGACTGGGGAGCGCTTGCTTCGCTCTGGGCCGAGTCGCTCGAGTTGTGCCGACCGATGTAGTGAGAGTATGCTATTTCGCCACAGTCCACTCCTTGCTGCAATACGGGGCTGAACTTTACGGCAGAGCTGCGGAGTGGGAGCGAGTATTTAAATTGCAGAAGCGCGCGGTGCGTGCAATAGCAAAAATCCCACAGGATGAATCCGCACGGCCGTATTTTAAGAGGTTTGGGATCATGACATTACCGGGACTCGTTATATTTCAAGTCGCGGTTTATGTGAGATTAAACCAAACCTCTTACAAAACACTTGTGAGTAAGCGCAGGATGGACAAACTTGTCGAGGTGCACCGCACACTCGAAAAGTCGGCCCGGTCAACGTATGTCATGGGTCCGACCGTTTATAACAAGCTGCCCAAAAAAATAACTACTGCACCAACTATGTGCAGTTTCAAGTCCAGGCTCAAACGTTGGCTTGTCGAGCAGACGTTCTACAGCTATAATGAATTTGTTGAACACAAAGGTTAGATAGGGATCTAATGTTTATTGTTTAATATTTTATTACAATTATTATTTACTATTACAATTTTCCGTTGTATAAATTTGACATATTAAGTTATATTCAATTCAAATGTATTTTAATTGACATTCCAGAATTGGTTTTATTTTAATTTTATTAATTATAAAATATTCTAATTATTTGCTATTACATTTTTTCTCGTTGTATAATTTTGACATATTAATTAATTTATATTGAATTTCATATGTATCTTTTATTGCCAATCCAGAATTATTTTATGTGTTCATAAAATTATTTGTTTCTGTAGTGGCTAATGTTTTAATTGTATTTCTTATTTTTGTGACATATAACTAGCGTTATGAATAAATGATTATGATTATGATTATTATGATTATGATAATAAAAAAAATTGGCAGTCATGGGAACTGCCGATAGTGAAAACTTATAACTCATAATTTGATAGCTTACTTTGATAACTACACGGGTGTAACCGAAGGGCGTGGCCTGGGCATCATGGCATGGCCATCTAGAAATGCGTCAGCATTTCCCATTGGCTCACGCATTTATAGATGGCCATGCCATGAAGCCCATGCCACGCCCTTTTAGCATTTTCCATTGGCTGATGCATTTCTAGATGGCCAATGGCCATGGTCCCGAGTTTACCCGAAGATTTCTTATCATACCCGAGCGTGACGATAGAATTCAATTCACACCCCACGAAAAATCTGTCTGGGCGCGCCTAAAGCAGTTTTCACTTCAAAAATATCTTTTTCTATTTTCAACCCATAATACTTGCGAGTAACAGCATTTCCCATCCCATCATGCAGTTCCCATCAGCATTTAGGTATAATCATAATATGTGTATGAAACCAAAATCTTTTTTTCTTTCATATCTACTCAACAATAACAGCAGTACCTACCTACAACAATATTTTTGCGATCCATATTACCCTTCCCAAAAACACGTTCAACACGGCTGACTACCGTTGAAGGTATGGTTACCCTAACCAACGGTTTGCCGCACGAATTCGCATCGCAGCAATTCGTTTCGAAGTTCCTCCGATGCGGCGTCGCATCGCATCGCAATTTTGTGTGGGAGCCCTTAGCTCGCTAGGGAAATTCTAGGATCGACTTGACATCCTCGCAGGGGCCGCCTTAAGGTCCTAGCAGGATGGATCTGACACCTACAAGTAGGTAACATTAGCATAAACAGCTGATTAAATGTTCCCATTGGTGGGACTCGGGGCCTTCTCTCGTAATGAGAGTCAAGGCCGTAATCCACCAAGTTGGCCCAGTGGGGATTGATGGATGACGTATGAACTCGGAGGTTCTAGGTGCATATAAGTTTCCTCACGATGTTTTCCTTCACCAAATGACTTTGAAAAGAAGCGGTGGGCGTGGGATTCAAACCAGTGACTCCAGATCGGCAGGCACCGTTCTCCCGACTATACCTACCGTAACCTGCCGGTGGGTATGTACAGTTCATTGAAATGTTTTCGTTGTTATCTGATATAGTATTGAGGGATTGCGTTGCAAAGGAGATATCTGTGGTGTCGGCTGACTGATGTCAGCTGACTTATAATTAGGCCATATCTAGTGTCGGCTGACTGATTATTATTGGTAGAGCGATAGATACCTATGTGTTGTCAGCTGACTGATTAATTATCGAAGTGAAATCTGATGCAGTCTGCCTGATTATTGTTGAGAGACTGGTGATAGTGTGACTGATGCTGACTTGCAATAAGCCTGCTGATACGATGATAGGAAGCTCCAGCCAGCAGACTCGGCTGACCCGAGATCAGTAAATCTTTCGACTCACTTTAAATTACGACGGAACTGCGAATGGGTGTTGAACTTTCTGTTTATAATGTAGTGACGGGGCGAACAAGCCATGCGCCTGATGATACACACATATATATACATACACATATACACACGATGATATACACCCGCCTGCCTGCCGGCGGCGATCTAGGCTTAGGTTTTCATAAATGTTTGGAAGTTGCATAGCAAGGAGCATAGCAAGAAAAAAGAGTAATGTAAGTACATAATATCGGCCTTTGGGACCCCCCTGAGAACGGGGGCCATGGGCCCGCGCCCCGTTTGCCCCTACGGTAAAGAGGGCACTGCTACCACTACTACAAATTACACGAATTTTTTATAGAATTATTACCTATATACTTATTATTTTTTTTAGAAAGTCTTCATTAATATTCATAAATATTTAGGTAGTATTTACTATAGTACAACTACAAATTACCAGTATATATTAATAATCCTATTAGTACAAAGTAGGTACTTAACGAAATTTTGTTTAGTAGACACGCAGGTCTATGTTAAACTTTCAGCTGGAGATTTGATCAAATTGACTGGACTGGACTGCAAGTCGTCTAACCCTTCATTCCATCATCATCCTATCTCCCCTGATGTGAAGCGACAATCCGGAATCGCTCTCCTTCATTTTATCCTTTGGGGAATACCTACTTACCTAAATTGACCCAATGGGGAAGCATACCTATTCCTTTATCCCACGAAAGTTGGATCAAACGCTTCATTCAAGTTTTTGAACCGTCAACTACAATCGTCCTCAGATAGAAAGAAAAAAAGTTATTACGTTTAAGAATAATTCATTATTTACATCAATATTTACATATTGTTTTCTGATGTAAGTACCGTGGTAGGTATATAAATCCGGAACGTAAACAAGTTCCAAGAATTTGTGTAATTCAAGGCGATCTTGGCCTTGACAAATATTATTTAGTCATGCTTGACATACGACCCGTCTCATGTGACAATATTTCGCGTCTTTAGTGATAGTATTCTAGAAACAGCCAATTGTTTCTTTATAAAGTAATGCTACTACGAGGGTCAAACTGAAAGTTCTTAGAAAATCAAAAACTGATTAAATTAGCCAGTTATTAGTTTTATTATATCTTTTCAAAATATTGTCCATTCACGTCAATACACCGCTGCATGCGATGGAACCACTGGGAAAAGCACTTTGCCCACTCGTCCTTAGGGGTCTCTTCAATGGCATCGCGATACGCAGCCACCGCTTCTTCAGCATTCATAAACCGCTTTCCTTTAAGTTTTTCTTTAATTTTTGAAAATAAATAAAAATCACAAGGCGCGAGGTCGGGGCTATACGGCGGGTGACCCAGTAATTCAACGTTTGATGTCGCCAAATAGTCGATCGTTCGCTTGGCGGTGTGCGATGAGGCGTTGTCGTGGTGAAGGAGGATCCTACTGCGAGGTCGTTTCTCTCGAACTTTTTCCAAGACAAGTGGCAAACAATTGGTAGTGTACCATTCTGCAGAAACTGTTTTTTGATCCTCTAACACAATTGTTGCGAAATGACCTATCCTTCCAAAGAACGAGGCCACCATTTTTTTCCCCGCACTTCGATCTCTCTTCACGTTAGTTGGCAACTCCTCGAAAGGAAACACCCACTGAGCAGATTGTCTTTTGGTTTCAGGATCATAACAGTAAATCCAGCTTTCGTCATCTGTTAGTATGTCGAACACAGCATTTGAGTCACCTCCGTTAAATCTTTCAATCATTTTACGGCACCAATCCACACGATGGAGTTTTTGAGCCTCAGTCAAATTATGAGGTATCCACCGGGCGCAAAGCTTCCTGACCGCTAAATGTTCGTGTAGGATTTTGTGCACTTGACTCATACCGATGCCTAAGCTTGTCCGAATCTGCTGATAGGTCGCTCTTTTGTCAGTCTCTATCATACGCCGCACAACACAGATGTTATCTTCAGTCGTCGCCGTAGAAGGCCGTCCCTCACGTAAATCATCAGTGAGATTAGTGCGACCACGTTTAAACTCATTAAACCAGTTGTAAACAGTCGCACGAGATGGGGCTTCATCGTGAAAGGCCAATCGTAGTCTATCATAACTTTCTTGTTGACTTAAATGACATCGAAAGTCATAAAAAATCATTGCACGAAAATTTTCTCGTGTTAAATTCATGTTGACGTGACACAGACTATTTTCAATTTGCCGCCAAATCGTAAAACAAATGACAAATGAATGAAGTATATACTCAGTAATATTGGCAAAGAGTTCTATTTTCAAATTATAGAATTATTTTTTTATTATATTGTTTATAAGTGGCCAGTTCTAAGAACTTTCAGTTTGACCCTCGTAATAAGTACTTACCTACTATAAATAATGTGAATTTGTCAAATGTTTGGATGTGAAGCCTGAGTTGCTCTTCTGTAGTGGTATGCTTTGCAGCCGCTTAGGGAAGTGTGTCCCCTTTGCCAGTTATTGTTACCGCTGTGTAGGAATGTGCAAACATCTCTGTGTTCCGGTTTGAAGGGCTATTTATGATATGTATGTATTTAAAACTATATAGGTAAGTATTATACCAGCTGTCTGGTCGCCATCATACAAGCTTTGCTTAGTTTGGGGTCAGATGGTGTTGTGTGTGAAATGTCTACCACCACCAATATTATTTACCTACTAGGTAGGTAGTTTTGGACATTTCGTATTCAAATAGTTTCTGTTATAGGCAGGTGTTTTGTTTACCATAAAGCACATGTGTTGTTCGTCCCGTCCTCCCGTCACTGTACAGAAAATAGGGTTTAGTCAAGAATGACACATGCTATCTATCCAAATAATAACCAAGGCAAAGAACCATAATGATGGCCAATTTTAACGAGGGAAAGACGCAGCGTGTTTGTTCTCCACAAAGAGAAGTCAATTTCAACTGGCTCATACCTTTCGAGGAGTAGGTATCTTTTCCGGTTACTGATCATCATGAGCTTTTGGGCGTTACTTTGACATCTACTTTCAATTTTGGCTCTTTCGTCGAGTCCAAGGTTAAATTAGCTGGCAAAAACTGGCTATCCTCTCAAAGATGCGAAAAAACTTCCAAGTCTGAACTCTCATCAAGCTCATATTAGGCCAAGTAGGTACAGATTCGCTTAAGTACCAGCTGGAGAATCTGCAATCGATCGAGAGAATTGCCAAGTTTGCTTTGTTATTTTTTCTTCTGAATGTTTTCCAAGTATGCACGCGTAACTAAGTATCGTCGCTGCGCCTGCCAAGCTCCATATGTGCATTTTACTGATTTTCACTTTTACATAAAAATTTGATCTACATTTCATTTTCTATGTGTTGATCATGGACAAAAAAAACGCGGACAGAGTCTCGCTAATACAAAGGCTGTGTATATCGATTTGGCCAGTGCCCTGTCACATACAGGTTGACACTCTTACATACATACATCAGTCGGCCATTCGGGCCATTACGCGCGCAAACATCAGCCAGTCGACACGTTTCGCGGTAAAGGAAAATCTCATCACACATAATGTCTTGCGTAGTGAAATGCTGTAAAAGCCGTAGTGACCAACGCAAACGACATCCAGGAATCACGTTTCACAGGTAGGTGCATAATTCAATTACTTATTTCCACGTTTTCAATATTAATGTTTATGTTAAGTAGGTACATCATTAGATCATTACCCAGTTTCCCCATCGGTGTGATTCTAATCAAAAGTTCGAGTACCTACCTAGCTGCGTGTTTAGCTCTTTTGTTCTTTAAACCTCCCCTCGTGTCTTCTAGAATACTCCATCGTTGGCAGCTTCGGACTAGAACTAGAAATGTCTTGAAAAATCACCAATAACAGTGCGAAAGGGGCTTGTGGCAGCTTCGATTGAAAGAGAAACGTCGTCGGAGATATACCTAATATCGTCCGGTATTTGGTCAAGGTTTGGAGATGTGGACATCTACTCTCTTTCTACGAAAACGTAATTTCGAAATAAACTCGCCACTTTCTTACTCCGATTCTACTTCAATCCATCGTTTCGCCCGTTTAAATGTTCTAAGCCCACTCTAATTAGAGTATGCTTAGCACATTTAAACGTCAAACAATGTTCGATCGGACATAACGAAGTAGAACAGCAAGGCTAAATATATTAGCACAGCATAAATAGCCAACTAAATGTTCCCACTGCTGAGACTCGGGACAATGAACACATCGCCGCTGTAAAAAATCGCCAGACACAAAAATCTGCAATTGCTGAACATTGATGCTAAAACTGGTCATTGGATCGAGCTCCACGACCCGGAGGTTCTCTCTACCGAATGTCATTATTACGCGAGAATGGTTCGTAAAGCCATGGAAATTGTTAAAAAATGGCAGTCGTGGGAACTGCCGATAGAAGTGAAAATGTATAACTCAGAATTTGATAGCTTACTTTGGAAACTACGCGGGTAATACCGGAAGGGGTGGCCATGAGAATGGACGTCTAGATGGCCAAAGGCCATGGTCCCGAGGTACGTAAAATCTATTTGTGGCGCGCCAAAAGAAGTTCTCACTTTAAAAAGCCCTGTTTACAACAAAGATGGGTACGCATAACATAGTAAAACAAGTCTACGTAGTGCAAAAAGCCAAATTATTAAAAAAGAAAACATAACATCCTAATAATAACTCTCTATTGGCGAAAATTATGCATAAACGCTTTCAAAACTAAACCGACGAACGTAAAATCCAGGAAGCGATAAAAATGGGTCAGGGGCAACAGATAAACGTCTTATTTTTCTCCCGTTCTTAGAATTTATGTACTTTGATTCATATTGTTTTACGATGAATCCAAGGTTTTGAATTCACTACGAGATTTTAAAACTCAGACGACTAAATCGATGAAGTGGGAGCTGAATTTGCACAAACCTTCTGTTACAGGTAGGTCAATCTTTTCTAAGCGCTTTTCTGGCGCTTAGATAGCAAAATGCATCTAGGGTTCTAGGGCATTTTGTACCGAGTCAGCTTTGCTTAAGCCAATATTTCCTTTGAAAACGAATTTTCGTAAGGTATAAGTCAGAATTTTGTTAACGTATAAGCTATTTTTTTTTTACCACTTATAACCCTTTGTCCACCAGATTCAAGAGAACTGTTGAGAGGAGAGTGTTTTTATTGATTATGTAATTTACTTTTCAACCCCCGACCAAAGGGGTGTAATGTGGGTGGTAACACCCAAGCAGGGTGTTAGAAGTCTGACGTCTATGTCTATTTATCTGTGAGTGTCTGTCTGTGGCACGGATGGACCGATTTCGATGCGATTATCAGAAAGCCATTTTCCTTGTGTTGGTTCTTAGCTATAAGTATTTGATTAATTTGGATTCAAAATGACCGCCTCTACAAAATGGCAGATAATAGTAGATTATGGTACAAGTCTTTGATTCTTTACTTGTCTAGATGAAGCGTTACGCTGTAATTGCGTAACGCTTCATCTAGTTAAGTAACAGGCCAGGTTTCAAACACACCATTAACAATGATCTGTCACTGTCACTGCTATTATAGTTCTTATGTCAGTTTGTCAGTGGTATGCGAGCTGAGTGATACACACTCCCTACCCCTGTACACTTAGCTAAACTACGGATTAGAGATCACTCAATTTGTGAGTGCGGTTTGGACGAAGGAAACGTGGACCACATTTTTTTTACTGCCCTAATTTATTAAGTCCCTCGCTCTACCATTTCCTCCCTCCTAGTATCCCTCGTCCTTCATCCATGAAATGCCTTTTATCCCTTTCCTCAACCCCATTAGTAAATAGTATATTATGTAAATTTATAAATAAAAATAATATTAGATTATAATGTGTACACAATGTAAATACTTATTATAATATGCATGCTGAATGTATTAACTAAATATCTCATTTATTACTAACAAATTGTTTGTGTTTGTCTAAGCTTTGTGTTGTCTACTTGTTTTAGGGTAATCATTCAAAGAAACTGATAATGTCATAATACCCATCAAATTATTTTACTTTGTTGGCCGTTGCCGTCTACGAAGCTGCCACGAAACGGACATTGGCAGAAATGTGACAGCTAAAAGTCACAACACGCGCCATTCATCAAGAAGTTGAAGTTGATACACACTCCCCTTAGCTCCATCTACAAGAGTAGGTATTTCCTGTTAAAGTGTGTAAAAATATATTTCGAATTAGAGATACCTATAATTTGTTTTAATATTGAATTCACTTAAATTAGTTATATCTCAAGATATCAATGCTATAAAACGGAAACAGGATTTTAGTAGAAAATAATTTATTCTTAATATTCTATTATAAGACTTTTTTTACCAAATAAAGACAACGAAACCCTTTAGTTACTATCAGCGCCTCGCGGCTTTACCAACGTAGTTTCCGTATTGTTAATGTTTGGATGTTTGTTACTCAATCACGTCGTAACGTCTGAGCGGAGTGGCTGAAATTTGGAACACAGATTATAGTCTGGAATAACATAGGCTATTTTTTGTCTCGGAATAATATTGAGGATGACGGGAACGGCAACTACGCGGCTAAAAACTCGGAGCACTGCTAGTAATATTGTAAATGTCAATGTTTGTTCCTCCATTACGTCGTAACATCTGGGTAGCGATTCTGAAACCATTCGGTTGCATCCGACACGGAATCTCATCTCTCGGTCTTTGTCTTATCTGTTTAGCATGACAAAGACCGAGAGATGAGATTCCGTGTCGGATGCAACCGAATGGTTTCAGAATCGCTACCCAGATGTTACGACGTAATGGAGGAACAAACATTGACATTTACAATATTACTAGCAGTGCTCCGAGTTTTTAGCCGCGTAGTTGTCGTTCCCGTCATCCTCAATATTATTCCGGGACAAAAAATAGCCTATGTTATTCTGATCTATGTTAACCGAATGGTTTCAGAATCGCTACCCTGAACGGATCGGACTGAAATTTGAAAGTAGATAGAGTATATAGGCTTAGGCATAGGCATACATCTTTTAGCAAGGAATATTTTTATATTATAAAATTGCAGGGCACTGCTTGTTATAATATTAATAGGATGTCAATCTTTGTGTATTTGGATGTTTGTTGCTCAGTCTAGATCCGTTCATACGTTAAGTACGGCGTGATTGAGCAACAAACATCCAAACATAACATCCATACTTTGACATTTATAACATTAGTGGGATTACGATGAATGTTTATAATACACCACAATAAAGTATTAGAACTTAGGCTGTATTACTGTACTAGGGAACATTTGACTGTTCCCCTCTGTTTTCTTTTTAATCTGTCACTGGCAAGTGGTGTTTATATCCACGTCAATGAAAATTATCGGTGAGCGTCAGAACCGCTGGACCAAGTCTGATTTTTAGGGTTCCGTAAAACGTAATAAAGTAGCCAAGTGCGAGTTGGACTCGCCCATGAAGGGTTCCGTTCCAGCAAGTAACATAATATACATACTACACATAGTTCTTGTAGTTCGTTGTAACTTTGATCGAAGTTTTAATAATAGTGTATTTATGACGTACTAAAAAAAAACTACTCATCAGATCGAGTTCAAACTAATTTTCGTTGGTAGTTTTCATGGTAATGTACATCATATATTTTTTTTAGTTTTTTCATTCTCTTACTTTAGAAGTTAGAGGGGGGGGACACACATTTTACCACTTTGGAAGCGTCTCTCGCGCAAGTTATTCAGTGTAGACAAAAATTATATTAGAAACCTCAACATCATTTTTTAAGACCTATCGATAAACACCCCACACGTGTAGGTTTGATGAAAACGGAACCCTTATAGATTCGTCATGTCTGTCTGTCTGTCTGTCTGTCTGTCTGTCTGTCCGTCCGTATGTCACAGCCACTTTTTGCCGAAACTATGAGAACTACACTGTTGAAACTTGGTAAGTAGATGTATTCTGTGAACCGCATTAAGATTTTTACAAAAGTTTTGAAAAAAAAAAAAAAATAAGGGGTGCCCCCCATACTGAGAACTGAAGCTCAAAAATTTTTTTTTCATCAAACCTACGCGTGTGAGGTGTCTATCGATAGGTCTTCAAAAATGATGTTGAGGTTTCTAATATAATTTTTGTCTACACTGAATAACTTGCGCGAGAGACGCTTCCAAAGTGGTAAAATGTGTGTCCCCCCCCCTCTAACTTCTAAAGTAAGAGAATGAAAAATCTAAAAAAAATATATGATGTAGATTACCATGAAAACTACCAACGAAAATTAGTTTGAACTCGATCTGATGAGTAGTTTTTTTTTAGTGCGTCATAAATACACTATTATTAAAACTTCGATCAAAGTTACAACGAACTACAAGAACTATGTGTACTATGTATATTATGTTACTTGCTGCAACGGAACCCTTCATGAGCGAGTCCAACTCGCACTTGGCTACTTTATTTATGTTTGATAACCATCAAATTTTAGTACCTTTTTTGTACTATTTGGTACCTCAGTTCAAATAATTATAGTACCTCGATGAGCAGTGAAAAAACATGAAAAGAAAGTGGGCAGCCATTCTGACGTCAGGTTGGCTGGACCACATCTATTTCACATAGTTAGAGACAAAATTACGGAATTATTTATTTGCAATTATTTAGTACCTTTTTGGTACCTTATATTTTTATTTCATATTTAATTTTATAGTGTCCCTGGAAAAAAATATGGATGATTTTTATTTCAGCATATTACATGTATTTAGTAAATATATACTTATTTGTACCCCATAAACCTAGCGGTAAGTTTCCCATATCTGCTAACATAAATTTCAGTTTTTTTTAGGTAAATATTATACAGACTGACCGATGGGATCGAACAATCCGCTGTATCTCATAGAACAAAATGAACAACTTTTGCGCTATGACTTAGGTATATGAATCGTAGAAAAAAGTTTTTTTTGCCCTCGATCAATATTTTTTATTCACTTTTCAAAAGTCGTGACATAAATGTTTGTTCGGTCGTCATCTACAGAACCAGCCCTAAGGTATTGTATCTGTCATGTAAACATATTTAGAACATATTTTCTCGTAAAGGGTCTCTTATTGGACCAATTTCTGTATCGTAATGTATCTTATTACGTACTAGTGCGGTAATGTAATGTAAACGCACGGTTTCAAAATGCTCCGTCTAAAACGAACGGTACCTTTTTAAATCTTAGTAAAGAGTTTTTATGTCAGAAAAATTGTAAACATTTTATGAATATAATTACCTAACTGTGAGAGATAAAATATAATGAGAATTATTTAGTTTGTTAATTTAATTAATTTTGACCATAACTTACAACAATTTATCTTTAACAAAACACAAAAATATGAATTTACTTTATTAATAATGTCGTGATGTCATACACTGCTTTCACTGCATTCAATGCTCATCGAGGTACTAATTATTTGAACTAAGGTATCAAATAGTACCAAAAAGGTACAAAAATTTGATTGTTATCAAACATAAAAAATCAGACCTGGTCCAGCGGTTCTGACGCTCACAATTATCGAGAGTCACTCCAATACCTAAGTCACAATAAGAAAGCAGTGGATGATGAACACCGCCCCATCGCAATTTTGTGCTCGCCGGCTAAAACCTTTTTTTTTAACATACGAGATGTAAATCTTGGAAAAGAAGAAGAAAAGTAAAACAGGGGGGGAGTAAGGAACAATGTACCTAGAATCTTTCGAAGTCATGCGTCATCCACCAACCCGCACTAGGCCAGCGTGGTGGATTATGACCTTGACTCTCTCCTTGCGACAGAAGGCCCCGAGTTCAGCAGTGGGAACCTTTAATGGGCTGTTTGTGCTTATGCTTTATGCTAAGGAACATTGTCAACATGATTCTATCTTAGCTAAATTTATATTTTCCTCTTGAAAACTCTTCATTGGTAGAACACAGAGCTAATGGATAAATTAAACTATCTACAGAAGACCCTCGATAATCCGTACCCCGGCTAATACGAACGTCGCTTGATTGCCGAGCGATCTAATGTTTTTGTGTTCCATCTGTCCTTACTAATTAGCCATATTCGGAGTATTTTTTATTGTAATATTTCACAAATAAAACGCGCCGGGACATTATATCGTGAGAATGAGTAGTTAAGTAGTTTTTATTTACGTACCCACTGCAATTTCATTAACTCACTGAATAAAATCCTTTCAAAGTAAAGTTACACTTTCCTCTAAAATGATACGAGTATAATCTGAACGTGTGTCTGAACAGGGATTTTTTATCGAGGTTCTCCTGTATTTAGTATGATAGGTAGGTATATGATTTCAACCCGCACGTAATCGGGATGAATAATTAAACGAATATACTAACTTGTACAAAGGACCATAAATAAAACAAAGCAACGACAATCGACATAAAACGTGTTATTAAATGTTCCATAATGCAAATAAAAGACATACAAATACAAATAAATAATATTAATAGTAGGCCTCGATGAATTAGAAAATTATCGATTAACTAAACATGATTGCATTGATTTCCTTCTTAGTCGCAAGCTTAACGAATAATTTATTCATCATACATATTAATAAAATTCTTTAATTATAAGTACATCATTATTAAGAACACGAGTACCAAACTGAGGTAAAACTCGACTGTTAAAACCTGCAAAATGTATAAAACGTGTAATCACCTTATTAGTCTACAGTATAAGTTCATAGTGTCTAATTATCCATGTATTCGCGAAATATGATTTTTGCATAAAAACGGTTTATCAAATTGTCCTTCTACATATAGTAACTCTCACTCCTCACCCCCCACTAATCGAGGCTACCTCTTCCCGCCGACGACAGAGAGCTGTAGATACGGCGCGATGAAGGTGGTCTCAAGTCGTCTCATCGGGCGTCTCAAACGCGCTTAATTTCATGTTTGTTTATACGAACTAAACTCGAATTTCATGTAACTCTCCGTTCGTTTTCAAAGGAACGATGCTCCATCTGTTTAACATGTACTAAGAACGCGTCTTTTTGCGTATTTTTACGGGTCCCTAACGAGTGTTGTTAAACTAGGTACAAATTAAACCGAGAATGAATGAGTATAGCTCTGTATAACCCAGATTCCAAACTATTCAAACCACAGTAAATTCCTTGCGTGCCTCAATTTACCTGTGCAAATAGCGTATTAAAGTACACCGTAATACTGGGACCTGGTTTCAAGAGAACAACCAAACTAATAAATGTGTGACGCTGCGTTCGGTCGAGCTTTATTTTAGTCCGAGATTGATATTTGGGCGAATCCTATTAGCGCTTTGTCGTCAAACTGCTCGTTCGGGCCAGATGGATTCTGAAACAACGTACGTAAATAAATGTTATGGTTAAATAGACTCTCACCAGTGACGCGATAAATAGGTATATTGCCACACACCACTAGCGCGTGAATGCGTGTTCTGACGTTGTTTGTTTCGAAAACACGTACGTACGTAGAACATATCCATTCACTCTGATCTTTAATGCAGTGGTAGGACTCTTTGCAGCGTCCACCTTGGGATGTACTACACGTTTGCAAGTCATTGTGTTTCTATGAATAATAAGTATGTGTTTAAAAAATATATAAGTATTATATCAGCTATCTGGCCGCCATCATACAAGCTTTGCTTAGTTTGGGGTCAGATTGTGTTGTGTGTGAATTGTCCACCAATATTTAGTATTTATTTATTTATTATTGTAGATAAATTACAGGGTAAACAAATAATCATCATAAATCATATTATGTATCTGGGTGGCGAGCGCAGTGCTTCTCATCGTCACATAATCATATTACTCAATTTACTAGTAACCAGAAGTTACAATTACAGGTCATATCATTTGCTTAAACACGCACAGTCAAACAGGCAGAAAAAGAATCCAATGCGCGTGGATGCAATTTATGAACACAAACAAATCCGATTCATTACCTAGCACTAAACTGCACTCGTCACCCAGCGATATAAGATTATCTCTATGACCTACAATAAGCACGATTACTATAAATAAAAGCTTTAAAAAATTAATTAGTTCGTCAGTTAGATTATTATGAAAAAATGATGTACTTACACGCATTTTTTCATTTGTTTCACAAACAAAATTTGACGCAGATACATATAAATTTCAAGTGACGTCACTTCATTGTACGATTTATACGAAGACGTGACTTCACAACCGCCAACTCCGGAAATTTGATGACCTACATCATTGTCGATTATAATTTGATAAAACAAAAAATAAATTGTCTCATACTCATAATCTACCTGACGGACTAATTAAATTAAATTTGTATTAGAATGTTTTTTTTTTTTACTGAAAGTTTGTCGTCAAGTAGCACAGGGTACAGACAAGATATAAGATGCAATACATTTTAAATAAATACGTGTACATGTGTAACTCACGTTTGATATAGTCAGTTCAGTCCTTCTCTAGTTTCGATCGCGTCCGGCGATCTTTCTCAAGGAGAGTGCGCGCGCGAGTTCGCACCTCGTTTAGTGCTATAGTCAATCCAGTCCTATATCACGTTTGATATAAAACTGGACTGACTATAGCAAAAGTCAGTTACCCGTCTATTTATTTAAAATGTGTAATAACCACGTTAGTTTTCATACTAAATATGCAATACACTTGCCTAGACAATACCTAAATCAGGTGGAAAAAATTGGCAGTCATAGGAACTGCCGATAGAAGTGAAAACTTAAACTCAGAATTTGATAGCTTACTTTGGAAACTACGCGGGTGTAACCGGAGGGCGTGGCCTGGCCATAATGGCATGGCCATCTAGAAATGCGTAAACATTTCCTATTGGCTTACGCATTTCTAGATGGCCATGCAACGGTGGCCAGGCCACGCCCTTTCAGCATTTCCCATTGGTTGACGTATTTCTAGATGGCCAATGGCCATGGTCCCGAGTTTACCCGAAGATTTCTTATCATACCCGAGCGTGACGCTAGAATTCAATTCACAACCCTACGAAAAATCTGCTTAGGCGCGCCAAAAGAAGTTTTCACTTCAATAAGAGTACGTACCAAATGGAATGTGATAGTCTTGGGCGCGTTTTCGGGCATCGCCTGCGCGTCGAGCAGCTTCGCCAGGTTGAGGGAGATGGGCACCGAGTCGTGCGGGTCGACCAGGCCGGCGCCCACGAGCTCGGCGGCGATACCCTCCGCGCTGTCCTTGCCGCGGACGAACTCGAAACGGATGTCGTTCAAGTCATTGTGTTTATTCCTATATACGAATAACTAATTCAATAAAAAACAATTACAACAAAATGTATTTTGTGGTGGCGGCCATTTTGGATATGAAATTGGTAATGTGTATTATATCGCAGCCAAGATATAATAGTATCAATATGTAATAGATGCTTATTCAACCGTTCACTCAACAGCCTAGCCGTTTGACCAGCTTCCTATATTGTATTTTCGTTTGTTGTATGAAAATATGCAATCCGCCATCTTGTGACGTCGGTGATTTTAACCAAGATAACGTACATATCCGACGGTAAAAGAATTTTTGAAAGCGGTCCAGTGGTTCCTGAGATTAGCGCGTTCAAACAAAATACCTATTCAGCTTTATAATATTAGTATAGATATATTTTACTTTTTTGCGTTTGATAATATAATAGATCTTAAAGTTTTATTTGGTATAGATAAGTGACAAGAGGATAAATACATATAATTATAATCACTCTAAATATATTTATATACATCTCCAGTGACGATGTTTTCGTTCGTACTCTTTTGAAACGGTTTGACCGATTTTTATAATTTGTTTGTATGTGTGTTAAGAAAAGTATGATAAAATAGTAATATAATCGTAAAGTATTATTTAGTAAATAAGGGCAATGTAAAGTAAATAGGTAAGTACTAACACAAACATTGTGACACGTGATTTACGAGTGTATGTATATCTATGTACAGAGATCATTCCTTACTTAGCTCTCTATAACAATGCCTATTTTATGAAGAAAATTCACGTATTGCGGCCCAAAAGATGGCGACTCGAAATAGGAAAATAAAAAAATCAAATAAACAACTCACCTTAACCGTAGGACTAAACTAATGTCAGTCTTCACAACTTTAGCGACCATTTCCTCGGTGACAACTTTCTCCCGGCACGGACCGAGTTGAGCTTCCACTTTCGGCATGGTTTGAGTCGGGTTGGGCTTCACTTCAGGGTCAGGGGCCACTTCGAGACATACTTCCACTTCAGCCGCTTTCGGCATCGTTACTTTTTTCGATTTTTCGGCGTCCTGAAAACATTTTTAAAGTGAAACTTTTATTACATCGCCTCAAACTTTTTCGTCCATCTATTGCATGTCGCGTGATGGTCGGCCGCGGAATAGGGGTAAAGTGAAAGGCGCTCGACAGAGCTGAGCAGACCAGGCTAATATGGCGGCGTTACTCGTTAAGTTACTTAAATTACTCAAAACTGTTACTAAAATGTTGTTATTGTACTACTAAAAATTGTTACTTATTTGTACAATGATTGACAATGGAATTCTAAAATACGACCACACGCTTAAAGAATCGGACGTTCTCGTCACAAGGCCACTACGGCTACTTGATTTATAGACAGGCAAGCGTTTTCACATTGGACGATAACTGCACGATATCGTTATGTGACACGATATAACCAATAGCAGGTAGCCAGGTTGCCACATTGTTCCAGCAAAGTAATCGCTTGATTCCAAGTTTATATGTCGCAGCCGGATCGTATAATCCGCCGTATTACATTACGGCTAGCCGGTTTAAAAAACAGGGCCGTTTTGTCGGCTTCTACGGTTGCGAAATGCGACGGTTCAACGATTAGCTCGATAACGATACGATAACGATACTCGGCCTGCGCTCCACTACGCTTGGCCTCGCATGGCTCGCTCCACTCAGGGCTGACCGCAGAGCTTCTGGCGGGAGCCCTCCCGGTGTCAAATCTCAATGATAGCCCCTTGTCTATGTAAGTGCAGTGCCTGCTTTAGGTCAGGACGACAGGGGTACAAAGTACCTACTACAGGGCGCTAAATTTTAAAACCTATTTTAATCGATCAAAACTAAAATTAGACTTAGCGAAATAACTTTTATGGGCTTATAGACGAACACGACCTGTAATTTTGCCGCTTGTCGTAGGTATATAATAATTTAAAACAAAATAAAGGCAACAGACGAGAAATTGCAACTCATATAAAGCATTGTACCTACACTGTACTTTCTTTGCTTTTTACATACTCGTTAGTTCACAAGAAAGCAAAAAAGATTTTTTAGAAAACCTTTAATGAAATGGGCGCCAAAGGCATGATTCCCCGGGGCGCCTAGATGGTTAAGGCTGGCCTTACATGTTAGCATTCATGCCATGATCTAGATGCATTTCAAGTTGTCTATGGTGTGTTACCATGGTTACCAATACACATCCAACCTATCGGCACATCGGCAGTCTCTAGGACTGCCCTTTTTTTAAATTAAAACTATTCAATAGTTTTTAATAGTTACTTCTTATTTTAGTTTTCATTTCTGCCGTGCGGTCTTTAAGCACTCGTAATTTTTTTTGCTATATCTTTTCGGCCAGAGGCGCCTGCCCATGCCACTCCCCCCGCGATCCTGCTTCACCCCGTACGGAGCCGACACCCGATATCGGCACAACAATCTCTCTACTACAACGACAGTGGTAACAACGGATTTAGTAGTGATTGTAACAAACTATTAGGGCGCCTTCACATTAGGTCGCAAGCAGCGCGGCAGCCGCGCGACTGCAGCAGATACCTTCTCATTACAAATACAGCGTTTGTAACACTGACTCGATGCCGACTGATCGCGCGCGGCTGCCGCGCTGCCGTCCGCTATGACAATAATTACGTGCTGCTCTTTTTAGTATAGGAGTTTACCGCCTGTGAACAGCGAAGGCACCCGCCCTTAGAGCACAAAACCACGAAATCGCATTGGAAATATCTCCGAATGCGCACGAATGCATCGCAAGAACTTCCAATTTGGTTAGCATCGCGCATTCCTCCGATATTACGTCATACTCATACTGCTCATAATAGTGTCACCATCATTTTAGTCACCTCTGAGACAGAAGAAGAGAGAGACGCTCTTCAAATGAAAATATGCGCATTCTGAAGCAATAAAAAAAATCTTCTATTCTCAACCCATAATAGGTACTTGCCAGTAAAATAGTTCCCATCAGCATTCAAAATCTTAATATGTGTATGAAACCAAAATCTGTTTTTCTTTTATATCTACTTAACAATAACAGCAGTACAACAATCTTTTTGCTATCCATATTACGCTTCCAAAAAACACGTCCAACACGGCTGACTACCGTTGAAGGTATGGTTATCCTAACCTACGGTTAGCCGGACGAATTCGCATCGCAAGTTCCTCCGATGTGACGTCGCATCGCATCGCATTTTTGTGTGGAAGCCCTTAGTCCGACTATATCGTGTAGTTATCGTTATGTGAAAACACCGAATGTAACAATTACCTCATTCTCGCTACCGCTTGATTCCGCCTTGACGAGCTGGTTGACGGGCTTGGGGGTCGCGTCTTCATCGTCGGTGGAGTCCTGAGGGGCGGAGTCCTCGTCCTCGGTCCACACCCACTCGCCCGCCAGCGTCCGGTGCAGCCGACCGGACATTCCCGATTGACGTTTACTCGCCTAAACAATGTGTACGATTCAAACGCAAAACACCTTACTGTTTAAATGATAAAATAAAATAAAATAAAAAAATAAAATAAAAAAGCCTTTTATTTTCAGCAGAAGGTAAGATTTACATAATAATGAATTGTAAGAATTGAGCTATTTCTATAACAGGTATACATTTTTTATTTTTTTTATTTGTTCAAACTAATTTCTCTTTTCTTTTTTAACACCGTTCTGCGTGAACCTCTTTAGAGGTAAAGGCCTCCTCCAAGGATATCCAGTCTTCTCGCGTTTTCGCTTTCAGCATCCAGTTGGGACCACCAACCTTTGCGATTTCATCTTTTTTTTTAGTTTCTCAGTTTAAATGATACAAACACATAACTGCCGAATGCGAACTACTCATACAAATCTCACTTAGGGAGCGTTCAAGTATTACCCCCTCCCCTCGTAACGCACCTTAACATTTTTGGCACCCCTCTCACTCTCCGTAAACATTACGTGACATCCAATTAATCGTTTTTACGTAAGTCACCTCATAGTATACCATATATTTTTAAGTTATTATAATTTTCTGATTATTTTGAAGTTAAAAAAAATCTCCATGACGCACCGTAACGTTTCACAAAACACCCCCTCCCCTCCAAATTACGTTACGTAACACTTGAACGGTTACTGTTTAAATAATACAAACACATAACTATCGATTGCGAACTACTCATTAACTGTATTTAGACTTCCGAAATTGTTTTTTACGTGTTAAGGTCTCCCACACAAAACTGCGATGCGATGCGACGCCGCATAGGAGGAACATGCGATAGCGAATTGCTCCGATGCGGCGTCGCATCGCATCGCAGTGTTTTGTGGGAACCCTAAATCAAATATGACAAATCGCCCCTTAGCTAACAACAACGTTCAAGTAAAAAATTTGCAGTTTCCACATTTTAATCATTTTAATGCCTTTAGGTAGATGTGCTCATTGCGCGTCTAACTATAGGTCATATTTCAGCCAATCAGAAGTTGTAATTCGAATAGTGGTGACAGCACGCAAATCGGTTGGCCCCTCAACACAGAACAGTTTATTTCCTTTAAAGATGGTAAATTGATTAATGCTAACAACACTATTAGCTATGAGACTATATTTTTGATAAGCTATGGGACGAAATGGAGGAAGTGGACATGTTGGACCGATCCCACAAAGCGGGATAAGGGTAAGTGAATAACAGATGTTTCATTGGTTTCTCATGAGGATTTATAAGAAAAACACACCTACTCCTATTAATCTACCGCCAAATAGTAATGTGCTAGCGTTACTGTGTTCCCCTTTAAAGGGCAATGTTTCTAGAGAAATGCTAATAGTAAGTGCAAGCAAGCGATACCTACTGTGTTCCGATTTAAATGCAATTAAGGCAATGTTTCTAGAGAAATGATATGTTATCTAGGTTACGAGTGCAGTGCAGTGCTAGATAGTAATCATGACTATTCACGTTCAAATATCTGCGTTGTATTTAACTGTTATTGTCATGGTCAAGAGCGTGTCTTGATCGCCCCTACGTTACAAAATATAGATGGCTACGCCAAGAAGCGTCACTCGATCACGTGACCATAATGAAGTGGTCTACTAGAAACTTCAGTGGAGCACTTGTAGACTACAGGCCCGTGAACAAAATGTACGTAGTAAATTAACCACCAGGAGACTTACTTCTCCTAATCCATTATTTCGCAACGCCGTACAAAAATCATGCGAAAAGGAGAAATGATCGAGGGTTGCAAGTTGCAACCCCCCCTCTTCGACTGTACTCAGTTGGACAGCTTACAAGTGACGGCATAGTGCTGAATCTTATTACTTTATACCCTTCTATCTTCCTATGTAAGTATCCTGGTCCTATGTAAGTCCTACGTGATCGAGTGACGCTTCTTGGCGTAGCCATCTGTATTTAGCGCGCTGCGAGAGATGTACGTAGTATATATGTACTGCTTATTTATTTGTAAAACCGAAACACATTGCGGAATTTGGAGCATGCACACGAAAAAAAAACTAAAATATATATTAGCATACACAGTAAAATCTCTTCATTCGCGGTTCTTTACTTACGGGCCAAATCGGCGAGTTGACAAATGGACTACGTACTCGTAATATACAAGTAAAACAAACGGTATTTTTAAACGGGCAGAACCTTTATTCATTATATCATCATTTTCAGCCTGTATCAACCCACTGCTGGGTATAGGCCTCTTCACCCCTGTGCCATTGATCTCCATCCTGAGCTGATCTCAGCCACGTAACCCCTGCGATGGATCTGATGTCGTCGACCCATCTGGCTGGTGGTCTGCCAACGGAATGTTTATCGGCGATCGGTAAACACTCTCGTCAGAGATGTACTCCACCTGCCGTCACCACGTCTGGCCACGTGACCTGCACAGTGCCACTTGAGTCTTGTAATACGGTTACCAACGTCAGTAACTTTCGTCCTTCGCCGGATTTCCGTATTACGCACTCGGGTCTCTCAAACTGATGCCTAGCATGGAACGCTCCATAGCCCTCTGTACGACTCTCATTCTGTGCACAGTTTCCTTGGTCAACGTCCATTTTTCGGCACCATAAGTCATTATAGGCAAGACACATTGATTAAACAATTTGGTCTCTGATCTCTGAACACGTCATCAATTTTACTAAAATCTGCCCAACCTAGTTGAATGCGGCGCGATTTGTCTTAGACTTGTTCATCTTCAGATCAACTTTAAACGAAGCGTTATAAAGGTCTTGTATCATTTCTTGAAGATCTTGAATGCGCTCGAAAATAAGTTAATCAGCAAAACGAAGATGCGACAGGTATACACCATTTATACCTTTGTTATCTCAATTGAGTGTCTTCATTATATCTTTCAAAACGGAAGTGAAGAGTTTAGGTGAAATGTTGTCTTCCTGCCGCATCCCTTACCCTCTGGATATGTAGACGGTAAGTGCGTGCACACGTACTTGCATAGTTGCTGAATCGTACAAGTTTCTAAGAACATCCAAATAACGCGAGTCGACCTGACAGCGATGGAGTGAATGAAATATGGCCCTAGTGTTCTACGCTGTCAAAAGCTTTTTCGTAATCAACAAATGCGAAACACAGAGGCTTGTTGTACTCATTAAATTTCTCCATAAGCTGTTTCACTGTATGACTGTGATCTATTGTAGAAAATCCGCTTCGGAAACCTGCTTGTTCGATCGGTTGATATCCATCAAGCTGGAAAGTAATTCTTCGGCAAAGTACTTTTGAAAATAATTTGTATGTGTGGGAGCGCAAGCTAATGGGACGGTAGGTCTCAAGTTTAGAACTATCTCTTTTTTTATGAAGAATAGTAACTACGGCGTTTCACCATGCTTCGGGTGTAGTACCGCTCTGTAGAACTTTATTGAAGAGTTTCACTAGAAATCCCATTACAGTATCTCCACCTGCTCTCAAAGGCTCCACTGAGATTCCGTCTTCTCCGGGTGATTTATCATTTTTCATCCGTGCTGAGGCCTATTCTACCTCGTGAGATAGTATGGCTGGTAGTGGTTAATCAGTTCTTATTTCGGCAGGTGGAGCAAGTGTTGATTTCAGAGATGTTGTTTTACTTATACCAAATTTTACGAAAGGTCACTAGTCGAAACTCATCTATGTATACCTTTTCTATTAATTTGAGTGCATATAATGTGCAAAAAAACATAATCAAATTTTATGTTTTTTTTTAAATATTGACTGTTTAAGACTGACTGTGACTGATTTGTTATAAGAATTGCTTAAATAACTTATATAATAAGGCTGATAATTATCTCATCACGATAAACATGTTTAATCAATCTAAAAGTGTTTTAGTTTGACCATTTTAATAGATTTTTCACCCTGTATGAAAGTACCCCAAGAGCTGTATCAAAGTACCCCACTAGTGGGGCAGATTGATACTAAAGCCATTTTTTACAAAAGGTAAATTATTTATTTTCTTTGATATCTTAAAAAAATTAAACTGTGGCATTATAAAATTAAATTATAAGTATAACAGAAAATTAATGGAAAATCTTAAGTTTTTATATACTTTTTTTAACTTTAAATTTTTGTGTATCAATCTGCCCCACTTCCCCCTACCTACACACAAAGTTAATCCCGTGAATAAGGAGCTTTTACTGTTTCAATATATTTGTAACATTTTATTTAACCTTTAACATCTGATGTTACTTATAAAAAAAAAAAGGCATGCAATTAAACACAAATATGGACCACAACATTTAATTCCATTGTCAAATAGGGTTTTTACTATCATATTCTTTCCAGTCTAGCGAATTTTGAAACTTTGCATTAGTATAGATAGAAATGTACCTTATTCACTCTAGTTTCCATGCTTGGTCCTATCGCAACTAATGTCTGTGTTAAATACTTTTTATCCTTTGCTTTTCGGAAGAAAGAATGTTTTAAGAGATCTGTGGCGGTCGGTCGCTTGGATGGATCCTTCTGCAGGCAATCTGTAACCATTTTTCTAAATGTCTTGCCATATGCTTTGTACTGGTCTTTTTCATCGGCTCCTGAGGATTGAAATATATTTTGGTTATTGAAGTGAAAGCTACATTTGGCGCGCCACAGACAGGTTTTTCGTGGGCTGTGAATTGAATTATTGTGTCCGTTCGGGAATGATAAGAGATCTTCGGGTAAACTCGGAACCATGGCCATGCTCATGGCCACGCCTTCCGGTTTCACCCGCGTAGTTTCCAAAGTAAGCTATCAAATGTAGAGTTATAAGTTTTCACTTCTATCGGCAGTTCCTATGACTGTATTTTTTTTTCTAGACACCTCTACCGACCCCTTATGCGGAAGTATGGACAGTGTGGACATATCCGTCAACCCATTTCTTCCACGTAAAAAAGTATGAGAAAAGTCTAGTCTCTTTAAATTGTTTATCTGTCCCAATTTTACATAGTGCCAATGTTGAGCAAATGCCATTGAACAAAATCGATATAGAATTTTTTAAAGAACTAAACAATGTGATAAATACTTCTATACTAATATTGTAAAGCTGAAGAGTTGGTTTGTTTGTTTGAACGCTAGGATCTCGCGAACTACTGGCCCTAAATGGAAAGATAATTTTTCTGTTGGATAGTCCATTTATCGTGGAAGGCTATATAACATTACGCTATCAATAGGAGCAGAGCATGAATGAAGAATGTAACAAAAACGGGAAAATACACATAACAAAATTACTTACTTCACGTAAATTCCCTTAAATGATTTTCACGTATATTACCTATAGGTAATATCAATTTATGGAATGATTGGCGTCTTAGATCTGTCTGTCTTTATGTAAAAGGTTTTCAAAGAGTTGTCGCACGCAACGAAATCTCTCAAAAAGGAATACTTTTTCCCGTTTTTGTTCCATTTTTAGGGTTCCGTAAAACGTAAAAACGGAACCCTTATAGATTCGTCATGTCTGTCTGTCTGTCTGTCTGTCTGTCTGTCTGTCCGTCCGTATGTCACAGCCACTTTTTGCCGAAACTATGAGAAATACACTGTTGAAACTTGGTAAGTAGATGTATTCTGTGAACCGCATTAAGATTTTTGCAAAAGTTTTAAAAAAAAACAAAAATTAGGGGTGCCCCCCATACTGAGAACTGAAGCTCAAAAATTTTTTTTTCATCATACCTACACGTTTGGTGTGTCTATCGATAGGTCTTAAAAAATGATGTTGAGGTTTCTAAGATAATTTTTGTCTACACTGAATAACTTGCGCGAGAGACGCTTCCAAAGTGGTAAAATGTGTGTCCCCCCCCCTCTAACTTCTAAAGTAAGAGAATGAAAAAACTAAAAAAAATATATGATGTACATTACCATAAAAACTACCAACGAAAATTAGTTTGAACTCGATCTGATGAGTAGTTTTTTTTAGTACGTCATAAATACACTATTATTAAAACTTCGATCAAAGTTACAACGAACTACAAGAACTATGTGTACTATGTATATTATGTTACTTGCTGGAACGGAACCCTTCATGGGCGAGTCCAACTCGCACTTGGCTACTTTATTTTTCATTCATGCTCCGCTCCTCCGCATTATTAGTAGTGTAATGTTACATAGCCTTCCTAGATACATTTAATAATATCTCCTCGATTCATCCCACCATATTTTTTTCGTGAAAATTTCCTAAGTTATGGAAAAACATTGTCCCGACAATAACGAATACATAAAACAAAGAATCATCAAATTTGGTGCAGTCATTCAAAAGAAAAGTAGATAGTGATTCAAGAGAAAGGTTTACATGTCTAATAACTACATGTATTATTTGATAGAGAAACACTGATAATTTTAGAGGTAATGTCGTAAATGAACACATTTTTGCGCTTACATTGCGAACGCTGGCTGAACCCTACGAGATAGATCAAAATAAATACAAGTACTCCAGTTTTGTACGCCTTAAAAATGTCTATATAAATCCGCAATGATAATATATGTCTATCTTCTAGTGATATCCCACAATAACCATTTTTGACGTGATAACGTCTTATAATTCGATTAAGCTGGCTGCACGCCCGCAAAACATGACGTCATGTGCCGTTACCTCGCCTTATTACTTTTCGCACCATCTAGTGAGTGAAATGTGTATTACGTTCAAGGAGTCTGTCCATGTTTTAGAAAAGCGACGATATGAAGTTAAGAACTTGTGCTAGTACAATGATGTACCCAGAGATGGCGCTTTGAACAGCTTTTCAAAAAGCTTCAGAATGTTTTACCTAGATGGCGCTTAACACAAATACTAGTTAGTACCATTCCATCAGTATTTTCTTAAGACGTTGTCACGTTCAACTATCTTCAGTAAACCGACTTTACAGACAACAATTTTTTTATCCTTTACTTTTTACCAGAAATAACGGCTTATTTACGAAGTGATTTTGAGCAAAACATCATTAATCCTTAACTTAAGCCCGTGAGAGGCCGGGGGGATGGGGGGGACTAACCATCTTATATCTCTAGGTGTCTAGGTGCTCTGTATCTAGGTATCTGCTAGGTAGTAAATTGGACTCTTCAAGTTCAAATATTTGCGTGACAACTGTGCTGTTATGGGCCGGTGTGCTGGGCCTCATAATAGGGGTGACGACAGGGTAAAAAATATACCTTCCTAATTAGTTCGTCTGGTAGATTGTGGAAAAATACAGGACACGTATAAGAAATAAAAAATAAAAGTAAAAAATAAGAAATAAAAGTATAACAAAAATTTAGAACGATATAAGATCATCGAACTTCCGAAGTGGGAAGGAGGGGGGATTGACGTCACTCTGTCATAAAAATCGTACCATACCGTGAGGAGGTCACTCTCGAAACTTCTAAGCACTGTATCTTCGACATTTTTTGTTTGTGGAACAAAAGAAAAAATACGTGTACAATATTTAACTGACATACTAATTAGTTTTGTTTAGTCGTTTCGCCTATTATGGCCCCTTCACCTGTATAATATAATAAAAAAATCATAAAAAAATCAATTAATTACGATATATCAAAAAAGAACACAATACATCACATTGTAACCATACCTGTCTCAAGATTAGGAGGATCATTTTGCAGTGTCAGCATCAATACTTTCATCGGTGGGTATTTGTGGTAAGGTGCTGTACCCGTGGCCATTTCAATTGCGGTGATACCAAAGGACCAAATGTCAACTTTGAAGTCATAGCCATGCTCCTGTGGAAAATAAATGTATTTTTATGCCTTATTATAAATTAGTGCCTTGAACTTATTGGAAAAATAAAAGGTGTCTTTTGTATCCACGTCATCACAAAGCAAATGACAAACGCGTTCTGGTTTATGAGAAAGATGGACGTCCATGACACTAAAACATGTCTATGATATAGGCTCTGAAATAGAAAGCCATGAAGCTAACTATAAACTGCGGCTGTATATCATTCGAAATAACTTACAGGTCGAGTTACTATCCCTAAGCCGCTGTTACTATCCCTAAGCCGCTGTTCCTATCCCTAAGGCGCTGTTACTATCCCTAAGCCGCTGTTACTATCCCTAAGCCGCTGTTACTATCCCTAAGCCGCTGTTCCTATCCCTAAGGCGCTGTTACTATCCCTAAGCCGCTGTTACTATCCCTAAGCCGCTGTTACTATCCCTAAGCCGCTGTTACTATCCCTAAGCCGCTGTTCCTATCCCTAAGCCGCTGTTACTATCCCTAAACCGCTGTTACTATCCCTAATCCGCTGTTACTGTCCCTAAAACGCTACGCATACGTAGACACTTTTAGTTACCAGTTACCGACACCGAACGCTTTTTGATCGTCTTATGGGTCCAGTTATGAAAACTTGTCAAGTGCGTGTCGGACACACGCATCGAGGGTTCCGTACAAACCTGTAGGTATATAAGTAAAAGTGGTGATAATATTGTTTTTAAAGTTATGATATTTGTAAGTTTCAAATATTTTTTTTCATTTTTAAATAAATATTGGTAGACAATTCATACACAACACCATCTTACCCCAAACTAGGCAAAGGTTGTACTATGGAAGCGAGATACCTGATATATTACTTATATAAATAGTTTTAAAAAACATACTTAGGTATAGTTCTCATAGTTTCGGCAAAAAGTGGCTGTAACATACGAACGGACAGACAGACAGACATGACGAATCTATAAGGAGTCTGTTTTTACGTTTTACGGAACCCTCAAAAATATCCATGTGTACTTTGTGTACCTAGCATAAATAAATATTGGTGGACGTATCTCACACAACACCATCTAGCCCCAAATTAAACAGAGCCTGTAGTGCTATGGAAGTCAGATAGCTGGTATCCTAGATCGGGCTGAAATTTGGAACACAGATAGATTATAGTCTGGAAGAACACATAGGCTACTTTTTATCCCGGAAAAACAACGGGAACGAGAACTTCGCGGGTAACACCGCGGGGCGCTGCTAGTAATACATATAAGTTTAAATACATACCTACAGTAGGCTACAGTAGGTACAGTAGGATCAGTAACTAATCACAATAAGAATAATGAATAATTCTTATTCTCTAAAAAGTTACAGCTGGTCTAGTCAGGAGAGAAGCAGTTGCCGATCCGAGCCCCTGGTTCGAATCCTCCGCGCATCACTGTCTTTTCGAAGTCATGTGCGTAATGCCGCTTAAAAAATTAAAAACGGTGAAAAAAACATCGCCAGGAAACCGATATGTTCGCAGGATATTTCGATGAGGTCATTCGCCAACACGCACTGGCCCAGCGTAGTAGATTATAGACTTGACTCTTTCTTACGAGATACGGTTAAATGTTCCTCCCAGCATTGAGAAATTTTTCATGTTTATCCCCAATGTAAATAACAAAATCAAAATTTAATAAAATAATTTAGCCCGGATTTGTAATCAGTACGATATTCTACTAGTCAAGCCCTTTCTTTCATTTGATACCCATTTTGAAGTAGGTTGTGCAGAAACATTTTGTCCGCCATTTTGTGGAGGCGGCCATCTTGAATCGATATTAACCAAACATAGCTAAGAACGACCGCACGGAAAATAACCTTAAAAAAACGCATCGAAATAGGTCCATCCGTTTGAGCTCAACGGTGCCACAGACAGATATACAGACATTGAGCTCTACGGTGCCACAGACAGATATACAGACAGACATCGATGTCAAACTTAGGTATAACACTCCTCTTTGTGGTCAGGGGTTAAAAACTCACTTGTTCCATAATTTCCGGGGCCATCCAACAAGGTGTGCCCACGAAGGTATGCCGAACCTTCTGCCTGGCAATGTCGCGATCATTAGCCAACCACGCGGACACGCCAAAATCTGCTAACTGGACGGCGCCGTCTTCGCCTAGTAAAATATTACCAGCTTTTATATCCCTGTAAAACACATACTTCAACTTAGCACAAAGAGTTTACATATACTACGTATAAAGTTAGATCAAACGCTTTACACCGAAATCACGGGTCTGATCGCTCTTGTGTAAGTGTCATACTTTTGTCGCGGCACATCACTATGTTGCCAAAGCTAACATACACCTCGATCTGCTTACGATTGGTACAAAGGAACCGTGCAGAAAAACCTGATCTTTATTTACTTATTCTTTATCCAAAGCTTAGCATGACATTCCACTGAACAACTGAGGATTGCATGGCAATCAATGGTCTGGACTTCTTGCGAAACAAAACCCCTACTCCGAACATGGAATATGCATTTAATAAGCAGCCCACTTTGGGCTGCCCAAAGTGAGCAAAATTGAGATGTAACTAGTTACACAAAATTGAGCATATATTTAAGAACTAGCAGCGCCCCGCGGTGTTACCAGCGTAGTTCTCGTTGTTCCCGTTGTTTTCCGGGATGAAATCCGGGAACCGGGATAAAAAGTAGCCTATGTGTTTTTCCAGACTATAATCTATCTGTGTTCCATATTTCAGCCCGATCCATTCATACGTTAGGACGTGATTGAGCAACAAACATCCAAACATCCATACATTGACATTTATAATATTACTAGAAGCGCCCCGCGGTGTTACCCGCGAAGTTCCCGTTCCCGTTGTTTTTCCGGGATAAAAAGTAGCCTATGTGTTCTTCCAGACTATAATCTATATGTGTTCCAAATTTCAGCCCGATCCGTTCATACCTTAGGACGTGATTGAGCAACAAACATCCAAACATCCATACATTCACATTTATAATATTAGTAGAACTAGCGGCCCATTCCGGCTGGGCTCGGATATTGTCATTTAAAGACTATTAATCGAAATAAAAACTATCCTATCTCTCAAGTTGGACCAGACTGCTCACGGTGTGCCAATTTAATTTAAAATCGGTCAAGTAGTTTATAGATATATTAAGAATAGTACCTAGGATTGAGATAATGATTGGGTCAAAAATTTACCATTATAATAATTAGTCCATCAGGTAGATTATGAAAATGTGTATTCCTTTTAAAATAGCGTTATTTAACAGTTTTTAAATAAAACTTAGTAAAAACACAACAAATGTTGGCTTCCAAAGAAATTTACCTGTGTATTTGCCCATTGTTATGAAAGTATTCTAATCCTTTTAGCACCTCTTTCAATACAGTTGCAATGGTTGATTCATCAAACACACCATGTTTGCAATTGGATACTTTTATTTTATGCTTAATGATATCTAGGAGACTGCCGCCTGAAACATTAAAATTTATATATTATTTTTTTATATATTATTTTTTTATACATTTTAATGGAACTATCTACTTCATTTTACAGACTCACTACAAAATTTTTAGGCGGATGTATGAGGTAATGCAAACAGATAGTTATGAATGAGGAAGTAGCATTAAAGTAACACAAGTGACAGAAAAACAAAAAAGCAATACAGTACCTACTTACCTATATTTTGGTAGTACAGCGGTTATGAAAACAACAATAACTTTACAAATAAGTATTTATACAAAAAAAATCTGGCGATAAATGAATATTATGAATACACACTAGTGTAGTACACAAAAACTACAGTGTAAGTGTTAACCTAACACCAGATCAAAACCAGAGTTTTGAAGGATAATGTTTCCAGAGAAATTAGAGGGCTTAGAGATATAACATTTTAAATATCTGGGTGACGAGCGCACTGCAGTACTAGGTAATGATTTGGACTTTCATGTTCCAATAGCTGCATGTGTTATACATTTTGCTTACCATCAGGCACATGCCTTGTTTGTGTCGTCATTCTTTATTTAAAAAAAAATATTTTCTATCAAGATTTGCATAGATATATTATTAGACTGGAGGGTCATAGATAGATTATTCTATCCAGACCCTCTATATCTACAATACTAGTTTTGATATCATTACTATAATCTATAATACAATCACTAATCAAATTTCTGTACATATTGTACAGAAGCATGTTTGTGAAAACTTAGCCCAGTCATTATAATTATATTTTTCTTTAGAATTTGTGAATTATACATTACAAATTGGTTCTAATGATTAAAAGTTCATAAACAATGTAAATAATTATTAGGTACAAGGTACTATTAGAAATATTGTGATAAACAAATGAGAAATAATATTATTACCTTCAAGTAATTTTAAGACGAGCCATAGTTCGTCGGAGACTACAAAACTTGTGTGATATGTAACAACATTTTCGTGGTTGCAAGCGGACATGACCTGTAAAAATTATAAAGCATACATTTTATTTAAAAATAATCTATTTTCTCCAAGAAAAACAAAAACCGACTTCAACTTAAAATTAAATTCTGAACTCAACCAAATATCATCTAAATCAAATATCATACAAATCACTATATCGTCTAAATACATGAAAGCGAATTTTAGTTTTTTGGTCATATTTCCAAAACCGCTACACTGATTTTGATAAAATTTGTATGGGACTACCTTTGAAATATGATCTACCAAACAAAAAAAACCATCACAATCAATTCACAATTGGCCGCGCTATCGCGTAACATACATACAAAAAAAACATACAACCGAATTGACCTCCTCCTTTTTTGAAGACGGTTAAGAGTGCGCCTAAAGCCAGGGAAAAATCAGTTTTCACCCGCGCGACGCGTTTCGATATACATAAAGTCGAGAATAGCATGACACATTTTGGAGGAAAAATCAATATTAAATCAGGAGTCCATTTTTGACCAAGTTTTATTAAATTACTCAATAATTAAACATAAATTTAAAAAAGTGTTCGGTTACTTTACTAGAACGTACAAATAGGAATTTTATTACCAAAAAATAATGTGGGGTCATCCCTGATAATTTCGAGTACTCGAATTAAAACGGGTTTTTTCGGTGTCATTTTTATTTTTTTATTGTAAAAAACTCTGATCTATTTTTAAAATTCTATTCGGTTATTGTGCTTCTTCTTGATTGTACCCACACGTCAATATTTTTTTTTGTCACAGTTTTTAGTTTCTATACTTCAGTGAGCGGCGTCGAAAATGTCCCTTTTTTCGTTTTCTGGCTTTAGGCGCCCTCTTAACATACACATGGGGCAGTCTTTCGAGACTGCAGATAGAAATGAAAACTAAGTACTTATTAATTAATAAGTACTTAATTGTATCATCAAGCTAAGCAATCCAGCGCTGGATTCGATCGCTGGACTGGAATAATGTAAACCGGGTATAATTCCAGTTGCACTGGATTGGTCACTGGATTCATAAGTAGACTGCCAATTCAGTTATTGGACTGGAATCATAACTGGATTCATTGCTTTCCAGTACCGGTTTACATTATTCCAGTAAGCAATCCAGCGCTGGATTCGATCTCTGGACCAAAATAATGTAAACCGGGTATAAATCTACATGGAAAGCCAGCAACTACTTCAGTTGCAATAGGCAAGAACTCAATAAACAAATATGATTCTCCTGTACATTACATTATTTTCCTGTATGTCTCATTTTAGTATTTACTATAAACACTAAAACAGAAAACTAGTTAGTCCTTGATGAGTGTAATCTGGATGCATTCAAATAGAAACTGAACCAGTTTCATCTAGATATGCATGCTCTATCATAAACGATACTCCATATCTCATATCATAGAAAGCGAAGGTCAAGCTTAAACCTATTATCAAATGAATATTTTTCTATCCTTATAATTAGTAGCCTGGATGAGAGTGCTATGAAAAAATAAAGCACTACCGATTAGGCAGTCACTTGACAGTTCTTAAGTTTCCAAAATGTATTGTAAAATATGTGGTCTTCGAATAAAGACTTTATTGTTATTGTAGATAATCATCTATTTGCTTTGTATAATGGTGGTGTTTTTAGTGTGCCCCTGAGGAAAATGGTTTTTGTTAAAGTGATAGAAATTTCCAGATGTACAGGTGTTCCAGATTACAAATTGTTGGGAGTCATTTGAATGTTAATATATGGTTGTCAAGTGTATCCAGACATTCCAGACTGGTTGTTAAGTTTTTAGGTATAACACCCACTGTAAATAAAACTACTCTATAAATAAAACTAATCACACAGCTGTAAGTGTTTAATTGGTACTGGGACTTTATTTCGAAGGATAAATTTAATCTGTGTACTTAGTTATTTTCTCTCTCACTGGTGTAATGTGATAGTGGTGGAATACTCACAACTTACTTACAGCAATGTCAATGAGAAAACTGCATTTGCTGGATTTGGCTACAACATCTAGTCTATTGTTGGTTATTAGGACTTAAAAACTTTTGAAACATGTAACTATCTCATTGATTTGTGAAGGAACTAGCCTATTTGTACACAACATTTGTTTCTAATAAGGTACAATAACTAAGACATTTACACATTATAACTCAACTTTTGGAACACAGCAATTGTTTTCCATTAAACCTTAAAACCCATTGGATAGAATTAAATCTTTAAGTACTTCTTAGCATAAGAAAAAATTTCATTTAATTTAGAATGAATACTCTAATTATAATGAATGAATAAAATACTCACATGAATTTCTTTCAACTGTTCCTCCATTGATGTGTTCCATTTTTCCAGGTTTATCCTCTTGATAGCGCATTTCTCTTCCCTAGGAATACAGTAGGCACTGTAAACAGTGGCGGTAGCTCCTACACCTGTAGATAAAGGTAAATGGGAAGATTAAACTTGTTGGCCTCTAACATTGTGAATACTAAATAAGGTTAACTCGACGAAGACCGTCTATCGGGTAAGATCATCCAGAAAGAATTACAACGAAAACTGCAGAGCTACGAGAATGGCAATATAATCCACAGGACAGTAAAACTATTGCAATTATCATAAATGGGCATCGAAGATGGCATTGCTTACAGTATAAATAGTAGACATCATTTTTAATATTTGGTATGGTTAGCAACTTGCAGTGCGAGTGCAACTTGTGCTAGCATAAAAGACAATAAGTATTCAAATTTTATATATTTCACAAATAAGTTTATTTTTTATGAATACTTCTAATGCATTAGTACATTGCAATGGCATTATGCAGGTTTTTTACTAAGTTATGACCAATGAAAATAAAAACTAAGCTCACAATATTTAGTGGAGAAGTCTGTCTAGGCCTAGGAGGGTAATAAACGCCAGTCTTCACCACCCCTAGAAATAGTCAATATTTATTTATTTAATAATAGGCAATCAACATTAACTGATATGCCTATATCTCAGTGTTGAAATTTGCAACAACATTATAGTATAGGTAATTGTCTATTAAAATGATAGTCTTTCGCTGTCCATTTGTCCAGTTTGTTCTTGAATAATGAGTTCAATAATTTTGCTGACATAACATCCTCAGGCAACCTGTTCCAGTTGTAAACCACTCTTGTTGTTGAGGATATGGTGTGCAGTGTTTGTCAGTAATGGTGCATGAGACCAACAATCTCTATAGACAGCGGTGGTCACCGGACGTTTTTACCTATCACTACAACTGTTGGTTGTTGTCAACAACCAATAAATATGATTGAGCGTTTGAACTTGACCCTTGAGGCAGTCTCTAAATGGGGCGATGCCAATTTGTCCAAGTTTAACAAAGGAAAAACACAGACATGTTTATTTTACGCTAAAAGGAGTCCATTCGAACTGATGTGCCAAAAGGCTCATAGGCAATGACTCTTGTGCGTAAAAGACTTCAAAGTCTTGATCATCGCCGCAAAATTGCTAGCTTATCGGTTTTTTATCGGATACACTTCAGAGAGTGTGCAACTGATATGCATAATATAGTACCACCTTGCCCTTTCTTCTATCGGACTTCTCGTATCTCAAAAAAGCGACATCGTTTCATAGGTGATGTCCAAAAACATGATAGTCCATACAAAAACTCGAACGAAGAGATTCAACTCCACGTTTGTAATAAGAACGTCTAGGTTGCGTTGCGTTGCGTGAGTGGGGTTTTCCCGATAGTTACAATCTTGGGGTCTTCAAATCAAGAGTGAATCGGTTTCTTCTAGGTAAGCACGCTCCATCGTAGATCGCATCGTCGCTTAACATCAGGCGAGATGGTGGTCAAGTGCTAACCTATTATAGTAAAAAAAAAACTATAAGTAGAACCACAGCAAATCTCACCGCTAGCGATTCTAGGGGTCAAGTAGATTGGTTGTTTGTAAACCACTTATGATACACACAGAGACGCACTTTATTATCAATTTCAAGGTACTCAGAGCACATCTATTGGTTTATATCGATGCATGAGACAACTGGGACTAATGACGCCGACTGTCTCTCTTATGCTCCTTCAATTTGTATAGATTCCTTATATGAGGGAGGTTATAAAATCTATTCAGTAGGTATTTTATATGTTTTGGTCAAGTCTCTTTGCAACCGTCTCTCTTCCAATGTAGTGAGGCACAGGGATTTTAACCTGCTTGTGTAAGATTTAGGTCGAAGGGCATATGGCAATTGGTTTGGCAACTACTACAACACCAAAAATCTTTAAATTTGCATTCAACAATTACCTAAATGTTTTTTTGGGTAGGAATGCCCAAAAATTAATGTTGCAATATTTTATTCTCGGATTGATCATATTTTGACATAAAACATGAAAACCACACCATCAGCTGCATTAGAGTATCTCTTAAACCTAAGACCTCTACATTTAGTCATGCAGGAGGAGACTACAGCAGCCACCCTAAGACTAAGAGCAAACAGACTGTGGAAACAAAACATAGAAACAAGACACTCAAAAGTTCTACAACGGATTATGAAAGACATACCACTTCTTGATGCACCCATGGACAGAACAATATGCCAACATGTCTTTGATTGTAGATACAACTTAATGCAAAATCGAAAGATAGCTCTGGCAGCAGAGAAGTTAGGATATACCTATACTGATGGCTCCAAAACCGCATGCGGTACAGGAGCTGGTGTCTTCTCAAATTACTTAAACATAAGGATATCTAACATCTAAAGCAACTTAAACACAATATTTTAAGCTGAATGTATCGGCATCACCAGGGCAGCACACAGGCAGTTACAGCCAGAGATGTTGGAGACCTAAACATCAAAATTGTCTACGAAAGCGCCTCCGTGATTCAAGCGCTTAAAAATAATACTATAACCTCTGTCCTTATACTGGAATGGCACAATGCACTCCAATCCATAGTGGATGCGAACAAAGTAACCCTCGAATGGATTAAAACACACAGCGACTAGCTAGGTAATGACGCAGCAGATGAGCTGGCCAAAAGGGGACCAAAGACAAAGGTACATGGACCGGAACCACTTATGCCTATACCCCAGGCTCAAATAAAAATATAGCTGCGTAGAAATACTGAAGAAGCCCATTTAACTGAATGGAATAACAATGAAGGATGCAGGCAAACAAAAAATGCAAAAAATGGAAGCATTTAAAAAACTTGCCCGCCACCTCAACTTTACGAATTTTGTTCCTGTTTAGGAATAATAAGTTATAGGTATAATAACTGGTCACTGTCCCCTAAATAAGCACTTATATACCATAGATAGGTGTAACAGACAGTCCTCTATGCAGAGGATGCATGGAGGAAGAAGAAACACACACAGCATGTACTTGTGGAGTGCAGCAGTGTGGTAGATCAACGGGCAGAATTCCTCCAATCTCCGCCTGTTCTGGATGGCTGTCGCAACCTTAACAGGATGCTTGCCTTGTGGGACGGCCTGGGCTGGTTGGAGTAGGAAGGTAGTAGGGAAATATGAGTCACGCACAACGGCCCAATAAAGAGGCTATGTGTGGAAAAGGCCCCGCTAAACTAATTATCCCATTTCACTAATGCCGCTCATTTGGTACTTAAAACATTTGGCATGCTGTTTCACAATATTTAAGCAAGTATGCGTTAGAAACCCTGGTACTCAATACTACAAGTAAACGCTGGCACATACAATGTTTTACTGCAATAAAATGTATTTTTTTTAACTTTCATAGGCTTACACTTGACCGCCATCTCACCTGATGTTAAGTGACAATGCGGTCTACAATGGAATTAAGTATTTGAGTTCATGTGGCACTTTAAATGTTATGGTTTATAGCACCCTCATTTATTCATTCCAGTAGCAAGAATAAATGTCTCGGTTTATGTTTTGCTCACTTATGGAAAAAATATTTTAAAATGAGAATATAAAAGAATCTATTTGTGAAGTGCAGTGGCAGAATTAATGGTCATAAAGCATCTAATTTGTACCTTCCATAAACCTCATAATAAATAACCTCACAAAAAAAAATATATAATTTAAAAACTCAAAAACCCGACTGCGTAAAAAGTGAACCAAACTACGTTCTCGCATACTAAAAAAAACTGAAAAGAATAAAACAAGCATTTAGATTTCTGGTGGTCTAGAATTCTATAATATGTTATTGTATTAATACTATTGAAATATATACCATATTTTCTAATATGGTATATATAAATATTTATTAGAAGAAAATAAAATTCCACCCATTACGATTTTTTTGATAAACTTGATAATATAACTCTTTAAATATTGATCCTAGCGTAAAAACTATTAGGATTAAACTTGTGAGAAATTAAATTTCCAACAACTTTGGACTACCATTTTTGCTCTAAAGTTGAAAATTAATGAGTTATTTCACAAACACTTTAAAACAAGATGGCGGCGAACCCTCTACTGGGATTAGTTAGAAAATCGAGATTTATACTTCCAACAACCCTCCTCGACATTTACAAAAAAAAATTGATCCCCGGATATTTTTTCTATTTCAATATCTGCCCCGACCGGGCTATGACAGTTAAGGTGTATGAATGAAGTCTTGACATAGGTACTTACTACCTAATTGAAAAATAATTGAAACATTATTTTGTAACTTTACCAAATTTCACTTTCAAGGGAGCAAAATAGCCAAAATGTGTCTATTTAGGTTTAAAAGAATAAAGCATGCCATAGTAAAGTCTTAGCAGAGTTGACTTTGGGAAGTTTTTTTAAATTTTGATTTCTGATAAGGCTTCCATAAATGTATACTTTTTTCTACAGGCCTCTCTATTTCGCTCAGACACTCACCAATCAATCAGAATAACTCAGATGGGGTAAGTATGTCTCTGACAAAATGTTGATGTCCATCATATCCGGTCCTTACAAATGAGCTAGATTTTTCCTGCTGTTGATACACTGATGACCATTATGGGAAGTACGACAAATCAGGATAATTCAGGGATAAATTATAAATAATAAGAATGTGAGTGCTTACCTAGTGTACCTATCCACATCTAGGCTTAACTATATGCAACTATTGCGTCCTCTAAATCTTAATTACACGTAGCGCTAACGATGTAACTAGGTTCATTTATTATTATTAGCTACATAAAAGGCTCAAAGCTATAAAACATTACAAAAGTTGAATTGAAGACCTAGAAAAACCAACTTAATTGTAATACCGTCGATGAAAACCGTAATCAAATTCTTATTTTACATCACTCATATGAAACACCATAATAACTGCACTGAATTAAGATAGTTCGTCATTTACATACCGATGATATCTAGCATTTCATAACATTTTTCTGTGTTTGGCCACGGAACCGGGGGCTCGACTTCGTTTACAACACCCGCCATTTTTTTTTCTAACTAATCTAACCAAACACCAAAGACAATAAGTAGAGTCTCTTCTGAGCTTCTGACATACGACTGACGTAACGAATCATTACGCCAATGAGAGCGGTCGAATAGAGCTGAATACTATAACGTAGTGATTACTTACTCTGTGCTGAATACATTGGACGATTGATAGAAGTCGACGACGTAGACCTAACTAGAATGTTCTAGCCCACAAATAAAACAAAATTGAAATAAAAATAACCGAATTATGCGTATAACGTAACACTCACTAATCTGTTTAGTGATGGAATGGATGGGACTGCAGAGATAAATAGTCAAAATAGGCTGAAGCCTAGGGCGGCAGATTTTAGGGGGCGGCAAATTTAGTCAAAAAATTGTATGGTTTTGTTAATACTTGCATTACTTTTTAGAGATCGATCTTTTTGAAGTGAAAACTTCTTTAGGCGCGCCTAGACAGATTTTTTGTGGGCTGTGAATTGAATTCATTCGTCACGCTCGGGTATGATAAGAAATCTTCGGGTAAACTCGGGACCATGGCTATTGGTCATCTAGAAATACGTCAGCCAATGGGAAATGCTGAAAGGGCGTGGACAGGCCATCATGGCATGGCCATCTAGAAACGCATCAGCCAATGGGAAATGCTGACGCAATTCTAGATGGCCATGCCAAGATGGCGAGGCCACGCCCTCCGGATACACCTGTGTAGTTTCCAAGGTAAGCTATCAAATTCTGAGTTATACGTTTTCACTTCTATCAGCAGTTACTATGACTGCCAATTTTTTTTTATTACAGTTTTAGTCTCACATTTTAGTCAGTTCGGTCGCTCAACAAAATTTCTATCTCCAATCAATCGATATAAGTAGTCATTGATGACTGCTCGTTGGTTAGCTATCGATACCAATATTTTTTAGGGACCTCTGTTTTCCCTACGTGGAATACTCAATAAAAAACAACATGGGATGTGTTACTTCCGGAAGAATTATTTCAAAATGTGAATCAATTAAAGGACATTTGGTGGATGAAATTATGATTAAGGAAATAACAAATTATAATATCTAAATGGGTGGAGCCAGCAATTTTCAGTTTTTGCCGCGCCTAAAAATATTTAAGATCCGGGGCTGCATATAGTCACATCCCTCGCTAAAGACAGGCGTTCATTAATCGAACGGCATTGGATCATAATTATGGTCAGGCTGGTGAATTAATTAATTGAACAGTTTAACATTTCATTTTCAAAATTATTCTTTTTAATCTGTCCTTTGAATGTTTCAAACGCTATACGACTGGCTCGTTTAAACAAAAAACCTTCGTAATTGTTTTCTATTGATATATTTAATTGTTTCAATAATTGTTATACAATTTTCGATATTCTGTAACAGCAATAGAAAATCTGTCTGTGTGAAAGAGCTATTCACTGTATGGCGTCACAAATATGGCGGTGCATTCGACAGTGTTTTCCTTCGAAATTTTAAATAGAAAATTTCAAATAATCATTTTAAATTTTATTTATTTTATAAACTAAAGATGAATTTAAAATACTTTTAGATAGAGGTTGTATTAGCCTGTTGCGGGCAAAAAATGTTTCATAGTCTTCCAAAGTTTGCATCAATTTGGTGACGTTGGCTACACGCTACACTTACTAGATATGGTATCACTTACATATTGTAGTAACGACACGCTACAGGTGCGATTAATTTCTTCCCAAATTTTGAGATTTTTACTTAAAATTTTGGGGAAATTGAGCATCGGCAATCCTGGTTGTCTTGACGACGGCGTTAGATTTTTGAGCACCTATACATGATACTGACAGTTTCCACGTCGAAATGTTTACAACTGTCTCGCCGGTCATGCTTAAGGCTCACGTAGTATAACAACACTGGTGACGCCGGTCTCTCAGACCGAAGTTTTCAACCTAAGATTTGGCTAACTCCTAACTAAATATTCTAGTTTTAGTTACTTTCAGTTTCCGTTTCAAAAATCAGTTAATCACAGGTTAAATGACTAATTAAACAATTTTATTTACGATACCAAAAGTAAAGTTTAACCTATATTATGTTATGTTTAGAAAAAAACCTTGAAAGATGTCAAGGGACACCCGGATGGAACGAAGTTGTACGTATTATGATACCAAAGACATGTACGAAATATGCTTTCGTATACTAATGATATTGTAGCAATTCTTCATTGCTTGAAAATGCGCTTGAAATGTCGTTTTTTTTTGTTATGAAACAACCTAGTTTGATCGATTTATCGACCCCGAAATTTCAAACTAAATTTCATCAAAATCGTTAAAGCTGTTTCCAAGATTTAAATTCTATAAATATAAAAAAAATATCTTCTAATATACATATACATCCAAGAATTGCTCGGTTAAAGATATTTGTAGGTATATCTATACTAATATTATAAAGCTAAAGAGTTTGTTTGTATGTTTGTTTGTTTGAACGCAAGGATCTCTGGAACTACTGGTCCGAATTGAAAGATTCTTTCTTTGTAGGATAGTCTATTTAACGAGGAAGGCTATAGGTTATTTAACACTACGCTACTATCAACAGGAGCGGAGCATGACTGGAAAATGTAACAAAAACGGGAAAAAATATTGCTTTTCGAGAGCTTTCGTTGCGTGACAGCATAATATGTCATTATGTCATATGTTAAAGGTTGCGTCATTAGAACCTAAAGTAACCGAATTTGTTCAAAATCTGAATTGGTACGACCAATTTTCTATAGATGGCGTAGCAACGCACGCGCGTTCAGCTAGTATACATAATTATATTTATATAGGATAAAATTTTCTTTGAAAAAAGGTAAACAGAATTCAATTTATAATTTAATTCAGACACACGACTAAATTTTAAAAGAAGCTATGACTACGTCTACTATTAGGACACCGCCATAGCCATTTCGATAAAATTTAAATAGTCAAGTATTACAATGATACAATATAAACAAATGAAAAAAAAAAATCAAAATCGATTCTCAATTAGCGGAGCTATCGCGTAACATACATATACAAAAACATACAACGGAATTGAGAACCTCCTTCTTTTTTTAAAGTCTGTTAAACAGATAAATATTTTGTCATAATACAAGCGAATAATTAAAAATAATTTTTGGTCTAGCCTCAAACCAAATACTCATAGGTTTAGTTGTGCAACACCATCTATTGTTAAGTACAACAGTTAGATTGTGCAGATAAATGGCCAGTAGGATTTTTTTTCGTGTTTTTGTTAGGATAAGATTTATCATCAATCATCAAGCCTTTCGCTTCTATAATGCAATCCCTATAATGCAATCCCTGCACAAGTCGAAGGTCTCAATGAAACACAGTTTAAAAATGAAATAAAAAGCTACCTATTGAGCAAGGCATATTATAATATAGATGACTTTGATAAAGATAGTAACGTATGTATATAGTGACGTATGGAAGAGAAATGTTTCGAAACTAGAATCTTGTAATAAGGTAAAATAATAGATTTATAAAACTTTTGAACAATGTTTGTACTCATGTAGTATCTTTATACTGTATGTATTAATTAGGTACTTGTTATTTTGTCTTTGACAAAGCCTTTTTACAGCTGCATTTGTTGACGAGACTCTTTTACAGCCGCTTTATTCATTTTGACATTGTTACTTTATCTTATTATGTACACAGATTCTTTGCCTTTTTGTTAAGAGTGCGCCTAAAGCCAGGAAAAAATCAGATTTCACCCGCGCGACGCGTTTCTTAACGTGATGTACATAAAGTCGAGAATAGCATGACACACTTTGGGGGAAAAATCAATATTTAATCAGGAGTTCATTTTTGACCAAGTTTTATTTAATTACTCAATAACTAAACATACATTTAAAAAAGTGTTCGGTTACTTTACTAGAACGTACAAATAGGAATTTTATTACCAAAAAATAATGTGGGGTCATCCCTGATAATTTCGAGTACTCGAATTAAAACGGGTTTTTTCGGTGTCATTTTTATTTTTTTATTGTAAAAAACTCTGATCTATTTTTAAAATTCTATTCGGTTATTGTGCTTCTTCTTGATTGTACCCACACGTCAATATTTTTTTTGTCATAGTTTTTAGTTGCTTAACTTCAGTGAGCGGGGTCGAAAATGTCCTTTTTTCTTTTTCTGGCTTTAGGCGCCCCCTTAATGACGTTAAGTGTTCTTATGAATTTATGGTTCGAATAAATGAATTGAATTTAATTGAATTGAATTTCTCTCATCAGCATTAAAGGAGACGGCCCATTTTCCATGGGCATTTGCCCCACAGAAAAAGTGCAAGAGACTTGACCAAAATTGGATCATTGTATAGGATTTTTAATATATATTGAGGAACCGTTTATGTTTTTATCCTGCATAGCGGGGCTTAAAAGATATCAACTAAAACATTGAAAAAAAATACCGCCGCAAGTAGGTAATCAAGAACGTGATTATGTACTTACTACTAAAAGAAGGTAGTAAATTCATTACTTTGCGACGTACTGTGCTCAGAATAATATCGACTCAACACAGAGAAGGGCCGGAGATTCGGCCAAACCACAAAAAAAATACAAAACCTTTGGAAAAATAAAGAAATTCCATGTATTGTGTGAGTTTCGAACGAATTTTTACTGTACGTAAACTTCAACTGAACTAAAACACTAAAATGAGAAAAAACATGGCGGACTTTGACTATAGCATAGACTATAGTCTGTACACATAGGTACAAATGAAAGGAGTGTTCACCGTAGACCGTAGAGTACTTATTTATAGGGTACTGACCCGAAGACAAAACACGAACTAAACCTTAACAGGCTTATTTAAATTCACATAAACTTCGCTAGCGTGTTTTAACGCCGTACAACGCCATCTAGTTTGGTTTTATGGAACTACATTACCTTAATACAAAATTACTTATACATAGTCATTAAGGTACTTTTTAATCACCAATTTGCAATCCCCGCTTGGCAGGTTAGTATTGAATGTACAGTTTGAATTATTTGATTATATGTTATTTTAATTAAATAACTTGTTTAAGTCTCCGGGGCTAATTAAGTACCTAAACTTGAAACGACTTGGGGCAGAAATGAGCCGTCTCCTTTGTAAGTCAAATTGTGTACTTTTTTCTCACGCATAAGATTCAATAACTTTCATGCCTAAATTTTGGATAAATTATCAGCGTTGCAGTAATAGATCATATATTATATTATACTAGTGCGTAATCGATATTTTATAGAAAACTATTTCAAAAATATCAAATCAAAGTATGTAGGCAAAGACAATTTAAAATGAGCAAAAAAAAAAAACATTTATATCAAGCTCCGTTCATCGTGTGTTGAAAAGTATCGAACGTCATCCCTATCACCTGCAACACCTACAAAGCCAAACTACGTAGGCGGAAAATATTTCGAGGATAAAATAAATTAGATTACGACTCATTTTTTGTTTTCTTTTTTTTACTCTTTGCTTAACTTCACCCGTTATTGAAAGCAAGTGTTAAGCCAAATTCTATTAATTTAGTTCACTAATTCATAGTTTTTGAATTAAAAACTTCTTTTGGCGCGCCTAGACAGATTTTTCGTGGGCTGTGAATTGAATTCTAGCGCCACGCCTGGGTATGATAAGAAATCTTCGGGTAAACTCGGGACCATAGCCATTGGCCATCTAGAAGTGCGTCAGCCAATAGGAAATGCTAAAAAGGCGTGGCCTGCCCATCATGTCAGCCAATGGTAAATGCTGATGCATTTCTAGATGGTCATGCCATGATGACCAGGCCACAACCTCCGGTTACACCCGTGTAGTTTACAAAGTAAGCTATCAAATTCTGAGTTATAAGTTTTCACTTCTATCGCCAGTTCCTATGACTGCCAATTTTTTTTATTCTGCTGCCGCAAAATTTTTTGTTGTTGATGAACGTTCGGTTTTGATATGTTTTGGAAAACTAACCTCAAATTTTTGAGACACACGCGTCTCGACATTTTCGGTACATCTTCCAAAGTCAAAGTCAAAGTCAAAATATTTATTTGCCAGTTAACAGGTAGGTTTAGGTACTTATTTACAATTCATATAAGGTTCTTCCATTAACAGCCATGACGGCATGCAAAATTTACATCAGGAATATAATAATGAATGATATAATAAAGAATATAATAATCATTTAAGTACAAAATATACTGCAAAATATACCTAACAACACAAAGATAAATATGTGGTTAGCATTAATGGCACGCCTTATCATACAAATGCAAACGAAATGACATTTTGTTTAAGAAGTCATCCAACTTATAAAAACATTCCTTTGCTAACCACTTTTTTAATTGAGCACAAAATTTTCGGTAAGGAACATCCATCAATTCAGCTGGTAGAGAATTAAAAATCAAAGGAGCCATGTGAACACAATTTCTTCTAAACATCTCCAACCTTGGCTGTGGTAACTTTAGACGAATCTGAGAGGCTGATCTCTTGTTAACACCATCATAGACTTCGAAAAAAGTGGGATTGTTCCTTACGAACTTCGCCATCTCATATATGTATAGACACGGCACAGTGAGCAGGTGATTACTTTTGAAAACCATACGACAGGAGTCATCCCACTTCATGCCAAAAATAGCACGAACACAATTCTTCTGGCCAATAAAAACTTTATCAATGTCGCACGAGTTACCCCACAAGATAATTCCATACCTAATTATGGAGCATACATATCCATGATATACTGACATAACTGTTTCTCGAGATGTACAGTCTCTCAATTTTTTTAAGGCAAACACAAAACTGTTTAATCGACTTCTCAATGAACTGACATGATCTTTCCAAGTTAAATGCTCATCAACAGTTATTCCCAAAAAGACTGTACTACGGACCTGTTGAATAGTTTTATTATTATAAACAACATTCAAAGATGTCATTCTGCTTTGAGGAGTCCTAAATTGTATCATTTTTGTTTTCATCATATTCATTTGGAAAGATTCCAAGATCAAAGACATCGAACTACTGGTAGTATTTCAATAAACTGTGCGAACATTAAGATTCAATGTAAAGACCTGTTCAAACCGGAGCGGTATTGCTACCGCAGTGGGTAGAGGTAAATACCGCGCGGTATTTTGTATGACGTTCCGCGGCTAGAGACACGCTAGAGCGAAATCGGAAATCGGTACGTACAGACTAGGTAGGCGGCATTTTTGCTTGTTTGGCGAAGCGTTCCGCTATCGCAGGCAGCGAAATCCGCTTTGGTGTGAGGGTGTGAACAGTAATATTACCGCTTACCCATTCGGTTTTCTCTACCGCAGGCGGCAGCGAATACCGCTCAGGTTTGAAATAGCCAGAATATAAGCGTAATACCCCGTTTATATGATTCCAGTCCAGCGACCGAATCCAGCGCTGGATTGCTTACTGGAATAATGTAAACCGACACTGGAATGCATTGGTACTGGATTGATGCATTCCAGACTCACTCAGGAACTACCAATTTCAAAAATTATTTCACCATTGAATACGTTCGTGAGCCCTGAGTATTATAGGCTATACAGCGTTATTGGTAATCAGCTTGCATGCGGAGTACATTAAATAAGTAAAGTTTTGTAAGTACTTACTACAGTTTTTAAAAAATCGTATATATTTTTTCCCACACGCAATAAAAAAAGTATATGTACCCGAACTAAAAACATCGAACTCTTCGTACCTAGCAAGAGCGCGCGCACACTTTGCGCGTTCGATAAATGAAGAGCCGACGAGAATAGAGCTAAACAGTGCTAGAGAGGGCAAACAACTGTAAAAAAATATTAATTAAAAATCCTACTAATATTATAAATGTCAATGTATGGATGTTTGGATGTTTGTTGGTCAATCACGTCCTAACGTATGAACGGATCGGGCTGACATTTAGAAATTTGTAGTCTGGAAGAACACATAGGCTACTTTTTATCCCAAAAAAACAAAGGGAACAATGGGAACGGGAACTGTGCGGGTAACACCGCGGGGCGCTGCTAGTCTATATTGTTAGCAATATTAGTAATTTATATAAGTTCTTATTGAAAGAATAGTAAGAATACCGAAATGCACTCTATGGCAACCCTACGATTCCAGGTTTGATTGATATATAGTCTGTGGCTTGATTGTTTTGGCGGGAAACAATCAAGCTCTTGTTTTTGCTCGAAAAACAGGTAAATAAGAAAAATCATATGCAGCAGCAAGTCTAAGCGAAGGGTTTAAATTAAAAGTACTAGTAAACCGATAAACATCTAAGTAAAAGTGATAATTGTACATCTGTTACTGAATTTAAGGTACTGTAAAGCGTTTTCTTCAATTTTACAAAATGTACTACTTCAGCTGCCCGAGGCAGCTGTGAATAAGTTGGTATGACGAAGGATTGATTCCGAAATATAATGCTGTAGACTGATCATAGCTGTTTTATTTATGGACTAATTGTCTTCAATTTAGAATAAATTACGTACTTAACAATTCAGAAGTGGGATCGGCGGACAAGAAGACTATAATATAATCAATAATAGAAAATTATATAATTGTCCGTTGATCCCGCCCATCGCCCATGTGATATATTTTTTTTCTTTTCAATGTTTTTTTTCTCTCCACACTTATCATGTGCTTGTTAATGTCACTCAATACGAAAACTCTATGATCAGTAGGTATTTAATTTGTTATTAAATGTACGGTTGAAACGATCTAATTTGGTTTAATGAGTTGCAGAGTGAACCATCGATATAAACCAACAGATGTACCCTGAGCACCTTGAAATTGGTAATAAACTGCGTCTCTATGTGTATCGTAAGTAGTTTACACACAACCAATCTACTTGACCCTAGAATCGCTAGCGGCGCGATATGCTGTGGTTCTACTATTTTACTATTTTAAAGAAACTGTATTTAACTGCTGAGTCAGATAACCATGTGCATGTGACGTATATTAAATTAAACTCCACTTTTCTACCAATAGCTATGAACTAAATTGACATTGCCAGTAATTTGATCTTAAGTCACAGCATGTGAGTTTGGGAATGTTTGAGTTTGAGAATGGAGTTGAGCTGTGAACTGCGACTGAGGCTATTGTTCAGCCAAGATGTAACTCAATGTGTGTATGTAAAGATATAAACTTTAGAGTCACACGTGCCTAGTATTATCAAGGTAGAAAGTAGGTACCAGAGCTTCTCATTGCAGTTTAGCAGTGTTCTAGACTAAAGTGATCTGATGAAAGTACTTGCTCATATATGAGAAAGATGGAGTTAAAAGTAGGTTGCGCAATTATTAATGCCTTTATTGGAAGTTCCAGATTATGGTTAGACTGTACCAAGGCCGCAAAGATAGCGTCGAAAGTTGCGACATGAAAAGTGAACCTGAAGTCGAGCGCTGCAAAGGGCGCGTTCAGATAACGAGTATTCCACCGATTGACAAGGACCGGAACGAAGAACCGGGAGTGGAAGGGAGTCTGAATGACAGGCAAATCCACAAGCGTTCTAATTTAAACTTGTTCAGTAATGGTGTAAATTGATACTGAAATCCGCAGCCAGGAAGTGGAAGGGAGTCTGGATAACAGGCAAGTCCACAAGCGCTCTAATTTGAATTTGTTTAAGTAATGGTGTAAATTGACACGGTTTGGAACCAAGGCGAGGATGTGGAAGGTAGTCTGGATTTTAACAGGCAAGTCCACAGCCGCACATAAATATATAGATTCGATTTATGGTGTAAATTTGACGTGGTTTAACGAAGAGTTGTTTAGCAATGCATTAAGTTATTTAAAAAAAAAAGTTTGTTTTACTCTCTGTTCCTTGCATTTTGAACCAAAATGATTTGAGTTACAAAGTAATGTGTCAAAATTTACGAATGGGACGAAAAGGAAATAGTCCACTTTGCTTTACACATTAATCAGGCATTGCAAAATCTCAGAAACGTTACTCTAATAGCTGGGCCGAATGGATAACAAAGCTTAGCTAGGCATTCTCCCGCGGCCGCTGAGACAATCATGCCGAATTACTATTATTATTAGGCTTTAAAGCTTGCCAAACTTGCAAGACATGGTCTCATGAAGGCAATATTGTTACTTAAAAAGCATACACAAGAAGAATATCGCAGATGTAGAGAGAGATACGGAAGGTAGCAGACTATTAATTACACGAAATTGACGATCGATTAAGAGGATCAAATTGCAAACCATTAGACCCATTGCTCAAAGTGAACGTAGACATAAAAGCTTGTATCAGAAAATGTCGACATATATATTGTCGAGGATCAGTTTTTAATGGATTAGTTGATCACGGTTTAACTGAACAAAAACTAGAGCTCGCTATTCCTAATAATGTTAATGTTACTTTGTGTTTTATAAAATAGCTTATAATATAATACTCTGGTATTATCAAATGATGGTGTAAATAAAATTGGCATGTACTAGTTGTATTAAGAATTGAATATGGAAATAACAAATACACCAGATGACCTCTATTCGAAAATAGGTCTGAAACAAGAGTTTTTCTTAAGTTGAACAATGAAGTTGTTATTGGTCCGGGGCGATCAATACAATCACATACTGTTCCAATAAAATCACAAGTATAAAGAGGTAATCTAAACACACCGTTCAATTCATAAATAATAAAATAAATCTTAACATTCACAAATTACGTGTTACGTTGTTTGTCAGCGACGGACTCTGCGATTGTAATCTGGTTTGCGCACCGTGTAAGGCTTGATCCAACTTAAATGATGATGAAATGAAAGATGAGATAGTCTTTGTATGGAGGATTGCGAGCGAAGTTGAAGCGGGCCGCAAGTACCTATATAATTATATTACTGCATTGATGCCTTCCTAATTCACACTTGATGATGGTCAGGGAAATGTAATCCGAAATCTCGTTGAACCGAAGATTCGGTTTAGAACAGTACTTTAGTAAATCGAGTTATACCTACAAGTTATAATGAGTGATATCTGTCCCGTGGCATTTGATAATAAAGGGCACTTCTTAAATTGTGACTAGCAGCCAAAATTAAAAAAAAAACGTAACTACATAATTTGCTCGTTGAATAAAGCGATTGCTTCTTGTCGAATAAAATAAAAAGATTTAGGAGTTTGCCACAATTGATGATATGAAGGATACGAAGCCAGCAATATACGAGTACAAGACGTATCGTATGTCTCATGACAAAAAAATACGGGTAAAGCCGACGTAAAGTATCGAAGTGGCATTTCTTTCACGCTACAACTTAACAGACTCCCTGGGGTTAATACTGACGAGTATTACCGGTTTAAAGCCTGGACTTGAAGGCGGTTTCGAAGTGGGTACTCTAAGTACATCGAAGAACCAACTGGGCTTAAACAGTTTTCCATGATTTGTGGGCCGTTTGGCCGGTCCACACAGATTCAACTAAGTACGGCGTGGCAAGTATTCTTGGGTCCTTAGGACAGTCTCTTTTAACAGTAAAAAGACAAAGAGGAGCAAAAGCTCCACTCGTTCGAACCTGAAACCCTATCATTATCATCCTCTTTTGGTAAATTTAGAGTTAACCTTCAGAGTATGCAACTAAAATATTGTCAGACCGCAATGCCAAGAACCACACTCACTAACAGAGATCTAGTACCGTGTATTGCTCGTTGAAGGGTGTAGTTCCAAGAATTCAATTGCGACATCGAATATCGAGCTGTCAACCCACATTTGGATGCTTTAGAAAAGGAGTCCCAAGGAGAAGTTATAGATTCATATCCTAGACTTTATTAGAGTATTCTTAAGATTGTATAGAAAACAATACAATGCAATACAAAATACTTTATTATATCACGAAACGATAGAAAAAAGTGAGTAAACTTGTGATTAAAATGTCGTACACAAAAGTCTATCCTATCGCTAATAGAGATCTCTTCTAGATGACCTTTTGGTTGCTAGGACAAGGTAACAAGTAAAGGTATGCGTGTGGTATCCATGATATAGGTACTTACGTACATAAATAATTACACAAATAGAATACATATCATTTAAAAGTAAATGCGTTATACAGATATGGTACTGTGCAGTAATGGTTGAACGCACTAATCTCTGGAACCACCAGGCTGATTTTAGTTATTACACCGTTGGATGTGTGCGTGGTCTTCGAGGGACTTAAGCTATAAATATACCTACCGCAAGCGAAGCTGGGGTGGGTGGCTAATAAATAATATAATGCATGAACATAATATATTAAAATATACTAACATAAACACACTTCATAACATAGAATACTTACGCGTAAAGGACAATACGCACATGTTTATGAAACGAGGCTGAAAAGATATCTACTGTTCAGAAAATAATCCGAAAGTAGTAATAATTGAATGTTGTATAAATAATAAATATAGTATAAGAAGTAAATATCGTCGAAATTAAGATATCATCTATCGAGTAATCAATGACAATGATCAGATCCGAAACATACGTGCATACTTCTTCATCAATAAGGTTCAACGACGAGGGTTTAGTGAGAATGTAAGGCGCGAAACGCCAAGTAATAATAAAATTAGCTATTAAATTTCAAGGCCTGTACCGTATTAGAAATTTTGACAAATATTAAAAAAATCTGATTGATGATATGCCTTTAATAGCCGCGGTTGATATGAAGACGTGGTAGCCGCAGATAAACTCAAGTCATCGATGATGTTCAATAGGTGTTTTAATACTTTATATTCAAATAAAATTTCAATAGAGATTATCATATTGTTGATCACGAAACAATCAAGAATTCCGTATAAGTACCTATAAGTAAAAATTATTTAATCGCCCATATGAAGCAGGTTATAATGCTAAATGGTTAGATACGCTAAAAGAATTACATTGCCTAGTAGAGAAACCATTGATGTGATTCATCATCATTAATTTGTGAGTAAATTATTACTTTGGATCATGTTCAACGAATAAAACTTTTAGTAAAGTTATTACAACTAAGACCAAAAACTGTTGTAAACAATTGTTACGTTACTTAATTATTGAAATGAAATGAAATTTGAAATGAAATTAAATTTGAAATTAAATTAAATTTTAAATGAAATGAAATTAAATTTTAAATGAAATTAAATTAAATTTTAAATGAAATGAATTTGAAATGAAATGAAATTTATTAACAAACATTTGAAGTTCACAAATTAGTACAGATTATCTATCCTTGATTGGTAATTCAGATTGAAAAGCATTGTTACCCAAGCTAGGGTTAAACCTGTGTTATGGCGTAACAATATTATATATTAGGTATAAAATATGAAGAATTCGGTTATAATTGTTTTGTTTCTTATGAACTGCAGGTTATCTTTTGACTGCGAAGTATAAATAAATAAATAAATAATTATTGGTGGACAATTCACACACAACACTATATGTTAAATAAATAAAGTAGATATGTTATCGTATATGGCTGAAATTAGAGATATCTATATTTCTAATTATAATTTTAATGTGATAATTGTCAGAAATTAATACATAACAATATATTATCAAGGTTTACCTACCGTTGACTTGCCTACAAGGTTGTTCCTACCGTTGATTCGCTGATTCGGTATTTTGAATGGAATACTAATATTATATAAAGCTAGCCCATATTTTTGTGTTTTAGAACACATCCGTCAGTTTGTAGTACAATTATTTCAAAAAATGGACACATGGTAAACAGGTGACTAGATACAGGCTTAGGCCTAGTTTGAGATTTATTGACAGAAGCTTAATTTATTATGCAACAATAATACCTACTATGTTCATGTCGTACAATCTTATTATTGTGAATTGTAAATTTAAATATAATAAACATTGTTAAACTGTGTGTGTCAATAAAGCATGATTTGATTTGATAATGTAACTACGAAGATATTTTCCTTGTTAAGTATAGTGGCACATTTAAAGAAACGTATAGTGACTGATGATGCCATGTGCTCAATTTTATTTGTTTTCTTTCGAACATTACTAATAAATTATGTTCCTTAATTTGAAACACAAATTGTAACGTACATATTATTTAAAATATAGATAGACATTTAATGATAATGGATTCGGGCTATAACGTACTTATTATATTATGGCTGTCAAACCTGATCGACCAACAATACCCACATAAGAAAATTAAAAGCATCTCAAAATGCCATGGAAAAGTGTATGATGGAAAAAAAGCTATCTGATAAAATAAGAACAACAACTTTAAGAGCATAACTTACAAATAACTTAAAAGAACAAAATAAACGATTACAATAACTGTTAAAAAGCTTAAATGGAAATTAATACATAATATTTAGAGGAAAAGAAATCGTGGCAGACCACTCAGAAGATGGGTCGATGACATAGAAGCGACAGCAGGTGACATGGACCAGAAAAGCTTACGTTTGGGAAGAAGTTGGAAGAAGTTTGAAGGCAGTTGGAGGAGGCCTTTGTCAATAAGTAAACAGATGGTGCGATGGCAATCTAAATTTAAGAATTTTAAATTGTAATAACAATGAAAAATTGTAAGCATTACCTGAATAGAAGCTATTATTATTATTACTATAGAAATAGAACAGAATTACTCGTATAATTTAGTCAAGATATGTGAAATAAACTTAAAATCCTTCCACATGTATACAATTAACAATATATTATTATTAAAGCGCGAGGACTCGCTTCTGCAGGATGGCCGAGCTGTTAGCAATATTAGTAATTTATATAAGTTCTTATTGAAAGAATAGTAAGAATACCGAAATGCACTCTATGGCAACCCTACGATTCCGGGTTTGATTGATATATAGTCTGTGGCTTGATTGTTTTGGCGGGAAACAATCAAGCTCTTGTTTTTGCTCGAAAAACAGGTAAATAAGAAAAATCATATGCAGCAACAAGTCTAAGCGAAGGGTTTAAATTAAAAGTACTGGTAAACCGATAAACATCTAAGTAAAAGTGATAATTGTACATCTGTTACTGAATTTAAGGTACTGTAAAGCGTTTTCTTCAATTTTACAAAATGTACTACTTCAGCTGCCCGAGGCAGCTGTGAATAAGTTGGTATGACGAAGGATTGATTCCGAAATATAATGCTGTAGACTGATCATAGCTGTTTTATTTATGGACTAATTGTCTTCAATTTAGAATAAATTACGTACTTAACAATATATATCGTCGTTGCGCTTGCCAAATTCCATTTGTGCATTTTTTTCATTTTCGTTTTTTCGTACTAATTTTATCTCTGATTTTTTTTCTATGTGTTGATAAAGTCCTTTTTGTGATATTCCTACTAGAAACAATTTTAACAAATTCTTCAAGTGTTTTGACCGTTTGGAAAAAATCGTATGTGCAGAAATGCACATACGGGATTTGTGTTCCGTCTTCATTCGCGCGCCAACAACTGTGCTAGCAATGTGAGCGTTGTGGTTTGAACCACAACATAAAAACCCTTTTTGGTGGCAAAACGCAATAAAAGTGGTAAGTCTATAGTGAAATCACTCCGTAGTTGTTGTTTCTAGCCTTTTTAATCATGATATCCTCAATTTTTTGATAAATAAGTTATTAATTTAAACAAATACATAGGTACCTAATGTACCTATATTTTTTGTAACGTGTTTTTGCGTTAAACTACCTAAAATAACAATAATAACTGTACTACATAATTTGTTGATGTACTTATATTGATATTATCATACTTAGTACACTATAATATCAAGTGCGATAAATGGGAAAGTTTATTATTAGTGTGGACTGTGTGGGAATATTAATATGTTATTCCTTCACTTTACTTTTTAGCTTTACAAAGTCAACAGACCCAAGACAATGAACTGTTTTGTAGTTGATGTGTGTCTGTACGTTTGTGTGTGAGGGTGTATGTGTGTGTGCAGTGGCGTAGCTACCCAGGAACTAGGTGGGGCAGTGCCCCGGGGCCCTCAAGCTCAGGGGGCCCTCAAACCCTTACCAGAAGCCAAATACGATAGTCTTCAGTCTTTAAAACCGTTCATGCACCGTGACTATCATACGTTTTATGATAACCTTAATTACAAGCAATAACTTTAAATTTTATTATTTTAAAAAATAAGCGATAATAATTTGTTTGATCTGTAACACAACGTTTGTTTGACAGGTGTTATTGAATCATGTTTGATTTTTATAAAGAAGTTTTTGATTTGTTTTTCTATTAAGTGTACAAGTTTTTAATAACTATAGGTATTTTAAAATGTTATGTTATGTTGTGCTAAAGCACTACTATTGCAATCGTAATAATAATAATTTGTGAAGAGACTTTCGCTAGACGGTTGGATCAAGGGTCAGATGCAGAAGGCGGTCATCCTCGACACAGCGCGCATCGTCAGGAGGTTCCTCTCTCTGCAGCCCTAACCACCGGTAGCTTGGGCCCTGCCCCGCTGCTGGCGGCTATCTAGGTTTAAGTTTTTATGTTTTTATGTTCTTTTATATAAATATTGTAAAAACTTAAATTTAAGAAACGAAATAAATACGTAAATAATTTGTGATATTAAAATTATAGCTTAGGATAATTGTTTAAAAGGGCCATAATTGATCTCATTATGTTTGATAGGTTTTGTAATTGTTAAAAACGACTGATTTAGGAGTTACTTTACGTAATTAGAGATGGTCGTTTTTGTAATAACGTTTCTAGGCATCGATGCCAGGTTACGATGCCGGCATCCGATGCCGAATGTATTGAAAAACGGATGCCAGCGACACCCGATGCGAGTAACGCCAGTTGACCGGCAACGGAAAAACGCACGGTGGCGCCAGCGCACGGCTTGGTGGCATCGGCACCACAACCGAACGAAGACTGGCTCGAAGTGTAGCTTACTCTCTCACTCTCGCTGCACTTGGAGAATGTGCGAGGAAGACAACCAAAGACAACAAATCAATGGAGCGCGGCGCGGCAAACGCTTGTGGAGTTATCATTACTAGAAGCGACATGAGGTAGGCGCAAGTGTACTACTACAAGACTACAACGGTATCTATCTACCTACTACGAATTTCAAAGAATTTGTTTATTTGCCTTTTACATAAAAGTTTTAAATCATGTAATGACTGTAATGTAGACCATTTTTCAATGTATCTGTAAAATATGTAGATATGATAACTTAAGTTCTGTAGCGTAATTTATTATTTCTCACAAAGATCGATGGGATAGGAACTACATAAAATATGACACGTTTTTTTCTATATTCTCAAGCCCCTGCTCAAGCAAGGTATTATTTACAAGGTAGATGAATATATTATTAAATATATTTTTTTAAAGGGCGCTCATGTCTCTTCTTGTGAGCGCGACATTTACGGTGGTCCAGATGTACAGATATTGGTGAGAATAGCGCCACTACTTGATAAGGTTAAGTTTGTTTATGTTTAAACTTTTTCATTAGGTCTGAAATTTTAAGTACCTATGCTTGGTTGTGCAAGTTGACAGTTCTGTGCTTCTCTGTGTTACGTCATCTTTTCTATCACAGACGTAGGTATGTACCTACGTCTGTGATCATGCCACGACGGGAAAGACCAGCAAATCCTTATTGCCACGACTTCGATAAAAAAGATGACACAATAGGGATATGTAAATACTGTAGCCAGTATATCAGCTACAAATCGACGACAAGAAACTTAAGGTCTCACTTAAAAAAAAGCACCCACATCCCACATACTTATTCTGTATTCTGTTAAACTTAAATGATACTACGATAATTCCACCACCACCGCTATCACAACGACCGCTACCACAACCTTCACAACCACAAGAAAGTACAAAGTAATGGTTGTATTTGAAAAACAAAAACGTTTTTGAGCAACGATGCGTCGTCGTAACGTTAAACGTATCTAATTATTAACGAATAGCCAACCAAAGTTATCATATGGCACCGTTACAGGCAGTTATTTGATCAAGTCGCATCGACAGTTGACCGGCATCGATGCCGAAAAAAACGATGCCGGCAACGGATGCGGCTTAGATAATAACGATGCGCATCGATGACAAAATTTAACGAAAACGCCCATCTCTAGATTTACGGGATAGTTTTAGTAGTGCCTAATAACTTTATTCAAATTTGCTATGTAAGAAATCTAAAGAACACATAATACTAAACCTAAAATAACAACATTGTAACATTGCCAAACTCGTCATGTGTAATACTGCACATACTTCATTATTTCGGACTATTCTAAACCAGTTATGTGCTGTTTTTTGCTTAAAAACATTCTTGTTTCTTAAATAATAAATAATACATGTTGCAAATTTTGTATTTTTTATATGTCTCAAATAAATGGCTATGATACTGCATTAATACTTTTTAAGTTTTTCTGATTGTTAATTAAATAACACGTTTTTTGTTGTTTCCCAAAACCTTACAAATTTCACAAATGGAACTTGTCAGGCGCAGCGACGATATATAAAAAAATGAATTGCTGTTCGTGGGTCTGCTAAAACTCGATAACTGCTGGGCCGATTTGGCTGATTTTGGTTTTGAAATGTGTGTCGTAGCTAAGGGAACGTTGAGTGAGTAAATATTGAAAACTTGAGAAAAAGATAGTACAAACAACAATTTCATTTTCTCATACAAACTGTTCTACATCATTTCCAGTCAAACATTTGACGTTACCAATCATACATTTTTTTTTCGAGAGTTTTAATCAAAGAGTATTTATTAATAACCTTATAAATGTATATAGTTTAAATCAAAGAGTATAATAGAAAGAGTATATCTATACCTACCTAAGTTTTTGAAGTGAAAACTTCTTTTGGCGCGCCTAGACAGATTTTCGTGGGCTGTGAATATAATTCTAGCGTCACTCTCGGGTATGATTTAGTAGGTACCTAGTTAGTTTATTTTAGTTAGTAGTTTATTTAGTATCAGTATTGCACTCGTGCGAAGCCGGGGCGGGTTGCTAGTTATTTATAAAAGCTTTTATTTAAATGCTGTAAAACGAAGAAAATAAATTTTGAACGCCATCAAAACCATCATTTAAGTAAATTATTATTATATTAATTATTATTATTATGATATTCATCTTATGATATAAAATTCTCGTGTCACAGTGTCAGTTACCTTACTCCTCAGAAACGGCTTTACTAATTTTTACCTTACTAATTTGTACCAGCTGGTTGATCGAGGGACGTACAAAAAGCCTCAACAGACAACGACACCCATGTTCGGGGTAAAATAATTTACCAACACTAAATAAAGGGTCTTTCACATAGGGCGGCGCTTCTACCGCCTAACTAAATCGGCTATCGGTTTGCTAATGCTATCTCTATCATTTCAAGCGAAAAGAAAAGAGAGAGAAACATCTAAGCGATGACATTGACCATGGGTTGCATTGAGGCCTCTAAACATCACGAGATTGTCGTATACGAAGATAGAGGAGAAAATCTGAGCTTCCTCAGAGTCCCTTCGCACGACCTAACTAATGCAACTTACAGCTGGGGACATCCTGTCCAAGTTCGACCGCCCAAACCGGCTCCGAAAGAGCACAGCAGAGGGCGGCGGCGGAAAAAGCCGCAGCCAATCAAAGCAGCAGCCGAGGAACCAACACGACTTTCGTGGCGGCCTTTAACGCAGCAGTAATGAGCGTACTCCGAATCTTATCCCCTTCATCATCATCAAACCCCTTGACGTCAAAGACCCTCAAAGCAGCTTCACAGCAACTATAGTGAATCCAACCATTTATTATCTTTTTGGCAGATCTAATTTGTCAGTTATAGTGTTGTGACCAAGTATAAACAGGTACATCGATACTAGCATTTTGCAACAGTCTGGTTATTAAATTGAAATTAAATAAAATTAAAGATTATTTTGGCAAATAAGAACATGACATTTTGTCGGGTTGCCTGCGAAAAATCAGTCCCAAAGTCCGGTTGCCGAATTTTTAAAAGTAAAACATTGCTGCGAGCTTGGCTAATTTCTCGGAAACTATAAACTTTAGGGCAAAAATTGTTGAGGTCGTTATTGTAGAAAATAATATTTTGCATCTTTTGTGGCCGGAAAACTTTTCTGTGACATGTAGCGTTTACGATTTATGGCTCATTTAATTAACCAGTTTTTCTTTTGCAGCCGATAACTCTTGAAATATTAGATTAATCAATAAAACGCATCAGACCTTTTTTAAAGACTAGTTTATTTCCTACAACTTTCGTTTAATTTTTTTTTCTTATGTTCATACGTTTTGAGTTAGAAGAAGCTTAAATTCAGTTATTCTGCCAAAAACATTATAAATTAATGAATTGTATTAAAATGAACAATTGTTTTATTTGTGGTTATGTTAGACGACAAAAACTCTGTACTTGTAAGAAAAAACAGATACTGAGTCTAATGAAAGCCAGCATTAGACGAAGCGAGAGAGAATAGAAAGCAAACTAGAAGATAAATAATTAACGGATTCAAAATATCCATTTCAAACTATACAAATACATACTATACATTTGAACTATACAACAATGACGTTTAAAGTGGTGGCTCTCTACTAGCCAACTAATATTATAAAAGACTATAAAAAGATAGAAACTCTTTATTATCCACAATATAATACTTAAACAACAGGGACTTATCCTAGAACTAGTGAACCAAGTGGCGACATTATCGCTAATAGCGATCTCTTCCAGGCAACCGAAATACCATGAGTAAATACTATGTTATGTCTAGCACAAACCCCAGGATATGCCATAAATGGCGAAAAATGCCCATACCCAGCCTTCTGGCTCGTTCCCACCACAAGAACTCGGGGAAAGGCCGTGGCCCGCCGTGCTGGTCCGCTGTACATGTCGCTGAAAGATGTCATCACATTAACATCTTCACGAGTATTAATAATACCCTATACATTTCCGAGAATAAGGGTAGATTTGTTACCTTTTTTAAATGTTACAGACCGAATACACATAAGTATTGTTGCGGTGGTAGTTTAATCATAGAAAACGAAGATAATTTGTGTGCTATCACATATTACTAGTCCCTATCTAAGAAAACCCGAATAAATTTCGAGTCATTTTAAATAAATTTTACTTATAGCAGTTGCTTAACATCCTGTTATTGAAAAATTAGATATGTCCAGTCAATTGAAACAGTGCTATAGACGCACAACTAGTAGACGTAGATCAGGTACAGCAGTAACCTTTGGGTGACCGACTGATGAGACATTATTAAGCCAAATATGGAAATATTTTAACACATTAAGCATATCAGGTTAATTTATTTAGAAATTAACGAAAATGGTACATCATGTTCTTCAAAGTTTACATCAGACATAAATAAACTTTGTTAATTTACCTAACTACAAAATGTTATTTAACACTTTATTTTAATAAATATTCAAATGTTTCAGTCATCATAACCTTGTTCTTTTTTGGATATACATCAGGAGATAAACACGTCTTCAAATAATGCTGTATGTTTTCCTGAGGCGCATCAATATAACGGTTTTACATAAAAATAAATCCGATATTATGTGCCGAGAACGGAAAACACCCGTGTAAAAATAGTTCATAAACAATATCGATATCTCAATCGTAACTTCGTAACATCACTATGTTGATAGCCATAGAACGTAATTTTTTAAAAACGTTTGTTATTTTATGGAATTTATAAAAAAACTACTGCACTTATGGACTCATTTTGTGAAAGATGATTATTATACGGGATCAAGGAGCAAATTTAAGCAGTTGTCATATTTTTAAAACCTCGCATTTAAAAGTAAACTTTTGCGTAACATGACGCAATTACGTTCTATTGGTGCTGTCAAAAAGAGGATAAACGGTTGGATCTACTATAATTAGCCGAACCAGAGCCGACATGGGACTGGTGGAACCGCCCCGTTATGTCACGGCCTCGGAGCCGCGGAGTCATGCACGTAACGCCTTTATCGAATTCACAGCCACACTGAGAGCGACAAGACAAGTCAACCTCAAGACCTGCGAAAACATCATGCAGTTCTATAGGCTGGGAAGTGAAAGCCTATTAAAGGCGAAACTCGAGGAGGCCGAAGCAGCCATTTACAACAATGTTACTTCCCGGGTCATCAAGGGAACCATGACAGGACAGTATATGGCAGCCTACAGTGCAGAAAATGGCTTCGTGACACTGAACGAGAAAGAGACAGAGCGCGCGGGAATGCCTGTATATGCGACACCACCAAACGACCCTATTGTAGTTACCGCCCGATGCACCAAAATTATGTTGGACGACAAGATCCTAGAGATGGCCAAAATTATCGAAGGGAACTCAAGTGTCACAGCGGCTTGGGAAAATTGGGAGGTACCAAGAATACAATGGGTCAATGGTGTTCCGGGATGTGGAAAGACAACATGGGTTATTAGACACTTCGACGTGGACAAGGACGCTATCATCACCACAACAACTGAGGCAGCAAAAGATCTAAGAGAAAAGCTATCGCACCGCATTGGAAACCTGGTCAAAACCAGGGTGCGAACTATGGCTTCTGCTCTCGTAAATGGATTCGGAAAAGAGAGTTTCAGTCGCCTCATGGTGGATGAAGCCCTCATGAACCATTTCGGAGCCATTGTAATGGTCTCACGCCTGTCTGGTGCTGGCGAAATTGTCCTCATCGGAGATGTCAATCAACTGCCTTATATCGATAGGGAAAATCTCTTCGAAATGAGGTATCACCGCCCGAACCTGGTAACAAAGATCAGCCAGGAGTTGCTCTGCACACATCGAAACCCAATGGACGTCGCATATGCGCTGAGGGAAATATACTCGGGTATGTATTCCTCGGCGCCTCCGTAGAGTCCCTAGATAAAGTCCCTAGAGCAGAGAAGGTATAAGGGAGCGCAAATACCCAACACCCAACCAAACACCCTCTTTTTAGTTCACACTCAAGAGGAGAAGGAGACCCTGACAAACCAGGGTTATGGTTCAGGCACCGGGTCACGCATCCTTACCATCCATGAAGCTCAGGGACTAACATACGAGTCGGTAATCGCAATAAAAACTAAGGCAAACACGAAGCTGCACGAGAGCGTGCCTCATGCGGTAGTCGCAATCTCACGGCACACGGGGACCTTCACATATCACGCTGACGACACCGACGACGCCATCAGTCGGTTCGTGCGGCGAGCGTTGTCTGCAACACCGAAGACCATCCGAGAGTCCAATTTGCAGATGGCCATCAAGGATAGAAATGCAGTCGTGGTGGAGGCGCTGAGCCGGGAGGAGGCGACTTAGAAAATAAAATAGTCCTAGAATTAGCAAGAAAATGTTCCCTACTCTCCCCTATTTCCTTTTCTTCTCCAATCCAAGATTCATGTAACAAAAAAAGAAAACGATTGACAAAGGTCACGGACCCCGGAGTCTGTGGAGCTGTAAAATTTAAACAAAAAAAAAAAAAAAAGCGATGACATTTTTCGTTCGGCGGTAGACCCCCAGGTCGATGTTGACAGTTTGTGGCGGCCATGTTGTTTTGGCGGCATCTATCAATAATGCGTTGTTATTTATTCAGTTATTGATCAAAGAGAATGTAAATGACTATATACTTAATGACCTTTATAACTTTTTTTGCCAGCACGATATAAATGTTGATTGTTCACATATTTATTCATTACTCCACAAACCTTAAATTACTGCTCAAGGCGGCAAAGAAAAATTCTTCACTATTCTCCGTGTTTCCATGGATTAAAAACTCTGTAAAAATTAATCCCATCAAAAATATAAATGTGAAATGAGATCCAAGTTCAATAAATATTATGATTTATGGTTTGTTTGTTAACTTCAACAACAACAGAAGTGAGATTTAAATGGGTGGTAAGTTCAGTGATCAGGGTAGCGATTCTGAAACCATTCGGTTGCATCCGACACGGAATCTCATCTCTCGGCCTTTGTCATGCTAAACAGATAAGACAAAGACGGAGAGATGAGATTCCGTGTCGGATGCAACCGAATGGTTTCAGAATCGCTACCCTGGACTGAATTAAAACGACCTAAAACATTTTGTAACAACTTAAAATATCATTTTTGAAGTGAAAACTTCTTTAGGCGCGCCTAGACAGATTTTTCGTGGGGTGTAAATTGGATTCTACCGTCACGCTCGGGTATGATAAGAAATCTTCGGGTAAACTCGGGACCTTGGCGATTGGGCATCTAGAAATGCGTCAGCCAATGGGAAATGCTGAAAGGGCGTGGCCGCCATCATGGCATGGCCATCTAGAAATGCGCTTGCCAATGGGAAATGCTGACGCATTTCTAGGTGGCCATGCTATGATGGCGAGGTCACGCCCTCCGGTTACACTCGTTATAAGTTTTCACTTCTGTCGGCAGTTCCTATGACTGCCAATTTTTTTTCTTTTCATATTGAATCCCAAGGTGTCTACCTTGGGATTGTGATGGTTAGTGTTACCTAAAATTTAGATTTAACCTTGTATTGAAAGTGAAAGTTATTTTATTCGAAAAGTCAAGTCCTTTTATTTGATATGTTTGATGTTGAGGGCGGTTGATAAAAATATTTTGATATGCGCCATTTTGGTGGCCATCTTGGATTTGAAATGTATTGGAACGAAGTCCCTTACTACTACCTACAGGCAGGCTTAGAGGAGATAGGGATTTTGCTGCGAGAGCGCGAGACCGAACTGAAAAAAATGTGAGCCTAAAACCGAAAGAAAAATATACAACGGAAGTGATGCGTAAAAACAGCCAGTGACCAGTGTTGTTAACCTTATTTTTCATGTGATCACACCATAAATAGTTTTTTTTGTTGTGTTGCTTGTGTATCATACAAAAAAAACTTCATTCCCACCAGGGTAATGATTCTGAAACCATTCGGTTGCATCCGACACGGAATCTCATCTCTCGGTCTTTGTCTTATCTGATAAGCATGACAGAGACCGAGAGATGAGATTCCGTGTCGGATGCAACCGAATGGTTTCAGAATCACTACCCTGGTGTCCCACGACAGCACGACACCATATCTTTTTTTATAGTGTAGGTACAATATTTTAATACAATATTTTACTAGTCAAGGGTAGCGATTCTGAAACCATTCGGTTGCATCCGACACGGAATCTCATCTCTCGGTCTTTGTCATGCTAAACAGATAAGACAAAGACCGAGAGATGAGATTCCGTGTCGGATGCAACCGAATGGTTTCAGAATCGCTACCAAGATCTGTCATTTGATTCCCATATTGAAGGAGGTTGTGAAAAAAAATCGACGCCATTTTGTGGTGGCGGCCATTTTGAATTTTAAATTTATTTTAGTGTATAGTATTCTACTAACTAGTCAAGCCTTTTTATTTGTTACACATATAACAAAATTTGAAGAAAATAAGGTTGAGAAAAAATGTTTTATCCGCAATTTGTGAAGGCGGCTTTCAAATGAAAATAAAATATAAATTCGTATTCTTAATAGCCCACACTATTTTTCGCAATTCGACGTCTCGATGTTTTGCGTGTAATATATAATTTTTCAAGTGAAAACTTCTTTAGGCGCGCCTAGACAAATTTTTCGTGGGTTGTAAATTGAATGGGGTACCGGACTGGGTCAAAAATACACTATTCTAATTAGGTAGTCCGTCCGCTAGATCATGGAAAAATATGGGACTAATAATAAATAACCGAAAAATAATTAAACGTCTTATTTTATACCTACCCTTTTATCATCCTACATAGATCTCCTGGTGTTTCATATTTGACCCATAAATTTTGTTTATAACATATTTGCTCGTAAAGGGTCTCTTATTGGACCAATTTCTGTATCGTAATGTATCTTATTACGCACTAGTGCTGTAATGTGTAATGTAAAACGCACGGTTTCAAAATGCTCCGTCCACAGACTAGGTAGAGAGATATGCTCCGTCTAAAACGAACGGTACCTTTTTAAATCTTAGTAAAGAGTTTTTATGTCAGAAAAGTGTGGTCAACATTTTATGAATAAAATTAACTTTGAGAGGTAAAATATAATAAAGAATTATTAAATTCGTTAATTTAATTAATTTAGACCATAAATTACTTTAATTTTTCTGTAACAAAACACAAAAATATTAATTTACTTTATTATTAATGGCATACCGGCTGGTTCTGTGACGTTGCTTAAAAAAAAGGCGCCGATGCGCTTCATTGCTAATCTGTGATCCATACTCCATAGTGATTACTTAATCTGTGCTGTGATCAAGTAAATATTATTCCGCGCGTTTTTTTTCGCTGTATTGTTTTTATTTGAAAATGTCGTCAGATGTTGTAGTTTTGTTTATTTCCTCGCAAATATGTTATAAAACGTCGTATGACATACGTGCGCTTTGATAATTACAGCCTCTGCTAATTATAGCTCTCGCCTTCGGCTCGAGCTAGCAATAAAGCCTCGGCTGTAATTATCAACTTACCGCACTTATATCATAATGTACTATTACGGGCCTGTAGTCTATTACACACAGCTCGCGAGTTTACTTGAACTTGGCTTGCCACACTACCGTGTGTCTAGATCCTGACTCTAAACGTGGTCTCGGATTTCTAATTAAGTAAAAAGCTATTTGAATCTCGAACGTAATAGAAAAGATTTTCCTTGTTCTTGGAAAATCTGTTGACTTATTTTTCTTAGATACCTACTAATTGTATTGTATTTTTGTTACTTTATTTATTTAGCCTACGTATCGCAGCTTTGCCTGCTCTACAAGTAGGGTCAATGTGGAATACCTTAAATTAATGAAATAGGTTTATATTATCTACTATCGGCCCTTTCCAACTTCTTTTGGGTTTAAGAATAATTAATCTAAATAGCCTATTGAGTAACCATCTGTTCAAGTCGGTTCTACATGAGGTAGCATAATTTTTTTTTTACTAATTTAAGTAGGCCTAACAGTAGGTAGTAGGGTTTTTAGGACTAATGATAATTTACCATAACAACTAAACGCATAGGTAACTGTTTTAGCAAAATTTTACTAGCATAACCATATACAGCATAAAGATAACTTATCATAATGTTTAAACACATAACTTCTTTTGACTCGGGGTGGACTCCCGCCAGAAGCTCTGCCGTCAGCCCTGAGTGTCGCTTCCCCATACTCGGCCTGCGAATCACTACGGAGGTTGCCGGCTCGCATGGCCCGCATAGCTGGCTCCACGCAGGACCTCCACGCATCTTCTGAATCCCGCATTTTTGTATAAACTCTAGGGGTAGTCGCGACAAGACTAGGTGGAGTCAGGGTGCTCCGAGTCGGATCTAGGTCCCATGAAACCTGGGTCTATATTTAGTAGCACAAAGAAAAATGCCTGAAGACTATTATGTGTATCATCAATATATAATATGCCTTAAGACTGAAGTCTCTCATCAATACTCGAGTGGAATGTTGTACAATATATTGTTATGCTTAAAACACATTAGGTATACCAAAGAACTATTTGCAAAAGTAACATTATGACACTATATAATTATTATGCTAGATTCATTATGACGTTATGCGTTTATGCGTTTTAAATGGCACCCTTTCAATACTTATGAAACTTACGATCATAAAGTACCTACGTAGTAGTATAATTTCCTTTTCTTAATATAGAGTAGGTAATATAAAGTAATATAAAAATACAGTGTCATAGTATTTGTTCCCAGTGAACTAACTCTTCGTCAGGTCAACTGATTTTCCCGAAAGTTGGGAGTTACGGATTAAAGTAATTTGGTCCAACTGAGAGATGGAATAATATATATTTCGAATAATGATCTCAATAATTAACAATAAACTGATTAGGTACAAGACAACTCCCAAATCTAAACTTAATAATAATAAAGTGCCCAAGTGCGAGTTGGACTCGCCCATGTTGGGTTCCGTTGCAGCACGTACCTAACATAGTACACATAGTTCTTGTAGGTCGTTGTAACTTTGATCGCAGTTTTATTATTAGTGTATTTATGACGTACTAAAAAAAACTACTCATCAGATCGAGTTCAAACCAATTTTCGTTGGTAGTTTGCATGGTAATGTACATCATATATTAAATAAATAAATAAAAAAATAAAAAACCGTTTATTTGAGCAAATGCTTAAGATAAAAAATAAGAAAACATGAAATACTTACGCTAGAAACAGAATTGTTTTTAGTCCTTTTAACATTTTACAGTATCTAAGATCGTAGGTAGGTAGGACTACTTATTTATCTCAGCAAAAATCAATTGCACAATTAAAGCGTGCCCTGTATCCCACACTAGGGTGGTCCTGTGTCGTGGGATACAGTGCCTTTCCTTCTACATAGGATTTACTCAATGACCAACTGGACTACATTTTTTTTTTTTCATTCTCTTACTTTAGAAGTTAGATGGGAGGGGGGGGGGGACCCATTTTACCACTTTGGAAGTGTCTCTCGCGCAAATTATTCAGTGTAGACAAAAATTATATTAGAAACCTCAACATCATTTTTGAAGATCTATCGATAGACACCCTACACGTGTAGGTATGATGAAAAAAAAAATTTAGTTTCAGTTCTCAGTATGGGGGGCAACCCTAATTTTTCTTTTTTTCGTTTTTTTTTGTAAAAATCTGAATGCGGTTTACAGAATACATCTACTTACCAAGTTTCAACAGTGTAGTTCTCATAGTTTCGGCAAAAAGTGGCTGTGACATACGGACGGACAGACAGACAGACATGACGAATCTATAAGGGTTCCGTTTTTCGTTTTACGGAACCCTAAAAACCCAGAGTCATGTTATTTGTTCCCAGCAAACCAGATCAACAGATAAGTATTATACTAGTACTAGACACAAACGTGACACAAACTATTTTATACAAAAAAAATAAACCGACTTTCAAAACCACAAATAGGCACTCTTAAGCAAAACATCAATTAATATAATTAATTTAAGCGCTCATCACTCTACATCTCTACTCACTCATTTATTTGAAGTCGATGCCAATCAAATCTAACAGGTAGTATTGATATAACTAAGTAAAGGAAGATGAGGTACGCGCTAATATAAAGATAGCATACTTAATGTGGCGAATTTTTCACACATACGCAATGTGCACACAGCTTCACTTCAATCATGAGATACGTTTGAATGAATGACAAAGACATCATGACAAGTAGGCAGTAGACGGAAATGAGATAGCTATACATCACATTTGCTTAGATTTTTTTCGACAAGAGTAGAAAGACATACGAATGTACTGGCGTGAAAGAGACAAAATAGCCGGAACTAACATATCGCCGGTCGTGTTGCACTCTTACGCTATATGTATATCTGTCCCTTTTTACAAAAGGCAAACTGTTTACAACAGATAACAGAAAAAATATTTTAGATGAAATAATCATTGAACTGTTTTGGTAACAATTAAAGATTTTGTGTACTTGCGCATGAAAAGTGATAGCATGGAACTTGTTCTTGGTCATTGAACTATTTGTGCACCATGTAAAAGCACAATAAGAAATTATTACGGCTTATATCGGATTTTTTTAAATTATTAGCGAACGTCTACTCAACTTGAGGATTCTGTGGCGACTGAAACTCAATCAGGAGACGTCACCTGATTTTGCGTTGCCATCGTAGAAGAGCGCGTGTCGCTTCTTAAGCTGCCTATACACACTGGCCCAGTGGAGGCCAACGCGAGTGTCGACAAAACGGCACGAGACAAAACGTGGCATCCACACACTGGCCCAGCGCAGGCCAACGCGAGCGCCGACAAAACGGCACGAGACAAAACGTAGCATCCACACACTGGCCCAGCGCAGGCAAAAGCGAGGTAGGCCAATAGGAGAACAGGACGCTACTCGCCGAGCGCCTTTGTGCCCACAAAAACCGACACCGGTCACGAGAGACGAGTCGAGACAAAACAGCCCTATACACACTGACCACTTGCGTCACTCGGCCAGCGAGGCGAGCGACGCGAGTCATCACAAAACGACCCTCCACACACTGGCGTTGGCCTCCACTCGGCCAGTATGTATAGGCAGCATAATCACAAAACGACCCTCCACACACTGGCGTTGGCCTGCACTGGCCCAGTGTGTATAGACAGCTTTAGGGTGCGCTTACACGAGGGCAATAATTGCGCGGCGACACGAATGGACCGATCTGGAGCAATTAATGGAGCAATTTCAACAAATTGCGGCAATTATTTCGGCGATATTGCTTCTAATTCCTCCAGGGTAGCGATTCTGAAACCATTCGGTTGCATCCGACACGGAATCTCATCTCTCGGTCTTTGTCATGCTAAACAGATAAGACAAAGACCGAGAGATGAGATTCCGTGTCGGATGCAACCGAATGGTTTCAGAATCGCTACCCTGATATGTCATATCGCTCAATGTCGCAGATACGAATTGACGAATATCCAATGGGCTTGGAAATTCCTAGCAATTGATGGCCAACTGTAGGTTTTACCCCCAAAGCTTTTCCAATGATGCAGTCATCGCACGCCTCACTCACTGACTGATGGTAAACCCCTCATGCAATCAAAGTATTATTCTGCAGACATTATTATTCGTAACTTTATTGTTATTAGCTCTGACCGCCGTATTACGTACATTTAATTGAAGCTTACTCTGGCCAAAACTGGTAATAATAAAAATGTTAAATTTTCCGATGTTGGTGATGTCAAACGAACGTCAAAAGACAAAATGTACAATGTACAAGTAATGTTTAGGAAAACATAAAGATCGGATACGTTTATAAGGCGAATATTATTAATGCGAAAGTGTGGATGTTTGTTGCTCAATCACGTCGAAACATCTGAAAAATGATTTTAGGGCCTTTTGGTTTTGAATATCCAAGAACCCGTCACACATTGTCATTTGTGACCTTCATGTGACATAATTTTGATAAAATATAATAAATGCTATATAATAATAAAGATACTTATGTAATAAAATTCAGCCTATTTTGCGTTGGACTCCGAAGTTGACCGTTTTTTCACTGCGATGACAGTACTATTTCGTTTCCCGAGAATTTCTCGAGACGAAAATTTACTAAACTAACATCTCCGTGCCCTTAAATCAGTGCCGTAAATAGTCTTTATAACATATTTGCTCGTAAAGGGTCTCTTATTGGACCAATTTATGTATCGTAATGTATCTTATTACGTACTTGTGCGGTAATGTAATGTAAAACGCACGGTTTCAAAATGCTCCGTCTAAAACGAACGGTACCTTTTTAAATCTTAGTAAAGAGTTTTTATGTCAGAAAAATGGTCAACATGTTATGAATAAAATTAACTTTGAGAGGCAAAATATAATGGTTAATTGTTTAATTCGACAATTTAATTAATTTTGACCAGAAATTAAAACAATATATCTGTAACAAAACATATTAATTTACTTTTTTCGCTGTATTGTTTTTATTTGAAAAAGTCGTCAGAGTTTTATTTATTTCCTCGTAAATATGTTATAAAACGTCGTATGACATACTTGCGCTTTGATAATTACAGCCTCTGCTAATTAGGTATAGCTCTCGCTTTCGGCTCGAGCTAGCAATAACGCCTCGGCTGTATAATTATCAACTTAGTGCACTAATATCATAATGTACTATTACTACGCCCTATGCGAAGTTTTAAACTGCGGTCTTGTTATCCGCTTGATACACTTTGGTAACAATTTGTGTTTAATGGCGTCTACTTGAACTGATCTTTATTTTGATATAATTCATATTAAAATTAGAGTTCATTAACATAAAAACATCGTAAAATTAAAAAAAAATTTTGGCGGGAAAATGGTCCCGAAGTATTGAAAAAAAATTAAAAAATATTTTTTGCTATCGAATGCTGTTATTTTTGGTTTTTCGAGTTTGTTATTTCGTATACAATACATTTAAGCCATAAAACCACTGTCTCCTTTATAAATTATTAATATAATAGCTGATCGACTACTTGAGAAATCGCAAAAAAAAATCTCAAGTGTCAAAAATGCTAGTTTACATTTTAAGTACATCTATACTAATATTATAAAGAGGAAAGATTTGTTTGTTTGTTTGTTTGTAATGAATAGGCTCCGAAACTACTGGACCGATTTCAAAAATTCTTTCACCTTTGGAAAGCTACATTATTCCCGAGTAACATAGGCTACGGCAGATGGCGCTGCAGTTGATATCTAGGTTATTATTCGAGCGAAGCCGGAGCGGGCCGCTAGTTAATTATAAAGAAACGATACCGCGCGAAGCGTCTTGAAACGCTCTTGAGAATGATGGGCTTAAACACGTACAAGTAACGCGGCACTTCAAATGCCGAAGCGTAAACAAACGCACATAGGTAACCTGACACCCGTTTTCCCGCCAAAATTGAAAAATCGATTTTTCAAAAGTGTAGCAAGCGGTTATTTAATATTTAGATTCGTTGGATACCCTAACTAGTAATGAGCTCGCTGTCTTGTCTAATTTAACAAACGTTTTTGACGATACACGCAGGTAGGTATGTAGGTATGTGTTGTTATCCAGCTTGTTAGGAGCGCAGCGGGAACTTATCACGAGCAAACCGAAGAAATAATGGTCCTGCCTGGTCTGGCCATTCTTGCGCCCCCCGTAGTCTACGCCCCGAGCCTGGGCATCGGTGTGACCGCCCGTATTTACAGCCCAGCTTGAAAGTAAAAGACAAGCAGGACATGTGTCTGATGGTAAGCAACAAGCCTGTCCATAACAGCGCAGTGCCACTCAGCGATTGGAATAATGAAGAGCCCAAATCATAACCTAGCACTGCGCTCTTCACCCAGAGATATCCAAGATAATTTGTCTCTATGCTCTGTAATAAGTATCTCTAGAAATACAAATACAAATTATTTATTTGTCATAAGAACATGAACACATATTTATTGAATCCATTAGGTCCGAACTAGTACTTAGTACTGTATCTCGGTACCTAATGGCTTCTCCCAAAACAAAATTTAAATATTGTCCTTCAAATCGGAACACAGGTGCCGTACAATAAACTTATAAGGTACGATGTGAAAGCAGGTTTTCTTTCACTGCGTTATCATTGCTATCATTAGCCCTAATACAAATAACAGCAGAAAACTGGGGGGAAAGGGGAAAGCGTGACTGGTTTCAAACCACTAGACCCTGTAATTACACCCACTCACTTCACACCAAAGGGCTTGTTCTACGCAATGTTGGTGCTTGAGGAATTATCGACGACGACGGTCAGACTAGGAAAGCTAGAAAAGTCACGAGACTGATTACATAATACATACCTAATAACTAAATTACCCGACTTTATCTATTCCATATCTATCCTACTAATCCTACTTTCCTACTAATACTAGCGGCCCATTCCAGCTAATAACCTAGATACCAACTGCAGCCAGCGCCATCTGCCGGGCTGATTTGTGAATCTATGTGTTTGTGATTGTGAGTCAAGCCATTTAGGAGGAGTTAACTTACAACGAAAAGTGGCATTGATTTTTAAATATATATCTTCTTATATATAAAATTCTCGTGTCACAGTGTTTGTTTCCTTACTCCTCCGAAACGGCTTTACTGATTTTTACCAAATTTTATATGCATATTCAGTAGGTCTGAGAATCGGCTACTAGCTATTTTTCATACCCCTAAGTATTAGGGATTGTTCACCCCAAACATTTTTTTTTAAATTTTTGTTAATTTTTTTGTTTTTATTTTTAGGGTTCCGTAAAACGTAAAAACGGAACCCTTATAGATTCGTCATGTCTGTCTGTCTGTCTGTCTTTCTGTCTGTCTGTCTGTCTGTCCGTCCGTATGTCACAGCCACTTTTTGCCGAAACTATGAGAACTACACTGTTGAAACTTGGTAAGTAGATGTATTCTGTGAACCGCATTAAGATTTAAACAAAAGTTTTTTAAAAAAACAAAAATTAGGGGTGCCCCCCATACTGAGAACTGAGGCTCAAAAAATTTTTTTTCATCAAACCTACACATGTGGGTGTCTATCGATAGGTCTTAAAAAATGATGTTGAGGTTTCTAATATAATTTTTGTCTACACTGAATAACTTGCGCGAGAGACGCTTACAAAGTGGTAAAATGTGTGTCCCCCCCCCCCTCTAACTTCTAAAGTAAGAGAATGAAAAAACTAAAAAAAATATATGATGTACGTTACCATGAAAACTACCAACGAAAATTAGTTTGAACTCGATCTGATGAGTAGTTTTTTTTAGTACGTCATAAATACACTATTATTAAAACTTCGATCAAAGTTACAACGAACTACAAGAAATATGTGTACTATGTTTATTATGTTACTTGCTGGAACGGAACCCTTCATGGGCGAGTCCAACTCGCACTTGGCTACTTTTTTTAGAGCCATTTTAGTAATTTAATCATTTGACAGTGAACTCCTAAAGGACGGGACCGATTTGAATGTTTTTTTTGTGTGTGTATTCGAAGATGGTTTAAATTCACAAATACGCCCGGCAGATGGCGCTGCAGACAGTGTCTAGGTTATGTCCGAGCGAAGCCGGAACGGGCCGCTAGTATAGATATAGATAGATAGAAGATTACGAGTATAAATGTTAATGTTTGGATGTTTGGATGATTGTTGCTCAATCACGTCCTAACATATGAATATATCGGGCTGAAATTTGGAACACAGTTAGATTACAGTCTGGAAGAACACATAGCCTACTTTTTATCTCGATAAAACAACGGGAACAACAGGAACGGGAACTACGCGGGTAAAACCACGGGGCGCGGCTAGGAAGTATTGTAAATTCGAAAGTTGTATTGGATGTTTAGATGTTTGTTGCTCAATCACGTCGGACCGTCTGAACGGATTAGGTTGAAATTTGGTACACAGATTATGGACTACGGTAGCATATAGGGTACTAAGTACTAGAGTAAATGACTTGGAATATTACTCGGCTGATAGTCTTATCTGACCGAGTAACAGTCCAAAGTCATTCCTAAATCGCGGGTCTTCGGGCCCAAGGTGGAGTCGGTGGCTAGCGCTTGGGGCTCCAAGGCGACGACAATGCGGCCAAGTGAGAGAAGAATTTACAGAAATATACCTACTAATTTAATTATGTAGATATACAATAGGGTATCGGACTGTGTCAAAAATAAACCATTCTAATCATTATTAGTCCGACAGCTAGATCACGGAAAAATATAGAACACATATTTTTTGTTTTATCTAATTATTAAACACCGACAAAGATACAGATCATGAAACTTCCAGAGTGGGGGTCGTGACGTCACTTGTTGGTAAAAAGCGTACCCACAAGCCCACAACCCACAAGTGACTTCACGCGAAACTTCTAAGCACTGTACCTTCGTCATTTTTTGTTTATGAAACAAAAGAAAAAATGTGTGCACAATATTTTTTTACAATTAGTTTTTTTTAGGATTGCAACCTATTAACACTCACATGTCGGTGACTCGAGTCATAGAATAATACCACAAGCCTACCCCTACCATAAATACATAACGCGTTGAAGTTTCTCTTCAAAAAATCGAAACGAACAAACAAACTCTCCTTTGTTTTTCCCTAGGTGTATTTCTTACAATGGCACTTAACCCTTTTCACACAGAGCCGAAACCATGACGAATTTGTAATTTAGTTAATTAAGTGGAGGATCAAACCCGCTGACATTCAACATTATTGCGGGAATAATCACAACGATCCTGATAACAGTTAATCAGCCTGTTAAAAGTGAGGACTAATATAGAAAATTGAAACGATGGCCCTGGCAAAAGTATGGATAAGGACTTTTACAGACGTTATTTGAAACGTTGAAACTTGGTTAATTTTGTCTCCATTTGATGTCACAACGTCCAAAATGTAATTATTTATGGCTCCCTCCACTTGGATCCACAGCTAGGTTCCACATGTGGATTCGCGTATACTTTTTTTTCCTCTTGAATCCACCCATGGAAACTATTAGTTCATAGTATTCGTACCTTTTGTAGGCTCATATATATATCCAAATAAATACGATATCATATTTCTCAGAATGTCGCAGAATAGCATAATTCATGTCAGTAACGCGAACTCACAAGATTTCAACCATTTTCAACCAAAAAGCGCCTTAAGACGCTTTTTGCCAGCCGGACTTTTTGACTTTTTTTTGGCTTTTTGACTTTTGTCAGCCGGACAGAACGGAGCGCAGCGGAGAGGATTTTATTAACGCACTTGAAAATATACTTTAAAATGATGGTAATAAAGTGCATAAATGCTTGAACCTGACAAAAGACGCTCGTGCGTCCTCGAAGATAAGCGGGAATAAGGCTGCTGCGCTGACCTTAACGCACACGTCCCGCCCTCTGTTTTGCCGCCACTTTAAAATAATCTTTAAAATCGTTACAATAAAGTGCATAAATGCTTGAACCTGACAAAAGATACTCGCGCGTCCTCGAAGATACGCGGGAATAAGGTTTCTGCGCTGACCCTAACGCACACCGTCCCGCTATTTTGCCGCCACACCGAAGCTAAGCACAACATTTTGCCTTTTTTTACTTTTGCACAAAATTTGGTACACAAATAAAATAACAGCCTAGAATAACATATAGGCTACTTTTATCACCAGAAAACGGGATCTATAACAACGCGAGTGAAACCGCCAGATGATTTTAGTTCTTTACAAAGCAATGTCCACTATATTCCTATCCTGGAGATTAACGTGAACATTTTTATTAAAGCACTTTGACGTTTGTTTTGGGTAAAGATAATATTTCTGTTCTATAAAAAGGGGAACAGAAATAGGAATCATTCATAAAACATCGTGAAATCGGGCCGGAAAGTGCTTTCAGTCAGTGAACATTACAATGTCAGCAAAACAGTATTTAGTGATTATTAAGGTAAGTTTTTAAGGTATAGCTTGCAACCCTTTTTTGACGCGAAAACTGCTTTTGGTGCGCCATAGACAGATTTTTTTGTGGGGTGTGAATTGAATTCTAGCGTCACGCTCGGGAATGATAAGAAATATTCGGGTAAACTCGGGCCCATGGCCCTATCTCCATCTCCTAATTATAAAATGGGAGGTTTGACTCCACTTTTGCTCACATCCACCCCGCACACCCAAGCCAAATTTGTTAAAAAAGGAATTCGGTAGAACAGCCTTACTCCTACAACCTTGACTGACTTGGCTACAAGCCCGATATGTGGTGCCGATAGAGATTGGATACTACCGTCTTTTTTTGCTAGTACGCATAATTAATACGTACCATAGTGCTGTACAAAACTTCGATGATGTCACTGCTGAACCGACCAGATAACATGCAGTTAACTAAAGCAGTTACGAGTGTATCTCGAACACCTTGTAGTTGTTGAGGAGACAGGCCGTCTAGGCATCCGGCTGATCCACAAAAAAAAAGTAACCTTAGCTGCAAACTCGTGGCTTCAATCGTGACATATAGTTTTTTAGTAGCGGTAGGACTCTTGGCAGAGTCCGCCTGGGGATTATCATACCTTTGAAAGTTATTCTACCGCCAATCAGTAATGTGCAAACATTACTGTGTTCCGGTTTGAAGGGCAATGTTTCCAGAGAAATTACAGGGCTTAGAGATATAATATCTTAGATCTCTGGGTGACGAGCGCAGTGCAGTGCTAGGTAATGATTTGGGCTCTTCGTCTTCCAATAGCTGCGTGTCACTGTTATGTGGCAGGCATTTTGCTTACCATCAGGCACATGTCTTGCTCGTCTCGTCACTCTACCTATACTATAAAAAATATATATGATTGTACTTGGACCAGGGAGGGGAAGGCTGATGTAGGCGGATGTTTCTCACGAAGTGACTGAATTAAGTGGTGTATTAAGCTCAATACTTAATATCACTGCAAAACAGAATACGTGCGGGGTTTTGATGCCGCAATCGCTAATTTTACCCTGATTATAGCTGAATCATCGCTTCTTTTAGAATATTGCCATTTCTAAGGGTTAGATGAGACTGTCACTCCTCTAAAAAAACCTAGCTATGAGTGTTGCGGTTGCTAACTTGCACGCATTTAGGGATCCACACAAAACTGCGATGCGATGCGATGCGACGCCGCATCGGAGGCACTTGCGATGGCGAATTACTCCGATGCGGCGTCGCATCGCAGTTTTGTGTGGGAGCCCTTACTGGTGCATAAGTTCCTGGTATCCGTTTTCGTGGCGTGGCTCTGTTAATGGAAAACAATAACGAAAGAGTACCCAGAGACGAACTTCTTAGCATTCCATGGATTTATCGTGCCGGGTCCATCGTGTGGCATAGAGAGAAATCTCGAGTAGACCCCAAGACTTGTGACTCGGGGGTAGGTTTAAAAGGGGCCCCTTAGTGACGTACGTCAACACTCACCTAAACAAGTACTAAACTAACTAATATAAACAAGTACTAAAGACGTAACCACTTCATAAAAAAATTGGGTCATAATAAACTCACCTAAATATAAAGTAGTAGGTGAACTTATCACCTATTTTTTATACAGATAGGTAAGATAGAACACTCAAGTACCTAACCTACAGCCTTGATAAGTTAACACACATATTTGGCGTACGGTACAATGATATACTGAGGACAAAATAAAATCGGCGCATGCCTTTCGAGCCTGTTAATCATTCTATGAGTTCATTATTATTATTAGCCTAAATTGTCCCACTGCTGGGCAAAGGCCTCTCTTCCCTCCTTCCAGATAGCCCGATTTACAGCTTTGGCGGTCCAGTCTTTATCGTGCGACTCCAATTCGTCACGCCACCTTCGTCTGGGTCGACCCGGAGGTCGTTTAGATGTTTACTGAATAGTTTATTGAATTGATGAGTTTATTGAATTATTTTATCATTTAAACCTCTGAATTGTGATTTAATATTCGAAATTCTTCTTCTTCGTTCGAAGAGTAGCTAAGCTGAAGTGGCAATGGGCAGGCCACATCGCTCGCAGAACTGACAACCAATGGGGAAGAAAGGTTCTCGAGTGGCGACCACGAACCGGAAGACGCAGTGTTGGACGGCCTCCCACTAGATGGACAGATGACCTCACAAAGGTCGCTGGAAACCGCCGGTTGCAGGTTGCGCAGGACCGTTCGTTGTGGAAATCTAGGGGGGAGGCCTATGTCCAACAGTGGACGTCTTGCGGCTGATGAATGAATGAATTAACTCGAAATTAATTATACACCAAGGCTCTAGTATTTTTTGTCAGTTTCTTTTGGACTCTTAGTCAGGTACGTTTTTGTGCACACCTCTAATAGTACGAGATCCGGCTGCAAAATTGATGCACTCAGCGTGTACCTATTTGTTAAAAAGCAATTTTTACGCATATTTATAATTAGGAGAATACATTTTTATTTAAATTGATTTTTCCGAACAAATGGAATTGTTTTTTCAAATAAAATGTCGCCCACGTGACGGCAGTTCCATTTTGCCCCGCCTCTCATCAGCCCAGTTTGCGCTCACCTCTGTGTTGGGGTGGGTATATCAGAAGAGTTATGTGACAAGTTATGTTTCCAGAGAAATTACAGGGCTTAGAGATATAACAAATTAGATATCTGGGTGACGAGCGCAGTGCAGTGCTAGGTAATGGTTTGGACTCTTCATGTTCCAATAGCTGCATGTTACTGAGCTGTTATGTGGCAGGCATGTTGCTTACCATCAGGCACATGTCCTGCTCGTCTCGTCACTCTTTATTTAAAAAAAAAAGTATTCAACTTGCCTCAAATACCTTTTCTAACTTTGCTAGCAGCTCTCGGAAGATAATCTTGCGTTGCATTAAAATGTCATTTAATCGCCTATTGAATATTTAAAATGATTGTTGTCAGGCCGTGTGTGTGTCAATATGCCTAGCGTCATCATCGTCGTCTAGCGAAGACGTGGCACGGGACTTCATCAACCATGTACTGAGGATACAAGATCCCGAAAAAGTCCTCAATTCTGTGCTGGGCCGGCTGGAGCGGAACCGGCAACAGGGCCTCATCAGGGCCAGCACTGATGATTCGGACTGCGACGAACCCACAGAGGTAATGCTCGAGCTACACGACGCTAGTTTTTCAAGTTAGGATAGCAAGCTAGTGTTAGCATTAGCAAGCAAGCAAGCTAGTAGGTACTTCTAGTTTCGTGCAGACAACGCTACTCAACGCTAGTTTTCTCTACACGAGTTTTTTGATAAAACCATGTTCTTAGCAATTATAAATGAGCCTCTGAATGAGAAATCTATAGGTACCTACTTTCCAGCTCAGCGTGCGTCATCTTCGACCACACCGTCGCTTACCATCAGGCGTGTTGGTGGTCAAAAAGGGACCAATACGCAATAAAAAGAAACTGACTTCAACTCAAACACTCGGCAAAATTTCGAAAAAATTTGTTAAACAATCTAAACAGTAAACACAGTGTTACAATAGGTAATACTGCGAGGTCTCGGAGCAATATCATCGATATTTGAACATTTTTAATTATTGTAACCATTATGAAATGTGATTATAATGTTAGTATATTGGCTTGATTTCATTTTCAAAGTGTACCTACATTATCTTGAAGAAATACTGCTACTAAATAATAATTAAACAGGTACCTGTTTAATTTAAGGAGCAAAAGCCTTCGGGCAAAGATAACACGGGCAAAGTGACCCCAAAAAAAGGGCAGGTTATTCACCTTGCCCTTTTTTCTTTTTGCCTGGTACTAATTTTACGGGCTTTTATTTAGTTTTCTTGTCCTTGTATGCCTTGTTTATTGTTGCAGATGGTTAAAAATAATAATTAATACTCAATGATTTTATTGCTAATATTATGGTACATTTGATGGTTTTATTTATACATGCTATAGTTTTCGATAATTACCCTGATTGGGTGTGGCTATTTAATTCATGTCATGTCATGCGGAGCGGATTGACTCATACTATTATAACTGATTTGTCAGCAAGGTACTAATCATCTATTGTATAGCAAGCTTTCACGAGTAATATATTTTTAAGGTTTTGGCAAACTTTTCGTTAGAATTTAATTTGTAAAGTTTTAGGCAATTTGCTGTATATTTTAACTGACATTGAATTTTGACCCGAGCTATACAATGTTAATTTTGAATATGGTAGATTCAGATTGAGTTTGTAGTTGGATCTAGTAGGGTAATTTCGCAAAATTTAAATTTGACAAAATATTGTTTATATAATTGCGCTATGTTGATGTTCGGGAGTTTAATGTTTGCCAGGATCCGTATACAATTTTCTGAATAACGAAAATATCACTAGCATTAACCACTGTTTCCCCAAAGAATTATTCCAAAATTAAGCCAGGCGAAAGTATAAGCATAGTAGGCTGATAAAGCGGTATTTAGGTCAGTTGTCTTTCTCAGTTCCCTAAGGGCATAAGTAAAGCTTGATAATATAGATTTTAATTTATCAATGTGTCGTTTCCATTTGATATGTGCGTCGATTTCTATCCCTAGTAATGTCTAGCCGCGTCAACAAATTCAAATTTATAGTTATTGTAAGAAAAACTGATGTAAAGAGAAGATTTTGATGAGGTCTACATAGAATAACATAATCTCTATAAATATAATTCGTCAACCCTTAATTAAATATCTTATATTAGATTATTTACAATATTTACAAATATTTAAAAATCTAAATAATATTATGATACCATACCATAAAAATAAACAAATTTACAAATTGAACACGCTCTCGAGATCACTACAGCGCGGCAGAGTACCGAGAACGCTGGCAGCGTTGCCTCTTTGGATATAGCTAAACTGAGCTTTTGGGCAAAGTAGACGCCAGCTCTGGGATCACCTGAAGCGAGGACCAAACGTTTCGAAAGATCTTTTGTAAAATTTTTGGTATCGGACGACCACGGGCCCATAGTCTCCATTGCCAGCGCAAAGAATATGTAATGTGCGCTGAGCTGGGAGTATTTATTACGTTTATTTACTTATGCCTGTTCGGCTGTAACTCCGACATTGCGAGCGGAATGGCTGACATGAGACGGTGCCAAGGTGTCTACGCAAGCAGCGTCCCAAACCAGCACCTTGCCTAGAGACCACGGTACCAGAGTGGAACCGTCAGGTCGCTTACCATCTGTCAACATTCCGCTCGGCTCTAATGTCGAAGATATTAGAGCTGTAAAGAGTGCCCGTCTTACTAAGTCAATAATTGACCAATGACGAAATTGTCGACCAGCACTCTTTACGCATGAAACCCCGTGACGTCAGAATTGGTCCACGGCTCGCCCGACAGCGATGAGGCTCGCACAACTGAGTTCCTACGCGAAGCCCCGTCACTACGAGTTGACTGTTAGGGTCTAGGATAGATCCAAAAATTTGGCAGGTAAAATATGGAGCCAATTAACTGATTCAGCCTCTGCTACAGCAAGAGGACGAGCTCGCTCCGTGTCATCATCAGCTTGATCTTATAGGGTCGAATAAGTAATTTTGGCGAGGGGAAGGTCCCACATACACTGTACTTCCGGTTTCGAGAGCAAGTACATATCTGGACAAGAAGCGCTCCAGGCTGTCAAAGCCTCTACCTGACAGGCAATCTTAACATCGGCCGATGAGAGACTGCGAGCCATGGCTAGAGGCTAAGAAACCTGGAAGAGCAACATCTGTGCTGCGTCGGATGCCCAGCCCACCTAAGGAAACAGGTAACGTGGCTGGCTCCCAGGAACGATCTTCGAACTGTAAATTTAGAATTTTAGTAACTGTTTCTTTCAAACCTGTATCAATAGAGTTAGCGACTCCATGGAAATACCACATTGGAGTACAACTTAGTAAATACATGAATTTTGGAGTGAAAAGACAAAGCCGAAGAATGTAAATGGCCATGTGTGGTTTGATTTGAAAAAGTAGATTAGAGTTGTTTGAAAACTGTTCAAGTTTCGACGATATTAAGCCCGGTATTGCTTCCAAGAAAGTTGGAGCACCAAAAAGTGTCAGGGTAGTCTTGGAAGTATTAGAAATATTTGGACATAAATAAAATATTTTCTCTGATAGTGTTAGGAATATGATCTGGAATAAAATTTCGCATTTATCGAAATTTTATGATAAACCAAATGATTTGAAACTATGGATAATTTGCGATAGGTCATCTAACACTTCAGATGCTGAACCCGCCAAACAACCATCATCGAGGTATCATATTGAATTAAATTTGTTTTTAGTAAATTTATGCCAATATTATGATCGGTCATCCATTTGATTAAATGATTAAAAATGTCAATTAAGATTTGTAATAAATTATTATTATTTTCCACGATGTGATTATAAGAGAAAAAGTATGACGCTATGCTATGTTATATGGTAATCTATGATGCTTACAATTGACAATACCTACTGACATAGCTGCAAAAATGTGGAATACTTTATTCAACTCTGTATAGCCATTTGAAAAAACGTAGTTCTACCGCGAAGATAGAAAATAGAATACAAGTGGTCAAGTTGGACTCGCCCATGAAGGCTTCCGTAGCAATAAAAGTTCTTGTAGTTCGTTGTTACTTTAATCAGTGTTTTAACAATAGTATAACCATATAACACATATGGTTTTACACGCACACACGTGTACATAAAGAAGAGGATTAGAATTCTGTCCGACACAGTCAGTTGTCGAAAGATAGTCATTGCGAACAGTCGCTAACTTATACCTTACATTAAGTAGTGAGTAAAATTAATATTCAATATACATAGTAGGCCTAACCTCAGAGCCCAATCATCACCGTGACAAGACCGAAATAAAGTGTGTGGAAATAAGAAGATCCAAATTCGTCGAACCGCAAGTAGCGAGGAACATAAAAGGGAAGTGTCTCAAATTATCTACGTACACCAACCTTGCTGACCCCCCAATACGTTTCCAGCTAATATTTGAGTCAATTTGATAAATTCCGTTACTGTTAAAATTTCGTAATTTATACCAAATAAAATACCTACCCGGCTCGACGCTTTGGTAAATTTGTTCAATTCTAGCACTTTCTAAGCAGTCTACCTATGTCTTACAAAATGTTAAATTTATAATACGGTCACCTAATATCTAGAATTTAACGAATTTATCTATTTCTCGCCTAAATTACGCAGCGAGCCTACCTTCCTACTTGTACTTACATATGTAAGTACTAGTCTATTTATTGAGAAACCCTATAGAGTTTTTTGATAAACCCCTATAAGCTTAATTAAACTAAGCACATTTACCTACTTTGCTGCGTAATATTCATGCGAAAATAGATGAATTCAAAAACACCTAAACTATTCGGCAACTCACCTATAAATATACCTACCTAAGTGTTCATTCCATATAGTGAACCCAATTATGTTTTATTAAATACATATTACCGACCTATAGTTCGCGTAATCAAATAACCAACAAGCTTGTTACTTAATACTAAAAAAATTAAGTTTGCAATAAGTATTTCCTAATACTTACCTACTTACAAAAAAAAAAATATCTATCTGCAGTATCTGTAGTGGTAGGACTTTTGCAGAGTCCGCCTGGGGAAGTACCACACCATTGCCAATTATTCTGCCACTCCGGTTTGAAGGGCAATGTTCCAGAATCAATTACAGGGCTTAAAGATAAAACAGCTTATATCTTTGGGTGACGAGCACAGTGCATATCGTGATCGTCTCGTCAATCTAATCTAAAAAAAAAAAAAAAACTAATTGTCGCTTGTCTTGGTTGGTCTAAGTAGATAACTTTGCTATTTTTTCTATTCATCGTGTCCCGATGGTATGTGCATGCCTAAATGCTCCGAAACTTTGAACCACGTATGAACAGTTTTTATATCTAAGTACCCACGTAAAAAAAAAAAAAATTTACAAATTAACAAAGGTGGCATTTACGTAATAATATCCTCGCTTCACGTATTGTGCAAATTTCATTTATTTGTTTGCATTTCAATATTTAGATACATCTAATATGTTTAGATACGTCTAAAATCTAGTTTTTGGTTTGTGTGGTGATTGCGATTGTTTGTGTATAGGTTTTTCAGAAAACAATCGTGTACAATTTATATTACCTAAACGTCTATAACACAAGTCTGTTCACTTTTCCGCAACATTTATTGTTAATTAGTGTAGTCCATTTGGAAAACTATTTCTAAATACCTACGTACATAACTAATAACCCGCTCACGCTTAGTGAGTACCTACTGTGTTTCGGGATTATTGCATGGCTGTGTACCTACCTACTATACGATCTTTAATTTAAATTTGTTTTTTTTATCCTTTGTTAATTAATTTATAGAATGGCAGAGAGTGAGAAATACAGATCTAAAAGTCCGGTACCTTATTTAAATACTGATCAGTCTAGTGATACTCGTATTTCTGAACGTTTGAAATTGTTAGTTCGAAAACGAGCGGGTTACAAAAGTCGGTTGACTGTTTTTAAAACCTACCTACAAAAATATAAAGATGTTACTGCAATATCAAATCTCGAAATTCGAGAAATATCGTTGAGATTAAAGCAAATTCAAGAAATGATGTCGGGATTTGATAGTGCTCAGTCAGAAATTGAAGAATTTTCTCAAAATCTAGATGATCAGGTACTCGAACGGGACATTACAGAAGGGGAGTTCATTTCACAAATAGCGTTCGCTCAAAGTTTGATTGAAGGTTCAGTGAAGTCAAATTCTAACCCGATTCGTCTGCCCGTTATAAACTTGCCCGTTTTTGACGGGTCGGTGAAGACGTGGTTGGAATTTCGAGATACGTTTAAAGTACTTATCCACGAAAATGATACAATTGCTAAAATAAACAAATTTCATTATTTACGAAATTCACTGACCTCCGGAGCCAGCGTCGTAATAAGATCAATCGAGTTTTCTGAAGCTAGCTATGAATTGGCTTGGAAGGTGTTATGTGATAGATACGATAATAAAAATATCTTGATACATAATCATTTGAGTGCTTTAGTACAGCTCAACAATATTCAAAAAGAGTCGTATAAAGCAATTAGGTATCTAGTCGACCAAGTTTCCAAAAACCTAAGTGCACTCAACACGCTGGAAGTATCTACCACCGGGTGGGACCCTTTGGTTATCTTCCTAGTCGCGGCTAAGTTGGATCACAGAACTAGTAGCAAGTGGGAGGAGTATAAAGGTCAATTAGACCACCTTCCTACTTTAGACGAATTCAAACGATTTTTGGAAAACCGAGCAAATGTTTTAGAAACCGCAAATTGCAATCGCGGCGAGTTACAACCTTCTACTAAATCAAGCCATGATACGAAACCTATGTCGTACAACAATCGGCCAAATTATAAAGAAAATAGAATCACACATTCCTTTGTGACTCAGGCGCAAACATCCTCCTATAGTAAAAATTGCCCTATATGTAATCGTCAACATTTAGTATATCAATGTGACGTATTCAAAAACATGAGCGTAGAAGACAGGTTATTCGAAGTTTCGAAATTACGTTTATGTGATACGTGCTTACGTCATCACCCAAATCAAATATGCAAGATAAAAGGTTCGTGTAAAACCTGTAAAGCCAAACATAACACTTTGTTGTGCAAATCAAAATGTTTATCAACACTACCCACAAATAAAAATGAACGCAGTGAAACTAATATCAACCCGGTTTGTTTATCAGCGTCGATAGAAGATAAAGTTTTATTGTGTACCGCCATCGTAGAAGTGGTAAACACACGTACGAACGAAACTCAGCTCGCCAGGGCGCTGTTCGATCCTGGGAGTATGTCTAATTTTGTAACGTCAAAGCTGAAACAAAAGCTTAACCTACAATGTGAGGAAATAAAACCCATAAACGCCTCAGGTCTAAATTGTTCTTCTTACCCTATTACGGAACAGTGTGAAGTCGTAATTAAATCCCGTAACACACCATTCAATAAAAAGTTAAAATTGTATGTCATACCAAGCATTACTTCCGACCAACCCAGTTTTCATGTCGATGTCAAATCTTTAGGCATTCCAGACGACTTCGTTCTGTCGGACCCTACATTCTATGTGCCGTCAGAAATAGACATTTTAATTAACAATCCAAATTTTTTTAATATGGTCGGATCGACAATAATACATCTAGGTGATAAAATGCCAAAACTGGTAGAAAGCGTTTTTGGCTGGATGGTTACAGGTGATACAAATGGCGTTCCAAGTAAGTATCAAAATAAAAAATTAAGTATCCAATGTAACTCAATCCAAACGTCTAATTCTGTCCAAGATAAAGATAGCCAATTAAAAGAAGAGACTTCCCTTCAGGACATACATAACGCAATAAAAAAATTTTGGGAAGTAGAAAATTTTGCCTCGGATTCTGTATGTTCAAGTGAGGAGGAATTCTGCGAAAGGGATTTCGTGGAGAACACTCGCCGGTTGCCAGACGGCAGGTTTTGCGTAAAAATGCCGCTCAAAGAAGCGCCTGAGCAGACGCTTGGACATTCATACCCGATGGCAATTAAACGTTTCTTATCTTTAGAACGACGACTAAATAAAAATCCTTCTATAAAGGAACAATACACAGAATTCCTAAAGGAATACGAAAATTTAGGTCATTTAAACCAAGTAGACAGACCACGCTTTGGCTGCTATTTACCACATCACTGTGTAATTCGCGAACAACGCGAAAGTACCAAACTAAGAGTGGTGTTTGATGCATCGGCTAAAACTAGCACATCTAAGTCGCTTAACGATATACAAGCCGTAGGCCCAGTTATTCAAAGTGATCTTCTCTCGATCTTAATTCGATTTCGAGCCTATAAGTATGTTCTAACAGCTGACGTCGAAAAAATGTATAGATGCATAATGCTAGATGAATCGCAGCGCCCTCTACAGCTGATTTTATGGAGGGAAAATTCAAATGAACCAATAAAAACTTATCAATTAAATACCGTTACATATGGCACGGCTTCAGCACCGTTCTTAGCTACAAGATGTTTACTCCAAGTAGCGCTTGAATGTCAAGATAAAGATATAGCAGAAGTAATTAAATCACATTTTTATATGGATGATTTGAATACGGGTAGCTATAACAAGGCTGATCTAGCCTACATCTTAGAAAAAGTGCAAGACAATCTAAATGCGGCTGGCTTTCCATTACGAAAATTTATGTCCAACTGCTCGGAAATTTTGCCGAAACTTCAAAATCGGTCAAGCTCCAAAGTTTATTCCGACGTACATAAACTTGACACGGGACCGAACGTCCTCGGCTTGAGATGGTCACCCTTGACCGATTGCATACACTTTCCGGGTCAACTCGATGGTCAGCAGCCGCCTAACCTAGACACAATGTCCGAAATACCTAAAGTTACAAAGCGAATAATAATTTCTACAACATGTAAACTTTTCGACCCACTAGGACTAGTTTCATGTTGCATTATCAAGCCTAAAATATTACTCCAACATTTATGGGCCGCTAAATTGGACTGGGACGAACCGGTTCCTAAAAAATTCGCGGATAGATGGAACAAATTTATAAATAACTTGCATTTCATTTCAAACATATCAGTGCCACGATTTGTTATAACGCCAAACATAGAAAATGGGGGCGCTACTATCGAAGTTCATTTCTTTGTGGATGCCTCAATGGAAGCGTACGGTAGCTGCGGTTACGTTCGCTCATACACTAACACTAACGACGTAACTGTGCACCTGCTCTGCGCAAAAAGTAGGGTGGCGCCTCTAAGAACGTCAAAACGTAGCTTAACCATACCCCGCCTTGAACTTTGCTCATGTCTACTAGGAGCGGAACTCAGTACAAAGGTTCTTGATTCGATTCCTTGTAACGTGCATAAAAAGTTTTTGTGGACCGACTCCACAGTAGTACTCGCCTGGCTAAAAACCCAAACAAAAGCCCTATCTACCTTTGTTAGAAATCGAGTCAACAAAATAAATGAGCTAACTAAAGGTTATGAACTTAAGCATGTTCCCAGCGAATTAAACCCGGCCGACATATTATCTAGAGGAATCGATCCTCAACTTTTACAATCGACCAAAAAATGGTGGCATGGTCCGAGCTTTTTACAGGAAGACTCTTCAACATGGCCTGCGCAACCTAAAAATATATCGTCTAGCTTACCTGAAATCAAGGTTTTAGTGGTCAGTAACGATACTGAGTCAAACAAATCATTTATTTCATTCGAAAAATATTCTAATTATACAAAACTAAATAGAGTCTATGCATATGTACTGCGCTTTATCAACAATTGCAAACATAATAAAACCAAGTTAAGTGGACCTTTAATGGCAACCGAGCTTGACAACTCGCAAACATTATTACTCAAACATTGCCAAAAGGAATCATTTCCCAAAGAAAGTAAAAATATTGAAGTATGTAAGCATCCAAAAAATAGATTGCTACCTCTCGATCCGTTCGCAGATGAAAATCAACTAATTCGAGTGGGAGGTAGGCTAAAACAGTCTCCTTTTGATTTCGATAAAAAACATCCAGTACTGCTGGACGCCAAACATCATATTACTAAATTGTTAATGCGGCATGAGCACCAGCGCCTCATGCACTCGGGCCCACAACTTACATTATCGTCATTTAGAGAACGATTCTGGCCGATAGGAGGTAGAAACCTAGCGAGATCTGTAGTACGAAAATGTGTTCTATGTACTAAAATTAAAGGCAAAACTGTACAACCAATCATGGGTCAGTTACCTACTGATAGATTACAAACAAAATGTGTGTGGTCTTCGTGCGCTATGGACTTCGCTGGTCCATTCTATATTAAAAATGGTCGGTCGAGCCGCTTAACAAAGGCCTATTTATTGGTAGTCGTTTGCTTGGCAGTCAAAGCGATATATTTGGATGTTTTATCTGACCTTACAACACAAAATTTCTTATTATGCCTTCGCCGATTCATATCGCGCCGTGGAAAGCCGAATACGATTTACTGCGACAATGGCAAAACCTTCGTAGGTGCAAATAATGAGCTAGCAAAATTGTTGAAATCCGCTCGTCATTCTGTGTCCGACTACGCTGCCTCCGAAGGCATCACTTTTGTATTCAGTCCAGTATATTCGCCTCATTTCAACGGTCTAGCCGAAAGTGGCGTTAAAAGTGCAAAAAATTTACTCAAGCGTATAGCTGGAAATGCGTATTTAACTTTCGAGGAATTGACTACATTGTTTGCCCAAATAGAAGCAATTCTCAATTCCCGTCCATTGTGTCCTCTGTCTTCCAATCCCAATGACCTTGCACCCTTAACCCCGGGACACTTCCTGATCGGACGATCACTAACGTCCTTACCGTCTCCACCGACGAGTTCCACGCGGGTGACCAAACTTAAGAGGTTCCAAATTATTGAAAATCTTCGAAGAAGTTTTTGGGAAAGATGGAGAATGGAGTATATGGCGGAACTACAAAACCGCTCCAAGTGGAAAAGGGACGTCGACAACATAAACGTTGGTGACGTGGTTTTAATTAAAGAAGAAAATTTGATGCCTCTTCACTGGCGCCTGGGTATCATTCAAAGGTGCATCCCGGGCACAGATGGAAGAGTTCGAGTAGCAGACATAAAAACAAATAAAGGTGTGGTCAGAAGGGCCACCAACAAATTATGCCTACTACCAACAAAGGACGAGGCCGATACCGTCCCTAACCAACGGGTTTCAACATCAGTTGAGCCTCCACCACGAAACTAAATCAAAGAGAGGTGTTGAAAGTATCCATCTATACCTCACTTTCAACGCCCGGGAGAATGTACACGCACACACGTGTACATAAAGAAGAGGATTAGAATTCTGTCCGACACAGTCAGTTGTCGAAAGATAGTCATTGCGAACAGTCGCTAACTTATACCTTACATTAAGTAGTGAGTAAAATTAATATTCAATATACATAGTAGGCCTAACCTCAGAGCCCAATCACATGGGTTTGAGTTTCAGTTCTAAGTTCACTCCCAAAATGTATTGTTTTCTTTCTTTTTTTGTAAATCTTAATTCGGTTCACAGAATACTTCTTACCAAGTTTCAATAGTATAGTTCTTATAGTTTCGGAGAAAAGTGGCTGTGACATACGGACGGACAGACAGACAGACATGAGGAATCTATAAGGGTCCCGTATTTTGCCATCTGGCTACGGAACCCTAAAAATATAACATTGAATGCTTAACTGGAATCTAAACGTCAACTAAGAAAATCACCTAGGGTATTTTTCTTCAATGGGGAAAAAACTATTTATCGTCATTTCTGGCTCAGAATGTGGAGAAAACTAAAACGTGACCGGATCATTTGTTTCTCCGTTCATGATATTTCCGAGTAAAATAATGCAAGATCGCATGTTGGACTCGTTCCTGAAATCCAGCGAACCTGATCCGCATCAGAGGGGGTTACTGGAGAAATCTATTTGGAGTGCCTAAATGTTTAAGAGACTATAACTACGACTATGACTCGTAATATTTATTTTCATTTCCTTTCTTAATCCAATTCTTTTGTGATCTGTACCTAATTATTATTTACTAACCGTTAATTCGCTTTGCCCGGGGGGTTGGACAAAGCGGATAGCGGTACCAATTTTGATATGGTTCATAATTTTAAGTTAACTATTCGTGTTAGGTGTTTTTTTTGTACATTGTTAGAAACAGTTTAGTAAATCCAGTAAACAGTTTTCATCTATCTATATAGGTATCCTTCCCATAACCTGCCAAAAGTTAAGGTGTCCCCTCTGCCTGGACTCCCCCTTAGTGATGTTCTGTGTTATTCCAGATCTTACCAGAATACACGGAATCTCTCCAGGCGTCACGGGAAAGAGACCTCAGGCAACTTGGGCCACAGGTGAGAAATGTTATATCTAAGAAATCAGGATGAGAGCTCTTGATACACCCCCAGGATCATTTTTTTTACTTTTATAGATTTATACTCGACCGCCATCTCGCCTGATGTTAAGCGACGATGCGTTCTACGATGGAGCGTGTCTACCTAGAAGAAACCGACTCACTCTCGATTTGAAGACACAAGATCGTAAACATTGGGGGAAACCAACTCAGGCAACGTATTCCACAGCCTAGACGTTCTTTTCACAAAAGTATAGTCAAATCTCTTCGTTCGTGTCTTTGGAACATCAACCATGAAACGATGTCGCTTTTTTGAGCTACGAGTATTCCGATAGAAAAAAGGGCAAGGTGGTATTAGATCACGCAAATCAGAAGCACACTCTCCGAAGTATATCCGATAAAAACGCGATAGGCTAGCAAATTTTTCGGCGATGGTCAAGACTTTGAAGTCTTTTTCTCACAAGAGCGTTTGCCTATGAATTTTCGCACATTGCCTATGAATAAATGAATATTAATTACTGTGCCAAGATATTTTAGTAAGAAAACTAACATGGATGTTATACATTTATAATTAATTCACGGGCAGTCCACGTTTTATATTTTTTTATAGTACAGAGTGACGGGAGGACAGGGCATATACTTTTTTGTAGTGGTAGGGCTCTTTCCGCCTGGGGAAGTACCACACCTTTGCCAGTTATTTTGCCGCCAAGCAGTAGTGCACATTACTGTGTACCGGTTAGAAGGGCAATGTTTATCTCCTTATATCTCCGGGTGACGAGCGCAGTACGGAGCTTGGTTGATGACTCTCCATGTTCCAATAACTGCGTGTCGCTATGCTGTTATGGGCAGGCATGTTTCCGGTTGACGAATACGTCAAGGAAGACTCGCATTTGTGACTTCGTGAACTTAATTGAAAAATATATCAGCATTTGTCTTTACAGCATTATCCAATCTGCCACTTGGAGAGAAAGATCAGGAAATTGAACACAAACGAATATGAATACCAGCCAGCTTACTACGAAGAAGTGCGCTGTACTATGTCTCCCAGCGAAGACTTTGGAGTCACAAATGAGGTAAAAATTCTATCGATATAAGCCGTTGGATGTGCCCTGAGCACCTTGAAATTGGTAATAAACTGCGTCTGTGTGTCTAGTTAACACACCATCAATCTACTTGACCCCTAGAATCGCTAGCGGCGAGGTATGATGTGGTTCTACTTATGGTTGTTGACAACGAATAGTTATATGTAAAAAGTTCGGTGTTAACCGCTTCCTGCAACCGACTAGAACGGAAATAGTGAGCACATTCTTTCCAACGATGACATAATTCCGTGCGCCTGAAGTTTGGGAGGGCACATCTTTTGATATAGATTCTCTCAAGCTGTACTGATTCAAAGTACACGACAGTTTTTGTACGGTAGGATTTTTGTAGGTAAGGAAGTATTTACCCATATACACATTTCAGGCTCTTATTAATAATTTAGTAAAGATTTTTGGAATAGTGGTGGTACTTGGAACAATGCAACATTTCAGAATGCAAAATATATGGTTCACTAATGTTTCACAAACATTTTTTGACAAAACATCACTTTAAAACCAACGAATCGCATAATATTCATTGCAAAAACTTTACAACACAAAAATGTTTCATTTTACAAACAACATTTCGCATGATATTTATTTCAAAAATACCTTACATCAACAAATGTTTTATTTTACAAACCATCATTTTATAACCAATTGCATGGCAAACGTTTCACTTAAACAATGTATCGAATGACATTTTGTTTTTTGTCCATTTTTCATTTCATAAATTATTCTTTTTACAAATTTATCATTTACCAAAATATAATTTATAACAAATATTTTAAAAGTACCCGAAACATTGTCTATATAAATTATCAATTCTGATTTGGTTCTGTCATTTACTTTAGACTACCGCTCCGATTAGGGTCTATCACGCGCTCCACTACGGAGGTCGCCGGCTCGCTTCGCTCGCCACCTCCCCCCTTCGCTACGCTTGGCCTCGCATGGCTCGCTCCACTCAGGACCTCCCTTAAGCTTCTGGCTCCCGCATTTTTATATACACTCTAGGGGTAGTAGCGACAAGACTAGGTGGAGTCGGGGTGCTCCGACTTGCGATTTGAGTCCTAAGTCCTAAGTAACCTAATCGTACCGGTGTGGTTACTTAGATATTAAAAAATTACAATATAGTTTTTATGCAATTTAATAAATGTTTGTTTTATAAATTGAAATGTTTCCCAAACAACACATTATAAAATGAAAATTTGTCAAACGTTGGTTTTGTATTTAAGCATTTGGTAGTTCACAAAAATATTAAAAGAGTCATTTGTCAAATAATACGTTATGGAATGAATATTTGTCAAATAATTAGTTTGAGATATAACCAATTTGTAAAATATTTTTTTATATAATGATCATTTCACTACCCGTGAGTTTGTCTAACGTTGGTTATCACATGTCGGTTTGTGAAAAAAAGTTTTTCAAAAGAACGGATACCAAAATATATATATATCAAATTAATAACTTTGATTACTATACATCAGTTTCCAGAGATATTACAGGACAAAAATATATAAATCATCTGAAACCTTCAGATGACATAAATAGGCAATTGTATATTACTTAAAAATAACTCAACAATGTATTATTCGTGAAATTGAGAACTAAATGTAATAAATGTATTCGTTATTTATTTTAAACAATAGGTGTTCGGAATAGAATGACGTAACAATGTATTTTGCTAATTTGTAAAAGAACAGGGTAATTATAATTCGAAAGCCGGGGTCGGCCAATGTTTTCAAACTACCCGCATGTTCCGTTTTAAGTTGAGTACATCGCTCGGACGGCTCCGACACAGTTGTGATTGTGCATTGAGAACTAGTCGACTGCGCGGGCGCATGTCTTATTGTCCCTTTGTTTCAACTATCAGTCCGGGACTGTTGAATTGTCGAGTCGGTACTCGAAAGCGTGGTCGCGGGAATAATTGTCGCATACTCAAGTGCACCGGGTGCAAGTGTTTGCTAGAGGTCCGGGACCCTTCGCGAGGATCGCGTGTTTTGTGGTGCCTTCGTTTCTCAGCGCGGTCGCGAGAACGAAGGTTGTGTGAACTATATAACGCCGGGCGTTAACCCTTTTGCTTGTGGGATAAAAGTTATCCGCGCGGACGCGAGATATTGGTTACTGGATTGCGGTGCTCAATTGTTCGGAAGGAGGCCGACTCGGACGAGAATCTGACACGTATCGTACCCATCTATTTATATATATTATAATATTAGTTACACGGGGAACCTGGGGTAGATTCGAGGGATAAGTGTAGGTTTACACACCCTATCCAGAGGCACTGGTTAGCCAAGGTACCGTGTACTAGTTATTTATAGGTTTAGTGTTAAAACGTTCCCAGTCGTAAACTGGGTGGTAGCAGAGACCTAGATTTAAGTTAGATTTATCTAGGGTAACCACTACCGTTCAGATCGCGGCGGATTCCCATGCTGAACGGCAGTTTATCGAAAAGATTTTGGTACGCAGGCGTAGTTAATCTACAAGGCGTTTCGCGTGACTTTGCTTGTAGGGTTTATTATTAATAAATATTTTTGTGTTTCTAACAAAGGATTTGTTGAAAATCTGGAAAAATATATTGTTTCGTCATTTTGTCATCTTGCATTATTTGTTGGGAAAATATCCGGCCATTTTGTGAAAGCTGTTGTTCTATCATTGGTCGGAACTAACCATAGACTCGGAAAGTCTATCTAAGGTTCTTTTTACACTTGCAAACGAAGCAATTTGGCGAGGGCTTTTTTATCTGCATCGGATATTGCCAGATAACATAATAATTATTTTGTGTTTATTTGGCTGCATAAGAGAATATTTATTTGCCAAACGACATAGGGAATATTGTTTTGGACTTTCATATACATATAAATTAATATTGTTTTTTTTGTATACAACTTTGATTGTGTGTATTTTTATTTGCATTTTCTTTTGTATGGTTTTAAAAATTGGTGCGGTCGCCAACCTTTGTTGTTTTGTGATTTAGGGGTTAACTTGGTAGTTTAGCTCCGCGTCATGGCTCCGCCCGCGAAGGCACGGTCTGTGTTACAATCGCAGATGCGATGGTTCGCATCTGCGGCAGCGCTCCTTGAGCGGCCCAACAAAGAGAATGCCATCCTGCTCCGGGCCCAGGACGTGCGGGAACGCGTCGGCATGGCGGAGGAAGCGCTGGCAGAGCTCCTTAGTCAGGGGGCCTGCGACAAGGATGCGGAGGAAGACATGGAGCAGATCTTCCAGCTCGCGGACGACATCGCGGAGCGGGCGGAAGTCATCCGCAAGGCAGCCAAGGCGCCAGCGGCTGGCGCTCAGCCAGCAATGGCCATGGGACCGGGGGTGGTCAGCCGGCTGCCCACCCTCGAGCTTCCCAGTTTCGGAGGTAGGTCCGAGGAGTGGACGGCCTTCCGAAATATGTTTGGATCCTTGGTGGAGAACAGGGCGGATCTCACCAAGGGTCAAAAACTGGCTTACCTGCTCGCGTCGGTGCGGGATGAGGCGCGGTCGCTCATCCAGCATCTCCCGGTCGAGGACGACCAGTACGACACAGCAGTGGAACTGCTGGAGGCGCGGTACCAGAACCCTCGACTACTGGCGGATGCCCACGTCAGGAGCTTGCTGACGTTGAGGAAGGTCACCTCCCGGTCACAGATCAGGAAGGAAATCCTGACGCCGGTGAGGGTGGCCATCAACGCCCTCAGACTCCTAGGGCTGCCGGTGGAGGAGTGGGGGTTCCTCCTGGTCCACGTCATACTGGACCGCATCCCGGCGGACGCGAGGTCGCGGTTTGACCGCGAGCAGCTGGACAGGGCCGGAAAGGGGAAGACGGCCTTCCCAACTTTGGGGGACCTGCTCCAGTTCCTGGAGTGGGAGGCCAGACTGGCAGAGACCTCCGACCCGGGAGCAGGGTCTTCCGGGGTTCCCCCGCGCACGGGTGCGCAGCAACCTCCGGGAGGTTCCAGGGGGACACGGGGCCACGGAAGGGTGACCGCGGCCGTGACCAGCACCCCAGGGGGGTGCCCCTCATGTGGCCAGGCACATGAGCTGCGGTGGTGTGGGGCCTTCGCCAACCTCCCGGTGCTGGAGCGCCGGCAGCTGGCGAAGAGGCTCCAACTATGCTACGGCTGCCTCGGGCAGCATAACTACCGCGACTGTTCCGAGAAGCAGCCGTGCCCCAGGTGTGGTGGACCACACCTGGAGGCCCTGTGCCGCTTCTCTGGGGATGCAGAGGGCACGGGCGGGGGCGCGCCGTCCAGAGGACCTGGACACGCACAGGGCGCAGGGCGCCCTCAGCGAAGCACGCCCCCTCCAAGGGGCAGGGGCCCCACGGGCGGGGGCGCGCGTCCACGGACTCCGCAGTCTCCGGGAGGCTACGGACATCCCGTGTACGACGCACCCCGCGCTCAACCCATGAACCCGGCAGGGATCCGGGTGGATAGTCCGGTCCACGCGCCGGCCGGTAGGGCTACCGGCCCGCCCCAGGCATATGTGGCTACGCGTGGGCCCCCGAGGACCCGGGCCTGTTGGCGGGACGGGCGCCCTATAAGCCCGCACATTCTGGACCGGCTGCCCTTCTCCTACCCCCCATCGCCGCCTCCGGTAGAGCAGCACAAGGAGAGGCCGGTGAGCTTCTCGCCGCCGATACACGAGTATCCGCGGCTGGAGTATCACCCGCCTCCCTTCCGGTATGGACACCCGTCTGCGCCATACGCACCACCACGGTCGGTGGTCTATTGCGCGAGACCGCCCTACTGGCCAGGCCCGCCTAGTCCGCCGGTGTCGGACGGCGCCGGCCAGTGTTGACTAGCCGGTGCGCAGTCACACAAGGAGCCAGGGACTGTGCTCCTCCCCACCGCGTGGGTCCGCGTGTGGGGTCCTAAAGGGGACCACGTACGGGTACGTGCTCTCCTGGATACAGGCGCCCAGGGTTGTCTGCTCACCACTCGAGTGGCGACACGCCTGGGCCTGCGATATAAAGCTAAGGCTTCCCCCATCCGTGGGGTAGGGGGTGTGGAAGTGAGATGTCTCGCGGGCGAGACATCCTTCGCCTTTTCAGGTGCGGAACCGTCCTCCTGGAGGATCCAGGTTCAGGCTACGGTCATAGACACGGTAGTTGGATGCAGTCCCTCCGTGTTCTTACCGCCAGGGTTGGCGTCTCTCGCAAAGGGCTTGCGCTTGGCAGACCCCCGGTTCTACGAGCCAGCACCAGTGGACCTGCTGCTGGGCTGCGATGTCCTGGGGCTGCTATGGTCTGGACCAACCAAGGCTATTGCCCACACTTCGTTGTCGGCAATTCCTACCCTTCTTGGCCATTGCATAATGGGTCCTGTGGTGGAGAGGGAGCTCTCCCAGGACAACCTGCTCTACGCTTCAGCCTCCATCGCGCGGGTGATACAGAGGTTTTGGGAAGTGGAAGAGCCTCCCATGGTGTCCAGGTTGGACCCGGCCCATGTGGAATGCGAGTCCTTCTACGAGACTCATACGGTGAGGACACCGTCGGGTAGATTTCAGACCAGACTGCCATTCGTGGACTGCCCGCCGGAGCTGGGCCAGTCCCGACAGTTGGCCGAGAAGCGTCTGCTGTCTATGGAAAGACGTATGCAGCGCGATCCCGTACTTAGGGGGAAGTACGTGGATTTCATGCGAGAGTACGAGGAGTTAGGACACATGTCTCTCGCTCGCGTCGATTGGACATCGACATGTCATTACTTCTTGCCACATCACGCCGTGTTGAAGGCTTCAAACGGCAAGCTGAGGACGGTGTTCGACGGATCAGCGCCTACCTCCACAGGAGTGTCGCTGAATCAGTGTCTCCATGCAGGGCCAAAGCTGCATCGGGACATCATCGACATCATCCTGAACTTCAGGAGACATCAGGTGGTGTTTGGAGCGGACATCCGGATGATGTTCCGCCAGACCTTGATACACCCTGATGACCGAAGGTTTCAGCTCATACTTTGGCGGGAGGACCCGACCAAACCAATGAGGGTGTACGAGCTGAATACCAATACGTACGGGCTGAAGTCTAGCCCCTACATAGCAATCCGCACGCTATTGGAATTGGCGGAGCGTGAGCGACACAGGTTCCCGCGCGCGGCGGCCGTGCTCACACGGGACCTGTATGTTGACGACGTCTGCACAGGAGCAGCGTCCATTGAAGAAGCGGTTCGCTTGAGGGACGAGCTCATTGGCATACTCGCCGCGGGCGGCTATGAGTTGCGCAAGTGGCTGTCCAACGAACCCAGGCTTCTGGCAGGGATTCCAGAAGACCACCAGCAGAACCCTCAGCTGTTTGAAGATGCTGAGGATCCCAACATGGTAGCGGTATTGGGTATGCGATACCAGCCCGCTACGGATGTATTTACGTTCCGGGTGGACTTGGAGGCCCCTAAGGCGTGGACCAAGCGAACGGTCCTCTCCACTCTGGCACGGATGTTCGATCCCAATGGTTGGATCTGCCCCGTCCTCTTCTCCGCCAAATGTCTCCTTCAGAGACTTTGGACGTTGGGTGTCTCGTGGGACGAGCCCCTTGTAGGAGAACCCTTGGACGAGTGGCTGCGGCTGATATCCACCATGGGGGATCTGAACCAGGTGGCTCTGCCAAGAAAGATACTACCGCCGGGCAGGTACCAGGCCAGCTTGCACGGTTTCTGCGACGCGTCAGAGCGAGGATACGCTGCGTCGGTTTACCTGCGGACAGTGGACTCTAGAGGACGGCCTCAAGTCACACTGCTGCTGGCCAAGAGCAAGGTTGCTCCCATTCGGACGAGGCTCACGATTCCGAAGCTTGAGCTATGTGGAGCTCACTTGTTATCCCGACTGATCAGTCACGTGTCCACCGAATTGGGGCCCAATGTGGACATCAGGAACGTCCATGCCTGGACTGACAGTCAGGTGGTCCTAGCTTGGCTACGCGCGGCACCGCACAAGCTAGAAACTTTTGTGGGAAACAGGGTTTCCCAAATACAGGAAATCGGGACGCCGATCCTGTGGCGTCATGTACCAGGGGTGATGAATCCCGCGGATTGCGCGTCCAGGGGATGTACAGCACCGGAGCTGATACACCACTCTCTCTGGTGGGGACCGGAATGGCTGGCCGGACCGGAGCAGTCCTGGCCTAGCAGCCCACCGAGTGCCTCCACGCAGGAGCTGCCTGGACTCAGAGTCCACGTTGTGACGGAGGAACCGTCAGTTACCATGGATTGGCTGGTAACCAAATACAGCAGTCTGGATAAACTGCTGGGCGTCACGAGCTGGGTCAGACGCTTCATACATAATTGTCGGCACCCACGGGAGAAGGTAGTCTCCCTAGTGGTCACTGCTGGCGAGCGTCGGGACGCAATGCTGTACCTGATTGGCAGGTTACAGGAGGAACGCTTCGCGTCAGAGCTTCGGAAGCTCCGGGACGGCGCTAAGCTCAAGGGTGCTGTTTCGCGCCTGAATCCATTCATAGACCAGGGTGGTCTCATCCGCGTAGGAGGTCGGCTCAGGAATGCTGACCTGCCCTTCGGGCGTCGCCATCCACTCCTCCTACCTAAGGGAGGTCCCTTGGTGGAGCTAGTGGTGGCTCACAGGCATAAGATCAATTCCCATGCGGGTTATACGGCGATGCTCGCCTTACTCCAGCGGGATTTCTGGATTTTGTCGGCGCGACGCGTGGTGCGTCACGTCTTGTTTAAGTGCGTGCCCTGCTATAGGTTGCGGGCCCCCACTATGCAACCCCAAATGGGAGATCTGCCGGCTGACCGGGTTCAGCCGTCTAGGCCCTTTGCCGGAGTCGGCACGGATTTTGCCGGCCCTTTCGCTGTCAAATCCTCCACGCTAAGGAGTGCGAAGGTCACAAAGGCGTACCTTTGTGTGTTTATTTGTTTGGCCACAAAAGCCGTCCACCTGGAGGTGGTATCCGCACTGACGACGGAGGCGTTTGTGGCGGCCTTGGATCGGTTTGTGGCCCGTCGGGGGGTCCCGTCATTAATCCGGTCCGATAATGGTACCAACTATAAGGGTACGGATAGGTATCTTAAAGAGGTCGGGGACTTCTTATCTGCCCAAACAGGTTTGTTGGGCCATACACTCGCGCAGCGAGGTATAGAGTGGCGCTTTGGAGTGCCTGCTTGCCCTCATTGGGGTGGGATCTTTGAGGCCGCAGTGAAGTCGGCCAAGACCCACCTTCGACGCGTCGTTGGGGAGACCGTGTTGACCTTTGAGGAGCTGGCCACGGTCTTTTGTCGAGTAGAGGCGGTCCTCAACTCTCGTCCGCTCTGTCCGGTGTCTTTAGACCCTAACGACCTGGAGGTCTTGACTCCTGGTCATTTTTTGGTCGGGCAACCGCTTACGGCTCTGCCCGAATATCCTTGGAAGGATGAGCGCGCTCACCGGTTATCGCGCTTCCAGTTGCTGCAGCAGATGAGTCAGGACTTTTGGCGCCGGTGGTCGGTCGAGTACCTGCATCTGTTGCAACAAAGAGTCAAATGGACAGACCGGACAGATCCGCCAAGGGAAGGCGATTTGGTTTTGTTAAAGGAGGGCAATATGCCTCCGTTATATTGGCGGCGGGGCCGTATTTTGAAGTTGATTACAGGCGCGGACGGAACACCGCGCATCGCTGAGGTTTTAGTTGACGGATCTCGACTAAAACGAGCCCTTGCCACCTTGTCTCGATTGCCGGTGCATTGAACTAGTGAAGTGACGGATTCACTTCAGAGCGGGGGGTTGTTCGGAATAGAATGACGTAACAATGTATTTTGCTAATTTGTAAAAGAACAGGGTAATTATAATTCGAAAGCCGGGGTCGGCCAATGTTTTCAAACTACCCGCATGTTCCGTTTTAAGTTGAGTACATCGCTCGGACGGCTCCGACACAGTTGTGATTGTGCATTGAGAACTAGTCGACTGCGCGGGCGCATGTCTTATTGTCCCTTTGTTTCAACTATCAGTCCGGGACTGTTGAATTGTCGAGTCGGTACTCGAAAGCGTGGTCGCGGGAATAATTGTCGCATACTCAAGTGCACCGGGTGCAAGTGTTTGCTAGAGATCCGGGACCCTTCGCGAGGATCGCGTGTTTTGTGGTGCCTTCGTTTCTCAGCGCGGTCGCGAGAACGAAGGTTGTGTGAACTATATAACGCCGGGCGTTAACCCTTTTGCTTGTGGGATAAAAGTTATCCGCGCGGACGCGAGATATTGGTTACTGGATTGCGGTGCTCAATTGTTCGGAAGGAGGCCGACTCGGACGAGAATCTGACACGTATCGTACCCATCTATTTATATATATTATAATATTAGTTACACGGGGAACCTGGGGTAGATTCGAGGGATAAGTGTAGGTTTACACACCCTATCCAGAGGCACTGGTTAGCCAAGGTACCGTGTACTAGTTATTTATAGGTTTAGTGTTAAAACGTTCCCAGTCGTAAACTGGGTGGTAGCAGAGACCTAGATTTAAGTTAGATTTATCTAGGGTAACCACTACCGTTCAGATCGCGGCGGATTCCCATGCTGAACGGCAGTTTATCGAAAACAATAGGGATGTTAACACTAATCACAAATTAATGTTTTGTGTTAATTTTATGATAGTTTGTGTCAATAGAATATCGAAAATCACATTGTTATAATTGAATATTACGTAGTAAAGGACAATGCCCACGTCCCATACATTGAAAAACCTGGCCAACTTTTTTTGATACTGAAAGTGTATAGAGATGAATAGTATCTAATTAGGATTGTTAATGCTTCTATAAACGTCTGCTGTTGGTGTTTTTCATTTCCTAAATACCAAAAATGAGTTACAGTTAAACCAAAAGTAAGGTTATGTTTACTGTCAAAATATTTTAGAATTATGTTTTCTTTTGGATTAGAACAGAAAAGAAAAGAAAGAACTATGGTATTGTCTTTCAAAACATATTTCTTATCAGAATAAATAGGAATAATAGTACTTCTCACTACCAACTGATTACCATAAAATAGTTCTCGGATGGAATTATCATAGGGTAAACAAGCCTTAAACTAACTGAGTGCAGGGCTAGGTCTGATGATGTAGACTTGTCTTCATGTTCTAATAATTTATGACACAAGACAGTGTGTCTTGTTAAAGGCAAGCATGTTTTCTTGCTTACCATCAGGCACATGTTTCGCTCATCCTATCATGGTTTCCTGAAAAAATACTTAAATCAGTGTAGATAATACTGTTCACCGATATCTTTCTACTGAATCTATATTCAAACCAATGCAAGAGAGGATAAATAAAATATATTGTTTGCTATCATATAATTATATTTACATTTAATAATAACTTTATATATTTAATAGCCCAAAACTACTACATAGCCAAAATACTCTGCTCGTGGATTTATGTGGTCCTGGTGTCTGGCCATCCTAGAAATCTCACGAAGAACTCTGAAATGCAAGTACAGCAGTACTGAAAGATGGCCTCTGCTGGTTGTCCCTATCATTTTCAACTAAAATATACATATTATATCTATTTTATTTGCTTCAGCTTGTGTCTGTCTTCTAAAAGCAACCCAGGGTTTTAAAATTGGTAATTGCATAGGTTTTGTAGCAACTTAGCGCTATCCCCGTATTTCCTGTAGAGTATGAACACTTCATTCGCATAGAAATATTGTCACAGAAAGGAATATCTTAATTGTGATATAAATATTTCATTATTTTGGTATTCGAGACAGTGGTCTTAGAAGGTTCATAACAATCGAGGGTTTCCATCAGAAAACACAAGCAAGCCATCACAACAATATATGGTTTTATGTAATTATTACCACAATTATGTAAGTAATAAGGAGCACTGAATCACATAATTCCCAGTTTTGTTAAAACCAATTTAAACAAGAAGAAAACCAAAGTTAGGAAGAGAACCATGCATTTTGCTTGTTTACTTTTTTTTTGATTTGTCAATTTGACATTGATCTTTGACCAATTTGGATTTGGTGAAAATTGCATGCCACCTTTTTCCTCGTTTACATTACCAAAAAAAGCTTTGATAGTTTCTTTGTCGCCGTATTTATATATATCGTTATTTAAATATGTAAAAGTAGTAAATAAACGACATTGTGAAAGAAATTGATATACATAATATCCATTTTCAATTTCAATCTAACGCGGATCACAAAAACGAAACGCAGGTACCGTTTCGTTATTGCAATATTTTACAAGTCAGCTTTGTTGGTAAATGGTAGGTTTAAATTAAACAAATGCAAATTATTTTATTTTGGAATGTTAGAAAGTTATATAACTTCGCACACGAGTACAACAAAAAATCACCAATTTTTTAAAATATAACTCATAAATATGTCTACACGACAACTATTTTAGCGGGTCAAAAATGGGCATTGTCCTTTATTATAAATGATTTTAAATGCTACATTTTTAATCTGTTGTCACGTGACTAGAAACACCAATATGACATATTTCGTCACTAACCGCAAAACAAGCTTTCGAAAACTGACTAGAATGTTTACTTCTCTGCATTTTTATTATAGTTTGCGATCTTAGCGACGACGACAAGTAAATATCAGAAAACACATAAACTAGACATATAGTGATGAATCGCGACCAATGTTTTGCGGTTAGTGACGTCATGCCAGTCGTTGGAGTTTTTGCGGGAAAATTCAAAGTTACTTTATTATTGTATATTTACTCATCGAAAATACTAATATTATATTTAAATGAAATATTTTTTTATGGTAAACATGCGTCAATCTTCAAAATAAAAGCAATTCTGAAAAATTGTTAACATCCCTATTGACATGTAAACTGATTGAATTGATTCTGATGATTATATGACGTATAATAGTCATACATATGAACTGCAATTTATTTCTATTGTCTCCATTTCAGATTTGTTCAAGCCTCGGTTTCTCGTGCGTTCAATGGAATAAAACCATTCATTTAACGAGAAGACGATATTCAAGGTAAGTGTAAAGCAAGTCTTTCCACACTCTCTGTAGAGCTTCGCAGAAAAGGTGTGCTAATCTCTGAGACGTACAAAATTATTTTAAAAAACCATTTAAACACAAAATGCAAAATACTTTTCAGATTTACTATTTCAAATGCAAAATACCAAATAGTTTTGTGTTTTGTATTTCAAATGCTAAAAGTAAGATAGGTATTTTCAAAATACCTTTTCAAAATAAAATACCTTTTGACCAAATCTCAGATATTTTTATTTATTTTAGGTATTTATCATGAAAAATAGAGACCCAATGCCGAGCCGAACAAAAACGTCTCATAACATGGCAACTTACCCATGACATGGTCATTGAGTGATCAAAAAGTAGGGAGAAAGAGATAAAATATAAAGACTATTGTTAACCCAATAATTTATTTTTCCACGTAGTCTCCGAGTCTCTCTACACACCGAGTCCAACGCTTTTCCAAGGCTTAAATCCCTTTAAAAAAGTTTTGTCTTAGTTCTGCAAAAAGCTCTTCACGCCATCCATCACCTTCACTTCGTTATCAAGAGGATAACGTACCTGTTTTTCCATAAATATTCTTTCAATTTGGGGAAAAGATAAAAATCTCTTGGCGCCAGATCTGGTGAACAACCAATGGGGGGATGGTCAACCAATTCGAAGCCAGCTTGCTGAATGGCAGCCATCGCAACTGCGATGGCCGTGATGATGAGATGTGAGTGCGGGTGCGTTGTCGTGATGAAACAGCACGCCCCTTCGAAGTTTCCCTCTCCATTTCTCTTTGACGACATTCCTCAACTTGGGAATTAAAGCTGCATAATATTGGCCTGTAATAGTGGTATCACACTCCAGGTAATCAGTCAACAATATCCTTTCTGAATCCCAAAATATTGAAGCCATTACCTTGCCAGCCGATACCAAGGCTCTTTTGTCTCGGGATCAAAATGATGGACCCATGTTTCGTCCATTGTTACGAAACGAGATAAAAAGCTTCTTGAAACTTGTCCAACAATATTTTCGAAACGTTTAGTCGATTTTGTTTCTGACTGTCGGTTAACATTCTCGACACCCATCTTGCGGAGAATTTTCTCATTTTCAAAGATTGTTTCCATGTGGATTGAATAGGTACTTCCATAGAAATGCCCGTTTCGTATTGAATAAAGTATCGGATGGTAACTCTTCGATCGCCCAATACAATTTTCTAGACTTTCCTTACCTTTTTTTTTTGGAGGACTGACATCAATGGACGGCCGCTTCCGTGCTCGTTCTCTCTACTCAAAATTGAGAAACCCACCTTGCGACAGTGGGATACGGCGGAGCAGACTCTCCTAATGTTGTCTCCAAATCGCAAAGCATCTTTTGCGTCCATGGACGTATAAAAAAAGTTGCGTCATTAACTTTTTTCATCAGAGGTATTTAATAACGGCTCGCATTTGGTCTTCTCCATTTTCAAGAACACGTTCCGACACAAACCAAACAAATGACTACATTCAGAAAAAACAAAAGGGAATCGGAGTTTTTTTTCTCTATTAATATTACAAATATGTTTCTAACTGAGGAATGCCTGCCAGTATTTTTTTTTCTTACCAAGGAGTATGTTGTTCTCACTACTTTTTGACCCCTCCTCGTATTGGTACGCGTATCAATAAATTCAGTAATGTTATTATGTTATTAATAATAATGAGACTCACATAAAATAATGTAAAAAATTTGACTAACGAAAAGAGAGCCATGTCTCATTTTGTGAATTGTGGGGTAATTTATTTCGGTTGATTGTGCGTTTAGTTCTTATTTTATTATTATTACAGTGTTTTTTTATTAATTACAACTGGACCCTGCACTGTCTACATTGACATTGACTGACACTAGTCAGACATAAGGGCGTTGACTAACCTAACTTAACCAAAGAACAAAAAAAATTGTGTCCTGTTCACAAAATTATACAGGTTTTTTCCTTATGTACAATATTTTTAAAAATTGAATTATATCATTCGTACGTTCGTTCATACTATGCAATCAAAAGTACTCGTTTTCGTGTTTCTCGGTTCAAGGCTCAAGGCTTCGTCTTAAATAGAAAAGTACTTCAAATAAATTGCATCTTTGGCTAATGTAGTGGTAGAACTCTTAGCAGAGTCCGCCTGGGGAAGTACCACACCTTTGTCAGTTATTCTACCGCCAAGCAGTAATGTGCAAACATTACTGTGTTCCGGTTTGAAGGGCAATGTTTCCAGATAAATTACAGGGCTTAGAGATATAACAACTTAGATCTCTGGGTGGCGAGCGCAGTGCGGTGATAGGTAATGATTTGGGCTTGTCATGCTCCAATAGCTGCGTGTCACTGTGCTTACCATCGGGCACATGTCCTGCTCTTCTCGTCACTCTTTATTTAAAAATAAAAAAGTACGTTTAAAAACCGACTTTAACCGTTTTTCAGTGACGTACCTAATATGTTTATATTATGAGTATATGCAGGCGCGTGCCAACAGATTATAAATAAGATGGCATTTAAAATCAAAAAATAATGTATAATAAAACTTAGTAATATTTAATTATAGAAATGTGATAATGTCAACACACTAGGTTTTTCTAAATTACATCAGGTTGATGCATGATGTTTTATTGCAGATAATAGATAACTTATGGGTTACTTTTTATCACATGAAAATGACGGAGATTGCGCGGGTAAATCGTGGATGCTGCTAGTAATCATATATAATCAACCTAACTGAAAATTTCTAAAAAGCCGAACAATAACTATAATGATATCGTCCGGACAAACAAAGATTTTTCATAAAATGAAAACTACTAGTAGGCAAAAATGTAGTAGTAGTAGTAGTACAAAATGTCTAAGGGACCAAATGTCAGCAGTTATTCATCATCAAACTAAAAAGAATCACGTTGGTAAATCCGATCATAAATCTTGGAGTAATCGATGCAGGCACATAACTACATAAAAAATACCGTGAACGCGTTCTCTTTGAACTCGGTTAAAAATAGGACGGGAAATTAATCAAACTTCGACCGTTTCTGGACGGTCTTTCTGAAGTTGGTACTGTGTACTTTGTCATCGAAATTATTGACTCGTTCATACTATGCAATCAAAAGTACTCGTTTTCGTGTTTCTCGGTTTAAGCAGTGCCGGCTTTAGGGTGAGGCGACGGGGTCGGTTGCCCGAGGCGCCGGATACAAGGGGATACTTTGTCATCGAAATTATTGACTGTGCAGCCTTGCGTGTAGCCCACATGCCCAGAATGTAATATATATAATGGCTCTATGGAGTACAAAATACCGTATCCAAAGTTTGTATCTAGAGTTGCTCAACAACCAATATTCCTAGAGCTGGCGCCAAATTTTGGGTAGGTATTTGAGGCAAGTTGAAAACTTGTCACATAACTCTTCTATTATACCCCAACACGGACCTGCAGTAGGTATAGCGTTACTGTGTACTTTGTGCGATAATTTTCACGTTCGCAAGAATTTGCTCAAGAAGTTACATTAAAAAAAATTCCATTGGGTCATTAAAAAAATCTTCATAAATAATTACAAGCTGTTTGGTCTGATGAGTTTTATTTATTGACCATTAAGAAGCGTTATCGAGATGGCTAATTACTAACTAATTACCTACATACAAAAACGTAAAGAACTAAACACTTTATACCAAGGGCATATTCACTCTTGTATCTATTCGCACCTTTTGGAGGAGTCGTAAGTCTGAGCCTAAGTACCAGCTGGAGACTATGGATTCAGTCGCGAGATGAGCCAAAAGGCTCCTTAGTAACGACTCCCTTGTTCAAAAAGGTATCAATGTCTTGAATTTAATTTTATATCAGATGTATTACAGAGAGTGTGAATTAATCTCTATAATCTAATGAACACCATGCCCTTTCTTTACCTGCTCGCGAATCAAAAAAATTACTTCGTTTCCTGGTTGACGTAGCAAAAACCCTAAAGTTTTAATTTCACTTTCGTTATAAGAACGTCTAAACTGTGGAATAAGTACGTTGCTTGAGTGGGTATGCCCTGGTGGATATAATCCAAGTGTCTTCAAGCTATGAGTGAACAACCTTTAGGAAGCGTGATTCACCGGAGATTGCATATTCACGTTAAATTATGCGAGACGCCCATTAAAATGAAACATAATTATCGACAAATCGACAATCGACAGATCGACAAAATAAAGGGGCCAAGTGCGAGTTGGACTCGCCCATGAAGGGTTCCGTTGCAGCAAGTAACATAATATACATAGTACACATAGTTCTTGTAGCTCGTTGTAACTTTGATCGAAGTTTTAATAATAGTGTATTTATGACGTATTAAAAAAAACTACTCATCAGATCGAGTTCAAACCAATTTTTGTCGGTAGTTTGCATAGTAATGTGCATATTTTTTTTAGTTTTTTCATTCTCTTACTTTAGAAATTAGAGGGGGGGGGGGGGGGACACACATTTTACTACTTTGGAAGTGTCTCTCGCGCGAATTATTCAGTGTAGACAAAAATGATATTAGAACAACATCATTTTTAAAGACCTATCGATAGACACACCACACGTGTGTAAAAATTTTTATTTGAGTTTCAGTTCTAAGTATGGGAGGCAACCCTATAGTAGATCCAACCGTTTATTTTCTTTTTGACAGATCTAATTTGTCAGTTATAGTGTTGTGACCAAGTGATTATAGTGGACACGATTTCGATTCATTTTTCTATCGAGTCTGTGCGGAAAGAGAACAGTCCTAGGAATGGCGCTGGTAAGTAGTAGAACATAATTAGGTATACTAGTAGGAGATCCCGCTATACAACGACCTTCACCGAGACGCTTATTTGATGAAACGTATTTTATACTTACTTAAATTAATAGGTCAAAAAACATATTGCATATGAGTTGCCTAACAAATTTTAGTGCAGAGTATCATTAATTAGTCTTTAAAAAAGGTCTGATGCGTTTTATTGATTAATCTAATATTTCAAGAGTTATCGGGTGCAATAGAAAAACTGGTTCATTAAATGGGCCTTAAATCGTAAACGGTACATGTCACAGAAAAGTTTTCCGGCCACAAAAGATGCAAAATATTATTTTCTACAACAATGACCACAATAATTTTTGCCCTAAAATGTATAGTTTCCGATATATTGGCCAAGCTCGCAGCAATGTTATACATTTAAAAATTCGGCAACCGGACTTCGGGACTGATTTTTCGCAGGCAACCCTATGTCATGTTCTTATTTGCCAAAATAATCTTTAATTTTATTTAATTTCAATTCAATAACCAGACCGTTGCAAAATGCTAGTATCGATGTACCTGTTTATACTTGGCAACCCGAGAGTTGTGACAGGAAAAGACCAGGCAACCTAACGATTGCATATTCTATGGGCTTCATCTTTTAGATTGGTATATAATTTGTCTAATAATCAAAACGTTGAAAAAAATGTTTTTGAAGTAAAAACTTCTTTAGGCGCGCCTAGACAGATTTTTCGTGGGCTGTGAATTGAATTCATTCGTCACGCTCGGGTATGAAAAGAAAGCTTCGGGTAAGCTGGTGACCATGGCTATTTGCCATCTAGAAATACGTCAGCCAATGGGAAATGTTGAAAGGGCGTGGACAGGCCGTCATGGCATGGCCATCTAGAAACGCATCAGCCAATGGGAAATGCTGACGCATTTCTAGATGGCCATGCCAAGATGGCGAGGCCACACCGTCCGGTTACACCCGTGTAGTTTCCAAGGTAAGCTATCAAATTCTGAGTTATAAATTTTGACTTCTATCGGCAATTCCTATGACTGCCAATTTTTTTGTCTATGGGTAAGCAGTAGTATTTTTTCAAGGTAGCAAAACTCAATGGTCCACCGCCGTTTTGTATTTGTCACTGTCACTTGCAACAAGACGCCCGTAATAGTAATTATTTGCCGAGTTTTATATTGGAACTATAAAATGCCGAAAGGATCAGTGCTGAAAGGACAGACGAGAGAAATGGTGATCAAGCTTCGTAATTACTTTGAAGCAGAGTATCAAAATGGCGGCCCGCTTTTACCATTGTCCCAAGTGCGAGAGCGCGTTGCGGCCGTCAAGTCAAGTTTACATCAGACATAAATAAACTTTGTTAATATACCTAACTACAAAATGTTATTTAACACTTTATTTTAATAAGTATTCAAATGTTTCAGTCATCATAGCCTTGTTTTTTTTTGGATATACACCAGTAGATAACAAACACGACTTCAAATAATGCTGTATGTTTTCCTGAGGCACATCAATATATAACGGTTTCACATAAAAATAATAATAATAAATATTGGTGGACAATTCACACACAACACCATCTGACCCCAAACTAAGCGAAGCTTGTGTGATGGCGGCCAGATAGCTGATACAATACTTATATAGTTTTAAATACATACTTATTATACATAGAAACACCCAGACACAGTGCAAACATTTGAATTCATCACATAAATATTTGCACTGGGTGGGAATCGAACCCACGACCCTCAGCTTCGCAGGCAGAGCTACTACCAACTAAGCCACGAGGCCAGTCAATAAATCGGATATTATGTGCCGAGAACGGAAAACACCCGTGTAAAAATAGTTCATAAACAATATCGATATCTCAATCGTAACATCACTATGTTGATAGCCATAGAACGCAAATTTTTAAAAACGTTTGTTATTTTATGTAATTTATAAAAAAACTACTGCACTTATGGACTCAATTTGTGAAAGATGATTGTTATACGGGATCAAGGAGCAAACTTAGACAGTTGTCTTATTTTTAAAACCTCGCATTTAAAAGTGAACTTTTGCGTAACATGACGGAGTTACGTTCTATTGGTGCTGTCAAAAAGAAAATAAACGGTTGGATCTACTATAATTAATTTTTTTTTATTTTTTTTTTTTGTAAAAATCTTAATGCGGTTCACAGAATACATCTGCTTACCAAGTTTCAGCAGTGTAGTTCTCATAGTTTCGGCAAAAAGTGGCTGTGACATACGCACGGACAGACAGACAGACATGACGAATCTATAAGGGTTCCGTTTTTACGTTTAACGGAACCCTAAAAAAATTTTTGGGCGGTGACAAAAGGAGGCTCACTCAACACTTTGGATTACCGGGGTATTCAGATTAGCCAAGTCGCGAATTATCGTGATTCTATTGTAAATAGTATTTGAGTCAAAATATATTAGGTACTACGTTAGACTACTACGTTTACTATTAGCTACTAAGTTTGACCATTCTCTCATTCGACTACGGTCTACAATGAAACATCCCTTCGCTTACGTATTCGTTTTGTTTCAGTGACTGCTGGGAGACAAGAACCATGGTCATACCAGCTGGCTGCGAATGCATGTGGCCCGTGCATAGATTAGGAGATATGAAGCTACACGTTTAACACACAGAGTGGAAAATCATCTATCGCACCTTACAAACAAATGGATCTCGGTTTAGCTCTAAGTCTATGGTTTTATTCTTGGCTCGTTGCTTGACCAACTCATGGCAAAACAAGCCAGACCGGATTATAAGAACTGTCACTTGTAAAATGACGTTTTTGGAACTACTTTTGTGGGTAATCAAGATTGTAAATTGCAAAAAATCTGTCGCATTTGCTTATCTTTAAGATTTGCTGACAAAATAAAAATAAATAACATTTTATTCTCGCTGATTATAGGTAAGTATGATGACGTAATAATATTTTCTAGACATAAGTATATACGTTTATTGGCAATCGTGTGAAATGGAAAAAATAATGCTGCAATTAATTTAGGTCCCAAAATAGATTAAATCTTATGTCTTGAAAGAATTAAACTTACCTACACTTCTCAAGATAAAACTGTGTTGCGTAAAGGGATCTTGTAGGTACATAGTTAGTGATTGCATAAATAATGGATAATAGCTTCGGGTGACCTTTGAGACCCCTAGACAAGCGCCCTTAGCAGCCTGATCCCTCTCACGTTCTTTTTACGTGGCCGAACCAACGGAGCCTTAGGATTAATTTGGTTTCGTCCAAAATGTTATCTAGGTCTTCATTATAATGTACATTTAGGTATATAATATTACATCATCATATAAAAATATTTACGTACACGTACAAAGAATTTTAACAATTTATGTTACCGTAAGCGTACATTTTAATGTGTAATCATAAAAACTTGACAATGACAAGACCTCCTCAAGTTTCCAATTGCGTAATTATGTATTTAAAGGAGATATTACACTTGTGATCGAATCGCGTTGTTAATTCAATTTGATCTAATGTTTTTTTAAAGTTAAACCTCTATTTCTATAAAAACCTAGAAATAATATTGAAGACCACGAATTTGAATTGAATTTTGGATTGCCACATCATCTTATTCGTTTAATGATTTAGAAATTCTTAACTATTTTTGCCAGATGAAAATAAACATAACCTGTTAGATAATACGCGGATTATGCCACCGTAATTGCTTATTTACTGAGGCATTTCATTATTTAGAAGAATTTTCTGATCCATATTCTTAAGTGTTTTATCCAAGGTATTTTTCTGTGGTACCTTTGTTCGTAAATTGGAAATGGCTACCGTGTGTATTTTACAAATATTTGATTGACAAAAAAGATATTTGACACTATGGTAATTCAAATTCTCCATCATGATCAATTAATGTCACATGTGAATTGCGCCACAAGTAAGCGCTACAAAATTTGACAAATACTTGTCAAATTTTTATAACTATTATATATCTTACAACATTATTTTTTTTGCTGCATTCTGGTGAAATGCCTGGCTGATTGGCATTGTACCATATTGTACTCTACAATATTTAACTACTTCAGTAGAATTGTGAAAAACAGCGGTTAAATTTCTAGGGTATCTGTCACCTTCAGAATTTGACCTCGCGAGAGGTTTACCCTGATGTGGCGCCAAAAGGGTTATTAAAACGCGTGTCAAATAATACATATATGGACGGGCTATTTTACTGCTTCCTGTAGAAAAAAAAAATATCGCATATGCAAATGCGGTTGAAATTTTAGTCGAATTTCGCCGACCATATCATGATTGCTCATGATTTTTTTTAACATACTTTTGGATAATAAAAGTTCTGCAAATGTAAATTGAGCTGATAAAACTATACATTTTTGTTTTTTTTTCGAACTTGACCTCCATCTCGCCTGATGTAATACTATGTTTTGACAAATAAAATCAACTTCGCTAAATTATTAAAAATCAACAAAGATAATATACCTAGATCATCCAATTTCAGGAGTTGGGGAGTTGTGACGTCACTTGTTTGTAAAAGTCGTACCATACAGTGACGTCACAGGAAACTTCTAAGCACTGTATCTTCGTCATTTATTGATTGTGAAATAAGAGAAAAAAAGGTGTACACTATTTTTTTATCATCTAACTGACGGACTAATTACATACTTTGTTTTAGTCATCTCGCTTTTTCTCCCTTATTATTTACGTATCATACTTAAACACGTCAAAGTTTATGTAGCAATCTGTTGTTGCCATGAAATATACATACGTATCCTTACCTAGTTAGGGGCTCAATGTCAACTCTATAGTCATTGAAAAAGAAATTAGCCATTAAACTCTTATTGTAAAATGAAGAAACGTATTGTCGTAACAAATAAATGATTTATTATTATTTACTAAATGCAATAAGTAAATAGTGAGAATGTAATACATACTAAAACGCCACTTTCGCCACCTAGTTCATTTCTAGAACTATCGTTTCTTCTTTTAAACTCTAAAGTATGTATCTATAGCCCATGTGAATAGGTGCGATTTACGAGGCGAGTGTAGAGCCTTATTTTTACTAATTATGCTTTTACGTAAGTAATTAACTTAACGTTTATTTTTACTTCAGTTTTAAGGTGACAATGATGTCAATTTGAAATAAAAAGACTATTTGAAAATTGTGTAATATTGATTCGCCCTTGAATCCTATTGTATACAATTGAACGTGTTGTATAATCCTGATAAGGTTAATTTTTGCGTATGGCAATATCTTCAAGTATTAGTTGGATTTAAGAAAAATGTGTAGTTATTTGATTCAAAATAAAAGCACTGTTGTTAATAATATTTTATTTTGTAGCTTAGAGGTACTTAGCCAGTTATTCTATCGCCAAGCAGTAATGTACGAATCTACGGCTTTCCGATTTGAAGGACAATGTTTCTAGATACATTACAGGGTAGAGAGATAAATAGTCTTATATCTTTGGTGTCAAGCGCAGTGCGGTTCTGGGGACTCTTTACGCTGAAATTGCTGCGTAATTATATGTATATAATATATAATAGGTTAATAGGTCATGTGCGTATTGACGCTAACTTAAAAACGGTGAAAGAAAACATCGTCAGAAACCGCTCTCTCTTTGCGAGAGAAGGCCCCGAGTCCAAGCAGTGGGAACATTTAGTGGGCTGTTTATGATGAAAGTTGTATTTGCTGTTTATTAGCTTTTACCAATATTATGTCAATCCTGCTGCTCCTCCTGCTATGTATGTGGTTGAAAGAGGCCGGCAGTTGTTACACTGGAGTTAATTGTTTTTAGTTTTCTATCCTCTATATTATCATATTTTGAATGGTGTGACCAATAAAGAATTATCAATCATTCAATTTTGGAAGAATGTGGCGAAGTGGAACGTAACCTTGTTGAAATTTACCGAAATACAAAGGTGAACCGCATATTATAAAGATATGAAAACCTAGCCATTTGTGCCTGATTTTAACCATTTTAAACTAAACTTACTCAAGAAATCTTAGGTTCAGATGATCTTAGTGATAAGATTGGGCTTACCTACCCAAGTTTATTATTTATTTATTTTTTAAATATAGAGTGACGAGACGAGCAGGTCATGTGCCTGATGATAAGCAACACGCCTGCCACATAACAACACAGTGACACGCAGCTATTGGAACATGAAGATTTCAAATCATTACCTAGCACTGCACTGCGCTCGTCACCCAGAGATCTAAGTTGTTATATCTCTAAGCCCTGTAATTTCTCTGGAAACATTGCATATTCACTTACTAAAAAGTTGATAGATAGATAGAAAGAAAATCTTTATTATCCACAATATAAAATTTACAAAACAAAGAGACTTAGCCTAGAACAAGTGAAACAAGTGGCGACCTTATCGCTAAAAGCGATCTTTTCCAGGCAACCGAAAATTTAAAAGTAGTTAAGATTTGATTGCTAACTAACTGTCGGTCTGCCCCGGATTGCCCGTGGTACATACCTATATATGTATCTATCTATATATATATAAATCAATGCCACTTTTCGTTGTTAGTGAACTCCTCCTAAACGGGTGGACCGATTTGAATGATTTTTTTGTACACGTTTAGGTAGGGCCTTGGATGGTTTAGATTCACAAATCAGCCCGGCAGATGGCGCTGCAGTTGGTATCTAGGTTATTATCTGAGCGAAGCCGGTACGGGCCGCTAGTAATGTATATGGGTATGTACCACGTACGTGTAGCCTATACCCAAGGTTCACGTACAGATTCAACGTCGAAAGAATTTCTGAAATCGGTCCAGTAGTTCCCGAGATCAGCGCGTTCAAACAAAAAACCTCTTCAGCTGTGTAATAATAAATATTAGTATTGATAAGTTGGTCTTACCCGAAAACATCATTATATACCTTCTACACTCGCTTACCTCATTCAAACTTATAGACTACAGGCCCGTGAACAAAATGTATGGGTCAAATGAACCACCAGGAGACCTATGTAGTATGATAGAAGGGTATAAATAAGTCATAAAATTCAGCACTATGCCGTCACTTGTAAGCTGTCCAACTGAGTGCAGTTGAAGAATGAAGAGAGGGTGTTGCAACCCTCGATCATTTCTCTTTGTCGCATGATTTTTGTACGGCGTTGCGGAATAATAGATTAGAAGAGGTATTGAAACTATGAAAATTAAAGATATTTTTTTATTATTAGTTTATCGAAAACATTCGTGATTTTCCGACGATTTACAAAGTAAATTTGGTCATTTGATTATTTATTTATTTAGGTATACAAAACAGCACACAGTTAATAATAAACTTAAATCCAACTCTGAAATCTTTTCTAAGCAAATGCATGGGACAGCGGGTCACAGTCCTTCATCAACCAGGTAGCGTAGACAGCTCGTTTGTTTCGGAGGACTTGATAAAGATTGAAAGGGGCATTTTTCAGGGAGACAGTCTGAGTTCCCTATGGTGGTGCCTAAGTCTGGTAGCTTGGGCCCTGCCCCGCTGCTGGCGACACCCTAGTTTTTGTGTTTTTTATATTGTTTATTTTATATATCTATTGTAAAAAACTTAGAGATTAAGAAGAAAAATAAATGACTGAACTTAAACAAAATATAGCAATTTACAGTTTTGACCTAAACTATGTACCTAACAATGTATACACCACATGAGTAATTAAATGACATCAGGAAAGAAACTAAATAGTATTAAAATTAAGTTAAAATCAACATATAGGTATATCTAAATTTTCAAATTATTAAGTTTGATTTGAGTTTTCATAATTTGTGAACACGATATTTTTGTATTATGTACGGCATTGGTTCCATACAGTTTCAATACCTCTCCTGATCCATTATTTCGCAATGCCATACAAAAATCCTGCGACATGGAGAAATGATCGAGGGTGGCAACCCCCCTCTTCAACTGCACTCAGTTGGACAGCTTACAAGTGACGGCATAGTACTGAATCTTATTACTTATATCCTTCTATCATTCTAGGTCTCCTGGTGGTTCATTTGACCCGTACATTTTGTTCAAGGGCCTGTAGTCTAAGTAGTCTATTATAACAAGGCACATCTCTGCCAAAGTTGACTAGCGCCGCCGCGCCTTAAAATCAAGGAGGGAATCGAATTGGATATCCTACGGTCATAACGGGGGGAATCAGTGTGTTATATCCGGTTTGTAGAACGAATAAACTATTTTTTCGTTTATATAATTGCTCCCGTTATATTAAACACAAATCCGCTCCTGTATGGAGTAGGTACTGTTCGCAACTTTGGGATGGTTCGGCTAGGTAACAGCTGGAAGGCTTTGGAATCGATCCATACGAGTCGTCATTGATGGCTGCTCGTCGGATCAAATGGCTATCAATGCCGGAGTTCCTCAGGGGTCGGTACTTTCTGCGACGCTCTTCCTGCTACATATCAATGATCTGTTGAAGCCCGGTATCGTTGGGTACGCAGATGATAGCACCGTCGTAGAGAGTTATATATCCAGCGCAAGAGCCAGTGGACAACAAACTCAGCTACTGAGAGAAGGTATGGTCGAGCGTTTGAACTTGGCCCTTGAGGCAGTCTCTACATGGGGCGATGCTAATTTGGCCAAGTTTAACGAAGGAAAAACACAAGCATGTTTATTCTCCGCTAAAAGGAGTCCATTCGAACTTTTCGAGGCGTATCCGTGCCGGTTACTGACCATCTCGAGCTTTTGGGCGTTTCTTTGTCATCGACGCTCAACTTTGGCACGTATATTGAGTCTAAGGCTAAATTAGCCGCCAAAAAACTGGGTGTCCTCTCAAAGGTGCGAAGATACTTCAACTCTGAGCAGTTGCTCACGTTGTACAAAGCACAGATTCGATCCTGTATGGAGTACTGTTCGCACCTTTGGGATGGATCGGCTAAGTATCAGCTGGAGACTCTGGAATCTATTGAGAGAAGTGCCATAAGGCTCATAGCCAATGACACTCTTGTGCGTAAAAGACTCCAAAGTCTTGATCATCGCCGCAAGATTGCTAGCTTATCGGTTTTTTATCGGATACACTTCGGAGAGTGTGCAACTGATCTGCATGATCTAATACCACCTTGCCCTTTCTTCTATCGGAATTCTCGTATCTCAAAAAAGCGACATCGTTTCATGGTTGATGTTCCAAAAACACGAACGAAGAGATTTGACTCCACGTTTGTGATAAGAACGTCTAGGTTGTGGAATGCGTTGCCGGAGTGGGTTTTTCCCGATGGTTACAATCTGGGTGTCTTCAAATCGAGAGTGAATCGGTTTCTTCTAGGTAAGCACGTTCCATCGTAGATCGCATCGTCGCTTAACATCAGGCGAGATGGTGGTCAAGTGCGAACCTATCACAGTTAAAAAAAAAAAAAAGGAATCGATCGCGGGACGACGACAAAAGGCTCATAGGCAACGACACTCTTGTGCGAAAAATACTTCAGTCTTGAACATCGCCGAAAAGTTGATAACCTATCGGTTTTTTATCGGATACACTTCGCAGAGTGTGAAACTGATTTGCATGATCTAATACCACCGTGCCCTTTTTTCTATCGGAATGCTCGTAGCTCGAAAAAGTGACATCATTTCATGGTTGATGTTCCAAAGACACGAACGAAGAGATTTGACTCTACTTTTGTGATAAGAACGTCTAGGTTGGTTGGTTGTCTACAATAAAGAATAATAGATTAAGAATCTCATTTACATAACGTCTGAAGACATGCATGCACTAGGTCATCGAAACTGCAATGGTTTCGGAGAAAACCCTACTGAAATAACTGCAGTTATTAACTTCTACCGGCGCTATAAAAAAATATTCCATAAATCGTTTATGGTATTACATTATATTGATTAGGTAAACGGGTAACTCACGTGTAATGAGGTCGGTCAATCCGACTCGAGTTTCGGCCGCGTCCGGCGGCCTTTTTCAAGGAGAGTGTACGCGCCCGATGGCGTCCCGTTTGGCACTGGTTCTACATTATTACTACACTGGTATTACATTATCTTTCTCTTTCATCTTGGTCTGGAATGCGTTGCCTGAGTGGGTTTTCCCTGATGGTTACAATCTTAGTGTCTTTAAATCGAGAGTGAATCTGTTTCTTCTATGTAAACACGCTCCATCGTAGACCACATCGTCGCTTAACATCTGGCGATAAGCTAGCAATTTTTCCTTGCAAACAATACATTTACCAATATAGGACACTCAGAAAGTTTTGAGAAACTAAAAACTAACTTCGAGTATGAAAAAAATATTTTTACTAAATATTTTCAAAGCACTCTCCACCAGCCTCTATATAAAGTTCCATGCGTCTGGACCAATTTTCAGAACATTTTTTCCAGTCCTCCGCAGACACCTCTTCCACGGCCTTCTCAAACGCTGTTAGCGCGTCTTCCGGCGATGAAAACTGTATCCCTTTGAACTGATTTTTAATTTTAGGGAATAAAAAGATGTCACACGGAGCCAAATCAGGACTGTAAGGAGGGTGCCCTAAGACTCTGACCGGTGTGGAGTCCAGGAAGTCCCTCGTTTTGATCGCAGATTGCGCGGGCGCGTTGTCGTGGTGAAGAAGGACCCCGCGGAGCCCGGTGTTCGGTCGCTTGTTTCTCATTGCAGAAAAAACTTCTGGCAAGCATTTTATGCTGTACCATTTGGCGTTGATACTGCTTTGGTCTCGAAGTGGAATTGAAATTAGGTACACCGTCAAAGTGAAGAAACTAGCGATTAAAATTTTCCTTGCGCTCCTCGATCGCTTCACTTTTGTAGGTGTTCGTTCATTTTGAAACAGCCAAACTGTCGACTGACGCTTTGTTTCTGAATCGTATTGATAAATCCAGGATTCGTCACCTGTCACAATGTCGTAAACGCGCCGTGACGAGCCTGCATTAAATTTTTGCATCATATCAAGGCACCAATCCACACGGGCCTGCTTCTGAGCTTCGGTGAGGTTGTGCACCGTGAGGCACCCAGCGGGAAACTATCCTCCTTACGCGAAGGTGCTCGTGCAAAATCTTGTGAACACTTCCTGAACCAATCTGCAGAGCATGCTGAATCTCTTCGTACGTAATGCGTCTGTTTTCTTGAATTTTTTTTTTTACTACCAGCAGACTTTCTTCGGTGACAGCCTGACAGCCGTCGTAGGACGACCACTCCTTTGTTCATCCCCCAAAGTAAAACGACCGCGTTTGAACTCGCTATACCAGCGGTAGATGGTTGCTTGTGAAGGTCCATAAAAGCAATTCGAAGTCGATCAAATGACTCGTCAGGTTTTAAGCCACATTTGAAATCGTAAAAAATCATAGCACGAAAGTGTTCTCGACGCAGATCCATTTTTTAATGACACAAAAAAAATTCAATTGGCTCTCAAAATAAATGCGGAGGGAAATGTGACAATCGAACAGATGTATTTTTACTTTTAAATAATCGAAATTTTCAAAATAATAAAAAGTTTTTATGTACATAAGACACTGGCCGTCTTATGTACATAAAAACTTTTTTCGCAAAACTTTCTGAGTTACCTGGTAGTTACAACTATCGTCTATCTATATATAACTATATTCTATTTATCTCTTTCTATCTATTTATAACAATGAATGTTTGTTCGTGGGTCTCGCTAAAACTCGACAACGGCTGGGCCGATTTAGCTGATTTTGGTTTGAAATGTTTGTCGTAGCTCAAGGAAAGTTTAAACGGTGTGAAAATATGGAAAAGTCGCGAATAAGATAATAGAAACAAAAAGTTCATTTTCTCATATAAACTGTTCTACATAATTTCCAGTCAAACATTTGACGTTACAAACGTCATTGCAATTTGACGTCAGTGAAACGAGAGTTTTAATCAAAGAGTATAAATACAAAGAGTTACCTATACGTTTAAGAGTACCTATACGTTTTTTTGATGTGTTCTTGTCGTTCAGAAATCAAATTGAAAGAATAGTTTAAAAATGAAGCCAAGTGATGTTTGTTCTAGCAACTTTGTAATTTTGAACTGTACGGGGATGAAATACATGATATAGGTGTTGAAATGGGGGATGAAAGTCTATTGACTGGCCTTGTGCCTTAGTGGGTAGTAGCTCTGCCTGCGAAGCCGAGGGTCGTGGGTTCGATCCCCACCCAGTGCAAATATTTGTGTGATGAATTCAAATGTTTGCACTGTGTCTGGGTGTTTCTATGTATAACAAGTATGTATTTAAAACTATATAAGTATTATATCAGCTATCTGGCCGCCATCACACAAGCTTTGCTTAGTTTGGGGTCAGATGGTGTTGTGTGTGAATTGTCCAACAATATTTATTTATTTATTATTTGGAATTCCGCTATTGTTGAAGATAAAACCATGAAACTTTAGGTCTAGATACTTGACACCGAGCCTATTAATGTTTGTTCTAGCAATTTTGTAATTTTGAACTGAACGGGGATAAAATAGGGCTTGAATTGGGGGACGAAAGTCTATTTGGAAATTCGTCATTGTGGAAGATAAAACCATGAAGCTTTGTATACTTGACACGAAAACCATAAATGTTTGATTGGGATTTTTAAGCGATAGGTACTACACTGGGAAAATAATTGATAAACTAGAAACTATTTTCCGAATCTAGAGTTTGACCTTCCAAATTCCGCATCCGAAAATTGACAAACCATAATATAAAATTTATCACGATATTGTTTTTAACTGCGGATTATGTTTATAATATGGAAAAGTGGCGACCTCAAAGTAAGACCTTTCCTAACCTTTTTCCTTACCCGAGATAATATTTTACACAAAAAATATGGACCACATTGTAAGCTTTTCGGTGATTACAGATTACAGTGCTACTTTTTCGGCATTGTACAAAGCAAGACGCTCTTAAATCTAAAGTGAGATAACCAATAAAAATATATGTTTTATAAAGTACAGAGAAGCACTGTGATTAGGTATTAAAAAAATACAGAGCATCTTCAGCGCTAATTCAAGATTCGGTAGGCGGTAGTGACCGCCAGATGTCAATAGCCAGATGCCTAAAACAATAAAACAAAAAAGTTGCGGAGGCTGTGCGTTGAAACCATCAGTTAACCGCGGGACTCGACACCAGTCAGACGCGCCCACAGAGCCCACATTCACGAGTTTGAATACGTAACCAGCTATTGATAAAGTAAGTTGCCCAAATTTACGTAACTTTTTTTGCTCCAAAATACCAATCACTTTCTGTCGATCGATTTCGATTATGTCTATCTACGATGCTTTCAAACTAGTACAAATTAATCAATTTATGATGTAAACAAACTATTTTCATTTAAAAAAAACTAGCTGTCACTTGACCTGCTTCCCTGTGGCATATTGTGCATCCTTGAATGAGAAATAACAAAATAAAGCATACATTTCAAAAGTTGTTTTTGCTCAGTTATGTTACATACGACAGAAAAAAAAACATTTAAACTGTTGCTTTTGGTGTCAGAATGTGAGTTAATTGATCCAAAACTGTTTGAGTTTTTGGAGCGTACACAAACCAACATAACATTTTTATATGTAGAAGATATTTATATATTGAAATTAGGACTAGCGATTTGACTCGACTTTGTGTGTGTTGAAAAACTAATTTCAATATAGCCAACACTCAATCTGCAATAGCGTATTTTACAGATGATTGATTTATTTTCAAATATAGAGGTCCGTCTGCAGGTTCAATAGTGCGAGATATTATTTCAGACATAAAAAATAGTTACCTTGCTTTAAAATATTAGTATAGATAAGATAAAAATAATTACTATCTAACACGATAAATCATTACATAAAGAAAAATTAAGCTCAGGGTTGCAATCAACTGACAAAGATGTTTTTTTTTTATTGGTTCGAGTTCCATAGCCTGTGAACGTAATTTTTCATCCTGTATAGGTACCGATACAAACATAACTATATAATATTTGGAAGAACTCTATAGTTTAGTCAACAAGTGCTTTTTAGGTCGATTTTTTTCGTATTCTCCTAACGTTATGATTGAGGTGTCATTCGATTCGGAATGGCATCTAGATAATTTTTGAGAAAATGCTAAGACCACTCGCAAAAATTGTACCCAATAAACTTTTAAGTTAAATTATAAAAGACACAGAATCGAATGACACCCCAATCATATTCTTAGGAAAATTCGAAAAAGTTTCGACCTATAAAGCGCGTGTTCAGACTATTAGTAGATATTTTATCCAAATTAGGTAAAGCAATTTAAAGACCGGAAGAGTTACGAAATTATATTCAATTTCAAATCCTAAGTTGACTTATGACATTATAATCTTACGTTTCAACGATATTGACGAAATTGGGTAGAATCAACAGATCAGATTTTGTAATTTTTTAAAAGAAATATCTATCTATGGCATGATTATTTCGTGAAATGACCTTTCGATATTTTAGCTTACCTAGTTGTGTGCACAAATAATGCAGACAAACATATTACTAGATATATCACGTCATAGGAGGAGCTGTAGGTAATAGACGTAGAAATTGTACAGTAAGTTCTGTATATTTAGGTGTTTGCTTTTCTTAATTTTCTTTTTGTGTATAACATTATATTAAAGGGGCTAATAATAATACACTACACTTTAATTATACGTCGCGTCGGCTTGATCAGCTCGATGATCTACTTCTTCGTTCTTTGAATAATTCAAATGTGGTTAATATAATTAGTCAGGGATGTGGTTTTGTAAGAGCCCTGTCCGTTAAAAAAATATACATACCTATAAAATACTTGGATGCACGAGAAATGTTTGAAAAATGATGAAGGTTAACTGAACGTAAACAACTAATCTAAATAATTATTGTAACAATAATTTATCTGTTAAATTATTATTTATTCATATTTTTTTATGGCAAACATAAATACATATCTGGGAAATGATAAAACATAAGTGTACAGACAAACACAGGTTTGGAGTCATTAACTTGGCTCCACGATCGTTATCTTAAGCCCCGTCCGAAAGTGCCCATCAGACTAGCGGCATTCCCACGCTGTATGATCAGGGAAACAATTTGGGCCAGATGTTTGGCCCAAGATATTCGGGCCAAACAGGTAGAAATCCCAGAAGAAATTACTTGTTACTTATAATATACATACTGGTAGTGTCGCGCGGTTTTACCCGCGTATTTCCCGTTCCTGTTAGTGTCCCGGGACGAAAAGTAGTATTTACTCGTATGTGTTATTCCAGACTATAACCTGTGTTCCAAATAATAACTCTGACCATATACATTAAACAGTAGAATTTAACATACTGACTTATACATACGTACACACGACATCTATGAATACGAAAGTACGTGATGGTTAGTAGGTGGTCCTCATTGATAAACTACTGGATGGATTTGGATAAAACTTTTATAAATAGATTAACGTAGAACAACACGCCCCGTCGCTTAGTATCAGGCGAGATGGCAGTTAAGTGTAAGCTTCGATCAATGACTAAAAAACATCATCTTGCCTATTAGATACACACATAGACATTACGTTGTACCTACTCGTAATCTCGTCAAATTTGTCATAGTTTAACTTTTTGGCTCGTGGCTCTATCGATAGTTCGATAGCAAGTCTGCTCACTGACCTGTAAATCTTAAGTTGGGTTCCCAGCCAGGACAATTTCTGTGATTAATACTGTTTGTATTTATATTGTTTTTACTTGTTAATCTTAATCTATCAAAGTCCAGTGTTATGTTTGATCAGTGTCACCACATACACGAAAGTTGACCTTGATGTGTAATTTGTTACATCGTGAGAGATAGGATAGTTTTTATTTATTTATTTATTTATAAATTGCACTTACATACATTTGTTTGTATCTAAAAACTATAGAACAAAAATGTAGTAGACCCTGCATTAAGGGCGCTGCAACAGTAGTAATTTGGTCGCAGACCAAGTCTTAATATTAAAATAACTAACATTACTTTACAGTACCTTATATCAACAGTCTAATTGTAAGAATTAAATTTTGTCTTCATCTTTAAAAAACTCGCACACGCTATAGAAACATTTCCTTATTAAGAAGCTACGAAGTTTTTTCTCGAACGTGCTATCATTCGCTTCTTTTTTTATTTGATCTGGGATATTGTTATAAATGTTTGTTGATGCATACAGTGGTCCCTTTTTAAACATTTCTAATCGTGGCACGGGTAGTTTAAGCTTATGCCATCGACGGGGCCATTTCGATAAATGGTATTTAAATGTCAATATCCCAGTGAAGCTGTAACTGTATTTATGCAACTTGAGAGAAAGGATAGTTTTTATTTCGATAAAAAAAGTATTTAAATGACAATATCCGAGTGAAGCTGGAACGGGCCGCTAGTAATATCATAAACTCCCTAAGGCGTGTGCGGCTGCTAAAATGATCAATTTATTATAGAACATAATGTATTCTTTATAAAAGTATAAACATACAGATTTGTAGATACCTAATATTAAGAAAAAGTTTTCACTATAAATAATCCTTCAAATAGTACGAAGTTTAAAAAAAAATGATTTCTTCAGAAAACGGTTAATTCCTACGTAAACTTTGGCAGTGTTTACGATAACTTGACAAAGAGACTATTATTCGTACTAGGCCTATTTAATATACTCCGTCATTGTGTGATACTTTCACTAGAATCAAAGTTAAAAGAGTGGCTAAAACATGATGTCGATAATGGCAATAATCAAATAGTCATTATGAAGATTGCAAGTGATTTGGTTTCTCCATGAAACTTAGAACATTAGAAACTTAAATAGGTCTACTATATCATTGTGCCGTCGTGGGCTAGTGCCGAAAAAGTTCGATAAGCAATCTTGAAGTCTTTAGATTGAATCTCGCCGGCACATCTGAGTATTTTTTCAAGTGCGTACGACTGTACGTTATGTATGACCAGGTTGTCATCACCAATGTATTTAACCGCTAGAACACGCCAAGAAGACATCTTCCTAGAACATGCGTCACAAGGCAACCCGCACTTTGCAAGTTTGGTGGATTATGATCATTGACCATGATACTCCTTGTGAGAGCGGGCCCTGAGTTCTGGGTTCTGGGGTTGGTAACGTGGGATCATAACTATATCTGCTTACGCATAGGCAATTACAAAATGTAGGGAGCAGCTGCTATTTTAAGATTTGAGGGTAGGTTCCATTCTCAAAATTGGACGTGTATAATTTTTTGAAGTTTTATTTCTTTTGGCGCGTTAGCGAAAAATAATGAGAGTATTTTTTCACCCCTTCAGGTATAACCAATACCTACCCTGCAGTTAATTAGTCAACATTTAAGTAAACATCAGGTTAATACTTCTTGCGTTGAAGATCGCATCTATTATTTTTGTTGAAGTTAAGACTTCTCAGCACAAGGAATAATGAGAAAATGTACGCGTGGAACTTCATGAGTGCGTACATACCTAAATACACACACTTTTTTGTAACGTGCTGTAGTCTGTAGCCCAGGATGCGTAAAGGTTCGACATAAACATAGCATCGACATAAACCACCTTGAAATTGGTAAAAAACTGCGTCTGTGTGTGTAGTGTAAGTGGTTTACGCTTCACCAATCTACTTGACCTCTAGAATCGCTAGCGGTGAGCTATGCTGTGGTTCTACTTATTTTGGTTGTTGACAACGAATAGTCATCTGTAAAAACGTTCGGCGTTCACCGCTTCCTCCAACCGACTAGAGCGGAAAGAGTTAGCTCACTCTTCCCAGCGATGACATATATCCGAGCGCCTGAAGTTTGGGATATCCAATGGTTTATATCGATGACCTAAATGCTTTACTTAGCTGAAAATGTCTACCAATGTTTTATTTAATCTAAAAACAATCTGTGATATGTATCATACATACCTAATAACGTGAATGAGACTGTGTTTGACCTCCAAGCCTCTTGGTAAATGAGGTTTATTTTTTTTACCAAAATTGGTAGTATGTTAATGAAATTACCCAGCTCTCAAGTGCTAAATAATTTAAGTAAGTTATGTTTGTATTCACAGATTACAGAAATAAAACACAGATGGAACCTTCGTGAACAACACTGTGAAGCCCGTAATTAGTCATGTTGACTTAAAATTGTCAAATCAACGTTCCAAATTACTTGTATAATGTTGTCAGTCTTAAGAAAAAAGTCCCACTATTGTTGTCTTAGCTTGGGAAATCTTCACGTATATTAAACACATCAAGTGATATTTTATAATATTAATATTATTACACCGATTATGCAAGGATTTCTTGTTACTACTATTTCCATTCTATGAAGAAAAGAATTTTGATTTTGGATGCAACTAGAAATTAACTTGAATCGCAAATAATAATATTAGTGTAATTTACTCACTTAGATGGTTAAACAAAAATTAAAACAACCATCTTTACCACCAAACTATTTTTGATAAAATGCATATAGGCTACCTGTATGTTATAGGTCCAAACAACAAACAAAAAAAAACTAACAAATAATCATTTTAACAGTTCACTTATTATTCACCTTTTTTTGACAAAACAAGGCTTTAAAATCAAGTAACCGTATAATATTAAAAAACTTAACAATATAAAAATATTTAATTTTACAAATAACGTTATGCATAATATTAACTTCAAAAATATCTTCCTTCAACAAATGTTTTATTTTATAAACCATCATTTTATAACCAATTATATTGCCACCGTTTCACTTAAATAATATATCGAATGACATTACAATACAATACAAAACACTTTATTGGCACCATAAACAAAGTTGACAAGAAGTAACAAATATAATAACAAAACAAAATGGGCACAAAAGGCGATCTTTTCGCTAAAATCGCGATCTCTTCCATATAACCTTTTGATTCATGAGGAAACAAAATTTGTATTATTTTAGGCAGTGGTGCCACTAACGAAATAAATAAATACACAAACAAATTTTATGATGTATTAACGATTTTGTTTTTTGTACATTTTTATGTCATAAATTACACATTTTACAAATTTAACATTTACCAAAATTAAATTTGAAATTATATTAAAATTGAATAATACAATGCCCATCAATAATTTGGTCTACGAGTATCTAAAAAAATATATAATATATATTTTACCCTAAATTCAGGGAAAATAACTTCCATTTAGTATCGCCACACTAGCCTATTTTCGTTGAGGTGTTGTGTTCCATTCATCACCAAAATGAAATCGCCTAAATTATATAAATAACAGTAACAATATTCAAATTTTACAATGAAATCATATTCGTATTTCCTTTTTTTTGTTTTTGGGAACATTGTTTGCAATGTTTTAAGACACAAGACGGCATATTTTAAAACAAAACTTAAAATCACACGAGCCTTCCGTACAACACGGAAGTCCGTTTCATACTGACTGGAGTTTGTATTTGCTTCGGCGTTTGTATTTCTTTTGTCTGCTTCAGTAGCTCTGTTCTGCGTGCTCCATCTGGTTTTATTTCTGTAATCTGTGTTTGTATTTATTCCGCCAGTTTTTTGGGGTTTCGTACGCAAAACATGACATATTTACTAAATTACTTTAACTGTAAATTCCAAATTGGTTGGGTAATTAAATTGTTCTTGAAACCTGCGCGGTGAATTTACAAACAAAAAAAAAATTTTTTTTGAACGAATTGCACTTCTATCAACCCGAGTCTCCTACCCGTATAACGGTTCATAAGAACTTACAGCCATAAAAACGTACACTTTAGCAGCAACCTTCACACCAATATGCCAAAAATCAAATCATCTGATTTACCTGCTTGTAATTTCACATGTTTATCGTTTCTCAAACAATACGCAAGCATAAAGTTTGGTAGCCTACAAAAAGACAAATACTGCCAAGCAGTAATGTGCAAACATAACTGTGTTTCGGTTTGATAGGCAATGTCCCCAGATAAACGAAAGGGTAAAGAGAAATAGTCTTATATGCATCTTTAGGTGAGGACTGCCACCACCAGGCGTTCATAAATATGAGTAGGTATACCGTGAGGGTATATCTTGCTCCTCTCATAACTCTACACTTAGTAAACTGCGAAAATTGGAAAAGCAAGTTCAAATCAAATCTAAAAAAATGCTTTTGCAGACATAGTTTAATTATAACATTTACAGTACTCATACAATTTTACTAGAGAACGTAAGGCGTTATTGCGTTACGAGAAGTTGGGCACTAATTAATTTCGAACTAAATAAAGTTACATTATTTTTGCTAGTGGTGGTGCGGAGCCCTCAGTGTGTGAGTCTGATTCGTACTTGACTGGTTTATGCTTTTTTTAATTAAACTGGTTCGTAACAAACACTGCAATGCGAATGTATTTTCTCTTGCGAATTATTTTTGGAACGCAGTTCCTTACGGCAAGCTTGGAGGGGATTTTGCTGTGCGACCGAACTGAAAAAAATGTCAGACTAAAACCGTAAGAAAAACATATAACGGAAGTGATGCATAAAAACTGCCTAACCGTAACTACTGCGTAACCAGTACGTCTACTCTCTTTCTATGAAAACGTAATTTCGTTATAAACTCCCGACTTTCCAGCTCCGATTCTACTTCGATGCGTCGTTGTGCCCGTTTAAATGTTCTAAGCCTACTCTAATTAGAGTATGTTTAGAACATTTAAAAGCGTCAAAGAATGTTGTATCGGGCGAAACGAAGTAGAACGAGAGCATGAAAGTCGCGAGTTTTTTTTCGAAATTACGTTTTCGTAGAAATAGAGTAGACGTCCAGTGTTGCCAACTTTAGTTTTCAGATGATCGTACCATAAATGCTTTTTTTTTAATTGTGTTTCTCTTCTTTCTCTCACATCTTTTTTATCATGTACATATGAACATATGAACTATGTACTTACTGCATAAATTATGAACAAAGCAGAACAGTGCATTTCACTCATGACACGTACCCACGTACTGGTAGTCTGGTGACTACCAGTACGTGGGTACGTGTCATGAGTGAAATGCACTGTTCTGCTTTGTTCATAATTTATGCAGTAAGTACATAGTTCCAGTTTTATTAGCAGTGGTATGTTGTTAATATTATAGTGTTTACCTACATACATGAATAAATATTTCATCAAATGATTTTAAAAGTTATATCCGCTTCCCTTAATTAATAAATGACCCTTGTCTATGGCCTAAGTTGATTTTTTCATATTTCATATTTATTTTCATAATAAAAGTTGTGTACAATTTGTATGTCTTTCAGCATAGAGTAGGTGTTCTTCGTAACTTTGTATAGTAATGAAAAATGAAATGATAAGACATAACCGTCCACAAGAGATGACCCGCCGCATCGTGGTGTTTGAAAACATTCAAAGTTAAAGAAGATATAAGAAGCAGTACCTATTGTTTGAGTAGCATACTAGTAAATGCGATATTTTGTATGTTTGGATGTTTGCTGCTCAGTCACATCGGAACGGCTGGATTGAAATTTGGAACACAGATAAATTATAGTCTGGAATAGAACGTAGGTATTTATCGCGAGAAAACGGGAACGGCAACTACGCGGGTGAACCCGCGGGGCGCTGCTAGTAGTTTATATAGAGAAGGTACCAACCGAACATTACAACTCAATTATCATCATTATAAACCAAAATAATTAAAATGTAGCGGAACAACGCAACATGCGCCTACATTTTAATTATTAAGGTCAGGTTTCGAGAGGTACCTAAGGGAAAGACAATGAAATTGTTAAAAAACTCTACCCACTGATAAGAAATAATAATTAATTTAATCTTTATCCAAATCAGTTTATGTATCCCAAGCACCTTAAAAGAAGAGGTTTTAAATCAGAGTTTCTCAAACTTTTTTAGTGCCCTCTTTGTGGCCAACGTCACCGTACTATTCTAGTTTGTGATAATTAATTAACTCCGAAAAAACAAAAATTGACTTCAATTTAAAATTAATTGTAAAAATTAATAATTCATTCAGCAAGAAAGTACACAGAAATTGTTACCAATACAAGTGGCTAGTATGTGCTTAATAGTAAGTTAACTACCGTCGAACTAGGCTCTCGGCAATCAATTGCCACTATCACGTCACGTCAATTGACACTAGCCACGCCGGTGAAGCGACAGCCAAGTTCATAAACATGCTTTACATATTTATTACAATAAATGCGTATGACCCTGCACCCAATCACCAATTTTACTTTCACACTCAATGTCAGTTTTGAGACAATCAATCTATTTAAGTTAATTTAATTATGATACAAATTGGTGTATATATTGGTGTATATTAATTAAATTAAATTATAATGAAATTCCGACACTCGACCAAATCTCATAAGAATCTATCACTACGACGTTTTAAAACAAGATAGCACATTTTAGTTTTTTTGTTCATATTTGGCAAATCCGATTACTAGATCACACCGATTTCTATATTATATGGGACCACCTATCATCCACGCTATCGTGGAACATACCTACATACAAAAAAACATACAGCCTAATTGAACCCTCCTTCTTTTTTGGAGTAAATTAAAAAGCTGGCCCTTTATAAATGAGTTAAAGTCATTAATTTTTTTTACATAGACTGACAATACAATCATATCGTGTGCTTGATCGTAAGCAACACGCCAACACTGTTTTTGTTCCCCACTTGTTATTGAGATGGTGTATTATAACTTGTCATTGATTTGCAAATATTGCTGTACAAACCTGAATACAATCAATGGGTCCAGCGCTTTCCGCGCTTGACTATGAGTCTGAAAGCGGACCATTTGTGGCCGACTACCACAGGTACGTCTAAAGATTTAACACAGTCTTATTTACTTGTTCCTGCTTGGTAACCAAATTACTGGTACGGTCAGGTCAGGATCAGGAGTCATGGTATCGTTTGCTTTTGTTTGCAAACCTCAAATGGGCATGTTTCTATTGTAATGTGTATTTATTTTACTAGTGTTCGCCAAGTGGTCGAAATTCAACGATAAAGCAATATTAATCTCATATCTCATCACGATCAGCCTGTCTTAGTCCACTGCTGGACATAGGCCTCTCCCATGGTTCGCCACTTAGCCCTCTATCCTCTCATAATCCTACTAATCCTACTTAATATTATAAATGTCAATGTATGGATGTTTGGATATTTGGATGTTTGTTGCTCAATCACGTCCTAACGTACGAACGGATCGGGCCGAAATTTGGAACACAGATAGATTATAGTCTGGAAGAATACATAGGCTACTTATCCCGAAAAAACAACGGGAACAACGGGAACGGGAACTTCGCGGGTAACACCGCGGGGCGCTGCTAGTGTCTCAATATAACCGCATTCTTTAACAAGAAACGTATTTATGAGTGTTTGTTAGGTATGGTAATATCTGAATGTTTTTTACTGATTACACTTATTTTTGTGCATGTCTTTTTTAAAAACAGCATTCTGCACTCCGTCTCTATAGGTATAGGTAAACTGTATGTGTGCAATTTTCGTAAAATGGGTGTTAAGTTATTGCTTTACGTATTAATATTGGGATAAAATTATTAGTATTATTCTTTTAAAACTATAGCTATGTTATGAAATCATGCGTGACGCCATTTTTGCCGCAGAGGCAGGTAGGTATAGGATTTTCAGCGGTAGAGGACAACAAGTTGGGAAATTTTTGTAAGATTAAAAAAATAATATTATAAAAAATAAATTCGAAGCAAATTCGTAAGTAACTGTTGTGGCATTGAGCTCTATGCCTATTTAATAATATATCTTTACTTCTTCAATGTGTCAGAGTAGGTACACATGTCAGTGGACTAAATATTTACGATGTAGAATTAAATATTAAAATGTAAATTAATTTGAACGCTGTAAAAATATATTTTCATCCCACCAGCTCGGAAAGAGTACTTTTGCTCTTCGATATCAAAGCGCAAAAGTCGTTTTTACACCCTCTAGAGGGTAAAGTAAATTTAAATTTAGAACATCGCGTGTACTGAGGTTTTGAATTCAAAACATAATTTAACCTATTTATTTCTACCTCCTTGTCGAATTCATCATACATTTATTTTTAATTTGTTAAAAACTCATACTCGGAACCTCCTTGGTGTACTTTTTTTTTAATGCTTTGCGCGCTTTTTTCTTTTCACGTATGGAGGATAGAGGTAAATAATGTTATTTCAAATGGCAGAACATTTTAAAATGCTATGAATGAATCAATTGTAACCGAATTGAAGTATGCCAAGTTGCCAAGTTAAATCATGAAATATTATTGACTACTAAAATAGTAACTAATAGATAATTTCAACTACTTGTGCAGTACAAAATAATGTAGGTAGTAAATATAACATCAAATAAATAATTACTATTTTGAGAAAACATGTAGGTACAATATATTTTGAAGTCAAAACTTCTTTTGGCGCGCCAAAGACAAATTTTTCGTGGGCTGTCAATTGAATTCTAGCGTCACGCTCGGGAATGATAAGAAATCTTCGGGTAATCTCGGAATCATAGCCATTAGCCATCTAGAAATGCCTCAGCCTTTCCCATTGGCCATTTAAAATGCGTCACTGCGTCAGCATTTCTAGATGGCCATGCTCATAGCCACGCCCCACGCCCTCCGGTTTCACACGCGTAGTTTCCAACGTAATCAATCAAACTCTAAGTTATAAGTTACCACTTCTATCGGCAGTGCCTATGACTATCAATTTTTTTTTCATGAATTCTGAATAGTACGTTTTTTTTATTTCCTTTAAAATGTACCCTTATGCAAATTTAGCGCTACTATAATTTAATGCATTTGGGCGGACACTTTTTCATGTACACATATGAAACTCCTTACTTCAACTTACGTCTACTCTCCGTATTTTCACGTCGTATTGTTATTGTTTAAACCATGGCTAAATAAAGTTAAAGTTTAAAACTTAGGTTAAAAACAGTAAAATTGAATAGAAGTGAAAAAGTGATTCTAGCGACCAAGAAGTTTATTTGACGCCAACAGAATTGACTGAAACTGAAAATGCAGAAAGCGTTTAGTAATTTCCTCGCTAAGGTAAGGGATGAAAAATTACGTGTTGCACTCGAGTGCAAAGATTTTTCACCATGTGCCCTTTTGATTCCCTTGCTACGCTCAGGATTCTAGTTTAGAATCCTTCGCTTGCTCGGTCATCAAAATTGAGCACGCGGTTAAAAAGCCACTTTGCACTCTTGTACAACAAGTAACTATTGTTCGCTAAAGATAATCAATGAAATTACACGTTTTTAAAGATAATTCTGTTTAATAACTTCAACTCACAGCGATGCCTGTAGACCTATAGACATCGCCCTGTCTGAACCCTGAATCTGGGTCATGGTTTTGAACAAATCCACTAATTACTCAAGTATTTCAAGTACAAAGGAATATTAAATTTACTTGACTTTTAAATAATCATCATCCACAAGTGACAAGCCTTTAGACAGTAGCTAGTAGCAAGAGTGCTACCTAATAATAAAAAATAGCATCCACGTGTTTCGTCAAATCGTATTTTGACACAAAAGGCATCAATTTAAGCGGCGCTATGTTTATTTGTGTAATTGACGTCATGGCAACTTCATTAATTTGCCTTTATGCCTAAGTAACACGGATGGATGTTTCGATGTATTATGTAGATTGACCTTCGTTACTCTTCCACACCGTAGACACCGAATGGGTTTGGGTTAAAAATGTACAGTTAAAACTAATTTAAGTTGTCAGTTTAAATTAATTTAAATTATAAATGTTGCCTTTATTTGCAATAATCTTCATATGTATGAGTATGAGAACCTTTGACCCCGGCCATCAATAACAATAAATCTTACACCATTTTTTTCATGTAGTATGCGATCCCACGCAGGTAACTTATTGCACAGCCTCGCCTTTTCTTATACAAAAGTGGAATCAAACCTCTTTGTTTGAATGATTGGAATATCAACCATGAAACAATGTCGCGTTTTCGAGGCACAAGCAATCCAATAGGATTGTCTATAGACAAAAGTGTATGGCATTAGATTATGCAGATAAGCTTCTCACTCTCCGAAACTATCCGAAAAAAATATGAAAGGCTTGCTTGCCACTTTGCGACGAAGCAAAACTTTGATGTATTTTTTGAGCAAGGGAGTTATTGCATAAAAAGCCTTTTGGCGCGTCTCTCGGTGGAATCGAAAGACTCCAGCTGATACTTAACCAAACCCATCCCAAAGGTGATCCAGTATTCCATACAAAAGCGAATATACATAGTTTTGGTATAAAATGATCAACTTGTTTAATACATATCTCCAGCTATTTTATATCCTAATTGTAAAGTTCAACCTGGACCGAGAAAGCCACTAGTTACAAAGAATAATATTTGGTTTAATTTATTTTTTAATAGTAAGCAGCCTACATATTTATGTGCTGTTCTGTTGCGTGAGGTAAATAAAATAGAGTTAAGTAAACCGACTTCAATTTAAAATTAAACTGAGACACACGATTTTTTTTTAAAATACAACTATACCTACTTACCTACCAATGAAGAACGAAGAATGTAGAAATACGTCGCCGAGGTTAGCAAATATAAGACTAAACCACCACACCGATTTCGATAATATTTACATGAGACCACCTCTGAAATATGATGTACGAAACAAAAAAAAATCTAGTCACAATTGGCGAAGCTATCGCGTAACATACACACAAAAAACATACAACCGAATTGAGAACTCCCTCCTTTTTTTAAGTCAGCTAAAAATAAAGCCAGTTGGCCCATCAGCCGTCGCCCTGTCCAAATTCTGAATCTGGGTCACGGTTTTAAACGTATCCGCTAATTACTTAAGTATTTCAAGTATACGAGAAAATGAACATAAAAAAAATATTTAAGCTTTTATTAAAGAGATATTTTTGAAATAAACAACTTGGTTCAAAAGCCATGTTTAACACGAATTTAAATAGAGCACGTCTTTATTTGCAAAAGTCTTCAAATGTTATCTTTGGACACGACACTAATTTCAGTAAAAAAGTACATCATTTTTCCATGTGGTTTGCAATAAAATGTATATTTTAACTTAAAACTGATAGAAAAAGTCTAACAAAAATCTAAGGGTAACGAATTATATTGTATTTACTGGACTGGATAGATTAAATTCCCCTCGAAATTATAAAATAAATAAAAGCTATAAAATACAAAGGTATTTTATAGCTCCTATTTATTTTATTTATTTTTGAAGTTACGGCTGGTCTAGTCGGGAGAACGGCGACTGCCGATCCGGAGACCCCGGGTTCAAACCCCACACGCACCACTGTCTTTTCGAAGTCATGTGCGTAATGCCGCTAACTTAAAACGGTGAAGGAAACCATCGTGAGGAAACCGACATGTACCTAGAATCTTTCGAAGTCATGTGTCATCCACCAACCCGCTCTGGGCCAGCGTGGTGGATTATGGCCTTAACTCTCTCCTTGCGAGAGAAGGCCCCGAGTCCCAGCAGTGGGAACGTTTAGTGGGCTGTTGATGTTGTTGATTTATTTTATTAGTTGCTGGTAATCCGCTGTTATAACATTATGGTGCGAAATTAATTTATTTACTTAAGTCATAGACACTAAAGTTTTTAAGTAAGTGTATAGTAGGTAGAAGCAGGACTCTTTGCAGAGTCCGCCTTGGGAAGTACCACACCTTTGCCAGTTATTCTGCCGCCAAGCAGTAATGTGCAAACATTGCTGTGTTCTGGCAGGGCATAGAGATAAAAAATCTTATATATCTGGGTGACGAGCGCAGTTCAGTGCTAGGCAATGATTTGGACTCTTCATATTCCAATAGCTGCGTGTCACTGTGCTGTTATGTGACAGGCTTGTTGCTTACCACCAGGCACATGTCCTGCTCGTCTCGTCACTCTATACAATAAAAAATTATTAGTAGGTATCTAGAAATATCGATGTTGAGTAAAATCTATATGTGTGTGAGAAATATCTGAGATTTATATTTACCTACCTGTTACGTAAAATACCTACAGCCTAAAAATTGGTAAGACAGTAAGTAATAAGATTTAGTAATGTTTGTACAGGGCCCTAGATGAAGAAAGGTTTTAATATCGAATGACGAGATGACCAAAACAATGTCTGTAGGTAAACAACACGTAGCTATATCCATAACCACATAGTGCAAGTATCGAGCATGATAAGTAGATAGATTAAATCTAGCACTGGGCTCCGTCGTCATCGCCCAGAGATATATCACAAGACGATCATCTCTGAGCCTGTTTATTGTCCTTCAAACCGGAACACAGCAATGTGTGAGATGGCTCACATTTTCATTTCACAATCTACCCACACATAAACCGAACTGTATGTTGTAAAATATTACTAATTCATGAAAGAAAAACCCGACCCGACCGTCAGAACGTTACCCCACATTGAAAATATTCCATGGAAAATTCTACAAAGCATAGAAATGTAATTTCGTAAAAGCGATTAATAAACTGACGTCATAATTATCTACCAAATTATTCAGAAAACTCGATCGGCACCACTCACCGGTTATCAAACACAAACTTTCGTTCTCTCATTTGGTC